>CM028129.1:259467500-269467500 GCA_016271365.2 Neoceratodus forsteri
TAGGCGAGGACAAGTTGGGTAGAAAGGAGAGAGGGGGAAGGGAGGGAGGAGGCTTGCCCAGTGCTAGACCCCTCCAGGATGCTGAGAACCCTGCCAGAAGTCAAAACTAAGCAGGGGCAAGTTGGTAATGGAAGAAAGTTAGGGGTAGGAGTGAGGGGGTAAGCAGTGAAGGGAAAGGAGAATGTGCTATGAAGCAGGCTTGGGGGTGGAAGGTTTAATAGGGGATGTGAGTCATGGAGAGGAGCCAGAAGTATAGGAGAACTGTTAAGGAGGGTTAGAACAGGAGCATGAGATGAGAGAAAGTTATGTAAGGCAGAGACAAGGGAGTAGTAGTAGTAAGAGGAGTGCCGTATTTGGGGGGGAGGAGTTTGAGATTTGTGGGAAACGATGGGTGAAGCCTGACTGACCAATGAGAGTGGTTCAATGGGGGACCAACAAAGTGTGAGTGTCAGAGGATCTGAGGGAATGGGGGGAGGGGAGAGAGTGAGCATGAAAGGTAAGAGGGAAGTTCTCCTAACCAAAATTTAGAAGTGAGTTTGGCACAATGAGTGAAGCACCTGTTGGCAAGTGGGGGAAGGGAAAGGGCATGGTAGAGGTCACAGTGATGAGTGTGTGATGGAGCATCAAGGGCAAGACAACAGAAGGATTTAAAGAGAGTGTACAATCTGGTTAGGGAGGATTTGGGAGTGGCACCATAGACTACATTACAGTAGTTGAAAATGGGGAGTATCATCTTCTGGACTAGTTCACACAGCGCCATAGAAGGGATGCAACTATGATTCCCGAATAAGGCACCAAGCTTGGGGTACAGTTCTTTTCAGGTTAGCGTCAATGTGACCAGAGAAATTGAGGTGTTGGTCTAGACTCTAACCAAACCTCAAGCTATCTGAATGAGGAGATGTCCTCTAGGATTGTGCCATCAAGGTTATGGAAAGAAGGTAAAGGGTGGAGCCTAGAGAGTCTCTGCCTAGTGCCAAAGGTCACAGAGACAGTCTTTTTGGCATTTAGGAATAGTTGGTGTGAGGCAAACCATAGCTGAACCTGGTGGAAGTCATGCTGAAGAGTGGTTGCTACATTATCGGGGCATTTGCCAGAGGAGAACATGACAGTGTCGTTGGCATACATATGGATAGAGGAGGAGGGGGAGCATACTGAGGGCAAGTCATTTAGGAAGATGGAGAAGAGAATGGGTCCAAGCACTGAGTCCTGTGGGGCTCCTGTGGAAATGGGGGGGGGGAGAGATTGTATCCTGGATCTTGACTGATTGTGTTCTACCTGAGAGGTAAGCTCTGAACCAGTTTTGGGCAGAGGTAGACAACCCAGCAGCTGTAAGGGAGTCAAGACGTAGGGCATGGGAGACTAAAAGCCTTGGTGAGGTTGACAAAGATGGCAGAGGTAATGAGGCCATTATCCATCCTGGTGCGGATGGAGTCAGTGAGCCTGAGTAGGAAGGTGGTAGAGGAGTGATTCTTCCAAAAGTCAGATTGGAATGGGGTGACAAAGGAAGAATCATCGAGGAAGGAGGATAGTTGCGAGAGGACCAGGTGTTCTTGGAGCTTAACAAGGGCAGGAAGGAGGGAGATTGGGTGAAAATTTGCAAGGGAGGAGGGTCATCACCCTTTGGGAGAGGGAGGACCACCGCATATTTCCAGGACAAAGGGACAGATGAGGATGAGAAGGAGAGATTTAGGATTAAGTAGCGAGAGTAGGCTATAGCAGAACCTGAAAGGTAGAGGAGTTTAGGGTCAAGGTCATCCAGCGATGAGCTTTCCGAAGGATTAAGAGAGAGAAGGGCAATTAGTGTTTCCTCTCGGGAGACAGCAGAAAAGGAGAAGAAAGGGTGGGTGCAGAGGGGTTGAGTGCTGGGTGTGGGAGAATGGAGAGGTGGAGGTTAGAGGGGAGGGACTGTAGGAAATGCTGTGGCACAGGAGGTATAATAGGAGTTAAACTCTTGAACCACTGCGCACGGTTCAGAGACCAATGAGTTGTTTATTTTAAGCACTGGGGGAGGCAGATATGAAAGGGGGCACATAGAGCATGGACCACTTTCCAGAATCTGAAGGGGGAATTGATGTTTCTTTAGAAAAAATGATTTAAAATATTCAGACTTGGCAAGTCTGGTAGCTTTTGTGGAGGCATTTCTTAACATGCAATACCTGGTATAGTCTAGGGGAAGCTGGGGAGCCTTATGTTTCCTCCAAGCTTTGTCTCACTCCCTGAGACAGGTCAGTAACTTGAGGGAGACCCAGGGATGATGGTTTCCATGACGTCTAGTGCATTTGAATGGAGTGTAGGAGTTCCATGTAGTTAGAAATTTATCTTAAAAAAAATGATGGCTTGGTCAATGAAAGGGGCAAAGACAATAGGGGGCCAATCTGAGCTGCCAGTTCATTAAGAAGGGGATTAAGGATTAAGGTTTAATGAGCTGAAGCAGTGGAGTTGCAGAATTTTGTGTGGTGGTTTTGGTCTATGGACTTTCCTGACTATGAAGATTGGGTGATGATCACTGAGGGCATCTGGGAGGGTGCCTGATTTAATGACTTGTGGGGGGTGAGAGGTGACAGCCCATTCTATCAGGGAGTGGTTAAGGGTTTTATGATTTAGGCAGGTGGGTTCCAGAATGAATTGGAAGAGACTGAGGGTTGTGATGTCATGACATGTCTTGGCAGTTGTTGGTAATAGCCAGTTTAGGTTTGTATCACCCAGGATGTATAGCTCGCCTTTATGTGAGAGGGAGGTTATGGAGGTAATGAGATCTGAAGTATCAGAAGCCTTGGAATCAGGTCGACAGTACATAGAAACATAGAAACATAGACTTTGATGGCAGATAAGGACCGCTAGGCCCATCTAGTCTGCCCATTTACCTACCTACAGGATAGGCCGCAGATCCTAGTTAACCAACAGCCTATTTCTTCCTACCCCCACAAGAATTGCCTTATGTCTGTCCCATGCATTCTTGAATTCTCCCACAGTTTTAGACCCCACAACCTCCTCAGGGAGGCTGTTCCATGCATCCACTACTCTCTCTGTGAAATAATACTTCTCACATTGCCCTGAACCGCCTCCTTCTATCTTTAAATTGTATCCCTTGTTCTTGCAAGTCTCTTTTCTGAAAAATGCTACCCTCTTGGACTTTGTTGATTCCACTGAGGTACTTAAAAGTTTCTATCATGTCCCCCTCTCCCTTCTTTCCTCAAGGGTATACATATTAAGCTCCTTTAGTCTCTCCTCATATGGCTTCTCTTGCAGACCCTGCACCATTTTAGTTGCCCTCCTCTGGACTGCCTCTATCCTGTCTATGTCCTTGCGGAGATGGGGTCTCCAGAACTGGACACAGTACTCCAGATGGGGTCTCACCAATTGTCTGTACAGAGGGATAACAACTTCCTGTTTTCTGCTGCTGATGTCTCTCCCTATACATCCCAGTATACCCCCAGCCCTCCCTACTGCCTTCTCACATTGCTTGCTAACCTTAAGGTCATCTGATATGATTACCCCAGGTCCCTTTCCTTTTTTGTTGTTGTTACTACCTCCCACCCATTTGTGTATTCTTCCCTGGTTCTTATTTCCCAGGTGCATTATTTTGCACTTCTTTGCATTGAATCCTAGCTGCTATACTTCTGACCATTCCTCCAACCTTGCCAAGTCCTTTTCATCCTTTCCTCGCCTCCTTGTGTATCAACCCTGTTGCAGATTTTTGTGTCATCTGCAAAAAGGCATACTTTTCCTTCCAGTCCCTCTGCAATGTCACTGATGAAGACATTAAAAAGGACTGGACCCAATACTGAACCCTGCGGTACCCCACTAGTAACCCCCCTTTCTTCAGAATGGACTCCATTTACAATTACCTTCTGTGTCCTGTTGCCCAGCCAAGGTTTTACCCAGGCTACCACCCTGGGTCCCACTCCCAGGCTGGTTAATTTGACTATTAATCTTTTGTGTGGGACTGTGTCAAATGCCTTGCTAAAGTCTAGGTAGGCCATGTCCACAGCCCCTCCCTGGTCTACTACTTTGGTCACCCAGTCAAAGAAATCTATTAGATTCGTCTGACATGACCTTCCCACTGTGAACCCATGCTGCCTTGGGTCCTGTGCACCATTGGCCTTTAGGTACTCGACTATTCTTTCCTTCAGAAGTGACTCCATCACTTTCCCTACCACAGAGGTCAGACTGACAGGTCTGTAGTTTCCTGCCTCTGTCTTGGAACCACTTTTGCGAAGGGGAATCATATCCGCCTTCCTCCAGTCCTCGGGTACCACACCATCCTCCCAGGATTTATTAAAAAGAGTAGCCAGTGGTTTCACTAGTTCTTCCCTTAATTCTTTTAGATTTCAGTAGATGAAGATAGGGGAGGAAAAAGACAAGGTAATGTTTACTGCAAGTGCATCATAGGCGGAGGGTAATGAGGATGATAGAATGGTTGTGAACTGAAGTGAAGACAGAATATACATGGGTACTCTGCTACACCTGCCAGTCCTGTCCTGTCTGATTATGGAATAACCCGGGATATTAATGGCGAGATCAGATATTAGCGTTTAACCAAGTTTCCGTTAAAATTAGAATATCAGATGTGAGGGAGATTACCATAGGATGTAAAAGGTCATTTTTTGAGACAAGACTGCTGATGTTTAAGTGGAGGATTTTCAGGCCTTTGGGGAGGGCACAAGGGGTGCGGGAAGTTGGTACATTAGTGAAAGGATTGCAATTGGCAGAGGTGGGTGTCATGGGGCCAGGATTGGAATGAACATTTCCTATTGTGAGTAAGAGGAGTGCTATTATGAGGGAGTGGAGTTTAGGGCATTTGTGATGGGCCGAGGATTTGGGAAGTATTTGGGGGGGGGGTGAGGACTAGGTGAGACAAAGACAAGGAGGCAAAGGAAAGCTAGGTGGCTAGGTGCTGAGAACAGAAGCGGGGGAGGGAGAGAAGTGAGACCAGAGTATTTGAGGGGGTGTAGGAGTTATGGCAAGGATAAAGGTAGGGGCTAGGAGAGTGGAGGGGAAAGGTGAGAAAGGTATATTAGATTGAGGAGAGTGCGGAGCTGAGGTAGATAAAATTAATAGAAGAATGAGAAGGAGGGGAAGTGATGAAGGAAGGGTGGGCATATTGTATGAATAGGTGGAGCAAGAATAGATCAAGGTATACTAATCAGCAATAGGGAGTAGATCAGTGGCACTGGCAGAAGTAAAGTGACTGAGTAGCGATGGACAGTAACAGTTGCCAGCAGCAGCAAGTTAATTGAGTTGTTGCCCTCTAGTGGCTTTGTAGTATAATTTGCAAATGGGAAAGTAGAACAGTAAATACTAGTAACTAGTAGCAATAATAGTAATAATAAATCATCTGCATATGTGTTAGTCTTTGTTTGTTTTTACTGTTGAATATGATTTTGTATAAAAGAGGTTCTAAACCAATTGCAAACAGTGACGGGGATGGGGGCAACATTGCCAGACTCCTCAGTACAATATGAAAAACTCTGGAGAAAAAAATAACTTTTCATTTCACTGATAGTTGCTTATAGATACCTCTAATATGATCTATAAATGTATCTTGAAAGCCAAAAGATCTCTGGTTAAACAACTTCAAAAAAAAAAAAAAGATCTCATAGCCCGAATAGGTATTTCCACTATAACACGTCAAAACCTTTGCACTTGTCTCATGATCGAACGATGCTGTTTTTTTTAAGTATTCTGTAATAAATTGGAACTTATTTAAACCTGGTTGAAGAGACCTGTGTGGTATAAAACCTGATCGATCAGTATGAATAATTTTGTCCAAAATGGAAAGAATTCTATTAATCAGAATTTTAGTATATATTTTAGAATCTGTACTGAGCATAGCCACTGATCTATAGTGATCTATAGTTCTCCACCTTACTCAGATATTTCCCTTACTTTGGAATTAGTGAAATATAAGCCTGGTTGAATGATTCTGGAAGTTTATGAGTTCTTTGGAATTGAGTAAAAAGTGTTTCCAATGATGGTACCGTAAACAGAGCTAGAGCAAGATAGAATTCCAGTGAATAGCCACCCAGGTTGGGGCATTTGTCCTTTGCCATACTATGTAAAGTGTCCACCTTTTCTTGAGTGGTAATTAGCTTAATCATTGTCTCTCCATCCTGAATTGAGATATTCTGATTTCTAAATGTATCATAATATTTTATCTCCACTCAGTAGCGTAGCAAATTCCCAGAGGGCCTGGGTGCAAGGCGATGTTACAGGGCCCCTCCCCAGTTTTGAATAAACATCAAAATTATGATTTGGGCCCCCTCAAACCTCAGGGGCCCGGGTGCCACTGCACCCCCTGCACCCTTGTAGCTACGCCCCTGTCTCCACTTCTGAAGGGTCACATTCTGATGCATATAATTTTTTGTAGAACTTCGGAAATGTGTTTGTAATTTTGTCCTGCTCTGTCTGTACTTGCCCCTGGTTATCTTTAATAAACTTGATCTCAGTTTTTTTCCCTGAGGTTTTAATCTGCTTTGCTAAACATTTTCCAGCTTGTTCACTATTAAGTTTCCCATTGTTGTTACATTTGAGCCAATTACATTTTGTCTGAAATGTTTCTGTTGAATCTATAAATTTTTTTCGGTTCTGTATATTCTTGAACTTTAATTTCATCTCTGTTTCTTAAAGCTATTTCTACTGTGTTAAGTCTTTTATTAACTTCTTCTAACTACAGGTGGACGAAGTGGCCAAAATCCACTCCGTGAAGCAATTCACAAATTAAGGTGGAATTCACGAAGTAATCCACAACGCAAAGTGGAGTACTTCATGTCATAATGAGGAAAGCAAAGTCCATTGGGAACAATGACTTCACATTACTCTGCCTTCCTCTGACTACTTCTGCACCAATTTTAATGCAAAGTACATTGAAATCAATGTACTTTGCATCACTTTGCTTGTTGGTGAGCTCCAAGGCGACGTTTGTATTGATTCATGGGATTGCAGGTCACATGGGCTTCAGCTTGTTCTGCACAGCCTCAGTTCTGTGTGGTGTGTGTGTAGTGGAAGCTGAAGACAGTATGCTGTCTGAGCTCTGAGATTCAAACCCTCTAAAAGCCATTCAAAAAGCCTTTTTGAGGCATTTATTTGTTCAAAATTTAGTGCATTGATTGTAGGAATCCCTTATGTGCTCATATCATCGAGTGTTTATTGTTTTTGTGTGGATTTTCAATGTTAATATAGAACATTCAGTCTGTGTAGTGACAGACACTTGAAGTGTGCTTGGGGAGGGACGTATCTGTGGTGGAGGAAGGTAGATAAACTGGGAGAAGGCAGTCTTTCTGTTTTGATTATATATTTCTTGTATAACTGTGGTAATGTACATACAGTAATATTTTCAGTAATTTTTGACATTGTGTTACTGATTGTTGGGGTGAGGCAGTGTATAATTTCAGTTTATTTAAAAGATTTGGTTATATTATTGAAGTTTTCAATTTGCTGCAAATTACCTCACCTGTAGTGTGTGTGCGTGTGTGTGTGTGTGTGTGTGTGTGTGTGTGTGTGTGCGATGCGTGCTATCAAATCAGACGCATTTTATTGTGCCACACAGTAATTGCAGCACTATGAATCTGCTATTCGTCTGCGTTATTTTGTACTGCTTTGTGGGATCTTGGTAGTGGACTGTTACTGCAGTGCACTGCCCCCTTCCCCCCACAACCAGCTAAAGGTATTCTTTTCCAGATTTGGATTTGTGACTTGTGAACACTGGTTAAGGTGTTGTTGTGCCTTTGCGTCTGCATCTCTTGAGTGTGCAGCGTGATCTTAATCTGTCTGGGTGTTTGCATCTCTTTAGGGCCCAATCTCCATCTGTAACTTAAGTCACAGTTGTTTGTTTGGCTTCCCTTCAGAGTACTGGTGTGGTGCATATCTCATCATGAACACTGTGCTCATTAATGTGTCTTTTTAAGTCAGGGTGATCATCATGAATCAGTCACAATACAAATCACATTCTTCATCTTCACGGTCACGATTCACAAATTACAAAACTTTAAGTTTTTGGGTTGTAAGTTGCATGTAAGCCTGTTTTGTAGTATCTCAGCTTGACCATTGTAGTCGGACTCATTGATATGAGTTTTCAAGTCAGGGAGTTTGGAGTGGTACAGGTCAGGGATGTACAGCCGTAGGTATCTGTGTACAGTTCATTAGTCATGTCACACAGTCACTCATCACCACGACTCTGAGACAAATCACGTTCTTCATCTTCACGGTCACGATTCATGAATTACAAAATTTTAAGTTTTGGGGTTGTAAGTTGCATGGAAGCCTGTTTTGTTGTATCTTGGCTTGACCATTGTAGTCATTAATATGAGTTTTCAAGTCAGGGAGTTTGGGGTGGTACAGGTCAGGGAAGCACAGTTGCAGGTATTTGTCTACAGTTCATTAGTCATGTCACACCAGTCACTCATCACAAGACAAATCGCGTTCTTCACGGACCACAGCAGTTACATTTTTTTTTTCAGTTCTCATGATACGCTGAAGACCTGTAAAGATGACCAAAACATTAATGAATCTTTTTAAACTTTTTTTTTTAAATAATGCCTCCCCCCCAAAAATACTTACCTTCACTGGCTTGACAGTATTCCAATACCAAGATTCCTCATCAAGCCAAGAAATTTGCATCCCAAGTTCGACGGTATGACCTGTGATACAAAAAAAGCAATGATTACATGTATATATAGAAATATATATATTATATATATATATATATATATATATGGATATACACATTTTAAGGTCAGGTTCTGTGGAAAACCGTGATGGTGCCAAGTACATTAACTTACCAAGAGTAGTATTAGTATACACACAGAGGGCATCCTTCCTGTTGGGGCCAGCGCAGCAGACTTTGGGCAACCAACAGCATTATCACATCATCATGGATGGTTAACTCAATGGTTGAGTCATTCTTCAAGCAAATCAATTGGCAAGACACTGTGCTTCAGCCTAGTTAGGTCAAGAAGCATTACATGAAAATTCAACAGCAGCAGCAGATGACATCGTTCTTATTGGAGTGTGTGCACGCATGACTGAGTGTGGCATGAATTAATAGAGACTTTTCATTCCATTTTATGCTTTCATTTCTGTTCATCTGGAGTCAGGAATTTTCTGGACACAAGACAGCAGCATTTTGCGGGTGCACAATTCTGGGGACTGTGTGCACTGCACGCATCACTGAGTGTGGAATGAATTAATAGAGGCTTTTCATTCCATTTTATGCTCTCATTTCTATTCATCTGGAGTCAGGAATTTTCTGGACATAAGAAAGCAACATTTTAGAAACATAGACTTTGATGGCAAATAAGGACAGCTTGGCCCACCTAGTCTGTCCATTTCCCTACCTACAGGATAAGCTGCAGATCCTAGTTAACCAACAGCCTATTTCTTCTTAACCCCCCCCCACAAGAATTGCCTTATGTCTATCCCATGTATTCTTGAATTCTCCCACAGTTTTAGACCTCACAACCTCCTCAGGAAGGCTGTTCCACGTGTCCACCACCCTCTCTGTGAAAAAAATACTTCCTCACATTGCCCCTGAACAGCCCCCCCATCATTAAATTGTGTCCCCTTGTTCTTGCACATCTCTTTTTCTGAAAGATGCTACCCTCTTGGACTTTGTTGATTCCACTGAGGTACTTGAAGTTTCTATCATGTCCCCCCTCTCCCTTCTTTCCTCAAGGGTATACATATTCAGCTCTTTTAGTCTCTCCTTGTATGGCTTCTCTTGCAGACCCTGCATCATTTTAGTTGCCCTCCTCTGGACTGCCTCTACCCTGTCTATGTCCTTGCAGAGATAGAGTCTCCAGAATTGGATGCAGTACTCCAGATGGGGTCTCACCAACTGTCTGTACAGAGGGATAACAACTTCCTGTTTTCTGCTGGTGATGCCTCTCCCTGTACATCCCAGTATACTCCCAGCCTTCCCTACTGCCTTCTCACATTGCTTGCTAACCTTAAAGTCATCTGATATGATTACCCCCAGGTCCCTTTCCATTTTTGTTGTTGTTACGACCTCCCACTCCCATTGTGTAATCTTCCCCTGGGTTTTTGTTTCCCAGGTGCATTATTTTGCACTTCTTTGCATTGAATCCAAGCTGCCATACTTCTGACCATTCCTCCAACCTTGCCAAGTCCCGTCTCATACTTTCCACGCCTCCTTGTGTATCAACCATGTTGCAGATCTTTGTGTAATCTGCAAAGAGGCATATTTTTCCTTCCAGTCCCTCTTCAATGTCACTTATAAAGACATTAAAAAGGACTGGACCCAGTACTGAACCCTGTGGTACCCTACTAGAAATCCCTCTTTCTTCAGAGTGGACTCCATTTGCAATTTTGGGGTGCACATTAATTCTGGGGACTGCGTGGGTGCACTGCACACATGACTGAGTGCGGCATGAATTAATAGAGACTTTTCATTCCATTTTATGCTCTCATTTCTCTTCATCTGGAGTTGGGAATTTTCTGGACATAAGACAGCAGCATTTTGGGGATGCACATTAATTCTGGGGACTGGGTGGTTGCACTGCAGCATGACTGAGTGCAGCATGAATTAATGGAGACTTTTCATTCCATTTTATTCTCTCACTTCTCTTCGTCTGGAGTCAGGAATTTTCTGGACATAAGACAGCATCCCAAGATTTTTATGAACACTTACCAAAAACATTCTAGATAAAATAGGCTAAAAAAGTGGTGTCCTTCCTTTCCTTTCCTTGTTATATTCCGACTTAATAATCTCTGTTTCCAAAAATACATTATTTTAGTGGTCTCAGTAATGTTTTATTTCTATCTTGCTGTGTGCATGTGTGGAAAAGTAGGAGTGAGCAGTGTAGTAATCTGCTAAACAGCATGTGTGCAGTGCATTGTCAGGTACACACACTGTCCAGCACCCTGAAAACATATATGATAGCTGACTTGTTCCACTGTTGATGGTATAAAGAATATATAACATATATTTTATTTTTACTATCATGAACAGTGGACTAAGTCATATTATACATTTTAAGGGGGGTCGGTGGGCAGTGTGCACCTGACAGTGCAGAAAGCAGCTAACTAAAAGAAGCTACATTTTCTTATTAATTTAAAACTTATATCTCAGCAGGAGTCAGTGTCAGTTAAGATTAAGTAGACAGATAACTTTATTAGAAGTAGAAGGGGTCTTATGTAGGGTTAAAAAAGAAAGAAAGTCAGTGTGTGTTCTGTGCAGGGAAGGGTACTGTATCAGCTGACTTTGCTAAACCAGTAGGAGGAAAGAGAGCTTACCTGGGGGTGTGGTTTAGACACTAGAAAAGCAGGTGAGTCAAATTGCAACTTCCTGTTGCTAGCCTTTTTTCCTACTAATTGCCCTCCATCCCACCCACGCAAAGCCAGTTCTACTTTTATAGCCACTGGATTTGACTGTCAACAGGAACTTCCTGTTTGGCAGTAGGAAGGAAAGGATCATAGAGAAACACTGGTTTTGTCAACCCTAAAGTAAAAAAAGTAGCTCACTGTCCCCCCAGCTGCTGGTGGTCTGATATTGAGAAAGGAAGAAGGAGGCTACTGAAGAAGATAGGAAGTTGCTGACCCAGAACAGGAAGGGTGAGAGTTGTAAGGAGAGGAGAGAATAAGCATCCAGTGAAACAGTAGAGAGGACACAAAATAAGACATGATAGGAGTGGTGCAGTGCAATGGCTGTGGGGCGGCAGTGTTCCGGGAGACATTCTGGAGGCTGCGATGCTGCCCTATTTGCAGGCACCTCTCTGGTCTGAGAGAGGAGGTTGCCCGTCTCCTGGCTGACCTGGCTAGGATTCGTTGAAACCTCCTCCCCCACCCAGGGACCACCAGGGTCAATGCCACTACCTCAGAGGTTGCCAAGAAAGAGGAGAGGCTGAACCAGGGTGGGTTCAAGGAGGGAGAGGGTGGTGGAACAGAGTTGCATCCCTCCAGCTGTACCTCTTCACAATTCATTCACTCTTCTGGTGGATAGTGGTTCCTCTATGGAGGCACCTGCAGTGGAGACCAAGGAGGATGCTGGGAACCTTCACAAAGGAGACCCATAGGAGGGTGGCATGGGACCCCACAGGGGAAGGAAACAACTCCTGGTGGGGGACTCAATCATTAGGGGGTAGAAATCAGGGAGGAAGGGGAGAGGGAGGTAAGGTGCCTTCCTGGCGCCACGGCTTGGAGGGACAGGAAGCGAATCCTCAGGATCGTGGGAGGAGCTGCACGAGGGAGGGAGCTGGATGTCATTGTCCACCTAGGGACAAATGACCTGGCTAGGAATGGGATCAGAGCAGTGCAAGAGGAGTTTATAGAGTTGGGAAGGGGCCTTAGACAAGTAGCGCATACGGTAACCTTCTCGGAGGTGCTGCCTGTCTATGGCAAGGGGAATGCTAGGGCTACTTATCACCAGGAATTCAATGAGTGGTTGAAAACTGGTGTGGAGCTCAGGGTTTTGGCTTCATTGGGGACTGGGGAGCTCCTGGAGGATGCAGACCTATACTGGTGCGATGGTCTGCATCTGTCCAGGGGGAACCAGAATCCTAGGTGAGAGGTTTAAATGCTTCATTGGCAGGCATTTAACTAGCCAAGGGGGAGGCACTAAAAGGAGCAGGAAATCCAGCCTCCCCAACAAAACATGGTGATTACTGAAGGTAAACACCAAGGTACAGAAGTTATTAGGAGCAGAACAGATTTAAATGTAAAAAAGGCAAGGCAGTAAGGACAGAAATGGGGCTAAAAGGGGTAAGGCTATCAAAAAGTGGAGGGTGATGAGTACCAATGCCCGTAGTCTGTGTAACAAGCTCCCTGAACTAGTGGCCTTGATGGAAGAGGGTTGCCTGGATATTGTGGCAGTCACAGAAACATGGTACACAGAGAACCATGACTGGGATGTCAACATACCAGGATACACAATCTACAGGAGGGACAGGGAGGGTAAAATAGGAGGAGAAGGAGTAGCTCTCTATGTAAAGGAAGGGATCAAAGCAACAGAACTAAAGAGTAAACAGGGAGCAGATGAGGCACCACAATCCGCATGGGGGTTGTATACAGACCCCCATCTCAGGGGGAGGGAATGGACAAGAAAATGATAGAAGGCTTTCTTAGAATGGCAGAAAAAGGGGAGATATTGTTGATGGGGGACCTGAATATGCCAGATGTTAACTGGAGCACCTTTGCTGCAGGTACATCCAAGAGCAGGGTCATTCTTGATGCCCTACAGGGGGCATGCCTCAGACAGCTAGCATTGGAACCCACTCAGGAGGGAGCAATCTTAGACCTGGTACTCTCAAATGGGGATGGAGAAAGAATCTCAGATTTAGAAGTGGGTAGCCATCTGGGAACAAGCGACCACCAAACAGTGTGGTTCACGATAAACACAGCCATACAATCAAGCCATACAAAAGCAAGAGTACTGGACTTTAGGAGGGCCAACTTTGGGAAAATGAGAGAGTGCCTCAGAAAAGCACTAGCAAACAGGCAAGAAGGAGGGGTGGAGGAACAATGGGGAGTGATCAAAACAGCCATCACAGAGGCAACAAGCCTTTGTGTAAAGCAAATCAATAAAACACAACGAAGGAAAAAAACGCTATGGTTCTCAAAAGAGGTGGCAGGGAAGGTTAAGGAGAAAGGACAGCATTCAGGAAATATAAGGAAACACAGAAGGAGCAGGACAGAGAACTTTATCAGTTAAAGCGAAAGAGGCTGGGAAGGCAGTCAGAATAGCAAAGGCCCAAACCGAGGAAAGGATAGCCAATTCTGTTAAGAAGGGATAAGACCTTTATAGGTACATTAGGAGAAGAAACCAAAGGAGGATACTGAAGCTTAATAAAGGGGAGGAATGTGGGTAGAGGGGACAGCGAAAAGCAGGGATACTGAACGAATATTTCTGCTCAGTATTCACAAAGGAAGAGGAGGGGAGTTACCTAAACCAAACAAGAGAAACACTCTGAAGACGGGGTCGATACCAGTCCATTTACAGAAGAAAGAGTTCTAAAGAATTAATAAAATTGAAGGTGGACAAAGCAATGGGGCTGATGGGATTCACCCAAGAATTCTAAAAGAACTAAGGGTAGAACTAGTGACACCACTGACTACTCTCTTTAACAAATCATGGGAGGATGGGGTGGTACCCAAGGCTGGAGGAGGGCAGATGTGATTCCTCTTCACAAAGTGGGAGCAGGACAGAGGCAGGAAACTACAGACCAGTTAGTTTGACCTCAGTGGTGAGAAAATGATGGAATCACTTCTGAAGGAAAGAATTGTTGAGTACCTAGAGGCCAGTGGGGCACAGGACCCAAGGCAGCATGGATTCACGATGGAAGGTCATGTTAGACAAATCTAATAGATTTCTTTGACTGGGTGACCAAGTAGCAGACCAGGGAGGGCTGTGACATGGCCTACCTAGATTTTAGCAAGGCATTTGATACAGTCCCACACAAAGATTAATTCACAAGATAGCCAGCCTTGGAGTGGGTCCCAAGGTGGTAGCCTGGATAAAAATTGGCTAGACAACAGGATGCAAAGGGTAGTAGTAAATGGAATACACAGTGAAGAAAGGAGGGTTACTAGTGGGGTACCGCAGGGTTCAGTACTGGGACAGGTTCTTTTTAATGTCTTTATAAGTGACATTGGAGAGGAACTGGAAGGAAATGTATGTCTCTTTGCAGATGACACAAAGATCTGCAACAGGGTTGATACACAAGATGGAGTGGAAAGGATGAGAAGGGACTTGGCAAGGTTGGAGGAATGGTCAAATGTATGGCAGCTCAGATTCAATGCAAAGAAATGCAAGGTAATGCACATGGGAAACAAAAACCCTGGGGAAGTGTACACAATGGGGGGTGAGATACTGACAACAGTAAAAATAGAAAGGGACCTGGGGTAATTATATCAGATGACCTAAAGGTGGGCAAGCAATGTGAGAAGGCAGTAAGGAAGGCTGGGGGGATATTGGGATGCATAGGAAGAGGCATCAATAGTAGAAAAACAGGAAGTTGTTATCCCTCTGTACAGACAGTTGGTGAGACCCCATCTGGAGTACTGTGTGCAGTTCTGGAGACCCCATCTCCACAAAGACATAGACAGAGTGGAGGCTGTCCAGAGGAGGGCAACCAAAATGGTGCAGGGTCTGCACCAGAAGACTTACGAAGAAGACTAAAGGAGCTTAATATGTATACCCTAGAGGAAAGGAGGGAGAGGGGACATGATAGAAACTTTGAAGTACCTCAAGGAATTAACAAAGTCAAGAGGGTAGCATCTTTCAGAAAAAGAGATGCGTAAGAACAGAAGGACAATTTGAAGATAGAGGGGGACGCTCAGAGGTAATGTGAGAAGTATTTTTTCACTGAGAGGGTTGTGGATGCATGGAACAGCCTCCCTGAGGAGGTCGTGGAGTCAAGAACAGTGAGGGACTTCAAGAATGCTTGGGACAGACATAAGGCAGTCCTAGTGGGGGGTAGGAGGAAGTAAGCTGTTGGTTAACTAGGATTTGCAGCTTATCTGTTAGGTAGGAAAATGGGCAGACTAGGTGGGCCAAGCGGTCCTTATCTGCCGTCAAATTCTATGTTTCTATGTTCTATGTTTCTATCTATGTTTCATGCTGTTTAGCAGATCATTGCACTGCTCACTCCTGCTTTTCAACAAACAAACCATGACAAAAATGAAACATTGGTGAGGCAGCTAAAATATTTCATGGTAAACAGACATTATTAAGAAGGAATATAACAGGTCCAGTAGCATGCTGCTCAAACACTGGGGCCGGGTGCTGGTGGAAAGCAGCTAGCTGCAAAAGTGCCAGACTAAACCATAAAGCCAGCAATCTAGATGAATAAATGCAAAGAAAAAATGTTCACTGCTAGTGCAAATTTGTTGATGGCAAAACAAGCCATATACAAATGACCCCTGTACTTTAGTGCTTAGGGGTTCATTCGGGGGCCACCAAAAGAAGGCCTAACCACCAAAACGCAAGGGTCATTTGTGTGCCTTGTTTTGCCATCAATACATTTGCACTAGCAGTGAATATATTTTTTTGGCATGTATTCGTCTGGACTCAACTAGTGGTGGGTTTGTGCTTTTGTCTTGCACTTTTGCAGCTAGCTGCTCTCCACCAGCACCCAGTCCCAGTGTTACCACAGCGTGGTTCTGGACCTGTTACATTTCTACTTAATAATGTCTGTTTACTGTGAAATATTTGCGCTGCCTCAGTAATGTTTCATTTCTGTCAGGTTTGTTGAAATGCAGGAGTGAGCAGTGCAATGATCTGCTAAACAGCATGTGTGCACTGTCAGGAGCACGCTGCCCACCGAGTCCTCTGAAAACATATTATATGAGTTGGTCCACTGTTGATGATGGTACAAATAAAATATACATTATATATTCTTTATACCATCAACAGTGGAACAAGTCAGCTATCATATATGTTTTCAGGGGTCTGGCCATTGTGTGCACCTGAAAGTGCACTGCACTCATGCTGTTTAGCAGATTATTGCACTGCTCACTCTTGCTTTTCAACAAACAAACCACCATGACAAAAAGGAAACATTACAGAGGCTCCAAAAATATTTCATGGCAAACAGACATTGTTAAGTAGGAATATAACAGGGCTGCCAGAAGCACACTGCATGAACCCTGTGGACGGGTGCTGGTACAAAGTAGCTGGCTCCGAAAGTGCAAGACAAACCCACAAAGCCACCACTCTATATGAATACATGCCAAGAAAAATGTTCAATGCTAATGCAACTTTATTGATGGCAAAACAAGCCACATACAAATGACCCCTGTGCTTAGGCGCTTTGGCCTTCATTAGGGGGCACACCAATGAAGGCTTAACCATCAAAGCACAAGGGTCATTAGTGTGCCTTGTTTTGCCATAAATACATTTGCACAAGCAGTGAACATATTTTATTGGCATTTATTCGTGTAGTGTTATGGCTTTCTGGTTTTGTTAAGTAGGAATATAATGAGAGCAAGGACAACACTTTTTTACTTTATTTTATTTCAGCTGGTTTTGGGCATGGTTCTCACCATTTTTGGGAGGCAAACAAGCTTATGCAAAAGAAAGATGGAACACACACTTAACATTATTATACACATAACGGTGCGCAATGGGGGGGAGACTAACAACAACAAAAATGGATAGTGACCTGCGTCAGATGACCTACTGTAAAGGTATGCGAGAGAAATGCCAGAAGGAAGTAAGGAGGGCTGGGGGACAGGGTATACTGGGATATATTGGGAGCCATCACATTAAAATGAAGTCAAAAAATGGCTGTACAAAGGGGGGAACTAAAATGTTGAAGGGTATGCACCAGAATGAAGCCAGGAGAAAATACACTAAAGGACATTACATATAAACACAAGGAAACGGGGACATGATAGAAACTATCAAGTACCAAAATGGACTCAATAACAGGGTAGCTGCATCCAGAACAAAAGATGTGCATGAAGAAGGGATCAAAATTTCAAGATGGAGGGGGATGGATCAGGAGCAACATTGGGAACTATTTTTTCACACAGAGGGTAGTGATGGTGGGTGCAGGACAAACTGAAACTAATAATCAATGTTGTGATGGGACAGCAGCAGTTGAAGCATCCCCATGATCTGTAGTTGGTTCCCCCCAATTGCTATCCAACTGCTGCTCAACGTTGTCCAGCCGGTGGTTTGCAGTGTCCATTCCACTCCACAGCAGGCCCAAATTAGCCTGTGTGGTAGGTAGTTGGAGAGGGTTGCCACTGTCATCAGGAAGTGCTGCAGGTTGTAATGGTGGAGCAGCTGGTTCTGCCATGGCCCTCCCCCGCTTCACACTACACGCAGGTGGATGCCGTTCTGCCCCCTCTTCCCCAGCAGGGCCAGTAGGTGCATTACTGCCCTGTTCAGCAACCTTCACCTGCCACTCTAGGTGGTGGTGGTTATACATGTGGGTGCGCTGACCCTCTGTGCCAAGGTGACTTCCTCTGGGGCCACGGCGCACCTCAACACTGCACAAATTACACTTTACTACACTGCTGTCCCCAGGCAGTATAGTAAAAAACTCCCACACTACTGAGGTGTGGGGAGGACCAGGCCCAGGCAGGGGGGCCCAGGTGTTGTTGGAGCCAGGGGCTGCTGCTGTGCAGTTGGGGTTGAGGTGCAGAAACCTGCTTCTGCAACTGCTGCTGTGGCTCCTCCTCCTTCTCCCTGACTTCCTGCTGCTGCTGAGCTGCTGGCACAGGGGCCATAGCAGGTGCTTCTAGCACTGTGGTGGGGGGCATTGGTCAGAGCCACAGGAGGTGGTGCTTCCATGGCACCAACTCCACTATCTCTTGCTCCGGGGGGGAGCACTCAGGATGGTGCTCCGGTCCAGACGCAGCTGGCCACCATTCGTGCACACGCCCACTCGATCTCCGCCACGTGGACGAATCCTCCCCCGAGTCTCCCCCCCTCCATTCTGGGCTCTCTCTCATAATGACACACACACAGACACACAAAAACAATTAACAATAAACAAATACTAAACTGAAGTACTGCACAAACACAAATTCAGACAACAAATATTCAAAAATAAGCACCTATAGCAAAAAAATTAAAAGGTTTAAAGTATTTTTCCAACAGATTTTACTCTCTGCCTAAGCAGCACACACCCTCTTTCTCCTACTACAAGGCAAAAGTAAAACTATTTTTCAAGCATGAGTTACTTCCTGCCTGCCTGAAGCATGTAACCTACACTGTGTAAGCCATGAGATGTGTGGGCTGCCTGTGAATTCTCACTCCACCTTAAAGTGAAGTAAGGCAGAGTGCACAATGAAAAGTCATAATTACAATGCAAAGTGGCGAAGTGAGGGTTTAAAATGGGCACTTTGCGTAGCGGAATGATAACACGAAGTGGCCACTTCGCGTCCACTTCTTGGGCGGAATTTTACTTCACTGCATCTCTACTTCTAACATTACTTTTCTTTTTTTCCAGGACACTTCTGAAATTATGATACCTCTAATTGTAGATTTTAAGGTATCCCACAAACTTACTATATTGTCTTTGTCTATCGGATTATCTACACAGAACTGCTGTATAGCTGTTGTTAACTTTTGTGTAAATGATTTATCTGATAAAAGACTGTTTACTCTCCAGCAGTTATTATTTTTCTTATAAATGTCTAGAGTCAGATTATAGCCCACAATATTGTGATCAGAAATAGTCAAGGGTTCTATATTTGAAACTACCCTGTAACAATTTATTAATAGTTCTTTAGATATCACTGTATAATCAAACCTTGAAAACGTGTTGTGTCTGGTCAAATATTAAGTATAATCTGTATCATTTTCATGAGTTTCTCTCCACACGTCAATGCTATTTGAAATTAAAAAGTTACCAAATAAACATGATTTATAGTTGTTCCAGCTGGACAGCTGCAGTAATTTGTCCTTTATACAAAACTGAAATCCCCTCCTAAAGTGTTATTGGGGCAGTTCCAATTGTTTAACAATTTGTTCTCTTCAGCCAAAAAATATTCAAACCCTTTAAATGAGGCATATACTGAACTGAAAATGATGCTGAGTTGTCATACTCAGCTTTATTAAATACAATTCTGCTAAACTGATCTGTAAGTGTATTGATAAACTTTCCCTTAATTTTTTTTTTCTCAGCAGTATTGCTATCCCTTTGCTTTTCTTGCTTTGGAACTGTAAATGATTTATGCTGCTTGCCCATCTCTTTTTTTGGCTTTTGGTCCTCCTTATCATTTAGAAAAGTCTCCTGTAACATGACCACGTCTAAGTTCAGGTTTTTAATTTTGGTTAGGATTCTGTATCTTTTCATAAGTGAATTTATCCCATTCATGTTCCACGCGGCTCCAGGTAATTGATGACATCATATCTGAAACTTCTTAACTGATAACATTTTAGCAGGAATAGTTTTACCATCATCATTTGACCACTTCCACAAGCCTAATATCATTTTCAAATTTTTATAACAAAAAAAAAAATCCAAGAAAGAAAGACAAATATATAAACCCTCTCCACCACGTGCCTAAGACAAACATCTGGTACCCCGTGTTAACATTTAGGAGCAACTACTGTACATAGTCCCATGCTAGTCTCTCCACTCCCTCTACATTCATATTTCACAGAGCTTATTAACAATCTCCTCACTAATATACTTAATTAGATAACTATTCTTGGATATTATAACTCCAAATCTTGTTCTCTTTATTTCACATTTTACTATATTTATCAGCTTCAGTAACCCTTTGTTCATTCAGTTATAGTCTAGTGTGAATCATTCAATTACAGTCCAGTATGGAAAGAAAATCCTTGAGATTTCCGTCATCCAAATGGCAGAAAATTCAGCCAAATGTAGAAAAAAAGCTTTGGTAGTCAAATTTTAATTTCTGTAGCCTCTGTAACATTGTTACATATTAGATTCTGGTTGTTCAGTAAGACCTTCAGTTTTGAAGTGTAAATAAAAATGTTTTAATATAGTCTCTTACTTCCTATTTGTGTTTTCATACTCATCTCCCCATTAGCATGAGTGATCTAATTCTACATTCATGTAATGTTAAGGGACTCAACTCACCTTGTAAATGAAAGCAAATACTTTCTTACCTCAAAAAGCATAAAACTCATATTGCTTTCTTACAAGAAACAAAACTTTTAATAGATGATATCAACAGACTCAGAAGGGATTGGGTTGGTCCAGTATATGCGTCCTCCTCTACTTCTAAAAAAATGGGGGTTGCTATTCTATTACATAAATCCCTTAACTGGAGCCTTATCAAATCCATCTCTGATTCAGATGGCAGATGGATTACAGCCCACTTAAATACCCCTGCAGGCCCCCTTATGTTAGTCAACATTTATGCCTCTAACTCTGATTCACCTGAATTCTTTCATGATATGGCCCAACAAATTATAAACAGTAACTTTAACAATTCTCCTATACTTGTAGGTGGGGATTTCAATTTAGCTTTGGAAGCACATTTAGACAGAAGTAACTCTTCATGTGATTCCCACCCCAGAAGTATTTCTGCACTCTCAATGCTAATGAAAGACTTCAGTCTCACCGACATTTGGAGACTACAAAATCCTAGACAGCGCGACTATACTTTTTATTCACCACTTTATAAATCTTATAGCAGAATTGACTACTGGTTTTCTTCCCCATTCATCAATGAAAAAATTATCGACACAACTATCCTCCCGATTACTATATCAGACCATTCTCCTATAAAATTACATCTTATTTTGGGCCTGTCCCCATATAAATCCCCCTCCTGGTGTCTAGACCCACTCTTATTGAAAGACCCCAATTTCTTACCTTGGATTAGATCCCGAATCCAAGAATTTCTTTCCTTTAACAACACTCCTGATGTATCTCAAGGTACCATCTGGGAAGCATTTAAAGCAACAGTTAGAGGGAAAATTATAAGTTATGCAGCACACAAGAAAAAACTAAGGGAACAGCAATTGGCTGATTTAGAGAAATCTCTTAAAGAAAAAGAAATCCAATATTATAAAACAAAAAATCTAGATAATAACTCACAACTTCACCTTGAAATTCTTCAGCTTAGAATTAAAATCAACAAATTAATATCCAGGAAAGCTGAACTCACCCTCCTTAGACTTAAACACCGTTATTGGGAACAAGGGGATAAATGCAGGAAGCTGCTTGCTTATCAGCTCAAGAATCAACAGATGGAGAGACATATTGCCGGTTTGAAAGATCCTTCAGGCAAAATCCATACAGATAATCCCTCAATTAACCATATTATGCAATCCTTCTACCAACAATTATTCTCTCACCCCACTCCCCCACAACCTGAATATATACAATAATTTCTGGACAATTTACAGTTACCACACCTCTCCCAACAAGACATGGTTTTGCTAGATGAACCCTTTTCCGTAAAAGAGATACAAGCAGTGCTAAATTCCCTTAAATCTGGTAAAGCTCCTGGGAGTGATGTTTTTTTCCGTAGACTTTTATAAACCCCTAGATGACATCTTATGCCCCTTCCTGTTTAAGGTCTTCAAAGAGGCTTCTTCACAAGGTAAACTTCCCTATTCTATGACAGAAGCCATTATAACCATCCTACCAAAGAAAGATAAAGACCCCTCTCTCCCATCCAGTTACAGACTGATATCATTACTTCATACGGATGGGAAAATTTTTGCCAAAATATTAAATACTTATTTAGAATCAATAATTTCAAAACTTGTCCACACCTTTCAAGCTGGATTTATCAAAAATAGAACTGGTTCTGATCATCTCCACTCATTATTTAATTTAATCTACAAAGCTAAATCTCTTAAATCACCTGCTGCAGCTATAGCCATCGACTTTGAAAAGGCATTCGATTCTCTCAACGGGACTTATTTGTATCATGTTCTATCCCACTTTGGTGTCACTAATAAATTTTGTACATGGATTCAATTACTATACACCTTCCCCTCTGACTGGGTTCTTACTAACTGTACTCTGCCCTCATCCTTTCATCTGGCAAAAGGTACCAGGCAAGGGTGCTCCTTATCCCCCACTCTTTTTATTCTAGCTATGGAACCCCTATCAGCTGCTCTTTGTCAATCCTCCATGATCCAAGATATCCCTATCAGTAATTCCCACTGTACTTCACTATCCTACGCTGATGACCTCCTCATTCTACTCGAAAATCTTGAAATTTCAGGACCACCCTTAATTAAGTTACTCAGCAACTTTACTTCACTTTCTGGGCTTGGTCTGAATCTAAACAAATCAGAAACAATGTCATTGAACAATTTTTGTAACCCTTCTATGAATACAATATTAGGTTTTCGTTGGGCCCCTCAAGGTATGTCTTACCTTGGAATACAGATCACCTCTAAATTAGACAAGATATGGGATGCCAACCTTTCCCCATTATTAGCAAATATTAAAAACACTCTCAACAGATGGAAACTGCTTAACCTCTCTTTTAATGGGAAAATATCCACTATCAAGATGTCAATAGCTCCCAAAATACTGTATCTATTTTCTAATATCTCTTTAACCCTCCCTACTTTTTTTTGTCAGAATTGATGATATAATTGGCAATTTTTTATGGGAAGGCAAAATTCCCAGATTTAGTTGTAACAAACTGTGTTCCCACTGGTCCAAAGGGGGCTTCAGGCTCCCCTGGTTCCAAGCATATTTTTGGGCCTTCCGCACTGCCCAAACTGTAAAATGGTTTAATAAACCCAGCAATAAATCACTGTTGTGGGTCAATATGGAAACATCTCTATGTCCGGGCAATGTCACCACTTCTTTCATTTATAACCCTCTCCCCCAATTTAAAATCTCACCCTACTATAGTATCATCCATATACTATTGGAAAATAATTCATAAACGCCTTAAATCCAACCCAACCCCTCTCATATATGCCCTAGTTTGGGGGAACCGCAATATAACTCTTGATAATCACCCAATTATTTGTTGTAATTGGAAAAACGGGAATTTTTTTTCTTGGAGGATATACTTATACCTCAGACTTGCAAATTAAAATCCTTTTCTAACCTGCGCAAACAATGGAATCTTCCCCAGCACGATTTCTGGAAATATTTACAGTTATGCACAGCATGGAACTTTTATCTTCCTACTATTCCTCATCAAGCTATATATGATACTTTAGTTTCTAAATGGATCAAAACAAACCCTAAATTAAATAGTATCATTTACAAACATATCAGAAATACAATTCCAGATCAATCTATCATTGTAAAAAATAAATGGAGTACCCTTTTAAATTATAACATAACCAATTCACAATGGCATAACTGCTGGCTATCCTGCCATAAATCTTTCAAGGATAATCGCAGTTCACTCATACAAACCAAATTCTGCATGTATGGTACAGAACTCCTGAGATTTTGCAATAAATGGGCTTAATGAAATGGGCTTAATGAACAACAATAAATGTTGGCTCTGTAACTCCCCAAATGGCAATTTGCTACATATTTTATGGCATTGTCCTCCCATACACAATCTTTGGCGTCCTATTCATTTCTTTGCAATGAAAGTGATTGGTCTATCCTTTGCATTAGATCCAAAACATTGCATATTTGGTATTTTCAATGCTCATGCATACAAAATATCCCATTCTCAGAATAGGTGGTTATCCCTACTATTCCTTCAAGTTAAATGCCTTATACTAATGCATTGGAGATACAACATCATTCCCACCCTCCCGGATATTCTCATACAACTATCTCAATATGCCATCCTTGATCGTATGTCACACTTAGCCTCTGACCGACTTAATTTATATAATAAATGCTGGCAGAACTATTTTAAATATTTAAACATGTCTATACATAGCGTCACTTAATCCATGGGTTGTTATACGTTCACATTGGAATCTCGCTTCTGGCTGTTTCGTTCCTTTTTAATCTCCTCTTTTTCTATATTTTTATCACCTTTTCTTCTTCTTCCCTTTCCCTCTTGATTCTTGTTCACTTTCTTAGATATTTTTCTCTTTTTTATGTTCTTCCTTTATACAGTCTTACACATACTTGTATTAAATTACAGCATAATAGAAGTGCAATCACGACTGCTCATATTTCTTGTTTGTATCTACTCCTTTTACCCCTTAAACCATAAATTGCCATATTTTCTCTCTATCATACAGATTGTACTGCTACATATTGTTTTCTCAACATTTGTTTTCCCCTTTAATATCATTGTATAATACTTCAGACAACATGTTTTTCCTTCTCCTATTAAGAATTTATGTAAGTGTATATTGGAGAATGTAGTGTATTTTTATGTATAATCACAATAATTACAATAAAAAGATTAACTGTAAGAAAAAAAATAACCCCTCACCCCCTCCCTCCTTCCATAATGTTTGCTGTGCAGTTGCATATTGCTTTCCAAGGGCCTAAAGGTCTTTGGAGAAACCATGTTTCACATGTATTGGTTGGTCTTTGAGCTCAAAGTTTTTTGAGTTTGTAGTATGCCTACATTACTCTGTTTTTCCCATCCAAAGTCTGTATTTTTACTATGGAGGGTTGTATACTATTCACATCTCCTTCCTTGCCAATCTGCCCAAACCAATGAGCTTGGTCGATTATAGGCAAATCACTATTTGTGTCCAAAAGCGTTGTAAACAGGCTCACTCAGTATGTTTTGCAAAGTGCTAGCTTTCTCCCATTCAGGGAGCAGTCCATAAATTCTGATATTTTTTTCCTTCATGATTGGTTTTCTTGATCCACTAATTTTGTTTTGAAAAAGTCTTGTTGTCTTTGAAATGATTTTAGTTCGTGAGACATCCGATTGACTATATCTTGCAACTGAGATTACCTGCACTCAAGTTTGTTAATCTTGTTGATTTCTTACTCAAGGTTTTTATCAGTACTGCTCATGGTTGTACTCATATCTTTCATATTGTCTGGAATTTTTTGAAATGTATCAATATTTTCTTGCAAAATACTTATAATGGTTATTAATTTAATTCCCATCCCAGGAAGTTGGTAATTTGTCTGTTTCTGCAGACTACTGCCTTCCTCTGGTTCATTACCATCACTGCTTTGATCTTTAGATGTATCTACTGTATATCTGTATATCCTTCTACTTCTACATGTTTTATTTGGGTTGAGAACTTTTATTTCTAGACTTGTCCATCGTATTATCAGTTGAGTTTAAATCCTTTCTAGTGGTGTGGGTATGGTCCTGTCTTGATTAGCTGTTGTTTAATGCCTTTTTCCTTTTTCTTTTTCTTTTTTTTCCTCCCCTTCCATTTGTGATTTTGGTCCCATTTTGATCTCGAGAGGGCCTTCTGAACTGCAATAGTTCTTGAAAGGCAGTTGCGTTTTGCCTAAATTTCTTTTTGAATAAAGTTGTTTTCTCAATTCTTAGACATCTGGTATTAGTTAGGATAATCGAGGTGGTCGCTGCTACATTTACATCTAGTTTTACTTCTGAAGTTTTAAACAATTTAGATAACCTTTTCTGTTGCAGAACTGTGTCATTTTGGATGCTTCGACTGACCTGCATTATTGTTCTGGCCTTATCTACCAGGTCTGTTTGTGCCTGTATGAACAGTTTAAAATGTGAATTTTTCTGGGCTTTTTGTTTGTTTGTTTTTTCTTTTTTCTCCTTCCTTCATTTTATTTATAATTGTTTGCCTCTGAAGTATACCAATGTGCTTATGCAGCAGCCTCCTGATTGCTTATCTGAGTAAATTTGCTGTAGGTGAGACAGAGAGCAGCCACTGGCTTCCTTATAGCAAGGAGGTGATTTAACAGAAGTACACTGAATTGAATTCTTAATTTTGGTGCCTGTGTAAGTAAGTAGAAGTCAGTGTTTTGGTTCTCTGTTTTTTGGTTGACTTTTCTTAGTGTAACTTTTATTTGCCAGGTAGGAAATTTAGCTGGGAGAATATCTGCAGTCATTTATGACTAGACCTGTTACATAAACTCTGCGAAATAGGTGTCTGAAAGGAAGGAAGGAAGGCACTCACCAGGGTGATGAGTCAGAGTTGTAGTTGATTGTTTCTGGAGAGCACAGGCTTAGTCCCACCCACCCTGCCCCTCACGCCACCCGCCCCATCATTTCCTTTATATCAGGGGTTCTGACATCACTTCCCCCAAAAGTGCAAAGGACATACACCTGTTCATATCCTTAAAGACACAGCACAATGACTAGGGGGTAAACACACTCACATGCTTGCACACACTTACAAAAAAAAACCCTCTTAAACAAGAAGGACTACAGACATGTGGGGAGTGGTGCAATACAATGGCTGTGGAGTTGCAGTCTTCTGGGAGATGTTCTGGAGGCTGCATTGCTGCCATATTTGCAGGCTCCTCTCTGGTCTGAGGGAGGAGGTAGCCTGACTCCATGCTGACCTGGTGAGGATTTGGGAAAACTCCTCCCCTACCCAGGAACCACCCTGGCCACCACTACTTCCTCAGAGGTTGCCAAGAAAGAGGAGTGGTTGGACCATGGTGGGCTCAGGGAAAGTGAGGATGGTGGAACAGAGGTGCATCCCTCCAGTTCTTCCTCTTCATAATTCATTCACCATTCTGGTGAAGTGTGGTTCCTCTGTAGAGGCACCCACAGTGGAGACCAAGGAGGATGCTGGGAACCTCCACAAAAGAGATCCACAGGAGGGTGGCACAAGACCCCACAGGGGTAGAAAACAACTCCTGGTGGGGTACTCAATGGTTAGGGGGTAGAACTGGGGATGGGAAGGGAAGGGAAGGGAGAGGGAGGGAGGTAAGGTGCCTTCCCAACACCATGGCTTGGAGGAACAGGAAGCGAATTCTCAGGATCGTAGGAGCAGCTGCACAAGGGAGGAAGCTGGGTGTCATTGTCCACCTAGGGACAAATGACCTGGCTGGGAATGGGATCAGAGCAGTGCAGCAGGAGTTTTTGGAGTTGGGGAGGGGCCTTAGACAAGTGGCACACATGGTAACTTTCTCAGAAGTGCTACCTGCCTATGGTATGGGTGAAGCTAGGGTACCCTGCACCATGGGATTCAATGACTGGTTGAAAAAACTGGTGCAGAGCTCAGGGATTTGGCTTCACTGGGGACTGGGGGGCCACCTGGAGGGATGCAGGCCTATACTAGTGTGATGGTCTGCATCTGTCCAGGAGGGGAACCAGGATCCAGATTTAAATGATTTATTGGCAAGCATTTAAACTAGCCATGGAGGGAGGCACTGAAGAGAAGCAGGGAAATCCTAGCCCCTCCCCACAAAACAGGGTAGTTAGCAAAGTAGACTCAAAGATAGAGAAGTCAGTAAGGAGCAGAACTGGGGTAAATCCAGAAAAAGGCAAAGGCAGTAAGGACAGCGATGGGCCTAAAAGGGGTAAGACCATCAAAAGATGGAAGGCGATGAATAATAATGCCCATATTCTGGGTAACAAGCTCCCTGAACAAGTGGCCTTGATGGAAGAGGGATGCCTGGATATCGTGGCAGTCACATAAACATGGTACACAGAGGATCATAACTGGGATGTCAACTTACCAGGGTACACAATCAACAGGAGGGACAGAGATGGTAAAAGAGGAGGAGGAGGAGGAGTAGCTTTCTACATAATGGAATAATAAAATATATAATAATAACATTTATTTAATAAAGCGCCTTTCAAAATTCCAAGGTGCTGTACAGAATTAATTCAGATAAAACATATACAAATACATATCTTATAAATCACAATAAAACTGGAAATGCTTTTCCCCATAGAAAAGTTTTTAGTGCCTGCTTAAAACTCCCCACTGTCCTGCATTCCCGGAGCTGACGGGGCAGAGAATTCCAGAGGGTAGATGCCGCAAATCCAAAAGCACACACACCGGATGACTTCAAATTAACCCTCAGAATCTCCAGCAACCCCCCATCAGCCGAGTGGAGCTGTCACACAGGAGTGTAAGGAACCAGGAGTTCTTTCAAGTAATTGGGACCCTGTCCGTGTAGGGCTTTGTAGGTGATCCACCACTGTATTGGCAGCCAGTGCAGAGCGTGCAGCACAGGGGTGATGTGGGATCTCCTCGATACCCCAGTCAACAAACGTGCTGCCGCATTCTGCACTAGCTGCAAGTGGCAGATATCAACCCCAGAAAGCCCTAGATAAAGGGAGTTGCAGTAGTCAAGGCTCGATGTTACAAAGGCGTGGACCAGAACAGGCAGGTCACTTGGTGGAACAAGGTGCCTAATCCTGGCAATGTTCCTAAGGTGGAAAAAGGCTAGCTTGATGACTGCCGATACCTGATGATGAAGAGTCAGACCAACATCAAGCTCCACTCCCAGGTTACGCACCCGTTCAGAGGAAAGAATCTGTGCCTCCCCCAGAACTAAGCCAGAAGGGAGCCCAGACCTCAATCCCTCTACCGTATGACCCGGGTCCATGACCAAAACCTCAGTCTTTCCAGGGTTAAACTTTAGACCACTGGAATTTATCCAATCTTGAATTTCTGTAAGGCAGTTGTTCAGTACCGAGATAGCACCAACATGGTCGGGTGCAAAAGACAGGTAGAGCTGGGTTTCATCAGCATAGCAGTGAAACCTCAGCTCATACTGTCTTACAATGTCTCCGAGGGGTAGCATATATACTGTGAATAACATGGTGGACAGCACTGAACCCTGAGGTACCCCACAAGGCAGAAAGGAAGCCCGGGATGAAAACAAACCCGAGACCACCCTCTGCATTCTCCCAGCGAGGAAAGATGAAAACCATCTGAGGACTGTGCCCGACAGCCCACAGATGAACCTCAGGTGTTCAAACAGAACCCCATGATCCACAGTATCAAAAGCTGATGATAGATCTAGGAGAACCAAGATAGAGCGGTGTCTCTGATCTCTCGCCATCAGGAGATCATTGAGCACCTGAACCAGAGCAGTCTCAGTACTATGCCTCTTGTGAAAACCAGATTGGAGAGGCTTGTATAAATTATGGATGGTAAAATGGTTATCCAATTGAGCAGCCACAATTTTCTCAATAACCTTCCTCACAAAAGGGAGGTTAGAGATAGGCCTGTAGTTTGCTAGGTTCTCCGGTCTAAAGAAGCTTTTTTCAGAAGGGGGATCACCACCCCCTCCTTCAGGGAGCTAGGGAACTCACCCATATCTAAAGAGCACCGGACAATCTGAGCTAAGACAGGGCCAATGATCTCACTACAACCCAAAATCAGGGAAGTAGGGCCAGGAGCTAAACTACAGCACATGGGACGCATCTCCTGGACAATCCTCATCATGTCTATGAAATCCAGCAGGTCAAAGGTACTCCAGGAAACTCCGGGCTCTGCGACAGAGCACCGACCAACAGCTACCCCCTTAGAGTGAAGCTGGTGGCACCCCCTCCTGATGTCATCGACCTTGTTCGCAAAGTAGCGAGCGATCTCATCACAGTCAGTTTGTGTAAAAACTCGATGGAGCTGCTGGCAGGTTGGGTTGCACAGCCTGTCAACAGTTCTGAAGAATTGAGCCAGTCATTTCCGTGTGACAGAAATTTCCCTGGACAGGAATTCTGCCTTCTTATTGGAAATTTCTGTTTGGTAGAGTTTATAATACTCTATCAAAATAAGGTGGTCGGGATCAGAGGCGGTCGTCCTCCCACGGCGCTCTAATCTATGCCCAATTTCCTCAACTCTCTCAGAGCCCCGTCAAACCACAGGGCTCCAGGGTGACACAGAAGGGGGTGAACATGGACGGGGGCAATCTGATTGAAAGCAGAAGATATGGCCCCATTATAGGCCACTTCCAACTGCTCAGGATCAGTGCAAGACTCGTCTAACAATGAGAGGTCGATAACCACCATCAGGTCTTCAGGGACCACGTCCCACAAAGGATGGTACCTAACCAACTACACAGGGGTCAACCTACCCAGGGGGGCCTCAAAATTGAACCCAACTGAGTAATGATCAGACCAACCGACTGGTTCCACCACCAAATCAGAGGCCTCGATCTCCAGGAGGAAGACCAGGTCAAGAGAGTGACCTCCCTTGTGTGTAGCTGAGGAAACAACCTGTGTAAAGCCCAGAGATGTCATCACCTGGAGGTCGTTGACCCAGGCATTGAAGTCACCCAGAACCATCAGTCTGGGAGACTCCAATGCCATGTCGGCGGCGAAGTCTGCTATTTCCTGCAGGAAAAGCTTCTCATCACCTGGTGAACGGTAGATGAGAGCTATCCTGCACCCAACACTAGCTACCACAGCACACTCAAATGACCTGGCCTCCTCAACTGGTACACCAGTTAGGCCCAATTCGGTCTTGAAACAGACCGCAACCCCCCCACGGGCCAATCTCAGGTGATGTATAACCGAGTACCCGGTGGGAACAGCGGCCTCTAAAAAAGGGGCAGCATTCCCATCCAACCAGGTCTCGGTAATGCAAACCAGATCTGCCCTAGCAACAAAGACTGGAGATAAGACCAGTCTTGTTGTAGCCAGATCTAGCATTGCATAACAGCACCCGAGTTGGGACGAGGTTGGCGAGCTGACCCAACTACTTGCCCTCCCAGATTGGAGGTGCCCTTGGGTATGGAAACCAGAATGGAATCACCACGTTCCTGGTACCATTTCACCCCAGGGCATCTTCTGGGCTTAACCACCCCTATGGGACAGCCCCGCTCACTCCGCTGTCTGCAACCCCCCACCCACCCCCGAACTAAAGGGTAAACAGATGGGAAAGGAGGCACTGTGGATCACCCTGGAGACAGGAAATGGCACCACAATCCACACAGGGGTTGTTTACAGACCCCCATATCGGGGGGAGAAAATGGACAAGGAAATGATAGAAGGAATCCTTAGAATGGCAGAAAAAGGAGAGATACTGTTGATGGGGGGACCTGAATATGCCAGATGTTAATGGGAGCACCTTTACTGATGCCACATCCAAGAGCAGGGTCATTCTCGATGCCCTACAGGGGGCATGCTTCAGACAGCTAGTGTTGGAACCCACTCGGGAGGGAGCAATCTTAGACCTGGTACTTTCAAATGGGGATGGAGAGAGGATCTCAGATTTAGAAGTGGGTAGCCATCTGGGAACAAGCGACCACCAAACAGTATAATTCACAATAAACACAGCTGTAGAGTCAAGCCATACAAAAGCAAGGGTGTTGGACTTTAGGAGGGTTGACTCTTGCAAAATGGGAGAGTGCCTCAGAAAAGCACTAGCAAACAGGCAAAAAGGAGGGGTGGAAGAACAATGGGGAAAAATCAAAACTGTCATCACAGAGGCAACAAGCCTTTGTGTAAGGCAAATCAACAAAACAAAACAAAGGAAAAAGCTGCTATGGTTCTCAAAAGAGGTGGCAGGGAAGGTTAAGGAGAAAATGATAGAATTCAGGAAATATAAGGAAACATGGAAACAGCAGGACAGAGAACTATATCAGTTAAAGCAGAAGGAGGCAGGGAAGGCAGTCAGAATAGAAAAGGCCCAAACTGAGGAAAAGATAGCCAACTTGGTTAAGAATGGGGATAAAACATTTTATAGGTACATTAGGGAGTGAAGAAAAACCAATGGAGGATACTGAGGCTTAATAAAGGGGAGGGAATGTGGGCAGAGGGTGACAGTGAAAAAGCAGGGATATTGAACGAATACTTCTGCTCAGTATTCACAAAAGTAGAGAAGGAGCAGGTACCTAAACCAAACAATAGAAACACTCTGGATAGAGGGGTCGATACCAGTCCATTCACAGAAGAAAGGGTTATGAAAGAACTCTTAAAACTGAAGGTGGACAAAGCAACGGGGCCAGACGGGATACACCTAAGAATTCTAAAAGAACTAACGGTAGAACTAGTGCAACCTCTGACTACCCTCTTTAACAAATCATGGGAGGATGGGGTCATACCTGAGGACTGGAAGATGGTGGATGTGATTTCACTTCACAAAATTGGGAGCAAGGCAGAGGCAGGAAACTACAGACCTGTTAGTTTGACCTCAGTGGTAGGGAAAATGGTGGAATCACTTCTGAAGGAAAGAATTGTTGAGTACCTAGAGGCCAGTGGGGCACAGGACCCAAGGCAGCATGGATTCACAGCTGGAAGGTTGTGTCAGATGAATCTAATAGATTTTTTTGACTGGGTGACCAAAGTAGTAGACCAGGAAGGGGCTGTGGACATGGCCTACCTAGACTTTAGCAAGGCATTTGACACAGTCCCACACAAAAGATTTATATACAAGTTAGATAGCCTTGGAGTGGGTCCCAAGGTGGCAGCCTGGGTAAAAAATTGACTGGACAACTGGACGCAGAGGGTAACAGTAAACGGAGTCCACTCTGAAAACAGGAGGATTACTAGTGGAGTACCATAGGGTTCAGTACTGGGACCGGTCCTCTTTAATGTCTTTATAAGTGACATTGCAGAGGGATTGGAAGGAAAAGTATGTCTCTTTGCAGACAACACAAAGATCTGCAACAAGGTTGATACAGAAGGTGGGGTGGAAAGGATGAGAAGGGACTTGGCAAGGCTGGAGAATGCTCAAATGTATGACAGCTTAGATTCAATGGAAAGAAGTGCAAAGTAATTCACCTTGGAAACAAAAACCCAGGGGAAGAGTACACAATGGGAGGTGAGATACTAACAACAACAAAAATGGAAAGAGACCTGGGGGTATTAATATCAGATGACCTAAAGGTGGGCAAGCAATGTGAGAAGGCAGTAAGGAGGGCTGACAGGATACTGGGATGCATAGGGAGAGGCACCACCAGTAGAAAGCAGGAAGTTGTTATCCCTCTGTACAGACAGTTGGTGAGACCCCATCTGGAGTACTGTGTGCCATTCTGGAGACCCTATCTCCACAAGGACATAGACAGGATGGAGGCTGTCCAGAAGAGGGCAACTAAAATGGGGCAGTGTCTGCACCAGAAGACATACAAAGAGAGATTAAAGGAGTTTAATATGTATACCCTCGAGGAAAGGAGGAAGGGTGGGACATGATAGAAACTTTCAAGTACTCAAGGGAATCAACAAAGTCCAAGAGGGTAGCATCTTTCAGAAAAAGAGATGTGCAAGAACAAGGGGGCACAATTTGAAGATAGAGGAGGGACAGCTCAAGGGCAACATGAGGAAGTATTTTTTCACAGAGAGGGTTGTGGATACATGGAACGGCCTTCCTGAGGAGATAGTGGAGTCAAAAAAAGTGGTGGAATTCAAGAATGCATGGGGCAGACATAAGGTAATTTTTGTGGGGGGTAGGAGGAAGTAGGTTGTTGGCTAACTAGAATCTGCAGTTTATCCATTAGGTAAGGAAATGGGCAGACTAGATGGGCCAAACGGTCCTTATCTGCCGTCAAAGTCTATGTTTCTATGTTTCTAATTTTAACTCTAACCAAACTTTATTTCTGTTCCAGTCTAAAATACAAGTCCTTCTTTCCCACTTTAGTACTCAAGGCTATAAAGGATACATAAGCAAAACCCTAGTGACATTGAAATAACTCAGTTAGCTATTGTATATTTATCTCTTTTGAGATACCAGGTTGTTTCAAAAAGAATTCTGCTCTGACCTTGGTTCTGCCTCGATTCTGACTTGTAAGTTTAAAAATACCTCAAGTTCTTAAATAGTGTCGATTACACTTACTTGGGCCACAGATTGCTGACCTATGGGCTGTGGGTTTCCAAATTTCAGCCAATAATAGTATGTTCCAGAGAATAAATGGAATTTTCTCAATGTTAAGAGAGAGAGAGAGAGAGAGAGAGAGAGAGAGAGCGAGAACAAACTTTAAAACAAAAAGTGTTCCCGATTTTACTTAGCAACTCAGCATGTCATTCCTGAATGCATCTGGATTTTTTAACCACCACACCTTCTGACCCAAAAGTGTAAATGTACCAGATTACTTTCTTTATCTTTGTCGCCGGGGATTTTTCCTGGAAAATTAACTCCAAAAGAGAAGAGACAAGCTCATATTCCAGACCTGATTTGAATCTTCCCTTTCTGGTGAAGGTTATTGAGAAGGTGGTAGTGGCACAGACTGAAGCTCACCTAGAAACACTAGACATCTATGAGCCTCTCCAGTCAGGATTTAAGCCCTGCTGCAGCACTGACATTGCTTTGGTCAAGGTGTTCCATAATCTCCTCACTGCAAGGACTGAGGCTAGCAGTCCAACTTGGCCCTTATTGATCTCTCATTGGTGTTTGCATAGGTGCCGGAACAGGGGGGGCCACTAGGGCCATGGCCCTACCACTTTCATAAGTGGCCCTATCAGTTTTTGCAATTATGTTAATGTATTTAATAGGTGAGACTTTACCCCTTACATCCTTGGCCTTACCACTTTTCAAACCATTCTGGCACCACTGGGTGTTTGACATGGTGGACCACCAGAGGCACCAAGCAATGACTCACTGGCATGATTTTATGCAATATGCTGGATCCAGTTCTATGTCATGGGTTCTAGATAATTCCATCTCTGAAAATGCTGTGCTTGACAGTGGTGCCTCAAACTTGATCCTGGAACCCATGTTGTTTGCTGAGTAAATAGTGCAGAAGGGGACTGGCTGGAGGAATATAAACTTCTGATAAAAAAGGAAGGAAGGATTCATAAAGAATAAGAGGACAGAGAATGCAGGAAAATAGTTGAATTCTAAGTTGATCGGCAAGTAAATGTTAAAGTTTTCCCTGTGACAGCAAAGGCTTTTCAAGGCTTTTGAAACAGAGACAGGGTACTTTAAGGTGAAGCAGCAGTTGTGTTGAGTAGTATTGTGAGGGTTGTTGTTTCTGGTACTGGGGCAATTTGTTCCAGCCATCAGGAGATGCAGAAACAAAGGCATGTCTGCCACAGTTTTCCATTATTTGTTGTACTTTGAAATGCTGAGACTTAGCTGAGCATGGGGCATTGCTTATAGCATTGACTTATTCTGAGTATGAATATTTTAATTAATAAATAGATAAGTCCTTTTAACACAATTTACGGAAGTCTGCCAGTCTCTGCCCCGTGGCACCAGATGTTCCACTATAAACGTTTTGAATGCAGTATAAAGAAGCAGGTTGGGGTGACGCCCTGTTCCCCACCCAGCCTGTGGTTTGTTTGATATGTTTCTGCATTCTTTGACAAAATAGACATGAAAGGCCTGTTTAAAGAAAGATAAAGATGTTTAACCACAAATCAGACAGTGACTAAGAAGGAACAGACTTCAGCTCTGACAGGGGATTATCCCTCAGGTTAGAGATGCCACAATATGCATCCAGAATCATAACCTTTATAACAGGAAACAGAACAGACAAAGATAGAAAGCAGCAAAAGATTTATTTACAGTAACGCCAGCTCACACTGTAAGAACACACCACTTATAAGAACATGTTTTGTAAAATCCTTATTCCCTTTACTACTCATTCAATGTTGTTTTGTTTTTGTTGACATAAGAGCATTTTTTAATTGCATATTTATGTATTTATTTATTTCAAAAGTTTCACCAGGAAAGACATACTGAGCTGATAGCATCTAATTTCCAGATGCATCCTGGGGGGGGGGGGGTAATAATACAATAAAAAACAATCTATACATAACAGGTAAAAATGAAACTTCATAAAACTAAGATTACAATCAATAAGCAAATATGAAGTTGAACAATTTAGGCAAGAATAAAGAGGGGATAGCAGTCCGGTGGATTGCAAGGAGGTACGAATAAATTGCAAAGTGCAATAAATACAAGGAAGGGATTTCAAAGAAGTTTTGAGGCAGTACAAGTCAGTGATAGCAGGAGACAAAGGTTGATTGCTAAAGGGGGAGAAGAAAGGAGGGTGACAAAAGTGTAGCATGGATGGGTATCACATGCAGTTGCAGGTGTGAGAAGAGACATCATGGAGAAGAGGAGCGTAAGCATGGGGAAGAGGCAGAGCAAATGTTTAGGGGGAGAGAATTCCATGGTTTGGGGATGCGGAAGGAGAAAGCAGCTTGGCCAACTAGGGATTTCCTTGGTGGGAGTGCAAGGGAGTGATAGCCAGAGCTGCGTAGGGTGTAGGAGGAAGGTGGGGGAGGTGAGAGAAGAGAAGAGAAGAGAAGAGAAGAGAAGAGAGAAGAGAAGAGAAGAGAAGAGAAGAGAAGAGAAGAGAAGAGAGGTAGGAGGGGAGAGAGAGCCTAGCCAGTTTTTAGATAAAATGGAGGTACAGTGAGCGAGGCATTTGGCATCGAGGGAGGGAAGGGAGAGGAAAGAATATAGGGAGCAACAGTGTGTGCGGGGTGGACAGTCAAAAGCAAAGTGATCGAAGGAGTAAAAGAGGTGGTGCAGTCTGATGAGGGTGGACTTAGGAGCAGCACTGTAGACAATGGGTGGGATATTCAGAACTGTGCCAGGCAGGGGCACAAGCCGGGTGCAGTGCAACTGGGATGCACCAGTGCATGGTCTGGGCAATATTCAACAGTGCTGCGCCATGTCTCCGCACTGTTGAATATGGTACCTGGCCACCCGCAGTGCACATGGCGCAGTGGCACTGTGCCAGCGCAAGTGGCAAGAGAGGAGCAGGGGGATGCGCTAGCGCAAATGCCATTGCGCTAGGTGCAGCAACCGTGATATTCAGTGGTGGACATGCAAATGAGGCCATAATGTATACAAGGTGCAAATGGGTCCATTTGCATGTCATTATGGCCACATTTGCATGCTGTAGTCTCGTTACGTCGATCACAACTTACAGGTGCTCTGCCAGGCTGCAGCCGTCAGACCGACGCCTCGCCCCACCAGCACCGCGCTTATTGCTCGATCGTGGGCTGTAATATTAATTTACTCTCTGGTGGTCCAGTGGATCGAACTCCATGCCCGATCATGGTTGTAATGAATATTTGATCCTTCGGTGGTCAGTGGTACCATACCCTCCCAACCCGCCCAATCACACCCGCCACCTTGCTCCCCAGTCCGCGGCAGGCAGTAGCAACTCACCCACAAGCTGCCTGGCCGCCACCGACTGACAGCATATTACAAGCAAATGCCCATTGGTCCACAGTGTGGGTCATCGGGCGCAGAGATTGTATTGTATGACAGTCCCGAAAGTGAATGGATCCATTCTGCACTGGGACTGTGTAGTACAGCATAGTTCGCGTTTCATTGTCCACGCTGTGGACCAATGGGCATACAGACGTGCTGTACGCTGTCAGTCGGCAGGCGGGCGGCCGGGCAACTTGCGGGTGGGGTGCTGTCACCCGCCACTGACCAGTGGGGACCAGGGTGGTGGGTGTGAGTGGGAAGGTTGGGAGTGGGGTACAGGTACCACTGGACCACCAGGGAGTCAAATATTCATTACAACCCGCAATCAGGCACGGAGTTCGGTCCACTGGACCACCAGGGAGTATATTAATTATTACAGCCCGTGATCGGGCACAGAGTTCGGTCCACTGGATCCCCAGGGAGTATATTAATTATTACAGCCTGCGATTGGGCACGGAGTTCGGTCCACTGGACCACCAGGGAGTTTGAATTATATTACAGCCCACGATCGGGCATGGAGTTAGGTCCACTGGACCACCAGGGAGTTGGGACTATTTTACAGCCCGCGATTGGGCAAGGTGTTAAGTCCACTGGACCACCAGGGAGTTAAATACATATGACAGCCCGTGATCAGGCATTGGGGGGCGCTACACCACCGGACGGTGCCACCAGGGCTTGGGTGGCCACCCACAGCGGGCAGCTGCTGTGTTGCATCCAGCAATATGGCAGCCAGCCTGTGGGTGGCCTGTCCTTGCTCCTGTATTTTTCAGGAACATCATTGCACCCCCCTGTGTGGTGCAAGGCAGGTGTGTGCCTGCATATGCACTGCATATCCCAGGCTGAATATCAGGATGTGCTGCATATGCATGGGCACGCCCCTCACACTTGTGCCGCATACTTTACTGGTGTGCCCCGGCACATCGGGATTTGCGCTGAGCAAATTCCCCTTTTGAATATCGCGCCAGGGCACATCAGTGGGTTGTGCATGGCACAATACTATTGCGCCATGCGCAACCCCTTTGAATATCCCACCCAATGTCTCTAAAGTCAAAGATGGGGAGAATAATTTTCAGGAGAATAGCTCAGCAATAAGGAAGAGGAATGCAGCCTCTATTCCTGTATAGTGCACAGAGTTTAGAGTGACGTTTTTTGTGGATAGCAGTCACATGCTCTGAAAAGTTGAGGTGCCAGTCGAGCTAGACCCGAGGTATTTAAATGATGGAACATCATCAATTGTGGCCCCATCTAAGGTGTGGTAGAAAGGGAAGACAGTAAGCTTAGTGAGCTTCTGCCTAGTACCAAAGGTCATGGAGACAGTTTTCTTGGCATTAAGAAAAGCTGATTTGACTGAAACCAGTGCTGAACATTGTTGATGGCCAGCTGAAGCCTGTCCATCAGATCAGAGGAGGAGGAACCAGAAGCAAAAAATACTATATCATCTGTGTACATGTGGATGGACACAGAGAAGAAGGCAGTGAAGAGGTCATTCAGGAAAACCAAGAAGAGTATAGGGCCAAGGATGAATCCTTGGGGGGCACCAGTTCTGATTGGGAGTGGGGAGGATAGGGAATCACCAGTTCTTACAGACTGAGTGCTGCCGTCAAGGTAGGAGCAGAACCAATTAGTTGAGGAGTCAGAGAGCCCTGCTGCCTTGAGCTTGTTGAGGAGGAGGTGGTGTGCTACATTGTTGAAGGCTTTGACCAGGTCAACAAAAATGGCAGAGGTGACAAGGCGTGATCCATGCTTGAGAGAATGGTCTCAGTAAGCGGGACAAGGGAGGAGGTAGAGTGGAATTTATGGAAACCTGACTGGAAGGGGGTGAAGAAAGAGGATATGAGGGCATTACACTTATAAGAATGATACCGTGGTGCTCAATCGACCTGGCCCTTGTGCCTGACAGTGAGTACTTTAAATCTACCCCCCACCCAAGATACTGCCTTTGAGAGCTTCCAACAGATAACCCCTGGCTTCACCACAGGTTGAGAACCTGGGTAACAGCAAGTAAAACTCTACACCTTACCATCTTTTTGTCCCTGCTATGTCCCATATCCTTACTACCTGATTCCCCCCCCCCCCCACAGTGTTGGACCACAGGTTTAAGGAATGGGTACTACACTCCCTAAGATATATCCCCAACTTACTACACTAGGGATCTTAAAACCTTTGAGGCCATACATCAAGAGTTTGGACAGAGACATACAGATTTTTATACATTCCTACAGTTAAGGCACTATTACTCCCAATTGCTGAGGGGAGCCACTCAACCCGCCCTATACCCACCCATCATAGCCTGCATACTGACACTTATTTGGGTTAAAAACATGAACCATATCATGTCTACCCTCTACCAACCAATTTTGGCATCCCTGGAGAACTCACCACACCTATTAGGAAGAGTTGGGAGAGGGAGTCAGGAGTACCCATCACAGATGAGCAGTGGTCAGAAGCTACAAAATGGGCATCAAGGGTCTTAAGCTCACACCAGTGGAGAGAATACTCCTGGAAACATTTGATGTGATTTTTTTGCACTCCTGTCATGACCAGGCATTATTCCCCCTCGGGAGACTCCAGCTGTTGGCACAACTGTGGGGAAGCCAGTGCACATCACACCCATGTGATGTGGAGCTGTCCCAAATTGAAACCTTTCTTTCAACAGCTGCAGGTGGAACTGCTAGACCTCTTTGGGAGAGAGATCCCCCTCACACAAGAGTTATATATACTATTACAGTTTACTAAATCTAATAGGGACCCTAACTCCCGTTACCTGTTGGGCATTCTGTTAGCAGCAGCGAAAAAAATCAATCGCGAGGGCCTGGCTCACCTCTCAGGTACCTACAGTGGCAGAGTGGTGAGCAATAGTCAATCAAATTTACATCATGGAGAAGATCACGCAAAAACTTAATGATCAGACTAAGAGGAGCTCCTCCCGCTGGAATGGATGGTTACCGAATTACATGGCCAAAGATGATAATTTTGTCCCCTGAGCAATAAGGAGTTCTTGCATGAATAATAATGGGTGAGAGGGAAGAGAGAGAATGGAGAAGCAGGAGGTCAGGTTTAGAGTAACAGAAGATACTAGGGGACCTGTGCCCTCGGGTCACCCCTTTGTAGGAGACTGGCACATCTCAGCCCCTCTCAGTACACTAGAATGAACAAGCTTTTGTCAATGCCGAACGTTCACTTGCAGGTATTTGCAGTGGTGTTTGGCACGTATGGTGCTTTACCCTAATGCCCTGTGCGATTGCTGGTATTTGCACAATAAATTTTCAGCATGACCTTTTTGTTACCCCCATTGTGCGCTACATAGGCGGAAACACATTTTGGGCAGGATGTGAAAAATGACAGCTGTACTGCTCATAAGGAAGTGTGGTAAAATGGCAATGTTGAAAATCTGGAGTGGATATATTGAAAATTCGCAAACCTACAAGCGTGCTTGGGAACTGTGCAACGCACGCTTGTAAAACAGTCATTGTTAGGAATTTTTTCACCAAATTTTCAACATTGGCATTTTAAAACCTCTGCTAATGAACAGTGTCACTGTGATTTTCTTACTGTGTTCCATACATTGATTTTGCACACTGACTGCGCCATTGTGAACTACATGGGCGGAAACACGTTTTGGGCAGGATGTGAAAAATGACAGCTGTACTGCTCATAAGGAGGTGTGGTAAAATGGCAATGTTGAAAATCTGGAGTGAAAATATTGAAAATTTGCAAACTTACGAGCGCATGAGGAACTGCTCAATGCACACCTAAAACAGTTAATTTTAGAATTTGTTCACTAAATTTTCAACATAGCCATTTTAAGATCTCTGCTCATGAACAGTGACACTGTGATTTTCTTAATGTGTCCCATACACTGAGTTCGCTTTGGCGACCTGTGCCATTGTCTGCGCACATATTAGCGAAACACGCTTTTGGGCAAGATGTGAAAATGACAGCTGCACTGCTCATAAAGAGGTGTGGTAAAATGGCAATGTTGAAAATCTGGAGTGCAAATATTGAAAATTCGCAAACGTACGAACATGCGTAGGAACTGCACAACGCACGCTCGTAAAACAGTCATTTTAAGGAATTTATTCACCAAATTTTCAACATAGCCATTTTAAGACCTCTGCTAATGAACAGTGCCACCATGATTTTCTTAATGCATCCCATACATTGATTTTGCACACCGACTGCGCCATTGTGCGCTACATGGGCGGAAACATGTTTTGGGCAGGATGTGAAAAATGACAGCTGTACTGCTCATAAGGAGGTGTGGTAAAATGGCAATGTTGAAAATCTGGAGTGAAAATATTGAAAATTCGTGAACTTATGAGCCTGCGTAGGAACTAGCTTAACATACGCGATAAAACAGTCATTTTTTGAATTTTGCACCAAATTTTAACATGGTTTTTGGGACCCTTTTCATGAATGATGTCACTGTCATGGTGTTATTCAGGCCCAAAGGGTGATTTTGTGCAGTGACTGTGAAATCACCCTTCGGCCCGAATAACGCCATGACAGTGACATCATTCATGAGAAGGGGTCCCAAAACCCAATGTTGAAAATTTGGTGCAAAAATTCCAAAAATGCCTGAGATATGCAATAAAGTTGAAAACCCCTATCTAGCCCATTATACAGCTTACCAGCATTTCCTCAGTTTGCGGTCGGCTTTGAAGAGTGTAGACGATTTTGTCCATCAGTTTGTCGCACGAAGCCTGGAGGTAAGTATGGGGTGAGGGGGTGTCGGGGCTGAGAAGCGCCGTGGGACCGTTGATTTACAGGTTTAAAAAAAAAAAGACTATTGACGGTTTGCCACGCTGGGTGGGTTCCCAGCATGGCAGAGGATGGCTGAGGGGCTGAGGAGCTGACGGGGATTGGGAACCCTCTGGCAGACAACCTGACGCTTGCCACGCTGGGATGGGCTCCAGCAGAAGAATGGCTTAGGGTCTGTGGAGCGGACGGGGGATTGGCACCCGGCCGGCAGATGACGAGGACGCTTGGCTACGCTGGGGTGGGCCTCAGTGCGTAGCAGCAAAGATTTGGGAGGGTGGCGGACGCTGAGGGCGGCGGATATATAGTAAGAGCATGACAGCGGTTTTTGAAGCGAAGACCATCACACATACAGCTCCCAGCACCCATTGGTGCAGGATCAGCCACGCCTGCTCAATGGAGCAGTGGATTGAAAGGAGAGGCACCCAAAGTGTGCTACTTTTCCTGAAACGCCTTTGCGCATGCGCATGCTTAATATAAAAATGGATCTTATGATAACACTGAGGTTCAAACAGAAGGCTTGGTGGATATATATATGCTGAAGGTTAGACACCCCCTTAGATGCAGGTGAAGCAACCTTGCTGCGAAGAACATAAGAAGCCTGTTCTGGTCTGGAAGCCCCCTCTGTAGTCTATAGCCACTCTACTTATGATTTTCTGTGATGAATGTATTTTCCTAAATTGATTGTACCAATGTTGGAAACTGTTTAATAAAAAGGAAATTTTCAGAAAAAGAATGATACTGTGGACAAGTCCAGTAGTGCAGCAGTATTCCTACCACTCACCATGTCAGTAACCCAATTTCGGAAGCGAGCTTGAGTCGCTGGAGGTCAGCTGGGGGAAGGAGAATGGAGCATCCAGAGGACTACTCTCTTCCTTTGAGGAGGACAGGAGCACATCCCTCCACTTGACTGCTACCTAGTGAAGGCTGGGTGGCACCATGACTAGGGACGTGGTAGGATGGGCAGGAAGGAATGCTACTGATGGTGCCAACCATGCATGTATGACTGTTCACCTATCAGCATCATTGCTCAGCAAAATCCCCAGGGAGAGGGAAATATGGGGGGAAAATGGCTGTCAGCTGGGCAGATGATGCCTTGCCTATCCCCCTCTCCATGATCAAGCTCTCTCCTACTGGCTCCTGACATTCCTCATGGACTTCACGTCTGCCATTGGTGGCTGGATCAAGGGGGTGGAACTTCAGTGGAGCAGAAGGCTGGCCCCACTTGGGGGGCTCTAGCTGAGGGGGCAACACAGTGGTGTTTTTCAAGTGGCCCGAGAGTTCCAGGAAGTCCAGGTAAGGAGGAGCCTCAACAGATAGGAAGGGACATTGGCAGTGGCTGAAGGAGGTCCAGACTGAGGTACTCAGGGGGGGGTACTAGAACTGAACAAAACTGACTGATATTGTGGTTGGATTTGGGGAGAAATGTGTTTATATCAGCTGTGTTATGAAACTATTAGAGAAGGACTGCACAGGGAAAAATACCTTTTTTTAACATGGTTTCACTTTATATTGACCATGGAGTTCACATTTGCAGTGTGTTCAGTGTTTTTGATGATGCCCTTTTCTACAAATATCCCTGTTGAAAAAGTATTTTTGGCTTGACATTTAGAGTATTCTTATAACAGGGCTCCACTGTTTCTCAAATTTGCATTAAGCAGATGGCTGGATGACCCTATAAGACAAAATATCATGTTTGTGGGGGTGCCTTGAAACAGCAGGCTACAAAACAGTGCTTAATTTCTTCTGAAGTATAACAGGACACACAAGTACTAGTTCCAAAAGGATTGACAAATGCAAGTCACTTAAAGCACCAGGTAGTCCATGGCAAGACAAGAGTAGTAACACATGCAACAGATAAGTGGATACTGAGAGCCACAGGCTTGGAGGGCTCCCTCTTTGTAGGCAACAGGGAAAGTTAAAAGAAAAAATTGGGTGCTTAGTATTCCATGCATATCAGTAAATGTGGTGGGGGGAAGGGATGAAGGAGCAAAGGATGACCAGAAAGGACTTGGATCGTCCCCCTGATCTTTCCGTTTTCCTTTTCCTTCTGAACTCTCCAACAGCATGGGCAGTATAATACTTAGTTCAGGAACATGGGGAGACTGCTTATATTTCTGATGTTAATGGCTAGTGAAACTGCTCCCTCGGGGTACCCAAAGGAAGTCTTTCTGTGAAGACTTTTTAGGTTCTGGTTCAAGTCCCAGCTTCTACTGTCTTTGTTATAATACAATTGCTGTAATGTATTGCTAATGCTGCAGTGTTGAACTATAGCCTGTAGGTGGCACACTGACACCCACTGGGGCTACAGTGAGAGACTGACACTAACTGGAAAACAGTAACACCCACTGAGTGTCAAAAAGAGAGAGTGGCACCTACTGGAGGGCCATCGGGACTCCCATGGGGGTAGGAACAAAGACACTGATATCCTTTGGGAGCTACAGTAAGAGAATGACACCTACTGGAGGGACACAAAAATACTGATACCCACTGGAACTACAGCAGCACTGACACTCACTGGAGGCCACAGAGACACTGACACCCACTGGGGAACATACTAGGTATGGCTTAATTTCTTCTGTGGAGGGCCACAAAGACAATGACACCCACTGGGGGCAACATTGACACTGTTGGCCCACTGGAGGTCACAAAGAGATAACAGCACCTACTTGGGGGTACAAAAGACACTGACACTCAATTTGGAGTCACAGAGGGGTACAGGTGCCCACTTAGAGGCCACAGAGACACTGGCACTCACTGAAAGACCACAGAGGATTGGACACCCACTGTAGGCCACAGAGACCTTATAATCTTGTTTGTAGAAAAATGGCATTTAGTTTCCAAAGCAGCTAGTCTCTTACCTTTTGAAGTTGCTACCTGTTTGCCTGCTGCACCCTTACCATATTCAGTAGTCCTAGAAGACTACTTAGATTGTTTGCCGTAAGGATGCTGTATTTAAGAAAAAGATTCATGAACATAGTAATGTAAGGTTGGACTGGACTCTAGGTCCACCCCCCCCGCCCAAGTTTCACAATCACAGACCAACGACTATGCTGTTCAAATGCATTTATTTATGGAGATTTACCACCCACCTTACTACCCAGGGGACACTGTAGGTCCCATAGGTAAGTAGAAATGTGTCTATGCTTACCTTGAAGGACTGTGCTGCCTTCATGCCCACTGTGTCTGCCAGTAGGTTGTACCATACATTCATCACCCTCTGGGAGAAGTGCCTCCTAATGTTACCCCTGAATTTACCCCCTTTGAGTTTCTGGGTGTGTCCCCTCCTCCTGCTGTAACACACCAGATCAAACCTCTCTGTCCGGTCAGCATTGATGATACACTTCAGTATGGGGCAGACTGAGACCGTGTCGCCCCTTGGCCTCCTTTTCTCAAGGGTGAACATGTTAAGGGTTTCCGATCCCTAGTGTTTATCCTCTAAACACTGTGGTGATCATTCTGGTGGCCCTGCATTGCACCCTGTCTACACCCTCACAGTCTTTTTATGGCTGTGTGGGTGAAGCTCCACAGATGCTGTGCCATCACTGTAGTAAAACAGGGGGTCACTACCAGAATGCAACCCTGTGTTCTGTTACAGTGATGCAGCAATGTCTAGACAGCGATGACTTCACTGTCACTGTCCTGCATGACGGAGCTCCCCTCCACAGCACAGTTGCCCCCCCAACGGGTACACTACTTTGGGAATGAACTTCCGGGAAAACTGTGCATGTGCAAGTATCGTGCAGGTGCAGTTTCGTTGCCACCACCATCTTGCGAATGGCACATGGCCGCAGCTCCGACAGCTGTGCCATCTGCTCAGAAATCACCGCCGCCTCTCTGAGAGCCACCAGTGCTGCCACTGTACTGGTAAGAGCTCGGTGCAGTCATATTGGCTTTGACCAGAGTTTGTTTGTATTCAGGAGGCCAGAACTGCATGCTATACTCCAGCTTGGGTGTGACCAGGACCTTGTAAAGTGGCAGGATTATGTCCCCTGTTCTGCAGGTCACCCCCTTTTTGATGCTCCCCAAACATACTTTCAGCCATCTTGAAAGCAGCCATGCACTGCTGGTCATGCTTTAGCACCTTGTCTGTTATGCTCCAGGTCCTCTTCTTCCACCACTGCAGCAGATGGAGCTCTGTACAGGATCCAGGCCCTACCTCTGTGTCTCCTCCGAAGTGTAGCACACTCTATTTGGCCACATAGTCTCGCTGAAAACATACTTATTTATGCAAGCATTTCTCAGCTAGTTTTAATATGTTAGAAAGTGTTATTTATATCCCTGGTGTTATTTATTTTATTTATTTGTTTATTCAGAAATACCTTTGTGCTTGGAGTTCATTTACAAAGGTTCCACGTTAAGAGACAAGAAAACAGTTACATTATCACAGGTTACAGAGACAAGTATACAATTAACTAACAGGGATCCTAGCTAGAACAAAACAGCGTACAGGGAGTGTGAAGACAATTTGTTTCTAAGTTTCCAACTAGCTGCCTTATACCCTGGCATTGTCATATGGAATTTGTTTCAGTTGTGAAACTTGAAAGAATCTATTAGCGGAAAGGAGAGCATGAGTCAAGAGGAGAGAGAGGAAACTTAGAAGTAGGACCTAAGGGTACGAGTAGGCGTGGCATGATGAAGTGAGGAGGAGGAAGGAAAAAAGTCAGAAGGGACAGAGTGGAGCTAGGGCTGGCATAGGATGAGGAGACTTGGGGGGTATGGGGGAGAGGAGAGAATTTAGGGGAGGGTCTGTCTAAGGTTAGAGAAGGTTAGGTTGGTGAGTCAGTAGTAGGGGTGGGAGGAAGTTAGAGTTTTAGCTGCTGGGGTTCCAGCGATAGTAGGGGATTAAGGGAGGAATAAGAGCATATTGCTGAGTGGAGCAAATGAAGGAATAAGAGTTGTACTCATGGTAATTTTATCCAAGGTAGCAACTGTGTGCTCTGACTGTTGTGTTTCATGATCTTGTTTTGTTATAGTATGTACAGTACCATGAGCCCATAGGAAAGGGTGCTTAAAAATAACATTTGCCACGGAATTTAAGACTCCAGGGACCATATGGTCAATGGAAGGTGCAAGCACGGGACAAAGACTTGTGCTGCGCTTGTGCCTGTGCCCAGCCCACTGGCTGCTATATTCAGTTGTACAGAGGACTGGTGCTATTCTATGGATAACTGCCTGTGTAAGTGCAGCGCTAAGTAAAACTGCACTGCCCAGACATGGGCCTGGACTGTATCCAGCTCACAGGGAATAGTGCTCCTAGAACTGATAGCACTGGGACCCCTGAGGGCTATATTCAGCCACAACATGCAAATGAGACCATGGGGCATGCAAGGTGCTACGGGGCCATTTGCATACCCATTATGGGCTAATTTTCATGGTGAGTGGCAGCCCATTAGCACCCATCCTATGTGCACCTGACATTATCCCTGGAGTCCAGTAGCACACCCTCCCTTAAATGCCTGTCCCATGTTAGTGATGCATCTCCTTGGTGTTTGGTGTCTAGTGGTACCCCTACCCCCGATCACTCATCCTGTGTTCTCTAGACATAGCCCTGGTGTCTAATGGCACCCCCTGATCACCCAACCCATGTTCAGCAGACATAACCTTGGTGTTTAGTGGCACCCCCACCCCCTGATTACCCATCCTGTGTTCATTATACATAGCCCTGTTGTCTAGTGGCACCTCCTGGGTGCACATCCCATGTCGGTGGCTAGTGGCACTATCCACCCTCTCAGTCACCTGTCCCACATATGACTGACTCATCCCTGGTGTCTAGTGGAACCCCATCCCCTGAACACCCATCCTGTGTTCATTAGACATAGCCCTAGTGTCTAGTGGTACCCCCCCACCCCCGATCTCACGTCCCTTGTACAGTACACATCCCTGGTGTCTTGTGGCACCTCATCCCCAGTCATCTGTCCCTTTTATAGTAAATATTCCTGGTGCCTAGTGGCACCCCCCACCTCCCAGACACCCATCTAGTGTATGTCTGACACATCCCTGGTGTCTAGTGGCATTTTCCACACCCCAAACACCAGGTCCATATACTGTGTAATATCCCTGGTGTTCAGTGGTACCTCCGCCCACACCCCACGAATGGCCATCGACATATGAACCTGTAAACACTGGTGCTCCACTGTCCCCCACCCATGCTACCTGCACCTAGAACACCATCTAACCAATTCCTTCACTTCCCAGGATCTCTGGAGACATACCTGGATTCAATATATGGTGAGTGGCACAGCCCTCCTCTCGCCTCCTCAGCCAGCCACCATATGAGCTGACAGTGAGGGGACTACAGGTACATTCTGTACTGTACAGTACATATGGTGGTCAGCTGAGGATGTGAGAGGAGGACTGCACTGGTCATCATAGCGGGACAAGTGTTCATGAGTGGAGAGGTGCCGCTAGACACCAGGAATATTTACTGTAAATGGAATGGGTATTTGGGGGTGGGGGGTGCCACTAGACACCAGGGACTGCAGTCTCTCTGGCATGATAGGTGATTTGGGGTGAGCAGCTGCAGTACAGCCACACTGCCATCAGTGGGGTGGGGGCATGGACTTAGCACCTGGTTAAGAGGTGGTTTTTGGCAGCAGTAAATAGCTTCACTTTGAAGGCCATTTATCACCATCGCAAACCTTTGAACTTGCTGCTACGCCTCTATGCAGGAGGGAACCCCTCATTTGCATGGGTGCAGCATTATGTTACTGCCTGGGCACTAACAGGTTTAGGGCATGCTACATGGACCTCTGACTACACACCGCAGTGCAAGCCACAAACCCGGATAGCACCGGTGCTAACATTTGAATATTTGGCCCCAGGAGTTTGACCAGTAATCCAACTTTTTCAAGTCCTTCTGAGATTTGTCCTCAAGGGAGTCCACTACCCAAGCCAGCTTAGTGTCATCAACTAACTTAAGCCTGCTGGACTAGGGCCCAGTTTCCAGTTTGTTGATGAAAATGTTGAAAAGCAGTGTCCCCAGCACTGATTTCTGAGGGGCACCCTTGAGTAACCATCTTCACTCAGAGTAGTACCCAGAAACCACAACCCTCTGCTTCCTGCCCCCAAGCCTGTTATCAATCCACCTTCTATATGCCTACCGTATGCCCCACTTGTGTACTTTGACCAGAAGCTTATCATGTGCAATGGTGTCAAAGGCCTTGCTGAAGTCCAAATAGATTATGTCTATGGTACTGCCCACGTCCAGCTTCCTGGTCACCCCCTTAAAGAAGGTGATCAGGTTGGTTTGACGTGATCTGCCTCTCATAAAGCCATGCTCAGAGGTGGTGAAAAATTTTGCTTCAGTCAGGTGATACATTATTCCATCTTGATCATGCATTCCCGGATCTTGCCCAGCACTGATGACAGACTCAGCTGGCTATAGTTGCCTGGGTGCAACTTTTTCCCTTTCTTGGAGATTGTGACTTCATTGGTCACTTTCCAGTAATCTGGTGTCACACCTGTATAAGCAAACTCCAGGAGGACTACTGCAAGAGACCCCACCAATTGTTCCTTTAGCTCCACCATGATCCTTGGGATTTAACTGGGTTGACCTTTGCCAGGTAGTTTGCTACCAGGGTGAGTGGGATGTCTACCAGTTGTATCTTCATTATCGTTGATGCCACAGACCCTGTAGCACCCCCCCATGAGGCCCTTTGGAGAACACTGAAGCAAAGTAATCATGTATTCATCCAGCATCTTAGTCATCACTCTGGCTCCTGCACAGGCTCTACCCCTCCTTCTCTTGTTCTCCAGGACCCAATCCCCTCCTTTCCCTTCCTGTTTCCATGATGTACTGAAGGAAGGCTGCAGTGTTATCTGCAGTGCTTACTGATATCCCAGTTTCTTGACCTTCTGTGGCTTCCTTCATTCAGTCTTTGCAGTCACTCAATGCTACTCTGTGTTCCTCTTTTGCCTAGAGGCAACTTATCCCTGTTTAGTAGTTATAGACCCTCTTTGTGTAGGATCAATTAATTGCCTTAGGTCTCTACTGAGCGGGGGGGGGGGCACTTCCTGGCCCCTTTCCCCTCATCACTTACAAGGATGCAAACCTCAGCAGCTGCATCAAGCACCTTCAACAAACCCACATGTATTTTGCATTACTAGCCTCAGGCAGCTTCTCCAGACCCTTGGTCACCAGACCTCTCATCTTGGCCAAGTCTGCCTTTCTGAAGTTCTGTGTCCTGGTAGCTGAGGTCCGATTTTTCTTCCCTGTTAGCAGGGAGATTATTAATTTTGTTAGTTTTTGTTGACTGGGAAAGAAGGACTAGGCAGTTCTGCTTATTTTCAGCCTTATTGGGGGGGAGGGGGATACATATGGAACCAACTAAAATGAGATAGTTACTCAGCTGAGATCATGCATCCCACTTGCTCTGTGATGTCCCTCTTAGTTTAAAAGCCCATGAAAAGTATTTTTAAACAAGGTATTGGGCAGCCTTGTAAATGTCAGTTGTCTGGGGATATCCATGACTATATTTGCCCTATAGTTACATGAGGCTTCCACCATTTTATGGAACCTTATATTGTCAGGCGTGGAGAAGCTGTGCCTGACTACAGTGTTGTTAGGCAGAGCTTCACCTTGCAAGACATCACAATGATCCACAACGTGGTGTATAACCAGCCTCTCTCTCTATCTCTCTCTCTTCATCCATCATGTACACAAATGCTCTCAATCTGGGAAACAAAATCTCAGACTTGCAGGCACTAATGACAGAGGCTAAACTGGACATAGTAGCCATTAGCAAGACATGGTTTACCAGTAACCACACTTGGGAGACTTCAGTACCTGGCTGTGTACTGTTCAGAAGAACCCAAGGTGCAAAAAAGGAGGGGTGGCGTGGCCCTTTATGGCAATGAAAATATCAGAGGTACAGAAATTCAGAAAACACATAAGGAGCCAGAAGAACTGTGGGTCGCCCTGGAAACAGGAAATGGGACAGCTATAAGAACTGGGGTTGTCTACAGGCATCCAAACCAGGGGGAGGACATAGACATATTACTGTTAGAAGATATACAAAACATGAGAGCTGAACTTAAACATGCCAGATACAGACTGGTTAATACCAGCAGGAACATCTGTCAGAACTAGACACATGGTGGATTTCCTGCAGGGGGAGGGCCTCAAACAATGGGTACAACAACCCACAAGAGACAAGGCTATCCTGGATCTAGTACTGACTAACGGGCAAAGGATCACAGATCTCCAGGTAGAAGGTCACCTGGGGGCCAGTGACCATCACATGGCATGGTTCAATTTGACCACTAGAACTAAATCATCCCATTCCAAGGCAACAATATGGGACTTCAGAGGAGCTGACTTTGATAAGATGGCCAACAGAGTTAAGCTAGCCCTGACAAAAAGAAGTACAGGTGAGGGGGTCCAGGCAAAGTGGTCAAGCATTAAGGATGCAATACTTGAAGTAACATCCCATTGTGTTAGAGAGAAAGGGAAGTGCAAAAGAAGAAGGAAACCACTTTGGTTCTCAAAAAACAGTAGCAGAAAAGGTCAGAGTCAAAAGGCAGGCCTTCAGGAAATATAAGGGAATTTCAGCAGAATGAAGATAGGGAGGCACACCAAAATTCCCTAAGGGAAGCAGGAAGGCAGTAACACAGACAAAGGCCCAAACTGAGGAAACACTAGCACAAACAGTAAAAGAAGATGAAAAGACTTTCTATAGCTACATTAGAGAAAGTAGAAAGTCCAGAGGGAGTATTGCTAAGATAAAAAGGGATAAGGGGGCATGTGAGGAGGAGGACCATGTAAAAGCATCTGTCCTAAATAGATACTTCTACTCAGTATTTACTGAAGATAAGGTAGGGCAGGGCCCACAGCTCAGCACCATGGACACAGGGGGAGGGAGGTGTGCACTAGTCCCTTCTCAAAAGAAAGGGTCCGCTCAGGGTGGACAAGGCAATGGGACCTTATGGCATACATCCCAGGGTACTAAAGAAGCTAAGGGTGAAACTAGCAGAGCCATTATCAGAACTGTTTAGTGAGTCTCTGAGCACAGGACAGGTCCCAGAAGACTGGAGAAGGGCTCATGTGATCCTGCTCCACAAGAGTAGTAGCAGGGAGGAGGCAGAGAACTACAGACCAGTCAGACTTATCTCAGTAGTGGGCAACATTATGGAGGCACTCCTTAAGGAAAGGATAGTGCAACACCTGGAATCCATAGGAGCACAGGATCCAAGACAGCATAGGTTTACAAAAGGAAGGTCCTGTCAAACTAATCTCATAGATTTCTTTGACTGGGTAAGCAGAGTGGTGGACCAAGGGGGAGCAGTTGATGTCACCTACCTTGACTTCAGCAAAGCTTTCAATACTGTTCCACATAGAAGATTGATTAATAAGCTGGGTAGGCTCAGGGTGGGTCAGATGTTGGTCAACTGGGTGGCAAACTGATTGATGGGCAGAAACAGAGAGTGGTGGTAAACAGTCAGAAGAGATGCAGGTCACAAGTGGGGTACCTCAGGGCTCAGTTCCTGAGGCCAGTCCTCTTCAATATCTTCATCAGTGACATTGCAAATGGACTGGAGGGTAAGGCTTGTCTGTTTGCAGATGACACCAAGCTCTGCAACAGAGTAGATGATCCAGATGGGGTGGGCAGAATAAGAAGAGATCTGGATAAACTAGCAAAATGGTCGAAAGCAGCTGGGGTTGAACGCAAAGAAGTGCAAGATCATGCACATAGGGAAGAGAAACCCTGAAGTCACCTATAGGCTGGGAGGGGAGTTGTTGTCAGTCATAAGGGAAGAAAGAGACTTTGGCATCATCATCACCGATGATCTGAAATCACCCAAGCAGACCACTAAAGCAGTATGTAAGGCTGGGGGATATTGGGGTGTATTAGTAGGGGTATGACAAGTCAGAAGAGGGAGGTAATAATCCCTCTTTACAAGACATTGGTTAAGCCATATCTGGAGTACTGCATGCAGTACTGGAGGCCACACCTTCACAACGACATTAACCAAATTGAGGCAGTCCCGAGAAGGGCAACCAAAATGGTGTAGGGACTGCATGAGAATACATATGAGGACAGATTAACGGAGCTCAATATGTATACCCTTGCCTAGAGCAAAGGAGGGAGAGAGGTGATATGATCGAAACATTCAAAAACCTTAAGGGCATTAACAAGGTAAAAGAGTCTAACATGTTTCAATATAAGAAACATAGCAGGACAAGAGGATACAACATAAGATTAGAGGGATTCCAATTAAAGGGTAATGTGAGGAAGTTATTTTTCACAGAAAAGGTGGTGGATGTATGGAATGGCCTACCTCAGGAAGTGGTGGATATGAATACAGTGCAGGGCTTCAAACAGTCATGGGATAGGCATAAGGGAGCAATACAGATGAGTATGAATAGATAGGCCATTGACAGAACAGAGGCTGATGGCACATTCATAAGGTAGAAAAAGAAATGGGCAGACTGGATGGGCCTTGCGGGCCTTATCTGCTGTCAACTTCTATGTTTCTATGTAAGCTTAAAGCAAGTTACTAGAGAGCACTCGAAGGGTTAAGCCTGACCCTGAGAGATGTTCTTCAGTGGGCCTCTGCTTGCAATCAGGGCGCTTGGAGTTTGTGCTCTGAGTTTCCTGATTCAACCAGAAGCAAGAAACTTGTGCATGAATATTCATGGCCCTGCCCCTTCCCCCCCTTTAAACTGTAAAAAGGAGAGGTAAGCGGAGTGGTCAAAAGGATAGTAGACAGAGGGGAGTTAGGGCTCAGACCAGTGAGCCATAATGGAAGTCCAGCCTCTCTGGCTGTAACCCAGCCAAGGGGACCTGCAGCCTTAAGGATAGTGTCAGGGTCCCTGGGTCTGAGAGGCACTGGTCCCCTCTGGGGAACATGGAAGAAAATCCCAACAGATGTCAGCTAGTAGGCCCCTTGAGAGGAATTCAAGGCCCCAGGAAACGTTCAGATTTTGGGACCCCTATTCAGCTGTGTACAGTAGCATGCTGGGAGTCCTGGGCCCCTCTTTGGTGTTGGGCCCTGGAAATTATCCCTGGCTCCCCTTCCCTCTCAAGGGCCCTGCAGCTAGTAGTAGGAGGACCTGATCAGAAGTCCTGTCTCAGGAGACAGGGATGATCAAGACCTGATGGGCACCTGGGAGCACTGAAGGACCACCCCTCAAAGGAGGTCCCTGGGATTCTTGCGGATTCACTCTCTTCAGAAGTAGATAATGGAGAGAGCAGATATGTGCAGTAAGTGCTTCTTCATTGAACTACTCTGTGGGAGAAATAGCCTAGACAGGTTGGTATGTTGTACCTCCTGGATGTGAAGTAATGGCATTGCTAATGGTTGTCAGGATGAGAGGGCCTGGTAAGAGTTAGGGCTGGTAAGTCCATGGGTGAGGCGCAAGGAATAAGAAGCCTGCAGTAATTGGGCTACTAGGGCTACAATTGAAAAGCAGAAGGGCACTCACCAATCAAAAAAAGCACGCAGGCTACAGAAATACCAAATAGAATCCAATTTTATTTCAAACACATATTGCATGCTTGACGTGTTTCAGACATGAGTCCTTTATCAAAAGCTACTAGGGCTATCAGTATGATGCAGAAGGGAGGCACACATGAGGCCAGACAAGCTGTTCATTTAATAAACATTAGATCATAATGTTAATGTATTATATCATTTTGATACCACCTGCTGGTACAGGAGCCACTCGCTGGTCCCGCTGCACCCAGGGTAATGCTCACCCTGCTTGGGTGATGTCCGTCACACAAATGGTCTTAGGAATGCCAGGGCTCCAAGGACCCTAGAAACTGGAGATAGGTTTAATTTTAAATAATGCAGCAGTAGAGCCCATGTTATAGCAGCAAGGGGTGGGAAACCTGGATACAAGTGCACAGTGTAGCAGACTGGCCTCCTGCTAGTGGTACCCCTAAAGTATGTTTGGTTGTCCCTGGTACCCCTTCACCCTGACCCACTATGACAAAAAGTAAAACAGAAATGCACAGGTTTCATGGGACAAGGTGGGTGTACCTCTAACAAGATGAGCCAGCATAAACCCCTAGGCACAGGTAAATGTCCAGCGCTTATAGGTGGTCACCTTATAGAACTATAAGACAAACATAGCCATGGATATCTGCAGCCTGCTGCCAGTTATGGGGTAAGCCTGAGATCTAATTAGTTTCAAACTGTGAGCGACATTGTTCATATAGGTTCTCATTTAATAACTGCATCTTGATGGTAAATGACTTGAGTAGTCATCTAGTATACTTTAAATCCTTTCTATCATCCCTTACTCTCTTCCTCTGCTTCCCACCACTCTTCCCTTACCTCTACTCCCTGTTTCTACTCTCCCCAAGCCAATGGCCACATAATGGCACTTATTGTATATTGTACATACTTTTGAAATGTCTGTTTTCTCATTTTTTTTTTGTTGCAATTCTTGTTTTTCTTTGACTGTCTAAACAATATTGATTATATCATGCTGAACAATGTTTCTCCTAACCCTAACATCCTTGCTATTTCTGAGACCTGGCTTAAGCCTTCATTTCATGACTCCCAGTGCTCCCTCCCAGATTACAACCTATTACGGGTTGACCGCCCCACTTCCAAGAGAGGTGGGGGACTTGCTCTCTACTATAAACTGCATCTAAACATCGCTGAAATCCCAGCTCCCCCACTTGACAACTGTGAAGTACTACATTCTCTACTACTGCTTGGGGGTATAAAGAAACTACACATTTTCTGCACTTATATACCCCAAAGATATGCCAGGCTTGGGATTGAGGAGTTCATGAATTATCTACCAGCAGTGTCTGGTAAAAATTATATCATCTGTCTTGGGGATTTCAATTTGGACTGGCTCGGCCCTTCCACTGGGCTTCTATCCTCTCTGTCTAGTAAGGCTAATCTCTCTCAGCTAATACGGGAACCCACCAGAATCTCCCATGGTGGAACTAGCGCAACCCTCCTGGACTGGATTCTTACAAATAGAAAGGATGCCTTCTCCTCTGTAGGTGTTCTCCGTGACGCTATTAGTGATCACTACCCTGTGTACCATATTTGGGATAACTCCACCCCCTCTTTCCCCTCAAAAGTGTTAACTTTTTCTAACTTCTCCAAACTCAACTTGGATCACTTTTTACATGACCTTAATTCTATTGACTGGTCCCCTATTTACACCACCAATTATATAAATATTGCCACAAAGTATTTCACCAGCTCCCTTCTTGAGCTGCAAAATAAACATATCCCTGTTACCACTAGAAGGGTTAAAGGGAAAACCACTAAATGGCTTAAACGCCTCCTGCTTCAGCTTCTGAAACTCAGGGATAAAATGTGGACTGCCTGGAAGTCTTCCCTCTTTCCTACGGATTTTGATGCCTACAGAACACTGCGTAGTAAATGCAAAAAGGAGATTTGTCTTGCCAAAAGTCACTACTTCAGGAACCTCCTTAGTGCCTCCTCCACATGTCCAAAAAAATACTGGTCCCAAATCAAGGAAATTCTTGGGAACAACAAGACATCTACTCCTACTAATATGCATATTAATGATGTCCACTGCAACCATCCTCTCACCATTGTCAATGCTTTCAACTCCCTCTTCTCCTCCCTTCCTACTTTAGCCTCTCCTATGCTCCCCAATCCTGGGATGGTCCCTTCAACTTGCTCCCCCTTACCTCCTGCACTGGTGCTAGCTCAGGTCACCCACCAGCAAGTTCTGGACCTACTCAAATCAGTTTCTGCCAGCGGCAGCCCTGACCCTGATGGATTGCACCCACGGATTATAAGGCAGTTTGCGGCATGGCTTGCCTGGCCTATAACCAGGCTCTTCAACCTCTCAATTAGCACTGCCACTGTCCCCCTGATCTGGAAATCAGCTAGAACTATCCCTGTCTATAAAAAGGGTGATGCTAAGCTTCTGACAAATTACCGACCCATCTCTCTTCTCCCCACTCTTAGTAAGCTTCTGAAGAAACTCGTCCATCGACAGGTCTCTGATCACCTCAGTCTCCATAATCTTCAGTCCCCCTCCCAACATGGGTTTAGGGAGGGGCATAGTACTACCACAGCTCTGACTCTCCTCACGAACAATATCAAAAGCAACATGGATAAGGGCCTGGTCACTGGTGCAGTGTTCATTGACCTGTCCAAAGCTTTCGATATGGTACACCACCCACTCCTGCTGTCCAAACTTAGTGACATAGGTGCTTCTGACTCCACCCTATCTTGGTTTAGTAGCTACCTGGACAACCGCTCCCAGGCTGGTTCCTTCTACAAAACTCTTTCCTCCCCCATCCCAATTACTCGGGGTGTTCCTCAGGGTTCGATTCTTGGTCCTCTTCTCTTTTCCCTTTTCCTGAATAACATTCAGCGTACATTCCTACACAGCAACCACCTCATGTATGCTGATGACATAGTGCTTTACCATTCTGCCAAAACTGTTGTTGATATTAACCATAATCTAACACAGGATTTTCAATCTCTCCAATCCTGGCTCTCTGCTAACCAACAAATCCTTAACATAGGTAAAACACAGGCTATGCTGATCAGGTCTACTAAAAAAGTGTGCTTGGAATCCTCTAAACTCCTTGTCCTCAGTCAGGAGGGGACACCTGTTACTCACGCAGTGACTATCAAATACCTTGGGGTCACGCTTGACCCTGCCTTAGATTTCTCCTTGCATATCAATGAGGTATGCTGGGCCATTAATATCAGAATTGGTGCTGCCTATCGCGTGTGGCACTCTCTCACAACCCTCTGCAAGGTTAGCAGTAGCCAAAGGCGTATTACTCCCGCAACTTCTCTATGCCCTTACTGTTCTCTACAATTGTAATACAAGTGTACTGAGCAAATGGGACACTTCCTACAATAATATATGTAGGTTGCCTTATCGGCCCCTAGACTGACGCATCACTGCCTGCTCTACTCTGGCCTACATTGGCTATCTCCCAAAGACCTCCGCTCTTACTCCCTAGGGTGCTTTATTGATTCTCTCACTCCACCCCTCAGCCTGTCCTCCCTGAGGGACTTGCTTACCCCTATCTCACATACCTGCTTGCTCAGGTCATCCTCTGTCCCCATGCTATCAGTTCGGCCGTGTGCTACAAAAATGGGTGAACAGGCCTTTGCTTATTTTGCACCTAACTTCAGGAACTCTCTCCCACCCCGGGTTCAACACTCCCCCTCTCACCTTTCCTTTAAGCGGTCGCTGTTCTTACACCTCTATGCTCTTAAAATCTGTAAATATAATTAACTGTGTGTCTCCCCTTCATTTCTCTTGTTTTGGGGATGATTGTGTCTTTGCCTTTTCTCGTTGTATCCTGATTTTGTTAATCATATTGTACACTGTATAATATATATACCTTTATGTGTTATCCCATATTTTTGTGCCTGTATTTGAATTGTCAGTGCTGTGCTGTAGTCTTGATTTTGTTACACCTGTTTGTACTCTCCCGGGTCGTGCCTGAAAATAGGCAGGATTGTTGCCTAGTGCACTTACCCGGTTACCAAAAGCTAATAAATAAATAAATAAATAAATTGTATGTGATCCTCCTCCTCACTATGTTACATATCTCATGCGCTGCGTCACATGTATACTCACGTATTTCCACTTTTATCCTCCTGGGTTGTGCCTGAAAATAGGCATTCTTATGCCTAGTGCACCCACCCAGTTACCAAAAGCAAATAAATAAATAAATAGGGCTATTGAATGTGCTAACGGAGCAGCAGGCAAACAGATGATCCCTGTGGAAGGTGAGAGGCTGATTGCTTTGGAAATAAAATGTAATTTGTCTACAGGCCAGATATGGTACTGATTTGACTCGCACTTCCACCCTGACCTGGAAGGACCAGTTCTGCTTGGGTGCTTGGCTGTTAATTCTATCTCCATGGGGACTCCTTACTGCAACATTGGCTAGTTGCGCTAACTTGTAGGTACAGCATTTGTGCATGGAATACAGGGTGTCCACTTATACTGGTAACATTTTGCTGACAAAGCAGCACTTTGTAAGCTCCTCCCAATGGCTCAGCGGCTGCATTTTGTGCTGCGGACCAGGAGAATGGGTATTTGTTTGTTTGTTTCAAAAGGTTCACCAGGAAAGACATACTGAGCTACTGACAACTCATTTCCAAATGTGTCCTGGAGGAGGGGAAAGAAAGGGCAATGAGGAACATTAAGAACAATAATACCAATAATACAATAATAATAACAACAATAATACAATAGTAACAGTAATACAATGGTAACAATAATAACAATAATACAATAATAACAGTACTACAATAACAACAATACAATAGTAACTAATAACAATAATACAATAATAACAATAATACAATAATAACAATAATAACAATAATACAATAATACAATAGTAACAATAATAACAACAATTCAATAATAACAATAATACAATAATAAGTGAATAAGCACAAATAACAATTGTGCAAAGACAAGGATTGCAAGGAGTAAATACATAACAATACAATGAAGTGCCGGAGCATAGAAACAGTTAAATGTGCAGAGGCAATACTGAGTTAAGGGTGGGAGCAAAGGAGGATGATTGGGGAGGGTGAAGAGGGGACAAGCACTAGTGTAGGTGCGGGGTGAAGGGGGAGCAGAATTAGGAGGGTAGTGGGCTGCAGCTCCAGGACCAAAATCAGGGCAACTACAGGAGTTAGTAGTGAAGTCACAGAAGAGGTAGGAGAGTGAGTAGCTGGAAGAGGCAGAACAGATGGCAAGGGGGAGAGATACTGTGTGCTTCCCCAAGAAGGAATCCCACACTAGAATTGATTGAGGCTAAGCACGTCACAGAGATGAAGTGCTTAGCACCCAGGAAGGAAGTATGTGCTGCACAACATTCATGCTTCCTTTACCAGTCAATAAAGGAACAGTCTTGGAGTTAATAGCAAAGGCAGCCACTCACCAAACCTTCTGGCCAGCAAAAAGATACAACCACGGTGACCCTGATGGTTATGCAGGGGGATGGGGGAGGAAAAATAACTTAAAAAAAATCAGAACAAAATGAATGCACCACTGCAAGGACTTGCAGTGGCCAGTGACCCCAGCCTCCATACAGTTCCATTAAAGGCCTAGTCTGTGAATACAGTCGCAGCACCTCCTGGCAGACGAATCATTTGAAACAAGCTCCTCAAAGTGAAAATACTGTAATTGTGTTATAATGTATTTTTAACGTGGATTACCCTATGAAATCGATAAATTTACAAACCTGTAAACCCACTGACGTGACGTGTACACCTTATAAACTCATCTTATCTATGTCACGTCAGTGGGTTTACAGAAAAGAATGTCACCAATAGCCAGCATTCCACAAAGAATGTGATCGCCAGTCTCAATAAATAATTCAAACTGCATTCTAATCACAGCAGTTTACTGTTACTGAAACTAGCGACTGTGCTGTCTAATTTTTTTTCTGTCCCCCGTTTAGATACCTTGCTATTTAATGGCACAGTCATTTTTTCCATGCTGAAGATCCTCTTCCTATTCCAGATGTCTGGACCAACTGTAGCGTAACATCCCTCAGTTCTCCTTTCACGCATGCCACCTTGACGTTGATGGGCCAACTGCATGTTTTTTTCATCTTTGTTTTTCCTCGTTTTTCATTTTATAGTGACCAAATACACTATAAAAGACAATGCCTAGCACACAGGTGATAACCACAGTGAAATCACCTCTTGTGGTTGCTAGGGCTATGGTAAGCCTCTCGAGCTGCTATCTCGAGGTTTACTGATGCCCTAGCAACCACTCAAGGTGATTTCACCATGGTTATCACCTGTGTGCTAGGCATTATCCTCTAAGTAAAGCACCCTGCGCACAGGTGAAAACACTCTGATTGTATTGTGAAGCACCCTGACCCCAATAATTGTACTGTGAAGCACCCTGAGTCAGGGTAAAAACACTTTAATTGTATTGTGAGTCAGCCTGAGCCCTAGGGAGAGGACACTATACAAACAAAACGGCTTTGCCTAATTCCTGCATATTAAAATATTTCACATAAATGGCTGGAGCACAATTTCTTATTTTTATTAAAACAACAGCACTTTGCCCACACAGTGAATTCAGCCCTGCTTAATTTTCTTTGCAGACATACTTTTGGCCCCCTTTTTTTGGGTTATTGTGGTCAGTACATGAGTAATGGTGGGTGGGGGGGGCGGCAGAAAATGTTCTTCCTGTGTGCTGCTGTAAGAACTCCAATTTTCTCCCACGTGTTGGCAGCTGTCCCTTTGCAATCACACTTTATTCTCTTCTTTTGGTTTTAAAGGGCAGGAAAGAGGATTGTCGACAAAGTGCCTTCATCTTTTTAATTTACTTTCCCAATATAGTATCCTTTTATAAGCGTATTGCAAGTGGCTTCACTGGGATGGCAGGGCAGGTGACTCAGACCTGATGTAGCTGTGACATGAAGAAGCCAAGAAATTTTAGAGAAGGTGAGTCAGTTACAGCCAAGGACCTTGGGATTCTACAGTTGTCCAATCACTGAACCTATGTGTTGAGGCAGAATTTACCACTTGTGGTTATTTTTAGTTTTCCATAATTCCAGGCTCTTTCCCATCAGATATGTTTTGAAACACTGAAATTCAGTATCCTGAACACTACAAGACCAAGTTCAGGACACTGAATCTTAGAATACAGCAAGGTACTTAAATGTAATGTGGGGGCTCTGACCCCGCACCTACCGTAACTTAATAACCAACTCTGAGGGGGAGCAGACCTCAGAGTAAAAAGAAAAAGTTGCAGGGGTGGAATAGTGTGCAGCAAAAATAGCAGACTGGGAACAGAACCTGGGTCTACCAGACTATGCTGGCCAAACTGCTACTGCATTAGACCTCACACCCCAGGAGCATCACAGCCAGCTTCTACATTTTGCAGCCACTTGTGATGTCTGGCTAGGGGTAGGGTAGCGGTTTGCCACATTCGCTATCGTACCCCTGCCGGCATCAATTTCTTGAACTTGGTCTCATCAGCTTTAGGATTATGAGTTTCTGCCTCTAGAATGTATACCTTCCCATCTTTGTCCTGAAGCTCCTCCCACGCACTGAGTATCTGATGTAATCAATGACATCATATGGCATGTTGGCCCGTAGATTGGCAGAAATCTGCCACAGAGGGAAATAATTTCTGCCAGTTTCACAGAAGTGTAGGAGGCCGCTGCACAATTTACAGTAGGTCTGAAGTACTTAGAGAATGTAGGGTTTGTATTACAGAGGCAGTATAGTGCAGTGGTTTAAGGCTCTAAGCTGCAAATCTGGAGACCTGGGTTTGAATCCCACACCCCCCACTTGCATACTGTGTGCCCCTGAGCAAGTCACTTAACTTCCCTGTGCTCCCAGGTGGCACCTGTAAACAAGCTTTCAGCTTAGTGTGCCACCTTCTGGTTAAACAACTGGGGGGGGCGGATTACAGGTATTATACAGAGTAACATTTGCATGTGGGTTTTGGGCCATTCTTTAACCTTGGTGTTGGATTCCACAGTCTGTAGCTGTAAGCCTTAATGAGTTAGAATGGTGGAAGGGAACACTCCTTCTCCTACAGAGAAAGGAGTAAAAGGAATTAATAATGCTGAAATACTTGAATCCTGGAACATTTCCAGGCTCCCCTATTAGCCAAACTGCTTAGTCACTGTGCAGGTGGTGCCTGGTGCTCAATGACTATGCTAATTAGGCTGCTGATGCCCTTCCCCTTGCCTGTATAGTGCAGAGGGTATTAGGAAGCACTGAGACTGCACAGTCTTTTCTGTTCTAGAAGTGTTGATAGATTTTGGGGGGGGGGGTTCTCCCTAAAGGGTGTTGCCTAAGGTCCCTGAGGAACTACTCCCCCAGTGGGTCATCAGAAAGGGTGATGCTGTAGACCAGAAGCAAGAAGAAGCAATGGGATCTTTGAGGCATTGGCAGATTGGACACTCAGTGGGTCACCGGGGTGGCTAATGCTGTAAACCAGAAGCAAGAAAAAGCAATAGGATCCTCATGTCCTTATCTGGTCGGACCCCCAATGGATCACTTGGATAGATGATGCTGTAGATGGATGCAACAAAGACTGCTGGCCCTGAGGAAGGTTGATCCTGAAGAATGCTGATTTTGGAGCAGGCTGGTCCAGAATGAAATTGACCCTAAAAAGGAAAAGGAACCCCAACCCCACAGTACGTTGATAGCCTTAAGTATTGAGTGGGGCAGCTCCTATGCTACTTAACTCATTTTTGTAAGGTTGTTGAAGTCACAAACAGAATTTGGCTGTTGCAGCCCACTCTATCTCTCTGCACCACTCACAGCAGTGAGGAATTCTAAGTGTAAACAGGTGTAAACCCCAATCCAGGTGTAGGGGAAAACTGAGACAACTCAGTTTCTGGGAGGGCTGCATTACATAAAAGACGTCACTGTGTACAATTACTTACCTTCCAGGCCCAGATTGACCTCCTATGGTGGTAGCATACCTGGTCGCTGGAAAGAAGACTGCAAGACAAAAGTTAGTGGCAAAGCATTTTCCAGAACAAAGACAATGGGTGCTATGCACTATTGGGGTGGAGTGGCTACGCTCGCGTATCTAGAGCATGTAGCCACTCTGCACCCGCTGTGCCCCCCATGCAGCATGCTCGAATGGGGGGTGTGCAGACACACTGCACCTGATCCCCCATGTCCATGGACAGCTCCATGCTGGGGGTGTTCTGGGGGTGTGCCAGCACTACACAGAATGCATTAACCCACGTAGTGCTGGCAGCATGGGTGCGGAGGGTGGTGCAGGATATTCCAGGGTAGATGCTGTCGTAACCCACTGTGTGCCCCCATTGACACAGGCCATCAGTTGCTGGGGGACTGGGACAGGGCATACTGTGCTGCCCCTGACTGCTGGGAAGCAAAGAGGCGGCAGGGGCAGCCGGACGGGCTACTGCCTGTACATTACAGGAGTGGCGGCACCGTGACTGGTTGGTGCCACACGGGTCCAGGTGCTGTACTTGTTTACCACTCTCTGCATTGCATTGGCATCTCTATCAGCTACCACTTGAACAGGAGGAAGAATGTGGACTGGCACTTCACCATTCAACAGTTAGCAAATCAGCAGCTGTATTTGAAACAAGCATCATATGGTTAGAAAGTCAGCAAGAGTGTGATTATTTATTGACTCTTGCTGAGAAAACCAAATGGTGCATGTTTCAAATATATCTGCTGCTTTGCCGGCCATTGGACAGTGAATTGCAAGTCCACATTCTTTCTCCTCCTCATCATCCTGGGGCATGTCTTTAGTCCTGACCTGTGTGATCTCTACAATGTCCTGGACTATACTGGGATGGGATGCTGCCGTGCGGGTCTGGGTGCCTGCAATCGGCATGCACAGCCCTAGACTCACACCCCTCATGCGTGGGATCCACTGGTCCCGGGAGGCATCCCATTGATGCCTGCCCAGGATGACGATCTCCCCTGGCCGCACTGTGGAACCCCTATGCCGGGGCGGGGAGTAGCCACTGACAGGTGGCTGGCATTGGTGAATGTCGGCATATGTGTACCTGTCTGCGGGGCAGGGGTGCGGGTGGGGTATGTGACTTGCATTGGCATATCCGCGTACCCCCACCTGCTTTGTGCATAGCGCCCATTGTTCCTACAGCAGGAGTCTAAAAGGTGGCAGAATTTTTTCCACAGAGTTTAAACTCCTAAGTGTACATTTTTGAAACCCAGCATAAGGCAATTCTTTTTTTTTTTTTTGCAGAGCATTACACTGGGGGCTATTCACACCAAATATATGAGAAGCCCTCCCTAAACCCTAGGGGAGAGGGAAACTTACTTTAAAACAGTCTGTAAAACACTTATACTTGTCCCTCTCACAGTTAATTATTTTGTCTGCCACAGGAAAGGGTTATTTGCACTGCCCTACAATGCTGTGGGGCAGTGCATTCAGAAATATGTGAGGAAGGTAGAAGGGAAGCCTCATATCATTGTGCACCTAGGAACAAATGACCTAGAGGGCAGTACAGTGGAAGAAGTACAGGAGAGGTTCAGATAAGTGGGGGTATCTGCAGTAGGGTGGGAAGCTCAGTGACGTTCTCCAAGGTACTCCCAGTGCCTAGGGCAAGCACAGTGAGGAAGCTAAGAATACAGGAGTTTAATGGGTGGCTGAAGGGGTGGTGTGCAGAAATGGGGTATGGGGTAGTAGGGGAGTGGGGTGAGACATGGAACAATAAGGGGCTTTATGCCAAGGATAGGCTGCATCTCAGCATTAAGGGTACAAGGGCATTGGGACAGGGGCTGGAGAAGTATATTAAAAACAATATAGATTTAACCTGAGATGGGGGGAGGGATAAGTCAGATAGCAGGAAGGGGGCACCTTCCAGGGGAGACTAGAAGGCCTCCCCCCCCCAGAGAGGGAGGAGGAGAATGAGGGGAAGTTATCAAGACTAAAGTGGAAGAGGAAGAGTTGGGAAGAGAAGGTGCAGGGAACAAGGTGGACTGTGGTATCCTTGAATGCAAGAAGCTTAGCAAACAAGGTGGCAGAGCTCCAGGCAATGATGATAGAGGGAGAGATAGATATTGCTGCCATCTCAGAGACCTGAGCCACCCAATACCATGACAGGGATCTTACGATCTTGGGTTACAAGGTGTTCCACAGGGACCTGGAGGGGGAAGGGCAAGGACTGGAGGGGTGGCTATTTATGTCAGGGATAGGATACTGCGTACCAGGGAGGAGGGGGATGAGGGGAGGCCAGAAGCCATATGAGTATTGCTCCAAAGCTCTATAGGTAAGAATCTTAGGATGGGGGTGGTGTACAGGCCACCCTCACAGAGTGAGGAGGTGGATACATAAAACATATTAAAGGATTATATAATGATCCTTATGAATCCCGACTTACATCTTTGGACCTGATGTCTTTATCCGCTAGACAATTAAGTGGTGATCTCTTGTTCATGTACGACATCATTCAAGATCCCTTTCTAATTACTGAACTTGGACTTGAGTTTAAACAGAACCCATATAATACAAGAGGGCATCCCCTTCAACTATATGGTAAAACCTTTAATTTGATGGCAAGAAAATACTTCTTCACTTCGTGCGTTATAAATCCCTGGAATTCATTACCTGAGGACATTGTCATTAGCTGTTCCAAAACTATGTTTAAAAATCGCCTGGACAAGTATATATTATCTGGTAACTTGATTAGTTACTATTAATACCATAATGAGCATTATGGGTACATATGCCCCCTGGCTCTTATGCACCTTAGTATGAACCTTAGTATGATAGGGAGCGGAGGGAGCAAATCAGGAAGGTTCAGTGGCAAGGGAAATACAGTTATAGTGGGAGACTTGAACCTACCTGGGATTGACTGGCAGACAGTAACTACAGCACACGCCAGGAAACAGGTGCTGCTGGAGGCTATCCAAGACAGCTACCTAATGCAAGGGGTGATGTAACCTACTAGAGAGGAAAACATACTGGATTTGGTGCTAACAAATGGTGATCAGGTCCAGGATGTGGTAGTGCAGGACCCTCTAGCAGGAAGCGACCACTGCTCAGTGTGGTTCCTCCTCAACACAGGGAGGGAGTCGGCTAAGATGAGGACAAGAGTGTTGGACTTAAGGAAGGCAGATTTTGCCAGAATGGGCAGCATCCTAGAGGGGTATTTAGTTAAAAGTAACCCAGTGATGAATGCCGAACAGAAGTGGGCAATCATTAGGAAGGGGCTGAATGAGGCCACGAGCACGTGTGCTAAATCTCAGAGTAAGCAGTCCAGGTCCAAAAAACATAGCTGGCTCAGCAAAGCAGTGGAGTGGAAGGTGAGGGGAAAAAAGATTGGCCTTCATTAAGTTCAAAAAATTGGGGCGTGAGAAGGACAGAGAGGTGTTCACAAAGGCATATAGGGAGGTGACCAGGTCAGTCAGGGCAGCCAAGGCAGCAAAGGAGCTGAAGTTGGCTCAAGGGATCAGAGGTTGGGAAAAGGGGTTCTTTAAACACATAAGGGACAAGAGGAATTGTAGAGATGACATTATTAGAATCAACAGGGATGGGGGATGGGCGGAACAAGGGAAAACCAGGCAAAGGCACTCAATGAGTACTTCTGCTCGGTGTTCACAAAAGAAAGGCATGGCCCAATACTGCAGGGGAAGGAGGCAAGGGTGAAGGGGGGGCAGAGATAACAGATGGGGTCATCCAAGAGGATAGAGTTCTGAAAGGCCTTAAAGCCTTGCAGGTGGACAAGGCACCAGGACCAGACGGTGTACACCCAAGGGTCCTGAAGGAACTGGCGGAGGTGTTGGCAGGCCCCCTGATGGACCTCTTCAACACCTCCTTGGAGATGGAGTAGGTACCCAGGGATTGGAGGATGGCTCACGTGGTGCCCCTTCACAAGAGTGGACCTAAGGACCAACCGGGCAACTACAGACCTGTAAGCTTGATTTCCATAGTGGGGAAGTTGATGGAGATCATTCTAAAGGAGAGGTTGATAACCTTTCTCGATAGCAATGGCCTACAGGATGAGAGACAGCATGGGTTTGTCTCGGGAAGATTGTGCCAAACTAACCTGATCAACTTCTTTGACTGGGTCACTAGGGCAGATTTCAAGGCCACAGGATGTCCTGCACCTGACTTCAGCAAGGCTTTTGACTTGGTGCCCCACGGGAGGTTAATGAGCAAGCTGAGGGACATGGGGGTGTGGGAGAAACTGGTGGGGTGGGTTGAGAGCTGTTTGCAGGGAAGACAACAGAGGGTAGTTGAAATGGGGCAGACATCCGCTTATAGCAGACACATGCAGAGGACATTAGAGGACCTGAGGGAGAATCAGGGAGAGCGAGGGGCAAGGGGAGTCAGCAGTGGGTAAGGGAGAGGACAACCAGGTCGAGAGGAAGAGAGGTATAGAGTAATGGTGGAGGGTGATGTCCCAAAATGCAAGAAGCATTGGGAACGAAATAATTGATCTGCAGACACTGATGGCAGAGAGGAAGGTGGACATTGCAGCAGTCACAGAAACTTGGGATATACTGAACCATGACTGGGATCTCCCTATCCCTGGGTACAAGTAGTATAGAAGAGATAGAAGCATAAGGTAAGGGAAGGGGGAGGCATAGCGATATATGTAAGTGAGGGTATAACTAGCACAAGGGAAGAGGCAGAGGAGGGGAAGACAGAAATACTGTAGGTGTGACTGCAAACTGCTAAGAGGAAAAGGGAAAGTACAGTAGAAGCCACTTAAAGGGGACGCGGTTAAAGAGAACATCTGCTTAATAGGGACAATCCCCTGGGCACCAGTTTTTGGCTAATCTTATTCAACAGGACCAGCTTTTGTTTAATTTGGACAGTCCTGTCTCTTAATTGGGACAATTATCTAGTCACAGATGTAGAAAAAGGTGCTGAACATTTAATCAAGCCTCGTTAAGTGCCCTGCATTTAAGCTGTTTCCCATTCCCACTTGCTTAGTGTCTCTCTGGAGTGTTTTAGCATCTCTCTGGAGTGTGCCTGGTTTGCAGGATGGCATCTACAAGCAACAACATAAGAGTCAACCTCCCACTGAGTGAGAAAATAAAAGTTATCAAGGCTTTACAGCTGTCCAACTCCTCTCTCTCTCTCAAAAGTTGCTAAGTGAAGCTAAGTGATTTCAATTAAAGTTCAGTATGTTGCTTTTACCAATTAAATAAAGATTAAATCAAGAACCAAACCAGACACACTTTTACAAAAAGGAGCTGTAATCATAAAAAGTACTGGTATCCAGTACTTCTTGATGTTTTGTTTGTTTTCTGTGTTTTGTTCATTACTGTAACACGTGTGTCTCATGAGCAAAATCTTTTCCGATTGTGATGGAAAAAAAGGCTGTGTCTGATAAACGGGATGACCGCTTAAAGGGGACGATAGGATGTCGCCCGGAGTTGTCCCCTTTAAGAGGCTTCTACTGTATACAGATCACCTAACCAGGAGGAGGAAAGGGTGGGGGGTTGAGGTCCGTAACAAGGATGGCTGCAGGCAAAGGGGAGGTGGTGATAGTGGGAGGCTTCAGTCTCCCAAGGTAGACTGGAAGATTCAAGCCACAATATTTAAGCCACAACCTGTGCAAGGAGTCAGTTGATCTTGGATGCTGTTCAGAGCAGGGTCCTGACCCAGGGTGTCACTGAGCCCACAAGAGAGGATGCACAGCTTTAAAGTGAATATTCAGCAGTAAACACTTCAGTAGGAAGACCCACAAGAGGTTGCCAATCGGGCCCTTGCCACCTAGTTGCCTATTTATGGTGTCCACAATTCCAGTGTTGTCAGTCCTAAAGGTGATCATCTTATCCTTGAGATGCCACCCCCAGACCACCACAGCCACCACTATTGGAAAAAACTCCAACACCATAATCTGCCTCAGCACGCCCAACTCTCCACAAGCTGCTGGCCACTGGCCAGCACACCACTTGCCTTGGAAATAGGTCCCGAATTCCAGACCCCCTGAGGCATCTGTAAAGAGCTCTAACTCCTGGCTTGATACTGGGACTGGCCATAGGGCCACCTCATAGAAGCACCGCAAGAATGCTCACCTAATTCCCAAATTGTCCTTCATAGCCACTATAATGCGGATTCTGTGGTGCGGCTTTGAACATCCAGCTCCCACTCCTGCCAACTGCCTCATGAAAGTCCTGCTGATGGGGAGGGTCTGGCAAGTGAAGTTCAGCTGGTCACTTAACTGTTGGCGCTTCTGTAGGGTGACCTTTTGGGCCTTGGCCACTGATTCCAACTGGGTCCTCAGGGCCAACAGCTTTTCTTGGGGTAGCCAAAATATCTGTGCCCCTGAGTCAGTTTCAATACCCAGAAATGAAAGCCACGTACACAGACCTTCCATCTTATCGTATGCCAATGGGATGCCCAACTCAGAGCATACTACCTGGAATGCCTCCATAAGCTGGGCACAATGCGCGGTGCTGGCCTTTCCAATGAACAAGAAGTTGTCTAGGTAGTGAACCAAGTGGTTAAGCTGAGCTTTCTGAACCGTCTCCCAATGCAGGAACGTACTGAACTGTTTAAAGACAGAGCATGCAATTGCACACCCCACTGGCATGCAATTGTTGACAAAGTATTGTCCTTCAAATTTCATGCCTAATAGTTCTCTGTCAGCTGGGTGAACTGGCAATAAACAAAAGGCTGACTCTATGTTGGCCTTCCCTAAGAGGGTACCCAGGCCTGCCTGCTGCACCATTTTGACCGTCCTGTCAAACAATACATATGACACTTCTGTATGCACTGGGTCGATAATAGTGGTTGATAAGAGTCCCCTTCTGGGTATGACAGGTGATTTATCATCCAAAACTCACCAGGTGCCTTCTTGGGGACCAAGCCAATCAGTGACATCCTGAGTCACAGGCTTGGGGGTTTGGCAAAGGGAACACTGATTTTTCCCACTTCTAATTCTTTCTGTAGCTTTTTGCACACAACCTCCGGTCACTCCCTGGCAGATTTCAGGTTGTCTGCTTCATAGGCCCTCCATGGCCCTTTGTATGGGATGCAAAACCTCCACCCTGAACCCTTCTGCCAAGCAGCTGACCTGTTTGGGTAGCTAGCTAGCCACCCTTCAATACTTTCCACCTTTATTGGTGTTGGAAGCCTTGGCCTCTCCTTTCCGAAAGGGACAAAAAGTACCTGCTTTTCCTTGCCCTGTCCCTGTACCTTTGCCACACTGCTGGAAGGTGTGCAGTTTACCACAAGCCATGTACTTGTGTTTATACTTGCACTGCTCTGTTCTGCATGACCCTTGGTTATAGTTAAAGCAAAGCCTTCTCCCCCTCCCCCTTTCCCGCTACTCCCCCCATGGTACCTCTTGTTGGATGAGGGGGGCCACTGGATTGGAAAACCGCTATCCATGTGTTGAAACCCCCCCATGTCTATGGTCCACAATAATGGTAGGTCCAACATCACCCATGACCTCCCGGTATCATTCTGTTTCCTCCTCCGGTATTCTTTATCATATTCTAAATGACCCCTCCCCTCCAGCTTACTAGCATGCAGTGTCATTATCCTACTGAAGTACACCCACAGCCCCTCAGCTTTTCCTGGATTGCCTTGGGTGAGCATACCCACACATATCATGAAGCCTGCTACCCAGTTCTCCCACATGCGACGAATGGTCGCTTTGCATTTCTGCTTGACCTCACCATCGCGTTCCTTCTCACCTCTCTCTTTCTCCAGCTCCTTGGGCTGGTTGAGCAGAGAAAAAATATCCACATATTCCCCATTCACAATTTATTGTCTTACCTTATCTGGCAAGTGCGATCCCACAGGTTCGCCCAGTGACAAAAAACTCACTGCCCCTTGTTGCGCTGGGGTCTGAGTTTGTGTCGTTGCCACTGTCCTGTTACCTTCTCCTTGCTCCCCCCACCCCTGGAGCTGGGGCTATCTGTCCCATACCTGCCAGGGTGTAATCTTGCTTGACCAATAAAGCTATCAAGTGATCGAGCTTTTGCTCTACTCCTGCCTGGCTCGTGCCACAAGCTGCTGTCTTTGGTCCTGTCACCCCTTACCCGGGTGGTGCCATTATCCTGGGTAGGTGTATGGGCTCCTCAGGAAACTGCGTACGCTGCCTGGTCTGCATCAGCTGTTGGGATTTCCATGGTCCTGCCAGCCAAGGGGGAAGTATCACCTGTGCCATACCTGGTTGCACCTACCCCGCCTTCTCAGGCACCCGTAGGCACACAGGCATCTGACTGGGAATACCCATTGCAGTTTTCACCAGATGCGCCGGGCCCAGTGTTATTTTTTCTCCTAGCTCCCTCTGGAGCCACTCCCATGGCCCTGCTGGCTCCCCATTTCCACCCCGCTTCCACGGTTACCTCTGTTTTGCTGTAGCATCACCTATCCCTCTTAGCAGAGCCCTCAATTCCTCTGCCAACAACTGCTCTAAATTGGGAAAACCTGGTGGCTGATCAGAGGCTGGAACTCCTTGCTTGCGCCTCCTGGTGTGGGCTATCTTGAGCAGTGGTGGAAGTACTGGCTCATCCTCCAGTGTGTGCATCTGTCAATCCAGCACCTAAACCAATTCCCCTGGCTCCTCCCATGGGGGTACAAGCTCTGAAGGTAGCAGCTGGGTGACTGGCTTTGGCAGTCCTTCCCCAGGTGATGCCATTTCTTCCAGCTCCTTCTTAGGGACAGTCTCCACCAGGCTGCTAGGCTCAGGCAGGGCACTGGCTCAGCTGGCCCTGGCACCTACCCCTCACCTTGGTCCCTGAAGAGAGCATCTCACCATGCCTTGCCTTTCCCCCACACAACAGCCACCAGCTGCTTTTCCAGTTCAATACTCATCTTTGTCATCTGCTCTGAAATCACAAACACAACTACTGCCACACAACCCTTGTTACATACATAGATACATAGACAGTGTCGGCAGATAAGAGCCTATGGCCCACCCAGTCTGCCCATTTAAGTTTGTAAGTTCAGTTTATGTTTTCCAGGAAGTCTGTTGCCCCTTACCCCTGACCTCCAGAATTCCTTTATGTCTATCCCATGCATTCTTAAATCCGTGATTGTTTCAGCCCCACCACTTCTCTGGCAGGGTGTTCCACTTGTCCACCACCCGCTCTGTGAAGAAATCCTTCCTCACGCTTCCTCGGAATCGCTCCTCCCTCCAACTTCATCCCATGCCCTCTAGTCCTGGAACATCTTTTTCGCTTAAAAATAGTGCATTCCTGCACCCTGTTCCTCCCTGTAAGATACTTGTATGTCTCTATCATATCCCCTTTCTCCATCCTCTCCTCCAGGGAGTACATGTTCAGTGCCTTCAACCTATCCTCATAGGACTTGTGATGCAATCCATGCACCATCTTTGTTGCCCTCCTCTGAACCTTCTCTACCCTGTCTATGTCCTTACGTAGGTAAGGTCTCCAGAACTGCACAGTGTACTCCAGGTGCGGCCTCACTAGTGTCTTGTATAGTGGAATTATGACCTCCTTTCCTGCTGGTGATGCCCTGCCTATGCATCCCAGCATCCTATTTGCTTTACCTGCTGCCTTGTCACACTGTTTCCTGCCTTGAGGTCATCAGAGATGATAACTCCAAGATCCCTTTCCTGCTTGGCATGCTATATCCTCACCCCCCCCCCCAACTGATATATTGTGCCAGGGTTTTTGTGCCCCATATGCATTATCTTGCACTTCCTTGCATTGAATTTCAACTGCCAAACCCCTGACCATTGTTGCCGCTAAAGCATCTGCTGCCACCACAATTAAGGGTCAACTGACTGTGGATGACGCTTTAGTATCCTGCAGTTTGTCTCTCCTGCCTGCCAGCTGCCTGTCCTTCTTGTCCTGACTTGTAATATGGGAGCTAAATTATTATTTTTTTTTTTACCTTAAAAGATAGGTTAGGATGGTACTACCACACATTTCTATGTTTTTAATGATAAACAGACCAGCACTGTACCAAGATCTTTTATTTTTTTAAGGGCATGGCAGGGAAGAGGAGACTTTTAAAACATCAAAATCCCACATCCTTCTTCTGGAATGAAATAAAAACCAAAAGAGAATAGGTATGTTGATGTTTTTCCCAGGACAACATTATTGCTGAAAAACAGCAAGTTTACTAACAAATACTACTGCTTAGATCGCATTCCTATTTAACTGTGCTGGGCTTTCTTGCTTAACTAAACAGGTTCATCATTTATAGTATATAAGCAGCAGTGGGGGGTGGTTATGCATTATAGCATTATTTGATAAAGAAGAGCAGCCACTGTGCTGATATTTCTGCTGATGTGGATCAGGGGCACATTACCACTGCCATTTTCATCGATCTGGCTAAAGCCTTTGACACAGTATCCCACTCATTCCTTCTCCAACATCTCTCTGATGCTGGGTTAAACTCCTCAGCCACCAGGGTGGTTTCATTCCTACCTGTCAGGCAGAACTCAATATGTCAAGATTGGCTCCTCCCTCTCCCCTCCTCTCCCCATCTCCATTGGCATCCTGCAGGGTTCAGTTCTCGGCCCTATACTATTCTCCATCTTCTTTAATGATCTCTCTACTGCTTGCACTACTTCCTATATCCACATGTATCCGGACGACACCATCCTCTACACATCCAGCATGTCTCACTCAGATACTGAGGTCAGATTTCAACATGATTTCAACAAGGTCCAGTTATGGTTCCAAGCCAACCAGCTGTTCCTTAATCTGAAAAAGACAGTCTCCATGTCTTTCGGCACCAGGCAGAGACTATCTAAACTTAAATCTCCCCCTACCTTCCACACTCTGGATGGTACCTGTATCAAAGACATCACTACCTTTAGATACCTTGGGGTCTAGCTAGATCACCACTCTGAATTTTTGGCGCATGTGGATGCAATTCACAAGAATTTGTACCCCAAGCTTGGTGCTTTATACCATAACAAGGATTGCATTCCTCTATCTGCCCAGAGTGCAATTGTGCAGCAAATGATCCTCACCACTTTTGACTATGCAGACATAGTCTACAGTGCCACCTCCCAATCTACCCTGCCTAGACTGGACACCCTATTCAACTCTTTCTGCCACGTTGCACTTTCCTGCCCCCTCATACTCACTACTGCAATCTCTACAAAGCCTTGTCCCTCCCATTCTTGGAATCCAGATGGCTGTCCCACACTGCCTCCTTCATGGCTAAATTCTGGACAGGCAATCTCTTCTACTATCTTTCTTCCTCCATCCATTTGCCCCTCCTCCCAACTTACTCTCTCCATAACACTGACCTTCGCTCCTTCACAATTCTGCACCAATACACCAACACTGACCAGTCTGCCTTCTCTTACTGATGTCCTAAATTATGGAATAACCCCCCGAAATGCCTTGTCTCCCAAATTCCTCTTCTCTCTCTCCTACGTAACCTCACCACTCTATCTGTTCTTGTCAGAGACTTTAGTCTCCCATACTACCCTGCCCCTCTCATCTCCTTTCCCACTCCCTATACCATGGTCTCTGCCTCAGTGCCTACCCCCCTCACTTGGTCCAGTGAGGCTGTCCATTTCTAGTCCCATTCAAGCTACATTGTCTGCCTTTGTTATATCAGCTATTCTCAGTGTATGACATATATACCTGTTGCTATGTTGCTCAGTTTTTGTACGTACTTGACACGTTGCACTTTATTGTACTGTTCTGTTGTACTGGGCCTGTTTTGTAAACAGGCCATTGTTTATTCTTGAACTATTTATTGTTGTACTCCCTTTATCCCTTCCCCCAGGACACTTCTGGAAATGAGCTCTTATGCTCAGCATGCTTTCCTGGTGAAATGCTTGAATAACAGAGTCCTGCAAATATAAACTCCAGGATATGGAATTTGCTCTGGATCCAGTATCCCTCTCCTGCCATCCTAACATTTTTTAGCAAGGAAGGACACACAAGCAGAGGCATGACACCCAGAGATTCCTGGGAGCACAAGGGAGCCACATGCCCTGCCTCCAATCACTCAGTATGCAAGTGGCGACCTCAGAATCCAAACCCCAGCTCTCCAGGGCTGCAGCTTTGTGTTTTTAACTACTACACTGTACCTGGGATAAAGCCGCAGCCATGCAGCTGTTCGCTTCAGAGGGGAGTATGCAACCCACCAGCTTACCTCTAACACTCTGAGCTCCAGCAGGGAGGGAGGTGGACTACGTGATTCAGGCATCCAATTGCCGCTTCTGGAGTTCTTGCCTGACATTCCCTCCACCCCTGACCTATCAGCCTGCTCCTTCCCCCGGTAACCTCATGACTGTGCACCCTGGGGAATACTGCTTTTTAGAGCACTTCATTTATTTAATTCTGCTATCTGGATCTGTGATGCCATGAGGTGCCCCCCCCACCCCAAGGCAGCCAGGCATGCAGCATACCCTCCAGTCAGCCTGACTCCCAGGAGGCCAGAAGCTGAACAGGACAGTAAAGCCCCCGGCCAACCAAATTCTAGGCGAACCAACGTCTTCTGCTTCAAAGTGCTCCCCCTTCTGGCATCCAGGCATGCTGGCGCTCCCTTCAGTCAGCCCCACTCCTGAGCGGTATGTAGCCGGGCCAGCCTAGCCGATGGATCTGAGGCCCAGGATTATGCCGGCATCAGCTCCTTTAAAGAATGAACCCCCACTGCACTACCAACTTGATGTTCAGCCCTCCTTAGTATGGGGGTACCAGTGAAGAGAGCCTGCCTGCATCTGCTTCCCTGGCTCCGGAGGCCTCCTCACTCACTCCGCCTCAGGTAAGCCATGCAAGACTGGAAAGTCACATATTTGCCACCCGACTGACTCGGAAGGGGATGCTTATACTTTATTTTTATTTAAGTGTTTATTTAATCATTTTTCCAGCTAACTGCAGCAGGAGATTGATCGGGGACTTGCCTGTGGTTTCTTATAGCCAACTATAGCCCCCTATACACACCAAACCCAGGCCCGCCAAGTGGCGCACCCCACCCCTGCCAGCTTACCTGCCTCTGGCATGACAAAAAGAGCTCAAATCAGTCTTGCACCAGGGCAGGGTTGAATATATGCCCCCACTGGGAATCAAACCACCCAAAGCATGACGCCTAATCCTGAAACACAAGTTGTATCCCATTCCAAGGGGTCTGTGGGATTCAAACTCAGGGCACCATGCCCCCAATCCAGAGCCTTAGCCACTAAGCAACCCATCTTGATAGCCCGTACAGCTTTCAGGCAGCCCCCGCTGAAGCAAAGAGAACCCCTTGAGCCACGGCCTCTGATTTAACTTGGAGCCCCAGGGCCAAAGCCAGGCCTTACCTCTCTGCCTTGAGTGTCCTGCCTGTGGATCCTGGCTTTTTTCCTGGCTTCTTCTCATCTTTCAAACTGAGGTGGGGAGAATGAGGAGGACTCCCACCTGTTTAGCCTCCCTTATAGGCTTTGCTCCTCCCCTGGCCACAATCCTCCTTCCCCCTGGGAATGCCTACCTCCTGCCCCATCACCCCTAGTGGATGGCTCATACCTAGCCATACCTGCCCATCCAGGTGTCCTCCAGCTGTACCCCCAGACAAAGTCTGACCTCCTGTGGTGCCTTGTAGGCTCCTCCATTTGCCGCTATAGTTTCAAGGTTTTCAATAGGGAGTATGGGAAATATTTTTGGGCAAGACAAATGTCCGGCATAAGCAGCTGTCCAGCTTATATGTGGGCATTATAAGTGGCTCATACTGTATTTACATTGAATCAGATATGGGTGGCAGTGTTTAGATCATATCAGAAGAACCAGAGGCCAGTGTGTGTGTGCATAGAATTGTGTTAGTGAAAGAGGGTATAGGTAAAAAGATGCAATTGGGGGGGAGCCAGAACATGAGGCTGGTGGCAGGAACTGGGTGTTGGAAGGAGCTTGAACATGTAAATTGACTTAGTAACAAAGAATGGAATAACTTTAAATTCAAGTTTTTTGTAATTTAGTGCTGTTAAGTTCTGCAGGTGCCATCTGAGTTTTTTTTCTTTTCTGCCTAGGGCTGAACCCCTCTTTAAAGTTATTTTTCAGAACTGATGAAAAAAGGCAGAGCGATTTACATCTGGCGTGTCAGAGGTTAATTTCTTCACAATGATCACCATGGCAACTGCCCTTCATAATATTTCAGCATTTTTCTTTTGAATAGAAGGGGAACATTCTTGCCGGAAACTTACTCCATTTTGTTAAAGTCCAGAAGCACATCAGTAGTTAGAACAGTATATTACTATCCCAGGGTTTCCTTTTATACTTAAGTGGGCCTCCCTTCCTAATGTCCCAGGGCTGTATTCATGTTACAGGCACTGTGGTTTTCTTTATAATGCTCAGGAAAACACCAGTGCCTTTCAGTGTTGTCAAATAGTTTCTTGTATATTACAAGAAACTTGCAGTAGGGTAGATCATGCTTTCACCCTTTAAGAAGCAGGTATTTACAGGACTGAAATATTTGAAGTGAAGTTGACACAGTTGAGGAAAACTTTGAAAAGCATAACATTTAGACACAATTTCGCTTATATTTGATCGATTCTCTGTATTTCTATTGTTTTTATTCCTTTTTTTCTTGGTTCATTTATGTGGAAACAGGATCCCTGTCATTCATCATAATTCATCATTATTTTATTTTTAAAAAGCGCTCTTCCAGAGCTCAGGGTGCCCTTACGGTTAAAATACAAATTACATATACACATAAACATACATTCACAACTTTAAACATAGTTAAGATATTCATAAAATCATTACATACCATTATAGTTCTTATGAGTGACTACCTAGTGAAATACCTTTCATATTATAGCCCAGAGAAGGCTTGATTAAATAGGTGTGTGTTTTAAGGGATCCTTTAAAACCCTCCACGGACAGGCTATCTCGTATCTGACGAGGTAGAGAATTCCACAGTGTCGGAGCCATAAAAGCAAATGCTGTACTTCCAGATGTCTTCAAACGGACCCTGGGAATCTCTAGTAATCCCTCATCGGAGGATCAGAGTGCGCAGGAGGGGCAGTAAGGAATCAAGAGATCTTGCAGGTACTGTAGTCCCTGGTCGTGTAGGGCTTTATAGGTCAGCAATGCGATCTTGAAGGTTATCCGCCACTGTACTGGCAACCAGTGCAGTTCATGCAGCACAGGTGTTATGTGCCTGGATCTAGGGGCTCCAGTCAACAGCCTGGCAATCACATTCTGCACCAGCTGCAAGCAGCGGATGTCAACCCCTGGTAGCCCTGGTTAGAGGGTGTGACACTTGGACAGCTGGTTCTGATCACTGTATCATTTTTTGTAATATAAAAATGGGTTATGGACTGTCTCGCTTGAGAAATGCTGAAACAGCATGTGAGATCACACACACACACACACACACACACACACACACAGAGGTTTTAGATACAAGGTGTTACCTGGAAGGCCCGAAGCTAATTACAGACTTTAACTAAGTTAATTATAGCTGTGGTTGCTAAGAGGGAAAATCAAAAACTTTTATAACACTTAGAGGAAGAAAAGCAGGGTATGACATTTTAGTGTGACATCATAAAAGATGCTTTGAAGTCCTGGGAAGGGGAAACTGATCACAGATCAAACAAAAGTCACATGGAGAAAATGAGTTATGCTGAGGTTACAGAATTTAATACTTAAAAAGACATCCTGTTTTTGTATAGATATATTTGTTTTATATATTCTGACAGAGGAGGAGCTAGGTGACCTCACAAAAAGGGGTTGGCAAATACAGTTTTCTTTAAGGAATATTCTGTTTTACTTCAGAGAGACACTTCTATCTAGACTCTGACTAAGAAACCATCTGTGAGCACTTTAAGCAGGTATTTAGAGAGAGAGAGAGAGAGAGAGAGAGACAAATCTAAGTACTGTAGCAGGAATTGCACTGTTAAAACCTGTTTTGTTTAACTTCCTTCCCCCCGATCTCCTACCCTCACTCCCCACTTCCCTTGTCTTGCTCATAGCTCAAGTCTTTGTACTGGTTATTACATGTCTGTAAGTCAATGACTATATGTTTGTAACTAAAAATGATGAGTGTTACACACACTGACGTGGAACCTTTGTAAAATAGCCTCGGCTCAAAGATATTGTAATCCTAGATTGAAATAAATAAAAAAAAAATGTGTAGGTTTTGTGATATATAGTTCTGTATTTACATGTTACTTATTTTTATCTATTTTAGTAAAACTCTATTTTTAGAGCCTACTTGGTCTGTCTTTGATTTCTTTCCTTTACAAGTAGAGTATATATGGTTAAAGCAGACACTGGACATAAGCTTGAATGGTGATACCAAACTGGAAAAAGGTAAGCGTTTTAAATATGAGTCTTTTATTACAGTTTTTAAGGGTTCATTTCTGTACACCTGGTTAGGTGCCCGTAGGCAAAGATATCTGGCCCCCCGAAGACAGAATTATCTGAGCCTGTGCATTTGGTATGCTAGCAAGAGGTTCACAGTTTTAATCCCTCCAAGACTTGAGACCAAAAGTTGATTCGAAACCCACAAAAACAGACAAGAGGGTTACCATATTCTGTTAACTGTTCACAAGACTACGCTTGGAGGTTGGCACTTTGGGAGTAGAGGGCTGACCTGCTGAGTGGGTTTGTGACAGAGGACATTACAGTAATCAAGATGGGTGGTGACAAAGGCGTGGACCAGGGTAGGAAGATCTTCAGCCAGAACCAGGTGTTTCACCCTGGCTATATTCCTAAGATGGTGAAAGGAAGATTTGACTACGGCCAACACTTGAACCTTCAAGGTCAGGCCCTCGCCAAAACTCACACCAAGGTTATGCACCTGGTCTGAGGCAGTTAGTGGTATCACTGTCCCTAGAGTTGATCTGTTCCTCCTAATTTGTTCTTTGCTAAAGTCCTAATCAGTTTGTGATATAGAGGATATACAATGGTCTGTGTTAAAATATGGAATTTATGTCCATGAGGGAGGGGGTGGGACCATAACTCACGACTGGCAAAGCCACAAGTGATGATAATTCTGCCCCCTTATGAATGGAAATAAATGACATATTTTAACATTGAACTTTGTATGTTCTGTGTATACAAATGTAGGTCTTAACTTGTTATTTTGCAGCATGCTTTTGTTTTTCCATAGGCTAGATCCTCTGATCCCCAACCAACATATAGCTACAGGTTACTAGATTATAATGACACCCATGTAGACAAGTACACACCCCCAAGCATTTCTCCTGGTATCCTCCATATCAGGTTTGCAGTATCCCTTTAGCAAGTTGTGAATGTTGGCCATTTTTCTGCTTCCCCTTTTTTTCCAATTTCATCCGTGAGTCCTCCTGGACTGACTGAGAAGTTCAGAGATATGAATGGGAGCGAGTGGCTGACAGAGGCATGTGGGCAGGTAGTATTTACATTTGTAATTGAACAATGACTCATTTTAAATAATGGACTTGCGGCTTGGTTAACATTGTGCAAAGTGGCCACATCATAAATCGGCAGTAATCCAAATGTTCTGTAAATCAGAACTGAAGTTTTATAAACTACTGACTTAATCAGGAGAAAAAAATGGTGGCAGGAGTGAGGTTTTAATTTTTGCAATGAGGATTGCTGTTGTTTGTTAGCATGCAGCTGGATTGGGCAGAATAAGGTGTCAATTAAGATGACTGACATTTTGATGACACAGGCAAATGAAAAATATATGGTGTTATTTACTCATTGGATCAATAACATTGTTTATTTTTCACTTGGTTCAGATGGTTGGGGAAATGATTGCTTTATGTAAAAACTTACATTCCAACCTACACAGTATGCATCATAATAATTTCCACAGCAACAAACTAAGATGGAAGAAACAGAGGATAATGATTTAACAATGAATTAAGCTATCAGACTGGATCAACTACAGGGGGCAACAATCCTGTTTCCATTCAAATGAACCTAATAACGCTATCAACTCATTCTCAATGCTAAGAAACCTGTTTCTATGACCTTTGCCTTGGCACCAAGCAACAACTGGCCAAGCTCCAGTCAACCCCTGTTTTGGATGGTTCCCTTTTGGCTCCCTTCCTTTAAATACCTGGCTGTCTGGCAAGATCATTGCTTTGACTTTTCCAGTAATGTGCTATAGATGCCATTCCTATAAAACCTCTTTCCATGCCGAGTCAGGTTCACTATATCTGAGCAAATCTTGTATCCCCTTCTTACCTGTCAGGAGATAGCACTTAAAATGATTTTTCCAACTTTTGGCTACAGGGATGTGGTACATAGTGCAGCCTCCAAGGTGCTGTCCATGCAAGGGCTTTTAAGCTGCTGTAACACTGTTAAAATGGTTTAAAAGGTTTGCATCCAACCCGAGCTACAGTACTTGTTCTAAAACCATGCTCCAACCTAGCTGAGACATAGGCTACAGCACAGTTTTAGACCAACCCAGGTAGAGAGGGCAAGACAGATCTCAGCTATGTAGGGCTCTGATGCCTTGGCATGGAGCTACGGTGAGCCACTGAATTCATTTTTAACTCAGATCCAGCTATACGAGATGCAGGGACATGTAGCTGAGCTTTACCGTCTCTTTCATTTCAAATCCAGGGGACTAAGACATCCTGAAATGACCCAGCAGTCTACTTTTGTCACTGCCCTAAGCTATCCACCTCATACCACCCCCAGTCTTTTTATCACAGCCTCTCTCTTCCCTCACTTGAGGGTGCATCCCTCTCACTTTGTTTCTTTGATCTCATCTTTTAGGCATCTCCTGTCTATTCTACCCTTAAAGCTAACCTCTGATCTCAGATCCTATCTGCGTGCTTTTATCTTCCCTTTAGCTCCCTTTCATCTCCTTCTGACCTGTTCCTACTTAGCCCCCTCCCCATTTCTTCTCATGTTTTTATTTTGCATCTTAGACTTTCATCTCTAGTCCCCTTTGTCACCTTCCTACTTCACTTCCTGATTTTTAATTGCTCCACAGTGGATATAAATGCTGCTTATGTTGCTCAGTTTTGCAAGTCACCTGAAGAAGGGACCTGTGTGGCCCTGAAAGCTTGTGTATAATTCCATCTTTGTACAAGACACTTGTTAGTCCAATAAAAGATATCAAACCTTCCATCATCTCGTATTTTGCAAGGACCAATACTGCTGGAATCTCTTTCTTTGATCTCCACATTTAGGTTTAACTCCCTTCCCCATTACTTCAGCTCTCTCCTCTCTCACTCCCCCACTTCCTTCCTAAGCGCTTAGAAACTCTGACTGCCAACCCCCCCCCACCTGAAGTATTATGCCAGGCAGGTGACTTTTTCATTTGGGCTCCCCCTTCTGTGGTTTAATTATCCTCACTTCGGCCTTCTCCCTCTGCTTCTCATAGAAACATAGAAACATAGAAACATAGAAACATAGAAACATAGAAGTTGACAGCAGATAAGGACCGCAAGGCCCATCCAGTCTGCCCATTTCTTTTTCTACCTTATAAATGTGCCATCGGCCTTTGCTCTGTCAGTGACCTATCTATTCATAGTCATTTGTATTGCTCCTTATGCCTATCCCATGCCTGTTTGAAGCCCTGCACTGTATTCATAGCCACCACTTCTTGTGGTAAGCCATTCCATGCATCTACCACCTTTCTGTGAAAAAGAATTTCCACATTCCCCTTAATCGGCCTCCTCTAATCTCATGCTGTGTCCTCTTGTCCTGCTATTTTTCTTATATTTAAACATGTTAGACTCTTTCACCTTGTTTATGCCCTTAAGGTGTTTAAATGTCTCGATCATATCACCTCTCTCCTCCTTTGCTCAAGGGTATACATATTGAGGCTCCGTTAATCTGTCCTTATATGTCTTCTGATGCAGTCCCTGCACCATTTTAGCGTTGCCCTTCTCTGGACTGCCTCAATTTGGTTAATGTCCTTGTGAAGGTGTGGCCTCCAGTACTGCACAGTACTCAGATGGGGCCTAACCATATGTCTTGTACAGAGGGATTATTACCTCCTCTTACTGACTTGTGATACCCCTACTAATACACCTCTAACACCCCCTAGCCTTACCTACTGCTTTAGAGGTCTGCTTGGATGATTTTAGGTCATCAGTGATGATGATGCCCAAGTCTCTTTCTTCCTTTGTGACTGCTAGCAACTCCTCCCAGCCTATAAGTGGCTTCAGGGGTTTCTCTTCCCTATGTGCATGATTTTGCACTTCTTTGCATTAAATCCTGATTTGCCACTCTTCTGACCATTCTGCTAGTTTATCCAGATCTCTTCTCATTCTGCCCACCCCATCTGGATCATCTACTCTGTTGCAGATCTTGGTGTCATCTGCAAACAGACAAGCCTTACCCTCTGGTCCATCTGCAAGGTCACTAATGAAGATGTTGAATAGGACTGGCCCCAGGACTGATCCTAAGGTTGCCCACTTGTGACTTGCATCTCTTCTGACTGTATACCATTTACCACCACTCTCTGTTTTCTGCCAGTCCAACCAGTTTGCCACCCAGTTGACCAACTTCTGACCCACCCCGAGCCTACCTAGCTTATTTATCAATCTTCTATGTGGAACAGTGTCAAAAGCTTTGCTGAAGTCAAGGTAGGCGACATCAACTGCTCCCCCTTGGTCCACCACTCTGGTTACCCAGTCAAAGAAATCTATGAGATTAGTTTGACAGGACCTTCCTTTTCTCTGCTTTCTCTCTGAAATCCCTGTTATGTGAATGCACCGCCCACACCTGATCCTGTACCCAACCGCAAAATCCTGTATCTTAGTTTAGGAATGAAACAAAATGAAAAGAAAAGGAGGTATAGTGATATTTTTGCCAGAAAAACATTTCTGCTGTAAAAAAGCTACACAGTGACTAACAAATACTGCTGCTTTAACAACTGTATTACAATGCTGAAACCATCCTTTGAACATCCTGCAAACTGTATGTTGCCTGTTACATTACTCGCCTGTTTCACGTTTCAGTTATTGCACTGATTGGCCTGTGTCCTGTTGACTGTTGTAAATTTGGTGTTTACTTTCACTGTACCCCCTGCACAGCAATCAGTAATAAAGTGACAGCAGTGCACAGCTCAGAATGCCCCTAAAACCAAGAACTGGTGATGTTGTAATGAGATGGTTTTCTGAGTCAATTGGCCAAGTGCACAAGTCAATGTTTGATTTAAGCAGCACATGTAAAACAGATCATGTTAAAGTCATTACCGGAGGATCCAAGGATTTCCTGCCGAGTAAATGCAGCCCACACATTGTGGTAGAGGGCTGCGGTTGGACGGATCTGCATTTGCTATTATAAATATATATTCCTAACTCAAGATATGGGTGTCTACATTCTTGCAACATTTTTTTGGAACCATAAATATAAGTGATGTCTGATTAAAAATGTTTTTTAAATATACAGCATGATGCAGCCCTGCATTCAGTGATATTTATTTATTTAAAAGTTTTACCAGGAAGGCATACTGAGCAGGCTACCACTCAATTCCAGATGCATCCTGGGGGAAGAGAGAGATGGGGGAGAGACAACGTATACATACAGTGTGCAACAAGTAATATTACAAAGTGTTTGTGACACATTAGGATACAGCAGGCAGGTTGCAAGAATAAAGGCATATGACAAAGAAGTTCATGGCAAGTGACAAGTACAATACGTGCAGTTTACAAAATAAGTAAATAGCAAGTACATACATACATACATACATACAATGTCAATTACAGTCATATATCTAGCATGGACTGTCCCAGAGGCTATACATTATAACAATCATGCAGTATAGCTATGCAGTCTCTTGAGGGAGGAGGCAGGCCATGGAAACAAGTGATAAAGCAAACAGGTACAGGTGGAGCAAAAGTGGGCTTTGAGCAGGGCATCGAGGTGCTGTCTAGTGGAGGCATGCCACATATCTGCAGGGAGGGAGTTACATATTTTAGGCATATGATAAGAAAATGCTGCCTGCCCTGCTTTAGTGGACATGCGTAGAACAGACAGAAAGTATAGGTCATTATTCTGGAGCGCATACGCTGGGAGGGTAGGGGCTGCAAGGGAAGAGGCAAGATAAGGGGGATGGTACTGGGCCCAAAATTTAGCTGTGATGCTAGCACAGTGGGAGAGCTGCTGGTCCTGAAGCAAGGGGAGATCAAGGGACCGGTATAGGACACAGTGATGGGTGGTGGGAGGACAGCCAAGGGCAAAGTGACAGAAAGAGTGGAAAAGTCTGGCTAGGGTAGACTTATGGGTGGCACTGCAGACTACATCACCATAGCTGAATATAGGGAGAATCATCTTCTGCACAATAGCTTGGCATGCCGGCAGTTGGATGCAGCCACAATTATGGTACAAAGCACCCAGTTTGGGGTAAAGCTGTTTTTGGATGGCATCAATATATGTGGAGAAGTCCAGGTACTGGTCCAGCCAGACCCCGAGATATCTGAACGAGGTCCCATTCAAGGTGTGGAAAGTGAGGTTGAAGGGGAGCCGAGAAAGTCTCTGCCATGTGCTGAAGGTCATAGAGACAGTTTTCTTGGTGTTGAGAAAGAGCTGAGTAGAGCAAAACCAGTGCTGAACATCATTAAAGTCCTGCTGAAGTCTAGTTGCCACTTCAGAGGCTGAAGGGCCGGATGTATACAGTACTATATCATCAGCGTACATGTGAATGGATGTGTGAGGGCAGGTAGTGGGCAGATCGTTGAGGAAGATGGAGAACAAAAGTGGGCCAAGGACAGAACCTTGTGGTACACCAGTGGTAACAGGGTGAGAGGCACAGGTGGTGTTGCCAGTTCTGACCAATTGGGATCTGCCTACCAGATAGGAATGGAACCAACTGGTGATTGTGCTAGTGAGCCCTGCTAGAGAGAGCTTGATGAGGAGTAGGGAGTGAGAGACAGTGTCGAAGGCTTTGGCCAGGTCGACAAAAATGGCTGAGGTGATGTGGCCACGATCCATGCCATTCAGGATGGAATCAATGAGTCTCAGGAGAGATGTGGTGGTGGAGTGGGACTTCATGAAACCAGACTGGTAGGGTGTGAAGAAGAAAGAGGAGTTAAGGTAGGAGGAGAGTTGCAAGAGGACAAAGTATTCCTGGATTTTAGCCAGGATAGGGAGGAGGGAAATCGGTTGGTAGTTACCAGGAGCAGCAGGGTCACCACCTTTAGGAAGTGGGACGTCTGTGGCATGCTTTCACTCTTTTGGGATGGAGGCAAGAGAGAGAATGAGAGGTTATAGAGTGAAGCTAATGGGATGGCGATGACTGGAGCTGATAAATAGAGTAATTTGGAGTCCAGGCCAGTGGGGCATTTGCCTTTGGAGGGGTTAAGGGCCAGCAAGGCTTTGTAAATATCAGCTGGAGAAACTGGCCTGAAGGTGAAAGAGGGGCCATGGGGGGGATCGTGGTGGCAGAGGAAGGTAGAAGGGGTGGTTGGGACATGAGGGAGAGTGGCCAGTAGAGAGGATATACATACTGTAAAGAAGCAGTTGAAATGAGAGACCACCTTGATTGGGTAGTAATCATGGAGCCTCCTCTATTTAGATCAGGGCTGGGGGGCTGCGATGGGGGACAGAAAAGTGACTTAACCGCCTTCCAAAATTTAGCTGGTGGACCTAGGATGGATTGGAAGGTGTCTAAAAAGAATTTGGCTTTTGCCCTACGGATTTGTCTGGTGCAGGTGTTCCAGAGCGCACAATACTTTTGTTTATTCGCAGGTGATCCGGAGGCCTTAAAGGCCTTCCAAGTCAGATGCCTGGTCCTATGGAGGGCAAGTAAGTCTGCAGAGATCCATGGCAAGTGGGCACTCCTCACCTGTACATGTCTGAGTGGGGTATGAGAGTTCCAGACTGAGACAAACCTGGTCTTGAAATACTCCCAGGCAGAGTCAATAGAGGTGGCTAGGGGGATGAAGGACCAGTCTGTGTTAGCCAGGTCATAAAGCAGGGATGCAAGGTCCAGGGATTTAAAGGATCTTGTTTGAATGGTTTTGGTGTGGGGGTGCTTTTGGCCTGTGGATTTTCCTTACTGTAAAGATCATGTAGTGATCATTTAAGGAATCTGGTAGCAGTCCCCTGGCGAGTATCCTATGCGGATGGGAGTTGAGGGACCAGTCCAGAAGCCAGTGGTTTGTAGAGTTGGGGTTAAGACGTGTGGGCTCAGTGATCTGCTGTGACAGGTTTAAAGCTGACACCTGGCTATGCAGTTTGGAACTGGAGCTTGCGAGCCAGTTCTGGTTGAAATCACCAAGAATATGAAGTTCTCCCCTGGAGGCCAGAGATGTTAGGGTATGCAGGTGTTCCAATATGCAGGGCATAGTGGAGTGAGGAGGGCAATAGGATCTGGCAATAAAAATGGGGCTTGTATGGGGGAGGGATAGTTTAATTAATAAAGCGTTGATGGTGGCTGTGGGCATTGGCAGCCAGACCGGGGTAAACTGAATCCCACAGTCAATATACATGGCAATGTCACCACCTCTTTTTTGCCAGAACAGCCATGACGTAGTAGGGTGTAGTCTGGAGTAGTGATAAGATTAACTTTAGGTGGTGTTAATGTGTATCTCCTTTCCAGTAGGTCCTGCATCTACCCATTTCCACCACTGAGTCGACTGGAGCACTTAGAGATTAAGTGTCTTGCCCAAGGTCACACAGTGAATATTTGGCACTTGTGGTGTTTGAACCTGTGATCTTCAAGTTCCCAAGCTGATATTCTGATGACTAGTCCATATTGTTAGACTTTGTCCACAAAGAAACAAACTGCACCGCTTGATGGCCAGGCTATAGACATGCTGCTTACTACTGTACATGGGAGATGCAGGTTTGAGCCCCAAGTTCAGTTGCAGTCTTGCTACATAGTTTTGTTTTCATTATTAATGTTGTTTTATTAGTATTTTTTGATAGGATAGTCCCTGAGCAACAAGTGCCCCATTTTAAAGGTGACCTGGGTCAGGTAAGACTTACTGTACAGACAGTAAATTGTCATAAAAGAAGATACAGACAAATCTTTCATTCACGTACATTAGAAATTACAGCAGGAGGTCATTTCTTTACACTAGATGCAGTTTCAATAGACCTTTAAAGGTACCGACATTACTACAGTCGGTAATATCACTTGGTATTGAATTCATTCCAGCACTTTGTAGCTCTATATGAGAAGGCCCTCGGGCCCAGGGCAGACATCATTGGGAGAAGTACATTCGGAATCAAAGCTGATCTAGTTACACACAGATTACTAACAACTTTTAGGAGTCTTCATATTTTGACTGGAGACTGATTGGCCAGAAGTTTCTAGAGATTAAGCGGGACCAAGGTAGCATAAGGATCCCAGTGGTGGGTATAATAATCGGTGTCCACACCTTACTAGAGTGCATACCCTTGCCACTGCAGTGTTCATTTTTAATATTACTTTATGTTTTTTCTGTCGATTAAATGTTTACATAAATTCTTGGCATGGTACAGCATATGAGACACAATGAGTGAGGTCTGGGCAAGAAGATATATAGTGAAGTTAAGTGGTTCTGTGTGCCCAAACCTCACGATAAGAGCCTCTCATATCAAAAGAGATACCCTGTGGGGGCCCTAATAAATTATTATAAATCACTTGAGTTACCTAATGTGATTTATAATGTTTTAAATATATATTTTTTAATTTCAGAAGTTAAATGAAGCCGCCCTCCCTGTGGCAGTGACGTGGAATGCTTCACTCCTAACGTTCCTGCTCAAGATCCCACTGTACACAGAATACAAGATACAGAGGTTGTTTGCACTGACTGACTGAAATCACATATGTTACTTCTAATTATGCTTATGTACCAAAACTATGCATACAAACAAACATACTTCACGTGTCCAAAACAGCTGGAAAAAGTCACAATGAACATTAGAAAGTGCGCATCAAGTTGAAGAGCAGCTGATGCCCTCAGGAGAACTTTAACAAAGCATAATATTTAGACACAGTCTGGCTTGTATGTCACATCAGTTCTGTATTCCTCCTTCCCATTATTTATTACTGATGTAATCTGCATGAAAACAGGACCTTTGCTCCTGAAGAGTTCATCTAGTCCTGTTGCTTTCTCCTTATGTGAAGTCATAATGCACTGCTTGTGACATCACAGTTATTCCCATGGCAACAGATTGTTATGTCACAACAGAGGATTATGACATGAAGTAGAGTGTAAACTACAGAGGCAGATGAATTCTGAGGTATAAAGATTGTGAATTTATGCAAATTTCCTCAGTCATACATAATGTGCAAGATAATTCTATAGAATGTATATGGAATGAAAGCTGAATTGTATCTAAATATTATGTTTTTCAAAGTTTTCTTTGAGGCATCAGCAGCTCTTTAAGAAAGCAAGTAGTCAGAAAGGATGGAGTTCTTGTTCTTTTAAGATGCAAAACATACATGAACCAAAGAAGCATTTTACTTTGCCAAGACATATAGGAGGCATGCAAGTCACCATTTATGTCCCCTGAAATTGTGATGCCCTCTCTTTGTCATACAGGCACAGGTCAGGAACCACAGGAAAACCAGTATCAGTTTCAAAATTCACAAATAGTATTTTATTTTTCTCAATAACATCAAAATAAAGTGTATTCAGTATAACTATTTACAAAGGCAGTAAAAACAGAGAAAACTAAGTCCTTCTGAGGGTATCTCTTAATTCCAAGTTTCAGTCTCTCACTGTCATTGTCTCTCTAGCAAAAGCATTACTTCTCTTTTTATAAGTGTTTGCCTGGGAACTCATTAAGAGAACCTGCTTCTCACAGAATGTTCTTCTATGTTTACAGAATGTTCTTATCAGCTTTGTTCCTCGCAGGTGCAGCAAAACAGTACATGGTGTCCCAGAACTGACCTCTTGTTGACAACTCTGCAAAGGGCTTAAAAACTGCATTTCAGGTTAACGTCTTGAGTTCAAAATAGCTTTTTGCAATCATTTCAACAATAAAACTATCTACATTTTAAACAAAGGATTGCAGCATCACGTAAAGTGTTACACAGAGATTCATATATATTTTTTATACCAGCAGATATGAAGGGGGGGGGAGAAAAGACAGAAATAGCAAGGGAAGGCAGAGAATTGCAGGGAGTAGCCCAGGATTATGTGGGGGAAGAGCTCCTCCCCACAGCCTATTTAATGAAGCAGCTGACTCTCACTGCTTAGAGCGAAGGCACTCCCTGAAGTGCTGCTGCTGGTTCATGGTTGCTTGCTTTGTCCCCCCACTTCTGCTCCTGTTTCTGGGTTTCTCTTCCTTCGTTTGTCTTTGTTCCCCCCTGCTTCTCCCTGTTGACTTTTTGGTTTTCTTTCCCTTTCTTCAGGGTTCTCTTCCCGAGGCCGCTTGTTCGGCTGCCTCTGCATTCTGATCTTTGCCATTGTCAGCTCACCTGTCCTCGTTCCTTGCTATTACCTTTCTTTTCTCACGGCGACCACATTCCATGCCGCCACTCAGTTCGCATTCCTGGAGCTGCCCACTATGTGGACTACTGTGCCCTCCTTACCGGAGCCTCCTCTCCTGCTTTGGCATGCAGCGACCCAACCTCGATTGCTCCTAGCATTCCAGCGTTCTCTCCTGCTCCGCACTCTGACTGCTGGCCATTGACAGGCTGTAGTTCTGTTGCCATCTCTTGCCTTGCACCTTCCTGGTACTTCCCTGTCCCTACCTCTAGCATTCATGCAGTGAACTTCTGTTTTTCATGGGTCACCACAGGACCCTCATTTGGCATCTTCTTTCTGGATTACTCCTCAACGACATCATAGCCTGATAGGTGGCGGCTATGGCTTCTTCTATTTTATTCAGCTGTTCATTCCCCTTGCATGGAGCCAACGGGGATCAGCTCCGGAGCCATCTGGCACTTCACAATCATGACTTACCTGATTACCCTCAGAGGTATCTTGCTCAATTTCCTCTTTGGCATTCACTTTACATCTTCATGGGAAACCAGCTAGCCATTTACATTTATTTAGTATGGCGTCAGCTGGTCACTATGGGTAACCTTCGGTTTGGATACATTTCGTTGCTACTTTGGTTTCTCTGCACTGCTGCATTGACCATGCATGTTTATTAGACATTCACCCAGCTATAGCCTGACATGGTTTATGGAACCTCTAGTACACTTTTAAAAGTGCTAGTTATTCATATGGGGAGTTCTACTGTGGCATTGTTCCTCTGTTACTGCTGCCCTCATATGTATGCCTCCATATATTCTATGTTGTACGACATTGGTTCAGGATTATACTACCATCTATTACACCGATTACAATCTATTCCCTACTGTGTCACTACTCTTTCTGCATTCCAGGCATCTGGGCAGTCCCATTATGTTATCTACTACTTCTCCACACCCTGCATCATTCCATGGGGCTGAAGATTCTTCACTATGCCACTACTACTTCTGCATTGCATGCAGACAGACATTGCTACTACTCCATCTGCCACTTCTCTACCACCTGCCTCACCCATAGGACCAGAGGTTCACCTCATCGCACTTCGAAATCCTGTGCCCTACGTGATCAGAGGTGTAATTCACCTTTATTATTCCATCATTTGTCTACTTCTATGGCCTGCCTCACCCTTCGGGCAAAGGGGGGCTTCCTTACTCCTACTCAACACTTACATCACCCAGTTCAGGTTTGGAGTTCACATTCTGCTATGCATCTGCCTGCAGTCGTGTCTACCAACCTAGGAGTTCCTTTACTATGGACTCACATCTGATTTGTTCGCCGTTCATCTTCCATTATTCAGATGCTTCTGCTTTGCCATTTCAGTCCTATGCATTCCTACTGCTACTACTCCTATCAGGACTTATTTGAGATTATCCAGAAGACGCACTTCCCATTGTGCGCTACGGCTTTGGACCTTGAAGACATGCCTTTCCTCATCCGCTGGGAGCGTCTCTGACTGCTTCCTGCTTCTCTACCTGCCTTCGCCCTTTGGGCTGGGAGGTTTACCTACTGCTCACCTGCTTCTACGATTTGCCTTCTCCCTTCGGGCTGGAAACATTGCCTACTACTTGCTTGCTTCTATGACCTGCCTTCGCCCATTGGACTGACCTACTCATCATACTCATCTGCTGCTCTGCCCTGCCTTCGCCCATCGGGCTGGGAGGATTACCTACTACTTGCCTGCTTCTCTGACCTGCCTTCGCCCTTCGGGCTGGGAGGTTCACCTTCTTCTATTCTACTTCGCCTCCCACAGCTCGGGGCCTGGAGATTCCCCCTCTACTTTTACCTACTTGCTCCTGCTGCCCCAGCCATGGTCTCACGGCTGCTGCTTCTTTTCAAGACATTAGTTCGTATATCGACTTTCGCTCCACTACCTGCCTGGTACCTATTATTTATACGACTAAGTGGCTGGTCCTCCCACTCAAATGCTATCAGTCTTCCTCAGTGCTCATTCAGCAGCTTCCAGGGTTGCTCTCCTGGATATTTGCCCTGTTGCCTCAGCTGGAATTGCTGCTGCTTCTTTTCCAGGACTTGGTTGGCATCTCCTGCAGCCTTTCATTATCATGCTTGTGCTCTACAGAATTCCAGCCTGTGACGCTGCTACTTCATTGGATTCCTCTTCTTCAGTTATCTCCATCTCAGACTCTTCGGGTCTCGTCTGCTTTCATGCCTCGAACTTTGTATACCTTCAGTTCTCACTGTTATTCCTCGTGCAGTTGTCATGTTTCAACCTCAGTCTCTTCCATGTGTTTACGTACCTTTCCAGCTGATGGATTCCTGCGCATCATAGAGGAACTACCTCACTTGATTTCTGCCTGCGGAAATTCTTGGACCTAACTGCATTTCCCATGCTGGAATTAGCCGCCTCTCATCTATCTCACCAGCTGTCTGTTCAGCTATGCTTTCTTCAGGGGCTGGTTGCCACTTCCTGTTCTTTCTCATTTGCTTACGTCGGTGCATCCTGCTCCTACTGCCTCGCTTCGATTGCCAGTCCAACTGACTTATTTCCTTTGGGCTCACCTAATTCTACTACTTGGATGCTTTACAACATTGCACCAGTGTCTCTGATTATCTATACAGCATGTCATTATCCCAGCTTAACTCTACAGCCATTGCTTCATATCAGTTCCTAAAGATTATTTCTTATCAGAACTGGGCTCGTCACTCGATAGCCTGGCCTCAAGCCTTCTCTCATTCCTCGTACTATACAAGTCCTACTATTAGAAACCTGGAAGTCATACTACTTCTATTTCATCCTGCCTCGTTGATGTCAAATCTTGGATGCAACTATCTTCTGGTCTCCTGTATTGAGTTTGTCAGTCATCAACTTCATATCCACCATTATTCAATTCCGTGGATTATGCCCTCTATCAACTGAAGTATGGAAGATGGTTCTTCAATATATCTACTCTCCATTATTCTGAATTATACATGGATTCTCGGACTTTATTAGAAGGAAAGACATTTACAATTCAGTTTTTCTCAAGCTCCGTTCATCTGGATTGAATTCTACAAATTAGAATTCAGATTTAGCTGATTAATTTAGTTTAATTAGGATCTCTCTCCTTTAGTATGGCCAGAAGGACGGGCAGGTCAGTAGCCAAGGGTCCTCAGAGGTTTCCCCCAAGGGGGGTTTTCCTCTCCTGAGTGCTACTGGTCACACTCTCCGGAGCTGTAGGAGGTGATCGTCTATTCTTACCATTAAGTTGTTTGCACAACTTCTTCAGCATTCAGTTACTGAACAATCATTGATATTTATTCTTTTTTGGGGCTTTCATAATTCTAAACCAAGTTTCCTTCCACAGGTGGGATACAGAGAAAGGCCAAAACCTTCAAAAATTATCAAACGACTCTATTCAAGCATTGAAGTACCTAAGCACAATACATTCTATACTATTACCTGCTGAACATTGTCCTCTCTATACTGGCCTCTGTATCCAACAACCATATTCATCATTCAACTCTATGTTACAACAGCACTGAGCTATGTACCACACATAATTGCAGGAAGTAGCCCGGGATTATGTGGGGGAAGAGCTCCTTCCCCTCAGCCTATTTTAATGAATCAGCTGACTCCCGTGCAGCTTAGAGCGAGTCACACTCACCCACCATCCTCCCCGACATCTCCTATTTCTGCGGCACTCTTATCCCACCAGGGGGCTTTCATAATTCTAAACCAAGCTTCCTTCCATAGGTGGGATACAGAGAAAGGCCAAAACCTTCAAAAATTATCAAACGACTCTATTCAAGCATCCAAGTATCTAAGTACAATACATTCTATACTATTACCTGCTGAACATTGTCCTCTCTGTACTGGCCTCTGTATCCAACAACCATATTCATCATTCAACTATATGTTACATAAGCACTGAGCTATGAACCACACATAATCATGAGACAATTAGAGAAATCAGTTCCTAGGTCTCAAAAGAAAATTTGGTTGTGCAACCAGACAGACGAGATGGAGAAGGTGCAAAAAGAACAGATCCCTGCGTTTAAAATCTTTCTGCATAACAAATGGGGCAGGGTTTTATTTAACCATGTCACACCCTCTCCATCACGTCACCATTTATAGTATGTCCCCCTGAACATGTGCTGCCCTCTCCCATCACTTCAACATCTACTGTGTGTCCCCCTGAACATGTGCTGCCCCCTCTCCTCATCATTTCACCATTTACTGTATGTCCCTCTAAACAAGAGCTGCCCCGCTCCCCATTGCTTCACCATTTACTGTATGTCCCCCTGAACTTACGTTCCCCATCCCCATCACTTCATCATTTACTGTATATCCCCCTGAACTTGTGCTGCCCTCTCCCAGCATGTCACCATTTACTGTATGTCCCCTGAACATTTGCTGCCCCTTCCCTGTCACTTCACTATTTAATGTATGCCCCCTGAACATGTGCTGACCCCCTCCCTATCACTTTACCATTTACTGTATGTCCCCTGAACATGTGCTTCCCCTCTCCCTGTCATTTCACAATTTACTGTATGTCCTCCAGAACATATCCTGCCCCCTCTCCTCGTCACTTCACCATTTACTGTATGTCCTCCTGAACTTGTGCTGTCCCCTCTCCCTGTCACTTCACCATTTACTGTGTGTCCTCCTGAACTTGTGCTGTCCCCTCTCCCTGTCACTTCACCATTTACTGTGTGTCCCCCTGAACTTGTGCTGTCCCACTCTCCCTGTCACTTCACCATTTACTGAATGTCCCCCTGAACATGTGCTGCCCCCTCTCTTCGGTCACTTCACCATTTACTGTGTGTCCTCCTGAACTTGTGCTGTCTCCTCCCCCTGTCACTTCACTATTTACTGTATGTCCCCCTGAACTTGTGCTGCTCCCTCTTCCTGTCACTTCACCATTTACTGTATGTCCCCCTGAACTTGTGCTGCCCCTTCGCCCCATCACTTCACCATTTACTGTATGTCCCCCTGAACTTGTGCTGCCCCTTCTCCCCATCACTTCACCATTTACTGTATGTCCCCTGAACTTGTGCTGCCTTCTCCCATCATCACCATTTACTGTATGTCCCCCTGAACTTGTGCTGCCCCTTCTCCCCATCACTTCACCATTTACTGTATGTCCCCCTGAACTTGTGCTGCCCCTTCTCCCCATCACTTCACCATTTACTGTATGTCCCCCTGAACTTGTGCTGCCCCTTCTCCCCATCACTTCACCATTTACTGTATGTCCCCCTGAACTTGTGATGCCCCTTCTCCCCATCACTTCACCATTTACTGTATGTCCTCCTGAGCATGTGCTGCCCCTTCTCCCCATCACTTCACCATTTACTGTATGTCCTCCTGAGCATGTGCTGCCCCTTCTCCCCATCACTTCACCATTTACTGTATGTCCCCCTGAACTTGTGCTGCCCCTTCTCCCCATCACTTCACCATTTACTGTATGTCCCCCTGAACTTGTGCTGCCCACTCCCCCATTACTTTACCATTTACTGTATGTCCCCTTGAAGTCCAAAGGCTCCTCACTTTGCATCTTTGATGGTAATGCAGCAACATAAAACAATTCAGATTTATCAAGGCCTCTCCTTAGAGTAGATATTCTGTTCTAATGCAGTGTTACTGTGGATCAAACTAAGATGAAGTTAGAAGGTCAAAATAAAGTGCTGAAGTAACAAAAATGTTAAAAGTTTAATGCAGCACATTCCCCTTTGAAAACATTTTTTTCTGATAACTAAATCCCTCCTGCATACATTTACTATTCTAACTCCATGACACAATGGGCCACAACTTTAATGGCATCACAATACAATGTCAAAAATAGTGCCTGTCATGAATTTAACCCTGGTGTTTGATGCACATAAATTAACAGTTAGACTTCTGGCAAGATACAAACATGGGCCTGAAGTTTGCTAAGCTTTGACCTAATCACTGTACTGCAGGTGCCTGTTGCAAATGTGCCCTGAAATGCTGCTGTCAAATACATTTTGTTTTTAGGAAGCTTGTGAAGTAAAAGCCACTGCCGGGATTAGAAGCTGGAATCCAGGTAATCTGTTTCATAGATCTGTAACAGAACCAGTAGACTATAGGAAAGGGATTCGTAGTAAATGCAGTACTGATCATCAGGAAGCACCTGGCAGCAATCTTACTTGTAGTCCCTAGTGAGCAACTTGTAGACCTGGTAGTTTCCTGTCACACTCAGTCTGAAGCTCTTAACCTCTGGTCTCTGTGCATAATGTCTTGGTCTCCAGTCTGAATAAAGCTGGCCATGTAGTAGCAGCTACCTGAAGCCAGTCTGTTCTTCATAACAAGAATACTACAGTGGCGACAGGTTAAAAGAAAGAATTTATGGGTACAGCGTCCATACAGCCAGCCTGTAAGCCCTTTCCAGTTTTATTTTTCAATAATGAAACATGTAGACATTGCACTAAGTTTGTTGGGTCTTCTCTAGACAGGGGCACACCCAACCTGTCTGCATTATCTAGCTGACTAACCTTTCTGTGGCTTACTGAAATGACGGGAGTAACCCCCCTGCAAATGGGGGTTCCCAAAAGTCTTCCAGGAGCTTGCCTGAGTGCTCTGGGTCTGGCAGCTTTAGTCGAAATGCCATTTAAATGTGGGCACAGTGAGTGCTTTAGAGCCTCCACGTACTGTCCCTTTAAGAGCTGCCTCTTGCAGTCATAATTAATTTAAATGGGGGGACTGTGTGTTTCAATGCCCGAATCTCGCCCAGGCTGCTGTCTAACCACTCCATATCTGCTGTCACTAAAAGTGCAGAGGGAACTCTTCTAAAAGCTGTAACAGTGTATGGAAGAAAATGCAGAGTTATAATGGAAATGTGGTTTGTCTAACCTGCTTTTCTTGCAGCAAGGACGGTGCAGTGTAACTCCTTTCATTTTGGTCCCGGAGTGCTGAAATGGGCCAATTGGATCGTGAGGACACTAAAATGGAGCAGGCTGTGGGCCAATTAGGACTGGGACTCTGAAGTGGAACCTGCTATAAGGGGGCTGTATGTAAGGAGCCTCTAGGAATTGTAGTTTTTAGGGTGTTGGCGCCTTTTACACCAATAGAGGGAGCCTGTTGTGACTGACAAGGAGAATCAGTGAACCGGAACTGTTTGGATCTAAAAGAAAGCCCAGGGCTGTTTCCTGGAAAGCCAGATCTGAGGTGACAGTGAAGAGAGAAGGAGCCCTGCTGTTCGAGCGGCATGTATTCATCAGGGAAGCACATGTGTAGGCCCCAAAGTCGGTCTGTGGTCGTTGGTAATCGTAGTTCGGACTGAAGCAGAGTTTTTGAGGAGGAAGAAGTAATACTTTTGGACTAATTCTGAGTTTGTGAAAGTGGAAGACAACACTGAAGTGTGACCAGGCTCATCGTGCAAAGGACTGACGATTTTGCAGTATGCGAATGGTCTGGTAAGAACTCCTGTTAATTTTAAGCCCCAGTGAATGCAGAGACTTGCGATTGTGTTTGGGGAGTATTTTGCCTGGTAATGTGGGAATTTTGGTATATAAATGTGCTGAGTACTGAAAGAGAAAGAGGTATTTTGAGACTGATTCCGAAGCTGTGAGCACGAAGCAAGTTGTTGCTGTGGGTCCAGGCTTAACCTGTAGAAGACCGAAGATTGTGCTTAAAGCGATTGGCCTGTCAGGACTTTGTGGTCTGGTTTAGTACAAGTTTTTTACATATAAATGTGCGCTGTGCTATGTGCTGATTGGGGAGAGCAAGCTGTTATTTCCCTCTGCTGTAAACTGTGTGCTGAGCTGGGAGGACTGTCCCAGCAGAAGGAAGTGGACTGAATCTCTGCCATTGAATCCAGTAGGCCCAGCCACGAGGGTCTCACCTCACTGCCTTGCTGCCAGCAAAACCCATCGAGCGGGATCAGCCTGGAGACTCCAGCTGCCAAATCCAGCTCCTCATCCTTCTGCCCTGGTTCAGTTTGGGTATTGTGAGTAAAATCAGGGTAGCTCCCTGCAACTTTTAATAATCAAAAGTGTATCAACTGATTCATTCCTTCCATTCTAATTGTCACGAACTGAGTCCCAGGGCTCCGGATTACAAGTGTGTTTGGTATTTGTGCATGTTTTTCCTCTTTGCAGGGCCCCAACCAGCTGCACCAAGCCAGCCATCCCTGGGCAGCGGATCTGGCTAGCTCCCCCATCCTGGGTACCCAGAGAGTGTGACATTCAGACCCTAATTGCATGCACAGTACTGTGATTTATTTGTTTTAGCCAAATCAACCTGATTCCCCCTCCTTGTTACCATCCCCTTAAATAAATCAGATCTATTGTTGTTGAAATATACCTTGCTTGTGGTGTCAGTATCTACAGAAACTATTGCATTACATCTGTTGCATTGCATAACCTTGTTTTACAGGGGGTCCTCAGAGATTTGCTGTAGGAATCAGTCCTGAAAGTAAGTGGTAACTGTATGTGTAATAAGTTAGCATGTCTGGGGTATTGGAAAAGTCACTGTTGTGTACTGTGTGGGCCACTAGTGTGAGAAAAGGGGGGTCACGGTGTCCCAGAGGACTGTGACCTGGTTAGTGTAACCCAAACCAACCCAGACCTTTGGGTGGAGGCACCCTTCATAGAACCTAGGCCCCTCAACCTGCTAGTAGCCAAGCAGGCAGGGGTAGTAGCCCCTGGGATAGTGCCACCTAGGGGTTACATCAGGAAGAGGATCCACAATTAAAAGGCTTTACCTGAAGTTCAGAGGGGCAGCAGGTGACACATGCCCCCCTCTGCGCGGTTAAAACTACGCATGTCAGCCAGACTGGTGGGGCAGTGGTAGCGCTACTGCTTGCGATGCTGGTGACCCAGGTTTGGTAATAACCCCAAGTCATTGGAGGGCCAGTTGAGGAAGAATGATTGAGTGTCCCATAGGAATCTACCCTCCATGGGCGGGAGGAGGGACCCACTACCGCTGTGCGACTGCCACCCGGGTGACCCCAGATGGTAGTGCAGGCTGGATGCCTTGCATTCCATCAGCTTCAGCATGCGCATCCGGTTGGGGGGGGGGTCAGAAAATGGAAAACCTCTTCAGATGGAAAAGAATTATAGCCACATGTAACTCATAGTCCCTGCCCCCACCAACACAAGCTGGCTCCCTGCAAGCAAAGATTGCCTTTCTGAGGGAACTGGGCCAGCCTGAGGACCTCCACCACAGGAAGGGGATACTGTGAGTGCACAACTGGGAAAAGGTAGGCCCTAGGAGGAGGTGGAGTGACAGGGTTGGGCTCTGTTTAGCCCTAAGTGGGCCTGATGCAGGCTGAGAAGCAAAGGTAAAAAAAAAAAAAAAAAAAACAACACCCATGTCCAAGCATCCCTTGGACACTCAGAAAATGTTGTTGGTTGTTGCACAGCTGCTCTACCTCCCTGCCTCCTTTTGTACCTTCTGTAGCCACACGGCTGCCTCTAGGCTTCCCTCCATTTCACTCCTGCTCTGCCCATCCTGGCTTTGCAGCTCTTCCTGTATATGGCCACTTGGCCACTTTTGTCTGATCTCTACTGGCCTTTGGGCTCTGGCACTGTGGTGTTTATTGGGCTCCTGGCCCTGCCCTGTCTGCTCCCGCCACCCGGAGTCCTCTGTTCCTGCTGCCAGGAGTCATGTGGCACATTCATGACATCCACACTGTGCCATTTTCACTGTTGTGGGACTCGAGGAGAAGGAGGGCACTGCTGGGCCCAGCTGTTTCTTTCATTTTGTCTATGTACTCAAGCAGGAGGAACCCTGCAGTTTCCTAAAGACCTGCCCTGTATTTCTGAGTTGTCCTGTCCTTTTTCTGTTATTTAGCATGCATGCTCCCTTTAGTCACTGCAGCAGTTTCCTAGTGCCCTGTCTTATCATGTCTTCCAGTTTACACAGCTTCAGATTTAGGCAGGAAGGTACCACACTCATTTAGGGGCTGTGTAGCCACAAAGTAAATACTGCTGCAAACAATTTGAGTGCAGTGTAGTACACAGTGGTAGACAGTAACTTGTGCAGTCTATATGCCCCAGTGGTTCATTTGTAAGCTTCAGCAGGGGTCTGGCATTAGGATTGGGACCTCCCATTAAGTATTGTTCAAGTGGCAGGCTGGACAAATCAAATGATGACCAGTTACATAGAGGTGGCCACTGAGACAAGTACAAGGGGGGGATTAGAACCAGAGTAACAATGCAATAACACAGTGACAATGGTGAAACGTTAATAAGGCACAATATACCAAATCAGAATCATACTCAAAAATATAAATAAATGAACAAAAAACATTATTGATGTGACTTACACAGCTAAAAAAGCTGACCGAAAGGTGCTGATTCAGAGGCAGCTCAAGGCATGACTGCTCTTAAACATATAAAAGAATGTTATACCAATAGTCTAACCAGAGCAAACATTGTTTATGATTCCATAATGAGCTCTCTACATTTTATCAATTTCAGCCCATAAGATGGAAAAAACAGGAGATAAAAGTAAGGGGCAACCAGTACCGTATGTCTGCTGACTCCCTTTGCTGCAATCTCTTCTTCCAAACATTTGTGTATTCCTCAGATGGGTGATGGGAGATCTGCCTGTAAGACACGAGTGACCTGGAAGGAGAAAAAGAGAGAAAAAAGAAACAATTTAGGTTATCGCTGTATAAAATCTGAGAAGCAAACAATTGGCACTTAAAGCAGGACACTTCCAATAATCAAGCTGCAGCTTGGTGTTATTAGTTAACAGAACTATGCTTTGTACTGTTTACTTTATATACAGAAAGGGCTTAAGATTCCAGGCTACATTCAGCTCCTTAAATCTCAGACTATCTAATGAAACTATCCAATAGCTTTCACTCTGCAGGAGTTTTTTAAGTCAAAATTGTTTGCTTCTTAAATTTCCTATAGAGATAACTTAATATTATTTCTATATCTCCTGTTTTTTCTGTCTGAAGGGCTGAAATTAATAAAATGTACACAGCTCATAATGGGATGTTATAAAATGGGTCTAAAATTCAAAGGCATTTAATTGGGTAAAATCTGTCAGTTGACTGTGCATTATTGCGCATAATGCATGGTCATCCTTGTCCTAAACCTGACCAGATTTGTTAATAGCCACATCACACAATCAACCAATCAGTCCACCTCCAACCAGAACTAGTTTCCATCATGAACATGGCTGCTACCTTTACTTTTTGAAAGCCTTCAACTAGGACCTAAACAAACTGCCGTATATAAAAATAAAAAAAAAAATTGGCAAAATGCTGTTTCCCTGATCATCCCACCCTCCTACCACACATAAACAAATTAGAAACATTAAAGTATTGCTCATAGTTTTCCTTACTAGAGTTTCTTTATTGGCAATGAAAAATCTCTCTCCTGCCATTACCTGCATATCAGGGAACTCTATACTACTTACCCTGACAGAGAGACAATTGAGGCTTTGACTTCCCATAGGGTCTTTCGTGTGTGTGTGTGTGTGTGTGTGTGTGTCTACAGTATGTTGAAAGAGGAACATTCTGCCAGTGAAAGTTGCAGCATTTTGAATCCCTGGGCTTGATTTTTAAAGGACCAATATATCAATGCAAGCTGTAGCAAACAGCAGCTTGCATTGAAGCCCTGTGCAGCAGGGACCCTGCACCAGATGTTGGTAAAGCAGGGGTCCTGACGTCATTCTCCCCAAGGATGTTGCAACCGCACCCATACAGCAAACAACTGGCGCATGGATGGGGATTGATGGAGGCATCTTTCAGCCCTTGCTGTGGACAAACATGGCTCAGAGTCGTGTCTGAAAAACCTTGGAATAACAGGCATCCCGGAAGCTTGCCCAGTACCCACAGATCTCAGTGCATGGAAGTCAACACCACAGTAAATGGACAAGCACAGAGACCGCCTATGCCTGCCACATGGAACAGCTAATGCATGCCATTCTGGCTATCATGGATGGTGGTAATGATCATAGGGTGAGAGACGCCTGTCCTGTGTTCCCAGGATGCCGTCCAGTGTCGAAAAATACATTGGTGGACTCCCTGCAATGGGTGTAGGAGACATGGGAGACCTGCAGAGAAAGATAAGTATGGCAACACGGACACTGGCCATGTTCTTGGCTATTGGGCAGATGTTGGATGGGGCCTGTGCACCTGCAGGTACCAATGATGGGTGTCTGGCATAGTAGGCATGGGTATTGTACAAGAGTGCAACAGATCATGAAAACACATGGCAGTCATGTGTTCCAGCACCCTCACAGCACTACTGGGAAGGGGTTGTGTAGTGCACATCTGTTCACCCCTGCATGCATGTAGCAACAGCCGCACACCTCCATCATGGCACTGGTATGTATTAAGGCACACTGCACACCTGTGTCTGTGTATCCCAGCACAAGGACCCAGACTGGAAGGATATCTGCAGCATTAACAGTGGCCATGACCAATGCTGGCTCTAGTGCAATACCGCCATGTGCCCACAGAGTGTGTGTGATACAGATGATGTGCCTGTGCTGCAGACAGACATGCAATCGACAGCCATTACCCATGGGAGTACTACCGTGCTGTCACTCCATCCCAGCACACGTAGATAGGTGCAATCAGGTACACCCTGCAGCACCACCTGACAGGTTGGCTCATCCAAGTGCCATGCCCAATGGCCCATCAACCAGACCAGAGGGTTCTCTGCCTCTGCCAGACATGCTGGAATGTGCTAATGCTGGTGGGCTGTGCTGGCTTTGCCTTTCAGTTGGTAACACGCTACACTTACATGCACCAGTGCCATGCTGGCCACAGTCACCGAGCAGCTGCTCATACAGTGTGTACACAGGTCAGGGTTTCCCACATCCAAGGGCATTGTACACATTCTGCCATGGCCACTGCAGTGCTGGACATTTGACTGGTGGGTGGCAGGGACAGGACAACTGCCATAAGAGCACCCCCACCCCACACTTGTGTGCGTTGCTACAGTTTGCAGACCATGGCTGGTCCCAACAGTGGACAGGCTTTCTGGGGGCATAGTACAGGTCCTGGGTTGCCTAGTCACTCCTGTGGATGTCCCAGACTGAGGCAGGTGGTCATCCACTGCTAGGGTCTCTCCGGCTGTGCCTCAGCTACTGACCATGGTTGGGCATGGGGCCATTAGACCATCTGTGGGCCCTCTGTCCTTGGGGGAGCATTGAGAATCAGAAATATGGGGATACTACTACCATGTTGTGGCACAAGCCCCTGTGTGCCATGGCACAGACGTGCATCCACCCGCTAAGCATTTTACCCCAGCTGGTGCTGGGGTGGCTCCCTGTCAGGTGCAAGCACCATTGAAAATTGAAATGACACAAGGTGTGGCACCATGAGTCCATTGCATTGCTTTGATGCAAGCACCTTGTATTGTTCCCAGTGCTTTGAAAATCAAGCCCCTTGTATTCTATGCTATGCATTCCATGGTATGTCAAATGTTTATCAAGCTAAACCCTAGCTAGTGCATGGACATTCTATCACATTTTTTATACATTTGTCTTAAACTTTGCAGGGGTGTTCCTGGTTCCTGGTGTGAGGCCAGTATCAAAATTAAACAGTTATAGTACCAGTGCCCCCCCCAAAAAAAGCAGCTTGAAAGCCTGCAATTTATTTAAGTTAACTCCATTTTCTTACTTTGCCTTCATTCACTCATTTTAACATTTTAAATGAGATCTTGGTCTCATCATTCGACTGAATCATATTAGCCTAATCACAAATGACAAAGTGACTCCCTTAGGGACTCCCTTGGGGTCCTGAGGTGGAAGACCAGACTTTGCTGACAGAGTGGAGTGAAAGCACCTAGCTTTAACTTAAAAGTATATTAATATTTATACTTCTCTATCTTTTGAAAGTAGCAGGATCAGTGAGGAGAAAAGAAGAAACCTGTAAGCAGTGTTTAAGGCACTTTGAAACTTGGTAGGCAGTGTTTGGGGTACCTCGAAACTTGGGTTTTAAATTGTAAAGGGTGGTATGGGGGAAAGTAGCTCAGGAGCTTAATCTTGGGGTGAATAGATTCAGGAAGCCCTGTGAATCAAGTGTGTAATTGGGGGGTGGAGCTGACAGAGGCTTGGTGCCTTCTTACAGGAGCAGTATAAAAGTACTTCCACTTTAATGTGTCCAGCATGTTTGTGTCCCAGCGTAGGAGTGGAACAGGTGACTGGTGTCATAGGTGCTGGCAGGCACCAGCAGTAGGAAGCAGAGAAGCAGAGGACTCTGCCGGTCGACTAAGGCAAGGAACCTGTTCACTAGTGTATAACAGTCACTACTGGGAAATGTTGAAGATCAAGGGTAGGCCAAAACTGGGAATAGATGCAACATCCTATCTAGGATAGGAGCATAAAGAGATTTAAACAAGGCAGCGGGAAACACAAATAGAAACAAACAAATTAAGTGGAAAGCTAGAAACACTCTATCAGGAGTAAGGGTACAAAAGTATTTCCAGGTAGCACAGGAAGAATAGAAGTTGAGAATGCCTGGAGTGGTACAGTGAAGTGGCTGAGGGGTGGCAGTTTTCAGAGAGATTTTCTGGAGACTACGGTACTGCCCTATCTGCACTCACCTCTCTGGGTTGTGGAGGAGATTGCTAGATTCCAGGCCAAGTTGGCTAGGATTTGAGGGACCTCCTTCCCCACCCAGAGGCCACCAAGTCTGCCACTCTTACCAAAGAGGGGTTCCATGTCAAGACAGCAAAAATAAAATCATGATGGGGAAAATGGCTGCCTGCATTACAGAGAGGCACAAATTCAGACTGAGATAAATAGCAATCACCGAAACCATGATAGTGTGTTTCTGCAGGGAGCAAAGCCCCTGCACCCCTTACTTAAATAACCAACTCTGGGGGACAACTGGGGAGGGATGAGTCATAGGTCACTGTTCCAGTGACTAAGCCTCTAGTTACCCATCAGTGCCTCGCTAGTATTGTCAGCAGCCATTTTCCCTGTTGCAATTTTATTTTCACTAACCTGATGGGATACCCCTCAGAGGATGCCAGAGAGGAGGAATGGCTGGACTGTGGTGGGCTCTGGAAGGGTGGAGATGGTGTTGACAGAGGCACATTCCTCAACTGGTATCACTACATAATTCCTATGTTGCTCTGGTGGTGTGGGACTGTTGAAAGGAGACATCTGCAGTAGTGATTAGGGAGGAAGTGGGGGTTCTCCATAGTGGAGGTGCCAAGAAGGATGACAGAAGACCCCAGAGGAGGAGGATGCAGCTTCTGGTGGGGGACTTGATAGTGTGTGGGCTAGATTCGGGAATAGGAAAGGGGGAAGAGGCATGTTAGGTGCCCACCAAGTGCCTTTGCCTGGAGGGATGGGAAGCAGATCCTGAGGATCACTAGGGTAGCAGGCCAGAAGGGAGAGCTGGATGTCATTGTCCACCTGGGGACTAATGATCTGGCTAAAGACAGGCCTGGGATAGTGACAAGTAGCTCGCTCGGTGGCCTTCGCTGAGGTGCTACCTGCCTACGATAGGGGTGAGGAGAGGGATCTCTGCACCAGAAGTTTCAACTCATGGCTAAAGGAATGGTGCAGAGAGGAGGGGTTTGGCTACATTGGGGAGAGGGGACACACTTGGGAGGATAAAGGCCTATACAGAGGTGATGGCCTGCGTCTATCCAGGAGGGGTACTGCAGTCCTCAGTGACTGGTTTCAATGTTACTTCAATGAACATTTAATCTAGTCCAGGGGGTGGCAGAAGGAATCAAGTCAGAAACTGCCCTCCCCAGGCTGAAGTAGAGAGTAAGGAGAATCCAATAGGAGTGGAATCCCCCAAGGTGAAAATTAATAAAGGAAGCAGGGTGGTAGAGGTGGGGGGAGGGAGCAGGAACATTAAAAAGAGATTAGGGAAGGAGGGAGTGCAAAAAGGAAAAAGGGGGGCAACAAGCAGAGTGGATACAAAATCTGAAAGGCCATGTGAAGTCTAGGAAATAAGATTCCAGACCTAGAGGCCATCGTGGATATGCCAACCAGGATATCGTGGCTAATACCAAGTCATGCAGCACTGAAAACCATGACTGGGACATGGACATACCAGGCCATACTCTGTTCAGGAAGGACCGGTTGGGAAGGAAAGGCGGGGGTATGGTGCTTAATGTGAGGGAAAACATAAAAGCAACAGAGATACAAGGAATACAAGGGGAGGCAGAGGTACAGTGGGTCACCCTGGACATGGGGAATGGAGCCACTATTCACACTGGAGTGATCTACAAACCTCTAGCACAGGGGAGGAATTAGATAAGGCACTGGTGGAAGCCATTGGCAAGATGGCAGAAAAGGAAGAGGTGCTGTGGGTGGGGGACCTCAACCTGCCAGATGTACAGTAGATTGGAGCATCCCAGAGCAGCTTCAGCTTGAAGCAGGGACATCCTGAACTCTCTCTAGGGGCATTCCTCAGGTAAATAGTCAGTGAACCCATTCATGGGGAGCAATACTGGACCTGGTATCCATTAACAGGGACAGTATTACAGACATCAAGGTGGGAGGCCACCTGGGGACCAGTGATCACCATACGGTGTGGTTCAATATAAGGATGGGTGTGTAACTGAGCCACACAAGGGTGAGGGTCATGGATTTCAGGAGGGCAGATTTTATAAAGATGGGTGAATAACTCAGGTATGACCTGGCAGGGGGGCATGGCCTGGGTGGGGTACAGAAACAGTGGGAAAAGCCACAAGAGAGCATAATAAAGGCAACAAACTTCTGCGTCGGACAAGTGACCAAAAGCAAGAGGAAAAAGAGACTGCTATGATTCTCAAAAGAGGTGGATGAAAAGGTAAAGGCAAAAAGATACAAGGAGGTGCAGAGGTAGGAGGACAGGGAGGTGTATCGGGGAAACAAAGAGAAGCAGTGAAACCAGTAAGGAGCACAAATGCACAGACTGAAGAAAGAATAGTACAGGAGGTAACAAAAGTGGACAAGACATTTTTTAGGTATATAAGTGAAAAGAGGAAGACCAGGAGTAGGACTGTAAGGTTAAAAAGGGAAGGGGGGACTGTGCAGAGGAGGACCAGGAAAAGGCAGACAACCTTGTGACAGGAATGGAAACAAATTGGTTAATTGCTTTTGTTGATGGAACTATTTTTCTGCTCTTCATTATTCTCACCAGAGGGCTTCTGTCTGTCATGCTAACAAAAAGGGAAAAAAACATTGGAATTCTAAGTCACTAGCAGGCAATGACTCTGTACAGGTTAATAAATCTCAGAGAGTGTCCAAGGTGGACACACACACACACACACACACACACACACACACACACACTTTAAAGTGACTGGAGCATTTGTATAAAACTGGGTGCAGAACTGACCTGGTTGGACACACGTAGATTTTAAGCTGACTGGAGCACTTGAACACATACTTGTTACAGAACTTAAAATGTTTGGTGGATTTGAAAATAACCTAATCAGAGGGGGTTTCAGCCTTAGGCTATAAATTCAGAGGTTTAATTACAGACAGGGCTTGTGCCTTGAGGAACAGTCCTAGTAAGCACAGAGCCTGCATACTGGCTAGCTTGTGGGGGAGACCTCAGAGATAGACTAGGTATCAAATTCTCTCCGAGCTTAGTGGGAAGGCAAGATAGTTTTAGAATAAATTAGTCTGTAGTATTTTCCATTCTGACATCTGTTATTTATTTATCTTCCCTGTAAAAGTGCATTTTCTCTTTTGTACTGTATATACTGTTATTGTAAACCCAGACATTTGCTGTAAAGATTCCATTCACATAGACTCCATGACTGTGGCTTATATACAAAGGTAACCGCATTATAGAAGCACTCTACCAGATCTGAACTGTGAACTGTGTTGACCTCCCTAGCTTTGCGCAGGGAAGAGCTAATGTCCTGGGAAGTCAAGTGGTGGCAGCAGAAGAAGATGCAGACAACTCTCTGAAAGCGATTACAGCCCAGAAGGGAAAGTTTGTCACAATCCTGAACAAATACTTTTTTCATTGTTCACAGAAGAAGGAGAAGAGGAGGGGCTACAAAAAATGCTTGCCTAAAATTCAAAATATGTAGAAGCTGCAATCATGTATATGCACAAATAAGTATTTTTGATTTTATGCAAGGACACAACGTTGAAAGAACAAAAACTTGAATTTTGAAATAGTATAGCAAAAAATATGTTTTAAACACACATACACACACACATATGTGTATATATATATATATATATATATATATATACATATACATACATAGATACATAGATACATAGACAGTGTCGGCAGATAAGGGCCTATGGCCAACCCAGTCTGCCCATTTAAGTTTGTAAGTTCAGTTTATGTTTTCCAGGAAGTCTGTTGCCCTTACCCTGACCTCCAGAATTCCTTTATGTCTATCCCATGCATTCTTAAATCCCGTGATTGTTTCAGCCCCACCACTTCCTCTGGCAGGGTGTTCCACTTGTCCACCACCCGTTCTGTGAAGAAATTCTTCCTCACGCTTCCTCTGAATCGTCCTCCCTCCAACTTCATCCCATGCCCTCTAGTCCTGGAACATCTTTTTCGCTAAAATAGTGCATTCCTGCACCCTGTTCCTCCCTGTAAGATACTTGTATGTCTCTATCATATCCTCTCTCCTCCTCTCCTCCAGGGAGTACATGTTCAGTGCCTTCAACCTGTCCTCATAGGACTTGTGATGCAATCCATGCACCATCTTTGTTGCCCTCCTCTGAACCTTCTCTACCCTGTCTATATATATATATATATATATATATATATATATATACACATATAGATATATAAATACTTTGTATGTGTGTGTGTATATATACATATATATATATATATATATATACAGTGTATGTTTTGGGATAAATGACAGTATAAAAACTAATATCTCAACCAGGATGTGGAGATACCAGTGATATCTTCACATGTGAAGATATCACTGATATCACCACGTTCCTATACTTCATCCTAATGAAACTGAAACAATTTGCTATTCGCTGTCTACCACCTGCAACCTTGCCATCACAATCATTCCTTCACCTTGCTGACCACAGTTGAACATTTTCATTTTTCATGCCGTCCCTCCGCAATCCTGATTGCTAATTTCCACACATAAAAAAAAATCTCCATAAAATTCCAAAATCCACAATAATTCCCCACTTCGATCTAGTTGATCCTGCCATCATTTTCAAATAAACAGTAGCAAAAAAAACTCTTATCTGGTTCATCCTGCCATTTCCCCTCATATTCCTGGAGCAGCTACACTTTCACTTTCTCGTTTAAATCTGTAGCATGACTGAGTGCTTTTAATATAGCAAACTGAGGAGCTCCTGCATGTTTGAAATAAGCACTGTCCCGGTGGAAGTTAGATCTGTTTAGTTTTGTTCTGTTCAAATTTGTGTCTGGTTTGGTTAAAAAGCTGCTGCTGGCAATAGGAAGAGAAGTGAAAGTGAGTCGCAGCTTCAGTGAAGACATCATGAGCCCAAGCGACTGTTGCTGTATCAACACTCACACAGGCTCGCAATGTCTTCACTAAAGCTATGACTCACTTTCACTACTCTTCCTGTTGCCTGCAGCAGTTTTTTAACCAAACCAGACACAACTTTGAACAAAACAAAACAGATCTAACTTACACAGGGACAGTGCTTATTTTAAACATGCAGCAGCTCCTCAGTTTACTACATTGAAACAAAGCAGTCACTCACACTACTGCTTAACACCAGCTCTGTCACTCTGCAACAACCATCAAAACTGCAGCTGCTTCTTAAAGTTGTAACACAAGTAAAATGCAGAAAAATCAACCAAATAACATTTTTTTAAGTAAATATTTCTAAAACCACACATTTCTAGGCATATATAAAGACAGTGCCTCACTGTAAACCTGTGGAGAATTGCTTTAAGTGAGACGTGGCAGGTTGTGTTGCAAGACAAAATAACATTGTGGGGGTTGTGTGTATATATATATATATATATATATATATATATAAAATAGGGGCACAGTCGTGCCCCTATAGTTAGGGTTGAGTAGGCAGTTTAATATTAAACCCCAAATTTTGCATGTTAATAACTTTGCAACTGTTCAATGGATTTGCATGGAATTTGGCATACGCTATCCCAGGGAGTAGATCACTTGATGTGCCAAGTTTCGTTACAATTTGATGTGCAGAGTTTGCACAGCACATGGGGGAAAAGTGTGTTTTTCACTTATTTTCACCAATTTTTCCTGAATTTTTTTCATTGCCCTGCACCCACACTGTTTTGGATTTAGCCTGACATTTTCAGGGTAGAATGAGCTTACCCTAAGGAACAAGCCAGTGTTGGTGTGGTGAAAAAATATTAATCCGATCCAGAGTTATTCAATTTAGAAAATGCGGGTTCTGAGCATGCTCAGATCAGTCTTTTGGATAGATGCAGAGCTGCGAACAAGGATTTCAGCTCACGAATGGGGATTTTGACAGCTCACAAACGGGGATTCATTAAATCCCCATTAGTAAGAAAAATATCCCCATTTTTGAGCTGCCATTTTGTTTTTTACTTTTAGCCCAAAACAAAATTGTGTTACTTGCCCCACAGATGCATTTTGTGAAAACAAATGTATGGGTTTTGTTCAGGGCGATACCCTCTACAAAACCATATGTTTAGTTTAAATCAGTTTATTAGAAAAATGGCCATTTTGTTATTTGAAAATCCCCATTCATGAGCCGTCCCGGTTGCGCTGAGGGTTGAGGAACTGGATGCCACACCTCACGCCACGCCATACCACTGAACCTTGTTCAGGAATGAGCACAGGCCACCAGGGGTTGGCAGGGGAAGGAGAGAATTGAGCATCTGGAGAACTGCTCTCCTCTCCTGAGGAGGGAGGGAGGACTGGCCCTCCTGCTGAACGACTGCCCTCAGATGGAGGCCTGAGGGCAGTGTGGGACTGTAGGGGCCATCGAAGGGAGGGTGCCGTGGGAATTCCACAGATGCACACATGCCTCCACGTGCACACATCCTGCATGTGTGCCTCATCAATGGGGAAGGGAAAAAAATGATGAAAAAATACCCCCAGCTGTAGGGTGATGATTGAACTCTCACAGGCTCCGCACCTGGTGCCGGAGCAGGCTTTGGGTAAGTCCCAGTGAGACTAGGGTGATGAAGCTGGGGAGGGTCAGTTAGAAGGGGCAGCTGGGGGCAGAGAAGGAGATAAACATCTCTATATAAAAAAAAGAAAATTCCTGTTTGTGACTCGCTTCCAATCCCTGATCATGAGGTGTCCAAATCCCCGTTCCTGAGATAAGGACCAGTTGACCATATCTCACAAACAGGGATCAGCTCACGAATGGGGATTTTGACACCTCACGAATGGGGATTTGGCTTGCGAACAGGGATTTTGACACCTCACGAACAAGGATCATAAAAAAAAAAAAATCCTTGTTTGTGAGGTGTGAAAATCCCCGTTCATGAGGTGTCAAAATCCCCATTTGTGAGAAATCCTTGTTCGTGAGGTGACAAAATCTTTGTTCATGAGATCAGGACCAGATGGCCAAATCTCACAAACAAGGATTTCTAACAAATGGGGATTTTGACACGTCACGAACAGGGATACAGCTCTTGAACGGGGATTTTGACAGCTCACAAACAAGAATTATAAAAAAAAAAAAAAATCCTTGTTCGTGAGCTGTCAAAATCCCAGTTCATGAGCTGAATCCCTTATTCATGAGGTATCAGAATCCCTGTTCGTGAGATGAGGACCAGATGGCCCTATCTTGTGAACAGGGAATCCCCATTCATGAGCTGTCAAAATCCCCGTTCATGAGCTGATCCCCATTCGTGAGCTATCAAAATCCCCATTCATGAGATGAAGATCACATGGTCCTATCTCACGAACATGGATTGCCTCACGAACGGGGATTTTGTTACCTTGGGAACGGGGATTCGGCTTGCGAACGGGGATTTTGACAGCTCACGAACAAAAATTTGTAAAACTTTGCCAGTTCACTGCTAAGAAACGGTAAGGACTTATGGCTTGAAATTTGCAGGGTGTAAAGGGGGTGTCCCACAAATGTGATGTATGCTGGTTTAGTGTAAAACATTGCATCGGTTACATAGTTATGACATTCCGAAGTTGAGAAATTTCCCATAGGATAACATTGCGGCTCCCATAGCGCCTTTCGGTGCCTGTATCTCAGGAATGATGCAAGATACAGATTTTTCGCTCCGGGCAGCTTAAGCACATGTGGAGGTTTCAAAGTCATGATTACAACTGCAGTGGAATCTTTTCATAGCTGCTACGGTTACTGCGATATTGGCAAATTAATGTTATAAGGGTTCCTTTTCAGCCCTATAGGGCTACTGTATGGCTCCGTTGTTATGTGTAAGTGGGACAGCAGGACCCGGAGGACCTGTGCTCCCATATATGCATATCATTATGCAAAAATGGGCAACTTGAAGGGAGCACGGGGTCCAGAGGGTCCACGCTCCCACCAGCACATACCAGTTACCAGTTACATTACACTTTCTCAAAAAGTAAGAAAATTGATTGCAAAAACCTTTGTTAATGCATCAGTTAGGGTTAAAGTGATAAAAGTATGGAAATGAGATGTTAGGGTTGAGCCATTAACCTCCCACCCTACCACCCAACCCCCCATCCTCCACACACCAACAGTCACATCGGGGTGTGCCACCGGGTCATTAGGCCTAACTCTCACCCCATTCTCCTATACTGTACTGTGTCAGCCTGTTTACACATGAAATGGGGTGACAGTTGGGCCTAATGAACCCATGACAAGCCCCGATGACTGTTGGTGTGTGGAGGATGAGGGGTGGGGTAGTAAGGTGGGGGGATTAGGGGCTCAACCCTAACATCTCATTTCCATACTTTTGCCGCTTTAACCCTTACTGATGCATTAATGAAGTTTTTTTGCAATGAATATATATTTATTTATTTAAAAGTTTTACCAGGAAAGGCATACTGAGCAGACTACCGCTCGATTCCAGATGCATCCTGGGAGTTGTTTGGGATGGGATGATACATACAAGTAAAGAATACAGAGGTACAATTACAGAATTACAGAATACCGAAAATGACATAGGTTATATACAAAAAGGTACACAAGCACTAAAATATAATAGTATAATAGTATATACAGGAATATTAACAGAATGTACACAGCAAGCAGCAGGCATTAATTAGTAGAAGAGGTATTGGCAACTAATTGGGACAGTTAAGCATTTGGGTGAACAACATAGTTGTGCAACTGGAGAGTTTATATATATATATTAAATGCAAACAACTACGCTAATGCATTAGTTAGGGTTCATATCATGCCTTTCAAAGAAGTATGGAAATGTGGTGTTAGGGATGCCAACCATAACACCCCAACCCACACTCCCCCACCCAACCCTACAACCCCATCCCACCCCTCCACCCTCCACACATCAACAGGTGTTGGGGTGTGCCTTAGTAGTCATCAGCCTAATGTTCACCCCATTCCGTAAGTAAATAAGCTGAGATGGACCCTAATGCTCACCTCATTTTCCTACACTGTGCCCATCTCAGCTTATTTATGTATGGGGAATTGGGTGAGCATTAGGGTCCATCTCAACTTAGTTACTTATAGAGTGGGGTGAGCACTAGGGCCCGATGTCCCAAGGCACACCCAATGCCTGTTGGTGTGTGGGTAGGAGGGTGGGAGGGGTGGTAAGTTGGAGTGGGAGTGTGGGAGGGTGATACAGTTGGTATCCCTAAAACCACATTTCCATACTTTGAAAGGCATGATATGAACCCTAACTAATGCATTTATGTAGTTTTTGCATATAGACACACATATATATATATATATATATATATATATATATATATATATATATATATAGGATACAACATGGCCTGACTGAAGATATCATATTTATCTTCATGAGAGGCCAATGATATCTCACAAGTGTCGAAGCCATGAGTGAGATATCTTGATGTCATTGGCCTCGAGTGAAGATAAATATGATATCAGGCCATGTCATTTTCTGTTTATACAATATATGTTTTGACCCCCAGACACAATCCCCACATCTCCCACTTAGCATAATACCTATATATTTGATTTACCAAGCAGACACAATGCCTACATATTTCATATGCCAGGGAGATGCATGACCTGTAGTCAACCCCCGGCCCCTGGCAGCTCTGACATTTGGTTGATACTTTGATAGATGGTAAAAAATATTTATTTAAAAAAATATTATTATCCTCTCAGTACAACAGGCAGCTCCATAACTGCATCCCTCCCCGAGTAGTTGAAACACATGGTTGATATGTTATTATTGCTAAGAAACATTTGCTTAAAAATCTTTATCTGGTTGATCGTGCAGTAATTGGTAAATAAATATTTGTTTAAAAGAAACTTATCTGGTTGGTCCTGCCATTTTCTTCCGATGTTAATCAAGAAGCAGTTTGAGTTTTGCTGCTGTACATTTGTAGTGTGACCGAGCGTTTGTATGCTGAAAAATGAGGATGTTGCCGAGTTTAAAAATAAGAGTCTGCCTGTGAAAAGTTGAAAAACTGTGTTTTTTTACTTAGTTTTCTGATGTTTGTTTCAAATAAGTTGGCAACAGTAAAAAGACGATAGAGAATCTGCAGGTTCAGAATAGTGAACGCAAGTCTGAGCGAGCATTGCTGTAGCAACACTCGTGTTCACATTTCTAAAGCTGCAGATTCTCTCTCTCACTGTCCTGTTTCTGCTGTCACTAGCTTATTTAAAACAAATATCTGAAAACTAAGGGAAAAGACACAGTTTTTAAACTTTTCACAGGCAGACTGTCTTATTTTTAAACTTGTCGACTTCCTCATTTTACAGCATACAAAGCATTCGGTCACGCTACAAATGTACAGCAGCAAAACTCAAGTGCTTCTTGAGTAACACCGGGAGAAAATGGCAGGATGAACCAAATAAGTTTTTTTTTTTTTAAATAACTCTTTCTTACAGGATTATGGGAGGTCACAGTCATGTGGTGATGATTGAAGGTTACCAGTGTAGAGTGAGAGTCACGAGAGTGGAACATTCATTTCCGGCATGCTGAAGTGAAACAGAAAAACTTTTGCTTTCGTTGTGATGACATATAGGAACGTGAATATATCAGTGATATCTTCACATGTGAAGATATCACTGATATCTCAACGACCTGGCTGAGATATTACTTTTTATCCTGTCATTTATCCCAAAACATGTGTTGTATAAATATATATATATACATCCTTGATTTCATTTGGCCCCTTGGGCTGTGAGAGGGCCTTGGGGGAGCTGAAGATTTTCACTACTGGGTGGCTTATTACTCGGACTTCAGTTACTGCTATAATTACTATTACTTCATTAGGTGCTTTTTAGCTGGTCCTTCACTGTTTTCCTGGACTTCAAGATGGTTTTATTTTATATTTTATTGTGTATTTTAAAGATTTGTTTTGTTTCATTATATGGGGTGGGTGTTTTGAGAGTATTGTTGGGTTACATAGTTGAAGTCCTTATTCTGGTCATTAGACTCACAATTTGTCTTATTCTGGAACTGCAAGATCTTGGAACCTTATTGCAAGTCTCCTTTGGAAGTGGGAGATTTCTTGGGGACTGGAGAGACTTGGCTTTGGACTGGGATTTGGAGTCAAACTGAGATTTTATACTTTACTTAGTGTAGTTATTGTAATTCTTCTTTTTTGAGGGTAGGATTTTGTTTTGATTATTTTTCAGTTTAGTTTTATGCTTTTTGGTTTTAGGGTTAATTAAATTGGTCACCAGAATGTGTTGGAGGCCTGCCCCCACTGTCGTGCACTATTCATCCTCTGCCGTCCACTCTCTTCGCCCCTTTGTCTCCCCCCCATTGCATTTTTCATTCTACCAAAGCGCTGTAGGGCGCTGGGTATTGCGGGTCAGGGGAGAAAGGGGGTTGGGGGTGTGAATGGCAGAGGGTGAATGGGCAGGGCCATCGAATCGAGGTTGTAGGGTCTAGAAGAAACCCTGGGGTGAAATGGAACCCAGACTGTGGTCCATCTTGTCTGGTTTCCATACCCAAGGGCACTACCAGTTTTGGTGGGCACGTGAGCCAGGCGGCTCCAGAAGTTCATCCAACTCGAGCGGTGCTATGCAATGCCAGATCCATTAAAAACAAGACTGCAATTATTGCAGATCGTGTAAATTCAGTGGATCTGGCTTGCATCACCGAGACCTGGCTGGATGAAAACTCTGGCCTTATATTAGAGGCCGTAATTCCAGACAGTTACTTGGTGATTCACTGCTCGAGATTGGATCATGGGGGGGGGGGCGCAGTCTGTTTTAAGACCGGATTGGGCCTCACGAGTGTACCAGTTGAGGAGACTGAGTCATTTGAGTGTACTGTGGTAGCAGGCATAGGCTGGCTGTAGGATCGTCCTCATCTACCATCCACCCGGGGATGGGAAATGGTTCCTCAAGGAAGTGCTGGACTTCGTCATCGACATGGCGTTTGAGTCTCCCAGGTTGATGATCCTAGGCAACTTTAACGCCTGGGTCAATGATGAACTCTCGCAATTTGGACAACACTTCCTCCAGCTTATGACATCTCTGGACCTTATGCAGATACTTACCACTGCTACTTATAAACATGGTCACTCACTTGACTTAGTCTTTCTCCTGGGGATCAAAGCCTCAGATCTGGGGGTGAAACCAGTCAGATGGTCCGATCATTACACCTTGGGGTTCAATTTTAGTACCCCCCCGAAGGTCTACCCCTGTGGAGATGGTCAAGTATTGCCCTTTATGAGATGTTAGTTCTGAAGGCCTAACGGCAGTACTTGACCTATCGATTATTCTGGTGGCAAACAGTGACCTAGAGGATCTGGTGTTGGCCTATAATATGGCAATTTTGGCGGTCCTGGATGTTGTTGCTCCTGTCCATGTTTGTCCTCTTTCCCTTCACCCTCGGTCCCCATGGTTTGATGGAACCTTGAGGGAGATGCAGCGATTAGGTTGAAGGTTAGAGCATTGTTGGCGAAGATCTGCACTTGATGCCGACCATCTTAAATTGATGGATCATTATCAAGCCTATCAATCTGCAATCCCCCGTAAGAAGGCAGAGTTCCTGTCCGGGGAGATTGCGGCCACTCAGAATCAACCAGGTCAGCTTATCCAAACTGTGGACAGACTGTGCAACCCAGCCCGTCTGCAAGTCCGGAAAGCATTTTCGCAAATAGAGTGCGATGAACTTTCTTGATTCTTTGTGACTAAGAAACATAGGCTTTGACGGCTTTGGCCCACCTAGTCTGCCCATTTCCCGACCTACAGGATAAGCTGCAGATCCTAGTTAACCAACAGCCTATTTCTTCCTACCCCCACAAGAATTGCCTTATGTCTGTCCCATGCATTCTTGAATTCTCCCACAGTTTTAGACCCCACAAATTCCTCAGGAAGGCTGTTCCATGCATCCACCACCCTCTCTGTGAAAAAATACTTCTTTACATTGCCCCTGAGCCATCCCCCCTCTATCTTCAAATTGTGTCCCCTTGTTCTTGAACATCTCTTTTTCTGAAAGATGCTACCATCTTGGACTTTGTTGATTCCACTGAGGTACTTAAAAGTTTCTATCATGTTCCCCCCTCTTCCTCAAGGGCATACATATTAAGCTCCTTTAGTCTCTCCTCATATGGCTTCTTTTGCAGACCCTGCACCATTTTAGTTGCCCTCCTCTGGACTGCCTCCATCCTGTCTATGTCCTTGTGGAGATGGGGTCTCCAGAACTGGATGCAGTACTCCAGATGGGGTCTCACCAACTGTCTGTACAGAGGGATAACAACTTCCTGTTTTCTGCTGGTGATGCCTCTCCCTATACACCCCAGTATCCCCCCAGCCTTCCCTACTGCCTTCTCACATTGCTTGCCAACCTTAAGGTCATCTGATATGATCACCCCCAGGTCCCTTTCCGTTTTTGTTGTTGTTACTACCTTCCCTCCATTGTGTAATCTTCCGCTGGGTTTTTGTTTCCTAGGTGCATTATTTTGCACTTCTTTGCACTGAATCCAAGCTGCCATACTTCTGACCATTCCTCCAACCTTGCCAAGTCCCTTCTCATCCTTTCCACGCCTCTTTGTGTATCAACCCTGTGGTAGATCTTTGTGTCATCTGCAAAGATGCATACTTTTCCTTCCAGTCCCTCTGCAACGTCACTTATAAAGACATTAAAAGGACTGGATCCAGTACCCCACTAGTAACCCCCTTTTCTTCAGAGTGGACTTCATTTACAATTACCTTCTGTGTCCTAAATTGTCCTAAGGTGGCTGACATCAGGGCAGCTCTCCAACTGGCACACTCTATGGGCATTATTTTGGATCAGCACTTGGTCACTGGCCTTCAGCTTTCCTGGAGTACCTTTGACCGCCCGGAGTTCATGGATGTCACGAGGATTGTCCAGAGTATGCACTCTATGTGCTGTAGTTTGGATCCAGGACCAACTTCCCTTATTTTGGGTTGTATTGATACCATCGGTCCAGTCCTACCGCTGATAGTTTGGTGCTCCTTGGAAACAGGTGAGTTTCCTAGCTCCCTGAAGAAGGCAGAGTTCCTGTCCAGGGAGATTGCGGCCACTCAGAATCGAGGCGGTGGTAATACTCCTCCTGAAGAAAGCTTCCTTGCACCTGAATTGCCATGCGAACTACAGACCAATCTCTAACCTTCCCTTTTTAGGGAAGGTGGTTGAGAAGGTAGTAGCCATACAGCTGGAGAACCATTTAACCATTCATGATATCTATGAACCTTTCCAGTCTGGTTTCCGAAAGAGGCATAGTACTGAGACAGTGCTGGTTCAGGTGCTCAATGATCTCCTGATGGCAAGAGATCAGAAAAGACATTATCTTGGTTCTTCTAGATCTCTCTTCAGTGTTTGACACTGTGGACCATGGAGTTCTTCTCGGTCATCTGAGGTACATCTGTGGCTTGTCGGGTACAGTCCTCAGGTGGTTTACATCTTACCTCACTGGAAGAACTCAGAGGGTAGTGTACGGGCTTTATTCCTCGGACCCAGTCCCTCTGTCATGTGGGGTTCCTCTGGGATCGGTGTTGTCCCCCATGTTGTTCACAGTGTACATGCTGCCCCTTGGAGACATTGTAAGGAGGTATGGGCTGAGGTTTCATTGCTATGCTGATGATAGCCAGCTCTATCTTTCTTTTGCACCTGACCAGGATGGAGCTCTGTCAGTCTTTAATAACTGCCTCACAGAAATCCAGGAGTGGATGGATTTGAGCTGGTTGAAGTTGAGCTCAGGAAATACTGAAGTGCTGGTTGTGGACCCAGGACACTGGATGGGGGGGTTGGTTCACCCTCAGGGCTTTTTCTTGGGGGTCTATCATTCCCAGCCTTTGAATGGGTGCGAAACCTGGAGGTAATCTTTGATGAAGGGCTGATGCTGCATGAGCAGGTGTCAGCCATCATCAAGACCTCTTTTTACCACCTGAGGAATATCTCCAGGATTAAGCACCTTGTTCCATCTGGTGATCTTCCTATGTTGGTTCACGCCTTTGTGTCCTCGCGCTTGGATTACTGCAACTCCCTCTACCTAGGGCTTTCTGGGGTGGAAATCTGCTGTTTGCAGCTAGTGCAGAATGCGGCAGCATGGCTTTTGACAGGAACCTCTCTGTCCTGCCATATTTCCCCGGTGCTGCGTGGTCTGCACTGGCTGCCGGTACAATGGCAGGTCACCTTTAAAGTCTGTCTTCTGACTTATAAAGCCATACATGGACAGGGCCCTGACTACCTGAAAGAACTTCTGATTCCCTACCGCCCCAGTTGATCGCTTCGCTCAGCTGGCATGGGGTTGTTAGAGATCCCAAGAGTGTGTTTAAAATCGTCTGGGGCCTGGGCATTTATGCATGCGGCCCCATCCCTTTGGAATTCTCAACCCCGCCAGTTACATGTGTGTACAACAATGGAGGGATTTAACAGAGCGTTAAAAACCCATCTATGGCACAAAGCATTCGGTGACTGATATATTTGTTTTAAATTTAAATGTGTACTGTTTTACTTAATTTAAGTTGTGTGATATCTGATATGTTTTTAAAATTGTGAGGCACCTTGGTTTTGGAAAGGCGCCATAAAAATAAAGTTTTATTAAATATGTATTTATAAAACGTGTTATTCTCACTCCTGTTGAATAACCACAGTGATGACATCACTACTGTGAGTATATTTACAAATATACAATAGCACTAACCAGCACTAAACCTGCGCAAACCCATGCAATCGCTCAAAGCCGCGTAAATTGTACATTTTGCAACAATGAGGCCCCCATTGTATAAATAGGATACATGATGTGCACTTGTGTGATATGGGAAATATGTTCAGTCCTGTACAGTGACCTCTGAAACCTCATAGGCACTATCTGTTTGCGGTGTGGTGTTTCCTGCATCAGCCATCCGCTGCAATGAGGGAGCGACCCGTCATTGCAGGGCAGGATATAGGATCCCTGATATTGTTTGTGAACATGGCGGTGGCTTGCCGCGGTTCTCAAACAACCGCCCACCCTATGTTTATTTGCCCGGCGAGGGCCCACTCCTGTCGGCATAATGCTCTTCCCGTCTTATTGTCTGCCGACAGGTGCCCAATCCCCATCGGCAGAAGGAATTCCCTTTGTTGTTTGCCAACGGATGCCCAATCCCCGCCATTCAGCTGCCCCAAAACAAGACTCCGTGGCAGCTGGGAGCCCACCCCAGTGTGCCACATGTCCCTTTGGTTGTTTGCCGATGGGGATGCCCAATCCCCATCGGCTACAGCTGCCCCCAAAGCAAGACTCCAATGGCATGCTGGGAGCCAACCCCAGCATGTCACATGCCCCTGTAAAGTGAAAATCAGTCCCATGACATGTTTTTGTTTTTTTTTTTACCTGAAAAAAAGGAAACAGTCCTCGTAGTCCCCTTCCCCTCCCACAACCCGCACCACCCTGCACACCCTGTCTCCCCCACACCCCTCACCCCATACGTACCTCCAGTCTGCGCTACGATCTTGATGGACCGGGAACACGCCTGCACTCTTCAAAGCCGATCGCGAACTGAGGAAATGCCGGTAAGCTGTATAATGTAATAAACAGGGTTTTTCCAACTTTAGTGCATATCTCGGGCATTTTGGGGAATTTTTTCACCAAATTTTCAACATGAATTCTTGAGCTGTCATGGCGTTAATCGGGCCCGAAAGGTGGTTTTGCGGTCACTGTGCGGAATCACCCTTTGGGGCTGATTAACGAAACGACAGTGCCAGTGTTCATGAGGTGGTCTCTCAAAAAGCCTATTTTGCAAATTTGGTGGAAAAAATCTCAAAAATGACTGTTTTACGAGCGTGCATTGTGCAGTTGCTACGTATACTCGTAACTACGCGAATTTACAATATTTTCATGCCAGATTTTCAACATTGGCATTTTGTCATACCTCCATGTGAGCAGTATAGCTGTCATTGTTCATATCCTGGCCAAAATGTGTTTTTGCACTTCCAGCGCAGAACAGCGCAGTTGCTGTGGGAAATCAGTGTTCAGGACAGATTAAGAAAATCACAGTGAACTGTTCATGAGTAGAGGTCCTAAAATGCCTATGTTGAAAATTTGGTAACGATACTCCATAAAATGACTGTGTTACAAGCGTGCATTGCGCAGTTGGCACTCATGCTCGTAAGTTCACGAATTTATATTTTCACTCCAGATTTTCAACATTACCATTTTCCCAAACCTGCTTATGAACAGTACAGCTGCCATTTTTCCCATCCTGGTGGAAATGTGTTTTCGCACTTCTGCCACAGAATAGATCGTTTGCTGTGGGAAATCACTGTTCGGGACAGATTAAGAAAATGACAATGATACTGTTCATGAGCAGAGGTCCTAAAATGCCTATGTTGAAAATTTGATGATGATAGCCCATCAATTGACTGTGTTACAAGTGTGCGTTGCGCACTTTCCACGCACCCTTGTAACTTCGCAGATTTGTAATATTGTCACACCAGATTTTCAACAGTGCCATTTTTTTACACCTCCTTATAAGCAGTACAGCTGTCATTTTTCACATCCTGACCAAAATGTGTGTTCACAGTTCTGGCGCAGAATAACGTGGTCACTGTGGGAAATCAGTGTTCGGGACAGATTAAGAAAATGACAGTGGCACTGTTCATGAGCAGAGGTCGTAAAATCCCTATGCTGAAAATTTGGTGACAAAACTCCATCACATGACTGTGTTACAAGCGTGCGTTGAACTGTTTTCATGCACCCTTGTAACCTCTCAAATTTGTAATACTGTCACATCACATTTTCAACAGTGGCATTTTTTCATAACTCCTTATGAACACTACAGCTGTCATTTTTCACATCCTGGCTAAAATATGTTTTTTCACTCCTGCCGGACAATAGCACGGTCACTCTGTGAAATCAGTGTTTGGGACAGATTAAGATCGACCGAGTGAGAGGGGGGAGTGACCAAGCTCAACTGAGCTCTGTCGGGACTGCTGTAGATTTGTTTGTGGGCAGACAAAGGCCCCAACACAAGAGCCCAGTACAAAGGAAGCCTGCAGCACTGGGAGAAACAGAATGAGAGTGAGTGAGAGGGGTGGCGAACTCACCGAGCACTGTCAGGACTGCTGCGGTTCTTTGTGGGCAGAAAAAGGCGTCAATACAGGCAGGGGCCCAGTACAAAAGGCCAGCCTGCAGCGATGGGAGAAACAGTGCGGCGGTAAGACAAGGGGACTTAGTGAGCTCAGCAGAGCTCTATCAGGACTGCTGGGATTTCTTTGTGGGCAGAAAAAGGTGCCAATGCGGCAGGAGCCCTGTACAAAGGGCAGCTTGCAGCGCCAAGACTAACAGAATGAGCGATGAGAGAGGGAGACTGAGCGACCTCAACGGAGCTCTGTCGGGACAGCTGTGGATTTCTTTGTGGACAGACAAGGTGCCAACTCAGCCAGGAGCCCCATACAAAAGCGAAGTCTGCGACGCCAAGAGAAACAGAACGAGCGAGTGACAGAGTGGTAGTGAGCGAGCTCAACAGAGCTCTAGTGTGACTGCTTCAGATTTCTTTGTGGGCAGAAAATGCGGCAATGCAGGCAGGAACCCAGTACAAAAGGCCAGCTTGCAGCGCCGGCAGAAACAGAATGCGAGAGTGACAGAGGGGGAGTGAGCGAGCTCAGTGGAGCTGTACCAGGACTGCTTCAGATTTCTTTCTGGCCAGAAAAAGTCACCAATGCAGGCAGGAGCCCAGTATAAAAGGGCAGCCTGCAGCGCCAGGAAACACAGAACGAGCGAGTGAGGGAGAGGGAGTCAGTGAGCTCGACGGGGCTTTGTTGGGACTGCTGCAGATTTGTTTGTGGGCAGAAAAAGAAAGCAATGCATGCAGGGGCTCAGTACAAAAGGGCAGCCTGCAGTGGCAGGAAAACCAGAATGAGTGAGTGAGTGAGTGAGCTCAACAGAGCTGTACTGTTACTGCTGCAAATTTCTTTGTGAGCATAAGAAAGCAGCAACGCAGGCAGGAGCCCAGTAGAAAAGGGAAGCCTGCAGTGCCAGCAGAACAGAATGAGCGAGTGAGAGAAGGGGAGTGAGCGAGCTCAACGGAGCTTTGTCAGGACTGCCATAACATGACTGTGTTACAAGCGTGCATTGAACTGTTTCCACGCACCTTGTAACCATCAAATTTTAATACTGTCACTCACATTTTCAACAGTGGCATTTTCTCACAACTCCTTATAAACACTACAGCTGTCATTTTTCACATCCTGGCTAAAATATGTTTTTGCACTCCTGCCGGACAATAGAACGGTCACTCTGGGAAATCAGTGTTTGGGACAGATTAAGATCGACCGAGTGAGAGGAGGGAGTGACCAAGCTCAACTGAGCTCTGTCAGGATGGCTGCAGATTTGTTTGTGGGCAGACAAAGGCCCCAGCACAAGAGCCCAGTACAAAAGGGCAGCCTGCAGCACTGGGAGAAACAGAATGAGAGAGCGAGTGAGGGAGGGGGAGTGAGCAAACTCATCGAAGCTCTGTCAGGACTGCTGCGGATTTCTTTGTGGGCAGAAAAAGGCATCAATACAGGCAGGGGCTCTGTACAAAAGGCCAGCCTGCAGCGATGGGAGAAACAGTATGAGTGACTGAGACAAGGGGACTTAGTGAGCTCAACGGAGCTCTATCAGGACTGCTGGGATTTCTTTGTGGGCAGAAAAAGGTGCCAATGAAGGCAGGAGCCCCATACAAAAGGGCAGCTTCCAGCACCAGGACAAACAGAATGAGCGATGAGAGAGGGAGGGAGACTGAGTGACCTCAATGGAGCTCTGTCGGGACAGCTGCGGATTTCTTTGTGGACAAACAAAGGTGCCAACTCAGCCAGGAGCCCCATACAAAAGTACAGTCTGCAGCACCAAGAGAAATAGAATGAGCGAGTGACAGAGCAGTAGTGATCGAGCTCAATGGAGTGTGACTGCTGCAGATTTCTTTGTGGGCAGAAAATGCGGCAACGCAGGCAGGAGCCCAGTACAAAAGGCCAGCTTGCAGCGCCGGGAGAAACAGAATGCCAAAGTGACAGAGGGGGAGTGAGCGAGCTCAGTGGAGCTGTACCAGGACTGCTTCAGATTTCTTTCTGGCCAGAAAAAGCCACCAATGCAGGCAGGAGCCCAGTACAAAAGGGCAGCCTACAGCACCTGGAAACACAGAACGAGCGAGTGAGGGAGGGGGAGTCAGTGAGCTCACCGGGGCTTTGTTGGGACTGCTGCAGATTTCTTTGTGGGCAGAAAAAGGTAGCAATGCATGCAGGGGCAGCCTGCAGTGGCAGGAAAACCAGAATGAGTGAGTGAGTGAGCTTAACAGAGCTGTATTGTAACTGCTGCAAATTTCTTTGTGGGAATAAGAAAGCAGCAACGCAGGCAGGAGCCCAGTAGAAAAGGACAGCCTGCAGCGCCGGCAGAACAGAATGAGCGAGTAAGAGAAGGGGAGTGAGCGAGCTCAACTGAGCTTTGTCGGGACTGCCATAACATGACTGTGTTATAAGCGTACGTTGCATTGTTTCCAGGCACCCTTGTAACTTCACAAATTTGTAATACTGTCACGCCACATTTTCAACAGTGACATTTTTTCACAATTCCTTATGAACACTACAGCTGCCATTTTTCACATCCTGGCTAAAATATGTTTTTGCACTCCTGCTGAACAATAGAACGGTCACTCTGGGAAATCAGTGTTTGGGACAGATTAAGATCGACCGAGTGAGGGGGGGAGTGACCGAGCTCAACTGAGCTCTGTCGGGACAGCTATGGATTTGTTTGTGGGCAGACAAAGGCCCCAGCGCAAAAGCCCAGTACAAAAGGGCAGCCTGCAGCACTGGGAGAAACAGAACGAGAGAGCGAGTGAGGGAGGGGGAGTGAGCGTACTCACCAAAGTGCTGTCAGGACTGCTGCGGATTTCTCTGTGGGCAGAAAAAGGCATCAATACAGGCAGGGGCCCAGTACAAAAGGCCAGTCTGCAGCAGTGGGAGAAACAGTACAAGCGAGTGAGACAAGGGGACTTAGTGAGCTCAATGGAGCTCTATCAGGACTTCTGGGATTTCTTTGTGGGCAGAAAAGGCGCCAATGCAGGCAGGAGCCCGGTACAAAAGGGTAGCTTGCAGCGCCAAGACAAACAGAACTAGCGATGAGAGAGGGAGACTGAGCAACCTCAACGGAGCTCTGTCAGGACAGCTGCGGATTTCTTTGTGGACAGACAAAGGTGCCAACTCAGCCATGAGCCCCATACAAAAGCGCAGTCTGCGGCACCAAGAGAAACAGAACAAGCGAGTGACAGAGTGGTAGTGAGCGACCTCAACAGAGCTCTAATGTGACTGCTGCAGATTTCTTTGTGGGCAGAAAATGCGGCAATGCAGGCAGGAGCCCAGTACAAAAGGCCAGCTTGCAGCGCTGGCAGAAACGGAGTGCGAGAGTGACAGAGGGGGAGTGAGCGAGCTCAGTGGAGCTATGTCAGGACTGCTTCAGATTTCTTTCTGGCCAGAAAAAGCCACCAATGCAGGCAGAAGCCCAGTTCAAAAGGGCAGCCTGCAGCACCAGGAGACACAGAATGAGCGAGTGAGGGAGGGGGAGGCAGTGAGCTCAACGGGGCTTTGTTGGGACTGCTGCAGATTTGTTTGTGGGCAGAAAAAGGCAGCAATGCATGCAGGGGCCCAGTACAAAAGAGCAGCCTGTAGTGGCAGGAAAACCAGAATGAGTGAGTGAGTGAGCTCAACAGAGCTGTATCGTAACTGCTGCTAATTTCTTTGTGGGCATAAGAAGACAGCAACGCAGGCAGGAGCCCAGTAGAAAAGGGCAGCCTGCAGCACTGGCAGAACAGAATGAGTGAGTGAGAGAATGGGAGTGAGCGAGCTCAACGGAGCTTTGTCAGGACAGCTGTGGATTTCTTTGTGGGTAGAAAAATCCACCAACACAGGCAGGAGCCCAGTACAAAAGGGCAGCCTGCAGCGCGAGGACAACCAGAATGAGCGAGTGAGAGAGGGGGAGTGAGCCACCTCAATGGAGCTCTGTCGGGACAGCTGCGGATTTCTCCCTCAGCAGAACAAGGTGCCAATGCAGACAGCAGCCCAGTATAAAACAGCAGCCTGCAGCACCTGGACAAACAGACTGAGCCAGTGACAGAGAGCCACTGAGTGAGTGCAACAGACCAACACAATCAACATTTGGCATTGACAAATGCTTGTTTTCTGTGCAGACAGTTGGTATTATAGAAAACTCACAAGGTCCAGTGCCACATATAGGAATCGACAACACTCACAAGCACCTCAGTATATAATCCTTTTCAGAAAGGGGTTCGCATGGACCTGGCCATACCTTTCTAACACATGGGATCCCCAAAGTGATGAAGGAAGACCTGATTAAATATACCTTGGAGGCCCCTATCAATGATAATCAAACGTGGAGTGTCTGTGGACCCCCTGAAGGTGACCATGTACATGATCCCAAATGGGAGGGCATAATCTTGGACTTTGGTAATATATGCTATGTCCATTGACTCAGAGTCAGAAGCAGATAGACCTTTTGAATTTGGTGTTAAGCTCTGCACTCTTATAGCAGGGGAAAGGAAAACTCCACAAGATGTGTAAGCAATACTGCAACTTAATAGTGTAGTCCCTGCTGTGCTGCCCCCAACCCCCCAAATGGGGGCCCAACTGTCATCTGTCAAACAAATGAAAGTCCTACCAATCTTCAGGTATGTTTTCTGGTATTAAATCTGCCCCAGTGGGGAACATGATTTTGAGATACAGATTGATCAAGTAGCCTCTGAGCTGACGAAATGGCAATGCCCAGAAGTTGATAAATAGAAACACTTAGTGAAGAGCTTGCATGGGCCTGACTTAGGCATCATCTGCTCCAACTAAACCACTCACTCTGGTGTCATTACCAAGGACTTGTTGCATATCCAGGAAGAAGCATTCAGCAGCCTTTTATGACTGGGAGGATCTCTATTTGAAATTTAAAGTTACCCATCACAGCTTAGAGGAAGGCTATCCAGACCCCTCACTTGCATTGAATGTTTGCTCTACCAAGTCCTTAACTGGAGCAGAGTGACTATGGCTTAGCTAGACAGGCTGTAGCTGAACCATATCATCTATGGGATACTGCATGATAATAACATTCTGATGAAGCTTTGACTCAGAGACATCATAAGAGCCCCCCCCTGCTTCAGAGATCTATCCATTGATGTTTCAGATGTGGAGGCAAAGGAAGGAAGCTACCATAATACAGTAGAAGCTCCTGTGCAGGAAGCCCAAGCCACCTTGAGTGAGGACATAGACTCATACACTGGTAGTGTGCTAAAGGTTCACATTCATGAGTTAGAGACTCAATTGGCTGCCCAGCAATGGAATATCACTTTTTCTGCCCTTTCACCAGGGAAGATTACTTCTCCCAAAGGCAAGTACTGCAGGGGCCAGTTGCCCCTCAATGAGAGAGGATCACCGGAGGACTAGGGTTCTGTTACCAGTGTCGGGATGAGAGATACTATTCAACTACTTATGTCACCTCTGAAGACCTTACTGAAGTAGTGCAGCAGTTTACATGTCTCATGGTGAGCAGGAAAATGCCAGTGGAGCCCAGTTAAGGAGAGACCTGGGCTTCTGCGGTTGTGTAGCTCCCACTGTTGGATGGACCCCTGGGTCCCACCCTGAAGTCAAGTGTTGAAAGGACTAGTGTTACCACGGATGGACAATTTTGTGACCGTTGAAGGTGAACAATGTCAAGACCTCCTGGACTGTGGCTCGTAATGAAGCATCTTGTACAACAGTTTCTACCACACTAATCTTAAGCATTTGTAGCTGTTTCCATTGGAAGGACTGGCACTGTGGAGAGTTAGCACTCCATAAGCTTATGATGTACAGTAGCACCTATTGAGTTTCCTGCTGATGTCACAGAAACCCCACAGAAGATGGATACTCTGGTCTTAATATGTCTAGACCTACTTGTACATGAGAATATGTCCCTTCTCATAAGTACCAATTGTCACATGTTTGATTCTCTGGCTAGCCTGCACTGAGTAGTCAAGAGGAACAAGTGCAGTCACAGTGAGCATGTCCATGTGCAGATATGGCCAGTTCAGTTACAGAAGAAATTAATTTAAACTAAAATGGAATATGAACAGGTGAGACTGGAGAGACATGAGGATGATAAGGAACTGGCTATGCCCCCTCGAGCTTAATGTGCGTGACCTAGGTGATGCTGTTCATCCAAGCATGGAAGAGCTGTGCCTTGATACTGGACACCCCTGAAGTTACCAGCAAAGCAGTTCACCAGTGGAGACCTCTAGTGCAGGTGCATGCTGCTGATATGGTGACCCTTGTGATGCCTAAATCTGCACCAGCCCTTTACATCTACCACCAAGTTGCTTGACATCAGAGACTCCCATATACCAGAGGTCTACAAAGGGCTTTTATGCTGGAAGCTCAGTAAGTATGTTAGCATGTTTTGACTGGATGAGTAAGATGTGAGAAATGCCATGGGAAAGTAACACCACATACAGCTGAAGGATAAGCTGCCCTTTTGAGAAAGGTCTCAACAACTGCTCCCCTTCTGACAAAGATGGTGTCTGACAACACCTACAATACAAGCTTGCTGCTGATAAAGAAGTCATGGAGCTTTCTGCACATCACCAACTGCAGTGGTAAGGATGAAGAATGGAGGAGTCCATATGTGCACAGACTATCACTTCCTTAACAAGCGCACCATTATACATCAGTGCATAGTACCAATGGTGGAAGATGTTGTAGCCAACCTGACCTGGAGCAGAGGGTTTTCAGTACTTGATTTGTTAAATGGTTATTATCAATTACCTGTGGCCAAAGAGGACAAAGAAAAAAAATAATCTTTATTTGTCCCTTGTGAATTTCCTAGTATGAGAGGACGCTTCGGAGTATCTCTGGAGCTCCTGCAATATTTCAGAGACTCATTGGAAAAGTTGTTGGGGACATTTATTTATTTATTCATTTATGTATGTATGTACGTATGTATGTAAGTATGTATTTTTATTTATTTATTTATTCAATTCTCGGATTAATACCTTTGAGCTATAAGCTCATTTACAAAGGTTCCACGTCAACAGCAAACAACACAAATACAGCAAAACAATGCAGACAGTGGTTACCACATTCCATTGGATACAAAAATGAATGTTCAGCTCATTGCAAGTACTAGTCTTCCTCAGCAATTTGATTGTGTTGTGAAGAATGCTGGAAGAACATGAGGAGTGCTTTATGATGGTACTGGATCTCCTAGAAAAATACGATTTGAAAATGCCCACTGTCAAATGTCAGTTTTGTCAATTATCTGTAACATATGTAGGACACATTGTTTCCACTGATGGAGTGCATACTGATCCATCCAAAGTCAATACTCTGTCCACTTGGCTACAACCATAGGTTCATAGGTAAATGCAAGCTAGGTAGGCAGTTATGCCTATTATAAGCTCGCGACCATTTTTCATTGGTAGAAAGGGAATTTTTTGTTATTCATATATACATCTAGACTGTTTTTGAAAGTGTCCGTTGTTTTGCTATCAAAGACACTTTTTGGTAGAATATTCCATGTCTTTATTACCCTTTGTGTGAACCAATGATTTCTTTTATTAGTTTTGCTTACAGTATCCATTAATTTTTTATCATGTGATCTGGTGCTAGCTTTAGATGAATTACTTAACAGCCCAATAGTTTAGAATGCTGATTCTTCATTTATAGCTTCATAAACTGTACACAAATCACCCCTCATTCTTCTGTACTGCACTGAGTAAAGACCTAATTTATTTAGCCTGGTACCATAATCAAAATTTCAAGTAGTTTTAATTGCTTTTGTGGCTTTACGCTGAAGTTTTTCGATTAGTTTATTGCCTCTAATGTGTTGTGGTGCACATGCTACAGAACAATATTCGAGGTGTGGGCTAACAAGGCCTGAAAAAAGAGGGACAATAACTTTTTCATTCCTGCTCTTGATATTTTTTTAAAATGCGTCCCAGTATTTGGTTTCATTTTTCAGTGATGTTTGCCGTGTGTGTGTCAAAAGCTAGGTTTTTGGAAAATGTTACCCTCAAATCTTTCTCTTTTTCAGTAATTTGTAAATTAATATTGTTCAACTTATAAGAGTAACATGGATTGTTTTTTCCCAGATGCATCACCTTGCACTTGTGCACATTAAATGATAATTCATTTTCTATTGACCGGTTCTCAAGATGTGTAAGATTTTTTTTGTATTTGAACTGCAGAATCTACGTTAGTAACAATGCATCCCAGTTTGCAATCGTCGGCGTATTTGGCCATCCAGCAATGATTGTTCAAGGAGAGCATGGTGGAGATCAGTATATTAAAAAGAACTGGTCCCAAAATGGAGCCCTGAGGGACGTTGCTAGTAACAGAGCCCCACAGTAATAAATAACCTTCTAATGATACACACTGTATGCTGTCAGAGAGCCATGATTTGATCCAGCTTCTAATCTGAGGATGTATTTCTATTGTTTCTAATAGACTGATGAGGATTTTATGGGACACTGAGTCAAAGACTTTCGAGAAATTCAAGAATATAGCATCAACAGATAGGCCCTTGTCTAAAGCATCACTTACCAGCTCAAAAATGTTTAGAAGATTTGTTTGGCATGACCTGCCCTTGACAAAACCATGCTGAGTTATATCTATAAAACCAATGTTTTTAAGATGGTCTACTATTCTGTCTTTTAATAATCTCTCCATAACTGACTTAAAAACCCTATAGTCTTTGGGGGGATTTTGTGGATACTGTCATCAATTTGTGCAAGATTTCTCCTAAGAAGTTCATCCCTTGATTAATCTGACACTAATATCAACCAACTCAGTTTTCCAGTCCAACCTCTGGGGAGAAGACCCCTCAAAAATGTATACTACAAAATTATCAACTTTTTTTGACCTTGCTAGACTGCTGAGTGTGAGGCACCCTTTAAGAAAATCATTAAGAGACTTACCAGTGCCCTTGCTTTGGCTTTCACAGAACCCACACAAATCTATGTCTGGCATACAGATGCCAACATGACTGCACTAGGTGCTGTCTTGTATCAGGAACATTTAGGAAAACTTCGCCTTGTGGTGCATGCCAACTGGAGTCTCATCGCATCTAAAAGGAACTATCTGGTTCACAAACTGGAATTTCTGGCACACAAATGAGCGGTGATCCTTCAGTTCCATGACTATCTATACAGACACAAGTTTTCTGAAAAAGCAACAATTCACATAGCTATGTAAATACTATAGCCAAGCTTGACACCACTGGGCATCGATGGTTATCTGCCCTGTGAATGTGTAACTTAGACCTAGAGTATCAGAGGAGTCTAAATAGTGTTGATGCTTATGCCTTATATTGGTGCTCACATACCAATGCCTAGGAGGCTTACACCCAGTTGAAGCTAACTGTGGTGAGAGCCCTTTGTCTGAAATTTCAACCCATGGAAGGGATGACTGCTGCCAATTATGACTAAAATGTTGACTCTGTGGGTGTATCACCAGATGCTATTTCTGACTCCTATGCCTGTTTTGCAGGTCTGGATCTGTCATCTTTACCTTGAGCCAGCATCCAGGACCTGAAGATAGCACAGCATAAGGACTCTGCAGGTACATCTTGATTATTCTGATGTCCTCCTAATGCTGTGAAAGGGGTGTAAGCTGCTTCTCAAGGATCATCTACTGGTGCGTACCACCAAGGCAGAAAATCCATTTCCCCAGAGACAATTGGTTCTACCTGGGCAGTATTTGCAAAGTTGTTCTCAAAGCCTTACATGATGACATAAGTCATCCAGAAGTTGATCAAACCCTTGATTTTTGTGAGAACTCTTTCTACTGGCCTCATTTACTGGGGGAAAGAAGAACACTATAAATGATCTGCTGGTTGTATTCAGCAGAAGACCTTTGCCCAAGTGTTATGCTCTGCTAGTTAACATCACTACCAGTGGTCCCTTAGAAATGGTCTGCATGGACCTTCTGTCATTAGAGTCTGATAACAAAAACATTAGGAACATCTTGGTGACCACTGATCACTACACTCGTTATGTGCAAGCCTACCCCACACAAGACCAAAAAGTCATCATGATGGTGAAAGTGTTACAACAATATTTGGTCACTTTGGAGTGACCCAGCTGATTCACTCAGAACAAGGATCTGACATTCAGAACCATTTGGTGAAGGAGTTCTGGACTTCTTATGGCATTCAACAATCTCGGAACACACTTTAACATACTCAGGGGATCCACAAATAGTACTTTTTAACTGCACCTTGTTGAATATGCTGGACAATTTAGATCCCAATAAGAAATGAAAGTGAAGGAAACAAGCCAACTCATTAGTGCATGCCTATATCTGCAACCAAAATTATGCTACCAAGTTTTCATCATTCTTCTTATGTATGGATAGGATGCACAACTTCTCATTGACATCTGTTTTCGAGTGCCTGCAGACAGCTGCTTCAGCTACAGTATGTATTTGGAGTATACTTGCCAGCTTTATCTACAGTTGTAGGAAGCAGATGATACAACTGCAGAAACTGCAACCAAACGTCAAGCTGCTACCTAAAAACACTGTGACCAGAAAGTTCATCAGCAAGTGTTACAGCCTGGGAACTGAGTCTTGTTCAAGAACTTTGACCTGCTAGGGAGGCACAAAATTACTGATGAAGGGCAACAGGGCCCTATATCATCATTGAAATACTATCTGAACAGCTTTATCAGGATTTATCAGGAGAGGGAATGTAGCATTGCAAAGACAGTGCATTACAACTAACTCCTACCCACTGGGCATTGAGCAACTGACCCCTGTACAGCCACAGCCAAACAGTCAAATTGGACTCCTAGGACTCAGAGAAAGTGCAAATGAAGACCTCAAAGGAAGTCACCACTTCATCATCTCCACTCCTTGTGACCACTGATACAGAAGATGTTTTGAACAGTGAGGAGCACACAGGACTTTGCTGTTATCTCCCAGCACCTGTTATATATCCAAACAGACTGCTGATGGGCTAGACTTACATTGGTAGAAATCGTTGCCGTAACTGACAACTTCAACCCTGGTGCTACAGTGTTTGTATCTACCGAATCAGTAGCTGACCAAGCTACTGGTTCTTCTAAGGACTTTGGTGTAAAACCATGTTGGAAGCCATGCAGAAAGAGTCTGAGATTGAGTCTGACCATCAAGACCCTCATCCCATGCTGGATACAGGACTAGACAAGGAGGAGGTACCCTCTCTTTCCTCAAAGAAGGATTTGACAGTACTGTACCTAGAAGATCTTATCATGAATACCATCCACCCATGAAGCTCTCATTATCTTCCTTGTGTCTCCATCGATGTGCCCATATGAGCTGTTCATAATAGTGAGGGGTCTTTGGTTCATTCCCACTGTTAGGTGTCCCATGTATATGTTTAATCTGGAAAAGACGAAAGAATATGTTGATGATTAGAGTTACCTGCTTTTAACTGCATAGTGACGCACTCTATGTCTAGATAGCCTCAATGAATGTATTGCTGTGAATGTACAGACTGCAGTTCAGGTAGTTATGCACCAATTGTTAGTTAGCACTGTTGTTATAGTTTCTGGTTCTACAACAAACCTGAACTCTTACGTCTTGATGAGGATGCCAAGAGTTTACCAGGGAAAGTGTGTAACCCCCTCACTAACAGTGGGTGGTTAGTAACTCTTTTGCACCACTGGTAATCACTCTTGTAAAGCATGGAACAGTATCTTTTTAAGAACTCACTAGTCTGCTGTTGCCACATGAATCAGTACTGTTACTGATTACACTTTAAGTGTCAGTTAATTACAGTCTGCATTGCAAATGCAATATAGTAGTTGCATGCAATAGACATGTAACTAGAGGGCAATTACCCTGTTGCATGTAATTAATGATTAGTTGCATTGAAACCAACACTTAATATAATGTGTAATCTGGCTACCTGCCTGAAATGTTCCCAGGAAACCTCATTACTCTGCACCAATTAAGAGCTCCATTTTTGCTGAAAAACATGCATGCAGACTTCCTAGGGCTCAGGATATGGCAACCATGGAGACATGAGGACCAGTGGGGTTTAAAATTCCCTGGACTACACCGGGGCTTGTTTACATTCATTGCTTTTTGACTGTTGCTGTTTAGCCAACAAAATCAGTTAACTATCGCTCACAACCCTGGATTCAGGCCTATTCTTCTTGGTGTTGGTGTGAGACAGGTAAGGTTTTTACTTGACAAGAATAATTTTCTACTGTGATTACCTTGGCACTATAGGTTATATGAATCACTGATGCAACGGACCCCAACTCACCACTAGCTAACATTTGTCACAGCAGGGGATTAATAAACTCAGCCTGCCAGAGCAGGCAGTTGTGAGTGAATGGTTGTACTAAGCAGGCCATCAGAAGTTACCACCCCCAATGTTGACAGTGAAACTCTCTGCTGGGGCAGGCAATGACAGTGCGCTACTAAAGGACTGAGCAGACAGCATACCCCCACTCCCCCATATCAGGACAGACTGTGACAGCAGGTAACTGAAACTATAAATACATTAAGGGGACTGAGGGTAGTGGGTATGGATTCAGGGGGTTGGAGTAGATTTAGTTTTTTGTTTCCTTTTCAGTGATCCCTATTAAAAGCAGCCATAAGGGAAAGAGGCATACTTTTCCCATCAAACCATCAAACACATACACAAATTTTCAAGTTTGTCAGGTTCAATGTGAAGTGTTCCCAACATTGTATCCTGAGATGTTCAAACAGTTCTAATTGCAAGTGACTAGTTAAGCCCTCACTTAACAAACCTGCTTACCATTTAGATTGTTGCATCTACAGTGACTATGTGCTGACTTGATGCCATTTTCAGCAGGTGTAGTAGCAGTTTAGCATTCAGTATTTTGCAGGTGTAGCAGTAGTTATTTGTTGGTTTACCATGTGTGGTAACTTACTTTTACTCACATGTCTGTGGTTAAGACATGCACACCTAGCTTTAATCTCAGAAGTGCTCAGACCTCAGACGCCAGCACAAAACTAAACAATATGGCCAAGTGTACAGGAATGCAAAAGGAAAGTGGCAGAGGATTATGGGTTAAGAAAAGCAGGGGATTATGCCTGCTGCTATTATATTATAAGATATAATTGCATGGGGATACTCAGAGGGATACAATTAGTTTTAGCTTCAGCTGAAGTAGCTTTTCATATCACAACAAAGTGCTTTATGGTGATTACCCAATGTGGAATGACGCTTGCTTTGTATTGTGGGGCATAAAGACAATACAAGCCTTCAAGTTAAGCCTGGGCACATTTCTGTTTCTCAAGGGAATCACAGGGTACCCTGGGTAGTAGAGAAAGTAAATTAGTACATGTTTGTGCAGCATTCTTATTTAAACCAGCTTGTGAAGTGAGGATGGGGGGGCTCATGGACTTAGAGCCCCTTCCGACCTTAGATTTGCATGGAAATTAACACCAGTTACATTGCTGTGTTTAAGTACAACACTAATAAACTCAGTATACTCAGGGAGCAGTATAGTGCAGTGGGTTAAGGTTCTGAGCTGAAGACCTGGGTTTGAATCCTACAGCTGCCTAGGTGCATACTGTGTAATCCTAAGCAAGTCACTTAACTTCCTTGTGCTCCCAGGTCGCATCTGGAAACAAGCTTCGGCTTAGTGTGCTACTCTTGGTTAAACAATGTTTCCTTTCCCGCTTACTGTTTTTCCTTTTTTTTTATGGCTTACAATTTTCTGGTCGCCTTCTCATATGGACTGATCAGGTCCCAACTAAAGGCCCTGATCCTCACACCCCTTTAGGAGTGCCTATTGGGCCCTAAAAACAGCTACCAATCCAGATTCCCATGGAGGGCCACTGGTAGGGTGGAAAGCTTCTCCAAGAGCCTCCAACAGAAGCTGAATCCAACTGAGAAAGGGGCTGAGACAGTCTGGGCATCCCAACTGGATAGGGGGAGTGTGTCCCCCACCTCTGCTGTTTCCTATTTTGTTTTTGCCCCTTCCATGGTGCCACCTTAAGATGTCCATTCTGATGTCAGAATGAACTGATGGCACCCCCACCCAGACATCATATTCCACCTTGCACTGACACACCTACCCTGACACACCATGGGGATACCAGGTGGGCAGCTCTGCAACCCACCCTCCCTGAAAGTAGCAAAAATTCAGGCAGAAACAAATTACTTCTGCTCCTCTTCCTTTCTCTCTGCTCCTGACGTTCTGGGGATTAGGATGTGAATCAGCATCCTTAGGATGCTAGACAACCCCTGTTGCCTGGCACCACAGAACTGACACAAACTCTTATTATTTTTGTGCAATGATAGTGTGCTTTACTGAAGCCTCTTCTTGCAAGTTAGACTGAAGAGTATAAGCTGTCCTCACTAGTAATGGGCAGAATGGATTCCTACATATGAAAACCTCCTAGAATATGTCTGATTCTAAAATTGTTATCAATATAAAACTCCCCCCCTTTTAAAAAAAACTTTGAGTAATTTGATATGCAAGTTATTATTACCTTATAATAACTGGAGAACATTTTTCCCTAAGGGAAACATGGTTATAATTTGCCATTATAGCCAGCTAGTTATAACAGCAAACATGCACTGGGTTTCCCATGCTCCATGCATGTGCCAACCTCCAGTCTCTCCTTCCTCAGCCACCAGCTTCCACAGCTTACCACTAGACACTTCACCCTTCACCAGCACCAGCAGCAAACTTCACACTGGGTACTACTTTCAGCACTGAATGCACAACCATTTTTCAACAGCACCACACTTGGTGATGAGTTAAATAAACAAATAAAATAATTAAAAAACAGCAGAACCCCAAAGAAGGTGTGAGGGAAGGGAGGACACGGAAACTGGAGCCGAGCTTTGCTCTCTAGGTTTATGTGGCATTCCACACCTCGGGTATGTGCAAAATTCTCGTTATGACCACCTACCCAGCCATTATTCTCTATATAATTATCATATTTATGCAAATCTATGTAAATTATATGCTTCAAAAGGAGGTTAAAAAACAAGAACCTTCTAGGGTTCTAATTAAAGCTAAACTGGAAGGAGAGGACACATCTGTCATCCTCCTGCCATTCAGAGCTGTGTTCTGATTGGTCAGAATGTTCCAAAAAGTTGTGTGTGTGTGTGTGCATGTGTGTGTATGTGTCAGTGAGCATGTCTGTGGCGTCTGCGTGTTGATGTGTGTGTGTGTGTGTGTGTGTGTGTGTGTGTGTGTGTGTGTATTTCATCAATAAATGAAAAGGGACAATCAGATCAAGCCTGTAGCAGGTACAGGAGGCTGGAGAGAAGGGCTGTGGATTCCTTGACTTATATTCTTTGAATCTAAGACACAGAGCATGCCTTGCCACAATGAGCACTTGTCTCTTAGTTCTCAAACACAAAATTATAGTTGAAGCAAATTCATAACAATGATAACATTTTGATTCACACTGAAAGGGAAATCATTAGTGCAGCCAGGAAGACTGTGAGTGGCAGAATCACAACAAGGTACTTCCCTAGGTCTTCAGAACATGCATTACTTACCTGTGTATATATAACCAGTCTGATCTCAGGACACTGCTAGGCACAAACAGGAAGGTGAGTGCATTGTGCATCACAGTGAATGATTAGGTCAGTCTGGTTCCCTTACGCAACAATCAGTTTGGGATCCACTCACCTCAGCATAGCAACCCCAAACTACATCAGCTTTGATCCTGGACAGACCTAAGGGTTACTCACAGATGCTCCCAACAAGTTCAATGTGTGTAAGCAAGTTAGTGCTAGTTATGCTTGTGCAACTTCATGGATAGTCTGAGAGTAGTTGAATACTTATTTTGTTGACTGAGATAAATAGATACTTTGGCCATTTGCACTCTCTGTCCCACAAGGAACTACCACCCTGTTGGGGTACTGTGAAGGCAAAGGAACCCTCTTGAGGAAGGTTCCAACTCTAGAGGTGCCACAAGAATATAATTCCTTTAAGCTAAAGGTACCTTAGGAAGGATCCTCCAAAAAGACGAGTAGTAAGTAGTGAATGCAGAAACTGGATGGGCACGGATTGACAGCAGTAGTGATGATTTGTAACAGACATAGGCAGGATTGTGCAGTGCCTGATGATATTGGTACTGATAGCAGAAGGGGTATGACTTCCATAAGGAGAGTGGGAATGGCAAAAGAGTAAGAAGGCCACCATCCAGCCCCAACTCAACAGCAGAAACCTACCTGGGTCAACATGTACCATATAAGATATACTACTTGAAGACTACCTTCTATGGAGTACCTAACCTTTATGATCTTCAGCATAGAGGAGAGGGAAAAAAAACCCTATGAGGGGGAAACCTCTGGGGGATCCAAGGCCTTGGTCGCCTTCCCTCCAGGCTTGGGAAGAATTAATGACAGCTCACCAGTGTTGGGTAAGTTACTTTTTTTTTGTTACTTTCTGTTATATTTGGAAACTTGTTCCAGAAAGCTCTGTGTGGTCACTAGCAAGGATGGAGAAGTACTAGAAAAAGTAATATACCCTACAATTATAGTTACTTATTTCTTTTTATACAAAAACAATACAAAAATAATAAATAACTATAACAGATTACATTTTTTGAAAGTAATAGGTTAGTTACTAGTTACTTTCAAATAAATGTAATCAGTTACAATTGTTTTTATTTATTTATTTATATAAGTTTAGGAATTACAACCCTTTGAGTCAGGGACTGATTTACAAAGGCTCCACGTCATACATTGAATGAGGACAAAATACAAAGCAAAACATATGGTACAGAGACAAACGACAGTGGCAGAATGAGGATAATACATAGAGAGAAACTACACCATGATGCATAAATTATGAGTCATATAGAGTCAGAGGTAAATTTGCAGCAAATACTTAGCCCATGTAGAGGAGTTTATGTATTTCTTTTGTATAAAAAGACATAAGTAATTGTAACTATAAGGTGTATTACTTTTTCCAGTACTTCTCCATCCTTGCTAGTGACTGCACAGACCTTTTTGGAACAAGTTTCTGAAAGTAATAGAAAGTAATAAAAAAAGTAACTTACCCAACACTGCAGCTCACTACTGCAATTTAGAGTCCCAATTCATGGCATGATTTCTGAGGAAGAGCTGTCACTCTATCCCTCCAATGGGAAAGCCACGGGGGTGCTGTGAGTTGATGGACTCTGCAGCTAAAGGGGAACCCTGCTGGGACCCACTCCTCAGTGGAGAAGGAGAGTGACAGCTGCTGAAAGGCACTCATCTTGCCTCCAAGCAAAGGCCTAGAGGAGAAGCCAAACCCAGGAGGGGTAAAGTAGAGACCTGGAGGGGTGAGAACAGAAGAATTAAACTTTGTCATCCTTTTTTTTTTTTTTTAGTCTTTGGTAACCAGATAAGGCCAACTAGGCACAAGTGCCTGTTTTCAAGGGTTACCTGGGAGCACTGGGGAGGTTAAGTGACTTGCTTAGAGTCACACAGTATGCAAGTAGAGGCTGTGGTAATCAAACCCAGGTCTGCTGGATGTACTAAGCTCATTCACAACTCATTACTCTAACCTCTAGGCTATACTGCCAGCCAACCCTTGAGGGGCAGGAAGGACAAGGGAGGGCACAGAATGGAAACCAGGTGAACCTTTAGGCGGCTGTAGGGAGAATAGTTTTTGAAGGTGATGCTGATGCTGTCCATAGCTGAAGGAACCCCTTGGGACTTGGAGGTCCCACCCTCCAGCAGCTGAAGTCTTAAATGTTACATGGAGAGGTGCCACCGATGCTGTCTGCATGACCAAAGACTTCCCCCAGAGAAGAAGACCTTCTCACCCTAATGGTAGAAAGAGAAGGACCCCACCCCCAGTGAGGGACCCACCATTAAGATGTGGACTTCAAGGGGGCAGAGCCATGCAAGGTAGAGAGAGGCTGTGATGAGAATGAGAGTGCAGAATTGAGAGTGCAACTGTTAGCATTGAGTTAATTGAGGTAACGCATGAATAGGAGTGCAGCTGTTAGCACTGAGTAAATGAGATTGCATGAGGTAAAGTGAAACTGTTAGCACTGAGGAGAATGAGACAGCATGAGGAAAGGAGGAACTGTTAGCACTGAGTCTTCATAAGAAACAGCTTGCTGAAGCTGTAGAGAACAAATAAATACTGTTAGGGAATGCAATGGCATGTGAAATGCAATAGCATGGGGGAATCACACCAGGAAGCAGTGTGCTGCTGGAGTGAGTAATGAAACAACTGCACCCAAAAGGAAGAGACAGCCAGGGGTAAACAGTTAAGGAGTTTAGATGAACAGGAGACTGCAAATGGTGCAAAAACAGTGTAAGTAAACAGGAACATTACAAATGGTACAGAAACACAGTAACTCCGGAGCCTATATAAGCACAGAGCAAAATAAAATGGCAAAGGCAGGATACTGACAACCAGGAACCCCAAAAAGAAACAAATGCACAGACAAACACAGGAACCGGAAGGAAAGTGCAACAAGAATAAGAGACTGAAAAAAGCAAAACAGCAGTCAGGAGGCAAAAGCAAAATACAGACCTAGAAAAGTGAAGGCACAAGGCAACAGAAATCCCTCAAAGAACTAAGAAAGCAGGAGACAAACACCGGGAGAAAAAGTGTGTGTGTGTGTGGGGGGGGGAGCTCCAGCAGAATCTCCAGCTGTGGCAAAGAAAAAATGCATCTAAGTGAGAAATACAGGGATCTGACTGAAATAGCTCAGGCAGGGAGTGTGGCTAATTGCTCACACCCATTGAACTGCAGTCCCAGCCTTTGATAAAAGTGTCCTTTCTGATGGCAAACCATACATCTCAACCTTTTGTTTTTTTATTGTTCCTTTTCATATTTTATTGCGTTTTACTTAGGAAAGTTTCACAGATGCAAAAAGAGTCTTTTCTCAGCCTTTTGCAACTGAAATGTGGAAAAATGTGGGAGATAACTGAGACAAGCTCAGAATACTTTGAAAACTAATGTTTTTTTTCTGAGCAAAGTTTAATTTGGATTTTGCATAATAAAGTATGAATGTCTGATTTAAAGTTTAAATGTGAGACAGTGCATTCTGTATGTGGGCAACATTTATGGCAGGATGAGAAATTCCAGTTCCCTTAAGATGGCAGACAAGATATGCATCAAGATCTCATTCTTATTAAGAAAAGAAAAGTTTTATAGGACGTGTGAGGCCAATGTAATTTTTTTTGTTTCCCTGTTTGAAGTATTGTAGCAGACTTAGGGTGTAGGGAAGAAAACTGAAATTGCATTATCTCTGCTGTCCCTAGACCTAGGGGAAAAGAACCCTTTGTTCTTACAAGTGAAAAGAGCTCTATTTATCCTGAAAAGAGTCATTTGAAATCAGTTGCCGAATTCTTTAGCATTCTTAGTTCTACCTCACTGTACGGATTACCCCCTGAAGACTAACGGCCTTTATCTCCTGCTTATTCCTAAACTGAAAAGAGATCTGGATACTATTGCATTATCAAGCTTTGCCCCTAGATTATGGAACTCAATTTGGAGTGTTGTTCGCCTTTCCCCTTTGGCCACAGGTTTTCAAAATGGCTATTGTAGGTACTAAATCGATTGCTTCAGCTGTGCCTGCTTCTAACTATATATAAACACTGACTTCCTGCTTACTGTCACAAAATTTGAATGCATTCCCTGTATATCTGTACTTAAAAAGTAATGTATGGTATTAAGTATCCTGTTCTTGACTTTTTATACACATTGACCCAGATATTCAAACTGCGCCACGCTGTAGCACAAGCCTGGGCGCAGCTCAACTTTGTTGCGCAGGGCTATGGCCTGGGCGACATTCAACAGAGCTGCACTATGGCACAGCAGTTTTGAATATCGGACTTGACACTTTCACTGTGCTCTGTCAGCAGTGGTACTGCGCCAGCTAAGTGGCCAGAGTGGTGCATGGAGATGTGCTTTCGCTATGCCATTGTGCCATGCACAGCACCTGCGATATTCAAAAGGGGACATGCAAATGGGGCCATAATTTATGCAAGGCACACAGGGGGCCATTTGCATCTCATTATGGCCCCATTTGCATGCCATTAGCTTGGCAGAAGACACCAGGAGAAAAGACTGCTGTGTGACTGGACTTCTCTGCTGGGACTATATTGCCCTCCTTCCCTCCCCTCCACCCCCACAAAGCTAGTCCTATTTTTATAGGCACAGGATTTGACTGACAACAGGAACTTCCTGTTTGGGAGCAGGAAGTGAGTGATCACAGAACCACCAAAGACCCACCATCCTAGAAGGGCAAGAGTAGCTCTCCGGCCCCCTCTAGCTGCTGGAGGTCTGCCTCTGAGCAAGTAAGTGGTCTACTGAGAAATATAGGATATTATTGTCTCAGAACAGGACAATCAGGAGCTTAAAGGGCACACAGGCAGAAAGTAAGGAGAGAGAGAAAAAAAAAAGAGGACATAGTAAGGATTGCAAACAGTTAAGGGGCCAGAAATAAGACATGATTGGAGTGGTGCAGTGCAGTGGCTGTGGAGCAGCAGTCTTCCGGGAGATGTTCTGGAGGATGCAGTATTGTCCCATCTGCAGGCACCTCTCTGGGCTGAGGGAGGAGGTTGCTCATCTTCAGGCTGAGTTGGCCAGGATTTGTGGGACCTCCTCTTCCATCCAGGGACCACCAGTGCCACTGCCGCTGCCTCAGAGGTTGCCAAGAAAGAGGCGGTTGGACCACAGTGGCTCCAGGAGGTGAGGGTGGTGGAACAGAGGCACATCCTCCAGTTGTACCTCTCCAATCCCTATGCCATTCTGGCAAAGTGCGGTTCCTCTATGAAGGCACCCGCAGTGGAGACCAAGGAGGATGCTGGGAACCTCCACAAAGGAGACCCACAGGAGGGTGGCAGGGGACCCTGCAGGGGAAGGAAACAACTCCTGGTGGGGGATGCCAGTGTTAGGAAGGTAGAACTGGGGGAGGAAGGGGAGAGGGAGGTAAGGTGACTGCCTGGTGCCATGGCTTGGAGGGACAGGGAGCGAATCCTCAGGATTGCCAGAGCAGCTGCACAGGGGAGGGAGCTGGATGTCATTGTCCACCTAGGGACAAATGACCTGGCTAAGAAAGGGATTAGAGAAGTGCAGGAAGAGTTTGTGGAATTGGGGAGGGGCCTTAGTCAAGTAGCACACACGGTAACCTTCTCGGAGGTGCTGCCCATCTATGGCATAGGAGAGGCTAGGGTGTTCCACACCATGGAATTCAATCAGTGGTTGAAAAACTGGTGTGGAGCTCAGGGATTTGGCTTCATTGGGGACTGGGGGTCCACCTGGGTGATGCAAGCCTATACTGGCATGATGGGCTGCATCTGTCCAGGAGGGGAACCAGGATCCTAGGTGATAGGTTTAAATGCTTCATTGGCAAGCTTTTAACCAGCCAAGGGGAGGCACTGAAAGGATCAAGGAAATCCTAGCCCCCAAACAATCACGGTAGTAAGTGCGGCAAACACCAACATAGAGGTGTCGATAGGGAGAAGGGCAGGGTAAATGGAGAAAGTGACAAAGGCAAGAAGGACAGGGATGGGGCAAAAAGGAGTAAGGCCATCAGGAAATGGAGGGTAATGAGTACCAATGCCTGTAGTCTGGGCAACAAGCTCCCTGAGCTGGTGGCCTTGATGGAAGAGGGATGCCTGGATATCGTAGCAGTCACAGAAACATGGTACACAGAGAACCATGACTGGGATGTTAACATACCAGGGTACATAACCTACAGGAGAGACAGGCAGGGGAAAAGAGGGGGAGGAGTAGCTCTCTATGTAAAGGAAGGGATAAAAGCAACTGAACAAAAGAGTAAACAGAGAGGAGAGGAGACACTGTGGGTCACCTTGGAGACTGGAAAGGGCACCACAACCCGCACAGGGGTTGTGTACAGACCCCCATGTCAGGGGGAGGGAATGGACAAGGATATGATAGAAGGCATTCTTAGAATGGCAGAGAAAGGGGAGATACTGTTGATGGGAGACCTGAATATGCCAGATGTTAACTGGAGCACATTTGCTGCAGCCACATCCAAGAGCAGGGCCATTCTTGATTCCCTACAGGTGGCAGGCATTAGACAGCTAGTTTCGGAACCCACTCATGAGGGAGCAATCTTAGACCTCGTGCTCTCAACACGAGGGCAGTGAGAGGATCTCAGATCTAGAAGAGGTTGCCATCTGGGAACAAGTGACTATCAAACAGTGTGGTTCATGTTAAACTCAGCTGCAGAGTCAAGCTGCATAAAAGTGAGGGTACTGGACTTTAGGAGGGCTGACTTTGGCAAGATGGGAGAGTGTCTCAGAAAAGCACTAGCAAACAGGCTAGAAGGAGGTGTGGAGCAACAATGGGGAATCATCAAAACTACCATCACAGAGGCAACAAGCCTTTGCGTGAAGCAAATAAACAAATCAAAATGAAAGAAAAAGCCACTATGGTTCTCAAAAGAGGTGGCTGTGAAAGTCAGGAAGAAAAAGATAGCATTCTGGAAGTATAAGGAAACACAGGAGCAGCAGGACAGAGAGCTGTACCAGTTAAGGCAGAAGGAAGCAGGGAGGAAAGTCAGAATAGCAAAGGCCCAAACTGAGGAAAAGATAGCCAACTCAGTTAAGAAGGGGGATAAAACCTTTCATAGGTACATCAGCGAGCGTAGAAAGACAAAGGGAGGGATAGTGAGGCTGAATAGAATGAACGGTGGGTGAGCAGAGGGGGACAGTGAAAAAGCAGGGATACTGAATGAATATTTCTGCTCAGTATTCACAAAAGAGGAGGGGGAAGTGCCTAATCCAATTAACAGAAGCACTCTTGATAGGGGAGTCGATCCCAGTCCTTTCACAGAAGAAAGGGTTCTGCAAGAACTCCTAAAACTGAAGGTGGACAAAGCAATGGGTCCTGATGGAATTCACCCCAGAATTCTAAAAGAATTAAGGGAGGAACTAGTGAAACCACTGGCTACTCTTTTTAATAAATCATGGGAGGATGGTGTGGTACCCGAGGACTGAAGGAAGGCGGATGTGATTCCCCTTCACAAAAGTGGGACCAAGACAGAGGCAGGAAACTACAGACCTGTCAGTCTGACCTCTGTGGTAGGGAAAGTGATGGAGTCACTTCTGAAGGAAAGAATAGTTGAGTACCTAGAGGCCAGTGGAGCACAGGACCCAAGGCAGCATGGGTTCACAGCGGGAAGGTCATGTCAGACGAACCTAATAGATTTCTTTGACTGGGTGACCAAAGTAGTAGACCAGGGAGGGCTGTGGACATGGCCTACCTAGACTTTAGCAAGGCATTTGACACAGTCCCACACAAAAGATTAATTGTCAAATTAACCAGCCTGGGAGTGGGTCCCAGGGTGGTAGCCTGTAAAACATTGGCTGCACAACAGGACACAGAAGGTAATTGTAAATGGAGTCCACTCTGAAGAAAGAGGGGTTACTAGTGGGGTACCACAGGGTTCAGTATTGGGTCCAGTCCTTTTTAATGTCTTCATCAGTGACATTGCAGAGGGACTGGAAGGAAAAGTATGCCTTTTTGCAGATGACACAAAGATCTGCAACAGGGTTGATACACAAGGAGGCATAGAAAGGATGAAAAGGGACTTGGCAAGGTTGGAGGAATGGTCAGAAGTATGGCAGCTAGGATTCAATGCAAAGAAGTGCAAAATAATGCACCTGGGAAACAAGAACCCAGGGGAAGAATACACAATGGGTGGGGAGGTAGTAACAACAACAAAAAAGGAAAGGGACATGGGGGTAATCATATCAGATGACCTTAAGGTTAGCAAGCAATGTGAGAAGGCAGTAGGGAGGGCTGGGGGTATACTGGGATGTATAGGGAGAGGCATCATCAGCAGAAAACAGGAAGTTGTTATCCCTCTGTACAGACAGTTGGTGAGACCCCATCTGGAGTACTGTGTCCAGTTCTGGAGACCCCATCTCTGCAAGGACATAGACAGGATAGAGGTAGTCCAGAGGAGGGCAACTAAAATGGTGCAGGGTCTGCAAGAGAAGCCATATGAGGAGAGACTAAAGGAGCTTAATATGTATACCCTTGAGGAAAGAAGGGAGAGGGGGGACATGATAGAAACTTTTAAGTACCTCAGTGGAATCAACAAAGTCCAAGAGGGTAGCATCTTTCAGAAAAAGAGACTTGCAAAAACAAGGGGACACAATTTAAAGATAGAAGGAGGGCGGTTCAGCGGCAATGTGAGGAAGTATTATTTCACAGAAAGGGTAGTGGATGCATGGAACAGCCTTCCTGAGGAGGTTGTGGGGTCTAAAACTGTGGGAGAATTCAAGAATGCATGGGACAGACATAAGGCAATTCTTGTGGGGGGTAGGAAGAAATAGGCTGTTGGTTAACTAGGATCTGCGGCCTATCCTGTAGGTAGGGAAATGGGCAGACTAGATGGGCCTAGCGGTTCTTATCTGCCGTCAAAGTCTATGTTTCTATATTAGCATGCAGGTGTGCTGATCCCCGAGGACTTGTGCCTGGTGCCCTGTCTGGCACCCTGGCGCTCAGTCCAGATCTGTGAATGAATTCATTCACATATCTGGACTGGGTAGTACGGTATGGGCTGCATCGCCCATTGGCTCACGCCAGAACCAACTGGGCATGCAGCCCTACCAAGCTGTCAGTCGGCGGGCGCGGGCGGCAGGCGGGTGGTGCTGCCGCCGCCGCTGACGGGGGCGGGGGCTCCAGTGGGCGGGTGGTGGGGGTACACTAGACCACCAGGGTCTTAGGGTATTGATGTGTGTAGATGCCCATGATTGGGCAGCAATCGTCCACTGGACCACCAGGGATATTGGACTTGGGGGGGTTCTATTACTGATGCCCGTGATCGGGCTCAGTGCTGTCCACTGGACCACCGGGGATATTGGACTTGGGGGGAGTTCGCTACATGGATGCCCATGATGGGGCATGGGGGGTGCCACCAGGTGCGGCAGAAACTCGGGTGGCCACCCACAGGTGGCAGCTGCTGTGTTGTGCCCTGCAATGCAGCAGCTCACCTGTGGGTGGCCATCAGTTGTTCCTTTTTTTTGGCGTAACTTTTACAGGCATAGGTAGGGGTTGGCATGCATGACTCTGCACATCCCGGGCTGAATATTGGGCTGTGCAGGTTATGCATGGGCACACCCCCACTACCTGTGCCTGCATACATCACTGATGCGCTCTGGTGCATCGGGATTTGTGCGGCACACTTTTCCCTTTGAATATCGTGCCAGGGCGCATCAGTGGGTTGTGCATGGTGCAACACTGTTGCGCCATGCGCAACCCTTTTGAATATCTGGGCCATTGTGTTACTTTATTTATCCCCTGTTGGTCAATGTTTCTCAATGACATTTTTTTCTGTGGTATAACCTTTGTATTTCATGCTACCCTTGTTGCATTACACTATTTGTACTCTCCCAGGTCATATCTGAAAGTTTTTTGACTAGTGTATTTACCTGGTAATAAATAAAGTGGACTTTGATCTAAAAGGGGCAATTTTTTGCATAAGCAGTAGCCAGGCAGGCCAAACAGCCCACCCCCGGTGTGCTGAGTGCCATGTGGAACAAAGGAAAATGGATTTAAATAACATTCAATATCCAAACTGTGTCACACTAGTTTTACAAGCAGAGATGTGTCCACACATCAAAGAAATCCCCATCTTTTGATCCAAAAGAGGCATGTTGGATGATGCAAGTGAAGGAGCCAGCCTGGCATTGATATTTCTCTGCCTGAATATCCTTGAAAAATGTAGTCATATTTTAGGAACTGACCCTGGAATGTCATCTGTCAGTATCTGCTATGACTCAAGAGATCCCAGGTGGGGGTAAACTTAAGTTATCTACTTAGAGTTCAGTTTAGTTTAGAAACCAGTTAGTTTTTCCAGTCTGTATTATGTCTGTTCAAAAGCTTTTATTTTTCATTTATGTGGTATTACTGAATTCCAGTAGGCTGGTGTGTGTATAGAGAATAATGCATATGTAAGGGGTTGATATACAGTTTTTTTACACGGCCAAGGTGTGTGATATTAGAGAAACCTCGAGAGTGAAATTGTATGCCACAAATCTTCTTTTAAAATGGGGTTCATCCTGAAAGTGAGTGTATACAGTTGGAGATGGAGAACCGTCTTGTGCTGCCTCCAACTGTTTCATTGGTCTGGTCTGCTGTTGGCTTCTCAGCGTGAGACTGTGAAAGTCATATCAACCCGCGGGTTGATACAAGTTTTTTCATATCAACCGGCGGATTGATACAACTTTTTACAGTTATAAAAAACGAGTTGATAATGGGGTTTGCCAGTTATTATAATCCTGTACCATATGTAAATATCACGGAGTATTAATATTTTATATGCTCTGTGTGACTGTATTGTTCTTTTGAAGATATAGATAACCTGGTGTATTTGGCAAATCCGTAAGTCCATCTATGAAAAGGCAGACTACTAAACTGTTCCAAAGCATATCTGTGTCTAATACAGGGCAGGTTAAGGAGTGTTCCCAGGTGTGACTATAGGGGTGGGTGGTTTGCCCTCAGAAAAAGCCACTGTAGTGGGCAAGCAGTGACTAGTGGTGGGACTCAAATCTAAAGATGCCCTGAGTGACAGTCAAGCTAGGAGTGACAGCATAATAAGTTGATCATTCATGCAGCTGAAGAGTTGTGAAACACTGGTGGCACATTGTGGATTAGGTTTTAGAAGGAACAGTATGTGACAAACTGGTTGGTAGCAGTGGGATCATAAAAGGATTGTCAGTAAAATGTTTATCTGTCCAGTCATATAACAGGATATACAAAGGGATACGGTACATATTACCATTTTTTTTTTTAAGAAAACGTAGATAGCTAGAAGGCACTGTGTCTTAACCATACATTGGCACAAATTTGAAAAGCTGTGCAAAAAAAAAAAAAAGGATTGTCTTTAAAGAAGACCAGACACAGCTAGACTTCACAGATGTCCTCAAGAAAAGTGACCTGGGAAGTAGTGCAGAAGTGGTCACTGCTGGCCAAAGTCATGAGACTGAGGCTAGCAAGAGTGCAAGTGAGCTGGAGTCCAGAATGAGGGAATCAGAGTATTCAGATCAAATTGAGAAGATGAGACCAGAGCTAACTCTGGTGAAAGCAAAGACATACACTAAGCTGTGGAGGGCAAAGCTGGAAGCTGAGAAGCAAGAAAGGCAGCAGCAGTAATATGAAATCCAAATAAGAGAGGAGTGAGAGCAAGAGCGTGAACATGAGAGGGAAATGGAGATCCTTTCTGTGCCAGAAGGCATTACCACAAACCGTGACTTGAGGCATCAGGAGTTTGACCTAGGATACAAAACTTTATTCTAAAATGTTTTCCCAGTATTGGTAGGGGGAGGACCTTGATTTGTTTTTAAAATCTCTTGAAAAAAATTCTGGGTAATTTAAATTGGACAGTGCTCCTTGGGCAACTCATATTTTTGCCATTTCTTATGGGACTGGCGTCAGAGGCCTTCGCCAATATGGACAATGAAGACTGTATGGACTGCACATGAAAAATGGCTTGTTAAAATATTTTGAATTGAATCCAGAAGCCTATAGACAAAAATTCAGAGGGTTAAGCAAGGCACTGCAAGATAGCTATTCAGAAATATGTGTTCAACTAGACAGTTGGTTAGAGCAATGGTTAGATGGTGGAAAAGCTAGCTCCATGGACCAGATTAAGGATTTTTTCCCATGAAACAGTTTCTCAAGACTGTGCCATAGGAGTTAGGACATACTAAGGACTGAAAAAGCTGAAAAGGCATGAAACGCCCCAATTAACAGCTCCCCCACCACTTCAGTGGTAATAGTTCAATTTACATATTTCTTTTTTCCTTTTTTTTGTATAATCTTTATTGAAAAATTCAGTCATACGTAGGAATAGTGCATGAGCATAAAAAGAACAGTCACACTGGCAAGTTTTGTAGTGATCTGTAATACACTATACCCACATCACATTATGAAGTATGTTTAACCATCGTACCGAATTCACCAAATACAGAAACACACAAATGGAAAAAATAAAAATATAGGTCCAAACATGACCCAATGAACAAATGGTCCATCTAAGACATTTGATTTTTAACATCTGTAAGAATTGTCAAATGAGTACATCTGTACTAATTAACAGTTATAGTAATTACGTGAGGCAAAGACCCACTAACAATGTACGGCAATGAGGTATTCCCAATCAGCCCAGGCCCCCAGGAGAGACACAGAGACCCTCTACCTCTGACAGATCCTACCAAGTGTGCCTATACTACCCCTTCCCGAAGGGTTTGGGCCTCCCCAGGAGGCAAGGAGTTTAGAAAAGGCTCCCAGATCATAAAAAAGTGCTCACCCTTCCCCTTCACTACAAACAAGAGATACTCTAAAGCTAGGGCTTGTATAGACAGTGTCCTCCACTGAATAGCTGTAGGCGGAGCACAGGAGACCCAGGTATTCATATTACACTGACGTGCCAGGATTAAAAGAACCTGAATCCGCCTAGGAAACAACTTCCACCCTTCTACTACCATGTCTTCCATACCAAACAACAGGGCCATCAGGGTTACTGGAACTTGTTTCCCAGCCATATTGGAAATCTCACCAGCCACCAAATGCCAGAAGGACTGCAGCACTGGGCAAGACCAAAAGTAATACATATAAGTGCCATGGGCAAGCTGGCATCTTCCACACATAGGGGAAATCATGGGGTGATATTTACGCACTATAATGGGTAGGCAGTACAATCTGTGGATGAATTTATACTGGGATTCTTTGTAACAATTGCAAAGCAAAATCCCCTTATGCGTCTGTAACAATAATCCCCAATCTTCCTCTCCAATGGATGCCCCAGATCCCTCTCCCACAGCATTCTTGTTTTAGCCATAGTATCAGGGTAGAAACTCCTGTCCTGATATACAAATTTATGAATGATCCCCTGTGGGTTCAACCCCATCATCACTAGCTGTTCGAATTGAGCTAATGGACAGTCTGCTACCCGATCCCTGCCTAAACCCTTCCAAAGGCTCAAATTTGCAAATAAAAAAAATGAGAATGTGGGAGCTCAGTGGCCTCCTGGATCTCAGCAAAGGGATGAACCCCCTCCTGCGCATACAAGAACCTTATGCAAGAGATGCCTGTGGCCTCCCACTCACCAAACCCTCCATCTGAAAGCTCAGGTACAAAGAAAGGATTCTGACACACCGGCACTAGTAAAGTTTCATACCTAAGCCCCCTCTATGCCATCTCAAGAGACTCCATGCCTCCAGAGTCCATTTCACCAAGGGATTAGGTGCAGCCTGTCTAGAATAGGACTGCCTCCCACAGGTGGTAAGGTAAGCAGACAAACTCCCAGGGCTACCGTCCTCTTCAAGATCCAATCAATTGGCCTCAGATGGGCGGTGCACCCAGTCTTGCAAATACCGACATTGTGTTGCCACTTTGTAACTTTTCAAATCTGGGAAATTGAGTCCTCCCTTGGAGGCATCTATCTTTAGGTGCTGTAGGTTCATACGTGGGTGCTTTCCTTGCCATAAAACAGAAGAGAATGCCCCTTCCAGGCACTTCAAATCACCCCTCATAATACCCATCAGGAGTACTTGAATATTATATAACAATCTGGGTAAGATATTCATTTTTAATAAGGTTGAGTCATCCCAACCAGGAAATCAGCAGCACCCTCCAGTGAGATAGGTCCTCCACCACTGCAGCAATGAGGGGAGTATAATTTAACTGGTAAAGCAAGTTGAAGTTCTTACCTATTCAGATCCCTAAATATTTGAAGGACCCTTCAACTGCCCACAGACCCCAGATTTCCCCAGAGTCCCACCCTGTGTGTCCCAGAGAAAGTAATTCTGATTTATAGAGATTAACCTTATAGCCAGAGGAGAAAAATTCCTCTATTACCCAGAGCAATACTGGCATAGATCAGGTCAGCTCTGTAGCATAAAACAGAAAATCGTCTGCATAGAGGGTAAGTTTATGGGGCATCCCTGAATGTCCTGTTACCCCTTAAATAGTTACATCCTGCCTAATGCGTATTGCTAATGGCTCGATGGCCAGTGCAAAAAGGAGAGGGGAGAGGGGACATCCCTGTCTTGTCCCCCAATGAAGAGGGAACCCATCTGTAAGTGTGCCATTATCCAGAATACGTGCCACTGGAGCTATGTGCAGGGCCTGAACCATACCCACAAAGGCCTCCCCTAGACCAAACCTGAACATAACCTCAAAAATGTAATCCCACTCTATACTATCAAATGCCTTCTTGGTGTCCATGGACAGCACACAGGCACCCTGGACACTGAGAGGCCCCCCCATACCACATTCAGAAGTTTGCACACATTGTGATAGGACAAACATCCCTTCACAAAACCCATTTGGTCCAGGTAAACCAAACCCAGGAGCAACAGCTACAGTTGGCTTGCCAATACCTTGGTGAGGATCTTCATATCACAATTTAACAGGGAGATAGGACAATAGGAGGCACACTCAGTCAACTCTTTGCCCGGTTTTAACAGCAGGCAGATGACCGCATCATAGTAGGTAGTCAGGAGTATCCATCTCCCCTCACCTCCCTCATTAACTCCCATAAGGGATCCACCAGAGAGCCTACCATTTCTTTATAATATTCAGCTGCAAACCCATCTGGTACACTTGCCTTGCCAGTTTTAAGACCAGCTATAGCCTTCCGGATTTCTTCCCTCGTAATTTCTGTGCCAAGCGCCTTCCTCTGACCAGAGGTAAGCTGGGGTAATGTCAAGCCATCCAGGAAGTCATGCACTGCTAGCTGGGTCCCTGTACATTCAGTTCAAGTTCATGTTTATTGCATGAAAACTCCATTGAACAAGCTCATTCACAAGGAGGTCCTGAGGCATGTATACATATAAAGGAAATTACATATATGAAATCACAGTACATGAAAATATATGATACATGTTTTACATAGTGCTCAATTAAAACATGAAAAGGTAATAATTATAAATATAACCTGGGAGAAATCATAAGTAGAGAAAGTACAGCCAAGGTAGTTGGGACAGGAGCAATAGGAAGCATAAGGTAAAGGGAGAGTATAATATAGGAGCAAGGGGGTGGAGGAGAAGAGGGGGAAGGATCTTGAATGGGGGGGAATTGAGGATGGGGCAGAGTATTATCGAAAAGGCAAGGATGACAGAAATGAAGAATACGGGGAGGGGAGGAAAGGGAAGGAAAGGGAAAGGGAATGGGAAAGGTAAGTAGGAATAAGGAAGTAGAAAGAGTCGGGGAAGGAACAGAGTTGTAGATTGAAGAGATCGAAGGACAAGAAGTGACTAGAAACAGCTGCAGGTATCTTTTAGTTTAGTCTTTTGGTTTCAGCTGTATGCAATTGTGAATAGAAGTGATGGAACACATCCCTAATATGTCCTTTGTCCCTCACCAGGTTCCTCTGTCTTGTTTTAATAACTGGAATATGGGTTGGGCCTCCCCTACCCTGAATAAGCCAAACCAACAAGGGTCCCGGCTTATTACCCCATTCGAAGAATTGCTTTCTGGCATAAAACCAGGATGCATGGGCCTCCTCCATCAGGAGCAAGTTAAGCACCTCTCTAGTGGTAGTCAACAAATGTAGAGTGTCCCCAGTGTGTCCCAAGGCCACTCGGCATTCTAAGTCTTTGAGCTGTGCCTCTAATGCCACACATCTTTCATGCTTCTCCCTCTTATATTCAGTCACATATTTAATAATGACTCCCCTCTTAAAAGCCTGACCAGCATCCCAATATACCCCCAGACTCAGTGCAGATTTATAATTTGTCTATTTGTATAACTGCCACTGCTTCTTTAGGTAGGTGCTGAAATCTTGCTGCACTAACAAATATGATGGGAACTTCCATGGAGGTGGGCCATCCCACTTCTCCACCACCGACAGAGTTAGGCCCATCATGACATAGTCCAAAATGTATTTGACTGTGCCAGGCTCAAACCAACTGGTGAGACTGGAGACAGAGTAAAACAATATAGTCCAACCTGGACCAGGTATTATGGGGTTAGAGTAGAAAGTATATTCTCTTGCACCTGAATTAGCTGTGCACCACCCATCCATCAAGTCCAGGTCAGTGAGCCCCAGCTGCCATTGACACACACTATGGTGTTGGCGTCCCCTTCCAGCAGAATGATCCAGCATACGGTCCATACCTGTATTGAGATCCCCACCCAAAATGAGGCCAGGAAACTGCTCCCTACCGATAATATCTAAGTTATCCTGGTAGAATGCAGGATCAAACACCACTGGAGCATAGATACTTCAAAAGGTGATCATTTCCCCATATAATTCCCTTTCTAAATAAAAGTACTGCCCCTCTTGTGGATCTGCCACTACCTGGAGGACCTTCAGAAGCAACTGTCAGTGGATAAGGATGGCCATGTCCTGCTTATGGGATGAATAAGATGCTACATAACATACCCCAACCCAGTTCTGGACCAACTTATTGTGCTCTTTATCAGAGAGCTGTGCTGTCCTGGAGCAGTGCCACATGGGCACGTTGACGTTTGAGGGTGGTTAGGACTTTAGTCCACTTAACTGGGAGAAAACCTCTGCACATTCCAGGATATGATCGTTACCTGCTCTTCATTACTTATTGATGCCAAGAAATAAAAGATCCCCTAGGATCAGTCCCTTATGCCACATAGGCTAAAAATCATTACCATACCTCGTATTTAAAAAATAATAACAACATTGGGTGGACCACAACATAAAACCCAAATACTGTAACTGTTGAACATATGAACATGGAAATTTAGAACAAAGATCTACCCTCCCCATGATCTCTCAACAATAACAGCAGAAAACAATGATAACCAGTAAAGTGTGAATTTCACATCTGTCAAGTAAAATAACACATACCCAAGCCATAAACCATGCTCCCCCTTCCTTCCCACCCCCAGAACCACTTGTGCATCAATGTGTCTACTCGAAGACAAAGACAGACATAGCCCATGAGGAGAGAGATCCTCTAAGATCCCTCCCCCACCCCCTCATTGCACTTAGTTATCTATACAAGGACTATCTCTCAGCCCCTGCTAAAGAACACAAAATACATAAAATTATAACAAATAGCAACATGCAACAATGTATACAGTTCATCACACAATTGTTGATAAGTGGATACACTTACAGTCATATTAAACACAACTTAGAAATAATTAGATGGTTAATGACTTATTAAGAATGATTGGACCTTAGGCCTTATAACTATAATCCATTCAACTTATTTAACTAATGAGATAATTAGGAACTTAAAAGCATTAGTCCACTAATACCAAAGACCTATAAAGATTTATTATTACAAATTCTAATATCTAAAATACTAAACCTGTATAACTAAATCAGTTCTTGAGGAGTTCATCTACTGCAAAAAGGGTCCCCAAATGATTAGGAATTGGTCTAGCCTGTCTGAGAGCAAATAAGAAAGTCTTTCATTGTTGGCAGTGTAACTCATCATATTTAACCATTCGGTTAAGGAGGGTACCTTGGGATCTTTCCAGTATTTTAATATTAAATGCTTGTCACAGACAGAAGCAACTGACAACCATAACATTTGTTGATAAGAGAGCATAAGAGTAGGTGGGGACATCCCTAGAATAAATATATCCAGAGAAAGGGGTACAGTATTGGAAAAACAGGATTCACATATCTTACCCACCTCCGACCAGAATTCTTTTAATTTTGGGCAATCCCATAACATGTGGGATATATTGGCATCAGAGGAAATACACTTCCAGCAACGTGAGTCAGGAGAAATGCCCTGTTCATGGAGCTTGGCAGGGGACATATAATATTGATGCAAAATTTTGAATTGAATAAGCTTATCTTGGAGATCTTTGTTCCTGTGATAAGCATTATCCCAAGCTGATGCCCAATCTTGCTCCTCTATTACAATTCCCAATTCTGCTTCCCATTTCTGTCTGGCAGAAGAGGAGAGAGATGTAGAAGTAAAAGAAGAAATAAGCAATGTGTAAACTAAACTCACTCCCTTCTTAATGTTGCACAACTTTACCAGCTGATCCCATTCCTTGCAGTTATTTAAGGAAAGATCCTAATTTAAAAGATGTTCAGAAATTAGGTGTCATAATTGTAAATAGTAATGGAAGTGGAACCACAGAAGAAGGTATCTTTCCTTAATGTCCTTGAAAGACATTGAAGTATCAGAGCCTTTGTGAAATATGTCAGCAATTTGTGTAATACCTGCTTGGGCCCGAACATTGTTGGACAGTAGAAATCCTTTCGTTGTAAGAGATGGATTGGCCTAGAGGGGCATTATTTTGATGGGTTTAGCATCAGGATTAATGGTTTTATTTACCTTCCTTAACACCCTGAATGGGTTACTTAAACAGGGGTTGCTTTTCAAATTTAAAGGGGTGGGTAGATAAATATAGTCAGAGAAAAAATTAGGTTTAAGCAACATTGATTCTAATGACAACCATAAAGGAGACTGAGGACTGTCTACAGTGTTTGGTTGTAAGTGACCCACAACCTGTTTAAACAAGAAGGCCCACTGATACCACTCCCAGTGAGGAAGGGCTAGACCCCCTAGCTCATATGGGGCATGCAGTTTGTTGATGCTTAATCAAGGTAGTTTTGTCCCCCAGAGGAAAGTTTTTATTAACAAATTTAATTTATCAAGTAATGATTTGGGTAGTAGAATCAGAATATTTTGAAATAAGTAGAATAACTTAGGAACAATGATCTTCTTGATTGAGTTTACCTTACCCCAGAGGGATAGATTGAGTCAGCCCCAGTGAATTAAGTCTTGTTCAATACTGCAGAACATAGGCAAGTAATTAAGTTCAACTAAGGCTTCGAAATTGGTGGAGATTTGCAGGCCCAAATAAGTTATGTGACTTCTAACCCAACCTTTTTCAAAGATTCCATTAAGGTTTTTTAGTATAAAGGGAGAGGGGTTAGGGCATAACGCTTAGGACTTGTTCCAGTTAACTTGTAAACCTGAAATAGAGCCAAATTCAAATAATAGTTTTTTGAGAGTCACATAAGACTGAGCAGGTCTAGATAAGGTTAATAACAAATCATCTGCAAATGCAAATGTTTTATGAATAAATGAACTGATTTTAAGGCGAAAAATGCCAGAATGCTCATCTGTAGCCCTAACCAGGGGTTCGATTGCTAGAATAAATAAATAAAGAGATGGGACAACCTTGTCTGGTTCCACAGTGCAGTGGAATAGGCTGGGATACAAGACCATTTGTTAGTATTTGAGCGGAAGAACCTTTATATAGTAATGAGACCCAGGTGTTAAAGTTAATTCCACAACCAAAGTGTTGTAGAGCAAGGAACATGCAGTCCCAGGACAGAGAGTCAAAAGCTTTAAACAAATCCAGGGAGAATACTAGATAGGGTTCCTTAATCTTGTTACCATGCCATAACACGTTTAATAATCTACGAACACAATTAACCCCAGATCTACCATAAATGAATCCTACCTGTTCCTTACCAATAAGTTCACAAATTATTTTTTGGATACGCAAGGTTAGGGTTTTTGCAAGGATTTTATAGTCTGAATTCAACAGAGATATTGGACGGTAGCTGTTGCAACACAAAGGATCATTGCTTTTTTTGTGTATGAGAGTAACCAGGGCCTGCGTCAGTGTTGGGGATAAGGAATGTAAATCACAAGATTCACGGAACATATTAAATAAATAGGTGGATAACTTGGGGTTTAGTAGTTTATAAAATTCCCCCGGGAGCCCATCTAGATCAGGGGCCTTACCATTAGGTACAGTTAATAGCAAGAGAGACTTCCTCCAGGGATAGCTCCTCAACAAAGTTGTTCTTCCTTCACTTTAGTTAGCTTGGGAGGTTTAACAGAGGAAATAAACTGTTTTATTTTTTTCAATATCCACTTTTTTTTATCATATATTTTGGTATAAAATTCTTTAAATGCAGTATTGATTCCTTTACTGCTATTAACTACCTTTCCAGCTGTATCCCGGATACCTGGAATAATAGTTCGGTCCTGTAACTTTTTGAGCCTGTATGCCAATAGTTTTCCAGCTTTTTCTCCTGACTCCCAATAACCCTGCTTTGTACAAAATAAAGTATATATCTGCATGAGCAGAAAGAAGTTTATTAATATCAAATTTAAGCAGGGTGATTTCATAGTATAGGGTTTGATCAAGTTGACCTGAAGAACCTACTTTAGTTTCCAAATCCTTTAGCTTGGCCTGTTTGCTGTCTAAAAGTTTAGCTCTCTATTTTTTCTTGGATTCTACCTCAGATGAAGGCTTTATAAGCATCCGATAGACAAGCATGTGTAACCTCCCCATTATTATCATTTAAGAAATAACCATTCATCTCTTTAGTGACCCAATCCACAAACTTTTTGTCCACATCTATAATTGACTCTTCCCTCTCCCCTTTTTCTACCCCCATATCTGTCCCTTCCACATTCATTTGACCCTGGTTCCAGCTCTAAATTCTTCATACCATATCACTATGTATCTTTTTATATTAGGTTTTATTTGTGTTCGGTGCACTTGATATGTATATTTCTTTACTTTTATGAAAAATTGTGTCCTACCCAAAACTAGCTGTATCTTCTGTTACAAACATATACCACTGTCAATGCTACCTGCTGATACTTTGTATATACTGTATTATTGTATCTCACTTTATTTGTATTATTACTATTTTCTTGTGTGTTGCATCCCATGTATATTGTCCCTTGTTCCTTGTTAACAAACCCAGGTCCACCTCAAAAATGAGCTTGCTCAATGGTGATCGCCTGGTTAATAAAGACTTTGATTGATTGATTGATTGATTGATTTAGTAGGGATACATTCATCCTCCACCTATGTGATTTTTGATGGTCCTCACCCAGTACAACATTTAAAGAAATCAGGGCATGATCCAAAATGATAATGCTGTCAATTTCAGAGTCCAAAATTGAATTAACAATAGCAGTTGAGACAAATAAATGGTCAATTCTACTATAAGTGTAATACAGGTTGGAGAAAAAGGTATTGTCCTTGCCCTGTGGGCGAAGTAACCTCCAGACATCAGTGAGAGACAGTGACTCAAGAAGGTTATGAAGGTATTTGCAAGCTTTAGGTATAAAAGGAGCTGGTCTAGGGGGGTTCCTATCAAGTAAGGGGTCCATAACCTCATTGAAATCCCCACCTAAAATAATAGTATGATCTATGTAATCATTAAGCATAATAAACAGTGAGTCAAAAAAGACAGATTGCTTGGAATTTGGTGCATAAACACTACAGATCACCACCTGTATCCCATCTAGTAAACCTGTCAGTATTTGGAACTGACCCTCAGGATCAGCTGTGTGTGAGGTTTTGACAAAATGTACCCCCTTCCTAAGTAGGATAGCAGTTCCTCTTTGCTTGCTATCATAGGAACTAAATTCAGCCTGTGCGACCCAAGATCTGGAGAGCTTGGCAGACTCAGCATCATTTAAATGAGTTTCCTGTAGCAAAGCAATATCTGCCCCTGGTTTATTCAGGTAGGATAAGACCTTTTTCCTTTTAATGGGAGATCCCAACCCATTCACATTCCAAGATAAAATTTTGTATGGAAGCATGAGTGCCTGCTAATGATTATCAAGATTACAAGCACGTATAGAGCAGATCAATACCACAATTAACAATTATACTGCAAACAGAAAAAATAATGCAAACGGTCTAGTTAATAAACAGCTGTATCAAGACAGAAATGTTAGATCAGATAAATAATTTAAAATAACAATACAACAAATAGCTGAAAGTTTCTGTATGGAGAACAAGCAGTAGGATGTGAGCTACTGCAAAACCTAGAGTTCACCAGACCAAATAGTCCAAGGTGTGTCATGTGTAACGCTGTCAAGTAATATACATCCAGACAAACCAGCTGTATGTAGAATGAAAGAAAACAAATCAATTTAAGGGCCAGAGCAATACCATAAGGAGTGTTAAGAACAACGTCAGTACAATATGACATATCACAAGGGTGAATGCCGGAGCACCAGCGCTCAACAAAGGGTGGATGGGGATATATAAAAAAGGCGAGTAAACAAAATAAGGGTAACAAGGAAATGAAGGGTGAAAGAAAGGTGCTGTGTTTGAAAAAAAAACAAACAAGTAATATAATTTGGTGTATAATTTAAAACTATATCCATAGCCACTGGCTAATAAAAGCAGAGATTAACTCTAAGGGGGTCAGTATAGAGATCAATAAACAATTTAAGATCATTCAGACTACATGTAAGCTAGTTCTCTCCCCCAAAGCTTCAACCAGATTAAGTCAAATAAAACCACATAATTCTCAAGAACTTAAAGTGAAATTATAGAGGATAATGGCTGGGAATCGGGTGATAACCATGCTGTAATTACCTCGAGTGGTTGCTAGGGCAACTTGGTAAACCTCGAGACCGTAGCTCGAGAGGTTTACTGTTGCCCCTAGCAACCACGAGAGGTGATTTCATGCGTAGTTATCACCCGATTCCCAGCCATTATTTTTTATAGTGTATGGTGAAAAAAGCATTAAAAAAACACCATAAAAAGCATTTAACTCTACCAATCCTCTCTTGGCACTTGCTTGTGATACTATTCATTCACACCTGGCACTTGACCGAGTTATAATTTGTCCATTTAGTAAATTATAATTTGTCCATTTTGTAAAATCACCAGTGACTCTGTTTTACCTCACACTGTCTGAAATTGGATGTTAACCTAAATGCTTTACCCCTGTTGATACCTTGTTAATGTCACCTTGAACTGTTCCTTTTTAGTCAATCTTTCTGCTATGATGTTTCCTGTATAACCCTGTACAACTATGTAATCACCATGTTGTACTCTCTCAGGTCGTTCCTGAAAATAGGCATATTACTTGTCTAGTGTACTTACCCAGTAACCAAAAGCTAAATAAATAAACATTCGATCTGCGATAACAGTAGGTGCCTTTAGGATCGTTTTACACAGCAACAGAAAAAATCCGGTTGGTCGCTGGTGGTCACGTGGTCAGGAAATCCTAAGGGTTGTGGGATGTGAAGTTGTGTCTTGTTCTGGGGCCCAAACAAATGAGGATATGAGGGTAAATTTACATCCTGCAGGTCAGAGAAGTCACTAATTTTTCACTTTACTGCTGCCATTTCAGTCGCTAGTCTCGGTAATGGAATGTGCTTTTGAATTGCTTACTGAGACTGGCGGTCGCGATCTATGGGGTTGGAATCTTGTCACATACGTGCATTCCTTTTTGGTATGCCACTGACTGGACATTCTGAAATGTGTTTAACAACTTTTAAAATTCTAAACAGTGCATAACAACACTGTGTAACTGCTGGTTATGGTGGTTAATAAGCGCTTACCATACATTATAATGCTATTAAAGAGGTGAGTCATCATTTCCGGCTCAGGCCAGAAGTGAGCTATTTACTAGCAGACTGTAAACCCCTTTAAGAGATACCACCAGCACCCTGAGTAAGCACAACAGATAGATATAACGGAGACAGTGGGGAAGGGGATATCTGTGCATCCTTCATAAACATTCAGCCAGCAGTTAAACAAAATTGACTGCGTAACACTGTATCATAACATCCCGGGTGAATTATGAATGCATGTTATCAACAGGTCTTTGATTCCATGAATTGCGGGCCCATTTTGAAAGTACTAAATACAAAATGCTAAATCCAAAGTGCATTACAGTCTCAGATCCTTCAATTAACTCAGAGAATATATAAACTCACCAGGATCGCCACAGAGAGACCATAACCCATGAGGGATTACACATAGGAGTGGATTACCGAAACTTTATCAAGGAACTGAACGCGATCGTCACACAGGAAGCGAGGTTTGCATCCCATCTGTAGAAGAGTGAGTCGGCTCCAAAAGGACCATAGTAGAACAGGGAGTTGCGACCAAAATGGGACTTTGATCACAGGAAACAGCAGAAGGAGTAACATTATGAGGGCCCACCTACAGGATGTTGTCATTGGGCATTACCACTTCCAGCTCAGGAGTATAGCGAGAGGAGACTGATCTTGAGCTTTCTCTGCTCCTTCCACATTTCCTTGGGTTCTGTATCATGGAAGCAGGTCTAGGGATATTAGAAGAGTGACCCATCTGTCTGGATTTTCTGTTGATCCCCGGTATGTGTGGAGGTGAAACAAGGGAACTGGCTGCAGCCGAGTAAGAGCAAGATGTTGAGCTTTGAGGTAACGTTATCACATTGGAATGTTGGGGAGGCCTTTCAGAATTTTGGTTGCGAGTTTTGGCAGTGGGAGCGTGAGAGGCAGAGTGTGCATGCGATGACCTGACAGACCCTCATGTAGACTTGAGCCCGTGGGCACCATTGGCCAAAGTTGTTTTCAAATCAAAGGCCTTGGAACTTTACTAGTCTCTGATGAAGCTCCAAGCCTCCCCTGCAGAATCACATTTAAAAACTTTTCCCTCTTCCTGTTGAATAATCAGGGATGCTAGGTATTTAAAGTAATAGGGGACACCATATTTTTGCAACTGTTGTTTCACATCATAAAAAATCTTCCTATTGCTAATTACTTCAGAGGAGAAATCTGGAAAATAGAAACATGCTCCCCCCTCCACACAGTATTTCTTTTCCTTCTTGCCAAAAAAAGGATTTCTTCTTTAACAGAAAATCTGAGCAGATAAGCAATAATGGGCCTGGGCTTTCCATTATTCTTTTCAGGACCCAGTGACCTGTGAGCCCTTTCATAGAAACATAGAAACATAGACTTTGACGGCAGATAAGGACCACTTGGCCCACCCAGTCTGCCCATTTCCCCTACCTATTGGATAAGCTGCAGATTCTAGTTAACCAACAGCCTACTTCCTGCAACCCCCCACTATAATTGCCTTATGTCTGTCCCATGCATGTTTGAATTCCCCCACTGTTTTAGACCCCACAACCTCTCCAGGAAGGTGGTTCCATGCGTCCACCACTCTCTCCGTGAAAAATAATTTCCTCACATTACCCCTGAGCCATCCCCCCTCTAACTTTAAATTGTGCCGCCTTGTTCTTACACATCTCTTTTTCTGAAAGATGCTACCCTCCTGGACTTTGTTAATTCCCTTGAGGTACTTGAAAGTTTCTATCATGTCCCCTGTCCCTCCTTTCATCAAGGGTATACATATTAAGCTCTCCCAGTCTCTCTTCATATGGTTTCTGATGTAGACCCTGCACCATTTTAGTTGCCCTCCTCTGGACTGCTTCCATCCTGTCTATGTCCTTGCATAGATGAGGTCTCCAAAACTGCACGCAGTACTCCAGATGGGTATCACCAACTGTCTGTATAGAGTGATAACCACTTCCCTTTTTCTACTTGTGATGCCCCTCCCTATGCATCCCAGTATCCCCCTGGCTCTCCTTACTGACTTCTCACATTGCTTACTCACCTTTAGGTAATCTGATATGACTACACGCAGATCCCTTTCCATTATTTTTGTCATTAGTACCTCCCCTGCTATTGTATAACCAAGACCACTGGTGACCAAGAATTTCAGGCAGAAAACTTTGTAAAATGTGAATCATGTTCGGACCCTCCAGATCCTCAGGGACACCCAGAATCCTAATATTATTTCTACAGCCTCTGTTTTCTAGGTCATCTACCTTGTCCAGTAAATAACAAATTTGTGAATTTTGTTTCTCAGTTAGTTGCTCAAGAAAACTGACAGAGTTAGTGAGTTTGTTTATCTTACTGTTGTTGGTGCTGATTCTAGATGAGAGTTCTTCTGTATTTTTTGTGAGGGGAACAGCAGTGGATTTAATTTCCGTGATATCCATTTGTAAACCTTGTAACATATGTTTAATCTGGGCCACATCATCCTTACTGGCTGACTAGTTATTAATGGTAGAGGTAGAATGTGAGGAGGACAAGTTGTTCCGCATAACTGGAGACCTGGTAGAAATGGCCCGTATCGCGGTAAGATTACAGAGCGCCGAAACTGGAAAACGATAAATAATGTAAGTAATTCACTTCCCACAATGCTGGTAATTGATTATATGAATGACCTTAGTTCAAACGATCAGAAGTACTGCACCGGTCATGTTAAATATAAATATAAATAATTAAATAACTTAAAAATGCTGGTGTTGTCCGGAGTGTAACGGTTAACCTGCCATCTAGCATTAGCACCGGCACGCGTTCCCAGTTAGGGTTTACCCTGACTATATATATCATCAGGCAGTGAGATATTACCACTTATAGCGCCCCCCCTCGAGATTGTATACACTCCAGCATTCAGATACCCTTACACTAAAGAATCCGATGCACACCTTCACATCCCTTAGATCCACCCCCATCAAATGATTTCCATGATAAACTTCATGCAAGAAAGAAAAGGCTGCTGCCCACTGGCCCATAGGCTTATCTAGGGCCGAACAGGAAACCACTGCCCCTCCCACCTGGTGCCAACAGGGAGTGTCATCCTCGGTTGCATCCAATGCACAGGGAATGGGAAAACAAAACCTCAAATCCCTTCCCCTATCCAATGCTTCAGACACCAGAAGCTGCACCTAGGTCCCCAGCCCACCTCCACCCACCCCATTCAACTCATGATATAATTTCAGAAGCCACCTCTTCCCAGAATCCACCAGTATGGCTGAGAACCTAACTACACCCCTGCAGAACCTTTGATGACAAAAGTTAGTCTATAACTTCATATTCTCATGTCACCCATTGTCCTTCCACCCCCCCTTCAACCGAGGGGTCAATGAACATTTCTTGTATGCAGAGGTAGATGGGGCAGGATCTCCCACAGCAGCCTGGTAAAAGAGGCAGGAAGGCACCACGTAACCTATATATCTTACACATGGCAGCCACCACATGCCCCCCCCCCCGGATCTACCTTAAACTGTCCAGTCTTTTCCTCCCAATTGTCCAGCCTCCTCTTATGCACAGGACCTTGCTTTACCTTCTGGACTATGTGGTATTAGGTGCACTAAAGAGGGAGAACCAGCACACCACTAGCTTTCACAAGGTCCTCCGAGTTCCCAGTTCCAAACAGGAGTCTGCAGATAAGGAGTCTCCACTAGAAAACGTGCAGTCAAGCAACCCAAACAGGGTGTCCTTTCAGTCCACAAAGGTAGGGCCAGAAGGCATGCAAGGTAACCTCGACACCTTAAGTGTTCAAGGCACTATACGCATATTGTGACCCAGGGACAGGGGGATAAAAGGAAATTTCTGCAGCCAGCCCATCAGGGCCAAAGTACACAGCAAGAGGTTCTCAACATCCACTCCTCAGGCAAGTTTCCTCTGTAAGTCCTGAACAAAAGCAGAGGCCCTGTCTGTGTCATGAAAGGAATAAGTTGCCCCCTCATGTTTGATTTTTAATAGAGCAGGGAAGGCAAAAAAGAAATCCACCTTCAGTTCTCTGAGCTTGTTGATGATTACGAAGAACACCCGTCACTTTTTCTGCAGATGCTGAGAATAATCTGGAAAATAATCAAGCGACGGCCTTCATACATAAGCTCCTTGTTGCTGTAGTATACATTCAGCATGGCTTGGGGTTGACCTACTGGCAGTTTGGGCATAACAGCCTGATGAGCTCTTTCAAGTTTAATTTTACCCCCTTTAGGTGACATACCTTTTGTCGAGGCACAGGTCAGGAAGCATAGGAAAACCAGGAAAAATTGTTCAGTATAACTATTTACACTAGCAGTACAAACATAGAAAGCACAGTCCTTCTTCTGAGTTTTTTTTCTCAATTTCCAAACTCTTTAGGTATGCCCACCCTGCTGAAAATTTTGGCAAGCTCTGCAGCCACTGTTGGAGCTGTGACAGTACACATTGGAACTGCCTCTGGGTATTGAGTAGCATAGTCACACACTACCAAAATGAATCAATTACCCTTTTTACTTTTGTCTAAGGGGAAGACCACATAGAAACATAGAAATTGTTGGCAGATAAGGAACACTAGGCCCATCCAGTCTGCCCGTAGGTCCTATACATTGTATGTAGCCACTGACCCTATGTGATAAATGGCTTTTCATCACTCCTACGCCTCTCAAGCTTCCCCTGTGCCTGTCCCAGGCATGCTTAAACCCCTCCACTGTGCTTGCCCCCACTACATCCTGTGGCAGACTATTCCAAGTGTCAACTACCCTTTCTGTGTAGAAAAACTTCCTCACATTACCTCTTAATCTACCCCCTTCCAATTTCATATTGTGCCCCCTTGTTCCCTTGTTCTAGTATTTTTCTTACATTGGAAAAGGTCTCCCACCTGCACCTTGTTTCTGCCCTTGAGGTACTTGAAAGTTTCAATCATGCCCCCTGCTGTCTCCTCTCCTCCAGTGAGTACATATTGAGGTCCCTTAGTCTCTCCTCATATGTTTTGTGGTGCAAGCCCTGCACCATCTTTGTTGCCCTTCTCTGGATAGTCTCCACCTTATCTATGTCCTTGCGCAGGTGTGGCCTCCAGAACTGCACACAGTACTCCAGGTGAGGCCTTACCAATGTTTTATACAATGGCATCACCACCTCCTGCCTCATGCTAGTGAAACCGCTGCATGTAATATAATAATAATAATAATAAACTTTATTTCACAAAAGCGTCCTTCCAATACCAAGGCGCTTTACAAAAAATAAAACCAGAGTAATAAAATCAATAAACACAATATAAGATAATAACAAAAATCTGAACAAGGTTATTCACTCAACTCCATTAAAGGCCTGGCACCATAAGAAAGTCTTTAATGCCTGTTTAAAACTTCCCACAGTCATGCACTCCCATAGCCGATGGGGTAGAGAATTCCAGAGGGTAGGTGCCACATACATAAAAGCCCGGGCCCCAGAAGACTTCAAAGACACCTTCGGAATCTCCAGCAACCCCTCATTGGCTGAATGGAGCTGTCGCCCGGGGCGGTAGGGAACTAGAAGCTCTTTCATGTAGTCAGGGCCAAGTCTGTAAAGGTGTGGGAAATAACAGATGTCCAGACGATTTTCAAGATGTATAAAAAACGCATGCAAATGCATTTATCATTTTATTTTTAGAAACAAAATTTTAAAAAAAAGTTCACAGAAAGGAAACTATCAGTGTTAAATTCACACCCATCCAATACAGGAAATTCACCTTGATTCAAGCTCCTAAACAATGTCTTTTCTTTTCATCCAATAAAGCACTTTTGTGTGAAAAACCTGCACACAACCTCCTTCACTTGTGGTCAGTCAAATACTGACCAGCCTTTCTAAATTTGTTCCCTAGAGGACAGTTTATATGGCGCCTGAGGCTATGACATCATGACCATGTGACACACAATTAAGAAAAACTTGTACTATTCTAATCTTTCCTAGTACATTCACACTGGTCTGTGAAAGCTACCTGGGCACATAGATGTGACTATTTCTATCATTCTTATGACCAGTCACACAAGGGGTCTTATAACTCATGTAGAGACCTTAATTTACTGGAGGGGGTGTGGTTTGAAATTAAGCCCCTCCCTCTTGTGTGACTCATCCTCTCTGGTTCCTATATAGGCAGCCATTTCATGGGTTGCCAGCCCTATATTAGGAACTTTCCAGAGTCAACCACAGTCAGGTAAAGAAACAAAACAGTGTTTTTACTTTTATTCAAAAAGGCAAAATAACCTGGTTTAACATGTTTGAAAGTGAATCTCTAACCGTAGCAAAGAACAACAGATGGGGGTGCACTCCCTATCTGTGTTCTCATCAAGTTAAGATTCCACTTCCCAGCAGAAATGTATTTTTCTAACAAAACAACAACAATTTAATTCTTCAAGTTTGACTCTGAAAATGCATATACATTTCCTTTTCAGGTTGCATGTTTCATTCTGGCACATTTAGACTACTTTCTGGTGCAGCAATCATATCTGACAGCTTGTAATTGCAGCCAGCAGCTAAAACCTCTCATTCTGGCTTGGAGCCAACCTACAGCCTCTTATTAAAACTCTGTGGCTGCTCAGTCAAAAGGAAAAACAGTTTTGGACACTATTTAGGGCACTACAGGGCTTATTTCCCTCTGCCTGTAGTGTCCTGTATTTAATTTCAGCAAACAGCCTCTCATTCTATATTGTATCTGTGAAGTGGATACCAGAACAGCACATTGGGACAGCGAGGAGTTGCATTATGGCAACTGTACATAGCTGCTCTATACTCGGCTCTCCCATTCAGCCACACAGTCTTTCTTCGATAAATCGCAACAAGCAGTTGTAATTTTGAAGCACTACAGCTCCATTTTGAGGATTCTTTTCAGCTTGAACATGCACAGGGTCCCTCGCGAGCGTGCGAATGTGCGATCATGCGCACACTTCGCTGCTGCTATCACTTGCTCACTTGCACCAAAGCGCATGGCGCTATTTCATTTACTTGTCTCTGCCTCTGTCTTAAACACGCTAAACCATCACAAACATGCCTTTAAAATAAAGGCAGGGGAGTTACAAAAGTCATACTGCTTTCTTCAGTATACTCTGAGGTTTGTGTGAGACAGCTGAATAAGGGGGATTTATACAAGATGCAAGATAATTTAATTTAAGGTTGTAAAGAAAAGTAAAGAAAAGAGATAAAAGATTATCAGGTTGGCCACCCTGACAAGAAAAGTTAGGATAGATATGGAATAACAGTAGAAGACAAGATAGAGTGAAAAGGAAATGGGGAAGGGGGGGCTGCATCTTGTAAGGAGTGTGTAATGTATTATTTTTTTTATTATTCATAACGAGTCTTTCTGTTACACACCTCCCACCACAAGAAGGCAACACAATACATTTGTTGGCTGAGATCCTTCACCCTTGGAAGGGCTGGAACTTCCGCCCACCCACTCCAGAAGTTCCCCTCTGGGACCCTAAATAAATAGTTCTGTACTAACACAGTACGTACAGTACTTAACAGAATTACTATACAGACTATTCCCTGAGGTTGTAAATGCTTAATATAAACACATTATATATGAAATAACATCACAAAACAGTTCCGTTTGTTTCCAATGACCCGCTGTCGGCACCATATCTAGAGAGATAATTTGCGTTTAGGTGTTTTGTACCAGACCTGTGTTTTACAGTAAAGCGATAGGGTTGTAATGACAGGTACCACCGCATAATCTGCATGTTCTTATCCTTCATTTGATGTAACCAACAAGGTGGATTATGGTCTGTCATTACCACAAATCGTTACCCTATAGGTAATATTTTAGGGACACTCTATGGCCCACTTTAGAGCCAAATATTCCTTTTCAATGGTAGAATATTTGCGCTCACGCTCATGCAGCTTCCTGCTGATATATAACACAGGATGTTCACCCTTGTCATCATGTTGTGTGAGTACCGCTCCCAGGCCTGTGTCACAGGCATCAGTTTGAATTTCAAATGGCTTCTGAAAATCTGGGCTAGTCAAAACTGGGGCGGAACAAAGTACTGCCTTTATGTTCCTAAAGGCTTCCTCACAGGAAGGTGTCCATTTGACCTTATTCGGGTATTTGTTCTTTGTTAGCTCTGTTAATGGTGTAGCTAAGGTGGCAAAGTCAGGGATAAATCTCCTATAATAGTTAGCTATACCCAAGAATGAGCACACTTGTTTCTTTGTAACAGGGATGGGACTCTTAGCTACTGCCTCCACTTTATCAGTTTCTGGTTTTAGGGATCCTTCTCCTACCACAAAACCTAAGTACTTGGTCTCTGTTTTTGCTATTACAAATTTAGCAGGATTGATGGTCAAACCTGCATCCTTGATTTATTGAATGATTGCACTCAAATGGATCAAAAGCGTGGAGCAATCAGGGCTGAAAATAACTATATCATCCAAATAAGCAGAGCTATATTGGGTATGGGATCTTAAAATGTGGTCCATATAACGCTGAAAGGTGGCAGGGGCACCATGGAGTCCAAAAGGCATTTCTGTAAATTGGTACAGTCCTATTGGGGTAGGGAAGGCTGTTAATTCTTCGCTTTAGGGGCCAAGGGAATCTCCAATATCCCTTGGTTAAATCCAATGTACTGATAAAGTGGGCATTTCCAGTTTTATCCAACAGGTCGTCTATTCTAGGCATGGGATACCAGTCAAAATCTGAAACTGCATTTACCTTTCGAAAGTCCAAACAGACCCTTATTCCACCCTCTTTCTTATTCACAATTACCATCAGGGAGGACCAGGCACTTCTTGATGGAACTACAACACCTAATTGTTCCATTTTCTTAACTTCATCTATCACCTCCTGCCTGATTCTTTCTGGTAGCCTATATGCTTTTTGATGGATAGGCTTTGTCTGGTTTACTTTAATGTCGTGCACTACTCCCTTAGCTTGTCCTGGAGTGGTTGTAAATGTATCTTTAAAATGCAGTAGTAACTGGTCTATCTCATGTTTTTATTCAGGTTTAAACTCTGGATTAATAAAAACACCTACCTCACTTATGGAATGGTCAAGTCACTCATAAGCAGCATCTAAGTCAGGTTGTTCTGCCTCTTGGTGTATGTAAAGGGACTGTACTGCTGGTTTCTCCACCCATTTCCGTAAAAGGTTTGCATGGTATATCCTTTTAGTGGGTCTATGGCCAGGCATTTCTATCTCAAAATTCACAGGCCCTATCTGGCGAATGACATCATAAGGGCCCTGCCAACACATTAACAACTTGTTCTCAGTTGATGGCAGTAATAACAGAACTTTTTCACCAGGCATAAAACATTTGCTTTTCAGACCAAAATCATAAAATTTCTTTTGTTCCGTTTGGGTTACATTCAAGTGAGCCATGGTGACATATTTAACCAGCCTCTCTCTCTCAAAGTGGTCATATAATCTAGGATATTACTATACCCAACATTTGTACCTCCCTCCCAGTGCTCTTTTATCACATCCAATGGACCCCTGGGATTTCTTCCATAAAGCAGTGAAAAAGGTGAAAACCCAGTTGTTGCTTGGGGTACCTCCCTGTAAGCGAAAAGGAGTTATGGGAGATATTAGTCCCAAACCCTGCCTTCTTCCTGGATGTATTTTTGCAACATTTTCTTTAATGTCTTGTTGAATCTTTCTACAAGACCAACTGTCTGGGTGTGGTAAGGTGAAGTACGAACAGCAGAAACCCCTAGGAGATGATACAACTCTCTCAACATGACAGAGGTAAAATTGCTGCCTCTGTCTGTGAGGATCTTCTGTGGTATGCCCATCCTGCTAAATACTTCAGCCAGTTCTTCTGCTATACGGAGGGGTGGGGGCAGTAACAGTATGCATGGGTATGGCTTCAGGGTATCGTGTGGCGTAATCACACACTACGAGTATAACTCTGTTACCCTTTGAACTTTTAACAAGAGGGCCAACAACATGCATGGCAATTCATTCAAAAGGTGTTGTAACATAAGGTATGGGTTGAAGGGGCACCTGGTCTCTTTTTCCACCCTGGGCAACCATTTGGCATTCTGGGCAAGCACGGCAAAACTCTGCCACATCCTGATATATCCCTGGCCAACTAAAGTGTGCTAGTAATCCTTGCAGGGTTCTATCCCTCCCTTCATGTCCTGCCGTAGGTATATTACGGGCTAACTGCATGACTCTCTCCATATACCTTTGGTACCATTAATTGTTCAACAGGCACATTTAGTACAGGGTCAACAGTTACATGATACAAAATATCATTTTTTCAATAAAATGAGACTGTCCAGGATTTGATTTCTGGTGCACCTGTAAAAAAAAAAAGGTTCAAGAGTTTTATCTGCCTTTTGTTCTGTAACAATGTCTTGCAAAGACAGACCTGGTGCAATGCCAGTGACTTTATGCTTTTGTTCATCCACCCATTTCCTTTGTTCCTTCTTCTTTTGTTGTCTGGATTTCCTATTTTTTTCTGTCTCCTCAAAATAATCAGCTTCAAAAGGAAACGTCTGCTCTAATTGTCTTTGAGCCTGTGAGCGAGTCACCACATTGACGACTGCATAAACTCTTCATGAGTTTTCATTAAAGTGTCACAATGGGAAAAGTCTTGCCCAATTATCACAGGTACTGGGAGTTTAGGTACCAGTCCTACAGTCATACTATGGTTTTCATTATTGACCTTTAAATCAACTTTGGTAGTGTGGTAGTGGTGAATGTCTCCATGTATACACATGACAGTAGTATCAGTTGGGTTGACTATACGATATGATACTAAATCAGCTCCTAATAATGTCTGTCTGCTTCCAGAATCCAATAAACCCATAGTCTGTTGGTTACCAATCCCCACTGATGTCACATAACCAATATTTGCAAAAGCCATATGTGTAATGTCTGACCTTCTTTTGTTTGGACAATTTCGGGCAATATGTCACTTGCCCAGGCAACCATGGCAAATAAGTTCAGCACACGGTATTCTTCCCCCTCTATCTCTTCTACTGGCATTATTCTGATGATTATTAGAATAAAAAGGTCTTACCAACTCAGTAGTCTGCTGTGGGGTGGTCTGTTGCCCTCTAGGTCTTGTAGGATGAGCAGCTAGGTAATCCTCTGCCAGCTTTACTGTATCTTCTGCGGACTCAGGTTGATGTTCTTTAACCCACAATTGAACATCATGCGGTAACACTTGAATGAACTGTTCAATTATAATCATGTCCATGATCTGTTCCTTAGTCTTGACTAGGGGTTGTAGCCATTTTCCTCCATAGTCTCTTAGTTTAGCATATATTTCCCTTGGGGTATCATGCACTGTCATACATTGGGTCCTGAAACGCTGTCTAAATGTCTCTATGCTGATGTCATATCTTCTCAACACATCTTCCTTTACTCGATCATAATTGTTTGCATCCACTCCACTCCACTTAACTGGCTGTAGACCATTTGTGCTCTACCAGTTAAGTAGGGGACCAGTCTTATGACCCATTGGTCACAGGGCCAAGAGCAGGTTTGGGTGATACGCTCAAAAGTAGTGAGGTATGCCTCAATATCATCACTCTCAGATAATTTCATTAACTTAATGTCTCTAGGCACAGTATGAGCAGTCTGACCTTGTGAAAGGGCCTGTATGGCCTTCAGAGTGTCTGTCCATCTCTCGTCCTGTCTCCAACATTCCTCTGCATGGACACACCTGTCCTCTTGCAGCTGAGCCAGTCTTCATCCCTCTGGCGACGATCTTCATCCATCTGGCGATCCATCTCTACTTGGCGGATACACAGCCATCTCAGTAGTTCTCCAGGGTCATCTGGTACTGGAGTCACCTGGGCTGCCTCCTGCTTTAGGGACTCCTCATCCAAATTCTCATCCTCAGGTCTCTTCATCTTAGGCCTTGCTCCAGGTTCCAGGCCAGGCAGTAACTGAATTCCAGTTTTCTCAGTCACTGATCGTGTCACATGCAACCCATCTTGCTCTATCTGGGTCTTTTTCTCCATCTGTCAGGGTACTTACTTTAGTACCCCTGGACAACGTCTCTGAATCAATTCTAGACGAGCCAGTTATATCCCACTCTGACACCAGTGTAAAGGTGTGGGAAATAACAGATGTCCAGTTGATTTTCAAGATGTATAAAACATGCATGCAAATGCGTTTATCATTTTTATTTAGAAAAAAAAAATAAAAAAAAAGACCCAAAAAGTTCACAGAAAGGAAAATATCAGTGTTAAATTCACACCCATCCAATACAGAAAATTCACCTTGATTCAAGCTCCTGAACAATGTATTTTTCTTTCATCCAATAAAGCACTTTTGTGTGAAAAGCCTGCACACAACCTCCTTCACTTGTGTTCAATCGAATACTGACCCACCTCTCTAAATCTGTTCCCTATAGGACAGTTTATATAGTGCCTGAGGCTATGACATCATGACCATGTGACACACAATTAAGAAAAACTTCTACTATTCTAATCTTTCCTAGTACATTCACACTGGTCCATGAAAGCTATCTGGGCACATAGATGTGACTATTTCTATAATTCTTATGACCAGTCACACAAGGGGTCTTATAACTCATGTAGAGACCTTAATTTACTGGAGGGGGTGTGGTTTGGAATTAAGCCCCTCCCTCTTGTGTGACTCATCCTCTCTGGTTCCTATATAGGCAGCCATTTCATGGGCTGCCAGGCCTATATTAGTAACTTTCCAGAGTCAACCACAGTCAGGTAAAGAAATAAAACAGTGTTTTTACTTTTATTCAAAAAGGCAAAATAACCTGGTTTAACATGTTTGAAAGTGAATCTCTAACTGTAGCAAAGAACAACAGATGAGGGGTGCACTCCCTATCTGTGTTCTTGCCAGGTTAAGATTCCACTTCCCAGCAGAAATGTATATTTTTAACAAAACAACAACAATTTCATTTCTCAAGTGTGACTCTGAAAACACATATACATTTCCTTTTCAGGTTGCATGTTTCACTCTGGCACATTTAGACTACTTTCTGGGGCAGCAGTCGTATCTGACAGCTTGTAATTGTAGCCAACAGCTGAAACCTATCATTTTGGCTTGGAGCCAACTTACAGCCTCTTATTAAAACTCTGTGGCTGCTCAGTTAAAAAGAAAAACAGTTTTGGACACCATTTAGGGCACTACAGGGCTTATTTCCCTCTGCCTGTAGTGTCCTGTATTTAATTTCAGCAAGCAGCCTCTCATTCTATATTGTATCCGTGAAGCAGATACCAGAACAGCACATCGGGACAGCGAGGAGTTGCATCATGGCAACTGTACATAGCTGCTCTATACTCGGCTCTCCCATTCACCGCACAGTCTTTCTTTGATAAATCACAACAAGTGGTTGCGATTTTAAAGCACTACAGCTCCATTTTGGGGATCCTTTCCAGTGCGAACATGCGCAGGGTCCTTCGCAAGGGTGCGAGCGTGTGAATGTGCGATCCTGCGCACACTTCGCCGCCGCTACCACTTGCTCACTTTCACCAAAGCACATGGCACTAGTTCTTTTACTTGTCTCTGCCTCTGTCTTAAACATGCTAAACCATCACAAACATGCCTTTAAAATAAAGGCAGGGGAGTTACAAAAGGCATATTGCTTTCTTCAGTATACTCTGAGGTTTGTGTGAGACAGCTGAATAAGGGGATTTATACAAGATGCAAGATAATTTAATTTAAGGTTGTAAAGAAAAGTAAAGAAAAGAGATAAAAGATTGTCAGGTTGGCCATCCTGACAAGAAAAGTTAGGATAGATATGGAATAACAGTAGAAGACAAGACAGAGTGAAAAGGAAATGGGGGGGGGGGAGTGCATCTTATAAGGAGTGTGTAATGCATTATTTTTTGTATTATTCATAACAGGTCTTCCTGTTAAAAAGTCCACCTAGGGCTTTATACGTCAACAAACCAACTTTAAAGGTGATCCGCCACTGAAATCGGCAGCCAGTGCAGAGTGCGCAGCACAGGAGTAATAAGAGAACTTCGAGGAGTCCCCATCAGCAATTGTGCTGCCACATTCTGCACTAGCTGCAGGTGATGGATATCAACACCAGGAAGCCCTAAGTACAGGGAGTTGCAGTAATCAAGGCGCGAGGTCACAAAGTCGTGGACCAATGTAGGTAGGTCCCCGGACGGAACCAGGTACTTGATCCTGGCAATGTTCCTAAGATGGTAAAAAGACGACTTGACAACTGCTGACACCTGCGATCATAAAGTTAGCATATCTAGTACCAACCCCAGGTCTCGCACCAGTCCAGAGGTAGGGATTTGGACACCCCCCAGATAAATTCCAGAGGGCTGACCAGTCCTCAGCCCCTCTATCCGATGACCTGGGTCCACAACCATCACCTTGGTCTTTCCAGCGTTCAACTTTAATCAGCTCGAATTTCATCCAGTCCTGGATTTCAGCAAGGAAGCTGTTGAATACCGAGAGTGCACTATCCTGGTCAGGTGCAGAAGACAGGTAGAGCTGGGTATCATCAGCATAGTAGTGAAACCTCAGTCCATACTATCTTACAATGTCTCTGAGGGCAGCATATACACTGCAAACAACATGGGGACAGCACTGAGCCCTGACGGAGCCCACATGACAGAGAGAAAGGGTCTGAGGAAAAAATCCCAGATACCATTCTCTGAGTTCTGCCTGTGAGGAAAGATGTAAACCACCTGAGAACCTTACATGTCAGGCCACAGATGGTCCTCAAATGCTCAAGCAACACCCCATGGTCAACAGTGTCAAAAAGCTGAGGAGAGCTCAAGGAGCACCAGGATGGAGTGGCATCTCCAATCTTTCACCATCAGATCACTGACCACCTGAACCAGCGTGGACTCGGTACTATGCCTCTTTTGAAAACCAGACTGGAGAGGTTCGTAGATGTTATGGATGGTCAAGTGGTTCTCCAATTGTACCGCCACTACTTTCTCAATAACCTTCCCTATAAAGGGGAGGTTCAAGATTGGTCTGTATTTGGCCAGGGAATCTAGGTCCAATGAAGCTTTCTTCAAGAGGGGTGTTACCACCACCTCCTTCAGGGAGCTTGGGAACTCACCCGAATCAAGGGAGCACCAGACTATCTCTGCCAGGACCAGGCTGATAATATCACAACATCCCATAATCAGGGGAGGTTGGACCCAGGTCCAAACTACAGCATGTAGGATGCATACTCTGGACAATCCTCATGACATCCATGAACTCCAGCAGGTCAAAGGAACTCCAGAAATCATGAGGTGGAGTAACCGGGCACCGATCACCAGCATCCCCCACAGAGCACGTCAAGAGGATCTCCGACCTGATGTCGGCCACCTTATTCGCAAAGAATCGAGCAATCTCATCGCACTCCACTTGCAAAAAAGGTCTTCGGAGCTGCAGATAGGATGGGTTACACAACCTGTCCACAGTTCTGAAGAGCTGAGCTGGTTGATTCTGAGTGGCAGCAATCTCCCCGGACAGAAATTCTGCCTTCTTACAGGAGATTGGTAGGCCTGATAGTGCTCTACCAGTCTAAGGTGGTCGACCTCCAGGGTGGATTGCCACCAGTGTTGCTCTAACCTATGTCCTCGTCGCTGCAATTCTCTCAAGGCCCCATCAAACCAAGGGGCCCGAGGGGGAAGGGGGAGAGGACGAACATGGACAGGAACAATTGAGTTCAGGGCCACTGAGATGGCCTTAATATAGGCCAAAACCAAGGTCTCTGGGCTCATGCTGGCCACAGAAAACTCCGGGAGGTCAATCACCGCTATCAGGCCTTCAGGACTCACCTCCTGTAAAGGGCAGTAACTGACCATCTCCACAGGGGCAGGCCTACGGAGGGGGGCACAAAAGTTGAACCTCACGATGTAGTGATCGGACCAACTGACAGGTTCCACCCCCAAGTCAGAGGCCTCAATCCCCAGGAGGAAAACCAAATCCAGAGAGTGACCGTGTTGATGGGTGGCAGAGGTAACAATCTGTGTAAGGCCCAGCTATGTCATCAGCTGGAGGAAGTGCTGTCCAAATTGCGAGAGTTCATCGTCGACCCAGGAGTTAAAGTCGCCCAGAACCATCAGTCTGGGTGACTCCAGCGCTATGTCGACGATGAAGTCCGCTACTTCCTGTAGGAATCGCCTATCGTCCCCCGGTGGACAGTAGACAAGAGCTATCCTACAACCTACACCTGCCACGATGATGCATTCAAAGGATTCAGACTCCTCAACTCATGAGGCCCAACTCGGTCTTAAAACAGACAGCAACCCCCCCCCATGGTCCAATCTCAAGCGGTGTATCACCGAGTACCCGGCCAGAATTGCTGCCTCCAATATGGGGCCAGCATTTTCATCCAGCCAGGTTTTGGTGATGCATGCCAGATCAGTTGTTCCAACAAGATCTACAATAATTGCAGTCTTATTCTTAACAGATCTAGCATTACATAACACCACTCAAGTTGGATGAGTTTCAAGGGCCGTCCTGGCTACCTGCCCACTAAAAACTGTAGTGCCCTTGGGTATGGGAACTAAGCATGGAGCACCACGGTCCAGACTCCATTTCTCCCCAGGGCGTCTTCTAGACCTAACAACCCTGATGTGAGAGACCCGTTCATTCGTCCTCTGATGTCTGCACCCCCCACCCCCACCTCCCCTCCTACGAATGATACCCAACGCTCAACAGCACTGTTAAGTTGACCACGTCAACGGGGGGAGGGAGGAAAATGGATGGAGGGCAAAGGACAAATAGGGCACGACTGGGGAGGGAGGCCTATACATTCTACAGGATAACCAAGACCCAAAAACACACAACACCCCAGTAACTGACCCAAGGAGAAACCCCCGAGCAGACTATAATAGAATTATTCAAACTGGATAAATAAACAAAATAACAAATACCTGAGATAAAATTACCCACCCCTAACAAATAAAACCTCAAAATTAAAATCTTTCCCAACACTATATGGAAACTTCAGTCCAATACTTGGTTCATGGAATACATAAAAAAGAAAAGTAATAGCAATAAATAAAACCAAATCAGAATGAAATCTTCTACAGTCTACTCTCACTGGGCAAGCAGAAGAATTATAAATCCCCCCCAGGTCCTCTCACAACCTGGAAGTGGAGAAAGTCAGAGCACCCTCACTCTCACATGTGACGAGATACCTCTGTAAATGAGCCGCTGGCTCAAAGGTTGTAAATCCGATTATACAGTAAATAAAATAAATAAACTGCCCACAATTAAAAATAGAACAACTTAAAGGAAAAAATAAGACAAAACAATTAAATGTCCCCCCAAAAAATCTTCTTTTACAGAGTTAACAGAAAGTAAGTAAATGTGGACACCAGGTCCTCTCACCACCGAGGAACCACACGAAAAAGAAAAGACTCTCACTGTCCAAAATATCCAAAAATCTTCTTTTACAGAGTTAGCAAAAAGTAAGTGAATGTGGACACCTAGGTCCTTTCAGCACCGGGGAACCACATGAAGAAGAAACACTCTCACTGTCCAGAAGGGGAAATAAAATCCCACATCCAAAGCCAGGTCAGGAAAAAAAGTCCAAAAAGTGAAGGTAATCCAAATAGGAAGTCAAAATCAGGCAGAGACCGGCCAAAGATTCTGGTCAGTGGTCAGCGACACACCATGGTCCACCAAACTCCCTTACCAACAACCACAGCTGGAAATATTTACTGCGTCACCTTCAAAACTCAGGGAATAGCCACACCAGTGGCCAGACCCTGAGGATTTAGGAGAGTTACAGACCCATTGGCCAATTCACTGGGCGATCTAGGGTCCAGTCCCCCATTGAAGCAGCAAATCCAGCCATTTAGCTGTGCAACAAAGATCAAATCAAATCAACTTTATTTTATAGCGCCTTTCAAAACCAAGGCGCTTTACATAAAACATATACATACTGATAAAAAAATGTTTAAAACAGCATTAAAATGTAACAGCCATAATTAAACAAATGCTAAACTAAATAAATCTGTTTATAATAAAGATGGGTCCACTTGTATCGCCGACAGCCAACCTCGTGGAGTACGATCTAAAACCACACTCAAATTTTGCACCAATAATCGGGCCACCACACACACACCCACATTCGAAGCAAACATGTAGCTGGCCAGTCCACCCACAAAAACTCATCCATATGCACCCCAGCATGCCACTGGCCCTCCCTGCCACCTTTGTGCACTGCTTTGATACCTTAAGGTAATTTGAGATGATAACCCCCTAGGTCCTTGGCGCATCCATTGCAATTCTCTCAAAAGGCACATCTATCAAAGGTAGGGGCACCAGAGGCACCTTGTCTTTTTTAATCACTTGGGCTACTTTCTGACACTCAGCACAAGAACTGCAATAGGTAGCAACATCTTCATGAATTCCAGGCCAGTAAAATCAGTACAGCAATCTGGCAAGGGTGCAATCCCTCCCTGAGTGACCAGCCATAGGACCATCATGTGCTATCTGTAACAACTCAGATCTAAAATACTTTTGTGGTATAACCAATTGTTCTATCTGGTCCTGTGTCTGAGGTTTAACCCAAACTCAGTACAGTAGCCCATTACATTTTTTAAACATTGTTTCACCCTGTTTTGGTTTCACCCCCCGCTGCTTAAAATAACCTTGGAGAGAAACATTGTTAGCTTGTTTTGAAATAACATTTGTATTTATTTAGTTATTTATTTATTTCAGATTGGGATTAATACCTTTGAGTCAGAGACTTGTTTACAAAGGTTCCAGGTCATACAGATAGATAAACAACACTTAGGTTACATAAGATTCCACAGATTACATACTAAGTTTACATTGCAGGTTCCAAAGTGTGTATACATATACATTGGTTGCATATGAAATTAGTGAACCTGGCAAGCCAGGACTGGATTAGAATTTGGTGTGAGATTGAGGAAACTGTATCCTGAACAAAAACAGATTTTATGTTAAGGCAATAACAGAGTAAGTGCAGAGTAAAGCATGAGGACTAAGGATCCATATCATTGCTCTGTACTGAAGCAGCCAGAGAAGGCTTTGTCAGAGCGTGTCACTGGAGAAGGAGAGTGGTGGGAGTAGCAAAAGTGGTGGGGGTGGGCAGAGGAAAGAGGGTAGGAGGATGGGTTGGAAGGGGAATTGTCTGGGGAAGGGCAGGGGATGGGGAGGTGTGGTAACAGGGGAGTAGGCAGGTAGAAGAAGGAAAAGGAGGGTGGCATAGGGGGAGGTCAGGGGTAGGGGGGAGATGCAAGGTGAGGGAATGGTGGCAGGCAGTAGTGACGGGGGGGGAGCAATGAATCAATTTCACTAGTGTCCGGGGGTGGTGGTATGAAAAAGGCTAGGCAATATGGGGTTAGTGGAAACATTTGCAGACATTCTCAAGAGCTAAGTGGGCTCAGAGTCTCAATTTGAATTGACTAATCTTACTACACTCGATCAGCTTCTTGGGGAGTTCATTGAGCCACTTGGGTCCATGGAAGGAAAGAGATCTCAGGGCTTGTGCTGTTCACAATCAGTGATCAGTTTAGTTTCAGCATTTTTATATTTTAACCCCTTATGTCCATCAGTCTTTTGTTGTCACTGTTTATTTAGGCATCGTCTTTCTTTCCTGGGCTTTAAGATCTTGGAGCTGTGCTCGAACAAGTCTGAATCAAAATCAGCGAAAGGAAAAGAGTCCCCAACATCCGAGATTTTCTTTGATTGAGCTCTTGTCACCACAACTGCTGAAACATCAGGATTTACTACCTCTTTGATTAACACAGTAAGTCCTGGACAGTCATTTCCAATAATCACAGGTACAGGTAACTTAGGTACTACCCCTACTTCATTTGGTGTGACACACCCTTAATATTCAGACTCACTTGGCTGGTGAGATAGTTTCATGTGTCCCCATGAATGCAGATGACACCAGTACCTGGTCCCTTTGGACATTGTTTTCCCAGCACTTCAATATGCACTAGGGACTGTCTGCTTCCCGAATCTATAAGTCCTTTCACAGTCTTATCTCCTACCTTCACATCTGTTAAGTACTTGCCCAATTTGCTAAGGACAAATCTGCTCCAGTGTCACTCTTCTTACTACAGCAATTTCTTGCAATATGATCTGGGTTATTACAGTTATACCACATAAAGTCTTTGAGTGCAGATTTGTTACCCCCACCACAGTTATCAGACTTGGAGTTTAAATGGGAAAAAGAGAGTCTTACCAGTGCTTGGCTTTTACCTCATTGCTGTCTCATCTGTCTGACTATTTAGTAGTCTTCCGCCAAAGAAACAGCCTTTTCCCCACTTTCTGGTTGATGTTCTTTCACCCAAAGCTGTACACTCTGTAGGCAGGATGTGGATGAACTGCTCCATTGCAAATGTTTCGATAATCTGTGGAAGTGTTTTGCCCTCTGGTTGGAGTCATTTCATAAGGGTTCTCTGAGTCGGGTGAAGGCTTCTCGAGGATTGTTGACTGACTTGTACTTCAGAGACTGGAATCTTTGCCTGTATGCCTCTCCTGAGATGTCATACCTTTTCAGGATTTCGCTTTTCACCAGGTCATAGTTTTCTGACTGTGCAGTGTCCATATTGCTGTAAGCAAGTTGGGCTTTCCCTGTCAGGTAAGGTACTAGTCTGATTGCCCTTCGCTGGTTTGGCCACTGGCAGGCTGTGGCAACCCTTGCAAAAGTTGTAAAGTATGCTTCGATATCATCTGAGGAATACAACTCTTTAAGTTTAATGTATTTTAAGTTGTTCGTGTCTTGTTGCTCTGTTGGACCATTGCCAGATCCTCCAGCTTTCATAACTTGCAAGGCATCCATCCATCACTGCATCTCTTCTCTTTTTTGCTGCTCCTGCTGCTGCATCTCTTCTTTTCTCTGCTTCTCGAGTTGTTGTATTTCTTCTTTTCTCTGTGCCTCTAAACATTGAATCACTTTTTTTCTCTGCTGCATCTCCTCTCTTCTCTGTTTCTCCATTTCTTTTTGTTTTATAGCCCACCATTTAAGAAAGGCAGACAGGCTTTCAGGTTCTGTCACTACCTGATGTTTTTTCCATAACTGGTGCTAGCTGTACAGTATCAGCTTGGACTTCTGTCTCTGCTAGTTTGGCTGCCATTCTCCTGGTAGCCACTCCTGGGTTTTCTGCCTCATAATTTATATCTTTCTTCTATGCTTCCCTGGTACCAGGTCTAGTACCCATGCACAAAGCTCCTGGCTTAGAGTATACATGGCGTAAATCCTGCTTAGGCTGACACCATCTAATGTCGAGGCACAGGTCAGGAAGCATAGGAAAACCAGGAGCAGTTGTAAAATTCACAATGAGCATTTTATTATTATTAATAACAGTAAAAAAAAAATAAAAGTTGTCACTGTTTATTCAGGTGTTGTCTTTCTTTCCTGGGCTTCCAGATCTTGGAGCTGTGTTCAAACAAGTCTGTTCCAAATTACTATTTACAAAGGCAGTACAAACAGAGAAAACATTCCTCCTGAGTCTTTCTTATCAGGTTCAAATCTCAGTCTCTCTCTTTCCTTTGTACAAGCATTGCTGCTCTTTTTATATGTCTGTGCCTGGGAAACTTATTAAGAAAACAGCATGCTTCTCACACAATGTTCTTGTAAGTTTCCAATGCTCTTGCAGGTGCAGCAAAAAGAGCATAATGACCCAGAACTGGTCTCTTGTTTACAGCATCTCAGAGAGTTTGCAAACCAGCTTCTCAGGTTAACCCCTTGAGTTCCAAATAGCTTTTTGTAATCATTTCAACATTGTAACTATATACAGTTTTAAACAAAGGGATCCCAGTATCAGTGACATTTCCACATAAAGATTCACATATAGTTTTATACCCGCAGATATGCAAGGGGAAGAAAAGATAGAAATAGCAAGGGAAGGCAGAGAGATAGCAAGAGGAGGAGAACTGTGAAACCATTGGAGTGATGAGTTCACAGGTCTCACAAGAAAATTTGGTTGTGCAACCAGAGAGAGAAGAGACAGACAAGGAGAGGATAGAAGAGATCCTTGCATTTAAACTCTTTCTGCATAACAAATGGGTCAGGGCCTTATTCAACCCTGTCACAGTACCTTACACACATATGAAATTTGCCAGCAGATAAAGGCCTAGAGGTCTATCAAGTCTGCTTGAATGTGCAGCTAGCACCCCTTATTCTGCAGCTGCCCTTCCCTTCCACCCTTCCCCTCCATTGACCCTCCCCCCTGTCCTGTACCATCCCCTTTTAAAGCAGTCCACTGTTCTACTGGATACCACATCTGCAGGTAACTCATTCCACCCAGCTACCACCCTCTCTGTAAAAAAGTGTCTCCTCATCTCCCTCCTGAACCTTCCTCCCTCCCTCCAGTCTCATAGCATGGCCCCTGATGTCCCTCCCCTCCCTTACTTTGAACAGCCCCTGTGTACCTGTCTTGTTTATTCCTTTCATGTACTTAAAGGTTTCAATCATGTCCCCCCGTCCCTCCTCTCCTCCAGCGAGTACATGTTCAACTCCCTCAGCTTGCTCTCGGATGATAAGTCCCCCAGCCCCTTGATCAGCTTTATCACCCTGTGCTACACCCCCTCCAGTAACTTAATGTTCTTCTTCAGATACGGGTGCCAGTACTGCATGCAGTACTCCAGGTGCAGTCTAACTAATGACCTATACAGTGGCAGTATCTCCTCCTCCCCCCTCCTGGAGTATATACTCCTTGCAATGCAACCCAGCATTTTGTTGACCTTTGTAGTTGCCTTCCTACATTGTGCTGAGTTGTTCATTGACCCTTTAATGAACACCCCCAGATCCTTCTCCTCTTCTTCCTCTGTCTGGGCTAGCTGCACTCCCCCCAGATGGTAACTCCTCCTTGGGTTCTTCACCCCAAAATGCAGCACCTTTCACTTTTTGGCATTAAACCCCAGTTGCCAGGTGTCTGACCAGGATTCAAGCTTTGCCAGATCATCCTGCAACTCCTGCCACCCTCCTAGGTCATCCACCACTGCTCCCATCTTGGTATCATCAGCAAACAGACTGATCTTGCTCTTGCTGTCCAATGATATGTCTGCAATGAATATCCCAAACAACACTGGTCCCAACACCAAGCCCTGTGGAACACGCTCATCACTACCCTTGGATGTGAGAGCTCCCCACCCACCTCCACCCTCTGTTGCCATCCCTGAAGCCAGTTCCCTACCCATCTCACCAGCTTTGCACCAACCCCTATACCGTCTAACTTACTTCACAGCCTCCCATGTGGCACTGAGTCGAATGCCTTACTGAAGTGCAGATACAGGACATCCACTTCATGGCCCCTGTCCAGCTGCCTAGTTACCCAGTCATAGTACTCCACCAAGCAATGTAGGAAGGGTTACAGTACAAAACTCTTCAGCACTCACACCCTCCATGCCTTCTGGGAGCCCTTTAATACAGAGATTTAAGCACCTATGATAATTGTCCTGATAGTCAAATAGTTCATTAAAATCTTCTAGTTCTCTCTCAATTTTAACCATCTTGTCTGGTAATGGTCCTGCAGAATCCTCCAAATTAGAAATCCATTGCTCAGCCTCAGCAATCCGCAATGCATGGGATGCATTCTGATCGACAATACCCTGCAGGGCAGATTCTGTTCTATCCAGACATGGGTTTAAGGTTGCCATAACTTCCTCTGACAGCGTGCGGCTGAGGGTGGACATCTCAGCAGCAGAGAGTGATACCAGCCCCCGGCCTTCTGTAGGTGCAGGTGGCAACTGCATCTTGAAGTTTTTCTGCAATGACCGCTGTGATCTACTCAAATTAGGAATCAAATACTCATCCATCATTGATTGAGGTAAGGTGTGTGCCAGCTGGAGCCCAAAATAAGCATTAAGAATTTTATATTTTATAAATGTTATGTTCTGGCAGGCCAGAGCTTGAGTAAAGCATGTCTGCTCTGCTAGCCGTTCATTAGCGCCCCAATGTACCTATTTCAATTATACATCTATAAATATTTTTCTTAAAAATCCAGGTTTTCTTTACTGATAATTATTTCCAGGGGTAACAAATTCCATGCTCATATTACTCTTTGGGTGAAAAAGAACTTCTGTCTATCCATCCTAAATCTATTTCTTTTCAGCTGAATTGGATGTCTGTGTGTAAGTGCACTATATGGTGTAAATTCTAAATTTAGTTGTACCATCAGGTTATGGTCATAAAAAGAAGCATGTCAACTTGAATTCTACTGGTATACAGGGACATGAGGTTTGGAGACTTTAATTAAATAGATGGCTGCTTAGGTCACCTATAATTTTGGTTGCCCTTTTATAAACTTACTGAATTTTTGTGACGTCACCTTGCATATAGGAGGACCAGAATTGTGAACCATAATTCAGGTGGTCTCACATATGCTCTCTATAAAGGTGAAATGATAGTAGAATCTTGGCTCTATACACTTCGCTTAATGAACCAAATAACTTAATTTGCCTTGATAACAACTTTGAAATAATGTTTGGATAATGCAAAGCTATTATTAACAAAAACTCCCAGATCTTTTTCAGTTTCTGTTATTCTTAATTAGGGCTCTGTGAAATTAAACTTCTGCTGGTGGAATGTTGGCGAAAGTCGGAATTTTACTTTCGCAAATTCTGGAATGCACTTTGGCAGTGTTCGTGGAAATTCCAATTTAGAATAGCAGAATGAATATCTGAATTGAGGATTACTGTATTAAACTGTGGAAAGAAATTCTGTAGAACTGATCACTGTCAGTGGTCCATTCTGTGGAATTTCTTTGCAAGGTTTAATACATTAATCCACAATTCATACATTCATTCCATAATTCAGTGAGTCACCTAAGTGTGGAGTGAATGTATGAATTGTGGATTACTGTATTAAACTGCAGAAAGAAATTCCACAGAACTGCTCACTGAACTGTTGAATAATTACATGTATTGTGATTAATGTATTAAACTGCAGAATGGAATTCATCAGAACTGTCATTCCACAGTTCACATGAATTATTCTGCAATTCAGCCAGAAAATTGCATGAAATAGAGCAAATATTTGACAAACACATTCAGAAGATTTTGATTTCCCAAAGGTGGCAGTTCTGAAAATTTCACGAAATTTACAAATTGCACGAAAGTTCTGCGAAAGCAGGATTCACATCTTCTGCCCAGCTCTATTCTTAATTTGCTTCCCAGTGGATAGTAGGTGTTATTAATGCTCTTCTTCCCTACGTGCATTACAGCACATCTATCAAGGTTGAATTGACCAAACTCCTATCATACCTGGGTATGTTTGTAATGAAGCTTTTTGTGTGTCATTCATACATGGTTCCCCTAGGTTTGTGTCATTAGTATATTTCTTACATAGGTTTCATAGGTGGTTCAGAGCATAGAAGACTAGTAGTCCATATTGCTCACCATTTAGTATTCCATTATTTTTGCATTAATTATCTACCCAAGCTATGCTTAAATTCCTCAGTAGTTTTACTGCCCACTACCTCAATAGGGAGTATATTCCAGATTTTTGGTACTCTCACCGAGAACTGGTATTTCCTTCTGTTGTCACGATACCTATTACATTTAATCTGCAAGGGGTGTGCTCTTGTATAGTGGTTTTGTTTCCTGATATCTAGATTCAACATATCCCACAAGTCTGGGTTAGAAAAGGCTTTGTGCACGAAGCGCATATCCCCTCTGAGCCTACAATACTCAAGACTCAACATACCCAAGTTCTGCAATCTTTCACTATATTCCAAGCGTTGTACCCCTCTGATTAATTTTGTCACCCTTTTCTGTACCCTTTCCAGTGCTCTTATTTCGTTTTTTCCCCCTGGTGCCCATAGTTGTGCGCAGTATTCCATGTGTGGTCTGACTAGTGAATTATAGAGTGAAATGAGAACATCTTGGTGTCTACTCTTAATACGCCGCTTAATTCAATTTAGGATTCCACTAGCCTTTTTGACTACCTGGTTACAATGTATCTTGCAACCAAGGTCATTTGAAATTCTAACTCCCAGATCCTTTTGTCTGTTACTTCTCTTAATAAAGAACCATTTGAACTATAGTTGTGTTTAGGATTATTGTGGCCCAGGAGCATCACTGTGCACTTATCAGCATTAAATGTAAGTTTGTACATCCTAGCCCAGTCCTCCAGTACTTGCAGTGCTTCTTGTAGTATTTCTGCATCCTTCTTGTTATTTACTGGTTGGCCTAACCTTGTGTCATCATCAAATTTGGACATCCAAGTTTCTCCCTTGATTTTCATAGATGATTTATAAACATTAAACAGGGTTGGCCCCAGGACAGAACCCTGTGGCACCCCACTAGTGACACTGGACCAGTCTGAATAACTACTCCTTATGCAGACTCTTTGCTTCCTGTCATTTAGCCAAGAGGCAATCCATTTGGTAATGTTTCCTGGAATATCACGTTCAATTAAGGAGTCAATTAGCTGCCCATGTGGTACCTTGTCAAATGCCTTTGACAGATCTAGAAAGATAATATCCACAGAGTCCAGTCTCCATGCATCTAACACCTCACCCTGGGCTAAGAAAGTTTAGAATATAGTTGTAATAGGAGCAGTTCATTCATTAACCATCTCCCTGATAAGTCTTGGGTGTAACCCATCTGGTCCTTGAACCTTTCTTGGATCCAATTTTAGTAGTCTCTCCCTGACTTTGATAGAATCAATTACTACATCATGTGTGCCCCTTCCAGTTTAATGATTTCTTATGTTACATGATTTATTATTGTATACTGAGGTAAAAAATGTGTTAAAACTGGTGGCCATTTGACCATTGTCAGTAGTGGTAATACCATATTCCTGCTTTAATGGGCCTATGGTTTTAACTCCTCCCCTTTTATTATTTGTATAAGTGTAGAAAGTTTTGTGGTTATCTTTAACTGTATTGGCTAACTGTAGCTCATACTTCTTTCTGGCCTGTATAATCTCTTTTTTGGTGTGTTTAAGTAAATTGCGATATGTATTCCAGCATGATGCTTGATTGCTCTTTTTTGACTTTATGTAAGCTTTCTTTTTTTGTTTGATATACCTTTTAACTTTGGCTGTCATCCATACAGGGATCATTTTAGTGCTGTTGTATTTTTGTTTCGGGGCACATATTTGTTAACTAGTAAGGTAATCTTACTTGCTAGAGTATCCCACATCTTATTCAAAGATTGATCCTTGAACTCTTTTTCCCAGTCCCAGGTTCCCAGATCTCTCTGCATACTACTCCAATCAGCCTTGCTATAGTTGTAAATAATAGTATCCCCGTAATGTTCCCCAAGTCATTTAATAAGGTGAAATTAACCATATTATGGTCACTTGAGCCTAATGGGGGGGGGGAGACTGTACAATTTTGTACAGCTTCATGCATATTACAAAGAACTAAGACCAAGGTGTGGTCACCTCTGGTACCTGCAGTCACAAATTGTTGAAGTCTTGCTAAGCTAAAGAGTTCCATGTAGCTGTGCTCTACAGCAGACTGAGCTGTAAATTTGGTTCAGGCTCTGCCTGGCAAGTTCAGGTCTCCCATACGTAAACAATTTGCTCCATCTGTTATGGTGTGTAGTTTTTCCAGGAGTGTCATATCTTCATGAAGAAAATATGAGGGGGGTCTATACACTACTCCTATGTCAACCATAGGTCCTTTTGTGGGGGTAAGCTTAATCCAAACTAATTCTAGAGGGTCCCAGTCAGTAGTTTCTACTTGTTCTGATGGCAAGTTTTCAATTATATATAGTGCTACTCCTCCTCCCCTAGACTTAATCCTGTCTCTTGAATATAAAACATAACCAGGGATCTGTTTATCCCAGACATCTTCCTTGTCCCACCATGTTTCTGTGATAGTACAAATGTGTATTCTGTCCTTAACCAGTACATATCTCAGTTTGTCAAATTTATTTATCAAACTTCTGGCATTTAATAACAAGCAGTTCAGATGTGGATTTGTGGCTTTGGATATTTTATCCCTGGCATGTGTAAGTACATGAATTGTATCCCCCCTCCTAACTAGTTTAAATGAAGGTCTATTGATGCCTGAAGTTTATATGCCAGAATTATTTTCCCCATCTAACCAAGATGCAAACCGTCAGGTGCAAATAAGCTACTTTGTTGAAATTGGTCCTTATGTCCAATAAAAGTATGCCCTTCCCTCTGACACCACCATTTTAGCCATCCATTTAGCTGATTTATAGCATTTATTCTAGCAAAGCTTGCCCTAGGGACTGGGAGAATTTCAGAGAGCAGGACTTTACAACCCTTGTCCTGTAGTGCTGCCCCCACATATTCAAAATCGCGATGAATATCTATCATATTTGTGTTCCCAACATCATTTACTCCCACGTGCAATACAGTGACTAGTTTGTCGGTATTTTCCAATAAGCCGGGAAGGAGCTGTCTGATATTCAATTCAATTCAATTCAACTTTATTTTTAAAAGGCGCTTTTCTTAAAATCAAAGCGCCTGTACAGATACATATAACAATAAATATAATAAGTCAAACTAATAAAAATCCTTAAAAGCTATATTAAAAAGGTGGGTTTTCAGCGCTCCCTTAAAACTAAGGACGGTCGGGCAATCTCGCACCTGACGAGGTAGAGAATTCCACAGGGTAGGTGCCATAAAACTAAACGATCTAGCACCAGATGTTTTCAAGCGTACCCTGGGAATCTCTAGCAATCCCTCGTCAGTGGATCGGAGGGGGCGAGAGGGACTATGGGGCAAAGGAGCTCTTTCAGGTAGGTAGGTCCCAGATCATGTAGGGCTTTATAGGTCAGCAAACCGACCTTGAAGGTAATTCGCCAAAACACTGGCAGCCAGTGCAGTCCGCGGAGCACAGGCCCCTATGTCCCCTATGTCAGCCCCAGGGAGGACGCTCACTTTGGTAAAATCATTTCATTTGTTACACAGAATCTGGTCTGTGGCTCTCAAAATAGAATCCCCCACTACTAGTATGATCTGTATCCCATGGCTTGGAATTACTACTTCCCTCGAGATAACCAAATCCTGCTGTCTAGGGACTACTTCTGGTGATTTGCTAGTTGGATCCGGAGCATTTAACCCACTCACTTGATTCCGTTCAGTAGTATTACGAGGTTCCACTAATATTTGGAAGCTGTTATGTAGGGGGATATTTGCTGAGCCTCCAATGTTCCTTCTCCCTTTCTTTGATGCCTTTTGTATAGTGCACCATTCCTCCACTTCATCCTCCCCTATTGTGTTACCAACATTTGTATGTAAATTATTAAGGTTCGGAGGGGGGCACTCCTGTACAGATCTATCTATTGCTTGGTCAATATAATGTTCTAATGTTCTAATGTACTGATTTCCTCTCTAACTGCCAGTCTATGGTGAAGAATGTTTATTTATTTCCTCAGAACATCTATTACACACAAATTGTATGATTTGATCGCCGGCTATGAACATTTTACAAACTGTGCAACAACATGTCCCCTCTTTCTCCATATTGGTATCAGTTTTTTTGGGTATTGAGAGGTTTACCTTGTATTTAGTAAGCTGGCCCAAGTCCCAGATGTCCTCAGCGGACACAGCTGACCGCAGCATGAGCGATGCGTGTCTCTGCCTGCATTTCCACGCATGCCGACGCGCCCCCTGCTCACAGCAGGGGCTTGCTAAATAGAGGCACCCAACCCAGAAATTGTTGCTAGGGGGTCACAGAGACTCGCAACACTGTTGCATTTATTTAGTAATAAAACTTGCTTCTTAAGTACATCTGCCACTCATGCGTGACCAAGGCACAGAAATTCAGAGTCACAGTAAATAAAAAACACACTAGCTGGCTTTGTAGTTTTAACTGTTGTCCCTCTAAAACTACCAGCTCTCTTCCTGATTCCTATATAACAACAGGAGGCAGGGCTGTCATTAAGATGTCCCAATAACACAGGACTGTAATAAAAAACTGCCCCAACAATACTGCAACCTCACAATAGTGGGTTCCACTCCCCTTACAGGTACTTCTGCACAATCGTGTATCACACCAACCAGAGGTGTCAGCTTTCAAGTCAAAAATAAAACTGTTAACTAATATAGGGCCCAAGACCGATCCCTGGGGGACCCCACTGGTGACAGTCCCCCAACTTGAATGGATACCCTTTAAAACCACCCTCTGCATTCTATTATCCTGCTGTTTCTTGGTCCAGCCTAAGAGCTGAGCATTAACTGGGAGGGACATCAATCTATTTGTTATTGCCCAATGGGGAACCAGCTGAAATGCCTTGTAAAAATCTAGAAAGACAATGTCAACAAGGCAACCATTGTCAAATTCCTGGCCTTTCAAGATGCGTTCCATGATCTTGCACAGGATTGATGTGAGAATGATGGGCCTATAATTAGAGACCTCTAATCTGTTACCCTTTTTAAAGATGGACAGACATGTGCTGTTTTCCAGTTTGATGGGGTTTTGGACTTATTTAGGGACTTATTAAAGATAATTTGCAAGGGAGACATAATTTATTTTCGTATTAATTATAATAAGTTGGCAGAGATATTATGTGGATATTGCAAGCTATTTGATTTTAAACTTTCATTTTTTTTCCTGTTTCCCTTGTAGAGTTTATTATCTTACTTGGTGTACTGTTGAAACAATCTTTAAAAACTATAAAACCAATTGAAGATGTGTCAAAATAAACTGAACAAAGATCATTATTAAAAATTTTGGTCATGCTACCTAACAAACTGATCAATTTACCATTAAGGTGCAATGATTTCTTAAGTGGATTGATGTAACCATGACACTGTTTCCAGTTTAATTTGTTAGCAGTTAATACTAGGGATATCCCCATTTTCCTTTTCTAATTTTTGACCTACATATATTTAATTTCTTTTTATGGTGGAACCATAGTTCTTGTGTGCCACACACCTCAAATTTCTGATATGCCTTTGTTTTTATGTTGATGTGCCTAATTTTTTTATTAATCCACTTTTGTCTGTGTCCGTTGTTGTGATATTCTTTTCATTTGGGGGTTGTGATGTGTTGGTCACATAACTTTAAGGGAACACCTTTGAGATTCATCCTTGCAATTTTGGCCAATTCATTCCCAGGCAGTTCTGTCCCTTAAAACTGGACAATTCCTTAGCTACAGCCTCAGTATTAGCTTGGAGGTGTTAGCAAATTTCTGTGGTTCCTTTTCTGGTAACTTCATTCTTTTTGATTATTTTTTTTACTATACAGTGATCACTGTTAACAAAGAGTTCCTCTGTCACATAGTCATATACTAGAACTTCTGGGGAGCTAAGTACTAGGTCTAAAATATTTTGGCCCCTTGTAGTCTCATGGACATGTTGAGTTAAATTATATTGTTCAGTGATTTCCAACAACCTTTTTGCTAGGTGGAGGTTCTATCCAAGTGCAGCCAATTTATTTCTGGTAAATTAAATTCTCCCATCAATATGGCATCTCCTTGTTCACATGAGTTTTTTTTATTTCTTGGGATATGGCTTGGTTGTCAGCCACTGGAGAATCAGGGGGCTGATAGCAGAGACAAAAAGTTAAGACTTTATTGTGTTTATCCATTGTTACTATCCTTAACTGTACACACGCTATCAACTGTATATATCTATATATGCTTATGTAGAGGGTAATATCCCCATCCCTTTTCTTGTATCTATCTAGCCTAAGTAGATTGTAGCCTTCAATAGTTATCCCATAAGTTGTCCTAGTTCCACCAAGTCTCTGTTATCCCAATGATATCTGGGCAATGTATTTCCATAACCAGTTCTAGGTCCACTTTTTATTGTTTATATTTCTCACATTTAACAGTAAACACCTCCAAGTACCAGTATTTAGTCTCTCTTTTTTCTTATTTATTGATGATTCTCTGTTTAAAGTTAAACCAGATTTAATATCCAGTTCAGTTACTGTTGCCAGTAAATAGTACTGCTCACCACTACAAGTGCCCATTACTCCATACCTGTTAGTTTAAACAATTTTCAGTTGCTTTATGGACTTTGTTCCCCAACAGGTGGGCCCTTTGTTTATTCAGATGCAGACCCTATTTTGCATACAGGTGATTGCTCCTTAAAAATGAGACCCAGTTTCTTGAAAAGTAAAATCCCTCTCTGGGGTACCAATAATATAGCCTCTTATTAATTCTTGTTATGAAATGGATAGCTAAAATATTACATCCTGACTGGTTGAGAGTTGTGCACTGTGGGAGAAGTTCCAGCAGCACAGAGTAATGAGGTCATATAGAAGATCTCGGAGTCCCTCAGAATATTGACATTTCAAACAACAGCCATTATTTTAACACACTGACTAAAGGCAGCTAGAAAGAATGGCAGAGATTCCAGCTTCTCAGTTTGAATTAACTAGATGAAGAAAGCATGTCTAATTTATTCCAAAAGAATGACAACCACACAGATGTGCAAGAACCATGCCAAAATAAAGAAAAAACAGCTGCTTCTGTGAGTAGACATTTGAGACAGTCAGCAGCAGAAACTGATACCATACAGGAAAATGTCACTGAACAAAGCACAAAATGAAATACTGCCTGAGCTGTTTCTGTTTTGAAGACTGGCTAGCATCAGAAAATGTCAAGACAGACTACAAAACTGAAAGCCTGAATGATCTTTGTCAGCTATTAAGGAAATTAGCACAGTAATCCATATCAAGCTACACTAGCCTGAGATCTGGTTTAAATAGACACCTGAACTCACGGAAAATTAATAGACAAGTAAATCTTGTGTCTGACACTATCTTCAGGCTAGCCAATAGTTTCTACCTGTCAGTGCTAAAATCCTACAGATGACAGCATAAAGATACCACTGAACACCATTCTGCTTTGTCAGAGACTGACTTAAACAAGCATTTGTCAATGCCGAATGTTTGCTTGCTGGCATTAGCAGTGCAAGTGCAGGAGTTAGAATGATGCAGTATAGGAATAGTAGTGATGTATTGAACTGACACCAACTCCATCCCCACCCTGCAGAGATGGACAGGCATTGGGGTGTGCCTTTGGGTCGTCACCCATAATGATCACGACATTTCACCTCACCCTACCCTGCAGACACTGACAAGTGTTGAGGTGTGCCTTGGGGTGTTTTGGCTTTACACTCACCTCATTCCATAAGGAAATACGCTGAAATGGGTGCAGTATAGGAAAATGGTGTGAACTCTGGGGCCAAAGAGTCCACGGTGCACCTCGATGCTTGTCACTGACTGCATGGGGGGGTAGGGATGGGGGTAGAATGGCGTGAGCATAACTGTTGACAATCCCAAGTTACACCCCTGAAGGCTGTCAGATCCTGCAGGGTAGGGCATTATGGTCAGTAGGCATGTCTTGGTATTTTTACTCTAAGTTTTCAACATGGGCTTTTTGTGACCCCACCGCATGAACAGTGACACTGTCAGTTTGTTAGCCGAAAGGTGATTTTGCACAGTGTCTGCACCATTAACGCCACAGGTGTGAAAACACATTTCCAACAAGATGTGAAAAATGACAGCTGTATTGTTCATGAGGAGGTGTAAACAAATGGTAATGTTGAAAATCTGGAGCGAAAATATAAAAAAACTGGTTGTCATGAGCGTGCATAGAAACTGCGCAACGCACACCCGTAATGCAATTATTTGGGAGATTATTTTCACCAGATTTTCAATATAGGCATTTTGAGACCTCCACTCATGAACAGTGTTACTGTGATTTTCTTAATCTGTCCCGAACACTGATTTACCACAGCGACTGTGCTATTCTGCGTTGGAAATGCCAAAACACATTTCAGCCAGGATGAGAAAAATGACAGCTGTACTGTTCATAAGAATGTGTGGAAAAATGCCAATGTTGATAATCTGGAGTGAAAATATTACAAATTTGTGAAGTTATGAGGGTGCGTAGAATCTGCACAATGCATGCTCATAGCACAGTCATTTTATGGACTTCTGTTACCAAATTTTCAAAATAGGCATTTTTGGACCTCTGCTCATGAACAGTGTCACTGTGATTTTCTTAATATGTCCTGAACACTGATTTCCCACAGTGACCACGTTATTCTGCGCTGGAACTGTGAAAACACATTTCGGTCAGGATGTGAAAAATGACAGCTGTACTGCTTATAAGGAGGTGTGAAAAAATGGCACTGTGGAAAATCTGGAGTGAAAATATTACAAATTCATGGATTTTCGAGTATGCATGGAAACTGGGTAATGCACGCTTGTAACACAGTCATTTTTGAGAATTTTTTCACCACATTTGCAACATAGGTTTTTGAAGAGCCCACTTCATTAACAGTGACACTGTCTTTTCATTAATTGGTCCCTCAAGGTGATTCCACACAGTGACCGCAAAATCACCTTTCAGGACCGAATAACCAAATGACAGTAACTGAATTCATGAGATGAGGTCCCAAGAATCCCATGTTGAAAATTTGGTGCAAACAGTCAAAAAAATGACCGAGATATGCACCAAAGTTGAAAAAAACCTTATTTATGCCATTATACAGCTTACCGGCATTTCTTCCGTTCGCAGTTGGCTTTGAAGAGTGCAGACATGTTCCCACTCCACTGAAGATCATCATGCCAGCCTCTGGAGGTAAGCATGGGGTGAGAGTGTGTGGGGAGGGGGGTATGCAGAGGGTGGGTGCGGGTTGCGGGAGCGGGGCAAGAGAGTCAACGAGGGACCATTTTCTTTTGTTACAGGTTTTTTTATTTTTTTATTTTACATGGACGACATGGAACTTTTGCCACGCTAGAGTGGGCTCCCAGCATGGCACCTAGAAGTTTTGGGGGAGCAGTGGAGCCAACGGTGGATTGGGCACCCCCACTGGTCATACAATGTGGGGGGGACACATGAGGATGCTGGATTTCTGCCGCGCTGGGGTGGGCTCCCAGCATGGCACCTGGAAGTTTTTTTTGGGAGAGGGGGGCACTGGAGCCTACAGGGATTGGGCACCCCCATCGGACATACAGTGTGCTTGGGGGGGGTGTGCAGGATCTGAGTGGGATTAGGTACCTCCTCGGCACACAACAAAGGGGGGGCACATGCATACAACCACCGCTACACTTAGCGGTGGTGACGTGGAGGCAATTTGCATACTGCTGACGATGTTACCACCGCTGATTGTAGCAGTTGTTTGCTTTCAACTGTACACCACTGCAGTCTGAACTGTTGTCATAGACAGCTGAGACATTCATTGGTGCAGTGTGGCCATGCCTGCAAAAACAATGAGGGCAGTGGAAGTGGGGGTGCCACACCTTTGAAAACTGTTATGGTGGCACTATGTTTCTTGCACATGCATGCAAGCAAACATAAAAACTTAAATCTTCAGCAGTAATCTCTCGGCTCACAGCCCCTGGCTTACTTAGAAAAGCATGGCTTGATCTGCAGCTTAACATGGCCAGAATAGGGAGAGAGGGACTTAGAAAACTGAATCCAAGCTTCTTCATCATAAAAAACTGACAAAATGGAGAAGCGTGTATAACAATGACATTTAATGAGGCTACAAAAAATCACAATGAACCCTCTGTAATAAACTGTTAACAACACAGGGGATTTATCTGTGCCATTCCTGATAATTCTGTGTATCCTGTCAGATCATTTTAAAAGTACTTCTGCGAACTGCCAAAGAATGCCCTAGCACTGTGCTTATACCCCAGGAGGCTGCCACAACACATTCTTTTTTTTTATTTATACTTTATGCCCCCTTCCTCTCCACTGCCTTGCCTGGCTCTTGAGACCCCATGGTAAAGCCAGTCACCAGCAGTCTTCAGCCCCCATCCTGCCACGGAACTCCCCCCCCCGGTGGGGGGGGGGCAACTCCTCCAATCACCATATGTGTCAGACTTGCTTCCACCAGTCCCCGACCACCACAGGATCCCATTATCAGGCTCAGCAATGTGGCATTTTCCATTTTATTGTTCCCCTCCCAAGAACGTCGGGTGCCGAGGGAGTCCATGGAGAGGAGCGCACGCAGAGACATCACATCACTCTGGACCCCAGACGATGTCCTCCCCTTCCACTTGGCAGTCCATGCTGCACCTCCACCCATTTGCTCCCAGGTGGCGGTGTTGCAGCTAGAGTGGCCACAACACATTCTTGATGGCTGGGATCTGTGGCATACCATTGAACCCCCCCCCCCCCAGAGTAAACAGTCTATCAACAATGATGCCTCAACTGTCTGCAGAGGCTGCCCTGTCACAGTGCTACACCAGTCGCTCTCTGAGATATACAACAGTTCAGTTACTTACCGGAGCAGGGCTCAAGGCAAGGCAGGTGATGTCGGTAACTGTGCACCGAAGTGAAAGTGCCTTTCGTTCTTACTGAGCCACCAGCACTAATGACCGATGAAACTGGAATCACATCCTATCAAAAGGAGAAGCCCTCCAAGAAAATGCAGAGTCACACAGTGGTGTTTCCATTTGTGAAGGCCGCAACTGTCAAATGGGATCGGTGACATCTGTGGGAGATCAGCGTTTTTGCAGCAGCACAGCCACCAGCAGTAACTATTTCAGTTCTGACAACTGCACCATCAGAGGATCAGTTCAGTTTATTAACTTTACAGGAAAATGAAGAGTCACCTCAAATCTGCTGATACATGCCAGTTTTGAACTGTTCATCGACTTAAAAGGGCAACCCACAATTGCAGCATTTTGTTATTTTACCCATTCGCCCTTTGAGTCCTAAATAAATATTTATATCTAATCAATTTAAATATGACCCTGTATGCTTTATTTATTATACTTCTGTGTTCAACATATCAGCAGACTTGCATCCAGTATCACCAGTGTGACTGCAGTGCGACCCCCTCCCCCCAATGATGAGGGATAGTGGCTGACAGGGATTCTGGAAGAAATTTCTTAAACAGTAAGTACCATTAACTTTCATTCTGCCCACAAGATATCATGCAATACACCATGCAAGGGTGTCGGTGATGCCAGGATTTACCCATGGCCTGGTGTGTTGTTTGGTCACAAGGCACAGCCAAGTGGCCAAAACTCACCAGGCATGGGTAAATCCTGGCATCACCAACATTCTCGAGGGGCATATTGTAATTATACAATGTCCTCCTTTTTTTGGCACATGGAACAATAGCAAATAAAAGTTTTTTCCCCCATTTTAACATATTTTTACTGTGTCTATTGTTCCGCTGGAAAAAAATACTCCCTGGTTGCTGGAGCCGCGCTGCTACTGTACATGCTCGGTATTGCCTTATCATTCCCGGTTACTGTGTGTTTTGGGAGGCCAGGAAATGTTGAAAACAGTATGTATGTTGCTGTTTGGCTTTGTTCCAGCTCACTTTTTCTTCTATGAGCTGGGACAGCATTCTACACTTTCTGCTTGCTTTGCTTTTGGGTACAGAGCACTGTTCAGTTTCCAGCATTGTTACCAATAAAGAATTGCTGGTGGGTTTACAGAGGAGTGGCAGCTGGCAGGCGGGCCCCAAGTAGAGGAAACAGAACGGAGGAGCTATCAGCAGACACACATGAGGGAACAAGGTAATAGGAGGAATGAGGATGGAGGGGAGCAAGTTATAGTTTGTTTTCTTGTAGTAGGTGATTTGGAGGGAGGTAAGAAATTAGAAGCTGTTTGGCAGTTGAAATGACCATTGCCACATTGGAGGGAGGCAGCAGTTTGCAGACACGGTGGTTCAGCGGGGACTGTTGTCTTTGCGAGTTTCGGGCTGGTGATGGTTGGATTAATCTTCAGGAGAGTTCCTGATGTGGCTAAGTGGCAGCAAGCACCTTCTCCCGTGGGGTGATGCTAGGATTTACAACGCTGGCAAGGTGCCTGCCAGCCAATCAAAATGCAGGGTTTGTTGTATTTTTCTATGCCCATTGTATAATTAGTAAAACTGTTCCGATGAATGCATGCTGCCAGAAGGCTGTCCACATTACACCACTCTGAACGCTACAATCCTACGTAAAGGTACATAACTCCACATGTCCGCTAATAATGTAATCAGCTCACCCCATATCTGGTAACAATTACCCACTGGCTAAAAAAAGAGAAATGTGAGTGCTCATTAAGCACATCAGCAGCTCACAGCACAATGAGATTCTTCAATCATAATACTACAGATGGACTCGTGCTGTCAGCAGGCTGCACACGCTACACTGCTCTCCTAAATATGCACTTACAATAATAATCTGTGAATATTGGAAAAAAAAATAGGCTGATATTACAATGTGCTCACCCTTATCTGGCACCAGTGGGAGAAATTTGACATCCAAACATGTGACTACATCAAATATTTTTTACTGCAATAAATAGGGACTACCCAATGCAGCATTCTTTCTATTTCTATGTGTGGTACATCTACAGTATGTCTCTTTTTTTTCTTTTCTGGTTGTCATTTCATGAGTGCAGTAAGACACTCTGGGGTTTGTGTGTTGTGGTATCACAATGCACACCCAGGGACATAAGGCACTCCGCCTGCAGCATCGTGCCTAATAACACCCCTGGGTGTATGTTGTGACACTACAATGCACACCCCATCATGTCTTATTGCTTACTTATCCTTATAGCAAGGTGCTTATGCCTTGAAGCATGAGGTATGGGCAAGATCTCAGATACTATGATTTTATAAACTTTGTTTTTTAAGATATTTCCCAGGTGTTTGTAATCCTTAAAAACGTCACTGTCACACTTTTCAGCATCATTGGTGCCTATGTATATAGCTACCATTGCATTCATTCCTGCACCTTTCAGAATATTGGGTAATTGTTAATTTATGTCCTGAATTTCTGCCCCAGGGAAACGGGTGACCATTGTGTTTAGTTTGTCAAATGTATGGCAGCTAAGATTCAATGCAAAGAAGTGCAAAGTAATGCACCTGGGAAACAAACATAGAAACATAGAATTTGGCAGCAGATAAGGACCGCTTGGCCCACCTAGTCTGCCCATTTTCCTAGCTAACAGATAAGCTGCAGATCCTAATTAACCAACAGCTTACTTCCTCCTACCCCCCACTAGGACTGCCTTATGTCTGTCCCATGCATTCTTGAATTCCCCCACTGTTCTTGACTCCACGACCTCCTCAGGGAGGCTGTTCCATGCATCCACAACCCTCTCTGTGAAAAAATACTTCCTCACATTACCTCTGAGCCGTCCCTCCTCTATCTTTAAATTGTGCCCCCTTGTTCTTGCACATCTCTTTTTCTGAAAAATGCCACCCTCTTGGACTTTGTTGATTCCCTTGTGGTACTTGAAAGTTTCTATCATGTCCCCTCTCTCCCTGCTTTCCTCATGGGTATACATATTAAGCTCCTTTAGTCTTTCTTCGTATGTCTTCTGGTGCAGACCCTGCACCATTTTGGTTGCCCTCCTCTGGACAGCCTCCACTCTGTCTATGTCTTTGCGGAGATGGGGTCTCCAGAACTGCACACAGTACTCCAGATGGGGTCTCACCAACTGTCTGTACAGAGGGATAACAACTTCCTGTTTTCTACTATTGATGCCTCTCTCTAAGCATCCCAATATCCCCCCAGCCTTCCTTACTGCCTCTCACATTGCTTGCCCACCTTTTGGTCATCTGATATAATTACCCCCAGGTCCCTTTCCATTTTTACTGTTGTCAGTATCTCACCCCCCATTGTGTACTCTTGCCCTGGGTTTTTGTTTCCCAGGTGCATTACCTTGCACTTCTTTGCATTGAATCTGAGCTGCCATACATTTGAACATTCCTCCAACCTTGCCAAGTCCCTTCTCATCCTTTCCACTCCATCTGGTGTATCAACCCTGTTGCAGATCTTTGTGTCATCTGCAAAGAGACATACTTTTCCTTCCAGTTCCTCTGCAATGTCACTTATAAAGACATTAAAAAGGACCAGTCCCAGTACTGAACCTTGCAGTACCCCACTAGTAAACCTCCTTTCTTCACTGTGGACTCCATTTACTACTACCCTTTGCGTCCTGTTGTCTAGCCAATTTTTATCAGGCTACCACCTTGGGACCCACTCCAAGGCAGGCTAACTTGTGTATTAATCTTTTGTGTGGGACTATATCAAATGCCTTGCTAAAATCTAGGTAAGCCATGTCCACAGCCCCTCCCTGATCTACTACTTTGGTCACTCAGTCAAAGAAATCTATTAGATTCATCTGACACGACCTTCCCATCGTGAATCCATGCTGCTTTGGGTCCTGTGCCCCACTGGCCTCAAGGTACTCAACAGTTCTTTCCTTCAGAAGTGATTCCATCATTTTACCTACCACTGAGGTCAAACTAACTGGTCTGTAGTTTCCTGACTCTGTCCTGCTCCCACTTTTATGAAGAGGAATCACATCCGCCCTCCTCCAGTCCTCAGGTACCACCCCATCCTCCCATGATTTGTTAAAGAGAGTAGTCAGTGGTTTCATTAGTTCTACCCTTAGTTCTTTTAGAATTCTTGGGTGAATCCCATCAGGCCCCATTGCTTTGTCCACCTTCAATTTTATTAGTTCTTTCAGAACCCTTTCTTCTGTAAATGGACTGGTATCGACCCCGTCTTCAGAATGTTTCTCTTGTGGAGGAGGTCACGTGATGACGCTGTAGTGGAAGCAACTGCCCGATCGCCTCTTCTCCAGATCGCCGTTTTACTTTAAATTTCTTAAACCTTCTAATCAAGCGACTGCAGTGAAATGGTATACAAAGATCTGATCTGTTAATCTACCACTACCTGTGAAGAAAATAGATGCATAACCGAAGTACTGGGGTATTTTAACTCGGAAGCGCTCCGGCCTAGGCCGCAATGGAAGTCGAGATGAGACAGGCGCCCCCATCTCATACGCCCATCCACACAGAGAAGGGATCAAGAGACCAAATCTCAGTCAGGGGCCTCACAGAAAGCTACTAGTGGCTCTCCAAATGTGCAGCCTAATGCCCCGTTAACGGAAAACGCTTTTATTGAGGAATTACAACCCTTGAAAACCGCTATGCAAGAACTTGCTGTGGAGTTAAAATCACTCAGAAACGACTTGGCAGAAACAAAAGAGCAACTTAGACAACCTGACTCGCATAATTTCAATGGAGAAACGGGGTAACTACTGAAAGTGATATAGTGAATATTAAAACCAAGCAACAGAAAATGGAGGCTAAATTGGAGACTTAGAGGGCAGAAACAGACGTAAACAATATTATTATAATGGGCCTGCCAGAAGAGGTTGAGGTGCAATGCCCATTACATTTATCCAGAAACTACTTGTTAAAGTTGCTGGCCCATCCCCAAACAATTCCACATATGTTATTGAGCAGGCACATCGCTCCTTACGCCCTAAGCCTGATGTGGGGAAACTGCCTCGGCCACTTATAATTAAATTCTTGAACTACCAAGATAAATGGCATGTTCTGAAGCAGGCCAGGGAATCACAACAGGTGCTGTGGGAAGGTCGACAGCTTCGTTTCACGCAGGATCTACTGATTACTGTCAGACAGAGACGTGCAGAATATCATCCTATTGTTACAAAACTGATTGCTGCAGGGATTCAATATAGAGTTACATATCCATCTTGCCTTTCAGTAAAGATATCTGGTTCTTGGCACAACTATGAAAATGCCCAGTATGCACTCTCTGCACTGCAGTCTCTCTTGCCTGACCTTTTTGCAGTTCGTTGAGCTTCGAACAGTTGCAGATCAGTCCATGTCTCAAATTAATAACAAATCAAGAGGTTGATGATGGATCGTGTTTATGATTAATAATGACAGTTGGTCTGTGGACCCTATGATGCTAATGTGAACTATGATCAAGTGGTTGTAAGATTTCCTGGCAAGTGTGGAGCTCACAATCTATCTCCTTTTGATCGTGGCTCTTCTGGCTGAAAGAGCCATAAAACGAGATCAGTGGGATGTAGGGGACTGGGATAAACACTGTATAACAACACTGATAACGGATCTCCACTTCTTGGGCCAACTGTATATAGGACCTGACGACTCCATAAATTCTACAGGACATTCTGCCTGTCAGTCATCATAGGCCACCTGTTGATAAACTCTACTGCAGCGGAAGCCTATAGCCTCATTTCAGGTGCACTATAGGATCTATACAGTTTATCTTGGATTGAAGTGGATTCTCTTTAAGACATGGCACCCTGTCTGGTTGCTCCAGCTGCTGACATCTCTTCAGTTTCTCCTTTTCCTTTTCCTCCCCCTTTTTTTTTTTTTTTTGTATGTGATTATTGGTATTTTATGAAGTCTGCTTGTAACACAGGAAGGACATCCGCCTTCATCGCAAATGGATATTCCTGTTATCTTTTCCTTTTTTTATTACTCTGTAACGTATTTTTCTCCTCTTGCTGATACTAGCAGATTATGGATATTTATTCTTTTATGGTTTCTCTGTTAACCTTAGAATGATCTCCAGGGAAATACTCTAAATTCTAGGGGTATTGGGGGGAGAGATGGCTGTGGGGGGTTTGGAAAATACCTCGTGTACCTTCTTTCCTTATTTGAGATATATGTTATATAATGGATCTCATATTTCTTTTTTCTATCTACTATGGGCTTATTAATACCTGCCGATGTGACACACAACATCGGTTTATCTGGGTTGTGTTGGTTCATAATTTGGATGTCCAACTATTGAGGCTTCAGTCCACTATAGTATGCTCTGGCTATCCTTATACCGTAAGCTTTAATTGTGACTGGGCCATTAATAATGCCTTGTTATGGGAGGCTTAGAGTACTGGGGGGGAGGGGAGATCGGTTGGCAAAATGGCACACCGACAGTGCATTATGTGCTATAGTCGCATGGGAAAGGGTATCACAGTCATATCTGCTTCATGGTTTAAATATTTACCATATTTATGGTTGTTTAAGGTTTTGAAACACTCACTAATTAGTATAGACAATTGTCTCTGTTTCCTTTGGGAAGATATGACTAGTGATTTCGATCTAGGCCACTGGAAATATGTACATTTTTATGATTTTGGGGTAGGGGTGATGTTTTCACATTATCAGGGTTCAGGACTAATTCTCAATGTAGTAGGGGGGTGGAATGGGAGAAGGTGGGGTGATGTACATAGGGGTGCGTGGTCTGCCACCGGGGTTCGATGTTATGCTACACCATACTGTTATTGTGTTAGTAGAGCTATTTGGTTACTTATAGTCTATGTTAGCTGGAATTTATAATGGTACTGAGATATGGTTCATGGAATATTAAGGGAGCACACTCCCCCGTTAAGCTCTCTATGATTCTAACTCACCTCAAGAATTTACGGATTGACATAGCCTTCCTCCAAGAGACACATCTTAAATTAACGCAGTCAAATTTCTTTTTGTAGAAACTGGGTAGGGCAAGTATTTGCTACTGGAAAAGAAGCTAAGAGAGGTGGGGTGGCCATTATTATTGCCCGTAGAATCCCCTTCCAATTAATACAATCTACGGTGGATCCTGAAGGCAGATATATATTTGTAAGGGGTCTGTTGGTTCATACGGAAGTGATATTGGGCTCAATCTATGGTCCAAACTTGGACGACCCACAATTTTTCACTTCTATATACGACCATATTGGCGTCTTGGACCAATCTACCAATTCTACTGGGGGGTGATTGGAACACTGTGTTCTCAAACGTACTGGACAGATCAGGGACTCCTAGGCCACGATTATCTCCTGGTCAGAGAGCACTACACGAATTAAGTTCCACCCTGGGTTTAGTAGATCCCTGGAGGATCGCGAACCCAGATGCAAGAGAATATTCATTCCACTCAACTCCTCACAATACTTACTCTCGTATAGACTACTTTCTTCTATCAGTAGATTGTAACCCGGGGGTAATCGAAGCCCAATACTTATCTCAGGTTCTATCGGATCATCGTCTAGTTTATCTTCAAGTTGATTTATTTCACAATAATCGTGGAAATCGAATTTGGAGATTTAATAACCGGATCTTAAATTCGGTTAAGCTTGTAGAAGCGTTACAATCTTTTATTGAAATATATATGAAAGAAAATGCCTTATCTGTGTCCAAAAAAGACATTCTATGGGGTTCCCTAAAATGTGCCTTAAGAGGCGAAATAATTAGTTTATCAACCCTGCGTAACAAACAACGAAGAGCAGAGGTAGATCTTAAAATACATCAGATCTCCGAGCTAGAAAAGTCACCAACCTCCCCAGATGAGGATTGGGTCAAGTTGGAATCTCTTCGAACCCAATACAATAACTTACTTGCTGAGAAAGCAGAATTTATGATTACACGATTGAAGATTAGATATTTCGATCAAGGGGAAAAGGCGGGAAAATTATTAGCCCTAAACTTACGTAAATCAAATTGGTGGGGAGAATAATTCCATCGGTATATCTCTTTCGGCATTCTTCTCAACTCATCACAATATTGGTAGACGCTTTTCAAGAATATTATCAGAGCTTTATATGCTCCTTCTAATCAATTCCCGTTGGACCAAATGAACTCCTTTTTCAGGATATCACACTCCCTGTCTTGACTGACTCACAGATACACTTACTGAAAACTCCCATTACGTTATCCGAAGTCTGTCAGGCTATAGATGATCTAACAAGTGATAAATCTCCCGGGCCAGATGGCTTCACTACTAATTTTATAAGGCCTTAAGGACACACATAGCACCTATATTACTTGATACATTTAACTATATTTTTCGGAATGGTCTCATCGGATTCCTCATTAGCACTGGCCACCATAATTCTCATCCCAAAACTCTAACAGGGACCCCTTAGGATGTCTAGCTACAGACCAATTTCCCTTACCAACGTAGACTTCAAAATTCTAGGTAAAATTCTATCAACAAGACTTGCCCAGGTGTGGGAACATCTTATTAGCCCCGAGCAAGTGGGCTTTGTTAAGAACAGACACTCCTCAGACCACCTTAGGAAGTTGGCTTACCTCCTTTCCGCATCCAGGGATATGGACACCTCCGCGGTTTTGGCATCCCTGGATGTGGAAAAGGCTTTTGATAGGGTGTCATGGGAATACCTTTTTCTTCTACTTCCTAAATACCGTATACCGGAGAAATTTATAAATTGGATTAAAATATTATACACTACTCCATCGGCCAGAATACAATGCAATGGTGTTATGTCTCGTCCGTTTACCTTGACACAGGGCACACGGCAAGGTTGCCCCTATCACCTTATTTATTTAATTTATACTTAGAGCCGCTTATTAGGAAAATTAATTCCTCTGCAACGGTCAAGGGTATACGATTAGGCCAAAGAAGAATATAAGGTCTCAGCATATGCTGATGACTTGCTATTACATGTTATTGATCCTGGGCACTCTTTGTCTAAAACATTTCAAATAATAACGCAATTTGAAGCTTTCTCAAATTATAAGTTAAATCGGGAAAAAACTGAGATCTTACCTTTAAACAAATATACTATGAAAGCTGAGGTGACTCATCTGGGTATGCAATGGAATCAGAGTAAACTGAAGTATCTCGGCATTTATATCCACCCATCTCCCAAGATTATGAAGCAGCTCAATCTAGACAATCTGGTCCAAACCCTGGTAGAAGATTTCAAACGGTGGTCTAAGTTACCGCTGACTCCTTGGGGTCGTGCGAAAGTTATTAAAATGAATGTACTGCCACGACTGTTATATCCACTCCAAATGCTGAATTTCACACTATCATATTCCTGGTTTAAATGGTTGCATGGTATTCTAAATAAATTTATGTGGCAAAATAAGAAAGCTAGGAAGAGTTATTCGAAACTCACATTGAGGAAAACAGAGGGTGGCTTACAGGTACCTAACTTTTATATTTACTACTTAGCTATACACTTAGTTCGAATTCAACATTGGCTTCGGCCTAGGCAAAATAATACTCAACCTCCTCCTGGCTTAAGATAGAGCAAGATCTTTGTCAGAATATGGGATGGTGCCAGAGGCCTTACCATTTCTTCCACAAAGGAAAATTCCTAAGAATCTACGTGACACCCCTTATTCTCTTTAGTTCAGACTCAGCAGCAACTTAGTGCTTTCTCAAAGTGGATAGAGTGAAAGATATAGCACAACCCATATTTGGCAACCTAACTTCCAAATTGCTGGCAAACCAATAAAAGCTCGGACATTCTGGCCTCAGATAGGTGTGGAGAGGTGGACCAGCTCCTACTTGATCACAAAGTTATCTCCTTTCAGGAAGGCTGTGCTCGATTCTGCTGGGACAAAACCGCCATTTTTAAATATATGCAATTAGTGCATTTGCTGTGGCAACATTTTGGTGCAATGAGATGGCAGGACTCTTTTTCTAAGACACTAACGCCATATTTGGACACTACTCTTTCCTCCCATGTAATATCTTTCTCTATAATTTTCTTAGATCATCCATGGAGTCTATGGACAATGGCTGTTCTACTCATTGGGATAAGATTCTTGGGATAATGTTAACTCTATTGATTGGTCTCATGTCTGGTAGCATCTATATAAATATCTCAAATGGGATAAATATAGATATATGCAATTTTGTATAATCCATAATTTGTATTATTCCCCTCTTAAATTACACCGATTTGGTCTTCAAGGTAACAGCTGTTGTCCTAGATGTCATCAGGAATGTGCGGACACGATTCATATGTTATGGTCATGTGAGAAAATAACTATTTTCTGGCGAAGTATAGAGAGCAGGCTAAATCCCCTGTTGGCCTTGTCAGGGCTTTTCCGAATTGAAACATGTATAATTGGGGATTATACATTAATACCCGGAGGTAGTTAGAGAGCGCACATGGCCTTGATTTCGGCTTGCACGAAAAATGTGATATTAAGGAAATGGAAAGACCCTGCTATCCCTACTTATTTAGAATGGTTTCATGATATAATGTTTGCCTTACAGGCAGAGTACACTATTGCTAATCTGGCTAAAAATGTCAAAAAATATGTGAAGAGATGGGAGCCTCTCTATACTTTGCTAATAAATAATTAACGATTGGGGGAGGCCGAGCTCTCAACTTAGTAATATCTTAATGTTCTTAGCATAGATAATTTAGTCTAAATATGGTTTTATTTGCTGGTGGCAGACCGGGTAGGGCCGGGGGAGGGGGGCTGGGGGAAATAGTAAGTTGTAAAATCTACATTGAAATTGATTCATCAACGGTTTGTACCTCTTTTTCCTCTCTTGTCTTGGATGATGGATTGTATGCATGTTATCCGATACCAGATTACACTTACTGGAAATTATAATAAAAGCGTTTTAAACAAAAAAAAAAAAAAAAAAAAGAATGTTTCTCTTGTTTGGTTTAGGTGCCTCCCCCTTCTCTTCCTTTGTGAATACTGAGCAGAAATATTCGTTCAGTATCCCTGCTTTTTCATTGTCACCCTCTACCCACATTCCCTCCCCTTTATTAAGCCTCAGTATCCATCCTTTGGTCTTTCTTTGCTCCCTAATGTACCTATAAAAGGTCTTATCCCCCTTCTTAACAGAGTTGGCTATCCTTTCCTCGGTTTGGGCCTTCACAATTCTGACTGCCTTCCCAGCCTCTTTCTGCTTTAACTGATAAAGTTCTCTGTCCTTCTCCTTCTGTGTTTCCTTATGTTTCCTGAATGCTATCCTTTTCTCCTTAACCTTCCCTGCCACCTCTTTTGAGAACCATAGTGTTTTTTCCTTCGTTGTGTTTTGCTGATTTGCTTTACTCAAAGGCTTGTTGCCTCTGTGATGGCTGTTTTGATTACTCTCCATTGTTCCTCCACCCCTCCTTCAGGGAAGAGTATACAATAGGGGTGAGATACTGACAACAACAAAAATGGAAAGGGACCTGGGGATAGTCATATCAGATGACCTAAAGGTGGGCCAGCAATGTGAGAAGGTAGTATGGAGGGCTGGGGGAAACTGGGATGCATAGGGAGAGGCATCACCAGTAGAAAACAGGAAGTTGTTGGCCCTCTGTACAGACAGTTGGTAAGACCACATCTGGAGTACTGTGTACAGTTCTGGAGATCCCATCTCCGCAAAGACATAGACAGGGTGGAGGCTGTCCAGAGGAGGGCAACCAAAATGATGCAGGGTCTGCATCAGAAGACTTATGAAGAAAGACTAAAGGAACTAAAGATGTATAGCCTTGAGGAAAGGAGGGAGAGGGGGGACATGATAGAAACTTTCAAATACCTCAAGGAAATCAACAAAGTCCAAGAGGGTAGCATCTTTCAGAAAAAGAGATGTGCAAAACAAGGGCACAATTTAAAGATAGAGGGGGGACGGCTCAGAGATAATATGAGGAAGTATTTCTTCACAGAGAGGGTTGTGGATACATGGAACAGCCTTCCTGAGGAGGTCGTAGAGTCAAAAACAGTGGGGGAATTCAAGAATGCATGGGATAGACATAAGGCAATTCTAGTGGGGGATAGGAGGAAGTAGGCTGTTGGCTAACTAGGATCTGCAGCTTATCTGTTAGGTAGGGAAATGGGCAGACTAGGTGGGCCAAGCGGTCCTTATCTGCTGTCAAATTCTATCTTTCTATGTTTCTATGTTGTCGCCCCCATAAATATTTCTGTCTATGTAGCATATAATCAAGCCCATAATTATGATTTTCTATTTGGTCGGCTGGTTGTGAGGTCTTACTATTCATTGGAATGTCAAGGAACGTTTCACTGGTGGCAGGCTCATTAGTCATTTGCTAGTGCTTAGATCAAGGACCTTGTAACAGTTCTGTAGGGAGATGAGTACTGGGCTGTAGTTCTCAGCCCACGTCCCTTTTGGTTTTTGTTTCTAGGCTTTGTTGTGTACCATCCAGTATCCTTCTTGGGAGTTTCCTGATTTGTTTCTATCCTTCCATGTTTATTCCTCCTGAGTACATCATCAATGTCTTTTGTTCTAGTTTTTTTTAGCTGTAGGTCCCTCAGTTCTTTGTATTACAGACCCCTTCAGCAAGATTTCCTTTTTGACCTCAAAGGTTTATTAAAAAAAAAAAAATCAGGTTTACATATTTCTAAGGTATATTTTAAATCCCTTTACTTTTTTAAATTCTAGTTGCAATTCATTAAGGGCAGCACACATTACACAAGTGAAGTGCATCGATATTTGAGATGGGAGTTTTATATTAAACATGGTAGAAATTGTGTATTTATAAATGCTCTCCACAGTGTCTTAATTTAGGGATAAACTGGCTAGATTACATCATAATTAAATAGGTACTGAGTATAAACTAGAACACTCCTTACAATTAGCTGTATTAAGATACCTTAATTCAGCAAGGTAAAATAAAAACACAGATTTCAAGAGAAAACCGAGACTATTACCTTTGTTTGTAATTAAGGTAGATTCAATGTTGAATGTATTCTCCCACTGTATAGTAATGAGAGGCTTTGTTTTCTCCACTACATAGGCAGCCCCCCCACCAAGCTAGGCACTCGGGACAAACAAGCAACACAAGCAGCTCACCTGAGGAGCTGAGGAAGCTGAATCTCCAGCCTGATAACTTTCGAGGTAAAGAGAGCCTCTTCTCTTCGTCTGGGCAGCCTGCAGGAGGTGCTACCTGATGAACACTTATATTTTATGAACTTTGCTCCTGTTCACCACTGGGTGGGCTTGTTATTTGCTTCTCTTGCTACTAATGCTGAAGTGTAAAGCTAGGACTCACTGGGTGCCCTAGAGTTGCCTTGCTGATTATACCTTAAAGCCAGATATACTAAGCAGCTAATATAGAGCAGACTTGTTTAATATTGTGGTATTGGATCTAATTGCTGATTATACCTTAAAGCCAGATATACCAAGCAGCTAATATAGAGCTGACTTGTTTAATATTGTGGTATTGGATCTAATTGCTGATTATACCTTAAAGCCAGATATACCAAGCAGCTAATATAGAGCTGACTTGTTTAATATTGTGGTACTGGATCTAATTGCTGATTATACCTTAAAGCCAGATATACTAAGCAGCTAATATAGGGCAGACTTGTTGAATACTGTGGTATTGGATCTAATTGTGCTTGTAACTGAAGGTATTAGGATAGCTGGGTCCTAGTGTGACCTCATTTTGGAATAGCCCTGTCTGCTTAGAGTGGAGCTCCTTTGTGAAAGTCACAAAATATTCTCCCGCTGCATAGTAATGAGAGGCTTTGTTTTCTCCACTACATAGGCAGCCCCCCCCAAGCTAGGCACTCAGGACAAACAAGCAACACAAGCAACACAAGCAGCTCACCTGAGGAGCTGAGGAAGCCGAATATCCAGCCTTATAACTTTCGAGGTAAAGAGAGCCTCTTCTCTTCGTCTGGACGCCTGCAGGAGGCTGCTAGCCCGACGGCGCTTCGTGCTGTCTGCCCCACCTGCCCCAACCACCCACCCACCCACGCAGGGATGGCTGTCAATTTAAGGATCCACCTCGTGACATCACATCCGGTGACATCACGTCCTGTTGCCCAGAACCTATCTCCCCACTTTCCCATTTGCAGGTTATACCTGCTGGCCACTAGAGGGACCTATACTCTCGTCTTCCTACCCCTACCTGTACAGTACTACTTCCCTTGGATCTTGCTCACCACAATGTATTGGCCCTGCCTCACGCTCTGCCTGTGCCTATCCCCACTAGCAGTGCACTTGCCACTTACCCATCTGCTACTCTGCACTGTGCCTGGCACCCCTCCCTCCCCTTGCTCCTGAACCTGCTCTCCTACCCCTTAGGACCTCTGTGTGTCTCGGTCCTCCCTGCCCTCCCCCTAGCTTCCTCCTCACCTCAGGCACATCTGGGTGTCTTCTTATTCTTGCCTTCCCTTCCTTTACCACCCTGCCCACCCCCTGCTCCCTTAGCCTCCCCCCCATGTCAATCGTAGAAAAACCTCTCACCATCTCCCAGCCAGGGTGTTAGTCATGCTACTACTACTCCTGTCAGGAAACATTCATCCAAACCCTGGCCCGGTTCCCAGGAGCTCCCCGACTAGCACCACAGGCCTATGCACGGTCTCCTTGAATATCTGTAGCCTCCTAAAAAAGTTTGACTCACTACAATGCCTGGTCACATCAATTAACCCTGATGTCATCGCTCTGGTTGAGACTTGGCTGTTGAAATCCTCCCCTGACTCCCTAGTCTCCCTTCCTGGTTTCATCTTCTTCCGGTCTGACCGTGTTGGGAGACGGGTCGGCGGATGCGCTATTTATGTCAAGGAATCTCTCCCTGTACTAGCCCTGCCTGCTCCCATCCTTGACTCCAGGGCCCAGGCGCTTACGGTGAAACTAACCCCTGACCCTTTAAAGGGACCCCTTTATCTGACTACTGCATACGTGCCCCCCAGGGACCAAATGCAGGCCATTGCCTCTCTTACAGAATACCTTTCCTCACTACCTCCTTCCGCTGATCAAATTCTGGTGGGTGACTTAAATGTCAACTGGCTCAGCCCCTCCTCCTTTTCTACCCGAGACTCCTTTTCTGCAATAGACCTAACGCAACTAGTTACCCACCCTACCAGGACTAACCCCAAGAGAGGATCCAGTACTCTGCTTGATGTGGTACTCACCAACCGCCCTAATCGGATCCCCAATGTACAAGTCCTTCCAGACTCTCTCAGTGATCACTCCCCCATTCTATTCCACTGGTCATCCTCAGTCCCCAAAAACATAGCACAGTCCACATGCCGGTGGTGTCTAATACCTGGTGGACTGATAAAACTTAAGGAACTTCTGTCCCAAATTGACTGGTCTCCTATACAGGCAACTCCTGACATTGACACAGCTCTCTCCTTCTTTACCCGAACTTTTAATAATGCCTGTGATATCTTTGCCCCAATGTTGACCCACCGTTCTAAAGGCAGAATGCCCCTAGGTAACCCCAGCTTTGATCCATCAACTCAAACATAGGGGACAACCTATGGCACCATGCCATTGAGACTGGCGGCCCAGTGACAGGCAGTTATATGCTGCGCCGAAACAAGTGCACTCGGCCATCAGAAGGCCAAGTCTGAGCACTATCGGTCCTCACTCACTGCCTCATGGGGAACCCAGAACCTTCTGGGATAACATTAAATAGTTAAATGGGGTGCACCTCCCCCCACCCACAGATCAGCATTAATGGTGTGATCTCCTCAGACCCAGCCCTCATAGCCAACCACCTCAACACCTCATTCACTGACCTTAGCCCTATCCTCCCTACAAATTTTTATGACCCTCCTCCCCAGCACCTGCGTAAATCTTTCTGCACTATTTTCTCCTCCACCGTGTTTCTGCCCAAGAACTTAGGCTGCACCTTGTCACTGCCCTCAAGAGTAATAGTACAGGCAGTGACACCCTGGATCCATGTATCCTCGGCTGGTCTTAGACACAGTTCGTGCCCGATCACATGCCTCATCAACCACTCTCTTTGCCTGGGGAAGGTTCAACTGCCTGGAAAGTCGCCACTGTCACCCTATCTTTAAAGGTGGTGATAGGACTGTGGCTGGAAACTATCGGCCAATCTCCATTCTCTCCTCTCTTCAGGCCTTGGAAAAAGTGGTGGCCTCTCAAATCTCTGACTACCTCTCCACCTACAATGTCCTATGTCCAGAGCAGCATGGCTTCTGGGCAGACACAGTACCAACACAGCCCTCCTAGGTTCTCCAACTTTCTCCACTCCTCCTTAGACACTGGTTCTCTGGCTGGTGCGGTCTTCATTGACCTCTCTAAAGCTTTCGACACTGTCTCCCACCCCCTCCTTCTTGATGCCCTTAGTCTCTCTGGTTTTGCTTCTGGGCCTATCTCCTGGTGCACCAGTTATCTGTCTGACCGCTCACAGCATGTAAAAATTAATGGGACCTACTCAGACATCTGTCCCATCTTTTCTGGGGTTCCCCAGGGCTCCATTCTGGGCCCCTTACTATTCTCCCTTTACCTTAACACCCTTCCATGTTCTTGCTCAGGGAACATTCTATTGTACGCTGATGATGCAGTCATCTTTGTCTCAAGTTGTAACCCTATTGCCCTCCAGGACTCGCTGCAGAAGTCCTTCGCTGAAGCTGAGGGCTGGTTCAAGGAACATAGATTGGTGATAAATCTTAAAAAACAAAAACCATGTTCTTCACTCATCCTCAAAACAAGTCCTGCAACTTAAACTCCTCATTCACTCTGGGTCCTCTTTCCCACTCGAACAAGTTTGCTCCTATAAATACCTATGGATCCATTTTGACCCCTCCCTCTCCTTCCATGGATACATCGCTGTCCTAGCCACTGCCACTAATATCCGATTGGGCATCTTACATCGGTATAAACACTGCCTCCCCCCAGAGGCTCTTCGACTCTCAGTCACCTCCTCTATCCTGTCCCTAGTGGACTATGGACTGCGGGTGTATGGTGCTGCTGATCAGACCGCACTCCATAAAATTTGCACTACTCTGAATAAGGTCTGCAGGTTAATTACTGGGGCACCTAGGCTAACACACACCTGTCTACTGTATGCTAAAGCGCTGGTACTTGATCTTGATGAGTGCCTCAAATATCTGACTTGTACCCTTACAAAAAAGACCCTCCTTGGGCTATCCCCGCCAGGATTGACCACTACCATACACCGCTCTGTCCCACTAGTTCATACTCGGACCTCTGGGAAAACCTCTCTTGTTATCCCTAGAGCTAGGACCTCTCACGGCCAAAGAGCCTTCAGCTTTAGGGCCCCCTCCTGGTTCAACATACTGCCCCCCTCCATCTCCAAAGCTCCAACTATATCATGCTTCAAAACTTCCTTACGTAACCACCTTATTAACACCCGAAGCTGTAATTGCCACTAGTCAAAGCGTACTCAATACTTATGACAAAAGCTTACTACTAAGCTGCTAAGGACAACATAACTCTGGTATTGTTTGCATCAATCCTACCTGTACCAGCTTGTTTGTATCTATGTCTTAAGTTACTGTTATACTGTGTTGTACTGTTATACTGTGTATTTTCGTTTGTCTTACTGTGACAAGGTACCTTTGCAAATGAGCCTATGGCTCAAAGGTTTTCCAAACTGCTGTTTAAATAAATAAATAACATAGATGAAAGCTTCCAGGCCAGTCCCCCAGTGTGCCCTATACATGGTTGTCAATGGTTGCACAGGTGCTGGCATTTGTATGCTGCTGACCAGAAGTGACATGAAAATGCACTTCCAGTATGATGGAACCCCCCACGAGAGCTAAATCTTTTTAAATTGAGGTCTTAAAGCCTAAAAAAGTATAACGCCTTCAGACTCTCTCCTGCTGCAATATATGCTTAGTAGCCCTTACAAAGGCTAAAGAAACATAGAAACATAGACAATGATAGCAGAAAAGCACCAGGGGTCTACCTAGTCTGCCTGTAGTTCCCCATCTGCCCTGGAACCTATTGTCCAGATGGGGTTTTAACCCTCCCTGTCCACTTCTTGTTCCCCTCCCTACTGTTACTGACCTGAATGACCACAAAATTCTTAACTCTGTCCCAGGCATGCTTGAAACCATTTATGGTCTTGTCACCTACCACATCGACTAGCATACTGTTCCATAGCTCCACTACCCTTTCCATAAAATAGAACTTCCTCACATCCTTCTTAAACTCCCCCCCCCGCCAGTTTCCACTCATGACCTTGGGTTCTTGAATCTGTACTCCTGCTAAATAGTTCCCCACAGTTCACCTGGTTTATTCCCTTCACAAACTTGAAGATCTGTGTTATATCCCACTCCTGCCTGGTCTCCAGCAAGAACATGTTCAGTGCCTTGAGACAGTGCTCATAAGATCTGCCCTGTTGGCCCAAGATTACCTTGGTCATCCTGTGTTGCACGTCTCCAAGCTGTCCCTATTGTTCCTTAGGTGAGGACTCCAGAACTGAGCACAGTATTACAGGTGGGGCTCACCAGTGACCTATATAATGTTAGTAACACCTCTTTTTTACTGCTGTCTGTACCCCTTCTAATATACCTCAACATCCTATAGGCCATTTTAGATTGGTTTGATTGTTTGAGGGAGTCACTAATGATGACTCCCAGATTCCTTTCTTCTGCCATAGTGCTCACTCTTACCCCTTCCATTCAGCACTCTGTCCTGGGGGTTTTGCTCCCAAAGTGCATAACCTTGAACTTTTTGGCAATGAATTTCAACTGCCAAACCTTAGGCCACCTCCCTAGCCTTTGTAGCTCCATTTGCATCTCCCTGACCCCTTTGTTGTTGTCTACCCTACCACAGTGCTTCATGTCATATGTGAAGAGACACAACTTGCCCCAGATGCCCTCTTCAGTGTCACTGAAGAACATATTGAAGAAGATAGGACCCAGGACAGATCCTTGCAGCACCCACTCATGACCTCCTTCTCTTCTGAACTAACCCCATTTACCACCACCATCTGCTGTCTTTTCTTCACTTGCAAGCTTAAAGGACTGTTGGCTGAGCATTGGTGCTGCAAACCTATATCATTCAAACCAGAAGAAAGGTGGGTTCAGGAGTCAGTATGAATTCTGAAAAAGGCACAATGGCTGTTTCATTTCACAGGTTTCATAGGTTTTCATAAATGAGGAGACTAAAAGTCCATAATGCTTGCCATTTTAGGATTACTCACTAATTTAAAACAGTCTATACTTGGACTATCCACCACTGAAGTCTGGAGATTATTCCAAATTGAAATGGATCTTATGCTGTACCAGTTAATTGCAAACAAACTATATATTGCAGCATCCCAAGCATACAAAACAAGCAAATAGCGCAAAGGTCCAACGGAAGAGAGAACCCACTGGAGTGCCAACATTTTGCACCCAAACACTCCTTGCACTTTGTCAAGGCGTGGGGCCCCCTGTTGCCTGCTCAATTTATAGCAGGTAAACTTTAAGGTACCCTCCTTTAAGTGCATAATTAGTGACCACCACACAAATAGTTAACAATAAAAACCACTTATACCCAAAGTGTTATACAAACAGCTTGTCATGTACAGAAATCCATATTAAGAGAGTATTCAAGCTGATATTGTTATGTCTGAATGCAATTTCGAAATCAATATTGCTTTGCATAGTCCTTATTCCCTCACAGCTCCATCTCAGTTCTGGGTACAAGACCTGCAAAAGACAAGTATATCAGAATAAGTCATTTTACATGATCAATCTAATCTCTATCTGATCATTCAGTCCAGGCCAAGACAAAGCCCCAGTTTCATAAATCAAAAAGGCCTCTCTCTCTAAGGGCCAACTTCCTATCCAAGTCCCATCTCTAGGCCCTAGGGATACTTGTTCTATGCCTAAGAAGACAGGGCTATGATCCTCACTGTTATCCATAGTACCTGCATGGATGACTAGGGCCGACCTACCATTTTAGCTTTTACTTTCATGGACCTTAAATTATGAGTATGAGTACCACCCTTTTTAGAAAACCAACTGACTATAATATGCTACTCCTGGGCACTAGTCACCCTTGCCGCACCATAATCAACATATCCAAAGGCAATTCATTCACCTCAAAAGGAATGGTAGCTCTGAGGAAGCATATAAACAAGTGGCTAAAGGCATGGCTCTCAGATTTCAAGAAAGGGTCTGTAAGGAGGATGTGGTGACACCGGCTAGAAGAGATGTTAACAATATGTCCAGAGATAGTCTACTTGAAACTATACAGGAGGTAAGAGACAGGGACAATAGAATGAATTTTGTTACTTCTTATTCTAAAGAGTCCAGAGCTGTAGAGGACATTATATCACAGAAAAAGATGACTTTTCCCTCTTACACAGGCACTGTGGCAGATCTAAACACTGTGTATCTGTGAGTGTTTGCTATATCTTTTTTGAATCTTAAGAATGGTAAGTCCATCAACATTAAGGACTTTATAAACTGCGACACCTGTAATATGATTTACCTAGCCACACACCCCTGCAGGGCCTTTTATGTGGGCCGCACTAAGTGGAAATTTAAAGAGAGGATAGGGGAATATATCAGGGCAATCATGCTACCAAATGGTAGGTCAACTCTAGTCATCCATGCAAGTAGTATTAGTAACATTGAGGATCATAGACTTGTTTTCTTAGACGTAGAAAAAGCTTCCCCTAGGGCCATGTGGGGGGAAACTGCATAGCAAGTTGCCCTTAGAGAGGACATTTGGATTTATGAACTTGGGACTTTGTCTTGGCCTGGACTAAATGATCAGATAGAGATTGCATCAATTATTTAAAATGTTTTTGGTGTCTTATTCTGATGTATTCATCTTTTACAGGTCTTGTACCCAGAACCAAGGTGCAACTATAAGGGAATAAGAACTATGCAAATCAATATTGATTTTATGACTGCCTTCAGACATAATATTTGCATTGCTATCAGTTTAACTATTCTTTTAATATAGATTTCTGTATATGACAAGTGATCTGTATTTATTTATTTCACTTTTATTGATCAGGTATGCACACTAGAAAAATATATGCCTATTTTCAGGTACAATCCCGGAGGTTAAAAAAATATGTAGGCAGTGCAAAAACTTAACAATGAGGAGGGCAGCAACACAATAGACAACGATAGCAATGGATAAAGAACACAGCAAGTTTAAACAGTATATACATAGGTTATAATTATACATAAGCATAGATATGAACAGAACCAGACTAAGCAATAAAGTACACTACTCATTAAGGGATGGGGATACCAGAAATTAAGTGCAGTTACAGGCAGAGTTAGATTTCAAGTAGTCCCATAGAGACCTTCTAAAACTGTGGTGGGAGGTGGCACGAGTATGTACTGGAAGAGAGTTCCATAACTTAGGTGAACAGATAGTAAAGGACTGGTCACCCATCACCATATGGGTTTTAGGAACAAGGAACACAGATAAGTCATTAGACCTAAGGGGGTAAGTTGGACTGACAGCCCTTAGTTGCTCCACCAAGACTGATGGGGTGGTGGTTCTGATGACTTAATCAATACAACAACTCAAGAGTTAAAAGTACAATAATTCCCTGGAGACAACCAGTCCAGTTTGTTATATAGTTGACAACGATGAGCGAGTCGAGCGGCAGAGAGAGCAAACTGATATACATTGTTATAAGCAGCATCCCATTTAGATAGATTAGACTTGGTAGTATGGGTAACAGTAAGGAGTCCATAACGATGGGTGGGAAGGAGCACTCTTCTCACCAAGGCAAGACACGCAGCTTATGTAAAAATTGCACTTGGCCCAATAGGCCAGCTCCAGCTTGCAGTTTACTGCCTTGCACATACTGCAGATATGCAAGGAGAAGGCTAGCTGAGGATCAAGAGTGACTCCCAGATATTTAAGAGTCAGCAACCATCCAACTCTTTCAGTGTAACTTTTTAATTAACACGTTGTGTGGTGGACACTGATTATGCACTTTATGGACGGTACCTTAAAGTTTTGCTGCTATAATTTAAGCTGGCAACAGGGGGCCCCACACCTTGACAAAGCACTAGGAGTGTTCGGGTGTGAAACCTTGGGGCTCCAGTGGGTCCTCTCATCTGTTGGACCTTTGCACTATTTGCCTGTGTTGCACATTTGGGATGTTGCAATAAATAGGTTATCTGCAATTGAATGAAACAGCCTTGGTGCCTTCTTCAGAATTCATACTGAGTGCTGAACCCACCTTTCTTGTGTCTCTTCTTCATCCAGTTTCCTACCCATCTGACTATGTCTCTAATAACACCCAGGTTCTCCAGTTGCTTCAGCAATCATCTGTGTAACACTGTGTGAAAAACCTTGCTGAAGTCGAAATGCAGGTACTCCACAGCATGGCCCTTATCTATTACCTTTGTTACCCAGTGAAAGAAAACTATCAGGTTGGTCTGACAAGACTTCCTTCCACAAATACTTGCTGTTTACTATCCTGTAGACCGTTGCTCTCTAGGTACTCCACAAGGTTCTCTTTGACCAGTGACTCCATCAGTTTACACCCACTAAAGAGGTAAGGTTGACAGGTCTGTAATCCTCCAGTTGCACTTTGCCCCCACCTTGTGTAGTAGGGAAACATTTGCTACTTTCCAGTCCTTTGGAACTACACCTGTCCGAACTGAGCTACTGAATAGCTCTACTAGAGGTTCAGCCATTTATGCTGGTAATTCCTTTAACATCCTTGGATGCATCCCATCTGGTCCTGGGGCCTTAATTACCCTTAGGGCTTCTAGTCCCTTCAGGACCCTTTCTCTGGTAAATACTGGCTGCTTTATTTCAGGAATGCCCCTGACAGAAGCCTTGATGCCACCTTTGGGCAGGGACCTGCTGTCTTCCCTTGTGAAGACAGAACAGAAGGTAACAAGGATGGCTGCTTTTTGTTCATCTTTCTCTATTACCCTCTCCCTCTTGTAGCCTAACAATACCAACTTCCTGCTTCCTTTTTTCCTTGATATATCTGAAGAATTATTTTTCCCTCACTCTGACCCCCTCAGCAGTGTGCAGCTCCATGTCTGCATTTACCTCACTGACTGTCCTCTTTGCATCCCTAGTTCTCATTTGGTACTCTATTTGGCAATCAGACCACTACTGTTGGGTCTTCCAAGATCCCACAATGCCCCATTTTGTTGCTGAGAGACAGAAAGAAAGAAAGAGAGAGACAGAGAGAGAGGGGGAGAGAGAGAGAGAGATATCGAGGTAGTGAAGGTTTTTATTTTTTCCTTTGATTTTGTTTTTTCAGTTTAATTCTTGGTTTTGTGATTATGCAGCTAATTCAGTTGGACAGAAACAGCTACTGCACACAAACACTGAATAAAAGTACCAAAACTCTGCCCAGCACACTGGACAGGCAATTTGTTATCACAACCCTGGTCGTGTATGGTTGCTGGATCAATCTTACAGCTCTATGAAGGAGGCAACTAGGAGGGCTGAACATACACTCAGTGCAAAAATAATGGGAAGGCACCTCAAGTAGTTTTAAGGGAATCCGGGGGGGGGGGGGCAAACTAATGGAAGCCAGCCTATGCCCAAACAAAAGTGGAAGCTGAATGGTTCCAAAACTAGTAAATTAGGGGAATGCAGGTGCTACATTTGCTCCAGACTGGGACATCTGTCATATGACTGTCTACAAAACCTAGCAAATTGCCCGAGTGCAGGTGGAGGGAGTAGTTCTTGAATCCCACAACAGCTAGTGGCCCATACTCAGAGTGTAGTAGTAGCACTTTATTTGTTCAACACAAAGGTCATTACAATTAAAATAATAAAAAATTAAAATTTGAACAACAGACATTTTTGATTTATACAATAAATAACAGCAAACATACTAAGCTTATAGCACCTCAAGATTCATGGCTAGAAAATTTTTATGTAACTGCACCAATATTCAGCTTCTGAAGTGGGCTTACTTTTAGAGCTCTGGTGCCATTTTCCTGGGGGCCTTGGTGGGAGTCACACCTTGCGACCCCCCCATGCGTCTTGTGGCTGCAGCCATTCTGTCCAGGTGTCTCAGCCCATTCAGGGCCAGGCCAAGCACTGGGATAAATGTCCATGCTGGTGGGTACTGGGTGTGTGGTTCCAAGTCTGGTTTTGGGGCGGATTGGGCTCGGGACCACACAATATAAATAAATATTTAATTTTTTAAAATGACAGGTCTGCGTGCTATGCACATGCATGGCTACTGCCGGGGAAGAGATTTAAAGAAGCAGTAGCTCCTTTTTGATGGCAGTAGTTTTCGGTGCCGGTTGGCACCACGGGGCACAGTAAAAATATTGGATTCAGGACTACAAGTCCCATGGGGTAACAGAAAGGGTAGTAGGCTTGGCACAAGAGAGTTGGTCCATGATTGGACACATGGTTTAGGCACCAAACCCTCTAAAGGGATATGAGAGGGGAGAAGCAAAGAACAGGAGATTTGAGAGAGAGAGAAAGAGCGTGAGAAGAGAAAAGGTTAGAGCAGGGCATCTGCCTGCTCAGCCATGTGGCTGGGCATTTATTGTTTTATGTTGCCAAAAGAGTGAGACGGGGCAAGAATGTGGTGGTGGCTGTTTGTAGGAAGAGCTCTGCTTAGGGATAAGCTTGCAGCTCTGGTTCCTGGAAGGGATGAAATGATGTATGCTGCATGCAAGAGAGCCCAGTAAGAGACTGAGCCATGAGGTAGGGGGTTATGTGTGGGGTCTGGAGAGGGGCAGCCCCAGATTTAGCATGCCCCTGTGCCTAAATAGCAATTCTGGGCTTCGTGCCCAGCAGCTTAGAAAAAGCATGCGTTGGGGCAACTGAGGCTTAGGCAGTTGTTTCCCCAAGTGTACATACTTATCATGGCAGGGTGTCGTGGGGGAGCCAGAAAGTGATCTGCAGCCTGTAATGGCCGGTTGGGCATCAAGTGTGCACCTGCTTTGGACTGTAAGCTGCCCAGTAATTCTGGGGTAGCTGCCTGTGACTTCATGAAGTACATTTCACTATCTTAATTGGGACCCCTAGATCCAAAATACAGTTTATCTTCTACAGTTCAGCTACTAATGTGATAGTCTGGTCCTGCTTTACTGCTCCATGGAGTGACTGTTTATTCTATTGACTGTTCATTAAATGAGATCCCATTTTTGCAACTTTGCATTTGCCTCTTGTGTTCTGAAGAAGCTGTTTTGCTGCTGCTAAAAGAAGTTGCCTCCATAGCCTTGCATCCATTGTGGTGCAGGGTGGCATCCAGAACATCAGAGACCAGAGAACCACAGAGGAAGACATAGAGAGGCCTGCCTGGTGAAACCTGTCTACAGAGGCCTCCAGGTGAAGTGGGGAAGGCCAGGCAGGTGAAAGTCTGCAGCACCCCTCCTGTGTTCCAGCTCAGTGCCCTGTGGGTCTGGGGTACCTTGATGGAGTCCATCACCATCACCACCCATGGACAATCAGGTACTGTTCTTCCTGTCTTATTTCTGGACTGTGTTTTCTTGGCCGTACAGTGCTCCCCCTTCCCCCTGAACTTTACCACCTTAAATACCCCTAGAGAGGGAAGGGGGGGATGCTTACACTTATTAAGTGTACATTTTTCCCTATCCTAGAACATACAATAACACATTTACAATATTCATATCAGTAGTTGGTCATGCAATGTAAACATATAGCGCCTCACGGTATACAGTGTAAAAATGTACAGCTATAACTAAGTCACACCTCTTGATCCTGCTGTCGATGTGTACATTTATGTTTCCTAATCCTTGTTACATTTGCAAGGAAATTAGTCATAATTTTAATTGAGAGAGGATCTTCTATGTAAATAAGAATTGTTGTCAATATCAGCCTATCTAGCTCCAGTTGGTTCAAATTTTCCACTTGAAATATGTTCCTTAATAAATATATTCCTGGCTTGGTGTACCAACAGCAGGTCCATAGTATGTGTAAAAGATCGTCAACACCCCCTACCACACAGTCACAGTTTACAAATACATTTAATGATTTATTGTATCTTGCAAATAAAACTTTGCTATTAAACATTTCAAATTTTAGCCTAGTAAAATTGGTTCTTCATTTTTGGTACATGAAAATGTCCATATAGTGTTGCAATTTGAAATCATTTTTATTATTTTTTGAAAACAAGGCAGAAAGTCTGGAGACTCTAATTTTTTCATTATCTATGTTAATCCAGTAATTTCTGATTCTTTTAAGAATACATTTCTTGTACTGTATGCTTAGAGTAACATTAGCATCAACATACTTTTTAAGAGACTTCAGATGGTATTCCTCTAAAATCTTGTATATACCAGAAAAACATTCTGACTTATAGCAGCTCAAGTCATGCCACCTGACTTTCTCCAAGAGACACAGCTTTGGTATTCTATCTGCAGGAAGTCTAGTCAATCTGAGCTAATAGTTTAATTTCTTTGTATCCATTACAACATTTATGTTCTCCAGTCCTACTTTGGCTCATACATATGTAGCTGGAAATGAACTGGGGACTAATATAAATTCCCTTAACAATTTGTATATGGGTGTCATGAGTTTTTCTGTTTTTAATGTCCCAGACTCCTCCACCATACCCTAGTTGTGCTAGATATTTTGCCCTGACTGCCTCAAGGAGTGGCTGTATAGACATACCACCATAAGAGTGGTTAAATTTCCCTAGAGTGGCAGCTGTCTTCTTTGCTGCAGCTAAGACTTTATCAATATGATTTTTCCACAATTTCTTTGTTAAAAAACAAAGTCCCAGGTAGACATATGTGTTTGTTATTGTTAATATATGTGGAACCATATTCCATTTCCCCTTATCTCTACCTTTGCCAAATATAGTTACTTGAGTTTTGGTAGTATTAACCTGTAGTTTCAATTCCCTTTTTTATCAATCTAGGAGGTCTATCTTTTTTTGGAGATCACTTCGTGATAATGCGAATAGTATTATGTCATCAGCAAATGCCATGACAGGGCAGGTTTTATCTAGTATTTTAGGTGAGTCAACTTCTAGAGCCTCTAATGCTTTAAGCACTATATCTACATAGATAGAAAAAAGAGTCAGGGCAAGATCACATCCCTGCCTCACACCTTGTGTTACCCTAATGGGCTGGGAATGTTGGCTATTTATCCCTATGCAAATCTTTGTCCATGTTCCTTCATAGAGTCTGCTGATAATATGTATAAGTTATTTATTCCTTTTTGGTCCATTATTTCCCACAGAATAGCTCTATTAACTGTTTCAAAAACTGATCTGAAGTCTACATATAATACATAGAGTTTCTGTTTTTGTACAAGTACATCTTTTTCAATCAAATGAGTGAAAATAAAACAATTGCCTATGGTATTATACCCAGGTCTAAAACCTGCCTGGAATGTGCTCAAACCTCCTAATCTATCTAAGTCAATTAATACTTTGTCCAATATTATTTTAGAGAAAATGTTTAAGCTAACATCAAGTAAGCTTATGGGTCTATACATTGCAGGATCTTTTAAACTACCTTTTTTATGAATAAGAACAATAATGGAACCTTTCTAGGATGGGAAGATATAGGTACCAGTAATTAATTTGTTGAATAGAATCAAAAACAAATCTATCCAGAGAGTTGAACTTGTAAGGAATACTTCTGCGTGAATATAACCGGGACCTGGGGCTTTGTTTTTCTTCATAGTCTTTACTGCAAAATACACTTCTTGTCTAAATATCACAATAGTATTTTCCTTGCTATTTGTATATACTGTAGAGCTTACTTCTGAATTGTCAGTAAAAATTCCTGAAAAATATTTAACCCACTCATTTTCCAGAATATAAATATATCAATATTTGCTTTAGATTTGGTAGTGCCTTTGTCCGCAAGCATCCAGAGTGTTTTGGTATCCCCCTTATAGATGGTTTGTAAAATCTCTGACCATGTGTCCCACTGAAGTTGTTGCATTTTCTTATTGAGGAATTGCTTATATATTTTATTTTCTGATTCAGTATATTAAAGTTTTGGTTTTCCTTAATCTATCTAATTCCCCTTATTTTGGCTGTTAAGAGATCTTTTTGCTTTTGGCAGTCCTTCTCAAACCAGCAATCAATATTACTGTTGTTCCTTTTTGCTGGTACTTGCTTATACAAACTGTTAATTATATTAAATAATTTAGTTACAAGATTCCATAACTCCTGGGTAGTGTAATTTTGTTGAAGGTCTCTCGAGGTACTAATTAGATTACCCTCAGTTTGGGTTACCATTTGGAATTCTAAATCATTATTCCATTTTAATCTTTTGTTGTATCTGATGTCCTTCTTCTCTAAGGTAATCTTTAGAAGGGTCTAGCACCAGAGACAGACTGTCCCATAATAATACTGGGAAATGGTCACTTTTGGAGCATGCAGGAATCCTAATGGAATTCCATTTACTTGGATTGCCAGACCAAAGTATCAAATCCAAGAGTGATGTTCCCATAGACTTAAAGTAAGTGCACTTTCCCTTGAGATAACCCTGAATTCTGCCATTGAAGGGATAGAGATGATATATTTCAAGCATCTCAATAAATTTTAAGCCAGCATGATTTATTTTAGGATCCATGGTGGTCCTATGGGGAACAGGAAGTAATTCTAAGTGATCAAAATAGGAATTATGTATAAGACCATCATAACTTCCTATTCTAGCATTCAAATCCCCCATAAGGATTAAATCAGCATCAGGATACCTAATTGCGATATCAGGTAGAATGTTGTCCAAGTTCTTCCAGATATCCTTACTATAAAAATGTGATTGTTTTGGTGGAATATAGGTATTAAGTAGTATTAAATATGTAGTTTGTTGAATCAGGAGGAGAATAATATAATTGCTTTCTGCACATAATGGATAATGATTTGTATATATTCGGAGGCGTACATAAGTAATCATACCAGCAGGTGGCCTATCTAGCCTGCTTTCTCTTACAGCTGGAGAGTGTATCAAATCATAATCATTTAGTGCAATATTATCACATTTTTCATGCCACGTTTCTTGGAAACAAAATATATCACCCCTTCTAATAAAATCCATCCAATCTCTGGCACACCATTTACTTATTATTCCAACAATATTCCATGAGATTATAAACGATCCCATGTCTGTCCCTAGTGTTTGCTCCATATCTAGTGGCTCTAACAGTTCTTGTTCTTTATTGAGTCAAAAATGCCCCTGTGTACCAGGGCGATTCAAAGTTTGTCGTGGACAGTTTGGGCAGCATATACACTGTTCTGCAACTACATAAAAAACTTCAGGCTGATGTTCTGTGTCAGTGTCAAATATTGTATTTCAGCAGCATTTACTAAGTGCAGCCCCAGCGTGCCCAATGTGTCACTTTGTTTGAGCAATTCCTGAGCAAGATCCTTGCCTCATATTAATATATAAATTTGTGATGAATTTTCTGATCTGGCTTACCTCAGGATACCTTGATAAACTAGTTGAACTTGAAGTGCATTACCAAGCAGGTTGCAGATTGTACCTTTCAACTTTCAGTTATTTTCTTTATGCAATGTTGTCATTCCATACATACTCAGAGTTACTGAAGCATCACTTTTAGTGTTTGATACTTTATAGTTAACGTTTTCTCAATTTGGAAATTTTACCATTAGGCCTCTTTTCTCCAACAAATCAATATTATACCAGATGTAACTGGCAACTTTTGGCGAATCAAAATATGCTTTCATTGTTTTTATATGGCCATCTTTAATCTTTTTGAGATATAGGATGTTGTTTAGGTCTAGGTCAAAATCACAAAGATATTTATTAATTAAGTATTCCTTTCATTCATTGTTAGATGATAAGGGCCACTCTTTACTCAGTGCAAGTCTCAATAGACAATGGGTTTTCCCAACATTAAATGTCTGGTCAGTAGTGTCACCCACCAAAAGTACTGCTCCCACATTTGCAGTTTCTTTAACAGCCTCAATTCGGTGATACTCAACACATTTCTTTTTTTCCTGATGTTTACTGTTATTATAGCTAACAGGATCCGAACAATATTCTTTCAGTACAACAACCTCTTTTTGTAGAGCAATTAAGTGCTGGCATATGTCCCCTGTTAAGGTATTCAAGTCATAATTAAAGTATGGAATCAGAGCAATTATATTATCAGCATTTATTTGCTGCATATTAGCAGGCTCTTGCTTCTTTAATCTGTGCTGCTTATTTGGTCCTTGCAATTTTTTAGCTCTGCTGTTTTTTGTTTCTGCTTCTTCTTTGTGCCCAGAGTCCCCTACATTGCCACTTTACTCTTTTGTGTTGCTTTTTCCTTTCTGTTTTTTCTTTTTCCCTGGGGTTTTAATTAGACTAGCAGGTATTTCTATTGTAAAATCTGGTCTTAAGCTCTGCACTTGCTCTGACTCTATATAAATCACTAAGTCAGAAGGAGGTGTTGGAAATATTGTTTCTACCTTATTCTCGATGGTCACTAATTTAGCATTATTAACTGCTCCCTGAGTATCAAATTTTCTGTATATTGGCGGCTCATATGGGCCACCAATTCATCACTAAGACATAAGGGGACATATTGAGGTACATTTTGAGAGTCCTGAAGTCTGCGACCTTGATGTGTTTTGACACCCTCTGGCCCAGCATCAACTGTTTCAATCACTGAATATTCCTTACTGCATTCCTGGTTTATAGATGTATCATACTTAGAAGCAAGTACTTTCATTCCTTTTATAGTTCTTTGCAATTCTGCATTTATATCTCTAAATTCTGGACTGAAACCAATAGCACATCCCCTTGGTTATCATGTATCTTACTTGTATTAATATGGGGTTTATTTAAGCAATAAACCACAACAGGGTGTGGGTGATGCTGGATTTACCCACACCTGGTGTGGTTCGGTGGCCGAGAGACCAAACCTTACCAGACGTGGGTAAATCCCTGCATCACCCACACCCTGGAGTGGTTTATTGCGATTATACAATGTCCCCTATCAGTTTTTGAAAAAAAAAGAAAAGAAAGAAAAATAGTTTTTTCTTCATTTTTTTTTTTAAATGTATTCTTGCACCCAAAAAAGTTGTTCCATTTCTAGGTAAAATAGGTTGAGAAGTAGACCCATTTTGTAATAGTATAGCTGTAAATCTGATATTATTTATTTTTGTTACTTTAGCAAGGGCTGCTTACTGTGCTACCAGCTGTTTGGTTCTGTTACCACTGGATAGGGTACAAGTCTGCTACAAGGCAGCTCACATTTATTACATGATCGAATCAACAGGGTCAGGACAGAACTGAGTTTCCTTTTTTTATTATTATTATTTACAACTTTGCTAATCGCTGAGACCATGGGAGTGTCATGCTATGACTGGGGACCTTGTGGCACTGCAACAGACATAAGCTGGAGTAAATACAAAAGGTTGGTGCTACCAGTTGAGCTAGCGGTCCATTGTTCATGCAGTAACCAGCTTTCGTGTTTTCTTGCTGGAGAAAGTTTGCAGTCAGAAATGAGGATCATACTGGGAGCAATGTGAGTGTAATGGAGGGAGAGCGCCACACACACACACAGATAGCAGGGTTGTACTGGGAGATGCCAACAGGTGAGTCAGGTGTCAGCGCGATTTGTGGGAGATTTTGTTTAAGAGATCCAGAATGGACTATTCAGGACAGGGAGTGCAGGCTATGTCAGACAAAGAAAAGCGAGCGGTCTTCCGACCGTAAATAATTAGTGACAGCCGAAGCTATAAACCAAAAAGAAAAACTGGTTCACTCCCCTAAGATCACAGTGTTTACCAGACAGAAGTTTAGATCTGGAGCGCGTGGACATCTGACTTAAAATAGATGACCTGTGACAGAGATTTAAAATCGTGGTTTACCGGTGGCTCAGCCTGCGGCTCAGCAAGTGCACTGGAAATTGACTGCCTGACAGGATTTGACAGCTGATAGTCGCTGATTTCAGAAACCTATATGGACGTCTCAGGCAAAGGTACATTTTCTGTGTTGGCTTCACTGTCTGTTTCTGTTTCACCTCTGTAATACTGCAGTGAGGCGAATATGAATTCATGCTCCTGAGTATAGTTAATTTTAAAGTTTGTTTCCATTTTGCAGTTCAGGTCAGACTTTTTGACACTTAGCAAGAGTGTAAGATGGCGGACAATGTGGGCTGCATTTGGGGTTGTATAAATATATTGTTGCCTGACATTCTAAATGAGGCAGGCTGGCACCTTTTGCGTTGGTGATGCTGAATTTTACCACTCTGAAAAGGTGCCAGCCAGCCACTCAGATTCCTTTATTTTAATGCCTATTGTATAATAGTCCTGAATGAATTGTTTGTATCCAATATTAAATGAGGCTTTATAGTCAAATACCTCATTGACGGTTATTTCTTTAGCAGGATGCAGGTATGAGTTCTATATCTAAAGAATTACTAGCAGGTTCTGAGTGATCTTTACTACTGAAGAACAGCCCCAGTGTATGTTCCAGTGAAGAATCATCTGTCAGATGCATGGCCATCAAGGGTACTGTGCTGTTAACCAATAACTTTGGGGCTGAGGTTTTTCACCCTCTGCTGAGTTGAAATGTTGAATATGATCAGTGATTCTTGTCTGCTTAGTTTTATCTAATGTTATCTGTTTTTCTTTCTTTCCCTTTTCAAGAGCAGATTCTCCCAGTAATGGGGAGCAACTGCTGTTGGTCTTTCTCTGGAGACTGGTACTGATCATTTTACTGCAGTCTTAAACACGTAGTTAGCCCCTAGGCAGTCTTCTCAGAAAAACAAGCAAGCAAGCAGACAAATAACCCAAAATAAGCTTACAAATAGAATAGTAAATAGGTTCTGGTGTTACAAGTCAGTAATTCCATCAAGAGGTTCTGGGGACACAAGAAACCTTGAGATTGAAGCTTGGGAGATTTCTTGTGTCCCCAGAACCTCGAGATGGAGTTTCTGCCTTGAAACACCAGAACCTATTTGTTATTTTTTGTAATATACAGATGCGAGGAATTTTTAAGTTCTTACTTGTGCCTGGTGTACGGTGCTGCGGTCTGCAAAGTTAGTAAAAGACTCCTGAGTGTTGTTCCTCGTTCCTCGCTCGCACCCCACGCTCCTGCTCCCACTCCCAGTCCCATTCTGCTTCTTTCTCTCTCAAAAAAACCAAAAACAAACCATGGTTCACACAGTAGTCGCATCGGTAATCCCAGCGATACTATTACGATGACTGGAAGTATAGTATTATTGGGCCGGAAGTATACTATTATGATGACCGGAAGTATACTATTACGGGACTAACTAATATATTACTAGGAATTTTTTGTATGCATTTTGGGGGTATTATTTTCATTATCCATATATTACAATATAATAATATAATAGCGTATTGATAAAAGGAAAGAAGTAAAAGGACTGAAGATCTGTAAAAGGTCTATATTAAGAAAGTCAGTTGCGGTAAAAAGACCAATGGATTCACAGCAGTATGATTCTGTCTTTTCCACATTGCAGCCTGCTGTAATGTAATAGTTTGTATAGTACGTATCCCAATTCACGATTCATTTCTTAACTCTGTGCATAACTCAGTTCATAGCTCAATTAATTGGTCCCAGGCAGCAAATAAGAAGAGAATGTCAAGCACTTTTTGATTTTATCGGATCCTTTGTATGTTCATGTTGCTTTTAAAGAGCTGAAAGGCTTATCAGACTTCACCAAATTCAAGCTATTTTCTCCTCCTATTTTAGGCAACAGGTGGGCAGCAGGGTCTTCTACAGTAGTATATTGCCCACTAATTGCAAAACACAAAAAAAGTATATTGAGTACTTGAATAGATGTATAATCTGGTCTATGGTTTAACTATGGTTTAACTCTAATAGCTCTAGTGGCTTGAAAAACGGTTAAAAACTCAGATTGAAATCTAAAAATATTTATATACTAAAATGCACATAGTCATGCAATCACATATAGCTAAAAATAGAACTTGCTCTTGTCCAAACTTGCTATTACATTTAACAAGCCTCACAGCACTTGGTGTTTTAGTAGGCCTAAAAGGCCTGAATAAGTCTTCAAAGGAAAAACACCTGAGTACTGAGGGTTAAATGGCAAAATGTTCAACTGCCTGCTTCTGAGTTATATCACTAACTCTATCCAGCTAAACACTCAGGCAGTTAGTTAATGCAACAGAAGCAGATTTTTAGATAGCACTTCAACTTCTCCTTGAGAAGTAGCAAAGATGAAGCAATCCTGCCGGCTGCCTTCTTCATCTCTGTGTAGCATCTAGAGTGGATCTGCAGAACAGATGCCATGCATGCGCATTTATCCAACTGTAGTAGTAGTAGTAACATTTTTATTCATATTTGATATGAACAGGATCAAACTCCACTGAATAAAAAAAAACCTCGTTTGCAAGGAGGTCCATAAAACACTGACAATGGTTCCACGTTTAAAAATAAACGTAATAACAATATACAGTACATATAAAATACATTTGAAGCTCAAATTATGCAAAAACATTTTAAATGACAATATGAAGGACTTGATTATGTACTTGTACTCCCTCCTAAGAAGAAAGACAACCCCAATAAATAAACGTTCATGTGGTCATGTTGGTTTTGGCATGAGTTTTAAACTTAAAATACTGATATACTATTTTATAACTTTTTGAGTTATCTATTTAATAATTTAAATGTTTGTAAGATTGTGTGACACTTAATCGAAACCCAGCAATACAGGAAATTATAGACTGGTGCTATAAACAAAACATGAATAGCTTGGAAGTGAGAAATTGTTAGTTGTAACAAAAGTAACAAGAATTTGTCAATGCAGAATGTTGTCGCACTGGCATTGGCAATGGCGGAGGTGGAGAGGCATAGCGCTGTGAGTTTGTTAATGTGTCCCAAAAGGTGATTTTGCACAGCAAGTATGCCACTGTGTGGCAGAGCTGCGGAAACACGTTTTGGGCAGGCTGTGGAAAATGGCAGCTGGACTGTTGATAATGAGGTGTGCACAAATGCCAGTGGTGAAAATGTGGCATGAAAATATTGCAGATTGACGAAGTTACAAGGGTGCGTGGAAACTGCTCAATACACGCTTGCAACACAGTCATTGTCTGGACTTTCGCCACCAAATTTTCAACATAGGCATTTTAGGACCTCTGCTGATGAATAGTGTCACCCGTCAATTTCCTCAAAGTGTCCCATAAAGTGATTTTGCACAGTGACCGTGCAATTCTGCACTGGACATGCAAAATCGCATTTCGGCCAGCTGTACTGTTCATAAGGAGGTATGGAAAAATGCCAGTGATGAACAGCTGGAGTGAAAGTATTACAAATTCACAAAGTCACGAACGTGCGTGCAAACTGTGCAATGCGCGCTTGTAAAACACTCATTTTATTGACTTTCGTCCCTAAATTTTCAACATAGGCATTTTAGGACATCTGCTAATGAACAGCGTCACTGCTATTTTCATGATGTGTCTCGAACATGGGCTTTCCACAGCAACCGTGCTATTGTCCGCCGGAACTGCAAAAACAGATTTTGGTCAGGATGTGAAAAAATGACAGCTGTAATGTTCATTAGGAGGTGTGGAACAATGGCACTGTTGAAAATGTGGAGTGAAAATATTATAAGTTTGCGAACTTACGAGCGTGCGTGCAAACTGCGCAACGCATGCTCGTAACACAGTCATTTTATGGAGTATTGTCACCAAATTTTCAATACAGGCATTTTAGGACCTCTGCTCATGAACAGTGTCACTGTCATTTTTGTAATGTGTCCTGAACTGTGATTACGCACAGTGACTGTGCTATTCTGCGCCGGAAGTGCGAAAACACATTTTGGCAAGGATGTGAAAAATAACAGCTATACGGTTCACAGGAAGGTGCTGTAAAATGCCAATTTTGAGAATGTGGCTTGAAAATATTACAAATGCGCTAACTTATGAGCGTGCATTGTGCAGTTGCTATGCATGCTCGTAAAACAGTCATTTTATGGAGTATTGCCACCAAATTTTCAAAATAGGCATTTTAGGACCTCTGCTCATGAACAGTGCCACTGTCATTTTTGTAATGTGTCCTGAACACTGATTTCACACAGCGACCATGCAATTCTGCTGGAAGTGCGAAACACATTTTGGCCAGGATGTGAAAAATGACAGCTGTACGGTTCACAAGAAGGTGGTAAAATGCCAATATTGAGAATCTGGCATTAAAATAGTGTGAATCGCTAACTACGAGCATTGCGTTGATTTATGCACATGTAAAACAGTTATTTGTTGGATTTTTCCACCAAACTTGCAACATGAGCTTTTGAAAGCCTCTCTCATGAACAAGTGGCACTGTCATTTCATTACTTGGTCCTGAAAGGTGATTCTACGCAGTGACTGCGAAATCACCTTTCAGGACTGAATAACACCATGACTGTGCAAGAATTCATGAGAAGGGGTCCCAAAACACCCATGTTGAAAATTTGGGGCCAAAATTTGCAAAAATGCCCAAGATATGCATTAAAGTTGGAAAAAACCCTATTCATTCCATTATACAGCTTACCAGCATTTTTTCAATTCGCAATCGGCTTTGAAGAGTGCAGACATGTTCCCGGTCCACCGAAGATCGTGCGCCCGGACTCCATGAGTAAGTATGGGGTGGGGGTGAGGAGGCAGGGTGTGCAGAGGTGGGTCTTGGTGGGGAGGGGCATCGAGACTCTGAGGGACCATTTTTCATTTACAGGAAAAAAAACATTGCGGGCCAGTTTTTGTTTGCAGGAATTTGTACGCTGGGGTGGGCTCTAGCGTGCCACCCTAACTGTTGGGGGCGGTCTATAGCTGATGGGGATTGGGCACCTCATCGGCACACAACATGGGGGTGAGGAAGTAATGCCGATGGGGATTGGGCACCCCGACGGCACACAAAGAAGGGGGGGTGAGCTGAGGATTGGGCACCCCCCTCGGCATTCAACAGTTGGGGGAGGTCTATTGCCGATGGGAAGTGGGCTTCCCCATTGACACACAAAGAAAGCAGGGGGGTTTAACGACAGGGGGATTGGGCACCTCCAAAGTCAGCAGTAGTTGGGCAGCCGCCCACTCGCCGACCATGCTCATAATGTCGGCGAGCATGTAAGAAGGGTCCGCTGCATAAGACGAGCTTTGCTTGGATTGCAGCAGACCTTTTCTTAGATGTGCTCACCACATTATGTATGCATGATGTGGCGTCGGCATGCAGGCTGATTGGGGAATGAGGGATGCACCTACCGGTGCATGCCCTGCATTCGCCCAACAGCGACCCCACCTCCAAAGCTGCACTGTACCACAATGTTGGCTGCACAAGCAGACCAACATAAAAATAAAAGAAAATGACAATCTCAGAAGGTCAAATGACAAAAATACATTCCATTACTTTTTTCAAAAGGTATCCTCCATGCTGACATACAGATTTAGTCTTTGCCGTATTGGTCCTTGTAAGAACAGATCCAGAAGCAAAATGATTTGATACCTTTTATTGGACCAACATGGATGTAACAAAAAGAACAAAGTGCTTTAGCTTTTGGACTAACCCAGTCCTTCCTCGGAAGCGTAATGACAGTTATTTAGAAAATCCCATACTTTTAACACCCAGATCATGCAGAAAAAAATAAAAACTTCCCATTGGTTTAAAATACTCATTTAAAAAAATAACACAAGAAATATCAGAGAAGCTGAAAAATACCAGTTCAGCTTCAATTGAAAAAGCTTAAAGGTCAGATGTGCTTAGAGCGTAGCATCATGCGTGGAGTGCACTGCACATAAATGAAAGTGACTTAGAGATACCTTCAGAGTAAGATAAGGACATCTGGAGCATAGATCTGCATAGCTCAATTATGAGTGCAGTTCATGAAAAACAAACCCCACTTGGATTGTCATAATTGTAAGTTAAAATAAGCCACATAAAATAGAACTACAAAAAATAAATATGCATGGCATACAAAGGGTTTAAAGTAAAGTTTACCTAATATGAGCAATAGTTGGAAACATTACCCAACGATACTCTCGAACTGGTTATTATGCTCCATACACCTTAAGTCCTTTCGTGTTGTAACAGGAGTTTATACATGATAATATAAATTGTCAGTATAAGAGCCAAACAAAAAGTTGCTTGTCAAGGACCACCAAGAAACTAAGACCATGCAATTTGATATGTACAAATTTCAACTTGATGTACTAAAAATGTCTAAGGAATCTGAATAAGAAATCATAGGAATTAAATTCCCCACCCAGGGGGAAGATAACTAGTTGTGAGAGACACACACACACACACACACACACACATGCATGTGAGCCCTAATGCACCATCATTCACATCAATTAATTCAAATGTTATCCAAAGGGATTAAACTTGTCCTGAACCTCCAAGTAAAAGAGATATATATAGAGTTCAAAAACACAAAAAAACTCCACCCTCCCCAGGGTAAGATAACTAGTCAGAAGTGTATGTACACTATGGGCCAGATATTCATAGGGGTTGCACCTGGCGCAACCAAGTTGCGCCGGTGCAATCCTAGGAATGTGCCCCAGGCTGATATTCAAAAGGGGGACTTGCACAGCACAAGTCCTGATGTCCCAGGGTGCAATGGCAATGTATGCAGTGCATAAAAAGGGGGTGTGCCCATGCATATGCAGCACACCCCGATATTCAGCCCGGGATGTGTGGCGCATCTGCTGGCACAACCCCAGATGCACCACATACTGGGGCACAGAGTTGAGCCCCAAAAAAAGCAGCTCAAATGCTGTCCACCTACAGGTGGGCTGCTGTACTGCATGATGCAACACAGCAGCCACCAGTCGTGGGTGGCCACTCACCAACCCAGAACACCGTCCACAAGTACCCATATGGTCCCTGGTAGTCCAGTGATACCCCACTCCCTCCCGTAGCCACGATTGGTAGAATAATATCCTGTAAACGGTCCAAACTGTCACTGGACAGGAAAGCACAACATTTATCAGAACAGTAATAATGTTGTTGAAGTTCTCTGTACATCAGTATTTGGGCTGGGGGAAGGGGATGCACTGACATTATAGAATGTCTAATACACCAACTGCAGTACATAGTGAAGGGGAACATTGAGAGACCTACTCAGTGACAGTTAGGACTGTTTACAGGATATTATTCTACCGATCGTAGCTATGGGGATGGGGGAGTGGGGTACCACTAGATTACCAGGGATTTCTTTCTTTGTATTACAGCCGGCAATCGCAAATACAGGGTGGAAGGGTGCCCCAGGAAAACCTCTGTCCACACCACATGCTACGCAGGGCACCAGGCGCATTTCACCAGGCTACCCTGCTCAACTCATGCAAATGGGGCCATAATGACATGCAAATGGCCCCATTTGTGCCTTGCATAAATTATGGCCCCTTTTGCATGTCCAGGTCTGAATATCTCGGAAATGCTCCCAATGCACCAACAGTTGCGCTGGAGCATTCACAGTCCTACCTGTCTGGGGGAAGCGCTGGCACATTGTATATGCGCTCTGCACATTCTGTGTTGTATTCAAAGGTGATGCACCATGGCAGATCACCTTTGAACATCCCCCTGTCTGGCTACAATGCACTGCAGTTGTGCTGTGCCTCCACTTGTGCCATTGCCTGGCGCAGTCTAAATATCTGACCCCATATGTATGTGAGGCACGAGTCCTAACATGCCTTCATTTCCACAGATCACTACAATATTAGCCCAGTGTAATTTAATCTGTCAAGGACCCCCATGCAAATGAGATCCTGCACTCCAATATGTTCAGAGTACAAAAATGTGACAGTATATAATACAACTACTGAATTAAGAGTAATAGGCAAGGAGTCTGAATAGGACCCAATAGAATTAACCCTACACACACCCCGGGGAAGATCACTATTAAAGGAAATAGTATTCATTACAAGTGTAAACTAAGAGTCATAACACACTGTAACACCATTATGTCATGTACCTGAATCTAAGCCCACCTCAATGTAACAGGAACCCCCACACCCACCACACTCACATATCCCCCCCACACACACACATGCACCCAAGGAGACGCTGAAGTCCTATAATAGGTCTGTCCTTTGAAGAAAAGGTCTGTGTATGTTTAAGTCCTATAATTTCCAACAAAACCACTGGACAAATACAGTTTTGTGGTGAACTAGAGGAATACTTCCTTAGACTGAGACTTAAGGAATTCTTTCACAGCAAGGAAGAAATCACAGGTAGTGAAGACATCACAATCGGTAACAATTTAATGGATAAGAAAAATAAATCTGAATTTACCCCCCCTCCCCAAGTGGGCATAACAAAAAACTAGACAATTACATTCATTGTTTCTGCCGGCAAGTTAGTGGTCAGATACTTACTAGGTAAAAACAGGCCCGTTACAACCTCTCTCCATTGGAATGGAGGGCTATACAAACACTGAACTCAAACCACAGCATTGTCATCAAAAATATGATAAAGGCTCTGCCTTTATCTGACTTGATATAGTGGTGATATTAAACCAAGATGACTATATTAATGAAGCCAACAGACAGCTAACTGACCATACCTATTCCAGAGAACTGAAGGGTGACCCCACTACAACCTATAAAACAGAACTACAGGACTTAATTAGATCTTTTCCAAACCATGTCCAAGAAAGACTAACTGACCTCATCCCTGATGAACCCAAGCCAGGGACATTCTACATGCGGCCTAAAATACATAAACCTGCCAATCCAGGGAGACCCATAGTCTCTGATAATGGTACCCTGACTGAGGGGATCTCAGGGTTTGTAGAAACCATTTTGAAATCACTGGTTATGGAAAGAGAGAGTTACATCAAGGACACTACACATTTCCTGCGTAAACTTTCTAGTTATAAGGACTTACCACCTCATACCATTTTAGCCACGATGGATGTAACATCACTCTATACTAATATTCCACACACGGATGGCATTTCAGCCTGCCATAAATACATACAGGAGAAATGACTGAACCAAAACATCAATCCTGAAGTGGTGGAGAAACTTACTGAATTCATTCTGACACATAATATCTTCAGCTTCAATGGTAAACATTATGTTCAAACTATGGGAACAGCAGTGGGTACCAGGATGGCTCCACTGTGTGCTATTCTTTTTATGGTGAATTTGAAGGGGGACTTTTTAAGGCACTGTACACACAAACCACTCGGTTAGTTCCATTACATTGATGATTTATTTATAATTTGAATGGAGGGTACTGACACACTTAAGGATTTTCATCAGCAACTTAATAACTTCCACCCAACCATAAAGTTTTCCCCGGGATATTCTGCCACCAGTGTTAATTTTCTGGACACCACTGTCACATCAAGGATGGAACCTTACATACATGTATTTACAAGAAGCCAACAGACAGACAGATACTTACACAGGAACAGTAATTACCTGAGCCACGCTAAGAAATCTGTCATATACAGTCAAGCACTTCAGTATCAGCGTATCTGTTCAAATGAGGAAGGCAGAGATACACATTTGACTGTATTGAAAACACCTTTATTGAGCAGGGACAATCTTACAGAGAAACTGACAGGACAACAGAACGTGCAACACAGGTGCCAAGGTAACAACTACTTCAGTATAAGGAAAGGACAGCTATTAACAGAACAGCCTTAGTAGTCACATATCATCCTGACCTTGAACTTCTACGCAAGATTATTAAGGACCTCCACCCAATATTTAGTGAGGATGAGACCCTTAGGCTCCTAATTGTATTTTTAAGAAACTACCACTACTATCTTTTAAACAACCACCAAACTTAGCTACACTAATTATTAGGAGTAAAAACCAGAACAGAATGCCATGACACTTAATGGTACATGACCCTGTAATCAACTCAAATGTAAGACTTGTGAGCTCATTTCCACTTCAGGCTGTGTGGTTACATCACAAAACAGACAGTTCAGGGTACAGGGAAATTATACATGTGCATCACTGCATGTTGTTTATTTCATTCAATGCAAGAGATATCCACAAACAGGTTATGTTGGAGAGACAAGCCAACCTCTCCACACTAGAATGAACTTGCACAGACATAATATTAATCTTAAGATGACTGAAAAACCAGTGGGGCAACACTTCTCTCGGCTGGACCACTCAATCTCAGATATGTCAGTAATGGTCTTAAAAGCAAATCTCAAAGTATACAACAGAGACAGGCTTTTGAGATTGAATTTAAACTACTTTTCAATATGGTAAATAATGGCATGAACACAGATTTGGGATTTATGGCACATTATAGGACCTAAACATACACAGACCTTTTCTTCAAAGGATAGACATATTATAGGACTTCAGCATCTCCTTAGGTGTGTGTGTGGGGGGGGGTTATGTGAGTGTGGTGGGTGTGGGGGTTGCTGTTACATTGAGGTGGGCTTATATTCAGGTACATGACATAATGGTGTTACAGTGTGCTATGACTCTTAGTTTACACCCATAATGAATATTATTTCCTTTAATAGGTACCATCCCCAGGGTGTGGGTGGGGGTAGGGTTAATTCCATTGGGTCTTATTCAGATTCCTTGCCTGTTACTCTTCATACAGTAGTTTTATTATATACGGTCACATTTTTGTACTCTGAACATATTGGAGTGCAGGATCTCATTTGCATGGGGGTCCTTGACTGATTAAATTACATTGTGCTAATAATGTAGTGATCTGTGGAAACAAAGGCATGTTAGGACTCATGCCTCACATACATATAGTGTACATTCACTTCTAACTAGTTATCTTACCCTGGGGATGGTGGAGGTTTTTTGCATTTTTGAAATCTGTACATATCTCTTTTATTTGGAGGTTCAGGACAAGTTTAATTCCTTTGGATAACTTTGATTGATGTGAATGATAGTGTATTAGGACTTGCATGTGTGTGTGTCTCCTTACAACTAGTTATCTTCCCCTTGGGGGGGGATTTAATTCCTATGATTTCTTATTCAGATTCCTTAGACATTTTTAGTACATCAAGTTGAAATCTGTACATATCAAATTGCATGGTCTTAGTTTCTTGGTGGTCCTTGACAAGAAGCTTTTTTTTGGCTTTTATACTGCCAATTTATATTATTATGTATAAACTCCTCTTACAACACTAAAGGACTTAAGGTTTATGGAGCATAATATAGAGAATAAAGTATGGGTCGGAGTGTGTAACAAGAAGTTTACACACACCCAAGGGGTTAGATGCTACATAAACCCCGAGAGCGAAGCATCTAACCCCAAGGGTGTGTGTGAACTTCAAGTTACATACACCGACCCATTTTTTTATTTTATATAATTGCTGGTTTTCCCTTTTTTGCCACAGCAAATATATAAAATAAAAAAAGCTGTTGCTCTGTGACCGTGGTCCAGTTTTAGTGTGGTCTGGTTTTAGTGCCCGGTCCCTGGTTGCCGTCAGGACTGACAAATCTCTTTTACTTTTTCATTTGGTAGGGCAGGCACATGTTTGTTTAAGTGTAATTTTTTGCAAATTTATGTTGTAAAAAACACTTACCGCCGAGTCCGAGTGGCGGTTCGCGATTTCGGCAAAAAGGAAAGCGGACAGCGTCGGAATTGCAGGAACTCAGGTGGATGCATGCGCAGAGTAAGGGAAACTGTGCGCGTGTTTGCCATTATAAACGCTCCTTTACAACGGCAAATGATGCCATGGTTTCCCTATGGAAAAAAGGGGAAGCCAGTTATTGTAACCAGTTTGAGAGTATAGTTGGGTAATGTTTCCAACTATTGCTCACATTAGGTAAACTTTACTTTAAACTCTTTGTATGCCATGTATATTTAGTTTTTGCAGTTCTATTTTGTGTGGTTTATTTTGACTTACAATTATGACAATCCAAGTGGGGTTTGTTTTTCATGAACTGCACTCATAATTGAGCTATACAGGTCTATGCTCCAGATGTCCTTATCTTACTCTGAAGATATCTCTAAGTCACTTTAATTTATGTGCAGCGCACTCCACGTATGATGCTATGCTCTAAGCACATCTGAGCTTTAGGTTTTTTCAATTGAAGTTGAACTGGTATTTTTCAGCTTCTCTGATGTGTCTTGTGTTATTTTTCAAATGAGTATTTTAAACCGATGGGAATTTTTTCTTTTTATTTCTGCATGATCTGGGTGTTAACAGCATGGGATTTTCTAAATAACTGTCATTACACTTCCAAGGAAGGACTGGGTTGGTCCAAAAGCTAAAGCACTTTGTTCTTTTTGTTACATCTATGTTGGTCCAATAAAAGATATCAAATCATTTGCTTCGGATCTGATTTAATCAAAAGAGGCACTGGTATCTGATGGTCTGGTGGATGGTCAGTTCTTCTTCTAGTGGGTGAAGCTTCTCATATCCCTCGGTGTTTACAGCCATCCCGAATAGCTCCCTGTTGTCATTCTGGTCCTGCACCACCTCGGGGGGGGGGACCCCGGCCTCCACCATAGATGGACCTTCCTCCTTACAAATAACAAACTAGAGCATTGTCTCCCTATGTCTCTGTCCTTCTCCTCAAGGCAGAGAGTGCTTAGCAAGCTTCAGTCACATCCACGTCCGACCACACTGACCACACTTTCTAACAGGAAATGAGAGAGAGAGATCGAGGTAGGGAAGGTTTTATTTTTTCCTTTGATTTTGTTTGTAGGTTTAAAAGACTGCCTTAGAAAGTTTCTGCTAGTAGCTTGGCAGAAGACACCAGGAGAAAGGACTGCTGTGTGACTGGACTTCTCTGCTGGGACTATATTGCCCTCCCTTCCCTCCACCCCACCCAAAGCTAGTTCTATTTTTATAGGCACAGGATTTAACTGACAACAGGAACTTCCTGTTTAGGGGCAGGAAGTGAGTGATCACAGAACCACCAAGGACCCACCATCCTAGAAGGGCAAGAGTAGCTCTCCAGCCCCCTCTAGCTGCTGGAGGTCTGCCTCTGAGCAAGTAAGTGGTTTACTGCGAAATATAGGATATTCTTGTCTCAGAACAGGACAATCAGGAGCTTAAGGGCACACAGGCAGAAAGTAAGGAGAGAGAGAGAAAAAAACAGAGGAAAGAGTAAAGATTGCAAACAGTTAAGGGGCTAGAAATAAGACATGACTGGAGTGGTGCAGTGCAGTGGCTGTGGAGCAGCAGTCTTCCGGGAGATGTTCTGGAGGATGCGGTGTTGTCCCATCTGCAGGCACCTCTCTGGGCTGAGGGAGGAGGTTGCTCATCTCCAGGCTGAGTTGGCCAGGATTTGTGGGACCTCCTCTTCCATCCAGGGACCACCAGTGCCACTGCTGTTGCCTCAGAGGTTGCCAAGAAAGAGGAGCAGTTGGACCACAGTGGGCTCAGGGAGGGTGAGGGTGGTGGAACAGAGGCATATCCCTCCCGTTGTACCTCTCCACAATTCCTATGCCATTCTGGCAAAGTGTGGTTCCTCTATGGAGGCATCCACAGTGGAGACCAAGAAGGATGCTGGGAACCTCCACAAAGGAGACCCACAGGAGGGTGGCAGGGGACCCTGCAGGGGAAGGAAACAACTCCTGGTGGGGAACTCCATTGTTAGGAAGGTAGAACTGGGGGAGGAATGGGAGAGGGAGGTAAGGTGCCTGTCTGGCACCATGGCTTGGAGGGACAGAGAGCAAATCCTCAGGATTGCCAGAGCAGCTGCACAGGGGAGGGAGCTGGATGTCATTGTCCACCTAGGGACAAATGATCTGGCTAAGAAAGAGGATTAGAAGTGCAGGAAGAGTTTTGTGGAATTGGGGAGGGGCCTTGGTCAAGTAGCACGCATGCGGTAACCTTCTGGAGGTGCTACCCATCTATGGCATAGGAAAGACTAGGGTGTTCCGCACCATGGATTCAATCAGTGGTTTAAAACTGGTGTGGGCGCAGGGATTTGGCTTCATTGGGGACTGGGGTCCACCTGGAGTGATACAAGCCTATACTGGCATGATGGGCTGCATCTGTCCGGGAGGGGAACCAGGATCCTAGGTGATAGGTTTAAATGCTTCATTGGCAAGCTTTTAAACTAGCCAAGGGGGGAGGCACTGGAAAGGAGCAGGAAAATCCTAGCCCCTCCCAAATAATCACGGTAGTAAGTGCGGCAAACACCAACATAGAGGTGTTGATAGGGAGAAGAGCAGGGGTAAATGGAGAAAGTGACAAAGGCAAGAAGGACAGGGATGGGGCAAAAGGGAGTAAGGCCATCAGGAAATGGAGGGTAATGAGTACCAATGCCCGTAGTCTGGGCAACAAGCTCCCTGAGCTGATGGCCTTAATGGAAGAGGGATGCCTGGATATCGTAGCAGTCACAGAAACATGGTACACAGAGAACCATGACTGGGATGTTAACATACCAGGGTACACATAACCTACAGGAGAGACAGGCAGGAAAAGAGGGGAGAGTAGCTCTCTATGTAAAGGAAGGGATAAGCAACTGAACAAAAGAGTAAACAGGGAGGAGAGGAGGCACTGTGGGTCACCTTGGAGACTGGAAAGGGCACCACAATCCGCACAGGGGTTGTGTACAGACCCCCATGTCAGGGAGAAGGAATGGACAAGGATATGATAGAAGGCATTCTTAGAATGGCAGAGAAAGGGGAGATACTGTTAATGGGAGACCTGAATATGCCAGATGTTAACTGGAGCACATTTGCTGCAGCCACATCCAAGAGCAGGGCCATTCTTGATGCCCTCCAGGTGGCAGGCATTAGACAGCTAGTTTCGGAACCCACTCGTGAGGGAGCAATCTTAGACCTCATACTCTCAAACGGGGGCAGTGAAAGGATCTCAGATCTAGAAGTGGGTTGCCATCTGGGGACAAGTGACCATCAAACAGTGTGGTTCACATTAAACTCAGCTACAGAGTCAAGCCATACAAAAGTGAGGGTACTGGATTTTAGGAGGGCTGACTTTGGCAAGATGGAGAGTGCCTCAGAAAAGCACTAGCAAACAGGCTAGAAGGAGTGTGGAGCAACAATGGGGAATTATCAAACTGCCATCACAGAGGCAACAAGCCTTTGTGTGGAGCAAATAAACAAATCAAAATGAAAGAAAAAGTCACTATGGTTCTCAAAAGAGGTGGCTGTGAAAGTCAGGAAGAAAAGATAGCATTCCGGAGTATAAGGAAACACAGAAGGAGCAGGACAGAGAGCTGTACCAGTTAAGGCAGAAGGAAGCAGGGAGGAAGTCAGAATAGCAAAGGCCCAAACTGAGGAAAAGATAGCCAACTCAGTTAAGAAGGGGATAAAACCTTTTATAAGTACATCAGCAGCGTAGAAAGACAAAGGGAGGATAGTGAGGCTGAATAGAATGAGCGATGTGGGTGGGCAGAGGGGACAGTGAAAAAGCAGGAATACTGAACAGATCTTTCTGCTCAGTATTCACAAAGAGGAGGTGGAAGTGCCTAATCCAATTAACAGAAGCACTTTGATAGGGGGTCGATCCCAGTCTTTTCACAGAAGAAAAGGTTCTGCAAGAACTCCTAAAACTGAAGGTGGACAAAGCAATGGGTCCTGATGGAATTCATCCCAGAATTCTAAAAGAATTAAAGGAGGAACCTAGTGAAACCACTGGCTACTCTTTTAATAAATCATGGGAGGATGGTGTGGTACCCGAGGACTGGAGGAAGGCGGATGTGATTCCCTTCACAAAAGTGGGTCCAAGACAGAGGCAGGAAACTACAGACCTGTCAGTCTGACCTCTGTGGTAGGGAAAGTGATGGAGTCACTTCTGAAGGAAAGAATAATCGAGTACCTAGAGGTCAGTGGAGCACAGGACCCAAGGCAGCATGGGTTCTCAGCGGGAAGGTCATGTCAGGCGAATCTAATAGAATTATTTGACTGGGTGACCAAAGTAGTAGACCAGGGAGGGCTGTGGACATGGCCTACCTAGACTTTAGCAAGGCATTTGACAAAGTCCCACACAAAAGAATAATAGTCAAATTAACCAGCCTGGGAGTGGGACCCAGGGTGGTAGCCTGGTAAAACATTGGCTGGACAACAGGACACAGAAGATAATTGTAAATGGGGTCCACTCTGAAGAAAGGGGTTACTAGTGGGTACCGCAGAGGGTTCTAGATGGGTCCAGTCCTTTTTAATGTCTTCATCAGTGACATTGCAGAGGGACTGGAAGGAAAAAGTATGCCTTTTGCAGATGACACAAAGATCTGCAACAGGGTTGATACACAAGGAGGCGTGGAAAGGATGAAAAGGGACTTGGCAAGGTTGGAGGAATGGTCAGAAGTATGGCAGCTAGGATTCAATGCAAAGAAGTGCAAAATAATGCACCTGGGAAACAAGAACCCAGGGAAGAATACACAATGGGTGGAGAGGTAGTAACAACAACAAAAAAGGAAAGGGACCTGGGGATAATCATATCAGATGACCTTAAGGTTAGCAAGCAATGTGAGAAGGCAGTAGGGAGGGCTGGGGTATACTGGGATGTATAGGAGGGGCATCATCAGCAGAAAACAGGAAGTTGTTATCCCTCTGTACAGACAATTGGTGAGACCCCATCTGAGTACTGTGTCCAGTTCTGAGACCCCCATCTCCACAAGGACATAGACAGGATAGAGGCAGTCAGAGGGAGGGCAACTAAAATGGTGCAGGGTCTGCAAGAAGCCGTATGAGGAGAGACTAAAGGAGCTTAATATGTATACCCTTGAGGAAAGAAGGGAGAGGGGGGACATGATAGAAACTTTTAAGTACCTCAGTGGAATCAACAAAGTCCAAGAGGGTAGCATCTTTCAGAAAAAGAGACTTGCAAGAACAAGGGGACACAATTTAAAGATAGAAGGAGGGCGGTTCAGGGGGCAATGTGAGGAAGTATTATTTCACAGAGAGGGTAGTGGATGCATGAAACAGCCTTCCTGAGGAGGTTGTGGGGTCTAAAACTGTGGGAGAATTCAAGAATGCATGGGACAGACATAAGGCAATTCTTGTGGGGGGTAGGAGAAATAGGCTGTTGGTTAACTAGGATCTGCAGCCTATCCTGCAGGTAGGGAAATGGGCAGACTAGATGGGCCTAGTGGTCCTTATCTGCCATCAAAGTCTATGTTTCTATGTTCTATGTATTTCAGTTTAATTCTTGGTTTTGTGATTATGCAGCTAATTCGGTTGGACAGAAAAAGCTACTGCACACAAACACTAAATAAAAGTAACAAAACTCTGCCCAGCACACAGGACATTCAATTTGTTATCACAGCCCTGGTCATGTATGGTTACTGGATCAATCCTATAGCTCTATGAAGGAGGCCACTAAGAGGGTTGAACATACACTGAGTGCAAAAATAATGGGAAGGCACCTCAAGTAGTTTTAAGGGAATCCCGGGTTGGGGGGGCAAACTAATGGAAGCCAGCCTATGCCCAAACAAAAGTAGAAACCAAATGGTTCCAAAACTAGGAAGTTAGGGGAATGCAGGTGCTATATTTTCCCCAGACTGGCACATTTGTCATATGACTGTCCAAAAAAACTAGCAAATTTCCTGAGTGCAGGTGGAGGGGGTAGCTCTGAAAGCCCACAACAGCTAGTGGCCTGTACTCAGAGCGCAGCTCCTATTAACTCCACTGTACACATGCACCCTAGCTTAGTAAATGGGACTGTAACCCAGGGACTGAAGGACACTGGGGCCTCCATTTCAATGGTAAAGCAGCATTCACCTGAAACACATCCTGCCAGGCCAGGTTTCCCGAATTAGAAGAGTGGTGGATCCTGTGGTCTCAGTGCCAATGACTTGGATCTTCCTAAGTTGGGAACGTGGCCAGGGTATACAGGAGGTGGGTGTTGCAATAGTCCTCCATGAGGATGTGATTATGGGTAATGACTTTGACAGCTAGACAAATACTGTATTGTGCAAGTCACTACCCCTAGTCAGGCAAGGTGCAAGGTACTGAGGACAGAGATGGGTCAGTGCATCAAGAAACAACCTCTTCCTCAGCAGCAGGGGAAGTAGCCAGAGTGGCTGAAGGACTGGCTTGGTGCAGTAGTTTTGAGTCACAGCTGCAGCCTGGGAGATCTCAGCCATGGACTGGCCTCCTTCAGGAGAGTTTGTTTTAGGGAATTGTTTTAGCTGCTGCTAGCTTTTGGCAGAGAGCAATCTTGCTATCAGAGTAAGGAGGCAGCTGACTAAGGAGCTAGAACCTTACTGCTTGAACACTTCTGACTCAGCAAGAGAACCTGTTACACATCGGTATTGCCCTCCTACCCTATCCTCCACTCTCCCACCCTTAGCCAGTTCCACTTTTATAGGCACTGGATTTGACTGACAACAGGAACTTCCTGTTTGGGAGCAGGAAGGGAAGGATCACCCAGATACATAAGATTCGCCATCCTTGAAGGAAAGGAGTAGCTCTCCTTCCCCCAGCAGCTGGAGGTCTGACTCTGAGAAAGACAGAAGGAGACTACCAAGGAATACAGGATATTCCTATCCCAGAACAGGAAGGGCATGAGCTGTAAGGGCACAAAGGCAGTAAGAATGTAGGCAGAAAAAAATAGATAGATAGATAGATAGATAGATAGATAGATAGATAGATAGATAAGAGAGTAGGCATACAAAGCAACAGGTGAGGGGCCAGAAATGAGACACGATGGGAGTGGTGCAGTGCAGTGGCTGTGGGCTGGTAGCATTTCGGGAGGTGTTCTGGAGGATGCGGTGCTGTCCCATCTGCAGACACCTCTCTGGGCTGAGGGAGGAGGTTGCTCGTCTCCATGCAGAGTTGACCAGGATTTGGGGGACTTCATCCATCTTCCAGGGACCACTGAGTCTGCTTCCACTGTCTCAAAGGTTGCCTGGGTGTAGGAGTAGCTGGACTCTGGTGGGCTCAAGAAGGGTGAGGGTAGTGGGGCAGAGGCACATCCCTCCTATGGTTAAACTCCACAACTCGTATGCTGCACTGGTAGGGTGGGACTGTCCCATGGAAGCACCCACAGTGAAGACCAAGGAGGATGTGGTAGTCTTCCATGGTGGAGACCCGGGGAGGGCAAAGGACCCCAGAGAAGGAGGAAGCAACTCCTGGTGGGGGATTCTATTGTTAGGGGGTAGACTTAGGGCAGATGGAGTGGGAAAGAGGAAGGTTAAGTGCCCACCTAGTGCCACGACTTGGAAGGATGGAAAGCGCATCCAGAGGATCGCTGGGGCAGCAGGACGTGAGGGAGACCTAGATATCATTGTCCACCTGGGGATAAATGATCTGGCTTGTGATGAGGTTAGGGCAGTGTAGGAGGACTTCAGGGAGCTGAGGAGGGGGTCTGAGACAAATGGCACACATTGTAACCTTTTCAGAGGTGCTACCGGTCAATGATAAGGGGGAAGGCAGGGCATGCCACACCACGAGATTCAATGCATAGTTGAAGGACTGGTGCAGAGCAGAGGGCTTCGGCTTCATTGGGGACTGGGGTCCCACCTGGAGGGGTGCATGCCTATACAAGTGAGCTGGACTGCATCTATCCGGGGTTGGGGGACCAAGATCCTTAGTGAGAGGTTTAAATGCTTACTGGCAAGCATTTAAACTAGTCAAGGGGAGGCAATAGAAGGCAGGAAGAAGCTAATCCCCGCCCCCGAGGATGAAGTAGGACCCTAGGGTTGGGAAATTGACACAAAAACTTAACACCGAGATAGGTAAAAATGGCAGAGAAAAGGAAGAATGGGAGTAAAAACAGGAGAGGAAGGGAGGGAAGACATGGGGACAGGAAGGGATCTACTAGAAAGGGAAGTTGCAAAACTTGGAAGGTCATGTGCATGAATGCCTACAGCCTGGCAAACAAATCCCAGACCTAGTGGCCTTGATGGCAAAGGCAGACCTGGACATTGTTGCTGTTACAGAGACATGATACATGGGGAACCATGAATGGGATATAGCTATACCAGGTTACATTCAATTTAGAAAAGACAGGGTGCGGGAAAAGGTGGAGGACTGGCTATCTACATCAGGAAGGGAATTAAAGCAACTGAAGTTCAGGGAATGCAGGCGGAAGTGGAAGCACTGTGGCTCACCCTGGAGACAGGGAATGGCACTGCAATTCACACAGGTGTGATCTACAGATGTCCAGCACAAGTGGAGGCGATGGACACGGTACTAGTGGAAGCAATCCACAAAATGACAGCCAAACGTGAAGTGCTACTGTTGGGAGAATTCAATTTACCTGATGTGGATTGGAGCACTCAGGCTGCAGCCACAGCCAGGGGCAGAGGCATCCTGGATGCCTGCAGAGTGCGGGCCTCAAGCAGCTCATGACGGAACTCACCAGAGAAGAAGCAACATTGAACCTGGTACTCACCAATGGAGACATGGTAACCAATGCAATGGTGGGTAGCCACCTGGGGTCCAGTGATCATCATATGGTGTGGTTCAATGTGAGAACAGTGGAGGAGTCAAACCACATGAAAGCAAGGGTCCTGGATTTCAGACAGGTTGACTTTGCACAAATGGAAGAGTGTCTCAAGGAAGTCCTGGCAGGGAAAGAAGAAGGGGGGAAGTAGACAAACAATGGGCTAATCTTAAGGAAGCCATAGCAGAGGCAACAAGTCTTTGCATTAGGCAAGTAAGTAAAACAAAGAGAAAGAAATAAAACACTATGGTTCTTAAACGATGTGGCCGGAAAGGTAAGAGAGAAAAGACTAGCTTTCAGGGGGTACAAGAAAACACAGAGGGGGAAGACAGGAAGCTGTATCTGGAAAAGCAGAGGGAGGCAGGGAAAGTGGTCAGGAGCGCTAAGGTGCAAACAGAGGGAAAAATAGCACAGGCGATTAAGAAAGGAGACAAGACCTTTTACAGGTACATTAGTGACAGAAAGAAGACCAGGGATGGGATTGTGCGGTTAAAAAAGGAGGAAGGGGTGTACAGAGGGGGACCTAGAAAAAGCAACAATCCTGAACAGATATTTTTGTTCAGTATTCAAAGAAGAAGGGGATGGAGAAGGACCACCACTACTGGGGGAATAGGAACACCAGTGTGAGAGAGGGGGACACCAGCCCACTTACAGAAGAAAGAGTCCTAAAGGAACTTGAAAATCTGAAAGGGGACAAAGCTGTGGGCCTGGATGGGATACATCCCAGAATATTAAAAGAACTTAGAGAGGTACTGGCAGCACCACTAATAGCCCTATTCAACAAATCGATAGAGATAGGGGGTGGTTCCAGGGGACTGGAGGAGGGCAAATGCAGTCCCTCTCCACAAAAGCTGGAACAGGGATTGAGGCTGGCAACTACAGACCAGTCAGACTGTCTTTAGTGGTGGGGAAATTAATGGAGTCCCTGCCAAAGGAAAGAACTGTGATATTTCTTGAATCCAGCACAGGATCCAAGGCAGCATGGATTAACAAAGGGAAGGTCTTGTCAAACAAATCTGATAGATTTCTCTGACTAGGTGACCAGGGAGGTAGATACAGGAGGTATGGTGGATGTGGCCTACCTAGATTTCAGCAAGGTCTCTGACAGCATCCCACATAGGAGGTTGATAAATAAGTTGGGTAGCCTGGGAGTGGGCCTGAATGTGGTAAACTTGGTCAGAAACTGGTTGAGTGACAGGACACAGGGTGGTGGTAAATGACATTCAATCTGAGGAGATGGGGGTAACCAGCAGGATGCCACATGGATCTGTGCGGGGGCCAGTCCTCTTTAATGCCTTCATAAGTGACATTACAGAGGGGCTTGAGTGGAAGGTATGCCTCTTTGCAGATGACACTAAGCTCTGCAACAGGGTTGATACTCCAGGGGAGGTGGAAAAAATGAGAAAGGATCTAAACATGCTCGAGGAGTAGTCAAGTGTGTGGCAGCTAATATTTAATGCAAAGAAGTATAAAAGCATGCACTTGGGGCACAGAAATCCAAGGGGGGAGTACAAGTTGGGGGGTACTGACATCCACCAGTCAAAACAGGGACCTGGGGGTAATCATATCTGATGACCTATAGGTAACCAAACAATGTTAGAAGGCTGTGAGGAGAGCCAGTGGGATGCTAGACTGCATAAGGAGAAGTATCACTAGCAGAAAAAAAGGAGGTGGTTATGCCACTGTACAGATCACTAGTGAGACCTCAGCTGGAGTACTGGGTCCAGTACTGGAGGCCACATCTCCAGAAGGACGTAGACAAAATAGAGACAGTCCAGAGAAGGGCAGCAAAAATGGTGCAAGTACTGCACTGAAAGTCATATGAGGAAAGACTAGAGCACCTCAAATGTATTCCCAGGAAGAGAGGAGCGAGACGGGGGATTTAATAGAGACATTTTAAGTACACCAGGGGTATAAACAAGGTACAGGAAGGTAGCATATTTCAGAAAAGAAGGTATACAAGAAAAAGGGGGCATGATATAAGGCTAGAGGGGGTAGGCTCAGGGGCAACGTGAGGAAGTATTTTTTCACAGAAAGAGTAGTGGATGCTTGGAACAGCCTCCCTGTGGTGGTGGTGGGGCCAAAAACAGTACGGGAATTCAAGAATGCATTGGATAGACATAAGAGTACTCTAGCAACCTGGAATCGAGCCTCGGCTCAGTGTGCCTTTCCCAGTTATCAGTTGTTTAAATAAAACTAAAGTAAAAAAATAGGGAAGAGAGGGTAAGCCTCATTAGGTAGGGAAAAGGGGCAGACTAGGTGGGCCATACGGTCCTTATCTGCCGTCACCATCTGTGTATCTGTGTATCTGTGGAATGTTTTGTGCGTATAGCTTGGGGGAGCTCAGCAAGCTGACCCATTCCTATAGAAACTAAGGGAGCTGGCCACAGTGGTGGAAGGTGACTCTCAGAGTTTGGAGCAAAAGAAGGTATACTGGGAGAATGACCTTCTATAGGGAGAACATAAGGAAGGGGTACTCTGGCAGATAGTAATCCCAAACAAATGCAGGAAGCAGCTTCTGGCACTAGTCTATAATATACCCCTTTCAGGACATTTGGGAGTCAGCTGTACAATAAGGCAGCTGGCCAACATTTTTTACTGGACCAGTTTTTTCAAGGGCGTGGCAAACTACTGCTGGACTTGTCCGCAGTGCAAGAGGATAGAAAAGGTGGAGGACGAGGCTAAGGCAGATTTGATTTCCATGCCTATAGCTGAAAAGCCATTTCAGCAAGGTTCATCCAACTCGGGCGGTGTTATGCAATGCCAAGGCCATTAAAAACAAGACTGCAATTATTGCAGATCTTGTTGAATCAGTGGACCTGGCTTGCATCACCAAGACCTGGCTGGATGAGAACTCTGGCCCTGTTTTGGAGGCTGTAATTCCAGCCGGGTATTTGGTGATACAACGCCCAAGATTGGATCGCACGGGGGGGGGGGGGGAGGTAGTGGTCTGTTTTAAGACTGAACTTAACCTCATGAGTGTACCAGTTGGGGAGACTGAGTCACTTGAGTGTACCGCAGTAGCAGGTGTACGTTGTCAGATCGCTCTTATCTACCATCCACCAGGAGATGAGCAGTGATTCCTTCAGGAAATCATGGACTTTGTCGATGACATGGCATTTGAGTCACCCAGGCTGATGGTCCTGGGCGATTTCAACACCTGGACAGATGATGAACTCTCGCAATTTGGTCAGCACTTCCTCCAGTTGATGACATCTCTGGGCCTCACACAGATCATTACCACTGCTATTCATAGGCACGGTCACTTTTTTGACTTAATCTTCCTCCTAGGGATTGAAGCCTCAAACTTGGGGGTGGAACCAGCTGGATGGTCTGATCACTACACCGTGGGGTTCAGTTTTAGTGCCCCCATCCATAGGCCTACCCTTGTGGAGATGACCAGGTACCGTCCTTTACGAGATGTAAGTTCTCAAGGCCTAGTGGCAGTGCTAGATCTCTCATCCCTCCCAGAGGCAAACAGTGACCCAGAGGCCCTCGTGATGGCTTATAATTCAGCCATTGCGGCAGCCCTGGATATCATTGCTCCTGTCCACATTCGTCCTTTCTCCCTTCACACTCGATCCCCATGGTTTGATGGGACTCTGAGGGAGATGCAGCAACTAGGACGAAGGTTAGAGCATGGCTGGCGGAAATCCTTCCTTGATGCTGACCACCTTAGATTGATGGACCATTATCAAGTCTATCAATCTGCAATCACCCATAAGAAGGCAGAGTTGCTGTCCGGGGATATTGCGGCTGCTCAGAGAAGACCAGCTCAGCTGTTCCGAACTGTGGACAGACTGTGCAACCCAGCCTGTCTACAAGTCTGAAAAACTTTTTCGCAAGAAGAGTGCGATGAGCTTGCTCAGTTCTTTGCGAGTAAGGTGGCTGACATCAGGGCGGGGCTCCAAACAGCACACTCTATGGGTGTTGCTTTGGATCAACGTGGGGCCACTGCCCCTCGGTTTTCCTGGAGTACCTTCGACCGGCCAGCTTTCGTGGATGTTATGCGGATTGTCCAGAGTGTGCGCCCTATGTGTTGCAGTTTGGATCCGGGACCTACTTTCCTGATTTTGGGTTGTATTGATTCTATTGGTCTGGTCCTAGCTCGGATAGTCTGGTGCTCCTTGGAAACAGGTGAGTTTCCAAGCTCACTGAAAGAGGCAGTGGTGACACCACTCTTGAAGAAAGTTTATTTGGACCCAGACTGCCTTGCAAACTATAGACCAATCTCTAACCTCCCCTTTTTAGGGAAGGTGATTGAGAAAGTAGTGGCCACTCAGCTGGAGGATCATTTGGCCATCCATGACAGCTATGAACCCCTCCAGTACAGATTTTGAAAGAGGCATAGTACTGAGAATGCGCTGGTTCGGGTTCTCAATGATCTGATGGCTAGAGATCAGAAGATCCATTCTATTTTGGTTCTCCTAGATCTCTCATCAGCATTTGACACTGTGGACCATGGGGTTCTGCTTGATCACCTGAGGTTCATCTGTGGACTGTCAGGTACAGTCCTCGGGTGGTTCACATAGTTTCTCACGGGAAGATACCAGAGAGTAGTGTCCGGGGTTTATTCCTCGGATCCAGTTTCTCTATCATGTGGGGTTCCTCAGGGCTCAGTGCTGTCCCCCATGTTGTTCACAGTGTATATGCTGCCCCTCGGAGACATTATAAGAAGGTATGGGCTGAGGTTTCACTGCTATGCTGATGATACTCAGCCCTACCTTTCTTTTGCACCCAACCAGGATGGAGCTGTCTTGGTCTTCAATAGCTGCCTCACTGAAATCCAGGAGTGGATGGATGCCAGTTGGTTGAAGTTGAACTCTGATAAGACTGAGGTGCTGGTTGTGGACCCAGGTCACTGGATGGGGGGGTTGGGAGTGGGTTCGCCCTCTGGACTTTTTCTTGGGGGGTGTCACTCCTAACCTCTGAAAGGGTGCGAAACCTGGGGGTAATTTTTGATGAAGGGCTGACCCTGCATTCGCAGGTGTCGGCCATCATCAAATCCTCTTTTTACCATCTGAGGAATATCCAGTGACCTTCCTACTTTGGTCCACGCCGTTGTGACTTCGCACTTAGATTATTGCAACTCCCTTTACCTAGGGCTACCAGGGGTGGAAATCTGTCACTTGCAGGTAGTGCAGAACGTGGCAGCCCGGCTTTTGATGGGATCATCTCGGTCCTGTCATATTTTGCCGGTGCTGCATGGACTGCACTGGCTGCCAGTGCAGTGGCGGATTACCCTTTTTTTTTTTTTTACCTATTTTTTCCCTGGGTCACGGTCTGTGGAGCCTCTCTCAGGCATCCTGCCTGTTCCTTCCTTGCCTGAATCTTCCTACCTGAGCCTCCTCTCTCCTCTCTCTCAACCCACACAGCTGGCACTCCCAGCTTAACCCCTCCAGGGTGGGGTCAACCCACTTCTTGGGTGCTCTGTACAGTCAGTCTCCGGCTTGTTGGTGAGACCCCGGGTGGAGGACACTGGAAGGCCAGGTTGGTTAGACCCAGCAGTGGGCATGGGGGCAGGTGCCATGGCCTACCCCACAGAACGGTGTTTTCCCTGTTCTGGTGTCAGCTCCCCCCTCCCATCGTGGTGCATGTCCCTGATGCTCTGGCGCTTACGCGCTATGAACGTGTTGCTCAGCATGAGTAGCATGTCTCCACCGGGAGCAGCTGGCACACCGAGTGATGTCCCCCCCCCGAGGGAGCAGAGCAGCCCAGTGGGTGCTCAATCCTCACCCACTCCTGCTGATTCCTGGTGCCAGAGCTCGCTCCTGAACTCTGGTTACTGGCATAGCATGAGGTGTGGCATCCAGCGCCCAACCCTCAGCGCCACCGGGCCGGACGGATCACCTTTAAAGTTGGTCTTCTGACTTTTAAAGCCCTACACGGACTTGGCCCGGACTATCTGAAAGAACTTCTGATTCCTTACTGCCCTGGGGGATTGCTCCGCTCAGCCAATGAGGGGTTGCTAGAGATTCCAAGGATGTGTTTGAAATCCTGTGGGGCTAGAGCATTTGTGTATGCCACCCCTACCCTTTGGAATTCTCTACCCCGCCGGTTACGTGAGTGCATGACCGTGGAGGTATTTAAGCAGGCATTAAAACCTTTTTATGGCACCAAGCATTTGGTGACTAACTATCCGATGATATTAGTTTGGTATATTTCTTGTTGTTGAAATGTTTGTTTTGTGATTTTAATATTGTTAAGGTGCCTTGGTATTTGAAAGGCACCATATAAATAACGTTTATTATTATTATTATTAATTGCATTGGACATTGTGGGGTCACTCAGCACCCCAAGCTGCACAGGCAAGACGTACATCCTGGTGGTCATGGACTGTGCATTCAGGCACCTGGAGGCCATGGTTATGTCCTCCACTGATGCAGAAAAAGTGGCCAATAAGTTACTGGGGATGTTCAGCCTGGTGGGTTTGCCCCCAGGAGATTCTGTAAGACCAGAGCACCAGTTTTGTGTTTGCTATAATGACTGGTCTCTGGAAGAAGTGTGGGTGCTGCAGCTCAGGGCCTCCCCATACCACCCTACAATAATAGCCTGGTAGAGTGTTTTAGTGTGACACTTAAAATAATGTTAAGGGCATTCACCAACCTGCATCCGAGAGAGTGAGACAAGTACTTACTCCATCGAGGGCTCTTTGCTGCCGCAAGGTGCTACAACCATGCATTGAATAGAGACTTTCCTTTTTTTAATAATCCCCTAATCCTATTGAGATTCTGTAGGTTTGCTTTATTTATTTATTTATTTATTTCTATGGCAGAGTGGGTGAAGCTCTGTAGGCATTTTGGGATCACTGTAGGAGAGAAGGAACCATGAGCAGAAACGCTCCCTGTCTTCTCCTATAATGATGCAGTCTGCGGTCCACTCATGGTGTCTCCATGTCCTCCTTCCTCCGCTGATGGAGCTCCCCTTCATGCCACAATGCCCCTTCCCCCAGGTGCACTACTTTCTGGGTATTTTTCCACAATTGCAGAAGTGACGACCAGCATGCAAGATGGTGGTATGACTCAATCTGCGCATGCATGAGTATCGCACATGTGCAGGTCTGTCATCACCACCATCTTGTGGATGGTATACTCCCTCACCGGTCACTCTCCACCACTCTGCCGTGGCTCTGCTGGCGCTTCACCAGCACTGAAAAGCTACGCTGTGCTGCAGCTTCTAAAACAAAAATAACTTTTTAGAACCCGGCCAATTTTTAAAGGGTTAAACAAAACAAGAACATCCCATAATAACAATTCTAGTTGTTTGAAACACAAATGAGTGACTAGTATGTAGTTGTTGTATAATTTAATATGTAAATACATTCAGATTACTCCGTTATATATTTTTTTGAAAGAATAACCTTCTTGAACGCTAATTAGAATTGTAGATGATTTGTCCTCCCTACTGAAGGTGGAGGGAAGAAGCGAAAATATGAGAAAAATCCCCAAAACAAAGCTGAAAACATTTTTTGAATGTCATCTGTTTCACCTTTGTTCTTCCTCCTGGGGATCAGACCACCAACTCTATGTCTTAAACCCCCAGAATACAGATGGCTGGCCCTCCTCACTCTACGGACCAAAAGAGCTATCCTTTGTCAATGGAGATCCCACCTTGTGCCAGTCCCGGGGGAAATCATGGCCTCTCTTACATCGCTCGCTGGCTTGGAAAAGCTATCCCACTCACAGCTAAACCAGATACATAAATTCCAGGAATGCTGGGCCTTATATATGGCGTACATCAGCCTTTCAGTAGATGTGTGGCGAATGCCCCCCCCCAAGGGGGGGACAGAGCTCCATTCCACACCCACCATCAATAACCAGGTTACCTGAACCAGAACCAGAACAACTAGTAGAATCCCTTCCCCTCTAAGCACCCAGTGCTCCCAGACCTTCTCATACATCAAGGTACCCTCCTTTCCTCCTCCAACCCATACTGAACTCGGGGGGGGGGGGATAGGCAGTAGGTAAATATCTACCTGCATAACTCTGCTGGTCCAAGTACAGACATAATGTTTGTGTTTGTGTTTGTATAACCTACTTGTTGCATAGAGCTTGGTATTCTTTGTGTGTATGTTTGTTTGTTTCAGAGGTCCCCAGACTCCCAGGCTCAGAGTGGTATCGAACTCACTGCTGGAACCTACAGGACACCCAGAATCTTGCAAATCAGGATCCTACCAGGAGACTTCCACTCGGGACCTATCCAACTGGGGATGTAAGTACCTACCAACCTCAGCTTGGTCCCTCTCGTTATACCCATACCCAGTGGGTCATCCCACCAAGGTACATGCCCCCACCCCCAGTTTAGTTAAACTGTTTCTCTCCAGTTTCCTACACATACAGTCATGGTGCCTCAACAGTCTATATACAGTATGACTGATACTGTCTTCATGCAGCCTGTCAGTTTCAGAACACAACATAGCATTAAAGATATAGTATTATACAGTATCTTATAATTCTAAGCAGTACCCATAGTGGTTAAAACTCCTACTGCATGTACCTAAGTCATAAGCTAATGATCGCCTAAACTCTACACTCTGTAACCCACAAACAGACTCAGTTACGTTCCTTGTTTTTGTAAAATTTGGAAAAGCAATAAAAAATGTAAACAAAAAAATGTCATCTGTTCTGAAATGTTACTGTTTTCATCTGGTATTCGGTAGTACCGTAGATTTACTGCTGCAAGGAGGAGCTTTGTAGTTCTGAATGTGAGAAAATTACACTTCTGACACTCAAGACTGGGGCTCAGCTTGGGAAGTTTTATTAATCTGCTCTTCACTTCTGGGTTTCTTTAAACCCCAGCCCCACTACGTGCCCTCTCATCCCTCCACACACTTCCCATGGTCTGATAGAGTTCACTGACCCCCTACCCCAAGCACCACCACCACCAAAGAAATGTGTAGTTACAGCCAGTTTAAGGGCTCCTGTTCATGAGAAATGATATCGCCCAGGGAAGGATTGCTGCTACTGTCTGTAACCAGGTAAAAAGCTGAAGGAAGTTGCTGAGTACAGAGTGACAACGGGAGAGAAACAGGAACACCCCCACCCCCCCATTCATGGAAAATGTTTCAATGGCAGAGGGGCTCTGTTCTCATACAGTAACCCTGAAGTATTCTGCAGATCGACTCACACATTATCATTGACTTATAATTGTGGGGGAGGGGCTCAGTTTATTGACAGTGACCTCCACAGCTCTGAAGAGAGCCCCATCATTCATGCAGTACTACCTTTCACTTATAAACAAGGATGGGAGCTCAGACTGCGGACAGAGCCCCCATATAAAATAAATAAAAAATAAAATATCTCTGAAATAAGTCCCAGTAATTTGTGCAACACTTGACCACCTTGATTTGTAAAGGGAAGGGGTTCAGATTAAAGACAGGGCCTCCACAGTTCTGAATGGAGCTCCAGTGTCTTGGGTAACATTGTAATTTACTTATATTTGGGGCGGGGCAGATTAAAGACAAGGCTTCCACAGTTCTGAAGGGAGCCAGTATCCCATTAAAGATCATAATTTATTTAAAATTATTGGGGAGATTAGAGATAGGGTCTGCAGTGCTCTGAAAGGAGCTCTAGTGTCTTATGGAACATTGTAATGTACTTATAATTGGGAGGAGAGGTCAGATTAAAGACAGGGCCCCATGTGCTTCCATAGCTCATAAAATGTAATCCCAACACCTACGCTGCTAAAGCACTTTATAGCTGATTTGACTGGAAACTGGCAACAGAAGCTGTTCCATTAAACCCACCCCCAGAAAGAGTTGCACAATGTAACTCCTGTGGGATCCTGTGTTAAAGGCAAAGCAACCATTAGTACTCATTCCAAAACCCACCGAGCTAAAGTTATCCCAACCAAGTAAGTCTGAGCTTAGCGTGACAGTATATGGTATTCCACAGTTGGGGGGGACCCAATTTCAGTCACACCCAACACTGATAGATAATGATGGCCCATTGCGACAGAGTTCCAAGAGCAATGGCATCCAAAACAGCAGAGTAGCTCTATCAACCAATTAACCACGCTTTAGACTTAGATTCGGTTTCACAAATTCACCTTTATTTTCATACTGGCCAGAGAATTTGTTTGCCTCCAGCAGTTTTGTAGGCCCTCTGCCAGCTTTTTCAAGAGCGGTCCTATGAATTAAAAATATATAAAATACGAGTTGCAAAAAAATTGATTAATACTCCAGTTAGGGTCAAAGGAACAAAAGTTAGGAAATGAGGTGTTAGGGCTTCCCTAACACCCCACCATCCCAAGCCAGGCAGGAGAGCAGGTGTGGGGTGTGACTTGGTCTTCTCAAGCCTAACACTCACCCCATTCTCATAAAGTCTACACATCTGACCTTATTTACAGATGAAATGGGTTGAGCATTAGGCTCACCTTTGCTGCGGCACTGCCCACCTCCCTCAGCCTTAGCTGCTGTCCCTTGCCCATCCGGCGCGCTAAAAAAAAAATATACATATATATGTATATTCACTGCAAAAAAAACTGCATTAATGCACCATTAGGGTTGCAACATCAAAAGTAGGATTGACAAGGGTAATACCACACCCCCACTGTGCATGCAGGAACAGGATTGATGGATGTGTTTTGGCATTTTGAACCCCAGTACCCTTATCAACCTATGCCTCCTTCAAGGCATCTGGGATGACCCCCTCAGACAGGGAACACCGGACAATCAAGGGGAACACCGGGCCAACAGCTTTGACACATCCCACTAGGAAATGCATCGGTGCCAGATCCAGTTCACAATATGTGTGCTTCAGCTTTGAGCAACCTAAAGGCGATCACCATTATCGCACAGTCAGAGTGCCGAAAACCTTTTTGGCACTCTGAACCTCCTAACACACAAGACAACGCATCAGGAGATTTTTATTGCTTTTCTGTGGGGCAGCTCTCCACACACACACACCATCGTAATGACCCCGCAACCCCCTACTTAAGGATTCTCAACCCCAGGGGGTGCATGTCAGGGGATGAAAGCAGTAAAAACATAAAGGTTCAGGCCAGGCGCAAGAAAATCACACCAGTACCCAGACCCGAAACCGGTACCTCACCCACCCCAACACTAGTCAACCCCTGATGCCATGATGCAGCTTGGCCATCCACCACAGCTCCACCCCCTATAGCCCCTCAGCCCCTCCCAGCCCACATTTGCTGTGCTCGCTCACTCCCCCACATGCATGTACACATAGCGACATCCTGTCACCCAGTTTGCCACCCCTCCCATCGCTGTGAGGGATTACACCAAGAAGGAGTCACAGTTACGGACGGTGCCCTTCCCCATGAGCCCACCTAATGGGTTACCATAATCTAGGCGTGATATTTGACAGTGGTTTGACGATGGAATATCAGGTGTCTGCCATTCTCAAGGTGAAATTTTTCCATCTGAGAAATATCATCAGGATTAGGCACCTGATTCTGCCCCTGGACCTCCCCACCTTGGTACATGCATTTGTAACATCTAGGCTTGACTACTGTAATGTGCTCTACCTTGGAGTCTCTGTAGTTACCCTCTGTTGACTGCAGCTGGTGCAGAATGCAGCTGCTAGGTTGCTGTGGGCTGTCTGGGCCCTGTGCTCCCACTTACACATAAGTACAGAGACATACCGCAGGCCTAGAGACATGATGTTCATCATGGGGAAGCTAATGGAAATGATCCTGAAAAAGAGGCTGGTGTCCCTGCTGGAGTTCAATGGGCTGCAGGACAATAGACAGCATGGCTTTGTCACAGTCAGATCCTGCCAAACCAACCTGATAGATTACTATGACTGGGTAACTAGGCAGATGGACAAGGGCCATGCAGTGGATGTCCTGTACCTGGACTTTAGCAAGGCATTCAATTCAGTGCTGCATGGGAAACTTGGAATAAAACTGGAAGGCATGGGTCAGGAGCAAAACTGGTGGGATGGGTGACAAACTGGCTGCAGGGAAGACAGCAGAGGGTGGTGGAAGAAGAACTCTCATCCCCAAGGGCAGTAACAAGCGGGGTTCCACAGGGCTCGGTGCTGGGACCAGTGTTATTTGGGATATTATTGCAGGCATTTCCATGGGCATCAAGAGCAGGATCAGCCTGCTTATTAATGACACCAAGATGGGGCGGTGGTGGATGACATAGAGAGATGGCAGAGTTTGCAGGAAGATCTGAGAAATCTGGAGACCTGGTTGGACACTTGGCAGCTGGGGTTCAATGCCAAAAAGTGTAAGGTACTGCATTTTGAGGCAAAAAATCCAAGGAGAAACTACCAACTAGGAAGAGTGCAGCTGACGGAGACTGAGGAGGAGAAGGATCTTGGAGTGGTCATCATGGGATCAATGAACGACTCGGCACAGTGTAGGAAGGCAGCAGCAAGGGCCAACAAAATGATGGGTTGCCTCACAAGAGGAATAACACTGAGGGGGGGGGGTGATTCTGCCACTGTACATCATTAATTAGACCTAATCTCGAATACTGTGTGCAGTACTGGCACCTGTACCTGAAAAGGGACATTAAATTACTGGAAGGGGTGCAACGCAGAGCAACTAAGATGATCCAGGGACTGGGGGACTTACCGTGTGAGAGTATGCTAAAGGTATTGAACGTATACTCACTGGAGGAGAGGAGGGACAGAGGGGATGTGATTAAGACATTCAAGTACATGAGAGGGATAAACAAGACTGATACAGAGGGGCTATTCAGGGTAAGGATGGGGAGGGACACCCAAGGCCATGACATGAGATTGGAGGGAGGAAGGTTCAGGAGGGAAATGAGGAGACACTTTTTTACAAAGAGGGTGGTGGCAGGGTGGAATGTGTTACTATCAGAGGTAGTAGCCTGTAAAACAGTGGGCTGCTTCAAAAGGTGCTGGGACAGGGCAAGAGGGAGGATAAAGGAAGAGGGGTGAGGAGGGAGGAAGGGACAGCTGCAGAATAGGGATGCTAGCTGCAAAATCGATAGACCAAATGGCCTTTTTCTATTGGCAAATTTCGTATGTTCGTATGAAAAGGAACCCTCATAACACAGATTTGTCACTATCTCAGTAACCATAGCAACTATGAAAAAAAATCCACTGCAGTTATAATCATGACTTGGAAACCTTCACGCAAGCTTAGTCCTAGCAAACCATTTTTGAGATACGAGCGCTGAAAGACGCCATGGTGGCGCAATGTTATCCTTTTTTGAAATTCAAAGTTTTTATTGATTTTTTAAGAAATGAACATAATACAAATAAGGCACATGATAGAGGAATAACATCCGGAAAACACAGACAGAACCAACAAACAACCCCCTCCCTGATCCCACTCCAACTCTCCTCCAATACCCCTTGCCCCCCCCCAGGAGTGTGCCTCTGTTAAAAAGAGAATGTAAAACAGAAATGCACCAATGACAATAACAAAACTAGGGAGTTAGTCATCTGTAACAACTCGTAATCTTACTTTAGGTAGAGAGCATATAGTTTGCCCCATTTCTTGTCGAAAGAGGACAAGCTATTGCGAGAGCTAGCAATCAGGCGTTCTGTTCTAAAACATACAGATAAATCATTTAACCATTCAACACATGATATAACCAGTTGGTCCATCCAGTGCTTAAGTAAAAGTTTTTTGATCATAATAGATATTAATGCCATGTGGAATTTGCATTCTTTAACCTTAATGCTGGAATATATGCCCAATATACATATTTCTACAGTGAAAAGATCCTCTAACCCCAGAAGGGGGTCTAGTTTGGATTGAATTGTTCATCAAATGGGCCACTTTTTCACAATGCCAGAAGATATGCACAAGATTCCCCTCCAATTTACCACACCTAGTGCAAGTGGAGTCTGGAAGTCTGCCCAATTTGGTCAGTATGACGGGAGTGTAATACATATTATTTAGGATATGGTATTGGTGAGTCTAAGTCTATCCTGGGTATGGTAGATATAAATATCCTTCCATATTTGAGCCCAATTTGGGGTTATATCAGGCAATAGGGAATTCCAAACCCTGGATCCTGGCAGAGAGCAGTACAGCAAGGCAGTGGCTGCGCTGTGCTTTGAAAAAAGTGCTTTCTTTCTTAATGGGGATTGCAGCATCCAATCGGTAAGCAGCCACAGTCCCCAGGAGCCAGTCCAATTACGGGGATTGAAGCCAGACAGCTCCAAGCTAGGAGCTGGCCAAACATACCTGCTTTTCTTGGTCAGGGGGTGGCGGGCTGGATGCAGAGGTCTGGCCACCAGCAGGTAGCAGCACCAAGGCCACTGTGTTACCAATATGATGTTACCACTATGCCTAGTTCTTTCTCACATGTGGACTCTGTTAGCTCTGATGAGCCTGATTTCTATGAATACTTGGGATTGTTCTTTCTCGTGTGCATCGCCTTGCATTTTTCGCAACTGAATTGCATTTCCCAGGTTATAGTCCTGTAGTGAGTCAGTCAGTGTTGCACAAGGCCTACCTATTTTGGATTGTCAGTGAATTTGTAGGCCCAGCTGTACAAGTTGCTGGTCAGGTCAGATACAAATACATGAAAGATTAGTTGTCCTTACACAGAACCATGTGGCACTCCACTAGTAACCCCAATTGACTGTGACTCATACCCCTGATTTTAACTATTTGGGTTCTATCCTTTTCCTTGATCATTTTTTTAATGATTGCCTAGTGGATCACAAGGTCAAATGCCTTGCTGAAATCCAGGAATATGACATCACATAGAATATTATCATTAAAGGCCACACTAATATTTTCATAAAAACAGAGTAGGTTGGTGGTACAGGATCAGCCTTTTTTAAAACCATGTTGTGTACCATCCAGCTCTAGTATTTGGCCATCAATAAGTTCCTTTATAATCTGTTCCAAGATTTTGCCTGAGACTTATTGATCTATAGTAACCAACTGTATGCTTACTACCCTTTTTGTGTACAGGTTTGACAACTGAGTTCTTCATTCCAGAGGTACTGTAAAATGCCTGAATCTAGGAAATCTTGACAGATTTTACAGAGAGGTTTGCTCATATGGTTACACATTGAGCCAGATTCTCAAAACAATGTGGGACTAAGTCCCACCCCTCAACACCAGTTGCGGACCAAAATCTCTGCAGCTGTGGAGTTAGTATTTCAATCAATCAATCAATCAATCAAATCTTTATTTATCCAGGCGAATCACCATTGAGCAAGCTCATTTACAAGGTGGACCTACATCACACAGGTGGAAGCAAAACAAATAATTACAATTGTAAAATTTTACATACACGCATAGAAAAAAGTTTACATAGCTAAGATATGTGTTCATAAGCAGTCATATATATACACATATGCATAGTAACATAGCTGATGGCCAAATAATGGGGTAGGAAGGAGAAGGGGGAAAGGAGCAATTATAATTACACTTAAAGGTAGGGGTTTGGACAAGGACAGATAAGTGCAGGAAGCCCAGGAGTGCCCTGCCTGGCGCAATGGATGGGAGGATAAATGAGGGGGCATGAACCAAGGAAGGGGAGAAGATCTGAGTGGACAACATTAGACAGAGAAGGGAGGTTGGTGTATAAAGGCAGTCGGCAGTAGGCAATCGGCGATCAACTAAGGGCAGTGGAAACAGTTGCAAATTACAGAGACAGCTTTGGTGTAGAGAGATTTAAACACAGCAAGACTGACTAGGGTTCTTAATTTTAAGGATTTCTGGAGCTTATTCCAGAGCGAGGGCAGTACGAAGCTTGTGGCTGACCTCCCAAACTGTGTGCTGACCCTAGGCACTTTCAAAGTAATCAAAGAGTTACTTCTCAAAGTGTAATTGCCTATCAAATTTAGTGACAAGCTGTTGGCAATGTAATGCGGGAGTTTATTGGTAATGGCTCTGTATGCTCAAAGTGCGGCATTCTTGTTCCGCCTGTGCTGGAGAGAGGTCCATCCCACTGCTACATACAGGGAGCAGTGATGGGTGGAGAAGGGAAGGGCAGTAATGAATCTCAATGCTCTGTGATATAGTGTATCCAGCTTGCCAAGATGAGAGGCAGTACACTGGCTATAGATAAAGTCAGCGTAGTCAATTAAGGAGAGGAACGTCGTCTGGACTAGTTGCTTTTTAGCATCAGAGGTTAGAAAATGTTTTATCCTGAAGAAGAGACCGAGTCTCTGTCTCAGTTTTATTAGCAGGTCCTCTATGTGGTCAATAAAGGAGAGTTTGTAGTCAAGCCAGACCCACAAATACTTAAACATTGGTACGAATTCCAAGTTCTCTCCTAATAAAGTGGTAATAGGGAGAAGCATGCTAATGGAAGCAGGAAATGTTGCACAAGTGACTGGTGTAAGTAGCATCACTTTAGTTTTCTTTGCATTTAGGAGAAGTTTTTTGTTAATAAGCTGTTGTTGTGGCAGATTAAATTCACTTTGCAAGTCTTTGCAGGCAGCTACAGAGGATGAATAGCTTACATATAGCACAGTATCATCTGCGAAAAGATGGATGTTTGCATCCTTGATGTCAGCATCAATGCTATTAATATAAATGGTAAAGAGCAGGGGCCCTAAGATGGAACCCTGAGGAACCCCTCTTGTCAGAGGCTTTAGGGGGGAAAACTGACCTCCAGCCATAACCTGCTGTTGTCTGTCAGTAAGATAGTCATTAAACCAGCGTAGGGAAGGTAGGTCCAGGCCAATCAAATTTAATGCAGTGAGTAGAAGGCCATGGTCTACAGTGTCGAAAGCCTTGCTAAGGTCCAAGAAGACAGCGCAGACAATTTTTTGTTATCCAGTTCACGTTGCCAGTCATTCGTAACTTTAGCCAATGCTGAGATAGTGCTATGACTAGCTCTGAACCCGGACTGTATTGGATTTAGGAGATTCATTGTTTCAAGGAAAGTTCTCAACTGGGCATGCACGACTTTTTCCAGGAGTTTTGACAAAACGGGTAGTAGGGAAATCGGCCAATAGTTGTTTAGATTGCTAGGGTCCCCTGCTTTAAACAGTGGAATGACATAAGCAGTTTTCCATAAGCGGGGAACGGACCCTTGTGATAAGGACAGATTAAACAAATGGGTAATTGGTACTGCGAGGACATGGTAAGCAATCTTTAGGAAGAAGGGATCGAAGGAGTCGGCATCAGCACTTTTCTTTATATCCAGCTGAAGAATGAGATCTTCAACATCTTTCAAGGAGGTGGGTGAAAACGAAAAGGTAGTGTTCGATGTACTACGTGCTGGCAATTGTGCTATGGCCGGTGTGCGTAGTGTACAAGCAGGAGAATTATCGAACGCAAGGCCAGCAGTGGCAAAATGATTGTTAAAGGACTGTAAAATCTCCCTTCTGTCATGGATAGTACCATTGTCAGAGTTAATTTTTGAGGGAAGCACATTGCCTGCAGTCTGACCAGACCGATCTTTTATTGTGGCCCAAAATTTAGCAGTGCAGTTTTAGGTAGAGTCCAGTTCTGAGCGGTAGAAATTAGCCTGAGCCTCTCTAATTAATTTGGTACAGTGATTTCTGGCTGCTCTGAAGTGGCACCAGTCTACAGGGGAATGAGACTGGTGCACTTTTTTCCAAAGCTTATCTCTATTTGACAGAACAGCCTTGAGGTCTTTAGTGAACCAGCGTTGAGGTCTGGCCTTTATACAGGTTTTTACCATTGGAGCGTAGGTATTAAGGGCATTCATTACAATTTCGTGTAAGATGTTGTAAGCAGCACTTACTGTTTTAGTTAGGTGGAAGCTCTGCCAGAGCTGGGAGGTTTTTAAATCATTAATGTAACCAATTGAATAAAAGTTCCATCTGGATCTTTTAGTCAGGAACCTGGCTGCTGACTGAGGTTTGGAATCAGCCCTGACCCCTGCTATAAAGCAGTGGTCACTAACATCCATGGAGAATATTCCTGCATGAGAGAAAGAGTATGGTTTACTTACAAGAAGGACATCCAGTAAGGTACTAGTCTGAGAATTTTTCTTATTGACACATGTTGGTTCATTGATAAGTTGAGTAAACCCATACAAGTCGCAGAAAGATTTGGGAGGTAAGGAAACATTAGACAGCCAGTCATAGTTAAGGTCCCCCAAGATAATAGTTTCAAGGGAACTGGAGCCCACAATTGTAGAGAGGTGAGACAGGAGCTGGGGCCCCGCTGAAGGAGGTCTATAGCATCCTATGACACAGAAGGCCAGTGCATGTGAAATTTCAATTTTGATAGTCAGGCATTCGAATTCATTTGCAACAGAGGAGGAGTCAATAACAGAGGTAGTAAACTTATCCTTAACATAGATGGCAACCCCACCACCCCTCGACTGTCTATCAGTTCTGAACAGCAAATAGTTGGGAATGTTAACCTCCTTATCGGGAGTGGAAGGCCGAAGCCAAGATTCCGAGATCACAAGTACATCTGGTACAGTGTGAAAAACCCAAGCTTCAATAGAAGTGAGCTTCTTTAGGAGGCTGCAGACATTTACATGCATGAAGATAATACCTTTAAGACTTGTGAGCTCTGAAGGTGAAGAGAGGGCTTTTGCTGTGCCGGGATTAAGTTCGACGTTGCCTGAGCATAGGAGAAGGAGAAACACAATTTTACGCAGAGCAGCAAAAGATAGTTTGAGAGCTCTGGACTTTGAGCAGCTAGATGGGTATTCAGTGCAGTGATACTGGGTACTAATACTTGCCTTGTGTAGTCCTAATGATACATAGCCTAGTACCCTTGCCGTATTTTCATCCGCCACAGCTGTGGAAGATGTTACGGCTGGTACCACCTACTGTACCAGCCATAAATCGTGGAGCCAGTCATAAACCAGCTCCACTTTTGAGAGTACCATAGCTGCAGGAGAAACTGTGTTTCCACAAGTGGCAGCCTACTTGTGCTGAGTTTCTCCCACAGCTGCAGGATTTTCACCGGCTTTGAGAATCCGGCCCTTTATTTTTAACATGCTTAATCAGATATTATCTGGTCCAAGGGAAGACTGGGTTTTAAGTTGTGACATTTTTTTTATGACTTGCTCTTGGGTTATTACTAATGATGTGTAGGTGCAGGTTGCTTGTTTATATGTTGCTATTAATGATGTCTCTAGCTAAGATACCTTTTTAACTTGTCCTTTTTGCCCCCACTCCTGTTGTACGTACAGCAAATGACAATCAGACTGTAGCACTTATAATAATCTTGTATTGTAATAAAAATTTGAATATTTCCCCTTTCAGAATGGGTTTGGTTCAGTGATGAATTGACAAAAGGGTATACAAACATAGAAACATAGAGGTTGACGGCAGATAAGGACCGCAAGGCCCATCCAGTCTGCCCATTTCTTTTTCTGCCTTATAAATGTGCCATCGGCCTTTGCTCTGTCAGTGGCCTATCTATTCATACTCATCTGTATTGCTCCCTTATGCCTGTCCCATGCCTGTTTGAAGCCCTGCACTGTATTCATAGCCACCATTTCCTGAGGTAGGCTGTTCCATGCATCCTCCACTCTTTCTGTGAAAAAGAATTTCCTCACATTCCCTCTTAATCAGCCTCCCTCTAATCTCATGCTGTGTCCTCTTCTCCTGCTATTTTTCTTATATTTAAACATGTTAGACTCTTTCACCTTGTTAATGCCCTTAAGGTGTTTGAATATTTCGATCATATCACCTCTCTCTCCCTCCCTCCTTTGCTCAAGGGTATACATACTGAGCTTCGTTACTCTGTCCTCATATGTCTTCTGATGCAGTCCCTGCACCATTTTGGTTGCCCTTCTCTGGACTGCCTCAATTTGGTTAATGTCCTTGTGAAGGTGTGGCCTCCAGTACTGCACGCAGTACTCCAAATGAGGCCTAACCAGTGTCTTGTAAAGAGGGATTATTACCTCCCTCTTATGACTTGTGATACCCCTACTAATACACCCTAACATCCCCTAGCCTTACCTACTGCTTTAGAGGTCTGCTTGGATGATTTCAGGTCATCGGTGATGATGATGCCCAAGTCTCTTTCTTCCTTTGTGACTGTCAGCAACTCCCCTCCCAGCCTATAGGTGGCTTCAGGGTTTCTCTTCCCAATGTGCATGATCTTGCACTTCTTTGCATTAAATCCCAGTTGCCACTCTTCTGACCATTTTGCTAGTTTATCCAGATCTCTTCTCATTCTGCCCACCCCATCTGGATCATCTACTCTGTTGCAGATCTTGGTGTCATCTGCAAACAGACAAGTCTTACCCTCTAGTCCAACTGCAACGTCACTAATGAAGATATTGAAGAGGACTGGCCCCAGGACTGATCCCTGAGGCACCCCACTTGTGACTTGCATCTCTTCTGACTGTATACCATTTACCACCACTCTCTATTTTCTGCCCATCAGCCAGTTTGCCACCCAGTTGACCAACTTCTGACCCACCCCGAGCCTACCCAGCTTATTTATCAATCTTCTATGTGGAACAGTGTCGAAGCTTTATGTAAGTCAAGGTAGGCGACATCAACTGCTCCCCTTGGTCCACCACTCTGGTTACCCAGTCAAAGAAATCTATGAGATTAGTTTGACAGGACCTTCCTTTTGTAAACCCATGCTGTCTTGGATCCTGTGCCCCTATGGATTCCAGGTGTTGCACTATCCTTTCCTTAAGAGTGCCTCCATAATCTCCCACTACTGAGGTAAGACTGACTGGTCCTGTAGTTCCCTGCCTCCTCCCTGCTACCACTCTTGTGGAGTGGGATCACATGAGCCCTTCTCCAGTCTTCTGGGACCTGTCCTGTGCTCAGAGACTCACTAAACAGTTCTGCTAATGGCTCTGCTAGTTCCACCCTTAGCTCCTTAAGTACCCTGGGTTGTATGTCATCAGGTCCCATTGCCTTGTCCACCCTGAGCTTAGCAAGCTCTTGTAGGACCCTTTCTTTTGTGAAGGGAGTAGTGCTCACCTCCCTCCCCCCCCCCGCCGTGTCCATGGTGCTGAGCTGTGGATCCTGCCCTACCTTCTCTTCAGTAAATACTGAGCAAAAGTATCTATTTAGGATAGATGCTTTTACAGGGTCCTCCTCCTCACATGCCCCCTTTTCTCCTTTGAGCTTAGCAATACCCCCTCTGGACGTTCTCCTTAAACTAATGTATCTATAGAAAGTCTTGTCACCTTCTTTTACTGTTCATGCTAGTGTGTCCTCAGTTTGGGACTTTGCCTGCCTTACTGTTTTCCCTGCTTCCCTTTGGGCAGTTTGGTATGCCTCCCTATCTTCATCCCGCTGTGTTCCCTTATATTTCCTGAAGGCCAGCCTTTTGGCTCTGACCTTTTCTGCTACTGTATTTGAGAACCAAAGTGGTTTCCTTCTTTTGCACTTCCTTTTCTGTCTAACACAATGGGATGTTGCTTTAAGTATTGTATCCTTAATGCTTGCCCACTTTGCCTCTACCCCCTCACCTGTGTTTCTTTTTGCCAGGACTAGCTTAACCCTGTTGACCATCTTATCAAAGATACATACAGAAACATGTTATCGTTCTCCGATTTCAAAAACTCTTTATTTTTTTCTGCCCAGAATATGTAGACACACTGCTTAAGAACTTTTCTGAAATGTGCAATCTCAGAAAGACACTGAAAGGCAAATACCACCTCTGTGCTCTCAGTATGCCAAGCTGACAAGTCTGAGGTGGTCAACAATGTATACTACATACAATATGCTGTATGTATGTCTAACCCAGCTTACACATCAAAAAGGAAAAAACAAGTATTCATGTGATAAACCAGTAACATGAAAAAAATAAATAAAATGACATAACTCAGAACAAGTGTAGCAGGTCTTGATGCTCACACTTATTAAAAATAAATATTAAAAGTGATGTACTGATTTCCTGTATTTTCTTACAATAATACAATAACCAACATATTAATCAGCCAAGTAAATTGTGAAGAAGGGTTATATAATCTGTTTAATTGTTTGTATCAAATGCTCAGTGGCACTGCAGATGACATTTACCAGAAATTAATATTAGTATAAACATCCTTAAAAGGCCATCACATAATTAGGTGCTGAACTAATGTAAAGGTGGGTAACAAAATCCAACAAACTCATCAGTATCTTGTACTGGTGGGAAGGAGGAACATATAATATGTATTGCACATGATAGTATTGGTACACATACATGCCAACTGAGTATGCCTCAGCACCACACGTGTCTGTACTTCTTGTGGCTAGGTCCCTTATATGGATTTTCGTATTGATGCCGATACTCACTTCTGGCCAGTTACAGGCTCCATACATCCAGATATATAGCGGTGAACCCAGGATGTTCAGTAATACATGTAACATTTGTTTCAACCAGCATGGGTTTGATGACATTAACTTCAGCACAGCACTTACTCTCAGCCTCAGTCGTCATGGGATGACATTTCAGACATAAGCACCCATTGTAAAATATAATTAATCAAATACTTTGTATGGTGCATAACAAGCAGTACAAAGAAAAGGGAAATTAAGAACAGATCCTTGTGATTGCCTGGAAATCTTTTATTAACAAAACTGTTAAAATAGCATTGAATGAGCTGGCCCGGTGGCGCTGAGGGTTGAGGCACTGGACGCCACACCTCACACCACGCTGGTGACTAGGATTCAGGAACAGACGCGGGATGCTGGGGGTCAGCAGGGGGAGGACAGGATTGAGTGTCTGGAGGACTGCTCTCCTCTCCTGGGGTGGGCTGGTGAGATTGCCTCACTCTGTAGCGGCCCCTGGTGGAGACCAGGAGCACTACAGAAAAGGCCCAACACTTGGGGAGCCAAGAAAAACAGAGAAAATGGCATCCTGATTGACTGGATGATGGCCGCCTGGACCCTTGCCACTACAGAGCCCCCAGACAGCCGAGACTGACCTCAGCAGCACCCAGGGCCAAGAAAGGTAAGCTGCAAGGCACTTTCTCCCTGAAAGGAGAGAACCCGTCTGATGAAGTGATATGCTGGGTTACCCTGGGCCAACTGTAATATGAGGCAGGGAGTTGGTGACGGGGGTTCCCATGGAGATGAGGCAGTCTCTGGCAGCACGAAGGAGAGGCCAGAGGCCAGTCGGATGCAGGGGGTGGATGAAAATAGTGCAAAAAAATTGCATTGAATGGCTACATGTTCACAAACTAGTCAGAAAAGCAATTGGATCTGATTTTGCAGTAGCCCACACATGACTGGAGCAGACAACCCTATGCCTTTGTTCCCTTTCAGAGAGGGTTGAGGGAAAGAGCCTTAGTCTCCAATAACATTTAGATTACACAAACTTGCAGTCTAGAAGGACTACTTTACTGCTTTTTATACTGTTATATTTTATTTTATAGTTTTTACTATACTTACTTTTACTATTTTATAGTTTTTACTATTCTTACATGTATTTACTGAATTTTATTTCACATGGAACCCATGTTATAAAGCAATAATACGCTCATGGAGTGTGGGTTGCTGCCTGATAAAAAGACTTCCCAGTTGCACCTGGGATATGGTCTTGCCAGACAGCAACCCACACCCCATTGTGTCTTACTGTGAACATAAGAACATAAGAAGTAGTTGGCAGAAGGAGACTGCATGATCCATCTAGTCTGCCCAAGATATTTCTACCGCCCTGTCTGAGGTATTTCTACCCCTCACCTGTTTTTATTATCTCTTATGTGTTCACAATGTCTATCATATGCCAGCTGGAATTCTAGTACTGTCTTTGATGCCACCACCTCAGGGGGCAGGCTTTTCCATGGTTCCACTACCCTCTCTGTAAAAAAGCAATTTTTTATATTGGTTTTAAATCTGCCTCCCACCAGGCGCAGATTGTGTCCCCTAGTACATGTTGTTTTGTTCTCCTGGAATAGGTTTCCAGTCTGGTCTGTGTTTATAACAAGTGTAACGTACTTGTATGTCTCTATCATGTCCCCCCTATTTCTCCTCTATTCCAGTGAATATAAATCTGATTCCTTGAGTCTCGTTTTGTACTGCCCCGATGCAGTTCCTGAACCATCTTGGTGGCTCTCCACTGAAATCTTTCCAAGTGGTCTATGTCCTTTCTTAGGTGTGGTCTCCAGAACTGTATGCAGTACTCCAGGTGTGGCCTGACCAAGGACCTGTACAGTGGAATAATTACCTCTCGCTTCCTACTTGTAATCCCCCTACCTATACAACCAAGCATACTACTGGCCTTCTGAGCTGCTTTTTCACACTGTTTCCCTATTTTAGATTCTCTGTAACAAAGACTCTGAGGTCTCTCTCCATGCTGGTGTGTTCAAATTGATGCCCATTCAGACAGTATGTCTTCCTTGGGTTACATTTACCCATGTGCATCATTTTACACTTCTTGGCATTGAATTTCAACTGCCAAGTTTCTGACCAGTCTTCTAGCTTAAGGTTGGCTTCCACCCTAGAGGTCCCTTCCTCTGTGTCTACCCTGTTGCAGAGCTTTGTATCATCTGCGAGCAGGCATACCTTCCCCTCCAGTCCCTCAGCAATGTTGCTGATGAATATGTTGAAGAGGATTTGGCCAAGTACTGACCCCTGTGGAACACTGCTGGTAATTGCCCTCCTCTGATAATGCCCCATTGACCAGGACCCTTTGGGGCCTTCTCTAAAGCCTTTTCCTAATCCATGGGACTATTTTATCGTCTATTCCTGTGTTCTGTAGCTTGTTTGCTAATCTCCTGTGTGGGACAGTGCCAAAGGTTTTGCTAAAATCTAAGTAACTCACATCCACTGCGCCCCCTTGGTCTACTGTTTTGGTTACCCAATTGAAGAAATCTACTATATTTGTTACACATGAGCGGCCAGCCATGAATCTGTGTTGCTTTGGGTCGAGTTTCCTATTAGCCTTCAGGTATTCTACTATCCTCTCTTTGAGCAAGGTGTCCATAATTTTACCTGCCACTGAGGTTAGGCTGATAGGGCGATAGTACTCTGGATCCTCCCTGCTTTCACTCTTGTTGTGCAACGGCACCACTGTTGCCCTTTTCCAGTCCTCTGGTACTGCACTACACTCTAGTGACTTATTAAACAGTTTAGCCAGTGGAGCAGCAATCTCCTCCTTGAGCTCTTTTAGGATTCTCAGGTGGATCCCATCTGGACCCATTGCCTTATCTATTTTTAACTTATTAAGCTCCTTTAGGACTCTTTCTTTTGTGAAGCGGCTCGAGTGGATCTCACCCTCGTCTTGCTCCTTGTTACTTAACACTGGACCCTTGCTGCTGTTTTCTATAGTGAAGATTGAGCAAAAGCAGTAATTTAGTACCTCTGCCTTGTCGCTGTCTCTCTCCACTAGCTGTCCCTCCTTTGATGGTAAGCAGACTATTCCCCCCATGATCTTCATTTTCTCCCTTATGTAACAGTAGGTTATGACTCCTTTTTTATGTCCTTCACTATTTTCTCCTGCATTTGTGCTTTGGCAATTCTCGTTGCCTTCCCTGTCTCTTTGAGTTTATTTCTGTATGCCTCCCTGTTGCAGTACAACTTTGTTTTTTTTGTATTGCTTGAATGCCTTGTGTTTCTCCTTAATTTTAGCTGCTACTTCTCTGGTGAGCCATAGTGGGTTCTTTTTCCTCTTGGCTTTGCTGATCTGTTTTGTGCAGTCCTCTGTAACTGTGGTTAGGGCATGCTTCAGTGTTTTCCAGCAGTCCTCAACATCCCCCATTGTATCAGCCTGCAGCATTGATTTGATCTAGGATTTCATGACAGGGAAGTCTGCTATCCTGAAGTCAGTGACCTTGACTTTTGTGTGACATCTGTCTTTTGTTCTGCCAACTGTTAGCCATACCGATCTGTTGTTGCTGGATCCTAGATGGCTTCCTATGTGAACACCCAAGGTCCTGGAACTGTTGGAGAGTACTAGATCTAAGATCACTGTGTCCCTGGTGGGTGATCCCACTAGCTGATTCAAACAGACCTCTCACAGTGAGAGGAGGAATTTTTTGCTCCTGTCAGAGGATGCCATGCATGAGGGTCATATCATATCAGGCAGATTAAAGTCCCCAACTACAAGTAAGTCGCCCTTGTTGGTCATCATCAAGATGGCTTCCTGGAGCTCCTTCCTTGTGTCAATGTCCTGGGATGGGGTCTGTAGACAACCCCTACTCAGATGGAGGCTTTTTCTCCAGCTCCCAGGGTGGTCCATAATACCCGCAGCCTTACAGTGATCATCTTGGAGTTCAGTTGCATGGATTCCCTCCCTTATGTATATAGCTACCCCCTCATTTTTTCTCTGTATGATCCCTTATGAAGAGCATGCAGCCAGGTATTGCAACATCCCAAGCGTGGTTTGCCATGAACCACATTTCCATGACTGCTACCCAATCTAGTTGTGATTCTGCTATCATGGCTGTGAGTTAAGGGATCTTGTTTGGGAGGCTTTGAGCATTGACACACACATGGCCTTCCAGCCATGATTGCTCAGGCCAGCTGTACACTTACCCTGCATGTGTGTTTTGCCATCTGTTTGCTTTTGGTGGCCATTACTTTTGCTGAGATTTTCTAGGAGAGCTTCCTGGTCTGTGTTCCTGTTGGATTTGGTAAAGAGTGTGACAGGGTAGAATAGGATCCTGTCCCATTTGTTATGGAGAAAGTGTGTGTAAATGTAAGGATCTGTATTCTTTCCTCTTCTGTCTTCTCTGTCTGGTTGCACAACCAAATTTTTCTGTGAGACCTCGGACTCGATCAACCCGAACAGTCCCACAATTCTTTGCCTCTCACTGTCTCTCAGTTTTCTCTTGCTGTCTGTTTTTCTTCCTTGCATATCTAAGTCAGCTAATATAAAATTATGTGCAAATTAATGTATGGAATGAAACTGATAATGGGATCATATTTTGTTTAGAAAATATTTAGTATTACTGTTGCAATGTGTATATATTTATAATTTGAGATTATTGTAGAAAACTAGAGGTTACTTGAGTACAAATGTTTAGCCTTTTGTAGAAAGGGCCCCTCAGCAAGCATGTTCTGTTCATCCTGCCTGAGACGTACAAGGACAGGATGTTTACTAAGAATGGGGTTTGAAAAGACTTATTAAAGGGCTAAACTGAGTTGCAAAGAGGAAGATTACAAAAAATATTTTATTTTGCTTCTGTACATAGTTATTATGAATTAGTTTATTTTTTTATGTTACTGCAACTACAAATAAACAGCTTTGTGGAATTTTACCACTGCTCCTGGTTTTCCCTGTGCTTCCTGACCTGTCCCTCAATGACAAAGAGTGTATTTGCTGAACTTGACCCATTTGATGTTGGGGAGGAGACATCTGGTGACCTCTGCAAAGGTGGTGGCACTCTGTACCCCTCCCTGGCCAGCAATTTAACTGGCCAGTGGCTAACAAGTGTGTGCTTTGTACTATCCGCACATTTGTGGTGGATATTGCATCTGTAGGGTACCCCGTCAATTAAGCGCTACCAGAACAGCACCGCGCTATACAGCACTAATCTGGATAGCGCCACCTCAGTCAGCGAGAGGGGATTTACAGCGTTTGCCGTAAGCACTTCCCTCATCACTGTCCATGGTGCTGACCAAGAACAAGGGCACCAAAATCCAGGAAACTGGACAAGCTGTTCCTGTGGTGTGGAGGGCTGGGGCATAGAGCAGCTCAGCCAGTGCTGTTGCTATTCCTGGTTTCCATTCATTTTTCTTGAATTGGGACTTAGATTTTGCTTTACAAGGGCCATGGAAACAATATTCCATGGTCCCAGAAATGTAACTTTCCTGGGGATCCACTCCCCCTTGGAGTGAGAATCTTTAGGATGGGGGGTGTGGGGCGGAACTCCCTGCAAATACAAAATCGGCGTCATTTTGACTGCACGGTCCTAACCAACGCTATTCTTTGGGGCACTATTTGGACCCAGTACCCATCTGCTACCATGATCCAGGGATCCTCCTGGTCCATGATCTTATGGTGATACTATTTGGACCCAGTGCCCATCTGCTACCATGATCCAGGGATCCTCCTGGTCCATGATCTTATTGGTTTTGGAAAAGAGTGTGTTTGCAGAACCTGAACCATTTGATGCCGGGGAAGAGGCAACAGGTGACTCCGGCAGTGCTGTTGGTACTTTGGCCCCCTCCCCGTCCACTAGTTTAGCTGGCTGATGTGGACATTGAGTTTTTGGCTGAGTGCTTTTGTCCCTTCCTTTGTGAGGTACAGGTCATCAAATGTGAAGAATTCCCTCTCCCAGAAGGTCTGCCAGTTTCCTACAAAGTGGTGTCCTTTTTCTTGGCACCAGGACTTTAGCCAGGAATTTAGCTCTGAAATGTCCTTCTCCCTGAGTTTCTGTCTACTGTCGCCTTTTTTCCACACAGGCAGGATCTCAGAGAAGGAGATGGAGGACAAAATAGAATCCAGGTTTTTGCCAAGTTTAGTTAGGTTTAGCTTGGTTTCATTTATGGAGTGACTGGATAGGTCATTTGTGCCTACATGGAGGATGACCCTTTGGTTAGGTCCTGCACTACACCCAATGTTTGTTATCCTGTCTGTGTCCCTCCATGCAGATGCCCCCGGGAGGCATCTGACTGAGATCCTGGCATTATTGAGATGCTGGAGGTGAGACTTTATGCCCCTTATCATAGTCACCGATCATTAATACTTGTTCTCTATTGTCTTTTGCTGCATTGTTTGCTGTATGTACTTCCTTGTTTTGTGCTTGGATGCTACCCCCTCAATATCTGCACTCTCCACTGTTGAGGCAGATAGTGGCACAAACCTATTTGATGTATGGATTTGTTTGGTCTCCAGTTTTGGTCTGTTAGGCAGCTTTTTATGATTTTTGACCAGCTGCCATGCTCCTGGCCTGCTTGCCCTTTGGAGGAGAGGTTCCTGTTAAGGAGAAAGGAAGTTATTCCTTGTTGTGGAGTTGTATAGTGAAGCAAGGCAGAGTTCCAAACAGAGGAACTGTATCTCAGCCCATGCAGCATGGAGCTGTGACTGTAACTCCCTTAGGGCAAGGCATGTGGGACGGTATTGGATGAATGTCCTGGTAAAGAGGTTTCTGCAGGTGTTACACTTTATGACATCCATCTAAAATGATGAGGTAGTGATATGCATGTGAGGACAGATTTTTGCTTATGGTTAGGGTTTTCCACTGTGGACGAAGGAAGGAGGTGAGGGTGTCCATTATCCTATGTATGTGGATGAAAGGAAATTTATGTTTGTTTGTTTTTTTAATTGTATTATTCCTTATTATTTGTTGTTACAGTGTGTCTGCCTACCCCTTGGCCACAGGAAGTGATCAGGTACAGCAGGGCCTGCCTATAAAGGAAAGGGTCAGCTAGGGGTGGGCAGGGTGGGTGGCCTCACTTGCACCTGGTAGAAAACTATCAGCCTCACTCCACACCGCTGGCACCTTGGTATCTGTTAAGGCAAGCGAGAACCCCAATGAACCGTGACTATGTCAGCTAATATAAAATTATGTGCAAATTAATGTATGGAATGAAACTGATAATGGGATCACATTTTGTTTAGTGTCCTTGTATGGAGGGGCTAAGTGGATTTGAGTATCAAAAGAGAGCCCTGCCATATGGAAAAAAAGAACACAGTACCGCTGGGTAAGAGTCCAGTAAACACAAGAATTGGTCAGTTAGGGACTGGCGGGGAAACCTTACCTGAGCCCAGGTGTGCTTTCCACAGGCAGTGTCTGTTCCCCAAACTGCTGCCCCATGCTGGGTCTACACAGCACTTCATAGCACTGAGCAGAGGATGACCCTTCACCACCAACCGAAGTTCCGTGGAGCAGAGGCTGCTACAGAAACAGCGGCTGACCCCCTGAATGCTCCAACCGCTGGATCTGCCTTCTTGCTGGCAAGCTGCCTGTTCAGTGGCAAAGAATCCTCCTCTGTTGCAGCCACCCTGCATCAGACGAAAGAAGTCATAATCATATTACTTATTCAAAAGCAGTGTAAGAATTGTTCTTGTAGAATGGTGTCATCCTGGTGATATAAAAAAATTTACTTGTCTCCTGTTCATATTGTGTAATCACATTAAACATTGCTTTGATAAGACTTTGTAAGTATAATGCAATCAGAAAAGACAGTCTGAATAATAATCCTATAAATGTTAAAGTTTCAAGGCATATCAATTAATATTTCCCTTCTTAATTACATTCTTGTCCTCCTCCACAGGAACTACTTTGCTGTGCTCATCCGATTCTGATCCACATGGTTCGAATTGGTATGGAGATAATCCAAAGTGATAACTAACTACAATACACCTCTCGCTATCTGAATCTAGATATCCATATGTCTGACAAAAGCTCATCAAAATCCTTGCTGTACAGGTAGCTCTTATGTTCATGGACAGAAATTCATGACTCCATTATTTTCTATGGTCATGAAAAGTATAAAAATGTAATACTATGAGAGTATGCACATGTACAATATCACATATATATATCTTGTATATCAGTGTCAGTGGTTCAGTAGGTTGTACACTTGCCTCTGTGGCTGGAAGATCAAAAGGTTGTGGGTTCTAGTCCCACACCAGGCACGTGGGGTAAATGCTAGTACTGACACTGTAGTGCATCGTGAGGGGGTTGCTGTACTCCTCAGGTGCTGTCTTTCAGATGAGACATTAAACTGAGGTCCCATCTGCCTGTTCAGGTGGACAGTAAAGATCCCATGGCACTTCTTGAAAAGAGTAGGGGAATTTTTTTATTGAATACAACTAAATGAAAACACTTTATGATACATCTCATGTAATTTACTTAATAGGCAACTAATAGAGAGAAAAAGAAAAACAAAATTCCACAATAACACACAATTGAAATCATTTACTTTATGATCTTTCTAACATCACCTTTGCTATAAACTTTATTTTTATCGACCATCATTCCTCTGTTTTAGATGTTATATTTCTCCCTCATTGTTTTACCCTTTATTACCACTCATTCTTTTTGCCTTTAATCCACCTCATACACAATCTAGTTAAATTATGGGTGCTTCGGAATAGGTGACCCATGGTAAATTAACCCATAATTTATTCAACTCTGTTCTGTGTAAATATTTCATTTCTTCAAAATACTTCTTCTTAAGTTCCCCTGCCACTTTATTTAATAAATCAAAATGAAAACAACGTTTTTGTTGTAGGGTGAACAGGCACCTTGCATTCCATATGTGCCATTTAAACATGTATTCCATTTACTCCATCCTGTACAAAAGAACCCATACTGTACATTGTATTTTCATAAGTTCATTTTGCAAACACTGGCTCATTCCATTTTTTTGCTATGAGGTCACAGGACCCCAAAATGTATGTACATTGAAGAAATAAATGTTGTATTGTTTCTTCTTTTGTAATGCATTGCAGTCTGCTGCAATATCTTCCCTCCTGCTTCTTATGCTTGTGATTTGCTTTTATAGTATGTTTCTCATGGCAACTCAACCAGTGCACGTCCCACATATGAATCAGGATTCTTGCACTGGTCAGTAAGTGCTTGAGTGGTGTTCTGTAGATCTGTGGACAATTTGGAAATATTTCAGTTACCAAACATGTCTGCTCTAACAGTTGATTGTACAGGGTTTTTTTCTGTGTAAAGTTAAAATCATGTGGCTTGTAGTTTTCCATTGCCTAATCCTAGAAAAAGTTTCTCTCATATAGTTAGGTGACTGTGGTGCTTTTTAACTATCATTAGTTGGCCTAGTTCCCATTGCTGAAACCATATCTGGCAACTTTTATATACCAGGGTTCCCAACCAATGTTCTGATTATTCAACAGTGGTTTCAGATTTGCGGAAAAAAGATAATATTAAAGAACAGTAGTGGATTTATCATATTTAACCCTCCAATTTTCAGAGTCATGTATGTAATGTTCCTTTTGATGGGTTCAACCTGCTCCCCCATAAGGCTTGAAAGAATACTCTTAAAAGTGTGATTTCCAAATATCGTGGGGGTGGGAATATATAACTAATATATAAAAATGGTGGAATTCAGAATGTTTTGATTAAATATACCCTTTCCTTTTTCTCCCCATCTTCCATCAATTCCACTGTGCCACCTTCCTTTTGCCATGTTCTAATTTATTATCCCAGTTCATGTCACCTGTATTATCATTTCCAAATGTATATCCTAAAATCATTATTGGTTCTGCTTGTACTATAATCCCTGCTACTGTATCTGGGATATTTAGACCATTATCTAGTTTTCTTGCCAATACATTTATTTGTGTTTAGCGAAGCTCCTGAAATTGTACTAAAATGTGAATAGATTTCTACTACTTTCTCCACAGTTGCCTCATCCTTAACCATACTACTCATATCATCAGCATACACTAATACTTTGTAAGGGAAAGTCCCCTCTTTATTTTGTAAGGGTTTTATTAATGGTAAAGTATTTAAGATCCTAAGTAAGAGGTCCAAAAATAGAACATACAAGATAGGACTAAGGGGACATCTTTGTCTAGATTTCCTGGTTCAGTGACTGTACCACTGACTCTGAATAATTCGGGTACTGCCACTGAACTAAAGAACTCCAGAAAATGTGAAGTACAGTATCTGTAAGCGTTGATTTGTACATTGTTCTTGAATAGTTCATGACAGCTGTCATTATTCACTCCACTTATGTGTGTAACACATTATGTTCATCCAATAAACTTGTCATTTCTTTCTTTGCTATACTTTCTGAACGACTTTCATATGGACAGATAATGTCTTGTTTTCCTTGAGTTCCAAATTGTTGTTGGAAATGTAGATTATTTGCTTTTTGTGTATGAAAACTAGTAAGTTCCTTTTTTAAGAAGCTAATTTGTTTTGAATAACCCTGGTTTGTTTCGTATGGTAGTGAATATAATTTTTGTAGATGGTTTCTTTTATTTATATATTGTATGTATCGAGAAGTATTAATAGATTTACTTATAGTTTGCAATATTTTTTTAGTCCTTGTTTGTTGTCCTCCCAACACCTTAATAAATCCTCAAACAGAATCCAGACAGATGTTCTAGTAACTATATATTGTGATATAACTTCTAGTACCTCTGGGTTTTCTAGATATGAGGAATTGAATGTCCATGTCCCTGGCCCTCTTTTTGTTAGTATGTCCTATCCATTTTTTAATGCTCAAGGATATTATGATCTGAGAACTCCAAAAGTAAAACTTTGGAATGCATTATTTGGATGTGTACTAAAATAAATAGAAAATCTATCCTAGTGGATAATTTGCCTGTATGAAAAGTGGGGGTATGTTTCTCAGTATGGGATAAAGAGGGGTCTTTTATTTATTTATTTATTTATTAGCTTTTGGTAACCGGGTAAGTGCACTAGGCAACAATCCTGCATATTTTCAGGCACGACCCAGGACAGTACAACAAAATAATACAGTGACAATATCAACAACAAGACAGTAAAAATAATACAGGTACAACAATATGGGAGGAGCCCATAGGATATACTGTAAGCAGTAAACAGTACGCCCTATGCAGTAACAACTAGATAAAATAGGATATAAAAAGCTAAACAGTACACAATAATTAAACATAGAAACATAGAAACATAGAAACATAGAAGTTGACGGCAGATAAGGACCGCAAGGCCCATCCAGTCTGCCCATTTCTTTTTCTACCTTATAAATGTGCCTTCGGCCTTTGCTCTGTCAGTGACCTATCTATTCATAGTCATTTGTATTGCTCCCTTATGCCTATCCCATGCCTGTTTGAAGCCCTGCACTGTATTCATAGCCACCACTTCTTGTGGTAAGCCATTCCATGTATCCACCACCCTTTCTGTGAAAAGAATTTCCTCACATTCCCCTTAATCGGCCTCCCTCTAATCTCATGCTGTGTCCTCTTGTCCTGCTATTTTCTTATATTTAAACATGTTAGACTCTTTCACCTTGTTTATGCCCTTAAGGTGTTTTAATGCCTCGATCATATCACTCTCTCCCTCCTTTGCTCAAGGGTAAACATATTGAGCTCCGTTAATCTGTCCTCATATGTCTTCAGATGCAGTCCCTGCACCATTTTGGTTGCCCTTCTCTGGACTGCCTCAATTTGGTTAATGTCCTTGTGGTGTGGCCTCCAATACTGCCATGAGTACTCCAGATGGGGCTAACAAGTGTCTTGTACAGAGGGATTATTGCCTCCCTCTTGACTTGTGATACCCCTACTACTACCCCTAACACCCCCTAGCCTTACCTACTGCTTTAGAGGTCTGCTTGGATGATTTTTAGGTCATCAGTGATGATGATGCCCAAGTCTCTTTCTTCCTTTGTGACTGCTAGCAACTCCCTCCCAGCCTATAGGTGGCTTCAGGTTTCTCTTCCTATGTGCATGATTTTGCACTTCTTTGCATTAAATCCCAGTTGCCACTCTTCTGACCATTCTGCTAGTTTATCCAGATCTCTTCTCATTCTGCCCACCCCATCTGCATCATCTACTCTGTTGCAGATCTTGGTGTCATCTGCAAACAGACAAGCCTTACCCTCTAGTCCATCTGCAAGGTCACTAATGAAGATGTTGAAGAGACTGGCCCCAGGACTGATCCTGAGGTACCCACTTGTGACTTGCATCTCTTCTGACTGTATACCATTCACCACCACTCTCTGTTTTCTGCCCGTCAACCAGTTTGCCACCCAGTTGACCAACTTCTGACCCACCCTGAGCCTACCCAGCTTATTTATCAATCTTCTATGTGGAACAGTGTCAAAAGCTTTGCTGAAGTCAAGGTAGGCGACATCAACATCATCAATTATAACAAACAAAGCTAGTTGCAGCAAGCAAGGTAATGCCTGGACGTCATCAATCTGAAGAAAGATGGTGGAGACACACAGTTAGTTGCAGTTACAGGTTCCAAGTGCATAGAGGTGAAAGAAAAGTGACCTCTTAAAGGAGTGGCGGGAGGGGGAGAGTTTAACCTGGGGAGGTAGTGAGTTCCAGAAATTAGGGGCAAATTGAGCAAAGGCCTGTTCACCCATTCTAGTGGCGCATGGCTGGACTGTTAGCATGGGGACCAATGAGGACCTGAGCGAGCGGATACGGGTGATAGGGGTAAGTAGGTCTCTCAGGGAGGACGGGCTAAGGGGTCTGGTGAGTGAGTCAATAAAGCAACCAAGCGAATAAGAACAAAGGTCTTTAGGAGATAGCCAGTGTAGGCCGGAGTAGAGCCAACAGTGATGAGTCAGTCGGGGGGTCAGATAAGGCGAACCTACATATTTTAACCTTGTGGTTTTGATTACATTCTTTAAAAAATTTGAATCACTGTATTTGTTTTGTTTTAGCCTGATTACTTATATCTGGTAAGGAAAGGGTACAATTAAAATCACCCCCAAATGTTACCTGATAAGATGAAAATAAACAAGCTTGAATCAGTTTTAATATCTCAGTTCTCTCTGTTTTGGTTTGTGGAGCATATAGGTTTATAAACCTCATTAATGTATTTTTTTATATTTGTATCAAGAATCAGCACCTGACCCGGTATCGAATTGATTCATTTTATTACTTCTAAATCTGGAACTGCAAATAAAATTTCTATGCCTGAACATGTTTCCTGACCAAATGACCAAAAGGAAGGACATTTAAACCAGGCTTTTTGTGCTTTAGTAGTTTCACTAATTGAATGAAATTGTACATCCTATAGAAAACATACCTAGTGTTGTGTTTCTTGTAGTAAGAAAATACTGAATTCCCTTTCCCTGATTTTTTATGCTATTTACATTAACTGTACAGATGTTTAATGGTAAATCCATTCATAATTTTTGTGCATGTGTTACCTGGGTCTCCCTTTCCTCCCTGCACCTTATATATGTTTTCTTTTCTCCTTGGCTTTCTTTTTCTGTTGCCTTATATCAGTTTTTACCTCTGAGTCAGTTGTAAGTTCTGGTTGTTACAATGTCAGAGAAGAGGTGTCAGACTCCTCCTCTGATTTTTCGGATGGACTTTGTAGGCCATCATATTTGTTCTGTAAGTTCAGGTTGTTGATTTAGGTTGTTTGGGGTTAGGGAGACCTCCAGCCTGTCTATGTCTGGAATACAAAACTCTTCTACCCACACCTGGATTGGGGGGGGGGACATCATTACACTTTTTGTCCCTGCCTGCAGATCTTGTACTTCTACCTCTGAAGATCTATTGTCATCGTGTGCTCATGGGGTAAGGGTAGATTCTTCCTCCATGGTGCCTGATGTATATTCAATAATGGGTATTTTTGTTGATCTGTTCTCTCTCTGTGCTGCCCTTGCTAATGTGGTTGGAGGAAGGTCAGAGGGGTCAGAATCTATGCTTGGCAGTGGCTCTAACAAGGTATTTTGCCCTGGGTTTTCTTGTGCTGGTCTGTGTGCCTCCCCTATTTCATCTGTCTTCCTTCTTTCAATAATTTTACTCTTTTGTGCTAGAGTAACATAAAGCCTTTGTTCTGCCTCATCAACTTGTTCTGGCTGATTGTGGGTGGCCCATTTATAATTTGCAAATGAGTGACTTGTTTCTTCACACAGATTTCACCTACCCCTGTTTTCACATTGCACACATGTATGACCTATTTCATTACAAAGCGAACAGTGTACTTTATCACACACTGTATATTGCTTAAATACGATGTTAACCCACATTTGTAACAAGCCTGTGGTTGACCTTGGTAGAACAGAACCCACCTATCCCTTCCTAAAAAGAAGCTGTTCGGTAGATGTTTTACTCCGGTGTCCTCTGATTTCAAAAACATTTTAACCTTCCACCCTCAGATCCAGATATTTTCTGAATCAAATATTGCCTCTGGTTCAGTGCATTTTTGTTTTTAACCAGTAACAAGATCATTGACACTCAGACCTTCATTACGGAACAAACCCGTAATTATCTTTGATTCAGGTTTCGTAAGAGGAATTGCTGTAAAGGGTGACCATAATGGTGATTTTTGGGAGGCATTATATTTGACCCCAAATTTTTCTAGGCTGACTGTAGTCTTGAAACTTATGTCAAAATTTGTCTCGCTGCATACATGTATCAATGTGTAAACTTCATTTACAAAGAATTTCATTGACTCCTTTAAATGTTTTTTAGCAACAAATATTCTGTCTGGGGCCTCTTTCATACCCCCATTATATCTTAATTGAACTGATCTAGCTGGTAACACAGGGGTATGAAACAAGAACGCATATGGTCTAGACAACCCCTATCTGTTTGCTTGCCCATAGTCTCTTTCTACTCCCTGGAAAATATTTGGCCTCCCTGTCAATGTCTCTGTTGGTGATGAATTCCCAGCTTCTACATTGTGTTCACTAGTAATTATAGTAGTTAACCCAGTCTGAGCATTTTGAACAGGATTTATCTGTAATATGGGGTTTTGAGTCAGCTGCAGTTCTGAGAGAAGTTTTGGTATTTGGCTTTCTTCTGTACTGCCATTGTCTTTTTGGTACTTTTTTTTTGCATATTTAAAACAGGCACTGTACCTTCCATCTGTATTGCTGCATGTCCAAGCATCTGAAACAGTGAGGATCTCAATATCCATCCAGCTGCAGTATTTTCCCAACCCGGAGCAGTTAATGCCTTCTCCTGCAACCAATTGTTTTCCCCTGTGTGTTCTGTGCTTGCCAATTGAGGGAGTCTTAGGCTGGGTCCCAAAGGACTTGCAATTACCATTCTTGACTCTTCTCGGTGCCCAGTTGCATTCTTTGTTATTACAGCTTTTCAATTTTTTTCATCTTTATTTTTAAAAGGCGCTTTTCTTAAAATCAAAGCGCCTGTACAAATTCACAAAACAATAAATACAATAAAGTTAAAAACTAATATAAATCCTTAAAAGCTATACTAAAAAGGTGGGGTTTCAAAGCTCCCTTAAAACTAAGGCTTTTTGTAATTGTTTGTTTGAATGTGCTGAACTTTGCACTTTTTTCTCTGTCTCCTTCTTTTTTTTTTAACCTTGTGTTTATATTCCTTATCTGCCTCCTCCCTCCACTTTCCCCGATGTCCTCTGTGGACCCCCCAGACCCCATCATGATCTGCCTCTAGAGCACCTTGTCCACACACACTCCCCTGAAGACCCCCAGTATACCCCCCTGGGTAGGAGTGGAGAGGGTATCCCCAGCACTTACCTCTCTCCAAACCAGCACTCTGTATGTGTACGTGGATCCGGCACAGTGGAGTCTGCCCGATGAGACCCGGAGATGTCCAATGGGCGTCTTAGCCTAGGAGGAGGCGAGGTGTTTTTCCTGATTCCTTCCCCGGCGTTGGCGTGCAATGAGGGGCTATGAGTTAGGACGCACGCTGAGACATATCTCCTGCTCTGCCCCTCTGCCGACCATCACCCAATCTGCTTGCTGCTGCTCCACCTACTGCACCATCCACCAGGGCTTCCCCAGGTGGCGGCATTGCAGCAGGATCCTGCAGCTACCCCCACAGATAAGGAGAGCTGTCGTCGGGTGCTCTATCCTTCTCCGCCCCGGCAGACCCCCGACGACCCGTGCTCATTCCCGAACCCGAGCCGCCGGCGTGGTGCCAGGTGTGGCATCCAGCGCCTCAACCCTCAGCGCCACTAGGCTGGCCTCTCTGTCTCCTTCTGATGTTCCACTGTTTCTGTTGACCCAACTGTCGGCACCTTTGATGCAGCTACTTCACCACCTCACAGCTGATTGCCTTTGACAGTCTTAGTCTTTGCAGTTTCTTTTTGTAACATCTCCAATTGCACTTCCAATTCCCTTTCTGTTTATATTTTAGCTCCTCCATCTCAAGCATCTCCTGAATGAATTTTGTCATGTCCCTCAAAGTCTCCTCTGGTTCCATTTGCTCCATTGTTTGAGTTATGATGCATTCAATCTCTCTCAGTTGTTTTGCCAACTCTGCAGCCTTGGGTTCTGTTCCAGCTTCTGACAGTATTACAGACACACTTGTTTTCTCCATGCCAGTCAGTATTATGTCTTGGTCTGTTTCCATTTCTTTTACTTTACCAGTTGCATTCCCTTTTTTTGGTCCCTAGGTGGGTTAAGGCAGAGGAGAAGACCTGCTCCTCCACCTCCATTTGTTCGTTTCCTCCACTCTCCATCACCATCTTGGCAGAATGACAGAGGTTCCCCTACTTGTGAGTAGGGGAGTTTTTATTAAAAAAAACACAACATATATACATACAAGAGAAATACATTACCTACAGTTAATTTCACATTAAAGTAACACCAACCCGCTGTAAATCCCCATCACCTCCTCGCCTGCCCTTTTGTACACACTCCCTTATCACCAGATATTTTTCTTTAATATTTACAATTTCCTGCTTATTGATCCTACTTCAATGCATATTTTATGCATATTTCGTAAAATACACCAATCCCTTCCACCACATTGTTACCTTATTTCTAGGATGTTTTCTACAATCCTGACTATATACCTCCCATAATGCTTGTTTGCACATTGTACAAAATCCCTCATATGACATTTCCTGTTGTTGTAGTAACAACTGGCAATGACTCTGCCACAAATAATATTTTGAAACAGCAAATAAAATTTGTACAGTAGAACAGTGATATTGAGACACTAATTCTGGAAAAATTCCTAAAACCAAATTTCTATAGCTTATTTTTTTTAGCCAAGGCATCTGCCGTTTGTCAAATAAAAATGCCCACTGTCCTACAGTATATTCTCATTGCAATAGAAAATGTTCCTGCATTTCAACATCAGCCCTGCAACCTGGGCATAAATAGTTTCTTTCCTTTAAGGCTTTATGCTTGTGGCTTGCTCTTACCCCTATTCTTCCATGAGTTATTAACCACTGAACATCCTACATTTTAGTGGGAAATCTTGGATTGGTCAACATTTTGTACACATATTTATTCTCTTTCGGGGTCGTTCCTTTTATCTCAGGTTCTAATATCCCTGTTTCTCCTAATATTTTATTATACATTCCTTTCCTAGTATTCTGCATCACTTGTGTTTTAGTAACTTTCCACTTTTGTAATTTACCTATTGTGTCCCTATAATATCCTGGAATTATTGGTCTCTTACTACCCTTGGGAACTTCTTCTGTCCAGTTACCCAAAATGTTTTCCAATACATTTGTCCCCATTTTCCCCAAGCTAAATAAGTGATTTCTCTTTTAATTGGGTTCAACCTACTTCCCCAAACCAGTTGAAAATAGACCCAATAATCTTGTTTCCATTCCAGGGGTAAAGGAAAAACTGCCACCACATAAAGAAAGCATGGAAGGAGAAAACTGCTTAATGACAAACACCCTCTTTAATTTGGACATGTTCCATGATTTCCATCTTGCAACCTTTTTCTCTTCATCTGCCAGTGCATTTGCCCAGTTAGTCTTATTCATATTCTCTTTGTTAAACAGGATACCAAAATTTTCATTTAATCATCTGATACTTTTATCCTTTGGCTGTTCTCCTTCCTTGTGTCCATATTCCCCAATCTAAAGCCCCTACTTTTATTTACATTAATTTGTCCCCTGATTTAAATAGAAAGATAACCAAGCCTTTTGAAAAGTCTCCTGAAACATAATTACTTTTGAACATAAAGTTAAACACACACACCAAAAATGCAGCTAATATCCCAGAAAATGTTTCATAAAATTTGTTAGGGATCCCTTCCATCCCTGGAACTATTCCTAGTTTCATTCCTTAGTGACCTCCTCAACTTCTTGCTTAGTGATAGCCTTCTTAAAGTCCCAGCTCTTGTTTTCCTGAATTTTAGGAATATTAAGGCCTGCTAAAAAATTATATATATTCTTCTCCACAGGATCTTGTCCCTTCATAATATCATTTAGGTGTTGTTCTACAATCTTCCTAATACCTCTTTAAGTGCTAAAGACTTATCCTGACTTATCCCTAAGGTTAGTGATCCTGGATCTATTTTTTTCTCCTTACATGATTTGCAGGGGTCTGAAAATGGTGTTTTTTGTGTTCCTAAGTTTAATTCTGAGATTAAGGAAGCTGATCTGTCATATCGTACTTACTTCATTTTCCCCTTAAATTGTTCAGTTTGGCTTGATAAGTCTTCAATACTTACATATGAGGCTTCCAAAAGTCTGAAAAGCTGATTTCTTAAGCCTAGATATTGAAAGAAATTGTATTTTGCCCTTTTCCCCAAAATCTTGCATCCATTTACACACTGCTTTCTTCATATCCTACCACCATAGCAAAATGTCCTGATATACCGCTACCACTGAAGCCCTATCCATAAATAAGGATGCTAAACCTATCTTGGCTTTTGCCTCTTCCAAGCTAGTTGTATTCATTTTCCATCTTGACCTCAGCTGTTCTCACCCTGTTTCTGTACAGACAGTAACCTTAATCAATAAATGGTCTGAAAAGGCTAAAGGTACCACACAAGTTTTGATCATGTCTATTTTCTTCGCTATAAATACATAATCTATTTTAGAGAACAGTTTTCCTTTGACAAATGTAAATTTCACGGGAGGCACTGCTATATCTGAGACATTATTTAACTCTGCTGTCTCAACACACTTTTCAAGGCAAAATAATCACAGTATACTTTCTTTCCCACATTTTTCCTTTTTTGTATATTTAAAGTACAATTAAAATCACCTCCCAGATAAACATTTCTAGATGTACTTAGATAAGGTTGGATTGCCTCACATAGCCGAACTCTCTCAGCCTTAATTTGTGATGCATAGACCACAACAAATCTAGTAAGTTGACTATGCCATAGGCCATCTACTAGTAAAGCTCTTCCGGGTAGGATGTCATCCAATTTCTGCAACTTAAACCCCATACCTGAAAACAAGATACCTACCCATCTGCTCTGTCAGGCCCAAAAGACCAGTACGATAGCCCCCAAATCCACCCTGTCTGAGCCTGAGCCACCGTCTGCCGTGAATTCAACCAAGTCTCTTGTACGAAGACTATTTCACATGCCAAATTTCTTAATTCTACCCACACTGCTTCTCTTTTCTTTCCATTTAATATGCTGCAAATACTTGCAGATGCCAAAGAAAACAAAACCATAAATTACAAAAGCCATTCTCCTTCTGGAAATAAAATCATTGTCCTAATTATTTTCTCTTCTTTTTCTTCACCTCTTTTCCTACATTTGATTCTTTCAGCTCTGGGTTCTGCTGTACTGAATGTACTGATGAAGCATCAGAGTCTTGATCTCCCATATTTAATTCTCCCTCTTTTTGGGACCCTAAAATGTCAAAGGGATTAGCTGATACAATATCCTGTATAGTGCTTTGTTTAATCCTTAAACTCTTCCTTCTTTCACTCCCTGGGTTGCTTTCTGGAATCACTGGGGGAGGGGAGGCATATCCTCTGCCTCACTTTGTTCCATCTCTTTTTCCATTTCCATATCTATTTCTCTTTCTTGATCATGTACGTAAATGCTCCCCTCTACCTCAGCCATTATCCCAACCAAGGGCTCTGTTCTTCACTCTCCAGTGTTTCCTTTCTGCACTAAGGCTGGCTCTGGCCCTTGTCCAGGCGGTTCTTGGGTAGTGGACACCTCAGACTCTGACCCTTCCTCTTCCTCAGGTGGGGCAGTCAGCTCTCTGGCTGTGCCAGCCTGCTGTGCTTTTCTAATCAATTCATCAGGATTCATACCCCTTGCATTGTTGTGTGTAGCCCAAGGGCAGTTCTAATATAAGTGGCCATATTCTTCACAAAGATAGCATTGAACATGGTTCTTGCATTGTGCATTATTATGGCCTATTTCCACACAGAGGTCACATCTCATTGTGTCATACAGATTGGACAGGTGGGACCTGGACCTGCACCTGCAGCAGGTTTTGGGCTGCCTGTGGTAAAAAAACAACCCCTCTATCCCTTCCCAAAAAGAAACTGTTAGGGATATGAGCTATTCCCTCTTCTGAGTGGTGCAATTTTACTTTAAAATGCCACCCTTCAGTCCACAGATACTCTGTGTCAATATAAGCTTCTGGGGGGCCTAGTAATGCACATTTTTGGTTTAGCCACTATACTGCTGTATGTCTCCCACATGTACACATTCATTACAGAACATCATCATTATTATTTTGATAGTAGGTTTACTCAGAGGGATAGCTATGAAGGGGGCCCAGATGGGAGAAATTTCAGCTGGTTATACTTAGACCAGAATCTTTCCAACCCCCACATGGACCTGAAACTGATGTCGAAGACATCTTCACCTGAAATGTGTATCAGGGCATATATTTCAGATGCTAGGAATCTCATTGATTCTTTAAGCAGTGATCTTCCCACATATACCCTGTCTGGAAATACTTCTAGCCCTCCGTTTTATCTTAGTCGTACTGCAAATCTTCTGGGAGTAGGGTCAATGTAACTTAATGACCTTGAGGACCAAGCTCTTCCTCTTGAAGGGGGGGAGTTCCTTAACACTTGCAGACTCCTGACCTTTTTTCCTCATATCTTTGTTTTGTAAAGCCTCCAGATATGTTTTGTTTTTACTTGCATCCTCTTTTCCTCCTTCCTGTACTGGAGTGTTTCCTTTGCTTGTGCTGGGTGTTTCTCCATCATTCTGGCAGAATTTCCCCATGTTTGTGTCATTCTCCTCCATATTTCTGATCATATCAGGTAGTCCCCCACTCTCCTGAGTAATCACTTTCTTTACAACTCTTCCACACCCATGTTCCATGCTTATTTTCTGTACCATCTCATTCTGCGCCTTTTCTCCTAGACCATACAGCTCCCCTCTGCTGTTATTACTACCATTTGTTTCTTTGTTTTTACTTTTCTTGTTTATCCATGAAGTCTTACTGGTCTGAATGAAGTCAATCCAGTCAGACTTCAGTTGCCATCTGCCATCGGGGCCTTGTTTCCATCCTGCCCCTTGCAATGTGGAGCCTGGAGACCATTCTCCTGAAGTACTGTCATCAGCAGGCAATCCAAATGTTTGCACTAGTGCTTGTCTTGCTGACACCCCCGGTGTCTCCATGTTTGGGGTCAGCTCATTTCCTTCCTCTCTTGCAGCCTCTTTTCCTCCTGGGCCACACCTGCTACCTCCAGGCTCTGGGCTTTCTACGCTAGCAGGTTCTTTATGTTGTTCTTCCATCCTTCTGTTGTCATCTTCTTCGAGGATGCGCTGCATGGTAAGATGCTTTTTCTCCAAAATTAGCCCCAGTTGGGCCACCGCCATGTCTTTATCCTGGTCAGAGGTGGTAGGTAAATCCTCTCCAACTTCCATTCCATTCTCTACATCCTCGACCTCCAAAGCTTCATTCTCCAAATTTTCTGACAGAGGAGCTAATTCGTACTGCTTCTCATCTTCCGATACTTTTTAATCAAAAGTAAATCCTTTCTCTACCTCAACTGGTAGCTCAGCCACAACCTGCATCTTCTCCTTTATTCCACTGTCTGATCCAAACACCATCACGCCACAGATCCCCCTACTGGAAGGTAAGGGAATTTCCCCGGTGTCCTGGCCAAATTTCCCCCATTCACTCAAAATAACACCAACAGCTTAATCACATTCAGTTTCAGTTGGTTACCATCTGTACCCCCTCCCTGAGTCACCCCTGAAAAAAGGGACTTCTAGTCTCAGTGGGCCTACCCTGTCAACAAAATTCAATAAATAAACAAATAAATAAATATAGCTTATCAAATTTCAGAGATTTCATCCACAAGTGGCAACTACATCAGATGTAAATGAGTATCAAAGAGCAATCTCCCATAAGAAGGCAGAATTTCTGTCAGAGTAAATTGTTTCAGGGAGCTCTTTTGGACTGTGCATAGGTTACTCCATCCTACCTGTCTGCAGCTGAAAAGAGCAGTTTCAGTAGCTAAGTGGGAAGAGTTCATTCAATTCTTCTAGGAGAAAGTATCCTCCATAAATCTGGGATTTCCCCAATGAGGCTATTGCAGCCCCCTAGTAGTGAGATGATCACCACTAAGAGCACTCCTCCTGTCCTGTCTGGAGTGAGTTTAGGCTAGTGGGTTTGGAGGTGGTTTGTGAGGTGATCTTGAAGTTGTGGCCTATTTGTGAACTGAACCCCAGCCCAAGCCCCAAGCCATCTCTCGATGGGCTGTGTGAGATCCATAGGTCCAGTGTTCACTGAGACTGTCCAGTGCTCTTTCTCAGAGGGGTCCTTCCCTAGCACCTTGAAACAGGCCCTTCTGAAGCAATCTTCTCGGACTCAGACTGCTTGTTAAATTATAGACCAGTCTGTAATCATTCCTTTTTGGAAAAGGTTATTGAGAAAATAGTGGTTCTGCAGCTCAAGGCACATCTCACAACCTTCAACATCTATGAGCTTTTCAAGTTGGAATTTAGGTCTAGATACAGTACGGAGACTGCATTGGTCAGGGTACTTAATGACCTCTTCAGGATTAGAGATAGAGGGGAATGGTCAATTCTTGTTCTCCCCAATTTCTCCTCAGCATTTGACACTATGGACCATGGTGTGTTGTTGGATCATCTTATGGAGCTGTATGGACTAGCTGGCACTATCATCAGCTGGTCTGTGTCCTTTCTCACAAGTAGGTCACAGATGGTGGTGATGGGAAAGGTCTCCTCACTCCGGAAGCCCCTATCTTGTTGAGTTCCTCAGGGTTTAATCCTCTCATCCATGTTGTTTGCAGTGTATGTGCATCCCCTGGGAGAAATCATCAGATGTTACAGTGCAGGGTTTCACTGCTATGCAGATGACACCCAGCTGTACTTGTCATTTGCCCCCGGGTCACATGGCACAGTTGAGGTGCTGAATTCATGTCTGATATGGATCCATGACTGGATGATCTCTAGCTAGTTGAAGCTCAGTCCAGACAAGATGGTGATTCTGGTGATTAAGCCTGGTCATCGGCAGGGCACGGAGGTGGTAGAGAAGGTGACTGGGGTGATGATTGCACCTCTCCACTTGCTGCCTTTTCTAAAGTGAAGAATCTGGGAGTCATTCTGCATGATAGGTTGACACTTGAGGTTCAGGTGTCATCTGTTGTCTGGAGTGGTTTTTACCATTTTAGGAACATCGCCCAGATCAAAGCCTTAATCCTGCCCAATGACTTGCCCTCACTAGTACATGCTTTTGTGACCTCCAGACTTGACTACTGCAGTGTCTTTACCTCAGGGTACATGGAGGGGTTCTGCATCACCTACAGGTAGTACAGAACACTGCAGCCAGATTGCTGATGGGCCTTCCAAGGTCCTGTCAGGTGATCCCAGTCCTGTGTGACCTGCATTGGCTACCAGTGAGATGTAGAATCACCTTCAGGGTTGGTTTACTGACCTATAAAGCCCTATACAGACTGGATCCCTGCTACCTGAGTAACCTCCTGACTTTCTACCACACCCAGCACGCTCTCCACTCCTCCGAGGTGCGTCTCCAAGCAGTTCCTAGGACACAGCTCAAATCATTTGGGGATTAACCTTTGGACGTGGCAGGACCAGCCCTGTGGAACTTGCTCTGAAGATCTTTGAGGGAGGCCCCCTTGTTGGAGGCCTTCAAGAGAGGCCTGAATGTATACCTGTTTAGGGAGGCCTTTGGATCATAGCTAAGAATCTCTTGCATTGGCCATGGATTAGATTACTTTTAGATTGGATATCACTGTTTAGTTATTTTATTCTGTTTATTTTAGGTAGTGATGTAAGCGCTTTTGTTTTTTGAAATTGTTTTATGTACTGTCCTGACTTTGTACTGTACCCAGAGCCTCAGGGAATGGGGTGCAACAAATAAAGTTTTACTTATCATTTTTTATTTACATCAGTCTCTAAAATTATGAAATTTATTTTATTGGTTGATAACTATATGTGCAATAAATGGAATACTGCAGGTATTCACATTTGAAGTACATGTAATAAACTGTTGACTGACTGCACATGGACAGTTTTTCTTTGGTTTATAACTTGTAACTTAAATTGAAATTTGAGTGCATATAAATGCTATGCAAGCATATACACTGTGATCTGATGTGATTTGGCATCATTCAACAAATTTTAGGAATTAAAATAAACACTGCTTATGAGAAGAGCAGGAAGTAAGCAATAAGACACAATGGGGTGTGCATTAAACAATTCTGATGCATGGCTAGGGGGCATATTGAGGCACAAGGCCACAGGCCAAGTGCATCCAGTCCACTAGCTGTGCATTAGAAAGTTCTAATGCACATCTCTGGAGTGGCTTATTACGCTTATAAAATGGGTCTGTGTATTCTAAATGGTGTTTCTAGATTTAGCCGTGTGCTAGACACTTCTAACATACAGCTAACAACCAGTCAGATTGCTTCAAATCCTTTGCCCATTTTATAAAACATGTACGATAAGTAGTAATACAGCCGTGATCATTAAAGAGCTACTGTATTGCATAAAAGTAATATTAGTTTTTTTTTGTATGTGTACTTATCCTCCTGTGCAGCTGGGACAGGCTGGGTCCTGCTCCACCAACCCCCACTGCCATCAACCTCCCCAGAACTTGCAGGCAGGCCTGTGTTCCCACATGGCCCCCCTCCCCCACCTTCGTGGTAGGATCAGGAGAGAGATGGCTGTCCTCTATCCCCTCCTGCAAAAGTCTAACTATCCATTTCCTGCCATCAGCATCCTAGTGACAAGGAGTCTGAGGGAACATTGGGCAGGGTTTCATTTATGCCTGTCCTGCCACCGTTTTCATTCAATTCTCTCTGTGACCCATGTACTGGTGTGCACACATCAGTGTGTATGCATGGAGGCACTCGAATGCTGCAGAATTCTGCAGCACCTCACACTTACTACTCCTCCAGTACCCCACTACCACCAGGTTTCCACCTGGTGGGAGCTGTTTGACAGAGCCAGCAATCCTTCCTCAGCAATAGAGAACAGCAGTCCCTGGGATGTTCGATCCTCTCCCTCCCTCCCCCGCCAACCCCTGGTGTCCCATGATCATTTCTGAACACGTGTTGCTGGTGTAGTGCAAAGTGTGGCCTTCAGCACCTCAGTCTTCAGCTCGACCAGTCTGGCTTAAATTAATATTAGTTTTTAAAACCAATCAACTATTACCTTTTAGATCTGACATGCTTTTCCTTTTCCCCTTGGGCAATTAGAAGAATTTCTACCTGATGTTAGTAGGTGTGGTCTGTGGACCAGCACTCTGCTTGGCAGCTGACATATCTAGTTCTATTCCACCCACTACATGTTCAGCATTGTGACCGCACTGACTATTACATCACAGCTACTCAGGAAGAGCCACTCAGTAGATGTCATGTCAATCACCTGTGATGTCACAAACACTTAGGCCAAAGTGGTGATTTTTTTTTTCTGTTAACTCTTTTTATCTCCTGAGTCAATGGGTGGAGATATGCACCCTATACAGTGCCTGGACCAGCCTCCTGGCATCCCCCCTCCAGGCCTCCTGGTCTGGGTGGCTCATGGCTTACCCCCTATGGTGGGGCTTCCTCAGGGGTGGGGAGAGACTGAAATCCATCAGAGGCCCCAGCTGAAGCTTACATCTGGGGCTTCATTCAGGAGGCGGTCCAGAGGCATCACAGAGTTCCATAACTAGGGGTTTCCTTGCTTGGTTCCCCCAGGAGCTGAGGATGTGCAATGATGTCAGTTCAGGATGGGCACACAGATGTCCGCTCTCACCTCCACAAGTGCCAGATGGTCCCGGCTGCTGCGACACCCAGTTTCCATTGGGTGTCACTAGTATGCCGGGGAACCACAACCCTCCCCCCAAAGGTGGAGAGTGGTCCATGGGACACTCATCCAACCTCCCCCCAGCCAACCCTGTGATGCACCATGTTCAACTCCAAACATGGGTACTCAGCGCTGCAGGTGGTAGCTTCATTGCTGCACCAGCGGGCCAACTGCTGATGATGTAGTGGAGGTTTTAGAACTAGATATGTCTGCTGCCAGCCAGAGTGCTAGTCCAAACATTCAGCATAATACTCTCACATAAAAACTGCCCAGTAAGCAAATGGAAAAAGAAAAATAGTAACATACTACAATGCCAGCAGAGTAGGCCTAAAGGTCTATGAAGTCTGCTCGAAAATCAGCACCTCGTCAGGATACCATTGCTGCCCTCCTCCGTAACTCCCCCAACCCCATCACCCTACAGAGTTTCATTTCCCAATCCAGCATCCAGTACCAAATACTTCAGAAAATAAAAAGTTACAACTGACTGTTTCTTAAACTTTGTAACATTTCATGTCAGCTCTTTTTGATTCTCATAGCTTTTTAATAAATACAATTCCTTTCTTCCTAATAGATGATTTTATAATATTATGATGTTATTTGGAATGGAATTTATGAATAAACAAAGATATATCTGTTTTAGAAGCAAATGTAAAGATAAGAATACATACAAAGATATGAACAAATGTCTAATAAACTGTTATTTTATTTATTTAGGAAATCGGAATTACAACCCTTTGAGTCATAGACTCATTTCCAAAGGCTCCACGTCTGAATAAAACATAGACATTCATACAGTACATACATAGAATAAATGTGGGTGAGCAATCATGCAGAGCATAAGTACAATGAGCACTGGTTAATGCCTACATTTGGTAGCTAAAACAGGGCAGAGCTATCGATATATTTACCTAATGAGCGGTTAAGACCTATACAATTGGTAGCTAAAGCAATGCATGATATGAGTTGGTAGTAAGCCACCTCAGGGAGGCCTTGTCTTATTCATAATATAATGCATTCATAGTCCATTGCAACTATATGGTAACTGAGGGAGGTGAGGAGCCGGTGGGCTAGAAATAGTGAGTTATTGTCAATTTAAGAGAGTATACATTAATAAATATATAAAAAATGACTCTTGTAAAAACATTTTTGGTATGCATCCAATTATTTCAAACTGTTCCTGCACACAGTGATAACACTTGTAAGTAAAAGCATCTCTACATCATAACATACATTTGAAGACAAAGACATGGCCATATATTTCTTGATATTTCTGTAATATCTCTACAGGAATTCCCTGCCTGCCCGTCATGAGCCACAATATAGACTCTATTTAAACATATTGTAAAATTTCTAGAAATATCTAAATGTATGTATGGTACAACAATATGGTGGTATGCTATTATGTATGGAATCAATAGCGTTATTGTGCTGCAGTAGTGACATCAATGTGTTTTCTTCTGCAGTAGTTATGTCATTACTGTAGCACAACTACTTAGCATGTCATCACACAGCTGGTTTCCTCTATTCTATCTAGATGAAAGCTGTGTTTTTCCTTTTAATTGAAACTGACAGAAACAGATGCTGCAGTAGGTAGTAGCTGCCAATTCAATCCCCCATCCCCAAACACCAAATCAACAAAAGAAAGTGGAGTGTCTATAATGGGCATGAATGCCTGTACACTATAAAGGATAATGTATGGGCATCCTAAACAAGTCTGTAACAAAATCTCAGGTTTTCCCTAGCAATCAGCAGGGCCACTGGAAAATTGCAGAAAAGGTTACCAAAAATTGCAGAGCATTTTGCAAAAATTGCGGGAAATTGTGGGGGTTCTACTATAGACCCAGAGTGCTTCACAATTAATCTTTTAAGGTTTTCTGCAGCATATATTAGTCAGTATAAATTGCTAAATGAATACACTGACACCTGAATATGTTTAAAACATAAATAAAAGTTTATGTTCCTAAAAAGAATACTAAACTGATAAGCTATCATAAGCGTTGCTTATCTTCCAAAATTTAAAAGCACAGTGCTAAATAGATTCTATTAAGTAAGCCACAGCAAATCAATATTAAATAATGCCAGAAGAAATATATATTTTTTGTTTTGCTTCTGGCTGTAGAATAATGAAGCATAATCAACAGCTGTTTACAGTGCTCTGCCCGCTATTCACCCACTTTGGTGCAAGAAAAAATAAGCAGATATAGAGTGGTGAATAATTAAGTTTTAGTAAAATGTTGTTAAAGTGTTTAATAGTCATAATTTGTACTGTAGGTACTGTACACTATTTTTGAAATCAGATCTTTAAACATTAAATCTGGGGGTTATTGGGGCTGGCAGTATAATCTAGAGGTTAGAGTAACAAACTGTGAATGAGCCGACTACATCTAGTAGACCTGGGTTTGATTCCCACAACCTCCACTTGCATACTGTGTGATTCTGAGCAAGTCTCTTAACCTCCTCAGTGCTCCTGGGTTGTACCCTGAAAACAGGCACCTGTGCCTAGTGGGTCTTACGTGGTTACCAAAAAATATAAACAAATACCAATATATTTTTACTGCATCATACAGTAGTCAGGGTACCCTGTAATTTACCTTTGTTTTACTCTGGCTGCAATGATTTTGTTTAGTTAAAGATAAATGTTCAGATACATTTTGTTTTTTACAAGCTTGTGTTTAGACTTTAGTCAGGCTTTTATTGTAGTCTTTGCATGTGAGAATCTAGGGGGTAGTTGCTAAGAGTGAGATCACTGATAGTAGCTAGCTTATTCAAGTTTATAATAGGCAGGACCATCCAAAAATCCTCAGCTGTTTGAATCAAAACTAGTCCGAATGAAAGTATGCTCACAAGGAAAAACTTGCCTTGCCACTTACAAAAAGGCTTCATAGTTAATACCCCATTTAGGTAAATGGGATAAGTTGCACTTTTTCTCTCATCTTTTGTTTGTCTGTGTGGCAACAAAAAGTTTTCTGATAGACTGCTTCAACACAAAACAAATGTTAAGTGTTTAAGTGTACTCATGCTTGGCCAGTGGATTTTGAAACCAAACAAGACAAGGATTTAAAAGAAATCAGTGTCACATAAAACCCTTGCCCTACCTTGCATTGCATTGCTTCAGCCAAACCCAAGTCTGCATGCACAATTGTCAATATATCTGAGAGTATTTTATTAAAAATGTTAATACTTTTTACATAGTTCAATATAAAAACTCAAAAATTGCAAGAAATTGCAGAACATGTCCGTTTTTGTGGAGAATTGTGAAAATTGCAGATTCCACAAAAAAATTGCGGGAGCAATTTTCCAGTGGCCCTGGCAATCAGGGACCTCTTGAGCTTTGCTCTCGAGGTTCCTGTTTGTAATAAAAGCTCTCGACACTGACACAGGTTTGTTGTGCTTGGATGCCTATACAGTATCCTCTATTTGCTACACTTCTGAATTTGCAGATCAATTGAATAATATGTGGCTAATAATGTATAGATAATCATATTTGATGTTAGGAAAAAGACAAGATGATGTGTGGTATATGGGCTGATAAGAGCACACATCATGAGTTTAATGAGGAACAAGACACTTGCTCCGATTGCCTTTAGCAGTTTGGAAGTACTTTTGTTAGCCAGAGACCATACCTCAGAGTGTTTTATTCCACTTAGAAAATGAGTACAACATTTTCAAAATACAATCTGAACATGTAAGAGTAGTTTTGAAAAGTGAAAAATAATTTATCCTTTTCTGTCTTTTTTTTTGTCTTGAAGAATATAGTGCCTTTTAATGCAAAATTATGGACTATTTTTAACACTTCAAGGAGGTGATGTGTGACTGTTTGTGTTTCATAGGGAATCCCATGTCTGAAGTGTGATTGTTCAGCTGAAGTTGTTATATCATTATGTTGTTGCTCTGTGGTAGTGATGTAACTACTGCAGCACAACAACTATGAATACTAGTGCACTGCAGCTATCCTGTATCCAGTCTAGGTGGAATAGGCTTTTTTTAAGACTTACGCATAAAGGTAAAAAAGCTGCAGCACACTAAATTAGTAATTTGAACCCAGGGCCAACTGCCCTCCCAACCCCTGTTTCACTGAAATGAACCTGAGATTCTGAAATGGGCATGGATGCACTTACACTGAATGTACCCTCTACCTTAATGTACACTGGAGATAAGAATCGGAAAACAGTATACACTAAACATAACATATGGTAACAATATTCTGAAAACAACTCACAGCATGACTTACTGATGCAGTTCAAAGCAAGGCAGCATATTACATATAATGCTTGAATCAATGTTACCCAAATGCCCCTCACACCTTTCTCAAAACCAAGATGCAGAGCAATTTAGGTTGCATACTAAGCCATTCAACAAAACAGATTTGTGTTTGCTATGAATGCATAATAATGAAATCATATTCATAATTTATATTAAAGTTGCATTTTTATTTTTATAATTTTTTAAAAATGATTCTACAGTTGGCTGCTGTAGTGCAGATTCACACAGCACTGCAACATCTGAGTGAAATGGACCAAGTGAGACTTTTATTAAAACAGTTTATAAATTCATTAGCATTTAGTAATAATTAAAGGTTTAATCTAAAAAAAAAACATATAAGGCATATGCAATAACTACTAATTGCTGGCACATAAGATGTGTGCAGAAAGCAAAACATTGACAAGCATAAGACATGCATAGGAATATAAAAAATGAGATATATAATTGCATGACATCATCAACAATGGCATCTAACAACTGTCATATTGAGAGTCTTTCATATAATTTGTGATACAGAGGATAATCAACATACCCGATGATGATTTATAAATAACAGGATGAGAGTGTATTACACTAACAAATATGCTGTCTCCTTGTGAGAGTGTCACTTTGCACTTAGACATTCAGCAAACACAGGAGAACCATTACACTACTCAGATACTAACATACTGTGCATAACGCAGTACATTTCTTTAGATTATATTTCTTATATTTTAAAAAACTGGCATAGTATACCTAACTCTGGAATAAACGCAATCATGAGCAGTTGTAAAGAAAACACTGTTTAAGAATGGCCTAAATAATAAATGGAAATGCATTCCAATTAATGCACATATTCTCAAAAATAAAATAGGGGAGCTAGAAATGCTAGCTACCACAGCCACCACAGAAGATTTTGATATAATTGGTGCAACTGAAACATAGTGGGCCAAAGATGATGATTGGAACAAAGAACTTGAAGGTTATAGGTTCTTTAGTAGGGACAGAACAGGGAAAGGAGGAGGAGGAGTGGCACTTTATGTTAAAAACTACTTGTGGACAGAAGAGATAATGAGGAAAGATGAAGCTAATGATAGTGAGATTATCTGGATACCAACAACAGAGACTATATTATAATGGGACTCTGTTATAGAATACCGGGACAGTTAGAATCTATGGACGAAAATCTGTTAAGTGATCTAGAACACTTCATGAACAAGAAAAACATTATACTACTTGGGGATTTAAGCTTACTGGAAATTAAATGGGATAATGGTGACAGAGGTAACCCACAGGATAATTGATTAGCTGTAAACATTTTAAAACTTAACTTAGACCAGCATATTAGGGAATCAATTAGGGGCAACAACATTCTTGATATTGTTTTAAGTGATATGGGTGATGACATTAAACACTGTAGAACACAAGAACTGTTAGGTGATAGTGACCACCAGATGGCAACTTTTACAACAGAGAAATTTGAGAACAGAGAGAGATGAGGATTCTGGGAGAGAAAAGGAGTGAGCAACTTGCGGTGCTGAGAGTCAGTACTAACAGGACCTTGCAAGGTGCTAAAAATTCCTACGGCAGGTATGCCATTGTTGTCTGTCTGTCTAGGGTAGGACTCTATGAGGACTTTCCATACCAATTATTATTGCTTAGTTGTTTTTTTTTTTGTTTGTTTTTTGTGCCCTCCAGACCGCTGCAGAGCCATATCTTTGCCAAAAGAACTTGGAGCCTGGGCAGTGGCAGAGCCTGCTCTTATCAGCAAGGGTTGAGGCAAGCCTGGCAGTGGGTATACAGTGGGCAGGGAGAGGGCTGGAAGTCTCCATGTTTATTCAGCAGTAGCTGAGCTTATTGGTGATATGCTTTATTATTTATTCAATCCTTCCCCTGAGCAATAAATGTAAAGTTTTGTGTACACCAATCTAGCAACATAGTAAATTTAAAGCTGAACCCTGTAATCAACAAAGAAAGGTTGGGGAGAATCCTTTTTATTCAAAAATGTTTTAGAAGCTACCCAGAAACTTTGATGCTAAAGGGGTTGTGGCTTGGCAAGTTTCAAGTTAATTTAACTTACGCAAGCAATAAGCAATTATTATAATTAATTTAAACTTACTGTTGAATGAAGAGACCGGTTACTTCCTGAGTGCTGACACAAAGACATCGGTTAAAGCACACAAAGGCACAGGTGAACGGCAGGGCACACTATGCATATTGGGTGTGGTTGGAGAGAGAGAAAGAGAGAGAATAAAAAGAGAGCAGGAGAAGCATAGGAGAAGCAAGACCACTCTTTCCACTGACAGAACACTGAGGCACCATACAAATGAAAAAGCAAACCAAGTAATAGCTCGCAGCAGATCTTTTTCATTTAAATTATTGATTTAAGTCTCTTCTTTATGGGTAATCTTAATGCTTGTTGTGGCAGGTAACAGGCAAGTTGAAAAACAGGAAACTTAATTGTTACTACTGTGTGTCCAACAGGCTTTTAAAATCACTGAGCATGTCCATTAACAGTCCGAGTGGCCAGGAGAGGTCAACAGGTAGAGCTTCAGTGAACAAGGAGTATTTTTTAAGTAAAGTCAAAAGTAAGTTATAGAATCCTGATTACATGTAAAGAAATAGAGATTTAAAGATTTAAAAAGGAATGATTATGTAAGGAATTATAAAAGGGACAAGGATAAGAAGTTTTCTGTGGAACTATTTAAGAGCCTCTTTTAGCTTTAATTGGTTTATGGTATTATCTTAAATTGTAGACTTTTAATGAAATTTTAGATAACAGAGATATACAGCATGCAGCATAATACATAATGTAGATATTCAAAGTAGATATAGTGAATATAAGAACAGTTTCACCCTACTCCTCATATTCATTGTTTAAATTATAGTGCCACCAAGTACAGAAACCAAGGAAGCTACAAAGTCATTGCACCATTTCCCCTATCATCAAACCAAAACATGAACTCTAGAGGCAGAACTGAAGTGGAAAGTGATAAAGAAGAAGGGAAAAGTGGAAGAAAGGAGTGAAGGAAAAGAGGAAAGGAAAAGGAGGCACCTGCAGAAATTCAAGCTTTGTGAGAGACTGAGGCATGGGGCTGGGTGGAGCTCAAGACTATTCAAGTTACAATAAACCAGGACTGAAACATTTTGAAGGTTTTTACTCAAAAGACAATTTTATTCAGAACTGATAATAGACTTTCTTCTCCATTACCATACAGAGCAGCAGACATCACTCATCGATAATAGTGTTTAGCACATACTTAACTAATATTAATTGATACCAACTGCTACTCTACTAACTAGATAATTTATACTATATATAGCAGGGGCATTGGAAAAGTTAGCAGGTTAGCTGCAGGTTTCTTAAATTGTCTATTAATTTGTTGACATTCTAATCTAGTACTTAATTATTACCTTACTTAGTACCTCATTATTATCTTATTGTTTGTATTGCACATTGGTCTGTTATACTGTAAAGATATTTATAAAAACTGTGGTAGCTAAAATAGAATAGATAATTTATTCATCATTAATTAGGAAAAGATGACTGCTTAAGCACTTTTTCAGTGAGCTATTAAATAATGTCTGTAACAACAAGAACTGGGAAAACACTGCAAAAATCAGATTCCACTCACACAAAGAAAAGTATTAAAATAAATAAGACAAAGGAGGATAATGTAGATATAGAAGAAACATTCAGGGACTAAGAAGTGAATGTAAAGAAAGAATTTGGAGATAGAACTAGAAAATATAAAAAAGCTAACAAATCCAAAAGTTACACAAATTTGTCAATGGAAAATAATCTGGATAAAAATAGTAGAGGTAGAAAAGCTAAAGAAACAAGGAAATGAGGAATAGGTAAAACATCAACACCAACTGTGACAATCACTGATTTTTTCTTCCCTAATAGCATTAGTAAAGAAATATGTTATAGTTCAAGAAAACATAAGATGGATTGTAAGAAGGAAAAGACAGTATCCCAATCAAATGGGAAGTTTTCAGGGATTTTTGAAGATATTAATGAATTGAATAAGGACATATCTAACATGAGGCACTCTATTAGAGAGGAATTAACAAGTATCCCAGTTGGGAAAAATGAAAGGTGCAAATGCAGTCAAACTAAGGTGGGGATAGGAAGGAAATCAGACATAGAACTGACTAATTTGACTTTGACAAACAAGAACAGGAGAACCATGAAATTAAAATGGATTTGTCAGGAATATTAAATTATATGAACAATGATACATATGAGTTAGGTTGGGAAGAATCAGGGGAAACTACAAGACAGACTCAGGTAATGAGTATAGTTTCAGTAGAAATACTAAACACAGAGGGCATAACTAGAGATGTACAATTAACACTAATGGACCCCTATATGACTAATATGTTAATTTATAAATAATTGGCAGTGCTCAAGAAAGAGATATCCTTTTTGAAGGATATAAGCCTGGAAAATTGGAAAAGAACAGAACACGTAAGAGAAGAAAGGAGGACTACATTGCAACAGAATAATAAGATAACAGTGAGGGAACAAGATGTAAGAGAGATGGTGGGAGAAGACAAAGGGGATAGCTCTTGGTCTCTGGCAACTTCTAAAATAGATAATTCTGAACCAAGGGAGCTAATTATGCTGCCAGAAGGGAGTGAAATACAGGGTAGCATAAATAAGAAACTGAAAAAAACCCATGCCATACTAAGAGAGAGAGGAGAAAAAGAAGAAATCAGCATATTAAAGAAGAGAGAAAATAGATAGAAGAAAAGAATAAAAGAGAAAAAGGTTAAAAGGAAAAAGGAAGGGAAACAGGAGGGGAAACCCTCAGAAGACTATAACAAAGAAACCAAACAGGACAGTGAACAGAATCAAGACAACATTACCTCACAGATGGAAATGGAAAAGAAAGGCAAAATGAGAAATAAAGCAAAGCTACAGGAAGACCTAAACATAAATAAGAAGGGTAAAAAGACAAGTAGAAGAAACAATGGAAATGGTTATGGAAAAAAGGACAGAAGGAAAAAAGGAAAAAAGTCAAGAGAAAAAAAAGAAGAAACAGAGTTAGAACAAAAAAATAAAGAGAATGAGAATAAGAATGAAAATCTGGGTAAGGAAAGGAAAGAAGATGAGGATGATAATGTCCATACAATACTCAAGGGAATGAAAAATGATGAGGAAAAGGAAACTATAAAGGGAAAAGGGGGAGCTAGCAGTAGTAACCCAGAAAAGGCTAACAGTATATTTACAGCATTTATGGCAAAAAACAAAGGCTCAGAAGTTGTACTCCAAGGGCAAGATATTCAGAATGCACAGGGCAGTGGCGCAAGAGGGTGCGCAGTGCAATGGAGATGTGCTAGGGCCAGGACAGGGTGATATTCAAAGCTGAGGTGCCAAGGTGCATCACCTTTGAAAATGGCATGGAAAGCACCATGTGCAAATACAATTTGCCAGTGCATCCACCAGACAGGGAGGTCTGGGACTGCTCCAGCTCAAATGCAGTTGTGCTGGGTGCATCACCCACGATATTCAGAACTGTGCATGCAAATGAGGCCATAATGTATGCATGGCACAAATGGGGCCATTTGAATGTCACTATGGCCCCATTTGCATGCGGTGCACTGGGCCACCCAGCGCAATGCACCTAGCGCCCAACATCGCTGCAGGCAGAGTGTGGTGCATCCCTGGTAGTCCAGTGGCCCCCTGGTAGCCCCATCACAGGCAGTACAAATGTAGATGTGATACCCAGTGGTCTAGTGGTACCCCCCCACCATCCATATGCCCGATCGTGGGCACATGAATAGTACCACCCACCCAGGTGGCCTAGTGTTGCCCCTCCCCGCCATATGCCTGATCGCAGGAAGTTAAACAGTAACACCCTACCCTGTGGTCTTGTGGTCTCCCACCCTCCTTACCATAAGCCTGATTGTGGGCATCCATAGTGAAACACCCCCCCGGTAGACTGGTGGACCCCCAACCCCTCCTGCATGGCCGATCGTGGGCTGTCACACCATTATACCATATCCTGGGGGGTCTAGTGGTTCCCCCCTCCCTCCAGTATACCCAATCATGGGCATCTGTATCAAATGCTCCCTCCCAGGTAGTCTAGTGGTCCCCCTCCTCCCACCCACAGAGGAACCCTGGCCGCCAGCTCCCCACCATCAGTGGGTGGCTGTACCCACCTGCATACCACCTGTCCGCCCGCAAATGACAGCTTACAGTATGTTCTGTAAGCCTATTGGAGCACAATGTGTACAATCGGCGTGCAGACCACTATACTACACTAGCACAAATATGTGACTGAACCATTCATTCACATATTTGTGCCAGTGTAATACAATATGTCTACAAGCCGATGGTCACCTATGCACCAATAGCATACAGAACATACCTGTAAGCTATCATTCTGTGACCTATGCAAGCGGTGCAGCAACTCGCTGATGACAGGGAGGAGCTGCGTGGTCAGTGGTCCTCTGTGGGTGGGAAAGGTAGGGGTAGCCCCTAGACCACCAGGATATGGTATGATGTTGTGACAGCCCATGATCGGCCATGCAGAAGGGGTGGGGGTGTCCGCCAGTTAACTGGGGAGTGTTTCATACAGATGTTCATGATCGGGCATACAGTGGGGATGGTGGGGGTCCACTAGACCACCGAGTAGGGTGTTACTGTTTGACAGCCTGCAATCAGGCAAACCAGAGGGGGGTCCACTAGACTACCAGGTGGGGTGTGTGTATCCCACTGCCCATGATCGGGCATGGAGGGGTGCACCTGGCCATGGGGGAGGGTGTGATGCTTGTGGATGGTGTCCTGGGAGCTGTGTTGTGCACTGCAATACAGCGGCCCACCTGTGGGTGGCCTGGCTTTGAGCCTTTTTTGTCCAGCTCAGCTTTGAGCCCCCATATGTGGCACAGCCTGGTGTTGTGCCAGCATATGCACCGCACATCCTGGGCTGAATATCGGAATGTGCCGCATATACATGGGCATACCCCCTGCATTTGCACCGCATGCATTTACTTAGCGCCCTGGCACATTGGGACTTGCACTGCATCGGTCCCCCCTTTCAATATCACACTGGGGTGCATTACTGAGGTTGTGCTGGCACAACTCAGTTGTGCCAGGTGCAACCCCTTTGAATATCTGGCCCATGTATGGAGTGAGAGTACTACCCCAAGAAAAACCTGAGGAATTGAATAAAATGCTAAAAAATCTATTGAGCACTCTGCTGGCAGGGAACAGACAAATTTTAGAATACATGAGTATAGTAAGACCTATTGAGATGGAAGAACTGATTCTGATAATTTCAGACCAATATTATAATTTACAAGCAATTTGGAAAAAGAACATGGAATTGAAAGAAATGGGAATGGAAGCTGAATCAATACTTATTCTAAACGAGCCATTCCTAGAAATGTATATTAGAGGACAAAAGTTTACTGAAGGAGAGAAATTAGTATCTATATTTGGACTTAAACAGTTTTACTAAGAAACTAAAATGAATTTGCAATTTAAACTTTCAGAAACATTGGGATTAATACTTCAATCCAACATATATAGGACAGATGTCAGCAGGGCGGTCAGATGGGAAGAAGAAGAAGAAGGCCATATCTCAATGTGGATATCCAACAACAAACTGTATGAGCTATTGATAAATAAAAGCAAGATGTTGGATGAACTAGGGGTATTTATTTACACTGAGACAAAAACTGATGCCAAAGTTAAAAAACGGGGGGAGGGGGGTAAAACAAAATTTGAAATGGGAAGCAATAGTAAAAACATTAAACAGATACGGTGTATTGGAAAATGAAAAATTAATCAATGACAACAAAAAACATGGGGCAGAGGAGAAAGGTTACATAAGACCACAACAAAAAACAATGCCACAAATATTACAGGATCCATCATAAAGATATTAACCGAGAATGTCTCGGGTCTTGCGAATAATACGGCGGATGCTGAGTTTATAGAATATCTGGAAGAATATGAGTATATAAATTTACAAGAAACATGGATTAAGGGGAAATTCCATATTATTGGTTTAAAATGTATACTAAAGATGCACATAAACATAAGAAATTTGGATGTCAGGCAGGTAGTTTAGCAATATTGTGCAAATTAAATGACACAAGGACTACAGAGGAATTAGTTATTAATAATGAAAACATACTGGTAATAAAAATTAAAGAAACAGACAGGGAAATAATCCTTATAAATGTGTACAGACCTCCAGATGGTAGTAACTATCGAGACATCAATGTAAATAAGGACTTAGCAATATTTATAAACAAACAATTAAATAAATACCCACAACAGGGAATAATTATTGCAGGAGATTTCAATTTAAGAATGGGTAATCTCACAGGATTTACAGAAGATATTATAGATTATCTTGCTGCCATAAGTAATGATACATTAAGAAGAACTAGGGTCTCTAGTGACAAGAAAATAACCAAGTAGGGGAAAAATATTATAGTGACATGACAAACAGCAATTTAATATTGCTAAATGGTAGAACAAAATCTGATGAGAAAGGAGACTACAGTTATATGGGAGGTAACTGATTATCAATCAGAGACCATATATGGGTAAATATGAATATGCTGGAAGAGTGCATAGACCTGTTAATAACCCCAAAAGCCAAACGTTCACATTCAGGATTCGAATTAAGTCTCCAAACAAAACAAAGAAATCATAAAAAAAGAAATTATATCCCAATAGAGGTTAAAAAAAAAAAGCATTAGCTGGAAATTGATAGAAGGTGAGGCTTTTCAAAATATAATGGAGGAAAAAGGAATTTGAGATAAAATGGAAACAATTACAGAGAACAAGGCAACATATACTTTAATATTACAGGATTATCAACAAACAATGGAGACAATTTTAGCAACAATAACAAAGGAAATAACTATTCAAAATAAAAAAGAACCAGAATGGTATAATGAGTGTAAACACGCAAAAAAAAAAAGAAACCTAGTAAATAGACAACTAAGAGAAGTAGAAAAAGATAGCAATACAGCTAGTAAAAGATTGCTTAACAAACTAAAACTGGAATATAAACTAGTTGCACATAAGAATAAAGTGAAATATACTAAACAATTATAGCAAAAACTAGAGGCAGCAGTGGAATTTTGGCTGATAGCAAGTAAAGGGCTTGGGTAATATAGACAAGAACCAGAAACAAATATTGAGCCCCATCAGTGGGTAACATAGAAACATAGAATTTGACAGCAGATAAGGACCGCTTGGCCCACCTAGTCTGCCCATTTTCCTACCTAACAGATAAGCTGCAGATCCTAGTTAATCAGCAGCTTAATTCCTCCTACCCCCCACCAGGACTGCCTTATGTCTGTCCCATGCATTCTTGAATTCCTCCACTGTTCTTGACTCCACGACCGCCACAGGGAGGCTGTTCCATGCATCCACAACCCTCTCTGTGAAAAAATACTTCCTCACATTACCTCTGAGCCATCCCCCCTCTATCTTCAAATTGTGCCCCCTTGTTCTTGCACATCTCTTTTTCTGAAAAATGCTACCCTCTTGGACTTTGTTGATTCCTTTGAGGTACTTGAAAGTTTCTATCATGTCCCCTCTCTCCCTTCTTTCCTCAAGGGTATACATATTAAGCTTCTTTAGTCTTTCTTCGTATGCCTTCTGGCGCAGACCCTACACCATTTTGGTTGCCCTCCTCTGGACAGCCTCCACTCTGTCTATGTTTTTGCGGAGATGGGGTCTCCAGAACTGCACACAGTACTCCAGATGGGGTCTCACCAACTGTCTGTACAGAGGGATAACAACTTCCTGTTTTCTACTATTGATGCCTCTTCCTATGCATCCCAGTATCCCCCCAGCCTTCCTTACTGCCTTCTCACATTGCTTGCCCACCTTTAGGTCATCTGATATAATTACCCCCAGGTCCCTTTCCATTTTTGCTGTTGTCAGTATCTCACCCCATTGTGTACTCTTCCCTGGGTTTTGTTTCAGGTGCATTACCTTGCACTTCTTTGCATTGAATCTGAGCTGCTATACATTTGACCATTCTCCAACCTTGCCAAGTCCCTTCTCATCCTTTCCACTCCATCTTGTGTATCAACCCTGTTGCAGATCTTTTCCATCTGCAAAGAGACATACTTTTCCTTCCAGTTCCTCTGCAATGTCACTTATAAAGACATTAAAAAGGACCGGTCCCAGTACTGAACCCCGTAGTACCCCACTAGTAACCCTCCTTTCTTCACTGTTGACTCCATTTACTACTACCCTTTGTGTCCTGTTGTCTAGCCAATATTTATCCAGGCTACCACCTTGGGACCCACTCCAAGGCTGGCTAACTTGTGTATTAATTTTTTGTGTGGGACTGTATCAAATGCCTTGCTAAAATCTAGGTAGACCATGTCCACAGCCCCTCCCTGGTCTACTACTTTGGTCACCCAGTCAAAGAAATCTATTAGATTCATCTGACATGACCTTACCATTGTGAATCCATGCTGCCTTGGGTCCTGTGCCCCACTGGCCTCAAGGTACTCAACAATTCTTCCCTTCAGAAGTGATTCCATCATTTTCCCTACCACTGAGGTCAAACTAACTGGGCTGTAGTTTCCTGCCTCTGTCCTGCTCCAACTTTTGTGAAGAGGAATCACTTCTGCCCTCCTCCAGTCCTCAGGTACCACCCCATCCTCCCATGATTTGTAGTAGTCAGCGGTGTCACTAGTTCTACCCTTAGTTCTTTTAGAATTCTTGGGTGAATCCCATCAGGCCCCATTGCTTTGTCCACCTTCAATTTTATTAGTTCTTTCAGAACCTTTTCTTCTGTAAATGGACTAGTATCGACCACCATCTTCAGAGCGTTTCTCTTGTTTGGTTTATGTACCTCCCCTCCTCTTCCTTTGTGAATACTGAGCAGAAATATTCATTCAGTATCCCTGCTTTTTCACTGTCACCCTCTACCCACATTCCCTCCCCTTTTTTAAGCCTCAGTATCCCTCCTTTGGTCTTTCTTCACTCCCTAATGTACCTATAAAAGGTCTTATCAACCTTCTTAACAGAGTTGGCTATCCTTTCCTCCATTTGGGCCTTTGCTACTCTGACTGCCTTCCCAGCCTCTTTCTGCTTTAACTGATAAAGTTCTCTGTCCTGATTCTTCTGTGTTTCCTTATATTTCCTGAATGCTATCCTTTTCTCCTTAACCTTCCCTGCCACCTCTTTTGAGAACCATAGCGTTTTTTTCCTTCATTGTGTTTTGTTGATTTGTTTTACACAAAGGCTTGTTACTTCTGTGATGGCTGTTTTAATTACTTCCTATTGTTACTCCACTTTTCCTTCTTGCCTGTTTGCTAGTGCTTTTCTGAGGCACTCTCTCATTTTCCCAAAGTCAGCCCTCCTAAAGTCCAATACTCTTGCTTTTGTATGGCTTGATTGTATGGCTGTGTTTATCGTGAACCACACTGTTTGGTGGTCGCTTGTTCCAAGATGGCTACTCACTTCTAAATCTGAGATTCTTTCTCCGTCCCCTTTTGAGAGTACCAGGTCTAAGATTGCTCCCTCCCAAGTGGGTTCCAATACTAGCTGTCTGAGGTTTGCCCCTTGTAGGGCATCAAGAATTACCCTGCTCTTGGATATGCCTGCAGCAAAGGTGCTCCAGTTAACATCTGCAGGGTTTTATTTAACTCTAAAAACTGATTAGCGTTTTGCTCATAAAAGTGCTAAAACATTGTGAAAATGCATAGCACTTGCCTCACTGTGTTTAACAAACATAACACTTCTAGAATACCTATATAAACACTTTCTATACAGTTAACATTGCCCCAAGAAAAAAACTGCTAATCAATTATTTCAAACCCTGATCTGGCATATTCAGGTCGCCCATCAACAATATCTCCTCTTTTTCTGCCATTCTAAGGAAGCCTTCTATCATTTCCTTGTCCATTCCCTCCCCCTGAGATGGGGGTCTGTATACAACCCACATGCGGATTGTGGTACCATTTCCTATCTCCAGGGTGACCCAGAGTGCCTCATCTGCTCCCTGTTTACTCTTTAGTTCTGTTGCTTTGATCCCTTCCTTTACATAGAGAGCTACTCCTCCTCCTCTTTTACCCTCCCTGTCCCTTCTGTAGATTGTGTATCCTGGTTTGTTGACATCCCAGTCATGGTTCTCTGTGTACCATGTTTCTGTGACTGCCACAATATCCAGGCAACCCTCTTCCATCAAGGCCACTTGTTCAGGGAGCTTGTTACACAGACTACGGGCATTGGTACTCATCACCCTCCACTTTTTGATGACCTTACCCCTTTTAGCCCCATTTCTGTCCTTACTGCCTTTCCTTTTTACATTTACCTTTGTCCTGCTCCCTAATGATTTCTCTACCTTGGTGTTTACCTCACTAATTACTGTGTTTTGTGGGGGGGAGGCTGGGATTTCCCTGCTCCTTTTCAGTGCCTCCCCCCTTGGCTAGTTTAAATGCTTGCCAATGAAGCATTTAAACCTCTCACCTAGGATCCTGGTTCCCTCCCACAGACAGATGCAGACCGTCATGCCAGTATAGGTCTGCATCCCTCCAGGTGGTTCCCCAGTCCTCAATGAAGCCAAAACCCTGAGCTCCACACCAGTTTTTCAACCATTCATTGAATTCCCTGCTGAGGAGTACCCTAGCATCACTCTTGCCATAGACAGGCAGCACCTCCAAGAAGATTATCATATGCGCTACTTGTCTAAGGCCCCTCCCCAACTCTACAAACTCCTCTTGCACTGCTCTGATCCCGTTCCTAACCAGGTCATTTGTTCCTAGGTGGACAATGACATCCAGCTCCCTCCCTCAAGCAGCTGCTCCCACGATCCTGAGGATTCACTTCCTGTCCCTCCAAGCCATGGCGCCAGGCAGGCACCTTACCTCCCTCTCCCCTTCCTCCCCATTTCTGCCCCCTAATGATTGAGTCCCCCACCAGAAGTTGTTCCCTTCCTCTGTGGGGACCTATGCCACCTCCTGTGAGTTTCCTTTGTGAAGGTTCCCAGCATCCTCCTTGGTCTCCACTACAGGTGCCTCCATAGAGGAACCACTATCCACCAGAAGAGTGAATGAACTGTGGAGAGGTACAGCTGGAGGGATGCAACTGTGTTCCACCACCCTCTCCCTCCCTGAGCCCACCCTGGTTCAGCCTCTCCTCTTTCTTGGCAACCTCTGAGGTAGTGGCATTGGCCCTGGTGGTTCCCGGGTGGGGAAGGAGGCTTCACAAATCCTAGCCTGGTCAGCCTGGAGATGGGCAACCTCCTCCCTCAGACCAGAGAGGTGCCTGCAAATAGGGCAGCATCGCAGCCTCCAGAATGTCTCCCGGAACACTGCCGCCCCACAACAATATCCAAAATTCCCTGGTAGTCCATTGATGCCCACTCCCCTCCCTTCCCCGAACCCCATCCAATTAATAAATAAGTTCCAAAATACCCTGGTAGTCTGGTGGTGCCCCCCTCCAGTTCTGTATCCTCTCCAATTAATAAATAAGTTCCAAAATACTCTGGTAGTTCAGTGGTGCCCCCTCCCTTCCCTGAACCCTGTCCGTATTTTAAATAGAAGTCAAACTTCCCTGGTAGTGCAGTGGCCCCTCTCCCAGCCCAAACTGTAAATAGAAACCCCTATCTGCAGACTTCCCTAGTGGTCTGGTGGACCCCAACCCCCCCACCTACTGAGGAACCTACACCCTACTCCGCTCCCCCGTCCCGGTATGGCCATGCAGCCAGCGGACAGCACAACCCACCTGCATGCCTCAACAGCTGCCTACCAGCTGAGCTGTCAGTGAATGACAGCATACTGTACACCTGTACACCCATTGGTAGACACTGTCTGCAATGTGTACTGTACGCTTTCATTCACAACTTTTGAATGACACAAAGTTGTGAATGAAAGCGTACAGTACAAACAAAAGGACTCATACATTAGAAATCTATTTAACACAAATCAAAGATCAAAAGAAAAGGAAAAGTAACACTAGATTCTGATTTGAAGTCTATGAAAGTAGTTGGTTGAATACAAAATGCAGAACAAGCATTTGTCAATGCCGAATGTTGCTTGCTAATATGTACTGTTTAGGTATTTGAAAGTGAAAGTACCATGCCTAAGAACTGTCAGCGGGGGTTGGAAGCTCATGCTGCCCGACAGTAGCCCATTTTCTACTTTTCTCCCCTTTGCGGAGTGTGGGCGAACAATGACGCTTAGGCACAGCGTGCCAACACACACACACACTGCCCCTTTACTACACCGCTAGTAGGCCCCCGGTCATCACCCAGGGGCGCATAGAGTGGTGGGTCCCTGATTCTGCCCCAGGATAGAGAGGAGTCCTCCGGATGCTCAATCCTATGACTCCCCTGCCGACCCCTGGTGGCCTGGGCTCGCATCCGAACCCGGGTCGCCAGCATGGTGCGAGATGTGGTGTCCAGCACCTCAACCCTCAGCACCAGTGGGCCAGCAGTAATGCTGCCTTTAATACTCCCCTCCCCTTCCTGCTCCAATGTATCCTGTCCCCTGCGTACAAGTCACTATTCCCCCAGACCCTACCCCAGTTAGTCACTAACCCATAATGTTTGGTGTGGCACCCATCCCTCAGCCACTTGATGAACTCCTCAAGCCTACCCTTCCTCCCCATGCTTGCACATGGTACTGGCAGTACCTCCAAGAAAGCCACCGACTTCCCTACACCCTCACACTGCCTGCCCAACTACTCGAACCTCCCCCTAAACACTTCCACAGTATCCCCTGCCAAGTCATTTGTACGCACATGCAACAGTAAATGAGATTTCTTCCTCCCCTTCACTGCACGCTTGAGCAGTGCCTGCCCTGCCCCTCCTGCAGTCAACCTGGGGACAGCTTCAACCCAAATACAGCTGTGCCTTTCCCCCTTTCTACCCATTCTCACCCATTTCAGTATAGAATCCCCAGAATGAGTACCCCCTGTCTCTTACCCCCTTTTCCTTCTAATGCCCCTTCCACCACCCCAGTATTCATTCTTCCCTGCTCCTTACCCCACCAGCTGTACCCTCCGTAGCTTCTATATCTGTACCCCCTACTTCCTCCTCACCCCTTTTCTCTGCCTTATTCCTCCCATTCCCCTTGAACCCCTTCCCAGCCTGATTACTACTGGGCTTCCCATATCAACCTCTCCTCCCCTGCTGATTTCCAACCCCTCTCCTATCCCCGCTGTTGTCGATTTAGAGCCCCCATTCCCTTCTACCCCAATAGTGATGCCCCTCCCATCCTTCCCCCTTCCTGTAGCCTTCTCTCCTACAGTCACTACCCCTTCCTTCCTTAACAGCCCCTTCTACCCTTTCGTCCTCACTATCTCTTCCCCTACCTGTTGCCATCCCTCTCATGCCCCACTTGTCCTCCTCCCTTCAGTATGTTCCTGCTCCCCCTCTCTCTCTCTCTCTCCCATAGCAGAGGTTTGAATCTATTCCTAGTCAATACCCCTCCTACATCTCTTCCCCTATCGGTTCCCCCTCCTACTTGTTCCCCTTCGTGCCACCCCTGGTCCCTCCCTACCCGCAGCCATCTGCTCTCTCCCCTGGTACTCCTCGTGGTCTCTTCCTCCCCCATCAGGAGCCCCTCCCCTTGCTTCGGGCACCCCCTCCCTTCTCCTGTCTTTTCTGTTAGTTCCTCTGATACTGGGGTCAGTTTCACTCTCTAATTGTTCTTCCTGCGTCCCCCTTTGCCATCCCCTATTCCACCCCCCCAGATACCTACCATGTTCATCTGCCCTGCCACTTAGACTCCTCCCTAACCTCCACAGTTCCTCCCTCAAACTAGCAAGTCATCAACAGACCATACACCCCCCCATCCTCCAAGCCCAGTCCAGGATCATGGCAGACCCACACTCTGTACAGCCTACCACCCTTCCGAAGATGCCCACCCTATTGACATGTAGCACCCCATCTTGTGTTACGGGCTCTTACTCCCAGGTTCTGTACCTTACTACAACTGTTAGGCCACTATTTACTCAAATTCTTGCCCCCCCCCACACTAGTCCCCCTACTGCCTCTTGCCGACCGGGTTAATTCAGTCTCAAATTTCATCCATTAGATGCTGCATTACTGTAGCAATTCTAAAGCCTCCTTGTCCGTTTTTCACCCCTCAGCTACCATACTTTTTGTTCTCAGCTCTCATATAGTTTCACTTAGCCCAGTTAGAAATCCTATTGCACTCCAAGTATTACTCAGCTCAGACAGAGAAATAAACAATACAAATAAATATGTATTATTACAGCAATCATAACAGTACAGCTCAGTACTTAGCTCAGTTAGAGAAATAAACAGAACAACTAAATCTGTATTATTACAGCAATCCTAAAAGTATCCAGTCATTGCTTTGTCTCCACTCCAGAGAGCCTGCTGTAATATGGGAGGCAGTATAGTGCAGTGGTTTAAGGCTCTAAGCTGCAAATCTGGTGACATCCAGCAGACCAGACCTGGGTTTGAATCCCATAGCTTCCACTTACATACTGTATGACCCTGAGTAAGTCACTTAACTTCCCTGTGCTCCTAGGTCGCTCCTGTAAAAAAGCTTTCAGCTTAGTGTACTACTCCTGGTTAAACAACTAAATAAAAAAAAATATATAGGACCAAAGATGACACTGGGCAGGAGGGTGGGCAACTCTAAAGTCCCGGCAGAGCTCCATTGAGCTTTCTCACTCACTCATTCTGTTTCTGCCGACGCTGCAGGTTGCCCTTTTGTACTGGCTCCTGCTTGCATTGGCACCTTTTTCTGCCCACAAAGAAATCTGCAGCAGTCCTAACAGAGCTCCATTGAGCTTGCTCACTTCACCTTTCTCACTCACTCATTCATTCTGTTTCTCCCGGAGCTGCAGGCTGCCCTTTTGTACTGGCTCCTGCCTGCATTGGCACCTTTTTCTGCCCACAAAGAAATCTGCAGCAGTCCTGACAGAGCTCTGTTGAGCTAGCTCACTCCCTCTCTTTCACTCACTTGTTCTGTTTCTCCCAGAGCTGCAGGCTTCCCTTTTGTACTGGGTTCCTGCCTGCATTGGTGCCTTTTTCTGCCCACAAAGAACTTCACAGCTGTCCCGACAGAGCTCCGTTGAGCTCGCTCACTCCCCCTCCCTCACTCACTCATTCTGTTTCTCCCGGTGCTGCAGGCTGCCCTTTTGTACTGGGCTTCTGCCTGCATTGGTACCTTTTTCTACCCACAAAGAAATCCACAGCAGTCCTGACAGAGCTCAGTTGAGCTCGTTCATTCCCCTTCTCTCACTCACTCGATCTTAATTGGTCCCAAACACTGATTTCCCACAGCGACCGTGTTATTCTGCACCAGAAGTGCAAAAACATATTTTGGCCAGGATGTGAAAAATGACAGCTGTACTGTTGATAAGGAGGTGTGAAAAATGCCAGTGTTGAAACTCTGGCATGAAAATATTACAAATTTGCGAAGTTACAAGGGCGTGGAAAAAGTGCAATGCATGCTTGTAACACAGTCATTTTATGGACTTTCATCACCAAATTTTCAACATAGGCATTTTAGGACCTCTGCTCATGAACAGTGTCACTGTCATTTTCTTAATCTGTCCCAAACACTGATTTCCTACAGTGACCACACTATTCTGCACCGGAAGTGTGAAAATGCATTTCGGCCAGGATGTGAAAAATGACAGCTATACTGTTCATAAGGAGATGTGAATAAATGCCAGTGTTGAAAATCTGGCATGAAAATATTACAGATTCGCAAAGCTATGAGCGTGCGTGGAAATTGTGCAACACACTCATAAAACAGTCATTTCTTGGATTTTTTTCACCAAATTTGCAACATAGGCCTTTTGAGAGCCCACCTCATGAACAGTGGCACTGTCATTTCGTTAATCAGTCCCAAAAGGTGATTCTGTGCAGTGACCGCAAAATCACCTTTCGGGACAGAATAATGCAATGACAGTGATTGAATTCATGAGGAGGGGTCCAGAGAACCCCATGTTGAAAATGTGGTGACAAAATTCCCCAAAATGCCCGAGAGATGCACCAAAGTTGAAAAAACCCTATTTATGTCCTTATACAGCTTATCGGCATTTCTTCAGTTTGCGGTCAGCTTTGAAGAGTGCAGATGTGTTCCTGGCCCACCGAAAATCATTGCGCTAGGCTCCAGAGGTAAGTATGGGGTTAGTGGGGTGTGGTGAGGTGGGGTACACAGAGGGTGGGCTCGAGTTGGAGGAGGGACCGCCGAACTCTACAAGGGACTGTTTTCTTATTTTACAGGTGTTGGAAAAAACCAAAAAAAATTGTGGGACTTTTTTTTTTTCAGGGATTTTGGCACACTGGGATGGGCTCCCAGAATGCCACCTGGGTGCTTTAGAGGGGGCTATAGCCAGTGGGGGATTGGGCACCCCATCGGCACATACCAGTTGGGGCAGGGGGAGAGCTGAGGGGGATTGGGCACCCCCCTTCAGCAGACAACACATTGTGGGGGGGAGACATTATGCCAACAGGGAGGGGATCCCCATCAGCAAATTCAACTGGGAAGGGGGACTGAAGCTGATGGGGATTGGGCGCCCCGTCGGCAAAGAAAGTGGGGGGGCATAATGCCGAGGGGGATTGGGCACCCCCTCAGCATACAGCAGAAACTTCGGTACAGGAACATTATGCTGATGGGGACTGGGCTCCCTGTTGACAAACTGGATCAGGGGCATGCAAGGTACCATCCTGCAATGACGGGTCGCTCCCTAATTGCAGTGGAATGGCTGATACTGCAATGATGAGGTGGTCCCAGATTGCAGCGGCTAAAACGTTTCAAGGTGGTGGCATGCTGGCTAAACTAGTGTCAGTAGAAGCGTGCCACCCCATTGGGGAAAGTGGGCCAAGCCTCAAAAGGCAGTGGGGGCTTTGGCCACAACAGTGCCACATCACTACAACCTGCTTCTGCAGCAAGCTGCCACAACATGTTTCTTGCACATGCGCACAAGCAACATAAAAATGGGATGAAGATAAGAGAATATGCAAATACATATTAGGCCAGGATGATTGGGTACATACTGTATGTTGATACTGTGCCCCCTGTATGAAAAGGAAAGAAAGAAATATCTGAGTGAGATACTAGGGAACTTGAATTACAAACCAAAAGATATGGTAACACACCTACTAAAGACAGAGACCCAAAAAAGGAATGGATTCTGTGGCTTCCCTCCTCTGCTCCACAGGAAAAAAAGAAGCTGCATTTGGTAGATAATGAATGATAGACTTGGCAACAGGTTTTGCTATGAAGGGAAATGGAATAAGAACAAGCTACAATATTAAAATGCCAATTATTATCCGGGGAAATTGTGCAATAAGGACTATGAAAACCTTTTTACCTTAAGAAAAGAGATAACAATCAAAGAATTTAAGGGAACTGTTAACAGCTAGTTATTTTTTATTAAAGCATGATATATGTTATGTGTTTGACTGTATTAATGGTCAAATTGTAGATATCGTAAAACTACAGTATAAGTAATATATAATCTGTATATGAATAAACTGTAAGAATTTGTATTATATGTTAAATGATTTTAAATTGTAATGACATTAAGTTGTCAAACAATAAAACATTGAAATGAACTGAATAGAGACATTTAAGATGAAGGATAAAGGGACAGCTAAATACAGCTGCTACAAAGGTGTGGACTTTAAATCAATGAAGATGGTGTTGGATAACTGCAGATGGAAAGAGGAAAAGATTAACCAAAATGTCAGCAATATGTGGAAGATACTAGAGAGCAAAATGAAGTATTTGGAAAGCAAATCTGTACCACAAAGGAAGAAATATAATAAGAATGGCAGGATACCATTATGGTTCAACAGGAAAATCATGATAAAAAGTTAGACAATAAAGAAGCTTGTTCAAAAGAACAAAATATACAGGTAATTGATTATTTGTGGGAACGGTAATCATCAGTAGCCAAGGAATGTCAAATTTTAATTAAAAAAACAAGGTGCCACATCAGCATGTGGTCTGAAAACAAAACAAAATGGTAATATTAGATGCACGTTGAAAATGGAAAACAAAGTTAGAACTGATGTTTCAACCATAGGTCTTTTTCAGGAATTATCAAAAAGAGAAAAAAGCAAAGTTAGTGCTCCATTATACCTCTAATAATAGTCTCCATAGTCTTTCCCAAGACAGATGTAAGGCTCACTATGCTGTAATTGCCTTTATCAGCCTTGTTCGCTTTCTTATGGATGGGACGACAATAGCTAAGCTCCATGACTCTGGTGTTTCACCTGTTTCCAGTGAATTATTAGAAATCAAGTGACGGATCCCTTCAATGTGAATTCGATATAAGAGCAGATCTTTTGTTTGGGTGTAGTACTATGCTAAGTCTGCTGCACCATTAACTTGATTGTTTAGCAGAAGCTTTGCTAAAGATTGGCTGCTGACTGTTATGTTTAATTGCTCCAAGCTGTGCAATGCACACCATAGCTGAGCTTCTGCTGTGACTGCTGGTATCAGGGCCATGCACTAGAAGGCATGTTTAAATAGCTAGACATCAATGACATCATCCACTGCTACGCCTACCAGTATCCTGGTCTTTTTTTTCACATATATGGAAAACACCGATACCTGATGCACATGGAAGTCCTAAAACATGGATTTCTTAAAAAAAAAAAAAACACTAAAACAGCAAGCATTAAGATTTAGATCAACAATTAATTTTTATACTTTATTCTTGCTTTTGTGCTTATATGATTTTTTTTGACTTTTAGCTTTTAACTTTTAAAAATATCCTTTTTTAAAATAATAAAATTGACATATAATTACACTTATATGCTGGTAATGGTTATGTTAATATTTTATTTATTTATTTAAAACGTTTCACCAGGAAAAGCACACTGAGCAAAGATTGCTTTCCAAATGTGTCCTGAGGGGTAAGGGAAGGGGATAGAGCAAGAGTACATGGTACAGTCATCATACAGTAATATCTACAACGCACAATGTAAATGTTTTATACTAACTATTTTTGTGACATTGTTATGGCTGTTCGTTGGTTGTTATGTATTTGTAATTTTTTTTTTCTGGATACACATTTGTATGTTGTTCTGGTCGCCCATGAAAATGGGTCTTTGGCCCATGGATCTGCCAGATTTTAAGTAAACAAAACAAACACACAGAATCCAAAGAACAAAATACAAGCTACAATATACATTGTAACATGGCAAGAAATGTATATGGCAAATCAACTATTCACATTGGTTAAAAAACAACACATGACCCGATAGCAAGCAGGTATTAATTCCCTGCTTGCCATTGGGAGCATGTTTACTTCAAAACAATGAGACAGACCACAATAATCACTACCTCTGCCAGATGTGTTTGTCCCTTTTTTGTCTGAGTGATCCTCCCTATAGGTGGCGCTAGTACATGCGGCATCCCATCCCATATCAGACAAATGGAGTGTTCCTCAATGTGTTACCCACCCACCTGCCCACGAGACCTTGGAGATACCACGAACAGTGTCTTGACAATCAAAGTATTGTGATACAGCAAGAAATGCAGAGATGGCACAAACACAAAGACAGAAAGACAAATCCTGGACTTCACGCTAAGCACAATAAATGCAGACAACCTGCGGAAGTCCGGCACTGGAGTGATCACTGTTGATGTCCACAGTAAGACAGAGAAAAAGTGAGCAGTTATCATTGTCTGTGTTTTCAGTTCTGCAGAACAGTAGACCAATCACCACGGCTATCCAGAGGAAGACAGAGAATCTTCCAACCCATTAATGCACTGTGAGGACAGCACGAATATTTGCACATTTGAAAACATTGACATATAGAAGCAAGTCAGATGCCAGATATGCAAACATTTTGACTGCCCCCATAATGCAGTAGTGAATTACAAGTTTAAACAAATGAAACGAGTGAACAGAGCACTGTATTACTACACTGAGTTAATGGTTTTATGTTTCTCTGTTATTTATTCGAAAACATAACGCAGCAAACTGTATTAAAGCAGCAATCACAATATAAATACATATGGATTACTCAATGTGTACATGCATAGCCGTACATTATGGTGGCCTATGATTCGGTCTAAAGTACTGAACTGAACAACATATAATATTGTATTAAGAAATGATCTGAGTTGCTCTCCATTTGTTTCCCACATTTATTTCACTTATAACAGTATTCTCCTTGTGCTTGCCAGGTTACAAGTGCATTAATCCACTCCAAGGTCGGGCTGTACTAGAGAATTAATGCCTGGTTGGTGGTTGGAGGCACTCGGCCTGTGGCTTATTGCTAACTAACCAGGCATTAATTCCTTAGTAGAGCCTTCCTTTGTCATGGATTAATGCTTACATATACAATAAACAACACACAATTAAGAATGATCAAACAATGCAGTTACAAGATACTAGACTTCAAGTGCAAATGCAAGGTGATCATCAGTTTCAGCGATAAACCTAGGAAATAGTAGCACTGAAACAGTGAATGTGGGGTGCCAGAGTTAGTAGGGAGAGGAGCGGTAAAATTATTTTGGGGAGAGAGGAAGTAGGGGGATGAATGCATCTGCAAGAGGGGGTGGTGGTTGCAGAGGAGTGAGGAGATGGCACAAAGGGAGGGGGCATTACAGATTGGGGTGGGGAGGGAATTCCAGAGACTGGAGGAATGATGGGAGAAGGCAGCTTGGGCAACGGAGGTGGCTCTGGAGGGAACAGCCAGATTACGGGGGTTAGTACTACAAAGGGAGTAGGCAGAAGGGGGAGGAAAGCAGGCTGGTTTGCTTTAACTCAGCATACCTCTGGTAATTTTGTCTTAACTATAACAGTTTCATAGGACAACATGTTTAAAATGGCGGCTGAAGTTATTTTAGTTATATCCAAGCTCCTTCCCCTAGCTCCCTTAAGGCCAGGACACCTCCTTAGGTCTCCATGAATCACAAGCCCCACACCCGATTAATCTGACGTTTACCAAACAGCTCTAAAGAATGAAAGATATCAGCGTCTTCACACTTTACACTCCTCATATAACAGCCTGTAAATCCTAAAACTTTAAATGTTACATTTAAATATAAAATTAAGAGATATACAGAGCCCAATATCCATGCCAGTAGAATAGCCCCCCAGCTTTATGTTGTCCTCATACCATTGACTTCAAGCTATGTTGCTGTAGTCCATGCCTGCAATTCCATCAGTTTCCCTGCTGGAGCCATGCTCTGAAAACATGCCACTCTGCAACATCAGACATGGGCTTTTTAACTTCCACTTGGGAAGCAACCAGAAATGGGCAGAAGGGACCTCAGTTTAACACCTCATATGGAGGATGGCACTAAAACTGTGCAGTTTCCCCAAATGCTGTACAACAGTGTCAGCACTGGATATTAGCCGAAGCTCCTGGTCTGGAACTACAATCTGACTTTCCAATCTTCTGGACCCAGAGATGATGGAGAAGGGAGGACTGTATTTGTGTCAGATCAGAACCCTGCCTAGAAGCCCACCTTGACCTAACTCTGGAAATCTGAGTCATTTGTGACTCAACTCTGATTGACCTCATTCAGCATATTGACTAGGTTCAGATTTTCAAGTGACCTGGTTCTGAGCCGGTCCTGATAATGTAAGTAATTTTGGAGCTCCACTCATATTAAAAATAAAAAAATAGGTTAATAAAAACATAAAATAACTATTTCAAATATTAAATGGTATATAAAGAAAGGGATGGTGAAGGCTGTAAAGTGGTGACCTGAATCTGTTATTTGACCTGGTCAAGATTAACCTCTGACCCAGTTCTGGACCATTCAGAAAATGTACCTAATTTGGCAAACCAGAGTATATAACAGTAAATCAGAACTTTTTTTGATACAGATCAGAGTCAAAATCAGAACCAGGTCACAGCAGACCCTCCCATCCTTTAACCTACTAAGTCACTGACACTTTAACATGTGGAATGTACAAGGCACAACAACTAAGGGCAAAGAATTTGGGTCGTACCTCCCTCATGTCTGGTGTAATAGTGGACAGCACCGCTGAGGATTAGGAGCTAAGCATAAATGTGAACAGTAAGTTGAAATCAGGCAGCAAGTATGTCAGCGTGGTTAAGACGGCAAACACAACGCTGAAAGGCATCAGGAAGAGAGGAACCAGTAGGTCAAGGGAGGTAACGCTCCCTTATTACATGGTCTTAGACTGCACCTGAAATACTGCATCCATTTCAGACCACCACAGTACAGAAAGGACATTACAGAGACTGAGAGGGTCCGGCACACTGGGACACCAAGTTAATCAGGAACTTTTGGGTGCAACAACTGCCAGGAGAGATTGGACATGCTCAAATAATTTAACCTAGAGGACAGAAAGCTGAGAGGAGGCGTGACGTCGGTGATCTGAATGCTGGACAGGGTAGCCTATATGCACATGTTTGAGCCAGAAGAACTAAAAGGTAGGTACTCAGACTTAGAGGGTGGCAGGATAAGGGCAAACATTAGAAAGCATTGTTTCACACAGAAGGTATTTAACATGTAGAATACCCTGGTGGGTGGAAAATAGCACTGTTCAGGCTTTCAAAGCAGGACTGGAGGGAATTCTTGAAAGAGAATGGCACTGAGTGTTATACAGCATGACTGGGGCGGCATTCTGACTGATAAGCTTAGATGTCTGTTCTTATAAAATGGGTCAATATGGCTGCCATGAATATTTCTGTCAGACTGGACAACTCAGGTCACTTGCCATGGCTATATTATGCCATTTTATAAGTACAATAACTCCCTCCAGGGTACTGCATTCATTGAGAGATATAGGTACTTGTGGTGGATCGAATTCAGGTGGTAGAGATGGTGGCTGGTTTGTTTCAACTGTATGATAACAGGATATGGCCACACTAATCTGGAAGGAGAGGCAAGAAGTGTACTTAGCAATCAACATTCAAGATTTGTAACAGAGGCAAAGGGAACACTCAGGAATTACACAACAATAAATAACCCTTAACCTATAGCTGCTATACTTATATCATTACTTGAAAAATACTCTAGGCTCAAGGCTGTCACTGCTAGGATTAGTAAAGCTTATCACTCTATCCTGCACAGGATGACCAACAATTCTTATGTCTCTATCTTATAACCTTAAAAGGCACGCAAGGAATCCTGTCACAGAGCTAAAGGGGGACTGCGCAGACCACATCGGTGGGCTGTTCACAGAGGTCAAGGGGGATCTATGGTGGACAAATTGGCAGTGGGAGCCGTTTGCTACTCAGGAGGTCCCGGGGAATTTTTGGCAGCCGCATCAGTGGCGGGAGCTGTTGAAGGAACGGAGTGTGGGACGGCCAAATTGGTGGCCAGGACAGAGTTGAAAAGCACCAGGGTGCTTGGCCAATCAAGAGGCCGGGTGCCATATTCAAAACTCACAGCTGGGCATAAAAGGATCTGGCCCAGCCACCTCTGCATCCTGTCGCAGAGCTAAAGGGGGACTGCGCAGACCACATCAACAGCCAGGACTGATTGTGATTGTTCAGAGCTAATATTGATTGCACTGGGAGCTAACACTGGTTGGGTCTGATCGCAGAGCCAATTTCTGTCCTGCCCGCCCACCCCATCCCCGACCTCTATTAAATGCGCAGAGCAGGTGTGGCTAGGTGGGAGGTAGGGCACTGATTGGCTGGATGGTTCATAGGAGTTCCAGGGATCTGAGATGGGGAAATACTGACTTTGTTTATTCCTGGAACTGTGAGGAGCTGAAACTCAGTTCTTTCCTTTTAATGGTACTGTTATGGGCTGAAGCTATGCTCACTTATTTTGCCTTGCTTAGAAGCTGGTTCTAGGGCTGTGTTTAACTGTTAGAACTGTAAGGGGCTTTAACTCTGTTCATTCATTTTGTCTGGAACTGTTAGATCTGTAAGGGGCTGAAACTCTGTTCATTCATTTTGACTGGAAGTATTAGGGGTGGAAACTCTGTCCCAATAACTATTTTATCCAGTTCAGTAGCTTGGTTCTAAGGCTGTGTTTTAAGTTTCACTGACTTTATACCAACCCAGTATGGCTACCTAGAGAGGGGTGCAGGGAGGTACATCAGGGAGAGGAGACCTGGTCAAAGGGGAACGTCCAAGTATGTGTGGTGAGAGTCCCTGTGGGTGGCCTCCAGCCACCAGGGCAGACATCTTTGGCAGGGTTGTAGGGTGCACTGGCTGTAGGGGTGGCAATGGTACTACAGTGGGCCTGGAGGGAGGAAGGGAGGTTGCCCACTCTGTAGGCAGTTATTGCAGATCAGGGGAGAGGTTAACTGGCTAAGGATGCAACCGAAGGAGTTGGGAGGTGCAATGCAAGGGTCTGGGAGGGGCTGTGGGTGGCAGGTGGGCAGTGATGGAGCGAGACCTGGACACATTTCATGAAACAGGAGGGGTGAACTTATGGAGCATGGACTTGTAGCAAGGGGTGCATGTGCCAGGGAGGAAAACAGTACACATAAGAGGGGGGAGGGTGGCAGGACGGGTGGGGCTGATAAGGGGCAGCCTAAAGTGGAGGTCAGAGGGAAATTAGGTCAAAGGCAGGAGGCTGGCATTGAGTGTTACAATAAATGTGAGCCATTAGGCAAGTGGTGATGAGGGGGAAAAGAATGAAGCTGGAGGAAGAGATTGGGGAAATCGGAGAGGGATGGGGACTGAGAAAGGAAATTCAGACAATCGATCTAGCAGGGGAAGAGGCAAATTAAATGTCAAGCAGGGGAGGTGGGAAATCAGAGAGCAGGGAGCGGGGCTGAGGGCAAGCACTGGGAAAGGAGGGAAATAGAGTCAAAGGGGATCTCCCTTGAAGAGGGAGGACTGTACCAGAGAAGGGTCTCTAGGTAAGGGGACCTGCAGGGGCACGGAGGAGGGAAATAAGATTGAGGAGGAGGCCAGAGAGAGGGATGGGGATATGACCGTGGTGTTGGGGGAAGGACTAGGGTTGCAGGAGCCGGGGGGGAGTCAGAGAGATAGGCACAGATGGGGTAGGGAATAAGGAGGATCCTAAACAGGGGGGATCTGGGGAACACAGTCATAAAAAGTGCAGCAAGAAGGGGAGGGTGACAAGGGGTTCTCTCATAGGGAGACAGGAGGACACCCAGGATAAAGAGGACTCAGGGAAGGGGGGATGGGGGCTGGGTCAGGAGCACTAAAAGGAGGTAAACAAAAGGCCGAGGGGGACACTAAGGTACTCCTGCCGGGGGACTCCATGATTAGGGGTATTCATTGGGAGGGGGAGGGAAAATCCAGTTGTGTTAAGGTAGTGGGTATCTCTGGTCTGATAGTACATAGGGCAAAGTTCCTGGTGTATGAGCTTGCAAAGGACTGTGAAGGATCACCAGACTTCCTAGTGCATCTGGGAACAAATGATATAAAGGGGAATAGTGTACTGGAAATACAAGCAAGGTTCCAAGAACTGGCCAGAGTTTGTCAGGACAATGGATGCACAGTTTCCTTCTCGGAAATATTGCCAGTGCCAAGGGCCACTGTGGAGAACAAAATGAAGATCATGGAGGTAAATGACTGGCTCAGGCAGTGGGAGGGGGAGAACGGGGACTGGGGTGTTGGGGGACTGGGAGGGGGTTTGGGATGATAAGGGACTCTACGCCCGGGATAGGCTTCACCTAAATCCGGTTGGGAAAGAAGTTCTAAAACAGGGGATGATGGACTTCATTCAGACTAGATGGGGTTTAAACTTGTAATGGGGGGGAGGGAAAATGGTGGGGTTGATCTTACCACACTTATCAATTTTCAGCCTCTAGGAGGGGGGTCAGATGATTGCCTGGGAGAGAAAGGCTCTGTAAGGGAGCACAGAGGGCAGATGTATAAAAGGTCCAGTATGGGCACGGTAAAGTGGGGTAGGGACAAGAGTTGGGGGCGGTGTTAACAAATGTCAGGAGCCTAGGAAACAAGATGCTGCAGTTCCAGGCCATGCTGGCTGAGGGAGGGGTGGATGTAGCAGCAGTCATAGAAACTTGGGCCACCCCTGGACATGACTGGGAACTTCATCTGAATGGGTACACAGTGCTTAGGAAGGATAGAAAGGTGGGCAGAGGGGGAGGAGTAGCTATGTTTATTAAGGATAACATAGCAATTATTAGGGCGGAGGAAGCAGAGGGCAATGTGGAGGCTTTATGGGTCACCTTGCGAACTCCTGCAAGAGGGAAGATCAAGATGGGGTGGTATATAGGCCCCCAGAGCTGGTGGAGGAACTGGAGGATTGTCTCCTGGCTAACATAAAGGGCCAGTGTGGGCCAGAAGGGGAAGGAGTGGTGTTGATGGGGGACCTTAATATGCTTGCTACTGATTGGGGAACCATGACGTCCACGGTGACCAAGGAGCAGAGGCTGCTGGATGGTTTCCAGGACGCATTCTTCACTCAGCAGGTGTTGGAGCCAACAAGGGAGGGTAGTGTCATGGATGTGGTTCTTGAGGATGGGGATCTGGTATGGGATCTGGTGGCAGAGGATCCCCTGCCTGGGAGCAACCATGACATGGTCTGGTTTCAGCTAAATTTTTTTTTGGGGGGGAGGGGGGATAGTTCCAGGACAATGACTGTGGATTTTAGGGGGGCAGACTTTAGGGGCATGGGAGAAATTCTCAAGGGGCATTTGACGGAGATAACACCAAGGACGGATGTAGAAGGTAGGTGGGAAATCATAAAACGGCGACTACAGGAGGCCATCAGGTCCTGTGCAAGAGTGAAGCGCAAGGGGGCAAGGTCTCATATACCGTGCTGGTGGTCCAAGGAATTTCAGAAGGCAGTAAGGGAGAAGAGGGCTGCCTACAGCAGATACAGAAAAATGAGAGGGGGGATGAACAGGGAAAACTACCATCTTGTAGCCAGGCAAGTCACCAGGATGGTGAGGAGGCAAAGGCCAGGAAAGAGAAGAGGCTGGCCCAGGGGATAGGGGGTGGGGAAAAGGGGTTCTTTAGGTATATTTGGGAGTGGAGGAAGGTCAAGGGCCAGCACAGCAGATTGAGAGAAGACGGGGGGTGGGTGGAACGTGCTAGGGAACAGACGGAGGTATTGGATGATTACTTTGCCTCGATGCTCACTAGGGAGGAGGCTGGGAGACTTACAAAGCACGAGCTGATGGACTTAGAAGGGGCAGCAGGCAAGATTGCTGGAGCACCTGCTGACGGACAAGATGTTGGGAGGGATATCTCAGGGGTATCGAGTCAGGATGAATCTGCTGTAAGGGGGGGAGGGACCAATAGTGCTATCCCCATTGGCTGGGCGTGGGAAGCCATTAAGTCCCTAAAGAAGGACAAATATCCAGGGCCGGATGGCATACATCCCAGAGTTCTGTGGGAGTTGGCGTATGTTCTGGCTGCACCTCTGGCAGATCTCTTTAACATGTCGCTGGAGACCAGGAGGGTGCCTAATGATTGGAGGCTGGCACATGTTGTGCCCATCCACAAAGGGGGATCAAGGGAGGTGCCAGGAAACTATAGACCTGTCAGTTTGATGGCAGTGGTGGGGAAGATGATGGAGAGCATACTTAAGGAAAGATTGGGGGAGTTCTTGGAGGAGAAGGGATACCTGATAGTCGTCAGCATGGGTTTGCACCAGGTAGATCATGTCAAACTAACCTTGTGGAGTTCTATGAATGGGTGACATCAGAACTCAACAGGGGGAGACCAGTGGATGTACTGTTCCTGGGCTTCAGCAAGGTGTTTGACTCAGTCCCTCACAATGGCCTACTGGAGAAGCTGAGGGGGATGGGGGTAGGCCCATTGATGGTCAGATGGATCAGTAACTGGCTTGCTGGGTGCACTCAGAGGGTGGTGGTCGGTGGGGAGGTCTAGTCTCCACAGGTCTGGTCTGGTCCCACAGGGCTCAGTTCTGGGGCCACTCCTGTTTAATGCCTACATCTCCGATATCAGGGAAGATATTGTGTGCGAAATGAGTCTCTTTTCGGATGACTCTAAGCTGGGTGCAATGGCAGAGGGGGAGGAGGGGAGGTTGGCCCTGTAAGGGGACCTGGATACTCTGAATAGGTGGTCCTGCACCAGGAAATTAAATTTTAACTGCTCCAAGTGCAAGGTGCTGCACCTTGGGCGAGGTAACCTCAAACATGGGGACAACCTGGGAGGGGATGAGTTGCGGGCCACGGCAGGGGAGAAAGACCTGGGAGTCCTGGTGGATGTCAACATGAATAATTCAGAGCAGTGCAGGAGAGCTGCGGTCAAGGCAAACAGGATGCTGGGCTGCATCGCAAGGGGGATTACCTCAAGGAGCAGGGAAGTGATTCTGCTGCTGTACGATGGCCTGGTTAGACTACACCTTGAGTACTGTGTGCAGTACTGGAGTCCGCATTTAAGGAGGGACATCCAAATCCTGGAAAGGGTTCAGAGGAGAGCAACCAAAATGATCCAAGGCCTGGGGGAGATGACGTATGAGGAGAGACTGGAGGAGCTCAACCTGTTCTCGCTGGAGGAGAAGAGGGACTGGGGAGACATGATTGAGGTCTTCAAGTACCTCAAGGGAGTAAATAGGGTAAATCGAGATGGGATCTTTAGGCTGAAGGAAGGTGGAATCACCAGAGGATACAGTTGGAAGCTCGGGGGTAGAAGGATGAGGAGGGAAAGAAGGAGGAGGTATTTCACTGAGAGAGTGGTGGAACTGTGGAATGCTCTACCCTGGAGCTGGTACTGGCCCCTATGATGGAAGGGTTCAAGAGAGGGTGGGACAGGTATAGGCAAGGGATGGAACAGAGGTTGGCTTGCCCGGGGGGGTGCTGGGATGGAGGGAGGGAGAAACAGGGAAAAGAGACAGGGGGATGGTTTCGGTACTCACTCAGGGTTCTGAAGCATGAGCAGACTTGATAGACCATGAGGCCTACTCTGCTGGCATCTAGTATGTTAGTATGTAATCACTGCAAGAGTCACTGAGCCCTTGACGGTCTTTAAGGAATTCAAGCAGCTGCTAATGTCTTGTGGTCTGTGAGTGTACTCAACATTTGGGGTGAGCTCAATGCTAAATGTATTATTTCTGTAAGAAATATGAACTGAATTCTCAGCCTCTGGGATAACAAAACTAAATTCTGAAACAACTGAGAGAGTATTTTTTGCAGTTAAATTCTTTATTGAGTTTTTTATCCATATTGAAAGTAACGTACATAGTACCCTAAACAGGTTGAAATGTCCATTATGTAATATGCAGTGTTAACACTAGTATGCTTAACATATTGTTATGACACTTAACATTATAGTAATCATATGGCTTACATTCAAAACAAAAAGGATCCTGCATATACAATTAAATCTATATATAGTTATCAACCTGTACTATGATGAAAAAATAATGAGAGAATCAAATTAAAATAGTCATCAATTTTATAATCAACAAGAAAAGAAAAAAGAGCTGCATATAACTGTTATTATACGTAGGCATCAGTATTTGAAGTAATACCTATTTAAAGAGTCTGATAATGTATATCACTTGTGAGTTTGAAGAAAGTTTAAATAGTCCTGCCAACAGAGATGAAATTCATCAAGTCAGTCCAGTGCCAAGTATGAAATTCGTTCCAGAGAGGCAGTATAGGTTAAATTATTCAAAATATCAGTCAGAGTGGGTATTAATTGAGATCTCCAGCGTATTAGAACCAGTCTCTTAACCTGTATAAATAGAATTTGTAGAACTGAGAGAGTATTGAGTTGTAAGTATTTGCCAAGCCATAGCCAGGATTTGGGAATGGGGGCTCTAACTTTTGGTCAAGAAAATACCATTGTTTATTTTTGATTTACAAATGTTTTATGAAGACATAATGGAAGCAAGATGGGAGGGGGGTTCATTCTGGTCACCCTGCCATCCCCCCCACCCGGTATGCCTATGCCTTGGGCACCCCCCTGAATACTGCCTTGTCCTTTATAGCCTACGTTGAACAACTAGTTAGGGCTGTTGATTTCTAAGTGGGTCAGTTGTATCTGATTCAGAGAAATTTGACAAGAGCGACAAGGAGGTTGGCTGCATAGTGTTTGTTAATGTCATCAATCAATCGATTATTTTAATCTTAGTAAGGCATTCGACACAGTCGATCAGAGCCTGCTTCTTTCCTCCCTAAGCACCTTAGGCCTGGACCATAAATCTGTGTGCTGGTTTACAGACTACCTCGGAGAACGGAAACAGCAGGTTAAAGCTGAAGATGATCTTTCTCCATTAAAACCTATGCTGAGGGGCATGCCCCAGGGCTCTATCCTTGGTCCCCTCCTCTTTGCAGTCTACATTAACAACATCAATGACCCCATCAAAAAAGCCAATATCCACTTATTCGCGGATGACACTGTACTGTACTTGAGTCGTCCCACGCCGGAAGCAGCCTCTGAAGACCTCCAAGCTGAATTTAACCTTCTACAATACCAGCTCATAAACAAAAAGCCTTTGCTCAATGCGACAAAGACAAAAGCCATGTTCTTCTCCCCATCCTTGCATGCGGCAATTCCTGCTGGGGGGGGGGAGCTATCCCACAAATTACCACTGTTCTTGGAGAAACACTAAAGTATGTAGCTAAATTCAAATATCTAGGAGTTTGGCTCGATCATAAACTTTCCTTCACTGACCATCTCGAAGAACTACAGAAGAAACTAAGGCAAAGATTAGGACTATTCTACAGAATTAACCACCTGCTCACAAAGGAGGCCAAGATTCAACTGGTTCAAGCTACCTTCCTATCTTTAATAGATTATGTGGACCTGCTCTACAGCCACTGCACTGCCTCTGCACTGGCTAAGTTGGACACCCTCTACCACAGAGCTATCAGGTTCATTACTGGCCTTCCACTTTCCACACACCACTGCTCCCTGTACTCATTGTTAGGCTGGACTTCCCTTCACTATAGAAGGAATAGAAATGCCGCCCAATGGGCCTTCAGGGCAGTGACCAACAAGCTCCCCTCATATGTCTCAGATTGTATTCCCCGGAGTGTGTTACACACCTACGCTCTAAGGAGCTATTCCCTAATTGCCCTCCAAGTTCCAAGGGTCAAAACTCGTTTCAGCAAAGCTGCTCTAAGCTTCTCTTTACCCACTTTGTGGAACGGTTTACAAAGGAACTTGAAGCTGAGCTGCCCTGTTAGCCTGAATATCTTCAAGGAGCTCTACTATCACTACATGAAAGCACCTTGCAAATGTTTTCCTCACCGCTAGTCCACTAATTCCGCAACTCCCCCTTTCCATCCTGACGCTCGCCATGTTTCTACCCCTGGCTCTCACTCTTTCCCTATTAACTCTTCCTGCTGCACCCACCCTTCCCTGTCCACTCCAGCCTGGCTAAAGTCCCACCCTATCCATAGTAGTGTCCCAATTATCTACCCCTCCTCCATCATTATCATAATAAACAGGTACACGACAGCCATCGTCACTTTCTGTGGTTTTAGTTCAATTTTTCCCCCAGTCGTTGGTAATATATCCCTCCTCTTCTTTACCTCTCTAACCTGCCACCCCATACATGGCCTCTTTCCCCTATATGTGTAGTTGCCGGCTGCCTCACTCAAAATATTTCTGCTTATAACCCCTGTATGCCTATGGTTGATTGTACATCTGCTGACTTCTTCAATTGTAAAATAATGCTGTTGTTTTTTTTATTTATTTCAACCTTGTACTCGTACTGTATACACTGTATATACTTTTTCTTCCTTGTATATTATTGCTTTTTGTATACCTGCTTCTGTACTGTACTTTGATGTATTCATGACCAGGTCCACCTTGCAAATGAGCCTTGCTCAGTGGTGCCCGCCTGGATAAATAAAGATTTTGATTGATTGATTGATTTATTGATTACGGCCTGCTCACTTATTTGGCTATGAACAACTGTGCTCTGTCCAAGGTTAGGGTGCTCCAAAAATTCCATTTTATCCTGAAATCTAATAGACTAACACATCTCTGTGAATTGTGTTGTAGTTTTAATTGACAAGCTGGATTACCAGATAAAATATTTCATGGCATTGATTATTCCAGTAGCCTGTACCCCCTAGTCAGTACCAGGCTTCAGTACACTATACCTCTGCACTGCCTTTCTTCCCCAGCACAAATCTTTCTATTTATTACCGCTCACTGTGCCTTGATGATTATTTTGCACTTGTAATTGTATGTATTATTTGTACTTTGTATGCACTTTATATGGTACCATGTATTGTTGACTATGAATTGCCTTATTGTATTCTCCTGTACCCTTCCCCTGGTTACACCTGGAAACAAGCCTCGGCTCAGTGTGCGTCTCCCGGTTACCAATTTAATTTTCAAATAGATAAACTCATAATTTCATCCATTTTTTTAAATTCAAGTTTATTGTTATTTCAGACACAATTATAACATTGACATTCTCATACACTACAATACAGAAGTAATGAAAGAAAAAAAATGATCATTTGTTTTAGGTCAGTACTGTATTACATCATACTTCATGACCCTGTACATACTAAGATCATTATGGGGTAGTTATCTAGGCAGATTACAGTTTCTGTTAATGACTTCCTTTTTCAAAATTCAGTCACCATTAATTTGTTTGGGCCCCCCTCCCCACCATGAGGAATTAATGTGCTTTCCCTCTGTATCCCTACCTCACACCAATTCTCCCCTTTCCCAGTCATACTGTCACATGGCTTTCTTTCCACATCAACCACTGCATCTATCTTCTGACAAAGGCTTGTGTTTTAAAATTAATTTTATGAGTCAGTTCCTCCATGTCCTGAATCTCAACTACAATATCAACCCATTGTTGGGCGGGGTAGGTGAGTCCATGAGAGACATTTCCTGGTAATAGCCTTGTGTGCCGATGCTATCAGAATATTCCACATGTAAGTTTGATCTTTACCTTTTACCTAACGGGGTAGCAGACCTAGTACCATGTGCCTTGGACCCAGTGGCTCTGTCACTGAAAAAATGTCTCCCAGTGCTTGTGTTATATGCTGCCAAAACTGAGTCAGTTGCGGACATTGCCAATATATATGGAGATGGGTAACCTGTGGCTCTGAGCAGCCCCTCCAACATATTGATGGGCAATTCCTATCCCATTTGTTCTTCATTACCGGACTAATAAAGAAGCATGTCCAAATTTTCCATTCATACTCCTTCCATATCTGGGAGTATGTAGTTTTATTTGCTTGTGAAAAAATGATTTCCCATTTCCTCTCTGAAAGTTGTTCTCCCAGCTCAGTCTCCCACCTGTGCTTAAGGGCCTTAGAGTGCCCGGCTCCCCTATCTCTGAGAGACCCATATATTGCTGAGATGTGTCCCTTACACTTCCTATGACTTATAATGTCATCCATAAGAAGCAGGAGACCAGATGGGGTCGATGTGTCCCTATATTGTGTCTGTAAAGCTTGGGTATGGGCCCTGATATGTAGGTATCTGAAATAATCTGTCTTAAGTGGAATTTCTCCTTGAGGTCTCCAAATTCTCGTATAATACTCCCTTCCATAAACTGACTTAGTGTGTAGAGGCCCAGTCTCCCCCACCTTCTAATAGTAAAATCCCGGTGTGACGGTGTAATGACTGGGTCCCAGGCGAACCATCTCAGTGGCCACATCTCTGCTAGCAGCTGGGGTTTTTTTCCATAGTCTATGGACTGCTCCCAGCGTATTCCTCACAGAGAGCAGTGTAGTATTTTGGTCTTTAAGTGTAAGGTCTGGGTTTATCATTCTGGCTCCTAAATGGGCCCCATCTGTGCTTATTGCTTCCATAGTTTTCCAGTGTGCCGTATAATCAGTAGTCAACCACAGGAGGGCATTTCTTAATTGTGCGGGTAGGTAGTAATCTTCTAGGTTTGGGATCATTCCCCCCCCCCCATATTTTTTATTTGTTTGCATAAGGGAGCTTTTAATTCTTGGCCTTTTATTGGCCCATATAAACTTCAATATAGTTCTCTGCCAGTTCAGCAGTTGTTTCAGATGTAACTTCAATGGCAGGCTTTGAAAAAAATAAGAGAAATGTGGGTAGGATATTCATTGTGACTGTTTGGTTTCTAGAATAAATGAGTAGGTTCAGCAATTCCCAGTTGCTGATATCCTGTTTCATTTGGTTTACCAGAGATTCAAAATTGTTTGTAAATATCCGGTTCAGGGTTTTGGGAATGTGGGTACCGAGATATTTTATTTTTTTACTATTCCTTTTCAGAGGGACTAGTTGGGAAATTGTCGGGGAGGGAGAATAGTGAAATGTAAGTAGCTCAGTTTTTTTTTTTTTTTGTTAACGGCATAACCCAAGAGTTTACCATATTTGTCTAATAATTCCCATACTCTGGGTAATGAATCCTCTGGTTTGGCTATATATAAAAGAACAATGTCCATGTATAGGGATATTTTATGTTCCACTTCCCTGACTAGCACCCCCCTTACACCTTGGTCCTCACTGATAGCCTGGGCAGAGGCTTGATGTACATAGAGAAGAGCAGTGGCTAGAGTGGACAGCCTTGTCGTTCCTTTCCCTGGGTGAATCTCTGTGAGATTCCCCCATTTACCCAAACGTGAGCCTGCGGAGAGGCATAGAGGGCCTTAATGGCTTCTATGAAGGCTGATGGGAACCCCATTCTCTGTAGAACAGAGAAGAGGAAACCCCAGTCAACCTTGTCGATGCCTTTTCGGCATTCAGTTCCACAAGGCATGCAGGGATATGCTGTTTGTTGATGGTATCTATTATGTTTATTGTTCTTCTGACTCCTTCTGGGGCTTGTCTACCTTCAATAAATCCTGTTTGATCTAGATTGATGATTTGGGTTAAAAGGGGGTTAAGTTGGGTAGCCACAATGGCCATGAAGATTTTATAGTCTACATTTAGTAAAGAAATAGGCATATATGAACTGCATTCTTTTGGATCCTTCCCTTCCTTTGGTATTACTGAGATGGTAGTATAGTTCCAGGAAGTGGGGACTGCCTCTCTCTCCATCCAGATCGGGGTATAAAGGTTTTTAAGTGAGGGTGTTGTCTCAGGCAGAAAAACCTTGTAGAATTCACTACTAAAACTGTCAGGTCCTGGGCATTTACCCACTTTAAGGGCTTTAATTGTGGACACAATCTCCATTTGGGAAATAGGAACCATCAGGGTCTGTGCCTAGGCTTCACTAAGCCTAGGTAGTTTTAATTCTTGCAGAAATCTGGCTGTCTCCTCTGTTGGTGTTTCTGCCCCCCCATATGATATAACTTCTTGTAATAGGTAACTAGGGAATGTGCTATTTGTTCCCATCTATGTGTAAGGACTCCTGTAGTTGGGTTTCAGATTCCAATGACGTTGGACCTGGCAGCCAGCTGCCGCAGATGGTAGGCCAGTTGTTTGGTTGCCCTAGTACCCCTTCATAGTAGGACTGTTTTACATAATTTAGAGCCTTCTCTGTTTCTATTTTGTTTAGATTCTGGATTTTACTTTTAATTATGTTAATGGTTGTGTCACTCTCCCTTCTCCATTTATGCTTTTGTTGTGCTTCCTGCACTTTTAGTTGTTCCAGGAGGGTATCCATTTGTTTCCTCCTTTCTCTTTTTTGTGAGTTGCTATGGATACTGTTTTTCTCCTAACCATGATTTTAATCGTATCCCATAATATTTGAGGAGTAGTTCCCGGTTTGTCATTCATTTCTATTGTCTGCTCGATTACCTTCTGAATCTCCTCCTTCACTTACTCATCCCTTGATAGGCTAGTATTTAATCTCCAGTGAGTGGGTTTCTTTGGGAGTTATAAGTTGCTCTCTAAGTAAATGGGCTGGTGGTCTGAAAGGGTGGCCATTCCCACCCACATAGAGTGGATTAAGGAAAGGTCCCGTGTATAGGTGAGGAACATATCTAGCCTCGAGTATATTCTGTGTCTGGGTGAATAACATGTGAAATCTTTGGCTGTTGGGTACTTCTCTCTCCACGCATCTACCAGACCACAGTCCTTCATGAGTCTGAAAAACTGTCTAGCCATCCTATGCTCAAGTGTTGGGATCCCTGAGGTGGAGTCCAGCAGTCTGTTTAATATTAAGTTCCAGTCTCCCCCTGCTATTATAACACCCCTAGCTTTTTGTGCGATGAGCTGAATCAGTTTGGAATAAAATGTGACGAGGGACCCCGGGGAGCATAAACATTTATTAAGGTGACCAAAATATCTTGAATCTTACCACCACCATTATGTAACGTGCTCCGGGTCCGACACCATTTTCCACTTCTTGAGAGGAGGCCAGCCGACAACAATATGGCCACTCCTCTCTTCCGCCCCTTTTCTAGTGAGGCATGACAAAGTTGTGGGAAGCCCTTGCTCTTCAGTTTCTGGGCTTCCAGGGGAGTTAAATGAGTCTCCTGTATGAAGTTGACCTCACATTGCTGAGTTCTTATAAACTTTTGTGGTTGTTTTCTTTTAATGCAATGACTTATCCCATTAATGTTAGAGGACAATATTTTGGTTTTGACCTGAGCCATGGTCGATTCTATAGGCCCTGTGTGTTTCTCTGACTAGCTTCTTATTCATGTGGAGGCTTGTCTCTCCTGCCCCATCACCTACCCCAATAAAGTACATCCTAAACTCTGACCTTTCCCCTTTTAGTATAATATGTCTGTTGTAGTGTACATTCAAAATCATTACTGTTTTTTCAGTTCCAGAAGTGTGCCCCATCTTATTCACCATTATAATCTTTATACGTAGATCTACCAACTTAGACCAAAAACCTTTCTCCACTAAATGGGAGCATAACTTGTCTAACTTTAAACAACTGTTTTGTCTTTAACACATAGTAACCATAACATTTTAACTGTGCTTTAAATCCTTGTACAGGAAAATACAATGCTAGGGGCAGCTCCCCACTGTACCCCCTCTGGGTTCGTTCGTGAGGGTTACTCATATTATAGAACTGTCTGGGCCTGTGCTTCAGCCTTTGCATGTTTGTATTTCCTTGGTCAGCCCAATACATTGTTCCTGGGCTGGGTTGTGTTGCTCTAGTGGCAATTTGCCTTTCAAAACAGCGTGGGCATTGCCTTTTCAGGGGATAATCCTTGGGTTTATATCCTTCTCCTTGAAGCATAACCAATGCCAGCAGCCAGAAAAAAAACAATCTAAGCATGTCTGAGTACTCTTAAAATATAGAAATTATCCCAAAGCCCCTCCTCCCACCCTTTATCATATTTCCTAAGGGAGGAGGGAAAGGGAACCACAGAGTCTCACCCCCCCGCCCCCTCCATTTTACATCCAATTTTTGATTGTAGAGGCAAACCCCCATCTGTTGCGCCACGTGAAGGTGGTGTTCCTCCTGCCATATATACATCATCCCCCACCCTCCATCCAGTCCCCGAACTATGTAGAGAGAACCATTTCCCCCCTACTTCAAACATTTTGTCCATCTAGATAACATTTTAATCAGAAGTCCATATGTCCATTTTCTGCAGTTAATAGTTCCTTTTCTTCTGTAGGATTGTGGGCGAGTGAATGAAGCACCATTTCTCCTCTTTCCACCCCCGCGTTTGGGCACAATTGGAACCCCGTGTTAAGCCATAAGCTCACTCATTCTGGGGTAACCCCCGCTCAAGGATCAATTCCCTGCACCCGATTTCAATTAAGTTATGTACAGGTTTTTCTCCATCATTCGGGTGTACAGTGAGCGGGCCACAAACCCTTTGCCCATGTTTCCCTCCTATCAGACCCCCCCGCCCGCCCCCGATCCCCAACCAAGACAAAATCTTACAGGACCTGGCTTCAGTCCGGGAAAGAGAGGGAAGGAGAGGGGGGGAACCCACAACAAACCAGGGGAGGAGGTCAGAAGCCTGCAACTTTAATGCTCCTCAAGCTGAGATCAGGGTTCCACATTGGCGGTACTGGTCTCTGGTTCTCCTGATGTCTAGAACTCCGCTCGTCTCTGCCCCTCGATGATTCTGTTAACTTGTAGTGGAGAACTGTATTGCTTGAGTGCTTTGCAGATGTTGGCTCTGAGGGTGGTTGGATGGTTCACCATGTTCAGGTGCGCTTTAGGGACTTCTTTGAGGGCCACCAACCATGTGGAGCACATCAGCTCCTTCTGTAATCTTTCTTTTGTCAGATGGGGTGCTGAAATCCCCAGGTCCTCCAGGAACTGTGATGCAGTGACAAGGTCTTCAAAAACTTTGGTCCCTTCACTGGTCTCGATCCTCAAACGTGCTGGATATAAAATTTGTGCTTTCAGGTTTTTGGCCCAGAGTTGTTTCATTATAAGCCACAGAGCCCTCCTAGTTTCCTGAACTATAGTGGTATAATCATTGTCTATTGGTAAGCGGTATTTCCCATAGGTAATTGCTTTAATTTGCCACTCTCACTGCAGGATCTCCTCCTTAACACTATACGAGGTTATCTTTGCAATGAAAGATCATGGTCTAGCACCAGGGTTATTGGGTCTTTGTACCAGTGACTGATGTGTTCAATCCATGGCCACATCAAAGTCAGGCAGGAGATTTAATGAGTCTCTCAACACTTTCTGAAGAAATGAGATTGGATCTGCAGCTCCCGACTCAGAGCCCTCGGAGATGCAGTATACCTGACATTCTGGTGATATCCCCTTCCCTCCAGATTATCTAGTATATTGGTAAGCTCTCTCTCTCTCTCTCTCTAGCCATCGGGAAGAGCAGCAGTCAATCACATCTATCGGCCTGTTCTGTAACGTTCATTAACCCGATCTCTATTTGTTCCACTCTATGTTAAATTTTTTCAATGTCCTCCTTTAGTTCAGTGAGAGTGGTGTCAATCTTTGTGACTGTTTTGGCTGTTTGGATAATTGAGGCTACCAGCTGTGAGCAGTTGTCTTCCTCAGAGCTCATCATGATCATGTGGGCCTCCTCTAGGCAGTCTTGATCACTGAGCCTGCTTTTTCAAGTTGCAGCATATTTTGAAGCTTTTGTACAGGTGTCTGGGCATTCCTGGAAAGAATTACCCTAGACCTCATTGCTTTAGCTGGTGATTGCATTATTTTTATGTTCGGATGCTGTTAGATTCTTTTGAGGGCAGTGCGGAGCGCAAAGCTAAGCCACCATCAAGCTGCTGACATCACTGGAAGTCCCATAATTTCATCCTTGATAAAAATGTTGCAATAGTGAAACATTTATTTACTTTCTATTCGTTTATTGTATCGTACATGATCAAATGATGTTACTTGAAGATTTCATTGATGTGAACTGCGCAGGGTAAAGGGTTGTTTAAATTTGTGACAGCTGTAATATTGGCTTCTTGCAGGAAACACATTTGTTAACATTGGAAGTTAGCCTTTGTCAAAGAGAATCAATTAGTCAGGTTTTTGCTGCTGGCGACAGTACCAATATCAAAGGGGTAGCCATTCTAATTTTTAAAAACCCTAATTTTAAGAATATTCAGTTTCAAAGCTCCACAGTGTAGGTATATTTTTGTAAAAGGTATTTTGGATCATACTGGGATCATGCAGAACAGTATTTATGGGCCTATTGTGAATTCATTTTCATTAAATTGGCCACCCTTTTAGCCCCTTTTATTACACTTCCCATTATCATTGGGGGGATTGGAACATTTATTTTACACAGGATTTAGATAGGACAGGTAAACTACATGCCAGATTGTCTCTAGTCCAGCAAGCCCTACGTGACATGGTTGATTCCTTGGAGCTGTGCGACCCCGGGTGGATTTTTCACCTTGTATACAGGGAGTGCACATTACTCATCAGCACATGGTTCCTTTTCTCAAATTGACTATATTTTGCTTTGTCAAGGTGTCATGGGTGGCTTGCTGGGCTGTGAGATAGTGCCGCGGGTCCTCTCAGATCACTCCCTGATGTGGTTAAGGCATGGCTTGGCATCTAGTTTCCAAAGGGATACAAAGTGGAAATTAAATAATCAGTTACTGAAGGAAGAATTTATTTAGCTATTTTGTTTTTTGTTGACTGGAAAGGAGGACTAGACCATTTTGCCTGTTTTCAGCCTCGTCCTGGGGAAGGGGGCTACAGATAGATGCCAACTGAAACTGAATCAGATTAAGCTGTTGGGGGTATTTTTAGTGAATATATTATTACAAGACTTAAAGAACAGACAGGAGTTTTTACTCTTCATAATGCTGGCTCCATTGAAAGGGGAGACATGGAATGGAGTGCTTTTAAGTGCTTTGTTAGAGGAGAACTCATTCGTTTAGCATCTAAAAGGAGAAATGCAGGGAGGCAATAGCCTCCGACCTTTTGAAGCATATTAGAGAGATAGAAAAACAACTGAGCCCTAAGTCACCAGAGGAGCTTCAATATGAATTACTTTCTTGCCAGGATAAATATGCTGAATACCTGCAAGAGAAGGCTGAATAATCTATTTTAAAAATGCATTCCACTTACATTGATCAGAGCGAAAAAGCTGGGTATCTCCTGGCTTTATGTCTCAAGACAGGACGCATCATGTATCATTTCTTCTATTAGGTCTAGGGGGGTGTTAGGGTGTTAGGGTGTATTAGTAGGGGTATCACAAGTCGTAAGAGGGAGGTATTAATCCCTCTGTACAAGACACTGGTTAGGCCCCATCTGGAGTACTGCGTGCAGTATTGGAGGCCACACCTTCACAAGGACATTAACCAAATTGAGGCAGTCCAGAGAAGGGCAACCAAAATGGTGCAGGGACTGCATCAGAAGACATATGAGGACAGATTAATGGAGCTCAATATGTATACCCTGAGCAAAGGAGGAGAGAGGTGATATGATCGAGGCATTTCAAACACCTTAAGGGCATAAACAAGGTGAAAGAGTCTAACATGTTTAAATATAAGAAAATAGCAGGACAAGAGGACACAGCATGAGATTAGAGGGAGGCCGATTAAGGGGAATGTGAGGAAATTCTTTTCACAGAAAGGGTGGTGGATGCATGGAATGGCTTACCACAAGAAGTGGTGGCTATGAATACAGTGCAGGGCTTCAAACAGGCATGGGATAGGCATAAGGGAGCAATACAAATGACTATGAATAGATAGGCCACTGACAGAGCAAAGGCCGATGGCACATTTATAAGGTAGAAAAAGAAATGGGCAGACTGGATGGGCCTTGCGGTCCTTATCTGCCGTCAACTTCTATGTTTCTATGTTTCTATGTTCAGAATAGAGACATATGGCAGCTACAACCAGGTAGAAAAAATGGGCAGACTAGATGGGCCTTGCGGTCCTTATCTGCCGTCAACTTGTATGTATGTATGTTGTAGGTCTGAGACTGATAATTCTTTTAAAACCTCACTTAGAGATATTACCCATGAATTTATTTATTAATTATTTTATTTAGTTTTTGTTGACCAGGTGGGTGTGCTAGACATGAAATGACTATTTTCAGACATGACCCAGGAGGTTACAGAGTTAAATCATTACAGTAGAAATAAAGTAGCAAAGCAAAAGATACAGTGGACACATTACACAGAGTGGATGTTAGGTACAAAACTAGGAAATCAATGACATTACAATAAACAGAGATCAGAATAAAAAATAAACATACTTGAGCAGCATATCTACAGGGTTTACACAATGTACAGTAAGCAGTAAAAAAATCATGGTAACATTCTCAACAGAGCGTATTGCAGCAATAATGAACCTAAGGATATAAAATAAATATATAGGGCATATTCACTGGGCAGCGAAGAGGGTAGAATAGGGTTCAAGTAACTTGAGATGGTGCATATAAAACTACATCCCAAACAAGCAAGGAGACAACATTTACAGCTGGGGGAATAAGGCAGGAGAGGGTGGATTGAAAATGGATACAGAGGAGAGAGCAACAGTTAGCAAAGAGAGAGAGGGAGAGGATACCAGGTGAATACAAATTAAGGAGGTTTGAAGCAAGGGCATATGTAAGAAATGGATAAGAATTTGTGAAGTTCTTTTTTAAAGATGACATGAAATGGTGCCTGATGAACAGCTAGAGGAAGGAAGTTCCAGTACTGTGGGGCATAGTGGGAGAAAGCACAGGTACCTTTAGATGTTTTACATCTTGCAACATGGAGGAATGCTTGGTCGACCAAGCATAGGCCATATGCCGATGATTGGGGGATCAACATGGCAGCAAGTGCTGAGGGAGTTTGAGACCTCACAACACCATCTACCAGGGAGCCAAGGGAGAGGAGTCTGACAGCAGAGGGTGAATGCCAGTTGAGGTCTGCATATAGCTGGCAGTGCTGTTTGAGCCAAGGGGATGAGGAGGCATACCAGCAGATGTTATTATAAGTAGTATCCCATCTGTGAAGTGTTGATTTTTGAACAGCAGCATAAGTTGGGACACCGTAGATCAGGACGGGAAGCAGGATAGTAAGATAGCCAGGTGACAGCCAATCTAGCCGAGGGGGTAAGGACGTAGCTAGTCTTATCAGCAATGCCCAGTTTTGAATTGACAGATTTACAGTTGGATAGTACATGGAGATCAAAATCTAGGGACTGATCTAGTAAGACACCTAACTGTTTGAAAGATGAGACAATACCGATAGGAGAGCCGCTAGTGCTAGATACCTTGAAATTGACTTGATAAGATTTGAGTTTTGAGGCAGTTTTGAGGTATGCTATAGATCTCTTTTTGGGCCTTTGCCTAGTCCACTAGCTGCCCTGGCTATTCAAGAGTACCTAGCTAGTATTGTTCTTTCCACCTTATTGGAACATCAGCAGGCTTATCACAGCACACTTAGTTTCCTGAATTACTTTCCCTGTTCTTGTATGTGTACTTTATGTCAAATGATTGCTGCTCTCGTGTAACTAATTCTGGGTTGCCCTGAAAAAGGGATTTTTTTATCTGAAGGGTGTCATTGAGGCACAGGTCAGGAAGCACAGGAAAACCAGGAGCAGTTGTAAAATTCACAAGAGTTTTATTATTAATAACAGTGAAATAAAAAATAAAATTGTTCAGAATAACTATTTACAATGCGAGTAAAAACATAGAAAATCAGAGTCCCTCTGAGTTTTTCTTCTCAATTTCCAAGCTCAGTCTCTCAGTCTCTGTCATTCTGTTTTGCAAAACATTGCAGCTCCTTTTTTACAAGTCTGTGCAGGAGCTCATTAAGCAAATAGCATTCTTCTCACACAGTGTTCTTGTAAGTTTCCAGTGTTCTTGTCAGTTTCAGCAGGTGCAGCAAAAAGAACATTGTGACGTAGAACTGACCTCTTGTTTATATCTCTGCAAAAGGCTTAAAAATTGCATCTCAGGTTAACCCCTTGAGTTCCAAATAGCTTTGCAATATTTCAATAGTATAACTATATATAGTTTTAAACAAAGTGATCCCAGTACCAATTACATTTCCACAAAATGATTCACACATATTTTTATACCAGCAGATATGCAAGCGGGGGGAGAAAAGACAGAATAGCAAGTGAGGGTAGAGAGACAGCGAGAGGCAGAGAATTGCAAGATGATTGAGGTGATCAAGTCCTAGGTCTCATGAGAAAATTTAGTTGCGCAATCAGACAGAGAAGAGACAGAAAAGGAGAGAATATAACAGATCCTTCCATTTAAACTCTTTCTCCAGAGCAACTGGGACAGGGCTGTAGCCAACCCTGTCACATAGCCCCCTCCTTAAGAGGGAACATGTTTTACAAAAACAGGTTTCCAAAATATTCTTTAAATTCTCCTTTAACATGACAGTAGCTTATAATCTTTACAGTTCAGTATATATGCAGCATATCAAACAGAGAAGTTTCATCTCACATATTTTTTTCAACCTTTGTAATTCTCAGTTCCTGATCCATATCTAGACAGAAAATCAGCATTGACATTTTCTTTCCCAGATTTGTGCATCGCTTTAAATTTAAATGGCTGTAGTACCAGGTACCACCGTGCGATTCTAAAATTTTTGTCCTTCATTTGGTTAAGCCAACAGACAGGATTGTGAACTGTTACAAGTACAAAGTCGGTTCCTAGTAAGTAAAACTTAAGGGACTCCATTGCCCACTTTGCTGCAAGACATTCCTTTACAATGGTGAAGTACCTTTTCTCTCTGTCATGCAATTTCTTACTTATGGAGAGAATAGGATGTTCTTTCTTATCTACATGCTGACTCAAGACTGCACCTAGGCCTACCTCTGATGTATCTGTTTGTAACAAAAATAGTTTCTCAAAGTCTGGGCTTCTTAAAAGAGGGGCCGAACATAATGCAGCCTTAATGGCTCGAAAAGCTTCATCACACTCTGGGGACCATTTTACATTATTCGGGTACCATTTTTTTGTAAGTTCAGTGAGGGGAGTAGCTAACTCTGCAAAGTAGAGAACAAATCTCCAATCGTAACCAACCAGTTCTAAAAATGACCCGACGTGTTTCTTGGTTTTGGGGACAGGGCTGCTAGCTACAGTTTCTATCGTGGAAACCTCTGGCTTGACTTTTTGATTTCCCAAAACATAGCCCAAATATCTGGTTTCCTGCATGCCCAATGCACACTTGATAGGATTAATTGTCAGACCTGCCTTTTTGATCGAGTGGATAACTGCTTGTAGGTGTTCCAGGTGTCTTTTCCAGTCTGGACTGTACACCATGACATCATCCAGGCACGCAGCACAATAACCAGTGTGAGGCGATAAAATTACATCCATGTACCACTAGAATATAGCAGGAGCGCCATGTAAACCAAACGGCATGGTGGTGAACTGATAGAATCCTATAGGAGTGGCAAAAGCAGTTTTGTCTCTGAATTATTTAGCTAGGAGGATTTATCAGTAACCCTTGGTGAGATCTAGCATACTGATATACTTAGCACTTCCCAATGTGTCCACCAAATCATCTGTTCTGGGCATAGAATAACTGTCAAATTCTGACACTTGATTAAGTTTCCTAAAATCAAGGCAGATTCTAACACCCCCTTCTTTTTCGTTTACAGTCACCATTGGTGATGACCACGCGCTTCTTAACTCTTTTATGATACCTATTTCTTTCATTTTTTTGTATTTCCTTAACCACATCTGCTCTTAACCACTCTGGTAATCTGTATGTCTTTTGCGTAATAGGGCAAGCATTCTTTGTTGCTCTTATGTGTGCGACACCTTTAGCTCAGCCTTGAACTGTTGTAAAAGTACTGTTAAATGTCTTTAACAAATTACAAATTTCTGCAGTTTGTTCAGAGGTTAAGGAAACATTCACCTTTACAGCATCAGTAGTAACAATTTGCTCCAATCTATCATAAGCTACATCAATATCTCCTTTATTAGTTTCTGGTAAAACTAGCAAAACAGCTTTTGGTGTTTTTTCTACCCATTTCTTGAGGAGGTTATCATGGTATATCTTAGTAGGATTTTTCCTGTCAGGGGTCCCAATCTCATAGTTAACTGTGCCAGTACATCTAAGAACCATATAAGGTCCTTGCCACTTCATTAACAGTTTATTTTCTGTAGTGGGTAATAATAACAAGACCGTATCACCTGACTCAAAAATGTTTTCTTTTACCCCATGGTCATAACACACCTTCTGCTGGTGTTGGGCCACTTCCTGATTATTATGGGCAATTTCAACATATTTTGCCAGCTTCTTTCTCAGGGCACACATATAAGATGTAATAGATTGTTTCTGATGGCGGTTATCTTCCCATGTTTCTTTTATTACATCTAATGGCCCTCTAGGTTGTATAGCATACAGCATTTCAAATGGTGAAAAACCTGTTGATGCCTGTGACACTTCTCTGTAAGCAAAAAAGCAGGTGAGGTAAATACTGGTCCCAGTCTTTCCCTTCCCCTTTTACAAACCTTTTTAACATGCGTTTTAGGGTTTGATTAAAACACTCAACAAGACCATCTGTCTGAGGGTGATAAGGGGACATTCTTATGGCAGTGATGCCTAGTAGTCAGCACAGCTCATTCAGTAATGCAGCACCAAAATTACTACCCTGATCAGTAATAATCTCTTTAGGTACACCCACCCTGCAGAAAATTTTGGCAAGCTGTGCTGCCACTTTTGGGTCTGTGGCAGTGCGCATTGGAACTACCTCTCAGTATCGAGTAGCATAGTCACATACTACCAAAATGAATCTATTACCCTTTTTACTTTTGTCTAAAGGGCCAACCACATCCATTGCAATTCTCTCAAAAGGCACATCTATCAATGGTAGGTGCACCAGTGGCACCTTGTGTTTTTAGTCACTGGGGCTACTTTCTGACACTCAGCACAAGAACTGCAATAGATAGATAGATAGATATTTATTTATAAAGTGCCCTTTTCCATGGACTCTGGTCACTGTACAATACAAATCAATAACAAAAACACATATGAGCTGCAATTCATCATAACCTTAAAATTCTATCCATCCCATTAAAACAAATATCAATCACTAAAAGCCTGCTGGAACAGATTTGTCTTTAATCCTTTCTTGAAGGCATCTACCAAGGGGGCTGAGATAGCAACATCTTCATGAATTCCAGGCCAGTGAAATCTGCATAGCAATCTGTCAAGGGTGCGATCCCTCCCTGAGGACTACCATGTGCTATCAGTAACAACTCAGATCTATTCTTCTGTGATATAACCAGTTGTTCTGTCTGGTCCTATGCCTGAGGTTTAACCCAAACTCTGTATAGTAGCCCAGTACATTTTTTAATCCTAGGTTCACCCTGTCTTGGTTTCACCCCCAGCTGCTTAAAATAACCCTGGAGAGAAACATCATTAGCTTGTTCTAAAAGAAAATCACAATCAGTGATCAGTTTAGTTTCAGCATTTTCATATGTTAACCCCTTATGTCCAGTAGTCTTTTGTTGCCACTGTTTCTTCAGGCATAATCTTTCTTTCTCAGACTTCCAGATCTTGGAGCCATGCTCAAACAAGTCTGAATCAAAATCAGCGAAAGGAATAGAGTCCCTACCATCTGAGATTTTCTTTGCCTGAGCTCTTGTCACCACAGCTACTGAAACATCAGGATTTATTCCCTGTTTGATTAACTCAGTAAATCCTGAAAAGTCGTTTCCAATAACCACAGGTACAGGTAACTTAGGTACTACCCCCACTTTCATTTGGTGTGACACCCCATTAATAGTGAGAGTCACTTTGCTGGTAGGATAGTATCGAGTGTCCCTGTGGATGCAGATGACACCAGTACCTGGTCCCTTTGGACATTGTTTTCCCAGCGCTTCAATATGCACTAGGGTCTGTCTGCTTCCCGAATCTATAAGTCCCTTCACAGTCTTAGCTCCCACTTTCACATCTGTTAAGTACTTGCCCCAATTTGCTAAGGACAAATCTGCTCCAGTGTCACTCATCTTATAATGGCAATTTCTTGCACTATGACCTGGCTTATTATAGTTATACCAAATAAAGTTTTTGGATGCAGATTTGTTACCCCCACCAGAGTTCTTATCAGACTTGGAGTGTAAATGGGAAAAAGAGTATCTTACCAGTGCTTGGCTGTTACCTCACTGCTGTGGCATCTGCCTGGTGATTTGGTGGTCTCCAACCAAAGAAAAAGCCTCTTTGTCACTTTCTCTTCTGTGTTCTTTTACCCAAAGCTGCACATCTGTAGGCAGGATGTTGATGAATTACTCCATTGCAAATGTGTCGGTGATCTGTGGGACTGTTTTGCCCTCTGGTTGGAATCATTTTATCAGGAGTTCTTTGAGTAGGGTGAAGGCTTCTCAGGGATTGTCGACTGAGTTATACTTCAGAGACAGAAATCTCTGCCTGTAGGGCTCTCCTGAGATGTCATACCTTTTCAGGATTTCACTTTTCACCAGGTCATAGTTTTCTGACTGTGCAGTGTCCATATTGCTGAAGGCAAGTTGGGCTTTACCCATCGTGTAAGGTACCAGTCTGATTGTCCATTGCTGCTTTGGCCACTGGCAGGCTGCGGCAGCCCTTTCAAAAGTTGCCAGGTATGATTCGATATCAGAGGGACACAACTTTGTAAGTTTAATGTATTTCATGTTGCCTGTGTCCTGTTGCTCATCTAGATCTGTGCCCAATCCTCTGCCTTTGATTGCCTGCATGTCTTCTCTCCTCTGCTGTTCCAGTTGATGCATTTCTTCTTTTCTCTGTGCTTCTAAATGTTGAATTTTGTGTTCTCTCTGCTGCATCTCCTCTCTTCTGTTTTTCTGTCTCTCAGTTGTATAGCTCACCATTTGAAAAAGGCAGTCAAGCTTTCAAGTTCTGTCACTGCCTGTTCTTTTTCTATATCTGGTGCTAGCTGTACAGTCTCAGCTTGGACTTCTGTCTCTGCTAGTTTGGTTGCCATTCTCCTAGTAACCACTCCTGGACTTGCTGCTGCAGAATCCATACCTTTCTTGTATGCTTCCCTGGTATCAGGTCTATTACCCAAGCACAAAACTCTTGGCTTAGAGTATGCATGGCGATACTATCCCACTTAGGCTGACACCATCTGTCATTGAGGCACAGGTCAGGAAGCATAGAAAAACCAGCAGAAGTTGTAAAATTCACAATAAGAGTTTTATTATTAATAACAGTAAAATAAAAAAATAAAATTTTTCAGAATAACTATTTACAATGGCACTAGAAACATAGAAAAAACAGAGTCCTTCTGAGTTTTTCTTCTCAATTTCCAAGCTCAGTTTCTCAGTCTCTGTCATTCTCTTTTGCAAAACATTACAGTTCCTTTTTATAAGTCTGTGCAAGAGCTCATTAAGAAAATAGCATGCTTCTCACAGTGTTCTTGTAAGTTTCCAGTGTTCTTGTCAGTTTCAGCAGGTGCAGCAAAAAGAACATTGTGACCTAGAACTGACCTCTTGTTTGCATCTTCTGCAAAAGGCTTAAAAATTGCATGTCAGGTTAACCCCTTGAGTTCCAAATAGCTTTGCAATCATTTCAACAGTATAACTATATACAATTTTAGCTTTTCAATCATTTCAACAGCATAACTATATGCAGTTTCAAACAAAGGGATCCCAGTATCAATTACATTTCCACAAAATGATTCACATATATTTTTATACCAGCAGGTATGCAAGGGGGTGAAAAGACAGAACAGCAAGGAAGGTTAGAGAGATAGCAAGAGGCAAAGAATTGCAAGATCATCGGGGTGATCAAGTACGCGGTCTCATGAGAAAATTTGGTTGCAAAATCAGACAGAGAAGAGACAGAACAGGAGCGAATATAACAAATCCTTGCATTTAAACTCTTTCTCCAGATCAACTGGGACAGGGCTGTAGCCAACCCTGTCACATAGCCCCCTCCTTAAGAGGGAACATGTTTTACAAAAACAGGTTTCCAAAATATTCTGGGATAGGGCCATATTCAATCCTGTCACAAAGGGGCCTACCCGGTTACCAAAATTTAATAATTAGGTATGAAATAAGCCACATAATATTGTACATTTTAGGACTGTAGTAACTGGGTACATTTTTCCATATGAAAAGCTGGTTATTAATTCACTGTTATGCCATCTTTCCCAATGGAAAGTGAAAATGCCAGCTTGCACTCGCTGTACCACATGGCTATCTCCAGAATACTCACACTGATTAAGTTCTGTACATTTCTCTCAGACTGATTTCTCATGCAAAAACTCACCTTAGGACAGCACAACATCAGTGCTACCCCCAGAAAATCAAACTAATGAAGGCAGGATGTTTCCAGGTTCGGTGACCTATGCAAACAAGAAACAATTAAGCAAGCAAGAACGTTGAATACTTTCTTAAAAACTGAAAGCGATTTATAAGCACAGAAAACTTTACAGAAGTCACGCCAACTGAACTAGACACTAACCTGGCAAATTTTGTCTATTGTGTAAAATGACATGACAACTCTGAATATAAACTGGGAACCATCAAAGACACAGTAGTACTAGCAAGCATCGACCAGCACTTAGTAAACTCAAAAGAGCCCCATTAAATTTTTAAAGGGCTACAGACAGGTTTCATAGAAACAAAACTAACCCTAGCAGCCAAACAAAAACAAAGGAAAACACAGAGAAAGGAAACCATCCCCAAAAGGCAGAACCACTGACAGAAGAAAAGATAAACTTGCTGTACACTTCAGGGACCCTGTCAATGGAAAACCCAACAACATTGTTAGGTGTTCTATTTTTTAACATTGGCATACGGTTCACCCTATGAACTAAGGACCACTGTGATCTAACCTGGGAGAGTTTGCCATCTCTGAGACTCCTTCTAGGCAGACTATGTAGTTAATCTTTGGTGGTTCCAATTGTGTTTTCCAGAAGGGTGTGACCATAAACATATAGCACTGTCCTTCTCCAAAGAAGCCTGCTCAAGCAAGAGTCCGAACATTCTCTGACTCCGATGATTGTAACTCTTACCTACCTAAAAATAATACTGTCACAATCTACTCCTCTGCAAACTGTCTCTGTAACTCTCAAAAACTCACTATTAAAATTAACTGCAAACCTCCTTTTCCTGATATTTCTACTCCAGTCCCTTCTATATTGTCACAAATGCTCTCTCTCTCTCTCTCTCTCTTTCTCTTTCTGTCCATAGAAACCAGTGATCTCTGATCCTGTCTCATTAGAATATTGTCATGGACACCAATTTTCAGAGCTGATCCTAATAACAGATTTTTGGCACTTTTTGGACTTTGAAACTTACTTTACTGTTTGCCTTAATAAATGTAGGTACAGTTCTAAAGTTGTAAAGATGTCTGGATGTTCATGCAAGTCTCAACTCCATTTTCTTATTGCGCTTGTTACAAGTGACAGAAGCACAGATGAACAGGTCAGTGGATCATACAATAAAATATAAACAAAGTTGTTTTGATCAATTGCAGTGTTCAGTAAATAGTTTGCATCTATCTGTGAAACAAAGATGTTAAATAAACCACACTTCATGCAAGTCTGTTGTTTTCTAATGATTTATTTGAACAGAAGTGTATGACAAAAAAACGGTCCCAGCCATTACATAAATTAATGCATTGGGGAAAAGTGTAACATCCTCAGTGTGGGATGCTACAATAAACTCTGCAGGCTTTGCCCTCAGGGTTTATGTAGCAAACCACACCTCAAGTGTGCACAAAATTCTTATAATAACAGGTGCTCATTTTTTCCCTAAGGGAAACCCAGTTATAATTTCTTCCTTATAACCCACAGGTTATAACAGCAAACATGCGCTGGGTTTCCCTTCCATTGCACATGCACCAGCCACCACTCTTACCTTCCTCTGCATTAGATGCCAGTCCTCAGCACTGCGAAGTACACCACCCATCAGAGTTGGTGGTAAGTTTCTTTAAAAAAATAATAGTAACAGGGCTACAAAACACTTAATTTTGAAACCAGGCTGCTTAAAAGAAAAAAGTAAACATTTCTTCAGGAGCCGCTACTGACCATGTTAAAACCCAACCGATCCACTGCTCTGTGGAGATGTTTGTTTATTTTATATAATTGCTGTGGTGAAAAAATGATCCCCAACAATTATGTACAATAAAGGCTGGGTAGGGGTGCAAAACTTGAATTTTACACACACTCTAGGTGTGGGATGCCTTTATAAATCCCTCAAGCTTCACTCTTGGGGTTTATGTGATATCCCACACCTTAGTGGTGTGTACAATTCTCGTTATAACCCCATACCCAGCCATTTTTCTTAATGTTATAGTCTCCTCCCCATGCATTATTCTATATTTAATGTATGCCACAGGAGTGTAGCAAGTCACATGGCCAAAGACCCAGTGCCCGTAAAATTCTCATTATAACCCCATACCCAGCCATTATTCTATATGTTATAGTCTCTTCCCCATGCCAAAGACCCAGTGTCCTTATGCCCCTGGGAACTGCATTAAAATCCTATGATGCACACCATGTACAGGCTTACTACACTTATAAAATGGCTCTAAGTAGTTTTTGGGAGGAGGAAAATGAGATTTAACACCTGACCGTGCATTTATAAAGGTTTAATGCATGGTCAGGAAATGACTCTTGGCCAATTACATTTCTAGATTTTGTCTTGCCATTTTATAAATAAAAATAATTCCTAAAAGGAATAGTAAGCAAGTAAGTAAGTAAATAAGTAAGTACAACTGTATTTGTTGAGCATCCATTCCCTGAGGCTGAGGGCACAGTACAAAGTTAGGACAGTACAACATAAAACAATGTCAAATCCAGAACACTTACATAACTTCCTAAAATAAATAGAATAGATAATATAAATTAACTAATAGTGTTAAAACAATGATTTCCAGTCGAAAACCAACCTAATCAGCAGCCAGTGTGAAGGATCCTTACCTACATTCCGAAGGCCTCCCTAAACAGGTATGTCATCAGGCCTCTCTTGAAGGTCTCCAACCAGGGGACCTCCCTCAAAGATCTTTGGAGCCAGTTATACAGGGTTGGTCCTGCCTCTTCAAACACTCGATCTCCAGGTGATTTAAGTCATGCCCTAGGAACAATTAGAAGGCCCACCTCAGAGGAGTGGAGAGGGCACTGAGTGTGGTAGGGGCTCAGGAGGTTATTCAGGTAGCCAGGCCCCAGTCCATATTTGTTTATTAAAAATTTGGTAACCAGGAAAGGCACAATGAGTTGGGGCTCATTTCCAGGTGCGACAGGGGGGACAGGGTAATGGGTTATGCAGTAGTCAGAGTAGCAAACATTGAAAACCTCTGGGTGACCAAAGTAGAAACAATATATATCTAGGTAAATATACAACAAGGTATATATTTGGAGTAACATATATCTGTATCTGGATACTTTTTTCACCACAGCAATTATATAAAATAGCATAAAGGGCTTAATAGATCAGTAAACTGAACTTGAAGGTGATTCTCAACCTCACCAGCTGCTAATGCAGATCACGCAGTACCAGAGTCACATGACAGGACCTTGGAAGGCCTGTCAACAACCCAGCTGCTGCATTCTGCACTAGCTGCAGACAACATAGGACCCCTCCATTTACCCTGAGGAAAACAGCATTACAATAGTCAAGTCTGGAGGTCACTGTCACAAACCCACTCAGCAGGTCAGCCTTCCCAAAGTGCCAACCTCTGAGCATAGTCTTGTGAACAGTTAACAGAACAAGGTAACCCTCTTGTCTGTTTTTGTGGGTTCGAATCAACCTTTGGTCTCAAGTCTTGGAGGGATTCAAACTGTGAACCTCTTGTTAGCACACCCAATGCACAGGCTCAGATATTTCTGTCTTTTGGGGGGGCCAGATATCTTTGCCTACGGGCACTTAACCAGGTGTACAAAAATGAACCCTTAAAAACTCTAATAAAAGACCGCGATTAAACTCTCACCTTTTTCCAGTTGGTATCAAGCTTATGTACAGTGTCTGCTTTAACCATATATACTTTGCTTGTAAAGGAAAGAAATTCAAAGACAGACCAAGTAGGCTTTAAAAATAGAGTTTTACTAAAATAGACAAACATTATGTAAAACATAAAATACAGAACCATATATCACAAAACATGCAAATCTTTTAAAAGAACAAGGGTTTAACAGTGCAATTCCTACTACAGTACTTAGGTTTGTCTCTCTCTCTCTAAATACCTGCTTAAAGTGCTCACAGATGTTTCTTTCTCAGAGCGTAGATCAAAGTCTCTGAAGGAAAAAAAGAATCCTGTTTAAAAACTGGTTTTGTCCACCTCTTTGCATGAGGTCACCTAGCTCCTCCTCTGTTTATGAAAAATCATGCACCCAGGATATTTTATCATATTAGAATGTAAGATAATTAAGGTTACAGCAGCAGAAACTCCTTTCCCCATGTGACTTCCCCAATTAAGTCTTTCCTTTCATCATGTTCTTCTTTCATGCCAGAGCAGCATCCTCTCTCACATAGACATCAAAGCATTTATGTCTTTTTGCCAGATCTCACAGAGGTGCAACATGCTTTGTATCACCATGTGAAAATGTAACTGTGTTTCCTCTGAACATCATAAATGTTTTTGATTTCCCTCTTAGCAACTACCGCTATAATTAACTCAGACAAACAGGTGATCCTTGATTAATGTCTGGTCTGTAATTAGCTCATGGCTTTCATCTTTTTGCTGAGACCTGGGGGGAGTGAGGTCATTCCAAGAGCACCAGATTTCTCAGCAGAGACAATCAGTAATACATTTTTATATACAAAAATGATACAGTGATCAGAACCAGCTATCCAAGTGTCACAGTCACCAAACCAAGTACTAGTGAAGGCAGGTCATCAGGCAGATTAAGGCTTTAATCGGGGCCATATTCCTAAAATGGTAGAAGCTACTCCGGATGAAAGATGACACCTGAACCTCATGTATGAACCTGATGTCCAAAATGACCCTAAGATTCTTCACTGTAGCAGAGGCAGCAAGTGAAGAGGAGCCAAGCATCACACCAGTCAGCTCCCCTACTGCCTCCACACCCTGACGACCGGACTCAGTCACCAGAACCTCTGTCTTGTTCAGGTTGAGCTTCAGCCGGCTAGAGGACATCCAGTTCTGGATCTCAGTCAGACATGAATTCAATATCTCAACCACGTCACATGTCCCAGGTGCTAGTGACAATTATAGAAAATAAATTAAAGCACTGCGCCAACACTGCTGGGGCGGGGTGTAGGTGAAGGCTGCGTGCCCTAAAACAAAACAAACAGACAAAATCACCTCGCACTCCAGAGATCCCCTGAACTGGCGGAGCGCCGGGGACCTTGCAACTGAGCTGTTGTTTTTATCAATCCTCCATTTGTATTTGGAAGCTACTGCAAACCATATAATCTGTATTGCGGTAGCTTCAGATCGCTCCGGTTTTGAGTCTATTGGTATTCTTGCAATACCGAGACCAGGTACAGACTAACAGGCACACTAGCTGTCTGTACCTGGACTCCGTATGTTATGGAGGTATACGGGCTCCACACCAGAGCTGTTCAGCAATCTTTGGCTATGACAAGCATATGGAGACTCCTCGGCTGCTCCCCACCTGGCATGTCATTATGGGGACAGCCACGGGTGCTTGTGGGCATGACAAGGAGGGTTTTCAGACTTAAAATGCCAGCAGGAAGGGTACAGGATCAACCAGATATGAATTCAAATAAAATAGTAACCTGTAAGTGCCACATTTACTTCTATTTTCACATTTGCTAATTGGGCCCCGCTTCACACGCAGGTGGGGCCCAACAGCACATGGACGTTTCCCTTTAAGTACAGGCACACACATGACCAAATGACATACCATAAATCATGTTCCTCTCCCCCAAGTTATGGCAGCTCTGGTCAGCCTGCTTAGACTTCAGCCCCCACCCCCATCCCCACTGAACATCACCACTCCGAAACATCACTTCCCCGGGCAACTGAGGCAGTCACAAAAAATACAGCATGGCATGAGATGAAATTAATTTACTTGCCTGCCCATTCTTTATTGTTCTTTTTTTTTGTCTCACAAGCAAGCAGCTTCGCTGGACCATGAAGACTGTAACTGCTGTTCACACGGTTCACTGAAGCTGCTCACTATAAACACTCCTAGCCTGTCGTCCGGAACAGAAGCACAACCACAACAATACATAATACCCACAAAAACATCAAAATCTTTTTCCGTCCCAGAAAACAGAGTACTGGGATGAATTTCTCCAGCCGTGCATTGTTCGTGGCTCAGGTGGTGCGCACACGCTGGTCCTTAGTAGGAGGTCGCTCTACACACACAACAATTGAGAACACCTGAAAACAAATCACCAAATGTGCCTCAATTAAACTAAATGGCCACAAATAAGTGTGTATGTGTGAGTCTGTTGGGGGGCACGCACACAAACTATCACCCAGAATGACACAAAGATGGGGGGGAGGGGCAGCATGAAGCACCAGCACCACCTACTGGATTACTTTTTCTTACACTTACAATATATGCCTCCCAACACAAAATAAACTGATAAATAAATAAAAATCTCATTAAAATTTTGTTAATATACTTTTTATTATTTGTTTAAAATGAGCCGTTGTATAATGGGCTGGCAGTATAGCCTAAAGTTTAGAGTAATGAGCTGTGAACGAGCTTGGTACATCCAGCAGACCAGACCTTGGTTTTATTCTCACAACCTCTACTTGCATACTGTGTGACTCTAAGCAAGTCACTTAACCTCCCAGTGCTCCCAGGTCACCCCTGAAAACAGGCACTTGTGCCTAGTGGGCCTTACCCGATTACCAAAGAATAAAATAAAATAAATAAAAATGGCAATATGGCACTCCAGGGTGTGTGTTATCATGTAATAACATCACACCTGGGGTGGTGGAAGCACTTGGCTTTGTCTTGTGCTTCAACCCACCCTAGGAGTGACATTATTACACAATAACACACACCCTGGAGTGCCCTATTGCTTAAATATAATGGCAAGCCTTATTGGCTAATGCTATTGACTTGTATTCATCCAATGAATCATTTTATTTTTTTATTTAGTTAGTTTTTGATAACTGGGTAAATGCACTGGACACAAAAGTGACTATTTTCATGCACGACCCAGGAAGTTACAACATCAACAGGATGTTAATTGGAGCACCTTTGCTGCAGCCACATCCAAAAGCAGGGCCATTCTTGATGCCCTTCAGGGGCATGCCTCAGACATCTAGTTTTGGAACCTACTCATGAGGGAGCAATCTTAGACCTCGTACTCTCAAATGGGGATAGTGAGAGGATCTCAGATCTAGAAGTGGGTAGCCAATTGGGAACAAGTGACCACCAAACAGTGTGGTTCACAATAAACTCAGCTACAGAGTCAAGCCATACAAAAGTGAGGGTTCTGGACTTCAGAAGGGCTGACTTTGGCAAGATGGGAGAGTTCCTTAGAAAAGCACTAGCAAACAGGCTAGAAGGAGGGGTGGAGCAACAATGGGGAAATATCAAAACTGCCATCACAGAGGCAACAAGCCTTTGTGTGAAGCAAATAAACAAATCAAAATGAAAGAAAAAGCCACTATGGTTCTCAAAAGAAGTGGCTGTGAAGGTTAGGGAGAAAAAGATAGCATTTAGGAAGTATAAGGAAACACAGAAGGAGCAGGACAGAGAACTGTACCAGTTAAGGCAGAAGGAAGCAGGGAGGGTAGTCAGAATAGCAAAGGCACAAACTGAGGAAAAGATAGCCAACTCAGTTAAGAAGGGGGATAAAACCTTTTATAGGTATATCAGGGAGCGTAGAAAGACAAAGGGAGGGATAGTAAGGCTGAATAGAATGGATGGTGGGTGGGCAGAGAGTGACAAGTAAAAAAGCAGGGATACTGAATGAATACTACAGTTCAGTATTCACAAAAGAGGAGGAGGTGAGGTGCCTAATCCAATTAACAGAAGCACTCTGGAGAGGGGGCTCGATCCCAGTCCTTTCACAGAAGAAATGGTTCTGAAAGAACTCCTAAAACTGAAGGTGGACAAAGCAATGGGGCCTGATGGAATTCATCCCAGAATTCTAAAAGAATTAAGCAGAGAACTAGTGACACCACTGACTACCCTTTATAACAAATCATGGAAGGATGGTGTGGTTCCTGAGGACTGGAAGAAGGCTGATGTGATTCCCCTTCACAAAAGTGGGAGCAAGACAGAGGCAGGAAACTACAGACTTGTCAGTTTGACCTCAATGGTAGGGAAAGTGATGGAATCACTTCTGAAGGAAAGAATTGTTGAGCACCTAGAGGCCAGTGGGGCACAGGACCCAAGACAGCATGGGTTCACAGCGGGAAGGTCATGTCAGACGAATCTAATTGATTTCTTTGACTGGGTGACCAAAGTAATAGACCAAGGAGGGACTGTGGACATGGCCTACCTAGACTTTAGCAAGGCATTTGACACAGTCCCACACAAAAAATTAGTAGTCAAATTAACCAGCCTTGGAGTGGGTTCCAGGGTGGTAGCCTGGGTAAAACATTGGCTGAACAACAGGACACAGAAGGTAACTGTAAATGGAGTCCACTCTGAAGAAAGAGGGATTACTAGTGGGGTACCGCAGGGTTCAGTATTGGGTCCTGTCCTTTTTAATGTCTTTATAAGTGACATTGCAGAGGGACTGGAAGGAAAATTATGCCTCTTTGCAGATGACACAAAGATCTGCAACAGGGTTGATACACAAGGAAGCGTGGAAAGGATGAGAAGGGACTTGGCAAGGTTGGAGGAATGGCCAGAATTATGGCAGCTTGACTACGCAAAGAAGTGCAAAGCAATGCACCTGGGAACAAAACCCTGGGGAAGATTACAAATGGGGGTAGTAAATAACAACAAAATGGAAAGGACCTGGGGGTAACTATCAGATGACCTTAAGGTTGGCAAGCAATGTGAGAAGGTGGGGAGGGGATTGGGGCATACTGATGTATAGGGAGAAGCATCACCAGCAGAAAACAGGAAGTTGTTATCCCTTGTACAGACAGTTGGTGAGACCCCATCTGGAGTACTCGCCAGTTCTGGAGACCCCATCTCCAAGAGACATAGACAGGATGGAGGCAGTTCAGAGGAGGGCAACTAAAATGGTGCAGGGTCCAAGAGAAGCCATACAAGGAGAGGCTAAAAGGAGCTTAACATGTATACCCTTGAGGAAAGAAGGAGAGGGGACATGATGAAATGTTTAAGTACCTCAGTGGAATCAACAAAGTCCAAGAGGGTAGCATCTTTCAGAAAAAGAGATGCAAGAACAAGGAGACACAATTTGAAGATAGAGGGGGGACGGCCGGGGCAATGTGAGGAAGTATTTTTTCACAGAGAGGGTGGTGGACACATGGAACAGCCTTCATGAGGAGGTTGTGGGGTCTAAAACTGTGGGAGAATTCAAGAATGCATGGGACAGACATAAGGCAATTTTGTGAGGATAGGAGAAATCGCCCGTTGGTTAAATAGGATCTGCAGCTTATCACTCTAGAGCAGTGGGGAAATAGGCAGACTAAGTGGGCCAAGCAGTCCTTATCTGCGGTCAAAGTCTATGTTTCTATGTTTCTATGTAAAATACAGTGATAATACAGTACAACAGAGGAGTACAACATATTAGGGATACAATTAAAATGGATAACAATTTGAGCAATTTGAGGTGACTGGAGAAACATTCCGATATATTTCATATCAGAAGTGAAAGTAAGTGCATATAATACTATAGCATTTAAGGATATAGTAAAAATGGATAATGGTCTCAGCAATTGGTGTAACTAGGAGACAATACAGACATTTCACATATCAAAGCACAACAAAGGTAAGCGCACACATAAGAGCTGATTATTCATCTAGGCATCAACTCTATTCTACAAAACTGGCTATAACATAAAGAATATGACTTTACAACCTATGAATCATTATCTGGAGGGAAGTTTGCTATTTTCTTAACTGTTTTGAATTAAACTAATACATTTATTCAACATATTTATCATAATAATACTGAACATACAAGTGCCTGTTTACAGCACTGTCTGGACATGAAACTGTAAATATGTCCATTCAGTTATTTCACTGTATATTTGTTTAACAAGAAATGCTAGGTTGATTCTCATTTTGGTTTGCACATTTCACTTTGTGTCTCCTACCTGTGGTCCAGAAGTTAATTTTTTTTTATGGGAACATTTTTCCCCGACTGCCGGCGAGGCTTGGTGGCAGTGTACCGACCATCCGTTCCGTCTCCCCTTGAGGGGATCACAGGACACAGCAGGGGGGTTATAGTTACAGAAGTAGCTACAGGATGCCCTAACACCCCCCCGAGGGCACTGGCATGAAGGACCAAGGTCCAGTCGGGGAGCCATGCGAAGGCACGGCTTCCGCCAAATTCCTAAGAGTGCCCTCCCCTCCCGATACCATCCTCTGGTTGGATCAGTGCCCAACCCTCCCCAGAGTGGAGAGCTGCCTGACGACAGCTCAATCCAGTCCCCCCCCCACCGACCCCTAACGACTCAGGCTTGTTCTTGAATCTGGGTCACCAGTGCAGCATGAGGTGTGACATCCAGCACCTCAACCCTCAATGCCAATGGGCCGGCTGGTCCAGAAGGTAATTTATGCAATAGGTAAATAATAAATTATCCCCTTGTAGATCAGAACTAGATCAGACTTAATAAAAACAAAAACATCTGAAGTTTGAAGTACCCTGGTCAGTAGATGTGTTGTGTTTTTTAAAGGTATCCCTGATAACGAGTGTCACAACCCCACTCCGCAGGTCAGGCCCTCTGCTCCCACAGTGCCAACTTCCGAGCGCAGTATTGTGAACAGGAACAGAAACAGGGTAACCCTCCTGTCTGTTTTGTGGGTTCGAATCAACCTTTGGTCTCAAGTTCTGGAGGGATTCAAACTATGAACCTCTTGCTAGCATACCCAATGTACAGGCTCAGATAATTCTGCTCTTTGGGGGGGGTCAGATATCTTTCACCTATGGGCACCTAACCAGGTGTACCGAATGAACCCTTAAACACTCTATGAAATACCTCAGAATAAACTGTTACCTTTTCCCAGTTTGGTAAATCAGTAGCTTATGCACAGTGTCAGCTTTAACCATATATGCTTCACTTGTCAATGAAAGAATTTCAAAGGCACACCAAGTAGTCTGTTAAAATAAGAAGTTTTACTTAAAATAGATAAAAAAATATGTAAAATGTAAATACAGAACAATATATCACAAAACATACAATATTTTAAAAGAATAATGTTTAAAAGTGCAAATTTCTACCACAGTACACTTAGACTTGTCTCTCTAATGTATACCTTCTAACAGCGCATGAAATAGATGTTGTTTTCAAGAGAGTCCAAACAAGAATGCATCTCAAGGTCAGTCACAGCATAATTAAAACACTGTCTTGAACCTGCCTTCTCCATGATGTCATCATCTAGCTGCTCCTTTTCAGGATATGTAAATATATACAGTATATATACAAAACAGGAAGTCCCATCAAGAGGTATTAAATTCTGTGACTTCAGCAAAAACTCATTTTCCGAATGATGACACTCTTAATTAAGACTGTGATTTCTCAGTCCCTTTGATCCATGAGCAGCTTCCTTTCTTAAACACATCAAAGGACTTTTTATGACTTACTGCCAGATCTCACTGAGGTGTAATGTGCTTTGTGACACCAGGTGCAATTTAACTGGGCTTCCAGAGGATGTCATAAAATGGATACTCCACTTCCTAGCTTTCAAAGCAAACTGAGAAGGTAATTGTATTATAGAGATCTGCTGTTTAACATATCCTGTCTTTTGAAGTGAAACCTGGGGGGGGGGGTCATCCAGGAGCACCGCATTTCTCAGCATATCTTATGAGGGATGCTCAATAACACATTTTTATATTACAAAAATCACAGAGTAATCAGAACCAGCTGTCCAAGCATCACAACGAGTAGTGAGGTTTGTGGTTCACCCTTAAATCATCTGTTGTTTATTATAAAATGCATTAATCAGTCATCCTGTCAGTACAAAGGTAGGGCTACCACTTGAGGTGCTGGTGACCTGGGTTCAGAAACAAGCTTAGGTCCCTGGGGCTGGCCTGGGGAGGAGGGGAGAGGGAGGGAGGAGGAGGAGGATAGAGATCATAGGGACAGCTCTCCTCCCATCAGGGTGAGGGGGGGGATACAGTGCCTCGCTGCTTGACAGCCACCTGGCAGATACAAGGTGGTAGCACAAGCAAGTGCTCACTGCAGGAAAAGGCCTGCTGTCCGATGCCATGCACTAATATGTGTAGCCACATACGTGTGTGTGCGTCATTGCATGATGGCACCCTGGGGAGAAAGAACAGAGCAGAAACCCCCCAGCCTGCTCTGGCATCTCCCAAAGGACCACGTATAGCCGACATGGCAGACCACCTACCACCACATGTGCTCCTGCATAAGTGGTGGATAACAGGTAAGTCCACGAGAAGGTCAGTGGCAGGGATGGGGTTGGGATGCAGTATTGCTATGGACTGGAAGGTGTAGAAACACAAGGTGGGGAAGAAAATATATTAATCATGTGTGTTACAGATTACTGGTAGTGAAGCTGACAGTTCCCCCATACATTAGCTGGCACTCGAGAAAAATTATTAATGGGACATAGCCGGAACTCGACTGTTACTTCATGTGCTGTGTCCATGATCCTTTCATTCTGCCTCCCTGTGGAGCTGCGTATAGCTCTCTAGAGACTTGTGGGTATTGAGCTTGTTCTTCCATGAGAAAGCAACATTTTTTGACCACAGTGAGGGGCCACTGTGGCAGCACACAGTGAAGCCGTTTCTCCCCAGGCTGGGACACACTGCCAATGATTGTTCTCCCAAGCTGTGGCCGCCTGACCATGGCACCTGAACTCAGATCACTCACTTGGTAGCCCAGCGCACTATCAATGGGCCACGGGCCATCCCCTTCAATTTACTTCTTAACTCCCTGTTCTTGTAGCCAGTCAGAAACATTGTATAATTTTATTTGACAGTTCATGAATAAATTGGAAAAAACGTGCTTTAGATCAGGGAAAGATGACCGAATTAAAAAAAAATATATATATATATATATATATATGTATATATATATATATATTCTAGAGTAAATGATATTAACTGGATAGATTGAGTTGGGGCATGTTCAGACTGAGTTAAAGACTGCTGCTCTTGAAACTGCAGGGTGTGACCAAAAGATTAAGAGAGGCATCTTTAAAATAAGGGACAGGTGGTGACTCTGATGTGTATAAGTACTAACATGCAGTCACTGAAAAGCTTATAGTGTTGGCCACACACACACACACACACACACACACACACACACACACACACACACACACACACATGCACACACATATCCTATGCTGTAGCACTCATTTTGTAGCACACAATTTTGTGACTACTTGAAATTCTGGCAGGTATGCTGTTGCTCTCTGTTATGGCAGCAATATAAGACGATGATGACTAATGTTATACAGCACAGTGTTCCCCTCTTAAGAGGGAATAGAGCAATAAGTATAGACCTACCCATATATATGGAGCAGTCTTCTCTCCTCCCTCACTTCCATTACCAGTTTCCAGTCTGTGTAGCACTTCAAGGCCTCTTTGCCCTGTCAAAATTGCCCTAGAGGTATTCCCTAACTATACTGGGGCCTGGTCCTGGTTAGTTTACTCCTACACCCATACAGGTGAGAACATGCTTCTGGGTACCATGCTGCAGCCGACTCCGACCAACCAAACAAAACTCATTTGAAAGCAAACACAAGGCAGAAGGAGCTGCATGAAGAGATACAGGCTGGCATAAAATTTGTGGGAACTTTTATTTCATAGATCAAAAGAATTGATGACATGGCTAGCAAACCCAGTGCTTTGGCTTCGTTCTAACCCTGACGAAAGCTTAGAGTGAGCCGAAGCATGTGGTTGCTAGCCATGTCTGTAGTTTGCTTTGGGATATGAAATAAAAGCTCTTATAGCAGTTTATTTTGTACCAGCCTGTATCATTTTCATGTGGCACCTTCCACCTTGTGCTTGCTTAGCTTAATCCTAGCTGGACTATGCTGAGATAGACCTTCCACATACGTATTCTACACAGCAGTAAAAAACATCATCATATTGTTTGAGATTGCACCCCCTGTACCTGGGGTACCTGAATGTGACTTGACTCTATGCATACACTCTGTGATTGGTGACTTCGCATTAATTTGCTCCTGCACATTTAATTACTTTGTATATATATTGACTTTGTACATCTTTAGTATTAATTTTGTTGCATTTTTTTCTGCCCCTTCCCCTCACTGTTGCAACTGGAAATTAGACCATTTTGGACTCTGTCTGCTTATCTGGTAAAATATGTTACAAATAAATGAGTAAATAAAGTGCCAGATATAGCTGCCAGCCCCTAGGTACAGTGGTAGCACTGCTGCTCATGACACCCATGACAGAGGTTGGGAACAAGTCAGGGTCATCTCGGCCAGCCCAGGGGGAGAAAGACAGAGTGTCCCCGAGTACACTCTCCTTCTCCAGAGTGAAAGGGTCACTGCCCCTGCTGCAATACTGCCTTCAGGGTGACTTCAGGAGGCAAAGTAGCAGAGATAGTGCAGGGAAGGGGGATGCATGACTGAGCTCTACATAGACACACCTTGCACGCTCATACTGGGCACTCCGTGTGCCTGGCATCCCAGCAGAAACAGCAAAAGCAGAAAAACTCTGGTACACACAGGATGATCCTAGATGTGCTCGGGTCCCACATCTTGCCAACAACCTCTCCAGCACCAAGTCCTTTCCTACTTCCGCACTCAGGAGAAGGTAAGGGATACATCCCAGCTGACAGCAGTCCTTGTCAGTTTCACCTTGGTGCTCCCAAAATTTCTTAAAAAAATTAACCCAGATAAGCTGAAGTCCTTCTTATTTCCTCTTTGTCAGCTACATCAGAAACTCCTGTTTAGCCATGTGTACAGAGCTTAAGCAAAAAGTAGTTTCTCTTAGCTTCTTCCTTTGAACCTGGGTATCTACATTGATTCTGCTTTATCTTACAGTATACAGATCTCAACCATTTCAGGATCCGGATGGATTTATTTAATATCATACACTTTAGGCAATATCCATCTCCTTAGACTACAAAAGGATTACACATATCTGGGTTATTTCCACACTTGATTATTGTAGTAATCAGTTCATTGGGTCACCCTGCCTCAAAATTGGCCTTAGTGGGACATTTATAATGCAGCCGCCCACCTGATATTTGGCCCCCTCACATCATGCACACAATAGTCACCTTTGTTTTAAATCTTTGCACTGGCTTCTTCTTCTTCTTTTCAGGGTTGTTTCAAATTCTTGTCTAAGTTTTTTGACTGTTTACATTGAGCAGCTGGCTTACCTTGCTCTCTGCCTTCAGTGGTATGTACTCCCCCATCACTTTAGTCCTCTAATCCAGTTTACTGGTCCAAAATCAAATTTATGTCAGCTTCAGTAGCATCCTTTTTCTTTGGCTGGACCAGCTCTTTGCAATTCCCTATCGCTCTACGTCTTTGCAGTGTCAGCACTGGACAGGAGACCAAATTCCTAGTCCAGGACTTGAACCCGTAACCTCTTGGTCCAAAGCTAAGTGTGTTACAAAGTTGCACTGTCAGATACAGCACATTACAGATGGATGTACATAGGCGTGCACACACATGTTAATAATCAGTAGCCTTTGTTAAAGACCAGCATCTGCTAAACTAAAAGGCTTGTAAATATTATAACAATTACATTTAACTTCAGTGTTTTCTGTGTTTTGGTATTTTCTCCTGTTACTGGTCTTCTAAATATTTTATATGATACCATACTTATTTCACTCTGACTCTCCCTAACTTATCTCACAAGTGCTGTGTTTGTGACATCACATTCTGTTGTCATGGTGAGCACTATGATGTCATGATAAGAGCACTGTATGGTCAGTTGGTGACACTCAGATATTTTTTAAACACATTTCTTTGCTAGGCTGCCAATATGTTCTTTAAACCCTGGAAGGAAAACTGAATAATTTATAACATCTACTCAGTCATAACAGCTAAAACCCCAAGTAGGTACTAACATAGATACCTGCTCTTTAATGAGCACCTCTGCAATTCAGCCTGTACTTTCATAAACATATTGTTTCAGTGACTACAATTCACTATAAAATATTTTTTTTTAATCTTCAGCTTTCATTTCCAAGGTTTATAAACACATCTTGGTAGCCTGTCTAATCAGTGTATATATAAAGCATTTTACTGGCCTACACTGCCCTCATAGGGCCATTTTTTCATACGATAGTGCACACCATGACAACAAACTGTAATGCTACAGTCTGCAATTGTGACATCTGTGCGGGAAAGTCAGAGGTAAAGGCTCAGTGAGATAAGTACTGCATTATCGAAATTATGTAGAAAACCAATAAGAGGAGAAAGTAACAAAAAATACAACATACGAATAAAATTATTATGAATGTCATTGCTTTCAGCTTTTTATTTTAGTAGTTTTTTTGCTCTATAAAGTATTTTCAGGTAGTCATTTTGCCCACCATTTAAGTCTTAATTGGTCAAAATAAATTACAATGCAGAAAATCAGCATTTTAATAAAACAATATAACTGTGTGCTTCTTTAAGGTTTTGCTGCTTGATCTTCAGATATACAAACTGACCACTAACTGGGATTTAACCTGTCAATGCAAAAGTTCAGCTGGAATTTGGCTACCATTTCAGTGGCGAAGTAGAACACTGCTAGGGATGAATCATGTCTTCAGATAAGATCAAAGCAGAATCTTGTGCACCTTAGCTTCCAGCACTAGGGAGATGAGACTTGCCAAATACTGCTTTGGGAAATGAAAAGCTGATTAACTGTATTAAAGAGCAAGACAGATGCAGAAAGGAAGGGAGAAGGAAGACGAGCCCATCCTGTCCATACATGCCCCAAATCACAGCCTGGCAGTTTTATGGACCATTTCCATTAGCCGCACTGCTGCATACCTGCTGGGCGCAAGTGTGATGGATAGGAGGTATGGTATTCAGGAGGATCCCAATGAGCTGTCAAGGGCGTTGTGCTGCTGCAGGAATTTTGATGGAGAGGTGTGGTACAGGTTTGATAAAAAGTACAGAATTACTCACACATATCAGACCTATGCATACATTTTTTTTTTTTATAATGGGTAAGTCAGCAGCTGTTACAAGAAATTGCACAGTGTGGTACTGACACCTCTGGAAACACTTCAAATTGTGTCAAAATAGCATACTTTCCATTTATATTTTATATATTGTAAGTCATAACATCATTCTTAGCCAATCAGGATTGTTTGTTTCTAAACTTTCCAGGTACTCTTCAACTCATTATAGATTGAGAGAGTGCTCCTGACCAATCGGAGTGCTCCTTTGCCCTGTGCGTGAGACACTCCTGTTCTGTGAAGAGCGTCTCGTGCGCAGATGCAATGGAAATGGACACATTCTGGAACAGTTTTTCTTTTCTTTTTAATTACATGGAGCCTCCTTTTTTTTTTTTTAACTCTATGGCTCTGCCTTACCCTGAACTCTCTCCGGATGGACACATGATTTGAAGCCTGATCCTGCCCTTCTGAAGTCCTCCACCCAACTCCTCTGCAGGTGTTTCTCCATCTACTAGCCTGGCTGCCCAACCCCCCGTCTCTGAGCCCCCCAAGGCAGGACCACTGATACTCCTAACTGGAGCTCTATCTACAGTCTAGAATAGCAGCCTAGGCAGGGAGAAGAACAGAGGAGTGAGTAGAGAGACCCGACACTGGGCATGGCGGCCAGCCCCCAGACCATCCATCGCCTATCAGAAGGCAGGGATTTTTACTTACTTTTTCCCCTATTGGCATGGCATGCAATGGATGCCAGCGTGGGACCACCCACAGAAGTCCTGCCAACACCAACCCCTCTATGTGTCATGCTACTGAGCAAAATGCCCCCAGCCTCTGCTGGGAGCTGCCACTGAGCATGGTACACCCAGTATCCCACCCCAAGAGAAGAGAGCTGTTCTCCAGATGCTCAATCTTATCCTTCCCTGCCAACCCCTGATGGTCCTGGCTTGTTCTGAACCTGGGTCACCAGCATGGCACAAGGTGTGGCGTCCAGTGCCTCAACCCTCAACACCACCGGGTGAGCCTATGGAGCCTCCTTTGATCTCTAATATATTAATGCATCCCTCGTCACCACTCGTTGTGGGTAAGAGTGGTTTCACTTGCATTGTGTTCAGGCCAGAACAGCTTAGCTTCACTTTGCTATTCTCTCTCTCTCTCTCTCAATCAGAAAGCATGTGAAACCATTCTTATCCATAGAAACATAGAAACATAGAAGTTGACGGCAGATAAGGACCACAAGGCCCATCCAGTCTGCCCATTTCTTTTTCTACCTTATAAATGTGCCATCGGCCTTTGCTCTGTCAGTGGCCTATCTATTCATAGTCATTTGTATTGCTCCCTTATGCCTATCCCATGCCTGTTTGAAGCCCTGCACTGTATTCATAGCCACCACTTCTTGTGGTAAGCCATTCCAGCATCCACCACCCTTTCTGTGAAAAGAATTTCCTCACATTTCCCCTTAATCGGCCTCCCTCTAATCTCATGCTGTGTCCTCTTGTCCTGCTATTTTCTTATATTTAAACATGTTAGACTCTTTCACCTTGTTTATGCCCTTAAGGTGTTTGAATGCCTCGATCATATCACCCTCCCTCCTTTGCTCAAGGGTATACATATTGAGCTCCATTAATCTGTCCTCATATGTCTCTGATGCAGTCCCTGCACCATTTTGGTTGCCCTTCTCTGGACTGCCTCAATTTGGTTAATGTCCTTGTGAGGTGTGGCCTCCAATACTGCACGCAGTACTCCAGATGGAGCCTAACCAGTGTGCTTATACAGAGGGATTATTACCTCCTCTGATGACTTGTGATACCCTTACTAATACACCCTAACACCCCCTAGCCTTACCTACTGCTTTAGAGGTCTGCTTGATGATTTTAGGTCATCAGTGATGATGATGCCCAAGTCTCTTTCTTCCTTTGTGACTACTAGCAACTCCTCCCAGCCTATAGGTGGCTTCAGGGTTCTCTTCCCTATGTGCATGATTTTGCACTTCTTTGCATTAAATCCCAGTTGCCACTCTTCTGACCATTCTGCTACTTTATCCAGATCTCTTCTCATTCTGCCCACCCCATCTGGATCATCTACTCTGTTGCAGATCTTGGTGTCATCTGCAAACAGACAAGCCTTCACCTCTAGTCCATCTGCAAGGTCACTAATGAAGATGTTGAAGAGGACTGGCCCCAGGACTGATCCCTGAGGTACCCCACTTGTGACTTGCATCTCTTCTGACTGTATACCATTTACCACCACTCTCTGTTTTCTGTCCGTCAACCAGTTTGCCACCCGTTGACCAACTTCTGACCCCACCCCGAGCCTACCCAGCTTATGTATCAATCTTCTATGGGAACAGTGTCAAAAGCTTTGCTGAAGTCAAGGTAGGCGACATCAACTGCTCCCCTTGATCCACCACTCTGGTTACCCAGTCAAAGAAATCTATGAGATTAGTTTGACAGGACCTTCCTTTTGTAAACCCATGCTGTCTTGGATCCTGTGCCCCTATGGATTCCAGGTGTTGCACTATCCTTTCCTTAAGGAGTCCCTCCATAATCTTGCCCACTACTGAGGTAAGACTGACCGGTCTGTAGTTCCCTGCCTCCTCCCTGCTACCACTCTTGTGGAGCGGGATCACATGAGCCCTTCTCCAGTCTTCTGGGACCTCTCCTGTGCTCAGAGTCTCACTAAACAATTCTGCTAATGGCTCTGCTAGTTCCTCCTTAGCTCCTTAAGTACCCTGGGATGTATGCCATCAGGTCCCATTGCCTTATCCACCCTGAGCTTAGCAAGCTCTTCTAGGACCCTTTCTTTTTGAAGGAGTAGTGCTCACCTCCTCCCCCTGTGTTCATGATGCTGAGCTGTGGGCCCTGCCCTACCTTCTCTTCCAGTAAATACTCATGAAAGTATCTATTTAGGATAGATGCCTTTACAGGGTCCTCCTCACATGCTCCTTTTCTCCATTAAGCTTAGCAATACCCCTCTGGACTTTCTCCTTTCACTAATGTATCTATAGAAAGTCTTGTCACCTTCTTTACTGTTCGTGCTAGTGTTTCCTCAGTTTGGGACTTTGCCTGCCTTACTGCCTTCCCTGCTTCCCTTAGGCAGTTGGTATGCCTCCTATCTTCATCCCGCTGTGTTCCTTTATATTTCCTGAAGGCCAGCCTTTTGGCTCTGACCTTTTCTGCTACTGTATTTGAGAACCAAAGTGGTTTCCTTCTTCTTTTGCACTTCCTTTTCTGTCTAACACAATGGGATGTTGCTTCCAGTATTGCATCCTTAATGCTTGCCCACTTTGCCTGTACCCCCTCACCTGTGTTTCTTTTTGCCAGGGCTAGCTTAACTCTGTTGGCCATCTTATCAAAGTCAGCTCCTCTGAAGTCCCATATTTTTGCCTTGGAATGGGATGATTTAGATGTAGTAGCCAAATTGAACCATACCATGTGATGGTCACTGGCCCCAGGTGACCTTCTACCTGAGATCTGTGATCCCTTCTTTGTTAGTCAGTACTAGATCTAGGATAGCCCTGTCTCTTGTGGGTTGCTGTACCAGTTGTTTGAGGCCCTCCCTGCAGGAATCCACTATGAGTCTAGTTCTGGCAGATGTTCCTGCTGGTATTGACCAATCTGTATCCGGCATGTTGAAGTCTCCCATTATCAGAACCTCCCTTTAGCTGTCATGTTTTGTATATCTTCTAACAGTAATGTGTCTATGTCCTCCTCTGGTCTGGGGCCTGTAGACAACCCCAGTTCTTATGGCTGTCCCATTTCCTGTTTCCAGGGTGACCCACAGTTCTTCTGGCTCCTTATGTGTATTCTGAATTTCTGTAGCTTTGATATTTTCATTAACATACAGGGCCACTCCTCCCCTTTTGCACCCTCGGTCTCTTCTGAACAACATAGCCAGGTACTGAAATCTCCTAAGGTGGTTACTGGTAAACCACGCCTCACTAATTGCTACTATGTCCAGTTTAGCCTCTGACATTATTGCCTGCAGGTCTGGGATCTTATTTCCCAGGCTGTGAGCATTTGTGTACATGATTTTCCATTGGCCAGATTTTGGTGTGTTAGTTGTTGGGTGAAGTTTGGCATTACCCCTGTTAATCGTGTGGAGACAAAGCCTTTTTCTTACCTAGTGGATGCAAATGAAGCGGCAAACATGCTGAATTCCTGTTTGACCACTAGCTGAGGGGGAGGTGTTCTTCCCATTCGACGATGGGTGCTGCACCCTCTCCCCATTTGCTAGTTTAAATATTCTGCAAAGACGCCAAACTTCTGCCCCAATGCACTGACTTCTTTAGTCAGATGCAGTCCATCAAATTTAAAGAACTTTCGCTCCCAGAACTGTTGCCAGTTCCTACAAATCTGTGTCCTTTTTCCTGGCACCAGCCCTTGAGCCACGTGTTTAGCTCCCCTATCTCCCTTCTCTGACCTTCCGTCCATCTGCCTCCCCAGACTGGCAGGATCTCAGAGAAGGAGATGCCGACTGAAATAGATGATAGTTGTCACCCAGCCTAGTCAGGTGTTCCTTGGCCTCCAGGCAGTGACCGGCTGGCAGATCACTAGTCCCTATGTGTACTAGAACATCAATGTTTTCTCCTGCTTTGTGAACAATTTTAGCAATGTGGTCATTGTCTCTCCATGCTGATGTACCTGGGAGACATCTGACCATCACCCCTGGCTGGAGATGGGTATCAACTCCCCGAATCATGGAGTCTCCTATGATCAGAAGTTTTTTGGATTTCCTTTGTGCTTGTTTTGTATCCCACAATGACTGGCTCTGAGGGACATATTAATATGTATAAGAGGGTGTCTCTTGCAAACAGTTCTAAAATCAGAAGTTCTATGTTCAGTTGGCATAGTCAATTTCTCACACAGGGCCTTCTGTTATTTCCAACAAAGTAGAACATCTTAATTTTAAATTCCAGCTTCAGTTTTTAAAAGCAGAATTTTTCAACATGGTTTATAATATGGATATGTACTGTTCCAGTGTCTCTTATAAGAGTTTCTTCTCAAGTGCTTTGTGTGCCATAACTGTTTAAATTTGCTTCAGTTCATTCACCCAAAAAACTTTAAAATGTACTCTTATAATTATAAGAGGCAAAGTCATTGTAGAAATAAACTCAGAGCTCATTCCACCAGGGCTGTGGCCACCTCTTGGTCGGAAAGGAACATGGCTACCACAGAAGAGATCTATGCAGCAGCCACATGGCCATCGATACATGCATTTACTAAACACTATAGACTCGATGTATCTTCTGAACCCAAGTCCAGTTTCAGTCACTTGGTTCTCCTAGTGGCCATATCACAGCCATTGGAATGCAGTGAGTCTCCCCACCCATCAGTTTCAGGCATTGCTTCTTAGAACCCTAGCTGTAAGGAACCTGAAGGGCCTCAGACATTTTTCCCACAATGGTAATTTATTCATCTGGTGAAGGTGATTGTGGAGCATATATCTATGAAGCACTCCACATTCCTCACTGGAGACCATCTTGTTCAGATCTGGCGTATCATTTTCTACCAGTGTACTGTATGGGCCAGTTTCTTCCTTAGTCTGTAACAATAGAAAATAAAGTCAATCCATTACTTACTGTATTCTGATTCATTGTCTCATTTCTGGTCACAAGCCTATATCTATAACCAGTTTTATTTCAGACCATAGCTTTAGAAGACATTGAAAATGACCCAAACAGGCCAAAACACTATCCTAGCTGGTTGATGTTCATCCTTAATGTCATATGTGCATCTGCAACCGAGGACATGGACACTGAAACTCCTTAATCCACCTACCTGCACCTGTTTTGACTGACATCATATTTCTTAGTGCTAATCTCAGTGTTCAGCTTGTAATTGTACAACATGCTTTGCCTTTATCCTGTTCCACATTTGTACTAGTTATGTATAGTTGCCCCTAATTGTCTGTACTTTATTTGCATCATGCATAGTACTGTATTGTTACACTGTTCACTCCTGTAATCCTTTCCCTGGGTCACACCTGGGAACAATCCTCGGCTCAGTGTACCTTTCCCAGTTACCAATTTTCAAATAAATAAATAAACTTATTTTATCCTCTCCAAACTATAATGAAGGATGTTTGCATAATAAGATGTTTTCCCTTAGAATTCATCACCTCCTGCTGACTGTCTACACCTTAAGTCATAATCCTCTGCTTGTGATATCATAAAAACACCTCCATGCCAACTGACTGTGATGTCATGGAAGACTAGGACTTCAATTGTAGACAAGCGGCAGGAGCAGACTGACCAGGATTCAATTTCAATGCAAATGTCCTCAGTAATAAAACAGACTGTGAAACTTTTTGAAATGTGCGCTGAAGTGTATCCAGAAATGTTTGTCAACATTTTCTGAGGATGCAGTGGTAAACTCCATCCCCTATGTCAACAGGGAAACTGCAAACAATTCTTAGACAAAATTCAGCTTATAGTTTACATTCTCTCTGTTCTTCCCGAGTTTTTTTTTTTTTAACAATGTACAGTAACGTGACACGGGATCGATGCCCCCTAGACTTTATCTGCTCTGGCTGCTCATCTACACTTGACATCACAATCATTTCTACAGTGATAGGCTGTGATATCCAGTGGAGACAAGCAACCAGAGCTGCTAATGTGTTACAGACATTGTTTCTGTTTTCGTGTCAATGGGAATTATTAAAAAGAAAAAAGGGAAAGCTAACTACCAAAAATATGATAATTGTAAGCAGGCATGTGCCTAAAAGTTATATTTTTTCAAGGTTTCCCAGAGAAGGTGGAGGATGTTTAAGGGCCCAGTTCTCTAAAGGGTTCATTGTGCAGGGGTCTGTCTTGTACTCACCCCCCCACCCATGGCTGATTTTATACTGTTTTCTCTTTTTTACTGTCATGCCACAGCACAGTTACTGAAAATCTCATACAATGAGGGGAGGTCTATGCCCATCATGGTCACATTTGACATGTTCCCCCCCCCCCAGGTGGAGGAAGAGATGTACCCCAGAGTACTGCGGGATATGGTAGCAGAGCTCAGCAGGTATAATTTCCAACCCTCCCATCCCCACCCCAAGGTGGTCTGGGACTATTCTGGACATTCTTGCCCCATTTCTAAAAGACCCATTTTGGTGACTTCTGGGTTGCAGGTACTCAGGTGTGGGTGAGAATGCAACAGCAGACCACTAATATGATAAGAAGAGCACTTGCAGACATAGAGAACCAAGACCTAAGAATCTACTCTTGCTCCCAGTTTGGCAGTGGAGTAATGTATAACATTTTTACTTTCCTTCTGATCGTTTTAATGATCAGGACTACCCTCTTCAATGACTTGGCTTACTTTTCTCTCTGCAGAGTATTCCTAAAGCCCTCAGTCAAAATGGCAATTCTGACAGCATTTTCAAATGTCAGAGTGCATTTAAGGTCACAATTTTACATGCATGTGACTAAGTTATTTACCTGTAACTATTGTTTCATTACCAGTATTCTTTATACAGTCACAGATGTGCAGTTAACTAAGGATGTGTGAACTCCCTGGAAAGCCCATTCACTAGAACTTCAGTTCCTCTCCTTCAACTCACACCCTCTCCCTTCATGCCACAGATCCTTAAACAGGAACTGAAGGAAATGTGGGGCCATGCCAACAGGTTAACAAGTGAGGCAAGTAGCCAGGTGAGGCTGGGCAGGCTAGTGCAACTGTAGAAGGAATACCAGTAGTTAAACAATAGTCACAGGTGAGTAACTTTATCTTAAAACTACCTGGATTCCTTCTGCATAGCCACACTTGTGCAGACTACTAGCAGTTTTGAGACTGAATGGGGCTAAGCCCTTTGTACAGCTGAAGAGAGATTTTAGGATGGAGTACCAAAGTGCAGTAACCCTGTGAGCCTAGAGGATTAAGCTGTAAAGGGTTGTGAAAATGTGTGCAGATGTAGAGGGAGTAGCCCTCCATATTTCACTGACACGGATACCCCTGTCAGTGGTGGCAGATGCAGCTGTATGTCATGTAGAATGGGCATAGATGCCCTGAGGCAGCAGATATAAGGCCAAAAGATAGCAAAGTTCAATAAACAAACTGATCTGAGTTATGACCTGCTTGGCAGCAGGACAGCCTTGGGATTCTGCAGCATAGGTCACAAACAACCATGACCGAGGTACTCCACTGGTGACCTCCTTGACCCCTGAGTGCTCCCCATTAATGTGCACCCCTCTGGGTTCACTCACTTACCCAATTTCTTACCCATTGCATAATCCTATATCCCACCCTCAGGTCATTCAGCTTGTTGACCAATCCTATGTGTGGAACAGAGTCATGGGCTTTACTGAAGTCTAGGTATAGTATGGTGAAACATTGCAATGTCACATCAGATTCTGTAGGCTTCTTGTTTCTGGTATTGCATTTTAATGTTTCAAGGAATAACTTCAGCACCTTGCATCCAAGTAATTCTGTTTTTTTGTTATCAAGATGTTTGGTTCCTTGGGGGGAAGCACCGTGTTCAGCTTCAGCTCACTCCCCTAGCTGACACCAGCTCCCCAGAACCTACTGGTAGTTTAGTCCCCCCATGGATTGCCCCCAACATTGGTGCCAGAAAGGGGAGGTCTGTCCTCCACAACACAGAGACCACATCCAGAAGCTGCCATGCCTGGGAGCTGATATGGGCCAAAGAGCAAGCCAGGTGTCACACATTGGCCCCTCTTTCCCATTTTCTCCCTACAAGTTGGAGGCATGCACTGACACAGCATGCAAATATCTGATACTGGCCACCCTCAGCTAAGCTGTACTCACAGCTCTGCCACCATGTCTCCATGAGGCAGCAGTCTAGGAGCAACATGGCATGACCCTCGCCCTCCTCAGGGGAGAAGAACAGTTTCTAGAATGCTCAATCCTCTCCCTCTCAGCCAAGTCCTGGTGACGCGAGTTTACTCCTGAAGCCAGGTTGCTGGCATGGTGTATGGTGTGGCATTGAGCACCTCAACCCTCAGTGCCAGTGGGCCGGCTCACTAAATATTTTAAAGTGCAATCTTGTATGCGAATGCCCTTCTTTGTTTGCGGTTGGTAGAGACAGCATTTGACTATTCAGCTTTTCAGCACCAAGCTATTACTGGAGTGCTATTAGTCCTTGTGAGCTTCTTTTCTGCAGTGCATCCAATGCCTGATCTTTGCTCATCTCCTTTATCACCCAATCAAAAGAATTGATTAGATTTCCCTGACATGACCTCATGCTAGTGAACCCATGCTGCCCAAAGTCATGAATTCTATTTACTTCCAGAAACTCCACAGGCGTCTCCTTTATTATGGTCTCTAGTAATTTCCTGTGATGGATACCAGTCTGACAGGTCTATAGTTTCCAGGTTCATCCCTACTTCACCTCTTGTGCAGAGGTACCACGTCTGCTATCTTTCCATCCCTTGGCACCTCCCAATTTCCAATGAGCTATTAAAGAGGTTTGCCAGTGGTGCAGCCAGGACCTGTACTAGCTCCTTCAGCACTTGTGGATCTTGCCCACCTGGGCCCATTGATTTATCCATTTTTAGTGCCTTTGATCCTTTCAGTACCCATCCCTCTGTAATTGATTCTGTATTGATGCCCTCACCCCCCCCCCCGACTTCCTGGCCTTGAAGAAACATTAAGGGAATAGCCCCTTATCCTCCACTGTGAACACCAAACAGAAATACTGGTTCAATATGTCTTCTTTTCCTTTGTCCTCCTCCTTCCGCCCATTCCCCTTCATCAGTCCAACTATCCCCTCCTTGGATTTCTGTTTCTCCCAAACGTAATTTAATGAAAGAATGCTTTTTCTCCTTCTTTATTTCCTCTTCTATCCTCAGTTCAGTGTTTAACATTGTCTCCATCACTGTCTCATTGGCCTTTCTCATCTTATGTTACCCTACCCTATCATCCTCTGCCTGGCTGGTTTTGTACTTTTTAAAACCCTTCCTTTTCTCCTTCACTGCCTCCCCAATCTCGGTCATGTAGTTACAGTACCATGATAGTCTCTTTCCATGCTTGCTCTTTCCTATCACTCTTACATAGGGACTCATGACTTCTAACACACATTTTTGAATAAGTCCCACCTGTTGTCTACATCCTTGTGCATCCTTGCTGGTATCCCCCACACCCTCCAGTTTCTTCTTCAACAGCTCCTGCAGCCTACCAAAATCCACCCTTCTGAAATCTAGAACATTTGTCTATGACTGCTATCTGTCTGCCTTCAATTTAATATTAAACTATATGGTCAGGCGATTGCTGGTTCCCGGAGGGTCCTGAACTGTGACCTTCCTGATACTGTCCCTGCTTTTGTGAGACCCAAACCAGATCTGGCCCTTTCCCTTAAATGCTCCTCTCTGTATCAAAAATGCCTCCTGAAATGCCTCTTTTAGCATTTGGATCCTTGCCCTTGCGGCCACTGGGATGTTGATATCTCTCATTAACAGTGCTTTCTCCTGATCTCCTTCCCTTCTACTCTCTTTCCTCAGTTCCTTGTCATGGACCTAGAATAATAGACCCCTGACTTCTGACTATCAAGAGTGGGACCCACCATTCTCCTCATCCCCCTGAATATGGAATCTCCAATAATTAGTGTCTTTCTCCATCCCCCTTAGCCCACCTATTGACTCATTACCCATGGATAGTGCCTCATTTTGTGGTATGCTAGTCCCCTCCACTTCTGTGTAGGAATCCTAGGGACTTTCCTCTAACAGAGGCAGATACTTATTTGAAGTGAGCACGCCATGTTCCATGGGTATCCCTCCCCCCACTACCATGCATCCACCTCCACTGGCCCGAGGGGTCCTTTTCAAGTACTGTATCTCATTCCTCACAGCCTCAAGCTCAGTCCTCAGGGTGTGGAAACTCCTAAATCTGAGACAGTGGCAATGTTCCCAGAGCATCCTCTGGGTTGCCACGGTCCTGTAACCGTGCACTACACCCATAAGCCCCAGCAGTGGCACCCCTTCAAGTCTGTATGCAGTAGTACTTTTACTGTATATGAATATCTTTGTGGCCTTACCCTAGAATGGGTATAAGCTGCTTTCCCAACAGTCACCTTGCTACCAGACAGCCTTTTGTGAATTACTGCATGGCCTCACCCTAGAATGATTTCAGGCTGGATACCAAATAATTATCACTCAACAGTATAGGCTGGTTTGGTCCTATTGGAGTAACAAACATAACAAGAGGTCAGCCACACTGTGAGACTTCCGGTGCTCCAGTCCAGAAGCAACCAAGACAATAACACACACAGGTGGGGGAGGGGCCTCACTGCTGGAAGTCAACCAATACCCTGAGGACACTGAAGTTGGATTTTTCTGCTTTATTCCATCAAAAAGTGCTCAAAGTGCTGTGTAGAACAGAGATGGCAGCCTACAAGTACTGACTCAAAATTTCACCTTTTCCAAAAGGCTTTGTAAAGAGTACGGTCCCATCTAGTGGTGGTCTTTTATAAAGATACATGTCTCGCAATAAAATAGTAAGAATCAAGATAGGTTAGAGATGGATCAGGTAGTGGGGCGGGAGAGGGAAAAAGGGAGGGAAAATGGAAAAAATAGTTGGGAAAGAACAATTTAGTGAGACAATTTTATACAACAACAAATACGTGCAGTAACCATAGATCAAATAGGGGTCTGACAAAAACATAACGTGCCCAACCATATAATAAAGGTGTAAAACTGCTCTTAAATACAGTTAGAAAATAGTTGTTTGACACTTCAGCTACATGCTACCTGATGATTCCCAGCAGATCAATCTTCCATGACTAAAATCTGCAACAGATGAAACAGATCATATTAAAGATCTGGGGCACGATTTTCAAACCGAGAACTATGGCACAAGGTGCCTGTGCTAAGTGAGTATGACGTTAGTGGCACCTTGCACCAAAATTGATGCTATCACAATTTTTGAATACAGGTTATGTCAGAATCAGGATGCCATGCACCAAAGCAACCTTGCGCCACACTTGCAGCAGAAGTGTCATGTGCCAGGTCACAAGAGTGGGTGCACCACAGCAGGGCTGCACCATCCTCATTTTTGCTGTTCCAGAAGCCCTGCCATGGTCACAAGAGGGGGCTACCTTTAGACCAGCCAGGAGGTGTTCTGAGGGCCCTGTGCCACTGCCTGTCAGAGTGGTGATTGCTTGTGGGGACCTGGAAGAAGGGAAGCATGGGCTGATGTAGCCCTTGTAGTGCCATGGGGATGAGGGGGCATGGTGGGAGTGGGGGGTGAGGAGGCACCTGACAGTGGTGCCCTGCTAGTTGGCACATAGTGGATTGGGCTGGGTGGGAGGGAAACAGCCAGACCAGCATGACCTGGACTCCAACTGGCAGCAGTCCTGGCACCCATCCCACTGGACCCACAGTCCCCTAAATGCAGTTGGTGGTAGAGGGTGCTGGGGTGCCTTTGGTGGCTAGGGACATGCCAAAGGCACCGCAACATTCCCCAGGTACACAGCCCCTTGTGAGGTGGTCAGCAGCTGCCCAACTATACTGCCAGGGACTGCAGGTCCTGTGGGGCAGGTGCCAGGGCTGCTGTCATCCAGAGTCTGGGTCATACTGATTGGGCCATGCCCCCCCAACCTAGCCCAATCTACTGTGTGCCAACTCACAGAGCACTACCAATGGGTGCCTCCTTACATCTCCCCCATGTTCCCCTTGCCCCCCATGGCACCACCAGAGCTACATCAGCCCCCGGTCCCCACTTTCCACACATAGTTATCCCACAACCTCTGTGGGTCATCTAGGGTTGCATCAGGTGAGGGGCTGGATCCCTCCATCAAATCCACAGGTGCGTCCAATGTTTGGCACATCCCTGCAGCTACAGCAGCTCTCCAGCCTTTGGTGCAGGGACCCCCTGTTTTATAAAATAGGGCACAGGGTCCCTGACACACTTGGAGGTTGCCACAGTCATAGATTGGTGCACATTGCGGTGATCTCTGGCAGCTTTGAAAATCAAGCCCCCAATATCTTGATCAATGCATGGAAAAACAGTTAACCTAACATTTATTCCAACATAGAATTAATAGAGCACATAATTAAAAACATTTTGTTGTTATTCTGAGCTATGTAAGCAAGAAAAACCACTGCTGAATCTACAAGAATAGGACTAATTCTAAATAGACATAAAGGCCAGACCAATATCTAGCACTAGTTCCAGCTGTCCAAAAACTCTCCCCTTTTCTTACCAGCTGATCAATATCCACCTTTCTCTCAGGCTCCTTAACCTTAGTCTTCAAGTACCCTGATGATAATTAAGCATAGCCCTCTGTGGTAACAACTAAGAGCCCTGTATTGCTCCTTACCTCACTCTTCACCTGTCAAATAAACATAGAAACTTAGAATCTGTTGGCAGAAGAGGAATACTGGGCCCACCTGGCCTGCACAGATGTTCCCTGCCTCAACTGTCCCTGCAGACACTAACTGGTCTCTGGCAACCCTCTCTCCTGCCTGCCTGTTTTCTAACACACCCCTGTGTTTACCCCATGCATGTTTGAAACTCCCCACTGTTATTGCCTCCACCACTTCTGCTGGCAGTGTGTTCCAGGTGTCTACCATGCTGTCAGTGAAGACATGTTTCCTCACAACTCTCAGACTCCCCTCCCCAGCATCATTGCATGCCCCCTGGTCCTGGTTCTCCTTCTTTGAAAGAGACCTCCCTCCTGCACCCTGTTCATCCCGCGAGGTACTTTCTATTTATTTATTTATTTAAAGATTGGTAACCAGGAGAGGCATACTGAGCCAAGGCTCATTTCCAGGTGTGATCCTGGGGAGGGGGAAAAGGAGGTACAAGTATAGTGCAAATCATACAGGATTTTAATACGTAAGTGCAAAAATACAGGAAGGTAACAGGTTATACGGGGTACAGGCAGGTTTAAAAGTTGCACATGAGTAAGTGTATAAGAACGATGCATAAGTAATATAGCGGTGGAAGGTTAAAAGCAGTTATTTTGAAAAGCAGAGGACCATGTACGTTGGGATACAGTTGACCAGGGATGGAAAGGCAAGGTACTACCTAGAGGTTAGTCAAGCTGTGGGCATGAGCAAGATGTAGGAGGGGAGAGGTGGAGGGTTCTTTTAACAAGACTAAAGGATATCAATGTGCGCAGTGAGGCAGACAGGGAGTTCCACTCATGGGGGAAGAGGAATGAGAAAGCAGCCTTGCCAGAGCTTGAGTGAGGGAGGGGGTAGGGCAAAGGAGTGAGGGTCACAGAAACGGAGACTATAGGTGGTGTTGGTGGTGGTGGATAGAAGGGAGGCTAGGTAGGAGGGAAACAAGCTGAACCAGTATTTAGCAGTGAGAATGGAGGTGTGGAGGTTTCGTCAGGAAGTAAGAAAGGGGAGAGTTAGTGAGGAGTAAAGGGTGCAATGATGGGTTCGGGAAGGGGGCATTCAGAGTGAAACAACAAAAGGTGATGAAGAGACCATTCAGTCTGGAGAGGGTGGAAGTGAAGGCGGACCTGTACACAACGTCAGCATTGTCAAAAAATAGCAGGATGGTCTTTGTTGGGTGTCCAGCGAACAGGGAGGGAGATGGCATATTTGTTTCTACAGAGGGCCCAGAGTTTAGAGCCGAGCTTGGAGTGGATATGGTGACATGAGTAGAGAAATCCAGGTGACTGTCCAGCCAGACTCCAAGGTATTTGTAGGCCGGGACTATGTCTAGGGTTTTGCCATCAAGGGTGGTGAAAGCAAGGTGGGAGAGGAGTTTGGCTAACTTTTGGGTGGCACCGAAATTCATGGAGACACTTTTAGTGGTGTTGACCTTTAGCTGATTTGCCTCAAACCAGTTCAGGATATCGATGAAATTGGACTGCAGCTGGGAGGTCACCATAGAGGTAGAGGCGCTGGAGTTATAAATGATAGTGTTGTCAGTATAGAGGTGAATGTGGGAGGATGAGCATATGAGGGGGAGTTTGTTGAGAAATACAGAAAAGAGGATGGGGCCAAGGATTGACCCTTGTGGTACTCCAGCCAGTATTGGGGGGGGAGAGAAAATCACTGGATTGGATGCATTGGGAGCAGCCAGAGAGGTAGGAGCCAAACCATTTGACTGAGAGGGGGGAGAGGTCTGTGTGTTCGAGCTTGATAAGAAGGATGGGGTGGGAGATGGAGTCAAATGCTTTGGCCAGACCTTTGAATATGGAGGAAGTGAGGTGGCCTTGGTCCATACTAGTGAGAATGGCATCGGTCACCCAGAGTAGGAATGAGACGGTTGAGTGTTTTTTCCTGAAGCCTGACTGATAAAGGGACAGGAAATTTGTGGTGGTGAGGAAGTTAGTGAGGCTGGTGAGGACAAGAGATTCTTGAAGTTTGGCTAAAGCAGAGAGGAGGGAGATGGGGCAGTAGTTTTCAGGCTGGGAGTAATCACCGCCTTTGTGCAGCAGGTTCACTTTAGTCTCTTTCCAGGCCTGTGGTACTGCACCAAGGGAGAAAGAGAGCTTGAGTAGATGGAACAGGGGATAGGCAATGGCTGGGGCTGAGACCTTTAGTAAGAGTGGGTCAAGACCATCAGGGCTAGATTTGTGTGGGTTTACTGATTGGAGAGCCCTGAGGATCTTCTAGGCTGTGATAGGGTCAAGCTGACATGTGTGAGGGGCAGAAGAGGGTGGCGGTGCCATGGGAGGGGATACCGGGGAGTCAGGGGTAGGTAGGTGTGCTGGGGGGATGAAGGGGTGGGCAGGGTGGAGGGAAGGGCACATGTTGTGAAACATTTATTTTAAGGTAGAGGCAATGGTGTGAGTGTCAGAGACTAGCTTCTTGTCGATTTGGAGGGAGGGGGAGGAAGAGATGTGCAAGGGCTTGAGAAGGGAGGAGAGGGTTTGCCAGAATTTATGGATAGAGAGTTTAGGTTTTCTTGCAACATGTTTTTAAAGTAATCAGATTTGGCTATTCTGATAGCTTTGGTGCAAGCATTTCTTAGGGAGCGACAGGTGGAGAGGCTGTTGGGGGGGAGAGTGAGGCTTTTTAGCAAGCCCAAGCACAAAGTTGCAGAGCTTGATTAGGTCAGCAGGTATCCAGGGGTGGTGGAAGTTTCTCAGTCTCCAGTGGCGTGGGGGTGCTTATTCCAGACATTGTTTAATATGAGGCAGAAAAGAGAGAGAGCCATGTGTACATAGTCTGTGTCATAGAAGGGGGACCAGTCAGAGGACACAAGAGGGAGGTGGATCCAGTGATAGGCGGGGGGGGAGCAAGGACCATGTAGATCTCTATAATGTCACCTCTTGCTCTCCTCTTTTTCCAGGGTGTACATGTTAAGATACCTCAGTCTCTCCTCATAGAGCTTCTCATACAACCCCAGCACCATTCTAGTTATCCTCCTCTGGACTGCTTCTACTCTGTCTATGTTCTTTTTAATGTGTGGCTTCCAAAACTGGACACAGTACTCCAGGTGGGATCACACCAACAAACGATACAATGGAAACATCACCTCCCTCCTCCTTCTGGGTATACCCCTCCCTGTGCACCCCAGCATCCCACTAGCCCTACCCACTGCTTTGTTATATTGCTCTGCCACCTTGACATCATCAGATATGAAAAACCCAAGGTCCCTTTCCTGTTTATTTATTTATTTATTTATTTGTGAAATCAGTTTACAACCTTTGAGCCAGGGGCTCATTTCCAAAGGTACCTCATCACATTGAGGACATACATAGCAGTTTTAGGTTACATAGCACAGGTTGCTGAAATAGGCATTCATCAGAGGCGCCACGTCACACTGAGGTCAGACAAAATACATTTAAGTTACAGGGTACAAGTAATTGAAATAGGTGTTACACAAGTTGGTTTCATATATTGAGCAATCTACTGGCAATACCATAAGAAACAGCAGGCACTGGCCAGGTTAGACATAGGTATGGTGTACTGGGAAGAGGTGGTGGGGTGGACTAGATGGAGAGCTGCCCGGTGGGTGTTGTCATGAGTGGAGAAGTCGAGGTGGAGGCAGCATTCACAGACAGGAGCAGCTACAAGTGTTGAAGAGTTGGCTTCGAAGGGTGGTTTTGAACTTGGAGATGGTGGTGACATTGGTGATGGGGGCAGGGAGAGAGTTAAACCAGGATGGGGCTCTGTAGCAGAAGGACCTCTGACCATGGGTGGTTCTTGATCTGGGGACCAGTAGAGCGGTCTTGTTGGATGACCATGTTGCAATAGTAGGTGGGATCCGGTGGATGGATGCCGTCACACCAGGAGGGGAGAGCCCGAGTAGGGTTTTTTGTGAGGAGGCAGGTTTGATGGCGGACCGTTCATCTAAGTGTAGGGAGTTTGGCTTCATCGCTGGTTGACAGGTGTGTGTGAGCCTGGGAGCACCAGTAATCAGTCTGTAAAGCTTTATTTAGGGTTAGGTGAATTTTTTGAGGGCAGGTGAGTAGCCGGCAGCTGCCATAGACTGGTAAGGCCATAGTCTACAGGGACAATACTGAAGGCGTACAGCGAGCCGGAGAGCATTTGGGGGAAGGCAGTTTCTATGGCGGGAAGAGATGCCAAGCCATGTGTTGGTGGCGGATGTAAGGGCATCAATGTGGTCGTGGAATGTGAGGGCTGAGTCAAAGGTAACCCCAATGTATTTGTAGGAGCAGACTTGTTCCAGTGGTTGTTTGGTACTAGGAAGGATATGGAGTGGGTGGTTGCTAGCTTTGTTTTGGGGGTGGGCAAAGAGCATAGCTTTGGTTTTTTTAAGATTAATGATGAGTCTGCGCTCCTTAAACCAGGCTTCGGCATCATTGAAAGACTGCTGTAGGGTGTCCTGAAGGGAGATGGGATCGCGGTGGGTGGCAAAAATGACGGCAGCATCTGCATACAGAAGAATTTTGCCAGAACATGCACTGGGCAGGGTGTTCAGATAGAGTGAGAAGAGAAGGGAGCCCAGGATGGAGCCTTGGGGAACCCCTGAGTGTATGGGACGGGTATCAGAGAGTTTCCCATTGATTTTAACACACTGTGAGCGAGTGGCTAGATAGCTCGTGCACCATGCTAGGGGGCCAGCCGAGAGACCAGTGTGGCAGAGGGCGTTCAGCAGAAGCGGGTGGGAGACGGTGTCGAAAAGCCTTTGAGAGGTCGATGAACACTGCACTGTCTAGGGAGCTGGTGTCCAGGGAGGAGTGTAGGAAGTTGGAGAATTCAATTAGCGCAGTGCTGGTACTGTGACCAGCACGGAAGCCATGTTGCTCTGCGTATAAGATGTTATGCTTAGTCAGATATTCAGTGATTTGAATGGCCACCACTTTTTCCAGGGCTTTTGAGAGGGGAGGATGGAGTTGGCGGTAGTTGTTGTGAGGACCTGTCACCTTTATGAATGGTGTGATTATGGCTGTTTTTCAAGCAGTGGGAAATTGTCCCAGGCAGAGCGATCGGTTTAGTAGTCTGGTGAGTGGGGCAAGGACTTCATCTAGCACCAGCCTGAGGATACTGGGATCCAGTGAGTCGCTGCCGGGACTGTTGCCATTCAATGCTTTGATTAGGATGGGTCTGGCTTCCAGGGCAGATACCTTGCGCAGACGGAAGCTGGGGTGGTGGAGGACAGGATGAGGTTGGTTGGGGGAAGGGTCAAAGAAATTACTGGGGAGGACTGAGCTAAGGTCAGTGAAAGCAGTGTTGAGGCAGTTAGCTATGATGGCAGGATCGGTGGAGGTAGTGCCATCACTAGTGAGCTGGGATGGGGGAGGGGAGCGTGATTTTCCATTTAACTGTTTTATATTATCCCAAAAAGTCCGGGCTGAACCCCAGGAGGAGGTAAGGGTGGCCTGGTAATGGCCGGCCTTGGCTTTCCGGACGACCCAAAACATTTATTCCGGGCTGCATTGTAGCTTGTCTATCAGACAGTCGGCCCGTTTCGGTGGCAAGGTGCCAGAGGTTATCGATTTCTAAGCAATTGTAGAAGGGCAGGGCTAACCCAGGGTGCATTCTGTTTTTTGGATCGGATTTTGGTGAAGGGTGCAAAGAGATCACAGGCCATGTTGAAGGTGTGGGAGAAGAAGGCGAGGGCAGTGTCAATGTTGGGTGCACGAGGAATGGGGGACCAGTTTATCTGGGTGAGAAATTGTTTAAGTTTTTTCAGCCCACCAGGGTGGAGGCGCCTGCGGAGGGTGGTCTGGGCTTTGGGTTTGGGATTGGGGACTGCCCAAAGAAATAGGATAGGGGAGTGGTCACTTAGGGAATCTGGTAGGACCTGGATGTTTTGGATTTTTTGGGGTCGGTTGGTGATAATTACATCCAGAAGGGTGCTGGTTCCTCTTTTTGGGTTTATTCTAGTGGGCTGGGTGACGAGTTGTGTCAGGTCTTGGGTGGCAAATGAGTCCCAGATCGTGGAAGAGGAGGTACTGAGCCAGTTTATGTTAAGGTCCCCAACTAGGAATTGTTCTGCCTTATGGTGGAGGGAGGCCAGATAGTCAGTTAAAGATACCAGTGCTGGGTTCTCGTTCTTTGGGGGAACGTAGGCTGTGGTGAGATAGAGAGGGCCCCTAGAGGGGTCAGGGGTGAGTTTGAGGGTAAGGGCCTGGGCCCCATTTACAAGGGCAGGGGTAGGGAGCGCTTGTCCAAATATTGTGTCCCTAGTGTAGATTGCACAGACTCCCCCTCATTTGCCTACTCGGTCCTCCCAGTATAAGGTATAGCCTAGGAGGGAGACAAATGAGTCTAGTGACTTTCAGAACCCCCACCATCTTATACTCAGCACCTGGGTTCCTATACCATAGGTGCATGATTTTGCACTTTAAGCATTGAACCCCAACTGTCATGCTTTAGACCACTCCTCCAGTTTCCCTAGATCCTTGCTCTTTCTGTCCACCCCTTCCTGAGTGTCCTCCACCCTATTGTGCCCTCATCTGCAAAAAGACATACCTTTCCTTCCAGTTCCTCAGCAATGTCACTTACGAAGACATTGAAGAGGATTGGTCCTTGCTCTGAGCCTTGCGGTACCCTGGTGGTCACTCCTGCATCATTCAGTGAGTGCCATTTACCACCACTCTCTGTTTTAACCAGTTTCTAACCCAATTTATCACTTTGGAGCCCACCTCCAGGCTGCTCAGTTTCATTTTCAGCCTCCTGTATGGCACAGTGTTGAAGGCCTTCCTGAAGTCCAGACAGACCACGTCCACTGCCTTCCCCTGATCTATTTCCCTGATCATTCAGTCAAACTGATCAATCACATTCATTTGGCATGACACCGCCCCCCCCCCCACAGTGAACCTGTGCTGCCTGTAATCATGCAACCCATTGGAATCAAGATACGCTACCAGTCTTCCTTTTAGCAGGGTTTCCATTAATTGCCCCACCACTGAAGCAAGACTGACCAGCCTAAATTTGCTAGCCTCCTCCTTGCTGCTGCTCTTATGACCACATCAGCTCTTCTGCAGTCCACCATAACCATGCATGTTTCCAGTGAGTTGCTGAACAAGGCTGTCAGTGGGGCAGCTAGCACCTCCCTGAGTTTTATTAAACCCTTGGATGTATCCCATCCTGTCCCATAGCTTTGTCCACCTTCAGTGCTGCAAGTCTCTTCTGGACTTCTTCTGAAAATGGACTTGTGTCCACCTCCCTCTCCTCCTATTCCTACAATTCCCTGGTGATCCGTCCTCCCAACCCCACCCCACTCCCATTCACTCCACTGTGAAGACTGAGCAAAAATTCCTGTTCAGGATGTCTACTTATTCTTGGTCCCCTTCTGTGCAGTCCCTCCCCCGCCCTTCTAATTTACACTGTTTCTTCCATTTGTTCCTCTTCTCACTTACATATCTGAAGAAAGTATTATTCCATTTAGCTACCCCTCTGGCTATCCTTTCCTCTGTGTAATCCCTAGATGGCGCTATCCCAAGGGCTACTACTTTTGTCTGCTTGGCTAGGAGCAGGTTAAGGGGCCTGAGTTCTGAAACGGGTGCCTCCACCCGGAGGTCAGGGTTGGTAGTGGTCAAGCTAACCTGGGCACAGCCCTCAGGTCACTGTAACCCCTCTCCTTCCTTACTAGTGGCCGGAACAATATACAATAATCACTTTCACAATACCCCTGATACAACACACAAGTATCCACACTGTTTGCACTTACCACCAGAGCTTTCCTCTGGCTCGACCCTGTGGACCCTCTGCATAACAAGGTTATACACAGCAAATAACAGCAGTACAGTACTCTTGCACAAACTGGAACCACAGTCAGAGTAAAGGCAAAAAGAGTTAGATCTGATTTATTTAAGGGATTTGAACAAGGGAGGGGCGTAATCAGGTTAATTTGCTTAAAGGCTGTATCAATCAAACAGTTATGCATACACTTCAGGGTCCATAAACAGTCATACACTCTGAATACCCAGGTGAAGAATAAGGGGGCTAGCCAGGATCGTTGCCTGGGGTAGGCCGGCATTGCAGCTGGTTGAGGCCCTGTGATGAAAGAAAACAACATGCACCACATACACTAATTGTAATCCAGAGCTGGAGGGCTCAGTTCATCAAAGAAAAGAAACAACAAGACAATCAGATGACACACATAGATTAAGCTGTTGTTGCAGGGAGCTATCCTGATGGTTACTCACGATACCCAAGACTGGACACAGGCTGGACGAAAATTGAGACTGCAGGTGGTTGATTTGGAGTGCCAGGAGAAGCAGGGCCCACACGATTCACCGAGGCGTCATTCCTGTTCAAGCATGGAGCAGGGGGCTGATCCTCAGACAGGTCTCTCGTCGATGGCTTTCTCTGTGCAGTGGGGTAGTCTGGCAGGGCCAGTGTGGCAAGGCCCAGGCTGTATGGAGATGAACACGGATTCAGTCCGATCGAGCTGGATAGAGCTTCCAACAAGCAGAACACAATTCACACAGTGGGGAACCAAATCATGACCCACTATAAACACACAGCACATTTACACATAAGGGATTCTACTGTACCAGGCAAACTGCTCTTTGGTCACAATCACAAAGTCTCTGCACACATCGGGAGTTTAGAGGTAGCTGGAAATCCTGACAGACTGATACATTCAGAAAATCTTTGGTCTTCTTCAGGTTGATCCTGGTCACAACTCAGTGGCTTACTTTGTTCTCACAAACTCGGATTCAGTCCGAACTGATTCTCTTCTCCCTCTCAGGGGCAGCAGGCAGGCATGCAGGCCAAAACTCAGACCTTTCCACAGAGACTGTCTCGAGCTGTTGCTTCTTCAGATCCCAACTTAGACCTGACTCAACTGCCAGCAAGGCTGGGAATTTCTCCAAGATCCAAAAGGTTCGGTTGACTGAGTCATCTGTCAGTCACAGCAGGAGCTCCCCCTTCAGGTATAAAAAGGCACCAAAAGCCCAAAACTACAATTCCTACAGATTCTGACTCCAGACAGCTCTTGTAGTCCAATTCCATTTTAGGTCCCACCAGTACTGATTGGTCCAATTCAGCAGTCCCGGGCCAAAGTGGTGGGGATAAACAAAACAGTCGTTGCTGCAAAGAAGGCAAGTTAGACAAACTACATTATCTTTAACACTCTAAATGATTTTCAGCAAATAGTTACATCTTTCAACAGAGCTCCCTTTCAGATTACTTATGACAGTAATCCAGGCAGCTCTTAAAGAGACAGTACACAGAGGCTATATAGGCACTCTCCGGCAATCGCATTTAAACTGCTAAAACGCAGGACACCAGCCTGGCAGTGAGCATTTAGGCAAGCTCAAGGAAGACATTTTGGGAACCTCCATTTGTAGGGGGGTTACATCTGTCTTTGCCTTTGCTTCCCTCACTGCCTTGCCTGCATCCCTCTGCTTTACAAGATATACCTCCTTGTCCTCATTCCTCTGTGTTCCTTGTACCTCTTGAACACCACCCTTTTCTCCTTTGCCATCTTTGCCACTTCCTTTAAGAACCATAATGGTCTCTTTTCCCTCTGCTTTAAATCACTTCATGCAGGGTTAGCTGCTTTAACTGTAACCTCCTTTATATTTGCCCAAACCCTTCACTGGTAACCCCCCCCCCGAGACAGGGTCTGAGGCAGTTCCCCATTTCTTTAAAATCTGCCCTTCTAAAGTCCAGTATCCTTGTCCTCTGTGGTTAGGCTTTGTTCCTGTCTTAAGGTTAAACCACACTGTACAGTGATCATTGGTACCCTGGGAACTGCCCACTGTGATGTCTACAATGCTGTCCCTCTTTGTAAGCACCAGATCCAGCACTGCCTTGCCCCTAGTGGGTTATGTGACTTGTTGCCTGAAGAAAGACCCTTATAGGGAGTACGGGATGGTACTACTTCTTGTGGAAATTGTAGCTGAAAGGCGTCACTCCACATCTGTCAGATTAAGGAAGAATCATCAGCAGCATTTGCTTTTCATACGCATTGAGCTCGACTCTCAAAGCTCCCAGAATTGTGCAAGGGGCTTGCACTACAAGAAATGGCGCAAAGTGCCCCTTGCACCAAAAGATGTGCTGGGAGTGATTCTCAAATGCAGCCTGCATCAACCGCATGCTGTGTGCACCAAAAGGGGCTTGCACTATCCTTGCGGCACAAAACGGGCTGTGGCACGGCAGTAGGGGGCATGCAGCAAATGCAAGCTGCCATATCCCCTAATTCAGCATTTTCTAAACCCTCCCAGAGGGTGAAATTCTAAGTACCTTTAGACCAGCCAGGGCTGGTCTAAGTGTACTTAAATTTCACCCTCTGGGAGGGTTAGAGCACTTCTGCTACTCTCGGAACACTCCCTGGGAAGGCAGGAGCATGTGTCACAGTTGCTCCATCCCAATCCCCTTTTATTAAAATTGATCATGTCCCTGGTGATCTAGCAGACCCCCCAGCCCTGATCCCCTTTTATTAAAATAAACAGATCCCTGGTGGTCTAGCAGACCCCCCCAGCCCTGATCTACCCATATAATAATAGATATAATTCCATGGTGGTCTAGTGGGCCCCCACCCAAACAGGAAGTGCCCCACCACTCTGCTCCCCCTCATCCCATCCCCAAGCCTGCAGCCAGCACAGTCTTCCACTCTCCACCACGGCCATCCACCGACTGAGCTGTCAATGAGCACATACTGTATAAAGTATGTGCTCATTGACTGACAGTGAGTTGTCAGTCAATGAGCATGTACTGCATACAGAATGCATTCATTGACAGCTCAGTCAGCAGTTGGCTGTGGTGAAGAGCGGAGGGCTGTGCCAGTTGCCAGCTTGGGGTTGGGACAGGAGAGAGCGGAGTGGTGGAGCACTGCCTGGTAGGGTGGGGAGATGGGGATCCACTGGACCACCACGGAATGATATCTATTATTATATGTGCAGATCAGGGCTGGGGGTCCGCTAGACCAAGAGGGACTGTATCAATATTAATAACAAGGGGATCAGGGCTGGGGGAGGGGCACTTGATCACCAGAGATGGGATAAATTTTAATACGAAGGGAATCAGGGCTGGGCGAGTCCACTAGCCGCAAGGGACCTCCTAGAGTGGCACACGGTTGCCCTGCAGCTTGCAGCACACCATATAGATGTGCCAACTGTTTGGTGCATGGCCATAGTTGCCGCAAGCTGCGGGACTTTGCTGTCGGAAGTCTACCTGATAGGGAATCTGGTGCAGGGTCCCTGATGCACCAATAACTGGTGCAAGCCTCTGTTGGCGCAGCTTGCGTCGAGTTTTGAGAATCAAGTCCATTGTATCCCAAAGTGCTTTACAAGCAATACTTGATGGGTAGTGAAGTGACTGAATGTGTAGTGGCAGACATTTTGTACATCATCACCCACACATAGCTTTGGACAGTTGCATGAACCAGTTTTATGGGAAGAGGAATGTTGGCTAGGGCACTGGGGAAAATGCCCTACTTTTGTGAAAAGTCCCTTGGTTTCTTTTACTTCTACCTGGACACCCACCAGGACAGCACCAGAGATGGGTAGAAGGGACCTCAGTTTATCATCCCATCCGAAGAACAGACCACCCTGACAGTACAGCGCCCTCCTTGTATTGCACACTAGTGTCAGTGTTGATGGTGTGAGCCCAATCCCAGTGTGGCACCAGAACCCATAACTTTCTGGACCAGAGGCAGATGTGCTACCAACTGAGCCAAGCTGACACCTACTATCAGCACCTCGTCCTCATTTACCATTCTGATTATGGCTTCTCCTGGTGCCTTAACTAACTCTTCTCACCTGTGCTGGAGGTCTGTACACTACCCAGGTGCAGACAGCGACCCTAGAGCCTATCTGTAAGGTGATGCACAGCACCTACAGTCCTTCCTTTTCCTCCAGGTGCCTCTGTACCTCCAAGACCTCAATTCTCTTCCTCACATATAAAACAACCCCTCCTACCCTGGGTATTAGAGTCAGCAATGACTTAATTTTCCAAATACAATGTAATCATGCTGTTAAAAAAGCCAGTAGTATACTCCACTGTATACACAGACACACCAAGAGCAGGGAAAGAGAGGTTCTTATCCCCCTTTACAACACTCTGGTGCACCCCCATATGGAGTATTGCGCCCAGTTCTGGGCCCCTGGTAACAAAGGGGATATCAGAGCACTTGAGAGGGTTCGGAAGAGGACAACAAAAAACATTAGGGAAACCCATGGGCTTAATTATGAACAGAGGCTACAACATTTGGGCATGTTCTCATTAGAATATCATAGCTTGAGGGGCGATATGTGCCTGATCTACAAGGCCTTATCAGATATACAACTGTGGGAACAATTAGGCTTGGTGTTGAGGGTTCAACCACATAATACCCTAGCCCACCCATTTCAGTTATTTAAGGATACATTTACTACAAAAAAAAAGAAAATTCTGGTTTAATATTAGGGTAACAGAAATTTGGAATATTTTGCCAAGTTTGGTCGTAAACAGTAAAACTATGACTGAGTTTAAAACCAAGCTTAACAACTTTTTTATTAGTAAAGGCATCCAGGGATGTTCTTAAACCTAGCGAGCTTAGTGGACTAATGTCTCTACATGCTCAGTTTAACCTATGATATCTATGATACCCTCCTCCCTGCCATGCCTCTCCAGAACATAGAGTATCCCGGTATGGGTATGGCCATTTTCAGGCCGTGGTGATCAGTGCACCATGACTCTATAATGGCCACTAAGTCCAGGTCATCCTCCACCATGATGGCGTCCAGCTCTGGAATTTTGTTTCTGAGACACCTTGCATTGGCACACATGGCTCTCCGCACCTTCTTTTCACACTGCCCACTGCCCTGCTTCACCTCCCAGTCCTTACTGTTTTTCCTTGAAGCTCCCCCTGACTTTCCTCCTACCACTTTAATTTCCCCAATCCTTGACTCCTTCAATCCTTTGCCCTCTCTTACCTGGTTTTTACCCCCTTTTTTTATGCCTTGTCCATACCCCTGCCTCTCTGAACCCCTGGCCTAGGGGAGCCCCCCCCCCAGGCCTTCCCTCCCTGCTGCTTCTTCAGTGAGGGGAGAGCAACTGTTGCCTCCCCACACCTCATCTAGTTTAAATGCTCATCTAAGTAGTATTTTAACCACCAACCAAGGACTGTGGTACCCTTCCCAGAAGGGTGCCCTGCTTCAACACTTCCAGAGCATGGGTCCCAGAACTGAACCATGTGGTACCCCACCCCCGGGACTCCCAGGGTTCAGACTGTGCCCCACTGACAAACACTCTCTGCATCCTGTCCTTCAAACAATTCCACATCCTCTTGGTCAGTTTGTCCCCTTTCCCCAGTTTGCCCAGTTTTCTTATGAGTTTTCTATGTGGACAAGAATCAAAGGTCTTGTAAAAGTCGAGGTACAACATAAGCACAGCTTGAGGCCAGTCCACTGCCTTTGTAACCCAATTGCAGTCTGTTAAGTTAGTTTGGCAAGACTTTCCTTCTACAAACCCATGCTGTCTCCTGTACTGCAATCCTCGTGCCTCTAAGAATCCCAATTTCTGTTCCTTAATGGTTTCCAGTAGGTTACCCACAATCAAAGTCAGACTGAGCAGTCTGTAGTTTCCTGGGTCATCCTTTTCCCCTGATCTTGTGAATTGACATCACATTTGCTACCCTCCAGTCTACTGGAGCCACTTTCATCTAGTGCTGCTAGTGTCTAGCTCACCTCCTTCAGCACTCAAGGGTGCAACTTATCAGGAACAGACACTTTGTCCACCTTCAGGGATTTGAGACCCCTTTCTTCTGAGATTGGTCCTGATTCCAGTCCACTCACCCCCCTCTATTTGGCCTGCACCTCACACACTGGTAATGTCTCCCTTCCTCCATGTAGAATACAAAACAAATGTTTTTGTTCAGTATATCAGCCTTTTTCCCCATCCTCCTCCATCCATGTCCCTTTCTTCTTTAATCTGGTAACACCCTCCAATCTGCTGAAGCCCCTCTCCTGAGAGAGAGCAGGTGGACCCTCACCCTGATCATTGGGGCTAGTGCCAGGACGGCACGTAGACCAAACACCCAAGCATCATCGATGCACCGAGATGGCACCACTGGGTTGGGACCTGAAGGATCAACTGACCAACACAAGTGGGTAAAGTATCATCATGTTTGATAGAGAAATCATCCCCAAACTTTGTCTCAATCAGACGAGTCCAAGGGTGTACTGCCTACACAAAGTCCACCATGGAGCAAAGATGCATTTCAGTCAGGACCAACTGGTCATTAGCTGGGGGCTTGCACCAGGTATGCTCCTACAGGGTAAAAGATGGCACTGAAGCAGAATTTCATGACAATGGATCCTTATCCTTATTCTTAACTGACTAGATACACTGATTTAAGGTCTCTAAGAGGCAGCACTCAAGCTGTGCCAAAGACTTGTGCAGCATGGTCTGTCACAGAGGGCACATCTTCAGGTCATGTAGCGGACCAAGGCAAGTGAGGCAAATGTCATGTGGTTCCAACCTCAACATCTTCCTATTGCAGTTGTTACACCACTTAAAGCTAGGAGTCTGGTCTGCCCTATGCTCTCAGTCCAGTTCCATGCATTACAGTCCCAGAATAAAAGTGAGCTGAATGTTTGATGTCACAAAAAAGCTCTGAGTGAGGTAGCTGCAGGAAAAAATGGAAAAAAACTTAACAACTTTGAAATGAAAGCAGAAATCTCATCCTGAAAGGCAGGAGCTACCAAAAGGGGTGACCTCACATTTCCAGTGGAAAGGAAGATCTGCAGTGAGTGAATGAGATAAAGGTGAGGAACTGAAGCTGTAAAAGATGCACAAGTGTGCCTAGGTAGAAGAAATCCCAGTATTTGTAAATGTATATTACACTTTGTTGTAAATCGCTGAATGCCAAAACCAGAACCATTTAAATACACTGTACTGCTGTACATACTGAAAACTAAAAAAAAAAAAAATCCTCCTCGGAGTTGCAATTCCTTTCTGGTCCGTTGTGCAGCAGCAACGGTGCCAGCTGCGATACCAGTAGGGATGGGAGAACCATGAAAGGTTCTGAGGTTCTAAAGGTTCTGCTAAGCCAGACAAGGATCTGATGATTATCCGAATCTTATTAGAACTTTCAGAACCTTTTAGTTGAAAGTACAAAAACTCTTTACCCACAACTGTCCAACCTTAAGCTCTTGCCAGTGAAGGGAAAGGAAACTTGAGAACGTTCATTCACCTTTTGGGTCTTTCTGCCACCACCACCAGCCTTCTTACTAGATGAAGACCTGCTGGGGGAGTATATTAAGCTTCAAAATCGGTATTTTAAAAATTATCAGAACCTTATTATAACCGGAAAAAGAGGTACTGATGAGGTTCTTTTACTGAAAATGGCATAGGTTCCGAGTGGTTCTGAACTTATTTGAACTGCTTCTCCCACTCTACATACCAGTGACCAGGTTCTGCGCTTCAAGCATCTGGGGGATGGCAGGAGGATGCTACTCCCTTCCTGGGAGGAAGAGCTTCATACCTTGGAGCGCTATCACTACATGGGTGGCCACAGGTGGCAGTGCAGCTGGGGCAGTATTGTGTACAGAAGGGGAAGATGCAAACACTGGTGTATAAGGCATGTCAGCACCAGGGGCATCCCTGTGGGCAGGAATTCAGGGATGGAAAACTGCCACAAAATGGTAGCTTGCTGGATGGATGGATGGATGGATGGATGGATGGCACTCTGTCTCCAATCCATGGCCATAAACAGCCTCCTTCTATGTTGGCTCCATGGCCCCAAGTGGTAGGGCACCAGACTAGCATGTGGGTGACCTGAGTTCTTGCCCCACATCCAGGACATCTGCAGCAGAGGCTGGCAGGGAGGGCTCGGATCACCCAATGGAAGCTCTGCAACTGGGAGGGGGGTCAGCTACATGCCATTATTTGGTAGCACTTATTTATTTATTTAGTTTTTGTTTACTGGGTGGGTGTGCTAGCCATAGGAATTACTATTTTCAGACACGACCCAGGAGGTTACAAGCAAGGTAGTACAGCAACAAAATACAGGGTGAGATTACAATAGCAGGTGCAGCTTTTGACAGTGAAACATGGTACAATAATGGACAAGGCAGACAACTATGTAAGCAAAGCAGTCAGGAAATAGTACATGTTCAAGGTAAGTGCCAAAGGTAAAGACAACTGGTAGTATAGGAGCTAACAGCAAACAACTAATTCCAGTGTTGTTGGCATAGCAATGGTGCACTCAACATCATAGGCAACCATGAGATGCTGGGCACCCCCACCAGGTCACCATGCAAGTGTTCACTAGCTGCACAAGGAGGGGTGGGAAGAATAGGGAAAAGTCCCTTGCTGGCAGCGTAATGTTGTGTGGTTGTGCCACACACACCCAATGGGCACACTGAGAGCCACTGGTGAAGTGATCCATGGAACCCCAGGGGTATACCATTAAACACGGGGCTCTGGCATGAAAGTGGGCACCCACATTGGGAGTTAAACCAGGGGCAAAGCACCATGGTTTGTTAGAGGAGCAGAAACTGGTAAGCAGAGTCCCAGAAGTGGAGCTGGAACTGGCACCCCATAGTAAGGAACAATAAGGAACAAAAAACTAAATAAAGGGCTCCATCTTCCATCCCTTGGGAAAGCGTAATGTGCCTTCCTCACCCATCACCATCTACTGGATCAAGGAAGTTGCCACCTAGCTGCAAAGTAGGGTTCTGCTTCAGCTATGGGGTAATGAAAAGATGGATGGAGATGTGGTGTTCTGGGGTCCCCAGAGCACTGATAATGAGAGGATACTTTGGATGGCAAGGTTGCAGCCAAAGGAGGACACACCCAATGAACCATTGAAGCATTAAAATACCATGAAAAAAAGGTCTGCACTTCACTGATATTAAGGACAAGACTTCCCCATCTGAAAAGTTCTGTGACTAGAAGCAATCCTGCCTTAGTACTTAGCCTGATGTTGGTGACTACAAGTGAGCCTGCCTCAGATAATCTGTAGATTTTGAGGGAACTGCTACAAGGTTTCATAAGTGTGTACAAGTAATCCCAAACTCCAGATCTTCACATTAAAAATTGCTCAAGAAATATTACAGAAAGCAGCAAAACATAAGTAGAGGTTTTGAAACAAATCAAAAGAATGTCTGCAAGTTAAACAGAAAGAAAGACAGCCAAGGAAATGTGTCAGCTGCCAAACAAGTGGGTGGACTCCCCTCAATTGATGTTGCAAAAGCTGTACTTGAAGTTTCACATTCTTGAAACAAGGCTTTAGTAGGGTATTTTTCTTCAGACTTCTAGTGTCCCTGGAGTCTTCCATTTCACACCACGATAGAAGAAATGATAGGTACTGGGACAGGGTTGAATAAGGCCCTGTTCCATTTGTTATGCAGAAAGGGTTTAAATACAAGGATCTGTTCTATCCTGTACGTTTCTGTCTCTTGTCTGGTTGTGCAACCGAATGTTCTCGTGAGACCTAAGAACTGATCACTCTGATGATCTTGTGATTCTCCGCCTCTCGCTATCTCTCTGCTTTCACTTGCTGTTTCTGTCTTTTTCCCCCTTGCATATCTGCATATAAAAATATATGGGAATCATTATGTGAAACTGGGATCCCTTTGTTTGAAACTGTATATCGTTATACTGTTGAAATGATTGCAAAAAACTATTTGGAATTTAGAGGGTTAACCGGAGATGTAGTCTGAGCTTCTCTTAGGCTTGTTTGCAAACTCTTTTGCAGAGCTGTCAGCAGGAGGCCAGCTTGGGACCCTGTTCCATTTGCAAGCCTGCTCTGCAAAGAAACTGACAAGAACATTTTGTGAAAAACAGGATGTCTCCTTAACGAGTTCTCAGGCAAAGAATTATAAAAGAGCAGCAGTACTTTTATTACAGAGACGTCTTGGAAACAGTAAAGAAACCCTCAGATGAAGTTTGTACTGCCTTTGTAAATAGTTATACTGAACAATTTTTATTTTTTATTTTGCTGTCATTGATAATAATAACATGCTTTTTGCGAATTTTATAACTGCTCCTGGATTTCCTATGCTTCCTGACCTATGCCTTGATGACAGGGATGCTAGTTAAAGAATGATGCATACATAAGTCGGTGTTATGAAATTTTTTTTTACACACCCAAGGTGTGTGATAACCCATGAACCTCGAGAGTGAAGCTCGAGAGGTTTATGAAGTTATCATACAATGAGAGTGTGTAAAAAACTCATACACACTTGCAAATGTTTTATTTTTTATAATAACTGGTGCAGGGTGTTTCCATGCAAGTCAATTGTTAGGATAACAAGTGAACAAATATGATTTATTCCAGATTCAGACATGTCAGTTTAGAACATTTGTCGTAAGTATCTAGTTTAAGTCTGCTAAAGGCAATAATAACATATTTTAAACTGGTACCTGACTTTTGCCCCGCTCCACTCTGCTCACTCTCCCAGGTTCCAGCGGGACACAGAGCACAGGTAGTTTTTTAATACTCGCTACTGCAGATGGTAGCATGCTGCTGGAAGCATCTCACCCCAATGCCCGTGGTCAGACTTGAGCCCACTGTAGGAGATGCTCACATCAACACCCCCCCATGGGGGTGTCAAAGTACATAAAACGGTTTTCTTAAGAAAGTTTTAAAAATGTTATTGCTGCCATCAGTCTGTGTGCCCTGATCATTGATCATCAAAAGTGAACAGTCACTGAAATGAGTGGATCACTGATGCATGAGCATTCAAAACGCCACATTAACTAAGTATGACATCATTCTGGTTATTACAGCATTTGAAACCTCTGAAAATTGGGTTGATAAAGGGGTCCACCAGTTATTATATCTTTTTAAAATTTTGCAGACTGGATGCTCCATTCATATCTCTCAACCTAATGTCACTAAAGTGTGGGACATGGACACTCAAAATGTGGGAAAATGTGGAACATTGGCCCTCAGAACATTAGACACAATCACACATAGGGATGCAAGCTCTGAATACTGGAAATTAGTACCTTTACTAAGACAAGCTTAATTTTGCTTTAACAATATAAAGCGTTATGAATCTCGGCTTTAAAGTCCAAGTTTACAGCACCATTTCTCTGGGACAAATGTGGGACAGAGTAATTCTCAGGAGTAAACAGGTTAGGTATTAAATCCCACCAGATAAAATACCGCCTTTTAAAATACCGCATAAAAGATCCCGAACTGCTCTGTTACTGACTCATTTGTAATCCCGACTGACAACATACAGTTATGCTGCTGAAAATGGTTAACAAGTCACTAATGCTGCTGAAAAAACAATGTAAGGAAGTACTGTATTGAAAAGTCAAAGGTGAACAGATGTGATGGGTACCTGGTGCGCTGATGAGCTATTGAAACAGCGCTGATGCGAGACTGTGATCCAGGCTACATAGCTCTCCTGGCTACCAAACTCAGCTTTCAGCCACACGGCAACAATGTCTGCACCCAAAGGAGAGATCCAGTGTGCCAACTTGTCTCCTCTCAGAAGGGATGGAATAAGCTGTGCGTGGGAGGGTACTTGCTGGTGAGTGAAAAGATTGGTGATGAGAGGCATTACTGGTGCTGTCAGAGTCGCAAGTACCTAAACTGTCACGGTCGTGTGATTACTGTCCTTCGTGGTGGTCAGCATCTGTTGTAGAATGAGAAAGAACACAACCATTCACTAGATGCAGCAGATGTACCAAAGGCCGAAGCAATGTCAGTTCTGAAGCAGAGAGTGGTAGAAATGCATGATAATCCAGCTCAGCTAGTACAAGATGCACTTTCCTCAGTTGTCCCTGAACTTAGCCAAAGCATGCCATGAAAACAGGCATTGCTACAGGTGATAAAGTGGGCAAGAACAGCGCATAGACCACCTGAGCCCTGATCACTGGAAGAGTTTCATGTGTCCGAGGAGTTGCAGGCAGGGAATGGTCAGCCGTGGTTGCTACGCGACTCCACTGTTGGTGACGAGCGCTTCTTACTGTTCAGCACAGCTACAAATATTTAGCACTTATCCAGAGCTAAATATTGGATAATGGATGGGACTTTTAGGACTGTTCCCTCAATTTTCAGGCTGCTATACTCAATCCATGCACTTGTAGGGCCAGAGAAAACATGCAAGATTGTGCTTTTGGTGTTTGTGGTTATGACTGATAAGTCACAATGCAGTTACCAGCACTTATTCCAAGACCTACAAGACCTTACAGATGAGGCAGACCTAATACTAGCCCCTAAGTACATCATCACTGATGTTGAGCATGCAGTCATAAATGCATGCAAAATAGAGTTTCCGTCAACAATAAATAAAAGGGCGTCTTTTCCACCTAGAACAGATTGTGTGGAGGAGGATACAAGCATGAGGGTTAGCACAACAGTATGAGAATCACCTGGAATTTAGCCTTCTACTGCGACACCTGGTTGCACTCACTTTTCTCCGTGTAGCAGAAATTATAGATGCTTTTCAAGAAGTTAAAACCATAATGCCCCAAAATGCTGCCCCTCTGTTATCTTGGTTTGAGGAACATTATGTTTTGGGGAGAGTTAGAAGAGACATGAGAAATCGAGCACCAATCAGAAACCCTTCCATGTTCCCACCTGAATTTTGGTCAGTGCAAGATCAGGTTGAACTGGGAATTCCAAGGACTCAAAATAAAGTTGAGGCTTGGCACCTCCGACTCGGGTCTTTGATCTGGTCTGTTCATGTCAGGACATACCGATTTATTGAACAGCTGCAAAACAGGCTGTGTTCACTGAGACAACTTGCAAGAAGATACTGCAAGGTCTGCTTAGGTCTCCTGCAAAAAAAGGTACTGCAAAAGGGAGGAAAAATTACAGAATGTAATGACAGTCAAAGACAGAGAACAACATTGGATTTCCTTAGAGGTATCGCACATAACCTCAGTATTTAATCCGTGTGAAGTATGATGTATTCAGTATTTTAAATTTTAAATTAAACATGTAACTTTCATTGGTGTGTTTTTTCTTTAACGATGATGCTGGATAACTGAATTTCCAATGCTTGAAACGCTCCTTATTGAATTGAATTAACTGAACACCGAATTTCCGATGCTGATGCTGTAATGAGAGTCACATCTGTCCCTCAATTAACTGATCGAATGACAATCAAGAAACTTCACACTCCTGGTGGCGAGTTACCATTATTTCTCTTATTTATAATATATTTGTAGTGCCCCAGGGAAATTGGGGGCACCACAGAAAATAGTGGAATTGTGGGCATCACAGAAAATAGGGGATTCTCAGAGACATGAGGGATCAGACAGTTATGGGGACCCTGGCAGCTTAATGGAAAACCCTTGAAAAGCTCTGGTGACCCTCTGAAACACAGAACAGGCCCCACTCCAGCAGACAGTCCTAGCAGTCTAAATTCAGGGTTTTAAAATAAAACCATTTTTTTTCCTCTTTCTTGGTTTTCCCTTCCCCCTGCTCAAGACCGACACCTAGTCAGCCAAAGCCAAACCAGCTGGACCACCTTCCTGTCCCAGCAGTGGAGAAGGAAGCCAGGCTGAACCCTCTCAGCCAATCCCTGTGGCCAGGGTAGATTCAAATTTGGAGCCTTTTTTTTTAAGCCACTGACCCAGCCTCAGGAGGCTGACCTCTGGATGAAGAAGCCAGTCCCCTGGCAGGTAGCCAGGACTGCCTCAGCCTAGAGGAGGCTCTGCACAGGCTGGAGAGAGAGGAGAAAGAGTTTGACCAGAGAGGGTGAAGGACAGTAAGGCAATGGATGCCAGCTTCCCTGTTAGGAGGTTGAAGTGAATCCCCTGGGTCCCTTCAGTGTAACTCCTTCCAGAAGATCCCCAGTAGCAGCCTCTGTCATTTTTTTTGCAGAAATCTGCTGTCCAGTAGGGTCTCCCAGAGCATCGAGTCAGTTTATTTAGCCGGGAAACAGACCCAGTGAACCTTTCATGCAGCAGTCTCCAGGAGAAGAGGCCTTATCACTCCTTTGTGGTTGTGCATTCCCCAGAGTACAGAAATCCTTGTTGAACTCCAGGGGTGAGTAGACCGGTTGGCCAGACTGTTTGTTTAGTAATTGTATTGTTGCACTGTGTAATTTTGTTTAGAATTGTTAAATTGCTTCCATTGTACCCTTCCCCTGGGTGGAGGAAAGCTGTTTACCTTGTCCTATTGTAAAGAGAGAGAGACAGAGAGAGAAATGAGAATCAAGAAAGCAGAAACTAGGAGGGTTCAAACCAAATAATTGTTGGACCAAGATTAAAGGTGTTTGTGAACTCCTCTCTTGAAGGAATCTCTGCTAGTCTAATTTATTCTAGGCAGTCTGTGCTCCAAATAGAGAGACTTGGGCACTCCCTCTCAGCCAAGAGTCAAAGAAGTGCTAGGTAAAGCCAGGTCAAAGTATTATTGGTGAGAATGTGCATTTCATGCTGAATTTCTAATTGTTTAGCTTTAAGAAGCTAATTACTAGAGGCCTAGCAGAGTCTTAGTGCATTAGTAATGGGGAAAACTTAGTCCTTTGTCCATGTAGTAGAAGGGCGGGGCAGCCCATAGCTGGGACAAAGAGACTAGGTACTCTGGCCTCAATACTCAGAAGGCACCCAGAGCTGATCCATATTAACAAATGGGTGGGTCATCAAACTGTTTCAATGCCCATGAAGCAAACTGTATTTTCTTTATCTGTCTGCAGTCTCCTGTTGCTTGCCTGCCTCTCAGCTGTTCCTGATTTTCAGGGATGTCCCAGATTTTGCCTCAGAAATTTCTTCTGTCCCTCCTAAGTCTGGCATTGCTGGCACTAAAGAGTAGGGATTGGGATCATGCCAGCCATTGATGTTACAGTCTCATTCTCATTAAGAAAATGCTATTCACACTAAGAAACATGTTGTATACAGCTTCTGGGACTAAAATTACTATTTTATCTGAAGTGTTCCTGATTTTTGTCATTTGTCCCTGATTTGTGATGAGGGAGGTTGAGAGGTATGGTTGCCTGGGCTCACTGCTTGCTGTGTCTGAACTGCTGTATTCAATCAAACTGTTTTAAGTTGTTGAACTGCTTGCTGTGAATGAACTGCTATATTCAATTGAAGAGTTTAAGTGACTGAACTACCTTATTCCTGGGGTATCATGACTGCACTGCCTTATTTTCTCAATTGTCCTGTGTGACTGCACTGCCCTGAGGGCATTGATTGCTGCACTTGCCTACTGCTAGTTCCTCTAAAGACATTTGGAGCCACCCCAACCCAAATGGTGGGGCTCTCAGTCATGCAAAAAAGGAGGCATTGCCTTTCAGGTTTTTAATTTTTGTTCTGTTCCAGGCTCCTGCACACACCTCATCTAGAATTCCTCCAGTGCCTCTTCTTTGACCCAGGGAGCGTCCCCGGGAAACCCAGTATCACCTGCACCCACTTCCAGTGTCCTCCACCAACTCCAAGTGTTTGCTACGATGCCCCAGGTTCAAGTTGCCGTATGTAAGTGGTAGCCAGCTGGTAGCTAGGGCCCACCAAAGTGAATCAGGTTAGGGGCCGCCCCAGCTCTAGCTTGAAGGACTTAAGTCATCTGCCGAACTCGGAGTCACATTGCCCATTCTCCTGCATAGACATTGTTCCAAGGTGGCGATAGTACCAGTGGCCTATACCAAGGCCTTGCCAAGGATTGCCAGGCTCTGTGCCTCATTTCCTGAGGTGGCATAAGTACCAGTTGTCCACACAAGAGGCCTCACCAAGGGTCGCCACACTTTTGATTGTACTGCCCATAGGTGGCTTATGTTCCAGTGATGCATCAAGAGGTCACACTGAAGATTGTTGGACTCTGAAGCTGCAGAGGTGAGGTGGTAAGGGTTCCGGGGACCTGCCCAGAGGTCGTCCAGTGGATCATCGCACCTAGCATCCTTTCTTTGACTGGAGATCACTAGCCTGAGGTCACTGCAGCTGACAACCCCAGATAAGGGTTCTCTTCCCCTACAACCCGGTGTCAACACCCATCCTCAACCAGATGCTTCCCTTTCAACGTTGCCTCAGTGACTCCAGGAGTCACCTTCTTCCCAGGGCCAGGAGGTCTACAGTGCTTTACTTGGTTTCTGGTTCACTGGGGGACACCCCATTTTATGGCCTGTATATAATAACTGGAAAGTGTTTTCTCCCATAAGGAAATCCAGTTATATTTTGCCATTATAACCAGCTGATTGTAACAGTGAACACATGCCAGGTTCCTCTCACTCCATGCATGTGCACATTGCCTTGCTTCCATTGGTGTACAGTAACTGGACTCCCAGTAAGTGTTTTTCCAAGCTCCTTCAAAAAGATAGTTGCTATTCAGTTCATTTATGTCAAATTTTGGGGCAATAGTGCAAAAAGTAAAAAAGAAAAAAAAAAAAAAAAAGTGAAACCATTCCTCAGCCTGACTGTGCTACCAGAAACATAGCAACATAGACTTTGATGGCAGAAAAGGACTGAATCCTAGTTAACCAACAGCCTATTTCTTCTGTCCCCACAAGAATTGCCTTATGTCTGTCCCATTCATTCTTGAATTCTCCCATAGTTTTAGACCCCACAACCTCCTCAGGAAGGTGGTTCCATGCATCCACCACCCTCTCTGTGAAAAAATACTTCTTCACATTGCCCCTGAGCCGTCCCCCCTCTATCTTCAAATTGTGTCCCCTTGTTCTTGCACATCTCTTTTTCTGTAAGATGCTTCACTCTTGGACTTTGTTGATTCCACTGAGATACTTAAAAGTTTCAATCATGTCCCCCCTTCCCTCCTTTCCTCAAGGGTATACATATTAAGCTCCTTTAGTCTCTCCTCGTATGGCTTCTCTTGCAGACCTTGCACCATTTTAGTTGCCCTCCTCTGGACTGCCTCCATCCTATGTCCTTGCGGAGATGGGGTCTCCAGAACTGGATGCAGTACTCCAGATGGGGTCTTACCAACTGTCTGTACAAAGGGATAACAACTTCCTGTTTTCTGCTGGTGATGCCTCTACCTACATATCCCAGTATCCCCCAGCCCTCCCTGCTGCCTTCTCACTTTGCTTACTAACCTTAAGGTTTTCTGAAATGATTACCACCAGGTTCCTTTCCATTTTTGTTGTTGCTACTACCTCCCCCCATTGTGTACTCTTCCCCTGGGTTTTTGTTTCCCAGGTGCATTACTTTGCACTTCTTTGCACTGAATCCAAGCTGCCATACTTCTGACCATTCCTCCAGCCTTACCAAGTCCCTTTGCATCCTTTCTACCCCCCTTGTGTATCAACCCTGTTGCAGATCTTTGTGTCATCAGCAAAGAGGCATACTTTTCCTTCCAGTCCCTCTGCAATGTCACTTATAAAGACATTGAAAAGGACTGGACCCTGTACTGACCCCTTGCGGTACCCCACTAGTAACCCCCCTTTCTTCAGAGAAGACTCTGTTTACTATTATCTTCTGTGTCCTGTTGTCCAGCCAATGTTTTACCCAGTCTACCACCCTGGGACCCACTCCCAGGCTGGCAAATTTGTTTATTGATCTTGTGTGGGACTGTGTCAAATGCCTTGCTAAAATCTAGGTAGGCCATGTCCACAGCCCCTCCCTGGTCTACTACTTTGGTCACCCAGTCAAAGAAATCAATTAGATTCATCTGACGTGACATTCCCATTGTGAATCCATGCTGCCTTGGGTCCTGTGCCCCATTGGCCTCCAGGTACTCAACAATTCTTTCCTTCAGAAGTGATTCCCTAATTTTTCCTACCACAGAGGTCAAACTGACAGGTCTGTAGTTTCCTGCCTCTGTCTTGCTCCCACTTTTGTGAAGGAAATTCACATCTTCCCTTCTCCAGTCCTCAGGTACCACACCATCCTCTCATAATTTATTAAAAAGGGTAGTCATTGGTGTCACTAGTTCCCCCCTTAATTCTTTTAGAATTCTGGAATGAATCCCATCAGGCCCCATTGCTTTGTCCACCTTCAGTTTTAGGAGTTCTTTCAAAACCTTTTCTTCTGTGAAAGGACTGGGATCAACCCCCTCTCCAGAGTGCTTCTGTTAATTGGATTAGGTAACTCCCCTCCTCCTCTTTTGTGAATACTGAGCAGAAGTATTCATTCAGTATCCCTGCTTTTTCACTGTCCCTCTCTGCCTACCCACTGTCCATTCTATTCAGCCTCACTATCCCTCTCTTTGTCTTTCTACGCTCCCTAATGTACCTATGAAAGGTTTTATTCCCCTTCTTAACCGAGTTGACTATCTTTTCCTCAGTTTGGGCCTTTGCTATTCTGACTGCCTTCCCTGTTTCCTTCTGCCTTAACTGGTACAGTTCTCTGTCCTGCTCCTTCTGTGTTTCCTTATACTTCCTAAATGCTATCTTTTTCTCCCTAACCTTTCCTGCCACCTCTTTTAAGAACCATAGTGGCTTTTTCTTTCATTTTGATTTGTTTATTTGCTTTACACAAAGGCTTGTTGCCTCTGTGATGGCAGTTTTGATGTTTCCCCATGTTGCTCCACCCCTCCTTCTTGCCTGTTTGTGAGTGCTTTTTTAAGGCACGCTCTCATTTTGACACACCACTGATTGTATAATTGCTGAGTAGTGTTTCCAATGTGAGAAAATGCTACCCAGCAATTATATTAAATAAGACATGGAGTAATATGTATAAAAAAAGGTTACTCACCTGTAAGTGTAGTTCTAGGGTAGTATATAGTTCACATCCACACTCTGGCAGTGCCACTGGAAATGCTGATTTGTTGGACATCTTGAAGCTAAGCTTCTCCTACCACTTGGGTGGTATTTCCCCCAATAACACCCCATGATGTCAGATATTTGCACACTGGAAGCAGAGATCTGTATGCCATTTGCTGGGGGAGGCCTGGGGGTTGTGTGGATGTGAACTATATACCACTCCTAGAACTACAGTTACAGGTGAGTAATCTATTTTTTCTAGGAGCATGTATATAATTCACTATCCATGCTCTGGAAGATTCCTAGCAGTTCTCTGGAAAGAGAGTGCAAGGTGCACACCCCTATTTGGCAAACAGAGACTGGAGAACCAAGGTCTTCAAAGAAGCATCCAGGCAAGATTCAAGATCAATGCTATAATGGGAGATGAAGGTGTGTGCTGACTTCCAGGTAGCAGCCCTGCTAATATCCTGAATAAGAAGATTCCTGGAAACAGACACTGAGGCAGTGGTATGTCCAGAGGAATGAGCTTGAAGCCCTACAGGAGGCTCCCTACCAGACAACCTATAGCAGATGTCAACACAGGATGTGATCCACCTGCCAATCATCCACTTTGCTGTCAGTCTGCCAGGCTCGGCTTCAGTGTATGTTACAAACAGCTGGTGAGCTTCACCCTGAACTATAGCCATGCGCTCCTTGTCATAAGAGAGCACTCTCTGCATGTCCAGTGCATGCAGCTTCCTGTTGGCCTCCAAATATGAATTTTTAAAGTAGACAGGAAGGTTCATTACCTGGTTAAGGTGGAACTCCAAAACTACCTTTAGGAAAAACTTCAGATGGGGGCAAAAGACAATTTTGTCCCTGTGGAGGACCATCTAAGGAGACTTCACCAAAAGCATCTGGAGCTTACTAAACCTTCTTGCTAACATTATACCCACCAAGAAGGCCATCTTCCACACAGGTGTGACATCTCACACCTGTGCATAAACTCAAATGGCTTGACCATGAGCAAACTCAGCACCAACAGTAAGTTCCATTGTGGTGGCTCATATGCTGGAGAGCATAGGTGATCCAGACCTTTTGAAAAAGCACCCAACCACCTCCTCCTGTGTCACTGTTGGTTTACCAACCTGCATCCGGTAAGCAGAGATGGCTGCCAGGTGCACCCTAAGGATCATCACTGGCAGTTCCAACTGAGAAAGGGATCAGAGGTATTCCAAAAAGCTCACCACAGGGTAGTTCAAGGGGATCAAGCTCCTTGCTCTGTCACCAAATGAGAACTTATTCCATTTAAATGCATATCATCTGTGAATCAAATCTTTTCAGAAGGTCTCCACAACATGGAGCACAGCTTCCAACAGACCCAAGGCCTGGAACTCTAGCCACTCAGGAACCAGGTCATGAGGTGCAGAGATGTCAAGTCTGGATGCAGGGCCATCTCCTGTTACTTGGTCTGTGGATCTGGGTGAAAAGGCAGCCACCACAGAGGTCAGCTGCCAATGTGGAAGAGGTCTGGGTACATTGCTTTGGCCAATCTGGAGCTATCAGGATAATCTGTGTCTTGTCCTTCAGGGTCTTGACCACCACCTTGTGGATCAAGGGGTAGGCGTACACAAGGCCTGGAATTCAGGGCCTCACAAAGGCATCCTCCAACAGTGTCTTGAATTGTGGGTGTGTGCATAAAACAACTTCAGTTTAGCATTCTCCTAGGAGGTAAACAGATCCACCAAAGGATTGCCCCATAGCTGACTCAGTGGTGCAGAGGGCAGAGGCATCCATGCCTCACCTACCACCATGCCAGCAACCTGGGATTCGTGGATGGACTTGGTGTGCTGGAGGATGGCCAGAGAGAGAGAGAGAAGGATTGCATGCCCAGAGGATGGCTGTCCTTCTCTGGGAGGAAGGATTGTGGGTTCCTGGCACTTGTCTGACCCCTGGCAGAGGTTCAGGGCAATCAGTGTTCTCTCAGGGTTGGAAGGACATCAGCTGTCGATACCTCATGCACAGTAGCATGCCTGGCATGTCTGTTAAAGAACTGCCTGTCCATCCCTCCCCACTGGAAAATGGGTGGGTTCAGCATAGATGAAGTCTGCCTCCCAGACTTTGCACTGGACTAGAGGACCCTCTCCCCCACACTAGATCCATTCTTCGGTAGGTGGTGCTTGCCATCGGACCCCCACCATGGGGGGGGAGCTAAGCCATGAGGGAAGTTGGGCTGAGGGCACTCACCGGATCTGTCTCTCCCATGCCATGGCATCCTCAATGAATCTGCCACATGGGGTAAGCCATGGAGGAAGCTTGGGGGGAGGTAAGTCCCTGTGGGTGCCGGTGATGAGGCTGGAGAGGTAGGTGGAGGACTGGGTTGCACTGCGGCGTGAGGATAAAGATATTAATGGAAAAACCAAAAGGATTGCCCCACAGGGAGAACAGGTGGTTCACTACCTCCTGATTCAGGGAGCACTCGTGCAACATCTCTCTAACCCAGCAAAGAGCGTCTGCCAGCAGACTGTTCTGTCCTGAGACATGGATCGCCAGGAGATTTGCACCCAGGCTTTGCACAAGGGTCCAAGTGCAGAGGGCCTCCTGGCAAAAGGAAAGAGAGTGAGTTCTGCACTGTCTGTTGAGAAAGCACATGGCATGATGTTGCCTGTCTGGACTTGCACGACCTGACCCCTAACTTGAGGAGTAAATTCCATCAGAGAAAGCCACACTGCACAGAGCTCCAGTAGGTTTATGAGGTGAAAGGACTCCCAGGGTGACCAGGATCCATGGGCTCTGTGATCCCCCAGGTGTGGTCCCAACCCCAGCAGAGATACATCCATCATGAGCATGATGGTTGGCTCGAGGGGCAGGGTCAAACAGGATTCTTTCTTCCAGATGGTCCAGAGCTAGCCACCAATGGATGATGTCCCACATCAATTGGGTCACTATAACCAGCTGGTCGAATTGGCCTAGCTGTTGGGACCACTGGCAGCCCAACTCCCACTGCAGGTGATGCATCTGCCAGTGGGCCCAATGAACCATGTTGGTGCAGGAAATCCTGGATTGGGTGCGAGAGCCTGACCTGAAATGATCAGGCAAAGGAGGTAAGATCCAGTGCCTGGTCCACAGGGAGGCAGGACTTGGCCTGCAAGGAGTCTAGTTTCCCCCATGAACTTGGTCACCTGCAAGAGTACAGTTCAGACTTGTCTGGGCTGACCAGCAGGCCCAAGTTATGGCAGGTCTGGAAAGCTAGATCTCTGGATTTCTCTACGGTCTCTTTGAATGGCCCAGCTATCAGCCAGACATCCAGGTAGGGATACACCCTGACACCTAGGCATCGCAGGAAGGCTGCCACTGCTGCCATGCATTTATTGAAGATCCTGGACATTGAGAAGAGACCGAAGTGCTTGACCTGGAACTGGTACAGGAACCCTTCCACTCAGAACTGAAGGTACCAGCAGTAGGAAGAATGGACTGAGATGTGGAAGAATACATCCTGGAAGTCCTGGGAGCAAAACCACTTGTTTGTCCCAGTGACAGAATGATCTGATTTAGAATGACCATACAGAACTTATGTTTCTGCAAGAACTGGTTCAGATTGTGCAGATCCAGTATGGGGCACCAGCGCCCCCCCAATCCAGTTCAGAATCAGGAAGTACCTAGACACATAACCCTTATTGGCCAGGGCAACCGAAACATGAGCTATGGCTCCTTTGGCAAGGAGCTGAGCAATGCCCTCCCAAAGAGCAGACAGTATGGTCCGTGACACCCTGGACTCCCCGAGGAGCATGGAGTCAGAAAGGCGGGAGAGTCTCAAAGTCCACAGGCAGCTGTCTGCCTACCACTTCTAGTACCCACTTGTCCATTGTCATAATGGACCAATATGGCAAGAAGTGACTTAGCCAACCCCCAACCAGGAGTGCAGATAGGGATAGGACAGAGAGAAGTACGACACCTCCAACCCATCACTGTGCAGCTTTTGTGGGGGCACCAACTGCTGTGGCCAGAGGGGCACCACCACCCCTGCCCCCACCTTTCTTAGGACTCTATCCCCCAAACTTGGGCTTGGGACACCAGGCCTGATATTGCCCCTGCTTGGGCTGCTTCAGGAAAGGCTGTGGCTGAAAAGACCAATACTGAAAGCCTGTTTCTTAGGCTTCTTCTTCTGGTCCTTCTGGGACAATGCCACAGCATCAAGGGTGGCACTGGACTTGTTGATACAGGTATGATGTCCTTCCACCCCTAGGCCAAATAGGTTGGTGCCCAGGAAAGGAAGATTGGCCAGTTGTACTGGGTATCCACCATGAAGGTAGACAGACACAGCAAGGCCCTGCAATACATGGAGATGGCTGCTGCCACAGCATGGGCACAAGAGTCACCCATGCCCAAGGCCTCTGGAGCTGGAGCTTAGCCAGTGATCAACCCTGGTCTCTGATGATCTTCATCACCAATTACTGGTCAGCAGGGAGGTGAAGAAGGATTGTATCAAAAACTCCCATCAGGAAATGACCCAAGTTAGCCATCACCATGGTGTAGCTCTCCTGGCAAAGACCCAAAGATGCTGCAGCATAGTCCATTTTAATAGCATGGTAAATCTTTCTGGACTCCTTGTCTGGAGGCTTGTCCAAGTCCCCTTGGCCCCCAGATTTTCAGAAGGCCAAATCAGACACCATCCCATTGGAAGAGGGGTGGTCTGAGAACCCAGATAGGAAGCTGGTAGGGACTGCATACTTGTGGACCATACAGCTAGAGGGTGCTGATCAGGATGCTGGTGTTGTCATAGGTCCAGGGCCAGTCACAATATGGTTTCAGTCATGGAAAAGGTAACCCCTGGGGAATCGTCCCTATCTAAAATGTCTGTAAAGGGATATATAGCCCTTATCTGGACTGGCTCCGGTGGGATAGACATGGACTCCAAAATCAAATGGAGGAGTGTCCCTGAAAGACAATGGGCCATGCTCGGTGGTGATTTCCTTGACTGAACATCAGTCAAGGAGAAAAGTCCCAGAGAAGGATAGACTCAAGGTCTGAATCAGTTGAGGACTCCTCAAAATGACCTTTGACCATTTCTTACCATGGACCACCTGAGTATCCTCTGCTTGGGTAATCTGTTGAGGAGCTTCAACGGTGACACCTCCAAGCAGTGGTTCAGGGTTGAGAGTGAGAGTGCCTCAGTCAAGACCTTGACAAAGACCTCAACTGTCAAGGGTATGATCGATATCGAGGTGAGCCTTCCAGCTGGTTGTGATACACCACATGTCTGGTCACATTGACCATAACAGGATTTAAAGGCCCAACAACCAGTGAAGGTTTCCCCCAAAGTGAACCAGTCAGGGACACTGACCAGACCACGTCCTCCTGAGTGATGATCAGGAGCACCAGGGTCTGTGAGATCAGCTCCTAGATCTTATCCGACAACTGGTTGACAGACTCAAGGAAAATTTCCACATTCTGCTTGACAGGAGTTAAGGTCGGCAAGCCCAATGGGAGTACCGAGGAGCTCTCAACCTTCCCCTTGACCAAAGGGGTCTCGACCAGAGTCGAGCAGTCAGGGGAGGTGAGGCATTGTAAGGCTCTCGATCTTTCTCATTCCCATGAGCAGCATCAGTAGCACTTGTGTTTCTTACCATGGTGGACAGGGCTCTCCCCCAGGCTCTGGAGGCCTTGCATATTTTTCGGAGTCCAACTCAAAACCAAATAGAAATGGACGTACACCCCGAGGCTTGTAAAGGCTCAACTTATTTATTAAAAATTTTCACTTGGCAAACAAACCCCATGCGCATTCACCCTCATAATGGGCTTCATCAGAGGGATGTGCAGCACACAATAATTTACCTTTGTATACCATTGCTTAAGTGAATGCAACAATTACCATACTTCACTTGGAACCACACAAAAATTCCATGATAATTAGAAGTTCAAACCAATGAATTAAATTGAAATTCTGGGCTATATAGATGCAATAAGCATTCTAATAATTAGTAACAATCAAATAAACTTGATACAAAGTACCTCCTTTCCATTCCTGTTGCTCTTCATTTAAACACCTAGAGCTATAATTGAAAATAAAGGGAAGGGGTGTACAACTTAATATCAGATGCCATTAAAGGTGAAATTGCTGAATAATATAATTAATGCCAATATTTTATAATAACAGGATTGTACAGTATCTATATTATTACAAACAGACGAAACCAGAGAAAATATAGAGACCAGTAGACTCCTAATGCAAACTTTGGTCATGCTCCAGACACCTGGAGTGTGAGATAAGCTGAGTATCAGAAAATACTAAACGCCACTCAAGGAAAAATTATTATACATCTTCATAGAATAAAATCCATAATAATGAGAAGAACCAAAATAGAGAAAACAGAGTAGAAAAATACCATCTAAACAGAAAAATCAATATAGACTCCCCAATATTCCCCTTAGAAGAAATTAATTTTATCTACAAAAAGTGTTTTAAATCAAGTATTTCATTAAGACCTTCTGGAGATAAAGTACTTAATTTATAAATCCGCTCTGTCTATTTCCTGTCCAGTCTGTTTTTTCTATTACCTCCCCGTCCATCCTAGGCACATATTCCAATGCTCTGAATTTAAAGCCTTCAGTGGAACTATTATGTACCTGTTTAAAATGCCTACCCAGAGTATTCTGTGGATCTCCACTATAAACAGCTCAAACATGTTCTTGAATTCTGCTTTTGAGAGATCTGCTTGTTCTACCCACATATGTCAAATTGCAATCACACCAGGCCACATATCTAACAAAATGACATTTTATAATTAACATAATGGTTAATAGTAAAAAAACAAACCTCCCTTTTTCGAATAAGTGAGTGGGCAAGCACCACTTGTGAAGCCAGGAGATAGTATAAAAATATTTTTATTAACATGTATCGAAAAAATCAGTGCAAAAAACCATAAACATGTATCAACATCTCCTTCAATTTAAAGTGCTAGTGTCATAAGTCAGTATGCAGCGTTGCAATGAATGCACTAAATTAGCATTCTAATCAGTAACAGAAGTCGAAGAGGGATAGATGTAACTAATATAGCAGCAAAAAATCAGTAGCTTTTGGCATACCAGGTAAACAGGATCTCCCAAAGGAATAAGAATAAAGCGCACGGCTTACTTAGACATCGGGAAACAGGATCCAAAAACAACTTGAACTTTCTTACTTTACACAGTATATTCAGAAAGAGCTGTGTTCCATATGTTTCATGTGCAGTCGAAGAATAGCTTAAATTAATCTCGGTGCTACCAAGGATATACCTGAGGCTGCGAAAACGTACGAGCATAAAGCGTAGTGTCAGTACTTGAAATACAAAACACCATTATTCGAAAATGCCGCCATAATGCCAAGCTCACACACACTGAAAACCCTTCAGCTTCGTGGGTGTGGAAAGGATGCTAGCGTTTCAACTTCCATCATCATCAGAGCATACCTGCCAAAGTGCAGAGGTGCATTTAAATATACTAGCCATCATATATGTTAGTACATGGGGAGAGTGGAACAAATGATCAGCTATTGAAAATACATAATACATGCAGCCATAACCCCAAAAAGAGGTTACAAATAAATGTATAATATGCTGCTTCAAGCAAAACAGCACACAAAATAGATACCAAATACAGTAAATCAAAAAACAAAGACATTCACATAACTACTGAGACAACCAACCAGAGCCTGCAAATCGTAGTTGGAGGGGGCAAAGAATTGGGAAAATGGTGAAACAATTAAACCTAAAGATAGTAACCAACCAGAGCCTTCAAGTCATAGCTGGAGAGGAATAATGGTGTACTAGGAGAGGGAAGGGGAGGACATTTATGGTACTAATAGCCTAAATAGCTATGTAGTGGAATGTCATCATTCAGTCCACTGGGAAACAAGGAGTTTAATGTGAAAATCCAATGTGCCTCACGCTGTAACAATAAATTCACAAGGTCTCCCCCTCAGAAACCTACTTCAATCTTTTCAATCCCATAGAAACGTAAAGTGGCAACCGAGCCATGTCTTGCCTCTAAATAATGTCTTGTCATAGCATAGTCCAAATTTTTATCCTAATCACCATCTTGTGTTCTCCAGTTCTCAGTTTTAAACATCTTTTTGTCTGTCCAACATATCCTTTTCCACATGGGCATAAAAGGAGATAAATTATACCACTTGTGCTACAATTTGTAAAATGTTGAATCTCAAATCTTTTTCCAGAACTAGGATGTGAGATGAATTTGGTGTTGCTAGTATTTGCACAATGTGTGCAATGTCCACAGCGAAAATTACCTTTTGGTATTTTTGATAACCAATCTTCTTCTTCTTGTATTTTTGGTAACATCGCTGATGTCAAGCAATCTTCTAAAGTCTGACCATGTCGAAAAGATATTCTTGGGACTTGTTGGGATAAATGTTGCAATCTGTTATCAAGTTTTAATAAGTCCCAATGCTGATAGATAATCTGCCTCATTTTGTTACCTAAAGTATTATAGTGTATGGTGAAACGTCGTTCTCCAGCGAAGTCGATCGTTTGCGAAACAGTCTACACACTAGTGGCGTTAGTAGTACAACAGAATGATGTTTTCTACCGTACTGCGAACGCCACACTGTGTCCTCAAGCAGCATTTGACAGTTAGGCTCACCCATAGACAGGACACATGGCAAAGCAGCAATATCGGGGGCAGCATTAATGGTTAGTGTGAAAACGTTCACAATGTAAATTCTTTTTTCCTTCTAGTAACTGTTTGTTTTTTTTCCTCAAAAAACAACGTTCCACCATACACTATAAAGAAAAGTGCATGGGGAACAGTTGACAACAGGGCATCTTTCACCTCGTTGGCACTATGGCAACGGCTTACCTCTCGAGCTGCTATCTCGAGGTAATCCGTCGTCATAGTGCCAACTCGGTGAAAGAATAGCCCTGTTGTCAACCGTTCCCCATGCACTATCCTATATATAATAAGTCACAAATGTAGGTCTATCATCATACTCTTGTATTCTTATGTTATTTAACAAATCCATCCTGTCCTTTTCCAAATTATTTTTAAAAGACTGTCTTAGTAGTGGAACTTCATAACCTCTTTCTAAGAGTCTGTTTGTAATTCCATTACTTGCTGTTTGAAAAGCGGAATCTGATTAACAAATTCTTCTTGCACGGGTATACTGACTGTATTTGGTATCTATTTTGTGTGCTGTTTTGCTTGCAGCATCATATTATAAATTTATTTGTAACCTCTTTTTGGGGTTATGGCTGCATGTATTATGTATTTTCAATAGTTGATCATTTGTTCCACTCCGCCCCACGTACTAACATGTATGGTGGCTAGTATATTTAAATGCACCTCTGCACTTTGGCAGGTACGCTCTGATGATGACGAAAGTTGAAACGTTAGCGTCCTTTCCACACCCACGAAGCTGAAGGGTTTGCAGCGTGTGTGAGCTTGACGTTATGGTGGCATTTTTGACTAGTGGTGTTTTGTATTTCAAGTACTGACACTCTACGCTTTATGCTTGTGCATTATCGCTGCCTCAGGTATATCCTTGGTAGCACCAAGATTAATTTAAGCTATTCTTCGAGTGCACATGGAACACAGCTCTTTCTGAATATACTGTGTAAAGTAAGAAAGTTCAAGTTGTTTTTGGATCCTATTTCCCAATGTCTAAGTAAGCCGTGTGCTTTATTCTTATCCCTTTGGGAGATCCTGTTTACCTGGTACGCCAAAAGCTACTGATTTTTTTGTTGCTATATTAGTTACATCTATCCCTCTTTGACTTCTGTTACTGATTAGAACGCTAATTTAGTGCATTCATTGCAGCTCTGGATACTGCCTTATGACACTAGCACTTTAAATTGAAGGAGATGTTGTTACATGTTTGTGGTTTTTTGCACTGATTTTTTTCGATACGTGTTAATAAAAATATTTTTATACTATCTCCTGGCTTCACAAGTGGTGCTTACCCACTCACTTATTCGAAAAAGTGAGGTTTGTTTTTCTAATATGGATTTACTCTCTGGTAGTGCACACTTGTTTGATGCATATTTCTTTACCATGGTGTGAGCCCCTAAAATATTTTTGTTTACTATTTATGGTTAATAGTAAAACTTTGTGTTGTTACCGGGTGTACAAAGCAAAGGCCAGTGACTGCAAATTTGCAAATGTTTCAATTATGGCATTTTTGAAATGTTTTAGGAAATACATTCCTCTCAGTGTTAACAGAATAATAACTGTGGGTATACCAGACCTTCAACATTGCAACCCCTTCTGTAAGATATTCTGGGTTTCGGCCCCACCCATTTAGTTACCATACAGTCAGATGTTAACATTGCCCATCTTTTCTGAAAAATATGTTTAATTTCATTGGACACTCTGTTATAATCTGACACAGAGGTAATCCTATCCTCAACTGAGGCATTTCTTCTAGAGAGTTTCTTTTTTGGAACCAATAGGGAGTTGCAAAGTCTATCTTTAGCTTTTTGGGAAGCACAGCTAACCACTTCACAGGAGTACCCCCTTTTTCGAAATCTGGTGGACAGCAAATGAGCTTCTTTAACAAAAGTCTTCTCTACTGTACAATTCCTACATGATCAGAGGGACTGACTGTAGGGAATGCTGCCCACCAATGATCTAGGGTGGACACTCTCTGCTCTGAGGAATGTATTCCCTGACAGTGGTTTCCTATATGGCTGTATTATTATGAAACTGTTTTTCTCCACCAGTTGTATATCCAGATACTTTTTTTTTTACTTGTTTAACCAGGAGTAGCACACTAAGCTGAAAGCTTTTTAATAGGAGCAACCTGGGAGCACAGGGAAGTTAAGTGACTTACTCAGGGTTGCACAGTATGCAAGTGGAAGCTGTGGGATTCAAACCCAGGTCTGGTCTGCTGGATGTCACCAGATTTGCAGCTCAGTGCCTTAAACCACTGGGCTATACTGCCTCTACTCAGTACTCCTAAGATCACAGTTATAGGTGCACTGAGTATTCAAATTATTTGTATTCAGCCAATCCATAAATATAGGAATGTACTCCAAACCCCCACCTCAGGCACATATAATATCACCAGTATATATCTATACCAATGAACAATGAGTCTGAGGTGGGGGTTTGTTTGCTGAAAGACAATGTTTGTTTCCCACCAGGCTTAAAATAAACATTTCTCACAATCCACCTATGAATGAACCTCCAATGATGTCCCCAGCAAGGAGCAGCACCAAGACTAATAAGGTGCCTGATGCAGCAGCCGCTGGTTCTTCTTCAAGGACTGCAAGTTACTGATCCAACCTTGCAGCTGCTGAGGCCTCCTTGTGGCCCTAGGGGCAGTCCTTGAAATCCTGGTCTGAAGGCTGTCCCAGAGTGATCCAGTGCTTCCTGTCTTCTAAGGATTCAGGGAGCATAGATCAGCAGAGGCTGTTCCCAGCTAAGTCAAGCTTCTCACTCAGGCAGTACAGGCATGTGTCATGCAGGCTGGTAGCTGACATCTTCTATTTGCACTGCACACAAAATTTGAACCCTGGTTTCCATTGCTCCATTGTCAACAATGCCACAGAGTCAAAGGAACTTAGGAAAACAAGTAGAGTATTTCTAGAGCTTCAAAAAAAAAAAAGGTTTGCCTAATAGCGCACTAAATCGTAAGTGGAAGCCGCGAAGGAGGTGACCTGTTCTCCTAGCAGAAAGAAAGATCTATCATGGGGTGGAGTCGGGGGATATACGGCTTGGATGGTAAGAGGAGCTTAGCTTCAAGACATCTGATGAATCAGCATTTCCAGTGGAACTGCCAAAGTGTGGCTAGTGAACTATATCCACGCCCCTAGAACAAAAGCTTTACATACACACTCGGTGTTGAATGCTTGTATAAACCCCTTGAGCTCCCTCTTGGGGTTCACGTAGCATCCAGCACCTTAGGTGTGTGTAAAATTCTTGTTATACACACTACCCTGTGTGTTATTCTATATATTATTAATCGAGCTTGATGAAAAATATATTAGATTTTTAAAAAACCTTACCCAAATGTACCCGTTTCTAGGGCAGCTGAGTGTGATGCACTCTTCACAGTGTAAGAGTGTCTCATGTGCAGAAGAAAGTAGTGCTCCAATTGGTTGGGAGTGCTCCCTCAAGCTACAATAAAGTTAGAACACACAGATGTTTAGAGAATATGGTCTTTTTTTAATAATCAAACCACAGTAGAGCATACAACTCACACCATCATATTTGCTAGTTAACAGGAACTGCCAAGTCATACTTTCTTTTTTTAAGCAGTAATGTATTCCTGACCTCTTTAGAAATTCATCAGTATAATTTTTATTCCTTTAGACATTTTTAAACAGTTTTTATTAGTTTTGTAATTAATAATGACTAGCATCAATAAATATGGACACTGCCAGCAGTTTTTAAAAATCCCTTCCTGAGGATTCTCTGCATACACTGGATTCACACTGTGGGTATGTCTGGAAGATGTTATGCACATTTTTATGTTTCCTTGCATGTGTGCGAGAAACATTTTGCTTTGCTTCAGAGAATGGTATTTGAGAGGTGTGTCACAGACAAGCCCAATGCAAAGCAGTCTACATTGAGCTCGTCCCTGATAGACCAATGACCACGCAGCACAGCATGACAGTGGTCACAGTTTCATGGGTGTAAACTTTGCGTACTTGAAAGGACTGAAGTACTCCAATGAGAGAGCGTTTCAGTGGTTTCATTTGTATAAAGCCAGCTGGCAATAATCAACCAGAACTCAGCACACCTGATGCCTGTCCTCATTCAATAATTATCTGTTTCATGAGACAGGTGGTAAAGGAGCTAATATTATACAAAGTATAGCAGAAAAAAAGTATTTTTTTACATAAAGACAAATGGCGGCTATTGTGGGGTGCAGCAGCAGCAACACAGACCAACCAGATTCACAGCAGTTGGGCTGACTCAACACCCCACAAAAATCCAACATGTCTAGCAATGTGTGGTATTTATGGGCTGCAAGAGGGCACATTTCTTGGAATCCCCCAATTTTCATCTGCTCACCACACATGGTCACTCATCCCACAACTAGACTTGGACTTCATCCCTCTCCACGGTATCACTGTCTCCAATAAGCACGGCTGAGGCATCAGACCCAGACCTACATCAACATTTCTGCATTCCTCACCAACTACAAAGGGAAACCACCTCTTCAATGAAATTGTTCATTTCCTACTGTCAGCAACCTTTTAAAAAAGACAGTGGCTAGGGTCCATATCAGCAAATCCGCCAGTCAAGTGTTGGATGGTTTGGTCCCACATGGACTCGACATCTGATCGTGAAGTGAGAGACAGTAGTCTCAGTTGATTTCCCCATCATGCTCTCTGCCCCCAACCCATGATGTTACCTATTTGAGGAGCCAGGTTGTCCTTCTCTGTAGCCAAAAGCAAGAAAGCAGCAGCAACATAAATGTGGCAGAGAGCAAGCTGTTTCCGGTGGGACGTGAGTGGCCTTGTGAGAGAGAGAGAGAGAGAGAGAGAGAGAGAAAGAGAGAAGGGGGGGCACAGCGAACTGTCCCGCCAGTCCAAAACAAATACACTGAGGGAAGGAGCAAGCACAAGATTTGTAACCATGAAGGGAGCGAAGGCAGTAGTGTGATTGTTCCCACTGTGCTGCTCCCTACTGAGGTTGTATCCCGAGCATCAGAAGAGGTGTCTGGCAACTGCTGTGACATGATCACTGTTTTAGCAGTGTGGTGTGCTGCTGTCATTATCTCTATGTAGCTGTAAATGTGTGATATTCTCTGTGTGTCATTCTGTATTTCTGTATGTGCGGAGGTCGGGGGGATGGGAACAGGTTGTCATTTGTAGTGAAGTAATGTCTGGCAGGGTTCAGAGACAGTGAGAAAGAGGCAGAGTAAGAGGATGCTGCTGTAATAGTGTCCTGCAATGCAATGGAATGGTTACATTGCAGAGAATGTGTGCTGTGTTCCGTCTCTCTCTCTCTTTGTCTTGGTAGTTCATGCAAGATAGGGAATGGTGCAGATTTTTTTTATGTGTCGGATTGGGAACTTGTGGCTAGAGCAACCACAGACACATACAGTAGTGAGTGATCCTACATTTTAACAATTGAGAGAGACACAGTGACAAAACAGGAGTGAGAGAGCATGGGAGATGCAATAAATAATTCCTGCTGTCCCCTGTTTCTCTGTGTCTGCAGCTGCTGCAAAAGGTACTCAGGAGTGGTGGTAGTAGTGGTAGGATGGGGATGGGGGGAGCACGAGGACGAGAGAGAGAGAGAGGGGGAGGGATACAGGTTCTAGTTGCATATATATATATATATATCGGGGGTTTGGGGCATAGGGCAAAGAAAACATGGCACTCTAGCAGTGAATATTATGCACAAGAAATGTCAGACATCATCTCGGTACTGTATGTCTGACATTTCTATGTGCATAAATCCATAACAGATAGTCAACTGAGAGTATGATGAAGGCCACCATAGAAGTGGCAAAAGCACACATTGGTAACACTAGTTGCTGGGTGGCCCCACCCTCCCTGCCCATATATCACAGTCAGAGCAAGAGACGTGACAGTCCCCAAAGTGAGAATGGCACCCAAACATGAGAGGGGGGGAGAGGGAAGAGTAAACCCCCTCCCCATAGCCTGTCCTCCTTTCCCATCCACCCCTCATGACATCCCCTCACCTTGGCCAGCTGTGCAAGGTGAATGATGCCTGGCCCTAGCACTGAGCTGCAGAGTTGCTGGCATTCAATTCACACAGTACACCCCTGCCACATACACCATGCAAGGAAACATTCAGCATTGACAAATGCTTGTTTCTTTAATTTCAATCCTTTACTCAGCATAGATGTGTAACCCCCTGTAGGGCGCTTACTTGTTTGCCCTGGGGGAAGCTGCCATTTCCCCATTCTGCTGCCCTGGTTCCCCGTTTCTCCCACAGTTGTGCCCAATTTTACCCTGATCTTTCTGTGCCCCAGAATGGTCTCTGTTGATGTCCTGAATCCTTCCTCCAGCATCCGCACTGTTTTTTTTTTTCCAGAAAGGGAGCCACAGAAGCTAGCTCACGGAGCCGCCACCCAAATTTGCACTCCAGTGCCGGGCTGGAGCTCCACACATGTGCAGAAGTGCATTTCAGTTTCGGCCATTCGGCAGCTGTTTGAATTCTCTCTCCAGTGGTCCCGGTCCCTGTGTGGAGCAAAATGGAGATCAGAGATCTGCAGGGGGCCAGACAGGCAACAGAGAAGCAGCAGAAGTTGTTTTTAGGAGTGCCAATCATGCTCGAGAATCGGGAGCTGTCTCATGCATATTAATGAGGCAGCTCATGCATATTAATTAGTGTGTTATGTCTAACACATGGGGGCCAGGGCCACAAATATCAGCGCTAGTGATAGGCCGAAAAGTGAACAAATAAATGCATAGTGTAATGGTATACAAGGGTAAAAGGAAACCTACAAGTCTGTGGGAAATTAAATAAATAAATATGTATGTTTTGTCTGCCCCAGAGTGGAAAGTGGGGACTTATATGGTCTGCATTTGGACTGTGTACAGGCTGCCCTGGGATAGTGCAAAATGGGCATACCGATAGGAGAAGGGCTGAATAAAAATGGTAATGTGTGTAGTTGCTTTAGAGATCAGAAGGGCTGCAACATTTCTGTGGGGTTATTGAAAAAATAAATGTGTTTATTCAAGCTTCAGGGACACTTTGAAGTTAGAACCTTGAGAGAACTGCAGATAAACTGTTTTGCCTGCAGCCATAATTGCAGTCATGTGATCACAATACAACTAACCAGAGGTCCAGGTTTTGCCAGGAGGATTGTGGGACTGTTGAAAAGACTGTTGGGAGGGGGGAAGATTAGATGTCTTTTTCTGTATCCAATCAGGTGTCGAGGGGGCCTCATGCATATTAATATTTGAGAAAGACAGTGGCTCTAGCCAATGGGGAGTTGCCAGAAAGCTTCCAAAAGAGAAGGACTTTTGGATTCTAGGTCAGTTCAGCAGGAGCCCGTCCAGAGGGAGGGGGGCTCCAGTCCTTATGAAGAGAATGGAGCTGCAAGGCTGGGAAAGGGCCTGCCTGGAAGCTGCCAGCAATTGGTCCCACAGGGCTGGTCACGCCTTTCCCCATTTGGAAGACTGCGCTGATGAAGATTGTTCAGGCAGTATTCCTGAGAGAGAGAGAGAAATCTGCAGGAACCTGCTTCAGGCTGCTGTGGTAAGAAGTGGCAACACAGCAGTGAAAGTGTTCAGAGAAAAAGATAACTGGAATTGGAAAATGGATTATGAAAATGGACTAGTTTTGTGTGAAGATGAGGAGGAAAGAACCTCTTCAGTTTTTGTCTGCACCACAACAGTGAGACACCAGTGATGAGAGAGCTGTGTGAGAGAATTGTGAAAAGGAAAAAGGTTCAGTCCGACCCTGGAGAAGACAAAGTGTCTAGAGAGAAAAAGGAAGGACAGAAGGTTTAAAGACTGGTTTTGGTATTGGAAAATGGATAACGAAATCTGGTTCTGAGAAACTGAAGAGAGACCCTCTTCTGTGTTCTTCTGCACCTGCACGGTGAGAGCAGAGAGTTTCTGTCGTGCTTTAGAGGGACTGAGAGAAACCCTGAACCTGAGAGTCAGATTTGCTGGAACTGTGTGTGAGCCAGAGCAAAAGTGGCTGCTGTTTTGAAGTAGAGATATTATAAAAGCACAGTGATGGGCAGGTGCCTTCCGGGCCAGGGACCTGCTGTCTGCTCTTGAAATACAGTTAGGAAAGAAATTGCTGTTGTGAACCAGGAGTTCAGACTCTGCTGCTTCCCCCAGGGTCTGAAAGACAGGAAAATTCCAGAAGCTGTTCTGGTTGCACATCTAGGGTTACCAGATGTCCTCTTTTACAAGGACATGTCCTCTTTTCCAGCTGCCAAATATTCTTCATGTACCTTCTCTATCCTGTTGTATTATTATTATTTTTATGATTTGTTTACTCTTTCCTACCCAGGACCTCCTTGTAAATGAGCTGTGAAGGCAGTGGAGACTTTAAACCTATTCACTCAGGGTCTGGCACAAGGGCTCATTGAGGGATGGACTAAGTGTCCTCTTTTTGGCATCCCAAAATCTGGTACCCCATGCACATCAGAGCTGGTCACCATGAGAGAAGAGAAAGATCCGAAGTTTTCATCCTAACCCAGAGTCAGGTGGGGAACTTGCTAGCCCTCAGCAAGTGGAGTCTGCTGGCTACAGGGGCCTCCAATGCATGCTGAGGTGCTAGGGCACCTGCAACCTGTGAAGGAGCCGTGCTGTGGAGCCACTCCCAAGTCTGGGCTTCTGTGTAGTTGGTGGGCATTGCAGAGTAGCTCTGCAATGGGCCTGAATTGGCTGAAGGGGATAAGCTGCAAGACCTTCAATCAATCTGAAGTTCTAAGCTGCAGAATCATATGCCCCTTCTCAATTTGTTCAAGCAAAATATGCCAAGGTTCTCCTGTCCCACCAACCCCAGGACTTTCAGTCACAGAGCCACCCAAGGATTGCTTTCACAGAACCATGATTAAAGGCACCTGCAAAAGCTTGTGATGTACATAGTTGTTCTAATCTTGTGCCCACTGGCATAGAAAGTAAAATCAGAGTTAAAACAATCAAGGGAAAGTCAAAAGTAATGTTGTTCCCATCAAAGTATGCCAGCACCAGCTGACCAGTTGCACCTCAGGCCTGCAACTTGTAGTATATACATGGATATATATGGTAGGAAGTTGATTAGAGTTGTAGTTTATACACGTGGACATTGTAGTCCATTATATATGTAAGTTCCTGTCATGCACAGTAAGCCTTTCTTTGTGTATGTCCAGTGATGCAAGACCACTATCTCTGGGTAGAATAAAAGATGGCCACTAACTGACATACTATGTATGAGTCTCTTCTGTACTGGCCCACAATATATCACACAACTAAAGGGCTGGGTATCCAGGGACACATTTCTAGGGGGTTATCTGAACTGGTACCAGTTGGGGTCTGTGAAAAGTTTAATACCTGCAGCAGTTAGCTAGATAGAGTTGGTGCTTGCACTAATTAAAATGTGGGCTGAATACAAATGGGAAATGATTGTTTGAAAATGCTAAATCTCTTGGGGCGTGGCCTGGCTGTGCTGAAGATGGCTGCTTAATTCTGCTTCTCCCTGGGACTACCATCTATCAACATCCATCCTCCTGTTCCCAGATTGTCAGCATTTACCAGCAAGTGAAATATAATTTTACCAACTTCATAGCTCAACTCTGGTAAAATATTTTCTCTATATCATAACTCTATAGCTATAATTTTTCTGCATTTATACTGCTCCTCTGTGAAGGCCTACTACAATGGCAGAGCAACTCCTGCAAAACAACTCCCTCAGCAGAGTGGAAACTATGTTTCAACAGCTCATCTGTGAAATTATCGACTTAAAATAACATCTCAACAAAACATCACTAACATGCAAGTGTTAGACCAAAAAATCAATGGTGCTGGAATTAAAGTTGCTCATAATGAAAGCTCTATTAACATCCTGCAAGCCACCATCAGAGAGCAAGACAGAGTTATCAGAAGCCTACAAGATAAAATCAATGACATTTAAAACAGAAATAGGTGCAATAACCTGAGATTTTTGAGTTTTCCTGAAGGTGCAGAACTCGGAGACACTAATGTGTTTTTATTACATGTGGTACCAGCCCTGCTCAAACTTCCACCTGGTCAAGACCTTACTATTGAGAGATCACATCGTACTTTAGGCCGGAGGCCTGGTCCAGATCAGATACCTAGGCCTATCATTGCAAGATTCTTAAACTATGCCCACACAGAACTGATAATTAACAAAGCAAAACAAATGGGAACGCTTATTTGGCAAGACCACAGAATCTCTATTTTTAGAGACTTTTCTAAGGAACTCTAATAAACACAGAGCTTATAATCCTGTTAAAACTACCTTACACCAACAAGGGATCAAAGTCGCTCTGCGTTATCCTGCCGTCATGTGCCTGTTTCTGGGTGACACAACCAAAGATTTTAACACCCCCGAAGCCCTGGGTGCATTTCTTAGTGAGCCCCATCTTCCAGTTGCCCCGCTTGGAAATACTGATGTGACCCCTTCTCCCACTGCCTCGGCAACTTCATGATCAGACCAGCACATCCACATTATGGCTTCAAATTATGAACACCCTGAGAAACCTGTATCTCTCTTGGCTGATGCAGCACCTCCTGTCCAAATCTCAGCCTGCTTGCAAGGCAAAAAGAACCTGGATCCAGCTTCATTTAAACATGCCGGTTGTGCAGATACTACTCCTTCTAGGTCTACCTCTCAGTCCAAGCGACATGTTGGCCTCACTACACCCATAACCCTTTCTAATAAAGTTTCATTACTACAAAAGGACTTACACTCATCTCAGGAAGACCTCCAGGAATCAGCTGTGGATCCTGTCGACAATGACCCTGGAGATGCTTTGCAAAGCGGCAGGTCTCCTGATTTCTCTTGGGCTGAACTGGTGACCAGCTCCCCTTTCAAATCGGCAGAGCCTCCAAAAAAGAAACGGAAGGCGAAGCTTAAAAACAAATCAAGCAGTGCTTCCTCAAATGCTCTCAAATACAACATCAAAGATTGATTATTTGGGCATCTATTTTACTCTTATCACTACACAAGAGTAAAGCCCTGATTTCATTTCAATTCTTTAACTCTGTAGGATCTGCCTATTCCTTAACCGTGTAGCACACTCCCTGTGAGTGCATACCATCGCACCCAACTGGTTTGGATTGTGCTAAGCAGTACATCGTGGTTACTGGTTTTCAAGCAGAATCTGCTACAGTTAAGTTGTATTATTGTGCATTTTCCTTTTATTAGTGTTTAATGAATCATTATTACAGTGTAGTGCTTGCAACATATTCCACATTCCAATTTTCATGTAATACATAAGCACTACCTTTCAAGTTGAGTCTCTCTCTCTCTCTTAAGGGCACATTACATCCCCCCCCATTACTCATTGCTAATACATGTTTGCTCAATGTTTTTCTAGCGCTCATTAACCCAACTACTGATCCTTTTGTCACCATGTGCTTATCACATAATCTTTATTTATGTGTGGATGATGGTTAAATACCTATGTGAATCAATATCAGTTTTATATATATATGACGTTACTACTTACAGTATTATAGATTTGTAAGGTTTTGGTGGTTCTAGACAAGGCTTGCATCACTACTGTAATTATTACCACCCAAATCCAGTCTGTCTTCCAGCCCCTTAGTATGCCCCTTGTTTGATCCCCCCCTTTTCAGTAGATACACTACCACTTTCCACTGATTTATTTCTTACTGTCTGCCTCCTGATATTTCTTATTATAAGCCACTGCAGGCAATATTTGAGGTATCTGTATTTTATCTGCCTCATAAAATGGCTATATTTAACAATGGATAGCACATCCTCACTCGAAGCCCTTAAAGCTTGGGCTATCTAAGCTCATATTACAAGTTCATAGTAGGGGCTTGCTTGACCTTCCCCAGGTCTGGTTACCCCACTATAATTATTACTTTCTTCTCTTATGGGTGATTTTCGGGTAATGTGCTATTAGTAATATCTGGCACCTATTTACAATAAATACAGAACCTTGAAGCCTGAATATTATTAATCCACTATAAGTACCATACTTCTATGGTGTCTAAGTATACTTACTTATGATATGACTCCCACTTTAAACATATTATTTTTCCTTCATATACTAAATTGGATCTCATAATACACCATTACCTACCGATCTATAATTTTTCATGACCCCTTCTCCTTTTCCCTCATTTTCCATTTACTTCACATGTTATTTGAACTTCCTCCTCGTATAGTATCTTTGTTTATCTGGTTAATATGGTTATGTGGATGATTACACAGTTAACAGCTTAATGACAGCTCATTTTACACTTCATAAATAAGATGTACTATGCTGGCACTATTTCCTATTTATTGAAACATTGTATAACCAAGTTCTACTTTATATCTGACTTAAGGTCAAGTTTTATTATTATATCTGGAACTTCATACCTACTTATAACCTCTTTTATACCTTGGTATGATGTTTATGTCTCCCTCTAAGGAATTATTATATCTGCTTTAGTACTAGTCATAGTTTCAGTTTTATAGAAATAGTTCCATATAGTTTGTATCTTGGGTCTAAGAGTTGCTTTCTCCCAAGATTTACTCACTACTTTTCATGCCTTGTAGTACTGTGAGAGAGTCCTGGTATACTGACCGACTCTTATCTCACTATACTAGCTAAGAAATTTATAATGCATTTTACTACGTTGCATTTGTTCAGTTTGGGAATAATGTTTATGCTTTCTCTCTTCTCTTCTCTGTTCTTTCCTTCAGTGAGACACAATGGATGTATTTATCCCATACATTCCTACTCTTATAACTTTATTGTCCTGAACATATTTGACCATTTCAAACTTTTTCATTTTGAGCTTGTGACATCCTCCACTTCATTTATCAAGAGTCCCACATTCCTTTTTTGTAACCTTCCATCCCTTCTCTTATTAACATGAGTGGTTTAATTCTACACTCATGGAACATTAAGGGACTTAATTCACCTTGTAAATGATAGCAAATACTCACTTATCTCAAGAAGCATAGAACTCATATTGCTTTCTTGCAAGAAACTAAACTTCTATTCAAGGATGTTGACAGATTCAAAAAGGACTGGGTCGGTCAAGTATATGCATCTTCATCTCCCTTCAAAAAGCGAGGGGTTGCTATTCTACTACATAAATCTCTTAATTGGACTCTTATCAAATCCATTTCTAAATCAGATGGAAGATGGGTTATAGCCCATTTAAATTCCTCTGTGGGTCCCCTCATGTTTGTTAATGTATATGCCCCTAACTCTGAGTCACCCACATTTTTTCATAATTTGGCTCAACAAATTATGAACAACAACAACAAATTTCCTATACTGTTAGGCAGAGACTTTAACTTGGCTCTGAAACCTCAGTTAGACAGAAGTACTACATCATGTGACTCATCCTAAAGGTATTGCTGCGCTTTCAATGCTAGTGAAAGATCTAGGGCTCACTGATATTTGGAGACTACATCATCCTAGACAACACAATTATACCTTTTATTCCCCATTACATAAATCTGATAGCAGAATTGATTATTGGTTTTCTTCTCCATTCATTATTGATAAAACTGTAGATACAGCTATTCTTCCTTTTACCATATCAGACCACTCTCCTATCAACTTACAGCTACTTTGGGGTCAACCCCTCCTAAATCTCCCTCCTGGCATCTAGACCCACATTTATTAAGAGACCCTGATTTCTTTCCTTGGGTTACATCCCAGATCCAAGACTTTCTCTCTTTTAACAATACCCCTATGTCTCTCAGGGTACTAGTCTATATGGGAAGCACTTAAAGCCACAATTAGAGGCAAAATCATCAGCTATGCAGTGCACAGAAACAAGTTAAGAGAACAACAATTGGCCAGCTTAGAAAAACTGCTCAAAGAAAAAGAATCTCAATACTACAAAACAAAAATTCCGGATCACAACTCACAACTTCATTTTTAAATTTTACTGCTAAGAATCAAAATCAACAAGTTAATATCTAGGAAAGCCGAACTCACCCTTTTTAGACTCAAATACCAATACTGGGAACAAGGTGATAAATGTGAGAAGCTGCTCTCTTATCAACTTAAAAATCAACAGATGGAGAGACATATTGCAGGTCTAAAAGATTCCTCAGGCAAAATTCACACTGACAACCCCTTGATTAACTCTATCATGCGCTCCTCCTACCAACAATTCTACTCTCAAATAAACCCTCCACAACCGATCGTATTCAGCATTTTCTGGATAAATTGCAGCTACTGCATCTCTCTCAACAAGACATGGCTATGTTAGATGAACCTTTTACCTTAAAAGAGAAACAAACAACGTTAGCTTCCCTAAAACCCAGTAAATCTCCTGGGAGTGATGGTTTTCCTGTAGATTTCTATCAATCTCTAGCTGATACTTTATGCCCTTTACTTTTCAAAGTCTTCCTGGAAGCAACCTCACAGGGCAAACTCCCTCATTCTATGACTGAAGCTATTATAACTGTTTTACCTAAAAAATGAAAAAGACCCTTCTGTCCATTCTAGTTATAGACTGATTTCATTACTTAAAATTGATGGAAAAATTCTTGCTAAGTTATTAAATCTCCGTTTAGAATCGTTAGTTCCAAAATGCATTCACAATTCTCAAGCTGGATTCATTCAGAATAGAACTGGCTCCAACCTCCATTCTCTGTTTAACTTAATCCACAAAGCAAAATTATTTTGCTCACCAGCCGCTGCTATAGCCATCGATTTTGAGAAAGCATTTGATTATCTTAACTGGGACTATCTGTACCATGTATTATCCCATTTTGGTGTCACTAATAATTTCTGTGCATGGATTCAATTATTATACACCTTACCCTCTGCTTGTGTACTCACTAACTCTATTCTGTCCCCCCCCCTTTTTACTTAGCAAAAGGTACTAGGCAAGCATGCCCCTTATCCCCTACTTTATTTATTCTTGCCATGGAACCTCTATTGGCCTCTTTTCATCAATCCTCCTCAATCCAGGGTATCCCTATTGGCAATTCTCGTTACACCTCACTGTCCTATGCTGATGACCTCCTCATCTTATTAGAAAACCTTGAAACCTCAGGACAACCTCTAATTAAGCTGCTCAGTGATTTTACCTCTCTTTCAGGGCTTGCTCTCAATCTTAACAAATCCAAAACATTACCACTGAACAATTTCTGCAAACCTTCTATGAATAAAATATTAGGTTTCCATTGGGCCCCTCACGGTATATCTTATCTTGGAATCCGGAATACTCTGAAGCTAGACAAGTTATGGGATGTTAATCTTTCCCCTTTGTTAGCAAGTGTATCCACCACTCTCAATAGATGGAGACTACTTAACCTTTCTTTTAATGGGAAAATCTCCACAATCAAAATGTAAATAGCTCCCAAAATATTATATTTATTTTTGAATATACCCTTAATTCTTCCTACCCACTTCTTTGTCAAAACTGACAGAATAATTGGAAATGTTATTTGGGAAGGTAAAATCCATAGATTTAGATGCAACAAACTTCACTCCCATTGGTCAAGAGGTGGTTTTTGACTGCCCTGGTTTCAAGCATACTTCTGGGCCTTCTATACTGCCCAAACCATTAAATGGTTTAATAAGCCCAACAATAAGTCACTGTCATGGGTTAATATAGAACCATCTTTATGCCTGGGCAATGTTGCTACCTCTTTTATCTATAATCCTCTCCCCTCAAATTTAAAGTCTCACCCTACCACATCTGCATCTGTTTTTCATTGGAAAAAACTCATAAACACCTCAAATCTGATCCAACCCCTCTTGTGTATGCCCCTGTGTGGGGAAACCATAATATCTCTCTCGATAACCACCCAATTTTCTGTTGAGATTGGAAAAATAAGGGCATTCTTTTCCTGGGAGACATGCTTGAACCCTGGACGTTTAAATTAAAACCCTTCTGGGACCTATGCAATCAATGGTATCTCCCTTTTCACCATCTTTGGAAATATCTACAGTTGTGCTCGGCATGAAATCTGTACTTTTCTCTTACTCCTCTCAAACCTCTACATAATAATTATATTTCTAGATGGATTAAGACACTGTTCAATTAAAATAGCACTATCTATAGAGACATCAGAGATATGCTTCCAGACCAATCTATCAATGCCAAAAATAAATGGAGTAATCTGTTCAATTGCAGTATATAACCAATATACAATGGCATAGGTGTTGGCTCTCTTGCCACAAATCTTTTAGTGATAAGCGTAGTTCGCTCATACAAACTAAAATTCTACATTTATGGTATAGGACACCGATAGTACTTCAAAAAATGGGGTTAATAAATATCAACAACTGTTGGCGACTCAACTCTACTAATGGTGATTTACTACACATTTTATGGAACTGCCCCCCCCCCCATTCACAATCTCTGGTGTCGTATCCATCTCTTTGCAATGCGAGTGATAGGTCAATCCTTTGCACTAGATCCTAAACACTGTATACTTGGTATTTTTAATTTTCGCTCCTATAGAATATCCCATTCCCGGAACAGATGGTAGACCATATTATTCCTTCAAGTCAAGCGCCTTATACTCATGCACTGGAGATCTAATATAACCCCTACTTTTCACGATATACTCAAACAATTATCTCAATATGCATCCTCGATCGTACGACACATATCTCCTCTGACCAACTCCCTCTGTATAACAAATGCCGGCAGGACTACTTTAAATACTTGGAATCACCTAATCCTATTGTCACATAATGTATGGACCATATCTTTTCTACCTATGTATTTCTCTAGAGGTTTTCCGTTGTGTGCTCGCTTCTTGTTTCTCCTGTTCTCCTTTCTCTATTAGCTCCCTTTTCTCTCTTCTTCTCTCTGATCTTTCCTATTCTTTCACTCCAGATCTCTTCCTGAATAACCTCTCTTTTTTTACATATTCCTCCTTTATATACTTGTACTGCATTGTTGTAAACTCCAAATACTACATTGTGCTATCATGATGGACTATTCCACTTGTTTCAACTCATTTTCCATACTCCTTGTATTACAATTTGTCTAATTTCCTTAACCACATAGGTTATGCTGTCTTACATTCTTCTCAAGTATATATTTTCCTTTGTTTTTTATGTCAGCATTGTACAGTACTTCAGACAATACGATGTTCCTCTTCTTCCATTGTGATCATATGCAGTTGTATATTGGAGGATAATGTTTATCTGTTTACATGTTCTATACTATTAATAACAATAAAAATATTAACTACAAAAAGAAAATGCAAAATCTCTAAATGCCAATTGCAAACTACAAAAATGTTCTGCTTAATCCCCAATCCAGTCTCCCCCTCCTTACCCTCCCTATCCCCGTGTAAATAAATGTGATATTGCACTTCTGGAAAAGTTCTGACTCAAGAGCCTGATTTAGTGAGTATATTATTACCTAAAGTTAAAAATGCAAAGTGTTGAATTTGGGGATTTCATTTCCGGTATCCATGTCTGGGGTGACTGTATGAGAAGGTGGGTTGGTACAGCATCCCAGGGGGTTGTACTGATAAAGATCTAACCCACTTAAATTTGTCAGTGGGGGCACCACCATTTTTATTTTCATTCTTGGAAAATGACTCCCAGTAACAACTAAATAGGACCCCAGACCCCTTATCCTTGGTCTGGCCAGCAAGGTAGGCACATTAGCCCTCTTTTAGGACAGTGCAAGGGCTACAGATGCATATTTATTTACCCAGAATAGCCCTGCATATACAGTATGCAGTATCATGTTTACATGAGGCTCTTGCCTTTTACACATTTTTACAGCTGGGTGCACTAAAATACTGAAACATCAAGTGACTTGTTTAGGGTTACATAGAGATTGTCTGGTGGGGTTTGAACCTGTGAGCTTTTAATTTGCCAAGTCTGTGCTCAGATGAATAAACACTACCTCACAATGGTTTCTGATGGGGATGGGGGGCACAATGGGGAGTGGGAGATAACTGTTTGATTGTACTCTCTAGATCAGTTACCTGTTTTTTTCTTTAACCCCTTTAGTTCCCTGTGCCACACAGTGTACAGCACAGGGCACTTAAATACACAATCTTAAATCACAATCTAGTATGAATTATTGGAAAGATGCTGGGACACCAGATCCCTGGTGTAATTTCTGTGTCTGAGCAGCAAGATCTCGAGAACAGCCCTTAGTCTCGCAATTCTGCGTGTCCAGAGTGACACATACATTACATGATTTTATAAAGCACTACAAACATATAGACTAGCTGCTTTCACTTTCCCTGCCCTGCTGCATACATGGTTTTCTTGGAGACGGTGTTGCAGAGCAGACAGAGGAATAAACAGCTGTATAGATGTTTGCATCTAGAGCAATACACAGTTGCTAAAAGTAGCAGACTAAAGCTTTAATTGCCCCAAGGGACATTTTTAGTGTCTTTGGCCTGTTTTGATAACTATTAAGCTTAAAAAGTTCATTTTATAGTCTGGCTTGGTAGCGCTGAGGGCTGAGGCACTGGACACTTTACCTCATGCCACACCAGCAACTCGTGTTCATGAACAAGCGTGGGCCAACTGGAGTTGGCAGAGGAGGAGGAGGAGGAGAAAGATCGCGCTTCTGAGGGACTGCGCTCCTTTTCAGGGAAGGGGGTCACTGGGGTCGCTAGTGGTCGGCATTTGACTGGCCCCTAGCGGAGGCTGGGGGACAGTGCACTGACACTGCAGAATGGCGGAGGAGATGGGGCAGATGCTTGGAGGTGCACATGCAGACATGAGCATGCTCTCTCTGTGGGTGCCATTGCACACCTCACCTCCTAGGGGAGAACAATGGAAATGGTGTTCTGGCGAATGATGGAGGGCGCCTCACAGGCTCTGCTCCTAGCTAGCCATGGCGCTGGCTACACTGGACCTGGTCCACAGTAGGGGTTGGGGAGTCCCACCAGACCCACCAGGGGGTAAGCCCTAGGGGTATGAGTCAATGCTGGATGGTGGAAGCCAGGGTATGGGGCTGAAGGGTCCCTCCGGAGGTAGGGCCACAGCACAGAGGAATATAAAGAAGTAGTAAAAAAGTTTATTTTGTTTCAACAGTCTGTGCTTATCTTCATATTTGAATATTTTGTTTATGTTTTTTTTTCTTGAGAAAACTGTTGATTTTGGTCCCCCATTACTTTTTATAAACTGTTTTAGGGGTGTTTATAGGAATTTTGGTTTTGTATAGTTCCTTTCATTTACTCTAGACACTCTGCAATCCAGAAAGGCAGTATAGCATAGTGGTTAAGAACACTGAGCTGAAGCCACCCCATCAGCACAGCAGTAGTGCTACCACTAATGACACTGGCTACAAGGGTTCAAAAACAAGCCTTGGTCATTGGGCGTCAGCCAGGAAGAGGAGGAGGAGGAGGAGGACTGAGCATTCATTAGGATGATCTTCTCCTCCGGGGAGGGCAGTCAGCTACAGTGCTATACTGGTATGTGACTGACAGCAGGGGGCAATGCATCTGGAGAGACATAGTGGTCAAGGGAATGCCAGCTGTGGCATGCTCTGTACGCTTGTGTCTATGATCTCATACACACAAGAAAGCTTGTGTCCCGGGGGATCAGTAAAAAGCACTGCAAATTCTTAGCCCTAACAGGATGAAGAACCGGGCTGTTGCAGGCCCAGCACTGGTGATGTTGGCCCTTTGGATCTGGTTCCTGATCTGCAGTAGGGTGGGTGAGCCTAGCTGCCCTCACCATGATGTGAAGCCATGCAGAAGTTGAAGTGATAGTAAGTCTGCGGGAAGTCGAGTGATGGGGCAGGGAGGAGGGGGTGCTAGAGAGGAAGGAGTCATGGCTGGTGCTTAGGAGCATTAATAGAGTAACACTAAGCTGCAAACCTGAAAATCTGGGTTTGAATCCCACAGTTGCCACTTGCACACTGTGTGGCCTTAGCAAGTCACTTAACTTCCGTGAGTTCCCATAATGCATCTGGAAATGAGCTTCAGCTCAGTGTACCTTTCCAGGCCCAAAATAGTAGAATAAAATACAGGAGGGAAGAGACAGTAGTGCTGCCACTGTAGGCAAAGTAACAATGAGAAGGAATGGCCAGTGTCTGAAATCTGAAACACTATATTACACAGGTTGCAAAAGGAATGTGCAGAGGGGCCAAAAGAATCTGTGTGCCCCCCCCAACAAACTATATACTAACATACTAACATACTAACATACTATTTGCCAGCAGATTAGGCCTTATGGTCTATCAAGTCTGCTCGAACCTAGATCCTTAGTTGGGTGCCGAGACCCTCCCATCCCTTGTGCTCCAGAAACCCCTATCATCCATCCCCACCCCCCACCCGGACAGGCCATCATCTGATACATCCACTTTCTGTGTCTGCCCACCCCTCTTCAAAAGCTCTCACTGTGGATCTCTGAACCAGCTCACCAGGCAGAGCATTCAAGGTCCACCACCCTCTCAGTGAAAAACCTCCTCCTCTTTTCCCCTCACCTTCCACCTTCCAACTTCAAACCATGCCCTCTGGTGATGCCTCCTGCTTTAGTCTAAAGATCCCTCCATGTTTACCCTATTTATTCCTTTGAGGTACTTGAAGACCTCAATCATGTCCCCTGTCTCTCCTCTCCTCCAATGAAAACAGGCAGAGCTCCTCAAGTCTGTCCTCGTAAGTCAAATCCCTAGCCCTCGTATCATCTTTGTTGCCCTCCTCTGTACCCTCTCCAGGAGCTGTATCCCTCTTCAAGTGTGGTCTCCAGTACTGTACACAGTACTCAAGGTGTGGTCTAACCAGTCCATTGTACAGCGGCAGAATCACTTCCTTGCTCCTAGAGGTGATCCCCTCATGGATGCATCCCAACATCCTGTTTGCCTTGCTAGCTGCCTCCTGCACTGCTCAGTGTTATTCATACATGTATCCACCATGACCCCTAGGTCTTTTTCCCCTGTTGAGGCTTCCAGCACCTCCCTCCCAGGGTGTACCTGTGTTTAGGGTTTCCCGACCAAGATGCAACACCTTGCACTTGGTGATATTGAAATTTAATTTCATGTGAGCCCAGCTTTCCAGGGTGTCCAGGTCCCTTGCAGGCCAACCTCCCCTCTTCTCCCTCAACTACTGCTCCCATCTTGGAGTCATCCAGCGAAGAGACTCATTTCACACCCTATACCATCCCTGATGTCTGATATGTATGCATTAAACAGGATTGGACCCAGGACCGAGCCCTGTGGTACCCCACTACCAACCTCTGTAGGGTTAGAGAACTCCCACAGACCACTATCTCTGAGTCGTCCAGCTATCCAGGTTCAATCCATCTGACCATCAAAGGGCCTACTCCTAACCCCATCAGTTTCTCCACCAGACCATTGTGGGGGACAGAGTCAAACCCTTTGCTGAAGTCCAAAATAATACATCCACAGGCTTACCTCTGTCCAGTTCTGATGTTACCCATTCATAGAACTCCACAAGGTTGGTTTGACATGATCTACCTGGCACAAACCCATGCTGCCGACTATCCAGACCTCCCACCTCCTCCAAGTAAACCCCCAATCGTTCCTTTAGTATACTCTCCATTAATTTTCCCACCACGAGTTAAACTGATGGGTCTATAGTTTCCTGGTACTTCCTTGACCCCCTTTATGGATTGGTACCACATGTGCCTCTCGCCAATCCCTAGGTACCCTCCTGTCTCAAGTGACCTGCTGAAAGCTCCGCCAGGGTGCAGCCAGTATGTCCGCCAATTCCCATAGTACTCTCGGATGAATGCCATCCGGCCAGAGATTTGTCTTTCTTTAGGGCCTTGAGGGCAAACCACACCCTTTTGTGGGATGGCATCATCCGTCCCTCCACCTTACTGATCTTTTATCCTTATCCAGATGTGACACCCTGGGGTACCTTTCCTCCCTTTTGCTCCATTTCTGTTGCTCCCTGATCCCACTCCCTGCCGCTTCTATCCCTTTGTGCCTTGCTTTGTAGATATCCCATCCCTCCTAGTGAACACAGAGGCAAAGTACTCGTTAAATACCTCTGCCTGGTCCCTCGCCTCTTCCACCCACCCTCCTTCTGATCTCAATCTGCTGAGATGGCCCTTAGTTTTCTCCGCTCCCCCAATGTGCCGAACCCTTTCCCCTCCATGTATCCCTGTGCCCAGCCGTTGCTCTTTACTGGACTGCTCCCCTCACCATCGGGTGACTTTTCTAGATGCAAGCTGGTACATTTCCTTATCCCTATCCCTCTTGTTGTTTTATATTTTTGTAAGCGCCTTCTTTTCTCTGACTGCTACCTGGACCTCACTGGACCACCAGCATGGTTATGTGATGTGCTCATACGTTTCAACTTAAGCGCAGATCCTGACTGCCTCATGAAGTCCCGTTTATGACCTCCCATCTCCTTTCCACACTTGTTGTTGAGGTAATCCCCTTCAAGTGATCCTTGAGAATATTTCCCATGCCCATAAAGTCTGCCCCCTGAAGTCCACTGCCAGTGTCCTAGATCTCACCCCACTCCCAATGCTTATTTGAAACCAGACAGTATTGTGGTCACTCCCAGTCAGGGGTCCTGTACAACCATGTCCCTTACCAGATCCCCGCTCTGCAGAACCACATCCAGGACATGCCCCTCCTTGTGGGCTCCATCACATGCTGTGTTAAGAACACATCCTGGAAGCCATCCAGCAGCCTCTGCTCCTGGCCACCTTAGAGGACATGGTTCCCAGTTTGTACCTGGCATATTAGGTCCCCATCAACACCACTCCTTCCCTTTGGACCACACTGGGCAATGATGTTGTCCAGCAAACCATCCTCTAGAGACATCACTCATCCCGGGGCCTATATGCTACTCCCAGCTTGGCCTTATCTCCTGCTGGGGATCGTGGGTGACCCATGAGCCTCACGTTTCCCTCCCTCTTCTACCAGCAATTTCTATGTCATCTCTAATGAACATAGCCACTCCACCCCCTCTGCCCTCCTTTCTATCCTTCCTAAGCATAGTGTACCCCGTGCATTTAGGTCCCAGTCATGGTTTGTTGTACGTTTAAGTGACTGCTACATCCACCCGAACAGCATGGCCTGGAACCTGGCAACTTGTTTCCCAAGCTCCTGGCATTTACTAACACTAACCCCACCCCTTATCCCTGATCCTTTTGTCAACCCCACCCAGATTCCTTATACTTCCATCCTCCCTGCTCCTCCTGAAACCTCCACCTCCAGTCTGTTTCCCCCTCCCCTTGGGCTTGAAGGCTACTCCCTCATCTGGAGGAGGGCTTCTGGTCGCCCCTCCTATCCCTTCCCCTTACAAGTTTAAACCCCACCTTTCTTGTATGTAGTCAGTCAGTTGATATATATCAACTGTACAGGGCTGAAGACATTTTTTGAGGGGAAGCTTTACCACAGAGCCACATAAACTGGTCCCCTTCCCCCATGCACTCAGCTTTGCTGCCTGCCTGTGCAAGCAACAAAGTTTAAAGTGTTCTGAAGCCGAGCTAAACAGGTATGCTATATTCGGTATACTGCTTTGCTACATGCAATTAAGCAGAAAGAGCATCTGGAATTAGACTGAACAGTCTCTAAGCAAGTTAGCACATGATTTTGCTATTTTTTTTTTGTCTTGCTTTCAAGGAGTTCTCGATCTGCCATTCAGAGGCTACTGAGTTAACACAGACCACAAGAGCGTCTAGCTCAGTAACAAGCGCATCAACGCCATCTTGTGGTGAATTATGGTTACTGACCCAGTTACAGAAAACTACACTGTAAGTGGAGCGAGAGGAGGCCTCTGATCCAACAAGCTTGTCTACCTCCAAATCTAACAGTAGCGACCTGAAATACTGCAATTTTACGTGAAACTCAGACTCTTGACAGGATTCAAAATCAAAAACACTCCACACCAAAGGCAAAGATGTTAAACCTTGTGCTTGTGTCCTGGGGATCAGTAAAAAAGCACCGTAAATCCTTAATCTTAGCAGGATGAAGAACCAGGCTTTTGCAGACCCAGCACTGGTGATGTTGGCCCTCTGGATTTGGTGCCTGTCCTGCAGTGGGGACGGTGAGCCTAGTTGCCCTCACCATGAGGGGGAAGCCATGCAGAAGTCGAAGTGATGGTCATAGTATAGGTAGGGAGAAATGGGCAGACTGGATGGGCCAAGCAGTCCTTACCTACTATCAAATTCTATGTTTCTGTGTAAGACTGTGGGAAGCTGGGTGATGAAGCTGGAGAGGAAAGGGTCAGAGCTGGTGCTTAGGAGTATAAATAGAGTAACAGTAAGTTGCAAACCTGAAGATCTGGAATTGAATCTCACAGCTACCACTTGCACACTGTGTGACTTTTACAAGTCACTTAACTTCCCCCGTGTTCCCATAATGCATCTGGAAATCAGCTTTAACTCAGTGTACCTTTTCTGGCCCAAAATAATACAATAAATTACAGGAGGGAAGAGAGAGCAGTGCTGCGGCTGGAAGCAGAGTAACACTAAGAAAGAACGGCATTACACAGGCTGCAAAAGAAATATGCAGAGGGACCAAAAGGATCTGTGTGTTCCCACTCCCCACCACCACCAAACTATGTATAAATCAACTGTATAGGGCTGAAGACATTTTTGAGGGAAAGTTTTACCCCAGAGCCACATAAACTGGTCCCCCACACACACACATACACGTTTGCTGCATGCCTATGCAGGCAGCTAAGTTTATTTTAAAGTGCTCTGAAGCCAAGCTGAACAGGTACAGTATGATATACTGCATACTGCTTTGCTATATGCAAGTAAGCAGGAAGAGCATCTCAAATTAGACTAAAAAGTCTCTAGGCAAGGTAGCAAATGTTTTTGCTGTTCATTTTTACAGCTACGGAGCTCTGCAGTTGTTATGCCAACATCTGAGAAGAGCACTGTGGAAGCACGTGACCAGACCACTGTCTGTTGTATTTCCACAATGTTCGGGCATAGTTTCTAGTGCTTGTGTTTATGTGGCCCTTCCCCTCTGCTAGCCATATAAACACACCCACTTCGGGGACAATTCTTTTCCTTCTGCAATTGCAGAAGTGATGTCACAGTGCACAACATGGCGGTGCTGAATCAGACTGTGCATGCACGAGTACTACTGAGTTAACACAGTCCACAAGAGCATTTGGCTCAGTAACAATTGCACCAATGCCATCTTGTGGTGGATTATGGTTACTGACTGAATTACAAAAAACATACTAACATACTAATTACCAGCAGATTAGGCTTTTATGGTCTATCGAGTCTGCTCGATCCTCAGATCCCTAGTTGGGTGTCGAGGCCCCCCCACCTTGTGTTCCAGAAACCCCTATCATCCATCCCCACCCCTCTGTGCCAGGCCATCATCTGATACATCCGCTTTCTGTGTCTGTCTCACCCTCTCTTGAAGCCCTCCACTGTGGATCTCTGAACCAGCTCGCCAGGCAGCGCATTCCAAGGGTCCACCACTCTCTCAGTGAAAAACCTCCTGCTCTTTCCCCCCTCACCCTTCCACCTTCCAACTTCAAACAATACTGTAAGTGGAGTGGCAGGAGGCCATCTACCTGTAAATCTAACAGTAGTGACCTGAAATAATGCAGTTTTACATGAAACTTAGAATCTTGACAGGATTCAGAATCAAAACACTCCACACCAAAGGCAAAGATGTTAAAATTTATCTAGATGCATACAAACATACAAAACTGCCAGCAGATACAGGCCATACAGTCTATCAAGTCTGCTGGAGTGTGCAACTCAAGCAGGCTTGATAGATCGCATCCAGTCTGTTCGTAATATAGGATATCACCTCTTCGTGCAGCATGTTCTACTTTTTCACCACTCTTTCTGTAAAATGGTGCCTTCTCATTTCTCTCCTGGATCTTCCTTCCTCCAATCTCAGACCATGCCATCTAGTGTCCCTCCCTCCCTTTAACTTAAAAATTCCCTCTGTACCAGTCCTGTTTAGTCCTTTCATAAATTTAAAGGTCTCCATCATATCCCCTCTATCTCTCCTCTCCTCCAGGGGAATACATGTTCAGTTCCCTCAGCCTCTCCTTGTAGGGTTTGTCATGCAATCCCTGGATCATCTTGGTTGCTCTACGCTGGACCCCATCCAGCAATTTAATATCTTTCCTTAGGTATGGGTGCCAGAACTGCATCCAGTACTCCTTGTGCGGCCTCATCAACAACCTGTGCATTGGCAGAATTATCTCCCCTCTCCTAGATGTGATTCCTCTGGCAGTACACCCCAGCATCTTATTAGCTTTAGCTGCTGCTTTTCTGCACTGTGCTGAGTGGCTCATTTGCCCCATTATCACCCTGAGATCCTTCTCCTCCTCTGCAGTGGTTAACTGTACCCCTCCAGCTGATAATTTCTTGGGTTCCTTGCCCCCAAGTGCATGACTTTGCACTTCTTTGCATTGAACCCCAGCTGCCACGTGTCTGACCAGTACTCAAGTTTAGCCAGGTCATCCTGTAGCCCCTGCTATGCTTCTGTGTCATCCACCACTGCACCAATCTTCATATCATCTGTAAAAAGACTAATCTTGTTCTTAATGCCATGTGAGATGTTGGCAATGAAAATGCCAAACAACACTGGGCCTAGTACTAAGCCCTGCGGTACTCCACTAGTTACAGCCCTTGGTGGTAAGAGTTCACCCCACTGCCCTCTTCTGCCTGTCTTCCAGCCAGTTTCTGACCTATTCCACTATTTTTATCCCTGCTCCCTGGTATCCCAACAGCTCCCTGGTGTAAGAGCGTAAGATCGGTCCAGAATCCACTATCCTCATCAAGGTTCTCTACTAAGAGGTCCAGACATAACTTTGATCAACCTGCCTACCTTGATGAGCTAAAATATACTTTGCGTTGGCAGGACTTTTACCTAGCTAACACGGTCCATTTGGCATATGACATCTTTTCTGAAATTGTGACTGGAGCATTAAATAAGTTTGCCCACCTCGTAAAAGTTAGGATAAGGAGCAGAACCTGTCACTGGTTCTCTTCAGAACTCAAAACAGCACTGCTGGACAGGGACAAGCTATTGAAAAAAGCAAGAACGACTAAGGTCCCGATGGATTGCTGTCACTTCAGAAAAGCCAGGAATGCATGTACCAAGATGATAAGAGATGCTAAGGCCTCCTTTTATCGTTCAGAACTGGATTCTGCTGCCAGTAGCTCCTCTAAATTTTGGAAGTCCATTAAAGATATGTCTGGACATACCCCAGGGAACTCCCTGCCTACAAAGATTACCGCTGGCAATGTCACCATCTGCAACAAAATGGAGATCCTGGATGCCACAGCAGGTCTTGTGTTTGACAACTCTCCTGCATGTTCTTTACGCTCCCAGTTAGTTACGCAAAACAGTGACCCTCTTCTTACGAACTCAGTCTTTTCTCTCCAGCCTACTTCGTCGAAAGAGGTCAAAGAACTCCTGTTACAGTTGGATACCAAAAAAGGTGCGGGTGCTGACTCTCTAGACCCATACTTCCTAAAGGTCACCTACCATGCTCCAGCTGTACCAATCACCCACCTATTCAACCTCTCACTGTCCCACGGAAACCTCCCACCCTTATGGAAATCAGCTCATGTTTTCCCTCTGTTCAAATCAGGGGACCCCTGTGATCTTCACAACTACAGATCGATTTCTCTAATCCCTATACTGTCCAAACCACTGGAAAAAATTGTAAGCAAGCAGGTGAGAACCTATGTAGAAACTATGAATCTTCTAAACCCAATGCAATCTGGCTTTAGAGCACAGCATAACACCATTATGGCCCTAGCCAAAGTGACCAATGACTGGCAGCAAGTCCTGGAGAATCAAAACTTCGTCTGTGCAGTGTTTTTAGACTTAAGCAAGGCCTTCGACACCATTGACCATGGCCTGCTACTCTCCTCTCTGAGGGCGATAGGACTGGATTCATTATCCCTGCATTGGTTTGTTGACAACCTCTCTGACCGGTGGCAGCAAGTCAAGGCAGAAGGTGAGCTTTCTCCTCTTAAACCTCTGCAAAGAAGGGTCCCCCAGGATCAATTATTGATCCTGTACTGTTTGCAATCTACATAAACAACATTGACACCAACATAACTAAGGCCAATATCCATCTGTTTGCAGATGACGCAGTTCTTTATCTAAGTCATCCTTCACCTGAAGCTGTCTGTGGAGACCTATAATCCAAATTTAATCTACTTCAGAGCCAACTTCTAAACAAAATGCTCCTAGTAAACGCCAAAAATACTAAGGCAATGCTATTTTCTTCACTTCTCCATGTTGCAAACCCAGCCAGTGCTGGCTCCGTTCCACAGATCACCACAATCCTGGGAGAAAACCTAGAATTTGTCAATAAATTCAAGTCCTTGGGAGTGTGGCTTGACTATTGGCTTTTCTTTATGGAACATATCAAAGATCTTCTAAAGAAACTAAGGCAGAGGCTTGGACTCTTTTTTTAGGATTAATAATTTCCTTATTTCCAAGACAACCTCTGGAAGGAGTTTTGGGTTGGGGCAAAGGACAACTTTGTCCCTATGGAAGACCAGGTAAGCAGACTCCACCGAAAGCAACTGGACCTCACTGATCCTTCTGGCTGACGTGATGGCTACCAGGAAGGAGGTCTTCCATGATAGGTGTGACATCTCACACCTGTACATTGGTTCAAATGGCTTGCCTAAGAGCACTGCCAAACACCAGCAACAAATCCCAAGGTGGTGGTTGTTCACGCACCAGAGGGGAAATGTGGTCAAGGCCCTTAAAGAAGCAACCAACCACCTTCTCCTGTGCCACCATTGGCACGCCAGATCATGCCCAGCATACAGAAATGGCTGCCAGGTGTATCTTGAGGGTCATCAACTGAAGGCCCAACTGAGAGAGGGACTACTTGTAATCAAGGATGCTAACCATGGGACAGGACAGAGGGTCATGCTTCTTGCTCTGAAATCAAATGCAGAATCAATTTCCATTTGAAAGCATAGCACTCATGAATCAACTCCTTCTGAGAGGCCTCAACTACAAGGAAGACCTTGTCAGAGAAATCCAGGGCCTGGAATTCTAGTTGCTCAGGAACCAGGTCCGGGTGGAGGACCTTCCCCCAAGAGCACAAGAGCAGGTCTAGGCAAAACTGCTTAGGCTGAAGAGATTAGGGAACTGGAACTGGCGTGGGCAGTCCATAGCTACCAGGATCATTCATGCCTTGTCACTCCAAGCCTAGATCAGTCCCTTGTGGAGCAGAGGAAAAAGGAGAGAAGCCATAAAGGAGGCCCAGGGTCCAGGGCCTTGCAAAGGCATCCCCCTGCAGTGTACCCACTAAGGTGGGGAGGCACAAATAGCTTAAGCTTGGCATTCTCTTGGGAGGTAAACAGATCCACCTGAAGGGTGTCCCACAGACAGAACAGTCGGTCTAGTATCTCGTGATGAAGGGACCACTCTTGAGATGCCTCACCCACTCAGCTGAGGGCATCTGCCAGCCAATTGGACATGCAGGCCACATAAATGGCCAGCAGATCAACTTTGAGGCTGAACACAAGGGTCCAGATGTGGGAAAGCTTCCCAGCACAGAGGTGGGAAATGTGTTCCACCCTGCTTGTTGAGACAGTGAATGGTCATCATGTTGTCTGTCTGGACCTAGATGACATGACCCCAGAGATGTGGAGCACAGGTTGTTAGGGCCAAGCAAACAGCACAAATCTCCAGCAGGTTGATGTGACATTGTGACTTCTCAGGGGACCAGAGGTCGTTAACCCTGTGTTCCCCCAGATGGGCATGCCAACCAGTGACGAAGGTGTCAGTTGTGAAAGTGACCATCAGCTCCAGGCAGACAAATGGGACTCCTTCCTGGAGATGTTCCAGGATCAACCACCACTGAATGGCATCCCACATCTTCAGGGTCACTGTGACTGTTTGGTCAAGGTGGCCCCAACACTGAGACCACTGACATGCCAGCTCCCACTTCAGGGGGCACATTCCCCAGTGGGCCCAATGGACCATGCTGGTACAGACCGCCATGTAGCCTAGGAGATGCTGGAAGTCTCTGGCAGGGCACAACTCCCCAACCTGAAATAATTGAGCAAAGGGGGAAAGATCTTCCACCTTGTCCACCAGGAGCCAGGCTTGTGCTCGGCAAGAGTCAAGCTCTGCCCCTATCAAATGAATCACCTGCAAGGGGATGAGTTCTGACTTGGCCTCATTGACCAGAAGGCCAAGGCTGAAGCAGGTCTGGAGGCAAGGGCCCTGGATCGCTCCAACTCAGCCTTGGAGGGGCCTACAATTAGCCAATCATCCAGGTATGGGTACACCTGTACTCCTCAGCACCTCAGAAAGGCTACCACCACTGCTACGCATTTGGTTAAGACTTTAAGGGCTGAGGAGAGGCCAAAGGGAATGACCTAGAACTCTACTAGGGTCCTCTCCATGCGGAGCAGGAGGAACCGTCGTTGGGATGGATGGACAGGGATGTAACAGAAGGTGCTCTGGAGATCCAGGGAGCAGAACTGCATGTCTTGCTTCAGGGATGGAATGATCTGGTTCAGAGTGACCATCCTGAAGGTGTGCAACCTCAGAAACATGGTCAGGTCATGCAGGTCTAAGATGGGGCACCAGCCCCCCCATCCATTTTGGAACCAGAAAGTATCTGGAGACAAACCCTGGATCAGCTGGTGGTTCCAGGACATGAACCACCACCTCCATCTGGAGAAGCTGGGTGATGTCTTCCTGAAGGGCAAACAACATGTCTACAGATACCACATCCTCCCAAGGGGTGCAGGCTCGGCTTTGTGGTAGAGCCTCGAACTTCAGAGGCAAGCCCTGGCTGATCACTTCTAGCACTCACCTATCCATGGTAACACTGGACCAGGTGGAAAGAAAGTGGCAGAGCCAGAACCCCATGGGAGGACCCGGGGAGACAGGACAGGCAGGGAGGAGGCACTCCTCAACCTGCCACTGGGCAGGCTTGGAGGTGGAGACAGGGCCAATGGAAGATGCAGCTGGCCCTTGACCACCAGGCTTCTGGACCACAGATGTGACAGACTTAGATCTGGAATGCCAGGCCTGCTAGTGCTCAGTTGGTGGCTGGGACAGCTTGGCTGAAGGGACAGTGTAGGGCCGGCAGGGGCAGAGTAGGGCTGAAAGGATTTTCTCTGGGGCTTAGAGCCCTTAATGTCCTTTTGGACAGAGGTGATAGAGTCCAAGGTGGCATTGGACTTCTCAGTTCTGGTGAAATGACCATCCACCCCTGTCCCAAACAAGTTGATGCCCAGGAAGGGGACATCTGCCAATTTGTGCTGGGTATCTGCCATGAAGATCAAGATCCTCAGCAAAGCTCTGCAGCACATAGCCATGGCTGTGGCCACGGACCTGGCACAGGAGTTGCCAACGTCCATGGCCATCTGGAGCTGCTGTTTAGCCACAGCATGGCCTTGGTCCTGGACTTGCTTGACTGTTATCTGAAGGGCAGCTGGGAGCCAAGGGGGGCACCTGGTCAAGGGTGTCCACCAAGGAATGGGCAAAGTAGGCCATAATTAAGGCTGAACTAGCCTGTCTCAGGCTGAGAGAGGAAGCCCACGTATACTTTCTTGGCTGCATGATCAAGTTTCAAGTTTATTGAATACCAAGTGTGTATAGCATAATTGTTTCATACACAACATACACGACAGATTTAAACCAATAATAAAAATACAAAATTATTTAAAATTTTCTAACATTTATGAGAGTTCAACAACAGATTAACTTTTCATCCTTTCAGATATATACTCATTGACCTCTGTATAAAAATATAAGGCAACATGCATTTCTAATACAAAAGCACAAAATTCCTTTGTACCAAGACTATTGCCATAATATCCTATATAATATGTATAATCTTATTATTCCCAATAAATCCATGTGCAGCTATAGTAAATGTGCTGCACTATAATATTGCTACTTTGTGTTTATTGAATATTGTAATTTCTCACCTTCTGTTGCCTTTTGTTGTTTTGTTAAAAATTTCAATAACCATTTTGTCACTAAGACATTTTAAATGTACGCAGTTTAATGCCATGCTTCATTGTCCATTTCCCTGAGCATCCATTCTTACAATCTAAGTCCTTTTGATATTGCTTCCAGTTTAAGCAGTAGGTATTCTTTTTATAATTTATGTAGACTCTCAGTCTAGCTCTGGTTTTGATATGCAGGCCACGCTCACATTTACTTATGTATGTTTCCTTTTTGTGTATTTGTTTTAAGTTTACTATATGCAGAAAAAATATTTGTCATGGTTAAACATTCTACAGTATTTCTTTTTGTTTGTACACGTCCATAATTCTGTCCTTTACACATTCAGCAAAGCTGTTGAAATCAATTACATTTTCTGTTCCAAGAATGGAAATGAAGCCCTTTTTCCTTAATCTGAGGTCCAGTTCTTTGAACCAGGTCCAGTTTTCTAAAACTCTTGGTTGTCCTACTTCTGGAATAGGCATACTATCTAACCAGCAGCTAAATAATACAGGGTGTCCTACATTATTTTTATATAGTTTTCTGAAGTAATTAAATTGTTTTAATTCTGCTGTTGCAGCTAGTGAAACCAAACCCGTCTCAGCTCTCAGAAAGTCCAGTGGAATAAATTGGGGAAGTCATAGTGTTAATCTAATAAAAAGGTTTTGGATTGGCTCCAAGTAATTAACTTTTCTTGGCTGACCCCAGATTTCTGAACTCTATAAAATACCTGAATTGACTTTCATCTGATATATTTCAAGAAGTGCCACAGCTGAATTATTTACATATTGTTTAGAAGATTTATTAATAGCTAGGGCTGCTTGTCTAGCTCTTTTTCTATTCTCTTCTATGTGAGGTTTCCATGTATCTTTATCTCCAACTATAATCTCCAAATAACAAAATCTATTAACTTCTTCCAGTAGTGATTTCTGTATAGACCACTGATACTTTAAATTCTTAGGTTTATTAATAACCAGAATTTTGGAATTTTCCATATTAATTTTCAGCTGTAAATCAATTTTTTTTTATTCTTCATTTTTCTTTGCCCCGGAGCCTGGCGGGCAGCTACAGCCTTCCCTTGGAGGGACTCATCCTCCGGTCCTGTGCGTCCCCGCTCAGCCTGCCCCCAGTAATTCCCCCATGGCTTGCCCCCCCACAGTGGGGCCAGGGAGGAGAGTGGCAGCTTTTCTCCCCCCGGGCACAAATCCAGAATCCAGGGGTGGTATAGGGACGTGGAGTCATCATGGGGCTCGCCACCTCCCTTTTCCACTTTTTTCTTGTCCTCCTCCCCTACTGATGTAAGGATGTCAGCACATGTCTCCTGACCCATACTGCCCCCCCAGCTACCACCAGAGGGCAGTCAACGAGCAAGACGACAAGCCCGCCCCAAAGAGAGAACAGCAGTCCTCTGCCACTTGATCCTGTCTTGCCCATGCCAGCCCCTGGTGGCCCAGGCTTGTTCCTGAACCCAGGTAGCCGGCATGGCGTGAGGCGTAGCGACCAGTGCCTCAATCTCCAGCACCACCAGGCTGGCTAACTTTTGACCTGATAGTTGAGAAAGGGCTAGGATTACCAATCCTGGTTTAGCTTTGGGGCCAGTCGGAGGCACTGGGATGGCTCTGTGCTCCCTAATATGTCCAGTTTGTATTCCAGTTAGAGGTTAAATACCCTCTATTGAAAACTGTCTATGTATTCAATCATTGCCCATTTCAGTGATTTCTGGAATTCCATGTACAGTACAATTATTCTTTTATTCACTTGATGGGACAGGTTTTCCAGCTCTTACAGTTTTTGGTTAAGAAACATCATGCTATCATGAAGCTGCAAGACGGCCCCATTATGCATATCCACAGTCTTGGAGAGTTCAGACAAGGCCCTCCAGAGTCATAGTCTTTTTTGTCTTGCTTTTGGATGTTTCTACTGTTATCTATCACATCACTTTTTAGTTTATTATGGGTGTCCCCTAGTCCGCGCAGCTCAGAATACAAATGCCTGGAGGTAATGGTATAAGTCTCCTTAATCTCACTCGCTGCTTGCGGCTGGGTCCAGGGACTCCACCCTCCATGAGGAGGAACAGTTCCAACTCCTGGGTCTCTGCTATCTCCTGTTACCCAGTGCTGCCACTAGATAAAGAAACATTACTGTACTTACCGTAACTGAAGATCTCCCTGAATATCTTCTCCATAGACTACCAGTTTTGGGTCTAAGCCAGAGATGCTAGAACCCCTGTGGGAGCAAAGAAAAAATTACTTACCATATTAATATTGTTTCTTCCAAGGGATCCCTTACTATGCTTACTGTTGCAATCAGCCTGCAGGTCTGAACTGCCCGAGAGAGTGGAATTTTATGTAAATTAAAGAACGATGGAATGAACTTCAGATCTCTGTCACGTGGTCAGGCTCCACTCTGTCCTCTAACGTCAAATTCATTTCGATAGCTGAGGAACAGTAACCACTAAGTTAGCTAGACTCAACCTATGAAAAATAGAAAACTCCCAAAAATGATTGGTCTCCACTGGGACAAGCTAAGGAAGAGTAAAGTTATGCATCAAAAACAGCCCAAACTGATTGTAGGCAATGCAAAAGTAATGCTCAAGCAAAAATTGAAGACTGGAACTGTAACATTCTTGGAGAGCCTTTTCCAGGATCTGGAAGGGGAGGTAGAGTGGATGTGTTAAGCATAGTGAGGGATCCCCTGGAAGAAACAATATTGCTATGGTAAGTCATTTTTTCTTCAAACCCCAGGAATCCCTCACAATGCTTACTGTTGCAGACTGTAAAGCAGTACTTTATTTATTTTATTTATTTATTGTACAGTATCGGAATTTCAAACCTTTGAGTCAGGGACTCATTTATAAAGGCTCCACATCCATGAGAGACAAGGTTACAAACATATAAACATGGATGCAAATAGTTTACAAACAGTTGTAAGGGATGTTAGAGTTTACAAAACTCAATTATGCAGTTAATGGTACAGTTTACAAACTCAATGCACAGTTAGGGTCAAACAGTCATGTCAGGTTACTAGTACCGTAAGTTTACAAAACTCAATATGCAGATAAAGGTACAGTGTACAAAACTCATGGCACAGTTAGGGTCAAGCAGTCATGTCAGGTTACTAGTACAATAAGGCAATATTACTTATGTAGTAGGCCCACCAGGACGAGAGTCTCTGGTCTGTGGGTGGGTGGGGGTGGGAGGTAGAGCCAGACGGGGGCAATTGTCGGGGTGGAGAAGAGCTTAGTTAGGGAGTGGTGCAAACACAGGCAGGATAGGGTCCTTTTTTCAGGGTGGAGAGAGATGAGCTAGGTTATAGACAGGTGCAGACATGACAGGCAAGGAGGTGTTTCCTAAGAAGGGTTTTGAAAGTTCTGAGTTTGGAAGCAGCAGCGATATGGGTAGGGAGCAAGTTTAGCCAGGTAGGGGCACAATAGTAGAAAGAGCGCTGCCCAAGCATAGTTCTGAGATGCAGTACTTGGAGATAGGGTTTGGTGGAGCTGCAGAGGGCTACCGTTATAGGGGAGGGGTGAAGGAGGGAGGAGACACCCGGAAGGGCAAGGCCGCTGAGAGTTTTCTAGGTGAAGAGGCAGGTGTGATACCTTAGTCTTTCATCAATGTCAAGTAAGTTGGCTATGTTGTAGACAGTGCAGGTGTGAGTGAGTCTGTCACACCCAGTGATTAGGTGACATGCTTTGTCTAGTGAGAGAGAGTACGCTGGGAGGCTGGGTACAGAACCTATTTAGGGAAAAAGATCTGCAAGACAGTAATGCAAAATCTGGCATCCCTTCTGGACTGTACATCCAGACAACAGCATTTTGTAAAGGTATGTACTGTTTTCCAGGTATCTGCTTTACAAATTTCTAGTAAGGGGACATCCTTTGCAGCTGTCACAGAGGTGCCATGCGTGGAGTGTGCCCTGATGCCTTATGGAGGTAGTTTACCAGCTTTGCTATAACAGAACTGGATGCAAGAAACTATCCAGCAAGCAGTAGTTCTCTTGAAGGCTGTCCTACCCTTGCCCATTTCACCATATGTGAGGAACAGTTGCGAGGGGAAGATCTGAAATCCTCTGTTCGGTCCAGGTAGTAACTAAGCACCCTCTTAACATCCAGGCTGTGGAGTTTCTGCTCCTCAGAGCTGGATTTTGCTGTAAAGGACGCTGAAAGGGGATGGACTGGTTCAGGTGAAACTCAGACACCACCTTAGGGAGGAATTTTCTGTTAGTCCTTAGGACTATCTTGTCTCTGTGAAAGATGATGTAATTCAGATCTGTACAGAGGGCCTGCAACTCACACATACTTCTGGCAGAAGTTATGGCAACCAGGAACACTGTTTTCCAAGTGACATACTTCATATCAGCAGTAGCCATGGGCTTAAATGGAAGTCCATGAGCTTCGCTATGCACAGGCTCAAATCACAAGGGGAGACTGAGTCCCTAACCGGAAAATGCAGGTGCAGAAGCCCTTTAAAGAACCTCCTGAAAATGGGGTGTGAAGCCACTATTTTCTCCTTACCTGCCGAGACATAAGTGGATACGGTAGCCACGTACACCTTAAGGGTTGTAGCATGAGGCCCAAGGACTGAAGGTGGACTAAGTAGTCCAAGATTATGGACATATCTGCTTATAGAGAGCTGAGCTGCTTAGGGGCACACCACAGAGAGAATCTTTTCAATTTGGAAGCACAGGTTTTAATAGTTGCTGACTTCCTGGAGATCCTGAGGACTTTCACGACTTCCTCAGAGAGGTGAAAATCAAACTACTCTAGCTCTTCAAGAACCATTCCTTGAGGCGCAGTGACCTGAGGTTCAGAAAGGTGATTTTGCCCTCGGACAAGGTCAGCAGGTTATGCCTCAGTGGGAGGTGGATAGGCTGTTTGATGGAGAGGGCCAGGAAGAGGAAGTACCAGACCTGCCTGGCCCAATCTGGGGTCACCAGTATCATGGTGGCAGACTGGCTCCTCGTCTTCAACAAAATTCTCGGCAAAAGAGGGAAGGGATGGAAGGCATACAGGAACCTTCCTGGCCAGTCTAGAGTCAGGGCATCCACTGTGACCAAGCCCACTTCTGGAGGCCTGCAGCAAAACAGGGGGAGCTGATGACTCTTCCTGGAAGCAAACAGATCTATCTCTGGTGTGCCCCACCTCCTGAACACTGTGGCCAATACCCACTTGTTCAAAGTCCATTCATGATGTCCCTGGCTGATCCTACTGAGGGAATCTGCCAAGACATTGTCTTTTCCTGGCAAGTGACCTGCTGAAAGCTGCACCCCCAGGGAGTAAGCCAGGTTCTAGATCTTCTTTTCTTCTGTACACAGCTCTGAGGCTCTTGCGCCCCTCGTTAGTTGATGTAGTACATGGCAGAAGTGTTGTCTGTCCTGGCCTGGACTGACTGCCCCTTGACTTGTGGGGCAAATGACTGCAGAGCCAGGAAAACAGGCATGAGTTCCAGAAGGTTTATATGTTCTTGAGATTCCTGGGGGGGGGACCACATGCCATTTACTGTCAGATTGGCTAGGTGAGCCCCCAGCCTAGGAAGGAGGCATCTGTTATTAGAACTACTATGGGTGACCTCTGGAGGAAAGGCACGCCCTCCCTGAGGTTGCCCTCTTCTTCCACCAGTCCACTGCTCTCAAGAGAGACTTTGTCACAGGCACTAGCCTTGAGAAAGGGTCTCGTATTTGGGACCAGTGGGCCCTTAGGTGATATTGGATGTCTCTCATTTGGAACCTGGCCCCTGCCACCACTCCTGTGGAGGAGGCCATATGGCCTAACAGCTTGGAGGAAGTTTCTTGCTGATCTGGGCTGACCTGGGATGAAGGACATCACCAAAATGATATGATTTTTCACTCTGTCTTGAGGGAGGAAGGCCTTCCTTTGAAGGGCAGCCAACTCTGCTCCTATGAACTCCAGCACTTGAAATGGTTCTGTCTGAGACTTCTGGATGTTTATGAGAAACCCCAGATTCTCCAGGGTACTCTGAGTTAGGAGAAGAGAGGCCTTGGCCTGCTGGTGTGATTTTCCTGCAACCAACCAGTTGTCTGGGAAAACCTGTACTCCCTATCTCCTGAGGTGTGCTGTCACAACAGCTAAGCACTTTGTGAACACACTAGAAGCTGAAGAGAGTCCAAAGGGGAGGGCTGCAAACTGTTAGTGACCAGTTCCTATTCCGAATCTTAAATACTTCCTGTGACAGGGCCAGATTGGAATATGGAAACAGGCATCTTTCAGGTCTGGAGATCCTAGCCAGTTCACTTGATGAAGGGATGGGATCACTGCAGCCAGGGTTACCATCTTAAACTTTTCCTTTTGCCAGTGTTTGTTCAAATACCTGAGATCTAAATGAGTTGCCACTCCCAATTTTTTCTTGTGGGTGAGGCAGTACCATTTATGAAGACCCTTTCCTCACTGAGATGGGGGGACTTTTTTTGCTGCTTTTGCCTGCAGCAGCTTTTTGACCTCTAACACCAGCAGGATTCTTTCTGTTAGAGTGAGAGGTGTAAAGTTTCTGCGAACCTGCAGTCTGGGGAACTTTTTGAACTGCAGTTTGAGCCCCTGGCTCACTACTTCTGGGACCCACTTGTCTGTGGTGATGTTCTCCCATTCCTGAAAAAAGGGAGCCAGCCCTCTCCCCACTCTGACAATGGGTGGTAGACTTAGATAGACTCATCTGGGGTTCTGCTTGGGCTGACCCTTGGGTGCTGGGGTTGGGTCAGCACATACGAAGCCTCTTCTGCCCCTGCCTCTGAAGAAGCTTCTCAGCTGAGATAAATCATAAGGCAGGAAACCACGGGGAAAATAACCCCTACCCCTACCTCTACCTCCCTTTCCATGAGAGCTACAGGAAGTGGAAGCATTTTTCTTCTCAGTGTTGCTTTTATAGGTGGCTTTATACTCCTCCACCTTTTTCATGTATGCCTCTGTCCTGTCACCAAAGAGGCAGTTTGCCTCACAGAGAAAATCCCAGGCCTTTGCTTTGATGTCTTGGGGCAGGTTTGTAGTCCTGAACCAGGCAAACCTCCTTAAGGATATTACATGGGCCATGACCCGTGAGGCAATGTCATTGGTGTCCACTGCCATATGAAACTGGTACTTAGTGGCATTTAGGGCTGACTCTGCAGTATCAGTAGCTGGTTCAGTTCTGGGCTTGCCCAGACAGTAAGGGGAAAGAGGTTAGCCTATAGAAAATTCAGGAAGACCAATAGAGAGGTGGATAGGGAAAATTACCTAAGGTTGGCTAGTGAAGCAAGTAAGGAAGTCCAGTGAGCTAAGGCACAGAAGGAGCTGCAGCTAGCCGAAGGAATTAAGAAGGCGGAGAAGGCCTTCTTTTGCTATATAAGGGGCCTATGCACGAAGGTGCAAGAACTACATGCAAAATTGACATAAACACAGTGCGCAAGGCACCCCCGCAATACTGCATGCACAAACAGCCATGCACGCCGCACGCCGCATGGACACAAGGGGTGTGCCAATGCCGGAGGTGTGCCACAGGTACGTGGCACGTCCCTTGATCCCATCATATATGGATGCACTCCCCACCCTGCACAGCGGCACAGAAGTGAGCAGTGTGCAGGAGACAACTGCAGATGCAATGGCGAAGAACAACAGTGGCACACAAGTGGGAATACAGGCTGCGGAGTGGCCAGAAAGGGAAGACCGGAGACTGGCACTGCGGCTGTGTGAGAGTGTGTCGGTGCCCATCCCCATACCCCAAACTTCACGAGGGAGGGCAGGTGGCATCCATGGTAGCGGACATCAGGACACACTACTGGCAGCTGTTTGGGTCACAGGCACTGACCACACTGGCCGATGTGAAGGCAAGGCTGTGGCTGGACATCCAAAGCGGTGTCAATGTTGCCAGACTGGAGGCATGGACCCTCAAGGCCATAAAACACAAATGGAGTGACCTGCGTGCATCAGTCAAGAGGAAGGTCATGTCTGCAGCACAGGCATGCCAGAGCACTGGTGGCAGCTCCCCCAGTGAGGACAGCCAGTTTACACCAGTGGAGCAGATGTTGGCAGACACACTGACGGACGTCACTGTCCACGGTGAGGTGGATGGTGTGGACACCCTGGGAAGTATGTAGCTGGATGATGGGCATGTGAACCCATCTGCAGTGCCCACAGGCATGCACTAACAGCACTCTGTTCCCCCCACAGCCCCGTCCAGTCAGCCATGTGATACGATGGCTCCGGAGATGCACAGCTGGGACACTGCAGCAACAGTGCCAGCAGAAGAGGACACTGGGCAGGCCGGACCGAGAAATGGTATGTAATGGTGCCACAAGAACCCCTGTGAGCACCACAACATGGGCCATGCACAGCCAGACTAACATGCCTCTCTCCCCCACAGGTACCGAGCACGACACCAAGGCCCAAATGGAGACAAAAATGGAGGAAAGCAGCATCCTCAATGCAGCCAAAGAGGGGTCACAGGTGACAGCCACCGACTGCTGTGGAGGGAGCACCAACAGTGGACAGCAGCAGGCACCCGGGTGTGTACTGTCAGTTGATGAGGACAGTCCCTTCAAAGGGCCACCGTGGCATGCACCAGGAAGTAGATGCACGGAGCGCATGCAGGCCACCATGTCAAAAAGATACCTGGAGCTGCGCCACTTCGAGGTGGACCAGCTAATGGAATAGTACCACAGTACCGATGCACCAGTGTGTGGCATGTGACAGAGTCTAGACCACATTGCAGATGCGCTTGAGTGGCTGGTTGCCAACACTGTGTGTCGCAATGGGCCACAAACGAGCCTTGCCAGATGTTGGCACACACAGGAGGCAGCTCACAACGCACACCAGGGACACAGCTGGACAACACCAACAGCACAGTGTTGGGTGACACAATATGCAACACTGTGGAGGGTTGGATGACCAGAGCACACAGGGCACGAGGGTGACAGTGCAGGACATGTGGGGGACCATGTCACTACTGACAAGGCAGACACGGCCAACCCTCAGATGGGATATACACCTGGCAGAATGCATCCCCGTGGCAACAGCAGACAACAGGCACCCACTCAGAGGACAGGAACACAGTCCTCTGCCTGGCTGCTGGCAAAGCCCAGCGACCAGTTGTCCCATTAACATAGCACAGCACCAACACAAGCACCCCCCAATGATGTACAGCACCAACACACGCCCCCCACTGATGTGTGCAGCACCAACACACTCACCCCCACTGATGTACAGCACAACATGCCCCTACTAATGCACTGCACCAACCACCCCCAATGGAGACACAATGCCCCCCACGAACACACAGTGATGTACAGCACCAGTTGCAGGCCCCACTCCTATGTCAGTGTGACATGGCAATGGAACAGTACACACATTCCACCATGCACAATGCTGCCAGGCCTCATCATGGGGCCACCGACACAGTCGGACAGCAAGGTCACCGTGCACACCATCCCACCCAGTGCACATGAAACACTCACACCACCACACAAAGCACAACGGCGGCACATGGGTAGGCGGCTGTGTAGGGGGGTATGAGAATGCACAGGGCGGTCACCCAGACCATACAGTGCCAAATGCCATGCCCGCTGACACTTCCCACCCTGAACGGGATGGATGGCACCATGTGCTGCACACACGCAGTGAGCCAACATGCCCCCATCACCAGTGCGTTCAGCATGGGGACTCATAATTGCACACCCGGCACCCTCTATGTCCACTGCATACATATGGTGTCACACCACGATGTCCACAGAGTGACCTGACATGTATGCATATACACGGTGACCCCGCCACTGCACACCTTGCAAGTACCATGCCTTCCCTGGTACACAAGCTACTGCTGAAAAGTTCCCTGCATGAGTGCCATCCGTGTCTCGCACCCACCAACTGTCTCCTGGCCATGGCACACTACTACCACATCCCCATCTGCAGGTGGTCCATCTGGCTGTTGTGCCCCCAGTATGGGCACATTACATCACAGCAGATCAATGTTATGCAGCATAGCGCAGACTGTGAACACCCTGCATTCCTTCCCTGGGGCCAGCATGATCGTCCCCCCGGTATGGTCCAGGCAGCAGAAGCGCATCTTTAGGAGGCCAATGGTCCTCTCCATGATGTTCCTGGTCTTCCAATGTGCATGGTGGTATGCCTCCTCAGCAGCTGTGGTGGGTGCCAGGATGGGTGTCATCAGGTTCAGCTGCAGTGTGTATCCACTGTCACCTGTGCAGGGGAGAGAAAGGGCAGTGTCACACATGTGTCAACATGCTGCAGTACAGGGGTATGCACACACACACACACACACACGCACATGGTGATGCAGCCATACTCACCCAACAGCCAGCCATCACCCTGCATACAGCATGCCACCAAGGTGCAAGGCATCCAGTATGAAAGAGTCATGGCACGAACCAGGGTACTTTGCTCAGACATTGGTGAATATACATCATTTGTGTCTATAGGGAAGGTGATGTGTGTGCGTGTGGTCCAGCAGGGCATTCATGACCTCCGTCATGGCCCGTGACACAGAGGGTTGGCATACGCCCACTTTATCGCCGTTCACCCACTGGTGTGAGCTTGTGGCATAGTAAGCCAGTGCACAGAGCATCTTCGTCTTGATCACCATTGCCCACGATCGTTGTGCCCATGGGGCAATGTTGTCATGCAGTATGTCACAGAGTGTGACAATCATGGGCCATGGCAGATGGAAGCACTCAATACTTTGAATCTCCCACAGGGTGACAGCATCCAGTTGTGAGCGGAATACCCTGGGCTGTGGTTGTGGCTGCCTCCACAGCAACATCTCCTCGTGGAGAAGGTGCATGTTTAACAGCAGTCCAGGACACATCCTGCTATGCCATGTCATTTCTGGTGTACCGTGCAGCCACATGGCATGTCCGCTTTATACCACCGTGCACACCTGCTTATGCCTTTAAGGGTGCGTTGTAGGCCACACATGCATAGTGGCCCTGTACAGGCAGTGTACATGTGCTTGTTCCATCCTGCATCAGTCGCCCATTCAACACCACTGTGCGCATGGAGAAGGAGGTGTACTGAGGGGAGTTCTTTCCACTGTGCCTATATCATGTGTCTATTGTGACTCCAGAGGATACTGCACCCTATGGTTGGTGCATGGCATTGACTGGGTGAGTACCGTGCCATCAGTCCATGACTGGGTGATGTGCAGGGTGTGTATGCTGTGCAGTGACCTGACCCATGTTTCCTCTCTCTGTTCCCACACAGGACCAGCAAGGCAGGCCCTAGTGTATGGAGCTCACCCTGGTGAAGCAGCCAGATGGTGCCCCCATCATGATGCTGATGCCCACATGGAGGAGAAGGAGTTGGTGGCTTCTCTTTCACCGGTACATGTCCCGGGAGGTGGCTGATGGGTTCATCCAGTACAAAGGTGAGTACACAGATGTGTGGAAGGCCACCATCTCATCAATGGTGAATGCATGGCATAGGTCAGCACATGCTGTGGGTGGGGTACTATGTGTTCACAACATGGTGTACAGTCCCACTGTGTCCACATGCCACAGTGTGACCTGCACATGTCCAGGCAGGGGCTGGTGTAACACTCTGCAGGTGTGGACATGGGATGGGACAGGCCGTCCATGCCCGTTGGGCATGTCCTGTTGCCATATCACACACACCCTCCCTCATATAGCAGGGACAGAGCTTGGTGACATCAGGGACAATGGATTGATGTCAGGGGCACATCGTACCACTAGGTGATATCCACTCAGGACAGTGGTAACATAGGGGCCTCTTGTGTACTGTATGGTCTGCAGGGGTACATGTCTGTATATCTGGTATATGGGGCTAGTTTGTGCTTGCATTACCCTCCTTTCAGTTCTGATAACACATTTCAGGAGGTACATAGGGTGACACTGAGGTGAAGTTAGGGACGTCTAAACAAATAAAAGCCACCCCACAACTGAATGTGCACAGTAAAACCAAAGCAGTAAACAACAAAACTGAAGCACCATTCTCCAGGACACTAAAAATGCAGGCTTGCACCAAAATAAAGTGCATAAATATTTTATTAAGTCTCTGTATCCAGTACTCTACATAGAAATACAGAATTTGATGGCAGATAAGGACCTCTTGGCCCACCCAGTCTGCCCATTTTCCTACCTACTGGATAAGCTGCAGATCCAAGTTAACCAGCAGCCTACTTCTTCCTACCCCCACCCCCTAGAATGGCCTTATGACTGTCCTATGCATGCTTGAATTCCACTACTGTTTTTGACTCTACAACCTCCTCTGGAAGGCCGTTCCCATGCATCCACAACCTCTCTGTGAAAAAATACTTCCTTAAATTACCTCTGAGCCACCCTCCATCTTCAAATTGTGCCCTTGTTCTTGCACACCTCTTTTTTGAAAGATGCTACCCTCTTGGACTTGATTCCTTGAGGTACTTGAACATTTCTATCATGTCCCCCTCTCCCTCCTTTCCTCGAAAATATACATATTAAGCCCTTTAGTCTCTCTTCATATGTCTTCCTGTGCAGACTCTGCACCATTTTTAGTGCCCTCCTCTGGACAGCTTCCATCCTGTCTATGTCTTTGGGAGATTGGGTCTCCAGAACTGCACGAGTACTCCAGATGGGGTCTGACCAGCTGTCTGTACAGAGGGACAATAACTTCCTGTTTTCTACTGGTGATGCCTCTCCCTATGCATCCCAGTATCCCCCCAGCCCTCCTTGCTGCCCTCTCACATTGCTTGCCCACCTTTAGGTCATCTGATATGACTACCCTCAGGTCCCTTTCCATTTTTTTTGTTGTTAGTATCTCACCCCCCATTGTGTACTCTTCCCTTGGGTTTTTGTTTCCCAGGTGCATTACCTTGCACTTCTTAGCATTGAGTCTAAGCTGCCATACATTTGACCATTCCTCTAACCTTGCCAAGTCCCTTCTCATCCTTTCCACCCCACCTTGTGCATCAACTCTGTTGCAGATCTTTGTGTCATCTTACATACTTTTCCTCCCAGTCCCTCTGCAATGTCGCTTATAAAGACATTGAAGAGGACCGGTCCTAATACTGAACCCTGCGGTACCGCACTGGTAACCCCGCTTTCTTCTGAGTGGACTCCATTTACTATTACTCTCTGTGTCCTATTCTTCAGCCAATTCTTTACCCAGGCTGTCATCTTGGGACCCACTCCCAGGCTGGCTGACTTGTATATTAATCTTTTGTGTGGGGCTGTGTCAAATGCCTTGCTAAAGTCTAGGTAGGCCATGTCCTCAGCGCCTCCCTGATCTACTACTTTGGTCACCCAGTCAAAGAAATCTATCAGATTTGTCTGGCATGACCTTCCCGCTGTGAATCCATGCTGCCTAGGGTCCGTCTTACACAGGAACACCAGCAGGAGCTCCTCACATCAAGGTAACATCAATGTTAGCTCGATGTGAGGAGCTCCTGCTGGTGTTCCTGTGTAAGGTACTGGATACAGAGACTTAATAAAATATTTATGCACTTTATTTTGGTGTAAGCCTGCATTTTTAGTGTGCTGGAGAATGGGGCTTACGTTTTGTTGTTTATTGAAGTTAGGGACGTCCCCGGACATCTGGGACACTTGTGAGGTATGCCTGTTGCCGATGTGCTCACTGGTCATGCCTGATCCACTGTGGGCACCATCGCTGGGCATGCATCATGGCGCTGCTCATGCCAGCCTATGCTGGGCATGCAATCTCTGTGTGGCCTTGTCACACGCCCTCCGTATGGCCTGTTGCGGTGGCTGTCTATGCCCCCAGTGTTCATCTGCACCCACTGCGTGGCACAGCAGGGTGAATGGCTGTGGGGGAAGACATGACCATGTGGCCTGGCCCATGCACCCGCTTGTGTCCTGTGGTGTCCAATCCACCACCGGGGGGGGGAGTGTCTGAATGATAACTGCCATGCACGGGTCGGTGGTGATGACAGTGATGTGCAGGGACTGCGCAGTGTGACATTACTGTGTATTTTCTCCCCAAAATGCTACAGAGGGCCCACCCAGTGGATGATGCTGCAATGCATTGGGAGGGTGCCCACTGAGGTGACAGAGGCAAGCAGCAGCAGTGAGGAGGAGGAGTGGCCATGAGGCAGCCATGAACCCGATGACACTACACTGATGAGGGTGGACCTGGATCTAGCGGCACCGGCACCAGCGCCAGCGTTGAATCACACTGATAGCCCCTGCCACCCATGTGTTTTGTGGTTCTACAGCATTACCACACAGGCATGCTGTCATTTTGCTTTAATAAAGCTTTTGTACTGTGCACATTGGTGTGGTTATGGAGTCCAGGGTGTGGGCAGTTGAGGCGGGGTGTACTTTGCTGGTGTTGGTGATGTGCAATGTTACGGCACCCTGGTATGGTCACATGATGTCAGGCCTCCTGTGTTGGCTGCCCCATGCCACACCTGTAATGGGCACACGCTGCGGCTGGTGGCCATTGGCAGTGTACCTACATCATGCCGCAGGCCATGTTCCACTGGGGGCACATCCTTGTGGTACACTGGCTGTGGCAGTGCCCATTGATGCATGGTGCACACTATTGTTTGGCATGTGCAATGTGGCCTGCCAGCTCCACCGCCAGGTGGCTGGTCCCACGTGGGCATTGTCAGCCTGGGTACTGCCATGCCCATGTCACCACACAAGTGGTGTACTGCACATGGCAGCAAGGGGTGGCTGCTCCATAGGGAGGGGTTGGTGGCTGTTTACCACCTCCGTCAGGCCATGTGATGGCACACTGGCAGATGGGGCTTGTTACACAGGCCTTATGGCAGCCCCCCAGACAAGTATATGTATGCAGCTGGGCATCGTACATAATGTGCATGCATGCAGTGGATGTTGGGGGGGGGGCTAACAGGAGCTGGGATACTCAGAAAGCCTACACCCACATGGTAGAGAAAGCAGAACAATGGAGCAGGAAGAGGAGTTGACATCAAGGTCATCGGAGTTGGGCAGAAATGGAGTAGAAAATGAATAGGGAACACAAGAGAAAAATATCATGAAAGGGGGGGAAGATGCAGGGGACCAAAAACAGGAAGAGAGAGAAGGAGATCAGGCAGTAAAACTTGGAAGGTCTTGTTGACAAATGCATGCAGCCTGGGAAATAAAGTCCCAGACATGGAGGTCTTAATAATTGAAGAAGACCTGGACATAGTAGCAATAACTGAAACCTGGTACACAGCTAATCATGAGTGGGAAAAACAAATGTACCAAGATATGTTCTATTCTGAAGGAACAGGGAGGGCAAAAAGGGGGGGGGGGAGTAGTCCTGTATGTCAGAGAGGGTATAATGACAACACAGGTACAGGGGAGGCAGGGGGAGGCAGAGGCACTGTGAGTCGCCCTTCAACCTGGAAATGGCACAGCAATATGCACAGGGGTGATATACAGGCCTCCAGGAGAGGGAAGAGAAACTGGACAGGGAGCTAGTGGAGGAAATACACGAGATGGCAATGAAAGGTGAAATTCTACTGATGGGGGATTTCACTATGCCAGACGTGGACTGGAACACCAGTGTAGCTGCTTCAGCCAGAAACAGAGACATCCTTGATTCACTCCAGGAGGCTGGACTCAGGCAGTTTGTGCTTGATCCCACCAGAGACAGGGCAATTCTAGATCTAGTAATGACCAATGGGGATTGAATCGCACATGTCCCTGTAGAAGAGGAACTGGGATCCAGCGATCACAACATTGTGTGGTTCAGTATAGGGACAGAGACTCACTTAAGTCATACTAGGACAAAGGTTTTGGATTTCAAAAATGCTGACCATTGAAATGGGGAGGGGTATCAAAAGAGTTCTGGAGAGAGAACGGGGGCAGGAGGAGAAGGAGTGGAAATATCTAAAGGAAGCCTTACTGGAAGTAACAAACCAATGCATCAGATTAGTATCCAAAGGCAAGAGAAGGAGAAAACCACTGTGGTTCTTAAGAGAAGTGTCAGTAAAGGTCAGGCCAAAAGGAAAGGGTTCAGGAAATATAAGAAGACCCAAAGGGAGGAGGACGGGGAGGAGTACCTAGAGTGTCTAAGGGAAGCAGGAAAGGAAGTAAGGAGAGTAAAGGCATGGACTAAGGTTTAGCACAGTCAGTTAAAGGGGAACTGTGATCAACAGGGTTTTTTAATGTCTGAAAGACCATAAACAGCTACTTTGAATGAGTCATTGTGTGTATCTCTGAGTCTTTGCAGTCCAGAGTTATGCATATGTAAATCAGCCTGTAATTAAGGGCTGGGGGCAGCCATATGTTTCAGGCTCCTGACAGGAAATGATTTCACTGAGAATCTTGGCCTTCCATTGACTGTAGGTTAAACAGTAAGTAAGAAAGTAAAACTTTATTTGTATGAGGTGCCCTTACAAAGCTCAGGGCACCTTAACACTATACATTGAAATAAATACTCCTCATTCTACATTAAAAACCTAGATAAAACATTATAACAGAGAGTCACTAAGTCCCTTTAAATGTCTGGTTAAACAGGTACATTTTCAAGGATTTTTTAAATCCTTCAACGGTCAGGCTATCTCGTATCCAGCGTGGTAGAGAATTCCACAGGGTAGGTGCCATGAAGGCAAAAGATCTCCCTTCTGATATTTTTAAGGATACCCTGGGAATCTCTAGCAATCCCTCACTGGAGGATTGGAGTGAGTGGGTGGGACAGTAAGGAGACAGGAGCTCTTTCAGATAGAGGGGTCCCTGCTCATGTAGGGCCTTGTAGGTCAGCAATGCGACCTTGAAGGTGATCCGCCACTGTATTGTCAACCAGTGCAGTTCACGTAGCACAGGTGTTATATGACTGGATCTAGGGGTTCCAGTCAACAACCTGGCCATCGCGTTCTGCACTAGTTGCAAGCAGTGGACATCCACCCCCGGTAGCCCTAGGTAGAGGGCATTGCAGTAATCAAAGTGATCGGTGACAAAGGCATGGACCAAGGTAGGAAGATCTTTGGGTGGGACAAGGTGATTCACCTGGGCTATGTTCCTCAGATGGTAAAAGGAGGATTTGACTACAGCCAAAACCTGTGCCGTCAGGGTCAGGTCTTCATCAAATACCACAATCAGATTACGCACCTGGCCCAAGGAAATCAGTGGGGTCCCCCCAAGATGTAATCCTGAGGGTTTTCCCACCCATGTCCCTGTCATCCTACAATCAGGGTCCACCACCAATACCTTAGTTTTACCTGAGTTCAGCCTAAGCCAACTAGCACTCATCCAGTTCTCTATCTCCAACAGGCAGTTGTTAAACACCAAGACAGAATCTAACTCCTGTTCAGGCACAAAATTGTCTGTTTTATTAAGTGTGTTTTAAGGTGTTATTACAACACTTTCTACATTTATACTACTTGTTTTGTATGTGCATTGAAACTAATGAGTTATCACCTTTACATTTCAAACTGTTAGGAAAAATAATCCATCTTCAGGGTTGCTTTAACCTCTAGGCTATACTGCCAACTGATCATCAAAAACTACCCATCTCAAGGCTGGCTCTGTGGTGCCAACAGGTATTGGGGCCCCATATCAGGATTTCTAAACCCTGCCTGTGTTTATGTCAGTACAGATTTCTGGGGCTGCCAGAGCACCAACTTCAGTCTTTTTCCATTCCCTTTCTTATAGCCTTTTCTCTTACAATTTCTGGTGTGAACTCAGGTCTACAAGATGCAAATGTGGCTACGTACCTACTGGCCTGGCATCATGGGGCCAGCCTTGAAATGTGAAGTTTTTGATTATCAGCTGGCAGCAAAGCCTAGAGGTTAAAGCAAAGAGCTGTGAACAAGCTTCATTCATCCAGCAGAATGGGTTTTGATTCCATCATGCTCTGTTTGTATATTGTGTGATCAGAGCAAGTCACTTAACCTCCCTGTGCTCCCAAAACACACCCAGGAACAAGCTGTGGCTGTATGCCTTTCCTGGACAAAGACAGTAAAAACAATCTTAGCATCTGTTATGATTCTGAAAATATTATGCTCTTTCTAGCCAGACTTAACTTGAAAAGAAAAAATAAGACACCATTACTTGTTCAGTTGCAAAAACACATAGATGGACAACATAGTTAAAACATACATAGCATGAAATGCATTATTAAAAGAGTATTTTACTTCTTTTGATGAATCCAGAAAACCAGTCTGGGCAACCCCAAGCAATTCTGGAATCATATCAATGACCTGATCAAGGGCAGCAAAAAGCCTGAGTCCTGTCCCATGGAGATTAACGGTCAGCTCACAACTGACCCTTCTCAAATATCGGCTGCTCTTAACAGGCACTTCTCAGACCTCGAGGCCTACAAGACCTGCCTGTCTCCCCAGACTCTCTCCCCTACCTCAGATGAACTACCTCACATGGAAAGACCTCCATTTCACCTGAGACTGGCTAAATGTACTGAAGTACTAAACCTCCTAAGGAACCTGAAACCGAAAGGGTCAGGGGGACCCTACAGTATCAACCCTCGGCTACTTAAGGCAGGAGCTACCTTCTTAGCCTGGCCTATAACCATGCTCCTCAATCAATAACTGAGGGAAGGAGCAGTCCCTGACCCATGGAAACATGCCAATGTTGTCCCTATTCACAAAGGGGGCTCAGGGAAAAACTCAGCAACTACAGGCCCATCTCCCTCCTCTGCTCACTTGCTAAGGTGCAAGAAAGAGTCATCTACAATCAACTCAGGGACTACCTGGAAGCTCATCAGCTCCTTGCCCCCTCCCAACATGGATTTAGAACAAACCACAGTACTGATACTGCCCTCATTAACTTCACTGATGAAGTTCTCAGGGCAATGGACAAAGGGATACCCACTAGAGCACTCTTTATAGACTTATCCAAGACGTTCAACCTCGTTGACCACAACTTGCTGCTACAGAAGCTGCAAAATATAGGCCTAGACAATCATGCCCTGAAGTGGTTTGGGAGCTACTTATCAGGCAGGGCACAGAGGGTCTCATGGAAAGGGACCATGTCTGACCCACTACCCCTAAACCAGGGTGTACCTCAGGGCTCAATTCTAGGCCCCCTCCTGTTTTTCTTGCTTACCAACGACCTGCATACCCACCATGGGAGAGCTCAGTTGTGCAGTGCACGCTGATGATACTGTCATCTCCCGACCCCTGCATGACATGGCTGTCCTAGGCCCTCTACTCCAAAAGGATCTCACTTCACTAGAGACTTGGCTATGTAAGAACAGAATGGTACTAAATGCCGACAAGACCAAGGCAATGCCATTCAGGCCAAGATCCCTGGGATTTGACAGGTCCTCATCCCTCTCCTTAACCTCACTGTCTGGACAAGCCATTAACATAGCCCCTTCCCTTAAATACTTAGGCCTCACGTTGGATCAGAATATCACATACAAGGAACACGTGGACCAGGTCACCAGGACCCTACATCGGAAACTTGGCACCCTGTACCGACTCAGGAACCAACTCATCCCTGAAGCCAGGCTCTCCATAGCTACCAGCATCCTTCTACCCAACCTGACCTTTGCAGCCCCTATTATACAGGGCATGGCTAAACAAGAGATTACCAGGATGCAAACCCTATATAATAAAATAGCTCGTTTTGCAACCTTAGACCACCCCGAGATGTCGCCACTGTGACACTTTGGCCAAACTTCGTTGGCTCACATTGGTCGCCCGCCTCCAACACCCCTTGCTTGTCCAATCCTACAATCTTCTCAAACCCCACACTCCACCAAGCATTGCCGGGACCATAACCCTCAAACACAACCCAAGGAACCTAAGGACCTCAGATAGAACGCTATTAGAATCCCTAGGGTAAAGACAAACGCTGGTGGAAGATCCTTTTCCTCCTAAGCAGCCTGCCAATGGAACAAGCTCCCTTCCCAGGTCCAGGCCTCCTTCTCACTCATGAACTTCTGCACCAGGCTTAAGTTCCATCTGCTGACCTCAAGCACATGCCACTGTTGTGGCACTTAAAGCTCCTAAGGTACTCCCCCTCCTCCAACTCCCATCTCCTAGCTTAACCTTCCTACTACCTGCCTTATACAGACTGCTTGCCAGAGGCCACGTGTAACCCCCGAATAAACCATATGCAAAGTACTACCAATTGCTTACATGTCATGATGATAACCATGCCTGCATCCACTGCTTTTCTTTTACCATGCCTGTAAGCCATGCCTGTATCCACTGCTTTTCTTTTACCATGCCTGTAACCATGCCTGTATCCACTATTTTTCTCTACTGAAATCACCTCATGATGTAACTTTCAATGTCTCAAATGTTCCTTATGTCCTTGTTTATTCTTATAACTTGTATTGTTATCCTGGGTCGCCCCTGAAAAAGGGACCTTCGGGGCTTAGTGGGCCTACTCGGTCACCAAAATTTAATAAATAAATAAATAAAAAGTTAAAAGTGTAACAGTTTTCTTACTGAAATACTTTGGATGGAATGGGATTTTCTACTGTAAAGGAAAAAAATTAATCTGGTTGATCCTGCTGCCCATACAGTTCGAGCGTGTCTTACACTCTGCAGCTATGCCGATGGACTGCAGCTTTCCAGAATGCCTTTCCCACCGTAATGTAAAAAAAAGAAAAAAAAAGAAACTGAGAGATGGGCTGTGTATGTGCGTATGTGCATGTGCGTGCATGTAATGTGTGAGAAGTGTGTGTGAAGTATGTGTGTGTGCGCGTGTGTATGCATGTGTGTGAAGTGTGTGTCTGTGTATCTCTGAAAGAAGTGCTGTACTAATTGAACTCTGCTGAAAGGGAAAAAAATATCACCATTAATTAAATAAAATAATATGTGGGTGGGTGAAAAAAACAGAATTTTGCACACACCCTAGGTGTGAGATGCTTTTATAAACCACTCAGACTTTGCAGTTGGGGTAAATTTAGCATCCCACACCTCGGGTGTGTGTAACATTTTGGTTACACACACACTCATATACTATTCTATATTTTAATAATGCAAGTTCAGATTATGCTTTTTTTAAACAATGTTGTCCATCCATGTGTTTTTGTAATTAATAATTAATGGTGTCCTAGTTTTTTCTTTTCAAGTCAAATCTGGATAGAAAGAGCATAATATTTTCAGAATCATAACACCCTCCTCAGACTGTTTACTGTCTTTGTCCAGGAAAGGCACACAGCTACAGCTTGTTTGTGTGTGTGTTTTGGGAGCACAGGGAGGTTAAGTGACTTACTCTGATCACACAATATACAAGTACAGCACGTTGGTATCAAACCCCATTCTGCTGGATGAATGAAGCTTGTTCACAGCTCTTTGCGTTAACCTCTAGGTTGTACTGCCAGCTGTTAATCAAAAACAACACATTTCAAGGCTAGTCTAATGATGCCAGACCACTAGGTACATAGCTACATGTGCATCTTGTAAACCTGAGTTCACTCCCGAAATTGTAAGAGAAAAGACTATAAGAGAAGAAACAGAATTTGTCAGAAGTTAGTGCTGTGGCAGCCCCAGAAATCTGCAGTGACATGAACACAGCCAGGATTTAGAAATCCTGATATAGTATGGGGCCCCAGTACATGTTGGCACCACAGAGCCAGTCTTGTGATGTGTAGTTTTTAACAATCAGCTGGCAGGACAGACTAGAGTTTAAAGCAATCCTAAAGATGGATTATTTTCACAAACAGTTTATATTGTAAGGGTAATAACTCACTAGTTGCAATGCACATACAAATACTTTTGGGGAGCCTAATTAATTTTATAAAACTTGAAGAACTTCTCCCGAGGTGTCACCAGTCAGCAAATGTTAAAATAGGCTGATTTAAAATGAATTTGTGACCAGCCTGAATGCTTCTGCCCTAGCCAAGCAAACTGCCTTGGAGGGAGCAAGACAAATTCCTCTGAACTCCAGTTTCACTCCAAGATTAAGCATCGTTCTCTCACTCCCTCCCACCCCCTACAACATCTCCCCTTACCGCCCGCATTTAAGCAGTGCAATAACCTCATCCTTTCATCTCTCTGCTCCACAGCTGCTCCACATAGAAGAATCGCAAGGACTCAATCCATGCCCTCCCCAAGCTGCTGAAACCACCCCCCATGGCTCGAGTACGGTGACCGTGCACTCCCGTGGCGTGCCTCTGAATTACCCTGCTGCCGCTGGGTGGCAGCTACCCCACCACCACCACCCTTGGTCAGCATTCCCTTATATAGGGACAACACCACCATGTGATTAGTATGTAATGCGGTAAAGTCTAACAGCCAACTTTCACATCTGCAGGTTATCTCCTTTCACCACTAGAGGTCACCCTTCACATTCCTGCATAATATAAGTGGTATTTGGCCAAAAAGAAAAGGTAAAATCCAAAATAGTACACATATTGGGGCATTACTACTATTAATAAAGCTAGAATCACTTTGGTGGGATAAATGGTGAAGTACTTCCATAATCAGCAGCCCCATTGAAGACACAGTGTTGTACTCCCACAATCTGTAGTCTTATTGAACATATCACAGCAGAGTCCTAGCACAGGACTACAGGGGTTCGGGTGCTGTCTGAAGCTCAAAATGCTGCAAGGAACATATATGCAGCCCTGTACTTACTGGTAGTCCTAGGATCTGATTACGTACTAAATCATATAAACCACCACGATCATGTGCAGGACGCAGATAAGTTGCACAGTAAGAGGTTGTCTGAAGTACCCATGGACACACTCTGGCACCCATTAATATATCTTCAAGGGCTCAGGAGACAAGGGAACCTGTGCCAACTAATGTTGTATATCAGTGCCCAAATACACAGTACCTACCCCACATTGCCTCAACTTCTAGCTAGCCTACTGTTCTGTTTAAAACTACTGCTAGCAGGGGATATTGAGGAAAACTCTGGCCCAGTCGCAGTCGATATTCAAATAACCACCTCAAACAGATCCATATGAGACTACAATAAACATCTAAAATTAACACACATAAATATTAACAGCTTATGGCCTAAAATACATGAGTTAGAGACTGGGAGAGTCAATATGCACCAAATGTCATTGCTATTTGTGAGACATGGCTCAAGTCCCATATATCAGACCATGAGGTTGACTTAAATGGCTATCAGTCCTTTAGGAAAGATAGATTGAGAAAAATGGAGGAGGGGTCATGATTTATGTAAAATCTATGTTTAACGCCTTATCTATTCCAATACCAGACCTAACCCAATCAAACTGGGAAGCAATATTTATAAAACTTTTACTAGGTTGGACTAAGCCACTAATTGTTGGAACAGTATATAACCCTCCCAAGATGGCCACTGAATCATTAAAATCCCTAGTAAATATAATCCCTTCTCTCCCCCGGGGGGGGGGAGAGTTATCCTGGGGGACTTCAATATACACTGGGGGCTCCACATCGCTGATGACCTTAAAAGCTCCCTACAAGAGGCTGAACTCACTCAGCTAATACAGAACCAACCAGACTAAATACAAAAACTGGCAACCACACCTCACTGGACTGGGTCCTCGTCACAAACCCGAATAGATTCAAAATGGCAGGCACCTTCACAGATTCTCTGAGTGATCATTCACCCATGTATGGCGTATGGAAGAATGACTCCCTTACCCCCCCCCAGAATATTCTGGACTAGGGACTACTCTAAATCCAAACCACGCTCCTTTCTCAGCACCCTGGCTGAGGTCAACTGGCAGCAAATCAAACTTGCTCCAAACCTTGACATAGCCCTTGATTTTTTCATTAAAACCTTCTTGTCTGCTGCCAGTAAGCATGCACCATGAAAACAGATCAGAGTCAAAGGACCAGAAGCCAGGTGGCTCACCTGTGATCTGAGGAAACTCATGAAGGACAGAGACAGGGCCTGGGGTGCATTTAAATCATCTGACCTAGCCATGGGCTGGCAGAAATGCAGGGAACTCAGATGCAAAGTAGAGTCAAAAAAAGACAAAAGGCAACACTTCCGACACATTCAGGAAAATAATTTCTCAAACCCCTAAAAATTCTGGGCACAAGTAAATACCCTTATCAAGGGCTACAACAAACAAGAAGGGGGGGGGGGACATTATAGCAGAAGGAATACAGCACACAAACCCTGTTGAGACTGTCAAAGCTTTCAAAATGTTCTTGAGAAACTGGAAAAATTCAAGACCCATGGCTCTGGGCCAACTAAATCACCACAAAAGCCCATTAAAGGTAATCCCAACATCCCAGACTTCCACTTCAAATTAATTTCAAACACAGACATCCTAAAACTACTAAAGGGGATTAAAACCTACAGAACAGCGAGGTATAACAAACTAAACTCCAAGCTTCTAAATATTGCAGCCACAGTCATTGCTACACCAATTTCATGGCTAATTAACCGATCCCTCCTAGAGGGGAACGATCCCTCTCCCTGGAAAGTGGCCCTGGTTACACCAATCCACAAAGGTGACCCCAAGAGACAGTAGAAAACCATCGCCCAATATCCCGGCTTTCAATACTAAGTAAAGTGATGGAGAGGGCGGTGTACAATCAGGTGACGGAATGTGTTGAGAGAAACAACTTATTCACTGCCGCACAACATGGCTTCAGAAAGAACCATGGAACGGACACAGCCTCAGTTAATCTCACCATGGACTTATTTTCTGCTCTTGATAAGGGAATGCTCACTGATGTGATCTTTATTGATCTCACCAAAGCATTTGATCTGGTAGACCATCAACTACTCCTTGCAAAACTAAAGCAGATTGGCTTGGACTGCCTGGCAGTGCAGTGGTTCACTGACTATCTCCAGGGAAGGTCCCAATTAGCCAGATGGCAGGGTGAAACATCTGATAAGTACCTAATAATGGATGGCATCCCACAGGGATCAATCCTTGGGCCACTGCTATTCTCCTTATTTATTGACGAATTACCTACTTTCTGTAATGTTGCTAAGGTCACCCTCTACGCAGATGATGTAATGCTATATAGGTCCACAAAGGACCCTGATGACCTAAACAGAATGCTATCCAGTGACCTCCTGGAATTGGAGGGATGGCTGAGCAATAACAAACTTGTCCTAAATAGCAAAAAAACAAAGGCAATGCTATTCGGGCCTAAAAGCCTTGGGACAAGTATATTGAATAAACTAACTCTCGCTCTCTCTATTGACTAGGCAAAGGGTCGAGGTAGCTGAGTTCCAAAAGTACCTAGGACTTATCATTGATCAGGATTGCACCTTCAAGGCCCATAGTGATAGGCTAACAAAAACACTAAACTAGAAGATTGGACTCCTGCACCACCTTAGTCCATACCTTATCCAGCACTCACTTGTTAAGATTGCCCAAAGTACCCTCCTACCCATACTATTCTATGGCTCCCCTGTGTTTCTGTCAGTTAAAAACACTGAGATGCAGAAACTCAGAACCCTATACCATAGGATCTGCAGGTTTGCGGTGTGGGCACCCACCAGAGAACATCACTGTCAGGTCGTTCATGCCCTTTCCTGGCCCACCTTGGAAGGTAGATTACAACATCCATCTCTATGCCTAGCCTATAAGTTCAGGCTGGCTACTGCACCCCCCCCCACAGCCTGGTGGAGTTGCTGTGACCAAAAAAGAATAGCAGGACACTAAGATCCTCAAGCAGATAGCTCCTCGAGGTTCCCCAGACAACGTCCACCCAAGGGTCTCAGGCCTTCTCAGCCCTCATCCTCCCACGTGGAATGCATTACCAGCAAAGCTCCAGGAGTGTGACTCACTAGGCATATTCAAAAAGGAATTAAAGGCCCACTTGCTGGAGTTAAATCAATGCACTTGTCACCGTTGATATCTCTACTGTGGTTCTGCTGACTCTAGAATTTCTGTCAGGGAGCGGGGGTGTTTGTTAATGTTTATTAGTAAATTAACAATAATGGCTATGTGCTGTATGTTGAAAACTGTCTGTCCTTCATTACATGTGATATGTAAGCAACTGTAAACTGTAATTTCTGCAAATGTTATATTATTGTTGTTTATGTAATTAATTCCGGGTCGCACCTGAAAAAGAGACCACTACTGGACTCAGTGGGCTGACCTGGTTACCAAAATAAATAAATTATTATAACTATAGAAAGTGTTGTAATAACACCTTAAAACACACTTAATAAAACAGATGATTTCCTATTTGACCTACAGTCCATGGCGGCCAAGATCTTCAGTAACATCATTTCCTGTCAGGAGCCTAAAACACATGGCTGCCCCCAGTCCTTAATTACAGGCTGATTTACATATGAATAACTCAGGACTGCAAAGACTCGCAGATAAACACAATGGCTCACTCAAATTAGCTTTTTATGGTCTTTCAGATATTAAGAAACCCTGTTGACAGTTCCCCTTTAAGAAAGGGGACATGACATTCTTCAGGCACATCAGCAAAAGGAGGAAAAACAAGGAGGGGGGATTGCGAGGCTCAAGGGAGAGGGAGGGGAATATAAGGAGGGTGACGTAGAAAAGGCAGAAATAATAAATAAATATTTCTGTTCAGTATTCACAGGAGAGGGGGAGGGGCAGGGGCCACAGCAGCACAGCAGTTGCTATAGGGGTGAAGAGGTGGACAATAGTCCACTGGCAGGGGAAAGAGTCCTGCAGGAGCTCACTAAATTGAAGGTGGACAAAGTGATGGGACCAGATGGCATACACCCAAGAATATTAAGAGAACTGCTAAGGGAGATAGAAGAACCTCTGGCAGCCATGTTCACCGAGTCATTCAATACAGGGGTGGTACCAGAGGGCTGGAGGAGGGCACATGTGGTCTGTCTATGCAAATCTGGCAGCAGGGAGGAGGCAGAGAACTATAGGCTGGTCAGCCTCACCTCAGTAGTGGGGAAGATCTCATGGAGACATTGCTTAAAGAAAGGATAGTGGGGCATCTAGAAGCCATCAGAGCTCAGGACCATAGGCAACATGGATTCACAGTGGGGAGGTCATGTCAGAAAAATCTAGTTGATTTCTTCAACTGGGTGGCAAAGGTAGTAAATCAGGGTGGGGCAGTGGATGTCACTTACCTTGATTTTAGCAAAGCCTTTGATACCGTCCCACATAGGAGGCTGATAAACAAGCTGGATTAGCTGGGCATGGGGGACAGAGTGGTAAACTGGGTGAGAAACTGGCTAACAGACAGGAGTCAGAGGGTGGTGGTAAATGGAGTGCAGCCTGGGGAGGGGGGGGGTGACCAGTGGGGTGCCTTAGGGATCGGTACTGGGACCAGTCCTGTTCAATGTCTTCATTAGCAGCATTGCAGAAGGGCCAGAGGTAAAGGTCTGCCTGTTTGTAGATGATACCAAGATCTGTAACAGAGTGGATACCCCAGAGGGGGCGGAGAAAATCAGGAGGGACCTGGGGAAGCTTGAAAAATGGTCTGAGGACTAGCAACTGAAGTTTAATTCAAAAAACGTGCAAAATTATGCACCTGGGACACAGAAACTCTGGGGAAAGCTGCGGGATGGGGGGAGTTGCTAACAGTCACAAAGGAAGAAAGGGACCTGGTGGTTATTATTTCAGACAACCTGAAAATGTTAAAGCAGAGTGCTAAGGCAGCTGGGAGGGCCAGTTGCATGCTGGGGTGCATAGGCAGGAGTATCACCAGCAGAAGGAGGGAGGTAGTGATGCCATTATATAAAACCATGGTCAGGCCTCACATGGAGTACTGTGTGCAGTTCTGGAGGCAGCACATTCGTAAGGATATCAACAGGCTGCAGATGGTCCAGAGAAGGGTGACTAAGAGGGCACAGGGCTTACAACAAAAGACTTATGAGGAGAGATTAAGGGACCTCAATATGTACTCACTGGAAGAGAGGAGGGAACGAGGGGACATGATAGAAACATTTGAGTACCTCAAGGGCATAAATAAGGTGCAGAGGAAGACATTTTCCAATACAGGAGGAGCACAAGAATGAGGAAGCATGACAGGAAATTGGAAGGTGGGAGGTTAAGAGGGAATGTGAGGAAGGTATTCTTCACAGAGAGGGTAGTGGACGCATGAAATGGTCTGCCTCAGGAGGTGGTGGGAGCGAGCACTGTGGATGGGTTCAAGCATGATGGGGACAGGCATAGGGGGATCATAGAGGTACAGCAGTGGGTGGGTCGGAGGCAGTAATCCAGTACAAGGACTTATGGGAAGACTAGATGGGCCAGGCGGTCCTTATCTGATGATAATTTCTATGTTTCTATGCGCATCCTTCCACGGCCATGCCCCCATGTACATACCGCGTGGTAGATCAGTGTAGCTGTGCATTTCCACCCTACACAGTGGCCTATGTGCACTTCTTGTATGCCACACATGGGTGGTGTTTGCACCTGGCACATGTAGGTGCCTCAGTGCTGTCCTTACATACCCTAAGCATGGTGCACTGGTGTCATGCATAGCCCCTAAGTGAGAAAAAGGACAAGAAGACAAAGAAGGATGGGATTGTTAAGCTTAAGAAAGGGGAGGAGTGGGTGGAGGATAATGGGGAAAAGCAGAGACACTAAATGAATACTTCTGTTACGTCTTCACCAGGGAGGATGGATAGACCAGTGCCTTCAGGAGGGAGAAGAGGAGTGAGGGGGGGGACACACAGATGTAGTGATAGAGGAGGACAGAGTGAAGGAGTGGCTGCTAGCATTGAAGGTGTACAGATCACCAGGCCTGTATACAGTACATCCAAGGGTACTAAAAGAACTGGCTGAGGAACTGGCAGGCCTATTTAATAGTTTAGTAGAGTCAGGCATGGTACCACAGGACTAGAGAACAGCACATGTGGTGCCCCTCCACAAAAGTGGTCCCAAGGATGACCAAGGCAGACTTGGTGGGCCAAGAGGCCCTTATCTGCTGTCAAAGTCTATGTTTCTATGTTTCAGGGAATTACAGACCAGTCAGTCTGACCTGAATCATGCACAAGCTCATGGAGACAGCGCCTCGATCTCGAAAGGCGCTTTATAAATAAAAATGACTTGACTTGACTTGACTTGAGACCATACTTACATAAGAAAGCGCCGGCCGAAGGGGACCATATAATCCATCTAGTCTGCCTGTGTGGGAAACCTCCCCAGTCCTTTTTTCTTCCTAAGTTTCGCAGTGCCTATCCTATGCTACCTTGAACTCTCACTGTCTTTGCTGCCATGACTTCTGGGGGAAGACTGTTCCAAGGCCCCACTACCCTTTCAGTGAATAAAACTTCCTGATGTTGGTTTTGAATCTACCTCACTGTAGGCACATGCTGTGCCCCCTTGTTCAGTAGACTAGCTTTCTCTGAAAAGGCCCTGAGTTTGTACTGAGTTAATTCCTTTGAGGTATTTGAATGTCTCAATCACATCCCCCATCCCTCCTCCTCCTTTCCAGTGAGTACATCTTTAGATGGTTGAGTCTTGACTCATAGGGTTCTTAATGAAGTCTGTGAAACATCTTCGTAGCTCTCCTCTGAATGGTCTCCAGATGATCTCTGTCATACTTGAGGTGTGGTCTCCAGAACTGGATGCAATATTCTAGGTGCAGCCTCACCAAGGACCTGTTCAGCGGGATTATCACCTCTTTTCTACTCACGATACCCCTACCTATGCATCCAAGCATGCTGTTAGCTTTCTGCGCTGCCTTTTTACATTGTCTGGTTGTTTTTAAATCATCATATACAAGTACTCCTAGATCCCTCTCAACCTTAGTTTCTGTCAGTTGTTCCCCTCCTAGGGTATATTTCCTGCCCAGGTTCTTTCTCCCCAGGTGCATAACTTTACACTTCTTGGCACTGAATTGCAACTGCCATTGTTTTGACCATTCTTTCAGCTTTTTTAGATCACAGTCCATTCCTGTGGCACCCTCTTGTGCATCTACTGTGTTGCAGAGCTTGGTGTCATCTGCAAACAGGCATACTTTTCCCTCCAATCCATCAGCAATGTCGCTGATGAATATGTTAAATAGAACTAGCCCCAGTATGGATGCCTGGGGGACTCCACTGGTTAGCCCACCTTGCTCTGACAGAGTACCATTTACCATGACCCTCTGGGTTCTGCCCTGGAGCCAGTTCCTAACCCAGCAATTTTATGTTCCACTTCAATGTGTTCCAACTTGTTTATTAGTCTCCTATGTGGAATGGAGTCGAGTGCCTTACTAAAGTCCAGACACACTATGTCTACTACTCAACCCTGGTCCACCGTTCTGGTCACCCAGTTAAAGAAATCAGTCATGTTTGTCTGACATGACCTCCCTGCTGAGAAGCCATGCTGCTTTTGGTCCAGTTTTCCATTTGCTTCCCTATATTGCACTGTTCTTTCCTTCAGTAATGTTTCCATGATTTTCCCCACCACTGAGGTGAGGCTTACTGATGGAAGTTACCAGCATCTTCCCTGCTCCCACTTTTGTGCAGGAGTACCACTGTAGCTTTTTCCCAGTTGTCTGGGACTCTGCCATGCTCCAGGTACTTATTGAAGAGGACTGCTGATGGGGAGGCAAGTTCCTCTGTGAGTTCCTTCAGTATTCTTTGGTGAATACTGTCAGGTTCTCAAAAGTGGGAGCAAGGCAGAAGCAGGAAACTATAGACCTGTTAGTTTAACTTCAGTGATAGGGAAAATGATGGAATCACTTCTAAAGGACAGAATTGTGGAGTATCTAGAGGCCAGAAGGGCACAGGACCCTAGCCAGCATGGATTCACAGTGGGAAGGTCATGCCAGACGAATCTGATAGATTTCTTTGACTGGGTGACCAAAGTAGTAGATCAGGGAGGGGCTGTGGACATGGCCTACCTAGACTTTAGCAAGGCATTTGACACAGTCCCACACAAAAGATTAATATACAAGTTAGCCAGCCTGGGAGTGGGTCCCAAGATGACAGCCTGGGTAAAGAATTGGCTTGAGAATAAGACACAGAGAGTAATAGTAAATGGAGTCCACTCAGAAGAAAGGAGGGTTACTAGTGAATTTTTACATGAGTTCAGTAATGAGACGGTCCTCTTCAATGTCTTTATAACGACATTGCAGAAGGACTGGAAGGAAAAAGTATGTCTCTTTGCAGATGACACTAAGATCTGCAACAGAGTTGATGCACAGGGTGGGGTGGAAAGGATGAGAAGGGACTTGGCAAGGTTAGAGGAATGGTCAAATGTATGGCATTAGATTCAATGCTAAGAAGTGCAAGGTAATGCACCTGGGGAAACAAAACTCAGAAGAAGAGTACACAATGGGGGTGAGATACTAACAACAACAAAAATGGAGAGGGACCTTGGGGTAGTCATATCAGATGACCTAAAGATGGGCAAGCAATGTGAGAGGGCAGCAAGGAGGGTTGGGGGATACTGGGATGCATAGGGGAAGGCATTACCAGTAGAAAACAGGAAGTTATTATCCCTCTGTACAGACAGCTGGTGAGACCCCATCTGGAGTACTGTGTGCAGTTCTGGAGACCCAATCTCCGCAAAGACATAGACAGGATGGAAGCTGTCCAGAGGAGGGCAACTAAAATGGTGCAGGGTCTGCACCAGAAGACATATGAAGAGAGACTTAAGGAGCTTAATATGTATAGCCTCGAGGAAAGGAGGGAGGGGACATGATAGAAACTTTCAAGTACCTCAAGGGAATCAACAAAGTCCAAGAGGGTAGCATCTTTCAAAAAAAGAGGTGTGCAAGAACAAGAGGGCACAATTTGAAGATAGAGGGGCGGCTCAGAAGTAATTTAAGGAAGTATTTTTTCACAGAGAGGGTTGTGGATGCATGGAACGGCCTTCCAGATGAGGTTGTGAGTCAAAATCAGTGGTGGAATTCAAGCATGCATGGGATAGTCATAAGGCAGTTCTGGGGGTTGGGGGTAGGAAGAAGTAGGCCGCTGGTTAACTAGGATCTGCAGCTTATCCAGTAGGTAGGGAAATGGGCAGACTGGGTGGGCCAAGCGGTCCTTATCTGCCGACAAATTCTATGTTTCTATGTTTCTATGTCCCATTGCTCTGTTGTTGTTTTTTTTTTTTTTACAATTTAAACTTTATTAATCTATTTCCATTATAATGGGCAGTTACATCAAGTCGAGGTGATGAGACATAATTATCTATTTCCATTATAATGGGCAGTTACATCAAGTTGAGGTGATAAGAAATAATTCCAGAACATAAAAAACTGCCCAACCACCCTTCCCACCCATCCCCTTACAGCAGCAACAACATTAAGTCGCCTATCGTGCAATGCATGGAACGTATGGGTAAAACCAAAGTGTGATATTAGTTCAGTGAGGTAGCAGGAGTAAGGAATGAAGGGGGTCCCATATCTTGCTATGTATCTCTAGTCTGTTATGAAGGCTTGCATTTGCCTTCTCTGTTCGAAGGTTGGCAGTGATTTCATGTAACCATTCCTGAAAGGAAGGAACCAATTTTTCCTTCCAATGATGTAGTATAAGTTTCTTAACAGAGAGTGCAACCATAGAGATGTGATAGTTCCTAATTCAAGCGTTAACCAAGGACATGTCCCCTAGAAGACATACCTCTGGAATGAAGTACTCCTGTAGGCCCAGTAGGGGATCAAGAAACATCTTAATTGCATTCCATAGGGAAGAAACTTTGGGACAGGACCAGAACATGTGCAGGAGAGTACCCTCTTCTCTCAAGCACTTAGTACTTGTGCTAGAATTCGAGAAGCCCCATTGTTTTGATTTAATAGGGGTACAATACATGTTATGTAGAATGTGGTATTGCATGAGACGCAGCCTATCTTGGGAAACATACTTATGACAGGATCTCCATAGAGATTGCCAGCCCACCTGGTATTGAAGGAGGAATGAATTCCAGAAACTAGTAGGTCCAAAGGTGTCCCCATACTTCTTATAGTACAGCACCTTGTATAGCTTGGATATTATGCCAGAAGAACCGGACACTTGGGAGAATTCAGGAATCGGAGTTGATACCTTCTGGGAGGGGGGAGAACTCCCCAGGGCTACAATGAGAAGGTGTCTTAACTGCATAACTTTAAAATGAGCTGAGTCTGGAATATGAAACCTGTCAACAATTCCACATGAGGACAACCAGTGCCCTTCTCTGTCTACCAGGGAAAGCAGTTTTCCATCGCCTAGTTGAGGCAGCCAGTTTGAAGGAATCCACTTTCCACTAAGAGTGAAAGATGGGGAGTTCCAAATGGACTGAGCTAAGTCAGTCTGAGGGGAGTAATGAAGAAATAAACATAACTGTATATATACTCTTAAGGAGGTACTTATTGTGGTACAGTTAACCATCTTTACATGAGACAACTTGAGATAAAATAAGTTTGAGGGATCCAGGCGCTTAGAATTAATTGCGTCTAACTCAATCTTAAGCCACACTGATTGTACCGCTTCAGGACCTGGGGAGATCCATCTCAGACAATATGCCAGATGACTGGCCCAGTAATATAGTGCCATATGGGGAATCCTCAGCCCCCCCCCCCCCCAGATTTGGGGGCAGCTAGTTTATGGTAGGCCAATCGAGGATACTTTTCTGCCCAGATAAATCTGGTAAATATACTGTGCAGTTTCTTAAACCAGCATATGGGGATAAAAGAGTTGAGAAGAGATAAGGGGTAATAAGTTCTAGGAAATACATTCATCTTAACAATGTTAATCCTACCCCATAATGATACAGGAAGTTTAGACCATCTGTCTGGGTCATGTATAATGACCTGTGAGAGAGAATCCAGGTTATCTTTGACCCACTTTGAAGGGTTACAGGATAGTTTTATACCCAGATATTTAATTACTCTAGGAGTCCAACCTAAACCTAAGGGGCAAATATCATCTTTAAATACCTTGTGATTTAGTGGGAAAAATAAGGATTTACTTGCATTTAACTTGTAGTTGGATAACGCACTGAACCTAGCTATTTCATTCAATAGGGGTGGTATTGAAGAAACGGATGGGAGAGATATATCAGCAAATCATCTCGTATGCTGTGAGTTTAATCTCATGACCTAACTCTGATACCTTGTATAGAGATGTTTTGGAGAATGTTTTGGATGAGGGGTTCCAGATATAGATTAAACAAGAGAGGCGACAGGGGGCAACCCTGCCTGGTGCCTGAATGAAGTGAAAAATAGTCTGAGAAGGCCCCATCAGCTGAGATTCTTGCTATAGGGTATTTATATAGTGCAGCAACCCAGGAGATGAATACCGGGGGAAAGTTAAAGACACTCAAAACCTTGAAGAGAAAATGCCAATTCACCCAGTCAAACGCCTTCTCAGCATCCAAAGAGACCAAGCCTGTATGGAAGTCAGCGTCTCTAGAGGTTGAGAAGACATGGGATAATGTACGCAGGTGATCCGCTGAGGAGTGTCCCTTCATGAAACCTACTGATTCATACCTATTAACTTGGGTAACACTACAGATAACCTGTTAGCTAAAATCTTTGAGAAGATCTTAATATCCTGATTTAGGAAAGATATAGGCCTATAGCTCTGGACGAGCTCAGGGTCTTTATCTGTAGGAGCACTATCAAGGCTTCAAAGAGATGGCGATCAACTTCTGACCCGGATAAGATGTGCTGGAATAAACTATTAAGTAATGGCAATAGAAGATCCTGAAATGTTTTATAGAAAAGGGAGGAAAATCCATCAGGGCTAGGAGTTTTATCAGACGGTAAACCACTAATAACCTCAGAGATTTCCCCCTGAGTTATGGAAGAGACCAGATAGGCTGTGTAATGTAATGGAAGGGAAGGTAGATGTGAGTCCGTCAGGTACTTCTCCACACTTTCTGGGCTGGGAGGGAGCTCCATGTCCCCGTAAAGTGATTTATAGTATACTGCGAACTCTTGAACTATCTCTGTGGGAGATTTTTTCAGGGATCCATCATCAGAATCCCTAATTGAGGGGATAAATCTTGCTGATTCTTGTTGTTTAATGCGAAGTGCCAGAAGGCGCCTGGCTTTTTCGCCTTGGTCAGTATAGCTAGCTTTAGTATGTATGATAGCTAACTCCACCTTATCTCGGAGTAGTTCTAAATACTTATCTCTCAGCCCTAGGAGCCTCACCTTGTCCTCCTCTGAGGAGTTAACCGAATCATTGGATTCCATAGCCCGAATCTGGGATAACAAGGACAGTAATTCTGTCTCCTTAACTCTTTTCCTAGCCACCAAGAGGTCGATGAGAACTCCTCTCATGTAAACCTTGAAGGCCCCCATATAATATCCGGCTTTGCACTATTTAAAGGGTTGGACAAAAAAAAGGCCTCAATGTGCTCCCTTATGGTATTGCAATAATTAGAATCTTTAAGCAATTGGTCAATGAGCTTCCGAGGTGTTTCTCTCCTTGACACATCATGAATTGAGAGATCACACAGCACCAGAGAGTGATCAGAGACAGGGCCAGGTTGTATCGACGAGGACTTAACCCCAGGAAGAAGAGTCTGAGAGATGAATATGTAGTCAATGCGGGACTGTGAACCATGTACCAAAGACCTAAATGTGAACTCCTTGGAATCAGGATTTAAAACACGCCAGACATCACACACCCACATTGATCCACTAATTCTCTAAAGGCCCTCTGACCCAGGGAGATCCCCCCGATACGCCTCCCGACCTGTCAAGATTGGAATCTGCGACTTGGTTAAAGTTGCCCCCCAGGACAATCCTTATGGGAAGGAAAGGCAGGATTGAATTTGTAAATTTCATGAAGTACACGGGGTCATCAGCGTTGGGACCATATATACTGCCCAGTAGTAGAGGTGTTGACCAGAGAGTACCTATAACTAAAACGAACCTACCCTCGGGATCCCTGATAGTATGAGTTGGGATGAATAGTATGCCCCTGTTAATGATGATCATAACCCCACAGCTATTTGAGGAGCCTTACGCCTCATATACTGTCCCCACCTGTTGCCTCCTCACTTGTGAGGCTTCTGTTTCTAATAAGTCCAATTCCTGTAGGAAAGTAACCTGGGTACATAAAAGACTTAAGTGTTTGAGAACCTGGTATTGTTTAGATTTTTTCCTGGTCCCCTTGACGTTCCATGTTGCAAAAGTCACCTCCTTAACCATCTACTTAAAGATTCTGAGTGTACTAGAATCAGCCTTGCACTCAGGGTGTGTAACCCAAGTGATCTAACCCCCCCCCATTGCTGCTGTAAGACCCTCCCGCAGAAAACCCCAATTCAAACCCTCTAGTACACCCCATCCCCCAACAACAGCATGTACCCCACCCCTTCCAACCCCCACACTGTCCACAAGCAACGCTTAGCACAGCACTAGATCTTATCCTCCCTCCCACCCTCTGAATGTAACCCCTGCAAGTACTTGCCCTTATAATTCAAAATACAAAGCAGTCAATAGGCTGCATTCCTGAGGGCATAGAGTCAACGAGCGGTTTCGGGTTTCCAGGGCCTATTAACAGCTGCTGGTGAATCCACTAATGAATGAGAGAGAGAAATAGAACTAGATGCCCTTAATGTGAGTGTGAAAAAACGTCGCTCGAGTCTTGAGAGGGAGATGAAAAAAACCTGTTCCCTGCAGGGAACTATTTCTTGAACCAGAACCAGAGCGAAAAATAACATGGAGGGGTGAGCCCATCATCGAGATAAAAACCTGAAAAAACAAAGCCGGATGGGAAGAGAGATAAAATCCAGAGAAGAGAAACCCATGGGAAAAACTACCTAGCCCTTGTGTACCCCTAGCTCTGAGAAGCCCCCCTATGAAACCAGCACGACTTAATAACAAAAGCAATCCCTCTCAAGGCTGGATGACCAGAATTGCATTAAACAGGTGAACCGCGCCCTCTTGTGGACATAACCTGATCCAGTCCACCATTCAAAGGCACCCTTAAAGCCCAGAATCACTCGAAAATCCGAGTTCCCATCCTCCAAGGACTAAACCAGAGGCATAACCGGAGACCTGGCACTATGTGTTTCCCCTGGATACTGAGTAAGCGATGTTACATCTGATACAATTCAAAACAAACCCCTCAGGAGCCCCCCCTAGAACTCTTCCTGTAACACTAGTCCCATTAACAGGCCAGGGCCTGTTAAAAGTAAAGTTGAGCCTCTACTAGTAGACCAGTTCTATTAGGAAGCATAAGTTGAGTGAAATCCGTCACTGGAAAGATCACTGTCCACACAAAGATCCGAACAACAGTTCGTTCTGAAGTTGCAGTGAGCCCCGAAGATCATGAGGCCCTCTCAGGTCATGTGAAACAGGTCTGGCAACACTGACTTAAGGTTTAGTAAAGCAGCATCAGGATCCTCGAAATTTAGCCATGAGCCATTTACAGAGACTTGTAATTTTGCTGGGTACCCCATCCTGAACTTTAATCCAACAGCTATAATCTTGGATAGAATCGGGTGGAAGGCTTTCCATTTCAGTCGAACCGAACCAGGGATATCCTGAGCAATTCTCAGCTTCACCTTCTCCCATCTGACTTCTTGCAAAGCCTTGGCTTTCTGTAAAAAATGCTGCCTTTCCAGATAATTGAGAAAGCGGCAAATGATGGGGTGAGGAAGTGCATCGGTTGGGGATTTTTTTCGCAAAGATCGGTGGGCCCATTCTATTATGTAGTTTGGGCCAAAGGGAGAGGGGCCAGCGACTTTTTCTACCAACTTCTGAATAAAGACAACGGTATTCTGGCCTTCTTCCCCCTCGGGGAGCCCGAGGATTACCACATTATGTCTCTGACTATGGCCTTCCAGATCCTTGAGCTTTGCTTCTAATCTAGACAGCCTCTGTTTCATTAGTAGGAGCTCAGGGTCCATGCTTTCCAGCTTTCTCTCGATCGAAAATATTCGGGCAGTGTTATCTGATACTATCGTGGAGATTTCCTCTATCTTTCTGGAGGGGGACTTCAGGTCGATTGCCATCTCTTACATCTCCCCCTGGAATGGTTTGACTTTCTCTAAAAATCTAATAAGTGTTAGGGGTTCCTGGTCCCCTGCTTGACACACAGATTCAGGCTTGTCTGGGCCACTTGAGGCTCGGGATTTCTTCGAGGCCTTCTCGGGGGTGGCAGGGAGGGTATGTTTCTGTGGGGCTTTCTTCATGTAAGTCTCCATTTACCACACAGGAACCCAGTACAGGAGCGCACACTGTTGAGAGACAAGAAAACTCTTGAGCAGAGGAATTAGAAGAAGTTTAATGATATTAAATAATGATTTTGTATTTGGAAGGCAGGAGCTTAGCGGAGGAGCATCTACTCCGTACTCTGCATCACGTGATCTCTCATTTCGTTGGTTTTTAATGTTTTCAGTTCTTTTAGGACCCTTTCTTTTGTGAAGGGATTTGTGTCAGCTTCACTGGTATGGTGTCCTTCATTTCCTAGTACTGGCCCACTACCTTGTTCCTCTTGTGTGAAGACTGAGCAGAAGTATTCATTCAGAACCTCTGCCTTTTTGTTGTCAGTCTTCACATTCTGACCCTCTCCGGTTCTCAACTGAACGATACTCCCTTTTTTTTCTTTTCTCTTATATATATATACACACACACACACACACACACACATATATACCTGTATAAGGTCTTGTCCCCCTTTTTAACCCCTTCAGGAATTCTTTCTTCTGTTCACGCCTTGGCTATCCTAATCACCTTCCCTGCTTCCTTGAGCCTTGCCTTGTACTCCTGCATGTCACTGACCCTCTGTCTGTTTGTTCTTTTTGAAAGATTTTTTTTTTCTCCTTTATACTGGAATGTTACCACCTAGGAAAGGTTGGCAGAATATCTAGGGGAACATGGTCTCAAGGATGCAAAGCAGCACAGGTTCATGGGGGGAGATCATGTCAAAAGAATCTGACTTCTTTGACTGGGTCACTAAGACAGTAGACAGGCCAAGCAGTAGACATCCTCTGTCTGGATTTCAGCAAGGCCTTTGACTCTATGCCCCCCAAAAAGATTGATCAGGAAGTTGTTGGATCTCGGGGTTGGGGATACGATGTCTAGATGGGTGGAAAACTGGCTGAGGGACAGAAACCAGAGGATGGTTGTGGGGGAAGAGTTAACTGGCACCAGAGAGGTCACCAGTGGGGTCCTGCAGGGCTCGGTGCTGGGGCCGGTGTTGTTCAATGTCTTCATCAATGACATTGGGGATGGCATTAAGGGCAAAATGTGACCATTTGTGGATGACACCAAGCTCTGCAGGAGATGGACGCAGCTGAAGGGATACAGGACCTACAAGATTATCTGAAATAGCTGGGGAGGTGGTCCAGGATCTGTCAGCATGGCTTCAATACCAAGAAATGCAAAGTTATGCACATTGGAGACAAAAATCCCAGGATGGAGTACTACCTGGGTGGAATCCAGGTATCTGCATCAGAGGAGGAGAAAGACCTGGGAGGAATAATCACTAGTGACCTGAACACTTCATGCAGTGCAAGAAAGCAGCAGCAAGGACAATTAAGATGCTGGGATGCATAGCTAGGGGGATCAGTAGTAGGAGGGAGGAGGTTATACTACCCTTGTACAAGTCACAGGTGAGTCCACATCTAGAGTATGGAGTTCAGTACCGGCTCCCACACCTCAAAAAGGACATTAACCTGCTGGAGAAGGTCCAGAGGAGGACTACAGAGATGATAGTGGGTCAGCAGGGTAAGGCATACGAGGAGAGGTTAAGAGCACTGAACATGTACTCCCTGGAGGAAAGGAGAGAGAGAGAGGAGACATTATTGGAACCTTCAAGTGCTTGAAAGGGATAAATAAGGTGGATAAGGACGGTCTTTTTAAGCTGACTGGCAACCATAACATGAGGGGGCACAGTGTTAAGCTGGAGTGGGGAGGTCAGGGAGTACTTCTTCACAGAGAGGGTGTTGAACACTTGGAATGCACTGCCAAAAGAGGTGGTCTCATTGAAGACAGTGGGCAGCTTCAAGAGAGGCTGGGATAGGCATAGGGGAATGTAAGGATCATGGGTAGAGAGGATGGGAGGAGTGGGGAGGGGGGAAGGGACAGTAACTCAAGCTGTGGACCCTGCAATATGAGCAGACTAGGTAGATCAAATGGCCTTCTTCTGCTGGCTTCTTCATCTGTTCGTATATAAATCCCCAGAAGCCTTTTCACTCATGGCCAGGACGGAACTCCATAGAGCTTTCTGGTACTGGGCAGTATAAGCCTTATAGGCAGGCTGCCTTAGCAGCAGGGAAGCAGTAATATAAACTTTCTTCCCCATACAATCCAGCTTTCTAGAATCTTTGTCCGGGGGCTGGGTGGAGAGGAGAACCTTTGCCTTATCACAGGCCACTGCCTGCACTATCCCGTCATGGTCAGGATGGGAATAGATGTACTCAGCTGGTACTTCTTTTCAGTCTTTTTGGCAATGCCAGGGGTGGAGGTGGGAGTCTGTAACAACCTACAGGTTGACTTCTTAAGGAGTTTATGAACCAGAAGGAGCAACTGCTTAGTTGGGGTTACGACCATCATGTCCAAGAACTCCACCTCATCCTCATCCTCCACAGTCTCCTGGGTGGAAAGGTTCAGGGTGTTCACCATCTGCCTCACAAAAGCATAATGTAAAGACAAATCATCCTGGTCCCAGGCAGGAGAACCAAACTCCTGCTCAGGAGAACCATCAGGCTCTATGGGCTCCCCTTACTCCTCATCATCATCATTACATATACATGCTGTACATAATAGAATTCAACCCACTGATCCTCCGGAATAGGGGAGGAACCCAAACTGGATGAAGAACTGGCATGCCCATAAGTGATCCCATGGCCTGAAAGGCCTGGATAAACTGCCATGCCTTAGCCACATCCTCCATACAGGGCTTTCTATATTTGTCCGCTGATGACTCCCTTTCTTCTTCAAGAGGAGGGGCAGCGACATGCTTTTCTTTTGGTTTTTTTTTCCTTAGCAGGAACCATTTCTAGAACCTGCTCTGAGGGCTTTATGTGTTTACTTAACTCAGGACTCCCCTGCTCAGAAACCCTGGACTCCAAGGCATCTTGAGCAGGCTTTTTCTTCTGCTTGCTATGGAAGGATGTGTCACTATCAGTGTGCTTAGGTGACAGCGGCAGACTGAGAAACCATCAAGTCATCTCATTTTTTGGTCTTTATTAAGGGTTTTAGGGCAAAATGTAATGCAGAGCTCACAATCTGAGAAAAGATGGTCAGGACCCAGGCACCTTAAACACTTTATACAATTGTTAAAGCCTATGGGTCTTGTTTTCTTTTTGACGACAAATCCCACCAAAAACTGGTTCCCAACAATAGAATAACAGAGACTGCGGTTCAGCTCCTAAAAAACGCGAACTGCTAATCAAAACTTTTTTTTTGTTTGTATTGAATAAAAGGAAAAATACCAAATGTGCCTCAGTTCCTGGAGACCAAGGAACCAATGTGAAAATACCCCCAAATCAGTTGAAAGGGGACAAATAATATTTAAAATGAAAATATTGGTAGTTATAGTGATTTAAAATGGGAAAACAGTGAAGAAAAAAAGATTTTTCTCCAGTTTCTGGAAACCACTGGGGAACCGGAGAAAACCGCTAAAAAACACTAAAAACACCAAAACTAAACTGAATTAAAGCAGAGATTCGAAGGAATTAAAATTACTGAGTAAAAACAAAGAAATATGCAAAAAACATGTAAAACTGGAAGTTAGACAAAGAGAGTTCTTCAGGCAACTTCTTTTTCAGGCACAGAAATAAATCTGACGTTAGAAGGCAGAGTGGAACATGACCACATTGCAGAAATTTGAATTTCATTACATTGTTGTCTAATTTTATATAAAATTCCACTCTCTGGGACAGCTCAGATCTGCAGGCTGATTGCAACAGTAAGCATAGCGAGGGATTCCTGAGGTTTGAATCAATAGCTACTGGCCTAGGGTGCATGTGTGACACCATGTGGTAATGCATGCCTGCCAATAACCATTGCTGGTTCCCCCGCCTGCCTCAGTTCTGTCTTTCCCACTGACTGTGCACCACGGGAGCAAATTGCAACATCTCAGTTTGTTTCTTAGACCCTAAAGTGGGACTCTATGGAAAAGATTGATTCAAGGAAGATCAACTGCTTGCAGAACAACCATACCACTTCACACTTCTACCACTAGGGAAAGAACAACTACATAAGAACCTACCGTAACAGTAGATCTTCAAGAGAATCTGCACCATTAGGCCACACCTTTGAAATTGTAAGCTGTCAGCATCAAGACAACATGGACATTTTTTGCTAGCCAAGGGCCACCCACAATCATGTGCAACATTAACTTGTATATAATGTGGGTGGCCAGTACCAAGAAGTTCCTTATCATACCTCCTATAACATAAGACCTGAAGAAAGAAAATAAGCAGCAACAGGAATGTCGATGTTGTTTCTCTTCAGCACATATGACAAGGAGGATCGATGGTGGGAGAAAGAACTGAGGAATGTTGGGGCCACCCATGTTATATGCACGTCGACGTTGCACGTCATTGTGGCTGGCCCCTGGCTAGCAAAAAGTTCAATGTGGTCTTGATGGCTTACAGTTCCAAAGGTGTAGCCTAATGGAGGAGATATGTTCTATGAAGATCACCTCATTCATACTCAGTTAACACTCCCAAACACATTCCCACATGGAAAAAAATGCATAAATACAAACTCAGTTCTTTAACGTGTAATATAACAAATTACACTAGGTGCCTGTGAGGAACTCTGCATTATTTCATCTCTTGAAGCTGAGGCTGAAGAAGCCACTTTTCCTTCTGGCTCATGACTTATCCTGCCCCAGCTTCACTCCAAATTAGAAACATAGACAATGATGGCAGAAAAAGACTGATGGTCCATCTAGTCTGTCCATATTACCCTATTGTACCCCAGGACCTATTGTCTCAGTGGGGTCTGTGCATACTCTATTTGCACGTTTGTTCTCTGTGTTTTCACCTCAATCATCCTGCTGTGTAACTCCCCTTAGCGCTATGCCAGCTGTGTTTGAAGCAGTTTATGGTTCATGTACCCACCACCTCTACTGGCACACCATTTCGTGGATCAACCACTCTTTCTGTAAAATTATACTTCCTCATATCCTTTTTAAATCTTCCTCCATTAAACTCCACTTGTGACCTTGTGTCCTAGCTTCTTTGTTCCTGTAAACAGCTCTTCACGGTTCACCTTGTTCATTCCTTTCAGGAACCTGAAGTCTTAGTCATATCACCTCTTTTGTCTGGTTTAGGATGAATACATGGTTCAGTACCTTTAGACAGTCCTTACAGGATCTACCTTCCTGGGCTAAATCATCTTGTTCACTCTGTGTTGTACTGTCTCTAGTCTGTCCCTGTCCTTATTTAGGTGAGTACTCCAGGTGCGGCCTTACCAGTGACCTATAGAGGTAACAGTGCCTCCTGCTTCCTTCTGTCAGATGTTCTCCCAATTTACCCTGGTATCCTGTTAGCCTTGCTGAAGTCCTTGTTACACTGGCTGGTTTGTTTAAGGGAGTCACTTCTGGTGATTTTCTTTTCTCTGATGCTGTGTCCAGCTGAACCCCTTCCATCCAATACTCTCTTCTGTTCTTTTTTACCCCTAAGTGCATCTCTTGGCACTGAATTTCAGTTGCCAGACTTTGGGCCAATGTTCCAGCCTTTTCAGGTCTCTCTGCAGTTCCCTTACCCCCTCCATTGTCAACTCAACAACAGAGTTTAGCGTAATCTGCAAGACACAACCTGCCTTGGGTTCCCTTTCCTATGTTGCTGATGAACATACTGCAGAGGACTGGGCCCAGGACAGATCCTTGTACTTCACTGGTGACCTCTATTTCCACTGATCTGACCCTATTCACCACAGCTCTGCTGCCTACCCTCCAACCAACTTCTAACCCACTTTTCTATTTCCTTAGCTGTATCCTGATCTCCCAGCTTCTTCAGCAGCCTTAGATGTGGCACCAAGTCGAATGTCTTCTGAAGTAAGTCTACTACACATCCCTTGTCAGCGACCTTGGTTACCCAAACAATATTATCAGCTTGGCCCAACAAGACTGGTCTTCCACAAACCTGTGCTGCTTACTAATGAAGCCCATTGTACTCCAGGTATTTTATAAGGTCCTCTTTGTCTACTGTCTCCATCAGTTTCCTTATTGCAGAGGTAAAGCTCGCGGGTCTATAGTTTTCAAGTTGCTAGCTGTCCCCTCCCGTGTGTAGTGGAACTGCGTCCACCATCCTTCAGTCATTGGGAACCACCCCTTGCTGCAAAGAGCTACTGAATGGGCTTAATAAGGGTTCAGCTAACATAGATGCCAGTTCTTTTAAAACCCTCAGATGCATCCCATCCAGCCCTGGCCTTGTTTACCTTCAGGGCTGCTAACTCTTTTCTGACTCTTTCACTAGTATACTTCTGCAACCTCATTTCCGGGATCCCTGTATCAACTGCCTTTATATTGGTCTCTGCCAAGAGGCCACAGTTCTCCGCAGTGAATCCTGAGCAGAAGTAGTCATCCAGTATGGCTGCTATCTGACCATCTTCTTCTATTACCCTTCCCTCTCCCTTTAGCCTGACAATCCCCCCTTCGGTCTTTCTTTTTTCCTTTATGTATCTAAAACACTATTTTCCCCCTTCCCTTTACCCCCTCTGCAATATGCAGTTCTGTCTGCCTTTGTGATCTTGACTGCCCTCTTAGTCTATCTAGTTTTTTTCTTGAAACTCATGTCATTCCTTATCCCAATTTTTCTTTGTACCTTATACATGCCTTCTTTTTTGGCCCTTACCACCTCCCTGACCTTTTCAGAGAACCAAGCTGGTCTCATTAATTTCTCTTGATAAATGTTCCTCTGCATGTTGTACTTGCCATGAGAACAGCACCTTTTAGGACTTCCCCTCTTTCTTCAACTCCCCCAATGCTGTCTACCCACCTAACTTGTCCAGGACTAGTTTCCTCATTTGGTTGAAATTTGTTGTTCTGAATTCTAGATGAGGGCTTACTGGTGCCCAGGACCAGCTCAAACCACATAGTAGTGTGGTTCCTGAACCCCAGTGGTTCCCCAACCTGCACTACATCTACTCTTTCCAAGTTGGTGAGAACCACAAAGAGAATGGTTGATGGTCTAGTGGGTTCCCTGACCTGCTGTACCAGCATGCAGTCCTGCAAAGTATCAAGTAACACCTGACTTCTGGCACTCCTGGCTGCTCAGATGGCTCAGCTCAGCAGCCATCTGGCATATTGTGATCTCCTACTACTGTAACCTAGCCTTTTGCCGCCCCTTGTCTACTTCTACTCCTAGTTCCTTATCTCTTTCTTCCCCTCCCTGCTCTGGTGGCCTGTAAACCACCCCAAGCAAAGTTTTCTACCTGATGACTCTGAACTTTACCCAGTAATTCTGCCTCCCCTTTCCCTCCAACAGATGCATCCTCTACTGCTTCTATTCCTTCCCTGACATAAATGGTTACCCTCCAGCTCTACCCATTCCTCTATCGTGCCTATATAAGGTGTACCCAGGGATAACTAAGTCTCAGTCATTGTTCTCGTTTGCCCAAATTTCTTTAACGTCCACCATAGTTTGCCATCAGTGCCTGGAGTTCACTAGTTTTATTACCAGGCTCCAGGCACTGAGGCACAGCACCCTCTATCTTATGCTTCTACCCCTCTTGGTTCTCAAATGACTGTCCGAATCACAAATTCTTGATATCCTAAGTGTCCTGTTTTTCCTTTTTTGCTAGTCTATTTTGTCTACACTCCCCGGTCCCCTAAACTTGTTCCACTCTGCTACTACTTCTTATATACCTTGCCCTCATCCCTAGGGAGTCCTATCTGGGGTCCCCACTTCACCTGCCTCTACTGGAATCCCCAGCCCCAGTCTCCCCTCAGGTTTAACTGTCAGCCAATGTTGACATCAAAACTCTGCCCTTACACACTAGTCTCCTCTCTTGTCAGGTGTAGGCCATCACCTTTGAGGAGACTCCTGTTCCAGAAGCCACTCCAGTCACCCACAAAATTGTACCCCTGTTCTTGACACCACCCTTTTAACCACCCATTGAACTTGACTTCCTCCTTCCTCACTCTACCCCCACTTCAAGTTTCAAATTTTTATCTCCATTTTCAGCCTGAGTAGTAGTCTCTAAATGAGATGAAAGGGAGGGAAGGCATACAGAAACATCCCTTTCCAAGAGAGGGACAACACATCTTGCCAGAAAACTCCATGCCCAAGAGTGAGCGAGCAGAAAAGTGGCAGTTTTGTGTTGTGTGAGGATGCAAAAATGTCCATCTCTGGAAGACCCCACCTTTCGAACAGGTTATTGACCACGGAGGTCAACAGTTCCAACTCATGCATCCTGGACTGTGATCTGCTTAGCTAGTCTATCAAGACATTTTGGATGTCTGGAACAAGAATGTGTTCCAGAGCCAATACCAAACTCTCATGGCTTTCCTGAACAGTGTATAGGAATGAGTACCCCTTTGTTTGCTGATGTAGTGCATCACACTGGCATTGTTCATTTGTATTAGCAGAGGACCTAGGCACAAGTGGCTCTGGCAGGCCTGGAGTCTGTACAGAATGGTGCTCATTTCCAAAACATTGATGTGCAAAGTGCTCTCCACTGGAATCCATGTGCCTTGTATCTGATGGGGACCTAAGTGCACCTCCCAGCCCAGCCCCCGAAGCATCCATAGTGCTGATCTGGAGAGGGAAGGGGATCAGAAACAGAACCCCCTTGAGGAGGTTGTTGGGTTCCATCCACCAGTTGAGCACTTTGCACACAGGAAATGTGACTAGAATCACCTGTTCTAGGTCATCTGTGAGCTAATCCCACTGGACTCTTAGGGTCCACCAGGGAATCCGCATGTGCAGCCTGGCCAATGGTACTGTGACAATGACTGTACCCATGAGCCCCAGAAGACACAAAAATGTACTTACTGAGCTATAACAGCTGTCATGCACTAACTGTGCTTGGGCAGTTAGATGGCTGGCCCTGTCCAGAGACAGAAAAGCCGAGCCCAGGGCTGTGTTCAGGACTGCCCCTATGTATTGCGGTCACTGGCAGGGTGGCAGGGCAGCATTGATTTTGGTATGTTGACTGTCACCCTCAGAGTATCGAACAACTGTCGGGTTCAAGCTAAAGTTATCAACAGCTGGTCCCTGGAGTGTGCCTTCAATAGCCAATCATCCAGGTAAGGGAAAACATACAGGCTTTCCCTGCGAAGAGCTGCTGCCACCACTGCTAAGCAAAAAAGACCTTTGGCACAGAAGACAAGCCAAAGAGCAAAACTCTGAATTGGCAATGTTCCTCTTGAAACAGGAACCTCAAGTATTTTCTGTGAGGTTTCTGGATCATGATACAGAGGTACACATCATTCATATCCAGGGAGCATAGCCAATCCCGTTTGCAGCAATGGAAGTAGACCCTGCAGAGTAACCATTCAGAACTTCATATATTCTGTGAAGAAGTTGAGATCCTGTAGATCAGAGTAGGCCTCAGGTCTCCTGTCCACTTTGGGACAAGGAAGTACCTGGAATAAACCATGTGTTCCTCTATTCTAGAGGGACTGGTTCTATGGACCATTTCTGAAGCAGAGTCTGTATTTCCACCAGCAACAGGAGCAGGTGCCTAGGAGGATATGCTGTCACATGTGGAGGATATCTGGAGGGTTGTCCAGAAGTTCCGGAGCATGCCCTTTTTCAATAATCTACAGAACCCATGCATCTGTAGTTACCTCCCTTCACTGGTTTAAGTGAAGGGAGAGTCAAACCCCTACAACCAACCCTGAAGGTAAAGGAGGTTGGGGTTTATAGGGAGTTGGGCTGAGCTGGTAGGGTGGCTCCACCACCTCTAGGTGCTTTTGAGTGGGCACCTGGGATAGTACCAGGGGACTGGCAAGGCCCCTGCTCCTTTGCTCCTGCCCTGCCATCTGGGTGCTAACACAAGCTGAATGAAAATTAGCCCTAGTTCTACCCCTGGGCTGGGTATGGTAGAGGAAGTGTACAGAAATCAAAGTCCTACTAGAGGCCTGTAAATCTTTCAAAGTCTATTGGACCGCATGACCAAACAATTTTGGCCCTCAGAATGGGGCATTAAGAATGGTTTGTGGCACACCATTAGCAAAACCTGATACTCTAAGCCATGAATATCTCCTGAGACAGATACCAGAAATCGCAGCTCTGGCAGAAGCATCTAATACATCATAAGCTGTGTGCAGCAAATGCCTGCCTACATCAGCCCAGCTATGAGAGTTTTCAGTAGCTCTTGTTTTGGGCTACTCTCAGGCAAGGCTTGTGCGGCAGCCTTGGCCTTTCTTCTGAGGGTGTTCTGATATTTCATCATGTGGGCCTGGTAACTGGCAATATGAAGGCTCAGTGATGCAGAGGCATATGTCCTTTTGCCTATGACATCCAACCTTCTGGAATCTTTATCAGAATGGAGGGAACTGAGGTGCTAAGGTGACCTAGACCCATCATGGGCAGCTGACCACTGAGTCAATCTCAGTTTGTGTGGCATTAAAAGGCTTCCCAGAAAGGGCCAGCTACATTTTGTCTATCTTTCTGGGGACAGCAGATATTTTGTCTGACCTGTATCAGGCAGCAAATGTGGCATCCCCAAGGCTGACAGCAGAGAAGACACCACAATGGCAGAAAACTCAGGCAATTCCAAGAACTCTGTCAGATTTTTTTTGGCAGTATCCTGCTCCTCCAGGGCAAATCCCATGGCAACTTGCAACTGCTGCCTCATGGTAAGGAAGGTAGGATCCTCTGGAGGGGACCGTGGTGTGTTCTCCACAGAGCTCTCATGGCATGTGGAAACAGTGGAGCTGGTGCCAAGTTCATATAGACTCTCAGCATAATCTTCAGCCTCATCTTCCTCAACATAAGATCAGGATTGTACTTAAACTTATTGCCGGCAATGGTAGAGGTGGCTGTGTCAAGGGAGTACCTTGCGGCATCAAAGGAGTGTTAGTGATAGTCCCTATTGACAGGCCCTTTGGAACAGGGAGGCCAGACAGTAGACATCTTATGTCATAAAAAGGTAAGAGGACTGCCTGAGCATCAGTGCCACTGTGGTCAATGGACACAGTGGGTGCAGTCAACGGGGGGGGGCTGAGTCCCCGATGGCGGCTGTGGTGTGCCAGCCACAATAGGCCTGGTAGTGCCAACCCGTAGCCCCAGCCTTACTGTTGTGTCGAGAGAACAGCCTGCACTACCACCAGAGTGGACGTCAAAGAAGAGGTCTTACCTGAAAAGTATAGGGGCAACTTGGAATGCACCATGGAGGCTTTCTCTTTCCCTTTGTCCCCTACCAGGTGATAATGTTGTATGTTTAATAGCATATGGCATTATGGCTAATACGGACTTATTAGTGCTTGGTTGCCCCAGTTTGAGAATCTTTAGTAGGGGGTCCGAGATGCAGCCCGTAACAGGGGGTGTGGGGGACAGAGCCCCCACAGAACAAAGACATATGCATCATGGCATAATTCGTGCAGCGCAATTGTGCCATGCAGCAATATGTCTTGCGACATAATGACCCTGTGCCCCTTTGTCCCAGGTCTTGTTCTTGTGACTCCCTGATGCCTTTTCCCGGGATTTAGATGACCACAATTTGGTCGATTGGGCTGACAATGCTACTGTCTTTTGTTGGAGCTTATTCTCCATTCTAGCTTGTCTTTTGGAGAACAGACTTCTCCAAAGTCCCTTTATGTCATTGCCTGGTTGCAGAATTAAACACCCGGCAAATTTTGTAGGCTTTCATGTTGAAGTCTAGGCCTAGGCAGCAGACACTGATGTTCTGGGAGTCTCCAGCGTAGATCTTGTCTCTGTGCACTCACAGTATCGGAATAGTTTTGACGGTTCTTTCAACGACATGCAGGTTGACGAAAATCACCATATAAGTGATTACTTTCATAGATGGAAAATAAATGGCAGCTATTGTAGAGGTGTTTCCACAGCTGCCCGATGAGTCTGATTACCAATGGGAAAAGAACTGAGGAGAGAAGGGACAGCCCATGTTTTATGTTGACGCTGATGTCATGTGCGGCCCCTGGCTGTCTACTTGCAGAAGTTTCCATGTGGTCCTAGTGCCTAACAGCTACAGATTTCCACAGATGTGGCCTGATGAAAAAATTACTCACTGTAGTAATCTTCTTCTTCTTCTTTCTTACTTTAGCATCAGTAACTGTAGCAGTTAGCTGGCTTGGTGCAACTGTCCCGGAGGTAGGCTTTTAAGATAATTAGCATAATGAGTCTGGGCATCAGCCAATCAGAAAAAAGGAGGGGAGTGTGCTAAGAGGGAGCAGCCTGAAGGACTTCAGAATTTTTTCGAAGATAATGGGCACATGCCCCCAAAAGTGAACCAACAGAATTCAAAAAACATGAAAATGTCTGAAATCAGAACACAAATATCAACAATCTGAGCATGAAAACTCCTTAATGCAAGACCAATTTGGGCAATAAAACTGAAAATAGAGCCCTTCTCCTAAAAGGTGAACCAGGGAGGAAGAATGGAAGCTTACTGATGCTAAAGGACCCCTTGGAAAAAAGAAGATAACTGCATGAGTAACTTTTTCTTCTTACCCCAGGGGTCCTTTAGCAATAGTAAGTATAGCAGACTATCGAGCAGTACCAAGTGGGAAGTGGGCAGAAAATCTACTTAGGAAAGAGGCTCTGCAGAACTGCCCTGCCAAATTTGACATCAGACTTGGACTGTACATCTAAACTGTAGTACTTAATGAAAGTGTGTACAGATTTCCAGGTAGCTGCTTTGCAGACATCCAGAAGGGATATGTCTCTTGCAGTTGCCACAGTGGCTGCAGTGCCCCTGGTAGAATGAGCTCGGAGCCCCACCAGAGGTTGATGACCAGCTTTTTGAACCTATTTTTTGGCTGGGACTTGGAGGCTTCATCAGTAACCCGTTTGATTTTTTATTGTAATTATTTTTAGATGGCCCCTCATCGGTGGCCTTTGATCTTTTCCTCAGCCATAATTCTTTCATGTCTCTTTGCTCTATTTCTCAATGTTTTCTTTTTAAAAAATTTAGTGCAAAGAGAACAAGTATGATCTGGACCGAGACACCTAAGGCACAGGTTATGAGAATCTGCAATGGCCAAAATCCTGTGACAATTGACACTTTTTAAATCTTGTAGGTCCAGTTTTCTTTTTAATTTGAGGGATCTCTGACATGCCAATCCACTGAGAATCCTAGTAATAACTGCCAAAAATGAAAAATCCAATTGGTTCCCTCGTGGTAAGGAACCGCGATTTCTGAGGTAAAAAAAATCAAGAAGACCCCTTAAAATCATCGATTCCCTTCAGAAAAGGGGACCTGTGATTAAATAGTGAAAGGAATCACTGAAAACATTCAATTGTGATTTAAAATAACAAAATAAAGCAGAGGGAACCGCGGGGAACCAAGAGGAACAGTGGAACCGACCAAAAATAGCGGTTCCCGGGAACAGAGGGGAACTACTAAAAAACACAAAAAATGAACTCAGCACACTTAAAAAGTAAATTTATGAGGAAAAACTTTACCAAGAGAAGCAGAAAAAGGCTGTCAACAAGGAAAGTTGAGAAACACCTCTGGGGCAGTGTTGCTCAGTCAGCGGAGAATAAAATTCTGAAGCCCTTCGGCTGCTCCCTTTCAGCACACTCCCCTCCTTTTTTCTGATTGACCGATGCCCAAGCTCATTATGCTAATTATGTTACAGGCATACCTCCAGGACAGTTGTACCTAGCCAGCTAACTGCTATAGTTACTGTTGTTAAAAGACTCCTGGGATAAGAAGAAAGAGATATCTTTGAAGATCGATACAGTGTGAGGTGAGGAGGGGTCCAATTTGACTCTGCTTTCATCTGATTCACTTCCCTGGATCAGTTTCAAAATCCTCCTGCATATGTACACTTCAGCTCTTAAAAACTGTGTTGAAGCAGACTATTAGAAAACATTTTGTTGTCACAGAGACAAACAATTGTGAGAAAAGGTGCAGACTACCCCCATTCACCTACTGCAAATGGAGAATTAACCACAATGCTTGTTTTTGAGTGGTAGGGTAGTTTTCTTTGTACGTGTACTTTCATTCTGAATGGATTTTGATTAAAATGTCTGAGGAATTTGGATGGCCCTGCTGATTATAAACTTGAATGTACTTCTAAGGGAGTTGGTAATGGTAATCCCTTAGTTGATTATCTGCCACACTTGCATGCTCACATACAAAGCCTACAAAATAAAATAAAAACTAACACTTCTGAAAACACACTAATAAAACAGGTGTAGTAAACAATTGCCCTCAAAAAGACAAAAATCATTGGACCCTGAGTAAAACAAAAGTGTCACATATTACAAACTATTCTATGATGAAGTGGAAGGTATGGCTGTGCAAATACTGCTTCTCAAATATTCGGCTGAATATTCTGTCTTTGGCAGCTGGGTATTTGGGAACAGTATTAGGCCACAAAAAAAAACAAAAAAAGAAACAGCCCTCCCTCCCTCTTCCCCCAATCCAAAACCAAGTAAAATATGAACCCCATCCCCCACCCTCTATCAAAAGACCAATGCCATCACCCCCGAATCTGTTAATGTCCTACAATCGGTGACTGGCTCAACCTGCCTACCTCCACGGCTGGTCACTGTTTTACTTAATATATAGTGGTTGTTTGCACTTAAAAAGAATTTAATTTATATGTCTCCCCCATCTTTTTTTTTAGAGAGAAACAAAGGTAAATATTTTATTGATCTGTCATTGACCTTTACAATACCATAGTACAGACTGCACGAATACATAAGCATTTAAATATAAACATATTTGAACTTATTAAAAAAAAAAGTATTTCAATCATGAGACTATTATATCTATATACACTTTTTGGAGAATAGTGATGATAAAAGAGAAATTGGAATATAAAACAATAACACAATTTATACAGCAATACCACAGCCTTTAGCACCATAATGTATACATTTCTTCATGGTAATATACAATATTATAACTAGTTGTATTCATTAAAACTGGTTCACTGATATTCCTGAAGATCATACAGTTCTTCTATCCCATGGGTAGTTCATTTATGTTCAACTTTAACAATTGCTATTGCACATAAATACCCCACAGTTCCTTTGATTAATTCATCACTTGTAGTAAAAAGAATGTTAACTAACAGGTTTTTGTCTGAAGTTGCATCCCATGCTGGAGCTAACCATAACTTCCTAGGTTTCCCATACCATGTACAATCCATAATTACACAATAGAGATTTTTCTGTTGGCTGTTGGTGCAGGCACAGTAGGTACTTGAAGAGTTACTATTCTTTTGGTCTATAGCCAGAAGAATATTGCTTGGGAGCATTTCTAATCTATACCTAGTGTACAACTGTCTATGTTTTGGATCTGTTATTACATCTAGATATTGTCTATGATGGAAGATATCATTATCACACAACCATGGAGATATTTTTAGTTTTGATATAGTCATTAAGTCCACATTCCTAAAGTAGTTCTTTACCTTTCATGTTATATATGACATATTTCAAACTAGTAGTTATGTTTTTTTCATAATATTTTTCCAAAAAGATAAGTCCTGTATTTTCTAGGCTACCATAGATCTCCTTCAGCCAATGGGATCTGAGACAGCCCAATTCTTCCCATAATAGCTTTTCCTTTAGTACTACAGAAGGGAGACAGTAATTATGTAAAGACAAGAGTTTCAACCAATAATTTACTTTTCTTATTTGTGCATAGGCTAAAGGCCTCACTAGGCCTAATTCCACCCTGATGAGTGCAGAGGGTGCTGAGTTGCTTAAACCCATATTAGATCTTAATAACTTGTTCATAGGAGTTTCTAGGAGCTGGACATTTGTGTAATCCCATATGTCCATGTGGTGTAAGACTTGAGCATAGTCTTTTGCATTAATTGCTTTCACCAATGGTTTTATGGAATTGTCCCCATATTTATAATAAACGTTTTCAAGGAGTTAGAAAAATTTTTAAATTTGGGTAACAGAGCATTAACATGTTTAGACCACCTTTCATCACCAGAAAGAGGTAAACCAAGATAGACATAGGATTTAACAGCTATAAGTTTTTTCTCACTTACATTCCGTGATCTATTTGTTTTATTTGAGCCATGTATCATGATCTGCTTTTATTTTCATTTATGATGAGTTTATGTTTATTTGCATAGTTATTCAGTATATCCAATTTCCCTTGGAGACCACTACACATTAATGAGAATAAAACTAGATAATCTGCATAAGCCAATGGAGCACAGGGTTTATTACTTATTTTTGGAGAATCTGTTAGTGAGGTCTCTAGGGAAAGAAGCAATTGGTTGATATATATGTACAGAATAGCAAGGGGGCCAAAACACACCCCTGCACAACCCCACGATTTATCTTAAAAGATGCTGTCAGCTGACCAAGAGTACCTAATTTGACCTGGGCCCATGTATCCGAGTACAACTCCTTAATAATAGTAATAATTTTTGCATCATCACCCCAGTTCCTCACTGTTAGCCAAAGCAAATTACGTGAGATGGTGTCGAAAGCAGAACTGAAATCTATAAATGCAAGATATAACCTCTGCTTATGTAAATACAAAATCACACATGCCCCCACAATGCAAAGCATCATGGGCTGCATATGCAAATCACCACAGAATGTTATGCTGGTCCAACTTTATGTTCTCTGTGTGTTCTCTATGTTTATGTACTCTGCTTATGTAGTCTGATGTATTTTTTAAAAAAGATGTATCAATGTAAAACAGTTATTCATAGTACAATAACCTGATCAAAAGCCAGCTTGATATTCTGATAGATTTCCCGGGCTTTTATTTGCTCCAAAAGCTTCTTTAGTACCAGCTTAGAAAATATTTTTCCACAGTTGTCTAGGAGCAAAATAGGTCTATACATTCATGGATCAGATTTGTCTCCTTTTTATGAATCAAGATCATTATGGCACCCTTCCATGTACTAGGAGAATCCATTCTTTTAACATAAAAGTTAAAGACCTCTGTTATTATTTCTGTCCAATGTGATGGAGAGGTCAGAAAGACTTCCGCTGGTATCAGGTCAGGGCCAGGGGCTTTGTTCTTTTTCACGGTTGCTATAGCAAAATAAAACTCCAAGTATATACAAAAGGTAAAATTTGTCATATCGCTTGCTATTAAGAAAAAATTATTTGGTTGATTTAGATCAAAAAAGATTTCAGTGCAATACTGGATCCAAGTATCTGTAGAGATATAAGAGTCTATATTTTTTTTTAGATTATTTGTACTGGGTGCTACCATCTGCCAATAGGCTTGATGGTGATTGTTATACATAGCATTTAACATTGTACTTCACCCTAGCCTGGTTTAATTTTTTATATTGGCTTATTTGTCCATTGTCTCGGGTTTGCTTAATAAGCTAATTAAGTTGTTTCTTTGGTAGACAGCAATCTTTATCGAACCATGAGGTAGTGGGTTTAACAGGGTGTTTGTAAGTAACTAAGCAATTTCCTTATAGTATTAAAACAATTATCCAGCTGTGTAACTAGCCTAATCCCTTCTGTACTGGATCTCCTCATTTAGTAAACATTTTACTTAGGATATTAACTATCTCGTTACTATGAGTCTGTTTCCATTTCACCTTTAAATAATTTCTAATCTCACCCACCCATGGAGCCCCACCACCCCGCTCCCCCCGTCAGCTGGTGGGTGGCAGCACCCCACCAGCCTGCCATCCTGCCGCCCGCCGACTGACAGCTCAGTATGGCTGCATGCCCATTAATTCAGTGCAAGATCCAATGAGCGTGCAGCCAATTCATTCACATATCTGGACTGACTTATGCGGTATGGGCTGCACACTCATTGGCTCTTGCTCTGAACCAATGGGCGTGCAGCCCTACCGAGCTGTCAGCTGGCGGGTGGCCAGCAGATGAGGTGCTGCCACCCACCGCTGATGGGGGAGCGGGTGATGGGGCTCCATGGTGGGTGGGGTGGGGGCCACTAGGTCACCAGGAACAGCAGACGGGGTTGAAGATGCCGCCGCGATCTGGCTTCTCGCGTCCACTGAACCACCAGGGATCTTGGACTTTGAGGGAGGAGAACAAACTTAATGCCCACGATCGGGCTACTGGGGGAGGGAGAATAACCCTATGCCCATGATCGGGCTACTCAGGGGGTGGGGGGGACGTTTGGTTATGCCCGCGATCGGGTTAATAGAGGAGGAGAGGTATAATGTTATGCCTGCGATCGGGCTGTGGGTGGGGAGTACTATTATACCCGTAATCGGGCTGTAGGGGGCATCAGTCCCCGATGGCTGCCACCTGGCAGGGCGCCAGGCACAAGTCGTCGGGGATCGGCACACCTATATGCTAATGGCATGCAAATGGGGCCATTATCAGATGCAAATGGCCCCCCCTGCACCTTGCATAGATTATGGCCCCATTTGCATGTCATCCTTTGAATATTGCAGGTGCTGCGCATGGTGCAATGGAACTTGCACCACCGCATCTCACTGCTCCACTCTGACCACTTGTGCTGGTGCAGTTCCACTGCACCATGCACAGTGGGTGTGGCCAGGGGGCGATATTCAAAGAAGTTGTGACATAGTGCAACTCCGTTGAATATCGCCCTGGCCACACCTCTGCGCAACTATTTTGAGCGGCGCAGGGGCTTGCGCCACACAATGGCGCAGTTTGAATATCTGGGCCAGAATGTTTGTGCAAAAGATTTCATGAATATCAAGTCAACAGTGATATCATTTGAAATTTTGATCCAGGTAACAAGACCCCCCCTGAAGGTCTACCAAACTTTAATTTTTTTGTTACTTGGTGTCTGAAAAGTAAGATATCTATTAAATGTAACATCATTCTCTATAGTGTGACAAGTTTCCTGTAAACATACAATATAATCAGAGCTTGATTCATGAATTCCATGCAGTCTTTTTCAGCAAATTAAGCCATTAAACCTGCAACATTCCATTAAATTACTGAAGCATTGGTATTTGATACTGTTTCTATAGGCCCTACCTCCAAAGTTGAATCAAGCAGTCAGTTTTCTAGCAAATTTAATATGCCAAAATGGTTTGCAGTTGAAATATTATACACTGTATTAGTTTTGCTTGCATCTTCCATTGCTTTATTCAGTACATTTTGTAAAGTGTTGTTATTTTGATTACCAAATATGTTCATAGTAGGAGTCGTACCACTTTCCTCTAATATGATGTAAAAGCCCATTGCATCCAGCGTTACTAAATTGTTCAGGATTTTTTTCATATAAACTGTGGAACTTAACCATAATTAGGATTTGATCAGTCTCCAAATCAGAGCCCACCCTTTGTATAGTTATTGCATTCTGATTGTCAATCGAAATATTGAGCAACTTCTCAAACAGGTCTGTTAAAATTAGTCTGTTTATTATTATTTTCGTTTTCAACTCTACAGAGTCAATATAAGAAAATATTTTTCATCTCAGGAATCTGCTAATTAATTACATTAGAGAGAATTTTTTTTTTAACAGAGGGTGGGCTAAGGACACTACTGTCTACAATATGGATGCCCGCCAGGTCCAATAATGGACTCTTTGCAATATCCTGTCTGTGACTTCACTCCCATAAATCACAACATCTACCTGGCCTACATTATTAAAAGACTTCTGTCTATAAATTTTGGATATTTTTAACTCTGTTGGTGCGATCTTTAGAACACATGTAAATAGATTGTGAACAGCATTTCTCAATTTTCTCTGATTTTCATTGGGACTGACCTTTAGGCCCAAAATGTTGATAGCCCTGTTATTTTTCACATTGTTTATTTGGTTCAGTTGTTTCCTGTTTCTGAAGTCCACTGAATATCCTAAAGATTTCAGGGACCTATTACTTAGCCAGGTTAGAATGGCAATCCTATCATTAGAGCAAAATAGGGAAACACATTTGTGAGCATCACAATCTTTATCCTCCCGTAACTATATAATATAATTTTCAGTTATGTCAGAACCAGTAGCTGTCCTTAGAAGGTGTACAATCTTGTTTTTTTGTTTTAACTGTATTTACACTATTCCAGTGATAGCCATATAGAGATAGAATTGCACACTCCAACAAATCTATCATAGCTTTTACATCATTTGAAGGCTGGAGATTTGAGTTTGAGACCTTATTGATCTCTTTGTTAGTTAATCCATTCATAATACATTGTGTCTCACTATGCCAGATCTGCCAGTCTTCTCTGAAGCCATTTAAATCTTCCTCAAAAGAACTTAATTGCTGATTAATCAATTGCATGAAGCTAACAAGCTCCTTCTCACCTCATTCACCAGACCTTGTTTGTCATGTGGCATTAATGCATCATTCCCAATGTATTCTGATTCCTGTGTTACAATATTCCATAATCTGACCTCTAGCCCATCTCATGAGGATACATGTTGTCTCTCAGTAATAACTATTTGGTTGTTTTTATTTGTATGGACTTCTTTAGTAGTGTAGTGTGGACCATGAGTAGGATTGTAGGGTGCAATGGTTGTGGGGCAGCAATGCAGATGAACATACTGTGGAGGCTGAGAGGGTGTCCAATATGCCACAGGCTAAGGAGGCCTGAGGAAGAGGTTCAGTGGCTTGGCAGGGAGCTGGGGAGGTTGAGAGAGGAGGGGAGGACTGTGTCGGTAGGAGGGCTGACATCTGAGAGCATTGTGGGGGCACCACAGAGAAGGAACAGTGGGGCAAGGGAGAGGTCAGGGGGAGGAGGCACAGTAGATAGGAAGCCAGTTGATGAAGGGTGGACTGTAGTAGGACCTAGAAAAAGAGGAGCAGCAGTAGGCAGGAGGGAGGAGGAAACACACAATAAGGCAAAAGGAGGAGGGAACATGTTTGCTGTACTAGCAACACATGGAAAAGAGGACGCAGGAGGAGACTGCACAAGGGATAGTACTCACAAAGAGAAGGGAGAGAGGGGCATTACTAGTGGAGAGATGGAGTATGGCATGGCAGGGGGAGGGATAATACTCAGAGAGGTGAGCAGGGAGCAGAAGGTTGGCAGTCAAACAGGAGGAGGGGGAGGAGTCTCGGTTGAGAAGAGCAGGGGGAAAGACACTGGGACACACTGTAAAAGCACCATTTTAAGTGGCCCCAGAAATGAAAACCTGGGTGGGGGGTGGCAACGGGCACAAGGAAAGAGGAGGGAGGTGTACTAGTGTTGGGGGACTCCATACTCAAGGGAATCAGATGGGGCAGCAAGGGGAAGAGGCACAGTCAGATATGGGTGAAGTCAAGACCAGGATTAAAGGCAGATAAGGCAGGACAGGCAATCCTAAGGTGCGTAAGGAGGGGTAGGAGGAAACCACACATTGTGGTACATGTGGGGACAAATGACCTAGCAGAAGAAATGATGGAGGTAACAAAGGAGAGGATTGAGGAATGGGAAGGTTGTGTGAGGAGACTGGGGAGTCTGTGGCATTCTCTGAAGTGCTCCCAGTACCCTGCGCAAGCACAGTGAGAAAGTAGAGGATTAGGGAGTTGAACACATGGTTGGTAGGATGGTCTCAAACTAAGGGATATGGGGTTGTGGGTTGCTGGGGCAGTATCTGGGATAATAACAATCTGTTTGCAAGGGATAGGCTGCACCTGAGTGGGGAGGGGAAGGAGGTATTAAAGCAAAGACTGGGGAGGTATATTACAACAAAGGTGAATTTAAACTAGGTGGGGGGTAGCAAGTGGACAGCAGGTAGGCACGGATCTGATAGAGTGGCGCCTACCGCCCAGGCTAGCAGGGAAGGATTCAGGGTGGCTGAAAAGGAGGGAGTAAAAGGAAGGAAATGGAGGCTAATGAAGGGAAGGGGGCAGGATGGAGGGTGGTCTCGTTGAATGCAAGAAGCTTAGGCAACAAATCTGCTGAGCTACAGGCACGCTTAGCAGTGTGGAGGGTAGATATTGCAGCTGTCACAGAAATGTGGGCAACTGAGCACCGGGACTGGGAACCTGGAAATCCCAGGATACAAAGTATACAGGAAGGACCATAAGGAAGGGAGGGGCGGTGGGGTGGCAGTCTATGTGAGGGATGGGATCAAATGCACAAGGGACGAGGGGGAAGAAAGGAGAACAGAGGCAATCTGGCTGCAGCTCCTAGACTCAAGGGGTAGGAAACTGAGGTTTGGGGTAGTATACAGGCCACTGTCTCAGTCTGAGGAGCTTGACAGAGAATTAGCAGGACAAATCAGAACAGTATGTAGAAAAGGAAAGGTGGTCATCGTGGGAGATTTCAACTTGCTGGGGGTTGACTGGAGCATTCCAGTCACCTCCAGTGCTATGGAGCAAGTGCTCCTGGATGCAATCCAGGATGGTCTCCTGACACAGTTGGTTAGTGTGCCTACTAGGCTAAAGAACACTTTCGATCTGGTGTTGTCGAATGGGAAGGGGCAGTAAGGGAAATAAAGATGGAGGACCCACTAGCCAACAGCGATCACCAAACAGTGTGGTTTAATATCACGATGTGCGGGGAGCCAGAGAAATCAGTTACTCAGGTAGTAAACTTCGGGGGGGCAGACTTTGGGAGGATGCAGGAAATACTGAAAGGGAAACTAGAGGGCATAAGGCAGGAGATGGATGTAGAGCAGAAATGGGATATTATTAAAAGGGGGATTGCAGAGGCAACAGAAGCCTGCTTCAAGACACAGAGTAAGAGGAGCAGAGCAAGAAAACCATGCTGGTTGAACAGCGAGGTAGTGGAGGTGGTGAGAGCAAAACAAGAAGCACACCAGAGTTATAGAAGGACAGGGAAGGAAGTGGACAGGAGGAGTATGCAAGATGGTCCAAGGAGGTGACCAGAAAAGTGAGAGAAGACAAGACCCAGAGGGAGCTGAGATTAGCGCAGGGAATTAACGGGGGGGGGGGGAGACTGTTTCAGATACATCAGGGAGAAAAGGAAGTTCAAGGAAACAATAGTGAGCATAAAAAGAGGTGAGGAGTGGACGGAAAAGGGTGAGGAACGGGCAGAAGCACTGAATGAATACTTTTTCTCAGTGTTCACAAAGGAAAAGGGGGGACCGCTCCCACCATGGGCTGGTAGGGTGGGGACAGGGGGAGAGGAGGCAACAGATGGAAGAATTGAGGCAAGTAGAGTCCTAGAGGGACTGAGGGCACTGAAGGTAGGCAAGACACCAGGGCCAGATGGTATCCACCCCAGGGTGCTGAGGGAGATGGCGGAGGTGTTGGCAGAGCCACTGGCGGATCTGTACAGCACCTCACTGGAGTCAGAATGTGTGCCACTGGACTGGAGGATGGCACACGTAGTACCATTACACAAGAGTGGACTATTAGGGATGAACTGGGTGATTATCACCCTGTAAGTCTCACCTCCATAGTGTACAAACTCATGGAGACAATACTAAAGGAAAGACTGGTGTCGTACCTGGAGGACAATGGCCTCCAGGATGTGAGGCAGCATGGGTTTGTTTCAGAGAAGTCTTGTCAAACCAACCTGATACAATATTAAGACTGGGTGACAGGTGAGCAGGAAAAGGGTCATGCGGTGGATGTTCTTTTACTTGGACTTCAGCAAGGCCTTCGATTCTGTGCCTCATAGGTGGCTTGGGGGGAAGCTAACTGGTGTAGGGGCAGGGGCAAAAATTATGAACTGGATTACAAGTTGGCTGAGTGGGAGGCTGCAACGGGTGTTGGTGAGAGGGGTGCTCTCAATGTCAAGGCCGGTGATGAGTGGGGTGCCACAGAGCACTGTGTTGGGGTCAGTACTGTTCGGGCTCTTCATATCAGACATTGTACATGTAGTGGTGAGCAAGATAAGTCTGTTCACTGATGACACCAAAATCAGAGCAGTGGTGAATGGAGAGGAGGGATGGAAGCAGCTGCAGGGGGACCTAGGCAAGCTAGAGGAGTGGTCAGAGAGAGGTGGCAGCTGGGGTACAATGCAAAGAAGTGTAAGGTTATACACTTTGGGGTGAAGAACCGAAGGAGAGAATACTGACTGTGAGGAGTTAAGCTGGGGATCACTGAGGAGGAGAAGGACCTAGGGGTAATGATAGAGACCATGGACAACACTGCCCAGTGCAGGAGATCGGCTGCAAAAGTGAACAAAATGCTGGGGTGCATAGCGAGGTGATTTTTCATCCAGGCGAAGAGAGGTGATCTTGCTCCTCTACAGGTCGCTGGTAAGGCTGCATTTAGAGTGTTGTGTGCAGTTTTGGAGGCCATACCTAAAGCGTGATATTAGGCTACTGGAGGGGGTGCAGAGGAGGGCAACAAAGATGATATGTGGAATGGAAGCGACAGACTATGATAGCAGGCTGAGAGACCTGAATGTGTACACCGTGGAGGATAGAAGGGACAGGGGTGACATGATAGAGACATTCAAGTATCTGAGGGGAATCAATAAGGATGGGGCAGATGGGGTCTTTAAGTTAAGGAGGGGAGGTCACCAGGGGCATAAGCAAGAATAGAGGGGAAGACTTAGGAAGGAAATGAGGAGACACTATTTTACAGAGAGGGTAGTAGCAAATGGAACACCCTACCAGAATGGGTGGTATCATGTAAATCTGTGAACAGTTTCAAAGGGCATGGGACAGGGACAGGGACAGGGAACAGGGAGAGTGAGGGTGGGGAGGTGGGGTGGCAGTGGATGACAAATGGGAGGGGGGTGGGGCAGCTGCAAACTAGGGGTGCTAGCTGCACACTCGAGCAGACTTAGATAGACCGGGTGGTCTGTTTCTGCTGGCACATTCGTATGATCGTATGTACATTTTCATCCTGTTTAACACCTCATTTACTATTTACTTTTTCTTTGTTCTCTTGTTCTGTCTCCCTGACTTCCCTTTTTTTTTTTAGCTGGGGAGTCAGGAATACAGATTGTTGTGAAATCAGGTCATAATGGAGTATTTTCCTCCAGAACTATAGATGGAGATCCTGTCACTGGTACAATCTTATCCAGTTTATTAAGGACATCATCCAGTCTGCATCCATTTATAGCAATATTACATTTTAAGGTCTCCAGTTCATTGCAGACACCCACTAGTTGGTCTAAAATCAGCAGGTGTGCTGCATAAGGGTCCTTCATGATTTTTTTTTTAATTCTTCATTCAGGCTGAATGGATAGGGTGATATAGGATGCCTGTTATCATTATTGTCTGTCTAAAGGCTGTAGTGGGACTCAAAGAGAGAGATTTCCTTTTATTTCTTGATTCTGTTTTTTTTAACCCCACTATAGTCTATTGGATACCTTCTGTTATATTCTTTAGGTCTGCTGACCAATTATTTTTATTTTTAATATCAGGGTTCTTAAGTTCTGGGGAAAAGTCCAGTGAGCTGGACATATCAGAAAAGGAATTATAGTATAGTTCAATGGAAACCTCCTTTATGGAGTTCCTAGTTTTATTTTCTTTATTCCTATCCACTTTCTTGGGTTCTACAGTATGTTTGTCTTGACTGTCATGACAGAAATATCATATGAGTTGCTATTTTCCTTACTGTTCTCCTGTAACTGAGGAGAAACACTGCCATCCTGAAAAATCCTAGGGGTGGATGAAAGTCTAGATATCTCCTGGATAGGTCCTATGACCCCCTGCTGGTTCTCTATATTAGATAACTCTAAGAGAACCAGTAAGTAGTTTGTATTAGCTGACACTTTTTTGCTAGCAAGGATGCTTTTTGTAAAATGTTCATTAATTCTTGTTTGCTTAGTTTTTTTACTAACTTAGTATTTTTTTCACCTTTGTTAGTTTTTTGAGGGGGTTTAATTTCCTTCCTAGATCTTTTTAACAATTTTTCCTTTCCTTGTCTTGTCTTTGACTGTAGACACCTGTCTCTGAGGAACTACTTCGGGAGAACCATCATCCTCCTGGCTAGATAATGTTACAATAGTATCTGGAATAGTAGTATGATTTTGTTGCATGACATATATGGAATAATGGAAGAGGAAGTGTGCTTAACGAGAAATTTAATGGTTGCCTGAGGTGTGGGATGCTACATAAACCCCAAGGGTGATGTCCGAAGGGTTTATTAAAGCATCCCACATGGAGGGCAACCATTAAATTTGAGTTTACAGTACACTTCCCCATCTTTTATTTTTTATAATTACCGGTAAGCAATTTTTCCCCAACATTGCATTCTGTGGTGCTGTTTCATTCATGTAGGCATGTATACACACACACACACACATATACACACAGTCTTTCTAAGAGACAGTTTTGTTTTTACAGTTGGTCTTTTTTTTTTTTTTGAGACTTTTTGTTTTTGTACAGCACTGTATTTAGGTCATGGTAGTGATGGCAATCACTCCTATCATCGTTCGAGATTTTTGTTCTTCCTGCGAGTTGTGCTCTACAGCTTCAGAATGGTGGTATTAACCAGATATATTTTCAGGTTATGAAAATGCTGTTTTGTACAAAATACAAAAAAAAAATAAAGAATATAAGTTTCGTCTGGCAGCTCCTCGCTCCATGGGATGAGAAGCCGCCTTGTTTTTTTAATGGTTTTGCCTGCCCAGGAAGAGTTGAGAGCCAATCAGGATGTAGAAACATAGAAACATAGAAACATAGATTTTGATGGCAGATAAGGACTGTTTGGCCCACCCGGTCTGCCCATTTCCCTACCTATTGGATAAGTTGCAGATCCTAGTTAACCAGCAGCCTACTTCCTCCTACCCCCACGCCCTAGAATTGCCTTATGACTGTCCCATGCATGCTTGAATTCCACCACTGTTTTTGACTCCACAACCTCCTCCGGAAGGCCATTCCATGCATCCACAACCCTCTCTGTGAAAAAATACTTCCTTAAATTACTTCTGAGCTGCCCTCCTTCTATCTTCAAATTGTGCCCCCTTGTTCTTGCACACCTCTTTTTTTGAAAGATGCTACCCTCTTAGACTTTGTTGATTCCCTTGAGATACTTGAAAGTTTCTGTCATGTCCCCCCTCTCTCTCCTTTCCTTGAGGCTATACATATTCAGCTCCTTAAGTCTCTTTTCATATGTCTTCCGTGCAGACCCTGCACCATGTTAGTTGCCCTCCTCTGGACAGCCTCCATCTTGTCTATGTCCTTGCAGAGATTGGGTCTCCAGAACTGCACGCAGTACTCCAGATGGGGTCTCACCAACTGTCTGTACAGAGGGATAATAACTTCCTGTTTTCTACTGGTGATGCCTCTCCCTATGCATCCCAGTATCCCCCCAGCCCTCCTTGCTGCCCTCTCACATTGCTTGCCCACCTTTAGGTCATCTGATATGGCTAAGCCCAAGTCCCTTTCCATTGTTGTTGTTGTTAGTATCTCACCCCCCATTGTGTACTCTTCCCCTGGGTTTTTGTTTCCCAGGTGCATTACCTTGCACTTCTTAGCATTGAGTCTAAGCTGCCATACATTTAACCATTCCTCTAACCTCGCAAGTCCTTTCTCATCCTTTCCACTTACCTTGGTATCAACTCTGTTGCAGATCTTTGTGTCATCTGCAAAGAGACATACTTTTCTTCCAGTCCCTCTGCAATGTCGCTATAAAGACATTGAAGAGGACCGTCCTAATACTGAACCTGTGGTACCCCTACTAGTAACCCCTTTCTTCAGAGTGGACTCCATTTACTATTACTCTCTGTGTCCTATTCTCCAGCCAATTCTTTACCCAGGCTGTCATCTTGGGACCCACTCCTAGGCTGGCTAACTTGTATATTAATCTTTGTGTGGGACTGTGTCAAATGCCTTGCTAAAGTCTAGGTAGGCCATGTCCACAGCCCTCCCTGATCTACTACTTTGGTCACCCAGTCAAAGAAATCTATCAGATTTGTCTGGCATGACCTTCCCGCTGTGAATCCATGCTGCCTTGGTCCTGAGCCCCTCTGGCCTCTAGATACTCAACAGTTCTTTCCTTCAGAAGTGATTCCATCATTTTCCCTACCACTGAGGTTAAACTAACAGGTCTGTAGTTTTCTGCTTCTGCCTTGCTCCCACTTTTGTGAAGGGGAATCACATCTGCCCTTCTCCAGTCCTCGGGTACCACCCCATCCTCCCATGATTTGTTAAAGAGGGTAGTCAGTGGTGTCACTAGTTCTACCCTTAGTTCTTTTAGAATTCTGGGATGAATCCCATCAGGCCCCATTGCTTTGTCCACCTTGTGGCTCTTAGTTGACTGACATGGCGTGTGTTTGCCATTATAACCCATGGGTTATAATGGCAAATTATAACTGGGTCAAGCCATGTGATAATTCTGACCAGTTATTATATGTATCTAAACTTGCACCACTGGGATGTTATCCTCTGTTACTAAATTAATATCTTCAGTAGTCTGTTTTCTAGTATAAACCATTCTATTGAGCTAGGCAGAATAGAACTAATTAGCAAAGGAGGTATGATATTACTGTACGCTAATACTCAGAACGTATGCAATTTTGTAATTAATGACCATACACAAATAAATACTACCGAGATTAGTATTGCAAAAGTAAATGTTGCCCAGATAGATAACACACTGATTGTCAGGGCTATTACACAGACAATACAGAAAGTATTTCTGAAAACCTAAAATGTTTAGTTAAGGTAAACAAATGTACATATAAAAATCCCCTTCAGCCTTGGAAAAGGCTACAGCAGGTTTTTATTTATCCAGTTCCTGTTTCTTTAATTATTGCTTCTCTGTTTCTTCTGCTTTAAATTGTGTTTTTAGGTAATGCCTCCTTCGGACCAGATGAAAGGAAGATTTCTGAGTTCTATCAGTATATTCTATATGCGATCTTTAAATACAGTTACAGTGCAGTGGAAATCTCCGGTGTCCTTCATTTTTAAATCAAAGCAGTAACCACTGTATTTGCTTGTAAATCTATAAGGTTTGCACTCTGTAGTTGCAGCAAATACAGAGCTGGTTTTTGCCTAGGTGCTCCTGAAAACACCTGCAGACTGTAGCTCTTGTAACTTTGTTTGTTGTTTGACGAGCCAAATCCTAGCTGAGGTACTATCTATAATCCAATCAGTTATAGTAGTAATGCCAATAGGTCTCCTGGAAAGGTACTGGGGTATGCCAAGTAACAAGACTGGAAGATCTAATATAAGAATAAGGCACCTGGTTCCATGGGAACACTGTAGGGAAAAGCAAAATTGATGTCTAAGAAACGGCCCTTAATCGCTTTGCAGTTTAAACACTTATAAATTATAACTGGGGAGGGGGGGTTAATAATATACTATTAGTTAACTATCAAGGTAAAATTACGTCTCCCTGTTTTTAACTTCAAAGCAATCTAAGTCAATCTCGATAAAAATGTATCTATTGCAGATAACCAGCACGCACAGTCTGGAGATATCTTACATAATTAAAAATAATCAAAATGTTTTACTTACTGATTCTGACTCTAGATTCTACTTCAAATTCTGCACCTAGCTTAAATCATAGTGTAAAACACCAGGATACCAACAAAGAGACAAACGATTTTAGCCATAAATAAAAAAAGCTTTTCCAGTAACTGTGGCTATATAGCACTTGCAGGATTAAGGTTCTAGCAAGTTTTCCAACCCAGATCCTCTCATCTTGCTTTCTGAAAAAACAGGCAGGAGAAAGCAATAAAGACAAAAGTTCACAAATGAGATTCTCACTAGAGGCCAGTATGCAGCTAAAAGTTAAATTGCCTCTAAGAGCAAATTTCTCCATTCTTGTTAAGCATACAGCGCCGTGCAACCTCTAAAGTAAGATGGCGAACAGTAAATGTTGAACGCCAACTAGTGACATATGCTGTTTTATCCCTGGCGGACACGTGAACGATTTGAGTGGGAACCGTGGGGAAAAATAATCAATTATGTCAAAAGATTCTTCTAAAATCAATAAAATTAATCATTTTCAGATTATAATTGCCAGTTACATAATAAAATCTCCTAAAAAAGTATTTCAAAAGTAATTGAAAGATTAAGAGATCAAGAATAAAACTTGTATATACGTCTCTTAAATAATAGAGATGTATGGAGGTGTCCAGTCAGTAAATTTCTCTTGTTTGCAGAGTTAGTCAGATGCACCAAGTGCCAGAGAGAGCTTCTGCACTTCCGCTTCACCCTCACTCAAAGACACCTGACTGGCTTCTTGAAAACCTCAGGGGTTGTTTATATCAGTGTCTAGCCACCTCATGCCGACCACCTAAGGAGAACAAGAAGGTGAGAGGAAAACAGACCAAGCCTGAGCATGCATGCAGTAAGCTGTACAAGAAGGCCTCACATGTAGACAGTAGGTAGCATACCTGTTAAAAAAATAAAACTTGTGGTACAGCCCTGCTACCTGTGGCTACTCCACAACCACAGGCACGGATAGTGAATCACAGTCTACTCCAAACTGAGTCAGACTCTTCCCCCAAAGCAATCTACAGGGATCTCAGTTGAGTATGTAAATGAATAGGAAAAGGAAGTCCCCCCATCTTGATATAGCACAATTCTACTCCCACACAGCAGCACCCAATTCTATTACAAGTAAACTCTGGGAGCTTTGAAAAATTGTTGCTTCTTTGAGATCAGCAAGTTCTGAGATAGGCTTGCAGGTCTCACATCCTGTACCTGACTCCTGGGACCACTGCAGTCATTGATGCCATGTGTCCTAAAATCCTGAGAAAAATGTCTGGCTGGTCTTGGCTGTCCCTGGATAAAAGAATCTGCCACTGAAAGGAAACTTTGAATTCTTTCTGGTGGGAGGAAGGCACATCCTTTCTGGGTGTCCAGCTGAGCTCCTATGAAAACAAGTAACTGAGTAGGCTCCATGCAAGATTTCTTTAGATTTACCAGGAAGCCCAGAGATTTCAGAGTGTGCTCTGTGAGGTAAAGGGGCTCCTTGACCTGACAAGGAGACTTTGTCACTATGAGACAATTGTCCAGATAGGTGTAGATTGAAACACCCAGCTTTCTGAGATGTGCTGCTACCACTGCTAGGCACTTGTTAAAAACTCTTGGAGCCGAGGACAGGCCAAAGGCATTGCAGTGAACTGATAGTCACTCGAAGAAAGTTTGAATCTGAGAAACTTCCTGTGAGACTTTCTTATGGGTATGTGGAAGTAAGCGTCCTTTAGGTCCAGGGAGGTTAGCCAGTCTCCCTGCTGTAAGGACTGAATGACCAGTGACAGAGTGACCATTTTGAATTTGGGTTTTAGTAGATGTTTTTTCAGATATCTGAGATCCAAAATAGACAGCCACTCCCCAGTTCTCTTTTGTGTCAGGAAGTACCTAGAGTAGAGACCTTTGCCCTTTTCGTGGGCAGGAACCCTTTCTACTGCTCATAGAGTTAGAAGATTTTTTACCTCCAACCCCAACAGAAGTACCTGTGTTGGGATTAGAGGCTTTGACACCTGGGTACGCTGAGGTCTGGCATCTGCTTGAACTGTAGTGGCAGACCCTTTCCCACTATCTCCATAACCCACTTGTCTGAGATAATGAGGGACCAGTTCTGAAGATAGTGGGAGAGTCTACCTCCTACGGGCAGAGGGGAGGTGACCTTAACACTCATATCAGGGCTTAGACTATGAGGCTGCTGGCTGGGTAGAGGTGGCCCTTCTTTGGCCCCTTCTGCCCCTCCCTCTGAAAGCACCCCTGTACTGAGAAAAGTCAGGCTGGGGATAGGGAGTGTAAGGCCTGAGAAAATAAACTCTGCCCCCTATTTCCCCTCAATGGGGTTTCTGTGGGGAAGGAAGCTTAGGTTTAGAGGAGTGACTCTGCCAAGAGGCCTTGTGCTTGTCGACCTTTTTCATGTAGTCTGTTGTCTTGGAATCAAATAATATGTTTTGATCACTGGGAAAGTCCATGGCCTTAGACTGGGTGTCTGGGGTTAGACCAGGCAAAATGCCTCAGAGAGATGACATGGGCCATGGCTCTAGAGGCAGCATTATTGTTGTCATCTGCCATGTGGAATTGGTATTTTGTAGCTTCCAGGGCAGTTTGTGCCGTATTCACCAGATCTGTACCACTGTATCTGACCCATTGCAGGTAATGGCAGGACAGAATTCCATAGTGCTTTCTGATACTTGGCTGTGAAAGCCATGCAGGAGGAAAGTCTGATAAGCAGAGAAGCTGTAGTGTACATCTTTGCTACAAAATCTATTTTTCTGGAGTCCTTGTCAGGAGGTAAGGAAGACAAGGAGGAACTCAGTGTCATTTTTAGACAACTGGTATTTTTTTGTCATAACATTTGTCAACCCCCGCTAAAGAAGTGGGGGTTTGAAGCAATTTCATGGAATTTTTTCTGAAAGCATTATAGATGGGCATGACTAACCTCTTAGTGGGTGGGAGACACAAGCTGGTAATGCGCATGTCCAGAATCACGGATTCGATTTTGGAACAGAAAATAAAGAGGGTTGTAGCGCTTGGTTTTCAATGGGACCAACTTTCAAATAATCTATGTACCAGTAAGTGTCCCATATTACTACTTTCAGACATAGACCCACAAAAGCATCGGTTAGTGATAAACGATCTTCTTAGATGCTCCAGTCGCACTAAAGCTTAGAGATGTACGGAGGAAGAAATATTATGTGCGGTGCAAGTTAAATTTAATGTGAGGTGAAATTTTGTTTTAGCACTGAAAATATATAAGGGGAAAATTGTACACATTTTAGAAGTGGGATTACACAGTTTGTGCCAGCGTTTGAAAATTAGTTACACAGAGTGACAATGTTTGTGTACTGTGAGTGAACAGGAATGGAAGGGAATGTGGATAAATGGCTGTGGGTGTGGTTATAGATGAATAAACTACTGTGGAAAGATGAATAAACTACTGTGGGTGTGGCTATAGGTGAGTAAATTACTGTGGGCATGTAGATGGTAGTTTGTGGGACAATAACTTACAGTTTTCCTGTGTTCTGATTGGCTGAGACTAGATACCTGTGGTATTATTAATTTTAACCTTCCAAAGATCATTCAAAATCTTAAAAATAACTTAGATAGATGGTTTAATCTCCATTTATCATTCTGGGGTAAATGCATTCAATACAAATGATTTTAACCCCTAAGGTCTTCTATTTTTACTAACAACTTCCTTGCTCATATCCCTAAACTTAATTGATAAGGCCATATCCTCCTTTTTATGGGAAAACAAACCTCCCTGGTTATCTAAATGTAAACTACGGGCCCCTGTCAAAGCAGGTGGTCTTGTGCTACCTTGGTGGCAAGGCTATTACTGGGCTTATAAGCTAAAACATGTAGCAAGTTGGTTTTATTTGAAGGAGTTCAAGAATGCTCCTCTATGGCCCCAGATAGAACAAGATATTACAACTCCCCTGGCCCTACCTGGCCTATTTTTTATCAGTACCCCCAGACACCTTGCAAATCACCCATCACTGCAGATTTATGTGATGGCTTGCAAAAAAATTAATCAACTAAAAAAGATCAGATACGTTCCTTTAAAATTTATGACTATACGGAATAACCCCAGAATAACTCCAAACCAAAAAAGTCTGTAAGATATAGGTTGGAGCATTAAGGGTATAAAAGTACTTGGAGATTTGCTGGATGATCATACTATACTATTCTTCTTTGAGGAACTTAGTGCTAAATTTCACTTACCGAAGTGTGATTTCTGGTTTTACTTACAAATTAGAAGCTTCTTAGAACAGGGCTTTCTTATTAATAACTATGACTTAGGTGAGGCAGCAGAATGGAATGCTTTATTAAAACTGGCTCTTCATCCAAAAGGCTTTAGTCTGATGTACAAATTCTTAAATGAGCCAGCTACATCCCTGACTAACCAAGCTAGACTTAAATAGTAAACTGATTTAGATTTATTAATCCCGGAACAGTCCTGGAATTATGGGAGAACGCAGTAAAGTCATGCAGAGAAATACAGGGCAGATTAATCCAATTTAAGATTTTACATTATTTTTATTATGCCCCTATCCAACTTTATAAATCTGGATTATCAACTAATGACCATTGTTGGAGGTGTGCAATGCCCCATTCAGGCCTAGCACACTCATTCTGGGAATGTAAAGAGGTTCAAATGGTATGGATATCCATTCATGAAATGTGTCAGTCTATATTTAAGATCACTACACCCTTTTCTCCTATGATTTTCATTCTAGGTGGCATGTCAGATATACCCAACTCCAATAAGCACGTAAGGCTATGGATTCTTATGGCAGCTCTAGCTCTTAAAAGGTTATTGCTTAAAAGCTGGAAAGAAAGAAATGTACCCTCCTTTAAGCTATTTCTGGATGCATTAGGTAGCATAGCAAATAATGAAAGAATTAGTTATACTCTGTTAGACGAAAAAGATACTTTTGAAAGTATTTGGGGTCATTTTTATGTTGCTTACATGCATGTTCAAGAAACATAGTGCCATCATCGGAGATTTCGGAGGTGTGTCACCTCCTCCTCCAATTCAGGCAGTGTACTGGCAGGCACGGCCCCTGTAATCCAATGCATTTTGGAGCTGTCTCATGACCGCGCTCAAAATGCAGTAACACTCTGATTGAAAGAGGGGCTATGCTTGAGTGAGCAGCGGATGAAGCTGCTCACGTGCAGCTCCCCCCGCAGGCGTGGCGCCCGCACTCACTGTATAGCCGACGGGTGCCCAATCCCCCGGGCTGAGCTGCGCCATCTTCCTCCCAGGTTGGTGCCACGCTGGGAGCCCACCTCAGCGTGGCAATCAGTCCTTTGCCGACGGGGTGCCCAATCCCAGTGGCTGAACGCCCTAACGTCCTTTGTGCCATGCTGGAGCCCACCCAGCGTGGGCAAATGGTCCCACGATGTCTTTTTTTTTTTACCTGTAAGACAAAAGGTCCGCGGTGCGCCTCCCGACCCCCCACAACCCGCACCACCGCACTCCAGCCTCCCCACACCCTCACCCCATACTTACCTCCAGACTCAGGTGCACGATCTTCGTGACCAGGAACACGTCTGCACTCTTCAAAGCCGACCGAACTGAGGAAATGCCGTTAAGCTGTATAATGGGCTAGATAGGGGTGTTTCAACTTTATTGCATATCTCAGCCATTTTTGGGAATTTTTGCACTAAATTTTCAACATGGGGTTTTTGGAACCCCTTCTCATGAATGATTCACTGTCATTGCGTTATTCGGGCCCGAAGGGTGATTTCGCGCAGAGAATGCGCAGTGACTGTGAAATCACCCTTTGGGCCTGAATACTGCCATGACAGTGACCTCATTCATGAGAAGGGGGCCCAAAACCCCCATTTTGAAAATTTGGTGCCAAAATTCCAAAAAATGACTGTTTTACGAGCGTGCGTTGCGCAGTTCCTACGCAGGCTCGTAAGTTCGCGAAATTTCAATATTTTCACTCCAGATTTTCAACATTGCCATTTTACCACACCTTCTTATGAGCAGTATAGCTGTCATTTTCACATCTCACCCAAAATGTGTTTCCGCCCATGTAGCTAGAATGGCACAGTCGGTGTGTGAAATCAATGTACGGACAAATTAAGAAAATCACAGTGACACTGTTCATGAGCAGAGGTCTTAAAATGGCTATGTTGAAAATTTAGTGAAAAATTCCTAAAATGACTGTTTTACTTGAGTGTGCTATGCAGTTCCTATGCACGTCAGTAGGTTTGGCGATTTCAATATTTCTACCCAGATTTTCAACATTGCCATTTTTCCACACCTCCTTATGAGCAGTACAGCTGTCATTTTTCACATCCTGCCAAAACGTGTTTCCATTTATAGCATAAATGGCGCAGTCGGTGTGCAAACTCAATGTATGGGACACATTAACAAAATCACAGTGACACTGTTCATGACCAGAGGTCTTAAAATGGCTATGTTCAAAATTTGGTGAAAAAATTCCTAAAAATGACTGTTTTATGAGCGTGCGTTGCGCAGTTCCTACGCACGCTCGTAAGTTTGCAAATTTTCAATATTTACACTCCAATGACTTCCAAATACCTAAACAGCACATAAGAAGCAAGCAACATTCGGCATTGACAAATGCTTGTTATAAATGTTGTGGTTCTACTGTTTAAGCACTTTTACAAGTTTTTAAATCTTAGGTAATTTTATTTATTTACTAATGCATTGCATTCTTTTTATCACTTTCTAGACATAATTTATTATTCTGAAACAACCCATTTTGTTGTTTTTAGTAATACTATATCTTACGCACATATTTATTAAGAATGGTTATTTTCCTGCTACTGTATTGAATGTCATAAGTTACCCTGATTGTTGTAAAAGTGAAAATTTAATAAATGTTTTAATGGAAAAAGAAATACAAATCACTTAAAAATACACTAATGACAGAAAAACACTAAGAAAGTACAGATACGTAAGAACTTACCATAACAGTAGATCTTCGAGAGGATCTCTTGTAGCAGGTTACACCAGAAGAACTGAAATCGGCAGGTACCAGGACACCACAGAAAACTTCTAGCTAGCAATCTATAGTGGGGGACCACCCCCTGAATTCGACCCACCACCGATGTTGGCCAGTGGTATAAAAGGGACGGTTCCCCTACCCCACCTCAGTTCTCCCGCCAGAGACACTGGCACAGGAAGTGACTGGAGAACTGAGGAGGTTCCTCAAACTTAGGAAATACATGAAATTAGCTGATAATATAGACGCAGATACCGGGGGAAAGGAAGGGTGGGGGGGGGGAAGCAGCACCTGCTGCAAGAACTCCTCTCAAAGATCTACTGTTACGGTAAGTTCTTACATAACTGTACTATCTCACTTTGAGGAAGAGCTCTTCCAGCAGGTTACACTATAAGGACTGAGTCCCAAGCAGTACAAGGACAACCCTTGAAAGGTGGGTGGAGGAAAAAAGCAGAAAGCTGGAATTCCTCATGAAAGTAGGCCCTGTAGGATAGCAAGGTTGAAGCCTGTCCTGCACCTGGAGACAATGTCCAAACTATAGTGCTTAATGAAAGTGTGGACTGATCTCCAGGTGGCAGCTGTGCAGATATCTGCCACTGACATGATACACAAAGACACAAAGAAAGCAGCAATTTCCCTGCTAGAATGGCCTTTAACTGTGCCTGAAAAAAGCTCATTATACTTCTGGTAGCAGTAAACAATGCAGTGAACCAACCACTTGGACAAAGTCTGCTTGGAAACAGGTGCCCTTAAAGTATTCGGGGCGAATGAAAGAAACAACTGATCAGATTTTCTGAGATCCCTGGTATGAATCAAATAATAACGAAGAAGCCAGTGAACGTCCAGAGTGTGCAGTAGAGCCTCCCCTCAACTGGAATGCTCTAGATAATAAACTGGAAGATGGATGTCCTGATTAAGGGTACATTAGGACACCACCTTAGATAGAAACTTAGAATTTGTCCTCAAGGTCACCCTGTCCTTGCGGAAAACTAAATAAGGCTCTTTGCATGTCAGAGCCTGGAGCTCAGAAATACTCTGAGCAGGAGTAATGGCAAGTAAAAACAATGCTTTCCATGACAAAGCACAGCATGCAATCTGCGGCTGGCTCAAAGGGAGATGAAGTAAGTTTCACCAAAAGAAACAAAAGGACCCATGGAGGGATGGGATCCCTGATGGAAGGTTACAGATGTAAGATACCTGACAGGAAAGTGCAGAAACATAGAAACATAGAAGTTGACAGCAGATAAGGACCGCAAAGCCCATCCAGTCTGCCCATTTCTTTCTCTACCTTATAAATGTGCCATCGGCCTTTGCTCTGTCAGTGGCCTATCTATTCATAGTCATTTGTATTGCTCCCTTATGCCTATCCCATGCCTGTTTGAAGCCCTGCACTGTATTCATAGCCACCACTTCTTGTGGTAAGCCATTCCATGCATCCACCACCCTTTCTGTGAAAAATAATTTCACATTCCCCTTAATCGCGCCCTAATCTCATGCTGTGTCCTCTTGTCCTGCTATTTTTCTTATATTTAAACATGTTAGACTCTTTCACCTTGTTTATGCCCTTAAGGTGTTTGAATGCCTCGATCATATCACCTCTCTCCCTCCTTTGCTCAAGGGTATACATATTGAGCTCCATTAATCTGTCCTCATATGTCTTCTGATGCAGTCCCTGCACCATTTTTGGTTGCCTTCTCTGGACTGCCTCAATTTGTTAATGTCCTTGTGAAGGTGTGGCCTCAATACTGCACACAGTACTCAGATGGGGCCTAACCAGTGTCTTGTACAGAGGGTTATTACCTCCCTCTTGCGACTGTGATACCTCTACTAAGACACCCTAACACCCCCTAGCCTTACCTACTGATTTAGAGGTCTGCTTGGATGATTTTAGGTAATCAGTGATGATGATGCCCAAGTCTCTTTCTTCCTTTGTGACTGCTAGCAACTCCCCTCCCAGCCTATAGGTGGCTTCAGGGTTTCTCTTCCCTATGTGCATGATTTTGCACTTCTTTGCATTAAATTCCAGTTGCCACTCTTCTGACCATTCTGCTAGTTTATCCAGATCTCTTCTCATTCTGCCCACCCCATCTGGATCATCTACTCTGTTGCAGATCTTGGTGTCATCTGCAAACAGACAAGCCTTACCCTCTAGTCCATCTGCAAGGTCACTAATGAAGATGTTGAAGAGGACTGGCCCCAGAACTGATCCCTGAGGTACCCCACTTGTGACTTGCATCTCTTCTGACTGTATACCATTTCTCCACCACTCTGTTTTCTGCCCGTCAACCAGTTTGCCACCCAGTTGACCAACTTGACCACCCCGAGCCTACCAGCTTATTTATCAATCTTCTATGTGGAACAGTGTCAAAAGCTTTGCTGAAGTCAAGGTAGGCGACATCAACTGCTCCCCTTGGTCCACCACTCTGGTTACCCAGTCAAAGAAATCTATGAGATTAGTTTGACAGGACCTTCCTTTTGTAAACCCATGCTGTCTTGGATCCTGTGCCCCTATGGATTCCAGGTGTTGCACTATCCTTTCCTTAAGGAGTGCCTCCATAATCTTGCCCACTACTGAGGTAAGACTGACCGGTCTGTAGTTCCCCGCCTCCTCCCTGCTACCACTCTTGTGGAGCGGGATCACATGAGCCCATACCTCTCAACCTCCTGCCTCATAAATCAGGGACAAGGCTTAAAAAAATCAGGGACAAAGGACTAAAATCAGGGACACAGCTTCAAAATTGGTGATATCCACTCAGGAAGCTGGTAGAATAAGGGCTTTGGTGTAAAATATATTTTCTAAGGAAGAACAAGCCTGTAACTTTAATTTTTGACATTATTTTGTAGTTACAACCCTCACTGTTTGGTGATGGAAACACCATTTTTAGGAGGGACAGAGTAAAATTTTGAGGCAAAATCAGGGACATCCCTGAAAATCAGGGACAGTTGAGAGGTATGCATGAGCCCTTCTCCAGTCTTCTGGGACCTCTCCTGTGCTCAGAGACTCACTAAACAATTCTGCTAATGGCTCTAGTAGTTCCTCCTTTAGCTCCTTAAGTACCCTGGGATGTATGCCATCAGGTCCCATTGCTTTATCCACCCTGAGCTTAGCAAGCTCTTGTAGGACCCTTTCTTTTGTGAAGGGAGTAGTGCTCGCCTCCCTCCCCCCTGTGTCCATGATGCTGAGCTGTGGGCCCTGTCCTACCTTCTCTTCAGTAAATACTGAGCAAAAGTATCTATTTAGGATAGATGCCTTTACAGGGTCCTCCTTCTCACATGCTCCCTTTTCTCCATTAAGCTTAGCAATACCCCATCTGGACTTTCTCCTTTCACTAATGTATCTATAGAAAGTCTTGTCACCTTCTTTTACTGTTCGTGCTAGTGTTTCCTCAGTTTGGGACTTTGCCTGGCTTACTGCCTTACCTGCTTCCCTTAGGGCAGTTTGGTATGTCTCCCTATCTTCATCCCGCTGTGTTCCCTTATATTTCCTGAAGGCCAGCCTTTTGGCTCTGACCTTTCCTGCTACTGTATTTGAGAACCAAAGTGGTTTCCTTCTTTGCACTTCCTTTTCTGTCTAACACAATGGGATGTTGCTTCAAGTATTGCATCCTAATGCTTGCCCACTTTGCCTGTACCCCTCACCTGTGTTTCTTTTGCCAGGGCTAGCTTAACTCTGTAGGCCATCTTATCAAAGTCAGCTCCTCTGAAGTCCCATATTTTGCCTTGGAATGGGATGATTTAGATGTAGTAGCCAAACTGAACCATACCATGTGATGGTCACTGGCCCCCAGGTGACCTTCTACCTGGAGATCTGTGATCCCTTCTTTGTTAGTCAGTACTAGATCTAGGATAGCCCTGGCTCTTGTGGGTTGCTGTACCAGTTGTTTGAGGCCCTCCCCCTGCAGGGAATCCACTAGGAGTCTAGTTCTGGCAGATGTTCCCGCTGGTATTGACCAATCTGTATCTGGCATGTTGAAGTCTCCCATTATCAGAACCTCCCTTTAGCTGTCATGTTTGTATATCTTCTAACAGTAATGTGTCTATGTCCTCCCTCTGGTCTGGGGCCTGTAGACAACCCCAGTTCTTATAGCTTGTCCCATTTCCTGTTTCAGGGTGACCCACAGTTCTTCTGGCTCCTTATGTGTTCTGAATTTCTGTAGCTTTGATATTTTCATTAACATACAGAGCCACTCCTCCCCTTTTGCACCTCGGTCTCTTCTGAACAATACATAGCCAGGTACTGAAGTCTCCCAAGTGTGGTTACTGGTAAACCACGTCTCACTAATTGCTACTATGTCCAGTTTAGCTCTGACATTATTGCCTGCAGGTCTGGGATCTTATTTCCCAGGCTGTGAGCATTTGTGTACATGATTTTCCATTGGCCAGATTTTGGTGTGTTAGTTGTTGGGTGAAGTTTGGCATTACCCCGTGCATCGTATGGGGAGACAAACCTTTTTTCTTACCTGGTGATGCAAATGAACAGCAAACAAGCTGAATTCCTGTTTGACCACTAGCTGAGGGGGGAGGGGTGTTCTTCCCATTCGACGTATGGGGTAAATCCAATTGGGCAACAGCCTTGCCTTGCACTGGTGCATGATATGCAAAAACAGTGGACAAATGGACCTTGATGGAAGAATAGCTAAGGCTAGAGTCCGACATAGAAAGGAGGTACTCAAAGACAGAGTTTACCGGACAAGTAAAGGGATCAAGGTGACGGTTGGAAGCCCAGATGCAAAATCACTTCCACTTCATAGCATAGGTGGCCCTAGTAAGGGACTTTCTGGCAGCAACGAGGAACTCTGCTACTGTAGGGTAAACCCCAAACCAGGTAACAGCTAAGTCAGCAGGAGCCATGCACGCAGGTGTAAGGACTTGAGGTCCGGACAGACTAGAGTCCTTCTCTCCTAGGAGAGCAAGTGCAAACTCAGAGGAAGAGGAAGCAGGGGTTCCACTGCCAGTTGCTGAAGTGGAGGGAACCAAATCTGTCAAGGCCAGTAGGGAGCTATGAGGAACATGTCCACTTTCTTTGATTGCAATTTGAGAAGGCCCCTCTGAATTAGTGGGAAGGGAGGAAAGGCGTAAAAGAATCTCCCTGTCCAGCAAAGGAACAACACATCTCACCAGAAAACACCAGGCCCTGGATCTAGTGCGCAGAAACTTGGCAGTTTGGTATTGAGTGGGGATGCAAAGAGGTCCAACTCAGGGTGACCCCATCTTATGAACAGCTCTTCTGCTACTGATTGCAGAAGTTCCCACTCATGAGCTTTGGGCTGAGACTTGCTTAAGTTGTCAGCCAAGGTGTTTAAGATGCCTGGAACATGCACAGCCGAGAATTCCAGCTGGTGCCCATTGGTCCAGTACCATACCCTCATGGCTTCCCAGCAGAGGGAATATGAATGAGTTCCCCCCACTTGTTTATGTAAAAGACCACCGACATGTTGTCCATCTGGATAAGAAGGTGACCCAGGGCTAGATCAGTCTCAATAGCATGCATGGCATAGAGGATCACCCTCATCTCCAACACAGTGATGTAGAGGGTTTTCTTCAAAGCAGACCATGTACCTTGCACCCAGTGGCCTGTAAGGTGAGCTCCCCAGGTCAGGCCGGAGGCATGCATGGTCAGGGACTGGAGAGGAGGCAGCCTTTAGAATGGGATTCCCCCGGAGAGGTTGGAGGAAGTTAACCACCACTGAAGAGCCTTCCGAAGTGGCTCTGAGACTCTCACAAGTTGTTCCAAGTCATCTGTGCATTGATCCCACTAGATTCTCAAGTTCCATTGGGTCACCCTCATGTGCAGCTGTGCCAAAAGAATAGTAGCAATGGCTGCTGCCATGTGACCCAAAAGCCTAAGAACCACTCTGGCCAGAACCAGGTGAGCCGAGGAGAACTCCAGAGTGAGAGCTTGAAGGCAAGTTGCCCTGTCCAAAGGCAGGAATGCTTTGCCTCGGACAGTGTCCAGTAATGCCCCAATGAACTGTAACTGTAGCTGTTGGCTCAGCCATGGGGAGGACTTTGGAAGGCTCAATGTGATTCCCAGGTCATGGAACAAAGTAACGGTGTCTTAGATGGTGTGTAACGACTTTTCCCTGGAGGGGGCTGTGAGAAACTAGTCGTCTAGGTATGGGAAGACATAGTGACCTTTCCTCCTTAGGGCCACTGCCACTACCACAAGGCACTTTGTAAAGACCCGAGGAGCCGAGAACAGGCCAAACAGCAGAGCTCAGAACTGGTAGTGGTGCCCCGGAAAAAGGCACCACAGAAACGTTCTGTGGGGCTAGGCAATCAGGATGTGAAGGTATGCATCGTGCATGTCCAGCGAGCCAAGCCAGTCTCCTTAATGAAGAACAGGGATCAGGCCTGGAAGGGTAACTATCCTGAACATCTTCCACATACTTGTTCAGGTTGCTTAGATCCAGGATGGGGCATAGATCCACGGTTTTCTTGAGAACCAGGAAAAAATGAGAATAGTATTCCTTCCCTCTTTGGGTAGTTGGGACTGGCTCTATGGCCCGTTTGCAGATGAGCACCTGGATTTCCTCTCGGATGAGGATGGCATGGAATGGGGAATAGTGAGAGAGCAGAGAAGGATTGTCCGGTGGCACCTCTAGAAATTCTGTCACATGTCCTTTACCAGTTGCAGGACCCATCGGTCTGACGTGAAGGAGAAATGACACACCACCGTCTCCCCTAGAGACTCGGCTGTGGTCGGGAGTGGTCGGGCAGGGAGCCGGCAGAGGCACTTGGGATAGGCAGGGCAGTCTGGGAGGACTTGGTTCTGGGAGCGGCACCTCCTGGGTTCAGAAAGGTGGCCTTTCATTTAAAGGTGCCTCACTGCTGCTGCTGTCCTCGGGGCTGTTGACTGGAGGAGTGACAAAAGGACTGATGCTTAAATGGCTTTTGGTTAGACTAGTACATTGTGTGCACAGCCCGGATAGCCTTGCCTGAGTCCTGAAGCAGAGTAAATATTTTCTGGGATTCCTCACTGAATAGGACCAGGCCCTTAAAAAGAGGCATCCATAATGCCGGCCTGAATGTCTGGGGAGAAACCCGAGACCCAGAGCCAGGAATACCTTCTTATGCAGACACCTGTGGCTGCTGCCTGAGCCACTGTGTTTACTGAATCATAAGAGAAATGCAGAATGTGAGTGCCCACATCTAATCCAGACTTTAAGAGACTGAGCAGCTCTGCCTTCTGGGGAACATCAGGTAGGGCCTGAGCCAGCTCAATGCCCTGCTGCCAGAGGGCATTCTGATACTGAACCATATATGTAAGGAAATCCAGGGAAGAATGGTGCAAGTGGCAGAGGAGTACACCTTCATGCTGAGTTGGTCCAATTGTTTTGACTCCCAATCGGGAGGCTTAGTGCTCAGATGCTGTGGCCATCTGGACCTGTTGTGGGCAGCTGTGATCACCATAGAGTCCACCTGGGGTGTTCTGCTGAAAAGAGTTCATCCCTGGGGGCTCTGTAGAGGCAGTCTGATTTCTTGGGGACTGCTGTGGAAGAAGAAGGGTGCTCCCACATGGTCCTGGTAATGTCCTGAAAGATATCAAACAAGGGTGACACCACTATGGGCTCAGGATTCTTCTTACAGAGGTATTTGGCCAAACAACGTCTTTCAGGATCCAGAGTCTTCTGAATCCCATCCCACATTCACCTGAATATGCCACATAATGTCCATGAAAGATAGGTCATCAGGTGGGGATCTGTAGGTGTCCTTATAATCCGGAGGTGAAGGAGCACCTCCCAAAAGGGAAGACCTAGAAGAGAAGGAAGAGCTGTGGCTAGAATCCTCCAGTGAAGTAGATCTCTAGGAGGAACGCCGGGACTGACATCCTCTAGGACTGCATCTGTGCCTACCTGAAGACCTGAAGAAGGAATGGTGTCTCCTGCTTCTACGGCCAGAAAGACCCCTATCTGAGCCCTACAGCTGTGGGGTCAGTTCTCTAGGCTGGGGAGTAGGCCCCTTGGGTTTAGAAGAAGGCCATTTAGAAGGAGCCTCAGGAGGTGTAGGCTCATTGACAGGGAGTGAGGAAGGCTCCTGTAGAAGAAGATCACCCTTAATGGTGTTTCACCAGGACAAAAAGATCTCTTTGACATCCAATGGTGGGATACTAGGCTCAGGGGGAGCAACCAGTGGAGGGATTGACAGACTAGGCATGGGATCCCTGAGGTGATGCCTGCTCATGTGGAGTAGGAGTAGCTGGCGTTGGTTGCTCCAAAGTGCAGCCATCCAGTGTCATTGGGTGGTCGGACAATGGTCCCTCAGGTGTTGGCAGATGCTCTATATGGTCATTGGCCAGTGACGTACAAGGGTCTGGTGACACAGGCTGAGGAGTCACTGGAACAGATGCTGGGGATGCCAGTGTCAATGGGACGGGCATGTGCTGGCACTGGTCTGGTGTTGTGGCCAGCTTCGGCATAGGCGAGGCCCGTCGATGGGAACTAAGCCCCAAAGAGGGCAAATGAGTCACTCTCCCAGGAGAGGTGAACTCATGCCCCTGGCATCAGTCCAGGGAGTCAGCACTGGATACTGTGGCTAACTTGGAGGATACCTTGGCCAGACGGACAATGGGCAAGGACCCACCACCAAAGGAAGAACCATCCGAGCCACTTGGTTGCTGGCCTGAAGTCTGTAAAGAGGGTTCTAGCTTCAGGGGTTGAAGGGCTGAGGATGGAGCCATGGACCCAGAGGAGCCTCCACCTGATGTTAGTACAAGGGTGGGAGGCCTGACTAGAGGTAGCCTGGAGGAGGTGAGGGTAGCCTGGGGAATTGAGTCTGACCTCCCAGGAGAGGAGGACCTGGAGCCAGAGCCTGAATTGTGCGGTGACCAGGAACAGAAGTTTGCAGAGGACTTGTCCTTGTGCTTCTCCTTTTGGTGATCCTTCCCTGACTACTCCTTGTCCTAATAGTGGCCTAAAGAAGTTGAAGCCCCTGAAACCGGGGAAGATGAAGCACTTTTTCTTGTATCTCCTTCTGCATGGCAGCAAGTTGTTTTTCTAGCAAGAAGGGTTTGAGGGCTTTCTGGTGGCGAATCCTGGTCCTGCCGTTGAACTTCAGGCAATGCTGGCAGGCATCAGGTGGTCTGGGCCCAGACAGAAGAGGTAGGCTGACTGGTTGTCTTTCAACAGGATTTGCTTGCTGCAGGCACACTTGGACTGGCACCTCTTGATGGAGGATGATGGAGAAGAAGACATGCAAAGAAAAAGGGATAAATTTTAATTATTTTTGAAAATAAAAAAGCGATAAAAAAGGTGGTTGACTGAAGCAAAAGGCGTCCATAGAGCAGATGTGCGCTGGTCAATGGTGGGTAAAGAACTGAGGTGGGACTGGGGAACCACCCCTTTTATACCACTGGCTAACGTTGTGGGTGGGCTGACATCAGGGGCAGTCCCTGCTATAGACTGCTAGCTAGAAGTTTTCTGTGGGGTTCTGGCACCTGCCGGCTTCAGTCCTTATGGTGTAACTCGCTGCAAGAGCTCCCCCTCAAATTGAGATCTGTGAAAACTTTGCTTTAAGGCAAAAACAGTGAAAAATTTTGCAAAGGGAAAGGAATGCAGAGCTTTCCTCAGTCAGGTTATGTAGGGGAGGATAGGTGAGAGGTTAAGCATACTAAAGGACACCTTGGAAGAAATAATATTACTACAGTGAGTAATGTTTTCTTCTCACTTCAGGGGTCCTTTAGTATACTTGACAAGTGCAGACTACAAAGCAGTGCAGTTGGGAGGTGTTTACAGAATCTACTTAGGAAAGAGACTCTGCAGGACTGCTGTGTCAAATTTGGCATCAGTTCTGGACTGTACATCTAGACAGTAATACTCTGTGAAAGTGTGTACAGTTTTCCATGTGGCTGCTTTGCAGACATCGAGCAGGGGAATATCCCTTGAGGCTGCCACTGTGGCAGCTATGCCCCTAGTGGAATGGGCCCTGAGGGAGCCGTTTGCCAGCTTTGCTGTACCAAAACTGAATGCAAGAGACTATCCAGTGTGAAATAGCCCTTTTGGTAACTGGTATTCTCCTGCCCACTTCACCACAGGTGAGAAAGAGCTGAGTATGAGAGTCTCTGAACTGCTTGGTATGCTCCAGGTAGTAGGTCAGGGCTCTTTTTACATCCAAGCTGTGGAGGTTGTGTTCACTTAGCATGGATTTTTCTGTGAAAAAGGCTGGGAGTGTGACAAACTGGTTCAGGTGGAACTCAGAGACCACCTTAGGCAGGAACTTCCTATTCATTCTAAGTACTACCTTGTCCTTAGGGGCAACAATGTAGTTAGGTTCAGTACACAAGGCCTGCAACTCTGAAATCCTTCTGGCAGAGGTGATGGCAGCTAGGAAGACAGTTTTCCAGGTGACATATTTCAAGTGAGCAGTAGCCATGGGCTTGAAAGGAGATTCCATGAGCTTGGCTACGCAAAGGTTCCAGTCCCAGGGAGGGACAGGCTGCCTTAGTGAGGATTGAAGGTGCAGCTGGCCTTTGAAAAAAATTTCTGAAGATGGAATGAGAAAGTACAGATTTCTCTTACCTGGCAGAGATAGGCTGCTACTGCTGCTAGATACACCTTGAGGGACGAGACCTTAAGGCCTGGTGACTGCAGTTGAAACAAGTAATCCAGCAGAGTAGGTGGACTGGCCCTGAGAAGGTCTATGTGCTTACCTCTACACCACAAGGAAAACCTTTTCCACTTGGAAGCATAGGTCTTCTTAGTGCTATTTTTTTTAGCCATGCGAAGGATTTTGACTTGCTCGGAGTACTGAGAATCAGGATACTCTTAACTCCTCAAGATCCAGGCCTTGAGGTGATGATGCTCTATGCGGCGGGGATAAGCTACCCCTGTCTGAGGCAGAGTTAGGAGACTGTGGCTCAGTGGCAGGCAGATTGGCTTCCTGATCAAGACAGCAAGGAGTGGGGAGTACCAGGGCTGTCTTGCCCAGTCTGTAACCAACAAGATCATGGTGGCTGGCTGATTACTGAGCTTCAGGAGAGTTCTGTATATCAGAGGAAAAGGAGGGAAGGCATAGAGGAACTTCCCTGCCCAATCCAAAGTCAGAGCATCAACTAACAGTGTATCGAGAGCTGGGAGTATGCAGCAGTAAAGTGGAAGTTGATGGTTGAGGTTGGAAGTGGAGAGGTCTACCTCTGTGGTGCCACACCTCCTGAACACTGTTGTGCATTGTCCTTGCTTGGGAGGTGAATGGCAGATAGGTGCATGTCCATGGAGTAGACTAGGGACCAAATTTTCATAGCCTCCATACAGTTTGGTGGGCCATGTGCCACCCGGTTTGTTAATGTAGAACATGGCAGTGGTATTGTCTGTTCTGTTCTGGACAGAGTGACCCCTTAGCTGTGGGTGAAGGCCTTGATAGCCAGGTACACAGCCCTGAGTTCCAGAAGGCTGATGTAGAGGCTTGACTCTAGCAGATGAGCTCCCCATCCCAAGAGAGAGGCATCCGTGGTAAGAATCCTGGAGGGTTGTCTTTGCTGAAAGGAGACCCTTTCCCTTAGGCTTTCCCTTTCCTTCCACCAGTCTAGGGCCTGAAGCAAGGTTCTTGAAACTGGAATTAGCTTTGAAAGGGAATTCTTCTTTTGGGACCAGTGAGCCCTTGGTGATACTGGATGTCCCTCATCTGAAATCTGGCATCTGGAACCATGGCCGTTATGGAAACCGTATGGCCTAGTAGTCTAAGGAAATGTCTGTCCGGCCTTGTTGGCTCAAGACAAAGGAATTTGTTAATTCGAGGAAATTCTGTACGCTGTCCACAGGAAGCATGGCCTTCCCTTGGATAGTATTCACTTCTGCTCCAATAAAGTCCAGTACCTGAACTGGTTTGAAGTGTGACTTTTCTTTGTTGATGATAAATCCCAGGGGACTCCAGAGTACTTATTGTTAGTCTGAGAGCTTCCCTGACCTTGTCTGTTGACTTGTCCACTATCAGTCAGTCGTCCAGGTATGGAAAGACGGACACTTGTCTCCTTAAGTGAGATGCCACTACTGCCAGGCACTTTGTAAAGACTCTGGGAGCAGAAGTGAGACCAAATGGCAGGGCTGCAAGTTGGTAATGGCCTGATGGCAGCCTGAATCTGAGAAATGTTCTGTGTGATGACCTTATGGCGATATGAAAATGGGCATCCTTCAGGTCTAAGGAGGCTAGCCAGTCTCCCTGCTGTAAGGAATGGATCACCAGAGTCAGGGTGACCATTTTGAACTTGTGTTTTAGCAAGTGTTTGTTCAGGTACCTTAAGTCCAGAATGGGCCGCCATTCACCATTTTTTTTTCTATGAGAAAGTATCTGGAATAGAAGCCTTTTCCCCACTGGGGGAAGGGGACTCTTTCCACAACTTTTGCTGTCAGAAGTGCTTTTATCTCTAGCTCCAAGAACTGCTTTTTTGTGTTGGGGTTAAGGATTTGCAAAGTTTGGGGCCCTGCAGGGAGGGAAACTTTTTACAAAGAAACATAGAAGCTGACGGCAGGCAAGGACCGCAAGGCCCATCCAGTCTGCCCATTTTTTCTACCTTATGAATGTGCTGTAGACCTTTGCTCTGTCAATGGTCTATCTATTCATACTCATCTGTATTGCTCTCTTATGCCTATCCCATACCTGTTTGAAGCCCTGCACTGTATTCATATCCACCACTTCCTGAGGTAGGCTAGTTCCATTCATTCATTGCCCTTTCTGTGAAAAAGAACTTCCTCACATTACCCGTTAATCGGTCTCCCTCTAATCTCATGCTGTGTCCTCTTGTCCTGCTATTTTTCTTATATTGAAACATGTTAGACTCTTTCACCTTGTTAATGCCCTTAAGATGTTTGAATGTTTCGATCACATCGCCTCTCTCCCTCCTTTTCTCAAGGGTATAAATATTGAGCTCCATTGATCTGTCCTCATATGTTTTCTGATGCAGTCCCTGCACCATTTTGGTTGCCCTTCTCTGGACTGCCTCCATGTGGTTAATGTCCTTGTGCAGATGCAGACTCCAGTACTGCATGCAGTACTCCAGATGGGGCCTAACCAGTGTCTTGTAAAGAGGGACTATTACCTCCCTCTTACAACTTGTGATACCCCTACTAATACATCCCAACATCCATCTAGCCTTACCTATAGCTTTACTGTTCTGCTTGGATGATTTCAGATAATATGTGATGGTGATGATGCCCAAGTATCTTTCTTCTCTTGTGATTGCCAGCAACTCCCCTCCCAACCTATAGGTGGCTTTAGGATTTCTCTTCCCTATGTACATGATCTTGTACTTCTTTGTGTTAACCCCCAGTTGCCACTCTTCTGACCATTTTGCCAGTTTATCCAAACCTCTTCTCATTCTGCCCACCCCATCTGGATCATGTACTCTGTTGCAGAGCTTGGTGTCATCTACAAACAGACAAACCCTACCCTCCAGTCCATCTGCAATGTCACTGATGAAGATATTGAAGAGCACTGGCCCCAGGACTGATCCCTGAAGTACCCCACTTGTGACTTGCATCTCTTCTGACTGTATACCGTTTACTACCACTCTGTTTTCTACTCGTCAACCAGTTTGCTACCCAGTTGACCAACATCTGACCCACCCTGAGCCTACCCAGCTTGTTAATCAATCTTCTATGTGGAACAGTATTGAAAGCTTTGCTGAAGTCAAGGTAGGAGACATCAACTGCACCCCCTTGGTCCACCACTCTGGTTACCCAGTCAAAGAAATCTATGAGATTAGTTTGACAAGACCTACCTGTTGTAAACCCATGATGTCTTGGATCCTGTGCTCCTATGGATTCCAGGTGTTGCACTATCCTTTCCTTAAGGTGTGCCTCCATAATCTTGCCCACTACTGAGGTAAGACTGACTGGTCTGTAGTTCCCTGCCTCCTCCCTGCTACCACTCTTGTGAAGCAGGATCACATGAGCCCTTCTCCAGTCTTCTGGGACCTCTCCTGTGCTCAGAGACTCACTAAACAGTTCTGATAATGGCTCTGCTAGTTCCACCCTTAGCTCCTTTAGTACCCTGGGATGTACAGCCAGGGACTGCAGAGTAAGCCACTGACCCACCCACTTCTACTACCCATTTGTCTGTGGTTATGAGGTGCCATTGGTGGAGGTAGTGGGTCAGCCTGCCTCCTACAGGGAGAGAGGAGTCGGCCTGGACATTGCAGTCAGGAGGTTTGTTTGGTCTGTATGCTGGGAGAAGAAGAAGAGCTGACCCTTCTCTGAGCTTTCCTTCATCTCCCTCTCAAATACCCTCTCATCTGAGAGTAGTCTAGGGCCATAGACATAGGGTAGAAGGCCCTAGGATAATAGTCCCTGCCTCTATGTCCCGTACTCTGGGACCTTTGGAAAGAAAAGGCCTTTTCTTTAGTGGCATTGCTTTGATAGGTTATTTTATATTCCTCCACCTTTTTCATCTATGCTTCAGTTTTGTCTCCAAAAAGAAAACTGTTCTCACAGGGGAAATCCATGGCCTTGGTTTGAGTGTCTTGTGAAAGATTAGTGGTTCTCAACCAAGCATAACGTGCCTCAAGAAAATGGCCTGTGCCATGGCCCTGGAGGCAGTATCATTAGTGTTAACAGCCATATGGTATTGGTATTTATTAGCCTCTAAGGCTGTCTTTACCGTTTTCTGCCAGATCTTGGGCCATTCTGTCTGGGGCCTGTTGACTTATGGCTAAAACAGAGCTCCTGAGAGCCTTTTTATATTGAGCTGCATAGGCCATGTAAGTGGAAAGGCGATGCAGCAGAGTGTCTGTAGCGTAAGATTTCTTGCCCATTGAGTCCAATTTTCTAGACTTCTTTTTCAGGAGGTTGAGAGGAAAGTGGCACTTTAGCTTTGTCACAAGCCTGTAACACCCCTTCATGGTCTGGGTGCACATAAAGGAATTCTGCATTGGATTTCTTTAACTGGTATTTCTTTCCAATTTTTTTTATGTACTCCAGGCACAGAAGTGGGATTCTGGAGAAGTTTAAATGTTGCCCTGCTAGGGATTTATGAATGGGCAAAAACAACTTTTTAGTAGAAGGGAGACCCATCATATCCAGATAGTCTGCATCCTCCTGTTGATCTGTGGTCTCCTGGGTAGTAATGTCCAGGGTGTCCACCATATGCCGAAAACAAGTGAAATGAGAGGAAAAATCCTCATGGCCATTAGAGTTGCCAGACTCTTGGTCATGGGATATGTCTGGTTCTACAGGTTCACCCTCTGGTTCATCATCACCACCACTACTATCACCAAAAGAAAAATGAGTAAAATTAGGGTCAGCTGGAGCATTAAACAGGTCACCCATGGCCTGTAAAGTCTGATACATATGCCAAGCCTTAACCATTTCTTTAGCAAAGGGTGTCTCTTTCTCTGTCACTGGCTTCTACCTTTGCCTTTCAGCGGGAGGGGCAGGCCAGTGATATGTTTCTCGTTTTGTTTCTTTTTAGCAGGCACTGAATCAGGAACCTGCTCCTGTCTTTTTTGGCTTGGTCACTGTTATTTTTATCAGACTTATTCTCAGGGGGTCGTTAGAGGATGTGAACGTGGGTACAACTGGAGTCCAGGCAATGTTCAGGATGCAAAAAACTTCAACTTAAATTTATTATTCAGCAGACAAAAATAAGCGGACTGAGTACGGAAAATAAAGTAATAAAATAGAAAGAGGTCTAATATTAGCTTCTGAAACAGCTTCCAACATTCACCTAGTAGCAAACTAGGGAACAGGTAGGGTAGAGCTCTTACCAACAACTGACTTGCTCTACAAGCACAAGCACTTTTATACTTGTTACAGGTCTCGTGACCCACTAAACACCTCCCACTTTATAACTGAAACAAAAAGATACTTTTAAAGGCTACAAAATTATCTCTCAATACATAAACATCTCATATTATACTGTTTTACAAAGATAGGAACACATCAGTACAAATAATAAGGTTTATTAAAAGAAAAACAAAGAATATGCCAGGGAGTCAGGCTCCTCCCAGCACTGACTGTTATAAATAGGCTGACAACATGGCTGGCCAGCCAGCCTTAAGTAACAGTCGTACTGCAGTGAGGTCCTGAGGTTCGAGCAGCAGCAGTTTGCTACCTAGAATGCAGGTACATATGTAATTGCTTCTTTTTATTCACCTCAGGTTTCTAAACAGTAAAGTACCATGATAGAAACCCTTCTATGTTCTGTATTCCTTTGAAGTTTTATTGCAGCTATTTCTCTCCATTTATCTATCTTTTGTAAAAGCAGGTCTACACCAAGCTGTGTAGCCTAATTAGTAAGTTGTGTCCCTGCATAAGCTCTATTGCACTATTAACTCCTTTATCACCAATAAAAGGGATACTTGCAAGCCAGGAAAGGAGTCCCCTGTGCTTCTTTAGGCACTGCTTTTGCCTCTTGCAGGGCTTCTCCAGTTCTAGGGCTTATTTACAGTTCTTTAGCTTTTTCAGGCAGTTTTATTCTAGGCTTCAGGAGTGATGCTGAAACAAAAAGGAGAGGGATAGGAAAAATATCCACAAGTGGCCACAATGTGGGTAGGTAGATAACAGAGAGAGCAAAAGTAAAGAATAAGGCACTGTTGCAACAGATTTTAGAAAAAGAAACAGCACTCCAAAAGCACAGATACTGTTAAAGCTGCCTCTTGAATAAACGTAAATGAACCAGACACCTCTGGTTTAAGGGCTGGATTACCACAACAGAGTCCTCCCTGCATTCAGGAAACACAAGATGGAGGGGGTTACACTACACCTAAGCCCCTTTTACAGAGGACATGTCTTTAGATTTATGTTGGAAGGAAGACCCCTCTTCAGCACTTTGGTTAGAGGGGAAGGCAGATGAAGATGCCATTATTTCTAATCTTTTTGCTCTTTTTTTTTTTTACTGTTTTTTAACAAAATTTAGAGCAAATCTCACAGTTATGGTCTGGACCCGAACAACTTAAACAACGGTCATGGCTGTCTGCCTTAGTTACTATCTTATGGCACTTTAAACAATTTTTAAAACCTGTTGGTCCAGTCCTTTTCTTGGGTCTTTCTGAAATGCCAGTTTGTCAGAAAAAACTCTAAAATTGCTGTTCCCAAAAGGGAAATGAAGTTGAAACAGTAGGTTCCCTCACAAAATGGAACCACGATAAAAACGGTTCCCACAGACAGGACTGCTCTCCTGTCCTGGGGAGGGGTAGGGATGGAGTCCACATAATGACTTGCCCCTGACAGTGGCTGGGGGCTGGCACAATGGACCCACAATGTAGGGGGCAGATGCGGGGCAGACACCCGGCGAGCCATGCACGGAAGTGTGCGCTACTCGGCCATTGGCGTCATTGCATAACTTCTCTCTGAGCTTGGGGATGGGAAATAAAAAGAGGAAAAAAGAATCCTGACAGGCGAGATAATGCAGACCTCCCCCAGGTGCCACGCCTGGCCAGCCGGCACCTCGTGGAAGCAGAGTAAGTAGACGCCTGGGTGACGGGGCTTGGGGGCTGGTGGAAGGGGGCTGGTCGAGAAGGAGAAAAAAGAAGTTAACCAAAAAAAAAAAAAAAATGAAGTTGTCACAAGAACAAATGCAATTCTTAATTAGAAAAAGAAACCACTAATGTTTTAAAGTGTTTAAAGAAAAAACACAATTTTTTTACCTCAGGCGCAAATAATTATACTTCAGAAAAAGAAGAGGAAACATAAAGGGAGCAGCTATACAAAGCTGAATTTGTGGTTCTTGGAAACCAAAGGGAAATATGAAAAAATTGGTTAAAATATAAAAAATACCTGAAAAGTAACTGTAGGTAGCACAAAAATAAAGAAAATAACCACCTGTAAAGAAAGCAACTTTCTTCAAGCGAAGTGAGGAGAGAGCACTCTTGGGCAGTGTTGCTCAGTCAGCTTTGAATTAATTCTGGTGCCCTCTAGGCTGATTGCAGGTAGCACACCCTCTTGCTCTCTCCTCATTGGTTAATTCCTCACACTCATTACCATTGATTCCACCACTGGGGCAGCTGAACCCAGCTGGCATTCTGCACTTCTCAAGCATACTAAAGGACCCCTGGGATGAGAAAAGGAAATTATGGTAAGTATAAAGAAATTCCTTCTTTCTGCAGTGTTCCATACAGAATGGAACCTTGGGAAAGAAGGTCCCCTCCACACCGAAGGCGAAATGGTGCATGTTGAGCTAGGTTCACTAAGTCTGAGAACCATGGCCTTCAGGGCCACTCCAGAGCTATCAGAAGAAAACTTCCTCAAGTGCCTTATTTTGTGAATGAGCTTGGGGAGAAGTGGCAGAGGAGGCGAGGCATATGCTCTGCCAAAATTCCATGAATGAAAAGGCATCTGCTACCTCCACCTGTGGACACCGGCAGTGGCCGAAGAACTGTTGTACTTGAGCATTCTGGCTGGAGGTGAATAAGTCGATCTGTGGATGACTGAATCTTTGACACAGAAGGTCGAACACCTCCAGGTTCAACATCCACTCCCTTGGATGGGCATTCTCATGGCTTTGCCAATTGGCCTGAATGTTCAACTCTACCACTAAGTGAACTGCTGTCAGAGGGAGAAGGTTCTTCTCTGATCATAGTAGGAGATCGGTAGCTTCTTTCAGCATCTCGGTGCTCTTTGTGCCCCTTGCCTATTTATGTACACCACTGTGACAGCATTGTCTGACCTATTTTTCACAGCTTTTGACTGTACCCGGCTTTGAAAATGAAGGAGAGCAAGGCACACAGCCCTCATCTCCAGAATGTTTATGTGCAGGTGCTGCTCCTGCACTAATCAAGTCTCAAGAACGGGAACATGCTCTAGCACTGCCTCCCAACTCGACACGCTGGCATCGGTTGTCAGAATCAACTCAGTGGGGACTTCCAAGGGAGACCCCTTGCTCAGATTGTCCAAACTCACCCACTAACTCAGACTGACGTAGAAGGGGTGAAACTGGGATCCTGGCCTGATAGTCTACCGAGGTTGGATCCCAGGCTGTCAGCAACTCAATCTGTAGGGTCTGCATGTGAAGGCGAGCCCATGGGATCAGTTCTATCATCACCGTCAGGAGGCACAGATTCCGCAGAAGGCTGTGAGCCAAAGCAGACAACTGGCTCCTCAGCCACCGAACATCTCTCAACAGGGTCTTTTTCCTGGCTGACGAGAGGAAGACCTTTCCCTCATCCATCTTGAACATCGCTCCCTGGTGCTCCAGGGTCTGTGACAACTCATGAGAGGTTTTCTCCTGATTCACCACCCAGCTGTGGTACTCCAAAACCTCCAGATTCCTGGTCACCGACTTCCTCATCAATGGTGCAGACAGCGCTTGAACAAGATCATCCAGGTAGGGATAGACATGATGCCCCTCCTGCCAAAGTTGAGCCCCCAGGACTTAGCACCTTCCACTCTGGGGCTGTTGCTAGTCCAAATAGGAGCGCTCTGTACTGGAAATGCTGTTCCAGGACCATAAACCTGAGGAAACTCTGATGAGACTGCCAGATGGGAATGTGGGGATATGCATCCCTCAGATCTCTCAGATCTATGGATGCTAGATAATCCCCCAGCTGGACAGCCACTATGGTTGAACATAAGGATACCAATCTTGAAGGTCGTGTGGTGAACAAACTTGTTTAGGTGTTTCAGATCCAGAATAGACCTGAACACCTCCCCACCGGGACTTCTTTGGAGCTAAAAAATAAATTGAGTAGAATCCCTGGCCTTGCTCACTGGTAGGGACCAGAACAATTGCCCTGATCTGTGCGAGGTGGTCCAGTGTCTGCAACATTGCTTTCCTCTTTACGGGGTCCTTTGGCAGTGGGGATGGTGGAAAATGCCCTTTGAGGAAATGATTGAGAACTCTACCGCATAATCTAAAGCCAGAATTTCCAGAACCCAAGCATCTGATGTTATCTGGGCCCATCTTGTGTAAACATTGTGCAGTCTTCCACCAAGGGAATGGAGGCAGAGATGGGCCCATGCATCTTCATTGTAAGGTGCCCACTTTTTTTGCCTTGGACCTCTGCTGTTACATCTTCAGGCAAGGGTTCCTCTGCTACTATTGCTCTTCAAACCAGAATAGGATCCTTTATTTCTCTAGCTCCTGCAGTTCTGAAAGGGAAATAAATCTTCTAAATACTGCCTCTGTTGGCTACTTCCTTGACCTTTTGGAGTTGAACCAGCCTTTGGTTGTTGTTTTGACACTAGAAGGTTGCCCTTTGTATCCTGGATATCCTTCAAAATATCATCCAGGCCAGAACCAAACAAGCCACCCTTGAAGGCTAAGTTAAACAGCTTGATCTTTGAAGCCTAATCAGTGAACCAATGCTGAAGCCACAAGCCTCGCATAACAGACACAATGTGATAAGTGGAGCGAGCAGACGTGTAAATTTTCCACTGTGGCATCCCCTAGGAAGGTGGAAGCCATGGAGACCAATTGCAAAATATTCATCCCTCCGAATCCAGAGGAATGAAGTTGCCCAGGGTCGTAACCCACAAGTTTAAGGCTCTGGCAACAATAAATGAGGCACAGGAGCTGTGGAGGTTTGCACCATTAGGAGGTGAACACTCTTCTGCATGAAGCATCCACTCGATTGTCATGCGCATCCACTAAAGCCAAAGACCCTTCAGTAGGAACAGTATGATGTCTGATGGAATCATGTGCAGCCTTATCTGCCAGAGGAGGGGTTTCCCACTTGCGAGTATTTTCTTCTAAAAAGGGGGGACACCACACTTTAGGTCTTGGCAATTATTTTCTTTAGTCCACACCTGCCCATTCTTGTTCAATAATCTAGCAACAGTTAATAAAGTTAGGAAAACACTTAGGAGCGGTGGAGGACATGAATAGGATAGGATTTATATCCAATGCCTCCTGCATCTCCTTCAGCTGCAATATCCTACAAGCCTCAGTTAACAGATAGGACAAAGATTTTGTATCAAGCAAGGGAGGGCCAGGAATCCTCCTCTTTGGCTCTGTCCACTCCCCTTCATCCTCTTCCTCAGAGGGTTCATCATCAAGTAACTTCTTTGGGTCAGGATTATCTCCAGGATTCCAGATATCCTCATCCTGACCCTCTGAATGGTCAGGGTTAGGGTCTGCCTGCAGATTTATATTAGCAGCCTTGTCTTGCTCTGGCAAACCTGGATGTGCCTGTGTGGGGCCCCCGATCTGAGGGGCCAAGTTTGAGATTGGGTGTGTCTAATGGGATGCCCTGCAGAACATCGGGACCCAAAAGCTCTGCTAAGGGCAACAACAAGGATCTACACCATTCTGCTTTGCCACTGCTAGCTGGTACACCAGGTGCACCCCCCAACTCAGAGTACCAATTGGGGGGAACCATAAGAGACATATTAGCTTGAATAACACAATGGGGCAATATGAACCCAGAGAAGAAGACTGCATTACCCTTTTGCATGTCTTATATCATTTTAAAACTAGAGGTCAATAGTACCAAAACTAGTCCTGTAGATGTCCAAAACAGCAAAAAATAAAAAAAAATTAAGTTGACCAAGAGTGACAGAAAGGATTATTGCCACAATGCCAAACAGCCAAAATCAAGTTCATCAATACTTCCCACAAAAAAAGACTACTGCCACGATCCTCACATCTGATTGTGGGGAAAACAAAATTGAAAAGAAGAATAAGCACTCCTACCAGCTGTCAGTCAGATGGTCTGAAAAGGAACACAAAGCACAGCTGTCACGACTAGCATTGTAAAAGTTCAGGTGCGTGAGCTCTCTGGAAAGTGCACGTGCATGTTGTCACGATGTGCGTGACATGGGGAGGAGGACTGAAAAGCACCCAGAGGCTGAAGGAAGTCTTTAAGGAAAAGGAACGCACGCCCAATGGATGGGGCTAGGGAAAAAAATGGTGGGAAGCCTTAGTGCTTGAATTTGAATTCGGGGGGAAGGGACACTTGAGCTTTGATTTATGATTTGATGGGTGTGTATTAGCTCTGAGATTAGTTCACTGTGTCTCTGGACTTAGTGGGAATTGTCTTTGGGTTTGTTTATTTTCATCACCCCCCTCCTTGGATTTGTGCAGTTGTCTGTGTTCAATCTCTTATTTAAGGATTTGCCCTGGAATGAAGAACTGAGCAGCACTAAGAGGGCATTTCCATTGGGTGGGGGGTTTATCTGTAGTAGGAAATGGAATTTATTTCAAATAGTAAAATATGGTGATATGTTTGAAATGGTTATAATTTAGAAATATGATTAGACTGTTTATTGTCTTTTGTTTTGGCAACCTAAACTCTTTTAAACGTGTGTGTGTTTGAGGTTTGGAATACATGGATTCTAAGTTTAGTTTTGGACTGTCTACTATTTTCTACTTAAATTTTGTGATGTGCCTGAGTTATTTGGAAGGGCCGGGGGGGGCCAGGATTGTGCACGGGGCATCCCTTCTGCGTGACTTACAGCCCTTCACCTGCCTCCCAGTTTCTAATACTACTGCTAGGCATTGCCAGGAGGTGGGGCTTTGGAGGGGCCAGGGTAATCTTGGGCAGTGGGGAGCTCCATACAGAATGGAGGGTGGTAAGATGGGGATTATCAGGTCTGGAAGGCACCCTGGATTACGACGGGCACAAGAGAGAGAGGCCAGATGTGTTTGGTGCCTGTCCCCAGGGAGTCCACTAGACCGAGTGGGCAAGTAATCTGAGGGGCTGCCTTACCCACCAATCCCCTGAGGGTAGTTGCTATGCAATGCCAGGTCGACCAGGAACAAGACCGCAATTATTGCAGACTTGATTTCCTCGGTCGACCTGGCTTGCATCACGGAGACCTGGGTTGAGGATGATGCCGGCCCACTCTTTGAGGCTGCCGTCCCACCTGGGTATACCGTGGTGCACTGCCCCAGAGGGGTACGTAGGGTTGGTGGAGTAGCCATCTGTTTTAGATCCAGCCTGGGCTTCACTGTGCACCCAGTGGGAACCCTAAGTTCCTTTGAATGTGTGGCCGTCCGTGGGGGTCTGGACACACATTGCAGGATTTTCCTTATTTACCGCCCCGCTGGGGCAGTGGGAAATTTCCTGCAGGAGGTTGCCAAATTAGTCGTCGGCGAAACATGGAAGCCCCCAGATGTATTGTTCTGGGGGATTTCAATGTTTGGGATGATGACAGTTCTTCTCAGCTTGGTTATAACTTCCTCCAGACTATATCATCCCTGGACCTGTTGCAAGCTGTTTCCACCACAACACACCAGGGTGGCCACATGTTGGATTTGGTGTTCTCATTGGGGCTTGAGATAGATAATCTTAGAATTGATCGGGTGGTATGGTCGATCATTGCACAGTGCAGTTCATGTTTGGGCTGCCACTGGATGCCCTCCCCCTACAGAGGTGTTGAGCTGTTGCCCTTTGCATGGATTGACCCTGGAGGGTTTTTTGGCAGCAGCCGTTCTAACTAGAGTGGGTGATGCATGCGTTGGTGTTGGGGTGGGCACTTATAATAAGGTGCATTTTTCTCAGAAGAAGCCAGAAGGGGAAGGAAGGAAACATATTCAATTCAGTGCTTTAGAGTAACTGGTAATTGCTATTTTTCTTTTAAACTTAGATTGTGGGCTTTTAGTGACACTGTACTTTCTTTGTTGTCTTTACTTATAATTGTTTCTGGGCTGTTGAAAATTTAAAACATAGTGGTGGTGTAATTCTGTGCTGTCTTTAATTGCTGCAAATTTTATCTTGGCTTGTCTGACTGCCCTGTAGTTGGGTGAAGGGTGTTAATTGTCTGGCATCTGACCTCAGCTCCGTGATAACTGGAGGTGGGGCTTAGTCAGAGTTGAGGTAGCAAGTAGAGTTTTATTTTCTCAGAAGAAGCCAGAAGGGGAAGGAAGGAAACATATTCAATTCAGTGCTTTAGAGTAACTGGTAACTGCTATTTTTCTTTTAAACTTAGATTGTGGGCTTTTAGTGACACTTTACTTTCTTTGTTGTCTTTACTTATAATTGTTTTGGGCTGTTGAAAATTTAAAACATAGTGGTGGTGTAATTCTGTGCTGTCTTTAATTGCTACAAATTTTCCCCCTCCCTTCCCCCAACTCTTAGTTATATGCCCTGTTAAATCTGATTGACAGGAGCTAAACACAGGGTATAGTAAGGGGTGTGAAGTAAGAGGGGCATAAGGGGGAAGAAGCCCACCCTCAGCACAAGTGTTTTGACTCGTTTATTTATTTATTGGTTTCTTTTTTTTTTTTAAAGAAAATTATCTGACGATCAGTGGCAGGATTTTTAGGACAGTAAATTAATAAAAAGAGAACTATGAGAGCTTCAGTAGCAGACAAGTAGTGGAATTGCAGTATAATGTGGGGAGTGGTGCAATGCAGTGGCTGTGGGGCAGCCATATTCAGGCAGACCTTCTGGGCACTGAGTGCTGCCCTATCTGCATGCATCTCTCTGGACTGCAGGATGAGGTAGCCAGACTCAGAGTGGAAGTAAACTGGGTCAGGGTACCATCACCCCTATCCAGAGACCACCCAGTCCAATGCAACTGCCTCGAAAGGAAGCAGAGAACGACAGCACTTGGATGACAGTGGTCAGAGGAGTGCTAGAGCGGTCAGACAGAGGCACATCCCAGATCCTATTCCACTCAAGAGCTCATATGCCACACTGGCAAATGAGGACAACCAAATAGAGGTACCCAGAGAAGTGGAAGGAAAGGATGTGGAGGTTAGCCAAGGAGGTGACCTCAGTGAGGAAAGCAGTGGACCCCAGAGGAGGAGGAAGTGAATCCTGGTGGGGGACTCCATCATAAGAGGGATCCAGCTAGGAACACAGGAGGGGGAGAACAGGGAGGTGAGGTGCCTACCAGGTGCCTCGGCATGGAGAGATGGAAGGAAGATCCTGGGGATCACTGGGAAGGCAAGACAGGAGGGTGAGCTGCATGTCATTATCCACCTAGGTACTAATGACCTGGCAAATGGGGAGCCAAAGGATTCAGGAAGAGTTTAGGAAATTGGGAGAGGTCTACAAGTAGCTACTTCTGTCACTTTCTCAGAAGTACTACCTGCGAGAGGCAAGGGAGAGCATAGGAGTGCATGCACCAGGAACTTTAACTCATGGTTGAAGAAATGGTGCTGTGAGGAAGGGTTTGGATTCATTGGTGACTGGGGACCCACCTGGAGGGATGGAGGTTTGTTCAAGCCTGATGGCCTGCATCCATCCTGGAGGGAAATCCAAGCACTCAATGATAAGTTTAAATGCTACATTGACAAGCATTTAAACTAGCAAAGTGGGGTGGCAGGCCAGCAAGGAGGGTACCTACTTGCTCACCCCCCACAGCTAGCAGTAGAACCAGTGAACCAGAGGAGTGGCTATCTCTGCAAAGCAGTGTGCAAAATATGGAGATTAGTGCCCAAGGGGTGGATAGGCAGAAAAGGGGCAAAATTCAGCAGAAGGGCAGACAGCAAGGAGAACCAGGGATAAAGGACAACCAAGGAAGGGGCTGGAGTAGAACAATGAAACAGTCTAGGGAGGTCAAATCATGGAAAGCCATGTGTGAAAATGCCAGGAGCCTTAGCAACAAGATGGAAGATCTGGAGGCTGTCATGGTGCAGTCAGACCTGGACATTGTGGCCATCACTGAAACCTGGTGTAATGATAACCACGACTGGGAGCTGGCCATACCTGGCTACAACATATTCAGAAGAGACAGAGCAGGCAGGAAGGAGGAGGTGGCACTGTATGTGAAAATGACATAAGGCCACAGAGATCCAGGAGGAAACAAAATGGGGAGAGATACTCGGGGTTAAGCTGGAAAGGAAATGGAACAGCCATCCGCACAGGTGTGGTCTATAGACTACCAAGCCAGGAGGAAGAAACAGATAGGGAGCTGATGCTAGCCATCCAAAGGATGGCAGACAAGGGTGAGGTAGTACTGGTTGGAGACTTCAATATTCCAGATGTGGACTGGAGCATCCCAGCAGCAGCAACAACTAGGAGCAGATTTATCCTGGACTCCCTTCAGGGTGCCTTCCTCAAGCAACTGGTCATGGAACCAACTAGGCAGAAGGCAATATTGGACCTTGTGCTCACAAACAGGGACAGTGTGATGGAGGTAACAGTGGGGGAGCACCTGGGGAACAGTGACCACCAGTCATTGTGGTTTGAAATCACAGAAAGAGCAGAACCAAACCACACAAAAACACGTATCCTGGATTTTAGGGGGGCAGACTTTGGAAAAATGGGGAGATACTTGAAAGAGGCATTAAGGGGAATGGGACAGGAATCAGGGGTTGAGGAACAGTGGGCAGTATTTAAAATGGGGATTACAAGAACAACAGAATTATGCATTAAGCAGGTTAGCAAAAGGAAAAGGAAGAGGAGACCATTATGGTTTTCCAAAGAGGTAGCAAAGAAAGTGAAAGCCAAAAAGATTGCATTCAGGCAATACAAAAAGACACAGGCAGAAGGGATAGGGAGAAGTACCAGGAGAAGCAAAGGTAGGTAGGAGGTCAGTAAGAGAAGCCAAAGCTCAGACAGAAGAACACATTGCAAAATCAGTGGGTAGAGGGACAAACCTTTACAGGTACATAAGTGAAAAAGAAAGACAAAGGAGGGATAGTGAGACTGAAGGGGAGGACGGGGGCCGTGTGGAGGATGACAGCAGTAAAGCTGACATACTGAACAGGTATTTCTGCTCAGTCTTTACCGAGGAAGAGGAGGGTAATGGGTCTGAAGGGAGTACAAGGGGTGAGAATGGTGCAGAAATGGACACAAGTCCCCTTACACGAGAAAGGGTCCTGAAGGAACTGGAAGTAATAAGAGTTGATAAAGCAATGAGGCCAGATGGGGTGCACCCCAGGGTCCTTAAAGAACTAAGAGAGGTGGTGGCTGAACCTTTGGCTATCCTGTTTAGCTGATCACTGGAAACAGGGGAGGTACCCAAAGACTGGAGGACAGCAGATGTAGTCCCCTTATACAAAAGCGGGAACTAAGAGAAAGCAGGGAACTACAGACCAGTCAGCCTCACCTCGGTAGTGGGGAAGATCATGGAAGCACTACTGAAGGAGAGATTGGTGGAACATCTGGTTGTCAATGGACTACAGGACCCAAGGCAGCATGGTTTCCACCAGGGGAGGTCATGTCAGACCAACCTTGTTGAATTTTTGACTGGGTGACTAGGGAGGTGGATCAGGAGGGCAGTGGACATGGCCTATCTGGACTTCAGCAAGGCCTTTGACACTGTGCCACTAGAAGACTATTACACAAACTGGGTAATATGGTGTGGGCAGGACAGTAGTGTGGTGGGTAGGTAACTGGCTGGGTGGCAGGACACAGAGGGTGGTGGTAAATGGCTGTCACTCCACAGAGGGAAGAGGACCAGTGGGGTACCACAGGATCAGTGCTGGACCGGTCCTATTCAACATCTTCACAGTGACATTGCACAGGACCTAGAAGGCAGAATTTCACTGTTCGCTGATGACACAAAGCTCTGTAACAGAGTAGACACACCGGAGGGTGTAGACAGAATGAGAAGGGACCTGCAGAAGCTTGAAGAATGGTCAGGGTTTGGCAGTTGAAATTCAATGCAAAGAGGTGCAAGATAATGCATATGGGCACAAAACCCTGGCACAATATATCAGTTGGAGGTGAGGATATAGCATGCACCAAGCAGGAAAGGGATCTTGGGGTTATCATCTCTGATGACCTCAGGAGTAGGGAAACAGTGTGACAAGGCAGTAGATAAAGCAAATAGGATGCTGGGATGTATAGGCAGGGCATCACCAGCGGAAAAGGAGGTCATAATTCCTCTATACAAGACACTAGTGAGGCCCCACCTGGAGTACAGTGTACAGTTCTGGAGACCATACCTCACGTAAGGACATAGACAGGTAGAGAAGGTTCAGAGGAGGGCAACAAAGATGGTTCATGGATTGCATCACAAGTCCTATGAAGACAGGTTGAAGGAACTGAACATGTACTCCTGGAGGAGAGAGAGAGGGGATATGATAGAGACATACAAGTATCTCACAGGGAGGAACAAGGTGCAGGAATACACTATTTTAAGCAAAAAGATGTTCCAGGACTAGAGGGCATGGGATGAAGTTGGAGGGAGGACTATCCAGGGGAAACATGAGGAAGAATTTCTTCACAGAACGCGTGGTGGACAAGTGGAACACCCTGCCAGAGGAAGTGGTGGGGGCTGAAACAATCATGGGATTTAAGAATGCATGGGATAGATATAAAGGAATTCTGGAGGTCAGGGGTAAGGAGCAACAGACTTCTAGGAAAACAAACTGAACTTACAAGCTCAAATGGGCAGACTGGGTGGGCCATAGGCCCTTATCTGCCAACACTGTCTATGTATGTATCTATGCTATCCGACACCATTGACTCCCTCGCACCTGTCCGTGTGACCCAAATCTTCCTTCCTGAAGTCCCCATGGTATGATGGGGTTCTCAGAGAGATAAAGAGAAATGGTTGGAAGTTAGAGCGCTGCTGTAGAAAGTCTGACCTGGAGGGGCACAAACTGGCCCTGCATATGCATTATAATGCTTACCAGGGGGCAATCAACCATAAGATGGCAGTGTTCCTGTCCAGGTAGATTGCTGCTGGGAAGAATCAACCAGCTATACTCTTTTGGACTGTGGACAGGCTATTTCATCTTGCCTGTCTGCAGCCAAAGAAGGTTTTTTCTGATGCTGAATGTGAAGAGTTTGCTTGATTCTTCTTGGACAGAGTGTCCAGTATCCAGCAAGGCATTTCTCCAGTCAGCAATGTCATAGCTGACAATGGTCACCTGAAGTGTTCTGAAAGCACTCCACCTGGTTGGGAGGAGTTTAGACCAGTGGAGGTAAGTGAGGTCATTGGGGTGGCGACCAATCTGAAGCACACCTTTGGCGAACTGGATCTGGTGCTGATGCATTTCTTGATGAGATGCATCAACACTGTTGGCCTGGTGTTTGCTCTGATTGTCCAGTGTTCCTTATCTGAGGGGGTATTCCATGATGCCTTGAAGGAGGCATTGGTGAGACCACTCTTAAAGAAACCATCTTTGGACCCGGAGGTCAGGGCAAATTACCGACCTATCTCTAATCTTCCCTTTCTGGTGAAGGTAGTGGAAAAGGTAGTGGTGCTTCAGTTGGAGGAGCACCTCATAACCCACGAGTTATAAGAACCTTTCCAGTTGGGATTTCAGATGAGGCTTAGCACAGAAACCGCGCTTGTTCGGGTACTGAATGATGTCCTCTGGGTGAGAGATCGAGGAGAAAAGACAATTCTTGTTCTCCTGGATCTCTCTCCTCAGCTTTTGACACTGTGGACCACTGTGTGTTGCTTGACCACCTTAGGGATCTCTGTGGACTCACCGGCCCCGTCATCTGCTGGTTTGAGTCCTTCTTAACAAATAAGAGGCAAGGGTTGTGATGGGGGATTTTTCCTCCTCCTCTAGCCTCCTGTCCTGCAAAGTCCCTCAGGGATCAGTATTAGCCCCAATGTTGTTCGCAGTGTACATGCTACCCCTGGGAGGGCTCATTAGGAAGTATGGCTTGGGTTTTCATTGCTATGCTGATGATATCCAGCTATATGTTTCCTTTGCCCCAGGAACATCCAACGTGGTAGATGTGGTAAACAACTGCCTTGCTGAGATTAACGATTGGATGGCCTCCAGCTGGCTGCGACTAAACCCAGACAAGATGGAGGTACTGGTGGTGGAGTCGAACAGAGTTCATAATAGGATGGCCTCTGAATCAGAGACTGGACTTGTTCTAAGATCTTCTTCACTGAAGACCTCCTCTAGGGTGTGAAATCTTGGTGTCATTTTGGATAGGAGTCTGACGATGGAAGCGCAGATATCCTCCACTGTCTGCTCCTGTTTTTTCCATCTTAGAAATGTCGCAAGGATAAAGTCCCTTGTTCCGCCTCTGGACCACCTCACTTTGATGCATGCCTTAGTTACATCAAGGCTTGACTACTGTAATGTACTGTAATACCTCAGGGTCATGGGAAGATCTCTACGCAGACTGCAGCTAGTGCAGAGCGCAGCTGCCCGATTATTAACTGGGCAGCCAAAAATCTGCCATATTACATCGGTGTTGCGTGAGCTGCACTGGCTGCCAGTCAGGTGGAGGATCTTTTTCAAGGTGGGTTTTCTCACCTATAAGGCCCTATGCAGTCAGGGCCCTGCCTATCTGTCTGACCTTCTTGTACCTGCTCTCTTTGTTCGCCCCCTCTGTTCCTCTTGTGGTGACCCCTTTGTGATTCCAAGAACGAGGTTGAAATCTGCTGGCGACAGGGCGTTTAGTGTCACCCCTCCTGTCCTTTCGTCTTCGCTGCCCTCTGGGGTTAAGGAGGCCCCTACTTTAGAGGTTTTCAAGGCCCACCTTAAGACCCTCCTATTTGCTCAGGCATTTCCTGATTGAATGATTAATTTATTAATCTGATTATATTATTAATTTTCTATGCTATATTGTTATGTTGGGTTGTTAAAACTTTTCTTTTTTTTTCCCTTTTTTTGTATTTAATGATTCTCTTTCTGAAGAAGTGTCTACTGTTTGGACAGTGCCCAGAGCCTCCAGGATTGGTTGTTTTTTAAATAAATTTTGCCTTGCCTTGTGCCAGCTCAAAGGAGCTGTTGAAAACAAACCCCTATACAACCTGTGGCAACCATAGTCCCAAAACATACAAAAACAGCCATGATTTTTGAGAGTTCACCCTCTTAGACTGGCTCTCTGGTTCCTTTTTGGTTTTTGTTTGCTGAGGAATAATTAAAGGAGAAATGTCCCCTCAAACAGAACAGCAGAATTAAAGGGGCAATGTCCACTGCAACAGTAACACAACACCTAAAAATGTAAAAACCAGAGTCACCCTAAGCCTAGGAAGAAAGGGCGATGGGAGAACCAATGCACAAAAGATGGAGGGAGGTCAAGGGAGCCCTAAAGTACAAAACAAAAATAACTTACCTGAGGCCCCTCCCCCTTCTTTTATTATAAAAAAAAATCAGAGACCTGCTAGCAAAACACCCTTGAACTATTGTGGTAGATGTGGATCCTAACCAAAGCACAAGCAGTGGAAATGGGGAAAAAGGCAGGTTAGCCAATTTGAAAGCCACAGTTTAAGAGGCACAATTTTAATTTAGGGCTACTCCCTGTCATCAGGTAGTCCTCACCTGCTATGCAGAACTGTAGCCCCACAAGTTAAAAAGTCAGAAAGGCATTTTCTTCTTGAGAGAAATTTCTAAGTTGTTTCCCCTTCGATGGCACAGCAGACTGGAGAGTTGCTGCTGTCCAGAATGTTCTGGTGCAAAGGATTCTGTTCTGAATAAAGCCTTGGGTTGTGCCATTTCCCCTTTTAGAGATGCACATAACCCATCAGTACTGAATCCCATTGACAATGTGGAGCACTACAGAACTGCTTTTTGAACTCATTTGTGCATTCCATATGCTCTCACTTGAGAAAGCAGCATTTGCTCCTAAGGGTGCTATGACCGCTGGACCTACAGTATGCCCTGCCCATTCACTAGAGTCTGTACTTAATCCAGATTTTGGAAAATAAAAGCCCTTCCAACCAATGGATGCCAGTATTTCATCCCCCTTAATCTGGATGCCCTGCCTGCTCACCAGAAATCCTCCAACTGGGCTCAACTGCTCAGTGTCATCGAGGCACAGGTCAGGAAGCATAGGAAAACCAGGAGCTGTTGTAGAATTCACCAAAAATATGTATTTGTACTTGCAGTAACATAAAAAAATAAACTTGTTCAGTATAACTATTTACAAAGGTAAAATAAAATAGAGAAGATCCATCAGAGTTTTTCTTCAATCTCTGTGTCCATCTTTGTAAGCAATTGCAGCTCAGCTCTCTTATAAATCCTTAACAAGCGTCCTGTTTGTTTCTAAAATGTTCCAGTATATTTCAGGCAGGTGCTGCAAGAAGACAGTGTCCCTGAGCTGAGGCCCCTTTTTCACAGCTTTTCTGCAAAAGGCTTAAAACTTGCACTCAGGTACTCTCTTGAGCTTCCAATAGCTTTTTGCAATCATCTCAAACCACAATTATATACATTTCAAAAATTAACACGATATAATTTCTAAACAAAACGGATCCCAATATCAGTTGCATTTCCACATAATGATCTGCATTTATTTTTATATCAGCAGATATGCAAGGGAGGGAAAAAATAAACAACAAGGGAAGACTGAGAGACGGTGAGAGGCAAAGAATTGTGAAACTGTTGTGGTGATTAAATCCTAGGTCTCACAGGAAAATTTGGTTGCACAACCAGACAGACAAGAGACAGGAATGGAAAGAACAGATTCCCTACAATTAAACACTTTCTTCATAACAATTGGGGCAGGGTCATATTCAATCCTGTCACATTCAGACATAAATGTTGCCCCCTCTCTCTTCCAGTTTAACTTCTCTTCTGTCTGGGATAAGAACACCCCTTAAAGAGGTCTTGAGTATGAGGGGCTCGCCACCCCTAGGTAACCTTTGAACTTGCTTCTCTTTTCAGGACTCGTGACTCCGCCTGGTCCCATGACAAGTCCTCTGGTTCCCAAGAGGGCTGCTGGTGTAACAAACAACTACAGAATGTTTGCACAATGGCCCTGCATGAGACAAAAACAAATTATTTTGTCTCCAGCCTTCAGAACAATACTAATTCCCCAAGTAAGATTTGGAAGGTTAGCCACTTTTTTTTCCTTTTCACACACCTCCTTCCTAGGTATCAGTTTCCACTCTCAAGTGTGGCAACCCCCCAGTGGTCTTTTCTAACCTTGCTGAGGTGGCTGCCACTTTTAACACACAGTTTACCACTTGTTCCTCTTCACCCTTGTTTCTACAGTTCCTCCAGCCCCACTCCCCCTCTGCTACCTTCCATTTTTCTCTGGTCACAGCCACTGAGGTCTTTTCTACTCTGCTCTCCCTCAACCCCTCCAAAGGTTCATAAGCCCTGATGGCCTCAACCCCAAATTTCTTCTGCTTTCTGTTCCACCTCTTGCTGCTTCTGAACCTCTCCTTTCAGCTTGTATCAGGTCCCCAATGTTGGAAACAGGCTAAATTCTTCCCTCTTCACAAAGGAGGTGACACTTGCAACCCTGTGAGCTACCACCCTATTTCACGTCTCTGCTATGTATCCATCCAAACTTTAAGGAAAACTTGCCCTCTCCAAACTCACCAATTTTCTTGATTCCTCTTCTATCAACTTTTTAGTCTGGCTTCTGAAGAACCCACGTCAGTTTCCTCCATACTCTGCGTCACTGATTTGATCCTTAAGGGGATCAATAAGGGACAGGTTTCTACTGCTATTTTTATTAACCTGTAAAAGGCCTTGGACTCAGTAGCCCACCCTTTAAATTTGGACAAGTTAGTGTGTGCTAGGCTCTCAGCCTCTGTGCTTGACTACTTTTGATCCTACCTCACTGGACGCAGCCAATCTGTCCAGGTAGGGGAGTCCCTCTCCTCCCTTCTTCCCATTAACTCCAGTGTACCACAAGGCTCCATTTTGAGGCCTATATTCTTAGTCATTTTGCTTAATGCCTCCCCTCTCCCTGTGTCTCAACATTCAGTTATGCTGATGACAGTGTACTCTATGTCAAGGTGCATCCTCCCATCTGTTGGAACAGGCCTTATAGCAGGTTCTGACAGTGTCCAGAGCTGGTGCTCTGTTGACCAATTCTCATGAATGCCAAAATAACTGTCATCATGACTTTTAGCACTCTCCACCTGCTCAGTATGTCATGCTTCCTGTACTCTTGATGGCACTCCCCTTAACACTGTCCATTGCTTCAAATACCTAGGTGTGTGGCTTGATAGTCATCTCCACTTCCTGGACCATGTTTTACAAGAACAAATCCTGTCTTCCACTCCCAGTCCTGGGGAAAATCATTGCCAAGATGATCCTACCTTTGTCTGATTATGCAGATGTGTTCTACAGTGGGGCTCCTAAATCCACCTGAGCCAGACTGGCCCCCTCTTTCATTCCTTTTGTAATTTTTCCACTAAAGTACAGTTATGCAAGAACTTGCCATTGTCAAGAACCCAGTCCTGAGGGTCAGGTCCAATGAGCTCATAGTGCCCACCCCTAAGTGCACTTCATGACAGGGAGGGGGGGAAACAGGGATACCCTCCCTGTGTCCTTCTAAAATGCTCACCAAGGTTATGACTGAACACCCACCATGAGTCCCCAGGGCTTCCTCTTTACTATGGATAAGGGTCAAAACCAGTCTCGAGTCTTGTAGCCAAATGAGAACCCTTTCTTGGTTGTTAAGCAAAGGGGAAAGATCCAGGCTTTACAATCACTTCGGTGTAGCCTTGTAACCCTTAGTTTGTCTTCTCCCACGGGCATGCAATAATTTGGTTCAAATCTCCACAGACCCTTCCTTGAGACCTTCATATTCTCCCTATCTTTACCCAGATTTCCCTGTACAGACCCTTGTTCAATTAGTAGCTTATGGTGACACCCCTTAGCAATAGCAGTTTAGTTACAGATTATTATTAAATGTCCCACAACCACACACAACATGAAAAATCTTGCTCAGGCAGGTTACTTAAAAACAAATATTTTTACTAAAATACTTAATAATCATACAATTACATTTAAAAGATTTAGAAAATTTTGGTCACAGAATAACACAAATAAAAGTGGAAAATATACAAGAAAAACACACTATAACTGTTATCTAATGTTCTACCTTAAGTTCATAATAAACTGTAGTCTGGAAGAATAAGAAGTCTGAAAAATAATTTCTTTCTTTTCAGCCACTGGCAGGTTGCTCTGTGTCTTGTCAGGAGAGTGTTCAAAGTGCATTGCCATGAACTTCTGTTTACGTGGGTACTTATAGTCCCTCCTGGCAGTCGGAAAAAAAACTTCTCTGGTTTATAGCTGGTGGCCTCTTCTTTCAGCCAGCAGGTATCTCTCTTGCTCTTTCCAGATTTTAAGGAATTCTTTATTTCCTTATTTGGGTCCTTATATCACCACTTCCTGGCACTACTGAAAAAGAAAATGTAATCAGACTGTGGTAACCTTGCTGACACCTCCTGTCTAAAACCATTTCTCCTTTTGATCTTAAAAGTTTATGACAGGGGAGATAGCTTCTCTCATCCTGAGATTTTATTACACCAATTAGCTAACCAGGGACCTCCACCCCCTTTGAAAATGTAATAGTCATCTTCCTGGCTAGTAGCAGTTTTCCTGGATCACATAGGAATGTCACATATTTTGCAAGACCTTTTTTCATTTCCTGTAATCTTTCAGTAAAACTATGTACTCCTTTTTTTTAAAAACACAGGCATCTTTTGTGGCATGTAAGATACACAAAACCACATAAAAAATATAACAGAAATATATCTGCAAATTATGACTGGAAGTTGGCTAGCTCAAGACAGCCATAACAGTAGATCTTCTAGAACAGGCCATGACTGGTAGGACTCAGCCCTCAGGCACTAGGACCACATGGAAACCTTTCTAGCTAGCAGTCTACCAGAGGGGGCTACCCACCTCTGACATCAGCCTATCCTATATAAGGTGGGTGGCCCCCATGCCCTCCTCAGTTCTCCCATCAGAGATCAGTAGCAACATATCGGAAGGGGGAACCGAGGAGGACGCCAAGGTAACCCTGTAGCAAAGGAAAAAAGCAGAAGACTTGCCCAATGGAAAGAGTGTGAGACACAGGAAGAGAAATGGGGAAGGAGGGAGGGGAAAAGCAAGGCCTGCTACAAGAGATCCTCTCAAAGATCTGCTGCTACAGTAAGTTCTTATGTAACTGTACTATCTTACTTTGAGGGGATCTCTTGCAGTAGGCCATCACCAGTAGGACTGAGTCCTAAGCAGTTCCTGCAGTACAGGCCACCAGGAGGTTGGTACTAAAGGATGACAGCTTAAGAGAGAAGGCCTTGGAGAACCACTAGGCTGAAGTTGGCATATCGCCTAGAGGCAATGTCCAGGCTGTAGTGATTGGTAAAGGTGTGAACAGTAATCCAGTTGGCTACGGTGCAAATGTCAGCAGCAGATACATTTCAAAAACAAGCTACTGATGTGGCCATGCCCCGAGTGGAATGGCCCTTGACCACACCCAGGAGTTCCTTACCATACTTCTAGTAGCAGCAGACAATGCAATTTGCTAACCAAATATAGACACACTATTTGGAAACTGGGGAGCCCACTCTCCCAGGAGCAAAAAAACAAACAAACAACTGACTGGACTGAGAGTCCTTAGTTCTATGTGTATATTATCTAGTAATTCTATGTACTGTACATCCAATGTATGGAGCAATGCCTCTCTCTCCCCTTGATGGGAATGCTCCAGAAAATAAACATGCAGGTGGATGGACTGATTCAAAGTAAATTCTGACACCACCTTAGGAAGAAACTTAGGATTAGTATGCAAAGACACCCTGCCTTTGTGGAAAACTAAAAAATGTCCAGGACAGACCTATGTAAAGAAGGCACTGGCAGGTTGTAAGGAAGGACATGGGCAGGTTGATAGTAATACCCAAGGACTAGAAGAGGCTGCACGTACTCTCCAGGGTTTGCAAGAGACAGTCCCTGGATGGGGCCACCAGGAGATAGTCACTAGGTGGGGAAAAATGTAAAAATCCCACCTCCTCAGAGCTGCCACCACCACTGCCAGGCACTTGGTGAAAACCCGGAGGGAGCCGAGGACAAGCCAAAGGAAAGGTCAAAAACTGGTAGTACTCTCCCATGAAATGAAGGCAGAGGAAAAGCCTGTGGGATGCAAAAACATTGATGTGTAGATAAGCATCCTGCATATCCAAAGAACATAGCCAGTCCCCCGGTGCAGCAGGAGCAGTAGACCCTGCAGAGTGACCATCCAGAAATTTTTGTACTCTAAGTACAAGTTGAGATTGCTGAAGTCCAGGATGGGATGCAGATCCCCTGTTTTCTTGGATACCAAGAAAAAATGGAAGTAGTACCCCCCCTCCCTGTTGAGAGGTAAGGATGGGCTCTATGGCCTTCTTTAGCAGCAGAGCTTGAATTTCAGCCCGAATGGGGGGGGGAGAAGACATGGTCTGGTGAATAAGCAGGTGCCCTTGATGAATTTGCAAGGGGTCACTGTAGAAAATCAGAGTATGCCCATGCTCTATGAGCTGAAGCACCTAGTTGTCAGTGGTGATGGACCAGTGGAGGGAGAAATGGCCCCCAAGTGCCATTTCCAGGGGGGTGGCTTACGGGGGGTGGCGGTAAGGAGTCAGAAGGTGGGAGCAGCTGCTGGTTGGGCTGTAGAAGTACCTCTGGTTGCCTGGAGAGTGGCAGAGGAGGGTGCAGGCAGGGCAGTGACTGTCTTATGCTTGCCCTGGGCTTTAGAAGGACCTTAGACTGCTTCCAGGAGGGGCAACAAAAGGAGGGGTCAGTGACCCAATTTCAGCTGTGTGTGGTACATAGAGTGGACCGATTTTAAGGCTCTCCATGAATCCTGAAACCCAGACATAATTGTCCTGGATGTCGCCCCCAAACAGCTTGGAGCTGCAGAAGGGGGCATCTAGAATACTGGATTGGATGTCAGGGGCAAACCCTGAGACCTGAAGACAGGTGTGGTGCTGCAGACTAATGTTGGCTGCTGCCACATGGCCATAAGTGTCCACTGTATCATACGCTGCCTGGAGGATGTGAGTGCTGGTGTTAGACCCCATCTTCAGGGACTGGAGAATCTGCTGTTTGGGAGAGGTCATCCAGCAGTGCCGCGACCGCCTCCCTGGCCTGGTTCCACAACAAGTTTTGGTATTGTACCATGTGAGCTAGGTAGTTAATAGTCCATATGGCAAGGGTGGCTGAAGCAAAGGCACACTTGCCCACCTGGTCCAGGTGCATCAATTCTCTGACCAGTGGGAGAGTACTAAGGTGCTTCAGATGCTTGATGCGGTTATGAGCTGCATTGATTACCACAGAGTCGGCCTTAGGAGGCACACTGAAGAAGGGCTTACTTGATGGAGATGGTACAGCCTGTGTGCTTTTTTTAGGGACTGCAGGGATAGTGTATGGATGGAGTCATGCAGCCTGTGTAATATCATATGACTCAATCATCAGCGGGACCACCAGAGGGAGAGCGTCATGCTGGTGGAGGTATATCGTTAGGCGACGCCGCTGTGGGTCCTGTTCCTCAGTCTCCCACCCCATCATTAATTGGATAGGTCTCATAATATCCATAAAGGTGGGGTAGTTAGTGGGAGACTTGGGGACATTACTAGGTTCCCCCCTTCATCCCCTGAGGAGACCCCCTTGAGGGAGGAGGAGGACTCTGAATTGACATTGTCATCTGTGACAGAATTCTCAGCCCCACTGTCACCCAGGTTGAAAGTTGACTGGGCGAATGGGGATACCAGCATCAGTGGGACTCCTGGGAGGAGGAGGAGGAGGTGCACTGGGACCTGGACAAGTAGGGCAGGAGGAATTGTGATCCGGGGAGGCCCCTGTGGTGCGATGGAGGGGATGCACCTCAGATTAGGGGCCTGCAACTGCATGAATGCCCAGAGTGCCAAAATCAGACTGTGGTAATCCATGGGTGCTGGTGCCAGACCACCAAACACCGGGTAATTATAAAGTGGCTGTGGCACGACCAGTAAAGGATAAGGTTAAGCTGATGATGCCCCCCCAGTGCTGGGTAAGGGTAGGTTGGCATTAGGCCCCCAGATGTCGGGTAGCCTGGCTGCTTCCCTACAGGAGTAGGCAGTGGTGCAGACATCTGTCCCCCAGGCTGTGGCACGGGGAGGACGGGCGTTGGTCCCCCTGGTGTAGGCCTGGCCAGCATTGGAGGCAGAGCCAGTGCAGGACCCATAGGCTGCAGGAGGAGAGGCGCCTGATCGGGACAGAGTGCACAGGCATTGGGATGTAAAGAGACCGGAGCTGGGGAAGAAGGGAATGCCAGATATGGCTTAGGGGAGACTGGGCTCACAGAGACACCAGTACGCAGCAACATTTGCCCCTGTGGCTGAGGGGCAGACTCAATGGAGGTCCCAGTGATCGAGACCAGCATCGGGGGTGTTGATCACGGGGTGGCAGGGTGAAAACTGACACTAGCAGCACCCGAACCAGCTGAAGAAGCTCCAGCCGAGCCACGTACTGAACAGTCCACAGAAAACAAGGGCTGGAAAAGCAGGGACTGCGGGGCAGGATAAGAAGCACCCAGCCCTGAGGAGCTGCTACCAATGACAGAGATCCAGGTGGGCAATGAGGCCACTGGCAGCCCTGAGGGGGAATGGGCATGCAGAACCGAGGAGGCAGACTCCCTGAGGGAGGAAGATCCTGAAGTGGTCACTGAAGAGGCTTTATGTGGCGTCTGCGAGTGTGAGGAAGATCGGGGAAGGTCCCAGTCTTTGTGCCCCCCCTTAAGATTTTTCCTTTGATTTGGATGAGGAGGATCCTGAGGGACTGACCTGGGTAAGTGGAAGAGCCTGTAGCTCCTGTACCATCTATTCAACCTTCTGCTTGAGGATATGGCTTTTGAGTGTCCTCTGGTAGCCAGGCAAAACTTCTGGCAAGCCTTGCAGGCCTGAACATTTGGTCGGAGTCTAGGCAGAAGAGGCAAGTAGAGTGGCCATCCTTATCTGGGATGTTTGCCACAGGTGCACTTTGTGGAGCATTCCGAAGAGGAAGAAGGCTAAGGATACATAAAAGAAAGAGCAGCCACCCAAAAAATAAGATGTTAATTTATAGAAAAAGAAAGCATGGTATTAAACATGGGAAAACAGCTGATTGACTGTAGCTGCAGCAGAGTCTGTGGTTGGATGTGTGCTGGTCAATGGCAGGAAAGAACTGAGGAGGGAAAGGGAGCTGCCTGCCTTATATAGAATAGGCCAATGTCAGATGCAGCCTGCTAGCTAGAAAAGTTTCCTTGTGGTCCTAGCACCCAATGGCGAAGTCACATCAGTGATGGCCTGCTGCAAGAGATACCCTCAAATCAAGATCTCCCCATACCCGTCACTGTACCCTTTTCCAACACCTGTCTCTTCCTCCCTTTCCTCTCATCAACTCTCCTATGGTGTTTCCTTCATCTCTAAATTATCGTTTTCTCAATTTTCCTCATACCTCTCTGACTTGAGCTATGTCCCCTGCTCCCACCTCCTACTCTTTACACACCTCCAACTGTCGTTCTTTTGTTACTTCCCCCTTCTCCTCAAGGGCAGGGCAACTTTTCTTGCTCAGGTTGCCTGTCCTCACTCTGGAACTTGCTTCCAATCTCTACAAATTTAACCCCCTCTCTCAAACCACTTATGTAGTCTCTCTTTGCTTCCCCTTGTACCTGCTCCCACTGTAATGTTGCCTAATACTCCTGAACCATGCCTCCAGGTCCCCTTTGCCAATAGGTACATTTTTCTAATTGGCTTTGCACATTATGTTTAGTTCTTCATCTTTGGCTCTATCACTGTCACTATGTATATTAATTTTGCTTCAGAGCTTTACTGCAGTACTGTATCACGTTTAATTTATCTTACTGATTTCTGTATCGACAATTTCTTAGGACCTTATTTATCTTGCCATTTATGCCAGTAAAAGACTCCCAGATATAGACCAAGCCCTAGATTACCTAATCCATAACTTCAACAGTGTGCTAAAAGTAGGGCCAAAAGCCAATGTGCCACATGGACCTCTAGTGATCTCATGAAACAAATGAGGTTTTGAGATAATGCCTGGAAAAAAATCAAAACATCTGGACAGAAAGCAGATTGGCACATGTATTGGAACATAAGGAATAGCTGTAAGAATGGCCTCAAAAGCACCAAAAGACAATATCTGAAATCAATACTAACCTCTAACTTATCCAACCCCAAGATCTTCTGGGCCCAGATAAATTGGCTATTAAAGGGTTGTCCACATGTCAACGGGTGAACTATTGGCTGATGGACATGTCACCTCAGATCCCCTAGCCATAGCTCAGTTTCAACAACTTCTTCACTGACCTGGATAGATACAACCTCCCCCCCAACCTCCAAGCTGGATCAAAATCCAGCAAGCAGCCGGGACCCCCCCTCCACAGAGCTCCCCCAGCTCTGCTGCAGCACCCCCCGGATGGCTGGCACTCCTCAGGCCGCCGCCACCCGAGACCTCCAGGCCAGATCAAAATCCAGCAAGCAGCCGGGACCTCCCTCCACAGGGCCCCCCCCCCACTCTGCTGCGGCACCCCTGGACAGCCTGCACTCCTCAGGCCACCGCCCGAGACCTCCAGGCTGGATCAAAATCCAGCAAGGTACGGCTCCTGCCAACAGTCAATCGGAACGCGAGCTCTGCTTTCTGGCATGCTCTGATTGGTACAAACCTCCTCCTTCTTGCTTTCCACTAAAACTGCTGTCTTTAGCTCCTAATTTTAAGACTTTTTATACAAATGACAGAAAAAGAGTGTAATCCTTGTTGAAATTGTTATATTTGCCTACTATTGAAGTGATTACAGCCTCTTGTGAAACTTTTCTGTCTCAGGAACCAGACTTGGCGCCCAAACTAACAGCTCTCTTTGTCTGCTTTAATCTGTCCCTCGCTGTGCTATCTCTGAATTTTTCCCACAGACAGCATTTAACCTTGCCCTCTCTCTCTCTTGCAGCAGCAGCCGGACCCCCTCCTCATTGCTCCCCCCAGCTTGCCGCGCCCCAGGGTGGCGGCCCATCAGGCCACCGCCTAGACTCCTGCAGGCTGGATCAAAATCAGCAAGGTATGGCTCTCAGTTTACAGCCAATTTGAATGGAGAATTGTTTTCTGGCATGTCTGGACTGGTCCAAACCTCTTCCTTCTTACTTTCCACTAAAACTGCTGTCTTTGGCTTCTAATTTTAAGATTCTTTTGTACAAATGACAGAAAAGAGTGTAATCCTTGTTGAAATTTATATTTTATGCATTTATTGAAGTGATTACAGTCTCTTGTGAAACTTTTCTGTCTCAGGAACCAGACTTGGCGCCCAAACTAACAGCTCCCTTTGTCTGCTTTAATCTGTCTCCATTGTGCTGTCTCTGAATTTGTCCCACAGACAGTAATTATTTCGCCCTCTCTCTCTCTTTCTCTATTTCTCTTTTGCAGGAGCCTGGATGCCACTCCACAGGGCTCCACCAACTCCGCTGCGGCACCCCCAGACCGCCGGCACTCCTCAGGCTGCTGCCCGAGACCTTCAGGCCGGAACAAAATCCAGCAAGGTACGTCTTCTGCTGACAACCAATCGGAACGTGAGTGCTGTTTTCTGGCATGCTCTGATTGGTCCAAACCACCTCTTTCTTGCTTTCCACTAAAACTGCTGTCTTTGGCTTCCAATTTTAAGACTTTTTGTACAAATGAAAGAAAAAGAGTATAATCCTTGTTGAAATTGTTATATTTGCCTACTACTGAAGAGATTACAGCCTCTTGTGAAACTTTTCTTTCTTGGGAACCAGACTTGGTGCCCAAACTAACAGCTCCCTTTGTCTGCTTTAATCTGCCCCCCGCTGTGCTGTCTCTGAATTTTCTTCCCATACCACTTGCCCCGACCCTGGCCTCTATTAAATGCTCTTCCCCTAAGATCTAGAGCAACCTCTCATATCCCTATTGCACAGAATACTGATAACCACACCCATCTTCTAGCCTCCATCATTAGCTAACTCTGTCCCTTAAAGCAGTCACCATCCCTCTGGTCCTACCCGCCTGGCACAATGCTACCTCTACCAGCTGATAAGTCATTAATATTAAAGCCATGCATGGGAACTATTCTGCTGAGCTGCCTCCTCCTCCTCAATTAATCAAATCAATCAATCAATCAAATCTTTATTTATTCAGGTGAACATCATTGAGCACAGCTCATTTGCAAGATGGACCTGGCAAGGTCAAGGTTCAATAGTAGTTACATATACAGTTATGTTAAGAACACTTATATACAATATACCAAAACATTGTTGCCTCCTTCTAACCTATGCACCAGCCAGAATCGGTTGCATACTTGAACCTGGCCAAAGTGCATCCCCTGATGATCACCAAGCTCTGCCCACTTCTAATAAACGACGGCAATCCGCAGAGGGGACGGCTTCCCTATGGCCTCCTCTATCCTCACATCAGGTGCTCATCAGAGAATATGTGGGATTGCCCCTGGTACTGCCTGTTAGAACTATTACCTATGCAGTATCCATAATCAAGTACACTGTTAGCCCTTACGCACCCTCCGCCAAGCGTACCCAGACCAGGCGATGAAAAAAGCAGCTATTCAGCAGACTAAGACGCTATCTCATGAAGCTATTACTGCTTCTCTTATTCTACTCTGGAAACGTAGAACTTAACCCAGGCCCACCTGCTTCCCTAAGCTCTCCTGCAGATCTGCCACAATATAAAGGTATCAGCTTCCTCCATATGAATGTTTGTAAACTTCTCAAGAAGTTGGACCTGATTCAGACCTGGGCTCTACATGCATCTCCGGATTTCTTTATGATATCAGAACCTTGGCTTATGCCATCAACCCCTGACAATGTTATCAATCTACTGGGTTATAGCACCTACCGATGCAACAGACCTACCGGGGGGGGTGGTGGTCATAATATATACCAAGAGTAAATTCTCTGTCACAATTGTTGACTGTACCTCTAAGGTAAATGGATTTGAATGCCTGGCACTAAAGTTAGCCCTCTCCAATGAAAAGGCTCTCCTTGTTGCTGCATGCTACCACCCGCCATCTGGTGGCTTTGCCCTCCTACTGCATCTCCATAGCCTAATCGACTTATCCAACACCGAGTGTATCATAATGGGGGATCTCAACCAAAATTGGAATGATGAGAGCTCTATGAAACTCAAGGACTTCTGTGACACAAATAACACCTGAAGTCACCAGACCTAATAGAAAAAACCCTGAGTGAAGCTCTCTACTAGACCTCATGTTAGTCAACAAATCCCATAATTTCTTGCACACTGGAGTCTTCTGTAATGATTTAAGTGATCACTGTGCCACAGCCTGCATCAGACATTTGCCTCAAGTGATGTCTGCCACCAAATTCAATCTGAAAAGATGTCTGAAAAAGTTCTGCCGTAATGCCTTCCTGAGAGACCTGGGTAACATCAAATGGCAGGACTTCTACCTAGCCCCCTCATTCACTGAGGCATTTAATATTTTCCACAGCCTTTTAAAGGACCTAATAGACAAACATGCCCCCCCAAGGATGGTGAAGACTGAAAAACAACATCCTGGCTGGTTCTGTCCTACCCTGAAAAAAAGCTCTTAAGGATAGAGACTACAGGTGGAAAAGGGCGAGGAAATCCCGACTGGAAGCGGACTGGATAGCAATCCATACTTCTAGGAATGCCTGCACTAAATTAATTAGATCTGTAAAATCCAAATACTTCCAAGCTGCACTGGAAGACAACAAAAACAATGCCGCCAAATTTTTAAGCAGTCTCAAAGAAGTCGAAGGACATACTACTGACGCCTCCCTACCACACAAAATTGTGTCCAATAGGTCTACAATCACAGACAGGTCTGCCATATTAGACCGACTGAATGACCACTTTGCAACAGCTGGGTTGGCCTTTGATGCCTCGCCTATCAACAAAATCAGCCAGCCATGGGACCCCTCTGCTGTCTCTAATGCTAACTTCAATCTCAACCAATCTCATCCCCCCTCCTTCAGCTTCCATACAGTCATGTTTAAACAAGTAGAAGACCTCCTATTGTCATTGGATACTAAAAAGAGTGCCGGGCCAACAATATTGAACTCTACTTCCCAAAACTGGGCCATTGCTACCTAACAGCCCCCATCACCCACTTATTCAACTCCTCCCTGAAGCTGGGGAAGCTGCCTATACTTTGGAAAACTGCACATATCATTCCCTTGTTCAAATCCAGGGATCAGAGTGACCTGAATAATTACAGACCTATTTCCATACTATCTACCCTATCAAAATTACTGGAAAAAATAGTCAGCACCCAAATTAGAGAGTACCTGGAGTCACAGAATCTGCTAAATCCTGCACAGTCCGGCTTTAGAGCCAAACATAGCACAGTATCTGCCCTGGCAAAGGTAACCACTGACTGGTAAATTGCCTTGGGATTCCAAAAAATATGTGTGTGCCCTTTTCCTTGACCTTAATAAGGCGTTCGATACCGTGGACCACAATATTATGCTTAATGCACTGTGCACTATTGGCCTCTATAAGACTGCCATTAAATAGTTCACCTGCTATCTTACCAACAGTTACAACAAGTTACAGCTTCAGGTGATTTATCCTCATTAAAATCACTCCCATGAGGTGTCCCCCCCAAGGCTCCATCTTGGGTCCTATCTTATTTGCAATTTATATCAACAACCTTGATGCTCAACTGCATACAGCTAATGTGCACCTATTCGCAGATGATACTGTCCTCTACACCTCAAACTCATCCTTGAACTCAGCCCTTGAGGACCTACAATAAGATTTCATCTCCCTCCAACATAACCTTATCAAATATAGGCTTCTACTCAATACGAAAAAAAAACAAAGCCATGATTCCCTCACCTAAGGCAGCCCCAGGACCAACACACACGCATGTGATGCGAACACTAATGGGTGAACCCCTTGACATAGTAGATACCTTCAAATATCTAGGGTTCTGGCTGGGCAACAAGCTCAACTTCCTGTGCCACCTAAATGAGGTCTCGAAAAAACTAAGGCAGCGTCTGGACATGTTCTACCGCATTAAGTACCTACTTACCAAAGAAGCTAGAAAGAGTCTTGTGCAATCTACCTTCCTACCTTTACTGGACTATGCAGACTTTCTCTGTAACCATTGCCCCTCAACGGTGCTCAGCAAACTCAACATGCTCTACCACCGGGCAATAAGGTTCATCTTAAACCTGCCCTCTCGCACCCACCATTTTATACTGTACCAAGAGATGGGATGGTCCTCTCTCTCAACAATGAGGAAAAGGAGTGCTGTTTTTTGGTTCTTCAGAGCCTTGTCTGGCAAACTCCCTGCTTACATATTAAGCTTCTTTGAACATGCCAAGGGTTCTTATGGGTTGAGACACTTCTCTCTACTCTGTTTCAAGATACCCAGAGTAAAAACAACCTATGACGTGGCTGCAATCCACTTCTCCTTTCCAACCTTATGGAATTCTATGCAAAACTCACTTAAACTCGTATCCCTTCCAGGTCCATTCACTTTCAAAGCACTAAAAGCTGAATACCTTAAGGAAACCTGTAGCTGCTTTAAGTGACCTTGTAACCGTAGCCCCTAGTTTCATCAATGTAGCTGAAATTACTGCAACCTATTCAACCCCTCATCCCTGTCAGGGAGCACCTAGCACTTAGTAGTCTCCTTCCCCTTCCCCCTTCCCCCTTCCCTTCTCTCCGCCCCCCACTTCATATACATCCTCCTCTTTTTTCCTACGTAACCCTTCATATAAGATAACAATCACCTTATCTTGTTGACCACCTAAGTTTTAACTCTCTACCTATTGCGTCTACTAGTTTTGTCCTGGTAACTGCCTTTCTATGTTAGCCATGTATACATAGGCCTATTATTTATGACCCAACAACTGTAATACCTATGTTAACTATGTACTTATTGGTATATGTATAGGCCTGAGCATTCTGCCATTTGTACTATGTCTCTCCCTTGTCAATCATTTGTTGCCTGTGATCTGTATTAATGTCCAGGATTGCTTTGAAAATGAGCTTGCTTAATGGTGTGTTTGCCTGGTTAAATAAAGTTTGATTGATTGACTGATACCTCTGCTAGTTCCCAGCCTCCATCCTGTCCACCGCCTCAACCCAGTTTCCACTATAAACTGGTTACCAGAAATGAAGTTCTAAAACAGCTCCAGAATCTAGAGCCGATGGCACTCCAGGCTTTAATGGTTTGGAACCTAAGTTCCTCAAGTTAGCCTCCTCAGTACTAGCTACCCCCTTGCACACCTCATCAACAAATTATTCATCTGAGGAACTGTCCCAGAGAAATGGAAGGTAGCAATTGTTGCCCAAATTCATAAAGGAGGACAGAATGATCTACTTGATAATTACTGTCCATACTTAGCTTACTCAGGGAAACTTCAGGAGAGATTGGACTTTGACCAACTTCAGGTATATATTAAGTTTAATAACTCCCTAACATATGTGCAACATGATTTTAGTAAGAATCACAGCACTGCCACTGACCTGTCATGAGTCATCACAGACATCCTCAGGGCCATGAATGCAGGAATGGCAATGTGGGCAGTCTTTGCAGACCTTAGGCATTTGTCTTAGTCAACCATGACCTTCTTCTAGTGAAACTACATAACATAAGGCTTGATAATCACTTCTGCCAGTGGTTTACAAGCTATTTTACAAAAAGGAAACAATGTGTAATATGGCTTGGAACTATCTTCGCCCTCAGACTGATCTCTGTGGGTGTACCCCAAGGCTCTATTCTAGGGGATCTCTACTGTTCTCTCTCTCTCTCTCTTTATAAATGACTTACCCCAAAACTGTGGCAATGCCTCCATACAGCTACATGCCAACGATGCCATCCTTTACAGATCCAGCGCAGACATCAATTGGATTAACCACGAAGTAGGAAATGATTTTAAACTTTTAGAAAGGTGATTCTCAGACAATGAATTAGTACTCAACGGAAAAACAAACAAAAAAAAAACATGGCCATGTTTTTTGGAAGCAAAAAGCTAGGACCTAGTAGGGACCACCTCCTCAAACTTTCTGCTGACTCAGACATTAACCTGGAAGTAGTGCAGTCATTTAAACACTTAGGCCTGATACTTGACCAAGAAATGACCATTGAACCCCATGTAGACACCCTTCTCCAGGACCCTAAACCAAAAGCTTAGACAACTACACAGACTCTCCCCTTACCTCTCTGTCCCTGTGCATCTCACAAGAAAAAAATTACTTACCATAGTAATGTTGTTTCTTACCAGTGATACTGGGTATTTACTCACCTGGTAAAGGTGGTTGTGTTGGTTGACATCACTAGCCTATCAGGTGGGCTAAAACCCATGAGGTAATGTCTGAAGTGCCATGGACTGTCAACCAATCACAATCAGGTATTCAAAACTTCTGCAGTGACCCTTTAAAACAGAACTGCCCAGAGAGAATGGAACACATGCAAATGATGGAACCTTTTGCATGTGACAACTTTTCAAATGCTGGCTTGAACCAGCTGCCTTAAACTACTCAGATTTCCTGGATGCCTGGAAAGAAAGGCCCCCCCCGAGGACTAAGTATAATAAATAACAATAATAATAAAGATAATCGTACCCTTAACCCAGAAATAAATCCAGCTGGAGGGTAAAACATTAATAGGTACCCCAAAATATCAGAATTACCTGAAAAATGGGGAAAACACTGTGAACATAATTAGAAAAACAGTGCCAGGAAGTGACACTCATGCCCCAAAGTGCACAGTATTTAGGGGTACAGAGGCTACTGGTTCAAGAAGTGGAGGCAGGGTGGGAAGTTCTGAATACCCGAGTATCACTGGGAAGAAACAACATTACTATGGTAAGTATTTTTTTCTTCTAACCCCAGTAATACTCGAGTATTCATACTTCTGTAGACTAAGAAGCAGTACCTTTAGAGGTGGGTGCAGAACCTACTTTGGAAACAGACTGCAGGACTGTTGTGCCAAACCTCGGCCGAGTTGTGCTTAGGTGCCAGACAGAGGAGGCAGCGAGAGTGGTCGTCTTCGTGCAGGATTTGGGCGTCGCACTTGGTGCACTTTTTCTTTGAGTGAGACAACATACACTAAGAGAAAAATTAAACTTTTAAACTGAAAAAGACGAGTTAAACATCAAATTGAAGCGGGTGACTGATCACTGTTCTACCACGTTGTCGAACAAACTGGCGCAACAGTGGGAAAGAACTGAAGGGTGGGCACGGAACTGCCCCTTTTATAGTCGGTCCGATGTCACATCACCTGATGTTGGGGGCATGTCCCCGTTGATGATTGCTAGCTACTAGTTTATTGTGCAGACCTGACGCCAGGGGGTGCAGTCCTATATGTGAAGACCTACTGCAGGAACCCTCTCGAAGTAAGATCAGCTGTTTTCTGTCTTGTCTATGGTTCATAGTGGCTGTCATATAATAATTAAGAGCTCTCTTGACATTCAGACTATGGAGTTTTCCTTCACCAGAAGTAGAGTGCTCAGTGGAAAAGACATTTAAGGTAATGGTTTAGTTTAAGTGGAAACCAGAGATCACTTTAGGGAGAAATTTCTTGTTCATTCTCAGGACCACCTGGCCCTTGTGGAATGAAATGTAGTCCTGTTCAATGCAGCGAGCTTGGAGCTCACTGATTCTTATTGCAGAAGTCATTGCCACTAGGAAAACTGTTTTCCACGTGACATATTTCAAATGAGCCAAATACATGGGCTCTAAGGGAGGCCCCATCAGCTTAGCTATGCACATTTAGGTCTCATGTTGGCACTGGTTCCCTGTGAGGGGCCTGCAAATGGGCCAGGCCCTTAAAGAAACTTTTGAAGATAGGGTCTGAAGCCATTGAAACATTCTGTCCAGCTGATATGTAAGCAGATACTGAAGCTAGGTGGACCTTGACGGTGCTGGACTACGAGCCAAGTGAATGTAAATGTAGTCAAGCACAGCTGGGACCCCAGCACCTGCTGATACCAGTTCCCTGGTTGAATATCAAATAGAAAACCTTTTCCATTTTGAAGCTTAGTTTTTTTAGAGGAGGGCTTCCTGTAACCCCTTAAAGTATCCAAGACACTTTCAGAAAGATGCAAGTTTGCATATTCTAGGTCCTCAAGAGCCATGCCTTGAGCCTGAGTGACCTGAGGTTCGGGTACAGGAGCCTCCCCTGGTTGGAGGTAAGCAGACTGTGCTTCCAAGGAAGGCGTATTGTCTCTGCCACAGACATGGAGAGCAGCAGAGAGTACCATGGCTGCCTGGCCTAGCCTGGTGCTATCAAGATCACTGATACTGACTGGGACCCCAGTTTGAGCAATACCCTGTACACCAGAGAGAAGGGAGGAAAAGCATGCGGGTGTTTCCCTGACCAATTCAGAGCTAGAGCATCCAGGGGGACTGTTCGCCAATCTGGTGGTCAGCAGCAGTATTGTGGCATGTGGTGGTTCTGGTGGGATGCGAACAAGTTTACCTCTGGGGTGCCCCACCTCCTGAAAATCAATTCCACCCCTTGCCTGTTCAGGGTCCATTTGTGATGGGCCTGGTTGATTCGACTCAGAGCATCTGCTAGGGTACTTTCTTTCCCTGGCGGATGGACTGCCTGTAGAGACACTCCCAGAGAGTATGCCAGGCTCCAAATTTTCATGGCTTCTGCGCAGAAAGGGATTGACCTTGTACTTCCCTGCTTGTTTATGTAGTACAGACAGCAATACAGCTCAAACAATGCATGGAGGGTACGGGAAGTAACTGAAGAGTTCCACCAAACAAGCAAGCTACCGTACACTTCTGCTGTGAATTCCAAGGCTTTATTTCAAAAACTTAAAATCATGCTGCCAACATTTACAAGGGCTGGTTCACCTCACAGAAACCCCATCCGGTTTCATACACAGTACATCATCAGGGGGTGGTTTCACATGAATGGTCTTAGGTACTTGTATTGGAAACCATTCAAAGTGACAGTGCAATATTCAGAGTGCCAATCATTATTATAAAGTGCATAGTGAACAATATGTCTGTTATACAATCCGGCCACCTCCTATCACATTATAATAACCAACATCTAATATAATATAATAACTAAAACAAATCAATGTGTATACTGTAGGGTTACAACAAACATCAATAGTAATTATTATGTATGCTGAACAATTAGATAGCACACTTCTTTCAGAAGGATAAAAGAAGTTTTTTTTTCTGTAAAGAAAATATCAACTGCATTCTCAGTTTCTCAAATTTTCAAATGTTCAATCACGAAGACAGACCAAGCAATTCCTAACAGCTCTGAAAAGAAAAAGAGGGATGCAGTTTTAGTGTTACTATCAAAATGTACTCCTTATTATAACATCAAGGGGACTAACTTGAGCCGGCAAGGCAAGGCAAGGCAACCCCCCGGGCAGCAACAGGGTAAATACTTCAGAACAAAAAATATAAATTGTAACATTAACATCAGCTATTGCAGTCCGCACTTGAACCACTGAAGAGCTACAGCTGAGGGAGAAATCAATGTCTGTTTGCCCTATTCTATGGAAGCTGGTCACAGTGGGAAGGTCATGAGTGATTGAACCTGATGTCACAAATGCACTCCATATGTCAGGCCCAGGCCCCTCTGCTCCCACAGTGCCAACTCTAGAGTGCAATAGTGTGAAGGAGTAACAGACAGGGTAACCCTCCTGTCTGCTTTGGGTCCAAATCACCTTTAGCATTGAGTTCTGGGGGGATTCAAACTGTGAACCTTATGCTAGCATACCCAATGTACCAGCTCAGATATTTATTTTTTATTTAACCAGGTATAGCACACTAAGCTGAAAGCTTTTTTACAGGAGCAACCTGGGAGCACAAGGAGGTTAAGTGACTTGCTCAGTGTCACACAGTATGCAAGTGGAAGCTGTGGGATTCAAACCCAGATCTGGTCTGCTGGATGTCACCAAATTTGCAGCTCAGAGCCTTAGACCACTGCGCTATACTGCCTCCTTATGTAGCCTCTTCGGGAATTGCGGTACAATCCTTTGCCAGGGGCACTTAGCCAGGTCTCCAAAATGAACCCTTAAAACTCTATAAAAGACCTTAGGTATATTCTTACCTCTTTCAAGCTTAGTAACACCATCAAGCCTTTTAAACAGTTATCAGACTTAAAATGTAGGCACTTCACATGCAAAAAGAAACTGAGAAGATACCCAGGCAGTATCTTAAAGAAAATGTGATTTACTAGAATATGATAAAAATAGGTAAAAGAACACACAGAACAAATATCACAAATTTCACGGTCATCTAGAAATAAAAAGGAAAGTTATAGAAATCCAAACTCCTCCCACAGACAGTTAATTCTTCTCTAAGTGTTTCCTTTAAGTGCTTGTTAAATTAGAGAACTGTCTTTCTCTCTGAGTCCCAAGAATGATATCACACACATTTCAAAAACAATGATACATTTTCAACTGTATCTCCCCACCCCCTTAGGAGGTATTTTAAAATTAATGGTACATCAGAAGAAAAAAAACATTTCCTACATACAGTATCCCTTGATTAAACATTTCCCTTTGATCTTAACATTCCCACATCTGTCATGTCCCTTGGCTGATTTCCTGTGCCAGTGAGATCTGAGGTATTTTATGACTCTTCAGCTAGTTGCTTAATAGAGAAGAAATGGCCCAATTACTTTTCTCTTGAAACGTCATAAACTTCATATATAAGTCCTAACTTCAAAAGCAGCAGCAGGCAATAAACTGTGTCTGGAAGGATGTCTCAATTAACTGTTTTCCTCCTGGTCTGTTTAATTACATCCTATAGTTCTCAGCCACTGACACCTTGAAGTTACAGGTCAAATTCCTCACACACTGAAATGTCATACACAGACCATGTATTTATAATACCAATAACATACAACAATCATAAACAAGGGGCAGAGTGTCACACCTGATGCCTGCCATTCTGTTCTGCTAATATATCAGCTCTGTGACTGCCTGTGCCAGAGTGAAGCGCTATACACTTGCGCAATTTGCTATGCTGGTGTGCTGCACTGCCAGATTTAATTTTAGACTTGTGAGCTGCTATCAAGTTCTGTGGAACTGTGCAATCGAACTGTGGTTCTTTTAAATGTGCTGGGGCTATTAACTGTTTCGTTGTTGTAACTTGGGCTTCCTTTTTAGGCCCACGTGCGTTACCCTGGAAATGCTATACCTTGCTGCTGCACTCGATAGCTGCCTGCCACCCCCCCCCCCAGATTGGTGGTGGCAGCCCCATCATTACATAGATACATAGACAGTGTCAGCAGATAAGGGCCTATGGCCCACCCAGTCTGCCCATTTGAGCTTGTAAGTTCAGTTTATGTTTTCCTAGAAGTCTGTTGCCCCTTACCCCTGACCTCCAGAATTCCTTTATGTCTATCCCATGCATTCTTAAATCCCCGTGATTGTTTCAGCCCCCACCACTTCCTCTGGAAGGGTGTTCCACTTGTCCACCACCCGTTCTGTGAAGAAATTCTTCCTCATGTTTCCTCTGAATCGTCCTCCCTCCAACTTCATCCCATGCCCTCTAGTCCTGGAACATCTTTTTCGCTTAAAAATAGTGTGTTCCTGCACCCTGTTCCTCCCTGTGAGATACTTGTATGTCTCTATCATATCCCCTCTCTCCCTCCTCTCCTCCAGGGAGTACATGTTCAGTTCCTTCAACCTGTCTTCATAGGACTTGTGATGCAATCTATGCACCATCTTTGTTGCCCTCCTCTGAACCTTCTCTACCCTGTCTATGTCCTTACGTAGGTATGGTCTCCAGAACTGTACACTGTACTCCAGGTGGGGCCTCGCTAGTGTCTTGTATAGCGGAATTATGACCTCCCTTTTTCTGCTGGTGATGCCCCTGCCTAAACATCCCAGCATCCTATTTGCTTTACCTGCTGCCTTGTCACACTGTTTCCCTACCTTGAGGTCATCGGAGATGATAACCCCAAGATCCCTTTCCTGCTTGGTGCATGCTATATCCTCACCCCCCAACTGATATATTGTGCCAGGGTTTTTGTGCCCCATATGCATTATCTTGCACTTCTTTGCATTGAATTTCAACTGCCAGACCCTGACCATTCTTCAAGTTTCTGCAGGTCCCTTCTCATTCTGTCTACACCCTCTGGTGTGTCTACTCTGTTACAGAGCTTTGTGTCATCAGCAAACAATGAAATTCTGCCTTCTAGGTCCTGTGCAATGTCACTGATGAAGATGTTGAATAGGACCAGTCCCAGCACTGATCCCTGTGGTACCCTACTGGTCACTCTTCCCTCTGTGGAGTGACAGCCATTTACTACCACCCTCTGTGTCCTGCCACCCAGCCAGTTACCTACCCAACACACTACTGTCCTGCCCACATCATTGGGGCCGAATGATTTAAATATACTGCTTGTAAAATGTGGCAGCATTTTCAGCAGCGGCAAGTGCAGCGAGTGCGGTGAAGTGCAGAAAAGTGCACTGGGAGTCTCAGAGAGTCTGAAGAGGCTGGGGAATTGGGGCCAGTATTGATTATTGTAGGTAAAAGGGGTAAGGAAGTACTGGAGAAATGGGTACTGTAAGGTTTGCGTTGAGGATTACTCTGTGCGTGTTTAGTTGTTTACTGCTTTGTGATGCTTTGGGGTTATTATGTCAACAATCACAATCAGGGGGCTCAACTATTAATGACTTTGCCATGTCCAAATATACTGTGTTAGAGGAGTCTCAAATCAGTATGCTCTTGCTATTACTGGCTAACAGGTTTGCGGTAAGAGTATGTGGGTATATGTTATCACATTACCCTTCCCAGTTAGTCTTCTCAAGTTTGTTTGTTTTTTGTTATGTTTCAGTGTTTGTTATTGCTACTGGCTGGCGATATTGAACAAAATCCAGGTCCTTTAACTCATGATGTTGTTGATTCTAATCAGTTTACTTATATGAATTCCCATGGTCATAAACATATTCACTTGAACACTCGAAGTTTGATTCCCAAATTAGCAGAAATGGAGGTATTTATTGCTAATTACTGTCCTGATTTGGTGTTCATGTCTGAAACCTGGCTTAAAGCCTCCTTTCCTGACAATGTGTGCACTTTGCCTAGCTATAAAATATTGCATGCTGATCGTAGGTGTAAAAAGCGTCAGGGGAGGTGTTGCTGTTTATTTTAAGGAGCATTTGGTATTAAAAGTTTTGCATTCTAGTAGTGAAAATATTTCTGAAACTGATTGGCTAATTTTTCAGTTACAAATTGGTGGACATAAAACCTTAATTCTTGGGTGTTTGTAAAACCCCCCATGCTGCGGGATTGAAGGGTTAAAATATTTCTTATCGAAATTTGCCTTGTCTAGTGATGGCCATGATTGCTTGATTATGGGGGATATTAACCTTAACTGGTTTCAAAAAGATCAGTTGGGCTTGGAATCTTTATTACATTCATTTGGTCTGTCACAAGTAATTCAAGAACCAACTAATTTGAATTATTTTTCTATCAATCACTTAATACTTGATTGGGTTATTTTAAATAGGTTAAGCATGTTAGGTCACTCTGGTGTGATTTCTGAACCCGTTAGCGACCACATGGCTACTTATTGTGTTCTCAATTTTAGGCAGGTCCATGTTCCTCCCCTCCCCCGCTTATAATCCAATCTTATAACTTTAGTAATGTAAATCTTGATGCACTGTCTGTTGAAATGTCCTCCCTAGATTGATCTTTTTTAGAATGCATACCTGATATTAATTTGGCTGTTGACTTTTTTGTGATTTGTTATTGCCAATCCAGAATACTTTTTTTTCCTTTATGTAAGATCAAACTGAGAGGTGCTCCAAATAAATGGTTTTCGTGTGAACTGAGAAATCTATTAAAGAAAAAATATCAAACATAGCAGGTATATAAGAAGAGCCTGACTGCCTCTTCCCTAAATGCCTATCGTTATTCAAGAAATCTTGTTACAAAACATGCTAGGTTTTCTAGAAAGAAATATTATCATGATCATCTTGAATTAAATTTGTCCAATCCCAAGAAATTTTGGGACAATGTGAACTCTTTACTAACTCCCAAATCAAAAAATCATATTCAAAGGTTGAAAACTGATGATTAAGAGTTCTGGAGGTGATTGATATAGCCAAATTATTGAATGAAAAGTTCACTAACTTAAGTAGCTATAGGGGGCAAGTTTCATCTGGTACAAATTTTATTCATTTTAATTTAGATCTTCCTCACCTGAATAGATCAAGCTTTCATTTCACGTTGTTTGATAGGGTTGAGGTTTTGAGGCTTCTAAGTACCCTGCCCAATAAGTATAGTGACTGGGGGGGGGGGGAGAGACTTGATGGGCACTTTCTTAGGTTAGTTATACCCTTTTTTGTTGACTCCCTTTATTATATTTTTAATTTATCTTTGATCTCTCAGCAAGTTCCCTCTAGTTGAAAGCAGACTAAGTTCACCCAATTCCCCCCAAAAATGCTATCAAATTTGGTCGAAGACTTTCATCCAATCTCCATTCTCAATCCGTTAAGTAAACTGTTGGAAGATTGTTGCAAAACAGATTAATGATTATTTATTGAAGTTTGGGCTAATGAGCAGTGCTCAGCATGCTTTTAGGAAGAACTGTGGGATGGGGACTGCCTTGGTCAGGTTCACGGACACTGTACTCAGTGGTTTTGAGAAAGGTTTGATGACTGGTGCAGTGTTTGTGGACCTGACCAAAGCATTTACCTGATTGATCATGGACTTGCTTATTGTAAGCTGATAGAATTGGGTTGTTCTTGCTCCTCTGCAGCTTGGATTGGAGATTATTTGTCTATGAAATCTTAGGTTGTTAAAATTGATTCTATTGAGTCTCAAGGGGCTCCTATAATATGTGGTGTACCTCAGGGGTTCATTTTTGGGCCCCTTATTATTAATCAGTTATCTTCTGTTAGTTCCGATTGCGAAATTTTACTTTATGCTAATTATTTAATTTTGTTCTGTCAAGGTAGTTCTAATGATATTATTCCTGCCAAGATTCAATCCAATTTGTGTTTGGCTTAATCAAAATTTGTTTGTTCTTAATTCGAAGAAGACCAAATCGATGGTTTTTGGAACCAACTCTATATTAAAGACTGGCGCCTGTTTAAAAATATTTGATTTGGATGGGTCTATTATTGATCAGGTACAGCAATTTAAGTATCTTGGGGTGTTGTTGGACCCTACACTACACTTTTCTTTACAAGCTGTAGCTGTTAGTAAGAAAATCAACCAAAAATTAGGTATTTTGTTTAAATTTAAGTATTTTTTTAGTTTTGAAACTAGAAAAGCCATTGCAGTTGGCACCCTCCTCCCTCACTTGGATTATGTTGCTGGTATTTATTTTAGGCTGGGCTTAAGGGAATCAAATATTCTTTCTGTAGCCTATAATAATGTTTGTCATTTTATTTTATTAGTTCTTTACCGTACCCATTCTTGTGATCTATATTCCCAATTGGGCTGGTTTTCTTTTAATTGTCGCATTGAATATTTTTTTGGTTTATTAATCTTTAGGGCTATTTATGAGTGTCCCTCTTTTCCTTTGTCAGATTTGATATCTGTACATTCTGTTCCTTCAATGTTGAGGTCATCCAGTGGTTTGTCACTTGATACTACTGTATGTAAGCGGAAATTTGGGCTTCAAGCCTTTAGTAATTGTGCCCCATTTTACTGGAATGCCTTACCTGCCCCTATTCATTTGTTTGCTTGCAAATCTCATTTTAAAGCTATGTATAAATATTTTTTTTATTTGATAGATCATGTTGTATTTGTAATAGATTAATTAATTTGTGATGTTGTATTGTTCCGTATGTTATTTTTTCTTTGTCCGGGTCGGATCTGAAAAAGGGCCTTTTGGTTCAGTTTCCTTACCCGGTTAACAAATGAAAAATAAAAATAAAAGAAATAAAAAAATGAAAACTACACTTTTATTTCTTAATGCACAGTAATTAATCTATTTTGTCATTCAAGAATGGTAAATTGAGAGCTCCAAGCACAAAATTCCAATAGGACTCTCTCTGCCTTAACTTATCATCCAAATGTCCACCCCCGGGACCTAGATGTACTCCTTCAGTTCCACAGAATTTGAAAGTAAGTTTTACACCTCTTAGTCTGGTATCTCTGCAGTGTATCGCTAGGGCACTTCAGGAATCATTATTTTCAATGGATCTAAGATGATGTTCTATCCATAATTTCATGGCTCTTGTGGTTTTACCCACATAAAACAAGCCACACTAGCAAGTAGCCAAATACACAACACCCTCTGTCACACAAGTCACAAAATTCCTTAGCTCAAAATCTGCATTACTATTATAGCTAGTAAAAGTTCAACATTTTAACATAGAGCTGCAAAACTTGCAATTACCACGTAGATATGTACCAGGGGACAATGGTAGCAATTTCTTACCCTCCCCATCTTCCGCAATGCCAGGTTGGTAACTATGGACCAACCTATCTTTTAGGTTGGTACCTCTCTTAAAGAACATCCATGGCCTGCTTTGTGTCACCTCTTTTAAGAGGGATCCCCCTTCTAAGATATTCTAATTGGAGAAAATAATATTCTGAATTTCCTTACAATGTCTAGAATATTTGGTCACAAAATTTAATCTAGTCTCCTGCTCTCTCAGTTCTCTACCAGTAAGAAGGGTATCTCTGTCCATCAGGAGGGTGTCATGAAAGGCCTTGTTGACAGTGTGATGAGAATAGCCCCTTTCAACAAATCTGTTACACATCTCAGTGCCATTAACCAAAAAGTCCCCATCCTCGCTACAATTTCCATGAGCTCTCATTAATTGTGCCTTTGGGGTGTTCCCAATCATATGGTGTAGGTGGCAACTTGTAGCATGCAATATTGAATTCCTGTTTGTCTCTTTCCTAAACAAATCAGCATGCAAAGTACCATCCTCTTTCTTATGTATAATCAAATCCAGGGAAGTGACAGACTTGGACTCACACTGCACAGAAAATTTTAAATTCTCATTACTCTTCTCCAAATATTGTATAAAATCCACAAGTTCATCTTTTGTGCCACATCACATCATAAAGATATCATCTATATAACAATGCCAGATATCAATCTTATGGTAAAACGGATTGGTCTGGATGTCAGACATTTTCTTTCTCCCAGAGGCCCAAGTAGAGAATGGCATAATTGGGGGAAAGTAGCCCCATAGCCATTCCCTTGAGCTATAGGTAAAAGGACTCCTGAAAAACAAAATAAAATTTAGTCAACACATGCTCAGCACAGCTGAGAAGAAAATATTTATTCCCAAAGTTCACATCAGGGTCCATCTCCAGGTAGTGATTCAATGCTTCCAATCCTCCTTCATGGAGGATATTGGTATATAGGGAGGCTATGTCTAATGATACCATTAGCCGGTCTTGTTCAATCTGCATGTCATTAAGTGTTACAAGCAAATGTGAGGTGTCTCAGATATATGAGTGGAGAGAATGAACATAGCCCTTGATATGGGTGTCCGTGGTTCCACCAGGGACCCAATGCCTGCAACAATGGGGTGACCCGGAGGGTCCATAAGATCCTTATGTATTTTGGGAAGTATGTAAATACATGCATGTACAGGGGCAGTCACTGTCAAGTACTGTGATTCCTCATGTCCAATGAGACCTTCGCATTCAGATTCATAAATAAATGCATCTATAGGTCTTTTAAACTTCACGGTAGAGTCAGAGGTCAGTGGTAGATAAAAGTCTTGATGAGACAATTGCTAAGTTATTTCTGCAATGTATTCACTGGTGGACATCACTACCACTTACCCACCCTCATCAGCTGGTTTAATTGTAATTTTTTTTGTTCCCTTCTAAATTCTTTAATGCTTCTGCCTGTGAACATATTAAATTCATATATGTGGGTTTATTCGTATTCTCAAATAGAAGTTTGAATTGTCTCACATGTTTATTTCAAACTCTCACAGTTTCATTAAAGGGTGGCATATAAGTTGAAAGAGGCTTAAAACATCTTATCTCAACTGCAGGAGGTTCCATCAAACTACCCTGTGTATCCACAGATCCAGATACACTCCCTTTACACATCTCCAAATGCTGAAAATGTGCCTTTAAATTAAGATTTCTTGTAAATCGATGTAGATCAATAAAAACTTCAAAAGACTTGGAATCCTATGTGGGTATAAATAATAATCCCTTTTGTAATACTTGAAGTTGTTCTGTAGAGAGTGTTAAGTGGGAAATATTAATCACAATACTGTCTATATTCAAACCATTCTCCGCCTCTTGACTTTTGGCCTTGTTCTGATGTTTTCTACCACCTCTCCTGACCCATTTGTTCCCCTGCAGTTGAATTGCCCTCTGTTCTTCTCCCTCAGTATGCGTGGTTCCTGATCGATGTCCTAGAACTGTACTGTGTGTCCCATGTTCCACTGTTCTAGTCATCATCTTTCCCTAAAAAAGGGATCCTCATTCTCAGATTCACCATTTGACATGTTGTAATTCTGAGAATTACTCCTATTCTTTAGTATTGGTTTAAGCCGATATTGTTTATATCCGTTAAGATTTTTGCCAGGCCTCTGTTTTTTTCATTTCCACACTGTCATGTAGGTAATACTGGCAATCGCGCTCCCAATTAGTAAGCTTGATTTTCTTTATTTTGTCCTCTTCCTTCTTAATAGTGTCCTTTAATTTCTTTTCTAGGGTTACAAAATTTGAATGTTCCTTGAACTGGGCCACAGTATTTTCTTTAGTCAAAATGTCAGAGGTCACATCTGTTTGCTGGGCCTCATAATCTTTAATGACAGTTTTTATCAATGCATCTGTACCAATTTGTAATGAATTTTTCCAGTCTGACAAACATCTGTCTCTCCCATCCATATCCAGGCTTATTTGTGACCCGTAATCCCCTGGGTGAATGGCCCACTCGTAAATAGGTTTCCAAAGTGAGTTTTCCCCAGTGACATCAGCGACCCCTAAGAATCACCCTCTCCAACTCCAGAAACTCCTTTTTAATGTCCGGTGCCCTGGTTCAGCATCAACAATTACTGGAGATCTTTTAGCTCCCGCTTCGCGGGTTTCAGCCGAATCTCAAAACAGATGATCTTCACCCACTGCAGTAAGTACAAAAAAGACAAATGAGCCAACCGTGGTTCCAGTCTGAATGGAACTAAAATCTAATGTTGACATTCCACATGAATATCGCTACACTATCCAGGCCAACAAAATAGTAGACTGTCCCAAAATGTCTCAGTACAAATCGTTTCAAGCGAGGAATATCCTCAGTGTACTCACAAAATCTCTGTTGTTGAATCCATAGGAAAAGGTAGCGGTCACGGCCCGAGGAAGGTAATGGTGGCTATGTAAAAAAATGCCAACTAACAGCCCATGCTGAGCACGCAAGAACAAATAATGTAGCACAGACAGCAATACAGCTCAAACAATGCATGGAGGGTGTAGGAAGTAACTGAAGAGTTCCACCAAACAAGCAAGCTACTGCACACCTCTGCTATGAATGCCAAGGCTTTATTTCAAGAACTTTAAAACATGCCACCAACATTTACAAAGGCTGGTTCACCTCACAGAAACGCCAACCAGTTTTCTACACAGTACATCATCAGGGGGATGGTTTCACATGAATGATCTTAGGTACTTATATTGGAAACCATTTAAAGTGACAGTGTAATATTCAGAGTGCCAATTATTATTATAAGGTGCATAGTGAACAATACATCTATGTAGTACATTGTGGTGTTATTGTCCATCCTGACTTATACTACCTTTCCCTGTACTAGTGTTGTGAAGGCCTTTAATGCCTGAAACACTGCTCTGAGGAGTTCCAGCAAGTTTATGTACTGGAGTGACTCTGCATTTGACCAAGTGCACTGGGTTGTGTGGTCCACCAAATGGGGGCTCCACCCCAGTAGAGATACATCTGTTGTGAGAACAACTGATAGGGACTCCTGCTGAAAGGGAACCCCTTCTCTTAGATTGGTTTCTTCTTTCCACCACTGAAGTGCTTGTAACAAGATTTTTATAACTGGGATCAGCTTTGAGAGAGGATCTCTTCTCTGGCACCAGAGTGTGCTGAGGTAGAACTGGATGTCTCATTTGGAACCTGGAACCTAGGACTGTGCTTGTGGCCACAGCCTTGTGGCCCAGGAGCTGTAGAAAATACAGGTTACTCACCTGTAACAGGAGTTCTAGGAGTGGTATATGTTGTTCATCCACACTTGTTGGCAGATACCTTGCTGCTTTAAGACGTGCCGGAAAGTCTTCAAGCTGGCTCCTCCCACCCACCCGGGTGGTAAAACCTTTGGCTCTGCCTCATGACACCAGATCTAGCCCACTGGAAGTCAGGTTGCGTGTCGAAACTGGAGAGGTCGTGTGGGTCATGTGGATGAACATATACCACTCCTAGAACTCCTTTTATAGGTGAGCAACCTGTATTTCTAGGGACATGGATATGTTGTTCAATCCATACTTGTTGGCAGACTCCTAGCAGTTCTCCAGGAGGAGGGAGGCAAGGCACACACCCCCTATACTTACTTGGGGAATAAGGACTGGAGAACCGAGATCTCAAAATCAGCATTCTGGTGTGACTCTAGGTCAATGTGGGAATGGAAAATAGAGATGTGTTCTGACTTCTAGGTAGCAGCCCTGCAGATTTCCTGGATAGGGACATCCCTGGAAGCAGCCACTGAAGCAGTGGTATGGTGGGCAGAATGAGCTCTTATCCCTCTGGGTGGCTCCATGCCTGCCAACCTATAGCAGAGATCTATGCAGGAGATGACCCACCTGCTTATCATCTGCTTGGCTGCAGGTCTGCCAGGTGTGGCTTCAGCATACATGACAAACAGCTGGCGAACCTCTCCCCAAACTTCAGCCAACCGCTCCTTATAATAAGCGAGTGCTCTGCTAGGGTCCAGAGTATGGAGCCTATATTTGGCCTCTGAGGTGTGATAGGGGTAGAACACTGGCAGAATCAACACCTGGTTCAGATGAAACTCCTACACCACCTTCGGAAGGAATTTCAGGTGGGGGCGAAGGACAACCATGTCCCTGTGGAAGACCAGATAATGAGACTCAATGGAAAGCACATGAGCTCTCCCATCCTTCTGGCTGACATAATAGCCACCAAAAAGGTGGTCTTCCATGACAGGTGGGAGATATTGCACCTGTGCATCAGTTTGAATGGCTTGCCCATGAGCTTGGCCGATACCAGCAGTAGATACCACGGAGGTGGAGGTTCTCACACCAGAGGGGATATGTGATCTAAGCCTTTGAAACAACACCAGACCACCTTCTCCTGCACCACTGACTGTTTGCCAGCCCAAGTCTGGTAGGCATAGATGGCTGCCAAGTGCACCTTAAGGGTCATTGACTGAAGCCCTAGCAGAGAAAGGGACCACAGGTAGTCCAAAATGCTAGCCAATGGGCAGGATGAAGGGTTCAACTCTTGGCCCCGACACCAAATGGAGACTCTCTTCCATTTAAAGGCATAACATTTTTTGGTAGACTCCTTAGTGGATGCCTCAATGATGTTGAGGACCTCATTGGAAAGACCCAAGGCCTGGAACTCTAGCTGTTCAGGAACCAGGCCATCAGATGCAGGGATTGAAGGTCTGGATGGAACACCTTCCCCTTGCTGACTGAGATCAGGTCCGGGCTGGCTGGAAGCCACCTCGGGAGCCTGGAGCTGAGGCTGAGGAGATCTGGATATAGAACTGGTTAGGCCAGTCTGGGGCGATCAGAATCACCTGTACCTTATCCCTCTTCACCTTGAGAAGCACCTTGTGGATCAAGGGAAATGGAGGGGAGTAGTAGAAGAGGCCCAGGGTCCATGGCCTCAAAAAGGCATCCCCCTGCAGTGAGCCCTGCTGAGGAGGTTGGGCATGAAAGAGTCTCAGCTTCGCGTTCTCCTTGGAGGTGAACAGGTCCACCTGAGGGGTGCCCCACTGGCAGAACATGTCTTGAACTACCACTGGCAGAACAGACCACTCATAAAATGCAACGTCTGTCCAACTGAGGGCATCGGCCAGACTGTTCAAGGCTCCTGCCACATGGATGGCTAGGAGATCCGCCTCTAGGCTGATCACAAGAGACCAAATGTGGAGAGCTTCCTTGTACAGGGGCAAGGAGTGCATCCCGCCCTGATGGTTGAGATAGTACATGGTCGTAGTGTTGTCCGTCTGGACCTGAATCACTTGACCCCGTACAAACAGAACAAAGGTGGAGAGGGCTAACCATACCGCTGAAAGCTCCAGCAGGTTGATGTGGCATCGGGACTCCTGAGGGGACCAGAGGCCATGTGCCTGAGCTCCCCCAGATGGGCACCCCACCCCATCAAGGAGGCAACGGTCAAAAGGATGACCGTCAGCTCAGGCAAACAAACTAGATACCCTCCTACAGATGAACTGGGATGAGCCACCCCTGCAGGCCATCCAACATCTTCTGGGTTATGGTTACTGGCTGGTCCAGAGAACTGGAGCGCTGAGACCCCTGGCGGGCTAGCCCCCCATTGCAGGGGTGCATATGCCAGCGGGCCCAATGGACCATGCTGGTGCAGGCCGCCATGAGACCCAGAAGGTGCAGGAAGTCCTGGGCAGGGTGCAACTGTCCAATCCAAAATTATTGGGCAAAGGAGAAAAGGACCTCAGCCCTGTCTGCTGGGAGCCAGGCTCTGGCTCAAAGAGAGTCGAGCTCTGCCCCAATGAACTGAATCACCTGCGATGGCACGAGTTCTGATTTGGCCTCGTTGATCAGGAGGCCAAGTTGAGAGCAGACCTGGAGGGTCAGATCTTTTGTACTGCTCCACCTCCAACCTGGAGGGGGCTGCTATCGGCCAGTCATCCAGGTAAGGGTACACTTGGAACCCTCGGTGCCACAGGAATGCTGTCACCACTGCCATGCATTTGTTGAAGACCCTGCGAGCTGGAGAAAGGCTGAAGGGCATGGCCTGGAACTCATAAAGGGATCCCTCCACTCTGAAGTGGAGGAATCACTGATGAGACGGACTGATTGGGACATGAAAAAAACGTGTCCTGGAGATCCAGAGAACAAAACCACACACCTAGTTCCAAGGATGGTATGATCTGAGCCAGAGTGACCATCCTGAAGGTGCACGGCCTTAGGAACTTGTTCATAACATGCAGATTGAGAATGAGGTGCAGCCCTCCACCCATTTTTTTTATTTATTTATTTTATTTATCAAGTCTAGGATTACAAATACCTTTGAGCCATGGCTCTTTTACAAAGGTTCCACGTCAGAGAAATACAAATTATGGGGAACATCAAGACAGGCATTACAACAATGTGGACATTGCAAACACAGTACAGATTAATACAGTTCAAGGGTAGCATTGTAACAAGGCAGCCAGCGGCATTTGTCGAGAAAATAGACAACAGATAAAGTGCCAGAGTCACTAGGGAGAGGGAAGAGGGTGGGGAGAAGGAATGGGGAAGGGTGGCAAGAGGGTGAAAGTGCAGCATTGGGTATACCAAGATGTGAGGGTAGAATCCAGTGAGGAGGGGAGGAGGGGAACAACTAGAGCAGAAAGGGAAGTGGAGAAACAAGGTTAAGTTGGGCAGTCACAGGAGCTGTTGGTAGTGAGATAGTCACGGAGCCTAGTTTTAAACATACCAATAGTTGGGGCAGAGGAGATGGTTGTGCTGAGGCCATTGAACCAGAGTGGTGCTCGATTAGCAAAAGAGCATTGTCCCTGTGAAGTGTGACAGTGGGGGACTTTCAGTAGCTGTAGAGTGGATCTCCTAAGGCACCATTTGTTAATTCAGTGTTGTAACAGAGTTGAGACCCCAGAAGGTGCAAGGCCAAGGTAGATTTTTTTGACCATGGAGCAGGTGAGAAACTTTATGCGGTTTGATAGTTGGAGCCAGCCGGTCTGAGTGTACAGGTCACATGTGTGGGTGAGACGGTGAGCACCAGTGATGAGCCGACATGCTTTATTTAAGGCAGTTGAGAGGCGTCTAAGGGCTGTGGTTGTGGCTGAGCCACAAATGATGAGATCATAGTCTATTACAGAGATCACAGAGCTCAGGACTGCAACCTTCAAAGCTTCTGGCGTGAGGTGTGGTCTGTGTTTGTAGAGGAGACCAAGATGTGTATTAGCAGCTCTAGCTACATTATCTACATGAAGTCCATAGGAGAGATTAGGGTCAAGCTGAATCCCTAATTATTTGAAGGACACCACCTGATCTAGAGTGTTGCCCTGGGTGGTGGAGATAGCCAAGTGGTGTAGCTTGTGTGGGTCATGAGAGCTGCAGAAGAGCATAGATTTGGTGTTCTTGTCATTGAGGACCAGTTTATGATTAAGAAACCATGTCTCTACAGAACTGAAACCAAGTTGAAGGTTGTGTTGAAGAGTTGCAGGATCTTTGTGAGTGGGGAATACAACAGCAACATTGGCATATAGTACGATCTGCTCAGCGCAGTGGTAAGGGAGGAGTTTAAGAAAAGGCTAAAAGGAGGGTCCCAGTATGGATCCTGTGGGACACCCGGCGGAACAGGCAGGGTGTTAGAGAGCGTCCGTAATTTTTACTCTCTGTGACCGGTATTCTAAGTAGCTTTTAAACCAGAGAGAAGAGTCAGGTGATAGCCCGGCATTCAGTAGTTGGTGTATTAGTAGTCCATGGTGTGCTGTATCGAAGGCCTTGGAGAGGTCGACGAAAACGGCCCCTGTGAGAAGGCCGTTGTCAAGGGATTTGTGCAAAGCTCCAGTGAACTCAAGAAGGGTTGTGGTGGTGCTGTGACCTTTCCGGAAGCCATGTTGTTATAGACAAGGTATATTGTTTTTATCCAAGCGGTCAGTAAGTTGATCAGCCACGATGCGCTCAAGTGCCTTAGAGAGTGGAGGCAGTATGGAGATATGGCGATAATTTGAGTGAATCGTCTTGTTCCCACTTTTATGGACTGTTTCCCATAGGTCTGGGAATTTTCCACAGCTGAGAGAGAGGTTTAGGATTTTTGTTAATGGATGAATTACCTCATCGAGGGTGAGCAACAGAAGCTTAAGGTCCAGGGTGTCGCTACTAGATCTAGATTTAGAGATAGCTGCAGTAATATAGCGCCGAGCTTCATTCAGCCTTACCTTCCTGAAGTAGAAGAGATCACAGAGCTCATGACCAGGAAGTACCTGGACACAAACCCTGGGCATGGAGGAGGATCCACCACTATGCTAATCACCTTCTTTTGGAGGAGCAAAGCTATGTCGGCTTGACAAGCCCACAGAGAGGCTGCAGAACCAGTAGCCCCCCCAAGGGGAGACGGCTCGAAAGGGAGGGGTCTGTTTGAATTCAAGAGGCAGACCCCTGCTGACCACTTCCAACACCCAACAGTCCATGGTTACAGCAGACCAGGTGGAAAGAAAGTGGCTGAGCTCCCCCACGGAGGAACCAAGGGGAGGAGTGACGAGGTTGGGGTGGTACCCCTCAACCCACCACAGGGCAGGCTTGGAGGAAGGGCTGACTGAGGAGCCACCTGGACCTTTCCCTCCAAGCTTCCTGTTGGAGGAAGCAGCAGGCTTGGCCTTGTGGTGCCAAACATGAGCCTGCTGGCCCTGCTGCTGGTGCTGCTGGGCCGGTCATGCCGCAGGGAGGAAGGGCAAAAGGGCTTATGCTCTTGCTGATGGCCTTTGTCCTTCAGGGCAGATGTGACCAAGTCCAAAGTGACACTGGACTTCTCGATCTGCTAGAGGTGGCCCTCCACCCCGGTGTCCAAGAAGGGGACGTCTGCCAGCTTGTGCTGGGTATCTGCCATGAAGGTCAAGATCTGCAGCCAAGCTCTGTGGCACATGGCTACTGCAGCCACTACTGACTGGGCACAAGAGTCACTGATGTCCAGAGCAGTCTGGAGCTATTGCTTGGCCACCACCCTTCCCTGATCCCGTACCTGCTTGACCGTCATTTGAAGATCAGCTGGGAAATGTGGAAGCACCTCATCCAGGAAGCCCAAAAGGGCATGTGAAAAGTGTGCCATCAGTAGAGCTGAGCTAGCCTGTCGAAGGCCTAGGGAGGCGGCAGCATAAACTTTGCACCCGGAGTAGTCCAGCTTTTTGGACTCCATGTCCAGGGCCTTCTCTACGTCCCTGGCATTTCTGGAGCACCGGAAAATGCTATCAGTCTCCAACCCCTCAGCCAAGGAGTGCTCCAAAAAACTGGAGAGGGAACCAGTCGGGACTGCGTACTTGCAGCCATCCTGGCCAAAGGTGCAGGTCAGGAGGCAGTCAACTGCCACAACTCCAAGGCTGGACCAACAATGGCCTCGGCCACAGGAAAGGCCTCCGTAGAGGAATCCCCTTGGTCCAAAATCTCTGTGAGGGGATATCTGGCCCATTTCTGCATGGGTTCGAGCTCCATCCCAGTAGACTCTGAGATGAGCTGAAGAATACCGATAAACGAGGATGGGCTCTCGTCCACCGACAGACCCCCGGAGGATTCCAGGTCGAGGGGCCTGGAATACAAAGAGGAGTCTGCGAACAGCTGCTGACCACCTGAGCCACCCTCCACTCACTGAGGCTGATTGGAGATAAGAGTGACCGACAACCTGTGGGACAAGCCCTGACCAGACCAAGAATCCTTGGCCGAGGCCCCAGTCTTTGACTGAGGAAGTAGTGGTTCCACCACAATAGGTAAAGCAGCCGGTTTCAGCCAAGCAATCAGTGCCGGAGTCGTCTCCTTGACCAAGGAACTGAGGGCAGGAGACTGCTTTGGCCGCTCGGGTGACAGCCACTTTACTGCCAGGGAAGGCAAAGGAGGCGGCTTGTTGCTGGCCAATAAGAGCTGCTGCCACATCATATCCTCATAGCACCAACGCAACTTGCGTCGGAGCTTCTCCGAGGAGGAAGGTGAGGATGAATGGCAACGCCACTTTCCGTGATGTCAGGACCGAGACTGCCTGCAGGACTTGCCTGACACAGAAGAGGACCAAGACCATCGGGGTCGCCACGGTGGGTCGAGGAAGGGGGGGAGACCCGCACATCCTCCGGTTCGGGGTCCTTGATCAGGGACTTTGGCTCGGGAGGCTGAGGCAAGTCCTCGATAGGCACCGGAGGAACCGGTGTAAGAGGGTTGTTGGCCTCTCCAGTCAGCAGCCTGTCTAATGGGTCAAGGAAAATCTTGACTGCATCAATGGGTGTCTCAATCGGCTGGCCTGACGGGGACACCGGGAAGCCAGTGTCCTTGGCCACAATCTCGACCGAAGTCAATAAAGGACAGTCCGGGGAGTGAGATCTCTCTTGCTCCCACGAACATCGACGGTGGGACTTACCTTTTGAGTTCTTCTTTTTTGACTGACTGAAGTGAGTCCCTGAAGGCCCCTCTCCCTTGGTGGAGAGGGACTGACAAAGCTCCCAAAAGGAAGCAGTGTAGAAGGAGCCCAAGGAGAGCAGGATAAACGCTGACGCAGAGGAAGATGAAGCTGCAGCCTGGGCCGCCTCCTCCTCGAGGGTGATTAACTGATCCAGCTGCTCTACAGAGCTCACCACCACGGACACCACCCATTGGGCCTCCTTTAACTTCACCGGCGGAAACAGTTTTTATGGGCACCCCAGATGGAGTCAGGCGGTGTGGTCTTTGAAAACTGATGCCAAAAAGGACTTGCACAGATCGCAGGCCTACGAATCATGGCCAAGACCAAGGCAGTAGATGCACATGACGGGCAGGTCAGTCCAAGACATCTTCTGCCTGCAAGGGCACCGATGGAAGCCGGGAGTAGATTTAGAGTCACAAAAACTTCAAAACGATTTTCAGTAATACCGAAGGTTCAGGATCCAGACCTAGAAACGCAAGAGCACTAAGGAGGGAACCTGAGCTTCCAAGCAGTAAATATCTGGCATCATGGGGTGGTGCTGAGGGTTTTCCCACCCAGGTGGGTGGGAGGAGCCAGCTTGAAGACTTTCTGGCACATCTTAAAGCAGCAAGGTACCTGCCAACAAGTGTGGATTGAACAACATATCCATGTCCCTAGAAATGGAAATTACATTCTTACCGTAATTATTGATCTTCTTGGACAGTCTCCATCACTCATTTGCACTAGTGGGATAGTGCCGGAGGCGCTAGGACCAAGCGGGAGCCAAAATTTTTCAGAAGAGTCTGTGCCGAGACAGGACTACACATGCACGGCACCACCAGACTAGCTCACGCCTAGGCTATCTCGGCGACGACCCTCTTACTGCCTCAGTACCTTTTCAACTGAGGAGGTGCAGCGTAACTAATGAAAATAACATCCAGAGTTTCTGGGCCTGAGAGGGCCCAGATGGCCCTTCAAGAAGGGTCAAAGAACAATGTCTTCACAGCCTGAACCATAGGCTCATGAAGACTAGGAAAGAAAATGAGTGAACCCAGGGGATGGCGGGTGGGTGTGTGAATGAGTGATGGGAACTGTCTAAGAAGGTCAGTAATTATGGTAAGAACGTAATTTCCATATCTTTCTGGACTAAGTCTCCATCACTCATTCACACTAGTGGGAGAGTACTGAGCTAAAACAAACAACCCTGAGTAGGGTGGAGGAGATGGGGTTCACTTAGAAAGGACAGCCAAGGACTGTCCTACTAATAAAAAGAGCTGTCTTGAAAAGAGCATCTTGAATATAGTGCTTACAAGATAAATGAGTTGTAACTCACCACTTTACCGATGACTGCAATGGACACAACATGAAACTCTGCCAGGAAGCCACAACCACTCTAGGAGAGTGGCAAGAACCTGCCCTCACAATCTGGTATAGGATCAAAATTAATAGTGTCAAAGACATGTACTAATGCAACATAAAAGGACATCAGGAGCTGAAAGAGCTGGAGGTAAAGTCTACTGTTCAGGGTAGACCGAAAAGCGCAGATGGAAACCCCCACTACCAAGTACGGCTGACCTGCAAGCAACAGGTCCAGGTGCACTTGAACCCCTTACTTGGTGAGCAAAGAAGGTCCAGGTGGGGTTAACCCATCAAGGAGAATGGTTTCCACTTGGTCACTGAAACCTTCCTGATGGAAGGCCAAAGCATGACTTAGAAGCCTCTTGTAGTGGTTTAGTAGAACCAGATCCTACCCACTTCATATTCCAAAAAGGAATCATCCTGCCCCCTGGGTACAACTGTAGTAGCAGTCTCTGAAATCAGGGAAGAAAGGAAAAGTGTACAGGAGGTTGTGTCCACTGTGGAAAAACATTCCGACAGAAAAAAAACAGGGGCTGGATTTCTAAGGCAAATAGAGGCGGATGTGCGTCGAGGAGAGACAGAGCAGGACCAAGTTAGGGCTAACCCATTCATTGAAAGTGACAGAATAGTGGCAGAAGTGACAATGTTGTGAGTCACTACTCACTCCGGCCTCCCTGAAGGGAGCAAGAAGGACTCTAGTTTGCTTTGCAGAAAAACAAACCTCACAGCTCCATCAAGCACTTGGAGAGGATAGCTTCATGAGCACCTGGCATGGAACTACTGCACAGGAACAGAAGGTGTGAATATTTGAGATCCATCTCAGAAAAAGACCTACTTGACCTACGGTCAAGAAAGGAGCACGTCATCTGTTCAGTTGAACCAAGCAAGGAAGTAGGAACCTGAGTTCTGACTCACTGGAGAGTCACTTCTGTTGCTGCGAGGCTCTGATCAACAGAAGAAAGCCTGATAAAAAAAGGGGGACCAACAGACTGGGCAGTCGCCTAGGTCTAGGAAATATCTCAGAATAAGAGAACTCTCTCTCTTGGAGAAGAGAGATAACCCACACCTCTGCTGGATCGGACTCCCCCTAGGGGTAGAAGAAATCAGGTACTCTTTACCGTAGTTTTAGAGATGACCACCTCAAGGGCTAAGGTGGAACCTGACCAGACCCAAAAGTGTGGTATCGGGTAATTTCAGCTAGGCCCTGTGCTGTGATAATTTTAACTTTTTTTTTTTCTTAACATTAGTCTGAGCCTGACAAGGTTTCAGGCTGCTATCTCGCAAGTATTGCCTGATAAAAAAATGATGAAGATGTCATCCCTCTGAGGAGCAGGAGGAGCCTGAGCATCCATAACTGAAATTGTGACTGGACTAACAATTACAGCTGAAGAGATGTTAACCACTTGTGCTGAAGAAGCCACCGAAGGGGCAGTATCAGAAGGGGGCTGTATACCCCTATCAAAGGAGCAAAGAGCATGTGCGGCTCCCGACCATTGAATTAGAATGTTCCACAGAGTGTAATTGTCTTGAAGACTGAAAGAGTCTAGACGCAGAGGTGTATGGTCCATGGATGCAGTCTGAATACTATGGTGGACCCCATTACTGAGGAACTACTGAAAAGATCTAGCATCATGGATTCTGATAGCAAGGCCATGACCTTTAGTATATAAAATGAGTCATCTGCTGTATCACTGACCAGAAGGACAGGAAGAGACTCATCTAGATGCACTTCTCTACCCCAGAAGAATCCCTACAGGAGGTCTAGGTTGGAGCCACTAAAGACTCCATCACCAGGAAGGATGTCGAGGAGCTTGGCACCATGTAGGGAGCCAAGAAAGTGCTGAGCGGAATGAGATAGTCCATTGGCAGAACAGTACAGAAGAGTTCCATCAGCGGAAAACCACTGGATGTCACAAGATCCCATGCTGACCTCCACCCACTAAGATGTGTGGAAAAATAATCCGCAGAACAGGGCTTCATTCTGTGGAAACATCATGCCACAAGTCCCATGGAAGAAGAGGTCTGCAGAAGGAAATCCATTACTAGTTCTGCTGGGCAGCACCAACTGGCACCCCTGTGGCACCAGCATCACTCATGGCACAGGAGGGCACCAAGCAGTGCCTAAGCCAACCTGGATGACACTGAGAGAACCCACAGCAGTATCTGCAGGTACCCCCAGCACCCATGGCAGCAATGGCACCCCAACACCCATGGTACACATGGCACCATAGCACGTGTGGCACCCATGATACCCATGGCACCCACGGGTGCTTAGCACCACCTTCAGCAGAACCCGTGGGTGCTTGGTGCTGCCTGCAGGTGCTCAGTACCACCCGCAGGTGCTTGGCACCACATGCAGGGCAACAACAACACCCATGGTGCCACATAGAGTGATGGCGCCCAGCCATGGTGCTGACCCAAACACCAGCAGTGCCACCTATGGCACTGATGCCAAAACCAGCGGTCACAGCGCCAGACCTGTGGTGCCACCCATGGCGTCTGGCATGGTGCCATGAAAAACACTGCCATGGAAAATGCCAATGGTGAATCCTGAGAAGAAGGGGAGAAGGAAAAAGGTGGTGCCCATGCCGGCCCCTGATTGGAAAGAGAGAGAGGGGTAGTCACGAGGGGTTGACACAAGGGTTTGACACGATGGCAAAAACACCAAAAGGGCACCGCGCTCACCATGATTCAATTGACCTAGCTCCGGTCCAGTGGCTTCAAGGCCTGGAGGCCCCGAAATCAGGAACACTGGCCAGGAAAACTGGATAAAGTAGAACCTCCTGCTCCACAGGAGTGGCCCAGAGGTGAAACTGCTCACCGGAGCTCCAATGAGGACAGAGATGGAGTCTGGAGTCTAAGAATGTGGCCGTTAGGAGCGGGGCCAAGAGGAACCCACCAAAGTTAGTTCAGGCCTATTACCCCTCCTGACGAACAATCCTCATGCAGATGCACCCCAGGGCAACCTCAAGCGGCACTGATTCTTCTTCCCACAACGCGGAAGAAAAGCTTGAGGTTTAAGCAGAGCCGGATCTCTGGAACCGCTAATTTGTGCTTCGGTGGACTGTCCCCCCCCCTCCCCGAGCACATGACTGTCTGTAGATGGACCCCCTCCCCCGTTTATCAAAGGGCATCAGACCAGACACAGCCCCACTGCCATAACAACTTTCAAACGAAGTCTTCCTACCGTCATCGCTACCATCTAAGGACGACTCCGTTGATGGCAGGTGAGAATTTCTTTTTCGTCTTCATAATCTTCTTTTCTTGGTCATAAAATAAGAAATTACTACTACTAAAATGTTAAATTAAACACTAAAAGCTGCTGTCGAATAGATGAAAACTTTGACTCCAGCAGACAAGCAACGTCGACATCCAAGCGCATTCGACGGCGGGAGAAAATGAACTGAGGCAGTTGGAGGGTCGACGCCGAGATAGCCTACACAGGCATGAGCTAGTCTCGTGGTGCCACACATGCATGGTCCTGTTCTGGCGCCGACCCTTCTGAAAAATGTTGGCTCCCACTTGGTCCTAGCTCCTTCGGCGCTATCCCACTAGTGTGAATGAGTGATGGAGACTTAGTCCAGGAAGATCTGCCTTGCAGGTTTTGGCTTATGCAGGCTGAAAGAGTCTGCAATCAGCTGGATACTTCTTACCCTGTCTAAGGGCAGGTAAACTCTGCCCTGCAGGGTGTTGATTTCTGCACCTATGAACTGCAGCACCTGTACAGGTATAAGAACAGATTTTTTGTGGTTTATCAGAAACCCCAGGGACTCCAGAAGCCTCTGGGTGATCTGCAGGTACTGTCTGACTTGCTGTGGTGATTTTCCTACCACCAGCCAGTCATCTAAATATGGGAACACTGTGACATCTTGCCTTCGAAGGTGTGCCACAACCACTGCTAAGCACTTTGTGAACACTCTTGGAGCTCAAGTGAGACTGAATGGCGGGTTGGGAATTGGTAGTGACCTGATGGGAGTCTGAACCGGAGGTATTTTCTGTGAGACTCCCTTATGGGGATGTGGAAATAAGCATTTTTTAGGTCCAGTGATGCCAACCAGTCTCCTTTTTGTAGTGCTGGCAGAATCAATGCCAATGTAACCATTGTGAACTTTGGCTTTGTCAAATACTTTAGTAACCTGAGGTCTAAGATAGGCTGCCACACCCCATTTTTCTTTGTGGTGAGGAAATACCTTGAGTAAAACCCCTTTCCTTTCCTTTCTGCTGAGCTGGAACAGGCTCCGCTACAGTTGACAATAGCAGGTTCTGAACCTCTTCCTCCAACAGCTTCTTTTCTGGGAGGGAGGATGGTCTGAATACTCTGGTTCTCAGAACAGGAAGGGATCTGAAACTCAGAGACAGTCCCTGACTCACTACTTCCAGGACCCACTTTTCTGTGGTGATTACTTGCCAAGCCTGGAGGTAATTAACCAGCCTGCCTTTGACAGGTAGAGTGGAGGCGACCTGTGAAAACACATCAGGGTATTTGTTTACTCTGGGGTGGAGACTGGGGTTGAGATCCTCCCCTGGGGCCCCTTCTGCCCCTACACCTGAAGTACCCTTGCTGGGGATACTGCTGGTATTGGGGTGCAGCCATTGCCTGGAAAAAGGGCCTGTTATGAAAGGACCTGTCCCTGCCTCCCCTCCCATAGGGTCTGGTGGATGAGGAGGCCTTCTCTTTGGCTGAATTGCTCTTGAAGGTGGCTTTGTACCCATCCACCTTCTTCACATAAACCACCTTTTTGTTACCAAGGGAATTACCCTCCAGAGGGAAATCCATGGTCTTTGTGTGTGTGTGTGTGTGTGTCCTGGGTAAGGTTTGTGGCTCTTAGCCAGGCAAACCTCCTCTAAGCCACAGTACTGGCCATCCACCTAGCTGCTGTATCATTAGTATCAGCAGCAATTTGAAACTGATATTTGGCTGCCAAACCTAGCAGTTTCTGCAAGATAAGCCAACAAGGGTGATGTGGCCTTGTCTGCCATAGCCAAAACAGACTGCCACAGTGACTTTTGGTACTGTGCTGCATAGACCTGAAAATTAGCCTGCTTGATGGCTGAGGAGGCTGAGAAGTATTCCTTCTTGGCCACACTGGCAATTTTTCTGGACTCCTTTTCTGGTTGTTGAGAAGCCAGGGGCACTTTAGCCTTGTCACAGGCTACCTTCTGCATCACCCCCTGGTGGTCAGGGTGGGAAAGAAACAATTACTCACCAAAGTAATATTACTTCTTCCAGGGTGTTCTTTAGCATTATTCACAGATGCAGTATGCCAGCTGGGTTCAACTGCCCCAGAGAGGATGAGTCAATGCAAATGAGGAAGGCATTGGCCAATCAGGATACAGTTAGAGTAGAGTACTACCTGCAGTCAGCCTGAGGGACCTCAGAACGCATTTCAGAGCTGAAAAAGAGAAAAAACTGTGCCCACTAGGGACAAAAAAACTGTTAACAATAACCCACCATATAGTCTAACCCACTATAAAGAAAAAATTATATATATATTTATTTATATATTTTTTTTAAATCACAGGAAAGAATGACAGTCGCCAAATTTGGCTAAATCCCCTGACAGAGCCTTTAGACAAGGTTTCCAGGGGAGGAAGGGTGGGAGTGTCAATAATGCTAAATAATACTCTGGAAGAAGTAATATTACTTCGGTGAGTAATTGTTTCTTCTCACCCCAGGAATTCATTAGCATCTATTGACAGATGCAGGCTTCGAAACAGTGTAGTTGGGAGGATGGCACAGAAACCTATTTCAAGAAGAGGCTCTGAAGTACCGTCCTGCCTCATTTGGCATCCTATCAGACTACACATCCAAGAAAAAAATCTTATTGGATGTGAGAAGCAAATTTCCAATAGATGGTCTGCACACTTCTAGTAAGGATATAGTCTTGAACCCTGCCCAGGAGGCACCTGTTCTCCAGGAAGTAGGTCCTAAGCATGAGAAGGGCTGAATGTCAGCCTTGCTGTACCAGACCCGAAACACGGGAACACAGTCTCATGGAAAACTACTCTCGGTCACTTGTTTCTCCTTTTCTGTGAAACTGCAGGAAAGGAAGGAATGATAATGAGAGTATCTGAACTGCTAGGACCGCTCACGCGCACCGGATGACAGGACTAATTCATGCCCCATCTGAGCAGCTTGAGGTCGCCTAGACAGGAATTGCCTGAGAGCAGTACAGGCAGAGAAAACGGGTTGATGAAGGTGGAAATGGTAGACACTTGGGAAAAGGATTTCCCTTCCATCTAGAGGACTTAATTGTTCTTAAAGGCACTAAGAGGATAAGCCCTAAAAGAAAAACCTGAAACTCTGAAACCCGTCTGACCAAGGAAAAGACAAGCAGAAAAGTTGTCCTCGATGTTACTCTCTTCAGGACAGAATTGTCACAGGTTCAAAGGACACCCCATGAACTTGAATATACAGAGGTTTGCATTCCATGTGAAAAAACTCCAATCAATCAATACATAGATACATAGACAGTGTCAGCAGATAAGGGCCTATGGCCCACCCAGTCTGCCCATTTGAGCTTGTAAGTTCAGTTTGTTTTCCTAGAAGTCTGTTGCCCCTTACCCCTGACCTCCAGAATTCCTTTATGTCTATCCCATGCATTCTTAAATCCCGTGATTGTTTCAGCCCCCACCACTTCCTCTGGCAGGGTGTTCCACTTGTCTACCACCCGTTCTGTGAAGAAATTCTTTCTCATGTTTCCTCTGAATCGTCCTCCTCCAACTTCATCCCATGCCCCTAGTCCTGGAACATCTTTTCGCTTAAAAATAGTGTTTTCCTGCACCCTGTTCCTCCCTGTAAGATACTTGTATGTCTCTATCATATCCCCTCTCTCCCTCCTCTCCTCCAGGGAGTACATGTTCAGTTCCTTCAACCTGTCTTCATAGGACTTGTGATGCAATCCATGCACCATCTTTGTTGCCCTCCTCTGAACCTTCTCTACCCTGTCTATGTCCTTACGTAGGTATGGTCTCCAGAACTGTACACTGTACTCCAGGTGGGGCCTCACTAGTATCTTGTATAGCGGAATCATGACCTCCTTTTCCTGCTGGTGATGCCCCTGCCTATGCATACCAGCATCCTATTTGCTTTACCTGCTGCCTTGTCACACTATTTCCCACCTTGAGGTCATCAGAGATGACAACCCCAAGATCCCTTTCCTGCTTGGTGCATGCTATATCCTCACCCCCAACTGATATATTGTGCCAGGGTTTTGTGCCCTATATGCATTATCTTGCACTTTTGCATTGAATTTCAACTGCCAAACCCTGACCATTCTTCAAGTTTCTGCAGGTCGCTTCTCATTCTGTCTACACCCTCTGGTGTGTCTACTCTGTTACAGAGCTTTGTGTCATCAGCGAACAGTGAAAATTCTGCCTTCTAGGTCCTGCGCAATGTCACTGATGAAGATGTTGAATAGGACCAGTCCCAGCACTGATCCCTGTGGTACCCCACTGGTCACTCTTCCCTCTGTGGAGTGACAGCCATTTACCACCACCCTCTGTGTCCTGCCACCCAGCCAGTTACCTACCCACCACACTACTGTCCTGCCCACACCCATATTCCCCAGTTTGTGTAATAGTCTTCTGTGTGGCACAGTGTCAAAGGCCTTGCTGAAGTCCAGATAGGCCATGTCCACTGCCCTCCCCTGATCCACCTCCCTAGTCACCCAGTCAAAAAATTCAACGAGGTTGGTCTGACATGACCTCCCCCTGGTGAAACCATGCTGCCTTGGGTCCTGTAGTCCATTGACAACTAGATGTTCCACCCATCTCACCTTCAGTAGTGCTTCCATGATCTTCCCCACTACCGAGATGAGGCTGACTGGTTTGTAGTTCCCTGCTTCCTCTTTGTTCCCACTTTTGTATAAGGGGACTACATCTGCTGTCCTCCAGTCTTTGGGTACCTCCCGTTTCCAGTGATCGGCTAAACAGGATAGCCAGAGGTTCAGCCACCACCTCTCTTAGTTCTTTAAGGACCCTGGGGTGCACCCCATCTGGCCCCATTGCTTTATCAACTCTTATTACTTCCAGTTCCTTCAGGACCCTTTCTCGTGTAAAGGGACTTGTGTCCATTTCTGCACCATTCTCACCCCTTGTACTCCCTTCAGACCCATTACCCTCCTCTTCCTCGGTAAAGACTGAGCAGAAATACCTGTTCAATATGTCAGCTTTACTGTTGTCATCCTCCACGTGGCCCCCATCCTCCCTCATCCTCCCTCTTCAGTCTCACTATCCCTCCCTTTGTCTCTTTTTTCACTTATGTACCTGTAAAAGGGGGGGAGGGGTGGCCCTGTATGTTAATGAAAATATCAAAGCTACAGAAATTCAGAATACACATAAGGAGCCAGAAGAACTGTGGGTCACCCTGGAAACAGGTAATGGGACAGCCATAAGAACTGGGGTTGTCTACAGGCCCCCAGACCAGAGGGAGGACATAGACACATTACTGTTAGAAGATATACAAAACATGACAGCTAAAGGGAGGTTCTGATAATGGGAGACTTCAACATGCCAGATACAGATTGGTCAATACCAGCAGGAACATCTGCCAGAACTAGACTCATAGTGGATTCTGCAGGGGAGGGCCTCAAACAACTTGTACAGCAAACCCACAAGAGACAGGGCTATCCTAGATCTAGTACTGACTAACAAAGAAGGGATCACAGATCTCCAGGTAGAAGGTCACCTGGGGCCAGTGACCATCACATGGTATGGTTCAATTTGGCTACTTACATCTAAATCATCCCATTCCAAGGCAAAAATATGGGACTTCAGAGGAGCTGACTTTGATAAGATGGCCAACAGAGTTAAGCTAGCCCTGCAAAAGAAACACAGGTGAGGAGGTACAGGCAAAGTGGGCAAGCATTAAGGATACAATACTTGAAGCAACATCCCATTGTGTTAGACAGAAAAGAAGTGCAAAAGAAGAAAGAAACCACTTTGGTTCTCAAATATAGTAGCAGAAAAGGTCAGAGCCAAAAGGCTGGCCTTCAGAAAATATAAGGGAACACAGCGGATGAAGATAGGGAGGCATACCAAACTGCCCTAAGGGAAGCAGGTAAGGTAAGGCAGGCAAAGTCCCAAACTGAGGAAACACTAGCACGAACAGTAAAGAAGGTGACAAGACTTTCTATAGATACATTAGTGAAAGGAGAAAGTCCAGAGGGTATTGCTAAGCTTAATGGAGAAAAGGGAGCATGTGAGGAGGAGGACCCTGTAAAGGCATCTATCCTAAATAGATACTTTTGCTCAGTATTTACTGAAGAGAAGGTAGGGCAGGGCCCACAGCTCAGCATCATGGACACAGGGGAGGGAGGTGAGCACTACTCCCTCTACAAAAAGAAAGGGTCCTACAAGAGCTTCTAAGCTCAGGGTGGATAAGGCAATGGGACCTGATGGCATACATCCCAGGGTACTTAAGGAGCTAAAGGAGGAACTAGCAGAGCCATTAGCAGAATTGTTTAGTGAGTCTCTGAGCACAGGAGAGGTCCCAGAAGACTGGAGAAAGGCTCATGTGATCCCACCCACAAGAGTGGTAGCAGGGAGGAGGCGGGGGAACTACAGACCGTCCGTCTTACCTCAGTAGTGGGCAAGATTATGGAGGCACTCCTTAAGGAAAGGATAGGCAACACCTGGAATCCATAGGCACAGGATCCAAGACAGCATGGGTTTACAAAGGAAGGTCCTGTCAAACTAATCTCATAGATTTCTTTGACTGGGCAACCAGAGGTGGACCAAGGGGAGCAGTTGATGTCGCCTACCTTGACTTCAGCAAAGCTTTGACACTGTTCCACATAGAAGATTGATAAATAAGCTAGGTAGGCTCGGGTGGGTCAGAAGTTGGTCAACTGGGTGGCAAACTGGTTGACTGGCAGAAAACAGAGAGTGGTGGTAAATGGTATACAGTCAGAAGAGATGCAAGTCACAAGTGGGTACCTCAGGGATCAGTCCTGGGGCCAGTCCTATTCAACATCTTCATTAGTGACCCTGCAGATGGACTAGAGGGTAAGGCTTGTCTGTTTGCAGATGACACCAAGATCTGCAACAGAGTAGATGATCCAGATGGGTGGGCAGAATGAGAAGAGATCTGGATAAACTAGCAGAATGGTCAGAAGAGTGGCAACTGGGATTTAATGAAGAGTGCAAAATCATGCACATAGGGAAGAGAAACCCTGAAGCCACTTATAGGCTGGGAGGGAGTTGCTAGCAGTCACAAAGGAAGAAAGAGACTTGGGCATCATCATCACTGATGACCTAAAATCATCCAAGCAGACCTCTAAAGCAGTAGGTAAGGTTAGGGGGTTAGTGTATTAGTAGGGTATCACAAGTCGTAAGAGGGAGTAAAATCCTCTGTAGAAGATATTGGTTAGCCCCATCTGAGTACTGCGGCAGTTTGGAGGCCACACCTTCACAAGGACATTAACCAAATTGAGGCAGTCCAGAGAAGGGCAACCAAAATGGTGCAGGGACTGCATCAGAAGACATATAAGGACAGATTAACGGAGCTCAATATGTATACCCTTGAGCAAAGGAGGAGAGAGGTGATATGATCGAGACATTTAAACACCTTAAGGGCATAAACAAGGTGAAAGAGTCTAACATGTTTAAATATAAGAAAATAGCAGGACAAGAGGACACAGCATGAGATTAGAGGAGGCCGATTAAGGGGAATGTGAGGAAATTTTTTCACAGAAAGGGTGGTAGATGCATGGAATGGCTTACCACAAGAAGTGGTGGCTATGAATACAGTGCAGGGCTTCAAACAGGCATGGGATAGGCATAAGGGAGCAATACAAATGACTATGAATAGATAGGTCACTGACAGAGCAAAGGCCGATGGCACATTTATAAGGTAGAAAAAGAAATGGGCAGACTGGATGGGCCTTGCGGTCCTTATCTGCCGTCAACTTCTATGTTTCTATGTTCTATGTTTCTATGTTTTGTCCCCTCTACCCACTGATTTTGCAATGTGTTGTTCTGTCTGAGCTTTGGCTTCCCTTACTGACCTCCCTGCCTCCTTTGCTTCTCCTGGTACTTCTCCCTATCCCTTCTGCCTGTGTCTTTTTGTATTGCCTGAATGCAATCTTTTGGCTTTCACTTTCTTTGCTACCTCTTTGGAAAACCATATGGTCTCCTCTCCTTTTCCTCTTGCTAACCTGCTTAATGCATAATTCTGTTGTTCTTGTAATCCCATTTTAAATACTGCCTACTGTTCTCTCAACCCCTGATTCCTGTCCCATTCCCTTAATGCCTCTTTCAAGTATCTCCCATTTTCCCAAAGTCTGCCCCCTAAAATCCAGGATACGTGTTTTTGTGTGGTTTGGTTCTGCTCTTTCTGTGATTTCAAACCACAATGACTGGTGGTCACTGTTTCCCAGGTGCTCCCCACTGTTACCCCCATCACACTGTCCCTGTTTGGCACAAGGTCCAGTATTGCCTTCTGCCGAGTTGGTTCCATGACCAGTTGCTTGAGGAAGGCACCCTGAAGGAGTCCAGGATAAATCTACTCCTAGTTGATGCTGCTGCTGCTGGGATGCTCCAGTCCACATCTGGAATATTGAAGTCTCCAACCAGTACTACTCACCCTTGTCTACCATCCTTTGGATAGCTAGCATCAGCTCCCTATCTGTTTCTTCCTCCTGGACTGGTGGTCTATAGACCACACCTGTGCGGATGGCTGTCCCATTTTCCTTTCCAGCTTAACACAGTATCTCTCCCATTTTGTTCCTCCTGGATCTCTGTGGCCCTTATGTCATTTTTCACATACAGTGCCACTCTCCTCCCTTTCTGCCTGCTCTGTCTCTTCTGAATATGTTGTAGCCAGGTGTGGCCATCTCTCCAGTCATGGTTATCATTACAACAGGTTTCAGTGATGGTCACAATGTCCAGGTCTGATTGTACCATGACAGCCTCCAGATCTTCCATCTTGTTGCTAAGGCTCCTGGCATTTGCACACATGGCTTTCCATGATTTGACCTCCTAGACTGTTTCACTGTTCTACTCAGCCCCTTCCTTGGTTGTCATTTATCCCTGGTTCTCCTTGCTGTCTGCCCTTCTGCTGAATTTTGCCCCTTTCTGCTTATCCACCTCTTGGGCACTAATCTCCATCTTTTGCACACTGCTTTGCAGAGATAGCCACTCCTCTGGTTCACTGGTTCCACTGCTAGCTGTGAGGGGTGAGCAAGTAGGTACCCTCCTTGCTGGCCTGCCACCCCCCTTTGCTAGTTTAAATGCTTGTCAAAGTAGCATTTAAACTTATCATTGAGTGCTTGGATTCCCCTCCAGGATGGATGCAGGCCGTCAGGCTTGAACAAACCTCCATCCCTCCAGGTGGGTCCCCAGTCACCAATGAATCCAAACCCTTCCTCACAGCACCAGTTCTTCAACCATGAGTTAAAGTTCCTGGTGCATGCACTCTTATGCTCTCCTTGCCTCTCACAGGTAGTACTCTGAGAAAGTGACAGAAGTAGTACTTGCTTGAGACCCTCCCAGTTTCCTAAACTCTTCCTGAACTTCCTTTGGCTCCCATTTGCCAGGTCATTAGTACCTAGGTGGATAATGACATCCAGCTCACCCTCCCGTCTTGCCTTCCCAGTGATCCCCAGGATCTTCCTTCCATCCCTCCATGCCGTGGCACCTGGTAGGCACCTCACCTCCCTGTCCTCCCACTCCTGTGTTCCTAGCTGGATCCCTCTTATGATGGAGTCCCCCACCAGGATTCACTTCCTCCTCCTCTGGGGTCCACTGCTTTCCCCGCTGAGGTCACCTCCTTGGCTAACCTCCACATCCTTTCCTTTCACTTCTCTGGGTACCTGTATTTGGTTGTCCTCATTTGCCAGTGTGGCATATGAGTTCTTGAGTGGAATAGGACCTGGGATGTGCCTCTGCCTGACTGCTCTAACCCTCCCTGAGCCCACTGTCATCCAAGTGCTCCTCGTTCTGGCATCCTTTGAGGCAGTTGCATTGGACTGGGTGGTCCCTGGATAGGGGTGATGGTACTCCTGACCCAGTTTACTTCCACTCTGAGTCTGGCTACCTCATCCCACAGTCCAGAGAGATGCATGCAGATAGGGCAGCACCTCAGTGTCCAGAAGGTCTGCCTGAATATGGCTGCCCCACAGCCACTGCATTGCACCACTCCCCACATTATACTGCAATTCCACTACTCGTCTGCTACTGAAGCTCTCCTAGTTCCCTTTTTATCAATTTACTGTACTAAAAATCCTGCCACTGATCCTCAGATATTTTTTTTTTAAATTAAAAGAAACCAGTAAATAAATAAATGAGTCAAAACACTTGTCGTGTTGAGGGTGGGCTTCTTCCCCCTTATGCCCTCCTACTTACACCCTTACTATACCCTGTGTTTAGCTCCTGTCAATCAGATTTAACAGGGCATATAATTAAGAGTTGGGGAAGGGAGGGAGGGGGACAGCAATTAAAGACAGCACAGAATTACACCACCACTATGTTTTAAATTTTCAACAGCCCAAAAACAATTATAAGTAAAGACAACAAAGAAAGTATAGTGTCACTAAAAGCCCATAATCTAAGTTTAAAGGAAAAATAGCAATTACCAGTTACTCTAAAGCACTGAATTGAATATGTTTCCTTCCTTCCCCTTCTGGCTTCTTCTTCAATCAATCAATCAAATCTTCATTTATTCAGGCGATCATCATTGAGCAAGGCTCATTTACAAGATGGCCCTGATAAGGTCAAGGTTCGAGTTGATGCACAGCAATTACATCACATACTTATGAGACAGTTATACATACAGAAAAAAGAAAATGTTATTTATAACACAATAATATACAGAGAATTCACATGTTAAAGCTTGGCAAGAGAAAGTTAAACTAACATCTACAATATGTACAGCACATATATATCACAATGAGGGCCATGACAGTCACTCACATAATGAGTACAATGATGGTGAAGGGAATATTGTGTGCCATATACTGGCAGTGTCTGGCTGGAAGGAATATGCTATACGTGATTGGAATATGGTTTTGTGGGATGACTATTCTATCTCTAGCGGTAGCAGCTGCATTTCTCTGTGAAGAAGGCTGTACAGTGCTGCTTGAAGGATGCAAATGGAATGATAATGGACAGTTTTAGGGATTTTTGTAGGGTGTTCCATGCTATGGCTAGAGAATAGCTGATTGCTGCCCTCCCTATTTTGGTGTTGACTTTGGGCAATTTGAGCAGGATGATATTGTTGCTTCTTAGGGCATAGGAGCTGGGAGTGGTCAAGTTGAAGCAGTCCAGGATATAGCTTGGGAGTTTTTTTGATAAAGCTCTGTAGATCCATAGAGCTGCATTTCTGCTCCTCCTGACATGAAGGGAAACCCATCCAATTGCATCATAGAGAGAACAATGGTGAGTATTATATGGCAGGTCTGTAATGAACCTTATTGCTCTATGGTATAAGGTATCCAACTTTTGAAGGTAGGGAGTGGGGCAGTGACTATAGAGGAAGTCTGCATAGTCAATGACTGATAGAAAGATGGCCTGGACTAATCTCATCTTTGAATCTCTATTAAGGAAGGGTTTTAATCTGTAGAGGAGGCCAAGCCTTAGGCGAAGCTTTTCAGCAGTTGTTCTAGATGCTGAGTAAAGTCAAGTCTGTTGTCAATCCACACACCTAGGTATTTGAAATTTTCAACATACTCCAGATTTTCTCAAGTATAATGCATAGCTGGGGAGACTGATTGAAGAGGATGTGTTGGTGGAGTTTTGGGTTGTGAACATCATTGCTTTGGTTTTCTTTGCATTTAGCAGAAGCTTTTTCTTGAGAAGCTGATGTTGTAACAGGGAGAATTCTGCTTGTAGGATTTCATGAGCAACTTTAGGTGAAGGGTTGCTGACATACAGTACAGTGGCATCAGCAAAGAGATGTACTGAGGACTTGGTAAGGGTTGAATCAATTTTATTTATATAAATGACAAAAAGGATAGGACCCAGAATAGAGCCTTGGGGGACTCCTCTTGTCAGTGGTCTTAATGGGGAGAGGTCACCTTCAGCTTTTATCTGCTGTGATCTACCGGAGAGGTAGCATCTGAACCACTTAAGGGAGGATGGATCTAGGCCAATGGAGTGTAGGAATGAGAGTAGCAGTTCATGGTCCACAGTGTTGAATGCTTTGCTCAGGTCCAGGAATACTGCACAGACATTGTTCTTTTTATCCAGTTCGGTTTGCCAATCATTGGTGACCTTGGCTAATGCAGTGATAGTGCTATGTTTGGCCCTGAATCCAGATTGAGCTGGATTTAATAGATTAGCATTGTCCAGATATTCCCTTAACTGAATACTCACTAATTTCTCCAGCATCTTGGATAACACAGGTAGGATGGAAATGGGCCTGTAGTTATTAAGATCCATAGGGTCCCCTGATTTTAGTAGGGGACCACTTGGGCTGTCTTCACAGCGTGGGAATAGAGCCAGAGTTTAGGAAAGGTTAAAGAGGTGAGTTAGGGTACTGCAAGCACAGGACACGCAATCTTTAGAAAGAATGGGTCCAGAAGATCTGCTCCTGCACTTTTTTTGGTATCTAGATGCCATAATAGATCCTCAACTTGTTTCAACAGTATAGGTTTGAAGCTAAAGGAGGAGTCAACTCTTTCTTCACCAGTATAGTGGGAGCTTAAATGATCCCTTAATAGGTTAGCTGGGGAGGAGTCAAAGGTAAGGCCAGCTGTTGTGAAGTGGTAGAAGGGTCTGGAAGTGAAATGGCCCCTTGTGGAATTCTTTGAAATGGCCTAAGAAATGGCAGATTTTTCTTGCCCGACAGAAAACAAATCCAAGTAACCACTAGGTGTACTCTTAAAAAAGAGTCCTACTGTCCTACTGTAGGTAAGAAAATAAAAACCTTTAAAATTTTACTGGAAACAAGTCACAAAGACCGAACTAGTTCCATGTACAAGACAGTAATGCCTGTATATGAACTGAATAATCCAGTCATGAGAGGAAAGAGGGTTAAAAAACTGTAGGCGATTGTCTTTGTACCAAGGAGAAAAACTGCTTCCATTAGGAAACTGAAGTTTTTGTGGTAGTAAAACTTTTTTTTTTAAAGACGTTCCAGGCCTTATTTGGCTACAGGAACTCTAGAAGATCTAGCCTCTCAAGAGCCCAGCCTTGAGGAGAGAAGACTGGGAGCTGAGAAAACGCTACTCCTGTGCAAGAAAGTAGTAGCTTGTGGAAATGAAAGCAGCCAGAAGGTTGTTTTACTGAAACATTTTTTATCATAAAGTACCAAGGATGTCCAGAGCCACCGGGATCGTGGTGGCTGATTCCTTAACTACAAAGGTACTTAGGAAACAAGGGATATATTGGAGAAGGAACATTCCTCCGACCCATCCTTGAGATAAGAAAGTCTGTTGAAAGGAACTCCGAGCTGGGGCATGCAACAGGTAAAAGGGGAAAAAAAATGATTTGGACTGGCGGTGAAAATTCAGATCTGGACCTGACCTTACCTACTGAACAATGTGGCTAGGACTTGCGTGCAGAGGGCTCACTCGAGGTGGCCCTGACTAAAGCAGCTTAGAGGATTTGCCAAAGGATCCACTTGCAGTGGCCCTGCCAAAGTGTTGTCCTTGCTCAACAGATGGATGAGAGACTAAGACGCCTCCAAAAAAGCCAGCCAGAGATCAAAACTCGTAGCTATTGCAGAATGATTGGAAGCCTAGTGTCCCAAATGCTCGCTGGTGTGATACAGGGCAGGAATGTCATCCAGTCTTCTCCGAACTAAATGACCTAAGGACTGAAAAAATGCAGGCCTGATAGGGATGTTCTGAGATTCCAGGGACTGATGAAAGAAGGACTCTCTCAGAAACTAAGCCCCAATGATGGAACCCCCTGAAGGGAAGTGCCCGCCAGAAGGAAGCCTCTACCAAAGATTTGAAGGGGAGAGGTGTGAAGTTCAAGGTTTCCTTACACCAGTCCAGACTGTAATAGGGTTCAGGCTTCATGAAAAAATCTCTTATTTAGAATCTGACCCAGAGGTCTAGCCCCTGGAGCTCTAGTAACAAATTATGTACCATATACAGGGAACGAACTTCCCCTGACAAGAGATGAGCATTGTCCCTTAAGAGTTGCCAAGATTTAGTTGGTGAGGAAACTTTTTTCTAGTAGGTGCAAGACAACCTAAGAGTGTAGGAAATAACATGTCAGATTTAAGACTTGAAAACCAAAGTCAAGAAGAATTGGCTAAGGACAGCCAAGCCTCTGAGAAGTGAACCAGAGATTCCCTGTCTTCAGGAAAAAACTGCCAACTTACCCAGATAGCTGGAGAATAGCCCGATTGTTTCTCCATATCTGAGAGCACTCTGGAGGCAGTCTAAATGGCATGGAAGAAAACTGGTAGCCACCTGAGAAAAATCCCAGGCTAGGGAACTGAGAACATAGTATCGAGGGAAACAAGAAAATCCCTTGCGTTTGCAAAAGAAAGACCCGAGTCAGGGAAGCATACTGACCCCAGGTTGTAAAAGGTGATAATGATTTGCTGTTCCCTATTTTCCTTTAAAATTCAGGCAATAGCCTGAAAAAGAGGTCCAACTCACAAGGAGAAGGGAACCCTTTCACGACTTTGAGCCTCACGAGGTTCTAGTGCTCCAGTTCCCACTACTGACATGCAACTAGAGAAAAACAGAGAATGCAGCACTTGGAGGTAAACTTTAGTTATTTATTTACATATCATGTGCATACATACATATATGTATGTGTATATATATATATATATATATATATATATATATATACACACACACACACACACACACACACACACACATATATATATACACACTCACACACACAAAATCACACATGCCCCCATAATGCAAAGCATCATGGGCTGCATATGCAAATCACCATAGACTATTATGCTGGTTCAACTTTAAGCATATATATTTATTTATATGTCAATATCTGCATACATCTATCTCCTTTCATATAATTTTTTTATTTACTTATTTTTTATACCAACCAAAGAAGGGTTAAAAACTTGAACCAAGAAGAAAAGTAACTGAAGAAAAAAGGGATTACCAGGAATGAAAAGAGCATTCCTGCCTAAACCCCTGGAAAACTTAACATTTGAAAAATTCCTAATGAGTTGGCATAGGGAAAAAAGGGTAAAAAAGGGAAAACAATTCCTACCCAAAGCCAACCATATCCTGAGACTTCTGGGAAAGGAACGCTTATCTTTAACTGAGTACTAGGAGAGTTAAACTTGTCCATACGCGCCTGTCAGCTTCAGTTTGCCATAAAGACAAACCAGAATTTGCACCAATATCTGCATACATCTATCTCCTTTCATATAATTTTTTTATTTATTTATTTTTTTACACCAACCAAAGAAGGGGTAAAAACTTGAACCAAGAAGAAAAGTAACTGAAGAAAAAAGGGATTACCAGGAATGAAAAGAGCATTTCTGCCTAAACCCTTGGAAAACTTAACATTTGAAAAATTCCTAATGAGTTGGCGTAGGGAAAAAAGGGTAAAAAAGGGAGAACAATTCCTACCCAAAGCCAACCATATCCTGAGACTTCTGGGAAAGGAACGCTTATCTTTAACTGAGTACTAGGAGAGTTAAACTCGTCCATACACGCCTGTCAGCTTCAGTTTGCCATAAAGACAAACCAAAATTTGCACCAAAGCATAACCCAAAAAGCTGGAACTTTTAAGACAGGCCAGCCTGAGAGAAATTACCTATGCCAAGACTCTAGAAGCTGAAACATTGTGACTTAAGGCTATAAAAACTATAACAGCATAGTGCTACTATATGCCACTTGAGTATTTCAGCAAACCTCCTTCTGAATAGTGCTCCAGAGCTGTCACACTATGGCAAGGATAGAATACATCAAAAAACTCTTAACATATGATAGCGTATGCTACAAAGGTATTACATAAAATTTCTTACTCATGATATATGATTATCTAGAGTCTATCTCTGGAGAGAAAACAGACAGTGGCCCAAGGCTGGGAGGCAGGCCGCTGTTTGCAGTAACTCTCTTTAGTCTGAAAGTGTACAGATAAAAACAGCAGAACACTTACCAAGCTGGTATTTCATCTGAATGGTTCAGTCAACCCCAAAAGAGAAGGAGGAGTTTTCAGAACCTACTTGTCTGTGTCTTCAGAGAGTTGTCAACATCTTTGGAGGACAGCAACCACCTGATCTATGAAGTAGTCGTCCTCCACCTCTTTATCGGTGCCGTCCTGGAGGGAAAAGTCCAGGGAGTCCACCGGTTGAATATAATTGCCTCATTATACCAAAACCTGACTCAACCTCAGGGTGACCAACTGGAATTAGTGGGCCCCGAGAGGAGTTCATGAAGAAAATCCTTTCCAAATTAATAACAATAATAATATCCCATAGGCATCAGGATTAACAAGAGAGGAATACTAGACCAAGGAGCCGAGAACACGCCCAGAAATATAAAGTCTAGAAAAATTGCCAAGCTCTCAGAAATTCAGTTGCAGAGGGCATAATTTTATCAACCCCTGATGCCTCCCTAAGTCATTCAGAAGGGAGGTCAGAGGAGATTAATCTCTATCTATGTGCAGGAAGAGGGCACCCTGCATGTTTTCAAATTAAAAGCTTGGACAGAGAGACAACTACTACAGAACAAGACTTGTAATAATTCAAGTCCCAAGGGGACTTGTCATTTTCTTATGTGTTAACTTGAGGTACCTTCTTCAGTGCTTTTTTGAGGGGGGGAGAGTAGAGGGAAAGCCCAGAAAACAATAGTTAGACCAAAGCTTAAACAAATCAAAATCAACTTTGAGATTTTTTTTTTCACAAATAGAAAAAAAACAGAACCACCTTCACACCTCTTGTCAACAAAGCCCACTGCACAATAAACAAGAAAGTCTCACCCCAAAACAGGGGGGATTGCCCTTCAAATATCAATCATTTTGAATTTAGTTAGAGAAAAAAGGTTCCAAGAATCAGACTTGGTGCTAAGAGAAAAATACAAGACGCTGATAAAACAAATCAATGATTTTAGCACAAAAGCATTAAAATCACCGATAATTACTAAAAACTAAGCAATTAAATAAAAACAATGCAAACTATCATGCACGCGGGCAAAATTTACTTCAGAAAAAAACACCGAAGCAGGAAAACACGACAAAATCCTGCAACTCCACGGAACCCAGAGCAGATGTGGTAAAAATAGATAAAATGAAGAAAATACACGAAATACCTTAAAAGCAACACTCAAAAAGAAAGAAAATGACACAGGAAGATCCCTGAAGAGGAGAGCTCCAAGGCATTGTTGCCAGTTCAGAGGAGAAAAAGTTCTGATGTCCCTCAGGCTGACTGCAGGCAGCACTCTACTCTAACTGTATCCTGATTGGCCAGTGCCTTCCTCATTTGCATTGACTCCTCCTCTCCAGGGAAGCTGAACCCAACTGGCATACTGCATCTGTCAATAGATGCTAAAGAATTCCAGGGGTAAGAAACAGAAATTCTGCACCCTCCTTGTCCAACTGATATTTCTTGTCCAGTTTCTTATCAAGAAGGGGACAGAGTTTCGAGTCTGTAAAATCTTCAAGGCATCCTTCTTGAATAATGTATTGACTGGGAGAAGGAGCCTTTTAGTGGAGGTTAGCCCCACCATCTCAAGGTATTCAACCTTCTCCTCTATTTCACCACTTGTGGTGATGTCCAGGGCATCAGCCATCCTTCTCACAAAAGTGAAATGTGAGGAACAATCTTCATTAGTTCTGGGAGGAGAGACAAAGTCCTGCTCTGGGGAAACCTCAGGCTCAATGGTTTCTCCCTCCTCCTCCTCACACTCCCCATAATCCTCCTCTTCAAAAATTAAGGATTTGGCTGAGGGGCCAGCCTGTCCGGCTGGGGTCTCCCCAGATGACTGCTGATCAGGAGAACAAAGTCCCTGCAAGGCTTATGCCACTTTAAAAGCCTACGCTATTGCCTGAGGAGAGGTGAGAGCCATAGCACCCACAGAAGTCCCCTTTTTGTCCAGTAGTGGATTCTGTGTGCTGTGAGAGCAGTCAGGAGAGGGCTGGAGCATCCCATGGACTGCTCTCCTTCTCTGAGGGAGGGTGGGGAGAATGTCTGGCGCTTGATGGACCCCTGGTGGAGGCTGGGGCTACCACAAGCAGCCAGTGTATGGATGTCTGGGGGTGGGGCGGATGCGGGACATCACTGCACGTCCCCGCCCCCATGAAAAAAACAAGAAAAAAATCACTGCACTAGCACCTCCATGACGCCCCCCCCTCACCACTCCATCAGCTCCCAGGCTGACTCCTCTGACCTGACCAATGTCCATGACACCATGGCTGGTGCCATGACCCCTCTGGGGAAAGCAAAGGGGGCAATGAGGAGGTCGCAGCTCATATGGGAGTGGAGGGTGGTGAGGACCGTGACCAGTGCCGATAGTCCTGACACTGGTGTGGACAAAAAAGTAGTAAATAAAAAAAATATTTTAAATAGTAAATAAATACAAAACACAGAACATATATACATAAATGCTTACAGTCAGAAAGAAAGTATAGTCACGTAAGAACTTACCGTAGCAGTAGATCTTTGAGAGGAGCTCTTGCAACAGGCTATCACAATAAGAACTGTGTCGCAGGCACTAGGACCCACTGGAAAACTTCTCAGCCAGCAGTACCCAGCAGGGACCGCCCCCTTTGGCTCCGCCCCAACGTCAGCTCTGGTATAAAAGGGGGTGGACCTAGCTCCACCCCAGTTCCCCAGCCAAGTCCCTCGAATGAGCCCTGACAGGAGAAGGAGGCAAAGCTCGAAGATAATACTCTGTACACCTCAAAGGAGATGGAGGGTGGAAAAGTAACGTCTGCTGCAAGAGCTCCTCTTGAAGATCTACTGTTACAGTAAGTTCATACGTAACTGTACTATCTTACTTCAAGTGGGAGCTCCTGCAGCAGGCTATCACAATAAGGACTGAATCTCAAGCAGTCCCTCACCAAAGAGGTAATTGACCCTGGGAGGTGGAAGAGAAGGAGCTGAACATAAAAGCTCAAGACAGGAGTCCCTGAAGGACTCCCAGGCCAAAGCCAGCACAATGTCTGGAGGCAATGTCCAAGCTGTAGTGCTTTATGAATGTTTGCGCTGAATTCCAGGTAGAGGTCATGCAAATGTCCCTAGTCGAGACATTCCACAGTGTGGCGAAGGAAGTAGACACTCCCCTGGTGGAGTGACCCCAAGCCGGGCCCAGAAGGGGCTTGTGGTGCTTCTCATAGCAGAAGATAACATAGTGGATAATCCATTTGGAAATGGTCTTCTTGGACACCAGTTTACCCAAGTGTTGTGGCGCAAATCCCACAAACAGTTGCTCCGATTTACAATGATTAGCCATTCACTTAAAGTAAAACCTTAGCATCCTGTGGATGCCCAAAGTGTGAAGAAGAGCTTCCCTCCTGTTAGAGGGAGAAGGGAAATAAACTGGAAGGTCAACCGACTGGTTGAAGGTCAACTCCGAGACCACTTTTGGAATAAACTTATGGTTCATCCTGAGGGAAACCCTTTCCCTGTTGAAAATTAAATACGGTTCTTTACACATCAGAGCCTGGAGCTCAGAAACTCTTCCAGCTGACGTAATGGCAACTAAAAAGTAAACCTTCCAGGAAAGATATCGCAGCTCACAATCTGCTGCAGGTTCAAACGGGGGAAGAGTAAACTTCTCCAACACAAAAAGGAGGTCCCATGGTGGGATAGGATCCCAAAAGGGAGGTCTCATGTGAAGAATCCCCCGTAAAAAGGTGCGGGCTACATCCAACTGGACTAAGGCCCTGTCTCCCGAAAGGGCATGATAAGCCGAGATGGCACACATGTGCACCTTTATGGAGGAGTAGCTCAAGCCTTGCTGATATAAGGAGAGGAGATACTGTAGAGCTGTGTTCACTGGACAGTTAATGAGATCCAGATGGAGAGACGAGGCCCACAAGCAGAACCATTTCCACTTCATAGCATAAATGGAGCGCATGGCAGGCTTTCTCACCAACACAAGAACATCCACCACCTCTGGGGGATACCCCATACCTGTATTTTGCTACATCCGAAGGAGCCAATCGTGAAGGTGTAAGGATCAGAAAGCAGGATAGACCATCGAGCCCTAATCCTGAGATAGCAACTGCAAGCATATTGGCAGTGGGATTGGAGGTTCCGTGGATAGCTGCTGAAGTAGTGGGAACCAAATCTGCAGAGGCCACAGTGGGGCGACCAGAATCATTTGAGCCCCCTCGGCCTGTACATTCAACAGAACTCTCTGGACGAGAGGAAAGGAAGGGAAGGTGTAAAGAAACCTTCCTGTCCAACAAAGGGACAACGCATCTGGCCAAAAAACACCAGGTGTGGGCTCTTGTGAGCAGAAAACTGCCAGTTTGGCATTGCGTGGTGACGCAAACAGGTCCAGCTCTGGATGACCCCATGTGTCGAGCAGCTGGTCTGCTACTGATTTCAGTAGCACCCACTCATGTGCCTTGGACTGAGAGCTGCTGAGACTGTCAGCCAAGTCATTTAGGACACCTGGAATGTGCACCGTGGAGAAAGAGATGCACCATTCCAGTGCCCAATATCAGACTCTTATCACCTCCTTGCAACGGGGGCAAGAATGAGCGCCCCCTTGTTTGTTGATATAGAAGATGACCGTCATATTGTCCATCTGAACCAGAAGAGAGCCTGGTACAAGGTCCTCCTGAAAAGCACGTAGCGCACTGAGGACCACTCGCATCTCCAGGACATTGATGTGGAGTTTGCACTCAGTGGTCCAAATTCCCTGCATTTGGTGGGTCTCTAGGTGTGCTCCCCACACCAAATCCGAGGCATCTATTGTAAGGGTCCGATTTGGGGACTCTGAATGAAAGAGGACCTCTGTTTTGCAAACTGAGTGGATCCATCCATCAAAGAAGTGTTCTCTTTACTGGCTCTGTGACTCTGACCATGTGGTCTAGGTCGTTGGAGCACTGATCCCACTGCACCCTGAGCATCCATTGTGGGATTCTCATGAGAAGGCAGGCCAGAGGAGTGACTGGAATGGCCACCACCATGTGCCCCAGAAGTCTGAGGAAGGTCCTTGCTGGGACCTGAGGAGTTATTAGGACCGATCTGGCTATCTCCTGCAAGCGATTGCCCCTCTCTGGGGGTAGAAAGACCATGCCCTGGACTGAATCAAGGACTGCTCTGATAAAAATGAGTCTTTGGATGGGTTCTGGGGAAGACTTTGGAAGGTTCAGGGTGATCTCCAGGTCTCGGAAGAGAGTATAGGTGTCTCTGAGAGCTTTAAGCAGGCGTGACCTTAACGGGGCTGTGAGCAGCCAATCATCCCAGTAAGGGAAGAAGTAATGCCCCTGAAGCCTTAGAGCTGCACCCACTACTGCCAAACATTTTGTGAAGACTCAAGGAGCAGAGGAGAGGCCGAACAGAAGAACTCAAAACTAATAATGTTCCCCCTGGAAGTGGAACCTCAGGAACTTCTTGTGAGGGGGAAAGACCCCGATATGCATGTACGCATCATGCATGTCTAGGGAGCAGAGCCAGTCCCCTTGGTGCAGCAGAGGAAGAAGTCCTGGAAGGGTCACCATCCGGAACCTTTTGTGCTTTATATAAAGACTGAGAGAGCTGAGGTCTAGAATGGGACGAAGGTCCTGAGTCTTTTTTGGGACCAGGAAGAAGTGTGAATAATACCCTTTTCCCCGCTGCCGTAGATGGACTGGTTCTATTGCCCTTTTTTGCAAGAGGGCCTGTATCTGTCCTTCTATGAGAGGGACATGAGAAGGAGGATATCTGGAGAACCTTGCTGGAGTTTCTGGAGGAATCTACGCGAACTCTAGAGTGTGTCCTCTCCTTATGATGTCTAGGACCCATTTGTCTGCAGTGATTGAGCTCCATCCCTGAAAGTATAGGGAGAAGTGACCCCCTACCACCTCCCCTGGGACCTCCGCTGGAGGAGGGGGGTCATAAGGGAGTTATTGGGCAGAGCCAGGTGTGCGCAGAGAGGCCTGGGAGAACTTGGGGCCACGAGGAGCACCTCCAGGCTGCTGGTTGCTGGCTCTCCTCTGAAAGCCACCTCTCTGGTTCTGCAGATTGCCATGGGCTTGTCCACCTGAGGGCTTCCGAAATGGCCGCTTACATCATCTCTGCTGGTCTCTACGGTACATTTGGTGGACCAACCAGATGGATTTGCCTGACTCTTGGAGGTGTGAGATAAGAGACTCCATCTCCTGCCCAAACAAAACAGTACCTTTGACTGGTAAGTCCCGGATACTGGACTGAAAATCTTGGTGAAAGCCAGAGACCCTCAACCAAGCATGGCACCTGAAACAGACCCCTGACACTGCCGTTCTCACTGCTGTATCTGTAGTGTCATACGAGGCATGCAGAACATGTGTGCCTACGTCCGAGCCCGATTTCAGGATGTCCAGAATCTCTCTTTTCTTCTCGGAATCTGTCAAGGCATTAACCAGCTGTTGTCCCCACTCCCAAAGTGCATTCTGGTACTGGACCATATGGGTAAGGAAGTTCAGGGATCCAATGGAACAAGTGGAGGCAGAATACACCTTCTTGCCCACCTGGTCCAAATAATGAAACCTCGGATCCGGACCCTGTGAGCTGAGGTGCTTGGGCTGCTTAGATTTATCATGAGCAGCTGTAATCACTAAAGAGTCCATCTGAGGGTGTTCAGCCAGAAATGGTTCATCCCTCGGGGCTTTGTACAACCTGTCCAATGTTTTTGGAACTGCCAGGACTGAAGCCAGATGCTTCCAGGTAATCTGGGTGAGGTCCTGGAATGTGTCAACCAAAGGAGGCACCACTAAAGGCTTAGGCTCCTTCTGCCTCAGGTACTTTGCCAATCGATGGCATTCTGGATCCAGGTCCTCCGTATCCCACTCATTGGAGGCCTGGATGTGCCTCATGACGTCCATGAAGGTCGGATCATCAGAAGGCGAGCAGAGCCGGTCCTTCTCTCTTGGGGAACCCCCAATTCCTGAGATGGAGGAGGAAGAAGAAGAGGAAGAGGGGGACCAGCTACTGGGTGTTGAGTAGCTGGACCTATCCTTGTGACCAGCCTCACTCGAATGTCTGTGACTCACCGACTGACGATGGTCCAAAGACAGACGTTGGTCAGGGGACCGACTGCGGAGCAGAGACCGACGTCGGGAGCAGTTCCATCTAACAGAGCAGGAGTGGCTCCTGGTGTGAGACCTGACCTTGCGTCAGCTACCAGACCTGGTAGAGCACTGACGTTGGTCTACGGACCATGAACAGGAACAAGCCTTGAGAGGAGGTGTAGGTGGAAGCCTCTTGGGGGTCTTCCTCAGCGAAGAAGCACCTCCTGGCTGTGGTTCACCCGAAGGCTCTGGAACCGGTGATGAGGTCAGCTTTAGGGGGGTCCACTTCTGGACCTGCCCGCACCAGAAGGAAAACAGATCCTGGAGCTCATCCTTCATAAATACGGAGGCCGCTTTCCCCAGAAAGGGAAGATCTGGAATGTTGGCCCTGGAAGGAGAGCCCCCTGTAGTGCCCTGGGAGGAGGAAGACTTAGGGAATGGAGACACATCCCCTTCACCAGCTGCGCTTAGATCTGCCGCCCCATCATCAGGCATCGGTAAGGGTACCAATGATGGGGTACCACCGTGGGGTGCTGGGGTGTCCTTAAACTCTGACAGCATGCTCTTGATGGGTGGTGTCAAGGTCTTGGAAGGTAGGACCAAAGCTTGGGCTGCCGAGGACTTAATGGGGATCCTTAGCGGAGTCACCTTAGGCTTCGCTGTCCTCTCCCCGAAGGCCCAGCCTTAGCCTGGTCTTTAGATTTAGAATGCTCACCTGAGTCTGTCGAATCACGGGCTTTCTTGGGAGAAGGCTGCGAGCGGGAGCGAGACCGGGATCTGGACCAGTGCTGGGGCTGATTATGGTCTTTTTCCCGGGACCGCTTGGTTTTGTCTTTTTTTTCACCTTCTTCCCTACGGTGTGCAGATCCATCTTTTTTTCAAGAAGAAACACCTTCAGGGCCTTCAGACGGTGGATCAGAGTCCAGCTGGTGAATCTCGGCAGGATGAACAAGCTGCGGTGTCGTGCTCAGGCCCCAGGCAAAAGATACACTTCTTGTGGCTGTCCTTAGATGGTATCTGGCGGCTGCAACTGCACTTGTTGATGTGCGGTCCAGACGATGAGACCAAGGACGGTGAAGACATAACGTTGATGACTGAAAAACCATTGAGAAAGGTAGAAGAATATGAAGAAAAAGGCTGAAAACCCAAAGTTTTTAGCTGGTATTGGCAAGCCAAGACCGAAGAACTCTTCACGTGCGTGGGATGCGGGGGAAAAAGAACTGCGGTGGAGCTGGGTCCACCCCCTTTTATACCAGGGCTGATGTCGGGGTGGAGCCGACGTCAGGGGCAGTCCCTGCCGGGTACTGCTGGCTGAGAAGTTTTCCAGTGGGTCCTAGTGCCTGTGGCATAGTTCTTATTGTGATAGCCTGCTGCAAGAGCTCCCACTCGAAGTAAGATATGGAAATTACAAAACAAAATGCCTTTTAACCGAATTACTAGTTCTAACTCAGTTTTCAGTGGTGTGATACCTATTCTGACAGAAATGCCTCTAAGTCCAGATAACAAGTGTGTTAAGTCTTGTAAAGTTGGAACAAGAGTGTGTTCTTTCAGGAGTCCAAAGTAGAAGATAATTTTGTCCTTTCAGCTAGCTGATAATATTCAAAGTTACACTCCCAACCTGCCTGTGATGTTACTGTACATGAGGTCATTTTTACTCCTGTAATTAATTTGTAACATGACCAGGTATACCCAAAGGGGTGTCATCTTATTGCTTGTGTGAAATCTGCATAGATAGCCATATCAAATTATAGTCTATTTCCTCATCAGCATAGTTCATAACAGCATTCTTCCTTTGATGTTTCAGAAAAACATCCTGCAAAGCACTTCTCTTAGCTGTGAAAATGTTCACAGGTATCTGTCAGAATTGGTTTACCTCCTGATGTCATAAAAATGCAGTCTTTTATGGCTAGTTTCCTAGGTTCAAAACAGTGGCTGTGTTACAACCTGTTACAGCAGCTAACACAGGCCTTTGCAGGAAGGTGTCAAAAGGAAGCTCAGTGAGAGGGCAGACCCTTCTTTCCTCTCTTAAAATCCTAGGTCCCATGAGGTTTTGCTGCTTGGCCTGTTTTCTAAGCAGAAGTCTAAAACATATATTTATATCAAAATTAGATGCAGATAACTAGTAGACAGTTATCATGTTACAGCAGGGACAGGCCCTGAATTTACTCATGGTACCATGACCTCTGGAGTAGATGGTGCATCAGGCTGATTTGTACTGGAGCCAGATTCGATCTTCTGGCTCTTGGCCTCAGATGATGATCTTTCATCCTTCTGGAACAGGACTAGCATACAGGGACCAGGGCTAACACTACTCACCACCACGCCAATGCCTATCCCCAGAGATGGCCGCAAACCCACTCTGGACAGTAGGAGCCGACTCCTCAATCTGGTCTTCAGGCAGCTTAATGTCAAATTGCAGCAACAGTCTCTTAAGCCACTCTATACAGGAACTCTGCATAATTCAGTCTGTGATGCATTTTCAAATATGCCATGCAGCTTATTCACTTTGCAGGTGGAAGTCTCTGGCAGCAAGCTGGCACAATTGTTTTACAGTCTCTTCCTTTGGCTATTAGGCAGGAAACAATTCTGCAGCAACAGGCTTTAAATTCAAACAGCAATCTCTGAGGCAGAATTCTTACTTTGCAGTAGTTCAGCTTTTTAGTTTAGCTTTCTTCTCACAGACAGGCTCTGATGCAGTTTCAGGCAGACTTGGCAGTTTTTGCAGAAATCACAACTCCCTATCAGCTTGGAAGCTGAACAAATTCAGTCTGCAGTTTCAGCAGTTCAAACAACTCACTTTGGGCTACTAGGTGGGGGAGAAGGAAGCAGGCCTCCCCACTTTCTTCTCAGAGCAAAACTCCCACCTCTCTAGAAGCTCCCTCCAAACTGTCCAGCTCAGCAGTTCTCCCTTAACTAAAGGAAACACAATCTTGTAATCTGATTGGTGGAGGAGGCTGTCTCACAGTTCTGGCATCCCAATTGGCCAAAATGGGCACCTAGAATTCAGTTCCTTATTTCTCCCAGCAGCCATAGCAAAAGGACCCTAACTATGACCCTTTGAGTTTCGATCGGCTGAAGACAATGTTAAAGTAACAAACACGGCTGCTGAATAGCAGATATGTAAACAGTCCAGACTTTAAAGTCCATTTCATATACAGTTTAATTTTAGAAATAAATATTTACAGCATTTGGTAGAGCTCCCTCTGCACTATTAAGCAACTGCAGAGTGGAGTTGAAAGGAGTGCTGCCTAGCTGGTCATGAACTATGGAATCTCAGACTCAGCTCAGGCTATGCACAGTATATACAGGGGCTGAGCTTCTTAAAGCTATAGCGCTACAACATTGATTCACACATTCATGCAACGGACTATAGATACAACATTATTTTACAAGGATTTACACTCATCACTGGATATTAGCCCAGGTTTAGAGGCAGATCACAGGACTGGAACATGGCCAGGCAGAGGGCTATAGCTGTGCCCAGGAGATATCTCAAGGTAAGCACCACCATTTTTTTGGGGGGTTACACTCTTCCCTCCCTAGGAAAATTTGGCATCCATGCCAAGTCCATTATAACTGGCAGTTACTAATAATATTTTACTATGTACAAAGTCTAGCTAGACATTTAATAACTATCTACACATTGAAGTCAAAATAGCTGTTAGTAAGAACTTAAACATTTTCCAATAGCAATTGTTATGACATTTAGAATACAAATACACGTTATAGTCTCATTTGGATAAAGGTTAATTAGCAGAGGTAACCAATACTTTTCATATTATCTCTTTTTTTCTACCTATGCAGCCCTTTTATACTGCGTGGAGGGTTTTCTGTTAGCGGCAGTGAAAGCAAGCCTTGGCAGTGAATTGGGTGTAACATGCTCCTTTGTGCACATTCATGGGAAGATCAAGAGGGTGACCTGGAGTGTCATACATGAGTTTTAACACAGGTTTCACAGTTCTTTCAGAGCAATGTGGCAAGTACGGAATTGGCACTTGCACTTCTTCAGCATTCGGGGATACTTCTCCAGATTCATTGTCCACCAATGAATTAGCTTCTGTAGAAATGGGCATCTTTCTCTTGATTATTACCGTAACTTTTAGGCTCTTTAAGCTCATCCTCATCATTAAGGGATATATCAACAAATTCCGAATCATCCACTACACATCTTTCAGATTCAAGATTATCAATGCTGTCACAGGAGTGAAACAAATTACTTAGCCCATCTAGTTCAATTCCACTGCCTGATTCACTTAGGTCAACACTGGGTACAACACTTGTTTCAACACCTGGTTAGTTTACCTCCACAGAACAAAGGGGTTCACTTATTTCAGAACTTAGCCTGACTGCATCACTGTTTGGTAGTTCAGGCACAACAGATAGATTAGAGCCATTATTGCGTACTGGGCTTTCAGGGGTATTGCACTGAGAAGAGAGGGCAAACCCTTCAAACAATCCTACAAGTTCAGGAGTTGGAAAATACACAGTGCAGAACTCTTCTTCATTATCACTTTGAGACTTAATCTCATCCGGATTATCTACATTTCTCACAGTGAGTGGGTAGCAGGGATTTGTTGATGCGATGGCTTATTTCTTGTAACAGATCTGGTAACAGGGTGCTGAGGAGTTTGTCTCTTGAACCTCATTTAACGCTATTTGCCCGATTGGTAATAAGTGATTTCTATGACTAGACTTTGCCACACAAGTGTCCCCCCTCTGGTCACACTTTGTACACTGGTAGCCCATCGAGTTTAGCTATCACCACATAAGGGGTATGGCCCCATGAATCAGTGACTTTATGTTTGCCTTGGAGTCCAAGACTGCACATTAGTATATGGTCTCCAGGTTGAAGTTCTTGAGCCTTAATTCATTTATCGTGGCTGGCCTTATTCTCTTGATTCCTTTTAGCAGCCATTGTTTTAAGTTGGTAAGCATAATTCAACTGCTCTTTTAATTTCTTCATATATTGCAGATAACTTTCAGGCCTGGTGCCATCAAGTGAAAGACCAAAACATGTCAACAGGCAGATGGACTTCTTCCAAATATGAGGCTATATGGAGAAAAACCAATAGCGTCATTTTTTGTACAGTTATAGGCATGGATCAAAGCAATGACCTGTTGGCTCCACCTGCTCTTGTCTTTGGATAAAGGGTGCCCAGCATATCCAACGAAGTGCAGTTAAATCTCTCCAGTTGTGGGTCACCTTGCAGATGATATGGGGTGGTTCAGAATTTTCTGACACCCCAGAGATAACATTTCTCTGATTAGTCTGCTTTCAAAATCATGGCCCTGATCAGAATGAATGCATTTAGGTGCCCCATAATGCACAAAGAATTTTTTCACCAACACTTTTGCAACTGTGGACGCCTTCTGGTCATTGGTGGGATAGGTTGAGCGTATTGGCTAAAATGATCAGTCACTACTAGGATATTTGAAATGTTCTTAGAATCTAACTCCAGGCTAAGAAAGTCTATACAAACAAGTTCCACTGGCTCACTTGTTACAATATTTACCAAAGGAGCTGCTCTTTGTGGCTGGGCCTTTCTCTGTACTGTATGCACCAACTGCACGATTTACAGTATTGTTCAACATTTTTTTGCCATCCTAGGCCAATAAAAGCATGACTGGATCAAATCTATGATTCTTTCACTGTCTATATGCCCCACATCATTGTGTAAGGCTTTGAGTATGACTGTTTTGAATTTAGCCTGCAATGCCAGTTATTGCTTGACAGGTCAGCAATTGTTTGTGCAGCTTGAGTCTAAGCAGTAAGCTAGCAATAAAGCTGGTGAGTTGCAACCGAGAGGCATTACCACCTTTGTGTAGTAATAGGGTGTAGTAGCTAAGACAGTGGCCATGCTGGGTTGACTATCTGGAGGAGAGAGATATTTCTTTTATTTCATTTTAATTCATTTTTTTTTAATTGTTTTAGTTTAAATGACAGGGAAGGGTAGTATTAGTCATGGGTTATTTAGTAAGATACATTAGGAGCATAGTTTTTATTTAGTTTTTGTTTACTATGTAAGGGCACTAAACAAGAATGTTGCCTATTTTCAGACATGACTCAGGAGAGTTACAAACAATGGAAAATTCTACAGACAGGAAATACAATGGGCATATCACAACAGGAATTAAGCAACATTTGAACAACAAAGCAGTGTTTACAATTGGAACAAAGACAGTTAAAATGGCAAGAAGAACAGTAAAATACATTAAGTGCACTAGACAAGAGTGCTAACTATTTTCAGGCAACAACCAGGGAGTTTTTATTCTGTAGGTAGGAGTTCTTCATTTATTGACCACCTGTTTTGACTTTGCACATAAAAATGAGTACTCTGTATAAAGCTTGATGGCACTGGAGGTTCAGCTGTCTTTACCAACTGATCAACTGACCATCCAATTGCCTGCCTCATTACCCTTGAGCAATCTATGACCCATTGCCTAGTGGATTAGTTTTGGCATCTGAGATAGTACATAAAGTCCATACCTGAAGCAGAGGTTTTTGGCATCTGAGAAATTATCGGAGGACTACATTGAAGGCTGAAGTCTGTGATCATCTGGTGGCCTATTTTAGGCTAACTGGGCTCTGTCAAGTGTTCTTGGCCATGGGATAGGTCTGTGGTGGTTGTTCCTCTGGATCTTGCCCATGACCCGTGTGTATTCCACGTAGTCTCCTACCTGTTGGTGGTTGCCACCATGGTGATGACCTAGTGAGTGGGGCTTTTGGGGGACTGCTCCACTCTCTGAGCCTCCTCAGTGGATCTTTAGTGTGGTGATTGTTCCTCCAGGTCTTTCTTAAGACCCGGGTGAGTTGCCGTGGCATCTCCTGCCTATTGGTGGCTACTGCCATGGACTCTGTGGCCTGGTGACTGAGTGGGGTCCTGGGAGATCTTCCTCACTCTGTCTTGTGTGGTGGAGCTGTTTTGAAGCCTGGATTACGATTGCCTCAGAAAATGAAGTTGTGAACTGTGGCTCTTGGAATAAAAACATCAAGCTGCTGTAAGTGACTGTTGACTGTGGGGTTGGAGCAGGCCGACTTTTCCCCTAAACGACTTATGCATCAGTAATTTTGAGTGACTATTGGTGGGATATGCTGGTTCACAAATCACTTGGACATAGGCAGTGAGAGTGCCAAAAACAGAAATGAAAATTATGTACCTACCGTAATTATGATCTTTCTGTGTATCTTCACCGTTCATCACAGATGGGTATCTGCGGTCAGGATCCAGGAGCTTTTTTTTTTTAAAGGTAGACTGAGCTGACACACCGGGGCCAATGCATAGTGTGACACTGGGTTACCGCTTGGTTGTCTCCTCCACCTGGCTGCCAGTTCTGAGTCGCCGGAGAGGTAAGAGGAAGGGAGTGGAGGGTAGGACAAGGGAGTCCAAGGGACAGAAAAAGGAAAAGATGTATGAATTAAAAGGAGAAATAATGACTGAGAGGACAGAAAAGAAAGAGGTTAGAAACTAAAGGGGATTGGGAGGGGCCCCAATCTCTGGAAGAGGAAGAAGGGTGGGTAAAGAATTTAGGAGAGGGGGAGAAGGATAAGACATCCTGGACCCTGGTCTGTCTCCAGATTGTATAAGAACTGCAAGGAGTAGCAAAGCTTTCTGCCAGAATTCAAGGCACTGAATAGCTGCCAAACACTCCAGATAAGCAGAGTCGACTATTCTGGAAGAAGGACAGGATACAGCAAGTCAGCACCTTCTCAAGGAAAGATGTTAGGTGAAAAAAAAGTTGTTTTTTTTTTGAGAAATAGGTTGGATGGAAACAGGGAGGAGGAGAGAAGGAGGGCAACTACCAACTCCTACCCCACGGGGTGGAGTCAAGGTACTGGAGAAGGAATGCCGCTCGAGCTATCCACTCTTCCTGGAAAAATACTCTCCTGTGTGTTCCTATTTTACCCCACTCCTAAGGAGGAGAGGGGGAGTTGCAGAGAGGGAGGAGTACCCAGAGACTGAGGCCCCAGGGGGATGGAGGGTGGGGTTGTGATGAATGGTGAAGATACACAGAAAGATCATAATTATGGTAGGTACGTAATTTTCATATCTTATCTGTGTCAATCTTCACCATTCATTACAGATGAGTGAGTACCGAGCCCCAGGGGGTTCTTTTATACCCTAAGGGACAAAGTCCCTTAGCCCTCAGTGGGTGACACACTAAGGGGGGGAACTTTCAGGGCCTGGGGAGGCCCGAGAGTGGGGAGAGAGAGAGATGGAGCCCCCCCTAGAGGGGGAAGGAAGTTGCCCCGACAAGCACTGTCTCACTCTGCGGGAGAAGAGGTAGGTTCCCTGGTGGGCGGAATTAATCACCCTACGCAGGGCCAAGGGTGACAACCAGGAAAGACATAGCCATGCCATCTGCCTAGTGCAGATCGATGTCCCTACAATCCTGGTAGCTACCTCGTTGGCATCATAGGATGCCCGCGCTTGGTGCCTTGCTAGCTCCAGGCCAGGTGCAGAGAGTGCAATGGCTTGTCTGGTTTACTCCGCATGTCAGGCAATGAGGCTAGGAGCTGACCTAGCCTGGACCACAAGAACCTGTTGTAGGCTGCATAGTGGGCCTGATGTGCAGAGATAGAGAGACCGTGCGAGTAGAAAGTCCTCCTACCCCAGAAATCAAAATCCAAGGAGTCTTGATCTGGAGGCCGGTCCGCAGTGAAGGGTGCAAAGCCCATCAGGAGTATCCAACTCGTCAATCCAGACTGTGGATGAGGCATGGAACCTGGAGACTCCAGGGTGCACAATACCTCTGGCTGAGATTCCTTGGGGCAGGAACTCCAGAGAAGGGCCTCTGCCAGGAACGTAACGATGCCTCCCTAAAGGGAGCCGGCCAGGGCAGCACCACAAGGGTGGCCTCGCCAAAATCGCCTAGAAAGGCATGTGCCAAGTGTTCAGGATTGATAATAGTGGAAGGAGTAAGGTGCAAATCCTCCAACATCCTCACGAGGAATCGCTGATACTCCGAGAGATCAGCAGCCAGAGAGATGTGGACAGAGGGTTCCTCTCCCCCTGAAAAGGGGGATGAGGAGCTGGAGGTCACCATCTGTTAAGTGGGTGGCTACACGGGGGAGAGGTTGAAAAACCTGGCTGTCCATTGCTCTAACGTAAGCAGGGAACCTAGCAGCCACCGCTCTGAACTGCTCCCAGGTGAGAGGCCCGCTAGGACCGAGGATGCCTGAGAGTGCAGGAGTGTGTGGCAGAGGGATGGGGACAGAGCCAAGAAGAGATGTCGGCTGACCTCCGCCTGGGCCAAGGAGCGGACCATGGGCAACCGCGGAAGAAGGTGCCCTGGAAGACCCCACAGCCGACTGCTGAACAACCACATCTGTACTGCCTTGGCTGCACCCAGAAGAATCCCCCCTGTGAGGCAACTGGGGCTGTGCAGGTCCAGAAGGATGGTCCTCTACCTCAAAAGAATGGGACTCTCTCAAAGAGACTGAGGAGAAAGAGTGGAGATCCACACTACGGCTTCTCCCAGTGCCCAGGTGGACCCCAGAAAAAAGGCCGATGCGCCGACCCCACACCCCTCGGAGTCTGAAACAGCCCTCCTCCTCCTCAAGAGGGCCAGCCTAGGTAACTGGCATCTCTGGGCAGCCCCCAAAGGGGTTATCCATGGTGCAGTACCCCCCACCCAGGCAGGTGTTCCGATCGACCACAAAGTTGGGCGATCAAGGCACACCACTGGAGGGGGTACCACAACTGAGGGATCAGAGAAACTGCCAAGACCAGGTTGCAGAGCTATGATGGACTGCACCACTTCCTGCTGGTCAGCACCCCTGATCCTAGTCTTAGTAGCCACCGACCTCACCTCAGAAGGGGGCTGACTCCGACTGGTCGAAGAGACTACCGTGCTGCCCACCTCAACAGCCAACCCCGAGGGGGTCAGACTGCATGTCTGACTCAGAGCTCGACTCTGTCTCTGAGGAGGTAGAGTCCGAGGCCCTGTGCCAAACTGCGGGAGGGCGGGCAGTGCCATCCTTACCAACAGGACCAGAGACCACAGCTGTGCCCGAGTCAGTGCCAGCACCTTCCGCAGCCCAGCAAGCGTAATCTGAGGGAGGTGCAGCCCCAGCCCGAGCTATAAATCCAGAGCCGGGACCAGTCACGGCACCATCAGGTCCCACGGTGCTGCGAGCAGCGCCGAGGACAGAGATGGCACTGACGACAGCACTGGTGGCACCGTCTGACTCCCCGGTGCCGCGAAAGGCACCAAGGGCAGGGGCGGCCCCGAGACAGTCTGCAAAGGCAGACACGGCACCAAGCATGGCACCGCCCGGCTCCCCAGTGCTGCAAGCAGCACCCAGGGCAGGGGCGATGCCGAAGATGGTGCCAACTGAGGAAAATGAAGGCCCCATGGCGCTGAGCCTCGAGGACATGGTGCCATGCTCAACCTCGGCACCGAGGATGGTGCTGAGGCAAGACATGGAAAAGGACGGCGCCATAGATGATCTCATGGCACACGCTAGCAGTGTCAGCACCACAAACCCTCCAACAGAGATCACGGCACCGCATTTGGCCAAGTTGAGACCGACGACGACACCTTGGCCAGGCCTATGGCACCACGACGGCACCGAGGCCTCCGACGAAGACCGCAGACGAGGAAGGTGCTGACCTGGGCCTGCGAGCAGTGGGAGTGACACCGGGGAGCCTTCTCCCCAAAGGGGTGATTGCCATGGCAGCACCTCCGCCCGCTCCCGGAAGGAAAGCGGACAGTCCTGCACTGGAAGAAGCCTTGGCAATGGCTAGGCTACAAGTAACCAAGGCTCCCTCCTCCTCGGTACATATAGAACTGGGAGGGGACCCGGAGGAAAGGCCTAGAGAGCGTCGCTTGGCCTGAGTATGCACCCAACCCCTGAAAGTTGGTGGAGCTCGCTCCACTTTCCACGCGCATTATTCGAGGACCTAGCGGTCCATGGAGAAGCAGGCAACACACAAATCCATGTCTTGAAGTGGGCCAAGACACAAGAGACACTGGTTGGTGAGGGAGAATTTTCGGCCACATGGGCACCATCGCATGGAGGGGCCGACCAGTCTTGGAAGATTTCTTGCCCTCCAACCGAGACATTGCCTACAGGGAAGAAAACACCAAAAACAGACTCAATGTCACAAAAAAGAGTAATAATGGAAAGATCTTACTGGACGACGTCGAATAAAGCAACCCAGAACTGGCAGGAATAACCAACAGACTTTGGCACGATATACTGCGTAACGGAGAAACTGCAAAGCAGGCCTCAAATTTCTTCAGCTTCCAAATGAGGCAACCTCAACAGCAGGAGATGAGGAACTGGCAGGCAGGCAGTGTCAACACAGCCTAACGGCCAATCCACGAGCGCCACGCAGTGCGTCGGCCCCGAGGGCAGCACCGATGGTGTGTCGGCTCCGCCTACCTTAAAAAAAAAAACTCCCGTGGGGTCCTGACCTCCAGCAGATACCCATCTGTGATGAATGGTGAAGACTGACACAGATAAGATCTATATGCTTACAGTTTAAACTATTACACTGGACTCAAAGCAGTGAGAGCTTGGGAGCTGGGTGTTTTAAGGTCTTAAGCCTAAGGGGGTGACAGCATCTGTTTTTTTTTTCTTTTATAAGATTTTCTGGATTGTGTTTCTAGAATTTTCAAAGAAAAGACTGTTTATCTCAATGAGTTCTGGACTATACTCTGTGGATACTAGATTGTCCACAGAATTTCTTTTCCAAGTGGGTGGACTCTCCTATTGTTATAACTTTGTGTAAGTATTGGGTGGGGAGATATTACTGCATTTTTAAAGTAATTTGTTGTGCTGTTTGATTGGTGTGGTGTTTATATATGATGTGTATAGTGTACTGTATATGTGTGGTGTTGATTGTTCTGTGTATATTGGTTGTGTGCGACTGTTGTGTGTATGTTGGCTGTGTGTTGGGTGTATCTTAATTTTCTTTATTTTATTGTTATATTATAGTCAGATACGTGTAGAGGTGTGCATGTAAAAAGGTTTACCTACTTTGTGGAATTCCTGCGGTCGCTCTGTCCCTTTCTGGGGCTCCTGTTGTCTCTAGCAGCAGAGGTGCTCATCCACTTTCAGGAGCTGGGGGTCCTAAAGAGGTGGAGCAATTACCACAGAGAGGGTCCCCAGTTTGGTAATGTGGGGGGTAGGATTGGGGTTGTACGGACCAGGAGACACTGAGGGAGGTGAAGGTACCAGGACAAAGGACCATCATACCTTGTGTCCCCCCCCAGGGCTCTGCCAGATGTCACTGGGCAGCAGGTATTGCGTCCAGCCTGCTCGGCTCATCCTCTTCGGGCCATTCTTTGTAATAAAAGATCAATGAGGAATAAGACAGTGGTGATGGAATCTTTAATTGCTGATTCCTCAGCTGATCTTGACTGCGTCACCGAAACCTGGTTGGGCAATGATGCTGGTCCTGTGCTGATGGCTTCTGTCCCTCCTGGTTATTCAGTATTGCATCGCCTGAAGAGGGACCATTGAGGGAGCAGGGTGGCCATCTGCTTTATATCCTATCTGGGACTCATCAGTGTCTTGAGTGTGTGGTTGCTAAATGTGCCTCGGTAGTCAATGGCAGAATAGTTCTCATCTACCGACCAATGGGCGGTGGGAATTTATTTCTGCAGGAGCTGGCAGACTTCATCACCGAGCAGGTGTTGGAGTCCCCTAGGATCCTTGTCCTGGGGGACGATGAATCCTATCTTTTTGGATGAGCGCTCCTTCAGTTGATGTTTCAGTTGGGACTGTCTCAGGTTGTTGCCTCCAGGACAAATACATATCGCACACTCTGGACCTGGTCTTCTCAGTCAGACTTCACATTAGGGCAGTCAAGGTTGAGCCGGTTAGTTGGTCGGATCATCATGTGGTTGAGTTCCAGTAAGGGGCCCCCTGTAAATTAACACCCTACATGGAGTCAATCGGGTGTCATCAAAAAAATACATTGGAGCCTCGCCAACTCCAGGAGTCACTGGTTGTCTCGAGTCTGTTGCTAGCCTGTGCTCAGGGTTCAGAACTGAGGTTGAGGCTTATGATACAGCTTTGTCCGAGGCACTGGACCTGATTGCACCTTACCATGTTCGCCCCTTGACCTCCCGGCATCGCTCACCATGGTACTGTGCTGAGTTGCATCAGCTGAACACTAAGGGGCATTGATTATAGCATTCCTGGAGCCAGCTATGCTCTGAAGAGGACAGGTTGGCACTGAGGCTCCATTAATCGGAGTATCAGCAGGTAATTCTGTCACGATCGATCGTTGCAAGAAACCATCTAGTTGCGCTGTTCTGCACTGTCGATAGTTGGTTAAATCCCTCCGGTCTTCCACCTGGGACTGCTTTTTCTGTACAAAAGTGCGAGCAGTTTGGGCAGTTTTTTGCTGACAAGGTGGCCTCTATCAGGGCATGTATTACCTCCGCCAGTCCAGTTTTTATTGGGGTGATCAATCTGCTAGTGAAGATCATTTGCTGAGTTGGGCTGAGTTTTGGCCCATGTTGGCAGATGAGGTTCTTCGGTGCTCACCAGCATGTGTCCCACCACCTGTGCCCTGGACCTGGGTCCGGCGTGGCTTGTCATCAGCTACTTGGATTGCTTGGGTCCAGTGTTCGTGGAGATCATCAATGGGTCATTAAGAGAGGATTTTTTCCTGCATCTCTGAAAGAAGCTGTAGTGAGACCTCAAAAAAAAAAAAAGTGACCCCGATGTTCTTGCAAACTATAGGCCCATCTCTAATCTTTCCTTCTTGGGGAAGCTTATTGAGAAGGTGGTGGTTGACCAGCTGGTTGAGCACCTGGAGTCTTTATCCATCTATGAACCTCTCCGGTCATGTTTTTGGCCATGGCACAGCACTGAGACGGCTTTAGTCTGGGTGGCACATGACCTCTTCATGGTGAGGGACCGAGGGCACTATACCATCTTGGTGCTCTTGGACCGGTCTTCAGCATTTGACATGGTAGATCAGAGGGTGTTGTTGGATCATCTGCGGAATGATATGGACACTACTGGAGCAGTTCTGTGCTGGTTTTGCTTGTATTTAATCAGAAGATTGAAGTGCATTGTCCCAGGAAAGTTTTCCTCAGGTTTTATCGTGCTGCCATGTGGTGTTCTGCAGAGTTCCATCTTGGCACCCCTGTTGTTCTCCCATGTATATGCTGCCACTAGGAGAGATCATTAGGTGGTACAATCTGGGGTTTCATTGCTATGCAGATGATACCCAATTGTACCGGTCCTGTGCCCTGATAAACTTTCCACCCCAGATATACCAAGCTGGTGATTAGCCAAGATAAACGACTGGATGTCAGCTGACTGGCTATGTCTCAACCCCAGCAAGACAGAGGTTATGGTGATTGAGCTGGGTCGTGGGGGTATTTTCGCTGATGGGAGGCTGCCCTCATTAGTGGTTGATGGTTGTCCCCCATCAGTGATAAACGTGGATAAGGATTTTGGTGTTATTCTTGATGATCGGCTTGACCTTGTGAAACAGTTCTCATCGGTCATCGGGGCTGTTTTTTTCCCCAATCTGCCGAAAATTGCCAGGATCTACCCATTTTTGACTCCTACTGACCTGGCTACAGTTATCCATGCCTTTACTAGCCGACTCGATTACTGTAACACTCTGTAACTAGGGCTGTCTGGAGGGTTGATGCGTTGCCTGCAGCTAGTGCAGAATGCTTCAGCCAGGAAGTTGATGGGTACCTCGGAGGGATCATGTCACTCCTGTTCTGTGCTCTCTGCACTGGCTGCCTGTGAGTGCGTGCATCACCTTTAGGATAGGCTTGTTAACATACAAGGCCCTATGCAGTCTGGAACCAGACTCCCTAAGAGTTCCTGATTCTGTATTCTCCTATCCACCCCTACGCGCCGCCAAAGCTAGCTAATTAATTGTACCAGCCTCCCACTTAAGAAGATTAGGAGACAGGGCCTTTGAGGTGGCTGCACCGCTCCTACAGAATTCTGTTCCACCATGTATTAAGGCTGCCAGGACAGTGGAGGCCTTTAAAGCCTCTTTTAAAACTTATTTGAAAAGGTTTTTAATCTTCTTTGAATAATTTATTCTTGGGATGTCTTACTGCATTTTTATTTTTATCTGTGTTAAGCGCTCTGAGCCCCTGGATAGGGTGCTATACAAATAAAATTTGTCTTGTGTTTGAGACAGCAATTACTTCCTTTAATAAAGGGTCACTACTTTGCTCTCTCTGTAGGTCTGCTTTAGTCATTTGAGACAAATAACTTGGATCCAAGGCAGCTAGATTGCAATAAGCTGTTGACACACAATTATCAGGCAATCCACCAGGTGACAGGTATTTTCTACAGGCGAGGACCCATATTCATCAAACTTTTGGCACAAAGCTTTCATGGATTGTTCAGGAATTCATACCCACTTTTGATCAGAGACAGGTCCACGGAAAAAGGCATTTGCATCAGTATGGTTCAAATCTGGGCGATAGACTACTGCAAAGTCATATGTAGACAAAGCTGGAAAGCCATCTGTGACCTGCGGCATACAGCTTAGCTGAAGTCTGGATATAGGTTAATGGATTATTGTCAGTTTTAGCAAGGACCTTGGCTCCATATAGGTATTCATGAAATTGCTCCACTATTGCCCACTTAAGAGCTAATAATTCAAGTTTGTGAACTGGGTATTTCTTTTCTGATGGAGATAAACTTCAGGCTGGCAAAAGCAACTGGGCACATTCCTTCAGAGTATTCTTGATAGAGGACAGCCTCTAAGCCACTTAGGCTTGCGTCTGTGGGAAGTGCATATGATTTAGATGGGTAAACATATGCCAAAACAGAAGCATGGGTTAGCTGATAGAAAATCTCTTCAAAGGCAGCATCACATTCAGCTGTCCATTGTTGTCCGAAAGGTTCATGAGAATTGAAATAAGTCCTAGCAGTCCCTTTATTAGTGCTTCTTTTAAACCTTTTTGTGAGTGGGAGGATACCCTTGAGTCAGGTTCAGAAGAGGGCGCACTACTTTAGTATAATCTCTAATAAATCTGCGGTGGTAGCCATAAAATCCCAGGAAGCTCTGTAGTTCTTGAAGATTATTGGGTTTGAGCCAGTAAAAGCCTCTACTTTACTAGGGTCAGTCTGGAAGCCTTGTGAAGATAAAATAGGACCCATGTACTTTACATAACTTTGAAAGAACTGACATGTCTATTGAAAGCTTATGGCTGAATTCTTCCACGCAGTCAGGCACTTTAAAGAGGTGAGCTTCATGCTCGAGTGTTTTGCCAAAGACAATGATGTTATCAAGGTAAACAAGGCATTCAAAGAGATTCATGTCTCCAACTGCTCGTTCCATAAGTCTTTGGAAGGTTGCAGGAGCTCCTGATATTCCTTGCTGCATGTGGAGAAACTCATAAAACCTCAATGGGCAAATAAAAGCAGTTTTCTCCCTATCTTCAGGGCCATTGGAATTTTAAAGTACCCACTGTGTACATCTAGAACAGAAGACCACTTGGTCCCATTCAAGCAGTCCACAGCATCTTGTATGCGGGGCATAGTGTACTGGTCTGGGATGGTTCTTTTACTTAATGTTCTGCAGTCGACACACAACCGTACTGCTCCATTTTTTCTTCCATACGACGATGACTGGAGAAGCATAAGGGCTTTGAGACTCTAATTATTCCAGCAGCCAGCATCTCTTGCAGATGATGCCTCATATCGTCTATATAAGCAGATGCTAGGCTTCTGGACCTCTTATGGAATGGGCGCTCATTGTGCAATCGAATGTGATGCTCAGCACCTGTAACACATCCTACATTCCACTCTTTGGGAGAAAACATTAGTTCTTTGAGCCAGCTTCCAGCTCTCCAACCATCTGGACTGGGTGAATCCCCAAATTCAAACATATCTGCAGATACTTCACCATCTTCTCTTTCCAGATGGCTGCATAGCAGTGTCAGCACAATAAACTTTGGCCAGGGTACATCCCATAGGGAGTTCAGTGTTTCTGTAACATTTTGTACTTGAACCACCACTCGCCAGGCATAAGAACGGGCACGTACAGGGAACACACTAAGCTTGACCAATAGCCCTTCAGGCAGTTTACCCTCATTAGGACCATCTAACATAAGTATCTGGTTACATCTTTCCTTAGCCGAACCTTCCCAGTGATGCACAGGGGTTGGGGTTGGGGAGATGAACAAAAGTAGAAGATTCTTTTTTCCCCACAACTCTCATGGGTTCATCTTTATCAGTCTCTTTAGGTTGCATTTGTAACTCATAGGCTTTTTTCACAAAGGGGTGAATATGTAATGCTCTACCATTTCTTTTGTGCCATCTTTCTCGACATAACTGGACCAAATGGCCAAACATGTGGACAATGGTGCCAATCAACACAGGTATGCCATCAAATTCCTAAAGGAGGGCACACCAGAGCTAGAGTCTTTACAAGATCTCCCATGCCTGCAACAGATGACGAAAAAGAAAGCCACACTGAGGTAACCAAGATATGGATAAGATTTGTCAATCAGTCCCCACACATGTAAACCATCAAGGTATTGCAATGGGCAGTAAGACAAATGCTTATCATACCGGTCTTTGAAAATTATGGTTACTTGTGAACCACTGTCTAGTACAGCTCGGGCAGGGATCCCTTCTACCTGCACAGTAATCTCCATGGAGAGGGGCCTACTAATTTTGACTAGTCCAGAGAGGTATTTGTATTTGCAGAGGTTTTATTTATTTTGCACTTTCTATTTATTCACCTCCCTGTGCTCCACCTCATCGGGAGCATTTGGCATCCTGCCTGAAGCCCTACGGCAGTACCCCCCATGTAGCCTTGGATTTCCCACCAGGCAGGGCTGAGGTGGGACCCTTACACCCCCACACTAATGTCACTTTGTCAGGGCCGCCACACAAGATAGGCAAGGGACCATTGAGGTCTGTGCTGGTGCTCCTTCTTCCCAGAGTGCAGGAGGTGATTTTTCCCCTTTCTTCCAGGCATACCATGCACCCTGACATCAAGGCGGAGATCCACTGACGTCTAGCATGCCCAACCCCTCTCTTCCATGGCCAGGCACCTCCGTCTGGGGTCAGTCAAGCACCAGATCTCATCCCCCGTCCCTCCCCGGAGAAGGTGAGCTGTCCACGATCAGCCATCTCCCTCCAGCTCCTTGTTCCTCGAACCAGAGTCCCCAGCATCGCGAGCGGTAGTGCTACCGCTACGCCAGCCCCATTTGCAGAGGTTTTAACAGATGATTTGGCCACAGACAACATCTAGAAATGCTTTGCAGAAGGTTAGGCATCGTTTTGCCAGACTTGGTTCAGCAGTTTAGTAGTCCCTTTTCTTAAATCTTCGTGGTACTGGCATGTTCTCTTGGTATGACCATCTTCCCCACAGTAGTAACAGAAAATATCAGGTCTAGGGGGGCGAGAAATGGAAATTACATACCTACCTTAAGTCTTGATCTTCTTGTATATCTTCATTCATCACTGGTGGGTTACATGCCAGAGGTGCTATGACCCCGCGGGAGCTTATAGCTAGAAAAACTTCTCTAATGGGAGGAGCCAGTGCCAGGGATGGCACCACCCACAAGGACAATGCACAGCATGCTGCTCAAGTGTTAGCCAGTAACCAACACCAACTCCTTCCTCACTACCACTAGAGAGAGAGTGAAAGCAGATATACAGAAGGAAGAGGACAGGGAAAGGGAGCCTGAGACAGTAAATGCAAAGGCAGTAAGTACAGGGATGGGGCTAAAAGGGGTAAGGCCATCAAAAAATGGAGGGCAATGAGTAGCAATGCCCATAGTATGAGTAACAAATGTCCTGAACTAGTGGCCTTGATGGAAGAGGGATGCCTAGATATTGTGGCAGTCACAGAAACCTGGTAGGCAGACAATCATGACTGAGATGTCAAGATACCAGGGTATACAATCTACAGGAGGGACAGGGAGGATAAAAGAGGAGCAGTAGTAGCTCTCTATACAAGAGAAAAGATTAAAGCAATGGAACTAATGGGTAAACAGGGAGGAGATGAGGCACTGTGGGTCACCTTGGAGACTGGAAATGGCACCACAATCTGCACAGGAGTTGTATACAGACCTCTCTCTCAGTGGGAGGACACAGACAAGGAAATGATAGGAGGCATCCTTAAAATAGCAGAAAAAGGGAAGCATTTGTTGATGGGGGACCTAAATATGCCAGATGTTAAATGAAGCACATTTGCTGCAGCCACATCCAAGAGCAGAGTCAGTCATTCTCGATACCCTACAGCGGGCATGCCTCAGGCAGCTAGTGTTGGAACCCACTCTGGAGGGAGCAGTCTTAGACCTGGTACTCTCAAACAGGGAAGGTGAGAGGATCTCAGATTTAGAAGTGGGTAGCCATCTGGGAACAAGCGACCACCAGACAGTGTGGTTCACAAACACAGCCATAGGGTCAAGCCATACAAGAGCAAGGGTACTGGACTTTCAGAGGGTTAACTTTGGCAGAATGGGAGAGTACCTAAGGAATGCACTAGTAAAAGAGAAGGAAGGAGGAGTGGAGGAACAATGGGAAAAAAATCAAAACTGCCATCACAGAGAAAACAAACCTTTATGTGAAGCAAACAAAACAAAATGAAGGAAAAAAACACTATGGTTCTCAAAAGAGGTTGCAGGCAAGGTTTGGGAGAAAAATATAGCATTCAGAAAGTATAAGGAATCACAGAAGGAGCAGAAGAGAGATAACTATCAGTTAAGGCAGAAGGAAGTGGGGAAGGCAGTCATAATAGCAAAGGCCCAAACTGAGGAAAAGATATCCAACTCAGTTAGGAAGAAGAATAAAACCTTTTATAAGTACATAAGTGAACAAAGAAAGTCCAAAGGAGGGATAGTGAGGCTTAATAAAGGGGAGTGGGTGGGCAGAGGGTGACAGTGAAAAGGCAGAGATACTGAATGAATACTTTTGCTCACTATTCACAAAAGAAGAGGAGGGGGATATATCTAAACCAAATGATAGAAGCACTCTGGATGGGGGTCAAATACCAGTCCATTCACAGAAGAAAGGGTCCTGAAAGAATTCCTAAAACTCAAGGTGGATAAAGCAATGGGGCCTGATGGGATTCACCCCAGAATTCTAAAAGAACTAAGGGGAGAACTAGCAACACTACTGACTACCCTTTTTAACAAATCATGGGAGGCTGGTGTGGTACCCGAGGACTGGAGGAAGGCGGATGTGATTCCCCTTCACAAAAGTGGGAGCAAGGCAGAGGCAGGAAACTACAGACCTATTAGGTTGACCTCAGTGGTAGGGAAAATGACGGAATCACTTCTGAAAGAAAGAACTGTTGAGTACCTAGAGGCCAGCGGGGCACAGGACCCAAGACAACTTGGATTCACAGTGGGAAGGTCATGTCAGACGAATCTAATACATTTCTTTGACTGGATGACCAAAGAAGTAGACCAGGGAGGGGCTGTGGACATGGCCTACCTAGACTTTAGCATGACATTTGACACAGTCCCACACAAAAGATTAACAAACAAGTTAGCCACCCTAAGAGTGGGTTCCAGAGTTGTAGCCTGGATAAAAAATTGGCTGGACAACAGAACACAGAGGGTAATAATAAATGGAGTCCACTCCAAAGAAAGGGGGGTTACTAATGGTGTACCGCAGGGTTCAGTACTGGGGCTGGTCCTCTTTAATGTCTTTATAGATAACACTGCAGAGGGACAGGAAGGAAAAGTACATCTCTGTGCAGATGACAAAGATCTGCAACAGGGTTGATACACAAGGGGGGTAGAAAGGATGAGAAGGGACTTGGAAAGGTTGGAGGAATGGTCAAAAGTATGGCAGCTTAGATTCAATGCAAAGAAGTGCAAAGTAATGCACCTGGGAAACAAACTCCAAGGGAAGAGTACACAATTGGGGGGGAGGTACTAACAACAACAAAAATGGAAAGGGACTTGGGGGTAGTCATATCAGATGACCTAAAGGTAGGCAGGCAATGTGAGAAGGCAGTAATGAGGGCTGAGGGAATACTGGCATGCACAGGGAGAGGCATCACCAGTGCAAACAGGAAGTTGTTATCCCTCTGTACAGACAGCTGGTGAAACCCCATCAGGAGTACTGCATATAGTTCTGGAGACCCTATCTCCACAAGGACATAAGATGAAAGCAGTCCAGACGAGGGCAACTAAAATAGTGCAGGGTCTACACCAGAAACCATAAGAGGAGAGACTAAAGAAGCTTAATATGCACACCCTTGAGGAAAGGAGGAAGAGGGGAGACATGATAGAAACTTTCAAGTACCTCAAGGGAATCAAAGTCCAAGAGGGTAGCATCTTTCAGAAAAAAGATGTGCAAGAATAAGGAGGCACAGGTTGGGGATGGCTCAGGGGCATTGTGAGGAAGTATTTTTCACAGAGAGAGTGGTGGACATATGGAACTGTCTTCCTGAGGAGGTCGTGGGGTCAAAAAACCGTGGGAGAATTCAAGAATACAATGGACAGACATAAGGCAATTATAGTTGTAGGAAGTAGGCTGTTGGTTAACTAGGATCTGCAGCTTATCCAATAGGTAGGGAAATGGGCAGACTGGGTGGGCCGTCCAAGTCTATATTTCTATGGATATAAACAGAAAAGAGAATAAACAGACATAAGAGGGGAGAGAGGCCCTACTTGGAGGTGTTGTGGTGGGGGTGGGGCATCTGCTGGGCAGTCCTAGGGGAGAGAGAGTAAAAATAAGAATAGGGGGAAAACAAGAATGGTAATGAGAGACCCAATGGCACCCCACTCCCTCAGGGAGTCAGGCTAGATACCAAGGGGGCATCCACCTCCAAACTCTCCAGTCACTTCCACATGAGGGAGAGACAGGACTGTGAAATGTATGAACCAAGTCCAAATAATGGACACCAAAGGGAGAAGCCAGAGGTTGAGACAGAGGGGATGCCTCCTAAAAAGACATAGAAGTGGGGACAGGACCCACCCGAGGCAGGACCCCGTAATGTCAACCCAAGACTTAGTTGATGACTTCAGGTAACTCATCCCAAGCCAAAGGCAAGGGAGGAGAGGACTTGGGAGAAGGGAAACTGCACCAGGTTAATCAGACCGTTAAACAGAAGAGTAAAAAGACAAGGGGAAGTGTCCCTGGACCACCCCAGACTCCTCCAGAATCCACAAGGGACCTGATCAGGAATTCAGACCGGTTCTGGTCCCTGCAATATAATGTAGAATGGAGTCAAGAAGGGGTCCTGAGGAGCCCTCATTGGAAAAGGGTAAACAAATCAGAAGAGGTCCAACAACCTCGCTTGTCCTCCCCCTAAGGAGAGATAGTGACCCCCTTAGACAAAGGATTAGTGGATCCAGCAAAGCCAGAAGGCATCTGCCCACCAGGATCTCACCGAAGAGGAGAGCAAGCAGGCAGGAGGTACTGCTCAGAGGCTGAAGCATCAGAGGGAATGGAGGGTGGGAAGCAGTGATGAATGGTGAAGATATACAAGATCAAGAATTATGGTAGGTACATAAATTCCATATCTTCCTGTATGTATCTTCAGCATTCATCACTGGTTGGTGAGTACCAAGCCCCCCGAAGGGGACCTGGCACTTCCCTAAGGGAAGGACCTCCCCTCAACCCTGTGGGGGGAGAACTGCAAGGGTAAGAAGCCCCCTATGGATCCAGAGAGGCCCGCGACTGATCAGGGCGAGACAGGAACTCCTGTGACCTGGGAGAAGGAAAGCACCCTGCTAATTCCCGTCTCACCCTGTGGGAGAAAAAATGGGCTCCGTGAAAAGAGGAGGCAATCACCCTATGCCAGGCCAAGGGTGATAACATGGAAAGGTGAAGCCATGCTGCCTGTCTTATACAGACTGCAGATCCTGCCAGCCTAGAAATAATTTCAGCACTGTATGATGCTCTTGAGAGATGCCTCGCTAGCTCTAGGCCAGAAGCAGAAAGGCAGATGGTCTGCCTGGTTGCCTCAGAGTCAGGCAGAGTGGCTAGGAGCTGTCCTAGCACCATCCATAAGTGCCTAGCATAGACAGCCATATGGGCCAAAATGCAGAGTAGAAGATGCACTGAGGAGAAAAATCCTTCTCCTCCAGCAGTTAAACTCAGCTGAGCTGAACTCTGGGGAGGCGATGCCCAGAGAGGGTATCCAGTAGCTCTATCCCTGAAGTGGGGTGAGGCATGGAACCTGGGAACCCCTGGGGGCATGATACCTGTGCTGGCAGTCCCTCAGGGCAGGAGAGAGGGCAGAGGGGTTCTGCGAGACCTGATGAGATACTTAAGAAGGAACAGGCAACGGAGGAATGACCACATTTTCAGAGGAGAAATCCCTAAGGAGACCCCATGTCATATGGGCAGGATCACGACTTGCAAAATGAGATATGTGGAGGTCCTTCAACAACCTGAACAAGAACCACAGATAGCAGGTGATATCAGCATCCAAGGACAGCTGGACTGAAGCATCTTCTTCCTCAGGGGAGGAAGGCGAGGAAGCGGATGAGCTTGATTCAGACTGGGGGACAGCAGGGGTTTCTTGTCTAAAAATTACCTGGTCTAGAGCTCTTAAGTAGCAAGGGAAAGCTGCAGCCGAAACTCTGAACTGGTCCCAAGACAACGGCCCTACAATGCCCGGGAGAGCAGAAGAGCGAAGCAGAGGATCTGAAGAAGGAAGAGAAGTCTGGTGAGCCAGACAAGGATCCCTGCTAGGGCTTTGGGAGCATTTGCCCAACCCCTCCAGAAGGTAGGGCTGCACAAAGAATGCACAGTAGGTTGCACAACCATAGAGGTGCAGCCTAAGTAATGCCCCAAGGAGAAAAGCCCCATGGTGAGGAGATCAGGACCAGTCTGGCCCTTGTGGTCGGCCTCTAACCCCACCTAATGCACACCCCCCCCTGCTGAGAGCACTGTAGCTCCTCCTTGAGCCACCAGCAGCCATGGGAGAAAACCTCTGAGCCACCCCAGGCCTTCTCAAGCTCTCCACCTCAGGGGGAGATCTGCCCCTCATCCATCCCTGAGGTATCGCGGAAAGCAACTCCAGAAGAGCTACAGACAGCTGTAAGTCTGCCATGGCCATCCCCGCATTAACCTCCGTTCCAGGAGCAGAAACAGCACCACTCTCATCTTCAATGCCCGATTCAGTCCCAACAGAGGTACAGATGTCCGGCTCGGCATTGTGGCACCACCTCCAGACCTGGCACAGTTTCCTGACCCAGATCTGCCATAGGCGCCATATTTCCCCACAGCACTGGAGATGGTGCCGTGAGAGTCTCCGGCACCACCAACTGTTCTGGAGGACTGAAAGGGCAGACCCAGCCAGGGAGGTAGAAGAGGACGATATCTCCTGAACTTTGCTGCTAGGCCTCAGAGGGTGCCACGACTCCCCGGAACCGGGAGACTCCTTGGAGTGGGGCAACCATCCTGGTCAGACCCTTTCTCCCCTTCCGAAGAAGAGGAGAGGAGATCAGGATGACTGGGAGAGAGGCCACCCCTGGCACACTACCGGATCTGGCGCCACTTCACTGCAACCTTGACACTGCCCTTCTCACCAGCCCCAGAAACAGAGCCAGGAGCCAGGGTGGAGTCAGCAGACTGAGCTGAGGGCCCCACCAGTTCGGATCCAGAGTATAGCTCTGATTGTGATACTGCGGTTGGTCGTGGCTCAGAGGAAGCTGATGACAGAGGGGTGCTCAACCAACACTCCCCCGGATGGCTCACAGCCCTCCAGCATGTATAGTAGCAGAGTGTGATCCAGGGAAGGTCCAAAGTTCTCGCCTTGGCGTCCCTGGACCAACGCCATCCTCTGAAGGTAGAAGGTTTCCAACCAACCTTCAATGTGCACATTTCAAGGACCTGGCGGTCCACGGAAAAACACACATCAGAGTTGTACATGTGTTGGGGACCCGGGCAAGACAAACATTGATCATGGTGATTCAACACAGAGATACACGTGCCACAGTGGCACCGACACATGGCGCATGTCCTGCCTTAGACTTAGGCCTTGGATCAGACATGATTGACCACACACGAAATAAAACACTGTAAAGACTCAACACTGTGGAAAACACTAAAACAAGAATTAAAATAAAAAAGGAATTGTCTCACCTGTCTGCAGCTCTATGGCGTTGAGTAAATGAGCAGAACTTTCGGTGACTTCGAGAAACTGATTGCAATTCAGCTCTTCACCTCCAAGGTGCACTCTTGACGGCTGGAAGAACAGAACTGAGGTGAGGGAGGAGTCAGTGTCAGTTACTGGCTAACGCTCAAGCAACACGCTGTGTGCCGTCCTTGTGGGAGAATTTTTTTCTAGCTATAAGCTCCCGTGGGGTCATAGCACCTCTGGCATATAACCCACCAGTAATGAATGGCGAAGATACATACAGGAAGATCGAACAGCTTTCAACAAGTTTGGAACTGACTAACTGGTAGGTTTGGAGTCATCTGATTGCTTATAGTTGCAGTCATACCCACCAGGCCTTTTCCAAGGTGGAGGCTGGTTAGTAGACTTGGCAACATCAGTTACTAAAGATCTCAATTCTCTCGACATGTCATCGGTGTGTTCTTCACTAGGGACTTGAGCACTGGCACCTCTTACAGATGGGTGGGCTGCACTGGGTGTTTCCATGGAACTGACCTTTTACCATCTCTGAAGCATCTTGAGCACTTGACTTTAGCTCTCTCTCACTTGTTTCAGTAAGTCTAAATTGCAGAGAGTCAGTAACAATCTCTTTGGGCTCCCTTGGCACTGCATTCAACCCTTGAATTTCAACTGATTGTGCATAATCAGTGGCTTGGGTGGCAGCTGAAGACACACAAGGTGGCCCCCACTGTATCCTTCTTTCTTTGACCTCCTGAACTTCCTTCAACAACAAACTATAAGACGGAGACAAATCCCTTCGATCCGGTAGCCGCAGCTTGAGCAACAATAAGTCAGAATATTATAAGGCAGACTTAAGTATCTGATACAGCCAAATCCGGTTCAGTTCACCTGCGGCCACATCCCCTTTCCTAAAGCATTCCTGTAGAGTTTTCTTGAGCTGAGATAAATACACAGACAAGGGCCCTTGCTGACATTGTTGGGTTGTCTTAAACCTCCACAGAATGACATTGCCTGATTCAAGGCTCCCAAATACATTTTCCAATGCACTCAAATAGTCCTGTGCAGATGTCTCTGGGTTATCAGCTCACTCTGAGTGAACAGTATTCAGAGCTGGACCTCAAAGGCTTTCACTCAAACTTTTCCTTTTCTCTGCTTCTGAACATTGCCATTCTTGTACTAAGGGAGCAGCAAATCAGCCCATATTTCCCAATCATGCTCTCCAGCAGGAGTAGGCATCACCCCTGAAAACATTTTTACCTTCTGTGGGAGTCTCAGTGAGAAGGGGCATAACTGGGCTTAGTCTCTTCTTCCCGAGCAGGGGCACCCCTCCATAGCTCAGTAGCATCTGAGGCACTTCCACCCCCTTTCCCTTCAGCCAGTAACAATTTGGTGAGTTGCTGTTCAAAACTCTGACATGGGTGGTTGCTCTGGCTCTAAGGGAGCTACACTGTCCTTGGTTACCACTCCCCATGCTACTGGGGACCCCTCTGCAACAATGACCCTTGGTACTCTGGTGGCATCCACAGGATTGCTACATTCTACCAATGCAGTTAAAGGAAAAGACTACTGTACATTTCTGATTTGGATATGACTGATGTATTTATTACACATTACATCAAGTACTGTACATATGTCAATAAGAGATCAGTCATTTCTGCTGTTGCAACACATCTAGAGTTTGAGACTCTGACACAAGGTAGTAAAATGTCAAGCAAGCCTCCATTTACATGCAGACGAGTCACTTGTAACAAGGGTATCAATGCTGTCTAGCCTGATTTTAGTTTATGTTTGCAATGGCTTAAGGCAGTTCTGTTATGCAACTCATACAGGGAGTAGTACCTGTAGCCTTAGTATTGTATGTGTACAGTAAATAATACATCTAATATTATTTCATTCACAGGAAACAGAATCTGTTCTGTGTACTGCTCACTTCTCTCTGTGAGACAGCTGCAACATGTAGAGTGAAGTAGAAAGATACATAGATACATAGACAGTGTCGGCAGATAAGGGCCTATGGCCCACCCAGTCTGCCCATTTAAGTTTGTAAGTTCAGTTTATGTTTTCCAGGAAGTCTGTTGCCCCTTACCCCCGACCTCCAGAATTCCTTTATGTCTATCCCATGCATTCTTAAATCCTGTGATTGTTTCAGCCCCCACCACTTCCTCTAGCAGGGTGTTCCACTTGTCCACCACCCGTTCTGTGAAGAAATTCTTCCTCACGTTTCCTCTGAATCGTCCTCCCTCCAACTTCATCCCATGCCCTCTAGTCCTGGAACATCTTTTTCGCTTAAAAATAGTGCATTCCTGCACCCTGTTCCTCCCTGTAAGATACTTGTATGTCTCTATCATATCCCCTCTCTCCCTCCTCTCCTCCAGGGAGTACATGTTCAGTGCCTTCAACCTGTCCTCATAGGACTTGTGATGCAATCCATGCACCGTCTTTGTTGCCCTCCTCTGAACCTTCTCTACCCTGTCTATGTCCTTATGTAGGTAAGGTCTCCAGAACTGCACAGTGTACTCCAGGTGCGGCCTCACTAGTGTCTTGTATAGTGGAATTATGACCTCCTTTTCCTGCTGGTGATGCCTGCCTATGCATCTCAGCATCCTATTTGTTTTACCTGCTGCCTTGTCACACTGTTTCCCTGCCTTGAGGTCATCAGAGATGATAACTCCAAGATCCCTTTCCTGCTTGGTGCATGCTATATCCTCAACCCCCAACTGATATATTGTGCCAGGGTTTTTGTGCCCCATATGCATTATCTTGCACTTCCTTGCATTGAATTTCAACTGCCAAACCCCTGACCATTCTTCAAGTTTCTGCAGGTTGCTTCTCATTCTGTCTACACCCTCTGGTGTGTCTACTCTGTTACAGAGCTTTGTGTCATCAGCGAACAGTGAAATTCTGCCTTCTAGGTCCTGCGTAATGTCACTGATGAAGATATTGAATAGTACCGGTCCCAGCACTGATCCCTGTGGTACCCACTGGTCACTCTTCCCTCTGTGGAGTGACAGCCATTTACCACCACCCTCTGTGTCCTGCTGCCCAGCCAGTTACCTACCCACCACTACTGTCCTGCCCACACCCATATTCCCAGTTTGTGCAATAGTCTTCTATGTGGCACAGTGTCAAAGGCCTTGCTGAAGTCCAGATAGGCCATGTCCACTGCCCTCCCCTGATCCACCTCCCTAGTCACCCAGTCAAAAAATTCAATGAGGTTGGTCTGACATGACCTTCCCTGGTGAAACCATGCTGCCTTTGGTCCTGTAGTCCATTGACAACCAGATGTTCCACCAATCTCTCTTCAGTAGTGCTTCCATGATCTTCCCCACTACTGAGGTGAGGCTGACTGGTCTGTAGTTCCCGCCTCCTCTTTGTTCCCACTTTGTATAAGGGACTACATCTGCTATCCTCCAGTCTTTGGTACCTCCCGTTTCTAGTGATCGGCTAAACAGGATAGCAAGAGGTTCAGCCACCACCTCTCTTAGTTCTTTAAGGACCCTGGGTGCACCCCATCTGGCCCCATTGCTTTATCAACTCTTATTACTTCCAGTTCCTTCAGGACCCTTTCTCGTGTAAAGGGACTGTGTCCATTTCTGCACCATTCTCACCCCTTGTACTCCATTCAGACCCATTACCCTCCTCTTCCTCAGTAAAGACTGAGCAGAAATACCTGTTCAATATGTCAGCTTTACTGTTGTCATCCTCCACACAGCCCCCATCCTCCCCCTTCAGTCTCACTATCCCTCCCTTTGCCTTTCTTTTTTCACTTATGTACCTGTAAAAGGTTTTGTCCCCTCTACCCACTGATTTTGCAATGTGTTCTTCTGTCTGAGCTTTGGCTTCCCTTACTGACCTCCCTGCCTCCCTTTGCTTCTCCTGGTACTTCTCCCTATCCCCTTCTGCCTGTGTCTTTTTGTATTGCCTGAATGCAATCTTTTTGGCTTTCACTTTCTTTGCTACCTCTTTGGAAAACCATAATGGTCTCCTCTTCCTTTTCCTCTTGCTAATCTGCTTAATACAGAATTCTGTTGCTCTTGTAATCCCCATTTTAAATACTTCCCACTGTTCCTCAACCCATGATTCCTGCCCCATTCCCCTTAATGCCTCTTTCAAGTATCTCCCCATTTTCTCAAAGTTTGCCCCCCTAAAATCCAGGATACGTGTTTTTGTGTGGTTTGAATGAATGAAATGAAAGAATGAGTCAATCAATCAATCTAGCAGTCAATCAGCATTGCACCAGGTGAACAAACTTGAGAAGATTCATTTACAAGGTAGGCCTGAGCAGTTTCCCAAAGGATCAAACATGACTGAATTCCTCCTTTGCACAAATTATACACCCCTCTTTTCAGAAGCCTGAAAGTGGAGAGCTAGATCACTTTATAAAGTGAGTTGTTTTACATTTCAAATGCTCCTTACATCTGGGTTTCTGACTGGAAACACCAAGACAGAATGCATATCACATGGGAGGAATGAGCCAAGCAAATACAGAGCACTACAAACACCGAGACTGATTAGTTTCTTTACCTACAACAGCTGAAGTATAGCATCTGATTTGTGAGGTACATCCTACTTCAAATGCTGGCATTGCAAGGGGGGCTGCCACAGTTTGCTTTCAGTACCTTCAAAGTGAAGTGCTGTAGCTCTCACATCACTGCTAATGATTTATAATGGGAATGGGGGCACTTGTAAAATCATGGACCTGAGGGGCCATCACAGTTCCCAAGGAGGTTAGAGAGTAAGGGACTTTAGTAGGATTTGAACCAGAGTTTCCCAGTTCTTATGCCTGTACTTTAACCACTAGATTATCCTTCTTCCATATGTATGCTGCAGCTGATGATGTCCTGGTAACCTGTTCCTTGTTATAGCTGAACTCTTTATTGCCTTACATCAGCCATCCAATCATGGACTGCCTAGTTACAAAAGGAAAGGGGCATTTTAGCAAGATTGTGTCTCACTGCTGGTGTCAATCAAAGCAGAGAATGCTAACACACACAGAACATAATACAACAGCTATATAATGCCACTTAAGACTTGTGTTGTACTCAGAGTCATTTATTGGGTAAACCATTTTTGCTAACTGAAACATTAACACAACACATACAGGCACGTTCTTATAGGCATACTGTATATACATGTATAATCAGTGCTGCATCACACTCATATGGTCCTAGTCACTATTAGACCTGCACTTCAGGATGTGCACAACACTTAAAGGGTTCCTCCATTACTCAAGTGGGGAACCAAACATTGTGGGTTCTGTTTACTGGCGGAAAAGCATTTAGTGCAGCACCATTATCTGTTGCTCTGATGACATCATCCTCCAGCAGCATTGATGGTAAAATGGAGAACAAACACATTGATAACTTCTGGGGGCTGTATATTTTTATTTATAATCTAGATTTGGACAGCAATAGGACTGCTGATAACTGGAGAAGGCACAACAGTTACACATAAGGAGTTGGAAAATATGGGTGTGAAACTATGGGAGACTTCCCCTTTAAAATCTGTCTGATCAGTATTTTGGCCTTTTACAACAGCTCTACCAAGGCATTTTATTCCAGACAGGACTTCCTCTATAGTACCTTTATTAGTAGCCAGGGGTATCCTTAGAAGTAAGAGGACTTTTTGAGGGGTCAAGTTCTTCTGCCCCACACCAACCAAGCAAATCTCGCACATTTTACTAGAAAGAGAGATTCAGAACTGGTGTTAGTAACACTATCCATACTAGTGGCAGGCTGCATGAGGCTGCCCATGTGAGCAGCAGACTCCATGTGGTGCCCAACTGGTAAACAGGAGATCCCAGCGGTGCTTCCAAAGATGTAACCTGGGTGCCATGTCCCAGCGGTCTACTACGTCTGCCTGTTGCCACCAATACAGGTTGAGGGGCCTGAGTTCTGGTTTGAATGTCAAAAGGGTCTCGGTACCAACAGTAGAACTATTTGCTAAGTGCATCCGCCCAGAGTAACCTTCAAGTGGGTTTGATGACAAGCTAGTACAACCCTCTGTGATGCTGTACCTACTCCACTGCCCCAACCAGTAGTCTCACACATGTATTCCCATAAAACACTTTACCTTGCATTCAGTAATACAACTAATGGTGAATGCTAATATGCTTACAGTAGCCACACTTACCATCAGGGTCTGGACTTCTGCAATACACTCTGTACACTTGAAAGGAATAATTTTCAGCAACAATACACCTTTTAACTTTCTACAACAGACTAGCACTGGGTAATAATATGCTCACGGACACTGTTAACATTCAAACAACAAATCTTATTTATTTAGGTAACTGAACAAAGGGGAAGGGGATGCAAATTAAAGCTCGGTAGTTTTGTTTCATTTGGATTTGAGAAAACATTCAAGCAATAATTAGCAATCAACATGGACGGTCCCAGTTATCTTCGCTGGGTACCCAGACTACAACCGTTGCAGGCCTGGCGCATTGCAGCTGATTGGCTGGCGTTGGGGCAGGCTCCGATATAGTTTCAGGCAGACTTGGCAGAAATCACAACTCCCTATCAGCTAGGGAGCTGAAAGAATTCAATCTGCAGTTCAAAACAATTCACTTTGGACTATTAGGCAGTGGAGAAGCAAGCAGGCTTCTCCACTTTCTCCTCAGAGCAAAAGTCTGAGCTCCCTACCTCTCTGGGAGTTCCCTCTGAACTGCCCAGTTCAGCAGTCCTCCCTTAACTGAAGGAAACAATCCTGTAATCCGACTGGTAGAGGAGGCTGTCGATCACAGTTCTGGCATCCCGACTGGCCAAAATGGGTGCCAATAATTCAGTTCCTTATTTCTCCCAGCAACCATAGCAGAAGGATCCCAACTAGGGCCCTTTTGAGTTTCGACTGGCTGAAGACAAGGTCAAAGTAACAAACGTGGCTGCTGGATGGCAGATATGCAAACAGTCCAGACTTTAAAGTTCATTTTATATACAGTTTAGTTTTAGAAATAAATATTTACAGCGTTTGGTAGAGCTCCCTCTGCACTACTAAGCGACTGCAGAGTGGAGTCAAAAGGACTGCTGCCCAGCCAGTCGTGAGCTCCGGAATCTCGGACCTAGCCCAGGCTATACGCAGTATATACAGGGGATAAGCTTCTTAAAGGAATAATGTAATGGCATTAATTCACACATTCGCGCAGGGACTATAGATACAACATTATTTTGCAAGGATTTACACTCATCACTGGATATTAGCCCAGGTTTAGAGGCAGATCACAGGACTGGAACATGGCCACACAGAGGGCTATAGCTGTGCCAAGGGAGTCATCTCAAGGTAAGCTCCACCATTGGGGGGGTGTTATACTTACAAACTAATTAATCTTTATGTATTTAAATGCAAATGCAATGTATTGTCTTTGTAAACTGTAACTGTGTGTAACTAATCTGGGTCACCCCTGAAAAAGGGACTTCGCTGTCTCAGTAGGATTCACCAGGCTAACAAAATTCAAATATATAAATTCTGCTAATTTTCTCACAGTCTTTATATCCTAATGTTTCCCTCCCCCAGGTTGCACCTGGAAATGAGCAGCAGCTCAGTGTGCCTTTTCTGGTTACGAATTTTCAAATCAATCACTGCTACATTTAAAAAGCATTACAGAAAATACATGCCAAGTGATCTTGTCTCATCTGTATGGCACCAAAATGACCGACTTTAAAGAAGAAAAAGAAAAAGGCTACAGTTATTCATTGCTGGATAACAACACTAGGTCTTATTTTTGGAGATCTCCTGCGGCCAGACTATGCCTTAAAGCCAGTTATAAAATGGCAGGGTAAAATCCAGGAATCTGATTGGCTTATGTGAAAAATATGGTGTTAACATGGTTAAAAAAAAAAGTACTGCTCAGCAGTGAAGAGTCTGAAACCCAGATCAATGCGCATTTGGAACACAGGCATTTCAGTTAGCCCCCTACAGCCACAACTAATCTTCCACCACAAACATGGCTGCTACCTTTACACTGGAAAAAAACTTCAACTGGGCCCTAAAAATAAAACTACCTTAAATAAAAAATAAAATTAATTGTTTCTGATTGTCTCACATTCCTTACATTAGAAAATTTGAGTATTGTTTATAGTTTTCACTACAACGGTTTCTTTGCTGACAATGAAAAATCCCCCTTCTATCTTTACCTGCTCATCAGGGAACTCTCTTCTTCTTGACCTGTCAGTGAGATAATTGAGCATCTGGCTATAACAAAGGCCTTTGTTGTCTGTGTGTACAGTATGTTAGGAGAGAAACATTCTGCCAGTGGAATTGAGCAGAATTTTGAATCCATGTATTCCATGGTAAACATTCCATATCTTGAATGTGGAGAAAAACAGAGGGGAAAAAAAAAACGGAAGAAGAAAGTAGACAATAATAGGTTTCACATTCATAGGTTTCATAGTTTTCCAGAGCTTTAGAAGACAAGAAAAAATTACTCACCTTAGTAATGTTTCTTCTAATGGAGTCTTGCTATATTATGACATATGCAGTTTGTCCCAACCTTAGAACTGCTCCGGAGGTGAAAGAGTTAAAGTCCATGCCAGGCATGGAACTTAGAGCTTGAGCTCGGTTGAAAATTCTATCTGTTGTTCTTCAAACAAACTGTCAGATCTTTACAAGCAAAAACTCACTAAGACTCTGTGTGGAAGCTGTAAACCTACACTAGCCAACTGACTACCTAATTAAATAAACACATTTTTTGGTACCACAATGAAGACAAGTCAGGAGACCCAAAAATGACAAACACAACAAAGATCACCCCAAAAAGAGGGGTGAAAACAAGGTGGGCATCTAAAAGTTACCAGCAGCTGCCCTGCCCACCCACATCCCCAAGTAAGGTTCTGAGGAGGGGCAGGCGGGAGGTCATAATATAGCAAGACTCCATTAGAAGAAACAACATTACTAAGGTGAGTAATTTTTTCTTCAAACAACATGAAGTCTTGCTATATTATGACATATGCAGACTACACAGCAGTACCTCCATGGAGGAGGGACAGAACCTACTTAGGAAATAGGCTCTGAAGCACAGCTGTGCCAACGAGCATCACTCCTAGCCTGGATGTCCAGGGAGTAATGCTTAGTAAAAGTGTGCACCGTTTTCCAGGTAGCTGCTTGACATATCTCTAGGATAGGGATGTCCCTGGCAGCAGCCAGAGACACAGCTGTACCTCTGGTGGAGTGAGCCCTCAGGCCTGGGGAGGAACTTTACCCAGTTTTCATAGCAGAATTGGATACAGAGGCGATCCACCTGGCAATGGATCTTTTAGTGGCAGGTTTCCCTTTGCCAACCTCACCATAAGTGAGGAACAGTTGGAGGGAGTTAAACCTGTGACCTTTGGTACGATCTATGTAGTAGCTAAGTGATCTTTTGACATCTAAACTGTGCAACCTCCTCTCACCAGAAGAGGAATGGTCAGTGAAGTACACAGGGAGAGATATGGATTGATTAAGGTGGAAATCTGAAACCACCTTAGGCAAGAACGTTCGGTTAGTCCTGAGGACTACCTTATCTCTGTGAAAGGAGATAAAATCAGGCTCCACTGACAATGCTTGTAACTCACTTATGTGCCTGGCAGAAGTGATAGCTACCAAAAACACAGTTTTCCAAGTCAAGTACTTGAGCTCTGCTGAAGACAAGGGCTCAAAAGGGGGTTGCATAAGCTGGGCAATGCAAATATTAAGATCCCAGGCAGGGGAAGGATCCCTGAATGGGGGGTTGGTGTGAAGCAACCCTTTGAAAAACTTGGAGAATACAGGATGAGCTGAAAGAGAAGAGGGCTTACCTGCTGACAAGAAAGCAGACACGGCTGCCAAGTGCACTTTTAGGGTAGCTGGTCTCAGCCCTAAAGTATTTAAATGAACCATATAATCCAGGACCGTGGGTAAGTCAGCAGATTCTGGGGAAATATGCTTCCCAGAGCACCATATGGAAAATCTCTTCCATTTGGAATTATAAGTAACCCTGGTGGAAGGCTTCCTGGAAGCCTTCAGAATATCCAATACACCTTGGGAAAGGTGTAGGTCAGCAAACTAACTCTTCAAGAGCCAGGCTTTGAGATTGAGAGATTTGAGGTTCGGGTACCAAACCCTCCCCTGAGCACAGGATGACAGATTGTGATTCCCGGGAAGACACAGGGGAAGGTGGACTGCTAAGGACATAAGGAGTGGGTACCAGGGCTGTCTGGGCCAGTCTGGAGCAATCAGAATCATCCTGCAGGATTGAGACCTGATTTTTACTAGCACTTTGAACAGGAGAGGGAAGGGTGGAAAGGCATAGAGAAACTTCCCTTCCCAACTGAGAAGGAAGGCATCCAGGGGGACTGAGCCCAACACTGGGGGCCTGCAACAAAAAAGGGGAAGTTGGTGATTGTCTGGGGCTGCAAAAAGATCTATCTGGGGTGTGCCCCATCTGGCAAATACCACCTCCAGAACTAGGGATCCAGAGCCCATTCGTGATGGCCTTGGGAAATCCTGCTGAGAGCATCTGCCAGGACATTGTCCTTGCCTGGGAGGTGAACTGCTACAAGGGAGGTGTTCAGGGAGTAAGCCAAAGACCACAACTTCATTGCTTTGGTGCACAAGGCCGTAGACCGAGTGCCCCCTTGCTTGTTGATGTACCACATTGTGGTGGTATTGTCTGTTCTGACTTGAATAACCTTGTTCTGAACAGATTTGGAAAAAGCTTGAAGTGCTAGAAAAACTGCTCCGAGTTCCAACAGATTGATGTGGAGCAGAGATTCCTGAGGGGACCACAATCCCTGGGTGGTGAAGTCGCCCATGTGAGCTCCCCACCCCAATAGGGATGCATCTGTAGTAAGGATTAAGGAGTGAGACTGAGGGGTAAGGGGACCCCCTGTCTCAAATTGCCCTGGTCCTGCCACCACTGAAGGGCCTGGATCAGGGTTCGAGTCACTGGAATTAATTTGGTTAGAGGGTCCTTTCTTTGAGACCAAAAGGCTCTCAAATGGAACTGGATGTCCCTCATCTGAAATCTGGCTCCCTGCACTACTGCTGTCGAAGCAGCCATGTGTCCCAGGAGCTGTAGAAAGTGCCTTGCTGGTCGAGAGACCTGCAGGGTGAAGGAGGAAGCCAGAGAAATCAGGGTATTTGCCCTTTCCAGAGGAAGGAAGGCTCTGGCTTCTTTTGTGTTCAGTTCTGCACCTATGAAGGTGAGAAGCTGGACAGGCTCTAGGACTGACTTTGGAAGACTGAGAAGGAAACCTAGAGAAGTTAGCAGTTGCTGAGTTACTTGAAGGTGTAACCTGACTTGGTCTGGGGACTGGCCTACTATGAGCCAGTCATCCAAGTAAGGAAAGATGGTAATTTTTTTGCCTTCTTAAGTGGCCAACTGCTACTGCCAGGCATTTTGTGAATACCCTTGGGGCAGATGCAAGGCCGAAGGGCATTGCTCTGAACTGGTAATGACCTGAGGGCAGTTCGAATCTGAAGTATTTTCGATGGGAGCTTCTGATGAGAACATGAAAATAGGCATCCTTGAGGTCCAGGGACACTAGCCAGTCCCCTGGCCTTAAAGAGGGTAAAATAATTCCCAGAGTCACCATTTTGAATTTTGGTTTTTAAAAGGTGCTTGTTTAGATACCTGAGATCCAGGATGGGCTGCCATTCTCCTGCCTTTTTTGGGGTAAGGAAGTACCTGGAGTACAACCATTCGCCCTGGTGTAGGGGTGGAACCCTTTCCAAGGCTCTGAGAGCCAGGAGGGTAGAGACTTCTGCCTCCAGGGCAAGAGCCTCTGAAGGATTTGCAGGTGGAAAGGATCTGATTCTCATCTTTGGAAATTTTTTGAAGCTGAGAACCAGTCCCTGGCTTACTACTTCCAGGACCCACTTGTCTGACGTTAGAGACTCCCAGTCCTGGACAAAGTAAGCCAGCCTGCCCCCTACAGGTAGTGGAGAATCGACCCTGGGCGCCCCATCAGGGTGCCTGTTTGGCAGGGGCTTTAGGCTGAGGGGTGGAAGCAGGCCTGCCTGCACCCCGTCTGCCTCTCCCTCTAAAGAACCCCTTCTGTGCAAAAGCTGAAGAAGCCTGGGCTTGGTAAAAAGGCCTACCCCTGCCCCTGGGAGGCTGCCTTTGGGGAGCGACTTGCCTTTCCTTGGCCTGTGCACTCCTATAGGTGGTCCTATATTCATCCATTTTCTTCATGTAATTCTCTGTTTGCTCCCCAAACAGAGAGTTGCCCACAACAGGGAAATCCATGGCCTTAGTCTGGGTATCCTGTGACAGGCTAGTACATCTGAGTCAAGCCATTCTACGGAGAGCCACAGATGTAGCCATGACTCTGGATGATGCATCATTAGAGTCCACTGCAGCATGGAATTGCACCTTGGATGCCTTAATACCATCAGCGGCCACCTGCTCCAGCTCTTTGCCAGCTGGCCAGGAACCTGCTTGCTAGAGCTAAAACCGTATCCCATCTGGATTTTGATATCTAGCAACATAAGCCATATAATTAGCCTGTCTGAGTCCTAAGGAAGCTGCCATGTACTGTTTCTTTGCCATGGCATCTATCTTTCTGGAGTCCTTGTCAGGGGTGAGAGGCTAAGGGACATTTGCCTTGTCACAGGCTGCAGCCTGCACTACCCACGTGGCTGCATTGTTGTGTAAGGAACTCCGTATCAGAGCCTGATAATGCATACCTTTTGTCCATTCTTTTATCAACAGGAGGTATGGTGTGAGGAGCTTTTAAAATCTTTACTGTCTGTTTCCAAAAAGATTTATGCAGAGGAATAGACAGTCTCCTAGACTCTGAGATATCCATCATTTCTACAAAAATCAGGCTCTTCCTGATCATCCACAGCTTCCTCCATAGGGAGCTGGAGGGTTTCAGCCACTTTTTTATAAAACATGAAATAAGAAGGGGACTCAGGAAGCCTAGGGGGAGACACTCCTGAAGGTCTGTCTGGAGAGATGTCCAGTTCAATGGGCACATCCAAACTTTCAAAACCACATTCATTCTCCTCATACTCCTCTTCCCCCTCCTCTGGTTCATAAAATTCCTCTAAATAATACTCTTGAACCAGAGGAACCGACCGAACCGACACTTACCTGATGATGCGGTTCGGTGGAATGCGAGGAGGAGTGACTGAACAATTTTATTGCTGGCTATTGCTTCAGCGGTTGGAGAGGAAGTTTGACTCCACCAGCTGATTTTCTAGATTTCTTTGTTGGAACAGAGCTCCTCAGAGTGGCTCTCCCTTGCCCGGTATGGCCCTGGTCAGAGGTACTCCCTCCAGTTCGGTTGAAACTGAACTGGGCTTGCCATCCGGGTCAGCGGACTTTTTGGCCTCCCGTTTCCTGAGTCTACCAACTCTCTTATCCAGGGTAGCTGCAGGAAAACCCTTGCAAATCTGGCAGTCTGAATTGAGGTGGTCAAACCCCAGACAATAAACACATGTGGTGTGGGGGTCAGCCTTGGCAAAGGCGTCCCCACATACAACACAGTGCTGAAACCCAGTGGGCCCGGTTTTTCTTTTGGGTTTCTCAGACATAGTGCCAGCTCTACCAAAAACCTTCCCGCTTACTGCAACCTGCCAAGCAAGACTCCCTTATCGGTTCCCAACCGTGTCACGGGTCGTGGAAAAAAACGTAATTAAACCGTTTTTTTTAGAACCGATAAGAACCGGGAACCGCACTTCTAAAAGACTAATGTAATAGAAGTAACTTGATCGGTTCAAACCGAACCGATGAAAATGTTTATAAGTTCCACACAGAAATAAAATGTAAAACCTATCTAGTACTTACAATACCACAGATAGAGCTTGAACCGACTGGTTGTGGTTTAATTTCGGTTAAAAAAACGAAAACTTTTATACTTTAACCGACAAAATGAACCGAGCAGAAGGAGGAATCTCCGGAGCGACTGTTCAGTGGGGCGAAGTAAAGAATCTGACAGTTTAAGTTTGAAGAACAACAGATAGAATTTTCAACCGAGCTCGAGCTCTAAGTTCCATGCCTGGCATGGACTTTAACTCTTTCACCTCCGGAGCAGTTCTAAGGTTGGGACAAACTGCATATGTCATAATATAGCAAGACTTCATGTTGTTTGAAAGTCTATATGATCGCCATACTTTATGAATACCCCAATATATTATTAATTAGGAAAGTAACTCTTTCTTAAATCTATCAATATTGCTACTAACCACGATTTCCACTGGTAATTTATTCCAGATCCTAGGTGCTCTCACTGTCAACCACTGCTTCCTTTTATTTGACCGGAATCTTTCCATTTTTATCTGGAGCGGATGTGCTCTAGTATTGAAATTATGATCTAAAAGTTCCAGCTCTGTTCCCATAATATTGGATCATTTAGGGCCCTATATATTAAACACATATCCCCCCTTAATCTCCTAAACTCTAGAGTATATAACACCCCAGAGTACTTAGCCTCTGGGTATAATCCAACCTTTGAACTTCCTTAATTTTATGAGTAGCCCTTCTCTGTATCCTCTCCAGTGAAGCTATATCCCCCTTTTTTCCTGGGGACCACAGCTGTCAGCAATATTCCATATGGGGCCATACCAACGATGTATACAGTGGCAAAATAACTCCTTTATCCCTGCTTTTAATGTGTTTGTTAATGCAGTACTGTATGCTACTAGCCTTTTTTATTAACTGGTTATAGTGGGGTGTAAAGTTCAGGTTTTTATTTATTTTTATCCCTAGATCACATTCTTCTGAGGTCACCTTAAGTAGTTTTTCCCCCATGTTATAACCATGTAGGATATTTTTTTCATCACACTGCACTTTTCTACATTAAAGGATGATCCCTGGTTCTGTGCCCAATATTCCAACTCCCTAAAGCTGTCTGCAATATTTCTGCATCTTTATTGTGATTTAACACCCTACCTAGTCGACTATCATCTGCAAATTTTGAGAACCAAATATCAGAGGAAACCTTCATGGTCCCAATATAAATATTAAATAGGCAGGGGCCCAATACAGAGCCCTGTGGCACTCCACTAGTCACTCTCTGTCAGTTGGAAAATTCCCCCCTTACACACACACTCTTGTCTCCTATCTGTTAACCAGGATTTTATCTAGCGAATGATATTACAATGAACATCAATATTTACCAGGGTTTCCAGCAACTTTTCATGTGGTACTTTATCAAATGCTTTAGTGAAATCTAAAAACTGCATGTCCCTCATCCAGAGCCCGATTTACTTTCCCGTAAAATTCCAATAAATTTGTTTGACAGGACCTCCCTTTAACAAAGCCATGCTGTGCACAGTCAATATTACTAGACTTATATTGGTGCTCTGTAATGAAATCCTTGATAAATCCTTCCAATACCTTTCCCAAGATTGAGGTGAGACTAACAAGCCTATAATTTTTCACCTCCTGTTTGGGCCCTTTTTTATATATAGGAATCACAACAGCTTGTTTCCAGTCTTCTGGAACCTCCCCTTCATTTATGGAGTTCTGAAAAAATTCTCTAACTGGGCCTGCAAGTTGTTCTGCTAATTCCTTAAGTAACCTTGCATGTATCCCATCTGGGCCCTGTGCTTTATTCTGATCCAATTTTTGAAGTCTTATTTCGACTTCATTCCTATCTAGGATAACTCCAGGGTCAGCTTTAGGTGTGCCACAATTTATCCCAGTTATTGCTTTACCCTGATTAAAAACCATAGCAAAACAGTTATTACTTAATTCTGCCATACCCTGGTTATCTGCAACTAATTTCCCCTCAGCATCCAATAGAGGTCATATCTTATTTGATGCTCCCTTTTTATTATTAATGTACTGATAGAAGGATTTATATTTATTTTTTACCTTAATAGCTAGCTTATTTTCATATTTTCTTTTTGCCAATTCAATATTTTTTTTGGTAGACTTTAAGCACCTTTTATATTGAGACCATCTCGTTACATCCCCACTTAATTTCGCCAACCTAAAGGTTCCTTTTTTTTTTTCTTTTTAATTGTGGTGGTCATCGGGGGGGGGGTGCTTTTTAGCTGTGTTACATTTATTCCTGGTTGGTACAAATTCTGTAGTCATGTAATGCAATGACATCTCTTGCAGCGTGTGGAAGGACTATTTTATCACAAATGCACACAAGTAAATCTATATAAACATGTTTTTTCCCCCAACAGTAAAAAGTAAAAAAAAAAAAAAACAATTTTATAAGCGCAATAAGGAACTCAGAATTTTACACACACCTCTTTGTGCTTTATTGCTTACATGACAGAAATTTTCAGCAATCGCTGGTACAACCCAGAAATGCAGCTGACATGCTGTAACTAGACAGGCAACTCATAACTGAAATCGTGTCTGTGGTTACACTTGGTAAAGAGGATTAATCGAGTCAGAGGAAGAGGACAAAGAAACTGAAAGAAAAAAAAAACAACTCCTAGGCAACTTGCTCCTATTAACAGACTAAATCCAGGACTAGAGTGGTTGCAGTCCTAGGATGCACACACCAAGAAGGCAATACAGCTTTGGCAACTTATTTCACATGCCTAGGATGATGCAAGGAAAACTGGACTCAACAAAAAGCTAAAAATGAATTTATGCAGAAAATATAAATCATGGTAGCAATTTGTGGCAACCGTGCAACTGAATGAATGCTTTAACATCTTTTGTACGTCTGTATAAAGTACACCTTTTTCACACTCACCCACGACAGGCAGATTTGAATGAATGCTCATTGATGTACCTAACAGGCCAGTATAATGAACACTTCCTGGCTCAGTTTTTGTTCGTTGTAGGGAGAAAGCACTGTATTAACCCCCACCCCTTTTTGCTCAAACTGTTCTTAGGTAGTATTAACCTTTCATTTGGATTTCAACATTTATATAGCAATGTCTGTCAATCTTATCAAGTCTATTTTCTCGTTTTCAACCCACTAAGCGAAGACAGGATTTGGTCGTCATCACAGGTCAAGGAATATTATTAGCATTAAGATTAGCAGAAGCGGGCCCTGGACTGGATTTTTTTTCCACAGGTCAACACTAGATACAGTAGCATAGTCTCCAATTCTTCAGTTTTTTTTTTTTTTTTTTTTTGGGGGCTTAGTAATGGAAGTGTATTTTCTTTTTGGTTTCTAATTACTTGAACAGCCATGCTGATTTCAAGTGAATTCATTATGTCTGTGTGAAACTACTGGGGGGGGGGGGCTTCCATATCCATCAGTGATCTGAAGTAGAAAGCTGGCGGAATTCTGTTGGGCCACAAGGTTTGCCTTAAAACAGCTACTACTGCTACTACTATCCTATAACTGAAGAAGGCTACACTTGAGGAAGTACATCAATTGGGTCAGTAAATCGGTCACAAGCCCTGTTGGCTAGTGGGTACAAAAGAAGAGGTTACCGACATAACTATAGTTCTATGGGAAATGCAGAAACCAATAATTTGGACATTTGTTCCATCACTGTATCCTTTCGGGATCCTGCATACTTACAAACTGCCTCTCCTGAATGCTAACAGTGTGTATTAAACGTGTTGATGGTGTGATTTTTATTTGTTTTCTTACTTGCATCACTTCTTCTCCAGAAAAATGTCTCTGCACAAATGCAGTACAGGTCCCAAAGGAAAGCTGTTGAATGTATGTGGCTGGAAAAAACAAGCAGGAAACTAGACAAACATTTTCATTATGCAAAAAGAATGAGAGGTAGTATGCAGCATTCTCATTTAAATTATTTTTTTTATTATTTAAACATTGTACACGCTGCTTTGCAACATCTGTTAGTTTTTGACTGAATTTTGAAACTCTGGAGTGCATGGACATGCACAATGGTATTCAGAAAAACAGAATCCCATTCTCTCATTTTACTAAACCCCACAGAACAAGCAATCCAGATGGCAACCCGCTACATTCAAAACAGCAACAGAATCAAACGTGGCTTGAAGAGAACAGGCAGCTGTGCTTCTTCTTTGCGTCTTTTACAACCGCAGCCAGTACATTGCACTGCGGATACGGTTGTAGTCTGGCACCTGTTCAACTGGACCTACAGGGGAAAGCAGTGAGCAAAGTTATAATAACCATAGCAAAATCAACCAAGCAGATTTCATATCTAGTAGGCACTACCCCAATATTATACTTTCTCCTCTGTGCTTTAAAACACTCTGATAGTTGGTTGTTTCACTACATCAGTTCAAAAATGTTAAAATAAATTAAAAAAAAATCAAGTAAATGTTTTTGTCAGAGGGTTTGGGGAAAGATGCTCTCTGGGGAAGGAAGGAAGATGGCTGGCATTACTGCTCGACTGACACCTGAGTGACCGTATGTGATTGTGCAATAACTTTGGCCAATCATGAGGGCAGATGCAGAATGGCTCTGCACAGTACACACAATGTGCTTGTGCACGCAGCACAGTGTAGCATTCATGGGGAAGGTTAAAACCAAGAAGAAAAACCCCAGTGTGCAGTACTATGGGGCCTGGCACTTTTGGGTCAAGTCGAGCCAACTCTACCTTCTCATCCACCAGACTTCCCCAGGGGCACGATGACCTCCAGTTCCCCAACAGTGGTAGTCAGTAGTATGGGTCTGGAGAAGCATAAGTGGCAGAAAAGTTAAGGATAACAGGGAGGCTTCCAAGACGTGGATATGGGTAGCACTGATGTCCAGAAAAAAAAGTATAAAGTCACAACTTATAAATGTATTAATCACTGGGATTTGCCACTTGCTTATTCTTCCCTCCCACCCCTTTCCAAGGTTTCCCTGGTGTCCTGTGGCACCCATTTCCTTTCTGCATAAAAGCTGTTCTAGGGACATGGATATGTTGTTCATCCACACTCATTGGCAGTATCCTTGCCGCTTTAAATCTTGCCGGAAGGTCTTCAAGCTTGCTCCTCCCACCCACCCGGGTGGTATAACTCTCGGCTCCGCCCCATGACGCCAGATCTTCCTTACGCTTGGAAGCTCAGGTTCCCTCCTTAACGCTCTGCGTTTGTGACTAGTTCCTATTTCTCCGTTGCGGATTTAAAATAATATTTTGCAAAAGACTTCAGTCTTGATCCCTCGCGGCTCGATGGATAAATCGACTCTGATTTCGGAGATGCCCATGCGGGCTCGAAGAAGATGTCTCGAGGCGGATCCACCTCCACGTGTGTCTACTGCTTAGGCCTTGAGCACGACCCGCAGGCTTGCGACCTGTGCTCATCTTTCTCGACCTCGTCCTCGAAGCCGTGCTGCCCGATTACACTGGGCCGTCCGGCGCTTCCCTCGGTGAAGTCCAAGGAGGCCCGGTTGGCGGTGTCACGGGCGGCGGTTTTGGCGGGGATCAGCTCGAGCGGATGGTCGCCTCAAGAGGAGGCGCGCTGGCCGATTCTTCCTCGCCGCGCATTTATCCCGCTCTCTGGGTTCTTCCTACCGGCTTCCTTTAAAGAGCTTTGTCTGTCCCTCTCCACTAAAGGAGAAGGGCCTGCGTCTGCTGGACCTTTTCTCGGTCAAAAGAGGACAAGGGTAAGTCCCTCCGTCCGCGCTCTTGGGGCGGGAAAGGTCCCTCTCCCGGGCCGTCGGCCGTCCGGCTTCGGTCGACTGCTTCGGCTTGGCCACTGGCCTCCACGGTGTCCCGTCAGGTCAGTTGACCGAGACTCCCACTGATGAAGTCGAGATTTTTCTCGACCCATTGGACGGGCTGTCGCCTTTAGCAGCCGAGATTCCCCTCTCCCCGGTTCCCCCGGGAGGAGTTGAGGATCCCGTGGGCTCGCCTGTGCCTCCGGTTCCGGAGCCCTCGGATGGACCTTCCGAGCCGAAGGGAGTGTCGGTTCCGGCCGACACCTCCCTGCACCGACCCCGGAAATTCCGGGACTCTCGGTCTCGGTCTCGGACCTCTTCGCGGTCCAGCCGTTCCCACCGTCATAGGCGGTCTCGGTCTCGGCACCGCGATAAGCGGCGTCGCCGCTCGTCCTCGTCCTCCTCCTCGGATGAGGGGAGGCTTCGGCGTAAATTACGTCGACGGTACGAGGACCTTATGTTGCAACAGCTCCTCCTGGCCGGGAATAAGCCGACTCCGGCGCCTTCCCCGGCCATTAAGTAGCTGTCACGGGCAGCCGACACAACCCCTCGACTTGCCGAGAGCCTATACCCAGGCGGTTGTTGGCCAAAACCAGCTTCTCCACCGATTGCGGTGGAACCTCCGCCTCCACAGCCACCAATTGGGGCTCCGACCAAGATTCTCGGTCGGCTAAGGGTTTACCCATCGGCTGTCAGTTACCCTCACTCCCGACCGACCTCGGCAGGTGAGAGGGTGGTTCAGGCCAGAGGCAGCTCTTCGAGGACTCTTCCGAGTCCGAAGATGATTCCTCCTTCTTCTCAAGCGACTGGACTTGGGTCTTCAGGAGGTCAGCCAATGGGCGATAGCCGTCGTCCTTCCTAGGACTGCTTGGCTCATCTCGAGTCTACCGGGATGGAGCTCGAACCCGTTCCAAGCGGCCGAGTATCCCTCACGGAGATTCTGGACCGAGGATTCTCCGGCGGAGGCCTTTCCGGTGGCCGAGGCCATAGTGGGTCCAGCACTGGAACTTTGGCAGCGCCTGCTTCCTGCCCTGCGCCTTCGGCCAGGATGGCCAGGAAGTATCACGGTCCCGGTTCCTTGTCGGTTTGGAACACCCCTCTGCTGAGGGTTGGTTACAACAACGCGTTTTCCGGTAGCCGTAGCGCCAGGATGTGGACAAACCTCCTGACAAGGGTCCAAAATTGGACTATATCCGGGCGAAAAGTCGCTCGTCCTCTCTCGGCCTCGTCAGGCCAGTTGGCCGATCCTCATGCCACATTTTCTCATGCCCTGTTGGGCTCCTGGATGAGGTCATCCCTCATCTTCCCGCCCGATCTGCAGACTACGGTTAAGCAGGTGCGGGACCAGGAGCAGGGCAGTGGCCAAACAGCAGCTCAGACTGCTTTGGATGAGGGACTCATGTGCCAGATCGGTGGCGGCCGCGGTGGCTGTCGTCGGCGGGCTTGGCTGAGGATATCCACCTTTACTCGGATACCCAGCACAAGTTGGCGGATGTTCCTTTTGGGGACGACCTCTTCGGCCCTGGGGTGGAAGGTCACCTGCAGAGGATCGAGAAGTCCAATGCCACCTTGGACTCGGTCTCTTCCGCTCAGAAGGACAAAGGCCGCAAACCACAGCCTAAGCCCTTTCGTCCTTCTGTGCCCCCGGCGCGCCCGGCCCAGCAACGTCAGGGCCAGCAGGCTCGGCCTTGGCATCCCAAACCCAAGCCGCCGGCTTCCTCTAACAGGAGGCAGGGAGGAAAGGGCCCAGGAGGTCCCTCGGCCGGTCCCTCCTCCAAGCCTGCCCAGTGACGGGCTGAGGGGTGTCGCCCCCATCCCGTCACCTTACCCCTGGGTCCCCCCGTGGGGGGACGGCTCCGGCACACTTCCGTTCCGCCTGGTCCGCTGTTACCACGGACAGGTGGGTCTTGGAGGTGGTGGGAAGAGGCCTGCCTCTGGAATTCGAGCAGGCACCACCCTTCAGAGCCGTCGCCCCTCGGGGGCCGGGATCCCCAGCCTCACTGGCGGCTCGTCGAGCCGACATCGCTCTCCTCCTCCAGAAGGAGGTGGTAAGAGAGGTGGTGGACCCTCCTTCAGACCCAGGGTTTGTGTCCAGGTACTTCCTGGTTCCGAAACGGACGGGGGGCTGGCGCCCATTCTCAACCTACGACCCTAAACAAGTTCCTAAGGTCTCGAACCTTCAGGATGGTCACTCTGGCTCAGATAATACCATCCTTGGAGCAGGCGTGTGGTTCTGCTCTCTGGACTTGCAGGACGCGTTTTTCACGTCCCTATCCGTCCGTCTCACCAGAGATTCCTTCGCTTCCGGCGGAAGGATCTCTCTTGATTCAAGCCATGCCCTTGGCTTGTCTCCAGCTCCCAGGGTCTTCACCAAATGCATGGCAGTGGTGACAGCATTCCCTCTGGCGCCCGAGGTCGGGTGTACCCTTACCTGGGCGACTGGCTGATAGCAGCTCCCTCCAGGAAGAGGCGGGTGGTCAGAGATCTGCCCTCCAGGTCTGCTCTCAACTGGGCCTCCTTGTCCAGCGAGGCCAAGTCAGAACTCGAGCGAAGCAGGTGATTTTATTCATCGGGCGCAGCTCGACTCTCTTGAGCCAGGCGCGGCTCCCGCGGACAGGGCCGAGGTTCTTTCCTCCTTTGCCCGATCATTTCTGGTTGGGCAATTCGCTCTGCCGGGACTTCCTCGCCTCCTGGGTCTCATGGCGGCCTGTACCAGCGTGGTCCGTTGGGCCGCTGGAACATCGTCCTCTTCAGTGAGGGACTGGCCAGCCAGTGGTCTACAGCCTGCGATCCCTTGGACCAGCTTGTGCCGGTGACAAGGGGATGTGGAATGCTCTCCAGTGGTGGACGTTCCAGATCAATTGCAGGAGGGCATCCGTTAAATCCGCCCGAGGCCGCGGTCTCTCTGTCGACCGATGCCTCTCTGATGGGTTGGGGTGCCCATCTGGGGAACACCGGGGCTCATGGCCTCTGGTCCCAGCAGGAGTCCCGATGCCACATCAACCTGCTGGAGCTCCGGCGGTCGCCTAGCTCTCACCGCCTTTGCTCCGTTCCTCCGGGGTCAAGTGGTCCGAGTCCAGGCGGACAATACCACGACCATGTACTATCTAAACGCCAGGGGGCGGGGCCACGCTCCATGCTTCTATGCAAGGAGCTCTCCGCATTTGGTCACTCGTTGCGCAGCCTGGAGGCGGATCTCCTAGCCATTCACGTGGCAGGGCCTCCAACACCCTGGCCGATGCCCTGGGCGGATGAGGGCTGCATCCAGGTGGTCTCTCCTGCGGAGGTAGTACAGCATCTGTTCTCCCTTTGGGGCACACCTCAGGTGGACCTGTTTGCCTCCACGGAGGCAGCTGAGTCTGTTCCATGCCCGCCCCCTCAGCAGGGCTCGCTGCAGGGGATGCCTTCTCGAGGCAATGGACCCCGGGCCTCTTTCGCCTTTCCCCATTTCCCTTGATCCACAAGGTGCTTCTCAAGGCGAGGAGGGACAAGGCGCAGGTGATTCTGATAGCCCCAGACTGGCCTCGCCAGTTCTGGTACCAGATCTCCTCAGTCTCAGCTCCAGGACTCCATGGCAGCTTCCAGCTCGCCCGGACCTGCTCTCAGTCCAATCAGGGAAGGTGTTCCATCCGGACCTTCAATCCCTGCACCTGACGGCCTGGTTCCTGGGCTAGAGTTCCAGGCTTTGGGTCTTTCCGACGAGGTCCTCAATGTAGTTGAGGCGTCCCGTAAGTCGACCAGAAAATACTATGCCTTCAAATGGAAAAGGTTTTCCATTTGGTGTCAGAACAAGGCTTGGACCCTTCCTCCTGTTCCTTGGCAAGCATCTTGGACTATTTATGGTCCCTTTCTAGTCAAGGGCTTAGGTCGGCGACCCTAAGGGTGCACCTGGCAGCCATCTCTGCTTACGGCGCGGGCAGGAAGCAGTCGATGGCGCAGAGAGAAGGTGGTCTGGCGCTTTTCAAAGGCCTCGATCACATTTCCCTCCAGTCGCGGGAACCCCCACCTCCGTGGGATCTACTGCTAGTACTGGCAAAGCTCATGGGCAAGCCATTGAACCTATGCACAGGTGTGCTCTCTCTCACCTGTCGTGGAAGACCGCCTTCTTGGTGGCTATCCGTCAGCCAGAAGGATGGGAGAGCTCAGGCGCTTTCCATCGAGTCTCCTTACCTGGTCTTCCACAGGGACAAGGTTGTCCTCGCCCCACCGAAATTCCTTCCGAAGGTGGTGTCGGAGTTTCACCTTAACCAGGTGTTGACTCTGCGGTGTTCTACCCCAATCACACCTCGGAGGCGAATATAGGCTCCATACTCTGGATCCTAGAAGGGCGCCGCTATTATAAGGCGCCCGGCTGAAATTCGGGAGAGGTTCGCCAGCTGTTTGTCACCCACGCTGAAGCCGCATCTGGCAGACCTGCAGCCAAGCGGACGATAAGCAGGTGGGTAACCTCCTGCATAGATCTCTGCTATAAGTTAGCGGGCATGGAGCCTCCCAGAGGGATAAGAGCTCATTCTACCCGCCATACTGCTGCAACGGTGGCTGCTTCCAGGGACGTCCCTATCCAGGAAATCTGCAGGGCTGCTACCTGGAAGTCAGCAAACACCTTCATTACCCACTACCACATCGACCTTGAGTCACGCCGGGATGCTGGTTTTGGGGCCTCGGTTCTCCAGTCTCTCTTTCCCAAGTAAGTATATGGGGGTGTCGTCTTGCCTCCTCCTCCCGGAGAACTGCTAGGAGTCTGCCAATGAGTGTGGATGAACAACATATCCATGTCCCTATAGAAATACAGGTTACTCACCTGTAACAGGAGTTCTAGGAATGGTATATGTTGTTCATCCATCTAAACCTCCTCGGCTTGACGCTGACCCTGAGCTTCAGCGAGCCAGATCTGGCGTCATGGGGTGAGCCGAGGAGTTATACCACCGGTGGGTGGGAGGAGCAAGCTTGAAGACCTTCCGGCAAGATTTAAAGCGGCAAGGATACTGCCAATGAGTGTGGATGAACAACATATACCATTCCTAGAACTCCTGTTACAGGTGAGTAACCTGTATTTCCTGGTGTCCCGTGGCACCTCCACCCCATTCCTATAACAGAAGCCACCAAAAATCCACCACTCACTTGGCCCACCAAAATCTGACTTGCATAAACTAAAATATCATTATACCAATGGGTTGACACTGGACAGCAGTGAGTACATGAAAAGGTGTAGGAGGTGGGGATGTCATGGTACACCAAGAAGTATTTGGGACAAGGAATTCTATGCAGGAGTTTTTTTTTTTTGCTTGCCCCTCCATGATTTTATGAAGGAGAAACAACACAAAGAAACTGTTGTGGCTTAAAAAAGAAATAGCAGTGCTTGAACAGATTTCTCCCTTATAGCCACCTGCTGTTTGCCAACCAATGATATAGTCACCCAAATCATGTCATTTATTTGAAATCTGGAGACTAGGAAAGGCACACTGAACTGAGGATTGCTTCCAGGTGTAATTTGGGAGAAAACAGAACAAAGACAGAGAGGGAAAAATAATACAGATACAAGGGTCGGAAAGAAGCCATACAAATGATGCAATCAAGGCAAAGAAGGAAATAACAGATGGGCCATCACAGTGGACACTGATGTGGCTCCTAGGAGGACCATCACATGGCTAAGCAAATGATGGGCACACTGTACCTTTCTTCCTCAGAAGTCAAGTACCTCACTGCTGCAAAGCACCCTGCCTGTTCCTGGGTGGAACTCTGTGGTGGGCAAACGACTCCCAGTCTCCCAAGTGACAGTGTGAGGCACTGTTACGGCACCTCTCAGACACACATTCTCCCATTTGGGAAATCCCAAAGTTGTCATGGAGATTATTTTGACCTTAATTCATACCTAAGCAACTGGAAAAGGCAGGCTGGAAGGCACAACAACGTTCTTGTTTGAACACAACAATCTTCAATGATCAGCATTCATTGGAAGGGGAAGGCAGGCAAAATATCTGAAAGGCACATGATTTCTGATCAGATACTGTGATTTTTGTGCCGACAGCGCAGTTTCTTTTACAATGCCTGGCATCTATCTGCCTTGTCTGCCGATATTGCCACAATCATCCACGATGGAGGTTCCTGCAGAGTAAATCACAAGAATGCCAGCAACTGAATCTGGGCAGCCAGCAGACAAGCTCAGATGCAGCATACTGGCAGGAACTGAGAAACTAGAATTATAACCAGGCACTTGGGAGAGGGGATGGAACTGGATAATTCAACCCAAAAAGGGCGGAGGGAAAAGTACAGCGCGAGAGCAGGCAACACTTTCAGAAAACACCACCTATATTAGAGAAGGAGTAAGGTGGGAGGGTGAGTTGTAACTCGAAGATTCTCTCAAATATCTACTGTTACAGTAAGGATCTGAGCTATTTTGTTCAGACATTTCCTCCATTGAGCCACACCAATGGAATGATTCCTTAACAGTAAAGTAGAAACTGTGGCAGACAGGAAAGATCAAGTATGACCCTAAGCCCAGAGGTCTTGAAGAACAACAAGCTCAAAGCTGGCTCTTCATGGAGAGATGAGGTCCAGACTAGTGTTTAATGAAAGTGTGGACAGAACACCAAGTGGTGTGTGAACAAATGTCAGCAGCCAACAGAATGTGATACAAGCCACAGAAATGGCAATGCCATGACTGCTGTGGCCATGGACAGGATGACTGGGAAGCTCCTTATCGTGTTTACCAAAAAGAAATGCAGGATGCCAACTATCAGGACAGGCACTGCTTAGATAAAGGGTAGTCCACTATTCTGGGGACAAAAGACACAAAAGAGCTGCGAGGATTCCCCTACAATCCCTTGTACAATACAAGTAGAAGAGTAAGGCTTATGGGCATCTAATAAATGTTAATAGAATTTCTCAACTGCTGTATGGGGAAGGGAAAGAAAACAGGAATGTGGTTAGTGTGATTCAATGTGAAGTCAGAGACTACCCCCTTCAGGAGAAAATGAGGATTGGTCCTTTCAAGATCATATCCTAAGAAAAATAAGGCTCCACAACCAGAACCTGCAACTTGGGAGACACTTTGCACCGAGGTAATGACTACGATTAATGATGTTTTCCAAGATAGGAAGCTCATGTCATAAATAGCAACCAGTTCAAAAAAGAGCTCCTGTAAGGGTCTCCAAAACCATTTTAAGGTCTCACACAGGAACTGTCCTCCAGATTGGAGGTTGACTATACAGGATATCTTTCAAGAACATGTGGGACATATCAAGTTGGGTGACAGACTTGCCATCTGTAAGGGCATGGAAAGCTGAAGCAACAGCCAAAATGCATCTCCACAGAGGAGTACTGGAGGCTTAATTCAGAGACGGATAAGTAGTAATACAGAACATGTCTCACTGGACACGTGAATGGGTCCAGGAGGCACACCAGATCTTGAAATGTTTCCATTTCTGTGTGTGTTTAGTGGACAGCTTACGAGCCACTAGGAGAATGTCAGCACCTGCATGGGAGACCCCAAAGCAACAGTTCTATATCCTCAAGAGACAGGCATGGAGGTGCAAGGATCAGAAGTCCATATGTACCATATAGCCCTGCTCCTGTGATAAGGAGTCCTGCATGTAGTACAAGCAGGACAGGTGGTGTCACTGCCACCTGCTGTAGCAGCGGAAAATGAAAATTACGTACCTACCGTAATTCTGATCTTTCTGTGCATCTTCACCATTCATCACCTTTGGGTACTGGAAAGAGGTCAAGACCCCGCGGGAGCTTTTTTTTGGATGGGAGTCTATGACACCATCCGCGCCACTTTTAGAAGCCAACGACAAGTGACACTCTGCTGGTTGGCCATTAGGTGTTGTGTTGGCTCCACCCTCCCACCAGTTCTGAGTCGTCAGAGAGGTGAGAAAGAGGGTTGGGAGGGTGGGACAAGAAGTCCAAGGGACAGACAAGGAAAAGATACATAAACTAAAAGAGATAAACAACAGAGGACAGGAAAAAGCTTGAAAGACTAAGAGTTGGGCCCCAATCTCTGGAAGTAGAAAAGGGAGGAGGGTGGGTTAAGAAAATATACCCTGGAACTTTGACCTGTCTCCAGATTGTATAGGAACTGCAAAGGAATAGCCAAGAGCTAACACGCCAGAACTCAAGGCATAGAATCACTGGCAATAACTCCAACAAAAGCAGAATCGGCTATTCTGGAAGAAAAGACAAGATACAGGATATCCCCCCAACAGAAATTTTGGTGTAAAAATCTAGTTTAGAAATTGAGGTCATGTCTAAGGACAAGGAACTCAAAGGATTGGCGAGAAGGAAAGAAAGGAGAACTGCCAACTCCCACCCCACAGGGGGTGGAGCCAAAGTGCTAAAGAAGGAGTGCCTCCCTTCCTGACCACTCTCCCCTCAGAAGGATTATCCCCCTATGTGCCCAAAGTTATCCCACTCCTGACTGACAGAAAGGAGAGGGACACGGAAGAGGGCATGGGGGGAGAACCCAGAGACTGTGGCCCCAGGGGGATGGAGGGTGGATTGTGATGAATGGTGACGATACACAGAAAGATCAGAATTACGGTAGGTATGTAATTATCTTTTGTGTGTGTCACTCTTCATCAATCATCACCTTTGGGTGAGTGCTGAGCCCGCCTGAAGGGGGATTAAACCCTAAGGAACTCAGTTCCTTAGCTCTCAGAGGGTGACACACTAAGAAGGAAAACCTGCACAGGTCTGGAGAATACCGGGAGTGGGGACAGTGAGCCGGGGACCCCACGGAGGGGGTAGGAAGATGCCCTGACAGACGCTGTCTCACCCTACTGGAGAAAAGACAGGTTCTCTGGTGAGCAGAATTAATCACCCTACGCTGGGCCAAGGGTGACAACCGGGAGAGACGCAGCCATGGTGTCCGCCTAGTGCAGATCGCTGTTCCTACGACCCTGGCAGCTACCTCACTGGAGTCATATGATGCCCTTGCTTGGTGCCTTGCTAGCTCCAGGCCATGTGCAGAGTGCGCAATGGCTTGTCTGGTTTCCTCAGTGTCAGGCATCGAGGCTAGGAGCTGACCTAGCCTGGACCACAGGAACCTATCATAGGTAGCACAGTGGGCCTGATGTGCTGCAATAGAGAGCAGCAACTGTGCTGAGTAGAATGTCCTCCTTCCCCAGAAGTCAAAATCCATGGAATCTTGACCTGGGGGCCGGTCACGGCTAAGGGTGCGAAGCCCATCAGGAGAATCCAGTTGCGTCAATCCTGACTGGGGATGAGGCATGGAATCTGGAGACTCCGGGGGAGGGGGCACAATACTGCTGGCAGAGATCCCTAGGAGCTAGGACTATAGAAAAGGATCTCTGCCAGGAACACAATGAAGCCTCCCATAAGGAAGCAGGCCAGGGGGGCACCCCAAGGGTGTCCGCACGGAAAACACCTAAAAAGGCACGCGCAGAGTGCTCTTGATTGTGTTGAGTGGTTGGGGTGATGTGCAGGTCCTCCAACATCCTCACGAGGAATCGCTGATACTCAGTGAGATCAGCAGCTGGGGAGATGTGGACAGACGGCTCCTCTCCCCCAGAAGAGGGGGATGAGGAGTCAGAGGACCTCAAGTGTTCAGAAGCTGGCTGCTCAGGGGGAGGTTGAAAAACCTGTCTGTCCATAGCCCTAACATAAGACGGAAACTGAGCAGCCACTGCTCTGAACTGCTCCCAGGAGAGAGGACTGCTAGGACCAAGAATAAGCGGGAGTGCCAGAGAATGTGGCAGAGGAGTGGGGGCATAGCAGACAACAGGAATTGGCTGATCTCCACCTGGGCTAGGGAGCACACCAGGAGCCCTTAGCAAAGAAGGAGCTCCGGAAAACTCCACAGTCAACAGTTGATCAACCAAATTGGAACCGGCTAGGCTGTGCCCTGTAGAATCCACCCCCCACCCCCCGGTGAGGTGACCGGGGCCGTAAAAGTTACCCAGTCTGGCTCTTGGGTTAATATCCCAGTACTGACACTGTAGTGCAGCATGAGAGGGGTGCTGCATTTCTGAGGTGCAGTCTTTCGGATGAGACATTAAACCGAGGTCTCAACTGCCTGGATTGTTGGTAGTTCAGGTGGATGTTAACGATCCCATGGCACTTACCGAAAAGAGAAGGGGAATTTCCCCAGTGTCCTGGCCAAATTTCCTTCATTCACGAAAAATACCAACAACAGCTTAATCTGGTTCAAGGTCAGTTGGCATTCATCTGTATCCCCTTTCCCCGGGTCGTGCCTGAAAATAGGCAGGATTTGTCTAGTGCACTTACCCGGTGAACAAAAACTAAATAAATAAATAAATAAAAAGTCCAGAAGGACGGTCCCCTACCTCTTAAGAACGGGGCCCTTTCGAGAAAACCGAAAGAGAAGGGCCGAGATCTGCACTATGAATTCTCTCAGAGCCCAGGTGGTCTCCAGAAAAAGGCCACCGCATGAACCCCTTACCCCTCAGAATCGGAAAGCGCCCTCCTCCTCGAGAGAGCCAGCCTAAGCAGCTGGCAGCCCTGGTCAGCCTTCGAAGGGGCTATCCAGGGAGCAGCACCTTCCCCCCTCCTGTGGGTGTTCCGATCTGCCCCAAAGTTGGGCGATCTAGGCACACCACCTGAGGGGGTACCACCACTGAAGGGTCAGAGAACCCTCCGAGCCCAGGCTGCAGAGCAATGGTGGCCTGTACCACTGCCTGCTGGTGAGCACACCTGACCCTGGACCCGGGAGCCGCTGCCCGCTCCTCAGAGAGGGTCTGGTTCCAGCCTGTCGAGGACACTACCAAGGGGTCCACGTGAGCAGCCAACTCTAAAAAGTCAGACTGCCTGTCCGACTCAGAGTCCGATTCCCCCTCTGAAGATACATAGACAGTGTCGGCAGATAAGGGCCTATGGCCCACCCAGTCTGCCCATTTGAGCTTGTAAGTTCAGTTTGTTTTCCTAGAAGTCTGTTGCCCCTTACCTCCAGAATTCCTTTATGTCTATCCCATGCATTCTTAAATCCCGTGATTGTTTCAGCCCCCACCACTTCCTCTGGCAGGGTGTTCCACTTGTCCACCACCCGTTCTGTGAAGAAATTCTTTCTCATGTTTCTCTGAATTGTCCTCCCTCCAACTTCATCCCATGCCCTCTAGTCCTGGAACATCTTTTTCGCTTAAAAATAGTGTTTTCCTGCACCCTGTTCCTCCCTGTGAGATACTTGTATGTCTCTATCATATCCCCTCTCTCCCTCCTCTCCTCCAGGGAGTACATGTTCAGTTCCTCCAACCTGTCTTCATAGGACTTGTGATGCAATCCATGCACCATCGTTGTTGCCCTCCTCTGAACCTTCTCTACCCTGTCTATGTCCTTACGTAGGTATGGTCTCCAGAACTGTACACTGTACTCCAGGTGGGGCCTCACTAGTGTCTTGTATAGCGGAATTATGACCTCCCTTTTCCTGCTGGTGATGCCCCTGCCTATACATCCCAGCATCCTATTTGCTTTACCTGCTGCCTTGTCACACTGTTTCCCTACCTTGAGGTCATCAGAGATGACAACCCCAAGATCCCTTTCCTGCTTGGTATATGCTATATCCTCACCCCCAACTGATATATTGTGCCAGGGTTTTTGTGCCCCATATGCATTATCTTGCACTTCTTTGCATTGAATTTCAACTGCCAAACCCCTGACCATTCTTCAAGTTTCTGCAGGTCGCTTCTCATTCTGTCTACACCCTCTGGTGTGTCTACTGTGTTACAGAGCTTTGTGTCATCAGCAAACAGTGAAACTCTGCCTTCTAGGTCCTGCGCAATGTCACTGATGAAGATGTTGAATAGGACCGGTCCCAGCACTGATCCCTGTGGTACCCCACTGGTCACTCTTCCCTCTGTGGAGTGACAGCCATTTACCACCACCCTCTGTGTCCTGCCACCCAGCCAGTTACCTACCCACCACACTACTGTCCTGCCCACACCCATATTCCCCAGTTTGTGTAATAGTCTTCTATGTGGCACAGTGTCAAAGGCCTTGCTGAAGTCCAGATAGGCCATGTCCACTGCCCTCCCCTGAAGAGGTGGAGATCGAAGTCCTGTGACCAACAGTTTGTGGACACCCACTACCATCACGACTTAAAAGGGCACCAGATCTAGAGACTGCACCAGAGTCAGTGCCGATGTCCCCAACTGCACCTCGGATGGTGCAGGAAGAGGACACGGCTCCAACAATGGCAGCAGCCTCGGAGCCAGAGCCTGTCACGGTGCCGCTCGGTACAGACAATTGCTCTGACCACACTCTCGGTGCTAAGGTCTGAAACCCCCATGGCGCAGACCTGCCACACAGTGCTGCGAGTGGTGCCATGGACAGAGATGGTGCCGACGATGGCCCAGACAGTACAGAGATCCGAAACCCCTACAGCGTCGTGTCCTAGCTCAGAGCCGTGAGCAGTTCCAGAGCTTGACATGGCACCGCGCTCAACCACAGCGCCTTGGACAGCGCCAGGGAGAGAGACAGTAGAGGATGGCGCCATAGAGCCTCCCATGGCACTGCGAGAACAATCGGTGCCGTGAGCGGAGCCAACGGCAGCAATGGCACTGAGTGATGAACCGGCGCAGACGACGGCGCCATCAGGACTCACGGCGCCAAGGCCCAAGTAGCACTGACAGACGGCGTACAGGATGGCGCCAACCCAGACCTTCCGAGAGGAGGGCGCGACAGGAGGTGGAGTCTGCTCCTTAAGGGTTGGTGGTCATCCTGCTGGCCCTTGTGGTGAAGAAGGGGGCGTAGAAGGTGAAGGAGTAGGAGGAGGAGGTTTTACAGAGACCACGTCTTTTTGGATGGTGTCCCACCAGAAAGTAAAGAGATCCTTTACCTCTTGTATATTCGTGCAGATGACGGGCCTGTCGCCGGGGTTGGGCGTCGGGTCCGCGGGTGTCTCCGGGGTGGGCGAAGGTTCCCTTGGAAGCCTGGAATCTTCTGTGTCACCTGCCTGGTCTTCAGGCAATGTCTGTGGAATCCCTGCGACCGATGTTCACCAGTGACTGGGGGGCGGTCTTTGGCTCCGGTGAGAGTGAAGCCGATGTCTGTTGGTTGGCCGACGGCTTCAGGTCCGGCGAATGCCCAGACGGCGTCTGGTGCTTGGCCGATGTCCTCGGCTCTGGCAAACACCTGGCCGACTTCAGGTGCTTGGTCAACGTCAGGTGCTTGACTGACGTCGGGTCCATCGTCCGCTTTAGGGACATCAGGTCTTTTGTCTTCCTGGGTGGTGGATCCGGACCCCTGGGTGGCTGGGAGACCGATCTGGAGTCGGGGTCCTGACGTCAGGCAGATGAGGAAGACTTGTGGCGTTCGGAAGACTTGGAAGAGGCCCGAGAGGGAGTGGAGGAAGTCGAGGGCCTAGAAGTCTTGATGGGCTGAAGAGTCGAAGAACCGCCTGTAGCCCTCACTTTGACCGGAGGGGCTGAGAACGACCCCTGGAGGGACAGCGGTCAGATCGGGTGGAGCCTGAGCTACGCAAGTCCAAGCCCTGGTTCGGGGATCTGGACTTTGCTTTCTCCCAGTGTTTATGGGCCTTGGAAGAAGAATCACCCTTGGAGGAAGGTTCTTTGTCCATCCTGCTAAATTTCTCTTCTAACAGGTATGCCTAAAGTGCCTTCTGACAGTGGATCCTGGTGCAGCTGTTGAACCCTTGACAGAAGGAGCAGGTCTTGGTGTCGTGGTCCAGGCCTAAGCACCAGACGCAGGAAGAATGATCCTTGAAAAGGATCTGTTTTCCGCAAGCACACTTGGAAAGGTGTCCCTCAGAAGAATGAGTTGGAGAGGACATTAGTTTTGTAGAAATTACTTGAGGAAGTTCTAAGTCGTTGTGCGCTATGTAGAGACCGAGAGGCCGATGCTGGCGAGTTGACGGCGGGAAAAGAACTGGGGATTCTGGGGGACCGCCTCCTTATGTACTATGCCTGACGTCGGGGGCAGGACCGACGTTGGAGGCAGTCCCCACTGAACACTGCTAGCTAGAAAATTTCTGTGGGGTCCTGGCACCTGCCGGCTTCAGTCCTAATGGTGTAACCTGCTGCAAGAGCTGTTTCTCGAAGTAAGATCCAGAGTTCTGGCAGAATCCTATCAGTTCTCTGGAAGGAGGGGGCAAGGCATGTACCTCTATTTGACAAACAGGGCCTGGAGAACTGAGGCCCCAAAAGCAGCATCCTGGCGTGACTCAAGGTCGATACGGTAATGTGATATGAAGGTGTGTGTGGACTTTCAGGTAGCCACACCCTACAAATCACTTGTATGGAGACATCCCTGGAGCAGCCACAGAGGTAGCGGTATGTCTGGTGGAACAAGCCCAAAGCTCTGCAGAAGTCTCCCTACAAGCCAACCAATAACAGAGGTAGATGTAGGAGACAATCCACCAGTCGATCATTCTCTTAGCTGCTGATCTGCCAGATGCGGCTTCAGTGTAGCTGACAAAGAGCTGGCAAGCCTCATCCCAAACTCCAGTTGTACGTTCCTTATACTAAATAAGCGCCCTCCGCACATCCAAAGTATGAAGCCTGCGGTCAGCCTTCAAAGAAGGATTAGTAAAGCAGACTGAAGATTAATCACCTGGTTAAGGTGAAACTCCAAGACTACCTTCAGGAGGAAATTTGAGTTGGGGCAGAGGACAACCTTGTCTATGCAGAACACCAAGTACAGAGATGCCACCGAGAGTGCCTGGAGCTCACTGATCTTTCTGGTGGAAGTGATGACCACCAAGAAGGTGGTCTTCCATGAAAGATGAGAGATGTCACACCTGTGCATTGGTTTGAATGGCTTACCCATGAACATCGTCAAGACCAGCACCAAGTACCATGGCAGTGGTGGTTCAGGCACTGGCGGGGATAGATGGTCAAGGCCTTTAAAGAAGAGCCTGATCACCATTTCCTGCGCTACCATCAACATACCAGCCCATGCCCAGTATGCAGAGATGGCAGCCAGGTGCACCATGAGGGTCATCAACCTCAGGCCTGACAGGGAGAGGGACCAGAATGCTAGCAAAAGGCAGGACAAAGGGTCTAACTTCCTGCCCTTGCACCAAATGGAAAAGCACTTAAGGAGGCAGTATAGTGTAGTGATTAAGGGCACCGAGCTGCAAACCTGGAGATCTTGGTTTGAATCCCATCAGCCCTTACTTGCATACTGTGTGACCCTGAGCAAGTCATTTAACTTCCTTGTGCTCCCAGGTCACACCTGGAAACAAACTCCAGCTTAGTGTGCCTTTCCTGGTTAAACAGTTCCCTCTCCCTTCTATTTGAAGGCATGGCACTGGTGGGTTGACCCTTTCTGGGAGACTTTCGCCAACTTGGAGAACTTCTTCAGAGAGACCCAAAGCCTGCATCTCTAGCTGCTCAGGAACAGGGACTGAAGGTCCGGGTTTAAGATCTTCCCCTTGTGAGAGGAAAGCAGCTCCAGATGTGGAGGCAGGCACCATGGAGGACGGCTGCTGCTGAGGCTGTGGAGAACTGGGTACCAGAAATGGTGCAGCCAGTCCAGGGCTACCAGGATCATTCACACCGTGACCGGCACCATGTAGATTAGGGAAAAAAGAGGGAAGGCATAAGAGAGGCTTGTGGTCCAGGGCTTCACGAAGGCATTCCCCCTCAGTGTCCTGCATTGGGGAGGGCACAAAACCTCAGCTTTGTGTTTTCCCAGGAGGCGAACAGGTCAACAAGGGAAGTGCCCGGGCCATCTCAGTGGTGCTGAGTGTTGAGGTGCTAAATGCCACAATTCACACCACGCCAGCGACCCAGGATCAGGAGCAAGCTCTGGTTGTCAGGGGTCAGCCGAGGGGTGGGGTGGGGAAGGGCAAGGAGCTGGATTGAGTGGCCGCAAGGCAGCTCTTCTCTCTGGGGAGGGATGTGGGGTTTCCTCGGCTCTTGGCTGCAAGCCGGTAGTGGCTAGGTGCCAGTGGCAAGCCACAAGGGAAACCTGACAATAGGATGGGTGGGCAGAAGGGGCAGTTACCGGAGCCGTGGACCGCATGTGTGCCTCCACGCACATGCATGACCATGATCTGGGGTCCTGGGGAAAAAAAATACAAAATACAGGTCTCCCCCATTGCCAAGCAAGGCGGCAGTGGTAACAGGAGAGCAAAAACCTATATGAAGGAAAAAAAAAAAAAAGTAAAAAAGTGAGATGCCTTGACCACTCTGCTGAGGGTGTCCACCAGTTGGCTGGAGGATCCAGCCACATGAATCAGCAGGAGATCGGCATCCAAGCTGTGCATGAGGGTCCAGGTGCAGAGGGCTTTCCGACAGTCAGATGAAATGCAGTCTGCCCTGCCTGTTAAGGTAGTACATGGTTGTGGTATTGTCCACCTGAACCTGTACAACCTGACCTTGGCCTGATGGAGAAAATGCCGGCACAGCCAGACGCACTGCACAGAAATATAGCAGACTGATGTGGCTATCGGGACTCCATGGGATTCCAGAGCCCATGGGCTCTGTGGTCCCCCAAGTGGACTCCCCAACCCACCAGAGATGCATTAGTCATCAGAATGACTGTCGGCTCTGTGCGGATGACAGGACTCCTTCCTGCAGGTGTGCCAGGATAAGCCACCAATGGATGGCATCCCACAACCGACTGGTCAACGTGGACATATCCACATCCCTAGAAATGGTGAAGCTGACCCCCCCATGGGAAGCTGAGGCAGGGGACAGGACTGCCCGGGGCAAACACCCCCCGACCCTTCACTGGGCTGCCTTGCAGGAAACCCGGCACTGGCCTCTGGAAAAGCACCACTGTCCTGGCCTCTGGGTTTCTTGGAGTCCAGGTTGGTTGACTTGGATTTAGGCCACCACACCTGGGGCCACTCCGACTGGGGTTGCTGTGGTTTAGGCTGTGGAGACGGAAAGGGCTGAAATGAAATTAGACTTCTGTCCCTTGGGGTCCTTCTGTGAGAATATAACCAAATCCAGGGTGCACTGTACTTCTCAATTCTAGTGAGTTATGCCTCCACCCCTGGCCCCAAAAGGTCAATGCCCAAGAAAGGGACATCTACCACTTTGTACTGGGTATCCGCCGTAAGGTGGAAATCCTAAGCCAAGGTTTGCAGGGCATAGCTACTGACGCTGCTACGGACTATGCACAAGAGTCACCTATGTCCAAGCCTGTCTGAAGCTGGTTCTTGGCAAGGGTGCAACCTGATCTCTGACCACTTTATTTGCCAACTGCAGGCCCGCTGAAAGGTGGGGAAGGACATGGTCCAGGACCCCATAAGGGCGTGCCCAAAGCTGGCCATCGTAATGGTGGAGTTTGCCTGCCAGGGACCCAGGGAGGATGCAGTGTGTAAACATTCTGTGCTGCATGATCCAGAACCCTTGTCAGATGGCTTGTCAATGTCCACATTAACCGACTTACAAAACACTGAGTCCACCACCAGCCCCTTGGCCAGGGAGTGATCTGAGAAACCGGGGGGAGACCCAGTCGGGAATGCATACTTGTGGACCATATGGGGAGAGGACGCCGGTAATGAAGACGGATGCTGCCACAGCTCCAATGTGGGACCCAGAACAGCCTCCACCACCAGGAAGGCAACCCCCAGGGAATCATCCCAGTCGAGGATTTCGGTCAGGGGGTATTTGGCCCACTTCTGAACTGGCTCCAGAGGAATCTCCACAGACCCAAAGATGAGATGAAGCAGGGCCCCAAAGGAGACAGGACCACGGTCGGAAGTGAGCTCCTCAGTCCACTCTTGGTCGAAACCCAGGGTTCCAGAGGAGTGCATAGTGACCCAACAGTGTCCATGATTCTTCAAACACTGTCCCTGGTCCTTTGTGCTCATGGACTGCCCTGGACTCATCTGAGTGGGTGATCCGAATGGACAGCAGGCCGAGAAGGCTGGTAACAGGGTGAGCAGCCTTAGATGGTGCCACATGCAAGGGCTGCTTGGGTGGAGGTTCCACCAGGATCGGTGGAGAGGCTGACGTAGGCTCGAACTGATGGGGTAGGATCGGGACGGGCCTCACTGGAGGGGACCGGGGGATGCTGGGGCCTGTAGAGGAGGCCGATCCTGGCTGAGAACCCAATGCTGCCACATCAGCTCCTCCAGTGCCACTACAAGTTGCAGTGCAGCCTCTCATTATCAGAAGATGAGGAGACAGAGGACTACTGACGGCGCTTCCTGGATGAAGGTATAGCACATGAATGTCCAGATTCCCAAGACTACGATCTGGAATGAGACTGGATCCTCGACCTGGAACACGACCGATGACAAGCATGTTGACGGCAGGGAAGGACTGGGTCCTGCCACAAAAACCCTGAAGAGTGAATCTCTTGGGAGAAGACAGCCTGGTCGGCCAACTTCTCCTCCAATCCTGTGAGAGGGCCAAAAGGACCAGAGTCCTGGAAAATGTGTCATCCCTGATCTTGACAATGGGACGATCGGGTCGAGAAAAATCTCAGCCTGCATCTTGGCCAACATGGTAACCATGAAGCTAGCGGCCTGCCCTTCAGCCCTAGGAGGAGCAGAAGCAGGAAGAGCGTCCCCGTTCCCTGTCCTATGATCTACAGTGGGTCTGTTTAGATTTCTTAGATTTATCCCCTAGGGAAGGCCCCTCCTTAAGGGTCTGCATAGACTGGTAAATGTCCCTGAATGAGAGAGAGAACGAGGCTCTGACACTGGCGCCCATTGGGAGCAATGTGGCAGCCGAGGATGAGATCGCCATGGCCTGAGCCACCACCTCTTCGAGAGCAGCAATCTGGGAAGCCAAATCCGCAGCTACCGAAATGGCCTTCCAGGCATCCCTGGAGTGAACTGGAGGATCCCATTCATCCAAGCAGCCTAGGAGGAGATGAGCGTACCTCGAGTGAGGAAGGAAGCAGAGATTTACACAGCCTGCAGGCCTGAGGGTCGTGGCTTTGCCCTGAGACAGTGAATGCACCAGATGCGTGGGTCAGTATGTAACATTTTTTGGTTACACGCGACATACCATTTGAAACCAGATCTAGTTCTGAATTCATTGTGCTCTATGGTGGAGAAAGAAAAATGACGACTAGCACAAAGGATTCACCTGAAGACGAATGGAAAAAAACTGTCCTACACTGGATCATATATACGAAGGATGAGAAACAACTAGAAGACCGAATTAGCCTATATATGCTCTTATACTTTAGTTTGAATAATAAGATATCTTGTAATCTGCTAGTAAGAGTTTATCAAGTTTGTTTTTAAATTCAGATTACGTTTTACCGACGATCATATTTAGGAGTAGTTTGTTCATTGGGTTTATAATTCTTAATTCAAAAAATAATTTTCTGCTGAAATAATTAAACATTTTTATTAGTTGAATAGAATGTGCAGGTCGATATGCAACATCTTTTGGTTATATGCGACACACCGTTTGAAACCAGGTCCAGTTCTGGATTCTTTGAGCTCTATGGTGAAGAAAGAAAAATGTTGACTAGCACGAAGGATTTCTCTAAAGACTAAAGGAAAAACTGGCCTATACTGCGCACAGAGAGCTGCGAAGGAGGAGACCTGGCTCTTCCAGCGGAAAGGAAGATGTGACGTTACGAGGTGGAACCAAGGAGGATTTCACTTGGGTGGGTGAGAGGAGCTTAGCTCAAAGGCATTCTGGCTGTAATTAAATGGAAAGGAAGACTGCCTCAGTGTGGATACTGCACCACATCCACGACCCTAGAACCACATGTTCTGCTTCACAGAGCGAATGATCAGGTTTAACATGACCATCCAGAACTTTTTCCTGAGGACATGATTCAGATTGTTAAGATCCAGTATGAGGCACCAGCCCAGTCTGTTTTAGAACAAGGAAGTCTCTGGATTTGAAACCCTGGCCTCCCATGGAGTCTGGCACATGGGCTACAGCTCCTTTTGCAAGGAGTTGATCCACGTCCTCCCTGAGTGCGAAAAGCCTGTCCTGCGAAACCACAGACTCCTTTGAGTGTGAGGTCAGTAAGGCGCAAGAGCCTCAAAGTCAAGAGGCAACCTTCTGAGTCGACCCACCGGTGCAGTAGTTGGATGCAGATGACCCGGGTTCAGGAACGGACCTGGGGTGTCAGAGGGCCAGCCAGGGAAGAAGGATTGAGCGTCCTATGGACTGCACTCCTTCTCCGGGGGGAGTACCTGGCACCTGATGGACCCCTGGTGGAGGCTAAGGGAACCACAGGCGACAAGTGCTAGTACACTTAGGGGGCGGGGTGGACACTGGAAGTCATTGCACGTCCTCACCCCCCACCCCCAGAAGGAGCTCAGAAAGTTTGCCAGCCACCATGGATGAAGCCCGCGGGTGCTTGGCCTCTAAAGTTTCCTGCCTCCCAATTATGGCCCTGTGGCACCATCAGGCCCCGAATCCCGCCCTGGGAAGGAAGGGGGAAGTCAGGGAGGTAATGCTGGTCCGCTGACTCCTTCTCCTGTCGTAGACTAGCCTGTTCTGTGTCACAGCCCCACCTTAGGTGGTAAGCCAAGGGGTGTCCGCAGGGGCAAGGCGATCAGGGAGTGAGGCAGGTGCTCCAGGGCTGGTGCTGAATGCAGAAGCGGCTGGCAGCAGAAAAAAAAAAAAAGAGGCAACCCTCTGCCCACCACATTTGGGACCCATTTGTCTGAGGTAATTATAGACCAATGATGCCAGAAGTGGCAAAGCCAGCCCCCCTTGAGCACCTTTGGAGGGGACACTTCTACCGGAAGGGCACCACTACCCCTACATACCCTGCCCTTTTTGGGACCGTGACTGGGGAACTTGGTCCTGGGGCACCAAGCCTGAAACTGCCCTTGCTGGGCCTGATGCTGCCAAGGCTCCTGTGAAGAAAAGGGCCAAAATTGAAAATGTTTCTTCTGTTTCTGCCCTTTCAGATTCTTTTGAGAGGAAGTCACAGAATCTAGGGTGGCACTGGACTTCTTGATCTTAGTGACGTATCCATCCGCCCCAGGCCCATAGAGGTGAGTGCCCAAGATGGGGACATTGGCCAGCTTGTGCTGGGTGTCTGCTGTGAAGGTGGCAATTCACAGCCAGGCCTTGCAACATATTGCGATAGTCGCTGCCAAGGCATGGACGTAGGAGTCGCCAATGTCTCGGGTTGTCTGAAGCCGGTGTTTAACCAATGCTTGACCCTGGTTTTGGACCACTTTTACCACAAGCTGCTTGTATGCAGGCAGGTAAGGAAGGCCATGTTTCAGTACTTCCATCAGTGAGTCACCGAAATGGGTCATCAGCGCATAACTTGCCTGATGGAGACATGGAAGACACAGCATAAACTTTCTTCACCACGAGGTCATGCTTCTTGTACTCCTTGTCAGGGGGCTTGTTCATGTCCCCAGTATTGCTGGACTTGCAAAACACAGAGTTGGTGACCAGCCCCTCAGCCAAGGTGCAGTCAGAAAATCCAGACAAGGTGCCAGTAGGGACTGCGTACTTGCGCACTGAGGGTGCCAGGCAGGAAGCTGGATGGTACCAAAAGCTCCGGTGCCAGTCCAAGAATAGCCTTGGCCACAGGAAAGACAACCTCAGGAATTCATCCCTATCAAGGATATCAGTGAAAAGATATCTGGTCCTTTTCTGAAATGGCTCCAAGGGGACTTCCATGAACTCAGACATAAGAATGGGGAGAGCCCTGAATGACAGCAGCACACGATCAGTGGTCAGTTCCTCGAATGTATCACAGTTGAATGTTCTAGAGGACTGCATCAAGGACCCATTGGAGTCATCTAAGGACTCAAAGACAGTCCCTGACTGCTTACTGCCATGTACCACTCAGGACTCGTCTGAGTGGGTGATTTCCACAGACAACCAGCCTGGCAAGCTAGCAGCCTGATAGGAGTCCTCAGAAGGGGCTCCCCACAAGGACTGTCATGGAGGTGGTTCCACCTGTAAAGCTGGTGAGAAGCGTGTCGGGGACAGTTGCCTTGGCATAATTGGCGTGGGCACGGCTGGTGAAAACTAAAATGACCACAAAGGTCAAGGATAGAGCCCCACCCTGCCTAGCCAAGATCCGTTGCTGCAAGAGGAGCTCCTCATAGCGTTGCAGCATGTGCCGACAGAACTGCACTCCATTTAAGGATGAAGAGGAGAGTCAATTGGCGACACCTCCCAGCTGAGCGGGACTGAAAGTGCGAGGTACCCCTTTACCGAGACCTTGACCATTAACATGGATAGCGATGGCAAGGAGATACAATCGGTGGTACATGGTACACCATCTGCCATGGTGTCAACTGCTCAATCCCCAGTGGGGGGAGGCTGCTCCTGAGAGGCGACTGCTGGGGTCACCGACCACTTCTGGACCTCCTGAGCGAGGTCTTGTAGGGACGGGGTCCTACAGATCGAGTTGTCCTTGATCCCTTCTGGTAACGGGTCGACAGGATTGAGAAAAATTCGACCTGCAATGAAGCAGACAAGCACAACGGGGTCACGATGGAGCTAGCAGCCTGTCCCTTAACCAAAGAGGTCTTGGTTAACGCCAAGCAGTTGGGGGAGTCACAGGAGCAGGAAGAGCGTGCCCTTTCCTGGTCCCAAGACTGATGGTGGGTTTCTTGAACTTCTTTGCATTGCAGAGAGGGCTCTCCCCAAGGATTGGAAAGTCCAATACATCTGCAGGAGTTCACCTATGAAAAGCACCCTGAGACTGACCCCTGATGAATGCAGTGGTGAGAACGATGAGGTACCCGCCACGGCCATGGCTGCCAACTCTCTTCCATCGCTGTAAGCTGGGGTACAGATCCTGCAGCTGCAGAGACTGCCTTGTGAGCTGCCTTAATCCTGAGCTTCCAGTCCTGACTGGCAGGTTGGCAAAGAAGGCAAGCTTGGTGGTCCTTCCAGGGACAAGGGCAGCATAGTTTGGCACATGCCACAAGCAGTGATATTGTGAGATGTCCCTAGGCAGTAAAGGCACAAGTGTAGTTCTATCCGGGACATCATTTGTTAGCACTGGATGCACCGTTTGAAGCTGGAAACTGGCTTGGTGCCCTCATGTTCCAGTGAGGATGTTGGTCGAGAGTGGAACCAATGGGAAAAAAAATTGCAGGAATGAAGTTAAAAAAAAACAACAAAAAAAAACAAAAAAAAAAACACATGATCAAGTTTGCCAAATGACGCACTTTAGACAGAGACCTAAACCATGTGCAAAGACCCGACTCTCCCAGCAGAAAGGAACATCTGACATCATGAGATGGAGCAAAGGGATCTACCACCCTGTTGGTGGGGAGAAGCTTCTGTTAGACATTCCTGTAAATCAGCTCCTTAAAGGAAGACTGGCAGAAGTGTGGATACATGAATCACTTCCATGTCCCCAGAACCTCCCTTTGAAGGAGGGAGACGTGACTTAAAAGGAAACTTCAGGACCTGGGGTGAACAAGAAAAAAAATGTAGTAGTAAAAATATTTATTCAATTGACAAGCAAAAGAATAGGAGACTCGACAGACAAGTTCATTTCCAGTGAGGTCCTTGATGTAATTATTTCTAATTACAATATATATAAAATATAATTTCTACAACATATGTATAATATATATACAGAAAATGCTGCAGTTTGGTGTTGAGAAGGGACAGAAAAAAAAAAGTCTTGTTTCGGATGACCCCATCAATCAAAGAGGTCATCTATGATGAAGTCTAGGAGTTTGCACTCATGGGACAGAATCTGGAACTGACAGACGGTCTGCCAGGACACTTGGGGACCCAGGCAGAAACACTGTTAGAAACATGTTTTGCTCTATCACCCAATGCCAAACCCATATCGCCTCACTGCAGAGGGGAAACGAGTGGACACCCCTTGTTTGTTGATATAATGCATCTCTGAAACATTGTTCAGCTGTATCAACAAAGGCTGACCCTACAAATGGTCAGCAAAGCCCTGCAGGCCATGTAAAACAGATCTCATCTCTAGAGTGTTGCTGTTGGACAGCCATTGAGAGGACCACAGATCTTGTGTCTGAAGGGACTCTAGCTGGGCATCCCACTCCGACCCATATGTATCTGTCATGAAGCAGCAGGGGCATGAGATGGAGAAAGGAAGCACCCCTGAGGAGACTACCAGTAGAAGGCACCACGAAGAGGGTATGTCACAGGATTTGGACACTCCAAGTTGTCATTAAGCTAAGCCCACTAGAAACAAAGAAGGCATTTAGGAACACTCATGTGTAAGTGTGCCAGGGGCCAGATGCAATAGCAGCCATCAATCCAATAAGTCAGAGGAGGCATCTTGCTGAGACATAAGCACTGGACAAAATCAGATTTGCCAGGACAATCACAGAAGTGACATGGTCCTCCAGAAGGAAGGCTCAAGCCTACACTGTGTCTAGTAGAGCACCAATATACTGATGGCACAGACTGGTCAGATCCAATTTGGGTTTCGTTGACCAGGATACCCAGCTGATGACTACAAAATACAGTGCGACAGACTGCAGCTTTGGATGGGTCTTTTTTTTTGGTTCTGTTAGGAGGAATGAGTTTTAATTGCCTGCTTGAGCAACAAAGTGTGAACTTAAGGACAGAAACCTGGAGAACAACGACGAGGAGGTGGAGGATGCATTGGAGGGGAAAAACAGTAACTCAAGAGCATGTCCTCTCTGAATAATGTCCAGGACCCATGCATCAGTTGTGATATCACTCAATTTTGGCACAACGAGGAAGATCCTGCTATCAGTATTCCTGGGTCCTTTGCAGGGACCAGGGGAGAAAAAGGGAGTCAGAAGTCCAGCGGTGGCAGGGACTTCTCCTGCACCCACACCCCTGGGGGCCCTAGAGTTGGCACCAGGGGGCAAAGGAGAAGGGGCAGGGTCCCGCTGAGACCAATTCACCTGCGTAAGAGAATAGCCACTGTGAGTGCAAGAAAAAAGCCTATGAAAAGAACTCTTACCACAACCATGATAGGGCTGAGAGGTCAGAGCCCTGAGTGGACACAGAGTCACTCTGGAAGACTGCAGATCCTGCGATGTCATTTCCACATCATGGTTGAATAATTTCTGGCCACAGAAGGGGGCACGGAGCACTGTACATCAGTAGCAAAATCAGCTACTTTGAGCTATGAATATACCCTGGGACAAATGCCAGAGGCAGCGGCACAGGTGGAAGCATTAGAGCATCATAGGCAGTACCGAAAGGTGCTTCCCTGCATCCAAGCAATTGGCAACAGTCTGGACCTCACTTTTTGTGGGTCCATCAGGCAGCTTGCCAGCCACGGCAGATGAGGATATCCACAGGCTACTTTGATATTCAATCATGTAGAGCCAATGACTGGCAATTGTAGGCCAAGACAGGCAGATGTAAAAGTCCTCTTGCCCATAACTTCAAACCTTCTGGATTCCTTTTTCAGTGGAAAGGAGCTCATATGCCTAGATGCTTTATACTGATCATGTGCAGCCATGACAGAGTAAGTCTCAGGCTGAGATGAAAGAGGCATTGGGTTGACGACGAGAGTCAAACCTGCAGTACCCAAAGCTGATGTCGTTGTGGCTGTCAACAAGAGGGCTTTCAGCGGTAACTGCATAAATAGCATAGTCTGTTAATCACCTGCAGGTCAACTACATCCATATTAGGGCTCAGTGGCACAGCAGCCAATGGGCCAAAGCCTCACAATGGAGTACACTGTGAGCAGCTATCTGTGGTACAGTGCGTGCCAAACCCCAACCATGGTGTCTCAGAGATTGTTGGGGAGGCAACAGAACTTGAGGTTGCAGCAGGGTCCAGGCCTTTTCTTGAGAAGCAGACACCCCCCCCCCCCTTCTGTGGCTCCAAAATGTAGTGCAGACCTGGAACAGGCAAGAGAAATGCACAACGGACACCCCTGTGCTGACCTTGAGGTCTTGTGATTCTCTGTCAATTGATCATGATTTTGACAACTTTTCTTTCGATTTCATAGTCTGTGGTGAGAACCTTGACACAGCAGTGACCACAGGCTCAAATTCACAGATTTGGTTGAGCAGGTCGCCAAAACTGGTGTCGAGGCTGACATCTAACATCATTTACCATCCTTCGTTTGTAGAGAGGCCTCCAACTATTTCCAATGATGTCTCCTAATGGCCTGGTTTTAGCCTTAACAAATGGTGCAATTTCTCATATCATGCAAGAGGCTCAGACAGCATACATGTGAAGAGTGAGCATCGTCATAGCTTTTCATTTCACTTTTATTTTTACATTGAAAAGTCTATGAGCACAAGTGCACGTCTTCACAGATGTCCAGTTACATATGACAAAGTATAAACAAATCTCAAAGTACAACAACATTTACACAACAAATCACATAACAAAACAGCAATTTCAATAAAAAATCAATTAAAACAACTACAGATTTAAACTTTGTCGCAATGACAGATATGGAATAGAGGTTCCATTGACACCAGCATACAGTAATACTTAGAAGTACAAAGCAAAAACCCCAACTGAAAGGGATGGCAAGTTTCAGAGTGGATTTTCTGCTGATAAGACAAGTGGTTGCTGATGGGAGGAAAGACATGGCCACCCACGTTATACAGGCAATGACATATGTCTATGTAGGTGGCCCCAGATGGCAAATGTTTGAGTGATCTTGACACAAACAGCTTACAGTTCCATAGGTGGAGCTCAATGGAAGGATACATCCTCATAGAAGATCTAGAGGAAATGCACTTCATGTGGGGATAAAGAAATACTTCACACAGAGGGCAGTCACTGTGTGGAAGTGGACATTTTGTTCAGGTTTCCAAAGCAAGAGGAGATACATTCCTATGAGAGACTGGCACTGAGTGTAACCCAGTAAGAGTACTGGTAATATTCCAGCTGATAAGCTTAACTTTGTGTCACTACTCAGTTCTGGTGTACTCTTTGCCATGGAACAGGAAGAGCAGATAAAACAAAAGTAAAGCACCTTCTGTCACAATTAACTCCAACTTGCTATATTGCGTTTGAACCCACCAACAGTAAAACATTACTTACCAACTGCTGCAATTGCAGGGCATTTGTCGTAGATGTATTTGGTGCAGATGTCACGTACCGTCTTGGCATCCACAGCCTAATTTTGAATATAGACAGTTACATAAATTGCATTAACATGCACATCTTCAACATAGCAGTTCTTATTACTATATTGTTTTACTCATTAAGTTCATCCCTTTTCTCACGTCTTATAAGATGCCCTTTTCCCATAGCATTTGCTTTTAAAGTACATGTAATATTTAATGGTGAGCATCATTTAATATGGCTGCCACATTCAGGGGACTGCATATATATCTAGTGTTTGGGGTATGTAAGTTGTCGGCAGAATTCTGAGCCTTAAGATTAGATACTAATTTCTGATTCGGAAATGTATTTTTTATCCAAAACAGAACAGAATGGGAGTTAGAGGCTTATATTAATTGGATACTTAAGATGTGTACAGACAAAATGACGGCACCTTCATGCTCTGGTAACATGATGGTCTGGGAGAGGAACAATAATGAAATTTGGGCTAGGTGACGTGTCCCACTAGTATGGGAGCATGCTACCCTGCATGAAGCCCATTTTTCTTTTTTTGTTGAGCCCTAGGTATTAGTGTGGTCCCGTGGAAGCATGGAAAAGCACGGCAGAAGAGCTTAATATACAGTAAGTCTTGATCCCTCCTTCCTCCAATTTTATGAAAAAAAATCCTATGTACATGAAGTTTGTGTCCACTTGCTTCTAAACTGCATAATAATGTAGTTCTAATATATATTTTTTTATGAACGGCATTACATTTTCTTTTGATTCTGGTAAGGACTTATATGGGCACTCAAATCTTTATTTTTCTAAAGTACTTGAGTGTTATCAATACGTCTATATCTCACATGAAATAGGTCTAAATGTACTTTTTTTTTTTGGGGGGGGGGGTTCAATAAGTATTTTGTCCTCTCACCTGACAGCACCCCTCCACCCAGTCAGTGACCTTCTCTGGAACTCTCAAATACTTTTATTCAGTGTTCACAGAGGAAGGAGAAGGGGCGAGGCCACAAAAAAATAAGAGGAAAATTGGAGAGAGGGAGGTGGACACTAGTCTGTGTTCAGAGGGCAGTGTCCTGAAAGAGTCACACCTGGAGACGAGCATTGGCTCAGTGTGCCTTTCCCGGTCACTAAATGTTTAAATAAAAAATAAATATATAAAGTAAAAATCTGAAAGTGGACAAAGCAATGGGGCCAGATGGGGTGCATCCAAGGGTATTGAGGGAACTCAGGGAAATACTGGCTGCACTTCTGGCAGTTCTGTATAACAGCTCACTGGAAACAAGAGTATTTCCATAGGACTGGAGAAGGGCAGATGTAGTCCCACTATACAAAAGTGGTACTGTAGTGGGGAAGAGTCTGGCAAGTATAGGTCATTCAGCCTCACTTCAGTGGTGGGAAAGTCAATGGGCTGAAGAAAAAAATTATGAATACAATGGGTTACAAAATCGAGGCACCATCGAATGGGTGTCATCATGTCAAACGAATCTGACAGATTTCTTTGACTGAGTGACCAATGTATTAGCTCACAGTGGAGCAGTGGTCATGGCCTATGAAGATTTCAGCAAGACTTTCAACATTGTTCCGCACAGGAGGCTAGTAAGCAAGTTGGGTAGCTTAAGAGTGGGTCCAAAGGGGGTAAACTGGGTAAGAAACTGGTTAGGGCATAAGTGACAGAGGGTGGTGGTAAACAGAGTTCACTCAAAAGAAGGGGAGGGTGAACAGTAGGGTGCCCCAGGGATCAGTGCTGGGACTGGTTAGTCTTTACAAGTGACACTGCAGAGGAGCTGGAAGGGAAGGTCTGCCTTTGTGGATGACACCAAAATCATGGGGGGAGGGGTAGTGGAGGAAAGGATGAGTAGAGATCTGAGAGAACTTAAGTGGTCAAGGGTATGGCTGCTGGGTTTCAACGCATAAAACGCTGAAGTAAGGCACTTAGAGCACAGAAACCCAGGGGCAGAGTACCAAATGTGAGAAGTGGTATAGACAACCGCCAAGCACGAAAGAGACCTTAGGGTGATCATATCAGATGACCTAAAAGTGCCCAGGCAGTGCGATAAGGCAGGGCTAGTGGGATACTGAGGATGCACAGGGAGGGTATCACCAGCAGAAACAGGGAGGTGGTATTACCTTGGTATAGACCACTAGTAAACACACTACAGTACTGTGGCCAGTTCTGGAGATCACATCTCCGGAAGGATACAGAAAGTGAATGTGCTCTGGAGGAGGGCAACTAAAATGGTGCAGAGTCTGCATAAGGTGTCCTAAGAGGGGAGACTTGAGAACCTAAATATGTACACCCTGGAAGAGAGTGGGATATGATAAAGACCTTTAAGTACCTCATGGGGTTAAAAAAGGTACAGGAAGGGAATATTTTTCAGAAAAAAAGGTGCTCATGGACAAGGGGTCATGATATGAAGCTGGGGAGGGGGTCAGGAGATATATGAGGAAGTACTTCACAGAAAGAGTGGTGGATTCCTGTTAAAGTCTTTCAGCAGAGATCGTGGGGCGAAACAGTGCTGGGGTTCAAGAATGCATGGAACAGGCTTTTCGCCCTAACCTTGCTGCCTCAGTGCTACCACTCCCCAAAAGTATCTATTAAGCCCTTAACTCTGCCCCAGTCATGCCTGAATCCATTTATGCATTTTGTATTCATCACCTCTGCTGCTAGGCTGTCCCATAGCCAACACTCTCTGGATAAAGTAAAACTTTATAGAATCCCTCCTGCCCCCCTCCCCCCAAACCAGCTTACATTCATGTCTCCTTGTTTTTGACTCACTATTCCTGCCACATAGTTCCTCACAATTTACCTTATTTATTCCTTTAAGAACCTAAAGGTCTCCATAATGCCCCCCCCCCACACACACACTTCTTGCCACCAGCGAGTACATGATCAATGCCCCACACCAATCCTCATAGGATTTTCCCTTTTATCTTATGCTATAATGAAATACCATCCATCCTGCAAATCTAAAATTAAGAAAATATCCTGTATATACATATATAAGGACATTTATACACAAACATATATTTTTTTATACATCTCTACGATTGCCACAAGGTTTTCATTAATATTTTCAGCTATATTTGAACACCCTTAGGTTTTTTTGTTTTTTTTTTTAAACTTTGTCTCCACTTACCTGGAGAACTCCTTCCAGCAGCCTTGGGCTCCCCCCAGCCTCTATCTCCCCCAGTGACCACTACATCCCTCCTCTCGTGTATTCCATGCACCACCTCCAGGTCTGATCCCTCTGGTGGTAGTGCTGCACTATCCACCCAGGGTGCTCTATCTAAGGGCAAAGTGCCGGGCACACGAGCGGACCCATGGAGAGGTGGTTAGTCCGGGACTGGAAGTGTGGGCTTGAGGAGGCCGAGGTACCTTCATCTATCCCCAGGATTGGGGTTTTTCCCCATTTCTGTTGTAGATCTTTCTCCCTCGGAGTGCGGCGTGACAAGGCAAAATTATGCCGCAACTCTGCCCCTGCATCCACCGCGTTGCCATGCTGGGCACTCCAGATTGCCACCAGAGGCTGCTCCAGGAGCGAACGCTTCCCCCTACCCTTCCTGGGAAGAGAGAGTAGTCCCACGGACACTCTATCTCCCCCGAGGTGTGGCGTCCTGCGCTTCAACCCTCAGCGCCACCAAGCCGGCCTGAACACCCTTAGTTTAACATCACTTATTTTTGTAACATGAACTAGCATGCAACAGACACTGCTCCATTGCCCTATAGAACACTGGTGACATCTGAACTAATTACAGGCCACAAAAGAATAGGTTACATACCTGTAACTGTAGTTCTAGGAGTTGAATATGGTTCATATCCACACTCACGCAGTTCCACTGGGATGCTGCTATTGGCCGGAATGTCTTTAAGTTAAGCTCCTCCTACTACCTGGGCCTAAGCCCCTCCTACTACCTGGGCCATATACTGTATCCCCCGACTCTGCTCCATCATGTAAAATGTTGCAGGATCCATGTGCCATTTGCCAGGGAAGCCGGGTGGGTTGTGAGGATGTGAACTATACACCACTCCTAGAACTACACTTACAGGTGAGTAACCTTTCTTCTAGGGTGTGGATATGGTTCACTTATCCACATTCTGGCAGACTCCAAACAATTCTCTGTGAGAAGGAGGCAAGACGCACACCCCTAGTTGGCAAACCTAGACTGGAAAACTGAGGTCCCAAAACAAGCATCCTAGCGTGACTAGAGGTCGATGTGGTAATGGGAAATGAAGGTATGTGCTGACTTCCAGGTGGCAGCCTTACAGATCTCCTGTATGGGTACATCCCTGCAAGCAGCCATCGAGGCGGCGGTATATCTGATGTAAAGAGCCCTAATCCCTATGGGAGGCCTCCTGACCAGCCAACCTATAGCAGAGGTTGATGCAAGATGTGAACCACATTGCAATTGTCTGCTTTGCTGCTGGTCAGTCAGGTGTGGCTTCAGAGTAGGTGGTGAAGAGCTGGCGAGCCTGTTCCTGAAATCCACAGCCCTATACTCCACATAATAGGCGAGTGCTCTCCACAGGTCCAAGGTATGGAGCTTCCGGCTGGCCTCTGAAGATGGATTGGTAAAGTATGCCAGTAATTTAATCACCTAGTTAAGCTGAAACTTTGATACCACATTCAGCAGGAACTTCAGGGTAGGGCAAAGGATGACTGACCTTGTGGAAGATGAGGTAGAAGACTCCACCGAGAGGGCCTGGAGCTCCCAGTCCTTCTGGCAGATGCATGTTCTATGACAGGGTGACAACTCACACCTGTACATCTGCTCGAAAGCCTTGCGCCCGGTACAGCCAAAGCAGCATTAAAGATCCACAGTGGTGGTAGTTCATGCACCGGAGGGCACAAGTAGTTGAGGCACTTGAAAAAGCAACTGACCACCATCTCCTGGGCCACCGTCAGCATACCGACCTGTACATCGGCTTGAAAGACCTGCCCCTGAGCACAGCCAGGACCAGCATTAAGACCCATGGTGGAGGTGGGTCACGCATCGGAGGGCACAAGTAGTCGAGGCACTTTAAAAAGCAACCGCCATCTCCTGGGCCACCATCAGCATACCAACTTGTGCCTGGTAAGCTGAGATGGCTGCCAGGTGCACTTTAAAGTTTGCTTACAGTCCCAGCTGACAGGGGAATGACAGGCAGTCCAGGATGCAAGCTTCAGGGCAGGCAAGAGGATCAAGCTCCATGTCCTGACCCCAAATGGAAAATCTCTTCCATTTAAAGGCATAGCACCTACAAGTCGACTCCTTCCTGGAGGCCTCCATGATGTGAAGAACATCCTCAGAAAGACACGAAGCCTGGAGCTCTAGCCACTCAGGAACCAGGCTGTGAGAAGCACGGACTAGAGATCTGGGTGCAGGACAGTCCCCTAAAGTTTCGTCAGCAGGTCTGGGCAGACAGGTAGTCAACATCGAGACCTGCTGCTGAGGCTGAGGAGATCCTAGTACCAGAGTTACCTTGGCCAGTCTGGAGCTATGAGAAGCATCCACACTTTCACCTTCCTGATCTTGACCAGTACTCTATGGATCAAGGGGAGGGAGAAAAGGCATACACAAGACCTGGGGTCCACAGTCTCACGAAGGCAACCCCCATCAGTGTCCCAGACTGTGGGGAGTGGTCAAAAACAGCCTGTCTGGTATTCTCCCAGGAGCCAAACTAGTCCACTGAGGGGGAGACCCACAGAGAGAACAGGTAGCTCACCACCTCCCAATTCAGAGATCACTCATTCAGCATCTCTCCAACCCGACAGAGCAGCTGCCAGCTGACTGTTCTACCCGTGACATGAATCACCAGAAGACTAGGGCCCATCTGTACATAAGGGTCCAGGTGCGGAGTGCCTCCTGACACAAAGGAAATGAGTGTATGCCACCCTGTCCAGGTAAAACATGGTTGTAGTGTTGTCTATCTGGACTTGAATGACCAGACTCCTGACCAGCGATACAAATTCTATCAGAGCCAAGTGCACTGCACAGAGCTCCAGCAGGTTTATGTGGTGACAAAATTCCTTGGGTGACCACAAACCGTAGGCCATGTTGCCTCCTAGGTGTGCTCCCCACCCTACCAGAGATGCTTCCATCAACAGAGTAACTCTGCCCTGAGCGGACAAACTGGATTCCTCCCTCTAGATGTTCTGGGACAAGCCACCACTGGAGGGGGCCCACATCGGCTGGGTCATTGTGATCGGCTGGTCCAAGTGTCCGAGGCACTGGGACCACTGATGGCCCAGCTCCCACTGAAGGTGGTGCAACCACCTGCGGGCCCAGTGGACCACGCTGGTGCAGGATGCCATGTACCCCCCAGCAACCGTAGGAAATGTCAGGCAGGGTGCAAGAGCCCAAACTGAAATGATCGGGCGAAGGAGGTAAGATCCTGTGCCCGATCCGCCAGAAGACCGTCCTTGGCCCACAGGGAGTTTAGTTCTGTCCCAATGAACTTGATGACCTGCTTCAGCACCAGTTCAGATTTGCCTGGATTGACCAACAGGCACATTGAAGAATGATCAGGGGTTTGGCAGTTGAAATTCAATGCACAGAAGTACAAGATAATGCATATGGGGCACAAAAACCTTGGTACAATATATCAGTTGGGGGGGGTGAGGATATAGCATGCACCAAGCAGGAAAGGGATCTTGGTAGTTATCTCTGATGACATCAAGGTAGAGAAACAGTGTGACAAGGCAGCAGGTAAAGCAAATAGGATGCTGGGATGCATAGGTAGGGGCATCACCAGCAGGAAAAGGGAGGTCATAATTCCACTATACAAGACACTAGTGAGGCCCCACCTGGAGTACAGTGTACAGTTCTGAAGACCTTACTTACATAAGGACATAGACAGGGTAGAGAAGGTTCAGAGGAGGGCAACAAAGATGGTACATGGATTGCATCACAAGTCCTATGAGGACAGGCTGAAGGAAATGAATATGTACTCCCGGGAGGAGAGGAGAGGAGGGAGAGGGGGGATATGATACAGACATACAAGTATCTTACAGGGAGGAACAGGGTGCAGGAATACACTATTTTTAAGCGGAAAAGATGTTCCAGGACTAGAGGGCATGGAAGAGGAAGCGGTGGGGGCTGAAACAATCACAGGATTTAAGAATGCATGGGATAGACAAAAAGGAATTCTGGAGGCCAGGGTCAAGGGGCAACAGACTTCTAGGAAAACAAAGTAAACTTACAAGCTCAAATGGGCAGACTGGGTGGGCCATAGGCCCTTATGTGCCGACACTGTCTATGTATCTATGTCTCGGCAAGTCTGGAGAGCCAGGTCTGTGGATCTTTCCACGGCCTCTCTTGAAGGATTGGCTACCAGCCAGTTGTCCAGGTAGGGGTACGCTCTGACGCCAAGGCATCATAGGTGAGCCACCACAACTGCCATGCATTTGATGAAGACCCTTGCTGCAGAGGAGACAAAGGGCATGACCTGGAACTGGTACAGGTACAGGACTCCTTCTGCTCAGAAATTGAGGTACTGGTGGTGGGACCTACAGAAAGGAATGTGGAAGAATGCATCCTGGAGGTCCAAACCACGTGTTCTGCTCCAGGGATGGTACAATCTGGCTCAGAGTGACCACCTGGAACATGCGCTTCTGGCATACTGGGGAGACTGCGTAGATCCAATATGAGGTGCCAGCCCCCCCCCAATCCATTTCGGGACCATGAAGTACTTGGACATGCAACCCTGACTGGCCAGTGTGTCCAGGACAGAGGCTATTGCCCCTCTCCCAAGAAGCTGAGCAATGTCCTCTCTGAGGCTGGACAGCATACCCTGAGACACCCTGGACTCTTGAGGCACATGGAGGTGTGATAGGGTGGGAGAGCCTCGAAGTTTAGAGACAAGTCTTCTGCCTAATACTTCCAACATCTACTTGTTTGTTGTAATAGCGGTCCAACATTGTAAGAAGTGACGTAGCCGGCCTCCGACCAGGAAAGCAGTTGGGGGCAGGACAGGTGGAAGCATGATACCCCAAAACTGTCACTGGGCAGTTTTTGCAAGTGGCACTGGGGGCTGCTGCTGGAGGGGCCCCAATACGCCTGCCCCAACTCCCACCTTTGGATCTTGAGCCCCAGACTTCTGCTTGGGGTACCAGGCATGAAACCTACCCTTCTGGGGCTGCTGCTGGGGAGGATACGACTGAAAGGTCTGGTATAGAAAAGCTGTCTTCCTGGGCTTTTTCCTTTGGTCCTTCTGGGACAAAGTCACAGAATCAAGGGTGGCACTGGACTTCGCCATCCAAGTGAGATGCCCTTCCATGCCAGGGTCAAAGAGATATGTGGGAAAGGGACATCGGCCAGCTTCTGTTGGGTGTCTGTCATGAAGGATGACAAACAGGAGACAGATGCTGCTACTGCTCAGGCGCAAGAGTTGCCCATGTCCAAGGCTGTCTGGACCTGGTGCTTAGCCAGTGACAGACTGTGATCTCTGGTGAGCTCAACCACAATCTGGTGCTCTGGATGGAGGTCGGGGAGGACCACATCAAAGATTCCAATCAGTGAATGACCATAGCTTGCCATCATGATGGCATAGGTAGCCTGACAGAGACAAAGAGTAATTGCAACGTACAACTTTTTTTGCAGCATGGTCAGTTTTGGAGGACTCCTTGTCCAGAGGCCTGTCCACGTCCCCCCTGGTGTCTGGCTTTACAGAACTCTGAATCCGTGACCAGACCTTTGGTTGAAGGGATGGTCTAAAAACTCTGAAAGGAAGCCTGTAGGGACCATGTACTTGCGTGCCCAGGATGCTGGATGCTGCCAAAGCTCCAGGGCAGGTCCCAAGAAGGCCTCAGCCACTGGGAAGACAACCCCCGGGATTCATCCCTGTTCACAATATCTGTGAGAGGGCACTTAGCCCTCTTCTGGACTGGCTCTGAAGGGACTGACATGGTCTCAGAGATAGGTTGGAGCAGCCTATCGAAGGACACCAGCCCATGGTCAGTGGAAGGGTGATCAAGAGTGCAAATTCCTCAACCTCAGACTCTACTGAATGCCCAGTCGAGAGTGAGAAGTGTCTTTTTGTGGCTGGCTGTAGATTACACGCCAACTGACATTTAGCAACATAGGTGAAGATCTGAGCCCAGGTGGAGGCTGGTCCCAGGAAGGATCGACCGGGGTCACTGATCGGTCCACGTCCTCCTGAGTGAGGACTGGAAGAACCAAAGGCTGCGAGGCAACTCCTCGGCCTTGTTCAACAACTGGTCAACCGAGTCAAGAAAAATCTCAGTAGTTTCATTGACTGGAGTCGAGGTTCACTGGCTTGATGGCAGAGCCGAAAAGACTTTGACCTACCCCTCGGCTGAGGGGTACTCGACAGCCATTAAGCAGTCAGGCGAGTTGGGGGACCAGGACCACCACAATCTCTCCCCGTCCCATGGCCTGTGATGAGTGTGTTTAGATTTGGTTTACATTTAGAACCACGGAAGGCAGGGCCCTCCACCAAGATCTGGAGGGACTGGCACATGTCAAAGAACTGGTCAGAGAAAATTCCTCTGACACTGGCCCCAGGTGGGAACAGCGCCAAGAGCAAGGCGGTGCCTGCTGCAGCAGCCACTGCTTCCATCTCAGGGGCCACAAGCTGTGCAGCAGATCTAGAAGCAGTTGAGAACTTTTTGTGGCCCTCAGAGCAACCCTTCAGATCCCATTCTGAAGGAGACCCAGAGAGCCAGAGCTTCCTATCCTTGGGGGACTTGAAGCATGGATATGCACTGGCTACACCCCGTGACTTCTTGTTGTTCACCCAGGCAGTAAACGCATGTGTCACTCGGGTCAGTGACTGACATCTTCTAGTAACACTGAACACAGAACCTGAATCCCAGTTTTTTGTGTTCCATCGTTGGTCCAAAGATGGAGTCAAAAGAACTCCAATCAAATAACGTAAAAAACTTAGAAAGGAAAGGTTAGCTAATAGCACAGAAAACAATTCTTGAGTGAAACACAAAGGAGGTGACCTGTTCTTCCAGTGGAAAGATCTGATGTCATGGGATGGAGTGAGGGAATTTACTGCCCAGGTGGTGGTAGGAGCTTAGCTTAAAGACATTCTGGCCAACAACTGCATACCAGTGAAACTGCCACAGTGTGGATAAGTGAACCATACCCTGCCCTTAGAACCCAAGCTTTCATATGGTGAAGAAAAAATATAATGGTGCAACTCCCTGACTCATGCTGCAGTGATATGCTCAGGATGCAGTGGACATCCGACTGAAAGCTCAATGTCCCTTTGCGCTATCTCAGGTCCTCCTTTCTGAGGAGCAGCTTTCAGCCACGCCCTCAGAAATCTTTTATACAGTGGAATTCATACAAATGAAGAGCTGGGCCTGTGTCTGAGAACAGCATCCTAAACGGATTTTTACTGTTACAGCATGTATTCTCCCCCCCCCCACCAACACACACACACTGTTCATACAAGCTTGAAGAAGGATATAATGCACATGGCTTAGCAGTACTGTTACATGACAAACATACATCAATTCGGGCATCCCACTCGGCCAAGGGAATGCGACGTCCATACTGAAGGAGGTGACAGCCAATGTCCTCGCACACTGGTGTTGTTCCTGTAAGGAAGAAGACAGTTTCATTATACCTTTTGTTTATTTGTTTGCTACACTTGTTACTTTCTACTGGGGCAGATGTAGCTCCACCCTGGCTGGGAATCAAACAAGGTACTTGGGAGTTCAGAAGACAGCAGCTTTAATTCTTGATCTAAAGGAAAGGTCCCCTTTGTAGGGACGTTAGCATACTCCATTGACGTGCTGTCTCAAAGATCACCAACAGAGGTCTCTTTTGCTGCTGCACTTACACAGCACTGCTGTTATTCATACCTTTGTCCACTACATGAAACTGCTTTCCACAGATGGCCTTTTTCATATGTTAACAGTTTAGAAGTTTAGGATGGAACTTCATTTTACAATTCAGTGATAGCAGTGCTGTAGCCATCTTATCTGTTGTGTATGGGAGTGGTCTCCTGTTGGACGTGGGAATCTTATCCAATCAGAACCATATAGCAGGCAATTGACAGAATATCAGCATGCCACAAAATGGAAACATCTGCATTCTACAAGTTTAAACACTTGTTTCATTGCAGGAAGTTTGAATGCGTTATGGTCTGAAAACTTTTTTTTTTTTTTGCCTCCCACTCACTGGTTGGTATACATAAAACTTTAAGTGAACAATGTTTAACATTTATTTTGCTTTAAAAAAAGGTTCATCATATGCTATAAAAAAAATTGTGGATGAGAGAAAAAAAAAAAGACTGCCATTCTATCTCAGGATTCTGATGACATAAACCCACTCAAAGTGTGATGTCAGACTCTTGACAGAATCACAATCCTGTTATACATTCACTGGTCTATACCACTGTCTCTGGGAACACAGGAAAAAAACATCAGGCACAATAAGACATATCACGCCCATGCAACAGACATGGTGAGACATCATGGAACACTGAAAAACTCTAGGAAAAGTAGCGGTTCCTTACCTATAACCATAGTTAAGCTCAAGGCCCCTGGAATTCTGCGGTTCTGAGGTTGCGGAATTTGCCGCAGAATATATATATAGTGCAGCAGAATTCATTGTTTTTGGTGAATTTTCATATAAATATACTGTTTTTCCATAGTGTTAGGCTTTCTATCCCACCTCGTTTATCCTGACGCCCTTCCTCTATGCTCAGCATATGACATCATCGATGACATCACATCATATTTAGCCAATGACAGGACTGCATTCTGCTAGAGAAATGAATAAATCATGCCACAGAAATCAGAAAATGATGCCACAGAAGTCTAGGAGCCCTGCAGCAGAAATCAGAAAATTCTGCTGCAGAACACCAGGGGCCCTGGTTACGCTACCAGTATTCTGTTCACATCAACACTAAGGCAGTCTTCCACTGGGTGTAGCTCAGTCACTGGCTGTCTTCAAGCTTGGCTCCTCCCAACACCCGCAGTGTGATCCTCTGGCTCCGTACTTTGTAATGTCACATGTTGCTCAACGGAAGCAGGAATCTGAGCGCTCCTTGCTAGGGGAGTTCAGATGGGTTGTGTGAATGTGAACTGAATACTAGGAGTAGGCTTATGGTTACAGTAAATATTGGCTACTCACCTGTAACTGTAGTTCTACTAGTAGTATACAGTTCACATCCCCATTGGCAGTCCTGCTGGAGACAATGGAGTCATGAGAAGTCTTCAAGCTAAACCCCTCCCACCACCCAGTTGGTATATCTTCCTTCTCTACACGATGATGTCAGACCTTTGGCATGATGGAAGCAGGAATCTAGGTGCCACTTGCCAGGGATGTCGGGTGTGTTGTGCGGAGGTGATATTTACATCACTAGCAGAAATACGGTTATAGGTGAATGACCTATACTTCTAACAACGTGGATATAGTTAATTATCCACAATCTGGCAGAGTCCAAGAAGTCCTTCAGGAGGAGGGGACAAGAAGTACTCCCCTATTTGGGGAAAAGAAACTGGCAGCCCAAGGAGCTAAAAACAGCATCCTGATGACTCATTATGTCAATGCTGCAATGCGAAATGAAAATATGCGCTTTACTCCAGATTGCATCCCTGCATATATCCACAATGGGATTATCCCTGGAAGCAGTCACCAAGGCAGCAAAATGTCTGGTAGAATCAGCCCAAGTCCCTTGGGTGACTCCCTGGCAACTGACCTACAGCCGAGGTCAACACAGGATGTAATCCACCTGGCAACTGTTTGCTTTGCTGTCGGTCTTCCAGGCGCAGCTGCATCACGTCACAAACACCTGGTGAGCCTCACCCTGAATTCCAGCTATGCGCTCCTTATAGTAGGACAGTGCCCTCTGTAGGTCCAAGGTATGAAGCCTGGGAGCTACCTCTGAGGTCAGGCTAGTAAAGTATTTCAGTGAGCTAATCACTTGGTTATAGTGAAACTCTGATATGACCTCTGGGAGGCACTTCGGGTGTAGGCAAAGGATGACCTTGGTCCTGTAGAAGACCTGATGAGGAGACTCCACAGACAGCATTTGGCACTCAATGATCCTTCTGGCTCAGATGATGGCCAAGGCCACTGGTTTTCATTTTTTTACCAGAAAACCTGATAAAATTATGGAATTTGGACTGCCTGCATATCAGTAAAAAAGTACAGTTATGTAAGAGCTTACCGTAACAGCAGATCTTTGAAAGAAGCTCTTGCAGCAGGCAACACCGGTAGGACTGAAGGCGCCAGGACCACATGGAAAACTTCTAGCTAGCAATCTGACACAGAGGACCACCACTGCCAAAGTCAGCATGCTGATGTCCACCTATCTATAAAGGGAGCAGTCCCCCCACACCTACCTCAGTTCTCCGGCCGGAGACGCCACCCCCCCCCCAAAACAGGTGGCGAAAAGGAGAACCAAGGCGGTTCCTCAGAGCTGAGGAAAGGGTATAAGCAGAAGGTGTACACAGGTGACAAAACCAACAGGGGGAAGGAAGCAGAGCCTGCTGCAAGAGCTCCTCTTGAAGATCTACTGTTATGGTAAGTTCTTACATAACTGTACTAACTTGCTTCAAGGGTGGTGGGTCTTGCAGCAGGCAACACTGGTAGGACTGAGTCCCAAGCAGTACAAGAACTGATTAGAGGGACAGCCGGGAGGAGGCAGTAGGTATCAGTATAGGGCTTAAGAAAGAAGGCCCTGAAAGACTACAAGGCCAAAATTCGCCCTACGTCTAGAAATAATGTCCAGACTGTAGTTCCTGATTAAAGCGTGGACAGAACTCCAGGTGGCAGCTGCGCAGATGTCCGCAGCAGACACATTTTGGAAGCAAGCTGTGTAGGCAGTCATACCTCTGTTGGAGTGGCCTTTAACAGCTCCATGCAGGGGCTTGTTGTACTTGCGGTAAAAATAAACAATGCAATTAGCCAACCACTTAGGCAAAACACTGTTTGGAAACAGGCACACCCTCTCTCTTGGGAGCAAAAGAAAAACAAACTGGTTGGTTTTAAGAACAGGCTGGGTGCAATGGGTATAATATCTCAGCACCCTACGAATATCCAAAGTATGGAGTAAATCCTCCCCCTGACTGGAATACTAAGGGAAATAAACTGTCAGGTGGATGGATTAATTTTAAGTAAACCCAGACATCACCTTAGACAGAAATTTAGGATTAACACACAAAGACACCGTCTTTGTGAAAAATCAAATAAGGCTCTTTACACATTAGAGCCTGAAGATTGTAAATACTCTGAGCAGAAGTAACAGCAACCAAAAAGACAGAAAGCACAGCTCGCAACTGGTTCAAAGGGAGGCAGAGTGAGCCTTTCTAGCATGAAAAGGTGGTCACATGGAGGGACAGGGTCCTGGATGGGAGGCTTCAAATGCAGAATACCCTGCAAGAATGTGTCGGACACCTCCAGCTGGGCAACGTACTTGCCCTCAACAGGTGCATGGTACAGAGAGATGGTGGAAAGGTGCACCTTAAGGGAGGGGTACTCGCTGGCCCGATGGCGCCGAGGGTTGAGGCGCTGGACGCCACACCTCTCGCCACTCCGGCGACCCGGGTTCTGGAACAAGCCTAGGCCATCGGGGGTCAGCAGGAGAGAGAGAGAGAGGATTGAGCGTCCGTAGGACAGTTCTCGCTCTCTGGGGAGGGATCCAGGGCTCACCCAGCACAGCAGCCGCCCCCAGTGGAAGCCAGAGGCACTGCGCACGACAGGGCTACAGTAACACAGAAACATAGAAGTTGACGGCAGATAAGGACCGCATGGCCCATCCAGTCTGCCCATTTCTTTTTCTACCTTATAAATGTGCCATCGGCCTTTGCTCTGTCAGTGGCCTATCTATTCATACTCATTTGTATTGCTCCCTTATGCCTATCCCATGCCTGTTTGAAGCCTGCACTGTATTCACAGCCACCACTTCTTGAGGTAGGCCATTCCATGCATCCACCACCCTTTCTGTGAAAAAGAATTTCCTCACATTCCCCTTAATCGGCCCCTCTAATCTCATGCTGGTCCTCTTGTCCTGCTATTTTCTTATATTTAAACATGTTAGACTCTTTCACCTTGTTAATGCCCTTAAGGTGTTTGAATGCCTCGATCATATCACCTCTCTACCTCCTTTGCTCAAGGGTATACATATTGAGCTCTGTTAATCTGTCCTCATATGTCTTCTGATGCAGTCCCTGCACCATTTTGGTTGCCCTTCTCTAGACTGCCTCAATTTGGTTAATGTCCTTGTGAAAGTGTGGCCTCCAATACTGCAAGCAGTACTCCAGATGGGGCCTAACCAGTGTCTTGTAAAGAGGGATTATTACCTCCCTCTTACGACTTGTGATACCCCTACTAATACACCCTAACACCCCCTAGCCTTACCTACTGCTTTAGAGGTCTGCTTGGATGATTTCAGGTCATCAGTGATGATGATGCCAAAGTCTCTTTCTTCCTTTGTGACTGCTAGCAACTCCCCTCCCAGCCTATAGGTGGCTTCAGGGTTTCTCCTCCCTATGTGCATGATCTTGCACTTCTTTGCATTAAATCCCAGTTGCCACTCTTCTGACCATTTTGCTAGTTTATCCAGATCTCTTCTCATTCTGTCCACTCCATCTGGATCATCTACTCTGTTGCAGATCTTGGTGTCATCTGCAAACAGACAAGCCTTACCCTCTAGTAGTCCATCTGCAAGGTCACTAATGAAGATGTTGAAGAGGACTGGCCCCAGGACTGATCCCTGAGGTACCCCACTTGTGACTTGCATCTCTTCTGACTGTATACCATTTACCACCACTCTCTGTTTTCTGCCCGTCAACCAGTTTGCCACCCAGTTGACCAACTTGACCACCCGAGCCTACCCAGCTTATTTATCAATCTTCTATGTGGAACAGTGTCAAAAGCTTTGCTGAAGTCAAGGTAGGCGACATCAACTGCTCCCTCTTGATCTACCACTCTGGTTATCCAGTCAAAGAAATCTATGAGATTAGTTTGACAGGACCTTCCTTTTGTAAATCCATGCTGTCTTGGATCCTGTGCCCCTATGGATTCCAGGTGTTGCACTATCCTTTCCTTAAGGAATGCCTCCATAATCCTGCCCACTACTGAGGTAAGACTGACTGGTCTGTAGTTCCCTGCCTCCTCCCTGCTACCACCCTTGTGGAGCGGGATCACATGAGCCCTTCTCCAGTCTTCTAGGACCTCTCTTGTGCTCAGAGACTCACTAAACAGTTCTGTTAATGGCTCTGCTGGTTCCACCTTTAGCTCCTTAAGTACCCTGGGATGTATGCCATCAGGTCCCATTGCCTCATCCACCCAGAGCTTAGCAAGCTCTTGTAGGACCCTTTCTTTTGTGAAGGGAGTAGTGCTCACCTCCTTCCCCACTGTGTCCATGGTGCTGAGCTGTGGGCCCTGCCCTACCTTCTCTTCAGTAAATACTGAGCAAAAGTATCTATTCAGGATAGATGCTTTTACATGGTCCTCCTCCTCACATGCTCCCTTTTCTCCATTAAGCTTAGCAATAACCCCTCTGGACTTTCTCCTTTCACTAATGTATCTATAGAAAGTCTTGTCACCTTCTTTTACTGTTCGTGCTAGTGTTTCCTCAGTTTGGGACTTTGCCTGCCTTACTGCCTTTCCTGCTTCCCTTAGGGCAGTTTGGTATGCCTCCCTATATTCATCCCGCAGTGTTCCCTTATAGTTCCTGAAGGCCAGCCTTTTGGTTCGGACCTTTTCTGCTACTGTATTTGAGAACCAAAGTGGTTTCCTTCTTCTTTTGCACTTCCTTTTCTGTCTAACACAATGGGATGTTGCTTCAAGTACTGCATCCTTAATGCTTGCCCACTTTGTCTGTACCCCCTCACCCGTGTTTCTTTTTGCCAGGGCTAGCTTAACTCTGTTGGCCATCTTATCAAAGTCAGCTTCTCTGAAGTCCCATATTTTTGCATTGGAATGGGATGATTTAGATGTAGTAGCCAAACTGAACCATACCATGTAATGGTCACTGGTCCCCAGGTGACCTTCTACCTGGAAATCTGTGATCCCTTCCCTGTTAGTCAGTACTAGATCTAGGATAGCCCTGTCTCTTGTGGGTTGTTGTACCAGTTGTTTGAGGCCTTCCCCCTGCAGGGAATCCACTATGTGTCTAGTTCTGGCAGATGTTCCTGCTGGTATTGACCAATCTGTATCTGGCATGTTGAAGTCTCCCATTATCAGAACCTCCCTTTAGCTGTCATGTTTTGTATATCCTCTAACAGTAATGTGTCATGTCATCCCCTGGTCTGGGGGCCTGTAGACAACCCCAGTTCTTATGGCTGTCCATTTCCTGTTTCCAGGGTGACCCACAGTTCTTCTGGCTCCTTATGTGAATTCTGAATTTCTGTAGCTTTGATATTTTCATCGACATACAGGGCCCTCCTCCCCTTTTTGCACCTGGGTCTCTTCTGAGACAATACATAGCCAGGTACTGAAGTCTCCCAAGTGTGGTTAGGGTGGTAAAGTCTCACTAATTGCTACTATGTCCAGTTTATCCTCTGACATTATTGCCTGCAGGTCTGGGATCTTATTTCCCAGGCTGTGAGCATTTGTGTACATGATTTTCCATTGGGCAGATTTCGGTGTGTTAGTTGGGTGAGGTTTGGCATTACCTGTGCGTCGTATGGGGAGACGAACCTTTTTTCTTACCTGGTGATGCAAATGAACTGCAAACGTGCTGAATCCCTGTTTGACCACTAGCTGAGGGGGGAGGGGTGTTCTTCCCATTCGACGTATGGGGTGCTGCACCCCTCTCCCCATTTGCTAGTTTAAATATTCTGCAAAGACATCAAACTTTTGCCCCAATGCACTGACTCCCTCCTTAGTCAGATGCAGTCCATCAAATTTAAAGAACTTTCGCTCCAAGAACTGTTGCCAGTTCCCTACAAATCAGTGTCCTTTTTCCTGGCACCAGCCCTTGAGCCATGTGTTTAGCTCCCCTATCTCCCCTTCTCTGACCTTCCATCCATCTGCCCCCTCTCCCAGACTGGCAGGATCTCAGAGAAGGAGATGCCAGATGAAATGGATGATAGTTTGTCACCCAGTCTGGTCAGGTGTTCCTTGGTCTCCACAACTGACCGGCTGGAGAGATCATTAGTCCCTATGTGTACTAGGACATCAATGTTTTCTCCTGCTTTGTGAACAATTTTAGCAATGCGGTCAGTGTCTCTCCATGCTGGTGTACCTGGGAGACATCTGACCATTACCCCTGGCTGGAGATGGGTATCAACTCCCCGAATCATGGAGTCTCCTACGATCAGAAATTTTTTGGATTTCCTTTTTGCTTTTTTTGTTTTGGTTCCTGATTTGGGTGAGTTTTGTTGTGCTAGCTCCTGTGCTGCAGTGTCCTGCTCTGCAGTGTCTCCTGCCTCTGTTTGATTTCAGAGATAGAGGCAGATACTTGTTTGTAGTGTTTATATGGTTTTTGGAGGTAATATGTTGGAGAGCAGACAGTGATGGGGCACCCGATTTGCCGCTCCTAACCACCTGCCAACCTCCTGGTCCAACTACCCTCTGCGGTCAAGGTTTTCCTGTTGGATGCTGGGGAAATGGCGGGTGGTTCTTATAATGTATTTCCTCTTGAATATGAAATTTGAGGCATGCAATCTCTGCCCATGCTGCCCGGAGCTGAGCCTTAAGATTTCCAATGGCCCAGCATGTAGGACAGTGTCCTAAATCCTGTAAGACTGTCCTTCTGAAAATTGTTCCACAGTACCTGCAGTTAATGATATCCATTCCAGATAAGTTGCTGGGTTTATAACCTAGTCAGAGTAATTAGAAGGAAAAATGCAAGTAATGGTTTGATCGTGTTTTGTTTTGTTTAACTTGTTATAACAAGTTAAATTACTAGTGCCCCTGTAAATGAGCTCACCTTGTGGATGCCCCACTGATCCGCCCCTTCCTGCTCTACCACAGGAAATGTCAACTGTGGTACCCTATAAAAGGAGTGTAGTGTGAGGTGGTTGGGGATGGGGGTGGGTGACCGGGCCCTTCCCCTGCGGAAAAAGAACAACCACGGATGATAGAACAAAGAGGTAAGAGCAGAAACAATCAGTCAACAACAAATGCAGTAACCCAGAAAGCTTATCCTAATGTTAGATAAAACTGTAAAACCTGTAAAGCACCACCTGTAATAATTTCAGAAGATATCGCTGTAAGAAACACTTTGCTACAGAGAAAAATAAAGCAATGAAATATTGGCAACAAACAGTAGCAATCCCTGTGAGTAAAAAATGAAAACACCACCACACAGTAAATCTGCTTAGCCAAAAGAAGTCTTAAACCTTTCCCCTTGCTCTGGTAAGGTTCTCTACTCTGCCTTTCAAGTAGTCTTGGAAGGAAAGAGCTCAGGTGAAGCTAGGTGCCAGTAGAGGAACAGAGCTGCGGCGGACGTCGGAGGATGTCACTGCACATCCTAGCTCTGGGGGGAGGGAGGATCAACACCAAGTACTGAAAATCCCGACTCCTGGGGACAGGTGAAGGCATCTCTGCCTCCAAGACACTCCCAGCACCAGACCCTCTCTTCTCCAGCCCCAGCCTGCAAAGACCGGCACGCTATACTATAAGATAGAGTGCCCTGGGTGGATAGTGCGGCCCTTCTCAAGGGGGTTCAGATCCAGGGGCTTTGCTGGTTGCAGCAAAAGAGAGAGAGAGTGAAGCTCTCAGGTGGGCGGTAGAGCTCGGAAGGTGGGAGGCTGCTGGAGAGAGTTCCCCAGGTAGTGGCTCAGAAACAGAGTTGGAGGGGGGAAAAAAAAAAGGAGGATTAATCCAAGTCAGAGTCCGAAAGGGAGAGCAGGTACTCCAAAATCAGGTTCACCGGGCAGGCAAAGGGATCATGGTGACGAGCAGTGGCACACAAAAGAATTGCTTCCATTTTTTTTTTTTTAAATGTATTTATTTGATTTTTCGGAAACAACCTTCGAGTATGAACTCTTTTACAAAGGTTCTATGTCATTCATAGTATAATGGTTACAGAATATGCATTTACAACAAGGACAGGATTTACAATACATTCAGCAAAGGCAACACTTAAGGAGTCTAAGTACATACGCAGATAAGTGCAGCCTGTTTCAGTACAAGCTTCATGTAACATAAGCAGAGGCTAGAAAAGTGGCCAGTTTTGTCCTTGTCAATGCCTTCTAGAGATGCAGAAAGTCAGTAGGTAAGAACATAGAGGGAAGGAAAGAAGGGGGCATAGTGTGAAGGGACAAAGCAGTAATTATAATGTGATATGAGGGGATTCCTAGGACCGGGGAGAATACACATGGGCTAGGGGTCAATACGGGTGGAGAGAGCCTTATTTGTGAGAGGAGAGGGAAGGGGGATTGGAAAGAGGGAGGTGGGGGGGGGAGAGAAGGAGAGAAGTGGGGAGTAAGAGGAAGGAGACAGAGGGAGAGAGAGAGAGGGTGAGGGAGGAGAGGAACATGGATGAAGTGCTGCATCAGGGGGGTTACTTCGCTAGGAGAGATGGGAGAGTTGGGTAGACAAATGCATGCTGGATTTCCAGTGCTGAGCCCAGAAGGCAGTGAAAACTCAGGATGGGAGGCTCAAGTTGCTCTCAGGGGCTACAGTTTACTGGTTGGCAGTGGCAGTTATTCCTGCAGACAAGTATTGCTCCAGCTCAGTTTTGAAGATCCTTTGGCTTGCAACCTTGTGTGTGCCACAGGTAACTCACTGAGCCAAAGCAGGGCTCGGTAAGGCTCTGTCCCAGGGCTGTCCTTCAGAAGGGGACACTAAGCATGTTATGCATCTTCCCTATGGTGGTGTAGTTGGTGGTGTTTACAGATAGCATGTCAGCAACGCACAAGCACGGCTTTTCTCCCCAGTAAGCATGTATGAAATCTTATCCTATTCCTGAGTGAAAGCAAGTTGCACTGCTCATACAGTGAACAGGTGTGTGTGAGGCGGTCCGAATCAGTCATTAGCCTGCATGCCTTATTTAGGGCTGTTTCAACCCTCTTTAGTGCCATTTTGGTGGCAGCTTCATAAACCACCAGGCTGTAATCAATTATTGAGAGGATGGAGATGGTGATCCTCAGAGCATCAGGTCTGAGGCTTTTCCTGTGCCTGTACAACACGCCCAGCTTAGCATTTACAACCTTGATGACTGATTCAATGTGTTGTCCAAAGGAGAGTGTGTCATCAATCGTGATGCCTAGGTACTTAAAGGAGTGTACCTGTTCAAGAGGTTCTGATTTATTATTAGTGATCGTTAATGTGGGGTACCTCCTTTTTAGCTCAGGGCTGGCGAGGAGCACTACTTTCATTTTTCAATAGTTTAGTAAAAGCTTTTGGGAGCTAAACCATTTTTCCAACATATGGAACGTGGACTGTAGTTCAGATTGGACTGCCGCTACTTCAGAGCATCTGCTAAGGATTACAGCATCATCTGCATAGAATATAATTTTACTGGTGCATGCCTCAGGAAGGGCGTTCAAGAAGAAAAAATTACTCACCTTAGTAATGTTGTTTCTTCTAATGGAGTCTTGCTATATTATGACACATGCAGTGAGTCCCAACCTTCGAACTGCTCTGGAGGTGAAAGAGTTAACTTTCCATGCCAGGCATGAAACGCAGAGCTCAAGCTCGGTAGAAACTCTGTCTGTTCTTCAAACTCAAACCGTCAGATTTTTATGAGCTAAAACTCATTGAGGTCCTGTGTGGAAGCTGTAAACCTATACTAGCCAACTGGCTACTAAACATAAAAACAAATTTTTTGGTCCCAAAACAAAGACTCAAGTCAGGAGACCCAAAAAATAAAATACAACACCAAATCACCCCAAAGAAAGAGGGGTGAAAACAACAAGGTGGGCATCTACCAAGTGTCAACACTGCACTGCCCACCCACATCCCAAAAACAGAGGTTCTGAGAGAGGCAGGCTGGGGGGTCATAATATAGCAAGACTCCATTAGAAGAAACAACATCACTAAGGTGAGTAATTTTTTCTTCAAACAACATGAAGTCTTGCTATATTATGACATATGCAGACTACGTAGCAGTACCTCCATGGAGGAGGGACAGAACCTACTTAGGAAATAGGCTCTGAAGCACGGCTGTGCCGAACCGAGCATCACTCCTAGCCTGGATGTCCAGGGAGTAATGCTTGGTAAAAGTGTGAACTGTTTTCCAGGTAGCTGCTTGACATATCTCTAGAATAGGGATGACCCTGGCAGCAGCTGTACCTCTGGTAGGAACCTTACCCAGCTTATCATAACAGAATTGGATACAAGAGACAATCCACCTGGCAATGGATCTTTAGTGGCAGGTTTACCTGTATCAACCTCACCATAAGTGAGGAACAGGTGGAGGGAGTAAAATCTGTGACCCTTGGTACGCTCTATGTAGTAACTAAGGGCTCTCTTCACATCTAAGCTGTGCAGCCTCCTCTCGCCAGAGGAGGAATGGTCAGTGAAGTACACTGGAAGAGATATAGATTGATTAAGGTGGAAATCTGAAACCACCTTAGGCAAGAACTTCCTGTTAGTCCTGAGGACCACCTTATCTCTATGAAAGGAGATAAAGTCAGGCTCCACTGACAAAGCTTGTAATTCACTTATGCGTCTGGCAGAAGTGATGGCTACTAGAAACAGAGTCTTCCAAGTCAAGAACTTCAGCTCTGCTGAAGACAAAACTCAAAAGGGGGTTGCATCAGCTGAGCAATGCAAACATTAAGATCCCAGGCAGGGACAGGGTCCCTGAATGGAGAGATTGGTATGAAGTAACCCTTAAAAACTTGGAGAATACAGGATGAGCTGAAAAGAAGAGGGTTTACCTGCTGAAATAAAGCAGACACAGCTGCCAAATGTACTTTTAGGGTAGCTGGTCTCAGCCCCAAGGTATTTAAATGAACCATATAATCCAGGACTGTGGGTAAATCAGCAGATTCTGGGGAAATATGCTTCCCAGAGCACCATATGGAAAACCTCTTCCAATTGGAATTATAGGTAGCCCTAGTGGAAAGCTTTCTAGAAGCCTTTAGTATATCCATTACACCTTGGGAGAGGTGTAGATCTGCAAACTCTAACTCTTCAAGAGCCAGGCCTTGAGATTGAAAGATTTGAGGTTCGGGTACCAAACCCTCCCCTGAGCACAGGTTAACAGATTGTGATTCCTGGGAAGACACAGGGGAAGATGGACTGCTAAGGACAGTAGGAGTGGATACCAGGGTTGTCTGGCCCAATCTGGAGCAATCAGGATCATCTTGCAGGATTGAGATCTGATTTTGACTAACACTTTGAACAGGAGAGGAAAGGGGAGGAAGCATAGAGAAACTTCCCTTCCCAATTGAGAACTAAGGCATCCAGAGGGACTGAGCCCAACACTGGGGGCCTGCAGCAAAAAAGGGGAAGTTGGTGATTGTCTGGGGCTGCAAAAAGGTCCATCTGCGGGGTGCCCCATCTGACAAATATCACCTCCAGGACCAGGGGGTCCAGTGACCATTCGTGATGGCCCTGGGAAATCCTGCTGAGAGCATCTGCTAGGACATTGTCCTTGCCTGGGAGGTGAACTGCCGTAAGGGAGGTGTTCAGGGAGTAAGCCAGAGACCACAACTTCATTGCTTCGGTGCACAAGGCCGTAGACGGAGTGCCCCCTTGCTTGTTGATGTACCACATTGTGGTGGTGGTGTCTGTTCTGACTTGTACAACTTTGTTCTGAACAGATTTGGAAAAACTTGAAGTGCTAGAAAAACTGCTCTGAGTTCCAACAGATTGATGTGGAGCAAAGATTCTTGAGGGACCACAATCCCTGGTAGTGAGGTGCAGCCACGTGAGCTCCCCACCCCAAGAGGATGCATCTGTAGTAAGGATTAAGGAGTGAGACTGAGTGACAAAGGGAACCCCTTGTCTCAAATTGCTCTGATCCTGCCACCACTGTGGGCCTGGATCAGGGTACGAGTTACTGGGATCAATTTGGTTAGAGGGTCTTTCCTTTGAGACCAAAAAGCTCTCAAATGGAACTGTATGTCCCTCATCTGAAATCTTGCACCCTGCACTACTGCTGTAGAAGCAGCCATGTGCCCCAGGAGCTGTAGAAAATGCCTTGCTGGTCGAGAGACCTGCAGGGTGAAGGAGGAGGCCAGAGAGACCAGGGTCCTTGCTCTGTCCAAAGGAAGGAAGGCTCTGGCTTCCTCTGTGTTCAGCTCTGCGCCTATGAAGGTGAGGAGCTGGACGGGTTCTAGAACTGACTTTGAAAGATTCAGAAGGAAACCTAGAGAGGTGAGCAGTTGCTGAGTTATCTGTAGATGTAACTTGACTTGGTCTGGAGACTGGCCTACTGTGAGCCAGTCGTCCAGGTAAGGGAAGATGGCAATTTTTTGTCTTCTTAGGGCAGCTACTGCCAGGCATTTTGTGAATACCCTTGCAGCAGAGGTGAGGCCAAAGGGCATTGCTCTGAACTGGTAATGGCCTGAAAGCAGCTCGAACCTGAGGTACTTTCGATGGGAGCTTCTGAAGAGAATATTGAAGTAGGCATCCTTGAGGTCCAGGGACACTAGCCAGTCCCCTGGCCTTAGAGAGGGTAGAATAATTCCCAGAGTCACCATTTTGAATTTTGGTTTTAAAAGGTGCTTGTTTAAATATCTGAGATCCAGGATGGGCCACCATTCTCCTGTCTTTTTTGGGGTAAGGAAGTACCTGGAGTACAACCCTTTGCCCTGGTGTAGGGGTGGAACCCTTTCCACAGCTCTGAGAGCCAGTAGGGAAGAGACCTCTGCCTCTAGGGCAAGTGCCTCTGGTGGATTTGCAGGTGGAAAGGATCTGGTTCTCATCTTTGGAAATTTTTGAAGCTGAGAACCAGTCCTGACTTACTACTTCCAGGACCCACTTGTCTGATGTCAGAGACTTCCAGTCCTGGACAAAATGCCAGCCTGCCCCTACAGGTAACTGAGAATCAGCCCTGGCAACCCCATCAGGGTGCCTGCTTGGCAGGGGCTTTGGGCTGAGGGGTGGAAGCAGGCCTGCTTGTACCCCGTCTGCCTCTCCCTCTAAAGAACCCCCTCTGGGCATAGGCAGAAGAGGAGGCCTGGGCTTGGTAAAAAGGCCTGTCCCTACCCCTGGAAAGCTGCCTTTGAGGAGTGGCCTGCCTTTCCTTGGCCTGTGCACTCCTATAGGTGGTCCTATACTTGTCCATTTTCTTCATGTAATTCTCTGTCTGCTCCCCAGAGAATTACCCATAACAGGAAAATCCATGGCCTTAGTCTGGGTATCCTGTGACAGGCTAGTACATCTAAGCCAAGCCATTCTGTGAAGTGCCACAGATGTAGCCATGACTCTTGATGACACATCATTAGAGTCCACTGCAGCATGGAATTGCACCTTGGATGCCTCAATACCATCAGCAGCCACCTGCTCCAGCTCCTTGGCAAGCTGGCCAGGGACCTGTTTTGCTAGAGCCATAACAGTATCCCATCTGGAGTTCTGATATCTAGCAACATAAGCCATATAATTTGCCTGTCTGAGTCCCAAGGATGCTGCCATGTACTGTTTCTTTGCCATGGCATCAATCCTCCTGGAGTCCTTGTCAGGGGATGTGAAGCCAAGGGAATATTTGCTTTGTCACAGGCTGCAGTCTGCACTACCCCAACATGGCTGCATTGTTGTGTAAGGAACTCCGTATCCGAGCCTGACAATGTGTACCTCTTGTCCATTCTCTTATTGACAGGAGGTATAGTGTGAGGAGTTTTTAAAATTTTTACTGTCCGTTTCCAAAAGGATTTATGCAAAGGAATAGACAGCCTCCTTGACTCTGGGATATCCATCATTTCCACACAGTCAGGCTACTCTTGATCATCCACAGCTTCCTCCATAGGGAGCTGGAGGGTTTCAGCCACTTTCTTATAAAACATAAAATGAGAAGGGGACTCAGAAAGCCTGGGAGGAGATACTCCTGAAGGTCTGTCTGGGGAGATGTCCGGGTCAATGGGCACATCCAGACTTTCAAATCCAAATTCACTCTCCTCATACTCCTCTTCCCCCTCCTCCAGTTCATAATATTCCTCTACCTCATACTCTTGAGCCGGTGGAACTGGCCGAACCGGACGCTTACCCGATGGTGCCGGTTCGGTCGGAACCGGGGAAAGCGACTGGACAATTTTAATCGCTTTGGCTATTTCTTCAGCAGTTGGAGAGGAAAGTTTTGGCTCCACACCAGCTGATTTCCTAGTCCTTTTTGCTGGGACCGACTCCTCTGAGTCGGATCTCCTTTTGCCCAAGGAAGTCTCGCCCTGGTCAGAAGGCACTCCCTCTGGTTCGGTTGAAACCGAACCGGGCTGGCCATCCGGTTCAGCGGACTTTTTGGTCTCCCTTTCCCTGAGCCTACCAACTCTCTTTTCCAGGGTAGCTGCAGGAACATTTTTACAAATCTGGCAGTCTGTATTGAGGTGGTCAAACCCCAGACAACACAGGTGGTGTGGGGTCAGCTTGGCAAAGCTTCCCACAGACACTGCAGTGTTGAAACCCAGTGGGCCGGTTTTTCTTTTGGGTTTCTCAGACAGTGCCAGTCCTAACCAAACTTACCCGTTTATGGCAATCCGCCAGGTAAGACCCCCTTATCGGTTCCCAACTGTGTCACGGGCCGTAGAAAAAAGGTAATAAAATCTGTTTTTTTTAGAACCGCTAAGAACCGGTAACCACACTCTAAATGACAGATTAATATATTTTAAACAACCTGATCGGTTCAAACTGAACCGATAACCGTTTACAAGTTCCACACAGAATAGACATGAATGTAAAACCTATCTAGTACTCACAAATACCACAGACAGAGTCTGAACCGACCGGTTGCGGTTTAATTTCGGTCGAAAACCGAGAAAAACAATACTTTAACTGAAAAATGAACCGAGCAGAAGGAGAAATCTCCGGAGCGACTGTTCAGTGAGGCGGAGTAAAGAATCTGACGGTTTGAGTTTGAAGAACAACATAGAGAGTTTCAACTGAGCTCGAGCTCTGCGTTCCATGCCTGGCAAGGAAAGTTAACTCTTTCACCTCCGGAGCAGTTCGAAGGTTGGGACTCACTGCATATGTCATAATATAGCAAGACTTCATGTTGTTTGAAATGAAAATTACGTATCTACCGTAATTCTTGACCTTCTCTTGCATCTTCACCATTCATTACTGATGGGTGTAAGCTGAAGGTGGGCACCCGCAATGGGAGTTTTTTTTTTTTGGGGGGGAGGAGTCGGTGTGACGTCGCTGCCCCGAGAGTGACGCATCTCGTGATGTGCGAGGGGTGGCCGTTAGGCACCGCAGACTCCTCCTCCATCCCAGTTCTGTGAGCCGGAGAGGCAAATTAAAGGCGAGAAAGACAAGAGAGTAGAGTGATAGAAAAAAGGAAAGGATATAAACTGAAAAAGGAATAGGCCGGTAGAGGACAGAAAAAAGATGCCTACCTAAAGGGGCCGCGGGGCCTCACTGCTGGGGCGGCTCCAAGGGAAGAAAAATAAAGGAGAGAAGGAAGGAGAAAAAGGGAATATTGGGAGGGAAGAATTCTGCCAGTTCAGAGATTGGTTTGAGGCTTTTAAGCTCGGAACCAAAAACAAGGGAGCAAAGCTCCCACTGGATAAAATTTGAGAGAAGGTTCAACTGAGCCGCTTAGATGGCTTGAATACAAAAGGCAGATTCTCTACAACTCACACCATCCCCACCCCTTTAAACTCTAGCAGAGAGCTCAGACTGCTAAAGCAGAATATGTTTTGAAAAGGAGAGCGTCCAACTAGGAAGGGGAAAGAAGTCTATTTAGCACTTTAAGTGCTAACACAGATGTGTGTGTGTGGGGGGGGCGCTGAAGCCCTACAGAGGGCACCTCTTAGCTAAAGAATAGAGTGGGAATTCAATCGGACTCCATGAAGACAAGTCAAAGATCACCAGTTCAAGAAGAGTAATATCAGGACAGCGTTAAATAGCAGAGACTGACACAAGGAGATCTAGGCTTGCGGGCGTATGAAGAAAAGCGAACCACAAAAGGGAGGCCTCCTAAACTGTGAATTGAACAGCATGGCAAGAAAGCCAAAAGGTCACCCCTCGGGGTAATCAGAAAGAGTTCCCTCAGGACAAAATAAATTCCACTCGTTCCCCTTCTCCCCTTGGAAAATAGTATCCATTCAGAGGAATGGAAAAGTTTTTTTTTTCTGGCTTAAAGGTCAAGAAGAAGGGAGGAACCAGCAGGGAAAGGGAGACACCGAAGTAGGAGGCCCTTGAGGGGAAGGTGGGCGGGTATCAGTAATAAATGGTGAAGATGAAGAATTATAGTAGGTACATAATTTTCATATCTTCCCTTGTCAATCTTCACCATTCATTACTGCTTGGGTGAGTACCGAGCCCCTCCTTTGAGGGGGGAAACAGAGAAACCCTGAGGGAACAAGACCCACAGCCTCATACTAGTGGAAAACGCAAGGGAGAGACCCAGGGCTAGTCAAACGAAAAGCCTATGGCTGAGGAGAGCTAGGAGGTGTCCCTCGGAGAAGAGGAGACTGAGGAAGCCCCTGCAGAAGCCTCCTAGCTCTGGTGGAAAACAGACGGGCCCCCTTGAAGGTGGCGCGAATCACCCTACGCCGGGCCAGGGGTGACAACCTTGATAGAAGCCATGCCATTCGCCTAATGCAGACTGCTGTCCCTGCAAGCCTGGAAGCCACCTCACTGGCGTCGTAACATGCCCTTGCCTGGTGCCTTGCCAACTCCAGGTCTATAGCAGAGAGGGCAATGGCCTGTCTAGCTTGCTCTGAATCAGGCATTGATGCTAGAAGCTGAGATAGCATTGACCATAGATGCCTGTTGTAGGCATCATGATGAGCCTGATGTGATGCGATACACAGCATCGCACAAGAGTAAGAGAACACTTCTCCCCAACCGGTCAAACTGTAGAAAATCTGAATCCGGTGGTCTGTCGTGCGCCAGGCGGCACCCAGAAGTAGTCTCTAGGAATACCAATCCTGAGGGTGGGTTGGGAAGAGAACCTAGGGACTCAGATGGGGCACAATACCTCACCCTGCAGTCTGCTGGGGCTGGGATAGGTTCAGCTGGAGACTGCCAGGAATGGATAGACGCCTCCTGGAAAGGAATAGGCCAGAGTGGCAGCACCAAATGTTGGGCACTGAATTCAATGAGGAATTCACGTGTGTCCCATTTGGTATTATCTCACCTAACAAAGGAGATACGAAGATCTCTCACCATCCTGGACAGGAAGCGCTGATATTCAGGTGAAATCAGCATTAAAAGAGAGGTGAGCAAAGGGTTCCTCTCCCTCCGAGGAGGGAGACAAGGATGATGGAGAACCCGAATGTCCAGAGGACTCCTGCAGTGGTGAGGATACGCGAAACACCTGCTCATGCATACATCCAACATATGAGGGGAAGGCGGCCGCAGTGCCTCTGAACGTCTCCCAGGATAACAGACCCGTAGGACCGACATGGCCTGGGAGAGAGGGGGGTGGCTGCAGAGGAATGGGAGAGGTGCACTTACAAAGAGGCAACTGTCCTCTGCTAAGGCTCTGAAATCCGGGGAACATAGCCCGAGTTGGCGGGGTCCTGGATAACAAACCAGGTCGCAGAATGGAACCCTGGGGATGCGAACCTTGGAAGAGCCTGGAAGGGGGTCCTCCCATGTGACGTACCTGAAGCTGCATGGATCCAGAAGGGCGGCCCACAGCAACGCCACTGGAAGGGTCCCTCAAACTCAAGAGGGAGAGACGGGGCATGGTGCTACGGCTCCTACCCACACCCCGAGGGGTAGGAGGCAAAAGCAGATGAGTTTCACTGTGGCCTCTCAACCCCTCTGACTCAGAGGACGCCCTCCTCCTCGACGTCAGTGACAGAGCCCGTTGATCCTGGGATGCGGTGGCACCGAAGATGGCAGCAGCCACAGTCCCCTCTGGAAGAACAGCCCCTTCCCCAACCTCCGCGCCATCCCCTCTCAAGGACTCCAGGCCACCCCCAGCCCGGGAGTCCTCAGAAGAAGACTGCTGTGGAGACTGAGGAATGGGCACGCTGGGCCGCTTCACACCATGTCCCACCAAAGAGTCAGATTCCGAAGAATCTGGGAGCCAGGACAGGTCCCATCTGAATCGTCCCCTTCTGAGGAAGAGGTGACCAGCAGTACCTCAACACTGGCCACCCCAGGAGTCCCCCAAGAAATGGCGCTGTGTCACTCACTGTGTCGGCCGGCGCCCGTGCACCAGAGACAACGCCAGAGCCAAGTCCCGAGTCGCCCGTGGCCCCAGCAGAGTCCCCGGCACCGCCCTAGTCAGCAGCGCCGACAGCCAACACGGCGTCACAAGCGGTGTCGCCCCGATCACAAGAAACACGAGCGGCACTGGGATTCGAGATGGCGCCAGAAAGTGGCAGAGGGTCCACCAACCCCGGGCCTGGCAACTGCGGGCCACAACACTAGGGGAGCATGCACCTCCGAAGAGGTGACTACCCAGGCGGCGTCCCCACCGTGGCCCCGGGAGGGACCACGGCGGTCCCCCAACACCGCGGAAGAGGCCTCCTCCTTGGCAAGACTAGAAGATGAGGAGGCCTCCTCCTCCTCTCCAGACCGTATAGGCCTGGGTGGGGACCCAGAGGAAGAGTCTAAGGATCTTACCTGGGAGGCCCGAGAGCGACACTGTCCTCCAAAAGTTGGCGGTGCCTTGCCGATTTTGAGAACACGGCGGTCCATTGAGAAACAGGCATCACATCTTTCCATATTATGGCTAGGTCCCAGGCAACGAAGGCAAACATCATGTTGGTCCGTCACGGAAAAATGCCAGCCACAGGAGCACCGCAGACGCATAGGGGCACGGCCCACTTTTGACTTGCGCTTAGCTCCCGAACCGGACATGATGCGAAAAAAATTTAAAATGTAGAAAAGCTCCCGACGCCATCAAAAGAAAAGAAACAGACTTACCAAACGGCATCAGGAAAAAACAGCGGGATGAAGGACGAAGTAGGCCTCTGATGCAGATACACAACTCTTGCACACGTAGCAGGTGCAGCCTCGACAGCGGGAGAAACAGAACTGGGATGGAGGAGTCTGCGGCGCCTAATGGCTGCCCCTCTCACATCACGCAATGAGTCACTCTCGAGGGCTGCGCCGTCGGCGCCAACTCCTTAAAAAAAAAAAAAAAAAACCTCCTGTAGTGGGTGCGCACCTAAAGCTTACACCCAAGCAGTAATGAGTGGTGAAGACTTGCAAGGAAAGATCAGGATGAACAAGAGGGGTGGGGACGGTTTCCTGTGTTATAGGACAGGGAGAGAGGAGACCTGACCTGGAGGGTCCCCCCCCACCCTCGCATCAAGCGTACCCATGCCTCCAAGGCAAGCGCTCCCAAGTGGAGGTGCCGGCTTGTTCTGGCAAGCACCGGCAGGCCTCCTCGGGACCCAGTCTGAACTGAATACAAAAAATCAGGACAAACAACTTGCCCCTGCTGGTTGCAGGAGAACTCTTTTCGGCAGTCCAGAGGCGATCCCTGCTGAAGCGACGGCGTGCGGACGAAACTTGATCCTTTGTCCAATTCCTTTTTCAACTTTGGCGCCGAAACTGACTCGTCCATCTCGCCGGGGATTGGCTGATGTCATCGCTCTCCTCCCGAGCCCTCCCGATTTAAACGGAGCTCCCCAGCTACTCGAACTACTCGTTTTTCAACGGAGGGGAGAGAGGGAGACCTGACCTGGAGGGCCCTCCCCTCGTCCTCGCATCAGCGTACCCATGCCTCCAAGGCAAACGCTCCCGAGTGGAGGTGCCAGCTTGTTTTGGCAAGCACCGGCGGGCCTCCTCGGGACCCGGGTCTGAACTGAATACAAAAAATCAGGACAAACAACTTGCCCCTGCTGGTTGCAGGAGAACTCTTTTCGGCAGTCCAGAGGCGATCCCTGCTGAAGCGACGGCGTGCGGATGAAACTTGGTCCTTTGTCCAATTCCTTTTTCAACTTTGGCGCCGAAACTGACTCATCCATCTCGCCGGGGATTGGCTGATGTCATCGCTCTCCTCCCGAGCCCTCCTGATTTAAACGGAGCTCCCCAGCTACTCGAACTACTCGTTTTTCAACAGAGGGGCGAGAGGGAGACCTGACCTGGAGGGTCCCCCCCCCCCTCGCCCTCGCATCAGCGTACCTGTACCTCCAAGGCAAATGCTCCCGAGTGGAGGTGCCGGCTTGTTCTGGCAAGCACCGGCGGGCCTCCTCGGGACCCAGTCTGAACTGAATACAAAAAATCAGGACAAACAACTTGCCCCTGCTGGTTGCAGGAGAACTCTTTTCGGCAGTCCAGAGGCGATCCCTGCTGAAGCGACGGCTTTTTAATAGCCCACGCACCCGCCCTGGTTTTGAGGTGACTTTAAACCCATCGCCTTCCCCGCCCACTGCCAGCTAACTTGTCTGTTGGCTGGATAGGGGCGGAGTCGTATCTACCCCCTCCCAAGGCTTTTCACCTACGTCCTGCCTTTTTCTGTGCCCACTGAGCCTGCAAACCCTGATCCATCCAAATCACTCCAGTAATCTGCTGTTTATCTTGTGACTACTGCTAATTACTAAAAGTGTTTTACTGCTAATTCCTAATGTGACAATTCTTTGACTACTGCTAATTACTAAAAGTGTTTTACTGCTAATTCCTAATGTGACAATTCTTTGACTCTTTGACTACTGCTAATTACTAAAAGTGTTTTACTGCTAATTCCTAATGTGACAATTTCTTTGACTCTTTCAGGCAGTCGCTCAGTATCCTAAAACAGTTTTTTACCAAAATGTTACTGTCATTACTAAAGTGTCTTTGGACCTCCAGTTAGTGCCCGTTATCCTCACACCAGGTCAGTAGCCACACCCCTGGTGTTTGCTCGGCGCTCCTGCCTGACTCTGCTCTCTGTCACCTCACTACTCCCAGGTCCTCTAACTCCCCACTCCCTACAAACCCAGAGTTTCACTACTGCAACCTGTTAAGCACATCTCCTATTACCGGACGGGCATTCCCTGTAGTGCCACCCCCAGGTCTCTACAGTTTTGCCCTGGCCACAAATCCCCCAGGTGGTGTTGCTCTAGCAGGTATCCCTCTACAGTATACCCCCTGTTTCAATCCAAGATCGGCATCTCGGCATGATCTCTGTTAAAGAATTCCGTTCCCCCCCCCCCTCCTCACTATGTTCTCCTGGCTACCCTTATCCTGGGACTCACCCCCCTCCTCTCGGACATAGCCCCTGGACAGGACAGTGGCAGTGGCAGGTCCATCTACCACTGCTCCGAGACTGATTTTACGTTCTCTAACCTTATGGCTAATGCCGTTGGTCCCCGCTATCCCCCTAGCAGATTGCTGCCAAGACTCGTCCTGTCACAAATCAAGATAGAGCGACGTCGGGTCTGGAGGCCAGAAATCAAAAGGTCCCCCCCGAGAGGACCCCTCCTGTGGCTAATCTTACTGTTCCTTGCCCTATTTGGCGACATCGAAGTCAATCCTGGCCCCTCCACCCTTGACTCTCCTCAGAAATGGTGGATGGAAAAGGGCCTGAAAGTTGCTCACATCAACATTCGGAGTCTACTTCCCAACCTTGACGAGCTCACTGCATGGGTCACTCTTTACAAGCCTGACATCCTGGGGATAACCGAGACCTGGCTTAAACCCCAGATTCCCAACTCGGTCTGCAGGCTTCCTGGCTATGAGCTCAAACGGCTGGACAGAACAGGGAGCAAAAGGGGAGGAGGTATCCTGATTTACTACAGGGCCCACCTCAACATATCCCTTATAAACCACACCTCCGTGCTGTCGTCAACCTGCAAGCTCCTCCACACCGTGCTGCTGCTTGGCAACACCAAGAAACTGCACATGGTATGCTCCTACAACCCACCAAAGGGCGGGCTGCAGGGCCTCTCCCATCTCCTGGATACTGTCTGTCCCAGTACAGGGGTAAACGAACTCCTTATCTTGGGGGACGTTAACCTAAACTGGGATAGGGAAAACGTCAAGCAGTTTGAGGCCCTGCTTGCCACCAAATCCCTAACACAACTTGTAAGGGAGCCCACCCGTCGCAAGGCAAACGGCACTTCCTGCTCCCTCTTGGACTGGATTATGTCAAACCGTCCTGAGAGGATCTCCTCAGTTGGGGCCCTACCCGACGCCATATCTGACCACTTTCCGGTTCTGTGTATATGGAATATCCCCTCCCCTAAGGTTCCCCACAAAATCATCCAGGTTCGAAACTTTGCCAGATTAAACCCGGACCTGTTCTTGGAGGAACTCAGGCTTATGGACTGGACAATAGTCCACAGAGCACTGGATCCCTCCTCTGCCGTCCAGCGTTCCACAACATCTTTGTGGATCTACAAGATAGGCATGCCCTATCACTAGGCGTGAGGGTCGTGGGACAGCCACCCAGTGGCTGCATGGGATCTCCTCTCCTCATGCGGCGAGACAAATGCTGGCATCAGTTAAACGCCACACGATACTGCCCTGTTACAGCAATACAGAAAACTCAGAAATGAGTGCAAGAAAATGATCAGGGGGCAAAAGTGACTTCTGCAAGGCCGCCTCTTCTCAGCTCTGCTAAAGACCCCAGCCGTTCTGGAGAACCATCCAATCACTGGTCGCGAGTCGCTCCTACCCAGGGTCACTGACATGCTCATCGAAGAGTCTCCTGCAACAATCCTCACGTGATTGCTAATGCACTAAACTCTCATTTCACTGACCTCCCTTCTGCTCTCCGCTCGGGTCCCCAGCCCGGAACTCAAACTGCTCCTGCCTCCGCCCAGCGGAGTCTGGTCTGCCCGCCTCCATTTTACCTAAGGGCGGTATCGATGTAAGTCTGGTCTCTCCTTCTTGGTCTCTCCCAGAATGCTAGCCCGGCCCCGATGACCTGGAGCCCAAGCTCCTCAAACTAGGTGCCCCCCTTATAGCCTCCCCGGTGGCCCACATTTTCAACCTATCCCTCACCCAGGGACTGATCCCTGATATCTGGAAGGTTGCCAAGGTCGTCCCTGTCCCTAAGCAGGGCGACCCCAAAATCCTGGACAACTACTGTCCCATAGCTATCCTCTCTGCTGTCAGCAAGCTCCTGGAAAAGGTGGTCGCCAAACAAATCTCGGAGTATATCCACTCCCATGGTCTGCTGACCCCGGCCCAACACGGCTTTCGTAAAGGGCACAGCACTACCACGGCTCTCATCTCTGTCTCTTCCAGCATCAGAGCTGCTATGGATCAGGGAAAACTCTCAGGCGCAGTATCTATTGACTTATCAAGGCCTTGACCTCGTTGACCACGACCTGCTTGCCTTGCAGATGAGGTCCTGGTTTATCCCCTCTGCCCTAAACTGGGTCTCTGACTACCTATATGGCAGAAAACAACTAACTAAATTCAATAAAGTCCTCTCTCACTCCTGCCTGTTACCTCTGGTGTCCCTCAGGGCTCTGTGCTGGGTCCCCTACTCTTTCCCTGTTCATCAACAATCCCATGTGGTCTCCAGCTGCCGTGTCACCATGTATGCGGATGACCTGGTTCTCCTGGCCCACTCCTGTAACACAGCCACACTAAACCGTCACTTATCAGAAGACCTCTGGAACATCCAGGCATGGCTCTCCAACCACAAATTGGTCCTCAATCAAAACAAAACCCAGGCCATGCTCTTCGGTTCTTCTGCCAAAATTCGGGCCTCTTCAACTCCCCTACATATCAACTATGAAGATGGCTCCCCTCTCCCTACCGTGACCTCCCTCAAATATCTTGGAGTGACGCTTGATCCCCAACTGGACCTTGGTGGTCATATCCATAATGCCTGCAGTAGGGTAAACCGTAAGCTGGGGATGGCCTACAGGGCTCGGTACAACCTCACTCCAGCGGCTCATATAGCTCTTGCCAGGAGAGTACTACTTCCCTCCCTCAGCTACGGCTCCCTCATATTTGCTCATACTTCCAAGACCCTCCTAAGCAAGTGGAGCACAACGTACAACAACATCTGTCGGTTTGCCCTGGCCCCGCCTCACCCATCTCTGTGTGTCTCTGAGAAGCTTGGCTGGCTATCCCGCTCAATCACCTTAACTTGCTTTTGAATCTTCGCGAGTAAAGTACTCAGCTCTGGCACCCCTCCGGAACTGGCCCGGTTTCTCGCCCCTGCTGACCTCTCCCCCTACCTGCTGAGATCCCAAGGCCCCGGCCTACTAAATGTACCTACCACCCGCACCATCATGGGGGACCGGAGTTTTGCTGTCCATGGTCCCAGGCTTTGGAACTCCTTTCCTGAAAGAGTATGTACTGCCCCCTCTCACAAGCTTTTCCGGACCTCCCTGTTGGATCATCTTAAGTTGGCCTCTCGCTGTGAATGTCCTAAGCCTCCTTAGTCACCTGGTGCCCACTGGTGCCGGCTTCTTCTCTCCTGCTCTGGCGTCATCACTCTTGCGGTATGACCTCATTCAAATCCCCCCACCCTTGTTTGACCGACTCTACGATGTTCCTATGCTCATAAATCCTTACTAGCCCTGTTGGTCATTGTATTTATCTCTAATTTATACCTTGCCCCCAGCATTGTATCTGGGTGTACTTTCCATGTAAATGTAATAACTGCAAGAATTGTCTTTACTCCTGCTACTGTATCTAAATGTACTCGTCAGAACCAATTACTGTATCGATGTACCTGTTGTACCCTTTTGTACTCTCCCGGGTCGTTCCTGAAAATAGGCATAAAACTTGTCTAGTGTACTTACCCGGTAAACAAAAACTAAATAAATAAATATTGTGCTTAATGCGCTCCAACTGTCTTTCCACAGAAGCCTGCTCAGCTTGTCTCTCTTTATGCCTGTTCGTGGCATAGGCAATGATCCGCCCTCTGATAGTGACTTTAAAGGCCTCTCAAGATGGAGTCTGAAATGTCACCTGTATTATTGGAAGCAAAGAAGTCCTGAATGGCTACTTTCAGCCATGGGATAAACTGTTGATCCTTGAGCAATAATGGATCTAGCCGCCAGGAAGAAGGCGGGTGGGACTTGTGTCCCCAAGACAAATGTAGCTCTAGAAGGGCATGGCCCAACAGTATAATGAGGTGGATCTTTGCAAGGGGGACAAGTACATAGAGGGGGTAGGAAACAAGCCACATATCAATCTTGCTTGAAGAGCCATGAGAAGTGGAAAAGCAGGTAAAGTCCCTCTCTCCTGGATGGCAGTTGCACCATGCATCGAGGAAGGTGTGTTAAGACAGGAGTCAATGCACAGCCTGAGCTGCTCTTTTATGTGGTTCGATGTTGCCTCTACTCTTATTTACTGCAGGGTCCGGTGTGAGGGTAAAATCCCCATATATAAGGATGGGAAATGATCGGGATTGAAATCAGTGAGGAGTTGGTTGAGGGAATGGAAGAACTCAGGATCATTCCCGTTGGGGGCATTAATGTTAGCCAGGACCAGGGATCCTTCTGGAGCTAAGACCTCAGCCAGGACCATCATCTCCCCCACCCCTTGTCTGCAGAGAACTGGTTCACTTTCCATCCAGATCTTTATGTAAAAGAGTAGAGACCCCCCACTTTTTCACCACAGCTGTTCTGTGGAGTTCTGCCTCCACCCATCCCTGTTTCAGTTTCGCTGCTTCCATCAAAGTTAACTTTGTTCCTATAGGAATGCTACCCGAGGCCTCAATTTCTTCAAGTGATATTACTTTTTTCCGCTTAACAGGAGAATTGAGGCCTCGGACATTCCAGGTAAATCTTGACTCCATCTACAAGTAGGATGGGAGCTATAGCTGGGAACCATTCAGTACACAGCATCAATCTCAGGGCTCCTTCCAACCTTGCCTACCCATGAAACCTCACACATGCAACTCTCCAGCCACAATAAACATGCATCATACCTTGAACTTGCCTGTAATAACTTAGTAACAACAATGCAAACCAATAACAAAGCACAAAACATACAACCAAAAACCCACAACCAGAACTATACCACCCCATCATAACCCAACAGAAAACCAGCTGTCACTATGTGCACAGGCAAGTCAGCTGCTCACGTGCTGCTAGTGACTGTCGCTCGGGGCGAGGGAGGAAGAAAAAATTACTCACCTTAGTAATGTTGTTTCTTCTAATGGAGTCTTGCTATATTATGACAATTGCAGTATGATCCAATCTTGGAACTGCCCCGGAGATGAAATTGTTAACTTTCCATGAAGCATGGAACTCTGAGCGAGAGCTCGGTTAGGAAGCTCTGTCTGTTGTGCTTCAAACATAAACTGTTAGATCTTTACGAGCTAAAACTCACTAAGGTTCTGTGTGGAAGCTGTAAACCTACACTAGCCAACTGGCCACTAACCTAAACACACATTTCCTGGTCTCAAACAAAGACTCAAGTCAGGAGACCCAAAAAATGAAAAACACAACACCAATTCACCCCAAAAGAGAGGGTGTAAAAACAACAAGGTGGGCATAAATGAAGTGCCAACCCTGTAAAGCCCACCCACATCCCAAAACAGAGGTTCTGAGAGGGGCAGGCAGGAAGGGAGGTCATAATATAGCAAGACTCCATTAGAAGAAACAACATTACTAAGGTGAGTAATTTTTTCTTCAAACAACATGAAGTCTTGCTATATTATGACAATTGCAGACTACACAGCAGTACCCCCATGGAGGTGGGACAGAACCTACTTAGGAATAGGCTCTGAAGGACAGCTGTAGCTAAACTGAGCATCACACCTAGCCTGGATGTCCAGGAGTAATGCTAGTAAATGTGTGAACTGTTTTCCAGGTAGCTGTTGACATATTTCTAGAATAGCAATGTCTCTGGCAGCAGCCAGAGAAGCAGCTGTACCTCTGGTAGAGTGAGCCCTCAGGCCTGAGGGGAACTTTACCCAACATCGTGGCAGAATGGATACAAGAGACAATCCACCTGGCAATGGATCTTTAGTGGCTGGCTTCCTTTACCAACCTCACCATAAGTGAGGAACAGTTGGAGGAGTCAAACCTGTGACCCTTGGTACGCTCTATGTAGTAACTAAGGGCTCTCTTCACATCTAGGCTGTGCAGCCTCCTCTCACCAGAGGAGGAGTGGTCAGTGAAGTACACTGGAAGAGAAATAGATTGATTAAGATGGAAATCTGAAACCACCTTAGGTAGGAACTTCCTGTTAGTCCGGAGGACCACCTTCTCTCTGTGAAAGGAGATAAAATCCGGCTCCACTGACGATGCTTGTAATTCACTTATGCGTCTGGCAGAGGTGATGGCTACCAGAAACACAGTCTTCCAAGTCAAGTACTTAAGTTCAGCTGAAGACAAGGGCTCGAAGGGGGGTAGCATAAGCTGAGCAATGCAAACATTAAGATCCCAGGCAGGGGCAGGATCCCTGAATGAGGGGTTGGTGTGAAGCAATCCCTTAAAAACCTTGGAAAATACAGGATGAGCTGAAAGAGAAGAGGATTTACCTGCTGAAATAAAAGCAGACACAGCTGCCAAATGCACCTTCAGGGTAGCTGGTCTCAGCCCCCGAGAATTCAGATGGACCATATAATCCAGGACTGTGGGTAGATCAGCAGAGTCTGGGGAAATATGCTTTTCTGAGCACCATATGGAAAATCTTTTCCATTTGGAATTGTAAGTAGCCCTGGTGGAAGGCTTCCTTGAGGCCTTCAATATATCCATTACACCTTGGGAAAGGTGTAAATAAGCAAACTCTAACTCTTCAAGAACCAAGCCTTGAGATTGAGAGATTTGAGATTCGGATACCAAACCCATCCCTGGGCACAGGTTAACAGATTGTGATTCCTGGGAAGGCACAGGGGAGGATGGACTGCTAAGGACAGTAGGCGTGGATACCAGGGTTGTCTGGCCCAATCTGGAGCTATCAGAATGACTCTGCAGGATTGGGATCTGATTTTGACTAGCACTTTGAACAGGAGAGGGAAGGGAGCGAAGGCATAGTGAAACTTCCCTTCCCAACTGAGGGCTAAGGCATCCAGGGGGAGTGAGCCCAACACTGGGGGCCTGCAGCAAAAAAGAGGAAGTTAGTGACTGTCTGGGGCTGCAAAAAGATATATCTGCGGGGTGCCGCATCTGGCAAATACTACTCCCAAGACCAGGGGATCCAGTGACCATTCGTGATGGCCCTGAGAAATCCTGCTGAGAGCATCTGCCAGGACATTGTCCTTGCCTGGGAGGTGGACTGCTGTAAGGCAGGTGTTCAGGGAGTAAGCCAGAGACCACAACTTCATCGCTTCGGTGCACAAGGCCATAGACAGAGTGCTCCCTTGCTTGTTGATGTACCACATTGTGGTGGTGGTGTCTGTTCTGACCTGTACAATCTTGTTCTGAACAGATTTGAAAAAAGCTTGAAGTGCTAGAAACACTGATCTGAGCTCCAACAGCTTGATGTGGAGCAGAGATTCCTGGGGAGACCACAGACCCTGGGTGGTGAGGTCGCCCATGTGAGCTCCCCAACCCAAGAAGGATGCATCCGTAGGAAGGATTAGGGAGCGAGACTGAGTGACAAAAGGAACTCCTTGTCTCAGGTTGCTCTGATCCTGCCACCACTGTAGGACTTGGATCAGGGTTCGAGTTACTGGGATCAACTTGGTAAGAGGATCCTTTCTTTGAGACCCAAAAAGCTCTCAAATGGAACTGGATGTCCCTCATCTGAAATCTTGCTCCCTGCACAACTGCTGTGGAAGCAGCCATGTGTCCTAGGAGCTGCAGAAAGTGCCTTTGCTGGTTGAGAGACCTGCAGGGTGAATGAGGAGGCCAGGGAGACTAGGGTCTTTGCCCTGTCTAGAGGAAGGAAGGCCCTGGCCTCCTGTGTGTTCAGTTCTGCGCCTATGAAGGTAAGAAGCTGGACAGGCTCTAGAACTGACTTTGAGAGATTCAGAAGGAAACCTAGAGAGGTAAGCAGTTGCTGCGTTATCAGAAGATGTAAATTGACCTGGTCTGGGGATTGGCCTACTATGAGCCAATCGTCCAGGTAAGGAAAGATGGAAATCTTTTGCCTTCTTAGGTAGGCAACTGCTACTGCCAGGCATTTGGTGAATACCCTTGGAGCAGAAGTGAGGCCGAAAGGCACTGCTCTGAACTGGTAGTGGCCTGAGGGCAGCTCGAACTTGAGGTACTTTCGATGGGAGCTTCTGATGAGAATATGGAAGTAGGCATCCTTGAGTTCAGGGAAGCTAGCCAGTCCCCTGGCCTTAGAGAGGGTAGGATAATTCCCAGAGTCACCATTTTGAACTTTGGTTTTAAAAGGTGCTTGTTTAAGTATCTGAGATCCAGGATGGGCCGCCATTTTCCTGTCTTTTTTGGGGTAAGGAAGTACCTGGAGTACAAACCTTTGCCCTGGTGTAGGGGAGGAACCCTTTCCACGGCTCTGAGAGCCAGGAGGGTAGAGACCTCTGCCTCTAGGGCGAGTGCCTCTGATGGAGTTGCAGGTGGAAAAGATCTGGTTCTCATCTTTGGAAATTTTTTGAAGCCGAGAACCAGTCCCTGGCTTACTACTTCCAGGACCCACTTGTCTGATGTTAAAGACTTCCAGTCCTGGACAAAGTAAGCCAGCCTGCCCCCTACAGATAGAGAAGAATCGGCCCTGGCAACCCCATTAGGGTGCCTGCTTGGCAGGGGCTTTGGGCTGAGGGGTGGAAGCGGGCCTGCTTGTACCCCATCTACCTCTCCCTCTAAAGAACCCCCTCTGGGCATAGGCAGAAGAGGAAGCTTGGGTTTGGTAAAAAAGGCCTATGAAAATCCTGCCCCTTCCTTTAGGAAGCTGCTTTTGAGGAGTGGCCTGCCTTTCCTTGGTCTGTGCACTCCTATAGGTGGTCCTATATTCATCCATTTTCTTCATGTAATTCTCCGTTTGTTCCCCAAACAGAGAATTGCCCACAACAGGAAAATCCATTGCCTTAAACTGGGTATCCTGACACAGGGTAGTACATCTGAGCCAGGCCATCCTGCGAAGTGCCACAAATGTAGCCATGACTCTTGATGAAACATCATTAGAGTCCACTGCAGCATGAAATTGCACCTTGGATGCCTCAATACCATTCAGAGCCACCTGTTCGAGCTCCCTGGCAAGCTGGTCAGGGACTTGTTTTGCTAGAGCCAGCACAGTATCCCATCTGGATTTCTGGTACCTAGCAGCATAAGCCATATAATTTGCCTGTCTGAGTCCCAAAGATGCTGCCATGTACCTTTTCTTTGCCATAGCATCAATCTTCCTGGAGTCCTTCTCAGGGGGGGTGTGAAGTTAGGGGAATATTAGCCTTGTCACAGGCTGCAGCCTGCACTACCCCCACATGACTGCATTGTTGAGTGAGGAAATCAGTGTCGGAACCTGATAAGGTATACCTCTTGTCCATCCTTTTATCCACAGGAGGTACAGGGTGAGGAGTTTTTAAAACTTTTACTGTCTGTTTCCGAAAAGATTTATGCAAAGGAATAGACAGTCTCCTAGACTCTGGAATATCTATCATTTCTACACAGTCAGGCTCCTCTTGGTCATCAACAGCTTCCTCAACAGGGAGCTGGAGAGTTTCAGCAACTTTCTTATAAAAAATGAAATGAGAAGGGGACTCAGAAAGCCTGGGAGGAGAAACCCCCTAAGGGTCTATCTGGAGAGATGTCCGGTTCAATGGGCACATCCAGATCTTCAAACCATATTCACTCTCCTCATATTCCTCTTCCCCCTCCTCTGGTTCATAAAAATCCTCAAAATCATAATCTTGAACCGGTGGAACCGGCCTAACAGAACGCCCCCCTGATGGTGTCGGTTCGGCCGGAACCTGGGAGACAGTCTGGACAATTTGAATTGCTTTAGCTATTTCTTCAGCAGTTGGGGAAAGAACTTTTGGCTCTACACTAGCTGACTTTCTAGTCCTTTTTGCTGGAACCGGCTCCTCAGAACCAGCTCTTCGTTTGCCCAAGGAAGTATCGCCCTGGTCAGAGGGTACTCCCTCCGGTTCGGTTGGTACCGAACCGGGCTGGCCATCCGGGTCAGCGGACTTTTGGGCCTCCCTTTCCCTGAGCCTACCAACTCTCTCTTCTATGGTGGCAGCAGGGAAATTCTTACAAATCTGGCAATCTGAATTGAGGTGGTCAAACCCCAGACAATGGACACATGTGGTGTGTGGGTCAGCATTAGCAAAAGCTTCCCCACAAACACTACAGTGTTGAAACCCAGTGGGTCCGGTTTTTCTTTTGGGTTTCTCAGACATAATGCCAGCCTAACCAAACTTGCCCGTTTATGGCAATCCGCCAAGCAAGACACCATTATCGGTTCCCAACCGTGTCACGGGTCGTGGAAAAAAACGTAATGAAATCCGTTTTTTTTAGAACCGATAAGAACTGGGAACCGCACTCTAAAAAAGGACTAGTAATTTTACAAACAATCTGATCTGTTCAAACCGAACCGATAAATGTGTACAAGTTCCACACAGAAAATTCAATGTAAAACCTATCTATTACTTATGTTACCACAGACAGAGCTTGAACCGACCGGTTGCGGTTTAATTTCGGTTAATTTTCAATTGAAAACCGATAAAATAACACTTTTTAAACCGACAAAATGAACAGAGCAGAAGGAGAAATCTCCGGAGCGACTGTTCAGTGAGGCGGAGTAAAGAATCTGACAGTTTATGTTTGAAGCACAACAGACAGAGCTTCCTAACCGAGCTCGCACTCAGAGTTCCATGCTTCATGGAAAGTTAACTATTTCATCTCTGGGGCAGTTCCAAGATTGGATCATACTGCAATTGTCATAATATAGCAAGACTTCATGTTGTTTGAAGTCCATATTACCCCAAGAAAAACTCAAATAGCCCATCTGAGTAGCCCAATATTCATCTGAGCATATTCTGAGTGTGTAGGAGTATGAGTGGAGAACACTTTAGCAAGATGACTAGAATGGAAAAAATGTTGTTTGGGTACAGGCAATAGGAGCTTTGGAGAAGAAAACTCTGTTCCCAAGTTTGGCCTTGAAAGTCTCGGAGGGCGATGTCCCCAGGACGAGCATCCCTGAAGTTATTATACAACACACAGATAACTGGAGCATGAGGCAGAGCAAACACTGAGTCAGACCAAGCTTTGATTATGGAATCAAAATACAGACTATATACAGTACATATCTATATATTCACTCACATACATATATGTTGTAAAAACTTCATTAATGTTTCAGGGTTGCCGTGACAAAAGTAGGGAAATGAGGCATTAGGGTTTCACACTAACACACCACCCCTGCCCAGACTGGGGGTTGGGGGTAGGGCATTATTCCGCTGTAAAGTAAGCTGGGTGGCTACAGTATAGGAGAATGGGGTAAGTGTCAAGCCTGGTGACCCTAATGCCACCAACCTCCAAAGCCTCCTTGTCTCCACAGGGCAGGGGTGGCGTGTTAGGGTGAAACTCTAATGCCTCATTTCCCTACTTTTGTCGCAGCAACCCTAACTGTTGCATTAACAAAGTTTTTGCAACTAATTTCCTTACTTTTTGAGATAGCATAATAGTACAGTATCCATATGTTATGGTGGGAGGACCCTGTGCTCCCATCCATCCAGATTTCAATTTCAATTTTTTTTTGTACTGGAAAGTATGTGAGCAAAAATGCCTATTTTACAAACCTCCAGTGGTACATAAATTCGATGATACAGAGAAAAAGGTAAAAACAATATTTGCAATACGTTACAATTATTTACAGTACGGAAAAGTACATATGACAGGATCATCTAGATTAAAAAACAAAAACAAATACAGAGCACACAACAATACAGTCTTTATAGAGATACATATGAACTCTAAGGTAACTCAAAGAGTTGATGGACATTCAAGAGGGTTGCCTACCAGGGCAGGAACAAGTGGTGGATTGGAGAAGGTGGTCCTTGAGGGAGGAGGTCAAAGAGCTATTTGAACTACAGGCCTGAAGTTCATGAGGCAGTTTATTGCAAAACTTAGGGCCCTTGTACATGGAGTTCTGTGCATGCTTGGTGCTGTAAAAAGGAGTGTTGAAGATATGACAAGTGGCCCCTCTTGTACTGCGCTTGGGAACCGATAGAGGGAAAAGGGAGTTAACGCTGATCGGCAGCAGTTTACGGAGAACTCTGTGTAGGAAAGAGAGCATTTTAAGTTGGAACCTGCCTTCAAGGGTGAGAGAGTTAGGGGAGGCATAGAGGGTACAGTGATGAGTCATCCAGCGCAGGCTGGTCACAAAGTGTGCATTATTACTATATGTAGCCCTGAGTTTGGAGAAAAAGGGGGATCTGTTGGGAGGGGTGTAAACAACAGAGCCATAATCAAGGAGGAGCAGGAAAAGGGAACTGGTGAGGCATGGTCTGAAGACAGGGATAAAGAACTTTCTAATTCAGTACGAGACCTAGCCTCATATGGATTTTCTTGATGAAGTTGGTAATATGGATATTGTAGGTCTGGTGAGGGTTTAAGTACGGTCCAAGGTATCTGAATTCATAGACTTGTTCTATGATGTTACCAAGATTGTCTGACAAGGATCGGCCCGTGATTGGGGCTTTTCTTGGGCCAAAGAAGATCACAATGGTCTTCTTGGAGTTGAGAACCATGCCTTTGTCAGAGAACCAAGTGTACAGCTTGCTGAAGTCAGCCTGAATTACTTAACATTGTGTCCAAGTTAGTGCTGCTGCAGAAGAGGGCTGTGTCATGGGGGGGGGGGTCTGGCAGATGGAAGTGTAAGGCCCTCACCCCTGCCTTTTTGTAAAATGACAGGTGGTATGCTGTTGAAGCTGACAGCATTACCTGGTGGGGACTGGGTTCGGGGAGGACTAGGTTACTCGGCACTGGGGGCCTAGGTTTGGCTACTCTGCACAGGGGCACCCAAGTAAATCCAAACACAGGAAGCAATAACTGTAATGTCCAATACCAGGAATGGGATTCTAAAGTGTGGCTTTTATTCACATCCAAACTGAACAAACAAAGCATAGACGGCTCCCCACGGGGGCTACATTCCTGGTAATGCAGATAAGAGTACATAACACTTCTTCACTATTTCAGCCCTCAGGCTCTGAACCCACCAGGCACACAGCCCGGACTTGCACGCAGCTTTGGGTACACAGCCCGACTTGTACACTACTTGGGTTTTTCCCCTGGCCCGGCTCCCGTGCCGGCCACTTGATCGCAGTCCTTATGGCAGTGAATCAATTTTCTGTTGGTGGCTCCCCAAACCACCTTAGAGCCTTCGACTCCTTAAGGGAAATTTTCCTTCCAATCCCATGTCTGGGTACTTCCCTCATCACTGGCCAAGTGCATGAGGCAAAGTAGAAATCCACAGAGCAAATCTCTAGAGGTGGACCTGGTTACTAAAGATGGGGGGTCTCCCACCTCCAACTCCCACAATCCATACCCGGCAATTTCTCTGGACACTATAAACAACTCTTTTTGAAAGCTTGGCAATGTAGATTACAGGGTAGATGTATAGCACATCTCCTCTATATGTCTTGACTTTCCCCTTGTGCTGGACTTGAACATACTTTTACTTTGACTAAGCCTATTACTTTAGGCCTTCCACTACTTCAGTAGTCCAATCCCCACTTTAACACAGTTCAGGTGAAAATGGGCCCTTTGGAAAGAGCATAACTCACCCTTTGGCTGCAGGTACCCCACAGGCGAATCTTGACATCCTCTGGTACCCCACACAATATGTTACGGTGGGACCGCAGGGTCCAAATCCATTGAGACAGTATAACTCCCAAACCTCCATCAAGATAGTATAACAGTATCCTTATGTTATGGTGAGAACCCATCCCTCCATTGAGATAGTACAACAATATCCTTTTGTTACTATGGGAGCGCATGGTCCTTCGGACGCTGCGCTGCCATTGCTCCACTGTCATAATACAACAATCTTTTTACCCTTCCCTTAATAATAAAAATGTATACAAAAAAGGTATTAAAAGATTAAAAAACATAAAATATAGGGGAATAACATCTGATAATCAATAGCACACAAGTAAACATCAATGCGAAGCTGCGAAGTGTGGTGAAGTGTAACATATACATATCGAAGTTTCCCAATGGGTTGTAACACTGAATTTTATATATCACTTAATGTGACTAGTTGTACTCACTTTTTTGAACTGTGTCACTAATAAGAAAAAGGTATTTAGGTGCACTTGTAATACTGTGACTCCACTCCATGAAGAAGAGGGTGAGCCCTCGAAGCGCCGGCCGGGGAATTTCTAATGTTCATTGAATAAATTTCGTACACAAGGCATCTGTTGTGACCGCGTTGTTTTCCTTGTTTTGTTTCTCTCAAGCAAGTGAAAATGCAGATCCTCAGAGAAGACTGTATAGCATGTGAATTTTGTGTATTCTAGACTAAAGCAGTCTGGGATAAGGTTTCTGGCTACACCTTTATTAAGGAATACACTATCTGCTATGTTAGGGATGCCCCCTCAGAGGATAGTTTTAACGGGAGACTGAACTGGCATCTACAGTATTTACACTGGTTTTCCTGAATGAAACCTGCTCTGACATTATGCCTTAGGGCTTACATTTTGGATTATCAATTTTGCTTAGGAGATCTTAAAGTGATAGATGCGAGTAATATAAAAGAATGTTATACTGCTGCTATGATTCTCACTATTGTAATGTACCCAGAACCTATGGGACCAAGTGTGGACAAACATTACTTATTTACTTACAGGGAAGAAGTGAACTAGTTTAACATGTTACCAGATATTCCTGAACACTCCTGGAGTCTCTTAACATCCCAGTTAGCCAGTGCAAAGTCCTTCTCATAAGGGAGTGTAACATATCAGACCCTATGGCAATCATTAAAGATTAAGTGCACCATGTGGCATACCATTAAATGGTCCTGTAGTGAAGTGTTGTCTAGTAGTTCAAGTAGGAGAACTCTGGAATTAGGGGATCCAATCTGAAACAGCAGTTTACTCCCAGGCCGGTACCGTTCCCCATAGTACACTGCAGTACCATGCAGATGATCTGGGCACGTGTTGTGAGCTTTACTACCAGGCTGAGGGAGTGCTGCAAAACTAGTGCACACAAGCAATGGAGAGAGGACTGCACTCCACCCACTGCTCTAGCATCTCCCATGACAGCTGGCAGTAGATGCAGCAGTATGAGTGAACACAAAATTCCTGCCTAAGCACTGCCCACCAAATGCTGCACAGACCAGGATGACTGATGTAGGGAGGTAGGAGGTGCCATGGGGGAGAACATGGAAAAAGAACAGAAAAGCCTGTCGTCTCAGATTCCCTGTGGCTCACCCATCACCATGTGTACTGTATGCTTTCCATCTGCTGAGTGCCCAGAGTTTTGGAAGATGCTTTCAGTGGATGGCATCATCAAGTCAGTATAAAGGTAGACATTTCTTCCAAGGGGGAGCCACCAAGTTGAAGACTGGGGGAACAGGAGTTAGACCAGGATTTTCCTCTTACTAGAAGTCATACACAGCATATTTCTGATGTAAGCACAGAACCAGCATTGGAAGTTGTTAACACTCTAGAACTGCACTATGAACTTGAGGACTAGAGCCACTAGCGTAAAGCACTACTCATCCTCGTACATACGAATGCACAGGGAGACAAACAGCAACTGCTAAAGCTAAAATTTTTACCTTGTAACAGAAACTGTCAATCATCACAATCAGAGAAGCTAGTCATTTATGGTGTTTGACACCACTGAAGTTCCCTGGAGCAGGGAATGTCATTTGCCAAATCAGAGAAAGCAATCACCCCCCCCCCCCCATGGTTTATCCGCACCACCTTCTCAGATGAAACTAGTTAGTTCCCTAAGAAAGGGAGGTTACTTATTGGTAAAATTTAAATGAACAGCCGTTAGGTTTGTGGTTGGGTAGTTGTACATTAGCAACCAGATTAATACTGAATGAAGGTATAAACTGAACTATCTCTGGTGAGCAGGCAGGGTCTGTACACTTTAAGAAAGTTTACTACGTCAGTGAGACACAGAACCCTTCCCTCAGAACTTTTTTGGTTTCCTTAAAGGAATTCATGTTTTCCTATTATATCATACCAATTTTATTTGTGAGAGCTATTCCAAAAAAGATCAAAGCGCTGTGCAATAAACACTAAAAATCATATAAACAACAATAAGTAGAAAGTAATATCAAGATTTCAAAAACAATCATAAAATTACAGTGCACGATTACTAAAAATCAGGAAAACCAAGGCAGAACAGATGGGTTTTCAGGGCCATTTTGAAACGCTTAATGGTCAGGCACTCTAATCTGATGAGTTAGAGAATTCCACATGGTAGGGGCCATAAAAACAAAAAAAGGGGCCCCAGAGGTCTTCAATTGGACCCTAGGAATCTCCAGCAATCCCTCAGAGGAACGGAGTGAGCGGCGGTGGTGGTAGGGGTGAAGATCTTGCAAGTACCGTGGCCCCTGTCCGTGTAGGGCTTTATAGGTCAGTAACCCGACCTTAAAGGCGATCCACCAATGTACTGGCAGCCAGTGCAAGCCACGGAGCACAGGAGCGACATAGCAAGATCTCAATATGCCAGTCAACAACCTGGCCGCCGCATTCTGAACTAGCTGCAGTCGACAGATATTAACCCCAGGTAACCCTAGGTATAGGGTATTATAGTAATCAAGGCATCAGGTTACAAAGGCGTGGACCAATGTTAGAAGATCACCAGACAAGACCAAATGCTTGATCTGGGCAATGTTCCTCAGATGGAGAAGAGAGGTCTTAACGACAGCAGACACCTGAGATTTCCTGAATATCCCACATGTTCTGTAGCAGAGGGTCACTATCCTCATAAAAAGGGAAGACTACGACCTTCTTCCAAGCTCCATGAGCAGTTCTAGTGTGGAAAGATTATGATCAGCGATGGGACAGATACAGTAGGATCAGCAAGGTACAGAAGCTTGGGTCACTCCCACCTGGGCTGTTACACTTGGCAGGTCTGAGAACCAGCAATGCAGAAGGGTGCAGCAGGTGAGTTAGGCGGAAAGAGAAGGTAGATGAAGGGAGAGGGAAGACCACGACAAAGGGAGGGGAACAGCAAGAGGGTGAAGGAAGATGAATAGTTACTAAAGGAAGTGGTGACCTTGAGTGAGGTAGTAATGTTGGAAAGTACAGTTACGTAAGAACTTACCGTAACGGTAGATCTTCGAGAGAGGCTCTTGCAGTAGGTAATTACACACAGGACTGACGTCGGCAGACGGCAGGACCCCACAGAAAAATTTCTAGCTAGCAGTCTCTGGCAAGGGACCGCCCCCACGTCAGGAGAGGACGGTATAAAGTGGCGGACCCTCACGCCCGCCTTCCAGTTCTTTCCCACCACGGGCCAAAGAGGCCTGACAAGAGAGAAGCGAATATTTCCCTCACTGGAAAAGAGCTGAAAAAGCACAGGGGATGGAGGCCGGGAAGGTAGCTACTGCGAGAGCCTCTCTCGAAGATCTACTGTTACGGTAAGTTCTTATGTAAAGTACAGTTACACAAGAAATTACCGTAACAGTAGATCTTCGAGAACAGCTCTTGCAGCAAGTTACACCATTAGGACTGAAGCTGGCAGGCGCCAGGACCCCACGGAAAATTTTTCTAGCTAGCAGTATACAGCGGGTACCGCCTCAGATGTCAGTCCGGCCCCCTACATCAGGCGTAGCACAAAAGGAGGCGGTCTCCCAGAATCCCCAGTTCTTTTCCCGCTGGAGACTCCCGGCCGCTGGATGACATCAGAAGAGGAGACTGAGGATCCGCCATCAAATGGCAAACAGAAAAAAAGGCTGTGAACGCCTTATCCTAGGAGAAGGATGGTAGAACCAGAATCTACCTCCAGCGGGGATGGTGGGAGGGAAAGTACCTGCTCCAAGAGCTGTTCTCAAAGATCTACTGTTACAGTAAGTTCTTACGTAACTGTACTATCTTACTTCGAGAAACAGCTCTTGCAGCAGGTTATACCATTACACCATTAGGACTGATTCCCAAGCAATCCTGGAAATTCAAACACCATTGGGAGGAGGGAAGGTAGAAATCCTTGAATGACATCGAGCCTAGGACAGACGTTCCTGAGGGACTGCTAGACCAAAACATGCTCTTCGCCTCAATGCGATATCCAGGCTGTAATGCCTGATGAAAGTGTGAACGGAGTTCCAAGAAGCTGCAGCACAAATAGCTGAGGTGGATACGTTCTTTAAAGCTGCAAAAGAGGTAGCCACCCCTCTGGTAGAATGACCTTTAACCATGCCCAGTAGGGGGTTTGTTGCGCTTCTGGTAACAGAACGTAATACACAGAATGAGCCACCTGGACAGCGACTGTTTTGAAGCAGGAGCTCCCATCATCCTGTGGGCAAAGGAGACAAAGCTGGTCCAATTTTCGGTGGTGTTTGGTTCTGGTCAGGTAGTATCTGAGACATCTATGCACATCTAAAGTGTGCATAAGGGCTTCTCCTCGATTAGAGTACTTAGGGAAATACACTGGTAAATCGATATTCTGATTAAGGGTGAGTGCTGAGACCACCTTAGGCAGAAATTTAGGATTAGTCTGTAGGGATACCCTGTCTTGGTGAAAAACCAAATAAGGTTCTTTACACATAAGTGCATGGAGTTCAGAAATTCTTCTAGCTGAGGTATCGGCAACTAAAAACGGTGTCTTCCAAGAAAGACGACATAGCTCGCAATCTGCGGCTTGTTCAAAGGGTGGCAGCGTGAGCTGCTCCAGGACAAAGGGTAGATCCCATGGTGGAATCGGATCCTTAATCGGGGGCCTAAGGTGGAGGACACCCCTCACGAAGGCACGTGTCATGTCTAATTGAGCTATACTGCGTTGGCCTATAGGGATGCGATAGGCGGAGATGGCACAGAGATGTACCTTGATCGAGGAGTAAGCCAGTCCTGACTGGAAAAGGGATAGCAGGTAGTCCAATACAAACTTCTCTGGACAGTCCAAAGGCGAAAAGCCGCACGCTTGAACCCATAAACAAAACCTGTGCTTCTTCATGGCGTAGGCCGCATGGGTAGCCGGCTTTCTGGCAGCAGCGAGAATGTCTGATACCTCTTGCGAGATCCCGTGTCGCATCATGGCTATGTCTCTAGGAGCCAAGCATGTAGGTTCAGGAAACATAGGTCCGGGTGGACCAAGGTACCTGCCTCCTGAGACAGCAAGTGGGAGCTGATTGGCAACAGCACTGGAGGTTCCCGGGACAGCTGATGCAAAAGAGGGAACCAGATCTGCCTGGGCTAAAACGGCGTGATCAGTATCAGTGTCGCTTGCTCTCTGCGAAGTTTCAGAAGAACCCTCTGGATCAATGGGAAAGGGGGAAAGGCATAGAGGAATCTGCCCGCCCAGGAGAGGGACAACGCGTCTCGCCAGAAAACACCAGGCCCTGGATCTAGCAAGCAAAAATTGGGCAGTTTTGCGTTGGATGGGGACGTGAAAAGGTCTAATTCTGGAGTACCCCATCTGTGAAACAGATCCTCTGCTACCTCCTGAAGCAGTTCCCATTCGTGGACTCTGGCCTGAGAACGGCTCAGGCCGTCTATGAGATGACACTGTTCACACCCGGAACATGAACAGCAATGAGGTTTGCGCCATGTTGCAAGACCCAATCCCACACTCTCATGGCCTCCCTGCAAAGCGGGTAGGAATGGGTGCCTCCTTGTTTGTTGAGGTAGTACATCACCACAGAATTGTCTGTCTGTAACAGAAGTGTATCCGGTGGGATCTCCGATTGGAAGGCCTGCAGGGCGTAAAGAACTGCCCTCATTTCCTGGATATTTATGTGGAGATGAGTCTGTTGGTCTGTCCACAGGCCCTGAGACTGGACACCGTCGAGGTGTGCACCCCAGCAGAGCCCTGAAGCATCCGTGGAGTGTGTCACAGTCAGGGACGGCACAATGAAGGGGACTCCCGTCGAAAGATTCCTTGAATCTAGCCACCACTGCCAATTTCGGATTATGGCCTTTGTGATCCTGACTGGATGCTGCAGATGGTCTTGCTTTTGGTCCCATTGGACCCTTAACATCCACTGGGTTACTCGCATGTGGAGACAGGCTAGAGGGACTGTTGCAATGACCGCAGCCATGTATCCAGGCAGGCAAAGGACGGTCTTCTTCGCCGAAACATCCTTGATGAGGGATCTGATATGTTCCGCTCTGTCGGGAGCTTTCCTTGGATGGTGTCCAGAACTGTACCTATGAATTGCAGAGTCTGGGACAGAACCAGGTGTGACTTCTAGTGACTGATGATGATGCCCAACATCTCGAACAGAGACAGAGTGCAGTGAATAGTAGACATCAGGGCCTCCCGAGAGGGCGCCATGAGAAGCCAATCGTCCAGTTAGGGGAACATGTAGTGGCCTTGTCTCCTCAGAGATGTGGCTATGACTGCCATGCACTTCGTAAATACTCGACGTGCCGCTCTGGTTCTTACGAAAGGAACTGGGCCTGGATCTGTACATGGCCTGTACAGATCGGACTGCCTTCCCTGTGTCCTGGAGTTTGGTGATGACCTTCTCAGAGGATTCGCCAAAGAGTACCTCGCTGTTATACGGGATGTCGAGAATGTTCTTCTGTACATCCAGGGTGAAGCCAGAGATACGGAGCCAAGAGTATCACCGGAGACAAACGCCTGAAGCTGCAGCTCTGGCAGATTAGCCCACAGAATCGTATGCGGCTCTAAGGACTTGGGTACCCACATCTGACCCTGTGCGGAGAAGACTGAGGAGCTCTGCCTTTTGATCGCCATCTGGAAGCTTATTGACCAGGTCCTGGCCCTGCTCCCACAGCGCGTTCTGAAACTGTACCATGTGGGTAAGGTAGTTCAGGGACCTGATGGCACATGTAGCAGCCACATACGTGCGTCTCCCCAGGGCATCCAATTGCTTGGATTTCTGGTCCGGTGGCTGTGTGCTCATGTGCTGAGGTCTTTGAGACCGGTCATGCGAGGCCATGATGACCAGGGAGTCTGCCAGAAGTTGTTTAGCCAAGTACTGGTAGTTTCTCAGAGCCTTGTACAGGCGGTCAGCCTTCTTCGGCACTGCAGGAGTGGAGTACGGATGCTTCCATGCAGCCTTGGTGATGTCCGCGAAAGTTAACACCAAGGGTGGGACTACCACAGGCTTCAGGCCTTTCTGCCGAAGATAGCGGGCAAGGCATTGTCGTTCGGGGTCAAGGTCTTCAGCATCCCATCCCATGTTGTCCTGGATGTGCCTCATGATCTCAGCGAAAGAGGGATCATCTGGAGGAGACCTGGGGAGGTCATGTGGGTCAGGAGAGGAGATGCTGAGCGGAGAAGGAGATCTGAAGTCCTCCCCCGGAGTATTCAGACACCGTTTTGGTCGCTTGGGGCTGGGAGACCCTGAAGGAGATCTGGAGGGAAGCCTTCTCCTGTCTTTAGATCTGCCCCTAGGAGCTGGAGTCTGTTCCTTGGGGGTTGGTGGTCGTCCTGCTGGCTACTATGGTGGATGAGGGGACATAGGAGATGAAGGAGTAGGAGGTTTAACAGGGACCACGTCCTTTCGGATGGTGTCCCACCAAAAAGTAAAAAGCTCCTTTACTTCTTCAATATTCATACCCGACGATGGGCCTGGCACTGGTGGACTGTCGCCGGGGTTGGGCGTTGGGTCCCCAGGTTCGGGGAAGGTTCCTGCGGGAGCCCGGCATCTTCGGTGCTACCTGCCTGGTCTTCGGGCAGTGTAGAGTCCTCCTCAGTCGAATCCCTGTGACCGGCGTCTGGCGGTGATGGGGGGCGGGGGAGGCGGTCTTCTGCTCCGGAGAATGCGATGCCGATGGATTTGGTGAACGCCTGGCCGGCGATGGGTGTCTGGTGGGTGTCTGTTCCTGTGAGCACCTGGCCGACCTCTAATGCTTGGCAGGTGTCGGGTGTTTAGCTGCAGTCGGGTCCGACGCCCGCTTCAGGGATGTCAGGTCCTTGGTCTAAGAGGTGGCTCAGGACCTCTGGGAGGTTGGGAGACCGACCTGGAGTCGGTGTCCCGACGTCAGGTTGCAGATGAAGATTTATAGCACCCTGAAGACTTGGAAGAGGCCTTGGATGGAGTGGAGGAAGCCAAGTGCCTCGAAGTCTTGATTGGCTGGAGCAAAGAAGAGCCACCTGAAGCCTGAACCTTAACCGGGGAGGGGGGGCTGTGATCGAGCCCTGGAGGGAGACCAGTCTGATCTGCTGGAGCCTGAGCTGCGGGAGTCCAAGGCCCGGGTTGGGGATCTAGACCCAACCTTCTCCCGGTGCTTATGGGCCTTCAAGGACGAATTCTCCCCTGGAAGAAGGTTCTTGGTCCATCCTTTTGAGCTTTTCTTCAAGAAGATATGCCTGTAGTGCCTTCTGATGGCGGATCTTGGTGCAGCTATTGAACCCTTGGCAAAAGGTGCAGGCCTTGGTATCATGGTCTGGTCCTGGGCAACACATGCAGGAGGTGTGAGGATCCTTGAAAGGGATCCGTTTTCGGCAGGCACACTTAGAAAAGTGACCCTCAAGCGAATGAGTTGGAGAGGACATCAGTTAGCGAAAAAACACACAAAGTTCTGTAGTCGTACACTAGATAGAGACCGAGAGGCTGATACTGGCGAGTCGAAGGTGGGAAAAGAACTGGGGATTCTGGGGGACCACCTCCTTTTGTATTACGCCTGACGTCAAGGGCGGGACAGACGTAGGAGGTGGTCTCCGCTGTATACTGCTAGCTAAAAAATTTTCAGTGGGGTCCTGGTGCCTGCCAGCTTCAGTCCTAATGGTGCAACCTGCTGCAAGAGCTGTTTCTCGAAGTAAGATCTGTACTATCTTACTTCAGGAGGGCTCTTGCAGAAGGTAATTATAAATAGGACTGAGTCCCAAGCAGTCTGGAACAAGAAGAAGCACATGGGAGGAGGAAAACTACTCAAAGCAGATCCTCTAGCTGTGAAGGCCTTAAGAAAGGAGGCCTTGCAGAACAGCGAGCCCGAAGCCTGCTCTACGGTGAGAGGCAATATCCAAACTGTAATGTTTTGTTAATGTATGGACAGAAGTCCAAGTGGCGGCAGCACAGATGTCTACCGCTGACACATTCTTGAAACATGCAGCCGAGGTAGCAACCCCTCTGGTGGAGTGTCCTCTTACTTGACCCGGAACTGTCTTGTTGTACGCATCATAACAGAAGGTGATGCAATGGGCCAACCATTTAGACAGGCATTGCTTGGAAACAGCATTGCCTTCTCTTTTGGGGGCAAAATAGGCAAACAGTTGATCAGTCTTTCTGAGATCCTTTGTTCTGTTAGTGTAGTATCTCGGAATCTGGTGAACGTCCATAGTGTGAAGTAGATACTCCCCATGACTGGAGTACTGCGTAAAGAAAGAGGGCAACTCTATGGACTGGTTCAACGTGGATTCCGCTACCACTGTGGGGAGAAACTTAGGATTGGTGTGCAGAGCCACACGTTCCTTGTGAAAAATCAAGTACGGGATTTTACACATCAGGGCCTGAAGCTCGCAAATCCTCCGAGCAGAGGTAATGGCCACTAGGAAGAGCATCTTCCATGAAAGGAACTTCATGTCTGCTGAGGTCGCCGGTTCAAAAGGAGGCAAAGTAAGTTTCTCAAGAACGAAGTTCAAATCCCAAGGAGGGGCGGGAACTTGGATAGGGGGTCTCAAGTGAAGATCCCCTCTGAGGAAAATCTTAAGAGACTTCCAGTTGAGCAAATGTCTTATCTGCGAAGGGAACATGGTAGGCTGAAATGGCCGCCATGTGTACATTCAGAGATGAGTGACTAAGACCCAGGTCAAAAAGATGGTGCAGGTACTCCAGCAGTCGCCCAACCGAGCAGGAGAAAGGCTCAAAGCCTTTTGAAGCGGCCCAGACTGTGAACCGTTTCCACTTCATGACATAAAGAGACCTAGTGGAGGGTTTCCTAGCCTCCACCAAGATCTCAGCCACCTGGGAAGAAACCCCAAAGCAGGCTTGAGCTATGACTGCAGGAGCCACGCATGTAGTTCAAGGGACTTGAGACCTGGATGGACCAGGGTCCCCTGATCCTGGGTCAGTAAAATTTGTGACAGAGGAAGAGGAAGAGGAGGTTCCTCTGAGTATTGTTGCAGAAGAAAGAACCAAACTTGCCTGGGCTAGAAAGAAGTGATCAATCATTCATGCTCCTTCTGAGCCAAGTTTCTGCAAGACACGGGATCACAGGAATGGGGGGAGGGAGGCATAGACTAATCTGTCTTCCAATCTAGAGGACCTGGCGTCTCACAAGAAATCTCGCTTTTGAGCGAGCGAGCAGAAGTCGGGAAGCTTTATGCTTTAGAGGTGAAGCGAACAGGTTCACCTGAGGTGTTCCCAGCCGTAGGGAAGATATACGCCTAGGAACCCCTGATCCAGTTCCCATCCAGGGAGCTTGAGCAGACGAGCAACTTAGTTTGTCTCACAGAAGTTCTCACCCCCGGAACATGAACTGTCACAGGTGAAGGTCGTGTTGTGCTGCCCAATCCCAAACTCTCATCACTTCCCTGCAAAGAGGGTAGGACCGAGTCCTGCCCTGTTTGTTGATGTACCATACCACACACATATTGTCAGTCTGGACGGCTAGGTGGCCTGGAAGAAGATGCAGGTGGAGAGCCTGGAAAGTATAAAGCACTGCCCAAAGCTCGAGCACACTGATGTGCAGGGACTGTTCGAGCTTGGACCAAAAGCCCTGGGTCTGATGTGGGCTCCCCAACCTTCGCCAGAGGCGTCTGTGGTCAGAGTCTGGGAGGGGGAAGGAAGAAAGACTAGTACTCCCTGAAGAAGGTTCTGTTGAACCATCCACCACTGCAGGTCTCAAACCATGGGAAAGGATACTAGAACCAACTGGTCCAAGTCATCTACCAACTGATCCCACTGGGAGCGAAGCGTCCACTGAGAAACCCTCATGTGGAGCTGAGCGTGGGGGACTGTTGGGATAGCAGCCGCCATAAGCCCAAGGAGGCGAAGAACCAACTTTGCACTGACCCGCCTGCGGCCAGACAACAGGCTTACCTGAGTCTGGAGTGTGGCCGCCCTGTCCAGTGGCAGGAAGGCCCTGCCTAGAGTTGTGTCCAGTATCGCCCCAATAAATTGGAGCCTCTGGGATGGGATCAAGTGAGACTTGGAATGGTTGATGGTAATACCCAGACAGGAAAAGACCTGCTGGGTGAGGGAGAGGCAGTGCAGGAGTTCCTCCCTGGATGGGGCCGCCAGGAGCCAATCGTCCAGGTACGGGAAAAACCTGTACTCCCCGGCTACGTAGGTAGGCCGCCACCAACGCAAGGCATTTGGTTAATACTCGGGGAGCCGAGGAGAGGCCAAATGGAAGTGCATCGAACTGGTAGTGGTCCCCCTGGAAAGCAAAACGGAGATATTTTCGGTGAGACAGGCAGATAGATACAGTATGTGCAGGTCAGCGTCCTGCATATCCAGAGCGCACAGCCACTGGCTCAAGCGAAGGAGGGGCACAAGTCTCTGCACAGAGAGCATCCTGAACCTCTTGTATGTCATGAAAATGTTCAGGGAACTGAGATCTAGAATAGGTCTTACATCACCTGTCTTCTTCGGGACCAGGAAGAAGTGGAAATAGTAACCCGTTCCTTGCAGGGAAAGGGGGACAGGTTCTACCGCCTCTTTCAGCAAATGTCCTGAGATTTCTTCCGGGACCAGAAGACATTCTCGAGAGTACGATGACCTTGGGGGAGGGTGATGAAGTGGTTTCTGTAGAAACTCTGTTGAGTGTCCTTCTGCAATTAGCTGGAGCACCCAAGAATCTGATGTTATCCTCTCCCAGCCCAGAAGGTGAAGGGAAAACCTCCCTTCTACTGGTTGCTCCAGGAAGCCCGGAGGCTGTGGGAGAGGGAAGGAGTCAGGTGGTGTGTGGCAGTGCGGCAGCTGAAGCTCCCGCTGCTTTTTTGGGCGGGGGCCCGACGTTTTGTGGCCCTCTTTCCCTGTGGTCTCACTTTGGGACGATTCCGTCTGCGAAAGGGACAGCACTGCGATTGATGGGGATGATACATACAGTCTACAGACTTTAGTGCCGTCCCCTTCTCCTGCAGGTCGGTGGTGATGTCTTTGACATCACCCCCAAACAGCACCGAACCCCGGAAGGGCGCTTCCAGGATGGCAGACTGCACTTCCGGGACCATTCCGGACACTCAGAGCCAAGCATGACACTGTAGGCCTACGCGAAAGCTGAGCTCCTACCAGCAGTGTCCACTGCATTGCAGGTCACACGAAGGATGTGCCAACTGGCTGAAGGTGCAGAGCGGACAAGGTCAGCCACTTCCTGCTTGACCTGAGAGTTTGGAAGGGAGTCCAATTTAGATTCCACCTCACTGAGAATCGCCTTCTGGTAATCTCCCATGTGGCCGACATAGTTCAGGGCCCTAATACCCAAAGTGGAAGAAGCAAAAATCTTCTTACCATATTGGTCCAGAAGGCAGGATTCCTTGTCAGGTGGAGACAAGCTAAGGTGTTTTAGTTGAGCTGACCAGTCAAGAGTGGTGCTAATCACAACCGAATCAGATCGAGGGTGAGAGTCTAAATAGTCAACAACCTCGGGAGCCTGGTATAGCCTGTTCGACTTCCTGGAAGTGGGGCTAAGGCAGACAGCTGTTTCCATATAGTGGTAATAAGGTCAGCATGAGGCTCGATCCAGGGTGGCACCAAAGTGGGAGCCGTCACGGGCAAATCCAGATGCTCAGCGAGTTTTTTATGCTGGGGGTCTAGTTCCAAGGATTGTCACTTATGTACTTCCTGGATCTTTCGTAGCAACTCCGTGGAAGAAGGATCTCCAGAGGAGTCCTTGGCCGGGGCTTTGACGGAGTGTGTGGCTCGTCGTCTTGCTCGGAACAACCGTCGGAAGCGTCCGAGGAAGAAGAAGATGAGGAAGAGGCAGACTCCCTCTCCTGACATGGGGGAGGAATGGACTCCTTGGGAAGCCCTCGGGGAAGCGTGTCCTGCCCCTCTCTGGACCCAGAGGGTTTAGCCCTGGTGCCCAGAGGTGGGGAGGGAGTTTGTCGTCTTGGATGTATGGGAACCAGCATCGGAAGACGACTCTCCACCTCTCTGGTGAGCTGAGCCTTGGCCTCAGCCCACTAGGAGGCCAGAGTCTCCTGCAGGTCCACCGGCGGCTGGGAGGAGGGGGATACGAGTATGGATTATACCCATAAGGCATGTACCCATAATCCAATGGCAGGAAGCCCAGCGTCGGGTACTGCGGCGTCGGATAGGTCGATGCCAGGTATTAAGGTGCCGGATACTGTGGTCCCGGGTATGACAGCTTCGGATATGACAGGGTTGGGTACCCAGGAACCGGGGGGTGTAGGGGATGACAAACACAGACGAATACCTGACGGATGATAGGAAAAAAATTGAAAATACTCAGTTAAAATACCGACGAAGGAGCCTGATGAGCAGGGAACTTTTCCGCGAGGCGCTGGCATAAGCTAACAGCAGGAAAGAACTGGAAGTCGGGCGTGAGTCCCTTTATACCAACGTCTCCTGATGCTGGTCATCTGACGTGGGGGCGGTCCCTCGCCAGAAACGGTTAGCTAGAAATTTTTCCGTGGGGTCCTGCCACCTGCCAACATCAGTCCTATATGTAATTACCTACTGCAAGAGCCCTCTCGAAGTAAGATCTCCCTAGTCTGGAAGTAGGAATAGTTGACCAGGGGAGGGGCCTAAACAGGGGTGTATGACAATTAGAATTTAGATGGATGCTTAATGTTATTCTGGAAGTTGGAAGCAAGCTAATCTGGCTTGGTAGACTTAGTATTAGGACTACTACGCTCATGTCTCCTCATAGCTTTCTCTTCTCTAGGCTGAACAGGACAGAACTGAGAATACTCACAATTCCCCTGACCTCCCTGTGCTTTAGTTATCCCAGAAAAAGAATGAAACAGAAGCAAGAATCTCGTGGCAAGCAAGATTCTGCATCTCAGTTAGCTTAGGGGTGTCACAATATGAAAATGTTCATGTTATGATAACCTTGAAAAAAATTACAGTTATTGTATTATCAGAGTATTATGGGATTTGGTTTGGGTTTTGCAGAAGGCACTCAACTTTTTTTGGTGGTGGGGGAGCTAGGATAATGCACTGAGGAACAATTTTTCATACTTTACTACAATATATCACGGTGCATCAAGAAAAACAGTTATTGTGATACAGGAAAAAAGACGCAATATCAGTATCATCTGTGAAAATTATTGTGGTTTTAGTAAAACTCTTATCTTGACACCCCTAGCCGTGCTGTCCCGAGAGAGTAAACTGTAACTAGAACACTCACAAAGAGAGAAGAAATTGTAACTAAAACACTCAGAAAACATACCATCCAACTGAGCAGCAAGGCTAGTTTTCAAGGAATTTTTTGCTCTGTTCACTTCACTCTCGGTCACACTAGTGCAGAGTCGCATCCTAAACACAAACAGAAAAGAAGAAACCTCACAAACTTGGATTAGCATTTATAAAAACATAGAATTTGATGGTAGAAAAGGACTGCTTAGCTCAACTAGTATGCCCAGATGTTCCCCACCTGCAGACCCTATCTGGTCTACGCTGACCCTCACAATGACCTACACCCTATTTAGGAGGCAGTATAGCACAGTGGTTTCAGGCAATGAGCTGCAAACCCTCGAATCCCACAGCCCCCTTCCCCCTTGCATACTGTGTGATCCTGAACAAGGCACTTAACTTCCTTGTGCGCCCAGGTTGCACCTGGAATCAGGCTTCGGCTAAGTGTGCCTCTCCTGATTAAACAATTTCCCCATCCCCTCATAATATACCCCAATGCCTAATCCCAATGCATACTTGAAACCTCCCACTTTCTAGCCTCCATCACTTCCACTGGCAATCTATTCAAGGCATCCACCACCCTTTCAGTGAAGAAATATTTCCTCATCACTTTTAAATTTCTTTCCCCTCCAGTTTCATTGCATGCCTCTGGCCTTGGTGCTTGTTCTCATTTGAATGAGACTCCCCAAATGTACACTATTTACCCCGAGGTACTTGTAGGTCTCTATCACATATCTCTGGACCTCAGGCATGCTCTCTCCTACTATAAGGAGAGGACGGTGGAAATTCAGGGAGAGGTTTGCCAGCTGTTTGTCACCTACGCTGAAGCCGCTTCTGGCAAACCTGCAGCCAAACGGACCATTACAAGGTGGATTAAATCATGCATAGGTCTGTGCTATGAGTTGGTGGGCAAGGAGCCTCCCAGAGGGATAAGAGCTTATTCTACCTGCCATACTGCTGCTTCGGCAGCTGCTTCCAGGGATTTCCCTATCCAGGAAATCTGTTGAGCTGCTACCTGGAAGTCAGCAAACACCTTCATTACCCATTACCACATCAACCTTGAGTCTCGACGTGATGCTAGTTTTGGGGCCTCAGTTCTCCAGTCTCTGTTTCCTAAGTAGGGGGTGTGCGCCTTGCCTCCTTCCCTCCTCCCGGAGAACTGCTAGGAGTCTGCCAGACAGTGTGGATGAACAACATATCCACGCTCCTAGAAAAACAGGTTACTCACCTGTAACAGTAGTTCTAGGAGTGGTATATGTTGTTCATCCTATCTTTCTCCGACTTCCGTCTTAGGGCACCTTCTTCTAGCCAGGCTAGTCTGGCGTCATGGGCGGGGCCAAGTGTTTGCCACCCGGTGGTAGAGAGGAGCTGCTTGGAGACTTCCGCAAGGTTTGGGGAAGGGACAATGCCAGACAGTGTGGATGAACAACATATACCACTCCTAGAACTACTGTTACAGGTGACTAACCTGTTTTTTTTGTGGGGTGTAGGAAGAAATAGGCTGTTGGTTAACTAGGATCTGCAGCTTACCCTGTAGGTAGGGAAATGGGCAGACTAGCTGGGCCAAGCGGTCCTTATCTGCTGTCAAAGTCTGTTTCTATGTAACAGTAGATCTTAGAGAGAAGCTCTTGCAGCAGGTATATTTCCTGCCTTCATTTCCCCTAGAGAGTTTCTCCTGCATCCAACTTACGCTAGATATTTCATGTTTGCTCTGTGAGGTATTGACTTCTGTTCCCTAGTTCTGATCACCTTCCATCCTGATGTCGGAGTCTCCGGCGGAAGAACTGGGACACGTCGGGGACCTCACTCTCTTTATACCATACATTGACTGACTATACATTGGGGGTAAGCCAACATTGGGGGGCGGTCCCTGCCATACACTGCTGGTTAGAAGTTTGCCGTGGGGGTCCTGTTGCCTGCTGGCTACAGTCCTAATTGTGTTGCCTGCTGCAAGAGCTTCTCTCGAAGATCTACTGTTACTGTAAGTTTTTATAAAACTGTACTTTCTGGAGCCAGCCCTGTCTTGGATTCAGAGGTCATTGTCCTGAACACCCTTCTGGCCTGGGGAGGAGGATAATGTCGGCCTTGGGCTTGTGGAGAGAGCTGGTGAGGATGGAGGCCTTTCTTGGCCTTGTCCTGAGTCTGGGTCAGGGGTTTCCCATCAGGCTGACACTGGAGACAGCAACAGGGCCCCTTCTGGTGCCATTTGCAGAGCTGGTTCAGGTTCCAGTGCCGTTCCAAGTGCCAGGTCAGACTGCGGTGCTGGTTCCAGGCCAGTTCTGTGGAGGTGGTTCTGGCCAAGAGACTGTACTTGGCCGGGGAGGGGCAGGTTAGCCCTGGTGAAGAGTTGAGGCAGGGCAGTGGACCTGTGGCTCACCACTTGTCCGTAGATGGTGGTACCTCTGTCAGGGATCACAGTGCTAGCCGGGCCTCATTCTCTCTGCAACTGACAGGTCCTGTCATTGGTGGGACCTGAGCTTCTCTGTGGGCCCAGTCCAGCTGTGCTCTCCTGCTCTCCCCACCTGGGAGCTCCCCCCAGAGGCACCGCCTGGATGGGTCCACCTATTGGTCTGTCACAGTCAAGTGAGTTTGCCAGGACCTCCCTCCAGACTAGGTCCCTTGAGCATTCTTGCAGCTCTGGCAGAGGACTTGGCCTAGTCGTCCATGACCCCCCCTCCCTCTCCTCTGCCCCCATCCTTGTAATCCCAGGTGTTTTGGGTCCTTTGGGACCCATGACCTGAGATCAGTTCAGGTTGACAGCTGGTATGTTCTGCCAGTACCTCCTCAAGGGAGACCAGGCTGTTTTCCAACCTGTGCACCCTGCACCAGCATTGGCTGGATCCAGCTCCTCCTCTCCTACTTTCGCCTCAGAGGAAAAGGATTTTTGCCTGTCCTCTTATGTTAAGTACTCACTGTACCAGCAGTTCTTGACAGAGATGATGCAGGAGATGAATATTCGTCCATTTGCAGTTCACAGTACTGCTTCCCTGGCACTGTCAATCCTTGAACATTCCAGCAATGGCACATCTGTCATCCCTCTGTGGCCTCGGCCCTTTACAGAGGCATCCAGGAATGTCTGGCTCAGTCCCTTTACATGCTCTTTAGCTTCTAGGGACATTCATTGTAAATATTGTGCTTCAGTGGGTCTCCAGCTGTTTTGCCTCACCCCGCCTGAGGGATTCTGGTGCTGCAGACCCCCTCTAGGCGCCTGGTGCACCCCCCACCCCACCCCGACAGCAACTGTCTGATGATAGATACTTTTGGGGCATGAGAGTTTTTGTGGTGGTATACACTGTGATGTACATTTCTGCACAAGACAGCTTATGGCAAGGCCCTGTAGACAACATTGAGTCAGCTCTTAGCATTCGTACTGGACTGTGAGTCAGCCAGGCAGGCCATTTGCCTTTCTGCTGAGGGCCTGGAGCTGGTGAGGCACCAAGCAAGGGTGTCCTACAATGCCAATGAGGTAGCTACCAGGCTAGGGGGAACAGCAGGCTGCATTCGGCGGATGGTATGGCTTCACGTCTCCAAGTTGGCACTCTTGGCTCGGAGTAGGGTGCTGAACTTGTCCTACCAGGTGATTCTCTTTTTCTCCCACAGGATCAGGCGCAAGCTATCTGAGCACCCTCCTGCTTCCAGGCCATGGGAAACTTTGCCTGTACCTAACCATTCTCCAGTCCCCTTCACACCTGTGAAGTCCCCGACATCCCATGGTTCTCCCCTTTCAGAGCACTGAGGGATACTTTTTTCCCATGACCTGACTCCTCCCTGTTTTGAGAACAGCTTGGTATGCTGACCCATAAGTGAGAATGAATAGTGAATACTTACTCACGGAAGATATGACAATTTATGTACCCACCGTAGTTCTTGAGCTTCCAGAATATCTTCACCATTCAGTGACAAGACCACTGTCCATCCCCAACTTGGGTAAGAGTTAGTGCTTCTGGGCAACTCAACCTGTTTTTTGATAGATCTGACTTCGAGGGGGAGCTCTTGCGGCAGGTAATGTCATTGGGACTGGTGCCGCCAGGTGTTGGGACCCCACGGAAAACTTGTAGCTATCAGTCTGTATCAAGGGACTGCCCCAACGTCGACTCCACCTGACATCAGACGTATAAAGGGGGCAGTCCTGTGGTGTCATCTCAGTTCTTTTCCCACCGTGACCCATGTAGTTCAGCTCCACGGACGCCTTCTCTGCCAGTTGACCGCTCTTGAGGAAAGTTCGTCTCAGAAAGTCATTTGTTTCTTAGCTTTCTTATTCATCTCTGAGCTTGTGTTTGTCGTCGCCCTCTCTACCGCGACGAAAATCAAAATGTGCGTGCAGGAAGCAGATTCTGGCTGAGGCGGCCGCTGCCTACCTAATTTGCCTAGCCCGCCACCTGCCCGCACTGCCAGAAATTTAATCAGAAAACAAGAAGAGCCAACGCACTCAAAGCCTACCTTTTGGAGAGAAAAATGATGGCTATGCAGCGAGGTTCAGGGGCCAGCTCTTCTTCTCCCGCCAGGGACTCCCCACCCAAGGAAAAATTGTCAGGTGGGAAGCATCACCACCGGGACAAAGATGGGGCCAGGTCCGAGTCCCGCCTAAAGTCGCCCTCCAGAAAGTACCTTCTGCTTCGACCTCCAGCCGGAGGTCTGGCTCGGTTCTGGCCCATGCTGCCTAGTCCTGCCACAAGGATAAGTCTTCACCCGCCTCTTCTTAGGCCAAGCAACAGGAGTCAGCCTCTTCTGGGCACTCATCTTCCCCGGCTCACCAACCCCACAAGCCTGCCTCAGGGTCGACCCAGGAACACCAGTCCTCAGGGATTCTGAAGGACAGGCCTAGTTCATCTGTAAAAACGGAAGCGCTCTGATGAACAAGAGGGTAGGCAGGAGGTCGCCAAGCATTGGACACCACCTCCACCCCCACCGGCCAAGATATGCCCTCCAGCTGACAATCGCAAACCTAGCCGGTCGCCTTCACCGATGTCCCGCACCCGACGCCTGATAAGGGGTCGCGTGTGGAGGGTTGGTAGTCTGCAGGGCCTCCGCCCACCCCAGATGCTAGCTCCCAGGCGAAGGTGACACCAACGTCCGGATACAGGTACAGATCTCCAGGACCCGCGCCGTCCCTGACCCTCAGATGCCTGGTCTGCTAACCTGGTGCCCGCCCAGCGGTCATCCCAGTGGTGGACATTGGGTCCTTATTCACTTCTTGGTGGAATACCATGAAGGGGATCTTCTTTATAGACCCCAGTTCCACCACCCATGGAACCTCCTCCCCACTCCACCTGCCCCAGCTGGGGATGAAGGCTCCCATCCAGACCCGAAGGGTAAAAGAAGGAAGAAGCATTCCCCACCTAGTGTCAGTGGCTCAGTAGGTAGCACACTCGCCTCTGAGGCCGGGAGATCAGAGGGCTGTGGGTTCAGTTCCCACATCTGGCACTTGGGTTAATATCCCAGTACTGACACTGTAATGCAGCATGAGAGGGGTGCTGCATTTCTGAGGTGCCGCCTTTCGGATGAGACGTTAAAACCGAGGTCCCATCTGCCTGGATTGGTGGTAGTTCAGGTGGATGTTAAAGATCCCATGGCACTTATCGAAAAGAGTAGGGGAATTTCCCCGGTGTCCTGGCCAAATTTCCCTCATTCACTAAAAATACCACCAACAGCTTAATCTGGTTCAAGGTCAGTTGGCATTCATCTGTATCCCCCTCCCCCGGGTCGTGCCTGAAAATAGGCAGGATTTGTCTAGTGCACTTACCCGGTCAACAAAAGCTAAATAAATAAATAAAATAAATAAATATCCCCCCACTCCTTTCTTCCAAGGTGCACATGTCGAGAGCCCGCACTTTCTTTTCATAGAGCTTCTCATGCAACCATGCATCCTCCTCTGAATGGTCTGTACTCTGCCTATGCCCTTTCTAAGGAGCACACTGCCTAAACTGAACACAGTACTCCAGGTGTGGCCACACTAGTGAGCAATATAATGGCAACATCACCTCCCTCCTCCTGCTGGAGCTATCCCTCCCAGTGTAACCCATCGTTCCACTACCATCCTCCTTGCTGCCGCTTTTACGTAGAGAGATAACATCGGTCCTTTTCCAGTCTTCTGGAATCACTCATGTTTCTTGTGAGCTGCTGGACAAAGCTGTCAGTGGAACAGAAAACAACTAAGTTCTTTTAGTACACCAAGGTGAATTCCATCTGGTCATGTCCTTGTCCACCTTCAGGGCTGCAAGTCCTTTCAGCAATCTTACCTCTGAAAATGGACTTGCGTGCGGCTGGCACAGTAGGAGCGCTACTGCATGCCACATCAACAACTCATGGTAGGATGGTTAGGGAGCAGCAAGAATGGGATGGAGCTGTGGGATTTCTGTGGCGTGCCTCTACGCACATGTTTCCATGTGCGCAGCCCAGCAACAGGCAGAGAGAAAAAAAATCGAGAGGAAAATCTAGGGGCCTGGGCAATATGAAGCCCTGCCTGTATCTCAGCAGTCTACTCTATTGCTCTGGTCCAGGAGTGATTTGGATGTATGTGGCCAAGGGGAGGAGGGGACAGCCCACCCCCTCCCACCACAGAGGGAAATCTGTGGGAGAACTAGCTTTTGGACAAGTAGTGAGGTGAGGGAAAGTACAGTTATGGTAAGTTCTTGCATAACAGTAGATCTTTGACAGAGGCTCTTGCAATAGGTACTCACATGTAGGACTAAGCTGCCAGGCGTTAGGACTACATGGAAAAATTCTAGCTAGCAGTGTCCGGCAGGGGACCGCCCCCTGACGTCGCATGATGGACGTCAGCATGACACTATTCAAGGAGCGGTCCCCACATCTGCCTTCCAGTTCTCCCACTGGCGGCTTAGTCCTACTTGCGAGTACCTACTGCAAGAGCCCTCTCGAAGTAAGATCAACAGTTAAGCATGGGGACAGGGCTGACAGCTACGCAGGTTTACTGCGGAGGAAAAAAAAAAACAAACTATGTTCACCCTCTCCCCACCCTATCCCTGCTGCTCCCTGGTGGTCTATCCCCTCCAGTAGGGTCTGTAGTGATACTGTAGGCAGGGAAAAATGGGCAGATCAGGTGGGCCAAGAGGTCCTTATCTGCCAGCAAATTCTGTTTCTCTTGTGTTCCATGTTTCTCCACCATCCACTATGAAGATTGAGCAGAAGTACCAATTTAAAATGTTAGCTTTTTCTTGGTCTCTTTCTGCAAAGCTTCACCCTTCCGCTCTTCTAATTCTTAATATACCTACCCCCGTTTTCCTCTTCTCACTTAGGTACCATAAGTCTTATCCTCTGTAACAACCCCTTTGGCAGTCCTTTCCTCTGTGCGCACCTTTTCTGCTTTCCTTTGCTTTTCCAGTTACATCTCCCTGCCCTCCTCCGCTTTTCCTTTTACCTACTGAATGCCACCTCCTTTGCATACTATAATTGTCTTCTTTTCCTTCTGCTTTTTCTTACTACTTGAAGTTAATTATTTTAAACACAGGAAGGGTAAGAACAGAAGTAAATCAATTAACTGAACAAAAAATAAATAAAACGTACTTGTACTCCTGGACTTTAAGAAGGCAGGTTCCGTTACAGAACTTCCAATGCTGATAACCTGCCTCTAGCAGCAGATTATGTACTGAACACTATTAAAGGAATCCCAGTCCCCAAGTCTGTTTTGGCAGCACCCAAAGAAACAATATACCCCCTCCCCCCCCAAAAATATATATATATATATATATATTTTTTTTTTTTTTTCTCAATTTAAGTTTATTGACAACCATCAGGTACATTTAATATAAGCAGTCCAGACAGTTTCACTTCTATTTTACAAAGCTGAAGTATAAAACAGAGAATCCCTCTTCTCTACCTTCTCTCTAGACATTTTTAAATTAGTGACACTAATAAATCCATGGAGTTGTACTCTTCCCATAATTAGATGGGCCATCCTATAGGCAGTTCACCTCCACTTACTCATAGTTAAGGGAGCTCCCGTTTCCAAGCTAAAGAGTATTAAGTTGAGAAAAGGACTTCAAGGAGTCTGACTAGAATTCAAGGCATTAAAATGTTTCTCGCCAGATCTCCCACCTCGTCCATCTCCGGACATAAATTTGTGTTCTGTGATTTATCTTATAAGTTAGTTCTTCCATTTCTGCAATTTCCTGGACCAGGTGTATCCAGGTGCATATGGTGGGAGAATCGTTTTTCAGCCACAATCGGGTAATGGATTTGTGGGCCGCTGCCAAGAGGAGGGCCCAAAGATAAACTGCATCCGCTCCAACCAGATTCTGGGGAAGTTCCCCTAGTATCAGGCATGGCCAGTACAATGTGACATCTAAGGCAAATAGGTCAGTAAGTGCCTGAGAGACATCCCTCCAGAAAGACCCAAGCCGTGGACACTACCAAAAAACATGTACATAACCTGCTTGTGTTTCCCCGCATGACCTCCAGCAGGTCGGATGTCTTTCAGGGATTCTTTTACTCGGGGAAAGAGGAGTGAGGAAGAAACGTATTTCCAGTTTCCAACTGAACTCTTGCCAAAGTGGGGAACAAGTGGTTCTGGGTGCAGCTGAAATACTGAATTCCAATCGATTTCCCATAGGCCTACTCCCCCATCCTCCCTCCATCTCAATTTTACTTTAAGTGATCTCCTTTAAACACATCAGGGCTTTATAAAGTATAGAAATGAGACCTGATGTTTTCTGCGAGGTCAGTATTGCATAGGGGCTCTCAATGAAGGGAGCCACCCTGTCAGGTTGTGAGTCCGCTCTGAAGCAGTAAGAAATATAGTCCCTGACCTGTAAGTATCGAAAATGGTCAATACTGCATAGGCCAAAGTTGTCTTTAAGAGGCACGAAGTCCAGTATACCATCCCCTGCCAGGAAATGCTTGATGTAAATCAGGCCCAATCTCTCCCAGACTCTGGAAGTGTGGTCTATTTGGGATGGGGTAAAGGCTGGATCCCATGATAGCCTATGTAGGGGCCAAAGTGAGGATTTTAGTTTATATTTTTGCCAGGCTCTGCAGGTCGCGCTTATAGTGTCCCTAACAGTCAATAGGAAGGGCGGGGGGTGATTTCTAGTAGTATTCACTTGTATGAAGCGGGCTCCCAGTAGTGGGCCACACTCCTCTTCCTCACCTCTCTCCATTTCCTTCCAATTAGCAGTGTATGTAGGGATAGACCACTGTAGGGCTCTTAATTTGCGTGGCTAGGTAATAGTCCTCCAGGTCAGTAAGGGATCTACCTCCTTTTGCCTTACTCAATTGGAAAATATGAATATTTACTCTGGATCTTCTGTTGTTCCATATGAACTTTACAATTACTTTTTGCTAAGCTTGGAAATGTATTTTAGATATAAAGGTCAGTAAACATTGGAACAAGTATAAGTACCTAGGGAGAACATTCACAGTAATTGTCTGTATTCTTGAGTACAGTGGAAGGTTTATTAAGGCCCACTTATCTAGGTATTTTTTAACTTGAATAAAGAGTGGGATATAATTGGCCTTAAAGAGTTGTGAATTATGTTTAGTTAGCCAGGCACCCAGGTATCTCATTTTATCCGCTGACCATTTAAGTGGTAGGAACTCAACAATCTTGTGAGAGGGGGAATAATAAAAACACAGAACCTCAGTTTTAGTTTTATTGAGGGCATAACTGGAATGTCTGCCAAATTCTGATAGAATTGACCACATCTGAGGGATTGAAGGCTCCGGATGGGACAGGCATAGCAGGACATCGTCTGCATATAAGGATATTTTCCGCTGTTGACCCCAACCTCAATTCCCTGTACCGCTGCTGTTGTACGTATAGCTTCGGCCAGGGGCTCTATATATAGAGCAAATAGGAGGGGGGACAGGGGGCAGCCCTGTCGGGTACCCCTACCTAAAGTGAACCTTTTAGAGATTCCTCCATTCACTCTGACATATGCTTGTGGTCCAGAATATAGTGACTTAATGCTATCAATAAAGATCTGTGGAAAACCCATCCGCTCCAGTACTAAAAACAGAAAGGTCCAAGAAACCCTGTCGAAGGCTTTTTCAGCATCTAAACTCATGAGGCTGGCAGGAAGGCAGGAGCGATGAATGGAGTCAACTATATTAATCGCTGATCGGACACTGTCCTGTGCCTGTCGGCCCAGAACGAATCCCGATTGATCTGGGTTAATGAGCTCTGGGAGTAAAAGATTCAGCCTGGATGCAAGAATTGAAGTGAATATCTTATAGTCTGAATTTAGGAGCGAGACTGGACGATACGATTCGCACCGGGCGGGATCCTTATTTTCTTTTGGTATAAGAGAAATTGTGGCGTATTGCCAGGATGGGGGACGGATTTGCCTCCTGCCATACCTCTGAGAAGACATCTGCCAGCAGGGGAACGGTCTCTGACGCGAAGGCTTTATAAAATTCCACGCCGAAGCCATCTGGACCAGGGCACTTTCCTCCTTTCAGATCTCTAATGGCATTTAATACTTCTGTCTGGGTAATTGGTTTAGTTAGGGCTTGGCCTTTTTCCTGTGTGAGTGTAGGAAGAGGCAGAGTTTTAAGATATTCTATACTCTCTTGAGGGGGGCGTTTAAGCCTGCGGAGTGTAGAGATTAGTATAATAACAGACAAAGGCTTCTGCAATTTGCTCAGCCTTATTAGTTAAGTGACCAGTGGTCGGGGAGATGATTTTGGTAATTGTGGCTCTGGCTGTGAATTGTCTCAGGCGGACCGCCAAGAGCCTAATGCCCCTGGGGCCTCCCTCATAATACTTCTGCTTGAGGAAGAAGAGATTCCTCTCTATTTCCTCTTTCTGGAGTTTCTGAAGTTCGGCCCTCAGAGATCTGAGCTCAGAGTCTCTGTTTATCCCATTTGGTTTTCTGATGAGTCTCCAGCTCTGCAAGTTTTGTGAGGAGGTTCTGTTGTTGCGATAAGCATTTTTTTTTCTTTTGGGCAGCTATGCGTATCAATTGTCCCCTGACTGTGGCTTTCAGCGTATCCCATATAATTTGTGGTGTCATTCCCGGTGTAGTGTTTCCAGCTATGGTGTTTGTGATGTGTTTAAGATTGTTTACAACTTCTTTGTCTCGAAGTAAACATGTATTAAGTCTCCAGTGAGTTTTTCCTGCGGAGCGAAAGGGCAACCTCTAGGAAAACTGGATTATGGTCTGAGAGAGTAGAAGTACCCACCCACATTGAAGGGAAACTAGACATACACTCTTTGAAAGTAACAAATGTGTCAAGTCGGGAGAAAACCTTAAACCTGGGTGAGTAATACGCATAGTCCCTTGCCCTAGGGTACCTCTCCCGCCAAATATCCACTAGTCCTATTTGGTTCAGAGTCTGCCTGACTGCCCTTGCTTTACGGTAGTCTGGATTTCGGATGCCTGAGGTGGTGTCCAGATTTCTGTCCCAGACCAAGTTCCAGTCTCCACCCATGATTAGCACACCCCTTGACCTCTCCGCCACAAGCTGGGTAAGTGAGGCATAGAATGCCGTGGGGGAATCCGGAGGAGCATAAACATTTACTAGGGTTACTGAGGTATCCTGCACTTTGCCTACCACCATAATATACCTGGCCCCGGTGTCCGACACGACCTCCTCCTGTTCGAATGGGAAGGATGCCGACAGCAAGACAGCCACACCCCCCTCCTTCATCCTGATTCCAGTGAGGAATAAAACAAGTGTGGATGGGACTTGGTCTTGCGCTTTAGAGCCTCAGCTGGTGATAAGTGGGTTTTCTGCAAGAAATTCACCTCACAATTTTGTCTGGCAATATACTTCAATATTTGTTTCCTCTTCACTGGACTGGAGCATCCATTAATGTTATAGGAGAGTACCTTTACATTTTGGTTAATCATTTAAATTTGTCATAGTTACACTTTTTGAGAACAAGAGGGAGAAATGTATATACAAACTTGTCTGGTAGTTTTGCTTTTTCCTTGGCAATTAAGTACCCGCATAACTTAATCAGCGACATCAACTGCAAACTTATATACAGTGCCTTCAACAGCAAAACAAACTCCCAACCATGGGTCAAAATTATATGCTCGGGCCAGTCCTCAAATGAGGTCCCAAGCATGAGAGGAACAGAGGCAGACTAGTCCTTCAAGACTCGTCGATCCCCGTTCTGCGTGGATATCATTAGATTTCCAAGGGAGGGCTGGTGATAAATTCCCAGACATAGGGCAATCACAAATGCGATAACTAGAGGGGAACTCCAAGCTAGTGGCGAACATCCCTTTTCTCCCGGGGGTAATCCCCTAGTGGGAAAGCCCTAAAGTCAGCAATTTGCATACAGCAACGTTAGCCCGTCTCCCCCTCAAAATCCGTGCGGATCTGTAGCAGGTCAACTAGTTTCACCCTTGTGACAATTTTCGTCATTGTAAATCAGAAGTAGAATTGTCTAAGAAACAATGTCCCTGCTAGTTAATTGCCGACTATGTAATACAAGTTAAAAATCATCCGCCATCTCTAGAAAAAAAAAAAATCACTTAACCTTAGAATAATTCACAAAAAGTATGCCTTGGTCAGTAAGTATGGCAGTAGAGTCAACTAGACCCTGCCTGATAGATTGCCCCTACAAGGCCACCACCGAGGTAGAACTATATAGTTTTCAGCGAACATTACATTTTTTCTCCCTCGGTGTGTTAGAGTTTGGCACATTTAGTTTAGGTGGCAACTCAGCACAGTGGCCTAAGGCAGGCCCCGGGCCACAGAGTCGGCCGCAACTAGCACACCGGATCCGGGCCCGGAGTCCCCAGACCTCCCTTATAGGGTAAACGAGCCCGGGCAAGCCTCTCATCCTCCCCTCGCCCCCAGGCCGCTTCCAGGGAAAAACCTCCAGCCCAGTGCGCCAATTGTGTAGAAAGCATCCCGATGAGTACAGACAGGAGAACGTTTACAGTAGCTAATCTAACAGCTGGATCATATAGATCCTATTAACTAAACATTTGCATAATTCTACCTCCAAGGGGACCTTAAAGGTCTTCATAAGGTCAGATCATATTAGCTTCAACACTGAATAATATAGTGGCATAAGGACATCGCTTAACAAGGGAAAGCCTTCCTCCTAATCTGAAGTTCAGGAGATAAGCCTATTGATTTAAGAGACCCCCCCCCCCCCCAAGTTCAACCAGATCCCAGTTGGCAAGCTCCCACACGCAGAGTCAGGAAGAAGCTTCACCCATCAGACTAGAATGCAGCTCTCTGAGACTGGGATTCCACGTGAAGTAGTCTTCAATATTACCTCTGGAGTCCTCTATGTAAGTCAAGTCACATGAGGTCTACGTCGCTTAGCGCAGTGAGCCCCCCGACATAATGCCAAAAGCGCAGCATGCAAGTCGCCCGACTGTCGCAGAGCCTGTGGAGGATCTTCAAATCAGGTAGCGGTAAGGGAGCAGCCTCAAACGCTGTAAAAATGTTGGCAGAATCCAAAGAAGGAACCAGGTGAGAGCAGGGCCGGGCCATCCAGGCGAGGGGGAACGTGCCAAAATTTCTTCAGCCATAGAGTGGACGAAAAAACGAGCAGAATTTCACTTTTCTCTCCCCTGCAATTTGGTCTCCAAACTGGATTCTGGTTCATCATTTAGAGAGGATCCCCCATCCTCTTTTTGGAGATGTGCGGCCCTCTTATCTAATTTAGTGGGATCGCCAAAGTGCCTTATCAGGGCAGAGATGTCTGCTCGCAGATTCGTGTGTGGGATTCTCTGAGTAGTGCTGCTTCGAGGAGTTCCCTTCTGCGCTACACTCCAAGCAGAGGTGAGCAGATCCTTTCCCAGTTTTTCCTTAACTAGGGGTGGCACAGTGATTCCCATTGTCTCAAAGAATGGTGTGGCAGCCAGAAGATCTTGAAAAATGTTTGTTCCTTTGTCCGAGACGATTTTGAGACATGCAAGATACAGGACTTGTGCTTTGACATTACGGACATGGAGCTGTTTCAGAATCGGCCAAAGCAGCTTTCTAGCATCCTGTACAGCTGTTGTATGGTCGTCGTCTATATTTACTCTGTAACCTTCATATTGTAGTGCCCCTTGCCTCCATGCTATTCGGAGTATTTCCTCCTTAGCCCGATAGGAGGCAAGTCTTGCAATGATGGAGTGTGGCCTCGCATCTGGGTTTTTAGGCCAAGGAGCCAGGGAGCACAGAGTCCTGTGGCAATGGGAGCAGTTGTCTAAGTATTTTTTGCAGAAATGAGATTACATTCGGGTGTTTATCTTTGGACCCTTCGGGAATCCCATACATTCTTATGTTTTGCCTTCTGCTTCTGCCTTCCAAGTCGTCTAATTTGTGAGTGAGTTCCCGGTCCCAGGCAAGGAGATACAGCAAGAGTCGGTCGTGACGGTCCATCTGCTCGACCATATGATTTAGACACAGTTCCAGTTGCTCTGTTTTGTGGTCGACCTATTTAGGTCCGATCTAAAGTCGCTTAGTGTTTTGTCGATTTTGGCAACCATGCGTGCTGTTTGCATTATTATTTCGGCAAGATTTGCCGGGATTTCATCTGCAGGGGGCTCCGAATGCAGCAGGCCCTCCAGCGTCTCCCTCTCCTGCGAGGCACATCATCCGTCTCCCTGTATTTCTTTTAATTTTTGCATTGGGGTTGATGGAGGCTTTCCCGTTCTATTTCTTTTTGCCTTAGCGGTCGAAGACATCCCTTTTGTTGGGCGACGTATTTGGATTGTTTTCAGAAGGGAGATGGAGCCGAGGAATTATGCTGCCATAAGCTCGTTGACGTCACCGGAAGTCACCAAAAAAAAAAATAAAAAAAAATAAAATCTGATTAATACCCTCTACCAAAGTGAAGGAGCAGATGTCTTATTTCACCAACTTTTGTTCCAAACTCAGTTGCAACCACAGTATTAAAATAGAACAGCTATGTAAGAACTTACCATAACAGTAGATGTTCGAGGGGTTCTCTGTCATCAGGTCTGCTTTCCCTCCCACCATCCCCCTTCTTGACCTTTAGAATGAAGGTAGTCACTAAGCTGAACTCCATATAGTTTTTAAAATATAGCCATCTAATTAACCACATTCCCATGGTTTTTATACAAATTTCCCACTTTGGATGGCAAATATTTTATAAACTGTGGAGTTCAGGGTAGTGACTACCCTCATTGTAACAATCTTTTTATCCTGAACAACTTTGTTGCTTGTTTTTGTGTAGCTTGTATAGTTTTCAAGATATTTAGATTTGTTTGGCATGTGTGCAGAAGCGCGCTTAAACAGCAGATACTTTTTTCTCTGAGTGAACACTCAAGTAGACATGCCAAACAAATGTAAATATCTTGAAAACCATATAAATTACATATACACAACCAGTGTCAAAATTGTTCACAACAAAAAGACCTTTACAATGAGGGTAGTCACCAAGATGAACTCTGTACAGTTTTTAAAATATAGCCATCTCTGCTGTTGTATTGTAAAGCAGTGCTTGTTACTGAATCCGTGGGCTTGGCTACATCACTGTCACTAGACAGGATGCACTGTAGGTACACAGAAAGCAATAAACTTAGTTGAGATGGAGATCCCTAGGGGTCGTAAAACTACCATAAAGCTAGCAGGCTAATTTAGGAAAAACTCCTGATAGCAGAGGGAAGGACACACTAAGACTTCACACACAAATCAAAACACTCTACACAACATATGGTTTTACAAATTCTGTGTGTGCTATTCCTTTAAATATGGCAACCTGTACAAATTCTGGTATTGATCTGCACAGTTTTTGTAATAATGTCAGGTTGGAAACATTTCCTGCAATGGACGATGTAAGAGTCTGTGTTTACCCTGGTGAGACTGACTCAGGTGGCCATTAGCATTTGGTGCACGCATGGAACCCCCTTTAGCTCAGAAAACTGCTCAAGGGGGATGGCATTCATCCCTCTGAGAAGTGGAACTAAAAGGCTAGGGCTAGGTTTATACAGTACACTGAGGGTCCTTTAGACACATGTGTGTATGTGTGTGTGTGAGAATCAGAAGTGGCTAGGTGTTCTTATTCAGTTGAGAGATGTCTAGATGGTCATTGGAAAAGGAGAGTGTGTTTGGTCAAGTTGGTGGTGGTGGTGGGGGGGTGGGGGACAAGTGATTTGGAAGGCTATGTACATAAATGCTTGGAGCTTCAGGAAAAAGATCACTGATCTGGAGGCAGTGGTGGCTGAAACACGTGTGGACCAAGTGGTGATCAAGGAAACACGTACTACTCACTACCATGAGTGGGACATGACCATGCCCGGGGTATACTGTGTATAGAAAAGATAGAAAAAGAAAGAGTAAAGAAGAGGTAGTGTTATACATGCTGAATCAAATAAAATCTTCAGAGACTGAGGACATGGGACAGAGCGAGCACAGAAATAATATTGGTGCAGGTAGTAACAGAAGAACTATCAGACTAAGGGTGGTTCATAAGACTTCTATCTGAGAAGAAGGAAGCGGATGAGGAATTAGGAGAGGAGATAAAAAAAAAAAAAAGGTAGCAGGACTTGAGGAGGTGCTGCTACTAGGTGACTTTTGCATGGCAGATGCGGACTATAAAACTGAGTCAGGCAATTTTCAAGGCAGTGTATGGGTACTGATTAAAGAAATAGCTGCCATTACATATTTAAGGTCACTTCAATACCAGCCTCTTACTGCCTGTAAAGCACTTTGGGATACAGTGTGTATGAAAAGCACTATATGAAGACATCATTCTTCTTTCAACATTTCTCCTGAGGCATCGGTGCTGTTTAAAAATGCTAAACACTCTTCTTGCAGTTTCCTCTCCTCCCAAATATCATATTTTTCTCTTTCTAGTTAGAACACTATACAAGTAAAGCCTGTCTGAAAGCTGCAGTTGTGTACTATGCCAGAGATGTCCCACTTACCACTCTCCCTGTGTGAAATGTAGCATGTCCTCAATGTTGTGCTCGTCTGTGACAAAATGGATGCCAAAGAGCCCAGTGTCAGAGTAGCAGGTGTTGAAGGTCTGGAAGCTCTCACATAATTTGTTCTCAACAGAAATACGAGCCAGTCTGCTGGATAGATTCTGGAACAAAACACATATGGGTTAAAAAAACAAAAGCCACCACCCTATTAACGACAATCTGTCAGTGCAGATGGACATAGTACAGTTACATAAGAACTTACTGAAAAAGTAGATAGAGAGGCACTCTTGCAGCAGGTAATACCATTAGGACCAAGCTGCCAGGGGTTAGGACCCCACGGAAAATTTCTAGCTAGCAGTCTATGGCAGGGTACTGCCCCTGATATCGGCTCCACCCCGATGTCAGCTCTGATATAAAGGGGGTGGTCCCTCAGCACCACCTCAGTTCTCCAACCGGAGACCTGGCCGATATGAAAATGGAGGATCTCCCATCCCCCAAACAGAAAAAGAAACACTAGTTCCAGGGGGCAGGTGGGTGGGAAAGCCACCTGCTGCAAGATCTCCTCTTAAAAATCTACTGTTATGGTAAGTTCTTCCATAACTTTACGATCTTGCTTCAAGGAGGAGCTCTTACAGCAGGTAATACTATTGGGAGCGAGTCTCAAGCAGTACCCAAAGAGAGACCCAGGTCAGAAGGGTGGGGGACTGAAAGCAAAAGGCCGCAGGCACCTCAGCAGAGTAGTCCCTGAAGGACCACTAGGCCAAAACCTGCTCCCCTTCTGGTAGAAATGTCCAGACTGTAGTGCCCGATGAAAGTGTGTACTGAACTCAAAGTAGAGGCTGCACAAAGGTCCACTGATAAGAATTCCTGAGGGATGCGAATGATGTTGCAACCCCTCCAGCGGAGTGATCCTTGACTGGTCCTGGTAAGGGTCTGTTGTACTTGTGATAACAGAACACGATGCAATTCACAAGCCACTTGGGTTAATGTCTGTTTTGCTACTGGTGCCCCTACTTTTCTTTGGGCAAACGAGACAAATAGCTGGTCTGTCTTTCTGGAGGAACTAATACGAGCAAGATAGTAGAGAATTCTATGTACATCCAGAGTATGTAATAAGACCTCCCTCCTCTGTTTGAGTACTCTGGGTAATAAACAGGAGCTGGATGTCTTTGTTCAAGGTGAACTCCGACACTACCTTCGGAAGGAACTTGGGATTTGTGCACAGGGCTATCCTGTCCCAGTGAAAAATAAGATAAAGCTCTTTACACATCTGAGCCTGCAGCTCAGAAATCCTCTGAGCGGAAGTAATGGCAACTAAAAATAACACCTTCCAAGACAGAAGGCACAGTTTACAACTTGCGGCTGGTTCAAAGAGGGGGCAAAGTAAGCTCTTCTAAGACAAACAGGAGGTCTCAAGGTGGCACTGGATCTCTCTTGGGGGTGTTTAATAAGCAAGATTCCCTTAAAAAGGTCTTCTGTAGGTCCTGCTGTGTCAGAGTCCTCCCATTCAGGGGTGCATGATAAGCTGACACTGCACAGAGATAAACCTTAATGGACAAGTAGCTAAGACCCAGTTCCGAGAGGGAGCGCAGATGCTCTAGCACAGATTCCATCGAACAGGTGAGGGGATCTAGAGAATAGGGGAATGCCCACAAGCAGAAATGCTTTCACTTTATGGCATATGTTGCCCTGGTAGAGGGCTTTCTGACTGGTACGAGAACCTCTGCCACTCTGAGAGATACTCCAGATCTGTCCCTAGCTAAGTCTGCAGGAGCCATGCATGACAGAGACCTATAAATACTTCATGGGGGGTACAAAAAGACACAGGAGGGGAAGATGCACAAGAGTGGGGGGACAGGCAATGAAGCTGGAAGGGAGGTAAATTTAAGAGGGTTGTGAAGAAGTACATCTGCACTGAAAGAGTAATGGATGCCTGGAACAGGCTTCCAGCAAAGGTGATGGGGCAAAAATTGGTGGGTTTCAAGAATGCATAGGACAGGCACAAGGGAATCTTGGTGGTGGGGGGGGGGCAAAAGATGGGCAGACTGGGTATGCCTAGCGATCCTTATCTACTGTCAAATTATGTTTCTGAGAGTCCGGGTTGGGGGTGGGGGTGGTAAAGGAGTCCAGACATTTACTTGAAAAATGCTACACTGGGATACAGCAGCCAGCTAGACTGTTTCTGATGCAGAATATGACAAATAAAAAAATATAAACAAGTTTTACGAGTGCTAAAATAGAAGTTTTCCATCACATTTGGAATGACATTTCCCACTTAAATACCAAAACCACCCTGCAGAAGATTGGCTGGGATTACCTGACAGCCCCCTTAAATATAAAAGGGGGGACAGAAATTTAACAGGAAGCTACACAACATGCGAAACTCCAAGGGTCCAGAGCTCTACCCGCACTACATTAAAGGCCTTCCACTGCTCCCACACTGCAAAGCACAGGTCTGGGAAATGAAAACTACGTTCACTATAATTCTTGATCTTCCAGATTATCTTCACCATTCAGGCACACTTACAGGTCTAAGCTGAAGGCACCAGGACCCAGTGGAAGCAAACTCTTTTTGCAGCCTAGGAGGGGACGGATAGTGCTGGTGCCACTTATGAAGCAGATGTAGTGACATCATGCTCGTAGCTTGTCCGGTAACCAACGCTGGCCCCTTCCCTTCCTCAGTTCTGTTTCCTTGAACAGAAAACAAGTGGGGGAGAGAAAAAAAAAAGAGAAGGCTATAGACTCCTAGCCCAAAGGGACAGGAAAAGGATATAAAACCTCAAAACACACCCAACTATCAACTTAAGAGAACTAAGTGACAGGCTTAAGTGGCACAGGTGTAGTGGCTGCAAGAACCACAGCCTAATCGAGCCACCTGGACAGGAAGGCAGAGAGATGGACAATAGCATTGGATAGAACTCTGGCAGGAGCTAGAGGCCCAGAGGACCTCAGCATAGTCGAAGGCAGATGCCAACAAATCAGAATCTTGTACTCAGTAGAGGACAAGAATCTTGAAGCTCCAAAGGAGCAGGAGCAAAGCCAAATAGAAAAACAAGTGCAAGACAAAAGCCTTCTTGCCACTCCAAAGTGTGCTGAAGAACTAAAAGTAGAACCCATATGATGTAGGAAAAAACCCCATCCAGCCCATGGGCTTAAGAAGAACAATGAAAAGAACCCCCTACTACATCTCTCTCCCCCTAGCTTGCAGTGAGGCTGCAAATGACTGAGGTTTTGAGGCTGCCATTGGTAGAGGCTCAGAACACAGGCTAAGAAAATGTTATTAGCAGCTAGGGGATGAATACAGGAAATATCCCCACAGGAACAGAGTGAGCATAAAAAAGGAAAACAGTGGGTAAAAAAAAAATGTTTTTTTTTTTTTTTTTAAATTCCCCAATAGAAGAAAAAAAGCTGGATTCCAGGAGAGGAGCAGATATGGGGGAGTAGCAAGAAGTACAGAGAAAGTACAGTTACGCAAGAACTTACCATACCAGTAGATCTTTGAGAGGAGCTCTTGCAGCAGGTAATACCATTAGGACTAATGCCGCCAGGCGTTAGGACCCCATGGAAAACTTGTAGCTAGTAGTCTGGAGAGGCGGTCACCTGGCACCATCTCAGTTCTCCCACTGGAGACCCAGCTGAAAAACATACCATTTTCCTCCTAGAAGCAATGTCTGGGCTGTAATGCCTGATGAAGGTGTGGACCGTGCTCCATGTTGCTGCAGCACAAATGTCTGCTGATGAAACATTTTCTAAGGAGGCAAAAGAGGTAGCCACAGCCCTCGTGGAGTGACCCTTAACAGGTCCCAGAAGGGGTTTGTCATGATGCTGATAACAAAAAGAAATACAGTGCACCAGCCAACGGGCTAGTGACTGACTGGAGACAGGAGCCCCTGTCATTCTTTTTGCAAAGGAGACGAACAACTGGTCCATCTTTCTGGAAGGTTGAGTCCAGTGGAGATAATACCGCAGGATTCTGTGGACATCCAAGGTGTGCAACAACGCTTCACCTTGGTTTGTAAACTCAGGATAATAAACGATAAGGTTGATGTCCTGGTTCAAAGTCAGCACTGACACCACCTTCGGTAGAAATTTAGGGTTTGTACGCAGGGTCACCCTGTCCCTGTGAAAGACAACGTAAGGCTCCTTACACATCAAAGCCTGAAGCTCGGAAACCCTTCGAACGGAAGTAATGGCAACCAAAAGAAGTGCTTTCCAAGAAAGAAAGCATAGCTTGCAAGTTGCGGCTGGTTCAAAGGGAGGAAGGGTGAACTTCTCAAGAATGAAAAGTAAATCCCAAGGAGGAACAGGGTCCCTCCTGGGAGGCCTGATGTGCAAGACCACTCTGAGAAAGGTCTTGAAGACATTCAGTTGTGCTAGAGTTCTCTCCCCAAAGGGTTCATGATATGCGGAGACCGCACACATGTGCACCTTGATGGACGAGTAGCTTAGCCCCAAGTCCCAAAAGGTGGAGGAGGTAGTCTAGCACGTGCCTAACTGGACAATCCAGGGGATCTAGGGCACCGGCAGTTGCCCAGAGACAGAAACACTTCCACTTCATAGCGTACGTAGCCCTACTAGAAGGTTTTCTCGTTGCCACCAAGACCACTGCCACCCTGCTTGACACTCCTAATCTCCCCTCTACTAAGACTGTAGGAGCCAGGTGTGCAGGTAAAAAGTATGCAGAGTAGGATGGATGAATGTCCCCTGTTCTTGTGAGAGCAGGTGGGTGGAGAGAGGCAACTGTACTGGGGGTTCCAATGACAGTTGTTGAAGCAGCAGATACCAAATCTGATGAGCGCCATAGTGGAGCTATGAGGATCATCCTGGCTCCTTCCAACCGGAGTTGAGCAGTACTCTCTGAATGAGGGGGAAGGAAGGGAGGCATACAGAAACCTCCCTGTCCAGAAGAGGGACACTGCGTCACCAAAAAACACCAGGCCCTGGATAGAGCGAGCAAAAATTTTGCAGTTTGGTGTTGCATGGGGGCCTGAAAAAGAAGTCTAACTCTGGGCGGCCCCAGAACCGAAGGGTCGTCTGCCTTCTTAGAGAAGTCCCTACTGTGACTCGGAGAGAAGGGGGGGGAGAGAGCGTGCGCGCGAGCGGCTGAGACTGTTGGCAAGAATGTTCTGGACCCCTGGCAGGTGCACCGCTGTGAGGTCTAGATGATGTTCTGCTGCCTAATCCCACATTCTTATGGTCTCCCTGCAAAGAGGATAAGAAAGAGTTCTCCCTTGCTTGTTGATGTAGAAGATTACTGGTGTGTTGTCTGTCTGCACCAGTAGAGGACCCTGAAAGAGCTGGTCTCAAAATGCCTGAAGCGCCTTCAGAACTACTCATTTCCAGAACACTGATATGTAGAGAGCGTTCTGTGGGAGACCAGGACCCTCAAGTCCAGTGATCCCTTAAGTAGGCCCCCCCCCCAATCTTGTCAACGAGGCATCTGTTGTCAGGATTTGGTCTCCGAAAGGAGACTCCTCCCTTTAGGTTTGCATGGCACAGCCATCAGTCAAGGGAGCGATAAACCGCCCAAGAAACCCAGATCTGTTGATCCAGGTCGTCCACTGCCTAGTCTCACTGGATCCTGAGGTGCCACTGAAGGACCCTAATGTGCAATCTGCCGAGGGGGACCGTAGGTATGGCAGCCACCATGTGGACAATTAGCTGCAGAAAAACCCTTGCAGGGATAGAGGGGGCTACTTGTACTCTGCTTGCCAAGGCCCGCAAGCGTTCTGCCTTGTCCAAGGGCAGAAAGGCTCTTCCCTGCATGGTGCCCAGGCTCGCCCCTATAAATTGCAACTGCTGGAATGACCAAGATTGAGACTTTGGACAATTCACTGTTATTCCCAGGGAGTGGAAGAGCTCTTCTGTCTGTTTCAGGGTGACTTGAAGCTGCTCGTCTGAAGGGGCAGAGAGAAGCCAGTCGTCCAGGAAGGAGTAGACTAAGAGGCCTCTCCTCCGGAGGGCCACTGCCACCACTGCCAGACACTTGGTGAAGACTCTGGGGGCAGATGAAAGGCTGAAGGGCAGAACCTGGAACTGGTAATGCTGGTCCTGAAACCTGAAACGAAGCAATCTTCTGTGGGACTTCAGAACCTTGATATGCATATAAGCATCTTGCATATCTAGGGAGCATAACTAGTCCCTTGATGAAGAAAGGGGAATAGACTTGCCAGAGTTATCATCCGAAGTCCCTGGTACTTGACTGAGAGATTGAGCTGACTTAAGTCCAGAACTGGGCGAAGGTCTCCAGTTTTCTTTGGGACCAGGAAAAAACGGGAGTAATAACCTTTGCCCCTATGTGCCGGAGGAACCAGCTGGATGGCTTTTTTCTGTAGAAGCAGCTGAATTTCCTCTGCCAGAAGATAGGCATGGGCTGGTGGACAACTGACCAGGGGGGTGGGTTGTCCGGTGGGATAGAGGGGAACTCTACCGAGTACCCTTTTCGAATAGTGCCCAGTACCCACTGGTCTGTGGTGATGCTGGACCATTCGAGCGGGTAGAGGGCAAATCTCCCTCCTACCTTCTTGGTCAGCAACTCCTGGGAAAGGTGAGGGAGAGGCAGCAAGTCAGGCAATGGGAGTAACTGGGAGCTTTGGGCTTCCTAGGGCCTTGGGAGCCTTGGGGGGGCAGGGTGATTCCCACCTCTTGAATCCCTTACCCTGGTGATTTTTACCTCCCTGTCCCTGTCCTTTACGAAAGGGACGGCGACAGGTTCTTGAGGCTGGGATTTATACATGCAGCGAACATCTGCAACTGCTTTCCCTGAACCTTGAAGTTGTTTGACCAAGGTTTCTACCTCTGGGCCAAACAGCACTGGGCCTTGAAATGGAGGACAAGCCCTGAAGGTGGACAAGGACATGACCAGATGGAATTCACCTTGGTGTACTAAAAGAACTTAGTTGTTTTCTGTTCCACTGACAGCTTTGTCCAGCAGCTCACAAGAAACATGAGTGATTCCAGAAGACTGGAAAAGGACCGATGTTATCTCTCTACGTAAAAGCGGCAGCAAGGAGGATACTAGTGGAATGATGGGTTACACTGGGAGGGATATCTCCAGCAGGAGGAGGGAGGTGATGTTGCCATTATATTGCTCACTAGTGTGGCCACACCTGGAGTACTGTGTTCAGTTTAGGCAGTGTGCTCCTTAGAAAGGGCATAGGCAGAGTACAGACCATTCAGAGGAGGATGCATGGTTGCATGAGAAGCTCTATGAAAAGAAAGTGAGGGCTCTCGACATGTGCACCTTGGAAGAAAGGAGTGGGGGGATATTTATTTATTTTATTAGCTTTTGTTGACCGGATAAGTGCACTAGACAAATCCTGCCTATTTTCAGGCACGACCCGGGGGAGGGGGATACAGATGAATGCCAACTGACCTTGAACCAGATTAAGCTGTTGGTGGTATTTTTAGTGAATGAGGGAAATTTGGCCAGGACACCGGGGAGATTCCCCTACTCTTTTCGATAAGTGCCATGGGATCTTTAACATCCACCTGAACTACCACCAATCCAGGCAGATGGGACCTCGGTTTTAACGTCTCATCCGAAAGACGGCACCTCAGAAATGCAGCACCCCTCTCATGCTGCATTACAGTGTCAGTACTGGGATATTAACCCAAGTGCCAGATGTGGGAACTGAACCCACAGCCCTCTGATCTCCCGGCCTCAGAGGCGAGTGTGCTACCTACCGAGCCACTGACACTAGGTGGGGAATGCTTCTTCCTTCTTTTACCCTTCGGGTCTGGATGGGAGCCTTCATCCCCAGCTGGGGCAGGTGGAGTGGGGAGGAGGTTCCATGGGTGGTGGAACTGGGGGTCTATAAAGAAGATCCCCCTTCATGGTATTCCACCAAGAAGTGAATAAGGACCCAATGTCCACCACTGGGATGACCGCTGGGCCGGGCACCGGGTTAGCAGGACCAGGCATCTGAGGGTCAGGGACCGGCGCCGGGTCCTGGAGATCTGTACCTGTATCCGGACGTTCGGTGTCACCTTCGCCTGGGGAGCTAGCATCTGGGGTGGGCGGAGGCCCTGCAGACTACCAACCCTCCACCGGCGACCGCCCCTTATCAGGCGTCGGGTTGCGGGACATCGGTGAAGGCGACCGGCTAGGTTTGAGATTGTCAGCTGGAGGGCATATCTTGGCCGGTGGGGGTGGAGGTGGTGTCCAATGCTTGACGACCTCCTGCCTACCCTCTTGTTCATCAGAGCGCTTCCGTTTTTACAGATGAACTAGGCCTGTCCTTCAGAATCCCTGAGGACTGGTGTTCCTGGGTCGACCCTGAGGCAGGCTTGTGGGGTTGGTGAGCCGGAAGATGAGTGCCCAGAAGAGGCTGACTCTGTTGCTTGGCCTAAGAAGAGGCGGTGAAGACTTATCCTTGTGGCAGGACTAGGCAGCATGGGCCAGAACCGAGCCAGACCTCCGGCTGGAGGTCGAAGCAGAAGGTACTTTCTGAAGGGCGACTTTAGGCGGGACTCGGACCTGGCCCCATCTTTGTCCCGGTGGTGATGCTTCCCACCTGACAATTTTTCCTTGGTTGGGGAGTCCCTGGAGGGAGAAGAAGAGCTGGCCCCTGAACCTCGCTGCATAGCCATCATTTTTCTCTCCAAAAGGTAGGCTTTGAGTGCGTTGGCTCTTCTTGTTTTCTGATTAAATTTCTGGCAGTGCAGGCAGGTGACGGGCCCTAGGCAAATTAGGTAGGCCGCGTGGCCGTCCTTAGCCAGAATCTGCTTCCTGCACGCACATTTTGATTTTCGTCGCAGTGGAGAGGGCTACGACAAACACAAGCTCAGAGATGAATAAGAAAGCTAAGAAACAAATGACTTTCTGAGACGAACTTTCCTCAAGAGCGGTCAACTGGCAGAGAAGGCGTCCGTGGAGCTGAACTACATGGGTCGACGGTGGGAAAAGAACTGAGATGACACCACAGGACTGCCCCTTTATACGCCTGATGTCAGGTGGAGTCGACGTTGGGGCAGTCCCTTGATACAGACTGATAGCTACAAGTTTTCCTGGGTCCTAACACCAAGTGCATTAGTCCTAATGATATTACCTGCTGCAGAGCTCCTCGAGTCAGATCTATCAAAAACAGGTTGAGTTGCCCAGAAGCACTAACTCTTACCCAAGTTGGGGATGGACAGTGGTCTTGTCACTGAATGGTGAAGATATTCTGGAAGCTCAAGAACTCACGGTGGGTACATAAATTGTCATATCTTCCGTGAGTAAGTATTCACTATTCATTCTCACTTATGGGTCAGCATACCAAGCTGTTCTCAAAACAGGGAGGAGTCAGGTCATGGGGAAAAAAGTATCCCTCAGTGCTCTGAAAGGGGAGAACCATGGGATGTCGGGACTTCACAGGTGTGAAGGGACTGGAGAATGGTTAGTACAGGCAAAGTTTCCCATGGCCTGAAGCAGGAGGGTGCTCAGATAGCTTGCGCCTGATCCTGTGGGAGAAAAGAGAATCACCTGGTAGGACGAGTTCAGCACCCTACTCCGAGCCAAGAGTGCCAACTTGGAGACGTGAAGCCATACCATCCACCGAATGCAGCCTGCTGTTCCCCCTAGCCTGGTAGCTACCTCATTGGCATTGTAGGACACCCTTGCTTGGTGCCTCACCAGCTCCAGGCCCTCAGCAGAAAGGCAAATGGCCTGCCTGGCTGACTCACAGTCCAGTACGAATGCTAAGAGCTGACTCAATGTTGTCTACAGGGCCTTGCCATAAGCTGTCTTGTGCAGAAATGTACATCACAGTGTATACCACCACAAAAACTCTCATGCCCCAAAAGTATCTATCATCAGACAGTTGCTGTCGGGGGTGGGGTGGGGGGTGCACCAGGCGCCTAGAGGGGGTCTGCAGCACCAGAATCCCTCAGGCGGGGTGAGGCAAAACACCTGGAGACCCACTGAAGCACAATATTTACAATGAATGTCCCTAGAAGCTAAAGAGCATGTAAATGGACTGAGCCAGACATTCCTGGATGCCTCTGTAAAGGGCCGAGGCCACAGAGGGATGACAGATGTGCCATTGCTGGAATCTTCAAGGATCGACAGTGCCAGGAAAGCAGTACTGTGAACTGCAAATGGACGAATATTCATCTCCTGCATCATCTATGTCAAGAACTGCTGGTACAGTGAGTACTTAACATAAGAGGACAGGCAAAAATCCTTTTCCTCAGAGGCGAAAGTAGGAGAGGAGGAGCTGGATCCAGCCAATGCTGGTGCAGGGTGCACAGGTTGGAAAACAGCCTGGTCTCCCTTGAGGAGGTACTGGCAGAACATACCAGCTGTCAACCTGAACTGATCTCAGGTCATGGGTCCCAAAGGACCCAAAACACCTGGGATTACAAGGATGGGGGCAGAGGAGAGGGAGGGGGCGGGTCATGGACGACTAGGCCAAGTCCTCTGCCAGAGCTGCAAGAATGCTCAAGGGACCTAGTCTGGAGGGAGGGCCTGGCAAACTCACTTGACTGTGACAGACTAATAGGTGGACCCATCCAGGCGGTGCCTCTGGGGGGAGCTCCCAGGTGGGGAGAGCAGGAGAGCACAGCTGGACTGGGCCCACAGAGAAGCTCAGGTCCCCACCAATGACAGGACCTGTCAGTTGCAGAGAGAAATGAGGCCCGGGGCTAGCACTGTGATCCCTGCCAGAGGTACCACCATCTACAGACAAGTGGTGAGCCACAGGTCCACTGCCCTGCCTCAACTCTTCACCAGGGCTAACCCTGCCCCCCCTCCCCCCGGGCCAAGTACAGTCTCTAGGCCAGAACCACCTCCACAGAACTGGCCCTGGAACCAGCACCACAATCTGACCTGGCACTTGGAACGGCACTGGAACCTGAACCAGCTCTGCAAATGGCACCAGAAGGGGCCCTGTTGCTGTCTCCAGTGTCAGCCTGATGGGAAACCCCTGACCCAGACTCAGGACAAGGCCAAGAAAGGCCTCCATCCTCACCAGCTCTCTCCACAAGCCCAAGGCCGACATTATCCTCCTCCCCGGGCCAGAAGGGTGTTCAGGACAATGACCTCTGGATCCAAGACAGGGCTGGCTCCAGAAATACAGGTTACTCACCTGTAACAGGAGTTCTAGGAATGGTATATGTTGTTCATCCACACTCATTGGCAGGTATCCTTGCCGCTTTAAATCTTGCCGGAAGGTCTTCAAGCTTGCTCCTCCCACCCACCCGGTGGTATAACTCGGCCCGCCCATGATGCCAGATCTGGCCCGCTGGAAGCTCATAGTTGTGCTGCCGGCTGGAGAAGTCGGGGAGTCGTGGTGGATGAACAACATATACCATTCCTAGAACTCCTGTTACAGGTGAGTAACCTGTTTTCTAGGGACATGGATATGTTGTTCATCCACACTCATTGGCAGACTCCTAGCAGTTCTCCGGGAGGAGGGAGGCAAGACGACACCCCAATACTTACTTGGGAAAGAGAGACTGGAGACCGAGGCCCCAAAACCAGCATCCCGGCGTGACTCAAGGTCGATGTGGTAATGGTAATGAAGGTGTTTGCTGACTCAGGTAGCAGCCCTGCAGATTTCCTGATAGGGACGCCCTGGAAGCAGCCACTGCAGCAGTATGGCGGGTAGAATGAGCTCTTATCCCTCTGGGAGGCTCCATGCCCGTCAACTTATAGCAGAGATCTATGCAGGAGGTGACCCACCTGCTTATCGTCCGCTTGGCTGCAGGTCTGCCAGATGCGGCTTCAGCGTAGGTGACAAACAGCTGGCGAACCTCTCCGATTTCAGCCGCGCGCTCTTTGTAATAGGCGAGCGCCCTTCTAGGGTCCAAAGTATGGAGCCTATATTCGGCCTCCGAGGTGGATTGGGGTAGAACACCGCAGAGTCAACACCTGGTTAAGGTGAAACTCGACACCACCTTCGGAAGGAATTTCGGTGAAGAGACAACCTTGTCCCTGTGGAAGACCAGGTAAGGAGACTGATGGAAAGCGCCTGGAGCTCTCCCATCCTTCTGGCTGACGGATAGCCACCAAGAAGGCGGTCTTCCACGACAGGTGAGAGAGCACACCTGTGCATAGGTTCAATGGCTTGCCCATGAGCTTTGCCAGTACCAGCAGTAGATCCCACGGAGGTGGGGTTCTCGCGACTGAGGAAATGTGATCAAGGCCTTTGAAAAACGCCAGACCACCTTCTCCTCTGCCACCGACTGCTTCCTGCCCGCGCCCGTAAGCAGAGATGGCTGCCAGGTGCACCCTTAGGTCGCTGACCTAAGCCCTGATTAGAAAGGGACCATAAATAGTCCAAGATGCTTGCCAAGGAACAGGAGGAAGGTCCAAGCCTTGTTCGACACCAAATGGAAACCTTTTCCATTTGAAGGCATAGCATTTTCTGGTCGACTCACGGGACGCCTCAACTACATTGAGGACCTCGTCGAAAGACCCAAGGCCTGGAACTCTAGCCGCCAGGAACCAGGCCGTCAGGTGCAGGGATTGAAGGTCCGGATGGAACACCTTCCTGATTGACTGAGAGCAGGTCCGGCGAGCTGGAAGCTGCCGGAGTCCTGGAGCTGAGACTGAGGATCTGGTACCAGAACTGGCGAGGCCAGTCTGGGGCTATCAGAATCACCTGCTCCTTGTCCCTCCTCGCCTTGAGAAGCACCTTGTGGATCAAGGGAAATGGGGGAAAGGCGTAGAAGAGGCCTGGGGTCCACGGCCTCGAGAAGGCATCCCCCTGCAGCGAGCCCTGCTGAGGGGGGCGGGCATGGAACAGTCTCAGCTCTGCTCTCCCTGAGGCGAACAGGTCCACCTGAGGTGTGCCCCAATGGGAGAACAGATGCTGTACTACCTCCGCAGGAGAGACCACTGGGATGCAGCCTATCCGGCTCAGGGCATCGGCCAGGGTGTTGGAGGCTCCTGCCACATGAATGGCTAGGAGATCCGCCTCCAGGCTGCGACGAGTGACCAAATCGCGAGAGCTTCCTTGCATAGAAGCATGGAGCGATCCCGCCTGGCGGTTTAGATAGAACATGGTCGTGGTATTGTCCGCCTGGACTCGGACCACTTGACCCCGGAGGAACGGAGCAAAGGCGGTGAGAGCTAGGCGGACCGCCGGAGCTCCAGCAGGTTGATGTGGCATCGACTCCGCGGGACCAGAGGCCATGAGCCCGGTGTTCCCCCAGATGGGCACCCCAACCCATCAGAGAGGCATCGGTCGATAGAGAGACCGTCGGCTCGGGGCGGACGAACGGGATGCCCTCCTGCAAATGATCTGGAACGGTCCACCACTGGAGAGCGTTCCACATCCCCTGTGTCACCGACACAAGCTGGTCCAAAGGATCGCAGCGTTGTGACCACTGGCTGGCCAGTCCCCACTGAAGGGGACGCATGTTCCAGCGGGCCCAACGGACCACGCTGGTGCAGGCCGCCATGAGACCCAGGAGGCGCAGGAAGTCCCGGTAGGCGCAATTGCCCAACCAGAAATGATCGGGCAAAGGAGGAAAGAACCCGGCCCTGTCCGGGGAGCCGCCTGGCTCGAAGAGAGTCGAGCTGCGCCCGATGAATAGAATCACCTGCTTTGGCTCGAGTCTCACTTGGCCTCGTTGATAAGGAGGCCCAGTTGAGAGCAGACCTGGAGGGCCAGATCTCTGACCACTCCGCCTCCTTCCTGGAGGGAGCTGCTATCAGCCAGTCGTCCAGGTAAGGTACACCCGACCCGCGCCGCAGGAATGCTGTCACCACTGCCATGCATTTGGTGAAGACCCTGGAGCTGGAGAAGCCAAGGGCATGGCTTGAACTCGAAAGGGATCCTTCCGCCGAAGCTAAGGAATCTCTGGTGAGACGGACGGATAGGGACGTGAAAAACGCGCCCTGCAAGTCCAGAGAGCAGAACCACACGCCTGCTCCAAGGATGGTATTATCTGAGCCAGAGTGACCATCCTGAAGGTTCGAGACCTTAGGAACTTGTTTAGGTCGTAGAGTCGAGAATGGGGCGCCAGCCCCCGTCCGCTTCGGAACCAGGAAGTACCTGGACACAAACCCTGGGTCTGAAGGAGGGTCCGCCACCTCTTTATCACCTCCTTCTGGAGGAGGAGAATTGTCGCCTCGACGAGCCGCCAGTGAGGCTGGGGACCCCAGCTCCCGAGGGCCACGGCTCTGAAGGGTGGTGCCTGTCAATTCCAGAGGCAGGCCTCTTCCCACCACCTCTCAGACCCACCTGTCCGTGGTAACAGCGACCAGGCGGAACGGAAGTGCCGGAGCCGCTTTCAAGGGGACCTAGGGGTGACGGGAATGGGGCGACACCCCTCAGCCCGTCACTGGGCAGGCTTGGAGGAGGGACCGCCGAGGGACCTCCTGGGCCTTTTCCTCCCTGCCTCCTGTTAGAGGAAGCCGGGCGGTTGGGTTTGGGATGCCAAGGCCGAGCCTGCTGGCCCTGACGTTGCTGGGCAGGCGCACGGGGCACAGAAGGACGAAAGGGCTTAGGCTGTGGTTTGATGGCCTTGTCCTTCTGAGCGGAAGAGACCGAGTCCAAGGTAGCATTGGACTTCTCGATCCTCTGCAGGTGACCTTCCACCCCAGGGCCAAGAGGTCAGTCCCCAAAAGGGAACATCCGCCAACTTGTGCTGGGTATCCGTAAAGGTGGATATCCTCAGCCAAGCCCGCCGACGATAGCCACTGCGGCCGCCACCGATCTGGCACATGAGTCCCCTATATCCAAAGCAGTCTGAGCTGCTGTTTCCTGCCCTGGTCCCGCACCTGCTTAACCGTAGTCTGCAGATCGGCGGGAAGATGAGGGATGACCTCATCCAGGGAGCCCAACAGGGCATGAGAAAAATGTGCCATGAGGACGGCCGAACTGGCCTGACGAAGGCCGAGAGAGGACGCAGCGTAGACTTTTCGCCCCGACATAGTCCACTTCTTGACCTTGTCAGGAGGTTTGTCCACATCCCTGACGCAGCGCGCGCCGGAAAACGCTGTCGGGTAACCAACCCCTCAGCAGAGGGGTGTTCCGAAAACCGGACAAGGAACCGGAGGACCGGGATACTTCTGGCCATCCTGGCCGGGCGCAGGGCAGGAAGCAGGGCGCTGCCAAAGCTCCAGTGCCGACCCACTATGGCCTCGCCACCGAAAGGCCTCCGTCGAGAATCCCCTCGTCCAGAATCTCCGTGAGGGGATACCTGGCCTGCTTGGAACGGGTTCGAGCTCCATCCCGGTGGACTCCGAGATGAGCCGAAGCAGTCCTAGGAAGGACGACGGGCTATCGCCCATTGACTGACCTTCCTGAAGACTCCAAGTCCAGTCGCTTGAGAAAAAGGAGGAATCATCTTCGGACTTGAAGAGTCCTCAAGAGCTGCTCTGGCCTGAGCCACCCTTCACCTGCCGAGGTCGGTCGGGAGTGAGGGTAACTGACAGCCGATGGGTAGACCCAGCCGACCGAGAATCTTGGTTGGAGCCCCAATTGGTGGCTGTGGAGGCGGAGGTTCCACCGAATCGGTGGAGCAGCTGGTTTTGGCCGAACAACCGGCCTGGGTATAGGCTCCTCGGATAAGTCGAGGGGTTGTGTCGGCAGCTCCGGTGACAGCCACTTAATGGCCGGGGAAGGCGACGGGGTCGGCTTACTCCCGGCCAGGAGGAGCTGTTGCAACATAAGGTCCTCGTACCGTCGACGTAATTTACGCCGAAGCCTCCCCTCGTCCGAGGAGGAGGACGAGGACGAGCGGCGACGCCGCTTACCACGGTGCCGAGACCGAGACCGCCTATGACGGTGGGATCGGCTGGACCGTGAAGAGGTCCGAGACCGAGACCGAGTCCCGGAATTTCCGAGGTCGGTGCGGGGAGGTGTCGGCCGGAACCGGCACTCCCTTCGGCTCGGATGGTCCATCCGAGGGCTCCGGAACCGGAGGCACAGGCGAGCCCATGGGATCTCAACTCCTCCTGGGAACCGGGAGAGGGAATTCGGCTGCTAAAGGCGACAGCCCGCCCAACGGGTCGAGAAAATCTCACTTCGGCGGTGGGAGTCTCGGTCAACTGACCTGACGGGGACACCGTGAGGCCAGTGGTCGGTGGTCGACCAAGCCGACGGTCGACGACTCGGGGAGAGGGACCTTTCCCGCTCCCAAGAGCGTCGACGGAGGGACTTACCCCTGTCCTTCTTTTTGGACCGAGAATAAGGTCCAGCAGACGTAGGCCCTTCTCCCTTAGTGGAGAGGGACAGACAAAGCTCCTTAAAAGAAGCCGTGTAGGAAGAACCCAGAGAGAGCGGATAATGCCACGTCGAGAAGATACGGCTCCGCCGCCTTCTTCGAGGGCGAATCATCCGCCGAAGCTGATCCGCCGAGCCCGCCGACACCGCCAACCGGGCTCCTTGGACTTCACCGAGGGAAACGCTTCGGACGGCCCAGTTGCAATCGGGCAGCACGGCTTCGAGGACGAGGGCCGAAAAAGATGAGCACAGGTCGCAGCCCGCGGGTCGTGCTCAAGGCCTAAGCAGTAGACACACGTGGAGTGTGGATCCGTCCGAGACATCTTCTGCCCGCATGGGCATCTCCGAACCGAGTCGATTTGTCCATCGCAGCCGCGAGGGATCGAAGACTGAAGTCTTTTTCGCAAAATTTTAAATCCGCAAACGGAGAAATAGGAACCAGTCTCAAACGCAGAGTGTTAAGGAGGGAACCTGAGCTTCCAAGTGGTAAGGAAGATCTAGCGTCATGGGGCGGAGCCGAGAGTTATACCACCCGGGTGGGTGGGAGGAGCAAGCTTGAAGACCTTCCGGCAAGATTTAAAGCGGCAAGGATACCTGCCAATGAGTGTGGATGAACAACATATCCATGTCCCTAGAAAGTACAGTTTTGTAAAAACTTACAGTAACAGTAGATCTTCGAGAGAAGCTCTTGCAGCAGGCAACACAATTAGGACTGTAGCCAGCAGGCAACAGGACCCCCACGGCAAACTTCTAACCAGCAGTGTATGGCAGGGACCGCCCCCCAATGTTGGCTTACCCCCAATGTATAGTCAATCAATGTATGGTATAAAGAGAGTGAGGTCCCCGACGGTCCCAGTTCTTCCGCCGAGACCACATCAGGATGGAAGGTGATCAGAACTAGGAACAGAAGTCAATACCTCACAGAGCAAACATGAAATATCTAGCGTAAGTTGGATGCAGGAGAAACTCTCTAGGGGAAATGAAGGCAGGAAATATACCTGCTGCAAGAGCTTCTCTAAGATCTACTGTTACATAGAAACAGACTTTGACAGCAGATAAGGACCGCTGGCCCAGCTAGTCTGCCCATTTCCCTACCTACAGGGTAAGCTGCAAATCCTAGTTAACCAACAGCCTATTTCTTCCTACACCCCACAAAAAAAACAGGTTAGTCACCTGTAACAGTAGTTCTAGGAGTGGTATATGTTGTTCATCCACACTGTCTGGCATTGTCCCTTTCCCCTTTAAATTTTGCCGGAAGTCTTCAAGCTGGCTCCTCTCTACCACCCGAGTGGTAAATACCTCGGCTCCGCCCTATGACGCCAGATCTAGCCCGCTAGAAGCTAGGTTGTGTGCCTTAAGACGGGGAAGTCGGGTGGGTACATGTGGATGAACAACATATACCACTCCTAGAACTACTGTTACAGGTGAGTAACCTGTTTTTCTAGGAGCGTGGATATGTTGTTCATCCACACTGTCTGGCAGACTCCTAGTAGTTCTCTGGGAGGAGAGAGGGAGGCAAGGCGCACACCCCCTACTTAGGAAACAGAGACTGGAGAACCGAGGCCCCAAAACTAGCATCACGTCGAGACTCAAGGTTGATGTGGTAATGAAGGTGTTTGCTGACTTCCAGGTAGCAGTTCAACAGATTTCCTGGATAGGGAAATCCCTGGAAGCAGCCGCCGAAGCAGCAGTATGGCAGGTAGAATAAGCTCTTATCCCTCTGGGAGGCTCCTTGCCCGCCAACTCATAGCACAGACCTATGCATGATTTAATCCACCTTGTAATGGTCCGTTTGGCTGCAGGTCTGCCAGAAGCGGCTTCAGCGTAGGTGACAAACAGCTGGCGAACCTCTCCCTGAATTTCCACCGTCCTCTCCTTATAGTAGGAGAGAGCATGCCTGAGGTCCAGAGTATGGAGCCTGTACTCGGCATCCGAGGTGTAGTTAGGGTAATATACCGGCAGAGTCAACACATGGTTGGGGTGAAACTCTGACACCACCTTCGGAAGGAATTTTGGGTGGGGGCGCAAGACAACTTTGTCCCTGTGAAAGACCAGATAAGGGGAGTCCACTGAAAGCGCCAGGAGCTCCCCTGTCCTTCTGGCTGACGTGATAGCCACCAGGAAGGCAGTCTTCCACAACAAGTGCGAGAGCTCACACATGTGCATGGGTTCAAATGGCTTGCCCATGAGCTTTGCCAAAACCAGCAAGAGATCCCACGGAGGTGGATGTTCACGCACCTGAGGGGATGTGTGATCCAGGCCTTTGAAAAAGCGCCCGATCACCATCTCCTGTGCCAACGTCGGCTGACCTGCCCACGCCCGGTAAGCAGAGATGGCTGCCAGGTGCACCCTAAGGGTCGATGATCGAAGACCCCCTTTGGAGAGGGACCAAAGGTAGTCTAGAATGTTAGCCCCAGAGCAGGATAAGAGGTCCAGGCTCTTTCCCTGACACCAAATGGAAAATCTTTTCCATTTGAAGGCATAACATTTCCTGGTCGATTCTTCGAGATGCTTCCTCCACGGTGTAGGCATCTTCAGAAAGACCCAAAGCCTGGAACTCTAGCCGCTCAGGAACCAAGTTTTGAGGTGCAGGGATTGAAGGTCCGAGTGAAAGACCTTCCCCTGGTTCAATATCATCAAGTCCGGACGTGTACAAAGCCGCTCCAGGGCCCTGCAGCTGAGGCTGAGGAGATCTGGATACCAGAACTAGCATGGCCAATCTGGGGCTACCAGGATCACCTTTGCCTTGTCCTTCCTCATTTTGAGTAACACCTTGTGGATCAAGAGAAATGGAGGGAAGGCATAGAGGAGGCCTGAGGTCTACGGCCTCGAGAAGGCATCCCCCTGCAGTGAACCCTGCTGAGAGGGGCGGGCATGGTACAGCCTCAGCTTGGTGTTCTCCCTGGAGGCAAACAGGTCCACCAACGGTTTTCCCCAACGGGAGAACAGATCGTAAGCTACCTCTGGATGGAGAGACCACTTGTGGGATGTCTGGCCTATGCGGCTGAGAGCATCCGCCATTTGGTTCGAGACTCCTGCCACATGGATGGCTAGCAGATTCGCCTCCAGCCGGCTGATGAAGGTCCAGATCCAGAGCACCTCCTTGCACAGCAGACGGGAGTGCATGCCGCCCTGTTTGTTGAGGTAGTACATGGTCATGGTATTGTCCATCTGGACTTGAACCACTTGACCCCAGAGCTGAGGAGCGAAAGCTGACAGTGCCAGTCTGACTGCTCTGAACAGGTTGATGTTGCATCGAGACTCCTTGGGGGTCCAGAACCTGTGAGCTCTGTTGTCCCCCATGTGGGCTCCCCAGCCCATGAGAGAGGCGTCGGTCGTAAGGACAACCGTCGGCTCGGATGGACAAATGGGACTCCTTCCTGCAAGTGAATCGGGACTGTCCACCATTGGAGAGCGTCCCACATCCACTGGGTGACCATGACCAGCTGGTCGAAGAGACCCTGACACTGAGACTACTGGGCGGCCAGCTCCCATTGAAGGGGGGACGAATGTGTAGTCTGGCCCAGCGGACCACTGAGGTGCATGCCGCCTTGTAACCCAGGAGGCGCAGGAAGTCCCAGGCAGGGCGCAAGTGCCCAACTCGAAATGATTGGGCAAAGGAGGAAAGAACTCACCCTGTCCGCCGGAGCCGAGCTCTGGCTTGACAAGAGTCGAGCTCTGCCTCGATGAAGCCTATCACCTGAGAAGGCATAGTTCTGACTTGGCCTTGATTAGGAGGCCCAGGTGGGAGCAGGTTCGGAGGGTCAGGTCCCTGGACCTCTCCACCTCCTGAAGGGAGGAACCCGCCAGGAGCCAGTCATCTAGATAGGGTTAAATACGAACCCTTTGATGCCGTAGATGGGCTGCCACCACTGCAAAGCATTTGGTGAAGACCTTTGGGGCCGATGACAGGCCAAACGGCATGGCTCTGAACTCGTACAGGGTCCCTTCGACCCTGAAGCAGAGGAACCGCTGATGGGATGGACGGACGGATTGGGATGTGGTAGAATGCGTCCTGAAGATCCAGTGTACAGAACCACATGTTTCGCTCCAGGGATGGTATAATCTGGTTCAGAGTTACCATCTGGAAGGTGCAAGACCTGAGATACCGATTCAGGTCATGGAGCTCTAGAATGGGGAGCCAACCCCCCGTCCGCTTGGGCACCAGGAAGTACATGAAGATGAAGCCTGGGTCTGAAGGAGGATCCAGCACTGGAGCTACTGCCTTCTTGAGGAGGAGCTGAGTAATGTCGTCTCGAAGGGCTGACTGAGCGCCAACTGAGATCCTTTCCTCCCGTGGGGAACGGGCCCGGCTTGGGGGAGAACTGCCCGAAATCTAGAGGCAGTCCCTGCCTGACCACTTCCAGAACCTACCTATCCGAAGTGATACCGGACCAGGCGGAAAGAAAGTGGTGGAGCCTATCCCCCATGGGAGGACCCAGAACTGGCGTGATGGGTGCAGGGGAGGCCACCCCCGATCCATCACTGTGCAGGCTTGGAGGAGGAGGAGGAGGCACCTGGACCAGCACCTCGGCGTCCTCTGCGGGGCTGTTGAGGACCTTGCTTGGGTCTAGGGCGCCAAGCTCGAGTCTGCTGCTGTTGCTGACCTCCCTGGAAGGAGGGCTGTCTGACCACAGGGGAAGAACGCCGAAAGGACTTCTTCTTGGGCTTCTGCTAGTTCTTGCCCGAAGAACCTTTAGCAGTGGTGGCATCTAAGGTGGCATTAGACTAATCAATGCGCTGTAGGTGACCTGCCACTCCCGGACCGAAGAGTTCGGTGCCAAGGAAGAGCACGTCAGCTAGCTTGTGCTGGGTATCCGCAGGAAAGGAGGATAACCTCAGCCAAGCCCTGTGGCGAGAGGCGACCGCGGCAACTAGTGAGCGGGCACAGGAATCACCAATGTCCAGAGCCGTCTGGAGCTGTTTAGCAACAGCCCGGCCCTGGTCCCGGACCTGCTTGACCGTGGTGTGCATGTCTGCTGGGAGATAATGGAGAACTCCATCAAGCGACCCCAAAAGGGCGCGAGAGAAGTATGCCATGATCACTGCTGAGCTAGCCTGACGAAGGCCCAAGGATGATGCCACGTAGACCTTCCGGGCCAAGTGGTCCATAAGTTTGGACTCCTTGACCGGAGGGTGGTCAGTATCCACAGAGCTGCCCATTCACATAAACACTGAGGCAGTCACAAGACTTTCCACTGAGGGATGCTCAGTGAAGCCCAAGGACCCCATGGGCACCGCGTACTTGCGGGCCATATGGGCAGAGGGAGAGCCGGGCAAGAGGCTGGACACTGCCAAAGTTCCAGAGCCAGACCAACTACGGCTTCAGCCACTGGGAAGGCCTCCGTCGGGGTATCCCCCCTCTTGAGAATATCCGTGATAGGATATTCTGCTTTCTTCTGAATGGGCTGGAGAGGCATACCTGTGGACTCTAAAATGAGTCGAAGGATGCCCTGGAAGGAAGACGACCCTTCTTCCATGCCTGACACCGACAGCTCATCATGAGAGTGAAGGCTGGTAGTATCCGAATCCGAGGAGTCCAGATACAAGGGTCTCCCACCTAAATCCCTCTCGATGCGCCTAGGGTGATCAGGAGTAACTGTGATGGACAACCTATGGGGCAGGCCCGTAGTCGGTCGGTCCTCCTTAGAGGGAACCCCTCCCTGAGGCTGTTTTGGTGGTGGTTCCACCAAAATTGATGGGGAGCCGGTAACAGGCCGAGCCGAAATGTGTACCGGACCCACCGAAGGGAGAACTGGAGTCCTTGGCACCAAGGAAGTCGGTGTCGGCCGAAGAGGCTGAGGCCAAGTACTGGCCAGTACTGCAGGGGCAGCCGGCTTTTGACCTGTTAAAAGAAGTTGCTGCCACATGAGATCCTCATAGTGTCGACGGAGCTTCCATCCAAGTCTCTCTTCGTCCAAGGAGGATGAGGAATGGTGGCGGCGCCTCTTTCGGGAGTGTTTGTGGCCCTTTCTTGGCTTTTCGATCGACGGGGTCCTACTCCTTGATCGAGACCGACGGCGTCGGCTCTGTCAGTCGGGAGAAGCCGGATTCGGAGAGAACCGGGGTTCCGGCTCTTGTCCCTCGATCGGGATGCCCGAAGGACAGGTCTCCTCATCAGGAAAAGAGAGAATAGGAGTCCTCTCCTGGGGGTCGTCGACAGGCATTGGCGACAACGGCTCGATCGGGTCGAGAGAAATCTCGGCCGGTTCTGCCGTATCCTCGGCTTCGGTGCCCTGGCCTGACGGAAGGTCAGAAAAGCCGGCAGCCAAGGAGGTGATCTCGACCGTGGTCGAGACCCCTTGTTCCTGAGAGTCTGACCGCTCTCGGTCCCAGGAGTGTCTTCTTCGGGTAGAAGATGATGGTTTAGGATTCTTATCCTTCTTGGATCGGGAGGAGTGCGAGCCCGAGGGCGCCTCACCCTTAGTAGGGAGAGACTGGCACAACTTCCGGAAGGATCCCGTGAAGGTGGAGCCCAAGTTGAGCGGCATGAAGAAACTTCAGTTGGCCGAAGCTTAGGCAGCTTTTTCTTCAAAGGCTGCCATCTGCTCGGCGGATCCCGCACCCTCGGAAACCGCCCACCTGGCCTCCTTCGATTTTACCAGTGGACTGCGAAGCTCCAGTCTCCCCAGCTTAAGGCGCGCCTTATAGTCCTCCAGAATGGTGGGATGGAAGGCCGAACAGATGGTGCATGCCGAAGTATCATGCACGGTGCCGAGGCAGTATACGCATGAGAGGTGGGGATTGGTGCGTGACATTTTTTGTCCACAAGGACACCGGCGAAACCAAGGGGACGACTTGTCCTCTATATCCAAAGCATTCGGATCTGAATCGTACACTCTTACAACTTTTAAGGCGAGTAAGTGCGGACCGTCGATTTGACTCCAGGGCCTCTGTTACTGCAAGGTAGCACGAGGGAACCTGTATCTTCCAGCGGAAAGGAAGATCTGGTGTCATGGGGCGGAGCCGAGGTATTTACCACCCGGGTGGGTGGGAGGAGCTAGCTTGAAGACTTCCGGCAAGATTTAACAGGGAAAGGGACAATGCCAGACAGTGTGGATGATCAACATATCCATGCTCCTAGAATTGCCTTATGTCTGTCCCATGCATTCTTGAATTCTCCCAGAGTTTTAGACCCCACAACCTCCTCTGGAAGGCTGTCCCATGCGTCCACCACCCTCTCTGTGAAAAAATACTTCCTCACATTGCCCCTGAGCCTTCCCCCCCTCTATCTTAAAATTGTGTCACCTAGTTCTTGCACAGCACTTTTTCTGAAAGATGCTACCCTCTTGGACTTTGTTGATTCCACTGAGGTACTTAAACATTTCTATCATGTCCCCCCCCTCTCCCTCCTTTCCTCAAAGGTATACATATTAAGCTCCTTTAATATTTCCCCGTATGGCTTCTCTTGCAGATCCTGCACCTTTTTTTGTTGCCCTCCTCTGGACTGCCACCATCCTGTCTATGTCCTTGCGGAGATGGGGTCTCCAGAATTGGACGCAGTACTCCAGATGTGGTCTCACCAACTGTCTGTACAGAGGGATAATAACTTCCTGTTTTCTGCTGGTGATGCGTCTCCCTATACATCCCAGTATTTCCCCAGCCCTCCCTACTCCCTTCTCACATTGCTTGCTAACCTAAAGGTCATCTGATATGATTACCCCAAGGTCCCTTTCCATTTTTGTTGTTACTATCTCCCCCCTCCCCAGCCACATCGCGTAATCTTCTCCAGGGTTTTTGTTTCCCAGGTGCACTTCTTTGCACTGAATCCAAGCTGCCACACTTATGACCATTCCTCCAACCTTGCCAAGTCCCTTCTCATCCTTTCCACGCCTCCTTGTCTATCAACCCTGTTGCAGATCTTTGTATCATCTGCAAAGAGGCATACTTTTCCTTTTAGTCCCTCTGCAATGTCACTTATAAAGACATTAAAAAGGACTGGACCCAGAACTAGTAACCCCTCTTTCTTCAAAGTGGACTCCATTTACAATTACCTTCTGTGTCTTGTTGTCCAGCCAATGTTTTACCCAGGCTGTCACCCTGGAACCCACTCCCAGGCTGGTTAATCTGATTATTAATCTTTTGTGTGGGACTGTGTCAAATGCCTTGCTAAAATCTAGGTAGGTCATGTCCACAGCACCTCCCTAGTCTACTACTTTGGTCACCCAGTCAAAGAAATCAATTAGATTTGTCCAACATGACCTGCCTGCTGTGAACCCATGCTGCCTTGGGTCCTGTGCCCCACTTTCCTCTAGGTACTCAGCAATTCTTTCCTTCAGAAGTGATTCCATCACTTTCCCTACCACAGAGGTCAAACTGACGGGTCTTTAGTTTCCTGCCTGTCTTGCTCCCACTTTTGTGAAGGGGAATCACATCCGCCTTCCTCCAGTCCTCAGGTACCACACCATCCTCCCATGATTTGTTAAAAAGGGTAGTCAGTGGTGTCACTAGTTCTCCCCTTAATTCTTTTAGAATTCTGAGGTGAATTCCGTTGGGCCCTATTGCTTCGTTCACCTTCAGTTTTAGGAGTTCTTTCAGAACCCTTTTTTCTGAGAAAGGACTGGGATCAACCCCCCTATCCAGAGTGCTTCTGTTAATTGGATTAGGCATCTCCCATCTCCTCTTTTGTGAATACTGAAGTATTTGTTCTGTATCCCAGCTTTTTCACTGTCCCTCTCTGCCCACCCACCGCCCTTTCTATTCAGCCTCACTATCCCTCCCTTTGTCCTTCTACGCTCCCTGATGTACCTATAAAAAGGTTTTATCCCCCTTCTTAACCGAGTTGGCCATCTTTTCCTCAGTTTGGGCCTTTGCTATTCTGACTTCCTGCCCTGCTTCCTTTTGCCTTAACTGGTACAGTTATCTGTCATGCTCCTTCTGTGTTTCCTTATACTTCCTACATGCTATCTTTTTCTCTCTAACCTTCCCCACCACTTCTTTTGAGAACCATAGTGTTTTTTTCTTTCATTTTGATTTGTTTATTTGCTTTACACAAAGGCTTGTTGCCTCTGTGATGGCAGTTCTGATATTTCCCCATTGTTGCTCTACCCCTCCTTCTAGCCCGTTTGCTAGTGCTTTTCTAAGGCACTTTCCCATCTTGCCAAAGTCAGCCTTCCTAAAGTCCAGTACCTTCACTTTTGTATGGCTTGACTCTGTAGCTGAGTTTATCGTGAACCACACTGTCTGGTGGTCACTTGTTCCCAGATGGCTACCCACTTCTAGATCCCAGATCCTCTTGCTGTCCTCATTTGAGAGTACGAGGTCCAAGATTGCTCCCTCACGAGTGAGTTCCAAAACTAGCTGTCTGAGGCATGCCCCTTGTAGGGCATCGAGAATAGCTCTGCTCTTGGATGTAGCTGCAGCAAATGTGCTCCAGTTAACATCTGGCATATTCAGGTCCCCCATCAACAGTATTTCCCCTTTCTTTGCCATCCTAAGGATGCCTTCTATCATATCCTTGTCCATTCCCTCTCCCTGACATGGGGGTCTGTATACAACCCCTTTGTGGATTGTGGTGCCATTTCTAGTCTCTAAGGTGACCCACAGTGCCTCCTCTCATCCCTGTTTACTCTTTTGTTCCGTTGCTTTTATCCCTTCCTTTACATAGAGACTACTCCTCCCCCTCTTCTACCTTTCCTGTCTCCCCTGTAGGTTGTGTACCCTGGTATGTTAACATCCCAGTTATGGTTCTCTGTGTACCATGTTTCTGTGACTGCTACGACATCCAGGCATCCCTCTTCCATCATGGCCACAAGTTCAGGGAGCTTGTTGCCTAGACTACAGGCACTGGTACTCATTGCCCTCCATTTCTTGATGGCTTTACCCCTTTCTGCCTTTGTCATTTTCTCCATTTACCCTTGCGCTTCTCCCTGTCGACATCTCTGTCTTGGTGTTTACCTCACTTACTACCCCAATTTTTTTGGGGGCTAGGATTTCCTGTTCCTTTCCAGTGCTTCCCCCCTTGGCTAGTTTAAATGCTTGCCAGTGAAGCATTTATACTATCACCCAGGATCCTGGTTCCCCTCCTGGACAGATGCAGACCATCACGCCAGTATAGGCCTGAATCACCCCAGGTGGACCCCCAGTCTCCAATGAAGCCAAATCCCCGAGCTCTGCATCAGTTTTTCAACCACTGATTGAATCCCATGGTGTGGAGCACCCTAGCCTCATCCATGCCATAGACAAGGTAAGTTTTTATGTAACTGTACTATCTTACTTGGAGAGTCAGCACTTGCAGCAGGTAACACAATTAGGACCGACTGCCAAGCAGTACAGAAAACCATTCTAGTCTCGGGGGGGCAAGAGAAGAGTGAAAGGGGGAGTTCCCTTAAGAGAGGAGACCCTGCAAAACTGCGAGGCCGAAGCCTGCTCTGCATCAAGAGCAGATGTCCAGACTGTAGTACCTTATGAAGGTGTGGACTGTGTGCCATGTAGCGGCTGCACAAATGTAAGATGCAGACACGTTTCTGAGTGCTGCGAAGAAGGCCGCTACACCCCTTGTACAGTGACCTCTCACTGAGCCCGGCAAGGGCTTGTTGTGCTTCTGATAGCTGAACTAGCCATTTTGACAGGGTCTGCTTGGCTAGATGGGCCCCTTGGGTCCTGGGGGCAAAGGAAACAAACAAACTGGTCAGAACGTCTACAGTCCTTGGTTCTGGACAAGTAAAACCACAGAATAAGGTGAACATCTAGAGTATGGAGAAGAGCCTCTCCCCTGTTTGAATGATTAAGGTAGTATACAGGAAGCTGGATGTCCTGATTCAAAGTCAACTCTGATGCCACCTTAGATAGGAACTTCGGACTGGTTCCCAAGGCCACCCGGTCCTTGTGAAACACCAAATAAGGCCCCTTGCACATCAGGGCTTGAAACTCAAAAATCCTTCACGTGGAAGTGACAACTAAAAATAAAGCTTTCCAAGAGAGCAAAGCTTGCAATCCGTGGCTGGTACAAATTGAGGTAAGGACAACTTCTCCAGAACAAATAAGTCCCAAGCAGGGACGGGGTCCCTTATGGGAGGCTTTATGTGTAGGATACCTCTAAGACAAATACAGGTTACCTCCATCTGTGACAGTTCTGCCTTGGACAGGAATATGGTAGGCAAAAATGGCTGCTAAATGTACTTTGATGGAGGAATAGCCCAAGCCTGAGTACGAAACAGACAACAGGTACTTGAGGAGAGTGTTCACTGGACAGGCCAAAGGGTCTAGGTGAAGAGCCATAGCCCAGAGACCAAAGCGTTTCCACTTTATGGTACAGGTTGCTCTGGTGGAGGGTTTCCTGGCAGCCACCAGGATGTCAGTGACCCTGTCCGAGACCCCGAAGCAGCTCAATGGTATGGGAATCGGAGGTTCCAAAGCCAGCTGCTGCAGCAGCAGGAACCAGATCTGGCGAGGCCATAGTGGTGTCACAAGGATCATTGTTGCACCCTCCGCTTGTAACTTAAGAAGAATCTTCTGAAGGAGTGGAAACGGGGGGTGGGGTGGAGGCATAGAGGAATCTCTTCCAGGAAAGGAACAATGCATCTCGCCAGAAAACAACAGGCCCTGGATCTAGTGAGCAAAAACTGGGCAGTTTTGCACTGGTGGGGGGGGCAAAGAGATCCAGTTCAAGTTTCCCCCCCCATCTGTCGAAGAGCTCGTTGACAACAGACTGGAGAAGAGTCCATTTGTGTGCTCTAGACCGAGTTCAGCCAAGAGTGACAGCCAGAGTATTCTAGACCTCAGGGATGTGGACAGCTGAAATCTCATTGCTTCTCTGCAGAGGGGGTAGGAGTGTGTATTTCTTGTTTATTGAGACATACCACCACTGATAAACTGTTTGCACAAATAGGTGTCCTGGTCAGAGTACGGTGCTCAAGGCCTGCAGGGCATAGAGAACGCCTCTCATCTCTAGGATGCTTCTGAGAAGAGATTCCTCGTTCAAGGACCAGGAGCCCAAAGTCCTGTGAATGTCTAGATGTGCACCCATCCCGTGCCTGAGGCATTGGACATTAAGACCTGGTCTGATACTTCTCTTTGAAAGGGCATCCCTTCGTGCAGCGAAGGGAATGTCATCCACTACAGGAGTTCCTGATGGACTGGCTTTGTGATGCAGAATGGTTGATCCAAATCGTCCCATTTTTGGTCCCACTGGATGCGTAGGATCCACTGACTCATCCTCATGTGGAGTCTCACAAAAGGGGACTATAATGATGGACGCCAACAGCCTTAACAGAGTTCTGGCTGGTATGACCAAAGCAGAAAAGACATGGCGAGCTGGGGCTTGAAGCCGGCCAGCTCTGTTTTGGGGCAGATCGGCCCTCCCTTGAGCAGTATCGAGATGTGCCCCGATGAAGATCAGGTTTTGGGATGGAATTAGGAAGGATTTCAGGATGCTGACCGTGATACCTAGTTCCTCAAAGACAGAACAGGTGTCCTGAATGGATTGTTGCAGTTGTTCTTTGGACGAAGCTGTCAGTAGCTAATCATCCAAGTTTGGGAAGACATAATGACCCAGTCTTCGAAGGGCCGCTGCTACCACCGCGAGGCACTTTGTGAAGACCCTCTGTGCCGATGAAAGGCCGAAGGGTAGTGCCTTGAATTGAAAGTGCCTGCCCTGGAAGGTGACTCGGAGGAACCTCCTGTGGGGCTTTGCCCAGAGGATGTGGAGGTAAGCATCCTGCATGTCCAGTGATGCCAGCCAGTCTCTGTGATGCATCATGGGGAGCAGGCCCTGAGGAGTGACCATCCGAAACCTCTTGTACTCTACAAATTGGTTGAGGTTGCTGAGGTACACAATGGGTCTCAGGTCGCCTGTCTTTTTCGGCACTAGGAAGAAGTGCAAGTAGAATCCTGTTCCTCTCTGAGCTGGAGGAATGGGTTCTATGGCCTTCCTGAGTAGCAGGGCTTGAATCTCTGCATGAATTAGTCCTGCATGCTCCGCTGAGTAATGGGTTAGGGGAGTGTCTGTTCGTTGGGAACCGGACAAACTACTGAGTGTCTGTTGTCTACGAGTTGGTGGACCCACTGATCGGCAGTCACCTTCCGCCAAGTTTTGGCACAGAGCAAAATGCGTCCTCCGATCACCTCCCCTGCTGGGGTCATGGGAGGATGTGGGACCCGAAGGGAGTCAGGCAATAGGTTGGGGGTGGCATGCGTTGACTTGACCGAGCGAGAAGTGGGACCTGCAGAGCCTCTAGGGGCACGTCTCCGGTTACAGCTTTGCCGCTGGGGCTGCTGGTGAAGAAAGCACAGTTGCGGTGGCTGTTGCCCCCCTCGGCCACGAAAACAAGACCTGCAAAGCTGTCTCTGCTTCAGGCATTACATGGACTGCACAGTCTGAACTGCCTTGCCAGAGTCCTGTAATTTTGTAATGATCTTCTTTGTGCCCTCGTCAAAGAGGACCGAACCATGGAAGGGTGCGTCGATGCTATATTGCATGTCCTGCGCAAACCCTGAGACCCAGAGCTAGCAGTGATCATGTGAGGGTATACCCCGCTTGCCGATCTGTGGAATCATAGACTGAGCACAGGACATGGGTGCAATGTCAGATCCGTCTGCAGAAGCTTGAGGAGTTCTGCCTTCTGCAGACAGTTAGGGATTTCTTGCGCAATATCTATCCCCTGTTCCCAAAGGGCATTCCGGAACCGAACCATGTGCATTAAAAAGTTCAAGCTCCTGATGCTGCCAAGTGGTGGAGGAATATATCTTGCGCCCCATGGAGTCCAACTGCTTAGACTCTTTGTCCGGGGATTGTGTGCTGAGGTATTTCGGCCTCTGAGACCGACCATGGGCTGCCGAAATCACCACCGAGTCAGCTAATGGATGCTCCACCAAAAAAAGTTATTCTTTAGGAGCTCTACAGAGGCGATCCGCCTTCTTTGGGACTGTGGTGGAGGTGTGTGGGTGCTTCCAAGCCACCTGTGACAGCCACGAAGGTGTATACCAGGGATGGGATAATCACCGGCTTTTGATCTTTCTGGCACAAATATTTTGCCAGGCACAGTTTCTCTGGGTCTAGGTCCTCCGTGTCCCATCCCATATTGGATTGGATGTGCCTCATGACCTCCATGAAAGAGGTGTCATCAGGAGGGGATTTGGGTGTCTCTTCCACATCCAGTGGAGATGGGTCCCCAATGGACGAATCCAAATAGGAAGAGTCCGAGAGCCGATATGAGTCTGAGGAGGAAGAGGAGTGTGATCTGCGGCACCTCTTCCTATGCCCATGCCGGTCAGAGGAGCTTGAGAGGCTCTGGCTCTGTGACAGAGAACTGTGGCATCTTTTACGGGGAGCCTTCCCTTTAGCCTTGTCAGGGAGAGGAGGCTCTGTGCCACAGCCCTTGTCTGGAGAAGGTGAAGGGACCTTGGCTGGGTCCGGGGTTGGGGTAGGATCCTTTTAAGGGGCCCCATTATCCGGAACTGTGGTCACATCTGGTTATGCCTTGGAGGGAGGGTATCTGTGCAAATAGTTTCCCACCAATGGCTGAAAAGAACTTTGACTGTGGTGTGATGCCTGCCTCTGAAGGTGGGTGGATCACAGCCCCACCTCCACATGCACTTCTCTAGGGTACAGTAGTTCAAAGAGAAGCAGGTGTCACAACTGTTCACGATGCGGTCGGCAGGTCCAGCACTCATGTCGGTCCTTGACGGCGATATGATCCCCACTGGGGCACTGCTGCATGGGAGGGCTGTTCCTGCTCTTCTTTTTGGCCTCCTTATGCTCCTCAGGATCAGACATGATGCTTCTGAAAAAAAATAATGAAAATTAGCAAACAAAACAAAAAAGCCAGGAAAGAGTTTGGCACCTAACTAACCGTTAAAACAAATAAAAAAGGCACCAAAAACATGGTGCTGAGGAAAAATGGTGCCAAACTAAAGCAGTGACAAACTGAGGAAGTTGCGATGCAGTTTTGTCAACTGAGGCTCTCACTGTGCACACTCAGTAGGAAAAACTATACAGAGGAAGGGGGCCAGCGTTGGTTAGTAAAAAACCAACAAGCAACGTGTCTGTCTTCCTCGTGGGGGAAACCAGCAGCAGTGTTGGTCCCCTCATAGGCTGCAAAAGATTTTGTTCCTGCTGGTTCCTAGCACCTCCAAGTTATATCAATAAATGTGACTGAATGGTGAAGATCAATTCTTGGAAGATCAGGAACACAGGGTCTCGCCATCACACTGCAGGTTTTTTTCTACTGTTTCGCTTTCTGCAGCAATCACACTTTCCCTCTCTATAGGAAGCGCGAGATGGAGGGGTTTCAAATGTATTGGAGAATGGGGGGTACATGTTGGTGGATGAGAGACTGCATGCAAAGGACAGGCTACATCTAAACGAGGAGGGGTCTAGGGTGCTCAAGGAGAGACTAAGGGGATACACACAGAGGAAATTCAACATTTAAAGTGAAGAGGGGGGAGAAGGAGGATGAGGATAGAGAGGAAAAGGAGGATAGCAAGGAAAGCGGAACCTAGCTTGCACTCCCCCTCAAATGACGACAGGGATTAGGCAAGGTAAGAAAGGAAAGGAAAAGGGGGAGGGTGGAATGTCATGCGTGTGAATGCTCATTGTCTGAGCAAAAAGATTACTGACTTGGGGGTCACCATGGTGCGAGAGGACTTGGACATAGCAGCTATAATGGAGACCTGGTGTATGGAAAATCAGGGACGGGATACTGTCATTCCAGGTTTTAATTTATTCAGAAGAGATGGAGAGTAGGAAGAAAAAGGGGTGGGGTAGCACTTTATGTACAGGACCACATAAAGAGTACTGAGATTCCGGGGGAACGGAGGTACTGTGGGTCACCCTTGAGAAGAGGAAAGGAGCAGTTATTTGAACAGTGGTGGCATACAGGACCTCTGGCGCAGGGGAGGAAGTGGATAGGGAGTTGATGCAAGTGATCCAAAAGATGGCTTAAAAGTGGGAGTTGCTGCTGATGGGTGACTTGAATCTCTTGGACATTGACCGGAGTCTCCTGGCTGCATCATCAACTAGGAGCAAGGACATTCTGGACTCCCTGCAGGAGGCGTTACTCAAACAACTGGTAATGGAACCCATTTGGGAGGGGCGACATTGGACCTGGTTCTGACCAGCTGGGACAGTGTGACCAATGTACCAGCAGAAGACCACCTTGGGACCAGTGACCATCCGGTGGTGTGGTTTAGTATAATGACTGAGCCAAGTCAACGAGAAAGTATAATTATGCAAGAACTTACAATAACAGTAGATCTTCGAGAGAGGCTCTTGCAGTAGGTATTCACAAACTGGAATAAGCCGTCGGGCGTCAGGACCCCACGGAAAAGTTCTAGCTAGCAGTCTCTGGCAGGACCTCCCATTCAGGTGACTGGCATCCTATGACTAAGATAAAGGGCGGCCCCCATCACCGCACATGGGGACCACGCCTATACCGATGTTGTATGATGCTGGTCACCTGACCCGCCTTCCAGTTCTTCCTTGTCAAAGGCAAAAAAAGGCAAGACGAGAGAGAGGAGGATATGCCCCATGGAAAGGAAGAAAAGAGACTTAGGGGGATGGAGGACGAGAAGGCAATACCTACTACAAGAGCCGCTTTCGAAGATCTACTGCTATGGTAAGTTCTTATGTAACTATAATATCTTACTTCAAGAGGGTTCTTGCAGTAGGTATTCACAGATAGGACTGAGTCCCAAGCATTCTGGAACAACAAGGAAAAAAATGGGAGTAGGGCTGTCATCCACAAAATATTCTTTAGGGTTGAGCAGGTCTCATGAAAGGAGACCCTGCAGAACAGCCAACCTGAAGCCTACTCTACGGCAAGAGGCGATGTCCAAACTGTTATGTTTGGTAAAGGTATGGACCAAAGTCCAGGTTGCGGCTGCGCAGATGTCTGCCATGGACACATTCCTGAAACAAGCAGCAGAGGCAGCTACTCCCTTAGAGGAGTGACTTCTGACCTGACCCAGGAAGGTCTTGTACTTGTCATAACATAAAGTGATGCAACTGGCCAACCATTTGGAAAGGCATTGCTTGGAAACAGCATTGCCTTCTCATTTGTGAGCAAAAGAAACAAATAGCTAATCAGTCTTCCTGAGATCCTTAGTCCGATTAGTGTAGTATCTCAGGATACTGTGAACATCTGGAGTATGCAAGAGGTACTCCCCTGGATTAGTGTGTTGCGTAAAGAAAGCCGGTAACTCCATGGATTGATTCAGCGTAGACTCAGCCACCACCTTAGGAAGAAACTTAGGGTTGGTGCATAGAACCACATGTTCCTTATGTAAAATCAAATATGGTATTTTACACATCAAGGCTTGAAGCTCGGAAATATGCCGAGCAGAAGTGATGGCTACTAGGAACAGTGTGTTCCAAAAAAAGAACTTTAAGTCTGCTTCCACTGCCATCTCGAAAGAAGGCAGTGTGAGCTTCTCTAGGATAAAATTCAAGTCCCATGGAGGAGCAAGATTGAGGATGGGGGTCTCAGGTGGAGAACCCCTTTAAGAAAAGTCTTAGAGACTTTTAACTGAGCAAATGTCCTATCTCCAAAGGGAACATAGTAGGCTGAAATAGCCGTCATGTGGACTTTTAAGAGGAATGACAGACCCAGGTCAAAGTGGTGACGCATATAATCCAGGACTTTGTTTGCTGGGCATGAGAAAGGCTCTAAATCTTTAAAATATGCCCAGATGGAAAACCGTTTCCACTTCTAGCGTAGGTGGACCTGGTGGAAGGCTTCCTGGCCTCCACCGAAATGTTCGCTACTAAGGGAGAGACTCCGAAGTAGGTTTTGGCTATGTCTACAGGAGTCACGCATGAAGATGAAGGGATTTGAGGCCTGGGTGAACAAGGGTCCCCTGCACCTGGGTCAACAAGTGCTGCGACAGAAGAAGAGGAGGTTCCTCTGAAAACTGTTGCAGAAGAGAGAACCAAACTTGCCTGGGCCAGAAGGGGGCAATGAGAATCATTCAATTCCCTTCTGATCTGAGTTTGTTCAGGACCCTCGGAATCAAAGGAATGGGAGGGAAGGCATAAACAAATCTGTCCCTCCAACAGAGAGACAGAACGTCCCGCCAGAAGATGTCTCGCCCTGGAGCGAGTGAGCAAAAGGTGGAAAGTTTTGCATTTTGGGGGTAGGCGAAGAGGTCTACCTGAGGTGTCCCCCACTGCCGAAAGATGTTGGTCTAACTCCCATTCATGAGCCCTGACTGAGGATCGACTGAGTTCATCTGCCAGGGTGTTTTCCACTCCGGAATGTGTACTGCGGTCAGGTGAAGGTCATGCTGAGCTGCCCAATACCAGACTCTCATCGCCTCCTGGCATGGGGGATAAATACAAGTTACTCACCTGTAACAGGAGTTCTAGGAATGGTATATGTTGTTCATCCACACTGTCTGGCAGGTATCCTTGCCGCTTTAAATCTTGCTGGAAGGTCTTCAAGCTGGCTCCTCCCACCCACCCGGGTGGTAAAACTTTTGGCTCCCATGGCGGATCTGCCCGCCTGGGGCTGTGTGGCGTAAGCCGAGGTTAGGTAGGATGAACAATATATACCATTCTAGAACTCCTGTTACAGGTGAGTAACCTGTATTTCTAGGACATGGATATGTTGTTCATCCACACTGTCTGGCAGACTCCTAGCAGTTCTCCGGGAGGAGGGAGGCAAGGTGCACACCCGATACTTACTTGGGAAAGAGAGACTGGAGAACCGAGGCCCAAACAAGCATCCCAGCGTGACTCAAAGTCGATGTAGTGGGTGATGAAGGTGTGTGCTGACTTCAGATAGCAGCCCTGCAGATTTCCTGGATAGGGACGTCCCTGAAGCAGCCACCGATGCAGCAGTATGGCGGGTAGAATGAGCTCTTATCCTCTGGGAGGCTCCATGCCCGCAACTTATAGCAGAGATCTATGCAAGAGGTGACCCACCTGCCTATCGTCCGCTTGGCTGCAGGTCTGCCAGGTGCGACTTCAGCGTAGGTGACAAACAGCTGGCGAACCTCTCCCCGAATTTCAGCCGTGCGCTCCTTATAGTAAGCGAGCGCCCTTCTAGAGTCCAGGGTATGGAGCCTATATTCAGCCTCCGAGGTGTGATTGGGGTAGAACACCGGCAGTGTCAACACCTGATTAAGGTGAAACTCCAACACCACCTTCGGAAGGAATTTCGGTTGGGGGCGCAGGACAACCTTGTCCCTGTTGAAGACCAGGTAAGGAGACTCGATGCAGAGCACCTGGAGCTCTCCCATCCTTCTGGCTGACGTAATAGCCACCAAGAAGGTGGTCTTCCACGACAGGTGAGAGAGTTCACACCTGTGCATTGGTATGAATGGCTTGCCCATGAGCTTTGCCAGTACCAGCAGTAGATCCCACGGAGGTGGAGGTCTTCGCACGGAGGGAATGTGATCAAGGCCTTTGAAAAGCGTCAGACCACCTTCTCCTGCGCATCGACTGCTTCCCGCCCGCTCCTGCAAGCAGAGATGGCTGCCAGGTGCAACCTAGGTCGGCGACCTAAGCCCTTGCTGAGAAAGGGCCATAAAAGTCCAAGATGCTTGCCAAGGAACAGGAGGAAGGGTCCAAGCCCTTGTTCTGACACCAAATGGAAACCTTTTCCATTTGAAGGCATAGCATTTTCTGGTCGACTCTACGGGACGCCTCAACTACGTTGAGGACCTCGCGGAAAGACCCAAGGCCTGGAACTCTAGCCATTAAGAACCAGGCTGTCAGGTGCAGGGATTGAAGGTCCAGATGGAATACCTCCCCTGACTGACAGAGCAGGTCCGGGCGAGCTGGAAGCTGCCTCGGAAGCCTGGAGCTGAGGCTGAGGAGATCTGGGTACCAGTACTGGCGGGGCCAGTCTGGGGCTATCAGAATCACCTGTGCCTTGTCCCTCCTTGCTTTGAGCAGCACCTTGTGCATCAAGGGGAACAGGAGAAAGGCGCAGAAGAGGCCCGGGGTCCACGGCCTCGAGAAGGCATCCCCCTGCAGAGAGCCCTGCTGAGGGGGGGTGGGCATGGAACAGCCTCAACTTCACATTCTCCTTGGAGGCAAACAGGTCCACCTGAGGTGTGCCTCAATGGGAGAATAGATCTCGATACCTCCGCAGGAGAGACCACTGTGGGAGGCAGACCCTATCCGCTTAGGGAATCGGCCAGGTGTTGGAGGTTCCTGCCACATGAATGGCTAGAGATCCGCCCAGGCTGCGCACGAGTGACCAGATGCGGAGAGCTCTTGCATAGGAGCATGGAGCTGTCGTCCCCCTGGCGGTTTAGATAGTACATGGTCATGGTATTGTCCGGCCTGGACCCGGACCACTTGACCCCAAGAAACTGAGCAAAGGCGGTGAGAGCTAGGCAGACCGCTCGAGCTCCAGCAGGTTGATGTGGCATCGGGACTCCTCGGGACCAGAGGCCGTGGCTCGGTGTTCCTCTGAGATGGGCACCCCAACCCATCAGAGAGGCATCGGTTGATAGAGACCCACGGTCGGACGGATAACGGGATGCCCTCCTGGACCACTGGCTGGCCAGCCCTCACTGAAGGGGGCATGTTCCAGCAGGCCCAACGGACCACGCTGGTACAGGCCGCCATGAGACCCAGGAGGCGCAGGAAGTCCCGGTAGGCGATTTGCCCAACCAGAAATGATTGGGCAAAGGGAGAAAGAACCTCGCCCTGCCTGCCGGGAGCCGGTTTGCTCAAGAGACGAGCTCTCGCCTCCACAAAGAATTACCTGCTTCGCTCGAAGTTCCACTCTGGCCTTGATGAGGAGGCCACCTGAGAGCAAACCTGAGGACCAGATCTCTGGACCGCCCACTTCCTGTCTGGAGGGAGCTGCTATCAGCCAATCGTCCAGGCAAGGGTAAACCTGACCCCTCGGGCGCAGAGGGAATGCTGTCACCACTGCTATGCATTTGGTGAAGACCCTGGGAGCTGGAGATAAGTCAAGGGCATGGCTTGAACTCAAAGGGAACCTTCATCAAAAGCTGAAGGAACCTTTGATGGATGGACGGATAGGGACATGAAAGAACGCGTCCTGTAGGTCCAGAGAGCAGAACCACACGCCGTGTTCCAAAGATGGGATTATCTGGCCAGAGTGATCATCCTGAAGGTTCGAGACCTTAGGAACTTGTTCAGGTCGTGTAGGTCGAGAATAGGGTGCCAGCCCCCTGTCCGTTTTGGAACCAGGAAGTACCTGGACACGAACCCCGGGTTTGAGGGAGGGTCCACCACCTCTCTTATCACCTTCTCGAGGAGGAGAGCGACGTCGGCTCGGCGAGCTGACAGCGAGGCTGACCCCGAGGCCCCCGAGGTGCGACTTGCCTGAAGGGTGGGGCCTGCTCAACTCCAGAGGCAGGCCTTTCCACCACTCAACACCCACCTGTCTGTGGTAATAGCAGACCAGAGGAAAGGAAGTATCGAGCCGTCTCCATGGGGAACTGGGGTGAGGTGACGAGGTTGGGGGTGCGCCCTCAACCCGTCACTGTGCAGGCTTGGAGGAGGGACCAGCCGAGGACCGCCTGGCCTTTACCTCCTGCTTCCTGGAGGAGGAAGCCGCAGGCTTGGGTTTGGGACGCCAAGCGCGAGCCTGCTGGCCCTGGTGTTGCTGGGCCGGGTGTGCCGGGGGCGCAGACGGACAAAAGGGCTTGGGTTGAGGTCTGCGGCCTAAGGTGGCATTGGACTTTTCGATCCTCTGGAGGTGGCCTTCCACTCCAGGGCCGAAGAGTTCGGTCCCCAAGAAGGGGACATCCGCCAATTTGTGCTGGGTATCCGCTGTGAAGGTGGATATCCTCAGCCATGCCCGACGGCGCATAGCCACTGCAGCCGCTACTGACCTGGCGCATGAATCACCGATGTCCAGCAGTCTGAAGTTGCTGCTTGGCCACTGCCCTGGTCCCGCACCTGCTTAACCGCGGTCTGCAGGTCAGCCGAGATGAGGACCACTGGTCCAGGGAGCCCAACAGGGCGTGAGAAAATGTGCCATCAGCACGGCCGAGCTGGCCTGGACGAGGCCAGGAGGACGAGCGTAGACTTTTCGCCCGCATACTCCACCTTTCTGGACTCTTGTCGGGAGGTTTGTCCATGTCCCTAGCGCTTCCGGAACGCCGAAAACGCTGTCGGTAACCAACCCTCAGCCGAGGGATGTTCCGAGAAACCGGACAGGGAACCGTAGGGACCGATACTTCCTGGTCATCCTGGCCGGCGAGGGCAGGAAGCAGGACGCTGCCAGAGCTCCAGTGCCGGGCCCACAATGGCCTCAGCCACAGGAAGGCTCCAGGGGAATCCCCGTCCAATATCTCTGTGAGGGGATACTTGGCCCGCTTGATACGGGCCTCGAGCTGCATTCCGTGGATTCTGAGAGGAGTCTGAGCAACCCCAGGAAGGACAAAGGGCTGTCGTCTAGCGACTGACCTCCAGAGGACTCCAAGTCCACTCGCTTGGAGAAAAAGGAGGAATCGTTGTCGGACTCTGAAGAGTCCGCAAAGAGCTGTCTTGGGCCTGAGCCACCCTCCACCTGCCAAGGGCGATCGGGAGTGAGGGTGACCGACAGCCCCAAACCGCGCTGTGGAGGCGGAGGTTCCACCGAATCGGTGGAGCAGCTGGTTTTGACCAACAACCGCCTGATAACAGGCTCCTTGCAAAACGGGGCAGCCGCCGCCCAGTGACAGCCACTTAATGGCTGGGGAGCGACGCGCCGGTTATTCCCTTCGTCAGAAGGAGTTGTTGCCATTGAGGTCTCTTCAGATCGCCGACGCAACCTGAGGCCGGGGTTTCCTCATCCGAGGAGGAGGAAGAGGATGAGCGGCGTCGCTCATCACGTGCCGAATGAGAAAGCCTATGATGGTGGGATCGGCTGGACCGCAGTGAGTCCGAGACCGAACCTCAGCTTTTCCCGAGGACTGTGCGGAGGGACGGTGGAACCGCCCCTCCTCGGTCGAGGAAACATCCACTGGCAAGCCCATCGGATCCACAACTCCCCACCAGGGAACCGGGAGAGGGGATTGTCATTGGCTCTGATAACCCGTCCAACGGGTCAAGAAAGATCTCGACCGCGCTGACGGGAGTCTCGGTCAACTGACCTGACGGGACACCGTGAGACCAGTGGTCGGAGCCAACGATCGATCAAGTCGATGGCTGACAACTCGGGAGAGGGACCTTCCCACTCCCAAGAGCGTCGACGAAGAGACGTATCCTTGTCTTTCTTCTTGGACCGAGAAGAAGAAGGTCGAGCAGACGTTGGTCCCTCTCCCCTAGTGGAGAGGGACAGACAAAGCTCCTTAAAGGAAGCTGTGTAAGACGAACCCAGGGAAAGTGGAATAAAAGCCGTGGTCGAGGAAGATGCGGCCCGCGCCACCTCCTCTTCGAGGGCGATCATCTGTTCTAGCTGATCTGCCGAGCCCGCCACCGCGGAAACCGCCGACCGGGCCTCTTTTGACTTAACCGGAGGAAAATGCGGGGCACCCTAGTTGTAAACGGGCGGCACGGTCTTAGAGGACGAGGCTGAGAAGGAAGAGACAGGTCGCAGCCCTGCGGGTTGTGTTCGAGGCCTAAACAGTACACACATGTGGAGTGCGGATCCGTCCAAGACATCTTCTGCCCACAAGGGCACCGCCGAAACCAGGAGTCGATTTGTCCATCGCAGCCACGAGGGATAGAAGACTGAAGTCTTAGCTAAAAACTTTTAAATTTGGAAAACCGAAGAATTAGGAACCAGTCTTATACGCAGAGCGTTAAGGAGGGAACCTGAGCTTCCAAGCGGTAAGGAAGATCTGGAGTCATGGGGCGGAGTTTTACCACCGGGGTGGGTGGGAGGAGCCAGCTTGAAGACCTTCCGGCAAGATTTAAAGCGGCAAGGATACCTGCCAGACAGTGTGGATGAACAACATATCCATGTCCCTAGAACGACATGTTCCTCCCTATTTGTTGAGGAACCAAACTACACACGTTGTCTGATTGGATGAGAAGATGATCGGGAAAAATGAAGGGAAGAAGAACCTGTAGGGCATAAAATAATGCCCTCAGTTCGAGCACATTTATGGGCAGTTTCTGCTCGAACAGGGACCAGCTGCCCAGAGTCCTGAGACCCTAGGTGGGCACCCCAGCCTTCCCCCGACACATCCGTTGTCAACGTCTGGGAAGGAGGAGCAATGCAGAATGGAACTCCTAGACAGGTTCTCCTGGACCATCCACCATTGCAAGTCCCTGCTCATGGGATCCGACACTAGCACCTCTTTGTCTAGATCGTCCGTGGATTGGTCCCATTGCGACCAAAGCGTCCACTGAGAGACCCTCATATGGAGCCGAGCGAACGGAACTGTCGGAATGACAGCCACCATGAGCCCGAAGAGACGGATGACTGACCTGGCTCCAACTAGTCTGCGACCGGACAGAAGATGAGCCCCATTCTGAAGGGTCTTGACACTGTCTGGAGGCAAAAAGGCTTTGCCTGTGGTCGTGTTCAGTATCACGCCTATACAGTGGAGGTGCTGGCAAGGGACCAAGTGGGACTTGGCCTGGTTGATGGCAATACCCAGCCTGGTAAAAACCTGCAGGGAAAGGGAAAAGGGAGTGCAGGAGTTCTTCCCTGGATGGGGCTGCTAGGAGCCAATCGTCCAGGTACGGGAAGACCTGCACGCCCTGGAAATGCAGGTGGGCTGCTACCACCAACAGGCATTTGGTAAATACTCGGGGAGCCGAGGAGAGACCAAATGGGAGGAACTGGTAGTGGTCCCCTTGAAAGGAAAAACGGAGGTATTTGCAATGGGAAGTGCACACTGTGATATGCAGGTATGCATCCTGCATATCCAGAGCACACAGCCACTGTACCGGGCCAGAGTAATGGTAGAAGGCTCTGCAAGGAGAGCATTCTGAAGTGTTTGTACTCCACGAACATGTTCAGAGAGCTGAGGTCTAGGATGGGTCTCAAGTCTCCCATCTTCTTTGGAACTAGAAAGAAATGGGAATAGTAACCCATCCCCCAAAGATGAGTGGGGACTGGCTCTATCGCCGTTTTCGACAGAAGGGATAGGATTTCTTCCAGAACCAGAGGAAGATATTGCGGAGAGTAAGACGACTTAGGGGGTGGTTTTCGAGTAGGTTTCTGTAGAAACTCTACAGAGTGTCCAGCAGATATTAGCTGGAGCACACAAGCTCCGATGTTATCCTCTCCCAACCCGGCAGATGGGAGGAGAATCACCCCCCTACTGGTTCCTCTGGAGTGGACAGAGGGAGAGGCAGGGAGTCAGGAGGTATGGGGCAGTGCAGCAGCTGAGGCTCCCATGGACGTTTTGCTGAGGGGAGTCTTGGTTGCTGGAGGGGCCAGACATTTCTTAGCGTGCTTTCCTTGATTGGGCTTTTGTTTTTGTCGGGTTTGGCGACAAAAAGGACATTGCTGCTGCTGAGAGGGCCTGTACAAAGTCTGGACCGACTTTAGTGCAGTGCCCTTCTCCTGCAGTTCGGTTATGATGTCATTGACATCACCCCCAAACAGCACCAAACACCTGAAGGGAGCATCCTGTATAGCGGACTGTACTTCAGGGACCAATCCTGACACACGGAGCCAGGCATGATGCCGGACACCTATGGCGAAAGCCAAGCTCCTGCCAGCTGTGTCCACTGCGTCGTAGGTGGCAAGAAGCATGTGCCTACAGGCCGAACGAGTGGAATGGACCAGGTCTCCCAGTTCCTGCTTAGTTTGTGAATCAGACAGGGAGTCCAGCTTGGATTCCACCTGGCTAAGGATGGAGTTCTGGAAATCCCCCATGTGGCCAACGTAGTTGAGGGCCCTGATGCCTAGGGTCGAAGAGGAGTCAATCTTCTTCCCGTACTGATCCAGAAGTCGGGATTCCTTGTCAGGCAGGGATGAGCTCAGACGTTTGGGATTGGCGGAGTGGCCATGGGCGGTGCTGATCACAACTGAATCCTCCTTGGGGTGAAGACTAATGAAGCCTTTACCCTCTGGAGTCTGGTATAGCCTATCTGCCTTCCTCTGAAAGGGGGGGAGGGGGGCTAGCACGGATGGTTGTTTCCAGATGGTGTAAACACGATCGGCGTGAGGTTCTATCTAAGGTGGAATGAGTGTGGGAGTGGTTTCAGGCAGATCCAGAAGAGCAGTGACCTTCTTACGCTGTGGCTCTGGCTCCACTGATTGCCACTGATGTGTCTCCTGGATCTTTGTCAAGCGCTCCAGAAAAGAAGTGTCCTCCTAGAGGAGTTCGGAGGGTCCCTCAGCCTTGGGCGTTCTGAAGTATGGGGCTCATCGCTACGATCAGAGAGGTCGGACTCCAAATCTGAGTCAGATGGCTCTGAGGAAGAAAAATAAGACTCCTCCCTGCAAGGGGGAGCAACGACCCTTCTGGGAAACCCCCGGGGGTGCGTGTCCTCCCTACCCCAGGCACTAGAAGTTTCTCCTCTGGTGTCGAGCAAAGGGGAGGGAGTTTCCTGTCACCGATGTAGGGGATCCGGCGTGGGGACAGACATCAGGAAATTACTCTCTACCTCCTTGGTGAGCTGAGCCTTGGCTTCAGCTCACCAGGAGGCCAAAGTTTCCTTCAGATCCGCCGGCAGCTGCGGAGTGGGCGGCGGAGGCGGAGAAGGGTGGCTCGGATACGGGCAGTGTGGGTACCTGTAACAAGAGTATCCGTAGCCAAACGGCAGGAAGCCCAGCATTGGGTACTGAGGAATCGGGTAATGAGGAGCCGGGTACTGTGGCCCTGGGTATTGCGGTGCTGGGTGCCCTGGTGCCAGAGGCTCTGACGGAGCAGAGGGTCCTGGCAAAAGCCCTGCTGGTGGACTGGACAGAGGAGGCATCGGTCCCACGGGCCAGACGTAGGGAGACCGCTGAACGGGTCAGACAGTCCTGATGGAGGAACAGGTCTTCCATCAGGCAAAGGGATGCCGGAAGGCGGCGTTGGGTCGGCCGGCGTCAGGTCCAGCATCAGAGGGTCCGGTGTAGGAGAAGGGACCCCTGATGGCAGTGTCCCAAGGTCATCAGCCACAACTATCCTAGAATTTTAAAAGAACTGGCAGATGTACTGGCCCCTCACCACATGCGTTCCAGATTTCCTCAGATCAAGGATTAGTACCCAAACATTGGAAACATGCTATAGGTGTCCCCATTCCTAAAAAGGGAGACAGAACAAAACCAGAAAATTTCAGACCAATAAGTCTGACTTCATTAATGGGAAAGATCTCAGAAGGGGTTATAAAGGATCATATCCTAAGGCACACAGAAGCAAATGGCTTGTTGGACCATTCCCAACATGGGTTTACTAAGGCCAAATCCTGCCAGACAAACCTTTTGGCCTTCTATGAAAAATTAAATAGACAGCTAGATCTGGGCAATTCAGTTGATGTGGTGTACTTAGACTTTGCAAAGGCCTTTGATAAATTACCCCATGTTGAGTTACTAAAATGGTTAGAGAAGAGTCAATTACATCCAAATATTTGTAACTGGGTTTCAGCATGGTTACAGGGAGACGTCCAACTGGTCAACTATTTTTAGCGGAGTCCCACAAGGTTCCATTTTGGGACCCTGTTTGTTTAATTTATATATAGCCACCCTACAAACAGATAATCCTAGGGTATGGTTATATAAATTCGCAGATGACTGTAGGATCGGAGCTGTTGTGAACACACATGATGGGGCACTCAAATTACAGAACATGATAAACAAAATTTCTGACTGGACTAATAATAATAAATTGGTACTAAATATTGCCAAATGCAAAATTGTGCATATGGGTAAAAAGAGCAAACAAAACAGTTATATACTTGATAGTATACCACTCACTGATACCACTGAAGAAAAAGATCTTGGAGTCATAGTGTGTCCAGATTTCTAGTTTAGTACACATTGTAAACACCAAATAAAAAAAGCAAACCAAAATCTAAATTGCATATTATGTTATATTGCCAGTAGGGAAGCTAGGGTGATGATACCACTTTATGTAGCCTTGATCAGACCCCATCTAGAGTACGCCATACAGGTATGGTCTCCTCAAAATAGGGAGGATTGAATCTGTACAGAAAAGATTTACTAAATCTATTCAGGGGATGAAGACACTATCATAACCATCTACGATTAATGTCCCTAAACCTATATTCATTACATTATAGAAGGTTTAGAGGGGATATGTGCCTTTAGTACAAGTCAATTGGTGACTCTGACTATTGCCATGAGTTGGGTATTTACCCAAGAATGGATGAATACTGTATTAGAAGACACAACAAACAACTAATACAACCCACGTGGAAACACAACATACACAAACAAAGGTTTAGTCAGAGGGTGGTCTCTCCTTGGAATGCCTTAGCGAGGGCAACAATAGATAGTGGGAGCATGAATATATTTAAAAATAATTTGGATATTCATTGTGGAGATATGAAAACCACATTTTGAACTTCGGTATAAATGCCAAGCTCTAAGGACGCAAGTCTATTTGCTTGTAAACATCTATGAAATCCATGAAACCAGGGAAGGAGGGTTGAAATCCCCGGGTGTGAACCAAGGGGACGCAGGGACCTCGGTAGGCAACAGGGTTATCTGCTGCGGAGAGCCTGAGGTGTCAGGCGTGACGACAGGGTCTGACGCAGGCAGGTTGACCGGGCGGATGTCTGAGAAGCCAGCGTCCAACTTATCGGACTCCCTGTCCAAGGAAGGCTGTAAAGGAGTGGCGGCCTTGTCAGAAGGGGGGTGGGCTGGGTGATCACCCAAGGAGGTGAGCGGCTTAGCAGCCCTGTCCGGGCAGGCATGGTGGGACCAATGTCCGACTAACCAGACCCGCTTGGACTGGAAGGCCACGGTGGAGAAGCGGCCTTGACGGGAGCGGAGGCCTCCTTTGCCCCGGAGGCTCCCGAAGGGCCTAAGCACGAGCACAACTTGAGGGGCGATGCCTTCTTGGTAGCCACCAAGACAGCCATCGAGGAGCGATCCCTCGGAGGGGATGATACCTGTAAAGCTGCGACTCCAGCCAAAGTCATGGCTGCTGTGGAAGACTAATCTCGCTCCCGGTGCATCTCCTTCTCACACTTCTTCTTGTGGTCTTCAGGGGAGGTTGATGCCTGCCTAAGTTTCTTCAACTCCTTCTCCATGGATGCCATTTTCTTTTTGAGAAGATGGACTTCCAGGGACTGCTGCCTTCACTTGCAGGTAGTCAGAATTTCTGACAGTGCTGGCACTTCTCCAGTGGGTGGTCTGGGCCTAGACAGAAGAGACACAAGAAGTGGCAGTCCTTGTGTGGAAGCTGGGAACCACATGGGTCGCATTTGTTTTTATGCGATTCGGAGGGCGTAGGGGACGACATACACAGCAACTGATATGAGAAACAGAAGAAATTCGAGAAAAAAGGTTGAAAAAGTTGAAAACTTCATAACCGATGAAGGTACTGACAAGTGCTGTTCTACCACGAGGAACTTTTACAAGCCGATGGTGGGAAAGAACTGGAAGGCGGGCGTGGGGGACCTCCCCTTTATATCGATGTCGTGTGACGTCGGTCACCTGACGTGGGGGCAGTCCCCCGCCACAGACTGCTAGCTAGAAGTTTTCTGTGGGGTCCTAACACTTGGCAGCTTAGTCCTATCTGTGAATACCTACTGCAAGAGCCCTCTCGAAGTAAGATTGAGGGTTTTGGACTTCAGGAAGGTCAATTTTAAAAGAATGATTACATGCCTCAAGGATGCCCTGGCAGGGTTACAGGAACTAGGAGGCATAGAAGAACAGTGGGTGGCAATGAGGGGGAAACTGAAATGGCTGCAGGACTTTGCGCAAGACAAGCAAGCAAAGGCAGGAGAAGGAAGAGACCACTTTTGTTCTCTTGGGAGATGGAGGAAAGAGTGAGGGCAAAGAAAGCAGCCCTTAGACAGTGCAGAACCCCCCCCCCCACAAAAACAGGACGACAGGAGAATGTACATGGTGAAGCAAAGGGAGGCGAGGAATGATGTAAGGAGGGCAAAAATGGAAATAGAGGAACGGATAGCTAAGTTGGTCGGGGTGAGGTAAAACATTTTTCAGATACACTGGGAAAAGGAGAAAGGCCAGGGAAGGGGTACTCCGGCTACTGGGGGAAGGAGGGGCCTCCGTGGAGGACAATGGCCAAAAGGCTGACATAATGAACAAATACTTCCTTTCTGTCGTCACGGATGAGGGGGTAGGAAATGGGTCTGAATTACACAACAAGGGCAAAAAGAGTAGGGGGGTAAACACTAGCCCATTTACTGCAGACAGAATCCTAAGAGAACTGTCCAAGTTAAGAGTGGACAGGGCCGTGGGCCTTGATACAGTGCACCCCAGGCTACTGAGGGAGCTCAGAGAGGAACTGGCTGAGCCCCTGGCGGCCCTGTTCAACTGGTCTCTGGAAACTGGGAGGTGCCGGGGGCATGGAGGGAGGCCAACGTCATCCTGCTCCACAGAGAGGGTAATAGGGAGAAGACAGGAAATTACAGGCCAGTCAGCCTGATATCAGTAGTTGGCAAGGTAATGGAATAGCTCCTAAAGGAAAGATTTGGAGAATACCTCGAGGCCAGTGGACTGCGGGACCAGAGACAGCATGGGTTTACAGGCGAGAGGGTCTTGTCAGACCAACTTGATAAGAGTTCTTCAATGAAGTAACCAGGGTAGTGGACGTGGCCTATCTAGATTTCAGCAAGGTCTTAAACACCGTCCCACATAAAAGGTTGGTAATTGAAACGGAGAAGCCTGGGAGTAGGGCCTAAAATCGTAAAATGGGTGGAAAACCGGCTTAGGGACAGGGGCCAAAGAGTGGTGGTAAACGAGATAAACTCTGGGGAGGGGAGGATGACCAGCAGGGTACCACAGGGGTCAGTGTTGGACCCTGTACTTCTTAATATCTTCATTAGTGACATGGCAGAGGGATGATTCCAGGTCTTAACAGCAATTGCAAAATAGTGATTGCTATTATGGCGACTGTACATTGCCGAAAAGCAAATTGGCGATATATACATCACAGCAACCCAACATCCGGCAACCAAAAATACAGGTTACTCACCTGTAACAGGAGTTCTAGGAATGGTATATGTTGTTCATCCACACTTACTGGCATGTTCCTTGCAGCTTTAAATCTTGCCGGAAGGTCTTCAAGCTGGCTCCTCCCACCCACCCGGGTGATAACACTCTCGGCTCTGCCCATGACACCAGATCTAGCCCGCTGGAAGCCAGGTTGTGCGTCGAAGCCGGGGAGGTCGGGGGTTGTGATGAAACAACATATACCATTCCTAGAACCCCAGTTACAGGTGAGTAACCTGTATTTTTAGGGACATGGATTTGTTGTTCTATCCACACTTTCTGCCAGACTCCTAACAGTTCTCCGGGAGGAGGGAGAGAGGCAAGGCACACACCCCCTATTTAGGAAACAAGGACTGGAGAACCGAGGTCCCAAAATCAGCATCCCAGCATGACTCAAGGTCGATGTGGTAGTGGGTAACGAAGGTGTGTGCTGACTTCCAGGTAGCAGCCCTGCAGATTTCCCGGATAGGGACGTTTCTGGAAGTAGCCACCGAAGCAGTGGTATGGCAGGTAGAATAAGCTCTTATCTCTTTGGGAGGCTCCATGCCCGCCAACCTATAGCAGAGATCTATGCAGGAGGTGATCCACCTGCCTATCCTCCGCTTGGCTGCAGGTCTGCCAGGTGCGGCTTCAGCGTAGGTGACAAACAGCTGGCGAACCTCTCCCCGAACTTCAGCCGTCTGCTCCTTATAGTAAGAGCGCACTCTTCTAGGGTCCAAAGTATGGAACCTATATTCGGCCTCCGAGGTGTGATTGGGGTAGAACACCGGCAGAGTCAACACCTGGTTAAGGTGAAACTCCGACACCACCTTCGTAAAGGAATTTCGGGAGGCGGTGCAGGACAACCTTGTTCCTGTGTAAGACTAGATAGGGAGACTCGATGGAAAGCGCCTGGAGGTTTCCCATCCTTCTGGCTGACGTGATAGCCACCAAGAAGGCAGTTTTCCACGACAGGTGAGAGATGTCACACCTGTGCATCGGTTCAAATGGCTTGCCCATGAGCTTAGCCAATACCAGCAGTAGATCCCATGGAGGTGGAGATTCTCGCACCGGAGGAGATATGTGATCAAGGCCTTTGAAAAAGCACCCGACCACCTTCTCCTGCACCACTGACTGCTTGCCAGCTCACGCCCGGTAAGCAAAGATGACTGCCAGGTGCACCTTAAGAGTCGTTGACCGAAGCCCTAGCTGAGAAAGGGACCACAGGTAGTCCAAAATGCTGGCCAAGGAACAGGAGGAAGGGTCCAACCCCTTATCCTGACACAAAATGGAGAATCTCTTCCATTTGAAGGCATAGCATTTCGTGGTCGACTCCTTACGGGATGCCTCAACAATGCTGAGGACCTCATCGGACAGACCCAAGGCCTGGAAATCTAGCTGCTCAGGAACCAGGCAGTCAGGTGCAGGGATTGAAGGTCCGGGTGGAGAACCTTCCCCTGGTTGACTGAGATCAGATCCGGGTGGGCTGGGAGCCCGGAGTGGAGGCTGAGGAGATCTGGATACCAGAACTGGCGGGGCCAGTCTGGGGCTACAAGAATCACCTGCGCCTTGTCCCTCCTTGCCTTGAGAAGCACCTTTGGGATCAAGGGAAATGGGGGAAAGGCGTAGAAGAGGCCCAGGATCCACGGCCTCGAGAAGGCATCCCCCTGCAGCGAGCCCTGCTTGGGGGGGGAGGCATGAAACAGCCTCGGCTTTGCATTCTCCCTGGAGGCAAACAGGTTCACCCGAGGTGTGCCCCAGTGGGAGAACAGATTGTGTACTACCTCCGGCAGGAGAGACCACTCATGAGATGCAGCACCTATCCGGCTTAGGGCATCGGCCAGAGTGTTGGAGGCTCCTGCCACATGGATGGCTAGGAGATACGTCTCCAGTCTGCTCACAAGGGATTTCCTGATGGCTTTACCCCTTTTTGCCCTATCCCTGTCCTTACTGCCGTTATCACTTTCTCCATTTACCCCTGCTCTACTCCCTATCGACATCTCTAGCTTGGTGTTTACCTCACTTACTACCCTGACTTTTTGGGGAGGGCTAGGATTTCCCTGCTCCTTTCCAGTGCCTCCCCCCTCCTGGCTAGTTTAAATGCTTGCCAATGAAGCATTTAAACCTATCACCTAGAATCCTGGTTCCCCTCCTGGGTAGATGCAGACCATCATGCCAGTATAGGCCTGCATCACTCCAGGTGGACCCCCAGTCCCCAATGAAGCCAAATCCCTGAGCTCTGCACCCGTTTTTCAACCACTGATTGAATCCCATGGTGTGGAGCACCCTAGCCTCACCTACGCCATAGACAGGCAGCACCTCCGAAAAGGATACCGTGCATGCTACTTGTCTAAGGCCCCTCCCCAACTCCACAAACTCTTCCTGCACTGCTCTGATCCCTTTCTTAGCAAGGTCATTTGTCCCTAGGTGGACAATGACATCCAGCCCTCTCCCCTGCGCAGCTGCTCCAGCGATCCTGAGGATTCGCTCCCTGACCCTCCAAGCCATGGTGCCAGGCAGGCACCTTACCTCCCTCTCCCCTTCCTCCCCCAGTTCTACCTTCCTAACAATGGAATCCCCCACCAGGAGTTCTTTCCTTCCCCTGTGGGGTCCCATGCCACCTTCCTATGGGTCTCCTTTGTGGAGGTTCCCAGCATCCTCCTTGGTCTCCACTGCGGGTGCCTCCATAGAGGAACCACACTTTGCCAGAATGGCATATGAACTGTTGAGAGGTACAACTGAAGGGATGCGCCTCTGTTCCACCACCCTCACCCTCCCTGAGCCCACTGTGGTCCAACTGCTCCTCTTTCTTGGCAACTTCTGAGGCAACGGCAGTGGCCCTGGTGGTCCTTGGATGGGAGAGGAGGTCCCACAAATCCTGACCAATTCAGCCTGGAGATGAGCAACCTCCTCCCTCAGCCCAGAGGTGCCTGCAGATGAGACAACACCGCATCCTCTCATTGTTCATTGGTGAGGTCGCACTTTGAGTACTGTGTGCAGTTCTGGATGCCCCATCTTCAAAAGGACAGGGACAAGATGGAGAGAGTGCAGACAGCAGCAACCAAAAATGGTGCAGGGCCTGAATCAGAAGACATATGAGAGGAGACTTGAGGAATTAAACTTGTACTCCCTGGAAGACAGAGAAGGCAATGGGATATGACTGAGACATTCAAGTGCCTCGGGAATAAACAAAGTGCAGGAGGAGAGTATTTTCCAAAGAAAAAGATGTTCTAGGACTAGGGGTCGCAATATGAAGTTGGAGGAGGGTAGGTTCAGGGGTAACGTCAGGAAGTTCTTCACGGAAAAGGTGGATGACGACTGAAACTGCCTCCCAGTGGAGATGGTTGGGGCAAATGCAGTCACAGATTTTAAGTGTGCATGGGATAAACACTTGGATATCTTGGGTAACAGAGGGAGGTGTATAGCTTCCAAAAAAGTAGTGGCTTGGATAGCACTAATTTGGGGTTGGATTTTACAGGCAGACTAGGTGGACCAAGAAGTCCTTATATGCTGATAGAATCTATGAATCTGTAGGGCCTGAAGTGACAAGCACTGTTCAGAAAGTATTCCACTGAGCCAGTCTATGTCATGGTGTCACCCTGTAGACTTTACTAAAGAACAGAGGCGTGACTAAATTTAAGAACTGCACTAACAAGTTCATAATGTAGTTTATAAGGTTATTTCCTTCTGTGTCTTCCAGCAATTAAAGCAGACAAATTCTTCAAATATTAAAGGTGCAGCTATTAAGAGTTTCTTTTCCTTTACGATGCCTGATGCTTCAGTGTGCACTTTACCTGATTCACTGGCCATCAGTCTCCCCAACTCAGGCCTCCAGTCTGTATTCCACTTCAGCCAGTTGAGAATTAAAAACTTTGACTTTCCTGTCCAGGTCTCTCACTGCCTTGAAGACCTGGGCATTAGCTGGTTTTGGTTGGTGCCAGACATCTGCTGGGCCTTGCCCACATGCTCCCCTTAAGTGGGCCTGGTTCTCCCAGCAGCATTTGCTTATTGGAATCTGCAGCAGTTGAACAGGTGACTATCCCTATCTTGTCTGCACAGAACCAAAATTTGATGGCAGATAAAAAAATTACTCACCTTAGTAATGTTGTTACTTCTAATGGAGTCTTGCTATATTATGACATATGCAGTGAGTCCTAACCTTCGAACTGCTCCGGAGGTGAAAGAGTTAACATTCCATGCCAGGCATGGAACTTTGAGCTTGAGCTCAGTTGAAAACTCTATCTGTTGTTCTTTAAACTGTCAGATCTTTACGAGCAAAACTCACTAAGACTCAGTGTGGAAGCTGTAAACCTACACTAGCCAACTGGCTACTAATTATATAAACACATTTTTTGGTGCCAAAACAAAGACTCAAGTCAGGAGACCCAAAAAATGACAAACACAACACAGATCACCCCAAAAAGGAGGGGTGAAAACAAGGTGGGCATCTAAAATGTGCCAACACTGCCCTGCCCACCCATATCCCCAAAAGTAAGGTTCTGAGAGGGCAGGCCGGAGAGGTCATAATATAGCAAGACTCCATTAGAAAAACAATATTACTAAGGCGAGTAATTTTTCTTCAAACAACATGAAGTCTTGCTATATTATGACATATGCAGACTACACAGCAGTACCTCCATGGAGTAGGGACAGAACCTACATAGGAAATAGGCTCTGAAGCACAGCTGTGCCAAATCGAGCATCATTCCTAGCCTGGATGTCCAGGGAGTAATGCTTGATAAAAGTGTGAACTGTTTCCCAGGTAGCTGCTTGACATATCTCTATTTATTTATTTAGTTAAACATCAGTTTAGAAACCTTTGAGCCAGAGGCTCATTTACAAAGGTACCTCGTCACAAAGAGGACATCAGAACAGTAGTACAAGGGACACAGTACTTACAAACAAAAAAGTTACAGTTCAATTACAATTTTGTTTCAATAGAATACAATCTCCAACAAAGCAAAAGATAACAAAAGGTGCAAAACTTATGGTCGGGGGAGAGCTGGTGGGAGTAGAAGGGAGGGAGATAGGGAGGAGGAATTAGTAGGGAAAGGGGGAGCCGCTCAGTGAGCATTGTCAAACAGTATATATATTTTTTTTTTTTTTTTTTTTTTTTACACTAGGCTAGCGGCAGTTGCATTTGCGAAGAGCTACAGGAAGTTTCTGAGCCTGGGCTTAAAGCAAGCTAAGGTTAGTGAGTTTGAGACACTGGCAGGGACGGAGTTATACCAGGTGGGCACGGTGAGGAATGCCCTCTGACCTTGAGGAGGTCCACCAGCTCTCGGAATAACTGGGTAGCTCTTGTGAGCTACTTGCGTGATCAGGGTCGGTGCAGCACGGCTTAATGGAGTTGGATAGGCCTATGGGGGATAGGCCACGAGGGCTTTAAAGGTGAGCTGGCATGTCTGATACACGAGTCGCTTCTTCCAGGTTAAGTAGGGTAACCAGGGTGCAGCTCACATGTGTGAGTGAGTCTGGGAGCACCAGTGATAAGTCTGCAGGCCTTATTAACTGTGAGGCTAACCTTGTTGAGGGCAGTCTGATCTCCTGAGCCATAGACCGGAAGGCCATGGTCAATGAGAGACATGACAGAGGAGGTGACAGCCAGCAGGAGGGCATCAGGAGGAGGCATTTTGTGCCGTAAAGAATGCCTAGCCGTGAGTTGGCGACAGAATTTAGGGGATATATGTCCATGGAATGAAAATGCAGGGTCAAAGGTTATACCAAGATATTTATAGGACTGCACCTGGTAAATGACGAGATTGGGTGTGGAGTGGACAGCTAAGGGAAACTTGCTGTACTTATTTTGGGGGTGGGAGAAGAGCATCGTTTTTGTTTTCTTAAGGTTGATAAGTCGGTGCTCAGTGAACCAGGTAGCTGCAGAGTCAAAGACTAGTTGGAGGGAGTTCTGTAGCAGCATGGGGTCATTGTGGGAGGCAACGAGAACAGCATCATCAGCATAGAGAAGCTTCTTACCCGTACAACTGCTGGGTAGGGAGTTAAGAAAGAGTGAGAATAGTAGGGTCCAAGAATTGAGCCTCTCGCGGCACCCTAGAGCGAATGGGGCATTTTCAGAGAGAGTACCGCTGACTTTCACACATTGGGAGCGGGCGAGAGATAGCTGGTGTACCAGGAACAGGTCCTGAGGCAAGCCTATTAGGGTCGAGGGTGGAGAGCAAAAGAGGATGCTAAACGGTATCGAATGCTTTAGACAGGTCAATGAATATAGCTCCAGCCAGGGCACCAGAGTCCAAGGAGGCATGGAGGAAGTTGGAAAATTCCAGGAGTGCTGTATTGGTACTACGACCTGCTCTGAACCCGTGTTGTTCAGGGCAGAGAACATTGTACTTACAGAGGTAGTCAGAGACTTGGGACGCCACAATTTTCTCTAACGCCTTAGAGAGGGGGGAGAGGATTGAGATGGGTCGGTAGTTACCCGGAAGAGTCCTGTCACCACCTTTATGGACAGGGGTAACTGTGGCAATCTTCCAGGCAGAGGAGAATTGTCCGAGACAGAGTGAATTGTTGAAAATGCAAGTAATAGGTGAGAGGACCTGATCCAGGACCTGACGAAAAGGCAGGATCAAGTGAGTCACACGATGGTGTTACCTTTTAGGCTTTTAGCAAGTAAGGCCTAGCTTCTGCATGGTGACACGACGCAGGTGGAAAGAGGGGCGGGCAATGGGTGGTGGTACAGATGGAGGAGGTGGACTGAAAAAGTTACCAGGAAGTACTGAGCTAAGGTCGGTAAAGGAGTTATTGAGGTGGGTGTCAATGAGGGCAGGGTCAGAGGAGACGGTACTATTGATGTTGAGAAGAGAAGGAGAGGGGGACTGGGAGTGACCATTCAGTTGCTTGATGTTGTCCCAGAAGCACCTGGGGTTCCCCCAGGAGGAGGTAAGAGAGGCTTGGTAGTATTCCGCCTTTGCTTTGCGGATGGCCCAGGTGCACTGGTTGGCGGGCGGCAGCTGGGACTGCCTGTTAGCTGAACGGCCAGTAGCAACAGCAAGGTGCTAAAGATTGTCGCTGTTTAGGTTGCCACAGTAGGCAGGGTGATCCAAGGCATGTTTCACTTTGGACCTCCTAGCAGTTATGGGAGCAAAGATATCACAGGCAAAGTTGAAAGTGCTTACAAAGAAGGCCAGGGCCAAGTCAATGTTGGTTGCCCTCGCCAGAGGGACCAGTCAGTGTGGGCAAGGAAGCGCTAAGGCCTATGAGTCCCCAGGCCTAAGTCGCCGAGAGTGGTTTGACCGGGGATGAGGGCTGAGGGGTTTCCCAGTTGAAAAGCACAGGGGAGTGGTCGCTGAGGCAGTCAGGGAGGATTTGGATGTTGTGGATGCGGATTGGCCTGTTGGTGAGAACCATATCCAGGAGGGTGCTTGTCCCCCCCCCCCCATAGGGTTTTTTCTAGTAGGCTGTGTGACCAGTTGAGTTAGGTCAATTGAATCGAAAGCCTCACGGTGGGAGGAGGACGAGGGGCAGAGCCAGTTTATATTCAAGGCCCACCAAGATTTGGTCCCACGAGTTGGGTAGGGAGGTGAGGTAGTCAATTAGTGGGCCCAGGGCCTGGGATTGGTTCTTGGGGTATGTAGGCTACGGTTAGGAATAATGGGCCTCTAGCTGGGTCAGGGACAGCTTTAGAGTAAGTGCCTGGGCCTCATGGTCGAGGTCAGGTGGGGGGAGTGGTAGCTCCATGAGAATCATCAAATAGAAGACACAGCCCCACCTCTCCTGCCGACACGGTCCAACCGTGGAGAGTGTAGCCGGGAGAGAGACATGAGAGTTAGGAGGGAGGAGACAGCCAGGTTTCAACCAGGGCAACAACATCAGGTTTAAAGCGTCACCCAGCAGTGTAGAGAGTCCAGTTTTTTCAGGAGGCTACAGATGTTCATAGAAGCAATGCGCAGCCCAGGAGATTTCAGGGGGAGGACCAGTGCCTAGGATAGGGATGTCTCTGGCAGCAGCTAGAGACGCAGCTGTACCTCTGGTAGAGTGAGCCCTCAGGCCTGAGGGAGGAACTTTACCTAGTTTTTCACAGCAGAATTGAATACAAGAGATGATCCACCTGGCAATGGATCTTTTAGTGGCAGGTTTCTCGCCGACCTCACCATAAGTGAGGAACAGTTGAGGAGTCAAACCTGGACCCTTTGGCATGTGTTGTAGCTAAGGATCTTTTGACATCTATATTGTGCAACCTCCTCTCACCAGAGGAGGAATGGTCAGTGAAGTAACAGGAGAGACATAGATTGATTTAATGGAAATCTGAGACCACCTTAGGCAAGAACTTCTGTTAGTCCTGAGGACTACCTTATCTCTAATGAAGAGAGACAAATCAGGCTCCACTGACAATGCTTTGTAACTCACTTATGCGCCTGGCAGAAGTGGCTACCAAAAACACAGTTTTCCAAGTCAAGCACTTAAGCTTTGCCTGAAGACAAGGGCTCAAAGGGGCTGTATAAGCTCGCAATGCAAATATTAAGATCCCAGGCAGGGGCTGGATCCCTGAATGGGGGGTTGGTGTGAAGCAACCCTTTGAAAAACTTGGGAGAAAACAGGATGGTCTGAAAGAGAAGAGGGCTTACCTGCTGATAAGAAAGCAGACACGGCTGCAGGTGCACCTTTAGGGTAGCTGGTCTCAGCCCCAAAGTATTTAGATGGACCATGTAGTCCAGGACCGTGGGTAAACCAGCAGATTCTGGAGGAATATGGTTTGCAGAGCACCACATGGAAAATCTCTTCCATTTGGAATTATAAGTAACCCTGGTGAAGGCTTCTGGCTTTCAGGATATCCAAAACACCTTGGGAGAAGTGTAGGTCAGCAACCAACTCTTCAAGAGCCAGGCCTTGAGGTTGAGAGATTTGAGGTTCGGTACCAAACTCTCCCCTGAGCACAGGATAACAGATTGTGATTCCTGGGAAGACATAGGGGAAGGTGGACTACTAAGGACATAAGGAGTGGGTACCAGGGCTGTCTGGCCCAGTCTGGAGCAATCAGAATCATCTTGCAGGTTGAGATCTGATTTTGACTGGCACTTTGAACAGGAGAGGGAAGGGGGGAAAAGGCATAGAGAAACTTCCCTTCCCAACTGAGAAGGAAGGCATCCAGGAGGACTGAGCCCAACACTGGGGACCTGCAACAAAAAAGGGGAAGTTGGTGATTGTCTGGGGCTGCAAAAAAATCTATCTAGGGTGTGCCCCATCTGGCAAATACCACCTCCAGTACTAGGGGATCCAGAGCCCATTCGTGATGGCCCTGGGAAATCCTGCTGAGAGCATCTGCCAGATATTGTCCTTGCCTGGAGGTGAACTGCTACAAGGGAGGTGTCTAGGAGGTTAGAGACCACAACCTCATTGTTTGCGTGCACAAGGTCGAGAGACCGAGTGCCCACTTGTTTGTTGATGTACCACATTGTGGTGGTATTGTCTGTTCTGGACCTGAATAACTTTGTTCTGAACAGATTTGGAAAAAACTTGAAGTGCTAGAAAAACTGCTCTGAGTTCCAACAGAATGATGTGGTGCAGAGATTCCTGAGGGGACCACAATCCCTGGGTAGTGAGGTCGCCCATGTGAGCTCCCCACCCCAATAGGGATGCATCTGTAGTAAGGATTAAGAAGTGAGACTGAGGGGTTAAGGGGACCCCCTGTCTCAAATTGCCCTGGTCCTGCCACCACTGAAGGGCCAGGATCAGGGTTCGAGTCACTGCAATTAATTTGGTTAGAGGGTCCCTCCTTTGAGACCAAAAGGCTTTCAAATGGAACTCAATGTCCCTCATCTGAAATCTGGCTCCCTGTACTACTGCTGTCGAAGCAGTCATGTGTCCCAGGAGCTGGAGAAAGTGCCTTGCTGGTCAGAGACCTGCAGGGTGAAGGAGGAAGCCAGAGAAATCTAGGGTCCTTGCTCTTTCCAGAGGAAGGAAGGCTCTGGCTTCTTTTGTTTTCAGTTCTGCACCTATGAAGGTGAGAAGCTGGACAGGTTCTAGGACTGACTTTGGAAGATTGAGAAGGAAACCTAGAGAAGTTAGCAATTGCTGAGTTACTTGAAGATGTAACCTGACTTGGTCTGGAGACTGGCCTACTATGAGCCAGTCATCCAGGTAAGGAAAGATGGCAATTTGTTGCCTTCTTAAATGGGCAACTGCTACTGCCAGGCATTTTGTGAATACCCTTGGGGCAGATGTGAGGCTGAAGGGCATTGCTCTGAACTGGTAATGGCCTGAGGGCAGTTTGAATCTGAGGTACTTTCGATGGGAGCTTCTGATGAGAACATGAAAATAGGCATCCTTGAGGTCCAGGGACACTAGCCAGTCCCCTGGCCATAAAGAGGGTAAAATAATTCCCAGAGTCACCATTTTGAATTTTGGTTTTAAAAGGTGCTTGTTTAGATACCCGAGATCCAGGATGGGCCACCATTCTCCTGCCTTTTTTGGGGTAAGGAAGTACCTGGCGTACAACCATTCGCCCTGGTGTAGGGGTGGAACCCTTTCCAAGGCTCTGAGAGCCAGGAGGGTAGAGACATCTGCCTCTAGGGCAAGAGCCTCTGAAGGATTTGCAGGGGGAAAGGATCTGGTTCTCATCTTCGGAAATTTCTTGAAGCTGAGAACCAGTCCCTGGCTTACTACTTCCAGGACCCACCTGTCTGATGTTAGAGACTCCAGTCCTGGACAAAGTAAGCCAGCCTGCCCCTACAGGTAGAGAGAGACTGTCTGCACCCTCATTAGGGTGCCTGCTTGGCAGGGGCTTTAGGCCGAGGGGTGAAGCAGGTCTGTTACACCTAGTCTGCCTCCTCTAAAGAACCCCCTCTGTGCAAAGGCTGAAGAGGAGGCCTGGGCTTGGTAAAAAGGCCTATGAAAAGGCCTGCCCCTGCCCCTGGGAGGCTGCCTTTGGGGAGTGACCTGCCTTTCCTTGGCTTGTGCACTCCTATAGGTGGTCCTATATTTATCCATTTTCTTCCATGTAATTCTCTGTTTGCTCCCCAACAGGGAAATCCATGACCTTAGTCTGGGTATCCTATGACAGGCTAGTACATCTGAGCCAAGCCATTCTACGGAAAGCCACAGATGTAGCCATGACTCTAGATGACACATCATTAGAGTCCACTGCAGCATGGAATTGCACCTTAGATGCCTCAATACCATCAGCGGCCACCTGCTTCAGCTCCTTGCTAGCTGGCAGGACCTGCTTTTACAGAGCCAAAACAGTATCCCATCTGGATTTTTGATATCTAGCCACATAAGCCATATAATTTGCCTGTCTGAGACCCAAAGATGCTGCCATGTACTGTTTCTTTGCCATGGCATCTATCTTTCTGGAATCCTTGTCAGGGGGGTGAGAGGCTAAGGGAATATTTGCCTTGTCATAAGCTGCAGCCTGCACAACCCCCACATGGCTGCATTGCTGTGTAAGGAACTCCGTATCCGATCCTGATAATGCATACCTTTTGTCCATTCTTTTATCAACAGGAGGTATAGTGTGAGGAGCTTTTAAAATGTTTGCTGTCTGTTTCCAAAAAGACTTATGCAGAGGAATAGAGTCTCTCCTAGACTCTGGGATATCCATCATTTCTACAAAATCAGGCTCTTCTTGATCATCCACAGCTTCCTCCATAGGGAGCTGGAGGGTTTCAGCTACTTTTTTATTAAACATAAAATGAGAAGGGGACTTAAAAAGCCTAGAGGGAGACACTCCTGAAGGTCTGTCTGGAGAGATGTGCGGTTCAATGGGCACATCCAGACTTTCAAATCCACATTCACTCTCCTCATACTCCTCTTCCCCCTCCTTGGTTCATAAAATTCTAAATCATATTCTTGAACCGGTGGAACCGACCGAACCGAACGCTTACCTGATCGTGCCAGTTCGGATGGAACCGGGGAGAGTGACTGAACAATTTTTATTGCTTTAGCTATTTTTCAGCGGTTGGAGAGGGTTTTGGCCCACCAGCTGATTTTCTAGTTCTCTTTGCTGGAACCGACTCCTCAGAGTCGGCTCTTCTTTTGCCCGAGGAAGTATCGCCCTGGTCAGAGGGCACTCCCTCTGGTTCGGTTTCAACCGAACCGGGCTGGCCATCCGGTTCAGCGGACTTTTTGGCCTCCCTTTCCCTGAGCCTACCAACTCTTTTATCCAGGGTAATTGCAGGAAAACCCTTGCAAATCTGGCAGTCTGAATTGAGGTGGTCAAACCCAGACAATAAACACATGGTGTGGGTCAGCCTTGGCAAAGGCTTCCCACAGACAACACAGTGTTGAAACCCAGTGGGCCCTGCTTTAGTTTCTCAGACAGCCAGCCTAACCAAAAACTTGCCCGCTTATGGGCAAATCCGCCAAGCAAGATTCTTTATCGGTTCCCAACTGCAGGTTACGTCGTGGAAACCGTAATGAAATCCGTTTTTTTTTTTTTTAGAACCGATAAGAACCGGGAACCGCACTTCTAAAGTACAGCAAATGTAATAGAAACAACCTGATTGGTTCAAACCGAACCGATGAAACCGTTTACAAGTTCCACACAGAAAGTAAATAAAACCTATCTAGTACTTACAAATACCACAGATAGAGCTTGAACCGACCGGTTGTGGTTTAAATTCGGTTAAAAAAAAACAAAAACTTTATACTTTAACCGACAAAATGAACCAAGCAGAAGGAGAAACCTCCGGAGCGACTGTTCAGTGAGGCGGAGTAAAGAATCTGACAGTCTGAGTTTGAAGAACAACAGATAGTTTTCAACCAAGCTCGAGCTCAAAGTTCCATGCCTGGCATGGAATGTTAACTCTTTCACTTCCGGAGCAGTTCGAAGGTTGGGACTCACTGCATATGTCATAATATAGCAAGACTTCATGTTGTTTGAAGGACCGCTTGGCCCACCTAGTCTGCCCATTTCCCCTACCTAACGGATAAGCTGCAGATCCTAGTTAACCAACAGCCTACATCCTCCTACCCCCCACCAGAATTGTCTTGTCTGTCCCATGCATTCTTGAATTCCCCCACTGTTTTTTGACTCCACGACCTCCTCAGCAAGGCTGTTCTATGCATCTACAACCCTGTGTGTGAAGAAATACTTATTCACATTACCTCTGAGCCATCCCCCCTCTATCTTCAGACTGTGCCCCCTTTTTCTTGCACATCTCTTTTTCTGAAAGATGCTACCCTCTTGGACTTTTTCGATTCCCTTAAGGTATTTGAAAGTTTCTATCATGTCCCCACTCTCCCTCCTTTCCTTGAGGTTATACATCTTAAGCGCCTTTAGTCTTTCCTCATGTGTCTTCTGGTGCAGACCCTGCACCATTCTGGTTGCCCTCCTCTGGACAGCCTCCACCCTGTCTATGTCTTTGCGGAGATGGGGTCTCCAGAACTGTACACAGTACTCCAGATGTGGTCTTACCAACTGTCTGTACAGAGGGCCAATATATACAGGTTACTCACCTGTAACAGGAGTTCTAGGAATGGTATATGTTGTTCATTCACACTTATTGGCAGGTTCCTTGCCGCTTTAAATCTTGCTGGAAGGTCTTCAAGTTGGCTCCTCCCACCCACCCGGTGGTAAACTCTCAGCTCGCCCCATGACGCCAGATCCGCCCGGCTGGAAGCTCAGGCAGGTTGTGCAATGTCGACGGCGAGGTCGGGAATGTGTAGAACAACATATACCATTCCTAGAACTCCTGTTACAGGTGAGTAACCTGTATTTCTAGGGACATGGATATGTTGTTCATCCACACTTATTGGCAGACTCCTAGCAGTTCTCCGGGAGGAGGGAGGCAAGGCGCACACCCCCTTAATACTTACTTGGGAAATAAGGACTGGAGAACCGAGGCCCCAAAACCAGCATCCCGGCGTGACTCAAGGTCGATGTGGTAATGGGTAATAAAGGTGTGTGCTGACTTCCAGGTAGCAGCCCTGCAGATTTCCTGGATAGGGACGCCCTGAAGCAGCCACCGATGCAGCAGTATGACGGGTAGAATGAGCTCTTATCCTCTGGGAGGCTCCATGCCCGCCAACTCATAGCAGCAATCTATGCAGGAGGTGACCCACCTGCCTATCGTCCTGCTGGCTGCAGGTCTGCCAGATGCGGCTTCAGCGTAGGGTGACAAACAACAGCTGGCGAACCTCTCCCGACTTCAGCTGTGCGCCTTTATAAGAAGCGAGCCTCTAGGGTCCAGAGTATGGAGCCTATATTCGCCTCCGAGATGTGATTGGGGTAGAACACCGCAGAGTCAGCACCTGGTTAAGGTGAAACTCGACACCACCTTCGGAAGGAATTTCGGTGGGGGCGCAGGGACAACCTGTCCCTGTGGAAGACCAGGTAAGGAGACTCAATGCAGAGCGCCTGGAGTTCTCCCATCCTTCTGGCTGACGTGATAGCCACCAAGAAGGTGGTCTTCCACGACAGGTAAGAGATATCACACCTGTGCATTGGTTCGAATGGCTTGCCCATGAGCTTTGCCAGTACCAGCAGTAAATCCCACGGAGGTGGAGGTTCTCGTGACTGAGGGGAAATGTGATCAAGACCTTGAAAAAGCGCCAGACCACCTTCTCCTGCGCCGACTTCTTCCCGCCCGCGACCCGTAAGCAGAGATGGCTGCCAGGTACATTTTAGGGTCGCCGACCTAAGCTTGACTAGAAAGGGACTTCATAAATAGTCCAAAATGCTTGCCACAGAACAGGAGGAAGGGTCCAAGCCTTGTTCTGACACCAAATGGAAAACCTCTTCCATTTGAAGGCGTAGCATTTTCTGGTCGACTCTTCACGGGACGCCCAACTACATTGAGGACCTCGTCGGAAAGACCCAAGGCCTGGAACTCTAGCGCGAACCAGGCCGCCAGGTGCAGGGATTGAAGGTCCAGATGGAACACCTTCCCTGATTGACTGAGAGCAGGTCCGGCGAGCTGGAAGCTGCCTCGGGAGCCTGGAGCTGAGGAGATCTGGTACCAGAACTGGCGGGCCAGTCTGGGGCTATCAGAATCACCTGCGCCTTTGTCCTCCTTGCCTTGAGAAGCACCTTGTGAATCAAGGAAATGGGGAAAGGCGTAAAGAGGCCCGGGTCCAGAGCCTCGAGAAGGCATCCCCTGCAGCGAGCCCTGCTGAGGGGGCGGCATGAAACAGCCTCAGCCTCCTCCCTGAGGCAAACAGGTCCACCTGAGGTGTGCCCCAGTGGGAGAACAGATCTTGTACTACCTCCGCCAGGAGAGACCACTCGTGAGATGCAGCCCCTATCCGGCTCAGGGCATCGGCCAGGGTGTTGGAGGCTCCTGCCACATGAATGGCTAGGAGATCCGCCTCCAGGCTGTGTATGAGTGACCAAATGCGGAGAGCTTCCTTGCATAGAAGCATGAAGCGCGTCCCGCCCTGGCGGTTCAGGTAGTACATGGTCGTGGTATTATCCGTCTGGACTCTGACCACTTGACCCCGGAGAAACGGAGCAAAGGTGTTGAGAGCTAGGCGGACCGCTCGGAGCTCCAGCAGGTTGATGTGGCATCGGGACTCCCGCGGGGACCAGAGGCCGTGCACTCGGTGTTCCCCAGATGGGCATCTAACCCATCAGAGAGGCATCGGTCGATAGAGAGCCGTCGGCTCGGGGCGGACAAACGGATGCCCTCCTGCAGATGAGATGGAACGTCCACCACTGAGAGCGTTCCACATCTCCTGGGTCACTATCACTAGCTGGTCCAATGGATCGCAGCTGCCAGACCACTGGCTGGCCAGTCCCACTGAAGGGGCGATGTGCCAGCGTGCCCAACGGACCACGCTGGCACAGGCCGCCATGAGACCCAGGAGAGGCGCAGGAAGTCCCGGCAGGATGCCACTGCCCAACCAGAAATGATTGGGCAAAGGAGGTAAGAACCTCGGCCCTGTCCGCCGGGAGCCGTGCTCTGGCTCGAAGAGAGTCGAGCTCTGCCCCGATGAACAGGATCACCTGCTTCGGCTCGAGTTCCGACTTTGTCTCGTTGAGAGCAAACCTGGAGGGCCAGATCTCTGGACCGCTCCACCTCCTGTCTGGAGGGGGCTGCTATCAGCCAATCGTCCAGGTAAGGGTACACCCGGACCCCTCGGCGTCGCAGGAATGCTGTCACCACTGCCATGCATTTGGTGAAGACCCTGGGAGCTGGAGATAAGCCGAAGGGCATGGCTTGGAACTCGAAGAGGGATCCCTCCGCCCGAAAGCGAAGGAATCTCCGATGTGACGGACGGATAGGGACGTGAAAGAACGCGTCCTGTAGGTCCAGAGAGCAGAACCACACGCCGTGTTCCAGAGATGGTATTATCTGTGCCAGAGTGACCATTCTGAAGGTTTGAGACCTTAGGAACTTGTTCAGGTCGTGCAGGTCGAGAATGGGGCGCCAGCCCCGTCCGTTTCGGAACCAGGAAATACCTGGACACGAACCCCAGGTCTGAGAGGGGTCTCTCACTCCCTTATCACCTCCTTTGGAGGAGGGAGCGATGTCGGCTTGACGAGCCGCCAGTGAGGCTAGCGACCTGAGGCCCCGAGGTGCGACGGCTCTGAAGGGCGGGCCTGCTCGAATTCTAGAGGCAGGCTCTTTTCCCCACCTCAGTACCCACCTGTCCGGTGGTAACAGCGGACCAGGCGGAAAGGAAGTGTCGGAGCTGTCTCCACGGGGGAACCAGGGGTGGTGACAGGGATGGGGGCGACACCCCTCAGCCCGTCACTGGGCAGGCTTGGAGGAGGGACCGGCCGAGGGACCTCCTGGGCCTTTTCCTCCCTGCTTCCTGTTGGAGGAAGCCGACGGCTTGGGTTTGGGATGCCAAGCTCGAGCCTGCTGGCCCTGACGTTGCTGGGCCGGGCGCGGCTGGGCGCAGAAGGACAAAAGGGCTTAGGCTGTGGCTTGCGGCCTTTGTCCTTCTGAGCGGAAGAGACCGAGTCCAAGGTAGCATTGGACTTCTCGATCCTCTGCAGGTGACCCTCCACCCCAGGGCCGAAGAGGTCAGTCCCCAAAAAGGGAACATCCGCCAACTTGTGCTGGGTATCCAAGGTAAAGGTGGATATCCTCAGCCAAGCCCGACGACGCATGGCCACTGCGGCCGCCATTGACCTGGCACATGAGTCCCCGATGTCTAAAGCAGTCTGGAGCTGCTGTTTTGCCACTGCCCTGGTCCCGCACCTGCCTGACCGTAGTCTGCAGATCCGCGGGAAGATGAGGGACGACCTCATCCAGGGAGCCCAACAGGGCATGAGAAAAATTTGCCATGAGGACGGCCGAACTGGCCTGACGGCGCGAGAGAGGACGAAGCGTAGACTTTTCGCCCGCATAATCCATCCTTGGATTCCTTGTCGGGAGGTTTGTCCACATCCTGGCATTCCGCACGCCGGAAAACGCTGTCGAAACCAACCCTCAGCAGAGGGGTGTTCAAAACCGGACAGGGAACCGGTAGGGACCGCGATACTTCCTGGCCATTCTGGCCAAGGCGCAGGGCAGGAAGCAGGGCTGCCAAAGCCCAAGGCCGACCCACTATGGCCCTCGCCACCGAAAGGCCTCCAGGAGAATCCCCGTCCAGAATCTCCGTGAGGATACCTGGCTCGTTTAGAAACGGGTTTGAGCTTCATCCCGGTGGACTCCGAGATGAGCCGAAGCAATCCTAAGAAGGACGAAGGGCTATCATCCACTGACTGTCCTCCCGAGGACTCCAAGTCCATGTGCTTGGAGAAAAGGGAGGAATCATCCTCGGACCCGGAAGAGTCCTCAAAGAGCTGCCTCGAGCCTGAGCCACCCTCCACCTGCCGAGGTTTATCGGGAGTGAGGGTGACAGACAGCCTATGGGGCAAACCCATAGCCGACCGAGAATTTTTGGTCGGAGCCCCAACTAACGGCTGTGGAGGCGGAGGTTCCACCAGAATCGGTGGGGCAGCTGGAATTGGCCGAACAACCGGCCTGGAAACAGGCTCCTCGGCTACAACGAGGGGTTGTTTCGGCCGCTCCGGTGACAGCCACTTAATGGTCAGGGAAGACGACTGGGTCGGCTTATTCCCGGTCAAAAGGAGCTGTTGCCACATAAGTTCCTCATACCTCAGACGCAACTTGCGCTGAAGCCTCCCCTCGTCCGAGGAAGAGCGGCGCCGCCGCTTACCGCGGTGCCGAGACCGAGACCGCCTATGGCGGCGGGATCGGTCGGACCGTGAGGATGTCCGAGACCGAGAGTCTCGACTAGGCCGAGGAAGGCGAGGAGAAGTGTCGGAAACCGGCACTCCCCTCGGCTCGGACGATCCCACCGAAGGCTCCGGAACTGGAGGCACAGACGAGCCGACGGGATCCTCAACCTCACCGGGAACCGGGAGAGGGATTCTCAGCTTCTCCAGCCAACAACCTTGTCTAACGGTCGAGAAAAATCTCGACCGGCGCGGAGTCTCGTCAACTGACTTGACGGGGACACCGTGAAGCCAGTGGCCGGCTGAGGGGTCGACCGTCGACTGTCGACAAGGGAAGGGGGATCTTTCCCGCTCCCAAGAGCGTCGACGGAGAGACTTACTTTTGCTCTTTTTGGACCTGGAAAAAGGTCCTGAAGAAGTTGGACCCTCACCTTTCGTCGAGAGGGTCAGACAAAGCTCCTTAAAAGAAGCAGAGTACGAGGCACCGAGAGAGAGCGGGACAAATGCCGCAGCCGAGGTAGAAGCGGCCCGCGCCGCCTCCTCTTCGAGGGCGATCATCTGCTCGAGCTGATCCGCCGAGCCCGCCGCCGCGGACACCGCCAACCGGGCCTCTTTAGATTTCACCGGTGGAATTCTCTTCTCGGGGCGCCCCAGTTGTAATCGAGCAGCACGGTCTTCAAGGACGAGGCCAAAAGAAGAGCACAAGTCGCAGGCTCATGGTCGTGCTCAAGACCCAGGCAGTAGACGCATGTGAGTGCGGATCCGGCCCTAGACATCTTCTGCCCGCAAGGGCACCTCCAGAAACCGGAGTCGATTTGTCCATCGCAGCTGCCGAGGAGAAGACGATCAAGTCTTTTAGCAAAAACTTTTGATTTCAAACTCAAGAATTAGAACCAGTCTTAATCGCAGAGCGTTCAGGAGGGAACCTGAGCTTCCAAGCGGTAAGGAAGATCTAGCGTCATGGGGCGGAGCCGAGAGTTTTACCACCCGGGTGGGTGGGAGGAGCCAGCTTGAAGACCTTCCGGCAAGATTTAAAGCGGCAAGGAACCTGCCAATAAGTGTGGATGAACAACATATCCATGTCCCTAGAACTTCCTGTTTTCTACTGGTGATGCCTCTCCCTGTGCATCCAGTATCCCCCCAGCCCTCCTCACTGCCTTCTCACATTGCTGGCCCACCTTTAGGTCATCTGATATGACTACCCCAGGTCCCTTTCCATTTTTGTTGTTGTCAGCATCTCATCCCCCATTGTGTACTCTTCCACTGGGTTTTTGTTTCCTAGGTGCATTACCTTGCACTTCTTTGCATTGAATCTAAGCTGCCATACATTTGACCAGCAGTGCCTTAAAACTTTACGCAAATGTTGTAGAAGGTTACTACAGCTATCATGAGAGACTGACAGTGAAACCACAGAAGTGACCTTTTAATTCAATTTTAAATGTTTTCATGCAGGTCAGACTGCGCACACCTGGTGAGTCTGACTGCTAGCTTAGTCTCCCCATGCTTGAACCTGTCTTCTTGGGATAATTCCACTACAGACAGCCATTATGTAATTGTCCTGCTACTTCAATGGCCTTGTTCTACCCCATTATTTGACACCTGTGGGCCAAACTAGTTCCCCCCATCAAAGGCTCCAGCCCTACCTGATGCTCACAGAGGAAACCCAACTACCCGCTATAATTCCCACCACTGTTCCCAACCCCAGCATATTCACATTTCCTACTGTAACCTGGTTTACTCACTCATAAATCCTGCCCCCTACCATCAATAAACATAGTATCCTCTGGTATTTCTCTCTTACCTTACCACCTCCAAAGGTGCGGTCGTAGCTGCCGATGATGGAGTTGGCTACCATGAGTGGGATGATGTCTGGGTTGGACCAGCTTGCTCCCTCCACGGCAATGGCGATGTGAGCAAAGGGTAGCGCATCATCTCTCACAAGGATCTGACAATGAAGAGAAAGTAAGATTACTTAAGTCAGTCAAAGGTTAATATGTACATTTTAAGTCACAGAGAACATTTTATGTCAGAAAGAACACTTCAGTGTATAGGATGAGGATACAGGTTTGTTATCCATCAGTAACAAATCCATCTTCACTGAGGATATCTCCATTTAGCCATATGCACTGAACTACCAATCAGTACCAATACTACTGGCTGGCTGGAATAGCAGACCAACCTGTCAGCAGAGAAGGTCTTGTAAGATTACAAGGCTGAATCCAGCTCTCCTAAGGAAAATCCAGAAAGTAATGCTTATTGAGTGCATGTATCTTGTGCCAGGTAGCAGCCATGCAAATGTCAGAGGTTGAAACAGACCTTAAACAGGTCACAGAAGCGGACATGCCCCAGCTGGCAGCATGCCCTGTAGCAGTACCAGCAGAATCTGTCCTGCCTGTAACAGAATAGACTACAAGAGGAAATTCACTTGGAGAGGCACTGTTTAAAAATAGACTTACTCCTGGTGCCAGGGCCAAAAGAGACAAACAGCTGATAGGACTGGGCACAGTCCTTGGCACAGTTCAAACCGTACCAAAGGATTCTGAGAATGTCTAGGGAAGGAAGGGGGAAGGGAACATTGTTTAACCAGGCGTAGCACACTAAGCCGAAGCTTGTTTCCAGATGCAACCTGGGAGCACAAGGAAGTTAAGTAACTTGCTCAGGATCACACAGTATGCACCTAGGCAGCTGTGGGATTCAAACCCAGGTCTCCAGATCTGCAGCTCAGAGCCTTAACCCACTGCGCTATACAGCCTCCTTAAGAATCTGAAGAGTGTAACAGCACTTCCTTCAGGTTCTGAGGAGAAGGGAAGAAGACTGGTAAATGAACCGATTAATAAAGTGAAATCAGACACAACCATTGGCTGTAATTTAGAAACACAGAAGCGGACGGCAGATAAGGACCGCAAGGCCCATCCAGTCTGCCCATTTTTCTACCTTATGAGTGTGCTATAGGCCTTTACTATGTCAATGGCCTATCTAGTCATACTCATCTGTATTGCTCCCTTATGCCTATCCCATGCCTGTTTGAAGCCATGCACTGTATTCATAACCACCACTTCCAGGGGTAGGCCATTCCAAGCATCCACCACCCTGTGAAAAAGAACTTCCTCACATTAATCCCTTAATCGGCCTCCCTCTAATCACATGCTGTGTTCTCTTGTCCTGCTATTTTTCTTATTTTGAAACATGTTAGACTTTCACCTTGCTAATGCCCTTAAGAGGTTTGAATGTTTCAATCATATCACCTCTCTTCCTCCTTTGTTCTATGGTATACATATTAAGCTCCATTAATCTGTCCTCATGTTTTCTGATGCAGTCCCTGCACCATTTTGGTTGACCTTCTCTGGACTGCCCTCCATTTTGTTAACGTCCTTGTGATGTTGCAGCCTCCAGTACTGCATACAGTACTCCAGATGGGGTCTAACCAGTGTCTTGTAAAGAGGGATTATTACCTCCCTCTTATGACTTGCGATACCCCTACTAATTCACCCCAACATCCCTCTAGCCTTACCTACTGCTTTAGTGGTCTGCTTAGATCATTTCAGGTCATCTGTTACAATGATGTCCAAGTCTCTTTCTTCCTCTGTGATTGCCAGCAACTCCCCTCCCAACCTGGGAGGCAGTATAGCGCAGTGGTTTAAGGCTCTGAGCTGCAAATCTGGTGACATCCAGCAGATCAGACCTGGGTTTGAACCCCACAGCTTCCACTTGCATACTGTGTGACCCTGAGCAAGTCACTTAACTTCCCTGTGCTCCCAGGTTGCGCCTGTAAAAAAGCTTTCAGCTTAGTGTGTCTCACCTGGTTAAATAACTAAAAAAAAAACCTATGGGCAGCTTCAGGATTTTTCTTCTCTGTGTGCGTGATCTTGCACTTCTTTGCATAAAACCCCAGTTGCCACTTTTCAGACCACTTTATCCAGATCTCTTCTCATTCTGCCCACCCTATTTGGAACATCTATTCTGTTGCAGATCTTGGTGTCATCTGCAAACAGACAAACCTTTCCCTCCAGTCCATCTGCAATGTCACTGATGAAGATACTGAAGAGGACTGGCCCCAGGACTGATCCCCACTTGTGACTTGCATCTCTTCTGACTGTATACCATTTACCACCACCCTGTTTTCCGCCCATCAACCAGTTTGCCACCCAGCTGACCAACTTCTGACCCACCCCAAGCCTAACCAGCTTATTAATCAATCTTATGTGGGTCAGTATCGAAAGCTTTGCTGAAGTCAAGGTAGGCAACATCAACTGCACCCCTTTGGTCCACCACTCCATTTACCCAGTCAAAGGAATCTATGAGATTAGTTTGACAGGATCTTCCTGTTGTAAATCCATGCTGTCTTGGATTCCGTGCCCCTATGGATTCCAGGTTTTGCACTACCCTTTCCTTAAGGGATGCCTCCATAATCTTGCCCACTACTAAGGTAAGACTGACTGGTCTGTAGTTCCCTGCCTCCACCATGCTACCACTCTTGTGGAACGGGATCACATGAGCCCTTCTCCAGTCTTCTGGGACCTCTCCTGTGCTCAGAGACTCACTAAACAGTTCTGATAATGGCTCTGCTAGTTCCACCCTTAGCTCCTTTAGTAACCTGGGATGTATGCCATCAGGTCCCATTGCATTGTCCATCCTGAGCTTAGTGAACTCTTGTAGGACCCTTTCTTTTGTGAAGGGACTAGTGCATCTCTCCCCCTCCCCCCTGTGTCCATGGTGCCGGGCTGTGGGCCCTGCCCTACCTTCTCAGTAAATACTGAGCGGAAGTATCTATTTAGGATAGATGCTTTTCCTTGGTCCTCTTCCACATCCTCCCCCTTATCGCCTTTGACCTTAGCAATACCCCCTCTGGACTTTCTCCTTTCACTAATCTATAGAAAATATTGTCCCCTTCTTTTACTGTTCATGCTAGTGTTTCCTCGGTTTGGGCCTTTGCCTGCCTTACCACCTTCCCTGCTCCCCTTAGGGAAGTTTTGTATGCCTCCCTATCTTCGTGACGATTCATTTAAGGTGAGTCTGCAGTGCCACCCCAATCCCTGTGAAATGCCAGAGGATGCTTTGTGAACCAAGGACTGCAGTTCGGACACATATCTGGCTGAGGCAACAGCCACAAGGAATATGGTCTCCCAGAACAGGTACTTCAAGTTGCATAAAGATACAGGCCTGAAATGGGCTTTTGTCAGTGAATTAAGCACTAGATTCAGCTCCCAAATTGGCACAGGTTTGCAGAGAGGCACAGCCACATTCAACATGCCCTTCAGAAACCTGTGGGCCACATTCATGTGCACAGTCATGAGCAGGATAGAGTGCCAACTGCTGCTAGGACCATTTAAACCAGGAATGCTGCTGTGTGGCAGATGTGGCCACTGCAGCAATACATCACAAAACAAGCATTTGTCAATGCCGAATGTTGCTTGCTTCCTATGTGCTGTTTAGGTATCTGGAAGTCATTGGAGTGCAAATATTGAAAATTTGCGAAGTTATGAGCGTGCCTAGGAACTGCGCAACGCACGCTCGTAAAACGGTCATTTTTAGGAATTTTTTCACCAAATTTTCAAAATAGCCATTTTAAGACCTCTGCTCATGAACAGTGTCACTGTGATTTTCTTAATTTGTCCCGTACATTGATTTCGCACACCGACTGCGCTATTCTGCGCTACATGGCACATTTTCTGGAGCTGGAAGGACACTACTTTCTTCAACTGAGCTGTGTGAGAAATTCTATATTGCACTTGATATCTGCAACAAACGTGCACTTTTGCTTAATTCTGTGGGAGGTGAAACTAACTACCCTTGGTAATTGCTTTTTATTCACATTTATTTAGTGTTTAACCAAGAAGGGGCTTGTAAACTCTGTTTATCTTGTTAGTAACTTCAGAAGGATTTAAATACTGCATTTGGGTAGGTCCTTGGAGGTAGCTAGATTGTCTACTAGGATTTGCTGACAGTTAAATTATTTTTAAATGAATTAAAGGTGGCTGAGGAGTTGAAAAGGAAACTGGCAAACTCTTTATCTTGGAAGTAACCTCATAAATGTTTGAATACTGCATTCTGGTTGTCCCTTGGGGGTAGCTGGATTGACTACTAGGATTTTGGGACAGAAACTATTTTTAAATAATTTACTGGTGCGTAGGAGTTTGTGATAGTTAAACTCTTTTTAACAAAGTTACTGGGGTTAAGGAGTGGTCACAGAAAAACCTGCAGTGTGAAACAGGAAAAGACAGTCTTTCAGGCAACAGAGGGTGGTGAATCTAGGTTTACGTTTGTTTGTTACAATTCTTAAGATTTTCAGTGCAGAAAGAGTTTAAAGCACAGCTGACTTATTTTGGGGCTGACAGCTCTCAGAGCACAAACCACCAGGCCTGTTTTGGGGCTGGGGAGGTTTACCTGTGTCTGACTTGGATGTGTGGATTTTTCTCTGTCTAATTAGCAGGGTATTTCTCTACCAAATTGTTGTGTAGGGCATCTTGCTGACAGGAAGGCACTCATTGCAGCAGTGGGTCAGAGCTTTTAGCTGATTGTTTTGCGAGGGCACAGTTTAGGCCAACCCTTCCAGCCCTCACCCCACCCACCTGGAAATAGTTTCTTTATACCTGGGGTTCTGACATCATTTCCTCAAGAGTGCAAGGTGCATGTCACTGTCATATCTCTCTAGCACACTGCACTGACAATATAAGCATACACATTGTATAATATAAATATATACCTATTTCTATATTACAAACCAATCACACACACACACACACACACACACACAAAAAAAAAAATGTAGGGAGTAGTGCAATGCAATGGCTGTGGGGCAGCAGTCTTCCGGGAGTCTTTCTGGAGGCTGAGATGCTGCCCTATTTGCAGACAACTCTCTGCCCTGAGGGAGGAAGTTGCCAGTCTTCAGGCCACACTGGACAGTAGTACGGGGACCTTCCCCCAGGCCACACTGGACAGTAGGAAGGGAACCTCCCCCATCCAGGGAGCACCAGAGCCACCACCACTTCCTCACAGGTTGCAAAGAAAGCACAGCAGTTGGACCACAGTGGGCTCAGGGAGGGTGAGGATGGTGGAACAGAGGCACACCCAGTCAGATGTTCCACACCACAATCCATACACCATTCTGGGGGAGCATAGCTCCCCTATGGATACACCCGCAGAGGAGACTAAGGAGGTGCAGACAACTGTCACAAGGAGGCCCTCAGGAAGGAGGCAGAGGGCACCACAGGAAAGAAAGCAGCCCTGGTGGGGACTCAATTATTAGGGGGATAGAACTGGGGGAAGCAGGGAAAACTGAAGTAAGGTGCCTGCCTGGTGCCATGGCTTGAAGGGACAGGAAGCGCATCCTTAGGATCACGAGAACAGTTGCACGGGAGTCTGAGCTGGACGTCATTGTCCACCTAGGGACAAATGACTTGGCTCATCATAAGATTAGAGCAGTGCAGAAGGACTTTGTAGAGTTGGGGAGGGGCTTAAGACAAGTAGCACACACAGTATCCTTCTCATAGGTACTGCCTGTCAGTGGCATGGGTGAGGCAAGGGTACTTTGCACCATGCAGTTTAACAAATGGTTGAAAAAATGGTGTGGAGCACAGGGGTTTGGCTTCATTGGGGACTGGGGTTCCACCTGAGGACACCAGCCTATACTGGCAGGATGGTCTGCATCTGTCCAGGAAGGAACAAGTCTTCTGGGCAATCGGTTTAAATGCTTCATTGGCAAGCCTTTAAACTAGTCAAGGGGGGCACTGATAAGCAGCAGGAAAATCCCAGCCTCCCCTACAAAACAGGGTACTAGATGAGAAAAGACCAAGGTAGAAAGGTCAGTGGGGTTGCACACAGAAGGCAAAGCCATCAAAAATGGAGAGCAATGAGTACCAATGCCCGTAGTCTGGGTAACAAGCTTCCTGAATTAGTGGCCTTGATGGAGGAGGAAGATCTGGATATCGTAGCAGTCACAGAAACATGGTACACACAGAACCATGACTGGGACGTAAACATACCAGGATACACTATCTATAGGAGGGACAGGGAGGGTAAAGGGAGGAGGAGTAGCTCTACATAAGAGAAGAAATCAAAGCAACAGAACAAAAGGGTAAACAGGAGGAGAAGAAGCACTGTGGGTCAATTTGGAGGCAAGCAATGGCACCACAATCCGCACAGGGTTAGAGCATGACCCTCTCTCAGGGGAGGAAATGGACAAGGAAATGATAGAAAGTATACTTAGAATGGCAGATAAAGGGAGATATTGCTGATGGGTGATCTGAATATGCCAGATGTTAACTGGAGTGCAGTTGCAGCAGCCACTTCTAAGAGTGGGGTTATTCTAGATGCCCTACAGTGGCATGCCTTAGACAACTAGTATTGGAGCCCACTCGAGAGGAGCAATCTTAGATCTGGTTCTCTCAAATGGAGATGAAGAGAGATCACAGATGTAGAAGTGGTAGCCATCTGGGAACTAGCGACCATCAAACAGTATGGTTCACAAACACAGCAATAGAGTCAAGCCATACAAAGACAAAGGTACTGGATTTTAGGAGGGCTGACTTTGCCAAAATGGGTGAGTGCCTAAGGAATGCACTAGCAAATGGGCAGGAAGGAGGGTGGAAGAACAATGGGAATAATAAAACTGCCATCACAGAGGTAACAAGCCTTTGTGTAAAGCAAATAAACAAAATGAACGAGGTAAGAAACCACTATGGTTCTCAAAGGAAGTGGCAGTGAAGGTTCAAGAGAAAAGAAAGCATTCAGGAAGTACAAGGAATCACAGAAGGAACAGGACAGAGAACTGTATCAATTAAAGCAAAAGGAAGCTGGAAAGGCAGTCAGAACAGCAAAGGCCCAAACCGAGGAAAAGATAGCCAAATCAGTTAAGAAGGGAATAAAACCTTTATAGGTACATCAGGAGCGAAGGAAGACCAAGGAGGGATAGTGAGGCTTAATAAAGGGAGGGAGGGTGGGCAGAGGTGACTGTGAAAAGGCAGAGATACTAAACAAATATTTTTGCTCAGTATTTACAAAGGAAGAGGGGAGTACCTAAAACAAACAGTAGAAACACTCTGGATACAGAAGTTGATACCAGCCCATTTACAGAAGAAAGGGTTCTGAAAGAGCTCTTAAAACTGAAGGTGGACAAAGCAATGGGCCTGATGGGATTCATCCCAGAATTCTAAAAGAACTAAGGTAGAACTAGTGACACCACTGACTACCCTCTTAACAAATCATGGGAGGATGGGGTGGTACCTGAGGACTGGAGGAGGGCAGATGTGATTCCCCTTCACAAAAGTGGGAGCAAGGCAGAAGCAGGAAACTACAGACCTGTTAGTTTAACCTCAGTGGTAGGGAAAATGATGGAATCACTTCCGAAGGAAAGAAATGTTGAGTATCTAGAGGTCAGAGGGGCACAGGACCCAAGGCAGCATGGATTCACAGCGGGAAGGTCATGCCAGACAAATCTGATAGATTTCTTTGACTGGGTGACCAAAGTAGTTGATCAGGGAGGGGCTGTGGACATGGCCTACCTAGACTTTAGCAAGGCATCTGACACAGTCCCACACAAAAGATAACTATACAAGTTAGCCAGCCTGGGAGTGGGTCCCAAGATGACAGCCTGGGTAAAGAATTGGCTGGAGAATAGGACACAGAGAGTAACAGTAAATGGAGTCCACTCTGAAAAAGGGGGGGTTAATAGTGGGGTACCGCAGGGTTCAGTATTAGGACCGGTCCTCTTCAATGTCTTTATAAGTGACATTGCAGAGGGACTGGAAGGAAAAGTATGTCTCTTTGCAGATGACACAAAGATCTGCAACAGAGTTGATGCACAAGGTGGAAAGGATGAGAAGGACTTGGCAAGGTTAGAGGAATGGTCAAATGTATGGCAGCTTAGATTCAATGCTAAGAAGTGCAAGGTAATGCACCTGGGAAACAAAACCCAGGGAAGAGTACAACGGGGTGAGATACTAACAACAACAAAATGGAAAGGGACCTGGGGTAGTCATATCAGATGACCTAAAGGTGGGCAAGCAATGTGAGAGGGCAGCAAGGAGGGCTGGGGAATACTGGGATGCATAGGAGAGGCATCACCAGTAGAAAACAAGAAGTTATTATCCCTCTGTACAGACAGCTGGTGAGACCACATCTGGAGTACTGCGTGCAGTTCTGGAGACCCAATCTCCACAAAGACATAGGATGGAAGCTGTCCAGAGGAGGGCAACTAAAATGGTGCAGGGTCTGCACCGGAAGACATATGAAGAGAGATTTAAGGAGCTTAATATGTATAGCCTTGAGGAAAGGAGGGAGAGGGGGGACATGATAGAAACTTTCAAGTACCTCAAGGGAATCAACAAAGTCCAAGAGGGTAGCATCTTTCAAAAAAAGAGGTGTGCAAGAACAAGGGGGCACAATCAGAAGATAGAAGGGGGGCGGCTCAGAGGTAATTTAAGGAAGTATTTTTTCACAGAGAGGGTTGTGGATGTATGGAACGGCCTTCCAGAGGAGGTTGTGGAGTCAAAAACAGTGGTGGAATTCAAGCATGCATGGGACAGTCATAAGGCAATTCTAGGGGTGGGGTAGGAAGAAGTAGGCTGCTGGTTAACTAGGATCTGCAACTTATCCATCAGGTAGGGAAATGGGCAGACTGGGTGGGCCAAGCGGTCCTTATCTCCGTCAAATTCTATGTTTCTATGGGCGAAACACATTTTGGGTGAGATGAAAAATGACAGCTGTACTACTCATAAGAAGGTGTGGTAAAATGGCAATGTTGAAAATCTGGAGTGAAAATATTGAAATTAGCGAACTTACGAGCCTCATGAACTGCGCAACGACGCTTATAAGTCAGTCATTTTGGAATTTTTGCACCAAATTTCAACATGGGGTTTTTGGGACCCCTCTCATGAATATGTCACTGTCATGGCGGTATTCGGCCGGGTGATATCGCAGTCACTGCGAAAATCACCTTCTTCGGCCCGAATAACGCCATGACAGTGACATCATTCATGAGAAGGGTCCCAAAATCCCATGTTGAAAATTTGGTCAAAATTCCAAAAATGCCTGAGATATGCAACAAAGTTGAAACCCCTATCTAGGCCATTATACAGCTTACCGCATTTCATCAGTTCGCGGGTCGGCTTTGAAGAGTGCAGACGTGTTCCCGTCCACCGAAGATTGTTGCGCCAGAGTCCGGAGAGGCAAGTATGGGGTGGGGGTGAGGATGGGCAGCAGGGTGGATGCGGGTTGTGGGGTGGGAGACGCTTCATGGACCATTTTCATTTTTCAGGTTAAAATTTAAAAAGACATTGTGAAACCGCTTGCCATGCTGGGACATTGGGGGCGTTGCCAGCCAATGGGGATTGGGCACCCCGTCGGCCTATGGACTGACTGCCACGCTGGGTGGGCTCCAGCGGCACCTACAACGGGAGAGAAGAGCATGACTCAGCCGGCAGGGATTAGGCATCCCGTCGGCTACACAGCACGCTTGGGGCGGCACGCCTGCGTGTCGGGGAGGGGAGCCACGCTTCTCTGCTCACGGAAGCGTAGCCCCTTCAACTGGGAGTGCCACTGCATTTTGGAGCGTGTCATAGACAGCTCCAAAATGCATTGGCTTACAGGGGCTGCGCCTGCCAGCTCACTGACTGAATTGGAGGAGGAGGTGACACACCTCCGAAATCTCCGATGATGGCACTATGTTTCTTGCACATGCGTGCAAGCAACATAAAAAGGAGTTCACACATCCTAGTGGACAGTTATAATACACAATCAGATCACATATGACCTGTGATACAGATCATGTGTTATTTATGCAATTACCTGTGCTCCAAGTACTATATGGGTAAAAAACCACAAGACCTATCAAACACAGAATTAGTGAGCACGGTGCTATCAGACATAATCTTGAGGGTTCCCCAATAGCAAAACATTTCCACTTGGCAGGCCACATGGTCACGAGCCTGAGATTCTGGGGAACTGAAAAAGTGGACGAACCCCCTTGGGGAGGGGACTGGGACGCAAAACTTGAACAGCGAGAGAGAGATGTTCTGGATTTATACCTGAACACTTTAGATGGAAATATGGGTATACAAGAAGAGAAACTTGGATGGTTTGTTGGTAGAACTGTTTTGTCCTTGACCATAGGGTTTGTGGCCAAATCTAGGACTGTGCCTTGTCCCGTGTCACCATCCTCTTACTAACTAAGGGGAGTACTTAAATCACGCACGTCATAAATCTGAAAGTAATTAAAACCCTGTAAAATGTCTGGAATAGGCCGAATTATGAGCAGTGAGCTCTGGCCTTTTCTGATCTGCTCTACCAAAATCATATAACAAAGACTAACTAGAGGTACGTTTGCTAAAACACATTCCTGGTGCTACGTAGCGTATACTGTATACACTTGGAAATGAGCCTTATCAAATCAGATTTAAACCATGTGCATGTGGATAGGATGTTGCACATCACAGGTATATGACCTAAATATCTTTAAATTGTGGTAATATGACATCAAAACTAAAGCCTTCATTTATCAACGGCTCAGTTCCACTGGAGCCTATTCCAAAGATGATATACTCAACAGTATGTAAAACAAAAACAAAGAGGTGTGAAGTAATGGTAATATGTATGGCTTCTAATAGTCTTTATAACATGGGTTCTGAAAATACCATCTTCTGATTCGTCCAAACAGGTCACCTGACCACTGATTAATTCCCCGATATACCTGCAGTTGCATGTTCACAGGGCTTTATTTTGCTATTTCTTTAGGTAAAACTCTAACATAACATTGCCCATGTTATAAGAGGATTAACCCACTCCAGGGTATGGGTTTACTGAGCAATAATCCACACCTGGGTGGTTGAAGTCACTCTGCTTAGAAACATAGAAACATAGACTTTGATGGCAGATGAGGACCGCTAGGCCCATCTAGTCTGCTCATTTCCCTACCTACAGGATAGGCCGCAGATGCTAGTTAACCAACAGCCTTTATCTTCCTGCCCCCCCACAAGAATTGCCTTATGTCTGTCCCATGCATTCTTGAATTCTCCCACAGTTTTAGACCCCACAACTTCCTCAGGAAGGCTGTTCCACGCATCCACTACCCTCTCTGTGAAATAATACTTCTCACATTGCCCCTAGACAGCCCTCCTATCTTTAAATTGTGTCCCTTGTTCTTGCAAGTCTCTTTTCTGAAAGATGCTACCCTCTTGGACTTTGTTGATTCCCTTGAGGTACTTGAAAGTTTCTATCATGTCCCCTCTCCTTCTTTCCTCAAGGGTATACATATTAAGCTCCTTTAGTCTCTCCTCATACGGCTTCTCTTGCAGACCCTGCACCATTTTAGTTGCCCTCCTCTGGACTGTTCTATCCTGTCTATGTCCTTGCGGAGATGGGGTCTCCAGAACTGGACACAGTATTCCAGATGGGGTCTCACCAACTGTCTGTACAGAGGGATAACAACTTCCTGTTTTCTGCTGCTGATGCCTCTCCTATACATCCCAGTATACCCCGGCCCTCCCTACTGCCTTCTCACATTGCTTGCTAACCTTAAGGTCATCTGATATGATTACCCCAGGTCCCTTTCCTGTTTTGTTGTTGTTACTACCTCCCACCCATTGTGTCTTCTTCCCTGGGTTCTTGTTTCCAGGTGCATTATTTTGCACTTTTTGCATTGAATCCTAGCTGCCATACGCCTGACCATTCCTCCAACCTGCCAAGTCCCTTTTCATCCTTTCCATGCCTCCTTGTGTATCAACCCTGCTGCAGATCTTTGTGTCATCTGCAAAAAGGCATACTTTTCCTTCCAGTCCCTCTGCAATGTCACTGATGAAGACATTAAAAAGGACTGGACCCAATACTGAACCCTGCGGTACCCCACTAGTAACCGCCCTTTCTTCAGAGTGGACTCCATTTACAATTACCTTCTGTGTCCTGCTGTCCAGCCAATGTTTTACCCAGGCTACCACCCTGGGACCCACTCCCAGGCTGGTTAATTTGACTATCAATCTTTTGTGTGGGACTGTGTCAAATGCCTTGCTAAAGTCTAGGTAGGCCATGTCCACAGCCCCTCCCTGGTCTACTACTTTGGTCACTCAGTCAAAGAAATCTATTAGATTCGTCTGACATGACCTTCCCACTGTGAACCCATGCTGCCTTGGATCCTGTGCTCCACTGACCTCTAGGTACTCAACTATTCTTTCCTTCAGAAGTGACTCCATCACCTTCCCTACCACAGAGGTCAGACTGACAGGTCTGTAGTTTCCTGCCTCTGTCTTGGTCCCACTTTTGTGAAGGGGAATCACATCCGCCTTCCTCCAGTCTTCGGGACCACACCATCCTCCCATGATTTATTAAAAAGAGTAGCCAGTGGTTTCACTAGTTCCTTCCTTAATTCTTTTAGAATTCTGGGGTGAATTCCATCAGGACCCATTGCTTTGCCCACCTTCAGTTTTAGGAGTTCTTGCAGAACCCTTTCTTCTGTGAAAGGACTGGGATCGACCCCCCTATCAACAGTGCTTCTGTTAATTGGATTAGGCACTTCCCCCTCCTCTTCACCTCGTGACTCCAACCTCCCCTCCCAGAAGTGGATTAATGCTCAGTAAACCCATACCCAATCCCTTCATAAATCAGATATTAGGTTTGGAGGGAAGTTAGTTTAAAAAAATAAAGAAATAAATCGCATATGAAACACCATATTTGATGTAAACTTTATAAGCATGGTGGGGGAATGATTTACAATTATTGGGCATACAAGCAAGACATAAACCTGGCAACTAGTGGTCTTAGAAAAATATTACTGAACTGTAGAGCTAACGGTCCACTTGCATCTATGTTTATACTCTGACTAAATAGGGATACAACCAAGCTCTTGGCACTTCAGATCTCAAAAATAATAACTGAGTTTCTGTAGTATACAGATAAGTAAAGGAAAAACCACAGATGAAAATAATGGTAGAGCCACAGCTACTAATAACTGTGCAGAGAACAGAAAAATATGAAATGCATTATGCAAGATAAGAACTTGGTAAGTAGGGACCATAGGGAAAAGAACAATCCCATTGGGCTATTGCTGCAGTTGCCTACAGGTCACAGATCTGAAATACTAGACTCATTAACTCCACTTCATCGATGAGAACGCATACATGTTTCACTCACGATTTAGAATGGGATCCAGGGCATAGTGAGTTCTGAATAGAGTAAGAGCGAAGGAGATAAAATTATTGCACATTCTGCTGCCAAGGAATTCTGAATTAAAAGCAATCAAACTTAAAGAGTGTGAAAACTTCTAACACGGCTATTTGATACTGCCCCAACAATGACAGCATTCCACCAGGTCATCACCGACTCAAGCCTTCACAGAATAGGTGGGTGGGGGGAGTGAGTAGAGTATGCTACCTTCCTGCTGCTCTAACAGCACCCCTAAGAGTAGCCCCGGTGGCCAACGCTCTGTGGTTGTCTGGCAATGGTGACGGAGTGCACCTGCAGCAAGGAGTGTGCCATCAGGACATCATGACTGATGTATGATGGTAGCGTTTCTGGACTGGTGCTCCCATCTGATCCATCCCATACCAGGATAAAAATAAGTGAGTACAGCAAATGGTGTGCACAGTGATTTCCATGCTGCCGAGGGAAGTTCTGCCAGACTCAAACAGTAAGTCTAGCATGACTCACTGGTTGCCAAAATGATGGTATCGTCAGCAGAATTTTTTTGTGGTTAATTTTTATTTTATTAAAAAACACCAACACGCCACGGCGGCAACCCGGGTTCAGGAACGAGCCTGGGCTGCCAGGGTCGGCGGGGAGGAGAGAGGATCGAGCGTCCGAGAACTGCTCTCGCTTTCAAGGGGGGGGGGACACCAGGGTTTGCCCGACACCGCAGCGGCCCCCGGTGGAGACCAGAGGCACTGCAACGCTTCAGGGCATGCAGAGCTGTGACGGATGTCCCTGGTATCATTGCACACTCGGGCTCTGCGTGGGGGAAGGGGGAGAGAGGGTGTAACCCCAAGCAGGAAAAAACCCCGTCCCCAGGGATAGGTGACGGTACCACCTTCCATAGCCACACTTCACTAGCCGGACTCTCTCTACTCCTGGGCTGAGCCCAGCCTGGACTGAATTGTAGATAGAGCGCCCTGGGCGGACAGGTTGGCCCTACCTTGCGGGGCCTCAGAGCCAGAGGGATAGCCAGGCTGGTGCCAGGAAATGGAGGAGTTTCAGGCTCGGAGGTAGAACTGGGGACCACTGGATGCCTGAGAGAGTTCCACCCGGGTGATGGTGCCATAAAGAGAGTTTAAAAAAAAAACACTAACACATATAAAGACACAACAAATGCATAACATTGGGTGCAAAGATATAGAGAGATATGGACAGAATACAGCATGCGTAATTAGTCCATAGTTTGCCTAAGCAAAGTCCGTATCTCCTGCTGGAAAGAAAACAGGTTATGAGAGAAACTGGACTTCCGCGCTGATGTATTTATTGAAGGGACAAGTAAATGAACCATCTATGGCAGCAATATAAACAAAAATAACATCATAAGGAGATGGCTTTGCTCCTGTGACTTGTCAGATTCAGCAAAAAGGAGGAAAAGATCCTGTCTCCAGGGGCTAGGAAGGCAAAAGAAAGAGCACGTCATAGCTCTGAAACCGTAAGCTATGAACATTGCAAACAGTAAACAATAACACAACCAAGTGAAATAACCCCAAACAGCTACCCAGTACCGTGGGGACATAGCCAGGTGGGTCATAACCCTAGAACTGGTCTGCTGAGGAACTACAGTGAGGAGCAAAGTTGGTCAGCAGCATGTGATGTGTCTGTAGTGTAACAGTCAGAGTTTAAGAACGGGGCACAAACCTTGTAGTAATGGCTCAGGGTGGAGTCTAAAAAGCTGGAGGGTCTGTCATATGTGGCCAGCAGGCTGGCACTAGCAGCCACTCCTGTATGGAGGGGATTTGGGTCATTCCCCATCTGCAGGGCAGTACTATTTTTGCTACTACCCCTACAGCTGTGATCCACTGCACTACTGTAAAAGACCTGGGGACATCCGGGGGGAGAAGCAACCAATGAAGAGCATTTCTACGTTGATGGGAAGACACCCCCTACCACTTTAGTGCAGATGCACTATATCCACAACCAGAAAGTTGAATACCTGGGCACTCCCATAGTATGTTTAATGAGGAAGCTCAGAGCTAGAACATCTCTAGCAAGAATCATCCATAAGGAGATCCATCGATTTGAAGGCCCAGGGGATACGGTACCATCGATGGAGGGTTTTATTTTGGATGAGTCAGCTTCTGCCATCATGACATGCCTTATGTAATCTAAACCAGTTTTCCCATAAGGGGTTGGAAATGGCGATGCCCAACTCAGCTATCCAATTGTGCCCAGTCATTTCTTTGGGGTTGCATCTCTAATGGCATGGTAGATGGTACCCACCGTGTTTGTGGTCCAAGACGTCCAGATGGAAAGAGGATGTGTATTACATGAGGACAAAGGCATAATGCTTTATGGGTACTGGCAATAATGAAAATAATAAAAGCAAAGGTCACTAGAAGTGAATCAATAAACTATGAGCTTTTATTATTCCTTTACATGTAATCTACAGTGAATTTCACATTAAAAAATGAGCGGACTTATCAGGCACATTCATTTATAATAGGTTATTCACCTGTAAAGAACAGTCACGTAAGAATTTACCGTAACAGTAGATATTCGAGAGAAGCTCTTGCAGCAGGTAACACCTTTACGACTGAAGTCGCAGGCGCCAGGACCCCATGGAAACATTCTAGCTATCAATACCCATCGGGGGATCACCCCCGACATGATGTATGGTATAAAAGGGGTGGTCCCCCAGCCCATCTCCAGTTCTACTGTCGGAGACCAGCTTGTGATAAAAGCAGAAAAAGGAGAACTGAGGAACGGAAGCATCTGAGATGGAGAAGAAAACACCAGGGGGAAGGAGGGTGGGGAAAAATAGTACCTGCTGCAAGAGCTCCTCTCGAAGATCTACTGCTACGGTAGGTTCTCACGGAACTGTACTATCTTACTTCGAGATTCGCTCTTGCAGCACGCAACACCTTTAGGACAGAGTCCCAAGCAATACTGGAGAAAACCCAGGCAGAAGGGTGGAGGTACAAGTCTCCTGAGAGGAAATTAGGACAGGAGGCCCTGAAGGACAGCAGGTCCAAAGCCAGCTTTGCGGCGAGAAGCAATGTCTGGACTGTTATGCTTCACAAAAGTGTGCACAGAACTCCAAGTGCCGGCCGCACATGTCAGCAGCAGACCTATTTTTCAATGAGGCAAAAGAAGCTGCCATGCCCCTGGTAGAGTAACCCTTTACCGAGCCCAGTAAGGGGTCGTCGTACTTACTGTAACAAAACACAATGCAGTTAGCCAACCATTTAGATACACACTGTTTAGAAACTGGGGCCCCTGCCATTCGGGGGGAGGGGGGGCGCGGCGAAGGAAAAACAGGTCACTCACTTGTAACAATAGTTCTAGGAGTGGTATATGTTGTTCATCCACACTTACTGGAATATCCTTTCCCATTAAGAGTCTTTCCAGGAAGGTCTTGAAGCTGACTCCACCCACCCACCCGCGCGTTATAATCCTGGGCTCCGCCCCATGACACCAGATCTTTGCCCTCTGGAAGCTCAGGTTGTGCGTCGAAGCCAGAGAGGTTGGGTGGGTTCGTGTGGATGAATAACACATACCACTCGTAGAAAGTACAGTTACATAAGAACTTACCGTAACAGTAGATCTTCGAGAGAGGCTCTTGCAGAAGGTAATTACATATAGGACTGATGCCGGCCGGCGGCAGGACCCCACGGAAAAATTTCTAGCTAGCAGTCCCTGGCTGGGACCACCCCACGTCAGGTGACCGGCCATACGATCGCCGGGTATAAAGGGGGCGGTCCCGACGCCTGGCTTTCTTCCAGTTCTTTCCCCGCCACAGGCCTGGAAGGCCGGGATTTGAAAAGAAGCAGATGTTTCCTGAATGGAAAAGGAGCTGAAAAAGCCTAGGGGATGGAGGGAGGCATTTACTGCAAGAGCTACTCTAAGATCTACTGTTATGGTAAGTTCTACGTAACTGTACTATCTACTCAGAGGGCCTTGCAGTAGGTAATTACATATAGGACAGAATCTCAAGCAGTCTGGAACAAATGAAAGGCACCGGGAGGAGGAACTACTCCAAAAAGTAGTAAATAATCTAGCAGGTCTCAAGAAAGGAGGCCTTGCAAGACAGCTAACCCAAAGCCTGCTCTACGGCGAGAGGCAATGTCCAAACTGTAATGTTTAGTAAAGGTATGGACTGAAGTCCAAGTGGCAGCTGCACAGATGTCTGCCGCAGACATGTTCTTGAAACAAGCCACAGAGGCGGCAACTCCACGAGTGGAGTGACCTCTGACTTGACCCGGGAGGGTCTTCTTGTACTTGTCATAACAGAAAGTGATGCAATGAGCCAACCATTTTGATAGGCATTGCTTAGAGACAGCATTGCCTTCTCTTTTGTGAGCGAAAGAGATGAACAACTGATCAGTCTTTCTGAGATCCTTCGTCCTATCAGTGTAGTATCTCAGAATCCTGTGAACATCCATGGTATGGAGCAGGTATTCTCCTTGATTGGAGTACTGTGTGAAGAAAGCAGGTAATTCAATAGACTGATTTAAGGTAGATTCCGCTACCACCTTCGCAAGAAACTTAAGATTCATGCAAAGAACTACTCGTTCTTTGTGAAAAATCAAATAAGGAATTTTGCACATCAGGGCCTGGAGCTTGGAAATTCTGCGAGCCGAAGTAATGGCCACCAAGAAGAGAGTCTTCCACAATAAAAACTTCAAGTCTGCGGAAGCTGCAGGCTCAAAGGGAGGAAGGGTAAGTTTCTCGAAGACAAAGTTTAAGTCCCAGGGCGGAGCTGGAGTCCGGACAGGGGGCCTGAGATGAAGGACCCCTCTGAGGAAAGTTTTGGATACCTCCAGCTGGGCAAATGCCTTATCAGTGAAAGGGACATGGTAGGCTGAGATAGCCGCCATATGGACTTTCAAAGAGGAGTGACAGAGACCCAGGTCGAAAAGATGGCGCATGTACTCAAGCAGAATGGTCACAGGGCAGGAAAAGGGCTCCATGTTCCTGGACGCAGTCCAGATAGAAAATCTTTCCCTTTTCATGGCATAGGTGGACCTATTGGAGGGTTTTCTAGCCTCCACCAGAATCTCGGCCACCTTAGAAGAAACGCCAAAATAAGATTGAGCTAGGTCTGCAGGAGCCATGCATGAAGTTGAAGGGACTTGAGTCCCGGATGGACCAGGGTCCCCTGATCCTGGGTCAGCAATCCTGGAGATAAAGGAAGAGGAAGAGGAGGAACCTCTGAGTATTGTTGTAGAAGAGAGAACCAGATTTGCCTGGGCCAGAAAGGAGTGATCAGAATCACTCTCGCTCCTTCTAAAGCCAGCTTCTGTAGCACACGAGGGACCAGAGGAATTGGGGGAAAAGCATAGACGAATCTGTCCTTTCAGCTTAGAGATAGAGCGTCGCTCCAGAAAGCGCCTCGCTCTGGAGTGAGCAAGCAAAAGATTGGAAGCTTTGCATTTTGGGAGGAAGCGAACAGGTCTACCTGAGGAGTCCCCCAAATCTGGAAGATGCTTTTTAGAACTTTTTTATCCAATTCCCACTCGTGTGGAAGAGCCGACGAGCGACTTAGTCTGTCTGCCAGGACATTGTCGACTCCCAGAACATGGATCACCATGAGGTGAAGGTTGTGGAGAGTTGCCCAATCCCAGACCCTTATCGCTTCCTTGCGCAGCGGGTAGGACCGAGTTCCTCCCTGCTTGTTGATGTACCACACCATGCACATGTTGTCTGTTTAGACAGCTAGGTGACCGGGAAGGATGCATTGGTGAAGGGCCTGGAGTGCATACAGCACTGCTCGAAGCTCGAGCACGTTGATGTGGAGAACTATCTCCAACTTTGACCAAAGGCCCTGGGTTTGGTGAGGACCCAGATGGGCTCCCCAACCTTCACCTGAAGCGTCCGTGGTCAGAGTCTGATCGGGGGGATGAAAAAAGGGGACCCCCCCCAGAAGAGGTTCTCTCGAACCATCCACCATTGCAAGTCTCTTACCATCTGCAAGGAGATCAGAACCAGATGATCTAGGTCGTCTACTCGTTGATCCCACTGAGATCAAAGAGTCCATTGATAGATTCTCATGTGGAGGCGTGCACGCGGAACCGTTGGGATGGCAGCCGCCATAAGCCCCAGCAGACTGAGCACTGACCTCGCCGGGACCCTCCTGTGTTCTGATAGGAGGGAAATCTGTGACTGGAGGGAGGCCTCCCTGTCCTGAGGCAGAAAGGCTTTGCACAAAGTTGTGTCGAGAATTGCCCTGATGAACTGGAGCCTCTGTGAAGGATTCAGGTGAGACTTGGAATGGTTGATGGTAATACCCAGGCCAGTGAAATCCTGCTAGGTGAGGGAGAGGAAATGCAGCAGTTCCTCCCTGGATGGGGCCGCCAGGAGCCAGTCGTCCAGGTAGGGGAAAACCTGAGCTCCCAAAGAACACAGGTGGGCCGCTACCACCACCAGGCATTTGGTAAAGACTCGGGGAGCCGAGGAAAGACCAAATGGGAGCGCCCGGAATTGGTAGTGGACCCCCTGAAACACAAACCTGAGGTACTTTCAGTGCGAAGGGCAAATGGGGATGTGCAGGTACGCATCCTGCATACCTAGTGCACAAAGTCATTGGCCCGGCCGAAGCAGGGGCAAAAGGGATTGAAGGGAGAGCATCCTGAACCTCTTGTACTCCACATATAGGTTCAGGGAGCTGAGATCGAGAATAAGTCTGAGATCTCCGGTCTTCTTTGGTACAAGAAAGAAGTGGGAATAGTACCCTGTTCCGTAGAGGTGAGGAGGGACAGGCTCTATAGCCTGTTTCGCAAGAAGCTCTGAGGTTTCCTCTCTGACCAAGGGAAGATGGTCCCTTGAGAAAGCGAAATTCAGAGGGGGGTGACGTGGAGGTTTCTGTAGAAACTCTATGGAGTGCCCCTCTGCTATGATCTGAAGCACCCATGAATCCAAAGTTATCCTCTCCCAACTCGGAAGGTGGAGGGAGAATCTCCCTTCTACTGGTTCCTCTGGGGCATCCAGAGGTGGTGGGAGAGGAAAGGAGTCAGGTGGTGTGAGGCAGCGCCGCAGCTGGGGCACCTGTTGCTTTTTTGGGCGGCGGGAGCCTGGCAGCTGTGGGGGCCCGACGTTTAGTGGCCTGCCTTCCCTGAGGTTTCGCTTGAGGCTGGCTGCATCTGCGAAAGGGACAGTGCTGTGGGGGATGGGGACGGTAAATTGAATCAACGGATTTAAGGGCTGTCCCCTTCTCCTGCAAATCAGTGATGATGTCCTTGACATCACCACTGAAAAGCACAGAACCCCTGAAAGGCGCTTCTTGGATGGGTGACTGCACCTCCGGGACCAGACCTGACACACGGAGCCATGCGTGACGCCGAAGACTTACGGCGAATGCAGAGCTCCGTCCTGCGGTGTCCACTGCATCGTAGGTCGTCCTCAGAATGTGACGACTGGCTGAACGAGCAGAACGGACCAGGTCGGCCAACTCCTGCTTGAGTTGAGAGTCTGGCAAAGAGTTGATCTTGGGATTCCGCCTGGGTAAGGACAGCCTTCTGGTAATCCCCATATGTGCTACATAGTTCAGGGCCCTAATCCCCAGTGTGGAAGAAGCGTAGATCTTCCTTCCATACTGATCCAGAAGGCAAGATTCCTTATCCGGGGGAGATGAGTTCAAATGTTTCGGGTGTGCTGACCAGCTGTGAGCGGCGCTAATCACAACCAAGTCTGCACGGGGGTGAGAATCTAAAAAGTCTACACCCTCCACAGCCTGGTATAGCCTGTTCGACTTCCTGGGAAGTGGGGCTAAAGCAGACGGTTGTTTCCAAATACTGGAAACAAGGTAGGAGTGAGGCTTGATCCAGGGTGGCACTAAGGTAGGAGCCGTAAGGGGCAAGTCCAGATGTTTGGCGAGTTCTACCCGCTGAGGATCTGGTTTCAAGGAATGCCACTGATGGACTTCCTGGATCTTCCTGAGCAACTCCGTGAAAGAAGGATCCTCCAGAGGAGACTTCGGAGGAGTCCTCGGCCGGGGCTTGGACAGAGAGCGTGGCTCGTCGTCTTTCTCGGAACATCCATCGGAAGCGTCCGAGGAGTCCGAGAGAAAAGGGGAGGAAGAATCTGAAGCAGAGTAAGACTCCCTAACCCATCTAGGGGGAGGAACGGATTCCTTGGGAGGGATCCCAGAACGTGTGTCCTGCCCCTCTCTGGACGCCAAGGGCAGAACCCGGGAATCCATAGGAGGAGAGGGAGAGTGCCACAGGGCGACGGGAGCCGGGTTGGCACCGTTGTCAGAAGACGGCTTTTCGATTCTCCTTGGTGAGCTGAGCCTTGGCCCAGCCCACCAAGAAGCAAGAGTTTCCTGAAGATCCACCGGTGGCCTAGGGGGCGGTGGAGGAGGAGGAGGGGGATAGTTGTACAGAGAAAATCTGTAGGGGGAGTATCCGTAACCCAGCTGCGGGTATCCCGGAGTCGGTACTGTGGCATTGGGTACTGCGGCGTCGAAGGAGTCGACACCGGGTACGGCGGCGCAGGATACTGCGGACCTGGGAAGACCGGCGTCGGATACGACGGTGGATTCCCAGGCACTGGAGGAGCTGCCGGAGCAGATGGCCCAGCCGGGTACTCCATGGGCGGATCAGCCAGGATAGGCCCATGGGGTGGAGGGCCCGAAGGAAGAGGAAAGTCCCCCGCCGGCATCAGAGGGACCTGTGTCAGAACCGGTGTCGGAGGGGCCGGCGTCAGGGGAACCTGCGTCAGATCCGGTTCTTCAGGAAGAGGATCGGACGGTAGCCCATGGTCCAGAGTCTCGTCCGGGGATGGTGGGGAAAAATCCCCGGGGTCAGGCAGAGGGGACTGGGGTTCCCCTGATGGCAGCGAAGGCTGCGGAGAGCCTGGAACAACAGAAACAGTAGGTTCCACCGTAGGCTCAGAGGCCCGGCAGACGCCAGAGGAGCCAGCGTCCAGCTTCGGGGGCCCTCATCGGAGGCGGGCCGAGGATGAGAGGAGGCCCGGTCCGAGGGAGACACTGCTGAGCGCCGCCCCGAAGGGTCGAGTGTCTTAGAGGCGTTCTCCCGGCGTACGTCGGAGGAGCCCGACATCTGGCTTAAGGGAGGTGCTCGCATCAGTAAGCCGCAGGGCTGGGCGGCGGTACTGGGGCTGGAGTCTCCTTTTGCCCGGAGACGCCCGGCGGGCTCAAACTCGAACCCGTCGGGCGGGCTGACGCCTCCTCCAAAGCCTTCGAGGCTGCCATCGGGCGATCCCCTGGAGGGGATGTTACTAACCCGCGACTCTGGCTGGAGTCGCGGAAGAGAAGGCCTTCTCCCGGTGCCTTTCCTTGTCCCGTTTCTTGTGCCTTTCAGGGGAGGTCGACGCCTGCCGAAGTTTTCTCAGCTCTTTCTCCATCGCAGACATCTTCTTTTTGAGGAGATGGGCTTCAAGGGACTGCTGGCGTTGTCTGCGGGTGGCCACGTTGAACCGGAGGCAGTGCAGACACTTGTTGACTGCGTGGTCGGGGCCTAGGCAGAAGAGGCAGATGGAGTGACCGTCTTTGTGAGGCAGTTGGGCGCCGCACGAGTCGCACTTATTCTTTGAAGGGGACAACATATACTGACGTTCACCTGATGAAAGAGGAATAAAATTCTGAAACTAATTGAAAAAAATTGACGAAGTAACAGGACTGAGCGATAAGAACTTAATCGCAAGGCGCTGCACGAGCTGACGGCGGAAAGAACTGGAAGGCGGGCGTCTGGGACCGCCCCTTTATACCGACGTCATATGATGCCAGTCACCTGACGCCGGTCACCTGACGTGGCGGCGGTCCCCGCCAGGGACTGCTAGCTAGAAATTTTTCCGTGGGGTCCTGCCATCGGCCGGCGTCAGTCCTATATGTAATCACCTACTGCAAGAGCCCTCTCAAAGTAAGATCTACTGTTACAGGCGAGTAATCTGTTTTTCTAGGATCGTGGATATGTTGTTCTACCCACACTGTTTGGCAGACTCCTAGCAGTTCTCCAGGAGGAGGGAGGCAATGCGCAACCCCCTCTGAAATACTTACTTGGGGAACAGAGATCGGAGAACTGAGGCCCCAAAACCAGCATCCTAGCATGACACTCAAGGTCAATGTGGTAGTGGGTGATGAGGGTGTTTGCTGACTTCCAGGTAGCAGCCCTGCAGATTTCCTGGATAGGGATGTCCCTGGAAGCAGTCACCGATGCAGCAGTATGGCGGGTGGAATGAGCTCTTATCCCTCTGGGAGGCTCCTTGCCTGCCAACCTATAGCAGAGATCAATGCAGGATGTAATCCATCTGCCAATCATCCACTTTGCTGCAGGTCTGCCAGGTGTGGCTTCAGCGTAGGTGACAAACAGATGGCGAACCTCTCCCTGAACTTCAGCTGTCCGCTCCTTATAGTAAGAGAATGCTTCATCTCAGGTCCAAAGTATGGAGCCTGCACTCTGCCTCCGAGGTGTAATTGGGGTACTACACCGGCAGTATCAACACCTGGTTAAGGTGAACTCTGACACAACCTTTGCAAGGAATTATGGGTGGGGGCGCAGGACAACCTTGTCCCTGTGGAAGACGAGGTAAGGAGACTACACCGAGAGTGCCTGGAGCTCCCCAGTCCTTTTGGCTGATGAGACAGCCACCAGGAAGGCGGTCTTCCACGACAAATGTGATATCTCGCACTCATGCACTGGTTCGAAAGGTTTGCCCATGAGCTTTACCAACATCGGCTGTAGATCCCACAGATGTGGAGGTTCATGCACTGGAGGGGATATGTGGTCGAGGCCTTTAAAGAAACGCCAGACCACCTTCTCCTGTGCCACTGTCTGCTGACCAGCCCACGCCTGGTAGGCAGAGATGGCTGCCAGGTGCACCTTAAGGGTCATGAATCGAAGACCCCCTTTGGACAGAAACCAAAGGTAGTCTAGGATGCTAGCCACTGGACAGGACAAAGTGTCCAGGCCCTTACCCTGACACCAAATGGAAAACGTTTTCCATTTGAAGGCATGGCACCTCCTGGTCAACTCCTATCTGGATGCTTCTACAACTGTGAGAACATCCTCAGAGAGACCCAGAGCCTGGAACTCTAGCCGCTCAGGAACAAGGCTGTCAGGTGCAGGGATTGCAGGTCCGGATGGAATACCTTCCCCTGACTGACAGATAACAGGTCTGGGCGTACTGGAAGACGCCGCAGAAGCCTGGAGCTGAGGCTGAGGAGATCTGGATACCAGAACTGTCTGGGGCTACCAGGATCACCCAAGCCTTGTCCCTCATTACCTTGAAGATCACTTTGTGAACCAAGGAAAGTGGAGGGAAGGCATAGAAGAGGCCTGGGGTCCACGGCCTCGAGAAGGCATCCCCTTGAAGCGAGTCCTGCTGAGGGGGGTGGGCATGAAATGGCCTCAGCTTGGTATTCTCTCTGGAGGCGAACAGATCCAACTGAGGTTTGCCCCAGTGGAAGAAAAGGCAGTGTACCACCTCTTGATGGAGAGACCACTCATGGGACATCTCGCCTACATGGCTCGGAGCATCCGCTAGTTGATTTGAGGCTCCTGCCACATGGATGGCTAGGAGATCTGTCTCCAGTCAGCTCACAAGGGTCCAGATGTGGAACGCTTCCTTACACAAAAGCCAGAAGTGCATGCCGCCCTGTTTGTTGAGATGGTACATGGTCGTGGTATTGTCCATCTGGATTTGCACTACTTGACCCCAAAGGAGCAGAGCAAGTGCTGACAGTGCCAGTCTGACTACTTTGAGCTCCAGCAGGTTGATATATCATCGGCATTCTTCAGGGGTCCAGAATCCATGGGCTCTGTGGCTCCCCAGCCCATGTGAGAAGCATCGGTCATAAGTATGACTGCCGGCTTGGGACAGACAAATGGGATCCTTTCCTGCAAGTGATCCAGGATGGTCCACCATTGGACAGCATCCCAATTCTTCTGGGTTAAAGAGACCTGCTGGTCGAAGTGACCGTGATGCTTGGTCCACCGGCTGGTCAGCTCCCACTGAAGGGGGCACATTTGCCACTGGGCCCATTGGACCATGGTGGAGCAGGCTGCCATGTACGCCAGAAGGTGCAGAAAGTCCCAGGCAGGCGCAAATGCCCAACCAGAAATGATTGGGCAAAGGAGGAGAGAATGTTCACCCTGTCCGTCGGGAGCCGGACTCTGGCTCAGCAGGAGTCGAGCTCTGCCCTGATGAACATATCACCTGTGAAGGTACGAGTTCCGACTTGGTCTCGATTAGGAGACCAAGGTCAGTGCAGGTGTGGAGGGCCAGGTCCCTGGACCTCTCCACCTCTTGCTTGGTGGAACCCGAGAGCCAGTCATCGAGATATGGGTACACCCTGACCCCTTGACGCCAAAGATGGGCCGCCACCACTGCAATGCATTTGGTGAAGACCCGTGGGGTCTATGACAGGCCAAATGGCATGGCTCGGAACTCGAATAGGGCTCCTTCTGCTCGGAAGCGAAGGAACCTCTGTTGAGATGGACAGATCGGGAGGAGAAAAAAATGCATCCTGAAGATCCAAGGAGCAAAAATACAGGTTACTCACCTGTAACAGGAGTTCTAGGAATGGTATATGTTGTTCATCCACACTCATTGGCAGTATCCTTGCCGCTTTAAATCTTGCCGGAAGGTCTTCAAGCTTGCTCCTCCCACCCACCGGGTGGTATAACTCGGCTCCGCCCCATGACGCCAGATCTGGCCCGCTGGAAGCTCAGGTTGTGTCGGCGGGAGGTCGGGGAGAATGTGGATGAACAACATATACCATTCCTAGAACTCCTGTTACAGGTGAGTAACCTGTATTTCTAGGACATGGATATGTTGTTCATCCACACTCATTGGCAGACTCAGCAGTTCCTCCCGGGAGGAGGGAGGCAAGACGCACACCCCCACATACTTTTCTGGGAAAGAGAGACTGGAGAACCGAGGCCCCAAAACCAGCATCCCGGCGTGACTCAAGGTCGATGTGGTAGTGGGTAATGAAGGTGTTTGCTGACTTCCAGGTAGCAGCCCTGCAGATTTCCTGGATAGGGACGCCCCGGAAGCAGCCACCGCTGCAGCAGTATGGCGATGGCAGAATGAGCTCTTATCCTCTGGGAGGCTCCATGCCGCTAACTTATAGCAGAGATCTATGCAGGAGGTTACCCACCTGCTTATCGTCCGCTTGGCTGCAGGTCTGCCAGATGCGTGCTTCAGCGTAGGTGACAAACAGTGGCGAACCTCTCTCCATTTCAGCCGTACGGCTCCTTATAATAAGGCGCGCTCTTCTAGGGTCCAGAGTATGGAGCCTATATTCGCCTCCGAGGTGTGATTGGGTAGAACACCGGCAGAGTCAACACCTGGTTAAGGTGAAACTCCGACACCACCTTCGGAAGGAATTTCGGTGGGGCGCAGGACAACCTTGTCCCTGTGGAAGACCAGGTAAGGAGACTCGATGGAAAGCGCCTGGAGCTCTCCCATCCTTCTGGCTGACGTGATAGCCACCAAGAAGGCGGTCTTCCACGACAGGTGAGAGAGAGCACACCTGTGCATAGGTTCGAATGGCTTGCCCATGAGCTTTGCCAGTACCAGCAGTAGATCCCATGGAGGTGGGGGTTCCCGCACTGAGGAAATGTGATCAAGGCCTTTGAAAAGCCAGACCACCTTCTCCTGCGCCATCGACTGCTTCCCGGCCCGCGCCCGTAAGCAGAGATGGCTGCCAGGTGCACCCTTAGGGTCAGCCGACCAAGCCCTTGACTAGAAAGGGACCATAAATAGTCCAAGATGCTTGCCAAGGAACAGGAGGAAGGGTCCAAGCCCTTGCTCTTGACACCAAATGGAAAACCTTTTCCATTTGAAGGCATAGCATTTTCTGGTCGACTCTCACGGGACGCCTAACTACATTGAGGACCCGTCGGAAAGACCCAAAGCCTGAACTCTAGCCTCTCAGGAACCAGGCCGTCAGGTGCAGGGATTGAAGGTCCGGATGGAACACCTTCCCCGATTGACTGAGAGCAGGTCCGGGCGAGCTGGAAGCTGCCGCGGAGTCCTGAGCTGAGACTGGAGGAGATCTGGGTACCAGAACTGGCGAGGCCAGTCTGGGGCTATCAGAATCACCCGCGCCTTGTCCCTCCTCGCCTGAGAAGCACCTTGTGGATCAAGGGAAATGGGGAAAGGCGTAAGAGGCCCGGGTCCACTGCCTCGAGAAGGCATCCCCTCAGCGAGCCCTGCTGAGGCGGGCATGGAACAGACTCAGCCAGCTGCTTCCATGGAGGCAAACAGGTCCACCTGAGGTGTGCCCCAAAGGGAGAACAGATGCTGTACTACCTCGGCAGGAGAGACCACTGTGGGATGCAGCCCCTATCCGGCTCAGGGCATCGGCCAGGGTGTTGGAGGCTCCTGCCACGTGAATGGCTAGGAGATCCGCCTCCAGGCTGCGCAGACGAGTGACCAAATGCGGAGAGCTTCCTTGCATAGAAGCATGGAGCGCGGCCCCGCCCTGGCGGTTTAGATAGTACATGGTCGTGGTATTGTCCGTCTGGACTCGGACCACTTGACCCCGGAGGAACGGAGCAAAGGCGGTGAGAGCTAGGCGGACCGCCCGGAGCTCCAGCAGGTTGATGTGGCATCGGGACTCCCGCGGGGACCAGAGGCCATGAGCCTGGTGTTCCCCCAGATGGGCACCCCAACCCATCAGAGAGGCATCGGTCGACAGAGAGACCGTCGGCTCGGGGCGGACGAACGGGATGCCCTCCTGCAAATGATCTGGAACGGTCCACCACTGGAGAGCGTTCCACATCCCCTGTGTCACCGACACAAGCTGGTCCAAGGGATCGCAGCGTTGTGACCACTGGCTGGCCAGTCCCCACTGAAGGGGACGCATGTTCCAGCGGGCCCAACGGACCACGCTGGTACAGGCCGCCATGAGACCCAGGAGGCGAGGAAGTCCCGAGAGAGCAATTGCCCAACCAGAAATGATCGGGCAAAGGAGGAAAGAACTCGGCCCTGTCCGCGGAAGCCGCGCCTGGCTCGAAGAGAGTCGAGCTGCGCCCGATGAATAAAATCACCTGCTTGCTCGGAGTCTCGACTTGGCCTCGTTGATAAGGAGGCCCAGTTGAGAGCAGACCTGAGGGCCAGATCTCTGGACCACTCCGCCTCCTTCCTGGAGGGAGCTGCTATCAGCCAGTCGTCCAGGTAAGGGTACACCGGACCCTCGGGCGCCAGAGGAATGCTGTCACCACTGCCATGCATTTGGTGAAGACCCTGGGAGCTGGAGACAAGCCAAGGGCATGGCTTGGAACTCAAGAGAGATCCTTCCGCCGGAAGCCGAAGGAATCTCTGGTGAGACGGACGGATAGGGACGTGAAAAACGCGGCCCTGCAAGTCCAGAGAGCAGAACCACACGCCGCTCCAAGGATGGTATTATCTGAGCCAGAGTGACCATCCTGAAGGTTCGAGACCTTAGGAACTTGTTTAGGTCGTGGAGGTCGGAATGGGCGCCAGCCCCGTCTCTTCGAACCAGGAAGTACCTGGACACAAACCCTGGGTCTGAAGGAGGGTCCACCACCTCTTACCACCTCCTTCTGGAGGAGGAGGCGATGTCGGCTCGACGAGCCGCCAGTGAGGCTGGGGATCCCAAGTCTCCCCCGAGGGCGACGGCCTGAAGGGTGGTGCCTGCCTCAATTCCAGAGACAGCTCTTTCCACCACCTCCAGACCCACGTCCGTGGTAACAGCGGACCAGGCGGAACGGGTGCTGGCCGGCCCCCACGGGGGACCCAGGGGTAAGGTGACGGGATGGGGCAACACCTTCAGCCCTCCACTGGGCAGGCTTGGAGGAGGGACCGCCGAGGACCTCCTGGGCTTTCTCCCTGCCTCCTGTTAGAGGAAGCCGGCGGCTTGGGTTTGGGATGCAAGGCCGAGCCTGCTGGCCCTGACGCTATGGGCCGGGCGCGGCGGGCACAGAAGGATAAAGGGCTTTAGCTGTGGTTTGCGGCCTTTGTCCTTCTGAGCGGAAGAGACCGAGTCCAAGGTGGCATTGGACTCTCGATCCTCTGCAGGTGACCTTCCACCCCAGGGCCGAAGAGGTCAGTCCTCAAAGGGAACATCCGTCCAACTTGTGCTGGGTATCCGAAGTAAAGGTGGATATCCTCAGCCAAGCCCGCCGACGCATAGCCACCGCGGCCGCCACCGATCTGGCACATGAGTCCCCTACATCCAAAGCAGTCTGGAGCTGCTGTTTGGCCACTGCCTGCCTGGTCCCGCACCTGCTTAACCGTAGTCTGCAGATCGCGGGAAGATGAGGGATGACCTCATCTAGGAGCCCAACAGGGCATGAGAAAAATGTGCCATGAGGACGGCTGAACTGGCCCTGACGGCCGAGAGAGGACGCAGCGAGACTTTTCGCCCGACATAGTCCAATTTCTTGGACTCCTTGTCAGGAGGTTTGTCTCACATCCTGGCGTTGCGCGCCGGGCGAAAACGCTGGTCGGTAACCAACCCTCAGCAGAGGGTGTTCAAACCCGGACAAGGAACCGGGGACCGTGATACTTCCTGGCCATCCTGGCCGAAGGCGCAGGGCAGGAAGCAGGCGCTGCAAAGTTCCAGTGCCGACCCACTATGGCCTCCGCCACCGAAAGGCCTCCGTCCGGAGAATCCCCGGTCCAGAATCTCCGTGAGGGGATACCTGGCCCGCTTGGAACGGGTTCGAGCTCCATCCCGTAGACTCGAGATGAGCCAAGCAGTCCTAGGAAGGACGACGGGCTATCGCCCATTGACTGACCTCCTGAAGACTCCAAGTCCAGTCGCTTGGAGAAGAAGGAGATCATCTTCGACTCGGAAGAGTCCTCGAAGAGCTGCCTCTGGCCTGAGCCACCCTTCACCTGCCGAGGTCGGTCGGAGTGAGGGTAACTGACAGCCGATGGGTAAACCTTAGCCTACCGAGAATCTTGGTCGGAGCCCCAATTGGTGGCTGTGGAGGCGAGGTTCCACCGAATCGGTGGAGCAGGTTGGTTTTGGCCGAACAACCGGCCTGGGTATAGGCTCCTCGGACAAGTCGAGGGGTTGTGTCGGCCGTTCCGGTGACAGCCACTTAATGGCCGGGGAAGGCGCCGGAGTCGGCTTATTCCCGGCCAGGAGGAGCTGTTGCAATATAAGGTCCTCGATCGCCGACGACTTACGCCAAGCCTCCTCATCCGAGGAGGAGGACGAGGATGTAGCGGCGACGCCGCTATCACTGGTGCCGAGACGAGACCGCTTATGACGGTGGGATCGGCTGGACCGCTGAAGAGTCCGGAGACCGAGACCGAGAGTCCCGGAATTTCCGGGTCGGCGCGGAGGTGTCGCCGGAACCGCACTCCTCTCGCCTCGAAGGTCCATCCGAGGGCTCCGGAACCGGAGGCACAGGCGAGCCCACGGATCCTCAACCTCCCGGGGAACCGGGAGGGAATCTCGGCTGCAAGGCGACAGCCCGTCCAATGGGTCGAGAAAATCTCGACTTCATCAGTGGGAGTCTCGGTCAACTGACCTGTCGGGGACACCGTGAGGCCAGTGGCGGAAGCCGAGCGGTCGACCGAAGCCGACGGTCGACGGCCCGGGGAGAGGGACCTTTCCCGCTCCCAAGAGCGTCGACGGAGGGACTTACCCTTGTCCCTCTTTTTGGACCGAGAATAAGGTCCAGCAGACGCAGGCACTTCTCCTTTAGTGGAGAGGGACAGACAAAGCTCCTTAAAGGAAGCCGTGTAGGAAGAACCCAGAGAGAGCGGGATAAATGCCGCGGCCGAGGAAGATACGGCCCGCGCCGCCTCCTCTTCGAGGGCGACCATCCGCTCGAGCTGATCCGCCGAGCCCGCCGCCGGACACCGCCAACCGGGCCTCCTTGGACTTCACCGGAGGGAAACGCTTTCGGACGGCCCAGTTGCAATCGGCAGCACGGTCTTCGAGGACGAGGCCGAGAAAGATGAGCACAGGTCGCAAGCCTGCGGGTCGTGCTCAAGGCCTAAGCAGTAGACACGCGGAGTGTGGATCCGTCCGAGACATCTTCTCCGCATGGGCATCTCCAAACCGGGAGTCGATTTGTCCATCGTGAGCTGCGAGGGATCAAGACTGAAGTCTTTGCAAAATTTTATTTTAAATCCGTAAACGGAGAAATAGGAACCAGTCGCAAACGCAGAGCGTTAAGGAGGGAACCTGAGCTTCCAAGCGGTAAGGAAGATCTGGCGTCATGGGGCAGAGCCGAGAGTTATACCACCCGGGTGGGTGGGAGGAGCAAGCTTGAAGACCTTCCGGCAAGATTTAAAGCGGCAAGGATACTGCCAATGAGTGTGGATGAACAACATATCCATGTCCCTAGAACCAGATGTTCTCCTTGAGAGATGGTATGATCTGGGACAGAGTTACCATCCTGAAGGTGCATGACCTGAGGAACTGGTTCAGATCATGTAGATCAAGAATGGGGCGCAGCCCCCACCCCGTCCACTTCGGAACCAGTAAGTACCTGGATACGAACCCTTGGTTGACTGGTGGGTCTGTGACTCTGGCCACCACCTCCTTGTGGAGGAGTTGGGCAATGTTGTCTTGAAGAGCCAACTGAGTGTGTACGGACACTATATCCTCCAGTGGGGCGTGGGCTCGACTTGGAGGGTACTGCTCAAATTCCAGAGGCAGTCCCTGACCCACCACTTCTAGAACCCACCAGTCCTTGGTAACAGCGGACCAAGCGGAAAGGAAGTGGTGGAGCCGGCCCCCCAAGGGAGGACCCAGAGTTTGTGTGACAGGTATGAGGGTGGCCACCCCGATCCCATCACTAAGCAGGCTTGGAGGAAGAGGGTCCAGATTGGGGACCGCCTGAACGACGTCCTCCAGGCTTACGGGCGGCCGGAGGCCTGGACTAGGGCCGAGGTCGCCAAGATTGAGCCTGCTGTTGCTGCTCCGTTTGGAAGTGGGGATACTTGGCCGCAGGGGCAGAGTGCCGAAAGAAAAAATTACTCACCTTAGTAATGTTGTTTCTTCTAATGGAGTCTTGCTATATTATGACAAGTTGCAGTTTGTCCCACCACTATAACTGCTCCGGAGGTGAAATAGTTAAATCCATTCCATGAATGGAACTTTGAGCACGAGGTCTAAGATAGAAGCTCTGTCTGTGTAGTTTCAAACCTGAACTGTCAGATCTTTACGAGCAAAAACTCACTAAGGTCTGTGTGGAAGCTGTAACCTACACTAGCCAACTGGCTACCTAAATAATAACACCCATTGCTGGTCCCAACACCAAAGACTCAAGTCAGGGGACCAGAATTAATAATATAATTTAACAATATGAGAAATAACACTAGAGAATAACAAACACCACACCCCAAACCCCAAAAGGGGTGAAACGCCTAAAAAGGGCATAAAATAGTGCCCACTAGGTTGCCCACACCATACCCAAGTAGAAGTTCTGAGAGGGCAGGCTGGGAGGTCATAATATAGCAAGACTCCATTAGAAGAAACAACATTACTAAGGTGAGTAATTTTCTTCAAACAACATGAAGTCTTGCTATATTATGACAAGTTGCAGACTAACAGCAGTACCTCCATGGAGGAGGACAGAACCTACTTAGGAATAGGCTCTGAAGCACAGCTGTGCCAAACCGAGCATCTCTCCTAGCCTGGACATCCAGGGAGTAATGCTTGGTGAAAGTGTGTACCGTTTTCCAAGTAGCAGCCTGGCATATCTCCAATATAGGGATGTCTCTGGCAGCAGCTAGAGACGCGGCTGTACCTCTGGTAGAATGAGCCCTCAAGCCAGAGGGGGGATCTCTGCCCAGTTTCTGATAACAAAATTGGATACAAGAGACAATCCACCTGGCAACTGATCTCTTAGTGGCAGGTTTCCCTTTCCCAACCTCACCATAAGTGAGGAAAAGTTGGAGGGATTCGAACCTGTGACCCTTGGTACGTTCTAAATAGTAACTAAGGGCCCTCTTAACATCCAAGCTGTGCAATCTCCTCTCACCAGAAGAGGAGCGTTCAGTGAAGAATACTGGAAGGGAGATGGATTGGTTAAGATGGAAATCTGAAACCACCTTAGGCAAAAACTTCCTGTTAGTCCTGAGGACTACCTTATCCCTGTGGAAAGAAAGTCAGTTTCTACTGACAAGGCTTGCAACTCACTTATGCGTCTAGCAGAAGTGATAGCCACTAGGAAAACAGTTTTCCAAGTTAGATACTTCAGCTCTGCAGAAAACAGAGGTTCAAAAGGGGGTTGCATTAACTGGGCAATGCAAACATTAAGGTCCCAGGCAGGGGCTGGATCCCGAAAAGGTGGATTAGTATGGAGTAATCCCTTAAAAAACTTGGAAAACACAGTGTGAGCGGAAAGAGAGGATGACTTTCCTGCTGAAACAAAAGCAGAGACAGCTGCCAAATGAACTCTCAGGGTAGCTGGTCTGAGGCCCAAGGAATTAAGATGGACCATATAATCTAACACCATGGGCAAATCAGCAGATTCTGGGGAAATATGCTTCCCAGAACACCAAATGGAAAACCTTTTCCATTTAGAATTATAAGTAGCCCTAGTGGAAGGCTTCCTAAAAGCCTTTAGAATTTCAAGAACACCCTGAGAGAGGTGTAAGTCAGCAAATTCTAACTCCTGAAGAGCCAGGCCTTGAGGTTGAGGGATTTGAGGTTCGGATACCAAACTCTCCCCATGGCACAGGATAATAGGTTGTGATTCCTGGGGAGACACAGGGGAAGATTGACTGTCAGGGACAGAAGGAGTGGGTACCAGGGCTGCCTGGCCCAATCCGGGGCAATCAGAATCACCCTGCAAGGCTGGGATCTGATTTTGACTAACACTTTGAATAGGAGAGGGAAGGGGGAAAAGCATAAAGAAACTTCCCTTCCCAATCCAGAAGGAGGGCGTCCAGGGGGACTGAGCCCAACACTGGAGGCCTGCAGCAGAACAGTGGAAGTTGGTGATTGTCTGGGGCTGCAAAAAGATCTATCTGAGGGGTGCCCCATCTGGCAAAGACTATCCCCAGTACTTGAGGATCCAGGGACCATTCGTGATGGCCCTGAGAAATCCTGCTGAGAGCATCTGCTCGAACATTGTCCTTTCCTGGAAGGTGAACTGCTATGAGGGAAGTGTTCAGGGAATAGGCCAGAGACCACAACTTCATTGCCTCGGTGCACAAGGCCGAAGACCGAGTGCCCCCCTGCTTGTTGATGTACCACATTGTTGTGGTGTTGTCTGTTCTGACTTGTACCACTTTGTTCCGAACAGATGCAGAAAACACTTGAAGTGCTAAAAAGACAGCTCTGAGTTCCAGCAAATTGATGTGGAACAGAGATTTCTGGGGGGACCACACTCCCTGAGTGGGGAGGTCGCCCATGTGGGCTCCCACCCCAGGAGGGAAGCATCTGTAGTGAGAGTCAACGTGTGAGCAGGGGGAATGAAGGGGACCCCCAATCTTAAATTGCTCTGATCCTGCCACCACTGGAGGGCCTGGATCAAGGTCCGAGTCACTGGGACCAACTTGGAAAGGGGGTCTCTTCTCTGAGACCAATAGGTTCTCAAGTGAAACTGAATGTCTCATCTGAAATCTTGCTCCCTGCACTACAGCTGTGGATGCAGCCATGTGCCCCAGGAGCTGCAAAAAGTGTCTTGCTGGTCGAGAGACCTGCAGAGTGAAGGAGGAGGCCAGAGCCACCAAGTTCCTTACCCTTTCTAAGGGAAGAAAAGCTCTGGCCGGTTTGTGTCCAATTCTGCACCTATAAAGGTAAGTACCTGGACTGGTTCCAGAACCGACTTTGGTAGATTTAGCAGGAAGCCCAGGGAGGTGAGAAGCTGCTGGGTGACTTGCAGGTGAGATTTACCTGTTCTGGGGACTGGCCTACAATGAGCCAGTCATCTAGATAGGAAAACAGCAATCCTTTTGCCTCCTTAAGTGAGCCACTGCTACTGCCAGACATTTTGTGAATACCCTTGGGGCAGAGGTCAAGCCGAAGGCATTGCTCTGAACTGGTAGTGACCTGAGGGCAGTTCGAATCTGAGGTACTTTCGGTGGGAGCTTCTGATTAGGACGTGAAAATAGGCATCCTTGAGGTCCAGGGAAGCTAGCCAGTCCCCTGGCCTTAGAGAAGGTAAAATCATTGCCAGAGTTACCATTCTGAACTTTGGTTTCAAAAGATGCTTGTTCAGATATCTGAGGTCTAAGATGGGCCGCCATTCTCCTGTCTTTTTTGGGGTAAGGAAGTATCTGGAATACAGACCCCTGCCCTGGTGTAGGGGAGGAACCCTTTCTACTGCTCTGAGAGCCAACAGGGTTGAGACCTCTGCTTCTAGAGCAAGGGTCTCTAAAGAACTTGCAGGTAGAAGAAGCCTGGGTCTCATCTTGGGGAACTTTTTGAAGCAGAGAACCAGACCCTGGCTTACTACTTCCAGAACCCACTTGTCTGAGGTTAAAGACACCCAGTTCTGACTGAAGTAAGCCAACCTGCCCCCTACTGGTAAAGGAGAATCGGCCCTGGGCACCCCATCAGGGTGCCTGCTTGGCAGGTGCTTTAGGCTGAGGGGTGGGAGCAGGCCTGCTCACCCCTCGTCTGCCTCTGCCTCTGAAGAACCCCCTCTGAGCATAAGCAGAGGAGGCCTGAGTTTGGTAGAAAGGCCTGTGGAAAGGCCTACCCCTACCCCTGGGGGTGTGCCTCTGGGGAGTGGCTTGCCGCTCCTTAGCTTGGGCACTTTTGTAAGTAGTCCTATATTCATCCATCTTTTCATATAATTCTCTGTCTGCTCCCCAAACAGAATTTCCCACCACAGGAAAATCCATAGCCTTAGTCTGGGTATCCTGTGAGGCTAGTACACCTGAGCCAGGCCAACCTACTGAAAAGCTACAGATGTGGCCATGACTCTAGAGGAGACATCATTAACATCCACAGCAGCATGAAACTGCACCTTAGAAGCCTCAATGCCATTGGCAGCCACCTGTTCCAGCTCGCTAGCAAGCTGGCCATGGGCTTGTTTGCTAATTCCATAACAGTATCCATCTAGATTTCTGATACCTTGCTACATAAGCCATATAATTTGCTTGCCTGAGTCCCAAGGACGCTGCCATGTACTGTTTTTGCCATGGCATCAATCTTCCTGGAATTTTGTCAGGAGGATGAAGCCAGGGAATATTAGCTTTATCACAGGCTGCAGCCTGAACTACCCCAACATGACTGCACTGCTGAGAAAGGAATTCTGTATCAGGACCTGACAATGTGTACCTTCTGTCCATCTTTTTATCTACAGGAGGCACAGAATTAGGAGTTTTTAAGATTTTATTTGTTTCCTAAAAGACTTATGCAAAGGAATAGACAATCTCCTAGACTCTGGAATATCCATCATTTCTACAAAATCAGGCTCCTCTTGCTCATCCACAGCTTCTTCCAAAAGGAAGCTGGAGGGTTTCAGCAACTTTTTTGTAAAACATAAAATGAGAGGGGGACTCAGAAAGCATAGGGGGAGATTCTAAAGGTCTGTCTGGAGAAATGTCTGGTTCAATGGGCACACCCAGACCCTCCCAGCCACATTGATACTGTTCATAATCATCCTCCCCCTCCTCTGGTACATAAAACTCCTCAACATCATATTCTTGAACCGATGGAACCGGACGAACCGACCTTTTACCAGATAGTGGCGGTTCGGACGGGACTCAAGACAGTGACTGGACAATTTGAATAGCTCTTGCTATCTCTGCAGCAGTTGGAGAAGGGATTTTGACTCCAAACCTGCTGACTTCCTTGTTCTCTTTACTGGAACTGGTTCCTCCAAACCAGCTTTTCTTTTGCCCGAGGAAGTCTCGCCCTGGTCAGAGGGCACTCCCTCCGATTCGGTTGGCACCGAACCGGGCTGGCCATCCGGGTCAGCGGACTTTTTGGCCTCTCGTTCCCTGAGCCTGCCCAATCTCTTTTCCAGGGTGGCTGCAGGGAAATTCTTACAAATCTGGCAGTCTGACTGGAGGTGGTCAAACCCCAGACAATAAACACATGTGGTGTGTGGGTCAGCCTTGGCAAAGACTTCCCACAGACATCACAGTGTTGAAACCCAGTGGGCCGGTTTTTTTTTGGGTTTCTCAGACATAATGCCAGCCTAACAGAAAAACTCGCCTTTGAGCGGCAGTGCTAGGAGAAGACACCCTTTATCGGTTCCTAACGTGTCATTGGTATTGGAAAAAACGAATAAATCCGCTTTTTAGAACCGATAAGAACCGAACCGACTCTAAAATGACAAGCTTTAAAATTTTAAGCTTTTAATCCCAGCTGATCGGTTCAAAACGAACCGATAAACTTACAAGTTCCACACAGAAAATACAATTTTAAATTACTTACGATACCACAGACAGAGCTTGAACCGAACGGTTTTGCGGTTAAATAAAACTATTCTCGGTTGAATCGAACCGAGAAAACACTGTTTAAACCGAAATGAACCGAGCAGTAGGAGAAATTCGGAGCGACTGTTCAGTGAGGCGGAGTAAAGAATCTGACAGTTCAGGTTTGAAACTACACAGACAGAGCTTCTATCTTAGAGCTCGTGCTCAAAGTTCCATTCATGGAATGGATTTAACTATTTCACCTCCGGAGCAGTTCTAGTGGTGGGACAAACTGCAACTTGTCATAATATAGCAAGACTTCATGTTGTTTGAATGGCTTTTTCTTCTTTTTTTTGGAACTCTGGGATTCCTTTTGTGCAGAAATGACAGTCTCAAGGTGGCATTGGACTTCTCAATGCACTGGAGGTGACTGTCCACACCTGGGCCGAAAAGGTCGATACCCAAGAAAGGGATGCCCGTTAGCTTGTGTTGGGTATCTGCCATGAAGGTGGAAACCCTCAACCGAGCCCTGCGGTGCATGGCAACCGCGGCTGCCACCAAAGGGGCGCATGAATCCCAGAGTTCCAGAGCCATCTGGAGTTGCTGCTTCTCAACAACTCTACCCTGGTCCCAGACCTGTTTGACCGTGGTCTGGAAGTCTGCGGGGAGATGAGAAAGGCCTCATCAAGGGAGCCCAGGAGGGCGTGAGAGAAATGCGCCATGATGATGGCCGAGCCTGCCTGATAGAGGCCCAGTGTAGAAACAGCATAGACTTTACGGGCAGAGTAGTCCAGTTTTTGGACTCCTTGTCCAGAAGTCTATCAGTATCTGCCGAGCTGACCGAGCGTCTGAACACAGATTCGGTCACCAGACCCTCAGCAGAAGGATGCTCTGTGAACCCCGAAAAGGACCCAATGGGCACTGCGTATTTGCGGGCCATTCAGGCAGAAGGCGCAAGGCAAGATGCTGCTATAGCTTCCAATCTGGACAGACAATGACCACGGGAAAGGCTTCTGTCGGTGAATACCCCCTTTTGAGGATAGCCGTGAGGGGGTAGTCTGTGTTTTTGAATGGGTTTGAGAGGCATCTTTGTGGATTCAGAGATAAAGCGAAGGATGCCCATAAAGGAAGAGGGGCCTTCCTCTGTCGAGAAACTCAAAACGAATTCAACGTCCAAGGGACGGGAATGAAGGTCAGAGTCATTGGATTCTGAGGAGCCCATAGAAATTGGCCAGCCACCTGTGTAACCCTCAACAAGCCTGGGATGATCAGAAGTGAGGGTGACAGAAAGCCTATGCGGGAGGTCAGGAACAGGCAGAGACTCTTCCGTAGGCACCCCCATTGGGGGCTGTTTGGGTGGCGGCTCCACCAAGTTCAGTGGAGAGGTTGATTTTGGCAGAACCAATTTGACCGGCTCCATGGGAGGAGGAACAGTGTGTGCCGGCTCTGGAGGAGTTGGCTTCGGCCTGGGAGGCAAAAGCCAAGTAATGGCCAGTGTGAAAGCCAGAATAGACTTTTGACTTGACAAAATCAGCTGTTACCATATTAGATCTTTGTAGCGTTGAGGAGTTTCCAACGAAGACACTCCTCTTCCCAGGAGAATGAAGAAGAATGTTGGTGACCTCTTTTTAGAGCGCTTCTGCGCATTCTTCGGTTTGTCGGTCGAAGGGGTCCGAGACCTCGATCATCGGGGAGACCAACAGGGCTGACTGGAAGGCACCAGGGAAACTGGTGGCTCTTCCTGGTCGGGGACTGGTTCTCCGATGGGTCTCCCAGTGGGCTGGGTCTCCTCATCGAGGAGAGGCAGGACTGGGGTCCTGAATAAATAGCTGTCGGCCTCGTCTTGCGACAACAGATCGACACGCAAAAGGAGTTAGAAGAACGGTCCGTGGCCCGAGCCAACTCTTCCAAAAAAGGCCTTCATCTGTTCGAGCTGCTCGGTAGACCACGCAGCCATGGAGACCACCCATCGAGCCTTCTTAGATTTGACCATCGGATTCCGTTTCTGCGGTCTGCCCAATTTCAGTCTTGCGAGACGATCATCTAAGATGTTCAGGTGAAACGCGCAAGACATTTCACAGGCCTGGGTGTCATGGCCGACACCTAGACAATACACGCACATGGCGTGTGGATCTGTGCGAGACATCTTCTGCCCACACGGGCAGCGGCGGAAACCTGGAGAAGATTTATCTTCCATAGCAGTCGGATTTGCAAAGCGACTGTCTAACTCTGACGAGTTTAATTTTAAGCAAATCTGAAGATTTTGAAGCCAGGGCCTACTGAAACGCGCGAACGGTAAGGAGGGGACCTGTATCTTTCAGCGTAAAAGAAGATCTGGCATCATGGAGCGAAGCTGAGGGTTATACCACCCGAGTGATGGGAGGAGCCAGCTTCAAGACCTTCCGGCTAGTTTCTTAAAGGGAAAGGATACATCAATAAGTGTAGCTACAACAACATATCCACAATCCTAGAAACAAACTGATCAGATCTGAAAACTGGACAGGTACGCTCTAAATAATAACCGAGTACTGTGTGAACATCCACAATATGCTACAAAACTTCCCCTCAGTTTGAGTACTCTGGATAATATACCGATAGGTGGATATCCTGATTCAGGGTAAACTCTGAAACCACTTTTGACAGAAACCTAGGATTAGTTCTCAAGGACACCCTGTCCTTGTGAAAAACCCAAACAAGGCTCCTTACACATCAGGGCCTGAAGCTCAGAAATCCTTCAAGCAGAAGTAATGGCAACCAAAAATAATGCTCTCCACAACAGAAAGTGCAACTCACAGCAGGCTCAAAGGGAGGCAGAGCGAGTTTCTCTAAAACAAACAAAAGGTCCCAAGGCAGGACATGCCCCACAAAAAAGTGCAGGAAAGGTCCAGCTGGGCACTGTACTTGCCCTCAACAGGCACATGGTATGCAGAAACGGCAGACAAGTGTACCTTTAACAAAGAGTAACAGAGTCCTGTACCAGAAAGAAAGAGGAAGTACTCCAGTACCAAGTTCACTGAGCAAGTGAATGGATCCAAGCTCCTACCGGGTGGCCCAAACGCAGAACCGTTTCCACTTCATAGCATAGATCACCTTAGTGGAGGATTTCCTGGCTGCCACTAAGACGTCTGCTACCCTTGGGGAGACCCCAAATCTGGAGACAGATCCGCAGGAGCCTCGCATGTAGACTGAGAGATCTGAAATCCAGATGGACCAGTGAGCCCTGCTCCTGGGAAAGCAAGTCTGACTGGAGGGGCAAGGGCACCAGAGGTTTCACTGCCAGTTGCTGTAAGAGTGGGAACCAGATCTGACAAGGCCAGAATGGAGCTACCAGGATCATTTCTGCACCCTCTGACTGCAACTTGATGAGTTTCATTGCAGAAGGGGAGGGAATGCGTAAAGATACCTCCCCGCCCAGGAAAGGGACAACGCATTTTGCAAGAAAGCACCAGGCCCCGGATCTAGCGAACAAAAATTGGGCAGTTTTGCATTGGATGGAGAAGCAAACAGATTGATTTTGGGGGCGACCCCATCTGGCAAAAAGATATTCCGCCACTATGGGAAGCAGCTTCCACTCGTGGGCCCTGTACTGAGTCCGACTGAGGCTGTCAGCCAGAGAGTTGTGAATGCCTGGAACGTGGACTGCCGAGAGTTCCAGTTGTTTATCTACTGCCCAAGTTCACACTTGCATGGCTTCTCTGAAAAGAGGATGAGTGCGCCCCCCACCGGCTTATTCATATAAAATACCACAGACATGTTGTTGGTTTGTATCAGTAAAGGACCAGTCTGGAGGACTGTCTGGAAGGTTTGGAAGGTGTAAAGAACTTCCCTCATCTCCAGAACATTGATGTAGAGAGGAAGCTCTCGAGTCCAGGATCCTGGAGTCTGGCGAGTGCCCAGATGAGCTCCCCAACCTTGGCCTGATGCATCTGTGGTCAGGATCTGGGTGGGAGATTCCTTCCGGAAGAAAACCCCTCTGGAAAGGTTGGGAGTATCTAGCCACCATGCCACGGACTGCTTAACTGGGCTGGATATCAGAACCAGCTGGTCTAGGTTGTTTGACCTCTGATCCCACTGAACCCAGAGGTTCCACTCGATCAACCTCATGTAAAGTCAGGCCATGGAGACCGTGGTGATGGCTGCTGCCATCAGCCTGAGTACTGTCTGGGCTGTAACTTGGTGAGCCAAAAGCAGCTACCAAGCATGGGACTGAAGGCATTCCGTCCTGTCCTGGGGAAGGAAGGCCTTGCCTGGAGCAGTGCCCAGAACTGCCCCATGTATTGAAGCTGCTGACTTGGCCAGAGGTAGGACTTGGGGAGGTTTAGGATAATCCCCAGGTCCTGAAATAGGGAGAAAATGTCTTGAAGGGTTTCTACAAGCTGGTCCTAAGAGGAAGCGGTGAGAAGCCAATCGTCAAGGTAGAGGAGGACATAATGCCAGTCTCCAGAGACAAGCAGCTACCATGGCAAGGCACTTGGTAAACGCCTGCGGTGTAGAGGACAGGCTGAAGGGCAAGGCACTGAACTGGTAATGGCGCCCCTGAAAGCGGAAGTGCAGGAACCCTTCTGTGTGGTTGGAAAAATGTGGAGGTATGCGTCCTGCATATCCGCAGAGCATAGCCAGTCCCCTTGGTGTAGTAAGGGAAGTAAACACATCAGGGTGACCATCCTGAATTTTTTGCAATCTATGTACTGGTTCAGGTGGCTCAAATCCAAGATAGGATAAAGATTCCCCGTCTTCTTCAGCACGAGGAAGAAGTGGGAGTAAAACCCTGTTCCTTGTTGTTCCGGGGCCACTGGATCGATGGGCTTCTTTTGAAGGAGAGCCTGTAATTCCTCTGCTATGAGGTTGCTGTGGGCTTGAGAGTATTGGTATAGTACTGGAGGGTTATCTGGAGGAACCTCCATGAATTTGAGCGTATGTCCTCTTTCGATGAGCTGCAGAGCCCAGTGGTCAGACGTTAACTGACGCCACCATTCGGTGTGCAAGGAGAGCCGACCCCCCAACCACTTCCCTCGTGCATTGCTGAAGGAGAAGGGTCGGGCAGCAAGACAGACAGAGGGGCTGGGGAGAAGAAGTGCAGGCTGAGAGGTTCTGGCGCTCTGTGGGGCACAACCTCCGGTGGCAGGGGTAGTGGCCTTACGCTTGAAGCCAGCCCACTGCTGTTGTTGCTGACCTCGAAAATGCTGCTGTCCAGCCTTACGAAAGGACAGTTCAGGTTGTTGCTTGGGTCTGTACACAGTCTGCACTGACCTAACTGTTTTCCCTGCCTCCTGCAAGCGGATAATGATATCTTGAGTATCTTCTCTGAACAGAACCTGTCCTCTGAAGGGGGCATCCATAATCTTGGACTGTATGTCCTGGACGAACTCAGAGATTCTCACCCAAGTGCATCAGTGGATACAGACTGCTGAAGCCACGGCTCTGCCTGCCAAATCCACGGTATCGCTTCATGACAGCCATGAGCTCCGTCCATCTGGGCAAGTCTGACATGGTCTGAACAATCTTCAGTGCCTTGTCTCACAGAGCATTCTGGTATTGGACCATGTGGGCAAGGAAATTCTGTGAATGGATGGCACAAGTTGTGGAGGAAAAAACTTTCCTGGCCAGATGATCGAACTGCTTGGAGTCTTTATCTGGGGGTTGTGTACTGAGGTGCTGTGGATGTCTGGACCTGTTGTGGGCGGCATTTAGCACCACCGACTCTGCCTCCGGTTGTTCCCCATAGAAAGGATCATCCCGGGGAATGGTATACAACTGGTCCGACTTTTTTAGACACTGCTGGGGTTGAGAAAGGATGCTTCCATGCCAGCTTGATGGCGCCCTTGTAAGAATCAATCATTGGGGGAACCACCATGGGGAGGGCGTCCTTCTTCCAAAGGAAGGCAGCCAACCTCTTCCATTCCAAGTCGAGGTCTTCAGAGTCCCATCTGTTCAATTGTTGGATGTGACATCACATCCATGAACGAAGGGTCAATCAGGCAAGGAGCGCGGGTCTGAGTCCCCTCGGCTGGAGCATGAGTAGGAATCTGCTTCAGAGTCCTCTGAATCTGGAGATGGGGAGGCGACCTTGGGTGCCTGCATGGTCGTTCCTTTGGAGAAGGAAGGTCCTTGCAGACATTGGCCTCCTAGGAGGCCGAGTAGAGGGGTGGCTCGAGGGCTCAACTGGAGAAGGCCCTTGGGGAGCCAGCTTAACAGGAGTCAAGGGGGCCTCTTTATCTTTGAAGTAGACCCACCAAGCAACAAAAATCTCATTAATCCATTCTTACTGGTGGCACCACATGGCATTGGAAAGTGCAGTTACGTAGGAACATACCGTAACAGTAGATCTTCGAGAGAGGTTTCTTCAGTAGGTCACCACACATGGGACTGGTGCCACCTGGCGTCGGGCTGCATGGCAGACTTTTCTAGTAATACCTGTTGGGGGACCACCCACCCGATGTCACGTGACTGATGTCAGCATGACTGTATATAGTGGGTGGTCCCCATGCCCACCCTCCAGTCCTCCTGCCAGAGCCAAGAAGAAGCCTGGCAGCAGGAGCTAACAGGATTTGGAGTCCCTGTAAAAACAAAATTAGGGGAAGGAGTGACGGAAAAATATGACCTACTGTTACAGTAAGTTCCTACGTAACTGTACTATCTTACTTCAAGAGGGTTCCTTCAGTAGGTCATCACATATAAGACAGTGTCAGACAGCAGTCCCTCCAAGGAGAGACCAAGAGAAACTAGGGAGGAGGAAAATAACTCCAACAGAAAAAACTGAGATCCAGAATGGACCCAGTCTAGGATAGAAGGTCCTGTAGGACGGCTAGGCCAAAATCAGCCCTCTGCCTAGAAGCAATGTCCAGACTGTAATGCTTGGTAAAGGTATGGACAAAATTCCAAGTAGCAGCTGCACAAATGTCGGCCGCGGAAATGTTCCATAAGAAGGCTGCAGAGGCAGCCATGCCCCAAGTAGAATGACCTCTGAGAGAACCCAGCAGAGGCTTCTCGTACTTCTGGTAACAGAATCTAATGCAGTTGCCTAACCACTTGGACAGGCCCTGCTTAGAAACTAGCTTGCTGTTCAATCTCGGGGCAAAGGAGACAAACAACTGGTCGCAAGAGCGGAACTCTTTGGTCCGGTGGGTGTAACACTGGAGAATCCAATGGACGTTCATCATATGAAGAGTGCCTCACCTCTGTTAGAGGGAGACTGATAATATACCGGGAAGCTCTACTGATTGATTCAGCATGGCTTCTGACACCACCTTGGGAAGAAACTTCGGGTTTGTTCTAAGGACTACCTGGCCCCTATGGAAAATCAGATAGAGCTCCTTGCGGATGATAGCATTAAGTTCCGAAATCCTTCGGGCTGACGTGATAGCCACAAGAAAAAGTGCCTTCCAGGACAGGAAGCACAAATCACAGCTCATTGCTGGCTTGAAAGGAGGAAGGGTGAGCTTCTTCCAGACAAAGTTCAAGTCCCAAGGCGGAGCTGGGCTGGGGATGGGGGGTTTCAGATGGAGAATCCCATTCAGAAAGGTTTCTGAGACCTCCAGCTGAGCCATGGGTTTACCATCCACTAGCTCATGGTATGCTGAGATAGATGAGGTATGGACCTTCAAAGAGGAGTAGGACAGACCGGAGTCAGATTAGTAGAGAAGGTATTCCATGACTTGTGGGGCCAAGCACGAGAAGGGGTTCCAACCCTTAGCGGTCTCCCAAATAGAAAACCGCTTCCACTTCATGGCATAAGTGGAATGGGTAGAGGGCTTTCTAGCCTCAATGAGGACTTGAGCAACACTGGAGGAAACCCCAAAACGGGAGACTGCTGTCTGCAGGGTCCTGAGCCCCAGGTGCAACAGCCGACCTTGATCCTGAGTCAGGAGGCTGTGAATCACTGGAAGTGGAACCAGTGGTTCATTGGAAAGCTGCCGCACCAGCAGGAACCAGATTTGTCTCGGCCAGAGAGAGAAGCGATGAGAATCATCCTTGCCTTTTCTGCTTGAAGCTTGAGCAGAACCCTCTGCAGAATGGGAAATGGAGAGAATGTGTACACATATTTCCCTGTCCAAGATAGAGACAATGTGTCATTCCAGAAAGCACCATGCCCTGGAATGAGCGAGCAAAACCTGGGAAGCTTTGCGCTGGATTCGGAGGTGAAGTGGTCTATTTCTGGATGCCCCCAACGTTGGAAGATGGATTCTGCCACTTCCTGAAAGCAGTTCCTACTTGTGAGCTAGGGTCAGAGATCTGCTGAGACTGTCCACCAGGATGTTTAAAAAGCCCAGAACGTGCATGGCCACGAGTACTAGATGGTGCTGGACTGCCCAGTTCCACACCCGCATTGCCTTCCTGCACAGGGGGTACGACCAGGTTCCTCCTTGTTTGTTGATATACCAAACTACAGACATGTTGTCCGTTTAGATTAACAGTGATCCCTTTGGAAGTAGGGCCTGAAATGCCTGTAAGGCGTACAGGACCGCCCTCAACTCCAGAACATTGATGTGCAAAGGAGACTCCACGCCGGACCACAATCCCTGGGCTTGGTGCTCCCCACCCCATATTCGAGGCATCCGTGGTGAGGGTAGCTAGTGGTGCAGGGCTCTGAAAAGGAAGTCCTACAGAAAGACTGCGAGACTCCCTCCACCACTGCAATTCTTTCTGAACCGCAGAGGAGACCAGAAGTGGATGGTCCAGGTCATCCAGAAGCTGATCCCACTGTACTCGCAATGACCACTGAGTGACTCATGTGAAGTCTTGCTATCGGAATAGTGATGGCAGCCACCATCAGACCCAGAAGGCGTAGGATCTCCCGAGCCGAGATGGTTCTGCGAGAAGCCACTTTGGAGGCTTGGCCAAGAAGGGTCTCCACCCTGTCTGGGGGCAGGAAGGCTCTGTACTGGACCATATCCAGGACTGCCACAATGAATTGAAGTCTCTGGGCAGGGATAAGGGATGACTTGGGAACACTGACTGTGATCCCTAGTCTGTTGAAAAGGTCCAGGGTAAAGGTAAGGAGCCTCCAACAGAGAATCCCTGGATGGAGCCTAAATCATTCAATCATCCAGGTAAGGGAAAACCGCAATACCCCTGCAACATAAAAACGCTGCTACCACTGCCAGGCACTTGGTAAAAACCCGTGGTGCCAAGGACAGACCAAAAGGGAACGCCCGGAACTGGAAGTGTTCCCCTTGGAAGCGAAAATGCATTAACCGTCAGTGGCTGGGGAAGATGGGGATGTGCAGGCAGGTATCCTGCATATCCAGGGCACAGAGCCAATGGTCTTCCATGAGGAGAGGAAGGAGGCTCTGGAGTGTCAGCATTCAGAATTCTTTGTACTCGACAAACTGGTTTAGTTCACTCAAGTCTAGTATGGGTCTGAAGTCCCCAGTCTTTTTGGAACCAGGAAAAAATATCCCTTTCCCCTTTGCCGAAGGGACCCGCTCTATTGCTTCCTTGATAAAGAGCGAGTTTACTTCCTCACGAACTAGGAGGGCCTGGTCCCAAGAATAGGAGGACTTCCGGGGAAGAGTTTCTGGAGGGATTTCCAGAAATTCTATGGTGTGTCCTATGGACACTAGTTGCAGGACCCATTCGTTGGAGGTGATCGGTCTCCACTCCTGCACGTGGAGGGCGAACTTCCCCCCCACCTGTTCCCCCTTACGAGACTGAGCAGGCAGTGGGGCTGGGGAGTCAAGAAGTGGTGGGACATTCGTTGGGAGGACCTCCTGAACATCTCTGGTTTTTGGAGGCAGGAGGGGTGGCTGTACCCATGGCTTTACGCTTCCCTTGGTGGTGTGCCTAAGTGTTTTTCCTCTGCCTCAGGTCCTTTTCTGAAAGGGCTGCTGCTGCTGTTGTTGTTGACAGCCCGATCAGTACATCGACCTCATGATATCATCTTTGGTGTCTCCACCAAAAAGCACCGAGCCCCTAAAAGGGGCATCCTGAATCGTCGACTGGACTTCATTGGAGAGTCCAGAAAGATGAAGCCAGGAATGCCGTCTAAGGGTAATGGCCATTGCAGAGATGCGAGCCACCGAGTCGAATGAGTCATAGGTGGCATGCAAGGCATACCTACAAGAAACTTTAGAGAGGCAGAGATCCTTGGCAAGTTCCTCCTTCAAAGGCGAGGGATCCATGGACTGGACTCTCGCTTCTAGCCAGGCCAAGGTAGCCTTCTGGTGGGACACCATGTGGGCCACATAATTGAGGGACCGAAGGGCGCATGTGGCTGACGAGTAGGTCTTTCAGAACTGGTCCATCTCCCTAGACTCTGTCAGGAGGAGAGGTGCTCATGTGCTTCGGTGTAGAGGAGTGATCATGAGCCGCAGAGATGACCACAGAGTCAGCCTTGGGATGAAGCTTCAGAAACTGGCCATCCTTTGGTGCCTGGTAAAGCCTGTCCACTCATTTGAGGACAGCTGGGAGGGTGTGAGGCATCTGCCAGATGGCAGTGGTGAGGTCTTGGAGAGGTGCCATCCAGGGAGGAACAGGGACCAGAAACAGAGATTCTAGGTCGAGATGCTCCGCCAGTCTCTGTCTCATGGGGTCCTGTTCCTCCGACTCCCAACTGAAATGCTCCTTCATTGACCTCAACAGATCGGAAAGACAAGATCCTCTGGTGGAGACTTCGGAAACTCCTTTCCTTTCGTATCCTCGGTGTCCTCCAGAACCTCCTTATAAGAATCGTTGGCCCCCGCTGAACTATCGTCATCAGCCTCCTCGACAGGACAACGTCTGGTATCGGGGAGGGAAACATCCCGCAGAGTCCTCCCCGAGATGTGTACAGTGGTAATGGAAGAGTTGCTCGAGGAAGGAGACATGGTAGACTGCGGTTGTGGGAGCCTAGTCTCCAGATTCGAGACCAACTCTGATAATCCCCCCTGCCACCAAGACTGGTTTAAAGCCTTGAAATCTGGGGTGACCGGAGGAGGTGGGGTGGAGGAGTAGGCTGAGGCCGAAGGGGAGCAGGGTGGGGACAATAACCCTGGAATCCCTGAAAATGTAAATACTGATTGGATCCAGGGTAGAACTGCCCAAAATTGCTCCATTCGGGCTCGAGTAGTAGCCCCAGTATACCCTTGCAGGTAATGTGGGGACAGTTCGGGTTTGGAATAAATCCCAGTCATCAGATCTGGCGTCACGGGTACCCACGTCGGATACGCAGTTATGTAAATGGGCAAAGGGTCCGGCGTCAGGACAGTCCACGTCAGGGGAACCGACGTCGGAACCGTAACCACCGGATCCAGCGCCGGAAGGGGGTCCAGCATCGGAACCGGACAAAGGGGCCCTGGTGGAGGGACCAGATCTGGCGTTTGGAGCCAGCGCACAGGCCAGACAACCGGTCCCGGCTGTGGAACTGTCGTTGGGAGAACCGGCATCGGAGGCGCCGGGAGCCCACATGAAGGTGGAGGAGGGGCCTTTATAGTAAGGCTGGATGGCTGGAGAGGAGCCTCCTTCTCCTTGACCCCGACAGGAGAGAGCGGAGCAGACCCCGAGGCATCGGCAGAGTCGAGGGGTTCTCAGTTGTCATTGCAAGAGGTACCTGCCAGTGAATTGGAGGGTACAGGCGAGGAAGGAGGAGGAGGGAGAGGGTTTTTTTCCCTCTGGTCCCGCCGGGTGAGGTGCCTTCAGGCCCAGCCGGGGGAACCGTACCTGTGCGGTCGTCATGGACAGCCGACTTATCGGGAGGAGTCGGGTGGGGGAGGAGTGCTCAGCCGGCTTATCCACTGGAGTCGGGTGAGTACCCACAGCCTGGGTAGCCATCTTACCGACTGCTGCGAGGTCCCTGGAGGAACCGGGGGCTGACTTATCAGCCAAAGCGGTGCTGTCGCTGGAGGAGTCTATGGTCGACTGACCGGTGGTAGATTTACCAGACTTACCATCCTTGCTGGGCGGTGACTGGGCCTTGCTCGTCAAGTTTCTGGCGTCGTCCGCAGAGCACTCCCTTTCCCTAGATTTCTTCTTATGTTTTTTTAGAAGGAGTGGCCTTTTCAGACGAAGAATGTCTAAGCCTATCCATTTTCTTCTCAAGAGAAACCAAGCGGGCTTTTAGCAGATGGGCCTCCAAAGTCTGCTGTCTCCTCTTTTTTGTGGCCTGACTGAAGGTCTGGCACTCAGGGCAGGAGGAGACTGGATGGTCCGGGCCTAGACAGGGGACGCACTTGAGGTGACAGTCTTTGTGCGGGATCTACGTGCCACAGGACAAACGCTTCTTCTTTGGAGAAGACATCAATAAGAAATGCAAAATTAGTAAGGAAATTAGCGAGGGAAAATCCGATGCAAGACACTTTCTCGATCGCTATATGGAAGTCTGCTATGTGACTGACATGAGGCGACGGCGGGAAAGAACTTGAGGGTGGGCGTAGGGACTGTCCGCTATATACAGTCATGCTGATGGTCACATGACGTCAGGTGGGCGGTCCCCCATTAGGCATTGCTAGAAAAGTCTGCTGTGCAGCCCGACACCAGGTGGCGCCAGTCCCACATGTGATGACCTACTGAAGGAACCCTCTCGAAGTAAGATCTATCCATTGTTTAACCCAACCCAAAATGGCCACACAAGACAGAATGATTTAAGGCCCTGCGGGGGGTTCTGTGGCAGAGCTGGAGCATCTGGCGTTGGGGTGCAGATGGCCACGGTGTGAGATTGTCCAGCTGGGGTAATCCTGGCATTGGGGTAGTATGGTCCTGGTTATCCGGTGTCAGGACCAAAGCAGTACCCCTCAGGCATCGGAGGTGTCGGATCAGACGTCCGACCGTCAGGTCCCTGGGTGTCTGACTACTGGGGGCACTGGAGACAGTTGTCTGCAGAGGTGCTGGGTTTTCCTAAGGGGGTGCTCGGCAGGCAGCATAGAGGTGGCTGGCGTAGGCAGAGGCTGGGTCAGGGAACTAGTTGGCGGACACCTAGGCCTAGATGAAGTTCCCTGCGGAGGAGGCATCGCTTCTTATCAGGATGTACGCCCATTGCTCCCAGAGGAAGAGGGCGGCTGTCCCGTGTGCCGCTTACTAGCATCAGCCCTGGATGTCAGGGCAGACTCTGCAGACACCCTGGCCGGAAGGGTGACAGACAGCGGCCTGCCGCCCAAAGGACCACCGGCTGAGCTACTAGGCTTAGAACCCCCAGGGGTAATGGGCTTAAGCTTTCACGGCTGGGATGCATGAGGGGACTTCCCACGCCCTGAAGAGCCATCTCCCATAACTGAGATGAGGGACAGAGGCTTCAAGACTGGGAGCCAGGAGGCAAGCCCGGAGGAGGTCGCCGACTTCATCAGGGACCGTGAGCCCAGGATTTCTTCTTGTCCCAGTGGTTGTGTTTGCTGCTAGATTTCTTCCCTTTGTGACAAGATGACAAAGAAGGAGAGGATGAAGAGCTCTTGCAGTGAAGTTCCTTCTCCATGGCAAATATCCGTTTTCTTTAAGCAGAAAGGCTTTGAGGGTCTTCTGGCATCAGAGCAGAGTGTGCTGACTGAAATCACGGCAGTGCTGGCAGGCCTCGATGTTGTGATCTGGGCCCAGGCAGAACAGGCAGGCCAAATGGCCATTTTTATGCAGGATTTGCTTGCCGCATGCACATTGGAAGGGCGCCTCTCAATTGATGATGTTGGAGAAGAAGCAGACATGAACATTCATCAAAATACTTAGAAAAGGAAAATAAAAGGCGTTGAAAACACAATCAAGATGGCAGTCAACTAGCTGAAGGTGTCTGCGGAGGTCCAACTTGCATGGTAGACGGCAGGAAAAGAAATAGGGAAGGGCTGGGGTCCGCCCTTTTTATACCATACATGATGGGCCGGGCCGTCAGGGGCAGTCCCCCGCTGGATATTGCTAGCTAGAAAGTTTCAGTGGGGTTCCGGCACCTGCCGCCTTCAGTCCTAAAGGTGTTATCTGCTGCAAGAGCGAATCTCGAAATAAGATCAGTAGTTCCAGCAGTGGCATATGGTTCATTTCCACACTTGCAGTTCCACTGGAAGGCAATTATTGTCCAGAAGCCTTTAAACAAAGCTCCTCCCACCACCCAGAAGGAGTGACCCCCGACTCTGCCCCATGACATCTGATCTCAAAACATAGAAGCTGATGTCAGATAAGGGCCACAAGGCCCATCCAGTCTGCCCTTTTCTGTTGCATTGCTTACACTGTAGACCCCTCCAGGTCTACTGCACTTTCTCTGCCACCCCTTACATATCCCTTATGACTCCCTTGTGCTTATCCCAGGCTTTTCTGAATCCCACCACCATTTTCACCCCCACAACTTCCAGTGGAAGACCATCACAGACAATCACCACCCTTTCTGTGAAGAGGTGTTTCCTCACATCTCTCCTAAACCTATCCCCCTCCAGCTTCATATCGTGGCCCCTTGTTCTGGAGCACCCCTTCCTCTGAAAAATACCTTCCACTTGTACCTCATTAACCCCATAAGGTATTTAAAGGTCTTGATCATATCCCTCCTCTCCTCCAGGGTGTACATGTTTAATTCCTTTAGCTTCTCCTCGTAGGACATCTGATGTAGATCCTATACCATCTTGTTAGCCCTCCTTTGGATGGCCTCCATCCCGTCTATGTCCTTCCTGAGCTGTGGCCTCCAAACTGGACACAGTACTCCAGTTGGGGTCTTACTAAAGACATATAGTAGCAGCACAACTTCCCTCTTCCTGTTGGTAACAGCCCTACCTATACATACCAACATCCCACTAGCTCTCCTGATCACTCTGTCACATTGTCTGGCCACTTTAAGGTCATCCTATGTAACTACTCCCAGGTCTCTTTCCTGCTTGGTCGCTGTCAGTATCTCTCCCCCCATTCTGTACTGAACCTAGGGATGTCACGGCATGAAATTATGATAGTAGTCACACGTATTACCACGGTTACTGTTATACCGCGATACTACAGACAAAAAGTAATTTTCATACAAAAAAGAAGCCTCTTCAAACTCTTGCATTGGGGAGAGTTGGCATGGAAAGGGCAGTTGTCCCTGAAAATACTAAAGAATTAGTTGAAAGGTGTGAATACTGCAGTATGTCGTGAACCATGATTATCGTGGTATTGGTAATTGGCCATGGTATAAATACCATGACTTCTGGTACCATGGTATACCATAAAAAAGTGATACCGTGACATCTCAAACTGCACCCCTGGGTTTCTGTGACCCAAGTGCATTATTCTGTACTTTTTTTGCATTAAACCTTAGCTGCCAAACTTTTGACCACTCCTCTAGTCGTTTCAAACCTCTTTCCTTCCTTTGCAACCCCTCCAACATGTCCACCCTGCTGCACATCTTGATGATATCTGCAAAAAGTAAAAATTACTTACCATAGTAATGTTTCTTTCCCAGTGATACTCGGGTATTCAGAACTTCTGCAGTGACCCTTTAAGACAGAACTGCCCAGAAAGAATGGAACACATGCAAATGATGGAACCTTTTCAAATGCTGCCTTGAACAAACTACCTTAGTTCTAAACTCCTCAGATTTCCTGGATGCCTGAAAGGCAGGCCCCGAGAACCAACTATATTAAACAACAATAAGAACAGGTTACTCACTTGTAACAGTAGTTCTAGGCATGGTATATGTTATTCATCCACACTGTTTGGCATTGTCTCCTTCCACTTTAAATCTGCCAGAAGTCTTCAAGCTGGCTCATCCCACCCACTCGGGTGGTATATACCTCAGCTCCACCCCATGACGCCAGCTCTTAGCCCGTTGTAAGAAAGGCTGTGTGCATCCGCAGCAGAGGTGGTCAGGTGTGTCCATGTGGATGAACAACATATTCTACTCCTAGAACTACTGTTACAGGTGAGTAACCTGTTCTTCTAGGAGCATGGATATGTTGTTCATCCACACTGTTTTGCAGACTCCAAGCAATTTCTTTGGGAGGAGGGAGGCAAGGCACACACCCCCTACTTAGGGAACAGAGACTGGAGAACTGAGGCCCCAAAACCAGCATCCCGGCATGACTCAAGGTCGATGTGGTAGTGGGTAATGAAGGTGTTTGCTGACTTCCAGGTAGCAGCCCGACAGATTTCCAGGATGGGGATGTCCTTGGAAGCAGCCACCGATACAGCAGTATGGCAGGTAGAATGAGCTCTTATCCCTCTGGGAGGCTCCTTGCCCGCCAACTCATAGCACAGATCAATGCATGATGTAATCCATCTTGCAACAGTCTGCTTCGCTGCAGGTCTGCCAGAGGCGGCTTCGGCATCAGTGACAAACTGCTGGAGAACCTCTCCACGAATATCTGCCATCCTCTCCTTATAATAGGAGACAGCACATCTCAGGTGCAAGCTATGGAGCCTGTACTCGGCATCCGAGGTGTAATTAGGGTATTATACCGGCAGAGTCAACATCTGGTTAAAATGAAACTGACACCACCTTCGGAAGAAATTTCGGGTGGGAGCGCAGGCCAACTTTGTCCCTGTGAAAGACCAGATAAGAGGAGTCCACCAAAAACGCCTGGAGCTCCCCTGTCCTTCTGGCTGACGTGACAGCCACCAGGAAGGCAGTCTTCCACAAGTGTGTCAACGCACACGTGTGCATGGGTTCGAATGGCTTGCCCATCAGATTTGCCAAAACCAGCAACATATCCCACAGAGGAGGTGGTTCACGCACTGGAGGGGATATGTGATCCTGGCCTTTGAAAACGCACCTGGACACAGTCTCCTGCACTTATGTCGACTGACCAGCCCGCACTCGGTAAGCAGAAATGGTTGCCAGGTGCACCCTAATGGTCGATGACCGTAGACCCCCTTTGGAGACAGACCAAAGGTAGTTGAGAATGTTAGCCACAGAACATGATAAGGGATCCAGACCCCTTTCCTGACACCAAATGGAAAACCTTTTCCATTTGAAGGCACATTTCCTGGTCGATTCCTTTTGAGATGCCTCCACCATGGTGTAGACATCTTCGGAAAAACCCAAAGCCTGGAACTCTAGCCGCCCAGGTACCAGGCTGTGAAGTGCAGAGATTGAAGGTCCGGATGGAAGACCTTCCCCTGGTTTAGAGATATCAGGTCTGGGCGTGTACAAAGCTGCTCCGGGGGCCTGCAGCTTAGGGTTGAGGACATCTGGATACCAGAACTGGCACAGCCAGTTTGGGGCTACCAGAATCACCTTCGCCTTGTCCCTCCTCACCTTGAGTAACACCTTGTGGACCAAAGGAAATGGAGGCAAGGCATAGAGGAGGCCTGGGGTCCACGGCCTCTAGAAGGCATCCCCATGCAGCAAGCCCTGCTGAGGGGGGCGGGCATAATACAGCCTCAGCTTGGTGTTTTCCCTGGAGGAAAATAGGTCCACTATCGGTTTACCCCAATGGGAGAACAGGCTGCAAGCTACCTCTGGATGGACAGACCACTCGTGGGATATCTGGCCTATGTGGCTGAGAGCATCCGCTCGCTGGTTCGAGGCTCCTGCCACATGGATGGCTAGGAGATCCCCTCCAACCAGCTTACGAGGGTCCAGATGCGGAGCGCCTCCTTGCACAACAGACAAGGAGTGCGTGCCGCCCTGTTTGTTGAGGTAGTACATGGTCGTGGTATTGTCCGTCCGGACTTGAACCACTTGACCCCGGAGCTGAGGAGCAAAAGCTGATAGTGCCAATCTGACTGCTTCGAGCTCCAACAGATTGACGTGGCATCGGGACTCCTCAGGGGTCCAGAACCCATGGGCCCTGCTGTCCCCATGTGGGCTCCCTAGCCCATGAGAGAGGCATCAGTGGTCGTGAGGATGACAGTCGGCTGGGGGCGGACAAACGGGATCCTTCCTGCAACCAGTATGGGGTGGTCCACCAATGGAGAGCATCCCACATCTTCTGGGTCACAGTGATCAGTTGGTCGAAATGACCGTGGCGCTGAATCCACTGGGCGGCCAGCTCCCATTGGAGGGGGTGCATGTGCAACAGGACCCAAAGGACCACCAAGGTGCATGCTGATATGTAACCCAGAAGGTGCAGAAAGTCCCAGGCAGGGCTCGAGTGCCCAACCAGAAATGACTGGGCAAAGGAGGAGAGGACCTCCACCCTGTCTGCCAGGAGCCGAGCTCTGGCTTGACAAGAGTCGAGCTCTGCCCCGATGAAGGCCATCACCTGGGAAGGCATGAGTTTCGACTTGGCCTCAGTGATTAGGAAGCCTAGTTGCGAGCAGGTCTGGACGGTCAGATCCCTGGACCTCTCCACCTCCTGTTGGGTGGAACCTGCCAGAAGCCAATTGTCGAGATAAGGGTAGATTCTGACTCCACAACACTGAAGATGGGCTGCCACCACTGCAATGCATTTGGTGAAGACCCGTGGGGCCGATGTCAGGCCGAACGGCATGGCTCGGAACTCGTACAAGTCCCCTTGACCCTGAAGTGGAGGAACCCCTGATGCAACGGATGGATTGGGACATGAGGGAACGCGTCCTGCAGATCCAGTGAACAGAACCACATATATGATCTAGGAGAGAGTGACCATCCGAAAAGTGCGAGACCTGAGAAACCGATTCAGGACAAGGAGATCTAGAATGGGGCGCTAGCCCGCCGTCCTCTTGGGCACCAGGAAGTACCTGGAGACAAAGCCTGAGTCTGCTGGAGATCCGCCACAGGAGCTGCTGCCTCCTTGCAGAGAAGCTGAGCTATGTCGTCTCGAAGAGCAGACTGTGTGCATGCGGAAATCCGTTCCTCCCGAGGGGCGCGGGCTCGGCTGGGAGGGTACTGCTCAAACTCTAAAGGCAGTCCCCGACCGACCACTTCAAGAGCCCACCTGTCAAAAGTGATAGTGGACCAGGCGGAAAGGAAGTGGCAGAGCCGACCCACCACAAGAGGGCCCAGAGCTGGAGTGATGGAGATAGGGGTGGCAACCAGATCCTATTCCACTCAAGAACTCATATGCCACACTGGCAAACGAGGACAACCAAATACAGGTACCCAGAGAAGTGGAAGGAAAGGATGTGGAGGTTAGCCAAGGAGGTGACCTCAACAGGGAAAGCAGTGGACCCCATAGGAGGAGGAAGCGAATCCTGGTGGGGGACTCCATCATAAGAGGGATCCAGCTAGGAACACAGGAGGGGGAGGACAGGGAGGTGAGGTGCCTACCAGGTGCCACGGCATGGAGGGATGGAAGGAAGATCCTGGGGATCACTGGGAAGGCAAGACGGGAGGGTGAGCTGGATGTCAATATCCACCTAGGTACTAATGACCTGGCAAATGGGGAGCCAAAGGAAGTTCAGGAAGAGTTTAGGAAACTGGGAGGGTCTCAAGCAAGTAGCTACTTCTGTCACTTTCTCAGAAGTACTACCTGTGAGAGGCAAGGAGACATAGGAGTGCATGCACCAGGAACTTTAACTCATGGTTGAAGAACTGGTGCTGTGAGGAAGGGTTTGGATTCATTGGTGACTGGGGACCCACCTGGAGGATGTTGGTTTGTTCAAGCCTGACGCCTGCATCCATCCTGGAGGGAATCCAAGCACTCAATGATAAGTTTAAATGCTACAGTGACAAGCATTTAAACTAGACAAAGGGGTGGCAGGCCAGCAAGGAGGGTACCTACTTTCTCACCCCCACAGCTAGCAGTGGAACCAGTGAACCAGAGGAGTGTCTATCTCTGCAAAGCAGTGTGCAAAAGATGGAGATTAGTGGCCAAGAGGTGGATAAGCAGAAAAGGGCAAAATTCAGCAGACGGGCAGACAGCAAGGAGAACCAGGGATAAATGACAACCAAGGAAGGGGCTGGAGAAACAGTGAGACAGTCTAGGGAGGTCAAATCATGGAAAGCCATGTGTGAAAATGCCAGGAGCCTTAGCAACAAGATGGAAGATCTGGAGGCTGTCACGGTGCAGTCAGACCTGGACATAGTGGCCATCACTGAAACCTGGTGTAATGATAACCACGACTGGGACATGGCCATACCTGGCTACTACATATTCAGAAGAGACAGAGCAGGCAGGAAGGGAGGAGGAGTGGCACTCTATGTGAAAAATGACATAAGGGCCACAGAGATCCAGGAGGAACAAAATGGGGGAGATACTGTGGGTTAAGCTGGAAAGGAAAATGGGACAGCCATCCACAGGTGTGGTCTATAGACCACCAGCCCAGGAGGAAGAAACAGATAGGGAGTTGATGCTAGCCATCCAAAGGATGGCAGACAAGGGTGAGGTAGTACTGGTTGAGACTTCAATATTCCAGACGTGGACTGGAGCATCCCAGCAGCAGCAGCATCAACTAGGAGCAGATTTATCCTGGACTCAATCCCCTGGCCTCAGAGAGGGAAGAATTACTCCCAGAGTCACCATTTTGAATCTTGGCTTGACAAGGTGCTTGTTTAAGTATCTTAGGTCTAGGATGGGCCGCCACTCCCCTGTCTTTTTTGGGGTAAGGAAGTATCTGGAGTACAGACCCTTGCCCCTGTGTACAGCAGGAACTCTCTCTATGGCTCAGAGCCAGCAGAGAGGAAACCTCTGCCTATAGGGCAATGGTTTCGGAGATGTTTGCAGGTGGAAAAGATCTGACCCTCAGTTTTGGAAATATTTTGAAGCTGAGGCTTACTACCTCCAGGACCCACTTGTCTGAGGTAACAGACTTCCAGGCCTGGAAGTAGCAAGTCAGCCTGCCTCCTACTGGACTAGGGGAGTCAACCCGGGCTGACATCAGGGTGTTTGCTTGGCAGGAGCCTTAGACTGGGAGGAGGATGCAGCCCTGCTCATCCCCCTTCTGCCTCTCCCTCTGAGGAAACGGAGAGGAGGCCTGTGCCTGGTAGAAAGGCCTGCCCTTGTCCCTAGACTGCTTCTTCTGAGAAGTTGCCTGCCTTTCCTTGGCCTGTGCACTCCTGTAGGTGGTCCGGTATTCATTCATCTTTTTCATGTAATTCTCTGTCTGCTCCCCAAACAGAGAGAGAATTACCCACCACAGGGAAATCCATGGCCTTAGCCTGAGTGTCCTGCGAGAGGCTAGTACATCTGAGCCAAGCAAATCTCCGAAGAGACACAGATGTAGCCATGACTCGTGATCACACATCATTTGAGTCTATAGCAGCATGAAATTGAAGCTTAGCTGCCGTAATCCCATCAGCAGCTACCTCTTCCAGCTCCTTGGCTAGGTTGTGGGAGGGGGGGAAGCCTGTTTAGCCAGTTCCAGAACAGTATCCCATCTGGACTTCTGGTATCTGGCTGTGTAGGCCATATAATCTGCCTGCCAGAGTCCCAAGGAGGATGCCAAGTACTGTTTTTGGCCATAGCATCTGCCTTCCTGGAGCATTTATCTGGGGTGTGTGAGGCCAAAGGTATATTAGCCTTGTCACAGACTGCAGCCTGCACAACCCCAACATGGCTGCATTGTTGGAACAAGAACTCTGTACCTTAGCCTGAAAGTATATACCTCCTGTCCATTCTTTTATCCACAGGAGGTAAAGAATTTGGTGCTTGCAGAATTTTTTTAGTCCGTTTCCCAAGAGACTTACAGGGGAATAGACAGCTTTTTGGACTCTGGGATGTCCATCATTTCTACAAAATCAGGCTCCTCTTGTTCCTCAACAGCTTCAACCAGATGGAGCTGGAGGGTCTCTGCCACTTTTTTGTAAAACAAACAGTGGGATGAGAACTCAAAGCCTGGGAGGGGAAACATTAGAAGGCCTGTCTGGGGAGATGTCCGGTTCAATGGGCTCATCCAGACCTTCCACACCACCACCACCACCACCATAGTCGTCCTCTTCCTCCCCTTCCCAGTCTGGTTCATAATACTCATCTTGACAATATTCCAGAACCGGGGGAACCGAGTGGCTACCAAGAGGCACCAGATCGGAAGGAACCGGACGGAGCAATTCCACTATGCTTATTGCCCTGGCTATCTCTTCGGTGGTTGGATGTTGCAGTTCTGGATCTGAACCGGCAGATTTCCTCTTTTTATTTCATGGAACCGACCCCTCAGGATCGGCTCTCCTTTTGCCCGAGGGAGTATCGCCCAGGTCAGTGGGCACTCCCTCAGGTTTGGTCGGAACCGAACCGGTTTGGCCATCCAGATTAGCAGACCTCTCTGCCTCCTTTTCCCTGAGCCTACCCAATGTCTTATCCAATCTGGCCTTCGGAAAATTCTTGCAGATTTGGCAGTCTGAATCGAGGTGGCCAAACCACAGACAAACACAGGTGGTGTGAGGGTCTGCCTTAGCAAAGGCATCCCCACACTCATTACAGTGTTGATACCCAGTGGGCCCGTTTTTTTTCTTGGGTTTCTCAGACATGGCGAGGCTAACAACTTACCCTTTATAGCTTAAAAGTCAGGTAAGACCACCCTAACAGTTACCAATCATGTTATGGGTCGGGGAAAAACCATTTAAAAATTCAGTTTTTTTGAAACCGATAGGAACTGGTTCCTCACACTAGAAAAACAAGAACTAAAAGAAACCTAACACAATCTGTTCCAAACCTGACCGATCGACAAGTTTTTACAATTTCCACAGAAATAACATGATAAAACTAAGTCCACTACCTACAGCACTTACTGTACCACAAACAGGGATTTGAAGCCGAAAGAAAATAAAGCAAAAACAGTATTTAAACCAACTGATTTTACCGAACTGGGCAAGTGAAGGAGCAATCTCCGGAGCGACTGTTCAGATAGGCGGAGTAAAGATTCTGATGGTTACACTTTGAAGTGCTGCAGACAGAGGTCTGAACCGAGCTCTAGCTCAACGTTCTATGCTCATGCAGAGAGTTAACTCTTTCCTCTCCAGGGCAGTTCAAGAGCTGGGGCTAACTGCAAATGTCAGAATACAGCAAGACTTCATGTTGTTCGAAAGGAACTTTAAAATCAGCTGTAGCTGCCGGCTCGAACGGAGGCACGGTAAGCTTCTCCAGAATGAAATTCAAGTCCCAAGGAGGGGCAGGAATGTGGATGGGGGTCTCAAGTGGAGAACCCTTCTGAGGAAGGTCTTGGAGATTTACAATGAGCAAAAGTCCTGCCCCCAAAGGGAATATGGTAGGCTAAAATAGCGGCCATGTAGACCTTTAACGAGGAATGGCTGAGACCCAGATCGAAGAGGTGACACATGTAGTCCAGAACTTTATTGACTGGGCATGAGAAACGTTCAAAGTCTTTCGAGCTAGCCCAACTAGAAAATAGTTTCCACTTCATGGCGTAGGTGGAGCTGGTGGAAGGCTTTCTGGCCTCTTCTAAGATGTCCGCTACGAGAGGAGAGACTCCGAAGCGGGCTTTTGCTACATCTGCAGGAGCCATGCATGTAAATGAAGGGATCCGAGACCTGGATGAACAAGGGTCCCTTGATCCTGGGTCAACAATTGTTGCGACAGAGAAAAAGGAATTGGAGGTTCCTCTGAAAACTGTTGCAGAAGAGAGAACCAAACTTGCCTGGGCCAGAAGGGAGCGATGAGAATTATTCAGGCTCCCTCTGATCTGAGTTTGTTCAGGACCCTCAGAATTAAGGGAATGGGAGTGAAGGCATAAACAAATCTATTCCTCCAAACAAGAGACAGAGTCATGCCAAAAAATGTCTCACCCTGGACCAAGCGAGAAGGCAGGAAGTTTTGCAGTTTGTGGAGAAGTGAAGAGGTCTAGCTGAGGTGTTCACCATCGCTGCAAGACGTTTACGACTTCTTGATCGAACTCCCATTTGTGGGACCTGGCTGAGGATCGACTGAGTTGGTCCGCCAGTGTGTTTTCCACCCCCCGGACCATGAACCACATTCAAGTGAAGGTGATGCTGGGTTGCCAAATGCCAGACTCTCATTGCTTCCCGGCACAGAGGGTAGGAACGTGTTCCTCCCTGTTTGTTGAGATACCAGACTATGCACATGTCTGATTGTATGAGGAGATGACCAGGGAAGATGAGAGAGTGTAGGGCCCGAAGGGCATAAAGGACTGCCCTCAGTTTGAACACATTTATGTGCAGATTTTGTTCGAACTTGGACCAGCTGCCCTGGGTCCTGCTAGACCCTAGATGGGCACCACAGACCTCCCCTGACGCATGTCATCAATGTCTGGGAGGACGGTTCAATGTTGAAGTGAACTCCCAGGTATAGGCTCTCCTGAACCATCCACCAATGCAAGTCCCTGATCATGGGATTGGAAACTAGTACCTCTTGGTCTAGACTATCCATGGTCTGGTCCCATTGCGACCAAAGTGTCCATTGAGAAATCCTCATATGGAGCCAAGCGAGTGGGACTGTCGGAATGGCAGCCGCCATTAGCCCGAGGAGGTGGACGACTGACCTGGCTTTGACCCTCCTGTGACCGGACAGAAGACGGGCCTGAGTCTGAAGGGTGTCTACCCTGTCTGGAGGCAAAAACACTTTGCCGATGGTCGTGTCCAAAATCACCCCTACAAATTGGAGGTGATGGCAAGGGACCAAATGGGACTTGGCCTGGTTGATGGTGATACCCAGGCTGGTGAAAACCTGCAGGGAAAGGGAGAGCATGAGTCCTTCCCTGGATGGGGCCGCCAGGAGCCAATCATCCAGGTACGGGAATACCTGAACTCCCTGAGTATGCAGGCAGGCTGCTACCACAGACAGGCATTTGGTAAATACTCGGGGGGCCAAGGAAAGACCAAATGGGAGGGTCTTGAATTGGTTGTTGTAACAAGGGATATAGTGTGTCCCTATATTCCAGGCTAACCTTATTTTGGTCTAAAACATAATGTATCTGTGTAACAAATAATGGCCTATATAACTGAATCATATTGAAACGTGTAAAGCTACAAGTTTAACTGAGCCACAACTTGTAATATTAAAGTGTCTTTTGATATTTGTGCTGACCATGCGAGTAATGGAAAACAGGTGTCTTAAGTGTCTGCAAGACAAACACAGAATAGTGTTCAAATTATCCTTTGACTATCTTTAGTGTTTGTTATTAGGACAGACCAAAGTGCTTGTATGCATATTCTTAAGTCCAAATCTATTTCTTCCGCCTAGACTTTGGTAACTGGCAGTGACAGTTGTTGTTAGCCATATATGAAAACAGAATGTACACTATCAATACATTTGTGCTGACTAAAGATTAGCTCATACATATACTAAAAGGAGAATTGCCTTTTAAGTTGATGTTTGTACTTGTCTTGGACCAATCATAGACAACCATAGAAATTGAGAATACTGTTTTCCACTATATAAGCAAGCCACCATTCACTGTTAGTTTGAAGAATGAAGAATTAAGAAAGAAGAATGAAGGATGTACCACTTGTAATCTCTTGCTGTGATTATTATTATAATCATTAAATTCTCCCGCCATCAGCCTCATCTCCGTTCGTCTCCTTTCTAAGTATTTGTAATAGATAATTGTAATTTTTTCACAACGCTACAGTGGTGGTCCCTTGAAAGCAAAAACTAAGGAATATGCGGTGGGAAGGCATCCTGCATGTCCAGAACACATAGCCATGGTCCCCGCCAAAGAAGTGGTAGACGGCTCTGCAAAGAGAGCATTCTAAAGCGTTTGTACTCCACGAAAATGTTAAGGGAGCTGCGGTCTAGGATAGGCCTCAGATCTCCAGTCTTCTCTGGAACTAGGAAAAAATGGAAACAGTAACCTGTCCCCCAAAGATAGTTGGGAACTGGTTCTATCACCACCTTTGAGAGAAGGAAGATGATTTCCTCTAGGACCAGAGGAAGATATTGCAGGGAGTAAGATGACTGGGGGGGTGGTCTCCAGGGTGGTTTCTGGAGAAACTCTATGGAGCATCCAGCTGATATCAACTACAGCACCCAAGCGTCTGACGTTATCCTCTCTCAACTCGGCAGATGGGGAGAATCTCCCCCCCTACTGGTTCCTCTGGAACCTCCAGGGGCAGTGGGAGAGGCAGGGAGTCAGAAGGTGTGGGGCAGCACAGCAGCTGAGACTCCCGCGGCTTTTTTGCTGGGGGGAGTCTTGGTTTCTGGATGGGCCCGAGGTTTGTTGGCTCATTTGCCCTGTGGTTTTTGTCTGTCAGTTTTGTCTACAAAAAGGATGCCGCTGCCCTTGAGGGGGCCAGTACATAGAGTTGACAGACTTGAGTGCACTGCTCTTCTCCTGCAGTTCGGTAATCATGTACTTTACATCACCCCCGAACAGCATCGAACCCCTGAAGGGAGCATCCTGCATAGCAGATTGCACTTCATGGACCAAACCTCACATGTGGAACCAGGCATGATGCCGTAGGCCTGTGGTGAAGGCAGAGCTCCTTCCAGCTGTGTCCACTGTGTTGCAAGTGGCCGACTGGCCGAATGAGTAGAACGGACATCTGTCACTTCCTGCTTAGTTTGAGACTCAGGAAGGGAATCCAGTTTAGATTCCACCTGACTAAGGATTGCCTTCTGAAAATTCCCCATATGTGCCACATAGATCAGGGCCCTAATACTAAGGGTAGAAGAGGAATAGACCATCTTCCCGTATTGGTCCAGAAGCAAGGACTCCTTATCAGGCGAAGACGAGCTGAGGTGTTTGGGATTTGCACAGCGGCCATGAGTGATGCTGACGACGACCAAGTCCGCCTTGTGGTGGAGGCTAAGGAAGTCTACACCCTCAGGAGCCTGATATAGCATGTCCGCCTACCTCGGAAGGGGGCTAGCGCAGAAGGTTATTTCCAAATGGTGGAAACAAGATCTGCATAAAACTCTATCCAGGGTGGAATCAGCGTAGGAGCAGTCTCGGGCAGATCCAGATGAGCAGTGAGTTTCTTACACTGTGGGTCTGGCTCCACTGATTGCCACTGATGGACTTCCTGGATTTTCCTCAATAACTCCAGAAAGGAGGGGTTCTCCGGAGAAGACTATGGAGGAGTCTTCGGCCTAGGGTGTTCCGGAGTATGTGGCTCGTCTTCGGGGTCAGAGCGCCCCGTCTCTGAGTCTGAGTCAGACGTATCTGATGAAGAGGAGGAAGACTCCTCCCTACGAGGGGGAGGGACAGTCCCTTTGGGGAGTTCCCTGGGGCGCATATCATCCCCTCCTAGGTGCCAGAGGACTCTCCTCTGGTGTCGGGAAGGAGGGATGGAGTCTCCCGTCTCAGATATATGGGATCCTGTATAGGGTCCGGTGTCTGTAGATGACTCTCGACCTCACGAGTGAGCTGAACTTTGGCCTCAGCCCACTAGGAGGCCAAGGTCTCCTTCAGATCAAGCGGCGGCTGGGGAGTGGGCGTCGGAGGTGGAGGAGGGGGATACGGATAGTGAGGATATCTAGAGGAGGAGTATCCATAATCCGACAGCGGGTAGCCCGGCGTCAGGTACTACGGCGCTGGATATTGCAGCGTCTGGTACTGAGGTGCCGGATATTGATGTGTCTGGTGCCAGGGGCTCTGACAGAGCAGAGGAACCTGGCAGAGGCCCTGCTAGCGGGCCAGGCGGTGGTAACACTGACCCCACAGGCATCGGGCCCAGCATGGGTATACCTTCGATAGGGTCCGAAGTACCTGACGGAAGGATAGGCCTATCGCCAGGTAAGGTGACGCCAGATGGCGTCGGGTAGGCTGGCGTCTGGACCGGAGTCTGAGGGTCCGGTGTCAGGGGATCAGGTCCAGAAGGAGGGTTCCCTGAAGGCAACGTCTCAGTTTCCTCCGTGACGAATGGGGAAGGAGGATTACAATCCCCAGGGGTCAGCTGAGGAGACACGGGGCCCTCGGAAGGCAACCTGAAATGTTGTGGTGAGCCTGGGGCGTTGGACTGGTCCATGGGGTCCAGCACAGGCTTCTTGGTTGGGCGGGCATCGGTGGAACCGGCGTCCGACTTATTGGGTGAATCTGGGCAGGCGTTGGAGAAGCCGATGTCCTGCCTGAGGAAGGCCTCGCAGGAGATGCGGCCTTGTCAGGTGTAGTTTTGGCTGGGCACTCCCCCGAAGAGGCAAGCGGCTTAGCAGCCTTGTCCGGGCGAGCGCTGGTGGGACAGACGTCCGACTTACTGGATCGGCTCTAACCCGAAGGCCAAGTGGAAGAAGCGGCCTTCACGGGAGTGGAGGCCTCCTTTGCCCTGGAGGCTCCTGAAGGGCCCGAGCATGAGCCAGACGGGAGGGATGACGCCTTCTTGGTAACCACCAAGAAGGCCGTTATGGAGCAATTCCCGGGAGGAGACATTACCTTTAGTGCCACGATTCCAGCCAGAGTTGCGGCTGCTGTACAAGCCGGTTCCTGCTCCCAGTGCTTCTCCTTGTAGAGTTTTTCCTTCTGACCTTCGGGGGAAGTGAACACCTGCCTGAGTTTCTTTAGCTCTTCTTCCATGGAGGCCATTTTCTTCTTTAGGGTATGGGCTTCCAGGGACTGCTGCCTTCTTTTGCGGGTAGTGGAGTTAAACTTCTGGCAGTGCTGGCACTTCTCCATGGTGTGGTCTGGGCCCACCCAGACAGAAGAGGCACAAGGGGTGGCCATCCTTGTGTGGAAGTTGGGAACCACATGAGTCGCACTTATTCTTATGTGATTTGGAGGCCGTCGGGGATCACATACACAGCGAATCGTACAATAAAATCTAAAGACAGAGAAAAAAGGTCAAAACATTCAAAGACTTAAGGACTGATGAAGCGTTGTTCTACCGCGAGGAACTTTAACTAGCCGACGGCGGGAAAGAACTGGAAGGCGGGCATGGGAGACCACCCCTTTATACTGACGTCGTAGGACGCCGGTCACCTGACATGGGGGCGGTCCTCTGCCAGAAACTGCTAGCAATACATTTTTCCGTGGGGTCCTGATGCCAGGCGGGTCAGTCCCATATGTGAATACCTACTGCAAGATCCCTCGAAGTAAGATCAGTCCTTTTTAACGTCTGCATTAGTGACACTGCTGACGGGTTGAAGGGAAAGGTTTGCCTATTTGCAGATGCCATCAAGATCTGCAACAGGGCAGACACTCCGGGAAGCCGGGGGGTGGGGCTGGGGAGAAAATGAGGGACTTAGGAAAACTAGTCCAATGTATGGCAATTAAAATTTAATGCAAAGAAGTGCAAAATCATGCACCTGGGCGCAGAAACCCCTGCAGAGAGTTACAGGATGAGGAGGGAGTTGCTGATGGTAGCCAGGGAAGAAAGGGATTTAGGGATAGTCATCTCAGATTACCTAAAGGTGTCCAAACAGTGTACCAAGGCTGTGGGGAGGGCCAGTAGCATGCTGTGGTGCATAGGAAGGGGTATCACTAGCAGAAAAAGGGAGGTGGTGATGACACTGTACAAAACGCTGGTGAGGCCTTGTCTGGAATACAGTGTACAGTTCTGGAGTCCGCATCTTCGTAAGGACATAGGGTGGAGGCAGTTCAGAGAAGGGCAGCAAAGATGGTGCAGGGCTTGCACCAGTATACATACGAGGAGAAATGAAAAGACCACAACATGTATAAATTGGAAGAGAGGCGGGAATGGAGAGCTATGACAGAAATCTTCAAGTATCTTAAGGGGATAAACCAAGTGCAAGTGGGTAACATCTTTCGGGTATAGGAGGTGTGCATGGATGAGGGTTCATGAAATGAGATTGGAAGGAGGCAGTATAAAGGGGAATGTGAGGAAACTTTTCTTCACAGAAAGGGTAGTAGATGCATGAATAGCCTACCCCAAGAAGTAGTGGGAGCCAGTACAGTGGGGGATTCAACCATGCATGGGATAGGCACAAAGGAGCCCTAGAGATGAGGAAAGGCTAAAGCCAATGACCAAGTAGAGTCAGCGACCACTGATGCAGGCAAGGAATATGGACAGAACGGGTGGGCCTAGCAGTCCTTATCTGCAGTCAAATACTACATTACTATGTTACCACCCTCTGCCTCCTATCCCCTAACCAGTTTCTTACCCAGGTTACCACCTTATCACCCACTCCATGGTACTCAACTTGTTTACAAGCCTCCTGCTTGGAACAATATCAAAAGCCTTGCTGAACTCCAAGCAGACAATGTCCCCAACACCACCCCCGATCCAATACCCTAGTTATTCCAGTCAAAACAATCTATCAGATTTAATTGGCATGACCGCCCCTCTGAAAAGCTATGCTGCCTGGAGACCTGCAGTCCACAGGATTCCAGATGTTCCACGGTTCATTCTTTTAATAGTGTTTCCATCAATTTCTCAACTACAGATGTCAGGCTGACAGGACCATAATTTCCCACCTCTTCCTTTCTACCACGTTTGTGAAATGGGACTACGTCCACCCTTCTCTAGTCCTCTGGGACCATGCCTGTCTGCAGTGAACTATTACACAAGTCTGTCAGGAGTGTAGCTAGCACCTGCCCAAGTTCCTATAACACTCTTGGCATCTCGTCTGGTCCCATGGCTTTGTCCACCCTTAGATTAGCGAGTGCTTTCCTGACCACCTCCTCAGAAAAGGGACTGGTGTCCATTTCCCTCCCCCCAATCTCTAGGTGCTCATTTGTGGTCCCTCCTCTTCCCCCTCAACTGTGAATACTAAAAAGAAATATTTGTTTTAAGATATTTGCCTTTTCTTGGTCCTCCTCAGTATAGCTCATTGCCTCCTTTAATAACTGTGCAATCTCTCCCTTGGTCTTCCTTTTCTTGCTGATATACCTGAAAAATGTCTTGTCCCCCTTTGATACTGTCTGGGCTATTTTTTCCTCAGCTTGCACTTCTGCGCTCTTTACTGCCTTGCCTGCCTCCCTCTGTTTCCCCAGATACACTTCTCTACCCTCCTCTCTCTTTCTGGGTTTCCTTATACATTCTGAATGCCACCGTTTTGGCCCTTACCTTTTCTGCCACTTCCCTCAAGAATCATAATGGTGGTCTCCTCCTTCTGCTTTTGCTTATTTGCCCAATGTATAAGTTTGTAGCTCACTTATTCTGGCCCATTCTCCCTCCACACCCTCCCTCGACATCTCCCCTGCCAGGACTTCTCAGATGCATTCCCCCGTCTTTGTAAAGTCAATCCTTCTGGAATACAGGACCCTTGCCCTTGTGCGGATGGATTCTGCTATTGTTCTTATATTAAACCATACTCTGCAATGGTCACTAGTCCCCAGATGACTCCCCACTCTGACATCTGTCACACTGTAACCATTTATAAGTACCATGTCCAATATTGCCCCATCCCAGGTTGGTTCAATGACCGGATGCCTGAGGAATGCCCTCTGCAGGGAGTCCAAGATGTCTCTGATCCCAGCTGATGCTGCAGCAGGTAGGCTCCACTCTAGTCTGCATCTGGCATATTAAAGTCCCCCACCAGTACCACCTCCCCCTTCTTAGCCATGTTGCCTAGGTCTTCCAACATCTCTTCCTCTACATCCTCTCCCTGTGTCAGAGGCCTGTATACCTCTCCCATGCTAATGGCTCCGTTTTCAGACTCAAGGTTGACCCACAACACTTCAACCCCCCCTTCCCTGTACCTCCACCGCTTTGATATTTTCCTCAACATAAAGCACTACCCCGCCACCTTTCCTTCCTACCTTGTCCCTTTTAAATATTGTGCAGCCAGGTGCAACCATTTCCCTGTTATGGCTGTTTGTGCACCATGTTTTGGTGATGGCCACAATATCCAGGCCTGCCTCAGCCATGCTGGCCTCCAGGTCTAGTATCTTATGCACCAGACTTCTAGCATTCATACACATGGCTGATCAGATGGAAGTATATAGGCGCTGTCGCACCTTGGGAATAGTGAGGGGTGTAGGAGGGTGGGGGTCCAGGCCTGGCTGGGGGGAAAGAGAGTGGAGGACAGGATTGGGGCTGGGAGGTCAAGGAGACAACCTGGGACAAAATGGGTCCAGGAGAGGGGTCCTCCCAGCCTGGTTCCCATACCCAAGGGCTCCACCTTTTGTGGGCAACTAGTGCGACCAACCTCAACTGCCCATCCTACTCGGGCCGTATTATGTAACCCTAGGTCAATTAAAAACAAAACAACAGTAATTGCTGATCTGGCTGGAACATCAGACCTGACAAGCATCACCGAGACCATGCCAGATGAGAATGCTGGTCCCACACTGGAGTCAGCAGTTCTGGCTGGGTACTCTGTGATACACTGCCCACGGTTGGATTGTAGGTGTAGCCATTTGTTTTAAGATAGAGCTGGACTTTGTAGATGTGCCAGTTGGGGTCACTAGATCCTTAGAGTATATAGTGGGCACAGGTGTGGGTTGCAGGATACTTCTCATCTACCATCCACCTGGGGGTGAGAAGGATTTCCTGCAGGAAGTCGCGGACTTTACTGTCGACATGGTGTTGGGAGACCCCCAGATGGCTGGTGCTGGGGGGACTTCAATGCCTGGGTCAACGACGAACTCTCACATTTTGGTCAAAACTTCCTCTAACTGATGATTTAGTTGGGCTTTACATAAGTGGTTACCTCAGTGACCCACAGACAAGGTCACTCGTTGGACCTAGTGTTCCTACTGGAGATAGAGGTCTCAGACGTGGTGGTGGAGGAAACTGTCAGGTGGTCTGATCACCACTACAGAGTTCAGTTTTGTGACTCCCCCCAATAGACCTGCCCCACTGGAGATAGTCCACTACTGCCCTTTACAGGGTTTGACCCCTGATGATCTTATGGCGGTACTGGACCTATCGGGTAGTTCGATGGTAAGCTCGGATCCAGGGGAGCTGCTACTGGCCTATTATAAGACAGTGACGGATGCCCTGGATTCCATAGCTCCTGTCCGCGTTCACCCCCTCAGGTTCTACCCATGGTTCCCTTGGTTTGATGGGACTTTGAGGTTGCTGAGGAGAGTGGGGAGAAGGTTGGAACGATGTTGGCGGAAATTCGGTCTGGCTGATGACAAGCTTAGGTTGAAGTCCCATTACAAGGATTACCAATCATCGATCTCCTGTAAGAAGGCAGAGTTCCTGTCTAGGGAAATTGCCGCTGCGAGAAATCGACTGGCTCAGCTCTGCCATACTATGGACAGGCTGTGCAATCCAGCCTGTCTCCAGAACTGGGGAGCCTTCTCACAGAATAAGTGAGAGGAGTTTGCTAGATTTTTCGCAGATAAGGTTGGCACCATTAGATCAGCGATCTCGTTCTAATGGACGATGCGGTGACCGTTGGGAGGTTACAGGCGCTCAGTTCCTCTGGTCCGACTTTGACCAGGTGGCGATCACAGATGTCGTGAAGATCATCCAGGGTTTGCGACTGACTTACAGTAGCTTGGATCCAGGTCCAACGTGCCTTCTGGTGAGGTGCGTGGAGGTTGCTGGACCGGTCCAGGCCGAGATAGTTAGGTACTCGTTGGAAACGAGGATGTTTCCAGACACCCTGAAGGAGGCAGTGGTACGCCTCCCTCTGAAGAAATTCTTCTCTCGACCCAGACTGTCTCGCTAACTACAAGCCTATCTCAAACCTGCCTTTTGTGGGCAAGGTTACTACGAAGGCATTCGCATTGCAACTGGAGGATCATCTTACCTACCACGATGTCTATGATCCTCTCCAGTCTGGTTTCAGAAAAAGGCATAGTATCAAGACAGTGCTAGTTCGGGTACTTAATGACATCCTAATAGTGAGAGATTGGAGGAGCTGTTCAATCTTGGTCCTCCTGGATCTCTCTGTAGCATCTGACAACATGGATCATGGTGTGTTACTGGAGCGCCTGCGACTGGACTGTGGTCTGTCTGGGACAGTCCTTAGATGGTTTCATTCTTTCCTCACTTTCCTCATGGGCAGGACTCAAGAGAGTGAAATCTGGGATTTTTTCCTCTGCCCCTGTCCTGTGGGGTGTCGCAAGGTTCTGTGCTTTCACCCATGTTGTTCGCAGCGTACATGCTGCTGTTGGGAGGCATTATAAGGTGATACAGGCTGAGTTTTCACTGCTAGGCAGATGATACTCAGCTGTACACATCCTCTGCACTCGAGTGGGGTGACGCTGTCTTGGTCTTTAACAACTGCCTCCCAGATTCAGTATTGGATGAGTGCCAACTGGTTAAGGCTGAATCTGGATAAGACTGAGGTGTTGGTTGTGGACCCGGGTCATCAAGTAGAGGGGTTGTCTGCTGGTCAGCCATCTGGGTTATGGTTTGGGGGCAGCCAGCTGACAACCTCTGATCAGGTGCGAAATCTGGGCGTTATGCTCGATGCCGGGCTGACACTTAAGTCTCAGGTGTTGGCAGTCGTCAAGACCTCTTTTTACCATCTGAGGAATATCGTCCAGATAAAACACCTGGTCCCGCCTCACTATCTTCTAACCTTGGTCCACGCCTTTGTGACTACCTGCCTAGATTACTGTAACACCCTATACCTAGGGCTATCGGGAGTGGACCTTTGATGCCTGCAGCTGGTGCAGGCGTCTGCTGCTGGGTTGTTGTTAGGTTTACCTAGATCCTGCCATGCCACATCTGTGCTCCGTGGACTGCACTGGCTGCCAGTTCGGTGGACGATCACTTTCAAGGTCGGGTTATTGACCTATAAGACACTACATGAACAAAGACCATGGTATTTGCAAGATCTTCTTTGCCCTTACTGCCCACTCCATCCTCTCCGCTAAGGGATTGGTAGAGTTTCCCAGGGTCTGCTTAAAACCTTTGGGAGCTAGATCAAAATGATTTTGTGGCTACGACCATGTGGAACTCTCTACCTTGTCAGACTAGAGAGTGCTCGACTGCTGAGGCCTCTAAATCTGCCTTAAAAACATTTATTTAGTCTGGCATTTATTTGAAATTTAGCTGCCTATGTTTAATTGTTCCAGGACTGTTTTATATTTTTATAAATTTTTTTTTTTTTTTTTTTTTTTTTTAAACAGTTTTATGTACAATGCTATGATCTTGATTGGAATAGCATTTCACAAATAATGACTGCTTGCTTGCAGATTTTGTTAGTACAGTACTATATTTGCCTCTTCATTTTGTCTAGTTGTTCCCTTCTCCTTTGCAAACTGCCTACCCACCCCTTGCACCCTCGGTTGTCAATTTTTGTGAGAATCCTTCTCCCCCCCACCCCAAAATTTTCTACCCTCCATCACAGCTGGGAAGGGGGGCACAGTTTCTGCCACCCCTTTGCCTTCCACTGCCTCCCTTTGCTAGTTTAAATGCCCAAAGTAACACTTAAACCACCTAAGGAGTGCCGCTCCCTTCCTGGATTGATGCATGCCGTTCTCAGTAGAAGCTCTCGTCCCTCCAGGTGGAATCCAGTCCCCAGTGTAACCATACCCCTTCTCTCTGCACCATTCCTTTAACTATGAGTTGAAGGCTTTAGTGTAGAGCCCACTCTTGTTCCTTCTGTTGCAGACAGTCAGCACTTCCATAAAGGCTACAGTGCATGCTACCTGCCTAAGACCAAAGCCCCTAGAATTCTGCGGCTGCAGAATTTTGCACGGAACTTGCAATCTACCACAGAACTTCTGCCATGCCGCAGAATTCACTGTTCTTGGTGATTTATTAATATTTCTGTTTATCCATAGAATCTGGTTCCCTTCCCCTCTTTTTATATCCAAAATCCCTCTAAGCTCAGAATGTGATGTTACCATTGCTATAACATCACACATTAGCTAATGAAATGGCTGCATTCTGCAACAGAAATGAACAATCACTTATCTACCACAGCACTCACTGCCAGAGGCGGTGGCACAGCACACCAGGCCTGGTGATATTTGCTCAACCTGCACTACAGCCTAATACAATTTTCAGTCTTACATTATTGCACCGGGGCCAACGTAAACAAAACCTTGTCAATAGCACAGACCTGTTAAGTCCATACCTCACTTTGTACAAACTTATTTATGCCTTTAAGATATAAAGATGCCATCTGAAATGATTAACTGGTAAAATGAATTTACCTGTCATTTTTAAGAAAAATAAAGTAATTATGCCCAGAAAAGTGGAATATAATAATGTGTAGACCTGCTGAAAGAATAGACCTGTTAAATAAATAATTGCGCTGTACACACTTTTGCCAGGGTTATTGATTACATATTGTCACTGGTTGATAAAGTCAGCCAAAAGTTATGGAGAAATGTGTTCTGGACCAGCTGTTGGGCCAGAGGGTAGCATGTTGTACTTCCATGCCAGCAACTCAGGTTCAGAGATTAGCTCTGGAATCTGTCTGGGCAGCACAAGGACTGGGAGAACACATCACTGCTCGGAGCCTGGGAAGGTATGGTGCAGTGTTCTATCACACGGTGGACACATTGTGATGGACTGGAGAGCTCTTCGGTTCACATGCATGTTGTGGCCTGATGGTGTTGCGGAATGCATCAGGGGAAGCAGGCTGGCATGAAAAATGAGTTTTGCAATAACTCCTCTATTCATTCCATTTCCAATGGGACTTGTATGAATGAGGATGCAATTTCATGGAAATTCAAAAACAATATATATGTGTGTGTGTATATACACACACACCAGTATATATGAATATACACAAATATATAGCCTCTCTCTATAGATAGATATATATATATATATATATATATATATACACACACACACACACACACACACATATATATATATATATATATATATATATATATATACACACACACACACACACACACACATATATATATATACACACACACACATATATATAAAGTGTGCGTGTGTGTGTATATATATATATACACACATATATATATATATACACACATATATATATATACACACACACACACACACACACACATATATACATACATACACACACACGATTGTATGTATGTTACAGATTGAGTACAAATAAATAAGTGATACACAGTGGGGACCTCATGAGTGGTGTAGATACCATTCATATAGAAATACCGTATTTATCACATAAGGTCCCCTCTGCATATTTCATTTATGCAATAGGCTAGGACCTTAAGGGAGAGATATTTGTTTTGCCTTTTCAGGCATAAAATTATTTCTGTAAGTCTGTTATTTTTTGAACTAGTGTTACTAGGTTTCCCCCATCCTGATTGCTATAACCACTGCCATGAAAGTAAAGTCAGGATGACAAACCGATACTGTGACATGGTAGTTTGTTAGTGCTGCAGAACTTCCGCAGAAATTACAAACCACCGCCGCAGAAGTTCTGCGGCAAATGGTAGTCTTGCCGCATAACTTGGTCCCACTGTGCCGCAGAAAAGTAGAGGCTTTGCCTAAGACCCTTCCCCAGCTCCCTACACTGCTCGTGCATTGCCCCTGTCCCTTCCAGAGCTAGGTCATTCGTCCCCAGGTGGACGATGACGTCCAGCTTATCCTTCCTTCCTACAGCCCTCACGATCCGTTGGATACGCATTCCATCCCTCCAGGCGGACGTGCCAGGTAGGCACTTAACCTGCCTCTCTACCCCTTTTCCTTCCCCCAACTCTGTCCCCCTGACTATACAGTCCCCCAATAGAAGTTGCTTCCTCCTTCTCTGGGGGTCTTCTTCCCCCTTCCTGGGTCTCCACTTGGGCGTTCCCCTACATCCTCTCTGTCCACCACCTTGGGTACCCCTTCATGGCAGTCCCACTCCGCCAGAATGGTGTAGGAGTTTCTTAGTGGCACTGGATGAGGAGCCTGCCTGTTACCCACTCCTCCCAGCCTTCCCGATCCTACCACCCTGACCCTCCTTGAGCCCACCTTAGTCCAACTGCTCCTTTCTTCTGGCAACCTTTGAGGCAGCAGGGTCTGTCTAGGTGGTCCCTGGGTGGGGAAGATGGTCACCCAGCTCCTTGCCAATGCGACTGAGTCCCATGGCATTCTCCTGACTCTCTGCCAATGCTGCTTAGATCCTTAAGATTTGTTCCCCTCCACCTAGAAACATGTACACAGATGGGACAGCATCACAGCCTCCAGAAGGTCTCCCTGTAGACTGCCGCCCCACAACCACTGCACTGCACCAATCCTCATACTTTTATTTCCACGATCTCCTAGTCCTTCCATTTTTTTGTCCCAGATCCAGTCTGCTATCCTACTACCATCCAGGGACCATATGCCCTTAAACTCTGAAGCTCATCAATACCTAGCAGGCTTTTTACAGCCTGTCCTTACACCCTACTATATCTAGCAACTTTTTGACGGTAGGCCCTGATCCCTGACTCACCCTAGCACCTAGCAAATTACCTACAATCCATACTACCCAGAAACACACTAAAACCTTACATCAGTTAAGAACAAACACCACCATATTAAAGACGAGGAAAAACAACAGCAAGCCCTCAGTCCTCCGACACACTTAGCTGGTCTCCCAAGTACAGCCACCCTATAATGCAGCCCTAACAGGCTTACCTAGGTAGTGGTCCCCTTGGGTTGGCTGGAGAGCAAAGTGGCTAACTGCCTCATTGGGCTGAGTCCAGAGGGCAGACTCAGACGTCCTTTGCACGTCTGTCCTTCATGCAGAGGACTGGTTGATGGCCTAGTCCTTAAGAACGCCCCTGCCCATTTCCTGGTTCCCAGGCAGCTCACGGGACTGGCTGCTGATCAGGGAAGAGGCACAAACAGAATCTGACTGGCTCCTTTCAGGAGCTCCACTTTTCCCAATTTACCTTGCGTACCCTACACTTCTAATGAAATATTTGTCTTCATACCCCCTAGTCAGAAATGTTCTAGCAGAAAAGTTCTAGCTGTCTTAGTCAGTAGCCTTCTTGCTCTGATAGCAAGATTGCTCTCTGACCAAAAGCTAACTACAGGGAAGTCTAAATGCAGACACCTGCTTCACTTCTGTCTAAGCCACACACCCCAATTTACAGCTCTCCTGCTGACTCAGCTAACTGCAAAGTATATGTCTACTTACCCCCTAGTCAGAAATATTCTAGCAGAAAAGTTCTAGCTGCCTTAGTCAGTTGCCGCCTTGTTCTAATAGCAAGATTGCTCTGGGTTGTATGGATGTGAACCATATACCACTGCTACAACTATGGTTACAGGCGAGTAACCTATTCTTTAAAGGATGTGGATATGGTTCACTTATCCACACTCTGGCAGACTCCTAGCAGTTCAACTGTGTCTTTCCTCATGTGTATCCCCCTCTGGCTTGACTACAACACTACCATTTGTGTAGCTGGCTCACAGACCAGCTGAGGCTTCCTGCCACATTTTGTATACTGCGACGTGAACAGCAGTGAGCGAAACCTCGTAGGCTATCGCCTAGTCTCAAACCTTCACTGCCTCTAGGCACAGATAGTATGAATGTATGCCCCCGCTAGCTCAGGTAATACACCACACTCTGATTCGTTGATTGGATCAAGAGAAGAACCCCTGAACCCGAGTGGCCAGGGCCTGTAGACTGTTTAAAAATTCCCTCATTTCCTGCACATTTATAGGAATGCCTTGTTCCAGTGGAGATCAGGACCCCTGGGTCTGGTGAGATCCCAGGGTGGGGGCAACTGCAGGGAGGACCGTTTGGGTTTGCAGAAAGGGAGAATCTACAAACAGGTGGTCCCCGTCCTCCCACAATAGCAGGACATCATGCAAAGGACAGCAGATAGAAATGGGACAGTCCAGTGGCTGAGAGGCCTGAGACCACTGGGTTTGCAGAAATCAATGAAAAATCCTTACACTGTATGCTGGCCAGCCAGAGAAACCATGAATTGGAGGTTGCCATTAAACTCAGGAGACTGAGTATAACCAAGGCTGAGACTTGGTCACCGAATCTTACCAAAGATTGCCTCAGCTAGTAAGATAGAGGTCCTGTCCTTGACAAGAAAGGCTTTCGCCTGGACCATATCCAGAACTGCCCTGATGTACAGCAGGCTTGGGCAAGGGACCAAAAGAATAGGTTACTCACTTGCAAACATAGTTCTAGGAGTGGTACATGGTTCACATCCACACTCTGACAGATGGCATTCCACTAGAATGTTGTTACTGGCCGGATGTTCTTAAGCTAAGGTCCTCCCACCACTTGAGACAGTACATCCCCAGCCTCTGCCCTGTGATGTCAGATCTTACACATTGGAAGCAAAATCTATGCACCATTTGCTAGGGGAGGCCGGGTGGGTTGTGTGGAAGTGAACCATATACCACTCCTAAAAAGTACAGTTATGTAGGAACTTACTGTAACAATAGATCTTCGAGAGAGGTTCCTTCAGTAGGTCATCACATATAGGACTGGTGCCACCTGGCATCGGGCCACACGGCAGACTTTTCTAGCAATACCTGACGGGGACCGCCCACCCGACATCACGTGACTGACGTCAGCGTGACTGTATATAGTGGGCTGTCCCCACGCCAGCCCTCCAGTTCTCCCACCGGAGCCAGGAAGAGGCCTGACAGCAGGAGCGAATAGGATTTGGAGTCCCTGTAAAACATAAAATGAGGGAAAGGAGGGAGAGAAAAATATGACCTACTGAAGGAACCTCTCTCGAAGATCTACTGTTACAGTAAGTTCCTACGTAACTGTACTATCTTACTTCGAGAGGGTTCCTTCAGTACGTCATCACATATAGGACAGAGTCCCAAGCAGTCCCTCCAAGGAGAGACCGAGAGAAACTAGGGAGGAGGCAAAAAACTCCAACAGAAAAAAATGAAGTCCAGAAAGGACCCAGTCTAGGACAGAAGGCCCTGCAGGATGGCTAGGCCAAAGCCAACCCTCTGCCTAGAAGCAATGTGCAGACTGTAATGTTTGGTAAAGGTATGGACAGAACTCCAAGTAGCGGCAACACAAATGTCAGCCACGGAAACGTTCCAAAGGAAGGCTGCGGAGGCAGCCATGCCCCTAGTAGAAATACATCTGCCAGGTACCATCAGAGGTCAATCGTACTTCTGGTAACGGGTATTGAATGCAGTTGCCTAACCATTTGGAAAGACCCAGCTTAGAAACCGGTTTGCCCTTCGATCTTGGGGCGAAGGAGACAACTGGTTGCAAGAGCGAAATTCTTTGGTCTGATGGGTGTAGCACTGGAGAATCTGATGGACATCCATCTTATGGAGAAGTGCCTCACCTCTGTTAGAGAGGGACGGACAATACACCATAAGCTCTACTGACTGATTCAGCGTGGCTCCCGACACTACCTTGGGAAGAAACCTCGGAGGAGTTCTGAGGACCACCCGGTCCCTATGGAAAAATCAAGTATGGCTTCTTGCAGACTAGAGTGTGAAGTCTCAAATCCTTCGGGCTGATGTGATACTAACAAGAAAAGCACCTTCCAAGATAGGAAGTGCAAATCACAGCTCATAGCCGGCTCGAAAGGAGAAAGGGTGAGCTTTTCAAGTACAAAGTTCAAGTCCCAAGGCGGGGTTGGGCTGCGGATTGGGGGTTTCAGATGGAGAATCCCCTTCAGAAAGGTTTTTGAGACTTCCAACTGAGCCATGGGTTTACCATCCACTAGCTCATGGTATGCTGAGATAGCCGAGATACGGACCTTTAAGGAAGAGTAGGACAGACCGGAGTCTGACAAGTGAAGGAGATATTCCATAACTTGTGGGTCCGAGCAAGAAAAGGGTTTCCAGTCCTAAGCGGTCGCCCAAATGGAAAACTGCTTCCACTTCAAGGCATAAGTGGAACGGGTAGACTGTTTCCTAGCCTCGATAAGGACTTGAGCAACCCTGGAGGAAACCTCAAAGTGGGATATCGCTATGTCTGCAGGAGCCAGGCACGGAGATGCAGGGTCCTGTGCCCCAGGTGTACCAGTTGACCTTGATCCTGGGTCAGGAGGTCATGAGTCACTGGAAGTGGAACTGGTGGTTCCCAGTAAAACTGCTGTAGCAGCGGGAACCAGATCTGTCTCGGCCAGAGAGGAACGATGAGGATCATCTTTGCCCTCCCGCCTGGAGTTTGAGGAGAACCCTCTGCAGAATGGGAAATGGAGGGAAAGCATATAAGAATTTCTCTGTCCAGGATAGAGACAAAGCATAGTTCCAAAAAGCACCTGGCTCTGGAATGAGCGAGCAAAACTTGGGAAGTTTTGCATTGTATTGGGAGGCAAAGAGGTCGATTTCTGGACGCCCCCAATTTTGGAAGATGGATTCCGCCACTTCCTGATGTAGTTCCCATTTGTGAGCTAGGGTCTGAGACCTGCTGAGACTGTCCACCAGGATGTTTAGAATGCCTGGAACGTGCACGGCCACTAGGACCAAATGGTGCTGGACTGCCCAGTTCCACACCCACGTCGCCTCCCTGCAAAGGAGGTACGACCGGGTTCTTCCTTGTTTGTTGATATACTAAACTACCGACATATTGTCGGTTTGGATTAGCAGTAATCCCTTTGGAAGGAGGATCTGAAAGGCCTGTAACGCGTGCAGGACTGCCCTCAACTTCAAAACACTGATGTGGAGAGAACTTTCCAAGCCGGACCATAGTCCTTGCGCTTGGTGTTCCCCAAGATGAGCTCCCCACCCCATATTTGAGGCATCCGTGGTGAGGGTGGTTACTGGTGCAGGATTCATATTTATTTCCTAATTCGGATTTACAACCTTTGAGTCAAAGACTCATTTACAAAGGCACTTCGCCACAGGGAGGGTAGACAACAATTGGTGGTGGAGTACAACGATGGAGAACATTTCAGGTGAAATACAATAAAAGAACTGACAAAGCAATTTCAGTAATACAAAGGTGTACAAAGGCTTCAATTAGTTACAATTAGTCTAGTATACAAATAATAAGGTACTGCTAGGGGTTCCGAAAGGGAAGCCCCAGAGAAAGATTGCGAGAATCCTTCCACCATTGTAAATCTTTCTGAACTGCTGAGGAGACAAGGACCGGATGGTCCAGGTCATCCAGGAGCTGATCCCACTGCACCCGCAAGGACCACGGAGTAATCCTCATGTGGAGCCTTGCAAGGGGAACGGTTGTTATGGAGGCCGCCATCAGGCCCAGAAGGCGAAGGACTTCCCGAGCAGGGATGGTCCTGAGAGAAGCCACTTTGGAGGCCTGACAGACAAGGGTCTCCACTCTGTCTGGAGGAAGGAAGGCTCTGCACTGGACCATATCCAGGACTGCCCCAATAAACTGAAGTCTATGGGCAGGGATAAAGGATGACTTGGGAACATTAACCATGATCCCTAGTCTGCTGAAAAGGTCCAGGGTAAAGGACACAGCCTCCAGCAAGGAATCCAGGGACGGGGCTGAAATCACCCAGTCATCCAGGTAAGGGAAGACCACAATGCCCCTGCGACATAGGAACACCGCGACCACTGCCAGGCACTTGGTAAAAACTCATGGTGCCGAACACAGGCCAAAGGGAAATGCCCGGAACTGGAAGTGTTCCCCTTGGAAATGAAAACACAGGAATCAGCGTGGCTGGGGAAAACAGGAATGTGCAGGTAAGCATCCTGCATATCCAAGGCACAAAGCCAGTGGTTCTCCATGAGGAGAGGGAGGAGGCTCTGGAGCGTCAGCATTCAAAATTCTCCCCCCACCTACCTTCCATGCTTGCTGGTCCCCCATTCCTTCGGGCTCCTCCAGCTTCCTCCAGCCCCACTGTCCTTACCCAGCCCTCCTCTGGTCCCCATATGGCAGCTGATCCCCGGGATATCCCGGCGTATCCCTTCGCCAAGTGGGTCCCCCTCCTCGGAGGGAGAAGGCACCGGGGGAGAGGGGATGACCCCAGAATACACTCACTACTAGGACCGGGATGCTGCTAAGGAGCAGGAGGCCCTGGGATGGCCTGGAAGCACTCAGGGAACAGAAAGCCGTCATCTGGCAGCCAGCGAGCAATTTTCCGCTTTTCTGTTGGGGGCAGCGTAGTGACGTCACAGCATACGTCGACGTCTGCTCCTCCCCCAGTTGGCATTTGGGCCATGAGTCCTGTGATACTCCCAGCCTCTGCTAGGAGCCAGCAGGCACGGACACCTCCCGGAGAAGAAGAGCTGTCCATGGGACGCTCAATCCTTCTCTCCCGTCCAGCCCTCCAGCAACCCGTGCTGCTTCCCGAACCCTCACTGGTAACGCAAGCGAAATCCAACCGTCATACCAAGGGCCGGGTTGAAATTTTTTGTACTCGACAAACAGATTTAGCTGATTTAGGTCGAGTATGGGTCTGAAGTCCCCAGTCTTTTTTGGAACCAGGAAAAAATGGGAATGAAATCCCTTTCCCCTTTGCCTGAAGGGGACGCGCTTGATTGCTTCTTTGGGCAAGAGCGAATTTACCTCCTCGCAAACGAGGAGAGCCTGGTCCCGAGAATAAGAGGACTTTGTGGGTCGAGTTTCTGGAGGAATCTCCAGAAACTCTATGGTGTGTCCGACGGACACTAGTTGCAGGACACATTCGTCAGAGGTGATCGCCCTCCACTCCTGCGTGTGGCGGGTGAGCCTCCCCCCCTACCTGCTCCCCATCACGAGACTGAGGAGGCAGTGGAGCCGGGGAGTCAAGAAGTGGTGAGATGTTCAGGGGGAGGGCCTCCTGAATGTCTCTGATTTTTGAAGGCAGATGGGGTGGCTGTACCTGTGGCCTTTCGCTTCCCTTGGCGGCGCGCCTGAGCGTTCTTTCTCTGCCTCTAGGTCTTTTTCCGAAAGGGCTGTAGTTGAGAGCCCGATCGGTACACAGACCTAACAGACCTAAGTGCAACTCCCTTGTCCTGTAGGTCTGTGATAATATCTTTAGTGTCCCCACCAAAACGGACTGAGCCCCTGAAAGGGGCATCCTGAATCACCAACTGGACCTCATTGGCGAGGCCAGAAAGCCGAAGTCAGGAATGCCATCTGAGGGCAACAGCAGTTGCCGAGGTACAGGCCACTGAGTCGGAGTCGTAAGTGGCACGTAAAGCGTACCTACAAGAAGCCGTGGAGAGGAGGAGATCCTTGGCAAGGTCCTCCTTTAAAGGCGAGGGATCCATGGACTGGACTCGCCCTTCCGGCCTGGCCAGGGTTGCTTCCTGATGGGACACCATGTGGGCCACGTAACTGAGGGACCGGAGGGCACACGTGGCCGAGGAATACATCTTTTTCCCTGAACTGGTCCATTTGCCTCGACTCTTTGTCTGGAGGAGTAGTGCTCATGTGCTTGGGCGCTGAAGCACGATCATGAGCTGCTGAGATGACCACAGAGTCAGCCTTGGGATGGGCCTTTAAGAAAGGAGCATCCCTCGGTGCCTGGTAGATCCTGTCCGCCCACTTGGGGACAGCCGGGATAGAATGAGGCATCTGCCAGACAGTAGTGGTGCGGTCTTGATGGGGGGCCATCCAAGGAGGAATGGGGATGGGAGGCAGAGACTAAGTCTAGGTGTTACACGAGCCTCTGTCTCATGGGATCCAGTTCCTCCGACTCCCAGTCAGAACAGTCCTTCATGGCCCTCAAGAGGTCGGAGAAGGCAGGGTCTTCTGGAGGAGACTTTGGCGAGACCTTGCCCCTCGTGTCCTCAGGGTCCTCCGGGACCTCCTCAGAGGAATCTTCCTTCCCCTCTGAACTGTCATCATCATCATCTTCCGTCTCCTCAACAGGACAGCATCTGGTATCTGGAAGGGAAACGTCCTGTCGAGTCTTCTCTGAGATGTGGACAGTGGCTATAGGTGAACTGCTCAGGGAAGGGGACCTAGGAGACCGCGGTTGTGGGAGTCTAGTCTCCAGGTTTGAGACCAACTCCGACCGAGCCCCCTGCCACCAAGACTGTATTAAGGTCTTGAAATCTGGGGTAACCGGAGAAGAAGGAGGGGAGGTGGAGTAGGCAGAAGCTGGGGGAGGAATAACCGTGGTGGATAGCAGCCCTGGAATCCCGTATAATGGGAATAGGGATTAAATCCAGGGTAGAACTGTCCCAGGTGACTCCAGTCCGGAGTGGAACCCCCCCCTCCGGTAGTGGTCCCCAGGAACCCCCGTCATCAGATCAGGCATCGGGGGAACCCACGTCGGACCCGCCATCGTATATATAGGTTGAGCATCTGGTGTCTGGACAGTCCATGTCAGGGGGACAGACGTCAGAACCGGCATCACCTGATCCGGCGACGGAAGGGGATCCGGCGTCGGAGGGGCCGGCATTGGAACCGGATGAAGGGGCCCTGGCGTCGAGGCGAAAGGCAAAGGCCGATCAGCCGGTCCCGGCAGCGGGACTGTCATCGGGATAACTAGTGTCGGAGGAGGCGCTGGAAGCCCACCAGAAGGCTGAGGAGGGGCCTCCAGTCAGGCCTGTAGGCCGAGGAGAAGCCTCCTTCTCCTTGACCCCAGAGGGGGAATGCGAAGGCGGGACTTTGACAGGGTCAATGGGCTCTCCGCTGCTATCCCGGACGTACTCGCTGGTGTTGGAGGCACGGGCGAAGGAGAAGGATGAGGAAGAGGGGCATTCTCCCTCTGGTCCCGGACGTCGGGTGAGGCTCCGACGGGGGAACTGAGCCCATGCGGTCATCAGGGATGGCTGACTTACCGGTAGCCACACGGTCCCCAGAGAAGCTGGGAGCTGACTTAACGGCCGATGCGGCGCGGTCAGAGGAGGAGCCGACGGACTACTTATCTGCCAAAGTTTTGTCGATGTACCGTCCGGTTTTCTGGGCGGCAGTTGGGCCTTGCTCTTCAAGTGCCTGGCGTCATCCGCGGAGTGAACCCGCTCCCTAGACTTCTCTTTGTGCTTTTTTGAGGGAGAAGATTTTTCAGATGAAACACAGAAACAGACCGACGACAGATAAGGACCGCTTGGCCCACCTAGTCTGCCCATTTCCCTACCTACAGGACAGGCCGCAGATCCTAGTTAACCTACAGCCTATTTCTTCCTACCCCCCGCAAGAATTGCCTTATGTCTGTCCCATGCATTCTTGAATTCTCCCACAATTTTAGACCCCACAACCTCCTCAGGAAGGCTGTTCCATGCATCCACTACCCTCTCTGTGAAAAAATACTTCCTCACATTGCCCCAGAACTGCCCCCCCATTTTTAAATTGTGTCCCCTTGTTCATGCATGTCTCTTCTGAAAGATGCTACCTTCTTGGACTTTGTTGATTCCACTGAGGTACTTAAGTTTCTATCATGTCCCCCTCTCCTTCTTTCCTCAAGGGTATACATATTAAGCTCTTTTAGTCTCTCCTTGTCCGGCTTCTCTTGCAGACCCTGTACCATTTTAGTTGCCCTCCTTTGGACTGCCTCTATCCTGTCTATGTTCCTGCGGAGATGGGGTCTCCAGAAATGAAAATTACATACCTACCGTAATTCTGATCTTTCTGTGTATCTTCACCATTCATCACAGATGGGTACTAGCTGGAGATCAGGAATCTGCGGGAGCTTTTTTTTTTTTTTTATAAAAGGTAGGCGGAGACGACAGCATCGGGCGCTGCCAAGCCGACGACTGCATGGTACTCGAGGGTTGGCCATAACGCCAGGTCACCCGCTGGCCTACCAGCTCTGAGTCGCTGGAGAGGTAAGAGGAAGGGATGGAGGGTGGAACAAGAGAGTCCAAGGGACAGAAAAAGGAAAGGATAACTGAACAAAAGGAGAAATAACGACTGAGAGGACAACAAAGAAGAGGCAGACTAAGGATTGGGTAGGAGCCCCAATCTCTGGAAGTGGAAGAAGGAGGAGAGAATTTGGGAGAGGTGAGGGTATCAAGGTATCCGAGACCCTTGTCCGCTACCAGATTGTATAGGAACTGCAAGGAGTAGCAAAGCTCTCTGTCAGAATTCAAGGCACAGAATAACTGGCAAATACCCCAGAAGCAGAGTCGGCTATTCTGGAAGAAGGACAGGGTACAGGGATTTAGTACTCTCTCAGGAACAATGTTTGGTAAAAAAAAAAAAAAAAAATTTTTTGTTTTGTTTTGTTTTTTTAATGGACAGTTGGATGGAAACCAGGAGGAGGGCAATCACCAACTCCCACCCCGTTGGGGTGGAAACATGTAGTAGAGAAGGAGTGCGGCTCGAGCTGTACACTTTAAAGGAGAACACCCCCCTGTGTGTCCCACTTTACCCCGCCTCCTAAAGAGGAGAGGGGGAGCCACAGAGAGGGAGGGGGACCCAGAGACTGAGGCCCCAGGGGGATGGTGGGTGGGGTTGTGATGAATGGTGAAGATACACAGAAAGATCAGAATTACGGTAGGTATGTAATTTTCATATCTTATCTGTGTCAATCTTCACCATTCATCACAGATGGGTGAGTACTAAGCCCCCCCCCGAAGGGGGTTGTTTCTTTACACCCTACAGGACAGAGTCCCTTAGCCCTCAGTGGTTGACACACTAAGGGGGGAACCTTCAGGGCCTGGGGAGGCACGAGAGTGGGGAGAGAGACGGGGTTCCCCCAGGAGGGGGAAGGAAGCTGCCCCGACAAGCGCCGTCTCACTCTACGGGAGAAAAGGTAGGTTCCCTGATGGGCGGAGCAAATCACCCTACGCCGGGCCAAGGATGACAACCGGGAAAGACGTAGCCACACCGATCTCCTAGTGCAGATTGCTGTCCCTACGACCCTGATAGCTACCTCGTTGGTGTCGTAAGATGCCCTCGCTTGGTGCCTTGCTAGCTCCAGGCCACGTGCAGAGAGCGCGATGGCTTGTCTGGTTTGCTCAGATTCAGGCAAAGAAGCTAGGACCTGACCTAGCCTGGACCACAAGAACCTGTTGTAGGCTGCATAGTGGGCCTGGTGAGCAGAAATAGAAAGAAGCAACCGTGCCCAGTAGAATGTCCTCCTCCCCCCAAAAATCAAAATCCGAGGAATCTTGATCCGGGGGCCGGTCACGGTGGAGGGCGTGAAGCCCATCAGGAGTGTCCAGATGCGTCAAGCCAGACTGTGGATGAGGCATAGAACCTGGAGACTCCGGGGGAGCGCAATACCTCTGGCTGAGGTCCCTAGGGGCAGGAACTCCAGAGAAGGGCCTCTGCCAGAAACGCAAAGACGCCTCCCGAAAGGGAGCAGGCCAGGGCGGCACCACAAGGGTGGCCTCGCCAAAAATCGCATAGAAAGGCGTGCGCGGCATGCTCAGGATTGCTAACAGTAGAGGGAGAAAGGTGCAACTCCTCCAACATCCTCACGAGGAAGCGCTGATACTCTGAGAGATCAGCAGCCAGAGAGATGTGGACAGAAGGTTCCTCTCCCCTAGAAGAGGGGGATGAGGAGCTGGAGGTCACCACATGTTCCGAGGGTGGCTGCATGGGGGGAGGTTGAAAAACCTGGCTGTCCATAGCCCTGACATAGGCAGGGAACCGGGCAGCCACTGCTCTGAACTGCTCCCAGGTGAGAGGGCCGCTAGGACCAAGAATGCCTGGAAGCACAGGAGAATGTGGCAGAGGGATATGGGCAGAGCCGAGAAAAGAAGTTGGCTGACCTCCGCCTGGGCTAGGGAGCGGACCATGAGCACCGGAGCAGGGTGCACCAGAAGACTCCACAGCCGACAGCCGTACAACCACATTGGTACTGCCTTGGCTGTGCCCAGAAGAATCCCCCCAGTGAGGTGACTGGGGCCATAAAAGTCCAGAAGGACGGTCCCCTGCCTCAAAAGAATGGGACTCCCTCAAGGAACCCGAGGGGGAAGGGTGGGAATCTGCACTTCGGCTCCGTCCAGGGCCCAAGTGGACCCCAGAGAAAGGCCGTCGCGCCGACCCCACACCCCTCGACCCCTCAGAGTCCAAGAGAGTCCTCCTCCTCGAGAGAGAGAGCGCCAGCCTAGGTAGCTGGCACCTCTGGGCAGCCCCTGAAGGGGAGACCCAGGGAACAGTACCTTCCCCTCCTGTGGGTTTCTCGATAGGCCCCAAAGTTGGGCAATCAAGACACATCACTGGAGGGGATACCACCACCAAGGGGTCGATGAAACCCCCAAGGCCAGGTTGCAGAGCAATGGTGGCTCGCACCACTGCCTGCTGGTCAGCACCATTGACCCTAGTCTCGGGGGCCACCTGAATCTCCTCAGTAGGGGGCTGGCTTCGACTCATCGACGAGACCACAGGAGTGCCCTCCTCCGCAGTCAACCCCGAAGGGTGTGACTGCACGTCTGACTCTGAGCTCGACTCCAAAGAGGTAGAGTCCGAAGCTCTGAGCCAAATAGTAGGAAGGCGGGCAGAACCAACCTTGCCAGCGGGCCCGGTAGCCAGAGTTGTAGCCGAGACGGCACCCGTGCCCTCCACGATCCCGCTAGCGGGACCCGCAGGAGGCACCAGGGCAGCTCGAGCCAAAGGTCCCGAGCCAGGTCCAGACGCAGCACCGTCAAATCCACCAGCACCGGGGGCGGTACCAGGGACAGGGACGGCGCCGACAGCAGCCCCAGCAGCAACCTCGGTGCCAACGGCACCGCCTGGCCCCACAACGCCACGAGCGGCACCGAGGACCGAAGCAGCGCTGACGACGACCACGAGGGCAGACCCGGCGCCGAACATGGCACCGAGCGGCACTGAGAGCGTGGACGGCGCCGAGGACGGCAGACAGCCAGAGTCGAAGGCCCTACGGCGCCGAGCTGCAAAGGCATGGCGCTATGCTCAACCTCGGCACCGAGGATGGCGCCGAGGCGAGACATGGCAAAAGAGGATGCCGGATCTGGTCCCACGGCACCGCGAGCAGCGTCGGTGCCACGAACGGTGTCGACAGGGCCCATGGCGCTGAGCGACGAGTCTGCGCCGACGGCGCTGACAGGGCCACGGAACCGCGAACTTCACGGGCGGCCCGACGGCACTGAGGATCGGCGCCGACCCGGCCTTCCAACCACGGGAGCGACACCGGGAGCCTTCACCTGAAGGGCGATGCCGTGGGCGGCGCCTCCGCCTGCCCGGGAGGAAGTGGGACTGGCCTCCTGCGCCGCGGGAGGAGCCTTGGCAATGGCCAGGCTACAAGTAGCAGAGGCTCCCTCCTCCTCGGTCCAATAGAACCGGGAGGGACCCGGAGGAGGGCCGAGTGAGCGCGCTTGGCCCAATCAAGCAACTTATCCCAAAGTCGGCCGAGCTCGCCCACTTTCAACGCCGTATGTTTGAGGACCCAGCGTCCATGGAGAAGCAGGCATCGCACGAGTCCATGTCGTGGACGCTGGCCAAGACACGAAGACACCAGTCGCGCTGGTCGGTGACGGAAAACTTCGGCCACACAGGCACAGACGCATGGGGGCCGACTCTTCCTTTGAAGACTTTTGTCCTCCAACGAGACATGACCCATGGAGAAAAAACACCACAAACAGAACTCGACGTCGCAGAATCTTACCGGCGACGTCGAGTGGAGGCAGAACCCAGAACCGGTTGACGACCGACGGACTGATCGTCGATTTCAAACAGGCTGAAGACCTAAAAACTGGAGACAAGCTTCCCACGAGGCGACCTCGACGGTGGGAGACGAAGAACTGGTAGGCAGGCGACACAGCCTAACGGGCAACCCTCGAGCGCCACACAGTACGTCGGCCTCGAGGGTGGCGCCGATGCTGTGTCGGCTCCGCCTACCCTTTTAAAAAAAAAAAAAAAGCTCCGCTGGGTCCTGATCTCCGCCTGTACCCATTTGTGATGAATGGTGAAGATTGACACTGATAAGATCTGGATGCATTACTCCACATGGGGTCTCACCAACTGTCTGTACAGAGGGATAACAACTTCCTGTTTTCTGCAGGTGATGCCTCTCCCTATGCATCCCAGTATACCCCCAGCCTTCCCTACTGCCTTCTCACATTGCTTGCTAACCTTAAGGTCATCTGATATGATTACCCCCAGGTCCCTTTCCTTTTTTGTTGTTGTTACTACCTCCCCACCCATTGTGTATTCTTCCCCTGGGTTCTTGTTTCCCAGGTGCATTATTTTGCACTTCTTTGCACCGAATCCTAGCTGCCATACTTCTGACCATTCCTCCAACCTTGCCAAGTCCCTTCTCATCCTTTCCACGCCTCCTTGTGTATCAACCCTGTTGCAGATCTTTGTGTCATCTGCAAAGAGGCACACTTTTCCTTCAAGTGCCTCTACAATGTCACTTATAAAGACATTAAAAAGGACTGGACCCAGTATTGAACCTTGCATTCCATTTTCTTCTCTAAGGAAGCCAAGCGGGCCTTTAGTAAGTGGGCCTCCAAAGTCTGCTGTCTCCTCTTTTTTGTGGCCTGGTTAAGGGTAGAGAAGGTTCAGAGGAGGGCAACAAAGATGGTGCATGGATTGCATCACAAGTCCTATGAAGACAGGTTGAAGGAACTGAACATGTACTCCCTGAAGGAGAGGAGGGAGAGAGGGGATATGATAGAGACATACAAGTATCGTACAGGGAGGAAAGAGGTGCAGGAAAACACTATTTTAAGTGAAAAGATGTTCCAGGACTAGAGGGCATGGGATGAAGTTGGAGGGAGGACGATTCAGAGGAAACATGAGAAAGAATTTCTTCACAGAGCGGGTGGTGGACAAGTGGAACACCCTGCCAGAGGAAGTGGTGGGGGCTGAAACAATCACGGGATTTAAGAATGCATGGGATAGACATAAAGGAATTCTGGAGGTCAGGGGTAAGGGGCAACAGACTTCTAGGAAAACAAACTGAACTTATAAGCTCAAATGGACAGACTGGGTGGGCCATAGGCCCTTATCTGCCGACACTGTCTATGTATGTATCTATGTAACTAGTACTTCTTCTTGGGTGAAGACATAAGGAAGAACACAAATTGAAGGAAAAATAGCAACGAGGGATAAACCGACACGATGAACTTTCACAACGATCACTAACTGGAAGTCTGCAATGCGACTGACACGAGGTGATAGCGGGAAAGAACTGGAGGACGGGCGTGGGGACCACCCACTATATATAGTCACGCTGACGTCGGGTAGGCGGTCCCCTGTCAGGTATTGCTAGAAAAGTCTGCTGTGTGGCCTGACGCCAGGTGGCGCCAGTCCTATATGTGATGACCTGCTGAAGGAACACTCTCGAAGTAAGATCTATGGTTACAGGTGAGTAATAGATTCTTCTAGGGGCGTGGATATGGTTCACTTATCCACACTCTGGCAGACTCCAAGCAGTTAGGGAGCAAGGTGCGCACCCTTACTTGATGAACAGAGACATAAGAACCGAGATCACGAAACACTCATCCTGGCGTGACTCGAGACTGATGCGCTAATGGGAAATCAAGGTGTGAGAGGACTTCCAGGTAGCAGCCCTAAAAATCTGTCTGGGAACATCCCTGGGGGCAGCCACCAAGACATAGGTATGTCTTGTGGAATGAGCCCTAATCCCTGTGGAAGGCTCCCAACCAGTCAGCCTACAGTAGAGGTGATGCAAGATGTGATCCACCTTGCAATCATCCACTTTGCTGTTGGTCTGCCAGGCTCAACTTCAGCATAAGTGACAAACAGCTGGCAAGCCTGTTCTCAAATTCCAGCCGTACACTCCACATAAGAGGAAAGCGCTCTCTGCAGGTCCAGAGTATAGAGCCTCCAGGCAGCCTCCAAAGATGGGTTGGTAAAATATACCAGCAAGTTAATCACCTGGTTATGGAGAAATTCTAATACCACCTTCGGGAGGAACTTGGGGTTGGGGTGAAGGACAACTTTGTCCCTGTACAAAACGAGGTAAGGAAACTCCACCGAGAGCAACAGGAGCTCCCCAATCCTTTCAGCAAACGTAACTGCCACCATGAAGGAGGTCTTTCACGACAGGTGTGACTACTCGCACCTGTGCATCGGCTCTAAAGGCTTTCCAATCAGCACTGACAAGACCAGCAGTAAGTCCCACGGTAGACAAGGTTAATGCAACAGAGGGGGACAAGTGGTCAAGAACCCCTGAAAAAGCACCTGACAACCTTCTTCTGGGCCACCGTCGCATACTAGCCCACGCCTGGTAAGCAGAGATGGCTGCCAGATGCACCTTAAGTGTTGTCGCTTGCTGTCCTAGCTGGGAAAGGGATCAGAGGTAGTTCACGATGCTAGCCACAGGGCAAGCAAGCTCCTTACCAGGACACCAAATGGAAAAATCTCTTCAATTTAAAGGCATAGCACTTATGAGTCAACTCCTTTCTGGAGGCCTCCACAATGTGGAGGACATCCTTGAAAAGACCCAAGGCCTGGAACTTCAGCCGCTCAGGAACCAGGCGGTGAGGTGCAGGGACCGAAAATTCAATTGCAGAAGCATCCCCTGAAGTCTGGTCAGCAAGTCTATGCGGACTTTTAAAGAGCCAGTAGCTCAAATAAAAAATAAAAACATTATCAGGCAAAACATTTTTGTAATTTTTAAAAGAAGTTCCTTGTTACTTTTTATTTCTGAAGTATTTTACCAACACCAATCAAGCAGCAGGAGACTGACTCTCCTTGGTTACTAGTGATGTCACAGTCAGTGAGCTCACAATGCTGATGATGCATCAGAAGGAAACAGAACTGACTATGACAGCCTCCAGGTAGAGTGCTGTTCCACACATTATACTTAGCATTGTCAGGTAGAAAATCTTCCAATTAGCAGTACAGAGAAGAAAAAAATACATATAGGAAATGATGGCTGCCTACTTCTGAAAGTTACTATAAAATTCAGACAGTAGAATAGCTCTTCAAGATTTGAAGATATTTTGGAACACTTCTGGAGAGAAAAAGGTTCACTTAAATAAGAGCCAAGGTAAAGTAGCCAACCTAACAAGGACTCAGTGCAGGTTACTAAAATTCTTCACTGCCATTTTCAAATCCTTCCACCCCAACCCCAGAGAAGAATAAGATGTCTCACCTCACTTCCAGTGAATCGGCAGGGTGCGAGGACTGGTACTGCATCATCCTCATACTCAAACGAAATACCACTTAAGTGCTGCCTGGCAAGATCTACCAACTGACTGTGATTTACTCCTGGGAGTTGAGAAGGAAAATAAGTCAGGAAAGGAACCCTGCCATCAGTTCTCGATGCACTGTTAACTACAACAGCAAGCACAGGGCTTTATGCAAACTGCTCTACTATTTAGTTATGTGGAAAATCTTTATAAATCAAAAATACTGTTAGCCAGTATATATGTGTACACACACACACACACACACACACACACACACACACACACAAATGTATTAGACAAGCAATTCTATAGTGTACGAATATTTGGAACCATGCTATTAAATGAAGTTATAATCCATGTTATTAGCTGGTAATGTTATCCAACAGCCAAAATAATCTACACATATTTGAGACACAGGCGGACTCAGTCATTCCACTTTCATTTTTATTTTAGATTTTATGCTTCATCCAGTTATTCATCCCTGTCCGCCAAATACTCACCGCTTATGGCCTTACTAGTGCTGGTCAGACTCACTGATCGACCACTAGAATTAAGATACTTCACAGTCTGCCAGTCAGGGTCAGCCCCTTCCACCAGGGGAATCAGTGACATACAAAGATGGCAAATGTGTTTTTTTTTTTTTTTTTTTTTTTTTTAAAGAGGTCCTCCACTTCCTGTTTTTAGCTGCCCACCTCCCGTGAACACACACATGCACCATTGGGGGGCGGGGTGGCAGTGCCCAGCAATGCTTTGTAGCCACCCCTGACTGCCTCAGTTCCTGACGTCTTGGGCTCAAGGTACAAACCCATTCATTTTATCACCCCCCCAACCACCGAACAATCTGAGTTACCAAGGCTACATCCTTCCCCAAGGCAAAACAAATAGTTTTCCTTTGCCAACAAGCAGGAAATGTGTAAACACTTGGCAGCCTAAGCCCCCACCCTCGGAACAGAATGTCTCACCTATGCAACTCTCTTAGCTACCTGAGCAAGTACTGGTGTGGGATTTTGGCACTCCTGCAATCCCATATGCCAGCGCAGCATTCTGGAGTTTATGGGGTTCCTTCAATCCCACACCAGTGCAGGATTCTTGGGCGTCTGGTCTCACATGGCAGAACAGGAATCTGGGACTCATGCTGTCCCATGTACCAGCATGGGATTCTGGGGATCTTGCTGTCCCACATACCAGAACAGGACTCGGGCTCCTGCTCTCCCACACAGCAGCACGGGATTCTGGGCCTCCTGGTATCCCATGTGGTGGTGTTGGATTCAGGTCTCATGCTCTCCCATGTACCAGCACAGGATTCTGGGTCTCCTGATCTCCTACATGGCAACATGGGATTCATTCATGCACACATACAGACACACACACTGAAATCCAATCTCACCTCCTGCAGCTGCCAGCACCATTCGAGGAGCTTTGTAGTGAGAGTTGATGTACTCAATCAGATCCTTGCGTGACAAGGCCCTAGAGTAAACAAAAAAAGACAAAGTAAAGTAAATTTTTTAGAAGATATAGAAACAATGTAGAAGTACAAGAGATACACAAAGAACAAATTCAATAGAAGCAATACTAATCACACAGGTAGCCCGCACAGTAAAAGCTACCTTATGACACCAATCACTACAGATACTTATTTTTCGTCAGGGACTTACTATTCAAGGACCATTAATTCAACAAAAGCTGTTTTTTGTCAAGTTTACAGTAAAGCTGTGATTGTAACTCTCCTTGTCCAGAATTTGAATGAAGGCTACATTTACATACAGCCAGGCCTGAGGAATAATACAGCCAGTCTTCACTAATTATAGCATCTGTGGCCTTGAGTGATTTGGGTGCTTTTTTAATGGCTGTGTGTAGTTTGATAAAACAAAAAGCTTTTAAGACAACTCACTCACTTCTGCTGGCTAGACCTAAACACATACCTAGAAAACAGAAACCTGGACTATTTATTTATTTAAAAGTCTCACCAGGAAAGGCACACTGAGCAACATTACTCATGTCCAGGTGTGTCCTTGGGGAAGGGGAAAATAGGAATACAACAACATACAGCTATAAACAAATCAAGAATCTAAGGACAATTGGAGTATAATACAGAAAATATTACAATATATACACAGATTGATCACAACAGCAGGTAAATTCAAAGAAGTTCTGAATGCAAGAGGAGTCAAAAGAGTGACGAGAGAGGGAGTTACAGGCAGTTACAAGTACAGGACAGACAGTTGCGTAGGAGGAATGTCGGCAATTATTTAGTTAAAGCCAAAACATCGGGTTCTGGAACGGACTCCGGCTGCTGGAGGGCCGCCAGGGGAGAAGGAAATAAGCGTGCATAACGACGGCTCGCCTTCTCGGGAGGGTGGATACGTGGCTCGGCGCCTGCTGACTCCTGATGGAGGCTGGGAGCACTGCAGGACATCGGCCCCAATACACTAGGGAGTGACAGATGGCGGCATATGCCCCAGTGGAACGTTACTCTCAGGGAGTAAAGCAGAAAAAATGGCGCCGGGCTGATTGGGTGATGGCCCTCCAGAACCCTCACCACCGGGCTCCTGGACCTCGATATGCCATCCCAGCATCGCTGGTTGGCTGCCAGACCGTTCCCCTACAGAGGTAAGAGACCCACCCAGTGAAGGGATACACCAGGGTTACCTAGGGCTGGCTGCGATGTGGGTCAGTAGGGGTCGGGAGAAGCCTCGGTGGGGCAGTTCATGTGGGGGCCTGAAAGAGACTGGCCAGGTGCGGGAGGAGTCCAAAAAAAAAAAAAAAATGACAAGGCAGTGAACAGGCAGCACCAACACTGGATGAAAGTATGTTCAAATGTTCCACAATTCCGACTTCCAAATATTCTTTCTAAATCTTTCTCTCTTAATTGCTCACTGATTCCTTTAGTTGCTTCATCTAATCAAACCAGATCTCCTGGCTCACCACAGCTGTCTCAACCTTTCATCACCCAAATTTGGGACATCAATGTGGAGGACATTATCCCTACCCTTGCCATCTGCCAGGTACCCCTTCCACCTGCCCAAGCCCTTCTGCACACCTAAGGAGTTTTCCGATGGTCCAGGCCGTCACCAGACTCTGCTCTACAACCCCTCTGGAATACCGACCACAAACCACAGCTTCTTCCCTGTGGCTGGGACCTCCCCGTTCCCCAAGCTAGGAGAATACTTCACTTGATGCTTGAGGTTTGGAATGAGGAGCTGGTTAGGTGTTGGAGGTGTTGGCAGGGCAGCTTCTTCCTGAGGTTGCTGGGATAGTTTTTCCCAACTAAGCCTTCCATCCCCAGGGCGTGATCCTGAGAAGCAATCAGGCTGAACGCTTATTAGGGCAATCAGAAGGGTGGGTAAGCCCCACCCTACCTTTGAAACTCCCCTGCTAACATGATTCTGGGCATGTGATGCCACAATGTCATCTGCCTGGTGAGTGGGTATGTGCTAATGTAAGGTTGCTCCAGAGAAACCACTTACTCCTTCAAGCAGACACACCCTTTCCCTGGGCCACCAGGGGCGAGTCATGCAGCAAAAGGTTGTGCCCTCCCTTGCAGAGGCAGGAGGCGTCTGAAACAGATATCTGAACCCCACCTTACCAGTTGGCAACAGTGGGCCCACACTATCCTTTACACACAGAAGTTTGGAACTCTGGAAATTAGTGCATTTATCTTCTTAAAGTCCACTTTTACTCAGTCAACAAGGATCAGAATGAAAAACTCTTACCATACTGCTCCCAGAAGGGTATGGATCAAGCACTAAAAAAAGTATGAAGAGATGAATTACACCCCCCCCCCCATCTGTTCTTTGATCTACCCCTTCCTTAGTAGAAGGCAAACCCACTACAAGTGGAGAGGTCAGCACCATTTAGTCAAGGACTGCAAACACACGGTCTAAGCTATAAAATAAACATTACTGTCAGAACTTTTGTTGTAAAGCTATGGCTCATAACCAGGTGGAGACTAAACGCACGTAGGATCAAGTGTGTTTGTTCTTTTCTGCTACTTCCACGTGTTACACATTCAGTAACATATGCACTTTCTCTAGCTTTTGGTTACGAGCCACAAGCTTTTTAAAAACAGTTCTAACAATTAAAGTTTATTTTATAGTGTAGACCGTAAGTCCGCAGTCTTTGAATTAATGGTGCTAACCTCTCCACTTGTAGTGGGTTTGCTTTCTACTATGTCCATACACTCCCGAGGTTGTGCATGCTTATTTGTGTTTGGGAGCCCCTTTTACTTGGTGTCTTTTGCGTCTACCCCCTTCCTTGTCTGAGCTCTTGTAGGTTTTTTTTCTGCCACTTCTTCCCCTTCTCTGTGGTCCCCCAATTGTTGTAATCGTAACAGCACTGTGGACCAAGGCTTCATGTTAACACAGATAACAGCACAGTAGTCTTGCAAAACCCCAAGACATCAGAAGACAAAAGCATACGGCACTACTGCAAAGAAAAACTGGTTACTCACCTGTAACTGTAGTTCTAGGAGTGGTATATGGTTTACATCCACAATCTGGCAGTTCCAATGGAATGGTCCGATTGACTGGATGTCTAAGCTAAGCTCCTCCCACCACCCAGGTGGTATATCCCCCCGACTCCACCACATGACGTGTCATCTTCGCACACTGGAAGCAGAGATCTACGTGCTGCTTGCCAGGGGAGGTGGAGACAGCTGTGTGGATGTGAACCATATACCACTCCTATAGTTATAAGTGAACAAACTATTTTTCTAGGGACCATGGATATGGTTCACTATCCATACACTGGTAGACTCCTAGCAATTCTCCAGAAGGAGTGGGCAAGGCGCACACTCCCTACTTGGCGATCAGAGACTGGAGAACTGAGGTCCCACAACCAGCATGACTGAAGGTTGATGCAGTAGTGGGAAATTAAGGTGTGTGCGGACTTCCAAGTAACAGCCCTGCAGATTTCCTAGATAGGGACTTCCCTGGAAGTAGCCACCAAGGAAGTGATATGCTGGTGGAATGAGCCTCAAGCCCTACAGGAGGCTCCCTACTAGCCAAACTATAGCAGAAGTCAATGCAGGATGTGACCCATCCACCATTCATCTGTTTTGCTGCTGGTCTACCAGGTGTGGCTTCAGTATAAGTGAAACAGTTGGTGAGCCTCACCCGAACACCAGCCGTGCGCTTTACATAAAAAGAGCGTACATGCAGCAGGTTCAGTATATAAGGGCTGCAGTCAGCCTCCAAAGAAAGGCTGGTAAAGTATATCAGTAAGTTAATCACCTGATTAAGGTGAAACTCCGACACCACCTTCAGCAGGCACTTCAGGTTGGGGGCAAAGAATGACACTGTCCGTATGGAAGACAATTATGCAGGCAAATTCTATGTTTCTATGTATGATGCCCACCTAATCAGACCGTTCCAGTGGAAATGTTCCTACATAATAGGTCCTATTATCCTAGTCCAATCCCCCAGCCCCATCACCAGGCATCCCAGAGACTTAATTGACCTCAATTCTTCCCCCCACAGCTTCCCTTTGTGGTGGGTTAACAGGCCCCCTCCTACCTGCTGGAAAATGGTCTTGTCCATGGGAGTGGGGCAGTGTCAGTGTAAATGGTAGCGGAGGGCACAAAAGAAACCATGGTGAATTGATATAGTAGTAGAAATAATGCACACTGCTGCCTGTTTCTCTTTGTAACTTCTGAGTCTATCGTCTCTCCATGTCACCAGGAGAACAGAGCTCTGGGTAGTGTGGGGCTATATAGAAAAACATGGTGCAAGGATGAAAAAATAAATGCGCAGTATATTTCTAAAAGTTTATTTCTTTACTTGACAGATTAAAATTATGTCGAAAGGACAATGTCTTACTCAGGGAGCCATACAGAAGGGACACTGGACCCACAGAGATGGCACTATTAAAAAGAAAGGCTAGTGGAGTATCTTGAATCCAGTGGGTTACAAGACCCAAGGCAGCATGGATTTGTAGGAGGGAGATCATGTCCAACGAACCTGATCGATTTCTTCAACTGGGTGACCAGGGAAATAGATCAAGGTGGGACGGTAGACGTGGCCTGCTTAGACTTTATCGAGGCTTTTGATACCATACTACATAGGCGGTTTATAAGGAAACCAGGCAGTTTAGGGGGTGGCAAACTGATCAGGAACTGGCTGATGTATAGGTGACAGAGGGTGGTGTAAATGGCACTCAGTCTTAGGAGGGGATAGTGATCAGCAGGGTACCACAGGGATCAGTGCTGGGACCAGACCTCTTCAACGTCTTCGTAAGCAATACTGCAGAAGAGCTAGAATGGAAGGTATGCCCATTTGCAGATGACACCAAAACCTGCAATAGGTAGGATACCCCCGAGGGGCTGGAAAGTGAGGAGGAGTAGGGACCCAAGAAAACTCGAGGAGTGGTTAAGCGTATGGCAGCTGGATTTCAATGCAAAAGAAATACAAAAATCATACACGTAGGGCATAGAAGCCCAGGGGTGGAGTAGATGATGGGGGTGGGAAAGGAGTATGGTCACAAAACGGAAAGGAGACCATGGGGTTATATCAGATGACCTCAAGGTGGCAAGGCAATAGGCATGGCCAGTGGAATGCTGGGGTGCATAAGGAGAGGAATCTCTGGCAGGAGAGAGGTGGTATTGCCACTGCATCGATCGTTGGAACACCCTACTTGGAGTACTGTGTCCAGTTCTGGAGACTGCATCTCAGGAAGGACATAAACAGAAGGGCAACTAAAACTGTCCTATAGGAGAGACTGCGTGATCTCACTATGTAAACCCTGGAATTGAAGAGGGAAAGGGGGCATATGACAGAGACTTATATGTACCTCACAGGGTGAACAAGGTACAAGAAGAGAGCATTTTTCAGAGGAAACAGTGTACTATAAGAAGAGAGCATGCAATGAAGCTGGAAGGGTGGATGTTTTTGAAGGCTGTGAAAAGTACTTCACTGAAAAAAAAAGTGGTGGACACCTGAACAGTCTACTAACAGAGGTGGTGGCAGCGAAAACAGTTGTGGGCTTCAAATATGACAGGTGCACAGGAATCTTAGTAGAAAAGCAAAAAGGGCAGGAGTAGCTGGAGATCAGATAGATCTGCGGTGACAGTACAGGCAGGTAAAACTGGGCAGTCTGGGTGGGCCAAGTGGTCCTTATCTGCCAACAAATTCTATGCTTCTATGTTAAAGCAGCAGTACTAGATTAAAAAAACAAACAAAAAAAAAGTTATTTTGCAAGTTTGTTTCCTGTGCTCTGTTGAGCACTTACCTAGTAATCTTTCTTGTTTTCGTTGTACTATCACCCCATAACGTGCTCCATTTTCCTTTGTTTTTGTTTGCATTTCTCCCACTCACCATGCTGAATTGGAACCTTCTGCTGCCAACTGCACATGCGCATGACTCGCAGCACTACACAGAGACAGCGGGAACATACAGCACAGGGTCCCATGGAAGTAAACAAAAGACGTGATGCAATGTGAAGGGTGGGAGTTTAGATGCAAATTAGGCAGCAACCATATTTACTGTGGATCCACAACAATGGAAATTAATTTTAAATATCTAAAAAAACTAAAGATCGCTAGAAAAAAATATTTACAGGTATGGAAACCCAAACTATGACTTCTTGCTTCCAGCCAAAACACAGAATTTTGATAATCACTTACCAATTATCTAGTACTGCTGCTTTAAACTTGCATATAAATTAGTACAAGTCTGCACAGCATAATTATTGTCCCTGTTTATAAAGTGGCATCGAGGGGAAGGGGAGACAGACTTTACCCTCCAATCATGAAGAACGGTTACTACAAACACATAGAAAACATGACAAAAACATGCAATATACCAGTGGCTAGACAAGTAAGTTACCAAAAGGGTACCTAGATTATCAAATAAGCCATGCCATGAAAGACAGAGAAACTATATTGTTCTCCCTACCCCTTTCTCCCCTTACTACCCCCCCTGCCCTACCCTCCTCCCTGTCCCTCTCCTCTAACTCCCCCTCTCCCTCTACCTTACTCCTTACCTACTCTCCTGATGCACTTACCCAGCCTTTCCTTCTCTTACTGCCCATTTTCTTCCATCCTCCTTATTAACAGTAGTAGCTGTGATGTAGACAGTCAATTCAGAGTGCTAGAGTGCTGTATTAATTTTTGTTATTACACATAAAATATGTGAAGGGAAGGGTCAGTTCAAGGAAAAGGCTGTCTTACTGGAACTGACACATCAAGACCCAACCAGGGATAAGTTCAAAGGACAGGAGGTATTTTAAACTGCAGAGATCTGGGGTGCAATTACCTTGTCAATTTGTCAAAAGGCGGCAATATTTTTGTCTCGGGAGATTGCTGCCGGGAGAAGCCGACCAGCCTCACTCTTCCGGACTGTTGATAGACTTCTTCATCCATCTTGTCTCCAGCCCGGAAGAGCTTCCTCAAATGAGGATTGTGAGGAATTTGCTCGGTTTTTCTCGGACAGGGTGTCTGCGATCCAGCGGGAGGTTTCCTCAGCCAGTAATATCATTGCTGTCAGTGGTCGTCAGTTGTTTTCTGAGAGCACTCTCTCTGGTTGGGGAGAGTTTAGGCCAGTGGAGGATCACGAGGTCATTGAGATAGTGGCTAATCTGAAGTATACCTTCTGTGAACTGGATCCCGTGCCAACACGCTTCTTGATGAGGTGCATTGACACTGTTGGCCCGGTGTTTGCCCTGATTGTCCGGTGTTCCTTGAGTCAGGGGTGTCTTTCCAGATGCCTTGAAGGAGGCTCTGTGAGACCCCTTTAAAAAAGCTTCTCTGGACCCGAGATTAGGGCAAATTACCGTCCTATCTCCAATCTTCCATTTCTGGGAAAGGTTGTAGAGAAGGTGGTATCACTTCAGTTGGGAGAACATCTCATGACTCATGAGTTATATGATCCTTTCCAGTCAGCTTTTCGGGCCAGACATAGCACGGAAACTGCATAGTTCGGGTGCAAAATGACCTTCTCAGGGCTAGAGATCGGGGTGACAAGACAATTCTTGTTCTCCTTGATCTCTCTTCAGCATTTGATACTGTGGACCATTGTGTGCTGCTTTTCCGCCTGAGGGAGTTATGCGGACTCACCGGTATTGTTATCAAATGGTTTGAGTCATTTCTTACTAACAGGAGGCAGCGGGTTGTGATGGGCAATTTCTCCTTGACACCCTGCCTCCTTTAGGTGTGGAGTCCCTCAGGGGTTCGGTATTGGCCCCAATGTTGTTCGCAGTATACTGCTGCCCTGGGGATCATTAGAGGTATGGCTTGAGTTTTCATTGCTATGATGATACTCAGCTATACCTATCCTTTGCCCCAGGAACACCAAATGCAGTCGCTGTGCTGAACACCTGTCTGGCTGAGATAAATGACTGGATGTCTTCCAGCTGGCTGCGACTGAACCCCAATAAGACTGAGGTACTGGTAGTGGAGTCGAACAGAGCTCGTGATGGGATGGCCTCTGATTCTGTGACTGGCATTGTGCTAGGAGCGGTGTCATTGATGGCCTCCCCATGGGTGCGAAATCTTGGTGTGATCTTTGACAGGAACTTGTCCATGGAGGTTCATATATCCTCCATGGTTCGTCTCTGTTTTTTCCATCTTAGAAATATCGCCAGGATTAAGCCCCTTGTTCCGGCTCTGGACCTCCCTACCTTGGTACATGCCTTAGTTACCTCCAGACTTGACTACTGTAATGCACTCTATCTCGGGGTCTCTGGAACTTCTCTTCGCAGACTGCAGCTAGTGCAAAACGCTGCTGCCCGGCTTTGACCGGGCAGAGTAAGTTTACATCATTACTCCATATATGCGTGAATTGCACTGGCTGCCTGTCAGGTGGAGAGTTTTGTTCAAGGTGGGTTTTCTCACCTATAAGACCCTACATGGTCAGGGCCCTGGTTACCTCTCTGATCTCCTGGTACCATACACCTCTGTCCGAGATCTCCGCTCCTCTTGTGGGGGCCTCCTCAAAGTTCCGAGAGCTAGGTTAAAATCTGCAAGGGATCGTTCGTTTGGAGTTGCTGCTCCGGCTTTCTGGAACTCATTGCCAGTTGTAGTGAGAGAGGCTCTCACTATAGAGGCCTTTAAGAGTCGTCTGAAGACTTTTTATTTATGCAGGCATTTGGTGACTGAGTTTTATATATTTTATATTTGTATGATATTGTAATTGAAATATATACAGTATGACACACTGTACAGTTTTTGTGTGGGGCCCAGAGCCTTCAGGATTGGGCGTCTTTTTAAATAAATTTGATTTGATTTGATTTATCCCAGGAAATAAGATTAGCCATTCATAATGCCCTCAGGGAGATCCTTTGACTTGCATAGTTGCCAGGGAAGGACTTGTGGGGAGGGGTGTCGAAGAGAGGCCAGAATGGACACTGAAGAGGTTTGATGTCTGAGCCAGGGAGGACCCAGACGATTCCAGAAGGTCCAATATACATCTCCAGGGAACCCTTGAATTACATGAATACACTCTGATGTGTAGATACCCAGGGCCCAGACGAGGTTTAGGAGTCAAATACACTTCTGATTTGAATACAGTGACTTACATCAAAAGACTGTTTGTGTGTGTGTGTAGCAGAGCACAAACCAGTTAACCTGTGGAGAGGAAAGTCAATGAGGTCATCTCATATGTTTTTTTTTTTTTAATATTTTATTTGGAGACCCTGTATTGTAAAATATAGAGTTTGATTCACCAAGGCGGAGTTAGTGATCTCATGAGAAGGCCAACTCAGAAGTGTTTAAGTGCTGAAAGAACCTAACAGACACATAAGAAAATATTTTTGACTGACGCAAGAGAATATTATCTGACTGAGGGAGAATCATCACAACACTAAAAAACATTAAGATTAGACCAGTCTAAATGTATGTATTGTAGGAACTGTACTTTTTCCTGTTTGTTTTAAGGCTTATGTGTTGGGATATATATTTTGTTCTGTAATTACTGTTCTATTTTGATATTTTTAAAGATATTTTTTTTTTTTTTTTAAAGAAACTACTGGAGTGCCTCGACAATTCTTTTTATTTTAAGTGGAGCTTTTAAAAGGTTATAAGTATACTGTGTATGGGCTTATTGTATACCCAACTTGGAAATGGATAGAGTTCTCTAAAAGTCTTGCATTGAGTTCTAAGGGTTCATTTGAAAGACCTGGTTGGGTGCCCATGAGCAAGATATCTAGCCCCGAAGACAAAATTATCTGAGCCTGATAATTGGAGTAGATGTGAGAGGTTATCGGTTGGAATCCTTCCAGAGCTTGAGACTAAGGTGACTTGAACCCACAAAACAGACAAGAGGGTTACCTTGTCTGTTCACTGTACACTGTACACAAATTATACGCTCAGAGGCTGGCACTTTGGGAGTAGAGGGCTGACCGGCTGAGCGAGTTTGTGACAGTTTGGTCGGCAGCAGTGGCAAAAATGTTTGGTGGTATAAGCCTCATTGTTCAGTGTGTTAGCCTGAAACCGTTTAGCTCACTTGGAAAAAAAGAAAGGCAGTGTTTTATTTCAAAAAGGAAACAGAACTATATCCCTTGACTTACAGTTAAGTGCACACGATTCTATTTTTTTTTCTGAAGTGCCAGTCAGTATAGTATTGGTAATAAGAGAAGAAGAAAATGTCTTCAGACTACAGCAAGTACACTGTAGATTTCTTAAAGCACTTGTACGGGGGGACAGGGGAGTCCCGTTTGGGGTGAAAGCCAGTAAGCAAAACCTCAGTGGCCCTGATGGTAGCAGATACCCAGAGCAGAGAGTCACCAACCGTGACTGAAAGGGACCGGACCTCGAGTGTGGCAGAACTAGCGGTCAGTGAGGGGTCCAGAGCCGATGAGGCGGACAGCAGGGCCACTGTCAGTGAAGGGCCACAGCAGCAGGGGAAGGTCACCAGTATCCTGAATCCAGAGGTACTCAAGCTGCAAATTGAGTTGCAGAGGATAGAACTGGAGGCACAGCGACAACAGAGGGAGGCGAACCATGAGGAACGTGAACGCCAGTGAGAGGCAGAGGAGAAGAGAGAGCGAGAACACAGAGCTGCAGAGGAGAGGAGCGCCAGTGGCAACACGAACCGGAGGAGCTACGACTCCAACCAGCGGCACCAGGGCAGGTGAGTGGCTTGGGTTTAACTGGGACTGCAGGACTGGGTTACAAATTGAACTATAAATTAACAGTGGAGTTTAAAGACGGGGAGGACATAGATGCCTTTTTAAATTCTTTTGAAAAAGTTTGTATTCAGGCTAAAATTCCAAGACAGTCCTGGAGCTTAGAGCTATCCCCGCTTCTTACTGGAAAAGCTCGGGATGCATTGGGTCACATGGGCAATAAAGACAGTGATGATTACAGCAAGTTAAAAGCAGCACTACTAAAGTTTGAATTAACTGCTGAATCATACAGAGCTAAATTCTGTAAGCTCAGGAGAAGCCCTGATATGAACTATGTGGAGCTAGCCATGAAACGACGTCAGTTTTTAAAATGTTGGTGGGAAGGAATTGAGGCAAACACTGTTGATACAATTGAAAATGTGATTTTATTAGAACAGTTTTATGGGGCATGCCCAACAGAGTTAAAAACCTGGCTAGAGGACTGAGATCCAAAAACAGTGCAAGAGGCTGCTGAACTCTCGGACCGCTATGCCAAGAGCAGACCTGCTCTGAGAGCGAATGGGGAGAGTGTGGCAGCACAGAAGGAGAAGAGTGCGCCTTCAGGGCAGCTAAAACCCTCATTGCCTCCACCGAAACCAGTTAGCCCCAGGTTTCAAAGAAAATATTTCTCTGAAGTAAGAAATGTTTGTTGGTTATGTAAAGAAACTGGACACATTGCCGGACAGTGTCCAAGAAGGGCAAGCAATAATACACAAAGTAGTACCAGAAAGGAAGTGGTTTGTTTGTGTGTCCCTGGAAGCATGCCAGAGAACATGAGGGAACACATGCACCCAGTCATGGTAAATGGCGTACAGACACAGGGGTTAAGGGACACAGGGCATCCCTGACATTGGTAAAAGGGGATCAGGTATAGCCTGGTCAGCTTATACCCAACAAATACATAACTGTACAAGGGTTTACTGGTGAAGAGAAAACATTGCCCCTGGCCAGTGTTCTCCTGGACTGGGGTGAAACAGGGGGAACTGTGCAACAGTTGGCTATAGCTAACACATTAGCAGTGGATGTGATCCTGGGTAACAATCTCCAACAGGGGTGGAGCATTGCAGTTACCCATAGCCAAGCGACCAGGGAAAATTGCAGTTCCCTGAGCCCCCCAGAAGCCATTGGGGAAGATACTGAGAGGCTGGTTCCCCAGCCTGTGTCTCCAGAGGGGGAGACTGATAAAGAGAGGGTAGAAATTTCCCCGGTAGCAGTTAACCACACAGGTACAGAGGGTTACTCCAAAGAAGGAGGGGTGACCCATTGTCAGAGGGTTAAGGATGACAGTGATCCTGAGGGCCCTAACGCTAGTGCTAGGGACCTGAGTTTAGCAACTGAAGGGGACCTGTGCGGGGTTCGCAGCTGCTCAGAGAAGTGACCCTAGTTTAGACAAGCTGAGGGCTTGGGCAGACTTGGATGGTGCACAGGGAGGTGACAGAAGACATAGGGTTTATTGGGAAAATGGACTTATGTATACACAGGCAGTACAGACAGAGGGAGGGATGCTAGGTAGGCAGCTTGTCGTTCCCCAGGGATATCGTGAGCAGCTGCTCAAAGTTGCCCATGATATTCCCTTATCTGGTCATCTGGGGATCTCACAAACTATGCAGCGGTTGGCCCAGAATTTCTACTGACCTAACTTCACCCAGCAGGTGAAGGAGTATTGCAGGGTCTTGTCACTGGTGCCAAGAAATAGGGAAGGCGGGCCAGAAAACCCAAGCCGCCCTGATTCCATTGCCCATAGTGGAGGAGCCATTCCAGAGGGTGGGAATGGATAATGTGGGGCCTTTAAATACCCCCTGCTCCTCAGGGAAAAGGTTCATCCCAACTGTGGTGGATTATGCCACCCGGTACCCAGAGGCGGTCGCCCTTTCCTCACTGAGGACAGACAAAGTGGCAGATGCCTTGCTTGGGATTTTCTCATGTGTTGGGTTTCCGCAGGAGGTAATCAGCGATCAAGGGCGTTCCTTCATGTCGGACCTAATGAAATGTCAGGGTTTTAAATAAGGATTTTTGATTGATTAGCACTTTTGCGCGTTAAAGTGCTATTCAGTGTAGCCAATGTGTAGCAAAGGGATCGAACTGACTAGCAAACTAAAAAAGTTGGCGTGCTGCATGGCTGCAAACTGAAGCTGCTGGACTAGGTACAGTAGGGAATTTGGATAGCAGCAGACAACAAAATGGAGCACCCCACCCCCCACTCTGGCAGCATGACCACAGCCAGCCCACAGCTTCCCCCCTACCACCAGACGAGGCTCATTTGTAAAAGGGTAGCCTAGTTAGACTGCACAACCTCTGCTCTCAGCTCAAAACAGAAAACTATCATTTTTTCTAACTCAGCTGCAGTAAACAAACTTCCTTCATTGCCCGTACAAAATTTAAGCAGCACTGAACTATTCAAAATGAGTTCACCAGCATATCCATGATCCATCAGTTCATACCAGTCCATACTCACTCAGCAGCATGATTTATGGGTTTATGTGCACAGAGAACACCAGGTAACTTGCAAGGCACTTTTTTGCTGGCAATGTTTAACCACGACAGAAACAATCCACTTTAGGTAAACATAACGTATGTGAAGCCCACCCTCCCTCACGTAAGCACAGCTGTTCTCTTGCAGTAATAAATCAGCACTGCAGTATTAAATACCTTCCAAGTTTTTTTAACTTGAAAATGTTATAATTTGAATAAAAGCTGATTCCAGCGATTGGATCTGTCTGCATTTTAACATGGTGTGCAAACAGTAAAGTACAGTTACGTAAGAACTTACCGTAACAGCAGATCTTCAAGAGAGGCTCTTGCAGTAGGTAATTACATATAGGACCGACGTCGGCAGGTGGCAGGACCCCACAGAAAAATTTCTAGCTAGCAGTCCCTGGCGAGGGACCGCCCCCACATCAGGTGACTGGCGTCAGACGATGTCGGTATAAAGGGGTGGTCCCGGACGCCCACCTTCCAGTTCTTTCCCGCCACAGACCCGGACGAGAGAGAAGCAAATATTTCCTTCAATGGAAAAGGAGCTGAAAAAGCCTAGGGGGATGGAGGGAGGGAATATATTACCTACTGCAAGAGCCTATCTCGAAGATCTACTGTTACGGTAAGTTCTTACGTAACTGTGCTATCTTACTTCGAGAGGGCTCTTGCAGTAGGTAATTACATATAGGACAGAATCCCAAGCAGTCTGGAACAAATGGAAAGCACCAGGAGGAAGAACTACTCCAAGTAGTAAAACCTTGCAAGCCTCAAGAAAGGAGGCCTTGCAAGACCGCTAACCCGAAGCCTGCTCTCCGGCGAGAGGCAATGTCCAAACTGTAATGTTTCGTAAAGGTATGGACAGAAGTCCAAGTGGTGGCAGCACAGATGTCCGCCGCAGACACATTCTTGAAACAAGCCACAGAGGCTGCTGCTCCACGAGTGGAGTGACCTCTGACTTGACTCAGAAGGGTCTTGTAGTACTTGTCATAACAGAAAGTGATGCAATGAGCCAACCACTTTTGACAGGCACTGCCTTCCCTTTTGTGAGCAAAGGAGATGAACAACTGATCAGTCTTTCTGAGATCCTTTGTCCTATCAGTGTAGTATCTCAGAATCCTGTGAACATCCATGGTATGGAGAAAATATTCTCCCTGGTCGGAGTACTGCGTGAAAAAGGCAGGTAACTCAATAGACTGATTTGAGGTGGACTCCGCTACCATTTTCGGAAGAAACTTAGGGTTCGTGCAAAAAGCCACTCGTTCTTTGTGAAAAATCAGAGGAGATTTTACACATAAGGGCCTGGAGCTCGGAAATTCTTCAAGCAGAAGTAATGGCCACCAAGAATAGCGTCTTCCACGATAGAAACTTCAAATCTGCAGAAGCTGCAGGCTCGAAGGGAGGAAGGGTAAGTTTCTCGAGAACAAAGTTCAAATCCCAAGGGGGAGCAGGAGTCTGGACAGGGGGCCAGAGATGAAGGACCCCTCTGAGAAAAGTCTTGGATACCTCTAATTAGGCAAAGGCTTTATCAGCGAAAGGAACATGGTAGGCTGAAGTAGCGGCCATGTGAAACTTCAAAGGGGAATGACTGAGACCCAGGTCGAAGAGGTGACATAAGTAGTCGAGCAGAACGGCCACAGGTCAGGAGAAAGGCTCCACATTCCTGGAGGCAGCCCAAATAGAAAATCTCTTCCATTTCATGGCGTAGGTGGACCTAGTGGAGGGTTTTCTAGCCTCCACCAGAATCTCCTCCACCTTAGGAGAGATGCCAAATCCAGATTGGGCTAGGTCTGCAGGAGCCATGCATGAAGTTGAAGGGACTTGAGTCCCAGATGGACCAGGGTCCCCTGATCCTGGGTCAGCAATCCTCGAGATAAAGGAAGAGGAAGAGGAGGAACCTCTGAGTATTGTTGTAGAAGAGAGAACCAGATTTGCCTGGGCCAGAAAGGAGCGATCAGAATCGTTCTCGCTCCTTCCATTGCAAGTTTCTGCAGCACACGAGGTACCAGAGGAATTGGGGGAAAAGCATAGATGAATCTACCCTTCCAGCTTAGAGACATAGCGTCACTCCAGAAAGTGCCTCGCTCTGGGGCGTGCAAGCAAAAGATGGGAAGTTCTGCGTTTTGGGAAGAGGCGAACAGGTCTACCTGTGGAGTCACCCAAAGCTGGAAGATGCTGTCTAGAACCTTCTGGTCCAGTTCCCACTCGTGTGGCAGAGCCGAGGAGTGACTTAGCTTGTCTGCCAGGGTATTGTCGACTCCTGGAACATGGATCGCCGTGAGGTGAAGGTTGTTAAGCGTTGCCCAGTCCCAAACCCTCATTGCTTCCATGCACAGCGGGTAGGATCGAGTCCCACCCTGCTTGTTGATGTACCTCACCACGCACATGTCCGTTTGGACAGCTAGGTGACTGGGAAGGATGTATTGGTGAAGGGCTTGGAGAGCATATAGTACTGTTCGTAGCTCAAGCACATTGATGTGGAGAGCTAACTCCAATCTGGACCATAAACTCTGGGTTCGGTGAGGACCCAGATGGGCTCCCCAACCTTCGCCTGATGCGTCCGTGGTCAGAGTCTGGGAGGGGGGAGGATGACAGAAGGGAACCCCCCCCGAAACAGGTTTTCTCGAACCATCCACCATCGCAAGTCTCTTGTCATCGGCGAGGAGATCAGCACCAGATGATCTAGGTCATCTGTGAGTTGATCCCACTGAGAGCGAAGAGTCCACTGAGAGATCCTCATGTGGAGCCGCACGCGCGGAACCGTCAGGATGGTGGCCGCCATAAGCCCCAAAAGACGGAGCACCGACCTCGCCGGAACCTTCCTGCGTTCTGAAAGCAGGGAAATCTGTGACTGGAGAGAGGCTGCCCTGTTCGGAGGAAGGAAGGCCTTGCACACTGTCGTATCGAGGACTGCCCCGATGAACTAAAGTCTCTGGGAGGGGTCTAGATGAGACTTGGAATGGCTGATGGCGATACCCAGACAAGTGAAAACCTGCTGGGTGAGGGAGAGGAAATGCAGGAGCTCCTCCCTGGACGAGGCCGCCAGGAGCCAGTCATCCAGGTAGGGAAACACCTGAACTCCCAAAGTAATTTCCAGGTGGGCCGCTACCACTGCCAGGCATTTGGTAAAACTCGGGAGCCGAGGAAAGACCAAATGGAGTGCCCAGAATTGGTAATGGTCCCCTGGAAAGCAAACCGGAGATACTTTCGAGAGGGACTAATGGGATGTGCAGATATGCATCCCGTATCCACGCGACAAAGCCATTGACCCAGCCGAAGAAGGGGCAGAAGGGTTTGAAGGGAGAGCATCCTGAACTTTTTGTATTCTACATAGAAGTTCAGGGAGCTGAGATCGAGAATGGGTCTGAGATCTCCTGTCTTCTTTGGTACTAGGAAGAAATGGTAATAGTAACCCATCCCGTGAAGGTGAGGAGGAACGGGTTCTATGGCCTGCTTCGCAAGAAGGGCAGATATTTCTTCCCTGAGCAAAGGAAGATGGTCCCTTGAGTAAGAGGACTTCAGAGGGGGGTGGCGTGGAGGTTTCTGTAGAAACTCTATGGAGTGCCCCTCCGGGATAATCTGAAGCACCCATGAATCTGATGTTATCCTCTCCCAACCCGGAAGGTGGAGGGAGAATCTCCCTCCTACCAGTTCCTCCAGGGAGTCCGCAGGTGGTGGGAGAGGGAAGGAGTCAGGTGGTGTGGGGCAGCGCCGCAGCTGGGGCACCCGTTGCTTTTTTGGGCGGCAGAGGCCCGGCATTTGGTGGCCCGCCTTCCTTGGGGTTTCGCTTGAGGCCGGCTGCGTCTGCGAAAAGGACAGCGCTGCGTGGGATGGGGACAGTACATGGAATCCACAGATTTCAGAGCTGTCCCCTTCTCCTGCAAATCGGTGATGATGTCCTTGACATCACCACCGAAAAGCACTGAACCCCTGAAAGGTGCTTCCTGGATTGCTGACTGCACCTCCGGGACCAAACCTGACACGCAGAGCCAGGCGTGATGCCGAAGACTTACGGCGAATGCGGAGCTCCGCCCTGCAGTGTCCACTGCATCGTAGGTTGTCCTCAGGATGTGACGACTGGCCGAACGAGCAGAACGGACTAAGGCAGCTAACTCCTGCTTGACTTGGGAGTCTGGTAAGGAGTCAATCTTAGATTCCACCTGGGTAAGGATAGCCTTCTGGTAATCCCCCATATGTGCTACATAATTCAGGGCCCTAATTCCCAGTGTGGAAGAAGTGTATATTTTTCTTCCACACTGATCCAGAAGGCGAGACTCCTTAACCGGCGGAGACTAGCTCAAATGTTTGGGGTGTGCTGACTGGCCATGAGCGGTGCTAATCACAACAGAGTTTGCACAGGGGTGAGAATCCAAAAAATCTACACCCTCCGGAGCCTGGTATAGCCTGTTGGACTTCCAAGGCAGCGGGGCTAAAGCCGACGGTTGTTTCCAAGTAGTGGAAACAAGGTGGGCATGAGGCTCAATCCAGGGTGGCACTAGAGTAGGGTCAGTAAGGGGCAGGTCCAGATGTTCGGAGAGTTTGACCCGCTGAGGATCTGGTTCCAAAGAATGCCACTGATGTACTTCATGGATCTTCCTGAGCAACTCCGTGAAGGAAGGATCCTCCGGAGGAGACTTCGGAGGAGTCCTCTGACGAGGCTTGGACAGAGAGTGAGACTCGTCGTCTTTCTCGGAGCATCCATCGGAGGAATCCGAGGAGTCAGAGAGTGAAGAAGAAGAATTAGAAGCAGAGTAAGACTCCCTAACTTGTCTAGGGGGAGGAACAGGTTCCTTAGGGGGAATCCCTGGACGCGTGTCCTGCCCCTCTCTGGATCCAGAGGGAATCTGGAGGAGGAGAGGGAGTGTGCCGTCTCGGGCGTATGGGAGCGGGCGTATGGGAGCCGGAGGTGGCACCATCGCCGTAAGGCGGCTCTCAACTTCCTTGGTGAGCTGAGCCTTGGCCTCAGCCCACCAGGAAGCCAGAGTCTCCTGAAGATCCACCAGCGACTTGGGGGGGCGGTGGAGGGGGATAATTATACTGATTATATCCATAAGGCGGTATCCATAACCCGGCTCGGGAATACCGTGCCAGGTATTGCGGCGTCGGTGGAACCGGCTGGTACTGGCGGCGCTGGATATTGGCGGACCCAGGTAAGCCGGGCCGGACACGACGGCGGTGGACACCCAGGTACCGGAGGAGCTGCTGGAGCAGACGGCCCAGTAGGGAGCCCACAGGCAGATCAACAGTGATAGGCCCATGGTGGGGGTCGGGCCTGATGGAGGAGGGATATCCCCTGCCGGCGTCAGGGAGGCCGGCGTCGGAACCGACGTTGGCAGGGCCGGCGTCGGGGCCGGTTCAGTAGTAGGATGGTCCGACGGCGGAAAAACATCCCGTGCATTGCCCGGGGACGGAGGGGAAAAGTCCCCGGGGTCAGGCAGGGGCGACTCGGGCTACCCGGGCGGCAGCAAAGGCTGCGGGGAACCTGGGACAACAGACGATGGAGGGTCTGTCGTAGGCTCCAACGCCCGGCGCATGTCGGAGGAGCCGACGTGAGACTTAGGGGCTGAATCCCGGTGGACACCAGAGGAGCTGGCGTCCGACTTAAAGGGTTCCTCGTCTGAGGCAGGCCGAGGGTGGGAAGCGGCCCGTCCGAGGGGCGCCGACGCGCCCGCCCGAAGGTCGGGCGTTTAGCGGTCTTCTCCGGGCGGGCGAAGAGCCGACGCCCAGCTATGGGAGGTACTCCGCGACAGTAGTCAGCGAAGTCCGCGGCAGTACTGGGGGCAGAGGATTCCTTTAGCCCGGAGGCACCCGTAGGACCCGAACGCGAGCAGACGCCACCTCCAAAACCTTGGAGGCTGCCGTCGGGCGATCCCCCGGAGGGGACTTTACCTGAACCGCGACTCTAGCCGGAGTCGCGGATGAAGAGGCCTTCTCCCTGTGCCTTTCTTTGTCCCACTTCTTGTGTCCTTCTGGAGAGGTCGATGCCTGCCTAAGCTTCTTCAACTCCTTCTCCATTGCAGACATCTTCTTTTTAAGGAGATGGGCTTCCAAAGACTGCTGGCGTCGTCTGCGGGTGGCCGCGCTGAAATGCGGGCACTTGTCGACTGTGTGGTCAGGGCCTAGGCAAAAAAGGCAGAGAGTGTGACCGTCCTTGTGAGGCAGTTGGGCGCCGCATGAGTCGCACTTATTTTTGGAAGGGGACGACATAAACAGACGTTCACCTGACGAAATCGTAATAAAATAGTGATAATTTTCGTTAAAAAATGAGGAAATAACAGGGCTGAGCACAAACTTTACAACGAGGCGCTGCATGAACTGATGGCGGGAAAGACCTGGAAGGCGGGCGTCCAGGACCGCCCCTTTATACAGATGTCGTCTGACGCCAGTCACCTGACGTGGGGGCGGTCCGTTACCAGGGACTGCTAGCTAGAAATTTTTCCATGGGGTCCTGCCGCCTGCCGACGTCAGTCCTATATGTAATTACCTACTGCAAGAGCCCTGTCGAAGTAAGATCAGAAATTACTACAGAGCACAGAAGAGTTCCATTAAGAAATAGGGATGACCAGGCTGGCGACCGATCACTTTGCGTTGCCACTGGCACTAACCCGAAATAATCTTCAGTTCTTTGTTTTGTGCTGCCGCCACTGTCCCAGACCACAATCTCCTGCTGCCAGCTACATGCTTGTTCACGTTCCACGATGCGCACGCCATTTCCACGCTATCTATAACTCACAGCGCCGACCACCTAACACCACTAATCGGCATTTCATGCAAGGTTGCATGTCTGGATGGGGGACAGCACAAGCGCAGGGAAAGGCAGGACTGATATGCAGCAGATTTACTGAGCTGGGTTCTCAATCAAACAAAGACGTGCACTTACAGGAGGACAGAGCAAGTGGGCGGGGCAGTCTTTTACCCAAGGGGGAAAAAAAAAAAAAAAAAAAAGAGGAACTCCTTATTAAACATAATCTCGGGGGGGGGGGACAAAAACATTGTTGCACACTCAAGTCCTGCCACTTATTGTGTACCTAGTATGCAAATTCAAATGAATGGGCTCGTAAATGCCCTTTTTGGATGTTTCAGGGCTGAACGTAGTTTGCAGGACCGCACGTTGACATAATAAAATGAAATGCACAGAAACACGGATCGCACTGTTTTGCGATCCATTCCTTGTTTTGACTAGCGCAACCAGCCAGTTTGCATCGCAAACTGCGATGCAATACCGGCTATTTAAAACCCTGAAATGTCTATGGAAGAAGTGTGGTGTGGTGCAGAGATGCACAACATAGTATCATCCACAAGCCAATGGGCATGTGGAATGCTTCAATGGTACCCTAAAGTCAATGCTCAGGGCGTTTGCTGAACAGCATGGGAGGGACTGGGAGAAATACCTTCCCCACCTGTTCGCTTACAGGGAGGTGCCCCAAGAGTGGACAGGATTTTCCCCCTTCGAACTCTTGTATGGACCCCGGGTGCGTCGGCCCCTAGACTTGATCCGGGAGGACTGGGAAGGCAAGCATGCCACCCAGGGAACTCCCATTGTGGATTATGTCCTAAGGTTTAGGAAAAGGCTGAAGGAGCTTATGAGGACAGCCCAGAGCAACCTGGTAGCTGCCCAACAGAAACAAAACGTATGGTACGACCGCAGAGCCAGAGCTCGCTCCTACATGGTGGGTCAGGAAGTCATGGTCCTTATTCCGGTCCGGAAAGACAAGCTGAGTGGGCAGGACCGTACAAAGTAGTTAGGAAAGTAAATTACGTAAACTACACTGTGGAGTTACCTGACTGTAGACAGACAGAAAGGATGTACCATATCAACATGATGAAGCCATATGCAAATAGGGCTGACATGGTGTTCAAAGTGTGTAGTCATGGGAAGGGGACAGACAAAGGAGACCCCCTTCTGGACTTGCTGGACTAGAGTAAGTGGGAGTCCTCTATGAAGGCAGTAAAATTGTCTCCCCAGCTAACCCCGAGCCAGATCCAGAAGGTGAGGAAGGTTTTAGCAGACTTTGCCCCCTTGTTTAGCGCCAAGCCTGGACTAACCCCCTTAGCAACACACGATGTGGAGACAGGAACACAGATGCCCATACGGCGGACAGCATATCAGGTGTTGGAGGCTGTCCAAAAGGACATTAGGAGGGAAGTGGAGGAGATGCTGGATTTAGGGGTAATCCAGAGATCCCACAGTCCCTGGGCCTCACCCAAAGTCCTTGTACCCAAGCCAGATGACTTGACTAGTTTCTGTGTAGACTATCATGGACTGAATGCATTCACGAAGTCAGATGCCCACCCGACGCTTGGACGGACGAACTCCTGGACAAGTTGGGGGGGTGGGGTCTGCCTTACGACCATTGATCTGACAAAGGGGTATTGGCAGGTAAAGTTGATGGACACAGCTAGGGAGAGGTTGGCCTTCATCACTCCGATAGGCTTATTTGAGTTCAAAGTAATGCCTTCCGGAATGAAGAATGCCCTGGGACACTTTCCAAAGGTTGATGAACCAGGTGTTAAATGGTGCTGAGGAGTACACTGTGTCGTACCTGGATGACCCTGCCATCTTCAGTACCAGCTGGGAGGAACACCTGTCACACCTTAGGGAAGTGCTGGGCAGAATACAGAGGGCCAGGCTCATTGCAAAAGCCGAGAAGTGCCAGGCGGCCATGGGAGAAGCGGCATACCTCGGGCATGTGGTAGGCCGGGTACAGCTCCGTCCTAACCAGATAAAAATAGAGGTAATACAGGCATGGCCCAGACCAGAAACTCAGAAGCAGGTCAGGAGTTCTCTCGGGACAGCAGGGTACTATCGAAAATTCGTACCAAATTACAGTGCCCTGGCTGCTCCCCTATCTGACCTGACAAAGAAAAAAATGCCAAGGAAAATCACCTGGGGTCCAGCCTGTGCGGATGCCTTTATCAAACTGAAGGAGGCACTGTGCAGTGCTCCTGTTCTGACAAGTCCGGACTATAGCAAACCTTTTGTATTTCAGGTGGACGCCTCAGACGTGGGTATTGGGGCAGTACTAAGCCAGACATCCAGCGAAGGGAGGGACTGCCCGATAGCCTACCTGAGCCGAAAGCTGCTCCCCAAGGAACAAGCATACTCCACAGTGGAAAAGGAGTGCCTTGCCCTAGTGTGGGCCCTAAAGAAACTGGAGCCATACTTGTATGGGTAGCCTTTTGTGGTGCAGAGAGACCATAACCCCCTGGTTTGGTTGTCACAGATGGGGAAAAACAATGGCAGACTGCTCAGATGGAGTCTTGCTTTACAAGGGTATGATCTGAAAATCGTACATAGGGCCGAAGCCAAAAATAAGAACTCAGAAGGACTGTCTAGGGTCTATGAGGAGTGAACCGATTTGGGAAGCTCATCCCATGTAGGTGATGGATCCCCCAAATTCAGTCTAGGTGGGGAGGAGTGTGACGTAGACAGTCAGCTCTGAGTGCTCAAGTGCTGTATTAAGTTTTGTCATTACATATGAAATATGTGAAGGGAAGGGTCAATTCAAGGAAAAGGCTGTCTTACTGGAACTGACACATCAAGACCCACCAGGGATAAGTTCAAAGGACAGGAGGTATTTTAAACTGCAGAGATCTGGCGTGCAATTACCTTGTCAACTTGCTTTCATCCCAGGAAATAAGATTAGCCGTTCATAATGCCCTCAGGGAGATCCTTTGACTTGCATAGTTGCCAGGGAAGGACTTGTGGGGAGGGGTGTCGAAGAGAGGCCAGAATGGACACTGGAGAGGTTTGATGTCTGAGTCAGGGAGAACCCAGACCATTCTGGAAGGTCCGATATACATTTTCAGGGAACCCTTGAATTACATGAACACCCTTTGATGTGTAGATACCCAGGGCCCAGATGAGGTTTAGGAGTTAAATACACTTCTGATTTGAATACAGTGACTTACATAAAAGACTGTTTATGTGTGTGTGTAGCACAGCACAAACAAGTTGTTCTGACCAGTTAACCTGTGGAAAGGAAAGTCAGTGAGGTCATCTCATATGTTTTTTTAAATATTTTATTAGGAGACCCTGTATTGTAAAATATAGAGTTTGATTCACCAAAGCACAGTTAGTGACCTCATGAGACAGCCGGCTCAGAAGTGTGTTCAAGTGCTGAAAGAACCTGACAGAGATACACAAGCAAATATTTGACTGACACGCGAGAATATTATCTGGCTGAGGAAGAATCATCATAGCACTGAAAAAGAGTAAGATTAGACCAGTCTAAATGTATGTATTGTAGGAACTGTACTTTTTCCTGTTTGTTTTAAGACTGTAAGTGTTGGGATATATATATTTTGTTCTGTAATTATTGTTCTGTTTTCATATTTTTAAAGTAAAGATTTTTTTTTTTTTTTTTTTTACAAACGAAACTGCTGGAGTGCCTTGACAATTCTTTTTATTTTAAGTGGAGCTTTTAAAAGGTTATAAGTACACTGTGTATGGACTTATTGTATACCCAACTGTGAAACAGATAAGAGTTCTCTAAAAGTCTTGCACTGAGTTCTAAGGGTTCATTTGAAAGACCTGGTTGGGTGCCCATAAGCAAAGATATCTGGCCCCCCGAAAACAGAGTTATCTGAGCCTGATAATTGGGCACGCTAACAAGAGGTTATCAGTTTGAATCCTTCCAGAGCTTGAGACTAAAGTGACTTGAACCCACAAAACAGACAAGAGGGTTGCCTTGTCTGTTCACTGTACATAAATCATACGCTCAGAGGTTGGCACTTTGGGAGTAGAGGGCTGACCAGCTCAGCGAGTATGGGACAGTAGCTACATATACTCCCTAGCTGATATGTAATTCTATTGTGTATGTCACCATGTCACCCGTTGCAAATAAATGTTATAGAACTTTTTTATTTATTTTTTTTTTTAAATAGTTCCTGCTCCTGTATTTTGAGCAACTGTTCCTGATTCGCATCTGCTGTCTTATTTGTTTTGCATCCTCTTGTTTTTTGCATTTGTCCTTCCAGGACCGCCTTGTAAATGAGTTCTCTCAAGGTGTTTTTCTGGTAAAATAAAATCGAATTGAAAGTGCTCTGCAAGTTTTCCATTTGTTAAAATCAAACTGTTTAGGGAGTAAGATGATTCTGTTCCAACAGTCCTTATTTAAGGGGCAACATTGATCTGATTGAAAAAGTGCAGAAGACAGTGAAAAAATGGGTACCTAGATTACCAAATAAGCCATATCGCGAAAGACAGAGGAACTGGATTGTTCTCCCTACAAACCAAAAGATATAGGGGGCCTTATTGTTTTTATACAAAGTACAGAAATAATGTTGCACTGTGGATTGGAATACTGCAACACAAATACCACCCCGAGATATCATAGCAAGCAGATGTTGGTTTCTTCGGCAAATGCAGCCAAGAGAGAACTTTTTTATGGTGCAATCAGTATAATTCTGGTACAAATTATCTCATGAACTGGTAAACCAAAACAGATTACACACTTTTAAAAAGGGACTTAATCAACCACCCCAAACCACGTTAAACTTACTAAACTGCCTACATGGTGTGGGGTACTATCATGATGGGCTCTCAAGCCTTCTTGGGTCCATTCCAACCCAGTAACACTAAAAAGATATAAAATATTGGATCACAAAAATGTATAAATGGATAAACCCTTTGGTAAAGGGTTAAAAGAACCACCAAACATAGCACAGCGACCACGTATTTGCCACGTCAATTATGTTCTGAGTACTTGCAGTAAAACATTTTACAAAATCAAATGTTGAGGCCTTCACTCCCAAAAACAAACATCCACTGGGAGATACAAATCAGTTTGGGGGCTGGTGGTCAACTGACCCCCAATTTTAAACTCTGGTAGTCAAACTCATTTTTTAATAAACATCTTTAAGGGTTCTATTCAGTATTGCTCACCTTGGCAATTATTCTACAGAAAAAAATGTTTGTGAGGCAAATGCCTAAAAACTACTTCATCAAATAGGATGATGATTAAAATGTTGTTGCTCCCAAAATCCACAGTAGACTCCAAGTGTTCACCAGCAACAAGCAATGTCTGGCAAGGAGGACATCCTTCAATGCATCGAGAAATCAGTGAGTGAAAGTTCTGCCACTGCAACTCCCACCCATGTTGGGGGGGGGGGGAGAAATCGCTTTTTGTCAAAGTATGACATTTGGCCCAAGTCAAAAGCCTGCAAGGCTCCCCTCCCACCTAGTCTCTACTACCTTCTACAGCACCTCCTTAAAGTCGTCCCCCACTTCAAGTACCTAGGTGTGTGGCTGGATGGAAGGTTTGACTTCTCCACCGACACTAATGGCATCCAAAGAAAGGTCCGCCCCAAACTCAGCACCCTCTGCCGCAACAAGAATTGTCTACAACTCCCAGTGCACGAGGAAACTGTCACCAAGATGGTGCTTCCAAGGTTTGCGCAGATGTAGTCTAGGTTGCCGCCCCCATCTCCTCTATCACCAGACTGGATAATCTTTGCAATGCCTTCTGCGGTTTTCCTCTAATGCTCCCACTCGTACCCATTACTGCTCCATTTATACTAACCTTTGGATTCCACCCACCCCTTGCCTCACACCTGCTTTATTGACAGGGGGTATGTGGCCATAATACTGGGGAAATTCTCCTGCTCTTCTTCAATAAGGGCCATGGGATGTTTTACTTCCACCTGGACAATGACCAGTGATGGGCAAAAGGAAGCTCAGTTTAATGCCTCATCTGAAGGATGGCATCTCACCAGTGCAGCACCACCCTCATACTGCACTACAGTGTCAGTTATGGGGATTGCCACATGTTCCTGGTGTGGGGCTAGAACCCACAACCTTCCAATCTTCTGACCCCAGAGGTGAGTGTGCAACCTACTGAGCCACTGACACCGATACAAAAAACCCTTAAAGATGCATTTGTCAATGCTGAATGTTCGTCGCTTGCACCGCTGTGTACCGGCTCTTGCTTGCACACATTTTTTGCTATATATACAGATATACATACATTATATATACATATACACACACACAGTGTGTATATATATATATATATATATATATATATATATATATATATATATATATATATATATATATATATATATATATATATATATACACACACACTGTGTGTATGTATATATATATATATACACATATACATACACACACACACACACACACACAATATATATGTATATACACACATATACAGTACACACACACACACACACACAAAACCACCCACGGCAGACTAGATGAGATACAATATCTTATTTTCAGTGGTGTCCAGTTTTAACACATTTTTAGATTGTATTTACCAAGCAGAGGGCAGCTGAAAGGCAGTATCTAATTTTCAGCAGGCTCCCACATTTTGACCCCAAATTTCCAAGTGTCTTCATGCCCTGACGTTATGATCAAGACAGGTGGAATTTTTTAAATCCCATCCGAAAGGTGATTTCACAGTGCGACTGTGAAAACAAGTTTGGAGGGGATTTGAAAAATGACACTTGTCCTATGCAGGACGTGGGGTAACAAGGGATATGTTGGAACACTAGGGGACCAAAATCTGCAAAAATAAAGTTACGAGTAAATGTTGGAATGATTCAACGTTTCCTCGTAACTTCTTTTTTTCCACACTTTGATACCAAATTTTCAAGAGACTTTTACGACAACTCCTTGTGAACACGACAGGTATCATTTATAAACTATTGGCCAAAACGTCATTTTGTTCTGTAAGTGTGAAAACACATTTTGGCCAAAATTTGAAAAATGGCAGCTTTCACATTCATGAGGTTGTGTGAAAAAAAAAAATGGCTACGCTGAGAATATGGGGTCAAAATACTGAAAATTACCAAAGCTACAGGCGTGCATTGAAAAATGTCAATGTATGCTCATAACTTTGTTGTTTAATATTTTTACCCCACATTTTCAACATATCCTTCTTATGACCCTACAGAGCATTCTTATGACCCCACCTCATGAACAAGGGTGGAGAACATTTTCAAGTCCTGCCCAAAGGTGATTTTGCACAGTAATCATTAAATCACCTTTTGAGATGTATTTGCAAATTTTTATCACCACTAATCATGAGGTGGGGTCCCAAAAAGGCCATGTTGAAAATTTTGGGAAAAAATATTAAAAATGAACAAACTGTAACACGTTCAAAACCCACTGAAATACACTGAACTGCATGCCTGATTTCCTCAGTTCGTGGTCCAACGATGAAGAGTGAAGACATGTCTCCAGTTCAAAGAGGATTACGGCACTGGACTCCCAAGTAGGTAAGTAAGAGGTAGAGCGGTCTGGGGTGGTGGGTACTGAGTGGGAGGGTCGGTGGGGGTAGTGTAACGGCAGTGGTGGGCCAGCAGCAGCAAGACATCAATGGAAGTTTTCCTTTTTTACAGGATATAGAAAAATGAACAAAAAAAAAAAAAAGACTGAGAGAGACAGTTTTCTTTATTTCAGGTACCAACACTGGACTGGACATCCCAGTGTTGGTGTTGTGTTAGCAGCACCGGGGGCTCGAGGTCACATAATGAAAATGGGTGGGGGTATTAGCCGGCACGGGATTAGAGCACCCAGATGTCAAAATATTAAATGGTGTGGGGTGATGGTTGCTGAGTGGAAGGGTCAGTGGGAGAAAACAGCGACGGTGTGCTGGTAGCGGCAACAGACATCAATGGACGGTGTTCTTTTTTTGCAGGATCTATAAAAAATATATTTTTTAAATGACTACGAAGGACAGTTGTCTTTATTTCAGGTACCCTCCCAAAACTAGGGATTGGGCACCCCAGTGCCGGTGTTATGTTAGGCAGCACAAGGGATGAGGCTCGATGTCCCACTGAAAACAGGTGGGGTACGAGGTATTAGTCAGCACCAGGATTAGGCACCCCATTGCCAGAAACTTAAGAAGGGGCAAGCAATGCAAAGTCAAGAGTGATACTTGGAAGAGCATGGGAGGGATTGTTTCTACATTAGTGGGGGCTCCCAAATGTCCCACACTGAAAACAGGTAGGGTATGGGGTATCAGCCAGCACCAGGATTGGGTACCCTGGTGTCGGAAACTTAAGGGGCAAGCAACGGAAAGTCGAAGGGATACTTGGCAAAGAATTTTGGGGGGGGGGGCGCACAGCAGGCTAATTATGACGTGATCAGCTCTGCTTGAACTACATAAAGTGTCCACCCAGCAAGACAAGAACAGTGTCATGATCAGCCTGGCTGGTTGGTCTGATACTGACAAGGCCCTTGCAGACTGCCCTGCACTGGACCAACAGTGAAACACCTCTCAAAACCCATTCTCATAACAATATGTTCGTTTTGCTAAAGGGCAAACATAAAAATAAGTATTCCAATAAATAAAAACAAAAGGAAATGCAAATGAAATATGAGCACAATCTTATTCTCAAATTATGTCAGCCACATTCCTTCCTTTCTCTCCTCTTTTTCCTTCTCTTCTTCATCTCCGTCTGCTTCATTAAAGGCTCTACTTGCCCTTATTTATCATAAGGGAGGTAGCCCTGATGGCCTTGACCTTAAGCTTTTGCTTTTCTCAGCTCCTGCCATCCACTGCCTATTATTCTACTTCTCAACCTCAATCTTTCTTTTTCCTCTGCAACTGTCCATGAAGTCTGGAAACAAGCTACTGTCATTCCTCTCCATAAAGGTGGTGATCCCTATTCTCCTGGTAACTTCCATTATATTGCTCTCCTTCCAACCTTGGCCAAGTTTCAGGAACATCTTGTTCCTTCTCATCTCTCCTCCTTTCTTGACCACCTCCTTTTTCACTCTTTCCAGTCTTGTTTTAGGAAATTAACTCTTCTACCTCCCTCCTCCAGCTCACTGACTCCATTCTTACAGGTATGGATCAGGGACTGATCACCTCTGCCATTTTTGTTCATCTTGCTAAAGATTTTGACACTGTGGCACATCCCCTCCATTTGGACAAGCTTAAAGCAGCAGGCCTCTCCAACTCTTCAGTCAGCTGGTTTCATTCCTACCTTGAGGGAAGGTCTCAAGTTGTTCGGATAGGAACACCATTTTGTCACCACTCCTCATCTGCAAAGGTGTCCCAAGGGTCTGTACTGGTCATATTCTCGAATTACCTCCCTCCTGTCTGTTCCCTTGCGTCCATTTATATGTACACTGATGATACAGTATACTTTTTGCATCTGGTTCCTCCTCCCATGACCCTACCTCACTGCTAAAGCTGGACTTTGACAACATTCAGCGCCGGTTCTGGTCCAACCAACTGTTCCTCAATGCCAAGAACAGTTTTCATGACATTTGGCACCAAACAGAGGATTACCAGACTCATTCCTCTCCCTTCATTCTGCACCCTTGATGGTGCTAAGATTGAGGAGGTTTCCTCTTTCAAGTACCTTGGAGTCTGGCTTGATTGTCATCTTGATTTCACAGCACATGTTGATGCCATTTACCATAAGCTTCACCCCAAGCTTGGTGCACTGTACAGGAACAAAACGCGTATCCCACTTACTGTCCACTGAGAAAGATGATCCTCCCTATTTTAGACTATGGTGACAGTCTATAATGGGAGCTCCCAAATACTCCCTTGCCAGAATGGACCCCCTCTTTTTGTCATTTCACTTTAGACTGTCCCCTTCTTACACACCACTGCTCATTCTACTATGCCCCCCCTTCAATGCCAGGCGTCTTTCCCACTGTGTCTACTTTATTTCCAAATTCTGGTTTGGTTCCCTTCCTTCCTACCTTAACTCAATTATACATCAGCAGCCATTTTGTATCAAGGTTAAGCAATGGAAAAATCGAACTTACACTGTTGTCGGCAGATTAGACCCATTGTGCTCTCGCGTCTACACAATACAGGTCACTGTCCATAATGGTGTTTGCTCTAACCCTTACCTTTACCATGCCCATATGCCTGTCTCAAACCTTCTACTGCTTCCAGTGTCACTAACTCTGTAGGCAATGCATTCCAGGGCGCCACAACCCTCTCGGTGAAAAAAACGCCTTCTTGCCTCCCCTCTGAAGTCCCCCCAGAGCTTTAAACTATGGCCTCTTGCGATCCCCCCTTCCTTTAGTTGGAAAAGCTCATCAATGCTCCCCTTAATGAACTCCTTCAGGTATCTGAAAGTCTATCAGGTCCCCCCATTTCTTCTGTCCACCAACGTGTACATGTTCAGTTTTCTGAGCTTGTCCTCATATGTCATCCCCTCCATTCCATGAACCATTCTGGTTGCCCTTCTCTGGACTTTCTTCAGCAGTACCATGTCTTTCTTAAGCTGGGGTCTCCAGAACTGGTGCATTGTACAGTGACAGAATAACCTCCCCTCTTCAAAAAGCGCTACAGGTGGTAATGAGTTAAATCCCTATTATCCTCTCACTGTTCTTCCCCCTACCCTCTCCACAGCATTATGTCCCATTCTCTCTATTCCTTCAAAAAAGGGAAGGGGAATGAGGGGGAAGGGGGGAGGAGCAGGGTATGGGCAGAGGGAGGGAGGGGAAGGGAGGAGAGGGGATAAGGGGAAGGGGGAATAAGGGGGAAGAGAGGAAACGGAGGAAAAGGAGGGAAGAGGAGAGAGACTGAGGAAGATAGGAAGGACAGGAGAAGCTGGGGCAGTCAGAAGGAAGGACCTGTGTGAAACAAATGGGCCTAGTAACTAGGGACAGTCACAGGAGGGGGTGGTGTGGGTGCAGAGTTGTGAGGTTAGTGAGTGTTTGGAGGAAGCAGAGCAAATGGGAAGAGGGAAGAGTGTTCCAAAGTTTAGGAAAAAGGAATGAAAAAGCAGCTTGACCAGCAAAGGGACTTACAAGAGGGGAGCAGGAGGGAGCGATAGCCAGGATTGCTGGGGGGTATGTGAGAGAAGAGAGTTTAGATATGGAGGAGGACAGCCAGAACTTGGAAGAGAAGGTGATGCAGAGGGTTAGGTGGCGATCCTCTAGGAAAGGAAGGGTGAGAGCAGAGTAAAGGAAACAGTTATGGGTGTGGGGAGAACAGTTCAGAACGAAATGGCAGGAGTGTAAGGGGGGTACAGTCTGGCCAGGGTGGACCTTGGGGCAGCATCATAGGCTACGTCGCCATAATCAAAGATGGGGAGAATCATCTTGGTAAGGATGTCACAGCGGACGGTAAGAGGGATGCATCTTTTGTCCTGTAGAGGGCACCAATCTTGGGGTGGAGTTTATTGCATGTGCTAAGAGAAGTTAAGGTGACTGTCAGCCAGATACAGAGGTATTTGAATGAGGGAACGTCATCAATTGTGTCCCCATCTAGGGTGTGGGAAGGGGAGAAAGAGATGGGAGACTATAAATCCTCGGCCTGGTGACAAAGCACATAAAGACTTTTTTTTTGGCATTTAGTGATTGCCGATTTGATCTGAAGTATTTCTGGACAGAGTCAAAATCAGGTTGGAGTTTGGAGCTTAACTCTGCTGGAGAAGATCCAGAGATGAACAGGGCTGTGTCACCTGTGTACACGTGGATGGACGCAGATGGGTAGGCAAAGGGAAGGTCATTCAGAACGACAGAGAGAGTGAAGGACCAAGGACAGAGCCTTGGGTGATACGGTGTTAATGGGGGTGGGGGTGGGATAAGAATCTCCAGGTTTTACTGACTGCGATCTACCCATGAGGCAATAGCCAAACCAGTTTATTGCAGGGTCTGAGAGACCCATAGACCTCAGTTTGTGCAGGAGAAGGGAGTGGGTGACAGTGTTGAAAGCTTTTGCTACGTTGACAAAGATGGTGGCAGTAAAGAAGGCCCTGGTCCATAGCTATGTGAATTGTCTTCCTTCCCTCCACTATTCTTGCCCTAGACGTACTCCCCCCCACTTCCCCTTCTATATCTGTAAGAGTAGTTTCCCTTGCCCTATCACAGGGGCACGGTTGCACCTCTATATAGTTAGGTTTCAATGGTCACTTCTATGTTAATTTGAACATTTTGCACTTTAATAACTTTGCAGACTTTCAACCAATTCGTATGACATTTTGCATGCACCATCAGGGACTAAAGATCTCTGGATGTGGCATGTTTTGTTCCGGTTGTATGGATGGGTACGTCGATACAGACTGTCATAAAATTTGAAAATTACCACTTTTCGTCCACTGTTTTGTCACCGCTGTGCAAAAACGGCTTATTTTATTTTAATTTATTTATTACTAGGATTACAATTAGGATTAGGATTTTGGTCTGAGATGTTTAGGGTATACAGGTCTTGGGTAACAGATGTGCCTTTTGAAGGTTTGGTGAAAAAATATTAATCCATTCCAAAGTTATCACATTTCAGTTTCCCATTATTTCTTATGGGAAAATTTAGATGAGAGGCTCGAAATAGGATTCTTGATCGCAATTTGTGAAAAAAAAAATTTTATACAGCTGTTTCTTTGTCACTTAATAGCAAAGAAACAGTCTGGAATTTTTTTTCAGGGTAGAAACAGCTTACTCCACAGAGGAGCCTTTTGGCAATTTAGTGAAAATATATTACTTTGGCTTGGAGTTCTGCAAATTTGAATTTTGGTTGATTTCCCGTGGGATCACATTGTATTGGGAGGTTTACAGAGCCATTTCTTGGTCAGTACGGTGCTAAGCGGTTTGCAATTCTGCTCTGACATTTTCAGGGTAGAAGGGGATTGATTGTGCTATCGATGTGCCTTTTGGTGCTTTCAAGAAAACATAGTAATTTTGTGTCAAGTTACACAGCTTTCAAATTTTGCTGTATTTTCTATAGGATAAGATTGCAATACAAGGTGTTTTTTGATGCACCCACAGACAAATAAAGATACCACCACTGTATCTGAAAAATTATGCGTGGATGGGAGTGCAGAATACCATTATGGACTAGGTCCTGCACTCCCACACATAAATAAGGATAAGATTTTGGAGTGATGCGAGCGCAGAACCCAGGATAGATTGCACTATATCAAAAATTATGAATGGATAGGCAGGCGCACAAGGCCTACAGGGCTTTTCGCTCCCATAGGGCAAATAAGAATACAATTATGCTTTCTCAAAAAGTAAGGAAATTCTTTGCAAATAAACTTTGTTAATGCACAAGTTAGGGTTAAAGTGACAAAAGCAGGGAAATGTGGTATTAAGGTTTCCAACCCTAATACCCCACTCCCACCCTGCAGGCAGCAATAAGTGTGAGGTGTGACTTGACATTGTTAGCCCTAATGCTCGCCACATTCTCATATACTGTATCCATCTCAGCTTTCTTACTCATGGAATGGGGTGAGCGGTAGGCTAGACAATGACAAAGCACACCCCACGCCTGCTGCTGCCTGCAAGGTGGGGGTGGGGTGTTATACCCCAATGCCACATCTCCCTGCCTTTGTCGCTTTAACCCTAACTAATGCATTAACAACGTTTTTTGCAAAGAATATAGTTTTATATACTGCTGTATGTGTTTACTGATTCATCTTATTATACTTCTTTAATATGCTATATTACTATTTATGACATCTATTTTTGTATTTTAATACTGTTATTCTTGTTTATCTTTTTCCATTTTCCGCTCTTCCCCCAGGACACATCAGGAAACAAGCTGTTAGCAGCTCAGAATCTCTTTCCTGGTGAAACATTTGAAATACATGCATACATGAATACTCACATACATAAATACACATTTGTGTCTTTCTGTTGCAAACTGCTTTGTAGTCAAAAGAGACACTGGCACAACTGTGGTTTTTCATACACTGCTGCAGAAATAGAAGAGGACAATGGTGTTTCCCTAGATGATCATTTCTTACTTTATGTTTGCACTGGGCCCAATAACAGTACGGCTGAGGGGGGTCCCTTGGAATGCCGTGGCATGAAGGTAATCAAACACCACATCTTGCAGGTTAGACTCGATCTCCTGCACCTCTTGTAGAATCACATTGCGCTGCCGCTCCACGTCGGAGTCACCCAGACTGGAGTTCTGAAGGACATCGGCCAAGATCTCCACAGCTGTGAAAACACAAGAAGCACCATGAAGCCCTGGTTGCTGAACTGACATTTTACTAGAGGCCTGCGAATACCAGTTACCTCATACTGTTTTTTTTTTTTTTTTGTTTTTTATTTGTTAACCAGGTGTATACACTGATTCCAAGGACCATTTTCATGTATGACCTGGGCCATAAAGATGGCACATACAAGGTAAGAAAACAGGTAAAAAAGATACAAGGTGCAGTAAGTGACTACAATACAAATACACTCTCCGGACTCCAGGAGTCCCTAGTTCTGGGTATACTATCGGCTCGTGGGTGAAGGTCGTGAGGGCACGGTGCCTTCCCCCCGAGCAAAGGACCAGATACATCTCTTGCCAGGTAAAACGACTCCCAAAGCATGCAGCAATACAAGGAAACCCAGCCTGAACTTGTCTCCGACTTCAGAGTAGGAGCCCCGCGGACGCTGCACGTCAGCTCCCCACCACCCCCCTTGGTAGAGTCGTTGTCTTATACTGCATATTAGGTGACCTTAAGAAAACAATCAGGCACTTTTCCCATCTGCAGGTTATCAACACCTACCACTAGTGGCTGCTATATCTACTTAAACGTTTCTCTCACACTACCTGGTGTGACAATCACTGAATGCTGCATGTTGGCTAGAATACCCCTAATTTATCCCACTCTCTTTCTCTGCCAGCTGGTAAACCTCTCCTTCCCTCCAAATCACACCCATAGTCTGTCTATAATTATAGCTCTGTCACCTTTCATGCCCTGCACTACATATCCTCGCGCCTACAGCATAGGAAAACTTTTTTTCGTTATCATACAATGTTGTCCTTACTTTTTATCCTCTCCACTACCCCTCCCCTTAGTGTCCCACCCCCTGTTCCATGCCTGTAAAAACACCACACCACCCCTTCAGCCCCAACTATACCTCCCCCTGTGTTCACTCCTCCCTCTGAAACCATGTCCTTCCCACCCCACCCACAACTCACTCCTAGCCATCCACCCCCAGAAACCATGGCTAACCCTATGCTCTATAGTCAAGAAATTCTGCATTTATCCACTCTCATCCTATCTGCAAACTACCTCATCGTACTGGCCATACACTGTGAAATTATAAGCTGACCCTCAAAAGTGCCCTATCCAGGACCTTCATTATCTTACTGCTATTGATTGGCAACATACACCCCAATCCTGGCCCTTGCCTTTCAACGCAACCAAAAGGGCTATGACTCTGCCATAAACATATGCAGCCTCCAAAAAAATCTCACCCCACTTCAAGCATGGGTCTGCCTCCACTCCCCTGACGCACTCGCAGTCTCAGAAACATGGCTCTCCCCTAACATCCCCGACTCTGCTGTTTTCATACCGGGCTATACACTATTCATATCAGAAAGACTGAATAGAAGGGGTGGTGGTTGTGCACTGTACCTTCAGGATCACCTACAAGGTGTCCAAATTCCTGCTTTAAACCCTGTTGCAGGTGCCCAGTCCCTCACCCTAAGGGTACCAGTTGGAAAATCAGGTAAATTTCTCTACCTGATGTCAGTCTACACCCCTCCCCCCCCCGCAACCAAAAGGAGGCTTTCTCTTCCATTCGAACCTGACTGTACAGCTTCCCAAAAGTCGGAGGTCACTGCCCTAGGTGATTTCAACACAAACTGGCTCCCCCCCCCCACACACACACACACATCCCCATCAGGGATGTAGCAGCAGCCCTAAATCTCTCACAAATGGTCCTTAGCCCCACTCGATTAGACCACCGCAGGGGCACTAGTTCCCTTATTGATTTCATCTTTACAAACCACCCTGAGCATCTCCAGGACATCCAAGTCCTCCCCGACTCACTCAGTGATCACTCCCGTTACCTGCCGTTGGTCTAATAGTTGGAAGCCCCCACCCCAAAGGATCTCCTTGCATCGCCAGCTAAAGATGTCCCTGACATCTCCAAAACCATCTTCTCAACCTAGACTGGTCCCCTCTTGACCACCTGATGTCGATGGATGCCTCCCTGTCCTTCTTCATTAGCTCTTACCAAGCTGCCTGTGACATCTTTGCCCCCTTTGTTAAGCAACTAGAAAAAACAAAATTCTCCCCTTGGGTTAACCATTCCTTACTCTACCAAATGAAGGCTCGTGATAATCTATGGTACCGTGCCATTGAGTCTGGTCGCTCCTCTGACTGTCAACTGTACCGTGCTGCCCGAAACTTATGCACCTGGGCAATCTGCAAGGCAAATGCAGCTTTCTATCAGTCCAACCTAACTGCCACTTGGGGCGATGGGGAGAGGTTCTGGGACAATATGAAGGAACTATGTGCAAAGTCTCCCTCCCCTCCTCCTTCCATGATTATCGTTGACGGTGTCGCCTCCCAAGACCCTGACAAAAATGCAAATGCCTTAAATGTCTCTCTCTCAGACCTCAGCTCTATCCTCCCTCCTGACTTCTTTAACGCTTCCACTGGACACTCTCCACTGCCCCCAGTGCACCACCTTTTTACTTCAAAACAATCTCCCAGAGTGTCGCCCGCTCATATCTCACCAGGTTCCTTGGAAAATCAAAACATAGTGGTGACTCACTGGATGCCAAGCTGCTCTCCTTAACCCTTGATGCAGTCCTTACCCCCCCTAACAAAAAAAAAATTGAACATGTTCCTATGCCTTGGACAGTTCCCTACCTTATAGAAAAAAGCGGCCATTACTCCTGTTCACAAAAATGGTGACTGCACCTCCCCTAGTAACTATAGGCCCATCTCTATACTTCCTCCCCTCTCAAAAGCCCTGGAAAAAATAGCTGCAGATCAACTTATAGACTATTTGGACACACACCACCTACTGTGTAGTCAACAGCATGGTTTCTGGAAAGGGCACAATACCACCGCTGCCCTGCTTGAGTTTACCTCCTTCCTCCATGAAGCACTTGACCAACGGGGCCTGGCCGGATCTGTCTACATTGATCTGTCCAAGGCCTTCGATACCATCAACCACAGCCTGCTAATAAACACCATCCTCTCCATCGGTGTCTCCCCAGAAACTGCAATCTGGTTCTCCAGCTACCTCTATGGCCGCACCCAGCAAGTAAAAATAAATAGCACCTTCTCTGCCAGCCTCCCAATCTGTTCAGGTGTCCCACAAGGGTCCATCCTTGGCCCTCTTCTTTTCTCCCTATACTTAAACTCCCTCCTTTTAGCCTCCACTGAGCGCCTGCTCCTTTACGCAGATGATGCTGTAATCTTCAGCCGGCACTCAGACCCTACCCAGCTTCAAAACTCCTTACAGGGCTCCTTCACAGCGATAGAATCATGGTTCACCTCCAACAAACTTGTCCTCAACTACAAAAAAACAAAGGTCATGCTATTTGCCCATCCTCAACATAAAAACAGCATGACCAAATTATCCATACTTAACTACAGGGTGCCATGTTGGACGCAGTCTCCAATTTTAAATACCTGGGGGTCACTCTTGACTCTGCCCTTACGTTCCGTGAGCATATTGCATTGACTTGCTCTGCCACCAACACTAGAATTGGCCTCCTCTACAAATGTAGGCCCCATCTCCCTCCTGATGCCCTACACTTAGCCATCTCTAGCTCCATCCTTCCCCTAGTAGACTATGGCATTATCACATATGAAGCCGCCTATGACACTGCCCTGTCCAGCATAAAATGCACTCTCAACAAAGCCTGCCGGCTGGCCACAGGCTGTGATCGCCTTACACATACCTGTGACCTCTACCAACAGTCATCTTGGTTAAATTTCCAGGGGCAACTTCTCATTCAGACCTGCCTAAAAAAATACATCTAGAGTTAGCCCCCCAGGCTGTCTATTATTTCTTCAAGCGTGCTTGCTGACAAGGGCCACTAGAAGCTCTAGTACTACTACCTTCCACATCCCCTTCACAAGGACCACTGCCAGCCAAAGATCTTTTTCCTACAGGGCCCCACACTGGATGAACTCCCTCCCTGATGCACTTGAAATCCCAAGGCTAGGGCTGTTTAAGCCAGTGCTGCGTACCAATATCTTGCTAAATAGCTACTGTGACTGCTAATTAAACTACTCTATATAGCTTAGGTTTCTCTGTTGTAAATAATAGTGGCTTAGATCGTTTTTGCACCTTTGGTGGTGCCCTATATATGTTTAGCCCATTGTTGTCTCTGTACAGTATTTTCACTCTGTTTATGTCCTCACTAATGTAATGGCGCGGAGCCTTTGTAAATGAGTCCCTGACTCAAAGGGTTGTAATTCCTAGACTGTATACAAATTAAAAAAAAAAAACTTCCTTTCCTCCTTGAACTTCTCCAACAACCAATCTGGTTTCCGCAAAAATCATTCCACAATTTCCTCCCTACTCCGTGTCACGAACTCCGTTCTGTTCGCTACAGACAGTGACCACATCATGGTGGGGATATTCACAGACCTTGCCAAAGCCTTCGATTCCGTCTCCCACCCACTCCTCCTTCAAAAACTCCACTCAGCAGGCCTGGCTTCCTCCACAATAAATTGGTTTAGCTCTTACCACAATGCCAGACAGCAATCCGTTATAGTGGGTAACTCAGTGTCGTTGTCCCTCCCCATCCTTGCGGAAGTCTCCCAGGGCTCTATTCCAGGCCCAATGCTCTTCACGGTTTTCATCAACAACCTCTCCAAAGTCTGTCCACATACAAATATTTACATCTACGCAGATGACACCACCATTTATGCCTCTGGTCCCTCTCCCGATGCCGTTTTCTCTACTCTACTCTTCAGTCTGATTTCACCTAAGTCCTCCACTGGTTCCAAGACAATAGCCTTAAAGTTAACACTAAAGAAAACTGTTTCCATGATCTTTAGGACTCCCCACAAGCTGGCTAAACTCCCACTTAGCCCCTCCTTCTCCTCCTTTGATGGGTCCACCCTGGACTCTGTAACATCTTACAAATACCTTGGCCTTTGGTCAGATCAACACCTCAACTTCTCAATGCACACAGACTATGTGCACCACGCTTTGCTCCAAACTCGGAGTGCTTTACCTAACAAAAACTCCATTCCTTTACACCTGCGCCAATTACTAGTAACGAAAACCATACTCCCTATTTTTGACTAAGGCGATATAATTTACGCTTCAGCCTCCGCCACCTCCCTCTCCTGCCGCACCACCACCCTAAACGCATTCTGCCACTTTGCTACCAATTCCCCTCCTTGTACCCACCACTGGACTCTACTCTACTCCAGGGTGGAACAAATCAGCTTGTGAGCTGGTGATCAATTTGGCCACTAGCTTTCAAAATCTGGTAGCCAAACCAATTTTTAAGTAGCCACTGGCCACCTGGCTACCTGATTTGTCCCACCCTGCTCTACTCTCTGAATCTTCCTCCCCTCTCTCACAGGAGATACATCCACTCCCTTATGTTCATTGTAAAGTACTGGTTCAACCTCCTCCTACAAGATCTCTCTTCCCTCCTCTAGCCTGCCCCTCACTACTCCCTGAGGTCCAGCCACCCTCATACCTTTTCTATCCCCCCCATCATCGCTCCTCCACCAGAGTCTCAGCCTTCTCCGCCTGCCTCCTCCACCTCTGGAACCATCAACCCTCCCTACTTTGTGACTCTCCAACATTCCCTGCCACAGAGTGGCGAATAAAGCTCATCCCTCCCCCACCCTGTGGCTGCATCCCCTCGTCCCTCTCCTCCCACTCAACACCTAACCCTACCTGCCCAGTCAGTCCTCCCTGGTGGTTACGCCCTGCTATCATCAGTATTAGTTACCCTGTATATACCTTATAGGAGACATGCCTTGTTGCCTAAACTTGTTTATGTATATATTACATAGTATTTATTGTATTATGTTCCTGTATGCTTTTCTTGCATGTGATGGAATTGTAACTTTTGTTTTTTATTCTCCTGTACCCCCTTCCCCTGTGTCGCACTTGGAATCGAGCCTCAGCTCAGTGTGTCTTTCCTGGTTATCAACTTTATATAAACAAATAAATGAAAAGTACGTGATAAAAAAACAAAGGGTACAGAATTGGGCAAACTGGGTATAAAGTGACCGTAGTGCGAGCCATTACAGTGCACAGAGTCTGTGTGGCAGCGCAGTGCCCAACTTATAACACTCAACAACAAACAGCCACCAGAATCAAATATAGAGAATACTGGATGGGCAACTGTGCACAACCAGTATGTTGTGCCACAGAAGGGTTCTGACGCCAGATGACCTCGAGAGCGAAGCTCGATAGGTCCCCTGGAATCAGAACCTCGAGGTGGCACAAAATACTGGTTGTGCGCTTAGTTGCCCATCCAGTATTTTTTTATAGTGTATAGTAATTTCTTCTAAAGAAAACAGTTTTGATTTAAAATTATTCAATCGTCTCATTGTACTGGCTGCTAGAACCTTGGTGTGGTTGCTAGGAGATGTGATGCTTTGCTGTTGGGTACATTTGCAGTGTGGGCGGGGTTACAAACAAAAACATTTATGGCTCTAAAGGAGATCTGCTACCGGTATTTTGTACAGGGCGCGAGACTCGCCGACATCATTGAGGTATGATGTCACTATTCTGATATCCTTTATTGTTTTTTGTGTTGTTCGCTTGTTTGCCTGCTCCTCGATGAAGTGCTTACACTCCCCGAAGTCTAATTTTTAAAAAACTGCCACCGACATTCTGACTTGCACTGCTCTGTGAGGAGACGCTAGTAGGCAGTTTGACTGAGGCACAGAGCAGCGCGTGGAGCTCTAGAGGGTTTCAAGATGTTGTTGTGCTACAGTGTGGTACAATCACGTTCCATGAACGTTTGCACTGTGGTACTACAACATTTTGAAACGCTCTGATTTCTATGCACAATAGCCCCCTACTATACACTATATCATAGTAATAACAGTTTCCAGAGTAACTGTGGTACTCTGGTTGTCAAAAGACAATGGGAGAAGAGCAGATGCTGTGCCCTGGGGTGAGGTCAGTTTATCATGGGGGGACATTTACAGGTTGTGAAGAAGTGAGGTAAATCTTGTAGTGGGATTTAAATAAGGGATGTACATTCCAGGGTCCACAGTGGAACAGATAGGCTGTTCCACATATTTGGGGCAGCAGAGGAGAAGGCCTTCTGATCCATACATGTGGTATCTTGTGGGCACTCTAATGGTAGGCGGGTGGAGGTCCAGAGGTCTCGATATCAGGGATCTGAACTGAGTACGGGGAAAAGGAGGACAGCTCCTTTTCTATGATGGATGCAATGAGGCAGCCTGGGAGGTGGTCTCAGCAGCCCGGGGGGCAGCCTAGGGCCTGGTAGAGGGAACAGTAGCAGCATGGAGTAAGGGCCCATTAAGGCAAACCTACAGGTGTTGTTGTAGGTTATGTTTAGTCTGTACAGGCAGGAGGATGAGGTTTGCAAGTAGATGGGAGAGCAGTAGTCTAGGAGGGGGAGTGAGGTACCCTGCGCAACAGCGAATCTGACTTTCATGTAATCATATAATTTATTTGTAAAAGGCGCCTTTCTTCAACCAAGGTGCCTGTACATAACATTAATAATACAAACATAATTTCCATTTTAGATAAAATATACTACATAAAATTCACTATTAAGTTACTATTCATTAAAACCATCAAATGCAGACTCAAATCTTAAGTGCAGTTTTAAACTCCTGGACGGTCAGGTAATCATGTATCCGATGAGGTAGAGAATTCTACAGGGTCAGGGCCACGAAGCTAAAAGATCGGGCCACTGATGTCTTCAGGTGGACCCTGGGGATCTCCAGCAATCCCTCGTCGGCGGATCGGAGAGGATGGAGGGGGCAGAAGGGATGAAGGAGATCTTGCAAGTAGCTAGGTCCCTGGTCATGTAGGGCTTTACAGGTCAGTAAACCAACCTTGAAGGTGATCCTCCACCGCACTGGAAGCCAGTGCAGTCCACAGAGCACAGGCGTTCTATGGCTGGTTCTCGGTGTACCAGTCAACAGCCTGGCTGCTGCATTCTGCACTAGCTGAAGGCGGCGGACGTCAACCCCCGACAGCCCTAGGTAAAGGGCATTGCAATAGTCAAAGCGAGAGGTAATGAAGACATGGACCAACGTTGGAAGATCTTCAGGAAGAACCAGGCATTTCACTCGGGTGATATTCCTCAAGTGGTAAAGAGAGGTTTTGACGACAGCTGACACCTTGGACTTTAGGGTCAGACCATGATCAATGATAACGCCCAGGTTCCACACCCGGTCTGAGGTAGTTAGCGCCACAGCCCCAAGACATAGTCCCAAGGGTGATCCTTCCAACAAACCAGCCTGCCGACTATCAGGGTCCACAACCAGCACCTCAGTTTTAGCTGGGTTCAACTACAGCCAGCTTGCACTCATCCAGTCCTGGATCTCAGCGAGACAGTTATTAAATACCGAGAGAAGCACATCTTGACCAGGTGCGAAGGACATGTATAGCAGAGTATCATCTGCATAGCAGTAAAAACTCAGACCATACCACCTAATAATCTCTCCTAACGGCAGCATATACACTGCGAACACAGGTAACAAAATGGAGCCCTGCGGTACCCCGTAGGATAGGGGGAGAGGGGCTGAGAAATAAATTCCTGACATCACTCTGAGTCCTACCCTCGAGGAAAGATCAAAACCATCTGAGGACTGTACCAGACAGGCCACAGACAAGCCGCAGGTGCTCCAACAATGTCATATGGTCCACAGTGTCAAACGCTGCAGAGAGATCAAGGAGGACTAAGATGGAATGTGTCTTCCGATCTCTCGCTATTAGGAGATTATTCAGCACCCGGAATAGGGTGAAAATCATAGACACTGTGGCTGGTCATATGATCATCCAGCTGCAACACAACCACCTTCTCAATAACCTTAACCACAAAGGGTAGGATAGAGACAGGTCTGTAATTTGCCAAGCAGTTGTTGGGTCAAGGGAGGGGTTTTAAGAAGAAGCAGAACAACAGCCTCCTTCAGGGGATCTGGGCAGATCCCCCTCTCCAATGACCTCCAGACTATCTCGGCTAGGACTGGACCGATCATGTCAACGTATCCTATCAGGAGGCATGTAGGGCCTGGGTCCAAACCACAGCTGGTTAGTCCCAACGTCTGGATGATAATCACTATGCCAGTGATTGCAGGCTGGCTAAAGTCAGACCAAGTAAACTGAGGGCCCGGCATCTCCTGCCGACCATCGCAAATTCCATTAGAGTGAGCCAGACAAATATCAGACCTGACTGTGGCAACCTTATCTGCAAAGAATCGAGCAAACTCGTCGCACCGTTCTTGCGACATAGCTCCCCCAGACTGGAGATAGGTTGGATTGCATAATCTATCCACAGTCCGGAAGAGCTGAGCTGATCAATTCTGTGCAGCAGCAATCTCCCTGGACAGGAATTATGCTGTCTTGTGAGTGTTTGCTGATTGATAGGAAGCATAATGGTCCAGCAATCTAAGTGTCATCATCCAAGCCTGATTTTCGCCAGCTCCGCTCTAACCTTCGCTCCACTCTCCTCAGCTTCTTCAAGGACTCATCAAACCTCGGAGACCTTGGGCAGAGGGTAAGGGGGTGAACACGAACAGGTGCAATGGAATCCAGGGCCTCCATCACCGCCTTATTATAGGCAAGTACAAGATTCCCCTGGATCCATGCATTCACTTGGTTCACCCGATAGGTCCAGCACCTTCATTAGGCCATCTGGGGCAACACCCCGTGAAGGACGGTACTGGACCAACTCCATAGAGGCAGGCTTATTTGGGGAGCCATGAAACTGAACCCGATGGTGTGATGGTCAGACCACCTGACTGGTTCCACCACCAGATCGGATATCTCCATCCCCAGGAGGAACACCAAGTCCAATGAGTGCCCTCTAACATAGGTTGAGGAGGTAATAACCTGTGTAAGGCCCAGTGAATTCATTAACTGGAGGAAGTTTTGACCAAACTGCGGGAGTTTATCGTCGACCCAGGCACTGAAATCCCCCAGGATCAGCCATCTGGGGCAATCCATAGCCAAGTCAACAATGAAATCTGCAACTTCCTGAAAGAAAACTTTCCCATCTCCTGGTGGACGGCAGATGAGAAGAATCCTGCACCCTCAACCAGGATACACTCAAAGGAGTTGGTAGTCCCCAGTGTAACTTCCATCAGGTTCAGTTCCGATCTAAAACAAATGGCTACACCCCCGCCGCTATGATCCTTTCTCGGACCGTGTATCACAGAGTACCCAGCCGGAACTGCTGAAGCCAAAACTGGGCCAGCATTTTCATCCAGCCAGGTCTCGGTGATGCAAGTCAGGTCAGATGCTCCAACAAGATCTGCTATTAAGGCAATCTTATTCTTAGCAGACCTGGTATTGCATAACACTGCCCGAGTAGGATGAGTGTCCAAGGAAGACCGCAATACTTGCCTGCTAATGGCAGATCCCTTGGGTATGGGAATCAAGCAGGGAGAACCCCTTTCCTGAGCCCATTTGGCCCCTTTGGGGATCATGAAATTTTTGAGCCAGTAACCAACTCCTAGTCTCTGGTTTACGCTGTTTGTCAGCCCCTAGGGGTGATCTGGGTGGCTTTCTTGGCAGCATGTGGCCTTGATGTGCTGCTGAATGTCCCCACTCCAGAAAGCTTCCATGGATGGACCATTGTGGGAGGGTGTGGGTAGGTCGGGAGAATAGCAGAAAATCTGCCCTCGGCTGGCTGGATGATGGCTTTCAGTCCCCGCCGCCACGATAGCCCAGAGGTGTCTGTGCTGACCACTATGTGCCCGGGCTACGTAATAGATACCTCTGGACATTTCTCCTCTCCCAGTTGCAGGCCCACAGGGGAGGGGCCCACCTAACGGGTTACATCTGGTTACCTTAGGGTCACAGCACGGATGGGGAGGTGCACACAAAAAAACAGCAAGGAGGTCTTGTCAGACCAGCCTAATACTCTTTCAGAAGGCATTCAACTCAGTGCCACACAGAAGACTGCTGAAGAAGCTAGAGATCGGAATACACTGAAGAACACAGTAAGATGGGTGGGAAGTTGGTTCAAAGGGAGACAGCAGAGTAGTGGTAAACCGAGTCGGATTAAGGGGAAGGAGGTCACCAGTGGGGTGCCACAGGAATCAGTCCTGGTTCCAGTCCATTTCAATATGTTCATCAGCAACATAGGAGTAGGAATTCAGGGCAAGATGCGTCTTCACAGATGACACTAAGCTCTGTGGTAGGGTAGACAGCAAGTTGAGAAGGGGAGATGCACAGCAACCTGCAAAGGTTGTAGAGGTGGTCCAAGTTTTGGCAGCTGCAGTTCAATGCCAAAAAGTGCAAGGTGATACACATGGGGAACAAGAACCCTAGAACGGAGTACTGGATGGGAAGGCTTAAGCTAGGCACTACCTCAGAGAAAGAGACCTAAGAGTCATCATAACTGATTCCCTTAAACAATCTAGCTAGTGTTACAAGCCATGCAATAAGGCAAACAAGATACTGGCATGCATTAGGAGGAATTTTTGACAGCAGAAGGAAAGTGGTGCTGCTGTCTCTGTACAGATCACTGGCGAGGCCACACCTGGAGTACTGTGTCCAGTTCTGAAGTCCTCACCCAAGAAAAAACAAAGACAGGCCGGAGACGGTGCAGTGTAGGTTACCAAAATGATTCTTGATCAGCAAGGCAGATCTTATGAGGATCAGTTTAGGCACAGAACATGTACTCACTCGAGGCCAGACAAGACAAGGGTGATATTCTATAGATTTTCCAGTTCCTGAAAGAAATGAACAAGCTGAACTGCAAGGAAGTATTCTTTCAGCAACTCTAAAACATGAGGATATGAGTGGATGATTGGATGGGGGAGGTTCTGGAAGGACATAAGAGTTTTATGTCACAGAGAGTGAGGCTGAAGCATGGAAAACTCTGCCAGCTGAGGTGGTGGGCATCAAAACCATTAATGGTTTCAAGCACGGCTGGGAAAGAGTTAAGGGCTTAATAGTTAACTCGGGGAGGAGGTGGGTGACAGTAGCAAGACAGAAAGCAAGGGGGTGGATAGTGTAGACAAAAACTCCATATTGACAAAAGGTCTCGGGGTACGAAAGGGTGCTATAGGCAGACTGGATGAATCACTGGTCTTTTTCTTTCTGCACTAGTTCAATCCAACCAACTCAGTCAACACCAAAACAACGGTGTCCATGACTTTCAGTACCAATCAGAAACTGGTCACACTCACTGCCTCTCCTGTCTTCACCACTCTGGATGGCACATCTCTTAAAACAGTTCAGACTTTCAAGTACCTTGGTGTGTGGCTAGGTAGCAAGCTTGACTTCTCATCCTTCATCAATGCCATCCATGAAAAACTCTGTCCCAAGCTTGGTGCACTGTACCACAACAAAAAGACTGCTCATCTCCAAATGTCCACAGAGAGCTGGTTACCAAAATGGTGTTCCCTGTCTTGAACTTTGTGGATGTGGTCTGTGGTACCACCCCCTCAACTTTCCTCACTAGACTGGATATCCTCTGCAACTCCTTCAGCCACTTTGATGAAAACTCCCCCACCCTGCACACACCATTTTTCACTGTATTCGTCCCCATTTATCCTCCCTCTTCCCCCACGTGCGAGGCTCACTGTGCCTCCTTAATATCCAAATACTGGGTTGGTTCTCTTCTATCTTACCTTTCCTCTCTCTACTGTCCCTTGCTTCCGGTTCCCTTCGTTCAAGAGACAATTGCGATTTTCCTACTCCTCACTTCTACTCCTCTGCTGGGCAATCCACTTTCTCCTATTGACTTTCCTTACTCTAGAATAAACTCCCCTCCTTCCTCCAACACTCTCTATCCCACGGCTCTCTCAGGGACCAGATGAAACTCCAGCCCCTACCTACTTGTTCCTGTTACCCTTCCTCTGGACAGTCCCTTGGCCATGCCTTAACCATCCTGGTAACTAGCCTGTTGGGTCCCCAATCCTGCCTTGTTTCACTAAAATACCACTTCAATCTCCTCCCTTCAGCATGGTGTCAGACATCAACCCACTCTTCAGGTCAATCGCATGTTGTCAACAGTGTGGAGTTCAGAGTATTGCTGCTACTTCTAAACATGCATTTTTAGGAGTTCCTTTTGAGCTGTACCACACTATTTTTTTCTTATGTAAGTTTTTGTATTTATTCAAGCTTTTTACAGATTTTATCTACTGATGTTCCGCAGTTTCTACATTTAAACATTGTACCGTTTTCCTGTCTCTCTCCCAGAGTCACATCTGGAAACGAACTTCAGCTCAGTAAGCCTCTCCAGGTTATCGATTTTCAATTAATTTTCTGCCATCATCATCATCATCTATGTTTCTAAATGAGGGAGGCCTAGATGGCCTCCCCACCGTACTAGAAAACACAGACGTGATAATGGGAAAAAAATGAAAGGCGATGAAGGGGAAAGTGAACATGTTACAAGGAAGGGGCTACGGGGGTCAAGTGGGGAGGGTGAGGAAGGGCAGGGCAACTGAGGAAGAAGGGGATGAAGAAGATAGGCAGGAAGAAGACAAATAGGAGGGAGGTCAAGGACGGCTATAGAAACAGACTTTGACGGCAGATAAGGACTGCTTGGCCCACCCAGACTGCCCATTTTCCTACTTAATGGATAAGCTGCAGATCCTAGTTAACCAGCAGCCTACTTCTTCCTACCTCCACCCCCTAGAATTGCCTTATGACTGTCCCATGCATGCTTGAATTCCACCACTGTTTTCAACTCCACAACCTCCTCCGGGAGGCCGTTCTATGAATCCACAACCCTCTCTGTGAAAAATATTTCCTATGTGCTCTAACAGCACGAGCCAGGGGAACAAAACCAGTGGCCTGGAAGAAGTGGTAGCAGGAGCACACATGGACCTGGCGGTGATCAGAAAGAAGCAAGTTACAAAGAACCATAACTGGGATCTTACCATTCCAGAGTAAGCAATATTTAGAACAGATAAAAAGAGAGGAAGGGGAGGGATAGCATTATATGTTAGGGAGGGAGGTCAAGGACAGTGGGGAGGGCAAGTGCAGAGACACTGTGGGTTCTGGCAGTCTCAGATGGGGAGGAACATCAGGACAGAGTTGGAATACAGACTGCCACTGCAGAAAGAGGAAGCTGAGAGAGAACTGGGGGACTAACATAGAAAGAGAGACTGACGGCGGATAAGGACCATATGACCCACCCAGTCTGCCCATTTCCCTACCTTTTGGATAAGCTGCAGATCCTAGTTAACCAACAGCCTACTTCCTCCTACCCCCATTAGAATTAGCCTATGTTTGTCCCATACATTCTTGAATTCCCTCACTGTTTTTGACCCTACTACCTCCTCTGGAAGGCTGTTCCATGCATCCACCACCCTCTCTGTGAAACAAAATAAAAATACTTCCTCACGTTGTCCCCGAGCTGTCCCCCCATAATCTTCAAATTGTGCCTCCTTGTTTTTGTACATGTCTTTTTCTGAAAGATGCTACCTTCTTGGACTTTGCAGATTTCCTTGAGGTACTTGAATGTTTCTATCATGTCATCACTCTCCCTCCTTTCCTCTAGGGTATACATATTAAGCTCCTTTACTCTCTCTTCATACGACTTCTGGTGTAGACCTTGCACCATTTTAGTTGCCCTCCTCTGGACTGCCTCCATCCTGTCCTGTCTAGGTCCTTGCAAAGATGGGGTCTCCAGAACTGCACACAATACTCCAGATGGGGTCTCACCAACTGTCTGTACAGAGGGATAACAACTTCCAGTTTTCTACTGGTGATGCCTTTCCCTATGCATCCCAGTATTCCTCAACCCTCCTAACTGCCTTCTCACATTGCTTGCCTACCTTTAGGTCATCTGTTATGACTACCCCCAGGTCCCATTCCATTTTTGTTGCTGTTAGTACCTCCCACTGTGTACTCTTCCCCTGGGTTTGTGTTTCCCAGGTGCATTACTTTGCATTTCTTTGCATTGAATCTAAGCTGCCATATCTTTGACCATTCCTCCAACCTTGCCAAGTCCCTTCTCATCCTTTCCACCCTCCCTTGTATATCAACCCTGGTGCACATCTTTGGGTCATCTAAAAAGAGGTATACTTTTCCTTCCAGCCTCTCCACAACGTCACCTATAAAGACGCTGAAGAGGACCAGTCCCAGTACTGAACCCTGTGGTACCCAGCTAGTAACCCCACTTTCCTCAGAGTGGACTCAGTTTATTATTACTCTCTGTGTTCCGTTGTCCAGCCAATATTTTACAAAGGTTATCACCCTGGGACCCACTCCCAGGCTGGCTAATTATTAATCTTGTGTGTGGGACTGTCAAATGCCTTGCTAAAGTCTAGGTAGGCCACATCCACAGCCCCTCCCTGGTCTACTACTTTGGTCACCCAGTCAAAGAAATCTATTAGATTTGTCTGACATGACTTCCACACTGTGAATCCATGCTGCCTTGGGTCCTGTGCCCCGCTGACCTCTAGGTACCCAACAATTCTTTCTTTCAGAAGTGATTCCATAGTTTGACTTCGGTGGTAGGGAAAGTTAACAGGTCTGTAGTTTCCTGCCTCTGCCTTGCTCCCACTTTTATGGAGGGGAATAACATTCGCCTTCCTCCAATCCTCATACCACACCATCTTCCATGATTTGTTAAAAAAAAAAAAAAAAAGGGTAGTCAGTGGTGTCACTAGTTCTCCCCTTTGTTCTTTTAGAATTCTTGGGTGAATCATGTCAGGCTCCATTGCTTTGTCCACCTTGAGTTTTGGGAGTTCTTTCAGGACCCTTTCTTCTGTGAATGTACTGGTATCGACCCCCTATCCAAAGTGCTTCTACTGTTTGGTTTAGGTACCTCCCCCTTCTCTTCTTTTGTGAATACTGAGCAGAAGTATTCATTAGACTAGATTACAAGGGCTGCAAAACAGGGGGAAGTGCTGCTAATGGATGGCTAATATGCAAGATTTGGAAAGGAGGATCCAGCAGCAGTGAGTGCAAGTAATAAGCTGCTTGTACAGGCATTTAGAAAGCATTATTGATACAGAGGGTCTACAAGACAGGGAGCCATACTTGGCTTAGTCCTCACAAATATGAACAATATAGGAGAGCTCTCAGTGCAGGACTCACTGGGAATCAGTACCCAGATGACTGTGTGGTTTAATGTCAAACTACGGTGGAGAGGAGAAAGTTGCAGACCAATGTCTTGCACTTTAAAAAGCAGACACTAGCAGGATGTGGGAGATACTGCAGAGCAGACTATAGTGAGTAAAGGCAGTGGTGAGCCTAGAAGAAACTGGGAATTGATCAGGAACACAATCTTAAAAGCCACAAGTCTCTGCATCACAACAGCAGAGCAAAGCAGGAGAGTTCTCAAACCACAGTGGCTCACCAGAGAAGTGGAAGGGGCTGTAAACAGGCCATCAAAAAATACTAAGAGAGCCAGGAGGAGGGGGACAATGCAAAGTTTCTAAGCAAGATGAAGCAGGCCAACAAGGCTGTGAGGAGGGCAAAGTCTAACTGAAAGCAGTGGAGGGAATGGAGAGAGTGGACAAAATGTTATTTCAGTATACAAAGGAAGAAATGCAAAACAGAAGGAACAGTCAGACTAAGGAAGGTGAGGAGGACAGAGGAAAGACAGACAGAACTGATCAATCTGTTTCCTCTTGGGTGCAGTACTACTTCCTAGTAGAAACCCAACGGCATGTTCAGTGCATTAGCAGTTTCACTTTTGTTCAGTGAGCTGCTCATCCTACAGGTAAATACAGTGTTCCGTTTTAGAAAAATCATGACTCTTATAACAAAAGTCCCCCTATAAATAGGAAACAGAAATCCCATACTGTAAATAGTGGAATCCAATCACATGACATACATACACTGCTGTCATGTACTGTATTACTGCTAACTTGTATAGCTGGCTTCATGGCCAGATTAATCAATCAAATTCTTTATTTATCCAGGCGAACACCATTGAGCAAGCTCATACAAGGTGGGCCTGCACTACACAAGTCAAGTAACAATGCATTTATATACAAACAAATAGACAGTAGATGCAAGAGTACAACAGTACAGGTAGACCTGCAATAGACAGGATAAGTAAAAATACATTTGGGTTCAGGTAAGAGACAGTCGGTAAGGATATACATAACAATAGGGTAGCAAGTCAGTAAAAATTTATACCAGATACAACAACATACATGGTTTAGTATCCCTGTAAGGTAAAGGCATTATAGTCCAGCGAAGAGATTAATTGAAGTAGATGCTACAAGCAAAGAGACATACATAGTCAGTTTAAAAAGACCCAGGCGTATCAAGGGAGACAAGTGTCGGGAGAAGTGGGCAGCCAGTGGGGGTGTCTGGAACTGGGATAATACTAGGAGTGAAGGAATGAGATGCTGTGGGTATACAAGGAATAGGTGGGTGAGGGAGGGTGAGATTTAGGGCGGTGGATAAGTAGGTGGCTCAGGGACAAGTTATGCATTGATACAAGATGGAAGGAGGATGGAAAAAGCAGGGAAGATGTGGAAGGGGGGGTGTAAGTAAGCTAGGATCATTGGAAGCAGTTGCAGGCTTCTGTAATGTATTTTGAGTATAAGGACTTAAACACAGTAATACTAACAGGAGTCCTCAGTTTCAGTGATTTCTGTAGTACACTCCAGGGTGATGGCAGAACGAATCCTATGGCAGCTCTCCCAAAACGCATTAGGGCTTTGGGCACTTTCAGAGAAATCAGTGAACAGCTTCTTGGGGCATAGATTCCAGGCATATTGAGAGTCAGGCAATCAACAATGTACTGCGGAAGTTTGCCAGTGATAGCTCTCTAATGTCCAGAGAGCTGCATTTTTATTTTGTCTGTAGTGTAGGGAGGTCCAACCTACAGCCACATATAAAGAGCAGTGATGGGTGGAAAAGGGGAGACCAGTGATGAAGCGCAGGGCTCTGTGGTAAAATATGTCCAGTTTACCGAGGTATGAAGTAGCACACTAGCTGTATATAAAGTCGGCGTACTCAATTAGGGAAAGAAACGTAGACTCAACTAGCTGTCTCTTGGCCCCGGCTGCAGATGGAGAGGATTTGAGGTTCCCCAACCCTTTCTATTAATATAATACTACACAGACTCAAATACATTCCCCCAAAGTCTACTCTCCTGATTAGCATCTTCAATGACAACAGTTTGTTCGCAATGTACTCAATGAGACGTCATGATACACTCTGCATCTCACAGCAAGCAGTGCCCACCACATCTCATGTATATAAATGCAGTTCTACCACACACTATACAGAGGATAATGGATGGGCAACAGTGAACAACAATAATGTTGTTCGCTTCAAGAGGTTGTCATGACAACCTTGTAAACCTCGAGAGGTTTACAATTGTCATGAAACCTCGAGAAGTTAACACAGTGTTATTGTTTACTGTTACTCATACATTGTCTTCTGTAGTATATGGGGGCAACAGGTAAACAACAGACCATTTCTTGAGCCTGGCTGTTGGGCTAGCATTCCCCGCCAATCCCCCCCAATCCTAATAACAACCCCCACCCTTCCACTGTCCGCTGCTCTCACAGAATACATTCTTTTACTTTTTTCATTAATCTAGACAGATGTACCTTCCCCACAGATTGCTACATTGCCAGTGTTTTTTCCGTGATGCTCAGTTTAGAAGGCAGGTCTTACAGCCACGGCCACTACTGAAGAGCGGAGAGTTGCCAGGCAATCCATGCTGTTGTACCATCCACGTGACATACTCAAGATGGTACAACACTATTACGTCAGGTCAACAGTACAACAAAGTCAGGCATTCAGATCGAATCCCATACATAACAACGTTCTACCATACACTATATGCTAATATGCGCTTCCAACCAACTAGCAGTGCACATTAGCATACAACTTGCAATCAAAGCATGCTGTATATATGATATGGTGTCGGGCAGTGTTGACTTTGTGAGGTACGGAGCATTCTTTACATTAAGTCACACAGAAAGACTTTTTTGGGGTCGGGAAAAGAGGAGTCGTTAGTAAATGAAAAACATTTTCTCACTGTAAAACTGCTGATGGGTATCCTTTAGGGGGTAAGAAATCTTATTTTGTGAAGTTTTCCTTTATATTTCATCACGCCTATTGGCAGTCTACCTAGGGAAGGTTTTCACTGGCATTGCATAGCAAAAAACTCCACAATCTGCAAATGCTGTCCAAAGTTGCTTCATTTATAGCACTCACTTAGTAAGCATCAGTTCGCCCAAAGTGGTCACAGCTGTTTTAGACAAGATAATTTGCAAAATGCTACAGTGATTTATCTTACTGCGACTTATCACAGTAGCTGATAGAAACATTTTTACTCAAGTAAAACGGCAGCTGACTTCGCCAGCAACACTGCCATCCTGTTTGATCAGCGAATGGGCAGCTAGCACCCTCTGTCTGCAGAAGGTGCACATTTCTGCAGTGCAACACTACTTACCCCTCCCTAGGCTGACACGGAAGACCCATAGCTGTGCTGAGACCAGCACCAACCATGTAGTACAGACCACCAATTCAGCTACAATGCCAGGCCAGCCCTGCGTTACAGAATATGAGCAACCTAAAGCAGAACACACCTTTTGGTAAGTCCTTGGACATTGCCTTCATGAAGTATGCAGACTGCTCGCGAGAAGTGTATGCATTCAAGTGGGCACCAATACTCTCCACTTCCTGTTCCAGAGCTGCTTGTGGTCGTTTCTTGGTTCCCTGAAAGAGAACTGCATTTTATAACTGGGGATGCAGTGAGGTCATGACAATTTTTCTAAGGAACCAGATGTTGCAAGAAAAGGAAATTCAAATAACACAACATTTCTAGCAATGGGAGTATAGTACTGATGTCATACAAATTGCATTATCTCAGGCAAGCTGTTGCCCCGGAGACAGAATTTTAAAATGCTAAAGGTCAAACTCTGAAGTGTTGTCACGCACCCCCTAGCATTCCATTGGCAGCTTTATTTCTATAACCAATAAGACATGACGGGGTGTGCATTAGGCAGGTCTAACATACAGCTTTGGGGGGGGGGGTAAGGCAGCTCCCAGCCATGCGATTGAACTGTCTAATGCACAGCCTGTCATGTCTTACTGTGCTTATAAAATGGAACTTGGTATTTTAAATCAATGTCACTAAGAGGTTTAAATAGAATAAAAGTTACATTTTCCATGTATTTTTACCTAAAATAGTTTCTCCGACTGTAAGGGGCAGCTGCATTTTTTTTTTTTTTTTATTGAGGAGTTTTGTCCTAAGCAGGCTTCCACAGTTGTAGTTTAAGAATGTGTCCTGTAGGTCATAGCTTCACCATCCCCATTACGCACAAATCAGCACCAGTTTCTACATCATCATCATGAAAGTGCTCCTCAGTAAACTGCACAAATATTATGGAGAAAAGTTCCACTAAATGTAGAAAGTAAGCTTCGGATGGTGCCTCTCCTCAGCAGTGATCTCAGGAGACAAAAGAGACGGACGAGATTGTTAAGCTATTATCCTCTTAAAGAGCACAGGGATCCCAGCTGGGGATGCACAAATGCCTTGGATGGCAGCCACAAAAAACATAAAAGGCTTTCTGAACAACAGTCGAACACTACATCTGCTAAACGAAGCAGAAAGAAAAGCAATTGGAGGCTCCTCTCCCTGAAAAGCAAATAGAAGATCCAGTTCAAGAAAAGTCTATGCCCTCCCTGGAGGACATACATTTTAGCAGTAAAGACAAAGAGCTGTGAGAAGCAAGCTTTTGATGCAACCCTCCAGAGGACTGCTTTGAGGAGGAAGAGGAACTTATCTCCCCAGATGGTACTACTGAGGAGTTTGGTTCCCCATCAAGGGTGAATGGAGGTTATTCCATATATATTGCTTTTGTTAGCCAAACGGCTAGTACACTGAACCTATGGTTCACACAGACAGAAGTGGACAGAGAGGAGGCGAACTTATGAGTATAATGGTCTCACCTCAACTGTCTATAGTCATCCATAAGGCCTTTCAAAACACCGCTAAAATGATTGTTGCTATAACTTAACCTCTATGGGCATAACTGTGCAACTGATGTAAATTTTTTTTTTTTTTTTTTTTTTTTTTAAACACACACCAAACCAGCACAAGTCATATGTTTGGGACACCCCCTTTGCACCCTGCAAAGTTCAACTGAAAAGTACTAACCGCTTCTTTGCGGTGAACTGGCAAAGAAACAGCAACCTTTAAAAATCCTTTTTCAGTCACGTGATGCAGAGTGTCTGGTAGCTGCTTTCTCCTGAGCTCCCACCCACCACCCTAATAAATCGCTTTGTTTACCTGCTCCATAGCATTCTTGTTAAAGATTTTAATTGCTGGGGTGACTCTGTTCGCTAGTGATACTCCTGGACCAAAGTTAACTACAGAGAGGATCGCCAAAAGCGTCGAACGAGGCAATGGATTCGACATGAAGCCAGCCGGAGTTAAGCACACCGCCCACGTCATCAGAGAAAAACGCCACAGCGTCAAGAATACGAACCGGGCAGACATCGGCAAACGCCCCCTGCTCTCCAAAGCAACCTGCTTACTGAAGATCGTTTTCTTCAGGAGCTTCTGCCCTTTCGGGAAACGCTTCAGGAGATTTCCAGTGAAATAAAAACAATTAGGAGCGATTTTGCTGCTCTTTCACGGAGGGTGGGCGATATGGAGGCAAGAGCGTCTTCCCTTGAAAACTGGAAGGGCAGAACTGACCCAGAAATAGTCAAATTAAGACAACAAATACAGAAACTTCAGTTGAAGACAGAAGACTTAGAGGGCAGAAGTAGAAGGAACAACATTCTAATTCTTGGCTTGCCTGAGTCGGAGGAAGGCGGAGATACCATTCAATTTGTGCAACAGCTTCTCAACAAGATTATTGGCCCTTCTCCTCTTAAACAGCAATACCACATTGAAAGGGCACATCGATCTTTAAAGCCTAAACCTCCGCCTGGTGCCCCCGACCGATCATTATCAGGTTCCTCAGCTTTATTGAGAAACAACATGTGTTGCTGAAAGTGAAAGAGCTAGAGTCAATCCAGTGGGATAAAAATAAGATCCGAATTACCCAAGACCTCCCGTACGAGACCCGCCAAAAGAAAGCAGCTTTTCACCCCTAGTGAAGAAACTGATCACAGCTGGTATAAAGTTCAGGATGAATTACCCGGCTAAATTAATGGTATCCCTGGATGGTGTCTGCACGCTTACGATAACCGGACCAAGCGCTACCTGATCTTTCCATGAGACTCCGAATCTTTTCAAAGGAGACTGACTTATTTATGTATATCAGATCCTGTTAAAGGCAGCTGTTTTGCCTTAAAGTTGTCTTGTTTTGGTCTTTTCTAATAGGATACTTTTAGTCGCTACAAAGGTTGGCTTACCTGGGATTTCCTTAGGGAGGGTGCATGAGGGGGGTGGTGAGAGAAGAGGTTGTAGGCCCCAGGGCCTGTGAGGCCTGGTTAGATCCACGGAGCCTTGAGTGCACGCCACCACTGGGGGAAAGAGGAACCAGATAGGGAGGGGGTGGTTCCCGGAGGTCGCATTTTGAGGTCGGACCATTTTGGTCCGTACGCGCATCTTCCGACGGAGACTTCCTTATCAGACGATTTCCATTATGATGACGCAAGGAAATCGCCGAAAGGCTCCAAACTAAATTTCTGGGGTTAAGATCAGGGAGTCGGGGCATTTTGTACTGCAGGAGTCTCCCCATGTGTCCTCACATTCGGAACATGACGGTCTGTGGGATCTCAGAGGTAAGGCCCTTACAGGAAGCTATTTAATTTTGTTAAATGGGTATGGACCAATGAATAAAGGTCACAGTAGTAAATGGAATGAAATAGCAGCAAGATTAATACTGGGTTAAGTGGGGGGCTCGGGGTGGGAGTTAGGCTCTGGGGGATTCTGTCTTGAGGCCTTATTTGGGAGTTAGGGGTACCTAGGACCAATTTAGGCAGGACGACTACTTTACTTTCTCGTCGGTGCAGATGCAAGTCAGGGGGTCCTCTTGGCTCGACGAGGTCTTGGACCCTAAAGTGGCTTACTTTGGGGCTAAGGTACCCTTGGTGGGGGTCCCGTTTTATGTTGTAGCTGGGTGCTTTCAGGTTTTGGACAGTTTTGGGACCAAATGTAAATAGTTTGGGGAGAAGTTGGGAGGGTGGACTGGGCAAATTTAAGGGGGGGAGAGGTTACAATCAGCATTGTTCACGTTGGATATCTCAAAATATCCTTATTTCTATTTCTGGATTCATATATTGGTTATGCAGACTCAATCAGGTGGCTGGACACTTATCTGTTATGTCTGGGGTGTTCGGGGAGGTTATTGGGGGGGTGGGCGGAAGGTGCCACTATTCAGGGGATTGATTTGCGATGCCATGGATGGTAATTGCTCGTATTGCTTCCTTTTTATTGTTGTTAAATGGCTTTAGGTCACATTAAATTTGCTACCTGGAATGTCAGGGGTATTAGAGAGGTAACAAAGAAAAGACAAATCTTACTAAATTGCTCTCTTACAGGTGTGGACATTTTATTTTTACAGGAAACTCACATTCTAGTTTCTGAAGTCAAATTGCTACGGTGTCAAGGTTTCTCCCAGGTTTTTGTTTCTGAGGGGTCCACAGGCAGTAGGGGAGTGGCTATCATGATAAGACGAATGTACCATTTGTACCAGAGAACTGTACTAAGGATCCAGAAGGCAGATTCGTACTAGTTAAAGGTGTGCTCAATAATCTGGAGGTGGTTCTGGGGCTATATATTGTCCAGTTGGTGGGGACCCTAATTTCCTTATGCAGTTAACAGCTAGACTATGTGAACTCTTGCCAACTGTATTCATTTTGGGGACTGGAATACTGCCCCCGCGGGTTCTTGATAGAACCTACAGGCCCATAAGACCCTCCACACCCTCAATTGGCCCTTCATGACTTTTGTAACCTGCTGGGTTTGAGCGATCCTTGGAGAATCTTGAATCCTTCCAACCGCAGTTACACGTATACAATCCAATCCACAAGTCCTGGTCAAGATTAGATTATTTTTGTAAGCACTGTGCTTTTGGCTAATATCTCCTTACTGGTATAGAGCCGATTGTCATTTCGGACCACGCCATGGCTTGGATAAAGTTATCTCCCAGCCCCCCCGGTCAGAGGGACATCTCTTGGAAACTCAATACACAACTTCTGAAAGATGAACAAAATATTGCTCATTTCAAATCTTTGATCTCGTCCTTTCTCGAAACTAACCAAGGTTCAATTTCCAGGAATGATTTAGTTTGGTGCGCGCTAAAATGTTTCCTCAGAGGAGAGTTTATAAAAATAGCCACTAAAAGGAAGAGGTTGAGGGAAGAGAGAATTACCTTTTTGGCTAACCGGATTAAAATGGCTGAAGGTGTCCTCTCTTCCTCTAACTCTCAAATAGATTTAGAGAATTTATGTAGGCTTAGGAATGAGTATGAAGACCTGATTAGGGAAAAAACGGAATACGCTATTTTAAAATCTAAAACGCGATACCTCGACCAAGGGGAGAAACCCGGGAGATTACTAGCTTTCAGGTTAAGAGAGGTAGAAAGCTCTAGGTTAATTCCTGCCTTAAAGGCAACCGACGGTTCAATTAAAACTGCACCAAGGGAGATAGCAAAAGTTTTTGAAGACTTTTACAAAGACTTATATAGTAACAGCGCCTCCTCACCATCAATGTCAGATGCAGAAGCCTTTCTGGAAGGGCTATCTCTTCCAAAATTGCATCCGTATCAATGTGACTTACTTTCCTTTCCTATCACTCTGAAGGAGGTAGAGGAAGTCATCAAAAATCTACCCATGGACAAATCCCCAGGACCCGATGGCCTTCCCCCAAACTTCTACAAAACCTTCCATAAAGAGATTGCTCCTGCTCTCCTCAAGTTATTTAACTATATTCTCTCCTTGGAACCACTAGATCCCTCTTTGCTGGAGGCTACCATAATTTTAATCCCTAAACCAGATAAACCTAATTTGGATCCAGCCAGCTATAGGCCAATTTCACTACTTAATTATGATATTAAAATTTTAACCAAAATTCTTTCCTTAAGAATCAAACAGGTCTGGCAGGTGTTGTTGGGTCATGAGCAAGTAGGCTTTGTCCAAGGGAGGTCAACTATGGACCATATATGTACACTTGCCCACATTTTTCGCGCGGCTCAGGAGTCCCAGCTACCTATGGCTCTAGTTGCTCTGGACGCAGAGAAAGCTTTCGATCGGGTTAGTTGGGAGCTCCTGTGGTCTACCCTAAATAAAATGGGCTTTCCAGAGAAGTTTATTGGTTGGATAAAGGCGACATATAGCTCGCCCTCTGTGAAGGTCTATTGTAATGGGGTGTTCTCATCTCGTTTTCTCCTGTATTCTGGTACTCGTCAGGGATGTCCTTTGTCCCCTTATTTATTTAACTTATACCTGGAGCCCCTATTGCTTCATATCAAAAGCTCACCTAAGATTTCTGGCTGTGTAATTGCTCAACAGGCTTTGACCCTCTCAGTTTTCGCAGATGACATTCTCTTACACCTCTCAAATCCTGAAACTTCCTTAGTGGAGGTACTGTGAATAGTTAACCATTTTGGTAAAGCAGCCAATTACAGGTTGAATTTGTCCAAATCAGTGATATTCCCACTCAATTCACTCCAACTCCAGGCTAATGTCTCCCAATTTGGTATGAAATGGGCCCCAAATCACTTCAAATACTTAAGCATTTATTTGGCCCGGGATGAGGTGATGATTAAGAAGCTCAACCTGGATGACCTGTTGGACAGAATCCAAAAGGACCTCAACAGGTGGGACAACCTTCCCTTGCTATAGGGGCATCAATATAATCAAAATGACGTACTTCCACTAATCTTTTACCCTTGAACCTTCTCAACATCTGGCTTCCTAAATCTTATTTCTAATGACCAAATTTATCTGGGGTGGCAAAAACCTAGAAGATCCTTCATCAAGCTCTGCCTACCTAAAGACAAGGGAGGCCTTCGCTGCCTAATTTTGTATTATATTATTGGGCCAGTCACTTAGCTAAACTGGCTAGATGGATCGGACCTCCGAATGAGTGCTATATGCCCACATGGTTAGAGCTGGAGCTTAAATTACTGGAGGAGCATAACATTTCTCCCCATCATATCTTTTATTATAGTTTCTCCTCCCTTCCGGAGGTTCTTCATAACTCAGTGATAGGGGTGTCCGTTAAAATCTTAACTCAATTTTGGAACTTCTTTAAAATTTCATATACCAAGGATCTGGCCCAACCATTGGTCCTTAACCCTAATATCAGAACAGGCGGACACATGTTGTCATCGACCTGGCTCCCACAAATTCAGGACTGCTTGGTGGAGGATCTCTATGTTCAGGGGTCTCTTGGTTCCTCTAGTGACATACTTACAAAACTGAATTTACCTCCCCAGAATATCTTCAAGATATACCAATTAAGACACCTAGTAGGTAAAAACTTTGGGTTGGCGAGATCATCCTCAAGTTAGGCCTTTCCTGGAGCAACTCAGGGCTTATGCTACTAATCCCACTGTATAGCTAGGTTATATAATTATCTGTTATCTACAAAATTTCCTGATCCCCTAGCTGGTTCCAAGACATGGGCCTCCCTCATCTCTGATCCTTCCCTTTCCTGGACCCAAGTTTGGCGTGATGTGTACAGATACCTTACTTTAGATAGGAATAGACTAATCCAGTTTTACATTTTAAATAATATGTATTATACACCACTGAAGCTGGCCAAATTTGACAGATCAAAATCTGATAACTGCATCAGGTGTGGCTTGGAAGTGGGGAATTTATTACACACATATTTTGGTCATGCCTCAAAGTTGCCCCATTATGGCATGCAATTCGTAATGGCCTGGATCCGATTTTGGGTCTGGAGGATCTATTTACAGCTGAAGTCTGTATATTTGGTTTGTACTCGAATATTAGGTGCAAAGAACGAAAATTCCATATGGCCATAATTTCAATGGCAGTTAAAAGGCTAGTGCTTAGACACTGGCTAGATCAAGTAATTATTTCCTGTAATGAATGGTTGGAAGAAATCTCCTTGTGTTTTAAGATGGAAAGATTAATAGCCAGTTCCAGGCATGCCATGCCTACTTTTCAGAAAAAATGGGGCAAGTTGTACGCTTTATATCTCCATTGAACCCTCTATTTGGAATCCTCTGACGGATCCAGTATGAGATGCCTCTATGTGGCCAATTACTCCTTATTGGGTACTGTTCCATGGCACTAACTAATAGTCCTCCAGGTTCACCTGGAGTTGGAGGTGGCACCTTCCTGGGGTGGGTTGGGGGTATTTTGCTATTTGTTCCCTCCAATTTCTGTTCACAGATGGAATTTGGACTTGTTCTGTTATAACATCTGTACTACATATTTGTCTTTTTTGTAAAATTAATAAAGCTTTGAATTTCATAAAAATCCTTTTTCGTGAGCAGTCAAAATCCCTACTCGCAAGCCGAATCCCTTTTGGTGAGGTGACAAAAATCACTGTTCGTGATCCAATTCTTGTTCGTAAGAAAGGACCATCTGGTCCTGATCCGATGAACAAGGATTTTATCAGCTCAAGAAAAGGGATCTGCTTGCGGAAAGGGATTTTGACAGCTCACGAAAAGGGATTTAAAAAACCAAATCCCTTTTCGAGAGCCAATCCCTTTTCATGGGATGACAAAATTCCTGTTCTCGAGCCAATCCTTGTTCGCAAGATAGGGCCATTTGATCCAGAAATCGCGAACAAGGATCAGAAGCAAGTGACTAAAAGGATTTTTAAAAATACAATTTTTTTTTTATATAAAACTGAACAGAACAAAAGCCATGGGTTTGTAGAGGGCATTGCCCTGAACAAAGCCCATACTTCAGTTACCACAGAACACATCCGTGGGGCAAGTTGCAATGTTTTCTTTGTAAAAAAAAAAAGATGAAAACAAGATGCCGGCTCGCGAAAAGGGATATTTTCCTCACAAACTGGGATTTTATAAATCCCTGTTCACGAGGTGACAAAAGCCTTGATTGTAAGGCCAATCTTCTTTCGCAAAATATACACCTATTCCAAAGACTGAACTGAGCATGCTTTTTTCACTATGCACTGCGCAAAAAAACCGCACATCTGATCAAAACGAAACTTGGCATGTCCGGAGATCTGCCCCACGGGACAGTGCATACCAAGTTTCGTGTAAATCTGTGAATGTTTGCAAAGTTATTATAGTGCAAAATTTGGGGTTTAATATTAGACTGCTTACCCAACTAACTATAGGGGCGCAACTATACATATATATTTTTTTTTCAATCCATATTTTTTTCCTCCAGTTCTTCCAGTCCACCCACCACAAAATGGCATCCACAGCCCCATCACCTACTGGCTCTTGAACTTTCAACTTTCACTTACCCAGGACCACTGAAGTGCAGAGTGGGTGCCAGGTTGATGGTGTATGAGCCTGCAGGGGATGCCTGCATCTCCTCCAATGATCAGGGCATTTTACCATCTGGTTTTCATCCAAAGGGAGCCAGTATGCAATGATGCACACATCAAGGTGGGCATCGTGTTGGCATCAGGTAGCACTTCTACCCTGCTGTGCTGGTCTTGCCTATGATGCCACCTTGCTGCCGCTAGGTAATGACTGTGGTGCAGGACACAAATGCTCACTCGGCTGAAAAAGGAAAGCCAACCCAGGAACACCCAATCCTCCTTCCCCCGGCTTGCCCCCAGCTCATTCCCAAACGCAGGCGCAAGTGGTAGCGCTACAATGGTGTTATTGGTTCAGTATTTAACATCCACTACACCTGAACATACAATTCACAAACAGCAGTCAGGCAGGTCAGAAATGCCTCAGATTACCTTAAATGCCATGTGTTCGAGGAAGTAAGCTGACCCGTTGTTGCTCTCACTTTCATAGCGGCTCCCAGCCCCAATCCACACACCGACCTAAGGCAAGCGAAAAAGCACAAATGTTTAACCAAAGCACTTTTAAGCAAAACTTAACTTACTGCAATTAAAATGTGTAAAAAGCACTCTGCCAAACACATGCAACGGTTTCTAGAGTTCAAAGGGAATTTATTTTTATTTATTTATTTTTTACTGGGTAGCTGCGTGCGACAACAGAATTGCCTATATTCAGGCATGACCCGGAAGGGTTACAGACATTGTGACAGAAGTCACATGGTGACAACACATTTCAGAGCAGAGCATATGAGGTTGATATAGTAATACATGACCTCAAAATATTCTGTTTATTTATATAATTCGGGTTTACAACCTTTGAGTCAACGACTCATTTACAAAGGCACCTCGTCGCAGGGAGGGTATACAACAATTGGTAGTGAAGTACAACAGAGGAGAACGATACAGGTGAAGCACAATAAACACAAGGCAATTCCAGTGTTACACTAAGAAAAAAAAAAAGATGCTTACAAGTAATTACATGTAAGTTTTGACATGATTATATATATATATATATATATATATATGAATATGAGAGAGAGAGAGTGTGTGTGTGTGTGTGTGTGTGTGTGTGTGTGTGTGTGTGTGTGTGTAAGGTATGCACTGGAGATTCCAAGGAGGATACCTAGGGAAAGGGGATGGAGGGTTGGTTGGGGGGGCAAGTCCAAAGGACTTTGTCAAGTTCAGTGGGCCAGGCAGGGGCATTTACAGTTACAAGAGTCAGAGAGGTGGTTTTGGAGGGCGACTTTGAAAGGGACGATTTTGGAGATGTGTGTGATGGGGGCAGGGAGTTGTGCCAGGAGGGGGCTCTGTAGTGGAAGGACCTTTGGGCGAGGGAATTCCTGATTCTAAGTATCTGAAAGGTGGCCTTGGCTGTGCTTCGTGTGGAGACCGACTGGGAAGCCAGTTTTAGGGATGCAGCAACCCCGGGGGGGCGCCATAGAAGAGATATTTTGGCCAGTATGCAGGTTTGGTAGCGCAGGTACTCATCAAAGGTGAGTAGGTTCAAGGAGGAGTACAGCTGACAGGTGTGTGTTCAGCTGGAGGCGCTGGTCAGGAGCCTGCAGGCCTGGTTGATTGAGGTCTGGATTTTGGTGAGGGCGGTGCTGTCAGCTGCAGCACAGATGGGAAGTCCGTAGTCTACCAACAACAGGATGGATGAGGTGATAGCCAGCCTGAAGGCATTTTGAGGGAGGCAGTCTTTATGGTGATAAAGGAGTCCTATCCAAGTGTTTATGACAGAGGACAGAGTATTAAGATGGGAGTGGAAAGTGACAGCAGAGTCGAAGGTGACACCCAGATATCTGTAAGTTGGCACCTGTTCAAGGGGGTGCAGGATGCTAGGGAGGATGAGTAGGGGGTGTTTTTGGCCTTGCTCTGGCGGTGGGCGAAGAGCATAGATTTGATCTTTTTGAGGTTCAGGACCAGACGGTGGTCAAGGAACCACTCTCCAGCTTGACTGAATCTGTGTTGAAGGGTGAGGGGGGTCGGGTGGGAGGTGATGAGAACTGCATTGTCGGCATAAAGGAGCATTTTGCCCAAGCATGAGCTGGGGAGGGTGCTAAGAAAGACTGAACAGTGTGGAACCCAGGATGGACCCTGGGGGACACCAGAGCAAACTGGTAGGGCGGTAGATAGGGTACTGTTTATCTTGACCTGTTGGGATCTGGCATGGAGGTAACTGGAGAACCAAGCAAGGGGGCCAGCTGAGAAACCCAGTTGGTGGAGGGAGTCAAGCAGGAGGGGGTGACGCACAGTGTCAAAGGCCTTGAAGAGGTCGATGAACAGTGCTCCAGTGATGCCCCCCCACCAAAATCCAGAGCGATGTGTAGGTGCTGCGAGAAGTCCAGGAGGGCCGATGTGGTGCTGTGTCCAGGCTGCAAACCGTGCTGTTCATGACACAATATGTGATATTTGGCCAGGTACTCCGTGAGTTGGATGGACACTATTTTTTCCAGTGCTTTAGAGAGTTGGGGGGAGGATGGATATCGGTCTGTAGTTGTTGGGCACTGTGCGATCTCCATTCTTATGGATTGGGGTGATTTCAGCTGTTTTCCAGGCGCTTGGAAATTGACAGAGACCGGTTTAACAGGTCAGCGAGAGGGACTAGCATGACATCCAGTACTAGACGGAGGATCCTGGAGTCTATGGGGTCACAGCTAGAGTTGCAGAAGGAGGGGCTTTTGCAGGTGTGGCCTAGCTTCATGGGGAGATACAGCGGGAAGGAGAAAAGGGGGTCCAGAGTGGGGGGTAGAGGCAGGCATTGGGTGCGAGACGTGGCTAGGAAGGACTGAGCTTAGGTTGGTGAAAGCCTTATTGAGGCAGTCAGAAATATGGGGGAGACTGTGGTGATAACTCCATTGACAGATATCTGAGACCGGGGGGAGCAGGTTTGCCCATTGAGCTCCTTCACATTATCCCAGAAAGCACGTGCTGAGCCCCAGGTGGAGGCCAGGGTGGTTTGGTAGTGTTTGGCCTTGGCTTGCTTTATGGCCCAGGTGTACTTGTTACGAGCAGCATTATAAGCCTGTCTGTCCGCCTGACTCAACCGCAATATGCAGGAGGTTGTCTCGTAGCCTCAGTTGTTGGATATGGGAAGGGGAGATCCATGAGGCATTTTGCCTTTTGGCACGGGTACTGGTAATGGGGGCGAAAAGGTCACAGGCCTTGCAGAAAGTTCTTGTGAAGTAGGCTAGCGCAGTATCAATATCAGCCGCGAGCAAGACTGGGGACCAGTCAAGTTGGGCTAGATGCAGCCTCATCTTCCTGAGGCCCCCGGGGCTAAAGCGGAGGCAGGAGGTAACCTAGGACACGGGTTTCTGTGTGGGGAATGATCAGCAACAGAGGACAGGGGAGTGGTCGCTAAGCGAGTTGGCTAGGGACATTAAGATCCCCAATTTTGTGGGGGTGGTTTGACAGTATTACATCAAGAAGGGTGCTGGAGCCACTTAATGGATTAAATCTCGTTGGGAGTGTGACTAACTGTGTTAAGTCAAGAGTAGTGAAGGGATCCCTTATGTGTGCGGCAGTGTTACTAAGCCAGTTGACAGTGAAGTCACCTAGGACGAGCTGCTCTGCTTTGAGAGGCAGGGTGGAGAGTCAGTAAGGGAGTGGACTGCTGGACCCTGGTCCCTTATGGGTATGTATGAGACTGTGAGAAAGAGGGCCCCTACCTGGGTCTGGCGTGATTTTTATGGTGATGGCTTGGGCACCAAAACCGAGCATAGGGGCAGGGAGAGCATGGCTTAGGAGGGAATCGCACAAGTAGTCTGCGCATCAGCCTCCACATTTACCAATGCGATCCTCTTTGAACAGGGTGAAACCAGGGAGGAAGACAGCAGAGTCGGGGGTTGACGCAGAGAACCAGGTCTCCACTATGGCAATAATGTCGGGCCGGTGTTGAACAACCCAGCACTGGAGGGCTGCTGTCTTCTTTGGGAGACTGCAGATGTTAATTGAAGCAATGCGGAGGTCACGCCTGGTGGGGGGACGGGTAAAAAACCCAGGACTGGGGTTGTGGTGGATGTTCCCAGAGAGTAGTAGAAGTAAAGCGATTAGTCTGAGTAGCGGGCTGCGGCAGCTGGGGCTGTTGCAGGGATCCGGTGAAGGGGGTGCAGGGGATAGGTAGGGCGTTAAGGATAGGCATGGCTAGGGTGGGGTGAGTCCAGATCGACCCGGTGGGGGTACAGGTTGGCGGGGGATGCCGTGGAGTTATAGGATGGTTCAGTGTGGGTTGGGGGGGTGACTGGGGTAGTGGGTCACAGGGCGGGAGTAGGAGGAGCTGGATTGGGCGAGGGATGAGCCAGCAGGGTGACCATAAGTAGACCAAGCGTGAGAGCCAGTATGCCCATAGTTGAGAGCCGCCCGGTGTATAAGGGGAACAGCGGTTCTTTGGTGAGGGCGGTTGCTGCTACAGAGTAGTGGTAGCGTCGCCGCCTCGGGGTCAGAGGTACAAGGTTCAAAACCCCAAGCTGGGGGGTGTTGCGGAGCCTGGGAGAGAGGTGGTCAGGGGCTAGGAGGGACTGGCAGAAAGGTGCTAAGAGGGGTGGAAATAGCAACTCCTAGTGGCCATGCCAGGCACTAAGGAAGGAAGGGGGGGGCGACAGGTTGGGAGATGGAGGGAGGTGCAGAGAGGCACTGGGCAGGATGTAGGGCAGAGGAGTAGGTGGGAGGGCAAGAGTGCCTAGGAGTAGAAGAGACCAGGAAGTATAGGAAGGGTTACGTGCAGTGCAATGGGTGCTACCTCTGGTGGTTAGAGAACATAAGATGCAAATGGGAAAGTGGGGACTTGATTCCAGGACAGAGCATTCAACTATGGTACAGCAGTGCTACAGCAATACATTACAGAGCAGGAGCACAATATTTATAGTGTTACAGGAGAGGGAGCAATCTTAGATCTGTTACTTTCAAATGGAGATGGCGAGAGGATCACAGATTTAGAAGTGGGTAGCCATCTGGGAACTAGTGACCATCGAACAGTATGGTTCACGATAAACACAGAGGTAGAGTCATGCCATACAAAGGCAAAGGTACTGGACTTCAGAAGGTCAGACTTTGCCAAAATGGGTGAGTGCCTAAGGAATGCACTAGCAAATGGGCAGGAAGGAGGGGTAGAAGAACAATGGGGAATAATCAAAACTGCCATCACAGAGGCAAAAAGTCTTTGTGTGAAGCAAATAAAATAAAACGATGAAAGAAACCACTATGGTTCTCAAAAGAGGTGGCAGGGAGAGTTAGGGAGAAAGAGAGAGAGCATTCAGAAGTACAACGAATCACAGAAGAAGCAGGACAGAGAATTGTATCAGTTCAAGCAAAAGGAAGCAAGAAAGGCAGTCAGAACAGCAAAGGTCCAAACCGAGGAAAAGATAGTGAACTCAGTTAAAAAGGGAGAATAAAACCTTTTATAGGTACATCGGGGAGCGAAAGAATAACAAAGGAGGGACAGTGAGGCTTAATAAAGGGAAGGGGAGGAGAGCAGAGGGTGACTGAAAAGGATGAAATGGTTAAAAGGAAGAGATACTAAACAAATACTTTTGCTCAGTATTTACAAATGAAGAGGGGGTACCAAAACCAAACAACAGAAACACGCTGGATACGGGGGTTGATACCAGCCCTTTCACAGAAGAAAGGGTTCTGAAAGAACTCTTAAAACTGAAGGTGGACAAAGCAATGGGGCCTGATGGGATTCACCCCAGGATTTTAAAAGAACTAAGGGAAGAACTAGTAACACCACTGACTACCCTTTTTAATAAATCATGGGAGGATGGGTTGGTACCTGAAGACTGGAGGAGGGCAGATGTGATTCCGCTACACAAAAGTGGGAGCAGGGCAGAAGCAGGAAACTACAGACCTGTTAGTTTAACCTCAGTGACTGGCAAAATGATGGAATCACATCTGAAAGAAAGAACTGTTGACTACCTAGAGGCCAGAGGAGTGCAGGACTCAAGGCAGCATGGATTCACAGCGGGAAGGTCATGTCAGACAAATCTAAGATTTCTTTGGGTGACCAAAGTAGTAGATCAGGGAGGGGCTGTAGATATGGCCTACCTAGACTTTAGCAAGGCATTTGACGCAGTCCCACACAAAAGATTAACATACAAGTTGGCCAGCCTGGGAGTGGGTTCCAAGATGGTAGCCTGGGTAAAAAATTGGCTGGAGAACAGGACACAGAAGGTAACAGTAAATGGAGTCCACTCTGAAGAAAGGGGAGTTAGCAGTGGGGTAGCGCAGGGTTCAGTACTAGGTCTGGTCCTCTTTAATGTCTTTATAAGCGACATTGCAGAAGGACTGAAAGGAAAAGCATGTCTCTCTGCAGACAATACAAAGATCTGCAGTAGAGTTGATATACAAGGTGGGGTGTAAAGGATGAGAAGAGACTTGGCAAGGCTGGAGGAATGGTCAAATGTATGGCAGCTTAGATTCAATGCTAAGAACTGCAAAGTAATGCACCTGGGAAACAAAAATGGGGGGTGAGATACTAACAAAAATGGAACGGGACCTGGGGGGTAGTAACAGCAGATGACCTAAAGGTGAGCAAGCAATGTGAGAGGGCAGTAAGCAGGGCTGGTGGGATACGGGGATGCATAGGGAGAGGCATCACCAGTAGAAAAGAGGAAGTTGTTATCCCTCTGTACAGACAGCTGGTGAGACCCCATCTGGAGTACTGCATGCAGTTCTGGAGACCCAGTCTCCGCACAGACAGGATGGAGGCAGTCCAGAGGAGGGCAACTAAAATGGTGCAGGGCCTGCACCAGAAGACATATCAAGAGAGACTTAAGGATCTTAATATGTGTAGCCTTGAGGAGAGGGGAGAGAGAGGGGGGGGACACGATAAAAACTTTCAAATACCTCAAGGGAATCAACAAAGTCCAAGAGGGTAGCATCTTTTAGAAAAAGAGGTGTGCAAGCACAAGGGGGCACAATCTGAAGCTAGAGGGAGGATGGCTCAGAGGTAATGTGAGGAAGTATTTTTTCATGGAGAGGGTTGTGGATGCATGGAACAGCCTTCCTGAGGAGGCGGAGGAGTCAAAAACAGTTGTGGACTTCAAGAATGTATGGGACAGACATAAGGCAATTCTCGGGGGTGGAGGGTGGAAGAAGTAGGCTGTTGGTTAGCTAGGATCTGCAGCTTGTCCATTAGGTAGGGAAATGGGCAGACTCGGTGGGCCAAGCAGTCCTTATCTGCCATCAAATTCTACGTTTCTATGGTTCCACTAGGTGCAATCATTCTATTAGAGTGTGCCCTGCTTAAATGTACTTTTCTATTCCTTGTGTTCTGTTGGGTCTCTGTATGAATGAACAAGTGTATACAGTTATCAACTCTATGTGTTACCCAGGAGAACGGATAAGGGTAGTAACAGGGTATTTTACTACCATTTTTGTGTGATATACTCCCACTTTCTGATTTCAGGAATTTTTTTTTCACCCCCACACGGCACATGTACAGTATGTTGGTAAAAAAACACAGCTGACAGCATCATGCAATGCTACCTGCCATGGATGTACAGACTAACAGAGTGCAGGTAAAGAGGAAAACAAAGCACAGGAATTAAGGCTCTATATGCTTGTGGCATTGTAAGAGAAAACATTTTAAACTTACTGTACATGTGGGATGATCAGACTCCTCTGAGGCAATACGTAATCCATTGTCCAAGGTGGTTACTTTCGTCTCTGGAATATTGAGAAGGGTCTGGGCATAAGAGACAGCACTTTGATGCCTCTTTAAACTCAGAAGAGCTGGCTGTAGAAACAAAACATCAACAACCTTTGAGTATGTCACATCACAAAACGTCATGCTACTGAAGTTCAACTACAGTGTCTCTCTGGAAAACAAACTATGGTTTCAATTTAACTGTTTCTTGCTCAAGCAGCAACAGCTTGGGAAACTCCTATCATCCATAAAGTACCTTACTATAGCTAAAATAATCTAAAATACATTCACACAGATCCACTAAGTAGATGTGCATTTTTGTATAGGGCTTCCTCCTTCTGGAACTGTCTTCGAAGACAATGCTGCTTTCTTAATGTATAAAATAATTTATTTTAATAAAAACTATAAATAAGCCTAGTTTGTTCAAACTGCTAAACTCATGTGTGTTCCAGTTTTCTACCTCAGTGCATTCTACCACCATGCCTTCTCCCTCCAGTGCGTCAAGGAATCCCCCTAAATGATGGTCCTGGTGGAAGCAAAAGAACCCAAGGCACTCTTCACAAAAGAGTAGAGGACTTTCCTCGGTGGCCAGTGTTCCCCTTCCCATAAAACCAATTAATGGGATTACACATTCAGTCACTTCACTACCAGTCTAGCACTGCTGGTAAAGCACTTTGGGATACATTGTGTATCCCTTCCCCCTCCTCTCCTAGATGCTGGTTTACCTTGGCCTACCTCACCACGGGTGACAAATAACTGGAGAATTTGTGGACCTGACATTCTTTGTGCGGTCCAAGTAGCACTCCAGGGCTCTTTTAGGGACACTCAACCCCATTAGGCCTCAACAAGTCCCTAGTTTAAAAAACACATTTTATGATTGCTCACATTCTATAAAGATTGCAGATGTAGCAAACTGTTTGATTCTGATTCAGTTTCTCTTTTTAAAAGTTAGGAAGACCATCCACCATACTGGTGTTACCACACCAAAACATGTTTGTTTACATTCCTTTATCAACTTCCACTGCATGTTTTCTCGACTTGGGAACACCCCAGCAGTGTCTAACCACTGATGATGCAGTGAGAGGACAGTAGGCTACTGCATCAGGAGCGGCTGCACTGTTTGAAGGAGTTTGTCATGCACATGAAGTATACAATAAGAGTTGATCAAGGAATAGAAACAAAACAAGGTTGGGTATATTACACCATTACCATCTATTTCAGTTCTACCAAGAAAGGATGCACATAAAACAAACAGCAACATTAATGAGTTTTAGAGAAGATAAACGATCATAAAATGTGAGTTTTCATTGAGAAATGATGCAAAAAAGGCCAACAGTGTCTCTAACATTCAGATTCAGACACCACCTTGGGAAGGAATTTTCTATTAGTCCTCAGTTCCACCTTGTCCCCATGGAATATGATATGGTTGGGATCGGTGCAAAGGGCTTGGAGTCCACTCACCCTCCTAGCTGAAGTAAGTGCCACCAGGAAAACTGTTTTCCAGGTGACATCACTGTCAGTGGCTCAGCAGGTTGCACACTCACCTCCAAGGCCGGAAGATCGAAAGATTGTGGGTTCTAGCCCACACCAGGCACTTGAGGTAAATCCTAATACTGACACTGCAGTGCATCATTAGGGGGATGCTGAACACCTGAGATGCTGTTTTTCGGATGAGACATTAAACCGAGATTTGTCAGCCTGTTCTGGTGGTTGTTCAGATGGACAATAAAGATCCCATGGCATTTCTCGAAAAAAGTAGGGGAAATTTTAACTATAATTCAAAAACGCCATTTACAGTACATTCACTTTAATTCTGTTTGTTCTGTTACAGTCATGTTATTTATTTAGTTTTTGTTTACCAGGTAAGCACACTAGACAGTCAAGAGCCTATTTTCAGGTGCGACCCGGGACAGTTACAAAGATACAGGCACTAATATTACAGAGGCTAGCAACAAATTACACAAGGTACAGTCAGAACACGAGTAAGAAGGACCAGCCGAAACAAAGTACAGAGGCTTGGGTCCAATACAATTTATTACTTTGTTCCTTCTTAACAGTTAGCTACATAACACACTCTTGCTCATTTCCAAAACGTTTTTTCTTCAAAAACCAAATCAGACTCTAATACATATACGTTTCTCGTTCCCATACTTGTTTATATCCGTTTTACATAGATACATACCCATTTAACCTACCCAGTCTATCCCTTCCCATAAATACATACTGTATCCCCTAGGGTTCTGTTTTCACATGCATATATTTTATCAAGTTCAGCTTGTATTTTAAATCTGGATTTCCTCTTTCTGTAAAATTCTCTGGCATCTTGTCTGCCATATGATCCATTTTATGTACGCCAAAATCACATACACAGTACTCTTTTTCCACTTTTTACATTGTTCTGTTATCTGACCTAACACTAAGATGTCATATGTTATTATGCCAAAAGGTTTCTCATTCCATAAGACTGCATATTTATACAAAATCTTTGGTCGGATATAGTAATCAAAAAATAAATGTTTCATTGTTTCTACCTGATCTTGACAAACTTCTTCCATACAGTATCTTTCTTCCTGTGCTTTATGCTTCTGGTTCCCTCTAATATTCAGCTTTTCATGCCCACAAAGTCATACTACATTCTGCATTTTCAGAGGTATTCTAGGTTCAGTTACACTTTCTAACAGTAGTGTACAATTTATCACTGAATCTACTTTGAAAACTGGTTCCTCAAAACAACATTCCTCTACTATAGTATTACAGAATTGTTTTCTATTTACATTTAGAAACCACTTTAATTCAGTTTTCCGCATCCTGATATACACACACACACACACATATATTTTATCGTGGTCTGTACATGCTTTGGTAATGATTTCTCAGATACATGCCATTTTCTAAGGCCCCATGCTTTCAATAATTCTTCACTCCAGTACTGCATGCAGTATGTCCCTACTGCTGGCTTCCTCAATGTTAAAGGTCTTATGTTGGTGTAGAAGAAATTTGCAAATAAATACACCAAGGGTTGTAGCATGTTTATTCCCCCTGCTTTCCAGGCTCTGTATGTGTGTGTTGTCTTGATCAGGTTCAGTCGACTTCCCCATAAGAGGAGAAAAAAACAGATAATTTTAGTATGCATGTCCTGTGATAAAGGATGTATGCGAGATACGTACAAAAATACAGGTGCTGTATATGCCTTTATCAGAAATACCCGCTTTTTCCTTGTCGACTTCCATGATTCTACTTTCTGATGTGCTTCCTGAAAGGCCAAGTTCCATTTTGTTTGTTCAGTCTTCTTTGTTCCAAAGTATAGTCCTAAAATTGTCATTTCTTCTGTGACTGGAATCATAAAGTCTGTATCTTCTGGAACCTGTCCTACCACAAGAAACATAGAAACATAGTCTTTGACAGCAGATAAGGACCGCTAGGCCCATCTAGTCTGCCCATTTCCCTACCTACAGGATAGGCCGCAGATCCTATTTAACCAACAGCCTATTTCTTCCTACCCCCCACAAGAATTGCCTTATGTCTGTCCCATGCTTTCTTGAATTCTCCCACAGTTTTAGACCCCACAACCTCCTCAGGAAGGCTGTTCCATGCATCCACTACCCTCTCTGTGAAATAATACTTCCTCACATTGCCCCTGAACCGCCCTCCTATCTTTAAATTGTGTCCCCTTGTTCTTGCAAGTCTCTTTCTGAAAGATGCTACCCTCTTGGACTTTGTTGATTCCACTGAGGTACTTAAAAGTTTCTATCATGTCCCCCCTCTCCCTTTTTCCTCAAGGGTATACATATTAAGCTCCTTTAGTCTCTCCTCATACGGCTTCTCTTGCAGACCCTGCACCATTTTAATTGCCTTCCTCTGGACTGCCTCTATCCTGTCTATATCCTTGCGGAGATGGGGTCTCCAGAACTGGACACAGTACTCCAGATGGGGTCTCACCAACTGTCTGTACAGAGGGATAACAACTTCCTGTCTTCTGCTGATGATGCCTCTCTCTATACATCCCAGTATAGCCCCAGCCCTCCCTACTGCCTTCTCACATTGCTTGCTAACCTTAAGGTCATCTGATATGATTACCCCAGGTCCCTTTCCTTTTTGTTGTTGTTACTATCTCCCACCCATTGTGTATTCTTCCCTGGGTTCTTGTTTCCCAGGTGCATTATTTTGCACTTCTTTGCATTGAATCTAGCTGCCATACTTCTGACCATTCCTCCAACCTTGCCAAGTCCCTTTTCATCCTTTCCACGCCTCCTTGTGTATCAACCCTGTTGCAGATCTTTGTGTCATCTGCAAAGGCATACTTTTCCTTCCAGTCCCTCTGCAATGTCACTGATGAAGACATTAAAAAGGACTGGACCCAATACTGAACCCTGCGGTACCCCACTAGTAACCCCCCTTTCTTCAGAGTGGACTCCATTTACAATTACCTTCTGTGTCCTGTTGTCCAGCCAATGTTTTATCCAGGCTACCACCCTGGGTCCCACTCCCAGGCTGGTTAATTTGACTATTAATCTTTTGTGTGGGACTGTGTCAAATGCCTTGCTAAAGTCTAGGTAGGCCATGTCCACAGCCCCTCCCTGGTCTACTACTTTGGTCACCCAGTCAAAGAAATCTATTAGATTCGTCTGACATGACCTTCCCGCTGTGAACCCATGCTGCCTTGGGTCCTGTGCTCCACTGGCCTCTAGGTACTCGACTATTCTTTCCTTCAGAAGTGACTCCATCACTTTCCCTACCACAGAGGTCAGACTGACATGTCTGTAGTTTCCTGCCTCTGTCTTGGACCCACTTTTGTGAAGGGGAATCACATCCGCCTTCCTCCAGTCCTCGGGTACCACACCATCCTCCCATGATTTATTAAAAAGAGTAGCCAGTGGTTTCACTAGTTCCTCCCTTAATTCTTTTAGAATTCTGGGTGAATTCCATCAGGACCCATTGCTCGTCCACTTTCAGTTTTAGGAGTTCTTGCAGAACCCTTTCTTCTGTGAAAGGACTGGGATCGACCCCCCTATCAAGAGTGCTTCTGTTAATTGGATTAGGCACTTCCCCCTCCTCTTTTGTGAATACTGAGCAGAAATATTCGTTCAGTATTCCTGCTTTTTCACCGTCCCCCTCTGCCCACCCACCGTTCATTCTATTCAGCCTCACTATCCCTCCCTTTGTCTTTCTCCTCTCGCTGATGTACCTATAAAAGGTTTTATCCCCCTTCTTAACTGAGTTGGCTTATCTTTTCCTCAGTTTGGGCCTTTGCTATTCTGACTTCCCTCCCTGCTTCCTTGTGCCTTAACTGGTACAGCTCTGTCCTCCCTCCTTCTGTGTTTCCTTATACTTCCTGAATGCTATCTTTTCTTCCTGACTTTCACAGCCACCTCTTTTGAGAACCATAGTGGCTTTTTCTTTGTTTTGATTTGTTTATTTGCTTCACACAAAGGCTTGTTGCCTCTGTGATGGCAGTTTGATAATTCCTCATTGTTGCTCCACACCTCCTTCTAGCCTGTTTGCTAGTGCTTTTCTGAGGCACTCTCCCATCTTGCCAAAGTCAGCCCTCCTAAAGTCCAGTACCCTCACTTTGTATGGCTCGACTCTGTAGCTGAGTTTAACATGAACCACACTGTTTGATGGTCACTTGTCCCCAGATGGCAACCCACTTCTAGATCCGAGATCCTCTCACTGCCCCGTTTGAGAGTCTGAGGTCTAAGACTGCTCCCTCACGAGTGGGTTCCGAAACTAGTTGCCAATGCCTGCCACCTGTAGGGCATCAAGAATGGCCCTGCTCTGGATGTGGCTGCAGCAAATGTGCTCCAGTTAACATCTGGCATATTCAGGTCTCCCATCAACAGTATCTCCTTTCTCTGCCATTCTAAGAATGCCTTCCATCATATCCTTGTCCATTCCTTCCCCCTGACATGGGGGTCTGTACATAACCCTGTAGGATTGTGGTGCCCTTTCCAGTCTCCAAGGTGACCAACAGTGCCTCCTCTCCTCCCTGTTTACTCTTTTGTTCAGTTGCTTTATCCCTTCCTTTACAAGAGAGCTACTCCTCCCCTCTTCTCCCTGCCTGTCTCTCCTGTAGGTTATGTACCCTGGTATGTTAACATCCCAGTCATGGTTCTCTGTGTACCATGTTTCTGTGACTGCTCACGATATCCAGGCATCCCTCTTCCATTAAGGCCATCAGCTCAGGGAGCTTGTTGCCCAGACTACGGCATTGGTACTCATTACCCTCCATTTCCTGATGGCCTTACTCCCTTTTGCCCCATCCCTGTCCTTCTTGCCTTTGTCACTTTCTCCATTTACCCCTGCCCTTCTCCCTATCGACACCTCTATGTTGGTGTTTGCCGCACTTACTACCGTGATTATTTGGGGGCGCTAGGATTTTCCTGCTCCTTTCCAGTGCCTCCCCCTTGGCTAGTTTAAAAGCTTGCCAATGAAGCATTTAAACCTATCACCTAGGATCCTGGTTCCCCTCCCGGACAGATGCAGCCCATCATGCCAGTGTAGGTTTACATCACTCCAGGTGGACCCCCAGTCCCCAATGAAGCCAAATCCTGGGCTCCACACAGTTTTTCAACCACTGATTGAATCCATGATGCGGAACACCTAGCCTCTCCTATGCCATAGATGGGTAGCACCTCCGAGAAGGTTGCCGTGCGTGCTACTTGTCTAAGGCCCCTCCCCAATTCCACAAACTCTTCCTGCACTTCTCTAATCCCTTTCTTAGCCAGGTCATTTGTCCCTAGGTGGACAATGACATCCAGCTCCCTCCCCTGTGCAGCTGCTCTAGCAATCCTGAGGATTCGCTCCCTGTCCCTCCAAGCCATGGCGCCAGGCAGGCACCTTACCTCCCTCTCCCCTTCCTCCCCCAGTTCTACCTTCCTAACAATGGAGTCCCCCACCAGGAGTTGTTTCCTTCCCCTGCAGTCCCCTGCAAGGACTACACTTTTTGTGTAGTCTATTTTTACTCCTGTTTCTTCCGAGACCTCTGCCAGGAGCTCTTGAGCTTTCCAACCCGACTCCAGATTAGCTATCGTAAATGCACAGTCATCCACGTAGGCTGTGACTTTATAACACCTCCTTTGTTTATCAATTATTGGTTCTATTTCTTGTGTATTTTCTATAATCCTTAATATAGGGTCTAATCTGAAAATATACAGGAGGGGGCGCACAGGGCAATCCTGCCTCACTCCAGTTTTTTTAAGTAAATGGGTATTCCTAAGTACCCATTTATTTATGCAGTCACTTGAGCTTCCTCGTATATTACTTCTTATATTTTTATCATTTCCTTTGGAACCCCATATGCCCGTAGTACCTCCCAGATCCTGTCTTATCGAATCAAACGCTGTCTCTTGGTCAACTGACAGAATATATCCTTCCAGTTCCATCAGCAAACCTTGTTCAACCATTTTCCTTACAAATAGTAAATTTTGATAAATGTTCCTTTCTGGTATGGCACGTTTGCGACTCCAAAATTACTTTTTTTCCAATTTTTGCCAAGCCTGCGGTCAAAATTTTGTAAGAATTTTATAGTCTGTTAGGAGGCTCAAAGGTCTCCAGTTTTCAATTTCCTGTGGGTTACCTTTCTTGTATAATAAAATCATTGTACCTTCCTTCATGCTATGCCCTATCCTTTCTTCTGCTTGTACTGCTGAATATACTGTTTGAAGTATGGGTGCCAGAGTTTCTACAAATGTTTTATAAAAAATCATTTGGTATGCCACCACTCTTAGCCGTATTTTTTTTATTTTTAAACTTTTTTTTCCTGCACCTGGTCTCAGGGAACTCTCTCCGGCTGCCCTGCTCGCCACTGACTATACCTCCCTGTCTGAATCCTCTCGCCAGGCCCGCCCCCAACTGGCAAATCCCACCGCTCAAACCCCCGAGGTGGGGCCATTGCCCTGGCGCTCTATCTAGAATCTAACCCGCTGGTCAGGGTCGGAAGGGGCACCCTGGTCGAGGAGCCAGACTGTGGGAGTTTGGTCTTTGTCCCTGGGGGAGCCTTCGCCTATCCCAGAGACAGGGGATTTTTCTGTGCTTGGATGTTGCCTCTCCCTCAGACATCCAATTACTTCCTCCAATGTCCACTGCAGCTCTACCCCTCTAATTCAGCTCTAAGCTTGCGCAGTGCCTCCGGCTTCCACCGGGGGTCGCTGCTGTGCCGGGCGAGCCCTGAATCCCTCCCCAGAGAGAGAGCTGTCCTCCAGACACTCGATCCTCTCTCTCCCCTGCAGACCCCCGGCACCCAAGCTCATTCCCGAACTCGGGTTACCGGCATGGCGCGAGGCAAGACGACCGGCGCCTCAGCCCTCAGTGTCACATGCTCTCAGGAGTAATATGTGAGGATAACTTGTTAATAGCGTTTTTTTTTTTATTGGTTCAATAGTAATATCCTGACAATTTTTCCCCCCACTTCTGTTATTAGTGGGATGTTTGGATGCCCTCGAAAAGTTTTACGTTTTCCTAATTTTCTTTTCTGAAAAGCATCACAAACATGCTTTTGTACTACCTGTCACATAGCTGTATTATCTTCTACTATTACCCCTTGTTCATTTGTTAAGGACTCAAATATTTTTTTCATCACATTCCCATTTTTATTACATGGCTTCATTTGCTTCTTTGTCCCCTTAGTTAAAAATTGTTGACTTATTGCTAGGCTTTTCTCTTTCCTTTTGATAAGTATAAATTTCTTTGTATGTTATTCAGTTGTGGCATCATGTTTTTCCCTGTCTCCCATCTGTGTGATAATTTCTAAAGATTACGCTTTATGTCCTAGATACTGAATATATTTAGCTTTTGCTACTGTACTGGTTAATTTTATCAAAGTCCTTTAAATCGCTTTTAGTATCCTCCCACCATTTTATTGGGCTATCAATAAAAAACGAATAACTAGTCTTGCATTAATTAATTCCTGGATTTCATGTATATTTTTCATCTTGAAATATGATTATATTCATTTTCCAAAATCCTCTCCCAACGGCTATCTTATGCTATACTCCTGTCTGTTTTAACTGCCAGATGATCTGACGTTTCTAGAGGCAACACCTGTACTTCTTTGGTCAATATTCTGCCTGAAACTAACCAAAAACCTATTCTTGTAGATAATCTTCCTTTCCTAAATGTATGTACTGGTGTTCTCTCCATCATGTCATAAATGTCACTTAATGCTTTATTCTCAAGAATGGTTTTCAATACAGCTGTGTCACAATATATCTATTCCGTTTTACAACCCCAATCTCTATTACTCATTCCACAATTAAAGTCACCCTCCTCCCATAATATTAATTTCAAAGTTTTAAAGTAGGGTTCTGTCTGTCTAAATAGGGCTACTCTTTCTGCCTTGGACATTGAAGCATATGCGTTAATTAGCCTGTATGTTTTATGCATGTGCACAGTCATCATTAGGGCCCTTCCTGGGAAGATGTCTATTACTTTAATAATATCCACATGAATACTTGAAAACATAATACCTAGACCTGAACACTGATCCTCCCAGACTGACCACAGGGATGGCCCCTATCTCCACTCCTTTTGTGCCAGATTTATTTCTGTGAGAGTGCATAACCAAGTGTCTTGTATCAAGTATGTGTCCCCCTCCCATTATTAAACTAGAAAAAGTAACTATTTTCTTGAACTTTTACACTGTCTACATTTGATGTAATTAAGGATATAATGGCTGTCATTTTTTAGAAGGTTTAACATTGTGATTCCTTCTTATAGTTTAGTTTATTGTTCTAGGAATTACTACCTTTGAGCCAGAGGCTCTTTTACAAAGGTTCCACGTCAATTAGGTACAGTACAAAAGGTTACATAGATAACACAACAATTTGTGTTGTGTCAAGAGCAAGAAAACATATACAAATACATATCAAATCACTTGTGCAAAAGGACACGAGATATCAATAATCACATTATTATTATTATTACTACTACAAGAAAGAGATCATGCCAGATTAGGAAAAACAAATAGGGAAAAAGTCCAGAACAGAGAGGGTAAGTGAATGGTGTGGGGAGCAGACAATAGCAGGAGAAAAGGTTTCCCAAACATGTCTTTGTCAAATAATGGAACAGGGTAGGTAATGAGAAAACAGGAGGTTTAATCAGGGCAGTCACAGGAGCTGGAGGTGGCAAGGTGAGAGAAAAGCCTTGATCTGAAAATACCTAGAGAGGTGGAGGCAGTAATATGAGTGCTGAGGGCATTTAGCCAGCTGGGGGCACGATAGACAAATGATCTTTGTCCCTGAGAAGTCCGGCATGGGGGACTTGGAGAGGCTGGTGTTCTGATCTTCTGGTAAACCGGGTGCTAGCGCTCGGGCATAACAGGTCTTGGACACAGGGTGGAGTGAGGCCCAGAGTGGATTTTTTCGCCATCAGGCAGGTAAGGTACTTTATCCGGTTTGAGAGCTGCAACCAACCTGAGTCAGCATAGAGTTCACATGTATGGGTACGTCGATGTGCACCAGTGAGCAGCCGACAGGCCTTATTTAGGGATGTTGTAATGCGACTAAGTGCTGTAGTAGTGGCAGATCCGTATATAACTAAGCCATAGTCAACGACTGAGATGATAGAAGATTGGATGGCAATCCTCAGTGCAGAATGGGTAAGAAGCTGTCGGTTCCGATACAGAATCCCAATCCTGATTAATAGTTTTGCTGTACTATCAATGTGAGTTGCAAAGGTTAGGCCTTGATCAAAGTTGATTCCAAGATATTTGAAAATTGGCACTTGTTCAAGGGTATTTCCAAGGTATGTATTAATGGTGAGTGGGACTTGCCGTTTCTTGTTTTGCGAGTTAGAGAAGAGCGTGGATTTAGTTTTTTTGTGGTTTAGAACCAGCTTATGTTCAAGGAACCACATCTCAACTTTGGAAAAAGCATGCTGAAGGTTGAGGCGTAAGAGGTTCGGATCTTTATGAGTGGCAAGAATCACTGCATCGTCGGCATAGAGGATTATTTGTTCAGGGCAGGATTTGGGGAGGGAGTTTAGGAAAAGGCTGAAAAGGAGGGGGCCCAGGATGGATCCCTGGGGAACTCCTGAGCGAACCAGTTTTGAGTCTGAGAGAACTCCAGCTACTTTTACAGATTGAGAGCGCTGAGCAAGGTAATTTTTTACCCAGTCACCAGGACCCTGCGAGAGCCCTAGGGATAGAAGTTGTTTGATAAGTAGGCCATGGTGAACTGTATCAAATGCCTTGGTTAAGTCAATGTAGACTGGTCCAGTTAGGTTTCCTTTGTCCGTGGCATTGTGGATTGCTCCTGAGAATTCAAGTAGGGCAGTCGATGTGCTGTGCCCTTTCCTAAATCCATGCTGCTGAGTGCATAGGATGTTGTGCTTTTCCAGGTAGTCTGAAAGTTGGTCCGCCACCAAGCGTTCAAGGGCCTTAGAGAGAGGTGGTGGTAGTATTGATATCGGGGGATAGTTACCAGTTACTAGAAAAAGTAACTATTTTCTTGAAGGGAGGGAGGGCCCAGGATGGATCCCTGGGGAACTCCTGAGCGAACCAGTTTTGACATCTATTTTCTCTTTTCTTGTAATTTGGTTTCTCCAGTTCCTGTATTTTCATTATTTTCCATTTGCGATGAGGTAACTGATGATGCATTTGATTTCCCTCCAGTCTCCTCCTTCCTTATATCCATCAGAACTTCATATGCATTTTGGGTGGGTATAGCATCCATATCTCTGTTTTCTTGAATCATCAGGGGTTTTAGTGCGGATTCTGAATGTGTAACCCTTTTGTGTGGAGGGTCTGTTACGTTTTCTGAGGGTGGCATCCCCTGTTCCAGTTTTTTTCTTCCTGTGGGGTTTCTGGAGCTGTAGTGGGGGACATATCTTCCTGAGTACTAGGTTCTTGCTCTTGCACCATTGAGCCTGGTTCCTGGTTACCAGCGTCAATTATCTCAGTTTGTATGAGTTCTCGATTGTTTCTTTTATTACTGTCAACGTTCCAGAAACAGGTTCTTGCTGAATGCGTTGTACCTCTGTTTCATTTATTACTGCTCCCCTGGTATGGACTGGCCTCTGAGGTTTTGGGTCTGCTGCTGTTAAGTGTGCCATTAGTTCCTGAATTCTCATCTTCTCCTTTTGCACGGTGGCCACATATATGTCTTGTTCTGCACATAGTGCTTGGTCCAGGCTATCATGAAAAGCCCAGGCATAGTTCCGTAAAGTATGACCATTTTCTTCACACAGACTGCATTTTAAGAGCTGTTTGCAGTGTGCACTGATGTGGCCCATTTCCCTGCACATTGCTTAAATGTCCTATGTCCCCACATATATAGCAAGCCCTGGGCCGTCTAGGACAGAATATAACTTCTCTGTCTCTCCCTATGAAAAAAAAAACAATTAAGGAGGTGCTTGGTTATGCCACTTTCTTGCTTCAGAGTGATTCTGTATTTCTAACTTCCTCTCCATAAATGTTCTTTGTCTAGGATGGGTTCAGTATACCAGTTTACTGAGCAGTGTTGTTTAAACCAATGTTATATCTGCCACGTTTACACCCTCATTCCGGAACAATACTGTAATTTTTTTGTATAGGTTTTGTTGGAGAAATAGCTAACAAAGGTTTCCATAATGCTATGTTCTTTAGGGTCTGATATTGTTTCCAAAAACATTCTAGTCCGGCCGAGTGTTTAAAGCGGATTTCATAAACAGTGCCCCCAGGCATGCGCATTATGGCATATATTTAGTAGGCGTGGTATTTCATGCTATTTTTGAGCAATGCTCTGCTCACAAATTGCCTATCTGGATTATCATTCATATCCCCTCTGTATCTGAGGCGCACTGATTTGCACCTGGTTGCAGGCTCTGCTGCATTTCTATTGTCTTGAAACAAACGTTCCCTTACATTCACTTCCCAAACTGTCCTAGAAGCATGCTGCCCTTCTTCTGTCCTTGCAGATATACCTTCTGCCTCTCTATTCTCAGGTGTTTTCCTTGTGCTGGAGCTAGCACCTGGTGGTGTTTTTTTTTTTTTGGGGCTACAAGTACTTCTTCCTCCAAGGCATGCACCTCTGCATTATTTGGCTCCCCTTCCAATTCTCTAATAGATATCATGACACTGCTGATCCCTTTTTCTATATGGGTTTGCACAGCTGCTGTATTACATCTTTGACCAGGAGTGATTACTGATGTTGCTTCATCACTCCTTTTGGGCTCCCTTTCTGCTGTATGTTCTCTGGTACAGCTATGGTTTTGCCCCCAAAAGCTGTGGGGAGGTTCGTATCCCAACCTACCCCATCCAACTTTCTTGTCCAACCTGCGTTCTGTAATGCAGTGGCAACCCACTCTGGGGTATCTATCTGTGGCCTTGTGGAAGGGCCCGCCATTGTGCCTTCTTCTGTTCTACCAGGCATACTCTCTTTCTGCGGTACTTGCCCTCTCTTTCCTTTACAAAGCGATTCTTTTGGTGGCTGTTTTTTTAACATTACCAGCAGCAGTAATACCAATAGTAAAATGTATCTGTTTTTGAGTCATTATGGATTAATTCCCTTTGTGTAGCTTCTCTACACTTTCTTGCCCTTTCTGCCCTCTACCCGAGCTGTACCGTGTTTCTTTCCTTTTTGTTTTTTTCCCTTGCCATATTCTGGCTCCCATCCAAATCCTCTACAAGTGCATAATTTGTTACCTGTATCCTCGGACAGCTCTCCTGCCTTTTGTGTTGCGTCTGCTCCATATTTTCTGTTGGCTGCTGCTCCTCAGTCATAACTGCATCTGCTTTCTCCTCGTACTTCTTTCCTAACTGCATTGTCTGACCATTTTTTCATTCCCTTCATTCCTCTCTCCTTCAGTGCCCATTCCAAGATGTTCCTGCATTCCAGGAACTGGTGCTCCTCCTCCGTCATTATACTGCGGATAGTCTCCTCCGATTCCATCTTCTGGATATCTGCTGATTTTCCTTCATCTTCTATCTGGTTTACTCCTCGTTGGTGAGTGTGACTCTTCTGGTTTTTCAACTTCTCTTTAGCTAAAATGAAAGCTTCCTCAGCTCCCGTTTCCGTCTCCACTGCGGTCTCTAAAGGTAGAGAGACTAAGCAGGAGACCCACTCCTTGGCCTCACCGACATCCATCCTCTCCAAAGATCCGGGGACAGGCCATTCCACACCAGTTGCAGCACCCCCTACCACAGAGTAGGGAATTTCCGGTGTCCTGCCAAATTTCCCATTCACTGAAAAATACCAACAACAGCTTAAGCTGGTTCAATTTTAGTTGATTACCATCTGTATCCCCTCCACGGGTCACCCCTGAAAAAGGGACTTCTAGTCTCAGTGGGCCCACCTGGGCAAAAAAAAAAAATCAATACATACTGATTTCAGAGCAGCAGTTGCCTCAAGTTCAAATGGAGCCTCTATCACAGCTGCACAATAAAGAGATTCAGGTCCTAAAACCAACCAATCATCTAGGCAGAGGAAGACCACTACCCTTGCCTCCTTAAATGAGCCACCACTACCACTAGGCACTTTGTGAAAACTTGGGGAGCCAATGAAAGGCCGAAGGGAAGGGCTGTGAACTGTTAATGGTCATCCCCCACTCTGTAACTGATGTATTTTCTGTGAGAGGGACTTACTGGAATGTGTAAGTAGGTGTCTTTCAGATCCAGTGACCTTGTTACAAAGATGGTAATACTGTTCCCAGTGTTATCATCTTGAACTTTTCCTTCTTTAAATGTTTCTTCAGATATCTGAGATCAAAAAATGGGTTGTCACTCCCCATTTTTCTTGTTGGTCGGGAAATATCTGGAATATTGTCCCCATCCCGATTGGGGGGGAGGTGCTGTTGCCATTGTATTTGCTAGTAGCATCTTTTTTACCTCCAACTCCAGCAGGAGTTTTTCTGTTGGGGTATGAGGAAGAAAGGCTCTGAGAGACTGAGGCTTTGGAAACCTCCTGAACTGGGGAGGGAGAGACCATGACTCACTATTTCCAGAACCCACTTGTCTTCGGTAATATTTTCCCCAAGCCTGAAAACAGTGGGTCAGCCTTCCCTCCTGCCCTGCCCCTCCCCCCGGCAATGGCTGGGTGACCTGGACACACGTCAAGGGTTTTGTTTTGTCTGGGCCTTGGGAGCTGGAGTGGCATCTCCACGCTTAGGGCCCCTTCTGCCCCTGCCTCTTAAGAAGCCCCTCTAGGAGGCATAGTCATAGGTCACATAAGCATGGGGGCTGTAGCCCTGGCCCCTACCTCCCCTTCTGTAATACCTCTGGGGAGTGAAGGTCTTTTCCTTCTCAGTGTTGCTTTTGTAAGTGATTTTGTATTCATCCACGTTTTTCAAGCAAGTCTCTGTCTTGTCACCAAACGAGAAATTTCCCTCACATGGAAAATCCTTGGGTTTTGTCTAACTGTCAAGAGAAAGGTTTGTAGTTGAGCCAAGGAAACCAATCTGATGCCCATCCTGGGTTCCATAGTGGATCACTTGTGCAGTAAGGCGCAGGTCCAGGTGCGTGAACAGCTACTGGAGACACCCAGACCCACGCGGCCAGGCCCCATCATACAGTGGTCTCCCCTTCCTGGCCAACCCAGTGTGACAAAGCGCCTGCACAGTATAAAGATGGACCCCTAGCAGTAGGACCCGTGCCCCCGTCCCATATGCCACTCCCCTGCCACACACATCAGTGTCCCAATCCTGTGGAAGCAAGTGGCATTCCTCCACACATCATCTGTGCCCTGTCCAAGTGATGACAATCTGTGCTCCCACAGGGGTCAATATTGGCACCAGCTTGCTAGCCAAATGCTGGTAGATTCTGTATCTTTCTAGTAAGAATTTCATTTAACTAGCCCTGTGGGCTTGTACTGGAAAAGGCAACAATTCAGTATGTACACCAACTAGGCCAGTGGAAATGTCTTTGAGGGCAGTGGATTTTCCCAGTCACAAGTCGGCAACTTAATGTCGACCCCTTAACTCCACTCCCAACACTAGAGTTTTCCCCCTTCCATTGCCACAAGGGAGTGCCACCTATGCACCCCGATCCCAGAACACCTGCAGTCAGTGGCGGCCGGTGGCCCCTCCCATGGCACGGACACCACCCCCTCTCCCTGCATCTGCCTGCTGGTGCTGCGACCTTGGACGGCCAGCAGCACATCCCTCCACACACCACCACGCCATCCAACTGATGCTGGGAGCATGCTTTCTACTACAGCAGTGTGCTCTCAGCATCAGCTGGACAGTCTGTGGCCGAGGAAGTGTGTGGAGGGATGCACCGCCGGCCATCCATGACCACGGCACCGATAGGCAGGAAGAAGAGAGGGTGTATCATTGCGCCATGGGGGAAGACACTGACCACCCATGAAGGGCAGGGGTGCCAGGATCAGGACAAGATGTACTGGGCTAGGTGCCCACAACTGGGTTCTGTTGGGGGGGGAGGGGAGCGTCATCATATATGGAGACGGGGCACAGAGGTTTGCAGGGTGGTGTTTCTGCACATATGGCACCGGGGCAGGGGTCTGTTGTGGGGAAGGGGGTAACAGCCCGATTCCAGGTCTGAAGGGGACTCTGTGTTGGGGTGATGGGTGTTCACACTGTGTTGGGACCGGCAAGGGCTCAGTGTGTTGGGGTGTGGCCTGCCATATGGGACTGTGGTGGGGTTCTGTAGTGGGTGGGTTTACACCCTGCTGCAGTGTCTTGGTGGGGGTCCTGTAAGCACGAGTCTTAGCACATGCTGCGGTTACGGCAGAGTCACCCCTGGTGTAACCTGCACCTTTCCAGTACATGAACAGGCTCTACCTGGGACTTCTGTAGGCTCATCAAGAAATCCCATTTTTTCCAATGTGCTTTTTACCAACTTAACTGAGCACCTTGCCTCTTTCTTTTCCCTGAGGCTAGCCAGTCATCCAGGTAGACCACCACTCCTTGTTTTCTCAGATGTGCTACCCCACAGCCAGGAACTCTGTGAAAACCCTTGGAGCAGAGTTAAGACCAAATGGGAGAAACATAGAATTTGACAGCAGATAAGGACCGCTTGGCACACCTAGTCTGCCCATTTTCCTACCTGATGGATAAGCTGCAGATCCTAGTTAACCAGCCGCCTACTTCCTCCTACCCCCCCCCCCCAACTAGGACTGCCTTATGTCTGTCCCATGCATTCTTGAATTTCCCCACTGTTCTTGACTCTGCGACCTCCTCAGGAAGGCTGCTCCATGCATCCACAACCCTCTTCGTGAAAAAATACTTCCTCACATCACCTCCCAACCATCACCCCCATCTTCAAATTGTGCCCCCTTGTTTTTGCACCTCTCTTTTTCTGAAAGATACTACCCTCTTGGACTTTGTTGATTCCCTTGAGATACTATCATATCCCCCCTCTCCCTTTTTTGCTCAAAGGTATACATATTAAGCTCCTTTAATCTCTCTTCGTATGTCTTCTGGTGCAGACCCTGCACCATTTTGGTTGCCCTCCTCTGGACAGCCTCCACTCTGTCTATGTCACTGCGGAGATGGAGTCTCCAGATGGGGTCTCACCAACTGTCTACATAAGAATAACTTCCTGCTTTCTACTGTTGATGCCTCTCCCTATGCATCCCAGTATCCCTCCAGCCTTCCTTACTGCCTTCTCACATTGCTTGCCCACCTTTAGGTCATCGGATATAATTAACCCCAGGTCTCTTTCCATTTTTGTTGCTGTCAGTACCTCACCACCCCCCCCCCCCCAGTGTGTACTCTTCCCCTGGGTTTTTGTTTCCCAGGTGCATTACCTTGCACTTCTCTGCACTGAATCTAAGCTGCCATACATCTGATCATTCCTCCAACCTTGCCAAGTCCCTTCTCATCCTTTCCACTCCATCTTGTGTATTAACCCTGTTGCAGATCTTTGTGTCATCTGCAAAGAGACATACCTTTCCATCCAGTTCCTCTTCAATGCCACTTACAAAAACAATAAAAAGGACCGGTCCCAGTACTGAACCCTGCGTTACCCCACTAGTAACCTTCCATTCTTCACTGTGGACTCCATTTACTACTATCCTTTGTGCCCTGTTGTCCAGCCAATGTTTTATCCAGGCTACCACCTTGGGACCCACTCCAAGGTTGGCTAACTTGTATATTAATCTTTTGTGTCAGACTGTATCAAATGCCTTGCTAAAATATAGGTAGACCATGTCCACAGCCCCTCCCTGGTCTACTACTTTGGTCACCCAGTCAAAGAAATATATTAGATTAGTCTGGCACAACCTTCCTGCTGTGAATCCATGCTGCCTTGGGTCCTGTGCCCCACTGGCCTCTAGGTACTCAACAATTCTTTCTTTCAGAAGTGATTCCATCATTTTCCCTACCACTGAGGTCAACCTAACAGGTCTGTAGTTTGCTGCCTTTGCCCTGCTCCCACTTTTGTGAAGGGGAATCACATCTGCCCTCCTCCAGTCCTCAGGTATCACCCCATCATCCCATGATTTGTTAAAGAGAGTAGTCAGTGGTGTCACTAGTTCTACCCTTAGTTCTTTTAGAATTCTTGGGTGTATCCCATCAGGCCCCATTGCTTTGTCCACCTTCAATTTTACTAGTTCTTTCAGAACCCTTTCTTCTGTGAATGGACTGGTATCGACGCCCCGCATCCAGTGTGTTTCTCCCGTTTGGTTTAGGTACCTCCTCTTCCTTTGTGAATACTGAGCAGAAATATTCGTTCAGTATCCCTGCTTTTTCACTGTCACCCTCTGCCCACATTCCCTCCTCTTTATTAAGCCTCAGTATATTTCCCTTGGTCTTTCCTCACTCCCTAATGCATCTATAAAAGGCCTTATCCCCCTTCTTAACAGAGCGGGCTGTCCTTTCCTCGGTTTGGGCCTGTGCTATTCTGACTGCCTTCCCTGCCTCTTTCTGCTTTAACTGATAAAGTTCTCCGTCCTCCTCCTTCTGTGTTTCCTTATATTTCCTGAATGCTATCCTTTTCTCCTTAACCTTCCCTGCCACCTCTTTTGAGAACCATAGTGTTTTTTCCTTTCTTGTGTTCTGTTGATTTGCTTCACACAAAGGTTTGTTGCCTCTGTGATGGCTATTTTGATTACTCACCATTGTTCCTCCGCCCCTCCTTCTTGCCTGTTTGCTAGTGCTTTTCTGAGGCACTCTCTCATTTTCCCCCAAAGTCAGCCCTCCTAAAGTCCAATACTCTTGTTTTTCTATGGCTTGACTCTATGGCTGTGTTTATCGTGAACCACACTGTTTGGTGGTAGCTTGTTCCCAGATGACTACCCACTTCTAAATCAGAGATTCTTTCTCCATCCCCATTTGAGAGTACCAGGTCTAAGACTACTCCCTCCCGAGTGGGTTCCAATACTAGCTGTCAGAGGCATGCCCCTTGCACGGCATCAAGAATGACCCTGCTCTTGGATCTGCCTTCAGCAAAGGTGTGCCAGTTAACATCTGGAATATTCATAGAAACATAGAATTTGACGGCAGATAAGGACCGCTTGGCCCACCCAGTCTGCCCATTTCCCTACCTACTGGATAAGCTGCAGATCCTAGATAACCAGCAGCCTACTTCTTCCTACCCCCACCCCCCAGAATTGCCTTATGACTATCCCATGCATGCTTGAATTCTGCCACTGATTTTGACTCCACAACCTCCTCCGGAAGGCCGTTCCATGCATCCACAACCCTCTGTGAAAAAATACTTCCTTAAATTACCTCTGAGCCGCCCCCATCTTCAAATTGTGCCCTCTTGTTCTTGCACACCTCTTTTTTTGAAAGATGCTACCCTCTTGGACTTTGTTGATTCCCTTGAGGTACTTGAAAGTTTCTATCATGTCCCCCCTCTCCCTCCTTTCCTCGAGGCTATACATATTAAGCTCCTTAAGTCTCTCTTCATATGTCTTCCGGTGCAGACCCTGCACCATTTTAGTTGCCCTCCTCTGGACAGCTTCCATCCTGTCTATGTCTTTGCGGAGACTGGGTCTCCAGAACTGCACACAGTACTCCAGATGGGGTCTCACCAGCTGTCTGTACAGAGGGATAATAACTTCCTGTTTTCTACTGGTGATGCCTCTCCCTATGCATCCCAGTATCCCCCCAGCCCTCCTTGCTGCCCTCTCACATTGCTTGCCCATCTTTAGGTCATCTGATATGACTACCCCCAGGTCCCTTTCCATTTTTGTTGTTGTTAGTATCTCACCCCCCATTGTGTACTCTTCCCCTGGGTTTTTGTTTCCCAGGTGCATTACCTTGCACTTCTTAGCATTGAATCTAAGCTGCCATACATTTGACCATTCCTCTAACCTTGCCAGGTCCCCCATCAACAATATCTCCCCTTTTGCTGCCATTCTAAGGATGCCTTCTATCATTTCCTTGTCCACTGAGCTGTGAACTGGTATTTGCAGTTCCTCAGTGTGAATCTGAGGTATTTTCTGCGAGACTGTCTGACTGGGATATAAAAATAGGTGTTTTTCAGAACCAGGGATCCCAGTCAATGACTTTTCTCCACTGTTTTTAGTGTGACCGTCTTGAATTTTTCTTTCTTTCAAATGCTTGTTCAGAAACCTGAGGTCTAAAATGGATCACCACTCCTCATTTTCTTGTGGGTCAGGGAGTATCTTGAGAATAGGCCCCTGCCCCACTTGGAGGCAACAACTTTTTCTACAGTTTATGGTATTAACAATTTTTTTTACTTCTTGTTACAGCAGACTTTCTGTGAGAGTGTGTACTGGAAAAACTTCTGTTTTCTGCAGATTTGGAAAGTGTCTGAACTACAGACAACTTCCAGCCCACTACCGCCAGTACCCACTTGCCTGTGATAATGTTCACCCATTCTTGGAAGTAGTGTGCCAGTTTTCCTCCCACTGACAATGGTTTGGCAACATGGGCAAAATGGTCAGGGGGATTGTTTTGGCTGGGGCTTAGGAGCTGGAGCTACAGCATTACGCTTGGATGCCCTTTCCCCTCTTCCCCTACAGTAACCTCTTTGTGACTGGTAATCATAGGAGGTGCAGAGACAGCCCCTTGGAGAAATATCCCCTGCCTCTGCCTCCCCTTCCATATGATCTGTAGGAGGTAGTGGCATTTTCCTTCTCATTGTTACTTTTGAAAGTGGTTTAGTATTCATCCACTTTTCCCCCATGTAGGCCTCTTGTCACCAAATAATGAATCTCCCTCAAAGGCATAATCCATGGCTTTGCTTTCAGTATCCAGGGAAAGGATGGTACTAGAACTCAGCCAGAAAAGCCTTCTTAAGGACACTACATGAGCCAAAACTCTGGAACCAGTGTCATTAGTGTCAACTGCAGTGCGGAAATTATGTTTTGTGGCATCCAGGGCTGATCTTGCTGTAGCAATCGGGTCCTGCGCCAAACCATCCTCTGCTATTTCTGCAAGTGCCAGAATTATGTCCCAAAGTGCTCTATGGTATTGTGCTATATGTGCCAAATAAGCTGCCCGTCCGATAAGCACGGAAGCTGTTATATAAACCTTTGACATAGTATTTTTTTGTTTGTTTTTTATATAGGAACATAGAATTTGATGGCAGATAAGGACCACTTGGCCCACCTAGTCTGCCCATTTCCCTACCTAATGGACAAGCTGCAGATCCTAGTTAACCAACAGCCTACTTCCTCCTACCCCCCACTAGAATTGCCTTATGTCGGACTCATGCATTCTTGAATTGCACCACTGTTTGTGACTCCACAACCTCCCCAAGGCTGTACCATGCATCCACAACCCTCTCCATGTAAAAATACTTCCTCACATTACCTCTGAGCCACCCCCATCTTCAAATTGTGCTCTTGTTCTTGCATCTCTTTTTCTGAAAGATGCTACCCTCTTGGACTCTGTTGATTCCCTTGAGGTACCTGAAAGTTTCTATCATGTCCCCCTTCCTCAAGGGTATACATATTAAGTTCCTTTAGTCTCTCTTCGTATGCCTTCTGGTGCAGACCCTGCACTATTTTGGTTGCCCTTCTCTGGACAGCCTCCATCCTGTCTGTCTTTATGGAGATGGGGTCTCCAGAACTGCATGCAGTACTCCAGACGGGATCTCACCAACTGTCTGTACCAGAGGGGTAACAACGCCCTGTTATCTACTGGTGATGCCTCTCCCTAGGCATCCCAGTATCCCCAAGCCCTCCTTACTGCCTTCTCACATTGCTTGCCCACCTTTAGGTCATCTGATAACAAAAAAAAAAATGGAAAGGGACCTGGGGTAGCTGTCAGTATCTCACCCCCCAATGTGTACTCTTCCCCTGGGTTTTTGTTTCCCAGGTGCATTACTTTGCACTGAATCTAAGCTGCCATACATTTGCCCATTCCTCCAACCTTGCCAAGTCCCTTCTCATCCGTTCCACCCCACCTTGTGCATCAAGCCTGTTGCAGATCTTTGAGTCATCTCTGCAAAGAGACATACTTTTTTCCTTCCAGTCCCTCTGCAATGTCGCTTGTAAAAGACATTAAAAAGGGCAGGACCCAGTACTGAACCCTGCAGTAGCCCACTAGTAACCCCCCCCCCTTACTTCACTGTGGACTCCGTTTACTATTACCTTCTGCGTCCTGTTGTCCAGCCAATGGTTTTACCCAGTCTACCACCCTGGGACCCACTCTCAGGCTGGCTAATGTGTTTGTTAATCTTTTGAGTGGGACTGTGTCAAATGTATTGCTAAAGTCTAGGCAGGCCATGTTCACAACCCCTCCCTGATCTACTATTTTGGTCACCCAGTCAAAGAAATCAATTATATTCGTTTGACATGACCTTCCCACTGTACATCCATGCTGCCTTGGGTCCTTTTAGAGTCTTTCTCAGAGAGAGCTGCATAGATAAGTCATTTTTGCTGTCTCACAAGCTGAAGCCTGGATCACTGTATGATGATCAGGATGGGAATACAGATATTCCACACCTTTCTTTTTCACCTGATAGTTTCTCTTAATTTTTGTTGTCCGTGGCTGTAGCTGAACTGAGTGCAACAATGTTTTTTCTTATGGCCCAACTGGTTTATGTACTGGAAGTAACATAATTCTTGGTGGAACTACGCCCAGCATGTCCATAAAATCAGCATCCTCTGTCTCTATGGGGGGAATGCTGAGGGTATCAACCATTTGTCTGACAGAAAAAGTAATCCTCAATTTGCCTTGAAGTAAGTTTGCAATCTTGCTCAGGTGTGCCCTCTAACTCCATGGGGTCACCTTCATCCATATGAACATAATATTCTTCCTCCTCCTCCTCTGCAGGCAACTAAGTCGGAGCTGGCGGGGGGAGGTTTGCAGGTATCTTACTGAAATGTCCCCATGGCCTGGACTGCCCGGAAAAATTGCCACATTTCTGATACACCCTCCAATGAGGCCATTTTTTTCTATGCCATTTTCCTGCTTTCTCCATGTAGAAAAAGTGGCACTGACATTTTTTTTCCAATTTATCTTGGCAGACACCATTTCCAGTGTCTGTTCTAAGGCTCTTTTATTTTTGCCATCACTGGATTCAGGTTTCCCCCTTTTGGACACCCCGATACCTGAACCATCTTTATCAAGTCTTTATGATGGCTGTGCAGCTTCATCTTTTTCTTTTTCCTTGTCACTTTTTGCATTGTCTGCTGTTGTACAAGAGGAGATGGACCCTTCATATGCATGCATTCCAGCATCACTGGGGCCACTCAGGTTTTTTTGTTGTTTTGTTTTTTTAAATTAGTTTTAGGTGTTCGAGAGTCAACTGAGAAGGTATGCTTCTATTTTAAAATTTGTACCCTTTTAAATGAGGTTTGGGGCAAAAATAATGACAGGACTTATAATTTTTTTTAATTAAGTATGTCTTTTGGGTGCTAGTCCTCCAAGAGCTGAACCCCCGACTCCTCTGACATCCACCCACCCCCAGACTTACTCAGAGCCACGATCTGCCCATGCTTCCCTCTAGGGCAGGCGGACACCCATGTAAAACTGTACAAGGTTCTTACATACCTACATAGTCACAGAGATACTGTCAGCAGATAGCCTGTGGCCCACCCAGTCTTCCCAATTTATATATTTATTTATTGCAATTGTTTCACCAGGAAAGGCACACTGAGCAACAAGATGCTCGTCTCCCGGTGCGACCTTGGGGGACATGGATATGATAACACTCAGGTTATCAAGTGAATGGTTAACAGAAGCAAATAAAAAGCAGCATAAGGATACACGATTGCATGACTATACAAGCAGCACACATTGGAATGCTTAAGATACTATAGTATCAAATAATTTTTGTGACAAGAAGCAGCAGACAAGGTAAATTAGCACAGTAGTAACAGCTGTAAACAGAGGACATATCACAGTTATACAGAGCACATAGGGCAAAATAGGCCCAGGACATAAGTGCAAGGTTGGGGTTATATGCCAGCTTCTGTAGCGAGGCTAAGGCCACTGGTCAGGCATTGGGGAGGAGATAGTGTGGGATGGCAGGTTCAGGGACAGGAGCAATTTGTAGTAAAGAAGTTTGCTAGGGCGGTAGACAGAGAGTCGGAAGAGAAGGCATGCCAAATTTACGGTGGGAGGGCGTTCCAGAGCTTGGGTAGCCGGTGTGAGAAGGCAGCTTGACCGGCAGAGGTCTTCCGCCTAGGGACTTAAAATTAGCAGGAGTCACTGGATCTAAGATGATGGAAGGGGGGTGGTGCATCTGTGAGCACGATGTCAAGGTAGGAGGGGATGGACCCAAGCCATAGGTTGTAGACAAATTTAGCACAGTGAGAGGCACAGCAGTTTTCAAGGGACGGTAGTGCCAAGGCTCGGTAGAGGTTGCAGTGGTGGGTGAGGGGAGAGACATCGAGAGCAAAGGGCAGAAGGCATTATAAAGCGTGTCCAGTTTAGATAGGGTGGACTTAGGGGCTGCACTGTATACAATGTCGCAGTAGTCAATGGAGGGCAGTATCATCTTCAGGACCAATTCACGTTGGACTCTGGGAGGGAGGCTGCTGCGGTTCCTATATAGTGCACTAAGCATGGGCGCAGTTTTCTGAGATAGCATCGATGTGGTCAGAGAAGGAGAGATGCCTGTCAAGCCAGACCCCCAAGTAACGGAACAAGGAGACATCTTCAAGTTTTTGGCCATCCAGGGTGGCGAAGTAGGGAAGGGAGGGGAGTCTGGCTAGGCGTGGTCATGTGCCGAAGGTCACAGTGACAGTTTTTTTTTGCATTTAGGGAGAGCTGGTGTGAGCTAAACCAGTGCTGCACCTTGCTGAAGTCAGCTTGGAGGTTTGATTGTACCACATCAGGGGTGGAGCCCGAGTAGCAGAGTACAGTATCATCTGCATACATGTGGATTGAGGAAGTAGAGCAGATGAGTGGCAGGTCGTTTAGGAATATATAGAACAGAATGGGTCCAAGAACTGACCCCTGTGGGACGCCAGTAATTAAGGGAAGGGGGTGGAGATCGCATTTGAGACTCTAACGGACCAAGTTCTATCAGAGAGGTATGATCTGAACCAGTCTGTGGCTGCGACAGAGAGGCCTGATTCAGCGAGACTCTCGAGCAATATGGGTTGGGAGATGGTGTCAAAGGCTTTTGCAAGGTCAACAAAAACGGCTGAGGTGATCAGTCCACTGTCCATTCCTGTCAGGATAGTGTCTGTAAGTCTCATCAGGGAGGAGGTGGTGGAGTGTCCCTTCCTGAAGCCAGACTGGAATGGCATGAAGAATTTGGAGTCAGTGAGGAAGGAGATAAGTTGGGTGAGCACAAGGTGCTCTTGTAGTTTTGCTAGGGTTGGGAAGAGGGAGATACAGTAGTAGTTAGAGGGGGAGGTAGGGGCACCTCCTTTTAGAAGAGGGATGACAATGGTGTGCTTCCATGCATGGGGGACGGCAGTGGAAGCAAAGGATTGGTTTAAGAGTTTGGCAAGCGGAGTTGCTATAGCGGGGCGGAGAGGTTTAGAAGTTTGGGGTCTAATCCATCTGGGGATTTGCCTTTTGAAGGGTTGAGAGAAAGTAATGCATTGAGGGCCTCATCTGCAGAGATGTCTGAAGGAAAAGGAGAGAGGCCTAGTCTCGGTCTTTACGTCTGAGGCGGTGCGAGAGGTGTAGTGTTGGGCAGGGAAGAGAGGAGGGTGGCAGCACAAGTGGAGAAGTACACAATGAACTCAGTGGCGACTGCAGTGGGCTCTGCTAGGAGAGAGTTATTAACATTTAGCACTGGAGTGGGATTGGCAGCCAGTGGGGTGAAAAGGGAGTGAATGACCTTCCAGAATTTTGAGGGTTTATTTAGGTTTGACTGGAAGGAGCTGCTGAAGTACTCTGCTTTTTCAAGACAATTGGCTCTGGTGAACTTACTGCAGAGCATGCGGTATGTGGAGAGGAGGTGTGGGAGGCATGAGGATTTATGCGTTTTCCAATTTGACATGCAATCAGTTCTGGGGCGATCCAAGGTAGGTGGTTTCCCCATACTCTTGTATGACGCAGTGGGGGCATGTGTGTTCCAAACGCTGAGGAATGTGTTTTTAAGTGTAGGAAGGCATCATCAATGGAGATCGTAGATGGGGTAGGGGCCCAGTTTGCCAGCGTAAGGTCATCTAATACAGGGGCTAGATTGAGGAATTTATAGGAGCGTTGGACTACAAATTTAATGGGGATTTTGGGCAGTGAATTTCACGCACTAAGATGATTACGTTGTGGTCGCTGAGAGAGTCAGGAAGAATACTGGCTTGTTTGACCCGGTGGGGGTGTGTGGTAAGGCCCCAGTCAATGAGCGAGTGTTTACCAGATTTTACGTTAGGCCGGATGGGCACAGTAATGATTTGAGAGAGGTTTAGGGTGGAAATTTCAGTCCTGGTTTTGTTGAGGGCAGGAGCTAGCCAGTTGTGGTTAAGATCGCCCATAATGTAGAGTTCCCCTGTCATGGTTAGGCAGGAGATTTGCTTGAGGAGGTCAGTGACAGCAGAGTCTGGTGTACAAGGTCAGCAGTATATCCCAGCAATGTAGATTGGTAGTGAAAAGGGAAGGACAAGCTGAATTAGTATTATTTAAAGGACTATTGGTTCGGACTTGGTCAGGACCACTGAATAGTGCAAGTCCAAGTTTACGTAGATGGCTATTCCGCCGCCTTTACAGGTTCTATCCTGGTGGGCCATAGTGTAGCCTAGGATAGCGACAGAGTCGCCGCTGATGTTTTTGTTGAGCCAGGCTTCAGACAGGGTGAGGATATCTGGAGCGTAGTGGACAGCAAGAACCTGAAGGGAGTAAAGCTTGTGGACAAGGCTTCTTCTATTTAGGTGCACGAGGCGCAGGCCACGTGGGAGAAGGACCCAGAATGAGGTGAAGAAGAGGTCGATGTTGGAGAGGGGCATTGGAGGGAGGTAGTATTGGGGCCGAGGTTAGGGTGGATGTCACCTGCTGCAAGGAGCAGCGAGTTAGGTAGTGAACAAATAGCTGTACATGACTGACTGCGAGCGGCTGTCTCCTAGATTGATGGCGTGTATGAGCTGGGCATAGGGGAATAAGCTGAAAAATGACCCAGGGGAGCGATGGGTTGAAAAGAAATGGGCTGGGACGTGTGGCAGTGTGTGTCCATGCTTGGGTGAAAGGGGAGGTGGATGCTGGGCTGGAGGGGTGGGAGAGCTCAACGAGGTTTGGCAAGATTTGGTAGGGAGGCACAGGAGAGGTGGGTGGCACGTTGGAAAGGGAGGGAGGGAGAAGAGAATAGGGATGAGCAGGGTTAGGTAGCCTGGTAGAAGATCATGGCGTGGATCAGGTGCTACTCCCTGGAGGACAGGAGGGAGTGAGTGGATATAATAGACATGTATAAGTACCTCATGTAAAGCAAATAGGATGCTGGGATGCATAGGCAGTAGCAGGAAGTGGTGGGGGCTGAAACAATCACGGGGGCAAAACCATTTCCTCTGGCAGGGTGTTCCTCTTGTCCACCACCTGTTCTGTGAAGAAATTCTTCCTCACGTTTCCTCTGACTCGCCCTCCCTCCAACTTCATCAGATGCCCTCTAGTCCCGGAACATCTTTTTCACTGGAAAATGGTGCATTCCTGCACCCTCTTCCTCCCTGTGAGGTACTTGCATGTCTATCATATCCACTCTCGCCCTCTTCTCATCTAGGGAGTACATATTCAAGTCCTTCAGCCTGTCCTCATAGGACTTGTGATGCAACCCCTGTACCATCTTTGTTGCCCTTCTCTGAACCTTCTCTACCCTGTCTATGTCCTTACGTAGGTACGGTTTCCAGAACTGTACACTGTACTCCAAGTGGAGCCTCACTAGTGTCTTGTATAGTGGAATTATGACTTCCCTTTTCCTGCCGGTGATGCCCCTGCCTATGCATCCCAGCATCCTATTTGCTTTACCTGCTGTCTTGTCACACTGTTTCCCTACCTTGAGGTCAGAGACAACCCCAAGGTTCCTTTCCTGCTTGGTACATGCTATATCCTCACCCCCTCAACTGATATGTTGTCCCAGAGTTTTTGTGCCCCATATGCATTATCTCACACTTTATCTATTGAAATGTTTCACCAGGAAGGCACGTTGAGCAACCAGCTGCTCATCTCCTGGTACGATCTGGGATTTCCTTGTGCTGAATTTCAACTGCCAAACCCTTGACCTTTCTTCAAGCTTCTGAGGTCCCTCCTCATTCTGTCCACACCCTCTGGCATATCCACTCTGTTACAAAGCTTTGTGTCATCAGCAAACAGGAAAATTCCACCTTCTAGGTCCTGTGTAATGTCGATGAAGACGACGATGAATAGGACCAGTCCAAGCACCGATACCTATGGAATCCTACTGGTCACTCTTCCCTCTGTGGAGTGACAGCCATTTACCACCACCCTATGTGTCCTGCCGCATAAGCCAATATCCCACCCACCACAGTACTGTCCTGCACACTCCCATATTCCCCCAGTTTGTTTAATAGCCTGCTATGTGGCACAGTGTCAAAAGCCTTGTTGAAGTCCAGATAGGCTATGTCCACTGCCCTCCCCTGATCCACCCCCCCTTGTCACCCAGTCGAAAAATTCAATGAGGTTGGTCTGGCATGACTTCCCCCAGGTGAAACCATGCTGTCTTGGTGGGAGAACTCCCTGGGTCCCCCCCAAGGTGGGGCCATGCTGCACTGATGAAGACTCCCGCTCAGTCACTGGCCAAGCATCATTGAGGATGGCGCGGAGAGACAGGACGTCATGAACGGAGCTGGTAACAGTTTTTCTGGTAATGTGCTCCCTAGAAGGTGTGGTGTGCAATTATGTAGTACATCTGGCATGCCTCCATGACAGCTCGGCTCCGGCAACTGTATTCCCTCCGGCCACTGCCTGGGGTCAGTCTTGCACCAGTCGTTCCCCCCCCCCTCTCGGAGGAGAGCAGTGACAAGGATGCTCAATCCAACCCTCCAATGCCCAGAGTCTGGTCTCAAACCTGGGTCACCACCGTCACAGATGGAAATCCAACCTCTGCGCCAGTGGGCTGGCCCTAGGACTTACAAGTTATACATTTGTGTTGTGGACTTTAACACTTTAAACAAAGCTCATGACTGTCTGCCCGTGCCAGGAGCAGAAAATAATGTGTACAATTATTTGATGGACTACAAGGTCTCTCTGACATATCAATTAGAGAGAACATTGAAATAATCAAAACAATTCCCAAAAACGATGCAGTACAAGAGCCCAATAGCAAAAAAGGCTCTTGTACTGAAGAAACTGACAAAGGTCAAATTGCAGCTCCTATAACGTGAACCGACTAAGGTGAAAGGGCACAGACAGAATCAGAAAGTGAAAATCATCCATTCTCTATAAACCGGATAGCTAAAAATAGTAAATCACTAAATTTAGCAAAAAGGAATGTGGTTTACCAGCAAAAATAGTCACAGTAGCCAAGTAGGATATTTTTCTGGGCAAATGAGAACCAGAGAAAAACATCCATTACATCAGTTCGCTACAGGGTGACTGCTCTCTTCAGGCAGAGAAACAGTTCTGCACAACAACCACAGTGGAGCATGAATGCAGAGTTTGAACCTACGTTCAAATTCTAAAATTTGCATAGGTTCTATTTCTGGGGCGTTCCTCTCAGCCAAGATGACTGCATAAAGTGTAAACATTAAATGAGCGATTACTGGAGTTACAGTCATAAAATACAAATCTTAAAAATGTACAGCTCTGGTGGTATAAATAATTTAAAACTACATCAGTGGGAATAAAATCAGGTCAAAAGCCTGGCTAAATAGGTAGGTCTTTAGGTCCTTCTTAAAGGCCTCCACCGAGGGAGCCTCACTTACAGACCTGAGAAGCGTGTTCCACAGGACTGTACCAGCCACCTTGAAATCTTGAGTCTGGCTCTGGGAACCACTAGAAGGCTCACCTCGGAGGAGCAGCTAGAGCAAGCTGGGCTGTAAGGGGATAGGCGCTTACTCAGAGATCCCAGACCCAGTCTGTATAGGGCTATGAAAGTCAACAAACCAAACTTGAAGGAGATTTGCAATTTCACCATGGCCAGTGCAGGTCATGCAAGACCAGGATCACAATGACCTCGGGAGGCCCATCAGTAACCTAGCCGCTGTGTTCTGCGCTAGCTGCAGACATCACAGGACTCCACTAATCCCAAGATACATAGCATTACAGAAGTCGTGTCTGGAAGTCACAAAGGAATGTACCAGTGAAGGCAGGTCTTCCAGAGGGACCAAGGCTTTAATCCTAAAGATGTTATGGAGATGGTAAAAGCCATTCTGGAGTACAGATGGCAGCAGAACCTCAAAAGTCAGTCTTTCATCCAGAATGACATCCAAATTCTTCACCTTAGTAGAAGCCACCAGAGTAGAGGCTGGGCCCCTCCACTGTGGCCCCCACACCCAGCCATCAACCAGACATAATCACCAGTACCTCCATCTTGTGCAGGTTGAGCCGCAGTCAACTAGAGAACATCCAGTTCTGGATCTTGGATAGGCATAAATTCAGTGCATCGACTGCACCAGGTGCAAATGACAGATACAGCTGGGTGTCATCTATGCAGCAGTGAAAACCTAAGCCATGCCATTCAATATCGCCCAGTGGCAGCATGTACACTGCGAACAACATAGGAGAGAGGATGGAACCCTAGGGTACGCTACAGAGCAGGGGCTTCGGGAGTGAGGAAAAAAGTTTCCCATCACTACCCTCTGCGTCCTGCCACTGAGGACGGAATCAAACCAACTGATGACCCTATCAGCAAGTCCACAATACTCCCCGAGCCAATCCAACAACAACCTATGGTCCATAGAATCAAATGCTGATGAGAGATCAAACAAGAGTTGACCGTTCCCCTCGATCTCCAGCCGTGAGGGGGTCACTATGCACCTGATCAACACAGTCTCTGTACAATGCCTGGATCTAAATCCAGACTGGACTGGTTCACAGATGTCAAAAGGCCATTAGGTAGGCCTTGAGCTGTAGAGCTACTACCATTTCAATAACCTTTTCTAAATGGGGAAGGATAGAGAGGGGTCTAAAATTTGCCATGCAGTCCGGGTCTAAAGATGGATTTTTCAGGAGTGTCACCAGCACATCTTTCAATGTGCTCAGAAAGGACTCCTCCTAAAAGGAGCACCGGACAATCTCGGTAAACACTGGACCCAAGAATCTCACACACACACACACACACACCTCAATAGGAGGAGAGTCGGATCCAGGTCCACTCCACACACACCTCAATAGTAGGAGAGTCGAATCCAGGTCCACACCACAATAAGTGAGTCACAGCTCAAAAATCACCCCACAAAGAACTTCCACCAAAACCAGCTAAAACTTGCCACAGGTAGGAGGAGTGCTCCGTGTGATCACCTACTCCCCACTGCTGGACAGCAACAGCCCAGCTGGGGTTATCCCAGACCTGATAAAGGACACCCTTTCAGAGAAGAACTGTGCAAACTCTTTGCACCGGGCAGATGAAAATGCCTTTACCCGCTGCAGCCAGGCTGGATGTAACAACCTGTTCACAGTATGGAAAAGCTGGTCTGGTCTGCTGCTCCCCACCACAATCTCCCTGGACAGAATGCTGCCTTCTTATAGGAGACTGCTCCTTGATACTATCAGTTCACAAAGTCAGTCTGTTCCAGCCTGCCCCAAACTTCCGTCATCAGCACTCCAATCTGCAACCCAAAGCCTTCATCCCCATAAGCTCCCTGCCAAATCATGGGGATCCCAAGCGTGAAGATCTAGGTTGTTTACAAACTGGTATAACAGTATCGAGGGCCGAGGCAACAGCCCTGTTATAGGCTACCACTACTTCCTCCAATCCTGTCCCAAACGCAGCCATCTCATTCAGGAGGTCCAATGCCACCTGAAGTCTTGCTGGGCACAACCCCGCTAAAGGGTGGCAGCAAACCATCTCCACGGGAGGGAAGCCCCGAACAAGAACTCTATGGTGTGGTGATCCAACCAAATGACCAGATCAATCTCGAGGTTGTTTATCTCGAGCAGCAGTGAGAATACTAAAAAGAAGTACTTCTTTGTGGAGAGGGTGTTAGACAGATGGAATCACCTGCCATAGCAGCTAGTTAATGTTCAGACAGGTAATGAGTTCAAGCATAGGTGGGACAGAGTCATAGGTTCTGGGGAAAGATGCCAAAGGAGGGTTGTATTAAATAGTGTAGGCATAACAGTCTATGGTCTCACCAGTACAAGGCAGGTTTTAGGACCCAAGTAGGAACTGGATAGACTGCAGGGAGCAATGGTCATTATCTACCTGTAAAATCCCATGCATTTATGTTTCTATGTCACCATAAAGATTAAACACACCTATGGATCTAGGAGCCTGGAGCAATCAGTCTAGAAACTAAAATACAGTGATTGTGACAGTCAGCTGGCACTAGGCAAAACACAAAGGAGAGAACCTAGAGACCTGGGTTTACATCCCACTGCCAGTAACAACATAGAGTGGGTCTCAGGACCCTGTGAGAGGAGCACACTCAGAAACGGTGTTCCTAACACCTATAAGCTGCAGACTCGTACCATAAGGGTTTCCCAGTTTTTTAAAAAGTCATTAACATCCAAGGTGAAAACACGTTACTTAAACGTCATGAAGCATACATGCACAAAAACTTCTAGCAGCTGAAGTTTCAACAAGTTTGTGTTAGGGACTCACCAACTGGAACCCACTCAGTATTGTTAGTCATGCTTAGCGCTGCAGAGTTTTAAGCACTGAAGAATATCGTGAGTGTTATTTACTACATGCAGAATTGGACTACAGGTCTTTTTGTGTCCTCCTCACATTGCTCTGCTCAAGCTAAATCCTACCACAAACATTCAGTGTGTAATTCAGAACAAGCTGTGTAACTTCTCTGTTCTAGCTCTTTAAAATACCAGTACTTCTATGATGACAAAAGGGACTTGTGGTTGAAAACAGTGGAACAGATAAGGGGAGTAAAGAAGTATTTTAGTACCATTTTTGACTGAAATACTCCCACTTTCTGATTTTAGGAGTTTTTTCCCCACCCTGCAAATTTACAATATGTGGTACACATGTACAAATTGGCAGTATCATGAGATGCTGGCAGCCATGGCACTACACAGGAACCCACAGGGGTTGGGGGCGGGGGGGAAGACAGTGGTGGAGCCAGGTTTGGGAGTGTTTGGGAGCCAGGGAGGCCATTAAGTCAATCATGGGCTCCACAATGGGCACTAAACTGTGAATAAAGATGGTGGTGGGGCACCACTACTCACACTGGGGCAGCCAGCAGGGGGCGACCGCCCCCCCCCCAGCCCCGCCACTGGGGGACAGGAGTTGCTCACTGGCTGATTAGAAGGACTGATGAAAGGAAAGGGGAAATTGTTTAACCAGGAAAGGTACACTAAGCCGAAGCTGGTTTCCAGGTGTGACCTGGGAGCACAAGGAAGTTAAGTGTCTTACTCAGGGTCACACAGTATGAAAGTGGGGGCTGTGGAATTCAATCCCAGATCTCCAGCTCAGAGCCCTAAACCTCTGTGCTATACTGCCTCATGTTGCAACATGACAATGTTAAAAATAAGCTTACAGGACTCCACAACAGTATAGTAAGTGACTGCAGACATCCAGTGGGATTGAGACTTGGTTTAGATGTGTGTGTGGGGGGGGTACGAGATGGGTCAGTGGATAATAGTACTACCATTTGGATGAAAATACTACCAGGTCTAAGAAGGTAGCAGTAAATACTTCTAAGTCCTAAAAATTATCTAGACTACTGGTTGAAAGTGTCCATCCATCCTGCTGAATGGCAACAACTAGACTTAAATGACTATGGTCAGACAGCAAACTTGTATGCTGGCATGCAGTCCCCTACTCATGCCATGTAACCCTTAATGTCATTATCTCTTAGAAATCTGTCTAATCCTGCTTTAAAAGCCTGAGCCGTGCCACCTTCCAAGCCTCACTGGGTATGACAGAGAGTGCGTGTATGTGGTGATTTGGGGGGGGGGGGTAATACATTCTAGTATGTCACCTTATCCCCCCCAGTCTGTATGCGTGTCCTCTAGTTCTGCTTAAACACATCAACTCAAACAACCGTGTTTGGATCTCCCCTTCCCACCCAACTCTCTGTTGGACTCCCAGTACAGGCAGGGGATACAACCCCCCCAATCAGTACCCGGACCTCGCACCCAGCAACCCAGCATTCACCCCCTAGGCTGCCCAGACTGGGGAGTCCTGCAGCCTTCCCCCTGTGGTGGGGCTCCCCCTCCCGGAGACCGAGGTCTACTAGAGGCCCCAGCCAAGGCCTGGCCGAAGGTGTTAGTCGGATGGAGGTCAGGGGGTGTCACAGTGCTGCCATCCCTGGGATTTTTTTCCATTAGTTTCCCCTGGAGGCACGGATGTGCAATAATGTCAGGGCAGGTTAGGCATGCTCCTGTACCCGACCTACAGACATCCACTGTCACCTCCCACTGAAATGTGGCCCCGGCTGCTGCACACTCAGCCTCCACTGGGTGTCACTGACTTGCCAGGATATCACAAGCTATCTATGGGATGCTCATACTATCTCTCCCCCCCCCCACACCAACCCTCTGACGCTCCACGTTCACTCCTGAACACAGGTCATAAGTGTTGTACGTGCTAGTGCAGCTGCCGTGCCAGCGCTGGATCATCTTTGCCCCAACAACAACATTCTCTCCCTCCCCTGGAGTGTAAAGCACTTTGGGATATAGTTTGCGTGAAAGCATTGTGCAAATCTTTTCCCACAACTTACCTTTTTTCCTGAATTTGCCCCCCAATCAACCTCCCAAAATGGGATCCCATTTCAATGTCCTCCTTCCCGGTTGAGAGCACTGCCACATGGCAGCGCCTCCCCAGGCTTTGAGCCACCTGACCAGCTTTCTGGGCTTGCTTCCAAACCTGGGTTGCCAGCAGCACGGAGTGCACAGCGCTACCAACTGGGCCATCAGGCTGCCACTGCCTCTATGCATTTTTAGGCTAAGAAATCATGTATAACTGCCACATTATAACAGTTAAATAACCACTTAGGTCCTTGCATGCCACACATAGTCATCAGTATGCTGGCGACTGATAAGATACTCGCAAAGGCACTATCCCCTTCGGGACATGCTCTCTCTCTCTCTGCTCCGGAGAGTCGGTTGCCAGCATGGGGCTGTATTATTGTATCATCATATATTCATTTTGTGCAACACTAGCACAGCCCCATATCCATCTAGGTTGTGTGTGCTAGACAGGTAGTACTACCCGGCTTCCAAGCGCCCTTTCGTGCACACTGCTACTGCTTGCTAATGGCCACATTGCAATATGAGGCCAAAGATTTCAACCAGTCTGCTTTCCCTTCACATTATTCTTCTTTAAAAGTTAAATCCCTTTACATTACTGATTATTTTGTTAGAAACAGGTGGATGTCATTCTAAAGATATACATTCATGTCCCGATTATGTATAACCCCCTCCAAAAAAGTAATATGTACAACACCAAAGAAAAAAGGTACCAACCCTTTCCCTTGATTAATATGTTTGCATGCTCCTTTCATTTTTTTTTTTTTTTTTAAATCGCCAGTGTTCCCCTTGCTTCTGTTTAACTAAAAATCAAAGACCTGACCACCTGCACCTTACCAGATGCCGCCTGCAGCTGCTCTCCACCAATCTGACCATCGTCCTTGCTCCAGGCTCCTTAACGTACAGTTGCATAAGAACTTAATGTAGCAGTAGATCTTCAAGAGTATCTCTTGCAGCAGATTGTAACACATGGGATATCAGCCCCAGGCGTCATTTCCTCCAGTTGACTTCTCAGCAGTTGACCCTGGGACCTCCCCCTAACGTGACCACATGGTGTCTGTATGGCATGTATAAAAAGGGGAGGTCCCAGCTACTCCTCGGTTCTTTTCCATCCTAGTGACCGAATGAGAAACAAGGAGGAAAATAAGGCAGCAGCACGTGGAGTCGTAAAAGACAGGAACAAGGCACCCTTCCGAAGTAACAGCAATGGGGAAGGTAGGTGGGGCTGCATGACCTCCTGCAATACTCTCTAAGATCTACTGTAAGCTCTTATGCAACTGTACTATATTTTTCAAGACAATCTGTTGCAGCAGGTCATAACACACGGGAAGATTCCCAAGCAGTTATGCCAAGCGGAGGAGGAAGCAAACTATCAGGACTAAGGACAGAAGCCCTTGTAAAGCAGCCCGTCAAAAAGCAGTTTGCCTCTTCGAAGCAATGCCTATAGTAATGTTTCATGAATGTATATACAGTAAATCACATGGCGGCTTTGCAGATTTCTAAGGCAGAGCTGCCCCGTCAACATGCTATGGAGGCAGCCATGCCTCTGGCAGAATGGGGTTTTACAACCCTTTTGAGAGTTTTGTCATATTTTGTATAAATAAAGGAAATGCAGTTGGCCAATCATGTGGACAAGTATTGCTTCAAAACCTGAACGCCCTAATTTCCAAGGGCGAAAGAGACAAAAAATTGCTCAGTTTTTCGCAACTGTGAGGTGTGGAAAAGATAAAAACTCAATGTTCTATGCACGTCGAGAGTGTGAAGGAGGGATTCCCCTGGATTCACAGGCTCCGCATAGTACACTGGTAAGTGGACAGCCTGATTTAAAGAAAATTCTGAAACAACCTTTTGGCAAAAATGACTGGTTGGTGTGTAAAGTTACCCAATCGTCATGAAACTGCAGGTAGGGAGGTTTGCACTTTAGTGCCTATAACACTGAAATATGTCTACCTGACATAATAGTAACTAAGAATATAGGTTTCCAAGAAAGATAACGGATTCAGCGGGCTCAAAAGGACTCGCCGTCAAATTTTCAAGCACAAAATTCAAATCCCACACAGGTACTGGAACCCGGATGAGGGATGAAGGTGCAGAATGCCTTTTAAAAAGTTTCTGATCAAAGATAACTGGGACATGGTCTGTTGCCCACAGGTAAATGGAATGTGACAACAGCCAAAAGGTGAAGTGCTCTGGAACCCAAATGTTTTCTGGAGGTGTATCACAATGTCCGAAAATGTGAGATCATCTGACTGAGAACATGGGAGTTCAGGGGTAGGTTCACCCTGAATTGTCGAGGCGGCCGAGGAGGACTGAGAGGAGTCCTCCTGGTCCACACCATCCTCATCCTCCAGGTCAGCCGAAATCCCAGTCCTGCAGGAAAGGGTCATCCATTTCAGTGTCAGTGGCTCAACAGGTTGCACACTCGCCTCTGAGGCAGGAAGATCAGAAGGCTGTGGGTTCTATCCCACACCAGGTACTAGGGTTAAATCCCAATACTGACACTGTTGTGCAGCATGAGGGGGGTGCTGCACTCCTGAGGTGCCATCTTTCGGATGATACATTAAACTGAGGTCCCATCTGCCTGTTCTGGTGGTAGTTCAAGTGGATGTTAAAGATCCCATGGTGGCACTCCTCGAAAAGAGTAGGTGGTATGTTAGTAATTTCCCCTGGTGTCCTAGCCAAATTTCCCCCATTCACTAAAAAAATACCACCAACAGCTTAATCTGGTTCAATGTCAGCTGGCATCCATCTATATCCCCTTTCCCCGGGACGAGACTGAAAATGGGCAGAACTGTTTAGTCCTGCTTCCCGGTCAACAAAAACTAAAATAAATACATAAAAAAAAAAAAAACACCCAGAGGGTGAAAACTTAGGCAGACAGGGAAGAGCTTGCCGTCCTCTAGGCTGAGGGTGCAGAGCCAACCCTTCATTGGGGTGTCTGTGTAAGGTCCAGGATAGTATTTACTAGAGCCTGAACATCAATCATGGACATTTGCCCAGCTGAAGTAGCCAGGGTAGAATGGATTGAGTCAAGAGAGACCACTGACGTTATTGAAGGCAGTAGAACCAAGCGAGTAGCCATCGAAGAGGGGTGTGTATAGGACCCAAGGATCATCGATGAGGACGTTAACATCGAGTCCTTTGTGGTAAGGCCAGTCATCGGCGAGAGGATCGTCGACAGGTCAGAAGCCATCATCGACGGATGATGGCTAGAAACCACAGAGGTGGGAGGCAACGGTGGAAGCTGCACTCTCACCCCAGCACCCACCGTCGATGGAGGAGCCATCGATAAGGGAAGAGAGGAGCCAACAATCAACAGTGCAGAAGACTATGTTACAGTGGCAACCTTCTAAATACTTTTTGGCAGTGATTGGGGTACTCACGGTTGAAACGTGCTTAATTTTGCTGGCATGTTTCTCACCAGGACCCTGTCCCATCAACGAGGAGGGCTCACCACAGAGCGGCGAGACCCCAAGGAGGACATAGAAGACTCCCTGGGATTGGAGCATTGCTGCTGCTCCAGAAGGGCAACCTTTTGCTCCATGATGAACTCATGAAGCTGCTGAAGCCTTCAACATTTGGTGGCTTTGTTGAATTGCTTACACAGGATACAATCCCAGGACATTGTGGAGATCCGCTGTAGCTATTCTGTGACCACAGGTATTCTTTCGGAATAAGGGATCTGAAGACAATCAGTAGATGAACCAGTCTGAAATGAACGTTTGGTTGGTAGCACTCTTCGTCAATGACTAGTAAGCAGAGCTCCAAAAAAGGGCTTGTTGCATGCAGGTCACGGTTGAAAAGAACTGAGGAGTAGCTAGGACCTCCCCCTTTTATATGTTCCATGCAGACACCATGTGGTAACGTTAGGGGGAGGTCCCAGGGCCGACTGTTGAGAAGTCATCTGGAGGAAATTACGCCTGTCGTTGATATCACATGTGTTATGACCTGCTACAAGAGACCGTCTCGAGCAAGATCTACAAAATACAGCTAGAGACCACTGAACCACTTCTTCTTGATCCCTCACTCAACAAGCCATACAGTGCCATTTTTTGGCTTACACTCACAGTTGCTCTGCCTTCAATCCCAAAAAACCACACACTGTGATGATTGCAGCTTTTTTACTTATGGACCCTAAACTACTCAGTAGGACCGGGCAGCGCTAAACAAGTCCTCACCTTGCAAAACCACAGCACTCACTACTTAAACTCACATGCAAATTTAACAAACAGTATTAATGAATTTTATTTATTTTTTTAACTTTTTTGGGAATGGAACTTATTTTGTAAGCAGAATAAGACACTCAGGGGTGGCGGTTTTGGATTATGCCTGCATTTCCAGGATCTGTGAAGCCGAACGATGCCTTATTATGCCCCTTGGTGTGCTGGAATTTATTCATTTCGTTCAAATGTTTTACCAGGAAAGATATAATGAGCCAACGCAGCTTGTTTACAAATGCATTTTTTTTTTGTTGGGGGGGGGGGGAATACAAAATTAAATTAAAACAAAGAGGTTACAGAAAATAAAAATACAAACTAACAAATAGTAAACAAATGAACAAGTTGTACAATAAAATGCAGGGGATATAAACTGTAGAGTGAACAAAGCACAAGTGGGTTTAACAATAAAAGACAAAGAACCTTAGTGCACAAGCACTGAGGCAAGGGTCACCCAAAATGGCACTGGCCGAGAAGCCAAGTTTCAAAGAAATACAAAATCACACATACCCCATAATGCAAAGCATCATGGGTTGTATATGCAAATCACCACAAAATATTATGCTAGTTCAACTTTAAGCAGAAATGCATGGTGCCGAAAGGACTTTCTCACACAGTCTGCAAAGGGTGCCAAAAGAAGACAGACACGTGTTTCGTCCCACGAGGACTCATCAGTGCACCTCTGTCTGTATGACACCCCAGTGGAATGAACCAGCTAGACTAGGTTGGTTTATCTGGGTTGGGTTGTGGTAAGCCCAATAAAAACATAAAAACTAAAAGACAAAGAACCTTAGTGCGCAACCACTGAGGCAAGGGTTACCCAAGGCTAACAATAAAAGTGCAGATGATGGCCAAATTGCACAGTAAAAGAAGGTACCACTGAGGCAGCAGGCAGGGAAGAGTGGTAGAAGCTGGGGGAGGATTATGGTGGGAGCTGAGGCAATGGGCATGTGGAAATGTGAGGGCAGCAAAAATACAGCCTTAGCAAGAGTCAGCGGCAACTGCAGGAGTAATGAACTCACGGATTAGAGATCTGAGTGAGGAGGACAAGCAGTGCAAATGGAAGGCCGTGAACTATACTGTAGGGCGAGCAGGGGAGCGAGCCAGAGCTTCGAAGGGAACAGGAGAAGGGACCAAAACTAGAATTCAAAGATGAAGGTAAGCAAGAAAGTGGACAATTACAGGCCTGTGAGACTCACACCAGTGGTCGGGAAGATCATGGAGACACTCCTAAAGAAAATACTGGTGAACTACCTGGAAGGGAAGGGCTAGTTGACCACAGACAGCATGGATTTACTAGGTGGGAATCCTGTCAGACAAACTTAAAGAGCTTTTTTTATATATGTATATACAGATCTTTATTGGTTTATTATATAGTATTAGACATACAGAACACAAATCCCAGACACAGCCGGTCGTCACAATCCCACAAAACTGACTGTGCAACTATGTACAACCTTAACTATTTACATACACACCAAGTAGGCCAACCCCTTCAACAATAACCAAATCATATATTCTTCCGGTTAGAGAGACCCATCCCCTACTAGTCTTAATCCTCAGCTAGGGAAAAGCAAAGAAACAAAAAAAGATATTAGTATGAAAACTTCACCCCGATACTCAAGCATCTGGGCCCTAACTTGAGCAACATTACCTACAGGAGGTAGCCCCTGCCGTGTCCCCTGGAAAGAGAGAGTCCCATCCACCTTATACCTCCAGCAGATCCATCCTATATTTTAATAGCTTTAAACAGGCACCATCCCAACCCAGAGACAAGTGTGACCCATGAAATAAAATCATTTAAGACAACAAAATCGGTATCAAGCTGTACATTCCACACAAAAAACAAATCATACACTAAGCACAATCTGACAGACAGACCTGTGTTTGGATATTATCAAACTTTAAAGAGTAAACTGCCTCGAGTGTCGACCATCTTTTATTATATAGCCCCTTCCTACCCTCAATAAGCAAATATCTCCTTATTTTTCCCAGGGCACCAATCAAGTCCCTTACCCAATGCTTGTAAGTACAAATAAAATCATTTTTCCAATGCTTCAAAATAGCAGTTTTAACAATCGCAGCCATCAAAGATAAATGATACTTGGATGTAATCCCCGAAACCTGCAACGTATCACCTAAAATGCATATTTTTGCTATGATAAATTCCGAGCAATCTAACAGAGGGTCCATTTGCTGTCTAATTTCATCCCATAGGGGCACTATCCTGCTACATTCCCACAACACGTGTAGGATATCCCACGAACCCACTCGGCACCTAAAAACACAGGTCTGTCTGTCCTTAATAAAGAGTTTTCTGACTGGGTGACAGGAGTGGTGGACCAGGGAGGGGCAGTGGACGTGGCCTATCAGGACTTCAGAAAGGCTTTCGACACTGTTCACCACAACAGATTATTAAAAAGGATGGAAGGACTAGGAGAGGGTCCGGCCATAATGAAGTGGTTGGGAAAATGGCTCTCAGGTAGAATCCAAAGGGTGATGGTAAATGGGGTGCTCTCTGAGGAGTGAGGGTCACAAGTGGGGTGCCGTGGGGGTCTGTACTGGGCCCAGTCCTTTTAAACATTTTCACTGGGGACACTGCTGTAGGTCTAGAGGGAAGGGTGTGATTGTTCACCAATAATACCAAGACACGTCATAGAGTGGACACCATGGGGGATGGAGGGGAAAGAATGGAGGATCCTGTAAGGCTAGAGGGGTGGTCCAAGGTCTGGAAGCTGGGTTTCTGTGCAGGTAAATGCAAAATTATGCATATAGGGAATGGAAATCTTGAGAATGAAGTATGCGATAAATGGGGAGGAAATAGTAGTTTTGGAACAAGAGAGGAGCTTGGGTGACATCTCATCTGACCTGAAGGTGGCAAATCAGTTTCAGGCTGTGATGGGGAAGGCAAATAGAATGCTGGGATGCATAGGTCACAGCACTGCTCGAAGAAGGATGGAAGTCATCATGCCCCTGTATACAGCCCTGATCAGACCTCATCTGGAGTTCTGTGTTCAGTTCTGGAGACCGTGCCTTAAGAGGGATATTGAGAGGGTGGAGGTGGTCCAGAGGAAGGCTACTCAGATGGTTCAAGGGAAGGCATAGAAACATAGAATTTGGCGGCAGATAAGGACCGCTTGGCCCACCTAGTCTGCCCATTTCTCTACCTAACAGATAAGCTGCAGATCCTAGTTAACCAACAGCCTACTTTCTCCTACCCACCACTAGAATTGCCTCATGTTTGTCCCACGCATTCTTGAATTTCCCCATTGTTTTTGACTCTACAACCTCCTCAGGAAGGCTGTTCCATGTATCCACAACCCTCTCTGTGAAGAAATACTTCCTCACATTACCTCTAAGCCGTCCCCCCTCTATCTTCAAATTGTGCCCTCTTGTTTTTACACATCTCTTTTTCTGAAAGATGCTACCTTCTTGGACTTTGTTGATTCCCTTGAGGTATTTGAAAGTTTCTATCATGTCCCCCCTCTCCCTCCTTTCCTCGAGGCTATACATCTTTAGTTCCTTTAGTCTTTCTTCATATGTCTTCTGATACAGACCCTGCATCATTTTGGATGCCCTCCTCTGGACAGCCTCCGCTATGTCTTTGCGGAGATGGGGTCTCCAGAACTGTACACAGTATTCCAGATGTTGTCTTACCAACTGTCTGCACAGAGGGCCAACAACTTCCTGTTTTCTACTGGTGATGCCTCTCCTTATGCATCCCAGCATCCCCCAGCCCTCCTTACTGCCTTCTCACATTGCTGGCCCACCTTTAGGTCATCTGATATGACTACCCCCAGGTCCTTTCCATTTTTGTTGTTGTCAGTATCTCACCCCCCACTGTGTGCTCTTCCCCTGGGTTTTTGTTTCCCAGTTGCATTACTCTGCACTTCTTTGCACTGAATCCAAGCTGCCATACTTCTGACCATTCCTCCAACCTTGCCAAGTCCCTTTTCATCCTTTCCACCCTACCTTGTGTATCAACCCTGTTGCAGATCTTCGTGTCATCTGCAAAGAGACATACTGTCCTTTCCAGTCCCTCTGCAATGTCACTTATAAAAACATTAAAAAGGACCGGCCCCAGTACTGAACCCTGCGGTACCCCACTAGTAATCCTCATTTCTTCACTGTGGACTCCATTTACTATTACCTGCTGTGTCCTGTTGTCCAACCAGTGTTTTACCCAGGCTGTCATCTTGAGACCCACTCCCAGGCTGGCTAATTTGTTTATTAATCTTTCGTGTGGGACTGTGTCAAATGCCTTGCTAAAGTCTAGGTAGGCCATGTCCACAGCCCCTCCCTGGTCTACTGCTTTAGTCACCCAGTCAAAGAAATCAATTAGATTTGTCGGACATGAACTTCCCGCTGTGAATCCATGCTGCCTTGGGTCCTGTGCCCCACTGGCCTCTAGGTATTTAGCACTTCTTTCCTTCAGAAGTGACTGCATCATTTTCCCTACCACTGAGGTCAAACTGACAGGTCTGTAGTTTCCTGCCTCTGTCTTGCTCCCACTTTTGTGAAGGGGAAATCACATCCGCCCTCCTCTAGTCCTCAGGTACCACCCCATCCTCCCATGATTTATTAAAAAGGGTAGTCAGTGGTGTTACTAGTTCTTCCCTTAGTTCTTTTAAAATCCTGGGGTGAATCCCATCAGGCCCCATTGCTTCATCTACCTTCAGTTTTAAGGGTTTTCAGAACCCTTTCTTCTGTGAAACGACTCATATCAACCCCCCTATGCAGAGTGCTTCTATTGACCGGATTAGGTATTTTCCCCTTTTTCATTGTGAATACTGAGCAAAAGTATTCATTCAGTATCCCTGCTTTTTCAATGTCGCTCTCTGCCCAACCACTTTCCTCTTTGTTCAGCCTCAGTATCCCTGCCTTAGTCTTTCTTTGCTCCCTAATGTACCTATAAAAGGTTTTATCCCCCTTCTTAACCAAGTTGGCCATCTTTTCCTCAGTTTGGGCCTTTGCTATTCTGACTGCCTTACCCGCTTCCTTCTGCTTTAACTGGTACAGTTCTCTGTCCTGCTCCTTCTGTGTTTCCTTATACTTCCTGAATGCTATCTTTTCTCCCTTAACTTCCCCGCCACTTCTTTGAGAACCATAGTGTTTTTTCCTTTCATTTTGATTTGTTTATTTGCTTCACACAAAGACTTGTTGCCTCTGTGATGGTGGTTTTGATGTTTCCCCATTGTTGCTCCACCCCACCTTCTTGCCTGTTTGCTAGTGCTTTTCAGAGGCACTCTCCCATTTTGACAAAATCAGCCCTCCTGAAGTCCAGTACCATCACTTTTGTGTGTCTTGACTCTACAGCTAAGTTTATCGTGAACCACACTGTTTGGTGGTCGCTTGTCCCCAGATAGCTACCCACTTCAAGATGAGAGATCCTCTCTCCATCCCCATTGATCAAGACGTTCAAATATCTCAGAGGTATTAAAATTACGCAAAGGGGGGAACCGATTTTCAATGAAAGGATGTTCAGCAACTAGGGGCCACAGTATGAAGCTGGAATGTAGACATTTTAAGTGTAACACAAGGAAGTACTTTTTCACGGAGACGGTGGTGGAGGCTTGGAACGACCTGCCGGAGAAGGTAGTAGAGACAGAAACAGTAGTGGGTTTAAAGTATGCATGGGATAGGCACATGGGAATCTGGGGTGGGGGGCTAAGAAGCAGGAGTAATACTGGACAGGCTAGGTGGGCCATATAGATAGTCATCTGCTGACATTATGTATGTATGGTAATGCAATGAGCAAGATGCCTGGTGTCAAGGGAAGACAAGGAGAGTGAACAGTGGTGGAGTCTACAGGGGCACTCAAGGCCAAAACAGCATAATGAGTGATAGAGATGGTCCAGTCTGACTAAGATAAGGAATATTCTAACACTACCCACCCTGTCCTCTTAATACTTTATTGGTAACCAGGTAAGTGCATTGGATAGTCTGGTATCTATATTCAGGCACCACCGGCACATTAAACCATACAACAAAGGTATGAAAACAGTAAAATAAGACATACAAGCCAGTTGTATAAACCGAAACAGAAGCACGCATAAGCATTCCAATGTATTCGATACTTCATAAAGCAGTTTTACAGTGGAGTGAAAAGTAGTATTCACAACATTCTGAGGTAGCGAATTTCAGAATGTAGGAGCATATGTGACAGAAATGGGAAGGAGTTAATGGTGGATTCTGCAGGTGCCTTATTTTTTTTTTAGCAGTCTGCAAAAAAAAAAAATGCACCTACAGAATCCTTCCTTCACATTTCTGTTACATTCCCCCCCCCCCGATGATGAAGGCATGTCCCTTGGGCCACCCCAAGTGACACAACCGTTCATGCAATTACTGGGAAGTGCCCAAAGTATCCAGTCATGCCATTAGTCCTGTCCAGATAGCCCATCCGCATTTGCATTTTGTTTGCCACTGCGATGCTGGATGGTCATGTTGTATGCCTGCAGTACCAAACTCCAATGCAGTAGTTTTTCATTTTGCTCGTTTGACCTATGAAACCAAATCAGGGGATTATAATCTGTGACCACAGCAAATTCTCTCCCATATAGGTAAGTCTGCAGCTTCTGAAGGACCCACAGTATTCCCAAGCATTGCTTCTCATTGCTATGCGGCGTATGCCTCCTCTCTGGGCAAAAGCCTCTGGCTGAGGTACACAGCCGGGTGCTCCTCCACCTGCTGGGTAACCCGGCTCATCACAGCCCCCAGCCCATGATCTGAGGCATCCACATGGACATAAACTTTATACTATAATTGGGGCTGGCCAATACAGCTGGGCCGCTTAAGGCCTTCTTTAGTTCCTGGAAAGCAACCTCACAGCCTTCTGACCACTGTATCTGGCTTTCCCTTCTTGGTTAAGTCTGTCAGGGGCTTAGCCAAATCGCTATAGCAAGGAACAAACCTTTGGTAGTACCCTGCTGTCCTTAGAAATGCCCTGACCTGTTTCTTAGTGGTAGGAGTAGGCCAGTCAAGGATGGCATCAACCTTGGCAGGCTCTGGGCAGATGTGTCCACTACCCACCCGGTGCCCAAAGTAGTACACTTCTGCCATACTATCTGGTACTTTTCCGCCTTGACCGTCAGACCTGCATTCTTCGGCCTGTGGAACACATCCTCGATGTGCTCATCCCAGGTCTGTCTGAAAATGGCTATATCATCCATATACGCCAATGCAAACTCACCAACCACAGACAGAATGCGATCCACAAGCCGTTGAAAGGTTGCAGGTGCATTCTTCATTCCAAATGGCATTACCTTGAATTTGTATAAACCAAAGGGAGTGACAAAAGCTGATCTCTCCCTGGCTGCAGGGGTCAGAGGTACCTGCCAATAGCCCTTTGTTAGGTCTACTGTGGTCAAATACTTGACTCCCCCCCCAATCGCTCCAGGATCTCATCTGTTCTGGGCATGGGATAGAAGTCAGACTCATGCAGCTATTAAGCTTCTGGTAGTCAACGCAGAATCGTGTGGTGCCATCCCTTTTGGGGATCAATACCACGGGTGATGCCCAGGAGCTACTAGATTCCTGGATTACTCCAAGTTCCAGCATCTCCTTGAGCTCCTCTTTCATACTCTGCTTAATGTGCTCAGGTACCCTGTAGGGCGACTGTTTCAGAGGAACCTGGGTCCCTGATCCACATGATGCTCCACCATCGTGGTGTACCCCAGTTTCCCTGTGAACATGTCCTCAAATTCTCTCAGTACACCCCTAATTTCCTGCACCTGGGTTGGCGTCAGCTGTTCAGAGAGGGTAGGGTTGTCTACAAAGGATGCAACCAAGGCCTCCCCAAGCAGGTCCACCAGTGGGTCCATCTCGGTTTCCTCCTCTGGGGCACTGCATACAGCAAGGACCAATTCCTCCCTGTCACGGTAGGGCTTCAGCATGTTAACATGATACACCTTTCGCCTGCATCTCCCATCCAGTAGCTCCATCATGTAATTGACATCACTAACCTTTTGGACAATGGAGAATGGCCCTTCCCATGCTGCCTGTAATTTATTCTGTCGGACAGGGATGAGTGCCATCACTCACTGTCCCACCTCATATTTCCTGACTTGGGTCCCACGGTCATACCAGACTTTCTGACGTTGTTGTGCAGTGGCCATGTGCTCCAGAGAAAACCCCATGACCTCCTTAAGGCGGGTCCTGAAGTTCAGGACATACTCCACAACAGAATCCCCTTGGGATGCACGGTCACCCTCCCATTCATCCCGAATCAAATCTAGGGGCCCCCCACAACCTATGACCAAACAGAAGCTCAAAAGGTGAGAGCCCCGTGGACTCCTGTGGGACTTCCCTGTATGCAAATAGGAGATGAGGCAAATATTTGTCCCAGTCCTTCTTACGCTGGTCAGCAAAAGTCCTTAGCATGGTCTTAAGAGTTGAATTAAATCGCTCCGCCAGACCATTAGCTTTGGTATGGTATGGGGAGGTTTTGAGCTGCTTTACCCCACACTTCTTCCACAAATTACTCGTTAATCCCAACATGAAACTGGCACCCCGATCTGACAGGATCTCCTGGGGAAAGCCCACCCAGCTAAATATTCCCAACAGTGCATCTGCCACTGGTTCTGCCTCAGAGGATGTTAGGGCCACTGCCTCTGGATATCTTGTGGCATAGTCGACAACTACCAGGATATACCGCTTGCCAGTGTGACTTGAGGTGCTCAGTGGCCCCACTATGTCCACAGCTACCCTCTTGAAGAGTTCATCAATAATGGGCAGGGGCACCAAAGCTGCCTTGGCCTTGTCCCCCTTTTTCCCTACTCGCTAGCACTGTGGACAAGTCCTGCAATAATCTGCCACATCCTTGTCAATACCAGGCCAGAAGAAATTGTTGGTCAACCGCTTTTTCATGTGCCTCACCCCCAAGTGCCCTGAAAAAGGGATATTATGAGCAACGGCCAAAAGCTGTTGATGGTGATCCTTAGGGACTACCAGCTGCTGGAGTACCTCACCGTCTAGCCCTTCCTCCGTTGTACGTTCTCTGTACAACAGCCCATTGTCCCAGTAAATGGACTCTTTACCCCACTGAGGACGCTCAGCCCTGGGACTATTTTCCCTCAGTTTTTGCAAGGTAGTGTCAGTTCACTGTGCAGCACTCAGCTGCCCTCGTCTGACCCATCCCAGTGCCCCTTCAGAAGGAAGTCCTGTGGGTTCCTCTATTTGTGACTGGGGTTCTGGACTGCTGCTTCTAGCCAGCCCTTCCCCTGTGCTAGCCGCTTCCTCAGCTGCGGAGGGAGGGGTTGGACCACCTTGAGTCACCCCCTCTTCACCCTCAGAAGCTTGCCCTTTTGCCTGACCATAAGTTACAATACAAACCAGTTTTTTCCTGTGGTCAAAATCATTCCCCACAATCACATTTACAGGGAGGTCCGTTATGACCCCCACCTCCTTTTCTCCGTGGCCACCGACCGCCCCCCCCCAGCTCAGAAAGACTCTAGCCATTGGTATTTGGACTGCTGGCCCTGTGAAAGCCCAGACCTTGGAGCATTTCCCAGGCACCATCTGCTGTGCCCGGATGAGATCCTGCCTCACCAGAGAGATGTAAGCACCTGTGTCCCTCGGTCCCTGTGTTACTGTTCCATTAACAGCAATGGGATGCATATTCTCATCAGAGGGGAATGGTTCTTCAGGCTGGGCGCACCTCACAAACACACCAGTGCTCTTCTGATCACTCCCTCCCCCATGCCTCTGCCCCTTAACCAGGTTCTGAGGGTAGTTATATCTCAAGTGCCCCACTTGATTGCAAATATGGCATTTCTTGGGTCCTGTCTCTTAAGTCCCTTTAAAACCAGAGGGTTCTACTTTGGGCTCAGGTGCAGGCTGGTTTCCTTTGGGCTACCCCACCATAGGATCCCTTATAACCATGTGCTGCCCCCCCACCAAGATACTTACACTGTGCATATGGCCAGCTAGACAGATACATGTCAGCGCTTGCTGCCAGCTCTTTTGAGGAAGTGCATGCCCTGTCTAGGAGCCATACGCGCATATCCTTAATTACAATTTTAAGGAATTGTTCTCTTACCAATACATCTTTGATTAGTTCTACAGTGTTTGCTTTAGCCCCCTCAACCCACCTAACAAGGTAAGTACACAGTTGAACCTGCAGTTCTGCATAACTGTCTTCTGGGCTTTTGTTTAACTCCCTATATGTTCTTCTACAAGCCTCAGGAGTTAATTCAAAACGTTTCAACAATACTGTTTTAACTTTATCAGCATAGCCTTCATAACTCATTTTAGAAAATGCATGCAAAGCCCTCCCCGTAAGTAAGGTTGTGAGATAAGTTGACCATGGAGCCTTAGTCAATTGGAATTGATCACATACTCTCTCAAATGACCTTAAAAATAAATCAAGGTCATCTCCCTCTTTAAACTGAGGGAACAATTTAGAATTAATTTTGGCTTCATGAGGTAAACTCACTCCACCATTACTCACGATTTGCTGGCTGCGGAGGGTCATCATCTCCTTCTCACGCTGTTGTCTCTGGAGTTCATGCTGTCGTTCTCTTTCTTCATGCTGCTTCTGTCTTAGCGTTCTCTTTCTTAACATTCTTTCTCTCTGTCTGCCAGTTTCTTTTCTTCCAGTTCTTTCTCTGCTTCCAGGCTTTTTGTCTCCGCTTCTCATCTTTTTTGTTTATGCATCCAACCTTCTTGCTTCTGCTTCAGCATCCAGTCTTTTCATCTCCAGTGCCTTGTCTTGCAGCAACAGCTGCAGCCGCAGAACCTCAAGCTGGTTTTTTGGGGGGTTGCTGCCTCAGTTCCTGACGGACCCCCAGAGATTGTCTGCTTCTGGTCATGTGCCACGAGGGCAGCTGTGAGGTCTGCCTTTTTCTTGTGTTTTAGAACTTCAAGCTGAATCCCCTTTTCCTGGCACCTTTCACAAAGCTGTTGCACAGTTGTGAGTCATACTCCGTGGAGCTCATTCCCTACTGCTATGCTACACTGTGCTAACCAGAAACAAAAAACTGTTGTACAAGTGTATTCCCTTATATAACCTGTTTTGCAACACTAAGGCAATTGTTACACTGGCAAACTCTGTATCTCAGTGTGCTACGCGGTCTGCTATCATCACCCCACCACTGCCAACCAATTGTGACAACCCACCTCTTCCTCTGGGCTGGAACAGCTTTTAGAGAGGTGTTTATCCTCAGGTATTCACTGCCACCAGCTAGACTGTCTTCCAGGACCCCCTTCAAGTTTATAAACTTGAATAATTAAACGTGCAACTGCACAAGTTAAAGTCTGGTAGTGTCTCTCTCTCAGGTGGCGGATGCTAAACAAAGTTTAGCTCAGACAGTAGAAACCTTAGAAAAATGACATCACAGTCACAACTGTTGAGCAAATAAACAGCTTTTTACTTAACAGAAAGTGCACTGAGCATTTACAGGATATATTTACAACACAAGAGAACACTAATACAGAAAAAGTAAACAAATGTTTTTAAATAACAGATGGCAAAAAAAAAAAAAAAAAGGCTATTACTGCAATATGCTAGTATTAAACTTACCCTTCCCTGTCCTTACAAGAGACACTAGACCCTATGCTAACTGCCAGCTCCCATGGACATAGCTAAAAGGGTAGGCTCCAACGCTTATGTTTCCCCCTCCAGCTTCAAGTGTAAGAGGAACTCACTTCACTGTCTTTCAGAATGTTATATACTCTGTTGAGAATAGGTCATTCCTATTCTCCCTTTGAATGCACCATCTACTATGTATGTATTTAATTGTTCCAATCAGACTGAACACCTATTAGTGACCAATTATATTCCCCTTTTACACTAAAGTTTTTATTTGAGTGAACCAATCTCTTCAAACTGGCCTGTGTGTGTGTGTGGACATATCCACTCGAGATTTATGACCCAGCTCTTATCTAGCAGCTAGAGAAGACTGAGAATTCCAGCTTGTGGAACTTCTCAGCTTGCATGAGTATTTTTTTTCCAGACTGCTAAAAAAATAAGGCACCTACAGAATGCACCATTAACTCCTTCCTTCCTTCCCATTTCTGTCACAGCATACATAATAGGTGACTTATGAGACTAGTACCGATGGATACTTTGGTTCAACTAGTAAAGATTTTGAATGTTAACCAAACTAATTTATTTATAATATCTGCCTTAAGATTGTTCTTCAACTCCCCAATTAGTTACATCTTTTATCTTTGTTGGTTTACCAGGGGTGTCGCCAGGCATTTCAGATTTGTACACCAGCCTGCCACACTGCTACCCCCTCCTCCCCCACTATTGTTCATGCCTCCCCCCCATGACTCGAGTCCAAAGCTCCTGGTTCTAATCAGATGATTCCCACACCAGACCTGCTATCTGTCTGTGCTGCCACTGACTGCACCACAAGTCCAAGACCGTGGCAGAAATTTCTTCTCTCCCCTCCACAGGCAGGCAGATTCACTCTACTTGCCACTCCACATGAAGTCTTCATTCTTTTAGCTGGCTCAGAGTCTGTTATTCCATCTGCTGCTCCTCAGTTCTTCTACTACTGCTTCTCTCACTCCCAGTACAATTGCCCCACCTGGAGTACAGTGTACAGTTCTGGAGACCATACCTACGTAAGGACATAGACAGGGTAGAGAAGGTTCAGAGGAGGGCAACAAAGATGGTGCATGGATTGCATCACAAGTCCTATGAAGACAGGTTGAAGGAACTGCAGTTACTGGGCTATATGGCAGCTGCAACAGCAACAGTGTCAGGGCAAGATTCCAAATGAGAGATGTTCGATATCATCTCAAACTACACAGGCACCAGAGAAGAGACTCACTATCAAAACGGGTACCAGTCAGAGGAACACTCCTGTTGGCTACACATGGACAATCTCAGACAAGGGGTTCTATTCCTGCAGGAAAACCCTTCCTTAGTGCTGACCACAGATGCCTCCCTGTTAGGATGGGGAGCACATCTGAAGGAGCACACTGCCCACATCACATGGCTCAAGCAGGAGTCATTGCTGCATATCACCCTGCTAGGGCCCAGAACAGTCTTCCTGGGACTCCAAGCATTGGCCAGCATGCTACAGGGAAAGATGGTGCAGATCAGGATGGACAACATGACCACCATGTATTACATGCAACAAACAAGGAGGCACAAGGTCAACCCCCTGTGCATAGGGGCCATGAAAATTTGGAGTCTAGCTTACTCGATGGGAATCTCCCTATCGGCAGTCCACCTACCAGGGATGGACAATGTGCTAGCAGATGCCCTAAGCAAAATCAATCCGGTGTTACAAATTGAGTTCAAAAGGTGGGGTACCCAGGAGCTTAGACCTCTTTGTGGCCCCAGACAACTACCAGCTTCCCCAATGTTGTTGCAGACCCCCAGTGAAGGGCGCAATCCCACTGGATGCACTGCTTTTGGATTGGACAGGGAAGTTTCTGCATGCCTTCCCTCCATTTCCATTGCTGCTGAGAGTACTGAACAAGCTTGGATCCCAGCCAGCTACAGTGATCCTTACTGCTCCAGACTACGCCAGACAGCCGTGGTATTCCCTGGTTCTGGCACTGTCAGTTGCCAAACCAATCCGCCTCCCCAGGAAGCACAACCTACCGACTTCTTCCCAGGGCAGGATCCTATACCCCAGCCTTCGGTCTCTCAGGCTTAAGGGCTGGCTTTTGAGGATCTAGAGTATGCTGATCTGCATCTCTTCAAAGGGGTCATGGAGGTCCTTGTGGTTTCTAGAAAGCCCTCCACCGGGAAGACCTATACCTCCAAGTGGAAAAGATTCTCCATTTGGTACAGGGCAAGAATCCGGACCGCACTCATGCAGGTTTGTCAGTTGTCCTGTATTATCTAGCCCACCTTCACTGCCTTGGTGTGAGACCATCCACTCTAAGTGCACTTGGCTGCTGTCTCAGCTTACCTGTCAGCAGGTAAAGCATCATCTCTGGCATCTAACCCAGTGTTCAGGAAGTTCTTTCTTTAAGGGGCTGTTACATCTGCATCCCCCACACAGGACTTGTACACCAGTGTGGGACCTGAACATATGTATTGCACAGCTCATACAGCCACCTTTTGAGCCTGTCATCAGCAGATCTCAGATATGTAACTTGGAAAGCTGTGTTCTTAGTTGCTATCACTTCTGCCAGATGAATTACTGAGCTTCAGGCTTTGTCCATGGGGACTGATTATATTGCATTCCACAGGGACAAGTTGGTCCTTAATGTGACGTGGACAGCCAGTTCTGAGTGTGGTATCATTTTATATATATACATATACACACACACACACACACATATACATATACATATACACACATATATATATATATATATATATATATATATATATATATATATATATATATATATATAATATATTATCACTGTCTGTCTCTGCTGAAAATCTGGTGCTTTAGGAGTGACCTCTCTCCCCCACCCCAGATTTCAGCTGAAAGATGAAAGCCATGAGAAAATGCTGAAACATCATGTGAGATCACACACACACACACAGGTTTTACGTGGAAGGCCTGAAGCTAATTACAGGGTGGAAGAAGCTTGAGTTGAGCATATCCATTTTATGATGCTTCCAGAGGAAGAAAAGCAGGCTGTGCTGTATTAGTGCAAAATTATAACGATGCTTTCATGTCCTGGAAAGGGGAAGCTAATCATGAGATCAACAAAATGTAATTTGAAGGATATGAGTTATGCTGAGTTTGCAGAATTTAATTCTTGAAAAAGTAATCTTTTTTTTTTTTATTAGTTATATTTTTTATATATTCTAATAGAGGAGGAGCTAGGTGACCTCCGACAAAAAGGGTTTGGCAAATACAGTTTGCTTTAAGAAACATTCTGTTTTACTTCAGAGACACTTTTATCTAGTCTCTGACAACGAAACATCTGTGAGCACTTTAAACAGGTATTTAGAAAGAGAGATAAATCTAAATATTGTTGTAGGAATTTGCACTGTTTAAACCTTGTTCTTTTAAAAGATTTGTATGCCTTGTGATACGAGTTCCCTATTTTGTTTTATATATTTTAGTAAAATTATTTTTAGAGCATACTTGGTCTGTCTTTGATTTCTTTTCATTTGTAAGAAAAGTATATACGGTTATAGCAGACACTAGGCATAAGCTTGAATGGTGATACCAAACTGGAAAGAGAAGCGTTTTAAATCTGAGGTCTTTATTAAAGTTTTTAAGGGTTCATCTCTGTATGCCTGGTTAGGTGCCCATAGGCAAAGATATCTGGCCCCCCGAAGACAGAAATATCTGAGCCTGTGCATTGGGTACGCTAGCAAGAGGTTCACAGTTTGAATCCCTCCAAGACTTAAGACCAAAGGTTGATCTGAACTCACAAAACAGACAACAGTTCTGTTAAACTGTTCACAAGACTGCACTCAGAGGTTGGCACTTTGGGAGTAGAGGCCTGACCTGCTAAGTGGGTTTGTGACACTTAGGACCAACAACAAGTTTCTCTCTAAAGTGCTATCTGACTTCCACATTAGTCAGTCCATTACACTGTCAGTCTTTTTCCACTGACCATTCCACTTCGGGGGGGGGGGGGTGTAGACTGCGAAGCCTAGACGTAAAAGGGACTATCTGCTACTACCTGGAGCATACAAAAGATAACAGAGGGGATAGGACCCAACTCTTCTTGACCCATGGGGAAGTAGGAAAAGGTTAACCAGCCCCAAAAGAATGCATCGCAAGATGGATTGTGGCCTGCCCTGTATCCAGTTCTGTTGTGGCAAAGTGGGCAAGCAGCCCCCAAAGAGTCTCAGGGCCCACTCCACTAGAGACAACTGCTTCTATAGCAGCCTCAAGAGATATTCCTTTGCTGGAAATTTGCAAGCAGCTACCTGGAAAACAGCTCACTTATTCACGAAACATTACTGCCTGGATACACAGGCTAGGAGTGATGCCAGGTTTGGCACAGCAGTCCTACAGAGCTTGTTTCCTAAGTAAGTCCTCTGCCCACCTCCAGAGGCAGTGCTTGTGTAGTCTGAATTTGTCAAAATACAGTAAGATTTCTTGGGGGTTTGAAGAAAACATTAATTCTAGGGACATGAATATGTTGTTCATCCACACTTTCTGGCGGGTTCCTTGCCGCTTTGAATCTTGCCGGAGGGTCTTCGGGCTGGCTCCTCCCACCCACCCGGGTGGTAAGGACTCCCGGCTCTGCCCCATGACGCCAGATCTTCCTTACCGCTTGGAAGCTCAGGTTCCCTCCTTAGCGCTCTGCGTTTTCTACTGGTTCCTGATTTTTCGGTTTCTCCGAATTTAGATGGAAGTTTTCTAAAACTTCGGTCTTCTTTCCTCGCTGCTACGATGAATATTTAGTTTCCCGGCTCTCAGAGGTGCCCAGGTAATACCTCCAGGAAGGACCCACACTCCACATGCGTTTACTGCCTCGACTTGGACCATGATCCTTAAGTTTGCGAATTTTGCTGTGCCATTTTGACTAGCATCCTGGAGGATCGTGCAGCCCGTTTGGGGCTCGGAAAACCTGAAATTCTTTCCGCGCCAGAAAAATCCTTAGAGGCTCGTCGGGCGGTGTCCATGTCGGCTCTCTCGTCTGAGCAGCTCTCTCTCTCTCTCTCTCATTATCTCTCTCTCTCTCTCTCTCTCTACGGAGGAGGCGGCGACCAAGTCTGTTCCCCCCCTCCTCCTCGGTCCCGCCGCTTATCCAGCTCTCTTTGAGTTCTCCTCATTCAGCTTTGTTCAAGAAGCTACGCCAGTCCCTTTCCTCGAAGGGAGAGGGACCTTCGGGACCTGCCTCTCGGCCCAGGTCAAAAGAGTTGCAGGCTAAGTCCCATCATCGGCGCTGGCGGGAGCGGGAGAGTTCCCCCTCTCCTGTCTGCTGACTTTTGACTTCGGTCGAAGGTGCGGCTCAGGCCACTGGCTTCACGGTGTCCCCGTCAGGTCAGCCGGCCATGACTCCCATCGACGTTGTCGAGTCTTCTCTGGACCCGTCACCCGGGCGGTCTACTGCAGGAGCCGTCAACCCTTTGCCCATTTCCCTGGTGGAGACTGAGGTTCTGCCTGCACCTTCGGGGCAACAGGCCTCTGTCTTTTTGTCTGAGCAGAGGGAAGAGCGGGCGTCCCCCACTCCTTCCCGGGCCCACCCTCGGTTTCCCCGAGGATCTGGGTCTCGGTCCTCTTCTCAGTCAAGCTGCTCCCGCCGACTTTGGCGATCTCGGTCGGGGCACCGAGTTAAGTGGCATTACCGTTCCTCCTCGTCTCCTTCCTCGGATGAGGAGTGGCTTCGATGCAGATGGCGTCGACGTTACAAGGAGTTCATGTGGCAGCAGTTGCTATTGTCCGGGAATCAATTGACTCCGATTCATTCCCCGTCCAGCAAGCAGCTACCGCTCGCTGCAGTCAAGGTGCCCACTTCAGGGCCGGTTGTTCGATCCCTGCTGCCCCACCTTCGGTGGAACCTCGGTTGGGTCATGACCTGTCCCGGAGGTTGTCTGTTCCCCTCACTCCCGCCCTCAGCAGGCGAAGAGTGGCTCAGGTCTGAGGCAGCTCTTTGCAGACCCTAAGGAGTCCAACGTCGACTCCTCCATGTTCCCCAGTCCGGAGGACCTGGGGTCCTCTCCGGAACGCTCTGTGGACGACAGCCCATCGTCCTTTCTGGGTCTGCGTCAGCTCATCTCGAAGTTCACCTGGATGCAGCTTGAACCCATGTCCAAACAGGTGTCTCATCCTCTGACGGAGATTCTAGACCAAGGGGGTTTACTCTTGGAGGCCTTCCCGGTGGTCGAGGCCATTGTCGGCCTGGCCTTGGAGTTCTGGCAGCGGCCTACTTCATGTCCTGCGCCCTCGGCCAGGATGGCCAGGAAGTATTCTGTCCCTGTCTGTTCTTTGCCTGGTTTTTCGGAGCACCCCTCCGCTGAGGGGTTAGTTACCGATAATGTCTTCCAGCGTTCTATGAGCGCTCGGGATGTGACTAGGCCCCCCGACAAAGAGTCCAAAAGGATGGACTATGTCGGGCGCAAGGTTTAGGCCGCATCCTCCCTAGGCCTCCGACAGGCCAGCTCGGCCGCACTGATGGCACATTTTTCCCATGCCCTTTTGGGCTCCTTGGACGAGGTGCTCCCTCATCTCCCGGCTGACCTGTGGACCAAGATCTGGAGAGTGCGGGACCAGGGTAGGGTGGTGGCGAAACAGCAGCTTCAGACTGCTCTGGACTTAGGTGATTCCTGTGCCAGGTCGGTAGCGGCCACGGTGGCCATGTGCCGCAGGGTGTGGCTGAGGTTATCCTCTTTCTCAACGGATACCCACAAGTTGGTGGACATCCCCTTCTTGGGGACTGACCTCTTTGGCCCTGGAGTGGATGGACACCTCCAAGGGTCAGAGAAGTCCGATGCCACTCCGGACTCTGTCACCCCCGCCTGGAGGGATAAGGGCCACCGGCAGCCTTTGCGTAAGCCCCTTTGTCCCTCAGCCCCTGCGGCTCAACCGGCCCATCAGCACCAGCATGAGGGCCAGCAGGCTTGTGCTGGGCATCCTGACCCCAAGCCAGCGGCTTCCTCCAAAGGGAAGCAGGGAGGTAAAGGCCCAGGAGCTCCCTAGGCCAGTCCCTCCTCCAAGCCTGCTCAGTGACTGGCTGAGGAGCGCTGTCCCTGGCCCTGTCACCCCTACCCGGGTTCCCCCGTGGGGAGATGGCTCCGCCCCTCCTCCACCTGGTCCGCTTTCATGGACCTCTGGGTGTCGGAAGGGCTAGGGGAAGGTCCTGCCTCTGGATTGCGAGCAGGCCCCTCCCTTTCGAGCCGTTGCCCCTCGGGGGCCATGGGGTCCGCAGCCTCGCTGTCGGCCCGCCGAGCCGTCTTGCCTAGCCCCTCGAGATAGAGGTGATAAGGAAGGTGGTGGATCCTCCTCCAGACCCTGGGTTCGTGTCCAGGTATTCCTGGTCTCTAAACGGATGGGGGGCTTGCACCCCATTCTTGACCCGCTCGACGGGATGGTCACTCTGACTCAGATTTCCCATCCTCGGTACGAGACGTGTGGCTTTATTTCCTGGACCTCCAGGAAGTACTTTACACTTCGATCCGTTCGTTTCTTGAGAGACTCCCCCGTTTCTAAAGTGGGGGTTCTCTTTTCGAGTTCCAGGCCATGACTTTAAGTCTCTTCTCAGCAGCATTCCTGCAGCACCGAGGGGTCCGGGCATAACCCCACCCAGATGGTGGCCTGACTGCAACCCCTCCAGGGCGGAGGGGGACGGTCCAGAGTTCTGGTTGCTCTCAGACTGGTCTCCTTTCTAATGGAGCCATGTTGGAACTCGTGTCTAGCGGGTGATCCTTTCTTCGGGATGGAGCTCTACTCTTGAGTCTGAGCTCGGCTCCCGGCGGACAGGGCCAAGGTTCTTCCTCCCTTACCTAGCCATGTCTGGCTGGACAGTTGCGCCCTGCCCGGGACTTCCTGCACCTCCTGGGCCTTGCGGCGGCCTGCATCAGCGTGGTCTGTTTGGATCCACCGGTCCATGCGTCCCCTTAATGGGGGCTGGCCAGCAAGCGGTCACAACGCTGCGATCCTTTGGACCAGTCCGTGACAACAGTCCAGGGGTTGGGGAACGCTCTGATTCGGACCATTCCATCTCATCTGCAGGAGAACATCCCATTCGTCTGCCCTGAGTCGACTGTCTTCTCCAACGGATGCATCTCGGATGGATGGGCGTGCCCATCAAGGAGAATACAGAGTGCACCGCCTCTGGTCCTTTCGAGAGTCCCGATGTCTTTCTAACCTGCTGGAGCTCCAGGCGGTCCGCTTAGCTCACACTGCTCACTCTGTCTGTGCGGGGTCTAGGTCCAGGCGTACAATACCACGACCATGTGCTACCTAACCCGCCAGGGTCGGATGAGCCCTTGCCTCTGCATAAGGAGGTTCTCCGCATTGGGTCTTTCGCGCAGCTGAGAGGCGGTTTCCTAGCCATTTCGATGGCAAGAGCCACCAGCACCCTGGCCGATGCCTTAAGCCGGATAGGGGCTGCGCCTCTCGAGTGGTTTCCCTGCCGGAGGTAGCACAAGATATTTCTCCCTCTAGGTCACACCTCAGGCAGACCTTTGTTTTTCCCTCCAGGGAGAATTTGAGGCAGAGACTGTCTCATGCCCGCCCCCTCAGCACAGTTCGCTGTAGGGGATGCCTTTGAGGTCGCGGACCCCGGGCCTCTTCTACGCCTCTCCCCCATTTCCCTTGACTCACAGGCAAGGTGAGGAGGGACTAGGTGCAGGTGATTCTGGTAGCCCCAGACTGGTTTTGCCAGCTCTGGTATCCAGCTCTCCTCAGTCTCAGCCACAGGTTCCCAAGGCGGCTTCCAGCCCGCCCGGTCCTGATCTCTGTTATTAGGGGGAAGGTACTCCATCTGGACATTCAATCTCTGCACCTGACGGCCTGGTCCCTGTGCGGCTAGTGGCCAGGCCTTGGGTCTTCCGGAAAGGTCCTTGACGTTGTCGAGGCATCCTGCCAGGAGTCGACCAGATATGTTACGCCTTCAAATAGGAAAGTTCTCCATTTGGTGTTAGGGTAGGGCCTGATCCCCTCTCCTGTTCCTCAGTGAGCATTCCGGACTACTTGTGGTCTGTTCTTCTTGAACAAGGGCTTCGGTCGATGACCCTTAAGGTGCTACTTTTAGCCATTCCTGTCTTCCGGGCGCAGGCAAGGTGGTATGGCGCTTTCTAAGGTCTTGATCACACTTCCCCTCCGGGGAGAGTATCCCCATCTCTGTGGGATCTTACGCTGGTATAGGCTTAGCTCACGGGCAAGCCGTTTGAACCTTTGCACAGGTGCAATTTCCCCCACCTGTTGTGGAAGAATACCCTCTTGGGGGCTACCACGCCAACCAGAAGGCCGGGAGAGTTCCAGGCGCTCCTCTGAGTCTCCCTATCGGGTCTTCCACAGGGACAAGGTTGTCCTGCGCCCCACCCGAAGTTCCTTCCGTAGGCAGTGGCGGAGGTTTTTTTTCCCCTAACCGGGTATTGCAGCCATCATGGAAACATGGGCCACCCAATACAATGACTGGGACCTGTCTGTACCAAGGTACAGGTTATTTCGTAGGGACAGGGTGATTGGGAAAGGAGGGGGTGGCACTATATGTGAAGGAAGGACCGAAGTGTGTAAGGAAGGAAGGGAGGAGGGTAGTACGGAGTCACTTTGGATGCAAATCCAGGATTCCAAGAATTGGATTCTTAGAATGGGAGTGGTGTACAGGCCACCCCTCAGACAGAGGAGTTAGACAGGGAACTAGCGGGACAGATTAGGAGGACCTGCGAGAAGGGTAGTGTGGTGACTGTGGGGGACTTGAACATGCCAGGAGTGGACTGGAGCACCCCAACAACCAGGAACAGAAGGGAGCAGGTACTGCTGGATGCCTTCCAGGACAGCTTTTTGCTGCAAATGGTCAGTGAACCAACCAGGTTAGGGAATACCCTTGACCTTGTGCTGGCAAATGGGGTCTTTGTAAGAGAACTTACAGTGGAGGAACCGCTGTCAGGGAGTGACCACCACTCAGTATGGCTCACATTGGATATGGGCAAGGAAGGAGTGGAATCTGGCACAATAGTGCTGGACTTCAGGAGGGACGACTTTGGGAGGATGGAGGAAGTGGTAAAAGAATACCTTGCCAGAATTCAACCCAGTATGGACACTAACCAGAGGTGGGAGCTCATAAAGCTGGGGATAGTGGAGGAAATAAAAACCTGCTGCAAAGCCCAGAGCAAGAAGGCTAGGGCTAAGAAACCGAGCTGGTTGAGCAAGGAGGTCATGGAAAAGGTAACGAGGAAAAGAGCTACCTTTAGGAAGTACAAGAAAACAGGGAGGGGGGAGGACAGGGAGGAGTACTTGACAGAATCGAAGGAGGTGACAAGGGCAGTAAGGGGCCAAAGTATCTACAGAACTCAGGCTGGCACAAGGCATTAAAAATGGGAGAAGGACTTCTTTAAGTACATCAGGAGAAAAGGAGCTGTAAGGACCACATAGTAAGGATTAGGAAGGAGGGGTTGGGTGGAAGCAGAGTGCGATAAAGGCGGAAACACTAAATGAGTACTTCTGCTCAGTATTTACTAAAGAGAATAGGGGTGACGCCAAGTTGGGAGCAATGGCGGGGGGAAGTGGTGACAGATGGAAATCATGGAAAGCAGAGTTCGAGAGGGTTTGAAGGCACTGAGAGTGGACAAGCGCCAGGCCAGATGGCATCCACCCAGGTACTGAAAGAGCTGGCAGAGGTCCTTGCAGGACCTTTGGCAGACCTATTTAATGCCTCACTACATTCGGGGTGTGTACCTCGGAACTGGAGGATGGCTCACGTGGTGCCCCTCCACAAGAGTGGCCCCTAGGATGAACCAGGAAACTACAGACCAGTGAGCCTCACATCCATCGTGGGTAAGCTAATGGCGACTATCCTGAAGGAGAGGCTGGTGGCCCTCCTAGAGGCCAAAGGACTACAGGACAGCAGACAGCATGGCTTCATACGTGGCAGATCCTGCCAAACCAACCTGGTCGAGTTTTATGACTGGGTAACTAGGCAACTGGACAGGGCCATGCAGTGGATGTCCTGTATCTGGACTTCAGTAAGGCATTCGACTCAGTGCCACATGGAAGGCTGGGAAGGAAGTTAGTAGGCACAGGGGCGTGTGCAAAGCTGGTGAGATGGGTAGGAAACTGGCTGCAGGGAAGGCAACAGAGGGTGGTGATGGGTGGGGAGCTCTCACACCCAAGGACAGTGACGAGCAGTGTTCCACAGGGCTCGGTGCTGGGACCAGTGTTGTTTGGGATATTCATTGCAGACATATCATGGGACAACAAGAGCAAGATCAGTCTATTTGCTGATGATACCAAGGTTGGCGCAGTGGTGGCTGACCTAGGGGGATGGCAGGGGTTGCAGGATGATTTGGCAAAGCTTTAAACCTGGTCAGACACCTGGCAACTGCGCGTTAATGCCAAAAAGTGCAAGGTGCTGCATTTTGGGATGAAGAACCCAAGGAGGAGTTACCAGCTAAGGGGAGTGCAGCTAGCCCAGACAGAGGAGGAGAAGGATCTGGGTGTGCTCATTACAGGGTCAATGAACAACTCGGCACAGTGTAGGAAGGCAGCTGCAAAGGCCAACAAAATGCTGGGTTGTATTGCAAGGGGTATATCTTCGAGAAGGGAGAAGGTGATTCTGCCACTGTATAGGTCATTAGTTAGACCACACCTGGAGTACTGCGTGCAGTACTGGCGTCCGTATCTGAAGAGGGACATTAAGTTACTGGAGAGGGTGCAGCACAGAGCAACAAAGATGATCAAGGGGCTGGGGGACTTATCATACGAGAGGAGGTTGAAGGAGTTGAACATGTACTCGCTGGGAGAGAGAGGAGAGACAGGGGTGACATGATTGAAACCTTTAAATACATGAAAGGAATAAACAAGACAGGTACAGAGGGCTGTTCAAAGTAAGGGAGGAGGGACACCAGGGGCCATGATATGAGACTGGAGCGAGGAAGGTTCAGGAGGGAGATGAGGAGACACTTTTTTTACAGAGAGGGTGGTGGCTGGGTGGAATGCGTTACCTGCTGAAGTGGTATGTAGTAGAACAGTGGACTGCTTCAAACGAGGATGGGACAGGACAAGGGGGAGGGTTAATGAAGGGGAAGGGTGGAAGGGAGGGGCAGCTGCAGAATGAGGGGTGCTAGCTGCACATTCGAGCAGACTTGATAGACCTCAAGGCCTTTGTCTGCTGGCAAATTTCATATGTCCGTATTGTCTCTGCCGGGGTTCAACCCCATTCACACTTCGGAGGCTGCATATAGGATCCATTGGGACCCTAATTTAGCGCTCGCCTTCCCAGGGAGCATAGGGCTGAAGTTCGGGAGAGGTTCGCCAGCTGTTTTTCATTTATGCTGAAGACGCACCTGGCAGACCTGCAGCCACGCGGATGACGAGCGGGTGGGTCATCTCTTGCATAGATCTCCGCTATAGGTGGGCGGGCATGGAGCCTCCCAGAGGATAAGTGCTCATTTTATCCGCCCTTCCGCTGCATTGCTAGCTGCTTCCGAGGATACCCCTGTCCAGGATATCTGCAGGGTTCCTACCTGGAAGCTGGCATGTACCGGTTTTCCTAAGTAGGGAGTGTGCGCTTTGCCTCCCTCCTCCCGGAGAACTGCTAGGAGTCTGCCAGAAAGTGTGGATGAACAACATATCCATGTCCCTAGAAATACAGGTTACTCACCTGTAACAGGAGTTCTAGGAATGGTATATGTTGTTCATCCACACGACCCACCTGGCCTCCCCGGCTTCGATGCACAACCTGGCTTCCAGTGGGCTAGATCCGGCGTCATGGGGTGGAGCCGAGAGTTTTACCAGCCGGGTGGGTGGGAGAGGCCAGCTTGAAGACCTTCCGGCGGGACTTGAAGCGGCAAGGAACCTGCCAGAGGGTGTGGATGAACAACATATACCATTCCTAGGACTCCTGTTACAGTTGAGTAACCTGTGTTTACCATAGTAATCGTGTTTCTTCTAAGGGAATCTTACTGTATTCCGAGCTCCCACTTTCCTCCCCTGCTAGGACCTACAGGGCACTACATACCAGCTATACATGTTTATGGGGAACCTGTGGGCACACTTGTTCATTTCTTGAGTATCTGTTGATTTGAGTCTTGGAAGGTGTCCTTGTTGTTTTAAAAAGGGTTTGTCCCCAGACTGATTTTACTATATTAGAATATGTTAGTCAGCTAGCTAGTTTTAGATTCTGCATGCTTCGTTAGAATCTGACAGTTGCAGGAAGTGCAACCAGGGACAGTGGTTTGAAAACAGAGCTGAAACCTAACATTCCACTATTAGCATTGGTTCTAGTAACCATTTCGGCTCCGGGGCAGTCCTATGGTGAGACCATACTGCATTTGTCAAAATACAGTAAGATTCCCTTAGAAGAAACAGGATTACTATGGTAAATGTTTTCTTGGTGTGCATTGCTTTTCTGTTGTTGATGGTTGCAAGACCCAATTGATTTTTTTTTAAATACAATCAGTAAATCATCAAGAGCATCATTGTCTTCAGATCTTACTTTGAGAAGGCTCTTGCAGTTGGTAATAACCATTAGGACTGCACACCCTGGCGTTGGGGCCACACTGAAAACATTAGCTAGCAGTGTCTGGCAGGGGACCGCCCATCGACATCACATGACCAATGTCAAGATGACCCTATATAGTGGATGGTATCCAGCCCATCCTCCAGTTCTTTACTGAAGGAGAGATTGGTGGAACATCTGGTTGTCAATGGACTACAGGACCCAAGGCAGCACGGTTTCACCAGGGGGAGGTCATGTCAGACCAACCTCGTTGAATTTTTTGACTGGGTGACTAGGGAGGTGGATCAGGGGAGGGCAGTGGACATGGCCTATCTGGACTTCAGCAAGGCCTTTGACACTGTGCCACATAGAAGACTATTACACAAACTGGGGAATATGGGTGTGGGCAGGACAGTAGTGTGGTGGGTAGGTAACTGGCTGGGTGGCAGGACACAGAGGGTGGTGGTAAATGGCTGTCACTCCACAGAGGGAAGAGTGACCAGTGGGGTACCACAGCAGGGATTTATTTAACTCTAAAAATTGATTAGCGTTTTGCTCATAAAAGTGCTAAATCTTTGTGAAGATGCATAGCTTTTGCCTCACTGTGTTTAACAAACACAGCACTTCTAGAAAATCTATATAAATACTTGCTATACAGTTAGTATAGTCCCAAGAAAAAAAAACGCTAATCAATTATTTAAAACCCTGCACAGGGATCAGTGCTGGGACCGGTCCTATTCAACATTTTCATCAGTGACATTGCGCAGGACCTAGAAGGCAGAATTTCACTGTTCGCTGATGACACAAAGCTCTGTAACAGAGTAGACACACCAGAGAGTGTAGACAGAATGAGAAGCGACCTGCAGAAACTTGAAGAATGGTCAGGGGTTTGGCAGTTGAAATTTAATGCAAAGAAGTGCAAGATAATGCATATGGGGCACAAAAACCCTGGCACAATATATCAGTTGGGGGTGAGGATATAGCATGCACCAAGCAGGAAAGGGATCTTGGGGTTGTCATCTCTGATGACCTCAAGGTAGGGAAACAGTGTGACAAGGCAGCAGGTAAAGCAAATAGGATGCTGGGATGTATAGGCAGGGGCATCACCAGCAGGAAAAGGGAGGTCATAATTCCACTATACAAGACACTAGTGAGGCCCCACCTGGAGTACAGTGTACAGTTCTGGAGACCATACCTATGTAAGAACATAGACAAGGTAGAGAAGGTTCAGAGGAGGGCAACAAAGATGCATGGATTGCATCACAAGTTCTATGAAGACAGGTTGAAGGAACTGAACATGTACTCCCTGGAGGAGAGGAGGGAGAGAGGGGATATGATAGAGACATACAAGTATCTTACAGGGAGGAACAGGGTGCAGGAAAACACTATTTTTAAGTGAAAAAGATCTTCCAGGACTAGAGGGCATGGGATGAAGTTGGAGGGAGGACGATTCAGAGGAAACATGAGAAAGAATTTCTTCACAGAATGGGTGGTGGACAAGTGGAACACCCTGCCAGAGGAAGTGGTGGGGGCTGGAAACAATCATGGGATTTAAGAATGCATGGGATAGACATAAAGAATTCTGGAGATCAGGGGTAAGGGCAACAGACTTCTAGGAAAACAAACTGAACTTACAAGCTCAAATGGGCAGACTGGGTGGGCCATAGGCCCTTATCTGCCGACACTGTCTATGTACTCCCCGGAGGAGAGGAGGGAAAGAGGGGATATGATAGAGACATACAAGTATCTTACAGGGAGGAACAGGGTGCAGGAAAACACTATTTTTAAGCGAAAAAGATGTTCCAGGACTAGAGGGCATGGGGTGAAGTTGGAGGTAGGACGATTCAGAGGAAACATGAGAAAGAATTTCTTCACAGAACGGGTGGTGGACAAGTGGAACACCCTGCCAGAAGAAGTGGTGGGGGCTGAAACAATCACAGGATTTAAAAATGCATGGGATAGACATACAGGAATTCTGGAGGTCAGGGGTAAGGGGCAACAGACTTCTAGTAAAACAAACTGAACTTACAAGCTCAAATGGGCAGACTGGGTGGGCCATAGGCCCTTATCTGCTGACACTGTCTATGTATCTATGTATGTAATTGAACTAATAGTATGGCTTCTAACTTTGCTCGGGCATTTAAACTCGCTGCCCCAGACCGGACACCCCCTTACCAGATGCCGCAGCCAATTACTATGCAGGCAACCATGCAAACCTAATTGAGACCTTCAGCTTCAAAGTTTGCGGTCCACTTTGCCACCCCCAAAACAAAACTGAAGGAGTAAAGAAAAAGCCTGGGAAGCCAAACAAAGGAATTTAAACATGATGGACTACAGAGATCAGAGCAATGCTGGCCAGCTTGTTTGCTACCCCCTGCTACTAAACTTGGTACACCGTGGCAGTAGCTAGGCCCTTGAGTCAGGGTACATCAAACCAAGCCAACACTCATACCATTCAACTGACACTGAAATGTGGAAAATGTGGGACACTGGCCTTCAGAATATGGGACAGATCAAAAATGAAGAATCAAGCTCTGAACACTGGAAACTAGTGCCTTAAGTTTATTGATCCTTTAGTATTCAGTGTTATGAATTTCTGCTGTAAGGCCTGGGGCTACAGAACCTCCTCTCTGTAGGCAGCACCTTTTCCATGAAGAACGGCAGGTATTCTGAGGGTGAAATGAGGGCTGTCCCTCTTAATGTGGAACAGTGGAGAAGTACTGTATGCCAGGACTATCCTGATTAGAGTAAGGCGATGGCAAGGGGCAACACACTACCATGCAGCGGCTCTGACTGTTTACAAACAAATGGCCGGCGGTTGTACCACAGAAGAGCCGTGGTACAACCGGAGTCCCCCTCAACACTTTACAAAAACAGGTTTATTACACCAAGCAGGTGTACCCTTCCCTTCCTGTCTGACCTGCTGACAGTCTGACCTTCCCAGCTACAGGCCTTGGCCCTCCTCTCTTCCTTTCCCCAGCCCCATGGGTCTCGGTTATAAGGTCAAGGTGACGCCGGTTTCATTCACAACACCTTCTTCTCGAGACCCTGCTACTTACTTTTCTGGCCCGAACCACTACCCGTCCCACAGCGCTGCCGGCTCGGTACATGGAGGCTGCCATCTTCTTCTCCTTCCGACAGGAAAACCTCGTTCTTCTCACCTGTCGCGCGATGTGGAGTGGGTCCAAAGCTGCGCCTGCGCAAAATGAGTTTCAAGCGCGCTGTCACGGAGCAGGAGGAGCTTAGGGCTAGAATTGCAACGCCCCATTATTGAGGCACGTATAGGTCGGTGATAGCTTTTTGCATTGTGAGAACTCGCTGCTTGTGTGGTTTGCTGCTGGCTTTTTTTGCGGTTTTGACAGCTTAGCTTATCGTGTAGCTGACTTGTCCCAAAACCGCATGAACCATATATTCCTGCACTCACAGGCCATAGCGCCACAGCACTGTTTTTGTGCGGTTTAAATCCGCACGTATTTTACGCTTTTCTGCCCTTTTCCTAGTTGCAGAATGAGACTGGGAGCACAAATCAAGTTTTGTTTTTGACTGCCGGTGAGGTTATCCAGCTGCAGGAGGGGGGAGGCGGATGTTTCCGGTACTGTAGATGTTAAAATTGAGTTTACAAAAAAATAACAAGATCTGTTCTGGTACAAAAGTTTTGATTCTGCATTCCTGGAGCTGAACACATCGTGGCCCCATATTCAAATTGTTGACGTGGGAGTAACCAGGTTTTAAAGCAACAGTGCAACGAAAATGGGTTAAAATGTGACCTCCCCTGTTTTTTATTTCCTAATTGATACCATATGTCTTCCAGTTTATTTTGGTGGTGAAATTTTCTGTTTTCATTATCATTTAATAATTTTTTGAATGCTTTAATTATTTCTCAAGAAAAAAAGATGGCCACCTCATTTTTGTATAGTAATAATACTGAGGACCCGAGACGGATAAGAGTCCAGACAAAAATGCAAGTGTACAGTACACAGCATAGGAAGCATCCAGAAAAAAACAAATCAACAGTTCTGCCAGTATTTTTTATAACCATTGCGGAAAATAAGCTTTTTGAGAAAACTTTTCATTGCACTGCTGCCTTAACACCACACTAAGTAAGCAATAAGACGCGAAGGGTTGTGTGTTCCAACACATGGCTTGGGGACGTAGTGAGGAACGAGGCTGCAGGCCGAGTGCGTCCAGCCCCCTAGCCATGCATTAGAACTATAATGACTGGCTTTGCCTTTTTTCCCATAGAAAACATGGATTCATTGCCATTATAGAGGTGTTTATAACGGCTGCAGCATGGTTCCTTGCTCTGTACCTGCTGCAGCTCTTCCTATCACACGTGGCTGCATGTTTTTCTACGTACTGAACCGCCAATTATCTTCATGTAAGTGAATTTCAAACTGAACATGTACTACAGGGAAAAGAAAACATTTTCGACTGCTGAGTTCGACAAAAAAAAAGTTTTAAATAAATAGAAAATGGCACCACGGACCGCACGCCGAAATCTAACTGGGCTGCGGCTGCACAGGAACCTTCATTGATTTTATATAATTGCTGTGGCGAAAAAGACAAACCCAGCAATTATATTTTATTTAATGAAAAGTTTCACCAGAAAGGCATGTTGAAGAAGTTGCTTGTCTCACGGTGCGTACGATGCATCCTGGGGGGGGGGTGCAGGGAGGCATGGATACAGAGTAGAGTATACATAAGCCAGTCATAATACAATCAGGATGAATAAAAATGCAGTTACAACAAGCTGTGGCCAGAGCTGAAAGGGCTGCATCTGTGGAGTGGGTGGGTAGAGAGTGAGGGTGGGGAAGATTATCTATAATTTAAAAATAAAATCAGTAGCGTCCTGATCATGACACTGGGGGATTGGTCACAAGACAGAGTGAGTAGGTTGTACTTCATTGGTAGGCTGATTAGAGTCCTGCTGGACAGGACCAGGAGCACCGAGTACCATGTGTGCCTGGGCCATTCCGGGATTATGAGGATCATTATGGCTGGCTCTCTCCTGAGCATTATGAGCTCTGGCTGAATGGGTGGGAATGGTGGGATGTCATGCAAGAACCTCCTTGTCCAGTCCAGGACTACGACAGGTAATCATAATTCCGAAAGTTCCATAAATAAATGCATTATCAGCTGTTGTGGACATTCCCATGTTGGCTTGCCTGTGGATCACTGGTGCCCCCTTCAGCAGGTTAGGTCTAGAATACTCTTAGCATCCTCCTTTCCCCCAGGGACCTGGCTGCAGTTGACAAATGTTCATTTTTGGTAACTTAGACCCCCACTTGCCCCCTCTTGCCTACACCATGCAATTCCAACTCAAGCAATGCAAACTTATTTTCTTGTAGTATCTAACTAGTGCATAAATCACTTAACTGTGTGCTTGAAGTCCATACAATATATAAAATACCTGACACACCATTGCTTCACACTACCCCTTCTTGGGGAAAATACAGGATGTATGCATTTTATGCCCCAATTATGTGATTCATGCACTGCATAACTCAGCAGAGTTTAACACTAAAAGAATGTTCACACATTGTTAAAAGTAACAGATTTATTTTCACTTAAAGAGTAACATTTTTTGCAGAGTTTTATTACTAGTGCACAGTATTAGAGGAGTTAGACTTTATATAATAGTGCCAAATATATGGGCAACTACAATACAACAACAATTACAGCCAGCGCTAGACATAGCACACAGCAAAAACAGCAACTGTACCTAAGCAAAAGACAAAACAGGAAAAGAAAGAAAAATAGCCATTCCAGAAACAAGGAAACAATTCAGTTTTTTATGGAGGTATTTATATTACATTTTGATTACATATCTGCCACATCTTACCATATGAAATAAATTATTCTGTAAGCTACTTGTTAGTTCAGTACGATGACATTAAGGTTAAGTGTCATAAAACTTTGTAGAAATATATAAATAGCAACATAGCATTGTGGTGACTAAAGGGGCCATTGGTGCATCTGCCCTGTTCCTATTGCTGCACAGGAAGGAGTCTTGACTACTCGATGCGAGCTATACTGCAAAATGCATCTAGATACAAAGTACACAGAATACATAAACATTCCCTTAGTTAGGAGGCCAGATAGTCCCTGGGTAACTTCCATTAACACAAAGCTACATTGCTGTGTATAGAAGTGCTGTAACACTTAAACATATTCTTCTCATCGTACTGATAAGACACATCACAGCCATGTGCATCAGCCAACCTTCTACACCAGCACGTGTAATGGTTTAACTATCAGTTTCATTGTTCTACAAAATATAAGAAAGCAGTCTTTATGCATTAGCAGACAGCCATTTACTGTGGGTAGGATGAAGACCCGATCTTGTTTGGGATCTGAAAACTCACCTGCTACAATGTGACCCCCTTCCCCCGTGAATAACAGCATACAGGCGGTGCACGAAGAGACTTTTAGGGGCAATCCCCTGATTCAACCCAGAACTTTTGTGAAGCTGCTTTGGTGTACAGACTGTGAGTAGATTTGTGTTTAGAAGTTACCAGGATATGTACCTGCCTTTTTCTGTGGGGTAACTCTGAGTAAGGGTACCATTCTTCCATTTCTGTGAGGATTCCCTCAAGAAGGTTTGTGTTTTAAAGTTATGACAATAGTGGGCGTCCCATATGCGACTTGCCCTTTGTTCAGAACTTTAACCTTACACCCTAGTGGTGTTCCTGATGTCACGTGTGCTAAACATTTCAAGTTATCAATTTCTGCAGTATTCAGTATTTGTGAGGTGTAATTCTGAACGAATGACTGAGTATGGACATGGAAGCAAAAGGTGCCAGACCCCCCATCTGGAGTTACTTGGTAATCACTTCAGGTTCTGTGAGGATGCCCATTTTCTTTCCGTGCATGTAGCCAATGCCTGAAGAAGTTTACCCCTTGTACATGGGATCTTTTGCTGTTTTTTGAGCCTTAAGTGCACCATTGTGGCCCAAGTGCCATAATCCTATCGTATGCCATACGGGAAATGTTCTAAGTAATGGCTTAGTGCCACTTTCCAGAAGATGGTGTGTGTTCAGTGGCTAATTCCACAGTTCCAGATGTCTAATCCTATGCTATATGGGAGGTTTTAATTCTGTTTCTACAGATGTGTTCTGCAGTGCCTTGTGCCTCGAAGTGTAAACCCTGGGGGGTCCATCTTTGCTTTTGTGTTCCAACTGTTTTTTAATAAAGCCACATTCTAGAATGCCAACCTGGTATGGACATCTAGTTACTGCTTCCTGTGTGGATTTATTGGGAACGCCTGTCCAGAAGTGCAAACCTAGCATAGCCCTTAGCAAATGCTCTCTCTTCAGGACCTGGGGTTTGGTATAGGTCTGTTTGTCTCAAGTGCACACACCTTGTGTTTTTTTTCCTCCTTGTTTGGCAAGTTGCTTTGCACCCCCACCCCTCTCTTTTCTCCTATACATGGGAGGTGTGCCTACTAGTTAAATAAGTGGCTGGTGGGGGTTACATATAAACAAGCACTTCTTTCATAATAAAAGTAATACCTTAGCACATTTAGACGCATCACCTGGTTTTCTTGGACAGCATTACAGTCGTGGCCAAAAATATTGGCGACCTTGCACTTTTTCAAATAACTCACAATTTTTCTAAACATAAGTTGAAATTAACAACAGTAGTACAGTATTTGGTTTCCACAATTCTTTATTTCTCTGTTAATATTACAGAACCTTTGTTTTTGATTCAGAATTTAATATATCCTTTTAAATTAGAAAATGAAAAGAAATGGTATTGACAAAATTATTGACACCCTAGACTTAATATTTGGTAGCACAGCCTTTGGTCAAAATAACTGCAATCAACCACTTCCTATAGCCATGGATGAGCTTCCTGCACCTCTCTTCTGGCAATTTGGCCCACTCTTCTTGTGGAAACTGGTCTAGTTCTCCCAGATTTGAAGGGTGCCTTCTCCCAACTGCTGTTTTCAGATCTCTCCACAGGTTTTCAATGGGATTTAGATCTGGACTCATTGATGGCCACTTCAGAACAGTCCAGCGTTTTGTCTTGAACCATTCCTGGGTGCTTTTTGAAGTGTGTTTGGGGTCATTGTCCTGCTGGAAGACCCATGACCTTCGACGGAGACCCAGCTTTCTGACACTCGGTTCAATATTGCGCTCCAAAATGGCCTAGTAATCTCCAGATTCCATGATGCCATGCACACGTTCAAGGCACCCAGTGCCAGAGGCAGCACAGCAATGCCAAAACATCACTGAACCTCCTCCATGTTTGACTGTAGGGAAGGTGTTCTTTTCTTTGAAGGCTTCATTTTGTTCTCTGTAAACATAGAGATGATGTGCTTTACCAAAAAAGCTCTAATTTGGTCTCATCTGTCCAAAGGACATTCTCCCAGAAGGATTTTGGTTTGTTCAGGTGTGTTTGGCAAACCCCAGTCGGGCTTTCTTATGCCTCTCTCTCTCAGCAATGGGGTCCTCCTGGGCCTCCTACCATATAACCCCCTTTCATTGAGTTGGCGACAGATGGTGCGAGTTGAAACTGTCATACTTTGTGTCTGAAGGTCAGCTTGAATCTGTTTGGCAGTTGATCGAGGTGCTTTCTCCACCATTCGAACAATCCTGCACTGCAATCTTCGATCAAGTTTTCTCTTTGCGGCCACGTCCAGGGAGGTTGGCTACAGTGCCATGGGCCTTAAACATCCTGATAACATTACGTACGGTGAAAACAGAAACATCAAGGTCTCTGGAGATTGATTTGTAGCCTTGAGATTGTCCATGCTTGGCTAAAATCTTCTGTCTGACCTCCTCAGACAATTTTCTGGCTGTCTTTCTTTTCTTCATGCTCATTGCGGTACACACAGTGACACAAAACAGGAGAATGAGTCCTTTTCTCTATTCAAACTGGTTGAATGAGTGATTTTTATATTGCAGGCACCTGCAACTCACCACAGGTGAGTTCAATTCCAAAGTGAAGGAGAATCACCTGCTTGAAATCTAATTATTTCTTAACTACTTCTAAAAGGTGGCAATAATTTTGTCCAGGCCATTTAAGGATATCTGTGTAGAATAAGCTAAGACTTAGTAAATTATAAGTCCCTTGATCTGCCAGCGCTCCTAAATGACCTCACCAGCATTGACTGGTCTTTCATCCCTAAGGCCACCTCCATGGAGGATGCCCTGAAATTTTTCTCCACAAACTTCCTCTCCATCTGGGACAGCCATGCTCCACTCAGGCGATCCCGAGTAAGAGGATCCCATTTACCTTGGGTAACAACAAACCTTATGCAACAACTACAAGCCAGGGACCGCGCCTGGAAATCTTTCAAGGCCACAGGTAGTCAAATGGCCCAGCAACACTACCAGTCACTTCGAAATGCCTGCACAAGGCTCATTAGGCAAGCCAAATCAAATTATTTTAAAACTGCTTTAAATAACAACTTCGCTCACCCAACTCAATTCTGGAAGTCAATAAAATCCCTTCTTTCCCCTCAGGCCCAACCCCCTACCCCCTCACTTAACATTGCAGGGAAAAACATCATGGATCCCAGCGTGATAGCCTCCGAATTTAATTCTTATTTCTCTTCGCTGCATCATCCCTTCTCTCCTCCCTTCCCCATCTTCCGCCCACTTCTCCCCCTATCGTACCCTCCACTGCCTTTTTCTCCCTATGCCTTGTTTCATTAGCTCAGGTGCTAAATTTACTGATGTATCTCAACCCAGACAAAGGTAAATGTCCCTCTGGCCTTGACTCCAAAATGCTCCTGCTATCAGCACCTGCCATAGCTCACCTGCTAACCCCGCTTTTCAACCTGTCATTTAAACTAGGAGCAGTCCCCAACAAATAGAAACAAACCACAGTCATTCCCCTTCCCAAAGGAGGGGACCTCTCCTCACCATCCAACTAACGCCCTATATCCCTGCTCCCCATCCTGGCCAAACTTCAAGAATGCCTTGTCCTCTCCCAACTCCACCACTGTCTTGAGACCATAGCTTTCTTCACCCCTTACCAGGCCGGCTTCAGGAAGAATCACTCCACCACCACCACTTCCCTCCTCCGTCTCACAAACGCCATCCTCACGGGTATGGACAAAGGGGAATTAACAGCTGCCATATTTATAGATCTGGCGAAAGCTTTCGACACCGTCTCCCACCCCTTGTTACTGGGAAAAGTCACTCAGTCTGGTCTGTCGGCAACTGCAAATAACTGGTTCCACTCATACCTGTCCAACAGGTCCCAATCTGTCCGCCTTGGCTCGGCTACATCCACCCCACACCCAGTCACCAGCGGAGTCCCCCAAGGGTCGGTTCTCGGCCCACTATTGTTCTCTATTTTTTTTTCTAAACGACCTGCCTGCAGCCTGCCTAAATACGGCCATCCACATGTACGCTGACGACACAGTGATGTTCGCCTCTGGCCCATCCTCTAGTGCAGTGACAGCCTGCCTACAGAAGGATTTTTACTCCGTCCAACGTTGGCTCATCTCAAACCAACTAGTCCTAATTTTAAAAAAAAAGTCTCCCTCACCTTCGGCTCCCGGCCCAAACTCACCCGGCTTACTGCACCACCTACGTTCTACACTCTGGACAGCTCCCCACTGGAGGCCTGCACCTCTTATCGATACCTCTGTGTCTGGTTAGATCAACTTCTTGACTTCTCTGCTCACATTGATGCTATACACAAAAAATTGCACCCCATGTTGGGAGCCCTCTACCTGAACAAAAATTGCATACCCCTGCCAACCAGGCAAGAAATAGTCCAAAAAATGATCCTCCCTATTATTGACTGTGGTGATATTGTCTACTGTGCAGCCCCACAAACTTCCCTAGGAAGGCTAGACCCCCATTTAACTCCTTCTGCCGTTTTTCGCTGGACCGCCCTCCCAACACCCACCACTGTGTCCTCTACCAATCCTTGAACCTCACCTCTCTACACAACAGAAGATCGCTTCACTGCGCTAGAACCTCGGCTAAGTTCTGGTCATAGTCACTCCTTTCCTACCTGTCATCCTCCCTAACTGCCCTACCCCCACCATCCTACGCGCTCCGTAACATCGACGCCAGGCTCCTGCACATCCCACACAGATCCACCCGGTCCAGCCAGGCTGCTTTCAGCTTTAGGTTGCCCAAATTATGGAATTCCCTGGCAGCTGATATTAGACACTCCACAAGTACTCCCCAACTAAATGTCCTTCTCAAAATGCACTTCTCTACCACCTGCTCCTGTAACCCCCCAACACCCCCCTCACTCCTGAATCTGCCCAGTGATAGCATCAAGTCTGGTGCTCCGCTGTTGATCTGTTTCCTTGTGAAAAAAAAAAGTACCTCTGCTACTGTATTAAAATCTGCTTATTCTATTCACATTATGTATGCTACTCACTGCTGTACTAAACACATTATGTATGTTGTTTCTGATTATATTATGTTCCACTATATGTTTGTTCTGATTGTATCATGTTTCCACCGTAACCCGAAACCCCAGGGCGCACCTGGAATCGAGCGGTACTCTGCTCAGCATGCCTTCCTGGTAAATCTCTTAAATAAATAAATAAATGTTTCTGCTTTTTGTGTTTTATTCCACTGCAAGCCAAAGAAATACATATGTGGATACCAAAATATTTTTTAATTTCAACGATTTTCTGGAAGGAATGGTGCATTATTAGAAAAAACTGCAAGGGCGCCAATATTTTGGGCCACGGCTGTAACAGCAAGAGCTACTTCAGTCATAGGTATTACTTTTAGTATTATGCATTAAGTGATTGTTTAAGAACAAGGAACAATCATGCTAAATAAAAGACCCCATACATCCACTGACATCAAACCTTTATTATTAGGAGCTAAAACAAGCATTTGTCAATGCCCGAATGTTGCTTGCTTGTATGTGCTGTTTAGGTATTTGGAAGTGATAGTTCCATGCCTTCCTCCCATGACATCCACTGTGTCTTTCTGTTCAGTATTCACAGAAGAGTGGGAGAGGCAAGGGGCACAGCAGTTGCCAAGGGGGTGAAGAGGTGGACAATAGTCCATTCAAAGGCAAAAGAGTCCTGCAGGAGCTCACTAAATTGAAGGTGGACAAAGCGATGGAACCAGATGGCATATGCCCAAGGATATTAAGAGAACTGCGAAGGGGAGATAGCAGTACCTCTGGCAGCCATGTTCACTGAGTTATTCAACATGAGTGAACTGGAGGAGGGCACATGTGGTCCCTCTACACTAGTTTGGCAGCATGGAGGAGGCAGGGAACAATAGGCTGTTCAGCCTCACCTCAGTAGTGGGGGAAGATCATGGAGACATTGCTTAAAGAAAGAATAGTGGGGCATCTGGAAGCCATCGGAGCCCAGGGCCATAGACAACATGGATTCACATTGGGGACATCATGTCAGACAAATCTGGTTGATTTCTTTGGGTGACAAAGGAAGTGAATCAGGGTGGGGCAGTGGACAATGCTTACCTTGATTTCAGCAAAGCCTTTGACACCATCCCATATAGGAGGCTGATAAACTAGCTGGGTAGGCTGGGCATGGGGGAAAGTGTGGTAAACTGGGTTAGAAACTGGCCAACAGACAGGAGGCAGAGAGTGGTGGTAAATGGTGTGCAGTCTAGGGAGAGGGGGTCACTAGTGGGGTGCTGCAGGGATTGGTCCTGGGGCCAGTCCTGTTTAATGTCTTCATTAGTAACACTGCAGAATGTCTGAAGGGAATTTTTTCACCAAATTTTCAACATAGCCATTTTAAGACCTCTGCTCATGAACAGTGTCACTGTGATTTTCTTAATGTGTCCCATACAATGATTTTGCACACCAACTGCGCCATTGTGCGCTACATGTGCGGAAACATGTTTTGGGCAAGATGTGAAAAATGACAGCTGTACTGCTTATAAGGAGGTGTGGTAAAATGGCAATGTTGAAAATCTGGAGTGAAAATATTGAAAATTTACGAACTTACGAGCGTGCGTAGGATCAGCACAACAAATGCTCATAAAACAGTCATTTTTGGGAATTTTTTCACCCAGTTTTCAACATAGCCATTTTAAGACCTCTGCTCATGAACAGTGTCACTGTGATTTTCTTAATCTGTCCCAAACATTGATTGCGCACACCGACTGCGCCATTGTTCGCTACATGCATGCAGACACATTTTGGGTGATATGTGAAAAATGACAGCTGTACTGCTCATAAGGAGGTGTAGTAAAATGGCAATGCTGAAAATTTGGAGTGAAAATATTAAAAATTAGCGAACTTACGAGCGTGCATAGGAACTGCGCAACGCATGCTCATAAAACAGTCAATTTTAGGAAATTTTTCACCAAATTTTCAACATAGCCATTTTAAGACCTCTGCTCATGAACAGTGTCACTGTGATTTTCTTAGTCTTTCCCAAACATTGACTGTGCACACCAAATGCATCATTGTGCGCTACATGCACGGAAACACATTTTGGGCGCGATGTGAAAAATGACAGCTGTACTGCTCATAAGGAGGAGTGGTAAAATGGCAATGTCGAAAATCTGGAGTGCAAATATTAAAATTAGTGAACTTCACAGCTCATAGGAACTCGCAGCCTACACTAAGTAAAACAGTCATTTTTAGGAATTTTTTCACCAAATTTGCTACATAGGCTTTTTGAGAGCCCATCTTATGAACACTGGCACTGTCGTTTCCTTAATCAGTCCCGAAACGTGATTTTGCGCAGTGAGTGCAAAATCACCCTTCGGGCCCAATTAACGTCATGGCAGTGACAGAATTCATGAGGAGGGGTCCCAAAAACCCCATGTTGAAAATTTGGTGCCAAAATTACAAAAAATGCCTGAGATATACAGCAAAGTTGAAAAAACCCTATCTATCCCATTATACAGCTTACCGGCATTTCCTCAGTTTGCGGTCGGCAAGAGTACAGACGTGTTCCCAGTCCACCAAAGATCATCGCGCCAAGGTCCGAGGTAAGTATGGGGTGAGGTGGGGGTGTGGGAGGCAGGGTGCACAGTGGGTGGTGCGGGTTGTGGGAGGGGCAGGGAGAAGCGCCGAGAGACAGTTTTGTATTTACAGTTTTTTTTTTTTAATAAGGCGGAGGGGCGTTCACCACGGGTGTGCTCCCAGTGTGGCAGCTGGAAGAGCTGGGGGGCTGAAGCCCGTGGCAGGATTAGGCACCCCGTCAGCCATAACACATTTTGCTTACGCTGGGTTGGGCTCCAGCGTGGCACCCGAGATCTTTGAAGGTGTGGAGCCGTTGGAGTTGGGCACCCCCATTGGCCATAACAAATTTTGCCACACTGGGGTGGGCTCCCAGCGTGGCACCTGGAAGCTTTGGGGGGGGCATGGAGCCAATGGAGGATTGGGCACCTCCGTCGGCCGTACAGCGTGTGCATGGGGGGGAGGGGGAAGGCACATGAGCATGCAGTATGCATGCGTGTGTGTAGGGGGGAGCTCTGCTTACTGAAGCGGAGCTCTCCTTTTCAGCTGTACGACTACTGCACTTTCAACTGCTGTCATAGACAGCTGCAGCAGTGATTGGGGAACTGGGACCACACCTGCAAACACACTGACTGAATTGGAAGGCGGGTGCCACACCTCCAAAAACTCAGATGATGGCACTATGCTTCTTGCACATGCATGCAAGCTACATAAAAAATACAAGCAGAGAAAGAAAACACTTCTCACTCTAAAAGCAGTTCCTAAAGCACACATAAACATTATTGACCAAAGACTTCTTTTAATTATAGCCCTCTTAGGCGATGAAAAAATAGACAGCACAGAAAGAACATACTTCTAACTCTAAAAGTAGTTCCCAAAGCACACATTTTCGCTGAATTCATTTAAAACATTTGTAATATCCCAAAGTTGGGGCATCCCGGAAAAACTAGAATCAGTAAATAAATTAGGGGTTTACATGTGCTCAGGGTGCCTGCTGTAGGTGTAGGCAGTAGGGTACAATGATAAGGGGCCCCTAAAAGTAAAGAGTCCCCTCCTTATAAAGTGAAACTGTAAAAATAATATAGAAAAGTGCCCTGTGCACTTTACAGTATGGGCAAAAAGCAGATTTAATAGCAGCACATGTCACAATGGCTTGGATGGAATGCTGTGCTGAGCTGCTCATGCACAGCATTCCAGTCCAAACATTCCAGAACCTGAGGGTTTGTTTTTAAAAGTTTAACAGTTTTTCTGAGTAGTTCCTGCTGGCTGTGGAGCAGAGAGGACACAGATGGTTAAGGGGAACCAGTAGAGAGCTTACTTGGTGGTTGAAGCTGTTCCCCGAGGGCCAGTCTGTGTGCCTGCTCTGGCACCTGCCAGTGAAGATCCCTCAATAGCTCTGTTTTGGTCCGCGGTGCCATCGGGGCACCAGAAGAAAGTGACTGGCTATTTGCCACAGTTTGGGATATGTACCCCGTTGGTTTATTGTTTTGACCCCCCGTGTTTTTAACGTTTAAATTTTGGTCTCCCGTCGGCAGCCCTACCAGCCGCATCACGCCGCTCATCCTGTCAGCCGTCTTAGGCTCCCCGGTCGTCCCCTTAGCTGCCTGCACATTCCCTCCCACTGCCAACATTTCTCCTTCCTCCCGACAGCACAGCAACCCTCCTGAGAACAGCGGAGCGGTGAGTCGGCGGCAGCACTTAAAGCGTGCTGACCGTATAAAGGAGATTGATTTTTTTTCAGAGCGCACGGAAGGCACTGAGAAGAGCGGCCAAGCGCCGCAAGGGGAAACAGGTCATCAGGACCCGAAATTAAGTATGCAGAAGGGAGGTGGGCATAGCGACGCCCAAAGGAGGGGTCAACCATCGAGGCCTGTATAGCGGCCTTTCAGTATTCATTGGGGCAGGATTTGGGGGGCGGTGTTTTTGCTACTGAGTGACAGCAGCTTTCAGAGAGCTGCATATTTAAAGGGGCCCTGCCTCTCTTGGCCATTTCCAGATTTAAAGGGGCGGTTCAGGCCCAATATAAAGTGGGGCACCAGGCCCAAGTCTTGGTAGGGCATTAGGCCCGAGGTAAAGCCAGCCTAGTGGTACTAAAGGGAGGCCCCGGCCTAGTGTAATAGGGCAAGCCAGCCTAGTGGTACTAAAGGGAGGCCCCGGCCTAGTGTAATAAGGCAATCCAGCCTAGTGGTACTAAAGGCTTCCTTAGCCAAAACGTTCAGGGATAACCATATCCTATTCAGGAAGACCCTACATTTAGGAAGAGGGGTTTATTCAAGAGTGCTTAATTCACCTATACTGTGGGGCTACTGTAACAACTGTACTGCTTATGCATTGGCTATTGCCCTAAGTACCTGAACTATTGCTCTAAGTACCTGAACTATTGCCCTAAGTACCCAAACTATTGCTCTAAGTACCTGAACTATTGCCCTAAGTACCCAAACTATTGCTCTAAGTATCTGAACTATTGCCCTAGGTACCTGAACTGTTGCCCTAAGTACCTGAACTATTGCTCTAAGCATCTGAACTATTGCTCTAAGCACCTGGACATTGGCCTCATCAGTAATAATTACCCCTAAATTTATAATTTGCCCCTTTCTCTGGCAAAGTATTGTATCATTCCACAGTTCTCTGCTCATCTTTCAGTTATATGGTTACTACTGTATGAAGACAGTCTCAATTTTCTACCACACTGCAGTCCCATAGTGTGGTCTGTAATACTGCGTACTCAGAATCAGTCTCTACTCAGAAGAAGATGTCCTCTCAGCATTCTTCACTCCTGTGGGATCATCCATCAGCTCATCACGTCCGTCTGTGTCATCTGCCGAAGTCGAGTCCGTCGCCAGTTGTACCCACCGCTTCTTGTTTTCACAGCTTGAAGGTACGTCCGCGGAAACGCATCACGACAGCCGTGCCAGTGTGGTTCCATATGGTTCCTGTTCCAGATGTCCCGAAGTTGGTCGCCCTCTACAGAAAAGTGTGCTTATTCTGGAGAACCTGGTCTGTGCCCTTCCTGGTCGTTCGCTGAAAGTCAAGTCCATCGGAAGCCCAGTACAGGACACATCTGCCATTTCTTTGTTTTTGTGTTAGTTCCTGATCCTAGGATTGCAGAATCAACCATCATCTCTTCAGATTCTTCTGGTTCCTGGTCCTGTCAGAGTTCCCTCTGAGTTTAGCTGGCCCTTGGAATGCTGCAGCATCAGTCAGATCGTGGTAGTCCTCCAGTGGATTTGTCGCCACGCAGTTCCTGATCTCTCTTCATCCTTGGCAGCCCTGGAAGTGGGTTTTGGCTGAGGAACCCTTTGTTTTCAGTGGGTTATTTCAGGAACCAGTTGCTCTGGTACTTCATTCTGGCAGCCTTGGAGAGAGTGGGCTTTTGCCGAAGAAACATGTGGTCTGTTTACCAAACCTCTCACCACCCCCCAGCGGCCTTAACTAGGTCTTTGCTGGGAATTGTGATTAGGGTTCTACAGTTCTGTTTTACTTCCCTTGTAGCTACCAATGAAGAATGACGGTGTACAGGAAGACGCCGGATCCCTGGACCCTTGCAATATCTAGACTGTGATGGAAATGTGTGGTGATAATTACCCCAGTACAGTTCTGAGTGGCTTATGTCATCTGGTCCTCATCTAAGAGTATCGAAGTGTAGAATAATTTCAGAATAAGAGGGGCAGTAGGCCTATAGTCTATTCTTGTAATAATCTTAGTAGTCGTAGATAAAGTATTTCTCTGTTTATTGCCCTATTGTTCTCAGGCAACCCCTCCTTCCTCTTGTGACTGCGTCTCTCTACCCTTGGTACAAAATAAACGCCCTGTGGGCATTGAAGCACTAGGAGGTTGATTCCTGCCTCTCCCTTGTCTGGGTAACAGTTATCTTGTCCACATTATTCGGACCTTGGTGCCTCACTCATCTCTTTTCACCACCTTTAGAGTAGAGTACTTCACAGAGCACCTCTAGACCATCACAAATAAAAATTTCTTGGCGTAGTCGGCAGGATAGAGATAATTATTTATCTGAGGAGTCCAAAGTTGGAGTTGATTAGTAGGAAGAACAGATGGAGCCAGGGTGTAGTAGTGAATTGCCTGGGGGAGATAGAGAGTCAGCTGGAGGAGACCGAGATGGACCTCGAGGGAACATACCACCATCTCCACTAACCATGCCGTATCACTTCGGAGCGCCATGGCTTTCACAGTTTTCCGGAGAAAAAGATGGGAACGGGACCAGCAACCTAGGGGGAATTCCGTTCAAAGATGCAGGCAATGTTTCGGCTGTATCAGATCCCCGAGCAACAGAAGGTCGAAATTTTAATCGGGCAAATAAAAGGAGCTGCCCACCGAGAGGTCCAATCCTGGCCGAGTGGAGCAAAAGCCACAGCAGACCAGGTACTCCAGAGGCTACAGCAAATCTTTGATGCTAGGACCATGTCTGACCTCAAAATGAAGTTCTTTTCTCTCACCCAGAAGCCCCAAGAGACCCTGAGGGAGTTTGCACTGAGTCTGCAAGAGCTATTACGAGCTATAGAGAGGGTAGACGCGGCAGAGGTCCGAGATACAGATTGAGTACTAGTAGAAAAATTTGTTGAAGGAGTGCAGAGTTAGGCCCTGAGGAGAGAGCTACGCATGCTGCACTTGCAAAACCCTGAAGTCGACTTCCTGGATTTTAAGGAGAAAGCCATTCGATTATTTGGTTTGGGACATTCCAGAGAGGAGGCTCCGGTATATCCTCAAATGGCAACCTCTATGGGAACCCCATGGCTGACCTACACTACAAAAGGATGGAAAGAAGACAATACTTGGCAATTAAGACTCCAGCCAGAGGAAATGTCATTACAAAGACTGTAACCTGGAAGAGAAGCTGTTGCCTACCCGAGCCGGCGTTCAGAACGTGAACAGATGCATGAACCAAGGATACAGACACCGATCTGTTCTGTGCAGACTAGCGCTAGACAACACTCAGAGCTGACCTAGCAGATTGCTACCCTGACCGACCAGATGGAGAAGATATGTAAGGAAATGCAAAGCTGGAAAGCGGGTTGGAAGAATGAGAAATGCTTCAATCCTTCAGGGAAAGAAAGGAAGAGTGACCAAATGAACCACTCGAGAAGGAGTGAAGGGAGGTGCTCCACAGATCAGTTTGATGGTCAAGGAAGGCCCATATGTCGCCAGTGTGGTGTTAGTGGCCATATAGAAAGAAAATGTGGTCAGCCAGTAAATAATACCCTGAATTTAAACAGAAATTCTTCGGGGATGAGGACCGACCCTCGAGCAAACGATCAGGTCCAGCAGTCCCATTAGAGCAGTCGTGTTTCATTGGTAGAAGTCCAATGACACCAGTCAGGATCGATGGCATCGAGCTTATGGCATTATTAGACACCGGATCGCAGGTTACTACTTTGCAAGGACGAGGTTCCGAAGATACTGGACACCTAATGATCTGAAGCCACCTCCTAGATCATGGGTAAAGTTAATAGCGAGCAACGGCGATGAAGTACCATATTTAGGATATCTAGAAGCCAATGTACAGCTAGGAAAGAACATCCAATGCAACACAGGCATCTTTGTGAGTGACCTCGAAAGTGATCAACTGCCACCACTAATTCTGGGGATGAATGTTCTACAAAATTGCTTTGACAACCTAGTGAGCATTCTCCAACAGCAAGCCAAGCACATACCCCGAGTGGAGAAACATGCCCTGCAACAACAAACTATCTACAACTTGCAATGCCATCAATGGTTCGCTAATGCTGAGGGTGAAATTGGTAAAGCAAGAGTGACAGATGCTAGACCAGTAACATTGAAGCCAGGCACCGAAACCACCCTTTGGTGCAAAGCAAAGGTGGGCCTGAGGGTCAAGATTATGATGCTCTAGTGGAACCTTACCCTATGAACTAGGAAGAACCGATAATAGTGGCTCGGAGTGTAGCTACTGTAATCAGAGGTCGGATACCAGTCCAAGTGTTAAATTACAGGACTCACGATGTACAACTGTACCGAAACCAGCCGGTTGCCCAGATCCACACGATGTGCTTACAGGACATTATTGAAGCTGGGGAAAAGGTAGAGAAAGCACCTGAAGGTGGTATAGAAAGCGACCAAATACCAGAATGGACTAAAGAGATTAAAGTAGGAAATCTGAAGACCAATGTTAAGCAAAGAGCTGATGTTTTGAAAGTGGTTTTACACCGGAAGGAAACTTTTAGCCAACACCCCTTAGATTTTGGTTAAGCTTGTGGGGTACAACATCACATCAGTACCATGGACATCCACCTATCAGAGAACGATTTAGACCTATCCCACCAGCCATGTACCAGCAAGTAAAAGAAATGATTAAAGAAATGAAAGAGGCTGATGTGATCAAGGAAAGTCACAGCCCATGGGCAGCGCCAATTGTCCTGGTGAAAAAGAAGGATGGTAAGATCCAACTCTGTGTGGATTACCGCAAATTAAATGCCATCACCCATAAGGATGCGTATCCTTTGCCTCGGATAGAAGATTCTCTCACAGCTCTCCAATCAGCAGCCGTATTCTCCACTCTGGATTTAACCAGCGGATACTGGCAAGTTCCTGTGGTGCCAAAGGATCAAGAGAAAACAGCCTTTATTACCCCCATGGGTCTCTTTGAATTCGCCAGGATGCCTTTTGGATTGTGTAATGCACCGGGAACTTTCTAAAGACTGGTTGAACATTGTCTTAGAAGCCGGAATTTCGGTACCCTGTTGTTATATCTAGATGATATCATTGTATATTCAAAGACTCACGAAGATCATTTGCGTCACTTGGACAAAGTATTCCAATAACTTGATCCGATATGGTCTTAAAATAAAACCCTCTAAATGTCATCTGTTGCAGATTAAAGTGAGTTATCTGGGACATATAACCTCCGCGGATGGAGTGACGCCGGACCAGAGAAGATCGAAGCAGTAAAGAAATGGCCTGTTCCTACTACCATTAGAGAGGTCCGAAAATTCTTGTGATTTGTGGGATATTATCGGAGATTTATCAAGAACGTCTCCAAAATTGCTGTGCCTTTACACAAACTTTTAAGAGGATCAGCAGAAGGATGAGTCCCAAAGAATCGCCTGGTTACGTGGGGTACTGAACAACAAGAGGCATTCAATCAATTAAAAAAATACTAACTGAGGCTCCTATATTGGCGTATCCAGATTATGCAAAACCTTTTCTGTTGTATACCGATGCCAGTAACAAAGGGTTAGGCGCAGTACTTGCACAAGAATAGAATGGCATGGAAAGAGTAATAGCCTACGCAAGCAGAGGATTAAGAGGCTCCAAGCGGAATGACGCCCACGATAGCTCTTTTAAACTTGAATTTTTAGCGCTAGTCTGGGCTATCACTGAGAAATTCCAGCAATATTTAGCTGCCACCCCTTTCACGGTTTTCACGGATAATCATCCTTTAGCACACATAAATACTGCGAAGCTGGAAGCCTTCGAGCAGAGGTGGGCCTCTCGACTTGCGAATTATCAATTCTCCTTAAAATATCGCTCTGGTAAAGCTAATGTGAACACTGATGCCTTGTCCCGGATGCCTGGACAAGGAGAATCAGAAATAGATGATACCCTGCTGGAAAACATAGAAATGCCACCTTCTCTGCAGGTACCAGCTGAGATTGTACAGGCATATTGTCAAATTGCTCCCGAGTCTAAAGTGGAAAGTCAACCAGAAGTGGATGACATGATTGCGAACCAAAAGAATCTATGGGTGAAATTACAAAGCCAAGACCCTATAGTTTGCCAAGTAAAAGCTCTAGTTGCTGCACAGAAACGTATGATGAAAAAGAAAGAAAGAAGATGGACATAGAAGCAATGAAACTTTGGAGACACAGAACTCGTCTGACCATAGAAGATTGTCGTTTGGTTAAGAAAATTAGAGATCCTACCACACACATAGAATTGACTCAGATCATAGTTCCAAAGACCAGTGCTTCCGTAGTGTTAGAGGCGTACCATGATAATTCAGGACATTTTGGTCACAAAAAAACTGAAGCTATTATCAGAAGGAGATTTTACTGGATAGGAATGTGAAACGATATAATAAAATGGTGTAAGGAATGTCCAGCATGTAACTTAAAGTGCAAGAAGAAGGTGAATCAGAGAGCTCCTCTCCATCCAATAGTTCGTAACGCACCATTGGAACTAGTTGCTCTTGATCATTTGAAGTTAGACCCTAGCACAAATGGACACATCTATATCCTCACTATGGTTGATCACTTTTCCAAGTTTGTGGTTGCAGGCGCAGTAAAAGACCTATCTGCTCGAACTACTGCTAAAACCTTCATGAGATATTTTGTACGACCTTACAGATATCCTACAAAAATCCTCACAGATCAAGGAACGTCTTTCGAATCCCAACTATTTCATGAACTTTACGCCCTGTATGGAAGCCATAAGTTAAAAACCACTGCTTACCATCCCCAAGGTAATGGACTTTGCGAAAGAACAAATCAGATTCTGCTGGAGATGTTGCGAGTGCTACCAGAATATAAACATCCCTTCTGGCCAGCTTTACTTTCCGAGCTCACATATATTTATAATAATACTATTCATTGCTCCATGGGTTATACACCTCATTATTTAATGTTTGGACAACACGGAAGACTTCCGATGGACTTAGTGCTGGAAGTACCACAAGAAGAAACTAAAGTAAAGAAGCCAGTTACAAATTGGGTCCAAGAACATAATCAACGTTTGCAGGAAGCTGGAAAAATTGTTGGTAGACACATGGAGCAAGCACAGCAAAAGCAAAAAGCAAATTATGATATCAAGGCCAAGCCTACACCTTTACTTGTTGGAGAAAGAGTAATGTTGAAAAAGACCCAAAATTGCAGCAAACTGTCTTCAAAGTGGGAACCAGAACCTTATTGTATTATTGAGATACCTTATCCCAAACTACCGGTATACAAGATCCAACAGGAATTAGGACATGGTACCAAGATTGTTCATCGGAATCCCTAAAAGCTTGCACTTTCAGAGACACTGTGCTCGTTAAAGATCAGGACAGTCCTATGCCAAAAGAGAGGCAGGAGTCCACAAAAGACAAAATGTGGGAACTAGAATCGCCAACCAGTTGGTGTACAGAACCTTGGACCCGTACTTCGTATATGCATTCCCATGACTATTCAAACTGTGTACCTGTGATAGCTCTGGAAATACCGGATTTTCTGGAAAGAGAACGTATTGTTCAAGAACCTGTCGATTTCCAACCCCGCAGATCCCAAAGATTGAACGAAGGTATCCTTCCTAAAAGGTATATCACAGGAGCTTCTCAACTCATACCCTAGTACAACAGGTAGATCTAATCCAAGTAATTCCCCAGACACAGTAACTTTAGGGTAAAACTTCAAAAATTTACAGTATAGTAGATGTTTTAAGAATATTTTAGAGAATTTAAGAAGTGTTTTATTAACGTAAGACTTCGTAGAGTGTTAAGTAAGATTTTAGAGGTTGGTAAGACGATGTATTTTATAAAGTGTTAAGGGAATACATGGGGACATGTATTTTTAGGCGGGCCCGAGTCTGTAATACTCCAAAGTTGGGGCATCCCAGAAAAACTAGAATCAGTAAATAAATTAGGGGTTTACAGGTGCTAAGGGTGCCTGCTGTAGGTGTAGTCAGCAGGGTACAATGATAAGGGGCCCCTAAAAGTAAAGATTCCCCTCCTTATGTAACCCCCACCCCTGCCTTTTTGCTAAAATGACAGGTGGCATGCTGTTGGCGCTGGCAGCAATACCTGGTGGGGACCTGGGTTCGGGGGAGGATGAGGTTACTCGGCACAAGGGGACCTAGGTTTGGCTACTCTGCACAGGGGCACCCAAGTAAATCTGAACACAGGAAGCAATAACTGTAATGTCCAGAACCAGGATTGGGATTTTTCAGTGTGGCTTTTATTCATAACTAGCTGAACACAACAAAGCTTAGATGGACCCCCATGGGGCTACGTTTACTGATAATGGGGTTAGAGACTACAAGGTGGTCCACTTGAAGAATGACCCATATCTACTGTTTTCAGGCTCTGGACCCAACAGGAACACAGCCCAGACTTGCACGCGCTTTTGGGTACACGGCCCGACTGGCCCGGCTCCCCTGCCGGCCACTTGACTGGCGGTTCATTGGAAGAATGAACCCATTTTACTTGTGACTCCCCACACCACTTAAAGTCTGCGACCCCTAGAGAGATTTCCTTCTTACTTCTTCTGACTCCCATCTCACAAAGAGAATTCTTTACCCATGTTGTGGCTCCCCACACCACTTAGAGTCTGCGACTCTTAGATTTTCCCATTTGCGACCCACGTCTGGGTACTTCCCTCATCACTGGCCAAGCACATGAGGTAAGTAGCAATCACAGCAGAAACCCGTAGAGGTGGACCTGGTTACCAAAGATGGGGGGTGTTCCCACCTCCAGCTCCCACAACCCATACCCGGCCATTTCTCTGGACAAACTGAAACTTCGAAATGTAGATTAAATGGTGGATGAACTGTCGCACCCCCTCTACAACATTACTTGAATCCATACAGCACTTTAGCTTTTGATACTACTCCATTTGTTTGTCCTAGTACTATAGGCCTCCCAAATAGTAGTTCAAATCCCAGATTTCTTCACATTTCCCAGGCTGAAGAAACACATTTTTGCCCTCTCATATTAGAGCAAACACTCACCCTTTCGTTGCAGGTGCCCCACAGGCGAAGTACAACTTTTTCCACTTTTCAAGCACAAACCAAGCTGTAAAAGGCAGCTTTCTTTCTTTAGCAGAAATTAGAGGATTGCCCCTGGAATCTACATGGGGATGCTTTACTCCCCCCCCCCGGAGGGAGGGGGCACTGAGACCTGGACAGCGGTCTCCACCACTTGAAACTGGCTCCTCAAACTCAAACTGCAGACTGAACCTTCTTGTTTGACAACAAACAGGAGACTGACTTTGAAAACTCCCAGCGTTCTATCTCACTCCCTCTGCTGCAGATTCCAATGTGGCTTATGCAGCTGCGACAGTTCTATTGGTGATATCATCTCTCAGTCTCAGCTGAGACTGAGAACAGAGTGAGACATTATGAACCCCATTTAACTGGAGTTTCACAAGCTGCCTTCCCTGCCTACCACTAGGTCTTACTGGGATTCTAGTAACCCCTGGTAACAAGGGGTTACACTCGCCCTTGACCAGGAAAATGACTGTTCCCAGTCATTATGCACACGGCCTTAGGCCATTCCACCCTATGTGCTACCTGCGGAGGGGGGTGATCAGGCCCCCTCCTACCATGTGCAAGCACAGGCAGGCAACACTAAGGGCCTAGAGGCCTGTAGCTGACATATCAGCCTACACTATCCACTTACTATGGACACCCAGTGGCTCTGGTAGAACCATCCAGAGCATAGCCCTGATAGATCAGCACTGCAGTCCCTACTGCAGGTCAGGGCCACAGCCTGCCCATCCCCCCAACCCTCTAGGGAAAACCTATCTGCCTCTAACATAATATTCCCAAAATAAAAACAAAACCCGGGGACCTCCCCGACCTTGGGCAACCTGCAACCACACCTTTAAAATACCAATTACTGCCTCCTCCCTACCCCCACGACCACACCTGTGGAAGGAAAGGGTTAATACAGTAACCACCTTAACAATAACACCACAGTACTTTAAATTTCTACACAATAAAGCACTGATGAGGAACTCCAACGAGCCCCTCCTCCTCTTCTTGTCTTCTCTTCTGTCTTCCCAGGAACACCTGTAAGAAAAAGAAAGATAAAACATACGCTCCTAATCTGCATACACAGTCTACCTAAAACCCTTACCATACAAAAACACTGAACAATCCCAAAAATAATTTTTTTTTTTTTAGAAAAAAAGGTAGGAAACAGTATTTACATTAGAATACAATAGACGTTATTTACAATACACATTTGGGGGGATGGAGTGCTCTAAAAGTCCCAACTAGTGACCACAAGGCCCGAAGGCTAGTCCAATAAAGAGTCTCTCCTGGGCTGGAGCTCGGTGAAGCACAGTTCCAACAGGCCAAAGTCCCGAAGGGGAGAGTCTTTTCGGACAGTTCACACATTTTTGATGTCTGTAGTGTAGGGTGTGTACTGCAATGTCATAAAGATAGAAAAGTTTTGGACTTCCCAGCCATTTGTAGTACAAGACTCTGCACAAACCTGCACCCTGCCGAAGACTCTCCCTGGCAGCATTTCTTCTGATACAGCTGGGCAGACATCTTCCGGGAACCACAGGAGGGCACATCTGGCAACAGCTGGGCTGCTGTCATCTCTGGAGAAGGAACCTTAGAACAGGAACAAAAAGAAAACAACTGGTCTGACGTCATCCAATTACCAGGCGATGAACAGGAAACAGCTGTGCTGGTGTCCTCTTTGGATCTGAAGTCATCTGGTGGGCCATTTGATGGTTGCTGGACAGGACAGTACACTGTAGACTGATGAATGTGGAGCACCTGAGTCCTTGTTATTCATATTGGTGGATCAATAAGGGCACTTCACAGTCTGGTGTGGCTGTATTGACTACCACTGCTTGGCTCTCCATTTTGTAGGCACGGGCTTAATTGCTGGGGGGGTCCTTGCACTGAGGCCAATAGTACCGGGGGTCAGGGGCTTGAATTATTACCCCGTCTGGGTGCACATAACTCACACAGTGGAAGATTTCACATCCCTCTCCGTCCACTATTCTCACTCTGTCCATAAACAGTGTCCTGCCTCTCTTCCACTGGGTATACTTTTCGTGGAACAGTCTATTCTTTACATGCTGGTTGGCCCCAGGATGCACATTTTTCATTGCTTCATCCCAGATCCAGGATTTCCTGCAGTCCTCAATCTCCTCCCAGACTTTCCGAGGAAAGGTCATACCATAGATCTCATTTGCCTTTCTACGAACCAGTCTCTTCTCTTTACTTGCTTTGGTCAATCTGAGACCGCTGGCCTGGCTTGGGGGTGGCCAGTCCTGGTTCTGCCAGCTTTGCATTCTCAAGAAAATTAAAAATGGATCCCTGACTTCTTCCTTCTGTAAAGCCAGGGCAGTGGCATCACCACCTTCTTCAACACATTCCTCCAAGGCAAGATCTTGAGGCTGTGTACCCGTTCCATTCTCAGAAGGCCACATAGGTTCCCCCTCTTCTTCGTCTTCACTGAGGATCTGAACCCAGGAGTGAGCAGTCATTCTCACCCATGAGACTATCCATTCATCCCTAGGCACGGAGGCCGACACCTTCCATTCAAAGGCCTCCCGCATCTCATCTTCATCTAAGAGACTTGGGCTAGGCCCCCCTATCCAGGGGTCTATTGATGCTTTATCCGAACTTTCTTCCTGAGATCAAGCATCCAAAACTTCAACTTCAGGTTCAGTTTCTAACTCTGCACCCTCTAGCTTTGTGCCACTCTCCCCTGAGGGACCTTCCTCCACAGGCTCCGCCTGGTGCTGTGTGCTGCCAACTGCAGATTTCTGAATGTTTGTCCATGTGGGAGCCAAACAAATCAGAGGCGCTTTATACAAGCCATATTTTTGAAGGCATCCAGCACAGTGAGGAATCATGAAGACGTCCCTTCCAGCACTCAAGCATATCTGGCATACACGTACTGGATAATTAGGAATTGCCACATCAGGAGGCAGTTGCCCTCCATAGCACCACTTTTCAATATCTCTCAGTCTATTTACTGCTGCAGTTACTGCAACCTGGGCATGATCCGGGTAACGAGCTGGTCCTGAGGCCATAACTGCAGAAAAATAAACAAAAGTTCACTGTAACTGAAAGTCCCACTTTAATAAACACACTCTGTAGCTTTAAACTGGCTCCTCTGCTGCTGTGTTTACTTTACTACCCCACCCTTTAATGGCAGCGGCAGCACTCCCGTGCATCAACATTTAGAATCTGGGTCAAGCCACTGCGCACCTGATTTACACCAGCTACTGATAACTTTTACTCAAACTGCACAACTTGCTCTGATCTGGCTTTACACACATTTACAGGATTTTCCTTGGACTTTTCACAAGCTGGTAACATTTATTTAATTACAGTCCCTCAAAAGCTTCAGGTTTCAGCACAGGATTGCCTGCTTCTACTAGTGCTGCATTTTGCTACAACCCACAGTCTCTCTCTGGCTGCAAACTTTAAACTGAGGCTATTTTCACTTCCATGCACACATTCAATGGCTTTACAGACTTGCACTTGCTGGCAGGACTTCACACAGTCGTTACTTGCAAAGCGACTACACTGCTGCATACACATTTTATATGGCATTACTGAAAATTACTGTTTGAGCAGTTTTATGAAGGTTTACTCACTGTTATTAGTAGCAACTTGCTGCGATGGGGTAAAACAGCCTGCAGCCAGTTCCTGAAGGCCTTGGAACACAAACAGACGGGCAGTCTTAGCGATCGTCATTTTAACCACCAAATTCACTATTTCCACGATCGATTTGTGGGTTGAGCCCGATTTTAAACTCAAAAGTAAATTTTTTGAATGTTTACAGCGCTTTGAATCCTTTGCGACGCTCCTCCACTGCCAGTACATGCACTATACTCTGTCTCCCTCTCAAATGCTGAGGCAGTCTCAGAAGAGCTGGCTGAGGGGCGGGACTAATGGCAATCTGACCAACCACACGACGCCATGCAAATGAGCCTCTTATTCCTCACGAGGGCTCCTCTCCTCACAGCGATTGTTGAGCAGTCAAATTTAAAATGTAGAATGCATTTTTTTTTTCCAACTGACTCCACAACGGGAGCCCATTTCAACCATGTAACATTGCCATTAACTCTGCAGTCTCTCCATTTACACAGAAAGCATTTCCAACGTCCAGGGCATAATTTCTCTGTTGCTACCCCTAGTTTTCCACACTTTCCTTCACATAATTCATTTTAAAAGCATTTCAAATGTCCAGGGCATAATTTCTCTGTTGCTACCCCTAGTTTTCCACACTTTTCCTCACAGAATTCATTTTAAAAGCATTTCTAACATCCAGGGCATCATTTCTCTGTTGCTACCCCTAGTTTTCTACACTTTTCTTCACAGAATTCATTTTAAAAAGCTGACAAAAGCGCTGTAAACAATTTTGATGATGCAGGACAAGGGCACACTTTTTGGCTTTACAGCTCCTTGGTAAACAGTTGGCATTTGTTAAACAGCAGCACAAGATTCACAGCACACAGCAACACACTAGGGAAATTGCTTCAGCTTTTTGGGCTACCCACTGCCAGATAGCCAAAACGTTAGCCCCCTTGCCCAAGCACCTTCCTGAACAAATCCAAAGCGGTGCCTCCATTTTTGTAACCCCCACCCCTGCCTTTTTGCTAAAACGACAGGTGGCATGCTGTTGGTGCTGGCAGCAATACCTGGTGGGGACCTGGGTTCAGGGAGGATGAGGTTACTCGGCACAAGGGGACCTAGGTTTGGCTACTCTGCACAGGGGCACCCAAGTAAATCCGAACACAGGAAGCAATAACTGTAATGTCCAGAACCAGGATTGGGATTTTTCAGTGTGGCTTTTTTTCATAACTAGCTGAACACAACAAAGCTTAGATGGACCCCCATGGGGCTACGTTTACTGATAATGCAGATTAGAGACTACAAGGTGGTCCACTTGAAGAATGAACCATTTCTACTGTTTTCAGGCTCTGGACCCACTAGGCACACAGCCCGGACTTGCACGCTTTTGGGTACATTAGCTCAACTGGCTGCTCCGCCGTCATTACTTTGACTGTGTTCATTGGAAGAATGAACCTCATTTACTTGTTGTGGCTTCCCACACCACTTAGAGTCTACACCCCTAGAGAGATTTCCTTCTTACTTCTTCTGACTCCCATCTCACAAAGAGAATTCTTTACCCATGTTGTGGCTCCCCACACCACTTAGAGTCTGCGACTCCTAGAGAGATTTTACCATTTGCGACCCACGTCTGGGTATTTCCCTCATCACTGGCCAAGCACATGAGGTAAGTAGCAATCACAGCAGAAATCCGTAGAGGTGGACCTGATTACTAAAGATGGGGGGTATTCCCACCTCCAGCTCCCACAGCCCATACCCAGCCATTTCTCTGGACAAACTGAAACTTCAAAATGTAGATTAAATGGTGAATGAACTGTCGCACCCCCTCTACAACATTACTTGAATCCATACAGCACTTTAGCTTTTGATACTACTCCATTTGTTTGTCCTAGTACTATAGGCCTCCCAAATAGTAGTTCAAATCCCAGATTTCTTCACATTTCCCAGGCTGAAGAAACACATTTTGCCCTGTCATATTAGAGCAAACACTCACCCTTTCGTTGCAGGTGCCCCACAGGCGAAGTACAACTTTTTCCACTTTTCAAGCACAAACCGAGCTGTAAAAGGCAGCTTTCTTTTTTTAGCAGAAATTAGAGGATTGCCCCTGGAATCTACATGGGGATACTTTACTTCCCCCCCCCGGAGGGAGGGGGCACTGAGACCTGGACAGCGGTCTCCACCACTTGAAACTGGCTCCTCAAACCCAAACTGCAGACTGAGCCTTCTTGTTTGACAACAAACAGGAGACTGACTTTGAAAACTCCCAACGTTCTATCTCACTCCCTCTGCTGCAGATTCCAGTGTGGCTTATGCAGCTGCGACAGTTCTATTGGTGATGTCATCTCTCAGTCTCGGCTGAGACTGAGAACAGAGTGAGACAGTGTGAAACCCATTTAACTGGAGTTTCACAAGCTGCCTTCCCTGCCTACCACTAGGTCTTACTGGGATTCTAGTAACCCCTGGTAACAAGGGGTTACACTTATAAAGAGAGACAGTAAAATAATATAGAAAAGTGCCCTGTGCACTTTACAGTATGGTCAAAAAGCAGATTTAATAGCAGCACATGTCACAATGGCTTGGATGGAATGCTGTGCTGAGCTGCTCATGCACAGCACTCCAGTCCAAACACTCCAAAACCTGAGGGTTTGTTTTTAAAAGTTTAACAGTTTTTCTGAGTAGTTCCTGCTGGCTGTGGAGCAGAGAGGACGCAGATGGTTAAGGGGAACCAGTGGAGAGCTTACTTGGTGGTTGAAGCTGTTCCCCGAGGGCCAGTCTGCCTGCTCTGGCTCCAGCCAGCAGTGAAGATTCCTCAGTAGCTCCGTTTTGGTCCGCGGTACCATCGGGGCACCAGAAGAAAGTGACCAGCTGTTTGCCACGGTTTGGGCTGTGTAGCCCCATCGGTTTATTGTTTTGACCCCCCCCTCGTGTTTTTAAAGTTTAAATTTTGGTCCCCATCGGCAGCCCTGCCAGCCGCATCATGCCGTTCATCCTGTCAGCTGTCTTAGGTCCCCCGATCGTCCCCTTAGCTGCCTGCACATTCCCTCCCACTGCCAGCATCCCTCTTGCCTCCCGACAGCACAGCAACCCTCCTGAGGGCCAGGCGGGCCCAGTGGGTTAAGCGGCAGCACTTGAAGCGTGCTGACCGCCTGTGAAGGGAGATTGTATTTTTTTTCGGAAGTGCACGGAAGGCACTGAGAAGAGCGGCCGAGCTCCACAAGGGGAAGCGGGTTGTCATAGGATCTTGGATAGATGAACCACAGAGGCAGATTGCAGCAGACTAAAGTAGAGTTTTATTGTAAATAAAGCGGACTGAACACGACAAAATAACAAAAACAAGCATAATATAATGGTTCAAAATAAAGCAAAAACAAACTCCGGCATCCTCAGAAACTAGGAGAAGGCTAGCTCCAGAGATGGTCACAGCAACGCATCCCTATTGTATTTGCTGGTAACCTTAGAAGAACTCTTTAAATACCCTACTGGGTATCATGTGATCAGCTAGCTCCACCTTCATTCATTACATAAGATATAACTTTTCTGTGTTTAGTGCATACAATATATTTTAAGTAATCAAGCGTTTTAAAAGCACAATATCATTGTAATCCTGGTGCATGAACTAATTTTTTAATCCATTCTAGCACTTTAAATGCTTAGATGCATTTTAGAAGGTACCTCCCCCTTTTACATGGTATAAGAGAGTTGGAAATTAGTCTGATCAGCCCTTAGTAGCTATGGCAATGCAGGTGAAGTCTTCACAGGCAACAAACAATTCAGCAGGCACTCGCTACCTAACAAGCCTGAAATCACATCAAAATGACATAGAGAGCACTTCTAGAGTGAGTATAAAGTTGTGTCAACCTTTATTCTTTAAAAAATGCTACAGCAGTGAAGAAATGGGTTAAATGTGCTACATTTTTCTGTTGAAAGCTGCAATGCTCTCAGCTTCCTGGAGCAGTAAGGTTTTAACTTCCTCAAGCAGGATGCGAGGGGCTGTTAAAGAATAATACTTGGTAAACCAAGACTGGGCATTACCATTAGAGCTGAATAGGAACACATTGAGTCCCAATACTTAACATTACTATACAGCAGCGCTATTACAGAATCCATAGCACATATATGAATATACATAGCCCTCTCTAATATTACAGGGGAAAATAAATGTTCACAGAGGACAAGGATTCCAAAAAGCATGCACACCAAATGCCTAGCGTTGTACTCATTTTAAACATTACTACATTTTAAATGTTTCTACTATTATTCTAGAACCTTCGTTTGTTTAGTGGGGCATATTAAGGATTTTAGACACAAGACAGGAAACATATAGGGAGGGGATTATTTTACTACAAACAAATAACAGACACCAACAGACAACAAACAATATGCAAAGTGGGTGGCCAGCCCAACAATACAAAGAATTCAAAAACAGATATGACGATTTCCAAAATCCATAGAGTCCCAGAAACAAAGGAACAGAAAAAAAGGGGGATGGTTACTCTTTCACATTCCTCCCCACCCAAAACCAAACTACCAGCTTTGGTTTTTCAAGTCACATAATATTTGTTTCTGACTTTGAACAGATACCTATCATCAGATCTCTCATAGAAGAGAGATGGAGCCTTAGCCCACCCTCACTTTAGGGCCCCACCTCAGGGTCCCTTTTTAATAAACAAATAATATCGTAAAGATATCATATTCCTTCATGATAGGAATACATTACAAACATTACCCTGAGGTCTGATGATTGGCATCTTTATTCTCCATCCCATAACGGGACAAAGAATCAGCATTCCCATGTGCAGTACCTGTCCTATGCTTGATAGTAAATTTATATGGTTGTAAAGAAAGATACCATTGCATAATGCAAGGGTTCTTATCCTTCATGACATGCAACCAACATAAGGGGTTGTGATCAGTCCAGAGTTCGAATTCTACACCCCATAAGTAAAATCTAAGAGCATCGATGGCCCATTTAATGGCCAAACATTCTTTTTCTATAACGGAATAATGTGTTTCCCATTCATGCATCTTTCGATTTATATAAATGCCAGGATGGTCTTCTCCATCTATAATCAGTGTCAACACAGCCCCATTCCATAATTTGATGCATCCGTTTGAAGAATGAATGGTTGTGTGAAATCAGGGGTTCTTAAGATTGGAGAAGAACATAATTTAGCTTTTATGGTCTGAAAAGCATCCTCACACTCATCGGTCCATTTAATTTTTTCTGGATTCCTTTTCTTGGTTAGGTCTGTTAAAGGTCCGGCTAATGTAGAAAAGTTTGGTATAAACCTATGGTAGTAGCCAGCGAGTCCTAGAAAGGAGTGTACATCCTTCTTGGTAAGGGGTCTAGGGCTGCTGCTTGCCACAGCTGCTACCTTATCTATCTCCGGCTTTATTGTACCATTACCAATTTGGAATCCAAGATATTTTGTCTCCTGCATGGCTATAGCACATTTGTTTGGATTTATTGTTAATCCAGCTTCAGTTATTGTAGTCAGTACATTCGTTAGATGTCTGATGTGCTCTTTCCATGATGTACTGAACACAATAACATCGTCCAAATATGCAACGCCGTATGCAGTGTGTGATGTCAATAAGGTATCCATTACCCTTTAGAAAGTAGCTGGAGCCCCATGAAGGCCGAATGGCATAACCGTGAAATGAAATAAACCTAAAGGAGTACTGAATGCGTTTTTCTCTTTGTCTAATGGATCTAATGGTATCTGCCAATAATCTTTTGTTAGGTCCAAGGTATTAATGTATTTGGCACTTCCAAGATGGTCTAGTATACCATTGATGTGAGGCATCGGATAACTATCAAACTGGGACACAGCATTCAGTCTCCTGTAGTCTAGGCATATACGTATGCCTCCTTCTTTCTTTGCTACTACAACCATAGGGAAACACCATTCACTATGTGATGGTTCTATGATACCCATTGCTTGCATCTTTTTTACCTTCTGTACTACATCTGATTATATCCTTTCAGGGCGTCTATGGGTTGAACATTTGTAACTCTTATGTGATGAGTGGCCTGTTTGACTCTTCCTGGGGTACCTGTGAACGTATCTTTAAAGTTATTAATAACTTTGTCTAATTCTCTTCTGTTAACTTATGATTGACCAGTAAATCAGTAATCTGGCCCTTAGTTTCTAAACGTCCATAAACCATTTCCAATTCATTATCAGTTTCAGGCATCACATAACCAGTAAGAGGTGTTGTTCTGTCTACCCATGCTTTTAAGAGGTTTACATGATAAATGCGCTTTGTCTTTTTCTTGTCTGGCATCTCAATCTCATAAGTTACTGGACCTGTTCTTAGAGTAATTATGTATGGCCCTTGCCATTTCATCAAAAGCTTTTGTTCAGAGAATGGTAACAGCACTAACACTTTATCCCCCTCAATGAATTCTTTGGACCCCGTCCCTTATCATAATATTCTTTCTGTTTCATCTGATGTTGCAAGTTAATATTGTGAGCTTTTTGTATATAAGATATTAAACGTTGTCTTAATTGCTACCAGTATTGTAGGAGTAACACTGCCTTAGTCTGTTCTCCTCCCATTCCTCCTTGACTATATCTAGTGGCCCTCTTGGGTTTTGCCCATACAGTAGTTCAAACAGGGCAAAGCCTGTGGACACTTGTGGAACCTCTCAATATGCAAACATGAGGTATGGTAGATGGAGGTCCCAATTTCTACCTTCATCCACCACAAACTTTTTGAGCATCTGCTTCATAGTTTGATTAAAGCGCTCCACTAGCCCATCTGTTTGGGGATGGTATGGTGTAGTGAAAAGTGCTTCAATACCTAAAGCTTGATACAACCTTTTCAGTAATTCTGAGCAAAAGTTTGTTCCTTTATCAGTTAGAATTTCCCTGGGTATAGCTACCCGGGCAAACACTTTAATTCCTCAGCTATTTTAGGGGCGGTAATGTTCCTCAGAGGTATAGCCTCAGGATATTTCGTAGCGTAGTCTACTATAACTAAAATTAATCTGTTCCCTTTTGAACTTTTAGGTAATGGGCCCACAATATCCTTTGCTATACGTTCGAATGGCGTAGACACCAATGGTAAAGGCAACAGAAGTACTTTATCTTTGCAAGTGATTTTAGTTACCTTCTGGCATTCCTCTCAACTTCTGCAGTAATCTGTTACCTGTTCATGAATGCCAGGCCAAAAGAAACGATGCAAGAGACGACCGAGTGTTTTGTCCCTACCTAAATGACCAGCCAGGGGAATATCATGGGCCAAATTAAGTAATTGAACCTGGTATTTCTGTGGTATCATTAGCTGTTCTACTGTTTCTCCAGTTCTAGGATTGATGCAAACCCGGTACAACAGTTTGTTTCATAGTTTAAATATAGGCCCTTTTCCCTCATTACCCTTCCCAACCTGTGAAAAGAAAGGAGTTAAGGGATCATCATTTCTCTGAGCTTCTGGAAAAAACAGTATTATTATGCAAGTTCAAGTAATCAGAGATAGAGTCATTTTTAATGTCCGGTAAATGGCCTGTCTCGTGTTGATTAGTCCATTGCTTCTTTTCTTTCCTTCTTTGACTATTGGGCTTCCTGTCCTTCCCACCAGGCCCATACATGTCTTCCTGAAAAGGAAAAGTCTGTCCCAAGTTTTCTTCCTGTTTCGCCTGGGCTCTGGTAGTGACTGCGCTGATGTTGGATCTTAACAAATTTTCAAAGTGGGAAAAGTCATGTCCTATAATGACGGGTACAGGAAGGTGAGGAACCACACCCACTTTCATCTCCTGAGTGTGTCCCTCTACTCTTAGTATAACATCATTTAACGGGTATTGATGTATATCCCCATGGACACATATAACTCCCGGTAGTAGGGCCCTTGTTATCTTTGGGTGTACTAAACAGGGAAGCATGAATCAGGGTTTGATTGCTTCCTGAATCTGTCAGTCCTGATACCACCTTATATCTGACTTGCACCAGTACTACATATTGTCCCCAATTAGCTAATGCTAAGTGCACCTCTTCAACTTTCTTCTTGGGACAGAACCTTGCAATATGAGCCTTCCCACTGCAATGGTGACAAATAATGTCTGTACTATGCCCCTTACCAGTTCTTACATTCTGTTTGGTTCCAGGGCTATGCACAGGTTGGGGTGGCTGTATCAATGTCGAATGTCTTACCAGGGAGGGCACTGGACTGTGCCCTCCTGAAGTCCATTGTCTATGTGGTCGTGCTGCTATGTAATCTTCAGCCAACCTAATAGCCGTGTCTGATGCTTCAGGCCAATGTTCCTTGACCCACAACTGCACATCCTGTGGTAAAATCCTAATAAATTGCTCCAAAATGATGCTCTCCATTATTTGTGTAATCGTCTGTGTTGTAGGTTGCAACCATTTGCTACACAAGTCTTTCAGCTGGGTATAGGCATTCTGTGGGGTGTCAGTCGAATGAAATTTAAAGGACCGAAATCGTTGTCTATATGTCTCTGAACTAATATCGTACCTTTTAAGGATTGCCTGTTTTACATGGTCATAGTTATTAGCATGTACAATATCAACATCACTGTAGGCTAACTGGGCTTTGTCAGTTAAATATGGAGCTAACCGAATTACCCATTGATCTCTCGGTCAGGCACAGGCAGTTGCCACTCTTTCAAACATTAATAGGAATGCTTCTATAGCATCTGTTGCTGCAAGCTTTACCAGTAAATGTCTTTTTGTATATTTACTGGTGATGGAGGCCAGCCGGTACCCATAGCCTGAATAGTCCTGAGAGTATCTGTCCATCTGGCCTGGTTTTCTTCCCAATGGGGCTTGGTTCTCTTTCCTCTCTCTTTCTCTTTCTCTGTCCATCTCCATTTGCCGGATACATAGCCAGCAAAGTAAATCTTGGGGTTCTTCAGGTATCACCTCCACCTCTGGTTCAGCTGCCTGGGCCCCTTCCATCGGCTTCTGGTCCTCCACAGGCAAATTCTCCATTATAAGTCTTTTATACATCTTCCTCCTTACCACAGGGTCCAATCCAGTCAGTAATGGTAACTGCAGTTTCTTGGCAATGGACCTTGTAGAGGCACCGATCACATCTGTTGCCTCTTCTTGCATGTGGAACTTCTCAGAATCTGAGCGCAGATTCCAGGTCAATATCCCACTTCTAACGCCATCTGTCATAGGGTCTTGGATAGATGAACCACAGAGGCAGATTGCAGCAGACTAAAGTAGAATTTTATTGTAAATAAAGCGGACTGAACAAGACAAAATAACAAAAACAAGCGTAATATAATGGTTCAAAATAAAGCAAAAACAAACTCCGGCATCCTCAGAAACTAGGAGAAGGCTAGCTCCAGAGATGTTCACAGCATCACATCCCTATTATATCTGCTGGTCACCTTAGAAAAACTCTTTAAATACCCTACTGGGTATCATGTGATCAGTTAGCTCCACCTTCATTCATTACATAAGATATAACTTTTCTGTATTCAGTGCATACAATACATTTTAAGTAGTCAAGCATTTTAAAAGCACAATATCAGTATAATCCTGGTGCATGAACTAAGTTTTTAATCCACTCCAGCACTTTAAATGCTTAGATGCATTTCAGAAGGTACCTCCCCCTTTTATATGGTATAAGAGAGTTGGAAATGAGGCTGACCAGCCCTTAGCTATGGCAATGCAGGAGAAGTCTTCACAGGCAACAAATACTTCAGCAGGCACGTGCTACACATTCGCTACCTAACAAGCCTGAAATCACATCAGAATGACATAGAGAGCACTTCTAGAGTGAGTATAAAGTTGTGTCAACCTTTATTCTTTAAAAAATGCTACAACAGTGAAGAAATGGGTTAAATGTGCTACATTTTTCTGTTGAAAGCTGCAAGGCTCTCAGCTTCCTGGAGCAGTAAGAGTTTTTAGCTTCCTCAAGCAGAATGCTGGGGGGGGGTTAAAAGAATAATACTTCTTGGTAAACCAAGACTGGGCATTACCATTAGAGCTGAATGGGATACACATTGAGTCCCAATACTTCTGAACATTACTATACAGCAGCGCTATTACAGAATCCATAGCGCATATATGAATATACACAGCCCTCTCTAATATTACAGGGGAAAATAAACGTTCACAGAGGGCAAGGATTCCAAAAAGCATGCACACCAAACATCTAGCATTGTACACATGTTAAACATTACTACATTTTAAATGTTTCTACTATTATTCTAGAACTTTCGTTTGTTTAGTGGGGCATATTATGGATTTTAGACACAAGACAGTAAACATATAGGGAGGGGATTATTTCACTACAAACAAAGAACACAGACACCAACAGACAACAAACAATATGCAAAGTGGGTGGCCAGCCCAACAATACAAAGAATACAAAAACAGATATGACGATTTCCAAAATCCATAGAGTCCCAGTAACAAAGGAACAGAAAAAAGGGGATTACTCTCTCACACGGGTCATCAGGACCTGAAATTAAGTATGCAGAGGGGAGGTGGGCATAGCGACGCCCAAAGGAGGGGCCAACCTTCGAGGCCTGTATAGCAGCCTTTGAATATTCATTGGGGGGGTGGAATTTGGGGCGGTGTTTTTGCTACTGAGTGACAGCAGCTCTCAGAGAGCTGCACATTTAAAGGGGCCCTGCCCCTCTTGGCCATTTCCAGATTTAAAGGGACAATTCAGGCCCAATATAAAGTGGGGCACCAGGCCCAATATAAAGTGGGGCACCAGGCCCAAGTCTTGGTAGGGCATTAGGCCTGAGGTAAAGCCAGTCTAGTGGTACTAAAGGGAGGCCCTGGCCTAGTATAATAGGGCAAGCCAGCCTAGTGGTACTAAAGGGAGGCCCCGGCCTAGTGTAATAGGGCAAATAGGGCAAGCCAGCCTAGTGGTACTAAAGGGAGGCCCCGGCCTAGTGTAATAAGGCAAGCCAGCCTAGTGGTACTAAAGGCTTCCTTAGCCAAAACTTTCATGGATAGCCAGATCATATTCAGGAAGACCCTACATTTAGGAAGAGGAGTTTATTCAAGAGTGCTTAATTCGCCTATACTGTGGGGCTACTGTAACAACTGTATTGCTTATGCATTGGCCATTGCCCTAAGTACCTGAACTATTGCCCTTAGTACCTGAACTATTGCTCTAAGTATCTGAACTATTGCCCTAAGTACCTGAACTATTGCCCTAAGTATCTGAACTATTGCTCTAAGCATCTGAGCTATTGCTCTAAGCACCTGGACATTGGTCCCATCAGTAATAATTGCCCCTAAATTTATAATTTTCCCTTTTCCCCAGCAAAGTATTGTATCATTCCACAGTTCTCTGGGCATCTTTCAGTTATATGGTTACTACTGTATGAAGACAGTCTCAATCTTCTGCCACACTGCAGTCCCATAGTGTGGTCTGTAATACTACATACTCAGAATCAGTCTCTACTCAGAAGAAGACGTCCTCTCAGCATTCTTCACTCCTGTGGGATCATCCATCAGCTCATCATGTCTGTCTGTGTCATCCGCTGAAGTCGAGTCCATCGCCAGTCGTACAAGTCATACCCACCGTTTCTTGTTTTCACAGCTTGAAGGTACGTCCGCCGAAACACATCACGACAGCCATGCCAGTGCCGTTCCGTGTGGTTCCTGTTCCAGATGTCCCAAAGTTGGTCGCCCTCTACAGAAGAGTGTACTCAACCTGGAGAACCTGGTCTGTGCCCTTCCTGGTCGTTCGCCGAAAGTCGAGTCCATCGAAGCCCAGTACAGGACGAATCCACCGTTTCTTTGTTTTTGTGTTAGTTCATGATCCTAGGATTGCAGAATCAACCATCATCTCTTCAGATTCTTCTGGTTCCTGGTCCTGTCAGAGTTCCCTCCGAGTTTAGCTGGCCCTTGGAATGCCGCAGCATCAGTTAGGTCATGGTAGTCCTCCAGTGGATTCGTCGCCACGCAGGTCCTGATCTCTCTTCGTCCTTGGCAGCCCTGGAGGTGGGTTTTGGCTGAGGAACCTTTTGTTTTCAGTGGGTTATTTCAGGAACCAGTTGCTCTGGTACTTCATTCTGGCAGCCTTGGAGAGAGTGGGCTTTTGCCGAAGAAACATATGGTCTGTTTACCAAACCTCTCACCACCCAAGTGGCCATAACTAGGTCTTTGCTGGGAACTGTGATTAGGGTTCTACAGTTCTGTCTTACTTCCTTTGTAGCTACCAACGAAGAATGACAGTGTGCAGGAAGATGTCGGATCCCTGGACCCTTGCAATATCTAGACTGTGATGGAAATGTGTGGTGATAATTACCCCAGTACAGTTCTGAGTGGCTTATGTCATCTGGTCCTCATCTAAGAGTATCGAAGTATAGAATAATTTCAGAATAAGAGGGGCAGTAGGCCTATAGTCTATTCTTGTGGTAATAATCTTAGTAGTCGTAGATAAAGTATTTCTCTGTTTATTGCCCTATTGTTCTCAGGCAACCCCTCCTTCCTCTTGTGACTGTGTCTCTCTACCCTTGGTACAAAATAAACGCCCTGTGGGCATTGAAGCACTAGGTTGACTACTGCCTCTCCTTGTCTGGGTAACAGTTATCCTATCCACATAATTCGGACCTTGGTGCCTCACTCATCTCTTTTCACCACCTTTAGAGTAGAGTACTTCACATAGCACCTCTAGACCATCACACATTATTGCCCATTGACTTATATTAATTATAGCCATCTGAGTTCATGACCACCCTGAGGCTCTGGTCAGCTCATGGAGCCCCAAGGTTGTTTGCCGTGATGCTGCCTTATAGTTACATACACACACACACACACACTCAGTTACTTGCTGAATACTCATACCTCTCAACTGTCCCTGATTTTCAGGGACATCCCTGATTTTTGCCTCAAAATTTTACTCTGTTCCTCCTAAACTTTGTTTCTGTGGCTAACCAGTGGAGATTAAAAGAACAAAATAATGTAAAGCATTAAAGTTAGACTTGTTCTTTATAAAATGCGTTTTTGCACTAAGCCTCATATTCTACCAGCTTTGTGGGTGGATAACTCTAATTTTGAAGACTTGTCCCTGATATTGGTCCTTTGTCCCTGACTTTTTTAAACCTTGTTCCTCCATGATTTATAAGGCAGGAGGTTGAGAGGTACGTAGATACTAGATAGCCCACCCACCTCCACTGCCACACATTAACCCCCCAAAAAGTACCTGGTAAGCAGATGATGGTCTCTTCACTCACTGTGGTAGGTAAAAAAGATTAGACGGTGTTGCCCAAAGTTCCTCCTGGCTAGGGCAGGGCAGGCTAAACAGTACAATGGCAGACAGCAGTGAAACACACTGTTACCATGGTCGAACTACGTGGAAGTCACCGGAACCAAACAAATTACAAAAAATCCACTGCTGCCTGTATGAAAGAAGGAGATTAAAACCAAAAGCTGTTATGCCACTTATGTAAAGACAAAAACGAGCATTGTAGAGCTTACTAGGAAGGTGGCAGCTGCCGACACTGGGATGTACTTGCTAAGTTTGAACTTCTTTCCCATTCCCATTGGCATATTGGAGCTCTGGACCCAATTCTGCTCTGCAGCATAGCCCAAGGCCAGACCGGGGGGGGGTCAGAATGGGAATGGAGAACCAAAAAAAAAGGGGAGGGTTGGAGGGGGAAGGGAGAGAGCATCCCTCAACTCCAGATTCAGTCTTAAATGTTAATTTGCTGGCCTGAAGCACAGTCCCAGTGGCTGTGGGCAAGTGCGACACACCCTCCGGCTGCCCGATATGACTGGCAAAACATTTCAATAAGTTAAGGGAAAGAACGACTCAAACATACAACTTAATTTATCTATTTAATAAAAGCACTGGCAGATTGGCTTAAGAAGAAAGGAGGCAAAACTGAGGAGGAATAAATTTGTCTTTTTTCTTTTTTGCATCTGAATTGTAAAGGATGCCGGTGACGGCTGTTTCTGCTGCCTGAGGAAATGTTGGTAACCAAAGAGAATGAAAAAGCCAAGCATAAAGTTCTGTGACTGATCAACAGTGAAAACTGGGGAAGCTCTTTTTTTGTCCTAACTTTAATTTCTCAGGAATATTGTTTTTTGGGATAGTAGTATTACAGTGGGCGGTAGCAGGAGGATTTCTTTTTAGGGCAGAGTGGAGAGGAGCGGGGCAGAGTGTGATGGGGTAGAGCTACTGCAGTGCTAAAAACACAGTTGATAAGGGACACTGGGGAGGGGATAGACTGGTGATGGGCAGAGAAAGGACAGGGAGAAGCTGTTTGAATAGCAGTACAGCACAGACACCAGAAAAAGGTGGAGAGAATCTGAGGTTTTTTTTTTAATGAAGAAAAAAATGCTGAGTCTCACTCTATGATTGTTGAAGGACTGCAGGCTCTGTGCACTGCAGCCCTAATAAAGGAGAATATAGGAACTCAAAAAAATGTTGGTATACTACGACAGAAAACCATAATTCATAGATGGAAATTTTCTACATAACCAGCAAAAAAAATTATTGTTTCCAACTCAAGTTTAATTAAACAAGACAAACAATTTATACAGAACTATACAGGATTATTCACATTTAGACATAAATAAAAATGAATACTTTTGCTTTACTGCAAAACACAACTCGTGTATGTACACTGCATGAGAACATGCAAAGCAATGACCTTGGCCTGCACCAATCAATGGGACTAAACAAACAAATGAGAACAGAGAAAAGAAAAAAAATGGTGTGCAATACAAATATATAGACACTACATGACAGCATATAAAAACTGTATTGAAAATCCACATGCCATAGTGATAAGGTGAAATCATGCCACATAAAACTCAATGTAAAAAAAAAGTTAAAAACATAGCAACATATGTAGTTCATACAATATCTGGTATACATTAGCTTATTCAATTATGATCTAGGAAACTAATTTAAATACCACCAGTGTCTTTGGTACATTGTTGAGAATACTTCATCTTAAAATATGTAACACACTATGAAAGCACATGAGCAGACTAATAATTTAATACAGATTCACTGCAGTGTGTAACAGGATATGGCATTGTAGAGGATCTCCTGGTATGTGAATAGTCCTGTGGGATTTTCGAATGGTGGCTGCATTACCACCAGGGATGAATGGTGGGACTAGACTGGCTTCCTTACTGTAGGATTTTATGGTCTATTGGTGATACTGGCAATGGAAGACCAGGTTTGCTGTGGGACCTCTGTGTGGATGGGATCCTGTTCTGCGGGTACACTGTGTATCACATGTTGGTTGCCTGCTGTTTCCTTCTGTTTTGCTGATACTTTTCTGGAGTACTTGGAAACAACCTTTTGTGTTATGACTTCAATGCATTGTGGAAACTGCATTTTGTGTAATTAATCTAATGCACAGATTGTATCTAGATGGCTTAAGCACAGGATATGCCTTGTGCAATTATCTGTATTGAGGTTTCAGTCCCATTGGGGTCGGGCTAATCTTTGTCAAAGATCTTTAGTTGACAGTTGGAAGGGGACATGGGTGGTGGGAGCTGGACAATGCTCGTCTGTGTCTGAGGAGTAGCCACAGATAGCAGGACTGCATTGCGAGTTTTATTATTATCAAAGGTATGCCATCTATGTTATGAAGCTTGCAGTCTTATCAGTACATCTTTTTGTCTGCTCCTGCTGGGCCCCATCCTTTCTCATTTCTTCCGGCTGATCTAGGAGATGAAGAGATTGAGGAGGATTTTTTATGTTCTCTCTGCATAATGGCAGCAGAGTGAAGGAGCAACCTGGAAGACGCTGTTCAGGCTGGCTGAGAGAAATGAAGAACAGGGCTAAGCGGAGAGACCTGGATTCCCTTTAACTAAAACGAGCTCTACAAAGTGGAAGTATTAGGATTAATCTACAGCTCTAAACGTTATATTTAGAGGGACATAAAGAGTCCCTTTTGCTTTTTTTGTACTTTTTCCTTGTCTCTCCGTGTTTGTGTTGTCCCGTTTGCTTGTTTTGTCATTTTCTGGGTTTTGCTTCCCCCGATTTGTTCTGCTGTTTGATGAGTGTTTGAAAAATTGGAATGTTTTGTTTTTATTTGAGTTTAGATTTTAAATAAATATTTTAACAAGTTTTTGCTTTAAATGTTATGGTTTAAGGGTTACCTGAGTCACATGTGCTCTGGTGGCCTATAGACTGTTAGCACTTATCCCTTTGGGTATTTAGGCGCATGCGTGACGTCTCTCCTTAGATGCATCAGTGACTGGAGAGGAGAAAGGAGTACAGCCGCAACTCTGCGAATGTAGCAGCTAGTCATTCTTTTGCCTTTAGCTATTTCGGTTGTAAAGAGTTTTGATAAAATGTAATTGTGTTAAATTTCTCACGACCAAATGAACTAGCAAGGGATACATTTAAAGGCTAAAGCATAAAAGGGGAAATCCCAGTTTGTGAAAGATCACTGTGAAAAGTAAGAAACATTTTGTTTTTTATTGAGTTTTATGAAGTTGTGATTTGAATCTGAGGTTTTTATGTTTTGGTTTTTTTAAGGGGGTAATTTGTAAGAAGTGTAAAAGGATTAGAGGAGTAAACCACAAATAAATGGGACAATCCTTCTGGGAAACTTTAGGCAGTCCATTGTTATACATTGTTATACAGGGTTGTTGAACCATTGCCTTTGTAGTTTCTGAGTTTGTTCTTTGATTTTTGTTACAGTGTCCAGACCCTGTATTTTGTGAGTACACTATCCTTGTGGGGACAGGCGTTGTGATATTCATTTGGCCCACCTTAATCAAGTGTCTTGGATGCTCGATTTCCTGCAAATGTCAAGGAGAGCTTTTGGGACACTAGTGGGAATCTGAAGGGATTTTAAAGAATTGACTGAAACTTTTCACAGCTCCATACTAATCAACGTCTAATCAGCGTCTGTTAGTGCCTAATAGCACTTACTAGTGCCTCTGCCCCTGCTTTATGGATGGGAACCTGAAGGGTATTTAAAGAGCCTGAAGAGCAGACTGATTTCTTATAAAATATTCCAAATCAGTGTCCAACAGTGCTTCTGCTTTAAGCATGTTTTTCCTGGTAGTATAAGATCTGTTAATTTATAAGGGTCTGCCTATGGATTCCTATTAGCTTGGGTGAAAGTAATGAGATAATGAGCTAATTAAATACTGCTATTTGATTTTGTCACAACCCTCTTATCTTTGAGGGTGTGTGGATTTGTTGATCACTATCCTTTACGACCTAAGAAAAGATTTAGATTTTTTACATTTGAATGCCTTTGTGTTTTATAGGGGTGTTCTATGAGAAATGAGGATGTTTGTGAGAGCTATAATATTCTTTTGAGCTCTGATTATACTAATTGCAATCTATAAACCCTTTTGGTGAATTTGCAAGTTTTGCACATTTAATCCTTTGCTCAAATACTTTTGCAGGATAGTGATAGTGATAGCTAACATTATTATCTATCTATTTGCTAACAGTATGTTTTAAAAGGATGTCATAGTTCATTATTGTTGCAATGTCAAATTCTGTATCATCTTACTATAGTGATTGATATACACCATAAAGCTGAGATATCTTTAAATGGTGTATACAAGAAGCGGGAAGAGGGTTCTCCCTACAGATGTAATGAGAAAACATAGGGAAAGTGTTCCTTTATCTTCAAATGTCTTAAGAAACTCAGGAAAAATTAAAGATGACAAAACATACAAGGAGAAACAACTTAAAATCACTGAATTATGGGATCAGCAGGCACCGAGGGTTAACTGTTTATCCACTCCTGCTGAGCCTAAGTTCAATAAACCGAATCAGGAAGAAATAGATGAGGAGATATTAACTCCAATTCCTAATATCTCCCTTGCCTCAGAAAAGGAGATAGAGATTTCATTAGAGGCTACTAAGAGAGATTTTATCAATTCAAATCATATCCTGACTGATGAACTGGCTGAATCACAATTTTTTTCTCCTTGTTCCTCTTATCTTGTACCAGAAAGTGATTATGATCAGCAGACCTTATCAATTATTTCTTGGTCTGATCCAGTTACAACTACACCAGAAACCTCAAATGAAGGGAATTATAGAATGATAAGGGATTCATCAGATAAATTATTGAAGTTGGAAACTATTTTGAAAGATCTAAACTCCATTATTGAGGGATTAAGGAGATTGGATATGGCCCAAGAAAGTGGAACTCAGGTGGAGAATAGGGAACAGAATACCAACCAGGAAGATAGAGATAACCCCATACCATCATTTAACCATAAATATTTTAAGTATGCTGGAAACTTTACTGCCAGCTCTTCTCTTTCTAGGCCGATGCTAGAAATTATTAAAGATAGATACTATGCTGATAAAGTAATCTTGGAAAATCTGGCAGTAATTAAAAATGAGATCTCCTCTTTTCAGGCAGACACTTTTCATAATACAATTCTACTGGAAGGCCTTGGTGGGGCTAATATTATAGAGAGGACTACAGAACTGATTGACAAGCCGGAATCTTTCAGTAAAGCAATACAGGTTAATTTATCATCCCCATTTGATAAGGGAATTGGTAATTGTAATTGTGACAAACAGACTAAGATACTTATAAGGAATAACAAGAAGGGGAAAGGAAAAGGAAAATCTAGGAACATATCTGAGAAACATAATCCTAAGACAATATCTGGGAAAACACAACAGCACATTATAAAGAGTAAGGCGCAAAATCAACCTGAAGGTCAAAGGAAAGCAAGAAAGAAAAAGGGACTCAGGTTTGGTTGCCCAACAGATGAACAAAAAGGCTCTTTGACTCCAGAAAAAGATACACCTGTCATTCAAACAGCCCCCAACAATCTTAATAGAGGAGAAAGTAGTGGATTTGAATATCTGCTGGAATGTTATGGGATTCAGGAATTGCCTAATGAAACACAGGATACCCTTCTTATTTGGGTAGCACAAATTTTTAGCTATCGAGAAATACCCAAGGATTGTTATGTAATGAGGCCACCTAATAAATATTATCATGATTGTGTTTTAATATACTGTCAGGATGAGACACTTTCCAAAACAATTTGGCATAAAAACAACTACATTGGGCCTTGGAGGCATTTCTGTCTCTCCTCCTCGGAGGGTTCCGATTACTGGGGGAGACCGTGGACCCTAATATTATAAAAATCATGGATATGGAGAGTGAAGGGAGGTCAGTTGTTCAGATACAAGATATCAATAGGAATTAGAAAGTAGAATGGGAGAACAGAACACTAACAGTTTTTGGATGGGAAACTAAAGTGGATGAAACAATAAAAAAAAAATAATGATTTAATATAATTTTGGGACAAAACTTTATGAAAAAAAATGTCCTATTCCTCAATGGAATGGTTGACAGTTTACAAAAAATATAACAATACTTCTCAAATAGATATTACATCTAAGAATTCTCACATCCCAAATCAACCACTGTTGGCTGGGAATAGATTGGATTCCTTAGGTATCCATATGCTTAGTTTATTTCGTTCTGAAACCCAACCTAACCCAACAAAGAATAAGGATATAGTGATGGATGATAAGATCTCTTTGAACAATCGGTTTTCTGGTCTTGAACTATTGGATGGAGAATGACAACTATGGCAGGAACATTTCTATCCATCAATAGATCCTGATCTGATTGGACCTAGGCTTCGGGAGATCTTGTCCTGGAATATTGAGGGTGTTCACATTAAATTTGCCGACCCAGAGGTCAAGACATTTTTTATGCAGAAAGAGAGTCTCTGCTTCCAGGAAACCTGGTGTCCAGAGACCTTTCATCCACGACTCCCTGGATATACAAGATACTTAATTCCAGCTACTAGAAAAGGGAAGCTAGGTCGATATAGAGTGGGGCTAATGATTTTTGTCAAAACCTCTTTGAAGTTTAAAATTGAAGAATTACAGACTAAAAATAAGGAACTTTTGGTGCTGAAGTTGGTAGGGAATTTGGGCAGCTTAATTATTGCTAATATTTACCTACCCCCACATAAGGCTGTAGCTTCTGAAGGTTATATACATTTGGGGGAGGACATAAAGGCTATTATATACAATTGGCGGCATTTACCTTTTTTGATAATTGGTGATTTTAATGCCAGAATTGCAGCAAACAAAGAGAATAAAGAATTTAATGGAGAACATATATCTTCAATACATGCTATAAATAGTGATCTCACAGACTTGAGAAGGCCATTGGATTTAGTTACCAATGCCAGGGGGAGGATTTTGAATAAACTGATGCTGGATCTTAATTTGTTTTTACTGTGGTCGTACAATTAGTGATAAATTAGGTTAACCAACTTTTGGCAGTTGCAGAGGATTTTCAACAATTGATTTAGCATGGGACAATTTAGATGCAGTGAAATTGATCAGTGATTTAGTGGTGTTAGGTAGGGTTGAGTCAGCCCACTCCCTGATTCTGGTAACACTGAACATGAGGGATTCAAAAGTTATACTAAATCTTGAAACTATTAGTATGAAAATAACAAACCAGAGGAGAATTCAGTGGAATTCTTGTGCTATTTATAACTTCACAGACCTATTGGAGAATGATACCCTGCCTAATTTGAGGGACTCTTTAATAGAGGCAGTGGACAATGCTACAATTACAGAGAAATGGAATACAGTTAACACATTGTTAAAGCCTCACTGTTTGGCCAAAAAGCCTTATAATTCGAATTCTTTAGGGAAATCCTGGTTTAATAACACCTGCAAACTAGCTAAAAAATACCTAAATTATAATCTGAGACAAATTAAAAAAGAGATCTTAGATCTCGGGACAAGGGCTTTCACAATGAATAAATATAGAAAAATCTATAAAGATATATTGGAAAAAGAGAGATTGAAGCATAATGTAGAAAGATGGGATGACCTAAGAAAATCAGTAATCAAGAAAGATACGAGGACGTTTTGGCTTCAGGTTGCCTCTGGCTACAATAACTATTCTTCTAAGCTGGAGGCTCATATAATGCCAGATACCTGGAAGTCTTATTTTGAGGCCTTATTTCTCAACTGAGGAACAGAACCTTTTCACGCAGAGGGACCCAATAGGCGATTAGAGTGCTTCTACGCTAATGTATATCACTGAAGAAGAAATTTACTCTGCTATTATTTCTCTTTCTTCAAACAAATCACCAGGACCAGATTCAATATTGGGAGATATATACAAAACATTTCCCCTCTGGTGGGTTCCAATTTTATTTTCTTTCTTTAGTGCAATATTATAAGGTTTAACTCTTCCCGAGAGCTGGCTAGGGACTATCATCTATCCAATTTTCAAAAATGGAGACAGTAGTGACCCCAGAATGTATCATCCAATTAGCATACTAGACATCTCACAGAAGCTTTTTGCAAAAATTATTTTACAGCAATTACTTATGTGGACTGAAAAAAATGCCATTTTAAGTGAACTTCAGAATGGTTTTAGGAAAGCAGGATCCACAGTTCACCATTGTTATGTTTTGAATGATCTTACATGGAAATACATCAAGGTAAAGTCCCAGAAACTTTATTGCTGTTTTGTTGATTTCTCTTCAGCATTCGACAGTATAAGTAGAGGTCTTCTGTGAAACATTTTGGAGAAGTATGGTTTGGAAGTAGACTTAATAAATATAATTAAGAGAGTATATACAAACACCTGGGCTAAGGTACAATATGACCAATACAGACATACAACTGATCCCAACAGAACTAATCTGGGTGCCAGACAGGGCTGCCTATTGGCACCCACACTGTTTAACATCTACATTAATTCTTTATTAACGAGTTTAGATAACCCTGATTTTCATGCATCTAAAATTGGAGAAACAGGAATACCACTATTGGCATATGCTGATGATATTGTTTTGTTGTCTACTTCAAAACTGGGACTTCAAAGAAAGCTTAAACTTTTCCTTGCTTTGTTCACTGACCTAAAGTTAAGAATCAATAAAGAAAAAAACAAAATGCTGTTTTTTGGGACTACTAATAAACAAAAATCTACTTTATGGCTTGGCTCAGATAAATTAGAAACGGTTAAACATTATGATTGTCTGGGGGTCAGATTTTTGCAATATTGTACTTGGAAAACTCATAAGACACAGATTAAAAACAAATTAAGAACAGCATCTGGTGCATTTAGAATATTTAATGCTAAATTGGGTAAAACTACGGTACTTGGAGTTATTAACGTATTGAATGCTAAAATTAACTCTTGTGCATTATATGCAGCAGAGGTATGGGGTTCAGAGGACAACAAAGAACTTGAGATACCTATTAATAAATTGTGTAGATATCTATTGATGGTTCCTAACTCAGTTCTGGCAGCAGTTTTGCAACTAGAACTTGGTCAATACTCACTAAACTCTAGGATTTTGGAGAGAAGGATTATCTTTCTTTTAAAGCTGCTCCTTCTCCCAATGATTGGTTTCCTGCTTGCTGTCTTGAAGAGGAGATATAATACCTAGATGTGGGTTTCCTCTCACCCTCTATGCAACTGATAAAGAAACAGCTTTTCCCTTTAGGTTTGGGGAATATTTTGACAGAGGTGTATATTCAACCTTGGAGTGAAGTTAAAAGTAAGACTGTATCTAAAATTAGAGCTTTTGATATACAAAATAAATATTCTCATTTGGACCAGCTTAAATGTTTTGGCTGGTATAATCATTTAAAAAGTACCAATCTTATCGAAACTTACTTGCAGATTTTGATCAAACCTAATAAGAGACGTTTGTTATGTGGATTTAGAATGGAACTGTTTAATTCTAATTATATACACTATTTGCAAAAAAGACCTGATGCTCTATTTCCTTACTGTAGGTGTGGGAATCTTCAACCTGATGATTTAAAACATGTAATCTTATTTTGTCCACTTTTTTCTAAGGGTAGAGACAAATGGTTGAGAGAAATCCTAGGAAATCTGTATTTACCATCAAAAATGATGCTATATAAATTGTTCAGTTCAAATGGTGAGACTATGCTAAAAGCTCTTGCAGGTTTTTTGGGATCATTACATATTTAGAGTTAAGTGTCTTTAATTGGCTGCTAGTATAAAGCCGATGTATTTCTAATGACGAATTGATTGAAATATCTGATATATATTTCTGGGCTTCCTTTCCTGTTCCTATAATACATTTTATTGAACCCTGTATAAAGCACCCTTGCACTTTATAGATAGAGTTGTATATAGGAATAAAACGCTGAATGCATGGTTTCTATCTTAATATTGTATTGTTGTGATATATATTTATTGTTTCTTTGATTTTGTATTGTATATCGAAATGATATTTGATATCAATCAATAAACTAAATTAACTGTATTGAAACTACATTTTTGCATTTTTTGAAAAATATTTTTACTCCATTGCCCAGCACTCTAATGTTATTTCAGTAAAACTTTTTAAAACTGATCTCTGAAACCTGAATCTTTATTCTGTAACCAATATAAGGCTTCCATAGGGGTGTGCCACCAAGTTCCTTGCCAAATGGAGTGCTCTCCTGAAGCACTGAGAGTGAGCCCTTGTTTGAGCATTTCTGTCCAGTATGCTGCACTAATTTTGTTTAAATAATAAATGACACCACCGATTGAGTGCTAGAAAATGACAGACTTGAACCTCAATCAGAGATATTAGAATAAATATCAAGACTAAATGTAAAATCCATAATAACTTCTTGCAAGACACACAACAGAAACTTACACACAAATATATCAGGAGACATTCTGTCAGACAACACATCACAAAATCAAAGCGCAAGAAAAACAAACTTGATTACTGAGCAGGGTATGATAAACAAATACAATCGAGTCTGATCTTAGAAATAAGTGACTTCAGCCACTTAGTTTATGTAAAGTACACCTATGGTAGCTCTGACTTCTGACCCACATAAAAAACAACACTTTCACACTATGAGAAGTACAAAACTGCAACAGACACAGATAATAGACAAAAAGAGCAGTGTCTGTGCTGTATTCCTTGATCTAAGCAAAGCATTCGACACCGTGGATCATGAGCTGCTACTCTCTTCACTGCACTCCATAGGCTTAGATCCACCCTGTCTTAAGTGGTTCAGATGTTACCTTACTGATAGAACACAGCAGGTAAAAGCTGAAGGTGACTTATCCTCATTAAAATCACTTCTAAGAGGAGTTCCTCAAGGATCTATCCTGGGCCCTATCCTTTTTGCTATTTACATTAACAACATTGACTCTAATCTCACCAAAGCCGATGTTCACCTCTTTGCAGATGACACTGTTTTATATGTCAGTAACCCATCGCCTGCAGTGGCCTGTGAAATTTTACAAACAGAATTCTCCCTTTTGCAACACCAACTACTTGAGAAAAAACTCCTCTTAAATGCAAAGAAGACAAAAGCTATGTTCTTCTCCACTAATAACTATACTAACACCTCCTCACCAAGCAATCTTCCCATTTATCCACCATCCTTGAGAAAGCCTGGACTATGTAGATAAATTCAAATATTTAGGGGTGTGGATTGATAGCAGACTTGACTACACTCATCATATTGAAGAACTTGTGAAAAAACTTCGCCAGAGGCTCGGCCTATTCTTCAGAATTAAACATTTTCTAACCAGAGACTCAAGGCTGAGACTAATCCAGGCCTCATTTATCTCACTTATCGACTATGCAGACTTCCTCTATGGTCACTGTCCTATTTCCTATTTAAGCAAATTGGATACCTTGCATCACAGAGCACTACGGTTTATTACAGATCTTCCATTCAACACTCATCATTGCTCTCTCTATGCTGCAGTTGGTTGGACATCCCTACACCTCAGAAGGAACAGAAATGCTGCACTATGGATATACAAAGCTTTGTCTAACAAACTTCCATCCTATATTTTAGACTGCTTTACACTGGCCACATCTAGGTCCTATGCCCTAAGAAGCAACAACTTCATCACGCTTAAGTTACCCAAAGCCTACACATGGGAGGTCTGCAATCAGCTACTCTCTAGCATTGGCATGGAATTCTCTACAGAAGAACCTAAAGTTGACCAACTTTATACCTCTAGCATCCTTTAAAAAGCTCTACGTAAGTCTCTTCCCAGAGAAATGCAATTGCTACCACAAGGCCTAGTGCAGTCACATTCACAACCGTCCCCCTTTCAGTCAGCAATTATTATTGACAGCTCATCCATAAATCATCCCTTTAGTTTTTCCCTCCCTTGCAGCCCCCTTATTTTGTATCTCAGCCCCCTTTCATACCTTTTTTACAGCTTTGCTTCCCCTGACCAAGACCTCCACACCAACTCCTGGCACTTACTTCTACCCCAACCACTCCTCCATACCTCCTACTACTAGTAGCCTTAGCTCCTATCTGAATCTCCCACCAGCCCCTCTATGTCATTCGTCAGAGGCTGTTTATCATCATTTTTGCAGTAATCAATCATTATATCTGTTTGTCTGCGTTAGTTTGCCCTGGAGTCTGTAATACCTGTTACCTTGTATTGCGTGCTTGCTTTGGCTCTTCTATTGGGACTTGGACATTCTGGATTCTTCTAGTGTACTTTTACTGTAACCTGCCTTGTCCTGTTAGGTTTTATCATCCTTTATCCTTCATTTGTATTTATGTTTATATTACTGTATTTGTTTAAATACAAGTGTTCTGTATATGTCTGCTACTGTACCTTCAATTTGATCATTGACCTATCAGGTCCATCTTGTAAATGAGCTTTGCTCAATGATGTCTGCCTGAATAAATAAAGATTTTGATTGACTGATTGATTGATTGATAATTCAGCATTGAGAGAGAGAAAAAGAATACCTTACCCTGATGATGCCAGGAAGGTTCATAGATGAATTAACTATGCAAATGTTAAATTGTGCTAATATTTCACCTGCTGAAATCACTCTCCCAAACTACGGAAACAAGATCAATTACACATTTGTCACCAAAATACCTAATACAAATGTTATCACTCAATGATGATCATTCAAACACTGAACACTAGTGTAAAGATGGGGTGCCTGCAGTGACAGATTTGGTAATTTAAAGTACCAGAGACTGACATGTGAGTACATGTGTTACCCTAGTGATGCAGTGAAGTATGGAAATACTTGTTTGGCACTGTTTCAGGTTCAACGATAGCAAGCATGTTACAGACAAAATGAAACACCAACAACAGGCAGAAGAATTGAGCATCTGTAGCTAATTTAATATCGTGAAAATGATCTTCACGATGTGAAAATGTATTGAAACGGAATTACATAAAATACTGAGCAGCTCTTTAATGGCATCATTTCAGACAGCAGACAAGTGCACACAGGTGTCCCACAAGGCTCGACCTTAGGCCCCAGAAACTAACATTTGTGGTTTTGCTACATATAATGCATAATAAAGACAGACAAATGCATATTTTGTGTCTGGTCTCCAGGCATCAGCTTTTAGCATTGTTTACTCAGCCTGATGCTCTCTGTTGGAGAAGTTAAGCTTTTAAGAAGCTAATCACAGAGATGTAAAGTGTGCGTTTTTGATTTAACTTCTGGTCACTTGAGATTTGCAGAGTTCCTCAGCAGTCCGGAACATTTGTTAATCTACATATGGGTATAGTAATAGTTCAGTGACTTTTTTGTTTGCTTTATTGAAACCCACCTCCTGATGATGTATGTAAAATCCTTGTCCTTCTCAATTTTCATTCATTGTTGTACTACCGGGGAGGGAGTCACTTGTTTTTATTTGAGCTGCCGGTGTAATGTATTTCGGCCAAATGCCAACTGTCTGGGTCACACGCGTTTTGTCCAGATAGATTTAGTGCTGCTGTCTGGAAATGGGCTGCCAATTATTAACTTAGGATCAGCTTTACCATACTAAAGTTGCTTTTTTTCCCCGCAGCTGTCATTTTTGTTTTATTTGTAACATTTTGTCTATGTTGGCTCATGTTGATTCTTCAGTTAGTCTATGTGAGAGTGAAAAGATGTTCATCACCCTCTCAACACACACGCACACAACCTTTCTGGTCCGTGGCACACATTTTGAGTCTATATAATGTTGGTGGCAATGAACTGGAAGGGGACAGCTTCACATTACGGGATGCAGCTGACTGACGCTTTCAGGGCAGGCAGATTGGGGGAGGCATCTAGATGTGATGGGATGCAGAGTTAAATATAATAATGTGTGTACAAAAGGTAGGAATCAATCCACGTTGTCACTGATGGCAATCAGCTAGTTACTCTCTGCAAATAGTTCCATTTGGGGGGAGAGAGTATACTGGTCTGCCTCATAACAGGAGGCGAGTTCAGTTATACCTTGGAAGAGTAACACAGATCAACAAAGGATATGACTGACTTGTCCTGCTGTCAGTTTCTTCCCCCTCGAGCCCCCATGCCCACGTCTACATGGCATCTCCTCATGCCTCCATTGTCACTGCCTCCTGGTCAATCTATATCTGGATGATTGTCCAAAACTACAGTGTGTGTCTTTTTAATTGTGATAGACATCAGTTTGTGGTGTGACCAACCAGTGGTCACACTGTACCAACTTTTACAAATGTAGCTCTCCGGCTTGGAAATCACACGTTTTAAGCAAAGGTTGAGAGGTCTTCCATATGTTCATGAGGTTCATTTACTGGGATTAACTGGCCTGTTTAGGATCCTTAATGCATGCCATGGCTTTGTGGCTCTGTGGCAAAGCAAAGGGGGTATATTTTTGAGTTTTTCATACAGTGCTTTTGTTTAAAAATGGCAACCCTATTTTAAGTTCTGATGTGTAGATAACAGAGACTGGTTGTCTTCCAGGACACATCAAAAGCCAACATCGTCTTCCAAATACAGACTGCTTTTGCTTGGGCTGCAGTGCACTGTGTAAGTAGCTGTTATGCTGCTAGTCATCGCTAAGGGCTATGACACCGGGCTATTTTTGCCATTTAGGAACTGAATACTGTACATCCAGTTTTTCTTACTCCACTGTTGGAGCCTGGATTCACAGAACCAAATATGTAAAAAGAAAAAAAAATGGGCATTGAGTGACAGAGTCTCTTTAGAAAGCTTCAGACAAAACAGCTTTCTAAAGAGACTCTGTCGCTCAATGGCCGTTGTTTTTTTTTTTTTTTTACATGTTTGGTTCTGTGAATCCAGGCACCAACAGTTTGAGTGGAGTTGTGGCAGTAGTTTAGTGGACACTTCTAAGAAAGGGCACTGACTCTGGCAGCTTCTCACGGCTTGGGAATGGGACCAGAGACACTGTTCTGAGTGGGAGCAGGACAAGACAGAAAGGGCAGGGATCCGGAGCTGCTATGGATGTGTATTTGCGTTTCCTCTCATTAAAGGGACAGGAACAGAGGGGTGGGGGCGGTACAGTGCGCAGTGGGTGGTAACGGGAGGATTTCTTTTTAGGATACCAGGAAGGGGATAGACTGGTGATGGGCAGAGAAAGGATAGGGAGGAGCTGTTTGAATAGCAGTAGAGCACTGGCACCAGAGAGGGGAAGGGGATGTGATGGGTGGAGAGAATCCTGTTTTTTTTTTAATTAAGATCATTAAAGGACTGCAGGCTCTGCCCACTGCAGCCCTAAAAATGTGAGCTAGCATCAGACACTGGAATATGTGACACTTGCATACATAAATATACATTATATATAAAACATGGGGTGATGTGTTTAAACTAAAAGTTTACACACGCCCTCGGTTTTAGATGCTAACATAACCCCCTTGAGCTTTGCGTTCGGGGTTTATGAGCATCTAACCCATTGTGTGTGTGTAATAGTATATGGTTAGGGTTTATTGTGGATGGAAAACACTGTTTTTCCAAATCCTGTTGTAGGACAGTTCAAAGGTCAAAAAAGTTGTACTATCGTTCTGACGTCACAACGGTAGTACAACTTCTTAACCTTTAACTGTTTCCCGATTGTCTGAAACATTGGGCTTCACAAAAAATACTGTACAACATGGCGGCGCTGCTAAGCGAGCAGATGGGCATGAGCTTCTTAGATAGTTTGGACACGGACTGTCAGAGTCGGCGCCGTGTTTCCAAACTATCAATTTTTCAACAGTATTTTTTTAATTTTTTATAAATCAGTGGTCCTGGGGAACAAAGCTAAGCTGGATGACAGCAAGAACTAGTACCTTCAGGGTCAGCAGCGGAGCGGTACTGCAGCGAGGACCGAGAGGAAACGGCAGTGTCAGGACAAGGTACGGAAACCGACAAATTCTCATGAAATTAAAGTGGCACAGTTTTGGGGGAACCATATACTATATAAGATAACAGATAGAGAGCTGTGCACAACAAGGTCATGTTGCCGTCTCGGGGGTTGATGACATCATAGGGACCTCTTGAGCTTCACTCTCGAGGTCTATGATGTCATCAACCCCTCGATGGAAACACAGCCTTGTTGTGCACAGTTCCCTATCCATTATTCTATATGTTACACACACCACTCTATACTATATTCTATATATAATAACTGGGTCTCCCTTTTTTCCATAGGGAACCATGGCGTAATTTGGTAATAGGAGCATTTATTATAGCAAACACGCACACGGTTTCCCTCATTCTGTCCATGCGCACACCGCAGTTCCTCGCTTCCCGACCGCTCGCCTCAGCTCACCTGCTCGTACCCAACCTGGAAAGGAGACCGCCAGAACTTGGTAGTAAGTTCATTTTTTTTTAAATGACAGTTTTTCAGCTCAAGGGGGGAAGCAATCAGAAAGAATTTGGAGAGGCAGAAAATGGAACTGGAGTGCAGCCACACCGGAACAGCTAATATTTGATATAATTGCTGTGGCAAAAACAGGAAACCCAACAATTATATAAAATAAAATATGGGGTGGTGTGTAAACTCGAATTTTACACCCCGCGAGATGTCAGATGCCACACAAACCTGAGAATAAAATTCTCATTACACACACCACCTCATATTTTACTCTATATATAATGCACACCCCAGTGTGTCATATTGCGCTTATAAAATAGCACTGTGTATTTTATGTGCATTTAAAATTTTAAACCAGTGGGGCTGAACAGTAAAAAATAAAATCTTTTTATGTATTAGTGTTAAAGAGACCCACCACAATGAGCCCCTACACCATATGTGTAGGTGCCTTGCTGCCAAGGGAGCCCGATATTGTGCATATCCCCAACAAGTGTTTTGTGGATAAAAAAAAGTAATTCCCTTCATAAAATTCTTTATACTGGGTCCCAAGGACTTCCTGGTCATAAGTTCTACCCCCACGCTCACAGACGTGATAACGATGCCAGTGAGAGCGCTGGGACGCACTCCATTATACTCGGCGGCAGCAATTTTTCACCTTAGAATTAATGAATATTGGTCGAAGATAAGCAACGTCAACCAACAACCTTGTTAGCCTAATCGGGTGCTCATGTTTCATTGCCAAGTAGCCATTATATTAGTAAAAACAGATCTAAAAGTTGCCGCTCATTGAGAATAATAGAGCGCGCCCCCACACTCTCACTGGCATCTCATCATCACATCTGTGAGTGTGGGGGACGGAGCATTGCCAGCAGAAAAAAAGCAGAAAGTCCTTGGGACCCGGTATACAGTATTTTACAAAGGAAATGACTTTTTATCCACAAAACACTTTTCGGGGATATATGCAATATGGGAATCCTCTGGCAGTAAGGCACCTATATATATGATGCAGGGGCTCCTAGTTTTATCTCAGTGGATTTCTTTATATAGTTTTTCCACCTGCATTAGCTCTCCCAGTTTTGCCTTTTGGAGATGAGGAGTTTTAACCTAATATGGTCACCGTATCTCATGGCTATGGCGCTCCGCCCCCCCTCCACACTTAAATTGATATATTTATTGTCACCAGTTCAAAGTTGTGCTGGCAAGCATTTGTTTTTAATGAAAAATGCTTCTTTTGTATTTAGCTGGTGAGAGTCGAACAAGCAAGTGGGCGTCCAGAAATGAAGCCGTGGAAGTTTCGTGGTGACATGAAGTGTAAGTGATTTCAAAAGAAAAAAAACACACTAAATCTTGTAGTGCACAGAGCATGTGTAAAATTAACTAGGGAGCAACTGAGCAGGAGCAGCGTATAGTATGATATGTGAGAGACTGATCCGTGATGTTACCAGTGTCCATGATCGGCAGGTTGCTGAAAGCCAATTGCTAAAATATACAGGCAGGCGAATGTCTTTCAATAAACATTTTAGATAAAAAGTAAAATGAAAAGTAAGGATAGAACAAGATGGTGGAGTGCTTGGCTGAACTTTTTTTTTTTTTCAATTCCTTTTCTCTCCGGTCACGGCCCCGAGGTCCTCTCTCAGGCAACCTAGCCTTGTCTTGCCCGCCTGAAGATTCCCGAGCTATGCCTCCTCTCTCCCTCCTCCCAATGCCAGCACCTCCGCCTAACCCTCTCAGGGGTGGGTTGCCCCCTCCTACCTGGGTGCACTTACAAGTCAGAATCTGACATCGGAAGAGGAGTGGATCCGGGAAATTGAAGGCCACCCAAGGAGACCCCAGTATGGGGCATGGGGGAATAGGTGCCATCGCCTGATCCTCTGCGCCAGGTTTTTCCTTTGTTCTGATTGCCCCCTGATGTGAGATGTACAGTGCCGCACAGCCCGTAACATAGGTGCTCCCACCTACATCCGGAGGCAGCTGTCTGACATTGTTCCCCTACTGTATGAGCCTGTGTGCATAGCAGTGCTTCCAGTCTCCACAGGGGGCTGCTGCTGCACCAGGCTACTCTTGGATCCCTCCCCGAGAGAGGAGAGCAGTCCAACGGATGCTCAATCCTCTCTCTGCCCTGCTGACCCCCAGCGTGACATGAGGTGTGGCATCCAGCGCCTCAACTCTCAGTGCCACTGGTCCGGCTAGCTTGGCTGAACTTGAGAGTGACTGGGGAGAGATTCAGAGTGAGCATGGTACATTGGGCAGGGAGAGGAAGCAGCTCTGGCAATGAAGCCATTGGGCGGGAGGAGAGGTAAATGAGCAGCAGTTGGTCATGTCACTTGGCCATATAAAAAATTAAGAAATTGAAAATACAGTTTGGGGCATAAAGGACTGAAATGTAAGGGAATGAGTGGCAGGCAAGAGTGAGTAAGCAAAAATATCAAGAAGGGAGTTAGCGGGTAGGTGGTGTAATCATGCAGACACCAACGTGGAGTGAGCTGGTAAGTTAACTACATGAAATACACACTTGAAACAACTGCAGAAAACACAGGCCTCTGCCCACCAAGCACGGGTTTATATACATGTTAGCGCATTAGTAAAGCATATTCAAATCGCATAAGCTAATTAACTTCCTTACATTTCCCTTCTCAATTGAACTTATCCATCTGAAGTAAAATATTTAAAGTTCTATGTAGCTCAAAGTTTTGTGAGTCTATATAGTCACGATGCCAGGTGGACCTTCAGATCTCCTGTCCACTGACATGGCTGATTCTTGGGCTGGAGCTGGTGCCAGTCAGTTGATCCCAACTACTCAGGTGGGGCTGACACCACAAGCTCACTTTGTGACTGCCCTGGCATCACTTGTGGAGGGACCTCCATTGCAGACACCTCGGGGATCCCATCATCCTCCATACTGTAGTCCTGCTCACTTCCCTCTTCCCCTCCTCGGATGTGCGAGTTTTGTGGGCCACAGGAGCGACATGGCTCAGGCGTTAACAAAAGGTCTCTCCTGTTTCTGCGATAAAATTTCCCATTTGCTTGGACTACATAAGAATGTGGTTCTTCAGTATGGCATTCCCCAACTGCGGGATCCAGGTATTCTCAGGTGTTTGCATTTAAACAGGCTGTCCCAGCTGTAAGGCTAGGAGTGGTTGGGCATGCAAATTGTGATAACATTTTTGTTTTTCTGGAGCCCTTCATGATATAGCTCGCACCTCAACTTCTGGTACTTTTGGTTTGAGTAGCTCAGACATGGTAGGCATTAAAGTTCTGGTTCTGCAGCCCATAAGCAGCTGTGCTGGAGATCCTAGCCCCTCCAGTGGGGTATTTTCTCAATTCCAAAAGCGCTAAGTAAGGGTCTTGACGGTCCACTTGTGCTGTCTTTAACAGTCTCTTTATTGTTTGAATGGCCTGTTCTATCATGCCATTACTCTGGGGGTATCTTGGTGAAGATGTTACACGTTTAAACTCATGCCTTCATTGAAAGTCTCTGAATTCAATGCCTTACAAATTGCAGGCTGTTATCTGTTATTTCTGGAATACCATGTCTTACCCATAGTGATTTAATATGGTTAATCACTGTTTCGTTTGTTCTATTTTGCAACTTGGATTTCTCGGTGTATTTGGAGTAGTTAACCACTATTGCCAGATAATTTTCCCTTTAGAATTCAAATAGGTCAGCCCTAACCTTTTACCAAGGTCTGTCGGGTATGTCATGAGGCTGCACTGGTTCTCTAGATTGTGCTTTCCTGACTTGATGGCAGATGCCACACTTGGCCACCATATCACTACTCTGACTGATCATCCCTGGCCAGAATAAAAGATCTCTGGCCCTGCGCTTGCATTTTTCAATGTCCAAGTGGCTGCTGTGTAATTTGGTTAACATGTCTGATCTCAGTGACGTGGGGACTATCAGTCTCTCTCCCTCCCTTCAGCAAAAGTCCATTTTCTATCGAGATTTTATCTCTGAACTGCCAGTACTGCCTTATCTCAGGGTGCACTGATGTTTTCTCCTGGGGCCACCCATTCAAAGCAATGTCTCTCAACTTGACCAGTGCTGAATCATAGAAACATAGAATATGATGGCAGATAAGGACTGCTTGGCCCACCAAGTCTGCCCATTAATTATCCGTCTCTCGCTGAAACTTTTTCAGATTTTCATCACTAATTGGCATATAGTCCACCGTGTGAACCTCATATTTGTCTAATTCAGTTCTGGCACAGAATCCCCCCCGCCAGCCCTACTTGGGGCATCTGCTATATGAAGTTCTTTACCTGCTTTGTACTGCACTCCCAAATCATGCTTTTTCAGTTTTAGCATCACGTGTTGAATTCTCGATGGGGCTGTGGCCAGTGGGTTTTTGAAAAAGCTTTCTAGGGGCTTGTGGTCTGATTCAACATGGACCCGGGTTTACTATAAATATATTGGTGGAATTTTGAACTACCAAACACAATAGCTAGCGTTCCCTTCTCAATTTATGCATACTCGGTGGTCGTGAGGGCCATCGTGCATCCTACCGTCCCCCAAGACAGCCCCCCACCAAATTTGTCCCCGGTGATTCAGACTCGGTGGTTGTGAGGGCCTTCATGCATCCTGCCCTCTGCCAAGAAGGACCCCTGCCGAATTTGTCCCAGTGATTCAGACTCGGTGGTCGTGAGAGCCATTGTGCACCCTCCCATCCCCCAAGATGGACCCCCACCAAATTTGTCCCCGGTGATTCACACTTGGTGGTTGTGAGGACCCTCATGCATCCTGATCTCCCTCAAGATGGATCCCCGCTGAATTTGTCCCTGGTGATTCAGACTCGGTGGTCATGAGGGCCATCGTGCATCCTGCCCTCCCCCAAGATGGACCCCTGCCGAATTTGTCCCCAGTGATTCAGACTCTGTGGTCGTGAGGGCCATCATGCATCCTGCCCTCCCCCAAGATGGCCCCCGGTGATTCGGGAACATCGCAGAGCTGCACAGGGAGCCAGCTTATCTCTCCACTGTCGCCTAATTTCAATTGCATATGTGTGTGTGTGTGTGTGTGATGACATTAGACTCAGATCTTGGTGCCATTTTTAAAGTGTCCTTATGAACAATCGACAGAGTAAAGGGGAACATTTTTTGTTCAAGCCTCCTTCTATTATCTAAAGTATTTTAACTCTATTTACTAGGATCTTTAATTGATTTTAAATGTTATCTGCCCAGTCTGTTCTCAAGCCTCTTTCTACTATCTACAGCATTTAAATACCATTTTCTAGGAGCCTTAATTTTGTTTTAAATTTACTCTGCCCTCTGATGCTTTAGGGTTATGTTGCCTAATTCTGTAAGTCTAGTGTGCCCTCACAGTGATTAGTTGCACTAGTGCTGTAATATCTAATCTGTAAAAACAAAGTTTTAACACTCCTATTGGGCTAGCATGAATCACAAGCATTTGCTATAAGTATTAAACACTTACCGTGTTGTAACAGATTTCAACCTCAGGCGTTGGTTATAATGAAAAGAAAAAAAAAATTAGTCCAGCAAGCCACCAATTACCCTGCAGAAACTGATTCTTGTAGACAACTGGAATAGTCTGTTAAATATAAATTGATAGCTTCTGACTCAGTTCGCTAGCCAATCCGAATTAACTCCTTGCTCCTCCTCCTGCCAACCTGTTATTTAACCTAGCTCCACTTTTCTTCTCTCCTCAGACTCAGTGGTCATGAGGGCCATCGTGCATCCTGCCCTCCTCCAAGATAGCCCCCCGCTGGATTTGTCCCCAGTGATTCAAGCTTGGTGGTCGTGAGGGCCATCTTGAATCCTGCCCTCCCCCAAGATGGACCCCTGCAGAATTTGTCCCCGGTGATTCCGAATCAGTGGTCGTGAGGGCCATCGTGCATCCTGCCATCCCCCAAGACGGCCACGTGCCGAATTTGTCCCTGGTGCTTCAGACTCCATGGTCGTAAGGGCCATCGCAAGGCCCTGCCCTCCCCTAAGACTGACCCCACCGAATTTGTCCCTGGTGATTCAGGTATGCCACAGAGCCGCACAGGAGCCAGCTTATCTCTACTGCCATCTAATTTCAGCTGTGTGTGTGTGTGTGTGTGTGTGTGTGTGTGACAACAGACTGAGATCTTGGCGAGATTTTTAAAGTGTCCTTACGAACAGTCGGCAGAGTAAAGGAGAAAGTTTTTTGTTCAAGCTTCCTTCTACTATCTAAATTATTTTAACTCCATTTAAAAGGAGCTTTAATTGATTTTAAATGTTATAAATCAATTAAAGCTCCTAGTAAATTGAGTTAAAATACTATAGATAACAGAAGGAGGCTTGAACAAAAAACTATCTCCTTTACTCTGCCAACTGTTCATAAGGACACTTTAAAAATGGCGCCAAGATTTCAATCTATTGTCCACATACACACACACACACACACACACACACACGCAGTTGAAATTAGATGGCAATGGAGAGATAACCTGGTTCCCTGTGTGGCTTTGTGGCATACCTGAATCACCGGGGACAAATTCGGCAGGGCTCCATCTTGGGGGAGGGCAGGATGCATGATGGTTCTCACCCTCACCGACTCTGAATCACCGGGGACAAATTCTGTGGGGGTTCCGTCTTGGGGGAGGGTAAGATGCATGATGGCCCTCATGACCACCGAGTCTGAATCACCGGGGACAAATTCGGCAGGGGTCTGTCTTGGGAGATGGTAGGATGCACGATTGCACTCAGGACCACCAAGTCTGTGGAGAGAGGTTATAATCTGTAAAAATGACATTTTAAAACTGCCGTTGGGCAAGCCTGAATCTCGAGCGTTTGCTATAAGTATAAAATAATTACCACACTGTAACTGATTTTAATCTCGGGCATTGGTTATAATAAAAAGAAAAAAAAAATTAGTCCAGCAAGCCACCAATTACCCTGCAGAAACTGATTCTTGTAGACAACTAGAATAGTCTGTTAAACATAAATTGATAGCTTCGGACTCGGTTCACTAGCCAATCTGAATGACCTCTTCCTGCCTACCTGTTATTTAACCTATCTCCACTTTTCCTCTCTCTGCAGACTCGGTGGTCATGAAGGCCATCGAGCATCCTGCCCTCCCCCCAAGATGGACCCCTACTGAATTTGTCCCTGGTGATATAGACTCGGTGGTCATGACGATCATCATGCATCCTGCCCCCCCCCCCAAGGCAGACCCCGCAGAATTTGTCCCCGGTGATTCAGACTCGGTGGTCGTGAGGGCCATCGTGCATCCTGCCCTCCTCCAAGACGAGCCCCCACTGAATTTTTCCCTAGTGATTCAGAGTCGGTGGTCATGAGGGCCATCGTGTATCCTGCCCTCCTCCAAGACGGACACCTGCCAAATTTGTCCCCGGTGATTCAGACTCAGTGGTTGTGAGGGCCATCGTGCATCTTGCCCTCCCCCAAGATGGCCCCCCACCAAATTTCTCCCCGGTGATTTCGACTCGGTGGTCGTCTAGGCCATCGTCATTCTGCCCTACCCCAAGACGAGCCCCCACCAAATTTGTCCCCAGAGATTCTAGTACACTGCAGAGCCACACAGGCAGCCAGCTCATCTCTCCACTGCCATCTAATTTCAACTGCATCTGTGTGTGTGTGTGTGTGTGTGTGGACAATAGACTGAGATCTTGGCACCATTTTTAAAGTGTCCTTATGAACAGTTGGCAGAGTAAAGGAGAACGTTTTTTGTTCAAGCCTCCTTCTATTATCTACAGTATTTTAACTCCATTTTCTAGGAGCTTTAATTGACTTTAAATATTATCTGCCCAGTCTGTGCTCAAACCTCTTTCTACTATCTACAGCATTTTAAATACCATTTTCTAGGAGCCTTAATTTTGTTTTAAATGTACTCTGCCTTGAGATGCTTTAGGGTTATGTTGCCTAATTCTGGAAGCCTAGTGTGCCCTCACCGTGATTAGTTGCACTCGTGCTGTAATACCTAATCTGTAAAAATGAAGTTTTAAAACTGCTGTTGGGCAAGCCTGAATCTTGAGTGTTTGCTATAAGTATTAAATAATTACCACACTGTAACTGATTTTAATCTTGGGCATTGGTTATAATAAAAGGAAAAAAAAATTAGTCCAGCAAGCCACCAATTACCCTGCAGAAACTGATTCTTGTAGACTACTAGAATAGTCTGTTAAACATAAATTGATAGCTTCGGACTCAGTTCGCTAGCCAATCCGAATGACCTCTTCCTGCCTACCTGTTATTTAACCTAGCTCCGCTTTTCTTCTCTCCGCAGACTCGGTGGTCGTGAGGGCCATCGAGCATCCTGCCCTCCCTCAAGACGGACCCCTACCGAATTTGTCCCTGGTGATTCAAACTCAGTGGTCATGACAGTCATCATGCATCCTGCCTCCCCCCCAAGGCAGACCCCTGCAGAATTTGTCCCTGGTGATTCAGACTCGGTGGTCGTGAGGGCCATCATGCATTCTGCCCTCCCCCAAGATGGACCCCCACTGAATTTTTCCCCGGTGATTCAGACTCGGTGTTCGTGAAGGCCATTGTGCATCCTGCCCTCCTCCAAAACGGACCCCTTCCAAATTTGTCCTTGGTGATTCAGACTCGGTGGTTGTGAGGACCATCGTGCATCCTGCCGTCCTCCAGGATAGACCCTTGCCAAATTTGTCCCTGGTAATTCAGATAGAATGCAGAGCTACACAGAGAGCTAGCTTATCTCTCCTCTGCCATCTAATTTCAACTGCATGTGTGTGTGTGAGGAAAGTAGACTGACATCTTGGCAGCATTTTTAAAGTGTCCTTACGAACAGTCGGCAGAGTAAAGAAGATAGTTTTTCGTTCAAGCCCTCCTTCTATTATCTACAGTATTTTAATTCCAATTACTTGAATCGTCAATTAATTTTAAATGTATTCTGCCCAGTCAGTGCTCAAGCCTCTTTCTACTATCTACAGCATTTTGAATATCATTTTGCAGGAGCCTTAATTTTGTTTTAAATGTACTCTGTCCTGTGATATTTTAGGGTTATCTTGCCTAATTCTGGAAGCCTAGTGTGCCATCACAGTGATTAGTTGCCTAATGCTGTAATACCTAGTCTGTAAAAATGAAGTTTTAACACTGCTGTTGGGCTAGCCTTATTCGCGGGCATTTTCTAATTATTATTGAATAATTACCATGCTGTAACTGATTTTAACCTGGGTTGCTGGTTATAATAAAAAGGGAAAAAAACAAAAAATTAGTCCAACAAGCAACCAATTGCCCTGCAGAAACTGATTCTTGTAGACAACTGGAATCATCTGTTAAATATAAATTGATAGCTTCTGACTCAGTTTGCTAACCAATCTGAATTAACTCCTTGCTTTTCCTCCTGCCTACCTGTTATATAACCTACAGTAGCTCCACTTTTCCTCTGTCTGCAGACTCGGTGGCCATGAGGGCCATTGTGCATCCTGCCCTTCCCCAAGATCGACCCCCGCAGAATTTGTCCCCGGTGATTCCAAGTGAGTGGTCATGAAGGCCATCATGCATCCTGCTCTCCCCCAATACGGAGCCCTGCTGAATATGTCCCCGGTGATTCAAACTCGGTGGTTGTGAGGGCCATCGTGCATCCTGCTGTCCCCCAAGATGGCCCCCCGCTGAATTTGTCCCTGGTGATTCAGACTCCGTGGTCATAAGGACCATCGAGCATCCTGCCCTCCCCAAAGACGGACCCCCGCCGAATTTGTCCCCGGTGATTCAGGTATGCCACAGAGCTGCACAGGCAGCCAAATTATCTCTCCACTGCCATCTAATTTCAACTACGTGTATGTGTGTGTGTGTGAGGACAGTAGACTGAGATCTTGGCAAGATTTTTAAAGTGTCCTTATGAACAGTCGGCAGACTAAAGGAGAACGTCTTTTTGTTCAAGCTTCCTTCTATTATCTTCAGTATTTTAATTCCATTTAAAAGGAGCTTTAATTGATTTTAAATATTATCTGCACAGTCTGTTCTCAAGCCTCTTTCAACTACCCACTAATGGCATTTTAAATACCATTTTCTAGGAGCCTTAATTTTGTTTTAAATTTACTCTGCCCTCTGATGCTTTAGGGTTATGTTGCCTAATTCTGGAAGTCTAGTGTGCACTCACAGTGATTAGTTGCACTAGTGTTATAATACCTAATCTGTAAAAACAAAATTTTAACACTCCTGTTGGGCTAGCCTGAATCGCGGGCGTTTGTTATAAGTATTAAATAATTACCATGCTGTAACTGATATTAACCATGGGCGTTGTTTATAATAAAAGGAAAAAAAAATTAGTCCAGCAAGCCTCCAATTACCCTGCAGAAACTGATTCTCGTAGAGAACTGGAATAGTCTGTTAAATATAAATTGATAGCTTCTGACTCAATTCGCTAGCCAATCTGAATTAACTCCTTGCTCCTCCTCCTGCCTACCTGTTATTTAACCTAGCTTTGCTTTTCCTCTCTCCGCAGACTTGGTGGTTGTGAGTGCCATCGTGCATCCTGCCATCCCCCAAGATGGACCTCCGACGAATTTGTCCCCGGTGATTCAGACTCTGTGGTCAAGAGGATCATCGTGCATCCTACCCTCCCCCAAGATGGACCCCCACAGAATTTGTCCCCGGTGATTCAGAGTCAGTGGTCAGGAGGGCCATCGTGCATCCTGCCCTCCCCCAAGACAGACCCCCGCAGAATTTGTCCCCAGTGATTCAGAGTCAGTGGGCATGAAAACCATCATGCTTCCTGCCCTCCCCGAAGATGGACCCCTGCCGAATTTGTCCCCGGTGATTCAGGTATGCCACAGAGCCGTACAGGGAGCCAGGTTATCTCTCCATTGCCATCTAATTTCAACTGCGTGTGTGTGTGTGTGTGTGTGTGTGTGTATGCGTATGTGGACAATAGATTGAGATCTTGGTGCCATTTTTAAAGTGTCCTTATGAACAGTCAGCTGAGTAAAGGAGACAGTTTTTTGTTCAAGCCTCCTTCTATTATCTACGGTATTTTAACTTCATTTACTAGGAGCTTTAATTGATTTTAAATGTTATCTGCCCAGTCTGTGCTCAAGCCTCTTTCTACTATCTACAGCATTTTAAATACCATTTTCTAGGAGGCTTAATTTTGTTTTAAATGTACTATGCCCTGTGATGCTTTAGGGTTGTCTTGCCTAATTCTGGAAGCCTAGTGTGCCATCACTGTGATTAGTTGCTCTAGTGCTGTGATACCTAATCTGTAAAAACAAAGTTTTAACACTACTGTTGGGCTAGCCTGAATCGTGGGCGTTTGTTATAAGTATTAAATAATTACCACGCTGTAACTGATTTTAACCTCGGGCATTGGTTATAATAAAAGGAAAAAAAATAATTAGTCCAGCAAGCCACCAATTACCCTGCAGAAACTGATTCTTGTAGATAACTGGAATAGTCTGTTAAATATAAATTGATAGCTTCAGACTCAATTCCCTAGCCAATCCAAATTACCTCCTTGCTCCTTGCTCCTCCTCCTGCCTACCTGTTATTTAACCTAGCTTTGCTTTTCCTCTCTCCGCAGACTCGGTGGTTGTGCGGGGCATCGTGCATCCTGCCCTCCCCCAATACGGATCCCTGCCGAATTTTTTCCCAGTGATTCAGACTCGGTGGCCATGAGGGCCATCATGCATCCTGCCCTCCCCTAAGATGGACCTCTGCCAAATTTGTCCCAGGTGATTCAGACTCGGTGGGCGTGAGGGCCATTGTGCATCCTGCCCTCCCCCAAGATGGACCCCTGCTGAATTTGCTCCCGAAGATTCAGACTTGGTAGTCGTGAGGGCCATCGTGTATCCTGCCCTCCCCCAAGATGGACTCCCACCATATTTGTCCCCAGTGATTCAGGTACATCACAGAGCCGCATAGGGAGCCAGCTTATCTCTCTACTGCCTTCTAATTTCAGCTGTGTGTGTGTGTGTGTGTGTGTGTGTGTGTGTGTACAACAGACTGAGATCTTGGCGCCATTTTTAAAGTGTCCTTACGAACAGTCAGCAGAATAAAGAAGACAGTTTTTTGTTCAAGACTCCTTCTATTATATACAGTATTTTAACTTCATTCGCTTGGAGCTTTAATTGATTTTAAATGTTATCTGCCCAGTCTGTGCTCAAACCTCTTTCTACTGTCTACAGCATTTTAAATACCATTTTCTAGGAGCCTTAGTTTTGTTTTAAATGTACTCTGTCCTGTGATGCTTTAGGGGTATCTTACCTAATTCTAGAAGCCTAGTGTGCCCTCACAGTGATTAGTTGCACTAGTGCTATAATTCCTAATCTGTAAAAACAAAGTTTTAACACTTCTGTTGGGCTAGCCTGACTCGCTTGCCTCGGGTGTTGGTTATAATAAAAAAAAAAAAAATAGTACAGCAAGCCACCAATTACCCTGCAGAAACTGATTCTTGTAGACAACTGGAATAGTCTGTTAAATATAAATTGATAGCTTCTTACTCAATTTGCTAGCCAATCTGAATTAACTCCTTGCTCCTCCTCCCATGTACCTGTTATTTAACCTAGCTCCGCTTTTCCTTGCTCCACAGACTCGGTCGTTATGAGGGCCATTGTGCATCCTGCCCTCCCCAAGACAGACCCCCGCCGAATTGTCCCCTGGTGAGTCAGACTCTGTTGTCGTTAGGGTCATCGTGCACCCTGCCCTCCCCCAAGACAGGCCCTCGCCCAATTTGTCCCCAGTGATTCAGACTTGGTGGTCGTGAGGGCCATCGTGCATCCTGCCTTCCCCCAATATGGACCCCCGACAAATTTGTCCCCGGTGATTCAGGTACACCGCAGAGCCACACAGGGAGCCAGCTTATCTCTTCACTGCCATCTAATTTCAACTGCGTGTGTGTATGGACCCCACTGGTGCTACACGTTGGCTGTCCCACCACCCCCGCCACCACTCTAGGTGGGCAGAGAGTTATACAGGCTGTGTCACTTGTGAAACACTACCAGTCAGACCACTTCTCATCAGCAGGTTAATAGAGCTCACCACTAGTGGCCGCCCTAAACACTTCCCCATCCACCAATTTCCCTGCATACAATATGCTGCCTGAATATCTGTCAATAATATGCCTGCTTACACCCCTAGCCTCCTTCCCACCTTCCAACTACCCTCTTCCACAGTCAAACCCTCCTACTATATACTCCAGAGCAGATTCTCCTGCTCACCATGCCTCCACCTCCCATTGGCAGCCACAGCTAATTCCCCATAACATTTGGTTTTTCGGAGCTTCCATCCTGATGCCTTCCTTTCACGTTGGCCAAACAGCAATAAATGTAATAAATATAACCTCAACAAGCACACTTCATCTAACCTACCAGCAAACCCCTGCCCGCCATAAGCCTGTTTGGTCCATGCTCAGAACTAAACAGCTACTTACGCTACTGCTGCTCCTGGCCAGGGTTGTAGATCTAAATCCTGGTCCAGCCAGCCCCATCCCCTCCCATTCTCTCAAACTACCTAGGAGCCTCACAATAATGCACCTAAACATCTGCAGCATCTTAAACAAAATCTCAGTTCTACAACCTAGTGTCCTACCGTCTTTTGGATGAGATGTTTAACCGAGGTCCCATCTGCCTGGATTGGTGGTAGTTCAGGTGGATGTGAAAGATCCCATGGCATTTATCGAAAAGAGTAGGGTATTTCCCCAGTGTCCTGGCCAAATTTCCCCCATTGAATAAAAATGCCACCAACAGCTTAATCTGGTTCAATTTCAGTTGCTTACCATCTGTATCCCCCCCTTCCCCTGGTCGCCTCTGAAAAAGTGACTTCTAGTCCCAGTGGGCTTAGTGGGTCAACAACATTCAATAAATAAATAATAAATAATGCTGCATCCTGACATTCTGATTATATCTGAGACTTGGCTGAAGCCCCACAACCCAGACTCAGAAGCATCTATCCCAGGCTACTCCCTCATCTGGCAGGACCACCCAGGCAGTAAGAGGGGTGGAGGCATCACCATGTTCATCTCCTCTAAGCTACAGTACACCCCGTCCCACTCTCCATGCACATGATGCCCATGGACTTCCTGCTAATCAAACTCTCACTCCCTTACTCAATCCCACTGTATGTAGCAGGGTCCTACCGTGCCCCTGCCACCGCTCCGCCCATTGTGCTGGACCTCCTGGGTAACCTTAAAGGTGTTCACAGAGGGGGGTGAACTACATATCCTAGGGGATTTCAACTTTAACAGGCTCTCAAATGCAAGCTCTAAACTACGTAGCCTAGTGAATGCTCTAAACCTGGCTCAACAAATATCTGAACCTACACACCTAAACCACAAATCTCTGAATCGCTCTGTACCAGACTGGGCCCTCACTTCACATCCCCATCGGATACTTGAGGCTGGACTTTTTCCGGACTGTCTAAGTGATCATTACATGATCTATGTGGTATGGAAAATCTTCTGACCCAAAGCACCTCCCCTATGCATGCTGCTCACCAGGTCGTATAAATCCCTTGACCCTGCTGCACTTTTAACAGCCCTGTCAATCATTGACTGGTCTTTCATCCCACAAGTGCCCTCTATCAACTCGGCCCTAGAATTTTTCATGGTCAGATTCCTTGCCGTGTGGGACTACTATGCTCCTCTCAGAAGAACTAGGGCAAGGGGTGCCCACCTGCCCTGGGTCACCACCAAAATCATTGATCAACTCAGCACCAGGGACCAGGCGTGGAAATCCTACAAGGCAACTGGCACCCCAGCGGCACTCCAACTCTACCGCACCCTTCGCAGTTCCTGCATGAGGCTTCTCCGACAGGCCAAAGCCAACTACTTTAAAGCCTCCTTCCACTCAAATCTTGATCACCCAGCTAAGTTCTGGAAAACAATCAAATCCCTCGTCTCTCCACCCGCCCAGCCTCCCACCTCGGCCCTCAATATGTCAGGTTCCATCGTCACAGAACCTGGCAATGTGGTCTCAGTTTTTAATACCTTTTTCACTTGCTGTGCATCCTCTCTAATGTCCTTTCTATCTCACCACCCCGCGAGCCCACCCCTTCCACCCCTCCCACCTCCCCATCCTCCTGCTTCTCCTTTTGAATGGTTACCCCACCTGAAGTGCTAAAAGCCCTGCGGCCACTCAATCCTTCCAAAGGCAAATGCCCCTCAGGCATAGACTCCAAAATTCTTCACCTATCTACCCCAGCCATTGCCACCCCTCTGGCCGCTCTCTTCAGTCTCTCTTTCTCGCTAGCCAAAATCTCTTCTGACTGGAAACATGCCACAGTCATCCCCCTCCATAAAGGAGTTGACCACTCCTCACCGGCCAACTACCATCCCATCTCGCTTCTCCCCATACTGGCCAAACTACAGGAGCACCTTGTCCTCTCCCAAATCTCCTCCTGGCTTGACTCCACTTCCTTCTTCTCACCCTACCAGTCTGGGTTTAGGAAGTCCCACTCCACCATCACTTCACTTTTAAGGCTCACCGACTCCATCCTCACAGGCATGGATAAGGAGCACACTACCTCAGCGATTTTTGTTGACCTAGCAAAGGCCTTCGACACAGTCTCCCACACCCTCCTGTTATCCAAACTCTTACATGCCTAACTATCAGCAGCTGCCACCAGCTGGTTCCACTCTTTCCTGGCTGGCAGGTCCCAATCAGTAAGAATTGAACCTGACACATCTATACCCCTCCCTGTCACTGCAGGGGTTCCACAAGGCTCTGTCCTCAGTCCAATACTGTTCTCTGTTTTCCTGAATGACCTAACATCAGCCTGTCCACATACATCCATTCATATGTACGCTGATGACACTGTACTGTATGTAACAGGTCCCTCCCCCGCAGAAGTGGCCTCCAGGCTCCAACTGGATTTCAGTGCTATGCAGCAATGTTTGTGTTCAAACCAGCTTTTTCTAAATCCCATGAAAACAGTATCTCTAACCTTCAGCTCAAGGCAGAGACTCTCCCGCATACCCCCACCCCACTTTCCATACCATCGATGGGACTCGCTTGGAGGCATGCACCTCCTTCAGATACCTCAGCGTCTGGCTCGACCAACACCTTGACTTCTTGCACATTGACGTGATCCATAAGAAACTGCATCCAAAACTGGGTGCCTTATATCGTAACAGGGGCTGCATTCCTCTGTCAACCTGCAAGGCAATTGTACAGAAAATGATCCTCCCCATGTTTGACTACGGGGATGTAGTCTACAGTGCCGCTCCTAAGTGCACCCTAGCTAGACTAGACCCACTTTTTCATTCTTTCTGTCGTTTCACCCTGGACTGCCCTCCCACGACCCACCACTGTACCCTCTATAAGTCCCTAGACCTTCCATCGCTCCAGGATCGCAGACTGGCCCACTATGCCAGGACCACAGCAAAATACTGGACACAGTCCCTTCCCCACTACCTCAAGTCGGCGTTCTTAGTTCAACTCCAACCTGAGTACTCCCTCAGGAATACTAATGCCCAGCTTCTCCACGTCCCACATATGAGCACAACCAAAGGTCAAGCTGCCTTCAATTACCACTTGCCAGCAGCCATTGGGCACACTGACACCACTCCACAACTCAACTCCCTCCTCAAATCTCATTTCCCCTCCACATGCACCTGCCTCTAATACCTCGGTGAGGCCTGTGTCCCCCACCCCAAAATGTAATTCATACCTCCTGCTGCACAGTCACCCTGGCCTCCTACCTGGTAACCACAATCCACTGTCAAACTAGTATTTGAATTGTGTTTAACCCACTAGGCTTCCATCAGCTCCCTGCACTATGTTGGGCCTGGCATTTGTATTCTCTGTTTTACTATGTAAATATATTATGTACAGCAAATTCTTTTATCCCCATTCATGGGCATACCGTTTTTCCCATGCTTGTTGCTCATTCTTCTATAACCATGTCAGTTTTTGTCTTCTTTTCATCTGCTATTTATTGTATTATTCTCCACTCCCCCACCCCCAGGATGCATCTGGAATCGAGCAGTACTCTGCTCAGTATGCCTTCCTGGTGAAACTTTTAAATAAATAAATAATTTCTTGCAGCTTTATTATGTGATCTGGAAGCAAAAGCAACAGGCCTGCCTTCCTGCAGCAGACAGGCACCCAGCCCTTCAGAAGATGTATCAACAGATAAGTCAGCAGGTTTCCTTAGATCATAGTAGGCCAGCACTGGAGGGTTAATGACAACTGTTTTCAGCTCTTGAAAGGCCTGTTGGTGGTGCTCCTCCCAGTGCCATGCTATTTCTTTCTCTAGTAACTCTCTCAATGGCTTATTTACAGTCGCTAGGTTTGGAATGAACTTTGCCAGGTAGTTTACCATGCCCGTAAATCTCTGTGTCAGTTTTATTTTGGGGAACAGACATCTGGGTAATTGCTTTAATCTTCTCAGGGTCTGCCTACAACCCATTATTACTTAATTGTGTCCAATATATTGGACCTCTGACATTTTGATTTTGGATTTCTTTAGATTTAGAGACAAATGCTTATATCTGGCTCTTTGCAGAACATGCTGTAACCGCTCATTGTGCTCTTGTACATTAGCTCCCCATATTAGTAAGTCATCCATAATGACCTCTGTGCCCTCAATCGCTTCAAAAATGTATGAAATTTTATTTTGGAAGACTTCTGATGCTGAGCAAATCCCAAAGGGTGGACGCTTGAACTTGTACCTCCCAAAAGGTGTATTAAAAGTCACTAGATCAGAGCTAGGCCTATCCAGTTTAATTTGCCAGAAGGTATGCCCAGCATCTAACACTGTGAATACTTTAACCCCTGCTGGCTTGGCTGCAACCTTTTCAACTGTTTTCATCAGGTAATGTTCCCTTTTAATTGCTCTATTAAGATCTCCGGGATCTATGAAAATTCATACTTTTTTCGGTTTTTCCAGAACCACCATTGAGTTGACTCAGCTCTCGTGGGTTTCTCCACCTTCTCAATAACCCCCAATCTTTCCTTATTCTCTAGCTCAGTTTTCACATTATCTTGTAATGCAAGAAATATTTTGGGTAATCGGTATAAATGCTTCATTGGCAAGCTTTTAAACTAGTCGGGGGGGAGGCACTGATAAACAGCAGGAAAATCCCAGCCTCCCCCTACAAAACAGGGTACTAAATGAGAAAAAGACCAAGGTAGAAAGGTCAGTGGGGGATGCTACTACAGAAGGTAAAGCCATCAAAAAAATGGAAAGCAATGAGTACCAATGCCCGTAGTCTGGGTAACAAGCTTCCTGAATTAGTGGCCTTGATGGAGGAACATCTGGATATTGTGGCAGTCACAGAAACATGGTACACACAGAACTATGACTGGGAACAAACATACTAGGATACACTATCTACAGGAGGGACAGGGAAGGTAAAAGAGGAGGAGGAGGAGCTCTCTACATAAGAGAAGGAATCAAAGCAACAGAACAAAAGGGTAAACAAGGAGGAGAAGAAGTACTGTGGGTCAATTTGGAGACAGGCAATGGCACCACAATCGGCACAGGGGTTGTATACAGACCCCCCTTTCAGGGGAAGGAAATGGACAAGGAAATAATAGAAAGTATACCTAGAATGGTAGAAAAAGGGGAGATATTGCTGATGGGTGATCTGAGTTTGCCAGATGTTAACTGGAGTGCAGTTGCAGCAGCCACTTCTAAGAGTGGTGTTATTCTAGATGCCCTACGGGGGCATGCCTTAGACAACTAGTATTGGAACCCACTCGAGAGGGAGAAATCTTAGACCTGGTTCTCTCAAATGGAGATGGAGAGAGGATCACAGATGTAGAAGTGGGTAGCCATGTGGGAACTAGTGACCATCGAACAGTGTGGTTCACAATAAACACAGCAATAGAGTCAAGCCATACAAAGGCAAAACTACTGGACTTCAGGAGGGCTGACTTTGCCAAAATGGGTGAGTGCCTAAGGAATGCACTAGCAAATGGGCAGGAAGGAGGGGTGGAAGAACAATGGGGAATAATAAAAACTGCCATCACAGAGGTAACAAGCCTTTGTGTGAAGCAAATAAAGAAAACAAAATGATGTAAGAAACCACTATGGTTCTCAAAGGAGGTGGCAGTGAAGGTTCAAGAGAAAAAGAAAGCATTCAGAAAGTACAAGGAATTACAGAAGGAGCAGGACAGAGAATTGTATCAGTTAAAGCAAAAGGAAGCTGGGAAGGCAGTCAGAACAGCAAAGGCCCGAACCAAGAAAAAGATTGCCAACTCAGTTAAGAAGTGGGATAAAACCTTTTTTAGGTACATCAGGGAGCGAAGGAAGGCCACGGGAGGGATAGTGAGGCTTAATAAAGGGAAGGGGATGGTCAGAGGGTGACAGTGAAAAGGCAGAGATACTAAACAAATATTTTTGCTCAGTATTTACAAATGAAGAGGGGGAGGTACCTAAAACAAACAATAGAAACACTCTGGATACAGAAGTTGATACCAGCCTATTTACAGAAGAATGGGTTCTGAAAGAACTCTTAAAAGTGAAGGTGGGCAAAGCAATGGGGCCTGATGGGTTTCATCCCAGAATTCTAAAAGAACTAAGGGTAGAATTAGTGACTACCCTCTTTAACAAATCATGGGAGGATGGGGTGGTACCTGAGGACTGGAGGAGGGCAGATGTGATTCCCCTTCACAAAAGTGGGACCAGGGCAGAAGCAGGAAACTACAGACCTGTTAGTTTAACCTGAGTGATAGGGAAAATGATGGAATCACTTCTGAAGGAAAGAATTGTCATGTACCTAGAGGTCAGAGGGGCACAGGACCCAAGGCAGCATGGATTCACAGCGGGAAGGTCATGCCAGATGAATCTAATAGATTTCTTTGACTGGGTAACCAGAGTAGTAGATCAGGGAGGGGCTGTGGACATGGCCTACCTAGACTTTTAGCAAGGCATTTGACACAGTCCCACACAAAAGATTAATATACAAGTTAGCCAGCCTGGGAGTGGGTCCCAAGATGATAGCCTGGGTAAAGAATTGGCTGGAGAATAGAACACAGAGGGTAATAGTAAATGGAGTCAACTCTGAAGAAAGGGGTTACTTAGTGGTGTACCAAGAGGGTTCAGTATTAGGACCGGTCTTCTTTAATGTCTTTATGTTTACATTGCAGAGAGACTAGAAGGAAAAGTATGTCTCTTGCAGATGACACAAAGATCTGCAACATAGTTGATGCACAAGGTGGGGTGTAAAGGATGAGAAGGGACTTGGCAAGGTTAGAGGAATGGTCAAATGTATGGCAGTTTAGATTCAATGCTAAGAAGTGCAAGGTAATGCACCTGGGAAACAAAAATCCAGGGGAAGAGTACACAATGGGGTGTGAGATAGTAATAACAACAAAAATGGAAAGGGACCTGGGGTAGTCATATCAGATGACTTAAAGGTGGGAAAGCAATGTGAGAGGGCAGTAAGGAGGGCTTGGAGGATACTGGGATGCATAGGGAGAGGCATCACCAGTAGAAAACAGGAAGTTGTTATCCCTCTGTACAGACAGCTGGTGAGACGCCATCTGGAGTACTGAGTGCAGTTCTCGAGACCCAGTCTCCGCAAGGACATAGACAGGATGGAAGCTGTCCAGAGGAGGGCAACTAAAATTGTGCAGGGTCTGCACCGGAAGACATATGAAGAGAGACTAAAGGAGCTTAATATGTATAGCCTCGAGGAAAGGAGGGAAAGGGGGGACATGATAGAAACGTTCAAGTACCTCAAGGGAATCAACAAAGTCCAAGAGGGTAGCATCTTTCAAAAAAAGAGGTGTGCAAGAACAAGGGGGCACAATTTAAAGATGGGGGTGACTCAAAGGTAATGTAAGGAAGTATTTTTTCACAGAGAGGGTTGTGGATGCATGGAACGGCCTTCTAGAGGAGGTTGTGGAGTAAAAAACAGTGGTTGAATTCAAGCATGCATGGGACAGTCATAAGGCAATTCTAGGGGGTGGCTGTAGAAAGAAGTAGGCTGCTGGTTAACTAGGATCTGCAGCTTATCCATTAGGTAGGGAAATGGGCAGACTGGGTGGGCCAAGCAGTCCTTATCTGCCATCAAATTCTATGTCTCTATTTTCCTAGTAGGTGGATCACAGGGCTGACTGTTTTATCTATTTTAATATGGTATTCACCTTCTAAGCATCCCAATTCCTCAGATACATCAGCAAATTCATCCAATATTCCTTCTGTGGTTTCCTCTACACTTCCATTTGCAACATCTACTGAAAATAGCTTCTTCATAAGCTTAATTTCCAAGCAAGCAGACAGGCCCAACAATGGGGTCACGTTTACATTAACCACTTTAAACAGCAGCAGGTAATACTTTCGCTTAAAACATGTTAACAACATCACTTTGCCTTTTACATCCAGTTTATACCCAGAATAGGACACCAATCTAGCTGATGACCTTTGAATACCCTCTTCAGACAGTGTCTTATACATCTGAAAAGGCATGACACTACACTGTGCTCCTGTGTCTAATTTGAACGTCACCATTTTCCCAGTTGTACTCAGATTTACTTTCCAATCAGTCTGTGCTTTATAGGCAGTCACAGTTTCAGTGCTGAAAGTACTTTCATTCTCCTGAACATCTTCTCTAACAACATGGATCTCACTGTATTTGCCTACACGACATACTCTGGCTAAGTGATTTTTCCTGTGGCACAGTCTACAAAACTGTCCACATGCTGGACATTTATCTCATGCTTATGGCCACACTTTTCACATCTGACTTTATTCACTCAAGGTGCCCAACTCCCTTGCTCACATTGGCACTTGCATTGACTCGTCCTGGACAACTGCTGCTTGTATTGTGCTTTCATGCTGAGCATTCCCACTTAAGCATTTATCTGCATTGCACTCAGTTCAGCAGCCCTGCATATATCTATGGCGTCATCTAATGTTAAGTCCGCTTTTCTCAACAGTCTGCATCTCACATGCTCACTCTTTATGCTGCATACAATTCTGTTTCTGATCAAGGATTCAGTTAAATCTCCAAATTTACAGGATTTTTTTTTTTTGGCCGGGCCAGCAGTCATTTTTCGGCCCTGGTCATGGCCCCGGGAAGCCTCAGCCACCATCTATGGCTGCCAGGGTCCCCCAGTCACCCCCGACTTACCCCTCAGAGGGTGGGGCCTTGGCCACGGTCTTCCCGTGGTCACGGAACTGTATCTAGTCAGGGGACTCGCAGTGGTGGTAGCCACTCGAGGTCTTTCCCGGGAGGGCTTCATAGAGACTGTGGCCCTGCCCCTGCCCCCGATTTTCTATTTTTTTTTCAGGAGGTGGGGACATGCCATGACGCCAGCGCCGCCCCACCTCCCAGATGTTAAGGCCAGCAGCATGAGATCTCCCAGCCTTCACCAGGAGTCCTCAGTGCTCCGAACGCTACCCTCACCCTCCCTCCGGAGAAGGAGAGCGGTCCATAAGACGCTTCATCCTTCTCCCTCAGCCGGCCCTCCGATGACCCGGGTCCATTCCCAAACCCAGGTCACCGGCGTCGCAAGTGGAATTCCCACCGCTGTGCCAGCGGGCCAGCCAAATTTACAAGATTTAGCCTTTAGTGTCAGTTCAGTTACATATGAATCAATGGACTCACCCAGATTCTGGTTCCTTGTATTGAACAAATGTCTTTCATAAGTCACATTCTTTCTTGGATTACAATACTTCTCAAATTGTCCCATAATTTATTCAGCTGCCCCTTCTCTTCCTCGTTTTCCCAAGCAAAAGTACTGAATACCTCTATTGCATCAGGGCCTGCCGCATGCAAGAAGGTCATAGCCTGGATTTTCTGGGATTTTTCAGCGAGTCCACTGACAACTGAGAAAATTTCAAATTGCTGCTTAAATCTTCATCAGTTTTCAGATGCATTTCCACGTAAATTGAAGCGTGGTGGGAGGCTGCAGGCAGTCCATTCTGACACCATGTAATAATCATGCAGACACCAACGTGGAGTGAGCTGATAAGTTTACTATATGAAACACACTTTAAACAACTGCAGAAAATGCGGACTTATGCCTACCAAGTAAGGTGTGTATATATATATATATATATATATATATATATATACACACATGTGGGCTGCACATTAGTAAAGCATATGAAAATATAATATGCTAATTAACTTCCTTACAGGTAGCAGGTCGGCCGGAAAGTTGCTTTACAAACACAAATATGATACAAAAAAAGGTCAGTAAACAGATTGCCAATATCAAAACGTGGAGCCTTTTTGGAGGTACTGAAGCACTCCGGGTTTAAAATGCATATTGCTGAGCATTTTATTTCCTTTGTTTAGCTGCTGTTTATTGTACTGGGGGGAGAAATGGTGGCTGGCCAAGTTCTTAGGGCACAAGGATTTCGAACATGTACTGCATCCTGTTTGGCAGGACTAGTTTTAACCGTGCATGAGACACTGCTAAGGCACGGCTAACAGCCAATCGGATTGCTCGAAACTGTTTGCCCATTTTATAACCATGAATAATGCCTGCTGACAGAGCTGGAGCCATGCTGAAAGCCTCCCTGTGTCCCACAACCCAATAGTGTGCCTTCACTGACTATACCACAACCCCATGCACATGAGGGATCCTCCATGCATACTGGATGCAGCAGTATATTCGGAAGTTTAGGCAGCGCTAAACAGCCTCTGTCACAGAGCTGTTTGACGCTGATGAAACCCTGCCTGTAACCCAAGCATCAGCTTGCACCCTCCCCTTTTGTCCTCTCTACATAGACATAATCCCTCCCTGGTGGTTGAGCGGTCCCCATCCACTCACCCATCACCCCCTGTAAACAGTCATCTTGCCTCCCCGTGGCTAAAAGTCCACTCACCTTGGATTGTATGTATATTCTGCTCTCCTCCAGGCCACTACCAACCTACAGGTCAGGGCCAGGAGACCACAAAGCAACTTCGATTTTATGGGGAGTGTTGCATGTCATGCAAGGATCCCTCATATAGAGGCTTTTGAGTCACTCCCAGCCCAGGCCACATGATCCCTGGTGCATCCCTCACCTGTAGTAGCCTTAGAACACCCAAGCAATTGCAGCAAGTTCTCCTCCTCCCTAGTCTTTGTGGCAGGCTCTTGTGATTTTTTTCTTCTGTTTAAATTGAGCTGCTGCTGCATGTTATGGGGGGCCTTGACCCTGAGGCCATGGCTTGTGTGAATGGGCCAAGGCCAGGTCTAGTGGAAATGGGAGCCCACCATGCGACAAGGGCTGGAGGGCCAGCCAGTATTAAGGGATACTTTTTTTCCCCTTTAGTTTTACATTGTGATCCTGCTGTCTGGGATGGGGGAATGTTCTTTGCATACATAAGTACAACAACTAAAATGTGTACAACATTCAAAAAAGTGTGTTGACGCAGTTCAGCACACAAGGTCAAAAGCATGCCCTTTTTTGTGTGGGGACCAATACTTCTCCACTAGCTTTTTTTTCACTGAAATTTAGGATATAGACATTCAGAATGTGGGAGAGATTTGAGGACTTGGCAAAAAAATGGTCCACAGGCCCTAGACTGGACCAGATTGGTAAAATCCACACTGGCTGGTCTGAGCAGACCAGGTGCAACTTTCATGAATATTGCATGTTCGGACACTTTGGCTCGATGTTCCGGCTAATACCTATCAAGTCTGGCTTTAAGCTAGTCCTGATCAGGGGTGAGAAGTTACACCCAGCCCAGATGCTACAACATTTTAATTCTCTGCACCCTGTATTTTGGTTTTGGCTACTGGGAGAGTAGTTGGCTGATTGAGTGCTGAAGTTGTTCTGTGGCCTTGAAGAGTAGGTCAGTAACATGGAGGGTGATTGCTGTGACAGTCTGGTAATGGGGCAAGAAGGGTGATCCTGCAAAAGGGAAGTTGGATTGGCTGAAGGTAAAGCCTGTAGTTCCTGAACCCTTCCTGCCTCCCTCCCTCCCTGCCCTGGAGGCATACTCCCTAGCCCATTCCCCTGTCCTGGCAGCAAGCTCCTAAACCTTAGCCTCAGGCTTCTCATCCTCCATAGTCTGAGTTCTTCACCCCCAATCATGACTGCAGCTCCTTGTCATGGGTGCAAGATCTGTAGTAGTCTAAGCGGATCCACCCCAGTTGCTTCTCTGGTAATATGTATACCTTAACTTAGTGGTTTACTGGTACCCCCGCCAAAACAATCATCGGTTCCTCTCCCAACCCACCCACTCAGGATCCACCTCACTGTACCTCCTGTCCTTGGTCACTGTCATTGCAGCTGATGCACAACGTATCAGATGGCGACCAGCACAGCTGCCCCTTAACACCTTGACTGGCCACCATCAGAAAGATATACCAGATCATGTATACTTTAGAAAAGCTGATTGTTCAGTAGGCATGATCTGGCATGTCTGTCAGATGACTGCTGGCTGAGGTGGTGAGTGGAGGGCTGTGCTGGTCACCATCTGACATGCTGTGGATTGGCTGAAATGATGGTGACTGGAACAAGGGGTGGGGTGCAGGGAGGTTGGTCTGATGATTGTTTTGGTGGGGAGTGGAGACCACTAGACCACCAGGTTAAGATACACATACCACCAGATGGGTGATGGGGGGGTGGGTGGCCCACTATACCGACTGAGATATTACAAAACAGTACTGAACTGGCAGTCGGGGTGGGGAGCACTAGACTACCAGAGATATTACAAGGACATACTTAATGGGTGATCATGGATGGGAGGGAATACTAAACTACCAGGGTTTAAGCAAAACAATACAGGATGGGCAATCTGGGGGCTGCGCAGGCATGTTAATGAGCATGTATGCATGATGCACACAGGCAACTTTTAATATGGAGCCCATTGACCCCTCAGGTTGAACTGGTATCTACTAGCTGGTCCCTGGTCCGTGGCACTGAATGTGGACCCATCAACACTGAGTGTAGTTGACTGGGGAAGGAGGCTAGTCCTGGGTGTGTGGGGATGGACCAGCTCAGGAGGGGTAGTTGTAGGTTGGTGATGTATTTACTTTGACATGTCAGTTAAGTTTAGTAGGTTTTCCCTAAAAATAATCATGTAATTGTCTAGAGTGTTATAAAGGAGAGGGATGAAGACGGCCCCCCCCAGTAGTGGCTTGGGTAGCATTATTAGGGGGGATTTTACAGGCAGACTGGGTGGGCCAGGAGGCCCTTATCTGCTGACAGACTCTATGAATCTATGAATATAAATCAATAAGTGATACTGCTCTGTTCTCATGCATGTACATTTCTGCCTAAACTTATTATCTTGTAGTGCACTCAGTCCCCCTCCTGCACTGCCATCACTATACGTTGCCCATGCACTGCCGTCACTTCAGGGCCGCATGCTCTGCCATCGTCATGCATTGCCACATGCACTACAGACTCAGTGGTGTGCCATGTGCATTTCCAACATCACGCAATGCCTCATGCAGTGCTGTCTGTGCAGTGCCACATGTACTGTCATCACCACAAACAGTGCCATGTGCACTGTCATCACTGTGTGTTAGAAGTTGACAGCAGATAAGGCCCCCAGGCCTACCATGTCTGCCCTGTTTTGTATCTAATGAATCCCATATTAGCCTAATGGTTACTCCCTTAGTGTCCTCCGGCTTCCTATGCACCTGTCCCATGCCTTCTTGAAGCCTGTAACTGTTTCTGTACCCACCACCTCAGCTCGCAGACTGTTCCATCTATCCACCACTCTCTCCATGTTAAAATACTTCCTCACATTTTCTCTGAGCCCCCCCCATTTCATATTGTGGCCTTTGTCACAAACGTACTTAGCAGGTCAGGCCCTCTGCTCCAACAGTGCCAAACTCCGAGCACAGTCATATGAACAGGTAACAAACAAGGTAACCCTCTTGTCTACTTTTGGGTCTGAATCACCTTTAATCTCAAGTTCTGGGGGAATTCAAACTGTGAACCTTATGCTAATGTACCCAATGTACAGGCTCAGATACGTACCCTCTTTGGGGGATTGCGGTACAATCTTTCACCAGGGGCACCAAGTCAGGCTTCCAAAATTAACCCTTAAAACTCTATAAAAGACCTTAAGTATATTACCTTTTCCCAGTTTAGTAACACCATCAAGCTTTTGAGCAGTTTTTGTCAGTCTTAACCCTCTATATGTCACATGCAAAAAAAAACAAAAAAACTGGCAGACCCAGGCAGTCTTTCAAAATAAATATTTTACTAAAAATTAATAAAAATATGAAAAATGTAAACACAGAACAATATATCAACGAGCATACAATCACTTAAAAGAACAAGGGCAAAGTGCAAAACAAAACGTCTTACCACAATACATTTAGACTTTTTCTATGTAATATATTTCCTCTGTAAGTGTTTCATCAGAGCTGTGTGTCTTTCTAGAGTCCAAGATGGAATATCTCAATAGTTCAGACACAGTATAGTTTAAACTGAGTCTCTCCACACCCCTTCTGTGAGTCATCTAGCTCCTCCTTTTAGAATATAAAAAAAATACAAAACAGAATGTCCTATCAGGAGGTATATTAAAAAAGGTGACATCAGCAAAAACTCATTTCCCTAATTATGAGTCTTTGATCCACCAGTTCCCTTGAAGTTTTACAACCCTGCAATCCCTCACCTAAGTGTGAGATAGCAGGCAGGAATCAGCTTAATGATGTCCTGTTTCTGAAGTCATAAAATGTGTATTTTAGTTTCTCAGCTTCAGAGCAACAACAGGTCATAAAACAGCCATAAAATGCAATTTCTCAAGGAAGTTAATTACATTACAATGATCTCCTGTCAGTGTAATATATGTAGCTTCACTGAAACCTGGGGGTCACCCATGGAGCACAGGCTGTCTTATGTGAGACAATCACATACTATATTTTTATATTAGAAATAGCATACAATAATCATAACCAGCTGGCCAAGTGTCACAGTCCTCCCCACCTAGACTGAATTTGGGGCTCTATGCCCTGCATGGGATGTGCTCCCCTAAGTCAGTTTGTCACAAAAGCACTCACCAGGTCAGACCCTCTGCTCCCACAGTGCCAACCTCCGAGCACAGTAATGTGAACACATAACAGACAGGGTAACCCTCCTGTCTGCTTGTAGGTCTGAATCACCTTTAGTCTCAAGTTCTGGGGGGATTCAAACTGTGAACCTTATGGTAGCGTATCCAAATGTACAGGCTCAGATAATATTCTCTTTGGGGGATGCAATATATCTTTTGCTTAAGGGCACCTAACCAGGTATCCAAAATGAACCCTTAAAAAACTCTATAAAAGACCTTAGGTATATTTTTACCTTTTCCCAGTTTAGTAACACCATCAAGCTTTTGAACAGTTGTCAAACTTACAGTAGTAGCACCAAATTAGTCAAGGGATTTTGTGAGATTCCCCATTAATCCTTCAAGAAATTTAGGTGAAAAAAACTCACAAAATCTCCTTTCTTATACCTAGAATGGACACAAGATGGCGTACATGCTTTAGTCTTGCTTTAAGTGGCATGTTTTTTGTCAGAACAGAGATGGAGTTTAGATATGCCCACCAGGTGGCACTCTAGAAATCTGGTGGTAATGAAAGAAACTATCAAAAGTATTTCTCCCACGAAATATATATACAGTAGCTGAATTAAATACTGTCTGAAGCAGTGATCGCGGTAATGCGCGCCAGAAGGGAAAAAGACACGCAGACCTAATATTGGGCACGCTCCTGTTGTGGCCGCGCATCCACAGAGACGTGCTCTAACGTCGGAATGTACAGACTCATTTAGAATCTTTTCTGTGCATGTACAAGGGGGGGAGGGTTCTGTGTCCCAGACTCCAGTTGCAACTAAATAATAGCTGTAAAGAAGTGATTGGTGGTTACTGTCGCGCCATGTATTTTCCACCAATCACTGTTCTACCCATGGGTCCCATGCTCCCCAAGCATTCTGTTGCGCGGCAAAAAAATTGTGAGCAGGCGCCATCACGGAGGAGCAGAGGATGCTGTGAGGAGATGTGGCAGGGAGGATCGACCGTCCAACCACGCATCTAACTCTAAAACTACAGTGGAAAGCAGCCGAGAAAAGAGGTGAGTCAGTGTTGCTTCAGTTGCTGCCTAACTGTAGTAGTGAGTGACTGATAAGAATAGATGAGGGAGCCGCCGAGCTGGATGGATGGGGGCGGACTCGGGGAGAGTGGGAATTCATACTGGGTGGTGCTCAGTAGTTGCTGCCTAACTTGCTGGCCCACCGCACTGTGTGACTGAATAGATCTCATCTGATCATGATGAGTGGAGACGTCGAGCTGGATGGATCGGGAATTAATACTGGTGCTGGTTGGGAGTGCCGCCGGTTGCCTGTTCGCTGCGTTTCAAATTTAGCGATGATCTAAAAAGTTTATTTTTTATTTATTTGCTTGTCTTGTTGTAATAGTGACTTTGTGATGTGTTGCGGCCGATGTGTGCTGAGGGGGATGGGTGAACTAGTCCAATCCAGTGCTGTGCTAGTTTTGAAGAGCGAGCTGTGTTAGTTGGAGTGTTGTGGAGTTAGCCGGTACCTTTCAGAGACATCAGCAGGTGCAGTGCAGGATTGTTTGCTTTGCCACTAAGTTGGGAATCGGGATGCTGGAAATGTATGTTGGTAGGTTTATTGTCAGGCCGTCTGGACATAAGGATTGCAATCATCACTTGCTGTCTTTGTAAAAGTTTGCAAGCTGGGGATTTCTCAGGATTACTGCTGTGCTGAATCCTCCTGGAAAATGGATTTGGGGGTTAACCATTAGCAAGCACTGTGAGTGAGTAGGCTCTGTGGGGACTAATTAATTTGGGTTCCATTTTGGGGTCTGTGTGAGTAGTTGCCCAGGCTTTCCTGCAGTGGAGCAGCAGGGGCTGATGTCTAACCCTGAAGAGTTGTTCTGGTTCTTGCTGTTAATCTTGTTCATGCTACTGGTTTGCTTTTCAATTTTTGTCATTTGTTATTCGTTTCTGCAAGTTCAAATTATTATTCTCTGGCAGTGAGAGTGCCATGATGCCATCACATGCCCTTATGCCCCCTGATAGTGGGAGTATCAATGGCCTAGGCAGGGACCAGAGTTAAACTGTATTACTAAAAGATTTTACACTGTAGGAAAAATCATATCATGCATTGCTTGGGAGGGAGTGGGTGGGGCGTAAATAACTGCACTGCACTGCAGACTGCACCATCAGAGTCAGAAGACTCAGGACTTCTATTATTGTTGGAACTTGGAAGACTGTTGCCCAGGGCTTATTTTAAATTATCCTTCCTAGTAGTGAGAGGACTACCAGGAATTATAACAGCTGTTTTTTATGTTTTGATTATATTTTTGTTTGTTGTTGTTTTTAGTGTTTTCCTCCCATGAGCAGTGGGTGCGTTCTGGGGGTGTAGTTAGTATGTGTATTTTAGGGGATTATTGCAGCTTGATTTTGATAATTTTCTGGGATTTATTTGAGTGTTTAATTTGGTTACAGTGGTGGAATCTATAATGTGCCTGCTGGCCCCCTCGGTCTTACGCTATTCAGCCTCCTCTCTCCATGCCCTCCGCCCGTTCTCCCCCTCTCCTCTGCCCTTTGTTATTTATCAATGCTGCAGCCAGGCAGTGCAGGGCATTGTTGGCCATTGTAGGAGATGGGAGGAGTGGGCATGGTGGAGGGCATGGATGGACAGTGGAAGTCGAAAGAGGGGAGCTCTCTCATAGGGGTGGTTAGGATCAGGAGACACCATGCCTGGGGCGAAATGGAGGCTGGATGGTTTTTCCTCAGCTTTCTTCTGGGGATTGAGACATCTGATTTGGGGGGGTGGAAGAACCGGTCAGCAGGTCCGATCACTGCACCGTGCACTTACACTGTGTGTAGGTACCCTGTGAACGGGATGGGAATTGGGAAGGGAACAGATCCCTACCTCATGTACTAGACCACTACAGACAGATCAAGTTTGACAGATTTGGTGTAGTTGCATGGCTGGGAGGGACTGGTGCTGGTGTGGTAAATTAAAATATTTGTTAGTAATGTGTGTTGTTAGTTATGTAGATAGACTTAGACAAGGAGGATAGTGAAGTGACTCACACTCACTGACATGATTGTTTTTTATATATTTTTATTGTAGGTTACCGTTCTAAACTTTTTTTTTTGTTGGAAGCTGCAGAGGGCAGACTTGCAGAGACCACAACTCAAAGTTGCACCGGGCCCGTGCCGTCGTCATCTGGTAACGGACTGGTGGTCAGTGACAGTCAACTCACGGGTGAACTGTTCATCACATCACACTGCAGCTGCAGTTGCTGCATGCCACTTGCTGGTGCTTTGAAAGACAGTAAGTGTGTCTAAAATATGCAGGTCACGGGAGTAATAATGCTGACTGCTCATTGCACACATACAAAGCAATTAAGCAAAGCTGACTCAGTCAAAGAAGTATGCAAATTAAAGTGCCAAGTCAGTAAGATAATGTTTTAAACAGCATTATAATTGAAATTGTGACAGCCTGTTGCAGCCACATTACCAATCGCCTCGGCAAAGGCAAGGCGCTTGCTCCGGCAGCATTCAGCATGAAACTCTGTTACCTCAATGCCTCCTGATGAAGGGTTTCATCTCTAAGTGCCGAGGTGAGTGGCAATGTGGCTGCAAGCAACAGGTTGTCTCACTTGCTTGGCAATAAATGCTGTCTAAAAACATATATAGTATTGGCGGGGGCGCCTGATTTGGATATATGTTTGACTGAGTGCAGTCTCAGCTTTGCATTATAGGGGTAAGACAAGTATGTCACTGTAACTTAAGTGTGATTTTGCATTTCTTATTTTGCGGTTTACTTCTGGCCTGGGCTGGCTGCAGCTGCCCTTTCTGACTGCACCACCATGGCCACCGACTGCTTGCTATCCTTGGTTGGGGATGGGGAGCTTAGTTTGCAGCACCTGTCACTGGAGTCATGTACTACTACTTATTTCCTGTTATTTTTGGTACACTAAAATGGTGATAGAATTTAATGAAAAACAGTCCTTCACTATAGCGCAGGTATCATCCTACTAAAAGTATCCCTGGCCCCTAGGCTAGGTAGCCTACACACTCTGCAGTAGAAATGGACTTGATCACAGTACTGTGTGGTCATGGACTCACACTCATGAACATTGTGATTTTTGTCATGACATCTAGGGTTTTAAACATGGCAGCAGAGCAGACTGTACAAAAGTGTACAGTTAATTAAGTACAGTATGACCTCCAGTCCTCCCAGCGCCCCAGAGGTTGCAGGAAAAATACAGTGTGCTGTGTTGCCCCTACCTGTGCTTTCCCCCTTGGTGGAGAGAGACCTACTTGGTGAGAGGGTTAATAATGCTGAGCTTCCTTAGGGGGTTGGCTGCAATATGAGGTGAGGCCAGGGCTCTGGGAAGTTAATGGAAGGGTTGCTGTGCTGGTGACCTAGGTGGCCTGAAGGAGAGAGGCATATCTGGTAGGAGAGAAAAAATAGGTAAGTCATCAAAAACGCTGTTAATGTGGGACAGGGCAAGATGGGAGATTATGGGTGGGGTGCGGGTGGGGGCCGTTGTGGAAAGGAGTGAGGCCGGGGGCAGCTGTAGAATAGGGCTGCTGTGCCTGTGCTGCTAACTTGTTGACTCTTGTTGTTCTTCTTGACCCTCACCCACCCCTTAAAAAGTATCTGGTAACTGTCCTCCTCTCCTGCATATGGTAACTGAATCACCTCTCCTGTATCTGGTAACTATCCTCCTCTCCTGCATCTGGTAACTGTCCTCCTCTCCTGAACATGGTAACTGTCCTCCTCTCCTGTATCTGGTAACTGTCCTCTTCTCCTGTATCTGGTAACTGTCCTCCTCTCCTGTATCTGGTAACTGTCCTCCTCTCCTGAATATGGTAACTGTCCTCCTCTCCTGTATCTGGTAACTGTCCTCCTCTCCTGAATATGGTAACTGTCCTCCTCTCCTGTATCTGGTAACTATCCTCCTCTCCTGTATCTGGTAACTGTCATCCTCTCCTGTATCTGGTAACTGGCTCCGTCCCTCCTGTATATGGTAACTGAATCACCTCTCTTGCTCCAACTAGTTTCTGTTATCAATATGTTTAGATTTTTTTTTTTTAATAATATAAGTTTTCTTTACCGGCAGAGGTACAGCACAGACACAGAGACTACCCTTTCTGCAGGTGTTTCCAGCTCACCAATGCACTATTATTGCGTCAAGAGTCCGAACAAACTTCAAATCATCGACTGACAACACTTCTTGGCAGATCTCCTTGCTGTTGAATGAAGAACTAGCAGGCACAGCAGATGAAGTGCAGCAGCGGTTACTGAAGACTTCTGAAGTCGCTTGCTTTCATGTATCATCAGCCACCACCATCTGACCTTATTGAACTGCTTTTGTGGAACCGTGAGTAGGTGAAGGATCTACCAGCAGCAGCCAGTAAATTCCTCTCACCAAACAGACTGTTAGTGAAACAAAATCATTATAATCACTTGTGATTTACAACAGAACAGTTACGTTATGAATGTTACTCAATCAGACCAGTACTGTGTTCTTCTAGTCAGACCTAGTTTAGAATTTTAGTGACCCAGTAACTACCTATCTGTGTGTGTAGTAATCATCTGTGTAACACAGACACAGTTGCAGTAATAATAATAATAATAATAATGATATCTGGTATTCTGGTTGTAGTTAGCAGCAGCAGCAGTTAGTGTTTATTTCAGAGTTGGGCTCTTGGGACACTTTCTTTTCACCGGTTGTCACAGTTTGAGACCACCAATCATGTTTTGTTATCCCTTGGCCTTGTGGACATACTGACTGGATATCGGTCAGATTGCTGCCTATAAGCAACGACATCCGAGCCCACACAGGTACGGTACTGTTCTGATGCACCACATCACCATTCCTCCCCCAAAAAATAGTGATTTCAGACAGTTACCAGGCTGGATATCGGTCAGATTGCTGCCTATAAGCAATGACATCTGAGCCCACACAGGTACGGTACCCACACAGGGTACTGTACTGATGCACCACATCACCATTCCTCCCCAAAAAACAGTGATTTCAGACAGTTTCCAGGCTGGATATCGGTCAGATTGCTGCCTATAAGCAACGACATCCGAGCCCACACAGGTACGGTACTGTACTGATGCACCACATCACCATTCCTCCCCAAAACACAGTGATTTCAGACAGTTACCAGGCTGGATATCGGTCAGATTGCTGCCTATAAGCAACGACATCCGAGCCCACACAGATACAGTACTGTACTGATGCACCACATCACCATTCCTCCCAAAAACAGTGATTTCAGACAGTTACCAGGCTGGATATCGGTCAGATTGCTGCCTATAAGCAACGACATCCGAGCCCACACAGGTACGGTACTGTACTGATGCATCACATCACCATTCCTCCCCAACAAACAGTGATTTCAGACAGTTTCCAGGCTGGATATCGGTCAGATTGCTGCCTATAAGCAACGACATCCGAGCCCACACAGGTACGGTACTGTACTGATGCACCACATCACCATTCCTCCCAAAAAAACCAGTGATTTCAGACAGTTTCCAGGCTGGATATCGGTCAGATTGCTGCCTATAAGCAACGACATCCGAGCCCACACAGGTACGGACGATACTGTACTGATGCACCACATCACCATTCCTTCCCAAAACTGATAGCAGCAAATGCTGCAGCATAAAGCAATACTTTTACAGTTTCATGCTGCAGCTCTTCTTGTCTTGTGCATAGTAAAAAAAGTAGTGGCTGCGGTGCTGCACTGCACTGTTTATATTAAGAACAACTTCATTTTACTTTACTGATAAGGGAAACCACAGTCCATAAAGTAACAGTTTCTGTATATTAATATCATTCATACCTTTCTGGTTCAAGTAATCAAAAAGTCCTTACACTTTTTGTTGAAAATGGAAAAATTTTTATTGTTTCATAGATCTGGTCGACAAACAACAGCTGTACAAAGAGAAGTTGAAAGTAATAATGCAGACACTGGTAGTTGCATTGAACAAAATTTGACTGATCATGGCACATCTCTGTGTGCTGTTACTAATGAAACAATGGATCATACTGCTTCATCATGTGTAGTGATGCTGCAGACAGATCAGGAGTCATCAGAGCCTGGTAGTAGTAGTAGTAGTAGTGTGGCAGATGATTCATCACACATGGTGCCCCCCCAAAAAGAAATAAATACATGGTGTTCAAGAAGAGTGGAGGAAACTGTATAAATGGCTTGATTTTAAGGTTGTTAACAGCACAGTGTTAATGTACTGTAACATTTGTAAGGCAGCCAGTAAAAGAAATACCTTCACGTCAGGCTGTACCAACTACAGGCATACAACACTTGTACGTCATAATACAAGTACTGACCATGTTCTGGCAGTAAAAAAAGTTCAGCTTAAAAAATCCTTTGGTACAGCTGCAGTAAATGCTGTTACAAAAGCTGAGAAATGTGCTGCTGCAGCTGTGTATTCAGCTTATTGGTTAGCAAAGGAAGAGCTGCCCCCTTCAAAATTTGCATCTCTTCTGAATCTTCATGCCATTCTGGGTGCCGAAGTGAATCCTAATGTCTACATACACCATGACTCTGTGCGTGAATTGCATCAAGCATGCAGCAATGTCATAGAAGAAGAAATACTTGCTGAAATTGCTTCCGCATCAAGTTTGGGTATCATGTGTGATGAATCAACAGATCTCACGATCAGCAAAAAGCTTGTGCTTTATTGTCAAACAGTGTTAAATGGAACTGTAAAGACACGTTTTCTGGAAAACCTTCAGATATCGGATGGTAAAGCGGAAAGCATAACAAATGTCATTTTAGACTTCTTTCGTAAACATAACATCCCATTTGAGAAATGTGTAGGATTCTGCTCAGATGGCGCATCAGTGATGAGAGGTTCTCATACAGGGGTAGCAAAGCGACTAACCAATGTGAACCCATATATGATTTCTGTTCACTGCCTTGCACATAGGCTCTCTCTTGCTGCATCACAAGCAGCAAAAAAAATGAGAAATATCTGAAGGACTATCAGAGTACATTGCAATCTATGTTTTCATATTTTTCAAGCAGTGCTTTCAGGACTCATCGTCTGACAGAACTGGAGGTTCTGCTTGATGACCCCCTGCTTCATCTCAAAGAACCCAAACAGGTTCGCTGGTTAGCACTGCATAAAGCAGTTGAGACCGTTAGTAGAATATGGCCTTCTCTTGTATCTTTTTTCGAAAATGACACTGCTTCTTTACACACAAAATGCCACAGCAACAGGGATCTTGAAAATGCTGTAGTGTGAAGTTTTTCATAGTGACACAACTATTGCTTGATGTGCTTTCACATGTCACAAAACTCAGCAGGCTTTTTCAGTCTGATAACTTAGACCTAACCTTTATTATGCCAGTGATTACTAGTGCAGTAGATAGCTTAATGGACATGAAAACAAATCCTGGTCCAAAGCTTAAGGAGGTTCTACAACAACTAACTGAAGAAGATGGTTACCTTGTTTTAGAAGTGAAAGGACAGACTTGTAAATTAGAGAAAGACAGTTTGAAGCTCAGTTTAAAAACTGAAAACAGCTACATAGACAAATTGGTAAGCAACATTCAGGAGCGATTTCCCCATGAAATGATGGACATTTTGTGTGCTTTCAAAATTTTTGATCCTAGAACAAACTGTGATACTTCGTCTCTTCCCCCTGACTTTGGTGAGAAAGAACTGGATGTTCTTCTTTCTCATTATGGTCAGCGGCATGTCACTGAAAGCGGTGCTAAAATTGATCTTCACATAGATAAATATGCTACAGAGATAGAGTGGTCTCAGGTTAAAAGATTACTTCAGCAATCTTGTTACTCCCAGATGCAATTCTCAGAGTTTGCTAAGATAATCATTTCAAAGTGTTCTGCTGTATACCCCAACATTTCTCAGTTGCTGTCGTGCGGTCTGGCCATACCAGTAAACAGTGCCTGCTGTGAACGAGGGTTTTCCTTGCAAAACAGGATCAAAACTAGGTATTGAAGTAATCTGTCAGATTCATATCTTGAGATGCTCTCGAGAATTTCAGCAGAGGGTGTAACTCTCAGTGAATTTAATGTAGAGAAGGCCATTCTAAAACAGAAACAAGCACGGGATCGCAGGGTGAAATTCACAGTTCTAGGAGGCAGAGTAATGAGTGCAGGTGGTGGTGCCGGGCCTTCATCCTCAGGTTCTTCTACTACACTGTCAGCCGATACCACTGCAAGTTGTAGTGACACTAGTTGTGAAATTACTCCTACAAATGAGAATAAACAGCCAATATCATTGTCTTCTTCTGATTCAGACGAATAATTTGTTGATTGTCTGTATGACTAGTGATTGTAATGTGGCGTAAAGCTGCAGAGACTGAGCCTGGCTGCATCAAAATTTCTGACTAGTAGTCAGTGATAGCACAGCACCGCACCACCACCATGTCTGGAACTTGCCCAACCTTGTTGTACAGTAGGTACAGACAGCAGTGTAACGGTTACCGTACTGTCTGTGTCTCCTGAATGCTACTGTGATGCCCATCTCCATGACTCCACCTACTAATCACTCATCCATCCAGGCAAATGTCACACACTGTCTCTTCCGGTGGGTAGTGCACCAGTGAGTGAAGTGCAGTGGACCAGCAAGTTGGCAACTCTGAGTCCAGGCCAAACCCTTTTGCATTTAGTGACAATACAGGCGGTATCTCGGCTATTGGGTTTCAAAAACCGGAAATTCACTGTTGGCAACTGGGAATCCACAAGGAACTTAGATTTTGCACACACAACTGTGCTCGCCCATTGCTGCCTATAAGCAACAATATCCATGCCCACAGATACAGTAGTGATGCACCACATCACCATTCCTCCCCCAAAAAACAGTGATTTACCAGGTTGCATATTGGACACATGCTGCGTATAAGCAATGATATCTGTGCCCATGCTCACACAGGTATGGTATTGATGCACCACATCACCATTACTGCCCAAAAAACAGTGATTTCAGACAGTGATGGGAATCCACAGGGAACTTAGATGTTGCGCACTACAACTGGGCTCGCCCACCATGTGTGTGTCACATCGCCAGCAGGTCATCACCAGTCCTGTTAACGTACATAGACTGGGTCACGCCCACGCATACAGGCACACTCTTCAGTTGTTTCCAAATCTGGTTTCTCCCATTGACTTGCATGCACAATCTTCACAGAGAAGCAAGGTTCACTGACATATCTGCTATTTCTGCTTTTCATTTGCCAGTAGGCGTTGACCGTTGCTGTGACCACACACTTGCTCAGCCTCAACCAGGATGTCCCTTGTACTTTTCTTGAGGGCATCCTGCATTGACTGAAGTGAACCCCCATTATGTTCTTCTGTCCCAGCTTCTGACTTGAATTTTGTTTTGGATAAAATGACCTTGTCTCCTTTTGAACCTTTGAAATGCACTGCACAGTTTGATTTGGTTACAGTCATGCCTTAAAAGGCCCATCCTATTTGCATGGCTGTTCTGCAAGGACTCCTGTCTTAAGTTTGGAGTCCTCTGCTCATGTTGCTTTACTTTCAGTGTCTTCTGTCTTTAGTTTAAGAAGTCCCTGACTGGGATAGGCTGGCTGGATGTAACATGGTATATCCACCTGCCTCCTCCTGTGTTACGTTTAGGTAGAACCAGCCTCCCAGCTCACCTGATCCTATGGGTTTCTGCTGCTGGACACTCAGTTTTAATCCCACGGTGATGCATGATGGCTGAGATGCCACTGAAGTAGATAGAACAGTTACATAATACCATACCATAATGGTAAGAGTAGCTCCTTAAGAGTAAATCTTCGAGGGCATCCCCCTTTTCTCTTTCTGGTCTTTTCTTTCAGGACCTGGTTTGTACTTGGCTATCTGCTGTTGTATATATCTATCAATAACTTTAGAGTAGAGTCACCGGGTGGGTCCCTCACTTTCCTCAATTGTCCCACAGGCCAGCAGCTAGGCTTGAGGGGGAGCTAGCCTTGTTTATCTTTGTCTTCGTGGGAAAAAACAGACGATGTGGTGGGCATGCATATGCCTTTATAGATTTGCTGCCCAACTTGTGCTGATGCCAATGACATGGGCAGGCTCAGCTGAACTGCTAAACTTCCATTCCATGTGGATTCCCATTCACTGATGGTGCAAATTGTGTGTTGGAAATTGGAATAGACTCAGACAGTAAGTACTAGTACTAGCTGATGACTGGGGCGGGATACCCTCATTAGCTTGCTTCTTACAAACTGTTATTTAGTGTGTGTGTGCCTATATCTCATACAGAGACGGGTGTTCTTATGCAGTGTTGTGCTGCTCACTGGGTAATTTTAATGTAGGTATAATCTTTCTCGACAATGGTATGTTTTTTTCTTAGCCCTGCTGCTGTGGCATGATGTCCTTGAAGCTTCAAGTGCAAGCAGTTTAATGTGTGCTAATGATTATGAGTCAGTCAACATACATTTGGCCTGGGACGGGTTTTCCTTAGTGAGTCACGTAATGAAGGATGATCACCATCACCACACGATGTAGCATTGAGACAGCCGATGTGCAAAAAGACTGTGAGAAACTTTGAACATGATTGCAGTGCAGCAGTAGTACCATGTGCAAAATGCAATCAATATATACTGTTACTGTCAGTGTCATCATGATAACATATAGGAGTTATCACTCGACCACTGCCACTACTACTACTACTAGGCTCTCATAACTCTGTCAAACTAACTAACCAGAGAGAGGGATTCCTCCTTCTGTTTATTCTAGTTCTGTCCAGTCCTATTGTATAATGCCTCGTATTGCAGTGTTTCACATTTGTGAAGACTTGTTTGTAACAGCAGCTATTTATTTAACTTGTCTTACTGCTGTCGTTCTTTGTTCATGAAGCTGTGGTTAGGTCAGTCATAATGACCACAGTTACATGCACACACAGTGCAAAATGTGATTTCTGTTTAACAGCTAGCCTTCTGTTTGGGCAAATAAACAAACAGTTGTGTTGTGTACTGCAGAGCAGACTATCCATCCCATCCAGCTAAGTTCCATGCATCAGTATGCCTTTACAAGCTGATATGATGGAAGACTTTGTCATATATTCCTGAGGGACAACTTATAGTCTAAAGTAGACTATAATTTCTACAAAGTTTGTTGCTTATTTTGTGTAGTCTCTTTGTTGGTAGCACATTGTGCAGCACGATGCCACTGCTATATCAGGTCATCATGGCAATTTTTTTTTTTTTTAACTTATGCGCTCACTGCCAGTTTTACAACAAAAAATGTATTATGTGTTGACGGACTGTCAGTCAGTCTAGTAAGAACGAACACTTGACAAAATATGTTGAACAAAACTCTTCCTTGGTTCATTTCAGACTAGTACTGTTCAATATACTGTAATTAATGCAGTAACTAGGAGGAGTTAGTTTTTTTCAAATTTCCATTGTTAAAGTATTAATAGAAACATTGTTAACTATGGAATCGCTCGATTTTACCATAGGTATCTGTGTCAGCAGCAGCACCTTATAAAACCATTCTAAATGGTGAATACAACTTAGACTGTAAGAAAATGTATTACAGCACAAATCTGATGATGATTATAACTTACTTTTACTTTTGACATGACACTAAGTGTATGTGCATAACAGTTGGTGACACTAAGTTTATTTCAAAGTAAACTGACTGCTGTCTTGAGATTATCAGTTTACTCAAGTAAAATGTTTTAACTATATTAATTTGTGAGTTGTCTTATCTTGTGTCTGTGACAAATAGTGGTTTGATGATGATAAATATAGTAGCTTGGGGCACTTAACTAATCTATAGTAACAACATTATAATTACAAAAACAGACAGACAGACACACTCACAGAGACTCATCACAAACTAACAGTGGTCCTAGTCCTAGTCATCATCATACTACTGTCTCTGAACTTGATACTTGCTAATTAAAGCGACAGGCAGGCACTGACAGTTATTGGAAAAAAAAAAAGATTATGTATTTAACATGACATCTCCATTCTCCAGTCTTCCCTGGCTCCCTCATTCTCAAATCTCACTCTGCCGAAAAAGTGATTATTGTCCACACACGTAGTCCCGACTCCCACACTTCCTGCTGCCTTGCTGTGTGTGAAGTAGTGAACTATGCAGCAGAACTTGCACAGGCAGGCTCTTACTCCTCTCGACTACATTCTCGACTCTGGGTGTGCTATCTGCAGTCTGACTCTGTCCTTCTCTGCCTTTTTCATGTACTTTCTTTCTGATCATGCAGATCGTGTAGCTAACCTTGGGTGTGTGTGTCTGGAGTCTGGACTTGGCTGGCCTGGCTGGTACTGGTACATTACCTGAAAGAGGCCAAAACAAAAAAAAAATTGAGAAACTGCTTTAACTTATATATTATCAACATACAAACAATGTTAATGCATATCTACATCATTTCTAATGATTCTGAATTTTGGACCCACAAATATGGTTTTTGGACCCACATTTCTGGTACTGGCGGGTCCAATTGGATCCACATTCATGGAACCCTACCGCTGTCACTGGTCTGAAGTTTTATACTATGTGTTACTCTAATCTTGATGGATATATTATTGCATTTTGTGGTCAACTGTCCAAACCCAGATGATGAGATTTTTTGCTAATACCATTTGTTTCTCTAATGTCGCTATGTGTTATTAAATTTTGTAGTCAGTGGTTCATTTCATTTTAATTTTTATTTTTTAACTTGGTAAGCTTCACAGAGCATACAAATGCCTTTTTGAGAGACACATGTACTATTAATCTTTTTAGAAATCAGTTTACAGAGTTTGATTGTAGCACATCATGATAAGTGTATCTGGGCATATTTTAGTAGTCTATGGTTGAATCCAGCAGATTTTTTTTTTTTCTAAGAATAACATTTTTTCAAAAATTCTTTCTGGTCAACTATCTGTTTTGTTTTTAACATATGTCAGGAGTGTGCCTCAGTTTAACATCTCATCTTTTGGATGAGATGTTAAACCGAGGTCCCATCTGCCTGATCTGGTGGTAGTTCAGGTGGATGTTAAAGATCCCATGGCATTTCTAGAAAACAGTAGGGGAAATTTTTGTTGCAACAACAAAACAGAGGAAAACAACCAAAATTATACTGTAATACAATGAGCTGGAAAGAAAAAACAAGCAAGAAAAATAAAGGGGAAAAAGAGTAAAACAAAAACACAATGGTACATAAATAGCAGGAAAGCATAACATAAACAGGAACATGTTATCTAGAATATAATGCAGTAATTCATCCAATTTTATCCTTCAAAAAAGGAACTGCTTTCTCTCTAGCTATCCATTCATTATGTATCAGAAATGTTTTCTCATACGTACAGTGGTTAAGCAAGTCAGTTTCCAATCTTTCAATAGCACATTTCAGAGCTTGATATACATGCTGCAGAACGAATTTACACCTGGCTTGCCATAAATGAAATTGGAAGAAGGCAACAATAAGTCTCAAAATCCCATCAGGGAGGATATGCGGAGTCAAAAAAAAAACACCCACCACCTCCACATATGTAACAGACCGCCATGTAGAATCTTTCCATTTCACAGCCAGGTCTCTCCATACATCTTGGACATAAAGACAGTGGGCCGGATATTCAAACTGCGCCCAAAAAGTGCGCAACAGCAGGAGCAAGCACAAGTCAATTGCGCACATGCACAATAGACGCAATATTCAAACATGGAGCAAGCCAAATTGCGCAACAAGCCAACATCTGAATATCGCACAACCTGCGCTATAGTGCAACCAGGAAGGGGAAGCTGAGAAGAGATGATGCGCTATGGCGCTACAAGGGCTGCCCAGCTGAGCAGCCCAGAGGTGCCATAGCGCAAGCAGGGAGCCCCCCAGCAGCAGAGCAATGGAACTGCACAACCAGGGAGGTAGGCAGGGGCCCACCACCCATGCCACAGATAGGCATAGGGACACACTGCAGAACCAACAATGTACCCCTACAACTCAAGCACAGCATAACTGGGGGAGGGATGGAATAGCCACCGGACCATGGGGACAAGCAAACAAAGCACATCCTGGCCGTGTTACTGCAGCACACCCACTGGCAAGCTGAGACTGCCACACAAAGGGGGCGGACCACCCCAGTGTCCAGCAGCCCCCCGTGTGCACAGCACTCCCAGCACTGTGACCCCAAGACACCACCCATGTGCAGCGACCACCACTGCAGGAATCCCCAGGCCCCCCCCAGGCACACTGCAACCCCGTGAACCACAGAACTACACCAGCCAAACCCACCATGAGCACCCAGCAGTGGGTGGCAGCACACGGCAATACTGACTGGAAGCCACACCCACACCAGAGACACCACCCCACACACACGCACACACATACCCATGACCATACCAACCCAGATGCCATGCACACCACTGCAACTGAGCACCTATAGCCAGCTGCAAATCAGAGACCACCACAGTATTCATATCAAAACATAAATGTAATGCTGAAGATGAACAACAAGAACAACAAACAACTATCAACATATTTACAAAGCAGGGGTGGGGGTATGAGTATGAGGTAGAGGTGGGTAAGGGGCAGGGGTGAACAACCGGGAGAGGGAAGGTGGGGTGTGCTGCCCTCCTCCTGCCTGGTGCCGTGCCTGTGGCCTCCACCGGCACTGCAACCCATGCCGCTGCAGATCCCGTAGAATGGTGTGGGTGTCGATGGCCACCTTAGTGAGCCTCCGCAGTCCCTGCTCAATACGTCTCAGGATCTGGATACCTAGGACAAGGGATCAGAGTCAATGGCTGTGACTGTCCACATCCCTGAATCCCACCCATCACGCATGGCATACAGCCAAGTGCCCCGCTCCTGTGATGGACTGCACCCACCCACAGTGACCGTGCACAAGACATGCCCAACCAGGCAGCAACAGCCATGTGTACCACTGCACACACACACTGCCCATGTCCAGCACAGCACAACCAAGGCTGCCCAGTGACGTGGCTCTGTGGTGGGATGGCAGTGCCACAGCCATGTGCCCAGTGCATGCATGGACCACCAGTGTTGCACACACACACACACACACACACACATATGCAGTGCCACTGGACAGTGATGACTGTCACATGTTGCGTGCATGGTAGTGTCGTCCATGGAAGGTGGCCGTGCCCCCCCCAGCATGCAATAGCATCCATGATGTAATGACACTCACCCTCATCAAGCTGCTGCCGCAGGTGTTGCTGTGGCTGCGGCTGCTGCTGCTGCTGCTGCGGCTGTGGCAGAACTCTTCCACCAACCACCCCGGCACCGCCATCCCAGGCCTCAGCCTGTGCCCGCCTCCGCTCCTCCATGCCTGTGGGAGACAAATGAAGAGAAACACATCAGTGAGAGCCCAAAGCAGACAGCCCCTTGCCCCATTGAGTGTGCCTGCCCACACAACCAGACCCAAACAGCACACACCTGCAAACACATTCAGCAAACCATAGCCAAACCCACCCCCATGCGCAGGTCACATTACACAGTGTCACCCATGTGGACAATACCGGTGCATACACAGCACACCCACCTGGCCTAGGCACAATGCCCCTCCTGGCATGAGACCTGAGGCACTCCAGCAGAGCTCACTCCTTCCTCCGCAGGTCACTGTAGCGGTGCCTGCACTGCTCAGGCATCCTCCTCCACCTAGTGGCCTGCTCCAGGGCAGCAGCCACCTGCTGCCACACATGGGTGTGTGGCACCTGCAGGGGCTCTCCCCCAAACAGTGTGCCATGGTGAGGCTCCACCACAGCCACCAGGTTTGCAACCTCCAAGGCCCTCCACAGTGGAGCTGTCCTGCGTGCCATTTCCAATATGTACAGTGGCAATATGGCACTCCACAGTGCAGCAACCCCACATGGAAATGTTGCGCAATAGAACTCCATCAGTCCCTATTGCGTTATTCATACAGCGCCGTTGGTCCCCATCGCACTGTCACCGAACAGCGCGATAGAGCCATACACATGCCAGACATACAGCGCCAGGGGCAAGGGTCAGGCACAAGGTCAGAGGTCAGTGGCGCAAGGCCACGCACAGTGCCATCGGATGTTTACACGTCCTGCGTGAATGGTCACCCGTGTGCCAGTGCCACAGTGGACTATTGCGCAGTTGTGCCACAGCGTCATTTGGTGCCCAACCCTGTAGCGCCACTGGCACAATGGTGGCCATGTCCTGAATTGCTGATCGCGCACAGCACGTCATCAGCGTGGTAGACGCCTGCGTAAGCTACCTGGGCATGCAAAATTTGGTGTACTACACAGTCACAGAACTGCGCCATTGGCTCAGCCGGCTCAACCGTATTGCGCAAAGCGCAACGGCGCGATATTCAGCCGACACATGCAAATCACCTGCTCAGCCATTCAAAGGCGCAGTGGCGCGATTTGCATGTCATTAAAGTTGAGCCACTCCTAATTTGCATGCATTGCGCTATAAATACGCGACATTGGGTTGCACTGGCCAGATTCGATTACTGCAGGTGAGAGGTGAGTTGCATGCTGTGTGATGTTCTAGCCAATGGTCATGGGATAATGCTGTAGACTGCACAGTGACAGGGGTCCACTTCCACCCATACAGACCATGACCGAGCAGAGCCAAGGTGAGGGTGAGGATGGTGGGTGAAGGAGGAGGCCAAACTTCACCAAGGCAGAGACAGAGGCCCTCTTCCAGGCCTACCTGGAAGAGGAGCCACTACTGAGTGGATGGCGGGGCACCCCTCAGGCCCGTGCGGCTGCATGGGAGGGAGTAGCACGGGCAGTGAACCTGCACGGAAGCCACCAGCACTCCATGCAGGAATGCAAAAAGAAGATGGGGACAGACCACAGAAAGGTGAAGGAGAAGGTGGCAACCCCAGGGCAGCACGCGCTGGCACAGGCGGGGGCCAGCCAGCGGTGGCGGAGCTGACCCCAGCTGAGGACCGACTGGCTGCATCAATGCAGCGGAGTGCTATAGAGGGCGTACCAGGAGGTGGATTCCAGACAGGTGGAAGCCCATCACTGCATGGCATGACATGGTGGTGGTGTTTGGGGGGGGAGGTTGATCACATGCACTAACATGTTCTCACTGTCTGTTACAGATCCCGTTCATCTGCAGGGGACGGTGGTGGTGGGACCATGCAGTGAGGAAGACCTGCCATAGTTGGAGGAGGGTCCATCCACCTCTGTCGCCAGCCGGCATGCACTGCACCAGCATGCACGCCTGGCTGCCACCTCTGTTGTCGGTGAGTCTGGTGTGGGGGGGTGCACAGCTTGTGTCTCAGCAGTCTGGCATGCAAGCATGCCAGTACGCTGTGACTGTGGCTGTTGCACGTACATGCACCATTGGTGATGCAAGGACTGCAATGGGCAGTGACACATGAATGTCCCATGATGGACACACAGCAGGCCAGCATGTGCCCCTGGACCTAGCTGTTTCCAACGTGTGTGCCAGCACGTCAGCACTGTCCTAGGCTGTGCCTGTCATCACCGGTGGGGCAGCACCGGTGGCTGTGCAGGTCTCTGGCACTGTTGCGGCCACAGCAGTGGAACAAGTGTTCCCTGGGGCACAGCAGTTGGAGGGGCAGCAGCAGCAGTCAGCCACCAGGTCTGAGGGTACAGGATCCAGCAGTGGCACATGCACACCGCCCGTTGATATGCCCATACCTGGTCCTGGTGAACAGTGCCCACCCTCAAGGCGTGTTGAGCATCAGGACCTTCCATACCCTGGGGGACAGGATGCCGATGTGGTACAGGACCCATTTGATGAGCACACCCGCCTGCTGCGGCAGTCAGTACAGCAGCAGGGGTGGGTTGCAACATCCGTGGAGGCACTGTGTGTGGCTGTGGAGCAGCACAGCAGGAACATTGCTTTGATCCATGCAGAGATGGTCTAAATGCAGATGGATGTGACCGCCGCCATTGACAGGCAGACCCAGGCATTGGTCACTGTCGTGGCTGCATTGGGCACACAGTCGGGTGCCCCTGTACCACGCACCCCACACAGTACACTCTCCACTCCCCATTCCTGGTGTCGTTCAACACCCAGCCTGTCGACGCCGGGTTCTGATGCGGCCATCCCGAGCACCCCTGGTGCAGGTATGTTTGGCATGCTTCAGACCCCTGTGTGGACAAGGTCACGATCGCACAGTGGTCCATTGGTGCCACCCCATATGGCCCATGCTCAGCCTGCCAGTGCTGCTGGGTCATGGCGGGGCCGCCCACGCATCCGAGGTGGCCATGGCACAGTGCAACATGACTGACCTGTCTCCCAGTGCGGGCCCTGTCTGGTGCTGCCCTGTGTGCAATGTGTGTCATGGTGGGCAGTGCACTGGTGGGTGCCCTTCCCAACGCGCCACACGACCCACCTGCACACCCACCCGACTGCTGTCCACAGGTGCGTGTGCATGATGATGCCTGCATTGTACTGTACACCAAGGTGCAAGGGTGCCCAGCATCTGACACACGTACTTGGACAGTACAGGTGGTGGGGGTGGTCTGTAGATCTGTGTGTTTGACATGTCTGTTCCTGCTCTGCTGTGCACCTGCCCATGTACGCTTTGTGCCTGGTGTGTGTGTGTGTGTCCATATGACTTTTCACCCCTCCCTGATGGTGTGTTCATGTGCCTGGACCCTTCCACTCCCCTTGCCATCATGCACCCCTGGTGTGTTACCCTGTGTGCCTGTGGGTTGCGCCTGGACAGTGTTGGTTGCACATGGCCCATTGACTTACCTGTGTCGCGCAAAATGCTCCTCCGTGATGGTGTCCCGGTGCAGCTGGGCCTGCCGGATCAGTCGGGGGTCCCGCCATCCGGGGGGGGCTCATCGCCATCATCACCGGCATCACTGGTGTCCCCATTGCTGTCCCCCTCCTCGACCTGTATGGCTATCCCACAGTCTTTGGCCATGTTGTGCAGGATACAACAGGCCAGGAATATCCCACAGGCCTTTGAGGGGCTGTACTGTAGGGCACCGCCGGAGGTGTTTAGGCATTGTAAGCGTGCCTTAAGCATCCCAAACACCCGCTCGATGATGTTGCGTGTGGCGGCATGTGCCTCATTATAGCATTGCTGCGATGGGGTCATGGGGTGCCGGTACGGTGTGAGCAGCCAGGGACGGAGTGGGTATCCGCTGTCACCTGTGTGGAGATCGTGGAGATAAGTTTCATGTTCAGGTCCATATTGCCCATATCCCTGTGTGCCACTACCATGGCACCTGTGGCATTCCCACCCTTGCCCCAAGTTTGCTATTACTACATGCATACTCACCCACTGGATGGCCTGTGGGGACGTCCCCACTCTCGAATTGATGGCACAGTTCAGACTGATACCATATGAAGGCATCATGAGCTCCGCCAGGGTGTGTGGCACAGACATTGATTATGCGCCCACTGGCATCACACACCACCTGGCAGTTAACACTGGAAAAGCCCTTCCTGTTCCTGTATGCAGCCCCTTCGGGGCCAGGTGGCGTACGAATAGCCACATGGGTGCAGTCTATGGCCCCTAGCACGCCAGGCATACGTGCTACCCTGTGGAACTCCTGCATGTTTGCTGTACGCTCTGCCGCGGTGCTGGGGAAATGGATGTACTCCGCAGCATGTGGCAGCAGTGCGCTGAGGAATTGGGTGAGGATGCATGACGTGGCTGACTGTGTTATGCCTGTGGTGTCCTCTGTTGGCCTCTGGAAGGTACCCGTGGCGAGCAGGCACATGCAGGCTGTTACCTTTGTCTCCACTGATAGAGTGTGACTCCATCGTGAGGGTGCCTGCTTCACATCACTGCACAGCTCACAGAGCCGCCTCAGTATTGCCCTGTTCAGGCAGTACCGGCCCACAATCTCTATGTCTGAATACAGCTCAAAGCTGATGCGGGCACGGTACTGCCTGTTGGGGGCATACTGCTGACGGGCCCTTCCACGGCCACGTCCCCCTGCAGCATGCCTTCTCACCCCCCTCATTACAGCCTCCATGTGGAAGCTGGCACTGTCCATGTCCCTGGCTTGTGTTCCCCCCATGGCTGTTCTTGCTGTGCTACCCCCGCTGTCCTGCCTGCTACCTTCACTGCACCGGGTACACCTACTGGCCCTGCAGTCTATGGCCCAACACACCCTTCCTTGTCCCTCTCCTCTCCTGTGCACTCCCTGGCCTGCACTCTTTCATTGTCACACTCGGTTTCTCCCTGCCTCATGTGGCTTCCCTGTAGCGTTCTTGCACCTCTTCCTTGAGCCTTTTTATTTTGGCTCATTTCCGGCGTGGCGCACTTTCCAGCTCATCTGCTGTTGCGCATTGCGCAAGTCTTTGAATATTGCATTGCGCTGTTTATGCATGGGTCCACCCCCTTTGGTTGCGCATTCCTTCATTTGCATTGCGCTGTTGCTCAGCCTGTTTTCAGTGGCGCAACTGCCTCCTGCTGAATATTGCAGAATGGCGCAAATTCGGACTTGCGCATGTGCAACCCTATTGCGCATGGCGCAACCCTTTTGAATATCCCACCCAGTGTATCAAAAAATGTGTCATAGATTCCTCCTGAGCCACACAAGATTGTCTAGGGCACATTCTTTCAGGCAAGGCTTTGTGCTTAGCATTCCCTTTCATGTTAAGGCAGCCTTGACTACAAAGCCACAAAACACCCCAGGGGGAATTTTAGTGTCATGTAAGGATTTTCCCATGATATTGACCTGGTATGTTTTTAAAGTCAGGAGTAAGAAAATAAGCTTGAATTTGGATAGTAGCATAAATAGTCTTGTTAGAGCAGGACAAAACATCATCCGGCCATAGTTTCCACTTTTTTAGTTTGTAACAACAGGCTGAAGATAGACGGGGAAGGAACGTGCTGTGAAGGCCCTTCTTCCCTGTGGAATCCAAATACTATATAACCTACAAAGCCAGAAGTCTGCAAACAAAAGCCAAACAGCAAGTTGTGGCCTAGTCAGGTCAACCAGATTCCTATGAAAAAACATACTAAAATAAAATGCAATAGGGTTCACAAAATTTAAGCCACCTAGTGCCAAGGCAAGTAGAGTACATCTCGTTTAATGGGGTTCAGTCTACTACCCCAAATGATCTGAAAAAAAAGACTTAAGAGTTGAGTTTCCAAATGTTGTGGAATGGGATAGACCACACTACGATATAAAAAAAATGGGGAGTAAAAACGTTTTAACCAATAGAACCTTCTTTTGTTTGGTCTGATGCCACGTTTTCTAGACAACTGCTTTAGTTTTAGCAACTTCAAGCTTTGCATTCCAGTTCAGGGAGGCATTATCCCCCCTCCCAAAAAGTGCAGCCAATATTTTAAGAGGCTCCCTGGAAACAGCTATATCATGTATTGAATCAACTGCAGGGGAGAAATCACAAATAGAGTAAATAGTACTTCTAGATTTGTTTATAGAGGCCCCAGCAACAGCCGAATAAGCAGTAAAATTATGTAAAACTCTAGTACCTGAGGCAGCATCTGAAACAAAATCACAAAGGTCATCCACATATGCAGCAGTTTTTACAGAAATGAGCCAGAGGTAGGAAGAATACCAGGAATAAGGTCATCCTGATTCATTAACCTCGTAAGAGAATCCAAACAAAAAACATACAGGAGAGGGCTCATGGGCCACCCCTGCCTGACCCCTCTATTAATCGGTATGTATGTGCCCAGATACCCATTTACCAGAGGAGCAGCTGAAGCATGTTGATACAACAAAGAAAGCCTAGAGCAAAATGCAGCAGGAAGGCCATAAGAGCAGAGGACATCTATTATAAAATGATGTGGAACCCTATCAAAAGCCTTCTCCTGATCGAAGGACATAATATACCCAGAAATGGAGTGCTCCTTACCCTGTTCCACAAGTTCCCAAAGAAGAAGTAGATTAGTTTCTATAGTACAACCCGGAATTTGACAGGAGTGAGGGAGCTCAAATATGGAGCCACTCTCAACAATCTTGCATTTAGAATTTTCATTAAAATTTTCAGATCACTATTTAGTAAGCTCAGTGATCTCCAGTTATTAAGGTCACTGTGGTCACCCTTTTTAAAAATTAAAATCTGTACTGCTATGCACAAATGAAGGTCAGTGGTTTGAATCTGCAGACTCCAATTAAAGACTTATGTAAGCACTTCCTTAAGGACATCACAAAAGGTTTTATAAAATTCAGAAGGCAAACCATCTTACCCAGGGGCAGTGTAATTTCTCAGATGTGTTATTGCATGTAAAACTTCATCACCATGTATGGGAGCAGTAAGCAAAGGGACAACGTCCTGAGGACAATCAGGGAGAGAAAGAGAGGACAGAAACTCCTCTATGGTATCATCCTCTATAAGGGAGGTGGTATACATGTCCTTAAAGTATGTAGTGACTTCAAATAGGATCTCAGGCATATAAGTAACCAAAGCACCATGATGGGATTTCACCTCCGTCAGAGACCTACAGTATCTGATGTCCACTTAGTACAATGATCAAAAGCATCCCCGAACCCTTTCTTTCCTTGTGAACAACTCCTGTGTTCATGCAACAGGGAGGCTGCCCTGGAATACTGCAAAATCTCCATTTCATGTTTGACTGCCTGAACCTGGAAGGTCAAGTTAACATGCTGAGCATTAATGGCAGAATAGAGTTTTTCTAGTTGATTCCGCACCGCAAGATATTTTTTATACTGAGTAACAGTATGGGTCCTAGAGAAATGTTTAACCAAAGTCTGGATCTCAGCCTTAGTTTCAACCCACCAGGTGCTTAAATCCCCCATTAACCCAGCCAATGCCATACGGGCCTGAATAAATTCCTGAATGGATTGCACCAGGAGAGCATCACCAAGCAAGGTAATATTAAATTCCCAGTACCCTTTCCCGTGAGGCAGGTGTATCCCCCAATGCAAGGAAGCAGCCAAGATCACATGATCAGAAGTCTCAAAAGGAACAGTTTTAGCTTGTAACACATGCATGGGAATCTACGAAAAGAAAGTAAATCCTGGTGGACAACTGACCTTTGAAGAAGGTGTGACCCCCCCCCGTTTGTGAACAGTCCTATAAACATCTTGTAAGTGACACCCAGAAATTATGTGTTTAAGACAGTTCGTATCGCAACAATCTTTATCAGCAAGTGCTCCCCTGTCTTGCTTGGCCACCACACAATTAAAGTCCCCACCCCAGATAAAATGTTTGGTAGTGAGATACGGTTTAATAATATTAAATAAAGCGTCCCTGTCTTTTTTCTAACAGGGGCATAGAGATCAACCTCCAAGCAAAATTATTGTAATAAAAATCCAATAGAAGTGCCCTCCCTAAATTTCCACTAACTTAGTAACCTTAAACCCATCACCCCAAAACAAAATCCCAACACCATCACATGTATGCACCCCAAAAGAAAAAAAGGAAGGACCCCACCTCCATAATTTTTGGGCCACAGATACCAAGGATAGGGAATTTAATCTAGTGTCCTGTAGAAGACAGATATCAAAGGCCAGGACCTGCAATGTATGAAAAGTCACCAACCGAATCCGAGCATTTTTAATACTACAGTATTAGTATTTAAAGTGGCTATGCTTAGCATACTGGTGGGAGACATTTAAGTAAAGGACAAGAGAGAAGGGATGGGTCAGGTAACTTTCCCCAGTCTAGAACTCCATCTAGGCCTGACTCCAGGCCTTAAAGGCCTAGTCTGTACCCCAGTATCAAGCAAGGTATCCCCCTCTGAATCAGAGGAAAGAAGGGTTTGGGAGGATATTTCCGAGTCCCCACCCTGATCCGAAAAGTGGGATTTTTTTGGAAGGACATCACATTTATTACTGAGAGGGATACCAGCAGGTGGAGAGGAAGCTTTAGCAATTTTTGATCTGGTTCTGGTCTGCTTAACAGCGCACCGCTTGGGTGTTATTCCCATATCAGGAGGCGGCATAACTGCCTTAGCCCCAGAAATCTCAGTAGACTTTTCAGAATATAAACAGTCAGCTCCCCCAGGAGGAACAAGGAGACTAAGTTCCTGTTCCATAGGCAACCCTTCCTGTACCATAACCTCTGAAGCAGGAGCAGGGGGTGAGGGGATCCACAGTGTGTGGGGGGGTCTGCCACTGGCACAGCATCAGACGGTGTGATGGCGTTCAGGACAGGGGTAGGTTTGCGAGCAGCAATATCTTTCTTTGGGCTTCAGTAAGAATAGTGTCCTGATGGGGGTGATCAGACCTGTTTTGCATAGCCCAAGGACAGGCCCGAAATCCATGTCCAGTGTCATCACAAAGATTACACTTAAGTTCATTCTTGCAATCAGCACTAGGGTAACCATAGGAAAGACAGAGGTTGCATTGGAGGTGATCACAGGCAGAACTAAGATGTATGTATGACCCACATTTAAAACAAGGTCTGGGTTGGCCAACATAAAAACAGTGGCCCTGCTGTCTCTCCAAAAACAAACTGTTAGGGAGATGAATAGGACCAATATTGTTGTGTCTTAACTGTACCTGGTATTTCCACCCCCAGTCCAAAGATGTTCAGCATCAAAAATCTGTTGTGGGGACCCCAACATTTCACATCTTTGCTGCAGCCAGTGAGAAATGTCATGGACTGCAATAGTTTCATCACGAAACAAGATAGTAACAAGTTTAATTGCAGGTCTGGTCAACGGGATAGCTCGAAATGGTAGCCAGAGGGCAGAACATCTCACAAGCTCATACCTGGCCCCAAATCTGTCCAAGCCCTGAGGAGTTTTAAAACTAATGTCATAAAGACTATCACCCGAAACATGAATAAGGGCATAAATCTCATTGGTAAAGAACCCAAGGGATTCCTTAATCAAATTCTTCCCCACGTAAATCCTATCTGGGACTGTAGGTAAACCCCCTAAATAGTGCAATCTAACAGTATTTCTCCTCTGCATAGGAGGAGATTGTCCAGGAAAAAGTGTCCCGTCCTTGAAATTCCTCCCAAGTATGCTTAGCTTGATCTTGGGAATTATGATGAGGGCCTAGTGGGATGGAAAGACCGTCCATCTGTTCTTCCCACGATTGTTTTGGTAAGCGTAAGCTAATGCCTTCATCCCCCGATGAAGAGCTCGACAACACCGGAACTTTAGTTAGATTTAAAGCTACCAACTGTCCCTATTTTCCTAGGACAGTCCCTATTTTATGCAGCATGTCCCAGTGTCCCCACAAGTTTTGTAAAATGTCACTTTTGTCCTGGTTTTTGCTTACGTGTCCCAGTTTTGTCCCTTTGTTTTTTTTTGCTAGCTGCTAATCCGTGAGTGACATTTCAGCACCACTGTGGTGCTACTCAGGCTGGACAGCAATTTGCAACTTCAACCCTTGCGCCTGTGTTGTACCGCAAGCATGTCATTGGGAGCACAGTAAGACATGTTCCTTCCTGTTAGGTTAGACTGGGTAGTAGTGCAAACAAGCGCATTTGGACATCTGCCTGCCAGCAGCTGAGAGGGACTCCAGACAGAGAAGAGACCGGCAGCAGTGAACTAAGGTACCTGAACCTGATCAGCTGTATGGAAGTGTATGAAAACAATCTGGTGTGGTGGTGGGGAGTCACTGAAGTAAAGTTTGCTCAGCAAATTAGGTGAGTGTAAACGGGTTGGATGGGACTGTGAGGAGGAGCAATACGTGCAGCTCGAATGTCTGTTCACAATTTAACGCAGGTTTGCTTCTAATGAACTTTCTGTACATCATGATTTTGAACTTGCTGCAGCCGAATGATGTATTGTTTTAATCTGGATGTTTGCTGCTGATGTTACTGTGGGGTAGCATGGCTAGAGCAAGCAGCAAAATTTAATTGATTGTGTGAGGGCGTTGTCTGCGACGGTGCCCGTGGGAGTGACACGGTGGGGAGGTCATGGTCAGGATGGACCATCCCTGTTTTAGGCCTTGGAAAGTTGGTAGCTTTAGTTAGATTAGTAGGAGCATGTATAGTTGGCTGCATATCGGCAGCATGTAGGTCCAAGTCAGAGTCAGTAATAAAGGAGGGAGGTAAGGAAGAATACCCTGCAGCAATATTATCCTCCGGTGCAACTATATGCTGACGGACCCCAGGAATTGGGCTGTGCCACGGGTCTGGAATCCAGTGACCCTCCTTCCCTGGTTTCCACCCAGCAATCCACAGGGAGCATGTCAAAGACCGAGAGACACCGTCTGGGCTACTCGGTAAGTCCACCAAAAATTCCTCTCTCCCCCGCAAAGTACAGATTTCCCCAGAAGGAGAACCTTCTGGAATAGGTAAGAAAACAGAGTCATTACTCACAAGAGCCAGAGGAGGAATAGGAGAAAGTCCAGAAACAGCTGAGCATGAAGCAGAGGCCTCTGAGTCATCCACACGGCGGCAAGGCTTTGATGCTGATGCGTCATCACTGAGTTTGGCAGCCAGCAGCTCAGCAGGTAAGACACTTGGCATCAGCATTTGCAAGGGAGGTAGATCAGTGCAGTTTTCCAGAGCAGACTGAGAATGGAGCCCAAATTCTTCCAAAAGACCAGTAGGATTAGCAGACAAGGACTGTTCTTCTACCGCAATGACCGTCAAAACATGTTCTCTATTCATCAGAAGCAAATGTTTTAGCCATAAATCATTAGCCGTTAACAAGCTTGAAGGCACATTACCAGCACTATCCATCATTTCAGAAACTACAGCTTCATTATCCATATTCAGAATGTTTGAAGAGATCTCCCCAGCTGGACCTACAAGAGCGGAGATCTGCTCTCCTGCAAGTACACCAGCACACTGAAAGTCCACCAGAGTCGTAGCCATGGTTCAGCAGCACCCCCTGCCACAAAAGTAGGGGAATTTCTCCAGTGCCCTGGCCAATTTTCCCTCATTCACTTAAAAAAAAAAAATACCACCAACAGCATAATCTGGTTCAAGGTCAGTTGGCATTCATCTATATCCCCTTCCCCCTCGTGCCTGAAAATAGGCAGAGTCTGCTGAGTGCCCTTACCTGGTCAACAAAAACTAAATAAATAAACATATTTGTGAAGGAGTTACTGTAAAATGCCCCTGTGTGATAACACTAATAAATAATCTTTATTTATAAGATGCGCAATTCAATAAATACCAAACGCTTTTACATATATTTAAAGTGCTAAAATTAAAATTATATACATAACAATTCTAACTTAATTAACTGTAAAAGCAAGAGAGAATAAATACGTTTTCAGGGCGGTTTTAAAGCTCTCCACAGTCAGGCACTTCTTTATCCAATGATGTAGAGAATTGTACAGGGTAGGAACCGGAAACGTATGGGCTCCAGAGGTCTTCAAACAAACCCTGGGACTCTCTAGCAATCCCTCATCAGCAGAGCGGAGGGGGCAGTAGGGACAGAGGAGCTCTTGCAGATAACCTGGTCCCTGTCCATGTAGGGCTTTATAGGTCAGCAAGCTGAGCTTGAAGGTGATCCGCCACTGAACTGGCAGCCAGTACAGTCCGCGCAGCACAGGTGTAATATGGCTGGACCAAGATAGCCCAGTCAATAACCTGGCCACAGCATTCTGCACCAGCTGCAGGTGATGAATATCAACCCCCTGAAGCCCTAGGTATAGGGAGTTGCAGTAGTCAAGGCGAGAGGTCACAAAGGCATGGACCAATGTCGGGAGATCACTGGATGGAACAAGGTGCTTAATCCGAGCGATATTCCTCAGATGGTAAAAAGAGGTCTTGATGACGGATGAAATGAGATTTCAAGGTCAACTCCTCGTCAATTATAACACCCAGACTCCGCACCCGTTCAGAGGTCATCAGGTGGCGACCACCTAGCAAAATCCCAGTGGCCCGCACCCCGAATGCCCCTCTACCGGGTGACCTGGATTCGCCACCAAAACCTCAGTTTTGTCGGGATTCAGTTTCAGCCAGCTGGCACTCATCCAGTCCCAGATCTCGGTGACGCCAGTTGTTAAACACTGAGACAGCATCATCCCAGTCAGGCACAAAGGACTTGTATAGCTGCGTATCATCTGCATAGCAGTGAAAACTCAAGCCATACTACGTTACAATGTCTCCCAACGGCAGCATGTACACCGTGAATAACACTGGCAAAAGCACAGAGCCCTTGGGAATGGTAACATATAATTACAGCGAATACAGAATAGCGACTCAATAACAGAGACTCACTAATAGCGACTGCAATTATAACAATTGCGGCATTACAGCAACAGACACATTCAGCGATAATGGGTCCATAGCCTACCTTCGAGGTCTAGGTGTGCCTCGGAGGATGCTAGTTTAGAAATGGGGGGGTTTGGGGGGTGCAGCCCCCCAGAAGGGGTTTGGGGGTCATAGCCCCTTGCAATAACAAGCTGGAACTCCTTAAAGTCTAACTAGAGTGATGTTCCGTTGCAGATCTGGAGATAGTAACTGAGATGTGCCCTCGCTGTATTTGCCAGTCGCTGTATTGTGCGTCACTATGAAAGGCTCACTCTAATTGCACGTGCTGTAATGCAGCCGCTGAAATGACATGGAGCCCTGGGGTACCCCACATGGTAGAATGCATTGGAAAAATAAATTCCTGAAGCAACTGTCTGAGATCTACCAGTGAGGAATGAATGGAACCACCTGAGGACTGTCCCTGACAATCCACAGATAACCCACAGATGCTCCAGCAATACACCATGATCCACGGTGTCAGATGCCACAGAGAGATCAAGGAGAACCAAGATGGAATGAGTCTTCTGATCTCTCACTATCATGAGATCATTGAGTACCCAGACCAAGGCCATCTCGGTGCTATGCCTCTTCCTGAATCTGGACTGGAGAGGATCGTAAATGTCTTGGATGGTAAGATGGTCATCCAGCTGCAGCGCGACCACCTTCTCGATAACCTTCCCTACAAAGGGTAGGTTCGAGTCGGGTCTGTAGTTGGTAAGAAAGTCCAGGTCCTGTGAGGACTTCTTAAGAAGGGGTGTTACCACCGCCTCCTTAAAAGAATCAGGGAACTTACCAACCTCTAATGAACTCTGGACTATCTCAGCCAGGACTGGGCCGATGACATCAACACATCCCACTAGGAGGCGAGTTGGGCCAGGGTCCAAACTACAGCAGGTTGGCTGCATATTCTGGACAACCCTTTTTGACATCCACGATCACCGGCTGGCTAAAAGCCACCCAACCAAACCGTGGCTCTGCAGCCTCCAGCCGATCAACGCCCCCCCCCCCCACTGGCGCGAGTAAAGCAGATCTCCAGCCTGATGTCAGCAACCTTATCCACAAGCAATTGAGCAAATTCGTCACACTTATCTTGTGATAATGCTCTCCGAACCTGCAGACAGGCTGGATTGCACAGTCTGTCCACAGTTTGAAAGAGCTGGGCTGGTCGATTCCTTGCAGCGGTGATCTCCCCAGACAGGAACTCTGCCTTCTTATGGGAGATCATCACCATCAGGCCGTCTGAGATTACTCCCCTTAATGGATGGTACCAGACAATCTCTAAAGGGGGCAGACCTGTAGGAGGGAGCCTGGAAATTGAACCTGATATTGTGATGGTCAGAACAACCGACTGGTTCCACCATCAGATCAGAGGTCTCCACATCCAGGAGAAAGACCAGATCCAGAGAATGCCCAAAATTATGAGTTGCAGAGGCAATAGCCTGTGTGAAGCCCAACAAGGTCATAAGTTGAAGGATGTTTTGACCAAATTTCAAGAGTTCATCGTCGACCCAGGCATTGAAGTCACCCAGCACCATCATTCTGGGAGACTCCATCACCATGTCAACAATGAAGTCTGCAACTTCCTGCAAGAATTGCTTCTCATCCCCGGGTGGACGGTAGATGAGAAGAATCTTGCACCCCACACCTGCACCCTCGATACATTCAAAGGAGCTGGTCTCACCTACTGGCATATCTACCAGACCCAATTCCATTTTAAAACATATGGCTACTCCTCCACCCCTATGATCCAATGTCGGATGGTGTATCACTGAGAAACCAGTCGGAACCGCTAACTCAAGAACTAGGCTAGCATTTTCATCCAGCTAGGTCTCGGTGATGCAAGCCAGGTCAGTTGACCCAACAAGATCGGTAATAATTGCCATCTTATTTTTAATAGACGTGGCATTGCTTAACACCGCCCGAGTTGGATGAGATTCCTTGGCTGACCTGGTAATCTGCCCACAAAAAGTGGAGCCCTTGGGTATGGGAACAAAACAGGGAGAACCCCTGTCCAGTCTCTATTTTGCCCCAGGGTGTCTTCTCGATTCCACTACCCCAATCCGGGCCATCCAGGTCTCCCCCACTCTGTGCCCCGGAGCTACCCCTATACCTCCTCCTTATTATCCCCAGTGCCCGACAATGATTGCAAACATTGAGATGCAGTGGGGGACAGCTAAAGGGGCGAAGGCTCTGGAGCTCGGAGGGGGAGTAGCGCCCGACTGGGAGACCTACCTGCCAACACATAATCTCTGGCCACCCAAAACAGCCACCTCCCAAAATAATCCCACCAACCAAATAAAAAGAAAAAAATAAATAAATAAACCAGACCCTCCCCTTTACAAAAAAGAAAATCCCAGCCGCAAAGGTCTGCATACAAGTCCAAATGATCAGTTCAGTTCCAAATAAGGTATGCCAAAAACCTCCGGGTGAATAAGTTCAGGTCAGGAAAGGCTCTCACCCTCAACCGACCAATGTAATGAAATGACCAGTGTATCCTCTCCATTTCTCCACTCCAAAACAACAGTCACTAATAGGACAGAATAAACAGTTATGGGGGTCTTCTCACTATCTCCTCCTATGTCGCAACTCAAACTGTGACCCAAACAGGGAGCCTGTAGACAAGCAACAAGGATACTGACTAGTAGCCTTTAGCTGAAGTTCTTCTTTGCTCTCACTGTACCCTGCAATCTCTGGGCTAAACACAGTACCTACTGGGAGAATATGCACCAAAACTCAGGTTATCAGGGTTACCCCAGAGGCAGCCAACAGGCAACCCCAGAGGAAAAACCCTGGACTGTGGGGGACCGCACAACCCACTGGTCAGTACCCCCAGTTCCACCTATAGTGTTGAAAGCAGTAGACCACAGTATGATGCTGCAGTCCCAAAATATAGGGATGTTGAAAAGCCCCCAACCAGAGGGAGACAGCCTACCAGCTGCCAGATCCGTAGAGAATACCCGCATGGGGGGACCCAGGGCCCCAACCATCCACCAATAGCTGGCGTCCCTTACACCAGCACATCCGCCGGGGGAGCTATCGTGCAGAGAGCACCCCTGCCATTGACCCAGAAGGCAGACCCCACAAGTCAAGCACCTACCAGCTGCCAACTCCGGCTAAGACAGAGCAGCAAATATCCCCACTGCAAGCAGCGGAAGTCCCTTCAGACACATTTTAACTCCTCATTATGCTGTCGCCACAAAACCAAGGCCATAATTACTTCCGACTGCTGTCTCACCACAGGTAGGAATAAACTATTGCCCAACTGCGCTCTCATCACAGATGAAGGGAAAATTCAAAGTTGAGGCACAATAGTACAATCATCCCAGAGTTCCAACCGCCAGTCAAAGGAGAGGAGGAAGGAAGACTTCTTCAACGGTTCAGGAGGTTCCAAGCGAGTCACAGGTGAGGCAATAACAATGGCAGCAATCAGTACAACATGCCACACAGTTAGGTTGCTAGCAAGTTAAAATGAACAAGCTGCATAGACAAAAAAGTCTAAACAAAAAATAAATGGTAACGTGTGGGATAACAAAACCTGTTCGCAGTAAAATGAAATGATATCCCAACCGCTAAGAGTCTAGCATAATAAAATACTTTATTTCAAAATGAGCACCACGGACCAAACGGCAGCAACCTGAGCAAAAATTAAAATGCTTTAACGCTAATCTTACTCAACTTCTTGACCCCTAGCTAATTACTAAAAAATACTAAACACCATTCAAAACAAAAGAAAGACAAATAATAAAACACTTAAAAACGCTTTAAATGGAGTACGGCTAAGCGTGTGGCTCAGGCAGCTCACTCATCGCTGCCATCTTGCAGGATCAAGCATAAAAGTACTTTATTTACCTTTCTCAGGCAATATTAGCATATCTTTCTTTTTAGTCAGTCCACACTAAACTCCGCTACCACCAGAAGGATATCCACCTGGAGGACGCGCATCTGCCAGCAAGCACTGTCCTGAATCACAACTTTTTCCAAGCACACGGTAAAATCAAGTTAATGCTTTAGAGGTTCTTAACCTCAGTCATCCCTGGTGTCCGTAAATTAAAAACAAGCACTACTTCTGCCACAAAATACTTTCATAAATCAGAACCAGAATCACGCACCTGTGCAGGAGGGGTACTCTCTTGTGTATGTGCAAGATCTTCACTCCAGCCCCTTTTGCACAGGCACTTGATTTCGGCTCCGATTTGTAAAAGTATTTTGCGGCAAAAATAGTGCTAGTTTTTAATTTACAGACACCAGGGGCAACTGAGGTTAAGAACCTCTGCAGCATGTACTTGATTTTACAATGTGCTTGTGAAAAGTTGCAATTTGGGTCAGCTCTTGCAGGCAGACGCACGTCCTCGAGGCGGATGTGCTTCCGGTGGCAGCGGAGTTTAGTGCAGACTGACTAAAAAGAAAGATATGCTAATATTGCCTGAAAAAGGTAAAAACATTACTTTTATGCTACACAGGGGCATTTTAGAGCAACTCCTTCACAAATATGTGCCCAGAGGCACACTCTTGACATATGTTAAAAAATGGAGGGGCAAAGCTGACAGTGCCCCTTTAACTATCTTTTTTGTTTCAAACTGTGAATATGGCATACGAACATATGCATGCGCCAGCAGAAACAGATCACCCAGTCTATCTATGTCTGCTCAAGTGTGTAGCTAGCACCCCTAGTTTGCAGCTGCCTAACCCCTACTCCCCTTTGTCATCCCAATGCTGCCCCCAACTCCCCCCACCCTCACTCTTCCCTGTCCCATGCCCTTTTGAAGCTGTTCACAGATTTACATGATACCACCAGTTCTGGTAGTGCATGCCATTTTGCTACCACCTCTCTATGAAATAGCGCCTCTTCAATTCCTCTAAGCCTCCCCCCTGTTCTTAGCCCATGCCCCTCTGGTGTCCTCCCTTGTAGTTTAAAGACCTCATCTGCTCCATCCTTATTTATTCTCCTCAGATACTTGAATGTCTCTATAATGTCCCCCTTGTCCCTTCTGTCCTCCAGGGTGTGCATATTCAGGTCTCCCAGCCTGCTCTCATAATCTCTCCCCTTCATTCCACATATAATCTTCGTTGCCCTCCTCTGCACCCCCTCCAGTAGCCCTATATCATGCTTCAGGTATGGCCTCCAAAACTGCACACAATACTCCAAGTGTGACATTACTAGCAACTTGTAGAGAGGCAAGATCACCTCTGTTCGCACTTTAATTCAGCTTTCTAGAGGTTGGATTTTAGAGTTCTTCTGTGGTGCATTGTGATACGTCTCAGCTTACATGTTTTTGTGGTCAGTGGTTCAAATCCAGTTTATGCTATTTTTCCAAGATTAACATACATTGATTCTTTTATCATTTGTAAGAGTGCTGTTTTCCCCAGAATACTTCTACTGAAATATTGGCTTTATTTCAAAACCGTGTATATTGTAGTTTCATTCTTTTTTTTACAAATCAACTTACAGATTTTGATTGTGGCACAAATCGGAGCTGAAATCCCGCAAATAACGTATATTAATTTTTTTCTATAATTTTTAAGAGTGATAGTTTTCTAAAATCATTTCTGGTTAACTATCTGTTCTGTTACAAACTGCACATTGTGCTTTATTAATCTTTTTTAAAGGTTAGTTTTTAGAGTTCTATGGTAGTGTACCATGATAAATCTGTAATTATTTGTTTTTGTGGTCCGCAGTTCGAATCCAGCTGATGGTAGTTTTACATACTAACATACTAAAGGCCAACAGAATAGGCCTGATGGTCTATCATGTCTGCTCGGTAGCCAGCCTCCTAATGGGTGCTCACTTTTCCAGCCCCCCCCCCAGTGCTAGAGAGGGTCATCTTTGGCTTCAGTTTTCCCTTGTACCTGTCCCACCCCTTCTTGAAGCTCTCCTCTGTGCCCTCCTCCACTAGACTCCTGGGCAGTGCATTCCATGGCTCCACCACTCTCTCAGTGAAGTAATGTCTCCTGTGTTCCCCCCTGTAATTATCCCCTCTAGATTCCACTCATGCCCCCTGGTTGTCCCCCCCCCCTTCTTTAGTCTGAACATCTTATTGGCTCTGCCCTTATTTTTTCTTTTTACATATTTGAAGACCCCTATCATGTCACCCCTATCTCTCCTTTCCTCCAGCGAGTACAGTCCAAGTACATCCAGCCTTTCTTCATAGGGCCTTACCCCCATACCCTGAATCATCCTGGTTGCTCTCCTCTGGACCCTCTCCAGCAGTGCTATGTCCTTCTTGAGGTGAGGTCTCCAGAACTGCACACAGTACTTGAGATGCGGTCTAACCAGGGCATTATACAGAGGGAGGATCACCTCCCTCCCTCCTCCTGGACGTAATCCCTCTGGCTATGCAGCCCAGTATCCTGTTTGCTTTTGCCGCAGTTCTTCTGCAGTTTTCAGTATTATTTATTTTGATGTCTACTGCCACTCCTAGATCCCTCTCACTCGATGTGGCTTGCAGTGAGGCCCCCCAGGATGTATACATGGCCAGGGTTTCTGACCCCCAGATACAGCACCCTACACTTCCCTGCATTAAACCTCAATCCCCACCTCCTTGACCACCCTTCCAGGGTATCCAGGTCCCTCTGGACTGTCTGTCTCGCTTCGTCTCCATCCGCCAGTGCTCCCAGTTTTAAGTCATTGGCAAAGAGACTCATCCTACTCCTAACCCCCTTCCCCAATCCGAGACATAGCTGTTGAACAGGAGTGGCCCCAATACCGAACCTTGGGGGACCCTACTATTGACCTTCCTGGGGGAGGAGACTATCCCACCCATCACTGCCCTCTGTATTTGCCCCATTAGCCAATTTCCTACCCATCTGAGCTACTGCCCTACCAACCCCATCCCCCCAGCTTTGTTAGCAGCCCACTGTGAGGTACCGATTCAAGTGCCTTACTGAAATCCAGGTATAGGATGTCCACCGGCCTATGTCGGTCCAGGGTCCCCGTTACCCAGTCATAAAAATCTTTGAGGTTGGTCTGACACGATCTTCCTGGGACGAAACCATACTGTTTGTCATCCAGGTGCCCCAACCTTTCCAGCTGCCTCCTGAGCCTCTCCTTGATAAAGCCCTCCATTACCTTACCTACCACAGATGTTAGGCTGACAGGCCTATAATTCCTCATCTCCTCTTTAGACCCCTCTTTGTGGATGGGCACCACATGTGCCACCCTCCAGTCCTGAGGCACCCATCCTGTCCGGAGAGAGGTGTTAAGGAGTACAGCCAGTGGACCTGCTAGCTCATCCGCAAGCTCCTTCATAACCTTCGGATGCAGCCCATCCAGCCCCAGTGCCTTATCAGTTTTTAGCACCGGAAGGGCCTCCCTCACCCTATTCACTGTGATGTCTCCTCCCAGCCCATCCCTCATTCAGCCTCCCATCCCCTTCTGGTTTTGGCCCAGCCTGAATCCTAGCTTCTTTCAGTCTTCCAGACTGCATCTGACCTCTCGACTTTTCCAGCTGCCCTTCCCTCCCGTCGGGAGTTTTCCAAGAATAACATAAATTCATTTTTTCTATCCTTTTTAAGAGTAATTGTTTTCCAAAAATTATTTCTGGTTAACTATCCATTTTGTTTCAAACTCTGCACATAGTGCTTCAATTAATCTTTTTTAGAGGTTAGTTTTCAGAGTTTTACTGTGGTGTACTATGATAAGTCTGTGATAATTTGGCGTAGAGCATTGGGGCCTAAGCAGCATCAACGCAGCAGCAGCAGCACCCCCTGGCATCGGCGATGATGGCACAGGCCAGGAAACAAACTGCTGAACAAGGGCTGTGGTAATGGAGAAGAGCAGAAAATCGAGGTCGATGGAAAGTGGCAAGTGGCAACACCATGGAGACTGTTGGCGATGGGGCAGGCACAAGCTCCTGCATTGCAAGAGTACAGCTGGCAGAAGAAGAAGTGGTGTAGCTCATCACTGGTTTACCATGTGATATTGGTGGTTGTAGTGGCTGTGCTAGTGTTGATGAGATGGGCAAACCCAAGGTCGACGATTCCTCGCTGGCCAAGGAAAGACTGGGGAACTCCCTGCCGATGGTGGCCTGGAAGAAGCTAAGGCTGAGGTGGCAGGAAGGGTTGCCAATGAAGAGATCAGAACAGGGGTCAACCTTAACTTTTCTTTGCAATAGCCAGCAGGACTAGTTGATTCAAAATCACACTAGCGCGCAGACAGCTGTAGTAGCCCATGATTGCAGTGGTAAATTTTGACCATTTATACAGAAAAAAATGAAAGCCAAGAAAATAGATTATTACACATTTATCCTGCTCCCACATTGCTTCTGGCCCCAGCAGAAAAAAAAGACTACAATGCCATCACACACAGTGTGCCCCCCCTTTGTTTTATACCGTGGCCTCCTCTCTATCAGCATCCCCGTACCAGAGTATAACACAGCAGCAAATATTCAGTCAAGCAGATCTAGCTCTGCACACACAATAGCTGACATCACCATGCACCTCACCACACACTCACCACCACCCACAGGGCAATGAACAGAGTCAGGCTGAGAAAGACACTCTCAGCCCCCACCCTGTGATAAACTGGAGCCCAGTACTTTTGGAAATATTTATGCAATATCAAATGAGCCAGGAGCACTTCTAGGATTTATTTGAGGAGGGGGCTACACAAATCTAAGGGGCTTGGGAAACAAAACATTATGATATTTATATGTTTAAAAATATTGATTTTAACATATTAAGAAGTATTGATTAATATGTGTTAACAAATGGGGAGCAGTAAGAGATCTGGGAGTGGTGGACCCTCTGTCTGGGAGTGACTGTTATATGGTGTGGTTCATACTCAGTATGGGAAAGGTAACAGGAGGAACAGGTACCAGGGTGATTGATTTTAAGGGAGCAGACTTTAAAAGGATGGGGGAAATTTTGGTTGAGCATCTGGTGGGAATTCAGACATTCGTGAGTGTCAGCCAAAAATTGAATATCATTAAGAAAGTGCTGACTGAGGCTACTGAGAACTGCACCAGGACATGAAGCAAGAAGGGAAGAGCTAAGAAGTCGAGCTGGCTGACTCGGGAGATAATGTAAGGGGTGAGGGCCAAGAGAAAAGCATTCTAGAGGCTTAGGAAATCAGGAGGGCAAGGGGTCAAAGATGAGTACATGAAGAAGTCCAGGGAGGTTACCAGGCTAGTCAGAGTGGCCAACGCTTCCAGAGGGCTGAGGCTGGCATAGGGAATCAGAAATGGGAAAAGGACTTCTTCAGATACGTTGGTGAGAGAAGAAGGAAGAAAGACCAGATTGTGAGGATTAAGAAAGAAGGGAGGTGGGTGGAGAAGACCAGGCAGGGGCACTGAATGAGTACTTCTGCTCTGTGTTCATGAAGGAAAAAAGGGGGGCAGATAGCCCATGAGAAGGAGGGAGTGGGCAGAGGGAGGATGGGGGTGACTGATATCAGAATTATGGAGCACAAGGTGCTGGAGGGACTAAGGGCACTGAGGGTGGACAAGGCTCCAGTTCAGGATAGCATTCACCCTAGGGTAGTAGGGAGCTGGCATAAATCCTGGTGGGGCCACTGGCAGACCTGTTCAGTACTTCACTGGACACAGGATGCATGCCACAGGACTGGAGGATGGCCCATGTGGTGCCCATTCATAAAAGTGGTCCGAAGAATAATCCAGGCAACTACAGGCAGGTGAGTCTCACTTCAATCATGGGGAAACTCATGGAGTCAATCCTAAGAGGAGAGACTTGTGACCTTTCTGGAGGACAATGGGCTCTAAGACGGCCATCGGCATGGTTTTGTATTGGGCAGATCCTGCCAAATGAACCTAGTCGAGTACTATGACTGGGTTATCAGGGAACTGGACAGGGCCATGCAGAGGACGTCCTATATTTGGACTTAAGGCCTTTGCCTCAGTGCCACATGGGAGGCTGGGGGGAAAACTGGAATACATTGGGGTGGGGGCAAAAATGGTTAACTGGATCATCAACTGGCTGAGGGGCGGGCAGCAAAGGGTGGTGATGGGGGAACTGTCATCACCAAGGGATGTTAGGAGTGGGGTGCCCCAGGGTTCAGTACTGGGACCGGTGATGTTCGGGAATATTTATACCTGATATCTCAAATGGGATACATAGTAGGATCATTCTGTTTGCAGACGATACTAAGATTGCTACTACTCCCTTTTTTGGGAAGATAGATTGGGTAAGTGTGGGGGCGGCTGTGCCTTCTACATGCATAGACAAAAATGGTCAACTGGATCACCGACTGGCTGAGGGGTAGGCAGCAAAGGGTGGTGGTGGGGGAACTCTCATCACCAAAGGATGTTAGGAGTGGGCTGCTCCAGTGTTCAGTACTGGGACTGGTGCCGTTCGGGACATTTATATCTGATATCTCAAATGGGATACAGAGTAGAATCAGTCTGTTTGCAGATGATACTAAGATTGTTACTACTCCCTTTTTAGAGAAGATAGAATGGGTAAGCATGGGGGTGGCTGTGCCTTCTACATGCGTAACTCCTTGATGGGCCACGCTCTACCAACCCCAAAGCTGGACTATGATTCCCAAGCCATTTCTCTTAAAATTATCCCAGAACACTCCAAAGCCCTGCTGATTATCACTGTGGTGCATGTCCCTCCGTGGAAACAAACCCCAGCAATCCAATCACTTGCTGACTACCTCTCCAGCCTCCCACATGATGTTGAGCAGATACTGGTAGGTGATCTCCACACCAACTGGCTTGCCAGCTCGGCTGCCCAAGCCACGGACACATTTGCAGCCCTTGACCTAACTCAACTAGTAACTCAACCCACCCGGCTGAACCTGTCCAATGGCTCTTGCACCCTCTTGGACATTCTCCTTACCAACTGCCCAAACAGAATTGTGGACATCTCTGTCCATCCAAACTCTCTGAGTGACCACTTGCCAGTAACTTTCACCTGGTCCTGTCGGCTACCTAAACCTGTGCTCAATGTGGTCTCCTGCCACTTAATATGACCTGATAATCTTGTTAATCTTCAGCAGTACCTAGCCCACTGTGATTGGTCCCCCATAAACCAGGCCCCGAGTATTGACGAGGAGCTTGGCTACTTCATCCACTCCTTTAACAAGGCCTTCGACATCTTCGCCCCATTGGTCAAAACTTGCACCAAGCAACATAATGCGCCTTGGGTCACACCATCACTCCTACAACAGCTACGACTCAGAGATAATCTCTGCAACAGAGCCATTGCTTCTGGTAAGCCTGGGGACAGGCAAGTCTACAATGCTGAGTGCAACATGTGTATGTGGACCATTTGTAAGGCCAAGGAGGAGTACTACAGATCCACTCTAGCCTCCTCCTGGGGGTCTGCCCTGAACTTCTGGAACAACATAAAGGAACTTAATGGGAAATCTCGCTCCCCTCCCCCATCTCAACTTAACTTTAATGGGACCACTATCACTGACCCTGCTAGCATTGCTGTCTGCCTTAACTCCACCTTCTCAGACCTCAGCATAGTCTTCGCTAGCAACTTCTTTAACCCAGCCCCCCACAGCATCTGTCCCCCTCATGTGCACCTTTCTACCTTTGTACCATTTTGCCACAAGAAACCAGGCACTACCTGTCTAAAACCCTCAAGGGCACCAGCCCCTCTTGTGACCCCCTAGATACCAGGCTCCTATGACTGGTCCTTGATGTAGTGCTTACCCAACTGACAGACCTACTCAATTGCTCCCTTTGCCTTAGTCAGTTCCCTCTAGTGTGGAAAAAGGCAGTTATCACTCCCATTCTTAACAGTGGCGACACCTCCTCCCCTGGCAACTATTGGCCGATCTCTTCTTCCACCGCTCTCAAAGGCTCTAGAAAAAATAGTGGCAAACCAGCTGTCCGAATATCTCACCTCCCACGATCTACTATGCAGGAAGCAACATGGCTTCTGATCAGGTTATAGTATGATCACAGCTCTTGTGGAGTTCTCCAACTTGCTTTACAAAACCCTTGATAAAGGCCACCTTGCAGAAGCTGTCTTTATTGACCTCCCCAAGGCCTTTGATACAGTCTGTCACCCTCTACTTTTTGACTCACTCCTCCAACTTGGCTTTTCCCAAGGCCCACTTGACTGGTTCTCCAGTTACCCCTCTGTAAGGTTTCAGTGTGTTAAAATACACAACTCCATTTTGGGTCTGCTTCTCTTTAGTCTCTGCCTGAATGCCCTACCCAACTCCTGCACTATCAAGGTTCTTCTATATGTGGATGATGCTGTCCTCGTCATCTCCCACCCTGACCCCTCCTCACTTCAGACCTCCCTTCAACACTCCTTCAACCAAACCGAGAGCTGGTTTATCGACCACAGGCTTTTTATTAATATTAAAAAAAACAAAGCTATGTTGTTTGCTCATCATCAATGCAAGGCCAGAGACTCACCCCTCAAGATACTCTCCAACTCACTTCACCCGCTGGAGCAGGTTAACATGTACAGATACTTGGGCATTACCTTCGACTCCGCCCTCACCTTCCACTCTCATATCAACTTGCTTACCTCAGCTACCAACATGCGCATCAGCCTCCTCTACCGCCATGAGGATTGCCTACCACCAGAGGCCCTCCAACTGGCTGTCACCTCTTCAGTCTTGTCACTTGTAGACTACAGCCTTCCTGTCTTTGCTGCTGCTGACACCACCGCCCTCAACAAAATTCAAATGTCCCTAAACAAGGCCTGTAGGCTCCTAACTGGTGCAGACAGGTGGACTCATACATGCACACTATACTCCCTGGCCAACATACTCAATCTTGAAGAGAGATTGCAATATCAGTCCTGCCTCTTGGGTCTCTCCACCCCCACCCCGGGGTGTCCGCCTTCCTCCACCCTGCTAGCCCCCTGTCTCCACTTGTAGTGCTATCAAGGCTGTGTTTCTAGTCCCCAGGGTGAGGACCACACTTGCCCAGAGATCTTTCTGCTACAGGGTGCCACTTTGGTTCAGCTCCCTACCCACCTAGATCTCCTCCCTCCCTAAAATAGGCCCTTTTAAGGCAGTTCTCAGGAACCTCATTCTCCCCACTTGCAGTTGCAAATGTCCCCAACATGTGGGGCCCTAGATCACCCGTGCCTCCCTTCTTCTGGGGCCTGTAGTTAATCTCCTACTTAGACAAAACCTCACATGAGGTTGCATCTTTGTGCCACATATCTGTTTACTGTTGCCTAGCTTCCACTCTGTATAGGACTTGAGTCACTACCGAATACTGTGATGGTTGTCTTTTGTATTGCTTCTTTGCATTAAGGTTCTGTATGGCTGTCTCTATCTCGTTACTGTATGCTATTTTTTTATACTCATGTATCTTATGACTTGTATTTTACCCTGTACTTTACTAGGTCTTGCCTGTTACTGACATGGAGCCTTTGGAAATGAGTCCTTAAGTCAAAGGGTTGTAATTCTGATGTGAATAAAAATAAATAAATATTAAGATTAGTGCAGTGGAAGATGGCATAGAGGGGTGGAGGAGACTGCAGTAAGACCTGACCAAACTACAGGAATTTATTTGTTCATTGATGATTTGAAAGTACCTTTGAGTCAGAGACTCCTTGACAAAGGTTCCACATCACAGTAATTAGAGACAATATTACATAGCATAACACAGACTAGTTTGTTATGAAAAACAGTAGTCTAACAAAGTCAGATATTAGTAATTAACTAGTACAGGTAATTAATCAATATGTATATACACTCAGGTATAGAACTAACCTGGCAGACTCATGAATGGTCAGAGACATGGCAGTTGGGGCTCAGTGCCAACAAGTGCAAGGTACTGCACTTTGGAGCAAAGAACCTGGGGAGGAACTATCAGCTGGAAGGGGTACAGTTGGTAAGCACAGTGGAGGAAAAGGATCTAGGGGTACTAATAACAGGGAGTATGAACCGCTCAGTGCAGGAAGGTGGCTGCAGTGGCAAACAAGATGCTGAGGTGCATAGCGAGGGTAATGTCCACCAGACACAGGGAAGTGATCCTATCCCTGTACAGGTCACTGGTCAGGCCACTTCTGGAATACTGCATACAGTACTGCCGTCCATTCCTGAAGAGGGACATCATAGACATAGAAACATAGACTTTGACGGCAGATAAGGACCGCTTGGCCCATCTAGTCTGCCCATTTCCCTACCTACAGGATAGGCCGTAGATCCTAGTTAACCAACAGCCTATTTCTTCCTACCCCCCACAAGAATTGCCTTATGTCTGTCCCATGCATTCTTGAATTCTCCCACAGTTTTAGACCCCACAACCTCCTCAGGAAGGCTGTTCCATGCATCCACTACCCTCTCTGTAAAATAATACTTCCTCACATTGCCCCTGAACCACCCTCCTTCTATCTTTAAATTGTGTCCCCTTGTTCTTGCAAGTCTCTTTTTCTGAAAGATGCTACCCTCTTGGACTTTGTTGATTTCACTGAGGTACTTAAAAGTTTCTATCATGTCCCCCTCTCTTCTTTCCTCAAGGGTATACATATTGAGCTCCTTTAGTCTCTCCTCATACGGCTTCTCTTGCAGACCCTGCACCATTTTAGTTGCCCTCCTCTGGACTACCTCTATCCTGTCTATGTCCTTGCGGAGATGGGGTCTCCAGAACTGGACACAGTACTCCAGATAGGGTCTCACCAACTGTCTGTACAGAGGGATAACAACTTCCTGTTTTCTGCTGCTGATGCCTCTCCCTATACATCCCAGTATACCCCAGCCCTCCCTACTGCCTTCTCACATTGCTTGCTAACCTTAAGGTCATCTGATATGATTACCCCCAGGTCCCTTTCCTTTTTGTTGTTGTTACTTACCTCCCCACCCATTGTGTATTCTTCCCTGGTTCTTGTTTCCAGGTGCATTATTTGCACTTCTTTGCATTGAATCCTAGCTGCCATACTTCTGACCATTCCTCCAACCTTGCCAAGTCCCTTTTTCATCCTTTCCATGCCTCCTTGTGTATCAACCCTGTTGCAGATCTTTGTGTCATCTGCAAAAGGCATACTTTTCCTTCCAGTCCCTCTGCAATGTCACTGATGAAGACATTAAAAGGACTGGACCCAATACTGAACCCTCAAGATCACCCCACTAGTAACCTCTTTTCTTCAGAGTGGACTCCATTTACAATTACCTTCTGTGTCCTGTTGTGCAGCCAATGTTTTACTCAGGCTACCACCCTGGGACCCACTCCCAGGCTGGTTAATTTGACTATTAATCTTTTGTGTGGGACTGTGTCAAATGCCTTGCTAAAGTCTAGGTAGGCCATGTCCACAGCCCCTCCCTGGTCTACTACTTTGGTCACCCAGTCAAAGAAATCTATTAGATTCATCTGATATGACCTTCCCACTGTGAATCCATGCTGCCTTGGGTCCTGTGCTCCACTGGCCTCTAGGTACTCAACTACCAGCAGATTGCTGGAGGGGGTGCAGCATAGAGCAAACAAGATGACATAGGGACTTGAGGGTAAATCCTATGAGGAGAGGCTGGGAGAGCTGCAAATGTTTTCCCTGGAAGAGAGGATGAATGGGGGACATGCTTGAAATCTTTAAGTACCTAAAGGGTATTAACAGGATTAATACAGAAGGGATTCTTCAGATCAGACAGGGGAGGGACACGAGAGGGCATCAGCTGAAATTGATGGGGGGATTCAGGAGACACTTTTTGACAGAAAGGCGGGTAGCCAAATGGAACACTCTGCCCGAAGAGGTGGTATCATCTAGAACAGTGGGAAGATTTAAGAGAGGGTTGGACAGAGTGGGGGGGTCAGTTATAAGGAGGAGAGGGTGGGGCAACTGCAAGTTGATGGGCTAGCTGCACAATCGGGCAGACTTGATAGACCATTATGCCTGTTTCTGCTGCCATTTCATATGTTCGTATGTAACATGCTATGCCCCAACAATAACAGATTTTTTTTAAAAAACATTCTTTTACCAAGCCAGGATAAACAATACACAGGCATGGTACTATACTACCCCTGTTTCTATATAGGATGATCTGCGCTCCTCAGGAATGTTCATTTTAACCTTTCAAATTATGTGATTTATGAAGGTATTTTGTACCATACATGCACCAAAAGTTTGTTTTTAGGATGAAAGGACATGCTGGGCAGGATAAGGGTGGAACTGTATGGATAATGTTGGCTGGCATGGTCAATTTGGAAGAACTGGGGACCCCTTCACTTGCCAGTAATGGCAGCCATGGGTCTATTGATAGTCATTTCAGAGGCCCTGTCCACACTGCACTGCTCAGACCCTGTAACAGACAGAAACCGTTACAGCCAAGGAGCGGTACAGCATGTCCACACTGCAGCAGTGACTGGTACAAGACCGGTACCACCAGTCCACACCTCGGGAACTGAGCGACATTACCGGAGCGCCCAGTTCCACAATGCAGCTCGCGCTGCGCTACGGGCACTGCAGGGGACCATTACCGCCTGTCCACACTACCTCTGGTAACGTTACCGATGCAGGACCAGTTTCATAACCGTTGTTGAAACCACCTCATATGTGGTTTCAACAACGGTTACGAAAATGCCTTCTGTAACATTACAGGTGTAAACGCAAACCATTGTGGTAACAGTTTGGGCGCTCTGTAACGTTACAGAGGCATAGTGTGGACAGGGCCAGAGTATGGTCTGCAGTGGTGTCCAGGGAAAGTACAGAGTTGAGAGCTTTGAAGGGGAGAGGGAGCAGCTATGGTGAGGCTGGGATAAAACCCACCATCTGCAGAGCTGACCAAGTATGCCTCTTAGCATATTTTCACTGAAATGTTGGATACAGACACTCAAAATGTAGGGAAATGAGGGGCACTGGTTTTAACAATGTGGGACAAATTGTCAGACAAAGTCAGAAAACTGGAAGCTAGTGACTTAATGGCTTCTACCATTGATAACACCCTGAACGCTAGCTGAAAGTTCAAATAGTGGAGTGATAATGACTCACACTGAACCTTTTGTGGGATCCCTCTCTTGAACTGCCAGATAACTGCAGCTCTTAATGAGGTGTTGATCACACCAGGCCATCTGGAACCCTGAGGCCCTGTCCATACTACACCACTAAAACCCTGTAACGGTTTCAAACCATTACAGATAGTAAACATTACAATGTGTCCACACTGCCAGTGAACTGTCATGATAACAGTTCTGGACCGTTATAGCCAGTCCACATTGTGGGTGATGGATGACCATTACAATCGGCACCCTATCCCACAATGCAGTTCATGCTGCACTGAGAGGAATTCTGGGGCTACACGGTCACGCATCCACACTACAGCTGGTAACATTACAGAGGCAGAACCGTTTTCGTAACCATTGTTGAAACCACCTCATAAGTGGATTCAACAACGGTTACGAAAACACCTCCTGTAACGTTACAGGTGTAGACGCAAACTGTTGCAGTAACGGTTTAGACCCTCTGTAACGTTACTGAGAGGAGTTTTCAGTGTAGTGTGGACATGGCCTGAGAGAGATTAGCAGAAGGACTAGAGCCTGCTTAAAGTAGGGACTTTTTTTCAGTTAATGCTTTTTATTAGATTTTTATAACTTCAGACAAGTCCAGGAACGTACAATTCAGTATAGGCACATGAGCATACAGCAGAATAAAGCATGCAGTAAATCAATGAGCAGAAGCTCCCAGGAATTAAGAATAGTATATATGTAGGCACACAGTAAACATGTTGATAACATTCTCTGATCAGAGTCCAAAGAAGGGGAGAAAAAGCATAACTCCAGAGTCTGTGGTTACCAGCTAAAAGGGGAATAGCTGGAATGCTGATGAGTTTGCTGAGCAAGTCCTGAGGAGTTTCCTGATACTTTGTCTCTACTTGAGGAACATAAGGAACAGGAGAGAGAACAATAGCAAACAGACATGAAACTTCCAGATCACGCATTTTGCCAGTTAGGGAGAGGGATGATTACTTATTATTTTACAGGGTGGGGGGTGGTCCAATGACCCTACCTGCGAGAGTATGCCATCATCTACTTAGACCAGTCCATCTTAACTGATGGGTTCACCCTATCCCAGCATGTGGGGAGAGGTAGGCTAAATATGGAGCCCAACAAAGGTAGTGCTGTGGGAGAGTATTAGGAATTACATGAGATATGCGATCCAAAGCGGCCACCTTTGAGAAGGGGTTTAGCAATTTAGGAATAGTTGATACCACTGTCGTTCTCTGGTGGCAGAGGATAAGCCACTTAGCTTGAAGATTAAGTAGGGACAGCCACCTCTGCTGCTGTTGGGTAAGTTTTCTCAATGCAGGGGGTAGGTCCAGGATCCATACTAAGGGGTCAAGGGTCACCCCTGGACCACAAACCTGTTCCACCAGGCCGAGGACAGCCGTCCAGAAGGGGGACAGAAATGGCAGAGCCAAAGAATGTGCATGAGATCTCCTACTCCAGAATGGCATCTCCAGCACCAATTGCTGTCCACTAGAGGTAACTGATGCAAGAATGAGTGAGTGCGATACCAATGAGACAGGATTTTATTTTTTGTGAGCCTACTTCTCACATCAGAATACATGGAATGGGTATTCTTCCAGCAGAGCTTCCACTGGGCATCCGAGAGGGGTTGCTGAAGGGCCTGCTCCCATTTAGAGTTGGCATGTGTTGACTGAGAGGGGAGTTGCTCCCTAAGGTTGGAATAAATATATCTAGCTCTGCCTCCTTTGTTGCTCAGTCATTTGTGCGCCAAGGTAGTCCCCTCATGCTTTGCAGTGGGCAGAAGCTTGATATCGGCTGTTACTGAGCTCTGGAGCTGCAAGTATTGTCAGAATGCTGACTTACCTAGCTGGAACTCCTGGTCTATTTCTTGAAAGGATTTTAAAGTGAGGCCATCTTCTGTCGATAAGTCTGCCAGTGTGGAGATGCCCTTTTCCTGCTACATAGGCCAACATAGAGTTTTACCATCCACCTTTAGGGAGTTATTGTCCTATATAGGGGTGGCCAGCAGAGGGCACAGGTTGCACACAGTTTCTTGTGTACCAAATGCCATACTTGCACTGAGCTTGTGATTGTGGGACACAGGCACAGAGGTTTGGGAAGGGGGTTGTGTCGCAGGACTGTAAGTGACTTCACCTGGGCTATGGCTGCTTCCATGTGTACCCACTGCGGTGTTTCCTCTGTCATTGGTAGGAATCATGCTAGGGTCTGAGCGGTGGGAAAATCCCACTTGTATCCTTCCATCCAAGGAAGGTCCAACCCCCCCTGCAACCAGTGTGATCTGAGTTTATTTCTGCTGTAGCAAGGCTTGGAACCTTCCCAAATAAAATTGGAAAATGCCTGGTCAACTGTTTTGACCCAAGCAGCCGGTAGATCCAGTGGAATGTGTGAGATGAAGTATAAGAGTTTAGGGAGCTGCCACCATTTAAGCATGGAGATTTTGCCTGCCAATGTGAGGTGAAGACCGTGCCAGCGAGCAAACTCCATTTTGACACCAGCAAGGAGGGGTTTCAGGTTCAAGTCCCAGGGTTTGGTCAGGTCTGGGGTGAGACATTTTCCTAAGTACATAAGGGAATGCAGAGCCCATTGAAGGCCAAGGTGGGACACCCCTGCATATGCACATAAGTTATTAAAAGGTAAGACCTCCATTTTTGACTGGTTGCTCTTCAGGCTGGAGTATCTAGTGAATTCCATTAGGAGAGATATTCAGGATGGGAGGGAGGCAGGTGCATCCGCTAAAGGGACTAGCAGATCGTCCGCATACATAAAAGTGGAAAAAGTGTTGTCTCCAATAGGGAACCCACCGATAAGAGGGGAATGACATATGGCAGTCGCAAGCGGCTCCACTGCCAAAATAAAAAATGTGGGAGAGAAGACAGCCCTGCCTTGTGCCCCTCCTCAAGGGGAAGGGAGCGGATAGGGTAGAGTTAGTAAGAACGCGGGCTGTGGGATTAAAGTAAAGGGCTGCTACCCAGTGCCTGAAGTTCTGGCCAAAACCCAAGGCTGTCAGTACTTGCTGAAAATAATCCCATTCAAGGGAATCAAAAGCCTTTTCGAAATCTATGGCCACTGCAATGGATGGTGTTGAGCACTTACCAGCCCAATAAATAATATTAATCATTGAGCAGATATGGTCTCTACTGTAGTGGCCAGGAACAAAGCCAACCTGAGAAGGGTGGATAAGCAAGGAGAGAAGGGGATTCAACCCCAATTAAATTCAACTGTGCTCCACCCTCCCTGGTTCTCCTGCCTTCTTATTGGTGATACCGGCCTTGGCCTGTTACCCAACAGTTATTGATAGGGTAGTCGAGCACAGATACTGATAGGGGAGCCGAGTAAAACAGCCTGTGCTGTGTGGTGCAGCTTTATCTTGTTCAGCCTGTTATTTTTCTCTGCTCTCCTCTCCCCTCGCACTCAGCTTTTATTACTTCCTCATTGTATCTTGAGGGTCTGTTTGCATCCCAGTTTTCTGCTCAGCAGAAACATCCATTCCTTAATAAGACCTGGCCCTCTGCTCTCCTTAAAGTATGGCATTCTTTATTATGTTTGTGATCCTTGAACATAGCGTACCCTATTCTACACTACAACATGAAGTACCTTGCCCTAATCTAGTCTCGGTTCCCCAAATTACATCTTATCTTACCCCTGCTCAATGTACCTCCCACTTCTTAGTAACCCTCCCTCATCGTGCCCAGACCTTTCATTCTGCCCCACCCCGCTCCCTTCACCTCTGACTATGGGAGTACTCTTTCTTATTACTTTAAATTGTCAATTCAGCATTACCGCCTCCAGCTCCAAAAACACACCATTATTAAGGACCCATGGGCGGTCCCAGAGGAAAAAAGTGGTCTTTCTTTTGTTCAGATCCATAAAGAAAATGCTACTGTTGTTCCTCTGCTCAGGCAAAGTTGAGCTAAATCCTGGCCTCCCTGTACAACTCTTCTCCCCATCAGAGTTTGCAGTTGCCCCAGGTCTTAAAATGATATTAGTCAACATACTGAGCGTTTCCCAAAAATTTGTCCAACTACAAGCATGGGTTGTGCATACAAATCTGGATCTTATCATTATTACAGAATCCTGGCTCAAAAAATTAACTCCGACCAACAGATTACTCTTCCTGGCTATAAACTATTCAGAGCAGACAGGGAATCTCGGGGTGGGGGTGTAGTAATTTATTCTAAACTCAAGTACACAGTCTCAGATATTAGCTGCAAATCATTATGAAAGGAGTTTGAAATTGTCTCCTTGAAGCTCTACCTTCCCTCCTCTGAATGCATCAATATTATTGGGGGCTATAGGCCTCCATCTGGTGGTTCAGAAATCTTAAATACACATAGATCATTAATCTCCACTGCTAATACAGGAACAATATTATTAGGAGATCTCAATATGGATTGGCTTAAGGCAAAATCTCACTGCCTCAAATCTCTCTCTGATGAGCTTGGCCTTGGGTAACTAGTTAGTGAATCAAAAAGGACCAATTCCATTAACTCAGACAATAACTCTCTCTTAGATGCCATTTTATCCACTCATCCTCATAAAATTTCCCACATAGCCGTCTTCCACAATGATATGAACGACCATGGGGTTGTTGTATGTATAAGAGCTTAAACTAAGGCCTGCCAGCAGCCCACAATTATAACTAAACGGTCCTTTCGAAAATTCAATGCAGCTAACTTTCTCTCAGATTTAGGTGAGGTCAGATGGCAGGATCCGTACCATGCCAAAAACATCAATGAGGCTGTCTCTGTCCTCAGTGGCAACCTTGCTACACTGATAAATAAGCATGCCTCCCTAATCAGAGTTAGGGTGTGTAAAAACTCTCATCCCTGGTTCACCCCAGAACTTAAGGCAGCTCTTACTAACCGGGACAAGCTTTGGGCCCAAGCTAGGCAATCCAAGAGCCCTGCAGATTGGCAGGCCTTTAGAGCTGCTAGGAATGCCTGTGTAAAAAGCATTCGCACTGCAAAGCCCACTTCTACGTCTCTTCCCTTGAACAGGCAAACAGGAACTCCCGCAAAATTTGGAGGACACTCAAATCCATTGAAGGGTGACCCACAGCTCCCACCACGCCATCCAAGATACTTGCAAATGGCAGGACTGTGGAAAGTAATTCTCAAATTCTTGAAGAACTCAACTCCCACTTTGTTACAGCCAGTCTTGCGTTCAACGCCTCACCCTATACTAGCTATGCTAAGAGTCAGCCTAGCTCCTCCCCGTCTACCAACACCTCATCCTGCCCCTTTCAATCGCGCTTGTGTAACTACAAAGAAGTTGAAGACTCACTTCTCAAACTAGATACCAGGAAAAGCGCAGGGGACAATGGTGTTGAACCTTTCTTTCTAAGACTAGGCTATGCCCATCTCACAACCCCTATTCTCCATATCTTCAACCTATCACCTCTGCTATAGTTCTGACCTGTTGGAAATCTGCCCACATCCTTCCCCTTTTAAATCAGGGAACCCATGCAACCTGAATAACTATAGGCCCATCTTGCCCATCCTCTCTAAAATTCTTGAAAAATTGGTCTATAAACAACTAAAACTTCACATTGAAACCTTTTCACTCCTTAACCCAGCACAATCCAGTTTCCAGGTAAATCACAGCACTATCACAGCTTTGGCGAAAGTAACAAATGACTGGATCTCCACCGTCGATGCTAAGATGGTTACTGGTGCTGTCTTTTTGTACCTTAGCAAAGCATTTGACACTGTTGATCACAACCTTTTAGTCTCTTGCCTGTCCAACCAAGGAGCTACTCTGTCCACCACTCACTGGTTCACTAGTTACCTATCAGGAAGAATACAGAAAGTCAAAGCAGATGGCCTATTCTCTACCCCCTGCTAGTTCTTAGAGGAGTCCCCCAAGGCTCCATTCTAGGTCCGATCCTGTTATCTCTGTACATAAACGATCTTGACTCCCATATTAAGCTCTAACCTGCACTACTTTGCGGATGATACTGTGCTGTATACCTCTGGATCTACGGTATCACAGGTCAGGGATGTATTACAAGCTGATTTCACTCAACTCGTAAATAATCTGATAAAAGTCAAGCTGCTCCTTAATGCAAAGAAAACAAAAGCAATAATTTTCTCTCATAGTACCTCCTCTGGCCCTTCCCCTGTCCAACCAAATGATTTTATTGTTATTACACTAGGTGAATCTCTGGAAGTTGCCCTAAATTCAAATACTTGGGTATTTTGTTAGATAACAAGCTCTCTTTTAATGACCACATTGATGAACTATCTAGGAGGTTCAAAGCAAGATTAGGATTCTTTTTAAGAAATAGGTCTCTATTCCCCCTTGAGACATGTACCAGGCTTGTCCAGGCCACATTCCTGCCCCTACTTGATTATGGTGATTTAATTTATACTACAGCTTCAACTACAAGCCTAAGCAAGCTGGACGTTCTTTATCACAGAGCGTCACAATTTATTACCAACTTCCCCTACCATGCTCACTATTGGGATTTGTATGTAGCTGTTGGTTGGACATCTCTCACTACTAGACGCCTGTTCCTCGCTGGTCTGTGGACCCTTAAGTTGCTTTTGCAGAAATTGCCATGTTACCTAACATCTTTAATCCGCATTTCCCTCGGTGCATATTACCTTAGGAAAACTGACTTTATCACGCTCGATGTACCTAGGACTTGTACCTCCTTTGGCAAACAGGCTATCTCGTATGCCTTCCCTCTATGTGGAATCAACTCCAATCTACACTAAAACTAACTAGCGTAGTCTCAGTTAACTTCTTCAGAGTGCTAATTGCATCTCAAATAAAAGATGCTTGTAACTGCCACTAACCCTCCTTCTGTCTTTATGTGTGCTTCCCGTCTATTGTCTTTATAGGCCCCTGCCGTGCTGAGGCCCTTCCTTAGGTCCTCTGTCAACATATTACTCTTTGTTATTCCCTTTCCTGCCCTAGGCCTCCTACCCGTACATTACCCCCTGCTAACCTATCCCTTCCCACCAACCCTGTGCATTCCATTTATCTTATCCTTCTTCTAGGTGTTCACCACATTATGTTTATTTATTGCATTATACAGTGATAAAGGGTTAAACCTCACCTTGTATAGGCTGTTCATTTTTTCTTTTCTCATTTTCTGTTCATTTTTTTTTCTTTTATTGCAAAATGTCCCTTTAACTGTACCTACATTTGCAACGTAGTACCTTGCTATGTAATACCTGGTCTGAGCCTTGTGTGTACTTTGCATATTTGATTGACAAGGTGCTGTACTTGATAATGTTTTATTGTATGTGTATAACCATCAAGACCTCCTTGTGAATGAGCTTGCTCAATGGAGTCTTCCTGCAATAAACTTGAACTTGAACCTGGAGGTGAGGATTTTTTGCTAAGATTTAACTACTGTATCTGAGTTTATGAGTGAAATAGGGCGGTAACTAGATGGAAGAGTGAGATCTTTCCCTTTTTTTTAGGGAACACAGTGATGATGGCTTCCCTGAAAGAAGAGAGAAGAGATCCGGTGGTGAGGGCCGAGTTTAAAAGATCACTGAGAAGAGGGGCTATCAAGAGCGCAACTAGGTCCCAGAATTCCAGGGGTAAGCCATCTCCCCCAGGAGCTTTCCCACGGTTTAGGGCTTGAAGTGCCTCCATCACTTCCTTGAGAGTGGCAGGGACTCCCAGATTAGCTGCTTGTTGCAGGGATAATTGCAGAAAGGGAAGAGAGCCCAGGAAGCTACATACCTGCTGGGAATCCATAGAGCTAGAAGGGGCATACAGCTCCTTGTAAAAGTCTACCATGACATCATTTATCTGCTCTGACTGCACTTGCACATGTAGGGACTTTTTTAACTTCATTGACAGCAATGGAAAACCTGCACAAGTCAAGATTTGTTAATTAATTTATTTATGTATTTAGTTTCTGTTTACCGGGTAAGGTGTCATAGCCACAAGATCACTATTTTAAAACACAACCCAGGAGGTTACAATATAAAATTGGCAGACAAAACAAATAACAGGTATAGTTCACAGATAATCATCCATCCAAGGAAAAATCTACACAATGTTCTGTGACATAAACAGTATTGCAAATATTATAGAGACAATAGCAGGAAAATACACAATAGTACAAAACATAATAAGCATACAATCATAGTGCAGTACAGTTTTAACACATAATCCATGGTAAGTGCTAGATATAACAGTAACAAGGGGTCAGAACAAAATTGAACATTTTGAGCGCTGAGGAAGGGGATGTCAAGCACCCTATGGAGGTTTAAAACAGGAACATGGGGCATAAGATGGACAAGTAGAGGGTTTGCTGCACTAGCCCTGGTTAATTTGCACTAGGTTTTAGGCTAGTAGAACAATATTAAAATCAAACTATGTCAATGGTACAATACTGGAGGATGAAGAAGAAGCTAACATAGACCAAAAGTGCCTCCTAGGGGGATAGGTTGTACTACACACCCTACAGTATCTCTGTGAGAGTGTTTCCTCAAAGCTTTGTCCCAAACCTTGGAAGCCTGAGAGCCTGGATAGAGGATCAGCAACTGGGATGGAGAAGTTCCCATGGGTGCCTGATCTATACTGGCAACCTGTTGCTTTAAAACAAAAGGACTGCAGGGTTTTCTTTCTGTGCTGCAGAGTAGCGAGGTTAAACTTCAAGCAGAGCTCACAGGTGAGGACGTCACGGGTAGACCAAAGGCAGCAAACACAGATGTTGTGGTCATGTTTAGAATAAAGCTTTTTTCCGCAGCAGCAGCAATGAAAAAGATTAGAAGAATATTTTGTTCTCGACATGCAAAGCAAATAGAACCGCTTTAAACTAAAGTGATTTCCCTATTTAAAAATAAAACAAAGTTTTCTTTCTTCATGTTATTTATTTAGTTTTTGTTGACTGGTAAGTGCACTGGAGAGATACTGCCTATTTTCAGGCATGACCTGGGGAAGGGGGATACAGATGAATGCCAACTGACTTTGAATCAGATTAAGCTGTTGGTTGTATTTTTTGTGAAGTTGGCAGTTGACTAAATGATGAAGCTTCCGTGGAGTCCATGGGACTATGGTCGGTAGCAGGAAAAAAACAGAGGTAGGAGCGGGGCAGCCCATACTTATATACAGTGATGTCATGATAGGATGTCAGCATAGGTGGCCCTTACTAGACTGCTACAGAAAAGTTTCTGTGTGGTCCTAGTGCTGATGCGGGTATAGTTCCATTGGTATGACCTGATGAGAGAGATTTTGTTGAAGAAGGTCAATGTCCTTTCTGAGGTGGGGCCTCCAATTTAGCCAAGTCTTATGTATTGGTTAGAGCCTGAAACTGTATTATTCCAGCATCAGGGTGACTATAAAGTTGCCCTGTTCTTTGAGCATAAGAAAGTACTGGCTGAAGGGGACCTCGCAATCCATCTAGTCTGCCAGTGAAAGTTAATCCCCTTCCAGTCTCTTTACTGCCTTAGGTTTCCACAGTGCCTATCCCATGCTAGCTTGAACTCCCTCACTGTCTCCACTGCTGCTACTTTTGGGACAAACTATTCCAGGTCTCAACCACCCTTTCCGTGAAGAAAAACTTCTGGTTTGTTTTGAAATTACTTCCCTTCAGGCGCATGTTGTGCCCCCTTGTCCATGTATTCCTGTTTTCCCTTAAGAGATCCTGTGATTGCACTGAGTTGATAACTTTGAAGAATTTAATTGTCTCCATCATATCTCCCCTGTCCGTCCTCCTCTCCCGTAAGTACATCCTAAGATGGTTTAATCTCGATTCATACTATTTTTGTGTAGTCCATGTATCATCTTCATAGCTCTCCTCTGCACCATTTCTAGGTGATCCTTGTCCTTCTTTAGGGGCAGTCTCCAAAACTAGACACTGTGCTCCACTTAGGCCTCACCAAGGACCTGTACGACAGGTCTATTGCTTCACTTTTCCTACTTGTGATACCCCTTCCTATGCTTCCGAGAATACTGCTAGCTTTTTGCACCGCCTTTTCATTCTGCTTGGCTGTCCTTAAATCATCAGATATGAGTACCCACAGATCCCGCTCTATCTTAGTTTCACTTAGCTCTACCCTTCCCCCGACTATATTTCCAGCCCAGGTTCTTCATCCCCAGGTGCATAACTTTGCACTTCTTGGTGTTGAGTTTCAGCTGCCACTGTTTTCACTGTTCCTCCAGTTTTTTTAGATCAGCAATCATTTCTGTATCCCCTCCTTGTGTGTCATCTCTATTGCAGAGCTTGGTGTCATCTGCAAATAGGCAAATCTCATAGATTTCTTGGCTGGGTAACCAGAGTGGTGGACCAAGGGGGTGCAGCTGATGTTGCTTACCTTGACTTCAGCAAAGCTTTCAATACTGTTCCACATAGAAGATTGATTAATAAGCTGGGTAGGCTTGGGGTGGGTCAGAGGTTGGTCAACTGGGTGGCACACTGGTTGGTGGGCAGAAAACAGAGAGTAGTGGTAAACGGTATGCAGTCAGAAGAGATGCAGGTCACAAGAGGGGTACCTTAGGGATCAGTCATGGGGCCAGTCCTCTTCAATATCTTCATCAGTGACATTGCAGATGGACTGGAGGGTAAGGTTTGTCTGTTTGCAGATGATACCAAGATCTGCAACAGAGTAGATGATCCAGATGGGGTGGGCAGAATGAGAAGAGATCTGGATAAACTGTCGAAATGGTCAGAAAAGTGGCAACTGGGGTTTAACACAAAGAAGTGCAAGATCATGCTCATAGGGAAGAGAAACCCTGAAGCCACCTACAGATTAGGAGGGGAGTTGCTGGAAATCACAAGGGAAGAAAGAGACTTGGGCATCAACATCATCACAGATGACTTGACATAATCCAAGCAGACCACTAAAGCAGTAGGTAAGGCTAGATGGATGTTGGGGTTTATTTAGAACGGGTATCACAAGTCGTAAGAGAGAGGCAATAATCCCACTTTACAAGACATTGGTTAGGCCCCATCTGGAGTATTGCATGCAGTACTGGAGGCTGCACCTGCACAAGGCCATTGACAAAATGGTGACAGTCCAGAGAAGGGCAACCGAAATGGTGCAGGGACTGCATCAGAAAACATATGAGGACAGATTTATTAATTTTTTTTTTGCATCCACTCCCCGGGTATCCTTCAGGAGTGCCCACAAGGAGTCCACCCTACTCCCAGCCTGAACCCTCACATCTCCCCCTCGGACTCCTCCCCCAAATGACCCCAGGCAGGCTCAACCCCTGGTACCATCTCCAGGGCTGATTCCACCCTCCCACAGTGGTAACCTCCTAAGTATGAAGGGCCTACCTTGATGTCATTGAGTCAGCTGTGGAGGAAGATCTGGGGCGCTTTGGGCTGGCAGATAGGATGTGGACGAAGTCCCCCTCGGGGCCACCATCATCTCGGTGATGAGCAGAAGGTATTTCTGCTTATTCGTACCCCCCTTCCCTCCGGAGCCCGGCCAGCAAGGCAACGTAGTGCCGTGGCTCCACCCCAGGCATTATGCCTTGCTGCTACACTGGTGATCCTCCATCCACCGCTCCCCATACCCACCCCCAGGAAGAGAGAGCAATTGGCGGATGCTCAATCTCTATCCCTCCCCTGCCGACCCCTGATGGCCCTGGCTTGTTCCCGAACCCGGGTTGCCGGCGTGGCATGAGGTGTGGTATCCAGCATCTCAACCCTCAGCGCCACCGGGCCGGCCTATATGAGGACAGATTAACAGAGCTCAACATGTATACCCAAGAGCAAAGGTGGGAAAGAGGTGATATGATCGAAACATTCAAACATCTTCATGGCATATAAAAAGGTGAAAGAGTCTAACATGTTTCATTATAAGAAAAACAGCAGGACAAGAGGACAGCATGAGATTTGAGGGAGGCCGATTAAGTGGTAATGTGAGGAAGCTCTTTTTCACAGAAAGGGTGGTGGATGCATGTAATGACCTTCCTCAGGAAGTGGTGGATATGAATACAGTGCAGGGCCTCAAGTAGGCATGGGATAGGCATAAGGGAGCAATACAGATGAGTATGAATAGATAGGCCACTGACAGAGTAAAGGCCTCTAGCAAATTCATAAGGTAGAAAAAATAAGCAGACTGGATGGGCCTTGCAGTCCTTATCTGCCGTCAACTTCTATGTTTCTATACATTTCCTTGCAAATCCTCCATGATATCACTGATGAATATGTTAAATAGAATTGGCCCCTGAATAGATCCCAGAAGGCCCAGACCCAGGAGTGGCTCCACAGCCCAGCTCCCATGATAGGCCGCAGATACCCTAGAAACCCAGCAACCTCCGGTGACCTCCTGAGACAATGAGTCCCAGATGGAGGGGGTTAGCCGGTTCCCTCCCTGGCTCTGGGTGAGTACTCCCTAGTGGAGGGGGTCCTCCTGCAGTCCCTGTACTGAGTTCTCAGCAAATAAATGTTTTCAGGCAGTTGCTCCAATAAAGTCCAGTGCCAATCAAGTGTGGGTGCTAGCCTCAGGTTGAATAAGCGCAAGTGCAGTTCAGCAGGGGCTTTCAGCAGCAACAACTTCCTGTACAACAGCCCACACTTTCCAGTTGACAGTGTCCCCAACCTTTTCTTCAGCTGCAGCTAGGCCTCAGTCCTCAGCCACTTTAACCAGTTCACACAGGACACACACAGCTTCAGCTAGCACCCCGATGGCCAGAGATACTCTGCTTGTTCAAAATCCATTTTACAGTCCCACACAAGCAGTCTTATCAGCAATTCCGACATTCTAGTGCAGAGTTTCTGCAGCATTCACTCTCTCCCATGAATAGTAGGCAACTCTTCCCTATCTGGGGAATCAGCATCACAGTTCAGTCTCTTTCTCTCTTTCTCTCTTTCTCCTTCTCACTCTGTTTTTGCCACACAGCAATCTCCATTTCCTGCGATCTTCAATTTTGCAATACAGCAGTCTCTACGTAGACCCTGGGTAAACCCCTCACATCCAAAGTCCACTCTCACAGAGTACTCCTGACTCATACCGAGCCCAAGAACAGACTGAAGAAATCCCAGAAAGTCCACACTGTTTCAGCCAAAAATCCAGAGTACTGATTGACTGATGGAGCCCATTGATAATCTATATCCATAGCGATCAGTATTTCCTGCTAATTTATTGGGGCATGATCTAGGCACCTAAATTAGTCCACATTTCCCAGGAGTTCCTCTGTCCTCATTTTGGGTACTTAGGTCACTGATTGGCTGTTAGAGAGGGGTCAAGTGTCAGAAACATGTCAGCTCCCAGTTATTTATATGGCGTTCATATAGTTCCCTCAGCTTCATAAAACAAATGCAGTCTAACACAATGCTTTAGCTATACAAACATCCCACCGGTTTGTTGCCTAAATGGCCCCTTGTCAAACAAGCCCACTTTTGTGCAATAGCTCCCAGTACTTTTGCTGTTACTGCCATCAAAATTCTGTCCACGTAAGTGGCAGGCAGCAACCTCATTGATATTCACGAGGGCTCGTGAATAATTCATGAGCCTTCATTCATGCCCCAATTCAATCTTTATTTGAAAACTTCTCAGCGGCTTCTCCACTACCTCCTGGAGGTCACTGGTCCACGTTTAGATTAAGAGGGACACCAGGGCTGCTAAGGAACTCTGCAAAGGACTGCAACCCAGTGGTCGGCACATGAAAGGTGCTACTGTGTGGCTGTGAGAGTGCTAGTGTACAAGGGACATGCCAGTGGCTCGCAAAAAAGGATTTAAGCCCAAAGAGGGCTAAACAAATACAGGGCTTGCTTTGGGGACTTGGGGGAGCAATTAAGGACTTGGGCAGCAGTGGACAAATGGGGGAACTGCTGACAGCACAGCAGTTGGGGGGAATGGGAGAAACAGGAGAAACATGGGGCAATTCAGGTAAGCCCCGAAGAGGGGTTACAATCCATATACCTATAGAAAACCCACCCTAAACAAGAAAACCCCTGAGCCCCTTACTGTAGCTTGAATGGCATATCAATAAAAACATAGAATACTGCTTCACCACAGACAGAGAATAAGGGGTTCCCCACCCTTAATCAGGTTCATGTCATCCATCCCCAGAAACATTGAATTTGATGGCAGATAAAGACCACTTGGGCCACCTAGTCTGCCCATTTCCCTACCTAATGGATGAGCTGCAGATCCTAGTTAACCAACAGCCTACTTCCTCCTACCCCCCCTACTAGAATTGCCTTATGTCTCTCCAATGCATTCTTGAATTCCCCCACTGATTTTGACTCCACAACCTCCTCAGGAAGGCTATTCCATGCATCTACAACACTCTCTGTGAATAAATACTTCCTCACATTACCTCTGAGCCATCCCCCTCTGTCTTCAAGTTGTACCCCCTTGTTCTTGCACATCTCTTTTTCTGAAAGATGCTACCCTCTTGGACTTTGTTGATTCCCTTGAGGTACTTGAAAGTTTTTATCATATCCCTCCTCTCCCTTCTTTCCTCGAGGCTATACATATTAAGCTCCTTTAGTCTTTCTTCATATGTCTTCTGGTGCAGACCCTACACCATTTTGGTTGGCCTCCTTTGGTAGCCTCCACACTGTCTATGTCTTTGCAGAGATGGGGTCTCCAGAACTGACTGCATGCAGTACTCCAGATGCGGTCTCATCAACTATCTATACAGAGGGATAACAACTTCGTGTTTTCTACTGGTGATGCCTCTCCCTATGTTTCCCAGCATCTCCCCCAGCCCTCCTCACTGCCTTCTCACATTGCTTTCCCACTTTTAGGTAATCTGATATAACTAGCCCCAGGTCCCTTTCCATTTTTGTTGTTGTCAGTATCTCGCCCCCCACTGAGTACTCTTCCCCTAGGTTTTTGTTTCCCAGGTACATTACTTTGTACTTCTTTGTGCTGAATCTAAGCTACCATATATTTGACCATTCCTCCAACTTTGCCAAGTCCCTTCTCATTCTTTTCACCCCACCTTGTGTATCAACCCTGTTGCAGATCTTTGTGTCATCTGCAAAGACACATACTTTTCCTTCCAGTCCCTCCGCAATGTCACTTATAAAGACATTAAAAAGGACCGGCCCCAGTACTGCACCCTGCGGTACCCCCCCCTTCCTTGCCATGGACTCTGTTTACTATTACCCTCTATGTCCTGTTGTCCAACTAATGTTTTACCCAGGCTACCACCCTAGGACCCACTCACAGGCTGGCTAATTTGTTTATTAATCTTTTGTGTGGGACTGTGTTAAATGCCTTGCTAAAGTCTAGATAGGCTGTGCCAGAATGATAATACCCCTACAGGCATTGTTTGTTTTTTCCTATCACTCTCTTCTATCCTTTCATTTTTCTGACTATCCTTTTCCTTTTCCACATCAGGATGGGCCAACCTGATATTTCTTCTCTCTTTCCTTTTCTATCCCTGTTCCTTAAAGCCTGTAAACTCCCTATTCAAAGAAGCACCAGTTATGTTACCTTGGAATGTAATAAAAGTGGTTCTCATTTTACTGACCTAGAGAGTATGCACAGCATTTGCTTGTTGATTGATTCCCCTAGCGATGTGCACACAATCACACAATCGCGTAGAGAAGTGTGCAGACGATCACGCAGTCAGCTGTGTGCACGATCGTGCAGGAATCCAGCGATAAACTGTTTTTTAAAACCACCGGGTGTGGATTCTAACCTTGTAGTATGGCTCATAGGGAAAGAAGTGAGCCGTACAGCATGAAAATGAACAACTCTAAGCTCGACTAGTGTGGCACTCCAGTAAAGCGCTCAGAGTTTGGAGGTTAGTTGTGTGGTACAGTTTAGAGCAGAACAGGAATTAAATAAAGAAAACTAATGGCACTGGTGGGAGAAAGAGATGGGGGAAAATTGTCCCTAAACTAGTGTTGCCCATGTTTGGGTATTAAGGTGTGCAGTCCAGTCCAGAGAGGTGCACTGGCTATCGGGCCAAATAAGGGCTGAAATGAAAAGTTTTGCCGACAGCTGAAAGATTTCAGCTGTCAGTCTTGTATGAGGCTAATTGAAAATCAAAAGGAAGGGGCATTGTTTATCTACTGTATGTTGAATTAAATTCTTTAAACTGCAAAAAGTGTTTGGAGGAGACTGCAGAGTTATTGTATGCCAAGGAAATGTTTTTTTAAGAGTCTGTTTTAGTAGAAATGGTTATTGCTCTCAACAAAAGAGGTTCCCAGGGCTTGCAAGAATAAATAGATAAGGAGTGTGCCCTTATCTACTTCTGTCTTCCAAGGCCAGAGATACCTCAGGATAATTATGGTACAGTAGAAAGCAAGTGAAATAATAAATATATAAATACCAGTCGAAGCATTGAATACTAGGAGGTCCTACTATAGGGCTGGCAGCCCCTGAAATGACTGGTTATATGGTACCATGAGGGAGTGATGTCACAGAATGGGATGAGCTAAAGTCCTGCTGTGATGTCATACCCTCATAATTAAGATCTTTAGCCAACTTTTTAATTCAGTAGGATGTCTGAAAGATATCCTAGATAGTTGATATAGAGAATAGTGTTGTGTTAAATGTGTTAGAACATTTCTACAAGAAACAAAGAAGCAAAAAAAGGGCCTAATTCTGTTAATTAGTATATCACATGTCCTCCGATGTCATCCTAAGCTACTATACCTGGGACAGTTCCCTTTCTTACATGCGGCATATTGGCAATGTAGCTAATGCCGCCAACATACAGATCAGCCTGCTCCACAAGCACAAACACTGCGTGATCACTGATGCCCTTAGACTGACCATCTACAGGTCCGTCACCTCTATCGTTGACTATGGTCTAGTCATCTATGGCTCTGCTTCCCCTACTGCCCTCTGGAGGATATTGGTGACACTCAGCAAGGCCTGTAGGCTTCTAATGGGTGCCACTTGCCCAACACACACCTGTGACCTATACGCCCAGGCCAGATGGCTACCACTCCTTAGTAGAATACAATACCAGACCTGCTTGTTAACCAAAAAAGTTCTCCTCGGGTTCATGCCAGCAGGAGTGGCAAAGCTCCTTACTGCCAGCAGCAGTACCAAGCTTACATGCAGTGCTCTATATCAAACCTTCCAGGTCCCCAGATGCCGTACCACAGTGGGTCAGAGGTCATTCACGCACAGGGCTCCTCAGTGTACAATACCCTTAACAAAGAAATACAACTGTGACGCTTGGTCCCTTTAAAAGGCAACTCCGACTATTCCTCTCCTCTACCACTCAGTGTGACTGCCTCTCCTAAGTAACTGCCTCCTCATTTTACCCTAGTTGAAGGTGACATGTAACCTCCCCTTAGAGCTCCACATTTTTGGCACCAGTTTCCCTTATTCTCACCCCTTACCTCCCCCTACACCACACTGCCTCATCCACCCCCTCCCCTCTCTAATGGCACTTTCAGATATGGGGCCCTCCAGCCCATCCACCTCACACTTTTGCCACCCACCTCTACCCACCGACAATGGCCCTTTAGCCTGCCTACTTCCTCATGACTCCCTCCTACCCTATACTAACTATATACTGTTCACCCGGAAACTTGTCTGAAGCTGGCTCATGTTGTATTCCTCCATTTTTGGCTATATAATAAATGCTTAGAAATCTTTGCTTGTATGTTACCCTACATCCTTTGATATGGGACCTTTGTAAATGAGCAGTTCCTGCTCAAATATATTTGTAATCTTAGAGTTTAATAAAATAAAAAACAAATATAAAAAGAAATCCACCAGAGGGCTGAGGCAGATAGGTGGTTAGTAGTCTTCTAACCACACAGTGTGTAGGAGCTGAGTGTGTGAGTTTACACACAAAGGTCCAGTCCACACTGAGCCCTGTAAACCGTTATCAGTCTGGTAAACTGTTACTGCTACCTCGAAAAATGGTTCATGTCCGCAGTGGTAATGGTTTAACAGGCATTTTTAAAACCAATCTCAAGACCTGTAAGGATGTGGTCTTTAGACTAGAATGGGTAATGTTCTGGAGCATGTAATGTTATAGTTACATGTGTGGACATGTGACTATTTGGACCCTCCATTCACAGGGTCTTCCAAATGGATTAAAACCAGGGGAAATGAGGCGTAATGTGGATGCCACACTAATGTCTGTAATGTTTTAAAAAAAGTTACTACCAGAATGTAGATGCTCCAAAATGATAAGGGCGGTAACGTTTTCAAAAACGTTAGCACATACAACTTTGTAGTGTGGACAGGGCCTAAGTAAAGCAGGGAAGTTCAGAAATTCTTTTATGGATGATTATTTTGGAGCAGAATAATATCCTGATGTCTTATTTAAAGGTGTGAAGGACTAACACCAATTTTCCTTTCTGTACATATCGCATTTTCTTTTGGATTTTGTTTTTAATAAAATGATAAACGCAGATCTTACTTTGAGACACAGCTCTTGCAGCAGGTTACACCATTAGGACTGAAGCCGTCAGGCGTCAGGAGCCCACGGAAATTTTCTAGCTAGCAGTCTTCAGCGGGGTCCACCTCCGACGTTGGTCCCGCCGCCAACGTCAGGTGTAATACATAAGGAGGTGGTCTCCCTACAATCCCCATTTCTTTTCCCACCATCGACATCGCAAGCATCGGCCTCTCGGTCCCTTTCTAGCTTGCAACAAACTTAGAGCTACGACGTTCTCATCTTTCTTCACAGAACTGGATTCATCTGATGTCCTCTCCAAACACTTCTCTGGAAGGTCACCTATCGAAGTGTGCCTGCAGCAAACAGATCCCCTTCAAGGATCCTCACTCAGCCTGCGTGCGCTGCTTAGGCACAGAACACAACACCAAGGCCTGCTCCTTCTGCCAGGGCTACAATAGTCACACCAGGATCTGCCACCAGAAGGCCCTTCAAGCGTTTCTCTTAGAAGAGAAACTGAAGACCATGGATAAGGAATCTTCCTCCAGGGGGGAGTCATCGGGAAAAACCCACAAACACCGGGAAAACACCAGGAGAAGGAAAGGCCCAGGTCCCCGGCGAGAGCCTCGGATTCCCAAAGCTCCGGCTCATGGTCAGACCACTCTCCCTCCAGGGCTCAATCGCAGCCTCCCCCGGTTCAGGTCAGATCCTCCAGCGGCTCCTCCTCTCTACAGCCCCTCAAGACTTCCAGGCCGTCAACATCATCCACTCCATCTAGGGCTGTGTCTAAGTCTGGAGAGCACCACAAATCTTCCTCCCGCCATCGGGACTCCGACACCAGGTCGGTTTCCCAGCCTCTGCATGGGTCGGACCCGGTTCCTCGTAAGACCAAGGACCTGACGTCCCTCAAACAGACGCCAGACCCGACGTCGGCCAAGCATCACTGGTGCTCCCAGGAGCTGGTGACAGCCAGACACCCGTCCCTGGCCAGGCGTTTGCCTCCAAGGATGTTGGCCAGGGGACCGACGTCAGCTACCTCCGAGAGGAGTACTGCACCACTGTTGCCGGCTGATGTCGGTCAGAAGGACTCATCGGAGGAGGATACCACTCAGCCCGAGGACCAGGTGGGTGACACCGGAGATGCTGGGCTCCCATGGGAACCTTCCCCAAAGCGGGAGACCCCCAGGGACCCGATGCCCGACCCCGTCGACAGGCCACGGGTGCCTGGCCTGTCATCGGGCTTGAACTTGGCAGAGGCAAAGGAGCTCTTTATCTTCTGGTGGGACACCATCAGGAAAGATGTGGTCGCCACACACCCTCCTTCTACTCCAGCTCTGCCTCCACCTCCACCCACTCCTTTATCGCTTACGCCCCCTCCTCCACCTAAGGGGCTTGTAGTACGGTCACCAACCCACAAGGAGTGAACACCACCTCCTTGGGGCAGGTCCTCAGACAGGAGAAGACCTATCTGTAGATCCACTTCAAGGTCACCCAGTCCTAAGAGGCTCAGACGATGCCGGTACACCCTGTCTGGGGAGGATTCTAGATCTGCCACCTCAGGGTGCTCCAGAACTCCTCCCATCAGCATTCCCTCTCCAGACCCACACAACCTGCCTAGGTCTCCTCTGGATGATCCCTTTTTCGTGGAGATCATGAGGTGCATCCAGGAGAATATGGGGTGGGATGCTGAAGAGCTCGACCTCGAGAGACAACGCCTTGCCTGCAACCTTCGGCAGAAAGACCCAAAGCCTGTGGTAGTGCCACCCTTGGTGGACACCTTTGCGGACATCACCAAGGCTGCCTGGAAGCATTCCCATTCTACTCTGGCAGTGCCGAAGAAGGCTGACCACCTATACAAGGCCCCTAGGGAGGACCAGTATCTGGCAAACCATCCTCTGGCTGACTCCCTGGTCATCACTGCTTCGCATGACTGGTCTCAGAGACCTCAGCATTTGAGCACACAGCCACCGGACCCAGAATCCAAGCAATTGGATGTCCTTGGTAGGCTCACATATCCAGCTGTGACTTGCGCCATCAGGTCACTGAATTACCTCACCCACATGGTTCAATTCCAGAACGCACTGTGGGAACAGGGACAGGACCTGGTCAAGAAGATACCCGATGGCAACCAAAAGGAGGAGCTTTTGAACCTCCTCCATACGGGTTCGGATGTGGGAACCCAGGCGCTCAGAACAGCATATGATTCTGCAGACTCATCAGACAGAGCTGCAGCCTCAGGCGTGTGTCTCTGGAGACACTCTTGGCTCTGTGTCTCCGGTTTTATCCCAGACGTCCAGAAGAACATTTAGACGAATGGCGAGGTCCTATTTTTTGAAGCCTCCAAGAAGGTGATCACCAAACTTCAGGACGCAGGGAAGGCAGTCAGATCTGTACAGACCATGTACAGGTCCTGGCCCAGTTCCTTTCATAGGAACCGGAGCCGCTTTCGCGGCTGGATACAAAGGCAACTGCCACGTTCTGACCAACAGCAGAGGGGCACTTTCACCCGAAAAGCCCAGGCCAAGTCATCCCCAGGCAGAGGCCAATGAATTGTAAAGTTGGCCCAGCCTGCTGGATCGAACGCTGCTACAGCATGACTCCTTCCCGGCCTCCGCCCCTCCTCAGGATCAACGGGAAAAGAAGGTCGGCGGTCGCATTGCATGCCACCTGCCAGGGTGCCTGTCGTTCACCACTGACAGGTGGATGCTGCAACTGGTCAAAAAAGGCCACTATATAGAATTTGTAGGCAGCCCACCTACAAGATGTCCCCTGCTTTCCCACTACTCGGGTCAGCACGCCCTGCTCATACAGCAGGAAGTGCTCATGCTTCTGGAGAAAGAAGCCTTAGAGCACGTTCCAGAGAACCAGAGAGGACTAGGGTATTATTCTCACTTCTTCCTGGTTCCATAGAAAACAGGGGACCTCCATCCAATACTGGACCTCAGAGACCTCAATCTGTTGGTCGCCTACAACGCTTCCGCATGGTGACCCTTCTGGGCCTAATTCCCATATTGAAGCGAGATGCTTTTCTGGCATCTTTGGACATGCAGGATGCCTACCTGCACATTCCAATTGCTTAAGCGCACCGGAGGTTCCTGTGCTTCGAGTTTCAGAGCCTCCATTATCAGTTCCGAGCTCTTCCCTTCGGGCTGTCATCGGCACCTCAGGTTTTCATGAAGTGCATGGCAGTCATAGTGGTGTCTCTCAGGTACGTGTTCCCATACCTGGATGACTGGCTTCTCATGGCACCCTCCAGGGAGGCACTGATAACAGCCATTCATGAAACCCAGTCCCTTTTTCAGTCACTGGGTATCCTCATCAACTACGAGAAGTCACTCCTGGTGCCGTCCCAGAAACTGCAATTTATAGGAACAGTTCTGGACACCATCAGAGGGAAAGCTTTTCTTCCCTCAAACAGAGCAGAACACATCGGATCCCTCATCAGGGACCTGTCGGTGAAGAAGACCATCCCAGCCAGATTGGTCCTTCGCCTGCTCAGACACATGGCTGTGGCCATTGCAACAGTTCCGATGGCACGGCTTCACATGCAGGTAACCCAGTAGATGCTAAGGGTACAATGGGACCAAAGGCAAGACCATCTGCAGCAGCCAATTCGAATCACGAATACTGTGATTCGGGATTGGCAATGGTGGCTAGATCCGGGGAACCTCTCCGCGGGGGTTCCCTTTGTAGTGCCATCTCCGACTGTGACTCTCTCCAAGATGCCTCAGGGCTCGGGTGGGGAGCACACCTAGACGGTGTTTGGTCTCAGGGCCTTTGGACAGCCCTGGGGTCTCATTTCCACATCAACATTTTGGAAATGAGGGCAGTCCTTCACGCTCTGCAGGCCCTCCAGTCAGATATTCCACTGAGTACACTCCTGTTGCAAACAGACAATACTGCGGTGATGTATTATCTCAACAAACAAGGAGGCACTCACTCCTACCCGCTTTGCAGGGAGGCCATGAGAGTGTGGGAGTGGGTATTGCAACATGGCGCAAACCTAATTGCACTTCACGTACCGGGAGTGGACAACACTGTTACAGATAGTCCGAGTCACTCTCAGGCCAGAGTCCACAAGTGGGAACTTCTACAGGAGGTGGCAGAGGATCTGTTTCACAGATGGACCACTCCAGAGTTACACGTTTTCACGTCCCCATCCAACGCAAAACTGCCCAATTTTTGCTCGCTAGATCCAGAGCCTGGTGTTTTCTGGTGAGACGAATTTTCCCTGTCCTGGGCAGGCAGATTCCTCTATGCCTTTCCTCCTTTCCCGTTGATCTAGAGAGTTCTCTTAAAACTTTGCAGGGAGCAAGCAACGCTTATTTTGATCTCGCCTTTCTGGCCTAGACAAATTTGGTTCCCTCTTCTGCATCAGCTATCCCGGGAACCTCCAGTTCCTTTGCCAGTCAGCTTCCATCTGTTGTCTCAGGAGGCAGGTTCATTGGTTCATCCAGACTTACGTTCATTGAACCTGCACGCTAGGCTCCTAGAGACATAGCCATGATGCGATACGGGGTCTTGCAAGAAGTGGCAGATGTGCTCTCTGCCGCCAGAAAGCCGGCAACCCACGCAACGTACACCATGAAATGGCATAGATTTTGTTTGTGGCTCAAGCATGCTATTTCTTGCCATTAGACTGTCCCAAAAAAACTGGTTCTGGACTACCTGCTTTCCCTTTTTCATTCCGGACTGGCTTATTCCTTGATTAAAGTATACCTTTGTGCAATTTCTGCTTACCATTTCCCCATAGGCCATCGGACGGTGGCCCAGCTGGACACTATTTGTGCCTTTTTAAGGGGGGGTCCTCCATCTTATGCTGCCCATCAAGGATCCGATTCCTCCTTGGGACTTACCCTTCGTGCTGGAGCAGTTTACGCTGCCACCTTTTGAACCAGCCATGGATTACGCGCTACGTTTTCTCTCTTGGAAAACGTTATTTTTAGTTGCTGTTACTTTGCCGAGAAGGATTTCGGAATTGCATGCTCTAATGTGCAAAGAACCTTATTTGGTTTTTCACCAGGACAGGATATCCCTGAGGACAAACCCAAAGATTTTGCCTAAGGTGGTTTCAGCTCTCACGCTTAACCAGGATATCAATCTTCCAGTGTATTTCCCAAGGTACACTAATTGAGGAGAAGCCTTTCTGCACACCCTTGATGTGCACCGGTGCCTCAGATATTATCTGACCAGAACCAAACAGTTTCGCAAGTCGGACCAACTTTTTGTCTCCTTTGCTTTCAGAATGAAAGGAGCTCCTGTTTCCAAACAGTCTCTCTCGAGGTGGCTCATCCAGTGCATCACTTTCTGGTATGACAAGCACAACAAACCCTTACCGGGCGTGGTCAAGGGTCATCCCACGAGAGGGGTGGCCACTTCTTTTGCGGCATTAAAGAACGTCTTCACCTCAGCTATTTGTGCTGCAGCTACTTGGAGCTCTGTGCATACCATTATCAGGCATTACAGTTTGGACGTTGCATTGAGGCAAAGAGCAGGGTTCAGCCTAGTGATCTCTACCTTTCCTCCTCTCTGTGGCATAGAATTGCCACTATTGATTGGAAATCAGTCCTATCAGTCCTAATGGTGTAACCTGCTGCAAGAGCTTTATCTCAAAGTAAGATAGTACAGTTATGTAAGAACTTACTGTAACAGTAGATCTTTGAGAACAGCTCTTGCAGCAGGTACCTTCCCGCCCACCATCCCCCTTCTTTTGGAGGTAGGTCGTAGCCAAACACCCATCTTACGGGATGGGACGTTCTGATTTTACAGTCTTGGGCATCTGGTGGCAGATCCTTGGTCTCCTCTTCTGATGTCATCCAGCAGCTGGGAGTCTCCGGCGGGAGAACTGAGGATTGTGGGGGGACCGCCTCCTTATGTACTATGCCTGATGTCAGGGGCAGGACTGACGTCAGAGGTGGTCCCCACTGAAGACTGCTTGCTAGAAAATTTCCATGGGTTCCTGACACCTGACGGCTTCAGTCCTAATGGTGTCACCTGCTGCAAGAGCTGTTCTCGAAGATCTACTGTTACAGTAAGTTCTTACGTAACTGTACTTTATTGTGGTTTTTATGCACTTTAAACTTGTCTGTTGGACTGTCATTTGAACCCACTCTATTACAATTGGTGTGAGAAGTGGGAGTCAAACTCTGGTATGTCAAGGCTGCCCAGGAGGTGTTACCAGGGGGGTGTTGCTTCATAAGCACCCTGAGAGATGCAAACAGGGGAACAGACAGATCCAAGTGCACTGCATCTGACTTGATCTGTAAGTAAGAAGACTGGAATCCAACTGTTGCCAGGATTAAATCCAGGATCCCGGCCCAAGATGAAGACTACTAAGGATGAGGAGGATTTAGAGGAGACAGCAGAAACCCAGAAGATGAAGGAGAGACATGTGACCCCAGCACCAGATGACTCAAGAGAACTCCTGAAGTGGCTGTTCATGTGCCAATTGGAGATGGAGTGACACTGAGAGGAAGACAGATGACAGAGGGATGAGGATATATGGCTACAAGTAGAGGAGAGATGATGCCAAGACAAAAAATGGACAACCTTGAAGGCCATCCAAGACATGACACAAGATCAGCCAGATAGAACTGTCCCTGGAGACATTAAGCTTACCAAGTTGACTGAAAATGATGACATTGAGGCATAACTCACGACTTTTGAGAGGGTAGCCCAAACATGCAATTGGCCTCAGGACCAATCGGTGATTCAGTTGGTGCCATATTTATCCAGAAGAGCCCAGCTTGTATACAGCCAACTTACTAAGATAGATGGCAACAACTATGATAAAGTTAAGGAGGATGTTTTAAGGAGGTATAACATCAGCACAGAGACCTACAGGCAGCGGTTCCATTCACAGAAGATGGCCAGTATAGATACCCCTAGACAAACCTATGCCCACCTTAAGGACTTCTGCGGGAAGTGGCTACAACCCACCACCAAGACAGAGGACCAGACTATGGAACTTATTGTGATTGAACAATTCATACAAGTGTTACCCCTAGATGCGCAACTATGGGTCAAAGAACATAAACCGGAAGCAGCAGAGGATACCATTAAGTTGGCGGAAGATTATTTAGCAGCACGGACCACCAGACCCAGAGGACCCCAGAGTAACACAAGACCATCAAGTAGTCCAGTAAGACCTTATTTTACTGCTACAGACAATCAGAGAAAGTTCAATAGAAGGGATAGTGGGGGGTAGAATCCATTATTCTGAGATGATTTATCATGGTTGCCTTGGCAAAGGACATTGTGCGAAATTGCCCTAATAAAAGGTTTGAACCTACTCATCTTGCACTAGTAAACATCGGATATGTGGCCTCAGTGGGAATTGGTGAGCAACAGATTTTGGGTCTATTGGATTCAGGCAGCCAACAGACTTTGATAAGATCAGATCTGGCCCTAGATATACCCCAAAACGAATGTGATACAACTGTCTGCTGTGTACATGGGGATATACACTAGTATCATACTGCATGTTTGAATATAACTATCAACAAGGAATGCCACAACATGTTGGTTGGATTAGTACCACGTTTGCCAGTGCCAGTAATTGCTGGACAGGATTTTCCCCATTTTGGCGCCCTTATCAAAAACCATCAGTCTTTTCTGGAACCTGTGACTGTTGTGACCAGGTCCCAGGCAAAGGTACAGCAGTTGGAGGAGGTATTCCCTTTTGAAGAGGAGTACTTTGAGTCTGAAGGCAAACCCAGAAAGTCCAGAAAAAATAAGAAAAGGGAGAAAGGGGCCTGGAAAGAACTGCATTAAGATGGTACCCTAACAGAAATATCAGCGGTGCCACTGACTGACATTTCACAGGAGTAAAAACTTGATGTTACTTTACAACCTTTGTTTTTAAAGGTAGACAAGGAAGGACCACCAGGACATTCTCATTTTGTACTTAAAAAACAAATTTTGTAATGAGTGGTTGTTGACTCAGTTACTGCTGATGAAATTGAATAGTTGGTAGTACCTGTAACACTTTAGGAAACAGGTAATGCAGTGAGCACATGACATCCCGATGGCTGGGCATGAAGGGAAAGACAGGACTGTGCAACGTATTCTGTCTAGGTTTTGTTGGCTAGGGGTCCATCAAGACATTGCTGCTTATTGCTGGTCTTGCCCACAATGGCAGTTGGTGGCCAAAGGAGGGAAGAGAGATCTGGTACCCCTACAGCCCATCCCATATGTGACCAACCCTTTTGATAGGGTGGCAATGGATGTGGTGGGTCCACTATTAGAATTCTAAAGGTAATCAATATATTCTTGTAATATGTGATTATGCCACCCGATACCCCGAAGCAATACCTGTGAGAACTGCCACTGCCCCTTGTTTTGCTGAAGAATTAGCAAAAATGTTTAGCAGAATGGGTATACTGAAAGTCATCTCAACTGATCGTTGTAGTAATTTTACATCAGTAATGTTACAAGAATTGTATAAATTGTTGGGGGTGTCTGCTCTGAGAACTTCTCCTTACCACCCCCAAACAAATGGTTTAGTTGAACGATTCTTCTATTTTCACCTAGCATTTAATATCTCCCTCCTTCTTCTCTTTCTCCTGCCAGGACCTGTCCCCTGCAGGGTTCTCAGCATACTGGGGGTGTATAGTTCCTGGCCTCCCCCTCCTTTCCCCCCTGGCTTGCCCGGCCCCACTTCTCTACAACCCCTAGTCCCCCCACGTCCTTCAACCACCCTTCCTTTTTTTCTCTTTATCCACCTAGCGCTTATTATCCTTATTGATCTATTTATTACTTTTAATACACTAATCTCAGCCTGGCACTTTTTGTTACCTATTTGGCATATTCATCATGGGTTTCCCTTACCTGGGTTGTCACCATACCAACTTTCTCTGCATATTGCTCTGTCTGCACCATTTGACTCACCTTCTATCTCTGGCTGTTACCTTGCCGTCAGACACTCTCTCCATACTTAATCTGTATATTGCTTAGGACTGAGCGCATTTGTATTAATACCTTTCTTTATGTAATTGTACTTCACTGTATGTATTTTTATGCTATTATGCTTTTGCTGGTTCTCCCCTACTGTGTAACCTCTCCCCCAGGATGCTTCTGGAAATGAGCTGTTTACAGCTCATGTTGTCTTTGCTGTTAAAATCTTTCAGATAAATAAATATACGTCATTCTTATCAGACACTATAGTGGCACACTAGGGTCCCCCATGGCTTAGTCCATGAGGCAGTCATTAAAGGACTAGCCACGGGGGACTGTGGGACAAGAACAGTGGGCAGAGGGTTGCGAGGCTCAGCCAGATAAATGGTAAAATTGCAGCCTTCTCAGTTATTAAAAAAATTACCTACAGTTTGTTTCAGCTCAGTAGGACCTATAGGTCCTGTTGTCTTCTTACCAGGAAACATAGACCTTGATGGCAGATAAGGACCACTTGGCCCACCCAGTCTGCTCATTTCCATACCTGCTGGGTAAGCTGCAGATTCTAGTTAACTCAAAAAAAATATGTGAGCACCTGGAAAAAATAGCGGGGTGCTATTCTGCATTTATATCCAAAGATTAAAGTAAATAGCTCAGCACCCACACTCCAGACAGAAGACTAGGACTCCATGGATTGATTTAATCATTCCTTTATGTAAAAAAGTGCAGATAAAACACTGGCCAAAGTGGCTAGCAAGTAGACTGACATTTCTCCTGGCGTGCTGCCGGGTTTCTTCAGAGTGAGTTGGTACACAAACAAGTGCTTTTTTTTATAACAAACAGGTTCACATCGCATGTTGCTCACACACCTATCACCTCCTATAAAGTGAGTCGTGCTATTAATCAATCTATATAATTAATTAAACAGCTCACATTGAATCCTATGCAAATCAATTATTTTAAACATCACAATTATCATGGAACTGATGGAGCCTTTTTGTTAATATTATATTCTTTTTAACAGACCCTTATGCCACTTTTATTATTTTTTTCTTCAGCTTTTCAAACTTCAGCTTGTAGTTCCTCTCATTTTATTTTACACTCCAAGCTTAAAAGGTTTTGTCATGCCCCCATTACTTAAATTAAATTTTTCAGACTGCTATAGCCTCTTACGCATTTTGTTTAAAACGAGGTCCTTTTCCCTTATGGAAAGAATGCTCCATCTAGTTCCAGGCACTTAAACTTTGTCACAGAGAGCAGGATTCCATCCACTGGAATTTTTTTTTTCCCTATTATAGTAGTTGCTAACATTTATACTTTTTCAAAAATGCTGCAAGATCTATACTGTCATTTAACCCCTTATTCTGTCATGCCCCCAGTTAAAAAATCCAGTAACTTTCTCTCTGTCCCAGAATCTTCTTAAGATCCTCCCTCTTGCTCCCAAATTAACCAGTTCAATACCTGTGAAACTAAACTTATGATTTTTCTGCGCCTCTTTCGGAAATGTTTTACTATAGCATATGACATATCCCCTCTATCCACTGCTCTTACATGTTCTCCAATCCTTACTTTAAACTTCCTCACTGTCCTCCCTACACAGAAAGCTTCACAATTACAGCTATGTAGGTACACCAACCCACTGCTATTACAAGTATTGAAATGTTTCTGTGGAATTTCTTTGCCTGTAGTGGGGTGATGGAATGCTTTCCAGGTATCAACATATCTACAATACATACAATTTCCACACCGGTGTGTTCCCACCAGTGCAGGGGTCAAAACAGTCTTTTTCAAGGGTTCTGAACCCGGGACCATGTTGTTTATCACCATATCTCTTATGCTTTTGCACTGTCGGAAGACCACTTTAGGGCCCTGTTCTACAACATCAGCAAGTTTAGTGTCCAATTCCAAGATGGACCAATTACTGGCTATCACCTGTTTAACCTGATGTGCCCTTCTAGAAAAATTAGTAACAAAAGGGCAGGGCACTGTGATGTTTCTATCGTTCTTTGTACTCCATAAGGTTTGGTTCCTGTCCATATTTTCCACTTTCTGAATTGCCGAAGCAATACATTGTTTACTGTAACCCCTTTCTAAAAACCTCTTTACTTGTAATGCACTTTTTTGTTTAAACTCAGCTGGCTCAGTACAATTTCTAAGGGTCCTTATCAACTATTCCTTGGGTATGTTAAAACATACATGATGTGGGTGGCAACTGTCATATCTTAGAAGACTATTATGGTCTGTACTTTTTTGAAAAAGTGTGGTACAAATTCCCCCACTACTGTCCCTGTACAGCTTCAAATCTAAGAATGTTATTTCAGTTTGACGTATATCGTATTTATACCTCAAAAAACTGATGGTACTTTCCATCCACCCAATAAAACTCCTGAATTCTTCACTTGTACCTTTCCATATGATTAATATATCATCTATAAAGTGCCGTCACAAATCCAGCCTAGACAGGAATGGATTTGTGGCGGCGCTGTAAAGATGATCTTGCTCTCACTTTACTACAAACAAGTTTGCAACACTTGGTGCCATGGCTGTGCCACTACTGTACTGTATAGAACTCTCACTGTTAACTGCCCAGTAACCCCAGTAATTTATGCACTGCATAAAATCCATAAAAATCCTGTACAACCATCCAGCTGACCAATAGTATCGGGGAGGGGGTGGCTAACAGAACCCCTTTCCATGTATGTAGATAAATTTTTGAAGCCTTTGGTTCAAAATCTGAGATCTTATATAAAGGATTCCACAGAAGTGGTTAAACTGATGGAGGATATTTATGTGGAACCCCAGTGGTATCTGGCAGCGGTAGATGTAAATACATTGTACACTGTTATTCCACATCAGGAATGTTTCGATTCTTTGACCCATTTTCTTGATACTAGGATTGAAACAGAATGTGCTGAAATTCCAACACAATTTCAGGTGAAAATGGCAGAAATGGTATTACAAAAGAAGTTTTTTCTTTTTCAAAACCAGCTGTATCACCAGATAACGTGGCACAGCCGTGGCACCAAGTGTTGTAAACTTATTTGTAGGGAAGTGGGAGCAAGAACATCTTTACAGCACCTCCACAAATCCACTCCTGTCTAGGCTGGATTTGTGGCGGCACTTTATAGATGATATATTAATCATATGGAAAGGTACAAGTGAAGAATTCAGGAGTTTTATTGGATGGATTGAAAGTACCAGCAGTTGTCTGAGGTATAAATATAAGTCAAACTGAAATAACATTCGTAGATTTGAAGCTGTACAAGGACAGCAGTGGGGGAATTTGTACCACACTTTTTCAAAAAAGTACAGACCTTAATAGTCTTCTAAGATATGACAGCTGCAACCCACATCATGTATGTTTTAACATACCCAAGGGACAGTTGGTAAGGACCCTTAGAAATTGTACTGAGCCAGCTGAGTTTAAACAAAAAGTGTTACTAAGTAAAGAGATTTTTGAAAGGTTACAGTAAACAATGTATTGCTTGACAATTCAGAAAGTGGAAAATATGGACAAGAAACCAAACCTTATGGAGTACAAAGAACGATAGAAACATCACATGCCCTGCCTTTTGTTACTAATTTTCTAGAAGGGCACATCAGGTTAAACAGGTGATAGCCAGTAATTGGTTCATCTGTCACTGGACACTAAACTTGCTTGATGTTGGTGAACAGGGCTCCTAAAGTGTCTTCCTGACAGTGCAAAAGCATAAGAGATATGGTGTATAAGAATATAGTCCCGGTTCAGAAACCCTTGAAACAGACTTTTTTGGCTCCAGCACTGGTGGGAACACACCGCGTGGAAATTGTATGTATTGTAGATATATTGATACCTGAAAGCATTCCATCACTCCCACTACAGGCAAAGCAAATTCCACTGAAACATTTCATTACTTCAGGCTACAGGGTTGGTGTACCTACTTAGCTGTAATTGTGAGCTTTCTGTGTAGGGGAGGACAGTGTGAGAAGTTTAAAGTAAAGGATTGGAGAACATAAGAGCAGGGATAGAGGGGATATGTCATATGCTATAGTAAAACATATTTCTGAAAGAGGCGCAGAAAAATCATAAGTTTAGTTTCACAGGTATTGAACTGGTAGACTTGGGAGGAAGAGGGGGGATCTTAAGAAGATTCTGGGACAGAGAGAAAGTTACTGGAGTTTTGAACTGGGGGCATGACAGAATAAGGAGTTAAATGACAGTATAGATCGTGCAGCATTTTTGAAAAAGTATAAATGTTAGCAATTACTACAAAAGGAGAAAGAACAAATTCCAGTGGATGGAATCCTGCTCTCTGTGACAAAGTTTAAGTTCCTGGAACTAGATGGAGCATTCTCTCCATAAGGGAAAAGGACCTCGTTTTAAACAAAGTGCATAAGAGGCTATAGCAGCCTGAAAAAAATAATTTAAGTAATGGGGGAGTGATTAAACCTTTTAAGCCTGGAGTGTAAAATAAAATGAGAGAAACTACAGGCTGAAATTTGAAAAGCTGAAGAAAAATACAACTGAAGAGAAAATAATAAAAGTGGCATGAGGGTCTGTTAAAAATAATATAATATAACAAAATGACTCCATCAGTTCCATGATAATTGTGATGTTTAAAATAATTGGTTTGCACAGGATTTAATGTGACCTGTTCAATGAATTATATAGATTGATTAATAGCACTACTCACTTTATAGGAAGTGATAGGTGTGTGAGCAACATGTGAAGTGAACCTGTTTGTTAAAAAAAAAAAAGCACTTGTTTTATGTACCCACTCACTCTGAAGAAACCTGGCAGCACGCCAGGAGAAATGTCAGTCTATTTGCTAGCCACTTTGGCCAGTGTTTTACCTGCACTTTTTTACATAAAGGAATGATTAAATCAATCCATGGAGTCCTAGTTCTTCGTCTGAGTGTGGTGCTGATTCTATTTACTTTAATCTTTAGATTATAGTTAACCAACAGCCTATTTCCTCCCACCCCCCCACTATAATATTGCTTTATGTCTGTCCCATGTATGTTTGAATTCCCCACTGTTTTAGACCCACAGCCTCCCAGAAGAGGCAGTTCCATGCGTCCCCCACTCTCTCCGTGAAAAAAAAATGTCCTCACATTGCTCCTGAGCCGTCCCCCCTCTATCTTTAAATTGTGCCCCCTTGTTCTTGCACATCTCTTTTTCTGAAAGATGCAATCCTCCTGGACTTTGTTGATTCCCTTGAGGTACTTGAAATTTCTGTCATGTCCCCCTCCCCCCTTCTTTCATCAAGGGTATACATATTAAGCTCTCTCAGTCTCTCTTCATATGGTTTCTGATGCAGACCCTGCACCATTTTAATTGCCCTCCTCTGGACTGCCTCCATCCTGTCTATGTCCTTGCAGAGATGGGGTCTCCAAAACTACACACAGTACTCCAGATGGGGTCTCACCAGCTGTCTGTACAGAGGGATAACCACTTCCCTTTTTCTACTTGTGATGCCTCTCCCTATGCATCCCAATATCCCCCCAGCTCTCCTTACTGACTTCTCACATTGCTTGCTCACCTTTAGGTCATCTGATATGACTACCCCCAGGTCCCTTTCCATTATCGTTGTTGTTAGTACCTCCCCTGCCATTGTGTACTCATCTCCTGGGGTTTTGTTTTCCAGATGCATTACTTCGCACTTCTTTACATTGAATCTAAGTTGCCATATGTCTGACAATTCCTCCAACCTTGCCAAGTCCCTTCTCATCCTTTCCACCCCCCCCTTGTGTATCAACTGTTACAGATCTTTGTGTCGCCTGCAAAGAGGCATACCTTTCCTTCCAGACCCTCTGCAATGTCGCCTATAAAGACGTTAAAGAGGGACTGGACCCAGTATTGAACCCTGAGGTACTCCACTAGTAGCCCCTTCTTTGGAGTGAGTTCCATTCACTATTACCTCCTGTGTCCTGTTGTGCAGCCAGTTTGCTACCCAGGCTACCACCCTGGGACCCACTCCCAGGCTGGCTAACTTGATTATTAATCTTTTGTGCGGGACTGTGTCAAATGCCTTGCTAAAGTCTAGGTAGGCCATATCCACAGCTCCTCCCTGGTCCATTACTTTGGTCACCCAGTCAAAGAAGTCAATTAGATTCGTCTGACATGACCTTCCTGCTGTGAATCCATGCTGCCTTGGGTCCTGTACCCACTGGCCTCTAAGTACTCAACAAATATTTCCTTCAGAAGTAATTCCATCATTTTCCTACCACTGAGGTCAAACTAACAGGTCTGTAGTTTCCTTCTTCTGCCTTGCTCCCACTTTTGTGAAGGGGAATCACATCTGCCGTCCTCCAGTCCTCAGGTACCACACCATCCTTCCATGATTTATTAAAAAGGGTAGTCAGTGGTGTTAACTAGTTCTTCCCTCAGTTCTTTTAGAATTCTGGCGTGAATCCCGTCAGGCCCCATTGCTTTATCCACTTTCAGTTTTAAGAGTTCTTTCAGAACCCTTTCTTCTGTGAAAGGACTAATATCAACCTCCCTATCCGGAGTGCTTCTATTGACTGGATTAGGTATCTCCCCCTGCTTTTCCAATCTGAATACTGAGCAGAAGTATTCATTCAGTATCACTGCTTTTCACTTAGGGGTTGTTTTTCTGAGCTCCTGTGTGGCTTGTGTGGCTGTTCCTGGCCTATCTGCTGCCTGGTTCATCCTGTTTTCTTTTCTGTCCTTCCCTTTCCTGTCTTGTCCTGTGCTCCATCGTTTGTTTCTCTTTCTTTCTCTTCCATTTTCGTCCCCTGCACCTCCCCTCTCACTCTGCTTTTATTTTGTTTCTTCTTTTCGGCTTTTTCCTCCCTGCTTGCTTCCTACCTCCCCATAGGCCCAGTTTTCTGTATTGTGCATTTTGCATGTCATTTGTGCACTTCCTGGGAGTGGGCATTCCAGGGTGGTTCAGTACGCTTTCTCAGTACTCAAGTACACACTGCATATTCATGGAGGCTTTACCTACTGTGTGCTGACAGGACATCTGTTGCAGGTTTGATGCCATCATGTATATACTGTGGCCGGGAGGGTTATGGTGTCCCGACCACCTTGGCTCTCCATTTTTGCTTCCTGCAGTCTTTCTTCTTCTTGCTCTGTCAGTGTCTCCTTGCCCACTCGACTGTCTCTCCAGGTATTTGGCATTCCAGCACCATTCCCATGGACAGGTATGTTTATATTACCTCCAAACATTTCAATATTTAACCTCATTCTCTAACACCTGTAAACCTACTTTTCCATTTATTGCAACAGCTCATTTCCTAATGGCCATAGGACCCTGTATGATTTAGGGTGCTGTGGGATACTTCCACTTCCTGGGACTACTAATGCAAGTGCTGTCATGCTCCAAAGCTGTTTTGCTCATTTATTTCCACAACGTTTATTCACAGTCCAGGATTTTCTTTTTTTTATTCTCCACGTACCATCTTCCTCGACTAGGAGTGCCTATGTATTATTTGGCTGCAGGAGTTTGAATTGAGCAGGTGTCCTGCCATGCTCACATCCCAAGGCTGAATATTGCATCTCCTTATACTATTTTGGAATTGTACTTCTCTCCAGAATGGATCTTTGCTGCCTTTCAGGAGGGACTGCCTTACTACGGCACACATGAACAAAATTACTAAACACATACTGTTACTTCATGTGTGGGGGGGGGAGCAGCCTTCTTACAGTTATAACCTTGCCTCATATCCATCGGCCATTCCTGCACATGCCTTTCTGTACTCGTGCAGGACGGGGGGAATATATGTCAAAAACCTTCCTAATTCCTCTCATGCATGCTACTATCTAACGCTACCTGTGTGATACCACCTATGCTTTATCACTAGTTATCTCACTACAATTGCCTTCCTTGTGTACTATACCTAAGCATTCACCGCTCTCTGTATCTGTCCAGTTCATGTGTCCCTCATATTCTGCTTACATTTCTAGTTCCAGACTTCATCCATTCCTGTTCATTACTCTCATCATTGCAGCAGTTTGGTGCTTTGTTCCACCCATATCAGCAGTACTCCGGTCTCCATCCCTAACTTGCACTTTCTGAGTTGCTGAGTGAAGGTAGGCTTCCCCTGTCTACCGTGGATGGGATTCCGTTTCATTCTCTACCTTGTACTACTTACCAACTGGACTCTGGGAGACCTGTCTATGATCTATTGAATTGCACCATACCTTACTTCTGCCAGTTGCAGCTTCCCTTCAGGAATGGAACTGTCTCCTGCTTACAAACCTGACATCCTCCATCCCCAACTCTGCTGGACTGCATCAAGTGAAGGGTCACTGCCCTGATGAACGGGGATGGGAGTTATGTCTCCCATATCTGAACTGTTACCATACCTTTTCTACCTCATCCAGCTGCTGCTTCCTTTCGGGGACAGAACTACCTACAGCTTACCAACTTGACATCCTCCATCCCTAACTCTGCTTGGCTGCATTGAGTGCATGTTAGATTGCCATGATTATCAGGGATGGGAGCTATGTTTCCAATCTACAGGCTTATACAATGCCTTCTCTACCTTAAACCAGTTGCTGCCTCCCTTACGGGAATGGAACTCTCACACTCTGCATATCATAATCATGCTACTTATGCTGCTTCAGTTACTACTTCTCATCCCGATGCCCGTCTGCGTCTTCTTTCAGAATGAGGACTTTGCCTACCTGCTTCTACATCTTACCTTGTCTGCTGCTTAGAGTCAGCATCCTATCTGCCGCCTCCCATCCGGGAGTTTGACTCTACATATACTGTCTCCTCCATTGCAGCTTCACTGATGCAGATTGCTATCCATGTTCAGATGTTCAACTTCGTTCTCATCGTCCTGCATCTCCTAGCTACTTCTACTCTGGATATTCATACCTCGCTCATCCCTTCTGGATGCTTTTTCTCCATTCCGCTGCTTCACATGTGTGTCCTCCATCACTATCGATGCTCTGCCTGTGACTTCAACTGCCAGTCCAGGACCTCATTGATTAGTTTGCCTCCATCCTGCCAGTTTGTCACGTCCTCTCTATTGCAGGCCCTTCTGCTTCGACTGATCCACTCAACATCCAGTTCTTCCATGGACCTTCGTTTCTAGCCCCCGGGCCTCCTTCCCTCATCCTGTAGATCCTGCAGGCCTGTTCAATCCCTGTTTCACCCCAGGTAGATTGCCTCATGGACTTCCATGCTGCAGGTCTCCTGTCTGGCTGCTGTACGAACTTGTTTTCTTTGCAGTGTTGGGACCATGTCCTTCATCGCTTCAGCACCTCCCATCTTTTTCCCTGGTTGCTTCCAGCCTTCATCAGATGTGGGACCCCTGTTACTCTTGGTGCCTGGCTGGGCTCCTCAGCCTTCCGTGGATCATCATTTAATGCCTTGCTTCAGCTTTCATTCAGTTGACTGCTGTTCCCCATAGACCTGACCTCGTCCTGCTCCTTTCTGCTCTGGACACCTTACGGCTTTGCCTGGCCCAAAGCTTCCTCTGTTCATTCCTTCAATTCCTTTGAATCACTCAGTCAATCACTCAAACTTTATTTAACCTGGCTTTTCACCTTTGAGTGAGCTCGTTTGCAGGTGGGCCTGGACAACATTTTCACTGGACAACAATACAATGGTATTGATATACTGGTACTCATCTTGTACCACATTTGACTGCAGTCAATAATACCTTTCATGCATTTGCAGTATATTCGGATTACAGGCACAAGGGATCCCCCCTCCAGACTTTCTTCCTATTGTCTGGCTGCCTTCTTCTCTTCGCCTTACTGGCTCAAGGCTTTGTGCTGTTTGCTGTGGCTCTTTTGGGCCTTGTATCCTATCTCCAAACAGTACTCCTGACGAGTCATCTGCCTTACCATACGATGCATCCTTACTTCTACTCCAGCTCTTTTAACAGTGCCATTACACTACTCATTCGACCATTAAAGCATTACTCTGGTGTACTTCTACTGCCAGCAAACATTCCTTGGCTTACACCTCCCATAGACTCTTACTTTACCATAGAAGGCTGTTACTGCCCATGCAGTTCTTCCCAATCATTCATGGACTCTATTCGCTTAGACAATAGGAAGATCTCCTCCATTTCTATCAGGATATACCCTCTAATCTCTGTCTAGCCAGTCACCTTGACTTCCCCGGATACCTCATCTTGTCTCCATCCTGATACATGGAAAAGACTTAAATCCTTCTATTGTACTCAAACTTCATATTCAGCATTGCCTCTATTGATACGGGGAATCACAAGTTAACATATTCAACTATGGGTATCATCCATTATACCTACTGCTACCTCTTATTTCAACAATGACTCTGATAACCAAGTTACTTGGCTCCTGCTTCCCAACAATCATGCTAGTTTTAGGACTTGTACAGATACTGTCCAGAATAGTCATCATGGGATCCCCACAGCTAGCCGATTATTGACTCCACATCATCCAACCTTTGATTTCACTCCCGGGCATCATTATTCCTTATGTTTTATTCACACTTTTTCACCTAATACCTGCAGCTAGGTCAACCACTCTCCAGCGGACCTCTCAGCCTCTTCTTCTTAAAGTACCTTTGTTCATCTCTTCAGCACTGGCCATTACTGAGAACTGGGTCTCCCGAATTCTATCTGACAATCTGTAACAGCCATGACAAATTCACTAACAGCCTTGCATCCTAATCGGTATTAATCAGCTGTGATACTAAAACCTGTGGTATCCTGCAGTAATTGATCTCACTACTAATCCAGCCTACAGACTCTTTTCGTCTGCCCCAAGCTCCTCTCATGTACTTCAGCAGCAAGATTACCTGTGAATTTAACCACTTATGCCACCAGAGTGCATCTCCAAAATTATCACAGCACAGGAATGCCCATACTGAATTCAGGCAGTGCACCAGCAGAGGATTTGAGCATAAGTCTCAAATGTCATGACCAAAGAAGCCATATATTCCTCATACCGAATCCCAATCATTCCTCATATGTATTAGGCTATTATTTGGATAGCTCAGCAAATAATCTTCTAGTGCTGTACTAATCACTTGTAGCATCATTTTCATCAGGCACTCAAAGTCTCCTATGCTCAGTTTACTCTGGGATGCTTACCTAGTGACTTTTGATCACTAATGGATTTTTTACCTCCAGACTACCTCGAATATCAAACCTCATATGACTTGGAGCAGTTTCTCATAATTTTACTAATCATTACAACTACCACAGTGTACTGTCTAGTCTTGTATCACTCAAATCTGCTCTCCCGACTCATTATGTCTGTACAGTCCCTCAGACATACATCCTTAGCCACTTTGGAACCATGATCTACATCAGCCCTTCTTTAACTGGATCTGCTCGACATAGGATTTACCATCCCTATAGAAAAGATATACCCTTCATCTGCAGGATCATCATTCAGGATGTATCATCCTTAGATCAAGAATGAACCGTCATCTCCAGCGCATTCAAAGACTTCTACAAATTCTATTCTATGGATGTTTCCTTGGTGTCTCCTTGTTCAATACAGAGTTCCTACCTTCTAGACCATACCTTTACATTCAAGCCTCTCACAAGTTGAATCATTCACCATGACTTCTTCTACCATTGCCATTCTACCATTCCCAGTTTAATACCTTATCGATCTGGTCATGGTCCCTCTGCCTATTACAAGTCTGTTGGGCAAGCATCATTCATCATCTTGGAAACTTGGACTTCCTTTGTTCTCCTTCTCTCAGATTTACTTCATACTTCAGATTTTAATGCTCAGTCAGAACAGATTCCTCTCCAACTTCAGGATCATCACGCTATCGGCATAATCCATGGATCAAATATGGATTACCGTCTCTCAAGCAACCCGCCAAACTTAAATTAGCTCTGGCTACTAGAACCTAGATCCTTCTCCATTTAGTATGCCCAGAAGGGCGGGCAGACCTCTGGCCATGGGTCCTCAGAGGTTTCCTCCCCCCTGTGTTTTTTTCCTTTCCTGAGTGCCAGGGAGTCATACTCCCCATCAGTTGGAGGAGGTATCTCTTTGGGCCTTCTCTTCCCTACAAACTACTACCTACAGTACATACCATCTGTGGTATCAAGCATATCTGACCTGATGTTATTTTATTGGATTTTATATGAACTAGTATTTATTGTATGTGTGTTTTAGTATATTGTTTTTATTTGTAATCATCTGTTAACGTGCCTTGGTTTTAGAAAGGCGTGGTATAAATAAATATTATTGTTATTATTATTATTATTACTACTCAAGGGTGGGATTAGAGTAAGGCCACAAAAAGTACTACAAGTTACACAAGCACTATATACCCCATCTCTCCTTCTTGCTGTTCCACAAACATTGAATGGGAGGGCTTGACCGAGGTTCAATGTGGGGAATAGCTCCTCCCACAGCCTCTTTATAAGCCCTCCTCTAACACGCCACCCTTGCTTAGGGAGTGTTTTTTGTCCACCACCTTTCTCTCCTCCTCCTTCTCCGGCGCTCTTCTCACCCTTGCTCATGGGCCTTCTATACACTACAAATTACTACTTACATACCTACTACTCAAGGGTGGGATTAGAGTAAAGCCACAAAAAGTATTAAATTAACCAAGCACTACATACCTTATCTCTCGTTATTGCTATTCCACAAACATTGAACCTGCTTCTCCAGCAAGCTGTCACAACATGTTTCTTGTGCATGTGGGCAAGCAAACTTAAAAATGAAAATAGATGTGTACAGATATGAACAGACTTTAGGGAAATCAAGGGGTGACTGAAAGATGTTAGTAGAAAACAAGTCTATCATTTAAACCAGAGGGCTGTTGCAAGCCAAAGCAGATGATCAGCTTGGTTTCCATGTCTTTTCTGTGGTTAGAATCCCAGAAGCCCTGCTTCACCCTTGACATGGGTGCCTCTGGTGCTGCAAGCAGCCCGGTGGGTCCCCTCTGTCCACCGGCTGCCTTCCTCACTGTACTGCCCGCTGATCACCAGGCTGAAGCTTTACCCTTGGCACAGGTGCCTCTGTTGCTGCAAGCAGCCTAGTGGGTCCCCTCTGTCCGTCAGCTGCCTTCCTTGCTGTACTAGTTGCCAATCACCAGACCAAAGCTTCACCCTTTACACAGGTGCCTCTGCTGCTACAAGCAGCCTGGCGGGTCCCCTCTGTCCACCAGCTGCCTTCCTCGCTGTACTGCCCACCGATCACCAGACCGAAGGTACGCTGCTGAAACTTGACTGGCTGGAACCATCGGCTCTGCCTGCTGATTGGCTGCTCAACTTCTTTTATTCTTTGCTACTCCTGTCCCTTTTGGACTTTAAGCTAATGTTACTTACTGATTTTTGGTACAGGTTAAGTTTCTCCCAATTGTCCTGTGAATCCTAATTTAAATGTGAACCTAAGCCTGTTTACAGCAATTTTGCACTGCAAGGGTAGTTTGAAGTGCAGGTTCTTTTAGAGTGCAGGTTTGTAGGTTTTAAAGTATTACAGCTCTCTTTATTTTAAGGTCCTGTGGTAAGTTACCCTGAATCAGAAACTAAATTTAAAGTGATACAGTTTTTTGTGACTACTTCTCTGCCTAGACCAGATTTCATTTGGGTCACAGTTGTATGCTGTGCCCTGCAAATAATCTAATTTCTGTTTCACTTTGTCTCCTTCCTGCCTGAATTTTTCACCCACCCCCAGCTTTTCTTAAATACTCGCCCTCCCCCATGGCACCGCCCCCAGACAGTCTTCATTCTCCCCTCTCACTAATATTGCAACCCCCCCTTAAAGATACAAAGTGCAGTTATTAGGCCTAACACTTGTCCTGCCCTCCCTTTAAAGACATCTTCCTATTTTCGCCATCTGCTTATCTATCAGCTTTGTTTAGTGCCTGCTCTGCTATCTGCTTGACAGTTCCACACCTGAGCTTCCTCCCTTGCTACCATCTACATAGTCCCAACAGTCACCAAGTTGCCTTGCTATCCCCCTGCCCTAGCTAAAATGCCCTATTTTAACCTACATTTTTTATCTTAAACTGGTTCTCTGTTTTTCATTTTTTTACTTCTTCCTCCATTTCTTTCTCCTTTTCTTTCCTATTCCACACTATGTTTACTGGTTTATAACCTTCACTGGCTTTTTTTTGCCTGTTTAGCTACTCTATTAACCCACCTCACCAAATCATTCTCTTAACACTTGGCCCTACAGCCATTGGCCTGCCCCAGGCTTCTTTGCCTTTACAGAGTTGCTGTCAGTCACCCAAAAATGCCCATAAGGTGTCGCCTCTCCTCTTCTACTCAGCACTCCCAAGATGGTGTCCATAGCTTACCTTTTCCTCTTTGGCTGCATCCTCCATCTAACATTGGAGTCTAATATGGACACTCTGAAAGAAACAACCTTCCTGAACTCTCCTACAAGCCAGGAATCACGTCTGGTGGTGTTTGCTCCTCAGCTAACTCCTTCCAAAGGCAGTAATCTGCAGGCAATCAGAATGTTTCACATCCCTTCCTGCTCTACACCACCTAAGCAGACACTCCTTATCTTCTCCATTAGGGTGGCAATATTTGCTCTGATCACCTTTCGTTGCCCCTCCAGCTCTTGTCTGCTGCCCTAGGCAGTGCCCATGCTAAGCAACCTAACAAAGCCTTTCTGAGATTCATTGTAAGATATTTCATGAAACTATTAATCCTGCTGTTGCTCTGTGCAGGTAGTGTGGAACTAAACCCGCCCCCCCCCCGGTCTGCTAGCTGCTCCAAGTGACCTCCCACAGTTAAAGGGCCAGAGCTTCCTGCATATGAATGTATGCAGGCTAGTCAATACATTTGACCTGGTCCAAGCCTGAGTGCTACACGCGATGTCTGATGTAGCAATATTCTTGGAAACCTGGCTTAAGAATCATGTACCTGACAAAATGTTTAACATCCTTGACTACAACCTACACAGGTGTGACAGGTTGACCAGAGGTGGTGGTGTTGCCATATATATTAAGGACAAATTGCTAACCTCTGATATTGTCTGTACATCAATGCCCAAAGAATTTGAGTGTCTTGCCCTCAAGTTAACCTTATCACCTGGAGTAGCCCTACTGGTAGCCACATGCTATAGGCTCCCTGCTGCTGGCCTGTGTACAGTACCTCACCTTCATTCCCGCTTGGAGAAAGCGACTACTGAATGCATCATAATGGGGGACCTTAATCATGATTAGAATGATGCCTGTACCAACAGGCTCAAGGATTTCTGTGATGAGCATGGGCTAACTCAGATTACCCCTGAGGTTACCTGACATAATAAAAAAAAAAAACCCTGACCGAAGCTCCTTGCTGGATCTTATGCTCATCAACAAGCCACATGATATCTCCCATACAGGGGTCTTCCATAATGACCTGAGTGGCCACTGCGCTGTTGCCTGTGTCAGGTGTTCCCCACATCTACCTTCAACCTCTACTTTCAAACTAAATTGTAGCCTAAAACATTTCTGTCTCCCTGCCTTTCTGACAGATCTTGGGAATATTAAGTGGCAGCACTTCTATTTCACATCTTCTGTGTCTGAAGCATTCTGTATTTTCCAGGATCTGTTACTAAGGGTAATCAATAAACATGCACCTTTAAGAAAGGTTATATCTAGCTGCCCCAGTGGCACTGAGGGTTAAGGCACTAGTCGCCTCACCTCGCTTCATGCCAGTGACCCAGGTTCGGGAATGAGCCTGGGCTGTTGGGGGTCGGCAGGAGCAGGGAGCGATAGAGCATCTGATGGATGGCTGTCCCTTTCTGGGAAAGGAGTAGGGTTTCGTGTCGCTCTTGAGTGACCTCTGGCATTAGTCTAGGGTGGCCTGGAGCCTGTGGTGCTAAAGTGCTGGGGTGCGGAGCTCAGTGGACGCTGGTCATCATTGCACGTCTGGGCTCCATGGGAGGGTGATGTGTGGGGAGAAAACTAAGTAAAAATATCCTCTACCTCCTTATAGGTGAAGGAGGGTCCAGAAGGGTTGGCCAACCATGCCCAGTGTCGGGCTGTCATCTCATCTCCTCCGCTTTCCTCCATGCCTGGTCACCTATCTGGATTCTAGATAGAGCACCAGGAGGAGCAATCTGGTGGTCCCACTTTGGGGGACTCAGAGCTGGGGGAGCTGGGTGGCCGGGTAATGGTCGGAGAGCTAGGGTCCCAGGAGGAACGAGAAGACGAGAGCTTCAGGTGGGCGGGATTAAGGCAAGCCCTGAGAGACCTCTCTGGAGAGAGTTCAGGTAGGGAGAGTGATAAGAAAGAAGAATTGTAAAAAAAAAAAGAAAGGTTAAATTTAGGAAACAGGCACCTGATTCGTTCAGCCCATCCCTGAAGAGGGCCCTGTGGTCCAGAGACACACTATGCAAAAGGGCAAGGAAGTTGCAGTCTGACTCAGACTGGCTGTTCTTTCGGGTAGCCAGGAACACCTGCACCAAACTGAACAGGATGGAAAAATCATGTTTCTGTCAGTCCACCCTCAAGGAAAACAAAAACTGCTCTGCCAAGTTTTGGCAAATCTTGAGAGATATCGAAGGACACTCCCCTGCCACCCCAATTCCGGCCAAAATTGTAATGAACAATAACACCTACACAAATAGGTCTGAGATCCTTGACCAGCTCAATAATTACTTTGCTACTGCAGGCCTCGCATTCGATGCCTCGCCTGTTAGTAAATGGAGTGCCCCAAGTGCCGCCAGTGTAGGTACTAGCCCTGCTTTTCTCCCCTGTTCCAGCTGCCCTCCCTTTAATTTCCAGCCAGTGTCCTTTAAACAGGTGGAGGACCTTCTTCTCTCGCTAGATACCAAAAACAATGCTGGTGCCGACTCGTTAGAACCCGTCTTTCGAAAAGCAGGCTATTATCATCTGACAGCACCTATTGCTCATCTATTTAATAGCTCACTTACCCAAGGGGAGCTACTGCTGAGTTGGAAAATTGTGCATATTATCCCTTTGTTCAAGTTGGGAGACCCTAGAGACTTGAATAATTGCAGACCAATCTTGCTTCTTCCTGTACTATCCAAGCTACTAGAAAAATTGTCAACTCACAACTGAGGGAGTATTTGGACTGTGAAAATATCCTTAACCCAGCCCAATCGGGGTTCAGACCTAAGCATAGCACCATGTCGGCTCTAGCCAAAGTGTCTAATGACTGGTTAAAAGCCCTGGATAATAAACAGCACATCTACACACTTTTCCTTGACCTTAGCCAAGCCTTTGGCACGGGTGATCACTCCATCCTACTTGATACTCTGGGTAGTATTGGTCTAACCCCTGCTGCAGTAAAGTGGTTTTACTGCTACCTCACAAATCGAAGACAACAAAATAAAGCACAAGGGGAACTGTCCCCACTAAAAGCTTTGCCCTGAGGCATCCCACAAGGTTCTATCCTCTTCGCACTTTTTAATTAACCACATAGAGTCTGGCATACTCGTAGGAAATGTCCACCATTTCACGGATGACAGTCCTCTATACAACCAACCCCTCTCTAGATCTTGCTTACAAGGAGTTACAGCAGGACTTTATCATCTTCCAGCATAACGTGCTGAGCCTGAAGCTTTTGCTGAATGCCAAGAAAAGCAAAGCCATGATTATCTCCCGCACTCCTCCCACAATATGGGGACACCTGGTTACCCCCAGATTATCGCCCTCCTTGGTGAACCTCTGGAAATAGTGGATAAATTCAAGTATCTGAGAGTCTGGTTGAATAACAAATTCAGTTTCATTGTACACCTAAGTGAGTTAGCAAAATAGCTAAGACAGCGCCTTGGCATATTTTATCGCATAAGACATCTACTCACTCTCGAAGCTAAGATGCGGCTGATTCAAATAACCTTTCTACCCTTGCTTGACTACGCTGACTTTCTCTACAGTCACGTATGCCCTCCAGAAGCTTGACACACTCTACCATCATTCTTTGAGATTCATACTTGACATGCCCCTACAGACTCACCACTATGTGTTGTACCAGGCAATTGATTAGCTATCCCTCTTCATGAGGGAGGAGGCACATGAATGCCCTCATGTGGCTCTTCAGGGCTATTTCTAACAAACTCCCACCCTATATCTGCAACCTGTTCAAATGGTCTAAAGGTGTGTATGGCCTACGGAACTCCTCCTTTGTCCTCCTCTAGCTACCATGGACGAGGATGCATCATGGCACAACTGCCACCAGCTCCTTCCTACCATCACTTTGGAACAACACACAGAAAAGCACTTAAACTTTCTCTCCTGCCTAGCCCCTACATATTCAGGCAGCTGCTTTATTGATGCTTGAAGACTGTGTGCAATTGCTTCAGGTAATCACTGGCATATGGACTGAATATTTCCCTAGCTCCTGTACCTCCCTGGCCTTCTTATTCCCCTGTCAGCCGGCATTCCTTTTTAGTGTAACTATCCTGCCCTCCTGTGGCAACCCCCTTGGGGGCCTCTTCCCTAGCAGGGCTGCCCCCTCCGCTCCCCTCATGTGTCTTTGCCCTCCTCTCCTCTCTCTGTCCTCCATTGTATTTTTGCCATCCTCTCTTCTCTTTGTCCTCCACTGTCTCCTAACCCATATATGATAAATTGCCTGTATATGCATATAGTCCTCGTTGTCTAAGTCTTGCTCCAGTTATCTAATGATCTCGTACTTAAAATAATCTGTTTCAGTGTCTGCTGTATTATGAGTCTTGTTGAATACTTTAAATGAATTTGTCCTCTGTGCCCAGGACCATCTTGCAAATGAGCTTGCTGAACGATGTAACTGCCTGGTTAAATAAAGTTTGATTTGTTGATTGATTGATTGATTGAAGGACACAGATAAAAGATCATTGACACTTTGGTCCCTGGAGATAAAGTGGAATACAATGGGCTTGTCAGTGGCTGCGTTCCTGACTGCCCTGTAATGTTCCCTGAAATGGTCAGCAAAGTGTCTACCAGTGTCTCCGAGATAAATAGCTTCACACTTCCTGCAAAGTATACAATATACAACATTAGTAGAGCTGCTACAGAGGAACTGTTGGGAGTAGGTAGGCTCCTTCTTACCAGGAGATTCCACAGGTTGGGTGGCTGGTGGTAGTAAGAGACATAGAAATATAAGCCTTACGGTTGTTTGCAGCCTCTGACCCTACCTGGTTATTGGCTTTTCACCCCTTCTTCCCACCTCTAAGGTTCCCTTACATTATACCTGTCCCAGGCATGTTCCCTTCATAGGGTTATCCCTTCACTGCGCTCACACCCACTGCATCTTGTGTCAGACTATTTCATGTGTCCACCACCCTCTCTGTGTAGAAAAACCTCCTTGCATTTCCCCTTAACCTGCTACCTTCCAGTTTCATATCATGCCCCCTCATTCTTATACGTCTCCTATGCTTGAAGATGTCTCTTCACTGCACCTTGTTTATGCCGCTCCCTTCTCTCCTTCAGGGAGTACATATTGAGGTACTTTAATCTCTCCTCATATGTTTTCTGGTGCAAGTCCAGTACCATCTTAGTCTCCCTTCTCCAGACCACCTCCACCCTATCAATGTCCATATAAAGGTGCAGCTTCCAAACTTGAGTACAGCACTTCAGGTGAGGCCTCACCAGTGTTTTATACAGTGGCATCATCCTGCCTTCTGCTAGCGTTGCCTCTGCCTATACATCCCAGCATACCACAGGTCCTACCTGCAGCCTTTGTACTCAGTTTAGACACACTTAGGGCATCCTCAGCCCCCCCATTGGAGGCACCCCACATCTCCACGGCAATGTGAAGTAGAGCTTTCTCCGTCTCTGCACCCTCCCTATGGAATAAGCTCCCACAGTCCGTTCGCTCATCCCCCACACACCTGGCCTTCAGGCAATGAAAAACTGTCTCCTAGCTGCTGCTGACTGTCACTGCTCCCAGTAATTAACACTAGGGCACTCTAATGCCCATGTCTCCATTCCACTTCCCCTGCCCTCCAATTATCTCCTCTCTCATCCCTGTATTTGTCTAAAACCCTCCTTCCCTTATAATGTCTAATTCCTGAAAGTGATGAGAGTATCTGACTATATGAACCTGCACAGCTTCACAGATGACCCTGTACTAAACTGGTTTCATGTCATGTTTATAATGCTACATATGTTCTTCTGCACCATGTAACGTAGTTCCTGTATTTCATGATCTTACTTCGAGTGAGAGCTCTTGCAGCAGGCTATTACAATCAGGACTACGCCGCAGGCACTAGGACCCTCCAGTGAAACTTCTGCCAGCAATACACAGCAGGGACCGCCACCGACGCCGGCCCCACCCCGACGTTGGTCAGGGTACAAGAGGGGGCGGACCCAGCTTCACCTCAGTTCTTTCCCGCTGCATCCTACATGTGAAGATGAAAGAACAGCTTTTGCTTGCAGTTGCAGCTAAAAAACTTGTGGATTTTGTTCTACAATCAAGATTCTACACTCGTTTTCAACGGGTTTTCTCATCTTAAGGTACCCGACATCAGTCTGCTGCCATTGGTTGTTTTTTCCACCTTTTGAGTGTTGTTTTCCTCACTCTTAGCACCGTTACTGAGTCCGACGTCAGCCGTTGCCCAGCCAAGATCGGTGGATGTCTTCTCAGGCATCGGTATCTCCTGAACACTTAAACAGGTGTGAGTGAGGGAGGCAGATCCCAGTGAAGGACGGCCATCAGCTATGCGTTTTTTGTCTAGGCCCGGACCTCGACACTGCCAACTGCGCAGATTGCCAGGCCTTTACCAGCTGGACCCGCATACACTGCCTCAAGGCCCTTAAAGCCTACCTGTTGGAGCAGAAGATGGATCTGCACTGCTTGAAGGAGAAGCAGAAAGAGAAAAAGCATCATAGCAAGGACCGTAGTCAGTCCCAGTCTCGGTCGCGCTCGCATTCGCAGCCCTCTCCTAAAAAGGCCCATCCCTCGGGTTCTGGAGAGCTCCCGGAGACTACTCAAGCTAAGGCCAGCCCGTCGGGGAAGAAGTCGGCCAAGCCAAAGGTGACCCCGCTAAGGGTCATCGCTAAGTTCTTAGAGGTGCCTGCTTCGGCCCCACCTGCTAAGGCACCGACACCACCGGCCAAAGGCACAGCTCCGGAGCCCAAGGACTCTCCACTACCCCCTGGCGGCACCCCGTCATTGGTACCTACACCGACGCCGGTCAAAGGGGTGAAGGACATGGGAACGGTCACGGAAGATCCAACGTCCCCATAGCCCAAGTCCTCCTCCCCCCTGGGCCCTCAGGAGGGCTCTCCTTCACGCCCCGGCGTTCTGGAGACTTCCTTCCCAAAACGAGCGGCTGAAATATTCACCAAGGATGAGCTCAAGGATCTTTTTTCCTTTTGGTGGGGGGGAAGGTCCATAAGCAGTCCTCCCCATCGCCGGCCCAGACACTGGTACCGGACCCTGCGGAAAAACCACAGCCGGGAGGTGAGCCTTCCCCAAGGAAGTCGCCGGAGTGCCAGCCTACACCTCCCTCCAGGGCTCATTCCCACACAGGGTCTCAGGACCACCGATGATGCTCCTGGGACTCGGGTGACCGACGTCGGTCTAGGTCACACTCCAGGAGCCCTTCTCGCTTGAGGCGAGAATGCTCCTGACGTCGTCCTCTGACTGATGTCAGTCACTGCTATGTTGCCGGTCCAGAGACCGTAGTCGGTCTTCGAACTGATGATGTTGGTCCCCTAGCTACCGATGTCAGCGAAGGCATGGTCATAGGACAGGGTCAGACTATTCCAAGTTGGATAGACGATCCTCCTCACCAACGTCTACCTCCTCTTCCTCTCTCAGTCTCAAGCGCTCCCCGGGAGAGAAGGACCAGCCTCGCTTGCCTCTGGACGATCCTACTTTTATGGACGTCATGAGGCACATCCAGGCCTCCAACGAGTGGGACACGGAGAACCTGGATCCGGAATGGCTAAGTGCCTGAGGCAAAAGGAGGCAAAGCCTCTGGTTATCCCTCCTTTGGTCGATACGTTCCAGGACCTTACCAGAACCACCTGGATGCATCTGGCCTCAATCCTGGCAGTTCCAAAAAAGTTGGACAGGCTGTATAAGGCCCAGAGGGCAGAACCCTTTCTAGCAGAACACCCTCAGGCCAATTCTTCAGTGATCACAGCTGCCCATGACAAGTCCTGGAAAACAAAGCACCTCAGCTCCCAGCCTCCTGACCCGGAGTCTCACTACTTGGATCAGGTGGGGAAAAAAGTATATGCTGCATCCACCTGTTCCATCCGGTCCTTCAACTTTCTGACGCATATGGTACAGTACCAGAATGCGATGTGGGAGAGGGGACTAGAGCTGATGAAGACCAAGCCAGACTCTGACCAAGTGCAGAGCTCCTGGCCCTCCTTCAGTTGGGCTCAGACGTAGGCTCCCATGTCCTGAGAGCCTCGTATGACACTGCAGACATGGCAGCCAGGGCAGACTCTTCCGGGGTGTGCCTCCGGCGCCATGCCTGGTTGAGAGTCTCGGGCTTTCACCAGGATCTGCAGGCCGGTATCAAGGATTTGCCCTTCCAGGGTACCGTGCTGTTTGGGTGGGAGATGGAGGCCTTGATCTCCCGCCTCCAGGAGTCGGGCAAGTCGTTCTGGTCGGTCCGCCAGATGTACCATGGCGACCAGCAATGACAACACCGTAGATGGCCTTTTCATAAGTCCTCAGGCAGTCAAGGTCCAGCCCATGGCAACCAACAGGGGCAGAGAGGAGGCTCTCGAAGGAGATCCGGAAACCAGCAGTCTGGTGGACCGCCTGCCATGGACCCAAGTCCTCCCAGGCCTCTCTCCCCACTCCCAGCTCTGCCCAATGACTCCCTTCCACCCCCACCTCTTCCATGGGAAGATCCAGGGGAGCCAGTTGGGGGCCACTTCTCCCTTCATTTCGAAGGGTGGAAGTCAATCACCGCAGACCAGTGGGTCTTGGATATCATCAGGAGAGGACACACGCTGGAGTTCACAGAGTTTCCACTGCATGCTCCACCAAAGCTCTCCCGTTATCCTCCTTCTCACATCCCGCTAATAGAAGGAGAGATATAGACCCTCTTGCAGAAGAGAGCAATAGAGAGGGTCCCCTTGCATCAGCAAGGGCAGGGGTTCTATTCCCACTTCTTTCTGGTCCCAAAAAAGACTCAGGACCTTCGTTCCATTCTGGACCTCAGTCCTCTAAACTCTTTATTGAGTATAAAAGGTTCAGGATGGTGACTCTTGAAGGACTCCTTCCCTTGCTGCACCAGAGGGACTGGCTCTGCTCTCTCTCGACATGCAAGGTGCATATATGCATATCGGGGTCTATCCTCCCCACAGGAAGTTTCTGAGGTTCCACTTCCAAGGGAGGCACTTTCAGTTTCGAGTGCTTCCGTTTGGCCTCTCTTCCACTCCGCGAGTCTTCACCAAATGCCTAGCAGTGGTGGCTGTGGCTCTAAGGTGTATGGGGCACTACGTGTTCCCCTACCTAGACGTTTGGCTGCTTACGGCCCCGTCAAGAGTAAGCCTTTTACGAGCTCTCGAAGACACTTATACTCTGTTCCGAGAGCTGGGGATCACCCTGAACTTACAAAAATCATCCCTGGAGCCCAGCCAAAAGCTCTCCTTCATAGGAGCGATCCTTGATTCCATCCAGGGCATGACCTTCCTTCCCCAGGACAGGGGAGTTTGCTTGCGAGAGATGGCAGAATGGATCTCCATAACTCCTCAAGTTCCAGCTTGGAACTTCCTCAGTTTACTGGGGCACATGGCAGCGGCCATTCCTGTTACTCCCTTGGCCCACCTCCACATGAGGGTCCTGCAGTGGATGCTCAGGGTGCAGTGGGACCAGAGCCACGACTATCTAGACTCCCCGGTCAAGATCTCAGAGCCAGTTAGGAGAACTCTGCTTTGGTAGATGTACCCCAGCAATCTATAGAAAGGGGTCAGCTTTCGTCCAGAGCACCAAGTCAGACTCTGACAACAGATGCCTAGGACCTGGGGTGGGGGGCGCACCTGGGTGCTCGTCGAACACAAGGGTCTTGGTCACCCGAGGAGCTGTCCCTTCACATCAATGTGCTGGAAATGTGAGTGGTCCTCTATGCCCTACAGGCTTTTCATGAGGACCTGGTACCAGGCTCTCTTTTAATTCAGACAGACAACATGGTGGTCGTCTTTTACATCAACAAGCAAGGGGGCACTCATTCGTATCCTCTTTGCAGGGAGGCGATGAGAGTCTGGTACTGGGTGCTGGAGCGGGGCAACCTGCTGTCCGTAGTGCATTTTCCAGGCATCCTAAATGATCTGACCGACAGCCTCAGCAGGTCGCATTCTAGAGCGCACGAGTGGGAGCTGCTACAGTCCGTGGCAGACCAGCTCTTCGACAGGTGGGGTCTTCCAGAGCTGGACCTCTTTGCATCACCACACAATGCCAAACTGCCAACGTTCTGCTCATGAGAGCACGCGCCTGGAGTTTTCTGGCCAGATGCGTTATCCCTTTGCTGGGCAGGAAGGTTTCTCTATGCTTTTCCGCCCTTCCCTTTCATTCAGAGAGTGCTGCTCAAGTTACAGGCAGAAGGGGCCTGAATGATCCTAGTGGCCCCTAAATGGCCTCGGCAGATTTGGTTCCCACTGCTGCAGCGGTTATCAATGGAACCTCCAATTCCACTGCCCATGTGCTCGCAGTTGCTGTCCCAGGACCAAGGGTCGCTGGTCCATCCGGATCTTCGGTCCTTACACCTACATGCTTGGCTCCTTCAGACATAGCTCAACATAGGTTTCCTTGGAAGTGGCGGAGGTCCTAGTGTCGGCAAGAAAGCCATCTACTCGCTCCATCTACGCTATGAAGTGGAAGCATTTTTGTCTTTGGGCATCGCCGTAGCGTTTGGATCCCGTCACCTGCCCTATGAACTTAGCTTTGCAGTACCTCCTCTCCTTGTATGATAAAGGTCTGAGTTACTCCTCTTTCAAGGTGCACATGTGGGCAATCTCCACCTATCATGCTCTCATGGGAGACAGAGCATTGGCACAACTGGATGTGGCCTGCACCTTTCTTAGGGGAATTCTACATATGAGACCTCCCATCTGGGACCCTATCCCACCCTGGGACCTCCTTTTTGTGTTGGAGAAACTCACCTTCCCTCCTTTTGAACCAGCAGTGGATTGTGAGCTGTGTTACCTTTCTTGGAAGGTTTTTTTTTTGGTTGCTGTTACCTCAGCTTGAAGGGTTTCCAAGCTTCAGGCTGTGATGTGTAAAGAGCCCTATTTGGTTTTCAACAGGGAAAGGGTTTCCCTCAGAACCAATCCTAAGTTTCTTCCAAAAGTGGTCTCAGAATTGACCCTCAACCAGTCGGTTGACCTTCCTGTTTATTTTCCTTCCCCTTCCAATAGAGGGAAGGCTCTCCTCCACACATTGGATGTCCACAGGACTTTGAGGTATTACCTCAAAAGGACGGCTCAGCACCATCAATTGGAGCAACTCTTTGTGGCATTTGCACCACATTGCTTGGGTCGACTGGTGTCCAAGCAAACTATCTCTAAATGGATAGTTCGTTGTATCTTATTTTGTTACGAGAGACACAATAAACCCCTACCAGGCCCGGTTAGGGGTCACTCCACCTGAGGAGCATCAACTTCTTTCGCCGCCCTGTGAAATATCCCCATAAAGGACATTTCTGCGGCCACAACCTGGAACTCGGTGCATACCTTCATCAAGCATTACAGCTTGGATATTGTCTCCAGATACTGAGCTGGCTTTGGCCTAGCCATATTACAAGGGCCTTTGTCCTAAGGCCTCTGGAGTCAGCGTATTCCCCCTCCCGGGGTCGTCTACTTCCTTGTTGTGGGACTGCTTGGGACTCAGTCCTGATTGTAATAGCCTGCTGCAAGAGCTCCCACTCGAAGTAAGACAGTACAGTTACGTAAGAACTTAACCGTAACAGCAGATCTTCAAGAGGAGCTCTTGCAGCAGGCGCTACTTCCCATCTGCCTTCCCCCTTGAGGTGTGCAGATCCATTTTAGTTTTCTTCTCCAATTCTCTTCATAGTATCACCGGAGGGACCTAGTGCCTGTGGCATAGTTCTGATTGTAATAGCCTGCTGCAAGAGCTCCTCTCGAAGATCTACTGTTACAGTAAGTTCTTACGTAACTGTACTTTATCTCTATTGCTACGTATGGCTCACTTTCACACTATGTGTGTCTGGCCATTGCCTTACTCTACTTCCATTGTACTATTACTTCATTTTTTATACCACCTCGTGCATGAGGTGTGAATTTATGATATTAATTGTATTTACCTGTATGTGCTGCTATGTTCTCTGTGTTGTTTGCCACCCTGTGGCCCTGGTCATGACTGAAAAAGGTCCTTTGGATAAGTGCACTTACTCTGTAACCAAAGACATAAATAAATAAAAAAAAATTTAGGTAATCTGAAATGATAACCCCCAGGTCCCTTTCCTACTTGGTGGTCGTCAGCAGCTCCCTCCCTTTTGTATAGCTTTTCCCAGGGTTCCCTCATCCCAGGTGCATTATTTTGCACTTCTTTGAATTGAACCTCAGTTGCCACTCATGCAACCATTCTTCAAGCTTCCTTAGGTCCCTCCCCATTCTCACCACCCCTTGGAATGCCCACCCTGTTGCAGATCTTGGTGTCACCTGAAAACAGGCAGATCTTTCCCTCCAGCCCCACTGCAATGCCACTAATGAAGACATTTAACGGGACAGGACTGGCCCAAGGGCTGATCTCTGTGGCATCCCACTGGTCACCCCCTTTCCCATAGGATCCCATTTACCACCACCTTCTCCTTTTTGTCCTTCAACCGTTTCCTAACCCAGTTCACCACCTTGTGCCGCATGCCCAGACTACCCATCTTTTTTCACCAGCTTTTTTATGTGGGACACTGTTGAAAGCCTTGGTGAAATTGAGGTAGGCAACATCCACTGCCTCCTCCAATTTATTTGCTAGGTAACCCAGTCAAAAACATCTATTCGATTTGTCTGACATGACCTTCCTGCTGTGAATTCATATTGCCTCGAATCCTGGGCACTGATGGATTCCAAATGGGCCAATATTTATTCTTTCTGCAGTGCCTCCATGATCTTCCCCACTACTGAGGTGAGGCTGACCGGCCTATAGTTCCCTGCCTCCTCCCCACTACCACTTTTGTGTAGAGGGATTACATGTGCCCTGTTCCAGTCCTCTGGAACCGTTCCTGTGTTGAGTGACTCGGTGAACAAGGCAGCCAGTGGCACTGCTACTGTAGCTCCCTTCACTGTTCCCATAAAAATCCACGGATGTATTCCATTCAGACCCATTGCTTTATTCACCTTCAGTTTTGTGAGCTCCTCTAGGACTCACTCCACTGTGAATGGACTGGTGTTTACCCTTCCCCCCGTGTCTGCTACTCAACTGTGGTCCATGACCTTCCCCGTCTTCAGTGAATACTGAACAGAAGTATTTGTTTGTTCAGTATTTCCACCTTTTCCAGCCTCAGGTCTCCCTCATGACACTCCCCGTCATCCCCTCTGAGCCTATTATCAGCCCCCCCTACGGTTTTCTTTCTCTCGCTGCTATACTTAAAGAATGTTACGGTGCCTTTCTTCACCATCTATGCTAATCTATCTTCAGTCTGTGCCTTTGCTCTCCTTACATCCTTTCCAACTTCCTTTAGATTCTTTAGATACACCTCCCTGAGTGTCTCCTTATATGTTCTAAAACCTCATCCGTTTGGCCTTTACATTGACTGCCACCTCCCTTGAGAACCATAATGGTTTCCTCCTTTTCTTGCCTTTGCTTGACACCGATATGCATTGGTTTGTCACCTCCTACATGACTCCCTTCAGGTGTCCCACTGCTCATTTCCCCCTTTAATCTCACTGGGGCCTCTTTGATACACCTTCCCATACTAGCAAAATCCACCTCCCTAAAATCCAAGAAACTCGCCTTAGTGTGACTAGACTGTGTCCCTGTCCCCATGTTAAACCACACTATGTGGTGGTTGCTGGCTCACAGCTGACCCTCCACTTGGATGTCTGAGATTCTGCCCCCATTGGTCAGTACCAGGTCCATAATCACCCCTTCTCTTTTGGAATTGCATACCAGCTGTCTGAGGCCCGCCCCTTGTAGAGAATCCAGGATGTCCCGGCTCCTGGGATTATCCATTCAACATCTGGGATATTGTAATCACCCTGCAGCTATACCTCAGTCTTTGTTGCCATGTCCTGAATTTGATAAACTAGATCCCTGTCCATGCTGCCCCCCCCCCACTGGATGTCTGTAGATCACCCCTGTTCTAATTGCTGTGCCATTGCCTGGCTCAAAAGTGACCCACAGTGCCTCTGTCTCCCATTGTTAACTCTCACCTCTGTTGATTTTATATCCTCCCTTACAAACAGGGCCACTCCATCCCTCCCCCCATTCTACGACGGGACCCTTCAAACTTAAATTGCACCAACACCTTATTTATATGAGTACGTGCATGTGCCACCACTGAGTCATCTACACACCTGCTGACTGACCCCTGCACTTCTCAGCCCCAATCCCGGGGATAGGCAAACCACGGCACTTAGCCCCATCTCCAACCCCTTTATCCCAGCCTACCCCCCTCTGTCCACACTGTCCTGTCTACCGCACCCCTTCCTCCTTTTTTTTTCCCTACTTCTCCTAATGCAGGCTTACTTTGCACATCGCCACAGTTACTGGTTTGGCTTGGATTTACCTACCCTTATGTTAATTTTGTCATCATCTGTTTACTGTACTCTCAATGTTTTATCAGTATATTGTCCTGAATTCCTTGCATTGTTGTCTATGTACATGATGTGAAACGTCTCAATGAGCATCTGCTCATAGGTGTATCCATGATTTCAATAAATAAATGAATAAATAAATAAATTTTATTTTATTTTATTGAAATCTAGGATTACAAATACCTTTGAGCAGGAACTGCTCGTTTACAAAGGTTCCACGTCAAAGGAAGGGGGTATACATACATACAAAGGTTCAGCATAATAATACAGTTACACAATAACAAGAAGTAAGAGACTGAGGCTTAAGAAATTCCAGTAATTCAAAATGTGCCAAATGTTAGGTAGCATGACATAACCAGCCAAGGGCAATCTTGGAAATAAGCACTGCAGGTGAGAGGGAAGGGAGTATGCAGGCAGGGAGGCCATTGTTGGAGGGTAGAGGGTGAGGGTAAGAGCTCTAAAGGAGAGGGAGAGGAGGGATAGAAGTCAGGAAATGCCCCGGGGGAGGAAAGGGAGAGGGGGCAAGAGGGTAGGCAGGTAGAAGGAGGCAAGGCGGGGAGAGATAGCTTTCAAGACTGAAGTGGAGGGTAGTGAACGGTGGGCCCCGATTAGCGCGAGGCAGTCACAACGACTATTTGAAATGAGATGAAGTCAGAGTTGTCTCTTAAAAGGGCCAAGAGCAGCAGCAGTAAGAGTTTCTTTGTTGAGAGTATTGTACCACTGTGGTGCTCTGTGGGCAAAGGTCCTCTGGCCCATGGTAGTCCGGCATCTGGGGACAAGGAAGGTTAGTTGTTGTGAACTTCTAGTTCTCTGGGTGCTGTGGAGGTCAATAAGTAGCTTTTCAATGCCCAGGGGCATGACCCCGAAGAGGACTTGTTTGGCTAAGAGGCAGGTTTGATACTGTATCCGGCTGATGAGAGATAGCCATCCTGCCCGAGTGTACAGGTCACAAGTGTGTGTAAGTTGATCAGCCCCAATTAGCAGCCTGCATGCTTTGTTGAGTGCAACTGTAATTCTGCGGAGGGCAGAGGCGGAGGCAGAACCATAAATTGCTAGCCCGTAATCAATGATGGAGGTGACAGAGCTGTTGATAGCCAACCAGAGAGTGTTAGGAGTCATGCAGTGTTTGTGCCTGTAGAGCAGGCCTATACGGATGTTGGTGGCTTTGGCGACAGAATCTATATGCCGATGGTAGGACAGTGAGCTGTCCAATGTGACACCTAGGTATTTAAAATCAGGAACGTGTTCAAGTAAGGTCCCTGTTTGGTTTAGGATGGTGAGGTCACGGGGATTTGTACTTGCTCCTGGCGTTGTAGAAGGTCATAACCTTTGTTTTGCTGTAGTTTATGACCAGTTTGTGTGACTTGAACCATTCTTCGACGCGCATGAATTCAAGCTGTAATTGTTTCTCGAGGAGCTCTGTGTTTTGGTGGCTGGTGAACATGACTGCATCATCTGCGTAGAGCAGTAATTTCTGGTGGCAGACACTAAATAAATAAAAAACTCCTCTTGTCTCTCCTGAATAAGGCATAACCTGGGACATTTGTGTCCCAGTCATACTTTGCAGTAAACCAGGTCTCTGTTATTGCCACTATGTCCAGGTCTGCCTTTATCATCAAGGCCTCCAGGACTGAGATTTTATTTCCCAGGCTGTGGGCATTTGTAACCATTGCCTTCCATGGTTTGCTGCCTGCCCTCCCACTAATCCTGTCTTCACCCACCTTTTTTACCCTCACTCACTTTTCCCTTTTTTTACTGCCTTACTACCCCTGCCTTACCCTTTGTGTCCCATACTGGTGTTCTTTTAGGTTTCCAATATTTGTTTCCCTCCTCTCTGGCCACATATAGTACATATTTATGTCCTCCTTGCCATATGCATTAGCCTTTGGGTTGGGCAGTATGATTTCCCCTTTTCCTTTTCTCTACCCCTGCTTGGTAAGTTTCAGTGTTTGCCAATGAAGCATTCAAACCATTCACTGAGGACTCCAATACCCTTTCTGGAAAGATGCAAGCCATCGCACCTGTATAGGTCTCTATTTTCCCAGGTGAGCCCCCACTCCCCAATGAAGCCAATACCTTGCTCTCTGCACCAGGTCTTCAGCCAGTCGTTGGAAGTTCTTGGTGCGTAGATCCCTAGCTTCCCCCTTGCCATGTAAAGGCAGCACTTCCAAGAAAGTCACAGAGTTTGCTACCTGCCCTAGGCCACTCCTAGTTCTATGAACTCCTTCTGTACTCTTACTATCTCTGCCTTATTCCCAGCTGTGTCATTAGTTCCAAGATGGACAATGATATTGAGTTTTCCCCTCCTTGCTAGCACCCTAGCAATCCCCTGGATCTGCTTTTCAACCCTCCAGCCATGCCTTCTGATAGGCACTTTACCTCTCTCCTTCCCCTCCTGCTGCTCTCGCTACCCCCCCCGATAATTGGTCTCCCACCCTTCACCCTCGGGGTTCCATTCCAGAAGCTCTGCCCATCCTCCCTGGGTGCAACCTCAGGTGACCCTGTGGGGCCTTCCCATTCCTTGAGCACAGCACAGGAATTCCTTAGGTGCACTGTCTGGGGGATGTGCCTCTGACCCACCTCCCTAGAGTTTCAAAGTTAAATTCAAATTTAAATTGTAGGTCATCCACCTCATTTTGTGATTTAGATATACATTAAATCAGCATTTTCATAAGATTATCTGCTAGCCTTTCTTGGATGCCTTTCTGGAAGCCTATATTCCCAGACCACGTCACCAGCCACTAGCCACCAGAAAACATATTTTTTTTCATGTTTTCTTCTGTTTTCCTAACCATATCACTATATCTTGGGAAACGACCAAGGACAGTCAGATATCATGCCAGACAGGAATTAGCTCCCTCTCTCCATCACACCATGAAGCAAAGCTTAAAAGTCTGAATAATCCAAAATACCCTCTACAGATTTCAGTGACATGCAAATTGTGCCACTGCTGTGCTTTACACCTACATTGCTGTGCTAAGCATGGCCTTTAACAAAATCACAACCTCTACTCCACTCATACTGTTTCGGTTAGAGTTTCAATTTTGTGATGTACCATCAGTAACACTGACAATATATTCAAAAACAAACTAATTCAAGTGTTTCAGCAACAGAATTCTTCAATAATATTTCTAAAATGTTTAAGCTTTATTAGACCTGATTGTGTTGCTTACCACCATTTTGAACTACCATACACCTGGTATAATTGTTCACAACAGCTGTTTGTTTATGGTCCTAAATTTTTGGTTTACTTGCTTATCTTGAAATATTAGCCAATTACTAGCAGCAAAGTCTCTTCCCTTATTGTCTGCTATAAGCATCCTCCTTCCAGTCAGTCTGTCTTCAATTACTTAGCTCTCATGGGCCCCTATGCACTTAGGGACAGGATGTAGGCACCTGGGGTGCACATCCCACCCACACAGCAATGCACCTGCGGACAGGTATGCACTGGTGACATTCACCACCTCTGGCCACCTGTCCACAGCCCTGCCCCCCGGCATGCAGGTCCATGCAGGGTGGGCATGGGCGGAGTTGCGGACCCAGCTGGGCATTCAATTGGATCCTCAGCATGGATCCAACAGTGAATCCCTTACGTGGCAGGGCATGAGTTGGTAGCGTGCCCCATGGATATCCGAGGGCACGCAGCTGTGGTGAGTGGTAGGAGGGAATTCCACCGGCCCTCTGATTGCACCATAGTGGTGCAGTGGGATGGGGGGCAGGTCGCATGGCAGAGGAGGAAACAGTACCACTGGTAGTGGGGAAGGGGTTCATATGTAGGGCAGCTGTGGGGCAGCAGCCTTGTGCTGGTGCCCCTGTTAGAGGTATGGGTTTTGCAGGGGGCACAACACTCACCACTGTGTGTTGGGGTGGGTGGGTGGCATTGGGCAGCTGTTTGTTGGGGCGTCAGAGTGTTGTCAGGCTGCCCGCCCTGTCCTGCAGCATGTCTCAGGGTGTGCACAGGGGGTTTATGGCAGGGTTCACCATGGTGTACCTTGCACCCCCTATGCACCCTTGCAGCCAGTACTTTGCGTCTTTGTGCATAGCACATAGTGCTGGCACACCCCCGTGCAGTGCAGTCTGCTTACCTGTGGGATCAGGTGCATACTGTCTGTGCTCCCCCCCCTTTGTACAGTACATCCCTCGCGGGGGTGCAATGTGTGTGGAGTGGCTATGCGCTCCAGATATGTGGCACTTAGTCACTCCACCCCTACATGCATAGGGGCCATAATACTGGCAATTGGTGGGGCTGTGTGAGCCCCAAAAAGTTTGACATTAAAAACTTGATGTCAACAGTACAGTAGAAGCACACTTCCATACTACACATAAACCTTGTAGAGCTTGGTACTCATGGCTCTCTACCCACAAGAAACAAAAGTTTCCAGGGGAAATTTGCTACTCAGTTCTTTAGTTTGTAGGGTGCGGAGACGGTGCCATGTGTGAAATGTAGTTCAAGAATTAACAAAAGCACCAACTCTGGAAAAAACCATATGCTGCAGTTTTCATAATTCCAATTCATTTTTATTTTAAGTTTTTCATCTGTGCCCTAATGTTTCGCCAACTTGGCTTCTTCTGGGGGACTGTTAAACGTATTAGAAACATTTTAATTAGTGTTTTAATATTAAATATTCATAAGATTTACAGTACAAAATCCATCACCATTATTAGGGGTATAATTAGTAATCGTTTCCACAACCCTTTTTGCTAATTCAGTCTTTACATATGAAAATCTATCCATAATGTTGCCACAAATCATTGCCTCCCTTACTGACTGTTGCCCAGCAGTTTTCAAATTCGCCATCACGGCTTAAAAACCTTCTAAACTGGCCCTTGCTCAAGTGTTGTTTTTACCACTAATTTCTCTATTAGTTGTATATACTCGTATCACTTTTATAAAGTGTACATTTTCAAAATTCTACGACTCTTAAAAAGCATGACCAAAGTTCTTGAGCACTCATAATATTCACCTTCAATTGGTTTACTCACGGTTTCAAAACAGGCCACCTCGTTCCCAACCATTTAAAAGTACTATCTAAAATAAACGGAAAAGACTTATTATTGGCTAATGTCCTCTACGGTTCTAAATACAGTCTTTCTAATATGTGTTATTTATCTAGGCATAGTCCACGTTCTGTTCTATAATAACCACTCATCCGTGGTACTAAGTCTGTGTTCAAGGGGATGTAAAAAATATTCTTTAACTTTATAGCAAAGCTTCTAAATATCTTGGAAACATCTCTTAATTTAATACCAAGTTATTACCTTTGAAGTGTATGTCTACTAATTAGTGCTACTTGCACTGCAAAACCATTGACTTTCTCCGATATCTAAACAGGGAAACAATAATATAAAAGACTTCCATAAGCTCATATGTTAATTTGTAAGCACTACTCACTCTATTATAATTCACTATGTCATTTTGTTTTCCTTCTCCTAGGTCTAAAGACAGGTAAACCAAAACAGTGAATCAAAGTTTATTCATAAAATTAGTTAAGTTCTTTGTTAATGCTGAAACTTACTGTTTATCCATGTAAACACAGCTTCCTCAGTTTCAAAATGGCAGCAAGAGGCTTGGTGTTGGCCTGTTCCTCTTATACCTATGTGGGAAGAGCGATGATGTCATTATTCAGCATCTCTCTGCACTGTAACCTGACAACCTAGGTTGCCTGGGAAGCTTTGCCCACATGAGTATTATAGGGTAGAGTTGCGGGAGTGCATTTGTTGCTTAGCCCTGAGCTTTCTAATGAATTTCTCCTGTACTTTATTCTACCTCCAATTATTATCTCTGCTATAGTTGTAATGAATGTAGATAAATACAGAGATATGTGTTTGCTATTGTTAAATGTGGAAGAAAATTACCAGAAACTATCTGGAAATTCAGTGAATAAAATACAGCAGAAAATCAAAGAATTGTTAGAGGAATTTGAAGCTCTGGGTTGGTTTTATTCATGGGAAAAATAACTACTAATATGTGAAAACCCCTAGAGTCCCAGTATTCTGTGCCTTACCAAAGGTCCATAAAGATGCTGCAAACTCACCTGGTAAACCTACAGTATCAGGGATGGGCTTTATCTTAGAACCTATTTCCAAATATATAGATTTTCAATTCAGGATATCATTCAAAATACAAGTGCACATATAAAAGACTCTACACATGTTCTACGTTTACTACAGGAGATTAATTTGCAGAATATAATTGATAAAAATATTCTATGAACTATTGTCTTTAGGCCTAGGAGAAAGAAAACAAAATGACATAGTGAATTATAATAGAGTGAGTAGTGCTTGCAAATTAACATATGAGCTTATGGAAGTCTTTTATATTATTGTTTCCCTGTTTAGATATCAGAGAAAGTAAACGGTTTTGCAGTGCAAGTAGCACTAATTAATAGGCATATACTTAAAAGGTAATAGCCTGGAATTAAATTAAGAGATGTTTCCAAGATATTTAAAAGCTTTGCTATAAAGTTAAAGAATATTTTTTACATCCCCTTGAACACAGACTTAGTACCACGGACAAGTGGTTAATATAGAACAGAATGCGGACTATGCCTAGATAAATAACACATATTATAAAGACTGTATTTAGAACCATAGAGGACATTAGCCAATAATAAGTCTTCTCCGTTTATTTTAGATGGTACCTTTAAATAGTTGGAAACGAGGTGGCCTGTTTTGAAACTGTGAGTAAACCAACTGAAGGTGAATATTATGAGTGCTCAAGAATTTTGGTCATGCTTTTTAAGCGTCATAGAATTTTGAAAATTTACACTTTGTAAAAGTGATACGAGTATATACAACTAATAGAGAAATTAGTGGCAAAAACAACGCTAAACAAGGGCCAGTTTAGAAGGTTTTTAAGCCGTGATGGCAAATTTGAGAACTGTTGGGCAGCAGTCAGTAAGGGAGGCAATGATTTGTGGCAACAATATGGATAGATTTTCATATGTAAAGACTGAATTAGCAAAAAAGGTTGTGGAAATGATTATTAATTATACCCATAATAATGATGATGGATTTTGTACTGTAAATCTTATGAATATTTAATATTAAAACACTAATTAAAATGTTTCTACTACATTTAACAGTCCCCCAGAAGAAGCCAAATCGATGAAACGTTGGGGCACAGATGAAAAACTTAAAATAAAAATGAATTGGAATTATGAAAACTGTAGCGTATGGTTTTTTCCAGAGTTGGTGCTTTTGATCATTCTTTCTCTACCCACAAGGGCATCAGTAATGTGATGGTACTGTATGTAAGCCCCCCCCCAACCAAGGTTACCATATGGAGCCTCTTACTCAGTGGCTCCCCTCCGTGTGTTTGGGGTTGGTAGTTACCCTGGTGGGAATTGTACCCCTGAAGTCCACTGGAGGTTCTCACAGCACAGGCCACCTCATTGTGGTGCCTGACCGTTGTTGCTGTGGAACAGGTGCAGCATTAGTGTTTCTGCACCTTCAGGAGTGGGTTTGGGGTGGTGCTCAGTCCCAGATGGTTGATGTGACAATGAGACAGTCATTTGTAAATAGACAGAGTGGCTGCGCTACTCTACTGAACATGCATAGACACCAGGAAAGGAAAGAAAAGAAAAGGGAAAACTTTGATTTTAATAGAGTAGATGCTCCATCTTCGGGTCCAGTCTTTTGTAGGGGGTTGGCCAGGCTTGGTGCTTCTTTCTCTTGTGGTGAAAATAGACAGGAAGGAAAGGCTCAAAATAAATGTAGATAGTTTGTTGTGGTTCCAGGTTACTGAGCATGTGCGGCCTGCTTAAGAAGAAATTGGAGTATATAGGTTCTTGCTGCCAGTTTGCACCTTGATTAGGGGTTGTAAATAGTTTTTGGGACCTCATGCTCCACAGGGCATTAAGGAGCTCTGTTGGTTAGACACCTGGTAGTTGGGTCCCTGATTGGACCAGAGGGATTTTTGGCACCCTGGGGAAAAGCAGATAAAAGGGAGTGATTTTGGCATCCTGGGGAATTCACCAGTAGAAAGAAGATAGAGGAGGCTGGAGTGGGACTGGTTGCCCACTCAACCATGCAGCCAACTGTTTATTGTTTTATTGGGCCATGCAGTTAAGTCAGTACAAGGACGTGGTGGTGGCCATTGGTTTGGGGGGCCCTGGGTTTTGGAGCTAGCCTGCATCTTTAGTCCCTTAAGAGGGAGAAAAGGAAAGGTTGCTGCCTCAATGGAGTGCAGAATGAGGGATAAAAGAAGAGCTACTGCCTGCAAGTCTAATCCCCTTAGACGGACAGGAAATGAAAGGGTTCTACCTGTACAGGAGCACTGAGGAAAGGACTGAGCCATGAGGTGAAAGGAAATTGTAGGAGATCAGGGGTCCTGAGTCAAACCCCTGGTCCTTTTTGGCTCGCAGTCTGGGACTGTTTATTTCTGGGTTTGGCACCCACAATAGGAGTGGACAATAAAAGGTGGTTTTCTGTAGCCAGCCACTCCCTGGAGGTTTGTTCTCTGTGTTGGGAACTTTGGTAGGATTTAGTGGAAAGGAACATGGTAGCTACCTGCTCTTTTGCAAGGGCCTGATTCAGCTACAGGTTTTTACTGCATGATTTTGGGCTTTAGCTACCTAGGCTATGGGTAGCCACCTGAACTAATTTGCTCATGTTGTCACCTCTCTGGTCCGGAGCACCACTTACTTATGATGTGATCTGCACAGTCTAGAGCAACCAAATGTTGTTTCATTGCTTCATGGCCTGACTGTTACCTGCTTTATCAACTGTTCATTAAATGGGATCCCCTGTTTTATTTATTTCAGTTGCAGATTAAGACCTTTTCTGCAGTTCTGGTGTTTGCCTCCTATTTTCCGAACAAACTGCTGCTAAAAGAAGTTTTCCTCCACAGCAATGTTCCAGTGTGGTTCCAGGCCTGATCCCCATATATTACCTATATTTATAGCCAGCACTTATTGCAGCCCTGGTCTCCCCAGTTCAGCAGTCATTGAACTCATCTCCACCATCACTGCACATGCCACCTCAGGTGAGCTGTACATTCTAGGTACTGTAACTTCAATATAGACTAGCTGTCAACTACCATAGCAACATCTGCTCTGATATCAAATCTTTGACCCTCATTCTTAAATCTCATAACCACTCCCTCATTGACTGGGCCCTTATCTCTCTCCCACCCCCACCCTGGAGAAATAAACATTCCTGCATTTGTACTTATATTATGGATGCCATGGTACCTCAGAAATAAAATGATTGTGAACACACGAACATACGGATGTGCCAGCAGAAACAGACCATCCGGTCTATCTTCATCTGCTCGAGTGTGCAGCTACCACCCCTAGTTTGCAACTGCCCCTCCCCCTCCCCTTTTTCATCCCACTGCCACCCCCCTACCTTCCCCACCCTCACTCTCCCTTGTTCCCTGCCCCATGCCATTTTGAAGCTGTTCACAGATTTACATGATACAACCCATTCTGGTAGTACATTCCATTTTGCTACCACCCTCTCTGTGAAATAGTACCTTCTCATTTCCCTCCTAAATCTTCTGTCTTCTATTCTTAGCCTATGCCCCCTGGTGTCCCTCCCCTTCCTTAGCTTAAAGACCCTATCTGCCCCATCTTTACTGATTCCCCTCAGATACTTGAATCTCTGTATCATGTTCCCCCTGTCCAGTCTATCCTTCAGAGTGTACATATTCAGGTCTCCCAGCCTTCTCTCATAGTCTCTCCCCTCCATTCCACATATCATCTTTGTTGCCTTCCTCTGCACCCCCTCCAGTAGCATGATATCACGCTTTAGGTATGGCGTCCAAAACTGCACACAGTACTCTTAAGTGCGGCCTTACTAGCGACCTGTAGAGGAGCAAGATCACCTCTCTTCACCTGGTCAAAAATCCCCTCGCTCTGCACCCCAGCATTTTGTTCGCTTTTGCAGCCGCTGTCCTGCACTGGGCAGTGTTGTTCATGGTCCCTGTTATCATTACACCTAGGTCCTTCTCCTCCTCAGTGATCCCCCAGCTTAATCCCCCCTCAGCCAGTATTCTTTCTTTGGGTTCTTTGCCCCAAAGTGCATAACCTTACACTTCTTTGCATTGAACTCCCAGCTGCCACCTCTCTGACCACCCCTCTAGCTTGCTTAGGTCCCCTGCAGCTGCTTCCATCCCTCCCCTCCATCCACCACTGCTCCAATTTTGGTGTCATCAGCTAACAGACTTGCCTTGCTCACTATCCCATGTGCAATGTTTGATATGAAAAGCCCAGATAATACTGGCCCCAGCACAGAGCCCTGTGGCACCCCACTCATCACTGGCCTTGGAGTTGAACGCTCCCCTCTCACCAGCACCCATTGCAGCCTCCCACTCAGCCAGCTTGTAATCCAGTTCATCATTTTTGCTCCTACCCCTACATCAGTTAGCTTCCCCCCAAGATACCTTGTTGAAGTCCAAGTAAAGAACATCCACCGCATGACCCTTATCAAGTTCACCTGTCACCCAGTCATAATACTGTATCAAGTTGGTCTGACAAAACTTCCCTGAAACAAACCCATGTGAGGCCACTGTCCTCCAGGTATGACACGAGTCTTTCCTTTAGTATTGTTTCCATGAGTTTGCACACTATGGAGGTGAGACGTGCCGGACGATAATTACCCAGTTCATCCCTTGACCTGCTGTTGTGTAATGGTACTACATGTGCCATCCTCCTGTTCAGTGGCACACATCCCGACTCCAGTAAGGTGCTGTACAGATCCTCCAGTGGCTCCTCCATCTCCCTCAACACCCTGGGGTGGATACCATCCAGTCCTGGTGCCTTGTCTACCTTCAGTGCTCTCAGTCTCTCTAGGACTCTGCTTGCCTCAATTCTTCCATCTGTCACCTCCTCTCCCCCTGTCCCCACCCTCCCAGCCCATGCTGGTAGTGGTCCCCCCTTTTTTTCCATGAACACTGAGCAAAAGTATTCATTTTGTGCTTCTGCCTGCTCCTCCCCCTTTTTCGTCCACTCCCCACCCTTTTTTATCCTCACTATTGTCTCCTTGCACTTCCTTTTCTCCCTGATGTATCTGAAAAAGTCTTTCTCCCACCCATTAATTCACTGCACTAATCTCAGCTCTCTCTGGGCCTTGGCTTCTCTCAGTTTTCTGGTCACCTCCCTAGACCATCTTGCATATTCCTCTGTGTCCACTTCCTTCCTCGTCCTCCTAAACCTCTTGTGCGCCACTCATTTTGCCCTCTCCACCTCCACAACTTCGCTGTTCAACCAGCATGGTTTTCTTGCTCTGCTCCTCTTACTCTGTGCCTTGGTGCAGGTTTCTGTTGCCTTTGTAATCCCCTGTTTAATAATATCCCATTTCAGCCCCACATCCATCTCCTGCCTTATGCCCTCCAGTTTCCCTTTCAGTACTTCCTGCATCCTCCCAAAGTCTGCCCCCCCCAGAAGTTTACCACTCGAGTAACTGATTTCTCTGGCTCCTTGCCCATCGTGATATTAAACCACACCGTTTGGTGATCACTGTCGGCTAGTGGGTCCTCTACCTTTATTTCCCTCACTGCCTCCCCATTCACAATACCAGATCTAAAGTGTTCTTTAGCCTAGTAGGTAGAGTAACCAACTGTGTTAGGAGACCCTCCTGGATCACATCCAGGAGCACTTGCTCTCTAGCACTGGAGGTGACCAGAATGCTCCAGTCAGCCCCTGGCAAGTTGAAATCCCCCACAATGACCACATTCCCTTTTCTACATACTTTTTTGATTTGTCCCGCTAATTCCCTGTCAAGCTCCTCAGACTGGGACGGCAATCTGTATACCACCCCAAACCTCAATTTCCTACCCCTTGAGTCTAGGAGCTGCAGCCAGATTGCCTCTGTTCTCCTTTCTTCTCCCTGGTTCCTTGTGCATTTGATCCCATCCCTCACATAGACTGCCACCCCCCTCCCACCTTATGGTCCTTCCTGTATAATTTGTATCCTAGGATTGCCAGATCCCAGTCCTGGTGCTCAGTTGCCCACATTTTTGTGACAGCTGCAATATTCACCTGTCAGGTTTTAGACTGAATAATCAATTTTTTTAGGGTCTTTATCTGGTTTTACTCAAATGTGGTCTGTTTTTTCGGCTAGTCTGAATACTCACATACTCTAAATTATTATATCAAATAATTCACTCTTGGCTACATGTCCAGGTTATAAAGAAGTTCTGATGTCACAGACCTTTGTAAAACCAGTCTACCTGTATATGGGGGGTGTAAAGTATGGCCATTAAGGCCATTAACAGTAAATCAACTTAACCTATTCCACTCTGAATTTTAAATATGGTCTGTTACTGCTGGGAATGAAACAGTTCTTCTACTGTGATATGCCCTTCTGTGTTCCCTCCTCTTGTTTGTCCTATATTCTGATGTGTTTTAGACCCATTCTGTTAGCCTTTATTACAACATTGATTACCTTTCTCCAGAGTCCTCAGCAGCTACTTCTACTCTCATTGTTGATACTACTAGAACATTCCATGATACTAGTTTCACCATTACAGGCCATTCAGATGAATAACCTGGAACTGTGTGTCTGAACATATGGAATGTCTTAGAAATATGAAAAGAAACAGCAGTACTTGCTGAGTTAAAAGGAACACAATGCAGAAGTGAGGTTATCACAAACATTGATATATCAAGTGTCTAAAATTGGTCAGAGCTTATCAAAATACATGATTAACATGAAAAGGAAAATGAAAGAGTTTAATAGAGGTTAGAACAATGAGCTATGAATGAGCTTGGTGCATTCAGCAGATCTGGATTTGATTCCCAGTCTTCTTTGCATCTTGTGTGTCCTTAAGCAAGATATTTAACCTCTTGGTGCTCCCAGTTCACCCCTGTAAATGGCCCTTGTGGTCAATGGGCCTTACCTGGTTACGAAAGAACAAAAATGACTAATATATCAAATAACAGTATAAAAATGATTTCCTATCACTTTTAAAAGTCTTCTCTGACATTAAAATGACTTTGAAGTAGGAACGATATACCCGTCAGTCATAAAGAAGGGTGGAGCTAGAGGTGGAGTTTGGATGTGGTTTAGCATACTGTTTTCACCTCATGCAAGGATGGCAACCCTAAAAATGATACAATGTAATATTAGTACCTATACTGACAAGTAAACTGTATAAGCAATATTATTAAGGGGGGTAAGGAAGGTGTACCGACCGCATAACAACAGAAACATCGCGAAGTCCATTACAGCAAGTTTTGCTGTTGTCGCTGTAATGGACTTCAAGGCAAAATTTCACCCTTTCTTCCCCCTCCCCAACAAACAAACTCTGACTTGGAGGTTATATCTAAAAGTAGAGGGGGTGGTGTGGGGGGCAAAGCCCTCCAAAGAAAAACACTCAGTATTGAAAGGTGAAATTTCGCCTTTTCATATTGAGACTGCCGCTGTGTCGAACTTCAACAAGAAAATTGTTGAAGTCATGACGTGGAATCGGAAAGGAAAGGCAAGGATTAATAGAGAAAATGGGACAGAAAGGGTAGCAATGCAATTCAAAGTATAACACGCAGTACTAATATGCATACACTCATACCTTCCCTCCTGGCAGTTTCCAGTACCTGATATGCTACATTGGTGTAGTGGTTAGTGCAATAGTCTCTGTTTTTTGTCTGCTGTGTTACAGGGATTGGGTTTGATTCCCACCCACAATGCTTCCATTTTGTATTGGCATTGTAAAAGTCCTCATTTATTTACATTGGAAACTGTCAGGTCAAAATGCATGCCTTTCAATATTTCATGGTTATGTTCAACATGCATTCTAATTAAAAGCTCATAGTATACATGAAGGAAATGCTGTACTGCTGGTATCACCTTGGAGGTGACATGATGTGCACCGTGAACATCATCCCGCAATATTTATTTGGCAATCTTCCTAGTCATTGCTGATCAGTTGTGTGTTCGTAGTCTTCATCATCCTCTGCAGCTAAAGATAGCTAGTTTATTTATTTATTTATTGAAATGTTTCACCAGGAGGGCACACAGAATAACAGGTTGCTTGTCTCACGGTGCAGTTGGGGGGGGTTACATAGGGTTGTGAAGGATGATCAGTTACAGTAGTATGTGGGTAGTACAAACAATACAACATTGTAAAATTATGCAACAATTGGAACACAAGGTATTGTACAATAAACAGTAGTGGAACATTGGATAAATTACAATACATGTCCAAAATCCTACAAAATAACAAATAAACATACAAAACAGTAGTATTGCAATGGAAGCATTATAGTGCACGAGTGTACCAGGAGCAGGCTCGAGATAGAACACAAGTGCTGTTGGAGTAAAAAGGATGGGGTAGGTTGTGCTAGTTATCGTTTCTGACCTGTAGCAAGCTCTGTCACAATGCTCTCCATTGCAAAAGAGATGGGGCAGCGATTGTTAGAGAGAAAGGAAAGCTGATTAACCTCAACCCAGTGTGGTGGTACTATATTGATTTTTTATGTCATAGATGTGTTTGCCATTTGTATCCCTTTGTGAATATGAAAATCAGGGCATCATAATAACAAGAACTGTCTGGCAACATTTTCAGTTAAGAGCTGCAAACAGATCATTTGATAAAAGCAAGTTTTCTTACATGTAAAACATGTACAGTAGGTTTGGTGTAATGGCCAAAGCATGTTCCCCTGGAGTATTTGCTGCACTGTCACAAAGGGTCAGGTTTAATTCTCAATCCCAGCACAAATATACATTTTTTTACATATCATGGTAATATTCCACATTCAGTCAGATTAAAAATTTGAAGTCCTGAATGCATGTTTTTTTCAGTATATCATGGTTATACGAACATACGAAATTTGCCAGCAGATAAAGGCCTAGAGGTCTATCAAGTCTGCTCAAATGTGCAGCTAGCACCCCTTATTCTGCAGCTGCCCCTCCCTTCCACTTCATTGACCCTCCCCCTTGTCCTGTCCCATCGCCTTTTGAAGCAATCCACTGTTCTACTGGATACCACTTCTGCAGGTAACGCATTCTACCCAGCCACCACCCTCTCTGTAAAAAAGTGTCTCCTCATCTCCCTCCTGAACCTTCCTCCCTCCAGTCTCATATCATGGCCCCTGGTGTCCCTCCCCTCCCTTACTTTGAACAGCCCCTCTGTACCTGTCTTGTTATGTTCCACATTCATCTTGATTGAAAACTCATTGTATAAGGGATGGAAATGCTTTTCAGTTGGCACCACCTATGATGTGACATGATGTGTACTGTGAACAGCAGCTTGTACATTTTTTTATGTTCTGGCAACCCTCCTGGACATTGCTGAGTATGTGTATAATCATGATCTGCATCATCTTCTTCACTAATAATAGCTTCTGGCAGTTCCTGACTTGTAATACATTCTGTCACAAAGCTTCTCATTGTCAGTGTTTTTCAATTACATTTTTATTTTACCAGGAAAACACCATTGAGCAGACTCATTTACAAATTGGTTCTGGGAGGGACTGTTCCATAGCAATTCCTCAGCTTCCCAAATTTTATTTATTATGAAAAAAAATAGGAGTTTCACACATTTACTGATTTTTAAATGCTGCATTGTGCACTTTGTCTATCTAACAACTTACTAAAGGTACAAAAATGCTTGCTAAAATCCTGAGTTCACTCACACTGAATCTGAGGTGTTACAGCATGAAATGCTACTGCTAATGAGAGCCATTTTTTTTTCACATTCGAGTGGTCCAAAACTGTTACCGGGAGTGCGCTTGAACAACAATAAAGAATTGCATCATGGGATTGCTCCAGTTGCATCATGGTAAGCCTTTTCGTCCCCCCAAAAATACCATGATGCAACTGGATACAAAATCATGATCCTGGCAAGGGTGTGTATGAGGCAGTGGAAAAAAACTGAACATAGAACTACAATCCGATGCCGTCCGATTGCAAAAGGTACATAAATTAACTATTCCAGACAAGTTCTGATTAAAAATATGTGAACACAGCATTATTGATCCATTGCACTGCTGCTTTAAGATAATCAGCAGTTCAGCACAGATCACTTACACTGAATTAGGTAATGGGGAAAGGAAGAATTGAACTCCTCACCCTATGATTAAACGACAATAACCGTACCAGTGTACTACTGACTAACAGCAAGGGCATCTGCTGCTTAAGTGCACTTTGAAATGTGATCAACTGTCCAGGTTGTGGCTATGAGATTTTAATGTAAGGAGCATATGTGCACAGTACTTTATCAGACTTTCTTAGATTGCTTTTGACAATATTTTGATAATGAGTGTCCTTGTACTGAATTTAGTAAAACATGTAGTATCAAAACTCTTCTATTCATAACAAAAAAATAATAATGAAAACTGATGGCCAAGATTTGAACTCTTCACTTTCTGGTTAAAAGACAAACACTCTACCAATGGTCCATTGATCAGTAGTAACAATAGGAACTTCTCTGCTGAACTGTATACTCTCTGGATACTTTGAAATTAAATCAACTTGCAGAATTGTTTTGATTGAGAAATATGACTGCTAATTTTTCAATATGTAATATGATCCATAGCCCACTTGCACTGAATTAGCTAAAATGTGTTAGTATCAAAACTCTTCTTTTTGTAAGAAAAAAAACACACTTTTTCAGGTTAGAACTCCTCACCATGTGGTAAGAAGATATAAACCTTGCTAGTGTACTACTGACTGACAGAAAGATTAACACTGTTTTAGTGAACTAGACATTCTTAGAGCACTTTAAATTTTACACACATATTTACAATCAGTAACTTCATGTTCTAACACTATTTTGTCCCTGCTCAGATTTGTGATATACAGTATGCAGTTTACTGTTCTTATTCCATGCCTCCATAGATCACTACTCAATTAAGAAGTAAAAAAAAAAAAATATAGCAGATGTCCAAAAAGCATTCTTCTACCTAAATTTATTTTTACAGAAATATTGTATTAGCATAAATGTCATGGGCAATTTTCTAGGCAGCAAAAAGTATATGCACATTTTCTGTCATGAAGTGTCTGTCACAAAACGACAGCCTCCTGTCTACACATATTGTTACAGTCAGCTTCTGTTTGATAAAAATTTGCCATTCTCATTGCTTCCATGGATCAAGTTAAGTTGCAATTGATATAAGAATATTTTAATATAAATGTTTAAGCCTCTGCTAAGATTTAAATAATGTCCTCTGGGTGAAAAGTAGGAGAAATAAATGACAACTCCTTCCTCTAGGTTTGAACTTAGCAACCTTATTTTAACAGGTAAACACACTTCCTCTACACCATCAGACAATTTTGTTAAGGTCTGCAACTTCAGGGAACTAGAGATTAGCAAACAAAAAGCAATTAAGACACATTTCTCACTATGGAAAGAGACCAGTTCCTATTACAGTACCCTAGCACCATCTGTTGGATCTTCAATGAGACTATCAGATCCAGGCGCCCTCTCCTGGTAGCAGTGATTACATTACCAAACAAGAGAAAAAAAGGTTTCACAGTTCTCAAAAAGGATTTTTAAAAATCCTGAAAATTCCCTTGACTAATTCGGCACTACTACTGTGATCATCTATACGTCACATGCAAAAACGACTGGCAGAAGCCCAGGCAGTCCTTTAAATAATATATTTACTAAAAATGGATAAAAATATGACAAAATGTAAACAAAGGACATCATATCCAAGAGCATGCAATCACTTAAAAGAAAACAAGAAAAAGTACAAAACAAAAAACTACTACCACAATACATTTAGACTTTTTCTATCTAATGTATTACCTCTATAGTGCTTATAGACAGCTGTGTCTCTTTCTAAAGTCCCAAGATAGAATGTCAAACAGATCAGACACAAGTATTAGTTTAAACTGTGTCTCTCCACACCCCTTCTGTGAGTCATCCAGCTCCTCCTTTTAGAAGATAAAAAAATACAAACATGATGTCCTGTCAGGAGGTAAATTAAATAAGGTGACAACAGCAAACACTCATTTCCCAAATTATGAGTCTTTGATCCTCCAGTTTCTTTTGAGGTTTTTACATCTCTGCAGTTTGTCACCTAAATGCGAGATAGCTGACAGGGATTAGTTAAGTGATGTCCAGTCCTGTAATAAACTGCTTATTTAGCTTCCCAACTTAAAAGCAGCAACAGGTCATAAAAAAGGCCATAAAATGCAATTTCTCAAGGAAGTTAATTACATTACAGAGATCTCCTGGTCAATTACATATCCTGTAGTTTCACTGAAACCTGGGGGGGGCACCCATGGAGCACCAACTCACATACTATATTTTTATATTACAAATATCATAGAGCAATCATAACTAGCTGGCCAAGTGTCACAAACCTCCCCACCTAGACTGAATTTGGGGGCTCTATCCCCTGCATGGGATGAGCTTCCCAAATCAGTTCACTCCTCATATAGATGCAATAAGCCATCTGTGTTCTGATTGGTCTCTCCAGCCCTATGTAAGATCGTCATGTCATATCCTTGCAAGGCAAGACTCCATCTTAATAGTCTACCATTAGTTTTTCCCATTTGTGTCAGCCAAACCAGGGGGTTGTGGTCAGTTTGTACCTCAAAATGCTACCCATATAAGTATGGCCACAACTTCTTTAGGGCCCACACTATGGCAAGACATTCTTTTTCCACCGTGGAGTATGCCAGCTCCCTGGGAAGTAACTTCCTACTCAGGTACACTACTGGGTGATCTGTCCCTTGGTTGGATGTCTGACTTAGTACTGCCCCAATACCCACATCTGAGGTATCAGTCTGGACTGTAAAGGGTCTGCTATAGTCAGGACTTGTCAATACAGGAGCACTGCACAGTGCCTCCTTCAGTTGGGTAAAGGCTTTTTCACAGGTTGGTTCCCAGGTAATTTACTTAGGCATCTTTTTCTTTACCAGGTCAGATAGAGGAGCAGCCAGGGTACTGTAATTAGGTACAAATTTCCTATAGCACCCTGCTGTCCCTAGAAAACTTCTGACCTGCTTCTGTATTTCTGGTCTGGGCCATGCCTTGATCACCTCTATTTTTACTTGGTTAGGACAGAGCTGTCCCCGGCCTATAACATGCCCGAGGTATGCCACTTTAGCCATGGCCACCTGGCACCTCTCAGCTTTGACAGTGAGCCCAGCCCTCTGTATTCTGCCCAGCACTTCCCTAAGGTGGGACAGGTGTTCCTCCCAGCTGGCACTAAAGATAGCAATGTCATCCAGGTATGCCACGACGTACTCCTCAGCACCATTTAACACCTGGTTCACCAACCTTTGGGAAGTAGCCGGGCCGTTCTTCATTCCAAAAGGCATTACTTTAAATTCAAATGAGCCTATCAGAGTGATGAAGGCCAACCACTCCTTAGCTCTGTCAGTTAATGCTACCTGCCAATACCCCTTAGTCAGGACAATAGTCATAAGTTATGTCACCCTTCCCAACTTGTCCAGGAGTTCGTCCGTCTGGGGCATTGGGTGGGCATCTGACTTCGTGACTGCATTCAGTCAATGATAGTCCACACAGAAATGAGTAGAGCCATCTGGCTTGGGCACAAGGACTACGGGTGAGGCCCAGGGGCTGTGAGATCTCGGGATTACCCCTAAATCCAGCATTTCCTCCACCTCCCTCCTAATGTCCTTTTGGACAGCCTCTGACACCCGATATGCTGTCCACCGTATGGGCGTCTGTGTCCCTGTCTCCACATCATGCGTTGCTAAGGGGGTTAGTCCAGGCTTGGTGCTAAACAGTGGGGCAAAGTCTGCTAAAATCTCGCTTACTTCCTGGGTCTTGTCCGGGGCCAGCTGGGAAGATAATTTAACTGCCTCCACAGAGGACTCCTGTTTGCTTTCTTCCAGCAAGTCCAGAAGGGGGTCTTCTTCATCCGTCCCCTCCCCAGGACTACATACTGCAAACACCATGTCAGCCCTATTAGCATATGGCTTCATTATGTTGACATGGTACATTCTTTCTGTATGTCTTCTGTCAGGTAACTCTATGATATAGTTCACATCATTTACCTTCCTAACTACTTTGTATGGTCCTGCCCTCTCAGCCTGCAGCTTGTTTTTCTGGACTGGAATAAGGACCATGACTTCCTGACCCACCGTGTACGAGCAAGCTCTGGCTCTGTGGTCGTACCACACTTTTTGTTTCTGTTGGGCAGCTGCCAGGTTGCTCTGGGCTGTCCCTATAAGTTCCTTCAGCCTTTCCCTAAACCTAAGGATGTAATCCACTATGGGAGTTCAATGGGTGGCGTGCTTGCCTTCCCAGCCCTCCCAGATCAAGTCTAGGGGCTCACATACCCAGCGTCCATATAAGAGTTCGAAGATTGAAAATCCTGTCGACTCTTTGGACACCTCCCTGTATGCAAACAACAGGTGGGGAAGGTATTTCTCCGGGTCCCTCCCATGCTGTTCAGCAAATGCTTGGAGCATTGACTTCAGGGTACCATTAAATCTTTCCACAAGCCCATTGGCTTGCAGGTGATAAGGTGTCATGTGCCTCTGCACCACCCCACATTTCTCTCACAAACATTTCATTAGCTCCGACATGAAGGAACCCTCTAGATTGGTGATAACCTCCTGCAGAAACCCAACATGGGAGAAAATCCCAAGTAAGGCATCTGCCACTTTGTCTGTCCTCAGTGAGGATAGGGTGACTGCCTCTGGATACCGGTGGCATAATCCACCACAGTCAGGAGGAACCTCTTCCCAGAGGAGCTGGGGGTATTTAAAGGCCCCACAATATCCATTCCCACCCTCTGGAATGGCTTCTCCATTATGGGCAATGGAATTAGGGAGGCTTGGGTTTTCTTACCTGCCTTCCCTATTTCTTGGCACCGGTGACAAGACCTGCATTACTCCTTCACCTGCTGGGTGAAGTTGGGTCAATAGAAATTCTGGGCCAACTACTGCATAGTGTGCATGATTCCCAGATGACCAGACAAGAAAATACCATGTGCAGTGTTGAGCAACTGCTCATGATACCCCTGGGGAACAACAAGCTGCCTGCCTATCACCCCTCCCTCTGTCTTCACATCCTGAGTATACATCAGTTCATTTTCCCAATAAACTTTATATTTACCGTCACCTCCCTGTGCTCTGTCAGAGTCTGCCCAAGTCTTCAGCTTCTCTACACTAGGGTCACTTTTCTGAGCAGCTGCAAACTCCTTACACATTCCCAAGGCATGGGACGGGTCCACTTCAGTCTTTAAACAAGGGTCCCTAGCACTAGTGTCGGGTCACTCAGGATCACTGTCATCCCTAACCCTCTGACAATGGGTCACCCCTCCTTCTTTGGAGTAACCCTCCGTACCTGTGTGGTTAACTGCTACTGGGGAAATTTCTACCTCATTTTCATTAGTCTCCATATCAGGAGACACAGGCTGGGGAACCACCCTCCCAGTTGTTTCCACAATGGCTTCTGTGGGGTGCAGGGAACTACAATTTTCCCTTGCCGCTTAGCTACGGGTAACTGCACACACCATCCCCTGTTTGAGATTGTTGCCAAGGATGACGTCAGTTGCTAAAGTTTTGGCTACAGCCACCTGTTGCACAGTTCCCCCTGTTTCACCCCAGTCTAAGAGAACAGTAGCGACTGGCAATGTGGTCTCCTCACCAGTGAACCCTTGCACAGTTACAAATTCATTGGGTATAAGCTGACCAGGCTCTACCAGATCCCCTTTTACCAATGTCAGGGATGCCTCTGTGTCCCTTAACCCCTTGTGTCTGTACACCAGTCACCGTGACTAGGTGCATGTGTTCCCTCATGTTCACAGGCATGCTTCCAGGGACACACAAACAACCCACTTCCTTCCTAGCCCCATTCTGTGTATTGCTCATCCTTTTGGGACACTGTCTGGCAATATGCCCAGTTTCTTTTCAAGTCCAACATTTGTTTCTTTTCTCAGAGAAATCTTTTCTTTGAAACCTGGGGCTACCTGGTTTCGGTGGAGGCAGTGAGGGTTTTAGTTGCCCTAAAGGCACACTTTTCCCTTTCTGTGCTGCCATGCCCACCCCATTCGCTCTCAAAGCATGTCTGCTCTTGGCATAGTGGTCCGAGAGTTCAGCAGCTTCTTGCACTGTTTTGGGATCTCGGTCCTCAAGCCAGGTTTTCAGCTCTGCTGGGCATGCCCAGAAAAACTGTTCTAACAAAATAGCATTTTCAGTTTTATCTACAAAGTTTGCTTCAATTCCCTCCCACCAACGTTTTAAACATTAACATTATTTTGTGGCTAGCTCCTCATAGCTCATGTCAGGGCTTCTCCTGAGCTTACGGAATTTAGCTCTGTATGCTTCTGCAGTTAAATCAAACTTTTTTAAAAGTGCAGTTTTAAGTTTGCTGTAGTCATTACGGTCCTCATTGTCCATTTGACCCAGTACATCCCGAGTTTTCCCAGTAAGTAGCAGGGATAGCTGGAAGCTCCAGGTCCTTCTAGGAATTTTTGCCTGAACAAAACCTTTTTCAAAGGAATTTAAAAAGGCATCCATATCCTCCCCCTCTTTAAATTCAGCTATCAATTTGGAATTCAGTTTGTAACCCAGTCCTGTAGTTTCAGTTAAACCCAAGCCACTTACCTGCTCTAGTGCTGGTGGTTGGAGTTGTAGCTTCTCCAGTTCATGTCACCTCTGGCGTTCTTGCTCTTCACGGTCCACCTCTCACTGTTCATGGTTCACTTCTCACCATTCCTGCTCCCTCTTCTCCTCTGCAGCTTGCTGTTCTCGCTCCCTGTTCTCCTCTGCGGCTCGCTGGTGCTCCCGCTCTTCACGGTCAGCTTCTCGCTGTTCTCGCCCCCTCTTCTCCTCTGTGGCTCATTTCTCTCACTCAGCGTCTCTCTGAAACTCCAGCTCCATTCTGCACAACTCGATCTGCAGCCTGATTGCTTCTGGCTCCAGAATGCTGGTGACCTTCCCCTGCTGCTGTGGCCCTTCACCTGCACTGGCCCTGCTGCCCTCCTCACTGCACTGGCCACTAGCCCCTCCATGCCCAAGGTTTGGTCCTTTACAGTCACAGTCTGTGACTCGATGCTCTGGGCATCTGCTGCCATCAAGGCATCCATGAGGTTCTGCTTGGTGGCTCTCGCCTCGTGCAGGACTCCTCTGTCCTGGCACAACTGCCTCAAGTAGTCTGCAGTGTACCCGCTGTAGTTGGAAGCCATCTTCTTCCCTATCTACGGCTACTCTAATTTGCACTTTAGAAAAAAATAAAACAGGTAGGAACTTGACTGTAAGCAAAATGATATAGTTTTGTTTCCTTTTTAAAAATAAATCACTGCCTTATTTTACAAGTGAGCTGTACAGTATTAAGCTGACACATTGAACAGTTAAAGCTTGTGTTACCAATTTTTATTGCACCGCTGCTAACCAAATCTGTCACAAATGCACTCAGCAGGTCAAGCTCTCTGCTCCCACAGTGCCAACCTCCGAGCACAGTAATGTGAACAGGTAACAGACAGGGTAACCCTTCTGTTTGCTTGTGGGTCCGAAGCACCTTTGTCTCAAGTTCTGGGGGGATTCAAACTGTGAACCTTATGTTAATGTACCCAATGTACGGGCTCAGATACATACCCTCTTTGGGGGATTGCAGTACAATCTTGCACCAGGAGCACCCAGTCAGGCTTCCAAAATGAACCCTTAAAACTCTATAAAAGACCATAAGTATATTCTTACCTTTTCCCAGTTTAGTAACACCATCAAGTTTTTGAACAGTTTTTGTCAGTCTTAACCCGCTATACGTTATATGCAAAAAATAACTAAACCTAAGACCCAGGCAGTCTTTCAAAATAAAGATTTTACTAAAAGATGATAAAAATATGAAAAATGTAAACACAGAACAATATATGAAAGAGCATACAATCACTTGAACAAGGGCAAAGTACAAAACAAAAACTCCTACCACAATACATTTAGACTTTTTCTATCTAATGTATTTCCCCTTTAAGTGCTTCATCAAAGCTGTGTGTCTTTCTAGAGTCCCAAGATGGAATATCTCAACAGTTCAGACACAGTATAGTTTGAACTCTGTCTCTCCAAACCCCTTCTGTGAGTCATCCAGCTCCTCCTCCTTTTAGAATATAAAAAAAGTACAAAACAGAATGTCCTATCAGGAGGTATATTAAATAAGGTGACATCAGCAAAAACTCATTTCTCAAATTATAAGTCTTTGATCCACCAGTTCCCTTGAAGTTTTACAACCCTGCAATCCCTCACCTAAGTGTGAGATAGCTGGCAGGAATCAGCTTAATGATGTCCTGTTTCTGAAGTCATAAAATGTATATTTTAGTTTCCCAGCTTCAAAGCAGCAACAGGTCATAAAACGGCCATAAAATGCAATTTCTCAAGGAAGTTAATTACATTACAGAGATCTCCTGTCAGTGTAATATATGTAGCTTCACTGAAACCTGGGGGAGGGAGAGCAGGGGCACCCATGGAGCACAGGCTGTCTTATGTGAGACAATCACATACTATATTTTTATATTACAAATAGCATACAATAATCATAACCAGATGGCCAAGCGTCACATTCTTTAGTTCTTGAGCACTTTTTTCTTTGGAAAATTTCATCCACTTGCACTCTGTTCCTGTGAGGTAATTATGTTTTAATCATGTCCCCCCCCCCTCCTCTCCTGTCCTCCAATGAGTATATGCCCAGCTTCCTCATCCTTTCTCCATAGGGTTTATTGTGTAGGCCTCCCACCATCTTGGTTGCCCTTCTCCTTACAACCTCCACTCTGTTTATGTCCCCTGGAGATGGGATCTCCAGAACTGGATGCAATACTGAAGGTAAGGCCTCACCAGTGATCTATAAAATGGGAGTATAACCTCCCTCCTTCTGCTGGTTATACCCATACCTCTGCAACCCAGCATCCCACTGGCTCTTGCTACTGCCTTGTCGCATTGTTTGACCTTCTTCAGGTCATCTGAGAGATGACACAAAGATCCCGCTCCTGTTTGGAACTTGAAATGTGCTCTCCTCCTAGGTTGTACACTACCACTAGGTTAGGTTATTGTTACCCATATGCATAATCTTGCATTTTTTTAGCATTGAACCACAGCTGCCACTTCCTGGACCAGTCATCTAGTCTTTTCAGGTCCCTTTGCATTTTATCCAAAGGTTGCTGTGTGCATGGCTATCACTGTGCAGTGCCATGTGTACTGCCAACACTTTGTATTGCCATATGCAGTGCAGCCACATTGCCATACCATGCACAGTGTTGCCACTGTGCCATGCTGTGCACAGTGTGCAGTTACAGTTGCAGATACATATATGTGCCACATGCACTGCTAATTCCATGCTGTGACGTGTACTACCAACACCATCCAGTGCGATGTGCACTGCCATCAGTATGTGCTGCTATAAGCACTCTAAGGGCTGTTGTCATTGCACCGTGCCCCTGGTACTGCTGTCATGACAGCACACCCAGGTGCTACCCTGTGCCATGTGCACTGCCATCACTGCGCTCTGCCACGTGCACTGCTGTCACTATGCTGTCACATGGGCTGTCACTGCATTATGCCACATGCACTCAGTGTGCTGTGCTATAAGCACTGCCCTCACTACAGTCTGCAACATGTTCTGCCACCATTGTACTGTGCCAACTATACTACCATCACTGCACTGTGCCATTTGTACTCCAGTTTCTGCACTGTATCATGTGCAGTGTCACCACTACACTGTACCATGTGTATGGTTGCCATTGCACTTTGCCAGGTGCAGTGCTGACACTGCACCACATTCACCACTGACACTGCATTCAACCATGTGTACTACTGTCACTGCTCTATATCACATTCAGTGCCACCCCTGAACTGTACCATGTGTATGGCTGTCATTATGCTGTGCCACGTGCACTGCTGATACTGCACTGTGCCACTGGCACTGCCATCACTACTCTGTCATGTGTAATGCTGTCACTCTACTGTGTCACTTAAGTGCCACCACTGCCCTGTAAAATGTACGTCTGTCACCGCACTGTGCCAGGTGCATTGCTGAAACTGTACTGCCATCGGTTATTTCCATGATCTACCCCAAAATGCCCAAATATTGATACATTTTTTCTTTTTCTTGACCACCCCACCCCACAAAAAACAAACTGCAGCTTGGGGGTGAGTTGACGCTGCAGGTCAAAGGCCTTTGTAGCCCCTCAATTAGTGGGAATCTCCCAAAAACCCACATCATGAAAAGATCTTATCACTCTTAGAATATGGGTTGTGGTGGCCTATCACAAAGTTTTCTAACCATGATACAATCGGGGTGTAACATGCTGCGAGCAGTGGGCTTTCAGTGTTAGCCTAACCTGTGAGCACAGATGTGAGAGCCGCATCTTAGCTGCAGGTGTGGTGGCTAGCCCGTTGTTGCACAGAGAATCCATGAGGGGATGATCCAGCTGCATGGAGGCTTATGAGCTGAGGGTGAAGCAGGTTCGGAGACTATGAAGTGTTCCAGGGAGGGTGGTCAGCTTGGGGGATGCTGGTAGAGCTGTGGGAAGTGTGGTTGGCTTGTGGGAGAGGGGGTTCCAAGTGCAGACAGATTTGTCAGTGGGGGAGGATGGTTCTGGGCCAACCCATGACCTGTCACAGTGGCAGATGTGCTACCAGCTGAACCATGCTGGCAAATATTTTCTGCCACTCACGCAGCATTATACTCTTGTGTTCTACTATCAGTGCACTGTGCCACGTGTATTGCCAGCACTACACTGTAACACGATTGTCTTGCACTGCACCACGTATACTGCTGTCACTGCTCTGTATCACATGTACTGCTGGCACTGTAATGTGCCACATACACAGCAGACACTGCAATGTACCACGTGTACTGCAGACACTGCACTTTGCCACAAGCACTACCATCACTGCAGTGTTCTAGCTGTACTGCCACAGTTGCACTGTGCTGTATGCACTGCCCCAACTGTGCTGTGCCACATGCACTGCTGACACTGCACTGTGCCACATTCACAGGTTGTATTGATAAGAAACCAGCACTCCAAACAGCACTGACTTCAATTCAAAGTTCTTTTTTACTGAGAAATGTGATTAAACAAAGTACTTACAAACAGTAAGCTTAGTACTGCACACAAAAAAGTGCCAAAAGTGCTACTTGCAACCCCCACATGTGTATATGCTCTGCCTCAGCACTTTGGGGTGTGATACCATGTCCTCAGGATGCATGACTTGTGTAACAATTCAATGTCTTAATGTAGTCAAATTACCAGCGGTGTAAAATCATTCAATAAAACAGTGACAGTGTGATTAAAGTAACCAGCTCCAGTGATTGGGTTACAAAAGGAATAGTAACACCCATGTCAGCTCTATTTAGTGTCACTGCAAGGTTTATTTTGAAGGAGAATTTCCCAAATGATTGCAGATGACACTGCTGACGTAAGTGTGACATATCAAGAATTCAGTGCACTAGTGAAAAATAAAATTAAAACAAAACAAGAATTGGTTACCATGGCACCATAGTATAGGAGAAAAAATGGGAACAATTCACAGATTGACCTGGCACAAAGACCCCAAGGCCCACAAACACCCCTTATGGGTGCAAGATGTGCAACCTTGCTAGAAACCATTATGTGCCCAATTCTCAAAATGTTATGTCTGGTGTAAATTGACTTACTCCACAAAAACTGGTGCAAGTAGCAGTTTACACTGGCAGTTGCAACATTTGGTATTCTGCAAAGCAGCCTGCGACATGCTGCAGGCTGCTTGTGCCAAAGTGGACTTACGCCACCAGTTATGCCCTAAACTCCCTGTGACATGACGCTAGGGGTTTTATGGCAGCAGTTGCACCCTACTGTGGAAGGGCAGCAACCAAGTTCCGCAGTTTGCTATTCTCAAACAACCCCCGGAGGACATTCACCAAAGTACAGTTACACCAGCTTTTAGCTGGTGTAAGTGAACTTTATGCCCTCTGGGAGTTGCACAAATGTGCCCCTCTCCATCCGCTGGTACATGTAGCCCCCAACCCCAAGTCTGTAAAGCCCTGCAGGGCTTTCCCATGCCCCCCACACCCAATCTCTGGTTAAAGCCTCTCCGGGCTTAGTCATGCCCCTGTGACCCCTGATATTTTAATACAGCCCCTCCAGGCTTTATTATGTCCCCCCGACCCCCAATATAGTTACAAAGCCCCGAATCCCTGCAATGTGTGAACAGCACCCAACCCCCGACCCAGTCCCCGATATGTAGACATATAAAGCAAATATACCCCAACCTGGCAGTGCCTGACCTCCCTGCTCCCACCCTTGACCCCTTACAGGCCGGTGACTGGCACAGCCCACCTCTCACCACCACGGACAGCCGCTGACTGAACATGAATGAGCATAAATGACTAAACTGTACATATGCGCACTGCATAATAGGGAATATTTGTTTTGTATGCCTACATATTGGGGATCAGGTTGGGGGTTGGGGTGGTGCTGTTCACATTACTGCGGGATTCAGGGCTTGTAACTATATCAGGGGATTTGGGGGATATGTCAAGCCCAGAGGGGCTGTATTACACTGTTGGGGGGCATGACAAAGCCTGGAGGGGCTAGAATATATTTGGGGTCAGGGGCATGGAACACGTCATGGGCTTTAGCAACATGGGGACATAAGAGAGCTTGCGGGGCAGTACAGATGGGTATTGGGGGCATGGGGGCCAATTGTGCCCTTCACAACCAGGGTTGCAGCTTGCAGCAAACCCTCCAGGTGTGCCCTTTGTTTGGCATACCTGTGGGTTTGTCGCAACTTGCAGGACTTAGCCACAGGGACCCTGCCCCTTACAGAATTGGGTGCAGGGTCCTTGGCGTAATGGGGTTTGGTGCAAGTCGCCTTTGGCAGAGACTTGCGCCATCCTTCTAGAATCGGGCCCTCCCAAAAAGCTGCCAGTTCCCTGCACAAGACCAAATCCAGTTGCCCATCATTTGCCAACTCTCTTTTCATCAGCTTCATTTGAATGCATTCCTTCTTTATGTTTTTTGTTGTTGTTGTTGTTGTTGTTGTTGCATATGTTTCAGTTGTGTCATCTCCAGTTTCGTTTGTGGTACCTTTCCCACTTGTAGTTCTGTTTGGGCATGCACCATACTGTGTGCATTTAAAGTGCTGCCACATTGAATTCTGCAGGATGAGCCATGCAGTGGCTAGGAAGGGGGTCAGGCTCTACCAGTAGGCACTGCTCCCCCTACTCCCCCTCCATGAGGTGCTTTGAAGTGAGCATCTGGAGTGTGTGCTTGACTTGGTAATCCTGCTCCTTTTCCTTTACCCTGTTTTCTGGAAGGGGGACATTGACCTCTCACTCCTGCCATATGGTAGGAACCCCAAAGCTGTCCCCGAGGCTGGGTGTGCTAGAGGGAGTGAACAGATTTTAAGGTTCTGCCTGATGCATGTAAATCTCTTAAGTTGTCCTGCACATCAGGGCCAGATAGTTTGGGGCCCTTAAAGAGCTAGTGTACTGCCTAAAACTAATATTAGATTTTAAAATTAGCCAAGCATTACCTTTTATATCTGAGGTATTTTTTCTTTTCTCTCTGTTTAATTAGAAGATTGTTTATCAAATGTTAGTAGGTGTGATGTGTGGAACAACGCTTAGCCTGGCTGCTGACATATCTTGCTGTACTACCCCACAGTACATTATCAGCATTGTGACCTCACTGACTGTGACATCACAGGTACTTAGGAACAGCAAGTGAGTGACTGCCAGGTCATTCACCTGTGTTGTCACTGTCAGTGAGATCATAATGCTGATGATGTACTGTGGGGCAATGGAGTTAGATATGTCAACTGCCAGGCTAAGAGCTGTTCCACACATCCAGCACAATATTATCACATAGAAGACTTTCTGATTAGCAAAAAGGAAAAAGAAAAATACTCCAGAAACAAAAAGTTACAACTGACTGTCACAAACCCACTCAGCAGGTCAGCCCTCTACTCCCAAAGTGCCAACCTCCGAGCACAGTCTTGTGAACAGTTAACAGAAACAGGGTAATCCTCCTCTGTTTTGTGGGTTCAGATCAACCTTTGGTCTCAGTTCTGGAGGGATTCAAACTGTGAACCTCTTGCAAGCGTACCCCATGCACAGGCTCAGATAATTCTGTCTTCGGGGCACCAGATATCTTTGCCTACGGACACCTAACCAGGTGTACAGAAATTAACCTTTAAAAACTTTAATAAAGACCTCAAATTTAAAACACTTACCTTTTTCTGGTTTGGTATCATCCTTCAAGCTTATGTACAGTGTCTGCTTTAACCATATATACTCCCCTATAAAAGAAAAAAATCAAAGCCAGACCAAGTAGGCTCTAAAAATAGAGTTTTACTAAAATAGATACAAAAATATGTAAAACATAAAATACAGAACTATTATCACAAGAACCATATGATCTTTTAAAAGAACAAGGTTTTAATAGTGCAATTCCTACTACAGTACTTAGATTTGTCTCTCTCTCTCTCTCTAAATACCTGCTTAAAGTGCTCAAAGATGTCTCTTTGTCACAGTCTAGATAGAAGTGTCTCTGAAGTAAAACAGAATATTGTCTAACAGCTGGCTTTGCCCACCTCTTTACATGAGGTCACCTAGCTCCTCCCTGTCGGAATATATATATATATATATATATATATATATATATATAAAAAATATCTATACAAAAACTGGATGTCTTTTCAAAGTATTAAATTCTGTAATCCTCAACACAACTCATTTTCTTCAAATGATTTTCTTTGATCTGTGAGCAGTATCCTCTCTCACACAGACATCAAAGCATTTATGATTTCGCACCAGTGTACTAAACCTGGTTTCCCCCTTGAAATGTCATAAAAGTTTATGATTTTCCTCTTAGCAACTACAGCTATAATTAACTTAGTTAAAGTCTGTAATTAGCTTCTGGCCTTCCAGGTAACACCTTGTATCTAAAACCTGTGTGTGTGTGTGTGTGTGTGTGTGTGTGTGTGTGTGATCTCACATGCTGTTTCAGCGTTTCTCATGGGAGACAGTCCATTCACATTTTTATATTACAAAAAATGATACAGTGATCAGAACCAGCTGTCCAAGTGTCACAATTCCTCACCAACTAGACTGAATTTGGGGGCTCTATCCCCTGCATGGGATGAGCTTTCCAAATCAGTTCACGCCTCATAGACCATAGACTGCCCATCTGAGTTCTGATTTTTGGTTCCAGCCCTATGTAATATTGTCATATCGTACCCTTGCAAAGCAAGACTCCATCTTAGTAATCTACCATTGTTCTTTCCCATCTGCGTCAGCCAAACCAGGGGGTTGTGGTCAGTCTGCACCACAAAATGCTGCCCATATAAGTATGGCTCCAACTTCTTTAGGGCCCACACTATGGCAAGACATTCTTTTTCCACCGTGGAGTATGCCAGCTCCCTGGGAAGTAACTTCCTACTCAGGTACACTACTGGGTGATCTGTCCCTTGGCTGGATGTCTGACTCAGTACTGCCCCAATACCCACATCTGAGGCATCAGTCTGAACTATAAAGGTTTTACTATAGTCAGGACTTGTCAAAACAGAAGCACTGCACAGTGCCTCCTTTAGTTTGGAAAAGGCTTCCTCACAGGCTGGGCCCCAGGTAATTTTCTTGGGCATCCTTTTCTTTGTCAGGTGAGATAGGGGAGCAGCCAGGGCACTGTAATTGGGTACAAATTTTCTGTAGTACCCTGCTGTCCCTAGAAAACTTCTGACCTGCTTCTGTGTTTTTGGTCTGGGCCATGCCTGGACTACCTCTATCTTTATTTGGTTAGGACGGAGCAGTCCTCAGCCTACCACATGCCTGAGGTATGCCACTTCTCCCATGGCCACCTGGCACTTCTCGGCTTTGACAGTGAGCCCAGCCCTCTGTATCCTGCCCAGCTCTTCCCTAAGGTGTGAAAGGTGTTCCTCCCAGCTGGCACTAAAGATGTCAATGTCATCCAGGTATGCCACGGTGTACTCCTCAGCACCATTTAACACCTGGTTCACCAATCTCTGGAAAGTGGCCGGGGCATTCTTCATTCCGAAAGGCATTACTTTAAACTCAAATAAGCCTATTGGAGTGATGAAGACCAAACTCTCACTAGCTCTGTCTGTCAACTTTACCTGCCAATATCCCTTGGTCAGGTCAATCGTCGTAAGGTAGGTCGCCCCCCCCAACTTGTCCAGGAGTTCATCCGTCCGAGGCATTGGGTGGGTGTCTGACTTTGTGACTGCATTCAGTCCATGATAGTCCACACAGAAATGAGTAGAGCCATCTGGCTTAACCACAAGGACTACGGGTGAGGCCCAGGGGCTGTGGGATCTCTGGATTACTCCTAAATCCAGCGTCTCCTCCACTTCCCTCCTAATGTCCTTTTGGACAGCGTCTGACCCCTGATATGCTTATGGGCATCTGTGTCCCTGTCTCCACATCATGAGTCACTAAGGGGGTTAGTCCAGGCTTGGTGCTAAACAACGGGGCACAGTCTGCTAAAACCTCCCTTACTTTCTGGATCTGGTCCAGGGCCAGCTGGGGAGACAATTTTACTGCCTCCACAGAGGACTCCCACTTACTTTCCTCCCGCAAGTCCAGAAGGGGGTCTCCTTCGTCTGTCCCCTCCCCAGGACTACACACTGCAAACACCATGTCAGCCCTATTTGCATATGGCTTCATAATGTTGACATGGTTCATCCTTTCTGTCTGTCTTCAGTCAGGTAACTCCACAATGTAGTTCATGTCATTTACCTTCCTAACCACTTTGTACGGTCCTGCCCACTTAGCTTGCAGCTTGTCTTTCAGGACCGGAATAAGGACCATGACTTCCTGACCCACCATGTATGAGCGAGCTCTGGCTCTGCGGCTGTACCACACTTTTTGTTTCTGTTGGGAAGCTGCCAGGTTGCTCTGGGCTGTCCCCATAAGCTCCTTCAGCCTCTCCCTAAACCTAAGGATGTAATCCACAATGGGAGTTCCCTGGGTGGTGATCTTGCTTTCCCAGTCCTCCCAGATCAAGTCTAGGGGCCCACGTAATGGGCGTCCGTATAAGAGTTCGAAGGGTTAAAAATCTGTCGACTCTTGGGACACCTCCCTGTATTCAAACAACAGGTGGGGAAGGTATTTCTCCCAGTCCCTCCCATGCTGTTCAGCAAACGCCCGGAGCATTAACTTTAGGGTACCATTGAATCTTTCCACAAGCCCATTGGCTTGTGGGTGATACGGTGTCGTGCATCTCTAAAGCACCCCACACTTCTCCCATAAACATTTCATCAGGTCCGACATGAAGGAACCGCTTCGATCAGTGATAACCTCCTGCGGAAACAAAACATGGGAGAAAATCCCAAGTAAGGCATCTGCCGTTTTGTCTGTCCTCAGTGAGGATAGGGTGACTGCCTCTGGATACCGGGTGGCATAATCCACCACAGTCAGGATGTATCTCTTCCCTATGGAGCTGGGGGTATTTAAAGGCCCCACAATATCCATTCCCACCCTCTGGAATGGCTTCTCTACTATGGGCAATGGAATCAGGGTGGCTTGGGTTTTCTTGCCCGCCTTCCCTATTTCTTGGCGCCGGTGACAAGACCTGCAATACTCCTTCACCTGCTGGGTGAAGTTAGGCCAATAGAAATTCTGGGCCAACTACTGCATCGTACGTGCGATTCCCAGATGACAAGACAAGGAAATATCATGTGCAATCTTGAGCAACTGCTCATGATACCCCTGGGGAATGACAAGCTGCCTGCCTAGCATCCCTCCCTCTGTCTGTACTGCCTGAGTATACATAAGTCCATTTTCCCAATAAATCTTATGTCTGCCATCAGCTCTGTGTGTGCTGTCCAAGTCTGCCCAAGCCCTCAGCTTCTCTAAACTAGGGTCACTCCTCTGAGCAGCTGCAAACTCCTCAAACATTCCCAAGGCATGGGACAGGTCCCCTTCAGTCACTAAACTAGGATTCCTAGCACTAGCATCAGGGCACTCAGGATCACTGTCAATCCCAACCCTCTGACAATGGGTCACCCCGCCTCTTTGGAGTTACCCTCTGTAGCTGTGTGGTTACTTGCTACTGGGGAAATTTCTACCCCCTTTTCATTAGTTTCCTCATCTGGAGACATAGGCTGGGGAACCAGCCTCTCAGCGGTTTCCACAATGGCTTCTGTGGGGTTCAGGGAACTACAATTTTCCCTTGCTGCTTTGCTATGGGTAACTGCACATACCATTCCCTGTTTTAAATTGTTGCCCAGGATCACATCCACTGCTAAGGTTTTGGCTACAGCCACCTGTTGCACAGTTCCCCGTTTCACCCCAGTCTAAGAGAACACTAACGAGGGGCAATGTTTTCTCCCCACCCATAAAGTCCTGTACAGTGACGTATTTATTGGGTATAAGCTGACCAGGCTGTACCAGATCCCCCTTTACTAAGGTCAGGGATGCCCCTGTGTCCCTTAACCCATGCGTCTGTACACCGTTCACCATGACTGGGTGCATGTGTTCCCTCATGTTCACTGGCATGTTTCCAGGGACACACAAACAACCCACTTCCTTTCTAGCACCCTGTTGTGTATTGCTCTCCTTTTGGGACACTGTCTGGCAATATGCCCAGTTTCTTTACACAACCAACATTCATTTCTTCTCTCAGAGAAATCTTTTCTCTGAAATCTGGGGCTAACTGGTTTTGGTGGAGGAAGTGAGGGTTTTAACTGCCCTGAAGGTGCACTTTTCCCTTTCTGCGCTGCCACGCCCACTCCATTCGCTCTCAGAGCAGGTCTGCTCTTGGCATATCGGTCCGAGAGTTCAGCAGCCTCTTGCACTGTTTTGGGATCTTGGTCTTCCTGCCAGGTTTTCAGCTCTGCCGGGCATGCTCAATAAAACTGTTCTAACAAAATCACATTTTCAATTTTATCAACAGAGTTTGCCTCAATTACTTCCCACCAACGTTTTAAAAACTGACATTGTTTAGTGGCTAGCTCCTCGTAGCACATGTCAGGGTCTCTCCTGAGCTTACGGAATTTAGCTCTGTATGATTCAGCAGTTAATTCAAATTTCTTTGACAGTGCAGCCTTTAGTTTGTTGTAATCATTACTGTCCTCGTTGTCCATTTGACCCAATGCATCCCGAGCTTTCTCAGTAAGTAGCGGGGATAGCTGGAAGCTCCAGGACTCTAGGAATTTTAGCCTGAATACAAACATTTTCAAAGGAATTTAAAAAGGCATTCATATCCTCCCCTCTTTAAATTTGGCTATCCATTTGGAATTCAATTTGTAACCCAGTCCTGTAGTTCCTGTTAAACCCAAGCCACTTACCTGCTCTGGTGCCACTGGTTGGAGTCGTAGCTTCTCCAGTTCATCTTGCCTCTGGCACTCCTGCTCCTCATGGTCTGTGTCTCAGCGTTCTCGCTCTCTCTTTTCCTCTGCAGCTCGCTGGCACTCACGCTCCTCGTGGTCTGTGTCTTGAGGTTCTCGCTCTCTCTTCTCCTCTGCAGCTCACTGTTCACGCTTCTCTTCTCTCTGGAACTCCAGCTCCATCCTGTGCAGCTCAATTTGCAGTCTGAGTACTTCTGGATCCAGGATACTGGTGACCTTCCCCTGCTACTGTGGCCCTTCACTGACAGTGGCCCTGCTGTCATCCTCACCGGATCTGGACACTGCACTGGTCGCTAGCCCTGCCACACTCGAGGTCTGGTCCTTTTCAGTCATGGTCTGTGACTCGCTGCTCTGGGTGTCTGCTATCATCAGGGCATCTATGAGGTTCTGCTTGCTGGCTTTCACCTTGAACAGGACTTCTCTGTCCCCGAACAACTGCCTTAAGTAGTCTACGGTGTGCCTGTTGTAGTTGGAAGCCATCTTCTTCCCTAACTATGGCTACTCTGACTTGCACTTTAGAAAAAAAAATAAAATGGGTAGGAACTTGACTGTACGCCAAGTGATATAGTTCTGTTTCCTTTTTAAAAAAAAAATTACTGCCTTTTTCTTTCTTTGCAAGTGAGCTGATGGTCTCAAGCTGACACGCTGAAAAATAAAAGTTTGTGATACCAAAAATTATGCCACCAATCTGTCACAAACCCACTCAGCAGGTCAGCCCTCTACTTGTAAAGTGCCAACCTCCGAGCGCAGTCTTGTGAACAGTTAACAGAAACAGGGTAACCCTCCTGTCTGTTTTGTGGGTTCGGATCAACCTTTGGTCTCAGTTCTGGAGGGATTCAAACTGTGAACCTCTTGCCAGTGTACCCAATGCACTGGCTCAGATAATTCTGTCTTCGGGGGGCCAGATATCTTTACCTACAGGCACCTAACCAGTTGTACAGAAATGCACCCTTAAAAACTTTAATAAAGACCTCAGATTTAAAATGCTTACCTTTTTCTGGTTTGGTATCATCATTCAAGCTTATGTACAGTGTCTGCTTTAACCATATATGCTCCCCTTGTAAAAGAAAGAAAGAAATCAAAGAGAGACCAAGTAGGCTCTAAAAATGGAGTTTTACTAATATAGATAAAAAAATATGTAAAACATAAAATACAGAACTATTATTACAAGAACCATACAATCTTTTAAAAGAACAAGGTTTTAACAGTGCAATTCCTACTACAGTACTTAGATTTGTCTCACTCTCTAAATACCTGCTTAAAGTGCTCAAGGATGTCTCTTTGTCAGAGTCTAGATAGAATTGTCTCTCTGAAGTAAAACAGAATATTGTCTAACAGCTGGCTTTGCCCACCTCTTTGCATGAGGTCACCTAGCTCCTCCCTGTCAGAATATATATATATAAAAAATATATCTATACAAAAACTGGATGTCTTTTCAAAGTATTAAATTCTGTAATCCTCAGCACAACTCATTTTCTTCAAATGATTTTCTTTGACATGTGAGCAGTATCCCCTCTCACACAGACATCAAAGCATTTATGATTTCGCACCAGTGTACTAAACCTGGTTTCTCCCTCGAAACGTCATAAAAGTTTATGATTTTCCTTTTAGCAACTACAGCTATAATTAACTTAGTTAAAGTCTGTAATCAGCTTCTGGCCTTCCAGGTAACACCTTGTATCTAAAACCTGTGTATATGTGTGTGTGTGTGTGTGTGTGTGATCTCACATGCTGTTTCAGCATTTCTCATGGGAGACAGTCCATACACATTTTTATATTACAAAAAATGATACAATGATCAGAACCAGCTGTCCAAGTGTCACACTGACTACTACTTAAAATCTGTATTATTTTCCTGTCTGCCTGTTTTGGCTCCACTAGCTCTTTAAAAGGAGCATTTAGCACAGCCTGTGGGACATCAGAGGCAAAACCTACCACTCTCAGCCATGAATATCTTCTAACACTGATACCTGAAGCAGCTGCTCTGGCAGAGGGATTAGAGATATTGTAAACCGCTCGAAGTAGATGTTTGCCCATTTCAGCACCTGTAGTGAGAAGTTAAAGTATTTCTTGCTTCTCAGCACTTTAAGGTAAGGCCAAGGCAGTAGTCTTGGCCTTACACCAGAGGATATTTTGACATTTCATCATATGTGCCTGGTAGCTTGCTATGCGTAGACCCAAGGATGCTGAGACATACGTACATTTGCACATAACATCCAGCTTCCTAGACTCCTTGTCAGGAGAGAGGTAGCTAAGGTGCTTGGGTGCTCTAGACCTATCATGGGCTGCAGTGATAACTATTGAATCTGCCTCAGGCTGTGTAGCATAAAATGGTTTGCCTGATGGGGCAGGATAAAATGTATCTGCCTTTCTAGGGACTGCAGGGATGTTATTGGTCCTGTGCCAAGCAGCGTAAGTGACGTCCTCCAAAGCTGGTAAAAGAGGAGGCACAACTATAGTGGGAGACTCAGGAAGCTCCAGAAAGTCTAGTAAGTTCTTTTTGGTGGTGTCTTGTTCCTCCAGGGCAAAACCCATGGTAGCCTGAAGTTGCTGCATCATGGAAGAAAGGAAGGGTCTTTTGGAGGTAACAGTACCCTGTTCATAGGGAATCTCAGCTGGCCCCTCAAGATCCTCCTCGTCCTACACGATAAGGTCTGGGTTATATTCATAGGTGTCATCAAGAGTGTTGACGGATAGGAGGGAGCAGGCCACTAATGATACTGGCTGCTGTGGCATAGATGGGTCTGGCATCATCGAGGTGAGAGGTGCCGGCATCCCCATCGGCAGTGAGATAGTGCTAGTTAGGCAAGGAAATAAGTGGTGTAACATCTTGGAGAAGGCTAGGAGAGCTGCTTGAGCATTGTTGCCCAGTTGGGAGAGAGGCACAGTGGTGGGGGGCAACTGTAGGTTGTGAAACCAGTGATGATGCACTAGGGTGTATAAGGCCAGTGGTGTCTATGCCTAGTCCCGACCTCTATGTCAGGTTGATGGTCCGGGGGGGTGGGGGAGCTGGAAGAATTACCACTGAAGTGATTGAGGATGGCAAAGAAACTGTATGTGTGGCAGGCCTGTGAGGAGATCTGGAGCAGAGCAGGAACAGTTTATCATTGTCCTCGTGCTTGTGGCTGGACTTCTCTTTCAATTTAGATGACCTGAAAGTAGTTGAGGAGGCTGGCAGTGCGTACTTGTCATGGGACTGCTTCGAAGCAGCCTCTTCTGTCAGCTATTTCTCCATGTTGACCACTTGTTTCTCCAATAAAAACTTTTCTAAGGCACTTTTGTGGTGTTGCTTCATCACAGAGTTGAAGCCATTACAGATTTTGCAGTAGCCGATGTCGTGGTCAGAGCCTAGACAACAGTTATAGATGGTGTGGAGTCACTGGTACATATCACCGCACTCACAGTAATGAAATAACTTTGATGGCTCCTTTGATGACATACAGGTTGTCGACTAATCACTTAAAAAGTGATTGCTTCGTAGCAGAAAAAAAAAATGATGTTGTAACCAACAGCATTTCTGTACGGTGTTCAATAAGTAGGCTCTATGGTGGGAAAAGGACTGAGGAAAGGAGGGGCCGCCCACTCATATATGTATGCTGGTGCCTGATGTCGTAGGTGGCCCTTGGCACTGTTTGCAAAAGTTTCCATTTGGTCCTACTGCCTGAAGGCTATGTATTCCAAAGGTGTGGAATGATGAAAGAGATTCTCTCGAAGAAGATAATTGTTTTCTAAATGTGTTGTCTATATTCACAGGGGCTGAATTTTCACTTTGCTGAAAGTCACGGGCCCACCGTATCCCTGCAGCAGGCATTCGACCAGATGCCCTCAGTGATCACTGAATCTCTTATTGTGTATGAAAGATTCACTTGCCCCGTGCTTTCTCTAAATACATATTGTCCCACCCCTCAACACCTTAGACGTAGCCACCCTGCAGCAAGATCTCACCGAGGCTGACTGGCAACCCGTATTTTTGGCCCATGACATTGACTCTGCCCTGTCTGTCTTCTCCAGCCTTCTCTTTCACATTTGGAATCACCACGCCCTCCTTAAAAAAGCCAGAGTTAAATGCCAACATGACCCTCACTGCTGACCTGCTGGCCAAATGCAGAGCCAGAGACAAAGCTTGGTACTACTATAAAAAGTCCCTAACCCGGGCAGACTTCTAAGCATACAAAACCCTAAGAAATAACTGCACTGAGGCCATTCCCCTCTACAAGGCTAACTATTTCAGGAACCACCTCCAGGAAGGTCAAAACACTCTCTCTTCTTTCTGAAAGGTACCTCACTCTCTATTAGACCCCCCTGCCCAACAGGCCTCTCCTGTCCTCAAAATTGTTGTCTCCTCAGTCTCTAACCCTGCCACAGTAGCTGAGATCTTCAGTAAATCATTTGCCACTTGTGCTCTCCCGTATAACCCTCTTTCTATCCCCCCTGACTCCCCTTCAATTCCCCCAGATGCACTCGACCCCCTTACCAAGTTCTTCTTTCTCCCTCCTGGAAGTTTTAACTGCCTTCCTCGTCCTTAACCCTACCAAACCAGCCCTGACGGTCTCCACCCCAGGCTACTACACATCTCTGCCTCAGCTATTACCACTCCTCTTGCCCACATCTTCAACCTCTCCCTCTCCACTTCCACCATCCCCAAGGCCTGGAAAACTGCTAAGGTGTTACCTCTTCACAAGGGCGGTGACCCTTATACCCCCTGGAACTGCCGACCCATCTCTCTCCTCCCCTTTCTCTCCAAACTCCAAGAATCTCTCATAAACTCCAGGCTGTCCGAGTGCCTTGCAATGAGCAATACTCTCTCACCCATGCAGTCAGGTTTTAGGAAACAGCATTCAACCATTTCCTCCCTGTTACGGGTCACCAATTCCATTTTCTCAGCAATGGACTTGAGTCATATCACCACAGCCATTTTCATGGACCTGGCAAAGGCCTTTGACTTGGTCATAGAAACATTGACTTTGATGGCAGATAAGGACCGCTTGGCCCACCCAGTCTGCCCATTTCAATACCTATTGGATAAGCTGCAGATCCTAGTTCACCAACAGCCTACTTCTTCCTAACCTCCACCAGAGTTGCGTTATGTCTGTCCCATACATTCTTGAATGCCCTCACTGTTGTTGACCCCACAATCTCCTCAGGAAGGCTATTCCATGTGTCCACCACCCTCTCTGTGAAAAAATACTTCCTCTTATTGCCCCTGAGCTGTCCCCCTTCTAGCTTCAGATTGTGCCCCCTTGTTCTTGCACATCTCTTTTTCTGAAAGATGCTACCCTGTTGGACTTTGTTGATTCCCTTGAGGTACTTGAAAGTTTATATCATGTCCCCTCGCCCTCCTTTCCTCGAGGGTATATATATTAAGCTCCAATCTCTTTCAGATGGCTTCTGGTGCAGACCCTGCACTATTTTAGCTGCCCTCCTCTAGACTGCCTCCATTCTGTCTATGTCCTTATGGAGATGGGGTCTCCAGAACTGCATGCAGTACTCCAGATGGGATCTCACCAACTGTCTGTGCAGAGGGATAACAACTTCCAGTTTTCTACTGGTGATGCCTCTCCTTATACACCCCAGTATCCCCCCAGCCCTCCTTACTGCATTCTCACATTGCTTGCTTACCTTTAGGTCATCTGATATGACTACCTCCAGGTCCCTTTCCATTTTTATTGTTGTTAGTAACCCCCCCCATTATGTACTGTTCCCCTGGGTTTTTGTTTCCCAGATGCATTACTTTGCACTTCTTTGCATTGAATTTAAGCCGCCATACTTTTGACCATTCCTCCAACATTGCCAAGTCCCTTCTCATCCTTTCCACCCCCCCCCTTGTGTATCAACTCTGTTGCAGATCTTTGTGTCATCTGCAAAGAGGCATATTTTTCCTTCCAGTCCATCTGCAAAGTCACTTATAAAGACATTAAAAAGGACCGGTCCCAGTACTGATCCCTGTGGTACCCCGCTAGTAAACCCCCTTTCTTTGGAGTGAACTCCTTTTACTATTACTCTCTGTGTCCTGTTGTCCAGCCAATGTTTTACCCAGGCTACCATCCTGGGACCCACTCCCAGGCTGGCTAACTTGTTTATTAATCTTTTGTGTGGGACTGTGTCAAATGCCTTGCTAAAGTCTAGGTAGGCCATGACCACAGCCCCTCCCTGGTCTACTACTTTAGTCACCCAGTCAAAGAGATCTATTAGATTCGTCTGACATGACCTTCCCGCTATGAATCCATGCTGCCTTTTGTCCTGTGCCCCACTGGCCTCTAGGTGCTCAACAGTTCTTTCTTTTAGAAGTGATTCCATCATTTTCCTTACCACTGACGTCAAACTAACAGGTCTGTAGTTTCCTGCCTCTGCTTTGCTCCCACTTTTGTGAAGGGGAATCACATCCATCCTCCGCCACTCCTCAGGTACCACACCATCCTCCCATGATTTGTTAAAAAGGATAGTCAGTGGTGTCACTGGTTCTCCCCTTAGTTCTTTTAGAATTTTGGGGTGAATCCCGTCAGGTCCCATTACTTTGTCCACCTTCAGTTTTAGGAGTTCTTCCAGAACCCTTTCTTCTGTGAATGGACTGGTATCGACCCCCCTATCCAGAGTGCTTCTATTGATTGGATTAGGTACCTCCCCCTCCTCTTCTTTTGTGAATACTGAGCAGAAGTATTCGTTCAGTATCCCTGCTTTTTCACTGTCACCCTCTGGCAACCCACCCTCCCCTTTATTAAGCCTCACTATCCTTCCCTTGGTCTTTCTTCGTTCCCTAATGTACCTGTAAAATGTTTTATCCCCCTTCTTAATCGAGTTGGCTATCTTTTCCTCGGTTTGGACCTTTGCTATTCTCACTTCCTTCTGCTTTAACTGCTACAGTTCTCTGTCCTGCTCCTTCTGTTTCCTTATACTTCCTGAAAGCTATCTTTTTGTCTCTAACCTTCTCCGCCACCTCTTTTGAGAACCATAGTGGGTTTTTTCCTTCATTTTGATTTGTTTATTTGCCTCACTCAAAGGCTTGTTGCCTCTGTGATGACAGTTTTGATGTTTCCCCATTGTTCTCCACCCCTTCTTCTTGCCCGTTTGCTAGTGCTTTTCTGAGGCACTCTCCCATTTTGTCAAACTCAGCCCTCCTAAAGTACAGTACCCTCACATTTTTATGGCTTGACTCTATGGCTGTGTTTATCATGAACCACACTGTTTGGGGGTCACTTGTTCCCAGATGGCCACCCAATCTGAGATCCTCTCTCCATACCCATTTGAGAGAACCAGGTCTAAGATTCCTCCCTCCCGAGTAGGGGTGGGTGAAAGTGCGGGTTTCTACCATTGTAGAAGTTCCACGAAATTTTGAAAATTTCACTAAATTTTCTGCTCTTTCGCCTGTGGTGAAATTCTGAACTTTTGCCACATAACTGCGGATTTCCGTCTAGTACTGAGGCATTTAATTACGAACTGTGGACATTTTACATGACATGCAGAAAAAAAAAAACCTCTTGCATTACTTCTGCCGGGGGTTTCCCCCGCAGTTTAATACATAAGCCGCAGAACTGAACACTGACAGTGGTCAGTTCTGTGGAGTTTTTTTCCCCACAGTTTAATACATTAACTCACATTTCTTACATTTAGTCTGCAGTTTTCAGCGGAATTTCCTTTAAAGTTGGTGAAATGATTTCCGAACTTTTGCGGAAGCGAAAATCCAACTTTCCCAAAATTCTGCTGGCTGAATTTTTTTTTCGCACACCCCTACTCCCGAGTGGGTTCCAACACTAGCTGTCTGAGGCATGTCCTCTGTAGGGCATCAAGAATGACCCTGCTCTTGGATGTGGCTGCAGCAAAGGTTAACATCTGGCATATTCCATTCCCCCATCAAAAATCTCTCCCCTTTTTCTGTCATCCTAAGGATGCCTTCTATCATTTCCTTGTCCATTTCTGCCCCCTGAGATGGGAGTCTGTATAAAACCCCCGTGCGGATTGTGGTGCCATTTCCTGTCTCCAGGGTGACCCACAGTGCCTCCTCTCCTCCCTGTTTACCCTTTAGTTCCATTGCTTTGATCCCTTCTCTTATGTTGAGAGCTACCCTTACTCCTCTTCTACCCTCCCTGTCCCTCCTGTAGATTGTGTACCCTGGAATGTTGACATCCCAGTCATGATTCTCTGTGTACCATGTTCTTTGACTGCCATGATATCCAGACTTCCCTCTTCTATCAAGTCCACTAGTTTAGGGAGTTTGTTACCCAGACTATGGGCATTGCTACTCCTAGCCCTCCATTTTTTGATGGCCTTGTCCCTTTTAGCCCCATCCCTGCCCTTACTGCCTTTGCCTTTTTGTCCATTTACCCCGCCCTTCTCTCTGTTGATTTCTCTATTTTGGTGTTTACATCACTAACTACACTGTTTTGTGGGGGGGGCTGGGGATTTCCTGCTTCTTTTCAGTGCCTCCCTCCTTGGCTAGTTTAAATGCTTGCCAATGAAGCATATAAACCTATAACCTAGGATCCTGGTTCCCCTCCTGGACAAATGCAGACCATCATGCCAGTATAGGCCTGTATCCGTCCAGGTGGACCCCCAGTCCCCAATGAAGCCAAAACCCTGAGCTCTACATCAGTTTTTCAACCATTGAATCCCATGGTGTGGTGCACCCTAGCCTTACCCATGCTATAGACAGGCAGCACCTCCGAGATGGTTACCATGCGTGCTACTTGTCTAAAACCCCTGCCCAACTTCACATACTCCCACTGCACTGGTCTGATCCCATTTTCAGCCAGGTCATTTGTCCCTAGGTGGACAATGTCATTCAGCTCCCTCCCCGTGCAGCTGTTACCGCGATCCTGAGGATTCACTCCCTGTCCCTCCCAGCCATGGTGCCAGGCAGGCACTTTACCTCCCTCTCCCTCCCTCCCCCAGTTCTACCCCCTAACAACTGAGTCCCCACCAGGAGTTGTTTCTTTCCCTGTGGGGTCCTGTACCCACCCTCCTGTGGGTCTCCTTTGTGGAGGTTCCTTGCATCCTTCTTGATCTCCACTGCAGGTGCCACCATAGAGGAACCATGCTCTGCCAGAATGGTGTATGGTGTGGAGAGGTACAACTGGAGGGCTGCGCTGTTCCACTACCCTCACCCTCCCTCCCTCCCTTAGTCCACCATGATTCAACCACTCCTCTTTCTTGGCAACCTCTGAGGCAGTGGCAGCAGTCCTGGTGGCCCCTGAGTGGGAGAGAAGGTCCCCCAAATCCTAGCCAACTCAGTCTAGAGACAAGCAACCTCCTCCCTCAGCCCAGAGAGGTGCCTGCAGATGGGACAACACCACATCCTCCAGAATGTCTCCCAGAAGACTGCCGCTCCACAGCCACTGAACTGCACCACTCCCATCATGTCTTATTTGTAGCCCCTTGACTGTTGTTTTGTATGCTAACTCTTTCCTCTGTCTATTTTTTTTTTTGTTTGTTTTTTCTCCCTACTTTCTTACTGCCTTTGTGCCCTTACAGCTCCTGCCCTTCCTGTTCTGGGACAGGAAGTTCCTGTATTCCTCAGTAATCTCCTCCTTACCTGCTCAGAGACAGACCTCCAGCAGCTAACCTTTTTTTTCTTCTCCTTCTCTCTCTTCCTGTCTTTCTCTCCTTATGTAGTGACTTACATCTTCTCTCTCCTCCTCTTTGTAATTCTGCCTATATACAAGCTAGGCCATTGCTTGTGCTGTGCTGCCTAACTGTTCCTGTGTCTTTAAGTCAGTGTGGCCTGGCCTTCCACTATAAAGGTAGAGCACCCGGGGGTGGGGGGGTTGAGGAATGGGGGTGGGGGCATGGGTTGTTCCTTTGGTACTCGGTGTCTACAAAAAACAATTAACAATACGGAAAAAAAAGACTTCCTTTTGTAACCTACAGGGCAAAACACAGCTCTAGTTTAAGGTAGCTGGTAGCTGCTGTCCCTCTCTCAGCTTCTGCAGCAAACAGAGTCCACAGTCAACTCCTGTTTGTAATCCACACTCTCTCAAAGTCTTCTTCAGCTCCTCCCCTCATCAGACACCTCTTTCATAGAGTTTCAGTAACTGCTCTAGTCACAAATGATTGCAGATATTCTCCCAGTTAGATTACCTTCCTGGTAAATTAAAGTTACTCTAAGTAACGACAACCCCAAAAACAGAGAACCAAAATACTGACTTCTACTTACTATTACAGGCCCCTGAATTAAGAATTCAATCCACTCAGTAAATCACCTCCTTGCTGTAGGGTAACTCTTCTCCCTCTCTCAGCTTCTACTCCCATCCCTTCCTGCTACATAAACTTAAGTCTGTTGGCCTCGCTGAATCCACTGTTAATTGGTTCCACTCTTATCTACACTATAGGCAGCAGTCTGTACAAATTGGCAAAGCTCTCTCCTCCCCCCTCCCTATGCTTACAGTGTCCATCAAGGCTCCATCCTTGGCCCCATCCTCTTCTCCCCTCTTCATTAATGACCTCCCCTCAATCTACAAATCTTCCAATATGCATATGTAACCCCCCTGTCACCTGGGGTTACTAGAATCCCCCTTAGATCTAGTGGCAGGCAGGGAAGGCAGCTAGTGAAACACCAGTTAAATTGGTTTCACACTGTCTCACTCTGTCCTCCGTCTCAGCTGAGCTGGAGGGATGGCATCATATAGAATTCTCGCAGCAGCATAAGCCACATTGGAATGTTGCAGCTTGGAGTGAGGTTAGAATGTTGGGGGTTTCAGAGTCAGTCTGTAGTAGTCTAGTGGGAGACTCAGTAGAAGTAGGAGGTGCACTGCAGTTGGCAGTCCCTCAGAGTTCCCAGCTCTGTAATAGAGCTACCTCTGTAGTGGGTGTGTGTTCTCACCCTAGAGAAGGATACAGAAGAAACTGATTTGAAGTGGTTGAGACCATCCCCCAGTTGTTCATGTGCCCCATCCCTGAGGGGGATGGGGGAACAAGACCAGCTCTTCAGGGCCAATTCCCCTGGCCCTGCAGAAGGAAGAGAAGCTGCCTAGAAGATTTGTGCTGAGGCGCCGAGAAGTACATTTTGTTTTCCTGAGAGAAGCCTGTGGGCACCTGCAATCCAGGGTGAGTCTGCTCTGCCAGAGAGCCTATGTTTCTCCGAGACTGTTGTATTAAGTAGCTGCTACTGTGGGTCAGGAAAGGATGCCAAGTACAGTACTTAAGGTCGTGTATGGCTTGAAATGAATCTAATCAGTGGGGGTCTACAGGGATGGATAAGCCACTTAAAGAACGTCAGGACACTAATTACCAGAAAAAGTAGATTGTTAAATGTGACATACATTTCGAGATAGCATTCTACAAACAGAAAGGTTCACAAAGAAAGATGTTGATTCCAAATAAATGGCTGGGTATGAATTTGGGGACAAAAGGTGGGAGACCCCCCCCCATCTGGAGAATCCAGATTTACCTTTACAGATTTACTTTGGGCACCTATAACTTTCTTCTGGGCACTTGGCCAGTGTTCGCAGAAAGTACCCAGATGTGGGATTGAGGATGATAATTTCCCTTATGGAGCTAGTAAGTGCTCATGGGTGGTAGAGGGAGCCACTATCTAAATATCCATGCTATATGGAAAAATGTCCAAGTGCTGGCCGGAGTGCCATGCCAGGGAATCCAAGAGAGAGTGAGAGTACCAGTTCGGGCTGAGGGCCCAGTGTGCTCCAAACTGGAGTGTAGAAGTTGTGGTGATGATGAAGAAGATGTGTTCTGATGTCAGTAGTTCTGTACAGCCAGTGAGTGTAGCCCCTTGGGGGTCCTTCCTGCTTTGTATTCCTGTGTGTGAGTGAATAAAAGCCCCACTTTAGAATCCCACTCCTGGTTTGGACATTCACAGTTTTTGCTTCCTGTGACCGGAGTTACTTGGGTGCCCCTGTCCAGAGGTACAAACCTAGCCCTGATGCCAAGTGAATGTTTTCTCCCCAAAACCAGGCTCACCAGGTAATGGGTTACAAAATGGAGCCACCGTGGAGCTAAATAAGATAACATCAATCAAAGTCCTGGTTACAAATTGGAGGCACCGCTGGGATTTGGGTTTGGAACCTTGGGAGAGAACAAGTGAGATTTGCTCAGATTAGGGCTAGTGTTTTGGCTGTCTGGCAGTAGATAGCCCAAAAAAGTAGAAACATTGCCACCCAAATGTCCTGCTGTATGCTGGTATGCTGCTATTCATGTGCTGCTGTAATTGTGCCACCAGTTTACCTAGGAGCAGTAAAGCCTGAGAGTGTATGCCCTCATCCTGCATCAAAGTTATAATGTTTGCCAGTTTTTTAAACTGTTGTGTGACAAGAAAAGTGTGGAAAACTGTAGGAAACAAAGAGAGATTTGTGCTCTAGACATTGGAAGTGCTTGTTGTGTGGACAGAGAGAGTTGCTAAGTGAAATGCCATGAAAAATGGTTGAAATGGTGCTCCTGCCGAGGACCTACAGTTGAGAAAAAAAAAGTGTGGTTTGCAGTTTCAATTTTGCCTGCTCAACGATCACCATGGAGGAGAAGAGCACGAGAAGAAAGAGGTTCATTTGCATGGCTTTGAGTGATTGGTGAGACTGCAATCAGTCCCACCCCCAAGCCAGCTCTAGAGTTACTGCACAGTGTTCTAGAGGGAGTGAAAGAGAATGTGCGAACTGGCTTGCCAGGAGGAGCGTCACGGTGACTGAAAATGCTATAAAAGTAGTAAAATCAGACTTTTTCCATTTAAATCGGGCTCAACTCGCATTCCAGTTTGGCTGAGAAGAGAGTGAGGTGTTCAGAGGGACAATCAGCAGGACTGCCAGTCCGCTTCATTCCAGAGGCCTCCAAGACCGACTGTAGGATGAAATTTTTCCATCGCAATAACCAGATACTGATTAAGTGAGCACCAACCTAAAGCAAGTAAAACTGTGTGTGATTTCAACTAAAGCCAGCTGAATTTATGTGTAGCAGTGCGATCACTTTGCAAAGAAGGACTGTGTCTTAATTGTGGGTTCAGCAACAGTATAATTTTCAAAGCCATGTGAGAGACTGTGAGTTGTGTGAAAGATGCAGCAAGAAATACAGGCAATCCTGTGCAATAAAATACTGTGGCTTTAGGGACTTTTAAGCAACAACAGTGAGATACAGCAAGTAAAAAGTCCAGTAGAAATCATATAAATGTGCTAGGAGAGCAGACAGTGCAGTTAATCAGTTTGAGTGAACTTAATCAGTGGAGTATGTAAATTGGATGCACAGTGGCTTGAGTCAGAGACAGAACATTGATGTGCAGGAGTGCTGCTGCCGTCATTACAGGGTGGGGTAGTAAAGTAAACACAGCAGCTGGGGAGCCATTTTGTAGAAGTTTTTCCAGAAGAGTGGGACTTGCAATAACAGTGAGCTTTTGTTTTTCTCTGCGGTCATGGCTTCGGGATCGGCCCGCTACCTGGATCATGCCTGGGCTATGATAGTAGAAGAAGTGAACAGATTGAGAGATATTGAGAGATGTTACTAAGGGGGACAGTTGCCGCCTCATGTGACGATTCCTGGATATCCAGTAAGAGTGTGCATAATGTGCTTAAAGGCTGGAAGGGATGTCTTTATGGTTCCCCACTGTTCTGGGTGCCTGGAGAGACATGGCTTGACCAAAGCACCCAAGATTCATTTGGCTCCCACATGGACAAAGATTCAAGAACCTGCAGCTGGCAGCATACAGCACCAGGTAGAGCCTATTGGATGAGGTTCAGTAGAGTGTGGCACGAAGTAGGAGGGTGCAGAGCTACAGGCAGAACAAAGTACTGATGTATCCGAGTCTGGGTCACAGAGAGACATTGCGGAGGGAGCATCAGCAGACCCTTGGAGAAAGGGGCCTAGCCCAAGTCTCATAGGAGAAGATGAGATGAGGGAGACCCTTGAATGGGAAGTGTCGACCTCCACACCCAGCAAGGAGTGGATAGTCTCAGGAGTGAGGACGACTGCTCAATCCTGGGCTCAGATCCTTAGTGAGGAAGAGGATACCTATGTGGCCTTATGAAGAAGGTACGGATCCACAGCCTCAGGCTCTTGCCTCGGAGGAGCAAACAGAATGAGAGAATGGTGGCTTCACAGCCCTGTCCCCACAAGGAGGAGCCAAAGATCCATTCTACATTGCATTGAGTATACGTAGCTGGCAGAACCAGGACTGGCCAACCCCAAGCCAGGCCAGAGGTCTCAGGTTGACCAAGTGTAGTAAAGAGGAAAGACTGGTTCATAGGAAGGCAAAAGAGATCTATGGGATATCCTTTCCTACCTTTTCTTGGAGAGTCTGGGAGAAGATTGAAAGAAACAGGAAATCCTGGATCGTGGAAGAGGCCACAAAACATGTGCATCCTGGTGCAAGCAGATATGTCAGAGACAGAGTGTTACAAGTAAAATTCCAACAGTGGAAAGTGGGCAGGACACTGTTTATAGATACTGTTCGAATCGTGGATGGAGAGGGCAACGAAACCTTTCACAATGTGAATTTTGAGCACCCAGATGGAGTAATAATTCTTGCACCTGACCCATTGTGCTATTTCCCACAGTGCAGACAACATCCTGAAAATGTGCCCATGCCTACCAAGTGGAAAGCAGAGCAGTGGTAGCTAGTGTTGCCATCCAGCCATTGCCGTACCTATGTTGTTCCGCCAGTCTGGTGTTCCAGGAATCAGGTGCCCCAGATTCGTCAGCCTTGCAGTGTACTGGCTTTCCAGATTCCATCAACTGGCCTACCAGATGACTTCAGATCCAGAGAAGACACCAACCCAGCTGTATCCTGATTCATCGCCTGGGATTTCAGATGACTTCAGACCAGCTGTTTCCTGTCCTGTTTCCAAGGTTCCATCTCCTAGATGACATCAACCCAGCAGTTTCCAGATGTGCCATCCTGTCATTTTCCGGAAGATGTCCACCCAGCTGTATCAGAAGAATGCTGCCAGGGAGAGTCTTCAGCTGGAAATCCAGGTTTCATATTGATTTTGTTCTTCAAGGGACTGGTAAGTTCAGACTTTTCTATTTTAATGACACGCAGTACACACCCTACACATAGCAGACTTCAGATTGTTTGAACTGTCCTCAAAGACTCTCCCCTTCAGGATTACAGTCCTACCAGAACTGTGCTTCACCGGGCTTCAGCCCAGGAGAGACTCTTTCTTGGACTTGCCTTCAGGCACTGTTGTCACTAGATGGGACTCAGGGCACTCCATCCCCATTAATGTGTATTGTAAATAATGTCATTGTTTTTTACTGTTTCTACTGTTTTTCTACTTTTCTATCAAAAATTATTTTTTGGGATTCTTCAGTGTTTAGATGGTAGGGCTTAGATAGTACTGTGTTGGCAGAATAGGGAGTTGTTTGTCTTTTCTCTTACAGGTGTTCCTGAAGAAGACAGGAAAAGAAGAGAAGAAGAAGAGGAGGGACTCAGCAGAGTCCTTAATGTGCTTTAAAAGTAGTAGTGTTTAAAGTACAGTGTTGTTGTTTGTTGTGTTTAACTTTTCCTTCCACAGGTATGGCTGTGGGGGAGTGTGGGAGTAATACCTAGGGTATAGTATTAGCTCCTTGTAGTTTGATTGCAGGTGTCCCAGGTTGGGGGAGGTTCCCCTGTGTGTTTTTTGGGTAATTTTGGGTTTGGTCAGTTAGGTTTTCCCTAGAGGGCTAGGGGGGATAGACAGGCTGTGGCTCTGACCTTCAGTAGGGGCCGCAGTACTGATCTGTTGAGGGCTATGCTCTGGACAATTCTACCAGGGCCACTAGGTATCCATAGAAAGACCATAGAGTAGAGGCTGATACGTCAGCCAATGGCCTCTGGGTCCTTAGTGTTGCCTGCCTGTGCCTAGCACATGGTAGGAGTGGGCCTGATCACCCCTCTCCGTAGGTAGCACAGAGGGTAGAATGGCCTAGGTCGGGTTAGTAATGACTGGGGACAGTCATTTTCCTGTCCGAGGGTGGGTGTAAACCCCCTATCACCCGGGGTTACTAGAATCCCACTTAGATCTAATGGTAGGCAGGGAAGGCAGCTAGTGAAACCCCAGTTAAATGGGTTTCACACTGTCTTACTCTGTCCTCAGTCTCAGCTGAGCTGGAGGGATGACATCTATAGAATTCACGCAGCAGCATAAGCCACATTGGAATGTTGCAGCTGGGAGTGAGGTTAGAATGTTGGGGTTTTCAGAGTCCGTCTGTAGTAGTCTAGTGGGAGACTCAGTAGAAGTAGGAGGTGCACTGCAGTTGGCAGTCCTTCAAAGCTCCCAGCTCTGTAATAGAGCTACCTCTGTAGTGGGTGGGTGTTCTCGCCCTAAAGAAGGACACAGAAGAAACTGATTTGAAGTGGTTGAGACCGTTCCTCAGTTGTTCATGTGCCCCATCCCTGAGGGGGGTGGGGGGGACAGAACCAGATCTTCAGGGGCAATTCCCCTGGCCCTACTGAAGGAAGAGAAGCTGCCTAGAAGATTTGTGCTGAAGCACCAAGAAGTACGTTTTGTTTTCCTGAGAGAAACCTGTGGGCACCTGCAATCCAGGGTGAGTCTGCTCTGCCAGGGAGCCTATGTTTCACCGAGACTGTTGTATTAAGTAGCTGCTACTGTGGGTCAGAAAAGGATGCCAAGTACAGTACTTAAGGTCGTGTATGGCTTGAAATGAATCTAATCAGTGGGGGTCTACAGGGATGGCTTAGCCACTTGTCAGGACACTAATTACCAGAGATAGTAGATTGTTAAATGTGACGTACATTTCAAGATATCATTCTACAAACAGAGAGGTTCACAAGGAAAGTTCTTGATTCCAAATAAATGGCTGGGTATGAATTTGGGGACAAAAGGTGGGAGACCCCCCATCTGGAGAATCCAGATTTACCTCTACGGATTTACTTTGGGCACTTATAGCTTTCTTCCGGGCACTTGGCCAGTGTTCGCAGAAAGTACCCAGATGTGGGATTGAGGATGTTAATTTCCCTTATGGAGCTAGGAAGTGCTCATCGGTGGTAGAGGGAGCCACCATCTAAATATCCATGCTATATGGAAAAATGTCCAAGTGCTGGCCGGAGTGTCACGCCAGGGAATCCAAGAGAGAGTGAGAGTACCAGTTCGGGCTGAGGGTCCAGTGTGCTCCGAACCGGAGTGTAGAAGCTGTGGTGATGATGAAGAAGATGTGTTCTGACATCAATAGTTCTGTACAGCCAGTGAGTGTAGCCCCTTGGGGTCCTTCCTGCTTTGTATTCCTGTGTGTGAGTGAATAAAAGCCCCACTTTAGAATCCCACTCCTGGTTTGGACACTCACAGTTTTTGCTTCCTGTGTCCAGAGTTACTTGGGTGCCCCGTCCAGAGGTACAAACCTAGCCCTGATGCCAAGTGAATGTTTTCTTCCCGAATCCAGGTGCACCAGGTAATGGGTTACAAAATGGAGGCACTGTGCCGCTAAATAAAATAACATCAACCCAGGTCCTGTTACACATATGTACACAAACAATAGTATTATCTTCATCTCCAGGCCCTCCACCGCCAGTGTGCAATCCCCACTTCAGCAAGACTTCTACAGAGTTCAGTCTTGGTTTCAGGCTAACCAACTGAAATTTAACACACAAAAAAAACAATGGCTATGACATTTGGCTCCAGGCAAAAACTGGTCACCATCCAGTCTCCCCTACCTTCACTACTGTGGACGGTTCCCCCCAAGAAAATGTTCCAGCTTTAAAATATCTAGAGGTCTGGCTGGATAGCCACCTGGACCTCTCTACACACATTGATGTCATCTGCATCAAACTGCATCCCAAGCTGTCAGTCCTCTACCGTCATAAAGATAGTTTCCCCTTCCCCACCCACCGAGAGTTGGTATCCAAAATGAGTCTACCTGTCATTGATTATGCCAATGTAGTCTTATGGCACCGTTGCAGTCAACTACCTGTCTAGACTGGACACACTTCTAAATTCATTCTGCCATTTTGTTACCTCCTCCCTTCCCCTTACACACCATTGTCTCCTTTATTCTACTCTCTCTCTCTCTCTCTCTCTAGCTCCTCTGTCACACAAGGGTATGGTTCACTGCACCTCCCTTGTTGCTAAGATCTGGTTTGGAACCCTCCTCACTTACCTCTCCTCCCACCTTTCCCAAGCAGCCACCTCAAACTATTCCCTTTGCCACAGAGACCTTTGCGCCTTTTCCATCTCTTGCCCCCATTCTGCAGCTGGCCAGTCCACCTTCTCCTTTTGCTTCCCACTTCTCTGGAACAAACTCCCCTCTGAACTTTGCTTGTCCTCCTCCTTTATCTCCTTCAAAAGACTCCTCAGAATTCTACCCCCTCCTCATTGCTCACAGTGCTCCCAATACCCCCCCACTAACCAAGAAGCCTCCTCCTCCTCCCTAGCTGTCTGTACTTCATAGTGCACCTCACCCCTTTCTCCAAAATTCCCCACCACTGAGTTGTGTACATTGTTCTACTGTTATTAGTCAGGATGCTCCTAAGCTAGTTTATGACGATGTATAATTCTTTTTGATGCTGTATCTCCATGAGTGTCTATATGTCCTTCTTTTACTGTACCTGAGTGTTCTCCTCTGCATTTGGGCCTTGAAACTGTGACCCTTATTTACAATTGCTTTATTTTTGTATATCCCTGTGTAACCCTGTCCCTGGATCGCACCTGGAAATGAGCCTCGGCTCAGTGGTGCCTTTCCCGGTTATCAACTTTTAAATGAATAAATAAAATAAATATTTCAAAAGTTGGAAAACGTGATTCAGTTTGGGTGTTACACTGGTTTTGAAGTTCTGCACCATGTTTTTAGTTCTAAATGCCTTTCATATTCCAAATTATAGGATGTATGATCATAACACTAATAATAAAAACAAAGTTTTGCATGAAAGTATAAAGGTAGTTAATGATTTTATTAACTTACAATATTCTTCACATAATGAAAAACAATAGAACACAAATCCTGACAGCTGACGGGTAACTGATCAATTTTTTAGTAGCTACTGCACAGGGTACATTGATGTACACTCACTTGATATAAAAAAAAATAGAAATAACATACAAATAGATCTTGGATTTCTTACATTACTTGCCATACCATAATACAATTTATAATCTGAGTTGCAGTTGTTATCTTGCTCTCTCAACATGTAGTGCATAACATGTGGACTGGACAGAATCAATTGGAAATAGCTTTTTTTGTACAAGACTATATTGTACACTGACCGTCAAAAGGAAATCTACAGCATTGTGACCAAGTATATCTAGTGAATCTAATAGTCTGAAAATTGCACTGTGATATCTCAAACAGGAAGAAAAGATGGAAGGATTTACATATGTGGTCCAAACTGCCTGCAGCAGGGGATCTAAATGTATACCACTGACCAGAAATGAAAGGGTTAAGTGCACGCTGTGGGAGACTTTATGATGCCTTGGGAGGGTCCATGAGAAGAGTACCCTAGTGGGGAGGTACTGCATCCCAGGGGATGTATTGAATGGTTTTCAGGCCCACTGAAACCTTTTCTCTGAGTGGAGGCCCAGTGTTAACTTTCTGTTTTACACTGCTGGATAGAGATGTTCAGAACTGGCCTGTTCCGATCTGATTGGATTGCTAGGAATTGAGGATTCTTTATCTGATTCCTTTCCAGTTCCTAAAAGGACCTCAAAATGAGATTCCAGTTTGGAATCTTAAATTCCTATGTAAAAATAGGTTTTAGGATTCAATATAGGAATTAGGATTTTCAGACTGCGATTCCTATAGTCCCTTATCTGTCTGTCTGTCTATCTATATCTATCTATCTGTCTATCTCTGTATAGTGAAGGTTTGTTCTGTATGGATTGCCATGCCACCTGAATCCTTTTTGTACCACGGTTCAAAGGTCACGGAATGCAGCTGTGCCCTTCTGTGGTACAACAAGGTTTCTGCTGATCAGAAATCCTTGAGGCAGCTTGTTTTTTTCACAGCTGTGCTGCACGCACAGCAGTCAGTTCAGGTTCTGAACTGAAACTACCTGCCTGCTGTGGCAGCACTGTGAACACATTTTATTCTTTTTTTTTTAATAAAACTGAAAGAAAAAACCTACACTATAAAAAATTACATGCCCAACCTGCCTGAGCTGTCACCTCAGGCTTATGATTACATTGGACCACTCGAGCTTTGCTCTTGAGGTCTGATGTAATCCGAACCTCTCTGTGGCAGCACAGACTGGCTGTGCATGGTTGCTCAACCAATATTCTTTATATCTGTCTGTCTACACTTTATACTATCTGCACTCTACATCCATCCATCTGTCTGCCTGCCAGTCTGTCTATCTATCTTCACTTTATGCCTATCTATCTGCACTCTACATCCATCCATCTGTCTGTCTACACTTTATAGCTATAAGTTTGCACTCTTTTGTCTGTCTGTCTACACTTTACAGCTATCTGCACTCTACATTGTCTGTCCCATCCTTCTGTCTGTCTGTCTGTCTGTCTATCTATCTGTCTGTCTATCTGTCTGTCTGTCTGCCTACCTACTACCTACACTTTATAACTATCTATCTGCACTCTATATCATTTTCTATCTATCTACCTACCTACACTTTATGACTATCTTTCTGCACTCTACATCTGTATCTGTCTGTATATCTATCTGTCTGTCTTGTCTATCTGTCTGTCTATCTACCTACCCTTTATGACTATCTAGCTGCTCTCTAAATTTGTGCGTGTATCTCTCTCTCTCTCTCTCATCTATCTAGCCATCTGTCTGTGCTTCATGGGTACTAGATCCATGCCAATGGAAGGGCTTTAAGCCTGTGGTTCAATGGGCGGAGCAACAACGTCATTCCCCCATCAAGTTTAAAAGGTCACAAACATCCTGGGCCTTGCCAGGATTATTTCTCGTTGTCCACCATCCACGCCTCCTCCTAGGAAATGAGCTTCTGCTCATGGCATCTTTCCTGGTTATCAAATTTTAAAAATAAATAAATACATTTGTGTCCAGATCCTCCCTAAGCACAGTAACAAACTCCAGTCAGAGAGTAATCAGTTCCTATGGGGACCCTCAATTTATTTATTTAAATTTTGGTAACTGGGTAAGCCCACTGAGACCAGAGGTCCCTTTTTCAGGAGCAACTCAGGGTTAATTACATACATTAATTACATACAGTGGTACATACTTCAGTTGTATACAGGGTAACTACTATGAGTACACACAGGGAATAACATTGCACATTCAGTATGTTAGTAAAATAACAGTAAACGATATACATGAGATACAAGGATAAGAAGTAGCAGTAGTGCAGTTACAATTCAGTTTCAGGGTGAAGTGAACCCCACACTATTCAGTTAGGTAGGCGTAAGGACTTATATAACATTGTAGCAGCATACACATGAGATAGTTTAGTGGACACCAAGTCCAGGTGTTCCAGAATTAGTCATTAGTAAATCCATGACACCTTAAATAAGGGCATTTGGTACATTTTTAAGAAGGATGAATTTAGTAGGCCAGGCACCCAGGTGTTTTAAGGGGCCAGGCACCCACATGCTCTAGGAATAAAGGCATGGGGTGAGAGGATATCACAGTGTTCAAAGGAAATACTGACCACTCACCCATGAAGTGTATAGAAATGTTCAATATTTATTAAGAATCATGAGCCTCAGAAAAACATCCTTAAATCCCCCCAATGTTTTGGGGTGTAGAATAGGGTGGAAGGTGATTCCAATACATCCAGTGACACTCTATTTCACTTAATGTTCTATAATTCAGATTCTGTACTTCACTCACTGTAATGGATAGATATGGAAAATAATCATATATAGTATGTCCTTTCTGTTCTTTCATACAACCTCTGCTTTTCACATCTTTTATGGCACACTGCCTCTCTCGCACATGTCAGGGTGTTTCTGTATGGCTCATAATTCTTAATAAATATTGAAATAGTGAACACTTTTTACACTGTATGGCTGAGTGGTCAATATTTCTTATGTGTACTGTGGAAATTTGTAACAGGCAACAGAACACAGTCTCTCTACAGAGATCTATGATGATGAGATTGGGCAGGTGGGGGGATGGAATGGAAGTAGTAGACGAGAGACTGGATTGTCAGGGTTGAAAGGAGAGGCTGAAATGGGACCAATAGGGGGCAGCTTATGTCACAGAGGGGAAATAAACAGAAAAGAAGCTGGATGTAGATTGCAGCCTCCCAGCGGCAGCTTCAGCTAGAAGCAGGGACATCCTGGACTCTGCAGGGGGTGCTCTTCAGGCAACTAGTCACTGAACCCACTTGTGGTGGGGCAATACTGGATCTGGTGCTTACCAACAGGGACAGTGTTGCAGACATTAGGGTGGGAAGCCATCTGGGGACCAATGATCATCATACAGCGGGATTTAACATAAGCACAGCCGCGGAATCCAACCACACAATGGCGAGGGTCCTGGCTTCAAAAGGGCTGATTTTACTAAGATAGCTGAATGCCTCAGGAATGACCTGGCAGGAGGAAAGGACCTGGAAGGGGTGAAGGAAAAGTGGGCCAAAATAAAAGAGGGCATAGTGAGGGTAACAAACCTCTGCATCAAGCAGGTAAACAAAACTACGGTTCTCAAAAGAGGTAGCAGAAAAGGTAAAAGCTAAAAAGGTAGCATTTAAAAGATATAAGGAGACCCAGAGAGAGGAGGAGGATAGAGAAGTGTATCTGGGAAAACAAAGGGAGGCAGACAAAGTAATAAGGAGCGCAAAGGCTCAAACTAAGGAAAGAATAACTTAGAGAGTATCAAAAAGGAGAAAAGACATTTTTCAGGTATGTTAGCGAGAAGTGGAAAACTGAGGCAGGGACTGTATGATTAAAGGAAAAGTGGTTGACTGTACAGAGGAGGGTCAAGAAAAGGCAAACTTCTCGAGCATATACTTCTGCTCGATTTGCATAGTAGAAGGGGAGGGACCTCAAAAAGGTGCCAGGAGCATTGATGGGAGGGAAGTGGACACCAGTTCATTTTCTGAGGAGAAAGTCCAGAAAGCAGCAGCAAACCTGAAGGTAGACAAAGTTATGGGACCAGATGGGGTACATCCAAGGGTGCTGCGAGAGCTCAGGGAAGTTCTGGCTGCGCCTCTGACAGATCTAGTTAACAGATCACTGGAAACCAGTGAGGTCCCAGGGGACTGGAGAAGGGAAGAGGTAGCCCCACTTCACAAAAGTGGTAGAAGGGAGAAGGCAGAAAACTATAGACCCATCAGCCTGACATCTGTGGTGGGCAGGTTAATGGAAATGCTGCTAAAGGAAAGAATTATAGAATATCTGGTATCCAACAGATTACAGCATCCAATGTAGCATGATTGCACAGGGGGGAGGGTCATGCCAAACAAATCTGATAGATTTCTTTGACTGGATGACCAAGGAGTTGGATCTGGGAGGGGCAGTTGACGTGGTCTACCTGGACTTCAGCAATGCTTTCAACACTGTTCCTCTTAGGAGACTGGAAAACAAGTTAGGAAATTTGGGGTTAGGTATTAAGGTGGTAATCTGGGTAAAAAACTGGTTAGGGGACAGGGCACAGAGGGTAGTGGTAAACAGAGTTCGCTCCGAGGAAGGGAGGGTGACCAGAGGGGTACCTCAGATTAGGGCTGGGACCAGTCCTTTTCAATGCCTTTGTAAGTGAGCAGGGGAACTGGAGGGAAAGGGCTGCCTTTTTGTGGATGACACCAAGGCCTGCAATGGAGTGGACCCTCAGGGGGGATGGGTAGGGATCTGTAAAGACTCGGGGAGTGGTCAAGGGTGTGGCAACTGGGTTTTAATGCAAAAAAGTGCAAAATAATGCCCTTGGGCCATAGAAACCTAGGAGCAGAGTACATCATGGGTGGGGTGATACTGACAAAGACCAAGCAGAAAAGAGACCTAGGAATAATCATTTCAGATAACCTGAAGGTGATCAGGCAGTGTGACAAGGCAGTTGGTAGGGCTAGTGGGATGCTGGGGTGCACGGGAAGATGCAGTGTCAGCAGGATGAGGAGGTACTATTGCCCCTATACAGATCACTGGTAAGACTTCACCTTGAGTACCATGTCCAGTTCTGGAGATCACATCTCAGGAAGGACATAGAGTGGAGGTGGTCTAGAGGAGGACTACCAAAATGGTGCAGGGTCTGCATCAAAAGCCCTATGAGAAGAGGCTGAAGGAGCTAAATATGTACACCCTGGAGGATAGAGACCTTTAACTACCTCACAGGTGTTGATAAGGTACAGGAGAGAGATATTTCTCAGGGAAAAAGTGCTCTAAAACAAGGGGGTATGCATTGAAGCTGGAGGGAGATAAATTCAGGAGAGATGTGAGGAAGTAATTCTTCCCAAAAAGAGTGATAGATGCCTGGAAAAGCCTTCCAGAAGAGGTAGGGGAGAATGAAAACAGTGGTTGGGTTAAAAAATGCCTGGGATAGACACACGGAAATCTTATGGGAAAGAAAGCAGGGAAAGAGATCAAGTAATGGTCTACAGCAAAAAAAGACGAAGGATAAAAAAAATGGGCAGACTAGGTGTGCCTGGCGCCCTTATCTGCGGTCACATTGTATGTTTCTAAAAGAAAACCAGAAGATTTATGATGGCACTTGTATTACAGATTCACTTTTAATTTTTAATATTGTACTTGTACCACATCCTTTTGTGAAAGGCATCCAAAATAAACTCCTCTGCAGAAGAAAGCCTCATGGATATTTTGCATCAACAGTCATTTTACCCTTTTATTTAGTTACGGTAGTAGCTGACAGGGAAAGGAGGGCTGGGAAATAGTTCCTATTTTTGACCTCATCCCCAAGGGGGAGGTGGATACAAATCCAAAGCAACTGACATTGAACCAGGTTAAGATACTGGTGTTTTGTTTCGTTTGGTTTTTGAATGGGGGATGGCCATTGTAGAAAAAACTCCCTCCACCCTATCACATGGTCAGATATTTCCAGATATTTTGCAGTATTTCTGAACAGATTCTTTCTGTTTGCCCTACAGTGGTACCGTACACAGGTAGGGAATTTTTCTGGAGATTTATTTATTTATTAGCTTTAGATGACCGGGTAAGTGCATTAGGCAGTAGTCCTGCCTATTTTCAGACACGACCCAGGAGAGTACATTATACAGTCATTATAAACCAATACAGTCATAACACATATGCAGCAGATATCCACGCAGGGATAGTCAGGAATGATGCATACAAGCAGGACCATCCACGCAGGGATGAGCAATGTAGACTAAGACAAGTTGGGAGATATGTTTGGAGTTCAGTGATACCAAAATCAGACATGTCAAGAAATACCTGACCATGTCAAATGCTGTAACTCAGCCCATTACATTTAAACCCATGCAACACTGACTTCATTCTGCCAATTTGGTGTTGCTTAGTGAATCTAAATTCCTCTCAAAAGCTGTTTGCTCCTCATTCAGATTTTCAATAGCCCATATCTGGAACCTCACTACAAAGATCTCTGAAGCTGTGAACATTAGTTGCTGTGACCAGATTTAAGTCTTTGATCCACAGTACCTTGTTTTGTTTCAAATGAATACCTTTGTCACATCAACACCTTTTTATTGTTACCCAATTTGTTCTTTTATCTATTATTGTGATTACCTGCTGTAATTTTTCTCAGCTGTGCTGGATGAAATTGCAAATGAGACCTGCACCCAACTCAATTTCTAATAAATATGTTGAAACTGAAAAATTGAAAATGCTTTGCAATCTTTAACAACCACCTGAACAACTACCAAATCAGACATACATGACTGCTGTTTAAAGGGAAATGCTGGAAAACCCCCAAAGTGCAGCAGCTGCTGCAGAAATGCCCAAGTGGGGCTTTTAGCATTAAATGGAATTTTTAAATTATCAGCTGCATTTGTGTTTTACTTTTAAAGAACCGCACCATCTGTAATGTCTGCAGGTCTGCCTGTGGCCATCTTGCTCACCCCAGGCAGCTTCCAGTGCATGGATTATATTAATGAGGGCTAAAGTTGGTAACCCTCATTTGCACAACCCACATGTCAGAAGCCACCTAGGGTGCATAAGATGGTCTTGGGTGGCTACACTGACTTTACGTACAATGAGTTTTTTTTTTATCACAAATGCAGCAGGTAAAAAAAAAATTCCATTTAATGCTAAAAGCCTTAATTGGGCATTTTTGTAGCAGCTGCTACACTTTCTGGGTTTTTCAGAGTTTCCCTTTAATGTCTTATCTGAAAGACAGCACCTCTGACAGCACAGTGTTTCACAAACACCATGGTGTGAATCGGTGTGGTTACTTATGACCATGGGAAAGTGCCCCTTGTAGAGCTACCAACACCACTTCCTGCAGCACTTTGTGTTCACTGAAGGTCTCCCATCCTATTATTGACCAAGACCAACATTTCTGAGCTTCTAGTGCACCCTCATGTCTTGTAAATGTTATTAGTTTCCTTGTCAACAGACAACTCTTTTCATGTAGCTGTTGGGGATTTATGTGTCTGTTCTCGCTGTTCACACCAGCCCCTGTAACTAGCCTGGTGGCCTTCATATTGTGGTTGGTGAAATCTCATTGTACCTGAGAGCAGCATTAGCATATGACAATACGATGTGTCAGCACCCTTTAGACTCCACAGTATGCCTGTCTGCTTACTTGGAAGTCAACAAAACAAGCTGCAGCAAGGTGTGAAATACCACATTTATAGTATCTCATCTTCACAGACTGTCTTGGATGTAATGCAGGGTTTTTCCATTAAACTGCATTTCTAGAGAGTTTTTTTCAGGTTATGTGTACTTTCAGCATAGCGATACATTGTGTAACTGGGTGCTGTTGGCATCATGTTCTCATATGCTAACGCAGCTGTCATGGACAATGAGATTTCAACAACCAGAAAATGTAGACCTCTAGGCTAGTTACAGGGCTGGTGTGAACTGTGAAAACATGCTACAACAAACACCAATATTCCCAACAGCTAACTGAAAAAAGTTCTCTTGACAATGAAACAAATAACATTTACAAGATATGAAGGTGTACTACTCCTTTAAGAGATCAGACTCCAAGGTGATAGGGCTGCAGACTTATTTTCTTCTTTATTTGCATTATTTCTCCATAATTCCTGTCTCCAGCCCCAGTGATGCAGTCGCCACAGCTGCACCCATCCAGGTGAGTGGGCGAGCAGCTGCACAGTGTTACTTTGTACTCTCACTCTAATTATCTATAACGGAGGAATTTTTGCTCTTTAAACTGTTTCTATAAGTCAGTAAGATTTTGACATCAAGTACATGTCCTTGAAGCTAACGTTGGCAAAAGTCTGTATAGGCACTTTTTATAGTTTTTAGTCCGGTCTGTAAGGGAGTGGAAGAGACTGTATTTTATCCCCAACCAGGTAGCCAGATGATCCCTTCCAGTTCTCAGTTGACTGATCCACCCCTGCCCTCAGGCACATAATGACATGTGCCCAGGAAGAGCTCGGGGTGCACCCCCACTAAAATCAATTGGGGTCAATTTTAAGTATGTTTTTATCGATTATAGTGGCCAGTTGGAGATTAATCAAGGGTACCACTTGACTAACAAGTCCCTAGATAGTCAATCAGTGCCCTTGATTAATCTCCAACTGGCCATTATAATCTATAAAGCACTTGAAACTGACCTCCATTGACTTTCATGGTGCACACCCCCACGCTTTTCCTAGGCACGTGTCATTACGTGCTCAAGCATGGGGGTGCATTAATCAACTGGGGAGTGAAAAGGATTGGCTGGCTACCTGGTCAGGGACAAAATACGGTCCCATCCACTTCCTTATAAACTGGACTAAGAATAATAAAAAAGTGCCTACAGAGGCTTTTACCAATATTAGCTTCAGGGACATGTAAGTCAAGTCGAAATCTTGGTAAATCGCTTTCAGATACAGGGGTATATTTGTTATTCACTTTATAATCACATGAGGCACAATAACTATCTATAAATATAGACATTAATTATAGAGCCCCCTGAATTCATGGACAGAACAAAAATATTTCACAGGTTGGTCATGGTATAAATGTCAGTTCTATTGCTGAGTGATATTAGTATTATGTTATGACTGTTTTATCATATATTATTTGATTCTCTGTATTGCCTTCTTGAATATAAATTTTTGCACACTGAAGCACTTTGAGCCTAGGAAACATGCTATACAAATAAACTTTATATTTTTACATTATAAATTTACAGGTTGGTCATAATATAAATGACATACTTTTTTCATGGGTTGCCAGAACTACTTCAAAATTCTTAGGAAAAGACACTGCAGGTTATTCTCATGTTTTATTAACAAACAGTAGTTTTTTTAACAACATCTAGGAGGCAGTTTATTAAATGATATAGCGTAGGGTTTTGAACCCAGTGAACTGTAAGTACTTGCGAAACCTATTGAAAAATGTAGTTTTGGCACATTTTCGCAGCAAATTCATGGAATTCCTAGGATTTCATGGGAGATATCAGATTTGTGGATTTTCACAGAAATACTGGCTTCCACAACAACCTGATTAAACTGCAAGGAAGTACCACATAGCAATGACATTTTCAGTCATAAAAATCATATGCCCACTGAAGCGGACACATTTCTGATTGTTAGCACTGTTGTAGGTGCTGGACTTAATGCGTTTCTGTATCTGTATATTTTTCAGTGCCTATCTATGTGTACTTTTTGCCCACTAATAAAAATTTGTTTAAAGAAATCATAGGCCTGATATAAACAATAAAGTCTAACACAAAATGAAGAATATGTACATTCAGGCACCACTAGGGAGAGTCAAAGGCACATTCAAGTAATCTTATAAACATACCTCTCAGCATTAAAATTCATAGCAGTGGCCTTCAAAATTCAGAGCAGATAGTTGGAATGTGTAGTACTTTCTTACTTTAAAGAATAATATGTCTGTAAATCCTGGGCCCCACATATTTAGCATTAAGGAATGTTAAACGACAAAGAACCTTAGTGCAGAAGCACTGAGGCAAGGGTTACCCCAAGGGGCATGGGCCGGGAAGCCAAGTTTCAAAGAAATACAAAATCACACATACCCCCATAATGCAAATCATCATGGGCTGTATATGCAAATCACCACACAATATTATGCTGGTTCAACTTTATGCAGAAATGCATGGTGCTGAAAGGCCTCTCACATAGACTGCAAAGGGTGCCAACAGAAGACAGACACATGTTTCGTCCTACCAGGACTCATCAGTGTGCCTTATCTGTATGACACCCCAGTGGAATGAACCAGCTACCCTAAGTTGGTCTATCTGGGTTGGGTTGTGGTGAGCCCAATAAAAACAAAAAACACGCTAAAAGACAAAGAACCTTACTGCAGAAGTACTGAGGCAAGGGTTACCCCAAAGGGCATTGGCCGTGAAGCCAAGTTTCAAAGAAATGCAAAATCACACATGCCTCCATCAGGAATGTTTCTGTCATGTTAGTTCTACGATTTAATAGTTTGTGTCCATAAATAGCTCTAACATTATTAAGAACATTAGTAAACCTTTGTGGAGCAAGGGTAAATTTGAGTGTAAAAATCATTGCACTATGCAAAATTCATAGCAGATGAGAGGTATGCTTGTAAAGTTGCTTCTTAATGAAACATATGACAGGAACTGATAACAAGCAATGTCGGAGAAAGGTGAGTCTAGGAGTGAGCAGATGAGTAGGTAAAATTGGTCCATTTTTCTTTCTCCATTTAGAGTTCTGTATACTATGAAACTTTGCTGTGTTGTCATTACTTAAGCTTGACTTTCTTTTCCATCGTATTAGCCATGATCAAAATTTTGTACTTGTGGTGGGTTCCTAAAAAAGAAAAGTATGAAATAATGAACTAGCAACAGAAAATTTCACATAAGGATAGACAGAGCTGTGACTGCACTATGCCTCCCAAGCGGAGGCTCATTCATGAACTTGCTTCTGTTCTACTCATATGGGCTGTTTCCAAAGCTGAACAGTTCCTATTGCACCAAAATGGGGCAGTTGCCTTTTGCTATCAAAAATGCATTGGAAGATTTGAGTGTAACCAGGCATTTCACAGATTTATGGCACAAAACTCAGTGCTGTGCTCATTTTCCATTTGTCTTCATTGCTTGTTTGATGAAGCTAGCATGAGCAGGGTGCTAATTGTCAAAGGTAGTGAGAACCCATATATCTTAGACAGCAAAGGAAGCTGCCTACTATTAACTGATGGTCCTTCTGTTTCGTAATATGAAATGAAGCCAGCTACATTCTCCAGATGCCTGTCTGTGTTGCTTGTAAACTGTTAAGGTGCCTGTGATCTGGTTGATATATTCCAGTGGATATCTGTACAAGATCCCGACATCCAAAATCCTGATACGGAAATCCAGATGGTATGGTGGACCTCTCGATGGCTACCTTCCCCATGGTATGGCACCCCCGAGGTGTTTAGGCATATTTTAAGGTGGGGTGTGGGGGCGGAGTCCCCCGTCGGAACAGTGTTTTCTTGCCATTGGGATTTTCATATCTGGATTTTCATCATTGGGATTTGGGGTTTTGGGATCTTGTACTTGACCAATTTCTGTAGATGGCTGTGTCCATGTGTGGAGCTTGTCATTTTTGCACTGGCCACATAGAACAACATTGCATCCCAACACCAGCCTTGTTAGCACATGCCGACTCTTGTTTTATTTACTGGCTGGTTACCCATAAAGGTAGATAAAGTCTTACCAGCTGTTACCAACTTGTCCCAGGGAGGGAGGAAGCAGGGGGCAGGGATGGTGATGTGTGCTTATGCCAGGCATCTGGAAAACAATACCTGTGGCTTTCAAAAATAATGACAAGGACATAACTGGACATGGTGACTGTAACTAACTGTAACTGAAACATGGGCAAGACAGCTTCACACATGGAAGTTAAGGGTACCAAGGCACACAGTGTTCAGGAGGGACAGGGGAAATAGAGTGGTATGCTACGTTACATAAGGGTTGGCATGCAAGCCTTAGAAATGCAGGAAGTAGGCAGGGGTGTAGCCAGGAATTTTAAACTTGTACTCAAGAGTTGACAAAACAGTTGCCCCCCATTCATAAACACAAACCAAAAGATGTGCTACCCCACCACACAAACATTGCTCCACCCCATTTCAGTCAACAGTATGTAGTAAGCCAATGATCCTAATAAATTTACAACATTTGATTTTATCTAGCAACACCCTACCAATCAGACAGAAGCTGGCTGTTTTTTAGTTACAATGTTTAGGATACATTGTGATGAGCCTGTGTACCACATCAAGGTAGCCAGCCCTACAGAAGTGTATTCACACAAGCTCTCGTGCATACATACTCGATTCGGTGACTCATACAATCATGGTCTCTAAGTTTAGCATCCACACATCTTGCAAAGATCTTTCACAAACTCATAATAAAGCATTTGGGGGGGGCAGTTTTTCATTTACATCAGGCTCTGTTTGTGTTTGTTGCCCTGCCCTGAGGCTCGTATTGCCCCTGGATTTTCCAGATTTTACTGTAGTCATAATACACTGAGTATGTCTGCCAACGCCCTTGTGTACAGGAATGGATACAGTCTTGGTTTGAGTAATTGCAGGGAGAGGGAGGGTTATCAGAATATGGGTGGTGTACAGGCCCCTGACAAAAAGGGAAGAAACTGACAGAAAGTCAGTGGAGGAGATCAAAGGGGTTGCAAAAACTAGGGGGTCTGCTGACATTGGGGAGCTTTAACATGCCAGATGTGGACTGAAATATCCTAATAGCAAGCGCAAGACGTCAGTCCCTGGTGGATGGAATGCAAGAGGCATTTCTAGTCTAGAAGGTCACACATTCCACTAGGACAGGGCTGTGCTGCATCTGGTCCTGGCAAACAGAGAGAGTGTGAAGGAGGTCAGGGTAGTGGAACCACTGGGATCCAGTGAGCACAGAAGTATATGGGTGGAGATCAAGCTGCAGGAAGATCAGTTGCTCTTCCAGACTAAGGTCCTAGATCAGGAGAGTGAATTTTGAGAGGATGAGGAAGGGCTAGGTGAAAAATTGCAGAGTGTGAAAGCAGTGGCCGGTGTGGGTAACAAATGGGACTTGATAAAAAGGGGGATGAAGATGACAAGTCTCTGCACAAAGGATGATGACTGGCAAGAGGGGGATGGAACCAGTGTGATTTTCCAAGGGAGTGGCAGAGGCAGTGAAGGCAAAAGGAAGGGCATGTGTCAGATACAAAGCAAGACAGACAGAAATGGCTGGGAGACATCAGGAGAGGTACAACGTGGTCAATAGACAAGTGAGACAGGTGAAAGCAGATAAAATGCTAAGGTTAACAGAGGGGGTTAAAGAAGATGAAAAAGCATTCTTTTGATACTGTCCATATTTATTTTATTTAAACAATTGATAACCAGGAAAGGCACGCTGAGCCTATGCTCGATTCCAGGTGCAACCCAGAGGGAGGGGAGATGGGGTACCTACACAGTGTGCCACAATATACAATGAATCAAATCAGTCTTTATTTATTTAAAAGGCACCTCTTCTACAGTTAAGGCGACTGTACATAAATTATCATCCATCAATAAAACATATTAACACCATAAATTAAAATAACAGTCATCAATAAACAAATAATCACTGGTAACATTAACTTTGGCCACACTGTATTAAATGTCTTCTAAAAATGCCAGGCTAAAAAGGTATGTCTTGAGTTCTGTCTTCGCGCTGTGGACAACAGTATTACATACAACAACAAATTGAATTAGAAACAAAAGGTAAGGTTACTTGTAGGCAATCGCATACAACAAAATCTGACACAAACAGAGGATGGACCAGAGCTGATTTTTTTCTGGTCTTACATACAGCTCAGCAAAAGTTACAGTGACATTCAAACTTCCAATAGAGTTCATCAGTCTTTACAATAATAGTGCCAGGAGGCAAGGAGCTTACGTGTGAAAATGCTCACTTTGGGGAGAGTAGTAAAGTAAGTGCAAATAGTTGGCTAAAGACACGAGGGACAGGCGCAGGAGGAGGAAGAGGGGTCATCTGGGGCAGCGGCAAGGTGGTGGAGGAGGAAGGGAGTATAGTTGCTACTTGCCATATGACAGCAGTGCAAAACCAGGGAAGGGGTGATGAGATTCAGGAGGGAGGAGAACGAGATGGGGAAGGCGAACTTACTGAACAAATACTTGTAGTTAGTGTTCACAGTGGAAGACAGGTTCCCAATGCCTGAATGCAGCATTAAAACAAGTAAGGGGTCATTAGCAGGTATCAACATGGAGTCAAGCCTATCATGTAAAGAGGGTAGTAAAGGGCATACATGCACTAAAAGTGGATAATCCATGGGCCATGATGGGATGCACCTATGGGTGTTTAGGGAGATGGGACTGGTTCTGGCAAGACGACTGGCAGATCTCTGCTTTTTGGAAACTGGGGAACTGCCAGGGGAATGAAGGACAGCAGATATGGTCCCCCTGCGCAACAGTGGGAGACAAGACAAGCCAGGCAACTACAGACTGGTCAATCTGATGCCTATCGTGGGGAAACTATTGCAATCAATATTTAAGAAGAGGCTGGTAGAGTTTCTGGGGGCATATGGTCTAGAGGATATCAGGCAGCATGGGTTTACTAGTGGGACTACCTACTCCCTATTTTTTAAATATGTGAGCTCTGCTTGTTTGGTGTCATTTGATGTTTTTGACTTAACCTGTTCAGTATTTCTACTATTTTGGCTTACACCATTTGTAGCTGTATTTTTTGCCAATGACCTGCTGTTTCTGCATTTAATGTAATAGTGGTTCTATGAAGTTAGCCTGCTAAATACCTGCCTAAAGGGAGCCTGTTTTTGCTGACCTGTACTGTTTATATTGCTTGTTTACCCTACCCCTGCTCATTTTTGCCTTACCATTTTTTCTCCTAACACAATCTCTCCCTGCCTGCCTCCCCCCTTCAAGCCCCTGCACCTCTTTCCTGTCTCCATTTGTAATTCCTCTCAAGTCTCTCCTCATTGATACCCCCCACTCCTCAGCTTTCCTACCTTGGTGCTCTGGCCTCACCCTTTGTCATTCTGATATTCCTCACACCTGTTCTCCTGCTTTTCTCCGTTTGTCTCAGCCTTAATCACTCCCACCCCCCACTGACTGTCTGCCACTAGTCTCCCGCCCTCTCCTGCTCTAACACTTATTTCTACCATCTCTTTGCTCCACCAGGGACTCTCCCACACCCGAGCGGTGCTCTGGACTGCTAGGCGGCCCCACGGAAACCCTCGCGGCCACCGCCCGACTTGGACCGCCAACCTTGCCCACCTCCTGAGCTCACCGCATTGGATCAGTAGAACAGGTATTTCCACTGGAGCCATCTCACTCTGGCTTTTCTCCGATTGGTGCGGCATTTGGCTGCTGGACCATGATTGGTTCTTTCTCCTTGCTCGGCCCAGCTGATTGGAGCGCTTTTTCTCCGTACTAAACATAGCTGATTTCTGCCAAGCTAAACTGACTACCTGCTCCCTATTTTTCTTTTGCCCCCCTCCCCCACCCAGGCCTCCTTTAAATATGCTTCTCGCCCCTCCTCTCTCAGATAGCTCTTATCTCATTGACACACCTACCCGGCATTCCAAATGACCTACTCTTAGGGCAACTAGTGTAATAGTGAGCTAGGTTTGTGCTTACTGCCCTACATCAACCAGTCCACCCTCTACTCTGCTTGTTTATCCACTATCCCTCTATTTCCATGCTTGCTCTTCTCTAATCACTTGGTAACCGGGGTATTGCAGTCACCCTAATCTCCTCACTTCTCCAGTCTACCTACCTTACCTTGCCTCTCAAGCATTTCTACCTAATTTTGTATTTCAGCCCATCAGTGACCTCACTACTCATCTGCATTTTTTCTCAGGAACTACTGTCTAATTTTCTGCCTGGAACAATTTCAGGGTCCTTTGGATAGCATGAGCTTCTGTCCCTTCTTTGGTCCCTTTTTCCTCCCTGCATCTACACCAGTTACTCGGACTTGCGCACATATTCCAGGGCAGCTTACAATGAAACAACACACATTATTATTTCTCCTTGCCTCCACACTTCCACTGTTTCACCTATCACTGTTACCAGTCCCCAGAGCTGCTGTAGTGCCCCCTCACCACATACCCATGATTTTTATTTCTCTAACCTCCTTTTGGTGTCTGAACCTAACTGTGTCACCACTCTTCTACTATTAAATAGGACATGGATCCTTATGCTTGCATATGTCCACAAAAATAGTTGTTCCCTTCGTTTATATACCCTATGCCCCTTCATGTGCAATAAGCTGTGGTATCTACTTCTTCTAGCCATACTGCTCTCTGGCGATGTTCAGCTAAACCCTGGTCCAGTAAATTGCATAACTAATCCTAGTCAAAACACCAAAGGACTTATAGTTGCTCACCATAACATAAGAAGCCTTGAGAAAAACTTTGCTGAACTTGAAGCATGGACCTCCCTCTACAAGCCTGATTTAGTTTGCCTTACTGAAACCTGGCTTAAATCATCCACCCCGGCTCACTGTGCACCTTCCCATCCTATAATCTCTTGAGACTTGATCGACCCTCACTCAAAAGAGGGGGGCACAGTGGTCTACTTTAAAAATCACCTCCAACTTTCTGCTATCAGCTCATCCCCCCTCAATCACTGTGAAGCGCTTCATACCCTTCTCACTCCCGGCACCAAAAAATTACATATTATCTATGTCTACAACTCCCTCAGGAGTGGCCATAAAGGACTAGAAGAACTGTTGGATCAAACCGCCCTTCTCTCTGGGAGAAATGAAGGTCTTATCCTTGGGGACCTTAACATAAACTGGCTGGGTAGCTCCCAAGCCACATCCCTGTCTAGTATACAAAGCTTTAACCTGCACCAGCTAATCTTAGAACCTACCAGAACTGCCCCTCACTCTACTGTGGGAACACTGCTGGACTGGATTATGACTAACCATCCTGAACACATTGTCATCTCAGGCGTACTTGCTGATGCTATCGCTGACCATTCTCCTACTTTCTGCATCTGGGGTAAAGGGAGGCCAGTACAAATGAAGCCGCATTTCATTACCTTCCATAATTATGCAAATTTCAACTCCCAAGCTTTCTTTCAAGCCGTAGCTAGTACTGACTGGTCCTCTCTCCTAGGATCTAACGATGCTCAGTCTTCTTTTAACATCTTCCTGTCCCACTTCCTAGCACTGCAGGACCAGCACTGCAAACTGGTAACATGCCGAGTAAAAAAAAAAAAAAAAAAAACTACTGGTGGCTATAATCTGGCTTGCTCAGCATGCTACGTCAAAGAGATAAATGTTGGCTCCGTTACAAGAGCTTCTGCCAAACAGCTGACCTAAACACCTACTGAGCTCTGCGAAATTCCTGCAAAAAGGATATCAAACAGGCCAAAAGCTCCTACTGCAAAGACCTTTTAATTAACTCTTATGGTGATTCTAAAAAATTCTGGTCCCACATTAAGTTCTCCATGGGCTCGAACTCGTCCTACACCCCAAATGACATGTCACTCAATGGCATCCACTGCAACAATCCCCAGACTATTGCTAATTTCTTCAATGAGCAATTCTCTGACCTAACAAAATACACCTCCTTTTTCCCCGTCAAACCAAACCTACGTACTCCAACAAATGTTACTCAGACAACATTTGTCTTTAAGTCTGTCTCAGGATGTGAGGTACTAAAATTACTTAACATCTCTGAGCATGTAGCTGCGGGGTCTGACAATCTTGAGCCCAAGCTACTAAAACTAGCTGCATCATTCATAGCTGCCCCCTAACTAAGATCTTTAATCACTCGTTGTGCCAAAGTCACATCCCTGATATATGGAAGATGACTAGGATAACCCTTGTTTTCAAAAAAGGTGACCCTAAAGACCCATCCACCTATAGACCTATTGCAATTTTGTCTGTTCTTCGCAAAATTCTTGAAAAACTTGTAGCTACTCAAACCATAGAATTTCTCCTCAAATATGACCTAATTCCTGCTCAGAATGGCTTCCAAAAGGGACACAGTACCACCACTGCTTTACTCAAACTAACCTCTGATGTTCTAGTGGCCATGGACACTGCTTTTCTCACTGGGGCCATTTTTATTGATATGACTAAGGCATTCGATCTTGTTGACCACTCCATCCACATTGCCACACTTCAATCTCTTGGCTTCTTGCCAAATGTTGTAAACTGGTATGGTAGTTATTTAGCCAACAGAACTCAAATTGTAAAATATAACTCTACCCTCTCTGAAAAGTCTACTATTAACATTGGTGTACCTCAAGGGTCCATACTAGGCCCGTTGCTCTTCTCTATTTTCTTAAATAGCATCACCTCTAACCTTATGAAGACTGCCTCCCTGTTGTATGTGGATGACATTGTCCTGTACACTAATGCTAAAAGCATTGGTGACATCAGTGAATGGCTCTCCCATGACTTTCAACTCATCCAGCAGTGGCTTGATTGTCACAAACTAGTCCTAAATGAGTCAAGGACCCAAAATATGCTATTTGGTTCAAACTGTAAACTCAAACACGCTCAACACAGTTTTAAAGTCTCCACCTTAAGTGGCAAACCCATTGGGGTGGTGAACTCTTTTAAATATCTGGATGTCACTCATGACCCCTTACTAAATTTCAGTATCCACATTCTACAAACCTGCAAGTCGGTAAACACTAAACTTGGTATTGCCTATCAAACCAGCCATGTTCTCACCCCTTCTGCTAGACTTGCCATAGCCCATGGGACACTCCTGCCCTCACTTAATTACGGGGTTGCCACCAATACCTCTGCGTATAAATCAAGTGTTGGAAAATGGGATGTCACCTACAATAATATCTGTCGGTATGCATCCTCCTCCTATCGTCTGAAACACCACTGCATCCTTTATTCAGACCTTGGATGGCTTCCTCCTCACTTGTCTAGATCATATGCTTTTGGCTCCATTATTGACAGCATTATTAGATCGCAAACTCCCAAGCCCCTAGTGGATCTCTTTCAAAAACAGTCATCCTTCTATGGCCTATGCTTTGCAGATTATGCCCCTGTTCATGTCCCTAGACACACTACTTCAAAAGGCGCCAGTGCTTTTGCCTGTCATACCCCTCAATACTGGAACTTCCTCCCACTAACTATTTGACAGGCTCCATCCTATGTCTCTTTCAAGAAGGAACTACAAAACCATCTCATTCTGTCCTGCAAATGCTCCTGTTTCAAACCACCTTTGGCCTTTTGACCCTAATACTCAGTATCCCCTGCCTATATTAGATTTGTCCTCCTCTACGATCTGTACTTCCCTGCAGCCTGCTTGGCTTACCTCCTCTATATTATTGTCTCATACCATTCTTCCTTGACTGTATTTCCTTACTCTATTTCCACCCTCCTATTTCTATGTACCCTACTCCTATCCTTCCTCCAAATTTTTTCCCTCAATAACTACAGTATTACTGATATTGTTGTTTTCTCCTCATTCCAATGTTTGGTCTATTTTTTGCAATGTTTATATTTTAATTTTTGTAGTGCTATTTTTGTCTTTTGTTCCTGCATATTCCTGTGACACTATATTTATATCCTACCAGTGTTATTCTTTCCTTGCCTGTTTGTTCAAATTTCATTCACAATATCTAAAAATTTATGTAATTGTATCTTATGTTTGTTTCTGTACCCTCCCAGGCCATGCCTGAAAATAGTAATTGTCATGGCTAGCATACCTACCTGGTAAATAAAAACTAAATAAAATAAAATGTCATGGCAAACAAAGCCATATCATTACTTAATTATTCTTTTTGGTAACCAGATAAGTTCCACTAGGCACAAGTACCTGTTTTCAGGGGTTGCCAAGGAGCATTGGGGAGGTTAAGTGGCTTGTTTAGAGTCACACAGTATGCAAGTGAAGGTTGTGAGAATCAAACCCAGGTCTATCTGCTGGATGTACCAAGCTCCTTCACAGCTTGTTACTCTAGCCGCTAGGTTATACAACCAGCCCTGGGGAAGTGCCAGTGGAATGAAGGATGGCTGATATGGTCCCCTTGCACAGTAGTGGGAGGTGAGATGAGCGGGGCAACTACAGACCCTTATCCATAGCCCTTGCCACACAGTCAAGTTTTTTGATCAGGTGGCAAGGGCCGTGGATGGACTTCAGTAAGGCCCTTGACTTTGTCTCACGTGGAAAACCACGCAACGTAGAGGTTGGGGAAAAAATAATTGGATGGGTGAGAAAGTGGATACATGGGAAGACTCAGAGGGTGACCCTAAAAAGGGGGCATTCAGAGATGAGGAACATTACAAGCCAAGTGCCTCAAGAATTGATTCTGGGGACCAGTCCACTTTAAAGAGCTAGTGTACTGCCTGGAATTAATAGTAATTTTCAGATGCAGTCAGCCGTCACTTCCTATATCTGAAGTATTTTTTATTTTCTGTTTGCTAATTAGATTATCCACCTGGCAGTACTGGGCTGATGTGTGGGGCATCACTCTTTTTGGAGGCTAAAAAAAGTCAGTTCTGTTCCTCCCATCCAAATTCCTCAGCTCATGGTCAGTGAAGAGGGCAAGGGTCATGGTAGTGCGGTACCCCTTTCCAGAAACCATGCTGCTGAGGGCAAAGGAGATTATATTTTGAGATGTGCTCTGTAATTTGGTGGTTTACTGCCTTCTCTAGGAGCTTACCAAGATGGGGCAGAATTGAGATGGGATGGATGGTCATACCTCTCAACTTTCCCTGATTTTCAGGGATGTCCCTGATTTTACCTCAAAATGTTACTCTGTTCCTCCTAAAAATTGTGTTTCTGTGACCAAACAGTAGCGGTTGTAAGCACAACATAATGTCAAACATTAAAGTTACAGATTTGTTCTTCCTTAGAAAATGCATTTTACACTAAGCCCCTTATTCTACCAGGTTCCTGAGTAGATATCACCAATTTTGAAGATGTGTCCCTGATTTTGGTCCTTTGTCCCTGATTTGTTTAAGCTCTGTCCCTGATTTATGAGGTAGGAGGTTGAGAGGTACGTGGATTGTAGTTGTCCATAAGTCTAGGGTCACCTGATATATGAATGGGGACAATTTTGGCCTTCTTCCAGACAGAGGGAACAGAGGCTGTAGTAAGGGAGAGCTTAAAGATGAAGGTGAGAGGATAGGCAATGTCCTGGGCCACTAGTTTTAAGAAGCGGGGGAACAGATCATCACTACCAGCACTCCCTTGAGATGATAGGCTGAGAAGGAGCTTAAGAGTCCCAGGCCAAGAAATGGTTTTAAAATAAAAGGGGGCTAATAGGAGGGACGGTGGAGGAGGGGCAGGGGTGGTGGGAAGCTTTGCCAGGTAGCTGCTAAGGTTTGAAAATGTGCATTAAGTGCATTTGCAATGTCAGTAGGAGCCAGTGGGGTAGCCTTGTTGTGTGTTTAGGGGAGGTGACTGCTTGGTGGGGGGGCAAGGCATTAATGGAGGACCAGAAATGTCTGGGGTCACCTAGGTGACTGGATTGAAGTGACTGGAAGTAGGCCGACTTCTAGATGGTATACGGCGCTTGCAGAGATTCTGCAGGTGATGGTAGGTATTCCAATGGGAAGGGGATGGGGCAGCTTTAGTCGGTCCACTTTGAGTCACACTGCTTCATAAGCTTGAGGAGGTCCAGTGTGAGCCAGCGAGTGTCACCTCAACGTACTCTGTGTGAAGTGAGTGGGAAATGCTTGTCTTGGATGTGAGACAGGGCTGAGACAAAGACATCTAGCGCAAGTTCGGCATTAGTGGTACCATAAAGGGAAGTCCAGTCAAGGGCTCTGAGGTCATCCTGAAGCCTGAGTGGGTCAAAATTTGAGAAATTATGGAAGGCCAGGAAGGTAGGTGGGGGGTTGGGGGGTTTGGTACACCAGACACAGTAGATGGGGGAGTGGTCATTAATGGCGTCAGACAGTGTGACGGCATGGGCAACTTTATCTGCTCGAGTCGTCAGTATCCAGTCCAGGGTAGTGTGTTTGTTGGACCGATTGTTGAGGCGTGTATGAGAGGTGGTTAGCTGGGTGAGATTGTGTTGTTGCATTGGTTTTTGATTTTCTGACATTGAGTGGGAGGTTGTTCCAAGCAGCAAGGTGGGTATACTGTGTACTGATCACTCACCCTGCTGAGTGAACACATCACGTCCGTGACATGTAATTGCTGGCCCACACAGGGAGACAGTCCTGAGGTCACTTTCCAACCTTGACCTCCCTCACTGTAGCACAATGTACCATAATCGAGCCAACTCTGACATTTTATAACAAGCAAAGATAGCATTTCCTTCGAAAACAATGTGTACTCACCACGCCATGGGCTGCTGTGCAGTGCACTACTGCATCATGGATAGAGGCAAACAGGTGAGATTTTGTGATATCTTTGCCGAAGAATCCACCTTTCTCCATCTGTTCAATAACCGTGGCTGAAAAGCAGAAGTCAACAGTATGTTTCTTGCCACTAGCCAAAGAGTATTTTGCTAAACTTTTTTGTATTGGGATACACGTAACATTGTTTAAGTAACAACATTGCAACTTCAGTTCAACAGTCTGTAGATTATAATTACGAGTTAAGACTTTCAATTTGCTAAAAGGTTCGGGTGGCAATAAGCCAAAATGCTACAGGGTTGACCACCAGCTTAAACACTGCTTTACTGCTATGTACAATGTAGCAGAGACAGTAAAGAAATTCCCCAGTTTAGTCATAGGTGAAGGTAGACTGCTCCTTATATAACAGTTAAGGTTCAGGTTTGGGAAAAGGAGGCCCAGGTTCAAATCCCGCCAGAGTTGTTTTACTTAATTTGTGACCTTGAGCTAAAAAGCAGCAGTTGTATTGCCCTAGAAATCTACTGCAAGCTGACTTACCTCTGTGGGAGTTCTAGTTTGTAGTTTGAAAATATTTTTGAAGTCTTACACAAGGAAGGGAAGAGACTTTCATTTGGCTTCAAGGACATGGCTGCCTGAGCTCTTCCCCTCCCCTCCCCTCCCGGGTGTGCAGGCCACGCACCATAACGCTGACATTTTTATATGGAAGAGTCTGGGTAATGCAGGGCATGCGGTGTGCTCCATAGAAGACAATGAAAGGGGATTTTAATTGACATTTTTTATATGGTAGAGGTTCTTTGGGGGCAAATTAAAGCCACCACTCAGAAAGCACGGGAGTGGGGCCAGCACAGCAGGAAGAGCGATGGATCAGGCAGGTGGCTGCTTGGAGTCAAATTACTATCCCTTTCCTTACTTTTGGAAAACTTAAAAAAAATAAATTTGCACCCCAGATCTCCCATCAAGGTGTTTATTTATTTGTAATTTATGACCACAAAAAGCACATTAAGCTGCGATACATTAGCTTGTTTCCAGGTGTGTCCTAGAGGGGTGGTTTACATGGACCTGTTTTACTGACAAAGGGAATGTCGGCTGTGACACTGGGAAAACTCCCATGCTCTTCTTCAATAAGTGACCTAGGATAATGTCTCACCCACAGGACAGGACCCTAACAGTGGCAGTGCCCCCGCCCCTGCCCAATAGGGTCAGTTTTGTGTATTACCCCAAGAACCCAGAGTGGGGCTAGAACCCACAATCTTCCATTCTTCCAGCCCCAGTGGCAAATATGTTACCTACTGAGCCACTGGCACTGATGGAAAAGACAGCGTGTAGTTTGGGACTGTTTTTCTTTTTGTTTGTTTTTGTTTAAAATCTTTTATTGTTCAGGTGATTATCATACATGCTATAGCATTACAAGCAATAAACAGTCCCTCTTCCAGCATATAAGGGTGCTGCTCTCGGTATTTCTCTTAATACAGTTTAAGCATGAGCATGAATATAGCAGTGCCTGCTCTTATTTATTTTCTTTTTTTTAAGTCGCCCCCCCCCAACTATATACAGATCCCATTACATCACCTTTCTGTATATATGTAGTCACTGGTCTTAAACCTCTACCATGTTCTCTCATTGCTGTGTGCTTGAAGTAGTTATCCATTCTCTCTTGTCTTTTTACAAGCCCAGATGATAACCTTCAGGTATTCAGACTATTCCCTGCCATAGCATCATTGCTTCCCCTACTGGCAGTGAGCTGATATACATCCCCCATTTAGACATAAAGAGCTCTTCCTTGCCATATCTTTGATTTGTAAGCCTTTCCAGGGCCAGATTATTAATGACCTGGGGTTTCCACTGCTCCTTAGATGGCCGAACATGTGAGACCCACATGTTCTGGATACATTGCCTGGCCATATTCAACAGAACTCTATTCTGTCTGGGGTATTCCTCCCATTCCTCTCCCCCCACGTCCTCCATCCCAAACAGTAAAGATACTGCAGTGTCTGCCACTTGTATATGCATGGCATCTGTCACTATTTGGCTATCTCAGTCCAGATGGGTCTTAATTGTTTACATTCCTAAAAGTAGTGAATATAAGTTCCCCTTGCCACATTGCACCGGTCACAAACTGGTGATATCGTATGATTGAATTTGTTAACTACTACTGAGGGGCAGTGAAAGTCTATGCAAGAACCTTTACTGTGACTCTTTAAACTTATTGCACATCAACAGTCCCATATGTGATTGTAAGATTAGTGCCCAGTTCTCTTCCTTAATCCATATTGCCAGGTCCCTCTCCCATAATTCTTTGACCTTCAGGGATTGTTTGGGAACAAGTCCTTATCCTGTCTTAGTGCTTGTGCAATTAAACCCTTAGGATTAGCCCGTGCTGTCAGGATTAAGTCTTCCAAGGGTTCCAGCAAAGAAGTCCCGCTTCTTGTTCCCCTTCTTGCTGTGTTAAAAGCTCTTATTTGAAAGTATTTGTATCTAAGTGTGGTTGGTATACTGTATCTCTCTTTCAGGTCCTCAAAGGTGCGTAAATTCCCTCCCGTACACAGGTGCCTCAGACATCTTACCCCTCTTTGTTCTCATGTCTCCAATCCATTCCCCTCTAATCCTGGTAAAATGGCTGGATTTCCCACCACTGCCACCAAATCCGTGCCCACACCCTCCTCTTTCCTTCTCTTCCGGGCCTGCTTCCAAGCTTCCAGTGTCCATTCCACCAGTGGATCAGGGGTTGTGCTTGCCGACTCAGGCGATTGATCTCCCCCACTGCGAACCGCATCCTGGTTCATGTGTCATCAGCTGCTGCCGGCTCCCTGAAGGATCAGGAGTTGTGCATGCCCACTCGGGCGATTAATCTCCCCCACTGCGAACCGCATCCCAGTTTATGAGTCATCAGCTGCCACCGGCTCCCCGAAGCATCAGGTATGGAACCCTTTTCAAATTCAGCGTCAAGACTCCCGATTGGAGCTGCTCTCCTGCAGTTGCTGTAATTTTGTGTGCTCATACCCTTCTGGGCTGCTCTACAAAAGCCAGCAAATACTGTATTTTTCAAGCTTATATGCACTCCAGAACTAAGTCAGTGAGAGAATTTTGCCTCTATCCTGCTACTCTTAGTTAAACTAGCCCAAACCATTTGTACTTGTACTAGGAGTATATCACATGCTGGCAGTAATTCAGTCCAGCTCAGTAGCCACAGTACAGCCATTCCTTAGCAAAACATCGCCCTAAGTATTTGTGCAGTTGAGCCAGTTAAGCTTATTTGAGCAAGAATTATCCTAGCTTAGTTAATGAAACATGTTTATATTAGGCTGGCTAATTTTGTCTGTGTGCATAGTCCCCTCCTGTAAAGGCTTAACTGTCTCACTTTCTTGGTCTGCCCCCACATCTCCCATATTCGTTTTCCATGCCAGGCTTCACTTCCAAATCTCTTTCTTTCTTTTTTCACTCCAACACTGCAACCTGACCCAGTAACTACTTGCTGCTCTGACTAGCACTACCCCCCACCTTCACTACCAATCTGATCATTGGCCCTCTCCATTTCCTTTGTTACCTGCCAGTCACTCCCCCAAGCTTACTTAATCTTTTGTTCACTTAAGCAGCCACCCCCAAGCCCCATTGTCTTCCAACCTCCACCTCCTAATTCTGTGGTATTAAATCCTGTTCTCTCCTCTTCTTTTTCAGGGGTTGTGCTTGCCCACTCAGGCGACTGATCTCCCCCACTGCGAACAGCGTCCTGGTTTGTGTGTCATCAGCTGCCGCTGGCTCTCTGAAGCATCAGGTACGGAGCCCTTTTCAAATTCAGCGCCAAGACTCCCAATTGGAGCTGCTCTCCTGCCTAGCATTCGCTCCGAGGCCACAGAGTGTGTGGACAGTTGCTGTAATTTTGCCTGCTCATATCCTTCTGGACTGCTCTACAAAAGCCAGCGAATGCTGTATTTTTTGTTCAACCCACCCGCCCCAACTCCGGCTGCTATTAAATCGGCAGTAGCTCCTCCCACAACCCATAACACTTTCCCCCTATTGGCCTCTGATGTTATCTGCCTCTCACAGCTGGCCACTTATTGTTCTCTGCTTTACACAGCTGTTTTTCACACTGCCCTCCTGAAACTTCCGATTACAGCACTCAGGTAAAAACAAAGTCATCCACCAAAGGGCGTTCACTGTTCTCTCTACTCTAGCTCTACTAGTAATAATGCTGTCCCTTCCTGTCCCACCACTGCCCCTCTACCTACTTCTAAGCATCATCCTTTCCTCCCTTCACTGCACATGCTAAATTCCCACCCCTTCACTGGACTCCCAACGAACACCCTCTAACTGTACATATCCACCACTACACCATGGTAACAGATAACGCTCCCGCATTTTATTCATGGTCACATTCCACAACCCGGCCATCTGCATCTCTCATGACCATACATCTCTCTTACATGCTATTGGTCTTCCTCAAATTCCAGCTACCACTGGCCAGGCACACTCCCTGCACAGTCGAGTGCAATAGCAAGTCCTGGGTCAAGAGCACTAAGCTCCATTTTGTTATGACCGCTCTCCTACTCCTATCTGCAGATGACATTAATTCCAACTCCAGTCTCTCACTTAGCTCTGCCATCACCCCATCCAACGTGCCCCTACACATACCCCAACCCCTCTTTTCTCCCTCCCCCATGCCCTAAAGCTCCTCCACCTGAATGTTCGTTCCCAAACTTGACCTCCTACTCCCACTTGTCAATTCCCTAAAACCTGACTTCCTGATTATCTCTGAGACTTGGCTCACCCATAAAATCCCTGACACATCCATTGCCATTCCGGGCTATGTTGTCACTCGTCTGGATCGCTCAGGCGGGGGGATGTGGCCATCTATGCAGCCTGCTCCCTCCAAACCTCAGTTATGCTAGCTACCACTGTTAAATCAGCCTATGAAGCCATTGTCATCTGCCTGTCCCTACCCTTCTCCATCCCTATTTTTATAGCAGTGGCCTTCTGTCATCCTGGTCTACACCCATCCACAACCACTGTGCTTATCACCACCATTACTGCTCTTACCTCCTCAGGGGAGCTCTACCTGCTGGGCGATCTCAACCTTAATTGGCTTTCGCCTGCACAAAGCAAGATCCAAAATGACATTGCAGCTTTCAACCTCTCACAACTAATTACGGAACCCACCCACCACAACCGTAAGTCCCAGAACCACTCCTTACTAGACTGGGCCGTAACCTCGCATCCTCACAGGGTAATCCAATCTGGCCTTCTGCCTGATGCCCTCAGTGATCATCATATGATCTATCAAGTTAGGAAAATACACAGACTCAAGGCACCACACAAATTATTAACTTCTCACTCCTACAAATCTGTTGACCTAGCTCTGCTACTTCTGGAACTAACACAGGCTAACTGGACACCAGCAAACTTGGCCATTACCATAGATAAAGCCCTAACACACTTCAAATATACCCTTCTCACTATGTGGGACAAACATGCCCCTTTAAAGCAAGTTAGGGTATGTGGCAGTCACCTTCCCTGGGTCACTCCTGAGCTCCTGGCCTGTCAACAAGCACCTTGATAAGGCCTGGAAAACACACAAATCCTCTAAGCTCCCCCAGTACTACACTATCTACTGCTTGCTCCACAATGCCTCCACAAAGGCCATTAGACTGGCTAAAGACAAATACTTCCAAACCACCTTTAATTCAAACATTAACAAACCTTCCAAATTCTGGAAGGTAGTGCACTCACTCTTCTCCCCACAAATCAAACCCCCTTGCCCTGTACTCAGCATAAATAATCAACCCTTCGCTGACCATGCTAAAGTAGCTGCTGAGTTTAATGCTTACTATACAACCTGCGCTGCCTCCTTGCTTGCATCACTACCTTCTCACCCTACCACTCTGCTCCTCCCTAAACCTTCCTCCCTGCACCAGCCTTACATAGAAACATAGAAACATAGAATTTGACGGCAGATAAGGACCGCTTGGTCCACCCAGTCTGCCCATTTCCCTACCTGATGGATAAGCTGCAGATCCTAGTTAACCAGCAGCCTACTTCTTCCTACCCCCACTCCTAGAATTGCCTTATGACTGTCCCATGCATGCTTAGATTCCACCCTGTTTTTGACTCCACAGCCTCCTCTGGAAGGCTGTTCACGCATCCACAACCCTCTCTGTGAAAAAATACTTCCTTAAATTACCTCTGAGCCGCCCCTTCTATCTTCAAATTGTGCCTTGTTCTTGTACACCTCTTTTTGAAAGATGCTACCCTCTTGGACTTTGTTGATTCCCTTGAGGTACTTGAAAGTTTCTATCATGTCCCCCTCTCCCTCCTTTCCTCGAGGCTATACATATTAAGCTCCTTAAGTCTCTCTTCATATGTCTTCCGGTGCAGACCCTGCACCATTTGAATTGCCCTCCTCTGGACAGCTTTCATCCTGTCTATGTCTTTGCGAGATTGGGTCTCCAGAACTGCATGAGTACTCCAGATGTGGTCTCACCAGCTGTCTGTACAGAGGGATAATAACTCTTGTTTTCTGCTGGTGATGCCTCTCCTCTGCATCCCAGTATCCCCCAGCCCTCCTTGCTGCCCTCTCACATTGCTTGCCCACCTTTAGGTCATCTGATATGACTACCCCCAGGTCCTTTCCATTTTGTTGTTGTTAGTATCTCACCCCCATTGTGTACTCTTCCCTGGGTTTTGTTTCCCAAGTGCATTACCTTGCACCTTAGCGTGAATCTAAGCTGCCATACATTTGACCATTCCTCTACCTTGCCAAGTCCCTTCTCATCCTTTTCCACCCCACCTTGTGCATCAACTCTGTTGCAGATCTTTGTGTCATCTGCAAAGAGACATACTTTTCCTTGCAGTCCCTCTGCAATGTCGCTTATAAAAGGACATTGAAGAGGACCGATCTAATACTGAACCCTGTGGTACCCCACTGCTAACCCTTTTTTCAGAGTGGACTCCATTTACTTATTACTCCTGTGTCCTATTCTCCAGCCAATTCTTTACCCAGGCTGTCATCTTGGGACCCACTCCTAGGCTGGCTAACTTGTATATTAATCTTTTGTGTAGGACTGTCAAATGCCTTGCTAAAGTCTAGGTAGGCCATGTCCACAGCCCCTCCCTGATCTACTACTTTGGTCACCCAGTCAAAGAAATCTATCAGATTTGTCTGGCATGACCTTCCCACTGTGAATCCATGCTGTCTTGGGTCCCGAGCCCCTCTGGCCTCTAGATACTCAACAATTCTTTCCTTCAGAAGTGATTCCATCATTTTCCCTACCACTGAGGTTAAACTAACAGGTCTCTGTAGTTTCCTGCTTCTGCCTTGCTCCCACTTTTGTGAAGGGAATCACATCTGCCTCCTCCAGTCCTGCGGTACCACCCCATCCTCCCATGATTTGTTAAAGAGGGTAGTCAGTGGTGTCACTAGTTCTATCCTTAGTTCTTTTTAGAATTCTGGGATGAATTCCATCAGGCCCCATTGCTTTGTCCACCTTCAGTTTAAGAGTTCTTTCAGAACACTTGCTTCTGTAAATGGGCTGGTATCAACTTCTGTATCCAGAGTGTTTCTACTGTTTGTTTAGGTACCTCCTCTTCCTTTGTAAATACTGAGCAAAAATATTTGTTTAGTATCTCTGCCTTTTCACAGTCACCCTCTGCCCACCTCCTCCCTTTATTAAGTCTCACTATCCCTCCCTTGGTCTTCCTTTTGCTCCTGATGTACCTATAAAGGTTTTATCCCCTTCTTAACTGAGTTGGCTGTCTTTTCCTCGGTTTGGGCCTTTGCTGTTCTGACTGCCTTTCCAGCTTCCTTTTGCTTTAACTGATACAGTTCTCTGTCCTGTTCCTTCTGTGATTCCTTGTACTTCCTAGATAACTTTCTTTCTCTTGAACCTTCACTGCCACTTCCTTTGAGAACCATAGTGGTTTCTTACCTCGTTCGTTTTGTTTATTTGCTTTACACAAAGGCTTGTTACCTCTGTGATGGCAGTTTTTATTATTCCCCATTGTTCTTCCACCCCTCCTTCCTGCCCATTTGCTAGTGCATTCCTTAGGCACTCACCCATTTTGGCAAAGTCAGCCTTCCTAAAATCCAGTACCTTTGTCTTTGTATGGCTTGACTCTATTGCTGTGTTTAGTTTTGCCTTCTCACCCATTTCCCCTTATGATACTCAAATGGCCCTTCTCTCCTTGAATCTCATGAAAGGCAACTCCCCTGACAGCCTGTACCCTAAGCTGTTATACCTCTCGGTGCCTGCTATCTATACCCCACTGCCTGATCTCCTGAAGCTGTCCTTTCACTCTGCATCTGTCCCCAACTCCTGGAAACATGCAACAGTTCTCCCTCTACCTAAGGGTGTCAATCTCTCATCCCCTGAGAACTATCGCCCCATCTCCCTTCCACCCACTCTGGCTAGACTCCAGGAACACATGGATTCCTCTCTCACTCTCCTCTTTCCTAGATGATTCAGCCTTTTTTATGACCCACCAATCTGGGTTTAGGAAGAATCACTCCACTACCACCTTCCTCCTTGGACTTACTGACTCTATCCATATTGCCATGGATAAAGGTCACTTCACATCTGCTATCTTTGTTGATCTTGCCAAGACTTTCGACATAGTCTCCCACTCCCTACTCCTTAACTCCCTCTCATCAACTGGCCTGTCTCAGTCTGCCTGCAACTGGTTTCGTGCCTACCTGGTAGACAGAATGCAATCAGTCAAAATAGCCGACTCCATGTCCCCGCTACTAACTATATCCACTGGCGTGCCACAAGGCTCGGTACTTGGCCCACTGCTGTTCTCTATATTTCTGAACAACCTCCCCTCAGTATGTTCCTCTTCGGCCATCCATATGTATGCCGATGATACAGTCATCTTCACCTCTGGAACTACTGCCATTGATGTATAATCCAGACTACAGTTTGACTTCATCAATGTTTAGCACTAGATAGAATCACATCAACTGTTCCTTAACGCCAAAAAAAAGTCTCCATGACCTTTGGCACTAGGCAGAGACTCTCAAGGCTTCACTCCCTGGCCACTTTTCACACCCTTGATGGTACAAAACTAGAGGACACCACTTCCTTCAGATATTTAGGTGTCTGGCTGGACCAGCACCTACATTTTTTTGTACATATTGACGCTATCCTGAAAAAATTGCACCCGAAGCTGGGAGCCCTTTTCGGGAACCGTGCCTGCCTTGCACTCCTGGCAAGGCGAGACATTGTACAGAAAATGATCCTCCCCATTTTCGACTATTGTGATATAGTCTACAGTGTTGCTCCCAAGACTTCCTTAGTCAGATTGGATCCCCTCTTCAATGCTTTCTGTTGCTTTGCACTTGACTCTCCCTCTTGCACTCATCACTGTGCCCTGTATTGCTGTCTAGCCTTCCCTTCCCTAGAATGCAGACGTGTCTCTCACTGTGGTTCTGTTCTCTCCCCTCCTACCTCTCCTCTCTACTTGTGGTTCCTCCCCCCCCACCTCCTTCGATCCATCAGCCTCTCTCTATGCCTTCCTCTTTGCCCAATATTGCTCTCTCAAAAAACGAGGTGTGCAGAATAAGGGGCACAATTTGAAGATGGGGGCAGCTCAGAGAGTAATTTAAGGAAGTATTTTTCACAGAGAGGGTTGTGGATGCATGGAACGGCCTTCCGGAGGAGGTTGTGGAGTCAAAAACAGTGGTGGAATTCAAGCATGCATGGGACAGTCATAAGGCAATTCTAGGGGGTGGGGGTAGGAAGAAGTAGGTTGCTGGTTAACTAGGATCTGCAGCTTATCCAGTAGGCAGGGAAATGGGCAGACTGGGTGGGCCAAGCAGTCCTTATCTGCCGTAAAATTCTATGTTTCTATGTTTTTCCCATGTCTCTCCTCCTCATCTTGGGCGTGGAGACCAGAAAACTGCCCCCTTCCCTTCCCCTCATTCCCCACCTCTGCTGAAGCAGGTTCGAGCACAGACTTCGTCCCCTCCCCTCCCCGTGCCCACATTTATTTCCCAAATTAATGTGAAGAGTGTCTTATTCACCCTAGCACTCTATTTGGAGCTAGTAATCTCACCAACTATCTTTGCTTACCTCCGGGGATATCATCCAGTGGGGTCTATTATTGTTCTTCGAGTGCATCTATTCCTTATATCACTTTTCCCTTTTGCCTGGTACGGTCCCCAAACCTCCCACCAGCCGGTTTGAACATACTATCCCTTTTTAACCATTCACCTAGTTACCCTCCCTTCCTTCCTTCCCCTGTTACTGGCCCATGCTACCAGCCAAATCAACATACATATACGCAGACAAGGATCATGTTAGTCAAGTGGTGCCTTCCATTAATCTGTTACTAGCCATTCTTGATGTTAAAAATTAATGAAAACTCTACCCCATTCATTTCAATGGGGCGCGCACCCTCGTGTTCTCCCTGGCCACACGTCATTATGTGCTTGAGTGCAGGGGCATGGTGGCTAGAATGGGGCTCTGAAAATGCATCGGGCAGCCAATGCTAAAATGAATTTATAAGTAAAATACTGGGATTATTGGCTACAACCAGTATTTCTAACATGGCTAAAATGACTACCGTGAAGGGCAGCTACCACACCATGTGAGTGGTAGCTGCCATAGGGTAAGTCAGAAATTCACTTTAAACACTAGCCAGATGGTCTGCTAATCCCTGAAGTTGTGTGCCCTTTCAATCTTGAATTTTCCTCCCTTTGGCTCTAGCCCAAGTAGGTGTGGGAGCACCAAGCCCACAAAATTCTCCTGATGAGCTCCCCTCTGTACCTTCTGGAAGGCCACAAATAAGGAGGTTGTTTGTCCATTGATAGTTCTCCCAGTAATTGAATTGCTTCCATAGTTCCCCCAACTCTCTTCTGAGATCTTGCACCATGTCAGGCAGCCGCTCCATTAGGTCCTCCAGACTGGAAATATGGAACTTTGTTTCGGCTATCTTTGCTGCCTGTCCAGTGAGTTGCTCGGACAGCTCAGAGATTTTAGTGGTTATGCTGTCTAGCTTTAGTGATATGGCTGCCAGCACCTATGCTTTTAGGGTTCTTCCCAAGACCTCCATTTCTGGCACGGAGAGCGTGATGATATTAGGGCCTTCTGTCCCACTAGCAGCCACTGCTTTCTTCACTGTTTTAGCTGCATCCTGTGATGGTTTCCCCAAGTTAGAAACAATATATTCATCCATGGTGCTTTCTTAAACCACGTGTTACAGTATGATATATATAAATTTTATTTTATAAGGCACGTTTTTACTTTTAAAATCTCGTGGAGACAGAGCTGGTGAAAAGACATTGTTGCCACTTAGCTGCTCGTTAGCATCCCCTCCAGGACTGTTTTTAAAGTGACCACCACCCTCTCTGTGAGAAAATACTTCCTCACATTGTCCCTGAGCCCCCCTCTCCGCCATCTTCAAATTATGTTCCTTTGTTCTTGCACATCTCTTTTTCTGACAGATGTTACCCTCTTGGACTTTGCTGATTCCCTTGAGGTACTTAAAAGTTTCTATTATGTCCCCCCCTCCCTCTTTTACTCAAGGGTATATATATTAAGCTCCTTTAGTCTCTCTTTGTATGGCTTCTGGTGCAAACCCTGCACCATTTTAGTTGCCCTCCTCTGGACTGCCTCCATCCTGTCTATGTCCTTGCAGAGATGGGGTCAATTCAATTCAGTTCACTTTATTTACCAGGTAAGAACTGGGCCAAGGCCCTTTTTCAATATTGACCTTGTGCTTCAATATCAAGAAGCAAGATGACATAGAAATAATACAAACAAATATACAACACAATAAATACTTAAGTAGTGAACAAGACAATACATTTAGAATTCCTAAGAACAATTACATATCGCAAGTGATTGCAAATAACAATAGATGACTTTTTTTTAAACATTCTTGCTTAGAGACAATAATACAATTATCAGGCAGTGCATTCCATCTCCAGAACTGCAAGCAGTACTCCAGATGGTGTCTCAACAACTGTCTGTAAAGAGGGATAACACCATGGCACACCATACTGTATGTCTGCACTGGCATAACAGTATTTAGTCATCGCATAACTGCCCAATCCGTTTCTTTCTATATCTTGAACAGGGAGGGCAGCACTGTTAACATCTGACAACTTGACATACTGGTAGCGCCGGCTCAGTTCTCATAGACTGAGGGGACATTGTCAAGCAACCGGCGTGCTCCTTCACCTTGCACGTGAGACAACCTCATACAGGAAAAGTCTCATGCATGGGACCTGAAACGGACATGTCTGGGGGACTTTTACATTTCTGATATATTATTGATTACCCTAAATCAATAATAATATAAATGCATGGTTGACGACCACTAACATACAACAAATTCCTGTTTCAGTCTTCTTGTTTAGGGTCAGTCTGCAGATGCTAACGCTTCCATGTTAGTGATAATATAATGGTTTGAATAGGGGCCTGCATCACAGACTAGTATCCAAGATGGGGGCTGTCAGCTTACTTATTGCCACTTCCTAGCAAAGCATGCTGCTTATTTCCTGTATCCAAAAGAAGCACCCAAAAATGCTGCACTAGTGCACAAGCCTTAAAGCATGTGTACATGCACACACACATGCAGGCATGCACACACCCACACACACACAAAATATATCAAAGAACTGAACCATTTTGGAGTGCTGCCTTGTAGCATCATGGAAACTCTTGACTCAAGAGTATTCTTTGGTCCCTCCCACTCTGGGTTGGTGGAGAGTGGATGCACTGGGGCAGTATTGCATTCACTTTTGGTGGGGGGTTCAAGTACACATTGAAAAGTTCCCCCGTGTTCAGTTCTTGAGCAGGACTTGACACCACACTATAAATGAAAGCCCTGGCAATGAGCGTAAAGTGGACTTCTCATACCTCACACTGTCTGCTATTCAGGGGTTTCACTTCTTTCTGACTCTGCATTTTTTAAATGCAGCTGGCACTAATACTTGCAAAGTAAGGTCACACTTACCCTGACAACAGGCAAGGTACACATTGACTTCAATTTCACCAAAATCTTTAAAAATCTGAAAGAAGAAAACAGAAATGTTATGAGTGATCTGGATCACTGAGAAAAGAAAATTAATGCTGGTTTTAAGTAACCTCCTGCATATATGTCCTAAGTTAATAATAAATATACCACAAAACATAACAAACTCTGGCAAGAGCCAATTGGGCTGCAGGAGAGGAATCTGAGTTTAAACTACTGAAAATTATTTTTTTAAAATATTTTTACATCAAATTTTCAACACAGCCTTGTGATGAACCTGCCTCATAAAGAAGGGCAGAGAAAATGTTTAACTCCTGGCATAAAGGTGACATGCAGGGACTGTAGAATCAGATGTTGAGCTGCAAACACACATATTGGGCAGGAGTGGAAAAATGACAGCTGTCACATTCATGTGTCACTGTTTAAAAATGGCTATGTTGAAATGTTGTGGTAAAAATATTGAATATTACAAAAGTTATGAGCCCGCATTTGCAAAATTCAACATAGCTCATAAATTAATAGGTGAACATATTAGAATCATAGAATACAAGAATGCGCAAAGTATAATACCACCCCGTATTGCATTTATTCAATGCCATAGAATGCATTGCTAGTCTTTGTTTGGCATTGAAAAAGTTTAACTTGGTCCATGGGGAGGAACTTTGGAAACAGCTTAACTTAATCAAGCCCTAAATATCATGATATCAGGGCAGAAAGTGGGTTAGGGTGCATTTAGATGAAAGTGAGGATAAGGTAAAGAAAATGTATTGTGGTACTGTACTCTGTAAAGACCCTGCTGAAAGAATGCAGCATGGAGCTTGGCATAGATGCTTAATTCTTAGGTGCGGTCTTATAGTGCAGCAAGTTGGTGTCAGTATTCTTTTTTGAATGGGGGATTGTGAAAAATGTCAGATAGTTGTCAATTCCGACCCACCTTGTTTCTTCTCTGATGACAAAAATCACTGTGTTAAGAAAAGGGGCTCTGCAAATCATTATGATCCATCATATTTTCAATAACCTCAACTTTTTACACCCTGTGGGTCACTGTCCCACATAGGAAAACTGATCTTCTCACTCCTCTCTGAGTGCAACCCAATCCCCCTTTTTGTGTTGACCCCACCACCATCTGCCACTTACTTAGTGTCAGTGAATTTGTGTAGCATTTTTGAGTTTTGCATATTTATGCAGTCCCATACAGTCAAATGCCAATGGACACCCTTTGTAAGCTTTCCTCTATCAGTTTCTTCATATTTTCTCCAGTATTTACATTTACTGAAGCAGTAAAGAAAATGTGTTCAGTACTAAAAAGAAAAATAAATTTGCTGGTGGGCTTTCTGTTTGGATACCTTTGTTAAGGGGAACCTGCTTTTTCAAAACAGGAATACTTGGAAGGGTCTAACAGATAATATCCACATGTATGTTTACTGGTAGTTATGACTGTCCTCTCCATGTGGAACAAAGCAAAAATGGATCTGGAGTGGCAGAACAAGTAATATGGTGCTCAGCAATGAAAAAACGGAAACAATCAAAAGGATGAGGAGTACCCACATACAGTATGCAGAAAGCACTAGGATCACAAAAATATTCAGAGTTCTTCGTTTAAGTAAAGTGCATTGTGCATCTGCACAGTGAGCATAAAAAAGTGATGACTGAGCCACTCTGAAAGTAATGCTTCTCTCGACCCCAGCCATGCATCATCGGTGTGAAGCACTCTGATGATACCTGGCAGGAGTCAGGAGAAATGATAGTTGCAGAAAGGCTCAGCCACAACTGTTTATGCTCACTATGTGTGGGTGCACTATGCACTTTAGTTAAATAAAGAACTCTGAATAGTTTTGTGGTCTTGTACTTTCTGCATACGTGGGTGCTCCTCATCATTTTGCTTGTCCCTATGGAACAGCAGACTGAGATGGGACATGAGCTCAGTCTTCCCAATCTCCGGGATATTGACAGGACTGAACATTTGGATATATTCTCCAGCAGGCCACGGGGACATGCTCTGAAGGTAACAGATGGCAAGTTTAGGAGTAACATTAGGAAGCATATTTTGTTCCAGAAGGTGGTGGCCTTCTAAAATGACCTACCAATACAGCTGGTGGACATGAAGACAGTTGAGTGGTCCCCAGTGTTACCCATCCATTGGCCTTTGCCAGCATTGAGCCAATACAGCTACAGAGAGCTTTTAGGAGTGGCAAGAGTGTTGAAAAGAATATGCCATGCTCTTGCCACACCAGAGTCAGATGTAACTGATACTGTTGTGATTACAGAATTGCACATGATTGATATTCGCACATGTGCAGTTTGCTCCAGAGTCAGCCGTATCATGGCAGTACTGACATGACTACATGTCGGCGATACTTACATATGCATAGTTAAGTCAACACTGCCATGTTGCACACAGTGGCCATTAGTATCTCAGCAAATCTGTCCTGAGTCGGTACATTGCATACAGATATAAATATGGGTAAAAGTAAGACCACACTGAAAATAAGATACTGCATCTCAGTCAGGCTAAGCTGTATCAGTACATTGTAAAAATGGGTAAAATTAGGACCCCCTGAAAATGAGATACTGCATCTCAACAAACCTGTCCTGTGTCAGTACTATGCCAGAATGGATAAAAGTATGAGCCCACTGAATATGACATACTGCATCTCAGTCAGGCTATCCTATGTCAATACATTGTAACAGGGGTAAAGAGCACATAACACAGTCTTAACATTTGTTATAACAATTTTACTGACAGGCATAATGAAGTTAGTTGCTTGCATGTATTGATTTGAGCATACAGGAAAATGTACAGGAGTTTTGTCCCAGTTTTACATGGAAAGCACAAGAAAAGTGAGGTTGCTCTACAGGGAAAAGCTTTGTTCAGTCTGGGAACACTGCAGTTGACACCCCTGTGATTTCTTTGTAATCCCCTCTGATACCCCTTGCAACCTCTGAAATCCCCTAAAACATTAGCTGCCTAGCAGTTACCCTTACTACAAATATAAAACCATAAGAGTTCCAATGCCACTAATTAGATAGGCCCCTGAAAGGGTTAACATAAATCAACTCTTCAGAGAAAATACTGTAAATCATTGCTACACACATATACACACATTGGGAGAGATGACCAAGGATGTAATTTGGAACTGCTCTGCAGTTAGATGCTGTATCCTCTGTTGGAACTCAAACATGGGTAAAAGTAAGACCCTACTGAAAATGAGATACTGTACTTTGGCCAGGCTAACCCGTATCAGTACACTGTAGCAATGGGTAAAATGAGGATCCCTCTGAAAATGTGAGCCTGCATCAGATCAATGATATCCTGTGTCAGTACATTGCCAAAACGGATAAAAGTATGACCCCACTGAATATGACATACAGCATCTCAGCCAGGCTAGCCAGCTGTGCCAGTATATTGCAACAATGCTATAATACTATCAAGAGGTTCTGGAGATATAAGAACATTGGGAGCAAAGCTTGAGAGATTCCAACAGTTTTTACATGGAAAATACAGGGAAAAGGAGTCTGTCTTGCAGGGCAATGCTTTGTTCAATCTAGGAGCACTGCAGTTGATACAATTGTGATTCTTTGTAATTCCCTAGGGTGCCCCTTGCAACCTCAGAAAATGCCTAAAACATTAGTGGCCTAGTATTTATTTATCCTTCCTGCAAGTATAAAACTATTAGAGTTCCAATGCTATTAATTACATAAGGCCTGAAAAGGTTACTATAAATCAACTCTTCAATTCTTTTGGGTAAATATTGCAGACTGGTGTGAATGATGATGTATTAGGACTCGTGTATGTCTAGGTTCATAGGATAGGTTTAGGTCCATAAGCTACAAGAGTCATATAAAGGACCTGCCACTGTTTAGTGGTCACATCTCCCATTTTTCTTCCCATGTGCTTGTCCAGATGACAGTTGAATGCTATGATGCTACTGGCTCCCACCACCTCCTCTGGGAGTCCATTTCAGACATTCACCACCCTCTGGTTAAACCACTTTCCTCTCCTATTGGTCTTATACCTATCTCCCTTCAGCTGTTTATTATGCACCATCGTGCCTGTTCTGAGACCGTCTTTCCGATTCAGCCCTGCTGCCTCACTTAACATAACATCATTCAAGGACCTATAAGCATAACAAAGGTCCCCCCTTATCCTCCGATATGCTGCCAAGTATAACTGCAGATATTCCAGCCTTGTGTTAAATGTTTCCCTACTACAGACCCCACTCTCTTAGTGAACCTTTATTCTAAAACTGGTCTCACTAGGGATCTGTACAGGGGCACAAGAACCTCCTTTCTCCTACTACTGATATTACATAGCAGGTTACTCATAATCATATTGGTCCTGTTAACACAAGCCCTGTTATGTTTGTCAAAACCCAGCTTATTTGTAATGATTACCCCCAAGTCATTCTCACTATCAGTTGTTGCAAGTACCTGTGAATTCAGCTTGTATAATGCTCCAGTGTTGTTCCACCCAAAATGCATGACCCTACACTTTTCAATATTGGATTCCAATTTGTGTGCTTCTGCACAATTTTCCAGATGAGATAACTGTTCCTGAAATTTCTTAATAGCCTCCTCATTATTTACTATTGCCCCAATTTTTGAGTCATCTGCACACTTACATATCCAAACTCCCTCAGATATTTGCATACTGGAGATTAGGATGTTAAACAACCTTGGCCCCAGCACTGACCCCTGGGGAACCCCACTAGTAACCACCGCCTTTGTAGACATGAAGCCCCTACTTGTACCTGCTGGAATCTGTCCTGCACCCTTGCTGCTACCCACTTAATGATGTAATACTCAATTCCTCGTTACTGAAGAGTCATGAGCAAGATATTATGTGATACTGTATCGAAACTCTTTCGGTAGTCCAGGTATACAACATTAACTGGCAACCCAGCATCCAATGCTTGGCTTACCAGTTTGAAAAATGTAGCAAGTTCATAGTGCATGATCTCCCCCCTGAAAAACCATGCTGTTCCATGCCCATGTGGTGCAGAGCTCTCAGGTTGTTCTCCAGTAGTTCGTTTATGAAGCTCTCCACCACCTTACCTATAATAGAAGTTAAACTAATAGGGTGCTAGTTCTCAACCCTTGTCCTGTCCCCTGATTTAAATATCAGTGTTAAAAGGGCCAACCTCCAGACATCTAAGACCACTCTTTCTCTCAGGGATTTATTAGAGAGCTGCCAGTGGGATTGAAAATTGATCCGCTAGTTCAGCCAAGAAAGCAAGGTGATAACCATTGCCCCCCATTTGAGTTTTTGTAATTTCTTTAATTTGTCCTTGACCTGTTCTACAGTTATGATTGGAATTTCTACCCCTCCCCCCAGTTCCCTAGTGTGTCTTCCCCAATAAAGTAACTGCTACTATTAACACATACACTCATATTATGCTTCACTATATTCTCATAATGTATTCTGCCACTGGGAGATGTCTTCCATTATATTTTATTGTATAATCATAAGTTAGGCAACAGTGCCATCTTTAGCCCTTGTGCACAACTGTAACTGCAAGAGACCTTATATACTTACACAGACAGCTATTGTTCACTTATCTTCTACAAGTTAAGCAACTTCTTATGTTAGGATGGTTACTCATCCCACCTGCAACTGTCCAATTATATACTTTTTATGTATCTTCTTTAGTAGTAACCATGACAATTATCAGGGTATAAGACCCCTTGCAGCATGTAGCTTCACTGAGACTAGAGACTGCACCTGCGTAGGTAAGGAAGCTAAATACTCTTCCAGTGATTACACTGTTGGTTGTAAGCCTGTATTATCATTATTTGCCAGTAATAAATTACATTTATTATCTGCACACCACTTGTCTGTCACCGCTTCCTTTTGTGCAGCTCCAACAAGAACCTGAGAAAGGTAATTTCATTACCCAGTTACATCTGGTGACTGTATGCAGGTTGGAATGTACTAAGTGAAGATTCCATTCAATTTATTTTGAATGCTGAGTAGTGTAGTGCGTTTTTTGCTTACTTTGACCTACTTGTACTTACAGTGGTTGTTCTTGTGGTGGACAGAGTTCATCTTGGTCTCGGGAGTGGCGCTCCCACACCAGACTATCTTACACTCCCTTTATGAATGACAGCATATCACCTTGGCACCACCGTTTGCCCACAGGGGACCGAAAAGCTGTTGGGTGACAGTGCCAAGGATTTTATCCAATCTTTTGACTGCTTCTTTGTCTGCCCCTTGTTTGTTATGTCTGCACTTTGTACTGACTTGATACTCGACCTCTCAAACTACCTCACATCCCATGGTGGATAGACAGATTTCGCACTGGACGCGAAGTCTGCAGACAATCCATTGCTGCTCATTTCGGAGCACTACCTAGAGTCCAAACAAACAACCAAAAAGTACAACCTTAAAGGTCTTTTGGTTGTGGCTCTACATACCGCTGTTGAGAGTCTCACAGCGAAGTGTGCCTCCCTTGAACTGCGAAATGCATCTCTAAAAAAAGAAATGGGCTTGCAGACATCGGAGTTACAGAAAAAGGAACAGAAACTGGTGGAGATACAGTCACTTTGCGATGCCAGTAACAGACTGTTGCATTGTACTGCTCAAGACTCTGAGTGAGAAGTTTGTATGTTGAGAGATGATTGTGAAAAATTAAAATGCGATAAGAAACAGTCAACATATTTAAATGATATCTTGAGTGATATGAATAAAGATTTAGGAGAGGGGAATGTTGAGTTGAAAGAAGAGAATGAGCAAAACATAGAAACATAGAATTTGACGGCAGATAAGGACCGCTTGGCCCACCCGGTCTGCCCATTTCCCTACCTACTGGATAAGCTGCAGATCCTAGTTAACCAGCAGCCTACTTCTTCCTACCCCCCACCCAGAATTGCCTTATGACTGTCCCATGCATGCTTGAATTCCACCAATTTGATTTTGACTCCACAACCTCCTCTGGAAGGCCGTTCCATGCATCCACAACCCTCTCTGTGAAAAAATACTTCCTTAAATTACCTCTGAGCCACCCCCCCCATCTTCAAATTGTGCCCTCTTGTTCTTGCACACCTCTTTTTTTGAAAGATGCTACCCTCTTGGACTTTGTTGATTCCCTTGAGGTACTTGAACATTTCTATCATGTCCCCCCTCTCCCTCCTTTCCTCGAGGCTATACATATTAAGCTCCTTAAGCCTCTCTTCATATGTTTTCTGGTGCAGACCCTGCACCATGTTAGTTGCCCTCCTCTGGACAGCCTCCATCCTGTCTATGTCCTTGTGGAGATTGGGTCTCCAGAACTGCATGCAGTACTCCAGATGGGGTCTCACCAACTGTCTGTACAGAGGGATAATAACTTCCTGTTTTCTACTGGTGATGCCTCTCCCTATGCATTCCAACATCCCCCCAGCCCTCCTTGCTGCCCTCTCACATTGCTTGCCCACCTTTAGGTCATCTGATATGACTATCCCCAGGTCCCTTTCCATTTTTGTTGTTAGTATCTCACCCCCCATTGTGTACTCTTCCCTTGGGTTTTTGTTTCCCAGGTGCATTACCTTGCACTTCTTAGCATTGAATCTAAGCTGCCATACATTTGATCATTCCTCTAACCTTGCCAAGTCCCTTCTCATCCTTTCCACGCCACCCTGTGCATCAGCTCTGTTGCAGATCTTTGTGTCATCTGCAAAGAGACATACTTTTCCTTCCAGTCCTTTTGCAATGTCGCTTATAAAGACATTGAAGAGGACCGGTCCTAATACTGAACCCTGCGGTACCCCACTAGTAACCTTCCTTTCTTCTGAGTGGACTCCATTTACTATTACTCTCTGTGTCCTATTCTCCAGCCAATTCTTTACCCAGGCTGTCATCTTGGGACCCACTCCCAGGCTGGCTAACTTGTGTATTAATCTTTTGTGTAGGACTGTGTCAAATGCCTTGCTAAAGTTTAGGTAGGCCATGTCCACAGTCCCTCCCTGATCTACTACTTTGGTCACCCAGTCAAAGAAATCTATCAGATTCATCTGGCATGACCTTCCCACTGTGAATCCATGCTGCCTAGGGTCCTGTGCCCCTCTGGCCTCTAGATACTCAACAATTCTTTCCTTCAGAAGTGATTCCATCATTTTCCCTATCGCTGAGGTTAAACTAACAGGTTTGTAGTTTCCTGCTTCTGCCTTTGCTCCCACTTTTGTGAAGGGAATCACATCTGCCCTCCTCCAGTCCTCGGGTACCACCCCATCCTCCCATGATTTGTTAAAAAGGGTAGTCAGTGGTGTCACTAGTTCTACCCTTAGTTCTTTTAGAATTCTGGGATGAATCCCATCAGGCCCCATTGCTTTGTCCACCTTCAGTTTTAAGAGTTCTTTCAGAACCCTTTCTTCTGTAAATGAGCTGGTATCAACTTCTGTATCCAGAGTGTTTCTACTGTTTGTTTTATGCACCTCCCCCTCTTCATTAGTAAATACTGAGCAAAAATATTTGTTTAGTATGTGAGTGAATCCTGAGTTAGCAAAGAGCTTAGGAAAAATGTAGAGTTGTGCGCCGCATACAGAGTATTGCAACGTGAGGTTGAGAAGGGTATTGAGCAGGGCACTGCAAGAGTTTGTCATAAGAAATGCAGAGCAAAGATGGTGAAGATGCACCATCAACAAGAGGTTCTTGCTGGCCATCTTAAGGCTATGAATGGGTTTCATTATATGCCCACTGAGATTATGTCATCCGGCAATGATGACTCTGACTTTGATGATGAGCCATGCCATGTCACATATAAGTCCAACCCCCATAGGGCTGTCATCTTCTGTAGCCATCCACAAAATGGTGCCCATGTCGGCATGCCCTCTATGTTGTCACATCTACACAAACATGGCAGATGCCACGTACAACACCAAGATGCCGGCCCCATGACACAGGTGGGTGGCCTGTATTCCGTGGTGCACATCCGCTTGCCTCCCTCTCCAGGGAAGACATGGTGGAGGCATGTGGCCTAATTCAAGAGGTCATTAATAATGTCACTGCACTGGAAGACCCACAGAGAGCCATCCGGGATCAAACTGACAAAATGTTTGAAGACACTGTCAACCAGGATCATGCATTCAAAGCAGTCGCTTGATGCGGCAGCGGATGCCCCTTACAAGTTGCTCACTGTGTCCAGGAAATTGCCCAAAGTATTGCACACATATTGGACAAATGGGCCAGACTGACAAACTCAGTTGCCACTTGGAGAAGGTGTGATCCCTTTGTGAGAGGCTTTCTTTCCAATCTGAGTACCAGGTTCAAATCTTATGACAGATGATTGAACCTACCCTCTCGGCCAAACTCCCAGAGACTGTATGCAACTGTGACACATTCACTTACAATGATATCGCTGTGGTCCTCATCACCACCAGCTCTCTGGGTGTAGTTGGAGCCCACTTGGCCTACATAGTTAACCAGAATGTAAAGGAAATTCCCACGGCCTGCCACCAATGGTTATGGCTCACCTACGAAGCTGGTAAAGCTCTTGGTTTGCTGGCCAAGGCACCTAGCTTCACCTGAGCTCTTTCCTTCTAAGACTGCTTGAAAGGCAGAGCAGAGAAACTTACCAGAGCAAGGGAAAAGGATTGACTTATTTTGGCTAAGCAGATTTACTGTGTGGTGTTGTTTTTATTTTTTACTCACAGGGATTGCTACTGTTTGTTGCTAACATGTCATTGCTTTATTTTTCTCTGATTCAAATTGTTGTTGCTGGTATACCTTCTTCTGCATTATTACAAGGTGTGCCTACAGGTGTGTGCTAACAGATTACTGCTATAATATTCTGATTCAAATTGTCTTTTGCAAGATATATCTTCTGTTACTGCTTTATTTTTCTCTGTAGAAAAGTGTTTCTTACAGGGTATATCTTCTCTGAAATTACTGCATTACAGGTGGAGCTTACATTTTTGTGACTTTTTTTATCATTGGGCTAAGCAAAATTACTGTGACACTGTGTTTTATTTTATTCCTGCTTTTTTTTTTTTGTTTGTTGAAAAGGTTTGTTGTCTCAGAGGTGTTTCAGTCTCCTTCTCACATTGAAGGAGCTAATTGCTTTCCTCTCACAGCTCTTCCAAAGGATTAGGTGTGTATGTGGGGGGTGGAGCTGGCAAACTGTCAGTAATTTCCAACAGAAAGAAGGGTTAAAAAGTCAGGTTAGTTGATATATTGGAGGTAGAAGACTTGGTTTGCTGGCCAAGGCACCTAGCTTCACCTGAGGTCTTTCCTTCTAAGACTGCTTGAAAGGCAGAGTAGAGAAACTTAACAGAGCAAGGGAAAAAGATTAAGACTTATTTTGGCTAAGCAGATTTACTGTGTGGTGTTGTTTTTATTTTTTACTCACAGGGATTGCTACTGTTTGTTGCTAACATTTCATTGTTTTATTTTTCTCGGTAGCAAAGTGTTTCTTACAGTGTATATCTTCTCTGAAATTATTACAGGTGGTGCTTTACAGGTTTTGCAGTTTTATTTAATATTAGGATAAGCTTTCAGGGTTATTGCATTTGTTGTTGACTGATTGTTTCTGCTCTTACCTCCTTGTTCTTCTGTCCGTGGTTCTTCTCTTTCAGCAGGGGGTAGGGCCCAACCACCCACCCCCATTCCCAACCACCCTACACTACACTCCTTTTATAGGGTACCACAGTTGTGACATTTCATGTGGCAGAGCAGGAAGGGGTAAATCAGTGGGGCCTCCACAAGGTGAGCTCATTTACAGGGGCACTAGTAATTTAACTTGTTATAACAAGTTAAACAAAGCACAATCAAACCATTACTTGCATTTTTTTCCTTTTTTTTTTCCCTTCTGATTACTCAGACTAGGTTATACATCCAGCAACTTATCTGGAATGGACATCATTAACTGCAGGTACTGTGGAACAATTTTCAGAAGGACAGTCTTACAGAATTTAGGACACTGTCCTACATGCTGGGCCTTTGGAGATCTTAGGGGATCAGCTCTGGGCAGCATGGATAGAGATTGCATGCCTCAAATTTCATATTCAAGAGGAAATACATTATAAGAACCGCCCGCCATTTCCCCAGCATCCAACAGAAAAACCTCGACTGCAGAGGGTAGTTAGTCCAGGAGGTTGGCAGGTGGTTAGGAGGAGCAAATCGGGTGCCCCATCACTCTCTGCTCTCCAAAATATTACCTCCAAAACCCATATAAACACTACAAACAGGTATCTGCCTCTATCTCTGAAATCAAACAAAGAGGCAGAAGACACTACAGAGCAGGACACTGCAGCACAGGAGCTAGCACAACAGAACTCACCCAAATCAGGAACCAAAACAAAAAAATCAAAAAGGCAATCCAAAAAACTTCTGATCATAGGAGACTCCATGATTTGGGGAGTTGATACCCATCTCCAGCCAGGGGTAATGGTCAGATGTCTCCCAGGTGCATCAGCATGGAGAGACACTGACCGCATTGCTAAAACTGTTCACAAAGCAGGAGAAAACACTGATGTCCCAGTACACATAGGGATTAATGATCTCGCCAGCTGGTCAGTTGTGAGACCAAGGAACACCTGACCAGGCTGGGTGACAAACTATCATCCATTTATCTGCATCTCCTCTCTGAGATCCTGCCAGTCTGGAAGAGGGGAGCAGATGGACGAAAGGTCAGAGAAGGGGAGATAGGGAGCTAAACACATGGCTCAAGGGCTGGTGCCAGGAAAAGGACACAGATTTGTAGGAACTGGCAACAGTTCTGGGAGCGAAAGTTCTTTAAATTTGATGGACTGCATCTGACTAAGGAGAGAGTCAGTGCATTGGAGCAGAAGTTTGATGTCTTTGCTGAATATTTAAACTAGCAAATGGGGAAAGGGGTGCAGCACCCCATACATCGAATGGGAAGAACACCCTTCCCCCCTCAGCTAGTGGTCAAACAGGGATTCAGCATGTTTGCAGTTCATTTGCATCACCAGGTAAGAAAAAAAGGTTTGTCTCCCCGTATGACGCACAGGGGTAATGCCAAACCTCACCCAAAAACTAACACACCAAAATCTGGCCAATGGAAAATCATGTACACAAATGCTCACAGCCTGGGAAATAAGATCCCAGACCTGCAGGCAATAATGTCAGAGGCTAAACTGGACATAGTAGCAATAGTGAGACGTGGTTTACCAGTAACCACACTTGGGAGACTTCAGTACTTGGTTATGTATTGTCTAGAAGAGACCGAGGTACGAAAGGGGGGAGGAGTAGTCTCTGTGTCAATGAAAATATCAAAGCTACAGAAATTCAGAATACACATAAGGAGCCAGAAGAACTGTGGGTCACCCTGGAAACAGAAAATGGGACAGCCATAAGAACTGGGGTTGTCTACAGGCCCCCAGACCAGGGGAGGACATAGACACATTACTGTTAGAAGATATACAAACATGACAGCTAAAGGGAGGTTCTGATAATGGGAGACTTCAACATGCCGGATACAGATTGGTCAATACCAGCAGGACCATCTGCCAGAACTAGACACAGAGTGGATTCCCTGCAGGGGGAGGGCCTCAAACAACTGGTACAGCAACCCACAAGAGACAGGGCTATCCTAGATCTAGTACTGACTAACAAGGAAGGGATCACAGATCTCCAGGTAGAAGGTCATCTGGGGGCCAGTGACCATCACATGGTATGGTTCAATTTGGCTACTACATCTAAATCATCCCATTCCAAGGGAGAAATATGTGACTTCAGAGGAGCTGACTTTGATAAGATGGGCAACAGAGTTAAGCTAGCCCTTGCAAAAAGAAACACAGGTGAGGGGGTACAGGCAAAGTGGGCAAACATTAAGGATGCAATACTTGAAGCAACATCCCATTGTGTTAGACAAAAAAGGAAGTACAAAAGAAGAAGGAAACCACTTTGGTTCTCAAATACAGTAGCAGAAAAGGTCAGAGCCAAAAGGCTGGCCTTCAGGAAATATAAGGAACACAGTGGGATGAAGATAGGGAGGCATACCAAACTGCCGTAAGGAAGCAGGAGGCAGTAAGGCAGGCAAAGTCCAAACTGAGAAAACACTAGCACAAACAGTAAAGAAGGTGACAAGACTTTCTATAGATACATTAATGAAAGGAGAAAGTCCAGAGGGGTATTGCTAAGCTTAATGGAGAAAAGGGAGCATGTGAGGAGGAGGCCTGTAAAGGCATCTATCCTAAATAAATACTTTTGCTCAGTATTTACTGAAGAGAAGGTAGGCAGGCCCACAGCTCAGCATCATGGACACAGGGGGAGGGAGGTGAGCACTACCCTTCACAAAAGAAAGGGTCCTACAAGAGCTCTAAGCTCAGGTGGATAAGGCAATGGGACCTGATGGCATACATCCCAGGGTACTTAAGGAGCTAAAGGTGGAACTAGCAGAGCCATTAGCAGAACTGTTTAGTGAGTCTCTGAGCAAAGGAGAGGTCCCAGAAGACTGGAGAAGGTCTCATGTGATCCCTCCACAAGAGCGGTAGCAGGAGGAGATGGGGAACTACAGACCAGTCGCTCCACCTCTGTAGTGGGCAAGATTATGGAGGCACTCCTTAAGAAAGGATAGTGCAACACCTGAACCATAGGGCACAGGATCCAAGACAGCATGGGTTTAAAAGGAAGGTCCTGTCAAACTAATCTCATGGATTTCTTTGACTGGGTAACCAGAGTGGTGGACCAAGGGGAGCAGTTGATGTCACCTACCTTGACTTCAGCAAAGCTTTTGACACTGTTCCATTACAGAAGATTGATAAATAAGCTGGGTAGGCTTGGGGTGGGTCAGACGTTGGTCAACTGGGTGGCAAACTGGTTGACGGGCAGAAAACAGAGAGTGGTGGTAAATGGTATACAGTCAGAAGAGATGCAAGTCACAAGTGGGGTACCTCAGGGATCAGGTCCTGGGGCCAGTCCTCTTCAGCATCTTCATTAGTGACCTTGCAGATGGACTAGAGGGTAAGGCTTGTCTGTTTGCAGATGACACCAAGATCTGCAACAGAGTAGATGATCCAGATGGGTGGGCAGAATGAGAAGAGATCTGGATAAACTAGCAAAATGGTCAGAAGAGTGGCAACTGGGATTTAATGCAAAGAAGTGCAAAATCATGCACATAGGGAAGAGAAACCATGAAGCCATCTATAGGCTGGGAGGGGAGTTGCTAGCAGTCACAAAGGAAGAAAGAGACTTGGACATCATCATCACTGATGAACTGAAATCATCCAAGCAGACCTCTAAAGCAGTAGGTTAGACTGGGGGGGTGTTAGGGTGTATTAGTAGGGGTATCACAAGTCGTAAGAGGGAAATAATATTCCTTCTTTATAAGACACTGGTTAGGCCCCATCTGGAGTACTGCGTGCAGTATTGGAGGCCACACCTTCACAAGGACATTAACCAAATTGAGGCAGTCCAGAGAAGGGCAACCAAAATGGTGCAGGGACTGCAACAGAAGACATATGAGGACAGATTAACAGAGCTCAATATGTATACCCTTGAGCAAAGGAGGGAGAGAGGTGATATGATCGAGGCATTCAAACACCTTAAGGGCATTAACAAGGTGAAAGAGTCTAACATGTTTAAATATAAGAAAAATAGCAGGACAAGAGGACACAGCATGAGATTAGAGGGGGGCCGATTAAGGGGGAATGTGAGGAAATTCTTTTTCACAGAAAGGGTAGTGGATGCATGTAATGGCTTACCACAAGAAGTGGTGGCTATGAATACAGTGCAGGGCTTCAAACAGGCATGGGATAGGCATAAGGGATCAATACAAATGACTATGAATAGATAGGCCACTGACAGAGCAAAGGCCGATGGCACATTTATAAGGTAGAAAAAGAAATGGGCAGACTGGATGGGCCTTGCGGTCGTTATCTGCCATCAACTTCTATGTTTCTATGTAACTTCAGACCGAAACTAGATTGAGTACAAGGATCTGTACATCTGGAACATGACTCCAGCCCTGCGGGAAAAGGTTGAGCTTAATGTCTACCCAAGTACCGACACCTTTGTGGATATCCTAACTAAAATGGAGCATGCCTACCAGGTGTACCTCCATAATCTTTCTTCCAGTAAAATCAACAAAACTGCTGCCATTCAAACTCCAGCAGCACAGGTAGATGCAGTGCAGCCTACCTCCGATACACCTACTCACTATGCTGTGGAAGACAACAACCAGTAGAAAGATACCCCTTCTGATGACAAGCAGTCACACAAGGTGGGGACTAGAACAATAAAGATAATAGGAATAGAGACAAAAGCAATTGGAAAAATCCAAATGCCCAGTTCGATGCCCAGAACTGTAACAGTCCAAGCTATCAGAGCCTAAGGGACAAGAACGAGGCCCTCCGTAAACTACTGGAGGAGATCCATGCCGAGAGAGCGTCTAAGCCTATGTGTACAGTAGCAGCCCTCGCCCCAGCTGCTGGACAACCATGTGGCCAGGGAAATCCTTTCCTGCCTTTGTTTACAAAAAAAAATGAGCATCTGAGGGAAGAATCCTTTCGTAGCATCGGCTAATGGCCAGGCCGATGTGACGACTAAGGAAAAGCCAACCGAGCAGGCCGCTGTCGCAACTGTGACATCACAGGCACATCTGTATCCTATGCAAGACATACAGGAGGCCAAGAGAGATCCAGCAGGCCTCAGATTTCAGGAATAGGATGATGATGATTCTGAAAACATAGATTGACAATTACAGGCCCCAGTCCAGATTGTAAGTGGCCTGCTTGTTGACACAAACAGATGGCCTTGTATTTATTTAGTTTTCATTAACCGGGTTAGGTACACTAGCCAAAGTTGACTATTTTCAGGCCCAACCCGGGAGAATACAAACATAAAATGAAATGACATTATACAATACATAGTATATAGTACAGGTATATAGTATATAGTACAGGTAGGTTAGAATACAGATCAATAAAGGCCATGGTTAGGGGCCACTGCCTTACCATTCTCCTGGATACTGGATCAGTCATGTCTGCCCTTCATGATGAGGACCCAGCCCCTTCTGACTGGTCTACTGGCTGGAAGACCAGTGCCCAGGGTGTAGATTGTACCCAGCTACACACCTATTGATCTGTTCCTCTACCTGTGGTGGTGGGCCACCTCAGTACTGATTTTGTCTTTGACCTCATGGTATTACGTCATCACCCCAGCATATTGGGAACTGACTTTCTAGCACTACATGGCTGTGTACTGGGCCTAGCCAACTGGCTACTTCTCCAGATCAAAGGACAATGTCATGCTGTCACCATTCCAGACTCTCACATGGTGGTAGTCATCTCCCATAATAACAAGGAGTACAATGTGATGGCTTTGTTCAAACGTCATGAACTGTTTTCTGAACTTGCACCTTTGCTGCAAAAACACCTTCACGTGTTTTGCCACAAACAAACATGACTGTGGTAGGATGCACACTACCATTGAAATCACAGGACCTAACTCTGTGAGGCAGAAGCACTATCCATTTCCTGCTGAAGCCTTGCCATCACTGAGGGAGACCATCTAATCACTGCAACAACAAGGAGTGATTAGGACCTGTGTCTCTCTGTCAATTCACCTGTTTGGCCTGTGAAAAAGCCAAATGGAGCTTGGAGACTCACAACTGATTACAGGAAACTTAATCAAGTTACCCCCAGTTGCGCCCCAATAGTAGCATCAGCACCTGATGTGCTCAAGCTGTTGACAACTGACAAAAAGTGGTTCACAGCTCTTGACATCTCTGATGGTTTTTGGTCACTCCCATTAACACAGGAAAACCAATACAAATTTGCTTTAACTTTTGATGGACGCCAGTACACCTGGACCTGTCTTCCCCAGGACTTTCACAACAGCCCTTCCCCCTTCTATCTCCACATGATGGGTGCCCTGCAGGGGTTTGCTACACCTCAGTGTCTCCTGCAGTATGTGGGTGACTTGCTTCTAGCAACCACCATGAATGAAGATCATTTGGCCCTTATAGATGAACGTCTATCTCTCCTCAAGAGAGTAGGCCTCAGGTGCAAGCCCTCTAAAGCACAATTGTGTGAGAAAGTGGTAATCTTCCTTGGCCTACGTATTACAGACCAAGGCAGAAGCCCAGTTGTCAAGAAGATTCAGGGCTTGCAAGATCTGCCACTTCCTACTAGCATGACAACACTCAGATGCTTCTTAGGAATAGTAAACTGCTCCAGGGATTTTATCCCCGACTTTGGCTTGAAGGTTGCTCCCTTGTATAAACTTCTGAAAATGGATGTCCCATGGACATGGGACCCCACTCGTACTGAAGCTGTAACACAGCTTAAGCAGGCCTTAGCTTCAGCCCCAGCACTGATTAATCCCAACCCTTTTGCTGGCAAAGATGCCTAGTTTCACCTGAGCTCTTTTCTTCTAGGTTGTTTGTAAGGACAGAACAAAGAACCTTACCAGAGCAAGGAAAAGGATTAAGGCTTCTTTTGGCTAAGCAGATTTACTTTGTGTTATTTTCTTTTGTACTCACAGGGATTGTTACTGCTTGTTGCTATCATTTTATGGCTTTATTTTTCTCTGATTCAAATTGTTATTGCTGGGTATACCTTCTGCTGCCTTATTATGGGGTGTGCCTACAGATGTGTGCTTACAGATTACTGCTGTAATCTTCTGATTCAAATTGTCTTTTGCAAGGTATATCTTCTGTTACTGCTTTATTTTTCTCCATAGCAAAGTGTTTCTTACAAGGTATATTTTCTGTGAAATTATTACAGGTGGTGCTTTACAGGTTTTGCAGTCTTATCTATCATTAGAATAAGCTTTCAGAGCTACTACATTTGTTGCTGGCTGATTGTTTCTGCTCTTACCTCCTTGTTTCTTTCATCCGTGGTTCTTCTTTTTTTGGCAGGGGAAGGGCCCAGCCACCCACCCCCATCCCCAACCACCCCACACTACACTTCTTTTATAGGGTAGAACAGTCGTGACATTTTATGTAGCAAATCAGGAAGGGGAGGATCGGAGGGGTATCCACACAGTGACCTCATTTACAGGGGCACAAGTAATTTAACTTGTTATAACAAGTTATACAAAAACAAACACCTCAAATCGCATATTCAGGAGGAAATATATTATAAGAACTGCCCATTTCCCCAACATCCAACAGAAGCACCTTGACCGTAGAGGGTAGTTGGTCCGGGAGGTTGGCAGGTGGTTAGGAGGGGCAAATCAGGTGCCCCATCACTCGGTGCTCTCCAACATATCACCTCCACAAACCGTTTAAAAAACTACAAACAGGTATCTGCCTCTATCTCCAAAATCAAACAAAGGGACAGAGGACACTGCAGCACAGGAGCTAGCACAACAGAACTCACCCAAAACAGGAACCAAAACAAAAAAATCAAAAAGGAAATCCAAAAATCTTCTGATCATAGGAGACTCCATGATTCAGGGAGTTGATACCCATCTCCAGTCAGGGGTAATGGCAGATATCTCCCAGGTACATCAGCATGGTGAGACACTGACTGCATTGCTAAAATTGTACAGGAAGCAGGAGAAAACATTGATGCCCTGGTACACATAGGGACTAACGATCTCACCAGCCAGTCAGTTGTGGAGACCAAGGAACACCTGACCAGGCTGGGTGACAAACTATCATCCATTTCATCCAGCATCTCCTTCTCTGAGATCCTGCCAGTCTGGGAGAGGGGGGCAGATGGACGGAAGGTCATAGAAGGGGAGATAGGGGAGGTAAACATGTGGCTCAAGGGCTGGTGCCAGGAAAAAGGACACAAATTTGTAGGTAACTGGCAACAGTTTTGGGGGCAAAAGTTCTTTAAATTCAATGGCTTGCATCTGGCTAAGGAGGGAATTAGTAGATTGGGGCAGAGGTTTAACGTCTTTGCAGAACATTTTAACTAGCAAATGGGGAGAGGAGTGCAGCACCCGATACGTAGAATGGGAAGAACAGCCCTGCCCCCTCAGCCAGTGGTCAAACAGGTGTTCAGCATGTTTGTAGTTCATTTGCACCACCAGGTAAGGAAAAAGGTTCGGCTCCCCATACAGCGCACGCGGAAATGCGGGACCTCGCCCAACAACTAAGACACAGAAATCTGGCCAATGGAAAATCATGTACACAAATGCTCACAGTCTGGGAAACAAGATCCCAGACCTGCAGGCAATAATGACAGAGGCTAAACTGGACATAGTAGCCATTAGCGAGATATGGTTCACCAGTAATCGCACTTGGGAGACTTCAGTACCCAGCTATGTACTGTTCAATAGAGACCGAGGTGCAAAAAGGGAGGAGGGAGGGGTGGAGTGGCATTTTATGTCAATGAAAATATCAAAGCTACAGAAATTCAGAACACACATAAGGAGCCAGAAGAACTGTGGGCCACCCTGGAAACAGGAAATGGGACAACCATAAGAACTGGGGTTGTCTACAGGCCCCCAGACCAGGGGGAGGACATAGACACATTACTGTTAGATGATATAAAAAACATGACAGCTAAAGGGGAGGTTCTGATAATGGGAGACTTCAACATGCCAGATACAGATTGGTCAATACCAGCAGGAACATCTGCCAGAACTAGACACATGGTGGATTTCCTGCAAGGGGGGGGGGGCCTCACACAACTAGTACAATAACCCACAAGAGACAGGGTTATCCTAGATCTAGTACTGACTAACAGGGAAGGGATCACATATCTCCAGGTAGAAGGTCACCTGGGGGCCAGTGACCATCACATGGTATGGTTCAATTTGGCCACTACATCTAGATCATCCCATTTCAAGGCAAAAACATGAGACTTCAGAGGAGCTGACTTTGATAAGATGGCCAACAGAGTTAAGCTAGCCCTTGCAAAAAGAAACACAGGTGAGGGGGTACAGGCAAAGTGGGCAAGCATTAAGGATGCAATACTTGAAGCAACATCCAACTGTGTTAGAAAAGGAAGTACAAAAGAAGAAGGAAACCACTTTGGTTCTCAAAACCAGTAGCAGAAAAGGTCAGAGCCAAAAGGCTGGCCTTCAGGAAATATAAGGGAATGCAGCAGGATGAAGATAGGGAGGCAAACCAAACTTCCCTAAGGGAAGCAGGGAAGGCAGCAAGGTAGGCAAAGGCCCAAACCAAAGAAACACTAGCATGAACAGTAAAAGAAGGTAACAAGACTTTCTATAGATAGATTAGTGAAAGGTCCAGAGGGGGTATAGTGAAGATCAAAGGGGATAAGGGGGTGTGTGAGGAGGAGGACCATGTAAAAGCATCCTATCCTAAATAAATACTTCTGCTCAGTATTTACTGAAGAGAAGGTAGGGCAGGGCCCACAGCTCAGCACCATGAACACAGGGGAGGGAGGTGTGCACTAGTTCCTTCACAAAAGAAAGGGTCCTGCAAGAGCTCGATAAGCTCAGGGTGGGCAAGGCAATGGGACCTGATGGCATACATCCCATGGTACTAAAGGAGCTAAGGGTGGAACTCGCAGAGCCATTATCAGAACTGTTTAATGAATCTCTGAGTACAGGAGAGGCCCCAGAAGACTGGAGAAGGGCTCATGTGATCGTGCTCCACAAAAGTGGTCGCAGGAAGAAGGCAGGGAACTACAGACCAATCAGTCTTACCTCAGTAGTGGGCAAGATTATGGAGGCATTCCTTAAGGAAAGGATAGTGCAACACCTGGAATCCATAGGAGCAGAGGATCCAAAACAGTATGGATTTACAATAGGAAGGTCCCGTCAAACTAATCACATAGATTTCTTTGACTGAGTAACCAGAGGGGTGGAGCAAGGGGGAGCAGTTGATGTTGCCTACCTTGACTTCACCAAAGCTTACTATAGTGTTCCACATAGAAGATTGATTAATAAGCTGGGTAGGCTCGGAGTGGGTCAGACGTTGGTCAACTGGGTGGCAAACTGGTTGACGGGCAGAAAACAGAGAGTGGTGGTAAATGGTATACAGTAAGAAGAGATGCAAGTCACAAGTAGGGTACCTCAGGGATCAGTCCTGGGGCCAGTCCTCTTCAATATCTTCATCAGTGACATTGCAGATGGACTGGAGGGTAAGGTTTGTCTGTTTCAGATGATACCAAGATCTGCAACAGAGCAGATGCTCCAGATGGGGTGGGCAGAATGAGAAGAGATCTGGATAAACTGGCAAAATGGTTGGAAAAGTGGCAACTGGGGTTTAACACAAAGAAGTGCAAGATCATGCACATAGGGAAGAGAAACCCTGAAGCAACATATAGGCTGGGAGGAGTGTTGCTGGCAGTCACAGGGGAAGAAAGAGACTTGCACATCATCATCATCACAGATGACCTAAAATCATCCAAGCAGACCACTGAAGCAGTAGGTAAGACTAAGGGGATGTTGGGGTGTATTAGTAGGGGTATCACAAGTCACAAGAGGGAGGTAATAATCCCTCTTTACAAGACACTGGTTAGGCCCCATCTGGAATACTGTGTGCAGTACTGGAGGCTTCATCTTCACAAGGACATTAACCAAATTGAGGCAGTCCAGAGAAGGGCAACCAAAATGGTGAAGGGACTGCATCAGAAAACATATGAGGACAGATTAATGGAGCTCAATATGTATACCTGAGAGCAAAGGCGGGAGAGAGGTGATATGATTGAAACATTCAAACACCTTAAGGGCATTAACAAGGTGAAAGAGTCTAACATGTTTCAATATAAGAAAAATAGCAGGACAAGAGGACACAGCATGAGATTAGAGGGAAGCTGATTAAGGGGTAATGTGAGAAGAGGATACAGGTGACAAACCGTGGGTTGCACCACAATTTTTGCAAACCAAATTCATACATATGGTTCATGATATCCCTACTGGTGGACACCAGGGGGCAGACAACACCCTCCAGAGACTTAAAACTGTCATCTGGTGGTCTGGAATGGCCAAAGCTATACAGCACTATTAGACAACTGCATAGTGTGTGCCCAGAACAATCCAATTTCGGTGAAAAGAAACACCAGATTGTTGCCCCAAAGGCAAACTGGACAGTGGAATGTGATACAGATCGATTTTTATTGGCCCCCTTATCAACTCCAGCAAGAACAAGTATGCACTTGTTGTCACTGATTTGTTCTCTAACAGGGTAGAAGCATTTCCCACTAAGAGTAACATGGAAAAGACAACTGCCAAGATCCTCATGGATCAGTTGTTCTCCAGGTGGGGCCTACCCTTAAAGGTAGACTCAGACCAGGGAACCAATTTTACAGCTGAGCTGATGAAGCAGATGCTTCAATTGCTTGGAATAGATCAGATATTCCAAATCCCCTACCATCCTCAATCCTCAGGCCAGGCAGAAAGAATAAACAGAAGAATCAAACAGATGTTATGCAAATTCATTAATGACAATCCCAAGCATTGGGATTTCCTGTTGCCACTACTACTGATGGCAATTAGAAGCACTTCTGCAGCCACTACTGTGTGCACCATATGAGTTTATGACTGGTAGAGCCATGAGATTACCTGAGCACCTGTTGATTGATCTCCACACCCCTACTGGAGATAGAGTATCTGTGGACAAGTATGTTAAAAAGCTTTAAGATAACATCATGAAGACACACCTGTTCACTGCCAATCAAATGGGTAAAGCTCAACAACAAGCTAAAGCTCATTTTGATAAGCATGTCAAAGAAGTCGACTGGCAAGTTGGAGACCAAGTTATGCTTCTCCAATACAGACAACCAACTCATTCATTTGCCAGCAAATGGGAAGGCTCATACCCCATTGTCAACAGACTCAGTCCTGCTGTTTATCAGGTCCGAGTTTAACAGCAAAAGAAGACCACCGACAAGTGGTTCCATGCTAATCAGCTCAAGTTGTGCAAAGGTGACTAAACTTACTTTTTCTAACCCACTTAGGGTGGAGTAGTACCCCTCACGTAACATTCCTTTTCTGTTTTCTTTCAGGTACACTGGCAAGATGGCTATCTCCCACCTCCTTATCCTGGAGGGACTACTTTCCCTAACTGCTTCCCAGAACAAACCCCTATTGACTCACAGACAACGTGTAGAACATTTTCTTAGTAAACTTGAACACTCAGTCCCCTTGGAAGATCATATTAATGTGCCCATTAAAATGGTTACTGTTAAGGAAGACTCAGTTACCTATCTTGATGCTATGGTTGTAGCTCCAGAAAAATCCACACTTTCCATTCAATGGGAAACTGACATTAATGGTTACACAGTCCCTGTAGCTTATCTATCCAAAGGTACATTCCACGGATGGCCCAACACAGACACATCCAAGAATGGTACTGTCTCTATTCGACAGACTTCCCCCAGACATACTGGTCATTATAACCTTACTGCTGTAATAGATCCTGCTTGGTGTGACTGTCTCACTTCTGAGGAGTCACATGCTTTGAAACGTAATTGGCTATACATATAATAACCACAGACACTGGCACTACGTGCAGCATACACCTTGACTGACTCAATCGTAAATTAGTTGGACAGGGTACAATTGAGGGACAGATTTCATGACCAGGTACTAAGCACTCATGAGGCTGTCCAAATAAGGGGGGTAATTATAAAAAGCCATTTCACAATGAAGAACATGTCAGTTACTGTAGTGTTTGACAATACTTATTTTATACATCAGCACTGTTTAGCCCCAGAAACACACTCAGGGATGGACAAAGTAATATTTCGATACAAACTCATGGACATCACTGATATTAGGGTTGAGTTGCGAAGTGCGACATGATGACGGGGTGCCCATTGGCGCGGCACAAATTATGCTGCACTGACTAGGGATAGCCATGTGGGGGTAATGCTACCACAGGGAGTGTGGGTTGTAATGTGGTTGTTGTGGCTGGGGGTTCCAATGCAATGTGTGCTGAATGGCAATTGCGTTGGTATAGCACTGAGGTACCAGGGTGCCATATTGCAGGGCTAACATTGGGGTTGTTAGGTGCAGGACACATATAAAAGGGCTATTAGAACCTGACACACTGGTTCTGGGAGCACTGCAGCAAATGATGTGGCTCAGAGCACTTCTGTGGGTAAGCTCACAGTGAGTGGTGACCATGATCAGACATATGCTGCAAGCAGGATATGATGAGTGGTGATGGACAGTTCCATGTCATAACAGCGACCACAAAATAGCAGTTACTGTTATGGTGAGTGTATATCGTCAAAAAGCAAATTGGCGATATACACATGCTGGTGAACAGACATCTGGCAAGTAAACTAAGTGTTTATGTGGTGGAGGGGTGCACCCTCCTGCCCCCGATTAAGGATTACCAACTCTAGAGCGGTGCATGTTGGGGAGTGGGTGACACTCCGAAATACATTAAAAAAACCCACAGCAGCAGCAACATTTTTTTCCCCAGTCCCAAACCCAGTACCTGCTCCACTGGAGTTAGCTACCCTCACCACCACACCACATGGCTAGCTCTGCTGCAGCAGGCACACTACCCCACACAAACCCTGTTGTCTATCCCTCCCCTTCCCCTCTCTATCCCTCCTTTTCCGGTCGCCCTCCCCTACAGACGCGGTCACATAGGGTCGCTACTCATACAGGGTAGCCCAACAGAATAGTGCTGTAAATGAGTCGCTGTTTTGACAGTTGCTCATTTACAGTCACTATCATACAGTAACTGGATACCGAGGCAGACACACTAGATACATAGCAAAACAGAAAAGAAACACTGACAGCTGTACACTGTGCAGCAAACCCACCAACGCTTGCTTAATAAATTAGGGACAAATGAAAAAAATCTGGGACATGAGGACACAGCTGGTTCTACACAGTCAAGAAGAGGGCAGAACAAGTGGCTTATCATAACATGCATTTTATGCATCTATGCAAGACAGTGACTAGAATCCTGTTTTTTTTTTTGTTTTTTTTTTCTCATTACCCACAAAGTAAAGTGAATGACAAGAGAGGAACACTGAGCAAAGCACAGGTGAAGCACGTACTGAGTTCGGCTGGGCTGACTGTGCTGACATACAGATGCACTGTCAGTGACCAGTATTCAGAGTTTGATGCCTGCGGGTGTCAAAATAAAGTATAATAGTCGCGCAGGTAGACTGCGTTTGCTGAGATTGTGGTTTTACTTTTATCATAGCTTTCAGTGTTTGTGATTCTCGCTGGTGGTTACTGCTGCGGTGTGGTGCTCAGATCCACTAATTCAGTGTTTGCTGTATTATTGAACTCACACGGGGTACATTTCATGAGCTTTCTATGTTTCCTCATCAATAACAAAATAAAGAAGCTGTTCTTGCACAGTATGTCACTGGGTCTGCCCGCAGCAAAAAGCAGCAACTAACTATTCAAAAAGTTAGGGCAGATAGCAAAGTGATTCACAGAGTAGATTCCAGATGTCTTCATCAACATACAAACAGTGAAGACGGTCGATGAGGTCACATCCGCTACTGGACTGTCAGTCAATTTCTGAAAATGAAGGGGAATCGTTGATGCACATAAAACTGTTCTTTTTCAGTGAGACTTACATTTATATTCAGTCCTCACTGAGCGAATGCCATTTAGGTAGCGCTTTTGAAATATGTGCATATGCACAGATTGCTGACAATTTCCCTTTAACTAGCAACCAACGTTCGGCATTGACAAATGCTTGTTTACCTTTCATGATAGTTTTTTTTTTACCTTTTGTAATTTTACCAGTAAAACTTGAGCCTTAACTCAAAAAACACAGGTTACTCACCTGTAATAGTAGTTCTAGGAGTAGTATATGTTGTTCATCCACACTTGTTAGCATGTCCCCTTCCCTTTAAATCTTGCCGGAAGGTCTAAAAGCTGGCTCCTCCCACTCAGGTGGTATAGGCCTTGGCTTCACCCCATGATGTCAGATCTTGCCCGCTGGAAGCAGAGGTTGCGCGTCAAAGCCGGGGAGGTCGGGTGGGTCAGTGTGGATGAACAACATATACCACTCCTGAAACTACTGTGAAGTGTCTTCTTCTCAGGATGTGGATATGTTGTTCTTATCCACACTTGTTAGCAGACTTCTAGCAGTTATCTGGGAGGTGGGAGGCAAGGCGCACACCCCCTACTTGGGAAACAAAAGTTGGAGAACTGAGGCCCCAAAACCAGCATCCCGGCATGACTCTAGGTCGATGTGGTACTGGGTAATGAAGGTGTTAGCTGACTTTCAGGTAGTTGCCCTGCAGATATCCTGGATAGGGACATCCCTAGAAGCAGCCACCAACACAGTGGTATGGCAGGTGGAATGAGCTCTTATCCCTCTGGGAGGTTCCTTGCCTGCCAACCTATAGCAAAGATCAGTGCAGGATATAATCCATCTGCCAGTCATCCTCGTTGCTGCAGGTCTGTCAGATATGGCTTCAGCATAGGTGACAAACAGCTGATGAACCTCTCCCCAAACTTCAACTGTTCGCTCCTTATAATAAGAGAGCGCTTGTCTCAGGTCCAAAGTATGAAGCCTGTACTCAGAGTCCGAAGTGTAATTTGGGTCATACACCAGCAGAGTCAATACCTGATTCAGGTGAAACTCTGACACCACCTTCAGAAGGAATTTCAGGTGGGGGCACAGGACAGCCTTGTCCCTGTGGAAGACCAGATAGGAAGACTCAACAGAAAGCGCCTGTAGTTCCCCAGTCCTTCTGGCTTGACATGATAGCCACCAAGGAGGCAGTCTTCCAAGACAGATGTGACATCTCACACCTGTGCATCAGTTCGAACGGCTTGCTCATTAACTTTGCCAAAACCATCAGTAAATCCCACAGAGGTGGAGGTTCACGCATAGGAGGGGAAATGTGGTCAAGGCCTTTAAAGAAATGCGAGACCACCTTTTCCTGTGCCATTGTCTGCTGACCGGCCCATGCCCAGTAAGCAGAGATGGCTGCCAGGTGCACCTTAAGGGTCGTAGACCGAAGACCTCCTTTGGATAGAGATCAAAGGTAGTCAAGGATGCTAGTCACTGGGCAGGGTGAAGGGTCCAGGCCCTTGCCCTGACACTAAATGGAGAATCTCTTCCATTTGAAGGCATAGCCCCTCCTGGTTGACTCCTTCCTAGATGCCTCAACTACACTGAATACATCTTCGGAGAGCTCCAAAGCCTGAAACTCTAGCCGCTTGGAAACCAGGCTGTCAGGTGCAGGGACTGAAGGTCTGGATGGAATACCTTCCCCTGACTGACAGAAATCAGGTCCAGACATACTGAAAGATGCCTTGGGAGCCTGGTGCTGAGGCTGAGGAGATCTGGATACCAGAACTGGTGGGGCCAGTCTGGGGCTACCACGATCATTCTTGCCTCATCCCTCCTGAACTTGAGGAGCACCTTGTGGACCAAGAGAAGTGGAGGGAAGACATAGAAGAGGCCTGGGTTCCACAGCCTCAAGGAAGCATCCCCCTGCAGTGAGCCCTGCTGAGAGGATGGGCATGAAACAGTTCAGTTTGGTGTTCTTTCTGGAGGCAAACAGGTCCACCTGAGGGGTTCCCCACCTGGAGAACAGTCAGTGAGCTACCTCTGAATGGAGAGACCACCCATGGGACGCCTCACCAACATGGCTAAGGGCATCCACAGACTGATTTGAGGCTCCTGCCACATGGATGGCTAGGAAATCTGCCTCCTTTCAGCTCACGAGGGTCCAGATGTGGAGTGCTTCCCTGCACAGAGACCAGGAGTGCGTGCTGCCCTGTTTGTTGAGGTAGTACATAATTGTGGTGTTGTCCGTCTGGATTTGAACCACTTGACCCTGAAGGAACAGAATGAATTCAGCCAGCGCAAGCCAAACTGCTCAGAGCTCTAGCAGGTTGATATGACATCAGGATTCTTCGGGGGTCCAGAGCCCGTGGACTCTCTGATTCCCCATGTGGGCACTCCAGCCCATGAGAGAGGTGTCAGTCATGAGGACAACCATCGGCTTGGGGTGGACAAACAAGATCCCTTCCTGTAGATGTTCCTGGATGGTCCACCTCTGGAGGGCGTCCAACATCTTCTGGGTCACAGTTACCAGCTGGTCGAAATGACCGTGTCATTGAGGCCACTGGCTGTCCAGCTCCCATTGAAAGGATACATATGCCACCAGGCCCATCGGACCACAGTGGTGCAGACCGCCATGTAATCCAGACATTGCAGGAAGTCCCAGGCAGGGTGCAATTGCCCAACCAGAAATCTGGCTCAGCAAGAGTCAAGCTCTGCCCTGATGGAGAAAATCACCTGCGAGGGTATGAGTTCTGACTTGGCCTCATTGACCAGGAGGCCAAGGCTGTAGCAGGTTTGGAGGGCCAGATCCCTGGACCTCTCCACCTCCAGTATGGAGGGACCCGCTATAAGCCAATCATCAATATAAGGGTACACTCTGACCCCTCAACACCAAAAATGGGCTGCCACTACTGCTTTGCATTTGGTGAAGACCCTAGGGGCCGATGACAAGCCGAACGGCATGACTTGGAACTCGTAGAGGGTTCCCTCCACCCTGAAGTGGAGGAACCTTCGGTGGGTCAGATGGATCGGGACACCTCGTGTTCTGCTCGATGGATGGTATGATCTGGGACAGAGTTATCATCTGAAAGGTGCATGACCTGAGAAACTGATTCAGGTCGTACAGCTCTAGAATGGAGCACCAGCCCCTCATCTGTTTTGGGACCAGGAAGTACCTGGAAACTAACTGGGTTGATCAGTGGGTCCTTGTCTCCGGCCACTACCTCCTTGCAGAGGAGTTGGGCAATGTCGCCTCCGAGTGCCGACCAAGTATGGGCAGATACCTATTCCTCCCATGGGGAGTGGGCTTGACTTGGAGGGTACTGCTTGAATTCCAGAGGAAGACCCTGGCTGACCACCTCCAGAACCCACCTGTCCTTTGTGACAGTGGACCAGGTGGAAAGAAAGTGGTGGAGCTGGCCCCCCACGGGAGGACCCAGAGTGGTTGTGGCGGGTATGAGGTTGGCTGCCTCCATCCTGTCACTGTGCAGGCTTCAAGGATGAAGAGCCGGCAGCAGGGCCACCAGAACCTCTACCTCCAGGCTTACAGTTCGTTGAAGCCCTGGACTTGTGCAAAGGGCGCCAAAACTGAGCCTGCTGCTGCTGCCCAGTTTGATACTGGGGCTGCATGGCCACAGGGGCAGAAGGTCGAAAGGGTTTCTTTGTCTGTGATTTCTTAGAACCCTGGGGTTCTTTTTGGGTGGAAGTAATGGAGTCCAAGGTAGTGGTGGACTTCTTGATACATTGAAGGTGACCGTCAACTCCTGGACTGAACAAGTCAGTACACAAGAAGGGAACATCTGCCAGTTTGTGCTGGGTGTCTGTCGTAAAGGTCGAGACCCTCAGTAAGACCCCGCGGCGCATGGCGACTGCAGCTGCTACTTAATGGGCACAAGGATCCCCAATATCCAAGGCCGTCTGGAGTTGCTGTTTAGCAACAGCCTGGCTCTGATCATGGACCTACTTGACCGTGGTCTGAAGATCCATGGGGAGATGAGGAAGCACCCCATCCAGGAAGCCCAAGAAGGCATGGGAAAAGTGTGCCATAATAACAGCTGAACTCACCTGTTGGAGATTGAGCGAGGAAGCAGCATAGACCTTTCTGGTTGTATGGTCCAATTTTTGGGACTCTTTGTCTGGAGGTCTGTCCATGTCTCCTGAATTGCCCGAGCGCCAGAACACAGATTCGGTCACTAGTCCCTTGGCTGAGAGATGCTGTGTAAACTCCAAGGAGGCACTGATGGGAACCACGTATTTGTGGGCCATACGAGCGGAAGATGCAGGGCAGGAGGCTGGGTGCTGCTACAGCTCCAGGGCCAGACCAACTATGGTCTCGGCCACTGGAAAGGCCTCAGATGGATAATCCCCTTTCCTGAGGATGTCAGTTAAAGTTATTCAGCCCATTTTTCAATGGGCTCTAACGGCATCCCCATTAATTCAGAGATGTGATGGAGGATACCCATGAAGGATGTGGGACCTCCTCCATAGACAGACTCATCGAATCATCATCACAGGGACGAGAATGAAGGTCTGAATCCTCGGACCCTGAGTCCAGGTAAAGTGGCCAACCACCTAAGTTGCTCTTGACCTGCCGTGGATGGTCCGAAGTGAGGGTGACTAACAGCCTGCATGGGAGACCCTGGTCAGGTCAAGACTCCTCAGCAGGAGCCCCTGAGGAAGGCTGCTTAGGTGGTGGCTCACCAAGATAGGTGGAGAGGCCAGATTCGGAAGAGTGGGGAGGGTCTTCACTGGCTCCACAGGTGGAGGAATGGTGTTGACCGGCTCTGGAGGAATCATCATCGGCCCAGAGCATGATAGCCAGGTGATGGCTGGAGTGGAAGCCAGGGTCGACTTCAGACCAGTGATCATTAGCTGTTGCCACATGAGATCCTCATAGCAATGACGCATCTTACATTGAAGCCTCTCCTCACCCGAGGAGGACGAGGACGAATGGCATCATTGCCACTTCTTGGAACACCACTTGTGGGATTTCCTTGGTCTGTCAGTTGAGGGAGACCAAGATCTAGAAGACGACCATTGGGGGGACCAATGGGGATTCTCAGAAGGAGCAGGAGAAAACCACGGCTCCTCCAGATCAGGGACCATTACCAAAGGTGGAGCACCAGCTAGCTGGGTCTTCTCCACGGTCCTAAACAAAGAATTGTCGACATCATAAGTCGACAACGGGTCGACGGGGTTGATGATAATTTTGACCTGGTCGTCATCCCACATCTGAGCCATCTGGCCTGATGGGGGTAACGTGGAGCCAGCGGCTGAGGCCGCAGTTTTGACTGAAGTCGAGATAGGAGACTTCTGTGACCGAGATCTCTCTCTGTCCCAAGAGCGTCAAAGTGAAGAAGCTTCTCTCGGCTCTCTGTCCTTTTTACAGGACCGGAAGGTGTGCAAATCTGATGGGCCCTCCCCTCTAGTAGGGAGAGACTGGCACATCTCTTTGAAGGAACCAGAGAATAAGGTGCCCAGTTTGAGCGGAACAAAAACTGACAATGAAGAGGATTGTTTAGCGGCACAAGCTGCCCCCTCCTCGAAGACTTTCATCTGCTCCAATTGGTCAGAGGATCCTGCAGCCCATGTGACAGGCATCTTTAGATTTGACTAGTGGGTGCCATTTTCCGGTCATCCCAGCTGAAGACATGCAAGGCAATCGTCAAGCACCTGAGGATGGAAGGCACGGCAGAGATCTCAGGCCTGAGGGTCATGCGCATAGCCCAGGCAGTAGACACATGTGGAATGCAGATTGTTGTGAGACATTTTCTTACTGCAGGGACACCAGCAGAACCCGGGTGAGGACTTGTTCTCCATCGTGGTCGCAATTACGAACTGTCGAGGAGATACTCGAATAAGCTTTAATTTTGGTAATTTAGCTGAAGTTTTGAAAGCCAGGGCCTACTCAACATGGAGCGGTAAGAAGTGAACCTGTATTTCCCAAGCAGAAAGGAAGATCTGTCATCATGTGGTGGAGCCAAGGCCTATACCACCCGGGTGGATGGGAGGAACCAGCTTTTAGATGGTCCAGCAAGATTTAAAGGGAAAGGGACATGCCAACAAGTGTGGATAAGAGCAACATATCCACATCCCTAGAATCATTATTTTCTGAAAAAGTTTAATATTTTTTCACCAAACCTTCAAAAGGCACACCCTTGGTGCACACCCCTTCAAACATGAAAATTTCACGACAAAATTCTATACTATCTAGGCTGTAGGTGAAAGCAAACAATACGTAATGTTAAGTATTGTTTTTTTCCCCTATTTTTGGCACTCTGTATCTCGTAAGCTGTACAAGATGCTATCACAAAACTTTTCACATCTTGCGATGCTGACAGCCTGACCACATATGCCAAATGTTGTGCTATTTTTGTCAAACAATGCCAAAGTTATTAAGGTGCAAAAACTGGGGTTTAACATTGAGCAGCAGACTCAAGCCTAATCCTAGGGGTACTATTGCACCCCCTTTCAGATTATATATATATATATATATATATATACGCATATATACATAATAGATAACCCACTTGGAGGTGTGCGGTCATGCTTTGATATATGCACGAGGTCACAGGCCAAGTGCATCAACCACCCAAGGCATGCATATATCAGAGCGTGACCACACACCCTAGAGTGGGTTACCTATCTTATAAAATGGCAAAATTGTTTTGAAGGGGGTGAAAGTGCAGGTGTGTGGTCATGCTTTGATATATGCATGGTAATGTAATGTGTTTCAACCAATCAGCAGGCACAATTTTTCCTACCCATTCCTACCCATTTCTTAAATATATATATATATAATATATATATATATATATATATACACATATATACATACACATACACACATACATACATAGATTTATGTAATATGTGGACACAATATCAGTTCAATAAATTTGTTTATTTCACTGGTGTTCAATAAATGCAATTTTATCCCCCCCCCCCCATAAATCATCCACCTTTCTACCAGCACTGCTTCTACACTTTTTATTTAACAACATAATCTATTCATTATAATCCCTTTCAGTTTTACCTTGGTTATTTGCAGCCTGACTCACCCCTACAGTTTCATGCAATAACACAAAACTGCATGTATGTGAAACACACTGCCATCTCCTAAACTTCATTGCTAAAAGATTTCTTTTTTAACTGAACATAAGAAGAATATAAGAACATAAGAACTTGCTGGCAGAAGAAGACTGTGCGGTCCATCTAATCTGCCCATGATATCAACCCCCCCCCATTATGTACTGAACTTGCTGAGGTGACAACACTGACTATCCCATGCCCGTTTTAATTGCCCGACTGTCTTTGCTGCCACCAGATTCTGTGGTAGGCTGTTCCAAGGGTTTGCAACCCTCTTGGTGAAAAAGTTCTTCCTAACATTTGTTCTGAACTTACCACCTATCAGTCTCAAGTTGTGCTTCCTTGTAGATGCAGTTCTATTTTCCTGGAAGAGGTTACCAGTTTGTACTGCGTTTATCCCTTTAACAGATTCAAACATTTCTATGATGTTCCTTCTGGTCCTTCTATGCTCCAGGGAAAATAGATTCAGCTGGGTAAGCCTAGCTTCATAGGATTCATGGCGTAGACCTTGAACCATCTTGGTGGCTCTCCTCTATATGGATTCCAGTCAGTTTATATCCTTTTTTAGATGGGGCCACCAGTACCGCACACAGTACTCCAAGTGTGGTCTAAGTGTGGTCTCACTTAGGACTTGTACAGTAGGATGCTTACCTCTCTCTTTCTGCTAGTAATACCTCTATCTATCCATCCAAGGATGCTGCTTGCCTTTAGTGCTGCTTTTTCTCATTGCTTTCCTACCTTTAAATCATCTGTTATCATAACCCCTAGATTCCACTCCAGTTTTGCCTATTCTAATTACTGCCCATCTAGGACATATCTGTTTCCTGGGTTCCTCTTCCCCAAGTGCATTACCTTACACTTTTTGGTGCTGAATTTCAACTGCAAGTTCCTGGACCATTCCTCTAGTTTTCGAAGATCTGTCTCCATGTCCAAAACTCTTTCTTGTGTGTCCACCCTGTTGCAGATCTTTGTGTCATCAATGAACAGACAGACCTTCCCCTTCAGTTCATCAGCATTGTTGTTGAAGAGAATTGGGTCAAGCACCGATCCCTGTGGGATGCCACTGGCCACTTTCCTTTCCTTTGACATGGTTCCAATTACCATAACCCTCTGTCCTGTAGCCAACTTTTGATCCAGCCCATTAGATTCTGACACCTGCTTTCTCTAGTTTACTTGCAAGCCTTCTGTGTGGAACTGTATCAAAGGCTTTGCTAAAGTCTAGGTATACTATGTCCACGGCTGCACCCTGGTCCACCATTCTAGTGACCCAGCCAAAGAATTTTATCATATTTGTTTGGCATGAGCATTCTGCTGTGATGCAATGCTGCCTTGGGTCAAGTCTTCCACTTACTTTCAGGTATTCCACCACCCTCTCCTTAAGCAATGACTCCATTACTTTACCTACCACTGAGGTCAGGCTGACAGGGCAATAGTTACCTGCTATCTCCCTACTTCCACTGTTGTGTATTGGCACAACTATGGCTCTTCTCCAGTCCTGAGGCACTATGCCATGTTCCAGTGATTTGTTGAATAGTTTGTCCAGTGGGGTGGCAGGTTCCTCTCGAAATTTTTTCAGAACTCTAGAGTGTATGCCATCTGGCCCCATTGCCTTGTCGACCTTTAATTTAGACAGTTCTTTGAGAACCCTTTCTTCTGTAAAGGGGCTAATGTCTACTTCCCCTATGTGGTGATGTCAATTGGGTAGTTCTGGACCATTAGCTACATCTTCATGAGTGAAGACTGAGCAAAATAATTTGTTGAGAACTTCCACCTTGTCTTCATCTTTCTCCACCAGCTGCCCTTTCTTTATTGCCAGCAGTGTTATTCCTCTCTTACATTTTCTTTTTTCCCTTATATATCTAAAACAATGTTTTGTCCCCCCTCTTCACTACCTTCACTATTTGCTCCTCAGTCTGGGCCTTTGCTACTCCAATTGCTTTTCCAGCTTCCCTGAGTTTAATCCTGTAGTCCTCCCTATCCTTCTCCAATTTAGTCTCCTTGTACTTCCTAAATGCTTTTTTCTGTTCTTGAATTCTGGTTGACATGTCTTTGGAAAACCACATTGGATTCTTTGACTTTTTGAACTTGCCTATTTGTTTTGTGCATTGTGTAGTTACTGTAGTTATGGCATTTTAGTTTAGTCCATGTACTTTTCACATTCTCTGTGGTTTCGGTTGCCAGAATCAATTTAATTTGTTTCCTCGTGTAATCCCCCTGCAAATGGGGGTTCCCAAAAGACTTCCAGGAGCTTGCTTGAATGCTCCAAGCCTGAATGGTGTTTGGCATTTAAGCCATTTATCAGTGAGTGTTTTTAGAGCCTCTGGTACTGTCTCTTTAAGAGCTGTCTGCTTGCAGACATAATTAGTTTGTATGGGGGGACTGTGTGCTTCTCTGAGTACCACTTGAGCTGCTGCCAATTCACTTCATTTTTGCAGTCACTGGGAGTGCAAAGGGAACCTATCTGAAAGATGTAACTGTTTGCCAGAAATTATTTAGAGTAATAATGAAATTACAGTTTGTCTAACCTGCTTTCTTTGCAGTCAGAACTGTGTCTGCTAGTTCCCCATTCTAGTTTTGAACTGCTGAACTGGACCAATCAGTGTGGGGTAAGCTAGCTCTAAAATGGTGCCTTGGACGAATCAGAACTTGGACTCATAATCTGAGCCAGCCACAAGAGGATTGTATGGGCAGTGACTCTGGGAGATGTAGTTTAGACTTCAGTGCCTTTTGGACCAACAGCAGCAGTCTATTGTGAGTGACAGCCAATCCAGTCAAGAACTGGGAGGAACTCAAAGGAAGTGCCCAGTTTTGTCGGTTGGAGCTTCAGTTGAGCTTTGGCAGTGAAGAAGGAAGGAGCCCTGTGCTTTTCAGTGTGCAGTTTTAGTCAAAAACGTGTGTAAGGCCCAGAGTTCCGGTCTGCAGCTTGTGTAACAGCTTGTTAGGACTGAATCCGTCCTGTGAAAGAATCAAAGGATCTCTGAAGAGTAGAAACCAGGCTCACCCTGTAGAAGACTGGAGGAATTGCTGAAAATTGCATTAGAGTCTGTCGGGAACTGAATCTGCTGTGTGTTCTCGGGTATTGTGCAGTAATTGCGATGGGATACAGATGCAGCCTGCCTGGTATAGTGCTTTCTTTTATATGGATGTGAAGAGGTTTGTACCTCAAGTGAGCCCTGCTGACATTGAAGGACCCTATCTTATTTGGAGGTCGTGGAGTACTAATTCAGGGTCGCTCCCTGTTGAATTGCCACATTAAATCCAAATGGAATTACTGTACTGCTGACTGTTTAATTCTCCTTTTCTCTTGTGTGAAAGGGCCCTACCAGCTGCCACGGTTTGACTAGCCACTAGGGCTTGGGTACCCAGGACAGTAACTGATAGGGATAGGCCTGTGCACAGAGCCATAGGTAGATTATTAGAGTGATAAGCTAATTAACCTGATTTCCCCCTGTCCTTGTTATATCCCCTAAATAAATCAGAGCTGCTTGTTTCAGCAAAGTTATACTGCCTGAGGTATTTGTCTATGTTAAAGTACTGTACTGTGATTGTTGCACTGTATCTCATTTCACAGGAGGTCCCAGTGCGGAACCAGACCTGGGGGTAAGTGTATACTGTGAAGGTAATTCTGATATATTGTGTGGGCCACTAGTGGGAAGAAGGGGGTTGCAGTGTCCCAGAGGGCTGTGACCAAGTTAGTTTAACTATTGCAAACCCTGACCTCTGGGTGGAGGCACCGCCATTGGATCCAGGCCCCTCAACCTGTTGGTGGCAAATCAGGCAGGGGTAGTAGCCCTGGGATAGCGCCATCTGGGGTTACATCTTGGAGGCTCACCGCTGGGATTGTGTGTCCTCTAGTGGCCATATTTACGAACCACTGTTAAGAAAAAATGGGTACCCGACAGAAGTGGCTGTGCACGGCTGGTGGAGTGGTGTACTGGGAGGAGATCGACCCCAAAATGCTATGCTTATCCTGGACATCCCCTGGGTATCAATACGGACACTGTGCAGGGAGTACTTTCCAAGGTGGAAGGTTTACAAACCCTGTGGTGGTGGGTCGGCATGCTAATCTGCTCACCCACACTTTCCTGGCCCTAGTAGAGTTTAAGGATCCCATAGATAGCTCCAAAGTGCCACAGACCATTACCCCAGAGGAGCCCTCACTGCTTGAGTGATAACTAGGACAGTAAAGACCAGGGAATCAGCCCCACCACTATCTGAAACTTTTGAGGAGAAATTTGCTGAATGGTTGCTGGGAGAGGGAAAACTGTGGAGGACTTGAAGAAACTATTCTTGCCACCTGGGGTGTTCCTCCCCAACACCCTCTCCTGCTCCAGTGCCCGTAATGGTGGCTGAACCAATGCAGACTCCTATTTCTGCACCTGCCATTAGTCACGACTCTTACCGAAGGTTGAGGATCTTCTCTGGCACCCTCCCCACCCCAAGGGGAGGATGACTGGGGAGACCTGGATAGACTATGTTGCCCCTCAAGTGCTAGAATGGCAATGCTCGGAAGGTGAAAAGCTAAAGAGGGTTAGTGAGAGCCTCCAGGTCCTGCCCTGGCTACCATCCGTGCTAAGAACGGGCCAGTAACCCTGAAGCGACTGCACAGGCCTATCTTGAGGCCTTGGAGAATGTGTAGGGAGCCCAGATTCTGATGAGGACCTATGGTGGAGAGTAAGAGATGCACAACAGTACCAAGGGAGTTGTTGTCTGTGTATGTATCTCGGCTGGAAAAATTGTTGCAAGAATGCCTCAGAAAAGGTAGTTTGCCAGCGATTGAACTGGACCGAACCAGGCTGAACAGGATCCTTAAGTCTGCCCCTTCTCAGAACTGCTGTTGCTTCAGTTACGCCTGGCAGATCGACTGGAATCCCCACCCTCCTATGATGAGTTAATGAGAGAAATTCGAGGAGTTGAGAAAAGACGACCTCGGGAGGGACCTGCACCAATAGCTGCAGCTACGACCGAGTGACTGAGGGTGACCCATCAAGTGAAGTTCAGGGCAGAGGTTGGCAGTCAATGAGTGCTCTGACAAGGAAAAGATATGTCACAATGGGCGAACTGTTGAGAGAGATCTGGGAATTCAAAACAGTCCCTTTATGAAGGCGCACTGCAAGTAGGCCCTGACCTATATCCGACTGCATCTGCTATGGGGGTGGGGTACCCACCATGTATCTCCTGCTGATAACAGCTCCGAACTCGATTCCTTGACCATGGAAGTGGAGAAACTGACGAGATGTCTCCAAATGCTTATCACGCCAGACAGAGATGGCACCAAGGTTTCCAGTTAGTAATACCCCGCCTGGCTCCCAGTGTGCGCCTCGGCCAGCTCAAACTCCAGAAAGTATGTTTTGCTATAATTGTGGAAAGATGGGCACATGAAAGGGAATGCCAGTCCCAAAAGACACTGACAAAGTTGCATATAGGCTACAAGGAGAGCTTCGGAGAAGAAATCAGTGGTTAAGAGGTGCACGACATGATCCCAGTGAGGGCACCAAAATGCTAATTCACGCCCTTTGTGGCAAGGTCAGTTGCCCAGGCCCCACTACCGCCTCTCCAGACTGGTCCAGAATAGTGGGTCCCTCCATGGAGACCACTGTAAAGGTGAATGGAGTGTCTACAAGAGCTGTATTAGACAGTGGCTCCCAAGTGACAATTATGTTCCAGGATTGGTATCAGAAGCATTTGTCAGACGACTCTTACAACCATTAGAAGGACTGCATGTATGGGGGGTTAAGTGAGAAGGCCTACCCTATTCCGGGTATATCCGAATTTGGCTGTCTTCCCCACCTCCGTGGCTGGAGTGGCCGAACAAGTAGAGACCCTAGCCTAGTGTGTCCCCCACTGACTGTATGATGGTGTCCTTTGTTGATTGGAACAAATGCTCATATGTTCGGAAGGCTGGCACAGTTGTGTTATGAAAACAGGGTCAAAGACTAGTAGAGCTTTAAGAGTTCGGCTTTAATTAAGAAGGCCTATGAGGCACAGAGAGATGCTGAAAAACAGAACCAGAGGAACCGGTCGGAATTGTATGGAAGAAGGATCTTGAGTCTCTGATCCTGGCGCCAAATGCCCAGTGTACCTTACAGGGAGAGGTCCGTATCAGAAAGGATGTTAAGAATAAAATATTAATGTTGGATGCACCAGGCGATGGAAAATTGCCAGAGGGACTGCTGGTCATGCCTAGTATTTTGCCACATAGAGCCCATGCTTATGCCAGAAGGGTAATGGTCCAAGTTCATAATGTGTCTGAAAGAGACATTCGAGTAAACAGAGGTTGCATCCTGGCTAATGTGCATTGTGCAGACACTGCAGTGCTACCCAGCAGCAAGAGTTCAAGGAAGAATGACAGAGTAACGCCTGACTTGTTTGATTTCGGCGACTCCCCGCTGCCAGCTGAATGGAAAGTGAAGATCAGTGAGAAGCTTGCCCAGAGAGACCAGGTGTTTTCTTTAAAGGAATGATGTAGGATGCGTGCAAGAGCTGAGCACAATATCCGCTGCATGATCAAAGACCATTTCGTGGAGAGGTCTCACGCCTGGCACCCGCTTCATACAGATGAGGAGACGGCATCTGCAAGAGATGTTAGCTGCTGGTGTAATACAAGAATCCAGAAGCCCTTATGCTTCCCCATTGTGGTAGTGAGGAAAAGAATGGAACAGTAAGGATGTGTGGATTATCGCACCTTAAACCGGGACTATCCCTGATCAGTACACAATGCCCCGCATTCAGGATGCTTTGGACTGCCTAACGGGAGCAAGTGGTTCTCTGTGCTGGATCTCCGCAGTGGGTACTATCAGATCCCGATGGCCCCAGAGGACCGTGAAAAGACAGCCTTTATCTGTCCGGCTATCTATGAATTCATGAGGATGCCTCAAGGATTTCAGGTGCCCCAGCCACTTTTCAACGATTGATGGAGCGTGCAGTGGGGACATGAACTTACTAGAGTGCCTGGTATACCTAGATGATGTTATTGTGTTTGGCAGCTCACTGGAGGAACATGAGAGCAGATTATTTAAGGTATTGGACCGACTGGAGGACTTTGGCCTTAAACTGTCCATTGATAAGTGTCAATTTTTTCAAACATCAGTAAAGTATGTGGGACACATAGTATCCACCTAGGAATAGAGACCGACCCAAGAAAGTTGAGGCCTTGACCACCTGGCCACAGCCAAAAATCTAAAAGAACTGCAAAGATTCCTGGGATTCTGTGGTTATTATCGGCGCTCATCAAGGACTATTCAAGAGTGATCCGCCTTTACTTAACCTTACTCAAGGGTATCCCCAACCCACAAAAATACAAAAGTCAGCGTCCCAAGATTGAAAGAGTGTATTTTCATCCGAGTGAAGTATTTGGGGCCGCTGGACTCCTGATTGTGAGACTGCTTTTCATGAGATCATATATCAACTTACCCATGCTCCAGTGCTGGCCTATGCCGATCCAAGAAAACCTCACGCCCTGCACACTGATGCTAGCTTGCAAGGGTTGGGGGCTGTGTTGTACCAAGAGCACGAGAATGGCCTGAGACCAGTGGCCTTGCCAGTAGAAGCCTGACCCCATCCGAAAAGAACTATCCTGTACATAAGTTAGAGTTCCTAGCTTGAAGTGGGCTATTGTTGACCAATTCCATGAGTACTTGTATGGGGCTAAAATACTAGTAAAACTGACAATAATCTTTGACCTATGTGCAGACCTCAGCTAAGTTGGATGCCACTGGCCATAGGTGGCTTTCTGCATTATCTACATATGACTATGCTCGAATACCGAGCAGGTCTGAACCACATAGATGCTGATGCTCTCTCCCGGAGGCCTGTTCCCCAGAATGATTGGGTCCGATTGGCAGAACCTGACATTCGGGACTCTGCCGAAGTTTGACAGGAGGAACAATGTCCACGGACGCAGTGGACTGCATGGTGGATTGCTTGGGAGCTCTGAGAATTGCATACCTGCTGCTTATTGCCACTTTTCTGCAATAGACATTGGTGCACTGCCTCAGCTGGACAATGACAGTATTCGCGGCTCAATCCGCGATCCCATGATCAAAGCAGCTTAGAAGCCTCTATGCAGGAAAGATGTCCAAATTACGCTCCACTGATTTGAGAACTGCACTGTTATACAAAGAAGGTCCTAAATTGAAACTGATCAATGAACTGTTATACAGAGAAACAGTAGACAGAGGGGACAAGTAGACAAACAACAACCAGTGCTGCCCACTGCCTTCGAGACTCAGTACTGAGGTCCTTGCACAACCACATGGGGCACCTTGGTATAGACAGAACACTTGACTTGGTGAGATCCAGATTCTATTGGCCTAAGATGGGGGCTGATGTGGAGCAACACATTCGAACTTGTAGTCGCTAAGTTACAGAGGAAAGCTTGACCCAGAGGGCTGCCCCTTGTTAACATCACCACCAGTGCACCCATGGAGCTGGTCTGTATTGATTTTCTAAGTTTGGAGTCAGATCAAAGAAATATCAGTAATGTGCTGGTGGTCACTGACCATTTCACGAGATATGCCCAAGCTTTCCCACCAAAGACCAGAAAGCATCCACTGTGGCCAAAGTACTTGTAGAAAACTTTTTGTTCACTATGGGGCTCCACAAAGAATCCATTCTGATCAAGGAGAGACTTTGAGTCGCCTGATCAAAGAGATGCTTTCTCTGTGGGGAGTGCGAAGTCCAGAACCACTCCTTACCACCCCCAGGGGACCACAGCCTGAACGTTTCAACCGCACTTTGCTAGATATGCTAGGCACCCTGCACCCAAAGGACAAGCCTAGATGGAGCCAACAAATTAGCACCCTGGTACATGCTTATAACTGCACCAAAGTGATGCCACTGGATTCTCCCCTACCGCCTGATGTTTGGAAGAGAAGCTCGACTACCAGTAGATGTGTGTTTGGGGTCTCTCCTGATGGGGTTCAGGCTGAAAACTATTTACAGTATGTGCAAAAGTTAAAGGCCCAGCTAACTCATATGTACCAACTGGCTCAAACCATGGCTGCCAAAAGAAATCTGGCCAACAAAGAAAGGTATGATAAAAGGTGAAGCACAGGAACTCCAGGAGGGAGATCGGTATTGCTAAGAAATCTGGGATTGCATGGCAAGCACAAGATTGCTGACAGATGGCACCATCTCCCTCACATTGTAGTGGGCAAACTAGATGATCTGCCAGTGTACAAAGTAAGGCCTGAGAATAATTCAAAAGATGTAAAAACAATGCATAGAAATCATTTACTGCCCATTGGACAAATCTTAATTGAGTCTGAGCCCTAGAAGATGCCCCTCTGACCAGTGACTAGAGCTGCTGCTAAGAAAAGATCAAGAAAGTCTGCACCTACAGAAGCAAAGTTAAAGTGTTCCTCCACAAGTCCCAGTTGAGCATGACTGTCAGTCCATATCGGAAGAAAGTGAGAGTGACTTTGAATACTATCCTTCTACGAACTGAGTCAATTGTTCTGGGCAATCCCTAGTCAATACTGGAGACAGAGCTGGGCCTTCTGGACTGTTTAAGCCCCCAGCTTCATCCCTGGAGCCAATGCTCCCAGAAAGTGAAGTGCAAAGCATCAGATCAGATGAAATGGAATCATTGTGCATGGTTGAACTGTTTGAGCTTTCAGGGAGGAAAATTATAGATTGGGGCAGACTGGTGATACACCAACAAGAAGAGTATTTTGAGTGCCCTGACAGTCCACTGCCAGTGTCCCAAAGCTCCATGCGAGCCAAATGTTGTGGACTCAGAAACTGTAACTCCTGGAGCTGAAAGTGCCCAAGTTCTAGCCCTCTACCCCCATGGAGACTCCTGACAAGTGTGGACAATGCTGAAAATGAGGTTCAGAGTGCAGAGACTGTAACAGTTCCCCCTAGAAAGACTGGTCGAGCTGTAAAGCCTGTGGTGCACCTCATTATGATTCCTTGGGAGGCCTGTGGATTTGCCTCTCAATGTTGTCCATAAAGGAGTGTATGTGTCCCGAGCTCATTGCCCAAACTGAGCGTCAGTGCTAACTCCAAGTTACTTGTGTTGCCTCTAAGTATGGTGCCCTTGCCCGTCCAGCCCCAAGGTAACTGATAGGAAGGGCCTCTCTTCAGGTTTCATGTACAAGAGGTAATAACTTGAGTTATGGTACAATGTATGTAATACTGTGTAAAGAGGACGTACTGCAATGTTTCAGAAATGTGTTCTTGGTAAAATGATATATTGACTGATGATTACATGTGCGAACTAATGCAAATGTATATGGTTGCAGTTGAAACCTATGGGTACTTTGCTTGACGCGGACGCAAGCTTTCCCAGGCCAGGAAGGGTGTAATCCTGCAAATGGGGGTTCCCAAAAGACTTCCAGGAGCTTGCTTGAATGCTCCAAGCCTGAATGGTGTTTGGCATTTAAGCCATTTATCAGTGAGTGTTTTTAGAGCTCTGGTACTGTCTCTTTAAGAGCTGTCTGCTTGCAGACATAATTAGTTTGTATGGGGGACTGTGTGCTTCTCTGAGTACCACTTGAGCTGCCGCCAATTCACTTCATTTTGCAGTCACTGGGAGTGCAAAGGAACCTATCTGAAAGATGTAACTGTTTGCCAGAAATTATTTAGAGTAATAATGAATTACAGTTTGTCTAACCTGCTTTCTTTGCAGTCAGAACTGTGTCTGCTAGTTCCCCATTCTAGTTTTGAACTGCTGAACTGGACCAATCAGTGTGGGGTAATAGCTCTAAAATGGTGCCTTGGACGAATCAGAACTTGGACTCATAATCTGAGCCAGCCACAAGAGGATTGTATGGGCAGTGACTCTGGGAGATGTAGTTTAGACTTCAGTGCCTTTTGGACCAACAGCAGCAGTCTATTGTGAGTGACAGCCAATCCAGTCAAGAACTGGGAGGAACTCAAAGGAAGTGCCCAGTTTTGTCGGTTGGAGCTTCAGTTGAGCTTTGCAGTGAAGAAGGAAGGAGCCCTGTGCTTTTCAGTGTGCAGTTTTAGTCAAAACGTGTGTAAGGCCCAGAGTTCCGGTCTGCAGCTTGTGTAACAGCTTGTTAGGACTGAACCGTCCTGTGAAAAGAATCAAAGGATCTCTGAAGTAGAAACCAGGCTCACCCTGTAGAAGACTGGAGGATTGCTGAAAATTGCATTCGGTCTGTCAGGAACTGAATCTGCTGTGTGTTCTCCCGGTATTGTGCAGTATTGCGATCGGGATACAGATGCAGCCTGCCTGGTATAGTGCTTTCTTTTATATGGATGTGTGAAGAGGTTTGTGTACCTCAAGTGAGCCCTGCTGACATTGAAGGACCCTATCTTATTTGGAGGTCGTGAGTACTAATTCAGGGTCGCTCCTGTTGAATTGCCACATTAAATCCAAATGGAATTACTGTACTGCTGACTGTTTAATTCTCCTTTTCTCTTTGTGAAAGGCCCCTACCAGCTGCCACGGTTTGGACTAGCCACTAGGGCTTGGGTACCCAGGGACAGTAACTGATAGGGATAGGCCTGTGCACAGAGCCATAGGTAGATTATTAGAGTGATAAGCTAATTAACCTGATTTCCCTGTCCTTGTTATATCCCTAAATAAATCAGAGCTGCTTGTTTCAGCAAAGTTATACTGCCTGAGGTATTTGTCTATGTTAAAGTACTGTACTGTGATTGTTGCACTGTATCTCATTTCACAGGAGGTCCCAGTGCCGGAACCAGACCTGGGGTAAGTGTATACTGTGAAGGTAATTCTGATATATTGTGTGGGCCACTAGTGGGAAGAAAGGGGTTGCAGTGTCCCAGAGGGCTGCACTGCTAGGTTAACTATTGCAACCCTGACCTCTGGGTGGAGGCACCCGCCATTGGATCAGGCCCCTCAACCTGTTAGTGGCAAATCAGGCAGGGGTAGTAGCCCCTGGGATAGCGCCATCTAGGGGTTACATCTTGGAGGCTCACCGCTGGGAATGTGTGTCCTCTAGTGGCCATATTTCGAACCACTGTTAAGAAAAAATGGGTACCCGACAGAAGTGGCTGTGCACCGGCTGGTGGAGTGGTGTACTGGGAGGAGATCGACCCCAAAATGCTATGCTTATCCTGGACATCCCCTGGGTATCAATACGGACACTGTGCAGGAGTACTTTCAAGGTGGAAGGTTTACAAAACCCTGTGGTGGTGGGTCGGCATGCTAATCTGCTCACCCACACTTTCCTGGCCCTAGTAGAGTTTAAGGATCCCATAGATAGCTCCAAAGTGCCACAGACCATTACCCCAGAGGAGCCCTCACTGCTTGGAGGATAACTAAGGACAGTAAAGACCTGGGGAATCAGCCCCACCACTATCTGAAACTTTTGAGGAGAAATTTGCTGAATGGTTGCTGGGAGAGGGAAACTGTGGAGGACTTGAAGAAACTATTCTTGCCACCTGGGGTGTTCCTCCCCAACACCCTCTCCTGCTCCAGTGCCCGTAATGGTGGCTGAACCAATGCAGACTCCTATTTCTGCACCTGCCATTAGTCACGACTCTTACCGAAGGTTGAGGATCTTCTCTGGCACCCTCCCCACCCCCCAAGGGGAGGATGACTGGGAGACCTGGATAGACTATGTTGCCCCTCAAGTGCTAGAATGGCAATGCTCGGAAGGTGAAAAGCGAAAGAGGGTTAGTGAGAGCCTCCGAGGTCCTGCCCTGGCTACCATCCGTGCTAAACGGGCCAGTAACCCTGAAGCGACTGCACAGGCCTATCTTGAGGCCTTGGAGAATGTGTATGGGAGCCCAGATTCTGATGAGGACCTATGGTGGAGAGTAAGAGATGCACAACAGTACCAAGGGGAGTTGTTGTCTGTGTATGTATCTCGGCTGGAAAAATTGTTGCAAGAATGCCTCAGAAAAGGTAGTTTGCCAGCGATTGAACTGGACCGAACCAGGCTGAACAGGATCCTTAAGTCTGCCCCTTCTCAGAACTGCTGTTGCTTCCAGTTACGCCTGCAGATCGACTGGAATCCCACCCTCCTATGATGAGTTAATGAGAGAAATTGAGGAGTTGAGAAAGACTACCCTGAGGACCTGCACCAATAGCTGCAGCTACTAACGAGTGACTGAGGGTGACCCATCAAGTGAAGTTCAGGGCAGAGGTTGCAGTCAATGAGTGCTCTGACAAGGAAAAGATATGTCACAATGGGGCGAACTGTTGAGAGAGATCTGGGAATTCAAAACAGTCCTTTATGAAGGCCACGCCTGCAAGTACATGGCCCTGACCTATATCCGACTGCATCTGCTATGGGGTGGGGTACCACCCATGTATCTCCTGCTGATAACAGCTCCGAACTCGATTCCTTGACCATGGAGTGGAGAAACTGACGAGATGTCTCCAAATGCTTATCACCGCAGACAGAGATGGCACCAAGGTTTCCAGTTAGTAATACCCCGCCCTGCTCCCAGTGTGGCGCCCGCCAGCTCAAACTCCAGAAAGTATGTTTTGCTATAATTGTGGGAAAGATGGGCACATGAAAAGGGAATGCCAGTCCCCAAAAGACACTGACAAAGTTGCATATAGGCTACAAGGAGAGCCTCGGAGAAGAAATCAGTGGTTAAGAGGTGCACCATATGATCCCAGTGAGGGCACCAAAATGCTAATTCACGCCCTTTGTGGCAAGGTCAGTTGCTCAGGCCCCACTACCGCCTCTCCAGACTGGTCCAGAATAGTGGGTCCCTCCATGGAGACCACTGTAAAGGTGAATGGGTGTCTACAAGAGCTGTATTAGACAGTGGCTCCCAAGTGACAATTATGTTCCAGGATTGGTATCAGAAGCATTTGTCAGACGACCCTTACAACCATTAGAAGGACTGCATGTATGGGGTTAAGTGGAGAAGGCCTACCCCTATTCCGGGTATATCCAATTTGGCTGTCTTTCCCCACCTCCGTGGCTGGAGTGGCGAACAAGTAGAGACCCTAGCCTTAGTGTTCCCCCCACTGGACTGTATGATGGTGTCCTTTGTTGATTGGAACAAATGCTCATATGTTCGGAAGGCTGGCACAGTTGTGTTATGAAAAACAGGGTCAAAGACTAGTAGAGCTTTAAGAGTTCCGGCTTTAATTAAGAAGGCCTATGAGGCACAGAGATGCTGAAAAACAGAACCAGAGGAACCGGTCGGAATTGTATGGAAGAAGGATCTTGAGTCTCTGATCCTGGCGCCAAATGCCCAGTGTACCTTACAGGGAGAGGTCCGTATCAGAAAGGATGTTAAGAATAAAATATTAATGTTGGATGCACCAGGCGATGGAAAATTGCCAGAGGGACTGCTGGTCATGCCTAGTATTTTGCCACATAGAGCCCATGCTTATGCCAGAAGGGTAATGGTCCAAGTTCATAATGTGTCTGAAAGAGACATTCGAGTAAACAGAGGTTGCATCCTGGCTAATGTGCATTGTGCAGACACTGCAGTGCTACCCAGCAGCAAGAGTTCAAGGAAGAATGACAGAGTAACGCCTGACTTGTTTGATTTCGCGACCCGCTGCCAGCTGAATGGAAAGTGAAGATCAGTGAGAAGCTTGCCCAGAGAGACCAGGTGTTTTCTTTAAAGGAATGGGATGTAGGATGCGGCAAGGAGCTGAGCACAATATCCGCCGCATGACGAAAGACCATTTCGTGAGAGGTCTGACGCCTGGCACCTGCTGACATAGATGATGTGAGACGGCATCTGCAAGAGATGTTAGCTGCTGGTTAATACAAGAATCAGAAGCCCTTATGCTTCCCCATTGTGGTAGTGAGGAAAAAGAATGGAACAGTAAGGATGTGTGTGGATTATCGCACCTTAAACCCGCGACTATCCTGATCAGTACACAATGCCCCATTCAGGATGCTTTGGACTGCCTAAACGGGAGCAAGTGGTTCTCTGTGCTGGATCTCTGCATGGGTACTATCAGATCCCGATGGCCCCAGAGGACCGTGAAAAGACAGCTTTATCTGTCCGCTTGGCTTCTATGAATTCATGAGGATGCCTCAAGGATTTCAGGTGCCCCAGCCACTTTTCAACGATTGATGGAGCGTGCAGTGGGGGACATGAACTTACTAGAGTGCCTGGTATACCTAGATGATGTTATTGTGTTTGGCAGCTCACTGGAGGAACATGAGAGCAGATTATTTAAGGTATTGGACCGACTGAGGACTTTGGCCTTAAACTGTCCATTGATAAGTGTCAATTTTTCAAACATCAGTAAAGTATGTGGGACACATAGTATCCACCGAGGAATAGAGACCGACCCAGTAAAGTTGGAGGCCTTGACTACCTGGCCACAGCCCAAAATCTAAAAAGAACTGCAAAGATTCCTGGGATTCTGTGGTTATTATCGGAGCTTCATCAAGGACTATTCAAGAGTGATCCGCCCTTACTTAACCTTACTCAAGGTATCCCCAACCCACAAAAATACCAAAAGTCAGCGCCCGCAAGATTGAAAGAGTGTATTTTCATCCGAGTGAAGTATTTAGAGTCGCTGGACTCCTGATTGGAGACTGCTTTTCATGAGATCATATATCAACTTACCCATGCTCCAGTGCTGGCCTATGCCGATCCAAGAAAACCTTACGTCCTGCACACTGATGCTAGCTTGCAAGGGTTAGGGGCTGTGTTGTACCAAGAGCACGAGAATGGCCTGAGACCAGTGGCCTTTGCCAGTAGAAGCCTGACCCCATCCGAAAAGAACTATCCTGTACATAAGTTAGAGTTCCTAGCTTTGAAGTGGGCTATTGTTGACCAATTCCATGAGTACTTGTATGGGGCTAAAATACTAGTAAAAACTGACAATAATCCTTTGACCTATGTGCAGACCTCAGCTAAGTTGGATGCCACTGGCCATAGGTGGCTTTCTGCATTATCTATATATGACTATGCTCTCTCAATACCGAGCAGGTCTTGAACCACATAGATGCTGATGCTCTCCCTCGGAGGCCTGTTCCTCAGAATGATTGGGTCCGATTGGCAGAACCTGACATTCGGCACTCTGCCGGAAGTTTGACAGGGAGGAACAATGTCCACGGACGCAGTGGACTGCATGGTGGATTGCTTGGGAGCCTCTGAGAATTGCATACCTGCTGCTTATTGCCACTTTTCTGCAAAGACATTGGTGCACTGCCTCAGCTGGACAATGACAGTATTCGCGGGCTCAATCTCGCGATCCCATGATCAAAGCAGCTTTTAGAAGCCTCTATGCAGGAAAAGATGTGTCCAAATTACGCCCACTGATTTGAGAACTGCACTGTTATACAAAGAAGGTCCTAAATTGAAACTGATCAATGAACTGTTATACAGAGAAACAGTAGACAGAGGGGACAAGTAGACAAACAACAACTAGTGCTGCCCACTGCCTTTCGAGACTCAGTACTGAGGTCCTTGCACAACCACATGGGCACCTTGGTATAGACAGAACACTTGACTTGGTGAGATCCAGATTCTATTGGCCTAAGATGGGGCTGATGTGGAGCAACACATTCAACTTGTAGTCGCTGCTTACAGAGGAAAGCTTTTGCCCCAGAGGGCTGCCCCTTGTTAATATCACCACCAGTGCACCCATGGAGCTGGTCTGTATTGATTTTCAAGTTTGGAGTCAGATCAAGAAATATCAGTAATGTGCTGGTGGTCACTGACCATTTCACGAGATATGCCCAAGCTTTCCCACCAAAGACCAGAAAGCATCCACTGTGGCCAAAGTACTTGTAGAAAACCTTTTGTTCACTATGGGCCCACAAAGAATCCATTCTGATCAAGGGAGAGACTTTGAGAGTCGTCTGATCAAAGAGATGCTTTCTCTGTGGGGAGGCGAAAGTCCAGAACCACTCCTTACCACCCCCAGGGGACCCACAGCCTGAACGCTTCAACCGCACTTTGCTAGATATGCTAGGCACCCGCACCCAAAGGAAGTTCAGATGGAGCCAACAAATTAGCACCCTGGTACATGCTTATAACTGCACCAAAAGTGATGCCACTGGATTCTCCCCCACCGCCTGATGTTTGGAAGAGAAGCTCGACTACCAGTAGATGTGTGTTTTGGGGTCTCTCCTGATGGGGTTCAGGCTGAAAACTATTTACAGTATGTGCAAAGTTAAAGGCCCAGCTAACTCATGTGTACCAACTGGCTCAAACCATGGCTGCCAAAAGAAATCTGGCCAACAAAGAAAGGTATGATAAAAGGTGAAAGCACAGGAACTCCAGGAGGAGATCGGGTATTGCTAAGAAATCTGGGATTGCATGGCAAGCACAAGATTGCTGACAGATGGCACCATCTCCCTCACATTGTAGTGGGCAAACTAGATGATCTGCCAGTGTACAAAGTAAGGCCTGAGAATAATTCAAAAGATGTAAAAACAATGCATAGAAATCATTTACTGCCCATTGGACAAATCTTAATTGAGTCTGAGCCCCTAGAAGATGCCCCCTCTGGACCAGTGACTAGAGCTGCTGCTAAGAAAAGATCAAGAAAGTCTGCACCTACAGAAGCAAAGTTAAAGTGTCCCTCCACAAGTCCCAGTTGAGCATGACTGTCAGTCCATATCGGAAGAAAGTGAGAGTGACTTTGAATACTATCCTTCTACGAACTGAGTCAATTGTTTGAGGCAATCCCTAGTCAATACTGGAGACAGAGCTGGGCCTTCTGGACTGTTTAAGCCCCAGCTTCATCCCTGGAGCCAATGCTCCCAGAAAGTGAAGTGCAAAGCATCAGATCAGATGAAATGGAATCATTGTGCATGGTTGAACTGTTTGAGCTTCAGGGAGGAAAATTATAGATTGGGGCAGACTGGTGATACACCAACAAGAAGAGTATTTTGAGTGCCCTGACAGTCCACTGCCAGTGTCCGAAGCTCTCCATGCGAGCCAAATGTTGTGGACTCAGAAACTGTAACTCCTGGAGCTGAAAGTGCCCCAAGTTCTAGCCTCTACCCCATGGAGACTCCTGACAAGTGTGGACAATGCTGAAATGAGGTTCAGAGTGCAGAGACTGTAACAGTTCCCCTAGAAAGACTGGTCGAGCTGTAAAGCCTGTGGTGCACCTCAGTTATGATTCCCTTGGGAGGCCTGTGGATTTGCCTCTCAATGTTGTCCATAAAGGAGTGTATGTGTCCCCGAGCTCATTGCCCAAACTGAGCGTCAGTGCTAACTCCAAGTTACTTGTGTTGCCCTCTAAGTATGGTGCCTGCCCCGTCCAGCCCCAAGGTACACTGATAGGAAGGGCCCCTCTCTTCAGGTTTCATGTACAAGAGGTAATAACTTGAGTTATGGTACAATGTGTATGTAATACTGTGTAAAGAGACGTACTGCAATGTTTCAGAAATGTGTTCTTGGTAAAATGATATATTGACTGATGATTACATATGCGAGCCTAATGCAAATGTATATGGTTGCAGTTGAAACCTATGGGGTACTTGCTTGACGCTGGACGCCAAGCTTCCCAGGCCAGGAAGGGTGTAATCCCCTGCAAATGGGGGTTCCAAAGACTTCCAGGAGCTTGCTTGAATGCTCCAAGCCTGAATGGTGTTTGGCATTTAAGCCATTTATCAGTGAGTGTTTTAGAGCCTCTGGTACTGTCTCTTTAAGAGCTGTCTGCTTGCAGACATAATTAGTTTGTATGGGGGACTGTGTGCTTCTCTGAGTACCACTTGAGCTGCTGCCAATTCACTTCATTTTGCAGTCACTGGAGTGCAAAGGAACCTATCTGAAAGATGTAACTGTTTGCCAGAAATTATTTAGAGTAATAATGAAATTACAGTTTGTCTAACCTGCTTTCTTTGCAGTCAGAACTGTGTCTGCTAGTTCCCATTCTAGTTTTGAACTGCTGAACTGGACCAATCAGTGTGGGTAAGCTAGCTCTAAAATGGTGCCTTGGACGAATCAGAGACTTGGACTCATAATCTGAGCCAGCCACAAGAGGATTGTATGGGCAGTGACTCTGGGAGATGTAGTTTAGACTTCAGTGCCTTTTGGACCAACAGCAGCAGTCTATTGTGAGTGACAGCCAATCCAGTCAAGAACTGGGAGGAACTCAAAGGAAGTGCCCAGTTTTGTCGGTTGGAGCTTCAGTTGAGCTTTGGCAGTGAAGAAGGAAGGAGCCCTGTGCTTTTCAGTGTGCAGTTTTAGTCAAAAACTGTAAGGCCCAGAGTTCCGGTCTGCAGCTTGTGTAACAGCTGTTAGACTGAATCCGCCCTGTGAAAAGAATCAAAGGATCTCTGAAGAGAGAAACCAGGCTCACCCTGTAGAAGACTGGAGGAATTGCTGAAAATTGCATTCGGTCTGTCAGGAACTGAATCTGCTGTGTGTCTCCCGGTATTGTGCAGTAATTGCGATCGGGATACAGATGCAGCCTGCCTGGTATAGTGCTTTCTTTATATGGATGTGTGAAGAGGTTTGTGTACCTCAAGTGAGCCCTGCTGACATTGAAGGACCCTATCTTATTTGGAGGTCGTGAGTACTAATTCAGGGTCGCTCCCTGTTGAATTGCCACATTAAATCCAAATGGAATTACTGTACTGCTGACTGTTTAATTCTCCTTTTCTCTTGTGTGAAAGGGCCCTACCAGCTGCCACGGTTTGACTAGCCACTAGGGCTTGGGCACCCAGGGACAGTAACTGATAGGGATAGGCCTGCAGCACAGAGCCATAGGTAGATTAAGTTAGAGTGATAAGCTAATTAACCTGATTTCCCCTGTCCTTGTTATATCCCCTAAATAAATCAGAGCTGCTTGTTTCAGCAAAGTTATACTGCCTGAGGTATTTGTCTATGTTAAAATGCTGTACTGTGATTGTTGCACTGTATCTCATTTCACAGGAGGTCCCAGTGCGGAACCAGACCTGGGGGTAAGTGTATACTGTGAAGAGTAATTGATATGTGTTGTGTGGGCCACTAGTGGGAAGAAAGGGGTTGCAGTGTCCCGAGAGGGCTGTGACAAGTTAGTTTAACTATTGCAAACCCTGACCTCTGGGTGGAGGCACCCGCCATTGGATCCAGGCCCCTCAACCTGTTAGTGGCAAATCAGGCAGGGGTAGTAGCCCCTGGGATAGCGCCATCTAGGGGTTACACTCGTTTTTTGGAAAATTAACTTTTCTGAAATCGAGCACCCTAAGTTTCGTGTGACATGGGTACTGTGCTTTGTTAGTCAAGAACCAGCCTGACATGTGGTCGCTGGTTCTTAAATTGATCCCCACTTGAACCTCAGACACTCTGTCAGAGTTTGTAAGTACCAGGTCCAGGACAACTCATTCTCGAGTAGGTGAATCTACCAACTGATTAAGTCTTGCCCCCTGGAGGGTAATGAGAAATTCTCTACTTCTCTCTGAAGAGGCTGAAAAGGTGGACCAATCTACATCAGGTAGGTTAAAGTCTCCGATCAGCAATAGCTCGCTCTTGTCGGCTATCCTTAGCATGTCCTCCAGGAGTTTCTATCCTTCTCGCTGTCTTGGTTCGGTGGTCTGTAGATAAGTCCCACTCTGATCGGGTCCCTGTTTCCAGCTCCCTGAGTGATCCATAGGGCCCCTGTTTCACTGTGCACTCCCTGTATTTCCATTGCATTGATTCCTTCCCTTATATTCATAGCCACTTCCCTCCCCTCTTATCCTTGCGGTCTCTCCTAAACAGAGTGTATCCAGGGATAGCAATATCCCAGGTGTGGTTCTCAGTGAACCAAGTCTCAGTGATTGTGACCCACTCTAGGCTGGATTCTGCCAACATGGCAGTGAGATCTGGGACTTTGTTTAGGAGGCTACACGCATTAACACACATTGCCTTCCATCCCTGTTTTAATTTGCTTGCTGTGTGATTTCCCCTCCTTCATTTAATTTAAGTTCTTATCAAGTTTGAAACTTGAAACATCTATGTGGACTTTTGCCACTTTTGCCACCTGTGATAGCTGTGATGTCATTTCCTGGTGCAAACTGAGTATCTGATGATGGGGGAGCGGCATCCACTCGCCAATATGACGTGACGTGTGCTGGTGCTCTTTCCTCTTCTACTAGTTTAAACAGTTGACGAAGATGTCAAATTTTTGACCAAGAGCATGTGTTCTCTTCTTTGTGAGGTGCAGTCCATCGAATTTAAAGACATCCCTTTCCCAGAAGTTCAGCCATTTACTGACGTAACAATGTCCTTTCTCCTGATACCATTTTTCAACCCAGGTGTTAAGCTCGCAGTTATCCTTCTCCCTGATTTTCTGCCTGCTGGTTCCCTTTCCCCACACAGGCAGAATCTCTGAGAAGGAGATATCGGCCAAAAGTGATTGTTCATCTCTGCTCCAGTCCCCCACCCATACCCCATCTCCTGAGTCTATCTTACCTTTACTAAACAGAATTGCACACTGTTCTGTCTTTGTTGTTCATCACTTTCATAGCCTACTAATGATATCAAAAAACAGAAAAAACACTATTTTTACATTAAAAAAAAACTAAAACCAATGAACAGCCTGGCTTCCCTCCTTGTTCACGTGTACTTCAATACCCTGCCCACACAGTCATCTGCCCGCTCCCGGTCTCCCAAGTTTCGCTCACCTGTATCATGGTGAACTGCATGCTTTCCTGTTTCTCCTCATCCACCACTTCCATAGCCCACCAACAATCAAATGGCAGGAAAACTAAATGAAAATTAAGCACTCGCTGTAATTCTGAATCTTCCCAAGTATCTTCACCATTCATTACGATTGAGTGTAGGCCAGAGGACTGGACTCTTACAGGAGCATGTTTCTTTAAGAATTTTGGAGTCAGAGAAGTCGACATTGGAGACAGTGCTGCCCATGAGGCTGACATATTATGTGAAGCTTACGGACTGGCCCATAACCAAAGCCGACCCCCCATCTCCTCAGCTCTGTCTACCTGGAGAGGAATGGAAAGGTTAGAGCAAGAAAGGGAAGAGCAAGAGAGCCCAAGAGAGAGGTAGGGAAGGGAGGAATACTTAAAGATAAAAAGGTCAAGTAAATGAAAGATTAGAGATGGTTATGAGGGACTTAGGTAGGCAGGGATGGCCAGAGCACTGGGCAGCCCTAGAGTGAGAGAAAGAGAAAGTCAGACAGAGAGAGAGAGAGAGAGTTTTCCCCTCACCTCCCAGTTGACATTACAGTACTCTAGAGAGGGGAAAAGAGGCAATATGCCAAGCAATCCTGACAGCACTGGAACCCAAGGAGGGACCAGTATCCTTGAGGAGAATTAAGGAAACAAGGATTTGTGTTCTCCCAGGACTGAGCCGAGGAAGGCAAGAGGAGATGGCATCTGCATGACAGAAATTTATGTTTAAAGAAAAAAGAAAAGAGATCCAGGGCCCAGGATAGGGGAGGTTGGCAGGTGAAGGAGGCAAGGGTATGGGGGGAGGGATGGGGGGAAGGTAATGGGATCACAGGGCAAGATGATCCCCCTGGTGTTAGACCTTGAGAGTACCACCTCTTTCCCTCTTTTTTTTTACCACAAGAGGAGAGGCATAAGGAGTAGGCTGGAAAGATAGTAGGGGATAGAATTACAGGAGCAACCTCCTGTAGAATATGCCTGCCTGCCTGTCTGACCTTCTGATGAAAAATCCCTCCTGTGAGAGGAAGCTGGCTCAGGGGGAGGAACAAAAAGGAAGGAGAAAGAGGAAAAGATAATGCCTCCATTCCAGCTTCCTGCCCTGCCTCCTAAGTCCCCCCTCCTTTTTTTATCCAGCCTGTGAGAACATAGCTGAGGGATACAATAGGTAAGGAGGAACCCAACCTAAAAAGGAAGGGCAGGGTTTGCCAAGGAGAACCATCCCACTCCCCCCCCAAAAAAACTGTACCCTTGTCAAACTTGGACCAAGGGAAAAAAAAGATGATGGAAGGAGTTCAGGGTGGAGTTGCTGTCCAGTACTGGCCATGGGGAATGGAGGGTGGGATTTCATGATGAATGGTGAAGATACTTGGGAAGATCAAGAATTATGGTGAGTACGTCATTTTCAAATCTTACTCAAGTCAGTCTTCACCAGTCATCATGATTGGGTCAGAGTGCCGAGCTAGCAAACTCTGAGGGAAACAGTTCCCTCAGTCTCCTCTGGGGGGGAGACACAGGAAGTGGAGGCCCCTTACGGGGTCTGGTGAGGCCCGTGAATGGTCAGGGGCAGGCAGAGGCTCCCGAGCCCTGGGAGATGGAAGACGCCCCTGTAATTCATGCCTTGCCCTGTGAGAGAAGAAATGGGCCCCTTGGAAAGGTGAGGATAGCACCCTATGCTGGGCCATGGGTGGCAACTGCAACAGGTGAAGCCATCCCATTGGCCTTATGCAGACAGATTCCCACCAACCTGGAGGTCACTTCATTAATGTTGTACGCTGCTGTAGAAGTGTCTTGCTAGCTTCAGGCCCAGTATGGAAAGGCTAACGGCTTGCTGGATTTCCTCACAGTCAGGCATAGAAGCTAGGAGATGACCTGGCAATGTCCAGAGGTGCCTGGCATAGGCTACCTGATGCACCTGATGAGCTGCAATACAAAGCAGATGGTGTGCTGCTGTAAACACTCTTCTTCCCCAGTGGTCAAATTCAGCCGAGTCAGACTCTGGGGGAGCAGTCATGCCGAAGGTGATGATGCCTGGATGGGGTATCCAGGAGCTCTACTACCAAAAAGGGGTGAGACATGGCACCTGGAGATGCCACAGGAATGCAGCACCTGTGCATGCAGTCCCTAGGGGCAGGAGCTGGGTCAGCAGGACACTACAAGACACCGTATGACGCCTCCGCAAATAGCCAGGGTCAGGGAGGTATGACACAATGAAGTCCCCCAGGAATGCCAGTGTTGTATGAGCAGGGTTGTGTGCAGCAATGTGTGAAATGTGCAGCTCCTCCAACATCTCTGCAAGGAAATGCTGGCAGGAGGTATTGTCAGCATCAGCCGAGTAATGGAGTGAGGAATCCCCTTCCTCGGTGGAGGAAGTGAAAGGCTTGAAGGGGCTGGGTTCAGTGGGAGGTGATACAGGGGTTTAAGGTCTAAAGATAACCTCATTTAGTGCCCTCAGGTACCTAGGGAATGCAGCTGCCAACCCCCTGAACTTGTGCCAGGTCAGGGGCCCCTTCGAACTAAGTAGACCTAGTGAAAGGGGGGGGGGGAGGAGGAGGCAGAGGAGGAAGGAGGGAAGAGCTCTGTTGAACCAGAGAAGATCCTCTGCAAGGGCTGCGAGACCACACAGGGCACCCCCCCGAAGGTGGGGGCTGTCTATCTTGCCCACTACAGAGTGCCTAACAGCAGTGGGGAAAATGGAGTGGTGCCCTTGGGGGGGAGCCCCCAGGTGAGGATAGGAGAGTCATATAGCACCCATCAGGTGGCCTCTATCCCCACCGACTGCAGGATCCCTCCTAAGAGGAAGGAGAAACAAGGAAGAGTCAGCATTACAGCATCTCCCTGAGCCCCTAGAGACTCCAAGGATGGATCATGACCTGACAATCCCTGCCCCACTAGAAAGGGACCTACCCCCCAGAAGAGGCCTAGAGGAAGAGTCAGGACTATTAGGAGAGGGAGAAGCCCAAGAATCAGAGGAGATGATCCTGGACTCCTTCCCAGCACCACCCCATCACCTGAGCCTGCTTTTGCACCCAAAGAGGTGGCAGAAACAGACCCCACACCAGAGTCGGCACTGACTCCTGAATCAGCGACAAACCCAGCACCGCCACCCCTGCAGGTGTCCAGGCCTACACAAGAGAATCCCCGGTGCCAGAAGTGGCACCAGAAGGCTCAGGGGAAGTGGAATAGTGGATGGCATCGAGGTGAGAGCCCACAGGCTCTGAACCCACAAAAGACATCAGTTGACCCGGAAACCATCCAGGGGGTCCTCAGAGCCAAGTAACCAGTCTGGATCATCCCAATCCTCGCTCTCCAAAATAGAGGATGAGATCAGGGAGATCTCCAGTCTGGCCACCCCCTGGATCCTAGGCCCTCGGGCACCAAGAGCAGTGTTGTAGGGGAGCCCGGGTGTATGCTTGGTGCTGTTTCACTCACAGGCACTAGGGGTGGCACTGGGAGCAGAGGCAGCATCAGGCTGCAGCAACGAGGGACCCACCAGAGCAGAATGAAGTATAGCTGCAGCATCACACCTGGGGTCATCCAAGCCTCCAAGGAGACACCGGACTGTGAGGGGTACTCAGCTGCCCCCCTGGACAAGGATAATTGCCTCACTAACCCCTTGCTAGGACCCCTTGTTTCAGCAAGATGAGAAACATGGGGCGGTCATTTCTCTGCTGGTCCACAGAGAACTGGGAAGGGGCTTTGAGGGCCCAGAGACTTTGTTTTGGTGTCCTGAGTACGATACCATCCACCAAAAGTTGGGTGAGTCTCTCCCCAGCTTTGCTTCATGGATAACAAGGGTGCAGTAGGCCACTGAAAAACAGGCATCACACTCATCCATAGAATGGCGGGGACCCAAGCACGAAAAACAGCAGTTGTGTGGGTCAGAAACAGTCATGGAGTTGCCACGGGGGCACTGAGACATTGGGGCAGCTTCTGCTTTTTTCAAACATGTTTTTTGGCCCCAGACCTGACATCACCACTGACTGGAAATAAAATAACAAACAGGAGAAAGACTTGACGCCGCACTCAGAAAACTAGAAGAAAATAAAGAAAAGGCAAAGACTCTGTGCCATGAACAGTACAGAGACTTATGGCATTGATGAGAAATATGATATCGAGTAGGCCAGAAAAACACAGTGAACAGAGCTGATGTAGATAGCTGTGAACTCCCTTGAAGAGATCCTTCCTCAACACTGGGAAAAACAGACATGAGGAGATGGGGGAGGGGGGCTGGCATCGGGTACGGGCAGTCTGCGAGCACCACATAATATGTTGGCCTCATGGGTGGCACTGTCTCCGATGTCAGCTGCCCTAATTCCAAATTTCCTAAAGAAACATGCTCCCGTGAGAGTCCAGTCCTCCAGCCTAGACCCAGTCATGATGAATGGTGAAGACTGACTTGGGTAAGATCTATTTTTAAAAACATAAACTTTACTACTTCTTCAGGATTGCTTCAGTCCCCCATCTGCTGTTGCTACTCCCAAGCTTTACCCGACACATCCTGGACTCGACTCAAGAAACAAGCACACCAACAGGAAAGGTCAGAATCAACCAGATAAACGTTAAATTTATTTTAAAACATTTAAAAAAACTGCACACAGGACAAAAGTACAGTGGCTACAACTTGCTCTAATTAAGCAAGAAAACAGAGTTGACGTTTTTCTCAAACTGTCTGGCCCTCCCTCACACCAAAAGTGGCCAACCACAAGACATGCTTTCATCATTGGGATGTTGTGTCCCTAGCAACCATTCTAGGCACCTTAGCAATCAGCCTACAGTGTTTTCACACAAGACAGAGCACAAAAAAATCTCCTCATTTTGTAAACAAAACTATATAAAAAATAAATACATGCCCCACAAAAAATGGTATCCTTATTACATAAATGTGAAATAGAAGAGTAAAGTAACATGTTTTTCTGAGCAATGGGTGTCCCTCGATATCATACCCCTCTTCTGCAGGACAAGGTGTGTGTACCTGCATGCTGCCTCATACCTAGCACTAGAAGACAGATGATTGGCAGTACTAGCAGTCCCCCTAAACCTTCTTGAAAAGAGGGGCATGCAGTTCAGCGCTTGATCTTCCCTTGTCAGTCTGTGCTCTTGATGCAAGTTTTTTTAAATGTTAAACCAAATGACAGTAATAGTGTTTTTGAGAAAAGATGGGGGGATGCGAAATTAAAAAAATATATATTTTGGCCAACATGTTTTGCTGCTTTAAAGGCAAACCTCTAAGCTACATGAATATCATTTTCCTTGGATTAGGGCTCGTGTGTGTTGTGTCTATATGGCTATATTCTAGATACAGTAGTTTTTTTTTAAATACTGCTTTTTTACCTTCCTATGCCTCCTTGGTGTCCTTCTCCTCTGACCTCAGAAGCATTGCCCTTTGTCTGCTGGAATCAACCCTCACTGCCATCACTTACCGTCATGCTTCCTGAGATCCTATGACATCCCCTCAGTTCTGGCTCATACCTGCTGTGCCCCTCTGCTGCCACCAGGAGGTAGCATCTTAAGACATCTGGGATGATGGAGGTGGGGCAAGAATGGTACACTGGGTGGTTGGGTAGGAGGGGGTAACATAGAGGACCCTCATCTGGCACACCAGTTGCAGGCCCTTTCCCATTTTGGTGCTTTTCCTCTGCACTGTCCCATACATCATGGCTGCACATCACAGCATCCTGGAAGAGAAGCACAGCAGCGTATGTTCACCCATGCCATCAAAGTGCACCTCCACTGGCCTTCAAAGTGCCCCTCCACCAGCCTTCCTACATGAACCAATCTAGGAGAGGTACAAACCATTCCCTCCCTCCTGGGAAGGAGAGTGGACACTCCTCACCCTCCCTACTGGTCTCCACTCTCATCGTCCCAAGTCCTGGTCATGAACCTGGATCACCAATGTGCCAAGTGGGTGCCTCACATGGAGCCAGCGAACACTGCTTTGTGAAATGTTCTTGATTTGCCCAGAGTCACTGCATGACACACACACCATATGCTGCTCCTGACACAACAGCCTAACAAACTGCTGTGAAACCATTTGTTAGCAGTACAATACAGACTAATGTTGCTTTCATTAAAATGGTTTATGTGCCTTATATAAATGTATGATTTGAATCCCAACCCTGCCACTCGGTGTATTACCTTGAGCAAGTCAGTGTACCTGTTTTGTGCTTAACTTTTTTTTCTTTGTCCCTCTGTGCTTAGCTCATTTCCTCACTGGGTGTACCTGGGATTCAGTGTGTATGAAAGGCACTATAAAAAAAAAAAAATTCCTTTCCTTTCCTATCTCATGATGGGACATCACTGACCAACATCAATTTCTGCTCTTCTTTCCAACTGAGATTCTAAAGCTTATGATCACACAATCACTCGCTCCTTACAGTTTTCAGAACTTTTATGCAGACGGTATCCACAAAGTTCAAGGTGCTGAAATCCAGAATGATTGCATGGATGTGAGGTTTCTCAATTCCAAGAGCCTTAAGGCTGAGATTCTCTGAGGTATTTTGGGCGCCTTCATCAGCATTGGATTGCAATGTAGACTCCAGCGAGATAGCAACACCATTCACCTCTGTGGAGCTGGCCACAGCTGAGCCTCTATGCACCGCTTCTTTGGGCTCCTGAAAGAAACACAGAAACAAAACAGAATCTGGATATAACAGAACTTTTCAATGCAAAATGTGTGCTTGTTTGTATATGCTGTATAGGTGCTTGGGATTGATAGTACAGAGGTGATAATTAAATTAATAACATGAGTTATAATTGTGAAATTGGCATGATTGGGGAAATGAACAGGTTCACACATATTATTGTCGTTTTCTTAGATTGTGACCTTAAGTTTTCAAAATACTATTTTCCCCCAGCATATGAAAACGACAGGTGTCATGTATGAAATGTGACCCAAAATGCTGTTTTGTGAAATGACTGAAAAAACAGGTTTTGGAGGGAAATTTGATAATGACACATGCCATGCTCATCAGATGTGGGTAAAAAAAACATGAACATGTTGAAAATGTGGATTAAAGAATAACAATATTGCAAAGTTATGAGTAAACATTGAAAAATGTCAATGTTCATAATGTTTTGTTCCAGTTTTGACCTTAAATATTCATCATCATCCTTTTTATTACACCACCTTATGAACATGATGGGTCTCATTTATGAAATCCTGTTCAGAATGTCATTTTGTAGCATAAGTGTGAAAAGAGATTTGCACAGGGTTTGAAAAATGACACGTTATGTTCATGACGTGGGGTAAAAAAAATGGCTATGTCAAAAATGTGGGTTCACAATCTGGTAAAATAGCAAAGCTATGATTATAAAATGGGTAAAGAAAACCACACACCCTGATTGGTCAGCCTGGGACCTTATCCCTGTGTAAATCTCACATCAAACACATGGATAAAGACCCAGCTGATCACCACCATCCACCTAACAGCCGTGTAGAGTTTCAGTCAGGGGCCGAACGTTCATGTGGTCAGAAACCACCATTTTTTTACACCGTTGAATAGCAAGTGGCAACAGTACTGTTGTTGTTAAAAAATACAGCCTACCAGTACATTGTGAGCCCAAGTAAAGGTTACAAAATGGAAAGTGCCTTGTTCCAATCAGTAACTGGCTCCCTAGATGAGTTTCTCTGAGGAGTTGAAGTTGCTAGCTGCAATTGAGAAGGCATTTCGGCAGTCGACACTGTGCCCAGTATTTATCCTCCACTGATCGCTGCAAACGACAGGGCAGCAGTAAAAGTTGAAAATGAAATGGGCATAGAAATAATACGAGAACCTGTCCAGCTAATGAACAGCACTGGCAAGGTTTTCAAAGTCCTGCTTCCTGTTTTGCATTATTCAGCCCTACTCAGTAGCAGTATGAGTGACCATGCGGTGCCTGGTCCTCCCACAGAGCCTTACTTGGGATAACAACTCCAATAAATATGCAGGCTCCACCCCAGGAAAGGCCAGCTCTGCCCTCTGCCAGCACAATAAGTATCTTACATGTTAGTGGCGCGGGACTCAGTGACTAGTATACAAAATGCCCACACGCTGATCTCCATGCTCAATGCTTTATTCTGCAATGTATAAACATAAAAAAAAGTAAATGAAGCAGAACTCTTCTCACATCACACATGAGCAGTGAGCAGTGCAGCACTGTAGCAGGGGCACATGCTTACCTGGATCTTGAATCCTTTTGCTGTAATATATAAACTTACACAAAAAAAGGAAGTGCAGCAGCAGGTAAACAGAACAGTGATCAGAGGGTATACATTAGCAGATCAGTACTGTAGCATGCCCACAAGTTTATGAGTCTATGAGTCCTTTTTTGAGTTTCTGGGACTATTTTTTTTTTCTTGCATAGCTGGATGGACAAAATTCTAAAAATCAATTTAAAATTTAAAATAAAAGAAATATTGATTTATCACATATTGCTACTGCATTTTTACTTGATTTATTTTATAATGGCAATAGTGCACTCCAGGGAGTATGTTGTTGTGAGAGTTACACACTGCTTGGGTGGTTTATGGCACTCAGCCTGTGGCCCTGTGCCATACCACATCCAATGTGTGTGTAAATCTCACAACAACACACCCCCTTCGTGCATTATTGCTTACGTAATAATTGAAGAATTTCTACATTTCTTCATAACTTTGTTTTTTGAGATATTGGCCCCAAATGTTCAACATAGTCTTATTATGACCACACCTTATGATCAAGAAAGTGAAATTTTTTAAATCCAATTAGAAAGATGATTTTGCAGAGTGACTGTGAAAATATGTTTCAGATGGCATTAGAAAACTTACACCTGCTTTGTTCATGAGGTGGGGTACAAAAAGGCTATGTTGAAAATGTGGAGACAAAACCTATACTAGGAAAATAACAAAGTTATGAGAAATCATTGAAGAATTTCTATGTTGCTTCGTAACTTTGTTGTTTTTTTTTTAGTCTGACCCCAGATTTTCAACATAGTCTTTTTATTACCCCACCTTATGATCAAGACAGGTTTTTTTTTTTAATCCTGTCCGAAAGGGGATTTCGTGGAGTGACTGCAATGACATGTTTCAGAGAGGACTTGAAAAATTACACCTGCCTTGTTCATTACGTGGGGGTGAAGAAAAGGCTGTGTTGTAAATTTGGGGTCACAATCTGGAAAAATAGTAAAGTTATGAGTAAACATTGAAGAATTTCAGCATTAGTTCATAACTTTTTTTTTGAGCTATTGACCCCACATTTTCAACATAGTCTTTTTATTACCCCTACCTTATGATCAAGACAGGTGGAGTGTTTTAAATCTCATCTGAAACGCAATTTCCCTGAGCAACTTCAAAAACATGTTGTTTTTTTTTGGGGGGGGGGACTTGAAAAATTTCACAAAAAAAGGCCAAGTTGAAAATGTGGGGCAAACATATTAAGAAATTACAAAGTTATTCGTAAAAGTTCAAAATGCATTAAAAAAAAACATTAACCAAACTTAACTTGTTTTCAGTCACTTTCCAGTGGAATTTGGAAGAAACAGAATGTTCCAGAAAGGATCAGCAAAGGACCAAATAGGTACAATAGGTATGGGGTGGGAGCTGAGAGGGGACTTGGGGTTGGGTGTGTGTGGGGCATGTGGGGCAGAAGTCATTGCTTGACTGCTTTTTTTACAGGCTTCTGGACAGGGCATGGGGAAGGATTGGGAGGTGGGCAGGACACCTGGCAAAGGAAGGGTTATTATATTTTCTATGGATGGGGCACAGGGAAGGATCAGAAGATGGGTAGGATACTTGACAGTGAAAAGGTATTTTATTTTCATGGACAGAGCATGGGGAAGAATGAGGAGGTGGGTAGGATACTTGGCAGTGGAACGGTGTTTTATTTTTACAGTTAGGGCATAGATTGGAAGTTTGGTAGGATAATTGGCAGTGGGAGTTTTATTTTCTATGGACAGGGTGTGGGGAAGGATCAGGAGGCAGGTGAGATACTTAGCAGTGGGAAAAAATTGTTTTTACATGACTCCTCTTTGCATAGCTGTGAGAGGGGAGCTCAGGGCTGACTGTGATACTGCTCAGTTGCTTGCTGGGCGGTGTCATGCAGATGAAAGGATCAAGCTTTCTGTGATAGGAGTGTCTCTCTCCTTTCTACTACACAACATTTCTGTCCCACAAGCAGAGAACACTATTATGATTAGCCTCACTGATCATTGGGCTGTCACTGTCGAGCCCCTTGCAGTCTGAACTGCACTGGACCCAACAGTGACACATCTCTGAAACCTATTGTAACAATATGTTTGCTTTGCACAAACAAACATAAAAACATCCTCCTGACTTGAAATCTAGTCTCCACACTTGTCAAGAATGTCCTATGAGCACAGAAACTTAGGAGAGGAAGTCGTCCACTGGCACGTTGAGTTCTGTTCCCCCAACTCAGTGGGAATACTCTGACACTTTGTTATTCAATATACTTAACCCATTTGAGTTAGAAGGTAGAAAATTAAAAACAGTGTTGATTGACACCAGCTGTTCTGGAAGTCGATGCAAAATGTCCACCAGTCATTTTGAATTGGGAGTCAGGAGGGAGAGGGGCTTCTTGTTCAGTATGGCCCTTTGAGGCCTAGGGTAGCTCTATTTAGAGAGGGTGGTGTCTTAAAAATATGTTCAGATATGCCTCTTTAATGGCTCCCCTAAAGCCTAGATTTTATTTTAATCTTGTAACACGTTTACAACCAAAGACTGAGAAGGTAAGGAAGAGGTGGTACTGCTGGTGAAGAGAGTGAAATGTTAGCCAAACAATTTTGGGTATAAGATGAATATTTATAGATACTAAACTCATATAGATAGCAATAAAATTACGCGGACAAATACCAATATTAAGAAAAAGTGCAAACATTTTTTTTTTACTTTTTTTTTAAAAACTGTTATGAAATTTTCCATGTTGATATTAAAAAATTATATTGATATACTTTATCATTATAGAAAAAGTATATCAACAACATTTATCTCACAAAAAAAAGTTCCATTGTGACATAAATATGTAAATCGATATAGCTAGACAACACTGCCTGTTTTTTATATCAAAACCATTATTACTACTTTCACATAATTTCAATATAATGACACCATTTCTTAAAGGCTGGACACCAAGTTTTCTTGTAAAAAAAATTAAGTTTCTAACCCCAACAGTACCAGAGTTAGACCTTTCAAAAGATATTGAGCCCGATATTCATAAATTTGCATGGGCGCTAAGTGGTGTTTGCCTGTGCAAACTGGGTTTTTCGCTGCAGCCCAATATTCAAAAGGCTTGGTTGCACTGGCATAAGGAGTTAGTGCCCATGCAAACCACAATGGGTGGGGTTGTGCAAATGGTGGGGTGGAGACAAAAACAGAAACATAGAAGTTGACGGCAGATAAGGACCGCAAGGCCCATCCAGTCTGCCCATTTCTTTTTCTACCTTATGAATGTGCCATCGGCCTTTACTCTGTCAATGGTCTATCTAGTCATACACGTCTTTGGTTAATGTTCTTATGAAGGTGTGGCCTCCAGTACTGCATGCAGTACTCCAGATGTGGCCTAACCAGTGTTTTGTAAAGAGGGATCATTACCTCCCTCTTATGACTTGTGATATCCCTACTAATACTCCCCAACATCCCTCTAGCCTTACCTTCTGCTTTAGTGGTCTGCTTGGATGATTTCAGGTCATCAGTGATGATGATGCCCAAGTCTCTTTCTTCCCTTGTGATTGCCAGCAACTCCCCTCCCAGCCTATTGGTGGCTTCAGGGTTTCTCTTCCCTATGTGCAGGATTTTGCACTTCTTTGCGTTAAACCCCAGTTGCCATTCTTTTGACCATTTTGGCAGTTTATCCAGATCTCTTCTCATTCTACTTACCTCATCTGGATCACCTACTCTGTTGCAGATCTTGGTGTCATCTGCAAACAGACAAACCTTACCCTCCAGTCCATCTGCAATGTCACTGATGAAGATACTGAAGAGGACTGGCCCCAGGACTGATCCCTGAGGTACCCCACTTGTGACTTGCATCTCTTCTTACTGTATACCATTTACCACCACTCCCTGTTTTCTGCCCGTCAACCAGTTTGCCACCCAGTTGACCAACTTCTGACCCACCTCGAGCCTACCCAGCTTATTAATCAACCTTCTATGTGAAACAGTGTCGAAAGCTTTGCTGAAGTCAAGGTAGGTGACATCAACTGCTCCCCCTTGGTCCACCACTCTGGTTACCCAATCAAAGAAATCTATGAGATTAGTTTGACAGGGTCTTCCTTCTGTAAACCCATGCTGTCTTGGAATATCAGAGCAAGCCAAAATTCAATAGATTTGTGCCACGTAAAAGGGTTTAGTGTGGTTCTTTTGCACAGTGCAAATACTGCTGAACAAAATCCCCTCTTACTCTGTGCAACCCTAGTGGCTGATGGAGGTAATGTGTCCAACTAGCTAGTTGGCAACTGTGGGAGCACACTCGCTACCTGTGGTCTATGGCAGCCCCCTTCTGATTGTCAGCCCATGGTAAAAAAAAAAAAAAAACTCTCTGGTGTTAGTGGTCCCCCCTCCTTCTGATTGCCAGCCCCTAGGAAAAAATACAAACTCCCTGGCACTTGTGGTTGCCCTCCCTCTGAGTGCCAGTCTGTAGTGAACAATACAAACTGCCTGGTGCTAGTGGTCCCCCTCCCTCTGATCACCAGCCCATAGTGAACAATACAAACTCGCTGGTGTTTGTAGTTCCCCCTCCATCCAGTCGCAAGCCTGTAGGGAAAAATACAAAATCCGTGGTAGTAGTATCCCCTCTTCCTCTGATCGCCAGCCCGTAGGAAAAAATACAAACTCCTTAGTGCTAGTGGTCCCCCTCCCTCTGATGGAGTTTTGAAAAGCTGGGGCGAGGTGCTTCTAAGAGGATATGCAGAACCAATTTTTCTTAAATAGGTTGATGGCACTTGGCGGTGCCCATTGACCTGGGCGCCTCGAGGGCGTATCCCTGGCCAATGCCGCCATCACTGCTAAACCATCAGGATTCCTGCCACCTCCTGGTCCTCAACTTCAACTTCGGCTCAAGAACCCGATCACTTGCCCAAGTGGCATCCGTGGACCCGGCGGCGCCTCCGGCCGTATCCCTGGCCGCTGCTGCCATCGCCGCTAAACTATCAGGATTCCTACTGCCCTCCTGGTCCTGAACTCCGGCTTCAGCTCAAGATCCCAATCACTTGCCTGAGCAGCGCCCGTGGACCCAGCAGCGCCTCTGGCCATATCCCTGGCCGCTGCTGCCATCGCTGCTAAACCGTCAGGATTACTGCCGCCCTCCTTGTCCTCAACTTCACCTTTGACTCAAGGTATTGCTACCCAGTCTTGGCTAGCCTACGGTGGCGTTCCAATTGGAGTGCCTTTTTTCCATTAACTCCTGATTGGCTGAGTGGTTGCAGCTAGGCTCCTGATTGGTGTGCTTGTTGGCTGTTTTTAGACTGCTAGCCAGCCGCTATTAGGCGTGCTTTTCAGGGGTCTGACTGCTCAGTGTAGGTAGTTTTGGATTCTTAAGTTTGTGGTTTCTGCTTGTGCAATACAGCCTTACTGCTCCCAGTTGTAACTGTATACTCAGGTCAAACTTGGAGTTTTCTAACTAGCGTTGTAGTCTATTTACTATGCCTTGACTGCATATGTAATTATGTCTTGTACCTGGAGCTTCTTTGTATAAACTTGTGAATTGCCTTATGACTGCACTGGCCCTTAAGGCACCTAGAGTTGCTATTTTACAATTACCTAAAAGTGTAAAACTGTATTCCTTGCCATCTCTTGAATCTGTCTCTCTAATTTCTTCTGAACTAGATGTTTTTACCTATTCCTGACCTTCCTTTCCTTTGGACTTAAGTATCTCTCCCTATATTGCTGACTGTCTCACTGTAACTTGCTCTTCCCTAGCAACTCTCTCCCCCCGTTTGAACTCTTATGGTACTTGTCTATCTCTGAACCCTGCTCCTTCTATCTATTAAACTTAATCCTTGGACTTGACATCTACCCCTTCCCCTTCCCTATCTCTAATCTAAATCTGTGTTTGCCACGCATCTATCACCTCTGTTCTTAGGTAACCCCTCCCCATCTCTCGCCTGCCTTGCTAATTTCTGATGGTCTTTTGTCTCTTCTTAAGTACCCCTACCCCCCAGAGTTGGTCCGCCGCCAGTTTTATTTAACTTTTCCTGCCCCCTGCATTTCACCATTGTGTTTGACTACTTAAATAAGCTGCTCTTGTTATCTTCTTTTCAGAACCCAATCGCTTGCCCGAGCGGCGCCCGTGGACCCGGCGGCGCCTCCGGCCATATCCCTGGCCGCTGCTGCCATCGCCACTAAACTGTCAGGATTTCTGCCCCCCTTCTGGTCCTCAACTTCGGCTTCGGCTCAAGGTATTGCTACCCAGTCTCAGCTAGCCTACGGTGGCGTTCCGATTGGGTGCCTTTTTCCCATTACCTCATGACTGACTGAGTGGCTGCAGCTAGGCTCCTGATTGGTGTGCCTGTTGGCTGTTTTTAGGCCGCTATTAGGCGTGCTTTTTAGAGGTCTGACTGCTCAGTGTTCCCGCCCCTGCACACCATCCCAGGCCACCTTTTAAATACACTAGCTGTCTCCGCCCCCCCGTGACAACAATATTGCAATTCGCTTGTAGTCTCCCCCTTCTGCCATGTGATGTCTACTGTAGCCTATAGTGTCCAGTAACTACTCTGTTTCTCTCAACTAGTTACTGCTTTTCTTCCAATTATAAACCCCTTGCATTATCCAGAAGTCGTAGTTGTTTAAGTCTATTCTGTTTCCTGTCTCTCACTGCCCCCCAGCCTCATTCTGTTCTTTGCTGGTCCTGCTGACAACTCTTCTATTCTACCACTGATCTGTCTCTGCTTGTGCTATTCCTCCCACATTTGCTGCCTACCCCTACTATTCCTATATCCTCTCTGATCCTTTACTTAAAAAGAGAAAAGTAAAATGTTTACACAGAGGCTGCTCTTGTTTCTCCTACTCTCCCCGCCTTTATTATACCTTTCTACTATGGGAACACCCAATACAGAATCTGCTTTCTCACCCACCCAAGACAATGATTTTACTTTCTCTAATATGCTGGTGGCACTGGATACCCGGTGTGATCCTACCCCCTTACTCCTTAAAAAAGCCTGGATCTATCTGGTTGCTTATACCCTATAACACAGCTCCCTGCATACTCTCATCCTGTCTCTACACCCATATTATAAATTATGGTACCTCTTACTACTAGCTATTCTGATATCAGGGGATGTACAACCCAACCCAGGGCCCCTGGTCCCAAATAATGTTCCCATGTCCTCTGGAAAGGGCCTACTGATAGTCCACCATAACATCAGGAGTCTGAAACGGAACTTCTTAGAACTTGAACCCTGGATTGAGCTCTACAAACCAGACATACTGTGCTTAACTGAAACCTGGCTGAAACCCTCCATTCCTGACTCTCGTTATCCCCTGCCATCCTATAATTTATTGAGGAATGATAGACCTGCCCCCAAAAGAGGGGGAGGTACAGCTATTTATTTCAAATCACACCTCCAGCTCCACCCCCCTAAATTCCTGTGAGGCAATCCATGTCCTCCTCGTCCTTGGCTTGAAGAAATTAAATATCATCTGTGATTATAATCCCCCTTCCCATGGCATGAAGGGTTTGGAAGAGCTGCTTGACAATTCAGCCACCCATGACTGTAATAATGAAGTTCTTATATTAGGGGAAATTAATATCAACTGGTTGGGGAAAACACAAGTATTACCCCTGACTAAACTACAGAGTTTTAACCTACGTCAGCTCATAACTGAACCCACTCGTATAGTGTCCCATTCCAACTCAAGTAGCTTGCTAGATTGGATCATGTCAAACCACCCTGGAAACATATTAGATGCAGGAGTTCTAGCTGATGCCATCTCTGACCACTCCCCTACTTATTGTGTCAGGCGTAAAGGCAGGTTGGAACCGATGAAGCCTTGCCTCATCACTTTCCACAATTTTGCTAACCTTAATGCAGATGCTTTTCTGTCAGACATGGCCTATATTGACTGGAGCCCTCTCTATAATGCTAGTGATGTTCATACTGCTCTAAACATCTTCTTGTCAAAATTCCTTGCATTACAAGAATCCCATTGTCAGCTCTTGACCAGGTGGGTAAGAAATAAACGGTCTTGGTGGTTAAAGTCTGACTTATTATCTCAACTAAGGCAAAGGGATAAGACATGGCTTCTCTATAAGAAATCTGGTTCTCCATCTGACCTTAATACCGATAGAGCCATGAGAAATGCATGTAAAAAATAAATCAAACAGGCTAAAAGTTCATACTGTAGAGACCTTCTTACTGCCTCCCAGGGTGACCCTAAAAAATTCTGGTCACATATCAAATTCTTCCTTGGATCTAGCCAGCCCTCCACCCCAAATAATATGTCTCTGGATGGCATCCACTGCAATAATCCCTACACCATTGCAAACTTTTTCAACAGGCAATTTGCTGACCTCACCTCTTACACTGTCTCCTTGTCCACATCTCCTGTTCTATCTCCCCTACAAAGGTCTTAGGACCTACTCTCCATTTCAAGGATATACAAAAGAGTGACGTTCTCAGACTACTAAGAAATATTGCCGAGCATACAGCAGTTGGGTCTGATATCCTGGAACCTATGCTGTTAAGATTAGCAGCCCCCTACATAGCTGCTCCCCTAGCTCGGATCTTTACCCTCTCGCTGTGTAGCAGCACTGTCCCAAAGATCTGGAAAACTGTGTATGTCACCCCAGTAAACAAAAAGGGAGATCTGCTTGACACATCTAACTACAGACCCATTGCTATCCTGTCGGTTCTCAGTAAAATTCTTGAGAAGCTTGTGGCCACCCAAACTACTTCCTTTCTCCAGCAGCATAACCCTCTCACTGATGCTCAACATGGATTCCGCAAGGGACATAGTACGACAGCTGCCCTCCTCAAATTCTCGTCTGACACCCTAGTGGCTATGGACTCTGGAAAGCTCACTGGTGCTGTTTTCATTGATATGACCAAAGCCTTCTATCTAGTTGACCATCCCATTCTATCCTCCACCCTGAACTCTCTAAGCTTCTCACCACATGTCGTAAAATGGTTTGACAGTTACTTGTTTGAAAGGTCTCAACACGTGAAATTCAACTCTACCCTCTCAGACAAGGTCTCCGTAAGCACTGGAGTACCTCAAGGATCCATCCTAGGTCTTCTGCTATTCTCCATCTTTATCAATAGCATTACTGAAAATCTCCACAGGACTTCCTCCCTACTTTATGCAGATGACATTGTTCTATACTCAAGCTCTAACAGCATTGATGAAATAAATGCTAATCTCTCCCGTGACTATCAATTTATCAATCTGTGGCTTACTGAGGATAAACTTATTCTAAATAAAACAAAGACCCAAGCCATGCTATTTGGATCTAGTGTCAAGCTAAGCCATGTCCAAACTCCACTAACTGTCTACTCCCTTGATGGCACATCGATTGGTGTGGTTACATCATTTAAATATCCAGGTGTCACCCTAGACTCATGCCTGAGTTTTGACGCTCATATTCTATCTACCTGTAAGCAGGTAAACTCTAAGCTTGGGATTGCCTACCAGACCAGTTATGCTCTCACTCCTTCTGCTAGACTTGTAATTGCCTGTGGCATACTACTTCCCTTTCTCACATATGGAGCCCCTATATATACATAAACCAGTTATTCATGTCTTCATAAGTGGGATGTAACCTATAATAACATTTGTTGTTTTGCCTCCTGCTTCCCAGGCTGAAATATCACTGCCTTCTTTACTTGGATCTTGGTTGGCTCCCGCCTAAAGAATTAAGGTCTTTTGCACTTGGATCCATCACTGATAACATTAGGTCTCAAACACCCAAACATCTGGCCAGTCTCTTTCCCTATCAGAAAACTAATTATGTGCTACGTTCCGCAGAAAATGCCCCTGTCCTTATCCCTAGACACCGGACAAAAAAAGGCAGTAGTGCTTATGCCCACCATGCACCCCATTTCTGGAACTCACTCCCTCTAACACTTCGTTAATCGACTTCTCATTACTCCTTTAAAAGAGAACTAAGACACCATCTCATCTCATCCCACATCTGCACCTATTTCAAACCACCATAGTCCCTACCCCAAATCTCCTACCCCCTCCCTGTTGGCAGGGGTTGGGGATCCACCCATCTTGTAGCACTTCCTCTTAGTCTCCTCTCCTACCAGTTACTCCTTCATCCTCTATCTCTCCCCTTCCCTCTTCCAATACCTTCTTAATCTCTCCCCTCCTCACTTACCCCCTTTCAATCACGGTCCATATTGCCTGTGCTGCCACCTCCCCTACTCCTCTTACTTATCTCTCTAGCCTCTCCTCACCTCTCTCTCTGCCAATCGATATCCACACCACTAGCACTTACATTATCTCTTAAATTGTCTGTTGTTGCCTTATTATTACCTGATTTATTGCCTTTTGTAACATTACTGTTATTTTTCATTTTTTGTCTGGGCTGTTTGCCTTCTTTTAAACCTGTAGTCAAAATTTCTATTTTTATGCGAATATTTCCTCATGTAATAGTTAGTATTCATGTAAATTCTCCTTGTAGTTTTGTATTACTGTGACTGTACTCTCCAGGGTCGTGCCTGAAAATAGTCTTTCTGGCTAGTGCACCTACCCGGTAAACAAAAACCAAATAAAAAGCAAAAAAAAAAAAAAAAAAATATAAGAGTTGATCATTTTTGTGGCTTTGAAGATCCAGAGGTGTAGGTTTTTTAGCCTCCTGTTGGCCAAGTAGGTTCAACTTAGGGCAGCATATACAATATAGTATATAGGAGAACCTCAACCTCATCCTGAGTTTTTTTTAAAGAGTTTATCAAGGTGTTTACAGAAGGACAGCATATTGTCAATTCATAGACCAAGGTTCTCGTAGGAGCAAACCACCTCCAATATACTGCCTAAAAAGATAGTGATAGAGAATTTAGAAGCATTGCAGGATTTCATGTCTCTCTGAGTGAACAGTGTTGTTTTTGATTAGTATGGCATTATAGAGTTCCCCTGCAGAACATCAAAGGTAAATTGCAGTTTGTAAGATTACTTGGAAGATAGCTGAGCTATTTACATACACAATGATATCATCCACATAGAAATGTAGTTTAACATCCTTAATGCTATCCCCAAGATTATTGATATACAGCGTGAATAATAAGGAGCCTAACCCTGAGTCTTGAGGAACTTCATTATGGATAGGGAGCAAGAGGGGATAATTCCATCAATCTTAACCAGTTTGCATCTGCCGATTGACTTCCTTGAACACCATCTCATACCTTCCAAAATTTCCCAAAGTTTTCCAGGGGTGGGGGAATCAGTGTTGAGCACTCTTAAGTGGTTCAGGGTGTGTTCAGATGCTAAACAGGAAATCCCAGTGGTGCCTCCAACTATACAACCAGGTTGTCATGCAGATGTTAGGAATGATGTTACCCACTGTTACTAAATCTGCTTTGCACTCATGCGAGCTACAGGAAAATTAGGTTAAGATGTAAAGTATATAAAACTTATTATTAATTAAGAGATATTGCTTTGAGTTTATTATATTTTTATTATAAATTATGCCTCAGCAAAAGTATTATGATAAAAGAATTTCTGTGCAAACCTGCAAAAGGACTCGGGATAACCATTTATACAAAATGTTGTATTATTTGGACATGGGCTACAGGAGGAAAACTCAATTTAAAAACATGGGATGAATGTATTACTCATTCTGAAGCCACGGCAGCATACTTGAATGTTGACAATAGGTTAAAACCACCTCACAAAAAAGAATGTCTTAAAATTACAAACACACTAGACCAGATACTATAGCTCTCATCTATGGCATGAGGCTTATCAGCTATCAGACAATGGCTATACATCCACAACCTTATGGCATCTGGATGGTTCTCTAATTAAAAGAAGTATGCTGCTGGATCAAGACAAAACAGCTTTAAAATAAAAATAGACTGATGGAAATTGTAAAATATATTAGTGTTTTATGAAGGAATGGTAAATGCCATAAATTTCTAAATTATATTATTCCAAAAGTTTGTGGGAGTAATTTCAGAATACACTTAAATGTTCTGAGAAGAGATCTGGAGCCAGATTCACAAAAAATTGCAAAGCATACTGCAAATGTTTGTGTTGCACTTTGCGTTCGCCCAGGTGTCCAAAACTGCTATTCACAGTCAGATAGCATATCACACTATCTGATTGTGAACAGGGCTAGGTCGAGTCAGTGGTAACCCTAGTACCGCCAATGCTACCCCAGTAGCGCTGCCCCGATATGCAGCCAGGAGTTGTGGTGGAATTTTTATATATCCTAAAGTATAATAACTTTATGTCCTAAAGCTTATTGTACCAGAGCTTATAACTGTTATATGCGATTATAGCCATATAAATATGTTGCTTCTCATATGCTCTAAAACTATCTGCTTTGTTATACCCATATAGCCATGTTGCCTTTCATATGCTTTAAAACTATCTGCTTTGTAAAACAGCCATAATGAATGTACAGTTCTGTGCTGACTAAAACAAAGGAGGTTGTTTGACAGAGATAAGAAAACCTTGAAAATTAAATAAAGCTAAATACAGCTGGTTGTAACTAAGATAAAGGGGAGACACATAGTAAGTATGGAAAAACAACTCCTTATACGGAAAGTGCTGAATCTAAGGTTTTTGCTAAAGATAAGGAGAAGCTGTTGTTAAGCATGAGATCACTGTTAGACTGTGAAACTAAAAAAGGCATATAAGCTTCTGTGAACAATGATCGAGGAGCTCTCTCCTTTAGCTGAGGCTCCCACATATATGTGTGCAGACAATAAACTGAGTTTATTGGAATAACCATTAGGTGTGGTTATTGAGTACATAGAAATTAAGGTAAAGTATAGACAGTAAAGAGAATCTGCGACCACAGTTTGGGCGTGGTCGGCAGGATGACTTAGCCCTCCGTGTCACGCTGTGATCGGACTACCAAGTCCAGTCTCCGGGAAGGTGGCCCGAGTTTTTGATCCCACCATAGAGAACGATGCCTAGGGAGTGGTGACAGTCATCATTTACTGTTTTGGTGCTAGGTGGGCACCTGAAAGTGCTAGGTGGGCACTTGACGTCAGCGGACGTCCAAATAAGAAGTGTTAGTGGGCACTTGCGTAAGAGATAGGCGCCAGTAAACGGGACCAAAATGGGAAATACGAGGGACCTCTACCAGATGGATCTCAACCTAGTACTGTTAAGAGATTTTTTTTTGTTTTGTTTTTAAACTGCAACCCAGAGCTCTGGAAAAAGACTTGGTTTGGCAGGTTACTAAAATGGCCAAAAGAAAACCTTTGAAAGGGTTAAAACCTTTGAAAGGGTTAATAGCTGCAGTGTTTGGAAATTATCATGAAGGTCCTGCAGTCAGTTTTTCACTCAGACTTGTGTATCGGAAAAAAAGAAGAAAATACCTTGGCAATGGGTAAGTCTGAATTTTTTTATTCAAAGTTGTTTTATGTCTGTCTGTTTTATTTCTGTAATACGTATACTAAACAAGGTAATGCTCCGTCTTTCTTGTGCTTATTTTCTAGCTTATATCTGTGTTCTGTAATTATGTTCTGTTGTCAAGGTTGCGAGATAGGATTGACTGCATTAACATGTTACAGTAAAAAAAAAAAAAAAAGCTTCTTGCCTCATAGCTGACTGTTTTAATTGGTTTCATTTTTAATGAAACATTTGTGCTGCCTAGATAGGGTCTTTGAAGAACTTTTGTATGTAGTTGCTGGTTGAAGCAGGTAGTGTTGAAGGTGAAGAGATATGACGTCATAGATTGCAATGTGCAGAAAAAGTTGTAGTTTGCAAGCAACGTGCCAAGCCACTGATAGGTGAAAATGTAATGTGTTAACAGCTATAAATGGCTTTATCATACTTCTATACTAGATGTGTTCACTTACAAATGGTGTGTTGTACTGCATTTTAAAGAAATTAAAATGTGTTTAAAAAGGTTTTGTTCTGGAAAGATTTGGCATGGCAATATGTATAAATGTGTTGGTTTAAAAATTGTCAGTGTTACAAGACAGGCAGGAGGCAGCACATATATCTAAAACACGTTCAGTTTTCTAATAAAACTATGGGCATTACGTCAGCATATTAGTGTCAAATAATGTCAGTCTTATTTTGTGTTAAGTATTTCTTTTTTGTGTATGTGTATGTGTGTGTACTGTCTTGGCCAGCAGTTTTGTGTGCTCTATTATTATTTAAAATATTTAATATCAGTAGTGTTCAAGGACACTACAAAATAACTAGTTTAAATGACCCTTGCATGCACACTGTGACCTTTTGCACGTTATTTGACCTTCTTGTGTTTCAACATTTTATGTTACTACCAGTTCAAACTTGATGTGTATTCCATACCTAAAGCACAACTTTTCACACAAAATGTATGTTTTCATGAAAGCACACCAAGAGTGAACCATGTAATTTGACTTTTTATTGCAAAACTAGTATTCTAAGTAAGAGAAACACCTTTTTTCCTTCTCATTTCTTCTGACTTACAGCTGTTTTTGAGAGTTTACCATCTACAGTTAAAAGCAATGGCTTTTGTTTTTATGTGTGACCATGGTGTAATCATTTTTTTGTCTTTTTAAAATGCATTCTAAGAGATACGTACGTATGGTATTACCATCAATCCGGATTTTTTATAAACTCAGCTGACATTTTGTCATGCTTAGGATAAGGGAACCCAGGGACGCTTGGCTTCTTTTATCCTATGAAAATAATGTTGTTTTATTTTTAAACTTGTGTAGGTTTAGTATTGTGTTGTTTGTCTGTGTTTCTTCTCTTTCTTCTAGAGAAAAAGAAGTTCCCCATCTTTATAGTAAGGTGTGAAACTTACTAAACTAATTGTAATATTATCTTGTTATACTTTAAAGTGTAGTAGGTGGGAATCATGTCACCATCCACAGCTAACCTTTTTATTGCTACAGTATTTGAGCTGTCTCTTTCACTTCGAGCTGTCTCTTCCACCATTAGGAGCTTGGGGGAGGGTAAGCTACCTTCCTCCATCCATTCTAGTGTAGTACCCACAAAGGTTGCAAGGTACATCACTGTTCCCCAAAGGGTAAATAAAGAAAATGTATATTTGCCAATAATTGTTTCTTATTTACAGGTTTTAAAAAGACCCACAGTATTTTAACAGCATAACCCAGCCCAAGCCCTTCTGTTTTTCTAGTGCAAACAGTTAAATCTCACACCTATTATTAGTACAAGGGTTTCTGCCCTCAGCAAGTAATCAGTTACGCTGGAGGGTAAAGTTTGTATGTATGTCACACATATTCATTCTTTTGATTGTCTTTTCAGCTTTCTTATCCTGTTAAAACAAATGCAAAACAACTTTTGTCATTGCCTACAGCAATGAATGCAACATTTTCAACCAGTAAATTCACAGTACTCTAACATTTCTGGATTCTAAGCTAAGTTTACAGTCTATATGTGTTGTTTAAAATGTATTTTATGCATTATGCTCAACACTAAAATTGTTCTATTACAAACATGCTTATGTTTCATGTTTATGTTATAATGTTTGATATACATCTTGCTACACTGTATCATGTGTGTATTCAGAAAAGTGTTCCACATGTATAACGTTTTAATGCTCATAACCAAACCTAAATACTGGGGCCAGCATTGCTGACCCACCCTACAATATGTTCCAAAGCAAAACCAAAAGTAAAATTAATGCTCCGTTTGTCTTATTACTCACAGGTACCCTAAAGAATGAGTGTACTCTATGCAGTTTTTGTCGTTTTAAATTTTAACAATTATAATATGCAAAATTTAGATTGTACTCCAAACCTATGCTTCAAGCCTTACCCACTCAGTACTTTGGGTATTTCACTATACAGGGTAAAAAAAAAAAAAAGTAGACCTTTTCACCTTGTCACAGGTGCAATAGGCACCGTTATTAAATGGCATAGGCCAACAACATATGTATTTGTCCCACTAATTGCATTGTGTAAAAGGCATATTGTTATGAACAATATGTTTAAAGAGTGTAATTGTAACATTACAAGATTTTATGACTCAGGTCTCAGTCAGGCCTGCTTGCAACAGACAGGAAATAATGTTCATCACTGTCATAACTGCTTCTGTGATTTAAAAGCAGGAGGTAACCATAACACTGTCATGATTTACAGATGGTCAAATGGTATAATTGAACCTTGGCCTGCACCCCAAGTGTGTCGGTTAATGTCCCATTTTTATTTTTCTCTTTCTAATTGCCAGAATTTAGGCTCTGTCACACACTCTTTACAAAACAAAAGTTAATGGTTTAAAAGATTGTTATTTATGTGTTTTTAACTCAGTGTCTAACACACTTTGCAAGTTTGCAGGTTTCCACGGTGTGGCACACATAAGATCTCCACGTTCAACAGCAGTAATACTTTCATCTAAGTTGCCAAGACCTTCATCTTTTTCCTTAAAAAAAAAACAACTGCCACAGTTTTGATGTTATCACCATCTTTGTGCCTGACTGGTTCCTTATAAGGACTACCTCTGCAAGTGTAATATTTTCAGCAAAATTACACCTATTTAAAACTTTAAATCAACTAAAGAAGGTCCAGTCAGTTCAGACTCTGCAATCAAGCTTATTGTTTCTGCTTACTATAAAGTTAAGTCTGGGGAAGGGGCACTCCCCAACTCCAGCAAGAAGATTCTGCTTCAATTGACCTTCAAGCAATACATTCATTTTCTTCACTGCCGCTTGTTCCAAACATGGCTGGTACTTTCTACAACCCTATTGCTCTGTTATGGACTGTGTTCTTAATGGTTTATTGTCAATTGTTACCTTTTTATGGACTGTTAATCTTTATGCCGGGGTGTGATCAACTACGACAAAACAAATGCCATGCCAGTGTGTGTGTGTGGCTATTCCATTAAAAGGACTTAATGAACCCCTGGCCAGTGTGCCTACCATCCCAGCAGCTAGCCAGCAAAATAAACACTGACTTTTCTACTATGCTGGTGTTTTGTTTTTAAATTACTGTCTGCATTGCCCCATATGCCTTGTGGGGTTACCACCATTCTGCAAATGACATTTCATCTGTACTGTAACTACATCAACCTGTAGATACTTATATGAACTTATGAACTGTTAATTTCATGGACTGTTATGTTTATAAGGACTTATCTGTCAAGAGACATTATCAACAGATTCTTCAATCAAGCTCCAAGGGTGTGCCACCTCAACACAAGGTAGCATCTACCTTATTCACTCTCAAAGTGGATTCCATAAACTCTTTTTCATCAACAAAATTGTTATGTTATATTGTGTTATATGTGGTGTCACATGTTAGCATTTTTTACATATTTCAATTGTGGTGTTGACATCCTCAATTCTGTATTATGTTTTACAAACTCACCATTGTGTTCCATCTGTAACTCCCTCTATCAACCAAAACAAAATGTTTTGTTTTATAAATGCCTTAACTATCTGTATGCTGGCAACCAGTTTTAAATCATATAAATAAAAAAGGTGGTTAGTTGATACAAAGTATCAAAAGGGGAGTGTGGTGGAATTTTTATATATCCTAAAGTATAATAACTTTATGTCCTAAAGCTTATTGTACCAGAGCTTATAATAACTGTTATATGATTATAGCCATATAAATATGTTGCTTCTCATATGCTCTGAAACTATCTGCTTTGTTATAGCCATATAGCCATGTTGCCTTTCATATGCTTTAAAACTATCTGCTTTGTAAAACAGCCATAATGAATGTACAGTTCTGTGCTGACTAAAACAAAGGAGGTTGTTTGACAGAGATAAGAAAACCTTGAAAATTAAATAAAGCTAAATACAGCTGGTTGTAACTAAGATAAAGGGGAGACACATAGTAAGTATGGAAAAACAACTCCTTATACGGAAAGTGCTGAATCTAAGGTTTTTGCTAAAGATAAGGAGAAGCTGTTGTTAAGCATGAGATCACTGTTAGACTGTGAAACTAAAAAGGTATATAAGCTTCTGTGAACAATGATCGAGGAGCTCTCCTTTAGCTGAGGCTCCCACATATATGTGTGCAGACAATAAACTGAGTTTATTGGAATAACCATTGGGTGTGGTTATTGAGTACATAAAAATTAAGGTAAAGTATAGACAGTAAAGAGAATCTGCGACCACAGAGTATGGCCTCACAATGGATAGCACAGGGGTACTATTCCCAATTCACAAAGGCAGCTATGTAAATGAGCCCATTGCGCATGCAAGACGCTAGGTGGACATTTGCTTGCCCATTATAGGCCCATTTACATATGCTGCACTGGAGTTTAGCAGGCCCTCCCAGCCCCTGCCCTAGAGGCAGCCCTGTGTCCCTAGTGCTTAGTGGTCCCCCTGCCATGATCACTCAATTGCTGGCCCAATAGGTAATAAAAGACTGCATTTCCCTGGTGCTAGTAGTCCCCCACCAAATGCTGTCCCAAAAGTTCATAAAAATATTGTAATTTCCTGGTGGTAGTGGTCCCCCCAGCTGATCGCCTGCCAGATAGTTAATAAACATAATGGAATTCCTTCATGGTAGTGGCTGTCCACCCCCCGGCTGATTGCTAGTCTGATAGTTAATAAACATATTGTAATTCCCTGGTGGTAGTGCCCCCTCCACCCCAGCAATCACTGACCCAAAAGTTAATAAAATTATTGTAATTCTCTGGTGGTAGTGGTTCCCCCAACCCCCATCAATTGCTGGCCCAACTGTAAAACTGAAAGTATTCCCATTGTCCAGTGGTCCCTTCCACCTGATGCCTGCCTGAGAAACAGATGTTTTTCCCTGGTGGTTAGCAGTCCTTCCCCCCACCCAATCCCTCACCTGATGTCACAATACTGTTACCCTGGTGGGCAGTGGTCCCTTCCCCTGCATGATCCCTTGCTTGACCCATAAAACATATTCCCTGGTGTCTAGCAGTCCCTTCTTCCTGCCAATCACCAGCCGCAGTGTAAAATTGTAAGTATTCCCTGGTGGCTAGTGGTCCCCCCCCCCACTAATCGCCAGCCCGAATTTTAAAAAATAAGTTTCCCTGGTGTCTAGTGGTCTCTTCCCACCTGCACCCATGCCCAATCTACAGATAATATGTCCCTGGTGCTAGTGGCCCCCACCATCACCAATCACTGGTTCGAGTAAGAAAAATAAGTTTCTCTGGTGGCAGTGATCCCTCCCCCATTCGATCACCTGCCAGATGTTGGAAGCATATTGCTTGGTGTCAGTGTAACTCACTCATCCCAATCCCTGTATAATAAAGTTAAACATTTTCCTGGTGGTCTAGTGGACCCCCACCCTGGCAAGCAGTGCCCCACCACGTCCGCTCCCACATCTCATCCCAAGCCAGCGACCGGCACGGCCTTCCACTCTATACCATGGCTGTCTGTCAGTTAGTCAGTGCATACTGTAACAGTAAGCACTCCTTGACAACTCAGTTGGCATCCGGCTATGGTGGAGAGCAGAGGGCTGTGCCGGTCGCCGGCTCAGGGATGCAACAGGGTGGGTTGGGGTGGTGGGGCACTGCCTGCTGGGGTGGGGGGGGCCCTCTAAATCACCAGAGAAAGCTTGTTCCTGAACTCGGGTCAGCAGTGTAGTGTGAGGTAAGGTGCTTATAATGTTTTGGCCCTCTGCACCACCTGGCTGGCCTTTCCACCAATATTTAAATCTGAATTAACCTATTTGGCATAATGTTTTTTTCTCAAAACACTGGCAGTAAGCAGAACAGTTTGGAACAAAATTAGGTATTTTGTGTAAGAAAGATGATACATAAGTGGAGTTTTTGTGCAAAAATGGATTTCTTTGTGCAAATAGGAGGCTTTGTGCAAGAATGAATCTAAATGTATTTGTTTTGATTCAATGAACTATGGTGTTTTTTTGCTTGCACATACTGCTACTTTGTATATCCTATTTTCATTCTCCTAGAGCTGATGTATCCTAAGTATATATTCGGGTAATAAATAAAAAAGACTGGCACATGGTGGAGTTTTTGCTCTTAAAATAGTGCAACATGCAACATAGTCTCTTTAGCTGCGACTAACCTATTGTGACCTTGAACCCGGTCCAACCGAACTTCGGGTTGGTTGTGTGGGCCTGATTGGTTTTGTAGCTGCTGAGATCATCTGGTGTTCCTTAGGGAGTTGGGTCTTTCCTGTCCTTGAAAGAGGCCTTGGTTAGACCCCTGTTGAAGAAACCCACACTGGACCCAAAGTGTCTCACTAACTACAGACTGGTCTCAAACCTCCCATTCTTAGGAAAGGTTTTAGAAAAGTGGTGGCCATCCAGCACGAAACTCATCTTGCCTCCGCCACTTATAAGTGTTTCCAGTCTGATTTAGATCTGGGCATAGCACATAGACTGCCCTGATGAAGGTGCTGAATGATCTCTTGATGGCGAGAGATAGGGAGAATGTACCATCCTTGTTCTCCTGGATCTCTCGGTGGCATTTGACACCGTGAACCGTGAGATGTTACTGAACTGACTGTGGAACTGGTGTGGACCAACTGGTAATGTCATCAGCTGGTTTAGGTCCTACCTCAAGGGTAGAGTACAGAGGATGACGATGGGGTTATCCTCGTCAAACTTGATGCGTCTACACTGTGGAGTTCCGCAAGGGTCAGTCTTATTGCCTCTGTTGTTCACGGTGTATATGCTGCCATTAGGAGACATCATCAGTTGGTATGGGCTGGGTTTTCATTGCTATGCCGATGACACCCAGCTTTATCTGTCCTGCGCACCTGGAAACCAGATGGTGGTCTCTGTGTTTAACACCTGCCTAGAGGAGATCCAGAGCTGGATGACTTAAAACTGGCTGAGACTTAACCCAGATAAGATGGAGATACTAGTGGTGGATCCAGGTTGTCGACGGGATGGAGGGGGATCTGGAAATGTACCTGGTTTGATACTGGGGGGCATTCCCTTGACCCCCTCTGTTCAGGTCGTGGATCTGGGTGTGGTCCTTGACAAAGGTCTGACACTTGAGGTGCAGGTGTCAGCCATTGCCCAAGACATTTTTTACCATCTGAGGAACATTGCTTAGATCAGGGTCCTGATATCAACCAAGGACCTTGCCACTTTGGTGCATGCCTTCATCACATCCAGGTTAGACTACTGCAATGCTCTGTACCTGGGGCTATCTGGAGGCAACCTCCACCATCTGCAGCTGGTGCAAAATGCAGCGGCTAGATTGCTGACTAGCACTTCAAGATTTGATCAAGTTACACCTGTCCTTCACGAGCTGCACTGGCTGCCAATCAGGTGGAGGACTGCCTTCAAGGTCAGATTACTGACCTATAAAGCCCTGCATGGACGGGGACCAGACTACCTGAAAGACCTCCTGGTTCCTCACTGACTGACTCGCACTCTCCGTTCCTCCAAGGGTTGCTTCCTGGTGGTTCCCAGGGTAAGTTGTGGCATTCTGGAAGATCGTGCTTTCTTCATTGCCACACCAGTCCTCTTCAAGTCACTGCCAAGACATCTAAGGAGGCACCCTCAATGGAAACTTTTAAAGTGATTTTGTCAGGTTTCACAGATGACTTTTCACATAATATGCCATTGCTGCCTATGCTACAGATGTTGATGCTGCAATTTGTTTTGTACAAAGTCTGTCTTTGTCATTTATGTTATGTTTTATCAGCACTTTGTCCTCCAGTTTTCGGTGTGTGCCCCCCCCACACCAGAATGATGTCATGCAAGGGAACTGTCAATGTTTTACATATGGCACCAAGGAATTCTGGGTAAATTGTAATGTTGATGTAAATGTTAGTTACTCAGGGAAGCAGTCCATTATTTTGGTGGTGGTGACTGTACCTAATATGTAGATGTACATAGCAAGGCATTGTGGTTACAATAAGAAATTGTTTTCCAGTTCCCTTACTGTGAGGTGCAGTCTTATATTTCTGTAGTGGCTTCAACAATAAAAGCTCTCATATGTTTATTTTCAAAACAAGGCACTGTGCAAATAGTATCTATGGTTGTCTTTCTTTAGGCCTCAACTAAAGAAAGACAAAGATACACTAGAGAAGATACAAAGAACAGCAACAAAAATGGTGCAGGGTCTGTACCATGAGCCATACGAGGCAAGGCTAAAACACCTCACCATGTACTCCCTGGAACAGAGAAGAAATAGGGGGGGATATGATAGAAATGTTTAAATACCTAAAGGGGATCAACACGGTACAGGCACAAGATATCCTGCAGGTAAACAACTGCACCTGGACCGGGGGCACAATATATGCCTAAGGGGGGCAGGTTCAAGAGCAACACAAGGAAGTTCTTCTTTACAGAAAGGGCACTGGAGCAGTGGCGGCTCTACACCAGGGCCTGCCAGGGCACGTGCCCCAGTAAAAGAATGCTGTGCCCCAGTGCCCCATATGGTGCAGAGCTTCCCCCATAGTAACAATATATCAGTGCCCTGGCTGCCATCAGTTGTGCCCCAGCTGTGCCCTGGTAATCATTTGTGGCTAGAGCCGCTACTGCACCGGAGCCTTGGAATGTCCTCCCCACACAGGTGGTGGGGTCAAAGACAGGGAGTTCCAACTGGCATAGGCAGGCACTATGAAGAACTTAACACAGTGGCCTGAACGGGGGCAGTATACATGGGCAGACACGATGGTCCACATGGACCCCATCTACTGACACACTGTATGTTTTGATGTTAAGGTTTCTTTACTGAGAGATGTAGTCCCCTATTTCAGTAGTTCTAGATGTCTGCGATACCAAGACTGACCAACAGAGGTCTCTGTTTCAAACCAGTGCATAGAAACTTTGTTTTCCTTGCATGATGTCACGGTTGGGGGTTGCAGCACTGAGAAAAACAAGGGGCGGGTTATGCAAATGAAGCAGAGCACAGAAATAGAAGCATTGTTTTTCATGGGAAACAGCACTTTTTGGCAGTTTGAATGGTAGGAGATTGAATCACAGCTCCTTCAGGTTACTACTCCCATTTGCTATGGCAAATCTGACAAAATCACTTTAAAAAAGGGCTGAAAATGTTTCTATTTAATCAAGTTTATGACCTACATAATATATAATAATGGAAGGTTGTGTAGTGTACTGACTGTTGTCTTAAGTTATAGACAGATACAGTTGTTTTATATTTTTATAGTCTGCATTGTGTTACTGGAAATTCTGTGTTGCTTGATGTTTTAAATGTTTGTTAAGCACTCTGAGCCTCCGGGAAGGGGCGCTATATAAGGAAAGTATTATATGGCATTACATTACAAAATACCCAATTCCAGCCCCCACCACCCACAGTCTATTTTATTTTTTTCTATCTGTTTCTGTCAGTATAGCCTAAAGGTTAGAGGAACGAGGTGTGAACAAGCTTGATACATCCAGCAGACCAGACTTGAGTTTGATTCTCACAACCTCCACTTGCATACTGTGTGACTCTGAGCAAGTCACTTAATCACCCAGTGCTCCCAGGTTGCCCCTGAAAACAGGCACTTGTGCCTAGTGGGCCTTACCCGGTTACCAAAGACTAAAAAAAAAAAAAAAATGTTTTGTAGCTTTTGTGGAAAGTTGTGGGCCCTATTTATTTATTTAAAGTTTGGCAACTGGGAGAGGCACACTGAGCCAAGGCTCATTTCCAGGTGCGACCCGGGGGAAGGGGGAAGAGAGGAAGAAATATAGTAAACAGCATGTGCATGTCAATGATTCCAGTCATCACTGGAGTTCCTAAAGGCTCAGTCCTCGGACCACTCCTATTTTCCATCTTCCTCAATGACCTGCCCACACACATCCATCCACATGTATGCGGACGATACAGTACTGTATACATCAGGCCCTTTGACTGCTGAGGTACAGTCCAGGCTACAGCAGGAATTCAATAACTTACAGCTCTGGTTTCGTGCAAATCAGCTTTTTCTCAGCGCCAAGAAAATGGTCTCAATGACCTTCGGCGTGAGGCACAGACTATCCCAGCTTTCCTCCACCCCCTCCTTCAGCACCCTGGATGGTGCTACTCTGGAAGTTTGCACCTCATTTAGATACCTTGGGGTCTGGCTCAGCCAGCACCTCAGCTTTTCTGCTCGTGTCAATGCTATCCACAAAAAGCTGCACTCCAGGTTGGGTGCCTTATACCACAACCGTGGATGTAGCCCACTGTCAGCTTGTCATGCACTAGTACAGTCAATGATTCTCCCAGTTTTTGACTATTGAGATGTAGTCTATAGCATTGCTCCTAAGTCCACCCTGGCCAGGCTGGACCCCCTCTTCCACTCCTTCTGCCGCTTCACTCTCGATTGCCCACCCTTCACTCACCACTGCACTCTGTGCAGAACACTCAACCTTCCATCACTCCAGGATCATAGACAGTCCCACTGCATGAGACTCACGGCCAAGTTCTGGTCCCGGTCCTTACCACCATACCTCGCCTCTGTCATCACAGCCCTTACCCTCCCCCCCGCATACCCCCTCAGGAATTTTGTCACCCATCTTCTGGCTGTACCACTCATTACCTTATCACTGGTCAGGCAGCTTTCCGACATCGCATGCCTAAACTGTGGAACTCCCTCCTCAAAGACATGTGGCATATGTTCTCAACCCAGCTGCTCATCTCCCACAATAAAGCACATCCCATTTCCACCTATGACTGTAGCTAAGACTATATTATGTTAAGCACTGATTTTGAGTATCCCAGGTTCTGCCTTTGCTAGTTGGGCTAGCCCACCTTCTCTACCAGCTGTATGTTGTAATTTGCTGATTTGGGTCCAAATATGCTACGCACTACAACGTTGTAATGTAAAGTGTTTTTAACTTTTGGTTCTTTTGTATTACTGCCTATCACAGTTAATTTCTTGGAGTGTAGATATTTTTACTTTGCTGTATTGTTATATTACATGTACTTCCTTGCCCTGTGTATGCCTTGTATGATTATATTGTCATTATATATGCTTTCTATATATATTTAGGTTATGGCCCCACTGGCTACTGTATTGTTCCCAGGTCCATCTTGTAAATGAGCTTGTCTCAATGGTGTTCCTCCTGGCAAAATAAAGATATTGATTGATTGTCTGATTGATATATGTGTGGTTTTCTCTGTAAATATTTATTTAGATGTGTGCTGTATATTTATATATGGGTGATTTTTACTGTTGGTTCTTTGTATTACTACCTATCCCAGTTAATTTCTCAGAGTGTACATTATTGTACTTGTTGTATAGTTTTATATATATATATATATATATATGTGTGTGTGTGTGTGTGTGTGTGTGTTTCTCTGTATATATTTATTTAGATGGGCTCTACAGTTACCATTCTAAGGTTTCTAAGGTAATGTGGTGCAAAGGAGACTGTGAGGCCCATAACTGTACCTTATCAATTATAGTACCCCAAGTTTGGTTTGTTAAATATAAATTTATCAAGGCGATTTTTAAAAGTTTTTTTGTCCTTACTGGTGACTATTTCTAATGGTAGGTTTTCCCAGGGATTTATGATTCTTTGTGTATAGTAGTTTTTCCTAGAAACATGAATGGATTTAGCCCTATTAATCTGTAGTGGGTGACCTCTACTATTAAATGTATTATTTTTAAACTCAAAACCCATATGAAAAAACAGGTATGGGTCATTAATTATGTCATACATGTAAATTAGATCTCCTCAAAGACGTCTAAGTGATAATGGCATCAGATTTAACTTTTCTAAATGTAGTTTGTATGGACATTTGGAGAGTCCTTTAATATTTTCAGTAAATCTCCTCTATACTTTTTTCAAGAGAAGTGATCTCACTCTTTTTGTATGGATTCCATAACTGTGACGAATATTCCAAATGGGGTCTAGCAAAAGATCTATACAGAGGCAGCATTATCCCTGGGTCTCTAGATTTAATGTTTCTCTTAATAGACCATATAATCCTGTTTGTTTTATTAATTGCCTCATTTATTTGTTTATTATGCCCTAAATCATTTGATATGTATATGCCCAAGTATTTTTCATCTATACATGTTTTGAGTGGTAATCCATTTAACATACGTATATGTGGCCAGAGGGTTATTTGGTCCAACGTGTATGACCTTACATTTAGATGGATTTAAACGCATACCCCACGCACTGACCCAATTTGAGATGCTATTCAGATCCTGCCATATTACTGATCTCTTTTCATCACTGCCACAATGCTCGCCAATTTTTAAGTCATCTGCATATTTTATTGAAATAGATTTACAATTTTTTGTCAGATCAGCAATGAACACTAAAAATAGGCAGGGGCCCAAAACAGACCCCTGAGGAACACCACTACAGACATATCAAGATGCAGACAGATGGCCATTGATCAAGACCCTCTGCGTCCTTTGATCCAACCAAGTTTTTATCCATACAATAATATATTTATTAATATTTGTGTCTAACAGTTTGACTATTAGGGAGTGATGAGCCATCATGTCAAAAGCTTTACTAAAATCAAGATAAATGATATCCCAAGGGGAGCCTTGGTCAATTTTTTACTAACATTTTCATAGAAACACATTAGGTTACTAAGGCACCCTAAAGCCCTTTTTAAATCCATGTTGTTCTGGGTCAACAGTATTAATTATATCATTAATAAGATCTTTAATTAGACTCTCTAATATTTTGAAAACAGATGATGTTAGACTTATGGGCTGGTAGTTTTCCCAATTTGAACAAGATTCCTTTTTATATATTGGGATAACATGGGCAGACTTCTATTCTTTAGGCACAAAATGGTGCATCAAACAGTATTCAAAAAATATACAGGGATGGGCTACAGAAACAGCTAATAAATATAACAGGTGTCCACCAATGTCATCAGGTCCAGAAGAATATTTGTTTTTTAATAATTTAAGTTTCTCCAGTATCATACTGTCAGTTAATTTGATCACAGATTCATTTGTAACATTTACTGTTACATTATTTTGTATTGATTTATGACTATATACTTCACAAAATATTTGATTTAGGATATTAGCCACATCTAATGGATTATAACAAAGTATTGAATCATCCATTAGGGGTCCAACCTGACATGTAGGCTTCTTAAGAAAGTTGACATAAGAATAAAACATCTTACTATTATCTTTGCTGGTATTTATTGCAAGATGCATTTCCAGTTCTTTTTGCCCTTCTTATCATAGATTTACTCTTCTTTGAATACTAAGATAAGATGACCAACGCTTCTGTCTTGGATTTTAAATAGCTAGCATATTTCTTATATTTTTGTCTCAGACAAGCGTTGAATATTTTGGTTAACCATTTAGGTCTTAATTTTTTTTGTCCATGCTTAATGGAAGATGGAATTAATTTCTCTCTTAAATGTAATAATATGTTTTTTAAAAAGTCCCAGCTTATTTCTGGTTGTGATGAAGTCATAATGTAATCCCAGTTATTGCCATTTAGCACAGTAGAATTGCTTGCTAAGTCAGCTTTGTAATAATGATAAATTATAGATTTATTATTACTATTGAAAATAACTGTCTGTTTTAGAGAAAACTGTACTGAACTATGGTCACAGTTACAAATGGGAGATGAAATAGTGATATCTTGTATATTTAAGCGACTACTGTGAAACACTAAATCTAAAATACTGTTCCCCCTAGTAGGAACTAAAATACATTGTTGCATGTTAAGTTGTTTAGAGCACGCTAGGAGTTTTTTACCTGCACTAGTGAGTGCAAAACCTTTTTCCCAAAATATGTCACCCATGCATAAATGGAACCATACTCACAAGCATTTTCAAATTCAGTAATAATACCTTCTGTATATGTAATATCCACACTTGGGGGTCTATAACAGACACCCAAAATAATGTTTTCTATACCTGTTAAAAGTTTCACCCATACTGATTCAATTTTATTATCAGAATCCTTGATTACATCCAATATTTCAACACAATTATAAACATCTTTAATTAGTAAGGCCACACCACCACCTATTCTGTTAGATCTATTCCATTTTAAGATTTTAAAGCCTGGTATAATACAGTTCTAGGTTAAATTATCAGACCCACATGTTTCAGTAATTGCAATGATATCAATGTTGTCTTCCAGAACACATCATTTAAGCTCATCAATTTTACTATTTAAACCTCTGGTATTAAAATAAAGAAATGAAGTATGTTGTGAGGTGCCAAGTACAGACATTGCACTATCAGGATTTGTGTTAAGAAGCAGACCTCTCCCCTGTGAAGCTAGTTTAAATGTAGATTAATAGCTTGCAAGAATTGCTTTCCCAGGAGGGATGAACCATGTCTGCTAAGATGCAATCCGTCCCCACTATATAATTCAAGATGACCAATGAAATCCTCCCAATGAGTTATACAGGATATATTTTGAGACATACACCACTTCCTAAGCTAGTCATTATACTGATGTATTTTCAAATTTATGTATTGAGAGGCTCTGGGAATAGGGAGAATTTCTGACATAATAATATCACAGATAATCTCAGTTAATATATTAGTTAGGGCAATTGTATGCTGTTCAACAGTGAGTATATCTTTTCTACCAATATTATTTGCCCTGGCTGTGTGCTTTTTCTCCTGCTCCCCTGCCCCAGGACACACCTAGAATCGAGCAGTACTCTGTGCAGTGTGCCTTCCTGGTAAAGCGTTTAAATAAATAAATAAATAAAATAATATAGGTAACAATTCAAGGACTGAATACATATTGTGTAGATACAGATAGCAACAGGTAAAACACAAGGACTGAATACATATTGTGTAGATTCAAATAACAATGGGTAAAACAAGGATTGAATACATATTGTGTAGATGCAATAACAATAGGTAAAACACAAGGACCGAATACATATTGTGTAGATACAAATAACAATAGGTAAAACACAAGGACCGAATACATATTGTGTAGATACAAATAACAATAGGTAAAACACAAGGAGCAAATACATATTGTATAGATACAAATAACAATAGGTAAAACACAAGGATTGAACACATATCGTGTAAATACAGTGCAAATACAAATAACAAGCAATGACACAAAATTACACATTGCAAGACCTAGGGAGGGAAGGAAAGAGGATGGGTCAGCAAGTTAAAATAGAAGGGTTTTAAAAAGGATGGCAAAGACTGGGAAGAGGAGGTTGGTGGGGGAGGAGTGAGCTAAATGCTGAACTCAGGGAAAGGTGGGAGTGAGCAAGATGCACGGCAATCAGGATGAAGGGTACAGTGCAAGTGGTAGGAAGGGATTGGGAGAGAGCATGTCTAAGGGTGTGATGTGACGGAGATAGTCAGAGGGAGCTGGAAAGAGTGTTCCAGATGTTAGGGAGGCAGTAGGAGAAGGTGGCCTGCCCTGAGCTAGAGTGAGGTCATGAAGAGAGAGAAAGTGCAGGGGTCTCTGGAGTGAAGCTGAAAGCCGATAACGGGGAGGGGGAGGACCGAGAAGTAGGGGTGAGAGTCCCAAACCAGTATTTAGAGATTAGTGTGAAGGCATGGAGCTGGTGGCATAGTGAAAGGAAATAAGAGAGAGGGAGGAGTAAAGAGTGCAGTGATACATGTGGGGGGGGGGCATGGAAGCAAAATGGCAGGAAGCATTGAAAAGAGTGCCCAACCTGGAGAGAAAAGAGGAGGGGGTGGACCCAAAAACAGTGTCCATGTAATCAAATATGGGGAGGATCATTTTGGTGAGTAGTTCACAGCAGACAGGTAGAGAGAGGGCCTCTTTATTTCTGTACATGGCTTCTAGTTTCGTTCGGAGTTTGGGGTGGATGTGGTCTCTGTGGGTCGAAAAGTCAAGATGGCTGTCAAGCCAAATGCCCAGATACTTATAGGAGGGACTGAGTCTAGGAGGTACTGTCAAGGGTGGAGAAGGAAGGTAGAGGGAACGCTTGAGAGTTTAAATGAGGTACCATAGGTCATGGATACTGTTGTTTTTATATTGACCTTAAGCTGATTATCCTGGAACCAGAGTAAGACACATGTGAAGTTACACTGTAGCTGGGACTCAGCCATGGAGGTAGAGGGACCAGAGGTATAGAGGGTAGCATCATCAGCATTGAGATGAATCTTAGTGGAGGTGCCAGCAGAAGGAAGGTCATTTAAAGGGGAACTGTCATCAACAGGGTTTCTTAATGTCTGAAAGCCCATAAAAAGCTAATTTAAGTGAGCCATTGTATTTATGTGTGAGTCTTTGCAGTCCAGAGTTATTCATATGTGAATCAGCCTGTAATTAAGGGCTGGGGGCAGCCATATGTTTCAGGCTCCTGACAGGAAATGATGTCACCGACGAACTTGGCCCTCCATTTACTGGGTTAAATAGGAAATCATCTGTTTTATTATGAGTGATTTAAGGTGTTATTACAACATGCAGTGTCCCAGAGTCCTAGTGCTCTTCAAATATGGGCAGCAAGGTGCTTTGGATCTGGGTAGGCAGGGTGGTGCCCTGGGACCCCTTAGGACCCCCACCGAACGTGAAGCCCCAGCTAGGCTCTGTTTTAAAAAATAAGTTTTTCTACTGTGTTTTTTTTCCCTGCCTGCAGCTCCATGCTAGAACACCCCCAGTTACCTCATGCCAGGCACCTACTCATGGGCCCGTAGCGATGGCATGCAGGCAGGATGGGCTCGAGAGGATTCTGAGACGGAATCTCAGCCTGTTTGAACAGCAATGGCAGTTCAGTAGTCCATTGTGAGTAGAAACTGCAGCAAGTGTGAGAGGGTGTGCTAGGCCAGCCAGGTCCCTCCTGATGTCCTGGCCAGTCTTCAGCCAATCACTGCCTCTCTCCATGGCAACGACTGTAGTTGTCGGCTTCATCCCGTGCTGCAGTGGCAGTAAAGTGTGTCAGGAGGGGAAGTAAGTCCAGGCTGTCCCCTCCATTCCTCACCGCCTCAGTGTGGTTCCATGGGAGGGCTGCATCCGTAATTCCAGGCCAGCCTCTCCACCCAGCAGAGGTTCATCGGAAGGGGAAGCAGGTCCAAGCTGTCCCCTCCATCCAGCAGCCATGCAGTGGGAGGTGTCCAGGAGGGGTGGCAGCAGCAGTGTTAGGCCATCCCCTCTAACCAGCAGCACAGTGGCAGTCCCATTGGGAGGGGCAGCAGGTCCAGGTTGGCCCCTCCAGCCAGCAAGCCGGCAGTACGGGGAGGGGTGGTGGCAACAGTAAAAGGCTGCCCCTCCAGCAGCAGTAATCCAGCAGATAGTGGAGGCCTGTGGGAGGAGGCAGGCCCAGGCCCTTCCAGCACGATCTCCAGCAGCATGTCCCAGCCCAGAGAAGAGAGGGCGGCAGGATGAGTGGCGGCAGCACTGAGGTTGGGTGCTGTTTCCCAGAAAAAAGAAGTGTTTTTTTTATTTTAAATAAATCTTAAGTGCTCCTAGGCACCGACAGCAGTGATTGTTGGGGTGAAGGTCAAGGCCCAGAGGAAAGTACTGCCCTCGGGGCAGGCAAAAGAAGGCTCCATAGAGCCGGTGAGTGAGGCAGGCTGGGCCCGGGCAAGACCCATGCAGGCGGTAACATGAAGGGCTCCTTGAGCCAAATGACTATGGGTGTGTGTGTAAGGCCCAGGAAAGATCGTCCATGGGACAGAGCTATAACAACCCCATTGACAGTGCGAGAAGGGGCTAGGAGAATGTGAGCTCGATTGACCACCTGTATGGACAGTGGTCTTAAAGGGACAATGACAGTCTCACAAGAATTAAAGAGGTAACAGCTGGGCCCTCCAGTCTAAAAAGGGGCCAGTAACTGCACAAATTGATGGTAACTGTTATCTAATGCCTACAAATGAAATTTTATTGTGGCTTGTGCTAAATTTAAAGGGCAGGGCAAGTGCAAGGCTCCGTTGAGCTAGGAACTGTAACCAAATAACTGCTTGCAAGAAATAGAGAATAATGGATGGGAAGTGTGTGATATGATAATTTAATTCATTACTCGAGTGTGGATGCTACATAAACCCGAGGGGTTTATCAAAGCATCCCACACTGAGGGTTTGCATTAAATTCTCATATGCACACACTTCCCCATCTTTATTTTATATAATTTGCTGGTGACCAATTTTTCAAACCCAAGTGCTGTGATCCCCTCCCCATACACACACAGTGTCTGTCTGTCTGTCTCTCTCACACACACACACACACACACACACACATATTCTCTCTCTCTCTCTCTCTCTCCCCCCCTCCCTTCCTCTGTCCTCAAGAAATCCCAGTGGCACCTCTTTACTCTAGTTCTCTGAGGCACCAAATGTATCTTAATTCCCCAACTGAGCTGTGCAGCACCCCCCAGTCCCTTTGTCTCTTGCCCCACAGCACCCTCCTACTCACTCTGCTCCCAGTTTCAAAACTTCTTTTTTTTTTTAAACTTACAACTAAAATCACGATCACGATTATGATCGCACTCACTTGTGTCAGGCAGTCAGATACAGACTTATTCCTACCGATGGTGTGTGTTGCCCAAAGCTAGGGAACCGCAAGATCAACCAGATACTTAAAAAAGAATGGTGATAATTAAGGTAGGGTCAACAAAATGAATTAAAAAATAATTATGTGTAGGTGAGGATTTATTTGTATGCCTCGCTAAGATACGGAGCCGCCATGTTTTTGGAACTGTTTAGCCCACCCACTCACAAAATGGGAGCTAATGAGGGAGCGCTCCCTTTGGTAGCTGGAGCATGAATGCCTTAATAACCGACTGGTTATCATGGCAAATATCAACTTGGTAAGCCCATTAAAAAAAATTGCTCATCAGTAATTATTGTGGATTAATGCCTGCCAACCAATGATGGCCATGAAGTGGCAGTGCCCCCTTGTGATGTTATGTAATCTGATGACCTGAATTGTTTTACCATTTATAAAGTGCCCTATTTAGTAATGTTAGCTGGAAATAAAGACATAGACACAGGGTTTAAATAAAATGTTTATTGTGCTGCCACCTCTAGCCTGCATGTGATCCCAGGTGCCCCAACCCTGTTTTCCCTAACCAGCTGTCATGTCCTTGTTTGTCCATTTGTCCCAGCAGTCCATGTAGACTCTGCTTGGTGACCTTGTGTCCCAGCAGTCCACATAGGAGCTGTGGCTGGGTGGAATGTGGCAGACTTTTTCCTGAGGGGTGTTGCTTCGTGGTCTTTACAGACCTTTGTGCCAATGGCCGATGCCACTTTGGAATAGTCCTGGCCTGTGTCCTGTTGTATGTTTCCCCCCTGCCCTGGACAGCTGGTTCCCCATCTTACTTTTTCCCCTTTTCCCCTCCAGGCACGCAAGGGTGGCTAGCGTAGGGTATTTACAACTGATTCCCCACATAGGAGGTAGAGTTCTGAATTTAGTACTGTTCTAGTTGTAGAGTTTTAGAGTGTCGATATTTAGTATAATGTTATTGTATAGTTGTGTTTAATAAACTTTAACATTGTTGTTTGCATTTGAGCAAGCTTCACACCTCTCCTTGTGTTCCCAGTAGCGGTATTTGAACTTGAGCCCCCTTCCCCAAAATTTCCCCTGACACCCGCTGGCTGGGCATCACACAAAAACCCACCTCCGTGTGGTTGGTGTAGTCAGATTATCTTGTGTTTTTCCATTCCAAGTTGTAGCTGGGGGTGGACCTGTGCCCTGACCCGATCAGGCCATTTTGAGAGCAGTCGGTGTCAGGAGCGAACACTCACCCATTACAAACACTTTCTACATTTATAATAATTGTTTTGTATGCACATTGAAACTAGTGAGTTATCACCTTTACATTTCAAACTGTTAGCAAAAATAATACATCTTTAGGACTACTTTAACCTCTAGGCTATACTGCCAGCTGATCATTAAAAACTACGCATTTCAAGGCTGGCTCTGTGGTGTCAATAGGTATTGGGGCCCCATATCATGATATCTAAACCCTGGCTGTGTTCATGTCAATACAGATTTCTGGGGCTGCCACAGCACTGACTTCTGTCTTATTCCATTCCCTCTTTTACAGCCTTTTCTCTTACAATTTCAGGTGTGAACTCAGGTCTTCAAGATGCAAATGTGACTACATATCTACTGGCCTGGCATCATGGGGCCAGCCTTGAAATGTGTAGTTTTTGATTAACAGCTGGCAGCATAGCCTAGAGGTTAAAGCAAAGAGCTGTGAACAAGCTTCTTTCATCCAGCAAAATGAGTTTATTCCAGCATGCTCTATTTGTATATTGTGTGACCAGAGCAAGTCACTTATCCTCCTGTGGTCCCAAAACACACTCAGAAGCAAGTTGTACTGTAGTTGTATGCCTTTCCCAGACAAGGACAATAAAAACAATCTGAGCATGTTGACTTGAAAAGAAAAATTAGGACACCATTCATTGTTTATTAATTGTAAAACACATAAAACATGCATAATCTAAAATGCGTTATTAAAAGGTATTTTACTTTTTTGATGAAGTTAAAAACTATAACAGTTTCTTACTGAAAACTTTGGATGGAATGGGATTTTACCATAAAGGAAAAAATTAATCTAGTTGATCCTGCTTCTCATGCTCTTCGAGCGTGTCTTACACTCTGCAGCTATGCCAATGGACCGAACTTTCCAGAATGCCTTTCCCACCGTAATGTAAAAAGAAAAAAGGGAGAGATGGGCTGTGCATATGTGTGTGTGTGTGTGTGTGTGTGCATCTGTGTGTGCGTGTGTATGTATGTCTATCTCTGACAGAAGTGTTGCGCTAATGGAACTGTGCTACAAGGGAAAATAATTATCAACATTAATTAAATAAAATAATATATGGGTAGGTGGGTGTAAAAACCAGAATATTACTACCAAGATGCGTTGGAGTCCAACAAGAATAACAGTGCTAAATTCTGGCAGATCTTGAATGATATAGAAGGACGCAAATTGTCCTCCTCAATTCCATCCAAAATCAACTCTAGAGATACTACTTGCACCAACAAACATGACATCTTAGAAGCCTTCAATAACCACTTTGCCACTGCTGACCTAGCCTTTGATACCTCTCCCATAGGCAAATTGCTGAACCAGCAAACCGGCATTGCCACACCTTGGACCCCTTCCAGCACCTCCACTTGCTCTACCAAGATAAGTTTCACTCCTGCCGCATTCAAGCAAGTTGAAGACCTCCTAACCCACCTAGATATTAAAAAAGTGCAGGGGCTGGCCAAATTGCCCCCCTTTTTCTGAAAGTAGGCTATTATCATCTTGCCCTGCAAATCACTCACCTCTTCAATATGTCACTCCTTCAAGGCACACTTCCTCCAGTGTGGAAAACAGCCCATGTCATACCTCTGCTCAAATCTGGTGAACTGAGTGACTTGAACAACTACAGACCCATCGCTCTTCTTCTTATTCTGTCAAAATTTCTTGAAAAGCTGGTAAACTGACAACTAAGGGAATTTTTGGAGAATCACAACCTACTAAACCCTCTATAGTCTGGCTGTAGGCCAAGTCACAGCACAATCTCCGCATTAGCCAAGGTTACTAACGATTGACAAATTGCACTTGACGCGAGGAATTATGTTGCTACACTTTTCCTTGACTTAAGCAAAGCATTTGATACGGTGGATCCAATCTGCTACTGATCATGTTACATCACATCGGGCTGGATGATAATGCCCTAAAATGGTTTTCATGCTACCTTGTTGGAAGGCAGCAACAGGTGGTGGTGCAGGGTGACCTTTCTCCCTGCAAAATCCTTCCAAGAGGGGTACCTCAAGGTTCAATCTTGGGCCCTTTATTATTCGTAATATACATAAACAATATTGACAGAATATTACATCTGCCAGTATTCACCTATTTGCAGATGATACTGTGCTTTATGTCTCTCGTCCTACCATTGAATCTGCCTACAAGGATTTACAGCAAGAATTTAATATCCTACAGCAAAATCTGCTGCATCTGAAACTTCTACTCTATGCCAAAACACAAAAGTCATGTCCTTCTCCCATCAACTAATGCATCTTCCAGATCACATCAGCCTGCCAATATGCATATAGTATCTATGTAGGGTGAAACCCTGGAAAGAGTGGACACATTTAAGTATCTAGGCTTCTGGTTGGACTGTAAGCTTTGTATATCCCTCATGTTGAAGAACTCTCCAAAAAGCTAAAACAAAGGCTGGGATTATTCTTCTGTATCAAACATTTGCTTACCTATGAAGCAAGACTACAATTAGTCAAAACAACATTCCTTCCACTAATTGACTATGCTGACTTTCTTTATAGTCATTACCCCAAAACTGTCCTTACTAAGCTGGACGTCCTGTACTACAGGGCCTTAAGATTTGTGACTGGTTCTCTGTTCAAAACACACCACTGTTCTCTTTACAGCCAACTCAGCTGGACTTCCTTATCTACCATGTGGAGGGGTTGTGGGATAACAGATGGACCAGACACCAAACTTCTGGTTCAATACACAATCTCTGCATGATGTTTATTCAAAATACAAGAAATAATCTTCTGCAATGGCATATTTCTTCTTCAGTACATCAGTTTCCAACAACAGACTATGAATGTCCTTTCTCTGCACTTAGCCAGCACCTACTGACGCTGATCTCTGATCCAATTCACCAGTTGAGATGTAGCCACCACCCCTATGCAAGCCCTACTTGCTTGGGTAGTGGGGGCCCAAAAAGAAAAAGAAAAACAAAACAAGCTATAAACAAAGAATCTCAAAGCAGAATCACTGAAAGAAAGGTTACCCCAAACGGCATTGGCAAAAATCGAGTTTCAAAGAAATACAACATCATACATACTTCCATAATGCAATGCGTCATGGGATATATGCAAATCATCATGCCATTTCTTACTTAAGTTTACAACAATATAATAAGGCTGTTCAAGCCTTCTGAAAAAGGCAGGAGCCCTCACCATCGCAACCATTAACATCTGCAGCCTGTTACCAAAGCTTGATGCACTCCAAGCCTTTATCAGCCAACATAATCTTGACATCCTTGCTGTAGTTGAAACATGGCTGACACCAAAAGTTCCTGATCTGGCAATTACCTTACAGGGCTACAATGTTTTCAGACTGGACCGTGTCTCTAAAAGGGGAGGGGGCTGTACCATCTTCATTAAGGATAATCTCCTGGGGCACCTTGTTCCAACCCCTGTCCCTGCCTCCTCGGCCCAGCTTCTACCCATTAAAATTCTTCTAGGTCCCAATCAAAAAGCCCTCACCATCATCTCTGTGTATATTCCACCTTGAGATCAAGATCTTGGCATCAAAGAAGTTCTTAACTTCGTCAGCTCCCAACCTCCTGGCTCTGAACACATTCTGCTTAGTGATTTCAGTATAAACTGGCTTGCATCTGATGTCTACACTTATAAGGATGCCCTTGCAGCTGCCAACCTGTCACAATTGGTCACCACATCAACTCGGATAAATTACAAAACTGGCACCAGTACCCTGCTTGACTGGGTTCTCACCAATCACCCTACCAGGATCTCTCATACCTCCATTCTCCCAGACTCTCTCAGTGACCACTCCCCAGTTATATGTGAATGGTCTAATAAATTTCTAAAGCCACCCCCTACGATCATTACCAGCAGAGTCCTCCCCCATGGTCAACTTACCCATCTCAAACAGTACTTATCCTTGCAAGACTGGCTGCCCATCTGCAAGGCGACGGATGTTAACCTAGCCTTTGACTACTTCATCACCATCTTCAATAAGGCCTGTGACCTCTTCACTCCTTCAAAAAAACAGAAAACAAAAGCCCTCTGCAACCCTTGGGTAACTGCAGAGCTCCTTTCCCAGCTGAAATCTAGGGAGCACCTGTGGGCAGTGACTAAAGCCACAGGCAAACAATCTAACATCCAAAAATACAAACATGCCCATAATGCCTGCACAAAATCCATTCGTCTCACAAAAAGCTCATATTATAAGGATGTCCTCACCAACGCCTGGGGAAATGGTCGTGCTTTCTGGGACAATATCAAGAACATTACTAGGAAACAATAAAAGTCCCCTCCAGCCATGTTAATTGTTGAAGGGTCCACTACCCTTGATCCCATGGTCATTGCAAATACCTTTAACATGGCTTTTACTGACCTCAGTACTGTTCTACCAGCTGATTTTTTCACAGTCAGTCACACCCCCTCTAACTCACCCTGCACTCTGTCAAACCACCCTCATTTCTACTTCAGGGAGATTAAGATGAATGAAGCTCACCGCCACATCGTGTCAGCTATCTCCACTTCGAGAATCAGCAGTGACACCCTGGACCTTAAGCTGCTATCACTTACACTTGACAATGTCCTCAGTCCCCTAACTAAAATTCTTAATCTCTCTCTCCACACCAGTACATTCCCTGAAATATGGAAAACTGCCACTGTGACCCTGGTCCATAAAACTGGGGATAAGACCTGCCACTCTAACTACCGCCCGATCTCCATATTGCCACCACTATCCAAGGCCCTAGAGCATATTGCTGCAGACCAGCTCACTTATTATTTGGACAAATATAATATTCTGTGCACACAACAGCACGGTTTAGAAAAGGGCATAGTACCACCATTGCCCTGCTTGAATTTACCGCTGCAGTGCATAGTTCCTTGATAAAGGACTTCTTACAGGGCTGTCTTCATCGACCTCTCGAAGGCTTTTCACGGTCCATCGCCGGCTGCTGTATGACCAACTACTCCTTGCTGCTGCACTGACTCCAGCCCGCTTGGTTCAGAAGCTACCTTGACAACCGCTACAAAGAGTAAAATTGCCATTGCTATCTTGGACACCTTGCTTGTCCGCTCCAGAGTACCTCAGGGGTCCATACTGGGCCTTCTCCTTTTCAGCCTCTTTTAAACTCCCTACCACAGTCCTACTCAGAACAAATCATCTTATATGCGGATGGTGCTGTTGTCTTTTCACTTTAAGGACCTTTCACCACTACAACACAGCCTCAACTCGGATTCATTGCCATTGAAACATGGTTCTCCAATCACAAACTAGTCCTCAATCACAAGAAACCAAGTCCTTGCTATTCTGCAGTTCACATAACCATTACAAGCAACACCCCCTTGCCATCTCCACCAAGCAGGGGACTGTCCTCGAACAAGTTTACTCTTTCAAATACCTAGGGATTATGCTTGACCCCAATCTCTCCTATATGGCTCACATTGACAGCATGGCTAAAGCTGCCAACACACGCCTTGGATTACTCTACAAGCACAGGCAGCACCTCACCCCACAGGGCCTAAAGATTGCTGTCCAGAGCTCTGTGGTGTCAATTATTGATTATGGCCTCATTATCTACGGCTCCGCCACGACGTCCGCTCTCTGATGTATAACAACTGCTCTTAACAAAGCATGCCAACTCACAACTGGTGCCCACCGCCTAACCCACACCTGTGCCCTTTATGAACAATCCGGATGGCTCCAGCTCTCCAACCATATAAAGTATCTCACATGTGCTGTGGCGGGAAAAATCAACCTTGGCCTCACACCCCCCGGTGTTACTGCCTTGTTACATCAAAACACCAACCGACAGAACACCAGGAGCTCGACAACCCAGATTCTACAAGTTCCTCGCTGTCGAACTACGCAGGGCCAATGCTCCTTACCTATAGGGCTCCTCTATGGATGAATGGTCTCAGCCACACCATCTCCTCTGCCTCAACACTAGGTCTGTTCAAAACCAGACTCTGGGCCAATCTCATTGCCTCTAGCTCCTGTGACTGCCTCTTCTAGATGATGACCTACACAGCTTAAATCCTAACTTATATACTGCTTAACCCCAGGCACCCCAGTCCCCATCCTCCCAGCTCCTGAGGTGCCACTTCAAATCTCAGGTCTTCATACTATCTCATTAGTCTCTCCTTGCCCCATTACAGCACTTATCCTCCACCCCCACCCTGCCCCCTTTTCTCTTCTATCACTCCTTCCCATTAATTTTTCTACAAATGCCTCCGGCTGCATCTTCATCCTCCCTTTCTCCTCTCATCCCTGTTTCTCTGCCACCCCGGTGCCTGACCCTACCATTCCTTGTGGGCATATGCGTCTAGCTGTGTTCACCATCTTACTATAGCTGCCTCTGTTAACTACCTACGCTTCTCCTCATCCTCCACCCCTTACTCTTCCTATAATTGACCCCTTTCAATAGCACTGTTGTACATGAATTGTTTACTGTTATTTCATAGATACATAGACAGTGTCGGCAGATAAGGGCCTATGGCCAACCCAGTCTGCCCATTTGAGCTTGTAAGTTCAGTTATGTTTTCCTAGAAGTCTGTTGCCCCTTACCCCTGACCTCCAGAATTCCTTTATGTCTATCCCATGCATTCTTAAATCCTGTGATTGTTTCAGCTCCCACCACTTCCTCTGGTAGGGTGTTCCACTTGTCCACCACCCGTTCTGTGAAGAAATTCTTCCTCATGTTTCCTCTGAATTGTCCTCCCTCCAACTTCATCCCATGCCCTATAGTCCTGGAACATCTTTTTTGCTTAAAAATAGTGTATTCCTGCACCCTGTTCTTCCCTGTGAGATCTCTATCATATCCCCTCTCTCCTCCTCTCCTCCAGGGAGCACATGTTCAGTTCCTTCAACTTGTCTTCATAGGACTTGTGATGCAATCCATGCACCATCTTTGTTGCCCTCCTCTGAACCTTCTCTACCCTGTCTATGTCCTTACGTAGGTATGGTCTCCAGAACTGTACACTGTACTCCAGGTGGGGCCTCACTAGTGTCTTGTATAGTGGAATTATGACCTCCCTTTTCCTGCTGGGGATGCCCCTGCCTATACATCCCAGCATCCTATTTGCTTTACCTGCTGCCTTGTCACACTGTTTCCCTACCTTGAGGTCATCAGAGATGATAAGCCCAAGATCCTTTTCCTGCTTGGTGCATGCTATATCCTCACCCCCCAACTGATATATTGTGCCAGGGTTTTTGTGCCCCATATGCATTATCTTGCACTTCTTTGCATTGAACTTCAACTGCCAAACCCCTGACCATTCTTCAGGTTTCTGCAGGTCCCTTCTCATTCTGTCTACACCCTCCGGTGTGTCTACTCTGTTACAGAGCTTTGTGTCATCAGCGAACAGTGAAATTCTGCCTTCTAGGTCCTGTGCAATGTCACTGATGAAGATGTTGAATAGGACCGGTCCTAGCACTGATCCCTATGGTACTCCACTGGTCACTCTTCCCTCTGTGGAGTGACAGCCATTTACCACCACCCTCTGTGTCCTGCCACCCAGCCAGTTACCTACCCACCACACTACTGTCCTGCCCACACCCATTATCCCCAGTTTGTGTAACAGTCTTCTATGTGGCACAGTGTCAAAGGCCTTGCTGAAGTCCAGATAGGCCATGTCCACTGCCCTCCCTGATCCACCTCCTAGTCACCCAGTCAAAAATTCAACGAGGCTGGTCTGACATGACCTCCCTCTGGTGAAACCATGCTGCCTTGGGTCCTGTAGTCCATTGACAACCAGATGTTCTACCAATGTCTCCTTCAGTAGTGCTTCCATGATCTTCCCCACTACCGAGGTGAGGCTGACTGGTCTGTAGTTCCCTGCTTCCTCTTTGTTCCTGCTTTTGTATAAGGGGACTACATCTGCTGTCCTCTAGTCTTTGGGTACCTCCCCTGTTTCCAGTGATTGGCTAAACAGGATAGCCAGAGGTTCAGCCACCACCACTCTTAGTTCTTTAAGGACCCTGGGGTGCACCCATCTGGCCCCATTGCTTTATCAACTCTTGTTACTTCCAGTTCCTTCAGGACCCTTCTCGTGTAAAGGGACTTGTGTCCATTTCTGCACGATTCTCACCCTTGTACTCCCTTCAGACCCATTACCCTCCTCTTCCTCAGTAAAGACTGAGCAGAAATACCTGTTCAATATGTCAGCTTTACTGCTGTCATCCTCCACGCGACCCCATCCTACCCTTCAGTCTCACTATCCCTCCCTTTGTCTTTCTTTTTTCACTTATGTACCTGTAAAAGGTTTTGTTCCCTCTGCCCACTGATTTTGCAATGTGTTCTTCTGTCTGAGCTTTGGCTTCCCTTACTGACCTCCCTGCCTCCATTTGCTTCTCCTGGTACTTCTCCCTATCCCTTCTGCCTGTGTCTTTTGTATTGCCTGAATGCAATCTTTTTGCCTTTCACTTTCTTTGCTACCTCTTTGGAAAACCATAATGGTCTCCTCTTCCTTTTCCTTTTGCTAACCTGCTTAATGTAAAACAATTTCACTGTTTCTTCCTTATTGTTTGTTATTTCTTATGTGGAACCTTTGTAAAAGAGCCTTGGTTCAAAGGTACTTGTAATCCTAGAATAAATAAATTAAAAAAATAAAAATAAAAAACATGCATTTTAAATAACACAACTAGCTTAATTTCTATAATAGTCACCTAGTACTTTTTACCATCATCAAAACACCAAGTGCCATGGTATTTTCAACATTTACAGGTTTCATAAACACAAGGTATATACATTAAGGTATTTTATAACATAGTGCTATTACATACTAAATCCAACAACAATAAACACAATCTGTTTTACGTAAACTTGGAGGTCACCACAGTAACCTCCCTGTACGAGGACCTAAGAGGGAAAAATGACAATTAAAGAGGACACTGTAGCATAGTCAAGGGAGGGAGAAGGGGGTGCCCACAGGTGACCAACCTTATGGACTAGAAATAGTAAAGGATAGATTAGGCTTAGAAACAGAAGAACTGTTGCAACAGATCCAAGAAAAGGTTGGTCCTCAAGAGTAGCAGGAGCTCCCAGTCACATACCAGAAGATGGCATAATGCCTCCATCTGGACCTTCAAAGCCCTCACTAACAATCTCCCTCTTTACATATCAAGCCTCTTTAAATCAACACCTTGCACATACTCACTTAGGAAATATGATTATATCTCGCTTGATACCCCCCCCTCGGGTAAAATCTAATTTTGGCACCATATCCATTAGCCACGCATTACCAACCTTGTGAAACTCCCTCCAGATTACCCTAAAACTGACTCAGCCTTGTTAGACTAGCCTCCTTTAAATCTCTTCTAAAACCTCTGTTGAAGGAAAACTGCCAGTGCTATGCCTAGGGGCCCCCCCTTTTGATATTTTATATGGCACTTACCACTATATTTGCCCTGGCTCTCCTTGCTCCCCTTCTTTCTTTTGTTTTGCACTCCTGTCTGTCTATGACCTGCTATTCCCTGAGCCTCTCTCCCTTACACCTTTTCCCCCCTCATCCTACTTAACTTCGACTATTCCTACCATCTTATGGATCATGCTCTACCTTCCCTTACCTCCTTCCATTCCAATCATATTATGCAGTTAGCTGCTTGCACTTATGTAGATATGAAACAATCTGAGTAATCTCACTGTACCTTGTTATGTATTACCCACTGTATTGTGTGAACTATTGTATAAATCTGTATTGTTTTCCTTTTATGTATACTATGTGTGTCCCTCCAGGACCACCTTGCAAATGAGTATCTCAATGGTGCATTTCCTGAATAAAAATAACATTGAATTGAATTGAATTGCACACACCCTTGGTGTGGGATGTTTTTATAAACCACTCGGACTTTACCCTCGGGTTAATGTAGCATCCCATACCTCATGCCTGTATATGTGTGTGTGTGTGTAAAATTCTGGTTACACATACCTATCCATGTATTATTCTATATTTTAATACTGCAGTTCAGATTATGCATGTTTTAACAATGTTGTCCATCTATGTGTTTTTGCTATTAATAAATTCAATTAATGGTGTCCTATTTTTTTCCTTTTTAAGTCAAATCTGGATACAAAGAGCATAATATTTTCTGAATCATAACACATGCTCAGATAGTTTTTACTGTCTTTGTCCAGGAAAGGCACACAACTACAGCTTGTTTCTGGGTGTGTTTTGGGACCACAAGGAAGTTAAGTGATTTGCTCTGGTCACACAATATACAAGAAGAGCATGATGGAATCAACCCCCATTCTGCTGGATGAAAGAAACTTGTTCACAGCCCTTTGCTTTGACCTCTAGGCTGTACTGCCAGCTGTAAATCAAAAACTACACATATCAAGGCTGGCCCCGTGATGCCAGGCGAGTAGGTACATAGCCACATTTGCATCTTGTAGACCTGAGTTCACACCCAAAATTGTAAGAGAGGGAACGGAATAAGACAGAAGTTGGTGCTGTGGCAGCCCCAGAAATCTGTACTGACATAAACACAACCAGGGTTTAGAAATCCTGATATGGGCCTCCAATAACTGTTGAAACCACAGAGACAGCCTTGAGATGTGTAGCTTTTAATGATCAACTGGCAGTACAGCCTAGAAGTTAACACAATCCTAAAGATGGATTATTTTTAACAGTTTGAAATGTAAAGGTGATAACTCACTAAATTCAATGCACATACAAAACAATTATTGTAAATGTAGAAAGTATTGTAATAACACCTTAAAACATACTTAATAAAACATACAATTTCCTATTTAACCACAGTAAATGGAGGGCCAAGTTTCTCGCAACATCATTTCCTGTCAGGAGCCTAAAACATATGGCTACCCATAGCCCTTAATTATAGGCTGATTTACATATAAATAACTCTGGACTGCAGAGACTCAGACATAAACACAATGGCTCACTCAAATGAGTTTTTTATTAACTTTGAGACATTAAGAAACCCTTTTGCTGACAGTTCCCCTTTAAGAAAATAGAGAAGAGGATAGGGCCAAGGATAGAACCTTGGGGGATACCAGCTAGGATGGGGGGCAGACATCCCCAGCAAGGACATATTGAGTGTGTCCAGTTAGGTAAGATCTAAACCAATCTATTGCAGGGGAAGAAAGGCCAGCAGAGAAGAGTTTAGTGAGAAGGAAGAGATGAGAGACAAAGTTGAAAGCCTTTACAAGGTCGATGAAAATGGCGGTAGTGATAAGCCCACAGTCCATGCCCATCAAGATGGGATTGATGACTCAAAGCAATGACGTCATGGTGGAGTGGTCTTTTCTGAAACTCGACTGAAAAAGAGAGAAGAAGGCAGAGGAAGAAAAGAAGTTGGAGAGTCTATTGAGGACAAGGGATTCCTGAAGCATGGCCAGAGAGCGAAGAAGTGAAATGAGACGATAATTGCCAGGCAAGGAGTGATCACCCCCTTTGTGCAGGGGAATCACCTTCTTGGCTTTCCAGGCCTGGGGGACAGTGCCAAGAGTGAAAGAAAGATTTAACAAGTGTGAAAGAAGGTGGGCAATGGCAGGGACGGAGATTCGAAGAAGAAGAGGATCAAGGCTATCTGGGCTCGATTTACATGAATTCGGGGACAAGAATGCACAAAGAACCACCTGGGATGAGACAGAGAAGAAATGAAACCATCAGAGGTGTCCCTGGTAGTGAGAGGATGCGGGGATTAGCAGGACTGAGGAGGCACATGGTGAAAAAATGTATTGAGGATTGAGGCAACAGAGGAGGATCAGAGATAAGTTTGTTGTTGACAAGCAGGAAGGGGTGGACTTGGGAAGGGGTTTAAAGAGGAGGTGAGGGCCTGCCAGAATTTAGAAGGAGGAGCAAGGTTTTGCTTTTGATGGACTTGAAGAACTGTGCTTTGGTGGCTCTAAAGGCTCTGGTACAAGCATTTCTAAGAGAGCGATAGTGGCACTGATCAGCGTGGGGGGGGGGAGATTTGTAACATACCCAGGCGTGGTTGCAGGATTTGCAAAGACTGATAACATCAGCAGAGATCCAAGGGTGATCGAAGTATCTAACTGTGGTGTCAAGGGGCGGGGGCATGGGTGTTCCAGGCTTTATACAGATAGTGGCAGAAGATAGAGAGAACAGAGTCTATATCAGGGGCTGAGTAAATGAGAGACCAGTCAGTGGAGGAGAGATCGCAGAGGAGGGCTGCAGTGTCAAGAGTCTGTAGCGACCTAACCCATTAGTAGTTGGGGGAGACTGGGCAACCAGAGTTTGTGTATGCATTAGGTCATGTAGTGATTGCTCAAGGAGTCCAGGAGCATACCGGAAGCAGAGATTTGATGGGGTGGGAGGAGAGCACCCAGTCCAAGAAGCAGTGATTAAGGGAGATGGGGTTGGGTCTGGTGGGTTCATCAGTTAGCTGGTGGAGGTTCATGGATTCAATTTATTCAATAGTAGGTTTCAGAGCCGGGAAGGACCAGTTCAGATTGAAATCCTCAAGTATGATTAGCTCACCCGAAGAGGAGAGTGAAACAAGGGAAGAGATGGTATCAACAAGGGGGGAGATTCTGAGGGAGACATAAGGGATAGCTACAAAGATAGGGAGGGAGGAGGGGAGGGGAGCTTTAAGTTAACTAGGAGGAGCTTATGTGCAGAGAGTACAGACTCACATAAAGAGACTGAGCAGGGTAAGTTCAGGCAAACATAAATATAAACAGCAATAACCTGACATGCCTTTCCTCATCAATTATCCAGTCAGTCTAGTCTTGTTAGGTCGTCCTTTATCCATGAAAACAGGAAAACCAGGATTAAAAAGGAATTTGCCATCTTAAAATATGTCATAGAGTCAATTTTACATATAAAAAACACTTTTTGCAATATATTTCCAACTATACTAGGTGCCAAATATGTGTAAAACACCCATTTCCTTTGTGCAGTATGTGCTCATTTGCACTCATTTTGGGATACAACAGAGGAAAATTATTTTTTTTAAATGGAATTGCCTGTTTTTGAAAAAGGAAGAATTAGTGGCCCCAGTCTTGATACTTACAATACTCCTCTGCTCTTAGAATATCCTCTAGTAATCCCTTCCGCAACATAGCTGTTGTTCTCTGGATGAAAAACTGGGGCACCATATTGGTAGGTGATAGACCCAAGTGCAAAATGAGTATTTAGCATCTATTAGCTTGTAGGGCTGTGCAATCATATATTATTCAGGACAAATGCTGCATTTTTTTACAAATTTACAAATACAGATATCACTTTGAAATATCTGTATCTGTGTCAGAGCACAGTCATTAAAATACCACAAATAAGCCGAACCAGTGGCACTGAGGGTTGAGGCACTGGGTGCCACACCTCTTATCATGCCGGTGACCCAAGTTCTTTCACAAGCTTGGGGTGCCAGGGGTCAGCTGGGGGGAGGTTGAGGAGCCGATTGAGCTGCTGACAGGCAGCTCTACACCTCGGGGAAGGCTTGAGGGTCTCCTTGGTGCTTGGTTACCTCCTGATGAAGGCTGGGTGGCGGTATTAGTCGAAAAGCCCTGGCTTTAGGCCAAAGGGAGGGTGGAAGGGGCTGTCACTGGAGCCATAGTGCACATGCATGCCTCCACGTGCATGTGCATCCTCATTCTGGGGCCTTGGGGTTAAGGGCAGTAAATGGAGAAATACAGGGGTTGCAGCATGATGATGCCTCTGGGCTGGCTCCAGGGGCTACGCTGGGACATGCAAGGCATCTATAAGATCCCAAAAGATCCCCAGAGACCGGTAAGGATGGCCAACATGAGCAGCAGCTCACTGTGGAGGATAAAAAGCAATATGGAAAAAAATATACCAATAGCTTAAAGAAGTTCTGCCGACAATGGGAAAGCCCTGACCGCTGCACAGATCGGGGCTTCGCCACTCCGGTCCCCCACGCAGTCACCATAATAAACATGTAGTTTATTTATTGTATCATGTGTAAAATCCTGAGACTCCCCGGTGGTCCCAACATTTTTAAATATGGTGCCTTGGAACCCTCGCGATCTCGCTGGAAACATCATGAGATCGTGACATTTCATTACCCTAGCATTAATACAGTCCCTATGCATGGAAAATAACTAGGTCTGTATCTTCCATACCTGGTGCTATTTTCATGGAATTTGACTAAATCCCATGGGTATGGCAGGCAAGCCCATGGGGTTTAGTCAAATTCCATGAAAATAGCACCGGGTATGGATGATACATACCCCGTTATTGTTCTGTACACAGGGACTGTATTAATGCTAGGGTTATGAAATGTCACGATCTCACAATGTTTCCAGCGAGATCGCGTGGGTTCCCAGGCACCATATTTAAAAATATCGGGGCCACTGGGGGAGTCTTGGGATTTTAAGAGTGATATGGTAAATAAACTACATGTTTATTATGGTGACCAACGGGGGGACCAGAGCGGCGAAGCCCCAATCTGTGCAGTGGTTGGGGCTTTTCTGTTGCCAGTAGTTCTCCTTTAATTGGGTTCATGCTGAAAACATGTAGCATTGTCTAGCTCCCCTTTCCCGGTACACATACATATGTACAGTACATGCATACAACACACAAATAGTAGCGTGAGACCTGAGCTGGGGCTCAATGACATGTGTGTGACTACTATTGCTCATTACAGTAATGCATTTTGTAATGATAACTCTACATAATGTTAATACCTCTCAAACCCTTGGTCTTCTGTAATCATTAGCAACAAAAGAAGTCACAAATGTAAAAAAAAGTTTCCTAAACACAAAGGTGCAGACAGATACAGATACAAATACCACTACCAGAGGCACAGATATGAATATCAGCAAACTCTAGCCAGAGCTGACACAGCTGCAGCAAGCTTGAAGAAGTTCCAAGGAACTAATGCTGCCAACAGAACTGTGCATGCATGGCACTCATGTATGCTCAGTTTGTTGAATGGCATACTGCCATTCCCAAAATGGCAATGCCGGTGAACAGCACACACGCCTTCTAGTACAGAATGCGGAAGTAGCAGCCAAACTAGTACCACTGTAGCTCTGCAGTGAGTGACTGTGGCAAACTGTTTCAAGCACTGTTAGACTGTCAGAAGGACACTTCCAAAAGTCTAATGGAAGCTTGCCATGGTCACTCGTTTTCAGAGCAACACCAAAACAGCTGGAGGCTCCGCCTGCAGCCGTAAAAAGCAGCCCCATGCACAGCCCTGCTAGCCTGTGATCAGGCATGGCAATGCCATATTGGATAGGAATGGCAGTGATAACTGTGGGGCAGAGTTAACCTTTGGGCATGGAGCATATGCAACTGTGCCTTTTCAGCTGTGCAGTTGCTAACATAAGGTGTTTGCTTCCACGTTGTATTGTGCAAACAGAGTTGCAAAGTGCAATCCTGTTATGGCAGACAGACCTGTAGTTCAGTTGTCTGTTTTGCAGATTTTGGAGTTAGGTCCTCATGTGCAGGCCCCAGTCCACATGTTAGCATAGCTGTTGTCTTCTACATTGGGAACCGCGGGTCAAAATCCATGAATTGAGCAATTGGGCTGTTGGTCCATTAGCCATGGTCTGTACACTTGCCACAGGTAGGGGACCTCCTCTCAGCTCATTTGCCACACTGCCAATCCCTGGTACGAAGTGGGGAGCTGAAGGGATCAAGGCATATCTTTATGCTACTTATGGGAACAAGCCATGTGCTTCTGTCCCAGGGTTGCAGGCTACCCCACTATTGGCAGACGCTGCTTGCAAATGATGACTTGCACCTGCATGTGTGTACAGCAGTCTTACACTCACAGACATCTACAAGAATGAGGGATGGGCCAGCACAGGATGCTCACTGACTGCATCGAATATGTCATCAGCTAGCAATAACAGCACAGGTTAAATACATGCGGCAAACTGCAGATGCTAACTATTCATCCCTCCCTTCAGCATGTGCTTGTGGTGCCTCCTAATTCTACTATCCATAATTCTGCTTAACAGGCTGTTTGGATCAATTTCTTAAAACCTGTCATGATTTTGAACACCTCAGATATACTGTATCACCCCTTAACTGCCTGTTGTACAATTACTTCTGATATGGTAACACAGATTTTGGTGGCAAATTATCTCATATTAGCCCTGGCTGACAAGAAAAGCAAGTCAACATGTGGAAAGTGATTACCTCTCAACCTTTCATCATCCAGATTTAGGACATTACCTCTGTAAGTGTAGAAAAAAGGGGCAAGATGGTGGACACATCTATGAATCATAATAGCCTTCGAAACATTCAGAACACTGTGTAATTGGAACCTTTTTCATCCTCTCCTCTCCTCTCCTCTTGTGCTCAACAGTACTTCTGCCATCTTTGTCCAGCATCCAGCTCATTTCAGTTGACCTCACAACTTCCTGCTCTACAGCTCACCAGACTACTGTGGCCCATGTCAGACTCGTCACATGTGTGGGGGCCCAATGCAAGATTCCACCGTTGTGTCCCTGGGCTTAACTCTTGGTCAGTGTGGCAGGGAGGGGGGCTTGGAGACTGCAAAGACTGCAGTAGGTGAAGTGGCGATCACTAGTCTAAGATCTGCCAACCAGGGAGTTTTTTCCTTGTTAAACCATTCCCCTCCCTATCTCTATTGTACCTTTTACAGCCCTGTTTTTTTTTTTTGGGGGGGGCAAGATGCCACACCATGTCCTATACAGGAGACATTACAGCAAAAACAAGGCTGCAAGCCTTCCCCAGAGTAGAACTGCACTGACCCTGCAGCACTCTGTAGACAACATCAGTCAAAGGTGGGGACATTGTGCTCACAGTGCAAACCTCGTCTTCCACATGGAAGAGTGATGTACTCCCTGTCAGCGCCTGGATAGGCAGAAATGTATGTTCATATTCAGAACATTTGTTATTCACCAAGCAACATGGATTCTATAAGGATTTCTTTATATTCTTAGTGTACAATGTGGGATAGCACTCACCCCATGTAGGACAGGAGGCTTTAGAGTGGCGAAATGAAGGACTGTCCCTTATTTTAGCTCATCTTTTCTTCTCTCCATGAGAATCAGGCTCAGGAATGGAGGTGCCCCGGATGGTCGTGAGGGCCAGGAAGCTGAAGCCCCTCCAGCAAGGATCAGGTACGATTTCCCAGACAGCTGCACAATGCAAACTCCACGCTTTGGCTGCCTAGCTGCTGGCTGGAACCGCAGAGAGTCACGCTGGCTGCATCAGCTACCCCGCCGCCCCCACCACCACCCTTATCAGACTCCTCCTTTTATAGTGTAGGTCACCTGGGCGTTTGAGCCTATCAGCTCTCTTTACCATCTGCAGCTTATCAGCTACCACTGCTAGAGGTCACTGTCATCGAGCTGACTGGTCTGCTGCCCACTACCCACACAGGCGCTCTCACCCGATATCCCGGCTGACTGACGGGGTGCTGGTTATCGAGGGACTTTTCCAGCCCTGATCTTTGGCTAACTGAAGTGGAGTGCAGGCTGTACTGCACATCCCCGATTAAAACCAATCTGCTCTAACCCCTAGGGACAATGCATTTCAGCACTGGAACCTTGAGCAAAGAGGGAACTGCCCGTAGCTCTTTCTTGTTCTTATGCAAAATGAGATTACCGTTCTTTAGAAAAGAATTGAAGCTCACTGATTTGTCTGGTAGAGCAGATAGCCATCAAGAAACAAACTTTATTGGATGGGATATCCCTGAGAATGGGAGCTAAGGGTCCAAAAGGTGGCTTGCAGACAGCTGTATGAGCCACCTTCTGGTCCCATGAGGGAACTGGATAGCAGTACGAAGGTCTGGGATAGATAGTTACTCAAAAAATGTAGAGTGAGTACCTAAGAAGGATCCCCTCTAAATGCCCTAGCACAGCCCTTAGAAACTAGACCTGACCCTGAAGGGTGCTGAGGGTTAAGCTCTGGTGCACTCCTGACAGGAGGAAATCTGAAATCTGTGGGATGATTACCCTAGCGGCCTGGAGCCCTAGTCATCTAGCCCATTATAGAAAAATGCTCCAGATCCTACCATATGCTTCAGAAGTTGAAAACATTCCATATGCCAGTAAGTGTCTATGACTTCAGTTGAAAAACCTTGTTTTAGAGACCTTGTCCTGTCAGTTCAGTTCAATTACTTTATTGTTTGCATCACGTGATTACAGCATCAATACAAACACCAAAAGAATTCCACATATGTGAAATATGCAAGTATACAAAAGAAATAAAAACAATTAAAAACATATGAAGGGTTTACTCCTTCGAATTCTGTACACAATACTAAAAGAATTAGCAATTTTATTCACAATTACAACATCATTACCAGTCATTAGAAAAGACAGAGGATCCTTAAGTAGTTCACTTAAATCAGAGAGGATACTGAGGACCCACTCACAATGGGGTTTAAAATACCAGGGACACTTAAACATCAGATGTTCAAAATTTTCTCTGCCCCCACCCCCCTGCTGACAAGAACAAGAAGTCTCCAAGGCCTCTGGTGCATGTGCAAATCTAGCAGCTTAAATATTGCTTGGAAATAGCTCAGACTTATACATTAAAGGATAGTTCTTTTCATAGAATCATGAAATCTGCCAACAGAAAGGACCCTCAGCCCATCCAGTCTGCCCTTAACTCCCCCGGAAAACCCTCCCTCCCTTACCAGCCTGCCCTCTGCCTACCAGGCCCATATGCGTGTCCTAGGCTCTTTAAAGTTGTCTACTACACCCACCCCACCACCCAATCTATCAGCCTGTTCCATGGCTGTACTTCTCAGTAAAGAACCCCCGATGATCCCTCTGAATCTGCCCCTTCCAATTTGTAGGTATGCCCCTAGTGGAATTGTTCTTACTCAGTTTGAAGATGCTGTCTACCTTCACCCTATTTATGCCCTTCAAGTATTTGAATGTCTCCCACCATGCCCCCTCTCCCTCCTCTCCTCTAGTGTGTGCAGTCTGTGGGGGAGCGCGTGTTAGGCCAGTTCCTCCCTTCTCCACTGGGTTACACCTAGTTTTGCTCTCCCCCTTCCCTAGTTTAAAGCACTCCCTAGTATTTTATCTATATAGCCCTGTAGGTTCCCCCTCAAAATCCTAGCTCCCCCCATCATTTATATGCAACCGTTCCCTCACATACAGACTCTGGTCCACCCATGTGTCTTCCCAATTACCTATACACTCATAGCTCTCCCTCCTGCACCACTGCCTTAGCTAGTGGTGGAAGTCTTTGATTCTCAGTTGCCTTGCTGTTCTGGTGCAGTATACTGGCAGGATTTCTGAGAAACCTATGGTATCCACCATCCCCTTGCACCCTCTAGCTAGTGCCATAAATCTCCTGTGCACCTCTACCACTTCCTCCCCAGCCAGGTAATTTGTACCAAGGTATAAAACCAGGTGAGGTTCCCCCCCAATCAGCCTAATGCAGTCCTTAATTTTTGGGAGTGCCCTGCTCACCTCCACCCCTGGCTCACAGAAGACCGACCTCCCATTGAATGCTACTCCCTTTCTTAACCAGTGGATTACTTTAATAATAGAGTCCCACACTATCACAGATTTTTCATGTGCTGACCCCTCCTTACCTGGCTGTTTCTCTCTTCTCCTGACTCCCCGTCCCTCCCACCTCCACCCCTTCCCTCACTGTCCCTTTGTCCCCTGCCCTGCTGGATGGTCCCCAGCCTCGTACTCCCTCCCACTCTCCAACCCACCCTCTCCCTGGATGCCTGTTCTTCTCCAGTCTCCCCTCAGGATGCCCTCTCCCGCCTCCTTCCCTTTTTCACCCCGACTGTTATAACCTGCCCCCCCATGCTGTCTCTCCCTTTTCCATTGATATTACCCTTCCTCTTTACTTCCTGGACTACCATAGCCTGATCCTTCCCTGCTCCCGACTTTTTCTGCCTTTTCTGGCTTGTCTCCTTATCCCCCATGGCCTCAATCCCATTCCCATCCTCTTGCTCCATTATCTCCATTAAGGGCCAGTATCTGTTTGAGCCTGTTGTGTACTTAAATTCATGAACGTTGGCACTCCTGCCTGTCGTGTCCCTGCCCCCTGACCTGTTCTTCCCCTCCGTGATGCCCTGTGTGAGTTGTCCCCTCCACCCCCGTCCACCCAGTCGGCCTGCCTCCTGCCCCTAGTTGATTGCCTTCTGTAAGTTTTCTGGTGATGTCCCTTTTTGTCCAGGACAAATCTCTTTTTAGCCATGCTAGCTCAGCCTCCAGTCTCCCCAGCCTTTGACAAGCAAAACATGCCCCCAGTCTCCACAGAGTGCTCAGGAACACTGCCACACCACAGTTAATACAGCCCATGACCCTCCCTCCTCTGTGTCCCCTTTTCCCTTCCTTCCCCTGGTCATCCCTCCTCCTATGCCACCACTGACCCACACCTGAAAGCGCCTCTCCATACTGCCTCATCCTGGGATGCTGCCCCGACTATTCCCTAGGCTTGCCTTCCCATACCTCTCCGTCCTCAAGCCCCCCCTTCTACCAGCAAGGCCATTTTCCCCTCTCTCCCATTTGCCCCCCTGGTGTCATGTTCCCAGTGACAGTTACCTCTCCTTTACCAGTTTGCCCTCCTTTACCAGATCCTGCCTACAGTTTAACAATTTGCCCTTAACTCTCACTGCCTTAACATATGATTTCTTAATCAAAACCAATGACAGTGACCAGTGAGTCCTTCTTGTTCAAAAACCAAGGACAATTTAACCCCTCAACTCAACTCTGTTAGCTGAACCTTAATTTAGCCTACTAGTTCCCACTCAGACACTGTATCAGTGCCCCCCCGATAGGAGCATCTTGCCCCCTAAGCTCCTTCCCCCGCTGTTCTTATGACCAGTTGGTTTGTAGCTCAGCCCTTCCCCTTCAGTCTCCAAGCCCTGCCTCTGTGCCTTTGAGTATTTAATTAAGGTTGGAGAAGGGGCCTATTTTTTTCCAGATGCAAAAACAACTCTTTCTGCCAACTTCTTCTGTCCTATGGCTGGGTGCTGTTGTGAAGCCCAGCTGCAACAGTTCCAAATGCCTTCTGGTTCACTGCTGCTGTGCCACTGATGCGGCCGCCTTCCACCTCCTTCCTTGTCTTCCAGGATATAATCTAAGTAGGACCTATAGTCAAACCAACTCTCATTAGCTGCGTATCATGGAGAAAAGCTGGAATGAGATATCAATTTTACATCATATACCTGATTAATGTTTCTAATGTTGTTCTTAATGTACCTTCTATATTTCCAACTAATGGTAATGCCTTTATACAGCTGCATGGGTGGAGCTCCGCAGATGTTATGCCATCACTGTAGGAGAACAGGGGGTCGGCTCTGGAAAGCGGCCCTGTGTTCTCCTACAGTGCTGCAGCAATGTCATGACAGAGCTTACTGTATAGCAGCTGTCCTCCATGATGGAGCTCCCCTCTGCAGCACAATCTCCCCCTCCCCATGGTGCACTACTTTGTAGACGTACTTCTGCTTTCACTGTGCATGCGTGAGTATCGTGCATGCGTAGTGTCGCCACCGCCATCTTTTAAATGGCAACCGTCACCACTCTCAGCCACTCCGTGACCAGCTCCGATGTCACCGCCGATCCGTGACCACTGCTACAGTACTCTGTGAGCCATGCTGCCACTGCTCTGATACCTGGACAGGTAAGAGCTCAGCACAGCCGTATAGGCTCTGACAAGAACTTGTTTGTAATAGTTATGGAGATATTAAAATTGGTATTTTTCCAGTAAATTAAAAAGTTGGGATAAGCAAGGAGAATTTTGAAGGCCTTGCAGTGTCCACCTTTCTTTTTCTTCTAGGCACATTCTCAGACCATCTGAAGTAACCCGAGCACATTTAATCCAGTAACCTATAAAGAGAGAGTTCGCCAAAGTCTGAAAACTATCAAGGACAATCTCAGATCTGACATATGCAGAATGAATAGATTTATTTAACCTCGAAGAGGATTTCAGAAGTTGAATAAGAATCGTTTCCAAATCATTTAACATATAGGGGTGCCAAATCTCTGAGGCAAAAAGCAATTGAGATTAGGTTTAGAGCAGGTTGCCTGAATAAGAGGCCTAATGCTACAGCCTTCTTATTTATAGTTGAACTTTTTAAGGCCAAGAAAAGTTTTTTTCACGTTTGTGATAATGTCAAGGTAACATGAGTGCTCTAGGCCATTGGCAGAGAACTTTAACCCAAGATAAGTGTGCTGGTTGACCGTATTAAAAATGATATGTCCAATATGCCGTGAAGCTCTAATGTTTGATCTACTGTTCCCAAAGACAGCTACCTGTCTTTTAAAAGGATTGATAATGAGAGACAAGCTTTGAGTTCCTGAGACCAAGAGTTGTAATTTTTTTAGGCCACTTTGAGATAATGATAGCAGCACCAAATTATCTGTAGATGCCAGCAGAGGAACTTCATAGGAGCCTATCTGTGGAGAGTCTGAAGGATTTTCACAGATTCACAGAAATTTGATGGTAGAAAAGAACCACACCGGCCCATCTAGTCTGCCCTTATATACACCCCTTCACCCACTCCTCCTTTTACTGGAAAGCCATTAAATGACTGTAACAGTTTATCTAAGTAAACATTAAATAACATCGGTGCTAATAAGCACCTTTGTCTAACACTCTTACTAATGTCCACTTTAGTGGAAGCAGCACCCAGAAAGTTGCAGGATGCAACACGGCAGGTGCCAGCTGTGGGTGGCCACCCAATCTCTGGCGGCACCCTCAGCGGGTAGTGCCCCCCCATGCCTGATTGCGGGCATAAGTATAAATATAAGAAACTCCTATATCCCTGATGGTCTAGTGGACCGCTCGCAGCCCGATTGCGGGCATTAGTATAGAAATAAAACATCTATATCCCTGGTGGTCCAGTGGACCGCTCTCGCAGCCAATCGTGGGCAGGGGTCTAAAAAATAATAGAGTCCATCCCTGGTGGTCAGACCAGCTGTACCCACCCTCTCCACTGAGAGCCCTGCCACCCCACCCCCGGTCAGCGGCGGGCGGTGACTCCCCCACAAACCGCAACCACCGCCCGACTGACGCGTACAGTACGGCTATCGCCCATTGATTCACAGCATGGGCTAATGGACATGCAGACTCGTACTTGCATATAACCAGATATGTGAATGGATTCATTCACATATCTGGACTGTGTAGTATGGTACGAGTCTGCATGTCCATTGGCCCATGCTGTGGACCAATGGAGTACAGCTTACTGTACACAGTCAGTCGGGGAGCAGCTGGGCAGCTTGTGGTGGGAGCTGCCGCCTGCCGCTGACCGGGTTAGGGGCGGGTGGCGGGGCCAGTGGGAGGTGGGAGGGGCTACCGCTGGATCACCAGGGTGGATCTATTATTTTAGACTTCTGCCCGCAGTCGGGCTGCAAGCAGTCCACTGGACCACCAGGGATATAGGAGTTCCTTATTTTTATACTTATGCCTGCAATCGGGCAGTGGGGCACTTTGCCGCTTGTGCAGAGGGCGTCGGTCCCCGACGGCTACAGCCTGGCAGGGCACCAGGCACAAGTCACCAGGGATGGGTGCACCTGCATGTAAATGGGGCCATAATGACATGCAAATGGCCCCATTTGTGCCTTGCATGCATTATGGCCCCATTTGCATGGGCACCTTTGAATATTACGGTTGATGCACCTAGCGCAATGGCACTTGCACTAGCGCATCCCCTGCCCCTCTCTGGCCACTTGCGCTGGTGCAGTGCCACTGCACCAGGCACAATGTGGGTGGCCACAGAGTGATATTCAACGGTTCTGAGCCATGGTGCAGCACCGTTGAATATCACCCTGTCAGCACCCTGGCACATCCCAGTTGCGCTGCACCAGGCTTGCACTACAGCCTGGCGCAGTCTAAATATCCCACCCTCAGTATAAAACAGAGCAATAATCCACAGGGTTCAATTCACTAAATACCATTAAAAGCCTGGCACCATAAAAAAGTTTTTAATGCTTGTTTTAAGCCTCCCACCGCTGTGCACTCCCGAAGCCGACATGGTAGAGAATTCCAGAGGGTAGGGGCAACATACATAAAAGTCCGGGTCCCGGAAGATTTCAAAGACACCCTTGGGAGCTCTAGCAATACATATTGTAAGGGAGATAACCCACCTAGGGAAATAAGCTGTGCTTGTAACCGCTCTAGGGTGAGCTTTGAAAAACGTTTACCAGATATATCTAAGAGGCTAATGAGGCAGTACATCTTAGGATCTGCTTTATCTCCAGTTTGAAAAATAGGGACTATATCTGCCCCTTCCAAGAATATGGGAAAAAAGCCTCTCTTATACAACAATTGAAGAATAATAGCAAAAAATCTGACCAGAGTACAATTGATGACAACAAACTTCTGGGAGAATTTGGTCAGGTAGAGGTGCTTTACCCCCTTTTAGGGCAGAAAGTGCTGAGAGGATCTCAGGGGACCAAAAATTACCTAACTGGGCAGTATATCAAGAACACTGGGTTATAACAAAACTGCTCATTATAGAATAAGTTGCTTTATCCAGGTATCAGTTGAGATGTAGATATCCATAGAATTTGACCAATTATCCGTGCCCTTCACTACCAATTGCCAGAAAGATCTAGTGTCATTCTGATGACTAATCTTACACAGATACATAGATACTGTTGACAGATAAGGACCACCAGACCCATCTAGTCTGCCCATTTATACTACCTGTATAAATGGCCCGTGACCCTATTTGGTCATTGGCTTAAACTTTTACTTCCCATCTCTAATATTCCCTTATTCCTGTCCCATGCATGTTTGAAACCTGCTACTGTATGGGCAGCCACCACCTCCTGAGGCAGGCTATTCCATGCATCCACCGCCCTCTTGGTAAAAAAAATATTCTCACATTTCCCCTTATGCGGCCCCCCACCAGTCTCATGGCATGCCCTTTTGTCCTGGCACTGCTTTTAAACTGGAAGGTATTATCCCCTTTAACTTTGTTAATGCCATTGAGGTATCTGAACGTTTCTATCATACCACCCCGCTTGCTCCTTTGCTCTAGTGTGTTTTATCTTGAGCATATTTTAATTTTTTTATTTACTGAAGTCTTAGATTACAATACCTTTGAGCATAAACAGCTCCTTTACAAAGGTTCCACGTCAGTGGGGGAGGGTAACAATACATACAAAGGTAACATAATTATGAAGGTTTTAGGTAGAACATTTTTAGGACTAGATCTGCACCATGTGGTAAGAGTCAGACAACTGAAGTAAGTTAAGGAAACATTTTGGTAGTATAGTATAGCAAGCTGGTTGACCCAAAGTGAGGAGGCAGCCTAGGGGGCCTTGTCATCATGGACGTGATTAGATTAAGTGCTCCGGGGGGTAGTGGGTGCAAAAAAGAAGACAGAGGAGAGCAAGTGAATGGACAGTGGGGAGGGGAGTACAGAGGGGAGGGAAGAAAGATGAGGAGGGAGAGATGAAGGGGTGTCAGGGCATAGGGGAGAGTTGGATAAGTGCTATGAGGAAAAGGATATGTGGAAAAGAGAACCGAGGAGCTCAAATGGTAGGTGAGTGGGAAGGGGAGTGCAGAGGGAGAGGGGAGAAAAGTGGAGAGAGAGGTAGAGAGGGGGTCATAATGGGGTGGTGGAAAACAGGCTCACATAATGGGGAACAACTAGGGTCACCAGAGAGTGGCAAGAGAGAGGCGGACCCAGTTAGGAGAAACAGTCACAGTTGCTGTTAGTTGTGAGATGCTGCCTGAGCCGAAGCTTGAAAGGGCCCATTTTGGGGCAGCCAGGATTTCACTGCTCAGGGCATTGTACCACAAAAGGGCTCTAATCAATAATATTATCCCATTGAACCTCATAAAATGCTGTTTTTTAGTTTTCATAATTTTTTTATATTTATCCCTGGTCTTATTTAGAAATTTACAGTCATTTCTAGAAAGGTGTTTTTAGTGTATTTGACAAGACTTAGGAGTTTAGATTTTTCTTGCCGGCAGTCCTTTTTTAAACCAATCGTGAGATTTGTTTTTTTTTGGGTACCGAATTACCCTCTTAATGCAGAATAGATAGTAAATTAACAAACAGTTCCAGGTTTGAATATAACTCTAGGGCAGTAATATGGGAGTTAACTGAATTTAGGTTAGGTTGTAAAGGTGGAGAGATAATCTGGACAACAGTGGATGAAGTTCCCTCTGTCCAGAAAACTCTCCTCCTGTTCCTAATTCTCACATTTAAAAGAAAAAATATCACCATGTGAGCTGGCGTTTATCTGCTCTTATGAATCACTTAAAGTTCAACCAAAAGCAATGGGGAGATGGTCACTTTCTGATCTATTGATCATATATACAAAGGCCCAGACCTCAAGGGGGCCATCCCACAAAACACAGTCAAGTACCGAGGCTCCTTGAGCAGAAAAATATGTGAACTGTCCTGGGTTATCATCAAGTAACCTCCCATTTAGGCGAAAAATTATAGTGTAACATTAATAAAATCCTTCCCTGCCCTATTTGCTCAGGTATCACATGAGCACCTAACTTTGGGGGAAGACTCATTACAAAGGGCATCAGCTGCTGAGTTATCCAAGATGCCATCAAAGTTACCCGTCCTGGCACTGAAATCACGAAGCATCAAAATTGAGATGTTGCAAAATTGCAGGTATAATGATTCAAAAAGGGCCTCCAAAGTGTTCCATGGGTCTTTAACCACATATTTAGAGCCAGCTAGAGGAATGCACACATTAATAAGGATGAATTCTGGTTTAGAAATCTTTACAGCAAGAATCAAACAGAACTCCAGAGACATAATCTGTCTGGCAGAGCAATGTGCATCTAACTTAATATAGCAAGTCAGCTCCCAAGATGCTCACCCGCAGGCTAGATTTTTTTTTTTGCAGGAATGTGAAAAAGCTCAAAGTTATTTATAGTTATGTCCTGGTCAGCCAAATGCCAAGTTTCCAGTAAGCACACTGAAGAGAATGAAGAAACCACATTTAGCCATTCTCTATCTGCCCAGTTGGACCTCAGGCCTGCAATCTTATCTTCTCAGGAGTCAGGCTGCCAACAGAAATGACCTTGGGGTTCAGATACAGGTTTAGACCCTGACCAAGTACTGTAGATCCCTGTGGCAAGAGAGTCAAAGTAGCTCCTGAACTGCGAAATTTATCACGGTTGAAAACGAGGGCCTTCATAGCTACTCAGGGGCTGTTAGAAGGAAACGTCCTCTTGACTGCTGAATTTTTCAAACACTCTTGGTATCAGAAGAATTGGCAGAAAACAGGTTTGCCAATTTGAAAAATTTCACTTCTAGTAGAGGGTGTCCATTGCCACCATTGGTGGGCATAGAAGCCTACTGAACAGTCTTGGAACCTGAATATCCTATCTTTGTTTGTTGGGCAAGACTCAAAACTCCTTAAATATTGTGACTTTTTTTTTTAATTTTTCAATAGCCACCTCTCTCACAAAACAGTCAATGTCTGGTGGCCCTGGGGGCACTTCCTCAGGGCCCAGGGTGGTCTATGCAGCCAGTTTTCTATCAGTCTACACCATCTGTGGGGTTCATTTAGTTTCTTTCACTCTGTTACAGTACCTGCACTCCTTAAAAGGGCTTGCTCAGTTGTGCCATTTACTTTCCTTCTAGTAACTGGGGCATACCAACCTTTGCAGTTTCAAACGTTTGTGATGGCCCACTCACTATTCTGCCCCAGAAAGTAAGTGATACAGCAGAGCAAACCCTTTTAAGGACTGCAGGTAACAGAATGAAATAAACTAAATGAACCCCATAGATGGTGTAGACTGGAAATGTCTTTTACATAATCGAGGGAGATTATCTCCTGCATCCACAAGTCTGTCGTGTTCTGTGCTCTTTTTTCAGTGAAGTTTTAAAGATGTTCCCCAAGGGCCCAAGGGACAAGATGGGCCCACAAAACCTCAAGCACTCAGAGAATTTGGTTTCCAGCTGGCTCTGCTAGAGTGACTGCAGAGAAGGCTTTATTTTAAGAGAACTTGAAGCAAGCAAAGAAGCCTCTACCTCATTAATTTTTAAAGCCTTAAAAGGAACAAAATCAACCTCTGTTATATCAAGTGCCATCTGAAGCTGCTTTCCCTTAGGAAATGGGCAATTGTACTTTCTTGACTTTGACATATTTTCGAATATTCTTCGGCTTTGGTTCAAACACCATATCATCTGAAAAATGGAACACTGTGCAAGTGTGCCTTGGAGATCTGGTCCTGGACCAGTGCAGTAATTAGTCCCATCTCATAGTCAAAACTATGAGGGAGGAACACTTGGCAAAAAACTGAAGGCTGACAACAACAGCATCTCCCAAAAGGAGGATGCTAGGGCAGTGAGAGGAAAAAAGTTGGACAGCGGAAAGATACGTAAATAACTCTAATGTTTATTATTTATTTATTTTTTTATTTGAATTTTGATGACTGGGTAAGCCCATTGAGACAAAGTTGTTCCTTTTTCAAGGGTGATCCGGGGAACATTCCCATTCCATTAATAATTCACAGTAGTTACTAGGGTAAATATTTACAGTAACAAATGAGCAGACAGAGACGCACACAGTGTTATATAGAGAAACATACTACCAAATGAAAAGTGCATAGACTAGCAAGTTGTATATACATATTTACAAGCTGTCATATACAGGAGGAGGAGGAGTTTAGGAGAAGGAGGAAGATAGGTATGTTTTAGGTCAGGAAGCTGTGTGGGAAGAGGAAGAGATGTGCAGGAAAGTAAACTATGTGGGAGTCTATTCCATTTTTGGGTCGCAGCAAGTGAGAAGGATTTCCTGCTGACTGCTAACCTAGTCATTGGTAGACTTAATAATGGATAGTGGGAGGATTTAAGGGACTTGGTGAAAGGTTTCAGTGTTAGTAGATTGGAGAGGCTAGGGGGTCCTAGGGAGGTAAAATGTTTTTACCAGGAAAGATGTATTGAGCTGATAACAGCTCGTTTCCAGATGTGTCCTGTGTAGAAGGGGTATAGGAAGTAGTACAAGAGGTACAGCACAACAAGGTATACGTGGTACACAAAGATTGAGTTTGGGTAGGCAAGGGGAAAATTACCCCAATAGGCACAGCGAAGGGAGGAGGAGAGCGCAAAAAGGCCAGGGCAATATGAGAAAGGGAGAAGTAGAACAAAAAGGTTGGGGTCATGAACTGTTGCAGGTGGCTGTAGAAAAGTCACAGAGAATAATCTTAAAGGAGAAGGGAAAAGAGGCAGAGTTGATTGGCAGGGGAAGGGTAGATCAGAGTTTAGAGAAGCAATATTAGAAGGCAGCATGACCAACAGTAGATTTCCTAGTTGGACTAGAAAGGGAATGGGAGACATTACTATGGAGAGGGTAGGAGGAAAGAGGGGGAGAGGATAAGAGGGAGGTAATGTAGGATAGAAAGGAACCAAACCAGAATTTAGATATAAAGGAGGCATAATGCAAAAGGTACTTGGTGTCAAGAAAAGGGAAGGAGAGGGCAGAAGAGAGCAAGCAGTGCTAGGTACAAGGGGGGCAGTTTAGGGCAAAATGATAGAGTGACGTAGGGGGTCAAGTCTGGCAAGGGAAGATTTTGGAGCTCTGCTGTAAACTATGTCACCATACTGTAGACAAAAATAGGGAGAATCATCTTTAAAACAGTCTCACAGTGGGCAGGAAGCAGGATACTCACTTTGTTCCTGTATAGTGCACCAAGCTTGGGGCGGAGCATATGGTGTATGGCATCAGTTTGTACCTAGAAATCAAGAAGATGGTCCAACCAGACCCCAAAGCACTTTAAGGAGGATACAGCCTCAATCACAGCACCATCTAGCATATGGAATAATGGGAGGGAGGCGAGTCTGGTAAACCTCTGTTGGGTGCCAAATGTCATAGAAACTGTGTTTTTGGACAGTTGGTTAGACAGAAACCAGTGCTAATTTTTCAAAATGTAGCTGTAGCTGGGAAGTACGGCCATGGGAAGGAGCTAGATGCAAAGGGTATTGTATCATCAGAGTACTTATGAATAGACACAGAGGAGCAGGCAAAGGGGAGGTCACTCAAGAATATGGAAAAGAGACTGGAACCCATGACAGACCCTTGAGTGATACCTGAGCAAATGGGGAATGGGGATAGGGAGCTGCCTGTCTGGATAGCTTGAGATGTGCCTTCATGGCATTAGTGGAAACAATGACTAAAGGGGCAGAGATGCCCACTGTTTTATGGTTGTCCAAAAGGAGGGTGTGTGCCACAGATGTGTCAAAAGCTTTAGCCAGATCAAAAAATATGGTAGAGGTGATGAGACCCTGGTCCATACTTGAAAGGATGGTTGGAGGAGGGAAATGAAAATGGAGTGGGATTTCCTAAATCCAGGTTGGAAAGGTGTGAAGAAGGAGGAGGAGGAGTGAAAAACGTAAGACTGCTGAGAGAGAGCAAGGTGCTCCCATAACTTAGCCAGAGTGGAAAGGTGAGAGATATGATAGAAGTTACCAAAACAAGAAGGCTGCTTCCAGGCTGCAGGGACAGTGACAGAGGAAAAAGAGTGATTAAGGAATTGGGTATTAGGCATAGTGATGGCAGGAGCCGAAAGAAGCAGAAGCTTAGGATCAAGACCATCAGGGCCCCCTCCCTTGTGAGGATTAAGGGCAAGCAGGGCATTAAGGGAAGCAGAGGAAGTGGTAGGAGAGAAGTTGAAAGAGCAGAGGGAGAAGGCAGAGGGAATGGAGAGGAGGGGTGGTGAGGAATGGACAAGAGAGAGACAGAGAGCGAGAGAGAGAGAGAGCACAGTTGGTGAAGTAGGTGTTAAAGGAAGAGGCAACAGAAGAAGGGGCAGAGATGAAGGAGTCGCCAACCTTGAGAACGGGGAGGGAAACTGGATTGGAGGGGAAAATATGAAATGGATAACCTGCCAGAATTTGGAGTGGTGATTAATGTTGTCTTGGAGTGTGGATTGAAAATACTTGGCCTTCGCGCAAGTCTGTTAGTGGTGGTACAAGCATTGTGAAGGTGCTGATAGTTGGCCAAAGCAGCCAGGGAGCCAGTGATATTGTAGAATCACCAGGCAAGATCTGTTGTATGGAAGCAAACTAACAACTCAGCTGATATCCAGGGAAGGTGGAAGCCCCATACTCTTGTTTTCCTCAGGGGCACATGATGATCCCATACAGTCATAAATTTGGTCTGAAAGTATTGGAGGACATTATTAATATCAGTGGCTGTAGAGATGGAGGACCAATCAGATGCCAGTAGGTCAGCTGTGGGGAGGACAAATCCGGAGACCTAAAGGACCTGAGCTAGATGAATTTGGGGAAGGACCTTAGGACGATGCATCTTGTGTACACAGTAATCCATATAGTGGTCACTGAGTGCATCAGGAGGGATACCTGCATCCATTATACAGTGGGGATGGGATGAGAGGACCTAGTCTAAAATAGAGTGATTTAAAGATTTAAAATGTATACGCATGGGGTCAGAAAGCAGTTGAGTCAATTGAAGGGATTTTACATTTTGGGAGAATTTATTTGCATAGGGAAAGAGACAATTTATATTACAGTGCCCAAAAATGAGTAGCTCCCCTCTGGAGGAACAGGCAAACAGCTCACTAACTGAAGCAGGGGACATTTCAGGGCAGTAAACCCCAGCAATAAAGATGGGAACAGACAAGGGAAGGGAAAGTTTGAGGAGGAGCAGCTCATAGGAGGAAGGAAAGAGACAGAAAACACAGGCACGAATTGGCTGCTGGTAGATATGCAAACCCCAGCAGCACCATCCCCATTTGTGCAATCCTGCCTTGCTAAGGAGTAACCAGGGATATCCACAGCAGAATACTCGACCTTAGGGGAGACCCAGGATGCAGATATGACAAGCATAGCCAACTGTAGGTTAAGCATGATGGGGTGCAGTTGGTCTGTTTTTGGGAGGAGGCTGCAGATGTTGAAATGGAACCCTCAGTCCTTTAGGAAGCTGCAGGGGTGGTGCAGTGATGGGTCCAGGATTTAGTCAATGTCTTCTGCTACCAAAAGCAGCAAGGAAACAGGGAGCTTAATGGAACCACTATGCTGGAGGTGGACGGATAAGGGAAAAAAAGGCACAGAAAGTGCCAGAGAACTTCAAAATGAAGCCGAGAAGCAGGAAAGAGTTGACACTCAGGAGGCTGAGGGGGGTTGAAGGGAGGAGGAGGGGAGTGTGGGGAAGATGAAAGAGGGGTTGGGAAGGCGAAGTAGATGGTGGAGCCCAAGAAGCAGCCCTTGCACATGGTGACTGGAACAGCTGATTTACTCAGCAATCTTGAGCGCTGATTTGAAATGCATTCCTCAGTAAACCATGTCCCCATCTTTATTGCAGGCTCATGAATGGAGCAAGGGACCAGCTAACAAAACAGGTTGCAACCCAAATTAAGTTCCAAAGTCCAGCAGCAACACAGTACCATCTTACCACTAATGGCCCGACTGTCTGAGAACTAGCCCTCACACCTGGTGCCTGGAACAGTTTATTTCCTCAGAAATCTCGAGCACTGTTTTGAAATCCATTCCTCAGCAAACCACACCCCCTTCCTTACTGCAGGTTCAGAACTGGAGCAAGGGACTGCCTAAAAAAAGGGGCTGACCCAAATGCTGCGAAAGTATGCCAAGAGGCTGTATTTTGCTCCTTATCATTTTTGGCCTGCAACACTTTGATAGGGATCGAAGTATGCTTAAACATATCAATTCCCAAGGGATCAGTGTGATCTCTCATTTCTTTAGCATAACCTCCTGAAAAAGATAGCATCTTGCAAACTCCTTTTTCTTATTGCCGTCCAAGGTCTCCTGGTTAATCACTTCATTACAATGTTGAAAAACATGGGGAGCATTTAGGGGCATTTTGGGTTTGGAAATGATTGAGTTCACCAATGGACGGGCCACTGATTGAACCTCCTAAGTTTTAACATTCCACATGATTTATTCACTAGAAAAGATGTAAACTGAGAATGAATCAAAAGTGGAATTAAGGCTGTCTGGCACCCTCAGACCATTCACTTTCTCTTCCTTGGAGTGCTCACTGTTGTCTAGTGGCTAAGCAAGAATGACCGCAACAGGACATTAATTGTAAGTTGTATTATTTTGACTGGCTGGGTAGCAGGTCCTGCCCAGGCAAAATCAGGGAATACCTGCCCTTCAGGTACAGACTCCTCAGCATGCTGCCTTGGCAGTACATTGGCTGTACATCTACACATGCATGCTGTAGACCCTCTTGGCCTGAGGGGCTCATCTCAAGTATCTTTACAGATGCAGTTTGTGGTTCTTCAGCATGGAGACTATGGAATGGTGTAACTCCGTCTTGCCATTGCCGCTATAACTGCCAGATGTACCTTCCCCCTCTAGACTAGAATGAACCATATGGAGAATGTCTCAGTGGGGCAGACTTTGCACCTTTTTTTTTTAAAATGGCCTACAGAATGCCATGGTGCCAATAAAATGCTAAACTGCCTCAAAAGAATGAATAAAAATACTTACACCCCCTTATTTTTCACAGGGGAAACTGTATAGAAACACTAAGAATGAGAGAGTGGCACCGTGCAAGCATTCTGGGGGATACATCCCACACAATTCACTTTGCGCTGTCAAAACTGGTGAAATCCCTGCAAGCTGCAGCAAAGATGGAAATGAAAGACAGCCTGGCCATAGTAATCTTGCCTCAAAAATACTGCGACTGTGTAGGAGGACCCCCCGCATACGCAGTTGTGGAGGGCATGTGATGCATGTGACATTTTGCATTGTGAAAGTGACACGTACATCACAACGATTTGCACAAGCATGTGCTCACAAGTGCAGGAAAGAGATGGTCCATGCATGGGGTGCTCACACTGTGTCAGTTATGGCAGAGCGTGAAACCAGCACTCCCGCTGCAACTGGCTAAAGGCTGAAATTACTCCCCACAGAATACAAATCTGAGAGAAAACAGCTAGAAATTGCAAACTGTCACAAAATAAGGCACATTGAGTAAAAACAACAACACATGAGAGGAAAAAAACACTGAACAGAGAAACACTTGGGGGGGGGGGGTGTTAATGGATACAAACAAAAAAAAAACCTACCTGAGGTACCAGGCAAATATAACACAGGCCAAACAGTGTAAATGCTCCCTTAAGACATTATGACCCAGATATTTAAAACATTGCCCCAAGGCAAAAGCAAGCTGTATTCAAAAGGAATAGCCCAGTGCAAAACCCACTGAATATAGCATGCAAAGGAAGCCGGGCAAACGGGGCCTGGAGTGCAGGTCAAAAATAGCCTGGGAACAAGACAGCACCAAATATAACAAAGAAGACAGCACTGAATATAGCAACCAGTCAGGCAGTGCAAACACCCAGAGGAATACAGTCCCTGACACGCCCTGGAGCACATGCAAGGAAGAACAGCCCTGAAAGTGACCCCAAGAACTGACAGCAGTGCAGAACCCAGAATATGTCAGACACCCAGGCATGGAACACCCAGGCATGGAAAGGCCGAGCAACACCCAGAACCCCAGAATGGAAACCAAAGCACGAGAGAAACCCGTGTAAACCCTATGTGCACAAAAACAACACTAGATACAGGAAGGTCATGAAAGTGTATTGTATTAATGAAAAATGACAAAAGAAAGACAATAACAAAGAAACAGAACAGCAACAACAAGAACAACAATATATACAACAAACAGTGATGGAACAACGTTAGTACAAAAACAACCACCACTACAAATCCTACTACAATAACTACTGCTACTACTACTACTACTACTACTATTACTACAACCATTACTGCTACTACACCTAATTCTACTAATACTATGACTACTAATGCTACAACTACTAAAACTACCAGTGCTACAACTTATACTACGAAAACTACAGCTACAACTATGAAAACTATTACAGCTACATCTACATGTACTGCCTGAATAATAGATATACACAAAAGTCAGGATGGAGATGTGAAATGAAAAAGGAGGGAAAGGGAAGGGGACACAGATAGAGAACAGAAACACAATGCAGCAGCAAACAAAGCAGTCCATTAAGGGGGGGGTTAGCGAACAGAAAGGGGAACAGTGTCACTGCTGCATGCCTGATGGTTCTGGCAGTCTCGCCTCCAGCGCAGCAGCCACCCTCCTCATCTCAGATATGAGCACTGCTTGCTGATTAATAATTGGTCTCTGTTGCCGGATAAGCCTGTGCAGGAGGTCTTCTGTCCCCTCTGATGCCTCTGGCCTGGTCACCCACAAGGAGGACCTCCATGGACCTACAGGAGGAAGGGGGTGCATGTGAGGATGGGAAACCAGCAAGGAGGCAAAATGCAGCCACAGGTGGCAACACAGGGATGGACATCATGTCCCGACAGCCATGCCCATCTGGTGATGTGGTGATGAGGAACACAATGGAATGCACACCCAACAGGTGCCCACAGGGCGGGGCTGGATGACACAGGTAACAACCGACAACCCAATGGACATGAACATGAGTGGAAGGCCGCCGACAAAATCATGGCATAGTGGACACCACCCAACCCATCACTGCACACAGTGAGACAGTGCTGCCACACAGGCAAGCCCCCGAGACAGCAGTGACAGTAGGCCATGTGACGAGTCAATGACATGCATACGGGCTGACACACGGGACATGCTGCCCATAGGAACTGAGCAATGTAACACAATGCAGAGCACAAACACAACAGTATTGGGCACAGCAACAACGCGGTATGATGGCATGCAGTCAGTATGAAAGCACCCACTGCAGCAGCATGCACATGGCAGGCATGCATGGCAACACCCATGGCACACATGACCACAGGCTATGGTCCACCAGTGGCAGGACAACAGTGGGTGGAACTCATGGCCAGTATAGTGCAGCACAAGCAGCCATGGCATGGCAGGTGCCACACACCCCACTGGTGGCCACAACAATTGCAGAAGTGGAACCATTGCACACCATGGCACCACAGACCACCATCCCACACACCCCACAAGTATGACTGGCGTACAAACACCAGGCACAGTGGGGACAGTGGATCAGCAGCTGGGTGGGGAACAGAAAATCCCCACCACTGCCGTGCGTAAGAGGCAGACATGACAGGTAGAGACACACTGGCTGGGAAAACACTAGGACACCACCCCACCTGAATGCAGGCACAATGTCTGAGCACCAGCCAGCCCCTGCCATGGCCCACCATGCCATACCAGTGGCCACAGTGCAATGCATGCACACTAGTAGGGTGATGCAGGCACAATGCCACCCCACAGCACCCTGGGATGTACAGCGTAGACACAACCGGCATACACCTACAACATGCCTAGCAGCACCTTTGCACCCTAGACATGGTAGTATGAATGGCACATGCCATGAGAGCCACAGAACAGTTGGGCAGGGCAAAAAATGGCAATGGCAACACACACCAGCACAGCATCTAGGCCCCACACAGCTCACCCCAACAGGCACAGTGCATGGTGGCTGCACACCCTGATATATGCCGCACCCTGCCAGATCTTTGTCCCACACAGTACCATGCTGCCCATACCATGGTATCCGTCAGACAGCCAGGCACACATTGAGAACAGCACCATCAGCCCATGGAAATACCCACCCATGTCACAAGCTGTTGAGTGTGTAGAAAATCAGTGTACTCATGCAATAGGCTCCGATTCTTAGGGCTGCTCTCTTCCACCTTCTGAGGCATTGGTGGCACCCTCTGTTGGTCCCTGGTGGTGTCCTGCGCACCCTGCTGGTTCGTGCTCCCTGCCCCTGTCCGTTCACTGTGCTCTGCAGTTGGAAGAGGGAACAGCACTGTTACAAACATGTGAGCTCACACAGCATGCCATAGCAGTGTCCATGCTATACAGGGCTTCCCCCAACGACCCCCCCCCATGCCACAGGTCGCATGGCATAGTGCATGCACATGGCACCCCGGATAGGCACACTGTGTTACCCATGCCATGGCCAGCCCTGGACAGGTACTGCCACCATGACCCATTGCAAGGGCACTGTGCAGCCAGGCGGCATGGCAAGGTAATCGTGCTGTGGACCGTGGCCACATGCAGGTGAGCAGTGGCATGGTACACACTCTGTGGTGGAGGTGTGGTGGATGCAGGGTCCCCAACAAAAGCATTGTCCACCTGTGAGTACAGCATGCAGAGCCACATGCAGACCATCGCCAGCGTACTCATGCACAGCATGGCTGGGGCCAGGCCTGGTGGGTGTACAGCAGCAACAGGAGGTGATATGGTCCATGGCTGCAACATAGTGCACCAAAGATCATCCAACACACCAGATCCCCTGGGCGGCCAGTAGCCCACTCACCACCGCGTCTATACACTCATGGACCCCAGAACAAACATTACACATCCCACACATGTACCCAATGGCACCTGCAACACCCATGAGCACCTTTGTGAGGTCTGTGTATGGGATGACCACAGCCACACACACTCGCTCACCTGTGCACGGTGCCAGTCATACCTGGCAAGGGCACCGTTCCATCACGTACCATGTGGTGGTACCTGTCCAGCTGTTCCCACTGCTGTCTCCGCAGGTCCGCATACCTATGCCTGCATTTCTCTCCATCGTGTGGGATTCCTGTCCTGGCAGACAGGTGGTGGGCGATGGATGCCCACACCTGCTGCTGTGGCACGTCCCCCTCCCTTACCTCCTCAAGCAGACATTGGTGCCACTGCTGCACTAGTTGGACAAGGTTTGCGGTCTAAATGTCACCCCAATGCCTGTCCCTATCCACAACTGCCCACTGCCTACGCTGCCCATATATTGCCCTGAAAGTGTATTGCGCTCCAAAGTGACACTGGGGCACACCCTGCACCTGGAAACACTGCCCTTGCAAAGCACCATGCTGTGTACACTCTAGCGCTGCTCAACCTGGAAGTATGCACACTGCGTGCGCAGCCCCACCATGACCCCCTGCTGCAGTAGGTGTTGCATCTCGCGGTCGCCATCACACTAGCTGGCCCGTAGCTTGCTACGCCATGTTGGCGGGCGTTGTTAGCATGTGCAACCACATGACTGTGCATGCGTGGCTGACACACAATGGAGCATAGCGCAGTGCTATCACCGCAGCACCACGCAATACACTGCCAGATAGCCCGGCGCTATCTGCTTGCCCGGCGCTAACACTAGTGATATTCAGAGATTCTATGCAAATCAGCCCACTTTTGTATGCAAAGGGAAAACAGGGTGATTACCATATCATTAATGCTTCATTAGCATGCCGAACAGGCCTGACTGCCTGGCTGTGCTATTTAAGGGCAAACAGTGCTCCACCTGTGTTGTCACTAGGGACTGCAGTGCTGAGCAGGAGTGAGATTGGCAACACATTGAGAAGGATGTCCCAGGAGGGACAGCAGCAACATGCAGTTCTGTAGACCACGTAGGCCAGGCCACAGTACAGTACAGGGGAGTAGGCTGTGCTCTGCCCTGTCCACACATGTGTACAGCCACTGAACACACATGAGGCATTACCTACATTAGACTGCTCCAATGACAGCACTGTGGTGCTGTGTCTGTGTTGTTCATGGGCAATGTGCAGGGCCATCTGGGCGGCATGTCCCAGGTGTCACACCAGTGTGGATGGCATCACAGAGGGTAGTGGGAACCACTGAGTGTGGCCGGTACAAACAGTGTGGGGGGGTTGGCAACACACATAGGATCGCATATGCCCCTGGACATGTTTGGCAGAGCATGTGATGGGGCTATGTGTGTGGCTGTGCATGCCATATGGCTGCGCTGTCCGTTATGGCAAGTGCACAGAGCGCAGGGGGATCCCAGCCACATGGCAACAACACAGGCACTGCTGGCACTGTCTGCACCTTACACACTGGAAACGCCATGTGGCATTGTGCGGGCTATCCTATCAATATGTGGTGTGTGTGGCATGCACAGAGCCTGTGCTGTGCAGAGAGAGGCAGTGCATGGCAGGTGTGTAGGTGACTCTGTCAGTCAGGAGTGGATCTGGGCATACAAGTTTTCCAGTGACGAGCTCTGGGCCCTGGTACATAGCGTCAAGGAGAGGAAACAGGTCCTGCGGAGGCACAAAGCCACCGATGCAGTGGTGTACAAGATGTGGAATGAGGTTGCTGCAGAGGTGAATGCCGTGGGTGGCCGTGGCCATAGCACAGACGCTGTAAGGAAAAGCTGGAATGACCTGCTGCGACGGGTGAAAAAGAAGGAGGCCCAATGGCTGAGAGAACACCTGAAGACTGGTGGAGGCCCACAGAGCATATCGCAGCATGAATGAGACCCACTGATGACCCTGGTTGCCTCAACTCTGAGGCCCATGGCGGTTGGGGGTGTTGACAGTGGTGGGTGTGAAACACCACTCACACCACCTAGGACAGGTATGGTACAGCATGTGTCCACCAGACACAGCATGACACCTCTGGGGCCAGTAGTGCACCATCTCACTGTCGTGTTGCATGCATGATGCACACATGGTCGGGTCACATCGTGCACATTGTATGCATGTTGCACTGTGGTGTGCCTGTGTTGCCTGTGCAGGGCATGCGACACTGCACTGGTCATGGTACATGTGCACCGTGGCAGGGTGTGTGTGCATGGGGGCATGATCTGCATTGTCATGGACTGCACTGTGGTGGGTGCATGGGCGTGTTGTGGGTCAAACACTTTAGCAGGTGCATGTCACGGTGGTGGTCCTGGCCTTCCGTGCACTGTACTGGTCGCTGACACTGTCTGTTTTCTTTTCACATGCTGGGTGCTCAGCAAGCAGTGGTTGAGGACATGGCTGGCATGGCAACCCTGGTGCAGGAGGTGGAGGATGCTGACGAATGCCATCAACATCGGGCATGGGTGCCCTGCATGAATCATCCACAGAAGTGAACGGGTGGCAGGCCTCTGGCCGTGGATCCCACATGCCACTGGGCACTTATGATTCAGCGGATGAGGATGATGTACACCTGGTGGCAAGTGTAGGACTTGAGGACGCACAGGTGGAGGACCTCCGTGATGGCCAGGTGGTCACCCTGACGGTCACGAGTGACCATGGCTCGGAGGGTTTAGAGCAGGAGTACTACCAGCCTGTAGATAGGACTGTGTGTGGCAATGCAGGGGTGGGACCTGCTGGGGAGTCACACATGGGTGCAATGGGGTTGGGGGGATGCACATGCAGATGGTGGCAACATACGGCAACAGGACGTTGGCGATGAGGGCATACAGTGTGTTCTGCTGGACCTGCACCACCAGCTGCAGGGTGTGGTTCAGGCCCAGCAACCCACACAACCCACCACCATGCCACTGTAGCTGCAGACCCAGTGGCAACAGCAACCCGCCCAGCTACCCCGCCATGCCCAACATCAGCCATCACCACCCTCGGCCCAGGGCAGTGCTGCACCTTTGGGACCGGAAGGCCAGGGGTCCCATCCTCTGCTCCAGGCTGCCCTATCATCCCAGCAGGGGGCTCAGCAGGACCTGCATGGCTTTCAGAGGGAGGTACGGCATGAACTGTTGCAACTGCGGGAGACTGTGGGCTCGGCCCTTGCCCGTGCCGAGCAATGGGCAGAGGAGAGGATGACGCACGTCCTGGCTACAATTGACCGTGGCTTTGGTGGCTCACTGCCACTGTGGGCGATCTTGCCGCTGTGCTATGGGAGATGCACAGTGGGCAGCGGTGTGAACATGCTACATGGTGTGGCTGCACCACACATATGCACGGGCAGGCCTCTAGTGCCCGCAAGGTGGGCACGGGCACCAGCACAACTGCATCACAGTGTCCTCCACAAGCCCCTTGCAGTGTCATGGCTGACCACCCACCCTGGCTGGGTCTGCGGGATGTCAAGGATGCAGGTGTTCCTCCCTCCTGACATCACCACAGTCCTCACCCAACATATCATCCACACAGAGCACTCCTGGCTCTGTGTCCCACGCACAAGAGGCGTTGTGTGCGGGGTGGAAGTCGCTACAGATAGGCATTGCTGCCATATACACACACACACACACACACACACACACACACACACACACACACATGGTCCAGTGCCTACACACACACCTCGTCACAGGCCTCTCCCACCACACCCCGCATACACCTGCTATAGCTTAACACTTTGCTCACATGCATGTCCTGCACTGCACACTACACACATATCCAGGTCACATCTTAGCACTTCCAGCATGTATTGCACATGATTGGTACACTGTCAACACTGTACTGGGTTTCTGCACTTATTAAAGTCTCTGTTCATGTACTGTCTGTTGCCTGTGTTGTGTTTACTCACCGTCCTGTCTGGGCTAGTGTCCTGATGATGCCACTCCTGTGCTCCAGGACCCTGTGTGCCATTCCAGGATCTCTTCTCTCTAGTTGCTCTACTATCCCCCTGACTTCTGGCTATGGGTCACTGCCGGCCTGTTCCTCAGGGCCAGGTGCCTGTATCCCATGGTTCATTGCCATGTTGTGTAGCGTACAACAGACTAGGATGATACGGCATACCTTCTGAGGCCTATACTGTAGGGCACCACCTGACTGGTTTAAGCAGTGGAAATGCATCTTTAACATGCCAAAGATCCTTTCTATGATGTTCCTAGTTGCAGCGTGTGCCTCATTGTACCTCTCTTTGGCCACTGTGGCTGGCCAGGGTACTGGTGTCAGCAGCCAGGGTCGCAGGGGATGGGTACTTTCCCCTGTGGAGAGATGTGCAGCTGTTAGTGTTGCTGTTCTGCTGTCTGCCCCTTGCCACTGTGCATCCCCTGTGTTGCTCTCCCTCACCCCCATCCTTGCCTACTCCTGCCTGTCCCCACCCCCACTGTGGTGTGTGCATGTCATGCCTGCCCATACTCACAGACAAGGTGCCCACTGGGTATCCTGCCATCCTGAAAGACCTGGCACAGCCATGATTGGTGCCAGATGAAGGCGTCGTGGGCACTGCCGGGGTACTATGCAAAGACATTGCTGATGTGCCCTGTCGCATTGCACACCACCTGGCAATTGATGGAGTGGTACCCCTTCCTTTTCACATATATGTCACTGCCATCGCTAAGTGGTGCAAGGATGGGGACATGGGTGCAGTCAATGACACCAAGTACCGCTGGTAGGTGCACAACTCGATAGAATTGCTACATGGTTTCTCTGTGCTCGGCTGCTGCGCTGGGGAATACAATGACTTCACTAACATGTGGCAGGAAAGCATCTAGAAACTGGGTCAGGAAGCAAGAGGTGGCAGACTGCGATACCCCTATGGTGTCCCCTGTTGGTTGTTGAAATGTCCCTGTGGCTAGGAAGCACATCGCTGCTGTCACCTTCTCCTCCACTGTCATGGCATGGCTGCATCTGGTGTTGGGTTGCAGCTGCTCATGCAGGAGTTTACATAACTGCCTCAATATTCCCCTGTTCATCCTGTACCAGCCAGTGATGTGCTCATCGGGCAGGGTCTCAAAGGAGATGCTGGGCCGGTACCACCTGTGTGCAGCATACCTTCTCCTTGGCCTGCGCTGTGGGCCAGGTTGGGCCTGCTCCCTTTCTTCTTCTTCCTCCACTACCTCTGCCATTAGGTACAGCAGCACTGCATTAGTGCCTAGTGCCATGTTTACTTCCTGCTTTGGTCACTCCCCCTCTGAGATTTGCCCTGGGATAAGGCCTGCCTTTTATAGGTGGTAGCTAGCGCCGCGCTATGTGTCATGTAATGTGGCCTAGCACGGCGCTATCTCTCTGAATATCCCATTGTGCATGTATGCTCGTTCCTGCCCCCTCACTTTGCCCCTTGCATACATTATTTATGTAATTATTTGTACAAGTCAGATTTACAACCTTTGAGTCAGAGACTCATTTACAAAGGCACCTCATCGCAGGGAGGGCAGACAATAGTACATTGTGCAGGTACAACAGTGGACAACATTGCAGGTGCAAGAGAAACATTGAACACAGAATACACTTAGGTACATAATGTTATATATTGCAGGTTACAATCATAGATGTACTAATTCCTCAGATGCTACAGAGGGTTACATCCTTGCATAAACCTAGTGGGGGTAGGTAAAGTAGGAGTGGGGGATGGATAGGCTGTCTAGGGGACATTGTCAAGTCAGGGGGGCCAGGCGGGAAGGTCCTGCAGGGAGATTAGGAGGGGCAGGGTTAGTTGCATCTACAGTAGCGGACATTAAAGAGATGGTTCTGAAGGGCGGTTTTGAAGGAACCAATTTTGGCAGTGCTGGAGATGCAGATTGGGAGGGAGTTGAACCAGGCGGGGGCTCAGTAGAAGAAAGACCTCTGGGTGAGGGAGGTCTTGGTTCTGGGCACTAGGAAGGTGGCTTTAATAGAGCTGTGGGTGGCAACAGATGAGGACACATGCCGTAGGAAGGCAGAGACTCCGGGGGAGAGAGTCTGAGCTGAGATTTCTTAACGAGTAGGCAGGTCTGATACTGCAGATGCTCCTCGAAGTTGAGCAAGTTGGTGGAGGAGTAGAGCAGACAGGTGTGAGTGCAGCTAGAGGCTCCAGTCAGGAGCCTACAGGCCTTACTGATGGAGATCTTGATTTTTGAGAGGGCAGTGTTGTCCGCCACAGCACAGATGGGCAAGCCATAGTCCACTAGGGACAAGACAGAGGAGGTGATGGCCAGCTGGAGGGCAACATGGGGCAGGCAATCCCTATGGAGGTATAGTCGGCCGGTCCCAGAGTTTATGGTGGAGGAAAGGGCATTGATATGGGTGTGGAAGGTGAAGGTAGTATTAAAGGTGATGCCTAGGTACTTGTATGTGGACACTTGCCCTAACGGGTGCAGAGTGCTGGGGATAATCAGGAGGGGGGCATTTTTAGCTTTATTTTGGTGGTGGAAGAAGAGCATTGACTTGGTCTTTTTTAGGTTTATGACTAGTCTGCGATCAAGAAACCACCTTTCAGCTTGATTGAAAGCATGCTGGAGGGATGATTGGAGAGTGGAGGGATCAGGGTGTGAGGCAAAGAGAACCGCATCGTCAGCATAAAGGAGCATTTTGCCAGAGCAGGAGCTGGGGAGAGTGTTGCGGTAGAGACTGAAAAGTACGGGACCCAGGATGGAGCCCTGAGGGACCCCGGAGCAAATGGGTCGAGTGTTGGAGATGGAGCCATTGATCTTTACACGCTGGGATCTAGCAGAGAGGTAGCTGGAAAACCAGGCAAGGGGACCAGCAGAAAAGTTGAGTTGGTGACAAGAGAGTCAAGTAGGAGGGGGTGACAGACAGTGTCAAAAGCCTTGGAGAGGTCAATGAACACTGCTCCGGCAAGGTTGCCGGTGTCAACAGCAGAGTGCAGGTATTGAGAGAACTCCAGGAGAGCTGTTGTTGTACTGTGTCCTGGGTGGAAGCTATGCTGCTCAGGGCACATGATGTCATACTTGGCCAGGTACTCAGATAGTTGGATAGACACCACTTTTCAAGGGCTTTGGAAAGTGGGGGAGGATGGAGATTGGCTGATAGTTGTTGGGGGTGGATCTATCTCCGCTCTTGTGTATGGGAGTAATTTCTGCAGTTTTCCATGCACTGGGGAACTGAACAAGGCATAGGAACCAGTTAAATAGGTCCATCAGGAGACTAGGACAACGTCCAGGATCAGGTGGAGGATCCTGGAGTCGAGGGGGTCACTGCTGGGGTTATTGCTACCAAGGGCTTTTAGCAGGTGCGGACTGGCTTCATGAGAGGATAAGGAGACAGGTAGAATGGGGGTGATGCAGAACAGGGGAGGGAGGTGGGGATTGGATCAAAAACTGCTGGGGAGGACAGAGCTTAGATCGGAGTAGGTGGTGTTGAGGCAGTCAGCTATATGTAGTGGATCTGTGGTAGCAGTGCCATCAATGGAGAGCTGGGATGGTGGGGCGGAGGGGCGGGTCTTCCTATTTAACTCTTTCATATTATCCCAGAAGGTCCGGGCCGAGCCCCAGGTGGAAGCGAGGGTGGCCTGGTAGTGATCCGCCTTGGCCTGTCTAATGGCCCAGGTGCACTTATTGCACTCCACATTGTAGGCTTGTCTATCAGATGCCTTGCCAGATTCTGAAACAATGTGCCAGAGATTATCCCTATTCTTAAGTTTCTGGATGAGGGATGGGGTGGTCCAGGGGGCATTATGGGTTTGCCCTGTGCTAATACTGTTAGCACGTGCTAGTTGCTCCTTGAATATGGTAGCCCTGTGCAAAACCGGCGCTATTCCTACTCAGATGATTGGCGCGCTGTGCAGTGCTTTGAATATCTGGCCCTATATCTATATCTTATGTTCAGTGGGGTCATGATTTTACCATTTTTATAATGTATTTATTCACGGTACCTAGTCCAGGGCCCCTGTATTCAAAGGAGATATGCAGCGCATCCCAGTGGAAAAGGGAGATGTGCTGCACAACTCCAACAATGCGCAGCAGCGTGATAGTCGAACGTGTGGAATATGCCAGCTGCAAGGGAATGGGCCGGGACACACACAAATGGTATACCGTTCAAGTCGAGGGGGCAATCCCATGCATATGCTGTGCTGCAGCATATTCAGTGGGAATGTGCCCCTCTCACTCCAGAGCACCACAGCCCACATTTAGGCCACCAATAGCTGGCCTAACCCAGCCAGCCACCCACAGGAAGGCTGCAGATTTGCAGCCAGGTGCGCAGCAGCCTGGCAGCCCTGGTGGACTAGAGGTGTCCCTTAACATCCCCAATCTAGCCAACTCCATCCCTGAAGAGGTCCATAGTGTAGGGCCCCCCCAGACCCAATCGCACCAGAGGAAACCATGGTCCATATCCATAGTCTAGAGGACTCCCATCCAAGGCCCCTGTACACAGACACCCTCACTCCCCCCATACCCAGCCCGTTACAAAGACTGGTACTGCCGTCCACACCCTGCCATGGCCAGTCATTGACTGCACTGAACCCGGGCTGGGGACCTACACTCTGGAATGACCCAACTGGCTGTACCGTGCTTTGGGGCACCACGCCAGCTGCGGATCCACCAGTGTATGCAGCAGTGTGTACATCCCTGGCAAACTGATGAGGGAATTTAAATACCTCCAATGCATGCCTTGCTGATGCTGTATCATCCTGCTGTCATACACCATTGCAAGTTCACACTCTCCCCTGTTCTCCTGTGTAACATGCTACCCTCTGGACTGCTGAGGTATCCCAGATGCCATGGGGTGCGATATCCTGCAATGCCATTTGCAATGTATGCTTCAGGCTATGGATAGTTCATCTGCAGTTCCCCACCTGTACAAACGAATGGGACTTCAGCTGTAACATGCCTGTTTTGGGACCTGTGTAAGTGGGTACAGTATCAGCCGTCACCCACAATGAGCAGTGCAATGGCACCAGGATGATGGATCCACATGCGAGTGCCTGAGATGTATGGCCACTGGATGTTATCACCCATGCACAGCTCGTGCCTACATATAACACATTCCAACATCCTACTGCGAGTGCTCCTCCACCCATCAATAGAGTGGTACAATTCCATTACAGAGCCAGTCATTGCAATGGGATGGGTTGGGGGCAGGGAGGGGGTGTCTGCGCACCGTTGAGGGGAAGCAGGGCCACTACACTATGGATATGGACTGTGGGTGTATTCAGGTACAATTAGGGATTGCACTGGGGTCCCTACAATATGGAACCAATTGAGCCTGGACTCTGGTACGATCAGGGTTGGTGGAATGTGTTGGGGGGGGTGCCACTATACCACCAGAGACTTCAGGCCCTGTCCCACAAGGGAGAGATCAGAGCTGGGATTTGGGGCGAGAGCTGCTCCAGCACATTCATCCCCATGCCAACATGCAAATGGTCTGGTAATGACAATGCATAAGGCCCCTTTGCACCCTGCATGCTCAGTTAGTTCATTTACATTCCTGGGCTGAATATCACCCATGGGGGTTGTGGCGCATACCAGTATGTGCCATGCATTCCCCTGGAAGGTATTCAGTCAGGATCACCTTGGATGCACCTGACTTGGTGGCCACCTGCACTGTGACTCCCATCCACGGTCACATTTTCAACAGGTATGATGAAGCCCGCCAGGATGAAGTGCAGTGTCACAGGTTTACTGCATGACAAAAGGGATTAACTCCCTTTGAAATTACATTGTTTGCTGCAGTAACACTACTGCAGAATTCTGCAGTGCTGCACTTCATCCTGGTGGGCTTCACTGTATGCACACCCTATACCGGTGACACATTCTCTTTGAATATTGTATCAGTGCACCCTCTTTGTGCAATGCATCTTTCTGCTTGTGCATCGATCTGGCACTTAATATATCCCCCCAGATGTAAAACATTGTTTTTAGTGTGTTCTGATTTTACACAATGTAGCATAATATTGTGTAGATGTAGAGCACCACTGAAAATAAGATGCCATTTCTTCTGTGAAATATCCAGGCTAAATACATAACAATCAATAGGCATATTCTAGGAAAACACATTGTAAAAATGTGTAAAAGGAAGACCACATTAAAACTGCTTCTCCACCGATCTGCATTGTGCAAATTCATTAGAAATAATGGGTGAAAGCATCCCAAAAGCTCTCCACAGCCATATTGGCTCTGACCAGAGTTTGTTAAATAATGGGATCACTGTAGCTTGCCTCCAGTCCTCAGATACTTTTGCATTTAATAGGGAAGCATTTATTATAGCGGTTAACGGGTCTTTGATATACTCTGCTGTTTCTTTGATCAGTTTAGGGCTTATCTGATCAGGTCCGCTGATTTATTATCCTTGATTTTATTTAATAGATCTATAACTTCCTCCGTAGTGACCTCTAGGGGACAAATTATTACAAATATTTACTTTTTCTTTGACTTCCCTTTTATTGTTGTTTTTAAAGACGGTGCTGAAATATTCATTAAATGCTCCTGCCATCTCTTTCGGTTCTTGAATTTCCATGCCATTGACAGTAATCGGGTCCAGTTTATTTTATTTTCTAGTCTGTGAATTTATGAAAGCGTAGAAGCTTTTGCCACTGTCTTTTATATGTGTTAGCTTAAATTCAGCCTTATTTCTCTCCACTCATCTGTTTTTTTAAGTTCTTTAGTATCTTCATGTAGCATTCAATACTGACCTCTGATCCATCTGCCTTCATCTTTTTAAATGCTCTCTTTTTCCTTGTACTCAAGTTCAGTATTCTATTTGTACACCATGCTGGCCTCTTACCCCTTTTAGTATATAATTTTAAGCTGGGAACATGCAAATCTTACAGGTGTAGTAACTTCTGTTTTAGTAGTAACCACATACTGTTAACACTTGCATGTGTAAACTCCTTACACCATTCCCACTTAGATAAAACCGTTTTTATCGTTTTAAAAATCAGCTTTTTATAATTTTTTATTATGATCGACCCTTTAATTACCCTGGTTATACTGCTTTTTATGGTAAACTCTATTATATTATGATCACTATTACTCAAGTGCTCCCTTACCTTTATTTTGCTGGCCATATTTTCGTTATTTGTTATTACTAGATCTAAAATATTATTACCTCATGTGGGTTTATAAACTAACTGTCTTAACCCTACTGCATTTAACATCTCCAAAAAATGATTGTTTCTGTGACCTGTATTATGCAATTGATCCTGTTTTATCTCTGGGTAATTAAAGTCTCCTGCAACTATTATGTCTCCTAAAAGTGCTATTTCAGATGTTTCTTTCTCTGTTGCAGTGTCCAATTCTCTCAAGGAGCCAGGAGGTCTATAATAAATGCCCAAGAAGCATTTTTTGTCAGTCCCTGCATTGATAACCATAATGATTTTGTATTTGATTTGACTTTTCACACAGGTTTATACTTGTATTATTTCTTGCATATATAGCTACTCCCCCTCCCTTTTTATTCTTTCTGTCCTTGACGGGTGTATTGTTTGTATGAAGAGGAGGAGAGAAATTACATTTCCATCTCTTTTTCAGATTCCTGAGACACTTGTGGTACATCAAGTTGTTACATTCTCAGTGTATATTGACATCAGTACATATCAGGCTACATGGTCTTAATTCCTTGAGGTTCCTCGACTAGAGTTTTTTGTTTGACACTAATATTGTCAATTTATATTTAAATTATCATTTATACAGTCCTGTCACTACACTAGAGGTTTTTGAAATTTCTTGGGCCTTATACTGTATCTAGCTTGAGAGTACAGCTGGGTGACAGGTCCAGCTAGGTTTTACACATCATACAGTGTGCACTGATGTTTTTAAGACAACTTTATTGGTAAATTCTTGTCTATAATGCAGGCATTGAAACTTCTTGGAGCCATAAGACAATCTTAGTTTGTCTTTAATCTGGGTGGGGGTTGCCTTTCAGTAATCACATCCTTATACAAACTGTGACACTCATAGCTTGATTTAAGAGTCATCTGCTTCAGCAGTGTTATCTTATGTCAATTAAATTTACATGCAGTAGGATTCTTTGTATGTGTGTTCCTCCAAGCACCTTTGAGCCCGGGGACCCTCCTGGCTGAAGGCAGTATGGTACTGTTAAACTTCTCTGACATCATCTTCTGTATTTTTTAAATGAGTATTTTAAACCAATGGGGATTGTTTCTGTTGTTTTCTGCACGATCTAGCTGTTATAAGTATTGTATTTTCTAAACAACTGCCATTAGTTTCTGAAGAAGGACTGGGTGGTCCGAATGCTAGAGCACTTTGTTCTTCTTGTTACATCTATGTTGGTCCATTAAAAGGTATCAAATCATTTGCTTCTGGATCTGTCCTTGAAAAAGAGATGGTAACCTTCAATCTCCCTATTCTAGTCCACTCCTTGTTCCCACAATGTTTCTGTTATCATACATATATCAATGTTTTCTTTTATGAGCTTCACTTCTAATTCTGCCTTTTTACTGATGTTTAAACTTCTTGCATTCAGGGACCAGACTCTTAACTCTGTGTGCTTTTTTTCTCTTATTTTCACATCTAATGCTGCAACCTACTTGTTCACTGTCCATGTTTCCATATTTGTTACTCCTTTCCCCTCGTCCCCGGTTTTGCTGGTTTACAGCCTTTTCTACATAGTTCCTTAAAGAGAACACTAATTTCTTACTGCCTCTTTTACTCAAATGCAGACCATCTATGCAATAATGTTCTGGTTTATCTATAAATTCCTCCCAGTGTTTTATGCAAGCCAATGTCTCCTGTAAAGTCCACTGCCTCAGCCAGTTATTTATTTCTCTTAATTTTTCTATATTATATTGGCCTTCCCTAGGTGCAGGCAGAATTTCTGAGAAATATATCACAGCTGGCCCAGTGGCACTGAGGGTTGAGGTGCTGGATGCCACACCTCGCACCATGTTGGTGACCCACATTCGGGAACAAGCGCTGGCTGCTAGGGGCTGGCAGGGAGGAGAAGGATTGAGCATCCATAGGACAGCTCTCCTTCTCTGGGGAGGCAGATTTTGGCTGTCGGCGTGAGTCTGGCCCCTAGGGGTGGCTGGGGGCTGGTACAGCGACACCATAAGTGGGGGGATTGGGAGCAGTGCAGGCGCTTGACATTGGTGTGCACGGAAGCGCGCACGGTGCAGTTGCAGGTGTCATTGCATGTGCCACCCCAGCAAGCAGGGAAAACACAGAAAACATATGCCCCCCAGAAGATGAAGGAAGGGAGCTTGCAGGCCCCACACCCAGCTAACCACAGCACAGGAAACCTCTATCCGGTCTCGGGGGGGGAAGGGCTCTCCCTCCGACCCCACTGGGGGGTAAGCCCTGGAGCCTACTGTGCTGGCTGGTAGATGCCAGGGTGATGGGGCTGGAGCTCCCTCCAGATTGTGAGGGCTGAAGGGGTAGGAGCGTAAAATAACACACACACACACACACACACAAAGAAATATATCTCACTATTTAGTTTTTTAGCTTCTTCTCTTATTTCCTTAAATTCATCCTTTATATCTGCTAAACCCTGCCTTCTCAGGTTATTAATTCCTGCATGAAGTATCACTGACACATTTCCATCTCTTTCCAATACTATATCCTTCAGCATTTTTTTAATGTCACCAACCTTGGCCCTTGAAAAATAGCTTGATGTTACATATTCCTTATTTCCGCCAGTTGTATATCTGTCAGTAAATTTTATAATAGTTTCCCAGAATGTAGACCATTTTTGTGTTTTTACCTCCAACTCTTCCCTTCTCCCCTCAACTCTGTCTCCCTCTCATTGCTCTATTAAGTCCATTATTTGGTTCTTGCTATGTCCTTGTTGTGTCCCAGATCAATTTTCCATTCTGCTTTCCTCTGTGTGGTCTCCACCAGGTCCACTTTTTTTTGCTTTCTCATGTCTGATCCCATGTCTTTCATTTCCCGTAATGTTCTTACCTTTGTGCCCATGTGTGTGGACTTCTATCTCTGCCACTGTTGTATTTGGTCTAGTCATATCCTGATTATTGCTAGGACTTGCCGTGATGTCTCTTTCACTGTTATTTTCATTTTGTTCTGTTGGACCATGTACATTTCCACTATGCTCCTCCTCCAACAGTAACAATGGTCCAAACCCATTTTCTGTAATCAAAGTAAAGCCCCTAGCTCATCTACGTCCATTTTTATATTTCCTTTCTCTATGTCCCATTCTGTATCTTCCTGTTCCTGTCCCTTGCCTCTCTTCCTATTCTCTGACACTGGCTTATCAGTATTGCTATGTTCAATACTAGTGATGACCTCTACTTCTAGCAGCAATTTAGCTTGATTTAATGACACAATCGTCATTTCTGCCTCCATAAGTTTTTGTTTCAACTCCTTAATTTCCAGGCACGCTCCACATGTAAATATCAGCACCTCATTTATTACTTCGGTGCTAAATTTCCTACATGTTATGCATCTAAGGCCCATTAGTCCCCCTCCAGCTTAACTACATTAGAATCCATGGTCAGATCTACTAGCTATGTATAGCCCACTAGACAATGTTCTTATTCCTTACCAGGTATGGCTGGGTGCCCTTTCCCCTTTCTTCCCCTGCTGACACCTGCAGACACACATGGACGTGCTGTGTGTGTCTTTGCACCTTCACAAAGTGCACTTTCGCCCCGCTCGAGCTCACCCGCTCGCTCTGGGATCTCAATTTATGGCATGTGAACCTGGAAGAAAGTGCCGGGTCATGTGACCTCACTGGAACCACTCGCTTTACTTAGCCCAGAAACATTACATAGGATGCACATGCTCTGGATTTGCATATGGTGGACAGCCAAGGATTTTGGAGGTGGGCTGCGCCAGTCGCCATATGGGCTCATGCATCACCTGCGCTTCAGATAAGGGTGTTTGGCATGGGTGTGTGGTTGGTGCTGCAGTGGGGAAGTGGGGCTGCTAAATGCCAGAGACTAATGTGTGAACCAGGGAACAGCCAGTGGAGAGTGGGGGAGGGTTACACTGGACACCATGGAATAGTGTCTTGTGTTATGTGCACTACACCTTTGTATTGTGTGGCTATGCACTATCTACTCATTTGGAATGTGATCAAGGTTCCAGGACCAGGCAGCACCACTGGATGTCAGGGAGTTCTTAATTATTTACTGGCCTGGGGATCAGAAAGGGGGGCACTGGTCACCAGGGAGCTGGTTTATTGTCAGGGCTGGGGATCAGGTATTGGGGGGCTGCTGGCCACCAGGAAACTGGTTTATTGTTGGGACAGGCATCAGGTACTGGGGGGACTGCTAGGCACCACTGGATTATTATTTTAGTGTACCGGGCTGGCAATCGGAGGGTGGGGGAACCACTATGCATCAGGCATAGCTTACATCTATTTCAGGCTGGCGATCTGTAGGGGGACCACTGGGCACCAGGATGTCATTCCATTTCTGTTGGACCAGTGATGGGAGGATGGGGACACTAGGCACAGGGATGTTATTTGTACATGCTGGCACTGCGATATGAGGGGGGGCTGTTAGACACCAGGAAGATCCTGCTTGTGATGTGTCTGGGCACTTGAGGTGGGGGCAGATCCGCACAAACCTGCCACAGCTACCCATGCAAAAGAGCCCATCATGGGCATGCAAATGGCCCCTTAGCGCTTTGCATGTCCAATGGGCTCATTTGAATGGATCCCTCTGAATACTGTACCTAGCATTCAGGAACTATTGTGTCTAGTGGTGCTGTTCTCTGCACAGCAGGGATCCATGTCAGGGCAGCGCTACTTGGCTTAGTGCTGTGCTGACATGCCCCTGTATTCAGTCGGATAGTGCTGATGCGCTGTCCGACATATTATAGCATCCTCAGACTCCTGGGCAAGAGCAAAACACAGCACAGAACGTTGCACTCACATTGTCCATTTTTGGATATTGGGCCCCTGTTATTATACAGACTCAAAATAACCCACAAAAGAAGACAATTTTTTTTGAAGACATTCAGGAAGCAACCATTTTTTGCAAGAGTTGTACCAGGCATTGATGCAATACAGCACCAAAATTACACAAAACATCTGCAAATAAATAAAGGTGACTTAGTGGCAGCCTCAGATGTTCTGGCTGGGCCATCTGCATCAGATATTTCACAACAAAAACCTGACTGGGTCCGGCCTAGGGATTCTGGAGGTACCAGAAACTATCGACACCCAAAATGACATAATATCTGCACAGAGCTCAGAACTGTATGGACAGGACCAGAATATGAATCATCAAGAGAGTACAGCAAAGCATCAGACCCAAGCAGATTCGCAAATATCTGAAGGGATTTAAAGTCACACATGTGCCTTGGATTAACTTTCTTTCTTTTCCTCTTTGTTTTTTTTTCCTCTCTGGCAAGAAAGCCATGTGAAAATGCTTAGACCTGTTGCATATAATCAATCACTATTTTGTTAAGCAATTATTAGTGCAACAGCTATACTGTACCTTTAATAGGGTAATCAAGTGGCTGTAATTCAGTTAAAGCCAATGAACTTTGTTAACTCTGCTACTTGCTAGTAACATAGTAGTTGATGGCAGATAAAGACCGCTAGGCCCCCCCTAGTCTGCCCATATTCCCTGCCTGCATCAGTGGCCATTGACCTTACCTGGTCATTGGCTTCCCTCTCTCTTCCCCACATCTAGGGTTCCCTTATGTCTGTCCCACGCATGTTTGAATCCCCCCACTGTGTTAGCACCCACCACTTCCTGGGGTAGGCTGTTTCAAGCATTTACCACCCTTTCTGTGAAGAAAAACTTTCTCACATTTTCCTTATCCTGTCCCCCCGATCTCATATTGAGCCCCCTCGTCCTTGTACAATTCTTGTACTGAAAGATGTCACCCACCTGCAGTTTGTTCAAGCCTTTAAGATACTTGAACGTCTCTATCATATCCCCCAGTTCCCTCCTGTCTTTCAGTGTATACATATTGAGGTATTTTAATCTGTCTTCACATGTTTTCTGATGCAAGCCCTGTACCATCTTGGTTGCTCTTTTTTGGATTGCCTACACCCTGTCTATGTCCTTTCATAGAAACATAGAACCTGATCGCAGATAAGGACTGCTTGGCCAGCCTAGTCTGCCCATTTCCCTACCTAACAGATAAACTGCAGATCCTAGTTAACCAACAGCTTACTTCCTCGTATACCTCACTAGAATTGCTTTATGTCTGTCCCATGCATTTTTGAATTCCCCCACTATTTTTGACTCTACGATCTCCTCAGGAAGGCTGTTCTATGCATCTACAACCCTCTCTGTGAAGAAATACTTCCTCACATTAGCTCTGAGCCGTCCCCCCTCTATCTTCAAATTGTGCCCCCTTGCTCTTGCACATCTCTTTTTCTGAAAGATGCTACCCTCTTGGACTTTGTTGATTCCCTTGAGGTATTTGAAAGTTTCTATCATGCCCCCCCTCTCCCTCCTTTCCTTGAGGCTATACATCTTAAGCTCCTTTAGTCTTTCTTCATATGTCTTCTGGTGCAGACCCTGCACCATTTTGGTTGCCCTCTTCTGGACAGCCTCCACCCTGTCTATGTCTTTGTGAAGATGCAGCCTCCAAAACTGAACACCGTATTCTAGATGAGACCTCACCAGTGTTTTGTACAATGGCATCACCACCTGCCTTCTTCTTCTAGTGATGCCCCTTCCTGTGCAACCCAAAATCCCACTGGCCAACCCCACAGCCTTGTTACACTGTTTGGCCACCTTTATGTCATCTAAGATGATTATTCCTAAATCCCTTTCTTCTCTGGTGACTTTCAGCACTCCCCTCATCCTGTAGCTCTTGGCAGCGTTTCTTCACCCCAGGTGTATGATTATGCATTTCTTTGCATTAAATTTTAATTGCCATGCTTTGGACCATTTTTCCAGCTTTCCCAGAGCCCTCCTCATTCGTTTAACTCCCTCTGGAGTGTCACTGTCTACTCTGTTGCAGATCTTGGTAACATCTGCAAATAGACAGACCTTCCCCTCCAGATCTTCGGCAATGTCACTGATGAAGACATTAAAAAGGACTGGGCCTAGGACTGATCCCTGAGGCACTCCACTGGTCACCTTTCTTTCCTTGGATTTGATCCCATTAACCACCACTCTCTACCTCCTGTCCCTCAACCAGTTTCTTACCCAGTTTTCCATTTTGTGGCCCACCTCCAGGCTACCTAGCTTGTTCACCAGTCTTTTGTGTGGCACAGTATCGAATGCCTTGCTGAAATCTAGGTACCGATATCCATCGTTCCTCCCCAATCCACCTCCCTTGTCACCCAGTCAAAAAAGTCAGTCAGATTTGTTTGACATGACTTTCCAGCCATGAATCCATGCTGTCTTCGATCCTGTGCTCCCATGGTTTCCAAGTGCTCCAAAATCCTTTCCTTAAGCAGCACCTCCATAATCTTACCCACTACTGAAGTGAGGCTGACCGATTTATTTATTTATTTAATTTTGGTAACAGGGTAGGCCCACTGAGACCAGGTGGTCTCTTTTTAAGGGGTGGTCCTTATAGTTTCCTGCCTACTCCCTGCTAACACACTTGTGAAGAGGGACTACATTTTCCCCATTCCAGTCCTCTGGAACCACCTCTGTATTGAGTGACTCACAAAACTGGGCCACCAGCGATGCTGCTAGCACCGTCCGTAATTCATTTAATATCCTGGGGTGTATATCATCTGGTTCCATCACTTTTTCCACCCTTAGTTTTGTGAGTTCCTCCAGGACTCTCTCTTCTGTAAAAGGACTGGTATTTATCTCCCTCCCCCCATTGTTTCTGTTGCCTAGTTGTGGTCCCTGTTCTTCCTTCTCTACCGCGAATACCAAGCAGAAGTATTTATTCAGTATCAATGTTTTTTCTAGGTCACCCTCTACTCACGCTCCTTCCTCCCCTTTCAGCCTTAAAATCCCTCCCCTGGCCTTCATTCTGTCACTAATGTGTTTATAAAATGTCTTGTTTCCCCCTCTTTACTATCTGTGCTAATCTCTTTTCTGTTTGTGCCTTCCGACTCTTAACAGCTTTCCCTGCTTCCCTCTATCTCTCTCAAGGTACACTACCCTATCCTCATTTTCCTGTGTCTCCTTGTATTTTCTGAAAGCCCCCTTTTTGTCCCTCATTTTCTCTGCCATCTCCTTTGTGAACCAAAGTGATTTGTTCCTTCTGTTTCCCTTGTTACTCAGCTTAATGCACTGATTTGTTGCCTCCACTATGGTTTCATTTAGGTGTGCCCACTGCTCCTCAACCCTTCCCCCTGGATCCCTTCTTACCAGGGCTTCTCTGATCCCACTCCCCATCCTAGCAAAGCCCACCTTCTGAAATCCAGGACCCTTGTCTTTGTGTGGCTCTCCTGTGACACTGTACTGATGTTGAACCACGCTGTATGGTGGTCACTGGACCCTAGATGCCCATCCACCTTGACTTCCTTTATCCTGTCTCCAATGGTCAGCACAAGGTCTAAAATCATCTTGTCCCTGGTGGGCTCCTGAACCAACTGCCTAAGGCCTGCCCCTGCAAGAATTCTGTGATGTCTCAGCTCCTGACTGAGGCAACTGCTGGGATGGTCCAGTTCATTTCTGGCATGTTAAAATCACCCAGCAGCAGTACCTCTCCCTTTGCCACCATCCAGTGTATTTATTCCACTCTAGCCCTATTTACCTCCTCCTTCTGTGCGGTAGGCCTGTAGATCGCTCCTGTGCGGATTGCTGTGTCATTTCTTGGTGCAGAGTGTGACCACGGTGTCTTGCCCCCCGCCCATCCTGCACTACCATCACTTTAATACCTTCTCTGATGTAGAGGGCCCCCTTTTTACCCTCCTATTCCTCCTGTGTGGGATTGTACCCTGGCACATTTACCGCCCAGTCTTGGTTTCCTGCATACCATGTCTCAATAGTTGCCGCTATGTCCAGGTCCACTTCTGCAGGGGCTGCCAGGCCTGGGATTTTGTTTCCTAGTCTGCGGGCATTTGAATACATGGCTGTCCATGTGTCGCAGCCTGTGCCTCTTTCTTTTTTACCTTTGCCTTTCTGCCCCCTTCTTCCTACCCTGTTTTTTTTCTCCTGCTGCCTCTTTACCTCTGCCTTATCCCTTGTAATCAGCTCAGGAATATCTGTCCATGTTTCCCAGTTTGTCCTCCTTGTACATCTACACTTGCCTTCCTGTTCCCTCTGTCCAACCCTTGTTTCCTTCTTTTGCTAGCTCCCTTCCTCTCTTACTCCTTGTAATGAGCTCAGGAATATCTGTCCACAACATTTCCTCCTGTTCCACCCTACTAGCTAATCTGACCTGTGGGGGTGAGCTGCCTAAGTCTCCTTGCTCCCGACAGCCCCCACACCTTGGCAAGTTTAAACACTGGCAAGGAAGCATACAAACTTTTCATTTAGGACTGCAGTCCCTTCCCTGGATGGATGAAAACCATCTCACCTGTACTGGCCCCCAGCCCTCCAGGTGGGTCCCCAGTCTCCAATGAAGCCAAAACCATTATCTCTGCACCAGCCCCTCAACCAAGTATTGAACTTGCTGATGTGGAGATTTCAAGCCTCCCCCCTGCCGAGGACTTGTAGCACCTCAGAGAATGTTACAAAGCATGCTACCTCTTCAAGATGCCTCCCTAACCTCCTGAAGTCCTCCCACAGCTGCTGTATGCTCACCTCCTCCCTGGCTAGGTCATTTATCCCAAGATGGACCATGACCTCCAATCCCCCCCCTTCTTGCTAACGCTGTTGTGATCCTATGGATTCATACTCTTCTCCTCCCAACTACCTGTACCCAGATCCATTCCTCGGACTAGTGAGTCCCCCATCAGGAGTAGCTTCCTCTTCCTCTGGGTTCTATACCCCCCACCCCGGGTCTCCTCATGGAGGACCCACTCATCCTCCCTGGTCTCAACCTCAGGTTCCCTTGTGGGGGCTTGCCCACTCCTCCAGGACAGCAAAGCATTTGTAAGTTGAACCGGATGGGGGATGTGCCTCTGAGCCCCCCCCCAACCTCCCTGAGCCCACCATAGTCCAGCCAGCCCTTTGCATGGGTATACGCTGTGGCAGTGTCTGTGGACACAGTGGCCTCTGGGTGGGGGCAAAGGCTGCCAGTACACCTGCCAGCTTGGTCTGGAGACTGGCAACCTCTGCCCTCAACCCAGAGAGCTGTCTGCATGTGGGGCAGTGCCACAGTACCCAGAGCAGCCTCCTGAAGGTTGCAGCCCAGCATCCACTGCACTGCACCACTCACGGCATTTTCCTCTTTTGCTCTTCTGCTGACCCCCTTTGATCCTAGATACATCCTTGCTGTTTTTTTTTTATTTTATCTTAGATCACATTTTCAGTGCTCTGTTAAAGTATCTGATAGACTGTGCTATCTCCTTGTCCTTGCTGCCAGGAAGTAGTACCAAACAGCAGCCTATAAAGGTAAATGAACTCGGGGTGGTTGGGATGGGGAGGGTGGCGGGTGCTTTTCTCTGGTTCCTGTGACAATCACAAAAAACAGCACACAACAGAGGCCCAGAAATTCCAGACCCCTCTACCCAGAACACAGCAGCTGTTTCTAAAGGGAGAAAGAAAATACAAACAAATTCAGTTCCCCGACTTGAGTACCTGAAATTGAATATGTCCCCTTACACTCTGCCCTGATACCTGCGAGGTGTTTTCTGAAACAAAAAGAGTTACACTGCTGCTCCTCACTTTGGTGTCCAGGTCCTCTCCTTCGCTTCACTCCCCATTTCAGCTGCTCCCTGTACTTCCTGTGGCTCTCAGAGCTGGTTATACCTTCTGCAACAAAACACTTGAACAAACGGCACCAGGTGGACGGTCATGTCCACTGACCCATGCCCCTTTTACTGTGCCTGTGAGAACAAGGTAGCAGCCAGGAATCAGACCGAACTTTATACCCCTTTCAGCTCTTTGTTTAAACTTGGTGCCTTTTTATCAGTCAGTAACTGGCTGCTGTAGCTTCTCTCCGGTTCCTGAGACAATCACAAAAAACAACACAAAACAGAGGCCCCGAAATTCTGGACCCCTCTGCCCAGATAACTGCAGCAGTTTCTAAAGGGAGAAACAAAATACAAACAAATAAAAATGTCCAGCTTGAGTACCTGCAATTGAATACGCCCCCTCACACTCTGCCCCGATACCTGCAAGGTGTTTTCTGAAACAAAAAAAGGGAGTTACACTGCCACTTCTCACTCCAGTGTCCAGGTCCTCTCCATCATGTTGCTCCCCATTTCAGCTGTTCCCTGTACTCCCTGTGGCTCTCAGAGATGGTTATACCCTCTGCAACAAAACACTTGAACAAATGGCAGCACGTGGACAGTCATGTCTACTGATCCACTCCCCTTTTACTGTGCCTGTGAAAAAAAGCTAGCAGCCAGGAATCAGATCAAACTTTATACCCCTTCCAGCTCTTTGTTTAAACTTGGTGCCTTTTTATCAGTCAGTAATTGGCTGCCGTACCTTCTGTCTGGCTTCTGAGACAACCACAAAAAAATAGCACAAAACAGAAGCCCTGAAATTCTGGACTCCTCTGCCCAGATAACAACAACTGTTTTTAAAGGAAGAAACAAAATACAAACAAATTAAAATCCCTGACTTGAGTACCTGCAATTGAATAAGGTTGAATCTTCTTGTTTCTAATATTCAGAACAATTGAAGGAGCAGAGGGGGGAAGAAGAGGAGAAGGACTTGCTTGCCCAACTCCTTTAGCAAGCCTGTAGGCATTGTTCTGGATTACAAGGAGAGTAGGTAGATCTTATCTGGGGTACTAGGAGTCTGGCTTAGGGAGGGAAGTGAGTGTGGGAGGGTAAGTGTGTATGTATAAAGATCACAGTTTCAGGGGTGCATTGCAGAGATAAGTTTTCATAGGATGAGTGTGAGTATAACAATAAAATGATAGGGAGAATAATGAAGTTAGAGAAACTTAGTTGCAATGGTAGAGAGTCATGTCATAAGGAACTCAACATCTATAACTGGCACAAGGTGTTGAGAAATAGTTTGGCACGGGGCTCACCTCCTCTTAAGTTAATCATATTTAGTCCAATATGCATCCATCAAAAATTACTACATGGATGATTAATGGGTTCAAGTAACCCCATCAAAAGGGAAATAATTTTACATCAGGCACGTAACTGTAATACCAACATACTGTTACTTCTGGAAACACATTTATTCCATAAAGAGGCAACTAGAATAGAGAAATTCTGGAGAAATGAATGTTTTTATTTGCTGCATAATTTGAGCTCGGCTGGTACATCTGTTTTATAAGCAAAAAAGTCAGATTAAAATATTGAGTTTACATACAGACTCCAATGGACAATTCTTAATCATAAGCAATAATCATGACAAAATGTCAACAGCAACTGTCTCCATATATATTCCCAATACAAATGAAGGAAAATTCTGTAATGAATTATTTCTCAAACTCATTAATTCCTACAAATCTATCTGATAGGAGGAGACTTTAAAGGGAAACAATGGAAAAGACACAGCTTTCCTCAGACACTACAGAAACTCTCAATTAGTGCTTTCAGACAGTAACAACTTTTTTAAAATTATTTAGAACAGCTACTCACAACTTCCACTTTCTGTTGCTGGCAGCAGCCATTTCATGAGCAGCAGTGAGCCTCCTGAGCTCACTGTATGCTAATATGCCTGTTTGACCTCTACTATTGGTTGGCAGGTCATATTAGCATAAAGTGAGCTCAGGAAGCTTTCTGCTATTCATGAAATGGTGGCTCCCAACAAAAGAAAGTGAAAGCTGTAGGCCACTGTTTAATTCACTAAAAAGCAATTAGAGGAATAAAAAAAAAAAAGTACTGTCTGAAAGCACTAATCAGGAATGTTTGTAGTGCCTGGGTAAAGCTGTGGTTTTTCCACTGTTTCCCTTTAACATTATTCTGGACCAGGAATTGGATACAACAGCTCTAAGCAGAACATTAATACAGCAACAAACATTCTACTGTACAAAATGCAGGACTTTGCTGTATTAGATCTATGGTGTGTGAAGCATGATACAGCTAAATATTTTTTCTTTTACTCACAAAGGCATAAAATCTAAGGCAGAATTGATTTATTGTTGGGGTCTAAAACATTACTTCATGATCTAACTAATACTGAACATGACTCATTTACTCTGACTGACCATTCCACCCTAGCTATGTGGCTCGTGCTCAGGGTTACCACCAACCATCAGAAATTATGGAGACTGGACCCATTACTTCTAAAACATTTTAATCATATTGATCTCATAAAATGGGAAACATAAGCTTTTTTCCTTAATAGTAACTTCTGCAGAGTTGCAAAAATATAATAAGTGATATTTATAAGCACTACATGCAAGGGATAACAATTTCCTATTCATGTAGGGGAAAACCTACAGTGAGTATAAATCCTTAAGATAGAGGCAGAAATTAAAATTACACAAGAAGCTCATGCCTCCTTAGGTATTTCCTTTCATTTACATAACCTTGAAAGGCCTAGATGCAAATATACTGTACTAGAATATTAAATGAAAAAAAAAATGAAACATTTACTTTTACTAAACTGCTCAAAATATTATTCCCAGTCTGATAAGAGCAGGAAATTATTAGCATATATGCTTCAGAAGGATAGAGCAGAGAGATCCACAGCCAGCATCAAAACTGCAGCTGGTCAGCTTACTAATTCATCATCGGATATTAATAAAGAATTTTGTAGTTATTATGAGGAACTTTGTAAATCAGGAATTGAACAGTGAGATCACACACAGGATTTATTGTATTTACATACATACTCAGGATGGATACTAATTATAATATTGAGTTAGAGAAACCATTCTTTGAAGCTGAAATTATATCTGCAATGTTACAGCTAAAAGCTGACAAAGCAGTGGGACTCAATGGTTTCAGCAATGACTTTTATAAACTTTTAGCAAAATATTAGCTCCATGTCTGTTGTGCCTGTCCAATTCATTTCTGGACCAGAAAAGTGCCCCTTCTTCCTTTGATGAAGCCCTTGTCATGGTCATGCCAAACCAAAAAAAGGTAACATACAACATTATGCACATTTTATAGCCCAATTTATTTATATTTATTTTATTTATTTGAATATTTATTTATTAAATGCTAATTATAAAATCAATGAAAAAAATCTTTGCAACAAGGCTCAAAACAGCATTGCCTTCGCTGATACACTTAGACCAGACTGGCTTCATCAAGAGAAGAAAGGGACACAATAATATCAGGAATGCATTGCATACTGTTCAACTAGCTCACAAACCAAACTCTATGGTCATATCTCTGGATGCGGAAAAAGTGTCAGACAGGATGGAATGGTCATATTTATCGGTATGCCCCCTGTACAGTGACACCATTACAGTGAAAATGTCAATGCCAACAACATCAGCGTTTTCACTGTAATAGTCCACCTGAGACCCTGGCACTCTGTATCCCGGTCCTGCACTCCCTCCCCGATCCAACTCCAACTCGGAGTTAGAATCCTATAAGTTGGGGGACGTGGGAGCAAAGTCCCCTGATGAAAAAACAGCCGGGGTCTCCAGCCAGATTTATGTCAACCAGAAGTTGTGGTTGACATAAATCCGTCACTGTGATGGCGACCAAAAACTTAGTTGTCGAACCAGCATCATAGAAGATTATGGAAAAGGCAGGATTTGGTGACAATTTTAGAGCTTGTATCAGGTTCATATATAAGTTACCCAAAGCAAGAATTTTATCTAATTTACCTAGAGCAATAATTTTATCTAATAACTCAATATCTGACCCCTTCCCATTGTTTTGGGGTATAAGCCAGGGTTGCCCCCTTCTCCCTTTTGTTTCTGTTGGTTTTAGAGTGATAAACAAATGTTATAAGGGGTGCCAGGGAAATTGAACGTTGTGAATATGGCAATAAACATCTAAAGATATCAATGGTTGCTAATGATATCTTGCAATATAGTAATGGTACATCTGAAATTAAGTTCATCCTTGACATAATAGAACAATTTGGAAAACAGGACATTAAGTTAATCTGACTAAGTCTGAAGTGAAATGAGATCATATACCCATTAAAATTATAAACAAAAAAATTACATACTTAGGTATCCAGATCTAACACCCTAGAGGACAGTGTAGCACTATATATGAGTTAGGTAACCAGAGTTAATACCCTAGAGGACCATTTAGCACTATATATGACCCCTGTTATGAAGGGAATAAATAAGGACTTATCAAGACGGGCAATCTTCCACTTTCCTTGATTGATTGAAAGGCTCAGCTTCTTGCCAGAGATCATGTTGATCTGTTCCAAAAATCTGGAGCCTTATGCTGAGGGCCATTGAATCCGGTGTGTGATAATACTGATATGCTCTGTCCTTTGATAATTCTGTTATATTGCTACCTGAAACAAACACTGACATGGCTTAGAGTGTGTAATCATAAGCCTAAACTGAGGACATGACTTTATGTATACCTACACTTTTCATAACTATGCAGTAGAAATTTTATTCAGCATCATATACTTCATTATTTGATCATATTGCCTCAAATGTTTCTACTCATTTCTGTACTGACTTGTTTTTGCAATGTATTGCTTGTTGTACTTGTCTTTTTGTCTTGCTCAATAAAATATATTACAGAAATCAGTAGAATACATGCAATTAAGATTAATATTCTTCCAAGAATAGTGTATATCTTCCAAGTCATTCTTTTGGCCATTCTATCAGACAATGGCATTAAAAATGCCAGATTTTAGGTTATATTATTATATGGTGCTCATAGAACCTATAATTGAGCAGTTTAATAAAAAGCAACCACCATTGGTAGCTATGGAAACTAGTTTTGTTCCCTTCCTAAGAAGATAGGAGCCTTTGTTCCAGAATTTGTCCAAAAGAAGCATAATTCAAGCTGAAAACAGACGTATCAACAAATGTTTGCAAATCTGGAAAAAAATCAAAAGAATAAAGGGTCTCCTAATCTGTATCGCTAAGAAGTCTCTTCTGATATATAAATCATTTGATCCTTTATTACAGGCGGGTACATTAAACATATTTTTTTTCACAGGGCATACACTCAATTGAACAATTGTCAGTGAGATTTTCCCATGGAAATGATACACAGACCAAAATCACTTTGGGTGCTCAACTGTCAATCTGTTTATTGTACATTCAGATTCCTACCACACTTTATACATCCTTTTATAGCACTCAGGATATTCATATTAACATTTATTTACAACATACTATTCCATTTTCTTCTTGACCTTTCCTTCTTTCTTCCAACTTCTTCTTGGGGTCTGGATACTTGACCTGACACCCCCTTTTGGTTATTGTTTACTTTCCTGGGCCGGATGCTAAGAACCTGACCCCCAGCTCACACTTTGGATATGCCCCCCCCACTGCAGCTGCAGTCAGATGTGAGGGCCCATTCCATGCCTGATTACTTATTAACCTTGCCCCTCCCACTGGTGCCCCCCCATACTTCCCTTCCTTGTGCCCCTCACCCTCCATGTCTTTCACCCTTCAAGATCATTCTTCTAGAACTGCTCTGTAACTCAAGCAATCTCCTTTTCCATAACCTCTGTTGCCCTCTTTCTGGCAACCCATCCATGACCCGTTAGCCTTCCTTTACCACTTCTTCGTGCTGCACTCTTTTGGCAGCTCCTTGATCCAATTACCTCTATTTGTGTTGCACTCTTTCCATGACCCATCCATTGTCCATTACCTGGTTGCCACCCTCATCCAGCAGTTGCATCATCCCTGCTCAGGGTTATCCTCCTGCCTCCACTATATATATATATATATATATTCTTATTATTATCCACCTTTTTTTATGCCAAAATTTATGGGTGGGTGGGTAAATTCAATCCTAGCAAAAAGAAGGGAGCTCTACCCTCTTACAGTCTCTTTTATAGTCCACCAGCTCAGCCCTTTTTGCTCCATCCCCTGGCCAGTCACCTTGACCTCCTGCTCTGACTCATCCTCTGATGTCATCTGTCTCCTCCCCCTCCCTCCATCCTACTGTCCCTCCCCTAACCTAAACCCCCTCCACCATCCCACAGTTCCCATCCCCCATCCCTTACCTACTCCCAGCTAACACCCTTGACATTTCCTCCAGAAAACCCCTGACTATTCAGGTTGCCCTGTAATGGCAGCCCCATTTATATGAAGGCAAAAACTTGAAGTCCTTCCAGCAAGTGTAAAGTCAGTTTGGTATTCACAAGAATTACTTCTTTAAATATTTGCAGCTGACGGAAGTACTAAGGAAATTGAATATATCTAATCCCAACTTTGTTGAAGGAAATTAAATATTAGATATATTAGTTCAAGCAGCAAACAGACAGAAACTTATAACTAGACTCTATAATCATTAATGACTGTTAGAAGTGTTATGTTTTTATGGTTGCCCTCTGATTTGGTAACAAAATGGTTCAGAATGCATTCTTCGATATATGCCATGTATCCTATATCCTGTGCTAAGAGATGTTCATTTGTATTGTCTGCATCTGAAAATCATTAAAATAAATAATAAAAAAGAATATTCTGCCCCAGATTTAAAGGAGACAGGAAATCCTTTCTAATTGGCAGTTGTTTATTAAGTTCTTATTTTCAGAAATGACATGCACTCCCCTAAATTATTCACATGTAACTGCACCTGAATAAAAAGTGATACAAAACTGTATTTTGCATTGTTTAGTTTTAATGGGCAGCATTCTGTTACAGTTCTCTTCATAAGACCTGTGATCTGGAGTTTTAACTATGTCACGGTTTGTGCACAGAATCCTAGTTGTGAGCTGTTGACCTATCAGAACTATGCTTAGAGTTTTTTTAAGAAACAGTGACATAGTTTAAACTCCAAATTACTGGTTCCTGGAAGAGAACTGTAACAGAATGCTGCCCATAAAAACAAAACAATGCAAAATGCAGTTTTTGTATCACTTTTTATTCAGGTGCAATTAAATATAGATAATGTAGGGGAATGCGTATAATTTCTGAGAATAACAACTTTATAAACAGCTACCAGTTAGGAATGATTTCCTGTCCTCTTTAAATAAATTAAAAATGAACTGGGGAAAAGATCTACAGACTATTTTTATGCAAGAACAATGCGAAACATTCTGCAACACTTGGAGAATATCTGTTAATAATCAGATCCATTTCTCTATCCAGCATAAAATATGTCATGACACTCATCTCCTGAATAAATTCTACCCTGCTGTTTCTAGTACATGTAACAGATTTGGGCAAAAGATGGGGACCCTCTGTCACATAACTGCCAACTATACATATTTAATAAGTTCCTGGTGAGATAACTTTACAACAATTAATATATTGGTAAATACTAACCTATGCCCTGAGAAGTAGATATGACTTTCAGGCTTCTCAGATGCACAAAGTATTCCAGAAGGCTCAAAAAAGAAAAGACTAGACATGACACTGATTAACACATTTGGGTGTACAGCACACCTTTGGAAACACCCAGTACCACCTATCTGGGAATAGTGGAAAATTAAGTGTAAGTGTATGACTTTTAAGTGCATGACTTTGGAAATAAACTATTACTTTATCACCAAGCGCTTTGATAAATACTGGAAAATTTGGTCACCCTTACAAGAATAAGATGATCTCAATTCCAGAGCAAGGGATGGGGGGTGCTGAATAAATATATCTGCAAACAGTCTTATCCGTTTCCAAATGTTCTTTTTATTTTAAATATGGCAAGCCTCAATGTTTCACCTAATATATAGGCTTTTTCAAGAGATGCCTTTTTGGTCTAAATAGTAAAAACCTAAAATTCCGTCATTCAATATATTGACTAATAATTCTGTATCTCCTGTTGTGAAACATATCTAAATTTTATCATATACTTATAATAATCTTCCTCATTCTTTAGTTCATTTTGTTATTTGTCCACACAGGTTCATAGCCTGTTGATGCAGTCCTTCCTCCTGCGTAAGACACCAGCTTAGTTTCCTGGGTGGATCTGTCAAGACAGATCCACGAGGAAACTAAGCTGGTGTCTTACGCAGGAGGAAGGACTGCATCAACAGGCTATGAACCTGTGTGGACAACTAACAAAATGGAATTGAAATCATCTTTTATCAACAACATTTCAGGAGTGGCAGCTTAGAAATAAGTGAAAAGTGTCCATTTCATGTGGAACCACATTTTCTTTTCCCCTCCCTAACACCCTTGCAAGAAGCAATTAGGCAGGGAAGCTTGTAACATCCTTAGGAGAAAGAAGTATACTTATTTAATCAATTCTTCTTTTCAGTCATTTTTTTATAGTATATAAGAGAATAGTTTATAAACACTAGATCATACAATATATATATTACCCTCATGTACTTATGAAAACAATGCATTTGTTCCTCATCTTTACATGTACTTACATCTCTTTTCCATAAAAAAAAGATTGTGGGGTTGAGACACTTGTGAGGTAAGGTTGATTAAAGGTGACGTTGTTGAGACATGTCTATTCAATTCAGTGTTACCTTATTATGTGTGCTTCCTAGGATAAATGGTGGCCAGGTATGCAAGTCCATGCTGTCTCAGGCCTGTCACTTCAGAGTGATGGATGTTCCTTTCTTAGTTCAGGAAAGCGAGTGAGTACAACATTCCCCAGCTGTCTTGACAAAGGACCCCCATAAAATAGCCATATACATTTATTTCCTCCAGTTCATTTATTAGACTAAAACATTTAGTATAACCAAATTACAGAAATAGGCAGGAATGAAACATTTAAAAAGAGTAAATGCATTTAGTCCATATTTCATGCATATAAAAAGAAGACTAACAAAATGATGACCTTACTATGTTGCTCATGTTGATTCTATTGGGTTCTTACTCTTAGGTCACAGTTTGTATAAGATAAAACCTCCTGCTTAACTTTCCTCCTAATGTGGTCTGCTCTAAAAGCAAATACAACTGCAGCTGTTCAATATAATCATGGCAGACTTTATGAAACAGATATTCCCCCAGATGATGTGGTTCCCCTAGTCCTGATGGGTCCCCACAGAGACAGTGTACTTCACTAGTTTTTAAATTTTTTTTTTTAATTCCAGTGTTTTTAAACAGCTACACAGGGCACCACTGGGCAGTGCAAAGTCTTCTAAAGTGGCATCATAACATCCTGACATTCCTAGTCAAGATATGGTGCAGTCAATCAGTGGCGGAGGGGCAGAAATGGATCAGGTGGACAGAGTGACACCACAAGCTAACGTTGCTGTCACCACCTAAAAAACACAATAATTTTGCCCACTGTTGTATTAAGAACAAAATGGGTGTGTTGACCCACTGGCATGTAGGGCTGAGGTGTGGGGTACCTCACCTGCTGCCACGCCATTGACCTAGGTTCAGCAGTGAACCAGGGTCACTCAGGGGCTGGACACTTGGGGAAGGAGGGCTGAGTGTTCAATGATGGCTGTACTCAGTGAAAAACAGGGAGAGAAAAACCTGTGGTGGCAGATAAAGGTGACACCCCCCAGGCACCGCACCACCTACCTACCCATAGTGATTCAGGAGGTGGAGGCAAATCTCAGATACCGTGGGTGTTGGAGCCAGTGGTAGTCACCAGAAGGTGGCCACAGGAGGGACAGGAGAATAATGATGAAAAATAATAAATAAATGGGTGCACATATAAGTAGAGTATGACATGTGAGCAAAGTACTCTGTGTTGGGTCTACATAGTAGCCACTGAGCCATTTGACTTTTTAAAAAATCTTTTTGCTAAAAAAAAAAAATTATACTAATTTGCCACTTTTGGGTAATGCTTTTTATATCATTGCCAGCTTTGAGACCCTGGAGAGCGCAGCATGACTGGAGTAGCAGGGTGGAGCATTGAGTTGTTTTTTTTTGTTTTTTACGAGGTGACCTTGGAGCACAAGCAATTCTCCCTCCAGCAAGCACATCCACTTCTTGACTCCCACCCTCTTTGAAACACTACCCATCCCACTTATTGTTTAAAGACTTCTGGAGCATGTTCATTTGCTTTTTCTGCCCCGACCCTGTGGAATTCTTAACCTCAATCAGTTAGAGGGCGCCCGACTGTGGAGAGTTTTAAAGCAGCACTAAAAACGTATTTATTCTTGCTGGCCTTTCTGATTAATTGGATGGTTTTACTGAGGGTTTTATTATTGATGTCTGATGTTTCTATTTCTGTACAAGTGATTTAATACACATTGAATTGCCCTTTTCATAAATAAAGATATTGTTATTATTATCTCAGCCATACCACTCTCCTCACCTAGTCCATTGTGGGAACAAGGGCTGGCTAGATAGAGGGTGAATTAGCCTAGTGGTTTGGAATACAATGCTGTGAACCTGAAATTTCAGGTTTGAATCCCGCAGCTGCCACTTACTCACTGTGTGCCTCTGAGCAAGTCTCTTTACTTCTCTGTGCATAAAAGTGTAATCCTTCTACTATATCTCTGTGCTGTTTGAATCTCTATGTGCAATGAAATGGTAATGACATTCTCTCCCCTCACTCATCAGTTGCAGAGTGCTTTTGAATACAGTTTGTGTGAAATGCTGTATAAATTAATTTTTTCCTTTGTTAGGAAATGGACTAGAGGGTGTGCATGAGTCTTGGCCATGGGACCTCATATTCTGATCCATATCTTGAATCTCAGAACCCAACCAATGTACACCCTACTCCCCCACTCATGTTAGTAGGTGTACATTTGAGAAAAATGCCTGAAATAAAAATCTTGGTGGCAAAAAAATAGGGGTTTATTCAAATGGCTAATTATTTTGAAACTAGAGGCAACATTTGTAAAGTGCCCCATGATTAATCTCATCAGGTCCCCAGATCTAAAGAATGGCTTAGTAAGAAATGTTGCATAAAAGGTTTATAGTTTTACCACAAAACAAGGGACACAGAATGCAAAACAAGCTATGAAGAGACATTTACTGGCTCAGCCAAGACTCCTACAGTACGACTTTTGTTGGCAAAGGCAATAGAAAATTGTATCTTTACGGTCGGACTTGTAGGACCTCACCTCATATACAGACAGAATCAAAATATATATTCAATTTAATTTCAATTTCTTGGAATACAATCGGAATTACAAACCTTTGAGTCACAGACTCTTTTGCAAAGGCTCCACGTCGGTTACAGGGGGTGGAGGGTAAACAAATACAGTAGAGAACATACATAAACAGGCAGTATTTACAGTTACTGAACTGAGGAGCAGTCCAGGCAAAACTTTTATACCGGTGAGGGCAATTAGGATATGCAATGGGCTGATTCAAAATCTATTTTTTATGTTTATAAGTGAGGGGCAGGGCAATAACTCGCAAGTGACAGAGTATGAATGAGTTATGTAAGTCCTGCCCCCGACAAGTGATGGTAAGTGGCATTACCTGCAGTGTGCAGGTCCTCGATTATACTGCTTTATGCTGACAATGCAGTCATTTTCACTAGCGACAAGTGCATGGAGAAGCTGCAGTGGAGGCTCCAGTCTGACTTTGATGCCATTCAAGAATTGCCCTTCTCCAACCTACTCATTATGAATACCAAGAAAACTAAATGTATGTATGGTCTTTGCCACCCATACCAAGTCCCCCTCCTCTCTGGCATTAACCATTAAATCTTCTTCTGGAGCCCCCCTTGAGCAAGTGAACACCTTTAAGTATCTTGGGGTTACCCTTGGCATTACTTTATCTGTTGCTGCTCACGTCGACGTTCTAGTTAAGACTGTCAACTCCAGGCTAGGGCTCCTCTACAGACATTGGAATAACTTCCTTCCTGAGATCAAGAAACTCCTGGTACAGAGCTTTGTTACCAGCATAACTGACCATGGGATTGCAGTCTATGACTCTACTAGTGACTGTGTGCTATCGAGAGTCCGGGGTCTTCTTAACAAAGCCTGACAATTTGCACTTAGCCACAAATATGACACCCACACCTGTGTGCTGTATAGCAGCCTAAATTGGCTCAGTTTGGACTCTAGACTGTGCTGCCACACCCTGGTCACTGGTAGAAAAGCTCTTTGTGGCTCACTGTTCCCTGGTCTACATGCCATGTTCAATTTTGTAGACCAAAAATATGTCTATAGGGAGGTTGTGTGGCACACTCTGCTAGTTCCCCCCAAAAAAACCTCCCTTGTCCAAGCTAGCTTTTACTGATTTGCTAAGTTATGGAATGACCTACCTCTTTCTCAAAAAACTGACTGCATTTTGAATCTGTTTAAGACTCAGCTTTTCTCCTCCCTCACCCTAGCTAGATTCTATAATTGCTATCGCTGACTATCTTGCCTAATTGCTTTGTGGTGCCTTACTTGATATGTCTGTGACCATGACACCCACGTTTTGTTTTAATGCTGTGGCAGCACTAACCGTATTATCTGTTTCTTGCCAAGTGTTTACTGTTACTAAACTGTTATCTCACGTATTGCCTAGTACTGTATTGTTTCTGTATTGTATTGAGTTGTACTGCACACTTGCAAATCCACTGTACTTGCTGTTTGCTGTTGTTGCTGATTCTAAAGCCTTTGTAAATAGGCTCTGCCTAAAAGGTTTATGTGAAATAAATAAATAAAATAAATAAAAATAAATATTCTAAGCCAGGAAATTTTGTGTCACTTTACACAGTATATTTTAAATTGTAAAGCTTTTAAATTAGTTCTTTTTATGATGATTTAGCTGTTTTTGTTTGATGGGGTACATGTTTGCATAGCAGATCAGTTCATATTTGCTTATGAAGTAGGGGAGTCGACATGATGGACTTAGAATACTTTCTGTCCTTAATTACTTAAGCAATACTGACCAAGAACTGCTCATTTCTGAGGAATAAATGACCAGTTGGGGAATGGGTGGCCCAAGGTGCAGGAGGAACTGGGGGAATTCCTGGAAGGGAATGAGCTACAGGTTACATGCAGCATGGGTTCACAAGGGTGAGGTCTTGCCAGGTGAATCGTACTGACTTATTCGACTGGGTGACCAAGGTGACTGAGAAAGGGCAGGCAGTTGATATAACATACTTAGGTCTTAGTGAGGCCTTTGACTCTGTTCCCCTCAGGTAAGTACTACATAAGTATCCTGTTCCCCCACCTGCACTTTTGCACTTGCAATAGACCTTGCTTGCCCACCAACTGCCTTTGTTTGTTGCTTGGTGGGCATTCTTACTTGCTTTTTTTGTTACTAAAGTTGTACTTTGTTTTATTGGATTTTCTGTATATAGTTTCACTGTTTTAATGTGTACTTCTATTTGGAGCTGTTTCATCCTTCACCTTAACTGCTTCCTTCACTTGCTTCATTTGTACCATTATGCTAGTGCTGTTCGGCACTGTTTTGCCCCCCCCCCCTCCATCCTGTATTCCTTATCCCCAGGTCACACCAGGAAACAAAACTCGGCTTAATAGTTCCATGCTCAGCCTAACGCCAGGCTAGATTTAGAGATCTCATAGCCCTCGTGGCTGATAGTCACCTTCTTCCCCAGGTATCCTTTCCTTCTTCTGTGTGTGGGTCCCGCTATTCCTTTGTATCTGACCCACCCAAGTTTAATAAAACCCCATCCCAGTCATGGCTTCAACCCCCTCTCAGGGTGATCTGTTCCATTTGTCTTCCACCATCTCCATGAAGAACTCACATTTTACTTGAATCCCCCCCCAACGGCCACCAGTGTCCCTCATGATCTTTAGCCACCGTGCCCTCATTCCTTGTGAACAATCCATCCTGTTGATTCCTCGAAAGAACTTGTGTGTCTCATTCATATCCCCATTTCTCTTTAGTGTATACATATTAAGGTTTGCCAGCCTTATGACATATATCACCCTAAATTCATAGGGACTGGACTTCCAGCCCAATAAAAAAAGTGTCTTATTTTTTTTTTTGCTCGCCCTGTACACTTTCCAGTAACTCTTTCAGGCCTCATCCAAGGACTGATTCTCATTCATGGGCAGCTCCTATCCACCCACCACCACACATTGCAGCTACCCCCAAGGTACCCCGATGTATCCCTTCATCAGGTGGGTCCTCTTCCTATGGAGGGAAGTGCCTTATCAGCAATCCAGTAGTCCTGGGTGCTGCTGAGACAGTAATTAATGGATCAGGAGTCCCCAGTGACGAGAGTCCAGGAGGTCGTCACCAGACTGGCCCATGCACCATTTTTCCAGTTTTCTTCTCCAGGATCGTGACATGCAGGATACAAGGCATAGGCCCGGCATCTGTCATGCTCCCCTGGATAGCAGGACAAGATGCACTGCTATCTCTCAGCCTTCGCTAGGGGTCAGTAGGCGCCGGTCCTCTACTTCGCCCTTCCCCGAGAGAAGACAAGCAGTCGTCAGATGCTCAAGCCTTCTCTCCCCCAGCTGGCTGTCTGACAACTTAGTCTGTTCCCAGACCTGGGTTGCCGGTGCTGCAGTGGTGAATCTTTCCACTGCTCCAGCTGTGCCGGCCTCAAAGTATCTTATTTTAAACAAAAACATAACAAAACACTTTTAAATGTATTTCTCTCAACTTTCATTTTTAAAATCATTGTATAAATGCAATAGCACATCAGGAATGTATAATTACAGGCAATAATTGTGCCCTTTTGATGTGTTTAAAGGCACATGGCTGTGACTTGGGCGTAGGAACGCAGTCAAGGTATGCAGTTATTGGCCCATAGTTATATGGCCAGGTTCTAGATTTTTTGTAATTTAAAACTGCTTCTGCTTTTCCATCCTATGCACATTGCTCAGTAGCTACTGTATGCTGAGATATTAGGGACAGGTCATATAGTCCACCTGAACTCAGTGTACTGCCAATTGTAGCTGTTAGCAGCCTTACAGGCCGGCAGCAGAACACACTGCTTTATGAGTGTCCGATTGCTCTCATTTTTGACATCTGAGGACAACTTCATTAGACCCTTTCAGTTTCCGCAATGGTGCATAAAGACCTTGCTTTTTATGAAAAAATGTTTCCCCTCCAGCCTGTACCCATCCCCCTCCAGTAAGAATCTCACCTGTTCAGACTCAGAGCAGGTATTTACTTCGTTCACGGATAGCATGCTGGGGAGGCAGTTTATAAAAAAGCAGTGTGTGGAATCCTTAAATCAGATACAGGGAGGGAATATACAAATTGGTTGGCTTCTCTCTCTTCCCACCACATACATACTGTACATACATTCTTTTTTTTTTGCATTACATTTTTCTCTCATAGCTTCAGGTGCAGCTCCTATCCACATGTCAGGTGAACTCCCAGCACTACCGGAGCCTTTTCTGCTTATTACTTTGTTTCCTCTTACCTCAGACTTTCACCTCCTGGGTGGGTTTGATGAGAACTGTCTGGATTCCCCCTCCCGCTGAAATAGCACAGTTCAGTGAAGCAGTGGACAGTTGGCACTTTAGGGCCCCAGAGTGCTCTTAACTTCATCTACCATGCCTTCGGGGTATTTTTCTTGTTCTCACCGTCCCCGGGGATGGCAATAGAGGACTCAGTGAGACCCATATACACTAATGTGTGGCTAAGTCCATCGGAGCAAGTTGTCATCCCCCTCCAAGAAGCATACAGCTCCATCTCGTACTGACAGCTGTGCTCACCCAGGTGGCGGTACAGAAGTGGAGTGTGTAACCCACCCTCCCTGAGCAGGAAAGCATCCTCTGGGATGCTGAATCCTACTGCTCTGGCTAACCCTCTGACCCAGACTTGTTCCAAACTGGATCACCAGTATTGTGAGAGGCAAATCTACCGCTATGCAGACAGGCCGGCCACACATATACATTGTAAAGCCCCACACTCCATGCAAAGCGTCATAGATGGCAGTATTGCATAGGACAGGCTGAAAGGCTAACTAATTTTCTTGCAAAACTAGCCCTCTTGTATGCTACCCCATAGTATACTAAACATCTGTTTTCCTTTGGTGTAGCTCTAGCACTGGACTAGATAGTGGCTGTAGTGTTCTGTTTGTCCAACCAATATGAGACACCCTTGTGAAACAGTAGGAATGGAAGTGGATCACTATGATATGTTTATGAAGTGTAATTTTGACTTACTTTTGGCTGTTCTGTGATATTTTCGTTTTTGGTTCCCCCTCTGGCTCACATTGGTTATGCTGATGTGTTGTAGACATGCACAGTCAGTTGGCATACATCGGGGTCCAGTACAGCAGTGTGCAGGCTGTAGGAGTATCTGTGGTATATGGTGGTATTAAGGTCATAGAACTCTGTTAAAAGATTTTAAAAAGGTTGAACTTATGGGGCTATGACTCCACTATCTCCTGAGAGGAAAAAAGTGAAAGCGAGTGGTTTTCCACATTGAAGAAGAAGAAGAATCAGCATTTATATAGCACTTTTCATACACAGATCCCAAAGCGCTTTACAAGCAATGCTAGACTGGTAGTGAAGTGAGTGAATGTGTGGTGGCGGCCATATTGCACATCATCACCCACACACAGCCTGGATAATTGCAAGAATCAGTTTATGGGAAGAGGAATGTTGGCCAGGACACCAGGAATGTTCCCTACTCTTTGCAAAGAGTGCCCTGAGTTCTTTTACTTCCACCTGGACGAGCAGAAGGGACCTCAGTTTAACATCTTATCCAAAGGATGGCACACCCCAGCAGTACAGCACCCCCCAATACTGCACTTGGATGCCAGCAATTTTTAGGTGCAAGTCCAATCCCGGTGTGGGACGAGAACCCAGAGGCAGATGTGCTACCAACTGAGCCACACTGACATTGGCTTGTAGACAATGAAATAGGGGACAAGCACATCAGATGCGCAGCACGAAGAGACAGCTGTATTCAGAATAAGAGGTACAGCTGTACTCCTCACTGATTGGCTAATGGTGATCTATTGTCATATAATTATATAACTAATTCTGCATCACCCCTCAGAAAGGGGCATACTGTCCCAGCGGGCTTACCCGGTCACCAAAAACCAGATACATAAATAAATATGTTTTCCTGCACAGGAACACAGACCTCTGCAGGCTCAACATGGGGGGGGACACATTCTATGTTGCTTAGAGAGGATGGAGAGGGCAAGTGATAGAGATGGAGTTGGGCAGGGCTGACGGCCAGGCAGAAGTGAGCTGCACTGGAGACAGGGGTAAGAAACAAAATAAAGGAAAAAAGGGCTCTGGGATGGCAGCAGGACTGAGAGGTCAAAGGTCTAAGGGTCAAAAAGAAGCCAATAGTGAAGCACCTGGAGACAGTGGGAAGGTCAGCTGGACCCTCGGGCTCAGGTGAGAACTTTTGAGTTTACTAATCCTTCCCCAAATACCGAACATAGGGCAGACCAAAACTTGTTCAGACACATGTTACTCAGCCGCAGTTTGCCCAGTGAGGTTTTTGCAGGCCACATGTAGTCTGCTCTGCCCAGCATTACAGACTACAAGAATTCCCAATGAAAGGCTCCGAGCTCACTGACATACTGTACTCATCATCTTAGCTGTGGTTTTCCTGTCTTCATCTTTTCCCCTGTGCTTTCCTCCAGATGCTGCAGCCACAAGTTTATGCAACTGCATACTACACAAGCCATTACCAAGTGGGACAGACAAGCCAGCATCGGCCAGTGCATGGCTCTCAGCTCCTCACTGGAGTTTTGGTAGTGGGGAGGGAGTGGTGCAAACCTGTTTGGAAGAAACTAATAATGAACTTTCTTTGAAAAAGTCCTTAGGTGGGATTTTTCAACTCACAAAATAAATGCAACTCCTAGTCACGTTTGGTAGGATTTTCACATGTTATAACATAGGGCTATTTTCAAAAGTTGGACTTACCTGCAGAATTTCTAGCTGTTTTATGGTACTTTTCATCTAGTTTTTGGATAAATAAAATGCTAGACATAGTTGTAAATGATAGACCAGACCACATTCAGTCTGAAAATTGTGTTCTGGCACATTTATACTTGAACATAGAAACATAGACTTTGACGGCAGATAAGGACCACTTGGCCCACCCAGTCTGCCCATTTCCCTTCCTATTGGATAAGCTGCAGATTCTAGTTAACCAACAGCCTACTTCCTGCAACCCCCCACTACAATTGCCTTATGTCTGTCCCATGCATGTTTGAATTCTCCCACTGTTTTAGACCCAACAACCTCCCCAGGAAGGCGGTTCCATGCTCCACCACTCTCTCCATGAAAAAAAAATTCCTCACATTACCCCCGAGCCGCCTCCCCTCTATCTTTAAATTGTGCCCCCTTGTTCTTACACATCTCTTTTTCTGAAAGATGCTACCCTCCTGGACTTTGTTGATTCCCTTGAGGTACTTGAAAGTTTCTATCATGTTCCCCCGTCCCTCCTTTCATCAAGGGAATACATATTAAGCTCTCTCAGTCTCTCTTCATATGGTTTCTAATGCAGACCCTGCACCATTTTAGTTGCCCTCCTCTGGACTGCTTCCATCCTGTCTATGTCCTTATGTAGATAGGGTCTCCAAAACTGCACACAGTATTCCAGATGGGTCTCACCAACTGTCTGTAGAGGGATAACCATTCCTTTTTCTACTTGTGATGCCCCGTCCTATGCATCCCAGTATCTCCTGGCTCTCCTTACTGACTTCTTACATTGCTTACCCACCTTAGGTCATCTGATATGACTACCCCAAGTTCCTTTCCATTTTGTTGTTGTTAGTACCTTCCCTGCTATTGTGTACTTTTCTCCTGGGTTTTTGTTCCCCAGGTGCATTACTTTGCACTTCTTTGCATTGAATCTAAGTTGCCATATGTCTGACCATTCCTCCAATCTTGCTAAGTCCCTTCTCATTCTTTCTACCCCCCCTTGTGCAACAACTCTGTTACAGATCTTTGTGTCATCTGCAAAGAGGCATACCTTTCCCTCCAGACCCTCTGCAATGTCAGCTATAAAGATGTTAAAGAGGACTGGACCCAGTACTGAGCCCTGAGGTACTCCACTAGTAACCTCCCTTTCTTCAGAATATGTTCCATTCACTATTACCTTCTGTATCCCGTTGTGCAGCCAGTTTGCTACCCAGGCTACCACCCTGGAACCCACTCCCAGGCTGGCTAACTTGATTATTAGTCTTTTGTGCCGGACTGTGTCAAATGCCTTGCTAAAGTCTAGGTTGGCCATATCCACAGCCCCTCCCTGGTCTATTACTTTGGTCACCCAGTCAAAGAAATCAATTAGATTCGTCTGACATGATCTTCCTGCTGTAAATCCATGCTGCTTTGGGTCCTGTGCCCCACTGGCCTCTAGGTACTCAACAATTCTTTCTTTCAGAAGTGATTCCATCATTTCCTCCCTACCACTGAGGCTCAAACATACAGGTCTGTAGTTCCTGCTTCTGCCTTGCTCCCACTTTTGTGAAGGGGAATCACATCTGCCCTCCTCCAGTCCTCAGGTACCACCCCATCCTCCCATGATTTGTTAAAAAGTGTGGTCAGCAGTGTCACTAGGTCCTCCCTTAGTTCTTTTAGGATTCTGGGGTGAATCCCATTAGGCCCCATTGCTTTGTCCACCTTGAGTTTTAGGAGTTCTTTCAGGACTCTTTCTTCTGTAAATGGACTGGTGTCAACCCTCCTACCCAGAGTGCTTCTATTGTCTGGTTTAGGTAACTCCTCCTCATCTTCTTTTGTGAATACTGAGCAAAAGTATTCATTCAGTATCTCTGCCTTTTCACTGTCTCCCTCTGCCCACTGCCCCTCTCCTTTATTAATCTTCACTATTCCTCCCTTAACCTTTCTATGCTCCCTTAATGTACCTATAGAAGGTTTTATCCCCCTTCTTAACTGAGCTGGCTATTTTTTCCTCAGTTTGGGCCTTTGCTATTCTGACTGCCTTCCCCACTTCTTTCTGCTTTAATTGATACAGTTCCCTGTCTTGCTCCTTCTGTGATTCCTTATACTTTTTGAATGCAGCCTTTTTCTCCTTAACCTTCCCTGCCACCTCTTTTGAGAACCATAGTGGTTTTTTACTCCGCTTTGTTTTCTTTATTTGTTTCACACAAAGGCTTGTTGCCTCTGTGATAGCAATTTTGATTTTTCTCCATTGTTCTTCCACCCCTCCTTTTTGGTCATTTGCTAGTGCATTCCTCAGGTATTCACCCATTTTACCAAAGTCAGCCCTTCTAAAGTCCAATATCCTTGTTTTTGTATGGCTTGTCTCCATGGTTGTGCTTATTGTGAAGCACACTGTGCAGTGGTCACTTGTTCCCAGATGTCTACTGACTTCTAAATTTGTGATCCTCTCTCTATTTGAGAGTACCAGGTCTAGTATTGCTCCCTCCTGAGTGGGTTCCAACACTAGCTGCCTAAGGCCTGCCCCCTGCAGGGCATCGAGAATGACCCTGCTCTTGGATGTGGCTGCAGTACATGTCATCCAGTTAACATCTGGCATATTCAGGTCCCCCATCAACAGTATCTCCCCTTTTCAGCCATTTTGAGAATGTCCTCCATCATTTTCTTGTCCGTTTCCTCCCCTTGAGACGGGGGTCTGTATACAACCCCAGTGCGGATTGTGATGCCATTCCCTGTCTCCAAGGTGACCCAGAGTGCCTCTTGTCCTCCCCCTTTACTTTTTAGTTCTGTAGCTTTGATCCCTTCCCTTACGTATAGAGGTACTCCACCTCCTCTTTTACTCCGGTATGTTGACATCCCAGTCATGGTTCTCTGTGTACCATGTTTCCGTGACTGCCACAATATCCAATTTTTCATCTTCCATCAGGGCTACTAGCTCAGGAAGCTTGTTTCCCAGACTATGGGCATTGGTACTCATTGCCCCCCATTTAATGTTGGCTTTATCCTTTTTCTCCCCATCTCTGCTCTTATTGCCCTTGTCTATTTTTCCATTTGCCCCTGTCCTGCCCTCTGTTGAGCTCTGTACCTCAGTGTTTACCTTACTACCTGCCATGTTTTGTGGGGGGAGGCTTGAAATGTCCTGCCTCTTATCATAACCTCCCCCCTTGGCTAGTTTAAAAGCTTGCCAAGGAAGTATTTAAACCTGTCACTTAGGAGCTTGGTTCCCTTCGTGGACAGATGCAGACCATCGTGCCAGTTTAGACCTTCATCTCTCCAGGTGTACCCCCAGTCCCCAATGAAGCCAAAGTCCTGTGCTCTGCACCAGTTTTGCAACCATTCATTAAACTGCATGGTGTGCAGTAGCCTAGCCTCACCCCTGCCATGGACTGGCAGCATCTCTGAGAAGGTAACCGTGCTTGCTACCTGTCTGAGGCCCCTCCCCCACTCCACAAAGTCATCCTGCACTGCACTGATTCCATGCCTAGCTAGGTCATTTGTCCCATGGTGGACAATGACATCTAGTTCCCTCTCCTGTAATGCTGCTTCTGCAATTGTGAAGATTCGCTTCTTGTCCCTCCAAGCCATGGCACCAGGCAGGCACCTTACTTCCCTCTCCTCTCCCTTCCCCAGTTCTACCCCCTAACAATTGAGTCCCCTATCAGAAGCTGTTTCCTTCCTCTGTGGTGTCCCTTGCCACCCTTTTGTGGGTCTCTCTTGTGGATGTCCTCAGCATTCTTCTTGGTCTCCACTGAGGGTGCCATCATAGAGGAACCTTGCTCTGCCAGACTGGCGTATGATTTGTGTAGAGGTACAACTAGGGGGCTTCACCTCTGTTCCACCACCCACACCCTCCCAGAATCTACTGTGGTCCAACTGCTCTTCATACTTGGCAACCTCTGAGGCAGTGGTTGTGGCAGTGGTGCTCTTTGGGTGGGGGAGGACTCCTTAGTCCTTGCCAGTTCAGCCTGGAGGTGGGCAGTCTCCTCCCTCAGAGCTGACAGTTGCCTGCAAATAGGACAGCAGTGCAGTTTCCAGAATGTCTCCCAGAAAACTGCTGCCAGAACTTTGCGTACTGGACAGAATACAGTCAGAGTTTTGAAAGTGTGACTTAGCTATAGAAACACAGAATGTGTTGGCAGAAAAGGACTCCTAGGCCCATCTAGTCTGCCCTATTTTCCCTGCCTGTTACAATACCCTGGACCCAATTTGTCACAGGTGTCCCTCCCTACTCCCTTACCTCAACTTATTATACCCATGTGCCTATCCCACACATGTATGAAGCTTCCCACTGCCTTCATCCCTACCACCTCTTCTGGCAGGCTGTTCCAGGTTTCCACTACTCTTTCTGTGAAGAAACATTTCCTCACATCCCTCTTAAACGCCCCCCCAAGTTTCATAAATGCCCCCTCATTCTGGTACTCCTCCTCCTATGAAAGAGACTCTACTCCAGCATCTTATTCACCCCATGAGGTACTTATAGGTCTCAGTCATGTTCCCTCTTGCTCTCGTCTCCTCCTGGGAGTGCATGTTGAGCTCCTGCAGCCTCTTCTCATAATCCATGCAACATTTTGGTAGCCCTCCTCTGGACCACTTCTACTCTGTTGATGCCCTTGCAGAGGTGTGGCCCCCAAACTGGCCACAGTACTCCAGGTAGGATCTAACAAGTGAGCAACACAGAGGCAATACCATTTTCTTTCTCCTGCTCGAATTCCCCCTCCCTATGTACCCCAGTATCTGGCTAGCCCTGTCTACTACCATGTCGCATTGCCCTGCCACCTTGAGATCATCAGATATGATTACTCCACGGGCCCTCACTTGCTTGGTAACTGTAAGTACCCCCCATCTTATACACAGCTCTCTGGTTTCCCTGCCCCAGGTGCATGACTTTGCACTTTTTGGCACTGAACCTAGCTAACACTTTCTAGATCATTCTTATTTCACCAGATCCTTTTGCATTCTTTTCACCACCTCATGTCCTAGCTGTGAAAATTGGACATGGAGCAGTTTGGCTTATGTCCAAAGTCGTACAATAGAAAATTGCATCTGGACATAGGCTTTGAACCCCCCCCCAATATCTTCATATTCCCATTTTCATCACATTTTCAAATCACCCCTCCAGAATGGCTCCCATCACTAGTTGAGAGCATCAGCTAATGGAAGCCATATGGGTTTCAACATCTTTTAGAAGACATGGTAAACCAAGGTCCTGTCTGCCTAGTCTAGTTTTTGTTTAGTCTTGAAATGCTAAACAATATTTGAACTTACTGCCTCCTCAGGGAATCATTTCCCCAACTCTGTTACTCTCTGGATGAAAATATATTTCCGTAAGTCCTCCTGACTGCTATTCTTTATTCTTCTAAACAGGCTATTTGCATCTATTTCTGTATAAAAATGTCATGGTTTTGAATATGGCTGATCACACCACCATTCAAACTTTTTTCCAGAGAGACCAAGTTAGACCTTAAGGTACTTTGGCAGAGGGGCTTGGCATAGAGGGCATCATTTAGGGGCTACCAAGGGTTGCAGTTGAGGCTTCAATTTTTTACAACCCATTTGATGTCCACTACAGTCTTTATGTAACCAGCCTCTCTCTTCATTCAGCTTAAGGCCAGTTACTATAGGGCTCGGGAAGGGTTACGGTTGACCCTGATAGTTGTTCTCTAGCAGGGCCTCTTACTAGCTTGGTGACAGATGTGTGGATGTTTGTGGTACAGAGTGCTCTGACTCAGCTAGAAGTGTGAAACTCTATCATGAATATTTATGGTCCTGCCTTTCCCCGAACTTCTATAAGAAGCGGAGGCAAAAAGCAAGATGGGGGTCTTGTATTTAAGTTTGGTCCAGGAAAAGCAGAGAAAAGAGGGAGTCCAGCCTCCAGCTGTTACCCAGGCAGGGGTCTGTGAGCCCAGAGATGGTGGCTGTGTCCCTGGTCCAGGTGGCACTGACCCTGTCCTGGTATCCATAGCAATATCGGTGAGCACCATTAGGATGGATCTCCTAGGAAGACCCCAAGAATCCCAGAGAAAAAAAGAACCAGATGGCACACCAAGGAGAGTGAAGGGCCACCTATTAAGGATCCTTGCAGATCCACTCCCGCCAGAAGGCAACATAGCAGAATGCAAGTCAAATGAATCAACCATTTGCACATATGGGCAAATGTAAGTAAGCCTTGCAGTGGAAATGTTCAATTTAAAGGGAAAGATCCGCCTAAAATCAGGCCCCACCTCAGTGTGAGGCAGGGTCCAATTAGTATTTTCACAAAATGTTGTTTTTCATTGCTTACTGTGCTTTCTTTTATTTAGAATTAATCTGGTTGATCCTGCGTCCCTCTCCAGTGGCATTTTGCATCAAAGCATCCCTAGCAGCACAGCCACAACCTCCCGTGACTGTCTCGAGAATGACGTATGATGCAGGGAGCAGCCATGGGAGCACCCATAGGTTCACTACACAGCCGGGAGCTTTTAATGGCTAAAGTTTGAAATGTACATGTCTCAGTGCTATACTGACTACTGGCACTGATATACTGGCCAGTCTATACCTGGTCTCAGTATCGCACTGAGACATGAACATTTCAAACCGGAGCTATTAAAGCTCCAGCTATATAGTAAACCTATGGACGCTCCAGTGGCTGCTCCTCGAATCATATGTCATTCTCTGGACAATCACAGGAGGTTGTGGGTGTGCTGCTAGCAGCACTTGGATTTAAAATGCTGGTGGGGAGAGACACAGGATCAACCAGATAAATTCTAAATATAATAAGGCACAGTAAGTAATAAAACTACTTTTTGTGTAAAATATACGACCTGCTCACACTGAGGGGGCCCGGTTTTAGGTGGGTGTTTCCTTGGGCCTAGGCAAATGTAGTTTAGTATTTCCTCTGCAGGTAGCCAAATGAAGGGTCATTAGGTGGAGAGGCCTGGGAAGAGTTTGGGTATCTATGTCCCAGTGTGAGGGACCAGACATGGAAGGCTGTATGTTTGGGCCATTAGGGCTATCAATGCACTATTGGAGGCAGGCAGCTAAAGCTGAACCAACTATATATCAGTTTAGTAGTACTGTCATAATGCAGATATGCTGCTCAATATAAAGTGCACTTTGAAGGCAGGATGAGACATGTGCAAACATGGATTTGCTCCAGGGATAGTGCTCGCCGTACCTGGAAACGTGCCATGCACAAATGGTCTTTGGAGTATCAGGGCTCCAGGGACCCCCTAGGGAGGTTAGGTATGTATATACAGTGTAAATGTATTGGGACTTGTTCACATGAATAAATGTAAATATATATACCCCTTAAGTGCAGAGGTAAACCTGAAAACTATGAGAGTAGAAGTATTTCAAGGGAAGCTTGGAATGGTGGGGATGGAAACTGGTGCCGCAGTAAAGGTAAAGAGTACACTGGATTCAGCTATTACTGTACTGTAGGAAAGATGGCATAGAGGAGTGACTGAACGGGAAATGCCCTTGGATTGTGTAACATTTGCAGCAACTTAGTAAATGCACCCAGCTTGATCCTAGCTCCATGTGTGGTCTCAAGTTTGTGAGTGATCTCTTGTTTATTGATGCCCCAGTGCTGGGTCAAGGTTTCCCTACTCCAGCGATCCAGGACTCAGGTGGTGCAATGTTTGTGCAGGTACACATTCTGTGATGTAAGCTGGGTGCTTCTCTGATGAGACTACCACCATATACCCCTATACACGGGGTTGGGAGGGGGGAGGCATTTCCATTTACAAACCCACAAAAAAGAGTTTCCTAAGGATTTTATACTGTATACAATTTAGTGAAAGAGTGAGGTTTGCAATTCCTTTAATTCTGCTAGAATAGGGTTTGCAACCTGCAGCTTTTCAAAATTTGGTTTTGGAACCTTGTAATTCTGCTGCAACAGGACTCTTCTGTAGTCTCTGCTTATACTCAAATGTGACTTTGCAACCTTTATAATTGTGCTGAAATGGGACTCCATCACCTCCTATGATTCTTTTCTAATAAGACTTTATAAGCCCTATAATTCTGTGAAAATTGTCTTTTTCAATCCCTATGATTCTAATGAATGGGACTTTGCAGTGCCCATGAGGCTGGTGAAATGCTGCTCTCTAATCCCCCTTGATTCTGTTAAAATTGGCCTTTTCAGCCCCTGTGATTCTGATAAAATGGGGCTTTGCAATGTAATCCCTATGATTCTGGGGAAATGGCGCTTGGAAGGCCCATAATTCTGGTGAAATAGGTCTTTGTAATCTCTGTGATTCTGGTGAAATAGGGCTTTGTAAACACTCATAATTCTCTAAAATGGTGCTTTGAGATCAAGATGATTCTGGTAAAATGGGACTTTGTGTAACGCCTGATTCCAGGGATGGTAGCTTCACTGATAAGGGCTGCGTTTCCATTCAGAGTTTCTTGGGCATCAGAAAAACTCTGTCCTCACAATATCAGCAGGTCACCTAGAATATTTGCCAAACTCTGTCCAAATCATCTGCATTCTAACATCTTTCCTGTCCTGGGTCTTGAACCCTGTACCTTCATAGTCAGTAATCTTACCACTGCACTACTTGACCAGATTCACTTCAAAACTATCATTTGTTGTCTCTATTCCTGCCAGTCAGTATCTTCTCCCTCTCTCCGGTTTGTAGTGTTCCTTACCCCCAACTGTGGTTCTTGGCTCCCCTTATAATGGATCTCAGTTGGAACCTTAATTCTCATTTTGTCTGCTATTCCTTCTTGCTCCCTCCCTCTACTCCAGACCTCCCCAGCAGCCGCTGGCCCCACCTGTCTCTACTCCTTCCATTGACATAAGAGCTGCTACCACTTCTACCCTCCTACCTAATTTTACTCAACCCCATGGCAACACCTCTACCTGCTTTCCTCCTGGCTACCCCTATCTGCCTCCTAGTACACCATGCCCATTCTCTCCCGATTCCTGTAGTAGGCACTATTCATTTGTTTCATCCCAGCAACTGTGCTTTGAAACCAAGCTACTTAAACTGCCCTTCTACTCTTACTCTTATCTGGAAATGTACACCCTAACTCTGGACTGTTCCCTCCCCCCATCTTCTACCAGGGACAGGGTGGGTGATCTCCTGATTGCCTCCATAAATATTTGCAGCCTGCTTAAAAAACATGACATTCTACAAGGCTGGATAGTTCAACATAACCTTGATCTATTGGCAGTGACTGAAACCTGGCTCCCCCATGACACCCCTGATTCAGCAGTAGCCATCAGTGGCTATGTAATCTTTAGGGAAGATAGACTGGTAAAAAGGGGAGGAGGATGTGCCCTATATATTCGGGAATCTCTTCGAGCCCTAGTTGTTCCATCCCCCCCCCCATGGGGCCCAAGCTCTCACAATAAAATTGATGGTGGACAACTCCGGAAAATCCCTCCATATTATGACAGTTTACATCCTGTCCCAATATCAAAGGCTGGCCTTCAACGCAGTGGCCAACTGCATCACCCAATTGCCCCCCAAATGTGAAATCATTGTTCTAGATGACTTAAACATTAACTGGCTCTTGTCGGCAGCAAACCCTTTCAAAGATACCATTGCGGCAATGGACCTTACACAAGTCATTCTCTCCCCCACTAGACTCAATCATAAACCTGGTTTGGCCACCTTGCTTGACCTAATCTTTACTAACTGTCTCCACTGGCTCACTAATGTCACAGTGCTCCCTGACACCTTAAGTGGCCACTCTCCTGTACTCTGCTGGTGGAAAAACAAAGCCTCAAATCCACCACCCATAATTACTTACCAATGACGCCTAAAAAAGGGTTCCCCGAATAACTTCAAAAATCACCTCCTGAACTGTTACTGGTTCCCATTGACTCAGTCCCATCCATTAACAATGCTTCTCATTTTATTTCCACCTTCAACATCTGATATGACCTATTTGCCCCAATCTTAAACAGGTTATCAAAGGCCACAACACTCCCTGATCTTCCAGGCACTTCTGACCTCATGCACCATCGTGACAACCTCTGGCATATAGCCCTTGCTTCTGGCCAACCTTTGATAGACAACATTATAGGGAAGCCAGAAATAAATGTACCCGAGCTTGCAGAGCTAAAGCAGCCCATTTCCAGGAGTCCTTTCTCATCTACTTGGGGCTCAGGGTGCAAGTTCTGGGAAAACATTAAGGAACTCAATGGTAAAACAGCATCCCCCCAACTCACCATTAATGGAACACGCTCAAGACCCCTGCACATAGCTAATACTCTTATATTTATTTTTTTGTAGACTCTGTTTATGCTGCACTCCTGGAACTCTCTCCACCTACCCCTACTCACCATTTCTTGCTCTACCACCCACCGTGGTCCTGTCTCCTCGGAGGTAGGTGTCCTCCACCGACCTCCACGACCTTCAAGCCGACAGTCCCCCCCAGCTCTGAGCCCCCTGAGGTAGGGCTGCCTCCATTTTCCAGTGCTCTATCTATAATCTAGAGTGCCAGTTGAGGTGGTGGAGGAACAGAAGGTGCAGAGACAAAGGCCCAGCATTGAGCATGTGGTGAGATGGCACTGAGGGGAGTCATCACCTACCTAGGAGTGGGGTTTTCTTCTCACGTGCCCTGGAGTCGTCATGCAATGACTTCTAGATGGCTAGCCACTCCACATCCGCCTCGCTCCTCCCTTTGTTGGCTCCTTGCAGGCTGTACCTCCGGTCTCCACTGCTCTGGAGCTCCCTGGATCCCTCCCAAGGGAGAGGAGAGCTGTCCATCGGATGCTTGATCCTCTCCCTTCCCTGTCAACCCTCAGCACACAAGCTCATTCCCAAACTTGGGTCACCAGCATGGCACGAGATGTGGCATTCGGCGCCTCAACCCTCAGCGCCACTGGGTTGACACAAAGCTAATACTCTTAATTCCACATTTTCTGACCTTAGTAGTGTCCTTCCCCCTAACATCTTTGACTCTCCCCCAGAGCCATCCCCTCTTCCCAGCCTCCCTGCTAATACTCCGCTCTTCTGTCTCAGGACAGTCTCTACCTGTGAGGCCAGATCCTACTTAACTAAATTTCTGGGCAAGTCTCGTCATAGTGGTGACACCCTCGACCTAAAACTCCTCCACCTCACCCTTGATACTGTCCTCACCCCTCTTACCAAAATTCTAAACCTCTCCCTCTGTCTCGGGCAGTTGTTACTCCAATCCTAAAAAGTGGTGACCACATCTCCCCAAATAACTACCATCCCATCTCCATTCTTCCCCGATCTCCAAGGCTCTAGAAAAATTGTATCTGAACAACTCAGTGATTATCTGTCAAAATACAACCTGCTCTGCCAAGAACAACATGGCTTCAGAAAGGGTCATAGTACCACCACTGCTCTTTTGGAATACACCACGCTATTCACAAAGTCCTAGACATTGGACACTAGTTGGGTCAGTTTACAGACCTAACTAAGGTGTTTGATACTGTCAGTCATGCCCTCACCTCAAGACCCAGCCCCCATGGAGCTCTTGCTGGAAGCCACCTCCTGGTTTGAGCACTGCTTAAGTGACAGATCTCAACAGGTCAAAATTAGCTCAACCCTATCCACCAGCCTCCCTGTTCACTCAGGGGTTCCCCAGGGTTCCATCCTGGGGCCCCTCCTATTTAGTCTGTTCCTGAACTCTCTCCCAAAGGCCTGCACTGGTCAGATGCTATTATTTTCCGCAGTCACTCAAACCTCCCCAACTTGCCCTCCAACATGTCTTCTCGGAAGCCGAAGCATGGTTCACTGCACACAAACTTGTGTTGAATTATAAAAAAAAACTAAAGCTATGTTCTTCTCCAATCACCAAAGCAGTCACAGGGACTTTCCACTACAAGTACTTAACTATCAGGATACCCCACTGGAACAAGTTAAATTATTTAAGTACCTGGGTGTAACCCTTGACTCCTCCCTTATCTACCATGAACACATCCATCTACTAAGCAAGGCCATCAATTCCAGAATTGGACTCTTCTACAGGCACAAACGTTGTATGCCACCTGAAGCACTCCACCTAGTGGTGTCCTCCTCTATCCTCTCCCTTATTGACTATGGGATAGTCTTCTATGGTGCAGCTGACAGCACTGCTCTTTGCTGTGTCAAGACTGCCCTGAACAAAGCCTGCCAACTGGTAGCTGGATGTGACAGGTGAACCCATACTTGTGACCTCTACAGGCTTACAAACTGGCTTAATTTCGATGGCAGGCTTAAATACCACTCATGCTGCTTGCCAGAAAAATTTCCAACAAACTCTCCCTGCCAGGGCTTCATAACCTAACTCTGCCTGCTCCCCCTACCCAGGCTACCAGAAGCTCCTCAAAGCCTCCCTACTAGTTCCCCACTGTAGGTCAGTCCCTGGGCAATAAGCCTTCTTCCACAGGGCACCCCATTGGTGTAATGACCTGCCTGCTCCTATCTCTTTGAAATTGAAATTAGGCCCTTCAAATCTAACCTAAGAGAGTTTCTCCTCCCTTTCTGTGCCTGTGACTGTGTTCTAACCCTCTGGCATTGCCCTCCATTCCATTGTACAAGGTCAACGCCAACTGGCAAGCTAATAACAATTCCTGGTTTTACCAATATTGTTTTACTCTCAGTATTACATTGTATGTTATTGCCATTAGCATTTTATTCTCAGTACTACATTGTATATTATAACGCTGTATATCTATATTTTCCTGGTAGACCCAGGGTACTTCCACTACCTTTAGACTTTGTTGTATCCAAGAGAGTTCACATTGTTGTACATGATTTTCTACTTTGTTTTATTGTTATATTGAAGTGGAGCCTTTGCAAAGGAGTATCTGACTCAAAAGTTTGTAATTCCGATTCTTCTATAAATAAAAAATAAATAAATAAAAATACATTATGTTGGCTATTATTCCTGTCTGGTAGGCTCAACAAGGTTGAGGGTCCTCGGGACTATTTCCGTGTTGGAGATCGTATTTAAGGTTAAGGCAGAAAACAACATGGGGCCTTCACCCAGAGGAAGGTTAACATTGGCCTGGTGTATATGGTGCAATCCCTGAGATGCAGTTCCTCCCCATCTCGCTACTAGATCACCTCACCTGCTAAACCAGTTCACTGTGTGAGAGTCCCCACAATGCATGCACTTATCACTTTAAACAAATATTGCTGAGACAAGTGATTCAGACAAAAGAATAATGGTTTTATTTTGGTCACTGCCTGACTCCAAATGACGTAAAAGGCGGTGGTTGGCATCAATGAGGTAGTGCAGTACAGTGTCCCTCAGCTAGTCTTCAATGCCCTCCTAGGTGCAACCAAATTAAAATGCCCCAGGGCTGTGCTTCTGTGCCCTTTCTGGCTCAGCCCTCAAACTATGCCAACTCCCATAGTATACATGCACAGTACAGTTGCTTTTCTTTAGACTACCTGTACAGGTGCACTTCTCTCTCTCTCTCTCTCCACTGGTACTGCCCCAGTGCAATAGCCTTAATTCTAGCTAGAGCTCCAGTGTTTCACTGGGTACCCAGCTATAGCAGTGGTGTAAGCCCAGTGACATTGCATGTGTTTGACTGATGGGGTGCACATAAATAAGATAGTTAGCAATGCTTTGTAAAATCAAAATCCCAAATCCAAGTAAGCATTGACCCACTCGACAGTGTGGGTCTACCGGAGAACTAATCTACTCCTGAAGGGGGGTTTGGGGCACAAGGCCACAGGCTGAGTGCCTCCAACCACCTAGGCATGGATTAATTCTCTAGTAGACCCATGCTGTCAAATGGAATAATGCACTTACCTTGTAACAACTCCAGACCTCACAAATGGGGAGCCGTAACAGATTTAGCGGGGACTGTGTGACCCAGCAGTGGGAGCCATGAATGAACAACAAGGCTGCTGTTTGACATTGTATGGAGGTGGCTCCCACTCGGGCCACACAATACTGACAATGTGTCCCATGTTCCGGCACTCTCTCTTGCCTTCAGGAGTGGCATGCTGCATGTCTCTGTCTCCCTCTCACTCTCTCTCTGTCTCTCTCTCTCCCTCTCACTCTGTCTCTCTCTCTCTCTCTCTCTCTCTGTTTCACTGCTCTGAGAGAGACCCACAAATGCTGCCAATAGCATGCCCCCCAGGACACAATGCTCCTCTGGTCTCCCCAATGTCTGTTGGGTTCAGCATGAACACCTTCTCCCTCTCTGACCACACACCGAGTACCATCCATGTCACTAACCCCTCAAGCGGTCTCTTCTGAATGCCTGTGTTCAGTCACTCTCCTGGCTGCGGTTACTGCTGCCAAAGAAAAGACAAGAAAGACTGTTGTGTATGTGGGGAGAGGAGCAGAAGTTCCCTGACCCACTACAGTTTCTCAGAAAATTGCTGTGAAACTCAGTCCCCCCGCTGTGCTGCCGTTAGTGCTGCCAAAAACAAAAGAAACCTGTTGTGTATGTGGGGGCAGGAGCAGGCATTTATAAAATCCACTACAGTTTCTCTGACCCTCTTCAGTTTCTCTGAGTTTTGCTGTGAAACTCGAGCGTGCTCCCAATATTACTTGTCTGCGCTTGCTCTGGAGGGCAACCGTGGATTAAATGTAAGGCTTTGTCTGAAGTTCAGTGACCAAGCAGGTAGCCACTCCCACTTCCTGAGCTATATAAGTAGCAGTTCCTCTAAGCCTCTCTGTGAAGCATTTTTTGTTTGCCCCACCATCCTCCCCATCTCCTCCAGCGGCAAAAAAAAAAAAAAAGAAATCCTAGCATACTGCTACTACAGAGCTCATATGCTGGCCTTCTTTGCAACTCTCAAATTACTTGCACTGCTGCTGCGAACCTACTCAGAGCTCATGCTACTGCTTTCAGTTAGCTACAATTGCAGCTACTGCTGTTTGCTTTAATTACTATTGTACCCAGTGTCTGTGTTTTAACACTGTGCTCACCACGCTCAAACTACTGCAATGCAACTGCATTCATTACCTGTGTATTTCTGCTGAACCATAGCTGCTCCTTTATTTGCACTTACAACTCAGTGTATTCATTTGTTTACTACTGCTGTACAGGCCTACTTGCTTCCTGCTGCTGCATTGTTCACACCCATTCCTATTGCACCTTGTTTACTCTGAGGTTAGTTGAAGCTTCTGCTGAGGCTATTAAACTAGCTTTTATATCTGCATGTGGTTCTCAGCCTTTCATCGCTTCCTTGTTTGTCCTACAGTGGGGACTGGGAGGTGTTTTGGGGGGTTGTGGCCTATGTGGTTAATTAATTCTATTCTACATCCTGTCTTCACTGCCGAAAATCCTCAGAGTTTGTCACCTTGATTTGGCTATTCATGTCTGGCTGGCTTGCCCCTAATTCAGTGCTGTTTACTTGCTTTACAGTTGTTATGCACGTCCACCTATTATTACTACAGCTTTCTGACCTATCAGGTCCACACTTGCCTATGCAACCGCTGCTCCTGGCTTACGCATACCATTGCTTCATGCCTACTGCCATCCCTTCAGCTTCGGCCTGGGATTCTACTGTTCTCAATATGCTTTCGAGCTTGCAAGGTCTCAGCAGTCAATGCTCATTACGATCTCAGCATGCTGTGTTCATTCAGTTCATCTGCTTTTAGCTCTCAATTGATTCTGGGGCATGCCAGCCATTTCTATTCTGGTGCAAGGTTCCTGCAGTCAACAGTCTTGCTTTGCATTTAGTCTGCATCATCGAGCATGTCCAACTTGGGCGGATCCTTCTCACCTGGCCCATAGCTGGAACTGTCCTCGCCCTGGGCTTGGCTTTAGCTGCCTGCTACGCAACAGCAGCTCCTGGTGTAGAATTTAAGACTAGCGGTGAAGGGTGGTTATGACGATTTCCTTTGGCTCTAGTGTTCCTCTATAACTGTTGGCCATCGACTTTAGTGGTTTCCCTAGCAAAGCACCTTCACTGCATTCTCCTCATGACTGCCTCTGGTTCACCTGGTTTCATTTAGGGTGGACAGGCCAGGTGAGTGCCTCAGCAGTTGTTGCTATCCTCCTGCACCTTGGATGCACGTATTGTTGCAGAGTTCTCGCAACCTTCCACGACGTTCCCGCTAGAGGGTTTGATTGAGAGCCTCCCTCCAAATTGGAATATTTTCCACCTCCCTTTAATTGGGTTTTCCAAATTGCAGCTGCAGAGCCGTCACTAGATAAATTTTCCCAAGCCTGGAGGGAAGGTGACCTAGGCCTTGGATCCCCAGAGATTTCCTCCTCATAGGGTTTTTTTCTCTCCTCCGTTGCCTCAGGTCATAACTCTTAGTTAGCATAGTTGTTTTCCCTAGTCTCTTTAGGCAGGTTCCGTTGTTGGATGGAGGTGGAGGATGTCCTGCCATTCCCTCTCTCCTTAGGGATCCCCTTCTCTCAATGCAAGCCATCAGTATCGTGCTACACAAACCTGGGCTGTTACTACAATAACTGAGCATATAGAAACATAGAAACATAGAATTTGACGGCAGATAAGGACTACTTGGCCCACCCAGTCTGCCCATTTCCCTACCTAATGGATAAGCTACAGATCCTAGTTAACCAGCAGCCTACTTTTTCCTACCCCAACCCCCTAGAATTGCGTTTAGACTGCCCATGCATGCTTGAATTCCATTGAATTATCAAACTGCCTATGCTTCTCTACTACTATATTACAGTTACTGCTTCCAAGTCACTGTTACTGCTTGCATTATGCTTGTGTTGCCTCCTTTTGGGGATGATACTACTTTTTGGGGGATTCCTAAGGTACCTTTTAGCCATGGGAAACCCGTGCACCTCTAGGGATGGAACCCTCTCCGAGAGTTCCTTGCCGTGAATCCTACAGGGTGGTAATTCCTCTGGAATAGAGTGCAAGCGGCCAAAACCAAACTAACACAGTTGCACAAGCATAACACTATACTGGCTGCATAGGTCAGTGAAATGTAAGGCTATGCCTAAGTTCAGTGGCCAAGCAGCCAGCCACCCACTTCCTGAGCTATATAAGCAGCAGTTCCTCTAAGCCACCTCTAGAAGCATTTTTCTTGCCCCACCATCCTCCCCTCCTACTCCAGCAGCTGCACTCTCCTTAGGGGATTCCAAGGCTACCTTTAGCCACGGAAACATCTAGGGGTGGAACCCCTCTCCCGAGAGTTCCTTGCCATCGCACTCTCTACAGGGTGGTAATTCCTCTGGAATAGAAAGTGTGAGCAGCTAAAACCAAACTAACACAGTTGCACAAGCATAACACTATACTGGCTCATGGGTCAGTGAACTGAGAATTAATCCAGGGTGAGGGATGTCTTCTGCCTAATGAGGAGGGACCATTCTTCTTGACATGTTACATGTGCTTTTAAACTTCTACTGAGGTATTTGCAACTCATAGAAACATAGAAAGTGTCGACAGAGATGGAGTGCAAGGCCCATCTAGCTGCCTGTTAGCCCCGTACTTGACCCTATCTGGTCAGTGGCTCCCCTCCCTCTGCCCTACCTCTAGTATCCCCTATGCCTGTCCCAGGCATTCTTAAACCCCACTGTGCTCATACCACCGCCTCCTGGGCAGACTATTCCATGCTCCACCCTCTCTGTGAAAAAAAAAACTTCTTCACATTTCTTCTTAACCTGCCACCTTTCAATTTCATATTATGCCCCCTCATTCTTGTACTCCTCCTGTATTGGAAGGTGTCTCCTTCCTGCACTTTATTAATGCCCTTTAGGTACTTGTAAGCTATCATGTCCACCCTCTCCTTCCTCTCCTCTAGGCTGTACATATTAGGTCCTTCAATATCTCTTCATAAGGTTTGTGGTGCATGTCCTGTGTCATCTTAGTTGCCCTTCTCTGGATTGTCTCCACCCTGTCAATGTCCTTACAAAGAGGAGGCCTCCAGAACTGCACAAAGTACTCCAGGTGAGGCCTGACTAGTGTTTTATACAAAGGCATCGCTACCTCCCACCTTCTGCTAGTAATACCCCTGCTTATGCACCCCAGCATGCTGTTGGCCCTTCCTGCAGCCTTGGCACTCTGCTTTGAAACTTTTAGGTCATCAGAAATAATAACCCCTAGGTCTTTTTCTTCCTTGGTGATTGTTAGCGACTCCCCCCAACATGTAGCTCACCCAAGAGTTACTTTGTCCCAGGTGCATAATTTTGCACTTCTTTGAATTAAACTTCAGTTGCCACACTTCAGACCATTGTTCCAGCTTCCTCAGGTCCAGGCTTAGGCCCCTATTCATTTTCTCCACCCGTCAGGAGTATCCACCCTGTTGCAGATCTTGGTGTCATCTGCAAACAGGCAGACCTTTCCCTACTGTTCTTATGCAATATCACTAAGGAAGATATTAAACAGGACTGGCTCCAGAACTGATCCCAAAGGTACCCACGGTCACCCCAGATTGAATCCCATTTACCTTACCTCTGCCTCTTGTCCATAGCAGTTCCTAACCCAGTTTACCACCTTGTGCCCCATGCGAAACTACCCATCTTGTTAACCAGCCTCTTATGTGGGATAGTGTGAAGGCCTTGCTGAAATCGAGGGCAGAGTGTCCACACACCCCAATTGCTTCCTTAGATCACCCAGTCAAAGAAATCTATAGACTCATCTGACATGACCTCCCAGCTGAGATCCATGTTATCTCAGATCCTGGGCCCTGTTGGATTCCAGATGTCCCACCATTCATTCTTTAAGCAGTGTCTCCATGATCTTCCCCACACAAGGTGAGGCTGACCGGCCTATAGTTCCCTACCTCCTCCCTAATGCTGAATTTGTGTAGAGGGACCACATGTGCACTCTTCCAGTCCTCTGGAACCACTCTTGTGTTGAGTCACTCTGTGAGCATGGCTTCCAGAGGTACTGTTAGCTCTTTTTGCAGTTCCTTTAATACCCTTGGATGTATGCTATCTAACCCATCCCCTTGTCCATCTTCAGTTTTGTGAGCTCCTCCAGGACTCTGTCAACTGTGAATGGACTGGTGTCAACCTCATCCACCCCCTCCACCGTCTGTAGCCCAGCAGTGGTCCCTGATCCGCCCATTCTTCAGTGAACACTGAACAGCAGTATTTATTCAGTATTTCCGCCTTTTCCAGGTCTCCTTCCTTACACTTCCCTTCATCCCTTTTGACCTAGTAATACCCCCCTGGTTTTTCTTCTTTTGCTGGTGTACCTATAGATTGTCTTGTCCCCCTTCTTTACCATCTGCACTAATCCTTCCTCAGTTTACGCCTTTGCTCTCCTAACAGCCTTTTCTGCTTCCCTTAGACGTTCTAGGTACCCCTAGCTGTCTTCCTCCCTTTGGGTCTCCTTATACTTCCTGAAGCCTGCCCTTTTACCCTTACTTTGTCTGCTACCTCTTTCGTGAACCATAGTGGCTTCCTCCTTTTCTTGCCTTTGGATACCAATCTGATGCATTGTCACTTCCACTATTCCTCCTTTATGTACCCCACTGCTCTTCCAGCCCCCTTCCTCCCTCTTTTCAGGGCTATTCTGATGCATCTCCCCATTTCAGAAAAATCTGACTTCTTGAAATCTAAAACATTCGCCCTTGTGTGACTTGACTGGGTCCCTATCCCTATGCTAAACCACATTATGTGGTGGTCGCTGGATCCCAGTTACCCTCCAACTGGACATCTGTGATTCTGTCCCCGTTGGTATGTATCAGGTCTAGAATCACCATTTATCTGGTGGGATCAAGAACAAGCTGCCTGAGACCTTCCCCTGTAGGGAATCCAGGATGCTTCTGCTTTTAGCTGAGCAGCTACCTGGGTGGTCCAATCCACGTCTGGCATATTGAAATCCCCAGCAGCAGAACTTCACTTCGTTGCCATCTTGTGTTTTCATCCAAAACCTCCCTGTCCACTTCCTCCCCTGTGCCAGAGGCCTGTAGACCACTCCTGTGCGTGTTGCTGTGCCATTGCCAGGTTCAAGGGTGACCTACAGTGCTGAGCCTCCCCTGTCTACCCTGCACCTCTGTCGCCTTTATACCTCGCTGAAGTACAGGCAACCCTCCTCCTTTTTACCCCCATCCCTCCTGAACAGAGCATATCCTGGGACATTTATTTCCCACCCATGATTAACAGTGTACCATGTCTCAGTTATTGCTGCTATGTCCAGTTCTAACTCTACTATCAAGGTCTCCAGGTCTGGGATTTTTATTTCCCAGGCTGTGGGCATTGTTACCATGGCCTTCCATGTTTTGCATCCTATCCTTCCCTTCTCCGCTTCTGCTCTTCTGCTTCTTCCCCTCCCCAGTTGTCTTTCTTGTGTGGCTCAGAATTCATCACTTCCCCTCTTTGACTGCTCCCAATGTCCTGGACTTCAATTCATTTTCCTGCATGTGCCCATGGGGGGTGATCCTAAGCTATATGACCTTGCTGACCCCTGGCCAGTTTAAATCTTGTCGCTTAAAGCATTCAAACTTCTCACTAGGACCATGGTCCCTTTCCCGGACGATGCAGGCCATTGTCTTTATGCAAGCCCACATCTGTCCAGGTTGGGCCCAGTCCTCCATGATGCTAAAACCCTCCCTTCCACACCAGTCCTTCAAAAGAGTTGAATTTCCAGATGTGGAGTGTCTAGCTTCTCTCCTGCCATGGACATGTAGCACCTCAGAAGGAGACAGAGTGTGCTACTTGCTTCAGGGCCCCGTCCCAACTCCAGAATTCTCCTCAACTCTAGCTATCTCACCCTGTCTCCCACCAGGTCATTTGTCCCCAGGTTGATGATGACATCCAGTTCCTCTCTCCTTGCTATTGTCCTTGCAATCCTATTGGTTTGCTTCTCATACCTCCATGCAGTGCTTCCTGGAAGGCACTTTACTTCCCTGTCTTTCCTGCTAGGTTCTCCTAACTTCACTTCCCAAATAATTGAGTCTTCCACCAGGAAGCTTCCTCCTCCTCCTCCTCCTCTGGGGCTTACTTCCCCCTTCTCTAGGACTCCATCGTGGAGAACCCTCCCATCCTCCCTGGTCTCGGCTGCTGGTGCCCTTGTGGGGCTATTCCACTTCTCCAACACAGCGTAGGAGTTGCTTAACTGGACCAGTTGGGGGATAGGCTTCAGACCCCCCCCTTGCTCTCTCACTCGCCCCAAGCCCACCATGATCCAACCACTCCTCCTCCTTCTTTCAGGGCACCCTTTGAGATTTAGGTCGTGGATCCAGTGGCTTCTGGGTGTGGACGAATGTCCTTCCAGCCCGGCCAACTCAGCTCGGAGAGGCGACCTCCTCCCTCTCAACACAGAGGTCCCTGCAGATAGGGCTGCATCGCAGCCTCCAGAACATCTTCCTGAAGACTGCTCTCACAACCACTGCACTCGCCTTTCCTCCAATCATGTTTGTGACCTTTCTCTCAATAGTGTTTAGATATGTCCCTGCTTTTTCTTTCCCCTTTCTCTCTTTCTTTCGCGTGTTACGTTTCCTTTTTAGCACACCTGCCCAAAGCTGTCTCGGCTACTTATTGCCCAGAATGTGTCACTCCACCCTTAAGGAGTGGCTTGCTGTATTCCTATAGAAGGTGGCCCCACCCATGGGTGGGAGGGAGGGTTGGGTTACTCCTCAGTCAGTTGAATGAAACCAAACAGTGACCCCAGCCCCTTTAGCAAGCTGGTTCCCCGATTTCCTAGGTGAGTCTGCCAAAAGATATGAAACCTTTAAAATACAAGCAAAACATCCTTAAACATACTGAACAGTATACCCTCCTGCCAACCACATTATGCTTCCCTTATGCTACAAACACACAGCATTTTTTAATCAATTAAAGGTTACCCTCCAGCCGAACCAGTGTGTCCAGACTACCTCACTTCCTTGCTGTGGCCGCCCTGCTCTGCGTGTGGTCTCCTCCCTGGTCTGCCTTCCTTTCCCACTTCTCCTCTCCATCCCCGCTCCTCCTTTCTGTCCCATAACTGCCACAGAAAAGCTTCTCTCATCTGCCGTATGCTCACTGCCATACTCCCCATCAGCTGCGAGCAGTAATGGACTCCTGAGCGAGCGACTTAGTAGCCCGACTTATAGCCCCACCATTGGGATTTGAAATTTGGTGCCCTTACATCACAATGCTCCTATTGGCCACTGAATTTCTACAGTGGTGATCTCAGTCCCCAACTCCTCAGTCAGTTGGATGGAAACTAATCAATGACCCCAGCCCCTTTAATAAGTTGGCTCCCTGGATTGCATAGGTAAGTGATGGCCTTCACCTGACAAGCAGTAGACTAGTGTTTTAGGGCAGACATTTGCCATCTACATTGGTAGACAGTTACACTAACTGCGATGGAAGCTAAGGCTGGGGAATCCACTGTGGAGGGTGGTTCAGTGGGGAACCTAGACAAGACTCACACAAAGAGCAAAACGTCAGGCTACCAATCCAGGACAGGAAACAAATTGTTTGTCGGGTAATATTAAGTTTAGTAATACATCATCAATGGTAGCACATCTCCCTACACAGCCAACATTTTGTGTGTCATCAAGTGCTTTTTCAAGGCTGGTGTCAGCATCATGCTGTGTCAACATGGTTTGTTTTTTGTCCTGGATTTTTAGCCTGACTTTTTGCTGTTTGGACTGTTCCATGTTGTGGCCCCAATCGATTCATAATGAGCTACCTTCCATGTGTTTACACCTAGACAGGACTCCCCTAGGGATGGGGACAAAGGCGTTCAAGTGTTCAAGGGATATCAGAAGGAGGAGCGATTCCAGGGTCAGGGCAAGGTAGACACAATAGACATGAAAAGAGGAAACACAAGACACTAGGAACAGAAAAAAGGCAATGGGGGAGGGCAGACAAGACCCAAAAAAGGTGCGGGCACATGTTTGAGGGTGTTGCCACAATACCAAGAGTCTGGGTAGTAAAATTAGTGAACTCCAGACTTTGGTGGCAGACTCTGGACTGGATCTGGTGGCAGTTACAGAAACCTGTGCCAGTGTGAACAATGGCTAGGACATAATGATCCCAGGCTACATCTTATAACATAATAGCGGGACAGATAGAGGTGGTGGTGGGCCATCTACAGTACATCAGAAAAGGGATCAAGGCAGTACAGGATTCTACCATTGAGGGAAAAGGGAGGGGTAGAATCACTGTGGATGCAGCTCACAGAATCATCAGACAGGAAGACTCACTGGGGTGCTTTACAGGCCAATGAGTCAGGAGAAGAAGTGAGATAAGGAACTAGGTGCTAAAGTAGGAGGGGGTGCAAAAGGGGAGGTTGTAACAGTGATATTCTGAACCTGCCAGACATTGACTGGGACATCCCAGTGGCTAGAAATACCAGAAACCAGGATTGCATGTTAGTACAGCAGGTCAGGGGTCCCACTAGACAATCAACCATTCTAGATGTGGTATTCACCAACTCAGAAAGAGTAGGCAGAGTACTGGTCAGGGAACCAGTGCGGTCCAGAAACCTCAATACAACATGTTTAAGGGTGACTGTGGACACCAGTAAGCCCTCATCTAAGGTGGAAGACTTCAGGAGGGCAGAATTCAACCATATGAAGGATAAAGTACTGGACAGATTAACAGGTAGACAACATCAGGGAGTAGAAGAAGACAGAGGATTATAAAGTGGCTATTCTCAAGGCAACAAAACATATATGAGAACTGTTATCAAAAGAAACAAGTAAAAGAGACCAATGTGGTTTCTCTGAAAGGGTCATGGAGAACAGTGAGGGCCAAGGGCCTTTAAACACAGAAACATAGAAACATTAACAATGATGGCAGAAAAGACCAAGGGTCCATCCAGTCTGCCCATAGTTCCCTATCTGCCAGGGGACCTATTGTCCAAACAGGGTTCTATCCCTCTCTGTCCACCCCCGTGCTCCCCTCCTACTGTTACTAACTTGATTAACCATCAAACCCTTCTCTCTGTCCAGCTATGCTTGAAACAATTAAGGTTTTGGTGCCCACCATATCCATTAGCATACCGTTCCACAGCTCCACCACCTTTTTCATAAAATAGAACTTCCTCACATCCCTCTTAAACCTTCTTCTGGCCAATTTCCACTCATGACATTGGGTTCTTGAATCTTTGCTCCTGTTAAATAGTTCCCCACAGTTCACTTTGTTTATTCCCTTCAGGATTATGAAGGTCTCTATCATATCCTCCCTCTCTTGCCTAGTCTCTAGCAAGTACATGTTCAGTGCCTTGAGGCAGATCCTTGTGAGATATGCCTTGTTTGGCCTGGAATCATCTTGGTGACCCTACCTTGCATCATCTAGCCTGTCCATGTTCTTCCTTAGATGAGGGCTCCAGAACTGAGCACAGTATTCCATGTGCAGCCTCACCAGTGACCTATATCGAGGTAGTTACTGCTGTCAGTACTCCTTCCAGGACACCCCAGCATCCTTCTAGCTTTACTATAGGCTGCTGCACAGATAGAGTTTCTTTACAAGCTGCACTTTCAGACTCAAGTTCATGCAGTGCTTAGCATGCAATTTCCCCTTTTTTCCTTAGGCAGGAATTCTACTTCACACACTGATCTCTCATTTCAGGTAGATATGTAGTCTGTATGTGCAGCACAAGCTGTCTCTTGAAACAGCACTCAACTCCCAGTTTGTTTGCAGCCAGACTTGGACTGACTGGGGTTTGGAAGGCCTGCTGTTTGCTGAGGAATCCACTGCTCTGTTTTGGCAAGCAAGCTTTAATCAATTTAGGCAGCCCTGAAGTCTGTGACTTGACAGGCAATTGGTGATAGCAAAGGCCCCAAAATTAATTAGTTCCAGCTCAAGTCCAGGAGCCCACGTGATAGCTAACCTGATTAGTCAGCCAGTTACCCTCTCACCTAGTTGCCATTCCATGGAGGTACTTACAGTCATCAAGCAAGAAAGGAACCTCAGGGTAATCACATCTGATGATCTCAAAGTGGCAGGGCAGTGTAATAAAACAGTAGGTAAGGTTCCATACAGACACAACCCTACATCGACTACCACAGCTCTGAATAAGGCATGCCGTCTACTAACTGGTGCAGCATATTGTACTCAGACTTGTGACCTTTACAAACAAGCAAACTGGCTTCAACTCCAGGCTCGCATTGAATATCAAGCCTGTCTTCTAGCTAAGAAAGCAAATCTTGGTCTCCTACCACCAGGTTCCCTTCAGCTTTTCACTCCCTTCCGGGGCACTTGGAGCACATGAAGTTCTGTGAGCCAAACCTTTACTGTCCCTCGCTGTCGAACCACGCTCCGACAGCGATCCATTGCAGCACTGCAGTTAAAACTGCTAATTTATTTAATTCCATTCCTCCTGAGATTGCGACGACTGCAACCTTGGGACCATTTAATAATGATAATAATAATAATCTTTATTTATATTGCGCCTTTAAAGTATCAAGGTGCATTACAGAATATGAAACCTCATAAAACAACAATAATAAATAAATAAATAAAAATCATACAATACTGTAGCACAGTAAATCTCAATTAATCACAGTAAGCCTTACTCCATAGAAGTGGAAGCTGCGTCAATTCCTAGTTTCTAGAGCATCTTGTGACTGCTATACCTAATCTCTACTCTGACAGCTAAATGCACTGGGACCTCCCTCTTTACCATTTCCCCTGTATAGCCCTATGCTGTTGCTCAAGCTTTTCCTCACAGCACTTCCTCCTTGTCCCTTTCCGATTCCTGCCCTCTTTTCATCCTACCTCATCCCCCCTTCCTTTACCCCTCCACTCCACTTCCCCTCTCCTCTGTTTCCTCACCTTGTTCTCTCCTCTACCCCCACCCCGTGCTTAAGCTTCATTGTGAATCTCCTCCTTGCTCTTATTTTGCTCCTTCCACCCCCAATTCACCCCTTGTAGTTTCTCTCCTGTAAGCCCTTTCACCCCTCTTCAGACAAGGCTGCACTTGACACAATATTTATCTTGCCATATTGTTCTTTTGTTTATGTAATTACTTTCCTCATGTTGTACTACTTACTGAAACCATTGCAATTTGCTATTCTTGTGACTTGACGTGGAACCTCTGTAAAAGAGCCCTTGGCTCAAAGGTCATTCCAATTTGTTATATAATATAAAATAAAATTAAAAAAAGGTTAGAGGAATGCTGGGGTGCAGAGGGAGGGGGATTTCTATCAGGAGAATGGAGGGGGTGTTGCCACTGTATCGCTCACTAGTGAGACCCCATCTCGAGTACTGTGTCTAGTTCTGGGGGCTGCACCTCTGCAAGGACATTGACACGGTGGACTCAGTCCAGAGGAGGGCTGTCAAAATGGTGCAGTGGTTGCACAGGAAGCCATACAATGTGAGGCTACTGGATCTCAAAACGTGTACTCCATAGAGGAGAGAAGAGCTAGAGAGGACATGACTGAGACCTATAAATACCTCACAGGGGTGAACAAGGTACAGGTGAGGAGTCTCTTTCAGAGGTGGAAAGGCACCAGAACATGGAGATATGCAATGAAGCTGGGGGGGCGGGGGGAGTTTAAGATGGATGTAAGGAAATACTTCTTCACAGAAAAGGTGTTGGATGTATGGGACAGCCTACCAGAAGAGGTGGTGGGTGTGAAAACAGTGGGAAACTTCAAGGATGTGTAGGATAGGCACATGGGCATAATAGGTAGAGAAAAGGAAGGCAGGAGGGATGCTGGTGATCAAATAGGGTCTAAGATGTTGGAATAGGCATGGAAAAAGTGGAGTAGACTGGATAGGCCTATTGGTCCTTTTCTGCCAACAAATTCTATATTTCTATGTTTCCATGATCAGAGGTGATGGGAATGGCTGCCGTTTTGTAGTCCAAAAGCAGTTTCTCCACAAAGGTCCTTATTTACACAAACACTATGGTTTAAATGTGAGTCCACACCCCAAATCAGTCCTACTTGAGTGCAACAATCTGACAAATCCTAGGCCATTCGGCAACACTGATGTCTCGACTCCCTTGATTGAGACCTTTGACGTGCGGGTGCAAGGGCTTTACAGTACAGTAGCCTCATGGGGGTTACATTTGCAATCCCTATGATTTTGATAAAATGGGGCTTTGTTATGATTCTGGTATAATTATAATACCCATTATTCTACTGACACAGGGCTTTGTAATTCCTATGATTCTGGTGAAATGGGGTTTTGTAACCCCATAATTCTGGTGAAATGGGGCTTTGTAATGCACATAATTCTTTCAGATGGGATGGGGTTTGTAATTCCTATAATTCTTGTGAAATGGGCTTTGTAAACCCTATGATTCTTGTAAAAATGGGCTTTGGAACCCCCATGATTCTAGTGAAATCAGGCTTTGTAATCCCTATGATTCTGGTAAAATGAGGTTTTGAAATGTAATCCCTTTTAATCTGGTGACATTTTTTTTCATCCCTATAGTTCTGGCGAAATGGGGCTTTGTAACCCCCTTGATTCTGATAAAATGGGTTGTTGTAATCCCCTTAATTTTCATAAAATGAGTCTTTGTAATCCCTATGATGCTGGTTATAGGGCTTTGTAATCTGATGTTGGTACACTGAGTGTTTTAACCTATGACTTTTGATGAAATGAGGTTTTGTAATCCTTATGATTTTGGTAAAAGGGCTTTGAAATCCTCATGATTCTGGTGAAATGAAGCCTTATAACCCTGTTGTAGGAGGCTTCCCTGCCCTGTGTCTAGGGATTCTATAGCACTCTTGTCCATGGCAGGGGGCATTACACACCCATGTCTTTCATTGTCCCTTGCCACCATGTGCCTCAGAAATGGGGACTGGGTACCATAAAAACCATGGGGCACCATTAACCATTGGAATGTTTTACATATTTAGGTTTTTGTCTGGATCAAACCTGCTCCTGTTGTACTCCTATAGGCACAATGATCAAAACTGTTCAAAAAAGATTGGGCCTCCTTTAGGGGGTAAGAGGCTGTTTGTCTACACTTTCAAGAAGAATCTTAACTCAGTCCATTCTGTTTTCAGTCATTGACTATGATCTCTCTCTGTGCTCCACAACCTATGATCATTTGTCAAAGAGAGTTAACACACTGTACAGTACTGTGTGCTGCTTTGTCACTTTAAGTCCATGGCACACATCATCGTACGCTGTATAGCAAGGCTTAAGTAAATACCACCAACAGCTTAATCTGATTCAAGGTACATTGGCATTCATCTGTATCCCCTCCCCGGTTGTGCCTGAAAATAGGCAGGATTTGTCTAGTGCACTTACCTGGTCAACAAAAACTAAATAAATAAAATAAAGAGGCTGGTTGACCCTCTTTCCATCAATGTTGTTTTTATTTTGTTTTGATGAGTTTCCAACACTTTTGCTCAGTAAAGGAAATTTTCCTTTATACTGGAGGTCTAATTTCTGTGTTTTCAGCTGCTCATTCTACAAGGTTATCTAATGAACATTCTATCAAATTACTGCTGTTTAAAACTCATTAGGGCAAAAGATCCTTTATATTTGGAGATATCAAATCATGAAATAATCTTCTTAGCTCCTTCTAAAATATTGTCTCACATAATTTATTTAAAAGGTGTTAAAACCTATGTAATGACAGCTCTGTAAATTATTTTTGTAACATATGTTTTGTTTCTTTGTACCATATTTATTGTTTGTACTGCGTGCTTGTTTGCTCATTCGGTTCCCCCTTGAAAATGGGCATCTGATGCTCTCGGGATAACCCGGTTATCAAATTTTCAATAAATAAATGAAAAATAAACTAACAATGAGACTACTCACAAATGGAGTGTCCACACCTGGAGCTGGAATCTAGCAGGTAGGCAGTTTATTCATCCATCTTTCGTTATTGCACTGGTACCCTGAGGGACTACTTCATATTCAGGCTACGATAGTTCACTCAACTTCACCAGGGTTGGTGCTCTGTGGTCATTATGTACATATATATGTTCAAACCAGCCTTTGCTGTAAAGTTACTTTAGGGCTATCAGATCTGTACAGGATTGTATCTATGGTACACTTATCTAATACTATCCATTTCAGGACATTTCTATTTACAGTTACCAACTCCATATTTACTGTGACGGTGGAGAAATAGTTAACCCACAGATCACACAAATGGCATTTGCCCCAGAGAGGTTGTAACACTATGCTGGAGGGCTACAAGCCTGTGTGTGGGTTAGGATGCCAGATAATGACACATACAAAGGAATTAGGGACCAACTTATTGGTTTCCTAAGATTATCAAACTAGTCAGTCCAGTCCTTGCATGACACCTCACTTGTGTCATATGACCGTGGCCCCTTATTGACCTACTAAAACTGACTTTTGCTTCCCCCATCCCAGCCGCTGAGGAACTTGACATAGAAACATAGACTTTGATGGCAGATAAGGACTGCTTGGCCTACCTAGTCTGCCCATTTCATTACCTATTGGATAAGCTGCAGATCCTAGTTTAACAACAGCCTACTTCCTCCTACCTCCCACTAGAATTGCCTTATGTCTGTCCCATGCATTCTTGAATTCCCCCACTGCTTTTGACCCCATGACCTCCTCAGGAAGACAGTTCCATGCATCCACCACCCTCTCCAAGAAATAAAATACTTCCTCATGTTGCCCCTGAGCCTTCCCCCCTCTATCTACAAATTGTACCCCCTTGTTCTTGCACATCTGTTTTTCTGAAAGATGCTCTCCTCTTGGACTTTGTTGATTCCCCTTGAGGTACTTGAAAGTTTCTATCATGTCCCCCCTCTCCCTCCTTTCCTCAAGGGTATACATATTGAGCTCTTTTAATCTCTCTTCATATGGCTTTTGTTGTAGACCCTGCACCATTTTAGTTGCCCTCCTCTGGACTGCCTCCATCCTGTGTATGTCCTTGCGCAGATGGAGTCTCCAGAACTGCACACAATACTCCAGATGGGGTTTCACCAACTATCTTTACAGAGGAATAACAACTTCCTGTTTTCTACTGGTGATGTCTTTCTGTATGCATCCCAGTATCCACCCAGGCCTTCTTACTGCCTTCTCACATTGCTTGTCTACCTTAGGGTCATCTGATATGACTACGCCCAGCTCCCTTTCCATTTTTGTGTTGTTAGTACCCCCCTCCCCCCACTGTGTACTCTTCCCCTGGGTTTTTGTTTCCCAGGTGCATTACTTTGCACTTCTTTGCATTGGCTCTAAGCTGCCATACTTTAGACCATTTCTCCAACTTTGCCAAGTCCCTTCTCATCCTTTTCACCCCCTTTGTGTATCAACCCTGTTGCAGATCTTTGTGTTGTCTGCAAAGAGGCATACTTTTCCTACCAGACCCTCCACAATGTCTCCCATAAAGACATTAAAGAGGACTGGTCCCAGTACTAAACTCTGCAGTACCCCACTAGTAACCACCCTTTCTTCAGAGTGTACTCTGCTTACTATTACTCTCTGCATCCAGTTGTCCAGCCAATTTGTTACCCAGGCTACCACCTTGGGACCAACTCCTGACACTTGCCATATGCACTGGTGCCATGGCCATTACCCATTGCCTGCTGCTGAGTTACTGACCACATGGTGGTTCACTCCTGGTCCTGCTGTACCTAGGATTCTTTACTGCACTGTTACCACTGGGACAGGAATGGGCCCGCAAGAACCTCTAGTAATCTTCTTTGAGAGGAGGCCCACCACATCCCAAACTGATTTTAAGGTACCTTTCAAGTTGGGATTAACTGTCACACCCCCCCCCCCGCTGGGGCAAGGATTCCAGGGTTTTCTCTATGTTATCATGTGAAGGCCTGGCCCCACCCCTGGGGTACTGAGGAGAGGTGTATTTTCCCTCTGGGCTTCTGGGCTACTTGAAAGGCTCCAACTCCTGCATACTGTAATTCCCATCTGGATTTTCCCAACAGAGGCATGGGAGAGGGTGGAACCATGAATATTAACATACCAGTGTCATTAGCAAGTCAGAGCACAGAGCACACACATCCATTACAGTGTGGGACAACTATATAGGGCTAGGAAGAGGGAGAGACAGCAGAGGGATGGGAAGTAAAGGGAGGTGGAGGGGCTATCTTGGGCAGACTAGATGGGCCAAATGGTCTTTTTCTGCCGGCAAATTCTATGATTCTATGAATCTATGATTCAGGCACTCGGTCTCCAACTGAAACCAGGCAGGAAACAGCCCCAAGGGAACAAATTAGCCCTTTAGAAAGCCTCTTTTAGGGCCGTGGCCTGGCTCAGTTCAACTTAATTTCTCAGCTGTCCAAGGACATCCAGCTATCTGTCTTCATCTACAGCCATCCAGGACAATAATGTAAGTCAACAGTAACATCCAGCAAAATAAAGTTAATATCTACAGCTTTGGTGGGTTATTTTCACAATTGCTTTAAGGTTTGTCCTATTTTCTACCCACCAATCGTGTCTGTTTGCCTGGGCCTACTAGCATGGCTGAGCAAGAAGTGTACCTTTCCTCACTCTCCAGAGTGGAAATTATGTTTCAGAAATTAGTATCTGAAATGAAAGATTTAAAAATAGCTTCTCAGCAAAATACAGCTACTCTGCAAACCTTGGACACTCCCTTACTGAGCAATGAAAACAAAACTAAACAAAATGAATCCTCAGTCCAAGATCTCAAAGCTTCCATAAGGGAACAGGACAGAACCATCAAAACACTCCAAACTAAAATAGAGGACATTGAAAATAGATGCTGCAGAAATAACTTAAGATTCTTTGGCTTTCCTGAGGGTTCCGCGAAATTGGAGACACGACTGCCTTACTCTTGCATGTTTTGCCTACTATGCTGCATCTTTCACCCGATCTCAACTTAATCATAGAGTGCTCCCTCAGCTCACTGGGCCCTAGGCCAAGTCCAGACCAAAAAGCCAGGCCAATAATCGCACGGTTTCTTAATTATGCTCACACCGAAATTATACTGCAGAAAGCAAGAAAAACCAGAATCCTGATGTGGCAAGAATCTAGAATTTACATATACAGAGACTACTTTAAAGAATTGTCTGCTAAAAGGCGTGCTTTCAACCCAATCAAACAAGTATTACACCAACAAGGGATACGGTTTACTCTCTGGTACCCTGTAGTGATGAGATTTTATTTGGGTAGTACATTTAAAGATTTTAACACCCCAGAAACCCTGTCTGCTTTCATTGAAACTTTACCAGCTCAAAATAGTGTTCCTCACGCTCCCGAACTGTTACACTCAGGTCTCTTTGCTGATTTAACTTTTGCGAGTTTGGAGCTGCTCAGGACTCAGAGACTCATTCCCTACTCATGCAGACACAGAAACACCTTGTCTGGATAGCTCACTCCCCAGGCAGTCGGCCGTATTCAAGACAAAAATGTACCAACACCAAATCTGCAAGAACTGCCTGCTGTGAAGATTGGACCACAAACAAAAGCACTGCAGCTTCCAAAAGGGGCTCCCACCTGTCCTCACTGCTTCCTCTGAATAATATGTTCGCCCCTCTACAGGACACAGTTATGTCCTCGCAAGAGGATTTGTCCCAGGTAGATGCAGAGACTTTGCAGAATGTCCCTAACATCCCGGAAGCTGGACCAATCTCTGCCAACTCCTCCTGGGCAGAAATTGCCTCTAGTTCCCCTCTTAAGCTGTGGGAACCACCAAAGAAAAAAACAAAAGGCAAGAGTAACCACAAATCCCTTCCTCTGACTTCCAAATCCCGTAAGGCCAGTGGAACATGATCGGCGACTTTTTATTAATACCTGCCATATCCTAAATCGTTGCCTATGCAACCTCCTTGCTATTCAGGCTTCATATAATAGCTTCATATAATAGCTTCAGGGATCTGCCTGAATACTGGTGTGGCTTCTTGCGGCAGATCTGCTTTCACTCGCAGCAGGTACTTAACTGCCAAAGCCGTACATCATGGTTAGCATAGTTATACAACCGAGCGCTCTCCTTCCCAAGACCAGCTTTCAACTTTAGCGCTCTTTAGACTTCACAGCACAAGTAATGCAAGCGGGATGCTAATTGGGTTAAAGGTAACATTACACCTTTTTGTTAATGATTATTAACACTTATCTGACTAATCTCAATTATGAATAATTCTCTACTGTTGCAACAGGCATTCTTAAGGCTCCTAAGTGTACTTTATGTTTCCTTTTCATTTGATTTGACCTACTATCCAATAAAATCCTTTTGTTGCTTAACCCCACTTATTACCTTACTACCCCTCGTAATCTCTTCTGTCTACCTTTCCCATTCTTTATTGTCTGTGCTCCTCTATTAAGGTAATCTCACTGCCTCTGGCGAGCCATTTTCTAGACCCATGGTCCCATTACATTTTATTACATAAAGTCAGGCATTGTACCTTAATGGAGCTTTTTATTGCAAAGCCAAGACATATGCTTGAAGCTGGATGCAATTGCTCTTAACGAAACTGCACTCTCCCTTTTCAGGGTGATTCACTGAGCCTAATCTCTAGACTGAGTCAGTCCCCCTCAAGATTCACTAAAGGAGGCTATTTTTGGGCTTATGGACAGCTTCCTTAAATCCCATGGGGTACTGAATTTTCTCTTATGTGGCACCAAAATTCTTGAAGCCTGTGTACTACTTTTCACAGACAAACATCTACCCTATATGCTTATGGAAAATCTCCCGTGTTCGTACTACTGCTTCAATTGATTGCACATGAGGGTTATAACTTTATTAAGAGTGCCCTGCTACCCCATCTCGCTTTTACCTATCTTTAATGTATACACCCTTGACTTAGTTACCATCCTGATTTGCTTGCTTAGCTACAACAATAATTGTTTCTGTGTGTGTATATGTGTGTGTGTGTGTGTGTGTATGTATTATGGTATCACGATAGTGCTACCATAGTTAGGGTTGAGGAGCCATTTACATGTTAAATCCAAAATTTTGCACCTTAATAACTTTGCAACCGTTTGACAGATTTACCTGAAATTTGGAATACACGATCAAGACCCGTACGCCTTAGGATCTGCCAAGTTTTGTACCAGTCAGATTCTGCGGCTGCGGAGTTATTAAAGCGTGATCTGCACACGTTTACGCTTTTTCGGAATTCTACGGTCGCACCTACAGGTGCACACGGTTTCTTGTGACTGGCCCAAAATCTTCAGGAAATGTGCGGCTGGGGTCCCCAATGTGCCTTTTGAAGATTTCATGAAAAAATATTAAACGGTTCAAAAGTTATTCAAAAAACAATTTCCCATTATAAGTCAATGGGAAAAGTTAACAAAAAGTTTGACAGTGTCATTGACAGTGTCAGTGCATTTTTACTTTCGCAAATGGCCCTCTTACTTTCGCAAATCCGCCATTTTGTTTTCAGTTAGTGATCAGAAAAATGCTTGCCATTTAAAATTGAGACCCTCTAGCAACCTAATTCTTTTTGTATTCACCTAGTCGGACCCTGAGGATGCTAGCCATATCGAATAGATTTGCAAAAGCTTTACCAAACTTAGGCAGTACTTTTCTAGGCTGTGGGGAAATGACAGCAATTCTTTGGCACCCTGCTGCAAAAGAACAGTTTGGAGTTTTGGGCTGAAATTTGGAAGGAACACAGCTGACATCTCACAGATGTGCCTTTCAGTATTGTGTTGAAAAAATATTACATGGCGGCAAAGTTACGGCACTCCAAAGTTGACGCTTTTTCCCATAGGATAACATTACGGCAGCCAACGCATTGCAGCAATCGTTTGGCGCCCTGCTGCAAAATAATGGTTTGGTCTTTTGGGCTGAAATTTGCAGGGGATACAGCCAACATCCCACAGATGTGTCTTTCAGTAGTTTGGTGAAAAAATATTACAGGGAGGCAAAGTTATGGCACTCCGAACTTCTGTTTTTTTCCCATAGGATAACATTACGGCGTTCGCCGTGCCTTTGAGGGCCCGTATCTCGAAAACGGTGTGAGATACGGAGTTTTTGTCAAAAAATCCTTAGCCCCCTAATGGGGCTAAGTGTAAAACTAGCCAGGAAAGTGATAATACATATGACTTTTAATTTTTTTTCTATGTCATACAGATACTGAGATATAAGCAATTTACTATTCCAACTCCTGATTTTTGTGTTCTGAGAGTCATTATTTTGCATACATTCTTTCTACTCACTGTCTTTCTCTATACAGCTTTTGGGGAAAACCAGCCTGTGCACTTACATTACTGTTACCATTACCATTTCTGCTTGCGGTTCCATACCTGTTTCACTTACTGTTCACGTTTACGCCACCATGTGCGTTACCCTTTGCATTTTCATTTGCGGTTGTGTTTCTGTTGTTTTTATCATTTCTGTCTACAGTACTATTTCTCCTTCTGTTTCACTTTGCGTCACCATGCGCATTACGATTTGTGTTTGTGGGCACAATGTTACTATGTGACAAGACATCACATGGCGGGCCCCGCGCTCCCACCGCCGCATTACATTCACTATTTCTCATTATCATTCTCAAAAAGAAGGAAAATTAGAGGCAAAAAACTCCATTTAATGCATCAGTTAGGATTGTTCCACAGCGACAAAAGCGAGGAAATTCGATGTTAGGGTTGAAACCCCCTTTGCACCCCCAGCCCACCCCCCCAACTGGAATCGGGGTGCGCATTGGAGTCATCGGTCCTAACTGTCACCCCATTCTCCTATTCCTCAGCTTCTTTCCACATGTGATGGGGTGACAGTTGGGGCTGATGACCCCAATCTTGCCACCAATTCAGTGGGAAACTGAGAGTGCAAAGGGTTCAACTTAACATCTTACCTTTCTCACTGGTGAACAACTTAACGATGCGTGTGGAGTTTTGCCTCAAATATGTAATAGATATACCACTCTGGGGTGTGCGGTGCGGCAGCTCTACATACGCCTTAGGTGTGCGTTGTGATACGCGAAGCCGCGGGCGGTGCATTCAACCATCAAAGGCGTGCGTATATCAGATAGCGACATCCTAAGTGATATATCTATCCTATAAAATGGCCACACATGTTTTGGGGGTGGGTGGAAAATAATCCTTTGTCTGAGGTGGGAAATGATATGCTGGCAGAGTTGAAAGTAAGTCCTGTGTTTAAAAAGGATGAAAAGTGTGTGCCTTCTGTTAGGTTGTGTTGGTTTATTGTAATGGCTCTTTGTATGTAGTAAATTATATGTTGGCAGAGTTTAGAAAGTAGTCCAAGCGAGGGCAGTGATTAAGTATAAGCGTGACAGTAAGTAGCATTACAGCTATTCTGAATTGACAGTAAGTCCTTTTGTGTTAAAAAACTATAAAGTCCTTTCCCTCTTGTTAGTTTGTCTTAATTTCAGTAATACAAGGTGCAGAGTGTATTTAGAGCAGGCGAGGAGGCGCCCGTGTGGTCGGCAGCTTTACGAGGTGAGGCATGAAGCCAGAGCGGAGTTGTCATGGCAACACTCGCTCTGGCTTGCGCCTGCTCGCAGCTGCCGACTCACGCGCTCTCCTTGCTCCGATCTAAATACACTCTGCACCTTGTATTACTGAAATTAAGAGAAAGTAACAGAGGGAAAGGACTTTATATGTTTTTAACACAAAAGGACTTAGTTTCAACTGGTAACAGCTTGTTACTTCTCGCAATGCGCACTGCTCGGTCACGCTATACTTCAGGTAGGAAAAGTGAAAGTGGTACACGATCGGGCAAGTCTGTGTAGAAAGGGAGATTTTTTTAACAGAAAGTGAGAGTAGGATGTAAGAGAACTGTAGTTTCTCTTTTTTTTTTTTATACACAGTTAGGTTTCTGTTAAATGGGCTGTATTATGTGGTTTTTTAGAATTTAGGGTGGTGAGACAGTGTGCAGTAGTAACAGTGTGTGTGTGTGTGTGTGTTTGTATGTGGCTGCTTAACTGCATTAGGCGTGGAGTGATCTCACTGCTGGTGAGAAGGTTTTGAGGGCTGGAAAGTAGTTTAGGCGTGCGGTCGTACTGGGAGGCGTGCGGTCGTTGGGAAATAATGCACGGTCATGTGATGCATTCTGTCCAATCATGTTACTGGAATTTCTATGATTTTACCACACCATTTTATAAATATGTATATATGTGTGTGTGTATATATAGATATATATATATATATATATATATATATATATATATATACACACACACACATATATATACACATTTCAATGGCCTAATTTTTAACAGAGCAATCCAGCTCTGTTGGCTTTCTTTTTCCACTCAACTGGTTTATTATATAATGTCCTGGTTGTTGCTGCTACTAAAATATTTTACTTCTTCCTTGATATAACTATATTGAATTTCTTTGTTACTTTTTTGATGAAGCTGTTATGCTGGTTTCCCCTTGGGAATCGTGTTTGTGTTTTAATCTTGACTAAGTTTGAAATAGTCGTTTTACTACATCTATAATCCTCATGTTATTTACTGTCTGATTTAACTTCATATATATCAGTGGTATCTCCACCTGGATTTAGTACTGGTTAGCTACTGCATGCTAATTGCTTTATGAGAGAGTCTGCGTGCCTCTGTACTGATTCATATCTCATACCGTATTATAGAATGTTTAATTGTTATATATATAGAGTGTTCATATTTAAGTGTTGGTTAATTTGCTTATAATTCTTGCTCTTTTATCACTTGTTAAAGAGGCATCAATTATAATTGTTGTAAAGGTCTGTAAACTGATGATTTAATAAATAAAATAAAATAAAATAAATAAAATCATACTCCTGCAACTGTAATACTTTTTTGTCCTCGCACATTCCATACTCATTTCTTCATGTTTCATAAACTATCTCATCCTGTTGGCCTCTCAGCATCCCCACCATGATCTTTTTGAGTCCCTTTTACCAGACAATCTGTGCCTTAACTTTTACACTAAATAGTGGCTCTATTACTACACTCCTGGAATGTTAAGGGACTCAACTCTCCTTGTAAACACAAGCAAATTCTATCCCACCTTAAAAAACAAAACACAAGGATTGCATTCTTACAGGAAACTAAGCTTCTGGTGGAGGACACTGATAGGCTAAAATGGGATTGGGTCAGTCATATATTTGCTTCTTCTTACACTTCTAAAAAAAGAGGCGTAGCAATTCTGATCCATGAAAATCTTAAATGGTCCCATTTAAAAACAATTACTGATACCGAAGGCAGATGGGTAATTGTTAAATTTAATACACCTTCTGGCCCTTTAACACTGGTTAACGTGTATGCCCCTAATTCTGACTCATCGGAATTTTTTAATAATTTGGCCCAACAAATTTTGTCTAACAATACGGATAATGCTCCTCTACTGATGGGTGGGGATCTAAACCTCACACTAGATGCACATTTAGACAGAAGCAACACTTTGTTGGATGCCCACTCTAGAAGTATTGATGCCCTATCTTTACCCATGAAAGATTTTGGTCTTACAGAGCTCTGGAGACTTTTTCATCCCAGAGAAAGGGAATATACCTTCTATTCTCCACTTCATAAGTCTTATAGTAGGATCGACTATTGGTTTGCATCCCATTCTATTGTAGATAAAGTAACTGAAACCTCAATTCTCCCAATGGTCATATCAGACCATTCTCTGGTTTGTATTCACTTACTCTGGGGCCCACCATTAGCTAAATCACCCATATGGCATCTGGATCCCCTATTAATTAAAGACCCAGACTTTATCTCATGGGTTAAAATTCAAATCCAGGAATTTCTCTCTTTTAACAAACCATCAGATACTTCTATAAGCACATTTTGAGAAGCCTTAAAAGTTACCATTCGAGGTAAAATGATAAATTTTGCAGCTCATCGTAAAAAAGCGGGAGAACAACAACTAGCTACCATGGAGAAGCAACTTGAAAAAAAAGAATCCATTTATTTCAAATCTCCAAAACCTGATCCCAATTTACCCCTCCACTTAGAAATTTTAGATCTCAGAATAAAAATTTACGAGCTCGTAACTCGAAAAACCGAATTGGCATTATTCAAACTTAAACATAAATACTGGGAGTAAGGCGATAAATGTGGCAAACTATTAGCTTACCAACTTGAAAATCAACAGACAGAAAAGCATATAGTGGGCATTAAAGACCAATCAGGTCAACTCCATACTGATGGTCCTTCTATTAATCAGAACATGATGTCCTTTACAAACGATTATATAGTCAGCCTAACTCTGTCCCTAATCCCACATTCAACACTTTCTAAATAGAATACATGTCCCCATCTTTCTGACCAAGACAAAAGACTTAGACTCCCCTTTCACTTTGCAAGAAGTCTGAAATGCCCTTTCGTCCCTAGAATCTGTAAGCTCCAGCCCCTGTTGACTTTTATAAAGCACTTTCTGATATTTTATGTCCCTTAATCTCTTCCAGGAAGCTAATCAAACCAGTAGACTCCCCCCACGATGTCGGAAGCCATTATAACAGTAATACCATAAAAAGATAAATCTCCTTCTCTCCCCTCTAGTTACAGACTAATATCTCTCTTAAATATGGATGGAAAAATCTTTGCAAAACTTTTAAACTCCCGGCTGGAACCATTTATCTCTAAATTAGCTCATAAGTCCCAAGCAGGCTTTATTAAGGGAAGAAATCGCTCCGATCACCTACGCTCATTATTTAACTTAATATATAAGGCTAAATCTCTAAAAACACCTGCTGCTGCTATAGCGATCGACTTTGAAAAGGCCTTTGATTCTTTAAGTTGGAATTACTTTTACCAAACTTTAAATTTTTTTGGTTTTCCCAATATGTTTTGCTCCTGGATTAAATTATTATATGCATCCCCCTCCGCTAGAGTACTAACCAACTCCACACTTTCTTCCTCCTTCCCTCTGGCCAGTGCTACCAGGCAAGGTTGCCTGTTATCACCCTCCCTTTTTAGCCTAGTAATGGAACCTCTGTCTGCCCATCTTCGCTTATCTAGCAAAATTAAAGGGATTCCCATTAATAATCTTTGTTATACCTCTCTATCATATGCAGATGATCTCTTAATTCTTCTAGAAAGTCTCGAAGAAGCAGGGCATCTGCTAGTAAACCTACTTAACAAATTCACCAGAATCTTGGGTCTGGCATTAAACTTCAGCAAAACTAAAACATTACCCTTAAACTCACTTTGTAAACCATATATGAATAACTCTTTGGGCTTTCAATGGGCTCCCCAGGGTCTAACATATCTTGGAATTAAAATCATCCCAAACTAAGAGAAAACATGAGAAGATAATTTTACTCCTCTTTTATCCAGTATTAGAACCATTTTAGATCGGTAGAAACTACTCAACTTATCTTTCACGGGAAAATAGCAGCTATTAAAATGACCATTGCATCTAAAATATTTTATCTTTTCGCTAATATCCCTTTATTTCTTCCTATCAGTTTCTTAAACAAACTTGACAAACTTATTGGTAATTTTATATGGCAGAGGAAACCTCTGAGGTTTAGTCGAACTAAGCTGCGTCTGCACTGGTCTAAAGGGGGCTTTGGATTGCCCTGGTTTAATGCTACCTATGGACCTTCCATGCCACTCAAACCATCAAATGGTTTAGCAAGCCTACACCCCATACACCACTATGGGTGGAAATGGAAACCTCACTCAGCGTAAGTAAATGACCTGCAACCTTTATCTATAATGCCCTTCCTCCTACGCTAAGATTTCATCCCACGATTTCGTCTTCTGTTTACTATGGAAACAAATCCATAAACAGCTAAATCTAACCCAACTCTTTTCTTTTATGTTTCCTATTTGGGGCAATCTAAATATTGCCCCTGAGAAATATCCCATCTTTTGTCGCTCATGGCATAATAAGGGTGTATCCTTCTTAGGGATCTCTAATAAAAACACTCTCATCCTAAAACCTTTCAATGAACTGTGCATCCAATGGGAACTCCTAAGCAAGACTTTTGAAATATCTCCAACTCCGTGCTGCATGCAACACCTTTTTTCAACACTTACATACCGTGATATTCATGACCAACATATTACTTCATGGATCAGTTCTACCTCTGATTTGACCAGTATCATATATAAGGATATCGGAAATACATTATCAGACCAATCCCTAAAAACTAAAACTAAGTGGAGCCAACTTCTGAACTATGATATATCAGACTCACAATGGCGTAAGTGCTGGTTCGTTATCCATAAAACATTCATGGATACTCGTAGTTCTCTAATTCAGACAAAATCCTTCAGCTCTGGTACAGAACACCTTCTGTTCTATACCGTTTGAAGCAATTAACTCCAACATCTGCTGGCATTGCAACAAACCTAATGGGAATTTACTTCATATATTATGGTACTGTGACCCCATTCTCAAACTTTGGTCTAAAGTTCAACAATTTGCATCTAAAGCGATGGGCCATACTGTCACTTTTGACCCTAAATTTTCCCTACTTGGAATTCTCTCTTTCTCTAATGTCTCTCTCTCTCTCTCTCTCTCTCTCAAGCTCAATATAAATGGCTTAACTTACTCTCCTTGCAAGTTAAACAACTCATTAATGTCTCGGAGAACAACAAATATCCCCACTTTTTCTGATATCCTTAAAAATCTTTCCCAATGTGCCTCTCTGGAACATATAACCTACGCCACCCATAATCAGCTTAATGAATATGGTAAATGTTGGCAGGACTATCTTAACTACCTTCACAATGCAAATAACTAATGGACATTTAAAGAAACACCTTCTGATACTTATAACAGTCTCTATGTTATGATCTCTCCTTAGAATTGATGCTGTCTCTCTTTATTTAGAAACTTTTTTATTTCTTTTTAGACACTGTTCATGTCTTTATATAATTGTTATTTTTTTGTAGAAATGTAAGTGATACTTCCCTAAGCCTTACTCAACAAGTAAATAATGTATTTTTTCCACTCACAATATGCTTATACTCCATCTCTCTCTCAGAACACAGCTTTGACTTACTGAAGTTTATTACTTTTTAGCTGAGAGAAATATAACTGATAGTTTTTCTTCAACCAGATTTAGGTAAAAAAAGAATATAACCTTATTGTTTATAAGACTCTGTCATTTAATATACTTGCTGTGCCTTATATACATTCATACCAGTATATCTGTATTAGGAAATCTGTTTGTATTCCTAAAATGTTTGAATAAAAAGGTAAAGTAAAAAAAAAAAAAAAGAAAGTCTCTTTTAGTAACCAAACTCAAACATGGGCATGAATTCACCATAATTTACTCCTGGTTAAACAACTAAAAAAAAAAAATAATAATAATAATTCTAGTGAAATGGGGCTTTGAAATCCTATGACTCTGGTGAAATGGGGCTTTATCACTCTGCTTTGTAGCCCCATGATTTTGATGAGATGGATTTTATAACCCCTAAAATTCTGATAAATGTGGTTTTGTATCTTCTGTGGTTCAGATACAATGGGATTTTGCAATCGGTAAAATTCTGGTGAAATGGGGATCTACAATTCCTGTAATTCTGGTGAAATGGTATTGTAACCCTCGTAATTCTGGTGAAATGGGGCTTTGCAATCCCTATGATTATGGTGAAATTGAATTTTGTAATCCCTATGATTCTGGTGAAATGGGGTATTGTAACCTCATGATTCTGGTGACATGGGCTTTTCAATCCTTATTATTATGGTGAAATTGGGGTTTGTAATCCTGTGATTCCAGTGAAATGGGGCTTTACAATCCCTATGAAAATGGTAAGACGAAACTTTGCAACCCCTATGACTGTGGTAAATTGGGTTTGTAATACCTATGATCATTATGAAATGGGGCTTCAATCTCTCTGATTCTGTTGGAATAACCAAACTGATGCTTTGGAACTACAAGCCATTTTAGAAATGTACCCCAAATAAAATAAATAAAAGTTGGCCACAGGCACAAATGAGCTTGAGTAAGTTTGATATCATTTAAAAGAGAGCAGTGGTTTACATGACACGGAAGAGGACCTAAGGCATGCATTCTTGTTTTTGTTCCTCCGGCCATTAATGTACCTGAAACTACAGATAACAGCTTCAAGCATTTGATTGCCAAAGTTTGGTGAGTAAGGGTTACTGTAGCAGCTTTTAATACATTTTGTTACTTCATGCATTAAAACAGTTTGGACTCTGTCAGTAATTCAGCAGAGGGGAAAATGGGTGTAACATTGCAAATACAGTTCTGAATTCTTAGAAAGGTTGCATGTGTACTTACTGTCACCTAACTGTCTCTTGTTCTGTGTCACAGCAGGGTATCTTTCCAGTAATGAGTGGTTGTTTTGAAGGAAATCTTCACAGGAAGATGAGCTCCTTTTATACCAAAGGCTGTTGTGAGTAACAACATGACCAGACATCCCTGAGGGTGGACTGGGAGTTAGAACAAAGGATGGACATTACAATTCACATAGTCAGGCTAGTGTAAATGACCTCAGTAATAACTGTGGTGGCAGCTCAGTAATACAATACGCTGATGACACTGTACTATACAGAACCTCGGATAGCATATCGCCCTCAGGGCTCAACCACAGGAGGATTTCAAGACCCTAGAAAGATGGCTGCTGGCTAATAGGCTGCTGTTAAATGATAAAAAACAAAAGTCATGCTGTACAGACCCAGAGCTCTAGGTTCGGATAGAACTCTACTGCTCTCCTCATATCCTCATCAGGTACACCCATAGAGGTCGTGAGTAACTGGACATTGTCCTTGGCCAAGGCCTCACTTTATTTATTTATTTAAGCATTTAACCAGGAAGGCATGCTGAGCAGTCAACTGCTCGTTTCCAGATGTGTCCTGGGGGAAGGGGGTACAGATACGTAGTTGAAGACAGACATATAATACAATTGTGGTTACATAAAGGAATAACTGTTAGCACAATAGGTCCAGGTTTAAATACAAAGGATCTGAGATAAAGAGCACAGGCATAAACTAGAATCAGTACCATATAATATAGTCAGACAGCTAGGATATACCAAAATGAGAGCCCAGCTTGGATGCATAGCCCTGCCAGTTTGTGACCCGGAAGCTGACTAGACGCATGAGCAGGTAGCTGAGAAATGTGATTTGAGCATGGAGTTAAGGAGCATGGGGGAAGAGAAGTGGTGAATGTTTGCTGGGAGGGAATTCCACAACAGTGGTAGGCGGTAGCTGACAGCCGCTTGGCCTGCGGCAGTGGACCTATGTGGGACAGCTAGAGACCTAGAGTCAGAGTTTCTGAGGGAGTATGCTGGGGTGCTGGGGTTGACAAGGGCAGTGGCGATGTAGGAGGGGAGCAGCTGGGACCAATATTTGGCTGTGAGCTTAGCGCAGTGGGGCAGTCTTGAGTTGTCTAGAGAGGGAGGTTGGTAGACTGGTAAAGGGTACAGTGGTGTGTGGAGTATGGACAGCTCAGGACAAAGTGACAGAAAGAGTGGAAAGAGGTCCAGTCTGGCTAGGGTGGACTTAGGACTGGCGCTATGAACTATGCCCCGTAGTCAAGAGCGGGAGGATCATTTTCTGCACAGTGGCCCTGTGGGCAGAGACAGGGATGCAGTCCTGGCTGCGGTAAAGACCCGAGCCTGGGGTGCAGCTTTTGATTACAGAATCAATATGGGCAGAAGTTGAGGTGTTGGTCCAGCCAGACCCCCAGGTATCTGAAGGAGGTACTGACCTCCAGGGGTGTTCCATCCAGGGTGTGGAATGTGATTGGGGAGGGAGCCTCGACAGTCTCTGCCTAGTGCCAAAGGTTACTGAGACTGTTTTCTTGGCATTGAGGAGGAGTTGATTGGAGTAAAGCCAGTGCTGGACCACTAAAAGTCTTGCTGCAACCTAGTCGTAACACGCTGAGGCAGAGAGGGCCACATGTATACAGCACAGTGTCGTCGCATACATGTGGATAGAGGTGTGTGGGCAGGCAGAAGCGGGTCATTCAGAAAGATGGAGAACAGGAGTGGTCCAAGGACAGAGCCTTGCAGTACCCCTGTGGTGACTGGGAGGGGGGCCGAGATGGAGGAACTAATTTTGACTGATTGGGACCTGCCTGCAAGATACGAGCAGAACCAGCTAAGGGCGCAGCTGGATAGGCCAGCGTTGATAAGTTTGGACAGGAGGAGAGGGTGAGAAATGGTGTCAAATGCCTTGGCCAGGTCGATGAAAATGGCAGCTGTGATGTGGCCAGCGTCCATCCCAGTGAGTATGTCATCAGTGAGTCTAAGAAGGGATGTAGTGGTGGAGTGGGATTTCCTAAAGCCAGACTGGTAGGGGTGAAAAGGAGGAGGAATCCAGAAAGGGTGATAGGCGAGAGTACTAGTCATTCTGCAGCTTTGTCAGAATAGGTAGAAGGAGATGGGTCAGTAGTTGCTTGGGTTGGAGGCATCTCTGCCCTTAGGAAGGGGGATTACAGTGGCATGTTTCCATTCAGAGGTACCTCAGCAGGAGAATGGCAGGTTAAAAGGAGGCCAGGGGTTTGGCTATGGTGGGGGCAGAGAGGAAGAGCATCTTGGAATCCAGCCCGGTGGGGCATTTGCCCTTCCTATGATTAAGAGCAATCAGTGCCTCATAGACCTCATCAGGAGTGACCTGCATGAAGGAGAAGGGGTGAGCTGGTATAGTGGTTCTGACTGTGGTGGTGGAGGTGAAGAACTGTGCAGAGTGAAGTGAGGACTGGGGAGTGATATTGTTATTTGTGAAGTGGGAGTTAAACAGTGTGGCTACTGCAGGGGGTTCAGAGATGTTAAATGCCATATGGACAAGTGACCAGATCCATACACCAAAGCTAGGCCCTACTCTACAGGCTGAACTCACAATTTATCCCAGAAACCAGGATAGTATAGCAAATGGCATCCTCCTACCCAACACCTATGCTGCTCCAGTCCTGCAGTCCCTTACAGCATGGGTTGGAATATAGCCTAGAGGTTAGAGGAATGAGGTGTGAATGAACTTGATACATCCAGCAGACCAGACCTGAGTTTGATTCTCACAACCTCCACTTGCATACTGTGTGACTCTGAGCAAGTCACTTAACCGCAGTGCTCCCAGGTCACCCCGAAAACAGGCACTTGTGCCTAGTGGGCCTTACCCGATTACCAAGACTAAATGAAAAATAAAATAAAAAGAGAATTTGGGAGGATGCAAATACTATGTAATAAGATTGCTCAGTTTGCAACCAAATCCCAAGGCACCATCACTGTGAGATACTTGGCTCCTTAAATTGGTCAATTCTCTCAATGACTCCAGTACCCACCTGTCCACTGCCTACAAAATAATAAATGATTCTCACTTGACAGGTCTTGCTGGGCTGCTGGGCCCCGAGCGTCCAGGTAGACTGCTCCGTACCTAATGCAGGAAGCTCCTGGAGATGCCTAGGGTAAGGATGACAGCAGGTAGAAAGTTCTTCTCCCATGTGGCTCCTATGCTCTGGAACTATCTCCCTGGCCATCTGCAAAACACAGGCTCCCTGGTCTCCTTCAGAAAAGAGTTCAGAGTGCACATGCTGGAAAACAGCCGCTGTACATGCCAGGGCTAACTCAGCAACAGACTCCTAGCAACCTGCCCCGCCCGAGATGTAAAAGCCCCAGCAAGAAAATGCACAGCTACATAAGCTGAATAGTGTAAAAATGGTCAGTGTGTTTTGATGTCTGTTATCTGTAACCATAAGTAACTTGTATTAACAATTTGTCATTTTTGGAAGCCTCCACCTGTCTAGCTGCATGTGATTATAAAATATCTAGGTATGTTCTTCAAAAAGTAAGACAATTTGAAATGCCATGATTGTTCCTAAAACTGTATTGTCTCATATCTCACTGAAATGTCTATATCCAACAGGTTTTTGTAATTAATTGTCGCCCCTGAAAAAGGACCTCTTTGACCCAGTGGGCCTACCTGGTTAACAAAATGAAATGAAATAAATAAACAATCAGGAGGCGGATGATGTTGATTTTTTTTTTTTAAATCTTTTGAGAGAATTTGTGGTCAATTTAGATTGGACAGAACTTTTGGGCAACTTATGTTTTGCCACTCTTATGGATAAAGCATTAGAAGCTTTCCAAGGATGGACCACGAGGACTGTATGGACCATACCAAAGTGAAAATGCCCTGTTAAAACATTTTGAATTGACTCTTGAGGCCTACAGACAAACATTTTGATGTTTAAGGAAGGCACTGGGAGATACTGTAGCTATTCTGAAATGTGTGTACTACTGAGCAGTCTGTTAGAGCAATGCTTAGAGGGTGCAAAGGCTAGCTCTGTGGAACAGATAAAAGATTTATAGCATATGGATAGGGCTTATTGTGGATGTAAATCGGAGCTTTTCAAAATCCTGTTGTAGGACAGTTCAAAGGTCAAAAAAGTTGTTGTACTATCGTTCTGACATCATATTGATAGTACAACAACTTTTCGGCCTTGTCCTACCATCTGATTGGAGGAAACAGTGCTCTGTCGAGAAAAATCAACTAAAACATGGCGGCAATGCTTAGCGAGAATCTCACCGAGACAGTTTGGACACAGACAGCTGTAGCTGGCTCCATGTTCCCAAACTGCACAAATTTTGTCCGTTTTTCTTTTTTTTGTTTTAAATAACTCCTGCAGAGCATGTGTTTAGGGTCAGGAGTGGAGAACAGCCATGGCAAATCTCTGAAATAACGGGAGCGCAGCGGGACCACACTGACCTGCCAGGACCAACCAGGACTGGGAACCCAAGGTATGATACCTTGGCAAATAATTTTTTTTTTTTTTTTAGGTATTTGGGGAACCATATACAATAAAGTCTGTGTTATCATCTGGGGAGTTGATGATGCCATAGAGACCTCTCGAGCTTTGCTCTCAATGTCTCTATGACATCATCAACTCCCTTGATGGAAACAGCCTTGTTGTGGATGGCCACCCATCCACTATTCTATATGTTCCTCATGGAACAGTTCTTAAAGTCTGTACCAGAGGAGTTGAGAGTAACTCCATAAAGGAGGCAGCAGAAAGGGCTTATCAGTTCATATCCAGCCGACCATCCTCTCAGCACAAAAGCCACAGTGGAGGGACATCAGATGGTTTTAAGGGAACCTGGGGGGGAGGGGGCAATCCAAAAGAAGCCAGAGTATGCCCAAACAAAAAGGGAAATCAAGCGGTTTCAAAAGTAAGGAGTCAAGGGAATGAAGGTGCTATATCTGCCACAAACTGGGACACCTGTCATATGATTGCCCAAAAATATGGCAAAAGGAGTGAGTACAACTGGAGGGGGTAGCTCTGGAAGCTCCCAGCACCTAGTGACCTGTGCCCAGAGTGCAGTTCCCTCTAACTCCACTGCACACATGCACCATGCATTGGTAAATGGGAGCATTACCCAGGGACTGAGGGATACTGGGGCCTCCATGTCAATGGTAAAACAGGATTTTATTCATAAGGAATAGATCCTGCTGGGCCAGTTTTCCAGAATTAGAGGTCTGATGGGCCCTGCAGTCTTGGTGACAATGGCCCAGATATTTTTGATCAAGGAGGGTGGCCAGGGCATATGGGAGGTGGGTGTTGTATTGGACCTGCCCATGGATGTAATTATGGGTAATGACTTTGATAGTTGCGTCAACATTGGGCTCTATGCACGAAGCCTATGCGGTGTGTGTAGTTGTGTGTGGGTATGCAACGCATGTATAATGGCATACGGCGACTGGCATGCACAGCACACCGGGATGCATGCATGAACCATGCACATGGACATACACAGGCAGTCTCATTACAGCAACACACCTACTGTGTGACGTGCATCTGGGGGGTGTAGCCATGTAGCAGCATGTGCAGCACCCTTGAATGTGCATTCACAAAGCCAGGTGCATGGTGTGAGGTACATACACTTACAGCAGATGGAGGGCTGCCATAAGCCGCTGCACACCGTTGCAGGTTGCAGCTCCCAGTAGAATGGGATGCCATGGAAGGGGAAGGGGAAGGACTATGCACAACTGTGTCTGACACCACCATAGGTACACATAGTGACACACAACAGGCAACATGATAGGGAACACCTGGCAGGTGCAGAGTCACACAGGTGTGGAACTGATGTGGACGGGACAGTACCCTGCTTAGGTGGGCAGCACCAGGGCTATGCTGGGCTGCTGCCAACAGAGGCACCAGCATGGAAACAACACCCACCCCACACAGGGTACACATGTGGGACCCCCAAACAATCATACCCACCCTATTGCACAACACACACACCACCCAACCCACATGGAGCTCCCCACGAATGCCCCAAGGCCCTCCCCAACAGTGCCCCACCCACTCACAGCAGCAGGTGAACTGCTGGGCTGGAGACAATAATGACACAGGGATAGGAAAATAAAACATTAAATTAACAACATGGCACTAAAACAACTGAATGATGGAGGGTGACATCAGCCTAGTTATAGTGCAGCACACAGAACAAAACATCAAACCAGTCCCCAAGAAAGGGCCACACGACCTGGCCAAACCACTGGCATGGCATGACCACTGCTTGGGGGCTTCTATGTGTGCAGCAGATGTAAACAGCATGGTGGCAGGGCATGTGTAGGCAGTTGATGGTGTTGACAGCAGGTATGCGATGATGACTTGCAACACTGTGTGTACCCATCTGGGAGGGTGGGTGTGGGGTTATAGTCGGGTGTGGAAATGTTATGGTTGGGAGTGTGGGACTGCTTTGCATGGGGGGTCATGCAGTGGTGTGTGTTGGGGTACCGCTATGTTTGGGGGTTGGTACTGCTGTGTTTGTGGGTGGGGTTGGCACTGCTATGTGTGGGGTACTGTTGTGTGGCATCGTGGGTGTCATGTGTGTGTTGGGCATCAGGGCGTTGTGGGAGGTGGTGAACAGTAGTGACGGTGGGTGGCGGGTGGCTGTACAGCAGTGTTGTGTGCATGGCAATGTGGCATGTGGTGTGTGCTAGGGGTGTCATAGTGCTTATACTATACAGTGCTTTGATATGTGTGCGTGGTATTTCACCACCCAGTCTTATCATAGGGCTTTTGTTTCAGGCGTGCAGATGTATGTGTGCCCAATTGCAGGGTGGGTACCTGTGCATGGCCATCACCGCGGTGGTGCATGGCTGTGGGTGTGGGCGGTGTTCCCTGTTCCTCTGTCCCTCCTCCAGTTTTTGTGCTGCAGCTGTCTGGGACATCATGTGCATTGGACGGGGTGGCCATGTCTTCAGGCAGTGCTGCCGTCACTGTCCTAGGGGCTGTGTCCTGCACCAGTGTGTCAGATCCCTGTTTGCTAGGGTGAATCCATGTGTGCTGTGCATGTTCACTGGGACCCATCCTTCAGGGTTCTGTCTATGTACCACTTAGCTGTCCCAGTACCCTCAGTGGGCACCATGCTGCCTACATCCTAAGGGGCGGGCATTGGTCACATGGCCTGGGGTGGATATCTGGACACGGAGTGCTGTCCCTGCCACCAGGTGGTCCACGAGTCACTCCAGGAGGTTGTCCAGACTGTCTACCCTGTACACATGCCACACACCTGCTCTGTCAGTCCCAGCAGTGCATCTGTGTTCTTCATCTGTGCCTCCAGCCTGTCCCACTCCAGCTGCTGAACCTCTGTGTAGTCACGTGCATTACACCTTGGGTACACAATGTCTCTTGGTCGGCCTGCTGCCTGTGTTGATGGCTTCTCATCACCACTGTCCCCAGGGCTGTTATCATCATCATGTGTGTGGTCATGGTGCTGGGACGTGCACATTCTCTGCCCCCTATATTGTGCAAGGCCACCGGCCGGTCCTCTGTGGGGCATTCTTGTCAGTGTGGGGTGTTATGCCATGCATGGCTGCTGCTATCTTTGTCCACTTCCTCATCCCACTCCTCTATCCCCCCGTATGGCTATGCCTGTGTGCTTTCCAGGTCCACCTCTTATACCAGCTGTGCCTCTGTCTCCTGCTCAGTACCTGTAGGTGACATGAGGTTTTATGTTAGCTGTGCCAGGGCCACTGTGGTGCTTGTTGCTGTGGTGCATGCACACCCTACCAGGTCCCTTTGTGCGATGCGCTCTGGTGTATGACAAAACACATAACAGTAACAGCCAGTAGGGATGAGCGAGAGGGTGCAAAACTGAAGGCAGTATTTGCAGTAGTGCACCTCTCACTCTCCCAGGCAGAGGATAAGACCTCTGCTGGGACCAGGGTCTGCTGAACAGCTCCCATGGCTCAATGGGATGAGCCACTGGCAGCAAGGAGGTAAGCAGTGTGTTTGGGAGCGGGTTTCGATTCCCGTCCCACACACATGAATTTTTACATTTTCTCACTTTGTGCAATTTTTACTGTTAACCCACACTGAGTTAGATATTTAAGTTGGGGGTTCGGGGCCCTAGCCTCCATAAAGGGTGGCGACGGTAAAGCCCCGCAAAAAAACTGTGCTGCTGGTATATATTGCGCTGCATTGGCAGCGAGTATATTGCTGTGACATAATGTCTGCAACATTATGACCCTGTCCCAACTGTGCCATCCTCATCATCACAATTGCTGCTGCGTCTGACACACTGTGCCATGTGGTCCAGGCCAGGCGTTGGTGCACCAGTTGTTGTGCATCCCTCTGTGCCGCAGTCTGTGGGGTGCAACGCACAGCTGTTTGCACATGCATGGTGTACATGCCCTCAGGTCTACTGTCCCTGCCTGTCCCTAAGTACCTGCCACGGTGTCCACACCCTCCATGTCCCCATGGAGGCACACCTCTGTGAGTGTGTCAGTGACCATCCACTCCATTAGGGTCAGGGTTAGTGTACTGCTGGGTGGACCACCACCCGTGCGCTGGCATGACCGTGCGCCAGCAGTGAGCTTTTTTTTTTATCGCTGTGCGCAGGTCACACCACTTGTGTTTAATGGCTGCCAGTGTCCATGTCTCAGGCTCGGCAGCATTTACATTGTCCTGTATGTTGAGTCACAGGTGGGCTTTGACCTCGGGGCCATTGCTGGGGATTGTGCCCCATATAGTGTAGTGTAGTGGGTTCTGATGTCACACCAGTGCTGCCACCTCACCATTGGTGAAGTTCAGGACTGGGGATGTGCACTGTCTGTGGTAGGGACACATCCACAGTGCTGTTCACCACTGTAGCCTGCCCCATCTGGCATCACAGGTTGTGGTGTTGGGTTCTGCACATCTCTGTCTCTCTCTGCTATTGCCTCCCCATTGGTTGCTATGATATTCACTTTTGCATATCTGCATGGGCTGGTCCACGTGCCCATATATTTATTTTATTTAGTTAGTTTTTGTTGACTGGGAAGGAGGGGTCAAGGGGAGGATCTGCGTATCTTTTCCCACCCGCCCAGTGTGGTCTGCATGGGAAACTGTGAATCCCCTGTGGTCCCGCCTCCAGGGTTCACTGACACTACGTGCCTGTTGGTGCCTACCACATTCCATGTTTGCCTTGCACACACTGCATAGCTGTGCACTGCCTTTCAACACTTTCCCACGTACTTTACACACTTTCATGCATATGACCCATTGTGTGTGTCACTATCTGTAGCAAGGCTAGGGAACCAGCTCCTAAGGACACAGAGGGGGCAGTGTAGCTGGAAACAACCCTTCCCTCTGATGCAGGGGAAGTTGTAGCTGAAGAATGAGTTGGGAGCAGCAGTTCTGAGCCACAGCCACAGACTTAGGAGAGCCCAGCTGTGGGCGGCTCTTCCAGATGGTAGAGTGTTTTAGGGGAGGTCAGGTGTGTGGAGATAAGAGAGCTCAGCAAGTTGACCCATCCTTACAGAAATTAAGGGAGTTAGCCACTAGGGTGGAAAGTGACTCTCAAGGCTCAGAGGGTAAGGTTACAGTTACCATACTTTAAGTGAGGTGGGTCATTTGCCCTTTGGTAAGAAGCAATGTACCGTGTGGGCAATGGCTCTAGTAGGATTCAGACCTAAAGCTACCCAGAGTGTGGGTCATATTGAGTGGTAGTAACATATCCAGGTACCCTTGCAGGCATCTGAAGGGCTAATAAAACTGGTAAGAGTCGCAGGCTGCATGCTGGGAGAAGACCGGTTTGTGACAGTTACTCTTTCCAAGTTTTTGTTACTGAACCCCAGGCATTATCCAATTGACTTATGTCTTTTTGTTGTATTCTCCACAGCATTCACAGTCCTCATTTGCATAATACTTGATGGCTGACAGAACTCCCCAAATGCACACTCACAGTGTAGTGCAGCAGCAGCATACAGTGCACTGCATGCTCACAAGTGCCACTGACATAAATGAGCACGGAGGAGAATTAATTATTTTCAGCCCCAAGAGGGAGTGAGGGCTGAAGGCAGAGGGCTAGATTCACAAAAGGCAACTCAGGATGCAAGGCAACTTGTGTCCCAAAAAATGGTGCAAGTAGCACTTGTGATGAGTTGCGTCATGTTGGGATTCAGAAAGGCAGCCTGCGACATGCTGCCTGTGCAAAGTGGACCAATGTGCCATAAACCCTCTTGTCATATGGTGTAAGGGGGTCTATAGTAACAATTGCACCCTATTCAGGAAGGGTGGCTGCAAAGTCCCCGAAGTGGGATTCAGAAAGAATCCCTGGTAGCCATCCATCAAAGAACACTCACGCCAGCTGAGGTGGCACAAGTGGTCTTTGCCATCCACTGGGGGTTGCCAATGTGCAGCCAGTGCTGCACAACTGAGAGGCCACTATGGCCCTCCAACAGACACATTCCCCTAGTGTACAGCACTGCCCACCACCCTGCACATGCCCAAAGTCCCCACAGTAGTCTTCAAAATGTCTAATGTGGGCTATTGCCCCATCCCGATCCTGATATTGCTAGGTTACAAGCCTTTATGGGCTATCAGAACACCCCCCTCCCCAGCCCTGATGCCCAATTCCCATACCCTGCACCAATCCCACCCCTCCTTTACAACACAGCTGCAACATGCCCCATATATCTCTGGTGATCCAGTGGCTCCACCCCCACCCGACAGTGCAAGTCCACCCCGCCCCCCATCAATACCCCACCAGTGACTGGCATAGCCCACCTCTCACCACCGTGGCCAGCCACCGACTGAGCTGTCTATGGAGCATGTACAGTTAATATATGCACTCCATGAATGACAGCAGCAGATGTCAAGATAAGACTGTGAAGGGACTTATAGATTCGGGAAGCAGACAGACTCTGGTGCATGTTGAAGTGATGGGAAAAAATTGTGCAAAAGGACCAGGTACCACAGAGACAGTCAATATTATCCCACCACTCAAGTGACTCTGAGCATTAATGGGGTGTTGCATCAAATGAAAGTGGGGGTAGTACCTAAGTTACCTGTATCTGTAATTATTGGAAATGACTTTCCAGGATTTGTGAAGTTAATCACAGAGGGAGTAAATCCTGCTGTGTCAGCAGCAGTGATAACAAGAGCTCAGGCAAAGAAAATCTCAGATGTTGGGGACTCTTTTTCCCTTTGGAGACTTTGATTTGGACTTATTTGAGTCCAGTTCCAAGATCCGTAAGTCCAGGAAAGAAAGAAGATGCCTGTAAAAACAGTGGCAACAACAGATTGATGGACCTAAGGGGTTGATATATGAAAATACTGAAATTAAACTGATAACTGATTATGATTTTGTTTCTGAGCAAACTAATGATATTTCTCTCCAGGGTTATTTAAAGCAGCTGGGGGTGAAACAAAAACAGGGCGTACCAATGTTTAAAACATGTAATGGGTTACTGTACAGGGTTTGGATTAATCTTCAGAAGCAGGAACAGGTGGAACAATAGGTCACATCAAGGAAGTGTAGAACTGAGATGTTTCAAATAGCACATGATAGTCCTATGGCTGGTCACTCAGGGAGGGATCGCACCCTTGAGAGATTGTTATACAGATTTTACTGGCCTGGAATTCATGAGGATGTTGCTACCTGTTGCAGCTCTTGTGCTGAATGTCAGAAAATACAGTAGCCCCAGAAACTGAAAAAAGCAAGGCTTCCCTGATGTCCCTACCCTTGATAGATGTGTCTTTTGAGAGAATTGCAGTGGATGTGATTGGCCCCTTAGACAAATGTAACAAGCATTTGTCAATGCTGAATGTTCACTTGCTGCACCACGGCTATTGTAGAAGCGGGGGGGGGGCAGGATTTCAGAGGAGTGAGGACCGTGGAGAAAGAGTGTGGCAGGTGCAGGAGCAGCCAGTAAATAAAGTCGCACTGTGGCTAATGTAGAAGCCTGGGGGGGGGGTGTGTGGCAAAAGCTCCCTGCCTGCCGTTTAGCACCCATCAGCTCTCCATCAGGCATTTTGGCTCAGTGCTCAGTAGCATGCAACTTAGAGGAGCCTGTTAGCTGCCGGTGCAACCTGCTTCTCGCTAGCTCCCCATGTGCACAGTGCATTCCATGCATTCCTCTCAGAATCTGCCAAGCTGCCCACATGCTGCGCATTCCATGCCTGTTGCCAGGCTAGCTCCCCACATGCACCTTACATTCTATGCATTGCTATCAAACCTGCCAGCTCAGCTGCACACACACACTGTGTGCTTTCATGCCCTCCATCACTTCCCCGTGTGCACAGTGTAGTGCAGCTTTACTCCCCTGCATCCACTTTCACACAGGACACTGTATTTCCTTCCAGCAAACAACCACGCAAAGTTCTCACACTCGGGAATGGAAAGGATGAGGAAGGAAAAAATCCTGAAGACTAGTGTCCCGCCTTCACATTTATCTGTGCTGCTTCTATTTGGTTTGGTCCTGTCCAAAGGGAAGAGGCTGGAACATTTCTGCCACTGCACCTGCCCTCCCAGGCAGAGGTCATTGACAATCTGCAGCCCCTTCTGACACAAGCTGACACTGTCCTCTTTGTGGAAACTCATCTTTACTCAGTTTTGGCCTCTGTCCCTGTCGCACTCCTAAGCCATGGCTTCCAGGAGGATTTATTGAAAGTAACTTGATAAGTCTCTGCCACAAAGTCACCATTTGTTGAAGTATTCATGCCACCACTGCTGCTACCAGAGCAACTGAAGACACCCATTTAGTGGTAGGTTGACAGAAGGAGACTGAATCCCCTCAGCGTGCCTCACACTTAGCAACACCTTTTTCTAATGTAGCAGCTGGGGGAGAGGCAGAGGAGCAAGGACCAAGTAGAGAGAGAGAGAGAGTGTGGTGGGTGGCAGGAGCCACCAATAAATAAAGCCACACCATGGGTAATGTAGAAGCCTGTGAGGGCGGGGGTCAGAGTACCGAGGACCGAGGAGCAAGAGTGCAGCGGCAGTTCCAATGCGTACTGTCACAGCTCTAAAAGTGGCATCACAGCATGCCAACATTTTCAGCAGGGTAGGCATTCCTAAAGAGATTATTACTGATCAGGGTAGTAATTTTGGTGCTGCATTATTGAAGGAGCTGTAATGACTACTAGGTATCACTATCATAAGACCCTCCCCTTATCACCCTCAGAGAGATGGTCTTGTTGAATGTTTTAATTGAACCCTAAAACACGTGTTAAAAAGGTTTATGAAAGGGGATGGGAAAGATCAGGACCAATACTTGCCTTACCTGCTTCTTGCTCACAGGGAAGTTCCACAAACATCAACAGGTTTTTCACCCTCTGGAATGCTGTGTGATAGACAACCTAGAGAGCTACCCGAGCTACTTGATATAATAACGGAAACATGGGAAGATAATCCCACTCAGAAAGAATCTGTTACATCTTATGTGTGTGCAGTGAGAAAGAAACTAGCAAAATATGTTGAAATTACCAATAATAATCAGAAAGAGGCCCCAAAACAGCAGAAGGTGTATTATCACCATGGGTAAAAGAAAACATTTTTGAGTCAGGTCTTGTTACTACAGTACTCCCCATCACGGAAAACAAACTGCTAATGAAGTGGCAAGGGCCTAATAAAGTGATTAGACATACTGGTACAGTTAACTCTGAGATTGTGACCCCTAATAGGAAAAATCCTATCAAGATATACCATGCTAACCTTCTGAAGAAATGGGTTGAAAAAACACCAAAGGTTGCTTTGTTAGTCTTACCAGAAACTTCTAAAGAGGATATTGATGTAGCTTATGGCAGACTTGCAACAAACTGTAACTACAGTGGAAATGTGAATGCTTTCCTTGCCCACAGAACAAACCATGAAATTTGTAACTGAGTAAGACATTTAACAGTACTTTTACTACAGTGCCAGGCTGAGCAAAAGGGGTTGAGCATGTAATAGTGACAGAGAATGCCTGCCCTGTCAGACAAAGGACATACAGATTACCAGAGCAGTTAAGAGTAGACGTGGTTAAGGAAATACAAAAAAATGAAAGAGTTGGGTATCATAGAAGAATCAAAAAGTGCAATCTGCAATGGTGATTGTAAATAAAAAAGAAGGGGTATAAGAATGTGCCTCAATTTTAGGAAACTTAATCAAGTGCCTGTATTTGACAGCTATCCTATGCCCAGGATAGATGATTTGGTGGACAGAGTGGGAAGTGTAAAGTACATTAGTACCCTCAATCTCACCAAGGGTTACTGGCAAATTCCCTAGCTAAAGAATCCAGAGACAAAACTGCATTTTCCACTCCAGTTGGATTCTATCAGTTTACCACTGTGCCGCTTTGGTTTACATGGTGTACCTGCTACATTCCAGTGGTACGTGGATGTAATTCTAGCCCCTCACATTGGTTATTGTACTGCTTACCTGGATGATGTCATAGTGTGCAGTCCAGACTGGAAAAGCCACTTGGAAAACCTATAAGCAGTTATCAAATCTATTAAAAATGCAGGTCTGACCATTAATTCTGCCAAGTGTGCATCGGGCATGCAGGAAACCAGATATTTGGGTTATATTTTGGGAAATGGAGAAGTAAAGCCAAAAATTTCCAAGATAGAAGCTGTAGCTAACAGTCCTGTCCCTAAAATGAAGAAACATATCAGGTCATTGTTAGGTCTGGCTGGTTGTTTCAGGAGATTTGTTCCCAAGTTTTCCAGTTAGCTACTCCCCTCATTGAACTCATGAAGAAACAGTATGTGAATAATGTGAAATGGTCCTCAAAGTGTGATGAGACTTTTAGGGCCATGAAGGCTGCATTGTGTTCAGCCCCTGTTTTAAAAAGTCCAGACTTTGAGAAACAATATCTGTTACAGACAGATGCATCAGATGTAGGCCTAGGTGCAGTCCTGAGTCAGAATATAGATGGGAAGGAGCATCCCATTCTGTATATCAGTAGTAAGTTGCACAGCAGGAAGAGAAAGTACTCCACTATTGAAAAAGAATGGATTGCTGCAAAATGGGAAATGGAGTTCCTTCCCTTTAAGTTTTGTTTGCTAGGAGCTGACTCTGTACTTAAAACAGATCACAAACCTCTCTGTTGTTTTAACCAAATGAAAGATAAAAGCCCCAGAATCACAAGGTGGTGCCTGGCACTGTAGCCATTTAAATTCAAACTGATGCACAATCAGGAAAAGAGAATGTGAATGCTGATTTTCTGTCAAGATGTGGTTCGGGAATTTAGTATTCAGATGTTTGAAAAAATGTGTGTGCTTAACTGAAATGTTTGCTGTAATAGGTGTTATGGAAAAAGGATACTGCACATGCAGAGACTTTAAATGTTATAAGGTAATGATAAAGAGAAACAAAAGAAGATGTTGAAACCTTTTAAAGAAGAGAAAAAAAAACAGATTCTCTCTTAGAGAGGGAGGGGTATGTGACAGGGCTGAATAAGACCCTGTCCTATTTGTTATGCAGAGACAGAATTAAAAGCAAGGCTCTGTTCTGTCCTCTCCTATTTCTACCACTTCTCTTGTGTTTTGACCATCTGACTGCACAATCAAATTTTCCTGTGGCACCTAAGGAACTGGCCACTCTGAAGGTCACACACACATACACGCATGCACGCTTGCCCGCACGCGGGCACACACACACACATGTTATCTCAATGCCTTCACTTGCTGCTTCTTGCTCTTTCTTTCTGCCTTGCTTCTGTGGTTAAAAAGTATATATGAATATTTGTGAGAAACTGTTTGTGTGAAACTGGTATCTCTTGGTTTGCAAACGTATATAGTTACATTGTTGAAATGATTGCAAAAGCTATTTGGAACTCAAAGGGTTAACCTGAGATGCTATTTGACCTCCACAAGCTCATTTGCAGAGTTGTCAACAGGAGATCAGTTCTGGGACACAGTGGTCTATTTTGTTGCACCTGAAGGAAAGAAATCAACAAAGTTCTGATAACATTTTGTGAGACAGTAAATGAAAGCTGCCCCAACAGCCAGGTGTGCTTGTAGAGTAATAATCAACCAACAAAAACTCCAGCACCACCCACTGCAGGCAGAAGCAAATAGACTCCAAACAGGCCAAACGCTAGTTTATAACATCATGATTTATTTAATACAAAAGCCATAGAGTACAAAACCTTCTAAAACAAGAGCTCACAGTGAGACCCACCAACCTCCTACCGGTTTCGCTTCAGAGCATCATCAAAGAGTGTTCAAGCAGGTGATGCACATTACTTATATACCCCATTCTTAAAGAGACATCACGTAAATCATTGTGCCTAACTTTGAGTGACACACACCTACAATAAAATGTATGTTTCCATAAAATGTACAAAAAGTACAATACATATTTAACAGACCAATAGACACACTACAAAAGCAGATAAATTACATAACAAGACAATAGTTATATACAACAATACACAATGTATGAAGAGCTAACAAGCTTTGTGTCGTATTTGGAAAGTTCAAACCCAAATCTCAGATTTAATGTTTATTCCAATAAAGAGAAGGTTTCCTTTTTGGACATTAGTATTCATAAGATGAAAGATGGGACTATTTCAACGGATTTTTTTAGGAAACCAATGGACAAAAATAGCCTCTTGTTGGCCAGCAGTTGTCACCCCCACACCATCAACAACACTTCCAAAATCTCAATTTATGTGGGTTAAGCAGGTTTGCTCAGAAGATGAGACATATGAGCATAGAAGTCCCGAATTAAAGGAACGCTTCATAAACAGGGATATAGCCTAGCTTTGGTGGAGAATAGTAAAATAGAGGTCCGTCATGTCCCTAGGGAGAATTTACTGAGATATAAGCAGAAAGATTTAAATGGTGATAACCAGGAAGTTCGACTAGTTACCAGATATTGTGCAAAAAAGTAATATCATAAAAGAGACTGTACTCACATTTTGCTATATTCTTGATACAGAGCCAGCACTAACTTCAATAGTTGAACAGAGACCAAACATCACGTTCAGAAGATCTAGGAATCTGTCTGACTTGTTAGTACATAGTTTTCTTCTGGTTCAACATAAGTGTACGTGGTTACTTTCTGCTCCAGTTGGTTGCTTTCGCTGCGGTAGATGTACTTATTGTGATAGAATTCAGCAAACAAAAAGTTTTACATTTATTAATGCTGACACTGATTTTGATATCAGGGGTTTTATTAACTGCAGCACCACAAGCGTAATCTATTTAGTTACTTGTTCATGTGGTGCGTTTTATGTAGGGAAGACCTCTAAGACCTTTTTTTGGGGGGAGGCAGCATAACGCAGTGGTTTAAGGCTCTGAGCTACAAATATGGCGACATCTAGCAGACCAGACCTGGGTTTGAATCTCACAGCCTCCACTTGCATACTGTGTGACCCTGAGCAAGTCACTTAACTTCCCTGTGCTCCCAGGTTGCACCTGTAAAAAGCTTTCAGCTTAGTGTGCTACTCCGTTAAACAACTAAATAAAAAATAATAATAAACTAAGAATAGGGAACATCTTAATGATATTCAAACCAAAGATTATAGGAATGTTTTATTCTGTTATGTAGATACAATCCAGGATGCCGCACCACATCAGCTATTATTTTGCGGCATTGAGAGGGTTAGACTGGGCCCCAGGGGTGGATATCTTAAACTACTCGTGTCACAAAGAGAACAGTTTTGGATACACAAGTTGGGTGCACTATGTTGCCCAGGTTTGAATGATATTTTTCAGCTGGTACCATTTTTAGCAAAATAATGTCATATTTATGGCATTTGATATGCTATTCTGAATTATGACTTATTCTGTTATAAACTGAGTAAGAATTATAATAATTTTTTTTTCCGATAAATTGCACTATTTTTGATGCAGTTCAAAATAGGATTTTTGAGAATATAATATTGGAATTTACATTTGGATTTTGATAAAAAATTCTCATACATATGTATATACTGTATATGAGAATCCAAAAGAGTCATTGGCATACAGTCTTTTACTTAAGTTCCAGATGTGGTCCACTATAGGATTGCATAAACCCATGAGGGGCAAAGGAGTGGAGGGTCTGACACACTTGTTATTGTGTACAGTTACTATTGAACAGTGAATAGTGGATCATGTAAGTTCACAACTAATGGTTCTTTTTAATGCAACCCACTATATCTTACTAATCACCTGAAAGCTGTGATGTATGACTCGATCTCAGACTTAGATGTGATACAGTGAAAAATTGTTTTTGTATGTAAAGTAATAAACTTTTTATGTAGTTATAAAGAGACCTTGCCCTCCAGACCATGCCTGCAAATTGCCATGCAGTTCAACTGAATGGGGAAAAGATATTACGGTGCAAAGTTAGGTGTTTAATATTAAACACCCTAACACCTACACCCTACTCAATCCTAAATATAGGGTGCTACCATGTACCATGCTCCTATGAGATATATATATATATATATATATATATATATATATATATATATATATATATATATATATATGTATATGTATATGTATGTATGTATATATATATATATATATCTTATATTTTATATATATTCATGGCAAAAACTCTGTTTAATGCATCAGTTAGGGTTGTTCCAACGACCCAATGCACACCCTGATGCCTGTTGGTGGGGAAGGGTGGGCGTGAGTGCAAGGGACGGCAACCCTAACACCAAATTTCCTCACTTTGTCACTGTGGAACAACCGTAACTGATGCATTAAATGGAGTTTTTGCCATGAATTTCCCTTCTTTTTGAGAATGTGCACTATAAATAGTAAATGGAAAGTGGTGGTGGAGGCAGGGGCCCTTTGGGCCCTATGCTACCACTCATGTGACTTTTTGTCACTTTACTGTGCAAAAACTGTGGGACCGACCGAAATGAAAATTGTTAAATGAAGACATGTACCATGGCACACCGTGGTGTCCAGAATTGTGTACATCTGTTCAACAGTCGCGATAACGCCACGAGCAAACAACGTAACATGCACAATTCAGCAACCGTAAGTGCCAGCAACCCAAAAATTAGCACAGTGAAAGATGAATTATAAATCTGTGTACATTCCAAATGTCTGGCAAATCGGACACACAGTTCAGAGGTTATTGAAGCATAATGAGCCAAATTTTCATTCGTCGGCATGGCATAATTCCGCACCTGTTAATGTTTTACACATGAAACCACTGTAAGGCACCTCTGTTCCACTAGGGTTACCTATGCTATAAATTTAAAGGCAGTAGCACCATGCAGAACGCTATGCGCAAAATGTTAACTGCATCAAGCAGTATCTCTGCAGTGAATTATTGTTCAAACATGTAAACAGCATAATTCACATCTTCAGGACATCCACTCAACACCCTCATGTGAAAAGAACAAACTGTTCAAGAGATATTAAATTTTTATGTTTCTGTACCTTTATGAAGTCTTCCACCACAAAATGGCGGAAATTGCAGCCTAAAATGCACTAAAATGGTAGATCTGGTGGCCAAAAAATCAGTAACTGCTAAGCAGGCCAACTTCAAATGGCCATAACTCTGGAACGGAACAACTATATTTCACTAAACAAAAACTGGCATGTTCCTTGGAAAAAGGTCTTTCTACCTGCCAAGATTTAGACCAATCAACCACACACTGGCTGTGCTATGCGTCACAGAAGGCAGTGCAGAAAAATAGCAAAAACAATGTTTTGCACTGCACTACGCAAATGCAAAAACACAAACGGTAATGTTAATGAAAACAGTGATGGAAATAGTGAGGTAAGATAAAATAGTAACGCTAATGGTAATGCAAACGCAAGTGCAAACGGTAATGCACATGGTGACGCAAACATAAACGATAACGCAAACGGTAAGAGAAATGCAAGTGCATATGTTAATAAAAACAGAAATGGTAACACAAACGGTAAGGCAAATGCTAACAGCAACAGAAATACAAATGTTAACGAAAAACAGTAACGCAAACGCTAACACCAATGGAAACGCAAATGCAAATGGTAACAAAATGCAAACGGTAACACAAATGCAAACAGAAATGCAAACGGTAACTGCAATGGTGATGCAGAAGGAAACAGTAATGCAATCAACAAAGGAAATGCTACTGAAAATGCAAACGCTAAGGCTAACAGAAACGCAAACAGTGACGAATATGCAAACAGTAACGGTATCGAATTGGAAATGCAAATGGTTACGGTAACACCAACAATGCCGCCAAAGGAACAGTAACACAAATGGAAATGCAAATGCAAGTGTGTACACAAACTCAATGGTAACGCGCGATGGTCACGGGTAACGCCATTGGAAACACAAAGGCTTATGGTAACACCAACGATGATGCCGAAGGAAACAAATGCAAATGAAGCACATACGCAAATGCAAATGGTAATGTACATGGTGACGCAAAAGGAAACACAAACAAAAACAGTAATGGAAATGCAAATGGTAACAGTAATGCAAACGCAAGCGCAAACGCAAAGGGTAATGCACAAGGTGACGTAAACGGAAACGCTAACGCAGACGGTTACAGAAATGCAAGCAGAAATGCTAACTGTAACAGTAATGCAAACGCACACACTTTTTTCCCAAAAGTGCATTCAGAAGCACAGTGAATACAAAGAATGTATGCATAATAATGGCCCTCGGAGCAGAAAATGAACACTTGGAATACTAAATTATGATATCTCAGGAACCGATGACGTGAGAAAAAATTTAAAATCTCATATTATTTATGACTTTCCAAGCTAGTTTTGACTTGGGGCTAAGAATTTTTCTGACGAAAAGTCTGTATCAAGAAGTTTTCAAGATATGGGCCCCAAAGACGCTGTGGATGCCGTAATGTTAGCCTATGGGAAAAATAGTCAAATTCAGAGTGCTGTAACTTTGCAGCCCTCTAATATTTTGACACCAAACCACCAAAAGGCACATCTGTAGGATCTTGGCTTCCTTCCTCCAAATTTCAGCCCAAAAGACCAAACCGTCTTTTGCAGCAGGTGACAAAGATTCCTATTATTTTGGGCATAGTGTCGCAAAGTACTTTCACAAATCACAACACTTTCGCAAATAAAATCATGAAAGTGTCACATATGCATACACTGCTTTGTGACACTACTTTTACAAAATTTAAAATATATTTCTGGGTGTTTTACCCCCAAAAAAGACATGGCTAGCATCCTCAGGGCTTAACTAGGTGAACACAACAAGAATTGTGTCCCTACAGGGTCCCAAATTTAAATACCAAGCATTTCTGTGACCACCAACTGAAAACAAGATGGCTGATTTGTGACACTACAAGGGTCATTTGCAAAAGTAAAAAGTGCATTTGCGACACTTTTGCATAGTTTGTTAACCTTTCCCATTGACTATAATGGGAAACTTGTTTTTTGAATAACTTTTGAACTGTTTAATATTTTTTCACAAAATATTTGAAAGGCACATTGGGGACCACGGCTGCATGTTCCCTGAAAGTTTCAGACCAGTCGTGCAAACCATGCAACCTGTGGGCACGAGCAAAGAATGCTCAAAAATGCGTAATGTGTGTGTTTTTTGGCACTCTGTGGCTCCACAACTGTATATCCAACCATTACGAAACTTGGCAGATCCAAAGATTTATGGTACCAGACTGTGCATTCCAAATTTCAGACAAATCCGGCCTATGGTGGCAAAGTTATTAAGCTGCCACATTTCAGATTTAACCTTAAATGGGGTACTCAACCCTAACTATAGTGGCACTACTGTGCCACTATAATATATATATTAGAGGCAAAAAACTCCATTTAATGCATTAGTTAAGGTTGTTCCACAGTGATAAAAGCAAGGAAATTGATGTTAGGGTTGAAATCCTCGCCACACCCATTCAATCGGCATCGGGTGCGTTGGTGGTTGAAGGCCCTAACTCTCACCCCATCAGATTGTGAAGAAGCAGAGGTATAGGAGAATGGGGTAGAGAGTTAGATTGACAACTCCAACGGCACCCAGATGCCAGTTGGGGTGTGGCGTGGGGTCCAAGGGGCTTAACCCTATCAATCGAATTTCCTTGCTTTGCGCTGTGGAACAACCTAACTAATGCATTAAACAGAGTTTTTGCCTCTAATTTCCTTCTTTTTGAGAATGATAATGAGAAATAGTGAATGTAATCCGGCGGTGGGAGCGCGGTGCCCGATATGATGTCTTGTCACATAGTAACACAGTGCCCGCAAACGAAAATGGTAATGCGCATGGTGATGAAAAGTGAAACACAAAGATAAGCAGTAGTGTAGACATAAATGGTTTAAATAACGCAAACGCAAGCGCAAATGAAAACGCGAAGGATAACGCACATGGTGCCGTAGACGGGAACAGTAAGTGAAACGGGTACGGAACTGCAAGCAGAAGCAGTAAGAATGACAGTAATGTAAGTGCACAGGCTGGTTTTCCCCAAAAGCTGCATAGAGAAAGACAGTGAGTACAAAGAATGTATGCATAATAATGGGTCTTGGAGCAGAAAATGAGGACTTGGAATACTAAATTGCTTATATCTTGGGAACCGTATGATGTAGAAAAGAAATTTAAAAGTCATATGATTTATGACTTTCCTGGATAGTTTTGTACTTAGCCCCCTAAGAATTTTTCCAACGAAAAGTCTGTATCTCGCACCGTTTCTGAGATACGGGCCCTGAAAGGCGTGGCGAACGCCGTAATGTTATTCTATGGGAAAAAATAGAAGTTCAGAGTGCTATAACTTTGGCTCCCTGTAATATTTTTTCACCAAACCACTGAAAGGCACATCTGTGGGATGTTGGCTTTCCTCCTCCAAATTTCAGCCCAAAGACCAAACCGTTGTTTTGCAGCAGGCGGCAAAGATTCCTTGTAATGCGCAGACGCCATAATGTTATCCTATGGGGAAAAGTGTCAACTTTGGAGTGCCATAACTTTGCCGCCTTGTAGTATTTTTCACTGAAACACTGAAAGGCACATCTTGTGATGTTGGCTGCATTCCTTCAAATTCAGCCCAAAAGACCAATCTGTTCTTTTGCAGCAGGGTGGCAAAGAATTGCTGTAATTTTCCCACAGCCTGAAAAGTACTGTCGAACTTTGAAGCTTTCACAAATTCATGTGACACTGTCGCAAATGTGAAAGTACTTTTTCCAGAAATTTGAAAACATACTTCTGGGGTGTTTTACCCTAAAATAAAGACATACGCATCCTCAGGGTCCGACTAGGTGAATACAAAAGAATTAGGTTGCTAGAGGGTTCCAAATTTAAATGCCAAGCATTTTTCTGATGACCAACTGAAACAAAATGGTGGATTTGCGACAGTAAAGGCCATTTTATGATAAAACTGCATTGCGACACTGTTGAACTTTTGTTAACGCTTCCTTTAACTTATAATGGGAAATTGTTTTTGAATAACTTTTGAACCGTTTAATATTTTTTCACGAAATTTTCCAAAAGGCACATCGGGACCCCAGCCACTTTTCCCTGAAGTTTTGGCTGGTCACACAAAACCGGTAAGCACCTGTAGGGATGAGCAAAGAATTCCAAAAGCATAACAAGACGCAGATCATGCTTAATAACTCCCAAGAGTTGTATATCCAACAGTACAAAGTTGGCAGATCCCAAGATGTATGATTCTTGATCGTGTATTAAATTTCAGGCAAATCTGTTGAACAGTTACAAAGTTATTAAGGAAAAGTTTTAGGTATAACATGTAAATGGCTTCTCAACTCCTAACTATGGTAGCACTACTGTGCTACCATAATATATACACATATATACATATATATATATATATATATATACACACACACACACAGACACACACACACATTTACTGCAAAAACCAACTGTTAATGCACATTTTAGTTCAGCTTAATACAACAGAAGTAGAAAATATGGTGTTAGAGTTCTCAATCCTAACTCCCCACTCTCCGAAGCAGCAAAAGGACAAGATCACACAAGCAGCCACAGACTGCCATCATCAGTTAAGACAAACAACATACAACTGTTTCCAAATGACATAATGCGAGTAGCACTGATGTACTACCTTCATGGATTTGTATCTGTGGTATGCATAACACAAGACATACACACTCACTTCTAGCTGCATATAGAAATCCACAATACTTAACTTACACTAGTACTTCAGTGTGCAGAAGCATAGGTCCCTGCAGCCACAGATACAAATGCACGCTATCCAATTTACAAGATTTGTTTTATCTGCAGATGCCCAGGTCCCTGTGTGGCCTGCGCCTCTGCAGCTGCAGGTGTCAGACATACATACCAACACTTGGCTGCAGAAGTGCAGGCCCCATGAAATCCCTGATTTCCAAATTGCAGCAGTACTTCTGTCTGCAGATGTGCAGGCCTCTAAGGGGCTGTGCCTTTGTAGCTGCAGATGTAAGACATACACACTAACTTGGGCTTGGAGGATGGGAGGATGCATAGTGTGCAGACAGCTTACACAGCTAAGGCAGGAAGTGGGGTGGTTGAGGTGGGTAATAAAAGGGGGAACAGTAGGGAGGAGGGGTGGAGGAACAGGGACAGTACCAGCTGGGTGGGGGGAGAGAGAAACTAGGGAGGACCACCGGGGGATTAGGCACATGGGTTGAGAACATCATGGTATGGAGGAATGAGGATGGGAGGAGGTCCAGTGGATGCATCAGAGCAGATAGAGAAGATAGTGGCAACACAAGAGGGGGGAGGCAAGGGACCTAGGGACAGGAAGTATAGAGGAAATGAGGGGTCAGGAGGTGTGGAAGGTGGTAGGTTCAGGAAAAAATTAGGCAGACACCTGCAACTTGGGGTAGAAATTAACAAGTGACACCACAGACAATGGAAAGAGAAACAAGGGAACAGAGCAGGAAAACCGATTTGCACCCCTCGAGGAACTAGTGGAGGATGATATGGAGGAGAGCGGCTGCGAGAAGCCAACAGAGGAGGGAGCAGAGGTAGGGAAATTGGGAGAGATGGGGATAGACCATTGGGGGCCAAATCAGGAAGAGGTAATAGTGGAGGATGTGAGGCAGTGAGGAGCCCATAGAGGTAGGAGCAAGGGCAGGGAAAGCAAAAAGAGCAGGAGATAGCACCTTTGGGGCCATCCATGGTAAGGAGTTCATAGGGAAAGGAGAAAGGGGAAATGAAGGAAATGGGAGGAGCATCTGGGGGGGCAAACAAAGAGGAAATTATCCAAAAGAGCAAGTGGTGAGGAAAAAAATTCCCTCAAGAGGGACACAGGCACAGAGGAGTCAGGAAAAGAGACTATATCAGGAGCAAGTAAGGAAAGTGTCAGTGGGGAGGTGAAGGGGGGAGTGCATGCTCCAAAAGAAATGCAGGCAGTAGAAGTATAACCACAGAGCACAAGAAAGGGTCAGAGCTAGTGAAAAGGGTGGAAGAGGGACTGAGGGAAAGTCCATGGGGGGATGAGGAGAGGAAGTGGAAATGGGAGAGAGGGAAAATACAAATAGGGGCAAGGACAAGGAGGAAAATGGAAATAGGGTGGCCAAGGGGAGGCATGAACTAAAGTGTAAGCTGGAATACCAAAAGAACATGCAGGAAGAAGGGAGTACAAAATTGGCGCTCATAGGGGACTCGGTTATAAAGGGAATCTGATGGGGAAGGAAGAGAGAAAGGAACAGTGCAGTATGGGTTCAATGTATGCCAGGAATGACAGCACAAGAGGTGAGGCACAATGTACCACCTTGGGGAAAGCATCAGGATGGGAGGACTTACTTGGTGTTTCACCTTGGCACCAATGATCTGGAGGGAAACAGTCTGAAAGAGGTACAGGCAAGGTTCAAGGAGCTTGCTAGATTCTGGAGTGGCACGGTTTTCTCTTCCATTTCCTTCTCGGAGATGTTGCCTGTACCAAGAGCAAGCATACCTAGGAGGGAAAAGATCATGGAATTCAATCAGTGGCTGAAGGGATGGTGTAGGCAGATGGGGTTTGGATTGATAGGTGACTGGGGATCAATGTGGGAGGAAGAGGGACTATATGTCCCTGATAGGCTGCACCTGAGCTTAGAAGGGACAGCTGTACTAAAGGGCAAACTGGAGGACCTTATAGTAATGAAGTTAATTTCAAACTGATTTGGGGTTAAAAAGATCACTCATACAGGTGGAAGAGTTGGGAGGCTATCACCCTGCCCCCAGGACAAAGATGAAAAGCAGGCAACATGCAACAACAGGGAGGGATGGAAGGGAGGACTGAGAAGAGGGGGCAACATGGTGGAGGGGATTAGTAGCAAATGCAAGAAGCTTGGGGAATAAACTAGGAGAACTGGAGGCCACCATGGTGGAAGAGGGTCTCAGCATAGTAGCAGTGAGACTTGGTGGACAGAGCATCATGCCTAGGAGACAGTCATACCTGGTTACTGACTGTTTAGGAAAGACAGGGCAGGGAAGGGGGGGTAGCTATATACGTCAAAGAAGAAACTGGGGCCACAGAGGGGCTGGAAGAGAAAGGGGAAACTGAGACAATGTGGGTCACTTTAGACAAAAAGAATGGAAAATCATTGAGGGTGGGGGTGGTTTACAGACCTCCAACACAGGGGAAAGAGGGGGATACACAACTTATACAGTCAGTGACAAAAATAGCACAAAAAGGGTAGATTCTGCTAGTAGGGGACCTAAACCTCCCTGACATTGACTGGGAGATCCCAGCAGCAGTATCAGCTAGGAGCAGGGGGCTCTTAGAGGCACTACAAGGGGTATTCCTGCAACAACTGGTAAGGGAGCCTACTAGGGGAGAAAACCTGTTCGACTTAGTCCTCACAAATGGGGCCAGTGTGGAGGAGGTGGAGGTGGGGGAAGGATTAGGCACAAGTGACCGCAAGGCTGTAAGGTTCAGGGTAAAATGGGAGGGAAGCAAATAGGACAAGAACTAGGGTAATGGACTTCAAGAAAGCAGACTTTAACTGAATGAAGAGGATATTTGGGGAAGAAATGTCAGGGATGGGGAATATAAAGGATGTGGAGGAATTATGGGCAACTATTATGGGAGGGGTGCTGAAAGTCACTGAAATTTGTGTCAGGAAGGCTAGGAAGACCAGAAGAAGGAGGAGACCGCTATGGTTTACAAGGGAGGTGGCAGGAGTGGTCAAGGAGAGGAAAAGGACATTCAGGAGGTATAAGATGACACAAAGGGAGGAGGGTAGGGAGACTTATAGAGAGAAGAGGAGGGAGGCAGGGCAGAAGATAAGGAGGGCTAAAGAGGTCACTGAGGAGAAAATAGCAAAGCAGGCCAAGAGGGGAGACAAAACCTTTTTTAGGTATGTGGGAGAAAAAAGGAAGGCACGGCAAGGAATAGTGAGATTGAGGAGGGAGGGAAGGAGGAATAAAACTGGAGGAGGACTTTGAAAGAGCGGAGGTATTAAATAGCTACTTCTGTTTGATCTTCACGAAAGAGGGTGAGGGTAGAGGACCAGAGCTGGAGGGGAAGGGAGGGGAATGCAAGGAATGGATTCTAGAATGTTCACAATCGATAGAGTAGGGAGGAATTATTTATTTATTTATTTGCTTTGTTAACTGGATAAACACACTAGACAGCCAAGTGCCTATTTTCAGGTATGCTAATTCGGAGGGTTACAGGTCAAGTGAGTACAAGTACAGTAAGGAAGCCAATGTAGCATGTACAGAGAATAACAGGCATCAGCGGGATTACATCAGGTAGTTAACGGTATTTGATAACTAAATGGCACAAGAACAATACAGTAATGGTACATACAGGGACATTAGGTTGTTAACAGTATTTGAGAACTAATGGCACAAGAACATTACAGTAAAGGTACATACAGGAGGATTTGAACAGTAAGGAATTCTAGGAAGGCTTACAGAGAATAAACAGGCTTCATAGGGACAACATTAGGTAGCTTGACAGTATCTAAGAACTATATGGGACATGATCAGTGCAGTAAAGGTACGTACAGGGTGGGATTGAGTATGCATAACAGGTTCGATCAGGCAAAAAGGGACTGAGAGTAAGTGCCCAAGGGGGGAGGGTGCACAGTGGCTAGTCAAGTGCTAGTTACTCAGCGAAGTGCATGAGGAAAGAGCGGAAGTATTAAATAGTTTGGTTAATAAGACCATTTGTATGGGTATATGGAATTGGGCAGGTTAAAGGTGGATAAAGCAATGGGGCTGGATGGCTTGCACCCAGGGGTACTCCACGAGCTGAGGGAGGAGCTGGCAGCACCTTTGACAAGACTGGTTAACTTGTGCATGGATACAGGGTGGGTGCCTGGGGACTAGAAGAGGGTGGAGGTCATTGTACTACACAATGGGGAAGCAAGGAGGCAGCCAAAAACTACTGCCCTGTCAGCCTCACCTCAGTGGTAGGAAAGGTAATGGAGATGTTAATAAAAGAAGGGGTGGTAGACTACCTGGTGGCCAGTGGTATGCAGGACGAAAGGCAGCATGGCTTCATGAATGGGAAGTCATGTCAGACCAACCTGATAGAGTTTTTCAATTGGGTGACACAGGTAGTGGACCAGGGAAGGGCGGTGGACATAGCCTATCTGGACTTTAGTAAGGCCTTTGACACCGTCCCTCACAGAAGGCTAGTAAATATGCTGGAGAGCTTATAGATGAGCCAGAAAGTAACTAGGTAGGTGGAAAACTGGTTTATCGGAAGGAGCCAAATAGTGGTGGTAAATGGAGTACATTCCAGGGCAAAGGGGGTAACAAGTGGGGTGCCTCAGGGGGTCAGTACTGGGACCACTACTTTTTTTTATACTTTATTTTTATCATTTATCATAAACATGACATAAGATCATAGTGCATACAGCAAACAGACCATATAAATATACCACCATGAGAAACAATTTCTTAATCTTAGGAGTATTGTGCATTTGCAATATAGTGATGCAGCATTCAGGGGTAGCTATAGTAAAAATCCAAAATTATCTCCAACTATTTGCTGTGTAAGTAAGCCCATGAGCTACATGGTTTATTTCAAATGATAGAAAATTGTCCAGCAATTCAAATCCAGAAAGACAGTTTATCCCTAAACGGATATATTATTGCCATGTTGAGGCTAAATGTAATTTAAACATCTCCCTAAATGAATATGCAGCAAAATCATTAAATCAAACAGCCCTCCTCCCCTTAGTGCTCCAACTTCAAAAATGATGATTTAACAAAACTAACTGCTTAGGTCCAATAATAAAAATGAGCCAAAAAGAAAACTCTTATAGTAGGCCTTACACAAAAGACCTAACTAGGAATATTTAATATTAAGCAAAATTTAAGGAATACCGTTTGGTTAATAAGACCATTTGTATGGGTATAAGTCCCAAGTTCAGACAAAAAGTTCAGGTAGAAGTTAGTTCCTGTTCCTTGTCCGAGTCTTCCATGCAATGCAGCTTCTGCTTTTTCTTGTCTGTCCACTTGCCTGCTTCAATGGGATTAGTAAAAATATAAATCTTACTTTAGTAAGCGATCCTAAGCCGTGCTGGAAAAATCATTGAGTGTGGTACTCAAGCTCACGCAACACCTGTCTAACCCTGTCAAACATTTTTCTTTGCTGTCTCGTGGGCGTAGCTAATGTCGTGGAATAGGTGCACCTGAGATGAGATTCATCTTGGGACAAGGGCTGCTCGTCTGGCAGAGATGAAGGATTTATCGCGGATTCCCATTCCTGAAGTAATCAGCATTAGAGTACGGGCTCCTCAGAATTCAAAGATTGACCACGTGGGGTGACCCATAAAGCTTCTGGATCTCCCACATTTCCTCAACGCCTTCAGGCAGCAATTTTTCTGTGAGCCATTCTTTGATAAACATCAGGGATTATCTCCCCATATCCTTGGCAAACCCACTATGCGCGCATTAGCAGCTCTGGTTTGATTTTCGAGCATCTCCAGTCTTGCTTGTAGCTGCTGGTTTTCCTTAGCCATTAACACAGTAGCACCAGTTGAGGCATCGCCTGTTTTGCACCCTTTCATGTCTTCTTCAAGCCGTCGACTGCATTTTCCAGAAGCACGACTCTGCTTTTGAAATCATCCATTTTTAATCTAAGAGCAGACACAGAATGCAGCTTATGTCTCAATGTTTCAATTGGCTCACCAGAGCCTGAAACTTCATCGTCCTGCAAAGTTCCCTCCGTTCTCAAGGCCTGTCCACTTCCTTTAGTTTTACTACCTCTACCAGACATTTTTTCTTTTTTTAGGATTACCCATTTTTGTTAAGTCGAGGCTGCTCTTTCCAGCGGTCTTATCTAAATTCAAGGCTGGGGCTTCAACAAGGGAGATCAAGGCTGATTTATATCAAATATATAGAGGGCTCCCAAAAGCTGCTGCTCGTTGCTCAGGCTCCACAGCGTGCCCCCCCCTCGGGACCCCTACTTTTAAACATTTATATCAGTGATCTAGCAGAAGGACTAGAGGGTAGGGTGTTCCTATTTGCTGACAATACAAAGGTTTGCAATAGGATGGACATCCAAGGTGGAGTGAAGGCCATGAGACAAGACCTGGAGAAGCTGGAGAGCTGGTCAGAAACCTGGCAACTAAAATTCAGTGTGAAAAAGTGTGCAGTGATGCACCTGGGTGGAAAACATTCGACAGCAGCTTATACCCTTGTGGGGAGGAAATCAAGGAAACAGAGCAGGAGAAGGATCTGGGATTATTACATCAAGCAATCTTAAGGTGGGGAACCAGTGCAGCAAGATGGTGGAAAGGCAAATGTTATGTTGGCCTGCATTGAAAGGGCATAACTAGCAGAAGGAGGGAGGTGCTAATGCTGCTGTACAAAACAATAGTGAGGCTGCACCTGGAGTAGGGATACAGTTCTGAGATCGCACCTACTTAAGGACATTGAGGGGATGGAGAGGGTTCAGAGAAGAACAACCAAGATGGTGCATGGGATGCAGAGAAAAACATATGAACAGAGGTGGAGGAAGCTGAATCTATACCCACTAGAGACTAGTGCACTTACCTTTGTTGTGCTTTGATATGTGAAATGTTTGTATTATCTCCTCATTACACCAATTGCTGAAACCGTTATCCATTTTTACTATATCCCTAAATGCTATAGTATAATATGCACTTACTTTCACTTCTGATCTGAAGTACATCAGAATGTTTCGTTCATCACCTCAAATTGCTGAAATTGTTATCCATTTTAATTGTATCCCTAGTATGTTGTACTCATATATTGTACTGTATCATCACTGTTTTTTCCTGTCGATGTTGTAACCTCCTGGCTGTGCCTGAAAATAGTCACTGTGTCTCGTGCACTTTCCTAGTTATCAAAAACTAAAAACCAAAAAGAAGGGGATGCATTATTGAAACTTTAAGTATTTGAAGGGGATCAATAAGGTGAAGGAGGGAGATTGTTCAAAAGGAAGGAAGGAGCTAGAACAAGGGGCATAGCTTCAGATTGGAAGGAGGGAAATACAGTGGCAATGTGAGGGAGAAATTCTTCACAGAGAGGGTGGTGGAGGTCTGGAACAGGCTACCAGAGGAGGTGGTGGGATCTGAAATGGTGGGAAATTCAAGAGGGCATGGTACAGACATATGGGGTTGTGAGAAGGGAGAAAATTCTGAGCCAGTAAAAGGAAGAGGGGGAAGGAGTGAATAAGAGCAGACTAGATGGACCAATGTGGTCCTTTTCTGCTGTCAAATTTCTATGTGAATCTGTGTGAACTTCTGGCTGCAGAAGCACAGGCCCTATGTAGCCTGCACGTTTTGCAGCTGCAACAGAAATTCATGATGCCCATATTGTATCAGGCCTCTGTCTGCAGAAGTGCAGGGCCCTGGGGCCTGTATTTCTGCAGCCACAAGTACTCATGCAGATTGCAAATGTGCACACATGGTTGTGGCTGCAGAAACACTGGTCTCTGTGGGGCCTGTGCTTCTTCAGCCACATATACAATCCATGAAGGTAGCACATCAGTGCTACTGCATTTGTGTCATCTGGAAACAGTTGTATGTTGTTTGTCTTACTTGATGGTGGCTGTCTGTGCATGCTTGTCTGATCTAGTTCTGTTGGAGGTGGGGTGGTGGGGAGTTAGGATTGGAAAACCTAACACCACATTTCCCTACTTCTGTGGTGTTATGTTGAACCCTAACTGGTGCATTAACCCAGTTTTTTTTTTACAATGAATTTCCTTTTTTTTTGAGGTAGCGGAGTTGTATCCTCATTTACACAGGTCCCTTTGGATTGGTAAGGGCCTGTTTTCATCTTTGCAGGTTTAAAAAAATACAGAATAATGAGGACAATTTTCTTCTTCGGTTCACACAAAATAACAAACAACAACAACAAAAAAACTCAATGAGGGACGGTTTTGTTTTTAACATGGACAGGACCCAAAACTGTGGATTGTGCACCACAGTGACATCATTTATTGTTCAGTGACACGGGGTTGGGCACCCAGTGTCACCCCAATGAATTTGGGAAGGGAAGCGACATGGAGGGGAGAGGTGGGCAAACAGTATTAGGTGGGAACCCTGCTCCACTTACAGTTCTTTATAGCTATACTTCAAATAGAAGGACAAGGGAGGGCTAGTTGACCTGTGAGAGGAAGGGCTATAATAAAAAATCAACTTGCCCACTGGTGCAGAAGCAGCACTAAGACTCATGATGCCAGCAACCTGAGTTTAGTAGTGAGCCTGGGTCACTGGGGCTGGTCAGGGTGAGGAGGATTGAGCATCTCAGATGATGCTCGCCTCATCCGGGAGGGAGTAAGTATGCTGAACTGTAAGGTAGAGGTGCAGCTGGAGCCATGGATTGGCAGGGAGGCTCCCAATGGAAGATGTACATGTATTGTACACATGTCAGGCTGTGAACTCTGTAGAAGAACTTCCAAGGATCGGATGAAAAATGGAGGAAAGAGGTACTGGCTATGGCAGGATGGCATTTGGCTCACCACAGACCCCACAATGCTTGTTGGGTATAGGACCCATCAAACCAAGCAACGACTTCTCAACGGGTCTTGAAGTACTCCGACAGAACCACCATGGGGGTATGCTGTGGAGGAACAGATGGGTCCAGCAGATAATCCCAAAGATGGTGGGTAGTGAGGTTGGGGGCACTGCAGAGCTGAAGGGGATTAGCCAGGTGCAGAAAAAATTAGAATCAGAAATGATAAGGGAAGGCTGGCAGAGGTGGGAGAGTGAGGGTGTCATTGAGGCACAGGTCAGAAAGCATAGGAAAACTAGGAGCAGTTGTAGAATTCACAAAAATATTTATTAATACTAGTAGTAACAAAAAATAATTGTTCTGAATATTTTTTTACAAAGGCAGAATAAACAGAGAAGATCCATCTGAGTTTTCCTTCAATCTCTGCCTCTCTCTTTTATGACCAGCATGACGGTGTCTCGCGTGTCTTGGCCGCTTCACGACATGGATTTGTCGCGGCCTGCTTCTCCATGGACGCGGCGTCCTCGAACAGCCTGGCGTGGAAAGTTGGGCGAGCTCCGCCGACTTTCAGGGGACAGATTAGCGCCCAGCCGGGCCAAGCCGCGCTCTCTTAGCCTTTCCTCCGGGTCCCCTCCGGTTCTCTCACGGACCGTGGAGGAGGGGCCTCGACCTCCCGTAGCCTAGCCTAGGTGAGGCTCCTCCCACGATGAGAGAGCCCATCCGCTTCCCCGGGAGGCGGGCGGGAGAAGCGCCACCATGGCAATCACCCCTTTGGGGGTGAAGGCCCCAGTGTTGCTCCAGCAGTCCGGAGAGGCCGGGTTGGCGCTGTCGCAGCGCGCGTCAGTCGGTGTCGTCGAGGCCTTCTGCGCCATTACAGCGGTGCCAAGGGCCTTGGCGGCACCGACTCGTCTTCGGCGCCGCTTACGGCGTCGGCTCTACTTCGCAGGCGCTGCGACCCTGGATCCGGCGTCGCCTTTGCTATGTCGCCTTGGCGCGGCTCACGGCGTCGAGGTTGAACCGCGGCCACGGGTCCCCGAGTCGTTGGTCGGCGCTGCCTCTGCTCTCTCGCCGCTCACGGTGCTGAGTCCGTTTTGGGGCGTCGGCGCGCCGCCTTGTTTCTCGGTGCGCTGCGGTACCATGCAACAAGCGGCGTCGTCGCGCTGGCTCTCGGGGCGCTCTGCACTGCTTCAACTCTACGGTGCCGCTTTCAGCGGCGCCGAAACCTAGCAGTGTTGCGTCTCGGGACCACTGTTAGGTTGCCGCCGCACCTCTGTTCCCAGCGCCGCTCGGCGCTGTGGGCGCCCCCGGCGGCCGGGCCCCTGAACCTTTGAGCCGCACCCTGCCAGCTCCGCCCGAGGAAGTGGAGAAGCGGGAAGCGCTTTGACACTGCGATTTCTGGGCCCTTAGCAGTTATTTCGCCCTCTACTATCAGCTTAGGGCCTCGGATTCCTCTAGGTCGGTCAGCTCCGAAATAGGACGGGCAGTCACACCGCCGGGTTGCCTGCACAGGAGAGTGAGCCAGTGGTCTCTTCGGCGAGCGAGTCCAGCCCCTGCTGAGGGTGTGGGTTCCCCTCAGATCGGGGTCAGTGGCACTGACCAGCAGGCTGTGGTGCATCCACACACAGCCATACAGCCTGGTCTGGGGGTTCTTGACCCTTCAGCGAGTACCCCTCCCGTGGTGGTCTCGATCGCCCGCTTTGGGGCCCATCGGAAGCCTACGGCTGGGAGGTGTGCTGCCCTGGATTTCCCCTCAAGGGGACATCCCAGAGCTGCCAGCTACCTAGGCTGACCCTTCAGGGACCAGGACCTTCTTGGACTCTGAGGGGTGTGGGGTCGTGGCGTCGGCATTTCTCCTGGGGTCCACCGGGCCTGAATCGAGCTTAGTCGGACTTTCGCCTTCCCCTTCGGTTCCTTGAGAGGTCCCTATTCTTTGGAAGCAGGGGACCGTCCTTCTGGACCTATATGGACCGTCGCCTCACTGGGGGATTCTTCTGGGGCAGCCTGAGGCAGTACCAGCGTGGTTGTACAGCTGTCGACTGCTGCAGGTCTTCGGGACACCTTCCCCAGGTGTCCATGGTCTGCTCCTAGCCCTGGCAGGAGGCCAGCCGATTCCTTCCTCGGCTCTGCCCTACCCCTCTGCTGCATTCTCCAAGCGCTCCCGGGCATTCTTGGTCCCTCCGGGCCTCTCACCTGGGAGCAGTTCAAACGGTGGCTCTCGGTTCCCTGCTTCGTTAGGGCCTTGGACAGTTAGGTTTCTCAACCTCCCCAAGCAGCCACCATCGGACATATGGTGACCTCAGCTCCTCATCCCCTCTTCTGGGGTGAGGAACCATCTGTCCACTCTGTCCTGCCACTGATCTGCATGAGTATCAGCATTTCCTCTGAGGATGTTGGAGGACCTTCCTTTTCCCCCTATCTGCGAGCAATCCAGAGCATCGGGCGCACGCCTTTCTAAGCGATTTTGGGGTAGCCACCTGTGGTGCCCCCGGCCTACTCCTTCCGGGAGGCATCCATGCGTTTCTGGCAGAGGCCCTTCTCTGGAGTTCCTGCCCCAGGGACCTCAGCCAGAGGTATTGCGCACCCCAGGTCTCCAGGCTCCATGCCTCATCCGCAGTCGCGGATTGGCGCACCTGGACACTCCCGGCCGAGACCCCGCCCCTCCACGTGACCCGGCCCCCCAGATCAGGGCTCTTGAGTTTGTTCTGGGGGGGAGGACTTTCTACTCGGCAGTTGCTTCTCCATCTCCAGCTCATCAGACACTATGCAGCCTACAACAGGTTCTTGTGGTCAGCGCTGGGTCAGTTCCTAGCTGCTTTGCCTGACCGGAGCAGACCAAACAAGCCATCGCTGTCTCTGCCGTGGCCTGGGCTAACAAGAGCACCAAGCAAAAGACATCTTATGGCGCCAACAAGGCTGCCACCAAGTGGTAGGGACAGCGATCTGCACCAGAAGATTGGCGTGGCCGCGCTCCCGGTTGTCACCTTGGCCCGGCGTGGGGACGATTTGCTCAGCTCACAAGGAACCTATCTTTTTCCCATAGGGCAGACAGAGCAGTCGGGCAACTTCCTTCCCCCCGGAGACCCCATCTCGCTCTCCCCACTCCGGGCCTCCCAGGCGAAGGTCCCCAGCAGGTGTGTCACCCACAGGGGCTAAGGACACTGTCCCTTAGGGTGCAATTAGTCAGCCCCTTGAGCTTGGTACTACTCACCATCTGCAGATGAATGGTGAAGATTGATACAGATAAGATATGAAATACGCACTTACCGTAGTGTAAGTCTTTCTATTATCTTCACCATTCATCACCATCCACCTAGGATCTCAGTCTCTGGGTCCCCCCCTCCCTCTGTGCCTCTCCCTCTCTTTGGAGCAGGGTAAAGTAGGGACACACAGGGGGATGTAATTTCTTCCCCTTTAAAGGGTATCAGCTAAAGTGGCATTCCTTCTCTGCATATCTCCACCCTATCAGGGTGGGAGTTGATAGTTGCCCTCCTCCTGTCATCCAACTGTTTCCAAAAAAAAAAAAAAGGAATCCTCTTTTCACCAAATCTCGTTACAGAGAGGTACTAATCCCTGTGCACCTGTCCTTCTCCAGTATAGCTGACTCTGCTTTGGGTATTGCCACATATTCTGTGCCTTGAATTCTGGCAAGAAAAGCTTTGCTACTCCTTGCAGTTCCTATACAGTCTGGTGATGGACAAGGGTCCTGGATCCTCATTACCTCCTCTCTCTCTAAATTTTCTCCCTCCCTTCTTCCGCTTCCAGAGATTGGAACTTCTACCAATCCCTTAGTCTCATCTCTCCTCTGCTGTCCTCTCAGTCATTATTTCTCCTTTTGGTTCAGTTCTTCCTTCCTTTTTCTGTCCTTGGACTCTCTTGTCCCACCCTCATCCCTTCCTCTTACCTCTCCGGCTGACTCAGAACTGGTAGTCTGGGTGACACAGCAACGGCTGATCTCGGCGCCATGTAGTGCGTCGGCCTCCAGGGGCGGCGCCCGATCCTCATCGCTCCGCCCATCCTGTAAAAAAAAGGCTCCCATGAGGTCCTGACCTCCAGCCAATACCCATCTGTGATGAATGGTGAAGATGCACAGAAAGATCATAATTACAGTGTGCGTAATTTCTATTTTCTGCCCATGGGACCTCAGCCAGAGGTATTGCATACAGGTCTCAGGTTCTATACCTCATCGAGTCCGACTTGATGCATCTGGACACCCTGATGGGCCAGCCTCCACCTGTGACCGGCCCCCGGATCAAGACTCTCCTCAGTTTTTGATTTTGGGGGAGGAGGACCTTACTCGACGCAGGTTGCTCCTTTCTATTTCCACTCACCAGGCCCACTATGCAGCCTACAACAGGTTCTTGTGGTCCACGCTAGGTCAGATCTCTAGCTGCTTTGCTACTTCCGGAACCAAACCAGACAAACCATGGCGCTCTCTGCACGTGGCCTAGACTGTAAGGCACCAAGCAAGGGCATCTTTGGCACCAGAGGTAGCTACCAGGGTCACTGAGGACAGCGATCTGCACCAGGAGATCAGGGTAGCTCGTCTTTCCTGGTTGTCACCTTAGCTGGCGTGGGTGATTTGGTACATCCCACCAGGAACCTACCTCTTCTCCCATAGACAGAGGCAGGCGCAGCCAGGGCAGCTTCCTTCCCCTCCGGGGACCCTCTTGCTTCTCCCCTCTTGGGCCTCCTCAGGCCCGGAAGGTTCCCTCACCTAGTGTGTCACCCACTGAGGGCTGAGGGACTCTGTCCTTGGGGTGTAATGAATCAACCCCCCTTGAGGCTTAGTACTCACCCATCTGTGATGAATGGTGAAGATTGACATAGATAAGATATGAAAATTCTACTTACCGTGAATTCTGATCTTTCTGTGTATCTTCACCATTCATCTAACCACTCCCACCATCCCCTGGGGCCTCATCTCTGGGTCCCCCTCCTCTGGCTCCCCTCTCTTTTGGAGCGGGGTAAGTAGGGACACACGGGGGTATTTTCCTCTAAAGGGTACAGCTCGAGCGCACTCCTTCTCTACTATGTCTCCACCCGATGTGGTGGGAGTTGGTGGTTGCCCTCCTCCTGTTCTCCTTCTGGTTTCCATCCAACTGTTTTCAAAAAAAAAAAAAAATCTTTTTTCACCAAATATCTTTCCTGAGAGAGTATTAAATCCCTGTACCCTGTCCTTCTTCCAGAATAGCCGAGACTGCTTCTGGGGTATTGCCAGTTATTCTGTGCCTTGAATTCTGGCAGAGAGCTTTGCTACTCCTTGCAGTTCCTATACAGTCTGGTGACGGACAAGGGTCTTGGATCCTTGTTACCTCTCACTCTCTCCTAAATTTTTTCCCCTCCCTTCCCTCCCTTCTTCTGCTTCCAGAGATTTGAGCCTCTACCCAATCCCTTAGTCTCATCTCTTCTCTCCTCTCAGTTGTTATTTCTCCTTTTAGTTCAGTTTTCCTTTCCTTTCCTTTTCTGTCCCTTGGACTCTCTTGTCCCACCTCCATCCTTCCTCTCACCTCTCCTCGCTCCAGAACTGGTAGGCAGGTGGAGTCGACACAGCCCTAACAGCCAACCCTCGAGCATGCGCAGTGCCCGGCCTGGGGGCGCGCGATGCTGTCGGCTCTGCCTACCGCTAAAAAAAAAAAAAAAAAAAAAATGACCTCAAGGGGTCCTGATTCCCGCCAGTACCCATCTGTGATGAATGGTGAGAATACACAGAAAGATCAAATTACGGTAGGTACGTAATTTTCATATTTTTCAGGGGTCCATAATACATACTTCCATATAGACTATTTCTTGAGGGCAAGATCATTAGATATAATACATAAAGCAAAGATTCCCCAATCTATTTATCAGACCATGCAGTTATCGCTTATAGAATTGGAAGCAGAACAGGAAGTAAATGAAACAATGGAGGTTTAATAATATGTTAATTAAAGATAAACAATTTAAAGAAAAGGTCAGCAATGGATCCCCAGAATATTACAGGAGAACACAATAGAAGAGGTGCAGGAGGAAACATTTGGGACACATTAAAATCAGGTCTCACGGGAGAATTATAGCATCTGCAACCATCAAAAGAAAATGAGAGCTAGGAAATGGAAAGAGTTACAACTGGAACTAGAAAGACTACAACAAATTCATGCAGAGGAAGGAAAATACAATTACACAGATTAATCAGGTGAAGATAAAATTACAAGATATACTAAACCAAAAACTGAACAAGCTTTGATGTATGTGAAACAAAAGATTATATGAAGGGGTATGCAGTGGCCAAAATGCTAGCCTATAGATGAAAACAGGCACTATCAACAGTATCTAAAATAAAACATCCAATACAAGCTAAAATACTTAACAGAACAAATGCTATATTAGAGGGCTTCAGAACATTCTACTCCAAATTATACTATCAACAACAAGAACCAGAAGAAGAAAAATATATAGCATTTTTTACAAACATGCAATTACCCCAAATCACGAAGGAACAAAGTAAGTCATTAATTCGTCCAGTTACACCCCAGGTGATGGGTAACGCCTTTAGTAACTCCAAATCAAACAAGAGCCCAGGCCCAGATGGATATACTGCAGAATTTTACAAAACATTTAAGAAAGCCCTACTCCCAACATTAACCAAGTTATTTAATGCTATACAAGATAATAATTCCCCTATCCCGAATAGCTGGCAGTATGCAAATATATCCATAATACTTAAACCAGATAAAGACCCATTGAACTATGAATCATTTCACCCTATTTCAGTCTTAAACAGGATTATAAATATTTTCACAGCCATTATGGCAAAAGATTAGAAATATACTTCCTATATTACAAGTAAAGATCAAGCAGATTTCATTATAAGCGCCAAACAGCAGATAATATTAAATGAACAGTATATATATTAGAATAAATGCAAAGGAAAAAACACCCTTTATACTTTTAAGTATGGATGCCCAGAAGGTGTTTGACAGGGTTTCTTGAGATTTCTAAGATACACGATGGAGAAATTTAATTTTCCAATAACCTTTTAAATATAATACAATGAATATACATATCTCCACAAGCCATGATAAAAGTGAATAGGTCATATCAACCTGTTTTTCTCCATATAGTGGTACCTGCCAAGAGCTGTCCCTAGCTCCTACCTATTTGCCATATATGCAGAACCATTAAGCCCAAGCTATTAGAATAAATTAATTTCAGGATAAAATATCTCAATACTTACCCATAAAACAGCTTTTTTGCTGATGACTTGCTAATATATCTATGGGAACCAGATACATCCATACCAAAATTATTCTCCTCTTGGGAGAGATGGAGTCCATCTCAAGATACAAGTTAAACACAAGTAAAACAGAAGTTCTAGGACATGGATTTGTTGTTCATCCACACCGTCTGGCAGGTTCCTTGCTGCTTTAAATCTTGCCGGAAGGTCTTCAGCTGGCTCCTCCCACCCAGGTGGTAAAACTTCGCTCCGGCCCCATGATGCCAGATCTTCCTTACCGCTGGAAGCTCAGGTTCCCTCCTTGGCGCTGTGCGTTTAGACTGGATCCAAATTCTTTGGTTCACGGAAACAAATTTTAAGTTTTCTAGATTTGGTCTGCTTCTTCCTTCACGGCTCGATGGACAAATCAACTCTGGTTTCGAAGTGCCATGCGTGTCAGAAGATGTCTAGGACCGATCCGTACTCCACGTGCAAGTCTACTGCCTCAGTGCTGACCATGATCCGCAGGCCTGCGATTGTAGTGTCCTTTCCTGTAAATGTCCTCGAAGACCGTGCTGCCAGGCTACCAACTTGGGTGCCCTGAGAGATATATACCGCCGTGAAGACGGCGAGGCTCTGTCGGGTGGTTTCCGGGCGGCTGGCTTGGCTGAGCAACTTGAACAGATGATCGCCCTTGAGGAGGAGGCGCCCAAGCCGCATCTTCGCCTTCCCCGTCGCAGCATTTATCCCGGCCTCACCCTTGGGCTCCTCATATGGCTTCTTTAAGGAGCTTTACCAATCCCTTCCACGTAAAGGTGAGGGGCCATCGACGACCTCCCTCGGTCCAAGAAGAAGGACTCGAAGGGTAAATTCCTGACTGACGCTCGTGGGAGCGGGTGAGGTCCCTTCCACGGACAGTCGACTTTCACTGGTCGAGGTTGCAGCCAAGGCCGCTGGCTTCATGGTGTCCCCATCAGGTCAGCCGGCCGAGACACCCGTTGATGCGGTCAAGATTTTTCTCGACCCATCGGACGGGCTGTCGAATGGAGAAGCCGACAACCCTTCTTCACCGGTTTCCCCGGTGGAAACCGAAAACTTGCCTTCGCCTCCTGTGCCGGAGTCCCCAGTTAAGGCTCCCGAGCCGAGGGAGGAACGGGTTTCCCCTGCACCCTCCCAGACCCACCCTCGGAAACACAGATGATCTTGGACCTCTTCTCGGTCCAGCCGATCCCGCTGACACCGGCGGTCTCGGCACTGAGGAAGGCGGTGGCGCCGTTCGTCCTCGTCTTCCTCCTCCTTGGAGGAAAGGCTTCGGCGCAAATTCCGTCAACGCTATGAGGATTTAATGTGGCAGCAGTTCCTTCTGACCGGGAACATGCCGACACCGTCGCCTTCCCCAGCCATTAAGTGGCTGTCACCTGAAAGGCCGAAACAACCCCTTGCGGTGGTCGAGAAGCCCAAACCGGCGCTGGTTGTTAGGCCAAAACCAGCTGCCCCACCGATTGTGGTGGAACCCCCACCTCCGCAACCGAAATCTGGGGCTCCGACCAAGGATTGTCGGTCAGGTCAGGGACTGCTCCACCGGTTGTCAGTTACCCTCACTCCCGACCGTCCTTGGCAGGTGGAGGGTGGCTCAGGCCCTAGGCGGCTGTTCGCAGACTCCTCGGAGTCTGATGACGACTCTTCCCTGTTCTCCAGGCCCCTTGACCTGGAGTCTTCCGGGGGACAGTCGATGGATGAGAGCCCATCCTGCTCATGGGCTTGCTTCGGCTATCTGAGAGTCCACTGGTATGCAGCTTGAGCCCGTGTCCAGCGGGCCAAGTATCCCCAGCGGAGATACTGGACCGAGGGATTCTCCGCGGAGCCTTTCCGGTGGCTGAAGCCATTGTTGGCCCAGCCTTGGAGTTATGGCAGCGGCCGGCTTCTTGTCCTGCTCCTTTGGCCAGGAAGTACGCAGTCCCTACCGGTTCACTGTCCGGTTTTTCGGAGCACCCCTCTGCAGAGCGGCTTGTTACCGATAGTGTTTTCCGGCGTTCCGGGAACGCTAGGGATGTGGAAAAGCCTCCCGACAAGGAGTCCAAAAAGCTGGACTATGCCAGGCGTAAGGTGTGCACGCGCCCTCCCTAGGCCTCCGGCCAGGCCAGTTTGTCGCATTTGATGGCGACTTCTCCCACGCTTCATGGGCTCCTGGATGAGGTGATCCCTCATCTCCGGCTGATCTCCAGACTATGGTCAAACAGGTGCAGGATCAAGGAAGGGCAGTGGCAAAACAGCAGCTCCAAACGGTTCTTGATATTGGAGACTCCTGTGCCCGGTCAGTAGTGGCCGTAGAGGCCATGAGCTGCAGAGCTTGGCTGCGGATCTCCACCTTCACGGCGGATACCCAGCACAAGTTGGCAGACGTCCCCTTCCCGGGTACCGACTTTTTCAGGCCTGGGGTGAAAGGCCACCTCCAGAGAATTGAGAAGTCCAATGCCACCTTGGACTCTGTCACATCTGCCCAGAAGGACAAAGGCCTCCGGCAGCAGCATAAGCCCTTTCGCCCTTCTGCCCCTGCGGCATGTCCGGCCCAGCAGCACCAGCATCAGGGCCAGCAAGCTCGCACTTGGCACCCCAAAGCCAAGTCTGCAGCTTCCTCCAGCAGGAAGCTGGGAGGAAAAGGCCCAGGAGGTCCCTCGGCCGGTCCTTCCTCCAAGCCTGCCCAGTGATGGGTTGAGGGGTGTCGTCCCCAGCCGCGTTGCTTCCCCCTGGGTTCCCCATGTGGGGGGATGGCTCTGCCACTTTCTTTCCGCCTGGTCCGCTATCACCACGGACTGCTGGGTGTTGGAGGTGGTAGGAAGGGGTCTGCCTCTGGAGTTCGAGCCGCCCCATCCTTCCCGAGCCGTCCGCTCCACGGGCTACGGGGTCCGCAGCCTCTGTCGTGCCTCGCCGAGCCAACATTGCCCTGCTCCTAAAAGGAGATGATCAGAAAGGTGGCGATCCTCCACCAAGCCCGGGTTTGTGTCCAGGTACTTCCTGGTCCCAACGGACGGGGCTGCGCCCCATTCTAGACCTGCACGACCTGAACAGGTTCCTTAGGTCTCCAACCTTCAGGATGGTCATTCTGGCTCAGATCATTCCATCCTTGAACGAGGCATGTGATTCTGTTCTCTGAACCTCCAGAACGCTGCTCTTTTTTCACGTCCCAATCCGTCTCCTTCCACCAGAGATTCCTCTGCTTCAGGGCAGAGGGGTCCCACGAGTTCCGGCCATGTCCTTCGGCATTTCTGTAGCTCCCAGGGTCTTCACCAAATGCATTGCAGTGGTGACAGCATTCTCATGGCATACCAAGGGTCCCGTACCCTACCTGGACGACTGGCTGATTGACGTGCCTCTCCAGAATGGAGGTGGAGCGGTCCAGGGATCCTGGCCTCCAGGTTTGCTCTCAACTTGGCCTCCTTATCAACGAGGCCAAGTCTGAACTCGTGCAAAGCAGGTGATCCAATTCCATCCCGGCAGAGTTTCGACTCTCTCGCAGCCAGAGCACGGCTTCGTGTGGACAGGGCCAAGGTTCTTTCTCCTTTGCCCAATCATTTCAGGTTGGGCAATTGCACCTTGCCCGGGACTTTCTGCACCTCCTGGGCCTCATGGCGGCATGCACCAGCATGGTCCGTTGGGCCTGTTGGCACATGCGCCCCTACAATGGGGACTGGTTAGCCAGTGGTCACAGCACCGATCCTTGATCAGCCAGTGACAGTGACTCCAGAGATGTGGAACGCTCCAGTGGGGGATCGCTCCAGCTCATCTGCAGGAGGGCATCCCATTTGTCCGCCTCTCGACTTTCACGCTCTCTCATCGACTGATGCCTCTGGATGGGTTGGGGTGCCCATCTGGGGAGAGCACAGAGTGCACAGCCTCCAGTCCTCCGGAGTCCCAATGCACAGCAACCTGCTGGTGCTTCCAGTGGTCCTGCCTCAGCCCTCACCACTCGCCTCCGCTTTGTACGGGTCAAGGGTCCAGGTCCAGACGGACAATACCACCCACCATGTACTACCTAAACCACCAGGGCAGGACGACTCCATGTCTCTGTGCAGGAAGCTCTCCGTGATTTGGTCCCTCGTGTGCAGCCTGGAGGCGGATCTCCATCATCCATGTGGCAAGAGCCTCCAACATTCTTGAAGTCGTACTGCCCGCTTGATAGGAGCATGCGTCCCACGAGTGGTCTCTCCTGCCGGAGGTAGTACAAGATCTGTTCTCCCACTGGGGCAGTCCTCAGGTGGACCTGTTTGCCCCAAGGAAAATGCGGTTGAGACTGTTTCATGCCCGCCTCAGCAGGGTCTGCTGCAGGGGATGCCTCGAGGCTGTGGACCCCGGCCCTTCTACGCCTTTTCCTCATTTCCCTTGATCCACAAGGTGCTTCTCTGCGAGGAGGGACAAGGCAGGTGATTCTGGTGGCTCCCAGACTGGCCCCGCCCAGTTCTGGTATCCAGATCTCCTCAGTCTCAGCTCCAGGGTTCCCGAGGCGGCTTCCAGCCCACCCAGACCTGATCTCAGTCAATCAGGGGAAGGGTATTCCATCTGACCTTCAATCCCTGCACCTGATGGCCTGGTTCCTGAGCGGCCAGAGTCTCCAGGCCTTGGGTCTTTCCGATGAGGTCTCAACGTTGTTGAGGCTTCCCATAAGGAGTCACCAGAAAATGCTACGCCTTTAAATGGAAGAGATACTCTATTTGGTGTCAGGGCAAGGGCCTGGACCTTCTCCTGCTCGCCTGGCAAGCATTCAAACAACATGAAGTCTTGCTATATTCTGACACATGCAGTCAGTCCCAACCTTCTAACTGCTCCGGAGGTGAAAGAGTTAACTTTCCATGCCAGGCATGGAACGCTGAGCTCAAGCTCGTTGAAACTCTGCCTGTTGTTCTTCAAACTCAGACCGCCAGATTCTTTTACTCTACCACTGAACAGTCGCCCGGGAGATTTCTCCTTCTGCTTGGTTCATTTTGTCGGTAAAGTATTGTTTTCTCAGTTTTTCGACTGATTCTAAATCGCGATCTGCTCTGTTCAGGCTCTGTCTTGTGGTATTTGTGAGTACTAGATAGGTTTTACATTACTTCTCTGTGTGGAACTTGTAAACTGTTTATCGTAAGCTTTGAACCCATCAGGTTGTTTAAAATATTTTATTCTGTCATTTAGAGTGTGGTTACCAGTTCTTATCGGTTCTAAAAAAAAAAAAAGGAATTTCTTACGGTTTTTTCCACGACCCGTGACACGGTGGGGAACCGATAAGAGGGTCTTGCCTGGTGGATTGCCATAAACGGGTAAGTTTGGTTAGGACTGGCACTATGTCTGAGAAACCCAAAAGAAAAACCAGGCCCACTGGGTTTCAACACAGCAGTGTGTGGGGGGAAGCCTTTGCCAAGGCTGACCCCCACACCACCTGTGTTTATTGTCTGGGGTTTGACCACCCCAATGCAGACTGCCAGATTTGTAAAATTTTCCTGCAGCTACCCTGGAAAAGAGAGTTGGTAGGCTTAGGAAAGGGAGGCTAAAAGTCCGCTGACCCGATGGCCAGCCCGGTTCGGTTCCAACCGAACTGAGGGAGTGCCTCTGACCAGGGCGAGACTTCTCGGTAGAAGGAGAGCCGACCTGAGGGGTCGGTCTCCAGCAAGAAGGACTTCAGGAAACTCAGCTGGGTGGAGCCAAAACTTTCCTCTCCAACCGCTGAAGAGATAACCAAAGCGATTCAAATTGTCCAGTCGGTTTCTCTGTTCCGACCGAATCGGTGCCATCAGGTAAGCCTCTGAGTCAGCCGGGTTCCACCGTTCAAGACTGTGATTTAGAGGAATTTTATGAACTGAGGAGGGGGAAGAGGAGTATGAGGAGAGTGAATGGGATTTGAAAGTCTGGATGTGCCTATTGATCCGAGATATCTCCCCCAGACAGACCTTCAGGAGTGTCTCCTCCCAGGCTTTCTGAGTCCCTTTCATTTTATCTTTTATAAAAAGTGGCTGAAACCTCCAGCTCCCTATGGAGGAAGCTTTGGATGATCAAGAAGAGCCTGACTATGTGGAAATGATGGATATCCCAGAGTCTAGAGACTGTCTATTCTTGCATAAGTCTTTTGGGAAACAGACATTTAAAATTCTAAAACTCTCACACTATACCTCCTGTCAATAAGAGAATGGATAAGAGTACACGCTGGGCTCTGATACAGAGTCTTTCACAACAATGCAGCTTGCTGTTAGTAGTGCAGGCTGCAGCCTGTGACATAAATATTCCTTGGCTTCACACCCCAGACAGTGGCTCCAGGAGGATTGATGCTATGGCAAAGAAACAGTACATGGCAGCATCCTTGGGACTCAGACAGGCAAATTATATGGTTTATGTTGCTAGATATCAGAAACCAGATGGGATACTGTTATGGCTCTAGCAAACAGGTCCCTGGCCAGCTTGCCGAGGAGTTTAGAGCAGGTGGCTGCTGATGGTATTGAGGCATCCAAGGTGCAATCCATGCTGCAGTGGCTCCAAATGATGTGTCAAGAGTCATGGCTACATCTGTGGCACTCTCGCAGAATGGCTTGGCTCAGATGTACTAGCCTGTCACAGGATACCCAGACTAAGGCCATGGATTTTCCTGTTGTGGGTAATTCTCGTTTCAGGAGCAGACAGAGAATTACATGAAGAAAAATGGATGAGTATAGGGACCACCTATAGGAGTGCACAGGCCAAGGAAAGGCAGGCCACCTCAAAGGCAGCTTGGCAGGCAGGCCTTTTCATAAGCCTTTACCAGCCCAGGCCTCCTCTTCTGCTTATGCCCAGAGGGGTTCTTAGAGGAGAGGCAGATGGGGCAAGCAGGCCTGCTTCCACCTCTCAGCCCAAAGCCCCTGCCAAGCAGGCACCCTGATGGGGCTGGGCCGATTCTCAACTACCTGTAGGGGCAGGCTGGCTTACTTTGTCCAGGACTGGGGTCTCTGACATCAGACAAGTGGGTCCTGGAAGTAGTAAGCCAGGGACTGGTTCTCAGCTTCAAAAAGTTTCCAAAGATGAGAACCAGATCCTTTCCACCTGCAAATCCACCAGAGGCACTTGTCCTAGAGGCAGAGGTCTCTTCCCTCCTGGCTCTCAGAGCTGTGGAAAGGGTTCCACCCCTACACCAGGGCAAAGGTTGTACTCCAGGTACTTCCTTACCCCAAAAAAGACAGGAGAATGGCGGCCCATCCTGGATCTCAGATACTTAAACAAGCACCTTTTAAACCAAAATTCAAAATGGTGACTCTGGGAATTATTCTACCTCTCTAAGGCCAGGGTACTGGCTAGCGTCCCTGGACCTCAAGGATGCCTACTTCCATATTCTCATCAGAAGCTCCCATCGAAAGTACCTCAGGTTCGAGCTGCCTTCAGGCCATTACCAGTTCAGAGCAGTGCCCTTTGGCCTCACCTCTGCTCCAAGGGTATTCACAAAATGCCTGGCAGTAGCAGTTGCTTCTCTAAGAAGGCAAAAAATTGCCATCTTCCCTTACCTGGACGACTGGCTCATAGTAGGCCAGTCCCCAGACCAAGTCAAGTTACACCTACAGATAACTCAGCAACTGCTCACCTCTCTAGGTTTCCTTCTGAATCTTTCAAAGTCAGTTCTAGAGCCTGTCCAGCTCCTCACCTTCATAGGCGTTGAACTGAACACAGAGAAAGCCAGAGCCTTCCTTCCTCTGGACAGGGCGGGGGCCCTGGTCTCTCTGGCCTCCTCATTCACCCTGCAGGTGTCTCGACCAGCAAGGCATTTTCTACAGCTCCTGGGGCACATGGCTGCTTCTACAGCAGTAGTGCAGGGAGCAAGATTTCAGATGAGGGACATTCAGTTCCATTTGAGAGCCTTTGGTCTCAAAGGAAAGACCCTCTAACCAAATTGATCCAGTGACTCGAACCTGATCCAGGCCCTACAGTGGTGGCAGGATCAGAGCAATCTCAGACAAGGGGTTCCTTGTGTCACTCAGTCTCACTCCTTAATCCTTACTTCAGATGCATCCCTCTTGGGGTGGGAGCTCACATGGGCGACCTCATTACCCAAGGGTTGTGGTCCCTCAGGAATCTCTGCTCCACATCAATCTGTTTGAACTCAGAGCAGTTTTCTAGCACTTCAAGCTTTTCCAGATCTGTTCAGAACAAAGTTGTACAGGTCAGAACAGACACCACCACCACAATGTGGTACATCAACAAGCTAAGGGGCACTCGGTCCACGGCCTTGTGCACAAAGCAATGAAGTTGTGGTCTCTGGCTTATTCCCTGAACACCTCTCTTACGGCAGTTCACCTCCCAGGCAAGGACAATGTCCTGGCAGATGCTCTCAGCAGGAATTCCCAGGGCCATCACGAATGGTCACTGGACCCCTGGTCTTGGAGGTGGTATTTGCCAGATGGGGCACCCCGCAGATAGGTCTTTTTGCAGCCCCAGACAATCACCAACTCCCCTTTTTTCCTGCAGGCCCCCAGTGTTGGGCTGAGTCCCTCTGGATGCCTTAGTTCTCAATTGGGAAGGGAAGTTTCTCTATGCTTCTCCCCCCTTCCCTCTTCTGTTCAAAGTGCTAGTCAAAATCAGATCTCAACCCTGCAAGATGATCCTGATTGCTCCAGATTGGCCCAGACAACCCTGGTATCCACTCCTACTGTCCTTATCAGTCCATCTTCCCCTTTGTCTTCCCAGGAATCACAATCTGTTAACCTGTGCTCAGGGGAGGGTTTGGTACCCGAACCTCAAATCTCAATCTCAAGGCCTGGCTCTTGAAGAGTTAGTTTGCTAATTTACACCTCTCCCAAGGTGTAATGGATTTCCTGAAGGCTTCTAGAAAACCTTCCACCAGGGCTACTTATAATTCCAAATGGAAGAGGTTTTCCATATGGTGCTCTGGAAAGCATATTTCCCCAGAATCTGCTGATTTACCCACAGTCCTGGATTATATGGTCCACTTAAATACCTTGGGACTGAGACCAGCTACCCTAAAAGTGCATCTGGCAGCTGTGTCTGCTTTAATTTCAGCAGGTAAGCCCTCTTCTCTTTCAGCTCACCCTGTATTGTCCATTCTGGTAGCCATCAGTTCTGCCAGAAGCATAAGTGAATTACAAGCTTTGTCAGTGGAGCCTGATTTTATCTCCTTTCATAGAGATAAGGTGGTCCTCAGGACTAACAGGAAGTTCTTGCCTAAGCTGGTTTCAGATTTCCACCTTAATCAATCTATATCTCTTCCAGTGTACTTCACTGACCATTCCTCCTCTGGCGAGAGGAGGCTGCACAGCTTAGATGTGAAGAGAGCCCTTAGTTACTACATAGAGCGTACAAAGGGTCACAGGTTTGACTCCCTCCAACTGTTCCTCACTTATGGTGAGGTTGGTAAAGGGAAACCTGCCACTAAAAGAGCCATTGCCAGGTGGATTGTCTCTTGTATCCAGTTTTGCTATGAAAAACTGGGTAAGGTTCCTCCCTCAGGCCTGAGGGCTCACTCTACCAGAGGTACAGCTGCTGCCAGGGACATCCCTATTCTAGAGGTTTGTCAAGCAGTTACCTGGAAAACAGTTCACACTTTTACCAAGCATTACTCCCTGGACATCCAGGCTAGGAGTGATGCTCGGTTTGGCACAGCTGTGCTTCAGAGCCTATTTCCTAAGTAGGTTCTGTCCCTCCTCCATGGAGGTACTGCTTTGTAGTCTGCATATGTCAGAATATAGCAAGACTTCATGTTGTTTGAAGAAAAATTACTCACCTTAGTAATGTTGTTTCTTCTAATGGAGTCTTGCTATTCTGACCTCCCCCGCTTGCCCCTCTCAGAACCTCTGTTTTGGGATGTGGGTGGGCAGTGCAGTGTTGGCACTTAGTAGTTGCCCGACTTGGTGTTGTGTTTTTCATTTTTGGGTCTCCTGACTTGAGTCTTTGTTTTGGGACCAAAAATGTGTTCTTATGTTTAGTAGCCAGTTGGCTAGTGTAGGTTTACAGCTTCCACAGGACCTCAGTGAGTTTAACTCAGAAGATCTGACGGTTTGAGTTTGAAGAACAACAGACAGAGTTTCAACCGAGCTCAGCTCAGCGCCCATGCCTGGCATGGAAAGTTAACTCTTTCACCTCCGGAGCAGTTCAAGGTTGGGACTCACTGCATATGTCAGAATATAGCAAGACTCCATTAGAAGAAACAACATTACTAAGGTGAGTAATTTTTCTTCTGGACTACTATGGTCCTTTCTCAGCAAGGGCTCGGTTCGGCTAACCCTTATGGTGCAACTGGCAGCCATCTCTGCTTACCAGGCGCGGGCCAGTAAGCAGTCAGTGGCGCAGGAGATCGTGGTCGGGTGCTTTTTCCAAGGCCTTGATCACATATCCCCTCCGGTGCGAGAACCTCCACCTCCGTGGGATCTAGTGCTGGTATTGGCTAAGCTCATGGGCAAGCCATTCGAACCGATGCACAGGTGTGACATCTCTCACCTGTCGTGGAAGACCGCCTTCTTGGTGGCTATCACGTCAGCCAGAAGGATGGGAGAGCTCCAGGCGCTTTCCATCAAGTCTCCTTATCTGGTCTTCCACAGGGGCAAGGTTGTCCTGCGCCCCCACCCGAAATTCCTTTCAAAGGTGGTGTTGGAGTTTCACCTTAACCAGGTGTTGACTCTGCCGGTGTTCTACCCTAATCACACCTCGGAGGCTGAATATAGGCTCCATACTTTGGACCCTAGAAGAGCGCTCGCTTATTATAAGGAGCGGACGGCTGACGTTTGGGGAGAGGTTTGCCAGCTGTTTGTCACCTACGCTGAAGCCGCACCTGGCAGACCTGCAGCCACGCGGACGATAGGCAGGTGGGTCACCTCCTGCATAGATCTCTGCTATAGGTTGGCGGGCATGGAGCCTCCCAGAGGGATAAGAGCTCATTCTACCTGCCATACCGCTGCATCAGTGGCTGCTTCCAGGGACGTCCCTGTCCAGGAAATCTGCAGGGCTGCTACCTGGAAGTCAGCACACTCCTTCATTACCCACTACCACATCGACCATGAATCACGCCGGGATGCTGGTTTTGGGGCCTCGGTTCTCCAGTCATTATTCCCTAAGTAGAGGGTGTGCGCCTTGCCTCCCTCCTCCCGGAGAACTGCTAGGAGTCTGCCAGACAGTGTGGATGAACAACATATCCATGTCCCTAGAAATACAGGTTACTCACCTGTAACAGGAGTTCTAGGAATGGTATATGTTGTTCATCCACACGAGCCACCCGGCCTCCCCGGCTTCAACGCACAACCTGGCTTCCAGCGGGTAGATCTGGCGTCATGGGGCGGAGCCGAGAGTTTTACCACCCAGGTGGGTGAGAGGAGCCAGCTTGAAGACCTTCCAGCAAGATTTAAAGCGCCAAGGAACCTGCCATACAGTGTGGATGAACAACATATACCATTCCTAGAACTCCTGTTACAGGTGAGTAACCTGTATTTTTATGTCTAAACTATTGTCCAAGTGAGATAATTTTGACAAGATACCCATTGAGATGGAAAAGTAATGCATTTCGGTATTTGGAGATGAATCTTACAAAGGAAATGCACAGTTTATGTGAAGCTAATTGCAACCCTTATATAATCCATTAAGGAAGATTTCTGAGCTGAGACCCATTGTCGAAACTTTAATTGAGTCAAAGAATTGAGGTTATAAGAATGAATATACTTCAAGATCCCTATACCTCTTCCAGACTCTTCCGATCTTCCCACCGAAGACAGACTTTAAAAAATGGAATAGTATGATATCTAGGTTTATATGGCAAGGGAAAAACAAGAATAAAATATAAAACCCTACCACTACCGTAAAACAAAGGGGGTCTTGCTTTACCTAACAGAACAATATGCACAGGCAGCAGTAATCTCACATATATTACGGTGGTTAGATGGAGGGATAGACCCACACTGGAAAGAGACAGAAAGAGGAATCCAATTCGCGGAGATAGAGAAATATTTATTTGGTCAAACTGCACCAAAATTAACTATGCAAAAAGAGATCAGATTTAAACAAACCAGAGTTATTGAAAATTTGGAGATAAATAATTAAAAAAAACTAATGACCCTATAATATATTTAATACAAAAAATCACAACAGATCCTAGGTTCGAACCAACCAAACAGGATTGTAATTTTACAAGGTGGCACCATCAGGGCCTTACCAGATTCTACCAACTATATGAACAGGGACTGTTTTGCCAATTCCAGACACTAGAAGAAAAGTACCACCTATAAGACATTACTGCAAAAGCTTATTAGCTAAAACCTGGGATCCAGGAGAGATGCACCCACTTAAGAGAATTATAATTAATACAATAGAGATAGCATTACCAGAATATTTTGATGGCGCCGGGATCTTTGCTTTTTATAAAGTAATTGTGCATCATGTCCGATTCGGGAGGCCAAGCATAAATCCAAGGCGGGCCGTGCCCCTATGCATCTGTGCCCATGTGGCTGGCAGTTTTCCATCACAGATCGAGATGATATTTGTCTTTGGTGCGTGGGACCCTAGCATGATATGGACCACTGCGACGCCTGTTTTTCCATGCACCGACGTGCTGGAAATCTACGCGTTTAAAATCGGCAGGGCTCCGCCAACTTTTGGAGGATGATGTCACCCGTGGGCCTCCCAGACCAGATCTCTTGATCCTTCCTCCGGGTCCCCTTCCTCTTCACCATTCATTACTGAATCCTTCCCGCCTTCCCCACATGGGACTCTCTTCTTGGGCGTCTCCCCTACCCTGCTCGCCCTCCTCCTCCCCTCTCTCTGGTTCATTGGGACCTTCTGTTCTTCTCTAAGAAAAAACATGACGAAGGATCCGGGTAAGGAGGAGAGCGGGCAAAACGTCATCCTTTTCATCTAAGGAAACTCTTTCTGATTTCCTGGAAGGTTTTGCCTTCAGAGGCTTTCCTTCGGGCCAGATTAGCTCAATCTCCGGACTCGAGGTTGGTCTCTGAGACAGTCCTCCATCCTCAGTCTTTGGACTTGGCTGGTATCCCTAGAGTACCCTAGTGTGCCAGACCAGGGCTAATCAATGTTCTAGCCCAATTTGAAATTTACGTTTTGAACTGGTGGTCCGGCCCATTTGCCCCTGTCTTATCCAGGGAGTCAGGAGGAGCTCCTTCTCTGTTTCTGTCCATCTTAACAAGAGGTCGCCTCCCTTGGATTTCACCTTCTCCCAGCACTGATGCATATCTGAGTGCTAGTGGGGTCCTTTTCCCTTTACCTGGTTGGGACCTCTCTCTCCGGAACAGATTTTGCCTTTGCATTCTGTGAGCTCTCAACCTGAGTGATGGGTAGTGGATAGTGGGAGTGTAGGGAAATCTGCCTCTCCTTCAAGCTGTGTAGAAGGTTGGTTTGAACCATACTAACCAGTTTTGTCTTAACGGATCCTTGCTTCCTTGCTCTATCCAAGCTGATAAGCTTCAAGCCTATTTCACTCGGGATTTGTGGCAGTATTTTTCCCTCCTCCTTTTCTTCTTTCTTCCTTTCCCTTATCTGTTCCTCCCTCAGAGCTGCCCAAGGAAGCAGGCCCTGCGATCCCTTATGGTAGGGTTCTTCTCTTTCCTGTCCTCTTTTCGGCTTATTTCTTTTTCAGTTTGTTTCCTTTCCTTTATCTATTCATCGGCTCTCTTGCCTCGCTCTTATTCTTCTAACCCCTTTTTATTTCGCCTCTCCGGCTTACAGAACTGGGATGGAGGAGGAGTCTACGGCACCTAACGGCTGCCCCTCTTACACCATGCAGTGTGTTGCTCTCGAGGGCGGTGCCGTCAGCGCCACCTCCCTCCGAGAAAAAAAAAAAACTCCCGTAGCGGGTGCGCGCCTCCAGCTTACACCTAGCGGTAATGAATGGTGAAGATACAAGAGAAGATCAAGAATTATGGTAGGTATATAAATTCCATTTCTCTCTCAACTCTCCTATCTCTGACACCTGCTTCTTCACACCCTTAGAAAGTCAAATGCCAGCACAAGCTACTCACAGCCACTTCACACAAACTTGAGGATTTTGTCAATTTCGCCACATGCAGAGAATAAAGGAAGCAAAAAGACCTTCTTAAAGTGCTTCATTTTATTTAAATGCACAAATGTACGCTGCTTCCATACAAAGCTGCCCTCTCTTACATCAGGCAAGTTCCTGACGCGTTTCACGCCCCCTGGTGCTTAGTCATAGGAATGGAAGCCGGGTGCATTTGTGCATTTGACTTTCTTTACTCAACTTGCTTTCGCTAAGCACAGTTCCCTGGTGCAGGCCTTAACTTTGTTCTTTCATTTCTTCACACCTTTCCAATGTGGATTTCGGAAAAATCACTCAACCACAACCTCACTACTTAGGCTCACAGATTCCATCCTCTCAGGGATGGACAGTGGCCTAATCACATCCGCTGTTTTTGTTGACCTTGCCAGGGCTTTGACACCGCTCCTACTCCCTCCTTGTAGACAACCTCACTTCAGCTGGCCTATCTGACTCTGCCACAAACTGGTTCAGAGCCTACCTTGCAGGTAGAACACAATCAGTTAGAACTGCTGATTCGATATCCCCCTCCACTCCTAATTAACACTGGTGTGCCACAGGGCTCAGTGCTTTACCCAGTACTAGTCTCCATTTTTCTAAATGACCTTCTGTCAGTCTGCACCTCCTCCTTCATCCACATCTATACTGACGACACTGTCCTGTTCTCCTCTGGCCAGTCTCCGTTTGATGTTGCAGCCAGACTACAGCATGACTTCAACAAGGTTCAGCACTGGTTATGCTATAATCAACTCTTTTCTCAACGCCAAGAAGACAGTCTCCATGACCTTTGGCACTAGGCAGAGAGACTCTAGGCTACCCTCCATGATGCCCTCTTTCCGCACCCTTGACTGGACTTCCCGTGAGGATACCTCCTCTTTTAGATACCTTGGGGGTTTGTCTCGACCAATATCTGAACTTTTCTGGTCATGTGGACGCCTTCCTAAAAAAGCTGTGTCCCAAGCTTGGTGCCCTGTACAGGAACCACAGTTGCTTACCTCTATTGGCAAGGCGTAAACTCATCCAGAAGATACTATTTTTGACTACTGTGATGTAGTCTATAGTGCTGCTCCAGGTCTTCCTTATTCAGGATGGACACCCTCTTCAACTCCTTCTGCCGCTTCGCTCGGGACTCCCCCTCCCCACACTCATCACTGTGACCTTTACCACTCTCTTGCATTTCCCTCGCTTGATAACAGACGTCTCTCCCATAGTGCTAAATTCACGTCTAAATTTTGGTTTAGGTCTCTCCTTCCTCCTCCTCCTCTCTATCCATCTCCTCCGCCTCACTCCCTTGGATCCAACGTAGTCTCGTACTATGGCAGTCCTCGATCTCACCTCAGTAGGACAGGCAGCATTCTCACACAGCTTCCCTAAACTTTGGAACTCTACACCCCATCAAATAAAACACTCCTCTTCCCCTCCCTCCATCTCTGCATCCCTGCACAACTTCTCTCTAAATTGTACGTGCTCTTAAGTTCTCCTAACCCCCCACTCACTGTCATACCATGACACTGTATTTCCCAACTGTGATATCACTGCATGTTTGTTCGCTACTCTCTAAATTGATTCACCCTTCCCCTAGCTGAATTAGTTGATCTTACTTCGAGATGGTTCCTGCAGTAAGTCTTCACAAGTAGGACTGCGCTTCTGGCGTCAGGACCTGCACAAAATTAGCAGCTAGCAATCATCAGGGGCACTGCCCCGCATCGGGTGATGGATGTCATTGCGATTATAAATAGGCGGTCCCCACCCGCCCACCAGTTCTTTTCCACCATCTACCTGAATCGTGGACTCATGGTGAAACAGCCCAAGAAAAAGTGCTCCAAGTGCAGCGCGCATATCCCGCATGGGGATGACCACTCCCGCTGCTTCCTCTGTCTGGGGCCTAAGCATAAGACCACAGAGCGTTCTATCTGCCAGGCCTTCAACCAGGTCACTCACACCCATCGCCAGAGGACTCTCGATGCCCATTTATTGAAGCAACAACTGGCATCGATGGAAAGAGAGCTCCAGGAGCTCAGGGGAACGATCATCATCACCTGCCCTGGAAAGAAAAAGGAGGAGAAACACGGAGAGTGGAGTCGTTCTCCTCAGAGAAAAAGTAGCTAGACAGCCCGCGCCATCTTGGTGGTGCCTCCACCCAGGGAGCACCCACCTCCTGGGCCTTGTCCGCTCTGGCGGACCGCACTTCTTCTCCCCATCTGCCGCGGTCAGTGGGCAGTCGGGGTCTCCTCTTCTGAGGGTACAGTTGTATTTTCTGCTTTTAGCTCGGCCGATAAGCCGCACTCCGGCTCTACCACCGGGCGCCCAGCCCAGGCCGATCAGCCTGACTCTAGCTTTCCAGCTTCTGTCAGCCCGGCCGTGGTCTCTAAGTCTACCATCTGCTTCTCTAACGCTCACCAGACTGTCGCCTCTAAGTCGGTCACCGGACTATCCGATGACCACATGGTGACTGCTCTCCCGTTGGACTCCCTTGTGGTCCCCGACACCCGGCAGAGTAAGCTTGGAGGTTCCCCTTCCTCCCTCCAGGGTTCTCCCTCTAGGGAATAACTAACCTTACCCCTGACATCTTTGGGCCAGATATCCAGGAGTCCCTAACGTTGGACTTCTCGAGACGCCTGCCTCACCAGCAGACCTGTTAATGGGGGCTCTTCCGGATTTACCCCCTCACCTGTCTCATTCCCGCCGTTGGATAGGCTTCTGACGCCAGTTCCCTCGCCAGACCCTTTTGGGGGCAGAATGGACCAAACTATTACTGAACCTTTGGGGCTCTCTCCAACATCTGCCGATTGACCCAAACCCCCAGTGGTCCGCTGCACCCCTCTCTCCGGACCTTATGCTCCTACGCCGGACCCAACGGGTACTACCCTGGCTATGCGCCACAGTTTCCCAACACCCGACCCCGGGGTCCAGCTCCGGTTACCTGCCTCTGATGCCGGGTCAGTTCTATGGCTACTAGTACCCTTTCTGGTACCAGTCACCCAGCTACCCATCCCACTCTATGGAGTACCCAGGATACCCTCCTCCACCTCCTCAGCCGGAGCAAAGTCCATAGCTTGGTGGAAGGACGCCAAGTCCCTGCTCTTACAGGAGTTGGGCCAGCCCCAGCTGTTAGTCAGGCTACCCGCCTACAGGGTTCCTCCGGGAAGTCCTGCTACTTCCAGCAGAGTTTCTGAAAGAGATACAGCTCTGCCATCTGGAATCTCTATTGGGGCACAGAGTCACGGAGGCTGTTCCAGATGTCACTTCTTTGCCCAGTAGTCTGGAATCCTCTGACTCAGAGGATTCGGACGTGGGGGACCTGTCAGAACCCCATTCTCCCATAGAGCCTCAGTCAAAAGAGTCACCAAAATCTCCCCCAGAGGATCTATCTTTCGCAGAACTCCTTCGGTCCATCCAGAGATCATGCGGGTGGGCATCTCAGGAACTGGACCCCAAATGCAGAAGACTTGCGGAGCATCTGGACCTGGTCAGTGCGGACCCCCTCCCCATCCCTCCTTGGACAGGGCCGCATTAAGACCTTACATCCAGAATCTGGCAACAGCCGTCTTTGATCCTTGTGGTATCTAAGAAAGCCGACAGGACCTACCACCCCCCGGAAGGGGTTTCCCACCTTGCAGCTCAACCCAAAGCGGACTCTTATCGTCATCACTGCAGCGCATGATAGGTCTGCACAGCCTAAACATCTTAGTGCCTCCTCCTGATAAGGAGAGAAGCAAATGGACCAATATGGTCACAAGGTCTTCTCATCTTCTACCCGCACCATATGTTCATTGAACCATGTAGCCCACATGGTGGCTTTTCAGAAGTTGGCCTTGTCCAACCTGGAAAAGGACATCCAAGAAGTCCCTGACGGGCAACTCAGGAACAAACTTCTGGACAAAATCAGGCTGAGTAAATCATCCTGCCGCCATGCCCTTTGGGCAATCTACGACTCTGTTGACTCGGTAGCACATTGTACGGCTACAGGCATCTGCCTGAGGCGCCTTGCATGGCTTCATCTCTCAGGATTGGCTCAAGATGTACAGAACACTCTTATGGATGCTCCCTTCAGGGGTCCAGTTCTGTTTGGCAGCAACGCTAAAGATATTGTCACAGAACTGCAAGAAAGCGGCAAATCTTTGAAAGATGTCCGTTCATTGTACCGCTTGGGTCAGAAACCCAAGCAGAATTTTCGTCGCCCCCAACGGAAATGGAACAAACAGAACCAGGGCAGATGTCAGAACAAGCGTCGCACCTCTGGCTGTGGCGCTCAAACCCCCCAGGCTAAATTCCCAAAAACAGCTGCTGGGGCAAGGCGCCTCCCTCAGCGCCCTGACTTCACGGATCCCCTCTACCTCCTCCTGCGGAGGAACCAGTGGGGGAGATTCGCCCACCTGAAAGGTGGAAAGTCGGAATGCAGATGCGTGGGTCCTGTACAGCTAATTGCAAGAGGTCACACTATAGAGTTTCTGGAGAGACCACCCACCAGCCCTCTGGGCAGGTCTTATTACCTGTCAGGCCATAACCTTGGTCCTGCAGGAAATCCAAGCTTTACTGCAAAAATCAGCCATAGAGCGGGTTCCACTACAGCAGATAGGAAGGATTTCTACCGCTTCTTCCTAGTACCCAGAAAGGTGGGACTTCTCAGACCAATTCTAGATTTCAGCATGCTCAGCCTCTTAGTGAAATACAAGAGGTTTCGTGATGTTGACACTCTAGGACTCTTTGCCCTGCTCCAACAAACAAATGGTTGTGTTCCCTGGATATGTGGATGCCTACCTACATATCCCCAATCTTCTGTCCCACTGCCGCTTTCTGAGATTCTCCTTCCAGGAGGAGCATTTTCAGTTCAGAGCCCTTCCCTTTGGCCTCTCTTTGGCACCTCAAGTTTTCACTAAGTGCCTAGTGGTGCTAGCGACGATCCTACATCGCAAGGGCATCTATGTGTTCCCATACCTGGACGATTGGCTGCTTTCAGCCCCATCCCAGGACAGTCTGATGGATTCCCTTTCCTTCACCCTGGACCTTTTCTCCAGACTTGGGATCACTGTCAGTTACCCCAAGTCTCAATTGGTACCCTCCCGGCACCTCCAATTCATAGGAGCAGTGCTGGACCCGGTCCAGGGCAGGGCCTTCCTTCTGGCTGACAGAGCGGAGACCCTTATCTCCCAAGCAGCTCTGGTGGCCGCCTCCCACTGGACCACAGCGCGCTCGGTTTTACGACTGCTGAGTCTGATGGCAGCCGCCATTCCCACAGTTCCATTTTCCAGACTGCACATGAGGGTGACCCAGTGGTCTCTACGAGTACAATGGGATCAACGCTTGGATGACATGGACCCGACAGTTCTAGTCTCCAACAGCCTTCAGAGGGACCTACTTTGATGGCAGGACCCATCCAACCTCTCGTGGGGATCCTTTTCCACTTCTGTTCCCCATCATGACTCTCACGCCAGATGCTTCGAATCGCTGATGGGGGCTCACCTGGAGACCATCCGACTCAAGGAACTGGTCCCCCACGGAGGAGAAACTTCACATCAGTATCTTGGGGACAAGAGCAGTCCTCTTTGCTCTTCAAGCTTTTCAGTCCCTCTTAGTTCCGGCAACACTTCTCATACAGACCGACAACATGGCAGCAGTCTGTACATCAAGAAACAGGGAGGCACCCATTCGTGCACCCCTTTGCAAGGAGGTGATGTGGGCATGGTACTGGGCTGTTCGACACGGCCTGTCCTGACAGCAGTCCACGTGCCAGGTGTTCCACAGCATTCTGAGACAGTTCAGCTCAATCGCCAGGGCTCACGAGTGGGAGTTAAAGCAGGCAGTAGTAGAAGATTTTTCTAGGAGCGTGGATATGTTGTTCATCCACACTCATTGGCATTGTCCCTTTCTCTTTAAATTTGCTGGAAGTCTTCAAGCTAGCTCCTCCCACCCACCTGGGGGTATATACCTCAGCTCTGCCCCATGACGCCAGATCTTCCTTTCCACTGGAAGATGGAGGTTGCTCCCTCCCATGTCTCGCATTCATAGGCCCTGGCTTTCAAATCTTCGGCTTTACCGAAATTAAAACTCATTCGAGTTAGCGATTGCACATTTGCATCTTCGATCATGGAGGAGAAATCTTCCCCAGGATTTCGCTGGCTCCTTGCGGCCAAAAGATGTCGCGCACCGATCCCCATCTTACGTGCGTCTACTGCCCGGGTGTCCGGCCATGACACCTCATCCTGCAGTTTCTGCTTGGCCTTCCATCCCAGCGTCCTGGACGGCCACATGGCACGCCTGAAACTGGGGAAACCGGAGAAAAGGAACCCTCCGTGAAGTCCAAGGAGGCTAGGGGGTATCAAGGGTTATGGGTTCGCCAAGCAGCTGGAACGCATGCAGGCATTAGAGGAAGAAGTCGACATCTCTCGCTAATCGAAGCTTCTTCATCCCACTGAACCTAGGCTCCACCTTTACAGGTTTGTTTAAGGAGTTGTGCCAGGCTCTTCCCACCCGGTGAGGCACCCATGGACTCGCACTCCTCCCTGCTCTCTGAAGAGGAAAAGAACCTTCTTCTGCCCCTGACGGCGATCTTGAGACTCGAGAGAGGCCTCAGTCCCAGGAGCATGCGGTCTCGACCTCAGTCGAGATCGCCTCCTTGGCCACAGGCTTTACAGACCTTCCATCTGGCCAGAAGACCGAGGAAGTGGCCAATGACGTCGAGATCATTCTCAACCCGATCGACCCTTTGTTGCCAGCCATGGTTGACGACTCCTTAGAAAGGACCCCGGTCCTAGTGTTTCCTGATGAGGAGACACAGCCTGCTGGCGTCCCCATTACGGATCCGGTTCTGGACCCTCGGGTTTCACAGATTTCCCCCAGTGTCTCCCGATCGACCGAGTTGGCCTGCCCGATCTCGGTCGAGGTCTAGAACCCCCTCGGCCACACAACCGAGGACGAGCCATAAGCGCTTTAAGAAGAGGCGACGTCACAGGTTGTCCTCATCCTCCTCGGACGAGGAGATGCTCCAATGGAAATGAGGATCTTATGTGGCAACTGCTGATTCTGACCGGGCAGAAGCCGGCTCCGCCACCCACCCCAGCCATTACTTGGCTCTCGTCTCCCAAGCGAGACAACCCCTCCGGAACCGAAACCCTCGGTTCCTCCGCCTGTGGGGCCGGCCCGTCCCCTGGTTCAGCCTATTCCGGTGTCTTCACCTTTTCGGGTGGAACTGCCACCTAAGCAGCCTGTGGGAGGGGCTTCCTCAAAAGAGGACCAACAGGACGCCGGACTTCCCCAATGTCTGTCGGTCACAGTCACCCTGGACCGTCCTTGGCGGATCGAGGGTGATTTAGGCGGCAGGCCGTTGTACCCCGACTCTCTCGGACTCTGATGTCACCAGGCTCCACTCTCATCCTGGGATGATGAGTCGTCCGTTAGCACAGGGATGGAGGAAGGGCCTTCCTCCTTCCAAGGATTCTGTGTCTCATTTCCGACTCCACCGAATGCCCCTGAATCTATCCAGAAAAGGCAAAGCACCCTCTCACAGATATCCTAAAGAGAGGATACCCCAATGGAGGCCTTTCCTGTGGCCGAAGCCATCGTTAGCCTGGCCCTCGAACTTTGGCAGCGCCCTGCCTCATGCCCAGCATCGCCGTCTGCATGGCCACTAAGCACGTGGTGCCCATGGGTCCCTTATGGGTTCACAGAGCACCTTCGTCGAAGAGCTTGGTGACCGCCTCTGTATTCAGGCATACTGGCAGTTTGTCCGACACTGACCGACCTCCAGACAAAGAGTCCAAAAATATGAACCACTCCACCTGGAAGGTCTATGCGGCTTCCTCCTTGGGCCTTCGTCAGGCCAGCTTGGCTGTCATCATGGTGCACTCCTCTCGTGCCCTTCTCGGGTCATTAGACAAAGTCCTCCCTCATCTCCCTGCGGACATGCAGACCACAGTCAAACAGGTCCGCGACCAGGGCCGTGCTGTGGCCAAATAGCAGCTCCAGAAGGCCCTGGACAACAAAGATTCTTGTGCCCACTTGATGGCCGCCACAGTGGCCTCTCGCCACAGGGCTTGGCTGAGGTTTTCCTCCTTCCCAGTGGATACTCAGCATAAGCTTGCCGACGTGCCTTTCCTTGGGACCAGTTTGTTTGGTCCAGGAGTGGCCGGTCACCTACACCTTGGACGCCACTTCTGCCAAGGGTTCTTCGGGCAACAACCAGCAGAAGAAGAAGAAGCTTTTCTAGGAGTGTGGATATGTTGTTCATCCACACTCTCTGGCATGTCCCTTTCCCCTTTAAATCTTGCCGGAAGTCTTCAAGCTGGCTCCTCCCACCCACCCGGGTGGTAAATACCTCTGCTCCGCCCCATGACGCCAGATCTTTCTTTCCACTGGAAGATTCAGGTTCCCATGTGCTACTTTAGCAGTTTGTAGGCCCTGGCTTCGCAACATCGGTTTCTACTGCAAAAAATTACTCTCAAACTCATCAGAGTTAGCGACTCAGATTACAGCGCATTGGACATGGAGGACAAATCATCCCCCGGTTTTCACTGGTGTACCTGCGGCCAGACGATGTCGCGCACTGATCCCCACCTCTCGTGTGTCTATTACCTAGGTGTCAGACATGACACCACGTCGTGTACCTTTTGTCTAGCCTTCCATCCCAATGTCCTAGAAGACCGCATGGCACACCCAAAATTGGGAAGACTGGAGAAAAGGAACCCGCCGTGAAATCTAAAGAGGCTAGGGTTCCATGCGCAGGATCCGCCAGCAGTTGGAGCAGATGAAGGCATTCGAGGAGGAAGCGGCTCAAGCTTCGGCCAGTCAAAGCTTTTTTGTTCCACTCACCTTCGGCTCTACTTTTACGGGATCCTTCAGGGAGTTGTGCCAGTCTCTCTCCACCAGGAGTGAGGCGCCCATTGGCTCGCAGTCCTCCCGCCCTCAGAAGAAGGAAACAAGGACCCTAAGTCTTCGTCTAAACGGAGACGCTGCTGGAACTGAGAACGGTCCGAGTCCCAGGAAGATGCGGTCTCGACTTCAGTCGAGATCGCTTCCTTGCCCGTCGGCTTTACAGATCTTCCGTCTGGCCACGGCACCGAGACCGAGGAAACGGCTGAACCTGGACTAAAATTATGCTCTAATTGATCGAGCCTTTATCGCCAACTCCAGTTGACGATTCTTTAGAAAAGGACTCGGTTCTTTCCTTTCCGATGAGGAGACACTGCCCTCTGGTGTCCCGATCGAGGAAACCTGTGCGGAACCTCGGTTTTCACCGACTCTGGTGACTCCTGATCGACCGAACCAACCCCATCGGTCTCGATCGGAGTAGGACCCTTCGGTAGATTACCCGAAAAGGGTCACAAACACTCCAAGAAGAAGTGTTGCCACTGATCCTTATCCTCCTCGGACAAGGAGAGGCTTCGATGGAAACTCCGTCAATGCTATGAGGATCCTATGTGGCAACAGCTGATTTTAACTGGGCAGAAGCTGGCCCTGCCGGTTGCACTAGCCATCACCTGGCTCCCGCCTCCCAGGCCGACGCCGACTCTTCCGGAACCGAGGGCCTCGGTTCCTCCGCCCATGGGGCCGGTCCGTATCCCGGCTCGGCCTCTTACGGTCTCTCCACCGATTTTTGGTGGAACCACCGCCTAAGCAGCCTCAGGGAGTGGCTCCCTCGAAAGAGGACTGATAAGACACCAGGCTTCCACGACGTCTGTCGATCACGGTCGTCCTAGATCGCCCTCGGCATATCGAGGGAGACCATTGTACCCAGACTCTTCGGACTCGGGCAACACTGGTTTACACACTCATCCTGGGATGATGAGTCATCAGTGGCGGGGTTGGAGGAAGGTCCTTCCTCCTTTCAGGGCATCCTCCGCCTGATCTCCGAATCCACCAGAATGCCCCTGGAGCCCATCTAGAAAAAGGCGGAGTACCCCCTTACGGATATCCTCATAAGGGGGGGGATACCCCGACGGAGGCCTTTCCCGTGTCCGAAGCCATCGTTGGCCCGGCCCTTGAGCTTTGGCAGCGTCCTGCTTCCTGCCCAGCTCAGTCTGCCCGCATGGCCCGCAAGTATACGGTGCCCATGGGGTCCCTGGTGGGGTTCACAGAACATCCTTTGGCCAAAAGCCTAGTGACTGCTTCTGTGTTCAGACGTACTGGTAGCTCAGCCAACACGGACCAACCCCCGGACAAGGATTCCAAGAATATGGACCATTCTGCCCGTAAGGTTTATGCAGCCTCCTCCTTAGGCCTTCGTTAGGCCAGCTCGGCTGTTATCATGGCACACTTCTCTCATGCCCTCCTTGGGTCATTAGATGGAGTCCTCCCTCACCTCCCAGCAGACATGCAGACTACTGTCGAGTAGCTCCGTGATCAGGGCCGTGCTGTTGCAAAACAGCAGCTCCAGATGGCCCTGGACATTGGGGATTCCTGTGCCCGCTCCTTAGCAGCCACAGTGGCCACTCGCCGCAGGGCTTGGCTGCGGCTACCCTCCTTCCCGGCGGATACCCAGCACAAGTTAGCTGACGTGCCCTTCCTTGGCACCGACCTCTTCGGTCCGGGAGTGGCTGGTCACCTACAGCGCATAGAGCAGTCCAGTGCCACCTAGGATGCTACCTCTGCGAAGGGTTCTTCAGGCAAAAAACAGCAGAAGTGCAAGAAGAAGCCTTTTCGGCACTCTTCCCCTGTGGTTAGGCAGCCCTCCTATCAAGGAGGTCAACAGCAACAGCAGGCTCAAGCTTGGTGCCCCAGGCCCAAGCAGGGTCCTCAACAGCCCCCTAAAGAAGGCAGAGGAGCTGGTCCAGGCGTCGCCTCCTCTAAGCCTGCTCAGTGACAGGTTGGGGGTTGCCACCCTAAACCAGTCACTTCAGCTCTGGGTCCTCCCGTGGGGGGCCGTCTCCGCCACTGTCTTTCCGCCTGGTCCAATATCGCCTGGGACAGGTGGGTTCTAGAAGTGGTCGGCCAGGGACTGCCTCTGGAGTTCGAGCAGTACCCTCCCAGCCGAGTCAGCGCCTCGGGAAGAAAGGATCTCAGCTTGCACTCAGTCAGGTCTTCAAGGTGACATTGCTCAGCTTCTCCACGAAGGTGGCGGTAGCCCCAGTGCCGGATCCTCCTACAGACCCAGGCTTCATGTCCAGGTACTTCCAGGTGCCCAAGCGGACGGGAGGTTGGCGCGATCCTAGATCTCCACGACCTGAATCAGTATCTCAGGTCTCGCACCTTCCGGATGGTAACTCTGAACCAGATCATACCATCCCTGGTGCGAAACGTGGTTCTGTTCACTGGATCTGCAGGACGCGTTCTTTCACATCCCAATCCGTCTGTCCCGTCAGCGGTTTTTCTGCTTCAGGGTGCGGGACCCTGTACGAGTTCCGAGCCATGCAGTTCGGCCTGTCATCGGACCTCGGTCTTCACCAAATGCATTGCAGTGGTGACAGCCCATCTCTGGCATTGAGGAATCCGGTCACGCTTATCTCGATGACTGGCTCTTGGCAGGTTCCTCCTTCAGGAGGTGGAGAGATCCAGGATCTGGATGTCCGAACCTGCTCCAACTAGGCATGCTGATCAGCGAGGCCAAGTCATAACTTGTGCCCTGTCAGGTGATGGACTTCATCGGGGCAGAGCTCGACTCTCATCAAGCCAGAGCTCGGCTCCTGGCGGACAGGGCGGAGGTTCTTTCCTCCTTTGCCCAGTCATTTCTGGTTGGGCACTTGCACCCTTCCCGGGACTTCCTGCGCCTTCTGGGTTTACATGGCGGCGTGCACCTCAGTGGTCCGTTGGGCCAGATGTCACATGCGCCCCCTTCAATGGGAGCTGGCCGCTCAGTGGACTCAGCACCACGGTCATTTCGAGCAGTTGATCACTGTGACCCAGAAGATGTGGGACGCTCTCCAATGGTGGACCGCCCCAGAACGGTTGCAGGAGGGGATCCCGTTTGTCCGCCCCCGAGCCGACGGTTGCCTCTCTCATGGGCTGGGGAGCCCACATGGGGGATAGCAGAGCCCACGGGTTCTGGACCCATGAGGAGTCTCGATGCCACATCAACCTGTTGGAGCTCAGAGCAGTCAGACTGGCGCAGTCAGCTTTCGCTCCTCAGCTCCGGGGTCAAGTGGTTCAAGTCCAGACGGACAACACCACGACGATGTATTACCTCAACAAACAGGGCGGCACACACCTCGCCTGCTATGCAAGGAGGCGCCCAATCTGGACCCTCGTCAACCGGTTGGAGGCGGATCTCCTAGCCATCCATGTGGCAGGAGTCTCGAACCAGCTGGCGGATGCTCTCAGCCATATAAGCTAGACATCCCATGAGTGGTTACTCCATCCAGAGGTAGCTTACAACTTGTTCTCCTGTTGGGGCAAACCGATGGTGGACCTGTTTGCTTCCAGGGAAAACACCAAGCTGAGGCTGTATCATGCTCGCCCCCCACCAGCAGGGCTCGCTGCAGGAGATGCCTTCTTGAAGCTGTGGACCCCAGGCCTCCTAGACACCTTCCTCCATTTTCCTTAATCCACACGGTGTTACTTAAGGTGAGGAGGGACAAGACGGTGATTGTCAGCCCCAGACTGGCGCCCAGTTCTGGTACCCAGATCTCCTCAGCCTCAGCTGCAGGCCCCCGGAGCGGCTTTGTACACTCCCGGACCTGATATCTCTGAATCGGGGGAAGGTTTTCCATCCAGACCTTCAATCCCTGCACCTCACAGCCTGGAACCTGAGAGGCTACAGATCTTACTTCGAGAGGACTCTTGCAGTAGGTAATTGCATATAGGACTGACGAAGGTAGGCGGCAGGACCCCAAGGAAAAATTTCTAGCTAGCAGTCCCTGGCAAGGGACCGCCCCCACGTCAGGTAACCGGTGTCAGGAGATGTCGGTATAAAGGGGCGGTCCCTCACACCCGCCTTCCAGCTTCTTTCCCACCGTTGGTTTATGCCAGCACCTTGGAAAGTTCTCTGCTTGTCAGGCCCTTTCATCGGTTATTTTACCGAGTTTTTTTCACTTTTTCTACTATAATCGTTAGTCATTCATCGGTGTATGTCGTCCCCTACACCCTCAGAGCACAAAAATAAGTGTGACTCGTGCGGCGCCCAACTCCCGCACAAGGACGGCCATTCCCTGTGGCTTTTTTGCTAGACCCCGACCATCAAATTGAGAAGTGCCAGCACTGCCTGAGTTTCAACACGGCCACCTGGAGAAGGCGGCAGCAGTCCCTGGAAGCCCACATTCTCAAAAAGAAGATAAGCTCTATGGAGAAGGAACTCAAAAAACTGCGGCAGGCGTCAACTTCCCCTGAAGGCCATTGCAAGAGAAAGGACAAGGAAAAGCACCAGGACAAGGGCTCCTCTCCCACAGCGACTCCCTCAGGGGTCGCTGTGTTGAAAAATAACGGCCCCCGAGGGAACCGCTCTCGGCAGCCAGCGTCTGGTTCATGCTGGACCCTTCTGGTGCCTCTGGGCTCTTGGAGGCTTCTGTCCCCGGTAAAGCCCTGGTTTCCCGGCCTACCAGCGTGGGCGGCTCCGATAAGCCAGACGTCGGCTCCTCCAGCGTTCGCACGGAGAGGGTCGATAAGTCGACTGACCTTTCGGGGCAGAGCACGACCCCTCTTCTGCCAGACCAGACCGCCCCTCCTTGGCAGCCTGCCTCTGGCGAAGGATCCGTTAAGTCGGACACCGGCCCCTCCGATGTCTGCCGGATCCCACTGACAAGACGCACGTCAGCTCGCCCGACGTCTCGCGACAGTGGATGAACCGACGCTGGACCTCCCACGCCTGTCACTCCTGCTCCTGCAGCCTCGCTGCCTCCAGGGACCCTGAATCTCCTCTCCACCCCGGGACTTTCCCCCTCCGTCCCCGGGCGAGGGTGAGATCCTGGTTCCACCTCTGTCGGATCAATCTCCTGCTGATCTGACGTCAGTTCCCTGGATGCCGGTTCCGACGTCAGCACCTCGGACGCCGGCCCCGACGCCAGTAGTGCCGACCCCGGGCGACATCCCACTTCCGCATGCCGCCCCCAACGCTGGGCCCTCCACCCTCCGGGCCTTCTGCTCCAGTTCTGCCCAAGGGTTTGCTCCAGCAGCCCCCGGTACTTCGGACCCCATCATATCCAACGCAGTCGCACTCTGGGACCGCAGTATCCGACGTCGCAGTACTCTGGTGCCAGCCTACCCGATGCTGGGCTTCCCGCTGGCGGGTTATGGATGCTTGCCCTATGGGTATAACCCACATCCTTATCCCCCTCCTCTTCCACCGCCCCCCAGCTGCCGGTGGATTTGCAGGAGACTCTAGCCTCCTGGTGGACTGAAGCCAAGACTCGGCTCACCAGAGAGATGGAGAGTAGTCTTCCGACGACGGTGCCAGTTCAGGTTCCCGTACGTCCACTGCGACAAACTCCCTCTCCTCCTCCAGACTCTGGGGATAAACCCTCTGGGTCCAGAGAGGGGCAGGATACGCTTCCCAGAGGGCTTCCCAAGGGGTCCATTCCTCCCCCTAGACGGAAAAGGGAGTCATCTTCTTCAGTTTCTTCCTCCTCCTCGGACGCCTCTGACGGCTGCTTCGAGAAGGACAACGAGCCTCGCCTCCTGTCCAAAGCACAGGTTAGCATCGACGAAGTCTCTGAGGATCCTTCTTTCACGGAGCTCCTACGCCAAATCCAGGCAGTACATAAGTGGCAGTCCTGGAGCCAGACCCACAGCGGTTGAAACTCACTGAGCATCTGGATCTGCCCGTCACAGCTCCCACCTTGGTGCCACCTTGGATTGAGCCTCATGCCCTCCTTGTTATCACTATTTGGAAACAACCGTTGGCATTAGCCCCTCCTCCTTGGAAGTCAAACAGGCTATACCAGGCTCCAGAGGGTGTCGACTTTTTTGATTCCCACCCTCGAGCTGACTCGGTCGTGATTAGCGCCGCTCATGGCCACTCAGCTAATCCAAAACACCATAGCTCGTCACCACCTGATAAAGAATCTCGCCTTCTGGACCAGTATGGAAAGAAGATTTTCGCTTCTTCCACGCTGGGGATCAGGGCCCTGAACTATGTCGGTCACATGGGAGACTACCAGAAGGCAATTCTTTCTGAGGTGGAAACCAGTTAGACTCCTGCTGGACTCTCAAGTCAAGCAGGAACTGTCTGACCTTGTCCACTCTGCATCGCCAGCAGTGCACACATGCTTCTAGGCGACTCACGATGCAGTGGACACTGCTGGATGGAGCTCAGCTGGCCAGACTCTACGACGCCATGCTTGGCTCCGCATGTCAGGGTTGGTCCCGAAGTGCAGTCCGCATCCAGGAAGCGCCTTCCGGGGTCAGTGTCTTCGGAGGTGATGTCAAGGAAATCGCCACCCATCTGTGGAAGAAGGATGGCACTAAAGTCGGTTGACTCTGTGTACCATCCCTATCAACCGCAGCTACCGCCCCTTTGCAGACGGAATCGGCCAAAGGCGAAACCTCTGGGAAAGCGGACCACTAAATGCCAGGCCCCCCTCAGCTGCCAAGCCCCCTCTGCCCAAAAAAGCAGTGGGTGCTTCAGCTGCGGTGCTGCCCCATACCACCTGACTCTTTCCCTCTCCCACAGCCTTTGGGCTTCCCAGAGGAACCAGTAGGAGGGAGGTTCTCCCTCCACCTTCCGGCCTGGGAGAGGATGACAACAGATTCATGGGTGCTCCAACTAGTTGCAGAAGGACACTCAATAGAGTTTCTTCAGAAACCACCTCGTCACCCTCCCCAAAGGTCGTCGTACTCTCGGGAACATCATCTTTTGGTCCAGGAAGAGATTTCAGCTCTGTTGCTGAAAGAGGTGATAGAATGTGTCCCCCTTTCCCTCCAGGGAATGGGTTACTATTCCCATTTCTTCCTGGTTCCGAAGAAGACAGGAGATGTAAGACCCATCCTAGATCTCGGTTCCCTGAACCTGTTCGTGAGTACAAGAGGTTCAGAATGCCTCACTGCAGAGCCTTCTGCCCCTCATCTGCTCTGGCCAGTGGATGTGTGTTTGGATATGCAGGATGCCTACCTGCATATCTCCATTCGCCCATCCCACCGCAGAGATATCTCCGTTGCTTTCCAGGGGACCACTACCAGTTCAAGGCACTTTCATTTGGCTTCTCCTCAGCTCCCGAGTATTTAACAAATGCCTGGCAGTGGTGGCGGCCTTCCTGCATACCCGGGGAGTGCAGGTTTTCCCGTGCCTGGACGACTGGCTCCTGGTGGCCTCATCCAGGGAGGAACTCCTGCGCTGCCTTTCCCTTACCCAACAGGTCTTTGCCTGCCTGGGTATTACCATCAACCATTCCAAGTCTCATTTGATCCCATCCCAGAGACTCCAGTTTATCGGGGTGATACTGGACAAGACCCTAGGCAAGGCCTTCCTGCAGCCGGACAGGGCTGCCACTATTCAGACTCGGGTAAGCCTGTTGTCCGGCCACAGGCGAGTCACTACAAGGTTGGTTCTTCGCCTTCCCGGGCTCATGGCGGCTGCTATTCCGACAGTTCCTCGCGCTCGGCTCCACATGAGGGTTTCCCAGTGGACGCTTCGCTCCCAATGGGATCAATTGACGGACGACTTGGATCAGCTAGTTCTGGTCTCCTCTCCCATGGTTCGAGACTTGCAGTGGTGGATGGTCAGAGAGAACCTGTTTCGGGGGGTTTCATTCTTCATTCCTCCCCCCTCCCAGACTCTTGACTACAGATGCCTTGGGCGAAGGTTGGGGAGCCCATCTTGGTCCTCATCGGACCCTGGGCACTGGGTCCAAGCTCAATCAAACCCTTCACATCAATGTGCTAGAGCTTCGGGCAGTACTGTATGCCCTCCAAGCCCTCCACCTGTATCTCCTTCCAGGCCACCTAGCCGTCCAGACGGACAATATGTGTGTGTTATGGTACATCAGCAAACAGGGAGGGACTCGAGCCTACCCTCTTGCAGGGAAGCCAATGAGATGTGGGACTGGGCAGTACAGCACTACCTTCACCTCACCGCAATTCATGTTCTGGGAGTTGACACACCTTGGCAGACAAGCTGAGTCGTCTGCCTGCCCGGCCCACGAGTGGGAACTGGATCAAGGGGTCCTAGACGATATCTTCCTATGCTGGGGAACACCACAGGTAGACCTGTTCGCTTCCCCTCAAAACGCAAAGCTTCCAGTCTTCTGCTCGCTCGTTTAAAAATGAGGCATTTTCTGGAGAGACACTCTGTCTCTAGATTGGAAGGACATTCATCTGTGCCTTTCCCCCAATTCCTTTGATCCCAAGGGTCTTTCAGAAACTAGGGTCAGAAGGAGCACGAATGATTCTGATCGCTCCTTTTTGGCCCAGGCAAGTTTGGTTCTCTCTTCTGCAACAATCCTCAGAGGAACCACCGCTTCCTCTTCCTCTGTTACAAGGTTTGCTGACCCAGGATCAGGGGACCCTGGTCCATCCAGGTCTCAAGTCCCTTCAGCTTCATGCATGGCTCCTGCAGACAAAGCTCAGGCCCGCTTTGGAGTTTCTCCCCAGGTGGCGGAGATTCTGGTGGAGGCTAAGAAACCCTCCACCAGGTCTACCTATGCCATGAAGTGGAAAAGATTCACAATTTGGGCTGCTTCAAAAGATGTTGAGCCTTTCTCCTGCCCTGCTGGTCGTCTGCTGGAGTACCTGCGCCATCTCTTTGATCTGGGTCTTAGTCATTCCTCCCTGAAAGTCCACATGGCGGCCATTTTGGCCTATCGTGTTCCCTTTGCAGACAGAAAGTTTGCTCAGCTGGAGGTCTCTTAGACTTTCCTCAGAGGGGGTCTCCACCTGAGCCCTCATATCTGAGTTCCCGCCCCTCCTTGGGATTTGAATTTTGATTTTGAGAAACTAACTCTGCCTCCCTTTGAGCCAGCAGCTTCTGCAGACTTGAAGTTCCTTTCCTGGAAGACACTTTTTCTTGTGGCCATTACCTCTGCTCGGAGGATTTCCGAGCTCCAGGCCCTGATGTGTAAAATTCCATACTTAATTTTTCACATGGAACGTGTAGCTCTGCATACCAATCCTAAGTTTCTCCCCAAGGTGGTAGTGGAATCTACTCTGAACCAGTCCATAGAGTTACCCACCTTTTTTACGCAGTACTCCAATCAAGGGGAGTATTTGTTACATACTATGGATGTTCACCGGATTCTGAGATACTACACTAACAGGACGAAGGATCTCAGAAAGACAGATCAGCTCTTTGTCTCCTTTGCTCCGAAAAGGAAGGCAATGCTGTTTCTAAGCAATGCCTATCAAAATGGTTGGCTCATTGCATCACTTTCTGTTATGACAAGTACAACAAGACCCTCCCGGGTCAAGTCAGAGGCCACTCCACCAGAGGAGTCGCTGCCTCAGCGGCTTGTTTCAAGAATGTGTCGGCGGCAGACATCTGCGCTGCTGCCACCTGAACCTCCGTCCATACCTTTACAAAACATTACAGTTTGGATATTGCCTCTCGTCGTAGAGAGGGCTTTGGGCTGGCTGTTCTGCAAGGCCTCCTTTCTTAAGGCCTTCACAGCTAGAGGATCTACTTTGAGTAGCTTTCCTCCTCCCGTGTACTTCTCCTTGTTCCAGACTGCTTGGGACTCAGTCCATATATATTACCTGCAAGAGTCCTCTCGGAGATAGTACAAGTTACGAAGAACTCACCGTAACAGCAGATCTTCGAGAGGCTCTGCAATGGTAATACTTTCCCACCCTCCACCCCCTAAAAATTTTTAGCTCCTTTTCCATTTAAGAAAATATCCGCTTCTATCTCGTGCCTGGCCTTTGTTGGTCCTTAGGGAAAGAACTGAAGGTGGGCGTGAGGGATCACTTTATACCGACGTCTCCTGATCACGGTCACCTGATCGGGGGCAGCCTCTCGCCAGGGACTGCTAGCTAGAAATTCTTCCGTGAGGTCCTGCTGCCTGCCGGTGTCAGTCCTGTATGTAATTACCTACTGCAGGAGCCTCTCTTGAAGATCTACTGTTACGGTGAGTTCTTACATAACTGTACTTCCCAGGCTGTGGGTCTTTCCAAAGATGTCTACACTGTTGTGGAGGCATCTAGAAAGGAATTGGCCAGGAAATGTTATGCCTTCAGATGGAAACAATTTTCCATTTGGGGTCAGGGTAAGAGTCTGGACCCCTTATCCTGTTCTGTGGCTAACATTCTCAACTACCTTTGGTCTCTCTCCCAAGGGGGTCTGCGGTCATCGACCCTTAGGGTGCACCTGGCATCCATTTCTGCTGACCGGGCAGGGGCTGATCAGCCGACATTGGCACAGGAGACAGTGGTCGGGCGTTTTTTCAAAGGCCTGGCTCACATATCCCCTCTGGTGCGTGAACCTCCACCTCCGTGGGATCTGCTGCTGGTATTGGCAAAGCTCATGGGCAAGCCATTCGAACCCATGCACAAGTGTGAGTTGTAACACTTGGGAAGACTGCCTTCCTGGTGGCTATCACGCCAGCCAGAAGGACAGGGAGCTCAGGCGCTTTAGGTGGACTCCCTTATCTGGTCTTTCACAGGGACAGAGTTGTCCTGCACCTCCACATGAAATTCTTCCGATGGTGGTGTCAGAGTTTCACCTCAACCAGGTGCTGACTCTGCCGTATACTACCCTAATTACACCTCGGACACCAAGTACAAGCTCCAGACTTGACCCGAGACATGCTCTCTCTATTATAAGGAGAGGATGGTGAAATTGGGCGAGAGGTTCGCCAACTGTTTGTGACCTACGCTGAAGTCAAACGGACCATTGCAAGATGGATTACATCATGCATAGGTTCTGTGCTATGAGTTGGCGGACAAGGAACCTCCTAGAGGGATAAGAGCTCATTCTGCCCGCCATACTGCTGCATCGATGGCTGCTTCCAGAGATATCTCCATACAGGAAATTGTCTGGCTGCTACCTGGAAGCCCAACACCTTCATTACCCACTACACATCAACCTTGAGTCACTCCGGGATGCTGGTTTTGGGACCTCAGTTCTCCAATCTCTGTTCCCTAAGTAGGTGTGCACCTTGTCTCCCTCCTCCCGGAGAACTGCTAGAAGTCTGCCAATAAGTGTGGATGAACAACATATCCATGCTCCTAGAAGAACAGGTTACTGACCTGTAACAGTAGATCTTACTTGAGGGCTCTTGCAGTGGTAATTACATATAGGACTGGCGGCAGGCGCTGGGACCTGAGAAAAATTTCACAGCTAGCAGGCCCTGGCGGGACTGCCCCCGTCAGGTGACCGGCGTCGGGAGGCGTCGGTATAAAGGAGGTGGCCCTGGCGCTGCCTTCCAAGTTCTTTCCGCCGCTAGCTTGTGCAGTGCCCTCGCAGAAAAGTGCATGCTTTGTCAGCCCAATCTCTCGCCGGTTTTAACAAAATGTTTTGTTTTTTCGACTAATGTCAGGTACCATCGCTTATGTATGTCGCCCCTATACCCTCCCGAGCACAAAAAATAAGTGCGATTCGCATGCGCAACTACCGCACAAAGACTGCCATTCCCTGTGCCTGTTCTGCCTAGGCCCCGATCACCGGTCGAGAAGTGCCAGCACTGCTCAGCTTCAACACGCTATCCGGAAAAGGCGGCAGCAATCCCTGGAAGCCCATATTCTGAAGAAGAAAATTAGTTCAATGGAAAAATAACTCAAAAACTGAGGCAGGCGCCCACTTCCCAGGCCATCAGAAGAAGGAGGATAAGGAGAGGCACCGGGACCAGGGCTCCTCCACCACGTCCTCCAAGGGCAGCTGACACAGGTAACGTCCCTCTGGGGACCGCCTCGACGGCCGCCTCGGAGGTTTCCGAAGCGCCAGCCTACCCATCTGGCTCGCGCCAGGCCTGGCGCGGCAGTTGAGGCCTCCGCCGCTGGTTCGGCAGACTCACAGCCTACCAGTGCGGGGCGACTCCGTAAGTCGGGCGTTGGCTCCGACGTCCCGCATGGAGAAGGCCGGTAAGATGCACGACCCTCCGGGCGCGTGGCCTTTACCCACCGGACCAAGCCGATCCTTCTACTCGACCTGCCTCCAGTGATGGCTCCCATAGGCAGGGACGCCGCTCCCCGCCTCAAGCCACTCGTCGGCTTGTCCGGCGTCCGGCTGGCTGACGGAACTGACGACGACCCTCCCATATCTGTCATACCGTTCCCGCAGCTCGCTGCCGCCTGGGGACTCCAGAGTTCCTAGCCCGACCTCGGGATTTTTCCCTTCCTCCCGGGCGACGCTGGGAATCTTCCTCCATCAGACTGTCCTCCAGTGGGGGCGCCGGATCTGACATCGGCTCCCCGGACGCCGATACCTCTGGACGCGGACCCAACACCGGTTCTGCCGACTCCGGGAGACATTCCGCTTGGGTGTCCATCCTCCGCCAGGCCCTCAGCCCTCTGGGCCGTCCAATGTGGACCTGCCCGTGAGGCCGCCGGCCGGGCCGTCTGCTCCGGCAGCTCCCCCGTCTCCCGGGTACCCTCCGTCTTATCTGACGCCAACGTACCTGGGACTACAGTATCCGGCGCCGCAGTACCCAACGCCGGTTTTTCCGACGCCGCAGTACCCGACTCCACAATACCCGACGCCGGGCTTTCCGCAGCCGGGTTTTGGATACTCTCCATACGGGTACAACCCGTATCCTTATCCCCCACAGCTGCCGGTGGACCTGCAGGAGACTCTGGCCTCCTGGTGGGCTGAGGCCAAGGCTCAGCTCACCAAAGAGGTAGAGAGCTGCCTTCCGACGATGGTGCCGTCTCAGGTTCCCGTACGTCCGAGGCGGCATACTCTCTCACCACCTCCGGACTCCAGGGCTCTTCCATCTGGGTCCAGAGAGTGACAGGACACGCCTCCCAAGGGGTCCGCTCCTCCCAGGTCGGGAAGGAGTCTTTTCCTCTTCCTCCTCCTCTTCACCCTCGACTCCTTCAAATTTTCTGACTGTTGCTTCGAGAGAGACTACTACCACGCCGTGGCCGTGGCTCAGGCCAAGGACCCTCCGAAGTCTCCTCCGAAGATCCTTCTTTTACGGAGTTGCTAAGGAAAATCCAGGAGGTTCATCAGTGGCACTCCTGAAACCAGATCCTCAGCATCTGAAACTGCTGAACATCTGGATCTGCCTGTGACAGCTCCTACCTTGAGCCACCCTGGATAGAGCCTCCTCATGACTCTCGTTACCACCACACACTGACAACCCATCCAACAAACTGGCACCCATCCACAAATCTCTGACACGCCTGCCAAGCACCCTCTGATAACTTATCCAGCAGTCTAGGACACTCATCCAGCACCAACTGAAACCTGTCCAACCCACTATGACATATCCTCAAGGATGTTTTCCTACCAATGGTAGGGTGTAGAAAGAGTCACCAATTCAAAGGTATCACACAAGGATAGAAGTTCTTCAGCATGGCGCTATATGAAATTTCCTTAACTCCCATTCACTGTTGCAGTGAGAAGTGCGTGTTTCCAGGGTGCTAGGTCACCTCCTTTAGATTTAATTCCTCTACACTTTGGCCATCTCTTCAGTAGCAGCTAGTTCCACCGATTAAACCTTCTTAAAAAAAAAAAAAAAAACAAATGTTTAACAAGCTGTTGGCCCCACCTGGACTGCTGCATGGAGCTCTGGCTCTCTACCACAAAGATCTCATCTATGGGCACCATAGCACCTTACTTACCAGCCTCCCACCCCAATCCACGCAACCCTGATACCCTATTACACGCTCTGACACTCCAGCCCAGCATCATGGACACCATGTTCTCAACCTCTGACACCCCACCCTGCAGTCCCTGAACCATTCCAGCATTCTCAAACTCCAGCTTTATGCCATCTAATACCCCATCACAAACCATGTCGTACGCCCTCTGTCGTCATCCAGCACATTTTTCCACCTCTGTTAGATTGGAAAATAGTCTCCCATTGAAAGTGGTACAGACGAGATACACTTTCAATTGTGCTGCTCTAAGAAATTCCATTAACCTCATTTTGTGTTGCAGTGACGGCTGCAGACTTGTGACCGGTAGGTTTGAGCCTCTTTAGTGTCGATTTTCTGGCACCATTCGGTTATAGTTGTCTAGCAGCAGAGGTTACGCTCAATATACCTTTATCCACAAAATACCAACCAACTGTGTAACAGAATTTCAAAGAGATAAATGTATAGGAAAATGACAATGTTTGTAACTCACGATAGTTGCTGAATTTGTTATGCATTTGCTAATGCCACAGAAATGGCATTCCACTCTTTATCCTCTTGGCATCTCTCCTCCCACTGAGCCACGGCATACAACTGCTTTCCTGCACCTCACTGTAGAAGCAATGAATGCCATGAAAACACGTACTTGAATTCACATGCAATATGAAGTAATATACTTTAGCCACAGCGTCCCCCAGGTTGCAACAGCGGTGCCCAAATACGTCTTGATTCACTAAGCCTTTTTAAGCAGTGTGCAGATCTTATTGTGACTGTGTGCAGGGCCAGCCACTGCTGGGCTACGGTAACATTTTCAAAAATTTCTTTACTACTGTCTCTGTGGCGCAAACGGTTAGGTGCTCTCGGTGTTAACCGAAAGGTTGGTGGTTCAAGCCCACCCAGGGACGGCTTTTATCCCCTGCAATACACTACACACATAAAACAGAACACTCTTAAAACAAATAGCAAGTAGACACATTTCCCGGAACGTACAGTACCTTGGTGTACAAAGAATTTGAAAGTGGAGGTGGCATCAGTAATAGAGTAGATTTTGTCCATACTGTGTTCTGTGACTTTATCTGGCAACAACATAAATTAATCAATTGGGTCTCAATGTGTTGTTCAGTCAAAATGGAATGATACAGAATGATTAAATCTTTCAATCCACTCAGGCTTAGAATTCAAATAGATACACTCTCAGTCATGTCCATGGAACACGGTAGATGATATTGAGTTTTCTAACTCATCCGCATCATATTCAACCAATCTCTGCTCACTCTACTCTGCACATGGGATCTCTTGAAACCACAGAAGTCCCTCATCTGCACCCTGAAGCAGGGAATTCACCGCATTTTCCATTGAGGATTTTTCTTTTTTCTTTAGCAGCTGTTCTTATTGAGTTTGTTTGATATGTAAGGATATTTTATTAATCAGCTGATTTATTATATTATTCATAATGGATGCAGCTTGTGATGTTATAAGGAAATGGAAAACAGAATTGGCCATTTTTACCTGGAAAAGAGGGAACGATTTAATGGATTTAGATGTTTTGCAACCTTAACATTTTGCACCATTTCCAGTGCAGCTCCACTGCACCTACTTATCCCTCACATTTGCACGCCAGTTCAACAATGCCACTTTGCCCTAAAGTGTCATGAAAACCTTTGTTAGCAAAAAGCCTTTTCTACAAAAGATTGTGTGTCAGATCTGACTGTTAAGACATGCCGATTTTCTCAAGTTTAAGAGACAAATGAAAAGAATTGATTTTACGAGTCAGCCAAATGAAACTGATGGTTTTAAATCAGTCACCTTTACGGATGCTGCAGTATCTCTGCACTCAAGAGCTCTCATGTTTTCTGTGCATACCACTACTGTTCTGCTTCATTTTGATTCACCTCCTTGCACCAAAAGAATATGTGGAGAGAGTGTAGTAGGCTCTCATCCATCTTTGCTTGGCTCTGAAATTTCTGTGACACTCACAGCATGAAAACAAACTTTATATACTGCTTTTAATTTTCCAACACTTGACATGAACTAGGGCCCTAAGCCCTTTAGCTACTGCTTTCCAAAAAGAGCTACCTGGCTGCACAAGCACATCTCCTGACAAGGTAATAAGAGCCTGTGAGGCAGGCGATTAGGATCGTGCAGCTGCTACTGCAGCTGCAATGGTTGCCTGCCTGCGACTGAATTTGGGAGTGTTGACTCTGTGGTACTCATCAGGTTAGTGCTGATTCTTAATCTCGAAAGGTTGGTGGTTCAAGGCCACCTAAGGACATTTTTTTTTTTTTTTAAATAACATGCAGAAAAACAATATTACGCCAGAGCACTCTTAAAAGAAATATCAAGAAAGCAACTTTACCGGAATGAACGATGGCTGTGAGAGAATTGAACACTGCACGTGGCATTGCCTAGAAAGTAAATTCTATCAATCAACTTTTTATTGGCATTCGCCCATGAAGAACGACTGATTATATTGATTTTTGTAAACAGCATGGTTCATTCAACCAATAGGTATTGAGATGAACGTGCACATGAGGATCTTTAAAGCCATTATGGACTCATGGCCAAGGCCTGAAACATGGCATGGTGTCCCATCTTTGATTATGTTTATTTTATCCCTTTTCTAAGTAACATTTTCTATTGATTTTCCACCGTAGACCTTTAATCTTGACTTAATGCTTTCCAAGCTGAGCTACTCTTGTCCCATATTCCCATGCCCAGAGCTACTTCATCTCCTCAGAGGCAACACCCTTGCCAAACCTAACATGTAAGCTAAACTCTAACATCACATTTCCTCCGACTCGACACCACCCAACAAATGCCATGCCCAGCATTCTCTAGCTCCTCCCATCCTCCAGTTCTCACACTCCAACTCTCTATCCTTGGACACCATGGTCCAGCATTTTTTTCTTCCCACCCAGCAGATCTCGAACCCTGGCCGGCCTTTCTCAACATCCCCAGCTTGGTACCATCCGAAGCTGTTCATCAGAGATCTGACACTTCATCCACCAGCCTCTCTGAATATCCGCTATGCACACACTGACAACCCATCCAACAAACTGGCACCCATCCACAAATTCTCTGACACGCCTGTCAAGCACCCTCTGATACCTCTATCCAGCGTGTTTGGGGACACTCATCCAGTACCAACTTGAAACTCTGTCCAACCCACTCATGACATATCTCAATGATGTTTTCCTACCAATGGTAGGTGTAGAAAGAGTCACCAATTCAAAGGTATCACACAAGATAGAAGTTCTTCAGTATGGCTATATGAAATTTCTTCAACCCCATTCACTGTTGCAGAGAAGTGCGTGGTTTGCAGGGTAAGCAGGGTCAGCCTCCTTAGATTGCATTCTCTGGCACTCTGGCTATCTCTCGTGCAGCAGCTGGGTTACACCGATTAAACTTTCTTCTTAAAAACAAAATGTTTAACAAGCTGTTGGTTCCACCTGGACTGCTGCATGGAGCTCTGTTTCTCAGTACAAAGAACTCATCTAGGCAATCACATAGCACCCTATTTACCAGCCTCCACACCCCAATCCATAAACCCCTGATACCCTATTAAGCATGCTCTGACACTCCAGCCCAGCATCATGGACACCATGCCCTCAACCTTCTGACACCCCACCCTGCAGTCCCTGAACCTTGCCAGCATTCTCAAACACCCCAGCTTTATGCCATCTAATACCCCATCACAAACCATGTCAGACGCTCTGTCGTCATCCAGCACATTTTTCCACCTCTGCTAGATTGGAAATAGTTCTTCATTGGAAAGTGCCACAGACGAGATACACTTTCAATTGTAATGCTCTAAGAAATTCATTAACCTCATTTTGTGTTGCAGTGACGGCTGCAGACTTCCAGGACGTGTAGGTTTAGCCTCCTTTAGTGTCGATTTTTCTGGCACCATTCGGGTTAGTAGTTGTCTAGCAGCAGAGGTTACGCCAATATACCTTTTCTCACAAAAAATACCAACCAACTGTGTAACAGAATTTCAAAGAGATAAATGTATAGGAAAATGACAATGTTTGTAAATCCATGATAGTTGCTGAATTTGCTATGCATTTGCTAATGCTACAGAAATGGCATTCCACTTATCCTCTTGGCATCCTCCTCCCCACTGAGCACACGGTATACGAACTGCTTTCCTGCACCTCACTGTAGAAGCAATGAATGCCATGAAAACGCTACTCTGAATTCATGCAATATGAAGTAATATACTTTAGCCACAGCTAGCCCCCCTCAGGTTGCAACATCGGTGCCCAAATATGTCTTGATTCACTAAGCCTTTTAAGCAGTGTGCAGATCTTCACAGGACTGTGTGCAGGGCCGCTGCTGGGCTACGGTAACATTTTCAAAAATTTCTCTGCTCCTGTCTCTGTGGCGCAATCGGTTAGCGCGTTCGGCTGTTAACCGAAAGGTTGGTGGTTCAAGCCCACCCAGGGATGGCCTTTATCCCCTGCAATACACTACACACATAAAACAGAACACTCTTAAAACAAATAGCAAGTAGACACATTTCCCGGAACGTACAGTACCTTGGTGTACAAAGAATTTGAAAGTGGAGGTGGCATCAGCAATAGAGTAGATTTCGCCCATACTGTGATCTGTGACTTTACTGGCAACAACATAAATTAATCAATTGGCCCTCAATGTGTTGTTCAGAAAATGGAATGATACAGAATGATTAAATCTTTCAATCCACTAGGCTTAGAATTCAATAGATACACCTCAGTCATGTCCATGGAACACGGCAAGATGATATTGAGTTTTCTAACTCATCCGCACATTCAACCAATCTCTGCTCACTCTACCTTGCACATGTGGATCTCTTTGAAACCACAGAAGGTCCTCATCTGCAAATCTCTGAAGCAGGGAATTGCACCGCATTTTCCATTGAGGGATTTTCTCTCTTTCTTTTCCTTTAGTAGCTGTTCTTATTGAGTTTTGTTCTTGATATGTAAGGATATTTTATTAATCAGCTGATTTACACATTATTCATATAATGGATGCAGCTCTGTGATGTTATATGAAATGGAAAACAGAATTGGCCATTTTTTAATGGAAAAGAGGGAACGATTTAATGGATTTAGATGTTTTTGCAAAACTTAACATTTTGCACCATTTCCAGTGCAGCCTCCCACTTCGCACCTACTTATCCCCACATTGTGCACGTTAGTTCAACAATGCCACTTTGCCTCTAAAGTGTCATTGAAACCCTTTGTTAGCAAAAAGCTCTTTTTCTACAAAAAGATTGTGTGCAGATCTGACTGTTAAGATAGCCGATTTGCTCTCAAGTTTAAGAGACAAATGAAAAGAATTGATTTTACGAGTCAGCCAAATGAAACTGATGGTTTAAAATCAGTCACCCTTTACGGATGCCAAGGCATCTCTGCACTCAAGAGCGCCCCTCATGTTTTCTGTGCATACCACTACTGTTCTGCTTCATTTTGATTCACTCTCCTTGCACCAAAAGAATATGTGAGGAGAGTGTAGTGTAGGCTCCCCATCCATCTTTGCTTGGCTCTGAAATTTCGGTGACACCACAGCATGAAAAACAAACTTTATATACCGTTTTAATTTTCCAACACTTGACATGAACCAGGGCCCTTAAGCCCTTTAGCTTACTGCTTTCCAAAAGAGCTACTCGGCTGCACAAGCACATCTCCTGACAAGGTAATAAGAGCTCAGAGGCAGGAGGACATCATTAGGACTGTGCAGCTGCTACTGCAGCTGCACTACAGTTGCCTGCCTGCGACTGAATTTGGGAGTGTTGACTCTGTGGCACTATCAGTTAGGGTGCTGGACTTTAACTGAAAGGTTGGTGGTTCACACACCTAAGGACATTTTTTTTTTTTTTAATAATCTCATGCAGAAAACAATATTACAGCCAGAGCACTCTTAAAAGAAATATCAAGAAAGCAACTTTACCGAATGTACGATGGTTGTGGAGAGAATTGAACACTGTATGTGGTACTGCTCTAGAAAGTAAATTTCTCATCAATCAACTTTTATTGGCATTCACCCATGAAGAACGCACTGATTATATTGATTTTTGTAAATCAGCATGGTTCATTCAACCAATAGGCATTGAGATGAACGGGCATGAGGATCTTTAAAGCCATTAAGGGATCTCATGTACAAGGCCTGAAACATGGCATGGTGTCCCATCTGATTATGTTTATTTTTATCCCTTTTCTAAAGCAACATTTTCTATTGGATTTTTCCACTCGGGGACCTTTTAAATCTTCAGCCTCATGCTTCCAAGCTGAGCTACTCTGGCCCCATATTCACCATGCCTGGCAGAGTCATCTCAGCTCAGAGGCACACTCTTGCCAAACGAACATGTAAAGCTAAAACTCTAACATCACATTCTCCGACTCCCGACACCACCCAACAAATGCCATGCCCAGCATCTCTAGCTCCCCTCCCATCCTCCAGTTCACACTCCAAACTCCCTATCCTTGGACACCATGGTCCAGCATTTTTTTCTTCCCACCCAGCAGTCTCGGAACTCCCGCCGGCCTTCTCAAACACCTGAGCTTGGTACCATCCGATAGCTGTTCATCAGAGATCTGACACTTCATCCACCAGCCTCTGAATATCCGTCATGCACACACTGACAACCCATCCAACAAACTGGACCCCATCCACAAATCTTCTTGACACGCTTGGTCAAGCACCCTCTGATACCTTATCCAGCAGTCTAGGACACTCATCCAGCACCAACTGAAACTCTGTCCAACCCACTATGACATATCCTCAAGGATGTTTTCCTACCAATGGTAGGTGTAGAAAGAGTCACCAATTCAAAGGTATCACACAAGGATAGAAGTTCTTCAGTATGGCGCTATATGAAATTTCTTAACCCCATTCACTGTTGCAGTGAGAAGCGCGGTTTCCAGGGTAAGCAGGTCAGCCTTTAGATTACATTCTGGCACTCTGGGCCATCTCTGTGCAGCAGCTGGTTACACCGATTAAACCTTTCTTCTTAAAAACAAAAATGTTTAACAAGCTGTTGGCCCCACCTGGACTGCTGCATGGAGCTCTGTTTCTCACTACAAAGAACTCATCTAGGCAATCACAGCACCCTATTTACCAGCCTCCGACACCCAATCCACAACCCCTTGATACCCTATTAAGCACGCCTGACACTCCAGCCCAGCATCATGGACACCATGCCCTCAACCTTCTGACACCCCACCCTGCAGTCCCTGAACCTTGCTAGCATTCTCAAACACCCCAGCTTTATGCCATCTAATCCTCATCACAAACCATGTCGTACGCCTGTCTGTCATCCAGCACATTTTTCCACCTCTGCTAGATTGGAAAATAGTCTCCATTGAAAGTGCCACAGATTAGATACACTTTCAATTGTGCTGTTTCAAGAAATTCCGTTAACCCTCATTTTGTGTTGCAGTGACGGCTGCAGACTTCCAGGACCGGTAGGTTTAGCCTCCTTTAGTGTCGATTTTCTGGCACCATTCGGTTATAGTTGTCTAGCAGCAGAGGTTACGCCCAATATACCTTTATCCACAAAAAATACCAACCAACTGTGTAACAGAATTTCAAAGAGAAAATGTATAGGAAAATGACAATGTTTGTAACCACGATAGTTGCTGAATTTGCTATGCATTTGCTAATGCTACAGAAATGGCATTCCACTTATCCTCTTGGCATCCTCCTCCCACTGAGCCACGGCATACAACTGCTTTCCTGCACCTCACTGTAGAAGCAATGAATGCCATGAAAAACACGACTCTGAATTCGCTGCAATATGAAGTAATATACTTTAGCCACAGCGTCCCCCTCAGGTTGCAACAGCGGTGCCCAAATATGTCTTGATTCACTAAGCCTTTTTAAGCAGTGTGCAGATCTTATTGTGACTGTGTGCAGGGCCAGCCGCTGCTGGGCTACGGTAACATTTTCAAAAATTTCTCTGCTCCTGTCTCTGTGGCGCAATCGGTTAGCGCGTTCGGCTGTTAACCGAAAGGTTGGTGGTTCAAGCCCACCCAGGGATGGCCTTTATCCCCTGCAATACACTACACACATAAAACAGAACACTCTTAAAACAAATAGCAAGTAGACACATTTCCCGGAACGTACAGTACCTTGGTGTACAAAGAATTTGAAATTGGAGGTGGCATCAGCAATAGAGTAGATTTCTGCTCCATACTGTGATCTGTGACTTTTTATGGCAACAACATAAATTAATCAATTGGCCCTCAATGTGTTGTTCAGAAAATGGAATGATACAGAATGATTAAATCTTTCAATCCACTAGGGCTTAGAATTCAACAGATACACTCCTCAGTCATGTCCATGGAACACGTGCAGATGATATTGGTTTTCTAACTCATCCGTGACATTCAACCAATCTCTGCTCACTCTACCTGCACATGTGGATCTCTTTGAAACCACAGAAGGTCCTCATCTGCAATCTCTGAAGCAGGGAATTGTACCTGATTTTCCATTGAGGGATTTTTCTTTCTTTTCCTTTAGCAGCTGTTCTTATTGAGTTTGTTTGACATGTAAGGATATTTTATTAATCAGCTGATTTACATTATTCATAATGGATGCAGCTCTGTGATGTTATATGAAATGGAAACAGAATTGGCCATTTTTTAATGGAAAAGAGGGAACGATTTAATGGATTTAGATGTTTTGCAAAACTTAACATTTTGCACCATTTCCAGTGCAGCCTCCCACTCGCACCTACTTATCCCCACATTGTGCACGCTTCAGTCTAACAATGCCACTTTGCCCTAAAGTGTCATGAAAACCCTTTGTTAGCAAAAGCCTTTTCTACAAAAGATTGTGTGTCAGATCTGACTGCTAAGACATGCCGATTTGCTCTCAAGTTTAAGAGACAAATGAAAAGAATTGATTTTACGAGTCAGCCAAATGAAACTGATGGTTTAAAATCAGTCACCCTTTACGGATGCCAAGGCATCTCTGCACTCAAGAGCGCCCCTCATGTTTTCTGTGCATACCACTACTGTTCTGCTTCATTTTGATTCACTCTTGCACCAAAAGAATATGTGAGGAGAGTGTAGTGTAGGCTCCCCATCCATCTTTGCTTGGCTCTGAAATTTCGGTGACACCACAGCATGAAAAACAAACTTTATATACCGTTTTAATTTTCCAACACTTGACATGAACCAGGGCCCTTAAGCCCTTTAGCTTACTGCTTTCCAAAAGAGCTACTCGGCTGCACAAGCACATCTCCTGACAAGGTAATAAGAGCTCAGAGGCAGGAGGACATCATTAGGACTGTGCAGCTGCTACTGCAGCTGCACTACAGTTGCCTGCCTGCGACTGAATTTGGGAGTGTTGACTCTGTGGCACTATCAGTTAGGGTGCTGGATTCTTAACTGAAAGGTTGGTGGTTCAAGGCCACCTATGACATTTTTTTTTTTTTTTAAATAATCTCATGCAGAAAAACAATATTACGCCAGAGCACTCTTAAAAGAAATATCAAGAAAGCAACTTTACCGGAATGTACGATGGCTGTGGAGAGAATTGAACACTGCACGTGGCATTGCCTAGAAAGTAAATTTCTCATCAATCAACTTTTTATTGGCATTCGCCATGAAGAACGAGACTGATTATATTGATTTTTTGTAAATCAGCATGGTTCATTCAACCAATAGGCATGAGATGAACGTGCATTGTGAGGATCTTAAAGCCATTAGGGACTCATGTACAAGGCCTGAAACATGGCATGGTGTCCCATCTTTGATTATGTTTATTTTTATCCCTTTTCTAAGCAACATTTTCTATTGGATTTTTCCACCGGGGACCTTTAAATCTTCAGCCTAATGCTTTCCAAGCTGAGCTACTCTGGCCCCATATTCACCATGCCTGGCAGAGTCATCTCAGCTCAGAGGCACACTCCTTTGCCAAACGAACATGTAAAGCTAAAACTCTAACATCACATTCTCCGACTCCCCCGACACCACCCAACAAATGCCATGCCCAGCATTCTCTAGCTCCCCTCCCATCCTCCAGTTCTCACACTCCAAACCCCTATCCTTGGACACCATGGTCCAGCATTTTTTTTCTTCCCACCCAGCAGTCTCGGAACCCTGGCCGGCCTTCTCAAACACCCTAGCTTGGTACCATCCGATAGCTGTTCATCAGAGATCTGACACTTCATCCACCAGCCTCTGAATATCCGTCATGCACACACTGACAACCCATCCAACAAACTGGCACCCCATCCACAAATCTCTGACACGCCCGTCAAGCACCCTCTGATACCCTATCCAGCAGTCTAGGACACTCATCCAGCACCAACTGAAACTCTGTCCAACCCACTCATGACATATCCTCATGATGTTTTCCTACCAATGGTAGGTGTAGAAAGAGTCACCAATTCAAAGTGTATTCACAAGGATAGAAGTTCTTCAGTATGGCGCTATATGAAATTTCTTAACCCCCATTCACTGTTGCAGTGAGAAGTGCGTGTTTCCAGGGTAAGCAGGGTCAGCCTCCTTTAGATTACATTCTCTGGCACTTGGCTATCTCTCTGTGCAGCAGCTGGGTTACACCGATTAAACCTTTCTTCTTAAAAACAAATGTTTAACAAGCTGTTGGTCCCACCTGGACTGCTGCATGGAGCTCTGGTTTCTCACTACAAAGATCTCATCTAGGCAATCACATAGCACCCCATTTACCAGCCTCCGACACCCCAATCCACAACCCCTTGATACCCTATTAAGCACGCTCTGACACTCCAGCCCAGCATCATGGACACCATGCTCCTCAACCTTCTGACACCCCACCCTGCAGTCCCTGAACCATTGCCAGCATTCTCAAACACCCCAGCTTTATGCCATCTAATACCCCATCACAAACCATGTCGTACGCCCTCTGTCGTCATCCAGCACATTTTTCCACCTCTGCTAGATTGGAAAATAGTCTCCCATTGGAAAGTGCCACAGACGAGATACACTTTCAATTGTGCTGCTCTAAGAAATTCCGTTAACCCTCATTTTGTGTTGCAGTGACGGCTGCAGACTTCCAGGACCGGTAGGTTTAGCCTCCTTTAGTGTCGATTTTCTGGCACCATTCGGTTATAGTTGTCTAGCAGCAGAGGTTACGCCCAATATACCTTTATCCACAAAAAATACCAACCAACTGTGTAACAGAATTTCAAAGAGATAAATGTATAGGAAAATGACAATGTTTGTAACCACGATAGTTGCTGAATTTGCTATGCATTTGCTAATGCTACAGAAATGGCATTCCACTTATCCTCTTGGCATCCTCCTCCCACTGAGCCACGGCATACAACTGCTTTCCTGCACCTCACTGTAGAAGCAATGAATGCCATGAAAAACACGACTCTGAATTCGCTGCAATATGAAGTAATATACTTTAGCCACAGCGTCCCCCTCAGGTTGCAACAGCGGTGCCCAAATACGTCTTGATTCACTAAGCCTTTTTAAGCAGTGTGCAGATCTTATTGTGACTGTGTGCAGGGCCAGCCGCTGCTGGGCTACGGTAACATTTTCAAAAATTTCTTTACTACTGTCTCTGTGGCGCAAACGGTTAGCGTGTTCGGCTGTTAACCGAAAGGTTGGTGGTTCAAGCCCACCCAGGGACGGCTTTTATCCCCTGCAATACACTACACACATAAAACAGAACACTCTTAAAACAAATAGCAAGTAGACACATTTCCCGGAACGTACAGTACCTTGGTGTACAAAGAATTTGAAAGTGGAGGTGGCATCAGCAATAGAGTAGATTTCTGCTCCATACTGTGATCTGTGACTTTTTACTGGCAACAACATAAATTAATCAATTGGCCTCAATGTGTTGTTCAGAAATGGAATGATACAGAATGATTAAATCTTTCAATCCACTAGGCTTAGAATTCAACAGATACACTCCTCAGTCATGTCCATGGAACACGCAGATGATATTGAGTTTTCTAACTCATCCGGCACATTCAACCAATCTCTGCTCACTCTACCTTGCACATGTGGATCTCTTGAAACCACAGAAGGTCCTCATCTGCAATCTCTGAAGCAGGGAATTGTACCGCATTTTCCATTGAGGGATTTTTCTCTTTCTTTTCCTTTTAGCAGCTGTTCTTATTGAGTTTGTTTGACATGTAAGGATATTTTATTAATCAGCTGATTTACACATTATTCATACGGATGCAGCCTGTGATGTTATATGAAAATGGAAAACAGAATTGGCCATTTTTTAATGGAAAAGAGGGAACGATTTAATGGATTTAGATGTTTTTGCAAAACTCAACATTTTGCACCATTTCCAGTGCAGCCTCCCACTTCGCACCTACTTATCCCCACATTGTGCACGTTTTCAGTTCAACAATGCCACTTTGCCCTAAAGTGTCATGAAAACCCTTTGTTAGCACCAGCCTTTTCTACAAAAGATTGTGTGTCAGATCTGACTGCTAAGATACGCCGACGTTGTTCTCAAGTTTAAGAGACAAATGAAAAGAATTGATTTTATTTAGTCAGCCAAATGAAACTGATGGTTTAAAATCAGTCACCCTTTACGGATGCCAAGGCATCTCTGCACTCAAGAGCCCCTCATGTTTTCTGTGCATACCACTACTGTTCTGCTTCATTTTGATTCACTCTCCTTGCACCAAAAGAATATGTGAGGAGAGTGTAGTGTAGGCTCCCCATCCATCTTTGCTTGGCTCTGAAATTTCGGTGACACCACAGCATGAAAAACAAACTTTATATACCGTTTTAATTTTCCAACACTTGACATGAACCAGGGCCCTTAAGCCTTAGCTACTGCTTCCAAAAGAGCTACTCGGCTGCACAAGCACATCTCCTGACAAGGTAATAAGAGCTCAGAGGCAGGAGGACATTAGACTGTGCAGCTGCTACTGCAGCTGCACTACAGTTGCCTGCCTGCTGACTGAATTTGGGAGTGTTGACTTGTGGCACTATCAGTTAGGTGCTGGATTCTTAACTGAAAGGTTGTGGTTCAAGGCCACTTATTTTTTTTTTTTTTTAAATAATCTCATGCAGAAAACAATATTACGCCAGAGCACTCTTAAAAGAAATATCAAGAAAGCAACTTTACCGGAATGAACGATGGCTGTGGAGAGAATTGAACACTGCACGTGGCATTGCCTAGAAAGTAAATTTCTCATCAATCAACTTTTTATTGGCATTCGCCCATGAAGAACGCACTGATTATATTGATTTTTTGTAAATCAGCATGGTTCATTCAACCAATAGGCATTGAGATGAACGTGCACATGAGGATCTTTAAAGCCATTAAGGGACTCATGTACAAGGCCTGAAACATGGCATGGTGTCCCATCTTTGATTATGTTTATTTTATCCCTTTTCTAACAACATTTTCTATTGGATTTTTCCACCGGGACCTTTAAATCTTCAGCCTAATGCTTGCAAGCTGAGCTACTCTGGCCCCATATTCACCATGCCTGGCAGAGTCATCTCAGCTCAGAGGCACCCTTTGCCAAACGAACATGTAAAGCTAAACTCTAACATCACATTCTCCCGACTCCCGACACCACCCAACAAATGCCATGCCCAGCATTCTCTAGCTCCCTCCCATCCTCCAGTTCTCACACTCCAAACCCCTATCCTTGGACACCATGGTCCAGCATTTTTTTCTTCCCACCCAGCAGTCTCGAACCCTGGCCGCCTTCTCAAACACTCCAGCTTGGTACCATCCGATAGCTGTTCATCAGAGATCTGACACTTCATCCACCAGCCTCTGAATATCCGCCATGCACACACTGACAACCCATCCAACAAACTGGCACCCATCCACAAATCTCTGACACGCCTGTCAAGCACCCTCTGATACCCTATCCAGCAGTCTAGGACACCATCCAGCACCAACTGAAACTCTGTCCAACCCACTATGACATATCCTCATGGATGTTTTCCTACCAATGGTAGGTGTAGAAAGAGTCACCAATTCAAAGGTATCACACAAGGATAGAAGTTCTTCAGTATGGCGCTATATGAAATTTCCTTAACCTCCATTCACTGTTGCAGTGAGAAGTGCGTGTTTCCAGGGTAAGCAGGGTCAGCCTCCTTTAGATTACATCTCTGGCACTCTGGCCATCTCTCTGTGCAGCAGCTATGGTTACACCGATTAAACCTTTCTTCTTAAAAAACAAAATGTTTAACAAGCTGTTGGCCCCACCTGGACTGCTGCATGGAGCTCTGGTTTCCTCACTACAAAGAACTCATCTAGGCAATCACCCAGCACCCCATTTACCAGCCTCCGACACCCCAATCCACAACCCCTTGATACCCTATTAAGCACGCTCTGACACTCCAGCCCAGCATCATGGACACCATGCTCCTCAACCTTCTGACACCCCACCCTGCAGTCCCTGAACCATTGCCAGCATTCTCAAACACCCCAGCTTTATGCCATCTAATACCCCATCACAAACCATGTCGTACGCCCTCTGTCGTCATCCAGCACATTTTTCCACCTCTGCTAGATTGGAAAATAGTCTCCCATTGGAAAGTGCCACAGACGAGATACACTTTCAATTGTGCTGCTCTAAGAAATTCCGTTAACCCTCATTTTGTGTTGCAGTGACGGCTGCAGACTTCCAGGACCGGTAGGTTTAGCCTCCTTTAGTGTCGATTTTCTGGCACCATTCGGTTATAGTTGTCTAGCAGCAGAGGTTACGCCCAATATACCTTTATCCACAAAAAATACCAACCAACTGTGTAACAGAATTTCAAAGAGATAAATGTATAGGAAAATGACAATGTTTGTAACCACGATAGTTGCTGAATTTGCTATGCATTTGCTAATGCTACAGAAATGGCATTCCACTTATCCTCTTGGCATCCTCCTCCCACTGAGCCACGGCATACAACTGCTTTCCTGCACCTCACTGTAGAAGCAATGAATGCCATGAAAAACACGACTCTGAATTCGCTGCAATATGAAGTAATATACTTTAGCCACAGCGTTCCCCTCAGGTTGCAACAGCGGTGCCCAAATACGTCTTGATTCACTAAGCCTTTTTAAGCAGTGTGCAGATCTTATTGTGACTGTGTGCAGGGCCAGCCGCTGCTGGGCTACGGTAACATTTTCAAAAATTTCTCTGCTGCTGTCTCTGTGGCGCAATCGGTTAGCGTGTTCGGCTGCTCATAGAAACATAGAAATGATAGAATTTGATTTGCAGATAAGGGCCGCCACCCACTCCAGTCTGCCCATTTCTACCTACTGGATAAGCTGCAGATTCTAGTTAACCAGCAGCCTATTTCTTCTCACCCCCACCCCCCAGAATTGCTCTTATGACTGTCCCATGCATGCTTGAATTCCACCACTGATTTTGACTCCACAACCTCCTCCGCGAAGGCCATTCCATGCATCCACAACCCTCTCTGTGAAAAAAATACTTCTTAAATTACTCTGAGCCGCCTCTATCTTCAAATTGTGCCTCTGTTCTTGCACACCTCTTTTTTGAAAGATGCTACCTCTTGGACTTTGTTGATTCCCTGAGGTACTTGAAAGTTTCTATCATGTCCCCTCCTCCTCCTTTCCTCGAGGCTACATATTAAGCTCCTTAAGTCTCTCTTCATATGTCCTCCGTGCAGACCCTGCACCATTTTAGTTGCCTCCTCTGACAGCTTCCATCCTGTCTATGTCTTTGATGGAGATTGGGTCTCCAGCACGGGTGTTTATTAATCCCCAATAACCGCGCACCCTGTTGTGGGTTATTACACTAATAACATGGTCTAAATTAGTCATCAAATAAGTCAAGAATACTGCTCTTACATGCAAAAAACATATGACCCTTATTATGTGTCCTTCCAGCAAATTAGGACGTTGGGCCACAAATCATTCTGTGTTCTGCCACTGGAAAACATAGTGCCACTAAAAACATATTGAAAAATAAGTACTTTACTGACAAATCATGAGATAATGACAAATTTACAGCCATTTTCCTCTATCCACCGTGATGCCACACAAACAAAATTCTGCCCATCTCAAAACAGTACTGCACTGGAATACAATTCAGTTCCAGTACATGTGCATTAATTCTCAGACTTTACATTTCATTTTCTGGCACACAAGTCAACAAGAAATGAAAACTGTTTTGATCATCATACTAATAAGTTACACAGCGCTTTTATATTACTTGTACCTTTACTACTATGAGTCATCATGCGCTGGGTTGCAGGGTTACAGAATGGAATGTGACCAGCGCGGACCTCTCCTGTGGCACTTATTTGGACCTCTTGGGTTCCTGCAAATGGAACATTCTGTGGGCGTATATCTCAGGAACCGTACGACGTAGAAGAACAAAATGCACTGCACCACAAGGGCTCCCCGAAATCAACCACAGGACACTTGAGGGTCTCTCTCTAGTTACCCGTGTCACTTTCCGACTGATTTCTGTGTGCAACTCTGTTACTGCTCCTGCTGTGTACCTTTGCCTTAACTTCATTATGTACTGTGGCTCTTCTTACGACACATGGATCAAGTTCTGAGGGTGAGCGCAAGCTACTTCTGCATGCAACATGTTTGCGATGCACTTGACTCGATTGCCGACACGTACTTCTATACGACACGTTTTTCATTTCTGTTTCATGCTACGGGATTATTTTCAACTTTTGTATGCTGCACTTTTGATTGTGGCTACTGACGGTGTCCACCTTTTGCAGAACTTACAGTGTCCATGGGTGAGTGGGTGGGTAGATTCTCTCCTAATATTTTGACAAATATGGCTGCTTGATATTTGGTTTCACACAGCACTAATGAGTGCTGCCCACTTTACTCAGCAGACACTGCGACGCACTCACATCATCAACTTCTTAAAGAAATATTGTGAATTAATCAAGGATCATATGGTGCAGAATACCCAATCAGTTGCCATACGATAGATGCCCATGTTATAAGGACCCTTTAGTATAACCAGTGACACACCAGTTACCAAACCACCTCTTAAATCTGCACAGTCTCTGGTCTCTGATTGTTACTGTAGTGGTCAGACGTTACTGAATTTGTGGTACCATTTATAATGGACTGTATATTGGGTGAGCACTAAGGATAGCCACAGAATACAAACAGGAGTCACTGGCATCATGGGATATACCCCTGCCACTGCACTAACGAACCCACTGTGCCACACTGAGTTTCTCTCCTTTGTCATTCTCAACTCCTGTCCAGTTCTAATCTGCACCTCTGATCCCATGACCTGCTTCTTACCCCCATTCCCCACAGTCCTGCAGAGGTCCTGGTGTAAGGATCTGCAGCAAATAGACGAAGAACCAATATTTTTCGTTCGGCTGTTAACCGAAAGGATGGTGGTTCAAGCCCACCCAGGGATGGCTTTTATCCCCTGCAATACACTACACACATAAAACAGAACACTCTTAAAACAAATAGCAAGTAGACACATTTCCCGGAAGGTACAGTACCTTGGTGTACAAAGAATTTGAAAGTGGAGGTGGCATCAGCAATAGAGTAGATTTCTGCTCCATACTGTGATCTGTGACTTTTTTACTGGCAACAACATAAATTAATCAATTGGCCCTCAATGTGTTGTTCAGAAAATGGAATGATACAGAATGATTAAATCTTTCAATCCACTAGGCTTAGAATTCAACAGATACACTCCTCAGTCATGTCCATGGAACACGTGCAGATGATATTGAGTTTTCTAACTCATCCGTGCACATTCAACCAATCTCTGCTCACTCTACCTTGCACATGTGGATCTCTTGAAACCACAGAAGGTCCTCATCTGCAATCTCTGAAGCAGGGAATTGTACCGCATTTTCCATTGAGGGATTTTTCTCTTTCTTTTCTTTTAGCAGCTGTTCTTATTGAGTTTGTTTGACATGTAAGGATATTTTATTAATCAGCTGATTTACACATTATTCATACGGATGCAGCCTGTGATGTTATATGAAAATGGAAAACAGAATTGGCCATTTTTTAATGGAAAAGAGGGAACGATTTAATGGATTTAGATGTTTTTGCAAAACTCAACATTTTGCACCATTTCCAGTGCAGCCTCCCACTTCGCACCTACTTATCCCCACATTGTGCACGTTTTCAGTTCAACAATGCCACTTTGCCCTAAAGTGTCATGAAAACCCTTTGTTAGCACCAGCCTTTTCTACAAAAGATTGTGTGTCAGATCTGACTGCTAAGACATGCCGATTTGCTCTCAAGTTTAAGAGACAAATGAAAAGAATCGATTTTACGAGTCAGCCAAATGAAACTGATGGTTTAAAATCAGTCACCCTTTACGGATGCCAAGGCATCTCTGCACTCAAGAGTGCCCCTCATGTTTTCTGTGCATACCACTACTGTTCTGCTTCATTTGATTCCTCTCTCTTGCACCAAAAGAATATGTGAGGAGAGTGTAGTGTAAGCTCCCCATCCATCTTTCTTGGCTCTGAAATTTCGGTGACACCACAGCATGAAAAACAAACTTTATATACCGTTTAATTTTCCAACACTTGACATGAACCAGGGCCCTCAGCTCCTTTAGCTTACTGCTTTCCAAAAGAGCTACTCGGCTGCACAAGCACATCTCCTGACAAGGTAATAAGAGTCAGAGGCAGGAGGACATCATTAGACTCTGTAGCTGCTACTGCAGCTGCACTACAGTTGCCTGCCTGCGACTGAATTTTGGGAGTATTGACTCTGTGGCACTATCAGTTAGGTGCTGGATTCTTAATTGAAAGGTTGGTGGTTCAAGACCACCTAAGGACATTTTTTTTTTAAATAATCTCATGCAGAAAAAAACAATATTCTTAGGCAGCACTCTTAAAAGAAATATCAAAGCAACTTTACCGGAATGAACGATGGCTGTGGAGAGATTGAACACGCTGGTATTGCTCTAGAAAGTAAATTTTCATCAATCAACTTTTTATTGGCATTCGCCCATGAAGAACGCACTGATTATATTGATTTTTTGTAAATCAGCATGGTTCATTCAACCAATAGGCATTGAGATGAACGTGCACATGAGGATCTTTAAAGCCATTAAGGGACTCATGTACAAGGCCTGAAACATGGCATGGTGTCCCATCTTTGATTATGTTTATTTTTATCCCTTTTCTAAGCAACATTTTCTATTGGATTTTTCCACCGGGGACCTTTAAATCTTCAGCCTAATGCTTGCAAGCTGAGCTACTCTGGCCCCATATTCACCATGCCTGGCAGAGTCATCTCAGCTCAGAGGCACTACTACTTTGCCAAGCGAACATGTAAAGCTAAAACTCTAACATCACATTCTCGACTCCCCGACACCACCCAACAAATGCCATGCCCAGCATTCTCTAGCTCCCCTCCCATCCTCCAGTTCTCACACTCCAAACCCCTATCCTTGGACACCATGGTCCAGCATTCTTTTTCTTCCCACCCAGCAGTCTCGGAACCCTGGCGGCCTTCTCAAACACCCCAGCTTTGTACCATCTGATAGCTGTTCATCAGAGATCTGATACTTCATCCACCAGCCTCTGAATATCCGTCATGCACACACTGACAACCCATCCAACAAACTGGCACCCCATCCACAAATCTCTGACACGCCTAGCTAAGCACCCTCTGATACCCTATCCAGCAGTCTGAGACGCTCATCCAGCACCAACTGAAACTCTGTCCAACCCACTATGACATATCTCATGATGTTTTCCTACCAATGGTAGGTGTAGAAAGAGTCACCAATTCAAAGGTATACACAAGGATAGAAGTTCTTCAGTATGGCGCTATATGAAATTTCCTTAACCCCCATTCACTGTTGCAGGAGAAGCGTGTGTTTCAGGGTAAGCAGGGTCAGCCTCCTTTAGATTACATTCTCTGGCACTCTGGCCATCTCTCTGTGCTGCAGCTGGGGTTACACCCTTTAAACCTTTCTTCTTAAAAAACAAAATGTTTAACAAGCTGTTGGCCCCACCTGGACTGCTGCATGCAGCTCTGGTTTCCTCACTACAGAGAACTCATCTAGGCAATCACCCAGCACCCCATTTACCAGCCTCCGACACCCCAATCCACAACCCCTTGATACACTATTAAGCACGCTCTGACACTCCAGCCCAGCATCATGGACACCATGCTTCTCAGCCTTCTGACACCCCACCCTGCAGTCCCTGAACCATTGCCAGCATTCTCAAACACCCCAGCTTTATGCCATCTAATACCCCATCACAAACCATGTCGTACGCCCTCTGTCGTCTTCCAGCACATTTTTCCGCCTCTGCTAGATTGGAAAATAGTCTCCCATTGGAAAGTGCCACAGACGAGATACACTTTCAATTATGCTGCTCAATAAATTCCATTAACCCTCATTTTGCCTTTGCAGTGACGGCTGCAGACTTCCAGGACCGGTAGGTTTAGCCTCCTTTAGTGTCGATTTTCTGGCACCATTCGTTATAGTTGTCTAGCAGCAGAGGATTCGCCTAATATACCTTTATCCACAAAAATACCAACCAACTGTGTAACAGAATTTCAAAGAGATAAATGTATAGGAAATGACAATGTTTGTAACTCACGATAGTTGCTGAATTTGCTATGCATTTGCTAATGCTACAGAAATGGCATTCCACTTATCCTCTTGGCATCCTCCTCCTCCCACTGGCCAGCAACTGCTTTCCTGCCTCACTGTAGAAGCAATGAATGCCATGAAAAACACGACTCTGAATTCGCTGCGATATGATGTAATGTACTTTAGCCACAGCGTCCCCCTCAGGTTGCAACCGCGGTGCCCAAATACGTCTTGATTCACTAGGCCTTTTTAAGCAGTGTGCAGATCTCATTGTGACTGTGTGCAGGGCCAGCCGCTGCTGGGCTACGGTAACATTTTCAAAAATTTCTCTGCTACTGTCTCTGTGGCGCAATCGGTTAGCGCGTTCGGCTGTTAACCGAAAGGTTGGTGGTTCAAGCCCACCCAGGGACGGCTTTTATCCCCTGCAATACACTACACACATAAAACAGAACACTCTTAAAACAAATAGCAAGTAGACACATTTCCCGGAACGTACAGTACCTTGGTGTACAAAGAATTTGAAAGTGGAGGTGGCATCAGCAATGAGAGATTTCTGCTCCATACTGTGATCTGTGACTTTTTACTGGCAGCAACATAAATTAATCAATTGGCCTCAATGTGTTGTTCAGAAATGGAGATGATACAGAATGATTAAATCTTTCAATCCACTAGGCTTAGAATTCCAACAGATACACCCTCAGTCATGTCCATGGAACACGTGCAGATGATATTGAGTTTTCTAACTCATCCGTTGTAATTCAACCAATCTCTGCTCACTCTACCTTGCACATGTGGATCTCTTGAAACCACAGAAGGTCCTCATCTGCAATCTCTGAAGCAGGGAATTGTACCGCATTTTCCATTGAGGGATTTTTCTCTTTCTTTTCCTTTTAGCAGCTGTTCTTATTGAGTTTGTTTGACATGTAAGGATATTTTATTAATCAGCTGATTTACACATTATTCATACGGATACAGCCTGTGATGTTATATGAAAATGGAAAACAGAATTGGCCATTTTTTAATGGAAAAGAGGGAATGATTTAATGGATTTAGATGTTTTTGCAAAACTCAACATTTTGCACCATTTCCAGTGCAGCCTCCCACTTCGCACCTACTTAACCCCACATTGTGCACGTTTTCAGTTCAACAATGCCACTTTGCCCTAAAGTGTCATGAAAACCCTTTCTTAGCACCAGCCTTTTCTACAAAAGATTGTGTGTCAGACCTGACTGCTAAGACATGCCGATTTGCTCTCAAGTTTAAGAGACAAATGAAAAGAATCGATTTTCTTGAGTCAGCCAAATGAAACTGATGGTTTAAAATCAGTCACCCTTTCACGGATGCCAAGGCATCTCTGCACTCAAGCGCTCCTCATGTTTTCTGCGCATACCACTACTGTTCTGCTTCATTTTGATTCACTCTCTTGCACCAAAAGAATATGTGAGGAGAGGTGTAGTGTAGACTCCCCATCCATCTTTGCTTGGCTCCTGAAATTTCGTGACACCACAGCATGAAAACAAACTTTATATCCGTTTAATTCCAACACTTGACATGAACCAGGGCCCCTTAAGCCCTTTTAGCCTATTGCTTTCCAAAGAGCTACTCTGCTGCACAGCACATCTCCTGACAAGGTAATAAGAGCTCAGAGGCAGGAGGACATCATTAGACTGTAGTGCAGCTGCTACTGCAGCTGCACTACAGTTGCCTCCTGTGACTGACTTTGGGAGTGCTGTCTCTGTGGCACTATCAGTTAGGAACTGGATTCTTAACTTCTGAAAGGTTAGTGGTTCAAGGCCACCCTAAGGACGTTTTTTTAAATAATCTCATGCAGAAAACAATATTACGCCAGAGTCACTCTTAAAAGAAATGGCAAAAGCAACTTCACTGAATGTAATGATGGCTGTGAGAGAATTGAACACTGACGTGGCATTGCCTAGAAAGTAAATTTCTATCAATCAACTTTTTATTGGCATTGCCCATGAAGAACGCACTGATTATATTGATTTTTTGTAAATCAGCTGGTTCATTCAACTAATAGGCATTGAGATGAACGCAAGTACATGAGGATCTTTTAAAGCCATTAAGGGACTCATGTACAAGGCCTGAAACATGGCATGGTGTCCCATCTTTGATTATGTTTATTTTATCCTTTTCTAAGCAACATTTTCTATTGATTTTTCAACCAGGACCTTTAAATCTTCAGCCTCCATGCTTTCCAAGCTGAGCTACTCTGGCCTATATTCACCATGCCTGGCAGAGACATCTCAGCTCAGAGGCACACCCTTCTGCCAAACGAACATGTACAGCTAAACTCTAACATCACATTCTCCGACTCTGACACCACCCAACAAATGCCATGCCCAGCATTCCCTAGCTCCCTCCCATCGTCCAGTTCTCACACCCAAACCCCTATCCTTGGACACCATGGTCCAGCATTTTTTTTTTCCCACCCAGCAGTCTCGAACCTGGCGGCCTTCTCAAACACCCCAGCATTGGTACCATCCGATAGCTGTTCATCAGAGATCTGACACTTCATCCACCAGCCTCTGATATCATCTGCAGCACACACTGACAACCCATCCAACAAACTGGCACCCCATCCACAAATCTCAACACGCCTGTCAAGCACCCTCTGATACCCTATCAGCAGTCTAGGACACTCATCCAGCACCAACTGAAACTCTGTCCAACCCACTCATGACATATCCTCATGGATGTTTTCCTACCAATGGTAGGTGTAGAAAGAGTCACCAATTCAAAGGCATCACACAAGGATAGAAGTTCTTCAGTATGGCACTATATGAAATTTCCTTAACCCCCATTCACTGTTGCAGTGAGAAGTGCGTGTTTCAGGGCAAGCAGGGTCAGCTACTTTAGATTACATTCTCTGGCACTCTGGCCATCTCTCTGTGCAGCAGCTGGGTTACTACCTTTAAACCTTTCTTCTTAAAAACAAAATGTTTAATGTTGTTGTTTCTTACCTGACTGCTGCATGCAGCCTCTGGTTTCTCACTACAAAGAACTCATCTAGGCAATCACCCAGCACCCTATTTACCAGCCTCCCACACCCCAATCCACAACCCCTTGATACCCTATTAAGCACGCTCTGACACTCCAGCCCAGCATCATGGACACCATGCTTCTCAACCTTTCTGATACCCCAACTCTGCAGTCCCTGAACCATTGCCAGCATTCTCAAACACCCCAACTTTATGCCATCTAATACCCCATCACAAACCATGTCAGACGCCCTCTGTCTATCCAGCACATTTTCCGCCTCTGCGATTGGAAAATAGTCTCCTATTGGAAAGTGCTACAGACTAGATACACTTTCAATTATGCTGCTCTAAGAAATTCATTAACCCCTCATTTTACCTTCAGTGACGGCTGCAGACTTCCAGGACCGGGTAGGTTTAGCCTCCTTTAGTGTCGATTTTCTGGCACCATTCAAGTTATATGTTGTCTAGCAGCAGGAGGTTACGCCCAATATACCTTTATCCACAAAAATACCAACCAACTGTGTAACAGGAATTTCAAAGAGATAAATGTATAGGAAAATGACAATGTTTGTAATCAACGATAGTTGCTGAATTTGCTATGCATTTGCTAATGCTACAGCAAATGGCATTCCACTTATCCTCTTGGCATCCTCCTCCTCCCACTGAGCCACGGCATACAACCGCTTTCCTGCACCCTCACTGTAGAAGCAGCGAATGCCATGAAAAACACGACCTGAATTCGCTGCTATATGATGTAATGTACTTTAGCCACAGCGTCCCCCTCAGGTTGCAACCGCGGTGCCCAAATACGTCTTGATTCACTAGGCCTTTTTAAGCAGTGTGCAGATCTCATTGTGACTGTGTGCAGGGCCAGCCGCTGCTGGGCTACGGTAACATTTTCAAAAATTTCTCTGTTACTGTCTCTGTGGCGCAATCGGTTAGCGCGTTCGGCTGTTAATTGAAAGGTTGGTGGTTTAAGCCCACCCAGGGATGCTTTTATCCCCTGCAATACACTACACACATAAAACAGAACACTCTTAAAACAAATAGCAAGTAGACACATTTCCCGGAACGTACAGTACCTTGGTGTACAAAGAATTTGAAAGTGGAGGTGGCATCAGCAATAGAGTAGATTTCTGCTCCATACTGTGATCTGTGACTTTTACTGGCAACAACATTAACGTTACAATTGGTCTCAATGTGTTGTTTAGAAATGGAATGATACAGAATGATTAATCTTTCAATCCACTATGCTTAGAATTCAACAGATACACTCTCAGTCATGTCCGTGGAACACGTGTAGATGATATTGAGTTTTCTAATCTCATCTCGTCATATTCAACCAATCTCTGCTCACTCTACCTGCACATGTGATCTCTCGAAACCACAGAAGGTCCTCATCTGCACCCTGAAGCAGGAATTGTACCGCATTTTCCATTGAGGATTTTTTCTTTTCCTTTTTGCAGCTGTTCTTATTGATTTGTGTTTGATATGTAAGATATTTTATTAATCAGCTGATTTACACATTATTCATACTGGATACAGCTCATGATGTTATATGAAATGGAAAACAGAATTGGCCATTTTTAATGGAAAGAGGAATGATTTAATGGATTTAGATGTTTTTGCAAAGCTCAACATTTTGGCACCATTTCCAGTGCAGCCTCCCACTTCGTGACCTACTTAACCCTACATTGTGGCCTGCTAGTTCAACAATGACACTTTTGCCCTAAAGTGTCATGAAACCTTTCTAGCACCAGCCTTTTCTACAAAAGATTGTGTGTCAGATCTGATCATAGATATGCCGATTTGCTCTCAAGTTTAAGAGACAAATGAAAAGAATCGATTTTACTTGGCCAGCCAAATTGAAACTGATGGTTTAAATCAGTCACCCTTACGGATGCCAAGGCATCTCTGCACTCAAGAGCGCCTCTCATGTTTTCTGCACATACCACTACTTGTTCTGCTTCATTTTGATTCACTCTCCTTTTGCACTCAAAAGAATATGTGAGGTGAGTAGTGTAGGCTCCCCATCCATCTTTGCTTGGCTCTTGAATTTGGTGACACCACAGCATGAAAAACAAACTTTATATCCTGCTTTTAATTCTCCAACACTTGATATGAACCAGGGCCCTTAAGCCCTTTTAGCTTACTGCTTTCCAAGAGCGTTACTCTGTTGCACAAGCACATCTCCTGACAAGGTAATAAGAGCTCAGGAGGCAGGAGGACATCATAGACTGTGCAGCTGCTACTGCAGCGGACTACAGTTGCCTCCTCGTGACTGAATTTGGGAGTGTTGTCTTGTGGTACTACTAGTTAGGCACTGATTCTTAACTGAAAGGTTGGTGGTTCAAGGCCACTTAAGGACATTTTTTTTTTTTTTAAATCATTTCATGCAGAAAAAACAATATTATGCCAGAGCACTTTAAAAGAAATGGCAAGAAAGCAACCATCGGAATGTAATATGGCTGTGAGAGAATTGAATACTGGACGTGTACTGCTCTAGAAAGTAAATTTCATCAATCACTCCTTTATTGGCATGTTCGCCATGAAGAACGCACTGATTATATTGATTTTTGTAAATCAGCATGGTTCATTCAACCAATAGGTACTGAGATGAACGCACATGAGGATCTTTAAAGCCATTATGGACTCATGTATATTGCCTGAAACATGGCATGGTGTCCCATCTTTGATTATGTTTATTTTATCCCTTTCTAAGCAATATTTTCTATTGGATTTTTCAACCGGGACCTTAAATCTTCAGCTCACTGCTTTCAAGCTGAGCTACTCTTGGCCCCACATTCACCATGCCCGGAGTCATCTCAGCTCAGAGGCACACCCTTTGCCAAATGAACATGTAGCTTAAACTCTAAGATCACATCTCCCGACTCCTGACACCACCCAACAAATGCCATGCCCAGCATTCTCTAGCTCCCCTCCCATCGTCCAGTTCTCACACTCCAAACCCTTCTTATCCTTGGACACCATGGTCCAGCATTTTTTTTTCCCACCCAGCAGTCTCGGAACCCTGGTCATCTCTGAACACCCCAGCTTGTACCATCCGATAGCTGTTCATCAGAGATCTGACACTCATCCACCAGCCTCTGAATATCCGTCATGCACACACTGACAACCCATCCAACAAACTGGCACCCCATCCATAAATCTCTGACACGCCTGTCAAGCACCCTCTGATACCCTATCCAGCAGTCTAGGACACTCATCCAGCACCAACTGAAACTCTGTCCAACCCACTATGACATATCCTGTTGATGTTTTCCTACCAATGGTAGGTAAAAGAGTCACCAATTCAAAAGGCATCACACAAGGATAGAAATTCTTCAGTATGGCGCTATATGAAATTTCCTTAACCTCTATTCACTGTTGCAGTGGAAGTGTGGTTTCATGGGCAAGCAGGGTCAGCCTACTTTAGATTACATTCTCTGGCACTCTGGCCATCTCTCTGTGCAGCTGGCAGTTACACCCTTTAAACCTTCTTCTAGAAACAAATGTTTAACAAGCTGTTGGTTTCATTTGGACTTGCTGCATGCAGCTCTGGTTCTCCTACAGAGAACTCATCTAGCAATCACCCAGCACCCCATTTACCAGCCTCCTACACCCCAATCCACAACCCCTGATACACCTATTACACGCCTGACACTCCAGCCCAGCATCATGGACACCATGCTTCTCAGCCTTCTGACACCCCACCCGCAGTCCCTGAACCATTGCCAGCATTCTCAAACACCCCAGCTTTATGCCATCTAATACCCATCACAAACCATGTCTGTCTTCTCTGTCGCCTTCCAGCACATTTTCCGCCCTGCTAGATTGGAAAATAGTTCTTATTGAAAGTGCCACAGATTTAGATACACTTTCAATTATGCTGCTCTAAGAAATTCTGTTAATCCTCATTTTGCCTTGCAGTGACGGCTGCGACTTCCAGGACCGGTAGGTTTAGCCTCCTTTTAGTGTCGTATTTTCTGGCACCATTCGTTATAGTTGTCTAGCAGCAGAGGTTACACCCAATATACCTTTATCCACAAAAAATACCAACCAACTGTGTAACAGACATTTCAAAGAGATAAATGTATAGGAAATGACAATGTTTGTAACCACGATAGGTTGTTGGATTCTATGCATTTGCTAATGCTACAGAAATGGCATTCCACTTCATCCTCTTGGCATCCTCCTCCCACTGAGCCACTGCATACAACTGCTTTCCTGCACTTCACTGTAGAAGCAATGAATGCCATGAAAAACACGACTTGAATTCGGCTATGATATGATGTAATGTACTTTAGCCACAGCGCCCCCTCAGGTTGCAACTCGGTGTGCCCAACACGCCTTGATTCACTAAGTCTTTAAGCAGTGCAGATCTCATTGTGACTGTGTGTGCCAGCCGCTGCTGGGCCACGGTAACATTTTCAAAAATTTCTCTGCTACTGTCTGCTGTGTTAATCGGTTAGTGCTTCGGGCTGTTTACTGTAAGGTTGGTGGTTCAAGCCCACCCAGGGACGGCTTTTATCCCCTGCAATACCTACACACATAAAACAGAACACTTTAAAACAAATAGCAAGTAGACACATTTCCTGAACGTACAGTATCTTTGGTGTACAAGAATTTGAAACTGAGCTGCATCAGCATAGAGTAGATTTCAGCTCTATACTGTGATGTGTGACTTTTTACTGGCAACAATAAATTAATCAATTGGTCCTTCAATGTTGTTTGGAAATGGAATGATAGAATGATTAAATCTTCAACCACTAGGCTTAGAATTCAACAGATACACTTGGTCATGTCCAGAATAGTGGTAGATGTTATTGAGTTTTCTAACTCATCCGTACATTCAACCAATCCTGCTCACTTACCTGTACATGGATCTCTTTGAAACTACAGAAGGTCCCATCTGCAATCTCTGAAGCAGGAATTGTACCGCATTTCCATTGAGGGATTTTCTTTCTTTTCCTTTTTAGTATTGTTCTATTGAGTTTGTTTGACATGTAAGGATATTTTTACATCAGCTGATTTATACATTATTCATAATGGATAGCTTGTGATGTTATGAAATGAAAACAGAATTGGCCATTTTAATGGAAAAGAGGGAAGATTTATTGATTTGATGTTTTAAAATCAACATTTTGCACCATTTGCGTAGCCCCACTTCGCACCACTTAACCCTACATTGTGCGTTAGTTCAACGCCACTTTGCCCTAAAGTGTCATGAAACCTTTCTTAGTTCCAGCCTTTCTAAAAGATTGTGTGCTGACCTGACTGCTAAGATATGCCGATTTGCTCTCAAGTTTAAGAGAGAAATGAAAGAATCGATTACGAGTCAGCCAAATGAACTGATGGTTTCAAATCAGTCGCCCTTTACGGATGTTAAGGCATCTCTCACCAAGAGCGCTCATGTTTTCTGCGCACACTACTGTTCTGTTTATTTGATTCACTCTCCTTGCACCAAAAGAATATGAGAGAGTGTGGTGTAGGCTCCCCATCCATCTTTGCTTGGTTCTGAAATTTCTGTGATACTACAGCATGAAAATAAACTTATATCCCGCTTTAATTCTCCAACATTTGACATGAACTAGGCCCTAAGCCTTAGCCTACTGCTTTCAAAGAGCTACTCTGCTGCATACACATCTCCTGACAAGGTAGCAGAGCTCAGAGGCAGGAGGACATTATTAGATTGTGCAGCTGCTACTGCAGCTGCACCCACAGTTGCCTCCTGTGACTGACTTTTGGGTGGTCTTGTGGCACTGTCAGTTAGGATTATTCTTAACGAAAGGTTGGTGGTCAAGGCCACCCATGACGTTTTTTTTTTTTTAAATAATCTCATGTGATAAACACATACGCCAGAGCATTTAAAAGAAAATGGCAAGAAAGCAACTTTACCGGGAATGTAGGCTGGCTGTGAGAGAATTTAACACTGCACGTACTGCCTAGAAAGTAAATTTCATCATCAACTTTATTGGCATTCGCCTGTGAAGAACGATCGTTATATTGATTTTGTAAATCAGTGGTTCATTCAACTAATAGTATTAGATGAATGCACATGAGGATCTTTGTGGCCATTAAGGGACTCATGTACAAGGCCCAGCATGGCATGGTGTCCTATCTTTGATTATGTTTATTTTATCCCTTTTCTAAGCAAATATTTTCTATTGATTTTTCAACCGGACCTTAAATCTTCAGCCTAATGCTTTCCAAGCTGAGCTACCTGGCCCCATATTCACCATGCCTGCAGACATCCAGCTCAGAGGCACACCCTTGCCAACTAACATGTACATTAAACTCTAACATCACATTCTCCCCGACACCACCCAACAAATGCCATGCCCAGCATTCCCAGCTCCCTCCCATCGTCCAGTTCTCACTCCAAACCCCTATCCTGGACACCATGGTCAGCATTTTTTTTCTTCCCACCCAGCAGTCTGGAACCCTGGTCGGCCTTCTCAAACACGCCATTGGATATCCGATAGCTGTTCACTGAGATCTGACACTTCATCCACCAGCCTCTGAATATCCGTCTGCACACACTGACAACCCATCCAACAACCACCCCATCCACAAATCTCTGACACGCCTGGCCAAGCACCCTGATACCCTATCAGCAGTCTAGACACTCATCCAGCACCAACTGAACCTGTCCAACCCACTATGACATATCCTCATGATGTTTTCCTACCAATGGTAGGTGGAAAGAGTCACCAATCAAAGGCATCACATGATGTAGTTCTTCAGTATGGCACTATATGAAATTTTAACTCTCTTCACTGTTGCAGTGAGAAGCATGTGTTTGTGCGTTAGGGTCAGCCTACTTTAGATTACATTCTCTGGTACTCTGGCCATTTTCTGTAGTAGCTGGTTACACCCTTTAAACCTTCTTCTTAAAACAAAATGTTAATAAGCTGTTGGTCTCTATCTGACTGTTGCATGTAGCCTGGTTTCCTACTACAAATAGAACTCATCTAGGCAATCACCCAGCACCCTATTTACCAGCCTCCTATGCACCCCAATCCACAACCCTTGATACCCTATTAAGCACGCTTGACACTCCAGCCCAGCATCATGGACACTTTGCTTCTCAACCTCTGATACTCCACCCCTGCAGTCCCTGAACCATTGCCAGCATTCTCAAATACTTCAACTTTTTATGCCATCTAATACCCCATCACAAACCATGTCGACGCCTGGTCGCATCCAGCACATTTTTTGCCTCTGCTAGATTGGAAAAATAGTCTCATTGAAAGTGCCACAGACGATACACTTTCAATTATGCTGCTCAAGAAATTCCATTAACCTCATTTTGCTCTGTAGTGACGGGTGCAGACTTTGGGACCGTAGGTTTAGCCTTTAGTGTCGATTTTCTGCATTATTGGTTATAGTTGTTCAGCAGCAGAGGTTACGTCAATATACCTTTATCCACAAAAATACCAACCAACTGTGTAACAGAATTTCAAGAGATAAATGTATAGGAAATGACAATGTTTGAATCAGTAGTTGTTGAATTTGCTATGCATTTTCTAATGCTATGAAATGGTGTTCCACTTATCCTCTTGCATCCTCCTCCTCCCACTGAGCTACTGCAACCGCTTCTGCACTCACTGTGAAGCAATGAATGCTATGAAAAACATGACTGAATCTGCGGCGTAAGATGTAATGTACTTTAGCCACAGCCCCCTCAGGTTGCAACCGGTGCTCAAATACGCCTTGAGTACTCAAGTTTTTTACAGTGCAGATCTCATTGTGATGTGGTGCAGGGCCAGCTGCTGGCTACGGTAATATTTCTAAAATTTCTGTTACTGTCTCTGTGGCAATCGTTAGCTGTCGGGGTTAATTGAAAGGTTGTGGTTTAAGCCCACCAGGATGCTATCCTGCAATACATCACACATAAAACATCATTTTAAACAAATAGCAAGTAGATACATTTCCGAACGTATAGTACCTTGGTGTACAAAGAATTTGAAAGTGGAGGTGCATCAGCACAGAGTATTTTGCTCCATACTGTGATCTGTGACTTTTTACTGGTACAACATAAATTACAATTGGTCTCAATGTGTTGTTTAGGAAATGGAATGATACAGAATGATTAAATTCTATCCACTAGGCTTGAATTCAAAGATACACTTGGTTATGTCTGTGGAATGTGTAGATGATATTGAGTTTTCTAACTCATCCGCGGATTCAACCAATCTCTGCTCACTCATTTTGCACATGTGATCTCTTGAAACCAGAAGGTCCCTCATCTGCACCCTGAAGCAGGGAATTGTACCGTATTTCCATTGAGATTTTTCTTTCTTTCCTTTTAGTAGCTGTTCTTATTGAGTTTGTTTGATGTAAGATATTTTATTAATCAGCTGATTTACATTATTCATATGGATACAGCCTGTGATGTTATATGAAATGGAAACAGAATGCTATTTTTAATGGAAAAGAGGGAATATTTAATTTAGATGTTTGCAAGCTCCGCATTTGCACCATTTGCAGTGCAGCCTCACTGCACTCATTTTAACCCCACATTGTGCACGTTTGGTTCAACAAGACACTTTGCCCTAAAGTGTCATGAAAACCTTTTTAGCACCAGCCTTTTGAAAAGATTGTGTGGCTGATCTGACTGTTAAGACATGCTGATTTGCTCTCAAGTTTAAGAGACAAATGAAAGAATCGATTTTACTGTGTCAGCCAAATGAAACTGATGGTTTAAAATCAGTCACCCTTACGGATGCTATCTCTGCACTCGGGTGCTCTCATGTTTTCTGCACATACTACTACTGTTCTGTTTCATTTTGATTCACCTCCTTGCACCAAAAGAATATGTGAGGTGAGGTAGTGTAGGCTCCCCATCCATCTTTTGTTTGGCTCTAAATTCTGGTGACATTACGCATGAAAACAAACTTTATATCCTGCTTTAATTCTCCAACACTTGATATGAACTAGGCCCCGTTTTTAGCTACTGCTTCCAAAAGAGCTACTCTGCTGTGTCACACATTCCGACAAGGTAATAAGAGCTCAGAGGTGGAGGATATGATAGATGTGCAGTTGCTTGCGTTGCACTACAGTTGCCTCCTGGGTGACTGAATTTGGGAGGTTGTTCGTGGTACTATAGTTAGCACTGATTCTTAACTGAAAGGTTGGTGGTTCAAGGCCACTAAGTTTTTTTTTTTTTTTTAAATAATTTCATGCAGAAAAAAATATTATGCCAGAGTACTTAAAAGAAATGGCAAGAAAGCAACTTTACTGAATGTACGATGGCTGTGAGAATTGAACACTGTACGGGTATTGCCTAGAAAGTAAATTTCTCATCAATCAATTTTAATTGGCATTCTTCATGAAGAACGCATTGATTATATTGATTTTTGTAAATCACATGGTCATTGTCCAATAGGCATTGAGATGAACGCACATGAGGATCTTTAAAGTCATTAAGGACCTAGGTGTAAGGCCTGAAACATGGCATGGTGTCCCATCTTGATTATGTTTATTTTTATCCGCAAATATTTTCTATTGATTTTTCAACTGGGACCTTAAATTTTCAGTTTGATGCTCTAAGTTGAACTACTTGGCCCCTATTCACCATGCCTGTAGAGTTATCTCAGCTCAGAGGCACACTTTTGCTAAACGAACATGTACAGCTAAACCTAACACATTCTCCTACTTCCTTGATACTGCCCAATAAATGCCATGCCCAGCATTCTAGCCCTCCCATTGTCCAGTTCACATCTAAACTCCCTATCCTTGACAATATTGCATTTTTTTCTTCCCACCCAGCAGTCTCGGACCCTGGTCGCCTTCAAACATCCCAGCTTGTTCATCCGATAGTTGTTCATCAGATCTGACACTTCATCCACCAGCCTCTGAATATCCGGGTCATGCACACTGACAACCCATCCAGCAAACTGGCACTCCATCCACAACTGATACGCCTGCTACACCCCTCTGATACCTATCCAGCAGTTCAGGACACTATCCAGTACTAACTGAAACCTGTCCAACCCATGTGATATGTCTTTAAGGATGTTTTCTCACAATGGGGTGTAGAAGAGTCACCAATTCAAAGGCATCACATGATAGAAGTTCAGTATGGCGCTATATGAAATTTCTGTCTTCTATCTTGACAGTTTGCAGTGAGAAGTGTACCAGGGTAAGCAGGGCTAGCCCACTAGATTACATTCTCTGTCATTTGGCCATCTCTCTGTGCAGCAGCTGTATGGTTTTAAACCTTTCTTCTTTAAAAACAAATGTTTAACAAGCTGTTCCCACCTGGACTGCTGCATGGAGCTCTGGTTTCTCACTACAGAACTCATCTAGGCACCCAGCACTGCATTTACCAGCCTCCGACACCCCATCCATAACCCTTGATACCCTATTAAGTACTCTGACACTCCAGCCCAGCATCATGGACACCATGCTTCAACCTCTGACACCCCACCTGCAGTCCTGGAACCATTGCCAGCATTCTCAAACACCCCAGCTTTATGCCATCTACCCTATCACAAACTATGTCGTACGCCTCTGTCGCATCCAGTACATTTTCCACCTCTGTTGATTGGTAATAGTCTCTCATTGAAAGTTATAGATTAGATACACTTCAATTATGCTGCTCTAAGAAATTTATTAACCTCATTTTGCCTTGCAGTGACGGTTGCAGACTTCCAGACCGTAGGTTTAGCCTTTAGTCGATTTTCTGCACCATTCGGTTATAGTTGTCTAGCAGCAGAGGTTACTCCTAATATACCTTTATCCAAAAAATACTTAATTAACTGTGTAACAGAATTTCAAAGAGATAAATGTATAGAATATGACAATGTTTGTAACCACGATAGTTGCTGAATTTGCTATGCATTTGCTAATGCTACAGAAATGGCATTCCACTTATCCTCTTGGCATCCTCCTCTCCTGCTGGAGCCACGGTATGCAACTGCTTTCCTGCCTCTCTGTAGACTCTGAATTCGCGATGAGGATGTATGTACTTAGCCACAGCGTCCCTCAGGTTGCAACCCTGTGCCCAAATACGCCTTGATTCATGGGCTTTAAGCAGTGCAGATCTCATTGTGATGTGTGCAGGGCCAGCCGCTGGGCTACGTAACATTTTCAAAATTTCGCTACTGTCTCTGGCTTAATCGTTACGCTGCTGGCTGTTAACCTAAGGTTGGTGGTCAAGCCACCCAGGGACGGCTTTTATCCTGCAATACACACACAAAACAGAACACTCTTAAAACAAATAGCAAGTAGACATTTCCGGAACGACAGTACCTTGGTGTACAAAGAATTTAAAGGAGGTGGCATCAGCAATAGAGTAGATTTCGCTCCATACTGTGATCTGACTTTTTATTGGCAACAACATAAATTAATCAATTGGCCCTCAATGTGTTCAGAAATGAATGATACAGAATGATTAAATCTTCAATCCACTAGGCTTAGAATTAACAGATACACCTCAGTCATGTCCGTGGAACACGTGCAGATGATATTGCTTTTCTAACTCATCCGGCATATTCAACCTATCTCTGCTCATCACCTTGCACATGTGGATTCTTGAACCATAGAAGGTCCTCATCTGCAATTCTGCAGTGGGAATTGTACCGCATTTTCCATTAGGATTTTTCTTTCTTTTCCTTTTAGCAGCTGTTTTATTGAGTTTGTTTGATATGTAAGGATATTTATTAATCATTGATTTATAATATTCATACGGATACAGTCTGATATATGAAATGGAAAACAGAATTGTTTTTTTTTGAAAGAGGGAATGATTTAATGGATTTAGATGTTTTGCAAACCTCATATTTTGCACCATTTCCAGTGCAGCCTCCCACTCGCACCTACTTAACTCCACATTTTGCATTGTTTGTTCAACAATGCCACTTTGCCCTAGTGTCATGAAACCCCTTTCTTAGCACCAGCCTTTTCACAAAAGATTATGTGTCAGATCTGACTGCTAAGATATGCCGATTTGTTCTCAAGTTTTGGTGAGACAAATGAAAAGAATCACTTTATGAGTCAGCCAAATGAACTGATGGTTTAAAATCAGTTACCCTTTACGGATGCCATGCACTCTGCACCAAGAGCCTCATGCTCTTTCTTACCACTACTGTTCTGTTTTTTTTGATTCACCTCCTGCACCAAAAGAATATGTGAGAGTGTGTGTAGGCTCCCATCCATCTTTGTTTTTCAAATTTCGGGTACCCACAGCAAGAAAACAACTTATATCCTGTTTTACTCTCCAAGACTTGTTATGAACTAGGCCCTTAAGCCTTTTTAGCTTATTGCTTTCCAAAAGAGCTACTCATGTACAAGCACATCTCCTGACAAGGTAATAGAGCCAGAGGCAGGAGGATTATTAGGCTGTGCAGTTACTGCAGCTGCACTACAGTTGCCCCCACTGACTTCTGGAATGTTGTCTCAGGCACTATCAGTTAGGCACTGATTCTAATTGAAAGGTTGGTGGTTCAAGGTCACCTAAGGACATTTTTGTTTTTTTTTTTTTAAATAATCTCATGGTAAAACAATATTACGCTAGAGCACTTTGAAAGAAATGCAGCAACTTTACTGAATGTACGATGGCTGTGAGAGAATTGAACACTGCACGTGGTATGTTCTAGAAAGTAAATTTCTCATCAATCAACTTTATTGGCATTCGCCTGCATAACGCACTGATTATATTGATTTTTGTAATCAGATGGTCCAACCAATAGGCATTGAGATGAATGCATGAGGATCTTTGTGCCATTAATGGACTCTTCTACAAGGCCTGAAATATGCATGGTGTCCATCTTGATTATGTTTATTTATCCCTTTCTACAACATTTTCTATTGATTTTTCTAACCGGGACCTTTACATCTTCAGCCTAATGCTTCCTGCTGAGCTACTCTGGTCTTATTCACCATGCCTGGTAGAGTTATCGTTTAGAGTCACCTTGCCAAACCATGTACAGCTAAACCTAACATCACATTCTCCGACTCCGACACCACCCAACAAATGCCATGCCCAGCATTCCAGCCCCTCCCATCGTCCAGTTCTCTGCCACTCCAAACCCTATCCTGGACATTATGGTCCAGCATTTTTCTTCCCACCCAGCAGTCTCGAACCCTGGCCGCCTTCTCAAACACCCCAGCTTGTACCATCCTATAGCTGTTCATCGAGATCTGACACTCATCCACCAGCTCTGAATATCCGCTGGGCACACCTGATAACCCATCCAACAAACTGCACCATCTGAAATTCTGACACGCCTGCCAAGCACTCTCTCTGATACCCTATCCAGCAGTCTAGGACACCATCCAGCACTGTCTGAAACTTGTCCAACCTACTGTGAGATATCTCATGGTGTTTTTCTACCAATGGTAAAGAGTCACCAATTCAAAGGTACACACAAGGATGGAAGTCTTCTGTGGCCTATATGAAATTTCCACCCCCATTCACTGTTGCAGGAGAAGTGCGTGTTTGTGGTGTTAGGTCAGCCTTTTAGATTTATATTCTCTGCATTTGGCTCTTCTCTGTGCAGTTGGGGTTATAAGCTTTAACTTTCTTCTTAAAAAAAATGTTTAACAAGCTGTTGGTCTCATCTGACTGCTGCATGGAGCTCTGTTTCTACTACAAAGAACTCATCAGGCAATCACCCCACTCATTTTGCCAGCCTCCGGCACCCCAATCCACAACCCTTGATACCCTATTGCACGCTCTGGCACTCCAGCCCAGCATCATGCTACCATGCTTCTCAACCTTCTGACACCCCATTCTGCATCCCGAACTATTGCCAGTATTCTCAAACACCCCAGCTACACTAATACCCCATCACAAACCATGTCGTACGCCTCTGTCTATCCAGCACATTTTTCCTCTCTGCTGGATGGAAAATAGTTCTCATTGGAAAGCACAGACTAGATACTTTCAATTATGCTGCTCTAAGAAATCATTAACCTCATTTTGCCTTGCAGTGACGGCTGTGACTCTGGGACCGTAGGTTTAGCCTCCTTTAGTGTCGATTTTCTGGCACCATTCGTTATAGTTGTCTAGCAGCAGAGGTTGGCCACTATACCTTTATCCACAAAATACCAACCAACTGTGTAACAGAATTTTAAAGAGATAAATGTATAGAATATGACAATGTTTTGAATCACTTATAGTTGTTGAATTTGTTATGTATTTGTTAATGCTATGGAAATGGCATTCCACTTATCTTCTTGGCATCCTCCTCTCCGCTGAGCTACTGTATAACTGCTTCCTGCACCTCATTAGACTCTGTTCGCTATGATATGATGTAATGTACTTAGCCACAGCGCCCTCAGGTTGCAACTGTGTGCCTAAATACGTCTGATTCATCTAAATGGTCTCCCAATTATTTCTAATGGGTGTCCTCTAATATCTATATCAGAAGTTCTAAAGTCTATGCCCAACTTTGTTAAATAAGTGTCATTTAAACATCATTAAAAGATCTCTTCTTTGGCTTCTTGCCTCCAAGGACATGAAGTTGAGATGCTGAAGACGTTCAATGTAAGTTTTATCTTTCATACCATAAATAATTTTTGTAAATTTTCTTTGTACTTTTTCAAGACCATTCCGATTAGTCTTTTTAGATGGACACCATAGCTGAAATGTATATTCCATATGTGGTCAAGTACAGGCCCTGAAAGGGGCATTAGAACTCCATCCCTGGATATAATATTTCTTTTAATTGCCCAGATTACCTTATTAGTTTTTTAATAGCTGAGTTTACCTGGCTAGAACTGCCAAATTCATGGGAAATATTTATATCTAGATATAGCTCATTATCAGTAATTCAAGTTCCTCCCATCTAGGATGTAGGTATTTTCAGATTTCTTTTGCGAGGTGCATTACCTTGCGCATTATCCATATTCAACTTCATGCCCCAGCAGTTTAGCCACCTAGAAATCTGATCGAGGTCTCTTTGACTGTCTCCAATTTGAGACGAGTAGCACAAGGACCCCCCATTTGGTGTCGTCTATGTATTTAACAGACCAACTTATTGTATTTTTGTAAGATCAGAAATAAAATGTGAAATAATATAGAGCCCAAAAGAGAGCCCTGCAGGACACCACTAGTTACTTTCCCAACCCCAACAAATGTCCATTGACCATCACTCTCTGTGATCCCTCCCTCAACCAGTAGATTAAATTAATATTTTCAATTTTTTTTCCATATGGGCCCAGTGCAGCATCAGATCAAACACCTTACTAAAGTTGAGATACATCCCATCACAAGGCACTGTTTTGTCCTGGAGCTCACTAATCTTTCCATGAAAACAGAGCACATTCATTGTAGTACTTCTTCCTGTCCTGAATCCATGTTGTTCATGGTGCATGTTCTTAGTTTTGTTAGTAATAATATCCTTGAATAAGCGTTTTAAGATCGTTCAAATGGTAGGTGTTAGGCTAATTGGTCTGAAATGATTTGGATCTTATTTAGGGCCCTTATTATGAAGAGGTACCACGTGTGCGGTTTCCTGCCTCTAGTCACAGTACCAGAACTCACTGATACTTCAAACAAAACTTTTAATGGATACAACAACAGCTCCAACAATGATATACAGCATGTGTCCCAAGATTTGATCTTCCCTAGATGTTGATTTTCCTTCCAATTTTAGTATCTTATTTTTGATGTCTTTAGCTGAAAGGACAGCTCTGTGACAGGGTAAGGGGTTTGAAAGAAAAATAGGTTTGGCATTGGAAATGAAAGCCTCACAGAATTCACCATTACATATTTCTGCCATTTCTGTGTTATTGTTCCATTGTTTTGTAAGGGTCCTACTTTACTACAAGTTTTTGTTTTTAAGTTTTCTTTAAGGAATGTACCACATTTCTTTTTTTAAGGAATTTATGCATGCATAGAAAGATTTGCAGTTATGTATTTTGGCATTAGAAGCAAAATTTTGCTCTGTAACCCTTTTTGCATTTCTTATTTCCTTTTTGCACTTCTTTAGAATAGAAATTAGTGCTTCCCTAGTGGCAGAATCTGTAACACACAAATGAGCCCTGTATAGTTTTTTTTATTATTTATTAACTTTTTAATCTTTTAATTTAACCACCATGATCTTGGCATGTTGTTTTGATATTTTTGTATCTTTGGTATATATTTATTGCTTAGGTTTAAAATTCTATTTTTAATGGCAAGCCAAATGTCTTCAGTTGATTTGTTTTCGAGTTCTCTTTTCCAATTTATTTTAATAAGTTAATCTCTTATTTTATTAATATTTGCTTTACTGTATGGATATATATCAATGTTTTTCCATTATATTATATGTGTTCTAGATGTATTTGGAAATAAATCACATTATGGTCACTATTACCCAGAGGTGGACCATTTTTACATTTACTTACATTTAGATGATCAAAACAAAGTACTAAATCTAGGATATTTCCCCGTCTCATTGGTTTGATAACGTAGTGTCTTAACTAAGAACATTTACATTGGCCCCTATGCACTACTGGGTGTAAGGTACGTGCCAAAAGCATGTAACCCGCCCGCACACCTCTGCACCTGCGGACAGGTGCGCACCAGCAGGTATGCACTACCGGCCATCACCTGTCTGTGGCCCTGGCCCCCTGGTGCACAGAACTATGCAGGGTGGCCAGGGGAGGAGTAGCAAATCTGGACAGGCATCCAAAAGGAAGCCCGTTCCAGGTCCCTGAGTGGATCCCTAATGTGAGCAGGCACAGGTCCAGGTGCGTGAATAGCAGCAGGCAAGCGGACCCACACTGCCAAGCCACTATCCCCAGCAGACCCGGCAGACCCGTAGCCTCACTGACATCCCCGCCACCTTTGCCACCCATTCCCAGACATACAAGGCATCTCCACCCCACTCCAGTGCAGCACCAGCCCCAGTACTGGACACCACACCACCACCACACAGAGGCTCCCACTGCTCCTGAGCCTGAGCCAAGCCCCACATACCAGTGGTCACCCACCCACAGCACCAGCAATCCCCACCCAAACCCCATGCAGATTCTGCCAGTGCCACAGTCAGGAGACGGCCAGTGGCACAGCCCTCCTCACACCTCCATGGCCGCCAGTCGTCACAGCACACAGGGCATGAGTCAGCTGTCGCGTGCCTCGTAAGCCAGATGATTGGTAGCTATGGTGGTATAAGGTGGGCTGTACCAGTAGCCATGCAGTGCCTGGCACTGACCGGCAGGTACATGGGGTGAGGGGGTGGGCTGTCGGTGCAAAGAGGAACACAGACCACCAATGGGGGGATCTGGGTGCACCGAGTTTGGGGGATGTTCCGAATGGTACACCATCCCCTGCCATACTGCACCAGGATGGACACACATGACTGTGCACCTGTGTGGGGGGGCTGGTCTGGGGATGGGGCATGGGGGCATGGGAGGTATGTTTCTTTAGGTCTGGGTGCAGTGTGTGTGTGTGTGGGGGGGGGGTTGCATAGGTCCTGGGAGTCTAGACAGACTGTGTTCCAGTGGCAATGGGCACTGTGCCCTGATGTACAGCACCCACCAGTTCCACTGCCCCAGCTCTCTCCAGCAGCCTACTGGGCTGAGGCAGCACAGCAGGTCACCACCCGGTCCCGCCGCAACTGGCTGGTCAAGTCTGTGGGGGTGCATTGTGGGTTATGGCAGGGTCTCGGCTGCTGTAACCTGTACAGTCCTCCACACACCAGCAGACAGCACATCCCACATTGGTGCATGCTGCTTAGTGGAGGCATGCCCCTGGCATGCCACCTGCCCGCCATTGGCACGTTGCTGTCTGCACGGCCGGGGGATCAGGTGCATAACTGCCATGCGTCCCATCTGTGAATGCTGCACTGGGTCTGCGGGACCCTGCTCCATGGCATTCAGATGTAGCAATGCCAACGCACCCGGTTTACACGTCGCATTGGCATCGTGCATAGGGCCCATAGTGAGAGTAGTTTCTTTCCACAGATGCTAGAGGCAGAGTTGTTTCCCCAGTTTATGTCCCCCAGGTTGCAATCACCCATGATAATTAAGTCACCCAATTCTCCTGCAGTCTCTATTTCAGATAGCAACTCACTGTATGCATCAATTGAACAATCGGGGGCAATAACAAACCCCTCAAATTAAAGAGGTGGCCTGACAGTTAATGAATTTGACCCAGGTGGTTTCAGTAGTAGAGGAGGAATTTCTGATTTTCTCTGAGACTTCAGTTGAAGCAATACCTTTTTTAACAAAAAGTGCTACACCCCCACCTTTCCTATGTGAAATGCAATAAGTGTGCAGTGAGAAGTACAATGCATAAACAATAGTTCAAGAAATGTGCAGTGAGTACTAAAATGACCAAACAATAGTGAGATAAATGTACAGTGAGAACTACTGTAATGGGCAACCAATAGAGCAATAATAGTGCAGTAAGTATCACAATGGGTAAACAATAGTGCAATGAAGGTGTGGAGAGTAGTACAACGAGCAAACAGTGCAATGAATGTGCACCCAGTATTACACTGATCAGGTAACAGTGTAATAAATGTGCATGAGTAGTATAATGGGAAAACAGCAGTGCAAGAAATGGGCAGCTATTAGTAAAATGGGCAAACAATACTGCGATAAATGTGCAGTAAGTAATACAATGAGCAAACAGTAATCACAGAATCACAGAAATCTGATGGCAGAAAAGGACCTCAATGACCCATCTAGTCTACCCTTCGCCCCCTCCCCTACTCATCTCCACTCTTACGGGCTCTCCCCTTCCCCTCACTTCCCAATCCCATATGTCTGTCTCATGCCTTCTTAAATCCCTCCACTGTTTCAGCCTCCAGCATCTCATTTGGTGGTTTATTCCAGGCCTCCACCACTCTCTCCATGAAAAATTGCCCGCTCACATTGACTCTGTATCTTCCATCTTCCAATCTTAGGCTATGCCCTCTAGTTTTAGCCCCCTCCTTCCTTCTGAACAAGCGCCCCTCCTTCTCCTTATTGATCCCCTTCATATATTTAAAAGTTTCAATCATGACGCCCCCCTTCTCCCTTCTATTCTCCAGTGGCTACAGATCCAATTCCCTACACCTCTGTTTGTATGGTTTCCCCTGCATACCATGCACCATCTTGGCTGCTCTTCTCTAAACTCTTTCCATCCCATCAATGTCCTTGTGTAGGTGCAGTCTCCAGAACTGGACCCCATACTCCAGCTGCGGTCTCACCATGGCCTTGTAAAGAGGCATCAGCGCCTCCCTCCTTCTGCTAGTTATGCCCTTCCCAATGCATGCCAACATTCCATTTGCCTTCCCCACCTACCGCCTTGCTACACTGGCTACCCACCTTAAGGTTGCTTGATACTATAATCCCCAGATCCTTTTCCTACTCTGTTTTTTTTATTTCCTCCCCACCTAGAGTGTAAGCTGTTCACATGTTTTTGCACCCCAGATGCATCACAGCACACTTTTTGGCACTGAATTTTAGTTGCCAAGTTTCTGACCACCCCTCCAGAATCCTCAAGTCATGCTTCATGGCCTCCACCCTCCTGCTGTGTTTGCCCTATTGCAGATTTTCTTATCATCTGCAAATAGTCACACTTTTTCCCTCCAGACCTTCTGCTATATCACTGATGTATATATTAAAAAGGAGGGGTCCCAGCACCGACCACAGGGGGCACCCCAGTTGTTACCCCCCTCACCATGGAATGCACCCCATTTACCACCACTCTCTGACTTCTGCCCGCCAACCAGTTTTTCACCCATCTAGTTATTTTCTGTTCCACCCCTAAGCTTTTCAGCTCATTTACTAGCCTTCTGTGAGGGACCATGTTGAAGGCCTTTCTGAAGTCCAGATAGGCCACATCCACCCCCGGTCAACCACCTGCATCACCCAATTGAAGAACTCTATCAGGTTCATCTGTCAGGACCTCCAATTTGAATCCATTCTGCCTATCATCCTGCAGTCCGCTGTCCACCAGGAAGTCCACCACCCTTTCTTTTATTAGTGCCTTCATCACCTCTCCACCACGAGGTGAGGCTGAGCAGGCGATAATTTTCCGCCACCTCCTTACTGCCCCTTGTGCACTGGCACCACATTCACCCTCCTCCAGTCCCTTGGCACACACCCTGTATCCATGGACAAGTTAAACAGTCTCATCAGTGGTGCTCCTCCTCAGTTCCCAGAGTACCCTCAGGTGCAAGTCGTCCGCCCCATTGCCTTGTCTACCTTTAACCTGCTCAGTTCCTCCCTTACCCTGTCCATGCTGAATATACTAGGATCCACCTTCTTGCCTTCCTGCCCCCCAGCTCTGGTCCCATACCTCCCCTTCCTCTGTGGAGACTGTGCAGAAGTAGTTATTCAACACCTCTGCTTTCTCAAAGTTCCCTTCCAGTTGTACTCCTCCTTCCCTCAGCAACCTTACTATCCCCTACCTCTCCTTCCTTCTTTCCTTATATTTCCTGAATGCTCTTTTCCTTTCCCTGACCACCCCTGCCACCTCCCTTGTAAACCAGAGCAGTTTCCTCCTTTTTTTGTTCTTCCTCACCATTTTAATTTCTGTGGCCTTCAATACTCCTCCTTTGATAGCTCCCCATAGCTCCTCAACATTCCCTATATTCCCCTTCCCTGCCATTTCTTCCTCAAATATCCTCCTCATTTTGTTTAAGTCTGTTGTTCTGAAGTCCATCACCCTTGTTCTAGCCTAATTTATCTCCCTCCCCGTTTTTACCCAGAACCTCACAGTCCTGTGATCACTAGTACCTAGTCTGTCACCTACCACCACCTCTTCCACACTCTTCCCATTTGTGAGGATCACGCCCAGCAGGTTATCTCCCTAATGGGCTCCCTGACCAGCTGCTGCATGAATACCCCTTGTAGCACCTCCAGGATCCCTCTGCTCCTAGCTGATACCACTGCCGGGATTCCCCAAACTCCTGGCATTGGCTCATAATACCTTCCACCAGGACCTCCTCCCCTCACTGCTGTCCCCTACCAACCTTTGCTTGTTCTTGCTTCCTACCAGCATTTTATCGCCATCCTGGGGGAGAGGCTGATAGCCTCCCATTACTCCTGCCACTTTGAGTGGCCCCTTCCTTGACCTATCCCAAAATCAGTTTAAATTATATTTTCTTTTGATAAAGTCCCCTAACTTTCTCTTTAGCACTGCTTGTCCCTCCCTGCTCAGGTGTAGCCTGTCCAGAGCAAATAGGCTGTCGTCCTCCCACGTTGCTCCCCAGTTCCTCACTAACCCAAACCCCATCTGCCTGCACCAACCCTCCAGCCATTGATTAAATTCTTTAATCCTCTGCTTTCTTGATGTGCTTGCTCTTGGCACAGGCAGTACCTCTGAGAAAGCAATCAAATGGAACCCCATACTACTGCAGAACCTAGTGTACCCTCCCCCCGGTTCCCTGGAGTTACTAGAGTCCCATCAGTGTCAGTGTTAGGTAGGGAAGGCAGCTGGCGAATATCTAGTTAAATGGATTTTCACCTGCTCCCTCTCTGCTTATTTGGTCTCAGCTGAGAACAGAGAGGTGATGTCATTTATAACTCTCACAGCAACATAAGTCACACAGCTTGTTGTGAGTGTGGGGAGTTTAGAATTTTCAGGAGTCTTGGTTCTATGCTTAGAGAGTGAGCGGTGAGGAGAGTGTTTTCTTCTCACTGTAGTCTGAGAACATCTTTTGCCTGACATTTGAAGTGGTGGAACCTGTCTTCATGATTTCCTGATGCCCTCATCCCCAGTGAGATGGGGGGACTGCAGAGGATTTGAGGGGCAATCCCCTGATCCAACCTAGAACATTCTGAAGCTGCCTTTGGTGTACAAACTGTGAGTAGATTCTTTCTGAGAGTTACCCAGGATATATATCTGCCTTGTTTTTTGCGGGGTGACACTCTGATAAGGGGACCCATTCACCCATTTCTGTGAGACTTTTCACAAGAAGTTTGGTTTAAAGTTTACTGACAACAGTGGATGTTCCATGTGTGACCAAGCACTTTGTTCAGAACTTTAATTTTACACCCTTTGTGGTGTTTTCCAATGCTAAAATGTGCTAAACATTTAAAGAAACCATGATTCCTACTGTTCATTATCTGTTGAGGTGTAACTCTAAAAGAATGCATAGCTATGGATGAGGAAGCAAAAGGTGGGCAACCCCCCATCTGGAGTGACCAGTTCAGCACTTCAGGTTCTGTAAGGGTGCCTGTTCTTTCAGTGCATGTGACCAATGTCAGAAGATGATGTTTACCCCTGTATGTGGGTTTTGCTAGTCTTGAGCCCTAGTGTGCTCCATCATGGCCAGTGTGCCACATTTCCTTCTGCAAATCCTATGATACATGGGAACTGTTCAAAGTCATGGCCTAGTGCCACTTCGGGGAGAATTTTGTGTGTTTTCATCATGGATAGTACCACATTTCCAGATGTCTAATCCTATGCTATATGGGAGGATCAAGTTTCTGTTTTTTACAGATGTGTTCTGCATTGCTTTGTGCCACAAAGTGCAAACCCTTGGGGATCCATCTTTGCTTTTGTGTTCCAACTGTGTTCGGAATAAAGCCACACTCTAGAATCCCAACCTGGTATGGACAATCTAGTTATTGCTTCCTGTGTGGATTTATTGGGTACCCCTGTCAGATGTACAGACCTAGCATAGCCCATAGCTGGTGCAGTTGTGAGGGTCAGGAGTGCTACAGCCCTCCCCTGAAGCTGCAAGCGGACCCCCAGACTGGACTCCCCATCAGCTGGTGTGGTCATGAGGGCCAGGAGTGCCACGGCCCTCTCCGAAGCTACAAGCTGACCCCCAGACTGGACTCCCCATCAGGTACGTGGTGTGAACTGGCGCGCGACAGACTGGAATTTCAAAACTGAGTTTTGGCACTAAACAGCATCCAGCCTATTTTTTCTGACTGCATTCAGCCCGTAATAACTTAAGGTAAGGACTATTTCTGCTAAATTAAGTACTCAAAAGGCCTGTCTCCTCTGCCTCTTAATTACTTCAGCATAAGAATTTCTGAAGTTTATTTTGACTTGTTATTGCCAAGAGAAATTGCAGTCCTGTGAGGAAGATCAGCTGCTCCATGCCGTGGTCTGTAATTTATAGTAGAGCCAAACAATTTCGTCTCACTCGGTAGCACAGCTCAATCCCAGCATTGTAATTTTATTTTAAGTACAAGTGGATATTGTAGGAGTTTAAGATACAGTTATCAGTTTTTCCTCAGCCTGTACTGCAGCTACACACGAGTCACCCTTGTTTGTAAAAAAAAAAAAAGAAAAACAGCTTTTACTACTGAATTTTAGAACATAATGTGCAAGTGGGGAGTTTCTACAGAATGTAAACAGCAAAGCTCTCCCCTTTACTGGGCAGCCATTCAGATTTAATCTGTTGTGAAACCCATTTTACTTTATTTTAAATTCCTCCTTCCATCATCCCTGTCCCTCAAAGTGCACAGCCCATCCCTCCCCGGTACCTGTATTTAATCCGTTTCTTTTCTCTTCTTTTCTCTCCCTCTACATAGATAGTGCAGTCGTGAGGGCCAGGAGTGCCACAGCCCTTCCTTGAAGTGGCAAGCCAACCCCTGGACTGGGCTCCCCATCAGGTATGCAATGTGCACTGGCATGCAACGGACTGGAATTTTAAAACTGAGTTTTGGCCCCACTGACGCTCTGCGTCAACTGCCCTCTGCCCCCACCACCACCCTTGGTCAACACCTATTCTTATAGTTGTGATCACATGACATTATAGCCAATCAGTCAACTTTACCATCTGCAGATTATCAGTAGCCACCACTAGAGGCCACTATTCAATACCCAACCAAACCCGTACGTTGTTAACACACAATGTCGCTCCTAAGCCTAGCAGTCTTTCTTCTTCTAGTACCTCTGGTCACGCTACCACCCTCCTCCTTCCCTGAGGTGCTGCCCTGCCAAGCAGCATCCTGCACTCTAGTCACTCCCCCTACTACCTCCAAGACCTCTACTGCTGAGCTGTTCACTGGAGGCAGTATAGTGCAGTGGTCTAAGGCTCTGAGCTGCAAATCTGGTAACATCCAGCAGACCAGACCTGGGTTTGAATCCCACAGCTTCCACTTGCATACTGTGTGACCCTAAGCAAGTCACTTAACCTCCTTGTGCTCCCAGGTCGCTCCTGTAAAAAAGCTTTCAGCTTAGTGTGCTATAGCTGGTTAAATAAAAAAAAAAAAAAAAACATTACTCAATCTGTGGTATGGATCCTCCATTCTTCCACCCTTCTTCCACACTGGGAAAATTGCCCTGAAGCTCAATACCCAGGCCACCTCCTAGCTACCACATGCTGAGAAGCTTCAATGGGCCTTGCCAAAAGTAAAATTCTGATAACCTACTAATCCTTTTTTCTGGAGATATTGAGCCTAACCGATAGAAAGTATACTTAGAATGGCAGAAAAAGGGGAGATATTGCTGATGGGTGATCTGAATATGCCAGATGTTAACTGGAGTGCAGTTGCAGCTGCCACTTCGAAGAGTGCAGTTATTCTAGATGCCCTACAGGGAGCATGCCTTAGACAACTAGTACTGGAGCCCACTCGAGAGGGAGCAATATTAGACTTGATTCTCTCAAATGGAGATGAAGAGGGATCACAGATGTAGAAGTGGGTAGCCATCTGGGAACTAGCGACCATCGAACAGTATGGTTCACAATAAACACAGCAATAGAGTCAAGCCATACAAAGACAAAAGTACTGGACTTTAGGAGGGCTGACTTTGCTAAAATGGGTGAGTGCCTAAGGAATGCACTAGCAAATGGGCAGGAAGGAGGGTGGAAGAACAATGGGAATAATAAAACTGCCATCACAGAGGTATGAGCCTTTGTGTGAAGCAAATAAACAAAACAAAGCGATGTAAAAACCACTATGGTTCTCAAAGGAAGTGGCAGTGAAGGTTCAAGAGAAAAGAAGCATTCAGGAAGTACAAGGAATCGCAGAAGGAGCAGGACAGAGAACTGTATCAGTTAAAACAAAAGGAGGCTGGGAAGGCAGTCAGAACAGCAAAGGCCCAAACCGAGGAAAAGATAGCCAACTCGTTTAAGAAGGGGGATAAAACCTTTTATAGGTACATCAGGGAGCGAAGGAAGACCAAGGGATGGATAGTGAGGCTTAATAAAGGGGAGGAAGGGTAGGCAGAGGGAGACTGTGAAAAGGCAGAGATACTAAACAAATATTTTTGCTCAGTATTTACAAATGAAGAGGGGGTGGTACATAAAACAAGCAGTAGACACACTCTGGATACAGAAGTTGATACCAGCCCATTTACAGAAGAAAGGGTTCTGAAAGAACTCTTAAAACTGAAGGTGGACAAAGCAATGGGGCCTGATGGGATTCATCCCAGAATTCTAAAGAACTAAGGGTAGAACTAGTGACACCACTGACTACCTTTTAATAAATCATGGGAGGATGGGATGGTACCGAGGACTGGAGGAGGGCAGATGTGATTCCCTTCACAAAAGTGGGAGCAAGGCAGAAGCAGGAAACTACAGACCTGTTAGCTTAACCTCAGTGATAGGGAAAATGATGGAATCACTTCTGAAGGAAAGAATTGTCAGTATCTAGAGGCCAGAGGGCACAGGACCCTAGGCAGCATGGATTCACAGTGGGAAGGTCATGCCAGACGAATCTGATAGATTTCTTTGACTGGGTGACCAAAGTAGTAGATCAGGGAGGGGCTGTGGACTTGGCCTACCTAGACTTTAGCAAGGCATTTGACACAGTCCCACACAAAAGATTAATATACAAGTTAGCCAGCCTGGGAGTGGGTCCCAAGATGACAGCCTGGGTAAAGAATTGGCTGGAGAATAGGACACAGAGAGTAATAGTAAATGGAGTCCACTCAGAAGAAAGGAGGGTTACTAGTGGGGTACCGCAGGGTTCAGTATTAGGACCAGTCCTCTTCAATGTTTTTATAAGCGACATTGCAGAGGGACTGGAAGGAAAAGTATGTCTCTTTGCAGATGACACAAAGATCTGCAATAGAGTTGATGCACAGTGGGGTGGAAAGGATGAGAAGGGACTTGGCAAGGTTAGAGGAATGGTCACATGTATGGCAGCTTAAATTCAATGCTAAGAAGTGCAAGGTAATGTACCTGGGAAACAAAAACCCAGAGGAAGAGTACACAATGGGGGGTGAGATACTAACAACAACAAAAATGGAAAGGGACCTGGGGGTATCATATCAGATGACCTAAAGGTGGGCAAGCAATGTGAGAGGGCAGCAAGGAGGGCTGGGGGATACTGGGATGCATAGGGAGAGGCATCACCAGTAGAAAACGGAAGTTATTATCCCTCTGTACAGACAGCTGGTGAGACCCCATCTGGAGTACTGTGTGCAGTTCTGGAGACCCAGTCTCCGCAAAGACATAGACAGGATGGAAGCTGTCCAGAGGAAGGCAACTAAAATGGTGCAGGGTCTGCACTGGAAGACATATGAAGAGAGGCGAAAGGAGCTTAATATGTATAGCCTCGAGGAAAGGAGGGAGAGGGGCATGATAGAAACATTCAAGTACCTCAAGGAATCAACAAAGTCCAAGAGGGTAGCATCTTTCAAAAAGAGGTGCAAGAACAAGAGGCACAATTTGAAGATAGAGGGGGCGGCTCAGAGGTAATTTAAGGAGTATTTTTCACAGAGAGGGTTGTGGATGCATGGAGCGGCCTTCGGAGGTTGTGGAGTCAAAATCAGTGGTGGAATTCAACATGCATGGGACAGTCATAAGGCAATTCTAGGGGTGGGGTGGAAGAAGTAGGCTGCTGGTTAACTAGGATCTGCAGCTTATCCAGTAGGTAGGAAATGGGCAGACTGGGTGGGCCAAGCGGTCCTTATCTGCCGTCAAATTCTATGTTTCTATGTAACCCCAGTCCAACCACCCCCCCACCTGCCCTAAACCCGCCTTCCCCCTCCAGCTGCCCTGAGGCTTAAAACCTGTCCTCCTGAATATCTGCAGCATTATAAATAAAATTAGCCTGCTGCAACCAATTGACCTCTCACTAAGACCAGATATACTGGTTATTTATGAAACCACACAATATGGATGCCACATTTTCTATTCCTGGTTACACGTTAATCCACCACGTCAGGCTAGGAAACAAAAGAGGTGGGAGAGTCACCACGTATATCGATTTTTCACTTCAGTTCACCCCAGTCCTGGTGTCTAGCCCCACACATGCCATAAATGCTTTATTACTCAAACTCTGCCTCCCTACACCTGCCCCATTTTCATTGCCGGATCCTACTGCCCACCCAACTCACCCATGCCCTCTATTTCGGAGCACCTGAACATCCTTACAACACTAGCCACTGGAGATGAACTACAGATCCTCAGTGATTTCAACCACAACTAGCTCTCAGGCAGCTGCTCCAAGCTGCAGACCTAGGTGGCATCATTAAACTTAGCCCAATTGATCATGGAACCCACAAATCAATGAACCATTCTGTCCTGGACTGGTCTCTAACCTCGCAACCACACTAGATTCTCACCTCTGGCCTATTACCTGATGCCTTAAGTGATCATCACATGATCTACGCAGTTAGAAAAATTCACAGACCAAAGCACCCCTCCCGACCAATCCTGTCTAGATCTTACAAATCCCTGGACCTTGCCTCTCTCCTTACTGACCTATCACACACAGACTGGTCGTACATCCCCATGGCTACCTCTATCAACTCCACCTGGGAGTATTTCAAGTCAAGATTTATCCCGTTTAAACTCCCATGACCTCCTTAGACATACCAGAGTGAGGGCACCCACCTGCCATGGATTACCATGGCATCACGACCTTCCTCAGGGACAGGGATCAGGCCTCAAGGCTTTCAAAGGCTCTGGACCTCCTACTCCACCATAAGTATCGGACCCAATGAAATGTCTGCATTAGATGAATCTGCAGAGCAAAGGCAAGCTACTTCAGACACCTTCAATGCCAACTTAAGCCAGCCATCACATTTTGGAAGGTGGTCAACTCACTATTCTCTCCTCCTTCGCAGCTCCCCACCCCTGCTCTAGTCAGAGATGGCTCCATAATCACAGACCCTCTTGAAGTGGCCTCACAATTCAGCTCATTCTTTACGGAATGCACCTTGTCACTTTTGGCCTCAACCACTCCAGACGCGCAAACACCCCCTCCTCTCTCCGACCCCGACCAAGCCCCTTTAGCTGACTCCTCCTTCACTTTCCATCAGATTTCCAGAGCAGAGGTTTACCATGCCCTACTCACCCTAAATTCTTCCAAGGGCAAATGCCCCACAGGCCTGGATTCCAAACTTCTCTACTTATCTGCTCCAGCCATTGCCTCCCCCTGACTTCCTCTACATCCTCTCATTCTCACTAGCGGTCACCCCTACTGAGTGGAAGCTTGCCACTGTCATCCCAATACCAAAAGGAGGTGACCCTTTAACCCTGGAAACTACTGTCTGGTTTTCCTCCTACCTATTCTGGCTAAAATTCAAGATAACCTAGTCCTCACACGACTCTCCGATATCTTGACTCCATTTCTTTTCTCACCCTACCAGTCTGAGTTTAGGAAATCCCACTCCACCACCTCCTCCCTCCTAAGACTCACTGACTTCATCCTCACTGGTATGGATAGGGGTCACATCACCTCGGCCAGTTTTGCCAACCTGGCCAAAGCCTTCAACACCATCTCCCACTCCATTCTTCTTTCCAAGCTCTCCAAAGCAGAGCTCTAAAGTGGTGCCACCAGTTGGTTTCACTCATACTTGCCAGGCAGATCCCAATCAGTCAGAATTGGTAATATCATCTCTGCTTCCCTCCGTGTTACCTCTGGTGTACCCCAAGGCTCTGTCCTTGGCCCGCTTCTTTTCTCCACTTTACTAAATGACCTGCCCTCTGTCTGCCTCTCAGCCACTCACATGTACACAGATGATACAGTGCTGTACACATCCAGCCCCTCGACCTCTGATGTAGCAACCAGACTCCAGCAGGACTTCGATGTAATTCAGGCTGGTTCAGCTCTAATCAGCTCTTTCTCAACACCAAGAAAACAGTCTCCATGGCAGAGACTTTCTAGGCTCCCCTTCTCCTCCTCCTTCCACACCCTTGATGGGACTACTCTTGAGGCTTGCTCCTCCTATAAATATCTCGGGGTCTGGCTGGACCAGCACCTTGATTTCTCCACACACATAGATGCCATCCTCAAAAAGCTCCACCCCAAGCTGGGTGCATTGTACCCTAACTGTGGATGCATCCCTCTGCCAGCCCACCGGAAGTTATGCTAAAGATGATCCTCCCAATCTTCAACTACAGTGATGCAGTCTACAGTGCTGCCCCTAAGCCCACCCTCGCCAGACTGGACCCCCTCTTCCACTCTTTCTGTCGTTTTGCCCTTGCCTGTCCTCCAACCACTCATCACTGTATCTTATACAGGAACCTAAACCTCCCCTCCCTGTAGGACTGGTGACTCACACACTGCCAGTATCACAACCAAATATTGGACACTGTCCCTACCTCCCTATCTAGCCTCCACCCTCTCAGCCCATACCAATCAGGGCTATACACTTAGGAAAAATGACCCACGTCTCCTGTCCATTCCACTCAGGTCTACCTTGGCTGGCCAGTCAGCTTTCTCTTACCACATGCCCAAACTCTGGAACTCGCTCCCCAATATCCAGCTCACCTCCCCAACCTGCGCCTAAACTCCATTCTCAAACTCACTTCTCTCAAGCTGCACTTGCTCCAATGCTAGCCCTGACTACTGATTTCTGGATAGCAAGCAACTAGGACTGTCTTAATCCTTTGCAATGTAACCTCACTTCATTGTCATATGTCAAATGCATCTGCTGTAATCTCTGCCACATTTTACAGCTTAATGAACTGTTCTTTCTGTATGCTGTCCCACACTTCCACCGTGTATGGTTACCTTGAAAAATTGTCTAAATATATTTTTTATGTTTGTACTCTCTTTACCCTTCCCCCAGGGCACATCTGGAATCAAGCAGTAGCCTGCTCAGCATGCCTCCCTGGTAAAACCTTTAAATAAATAAATAAATAAATAAATAAATAAAATAGCAAACATTCCCTCCTCAGGACCTGGGTTTTGGTATAGGTCTGCTTGTGTCTTGTACACACTTTGTGTTTCTCTCTACAATTGCTCTGTACCCCCACTCCTCTCTTTTCCCTTAGACAGAAAAAGTGTGGGTGGTGTACTTACTAGTTAAACAAGTGGCTGGTGGGGGGAGTTAAAAATTGGGGGCTCGTCTGATGATAATGTTGAATTTGAGGAGAGAACAGGAGATTTTCTGCTGAGGAAATGGCTAGCATTTTGTCTGTCTGGTAGTCTGGTAGCCTAAAACAGGAAAGGAAGCTTTGCACAAAAGGATCTTGCCCAGGAGAGTGCCATTCATATGTGCTGCTGTGTGCCTGTAGTACGGTGCTGCTGTATGTTTGTGCCAACTTACAATGGACAGAAAAGCCGGAAAGTGTATGTTCTTGTCACTGCATCTAGAATGTTTTACAGAACTTTTAAATCTCAAGTTTTAATTGCCAAAAGTAATGTGGACTTTAGGAAACAAAGACAGAAATGTGCCCTGAATGTTTCATGTACTTTGTGTGCAAATTGGGGGAGTTGCTAAGGAAAATTGCTTAAATCTGTGAGAAATTGGTCAAAATGCTGCTCCCACCATTGAAATTGCAGCCGAGAAAAAAGTTACAATTTGCAGTTTAAATTTGCCCTGCAAGATGATCGCCGTGAAGGAAGAGTGAGAGAGACAGGCTCATTTGCATGGCGTCAAGTGATTGGAGTGACTGCAATCAGTCCCGCCCCCAAGCCAGCTTCAGTGTGCAGCAGAGTATTCGAGAAGGAGAGAGCAAGTGGCATGCAAGCTGGTCAGACCAGGATCAGCCACTAAGGGGCTTGTGAATGTTCTAATCTGTGAAAAATAGACTTTTGCTGTACAAATTTAGCCTCAACCCATTATCTGACCAACTGGAAAGTGAGTGTGGCATTCGTGGCAACAGTCGGTGGGATCACCAGCCCGTTTCACCCCAGAGGCCTTCCAGGATCAGCTCCAGGCTGAGAATTTCCACCGGAGAAAGCCAGCTACTGATTTCAGTGAGTACCATTTAAACTACTGTGCATCAAACTGTGTTGTGATTTTCAAGCCAGCTGAATCTGTGTGCAAGCAGTGAGATTGTTTTGCAAAGAAGGACTGTGAGTTGTAAGGAGCTAGGCAACAAACAAAAATTCTGAGCATAGACTGTAAGAATTTATGATGGGTTCAGCAACAGTAAAATGTTCTAAGCAAAGTGAGAGACTGTGAATTATATATTAGACTGCAACAAACAGGCAATCCTGGTGAAGAGACATACTGTGGCTTGCAAGTGACTTTGAGCATGTGTAAATAGTTTGATATATATATATATATATATGTATGTATATATATAATGGTTAGGAAAAGTTATTCCTGCTGGTTGATTGAAGCACACCACATGACTGTGCGTATATCAGAGTGTAACCTCACACCTGCACTTTTACCCCTCTAAAACAATTTGACATTTTATAAGATAGATAAACCACTCTGAGGTGTCGTCGCTCTCTGATATACATACGTCTTGGGTGGTTGACCGCACACCTCAGAGTGGTTTATCTATTATATATATATATATATGTGTGTGTATATATATATATATATATAGAGAGAGAGAGAGAGAGATACATATATAGGTGTGTGTGTGTGTGTGTGTGTGTGTGTACAAACTGTAATAGGTTCACCAACCTAAAAGTGGTTTTCAGAATTAAAAAGATTGTGCATTAAATTTTTGTGGAGAGGAGAAAACCAAGAATTGCATGGCAGACCTTAATTATTCAAAGAGAACTGGGTGGGGGGACTTAGGATGCCCCGACCCATCAAGATATATGGAGTTGCACATTTTATCCACGATTTACCAGTGGTCATGTTTTGGAAAGGAACTGTTCCATGAAATTATTTCAGGCAAAAATAATCTCAGTATAAGGATCCATGACTTATTTTTAGACCATTGTATTTATTTGGTAAAAAAAAAATTCTCTCCTCACCGTCCCAAACAATATATTAACGGATTAGACAGCTTACTAATTTACAAATACCCTGACTATTCTTAACTATTTGGACCAACAAAAGGGATGTGGGGAAATATCAACACATTTAACTGCAAAATATTCCAGGAGAAAAGTGTAAATACTTGGATTAATATTTTAGTAGATGGTAAATTCCCATCCCTTGAACAATTAACAAATAAGAGACAAAACCAGAAATGGAATAAGTTACACTACTTTACAATTTATAATAAATGTATAAAAATCCAGAGTATCTTTAATAATCATTTAACAAATGTATTGTCAACAATCAAAAAACAAAATATGATCATGAAAACTAAAACCACACAACTTCCAGCAAGATTTTATGAGGTTGTGTCAACCATGGGAAGAGAAAATACAAAAAAATTGATTAAAATATGGAACAGCGAAGCCAATTTAGGTCTGACCCACCAACACTTGGAATTATTAGGGATCCAAGCAAATAGAAATTATGTTTCAGCAAAGACCCCATATGAAGAAAAATATTGGATAGAGCTTATATTGCACCTACTCAGTTAGCTAAAATTAATCCAGAATATTCAGAATTATGTTGATATGATCATGGATTTAAATGTACATTATTCCACTGTTTATGGGAATGCCCAAAGATAAATAGCTGGTGGGACAGACTTAAACAGATACTACAGGACTTGATTGGATTAAATATTCCATTCCATTTGGATATATTTCTATTTAGTAATAAAGTAGGAATAACTCAAGAACAAACAAAAAAGTAAAATCATTGCCCTGGCAGCAATGGCTATTAAAAGATTAATCCTTGATAAATGGAGAATAAAAGAAATACCAGTCTTCGAACTTGCCAGATGGTGGAATATGTTTAAAGAAACACTATTATTGAGACAGTTATATATGAAGTGGATGAAACCAAAGATGATATATATTTGGTACAACGTGGAAAGATATTGAAGATAATTTACCTTTACTGATGAAAATATGATGGGAAAAGAGAAATTGTTCATTTAAAAATTCCTACACTCCATCTGTTCTAGGTGCTTTTTAACAATCTGTCCTTATGAACAAACTGTTATAAAAGAAGATCTGTGTCTGCTAAAAGTATATAATGGCCTTATAATTAGATTTACAAATTTATATAAAATATGGTAGTATATTGCCCTCTATCTATTATCTTTAGGGAGGGGAAGGGGGAGAAAAAAGGATAACTTCCATTGTTAGTTACTACCAAATATGTAATAGATTATCACTACATGTATGATAAGTAATATATGTATAAATCGAATGTAAGAATGTATTCTGAGTAACTCACAATAAAGATTACATTTAAAAAAGGTAGTGAGCTCTAGTGGTTATTTTTGTTTTTGTGATTATTTATGCTCCTGCCCACACAGCCCTCTCAATCTGGGGGAGCCCCAGCCTCATCACCCCGGCATCCACCAGCCAGCACAGTAATGGCCCCAGGGTTTACCCACCTGGTGGGCTCAGAGAGGAGGCCCTCCCCTCTGAGACCGGATCATGTGTCCCTGTGCTGTGGCTGGCTGGGTGTGAGGCCTGCGAGTTCCCCCTTCATCCTCTGTGGGCAATTTCCCTGGTGTTCATTATTGCTGGAGCAGCATGTGCAATTACATCTGTGACAGCACCTTCGCATCCACTATTATGTCCTGCCATCAAGCATCTGCAATCCACCCCCGACCCCTGCCTTGACATCGTGCACCAGCTCCCAGCCACCGCTAGGGACCAGACTAGTACTGACTGCTGAAACCCCCTGCGGAGAAGGAGAGCTGTCCTCTGGATGCTTAATCCTTCTCCACCCTGTTGACCCCCAGCGCCCACGCCATTCCCCAACGCTGGTCGCTGGTGGCATGAGATGTGGCATCCAGCACTGCAACTATCAGTGCCACTGAGCCAGCCTCTCTAGTGGTTATTGGCATATTGCAAGAAGGCAGGCTACTGCACAGTGATGTCCATAGCTTTTCTCATGGTTCATCACCAAGTGACCCTGGAACCACTAGACTTCTACTATGGAGCCTCTATGAATACTACCTTATTTCCACTTTACCCAGCCTTTACCTTCATCTACAATGGCAACTCAAGTGTATGATTGGGCAAAATGCATATACATGGCTTCGACAAAAATATCACAACATTCCACAATTTCATAAAAGCTCATGAAATTCAACTTTAATTACTGATGTCACTTTAGAATCTTTGGCTGCTTATAGCCTATCCAGCATCTGAGCAAGATAATAGAGAGTTGACATACACAGCCTCTTTCTTTTCCATATTGGTTTTTCTCCCAGCTGACAGCTTGTCTTTCAGGGATATACCATGTTCATAGGGATATACCCTGATCAGTCTGAACCCAGCCATCATTCAGTTGGCTACTGAGTTTGTCTCCAGCATTTTTGCCTCTCATCTCCCCTGGTGGAGGTGGTGCCTCTGTCAGCCTTGCACAGTCACAGCTTCACCTGTGACTGGAGCAAGCTCTCTGGCTGAGCCATAGGGGTGGTAGTGTTGGTGGAACCCACCGCCAACCCTCCCCAGCCAAGATGAGCTGCCAAGTGTCAACTGCCTCCACATGGCCTGCCTTCCAATGTGACTTCCCAGGTTCATTTATGAACCTGCGTCATCAACATGGCAGTGTGACACTCTGCTGCTGGGCCATGGGTTGGCCTGAAAACCTAACATTTAGGTCAATGAACCTTACAAAATTGGTGATATTCTATTGAATAGTTTTAAAGTTATAGGGCAGAAATGCTGCAGTTTACAGAACTGCACAATGTAATTTTAAAATGTATGAAAATGTGGAGGCTTGTAACTCAGCCACCTTTGAAGACAGAGATCTGAAACTTGGTACACAATATGGACCTTGGTAAGGTCACTGAATCAACTTTGGTGCAGTTTGGACAAATACTTGTTAAATTATATTAAGTAACTGAAATCACAATCACAATTGTGGAAAAACTTTGCAAAAAGTTTGCAGAAATTTCTCGAAATGTTGCAAAAGCAAAATCAGAATTTCACAAGTGTAAGATAAATTTTACCCAGCCCTATTGTCTAGTAGTAAATAAAACTAAATAAATAATAAATAAACTGCAGGTACTGTCTGTGAGGCTTGCAGATTTTGATATGGAGATAAACATCCTTCATATCCAGAGCAATCAGCCAATCCCCTCTTAAGAGTAGGGGAAGGAGGGATTGCAGAAAGATAATTTGAAACTGTTTGTATTTTACAAACAGGTTGAGGCCTCTGAGGTCTACATTAGGCCTTAAATCTCTGATCCATTTTGATACCAGAAAGTACTGGGAATAGCAGCCTAGATTAATTTCTGCAACAGGGGTTGGCTCTTTGGTCCTCTTGCTGAAGAGGGTTGGAACCTCCTCCATCAGGAGGGCAAGATGTCCCAGAGGGTAATGGTTGGGTAAGGAAGGGTATACCTGAGGGACAGAGAGGAACTCTAGGATGTGTCCTTGATAGACCACCTCCAACACCCAAGCATCTGTAGCGATCTCCCTCCACTATGGTCACAAGAGGGAGATGTGTTCCTCTACCAGTATGCCCTGTACAGGTAGGGCTTGAGGAAGGGAAAGAAGTCAGAGAAGACGGTGGGGTGGCAGGAGCACCACCATTACTGGTACCCTTGGTGAGCCTGGCATGGGCACCAGAAGGCACATTGGCCTGGGGATGTATATGGATGCTAAGAGCCACAGCCAGGACCCCAAGAGTGACCCTTGATCAGACAGGCATAGGGCAATCAAAAAGAACCCCAACCCCTACCTTACAGCTTTGGGTTCAGTGTATGCAGAGACTTCAGGGTCATTTTGGATGTCTGAGGGTCATGTAGGACAGCTTTAAAGTTGGTTCCAAAAATCTGCTTTCCTGTAAAGGGAGCATTAAGAACCAGTTGCTGGACATTACATGCAAAACCAGAAACATGTAGCCAGGAGCAACAGTGCAGGCAAATTCTGTAGGCAGCCATATAAGCAGCTGTATCTCAGGCATTATAGGCAGATCTTGGCAGGTGCTTTCCAGCCTCAAGGCCGTTAGCCAGGGTCTGCTGGACCATTAGCTTATAAGGGCCATCTGGCAGCTTGTCAGTCATAGATTTCCAAGGCAGTGTTGAAATTGAACCATATATGGATGATAGCTAGCAATTCAGAGCCCAAGAGAGTGCTGAAGCAAATGTTCTTTTTCCCATGACATTAAGCTTCTTCGACGCCTACCAGGAGGAAGAGGGCTTATGTGTTTGGAGCCTTTGACCTGTCATAGGCATGCATTATCACCACTGAATGAACTTCTAGTTGAGAGAAATAACACGGCTTACCAGAAGATGCTGGATACTGTTCATCTGCCTTCTTTGGTACTGCAGACAGGGAACCAGTTCTGTGCCAGCCAGCTAGACTGGCATCATCCAGAGTTTAACTGATTAGAGGAATAAGTACTGTAGGGGAGGCAGACACCTCCAAGAACTCATAAAGATTATTCTTGGAGGAGTACTCCTCCTCAACCATGAATCCTAGTTTGGACTGGACCAGTTTGAAGAAAGTGTGAAAAATGCTTCCTCAGGAGGAGACCTTGTTGTGTTTTTCACATTGCCTTCACTACAGGAGGACAACATAGAGGAGGAACCCAATCCATGGGTTCCAGAACTTCTGCCATGTTTTCTTCATAGTCTTCCTCCATTTATTCTGGATTGTATTTCAGTTCCTCTTCTTCATCGATAATTATTAGCAGCAGGTCAACACACATAGGAAACTGTGAAGGAGGCACCATCGATGGACTTGTCATCTACAGAGGACAATCCTTGCCTGGCATTATGGCAGGCAGAGGAAACTCCTGTGTCATCACTGAGGTCAATGGCAGCAACTTGGGTGACAGGTTGACCCTAAAAACAGGCACTTGAGTCTAGTAGGCCTTACCTGGTTACCAAAGGATATTCAAAAAAAATCTGAAGGCATCAATGGGGATAGTGTCAATGATGGAGTTATGGGCAGGGCATTAGCCTTTGAAACAGCTCAGACATCATCTGATAGAGAAGTTGTGCATTGACAAGCCCCGATGGGGTTGTCGACAACAGAACCACCAACAGGACAGTGCCCTATGGTGAAATCAGCTGGGAATCCCCTGGTGGTGGATTAGAGTCTGTGCCAGATCCCAACCTTGGTGTCTGAAAGACAAGTGGGGGGGGGGCTGCAGAATTAGAGGCCTTGGCCTTGGTTCTGTCTTTTTCACTTGACTTACTGCTTTTTAGAGGAGATTGGGACCGGGCTGGAGAGGCATCCTTTTCTTTGTGCTTCTTCTCCTTGTCTGCATGCCAGTGTTTGTCCACAAGCTTAGCAGACTTGCCCCTCTTTTGTGTTTTAATCAGCAGTGAAGGCCATTGACCGTGGAGAACAGCCTGTCAATGGCGAACCCAAAAGAGAAGGAATGGTTGACATTGATGAAGCCACCTTCTGTGCAGCTTACTTCTCCTTCATTGCCTTGATTTTTAAATACAACTCCAAGGTCTTCTTGCAACATCTCTTAGTGGCCTGGTTAAACCTTGGCAAATGCTGCAGGCCTTCATGCTGTGAGCTAGGCCCATGCAATGAATGCACACAGAGAGGTTGTCATCCTTGTAGCTTCCAAATTCAGAGTCAGATTTCAGATTTTGTTGAATAAAATGTAAAAATGACATCATGACAGTCCCTTAAAACACCATGACAAAAAATATTTAAAAATATTTCAGTTAAATACATCATACCATATAATTCCTTACATACTGAACAAATAAAAAACAATCATATTCATATAGCCATCAGTCTAGTACACATGCAATAAGGGCAATTGTTATACTAAAAAGTGCAGTATATAGAAACTGCCATTAGCACGTACACCTTTTGTACAAACAGTGCAAATACCATATAGGCACAATTTGCCAGGGTGAAGATGGTGACATTAGATACTTTAGATAACAAATATTTCATAATTTCATTGGCGGCAAACAAATGATTTGCCTGTACAATCAGAGCAATCCATTTACAAATTATTTGCCTGTACAATCAGAGCAATCCATTTACAAATTATTTGCCTATACAATCAGAATCATCCATTTATATCTTTCCTTGACAAGGGCTGGACAGTACAATAACAAATTCAGAATAGTTATTAGATTTTTGTTATTACAAAAGACACTGTCTAATACAATTTCTCAAAAAATAGGAGGCAATACTTGGTAGATAACCCAAAAGAACCCCATGACATAATGCTGTTCTGTGTATTCTGTTCTCACAAAATAACAGAACTGTTTCAGTTTCAAATGTGGGGCCTGATTTTAAAAAAACACTTGCGAATACTGCAAGTCCCTGGTGCACCAAACATATGGCACAAGGGGCTTGTGGCATTCCTTTGGTGCCGATTGCGATTCCTGGTCAGGTGCGCCAAATGCCACAAGTTAGATCAGCTCCCTCCTGGTCTGACTTGCACTATTTGGGGGACACATTTTATGGGGCTTGTCCAAAGCTTTGGCACAAGCTGCCATAAAGTGTGGAAACTGCAGCAACTGTGCCTGATATACTAAAATTGGGTGCAAGTTGTGGCAATGTGGTCGATGCAGGGCTTGCAACAAGTCCTGTGTCAATCTTTGAAAATTGGGCCCATGGTTTTTATCCTACCGTAAATTTTGTTATTGTCCAACAAATGAGTTTTTTTCTAGTCTCTTTGTATCAAGACATTTTTGATTCTCTGTATTGCTGCTGATACTTATGAAACAGGATTGGTAACTATATCTGTCGACTGATGATTGCTGCCTAACCCTATATTTTAAGTAGATTGTTTAGTCTAAAAAAAAAAACAATTTCTTTTGGATTATTTAATGCATCCTCAAGGCATTGCTTTGGAAGCCTATCCATCTCCAATAACAATATACATTTGAAATATTTTACAGCAGTAATTGATATCCTCACGTCCAAAGACAACATACCAGCTAAAAGTCTAAGAAATACACTTGGGGAATATTTTGGAAGGACTAGAGTAGTTTTAATACATAAATTTTGCATCACCTTAATATTAAGGATTGATTTAGCAATCCCCCCATACTTCACTACCATACATTGTTTCACTAATCAATGTGGCATTAAATGTAGTTCTTAGAGCTTTGAATGAGTTGCCACCAAATTTGTGTGCAAAATGGTTAATAGCTAGTGAACATTTACATACATTTTCTTTAATATGTTCCACATGTGATTTCCACATGATCATTTTATCAAAAGTTACACCACGAAAAGTTAACGTATTTACCTCTTCAACGATTTGATTATTGACTATCCAATCTTTAACTTTATTATTATGTTTACCAAGAGTGACAATATTTGTTTTTTGCAATATTTCATTCCAGACCGATTTATGAAAGATGTGAAATAACAGTGCTTAAGCCATATCTTAAACCCAGTAGTGTACAAGAAAGAATTATGGCATTGTCTACATAAAGTAGTATTCTTACATGAGTTCCACTTATAACTGCTGTGAAAGTATCTGTAGTATTGAAGCTATGGTCCAATGATTTAGTATAGAAGTTAAACAGCGGAGATGCCAACAGGCAACCCTGTTTAACTACATAACCAATATTTAAATGATCAGTAAGCACACCATCTGTGGTATAATGTATTCTGGCAATGGTATTAGTGTGTAGTTAGTGGTCATTGTCCTTGTATATCTTAATGTCACAGCATCGATAATAATAGAACAATGGTTCCTTTTCTTTTGACAGCAGCATAAAAGGATAACATTTTAAAATAACAAAGAAGTAGCATGTTAGCGATACTTGCAAAGTTTGATGCCATTCTTCAGCAGCAGCGGATAAATGAGTAGTTGGCAGTGGGAGAAAGAACTGAGGCATGATGGGGCTGCCCATGTTATATAGGCGACAATAAGGCATGCCAATGTAGGTGGCCCCTGCTACCAAAATGTTCTGGGTGGTCCTGACACCAACGACTTGCAAATACATGATGTGACTCAACAGAGGGAGATATTCTTCTTGAAGATCAGTTGTTGCTGTTAGTGTTTTAGAAAGCAGCTATGACTAAGGATGTTATCCTTTGTACATAGTTCTGATGACTTTAAAATATTGGGTACATAAAAAATAGTGTATGAAGAAGGGTGTATTATGAGATTTTTTTTTTTGTACACCAAAGTGTGTGACTGTCATAAGCGTCGAGAGCAAAGTTTGAGAGGTTTATGTAGTCATCAAGGGTGTGCAAACAAATAGAGAATACTGGATGGGCAACTATGCACAACCAGTGTGTTATGCCACCGAGGGGTTCTGATTCCTCTGACCTTGATAGCAAGCCCGAGAGGTCCTAGGGAATTGGAACTCTCGAGAAGACAACACACTGGCTGGGTATAGTTGCCTATCCAGTGTTTTTATAGTGTATAGTCTCAAAGAAATGTAGTTTGTTTTTGTTTTGAGAGAAAGAACCATTTTGATGCCATTGAAAAGCTCGGTTTCCAGAGCACTTGTATGGTTGCTAGGGGCAAATGTGCCAGTCTAGTCTGCAGGTTGCTATTGGTTGGCAGTCGTATTGGGGGACCTTTAAAAACTAAAATAGCGGCTCTATGTCTCGCTAAGCAAGAGGAATGTGAACGGAGGAAATTTCAGACATAAGTCTTACCTTGTAGTTCTGTAGATGTGAGGTACTGTAACTATTCTCGGATCATTTACCATTTTTTGTGCTATGCACTTGTATGATTGCTCCTTGATGAACTTCTTGCACTCATTGGCTACCTTTGAAAAGGCGCCGCTGTAGTGAAACAGTGTTAACTGTTTGAATAGTGCGAGGTAGCAGCTGCGGCCAATGGCTGGTGGTTTGATTGGAATGCAGTGCGTGGCCCTCTAGAGCTTTTCCAAATGTTGTTGTACTACACTGTAGTACAGTCACGTTCCATGACCTTTTGAACTGTGGTACAACAACATTTTGAAAAGCTCTGATTTCTATGCATAACAACACCTTATTATACACTGTAATGAATTCACGCATTTTATTTTAATATTCCCTGGTTACATAATTTAATAATTCAATTTAAAAATCTGACTACTCAAACTTTTCCACTTCTGGCATCAAGTCATACCCTGCCATAGATGGAACATGCTGTTTTGCTCCCAATTGGGAGTTCAGTTATTTTGTAGGAGCAGCTCCCTTTTCTGCAGCTGCAGATGCTTGCTGTTCCTCCTTCTCCCCACCTGAACCTCTGCTAGATCAGCACCAGGAAAGAGTAAAGATGCACTGAATATCTTTCAAATCAAGCCCAGTCATGCTTTCACTAGAGTCTACTTCTGTGCTAGTCAAAGAGACACCAGGGAGGAGGTGGACCAAGGGACCCAGTAGTCTGGAAATAGAGAAGCCTTTCCTGGATGGTCGGTGGTTGGAACTTCTCAGAGGGACCACATCATTCTGGTATTGTGGGCTGTAAACTTGCTGCCAATTCAGCAGTATATTACCTCCAAAATACACTTGTTAACATTCAAGGCCCTACATGGTGTGGGCCCCCAAGATACCAGAAAGACCTTTCATTGTTCTACACACCTACACTTCCCATCTGTTCATTTCATACTGGTTTACTTCAGGTCCCCTGTTCCTGATTAAAGCAGTCTGGGGTCAGGATCTTTGGAGTTGCAGCCCCTTTACTTTGAAATTCCCATCCAGATGTAGTATGCTCAGTTCGGTCCATGGAGGCTTTTAAGACCCTGTTAAAACGTTTTTATTTACACAATCCTATTCGGAATACTATAGTTTTAAAATAATGTGCTTTTGGTTATGGAATATTTATAAATACCACAGTTTATTTATTTACTGTTTATGTTTCTTGTTGTAAGGAGCTCTGAGCCATGTGGAAAGCATGCCAAACAAATAAAATGTGCCTTGCCTCGCCTTAGATTGATTAGATGACTGGATACATGCTTTAAAGTGTGAGAATCTTTCTGAGGTGAATGAACCCACTGGAAATGGACTGCTGTGGTTAATTTTGACAGAACAAGCTTTACTTGAGCAAAGAAAACAGACAGATGCTTGAGAGAATGAGAATATAAGGCATGCAATAACTCTGTAATGCTTGAGTAATAATCCACATGCATATTTTGTTTTATCCTGTTTCTTCACCTGACCTACCCAGTCACCCCCTTCAGACTGACCCACCTAGCCCCTTCACCTGACATCTCTGGGGCTTATCTCACTCCCACTCCACCCTTGGCTAGGAGTTTCTTCCAGAGGTGCCCAGTTGCCAGTGTGGGGTCTGCAAGGGATCGGGCATCATCCTGCTGTTGGGGGAGTCCTGATTTTTCTCCCTGAGGAATCGCCTCACATCCTATGGATCAGGTGTGTGCTTTGCCTCTGGGAGATGACCCAGGCATCCTGCATGTGGTCCATCCTCCCGGCGTGGCCCTGCTACGTTACCATCCAGAGTCCTCCCTCTAGGTGACAGATGACCAGTGAGGCCCTATAACCCCCCCTCACCCTGAGGGAGGAGAGATTTCCTATGGATGTTCAATCCTCCATCCCCAGCCTGCCCCCAAGTGACCCGCATCCATTTCCAAATCTGGATTGCCAGTGTAGCAGGGAGTGAGGCACCCAGCACCTCATCCCTCTATGCCACTGGGCCAGCCACATGTGTATTATTACTTAAAACTCATGTATTCAGAGTTTGAAAGTGTCTGTAAATTGTGCATTAATATGTGTAACCAGTACTTGTAATAGAAAAATCGTGTTTAGTGAGAACATACTATAGCTTTTCACACACAATGCCTCGATTTTTTTTACCTCTGATAAATATGAATCATAGCTCAAATAAATAACCTTACAACAGTAAATAAACCAAGGGCTTTCCTACCTGATTGCTGTCCACCTGGTATCCATATTTCATGGCAAATGTTTTCCCCAGTGATATAGCAATACCATATCCAACAATGGCAATAGCAAAGGCACTGCCCAGAAGGTCACAAAATTGCTATGACTCGGAAAGGAAGGAGCTTTCAACCTAAACCAGAATAATAATAAAACACATTTTCTATGAATTAGAAACTGATCTTTTGCTACTAGCTGCCACTCACACAGTGGCAGGGCAAATGACACATTCATTAGAGTTTATCTATCCAGCCTCTGTTTCTCATCTGTCCCTCAACACTGGGTAGAGGCTGCTGTGTAGGGAACTGGACTTTGCTTTATCTGAGGTTTTTACCAGCAAAGGAGATGAGTTGTAAGAGCTGCAGTGAACCTGCAAGACATTTTTATCTGTAGCATCTGTTTTTTAAACACTGGTTCCCATTCTGTTATCCAGTCTTTATTTGGCCTTTTAGTAAACTCACTTAGTGTTTCTGATTTACAAATTAGTACCATTTTAGAATGGTATGATGTAGTTTTTGTTCCTCTCTCAACCAAAGAACTCTGCAGTATAATGCCAGAATGTGTATGCATTGCAAGAACAATAAAGGCTTAAGGATATAACCTAGATCTTACTGTTCTAAAATGACCACTACAAACCAAGTGTCAGAAACACCACTGAATCTATTAAAAGGCCAGTACAGATGGAACAATAACAGACTGTGAATGTGAAACAGTAAATACGGCTGGTCTGCGTATTGGGATCACAGTCATGAAATGTTTTGCAGCTGTCCCTCTGAAATGTACTGGGAGACCGGGATATGCCTTTTTATGGCTCTCAGTGAGTAAGTGTTGTGCCTTACTAATGCTCCTTGAAGCTGCCTGTAATGCTTTGTTAACTTTCTATTGGCTGCAATGAGAGTGCATGAGAACCTGTTGAGCAAGTGGGGCAACTCTCGTTGATGTGCAGCTGACCTAGGTGATACACTGAAGAAAACCTTGGGTTGTTTAGGATAGCACCCCCTCCATGATGACCAGAATGACAAAGAATGAGCTCAGAGACGAAATACTAAAGACTCTGTCTGCACCGCTTTGTAGATGGAAGACAAATCTTTATTTTTGTGTGAAATTGTCAATATCAAACTGAGAGTTTTCCTGCTGCTAAAGTTTTGTACTGCAAAAGGACAAACAATAGCATAGCTGTGGCAGCATTTGATGCTTGTAGGAACTAGGAAGTATCTCTCCCAACCTCTTTGTTTAATGAAAAAACAGCTGAGTTTTCCTGTCAGTCTGAGAAGCCTGGCCATTGACTGGGAAAACTAAGAAGGGGGGAATCAGTTGCTGGAGCAAGAGGTGGGCTAGGGTAAGGCAACTTGCAAAACAACACTTAAACAACATGACTTTCAAACACTATATCCCAAAGTGTTTTACAAGACACAGACATTCCATACTGGTAGCACAGGGAATGTAGAATAGAATAGAATTTGTGTTGCCCAGCCTGATCTGACAGTGAATAAAATAATATGGCCACCTCTTCCAGCTGCTTGATGGGACTGGTGGGTAGCCAGGCTCATCAGGTAATATAAAAATATGCCCCCCTCCCCAACACCTGACAGGCCCAGTGCCCAACCCAAACCATCAGGGAATAAAACAAATCTGTCCCCCTCCCACCACAACCTGACAGATCAGTGCCTGATCTGACCCAGGAGGGAATACATACGAAGAAGCCAGCAGAAAAAAGCCATTTGATCTATCTAGTCTGCTCATGTTGCAGTGTCCACAGCTTGAGCTACTGTCCCTGTCTCCCCCACTCCTCTCTAACCATGATCTTTACCTTCCTGCTATGCCTATCCCAGCCTCTCTTGAAGCTACCCACTGTCTTCAATGAGATCACCTCTTCTGTGAGTGCATTCCAAGTGTCCACTACCCTCTCCATGAAGAAGTGTTTCCTGACCTCTCTCCTAAACATCCACCCCCACAGCTTAAGACTGTGCCCCGTCATGTTATGGTTGCCACTCAGCTTAAAGAGACCCTCCTTCTCCACCTTATTTATCCCCTTCAAGTACTTGAAGGTCCCAATCTGGCAGTCTGTGAATAAAAAAATAAATCTGGTCCTCTCCCCTTCCAAGAACCTGACTGGTCCAATACTCAAACAAGCTAATCAGGGAATAAAATAAAATATGTAGTTCTCTCACAAACTACCTGATGGGGTCTGATATGCAACCCAACCTATCAGGGAATCAAAAACATATGTCCCCATCCCACCAACAGCCTGATGGGTCAGTGCTTAGTGTAGCCTGTCATGGAATAAAAACATCTGTCTCCTCCCCCAAACTGCCGGACAGACCTAGGCCTGGATATTCAAACTGCGGCAGGCTGTGGCACAAGCCTGGGTGCAGCGCAACATGGCTGCACATTGGCGTTGACTAGGCAATAATCAACGAACTGCACCATGGCACAGCATCGTTGAATATCGCACCCTGGCCACCCATAGTGTGCATGGTGCACTGGCACTGCACCAGTGCAAGTGGCCAGAGTGGAGCAGGGGGATGCACTAGCGTTAAGTTCCGTTTGCGCTATGCGCAACAACCGCGATAATCAAAAGTGCACATGCAAATGAGGCCATAACATATACAAAGCGCAAATGGGGCCATTTGCATGTCATTATAACCCCATTTGCATGCAGGTGCGCTGATCCCGGCAACTTTCACCTGGCGCCTATGAGCTAATATCCCGAGGACTAGCGCCCCTACTGTGTGACAATGTGTGCCCACTGCCCACGATCGTGGGCATATGTTGATGTCAAGAAATGTCCAAATCCTGGTGGTCCAGTGGACCGCTGTCAGCCCGATCGTGGGCATATGTTGAAATAAAAAATGTCCTATATCCCTGGTGGTCCAGTGGACCGCTGTCAGCCCGATCACGGGCTTCAGTATGAAATAAATAACTTCCTATATCCCTGGTGGTCCAGTGGACTGCTGTCAGCCCGATCACGGGCTTCAGTATGAAATAAATAACTTCCTATATCCCTGGTGGTCCAGCGGTACCCCCCCACCTGCCCACTGAGCCCCACCGCCCCGCTCCCCACCCTGGTCAGCGCGGGCGGCAGCACTCACCGCCTGCCACCCGCCACCGCCCGACTGACACCGTGGTAGGGCTGTACACCCGTTGGTCCACAGCATGAGCCAATGTGTGTGCAGCCCGTGTCATCTACACATTCAGATATGTGAATGGATCCATTCCAGATCTGGATGCCGTGCGACTGCCCATTAGCTCCGCTGTCAGACAATAAGCGTACAACCTCGGATGTCGATCGGCGGTAACGGAGTAACGGCGATAATACTACGCCGCCGCCAACGAAAATGAAGAGGCGGCTCAGTGGACGGGTGGGAAGTGCACCAGCCGTCGGCGTAAATTTCGCCAAGCTCCAGTCAAACTGAGATCACGGACAAGAAATATAAGATATTAATTTCATATTAAAACCCTGTCGAGCGACGGCGTCACCTGTGAACCTCGAATAATGAATGTTATATGTTCAATGGATTACTGTCGGGCTGACGGCGTTCACTAGAACATCGAAATATAGAACATTATTTATTTTCATACTGAAGCCCAGCGATGGGCTGACAGCAGTCCACTGGACCACCAGGATATTCGACGTTATTTATTTCAACAGATGCCCACGATCGGGCTGACAGCGGTCCACTGGACCACCAGGGATGTAGGACGTTTTTATTTAAACAGATGCCTGCAATCGGGCATGGGGGCGCCGTCTGGGGAGCGGCGGAGCTCGGGTGGCCACCCACAGGTGTCAGCTGCCGTGTTGCGCCCTGCAATATGGTAGCTCACCTGTGGGTGGCCGGCCGTTGTTCCTTTTTTTTTTTTGGCTCACCTATGTGCAGCGCAAGTAGGGGTTGTGCATGCATGAACTCAGCACATCCTGAACATCAGCTGAATATCGGGATGTGCGGAGTATGCATGGGCAAGTCCCCCCTACCTGCGCCGCATGCATTACTGATGCACTCCGGTGCATCAGGATCGTGCCAGGCACAATCCCCTGCTTGAATATAGCACCAGGGTGCATCAGTGGGCTAAGTGATGGTAAACACTGCTGCACTACGCAACCCTTTTGGAATATCCGGCCCTAGTGTCCAACCTGGTCTCCTCAGGGGACAAAAAAAATGGTGCCCCTCCCTTAACAACCTGAGAGGTCCAATGCCCAGCATTTCCTCGCAGGGAATAAAAAACATTATACAATGGAGTATGAAAATCCTGTAACCTCATTGGTCAAAACACATCACATGACCATGGTATATCCTGTAATAACCCACAGCTGAGAAATGTCATTTATAAAAAACATACTTAAACACATTTAACATTTATTTTACACATAGGTCCATTGTATAATCACTATAAGGCACTCCTGGATGTGGGTTATTGAGGGATTTACCCACTTCTTGTGTGGTTAAGTCACTCAGCTGTGCCTCGCGACACACCACACAAGGCGTGGGTAAATCCCCCAAAAACCCACACCCTGTCATGCTTTATTGTTTAAATAACACTCTCCCAGCAACCTGACAGGTTCAGTGTTCAACCAGGCCCAACAGGTCTATGCCCAACCCCACCTAGCAGGGAGAAGGAAAATCTGGCTACCACCCCCCAATTTTACCAGTCTGGCACCCAACCTAGCATATCAGGGAAGAAAAAAAAAATCTGTAGTCCACCTCCAACTATGGGATGGGCCCTTTATCAAACCTTGCCCATATATTAAGCCAAGTGAAGATAAGGAGGAGCAGCAACAAAGCAGTGGGCAGAAGGTAAAATTGGCAGGGTAATAAAACACTACTTTCCCATGCCCAACCACTCAGGCCATAGTGAGGGTCTCAAACATTGCACAGGAGGCTTGGGACTGCTGCTGCACTACTGTTGCTACCAGCCTGTTCAGTCATCTCCACCTCCTCCAGCCCGCAGCATACTAGCATGGGAAACTGGATTGAGGGGGACTGATGGCGCACACTTCTGAGGATGTAACCCCAAGTGTCAGTGATCCCGGCTTCACTGCCCGACTCTCGCTCTCTTGCTCTTTCCTTCTCTCAGACCTCAGTCTCAGTTCTACAACCTTCCAAATACGCATGTACGGATCACAGTGCCATGTACGTTTCAACCTAGCCTGCTGCACACCAGAATGGTCAGGTACCCAAGCTGGCCCACCAGGGAATAAAATAAAATCTGGTTCCCTCTAGTAAGCTACTTGATGGGTCCAGTGCCCAACCCAGCAGAGAATTAAAAAAAAACAAAAATCTGGCCCCTTCCCCCAACTACCTAACATATTCAGTGACCGACACGATCTGTGAGAGAAAAAAATGTGTCTCTCCGTCTCCTGCCCCAAACTACCTGATGAGTCCGGGGCCAAACCAGGAGCATCAGGGAATTAAAAAAAATCTATCTCCCTCCCCTCAACAACCTCACAAATCTCAAACCCAACCTGGCCTATCAGAGAATAAAAACAAAATCTTTGCCCTCCCCAAACTACCTGAAGGGTCTAATGCCCAACCGACCCATCAGGAAATTAAATAAATATCCGCCCTCTCCTCCAAACTGACTGGTCTGGTGCCCTATCTAGACTAGCAGGGAATTTAAACAATCTGGCTCTGTCCCCCAACCACCTTATGGGTCTGCTGCCCTACCAAGACCATCAGAGAAAGAAAAAAACAGTGACATGGAGGGGGTGCTTTAAGTGATTTAGTTGCTGTGGGGATGAAACAAATTGCCTGGTGTTGGGTGGACTTGAACCACTGTGTGCAGTGTGGAGAGTATTACTGAAAAGAAGTGCCGCTGTGTCATAGACCTCCCTGTGGGCACCATATACTGTACAAAAAAAAAAATCTGTAAAACTGATGTTGCATATAGTCCTTATATACTGTAAATACAGTTGCAACAGTGAGACTGGTGAGTCAGTAAGGCCCTCCACAAAAATAAACAGATAACAACATGAAAAAGCAAGACCAGCTTTATTGGCATCAGCCAAATCTTTTTTTTGTTTGTTTATTTATTGGTAATCCGGTAAGGCCCACTGGGCAGGCACATTTACAGGGATGACCCAGGAGCACTGGAAGGTTAAATAACTAATTCAGGGTCAGAGAGTATGCAAGTGGAGGTTGCGGAAATCAAACCCGGGTCTGCTGGATGTGTCAAGCTCATTTGCAGCTCTGCTGGATGTACCAAGCTCATTCGCAGTTCATTGTTCTAACCTCTAGGCTATACTAACAGCCTTTGCTTGCAAGACAACTTCTACTGAAAATACAAGAATGCAAATAGTTCCCCTTTAAAGAAAATTAGAGGATACAGATGTAACCTCCCCCCCACCTGGGTGGCTTACCTTAATTGCCCCCATGTCCTCCGGGGCTTCCTGTTTTGTCTCACTGTTGCTGGCATCCTGCTGCATTTCCCAGCCATGCCCAAGTCCTCTGACACGCCCCAAACTTCCCCGATGCAGCAATTCTATTATTTTAGCCCAGTTCGGGCTTAAACTTTAAACTGCAATCTCCCACTGTAAAAGTGCACTTAAGTGTGAGCGGAGATCGTGCAGGCATGCGCGGCACCTTTGATGTGCCAACCGCTAAGGTTGCGGTTGACCGAAGAGGAATTTCCCATTCCCAGCACCTCTTCTCAGTTAAGTAAGGGCCGGCGACCATAATGCTGTTGCTTAAAAGCCGCTTGGGGGCTAATTTTAAAGTTTACAATGGGGCTGCTAGTGGGGCTCATTAATATGCATGAGCCCAGCACAAATATTCATGAAGTGTGGCCTGCCACCTGGGGGGTCAGACTTATGGCAGCAGCGACAGCAAAACTACAGGGGCTAAATACACGTGTGGACCCATTTGAAAGGGCACAGTTAGGGCTATATATATGTGTGTGGGGAAAGTGTAATAAAAATAATGTTTATCCTGGCTGCACTAGACTGAGAAACATGTGGGACTGTATAACTGGGACAGTATTTTTTCAGCAGCCACCATTTTGGGAATGTAACAGCCAATCATGAGCCAGGATTTCAGCCAGGGCTCATGGGATAAGACAAGAGACTTATGGGAGAGAAATCAGGGACAAACCCCTGGCGCCAAGGATCCAGCCAATTAAAAGGCTAATACTGGGGGTGCTAATGAGCAGCTAAAGAAGCAGATGCACTATTCCAGAGCTCCGCACCACAACGTAGTTTAAGGTGTTTTTTTTTTCTTCATACAAATTCACTGTCTGAAGCACGATTTTGCCTTCTAAGCATAGAAGAATGGACGGGTTCTTCAATGTCGGAAAATCAGCTCACCAAATGAGCAAAAACACAAAAAATCGGTGGCAAATGATGGCGGGGGAACAGGGAGTACAGGCCCGATCTCGCTCTCCACCACAGAGATCGCCATCATAAGCCACATGGTATCGGAGCAGGTCTTGGTGGATTTGAAGCCAAAATGGGAGCAGTTAGAACAGACCTTGCAAGGTATCACAAATGAGATAAAACAACACACTCATTGTTTTAACGTGGTGGAACAGCGACAGTCTGAGCTGGAAGATACCATGAGGGGAACCCCAGAAGTGATTGTTAAACTAGAGAAGGAGCTGGAAGAGCTTTGTGATGCCCTGGATTACCAAGAAAACTACAGCAGGTGTCAAAATCTTAGAATTAGAGGCTTGCCAGATGGAGCAGAGAGGGGCAACCTAATGGAGTTCTGTGCAGAAACCCTGCCTAAGCTTCTGGGCATGGACTTGAGAAAGGGGAAACTGAGAGTGGAACATGCTCACAGGGCCTCTAGCACTGTGCCTCTGAATGACCAGCCACCTCGCCAGATTATTTTCCAGCTACATCATTATCCGACAGGCAAGCTATATTGGAGGCATTCCGAATATGAAAGGACTGAAATATGAAGGGCACAAGCTAAATATCCACCGGATATGTCCATCCGAGTACAGAAGAGGAGTCAGCAGTCTAACACCCAAATGGATGAGCTAAGGAAACGGACCTAGACTCTTTATGGTCTACCATGCCACGGTGAAGGTGTGTGCTCAGGAGCTACCTACTCATTTTGGGAGCCTGACAAATTGCAAGGATTTATCGACAAATGAGACCAGAAGAATAAGAAAACATGAAGACTGCTTAGAGTTATGTACTTTGATTCTTTATTTGTATCTTCTGTTTGCCTTGGAGAACTTCAGTACAGAGTACTTGCAGCTAAGCCTCATGCTGGACAAGGTATGGAGAAAGGCCTCTAGATAATATTGGCCCCCACAGGACTAGAGACAGAAATGACATCAGAGGAGGACAGCGTGTACTGTTTTTCTGAATATTAGGTTGTTTTCAGCAGCCCTAACATCTCAAAACCTGGGATGGAATGGGGTACTGAAGATGGGGGCCCTAAAATGGGAGCTGTTAGGGATGGCTGAGTCCAATACCTTCACCCTATACAAGATGATCCCGAGGTGAGGCAAAGGGCTTCTCCAGTTAATACCAAACCCTGTGGGTTTTGCGTGAAGGGTGTACTGGGAGGTGCCAATGGGGGTATGGATACCAAAGGGATGCAAACCAAGCACTGTATAGTGCGCTGGGGAGGAGTGGGAATAAACAGATTTAGATCATGAGGACTTTGTCTATTGATCATAAAAAGAGGGGGAAAAAACAAACACATAAGTGTGGATTAGTTGTAACCACGCCAAACACATGTGGTAAAGAGGGGTGCGGCAGGAGTGATCTTTGAGTGGCTATACCATAATCACTGGACAGATTTATAATATGAAACAACTGAAAATGGGCTTGTGGAATATGATTATACAAGGGGAGGGATTTTTTGTAGCTGAAGTTCGCAGTTACTCAGTTCAAAATTTTATTATTCTGTTGTTTATTCTATGCCACATGGTTCAGATGAAGAAACAGGTAGTACCACGATGACTGTTAAATGGGAAAATGACTGGTGTAATGTCTCCTCATGCTTTATCTAGCAAGATTATTTCTTGGAACGTTAAAGAATTTACATCCCCTGCTAAGAGGGCTAAGGTACTAGCTGCATTAAAAAGAAAGGGGGCAGATGTGGCACTGATTCAAAAATCACACCTGACACCCAAAGAACATGGAAAGCTGGTTGGGGGTTGAGTCTCAGCCTGCCATGCACCATCATATAAGTCCCACAAAAGAGGGGTGGCCATCCTGCTCAACAAAAGCTTCCCATTCATGACCCAATGCATTATAAAGGATCCCACAGAGGGTCATATATTTTATGGTTGGGGAGGTATTCAGGCAAATGCTTACCTTGGAGAATATTTATACACTGGCTGTGAGGGACCTACTGTTCTACCAGAAAATTCTAGACATACCGATACATGAGCAGTTCCTAACCTGATTCTGGGGGAGATTTTAATTGTGTGGTGGATCCCAGAGTAGATTATTCTGGATCCAGATTAAGGAGGTCACAGCAGTGCAACAATGCCAGCTGGGGATGATGGACCTTACTATGTTAGATGCTCGCTGGAGAATGGCCAACCCGTGCATGGGAAGACATGTTTTTCCAACCCCGAGCTCATAGTCCAGGTTGGACTATATCCTCAGGGACATGTATCCCAAGATGCAGAAGGTGGAGCATAGCCGATATTCCTCTTGGACCATGCCATGGTCCAATTGGAACTCCAAATAGCTCCAATGGGGGAGCAAGGAATGGAGATTACCCGTGCTTTCCTAGATCTTCTTGTTTATGTGCATGCAACATGTTGTTTTATTTCCTACTCTGGAGGTCTCTCTGACTGTATGTTCCAACTCTCCCTACTCTGATTGTAACCCTATGTAATCCAGCTCTGTAACACAATATGTCATCTATCAACTTGTACTGTTCTATTACTTGTATGTTATTTTACCCGGGTCGCCCTGAAAAGGGACCTCCGGGCCCAGTGGCCTACCCGTCAACAAAATTCAATAAATAAATAAATTTGCTGGTGGGACAGGGTTTCAAGGATTTCCAAACAGAACAATGGAAACTCTTTGAAGAAACAAATAGGGTCTCTGTAGAATCTGGGGAGTATATTGAGAGGCCAGTAAGGCATTTATGAGGGGAATGAATATTGGTTACACTGCTAAAGTAAAGAGGGAGAAATACGAACATACTGAAATTTGCCAGCAGATAAAGGCCTAGTGGTCTATCAAGTTCGTTCTCAATGTGCAGCTAGCACCCCTTATTCTGCAGCTGCCCCTCCCTTCCACCCTTCCCCTTCATTAACCCTCCCCCTTGTCCTGTCCCATCCTCGTTTGAAGCAGTCCACTGTTCTACTGCATACCACTTCAGCAGGTAACGCATTCCACCCAGCCACCACCCTCTCTGTAAAAAAGTGTCTCCTCATCTCCCTCCTGAACCTTCCTCGCTCCAGTCTCATATCATGGCCCCTGGTGGCCCTCCCCTCCCTTACTTTGAACAGCCCCTCTGTACCCATCTTGTTTATTCCTTTCATGTATTTAAAGGTTTCAATCATGTCACCCCTGTCTCTCCTCTCCTCCAGTGAGTACATGTTCAACTCCTTCAACCTCCTCTCGTATGATAAGTCCCCCAGCCCCTTGATCATCTTTGTCGCTCTGTGCTGCACCCCTCCAGCTTAATGTCCCTCTTCAGATACGGACATGAGTACTGCACGCAGTACCCAGGTGTGGTCTAACTAATGACCTATACAGTGCAGAATCACCTCTCTCTCCTCAAGGATATACCTTGCAATACAACCCAGCATTTTGTTGGCCTTGCAGCTGCCTTCCTACATTGTGCCGAGTTGTTCATTGACCCTGTAATGAGCACACCCAGATCTTTCTCCTCCTCTGTCTGGGCTAGCTGCACTCCCCTAGCTGGTAACTCCTCCTTGGGTTCTTCATCCCAAAATGCAGCACCTTGCACTTTTGGCATTAAAGCCCAGTTGCCAGGTGTCTGACCAGGTTTCAAGCTTGCCAGATCATCCTGCAACCCCTGCCATCCCCTAGGTCATCCACCACCGTGCCTACCTTGGTATCATCAGCAAACAGACTGATCTTGCTCTTGATGTCCCATGATATGTCTGCAATGAATATCCCAAACAACACTGGTCCCAACAATGAGCCCTGTGGAACACCGCTCGTCACTGCCCTTGGGTGTGAGAGCTCCCCACCCACCACCACCCTCTGTTACCTTCCCTGCAGCCAGTTTCCTACCCATCTCACCAGCTTTGCACCCGCCCCTGTGCCTACTAACTTCCAGCTCCATGTGGCACTGAGTCGAATGCCTTACTGAAGTCCAGATACAGGACATCCACTGCATGGCCCCTGTCCAGTTGCCTAGTTACCCAGTCATAGAACTCGACCAGGTTGGTTTGGCAGGATCTGCCACGTATGAAGCCATGCTGTCTGCTGTCCTGTAGTCCTTTGGCCTCTAGGAGGGCCACCAGCCTCTCCTTCAGGATAGTCTCCATTAGCTTACCCACGATGGATGTGAAGCTCACTGGTCTGTAGTTTCCCGGTTCATCCTTGGGGCCACTCTTGTGGAGGGGCACCACATGAGCCATCCTCCAGTCCTGAGGTACACACCCCAAATGTAGTGAGGCATTAAATAGGTCTGCCAAAGGTCCTGCAAGGACCTCTGCCAGCTCCTTCAGTACCCTGGGGTGGATGCCATCTGGGCCTGGCGCCTTGTCCACCCTCAGTGCCTTCAAACCTTCTCGAACTCTGCTCTCCATGATTTCCCATCTGTCACCACTTCCCCGCTTCTGCCATTTCTCCCACCTTGGGTGTCACCCTCTTCTCTTTAGTAAATACTGAGCAGAAGTACTCATTTGGTGCTTCCACCTTATCACACCCTGCTTCCACCCAACCCTCCTTCCTAATCCTTACTATGTGGTCCTTACAGCCCTTTCTCTCGATGTACTTAAAGAAGTCCTTTCCCTTCTAATGCCTTGTGCCAGCCTGAGTTCCGTAGATGCTTTGGCTCCCTTACTGCCCTTGTCAACTCCTTCGATTCTGCCAAGTACTCCTCCTGTCTTCCCCTCCTCCCTGTTTTATTGTACTTCCTAAAGGAAGTTCTTTCTCTCTTACCTTTTCATGACCTCCTTGCTCAACCAGATCGGTTTCTTAGCCCTAGCCTTCTTGCTCTGGGCTTTGCAGCAGGTTTTGGTTGCTCCACTATCCCCAGCTTTATGAGCTCCCACCTCTGGTTAGTGTCCATACTAGATTGAATTCTGGCCAGGTACCCTTTTACCACTTCCCCATCCTCCCAAAGTCAGCCGTCCTGAAATCCAGCACTATTGTGCCAGATTCCACCTTCCTTGCCCATATCCAATGTGAGCCATACTGAGCGGTGTTCACTCCTGACAGCGTTTCTGCACTGTAAGTTGTCTCACAAAGTCCCCATTTGCCAGCACAAGGTCAAGGGTATTTCCTAACCTTGTTGGTTCACTGACCATTTGCACCAGGAAGCTGTCCTGGAAGGCATCCAGCAGTACCTGCTTCCTTCTGTTCCTGGTTGTTGGGGTGCTCCAGTCCACTCCTGGCATGTTGAAGTCCTCCACAATCACTACACTACCCTTCTCGCAGGTCCTCCTGATCTGTCCCGCTAGTTCCCTGTCTAACTCCTCCATCTGAGATGGTGGCCTGTACACCACTCCCATTCTAAGAATCCTATTCTGGAATCCTGGATTTGCATCCAAAGTGACCAGTACTACCCCCCTCCCCTTCCTCCCTTACACACTTCAGTCCTTCCTTCACATATAGTGCCACCCCCCCTCCTTTCCCAATCACCTGTCCCTACGAAATAATCTGTACCCTGGTACACACAGGTCCCAGTCATTGTATTGGGTGGCCCATGTTTCCATGATGACTGCAATGTCCACCTCTCCCTCTGCTATGAGAACCTGTAACTCTGCAGTTTTCCTCCCAAGGCTCCTAGCATTAAGGGTAACCACCTTCCACCCTCCCCCTCCCATCCTGCCCTCCTTTCCTAGCATCACCAACAGTACTTGCCATTTGTCCTTTGTCACTGTTATGGGGGTAAGCTCATATGGTTTCCCAACCTGTGGTCTCTGCATATCTCTTCCCCAACTGCCACCCCCACTCCTAGTTTAAATTCCCAACTTCCTCTATGTACTCCTCCATCCTCTGTTTCAACACTTTCTTTCCTCCTCACTCAAGTGTAGTCTGTCCTTGGCATAGAGACTACTGTCCTCCCAGGTCCCTCCCACCCCCCAACAGCCCATACCCTTTAGCACAACACCAGGTTCTTAGACATCTGTTAAATTCTCATTCTCAGCTTTCTTGTGTGTGCTTTGCCTTGGCACAGGAAGTATCTCTGAAAAAGTTACTGATCTTCCTGCCCCCTCACATAATTGTGCTAGTTCCTCAAACCTCCTCTGGACTGTATCTACTGTCTTGTCAGCCAGGTCGTTTGTCCCAAGATGTATAATTAAATGAGGCTTGTCCCTACCCCTTCTAGCATATTTCAGAACAGACTGTCCCACCCTTTCCGCTGTCATTCCTGGCATGGCCTCCACCCAAATGCGACTATGCCTCTCCCCCTTGCTACCCCACCTAACTCCTCTTAATATTGAGTCCCCCAGCACTAAGTTTCCGCCCCTCTTACTCCCTGCTTGCTTCCATTCATCTCCCTCTCTCATCTTCAGCTCCTCTTCTTCCTCTTGCACATTATTTCCCCCTTTTACCCCTGTTGCAATTCTCCCAGCAGAACTTCCCCCCGCTCCAGTTTGGTCCAGGCATTTATCAATTACTCTCTAATTTCATCATTTCCTCCTCCACCTTCTTCCTCTCTAGCAGTGCACAACCATTTTGAAGGCCCTTCACAAATGCCCGCCCTCTCTTCATAGTAACCTGTCTCTCCTTTCCACTCCATGACTTTTGCCACTTCTTTGCCTCCCTCACAAGTCCCTTATCTCCTCCTTCCATTTGTCTTTTGTCTCCTGACCTGGTTTCCGGCAATTGTTCTTCCTGGCCTGGGCCTCTTTGTTTCTGCTTCCTCTTCTGACCTCTCTCACCACTGTTGGCTTAAATCGCCCCTCCTCATCTCCCCTTCTTCCTCCCTCCAGTATGGGCTAAACCCACCCCAATCTGCCTTGCCTGTCTTAGTTCCTCCTGCAGACCCTCAATCTCCTTTCTAAATTTTTCTATGTAGTTGCACACCAAACATCCTCCCACACTCCAGGCACTTTTAGAAAGATTGGTGCACCGCAGTTGTTGCAACCTACCACCCTACCCATTGCTGTCGTTGCCACCAGCGACCCCCCACCCTTCCAGATGCAGGATACCACACACTCCCCCAAGTCTCCCCTCTCCCTCCTCTATCAGTGCAAAAATTTTCTTTATTTCCCTTACCTCCTTTGTTGCACACGTTTAGATATATTGAGCAACTGCTTGTTATATTCCTATCCTTCCTATCCACACTCAAAAACAGACTTTAAGTAGCCATTGCACAACCTTCTTCAAACTCCTACTCCTCCCTTCCCCAATGCAATATCAATGCGAAGAAGTAATAATGAAAGCTCCTAGATTTGCATTTACTTCCCTTCCACTGAGAGAGCAGTCACCTGTTCACTTACTGCTGTTCCTTTCCTGGATGTCTGCTTTTGCTATGACAGGTGCATATCCTTTGCCTGTTTGAGGAAGTGATGTCAGAACCCCTGGTATAAAGGAAATAATGGACCAAGGGTGGGACCAGCCCAAGTCTTCCAGAAACAATCAGGTAACTGAGGCCTCTGGTCAGACCATTAGCACCCTTCCCCCACTCTGAACTCAAACGTTGCAGCTAGTGAAGCCAGCAATAATGAATCACAATTCTACTCAAAGCCCCAAAAATAAGTTTGCTACCCAAAGAAACAGGACTCCAATTCAAACAGCTTCACCAACAACACATCAAAATAGGCTTGGAATTAGAAGATATATGTCTCCAATTCAAAGAAACAGACCCAGTTAAATCACACCAATTATGTTTTAAAACAGAAGAAATAGGTCTCTACAAATGCAGCCTGCCACACAGTGAATCAAACAAATGAGCCCACTTATAGCTACCAAAACAGGTTTCAAAATTCCAACAGCCCCAAACAATACCCTGCTAGCCCCTAAGTAGTAAGAGAGAAAATAAATAACCTTCTACTAAGTAGAATCCACAAGAAACAATGTAAAACATCAAGAAGCTACTGTACTGTAGATCTGATCTTGTCCCCCTTCTAGTTCCTTCTGAGAAGCCAAAGCACTGAGATCCAAACTCTGTGATTTCCCTTGTGCTGTTTTCAAAATCAGACAGTTCCAAACTCTGTGATTTCCCTTGTGCTGCTTTCAAAATCAGACAGTTCCAAACTCAAAGTCAAAGAGAGATGGAACAAAGGATTGGAGACCTGGAAAGAGAAGTCTACTCAAAGGGGAAAGAGAAAAAATTAAGGGGAATTAAGAATAGTTAGAGAAACCCTGAATGCCATCTTAGCTGAAGAGGTCAAGAACAAACTACTCTTCGCCAGACAAAAAAATCTATGAATGGGGCAATAGGCCTGGACCACTTTTGGTTCATTTGATGAAAGGAGGGAAAGCACATATAAGGATTGTACATATTAAGGGTAAGAATGAGAACCTCATAAAGGAGGAGAATGCCATCAGGGAGTGCATTAGGGAGTTTTATCAGACCCTCTATTGAGCAGAATGCCAGGGATCTGAGCAGCTTTTTGAAAGGTTTTTCCAGGACCTTACTATCTGCAAACTAAAGGACGAAGAAACTAAAGCATTAGGAGCCAAGGTCACTACAGGGGAAATCATCAGGGCTATTGGGAAGTTAAAGAAGGGCAAAGCAGCAGACCCAGATGGTTTTGGAGCAGAATATTATAAGCTTTTAAAGGAGGAACTGGCCATACTGCTGAGAAATGTAATGGAGGAACGTAGGGAGGGGGAAAGGTTACCAAGCACTTGATGTGAGGCACTAATTACAATAATCCCTAAGGACACTGCTGAGTGTGGCTCATACAGACCAATATCCCTCCTGAACCATGATTGTAAAATCATGACTAAGGTCCTAGCGCTGCAATTGAAGGGGATGTTTGATCTGAATGGATCTGTGTGGTCCATTCAGATCAAACAAGACAGGCAGTCATATCATAATATGAGGCACCTGATGAATGTGGTGTGGTGGGGCTCTCAGCGTCCTGGAAGGGCATGTACCCTATCTATGGACACAGAGAAAGCCTTTTATAGGATTGAATGGGGATATCTGTTAAAAACACTAGAGAAGTTTGGCCTGGGGGAAGAGTTTTTGAAAATGGTTAGTGCATTTTATAGGACGCCTACTGCGAAGGTTCTGGTAAATTGTATTCCCACGAAAGGTTTCCTATTGCAGCAGGGCACCAGGCAGGGCTGTCCCCTCTCACCCCTCCTGTTCACCATGGTGATTGAGCCATTAGTGATGAAACTAAAAGGAGACCCACGAATAACTGGAGTTTTGGGTGGGGGGGATGACATATTATTTCACTTTACGCGGATGATATCCTGCTGTTCCTTATGAAACCAGCACGATCGGTCCCAGCTATGTTAGAAATAGTAGAACAATTTGCCCAGTTTTCAGGATACAAACTGAATCTGGGCAAATCTGAAATTATGTTCTTGGGGGAAGCGAAGAGGTGGAGGGTGGTGCATAGGGTCTCAAAATTGCACACAAAAGTTTATGTATTTGGGAATCAGAATTGGCAAGGAAATGGGAAGACTGCATGACCTGAATTATAAGCCCTTGTTTAAAACAATACTAGGATACCTCGGTAGATGGCAGCAGCTGCCGCTTTCATGGATGGGAAGGATCAGCCTCATTAAAATGACCGTGTTACCCAGAATCTTATATAATATGTAAATGCTGCCTTTTTGCACCATAAGAGAAGATATTAAAAGATTAGAAAAAGGGTTTACTTCTTTTATCTGGAGGGGTAAGAAACCAAGGGTGAGTCTCCATCATCTCAAAGCTGCAGGAGAACAGGGGGGCCTAAACTTCCCAGATATTAAAGGGTACTATTTGGCCACTCACTATTGCTATATACAGAACTGGGTCAATAGAAATACAGTGGCTAGCTGGTTGACCCTGGAGGAGGAAGACATTCCGGGTAGGATTTCTACATATTTGGGACAGGATGGCCTCTGTGCATACAGGCGGCTAGAGACCAGAAATCCAATGGTAATGGCATCCCTACTAGCCTGGGAAGACATTAGGAAAAGACTAGGGGTAGAGAACATAAATACTATCCTTATCCCGTTGGCGGGCAACCCTGAATTTCTGCCAGGTCTCGAGGACAAGGGATTCAGGACATGGCAAGATTGAGGAATACAATGTGTGGGGGATCTGTGTTCTAAGGCAGACTCAGGAATTACAGAGGGGGTTTGGACGTGCCAGCCACACACCTGTGTAGATATCTCCAAATCAGAAATTATTATAAGCAGTTGGGGAGATTCCAGGCAGAGGTTGAAAGAGAATTCTTAGCTGCAGTCAGGCATGAGAAAGGCTTAATGGGAAGGGCAATAAGATTGGACAGAAGGATGTTCCTAGGTGGGACTCAGAGAGTAAAACAATGGTGGGAAAAGGACCTGGAAATGGACATAGAGGACTCTAGTTGGGAGATATTACTGAGGTCGCATATGCGACTACTCATGTGCAATAAACACAAAGAGGCACAGTATAAATTCCTACATAGATTATATTACCCACCCAGCATGGTGCACAGATTCGTCCTGGGGGTCTCTCCAATCTGCAGCAAGTGCGGGGTAGAACAGGGTACCTACATCCACTACTATTGGAAATGCCCACAACTGAATAAATATTGGAAGGGAATAATGCAAGAATTATCTGGAATGTTGGGATACCCGGTGGAATTCTCTCCAAGATCATTTTTAATGGGTGTAGAATGAGAAGAGGGTGGAGAATGGATGCTATACCCCAGGTGGGTTAGAGTGCTTCTTGTAGTGGCAAGGCAGGGGAAACAAAATATATGGACCACCAATATAGCTCCCACACTAGAACAACGGAAGGATTTAGCTACGCGGGTACTGGCAGTGGATAGAATCACCTACACCCTCAAGGGACAAGAAGACAGATTCCTGGGGGTTTGGTCCAACTTCCTGAATAGGTTGCCACCAGGTGAAGCATTGCTCCTTCATGAAGGGGCAAGGCTATGAGGGTAACAGATTTAAAAGAATAGTACATAATATGGGGAGGCCCTGGTCCTTGGGGCATTGTTACCAATAGGGTCTCTGATAATTTCCAATAAGATATGTATTACTTGTATTATATAATACCATGTAGCATGTTTAATTACAGCATAGTTTGCTGTGTCAGTTAGTTTTAGTTTTCAAAACTGACAGCTCGTGAGAGCTTGTGGTGGTTTAAGTGATTAATAATACCAGCGAATAATGATTTTTGTGCTTTTACTCTTAACATATGTGTACTTCTGTGTATGTAACTGAGATGATCAAATGTGCTGGTCTATGTATTTGTATGCAAGCAATGAGCTGCCAATAAAAAATACTGTACCAAAAAAAGGGTAAGACTGTACAGTAATTGACGGCTTAGGCAGTCAACCAGATTTCTGGAACTCTACCCTTTGTGCTGAGGGACTGTTTGAATTCAGGCCAGTTGCGCTTCAGCTCGAGACACTGAGGAGAGGGGAGCCTGTGTGGCTGTGTGCTGTCTTTTCACAGGAGAGGCCTGCATCTCCTCCTGTGAGTAATCCTCTGGTCCAAAAGAGGATCAGAGCTTGGAACTGCCTGCCAGAAGACCATATAGGGTTGCTCAGCGAGTCGGCTGAGACTTCAACCGGCCACAAACCGAAGAAAAGAGAAGTTTCTTGTTTCTTCAGCTAAAAGTGCTGAGGCCTACTGTGTATGTGGAAACATTTAACCAGAGACTCCTGTGCCAAACTTCAGGAGCCATTCCAGCCAGAAGAGACTTTTCCTTTCGAAACCCAGCTTGAGGGTTCACCAGCACACAGACCAAACTTAACCTTAAAAGAGACATTTTCTTCCTCTGAGCCTATGCCACCGATGGCCCAGCCAGACTGTTACTGTACCAGCTTTGGCATTGTGGTGAGAGATCATACTTGGGGAGTCAGCTCCTGAACTGCAATCGATCGCAAGTTGCGGCCACCTACAGGGAAAGGCCATGAAGAGGAGGTGAGTCGTGTCAGCCCAGGTCCCCACCAGCTTCCAGACAGAGCACCAGGTCTTCATTTCATCAGCCTTTTCATCTACTACTTTGGTACAGTCTTTTACAGGGGGTTGCAGAGCACAAGCCAGAGGTCCAGACCCTGTTGGTAAGTGGGCTGAGCGTCAGCATATTATTAATGGTCAAACTGTTTGGTATTCTAATTGCTGAACACTGCAACTGTTCAGGTTTTCAGAAAGGGTCACTAATCAGGACTGTGGGGGGTATTAGCTTCCCAGAGGGCTGTACCTATTGTGATAGTTACCCACATAATTTTTCTGGGTGGAGGCATCATAATTTTAGCACTACTACTGGTAGGGGTCCCCCCCATACTAGGTAGTTACAAACCCAGGCCCCCCAACCTGTTATTAGGGATACAGGAAGAGGTAGTAGCCCTTGGTATAACGGCACCAGGGTTACACAGTACTACCAGTGATGTCATTATTATTGTCTTTGCATATTTTTTGTATACCAGTTTCCAGCATAGCCTTCTACAAAAGGGTACAGAAAAGACTTTTTTTTTTTCATGGAGTAATTTGTTCCTGTAAGGGCAAAAAGCAACACAAAGAAGCAACCAGAGGAATAGGGGGAAAGGGGAAATTGTTTAACCAGGAAAGGCACACTAAGCGGGAGCTTGTTTCAAGGTGAGACCTGAGAGCACAAGGAAGTTAAGTAACTTGCTCAGATTCACATAGTATACAAGTGGGGGCTGACGGAATTCAAACCCTGGTCTCCAGGTTTGCAGCTCAATGCCTTTAACCGCTACACTATACTGCCTCCTAATGACTCACTCACCATGGCAAGTTAGTCAGAACTTCTCAACTTTTTTTATTTTTTATTTATTTATTAGTACACCGGTCAACCTTTGAGCTAAGTGCAAATTTGCAAAATTCCACGTCAAATATTATAACAAACAGATTTGGATGCAGGCAGCTCAGGTGGGCATTTGTCAACAGTCAGTTATTGGGTACATGCAGCTCAGGTGAGCATTTTGTCAAAGCAACAATATACAAATATAGAATTCATGTTATGCTTTAATAAATAAGTCAGTTGATTACGGAGATATAATTAATGGGTTGTGTTTTTTACCATTGAAAAAGCCATGTATTAAATGCCATAATACATGCACGTGTATTACAGAATTTAATACAAGGATCTTTGTGCCAGACTGTCGGTGGTGCCTGAGAAGAGCGAGTGGCCCAGATCCCTGCTCTGCACTAAGGTTGTCCCTTTTTTTTATTTTAAAAATAGCTTCGGTCCCTCGTTGGCGGTGCCCACAAGGGAAGCCACATACTTAATCTCACACTCTCCGTCGGGCCGGCCAAGACAGGAGCGTCAAGAGCAGCAAGGCCCTCAAGTTGTTGCTCCTACTGCCTGTCTCCAGTGCCCCTCACCAGCCAGCATTTCTTGCCTCCTCCTCTTCTAACTTCACCCTGGGCCGGGGCGGTGAGTAGGCGTTAGCACCACTGGCCAGGTGCTGACCGCCTGAATCAAAATAAATAAATAAAAACTTTTAATTTCTGCACCGCAGAGCATGCACAGGGACAGACGAGAGTCAGCAAAAAAATGCAACCCCTTAAGTTATATAAAACAAAATATGGGGTGCAGTGTATATACTCGAATTTAACACACACATCCTCATTGTTGGACGGCTACCATAAACCCCTTGGGCTTCGCTCTTTAGTTTTATGTGCTATCCAACAACTCGGGTGTGGGTTAAATTCTCGTAACACACTGCACCCCATTCTTTATCCTATATGTAATTAATCCCAAGATTAGATCAGCAGGGAGAGGGGTGGTGAGTGGAAGACAGGGTTGCAGGAGGGCATGGTGGACTGGGGGTGGGAGGGGAGGGTAGCCTGGATGGCAGGCTCAAGTTAGGGTCAGAATAGACATCTGCATGAGGAGTCACAAGTGAGTTCCTTCTTGAGGGCACTCTTGAACAAAGACATTTGTGGTAATTCAGAGATGGAGGCACGGAGGTTGTTTAGCTAGTGTGCTGCTTGGTAAGCAAATGATAGCTGACCCTTGTTTGTTCTGTGTTTGGGGACTACCAGTGCATGTCTTGCCATGCTCCTGGTAGTATTCTGGTTGTGGACAGAGTGGAATAGTGAGGCCACACCGGGGGAGGGGGGCAAGGCCAACAAGTGCTTTTTAGGCCAGTACAGGACACTAGTACTTTAAGCATTCCCGCGGGGGAACCAGCCAGTGAGGGACTATTGGGTAGAGTTATGTATGAATCTGTCAGAGCCTATGATGAATTGGCAGGCCTTATTGAGCAATACCCTCACCCTATCCAAAGCAGTGTCGGAAGCTGCCCCATATACAGCGAGACCGTAATCGATGAGCAGGAGGACAGAGCTTGCTACAGATAGGCGCCTAGCCTTAGGGATTTGGTTCAAACACTGCCTGAAGAGGGCTGCTAGTTTTCTATTGGCCAGGCTAACAATGTTGTCCACATGCTCTGTGAAAGTTACAGATTCATCCAGTGTTACCTCCAAGTATCTAAAGGTAGAGACCTGTTCTAGAGGGAACCCCAGCGCATTCAGGATGTCATGGGGGGAGTATTTCTCTTTAGATGGCTACTGGCAAAGAGCATAATTTTAGTTTTTTTTATAACTAAGGACAAGTTTATTCTGCTCGAACCAATGTTCAAGGGACTTGAATCTGCTTTGAAGCTCCCTAGAGATGACCTCTTGCTGGGGGCTGCTCTTGAAGATGATCATATCATCAGCATCAAGCAGCCCATGTGTTTGAGGATATGCACCTGGAAAGCCATCAAAACATGGACTGAAAAGAAGAGGTCCTAGTATTGAACCCTGTGGAACTCCTACAGAGACCCGTTTTGCTTCAGAGAGCAGTCCATCAATCTTAACCTTCTGTATGCGTCCAGAAAGGTAGCAAAGAAACCAAGACACTGTCTCCAGAGAGAGACCAAGGTGTTGAAGTTTTAGAAGTAATAGAGAGTGATCAACAAGAATGAACACCTGGGAAGATCCACATATGTTTTTGTTTGACTACTCTTTTAGATGGGTGCCAATGTAACACTGGTACACTCCCGATGAAAATACTGTGCAGGTGCCATGAAATCCTTGTCTAATAAAGTGGCTAGTAAGTGCCTATGAAAACATTGAGGAATACCACTGTGTATTAGCATGGAAAGTGCATTCTAGACTTGAAATTGTGACACATCTAAGTAATGATCTGTACACCCTGAGGAAGGGATCTAGAGGCACCCTGAATCTTTGGTGGGACACAGGCTCCCATTCAAAAGAATGGTCACATGAAAATAAAAAAAAGTTTTTATTGAATAACATATTGTGGTGAGTGAGTCATCTTTCCAGTAGCCCTTTTTTAGTTTTCTGCCAAGTGCCCGTAACAGTTCAGGAAGGGTGTTGCTGTATAGTAATTTGAATTTGTATGTATGTATGTATAAGGAGGGGTCTCTCTGTCATGCACACCTTATGCGCCTTCACACACCAAGCTACCTTGGGGTTGGCCTGGGTTCATTTTGGTGCAATACACAAATTCAGTACCAGTAATAGGTTTTGGAACCTCCACCTGGGGCAGGGGTATATAAGGCTACCCAATGTGGCCCTAACCTCCCCTCAGAAACAGATATTATTTTCCCTCCCACACACACACAGGTAACTTTCCCCTCACGGTAGTAACACACACCAAACAATAACCATGAACAACAATTAGAACATGAAATAACCTTAGATTTATTAAAGGGGAGGGGTAAAGGAGAAGCAAAAAGCATAAAACAGCAGGTTAACAACTGTCCCCCTTACAGTCCCTGTAAAACCCCCAGCAGGTACACCTGGGCACCCCCCACCATGGCCGTAAGGATAGTGAATGTCCATTGCGGTGGGTACCTTAATGGGTTGCTGGTGGCCAACCCGATGACACAATGGCATGGCACAAAGGGGATGCAGAGGGAATCACAGTTTTAACTTGAGCAGGATAAACATTGCACACGAGGCCCCAATGGGATTTCAGAAGGAATAAACAGGTAATGTTTTCAGTCTTCTGCCTTGGAAGGGGGGTTCTGAAGCTTAAAAAGCAGCTGACATCTTCAGGAGAACTTCAACAAAACATAATATTTAGATACCATTCACCTTGTATTTCACATTAGTTCTGTATCTTTCCTCCCCATTATTTATTACTGGTGTAATCTGCATGAAAACACAATCTTTGCTCCTGAACAATTTATCTACTCCGTTGCTTTCTCCTAACTTAGGTCATAATGCACTGCTTGTAACATTACAGTTTTATTTATTTAGTTTTGTTGACCGGTAAGTGCACTAGACAAATACTGCCTATTTTCAGGCATGACCGGGGAGGGGGATACAGATGAATGCCAACTGACCTTGAACCAGATTAAGCTGTTGGTGGCATTTTTAGTGAATGACGGAAATTTGGCCAGGACACCAGGGAAATTCCCCTACTTCCTGCTTCCTGTGAGCAGGGGGGACCCATTTTCCTGTGGGACCAAGATGGCGGCTCCCATGGATCCTGGTGTGGAAGTGTTGCAGACAGGAGAGCAGACCTTCTTCTCCTGGTCTGAATTCAACAGGGGCTGAAGATGAAATTTTGGGTGAAAGTACTACTATCCCTGAAGGAAAGAGTATGGATATTTATATGTCTATAGAATGATTATCTGTGGAACCTGGTTTGGATATTGAAAAAGATGCAGCAGGTAACTTGGAATCATGACAACAAAAACTTTTTCAGCTTGTATTAGTTGAAGAGGAGCATCATTTGCTGGAAAAACAACGTTTGGAAGAAAAACGAAGTATTTTACAGTCTGGAATGGCTTCTGTCAACCTGAATTTCAGGCCTGTCAAACTAGCAGATGGCACAGCTGCTCCTGAATCTACTACAGCAGGGCTGGGTGAGTTTTCAAATGCTTTCTCTAAGGCTGGCAGTAAAAACACCTTTAGTGGTGAGTGCCAAAAGCCTGAAGTTTCTAGTCCACCTGTTCCCCTTTCTGTTTATGGTACAGTGCATGAAAAAAATGTTCAAGGTTGTTTACAAGCTGAATCATGGCTACTGATTCAATCTAAGCCACCGACTGCACCAGTAAATGCCTGCTCTGATGTGTCTATTTCCAAGGCTGGCAGTTACAACATCTTTAATGGTGTGTGCCAAAAGCCTGAAGACTTTGGTTTACTAGCTCCCCTTTCTGATCTTGGGACTGTGTCTGGGTCTAAAAATGCTCAAGTTAACTCACAGGCTGAAACACAGCTCCCTGTCTTTTCCAAGTCGTTGATGGCTCAAGCGCAGCTGACAATAACGAGCCAGGAGGTTTCTGTAGCAACGGCCTGGGTGTCAAAGAAAACAAGCGAGGGCTTAGAGTCTGACTTGCAGGCGAATACATCAGCTCACCCTGCGGAGCAAAAGGTGCATGGCTCAGTTGTTGGGGTCCCACATGAAAAATCCCCTACAGTGGTTCCACCGGACTTTACACTTTCAGAAACAGCAGGGTTTATTTTTAGACAATCAAACCCTGCAGAACATGGGACGGCAATAATCTACCAAACCAGGTTAAACACACAAGAGAACGCTACAGACTTTTTCTTTGAGAACAAAAAATCTGAGAGTGCTGTACTAGAGAAGAAGAAGAATTTAAAATCCATTGATAAGGCTCACCAGGTCGCTTCCCTTTTTGATAAAAACACGATTTCTGGCCCTGGGGAGAATATTTCTGAGATGGCTTTATGGACACCGCAAAAAGCCCTTTCAGGGGCAGGAAGGACTAGATCCACAAAAGGGATATGGATTCCAGACCCCGTGTGGGATATTTCTTTCTCCCAAGCCACAGCAGAATGGAAGTTTGTGGTTTCTTCCAGGCCCGTATTAAACACACCTGTTCATTCTGACTCCCATACTACAATTGTGTCGCCTGCCTCAGAACCGATTTGGGACAGCTCTTAAACAGTCTCTACTGACTCTTTTCCACCTTTGATACCTGGGGCACAGGGGGTTGGAGAGAAACCCCCTCCTTTGTTGTCAGACCAGTCATGAGAATCTAAACCCTTACTGTCTGAGCTTTTTTCTAATACTAAACAAGTGGCTGCTCCCCGCAGGAACGCAGTGCAGATAAGATATAAGGGGGGGTTAGGAAAATCAACCTGATAGATATCATGTGGGGAAAATTTTATTAAAGGATTCTCTGCATTTCTCTCCGAAGGAAGTTTATGCTTTTATCAATATTTCAGGAGAGGATAATTATGGCATTAGTTTTCGAACATCTTATGCACTAGATTTGTTCTGGGAGAGGTATGGGCAAGTCAAGACATCTCCGACATGGACCCCTTTTGTAGTTATACCTCTGACTAAACCTTTAAGTATGTGACCGTTATGTTTCGGAATGAAGAAGTTCATGTTGAAGATATCACATACTGGTTATCACAGAAATGTGAAATACTCAGTTCACCAGAAGCCATTTTGGATGGAGAGCTTTTCTGGACTGGGGAGTGGAAGTACAAGGTAAAACTACGGCAGGGTGAAACAGGAATAGAGCATATTCCAAACTCCCTCCTTTTGGGCAGAGACCGTGGGGTCTGTTTTTATGCAGGTCAACCCTGGCTCTACAGGTGTGGTTCTCGGACTCAACTTTCAAGCACTTGTGACAAACCCCATTGCAACAACTGTGGGAAATTAGTCACAGCATTATACAATGTGCTAACCATACTTGCTGGACTTTTATGAGGAATATGGGCTATCTTCAGTGACTGCCCTTGGGCAGCCCGTAACAAAAGCAAACTGTATTAGCCCTGAGCTCCTCATCCAGCAAGCGTAAGATTTGGCGGACCCTGCTCAGCTCGGCCCCAGTACCTCAAATGATATTTCTCAAACCTCCCCCACCGCACCCTCCCTTTGGTCTTTCCAATCTCCCACAAGGATCTTCCTGACTCCCCCCTTCTTCTCTACATCCCCAAACTCCATCCATAGATCCCTTAGTGATTTCTATTGATTTAGAATCACAAGAGGTTTTGAACCAGGCTCCAGTACAACAAATCATGAAACCAGATATGCTCACTCCAGTTTGTTATTCAGATATGCCTATTCCTCCAAAAGATGGTACTAGTGTACCTTTTTCAGACCCCTTACCTTGTAGAAGATCTTCTAGATTTTCTAAATCCATTCCCTCGGATCTCCCTACCCCAGTGAAATCTAAAAATTCATATGCTGCCTTGTTTACCCCTTGGGGAGACTCTGAAATGGAAGTGGGGGATTCAGATTCCCAAAAATCCTTTAATGACCAAGGTCAGAAAAAAATGTAGATGGTGATTATAAAGAGGAAAAAAAGAAAAAGAGGAAAAAGACCTAGGTACTCTTTCTAATGGAATTTTGAATGACTTGTGGTTTAGTCAGCTCCTTCAATGTTCATAGTTTGTTAAATTATGAAAAACGAAGGGTTGTGTTTCAGTTTTTACCTGATAAAGCCATAGATGTTTTTGTTTAATTCAGGAAACCTGGATGCATGCTGCAGATCAGATTCGTTCTTTTAAGAGGGAGTGGGTCTGGGGTCCATCCTATTGGTCTTTCGGCCAGAATGTGGCTGATGGGGTTGGGGTTGGGGTCCTTTTTCATTCTTTCAATTTTTCTCTCCGTAAATTATATGATTTGATACCAGGGAGAGCTTTGATTTTAGATGGTCTATGGAATAATATGGACTGTCATTTTATTTCAGTTTATGCTGCCCAAATAAAGGCAGAAAGAGTAAATCTCATAAGAGCAATCCAACCTTTTTTAGTTACACACTATAAAATATTTCTGTGTGGTGATTTTAATTGTCCCTTGGTTACAGGGGACAAGCGATAAAAAGGAGATACAAAAAAATATATTGTGATTCCCATGCATTATCTCAGATGATTTCTTCGGCTGGGTTATTCAATTGTCATTTACTAAATACTAAAGGCCCTAAGTTTACTTATACACAGAACAATTATTCTTCGACCATTGATTATATCTTCATATCAGCAAATGTTCCTAAAGGTTCTTTAACTATGATTCCAGTTACTTTTTCAGACCATTTGTTACTGTTGTTTTCTATGCATCATTTTGTTCCAAAATCTACTCTTTATGTCAGATGGAAGCTTAATGACTCTATGTTAAATGATCCAGTGGTTATTCAGGAGGTAACAGTTTTGTTTCAAGCCAGGTTGTCGGCTGAATGTCTATATACTGATAAAGGTGAATGGTGGATGGACACCAAAGCTGACATAAAAAAGTGGTTTTCTAAATATGGAAAAAAAGAGGAAATGCTGCCTTTCTGCACTATTTATCCCTTAGGCAACAGTTGCATAAATTAATTACTTTATCAAATTCATCCAAATATGATTACTCTAGTCAGATTTCCACAGTAAAGGACGCCATGAAAGTTTTTGAATCTACCAGAGCAAGATCAATTCATTCTCTTCTGAATCATAACACAAAATCTTCATCTATAGGTGATCCCTATGAAGCCTGTAAAGATTTAAAACATACAGGCTCTTTGGAGTCTCTAAGTACCCCAGATGGCAGAACAGTTACTTCTTTAGTAAACATAGAGGCTGAAATTCAGAGACATTATGGCTCTCTTGAATCAGTCAGTAATATTTTATCCTCTGACATAAATAAGTTTTTAAGGTCAGTGGAGATCCCTATTTTCCCAATAGAAGTACAAAATTTACAATCTCCAATCACTGAAATAGAAATTACACAAGCTATTAAAGCATTACGGCTTCATCCTGCTCCAGGTTTGGATGGTATCCCTCACTCTTTCTATAAACAATTTATTTTACAATTGGTAGACTGTTTATTTATTACTTACAATTATTGGTTTACTAATAACATTATACATCCCGAGTTTTCTGAAGGACTTCTATTTTGTCTTTATAAAAAAGGGGACTGTACTCAAATAAATAATTAGAGACCTATAGTTTTGATGAACACTGATTATAAAATATTGGCACATATGTTAAATACTCGCTTAAAAGCGTATGTCTCCAGGGTGCTATCTCCAGTTCAGTATTGTGGTTTACCTGATAAAAATATTCAACAAGCCTTAGGGACCATAAGAGATATCATCTATCATTGTAATATTTCAGGAGTGTCTGGTTGTGTGGTAACAGTAGATCAGGAAAAAGCTTTTGATAGAGTTTTACATAAATATTTGTTTGCAGTATTAAAGGCGTACAAAATTCCATCACTTTTTATATCTCAATTACAGTTATTATATTCTTTTTTTACAGTCCGACCTCTTTTAAAAGGTGTGGTCAGACAAAAATTCATGGTACACTCTGGAGTCCGACAAGGATGCCCTTTGAGCCCTTTGCTGTATAGTTTTTCCCTTGAACCTTTACTCCATTTGGCTGTAGCATCTCCGAAATGAACTGGAATTACTGGGCTCGGCATCCTCATGCCTTATGCATTCAAGCTTATGCTGATGATATCTGTGCTTTTTTTTCAGATCCTGGGCAAATTAATCTTTTTTTACAAGAAATTGCACTTTATCAGAAGGTTTCGAATGCCAAATTGAATATGGGGAAGAGTAAAGGTCTTTTTATTGGGCCTAATGTCCATCCTGATTCCATCTGGTATGGACTGTCTATGTCTTCCACTCCTTTAGAAATATTGGGGATCACTTTTGGACCACATAATTTACCTGAACAAAATTGGGAAAAAGCTATTATCAAAGCAAAACAGAAGGTAAACAGATGGAGACAGTGGAAATATTCCAAAATTAAGCGAATTGCTATATTAAAAAAGTTTATTTTACCATTATTACAGTATGTAGCAGTATTACATCCATTACCCATCAAATTGGAAACAAGGATCTATAGGCTATGCTTTCAAATGTTATGGGGATCAAAATTAAATCCCATTAGATGCAATTATACCTATTTGGATCTCAAAAAGGGGTGGTCTCAACATGATAGAACCAGTTGTTTTCCTCCATGCTTTGTTTTTTTAAGCATTCGGTTGGCACTATACTACACAGCAAGGACAATATTTCAAAGGCTTGGATGACAAAAGGCCAAAGGCTTGGATGACAAAAGGCCTAGCTGTATATTTTAAGTCATAGCTACAAATAGCACCAAAAATACACCCACGTCTTAATATTCCCCACTATTTTTTGCCAGCTGCTCAAAATTATATAAATGGGGTATCATGAAAATGGTCCCATCACACTTTCCACAAAATCTCATATCAAGATATCATTGATAGAAATTATCCTAAGGAACCCTGTTTTAAGAATTGTCCCTCAGTAGATAACCATTACATTCTCCACCAGTTGACACTTTCAAGAATTCCTCAGAAAATGTGGGAGAACTTGTGGCTCAAAGTCCATGGGAGGTTGAATATAAGGGGTAATGCTAAACATATGAATGAACAGAATGAAACTGTCCCTATATGGAATGTATAGCGCAGATGGAAACTATGGAGCATTTCTTATTACACTGTTCTTATATAGTTGCTTTATGGAATTATTTAGCAATCAAATGGAAATTAAATTGGCTCCGTTTTCTGACATATGATATACTGGTGGTGGGGAAATATGAACCAGGATTATCTCAGTTCCATTCACACACTTTAATAGTGTTTTTCTGCTGCCTTAGATTTTATCTGTGGCAGGCTCATTGCCAATGGGTGCTACATCAGAATAGGATGTCTTTTGAATGTTTGAGCACATTAGTTTGTAAAGAACTTCAATATATTTATAAATCAGATTGCTTAAAACACTCTGCACATCAGGTGCTACAATGGTGGAAGGGTTTCACTTTTTTATTAAATATAAATAAGAGATTATTTGCATAATTTGATCTAAATTTGTTTTGAGCTTTGTAAATTTCTTTTTCTGTTTTTTTTTTTCCTTTTGATAAACATGTATCATTGTTGGTTTGGATTATCTTTGATGTGTTTCTGATGTATTTCAATAAAAATCTCCCATACTTTTTTCGATAAGTGCCATGGGATCTTTAACATCCACCAATCCAGGCAGATGGGACCCCGGTTTAACATCTCATCCAAAAGACAGCACCTCAGAAGTGCAGCACCCCTCTCATGCTGCACTACAGTGTCAGTACTGGGATACTAACCGAAGTGCCAGATGTGGGAACTGAACCCACAGCCCTCTGATCTCCTGGCCTCAGAAGCAAGTGTGATACGTACTGAGCCACTGACACTGTTACTCCTATGGCAACAGATTGTGATGTCACAACACAGAATTATGACAAAGTAGGGAGTAAGCTACAGAGGCAGATGAATTCTTAGGGATAGAGATCATGTATTCATACAAATTTCCTCAGTACTAAATAATGAGGAGGAGAAATCTATAGAATATATATGGAATGTAAGCTGAATTGTACCTAAATATCATGGGCTGGATTCAGAAAGCTTTCTGAAGGTGCAAAACCTTCCCTAAGTCTCCAAAACTGCCACAGCTATGGAAAAAAGGAAAGATTGCTCTGAGTACTATTCACAAAAACCTCCGCAGCTGCAGAAAAAAACACTAGGGACTGTGGAAAAAAGTGCAGTTGCAGAAGTTCCTGAGGAAAAAAAGGTGTTAGATAAGTAAGGCACAGCCCCTCAAAGGCTATTCTCAGCCAGTATTTTCCCGCAGTTGCGGAAAAAAATGTTACACTCATTGGAGTGAGGTGTAATTCTCCCTCAGCAAACTGCAGTAGTGCCCCAACAATTGAAATCAATTAGGGTGGAGGTGAGGCACAGGTAATAGCATCCCAGTGGGTATAGCAGTGGCTGGTGTTACAGCAACAATAGCACACATTGCCATGAGATGGCAACAGGCAACAACCACCAGATGCAGTGCAGCCCATGACGGAGCTCCACAAGCAGTAGAGCCTGATCAGCCTGCAAAGAGTACTACCCCTGCAGGCAACAGGAACACCCAAGGGAGGGACGACCAGCAGTGACGGTTGGCCACTGTGGTACCATGGTATTGCTGGTACCTGTAGTGCTGCAGTGATCCCAGTTGAGGGACTGGTTGCTGGACTCTTTGTGGGTACTTTCAGCTTCATGCTATGGCAGAAATGTTAAAGTCTGCTGCTCCAGCTAATTAGGTTCATTGTTGCTGTGCTTCCTAAGCCATTTCCACAGCTGTGGAGCCACAGTTGCGGATTTTCAGCACTTGCTCAATTAACACAGCTGCTCAATTTCCACAACTGTGGGGATTTTTACGGAACTCCGCACCTGCACAAATTTTCTTTATGGATATCATGCAACTGTGTTTCGGCAGTGCTGCAGGCTTTTTTTCCCGCAGCTGCAGGATTGTTGGCTTTCTTTTTGAATCCTTCCCCATGTTTTTTAAAGTTTTCTTCGACAGGTCAGGAGCTCTTTAACAAAATCCTGCCCAGAACTTCACCCCCTCTGATTATCTAGCTCATCTATCTGACTACTTTTTGAAAAGAACTCCTCGAGACCGCAGCTCAGAGGTACTCACAATTTGTGGAAAGTCTCAGCAGGTGCTGAGGAATGACACAAACTAGTGCTACCACTCTGAAATCAGCAGACAGTCTCTCAGGGAACCACAGCTATAGGCTGGAGATTGTAAGCAGGAGAAGGATTCTTCACCCTTGATGGGCCTTTCACCATCTTCACCCCACAGGCCTTTCATCAACTTCACTCCACGGGCCTTTCATTGTCTTCACCACGGGCCTTTAGTAATCTTCCAATGGGACCACCCAGGCTTGTGGTCACCCAGGACATCCAGCAGGATACACAAATGTCTGCTGGAATTTAAATGTGGCTGGGCTTGTTTGCAGTCTCACAGCCCCAACCAGGGTAAATGCTTTTTGGCTGTTAAAAAAAAACAGTTCAGAAGTCCCAGCAACATTCAAAAAAGAGAAAACAGTTCAAAGAGTTTACAGCTTAACAACTGTTGCACAGCAGTTCAGGTAAATCCCACTGGGAAAACCAAATCAGCAGTCCAGTTCAAACTTCCTTCAGGGAAACTTGGCTAGTGGGCAGTTTGCCTCAAGAGATTTGCTGGGCTCAGAGTGGCCTTTATGCACCACTGGCTAGCCTTCTGACTCATGCAGCCCTCTTCAAACAATCTCCTCCACTTTCTGCTGGACTTCTTCCAGATACACAGGCATGACCCCTTATATAGCAGCCCTAATCCTCTCTCCCATTGGTCAGCTTTATTCTGGGCAGTGAAGTGTGCCCTGTAAACCCACCCCCCCCCCAAAACCCGGTGGCATGGAGAACTACCCGGGGCCAGTGTCTTTGTTTACATTTTCATGCCTGGCTTTTGTAGCCTCTCAAATTATTTACAAGCCCAGCTAAGGCAGTTGATCACCTATTCTGGCCCTGCATATGGTGCAGGGACCAGGAAAACCATAATTTTGATCCCAGATGAGCCCTGTTTGGCTAGTAAGGTTCTGAAAAGAATAGGTGCCCTTTCTGCATCATACTGAGATGAGGGTGTGCATGCACACCTCGTCAATACAGTTCCCATTCCCAGTGGCCATTACGGAACTGGGATATCCCCAATAATGCACCCAGAGGCACTGACTATTTAATTCCCAGCTCTGCTGCCTGCCCTGGAGCCAAGAATGCTTTTTATACTACTTGGCCAAGCTGTTTAAAGGAGGCGCAGCTCCTTTACGGCTGGCCGCACATGCGCAGATTTCACATGAACAGCCATTATTATTTACATCCTGTCCAGCTCTGGATATCTCCTGGACTGGGTGGCAGTCTTTTTTCGGCACCCAGATGTGCAAACAGTCCAAAGGGACCTCAGCCCCCTCCCCTTATGGGGCAAAGGAAACAGGAGGATTCGGTAGCAGCAGCTGTTGAGCTCAAGCAGGGAGCCCTTTCACGAACCCCACCAAGGGCTCTGTAAGGAAGCCCTCCAGTCCCAATTCACAGCGGAGGGGACCAGAGGCAGAAATCAGTCACATCAGGGACAGCAAAGGGCCTTAGCCCAACTCAGATAATCGAGGGTTGGGGGGCTCACATATCTATCTGTCTGTCCAGTTAAAATCTTTATCTGATCATGTTTGCCTTAAGCAGTTATTATTTAAGCAATGCTAAGAAAGAGAAAAACATAACTTATTTTAACAACTTATTTTAACAATTTACAGTAATGATTTCCACTACGTTTTAGTTTCTTTACTGCCCTGCAAAGTCTGGGCCATTGCTTCTTGCATTTTTCCTTCACCCACTGCTGCTACTGCTTTACATCTGTGTTTTTGTATTTGCATATAGTTGTCTCTGCTTTGTTCATAAATCTGTGCTTGATATATCTCCTGTAATCTGACTTTTGCCTGCCATTTACATTATATCAATGTGTATGTTTCCTGGTATGTATTTTTATTTTCCTCTCCCTCTCCCAGGTTGCACCTGGAAACAAGCCTCTGCTTGGTGTTTCTCTCCCGGTCACCAGTTTTCAATAAATAAGTAAACAACTAAATAGATAAATAGTAGAGAGTGATCAGATTGTATAAAAGAGCTTCCTTGCCCTGAAAAGATCAGTAGTGAAAGTTTTGGGCATTTCCACACGACTAAAAAGGCACTTTTACTGCCTTCCCCCTTCACTTGTTGTAACATATTCTCAACAGCTTTCTTCTCTGTTGGGTTATATTGGTTCATAATTGCAATAAGCCACTTTCTGTGGGTATGGGAATCTAGAAAATGAAATTCTGAATATAACCAAAAATGTAAAAAGTATCCCCCTCATGCTTCCAAAGAAAAACCCTCCCCTATTGGCCTTTGATTTAATGCACACACAAAAAAGAAAAGGGTCATATGGACCCTTAACGCTCCCTTTCAACACAGGCAAAGTATTCATGGACTGAGGGGTGGGGTGGTAGCTGCAAAGCATTCATTTATGTTAAATAAATTCTACTACACCACTTTCTGACCCCACAGAACCCACCATCACCCCCCGACAGACACCTAGCAGGGTTATTTCCAGGTAGAGGTATGACCCATTGCCCCAGTATCTTCCTCAGTCTGCAGGCTAAAACCATGGCTCAGGCGCAGACCCCAGCCCACACACAAGACTGGCATAATTTGTCAAAAGCAAGTGAGTGTAATTACTGCTGCTTTATGTTTCTCTTTTTTTTGTGAATTTTTTTTCTCCCTGTCCACCACCTCAGTTGGGACATCTGACAGGCAACCTCTCAGCCGCATCTACCACTTGCTCCTGGACAGTGTCTTCAAATGACTTACCCCTCTCCTCCCCATGGCGGGGTCATGAGGAGCCAGCCCCCTCACACAGAAATCTGGAGATGGGGCTGACCCCTTATGGCTCTGCCACAAAGGGTCAGCCCTCCAGACAGAAATCTGGCTTGGTCAGGGGATCGATGGAGACAGGGCCCATGCATACCGTATTCATAGGCAGCTGAAGGGGGGGGCGCTCTTCCTTGGTTAGTCCCTCTCACCTTCCCAATACTGTACAAAGACTTCATGGCCTTAAGCGCGGCAGTGGTAGCATATATGCACACATGTAACCCAGGTGCCACCTTCCAATGGGCTACTACCCCTGCCTCCACCCCTGAATGCAGGTTAAGAGGCCTGGGTTCCAATTTAACAGTTACTAGGGATTATTTACCCACAGTAGAACTACAATTATGGTGCCTCCACCCAAAGTAATATTTAAGTGGGTTAGATCTTAAGCTAGCACAACCCTCTGAGAAGTTGTACCTACCCACAGCCCCAACTAGTAACCTTATACATAAAGTTTCACAAAACACTGTATCTGGCATTGAAGGCATAATTATTGGTGAGTGTTAATAATATGCTCATGATAACCACACTTACCAACAGGGTTTTGGCTTCTGAGGACACACCCTGAATACCTGCAAGGAACAGTTACTGGCAACCACAGTATACTGTTTAACTGAAACACTAACTTTAAACTAGGTAATAATATGCTCATAGTCCAGATTAAACTTCAAACAACAAAACTGGTTTATTCAGGAGGTTGAATGAGGGAAGGGGTGTGAATTTATGGTTAAAGATCATAGCATTTAGCTGATATGCTTCAGTCATGCAAACATCACATTTCGGCCCTGTAATTTACAGTTCTTGCTGCTTGGTACCCAGAGTGAATTTAGGTGCAGGCCTGAGGTGTTGCCGCGCGTAGGCCAGCGTTGCAGCTGGTTGGGGCCCTTAAACAAATAAAACGTGCTTTTGGTTAGAGTAAACTCTTTCAAACAAGAAAGCAATTGTAATCCACAGCCGGATGGCTGGCAATCACAGTTAAACACCAAACTGAATTTAGAAGGCAAATCAGATGACAATAGACACTTTAACTTGTGTTGCAGGGTTAAGGCCCTGAGCTTACTCATGGTACCGGAACCAATGGAACCGATGGCTGTAGTCAGACTGAGTTTTTCTTCGCCAGGAATGATCATGGGGACCAGGGCCGACACGACTCACCTCCACTTCATGGCATTTCCCTTCAAAGTGGCCGCAACCTGCAACTGTCTTCTCTGCAGGAGCTGACTCCCCGAGCTGGCCTTTAGCCAGGCTGGCTTGCGTGCTGCAGCAACAGGCTCTTGGGCCATTCATGACACAGGTCCAGCACATGCAGTTAACTCTCTGGCACAGTTCAACTAGGTTAAGAAAGGGGATAAAACCTTTTATAGGTACATTAGGGAGCAAAGAAAGACTAAGGCAGGGATATTGAGGCTGAACAAAGAGGAATCTGGTTGGGCAGAGAGCGACAGTGAAAAAGCAGGGATACTGAACCAATACTTCTGCTCAGTATTCACAATGGAAAAGCAGGAGGAAATACTTAATTAGGTCAACAGAAGCACTCTGGATAGGGGGGTTGATATTAGTCCTTTCACAGAAGAAAGGGTTCTGAAAGAACTCTTGAAACTGAAGGTAGATAAAGCAATGGGGCCTGATGGGATTCACCCCAGAATTCTAAAAGAACTAAGGGAAGAACTAGTAACACCACTGACTACCCTTTTTAATAAATCATGGGGAGGATGGTGTGATACCTGAGGACTGGAGGAGGGTGGATGTGATTCCTCTTCACAAAAGTGGGAGCAAGACAGAGGCAGGAAACTACAGACCTGTCAGCTTGACCTCAGCGGTAGGAAAATGATGGAATCACTTCTGAAGGAAAGAATTGTTGAGTACCTAGAGGCCAGTGGGGCACAGGACCCAAGGCAGCATGGATTCACAGCAGGGAGGTCATGTCAGACAAATCTAATTGATTTCTTTGACAGGGTGACCAAAGCAGTAGACCAGGAGGGGCTGTGAACATGGCCTACCTAGACTTTAGCAAGGCATTTGACACAGTCCTGCACAAAGATTAATAAACAATTAGCCAGCCTGGGAGTGGGTCCCAGGGTGGTAGCCTTGGGTAAACACTGGTTGGACAACAGGACACAGCGGGTAATAGTAAATGGAGTCCACAGTGAAGAAAAGAGGGTTACTAGTGGGTACCGCAGGGTTCAGTACTGGGTCCAGTCCTTTTAATGTCTTTATAAGTGACATTGCAGAGGACTGGAAGGGAAAGTATGTCTCTTTGCAGATGATACAAAGATCTGCAACAGGATTGATACACAAGGTGGGGTGGAAAGGATGAAAAGGGACTTAGCAAGGTTGGAGGAATGGTCAAATATATGGCAGCTTAGATTCAGTGCAAAGAAGTGCAAAGTAATGCACCTGGGAAACAAAAACCCAGGGCAAGAGTACACAATAGGCGGTGAGATACTAACAACAAAGTTGAAAGTTTCTATCATGTCCCCCCTCTCCCTTCTTTCCTCGAGGTTATACATCTTAAGCTCCTTTAGTCTTTCTTCATATGTCTTCAGATGCAGACCCTGCACCATTTTGGTTGCCCTCCTCTGGACAGCCTCCACACTGTCTATGTCTTTGTGGAGATGGGGTCTCCAGAACTGTACACAGTACTCCAGATGTGGTCTTACCAACTGTCTGTACAGAGGGCCAACAACTTCCTGTTTTCTACTGGTAATGCCTCCCCCTATGCATCCCAATATCCCCCCAGCCCTCCTTACTGCCTTTTCACATTGCTGACCCACCTTTAGGTCATCTGATATGACTACCCCCAGGTCCTTTTCCATTTTTATTGTTGTCAGTATCTCACCACCCATTGTGTACTCTTCTCCTGGGTTTTTGTTTCCCAGGTGCATTACTTTGCACTTCTTTGCATTGAATCTAAGCTGCCATACATTCGACCATTCCTCCAACCTTGCCAAGTCCCTTTTCATCCTTTCCACCCCACCTTGAGTATCAACCCTGTTGCAGATCGTTGTGTCATCTGCAAAGAGACATACTTTCCCTTCCAGTCCCTCGGCAATGTCACTTATAAAGACATTAAAAAGGACTGGCCCCAGTACTGAACCCTGCGGTACCCCACTAGTAACCCACTTTCTTCACTGTGGACTCCATTTACTATTACCCACTGTGTCCTGTTGTACAGCCAGTGTTTTACCCAGGCTACCACCCTGGGACCCACTCCCAGGATAGTCAATTTGTTTATTAATCTTTTGTGCGGGACTGTGTCAAATGCCTTGCTAAAGTCTAGGTAGGCCATGCCCACAGCCCCTCCCTGGTCTACTACTTTGATCACCCAGTCAAAGAAATCAATTAGATTTGTCTGACATGACCTTCCTGCTGTGAATTCATGCTGCCTTGTGTCCTGTGCCCCACTGGCCTCTAGGTACTCAACAATTCTTTCCTTCAGAAGTGATTCCATCATTTTCCCTACCACAGAGGTCAAACTGACAGGTCTGTGGTTTCCTGCCTCTGTCTTGCTCTCACTTTTGCAAGGGAATCACATCTGCCCTCCTCCAGTCCTCAGGTACCACACCATCCTCCCATGATTTATTAAAAAGGGTAGTCAGTGGTGTTACTAGTTCTTCCCTTAGTTCTTTTAAAATTCTGGGGTGAATCCGATCAGGCCCCATTGCTTTATCCACCTTCAGTTTTAAGAGTTCTTTCAGAACCCTTTCTTCTGTGAAAGGACTAATATCAACTTTCCTATCCAGAGTGCTTCTATTGACTGGATTAGGTATCTCCCCCTGCTTTTCCATTGTGAATACTGAGCAGAAGTATTCGTTCAGTATCCCTGCTTTTTCACTGTTGCTCTCTGCCCAACCACCTTCCTCTTTATTTAGCCTCAGAATCCCTGCCTTAGTCTTTCTTTGCTCCCTAATGTACATATAAAAGGTTTTATCCCCCTTCTTAACTGAGTTGGCTAGCTTTTCTTCGGTTTGGGCCTTTGCTATTCAGACTGCCCTCCCCGCTTCCTTCTGCTTTAACTGGTACAGTTCTTTGTCCTGCTCCTTCTGTGTTGCTTTATACTTCCTGAATGCTATCTTTTTCTCCCTAACCTTCCCCGCCACTTCTTTTGAGAACCATAGTGTTTTTTCCTTTCATTTTGATTTTTTTATTTGCTTCACACAAAGGCTTGTTGCCTCTGTGATGGCAATTTTGATGTTTTCCCATTGTTGCTCCACCCCACCTTCTTACCTGTTTGCTAGTTTTTTTCTGAGGCACTCTCTCATTTTGACAAAATCAGCCCTCCTGAAGTCTAGTACTTTCACTTTTGTATGGCTTGACCCTGTAGTTAAGTTTATCGTGAACCACTCTGTTTGGTGGTTGCTTGTTCCCAGATGGCTACCCACTTCAAGATCAGAGATCCTCTCTCCATCCCCATTTGAGAGTACCAGGTCTAAGATTGCGCCCTCCTGAGTGGGTTCCAAAACTAGCTGTCTGAGGCATGCCCCCTGTAAGGTATCAAGAATGGACCTGCTCTTGGATGTGGCTGCAGCAAAGGTGCACCAATTAACATCTGGCATATTCAGGTCCCCCATCAGCAATATCTCCCACTTTCTCTGCCATTCTAAGGATGCCTTCTATCATTTCCTTGTCCATTTCCTCCCCTTGAGATGGGGGTCTGTATACAACCCCTGTGTGGATTGTGGTGCCATTTCCAGTCTCCAGGATGACCCACAGTGCCTCCTCTCCTCCCTGTTTACTCTTTAGTTCTATTGCTTTGATCCCTTCCTTACATAGAGGTTACTCCTCCTCCTCCTCCTCCTCCTCTTCTTCCCTCCCTGTCCCTCCTGTAGATTGTGTACCCTGGCATGTTGACATCCCAGTCATGGTTCTCTGTGTACCATGTTTCTGTGACTGCCACAATATTCAGGCATCCCTCTTCCATCAAGGCCACCATTTCGGGGAGCTTTTTACCTAGACTACGGGCATTGGTACTCATTACCCTCCATTTTTTTATGGCTTAATTTCTTTTTGCCCCATCGCTGTCCTTACTGCCTTTGTCTTTTGCTCCATTTACCCCTGCCCTTCTCCCTATCCACTGCTCTGTCTCGGTGTTTACCTCACTAACTACCCTGATTTTTTTTGGGAGGACTAGGATTTCCCTTCTCCTTTTCAGTGCCTCCCTCTTGGCTAGTTTAAATATTTGCCAATGAAGCATTTAAACCTATCACCTAGGATCCTGGTTCCCCTCCTGGATAGATGCAGGCCATCGCACCTGTATAGGCCTACATCCCTCCAGGTGGAGTCCCAGTCCCCAATGAAGCCAAATACCTGAGCTCTGCACCAGTTTTTGAACCAGTCATTGAATCCCATGGTAAGGAGTACCCTAGCCTCATCCATGCCATAGACAAGTAGCAATTCTGAGAAAGTTAACGTGTGTGCCACTTGTCTAAGGCCCCTCCCCAACTCCACAAAGTCCTGTTGTACTGCTCTGATCCCATTCTCAGCCAGGTCATTTGTCCCTAGGTGGATAATGACATCCAACTCACCCCCTCCTTGGAGCTGCTCCCACGATACTGAGGATTTGTTTCCTGTCCCTCCTGAGCTTTGTTTCACTCGGACACAGCCCAGGCTATGTACACTATACACACAGGCTGACTTCTTAAAGGGGCAGCACTGCGGCATGGCTCGCACACTCATGCAGAGCAGTAGCAGAATGACATTTTACATGGATTTACTCTCTTCTACTGTACATCAGTCAGGCAGTGGGCACTACAGGAGCCCAGGGAGACAGCTTAAGGTAAGCCCCTCTATTTGGGGGAGGGTTACACATGCGAAGCTCACAAGGGCTCAAGCTTCCTGGTCTACCACATGGGGTTGCTGGAGTGTCAGATGACAGCGCTAATCCTCGCTGAGTGCTGGGCAGCAATGCTCTACCTAGCTTTGCTACCTAGCAGCAGAGACTCTGGCTCACTTCCAAACCTGGGTTGCCTGTGTGAAAGCACAATATGCTTCCACTGGTTGACCAGGCAGCCTTCTGTATTGGGATTTTGGACCCTCCCATTCCCTTGGTTTGTGTCCTTAATGTTTTGTACCTCTAGTGGCCTGCCGTATTACTGCTCTTTTGCTTGATGCTGTTGTTCTGCATTCTGTCCCATTACACTGCCTAACAGGTCCAGGATGCAGGAAGTCAGAGTAACAGCATCAGTTTTAAAGAAATATGTTTTCTGGATCAGACCCAAAGCACATCCTAATGGTAGCAGCCCACCACAGTGTAAATATAATGCTACAATTTGATTGCATGATGACACTGATTTTAGTCGCCATGGTGATCATGTAACTCACTGCATAGAATGTTACTGTCTCTTATGGGAAGGAACATGACTGTATTATTACTGTTCTACTATTGCACCCTGCCTTTCTCACCCTGCTTCTCCACCCCTCAACTCACAAGCTTGCAACCTTGCAGCTCATCTCCTACATCCTTGGATCTGGGGGAGCTTGGGCTGGCGCTATCCCTTATGGTCAGAATGTATTTCTCCAGTGTACCTGCTCTCCTCTCCCTCTCCTTTGCACGTAACATGCCAGACCGGGAGGACATACATACATATAGTCATTTGTGTGTAGTACCAATCCTTGTCTGTCAAGAAGTTGTATCTATACGGTGGGTCATCATCATCAGCTCCCCCTCACACCAAGAGTCAAGGTGCACTGCTTGCACATTTTAGAAGTGAGAAAGAAATAAGAGCCCTATCTAGCATTTGAACCAGGCTTTCTCAGAATACTGTTACGCTGCAATTCCAGCCGTGTTACCATGTCAACTGGAAACTTGAGGATTCCAAAGGGACTCATCCTTTTTTTTTAAAAAACAAACAATTTTTATTATTTTTAAATATGCAGGTACAAACATTCATAGCGATAAATCAAAAATACACTATTGTAACTGTAATGAACCCTACTGACCATAAATACAGCAATTATACAATATCTATTAAGGTTTCAATATTGTCTTTTTAATAAGTTACATGAAGCAATTCATTTCTACCACAGCCACTTCATTTGTAAATTTTTAACTTACCCAAAATATTTCTACCATCAAGTTCCTCTTTTTTATATTTAACATCTTCAGAAACTCCCATATTGAATAGCGTCTTGCATTGGTAACCATTTTTCCTTGTATTTACTTATTAGTTTTACCATATAGTAAAATCCTCTTTCAAGACTCATTGTTTCTGAAAATAAGTTTCTCCATAATTGAGTTGTAGGGATTTCTGAATCTTTCCACATTCTTGTAATGCATCGCTTAGCTGTCATAAAAGCTGTATATACAACAGCTCTTCTATTCTGTGGTATATACTGAGATTACATTATATTCAATAGGCATAATTCTGGTTTCAATGACAAAATTAATTACCAAAACTCTATTCAGAATTTTAATAATCTTCTTTTCAAAACTTTTGTATAAATGGACATAAAGATAGGACATGAGTTGCATTAGGTACTTATCCACACCCACTGTTACAGATCGGGGATACAATAGCACTACATTTATTCAACAAGTAAGGTGAGTAGTAGATCATGGGATAAATATTCAGACTGCGCCAGGCAATAGCGCAAGGGAAGGCACAGCACAACCAAGAGTCACTGGGGCCAGACAGGGGGGATATTCAAAGAGTGGTGTGCCATAGTGTATCACCTTTGAATATAGCACAGAATGAGCATTGTGCATATACAATGCGCCGGTGCATTCCCCAGACAGGAAAGACTGGGAATGCTCCAGCTCAACTGTAGTTGCACTTGGGTGCATGTCCGAGATATTCAGACCTGGGCCTGCAAATGGGGCCATAATGTATGCAAGGTACAAATGGTGCCATTTGCATGTCATTATGGCCCCATTTGCATGAACTGAGCAGGGCAGCCTGGTGAAATGTGCCTGGTTCCCTGCACAGCATGTGGTGTGGACTGGGAGGGTCCTTGGGCACCCCCACTCCATAGCTGTGATCATGGGTAAAATGAAATAATACACCATCCCTGGTAGTCTAGTGGCAACCCCCTCCCTCCACGTAGCCTGATCATGGGTAAAATGAAATAATACACAATCCCTGGTAGTCTAGTGGTAACCCCTTCCCTCCACATAGCCCGATCGTGGGTAAAATGAAATAATACACAATCCCTGGTAGTCTAGTGGTAACCCCCCTCCCATTAGCCTGATTGCAGGTATTATTAAACAAAGAAAATGCCCTGGTAGTCTGGTGGTAACCCCCTCCCTCCCGTAGCTACGATCGCTGGGTGGAATAAACTGCAAGAAAGCCCTGGTGATCTAGTAGTACTCTCCCACTCCTCCCGAAGCTCTGATCACCGTAAAAGTTGATAACTCCCCTTCCCTGCTAGTCTAGTGGTCTCCCCACCCCACCCATTGCAATGATCACCCAAAAAGTAAATAATTCCCCATCTCTGCTAGTCTAATAGTCCACCCACCCCACCCAATGCAGCTATCACCCAAAAAGTAAATAATTCCCCTTCCCTGGTAGTCTAGTGGTTCTTCCACCCCACCTGATGCACCAGTTGCTCGTGTTCCATATTGACATATATCCCTGGTGGTCCAGTGGCACCCCCCACCCAGACAGGACCCCTGCCCACCCAGCTCCCCCCCATCATTGGCGGGCAGCTGCAACCCACCTGCATACAGCCTGGCTGCCTGCCAAATGACAGCTTACAGTATGAGGTGTAAGCCCATTGGTCCACACTATGGACCAATGGGCTTGTAGGGTGTACTGTACTAGACAGTTGAAAATATGTTCTCAGCAGATGGTAATTTTACAAAAAAAAAAATCCACACAGATCTTTACCTGTCCCACAGCAGGCCAAGCAGAAAGATCAGGTCAAATGGGAAAACACATTTTAAAACTCGGAGCAGTGCTGGCAAACTGCGACAGTGTTCCACAAACTCTTACAACAGCACCACCTGCTGCTCAGGAACTATTTTCTGAAAATATATTCCTCCAACACCTGATAAAAGGCATTTTCAGAAGGTTTTAAATTTTTTTTATTATTTTTTCTTTTAAAACTTTAAAGCTAGTTCAAAATAACAATATTACACTCCAGTGTGTGGTATATCATGGAATATCGCCATTTCTCAGGTCATTGGACGCACTCGGCCTGTGGCCTCGTGCCAAACCACCCGGGGCATGATGATATCCCATGATATACCACACCCTGTCGTGCATTATTGCTTAATTATCTAGCATCAATTTTCCACTTTTACTTATATCTAAAAGGACAGTCCTAATCTGTAAATATGCATAGAACATATTTTTATGAATTCCATACTCTTCCTGAATGTGTTGGAAAGATTTCAGATCTTTGTTCATATACAAATCACCTACAGTATATTGATTATTACATTATCCCTCCATTTTTTTAATATAGGGGTATCAAAATAGGGATGTAGGTTATTCTTATATAACAGCGAGGTTTTTAAAACCTTATTTCTCCCTGCTAACAAATGCATAGCTTTATTCCACACTTTAATTGTATGTTTAAAGAATACATTACTTTGTTTATTTATTTCCTTCTCATTCATTTTTTGGGGAAAGTAAATGTAAAAGATTCAATGGAGAAGGTTTTTGGAATTTATAGAATGCCCATGAAGGAATTTCTTCAGGCCAAAGCTCTTCAAGAGGTTCTGTCATTGTGGCCCAATGAAAGTATTGTAAATTTGGGAGTTTAAGACCTTACTGAGAATAATCCAACATTAGCTTTTGTTTTTTAAGTCTTGGTCTACCCTTTTTCCAGAGGAATTTGGTAATTGTCTGATCTATCTTTTTAAAAATGTCCTGAGGAATCGTTAATGGAATTGCCTGAAATGCATGCAACAGTCTTGGTAATGCATTCATTTTCACCAACTGTACTCATCCTAATAATGATAATGGGAGATTCTCCAATTTTTGTAAATCCCTCTGCACTTCCCATATTAATGGTTGCAGATTGGCCGCAATTAATTTGTTCCATCTATTTGTAATCTGTATTCCCAAATATGGCAAGTTATCTTTTTTTCATGGTCTGGAAAATTTGTAATATTAGTAAGTATTTTCTCTGGATGGACAAATAATGCTTCTGGTTTGTCCCAGTTAACTGAATAGCCAGAATATTTACCATAATCATTTATGATTTGCATTATAATTTTTAGTTCCTGTTCAGGATCTTTAAGATAAAGCAGTATAGCACAGTGGTTTAAGGCTCTCAGCTGCAAATCTGGAGACCTGGGTTTGAATCCCACAGCCCCCACTTGCATACTGTGTGACCCTGAGGAAGTCACTTAACTTCCCTGTGCTCCCAGGTCGCACCTGTAAACAAGCATTCAGCTTAGTGTGTCTCTCCTGGTTAAACAATTGGAAAAAGAAAACAGAGAAAGCTTTAAGAAACTCCATTCTGAATATTGAAATCCTTCTATGTCTTTATACGCTCTAATGGCATTTGCCAAGGGCTCTATGACTAGTGTGAAAAAGAGCGGAGACAAGGGGCACCCTTGTCGTATGCCTCAAAATAAGGGAGATGCAGAGGACGTTACACCATTAGTCATCACCTTTGCTCTAGGTGTTGAATACATTGCTTTGATCCATCCCATATATCTGGGGCCTATTTCTGTTTTATTAAGAACATCATAAAGATAACACCCACTACCTTATCGAAGGCTTTTTCTGCATCCAGGGACACCACCACAGCATTGAGTTCATCCACATTATACATTATGTTCATAGCATTTCTAATGTGAGTATGACCCCTTCTTCTCTTGACAAGCCTTTCTGATCAGATTTGATCAGTTTAGGTAACATTATGTCAAGTTTTGCTGCTAAAATGTTTACATAGATCTTGTAATCCGCATTCAAAAATGAAATTGGATAATAGGACTTACACAATGTTCTGTCTTTACCCTTCTTGGGAATAACTATCATTAAGGCTTCATCAAATGAAGGATGGAGTCTATTCTGGAAGCCATTACAATGTTTTGTTAACCTAGGACTAATATCCTTAATAAAGGTCTTATAGAAATCTACCTCATACCATCTAAATCTGGCGCTTTTCCAACTTTTAAGTCTCAAATTGCTTTCTCAACTTCCTGTACTGTTTTACCTTAATCAAGCCAAATATGTTGTTCCGGTTTAATATATGGGATATTAAGGAAGCTATTAACTTCGTCTTGCTTTCTCTATGAAGTGTATACATTTCTATAATACTGTACAAATTTGGAATTTATACCTTACTCTGTATTAATAACTTGTTCAATAGTTCTTAATTCTAGGATGTTTCTTTCAATCTTTTCCTTCTGAGTCATATATGACAACAATTTTCCACCTCTATCTATATTTGCATAATTTTCTGCTCTAGAAAATAACATTACTCTTTCCATTTTTTCATTGTATATTTGATTATATTCCAATTTAAGTTTTTCTAACTTTTTTAGATATATGACAGAGTTAGATTGTGAATGTAATTTCTGAGTTTCCAACATTTTCTTTTCCAGCTGTTCCAACCTTAATTGTTGTTGCTTCTTTCTTTTAGCTGCATATGAAATACACACTGCCCTTAAAAAGCTTTATATGCATCCCATATAATTTCATTTTGAAATCTCAGAGGGGTCATTATTAATGAAATACATCTGTGTCTCTTCTTTTATCGTGTTTATAAATGCCCCCTCTTTTAATAAAATTGGGTCTAATCTCCAATGTTTAGTAGTGATGGTGTCCCTGGATGCAAGCCTAATGCAGAGTGGTGCATGTTCTGAAATATGCATTGGTTTATATTCTACTTCAATAATATCCCTAAGTAGCTGTTGTGACCCTATAAACATATCAATTCGGGAGTAAGTCTTAAACCTAGAGGAGAAATGTGAGTATTCTCTATTACTAGGATACAAACGTCCCCATAAGTCAGTCAAAGATAGATGTTCCATCCTGTTTTGTAAAGCTTTAATATCACTGCTATTATATTCCCTCTTTCTGGCCGTAGTATCTAATTTCTGATGAAGAATCAAGTTAAAGTCACCCCCTATCAGATATGGTTGTGGATATTCAGTGAGTTTTATGAAAAATTCTCCCAGGGTAGCTTTAACTTTATCATTCGGTAAATGTAAAGATGCTAAAGTTATATAGCTACCTTTGATTTTTATTTTGGCTTTTGCATATTTTCCTTGATTATCAATAATTTGGCTTTCTATACTCATACTTAATCCTTTCTTAAACATGGTGACAATTCCTCTTGATTTTGCTGTAAATATGGGGCTGGATATTCAGACTGCGCCGGGCAGGGGTGCAAGCCGAGGTGCAGTGCAACTGGGCTGCACCAGGGCATGGACCAGGCAATATTCAATGGTGCTACACCATGGCATAGCACTGTTGAATATGGCACTGAGGACGCACGCACTGTGCCAGTGCAAGTGGCAGAATGGGAGCAGGGGGATGCACCAGCGCAAGTGCAATTGCGCTAGGCGCATCAACCGCGATATTTAGCACTGGGCATGCAAATGAGGCCATTATGCATGCAAGGCACAAATGAGGCCATTTGCATGTCATTATTGCCCCATTTGCATGTGGAGCACCAATCCCTGGTGACTTGTGTCTGGTGACCTGCTAAGCTGCAGCCGTCGGGGACCGATGCCTTGCAGTCCCATAGTGGTCCCCCGCTCCCGTATGCCCGATCATGGTCATAAGTAAAATTACATTCTCTAGTGGTCCAGTGGAAACCCCCTCCCATTACCTGATTGTGGGCATCAGTAAAATTACATTCCCTGGTGGTCCAGTGGAAACCTCCCCCATCACCCGATCATGGGCATCAGTAATATTAAAGTCCCTGGTGGTCCAGTGGAACCCCCCATTGCCCAATCATGGGCATAAGTAAAATGACATTCCCTGGTGGTCCAGTGCAAACTCTCCTATCACCCAATCGCGGGAGGAAATAGTACTAGATATCCTGGTGGTTCAGTGGTACCGCCCTCCCCACCCACTCACTGAGGTCCCCCACCACCCAGCACCCCCTTTGTCATTGGCGAGTGGCAGCACCCTGCCCACATGCCACCTGGCTGCCCACCGAATGACAATGTACAGTACGGTCTGTATGCCTATTGGTCCACTGCTAAACCAATGGGTGTGCAGACCATATTAGAATATTATAGGCTCGATATGTGAATGAATCCATTCATTCACATATCGTGTCTGTGAAATTAATATGGTCTGTACACCCATTGGTCCACACAGTGAACCAATAGGTGTACAGAGACCATACTGTATGCTGTCATTAGGTGGGTGGCCGGGCGGCATGTGGGCGGGGTGCTGTCACCCACTGATGATGGGGGGGTGCTGGGTGGTGGGGGACCCCAGTGAGCGGGTGGGGAGGGGGGTACCACTGGATCACCAGGGTATCTAGTGCTATTTCTGTCTATGATCAGGCGATGGGGGGGTTCCACTGGACCACCAAGGAATATAATTTTACTTATGCCCATGATCGGGCGATGGGGGGGTTCCACTGGACCACCAGGGACTTTAATATTACTGTTGCACATGATTGGGCGATGGGGCAGTGGGGCACAATGCTCTCAGGGCAGGGGCTTGTGGACAGTGTTCTGGGTGGGTGGGTGGGTGGCCATCCAAGGCTGGCAGCTGCTGTGTTGTGCCCTGCAATATGGCAGCTCACCTGTGCGTGGCCAGGATTTGTTCCTGGTTTTACCAGGCACATCTTTGCACCCCCCTGAGTGGCGCAAGTTGAAGTTGTGCCAGCATATGCACTGCACATCCTGGGCTGGATATCGGGATGTACTGCATATGTATGGGCACACCCCCAGCACTTGCGCCGCATACATTACCAACGCACCCCGGCACATCGGGGTTGTGCATCGCAACCTGCCCCTTTGAATATCACACTGGGGAGCATTGGTGGGTTGCGCATGGTGCATCCCTGTTGCACCATGCACAACCCTTTTGAATATCCAGCCCATGGAGTATATAGAATGCCCTCCACACATCTTATTTAATTTAATCACTTCTTTGTCTATTAGATGTGTCTCTTGGAGACAAACATCAAAATTATTTTTTTTTATATAATTAAATATATTTTCATTCTTAATTGGATTTCTAAAACTATTAATGTTCCAGGACAAAATCTTTACTTGATCCACCATTTCTTTCAGCGATTTTTTTTTTTCCCTCCAACTAGTTCTGGTATTTTTGGCTTCATAAAGAAGTAAAAGATTGATGTAACAACATAGACTTAATTTATTTTCCATTTTCCTTTTACATACATTGTACACATATTGTACATTTAGTTTTACACTTGCTTTACTTAATAACTGGTCAGTACTCCCCTTCCAGCCCAGGATAATAATAGAGATAATTTTTTCTTAATAATATTACCATCCCCCTCATTTGAATTTGAATGCTCCACTGAAGAGCAATACCAGCTGGTAGAGCTCCTCAATACCCCTAATACTGCTTACTAGACAAGAAAAAGCCCTCTCATTTCAGTATGGTCAGATAGACCTCCCCTCGATGCAGCCTATAAGCCCATATGTTATGTGGACAGTGTTAAAGCCCAATACATTAATGGAAGATTAGTTGGACCCTCTTCAGTCTCCCTATCTTCCACATCTTGTTCAGATTCTTCTGTCTCTTTTGATCCTTTTATTGCATCTGATGTTAACTCAGGTTTGCCCTTATTTGCATGCAAACTATGTATAACCTGTTTGTCAAAGTTCATTTCCTTATCTTATACAAATTTTTTGGGAACGAATTCTTGTGAGTGCCTTTTAATCATTATTCCCAGCATCTCTTTAGCAAAGACTTCTGCTGCCTCAGCTATCTCAAAGTTATTGAATTTTCCTTGAAGTGATATTCTTAATATATTCAAGCACAAATGTTGAAATCTTACATGCCTTTCACATAAAGCCTCCTTAAGTGGATTAAATAACTTTCTCTTTTTATATAATAATTAGGGCCAGAGTCTGTAAATACCAACAGTTGTTTTTTTATCTATTATTAGACCTTTTTTCGTGCATAAGATATCACTTTCTCTTTCTCTTGGTATCTTAGAAAGCTAAGATTATTCTAGGGAATCTTTGTATTGCACTGGTATTAGGTCTGTAATCTGGTGACTGGTGGACTCTGTCCAATTCAGTCCTATATCCATCCTGTATTTCATGTTTAAGAACCTTGTTTAACCAGTCTTCAAAAGTTTATGGATATTTTGGCCTTCCCATCCTTCTGGAACATTCAAAAACGTTAAATTATTTTGTATTGAATGGCACTTTAAATTTTCGATCTTCTACTTAATTTCCAGTAGTTCTTTAGTATGTTCCAATATGTTAATGTCTAATTGTGATAGAAAGTCTTCCACGTCTGAAAGTTTGTTTTCTAATTTCAAAATTTTACTATTTATATATTTTATTTCATCCTTTACTTCTCCTATTTCATCTCTTATTTTGTCCATCTTTAAATGTATTCCTGCAAATCCTTGTTTAATTTCATTCGGCAATTGCATATATTGGTCATCTTGCTTTACATTACTAAGATCTTCAGTTTGAATATCCATATTGTGTGTTTTTATTTTTTCATTATCTTTTGGTATTGCTCCGGTATGGTTGCTGTAGACAAATGGAAATTCAAAGTCAGCTAGTACTTGAAAAGGGTTAGAAATATTTTCTTTTTGTGAAGCGGAACCACAAATTTTCTTTATGTTAGTTGGGTTTAAAACCTCTCTTTCATTTAGAGTGCTGGTAGACTCCATATTTCCGTTCCCTGAGTTCATATTCACCTGTTTCTGCTGCACACTCATATTTTGACTTTCCTCTTCATTTATTTCTTCTTCATCTACTCGATTCCATTTTTTAACCCACATTTCCATGGGTTTTCCATCCTTGGCTTGAGCAATAAATTTCCTTGATTCATTTCTTTTAGCTTTACTTTTTGTGCTCTCTGGTTCGATGTCACTTTTACTTTTATTTTTCTCAGTAGATTTCCTGAAGAAATCCTTCAGCTCAGTATTATCTTTTTTACTGATTCTAATCCCCCCCCCCCAATTTTTGGGGGAGGTGCTTCTATGTTGTTTTAATTGACGCTTGCTCATGCAGTTCTCAAATGTACCGACTCACAGAGCTGCCTCATTCAGAATTCATAGAATTGTTACTTTCTGTTATTTTTGTGAGAAAGTGATTTCCTATAGACATATTGCTCACACAGTCCCCAAAAGTACTGACTTACAGAGCTTTGTTTAGAATCTCTCACATCAGGGCCTCTGCAGAGGCTTCCGCCCCTCCCCACCCTTCTGCAGGGAGGTTGTGTTATAGCCTTTAAAGTTGTTTCTGTTGACGTGTGCTCATGCAGTCCCCTATTATACTGTCTTACAGAGCTGCTATTTAGTACTCTCCTTTTAGCAGTAGTTTTTGAAGACAGTCCCTTTTCTTTCTTTCTGCAGCTAGAACTAGAGGCTAGAGGGGGGAGATACTTATTTACAAAACTTATCTATTTTTTCCTGCTCCCCCTTTTAAATGAAAGGTATTTTAAACCCTTAACAAATGTAGTCCTTTAGCATAAGGTCTTTCAGAGTTTGATTTTATTTTATCTGTATCTGTTGCCAATATTTATTATCTTCTTAATTATGCAACCCTTTCAAGCCGCGGAACAAAGTTATCCAAGAATACACTAGCTGTAAAAATTTGTTCATAACACTCATTTTGGGCTCATTAAGCACTCCACTCACTACCTAATATTCAAACCTTTTTAGCCTTCAGACCATCAAAACTCTAGTCCTCTCTTAATATAGTCACAGTCCCAATCTGGGCCGCAAAGCAGGGCCCTTATTGCAACACGTTATAGTCAGGTAACTTTCTTAATTTTGTTATGTATTAACAAGGAGAAAAAACTCTGCTTAGCACACAAGATAATGACTGAGATTACTTTAGATTCTTAGCCACCAATTGTTATAGACAGGTTAGGATTTCTCCGACCTTAGCTCATAGTGTCCTTGGTAGCTCTGCCCAGCGTTGTCGGGTGAAGGGATTCTCCTCGTGTTTGTAGTTAATTTGTCTGTTGTTGGGAAGCTCAAGCAGTTAACAGATAATTTATTGGCAGCTTATTCTCTTTCCTTCTTCCTTAACTTTATTTCATGCATTTGCAATTCATAGCTGAATCGATAGTATATTACTATGCGCTATACTTATGAAAACGTCACGACTTCAAAGCGGCACACAGTGCTCAGTTAGCATTTTCAGTCGGGTTTCTTACAGTTCTGTCACAATCGTTTTGCATCTTCTCTTAACTTTTTATAAATAAACGAGTGGAACAGCAGCATTTCTACTTGAACCAGAGGGGGTTAGATCCTACCCTCCACGCTGCACTCTCCTCACTCCATGCTGACAGATGCCATCTTGCTCCACCCCCTCCCTTTTCCAGGGACTCATCCTGTCTCGTTGCATACCCTAGAGCCACACACTTTAGATTTACATTTTTATTTACAAGTGCTGCTTGGACAGCACACTGAGTACACCCAGGTCTCCTATATGGTGTGCATTGCTTGGCTTGGCTTCCCTTGCCAACATGCAAGGCAAACTTTACCATGTCTAATGCACAAACTTACCTTTGCCCCTCAGAGAGCTTGTTGCCTCACATTGCTTAGTAGCAGGAATGTATTACCTACATAATTTCAATTTTTTTCTGTATGTGCATCTGTCATGCAGACCCATAGCAGTGGGATGGCATTCAGCAGCACAGCCACACACCACCCACACACCCACTTTTTGTAACAGCCACTTCCCAGCTGAAAAGTACTGGGCCAAGACAGATCCAGACTCCATTTCATTAAGCATAGTGTCCCAAACCCTCTATCCCCAGCCCACATTTTCTGGTCTGACTTTGGAGCGGCAGTGGTGTTGGAAGTTCTTATTTTCATTATGTTATGAATAATGTGCCACACAGTAAATGTAATATTTGCATTGCCTCACTTACCCACTTGGGATGTCGCCTACAACCTCGATGTTGTATTTGCTGTTTAGGTTCACTCCAGCTGATATGGCTGTAGAAACTATCAGCTTTTAAAAAAGGGGAAAAAACATATGGTTTGACCTTAGAAAGAAGCAGTAGTTTTTTCTGATTACAAATAGTCATAGACAAGATGAAGCTGATACTGGGAACATGCTTATATGCTATATTCTGTACTACCAATCCAAAGTACTGCAAATATTGATGTATTTATTATTTGTAATTACTGCTGAGCCCGTTTAATGATTGGACTGACACCACTTTCTAACACACAGTCACTGACAGGTTATTATGGGATGGAACCCGACTGTTATGATGTGGGTGTCAGCCAGTCAGACTAAAAGTGAAAGCTGCTGCCATATCCTGCTCACAGATACAAAATGCACCAAAAAGGAAAACAGCCTTTTTTTCACACACACAGCACTGAACCAACCAGCAGTTATATAAAATGAAGAATGGGGTGTTACAGTTTTCATTGTTTACACACCAGTGGTGTTTAATACCATCTTGTAACTCGCCATCAAACAGAAACGGCAAATAGAGAAATCTCATTGGACCAAATACAACACATGACCAAAGTTGGAGCGGTGATTAATTCCCCAGTAAGGACCACTCCAACTATTGTTCACAGGGTCATCGGGTCAAGCTCTAGCACCGCTAGGTGTCACAGCAGTAAACAGAACACACACACATCGCGGCAAATGCGAAGGATCTCAATGTGCCGACACAAAGCCGAACAGAACTACAAAACCAAAAACAACAATGCAAGTATTCCTGTGTTACAAACGCATTAATGCATGATGAAGTTGGCTTCTACTGGGGAATTAATGCATGGTTGGGTGGTTGTAGGCACTCAGCCAAGGCCTCGTGCCACAACCCCCCCAACCATGCATTAATTCCCCAGTAGAAGCCTCCTTCATCGGACATTAATGCTTACATAAACCACTTGTGCTTTGCATTCATGATTTATGTGGTATTACACATCGTGTGTGTGTGTGTGTGTGTGTGTGTGTATGCAAAAATAATTCATGATATAATATATACAATAATGGATGGGGAAGTGTGCTTAATGAGAAATTTATGGTAGCCTTAGGTGTGGGATGCTACATAAACCCGAGGCGATCCGAAGGGGTTTATTAAAGCATCCCACAACGAGGGCAACCATTATTTAATTTAGCACACTTTCCCATCTTTATTAATTATAATTGCTGGTCAGCAATTTTTTGCCTAAGGGGATTGTGCTGCTATTACAGACACACACACACACACTCACATTTACACACACTTACACACTCTCTCTCACTGAGAAAAGAGAGTTTCATTGTGAGGAGTCTTTTTTTTTGTTAATAGCCGTTTCTTTTTACTTTGGGGTTTCAGACTATTGGGATGGCGCTTACCTTTGAGAAGCGCTTCAGAGCTGTTCCTGGCTTGTGAAGCGCATCTGAGCCATTTCATTTCTGGGGAATTGTTCTGCAGTGCGGGTTGTGGACAGTAGGATCAACCAGATACGTTTTTTTAAAATAAAAAAGCAACATGATGACTCCCGGTGTGGTGGCTCCTCGGTAAGCGCGATGAGGAGCCGCCATGTTTTTCACAGTGTTTAGCCTGCCCATTAACAGTGGAGAGTCAACCAGGAATGGCTCCTGTGGGACTGACGTGGCTCGTGTTTGCCATTATAACCCGTGGGTTATAACGGTAAATTATAACTGGCTAAGCCTATGGAAAAAATTGCTGGCCAGTTATTATAATAATAATAATAATAAAACTTTATTTATTAAGTGCCTTTCAGGAACCAAGGTGCTGTACAAATGAACAATAAAATCACAGGAATAAATAAATATATATAAAATCAGAATGATCACAACGCATCAACCCATAAAAGCTTGACTCCATAAATGGGTCTTAAATTCCTGCTTGAAACTCTCCACGGTCATGCAGTCCCGAAGCTGATGGGGTTGGGGCAATAAACATAAAAGCCTGGGCCCCAGAAGATTTTAAAATAACCCTCAGAACCTCCAGCAACCCCTCGTCAGCCGAACGGAACTGTCACACAGCGCTGTAGGGAATCAGAAGCTCTTTCAAGTATTTGGGGCCAAGTCCGTGCAGGGCTTTGTAGGTCAAAAGACCTACTTTAAAGGTGATCCACCACTGTATCAGCAGCCAGTGCAGATCGCGCAAGACCGGGGTAATATGTGTCCTTCTTGACACCCCTGTCAACAACCGAGCAGCAGCATTCTGCACTAGCTGCAGGTGGTGGATATCCACCCCGGGAAGCCCCAGGTATAGGGAGTTGCAGTAGTCAAGGTGAGAGGTCATGAAAGCGTGGACCAACACAGGTAAATCGCTGGATGGAACAAGGTGTTTCACCCTGGCAATGTTCCTAAGATGGTAAAGTGCAGACTTCACGACTGCTGACACCTGATAATGAAGGGTCAGCCCGTCGTCAAGTACCACTCCCAGGTTACACACCCATTCAGAGGTAAGGATCTGATCACCCCCCAGAAATAGATCAGAGGGCTGACCAGATCCCAACCCCTCTATCCTGTGACCCAGGTCCGCAACCATAACCTTGGTCTTACCTGCGTTCAACTTTAACCAGCTCAAAATCATCCAATCATGGATTTCAGCGAGGCAGCTATTAAATACCGATAGAGCACTAACCTGGTCAGGAGCGAAAGACAGGTAGAGCTGGGTATCTTCAGCATAGCAGTGAAACCTCAGCCCATACTGTCTTATAATGTCTCCAAGGGCAGCATATACACTGCAAACAACATGGGGGAAAGCACCAAGCCCTGAGGTACCCCGCAAGGCAGAGAGAAAAGGTCAGAGAAAAAATCCCCAACACAACTCTCTGCGTTCTCCCAGAGAGGAAAGATGTAAACCACCTGAGCACTGTACCCGACAGTCCACAGATGGTCCTCAGGCACTCGAGCAAAACCTCATGGTCTACAGTGTCAAAAGCTGAGGAGAGATCAAGGAGAACCAAGACAGAATGGTTTCTCCAATCTCCCACCATCAAGAGATCATTGAGCACCTGAACCAGAGCAGTCTCAGTACTATGCCTCTTACAAAAACCAGACTGGAGAGGTTCATAGATATTATGGATGGTCAAATGGTCCTCCAGCTGGTTTGCCACTACCTTCTCAATAACCTTCCCAATAAAGGGAAGGTTAGAGATAGGTCTGTAGTTAGCAAAAATATCTGGGTCCAAAGAAGCTTTCTTCAAAAGGGGAGTCACCACCCCCTCCTTCAGGGAGCTTGGGAACTCACCCAATTCTAGGGAGCACCAGATTATTTGAGCCAGAAATGGGCCCACAATTTCAACACAACCCAAAATCAGGGAGGTTGGACCCGATCTAAACTACAGCATGTAGGCCACATCCCCTGGACAATCCGCATAACATCCTCGAACCTCGGCAGGTCAAAGGAACTCCAGGAGACTCAGGGAACTGTGACCGAGTGCCAACCAACAGCGTCCCCCATAGAGTGTGTCAAGCGGATCCCGAATCTGATGTCGGCTACCTTATTCGCAAAGAATTGAGTGATCTTATCACACTCCTTTTGTGAAAAAGCTCAATGGAGCTGAAGACAGGCTGGGTTGTACAACCTGTCCACAGTCCTGAAAAGTTGAGCCAGTCAATTCTGAGTGACAGCGATCTCCCTGGACAGGAATTCTGCCTTCTTACGGGAGATCTCTGATTGGTAGAGCTGATAATGCCCCTCCAAACTAAGGTAGTCGACTTCAAGAGCAGCCCGTCTATTAATCTGTATGTGTTTTATGACCAGAAAGGGCACACTAAGCTGTGGCAACTCATTTCCAGCTGCACCCTGGGGGTGAGATACACAGAGCTATTTTATTAAACTTCTCATCCCTTATATGTCATAGAATGGATAATTACAACTAGAGTGCAATTAGCTAGATCTTGTTGGAATGGCTGATAGAAATTTTCAAGTACTTCAAGGGAATCAACAAAGTCCAAGAGGGTAGCATCTTTCAAAAAAAGAGGTGTGCAAGAACAAGGGAGCACAATTTGAAGATGGAGGGGTGGCTCAGAGGTAATGTAAGGAAGTATTTTTTCACAGAGAGGGTTGTGGATGCATGGAACGGCCTTCCGGAGGAGGTTGTGAAGTCAAAAACAGTGGTTGAATTCAAGCATGCATGGGACAGCCATAAGGCAATTCTAGGGGGTGGTGGTAGAAAGAAGTAGGCTGCTGGTTAACTAGGATCTGCAGCTTATCCATTAGGTAGGGAAATCGGCAGACTGGGTGGGCCTAGTAGTCCTTATCTTTCGTCAAATTTTATGTTTCTATGTTTCTATTTCCACCGACGCTCTAACCGTCGTCCCACATGCCGCAACTCCCTCAAGGACCCATCAAACCAAGGGGCCCAAGGGCGGAGAGGGAGGGGACGAACATGGACAGAAGCAATTGAGTCAAGACAAGAGCCAAGGAAATGGCCTGATTATAAGCCAGAACCATCGCCTCTGGACTCGTGCTGACAACAGGAAACTCTGAGAGGTTCATCACTGCTATCAGGTCTTCAGGGCACACATCCCATAAAGGGCGGTAATGAACCATCTCCACAGGGGCAGACCTATGAAAGGGAGCATAAAAGTTGAAGCCCACAGTGTAATGATCAGACCAACTGACAGGTTCCACCACCAAATCAGAGGCCTCAATCCCAGGAGGAAAACCAAATCCAAAGAGTGACCGTGATTATGAGTAGCTGAAGAAACAATCTGTGTAAGCCCAGCGATAGCATCAGCTGGAGGAAGTGTTGACCAAAAGACAAGAGTTCGATGCTTCGACCCAAGCATTGAAGTCACCCAGAACCATCAATCTGCGACTTCAATGCCATATCGGGCGATAAAGTCTGCCACTTCCTGCAGGAATCGCTTCGTCCCTCTGGTGGATGGTAGATGAGGGCTATCCTGCAACCCACATCAGCTACTACAGTACACTCAAAGGATTCGGCCTCCTCAACTGGTACACCTGAGAGCCCCAACCTGGTCTTAAAACAGAACACTAACCCCCCCACGATTCAATCTCGGGCGATGAATCACCGAGTACCCAGCTGGAACTGCTGCCTCTAAAATAGGGCCAGCATTTCCATCCAGCCAGGTCTCGGTGATGCATGCCTGATCAGCCGTTCCAACAAGATCTGCAATAACAGCAGGCATGTTTTTAATAGATCTGGCATTGCACAACACCGCCCAAGTTGGACAGCCCGTCTATTAATCTGTATGTGTTTTATGACCAGAAAGGGCACACTAAGCTGTGGCAACCTATTTCCAGATGCACCCTGGGGTGAGATACATGGACCTATTTTATTAAACTTCCCATCCCTTATATATGTCATAGAATGGATAATTACAACTAGGGTGCAATTAGCTAGATCATGAAAATATATGAATTGGACTTCTAAGGCCTTTAAGAAAAGAAGAGAATGGTAAAGCTAAGAAAAGGAGCTGGAAAGGAAAAACACGGGGCCGGATATTCAGACAGTGCCAGGCTGTGGCGCAAGCTTTCCTATCAGAAAACTAATTATGTGCTACGTTCCAAGAAAATGCCCCTGTCCTTATCCCTAGACACCGGACAAAAAAGGCAGTAGTGCTTATGCCCACCATGCACCCCATTTCTGGAACTCACCTCCTAACACTTCGTTAATCGACTTCTCATTACCCTTTAAAAGAGAACTAAGACACCATCTCATCTCATCCCACATCTGCACCTATTTCAAACCACCATAGTCCCTACCCCAAATCTCCTACCCTCCCTGTTGGCAGGGGTTGGGGATCCACCCATCTTGTAGCACTTCCTCTTAGTCTCCTCTCCTACCAGTTACCTTCATCCTCTATCTCTCCTTCCTCTTCCAATACCTTCTTAATCTCTCCCCTCCTCACTTACCCCCTTTCAATCACGGTCCATATTGCCTGTGCTGCCACCTCCCCTACTCCTCTTACTTATCTCTCTAGCCTCTCCTCACCTCTCTCTCTGCCAATCGATATCCACACCACTAGCACTTACATTATCTCTTAAATTGTCTGTTGTTGCCTTATTATTACCTGATTTATTGCCTTTTGTAACATTACTGTTATTTTTCATTTTTGTCTGGGCTGTTTGCCTTCTTTTAAACCTGTAGTCAAAATTTCTATTTTTATCGTAATATTTCCTCATGTAATAGTTAGTATTCATGTAAATTCTCCTTGTAGTTTGTATTACTGTGACTGTACTCTCCAGGGTCGTGCCTGAAAATAGTCTTTCTGGCTAGTGCACCTACCCGGTAAACAAAACCAAATAAAAAGCAAAAAAAAAAAAAATATAAGAGTTGATCATTTTGTGGCTTTGAAGATCCAGAGGTGTAGGTTTTTAGCCTCCTGTTGGCCAAGTAGGTTCAACTTAGGCAGCATATACAATATAGTATATAGGAGAACCTCAACCTCATCCTGAGTTTTTTAAAGAGTTTATCAAGGTGTTTACAGAAGGACAGCATATTGTCAATTCATAGACCAAGGTTCTCGTAGGAGCAAACCACCTCCAATATACTGCCTAAAAGATAGTGATGAGAATTTAGAAGCATTGCAGGATTTCATGTCTCTCTGAGTGAACAGTGTTGTTTTTGATTAGTATGGCATTATAGAGTTCCCTGCAGAACATCAAGGTAAGTTGCAGTTTGTAAGATTACTTGGAAGATAGCTGAGCTATTTACATACACAATGATATCATCCACATAGAAATGTAGTTTAACATCCTTAATGCTATCCCCAAGATTATTGATATACAGCGTGAATAATAAGGAGCTAACCCTGAGTCTTGAGGAACTTCATTATGGATAGGGAGCAAGAGGATAATTCCATCAATCTTAACCAGTTTGCATCTGCCGATTGACTTCCTTGAACACCATCTCATACCTTCCAAAATTTCCCAAAGTTTTCCAGGGGTGGGGGAATCAGTGTTGAGCACTCTTAAGTGGTTCAGGGTGTGTTCAGATGCTAAACAGGAAATCCCAGTGGTGCCTCCAACTATACAACCAGGTTGTCATGCAGATGTTAGGAATGATGTTACCCACTGTTACTAAATCTGCTTTGCACTCATGCGAGCTACAGGAAAATTAGGTTAAGATGTAAAGTATATAAAACTTATTATTAATTAAGAGATATTGCTTTGAGTTTATTATATTTTTATTATAAATTATGCCTCAGCAAAAGTATTATGATAAAAAGAATTTCTGTGCAAACCTGCAAAAGGACTCGGATAACCATTTATACAAAATGTTGTATTATTTGGACATGGGCTACAGGAGGAAAACTCAATTTAAAAACATGGGATGAATGTATTACTCATTCTGAAGCCACGGCAGCATACTTGAATGTTGACAATAGGTTAAAACCACCTCACAAAAAAGAATGTCTTAAAATTACAAACACACTAGACCAGATACTATAGCTCTCATCTATGGCATGAGGCTTATCAGCTATCAGACAAATGGCTATACATCCACAACCTTATGGCATCTGGATGGTTCTCTAATTAAAAGAATGTGCTTGCTGGATCAAGACAAAACAGCTTTAAAATAAAAATAGACTGATGGAAATTGTAAAATATATTAGTGTTTTATGAAGGAATGGTAAATGCCATAAATTTCTAAATTATATTATTCCAAAAGTTTGTGGGAGTAATTTCAGAATACACTTAAATGTTCTGAGAAGAGATCTGGAGCCAGATTCACAAAAAATTGCAAAGCATACTGCAAATGTTTGTGTTGCACTTTGCGTTCGCCCAGGTGTCCAAAACTGCTATTCACAGTCAGATAGCATCACTATCTGATTGTGAACAGGGCTAAGTCGAGTCAGTGGTAACCCTAGTACCGCCAATGCTACCCCAGTGCGCTGCCCGATATGCAGCCAGGAGTTGTGGTGGAATTTTTATATATCCTAAGTATAATAACTTTATGTCCTAAAGCTTATTGTACCAGAGCTTATAACTGTTATATGCGATTATAGCCATATAAATATGTTGCTTCTCATATGCTCTAAAACTATCTGCTTTGTTATACATAGCCATGTTGCCTTCATATGCTTTAAAACTATCTGCTTTGTAAAACAGCCATAATGAATGTACAGTTCTGTGCTGACTAAAACAAAGGAGGTTGTTTGACAGAGATAAGAAAACCTTGAAAATTAAATAAAAGCTAAATACAGCTGGTTGTAACTAAGATAAAGGGAGACACATAGTAAGTATGGAAAACAACTCCTTATACGGAAAGTGCTGAATCTAAGGTTTTTGCTAAAGATAAGGAGAAGCTGTTGTTAAGCATGAGATCACTGTTAGACTGTGAAACTAAAAAGGCATATAAGCTTCTGTGAACAATGATCGAGGAGCTCTCTCGCTGGAGAGGCTCCACATATATGTGTGCAGACAATAAACTGAGTTTATTGGAATAACCATTAGGTGTGGTTATTGAGTACATAGAAATTAAGGTAAAGTATAGACAGTAAAGAGAATCTGCGACCACAGTTTTGGCGTGAGTCGGCAGGATGACTTAGCCCTCCGTGTCACGCTGTGATCGGACTACCAAGTCGGTCTCCGGGAAGGTGGCCCGAGTTTTGGTCCCACCATAGAGACACGATGCCTAGGGAGTGGTGACAGTCATCATTTACTGTTTTGGTGCTAGGTGGGCACCTGAAAGTGCTAGTGGGCACTTGACGTCAGCGGACGTCCAAATAAAGTGTTAGTGGGCACTTGCGCAAGAGATAGCGCCAGTAAAACGGGACCAAAATGGAAATAAAGAGGGACCTCTCCAGATGGATCTCAACCTAGTACTGTTAAGAGATTTTTTTGTTTTGTTTTAAACTGCAACCCAGAGCTCTGAAAAAGACTTGGTTTGGCAGGTTACTAAAATGGCCAAAAGAAACCTTTGAAAGGGTTAAAACCTTTGAAAGGGTTAATAGCTGCAGTGTTTGGAAATTATCATGAAGGTCCTGCAGTCAGTTTTTCACTCAGACTTGTGTATCGGAAAAAGAAGAAAATACCTTGGCAATGGGTAAGTCTGAATTTTTTTATTCAAAGTTGTTTTATGTCTGTCTGTTTTATTTCTGTAATACGTATACTAAACAAGGTAATGCTCCGTCTTTCTTGTGCTTATTTTCTAGCTTATATCTGTGTTCTGTAATTATGTTCTGTTGTCAAGGTTGCGAGATAGGATTGACTGCCTTAGGTGCACAACATGTTACAGTAAAAAAAAAAAAAAAAGCTTCTTTGCCTCATAGCTGACTGTTTTAATTGGTTTCATTTTTAATGAAACATTTGTGCTGCCTAGATAGGGTCATTGAAGAACTTTTGTATGTAGTTGCTGGTTGAAGCAGGTAGTGTTGAAGGTGAAGAGATATGACGTCATAGATTGCAATGTGCAGAAAAAGTTGTAGTTTGCAAGCAACGTGCCAAGCCACTGATAGGTGAAAATGTAATGTGTTAACAGCTATAAATGGCTTTATCATACTTCTATACTAGATGTGTTCACTTACAAATGGTGTGTTGTACTGCATTTTAAAGAAATTAAAATGTGTTTAAAAAGGTTTTGTTCTGGAAAGATTTGGCAGGCAATATATAAATGTGTTGGTTTAAAAATTGTCAGTGTTACAAGACAGGCAAGGAGGCAGCATATATCTAAAACACGTTCAGTTTTCTAATAAAACTATGGGCATTACGTCAGCATATTAGTGTCAAATAATGTCAGTCTTATTTTGTGTTAAGTATTTCTTTTTGTGTATGTGTATGTGTGTGTACTGTCTTGGCCAGCAGTTTTGTGTGCTCTATTATTATTTAAAGATATTTAATATCAGTAGTGTTCAAGGACACTACAAAATAACTAGTTTAAATGACCCTTGCATGCACACTGTGACCTTTTGCACGTTATTTGACCTTCTTGTGTTTCAACATTTTATGTTACTACCAGTTCAAACTTGATGTGTATTCCATACCTAAAGCACAACTTTTCACACAAAATGTATGTTTTCATGAAAGCACACCAAGTGAACCATGTAATTTGACTTTTATTGCAAAACTAGTATTCTAAGTAAAGAGAAACACCTTTTTTTCCTTCTCATTTCTTCTGACTTACAGCTGTTTTGAGAGTTTACCATCTACAGTTAAAAGCAATGGCTTTTGTTTTATGTGTGACCATGGTGTAATCATTTTTTTTGTCTTTTTAAAATGCATTCTAAGAGATACGTACGTATGGTATTACCATCAATCCGGATTTTTTATAAACTCAGCTGACATTTTGTCATGCTTAGGATAAGGGAACCCAGGGACGCTTGGCTTCTTTTATCCTATGAAAATAATGTTGTTTTATTTTTAAACTTGTGTAGGTTTAGTATTGTGTTGTTTGTCTGTGTTTCTTCTCTTTCTTCTAGAGAAAAAGAAGTTCCCCATCTTTATAGTAAGGTGTGAAACTTACTAAACTAATTGTAATATTATCTTGTTATACTTTAAAGTGTAGTAGGTGGGAATCATGTCACCATCCACAGCTAACCTTTTTATTGCTACAGTATTTGAGCTGTCTCTTTCACTTCGAGCTGTCTCTTCCACCATTAGGAGCTTGGGGGAAGGGGGTAAGCTACCCTTCCTCCATCCATTCTAGTGTAGTACCCACAAAGGTTGCAAGGTACATCACTGTTCCCCCAAAGGGGTAAATAAAGAAAATGTATATTTGCCAATAATTGTTTCTTATTTACAGGTTTTAAAAAGACCCACGGTATTTTAACAGCATAACCCAGCCCAAGCCCTTCTGTTTTCTAGTGCAAACAGTTAAATCTCACACCTATTATTAGTACAAGGGTTTCTGCCTCAGCAAGTAATCAGTTACGCTGGAGGGTAAAGTTGTGTATGTCCACACATATTCATTCTTTTGATTGTCTTTTCAGCTTTCTTATCCTGTTAAAACAAATGCAAAACAACTTTTGTCATTGCCTTACAGCAATGAATGCAACATTTTTCAACCAGTAAATTCACAGTACTCTAACATTTCTGGATTCTAAGCTAAGTTTACAGTCTATATGTGTTGTTTAAAATGTATTTTATGCATTATGCTCAACACTAAAATTGTTCTATTACAAACATGCTTATGTTTCATGTTTATGTTATAATGTTTGATATACATCTTGCTACACTGTATCATGTGTGTATTCAGAAAAGTGTTCCACATGTATAACGTTTTTAATGCTCATAACCAAACCTAAATACTGGGGCCAGCATTGCTGACCCACCCCTACAATATGTTCCAAAGCAAAACCAAAAGTAAAATTAATGCTCCGTTTGTCTTATTACTCACAGGTACCCCTAAAGAATGAGTGTACTCTATGCAGGTTTTTGTCGTTTTAAATTTTAACAATTATAATATGCAAAATTTAGATTGTACTCCAAACCTATGCTTCAAGCCTTACCCCACTCAGTACTTTGGAGTATTTCACTATACAGGGTAAAAAAAAAAAAAAAGTAGACCTTTTCACTTGTCACAGGTGCAATAGGCACCGTTATTAAATTGGCATAGGCCAACAACATATGTATTTGTCCCACTAATTGCATTGTGTAAAAGGCATATTGTTATGAACAATATGTTTAAAGAGTGTAATTGTAACATTACAAGATTTTATGACTCAGGTCTCAGTCAGGCCTGCTTGCAACAGACAGGGAAATAATGTTCATCACTGTCATAACTGCTTCTGTGATTTAAAAGCAGGAGGTAACCATAACACTGTCATGATTTACAGATGGTCAAATGGTATAATTGAACCTTGGCCTGCACCCCAAGTGTGCGGTTAATGTCCCATTTTTATTTTTTCTCTTTCTAATTGCCAGAATTTAGGCTCTGTCACACCACTCTTTACAAAACAAAAAGTTAATGGTTTAAAAGATTGTTATTTATGTGTTTTTAACTCAGTGTCTAACACACTTTGCAAGTTTGCAGGTTTCCACGGTGTGGCACACATAAGATCTCCACGTTCAACAGCAGTAATACTTTCATCTAAGTTGCCAAGACCTTCATCTTTTTCCTTAAAAAAAAAAACAACTGCCACAGTTTTGATGTTATCACCATCTTTGTGCCTGACTGGTTCCTTATAAGGACTACCTCTGCAAGTGTAATATTTTCAGCAAAATTACACCTATTTGTAAAACTTTAAATCAACTAAAGAAGGTCCAGTCAGTTCAGACTCTGCAATCAAGCTTATTGTTTCTGCTTACTATAAAGTTAAGTCTGGGGAAGGGGCACTCCCCAACTCCAGCAAGAAGATTCTGCTTCAATTGACCTTCAAGCAATACATTCATTTTCTTCACTGCCGCTTGTTCCAAACATGGCTGGTACTTTACAACCCTATTGCTCTGTTATGGACTGTGTTCTTAATGGTTTATTGTCAATTGTTACCTTTTTATGGACTGTTAATCTTTATGCGCGGTGTGATCAACTACGACAAAACAAATGCCATGCCAGTGTGTGTGTGGCTATTCCATTAAAAGGACTTAATGCACCCCTGGCCAGTGTGCCTACCATCCCAGCAAGCTAGCCAGCAAAATAAACACTGACTTTTCTACTATGCTGGTGTTTTGTTTTAAATTACTGTCTGCATTGCCCCATATGCCTTGTGGGGTTACCACCATTCTGCAAATGACATTTCATCTGTACTGTAACTACATCAACCTGTAGATACTTATATGAACTTATGAACTGTTAATTTCATGGACTGTTATGTTTTATAAGGACTTATCTGTCAAGAGACATTATCAACAGATTCTTCAATCAAGCTCCAAGGGTGTGCCACACCTCAACACAAGGTAGCATCTACCTTATTCACTCTCAAAGTGGATTCCATAAACTCTTTTTCATCAACAAAATTGTTATGTTATATTGTGTTATATGTGGTCACATGTTAGCATTTTTTTACATATTTCAATTGTGGTGTTGACATCCTCAATTCTGTATTATGTTTTACAAACTCACCATTGTGTTCCATCTGTAACTCCCTCTATCAACTCCAAAACAAAATGTTTTTGTTTTATAAATGCCTTAACTATCTGTATGCTGGCAACCAGTTTTAAATCATATAAATAAAAAAAAAGGTGGTTAGTTGATACAAAGTATCAAAAGGGGGGAGTGTGGTGGAATTTTTATATATCCTAAAGTATAATAACTTTATGTCCTAAAGCTTATTGTACCAGAGCTTATAATAACTGTTATATGCGATTATAGCCATATAAATATGTTGCTTCTCATATGCTCTGAAACTATCTGCTTTGTTATAGCCATATAGCCATGTTGCCTTTCATATGCTTTAAAACTATCTGCTTTGTAAAACAGCCATAATGAATGTACAGTTCTGTGCTGACTAAAACAAAGGAGGTTGTTTGACAGAGATAAGAAAACCTTGAAAATTAAATAAAGCTAAATACAGCTGGTTGTAACTAAGATAAAGGGGAGACACATAGTAAGTATGGAAAAACAACTCCTTATACGGAAAGTGCTGAATCTAAGGTTTTTGCTAAAGATAAGGAGAAGCTGTTGTTAAGCATGAGATCACTGTTAGACTGTGAAACTAAAAAAGGTATATAAGCTTCTGTGAACAATGATCGAGGAGCTCTCTCCTTTAGCTGAGGCTCCCACATATATGTGTGCAGACAATAAACTGAGTTTATTGGAATAACCATTGGGTGTGGTTATTGAGTACATAAAAATTAAGGTAAAGTATAGACAGTAAAGAGAATCTGCGACCACAGAGTATGGCCTCACAATGGATAGCACAGGGGTACTATTCCCAATTCACAAAGGCAGCTATGTAAATGAGCCCATTGCGCATGCAAGACGCTAGGTGGACATTTGCTTGCCCATTATAGGCCCATTTACATATGCTGCACTGGGTTTAGCAGGCCCTCCCAGCCCCTGCCCTAGAGGCAGCCCTGTGTCCCTAGTGCTTAGTGGTCCCCCTGCCATGATCACTCAATTGCTGGCCCAATAGGTAATAAAAAGACTGCATTTCCCTGGTGCTAGTAGTCCCCCCCCACCAAATGCTGTCCCAAAAGTTCATAAAAATATTGTAATTTCCTGGTGGTAGTGGTCCCCCCAGCTGATCGCCTGCCAGATAGTTAATAAACATAATGGAATTCCTTCATGGTAGTGGCTGTCCACCCCCCGGCTGATTGCTAGTCTGATAGTTAATAAACATATTGTAATTCCCTGGTGGTAGTGCCCCTCCACCCCAGCAATCACTGACCCAAGTTAATAAATTATTGTAATTCTCTGTGGTAGTGGTTCCCCCACCCCCATCAATTGCTGGCCCAACTGTAAAACTGAAAGTATTCCCATTGTCCAGTGGTCCTTCCACCTGATGCCTGCCTGAGAAACAGATGTTTTTCCCTGGTGGTTAGCAGTCCTTCCCCCCACCCAATCCCTCACCTGATGTCACAATACTGTTACCCTGGTGGGCAGTGGTCCCTTCCCCTGCATGATCCCTTGCTTGACCCATAAAACATATTCCCTGGTGTCTAGCAGTCCCTTCTTCCTGCCAATCACCAGCCGCAGTGTAAAATTGTAAGTATTCCCTGGTGGCTAGTGGTCCCCCCCCCCACTAATCGCCAGCCCGAATTTTAAAAAATAAGTTTCCCTGGTGTCTAGTGGTCTCTCTTCCCACCTGCACCCATGCCCAATCTACAGATAATATGTCCCTGGTGCTAGTGGCCCCCCCACCATCACCAATCACTGGTTCGAGTAAGAAAAATAAGTTTCTCTGGTGTGCAGTGATCCCTCCCCCATTCGATCACCTGCCAGATGTTGGAAGCATATTGCTTGGTGTCCAGTGTAACTCACTCATCCCAATCCCCTGTATAATAAAGTTAAACATTTTCCTGGTGGTCTAGTGGACCCCCCACCCTGGCAGGCAGTGCCCCACCACGTCGCTCCCCCACATCTCATCCCCAAGCCAGCGACCGGCACGGCCTTCCACTCTATACCATGGCTGTCTGTCAGTTAGTCAGTGCATACTGTAACAGTAAGCACTCCTTGACAACTCAGTTGGCATCCGGCTATGGTGGAGAGCAGAGGGCTGTGCCGTCGCCGGCTCAGGGATGCAACAGGGTGGGTGGGTGGTGGGGCACTGCCTGCTGGGGTGGGGGCCCTCTAAATCACCAGAGAAAGCTTTTCCTGAACTCGGGTCAGCAGTGTAGTGTGAGGTAAGGTGCTTATAATGTTTTGGCCCTCTGCACCACCTGGCTGGCCTTTCCACCAATATTTAAATCTGAATTAACCTATTTGGCATAATGTTTTTTCTCAAAACACTGGCAGTAAGCAGAACAGTTTGGAACAAAATTAGGTATTTTGTGTAAGAAAGATGATACATAAGTGGAGTTTTTGTGCAAAATAGTTTCTTTGTGCAAATAGGAGGCTTTGTGCAAGAATGAATCTAAATGTATTTGTTTTGATTCAATGAACTATGGTGTTTTTGCTTGCACATACTGCTACTTTGTATATCCTATTTTCATTCTCCTAGAGCTGATGTATCCTAAGTATATATTCGGGTAATAAATAAAAAGACTGGCACATGGTGGAGTTTTGCTCTTAAAATAGTGCAACATGCAACATAGTCTCTTTAGCTGCGACTAACCTATTGTGACCTTGAACCCGGTCCAACGAACTTGGGTTGGTTGTGTGGGCCTGATTGGTTTTGTAGCTGCTGAGATCATCTGGTGTTCCTTAGGAGTTGGGTCTTTCCTGTCCTTGAAAGAGGCCTTGGTTAGACCCCTGTTGAAGAAACCCACACTGGACCCAAAGTGTCTCACTAACTACAGACTGGTCTCAAACCTCCCATTCTTAGGAAAGGTTTTAGAAAAAGTGGTGGCCATCCAGCACGAAACTCATCTTGCCTCCTCCGCCACTTATAAGTGTTTCCAGTCTGGATTTAGATCTGGGCATAGCACATAGACTGCCCTGATGAAGGTGCTGAATGATCTCTTGATGGCGAGAGATAGGGGAGAATGTACCATCCTTGTTCTCCTGGATCTCTCGGTGGCATTTGACACCGTGAACCGTGAGATGTTACTGAACTGACTGTGGAACTGGTGTGGACCAACTGGTAATGTCATCAGCTGGTTTAGGTCCTACCTCAAGGGTAGAGTACAGAGGATGACGATGGGGTTATCCTCGTCAAACTTGATGCGTCTACACTGTGGAGTTCCGCAAGGGTCAGTCTTATTGCCTCTGTTGTTCACGGTGTATATGCTGCCATTAGGACATCATCAGTTAGTATGGCCTGTTTTCATTGTCGATGACACCCAGCTTTATCTGTCTCCGCGACCTGAAACCAGATGGTGGTCTCTGTGTTTAACACCTGCCTAGAGGAGATCCAGAGCTGGATGACTTAAAACTGGCTGAGACTTAACCCAGATAAGATGGAGATACTAGTGGTGGATCCAGGTTGTCGACGGGATGGAGGGGGATCTGGAAATGTACCTGGTTTGATACTGGGGGGCATTCCCTTGACCCCCTCTGTTCAGGTCGTGGATCTGGGTGTGGTCCTTGACAAAGGTCTGACACTTGAGGTGCAGGTGTCAGCCATTGCCCAAGACATTTTTTACCATCTGAGGAACATTGCTTAGATCAGGGTCCTGATATCAACCAAGGACCTTGCCACTTTGGTGCATGCCTTCATCACATCCAGGTTAGACTACTGCAATGCTCTGTACCTGGGGCTATCTGGAGGCAACCTCCACCATCTGCAGCTGGTGCAAAATGCAGCGGCTAGATTGCTGACTAGCACTTCAAGATTTGATCAAGTTACACCTGTCCTTCACGAGCTGCACTGGCTGCCAATCAGGTGGAGGACTGCCTTCAAGGTCAGATTACTGACCTATAAAGCCCTGCATGGACGGGGACCAGACTACCTGAAAGACCTCCTGGTTCCTCACTGACTGACTCGCACTCTCCGTTCCTCCAAGGGTTGCTTCCTGGTGGTTCCCAGGGTAAGTTGTGGCATTCTGGAGATCGTGCTTTCTTCATTGCCACACCAGTCCTCTTCAAGTCACTGCCAAGACATCTAAGGGAGGCACCCTCAATGGAAACTTTTAAAGTGATTTTGTCAGGTTTCACAGATGACTTTTTCACATAATATGCCATTGCTGCCCATGCTACAGATGTTGATGCTGCAATTTGTTTTGTACAAAAGTCTGTCTTTGTCATTTTATGTTATGTTTTATCAGCACTTTGTCCTCCAGTTTTCGGTGTGTGCCCCCCCCACACCAGAATGATGTCATGCAAGGGAACTGTCAATGTTTTACATATGGCACCAAGGAATTCTGGGTAAATTGTAATGTTGATGTAAATGTTAGTTACTCAGGGAAGCAGTCCATTATTTTGGTGGTGGTGACTGTACCTAATATGTAGATGTACATAGCAAGGCATTGTGGTTACAATAAGAAATTGTTTTCCAGTTCCCTTACTGTGAGGTGCAGTCTTATATTTCTGTAGTGGCTTCAACAATAAAAGCTCTCATATGTTTATTTTCAAAACAAGGCACTGTGCAAATAGTATCTATGGTTGTCTTTCTTTAGGCCTCAACTAAAGAAAGACAAAGATACACTAGAGAAGATACAAAGAACAGCAACAAAAATGGTGCAGGGTCTGTACCATGAGCCATACGAGGCAAGGCTAAAACACCTCACCATGTACTCCCTGGAACAGAGAAGAAATAGGGGGGGATATGATAGAAATGTTTAAATACCTAAAGGGGATCAACACGGTACAGGCACAAGATATCCTGCAGGTAAACAACTGCACCTGGACCGGGGGCACAATATATGCCTAAGGGGGGCAGGTTCAAAAGCAACACAAGGAAGTTCTTCTTTACAGAAAAGGGCACTGGAGCAGTGGCGGCTCTACACCAGGGCCTGCTGCAGGGCACGATGCCCCAGTAAAGAATGCTGTGCCTAGTGCCCCATATGATTGCAGAGCTTCCCCATAGTAACAATATATCAGTGCCCTGGCTGCCATCAGTTGTGCCCCAGCTGTGCCCTGGTAATCATTTGTGGCTAGAGCCGCTACTGCACCGGCCTGCTGTCCTCCCACACAGGTGGTGGGGTCAAAGACAGGGAGTTCCAACTGGCATAGGCAGGCACTATGAAGAACTTAACACAGTGGCCTGAACGGGGGGGGGGGCAGTATACATGGGCAGACACGATGGTCCACATGGACCCCATCTACTGACACACTGTATGTTTTGATGTTAAGGTTTCTTTACTGAGAGATGTAGTCCCCTATTTCAGTAGTTCTAGATGTCTGCGATACCAAGACTGACCAACAGAGGTCTCTGTTTCAAACCAGTGCATAGAAACTTTGTTTTCCTTGCATGATGTCACGGTTGGGGGTTGCAGCACTGAGAAAAACAAGGGTGGTTATGCAAATGAAGCAGAGCACAGAAATAGAAGCATTGTTTTTCATGGAAACAGCACTTTTGGCAGTTTGAATGGTAGGAGATTGAATCACAGCTCCTTCAGGTTACTACTCCCATTTGCTATGGCAAATCTGACAAAATCACTTTAAAAGGGCTGAAAATGTTTCTATTTAATCAAGTTTATGACCTACATAATATATAATAATGGAAGGTTGTGTAGTGTACTGACTGTTGTCTTAAGTTATAGACAGATACAGTTGTTTTATATTTTTATAGTCTGCATTGTGTTACTGGAAATTCTGTGTTGCTTGATGTTTTAAATGTTTGTTAGCACTCTGAGCCTCCGGAAGGGCGCTATATAAGGAAAGTATTATATGGCATTACATTACAAAATACCCAATTCCAGCCCCCACCACCCACAGTCTATTTTATTTTTTTCTATCTGTTTCTGTCAGTATAGCCTAAAGGTTAGAGGAACGAGGTGTGAACAAGCTTGATACATCCAGCAGACCAGACTTGAGTTTGATTCTCACAACCTCCACTTGCATACTGTGTGACTCTGAGCAAGTCACTTAATCACCCAGTGCTCCCAGGTTGCCCCTGAAAACAGGCACTTGTGCCTAGTGGGCCTTACCCGGTTACCAAAGACTAAAAAAAAAAAAAAAATGTTTTGTAGCTTTTGTGGAAAGTTGTGGGCCCTATTTATTTATTTAAAGTTTGGCAACTGGGAGAGGCACACTGAGCCAAGGCTCATTTCCAGGTGCGACCCGGGGGAAGGGGGAAGAGAGGAAGAAATATAGTAAACAGCATGTGCATGTCAATGATTCCAGTCATCACTGGAGTTCCTAAAGGCTCAGTCCTCGGACCACTCCTATTTTCCATCTTCCTCAATGACCTGCCCACACACATCCATCCACATGTATGCGGACATACAGTACTGTATACATCAGGCCCTTTGACTGCTGAGGTACAGTCCAGGCTACAGCAGGAATTCAATAACTTACAGCTCTGGTTTCGTGCAAATCAGCTTTTCTCAGCGCCAAGAAAATGGTCTCAATGACCTTCCGGTGAGGCACAGACTATCCCAGCTTTCCTCCACCCCTCCTTCAGCACCCTGGATGGTGCTACTCTGGAAGTTTGCACCTCATTTAGATACCTTGGGGTCTGGCTCAGCCAGCACCTCAGCTTTTCTGCTCGTGTCAATGCTATCCACAAAAAGCTGCACTCCAGGTTGGGTGCCTTATACCACAACCGTGGATGTAGCCCACTGTCAGCTTGTCATGCACTAGTACAGTCAATGATTCTCCCAGTTTTTGACTATTGAGATGTAGTCTATAGCATTGCTCCTAAGTCCACCCTGGCCAGGCTGGACCCCTCTTCCATCCTTCTGCGCTTCACTCTCGATTGCCCACCTTCACTCACTGCACTCTGTGCAGAACACTCAACCTTCCATCACTCCAGGATCATAGACAGTCCCACTGCATGAGACTCACGGCCAAGTTCTGGTCCCGGTCCTTACCACCATACCTCGCCTCTGTCATCACAGCCCTTACCCTCCCCGCATACCCCCTCAGGAATTTTGTCACCCATCTTCTGGCTGTACCACTCATTACCTTATCACTGGTCAGGCAGCTTTCCGACATCGCATGCCTAAACTGTGGAACTCCCTCCTCAAAGACATGTGGCATATGTTCTCAACCCAGCTGCTCATCTCCCACAATAAAGCACATCCCATTTCCACCTATGACTGTAGCTAAGACTATATTATGTTAAGCACTGATTTTGAGTATCCCAGGTTCTGCCTTTGCTAGTTGGGCCTAGCCCACCTCTCTCTACCAGCTGTATGTTGTAATTTGCTGATTTGGGTCCAAATATGCTACCGTACCACAACGTTGTAATGTAAAGTGTTTTTAACTTTTGGTTCTTTGTATTACTGCCTATCACAGTTAATTTCTTGGAGTGTAGATATTTTTACTTTGCTGTATTGTTATATTACATGTACTTCCTTGCCCTGTGTATGCCTTGTATGATTATATTGTCATTATATATGCTTTCTATATATATTTAGGTTATGGCCCCACTGGCTACTGTATTGTTCCCAGGTCCATCTTGTAAATGAGCTTGTCTCAATGGTGTTCCTCCTGGCAAAATAAAGATATTGATTGATTGTCTGATTGATATATGTGTGTTTTCTCTGTAAATATTTATTTAGATGTGTGCTGTATATTTATATATGGGTGATTTTTACTGTTGGTTCTTTGTATTACTACCTATCCCAGTTAATTTCTCAGAGTGTACATTATTGTACTTGCTGTATAGTTTTATATATATATATATATATATATGTGTGTGTGTGTGTGTGTGTGTGTGTGTTCTCTGTATATATTTATTTAGATGTGGGCTCTACAGTTACACATTCTAAGGTTTCTAAGGTAATGTGGTGCAAAGGAGACTGTGAGGCCCATAACTGTACCTTATCAATTATAGTACCCCAAGTTTGGTTTGTTAAATATAAATTTATCAAGGCGATTTTTAAAAGTTTTTTTGTCCTTACTGGTGACTATTTCTAATGGTAGGTTTTCCCAGGGATTTATGATTCTTTGTGTATAGTAGTTTTTCCTAGAAACATGAATGGATTTAGCCCTATTAATCTGTAGTGGGTGACCTCTACTATTAAATGTATTATTTTTAAACTCAAAACCCATATGAAAAAACAGGTATGGGTCATTAATTATGTCATACATGTAAATTAGATCTCCTCAAAGACGTCTAAGTGATAATGGCATCAGATTTAACTTTTCTAAATGTAGTTTGTATGGACATTTGGAGAGTCCTTTAATATTTTCAGTAAATCTCCTCTATACTTTTTTCAAGAGAAGTGATCTCACTCTTTTTGTATGGATTCCATAACTGTGACGAATATTCCAAATGGGGTCTAGCAAAAGATCTATACAGAGGCAGCATTATCCTGGTCTCTAGATTTAATGTTTCTCTTAATAGACCATATAATCCTGTTTGTTTTATTAATTGCCTCATTTATTTGTTTATTATGCCCTAAATCATTTGATATGTATATGCCCAAGTATTTTCATCTTATACATGTTTTGAGTGGTAATCCATTTAACATACGAATGTGGCCAGAGGGTTATTTGTCCAACGTGTATGACCTTACATTTAGATGGATTTAAACGCATACCCCACGCACTGACCCAATTTGAGATGCTATTCAGATCCTGCCATATTACTGATCTCTTTTCATCACTGCCACAATGCTCGCCAATTTTTAAGTCATCTGCATATTTTATTGAAATAGATTTACAATTTTTTGTCAGATCAGCAATGAACACTAAAAATAGGCAGGGGCCCAAAACAGACCCCTGAGGAACACCACTACAGACATATCAAGATGCAGACAGATGGCCATTGATCAAGACCCTCTGCGTCCTTTGATCCAACCAAGTTTTATCCATACAATAATATATTTATTAATATTTGTGTCTAACAGTTTGACTATTAGGGAGTGATGAGCCATCATGTCAAAAGCTTTACTAAAATCAAGATAAATGATATCCCAAGGGAGCCTTGGTCAATTTTTACTAACATTTTCATAGAAACACATTAGGTTACTAAGGCACCCTAAAGCCCTTTTAAATCCATGTTGTTCTGGGTCAACAGTATTAATTATATCATTAATAAGATCTTTAATTAGACTCTCTAATATTTTGAAAACAGATGATGTTAGACTTATGGGCTGGTAGTTTTCCCAATTTGAACAAGATTCCTTTTTATATATTGGGATAACATGGGCAGACTTCTATTCTTTAGGCACAAAATGGTGCATCAAACAGTATTCAAAAAATATACACAGGGGATGGGCTACAGAAACAGCTAATAAATATAACAGGTGTCCACCAATGTCATCAGGTCCAGAAGAATATTTGTTTTTTAATAATTTAAGTTTCTCCAGTATCATACTGTCAGTTAATTTGATCACAGATTCATTTGTAACATTTACTGTTACATTATTTTGTATTGATTTATGACTATATACTTCACAAAATATTTGATTTAGGATATTAGCCACATCTAATGGATTATAACAAAGTATTGAATCATCCATTAGGGGTCCAACCTGACATGTAGGCTTCTTAAGAAAGTTGACATAAGAATAAAACATCTTACTATTATCTTTGCTGGTATTTATTGCAAGATGCATTTCCCAGTTCTTTTTTGCCCTTCTTATCATAGATTTACTCTTCTTTTGAATACTAAGATAAGATGACCAACGCTCTTCTGTCTTGGATTTTAAATAGCTAGCATATTTCTTATATTTTTGTCTCAGACAAGCGTTGAATATTTTTGGTTAACCATTTAGGTCTTAATTTTTTTTGTCCATGCTTAATGGAAGATGGAATTAATTTCTCTCTTAAATGTAATAATATGTTTTAAAAGTCCCAGCTTATTTCTGGTTGTGATGAAGTCATAATGTAATCCCAGTTATTGCCATTTAGCACAGTAGAATTGCTTGCTAAGTCAGCTTTGTAATAATGATAAATTATAGATTTATTATTACTATTGAAAATAACTGTCTGTTTTAGAAAACTGTACTGAACTATGGTCACAGTTACAAATGGGAGATGAAATAGTGATATCTTGTATATTTAGCGACTACTGTGAAACACTAAATCTAAAATACTGTTCCCCCTAGTAGGAACTAAAATACATTGTTGCATGTTAAGTTGTTTAGAGCACGCTAGGAGTTTTTTACCTGCACTAGTGAGTGCAAAACCTTTTTCCCAAAATATGTCACCCATGCATAAATGGAACCATACTCACAAGCATTTTCAAATTCAGTAATAATACCTTCTGTATATGTAATATCCACACTTGGGGGTCTATAACAGACACCCAAAATAATGTTTTCTATACCTGTTAAAAGTTTCACCCATACTGATTCAATTTTATTATCAGAATCCTTGATTACATCCAATATTTCAACACAATTATAAACATCTTTAATTAGTAAGGCCACACCACCACCTATTCTGTTAGATCTATTCCATTTTAAGATTTTAAAGCCTGGTATAATACAGTTCTAGGTTAAATTATCAGACCCACATGTTTCAGTAATTGCAATGATATCAATGTTGTCTTCCAGAACACATCATTTAAGCTCATCAATTTTACTATTTAAACCTCTGGTATTAAAATAAAGAAATGAAGTATGTTGTGAGGTGCCAAGTACAGACATTGCACTATCAGGATTTGTGTTAAGAAGCAGACCTCTCCCTGTGAAGCTAGTTTAAATGTAGATTAATAGCTTGCAAGAATTGCTTTCCCAGGAGGGATGAACCATGTCTGCTAAGATGCAATCCGTCCCCACTATATAATTCAAGATGACCAATGAAATCCTCCCAATGAGTTATACAGGATATATTTTGAGACATACACCACTTCCTAAGCTAGTCATTATACTGATGTATTTTCAAATTTATGTATTGAGAGGCTCTGGGAATAGGGAGAATTTCTGACATAATAATATCACAGATAATCTCAGTTAATATATTAGTTAGGGCAATTGTATGCTGTTCAACAGTGAGTATATCTTTTCTACCAATATTATTTGCCCTGGCTGTGTGCTTTTTCTCCACTGCTCCCCTGCCCCCAGGACACACCTAGAATCGAGCAGTACTCTGTGCAGTGTGCCTTCCTGGTAAAGCGTTTAAATAAATAAATAAATAAAATAATATAGGTAACAATTCAAGGACTGAATACATATTGTGTAGATACAGATAGCAACAGGTAAAACACAAGGACTGAATACATATTGTGTAGATTCAAATAACAATGGGTAAAACAAGGATTGAATACATATTGTGTAGATGCAAATAACAATAGGTAAAACACAAGGACCGAATACATATTGTGTAGATACAAATAACAATAGGTAAAACACAAGGACCGAATACATATTGTGTAGATACAAATAACAATAGGTAAAACACAAGGAGCAAATACATATTGTATAGATACAAATAACAATAGGTAAAACACAAGGATTGAACACATATCGTGTAAATACAGTGCAAATACAAATAACAAGCAATGACACAAAATTACACATTGCAAGACCTAGGGAGGGAAGGAAAGAGGATGGGTCAGCAAGTTAAAATAGAAGGGTTTTAAAAAGGATGGCAAAGACTGGGAAGAGGAGGTTGGTGGGGGAGGAGTGAGCTAAATGCTGAACTCAGGGAAAGGTGGGAGTGAGCAAGATGCACGGCAATCAGGATGAAGGGGTACAGGTGCAAGTGGTAGGAAGGGATTGGGAGAGAGCATGTCTAAGGGTGTGATGTGACGGAGATAGTCAGAGGGAGCTGGAAAGAGTGTTCCAGATGTTAGGGAGGCAGTAGGAGAAGGTGGCCTGCCCTGAGCTAGAGTGAGGTCATGGAAGGAGAAAGTGCAGGGGTCTCTGGAGTGAAGCTGAAAGCCGATAACGGGGAGGGGACAGGACCGAGAAGTAGGGGTGAGAGTCCCAAACCCAGTATTTAGAGATTAGTGTGAAGGCATGGAGCTGGTGGCATAGTGAAAGGAAATAAGAGAGGAGGAGTAAAGAGTGCAGTGATACATGTGGGGGGCATGGAAGCAAAATGGCAGGAAGCATTGAAAGAGTGCCCAACCTGGAGAAAGAGGAGGGGTGGACCCAAAAACAGTGTCCATGTAATCAAATATGGGAGGATCATTTTGGTGAGTAGTTCACAGCAGACAGGTAGAGAGAGGGCCTCTTTATTTCTGTACATGGCTTCTAGTTTCGTGCGGAGTTTGGGGTGGATGTGGTCTCTGTGGGTCGAAAAGTCAAGATGGCTGTCAAGCCAAATGCCCAGATACTTATAGGAGGGGACTGAGTCTAGGAGGGTACTGTCAAGGGTGGAGAAGGAAGGTAGAGGGGAACGTTTGGAGAGTTTAAATGAGGTACCATAGGTCATGGATACTGTTTTCTTTATATTGACCTTAAGCTGATTATCCTGGAACCAGAGTAAGACACATGTGAAGTTACACTGTAGCTGGGACTCAGCCATGGAGGTAGAGGGACCAGAGGTATAGAGGGTAGCATCATCAGCATTGAGATGAATCTTAGTGGAGGTGCCAGCAGAAGGAAGGTCATTTAAGGGAACTGTCATCAACAGGGTTTCTTAATGTCTGAAAGCCCATAAAAAGCTAATTTAAGTGAGCCATTGTATTTATGTGTGAGTCTTTGCAGTCCAGAGTTATTCATATGTGAATCAGCCTGTAATTAAGGGCTGGGGGCAGCCATATGTTTCAGGCTCCTGACAGGAAATGATGTCACCGACGAACTTGGCCCTCCATTTACTGGGTTAAATAGGAAATCATCTGTTTTATTATGAGTGATTTAAGGTGTTATTACAACATGCAGTGTCCCAGAGTCCTAGTGCTCTTCAAATATGGGCAGCAAGGTGCTTTGGATCTGGGTAGGCAGGGTGGTGCCCTGGGACCCCTTAGGACCCCCACCGAACGTGAAGCCCCAGCTAGGCTCTGTTTTAAAAATAGAAAGTTTTTCTACTGTGTTTTTTTTTTCCCCTGCCTGCAGCTCCATGCTAGAACACCCCCCCAGTTACCTCATGCCAGGCACCTACTCTCATGGGCCCGGTAGCGATGGCATGCAGGCAGGGATGGGCTCGAGAGGATTCTGAGACGGAATCCTCAGCCTGTTTGAACAGCAATGGCAGTTCAGTAGTCCATTGTGAGTAGAAACTGCAGCAAGTGTGAGAGGGTGTGCTAGGCCAGCCAGGTCCCTCCTGATGTCCTGGCCAGTCTTCAGCCAATCACTGCCTCCTCTCCATGGCAACGACTGTAGTTGTCGGCTTCATCCCGGTGCTGCAGTGGCAGTAAAGTGTGTCAGGAGGGGAAGCAAGTCCAGGCTGTCCCCTCCATTCCTCACCGGCCTCAGTGTGGTTCCATGGGAGGGGCTGCATCCGTAATTCCAGGCCAGCCTCTCCACCCAGCAGAGGTTCATCGGGAGGGGAAGCAGGTCCAAGCTGTCCCCTCCATCCAGCAGCCATGCAGTGGGAGGTGTCCAGGAGGGGTGGCAGCAGCAGTGTTAGGCCATCCCCTCTAACCAGCAGCACAGTGGCAGTCCCATTGGGAGGGGCAGCAGGTCCAGGTTGGCCCTCCAGCCAGCAAGCCGGCAATGCAGGGGAGGGTGGTGGCAACAGTAAAGGCTGCCTCCAGCAGCAGTAATCCAGCAGATAGTGGAGGCCTGTGGGAGGAGGCAGGCCCAGGCCCTTCAGCACGATCTCCAGCAGCATGTCCCAGCCCAGAGAAGAGAGGGCGGCAGGATGAGTGGCGGCAGCACTGAGGTTGGGTGCTGTTTCCCAGAAAAAAGAAGTGTTTTTTTTATTTTAAATAAATCTTAAGTGCTCCTAGGCACCGACAGCAGTGATTGTTGGGGTGAAGGTCAAGGCCCCAGAGGAAAGTACTGCCCTCGGGGCAGGCCAAAAGGAAAGGCTCCATAGAGCCAGTGAAATGTGGGGGCGGGCTAGGCCCGAGCAAAGAACCCATGCAGGCGGTAACATGAAGGGCTCCTTGAGCCAAATGACTATGGGTGTGTGTAAGGCCCAGGAAAGATCGTCCATGGGACAGAGCTATAACAACCCCATTGACAGTGCGAGAAGGGGCTAGGAGAATGTGAGCTCGATTGACCACCTGTATGGACAGTGGTCTTAAAGGGACAATGACAGTCTCACAAGAATTAAAGAGGTAACAGCTGGGCCCTCCAGTCTAAAAAGGGGCCAGTAACTGCACAAATTGATGGTAACTGTTATCTAATGCCTACAAATGAAATTTTATTGTGGCTTGTGCTAAATTTAAAGGGGCAGGGCAAGTGCAAGGCTCCGTTGAGCTAGGAACTGTAACCAAATAACTGCTTGCAAGAAATAGAGAATAATGGATGGGGAAGTGTGTGATATGATAATTTAATTCACACCCGAGGTGTGGGATGCTACATAAACCCTGAGGGGTTTATCAAAGCATCCCACACTGAGGGTTTGCATTAAATTCTCATATGCACACACTTCCCCATCTTTATTTTATATAATTTGCTGGTGACCAATTTTTTCAAACCCAAGTGCTGTGATCCCTCCCCTCACACACACACAGTGTCTGTCTGTCTGTCTCTCTCCACACACACACACACACACACACACATATTCTCTCTCTCTCTCTCTCTCTCCCCCCCTCCCTTCCTCTGTCCTCAAGAAATCCCAGTGGCACCTCTTTACTCTAGTTCTCTGAGGCACCAAATGTATCTTAATTCCCCAACTGAGCTGTGCAGCACCCCCCAGTCCCTTTGTCTCTTGCCCCACAGCACCCTCCTACTCACTCTGCTCCCAGTTTCAAAACTTCTTTTTTTTTTTAAACTTACAACTAAAATCACGATCACGATTATGATCGCACTCACTTGTGTCAGGCAGTCAGATACAGACTTATTCCTACCGATGGTGTGTGTTGCCCAAAGCTAGGGAACCGCAAGATCAACCAGATACTTAAAAAAAAGAATGGTGATAATTAAGGTAGGGTCAACAAAATGAATTAAAAAAATAATTATGTGTAGGTGAGGATTTACCTGTGGCGGCTCCTCGCTAAGATACGGAGCCGCCATGTTTTTGGAACTGTTTAGCCCACCCACTCACAAAATGGGAGCCAATGAGGGAGCGCTCCCTTTTGGTAGCTGGAGCGCATGAATGCCTTAATAACCGACTGGTTATCATGGCAAATATCAACTTGGTAAGCCCATTAAAAAAAATTGCTCATCAGTAATTATTGTGGATTAATGCCTGCCAACCAATGATGGCCATGAAGTGGCAGTGCCCCCTTGTGATGTTATGTAATCTGATGACCTGAATTGTTTTACCATTTATAAAGTGCCCTATTTAGTAATGTTAGCTGGAAATAAAGACATAGACACAGGGTTTAAATAAAATGTTTATTGTGCTGCCACCCTCTAGCCTGCATGTGATCCCAGGTGCCCCAACCCTGTTTTCCCCAACCAGCTGTCATGTCCTTGTTTGTCCATTTGTCCCAGCAGTCCATGTAGACTCTGCTGGGTGACCTTGTGTCCCAGCAGTCCACATAGGAGCTGTGGCTGGGTGGAATGTGGCAGACTTTTTCCTGGAGGGGTGTCGTTTCCGGTGGTCTTTACAGACCTTTGTGCCAATGGCCGATGCCACTTTGGAATAGTCCTGGCCTGTGTCCTGTTGTATGTTTCCCCCCTGCCCTGGACAGCTGGTTCCCCATCTTACTTTTTCCCCTTTTCCCCTCCAGACACGCAAGGGTGGCTAGCGTAGGGTATTTACAACTGATTCCCACATAGGAGGTAGAGTTCTGAATTTAGTACTGTTCTAGTTGTAGAGTTTAGAGTGTCGATATTTAGTATAATGTTATTGTATAGTTGTGTTTAATAAACTTTAACATTGTTGTTTGCATTTGAGCAAGCTTCACACCTCTCCTTGTGTTCCCAGTAGCGGTATTTGAACTGAGCCCCTTCCCCAAAATTTCCCTGACACCCGCTGGCTGGGCATCACAAAACCCACCTCCGTGTGGTTGGTGTAGTCAGATTATCTTGTGTTTTCCATTCCAAGTTGTAGCTGGGGTGGACCTGTGCCCTGACCCGATCAGGCCATTTTGAGAGCAGTCGGTGTCAGGAGCGAACACTCACCCATTACAAACACTTTCTACATTTATAATAATTGTTTTGTATGCACATTGAAACTAGTGAGTTATCACCTTTACATTTCAAACTGTTAGCAAAATAATACATCTTTAGGACTACTTTAACCTCTAGGCTATACTGCCAGCTGATCATTAAAACTACGCATTTCAAGGCTGGCTCTGTGGTGTCAATAGGTATTGGGGCCCCATATCCATGATATCTAAACCCTGGCTGTGTTCATGTCAATACAGATTTCTGGGGCTGCCACAGCACTGACTTCTGTCTTATTCCATTCCCTCTTTACAGCCTTTTCTCTTACAATTTCAGGTGTGAACTCAGGTCTTCAAGATGCAAATGTGACTACATATCTACTGGCCTGGCATCATGGGGCCAGCCTTGAAATGTGTAGTTTTTGATTAACAGCTGGCAGCATAGCCTAGAGGTTAAAGCAAAGAGCTGTGAACAAGCTTCGTTCATCAAGCAAAATGAGTTTATTCCAGCATGCTCTATTTGTATATTGTGTGACCAGAGCAAGTCACTTATCCTCCCTGTGGTCCCAAAACACACTCAGAAGCAAGTTGTACTGTAGTTGTATGCCTTTCCCAGACAAGGACAATAAAAACAATCTGAGCATGTTGACTTGAAAAGAAAAAAATTAGGACACCATTCATTGTTTATTAATTGTAAAAACACATAAAACATGCATAATCTAAAATGCGTTATTAAAAGGGTATTTTACTTTTTTTGATGAAGTTAAAAAACTATAACAGTTTCTTACTGAAAAACTTTGGATGGAATGGGATTTTCTACCATAAAGGAAAAAAATTAATCTAGTTGATCCTGCTTCTCATGCCCTTCGAGCGTGTCTTACACTCTGCAGCTATGCCAATGGACCGAAACTTTCCAGAATGCCTTTCCCACCGTAATGTAAAAAAGAAAAAAAAAGGGAGAGATGGGCTGTGTGCATATGTGTGTGTGTGTGTGTGTGTGTGTGCATCTGTGTGTGCACGTGTGTGTATGTGTATGTCTATCTCTGACAGAAGTGTTGCGCTAATGGAACTGTGCTACAAGGGAAAAATAATTATCAACATTAATTAAATAAAATAATATATGGGTAGGTGGGTGTAAAAACCAGAATATTACTACCAAGATGCGTTGGAGTCCAACAAGAATAACAGTGCTAAATTCTGGCAGATCTTGAATGATATAGAAGGACTCAAATTGTCCTCCTCAATTCCATCAAAATCAACTCTAGAGATACTACTTGCACCAACAAACATGACATCTTAGAAGCCTTCAATAACCACTTTGCCACTGCTGACCTAGCCTTTGATACCTCTCCATAGGCAAATTGCTGAACCAGCAAACCCGGCATTGCCACACCTTGGACCCCTTCCAGCACCTCCACTTGCTCTACCAAGATAAGTTTCCTCCTGCCGCATTCAAGCAAGTTGAAGACCTCCTAACCCACCTAGATATTAAAAAGTGCAGGGGCTGGCCAAATTGCCCCCCTTTTTCTGAAAGTAGGCTATTATCATCTTGCCCTGCAAATCACTCACCTCTTCAATATGTCACTCCTTCAAGGCACACTTCCTCCAGTGTGGAAAACAGCCCATGTCATACCTCTGCTCAAATCTGGTGAACTGAGTGACTTGAACAACTACAGACCCATCGCTCTTCTTCTTATTCTGTCAAAATTTCTTGAAAAGCTGGTAAACTGACAACTAAGGGAATTTTTGGAGAATCACAACCTACTAAACCCTCTATAGTCTGGCTGTAGGCCAAGTCACAGCACAATCTCCGCATTAGCCAAGGTTACTAACGATTGACAAATTGCACTTGACGCGAGAATTATGTTGCTACACTTTTCCTTGACTTAAGCAAAGCATTTGATACGGTGGATCCAATCTGCTACTGATCATGTTACATCACATCGGGCTGGATGATAATGCCCTAAAATGGTTTTCATGCTACCTTGTTGGAAGGCAGCAACAGGTGGTGGTGCAGGGTGACCTTTCTCCCTGCAAAATCCTTCCAAGAGGGGTACCTCAAGGTTCAATCTTGGGCCCTTTATTATTCGTAATATACATAAACAATATTGACCAGAATATTACATCTGCCAGTATTCACCTATTTGCAGATGATACTGTGCTTTATGTCTCTCGTCCTACCATTGAATCTGCCTACAGGGATTTACAGCAAGAATTTAATATCCTACAGCAAAATCTGCTGCATCTGAAACTTCTACTCTATGCCAAAAACACAAAAGTCATGTCCTTCTCCCCATCAACTAATGCATCTTCCAGATCACATCAGCCTGCCAATATGCATATAGTATCTATGTAGGGTGAAACCCTGGAAAGAGTGGACACATTTAAGTATCTAGGCTTCTGGTTGGACTGTAAGCTTTGTATATCCCTCATGTTGAAGAACTCTCCAAAAAGCTAAAACAAAGGCTGGGATTATTCTTCTGTATCAAACATTTGCTTACCTATGAAGCAAGACTACAATTAGTCAAAACAACATTCCTTCCACTAATTGACTATGCTGACTTTCTTTATAGTCATTACCCCAAAACTGTCCTTACTAAGCTGGACGTCCTGTACTACAGGGCCTTAAGATTTGTGACTGGTTCTCTGTTCAAAACACACCACTGTTCTCTTTACAGCCAACTCAGCTGGACTTCCTTATCTACCATGTGGAGGGGTTGTGGGATAACAGATGGACCAGACACCAAACTTCTGGTTCAATACACAATCTCTGCATGATGTTTATTCAAAATACAAGAAATAATCTTCTGCAATGGCATATTTCTTCTTCAGTACATCAGTTTCCAACAACAGACTATGAATGTCCTTTCTCTGCACTTAGCCAGCACCTACTGCGCTGATCTCTGATCCAATTCACCAGTTGAGATGAGCCACCACCCTATGCAAGCCCTACTTGCTTGGGTAGTGGGAGCCCAAAAAAAGAAAAACAAAACAAGCTATAAACAAAGAATCTCAAAGCAGAATCACTGAAAGAAAGGTTACCCTAAAGCGGCATTGGCAAAATCGAGTTTCAAAGAAATACAACATCATACATACTTCCATAATGCAATGCGTCATGGGATATATGCAAATCATCATGCCATTTCTTACTTAAGTTTACAACAATATAATAAGGCTGTTCAAGCCTTCTGAAAAAGGCAGGAGCCCTCACCATCGCAACCATTAACATCTGCAGCCTGTTACCAAAGCTTGATGCACTCCAAGCCTTTATCAGCCAACATAATCTTGACATCCTTGCTGTAGTTGAAACATGGCTGACACCAAAGTTCCTGATCTGGCAATTACCTTACAGGGCTACAATGTTTTCAGACTGGACCGTGTCTCTAAAAGGAGGGCTGTACCATCTTCATTAAGGATAATCTCCTGGGGCACCTTGTTCCAACCCCTGTCCCTGCCTCCTCGCCCAGCTTCTACCCATTAAAATTCTTCTAGGTCCCAATCAAAAGCCCTCACCATCATCTCTGTGTATATTCCACCTTGAGATCAAGATCTTGGCATCAAAGAGTTCTTAACTTCGTCAGCTCCCAACCTCCTGGCTCTGAACACATTCTGCTTAGTGATTTCAGTATAAACTGGCTTGCATCTGATGTCTACACTTATAAGGATGCCCTTGCAGCTGCCAACCTGTCACAATTGGTCACCACATCAACTCGGATAAATTACAAAACTGGCACCAGTACCCTGCTTGACTGGGTTCTCACCAATCACCCTACCAGGATCTCATACCTCCATTCTCCCAGACTCTCTCAGTGACCACTCCCTGGTTATATGTGAATGGTCTAATAAATTTCTAAAGCCACCCCTACGATCATTACCAGCAGAGTCCTCCCCCATGGTCAACTTACCCATCTCAAACAGTACTTATCCTTGCAAGACTGGCTGCCCATCTGCAAGGCGGAGATGTTAACCTAGCCTTTGACTACTTCATCACCATCTTCAATAAGGCCTGTGACCTCTTCACTCCTTCAAAAACAGAAAACAAAAAGCCCTCTGCAACCCTTGGGTAACTGCAGGCTCCTTTCCAGCTGAAATCTAGGGAGCACCTGTGGCAGTGACTAAAGCCACAGGCAAACAATCTAACATCCAAAATACAAACATGCCCATAATGCCTGCACAAAATCCATTCGTCTCACAAAAGCTCATATTATAAGGATGTCCTCACCAACGCCTGGGGAAATGGTCGTGCTTTCTGGGACAATATCAAGAACATTACTAGGAAACAATAAAGTCCCTCCAGCCATGTTAATTGTTGAAGGGTCCACTACCCTTGATCCCATGGTCATTGCAAATACCTTTAACATGGCTTTTACTGACCTCAGTACTGTTCTACCAGCTGATTTTTCACAGTCAGTCCACCCCTCTAACTCACCCTGCACTCTGTCAAACCACCCTCATTTCTACTTCAGGAGATTAAGATGAATAAGCTCACCACCACATCGTGTCAGCTATCTCCACTTGAGAATCAGCAGTGACACCCTGGACCTTAAGCTGCTATCACTTACACTTGACAATGTCCTCAGTCCCCTAACTAAAATTCTTAATCTCTCTCTCCACACCAGTACATTCCCTGAAATATGGAAAACTGCCACTGTGACCCTGGTCCATAAAACTGGGGATAAGACCTGCCACTCTAACTACCGCCCGATCTCCATATTGCCACCACTATCCAAGGCCCTAGAGCATATTGCTGCAGACCAGCTCACTTATTATTTGGACAAATATAATATTCTGTGCACACAACAGCACGGTTTTAGAAAAGGGCATAGTACCACCATTGCCCTGCTTGAATTTACCGCTGCAGTGCATAGTTCCCTTGATAAAGGACTTCTTACAGGGGCTGTCTTCATCGACCTCTCGAAGGCTTTTAACACGGTCCATCATCGGCTGCTGTATGACCAACTACTCCTTGCTAGCTTCGCACCGGACTCAGCCCGCTGGTTCAGAAGCTACCTTGACAACCGCGCTCAAAGAGTAAAAATTGCCATTGCTATCTTGGACACCTTGCTTGTCCGCTCCAGAGTACCTCAGGGGTCCATACTGGGCCTTCTCCTTTTCAGCCTCTTTTTAAACTCCCTACCACAGTCCTACTCAGAACAAATCATCTTATATGCGGATGGTGCTGTTGTCTTTTCTACGCACAAGGACCTTTCACCACTACAACACAGCCTCCAACTCGGATTCATTGCCATTGAAACATGGTTCTCCAATCACAAACTAGTCCTCAATCACAAGAAAACCAAGTCCTTGCTATTCTGCAGTTCACATAACCATTACAAGCAACACCCCCTTGCCATCTCCACCAAGCAGGGGACTGTCCTCGAACAAGTTTACTCTTTCAAATACCTAGGGATTATGCTTGACCCCAATCTCTCCTATATGGCTCACATTGACAGCATGGCTAAAGCTGCCAACACACGCCTTGGATTACTCTACAAGCACAGGCAGCACCTCACCCCACAGGGCCTAAGATTGCTGTCAGAGCTCTGTGGTGTCAATTATTGATTATGGCCTCATTATCTACGGCTCCGCCACGGCGTCCGCTCTCTGATGTATAACAACTGCTCTTAACAAAGCATGCCAACTCACAACTGGTGCCCACCGCTAACCCACACCTGTGCCCTTTATGAACAATCCGGATGGCTCCAGCTCTCCAACCATATAAAGTATCTCACATGTGCTGTGGCGGGAAAAATCAACCTTGGCCTCACACCCCCCGGTGTTACTGCCTTGTTACATCAAAACACCAACCGACAGAACACCAGGAGCTCGACAACCCAGATTCTACAAGTTCCTCGCCTGTCGAACTCACGAGGGCCAATGCTCCTTACCTATAGGGCTCCTCTATGGATGAATGGTCTCAGCCACACCATCTCCTCTGCCTCAACACTAGGTCTGTTCAAAACCAGACTCTGGGCCAATCTCATTGCCTCTAGCTCCTGTGACTGCCTCTTCTAGATGATGACCTACACAGCTTAAATCCTAACTTATATACTGCTTAACCCCAGGCACCCCAGTCCCCATCCTCCCAGCTCCTGAGGTGCCACTTCAAATCTCAGGTCTTCATACTATCTCATTAGTCTCTCCTTGCCCCATTACAGCACTTATCCTCCACCCCCACCCTGCCCCCTTTTTCTCTTCTATCACTCCTTCCCATTAATTTTTCTACAAATGCCTCCGGCTGCATCTTCATCCTCCCTTTCTCCTCTCATCCCTGTTTCTCTGCCACCCCCGGGTGCCTGACCCTACCCATTCCTTGTGGGCATATGCGTCCTAGCTGTGTTCACCATCTTACTATAGCTGCCTCTGTTAACTACCTACGCTTCTCCTCATCCTCCACCCCTTACTCTTCCTATAATTGACCCCTTTCAATAGCACTGTTGTACATGAATTGTTTACTGTTATTTCATAGATACATAGACAGTGTCGGCAGATAAGGGCCTATGGCCCACCCAGTCTGCCCATTTGAGCTTGTAAGTTCAGTTATGTTTTCCTAGAAGTCTGTTGCCCCTTACCCCTGACCTCCAGAATTCCTTTATGTCTATCCCATGCATTCTTAAATCCTGTGATTGTTTCAGCTCCCACCACTTCCTCTGGTAGGGTGTTCCACTTATCCACCACCCGTTCTGTGAAGAATTCTTCCTCATGTTTCCTCTGAATTGTCCTCCTCCAACTTCATCCCATGCCCTATAGTCCTGGAACATCTTTTTGCTTAAAAATAGTGTATTCCTGCACCCTGTTCTTCCCTGTGAGATCTCTATCATATCCCCTCTCTCCTCCTCTCCTCCAGGGAGCACATGTTCAGTTCCTTCAACTTGTCTTCATAGGACTTGTGATGCAATCCATGCACCATCTTTGTTGCCCTCCTCTGAACCTTCTCTACCCTGTCTATGTCCTTACGTAGGTATGGTCTCCAGAACTGTACACTGTACTCCAGGTGGGGCCTCACTAGTGTCTTGTATAGTGGAATTATGACCTCCCTTTTCCTGCTGGGGATGCCCTGCCTATACATCCCAGCATCCTATTTGCTTTACCTGCTGCCTTGTCACACTGTTTCCCTACCTTGAGGTCATCAGAGATGATAAGCCCAAGATCCTTTTCCTGCTTGGTGCATGCTATATCCTCACCCCCCAACTGATATATTGTGCCAGGGTTTTTGTGCCCCATATGCATTATCTTGCACTTCTTTGCATTGAACTTCAACTGCCAAACCCCTGACCATTCTTCAGGTTTCTGCAGGTCCCTTCTCATTCTGTCTACACCCTCCGGTGTGTCTACTCTGTTACAGAGCTTTGTGTCATCAGCGAACAGTGAAATTCTGCCTTCTAGGTCCTGTGCAATGTCACTGATGAAGATGTTGATAGGACGGTCCTAGCACTTAGTCCCTATGGTACTCCACTGGTCACTCTTCCCTCTGTGGAGTGACAGCCATTTACCACCACCCTCTGTGTCCTGCCACCCAGCCAGTTACCTACCCACCACACTACTGTCCTGCCCACACCCATTATCCCCAGTTTGTGTAACAGTCTTCTATGTGGCACAGTGTCAAAGGCCTTGCTGAAGTCCAGATAGGCCATGTCCACTGCCCTCCCCTGATCCACCTCCCTAGTCACCCAGTCAAAAAATTCAACGAGGCTGGTCTGACATGACCTCCCTCTGGTGAAACCATGCTGCCTTGGGTCCTGTAGTCCATTGACAACCAGATGTTCTACCAATGTCTCCTTCAGTAGTGCTTCCATGATCTTCCCCACTACCGAGGTGAGGCTGACTGGTCTGTAGTTCCCTGCTTCCTCTTTGTTCCTGCTTTTGTATAAGGGGACTACATCTGCTGTCCTCTAGTCTTTGGGTACCTCCCCTGTTTCCAGTGATTGGCTAAACAGGATAGCCAGAGGTTCAGCCACCACCACTCTTAGTTCTTTAAGGACCCTGGGGTGCACCCCATCTGGCCCCATTGCTTTATCAACTCTTATTACTTCCAGTTCCTTCAGGACCCTTTCTCGTGTAAAGGGACTTGTGTCCATTTCTGCACGATTCTCACCCCTTGTACCCTTCAGACCCATTACCCTCCTCTTCCTCAGTAAAGACTGAGCAGAAATACCTGTTCAATATGTCAGCTTTACTGCTGTCATCCTCCACGCGGACCCCATCCTACCCCTTCAGTCTCACTATCCCTCCCTATGTCTTTCTTTTTTCACTTATGTACCTGTAAAAGGTTTTGTTCCCTCTGCCCACTGATTTTGCAATGTGTTCTTCTGTCTGAGCTTTGGCTTCCCTTACTGACCTCCCTGCCTCCATTTGCTTCTCCTGGTACTTCTCCCTATCCCCTTCTGCCTGTGTCTTTTTGTATTGCCTGAATGCAATCTTTTTGCCTTTCACTTTCTTTGCTACCTCTTTGGAAAACCATAATGGTCTCCTCTTCCTTTTCCTTTTGCTAACCTGCTTAATGTAAAACAATTTCACTGTTTCTTCCTTATTGTTTGTTATTTCTTATGTGGAACCTTTGTAAAAGAGCCTTGGTTCAAAGGTACTTGTAATCCTAGAATAAATAAATTAAAAAAATAAAAATAAAAAACATGCATTTTAAATAACACAACTAGCTTAATTTCTATAATAGTCACCTAGTACTTTTTACCATCATCAAAACACCAAGTGCCATGGTATTTTCAACATTTACAGGTTTCATAAACACAAGGTATATACATTAAGGTATTTTATAACATAGTGCTATTACATACTAAATCCAACAACAATAAACACAATCTGTTTTACGTAAACTTGGAGGTCACCACAGTAACCTCCCTGTACGAGGACCTAAGAGGGAAAAATGACAATTAAAGAGGACACTGTAGCATAGTCAAGGGAGGGAGAAGGGGGTGCCCACAGGTGACCAACCTTATGGACTAGAAATAGTAAAGGATAGATTAGGCTTAGAAACAGAAGAACTGTTGCAACAGATCCAAGAAAAGGTTGGTCCTCAAGAGTAGCAGGAGCTCCCAGTCACATACCAGAAGATGGCATAATGCCTCCATCTGGACCTTCAAAGCCCTCACTAACAATCTCCTCTTTACATATCAAGCCTCTTTAAATCAACACCTTGCACATACTCATAGGAAATGATTATATCTCGCTTGATACCCCCCCCTCGGGTAAAATCTAATTTTGGCACCATATCCATTAGCCACGCATTACCAACCTTGTGAAACTCCCTCCAGATTACCCTAAAACTGACTCAGCCTTGTTAGACTAGCCTCCTTTAAATCTCTTCTAAAACCTCTGTTGAAGGAAAACTGCCAGTGCTATGCCTAGGGGCCCCCCCTTTTGATATTTTATATGGCACTTACCACTATATTTGCCCTGGCTCTCCTTGCTCCCCTTCTTTCTTTTGTTTTGCACTCCTGTCTGTCTATGACCTGCTATTCCCTGAGCCTCTCTCCCTTACACCTTTTCCCCCCTCATCCTACTTAACTTCGACTATTCCTACCTCATCTTATGGATCATGCTCTACCTTCACCCTTACCTCCTTCCATTCCAATCATATTATGCAGTTAGCTGCTTGCACTTATGTAGATATGAAACAATCTGAGTAATCTCACTGTACCTTGTTATGTATTACCCACTGTATTGTGTGAACTATTGTATAAATCTGTATTGTTTTCCTTTTATGTATACTATGTGTGTCCCTCCAGGACCACCTTGCAAATGAGTATCTCAATGGTGCATTTCCTGAATAAAAATAACATTGAATTGAATTGAATTGCACACACCCTTGGTGTGGGATGTTTTTATAAACCACTCGGACTTTACCCTCGGGGTTAATGTAGCATCCCATACCTCATGCCTGTATATGTGTGTGTGTGTGTGTGTGTAAAATTCTGGTTACACATACCTATCCATGTATTATTCTATATTTTAATACTGCAGTTCAGATTATGCATGTTTTAACAATGTTGTCCATCTATGTGTTTTTGCTATTAATAAATTCAATTAATGGTGTCCTATTTTTTTCCTTTTTAAGTCAAATCTGGATACAAAGAGCATAATATTTTCTGAATCATAACACATGCTCAGATAGTTTTACTGTCTTTGTCCAGGAAAGGCACACAACTACAGCTTGTTTCTGGGTGTGTTTGGGACCACAAGAGTTAAGTGATTTGCTCTGGTCACACAATATACAAGAAGAGCATGATGGAATCAACCCCATTCTGCTGGATGAAAGAAACTTGTTCACAGCCCTTTGCTTTGACCTCTAGGCTGTACTGCCAGCTGTAAATCAAAAACTACACATATCAAGGCTGGCCCCGTGATGCCAGGCGAGTAGGTACATAGCCACATTTGCATCTTGTAGACCTGAGTTCACACCCAAAATTGTAAGAGAGGGAACGGAATAAGACAGAAGTTGGTGCTGTGGCAGCCCCAGAAATCTGTACTGACATAAACACAACCAGGGTTTAGAAATCCTGATATGGGCCTCCAATAACTGTTGAAACCACAGAGACAGCCTTGAGATGTGTAGCTTTTAATGATCAACTGGCAGTACAGCCTAGAAGTTAACACAATCCTAAAGATGGATTATTTTTAACAGTTTGAAATGTAAAGGTGATAACTCACTAAATTCAATGCACATACAAAACAATTATTGTAAATGTAGAAAGTATTGTAATAACACCTTAAAACATACTTAATAAAACATACAATTTCCTATTTAACCTACAGTAAATGGAGGGCCAAGTTTCTCGGCAACATCATTTCCTGTCAGGAGCCTAAAACATATGGCTACCCATAGCCCTTAATTATAGGCTGATTTACATATAAATAACTCTGGACTGCAGAGACTCAGACATAAACACAATGGCTCACTCAAATGAGTTTTTTATTAACTTTGAGACATTAAGAAACCCTTTTGCTGACAGTTCCCCTTTAAGAAAATAGAGAAGAGGATAGGGCCAAGGATAGAACCTTGGGGGATACCAGCTAGGATGGGGGGCAGACATCCCCAGCAAGGACATATTGAGTGTGTCCAGTTAGGTAAGATCTAAACCAATCTATTGCAGGGGAAGAAAGGCCAGCAGAGAAGAGTTTAGTGAGAAGGAAGAGATGAGAGACAAAGTTGAAAGCCTTTACAAGGTCGATGAAAATGGCGGTAGTGATAAGCCCACAGTCCATGCCCATCAAGATGGGATTGATGACTCAAAGCAATGACGTCATGGTGGAGTGGTCTTTTCTGAAACTCGACTGAAAAAGAGAGAAGAAGGCAGAGGAAGAAAAGAAGTTGGAGAGTCTATTGAGGACAAGGGATTCCTGAAGCATGGCCAGAAGGCGAAAGAAGTGAAATGGGGACGATAATTGCCAGGCAAGGAGGATCACCCCTTTGTGCAGGGAGAATCACCTTCTTGGCTTTCCAGGCCTGGGGGACAGTGCCAAGAGTGAAAGAAAGATTTAACAAGTGTGAAAGAAGGTGGGCAATGGCAGGGACGGAGATTCGAAGAAGAAGAGGATCAAGGCTATCTGGGCTCGATTTACATGAATTCGGGGACAAGAATGCACAAAGAACCACCTGGGATGAGACAGAGAAGAAATGAAAACCATCAGAGGTGTCCCTGGTAGTGAGAGGATGCGTGGGATTAGCAGGACTGAAGGGGAGGGCACATGTGGTGAAAAATGTATTGAGGATTGAGGCAACAGAGGAGGGATCAGAGATAAGTTTGTTGTTGACAAGCAGGGAAGGGGGGGTGGACTTGGGAAGGGGTTTAAAGAGGAAGGTAAGGGCCTGCCAGAATTTAGAGGAGGAGTCAAGGTTTTGCTTTTGATGGACTTGAAGAACTGTGCTTTGGTGGCTCTAAAGGCTCTGGTACAAGCATTTCTAAGAGAGCGATAGTGGCACTGATCAGCGTGGGGGAGATTTGTAACATACCCAGGCGTGGTTGCAGGATTTGCAAAGACTGATAACATCAGCAGAGATCCAAGGGTGATCGAAGTATCTAACTGTGGTGTCAAGGGGCGGGGGCATGGGTGTTCCAGGCTTTATACAGATAGTGGCAGAAGATAGAGAGAACAGAGTCTATATCAGGGGCTGAGTAAATGAGAGACCAGTCAGTGGAGGAGAGATCGCAGAGGAGGGCTGCAGTGTCAAGAGTCTGTAGCGACCTAACCCATTAGTAGTTGGGGGAGACTGGGCAACCAGAGTTTGTGTAGCATTAGGTCATGTAGTGATTGCTCAAGGAGTCCAGGAGCATACCGAAGCAGAGATTTGATGGGTGGGAGGAGAGCACCCAGTCCAAGAAGCAGTGATTAAGGGAGATGGGGTTGGGTCTGGTGGGTTCATCAGTTAGCTGGTGGAGGTTCATGGATTCAATTTATTCAATAGTAGGTTTCAGAGCGGGAAGGACCAGTTCAGATTGAAATCCTCAAGTATGATTAGCTCACCGAAGAGGAGAGTGAAACAAGGAAGAGATGGTATCAACAAGGGGAGATTCTGAGGAGACATAAGGATAGCTACAAAGTAGGAGGGAGGAGGGAGGGAGCTTTAAGTTAACTAGGAGGAGCTTATGTGCAGAGAGTACAGACTCACATAAAGAGACTGAGCAGGGTAAGTTCAGGCAAACATAAATATAAACAGCAATAACCTGACATGCCTTTCCTCATCAATTATCCAGTCAGTCTAGTCTTGTTAGGTCGTCCTTTATCCATGAAAACAGGAAAACCAGGATTAAAAAGGAATTTGCCATCTTAAAATATGTCATAGAGTCAATTTTTACATATAAAAAAACCTTTTTGCAATATATTTCCAACTATACTAGGTGCCAAATATGTGTAAAACACCCATTTCCTTTGTGCAGTATGTGCTCATTTGCACTCATTTTGGGATACAACAGAGGAAAATTATTTTTTTTAAATGGAATTGCCTGTTTTTGAAAAAGGAAGAATTAGTGGCCCCAGTCTTGATACTTACAATACTCCCTCTGCTCTTAGAATATCCTCTAGTAATCCCTTCCATAACATAGCTGTTGTTCTCTGGATGAAAACTGGGGCACCATATTGGTAGGTGATAGACCCAAGTGCAAAATGAGTATTTAGCATCTATTAGCTTGTAGGGCTGTGCAATCATATATTATTCAGGACAAATGCTGCATTTTTACAAATTTACAAATACAGATATCACTTTGAAATATCTGTATCTGTGTCAAACACAGTCATTAAAATACCACAAATAAGCGAACCAGTGGCACTGAGGGTTGAGGCACTGGGTGCCACACCTCTTATCATGCGGTGACCCAAGTTCTTTCACAAGCTTGGGGTGCCAGGGTCAGCTGGGGGAGGTTGAGGAGCCGTTGAGCTGCTGACAGGCAGCTCTACACTCGAGGCTTGAGGGTCTCCTTGGTGCTTGGTTACCTCCTGATGAAGGCTGGGTGGCGGTATTAGTCAAAAGCCCTGGCTTTAGGCCAAAGGGAGGTGGAAGGGCTGTCACTGGAGCCATAGTGCACATGCATGCCTCCACGTGCATGTGCATCCTCATTCTGGGGCCTTGGGGTTAAGGGCAGTAAATGGAGAAATACAGGGTTGCAGCATGATGATGCCTCTGGGCTGGCTCCAGGGGCTACGCTGGGACATGCAAGGCATCTATAAGATCCCAAAAGATCCCCAGAGACCGGTAAGGATGGCCAACATGAGCAGCAGCTCACTGTGGAGGATAAAAGCAATATGGAAAAAAATATACCAATAGCTTAAAGAGTTCTGCCGACAATGGAAAGCCCTGACCGCTGCACAGATCGGGCTTCGCCACTCCGGTCCCCCACGCAGTCACCATAATAAACATGTAGTTTATTTATTGTATCATGTGTAAAATCCTGAGACTCCCCGGTGGTCCCAACATTTTTAAATATGGTGCCTTGGAACCCACGCGATCTCGCTGGAAACATCATGAGATCGTGACATTTCATTACCCTAGCATTAATACAGTCCCTATGCATGGAAAATAACTAGGTCTGTATCTTCCATACCTGGTGCTATTTTCATGGAATTTGACTAAATCCATGGGTATGGCAGGCAAGCCCATGGGGTTTAGTCAAATTCCATAAAATAACACCAGTATAGATGATACATACCCGTGTGTTCTGTACACAGGGACTGTATTAATCTAGGGATATGAAAATGTCGCGATCTCTATTCAGCGAGATCCAGATCGTCCAGCACCATATTTAAAAATATCGACCACTGGAAGTCTTGGGATTTAAGAGTGATATGGTAAATAAACTACATGTTTATTATGGTGACCAACGGGGGGACCAGAGCGGCGAAGCCCCAATCTGTGCAGTGGTTGGGGCTTTTCTGTTGCCAGTAGTTCTCCTTTAATTGGGTTCATGCTGAAAACATGTAGCATTGTCTAGCTCCCCTTTCCCGGTACACATACATATGTACAGTACATGCATACATACATACACACATAAATAGTAGCGTGAGACCTGAGCTGGGGCTCAATGACATGTGTGTGACTACTATTGCTCATTACAGTAATGCATTTTGTAATGATAACTCTACATAATGTATTAATACCTCTCAAACCCTTGGTCTTCTGTAATCATTAGCAACAAAAAGAAGTCACAAATGTAAAAAAAAAAAAGTTTCCTAAACACAAAGGTGCAGACAGATACAGATACAAATACCACTACCAGAGGCACAGATATGAATATCAGCAAACTCTAGCCAGAGCTGACACAGCTGCAGCAAGCTTGAAGAAGTTCCAAGGAACTAATGCTGCCAACAGAACTGTGCATGCATGGCACTCATGTATGCTCAGTTGCGTTGAATGGCATACTGCCATTCCCAAAATGGCAATGCCGGCGGAACAGCACACACACGCCTTCTAGTACAGAATGCGGAAGTAGCAGCCAAACTAGTACCACTGTAGCTCTGCAGTGAGTGACTGTGGCAAACTGTTTCAAGCACTGTTAGACTGTCAGAAGGACACTTCCAAAAGTCTAATGGAAGCTTGCCATGGTCACTCGTTTTCAGAGCAACACCAAAACAGCTGGAGGCTCCGCCTGCAGCCGTAAAAAGCAGCCCCATGCACAGCCCTGCTAGCCTGTGATCAGGGCATGGCAATGCCATATTGGATAGGAATGGCAGTGATAACTGGGCAGAGTTAACCTTTGGGCATGGAGCATATGCAACTGTGCCTTTTCAGCTGTGCAGTTGCTAACATAAGTGTTTGCTTCCACGTTGTATTGTGCAAACAGAGTTGCAAAGTGCAATCCTGTTATGGCAGACAGACCTGTAGTTCAGTTGTCTGTTTTGCAGATTTTGGAGTTAGGTCCTCATGTGCAGGCCCCAGTCCACATGTTAGCATAGCTGTTGTCTTCTACATTGGGAACCGCGGGTCAAAATCCATGAATTGAGCAATTGGGCTGCTGGTCCATTAGCCATGGTCTGTACACTTGCCACAGGTAGGGGACCTCCTCTCAGCTCATTTGCCACACTGCCAATCCCTGGTACGAAGTGGGGAGCTGAAGGGATCAAGGCATATCTTTATGCTACTTATGGGAACAAGCCATGTGCTTCTGTCCCAGGGTTGCAGAGCTACCCACTATTGGCAGGCGCTGCTTGCAAATGATGACTTGCACCTGCATGTGTGTACAGCAGTCTTACACTCACAGACATCTACAAGAATGAGGGATGGGCCAGCACAGGATGCTCACTGACTGCATCGAATATGTCATCAGCTAGCAATAACAGCACAGGTTAAATACATGCCCCGGCAAACTGCAGATGCTAACTATTCATCCCTCCCTTCAGCATGTGCTTGTGGTGCCTCCTAATTCTACTATCCATAATTCTGCTTAACAGGCTGTTTGGATCAATTTCTTAAAACCTGTCATGATTTTGAACACCTCAGATATACTGTATCACCCTTAACTGCCTGTTGTACAATTACTTCTGATATGGTAACACAGATTTTGGTGGCAAATTATCTCATATTAGCCCTGGCTGACAAGAAAAGCAAGTCAACATGTGGAAAGTGATTACCTCTCAACCTTTCATCATCCAGATTTAGGACATTACCTCTGTAAGTGTAGAAAAAAGGGGCAAGATGGTGGACACATCTATGAATCATAATAGCCTTTCGAAACATTCAGAACACTGTGTGAATTGGAACCTTTTTCATCCTCTCCTCTCCTCTCCTCTTGTGCTCAAACAGTACTTCTGCCATCTTTGTCCAGCATCCAGCTCATTTCAGTTGACCTCACAACTTCCCTGCTCTACAGCTCACCAGACTACTGTGGCCCATGTCAGACTCGTCACATGTGTGGGGGCCCAATGCAAGATTCCACCGTTGTGTCCCTGGGCTTAACTCTTGGTCAGTGTGGCAGGGAGGGGGGCTTGGAGACTGCAAAGACTGCAGTAGGTGAAGTGGCGATCACTAGTCTAAGATCTGCCAACCAGGGAGTTTTTTCCTTGTTAAACCATTCCCCTCCCTATCTCTATTGTACCTTTTACAGCCCTGTTTTTTTTTTTTGGGGGGGGCAAGATGCCACACCATGTCCTATACAGGAGACATTACAGCAAAAACAAGGCTGCAAGCCTTCCCCCAGAGTAGAACTGCACTGACCCTGCAGCACTCTGTAGACAACATCAGTCAAAGGTGGGGACATTGTGCTCACAGTGCAAAACCTGCGTCTTCCACATGGAAGAGTGATGTACTCCCTGTCAGCGCCTGGATAGGCAGAAATGTATGTGTTCATATTCAGAACATTTGTTATTCACCAAGCAACATGGATTTCTATAAGGATTTCTTTATATTCTTAGTGTACAATGTGGGATAGCACTCACCCCATGTAGGACAGGAGGCTTTAGAGTGGCGAAATGAAGGACTGTCCCTTATTTTAGCTCATCTTTTCTTCTCTCCGCAGAATCAGGCTCAGGAATGGAGGTGCCCCCCCCGGATGGTCGTGAGGGCCAGGAAGCTGAAGCCCTCCCTCCAGCAAGGATCAGGTACGATTTCCCAGACAGCTGCACAATGCAAACTCCACGCCGCTTTGGCTGCCTAAGCTGCTGGCTGGAACCGCAGAGGAGCCCCGCTGGCGTTTTGCATCAGCTACCCCGCCGCCCCCACCACCACCCTTATCAGACTCCTCCTTTTATAGTGTAGGTCACCTGAGCGTTTGAGCCTATCAGCTCTCTTTACCATCTGCAGCTTATCAGCTACCACTGCTAGAGGTCACTGTCATCGAGCTGACTGGTCTGCTGCCCACTACCCACTACAAGGCGCTCTCTCACCCGATATCCCGGGCTGACTGACGTGGGGTGCTGGTTATTACGAGGGACTTTTCCAGCCCTGATCTTTGGCTAACTGAAGTGGAGTGCAGGCTGTACTGCACATCCCCGATTAAAACCAATCTGCTCTAACCCCTAGGGACAATGCATTTCAGCACTCTGCTGTACTCTGGCTGTTCAAAGGATAGCGAGAATCTATCCTCGCCCAGCCTAGTGCTCCAGCCTAAAGCCCCCAGGGCAATACAGCCTCCACCGTATTGCAACACCCTGACAGAAGAATCAACTCCCACTCTACTACCAACATTATGGGTTCAAAGGATTGGAGCCCAAAACTCCAACCTGATGTAGTCTGGCCACACTACTGGAATCCACGGGGCCCTTGGCTTCACCAAAGCCTTGTCCCCTGCAGAGTCCATGGGTTGGTACTGTTGTACATTGCAGCATTAGCATGGGTAGATGCTGCTATGTACAACGGCCTCAGCCCAAACCTGTATGGGATACACCTGGGACACCATCTACCGCACCTGATATTGTTCCCTGATATCTCTACCATGGACGCCATGATATCGATGCATGGTCTAATGTCAAGGGGAGCCGGATACCACATCCTAGATGGAGTGACCAAAAGGTGCAGAACATTGCCCTCCAAGTATAAGAAGGGGGTCCTCCGCCTCACTGTGCTCGCTCTTTTATTGAGCTCGGGAGACGTCCGACCCAATCCAAGGCCAATCATCACTAATACAACTCTAGGGTCCCCCAGGGACCCCACATGGCATCTTGCCAGAGGACTGAGAATTGCCAACATGAATGTCTCCAGCCTGTGACCCAAGATCCATGAGGTCCAGTCCTGGGTCAAAATGTATAAGCCGGATGTGCTGGCCATTTCTGAATCTTGGCTGAAGCCTCAAATCCTCCAACATGAAGTGGAGCTGGCCAATTACCGCACCTTCCAAAAGGACAGAGATGGTAAAAAAGGAGGGGGCATCCTAATCTATGTGAACTCCTCTCTGGAGACCTCCACATCCCCTATTGACCTACCAAGCTCCTCAGGGCTTGAATCCCTCTTCATCAAAATCATACTAGGCCATGCAAAACATATAACTATAGGCTGCATTTATAATACCCCCTCAGGTGGCAGCGCTGCACTCCAGAACCTAACCCAGTCCCTCACAGACTCTTTACCTGTGGAGCTCCTGGTCCTAGGGGACTACAACCTGAGGTGGGACCCCGCCAGCGAGCAATCCCACAGGGCCTCGCTCCTAGAAGCCAACCTGACACAGGTCATAACTGAAGTCACCAGGCAAAACCTAAAGACAGGGAACCACTCCACCATCGACTGGATCCTAGTCTCTAACCCGGCCAACATCCAAGCTGCGGGCATGATGTCCAATGTCCTAAGAGACCACTCCCCCACTTTCTGCATCTGGAAAAACAGACTACCCAGGATTCCCCCTAGGCTCATAGTGGCTAGGGACTTCTCAGGCTTCTCCCCCGAGGCCTTCCAGAGCTCATTAAGAAATGCAGACTGGGCATCACTAAGCCTACTAGAGAGTATTGATGAAGTGGCCCAGTACTTCCAGGACACTTTCTCTGCGGCGGCCAATCTCCATGCCCCAGTTAAGAAAAGATGCGCGAAAGGGCAATGCCATAGATGGATTTCACGTGAACTGAAATCCCTAATGTTAAGCAGATACAAGACCTGGAAAAAGACCAGATGCTCAACTATTCCAGCAGATCTAGCTGACTACAGGTCCCTAAGAAACAAGAGCAAGAAAACCTCAAAATCTGCTAAAAAGGCCTATAGCAAAACTCTACAGAGGGATACCTTGGCAGACCCCAAGTCCTTCTGGACCTGTATCAACTCCCTATTAAAAGGCTCAAACAAACCTCAGCCAGAAATTTAACCTACAATGGGATGACTCTAAATGATGGATGAAAGGCTGCCACAGCCTTCAACAGCTTCTTTGCAGACCTGGGCTCTTACAGAAGCAACCGCACTCCCAGTCACCAGGGTCCACCAGTCATCGAGACGCAGGATCCTCTGACCCCCACTTCCGCCTAAAGATTGTAAGAGTCAAAGATGTGCTACTCCTCCTGCAATCCCTAAAACCCATGGGATCTCCTGGACCTGATGGACTGGATCCACAACTGCTCAAAGAGGCTGCCCCTGCTATAGCCCTACCCATCTCCACATTAATAAATAGATCCATATTGGAAGGAACTGTTCCCAAAATATGGAAACAGGCCTACGTGGTCCCAATCCATAAAGGTGGTTCCAGAAACCCTATTGGCCACTACAGACCCATCTCCATCCTCTGCCATCTGGCAAAGATACAGGAGCGGCTAGTATACAGCCAACTGAGAGACTACCTGGAAGGTAATCAGCTTCTGGCACCGACACAGCATGGTTTCCGTCAAAAGCAGGGGACGGACACTGCCCTCATCAGGCTTACCTCCGTAGTCCTAGCTGCCTTGGACAAAGTCATCCCCATGGGGGCTGTCTTCATAGACCTAACAAAGGCTTTTGACCTGGTCGACCACCCCCTCCTGCTATCCAAGCTGAGCACATCTGGACTGGACCAACACTCTCTGAATTGGTTCGGTAACTATCTGACTGACCACACCCAACAGGTCAAGTGGCGAGGTGCGACCTCTGACTCGCTACCATTAAATGAGGGGGTACCTCAAGGCTCCATCCTTGGCCCACTTCTGTTCTCCCTGTTCATTAATGACCTCCACCTCCACTGTGGGGGCAGCTCCGTGGTGCAGTACGCTGACAATGCAGTACTCTACAGAACCGAGCCATGCCGGGACGTCTTGGGACCCATGCTCCAGTCTGACTTCACTCAGGCTGAAGAGTGGCTGATTGAGAATCACCTGGTCCTCAACCCTAGCAAGACCAAAGTGCTCCTGTTTGGCCCTAAATCCCTCAGTCCCTCCCGGGAACATCTTCTGCCTCTGGTCACCACATTGGGTGCCACCATCGAAATAGCCCAATCCATCAAATACCTAGGTCTTACACTGGACCAGGGACTCACACTAAAGTCTCACGTAGATCTAGTGGCAAAGAATATCCATCAAAAACTAGGGCTGCTCTACCGGCTTAGCGCACATTTGATACCTGAAACAAGACTGGCAATAGCTTAGAGTGTCCTCCTACCAACCCTTACTTATGCTGCCCCAGTCCTACTCGGTATAGCAAAACTCGACCAAGGCCGACTACAAACATTGTACCACAAAGTTACCCGATTCACCGCAAGTGCCCACCCAAGGACCCACCACTGCAAAGCCCTTGACACCCTCAAATGGTCCAATCTGAACCTTTGGCTGCAGTACCTCCTGTTAAGTTGGGCTCATAAGCTCCTCTCTGCTGATCCCCCTGCAGGACTATTGGGTCTACTCGCCCAAAAGCGGCCCAGCCAGCCCCTACGGAACTCGGGTAAAACTCTGCTAGAACTGCCCAGGTCCAGATCTGCAGGGGGCAGTAAATCCTTTGCCCACATAATCCCCACGCTGTGGAACAAGCTCCCTAGTCAACTCCAAGAAGCCTCATCACTAATTATCTTTCAGGCGGGGCTACACAATCACCACCGGAAACTTAGTTCCTGCGCCTGTCCAGTAGACTAACCTAAACACGCTCCCTGTAGCATGTCCAGGGAATGTCTAATCTAACTGGCACCTAATTGCCACCCCTGAGCTTGTGTTCCATTTTCTGTAAATAGTCGTTCTCACTTTTGATAACCCATCATTTCCAATGTAACCTGTCTCCTGTTGTCCTACACTGAACGGGGCACAGATGCAATAGCTCTGCCTACCCTAGGTCTAACTGGTACCACTGTTGTCATGTAAAAAGTTACCCCTTCTCCAATGATCATTGTACATTGTCTAAATATTCTGTACGAATTGTACTGCTATGTATACTTTGATTGTTCCTGCACTGCTCTATTGTAAACACCATGTATTCTTGGATTGCACCTATGCAACCACTATGTAAACTCGGACTGTACCTGCACTGCTTTTTGTATGTAACTAACTCTGGGTCACCCCTGAAAAAGGGACCTCCAGGGCCCAGCAGGCTTACCTGGTTAACAAAATGTAATAAATAAATAAATAAAAATTTTGGAAAGTTGAGAGGTATGGGAGGGTGTCTAAAGAACCCCTTTTTGTGTCACCTAGATTGATTTTTGTAGTGTATGACATAGGGTTTGCTTGAAATCCGCAGAATGGAATCAGATTCACTGGATTCTGATCCGATTTTTGAATTTATAGAACTAAAGACTGAGGGCCAGATATTCAAAACTTTGCCCCGGGGCTAAATTAACACTGCCCAGTGGGCAAACTAAGCCCAGAGCACAAAGCAAGCTGTGTTCAAAAGGAATAGCCTGGGGCAAACAGCTTCTGAATATAGCATGGAAATGAGGCCAGGCAAACTGGGCTGGGAGTGCAGGGCAAACTTAGCTCTGGAATAAGACAGCTCTGAATATGGCAACCAGGAAGTGCAAACCACAGCAGCAACACAGTGCACAGCGATGTGAAGGTACGTAGAGTTGAACTATGTGGCCAATGTGTGTGCCAGCAAATGTGTGGACCCAGTATAGCTGCAGGCAGCAGCGCATGTGAAAGTACAGTGTTCAAAACTGTATAATATTCCCTGAATTGTTTGCGCAGCGCTAACATGTTTGCGCAAGTTTAGCACAGGGCTAAACCGTTAGCCCGGTGCAAACACATTTGCCCAACCCTAAAGTTTGCCATATTCAAAAGTGACACGCAAATGAGCCTATTTAGATAGTCTCTGGGCAAACATCCAGACTAGCATCTCATTATGCCCTGATTTGCATGCAGTTTGCACCGGGCTAACGGTTTAGCCCTGCGCTAAACCCGCGCAAACGTGTTAGCACTGCTCAAACAGTTCGGGGGAATATTATACAGTTTTGAACACTGTACTTTCACATGTGCTGCTGCCTGCAGCTGTGCTGGGACAACACAGCACAGACACAGATGGTGGTGGTGCTGCATGCAACTGTCACACTGTAGGTCATGCTACAGTGTACAGCAGACACTACAGTAGCAAGGGGGCCAGTAGTGTGTGAACACAGCAATGCCTATGGTGTGTACGGCAGTGATGATGACTGCACTATACACAGTGACAGGCCCAACATGCAGGCATTTACTGACAGTGGACATTACTGTTATGCTGTTGTGTGACCCACAGATGCTGCACCTCTGGCATGGGATGCTCACAGTGACATATACATGTCCGGCTTTGTGTGCTGTGGCAGTTGTACAGCTGTGCAGTATGTGGCCAGAGGGGGCATATATTATCAGAAAGGCACACTGGTGTTGGGGTATTCCCAATACTGGCCCATGTGCACTGCATGATGTGTCCCAGCCTTGTGGCCATGCCTGGTCTGTGGCACAGCCTGGCCACCTGTACACTCTCCCCTCAACATCCTCCATGCCAACAGTGCTGCATGTGTATGCTGGCATCTGTTGGTGTCCACAGACGAGTTGTCTGCAGGTGTGTGCTGTATGGCCACACTGCCATGCTGTCCACTGGTGGCAGGGTCACCACTTACTGCCTGGCATGTTTGGGACTGGTGACAGATGATGGCATCATTGTGATGCCATCAGTGAGCAGCATGTTTCCTCTATGTCTGGCTTTGTCTATGTGTCATATTTATTTGTTAGGGTTGTGCAAAGCCGCGCAAAAGCTGCGCAAACACCGCGCAAAGCCATAATGTTGCACAAAGCTGATTGCCCAGGGTTAAGACTGCCTTTTCCTGGGCAGTAATGTGCACTGCACTAAGTGTTGCGCTAAGTCATGCAAAGCCACTTTACGCAGTGCTAGTCGCTGAATATAGCATTGCGCCTGTATTCATGTACACGCCCACTCAGTTTGCCCCTTGCATACATTATGATGTTGCCAGGCGCTAATGCAGTTTTCATGTGCTATTTGGCCTTTTGAATATAGCAAACCCACACTAATCCCGCACTAAACCTGCGCAAACAGTTTTTGCCCAGCACAAAGTTTTGAATCTCTGGCCCTCGGAATCCTAATTCCTAAACTAAATCCTAAAATTTATTGTTACACAGGAATTTATGATTTAATATTTAGTATTTTCAGTCCAATCTGATTCTACATCTGATGCTCTTTCAGGATTTGAATTGAAAATGGATTAGGATTCTGAAATTCCTAAATCCAAAAATCAGATTGGAATCAGCCAATTCCAAGCATCGCTAATGTGTAGATTATTTTTAGTATGTAATTGGGAGCCAACGATATGGCAAGTGAAATGATTACTCTGAACAACAAAACGTACACACCTTTTGCTTCTTCTTTTCCTTCTTGGCTCGTTTCTCCTCTTGCTTGAGTTTTTTCTCTCGTTTGGCGATGGCCTTCTTCTTTGCTCCGATGAGTTTACTGACATTGATCCCACACTGCAGTGAGACATCACCATATTTTAGCACAAGCTTGCCACATCATACATCAGCACTGTTGTTTTGTACTCAGGTGACTGATAAATCATAGAAGCTTTTTAGTCAATAAGGATTTCTTATTTCCAAACATTCCAGCATGTCTTTTTAGCTAAGCATGCTAGCAACTTCAAAATACTTAAGTTCTAAGTGCTGCTGAATACTCTGTTTTCTGCCAGCTTCCATAAGTCCTGTAGACCCTGGACACACTGGGGAACTTAAAATGGTTTAAGTGCCTGAAAATGGTTTAAATCCCCCTAGCACTGTTTGCAGACAGACTACAAGCATCTTAAAACGTTTTAACAAAAGTGTTTTTAAACCCTGCTAGATACCTAGTCTTAAAACCATTTTTAAAGATGTTTTGGAGCTAGCATGGTTTTACTTACAGGTCTGTCCAGGAGTAAAAATGTTTTAAGCTGTAATGGTTTAATTCAAACAATTCTAGCTGAAGTGTGTCCAGGCAAGCATAGTTATGTGTGTGTTGGACTTTACACAAAATAGTTACAAGGAGAACAGGTTTAACACTAGCAGTGTGGCCACACTAAACCATTATCAAAAATAGTTACTGAGTAGTGTAGCTGCACTGAAATGGTTTAACTAAACTGGTTTTAAAAATGGTTTTCAAAAACTGTTCTGTAGTGTGTCCAAGGCCACAGGTACCAGAATCACACAGCGTCCCTGTTGTCTCAACCAAAGAACTCAGGAAAAGATACACTTGTAACCATGAGAGGTATATGTAGTCAATAGAAGGTAGAAGACTTGGTTTGCTGGCCAAGGCACCTAGCTTCACCTGAGCTCTTTCCTTCTAAAACTGCTTGAAAGGCAGAGTAGAGAAATTTACCAGAGCAAGGGAGAAGGATTAAGACTTAGTTTGGCTAAGCAGATTTACTGTGTGGTGGTGTTTTATTTTTACTCACAGGGATTGCTACTGTTTGTTGCTAACATTTCATTGCTTTATTTTTCTCTGATTCAAATTGTTGTTGCTGGTATACCTTCTTCTGCATTATTACAAGGTGTGCCTACAGGTGTGCTAACAGATTACTGCTGTAATCTTCTGATTCAAATTGTCTTTTGCAAGGTATATCTTCTGTTACTGCTTTATTTTTCTCTGGAGCAAAGTGTTTCTTACAGGGTATATCTTCTCTGAAATTACTGTATTACAGGTGGAGCTTACATTTTTGTGACTTTTTATCATTGGGCTAAACAAAATTACTGTTTGACACTGTGTTTTATTTTATTCTTGATTGTTGAAAAGGTTTGTTGTCTCAGAGGTGTTTCAGTCTCCTTCTCACACTGAAGGAGCTAATTGCTTTTCCTCCCACAGCTCTTCCAAAGGATTAGGTGTGTATGTGGGGGTGGAGCTGGCAAACTGTCAGTAATTTCCAACAGAAAGAAGGGTTAAAAAGTCAGGTTAGTTGATATCTTGGAGGTAGAAGACTTGGTTTGCTGGCCAAGGCACCTAGCTTCACCTGAGCTCTTTCCTTCTAAGACTGCTTGAAAGGCAGAGTAGAGAACTTACCAGAGCAAGGGAGAAGGATTAAGACTTAGTTTGGCTACAGATTTACTGTGTGGTGGTGTTTTTATTTTTTACTCATAGGGATTGCTACTGTTTGTTGCTAACATTTCATTGCTTTATTTTTTCTCTGATTCAAATTGTTGTTGCTGGTATACCTTCTTCTGCATTATTACAAGGTGTGCCAACAGATTACTGCTGTAATCTTCTGATTCAAATTGTCTTTTGCAAGGTATATCTTCTGTTATTGCTTTATTTTTCTCTGGAGCAAAGTGTTTCTTACAGGGTATATCTTCTCTGAAATTATTACAGGTGGTGCTTTACAGGTTTTACAGTTTTATCTAACATTAGGATAAGCTTTCAGGGTTACTGCATTTGTTGTTGACTGATTGTTTCTGCTCTTACCTCCTTGTTCTTTCGTCCGTGGTTCTTCTTTTTAGGCAGGGGAAGGGCCCAACCACCCCACGCTACACTCCTTTTATAGGGTACCACAGTTGTGACATTTCCTGTGGCAGAGCAGGAAGGGGCGGATCAGTGGGGCCTCCACAAGGTGATCTCATTTACAGGGCACTAGTAATTTAACTTGTCATAACAAGTTAAACAAAGCACAATTAAAACCATTATTTGCATTTTTCCTTTTTTTTCCTTCTAATTACTCTGACTAGGTTACAAACCCAGCAACTTATTTGGAATGGATTTCATTAACTGCAGGTACTGTGGAACAACTTTCAGAAGGACAGTCTTACAGGATTTAGGACACTGTCCTACATGCTGAGCCTTGGAGATCTTAGGGCTCAGCTCCGGGCAGCATGGGCAGAGATTGCACGCCTAAATTTCGTATTGAAGAGGAAATACATTATAAGAACCACCCGCCATTTCCCAGCATCCAACAGAAAAACCTCGACCGCAGAGGATAGTTGGTCCAGGAGGTTGGCAGGTGGTTAGGAGGAGCAAATCAGAGCCCCATCACTCTTGCTCTCAAACACATTGCCTCCAAAACCATATAAACACTACAAACAGGTATCTGCCTCTATCTCTGAAATCAAATAAAGAGGCAGAAGACACTGCAGAGCAGGACATCTCGGCACAGGAGCTAGCACAACAAAACTCACCCAAATCAGGAACCAAAACTAAACAAGCACAAAGGAAATCCAAAAACTTCTGATCATAGGAGACTCCATGATTCGGGGAGTTGATACCCATCTCCAGCCAGGGGTGATGGTCAGATGTCTCCCAGGTACATCAGCATGGAGAGACACTGACCGCATTGCTAAAATTGTTCACAAAGCAGGAGAAAACATTGATGTCCTAGTACACATAGGGACTAATGATCTCGCCAGCCGGTCAGTTGTGGAGACCAAGGAACACCTGACTAGGCTGGGTGACAAACTATCGTCTATTTCGTCTGGCATCTCCTTCTCTGAGATCCTGCCAGTCTGGGAGAGGGGAGCAGATGGACGGAAGGTCAGAGAAGGGGAGATAGGGGAGCTAAACATGTGGCTCAAGGACTGGTGCCAGGAAAAAGGACACAGATTTGTAGGGAACTGGCAACAGTTCTGGGAGCCAAAGTTCTTTAAATTTGATGGACTGCATCTGACTAAAGAGGGAGTCAGTGCATTGGGGCAGAAGTTTGACGTCTTTGCAGAATATTTAAACTAGCAAATGGGGAGAGGGGTGCAGCACCCCATACGTCGAATGGGAAGAACACCCCTCCCCCCTCAGCTAGTGGTCAAACAGGAATTCAGCGTGTTTGCCGTTCATTTGCATCACCAGGTAAGAAAAAAGGTTTGTCTCCCCATACGATGCACAGGGTAATGCCAAACTTCACCCAACAACTAACACACCAAAATCTGGCCAATGGAAAATCATGTACAAAATGCTCACAGCCTGGGAAATAAGATCCCAGACCTGCAGGCAATAATGTCAGAGGCTAAACTGGACATAGTAGCAATTAGTGAGACGTGGTTTACCAGTAACCACACTTGGGAGACTTCAGTACCTGGCTATGTATTGTTCAGAAGAGACCGAGGTGCAAAAAGGGGGGGAGGAGTGGCCCTGTATGTTAATGAAAATATCAAAGCTACAGAAATTCAGAATACACATAAGGAGCCAGAAGAACTGTGGGTCACCCTGGAAATAAGGAAATGGGACAGCCATAAGAACTGGGGTTGTCTACAGGCCCCCAGACCAGAGGGAGGACATAGACACATTACTGTTAGAAGATATACAAAACATGACAGCTAAAGGGGAGGTTCTGATAATGGGAGACTTCAACATGCCGGATACAGATTGGTCAATACCAGCAGGAACATCTGCCAGAACTAGACTCATAGTGGATTCCTGCAGGGGAGGGCCTCAAACAACTGGTACAGCAACCCACAAGAGACAGGGCTATCCTAGATCTAGTACTGACTAACAAAGAAGGGATCACAGATCTCCAGGTAGAAGGTCACCTGGGGGCCAGTGACCATCACATGGTATGGTTCAATTTGGCTACTACATCTAAATCATCCCATTCCAAGGCAAAAATATGGGACTTCAGAGGAGCTGACTTTGATAAGATGGCCAACAGAGTTAAGCTAGCCCTGGCAAAAGAAACACAGGTGAGGGGGCAGGCAAAGTGGGCAAGCATTAGGATGCAATACTTGAAGCAACATCCCATTGTGTTAGACAGAAAAGGAAGTGCAAAAGAAGAAGGAAACCACTTTGGTTCTCAAATACAGTAGCAGAAAGGTCAGAGCCAAACGCTGGCCTTCAGGAAATATAAGGGAACACAGCAGGATGAAGATAGGGAGGCATACCAAACTGCCTAAGGGAAACAGGTAAAGCAGTAAGGCAGGCAAAGTCCCAAACTGAGGAAACACTAGCACGAACAGTAAAAGAAGGTGACAAGACTTTCTATAGATACATTAGTAAAGGAGAAAGTCCAGAGGGGTATTGCTAAGCTTAATGGAGAAAAGGGAGCATGTGAGGAGGAGGACCCTGTAAAAGCATCTATCCTAAATAGATACTTTTGCTCAGTATTTACTGAAGAGAAGGTAGGGCAGGGCCCACAGCTCAGCATCATGGACACAGGGGAGGGAGGTGAGCACTCTCCCTTCACAAAGAAAGGGTCCTACAAGAGCTTGCTAAGCTCAGGGTGGATAAGGCAATGGGACCTGATGGCATTACATCCCAGGGTACTTAGGAGCTAAAGGAGGAACTAGCAGAGCCATTAGCAGAATTGTTTAGTGAGTCTCTGAGCACAGGAGGTCCCAGAAGACTGGAGAAGGGCTCATGTGATCCCGCTCCACAAGAGTGGTGGCGGGAGGAGGCGGGAACCAGACCAGTCAGTCTTACCTCAGTAGTGGGCAGATTATGGAGGCACTCCTTAGGAAAGGATAGTGCAACACCTGGAATCCATAGGGGCACAGGATCCAAGACAGCATGGGTTTACAAAGGAAGGTCCTGTCAAACTAATCTCATAGATTTCTTTGACTGGGTAACCAGAGTGGTGGACCAAGGGGGAGCAGTTGGTGTCGCCTACCTTGACTTCAGCAAAGCTTTTGACACTGTTCCACATAGAAGATTGATAAATAAGCTGGGTAGGCTCGGGTGGGTCAGAAGTTGGTCAACTGGGTGGCAAACTGGTTGACTGGCAGAAAACAGAGAGTGGTGGTAAATGGTATACAGTCAGAAGAGATGCAAGTCACAAGTGGGGTACCTCAGGGATCAGTCCTGGGGCCAGTCCTATTCAACATCTTCATTAGTGACCTTGCAGATGGACTAGAGGGCAAGGCTTGTCTGTTTGCAGATGACACCAAGATCTGCAACAGGGTAGATGATCCAGATGGGGTGGGCAGAATGAGAAGAGATCTGGATAAACTAGCAGAATGGTCAGAAGAGTGGCAACTGGGATTTAATGCAAAGAAGTGCAAAATCATGCACATAGGAAGAGAAACCCTGAAGCCACTTATAGGCTGGGAGGAGTTGCTAGCAGTCACAAAAGAAGAAAGAGACTTGGGCATCATCATCACTGATGACCTAAAATCATCCAAGCAGACCTCTAAAGCAGTAGGTAAGGCTAGGGGGTGTTAGGGTGTATTAGCAGGGTATCACAAGTCGTAAGAGGGAGGTAATAATCCTCTGTACAAGACATTGGTTAGGCCCCATCTGGAGTACTGCGTGCAGTATTGAGGCCACACCTTCACAAGTACATTAACCAAATTGAGGCAGTCCAGAGAAGGGCAACCAAAATGGTGCAGGGACTGCATCAGAAGACATATGAGGACAGATTAACGGAGCTCAATATGTATACCCTTGAGCAAAGGAGGGAGAGAGTGATATGATCGAGGCATTCAAACACCTTAAGGGCATAAACAAGGTGAAAGAGTCTAACATGTTTAAATATAAGAAAATAGCAGAGACAAGAGGACACAGCATGAGATTAGAGGAGGCCGATTAAGGGGAATGTGGAGAAATTCTTTTTCACAGAAAGGGTGGTAGATGCATGGAATGGCTTACCACAAGAAGTGGTGCTATGAATACAGTGCAGGGCTTCAAACAGGCATGGGATAGGCATAAGGGAGCAATACAAATGACTATGAATAGATAGGTCACTGACAGAGCAAAGGCCGATGGCACATTTATAAGGTAGAAAAAGAAATGGGCAGACTGGATGGGCCTTGCGGTCCTTATCTGCCGTCAACTTCTATGTTTCTATGTTTCAATAAGTGTTGCCTGGTGTCGGAACAGTATGTGGATATTTAAAGCAGCAATGTAATGAACAATGTTTTTCCAAAACAGCTAGTTTCAGCTACAGTTAAGAAAAATATTAGCACACCTGTCAAATACAGTTGTCTAGGTACTTTGTATGCTGCACACCATGAGCTTGTTTTCATTTTTTTGATCCTAACACTTGCCAGGTCTACAATGCTATTTCTACGCAAAATGTGGCAGCCATTTTTTTTCTTGAGAACCAAACTAAATTAAAACATTTATAAAATACTCTGATTCTGGTGGAATTAGAAAAGTGTAAAACAAAATAAAACTGGAAGAGGCCTAGAATCTTTTATAGTGTAAAAAAGGTAGGGTAACATTTTTTTGCTCAATTTCGTTGCATTGCTGCTTTAAAATGGAAAACAAAAAGAGCATTTTTAATATGTACTGTATACGACACTTGCTAGAAAGGTTTCTTACTAAACAAGACTGCCATCTTGTGCTGTTTTGGGTGTGCAAATGGCAAAACTGAGTGTTTCTGTCAGCCCAAACAGCACCTTGATGCTCTTATTAACTAAATCACATTTTTGGAAGATCCTGTAAACCAGTGATAAATTATATTTAGAGTGGCGCTCTGCTCCATCACAGTGGTACATCATGAGTACTGCTCCCATATATGGGATGCTGAAAGCTCAGAAATACCCTAAAGCTAGATTACCTTCAGGGTTTTTGATTTGTGTAGTGCAGAAATTACACACATAATCCTCTCATGTGCCCAATGCAGCCAAAAATATGAAATCCTGGTGTATTACCTTTATGTCCTTATTATCGTCAAAGAAATGCTTTATAGGTAAAAACAAATCTCCTTTCAAACTCACGTGACTACACCCTGGCCACAGGTTGTACAAGAGTACAAGGACAATCTCAGTACTCCCACTAACCATCTCTCTGCTCCTTCCAAACACACTCTTTCTCTCCTCTCGGCTCCTTGCACACACTGCTCTCTCCTGTAATTGCCCTTAGTCAAAGCCCAGGCCCTGCTCCACTTCTATCATCCTCCCCAACTTTCTCCTACTCCTTCCCTTTCCCACTCCTACCTTTCTTGCTCAACTGTCTCTCACTACCCTCCTCCCTCTCTGATTCCCTTCCTCACTAGTTCCCTACTCCCTGTCCTCCTTTGTGTGCCCCTCCTTTGGTGCTTTACCCCTACAACCTTTCCATAATATGCTCTTTTAAGTGGGACACTTCTCTCAACCTGGCTATGTGTTATTGATATTGTCCCCCTCTGTGCGCCTCCCCCTCAATGCTCTACCCCCCCCACTGCCTCTCCAAAATATGCTCTTTTGTTGGACACTTCTCTCAACCTGGCTATGTGTTATTGATATTGTCCCCTGTGCGCCTCCCCTCAATGCTTTACCCCCCACTGCCTCTCCAAAATATGCTTTTAAGTGGGGCACTTTCTCAACCTGGCTATGTGTTATTGATATTGTCCCCTCTGTACGCCTCCCTCAATGCTTTACCCCCACTGCCTCTCAAAATATGCTCTTTTAAGTGGGGCACTTCTCTCAACCTGGCTATGTGTTATTGATATTGTCCCCTCTGTCGCCTCCCCTCAATGCTTTACCCCCCACTGCCTCTCCAAATATGCTCTTTTAAGTGGGGCACTTCTCTCAACCTGGCTATGTGTTATTGATATTGTCCCTCTGTGCACCTCCCCTCAATGCTTTACCCCCACTGCCTCTCCAAAATATGCTCTTTTAAGTGGGGCACTTCTCTCAACCTGGCTACGTGTTATTGATATTGTCCCCCTCTATGCAACTCCCCCTCAGCGCTTCTCGTCCCACTGCTTCTCTAAAATATGCTCTTTTAAGTGGGACACTTCTCTCAACCTGGCTATGTGGTATTGATGCTTATTATTACATATGTGTGCCTATTCATATACACTCCTGATGTACAAACTATTGCACTATATAATTTATATCGCTGTTTGACACTGTGCTTCACTGTATAATCTACTGTTCCACTCTTTACTTATCCCATCTCCCCATCCCCATGGGACACATCTAGAAATGAGCTTTTATTAGCTCAGTATGTCTTTCTTGGTGAAACTTTTGAAATAAAAAAGTAAATGCTGGTTGGCTGAAATCATTGAAGTGATTTAAAGGGACACTGTCAACCCACTTAGGCCTCAAAGTGTTTCTAATTTAAAAACACAGGTTATAATTGGCCAGATTCTGTAGAGATTGCTGATATAGCTAACAATTTGATTCAGATTCCTATTTTTCTTTTTAAAAGTGAAAAACAGACTGTCCACAACAGTGGTGTTACCACACAAAAATGTGTTCGTTTACAACCATTGATCAGCTCCCACTGTATCTTTCCTGGAACTGGGAACACCCCCAGCACAATCTAGCCACTTATGATGCAGTGGGAGTACAGGACACTATTGCATCATGAATGGCTACACTGCTTGAGGGTATTCCTAATGTTTAGGAAGTGTGCAATAAAAGTAGATCAAGCAGTTAAAACAAAACAGTGCTGGTTATATTTATACAACTGGCATGCATTTCAGTTCCATTAGGAAAAGCACCAGATAAACAGCCAGTAACATTACTGAATTTTGGAGAAGGTAAGCAATCAGAAAATGTGGGGTTTCAACTAGAAATAACATGATGCAAAAAGGGTTGAGAGTGTCCCTTTAAAATACAGATACCATATATCTTCGATTTAAAACCGCGGTATACATTTCAAAATTATGGTTAGAGATGTGGCTAATCAATGAGGGCAGTCATTATTCAATCAGCCTCTTTTGCCAGGTGATCGTGATGTGTTGTAAGCTTGAATAAGTGACTGTTATTGTGTCCAAAACCCAGCCTGAGACCACACTACCTAAGTCAGTCTGTATCTCAAAGCACAGAAGCATAGCATGTTTCTAGGATGTTGCTAGGATCCCATGTTGCTATGGCATAGGTCGCTAGGTCACTACGGACTACACATCACTACATGCATCCGAACTGTTCGCAGAGCATGTTGGCATGGGGTAGTGGCATTCATCAGTCTCGGTAGTGGCGTTTGTGGGGTCTCCTACAAGGAAAATATCAGCCTGAGAGGATGGAGAGGACATTTACTGGGGAGAGGAGATTTACTGGGGAGTTACTGGGGATTTCTGAGGGTTCAATTGTAGTGGAAATGACAGGAGAGGAGAGAAGAGGACCGGAGAGGATGACAGCATGCTTGGTGTATTTGGCTTGCTTCCATGTAAAGTCCAAGCAATGTCTGGAGGAGAAGGCTTACTGGTATACAAGGTAACAACACAATTATGGGTCTTTTAGAGTATTTTGGGGTGATGCTAGAACAAGAAGAGTTTCTTTTAAACAAAAAATTTACAATAGCGGTCTATATTAGAGGGCGGCTTGTGTTCAATGTATGTGTTTAATGATGCGGCTTTAGATAGAGGGCGGGGTATATTCGAGGGTGGTTTTAAATTGAAGATATACAGTACAATGTTTTGAAGTCAGACTGATTAAGGCCCAGTCCATACTGAGCACGGTTTTGTTGTACCGTTTTTAAAGTATCCATATTGCAGCTGAACCATTTTTAAAAATGGACAAGTCCGTCCACACTAGAGGGAGATTCTGTGTCAGGGAAGCATGGTTTCTGAACTGTGCCAGAAGATGAACAATGGCTATAGCCGTCGAACATGGTACCGACTCATGTCCACACTAGTCAGATAACCATATTCAGTTTCAAACCATTTTGAAAACCATGCTAAAGACCTGTTACAGTCAGGGTTTAAAAACAGTTTTCTAACACAGTTTGAAAACATTACCAGTGTGGACGTGAACTGTGTTTAGGGGCTTCTGTAATGGTTTCATGTGACTGTAATGTTACAGGATCCCTAGTGTGGACAGGGCCTAACAATCCCTATCTGAGGCTGCTCTAGTGACCTTGCAGTTAAGCTGCCCATCTGCCACTCAGGAGGCCCATGGGTACATGTCCGGAGACTGTGATCGAAACAATCTGTGGCAAGAGTGGAAAAGGCAGTTCAAAGGGCACAATGTCCTCTCTGAAGAGGGTCTTCTGCTCTCCTCATGGAATGGCTGACTCTGTGACTTCCCAGGGGTACAGGAGCCATTCCACAAAGTACCCCCATAGATGTTCCAAAAACCAGTTTTCTCTACAGAGTCTCACTCTTTGGTCTTAGGGCCAGAGGCACTGGGACCCAATGGGAGCAAATGTTTTTAGTCAGGGCACCAGCTCTGACTGTTGGTAGCAGCACATGCAAAATGGAGTATGGTGGTATGTGCTTACCAATAACCATTACTAATTCCCTAATTTACCTCAATTCTATTATTCCTGCCATGGAGTATGCACCATGGGAGCGAGTCATCGTACCTCAGTTTGACACCCATTTCCAAATCTTCTCTTCTCATTTTATTTTGCACATTGGAATGGGCCACATTTTCAAAGAAGGGCTGAGTTACAGATCCTCCTCAATGGTGGATCCAGGAATTGACGGGGGGAGGGGTGAACTTTGCTACAAAAACAACATTTCTCTAGGGGTGTCTGGGGGATGTCCCACCAGGAAATTTTGAAAATGTAGGTGTGAAATGGCGCATTTTGGTACATTTTAGGCCCAGTTTCAGGAACAAAGTGTTGACTAGCCCATCACAAAATCTCCTAGTTCCCTTTCCATCACAAAGCAGCTGCAAGCAGTGATGGCTGCCTCACATGGATATATCAATTCTGAGGGAGATGTCTGCTTGTTTTGGTAGAATAACCAGGCATGTCCATCATCTTCCTTCCCATCCCTGCTGAGGCACCTTGTCACAGGACTGTTATGGAGAGAAACTAGAAGATGGGCTCAGGTGAAAAGGACATGAACAGAGAAACTTATAAAAACCAAAAACTGAACACAGCAGTCATGCTCAGTATCAGTTCAGAAATAGCATTGGGAAATTAGTTTAAATAACTCCCGTAGAAGTAGCATGAATAAGCTGTATAGGGACCAGGAGAAGCCCTGGGGGTCAAGAAGCATGTGGTTTCAGCAGGCAGAGATACAGACTGTTTATAGGTCCAGAAAAGAGAAACACTGAGGCTATGGGATGGAGGTACAAATAACAACAGAAGAGGCTGTAAAAAACTCAGTTTGTCTTATATTTTATTAATTTTCTGTACTTTGCTTCCCATTTTTATTTATAATTCTGTACATTAACATGAAAACAGAATCTTTGTCCATGAGATGCCTTCTGTTCTAGCTGCTTATCTACACCTGTTATCATAATCCTCAGCCTGCAACAGCACGACCTATTACTACAGAAATGATTATAAGTGGCATATTCAGAGCCTGAGTGAAGGTCCTTGCAAAGTCCTCTGCCGGTGTGCAGATTATCCCGTGTTCTAAGGGCGGTATATTCACACCTACAGTATGCAGAGCAAAGTGTGTCTGAGCAATTGAGGTTTGAATATACCTGGCCTTGTGACTGCAGTGTTATGACGGGGCATACAGTAAGCAAGGGTCTCTACAGGCCTATGAATGGATACAGCTGGGGACATGAAGGGCATTTCACACATGCACAGGAGCATACTGTACAATGTATTTGCCCAAAGGTGTTTGCTCCTGAGACTCAGCTTTGTATCCTGGAATCTTACCATGCAAATGAGCTCAGTTTTTATTTCAGTAACAGCAGTGGTAAATGCTGCACAACAAAACTTCTTTACCCTCTAAACTGTAATGTCTATAAAAGAAGCCGACTCCATGGGTGCTTGGGTTCTCAAGCACCCTCAAAGTTGACATAAACACTCTCAATTTTTCTAGGGCACCCTGCAACAAAGGACTACTAGTGAACATGGTGATAGGAAAAATACTACCTGCTGGCAGTGAGCACCCGCAAAGATTCATAAAAGTTGACATTAAATGGTCTACATCCACTTTAAAACTATAGGGCTACAGAGAGACATATCCTATAAGTTTACTGTTAGTTCCCTGTAAACATGGTTTCTGTGTGGGTCCACAGAATTCTTTGAGATTTAGGACCCCAAGAATTCTGTGGACCCACACAGAAACCATGCTTACAGTCTAAGAGTGCCTGATCAAGTCTCCACTCCAGCAGAAAGTATTTCAGGTCCCTCGGGACGAAAAAGATGGGATGATTGGAAAATCACCATTAGTGGGGGTTTTTTTTGGGGGGGGGGGTAACAAACTTATTTGCATGACACATAACAGCTTCTAACAAGTTTAGTATACATTAGTTCCCACTATTACTAGCTAGTTACTGGTGTGCACCAACCTGTCTGCCCCAACAGTCTTAGCAACCAAAAACAGCTGTCACCGATCATGTGTAAATGCCTACTACACATTTCTTGATATTGGTATTCTGGAGAATTCTAGTTCTAAATAAAAATTTGAAGAAGAAAATGACTTGTAAATGACCCAGCTAAAACCAATTTGTAATTGTTAATGGCATATATTCCAGTACCTGAATTAGCTACATGTCTCTCTGGTAATTCACATATTTTAAAGAATCGTGTCATTTGCATCCCCTGCTTCAGTAGTGTGCCACAAGGCATTGCTGGCTATTTTAACACACTATTGTGAAAAGTTCATTACTTTGTGCGTTGTCGAAGAATTAATAAAACAATAGGTGCAACTGTCTGTACATTTAGGACAGAGAGTAGTCACACTGTACATTTAATTGTTTTCTTCTGCTTGTTTTTATTTTATTTATTTATTTATTTTTAATGGTGCATTTTATAATAAGGGGCATTGAAATAACAGCACAAGAGACAATTTCCCGACTTTCCAATAAGCCTATTTGTTTGTTAAAACCTAACGGTCTAGGAAAGAGCAGAGAGCAGATCTTATCAGCCACATAACTTTTCCTGAGGCTTGAAAGATGGTCACTTAGGATAGCAAGCACACATCAGCTGTTCCCAGCTCAGTATATCTTTCCTGGTAAAACATTTATTTTAAATGAATAAATACATTTTTCATGGAATGTCCCGGTGATGTAGCCATGTGAAATCTTTTTTTAACTGCATGATATGCTCATGGAGACAGAACATTGAGTTTTGCTATTACTGTACTCAAATTCACTCACATTTATAAACCCATATGTGTGGCACAAAATAATGTTGATCAGTGCTGTCTTTGTAGAGAGAGAGAGAGAGAGAGAGAGAGAAAAAGATTACTAGAATCAAAGGAATGAAGTTGGCAGGCACCCTCTAATTAAATTGGTTGGATTTATTTAGCTGTTCATCCCACTATGCTGGCATAAGAGGATACAATAAACACATTATTTAATCTGGCATATAGTACATAGGCATGCTGCTAGGAAACCGACCCTTTGTTATGCATATACCTTATATATGTGTAGACTGAGTATCCTGTTGTTTGAAATGTTTGTTTTATGCTATTTAAACAATGTTGCTATTACTTAAGAGCATTAAACACAAATATCATTTAACAGCTGTCAGGTACCAAACCACAGTATGCCCTTTTGTAATTATAGACAATTACTGGCACCTTTGTGACTGACAATACTTGGCCCTGCCTCCCTGTGGTTCAGGCCGCCTTATAATAGCTGTGACATTGGGCAGAAGCATCACACATAGTTTTGTTTCATATAACCATTGACTTTCTTACCCCTGATAATGGGCACAAATGCGTAATATATATTCATCAGGAAAAATAAAAACCTTCCTAAGTGAATAGCATGTCTCAGGAGGTTAGGAAATGTATTAATTTCAGTCCTACACTAATTAAACTAATCAGGGATGCACCAAAATGCAGTTCCCAGGGTCACCCAATGAAACAAAATGCAGGGTCACAAAAACAAAATGCAAAGTCACAAAACTAACATGAGCCGCAAAATCACTGTATTTAAACCAAAAACATAAGCTCACCAAATAAACCAAAATTGCAGGGCCACCAAATTAACCAGAAACATACTAAAAATCCAGTGTAAACCACATTCTCTGTGCTGCATTCTCTCTACAGCACAGAGAATGGGGTTTACACTGGATTTCGGTGGAGCAGCAATTTCTAAGTGATGATACAGTAATAACTGAACTATACAAGATCAGTCTGACTAACTAAAGTCTCAAGATCACGTCTGCGCCCAGGCAAGCTTTTTTTTTGTTGTTTCCCCAGTTATCTCTGTTGTAAAATTAGTATACCTTAGGCTTTTTAAAAACCTAAGGTATACTAATTTTCATAACAAACTCTCTTCCAGATTTAACAGCCTTTCCATTTGCTAGGGGAAACTGTGTTATAACTGACTTTACCTCAGGTCTCTGTCAGTGCACTGCAGCACTCGATCCAGATTGATTCTGGCAGCTGCACCACTTGCTAACATGAACAGGTTGGGAGAAGCAGGCAGCAGAGGAGTCATGAAAGAGCTGGCGGGACTGGGGCGGTGGCACTATAGGGATCGATGGATGACCCGGAGCAGAATGGAGTTAAGTAGGAAGTCCTGAGGGCAATTCTTATACACCTCAGGACTACAGGCTGGTGGGAATGCAAAAAGAAAACATTCCAAGCCAGAATCAAGTGGGGAATCAAGACTGGTACTGCTGGTTGTAAATTACAGCTCTAGCAGCGTGAGCCGAGACCAGTAACACTGGCCGGCGCTGAACCCCTGCCTGTTAATTAAAAACTTATTTATTTAGCCATGCTTTTGGAGATTAGTGTATTTGAATCTGTAAATTTTTATTGATTTATCTCAGATTTTATTGTTTTATTTATGCCTTTTAACTCTGTACAGTGCATTGATATTTGTTTTGAATTACGCTTTATAAATAAATTTTATTATTATTAATTACAAGTCCTGCAGCTGGTATATGTCTTCCCTTGCGTAAGTGTCTATTGCTTCTATTTGAATTACATGGGGGAAGATTAGAAACATAGAAACATAGAAACATAGAAGTTGACGGCAGATAAGGACCGCAAGGCCCATCCAGTCTGCCCATTTCTTTTTCTACCTTATAAATGTGCCATCGGCCTTTGCTCTGTCAGTGACCTATCTATTCATAGTCATTTGTATTGCTCCCTTATGCCTATCCCATGCCTGTTTGAAGCCCTGCACTGTATTCATAGCCACCACTTCTTGTGGTAAGCCATTCCATGCATCTACCACCCTTTCTGTGAAAAAGAATTTCCTCACATTCCCCTTAATCGGCCTCCCTCTAATCTCATGCTGTGTCCTCTTGTCCTGCTATTTTTTTATATTTAAACATGTTAGACTCTTTCACCTTGTTAATGCCCTTAAGGTGTTTAAATGTCTCGATCATATCACCTCTCTCCTCCTTTGCTCAAGGTATACATATTGAGCTCCATTAATCTGTCCTCATATGTCTTCTGATGCAGTCCCTGCACCATTTTGGTTGCCCTTCTCTGGACTGCCTCAATTTGGTTAATGTCCTTGTGAAGGTGTGGCCTCCAATACTGCATGAGAGTACTCCAGATGGGGCCTAACCAATGTCTTGTACAGAGGGATTATTACCTCCCTCTTACGACTTGATACCCTACTAATACACCCTAACACCCCCCAGCCTTACCTACTGCTTTAGGAGGTCTGCTTGGATGATTTTAGGTCATCAGTGATGATGATGCCCAAGTCTCTTTCTTCCTTTGTGACTGCTAGCAACTCCCCTCCCAGCCTATAAGTGGCTTCAGGGTTTCTCTTCCCTATGTGCATGATTTTGCACTTCTTTGCATTAAATCCCAGTTGCCACTCTTCTGACCATTCTGCTAGTTTATCCAGATCTCTTCTCATTCTGCCCACCCCATCTGGATCATCTACTCTGTTGCAGATCTTGGTGTCATCTGCAAACAGACAAGCCTTACCCTCTAGTCCATCTGCGAGGTCACTAATGAAGATGTTGAATAGGACTGGCCCCAGGACTGATCCTGAGGTACCCCACTTGTGACTTGCATCTCTTCTGACTGTATACCATTTACCACCACTCTGTTTTCTGCCAGTCAACCAGTTTGCCACCCAGTTGACCAACTTCTGACCACCCGAGCCTACCTAGCTTATTTATCAATCTTCTATGTGGAACAGTGTCGAAAGCTTTGCTGAAGTCAAGGTGGGCGACATCAACTGCTCCCCCTTGGTCCACCACTCTGGTTACCCAGTCAAAGAAATCTATGAGATTAGTTTGACAGGACCTTCCTTTTGTAAACCCATGCTGTCTTGGATCCTGTGCCCCTATGGATTCCAGGTGTTGCACTATCCTTTCTTAAGGAGTGCCTCCATAATCTTGCCCACTACTGAGGTAAGACTGACCGGTCTGTAGTTCCCGCCTCCTCCTGCTACCACTCTTGTGGAGTGGGATCACATGAGCCCTTCTCCAGTCTTCTGGGACCTCTCCTGTGCTCAGAGACTCACTAAACAATTCTGCTAATGGCTCTGCTAGTTCCTCCTTTAGCTCCTTAAGTACCCTGGGATGCCATCAGGTCCCATTGCCTTATCCACCCTGAGCTTAGCAGCTCTTGTAGGACCCTTTCTTTTGTGAAGGAGTAGTGCTCACCTCCCTCCCCCTGTGTCCATGATGCTGAGCTGTGGGCCCTGCCCTACCTTCTCTTCAGTAAATACTGAGCAAAAGTATCTATTTAGGATAGATGCCTTTACAGGGTCCTCCTCCTCACATGCTCCCTTTTCTCCATTAAGCTTAGCATACCCCTCTGGACTTTCTCCTTTCACTAATGTATCTATAGAAAGTCTTGTCACCTTCTTTTACTGTTCGTGCTAGTGTTTCCTCAGTTTGGGACTTTGCCTGCCTTACTGCCTTACCTGCTTCCCTTAGGGCAGTTTGGTATGCCTCCCTATCTTCATCCCTGTGTTCCCTTATATTTTCTGAAGGCCAGCCTTTTGGCTCTGACCTTTTCTGCTACTGTATTTGAGAACCAAAGTGGTTTCCTTCTTCTTTTGCACTTCCTTTTCTGTCTAACACAATGGGATGTTGCTTCAAGTATTGTATCCTTAATGCTTGCCCACTTGCCTGTACCTCCTCACCTGTGTTTCTTTTGCCAGGGCTAGCTTAACTCTGTTGGCCATCTTATCAAAGTCAGCTCCTCTGAAGTCCCATATTTTTGCTTTGGAATGGGATGATTTAGATGTAGTAGCCAAATTGAACCATACCATGTGATGGTCACTGTCTAGGTGACCTTCTACCTGGAGATCTGTGATCCCTTCTTTGTTAGTCAGTACTAGATCTAGGATAGCCCTGTCTCTTGTGGGTTGCTGTACCAGTTGTTTGAGGCCCTCCCTGCAGGGAATCCACTATGAGTCTAGTTCTGGCAGATGTTCCTGCTGGTATTGACCAATCTGTATCTGGCATGTTGAAGTCTCCATTATCAGAACCTCCCTTTAGCTGTCATGTTTTGTATATCTTCTAACAGTAATGTGTCTATGTCCTCCCTCTGGTCTGGGGCCTGTAGACAACCCCAGTTCTTATGGCTGTCCCATTTCCTGTTTCAGGGTGACCCACAGTTCTTCTGGCTCCTTATGTGTATTCTGAATTTCTGTAGCTTTGATATTTTCATTAACATACAGGGCCACCCCTCCCCCCCTTTTTGCACCTCGGTCTCTTCTGAACAATACATAGCCAGGTACTGAAGTCTCCCAAGTGTGGTTACTGGTAAACCACGTCTCACTAATTGCTACTATGTCCAGTTTAGCCTCTGAACTTAGAAGACACATACCAGCGTTTCTTTTACTATTGTTTTACCACAGTAGTGTCCGCGTTGATGCGTGCCCTTCTCATGAAAGGGGGTGGCATGCAAGCGTGTGCCAATGCATGAATCCGCCACTGCTCCTTTCTGTCGTTGCTCCTGAGGGAAAAACATAGTCTGCACAGACCAATATTCCACTTGTTTGACCTGCCTCAGAAAGGACCATGACATGGATTCCTGCAATGCCTGCTTCTTGTTTGACCATCAGACCCTCGAGAATAGATGCCTGAAGCTGTATCCACTTTTGGTGGTAGGTTTCAGACCAGGAGATCCCATGGTAGGTCTCTGGACTGTTCTCCTAAGTCTCCTCACCACTCTTGGGAGTCATTCTAAGCATGAGCTGCCCTTCCCCACACCATGCTAGGGTTGTGATGGGAGTCTCTGGTGGTTGTGTCAGGCAGACAGAGTGTTCCTTCTAGGCAGCCAGGGGAGAACTCACAACAGCTCATTCCCCTTCAGCAATGGGCAAGCCCAGAGTTGGGACCAACACCTCTGGTCTTGGTCATTTCTTCAGAAATGCTGACAATGACTCTAGGTGTTGCTTCTGCAGTTATCACTGTCTGCAGTGCTGACTCTGAGCGTAAATAAGGAACATTTTATTTATATATGGTGCCCAATCCCAGGGACTCTGGGCGACTTTCAGGTTGTAAAAGCAGGGTTAAGCAGACAGCATACAAGATATATAAATACATAATAAATTAATAAATAAATCAGCAATATTAAAATCAGCTAAAACTTCCTGAAAACGCTTTTCTAAAAAGCTAGGTCTTCAGATCCCTTTTAAATGCTTCCACCGATGGGGCCTCCCTCAAAGACTTTGGAAGCGAGTTCCAGATGGCTGGGCCTACCACCTCAAAGGAGCAGTCTCCCAAGGTTTTCAGCCTGGCCCTCAGAACTGCTAGAATGCCCTTGGTGGAGGAGTGGTGGGAATGTGCTGGGATGGCAGGTGTAAGGCGGTCAGACAGGTAGTCAGGGCCACCAACATCAGTGCTGACTCTAGTGCATACACTGCTTACAATGTCAGTACGAGTGTCTGTGTCTCTGTTGTTAACATCAACTTCAGTACCACTAGGAACACCAGTGTCGAGGTTGACGTCTGTGTTGAGGCTGGCGTTGATGTTGAGGTTGGTAATGCCACTGGCATCAGTGCCACTGCTGACACCACACTTGGTGTAGGCTCAGAGAGCAGTCACAGTGTTGGAGTTTGGGTTGCTGTGGGTGCCAGCACAGGTGTCAATGCCAGACTAGGATTCACACCGGGCCTACTCAGTCAGAGATGCTTTTCGTCCAGTCCGGGGTTCCTCACATTGACCACTGTTCTGCATCCTCCTTCAAATTAGAAACAGAGAAACATAGAATTTGTTGGTAGAAAAGGACCTCTGGCCTTCCCAGTCTGCCCAGATGTTCCTTGCCTTATCTGTCTCACAGACCTAACTGGTCTCCACCAACCTTCCGTGCCTATTTACTAATATTCTCCTTTATCTATCCCATGCATACTTCAAGCCCCCACTGTTTTAGCCTCCACCACTTCTGCTGGCAGTCTGTTAGCAGGCATCTACCACCCTTTCAGTGAAGCAGTACTTCCTCACATCCCTCTTAAGCTCCCCCCGCCAGCCTCATTGCATTGCATCGCATGCACCCTTGGTCCTGATGCTCTTTCTCATTTGAAAGAGACTCCCCTTCACCCTGTTCATCCCTGTGAGATGGGGACAATTGTTTAGCCAGGTAAGGCACACTAAACCAAAGCTTGTTTCCAGGTGTGACCTGGGAGCACAAGGAAGTTAAATGACTTGCTCAGGGTCACACAGTATGCAAGTGGGGAATGTGGGATTCAAGCCCAGGTCTCCAGGTTTGCAGCTCAGAGCCTTAAACCACTGCACTATACTGCCTCTAGATACCTGTAGGTCTCTGTCATGTTCCCTCTTGCTTTCCTTTCTTTGAGTCTTTGAGGGCGTACATGTTGCGATCCATTAGTTTCTCCTTGTATGGCTTCTCATGTAACCCCTACACCATTTTAGTTGCCCTCCTCTGGACTGCGCCTCCCCCCACCCAGTCTATGTCCTTTCTGAGCTGTGGTCTTCAAAACTGGACAGAATACTCCAGGGGGGGTCTCACCAGTGAACAATACAGTGGCGATACCACTTCCCTCTTCCTGCTGGAGATACCCCTCCCTATGCATCCCAGCATCCCACTAGCCCTCTCCACTGCTTCGTCACACTGCCCTGCCACTTTGAGGTCATCAGTTATGATAACTCCAAGGTCCCTTTCCTGCTTAGTGACTGCCAGTACCTCCCCTATACTCTGCCCCTGGGTTCCTATGCCCTAGAAGCATGATTCTGCATTTTTTAGCATTGAACTCCAACTACCATGCTCTTGACCACTCCTTGAGTTTCCCAAGATCCCCACCCATTCTACCAACCTCCTCCTGAGTGTCCACACTGTTACTGATTTTGGTTTCATCTGTAAAAATGCATACCTTCCCTTCCAGTTCTTTTGCAAAGTAACTTATGAAGACACTGAAGCAGACCTTTCATTGTATTGAGCTCTGTGGCACTCCGCTGGTCACTCTCCCATCATAACAGTGAGTGCCGTTAAAAACCACCCACTGTCCCCTATCTGTTAACTAGTTTCAAACCCAGTTCACAACTTTGGATCCCACTCCTAGGCTGCTCAATTTTTTATCAGGCTTCTGTGTGGCATAGTGTCGAAGGCCTTGCTGAAGTCCAGATAGGCCATGTCCACTGTCCTCCATTGATCTATTTCCCTTATCACCCACTCAAAGAAATCAATCAGATTCGTTTGGCATGACCTTCTTCCTCCTGTGAATCCATGCTGTCTGCGGCCTTGCAGCCATCTGGATTCAAGATACTCTACCAACCTTTCTTTATGCAGGGTTTCCATTAATTTCCCCACCACAGAAGTGAGACTGACAAGCCTATAGTGGCTAGCATCCTCCCTGCTGCTGCTGTCATGTAGAAGGACATAGAAATATAGAGAATGGTGGCAGAAAAAGACCACTGGTCAATCCAGTCTGCCCATAAACCCCACCAAACCCAGGACCTATTGTCCATACAGCGTTGTAACCCACACTGTCAACCCAATGCTCTCTGCCCTATCACCACCACCCTGAGCAACCAGTAAGCTCTTCACTCTGTCCCAGTCATGTCTGAAACCATTGATAGTTTTGGGGCCCACCACATCAGCTGGCAGCCTGTACCACAGCTCCATCATCCTTTCTGTAAAATAAAACGTTTTCACTTCTCTCTTGAACCTCCCCCACCCATGCCTCTGTGTTATTGATTCACTACTTATGCTAAATAGTTCCTTTGCAATTTACCATGTTCATTCCTTTCACTTGCTTGATGGTTTGTATCACATCTCCCCTCTCTCATCTAGCCTCCAGAGGGTACATGTTCAAGGTATCACGTAATATGGGTGAATGAGATTAGGTGACTCGCAATAGAATGAGTCCATTTGTGCGACCCGTTGGAAAGGCTACTGTGGAACAATAGTTAGGGTAAGGTACAGAATAGTGAGCCCGCGCCAGAAGGCGAGGCGAATGACTAGACCAATGACGGGGGATAGTGCAGTCATATGGGTTAAGTAAGGTAATGTGACCTGCTGCTGAACTGGCTACCTGGAGTAATGGATATGAGCACTGCCTGGAGTAGCCATGGTCCTGGGTTCAGCACTGTTTCCAGGTATATGTTTTTGTGCACGGTAATGGGTGTTATAAATTTTTTTTTTGCCATGGGATACCCCCAGTAGAATGTGGCCCCCCTCCCATGTATTCTCCTTCCCTCAGTGTCCGTCCCCGGAGTTGATTATAATAATATGGGGGGTGCGGGGGGCTTGTAAACACTACTTTTAATCTACACCAGTTGTAATGTAGTTTTGCCACTGTATTGGCAGTTGGTGAGGCGGGTTGAGTGCCGATTTTATATTCGACACAATGTACTCACTCTTGTGAGAGCCGCTAAAGTTATTTTACTGTTATGACATGGAACCCATGTTCAGTGCCTTGAGCCAATCCTTGTAAGATCTGCACTGCTGACCCTTAATCATTTTGGTCAAACTACCCTTCACTGTCCCTAGCATGTCCTTATCTTTTCTTAGGTGAGGACTCCAGACCTGGGCTCAGCACTCATGGTGGGTTCTCACCAGTTATCTGTAGAGAGATAGCAATACCTCCTTCCTTCTGTTGGCAATACCCCTTCTATATGCCCCAGCATCTTGTTTGCCTTACTGTAGGCCTTGTTATACTGGCTTGATTGTTTTATGGAGTCACTGATAATGACCCCTAGTTCTCTTTCCTCAGAGGTCGTGCCCAGCTTTAATCCCCTACCCACATCCAGTACTCTGTCCTGGGATTCTTATTCCCTATATGCATTATCTTGTACTTTCTGTCATTGAATTTCAACTGCAAACATCTGCCCACCTCACTAGGCTCTGCAGGTCTCTTTACTTCTCCCTAGCACCCTTGTTGCTGTCTACCCTGTCACCAAGCTTAGCATCATCTGCAAAGAGACCTGGATTCCTTCTCCCAGCTCACTGATGAACATATTGAAAAGAACTGGACCCAGGACTGATCCTTGTGGCACCCCATTGGTGCTGGTACTACTCGTAGGGGTTACTACTTGTAGGGGTTCACTTGAGCAGGATTATGTCCATCCATGGTTTGCATAGCCAGTGCCTTTTCCCCAGTGACAGTGCCACTCCTGCCTCCCAAAAGCGTGGTCTGAGACTTCTTAGAATTGAAGACCACTCTGTGCAAACAAAAGCAGCTCTGCGGCAGGTCAAGCAAACTTTGGAGAGTATTCTGAATTCTGTTTATAAAAGTATCTTCAAAATATATTACAGTATCATCTGCATGCTAATAATGCTGGGTCTCTTTAAGTAGGGACCCAACATCATTCATGTGCAGACTGAACAGAACTGGAACTAGAACGAACCCTTGGAGTACACCAGTATCACATCATATGGGCGAACCAAATTGAGCGACTTGAAAATGAGCTACTCAGTTTGGTCGACCAATGGAGTAACAAGTGTGTAGGGATAGCGATTCAAGGGAAATACGACTATGGAGTGAAAGAATAACAAGGGTGAACCACGGGGGAGTTAGGGAGGTATACAATGATGCTGGTCAAATAGAGCAGTGAAGCCTGCTGCTGCCAAGCTGTCCACCTGGTGTGGTGAATAGGGTTGCTGACTACACTGGCGATTGTCCCAGGTTCAGGATTGCCTGTAGGCAAGTGCTGTTTTTTTAACTGTTTTGCCTGTTACAAATTTTTTTTATCTCCTGGTGTTCCCCGAACCAATGGTGCCCCACATACTGATGCCCCCCCCACTGTGTATTGCCTTTCCCAGTCGCCCCCAGAGTTGATTATTTTAGTTTGAGGGTGCAGGGGCTGTAGCCCCCCCCCCACATTAAATGTTAACTTTAATGTCCGCTTGTTGGATGTAGTTAGGTTGCCATATTGGGAGTTGTAGAGGTGGGTGTACTGCCAATTTTGCATTTGGCAAACTACTCGCTATTGTGCGAGTCGCCGAAGACAATTCGCCCATATGACATGGAACTGGGTACACCTGACTTGATGCTAGTATACTGCGAGTTGAAGTTGTTAAGTGCAGCCTTTTGCTTTCTATTGGATATGTAACAATAGAAACAGGCCAAGGCAGTGGAATTTAATCCCAAAGTGCTCACTATGTGCTATAATGCCCATTAAGGGCCACAATGCCCATCCTGGGGCAGCAACACACCATGGGGGTGCCATGCCCACACTAGACCAGAATTCTCATACAGTGCAAGGGCCATAATGCCCACCCTATGTGTCAGAATGTCCACTCTGGGATCTGTAACATACACCAAGAGAGGCACTGTACACATCCTAGAACCAGAATTCCCAACCTGTATGCCAGAATGCCCACCCTAGCACTGCAATGCCGACTCGGGGGGGGGGGTATAACATACACCATGAGTGGCAAAGACTAAAGTTCACCCTAGAGCAGAACTCCCACCACACTGGGACTATGTCTTCTCTTCTTCAGTTCTCCAGAACCTTGCCTGTTTTCAGTGAACCGTTTCTGACTAAGCCTCATTTTCATATTGGCTCTATTATTTTAACAATATGTATATTTTGTGTATAATTTTATGTAATTTTATTTCACCTTGTATGCTTGTATTGTGTTTTTTTTTTTTTTGTGTGGGTCACACCTCAAAATAGGACCTTGGCCTAACTTATATATTATTTGGAAGTTGAACCTGACTTGATTGTGCATTAGGCCTATGGCCCAGTGAAGGACCTTTGATAGAGAGAGGCTAATTATTCTGTGGTGGTCTCTTTCCCTCCTCGCAACTGTATGTTAAATATATTTTATTTCTGGTTTTCTGTGTTTTTCCATTGGTCCCCCCCCACTGCACGAGAGGTAGTGGGGGTAACTTCAATTTCATTGAATATTGATCTGGAGTGGTGAGAGGACTCTGGTTCACTACTTTTTCGTCCTCCTTCTGTGTGAGAGGCAGTGGAGTTGACTTTTCTGGACAGTTAAGCTGGAGTGGTGAGAGAACATCCAGTGCATCATATTCATACATTCTTTAGTTTTCTTTCTATTTTGAGTTCTTTTTCATCATTAGTTGGAAACTTTGGGGAGTATAGGCATTTTATAGGTTAATGAGGGACTTTTTAATTTATTACTAGTTTGTTTAAATTATCAGGTTAATTTATCTGTTTGTTTGTTTATTTATTATATGTTGGCAGGGGTCTCTCCCCATCAGGTGCTACTCTCCTGTTGAGCTCCGTGGCCTCTGTCCCTTTAACTGTCCTCATTTGCCGGCTGAGGTCAATACTCGTTGCTGTGCACTGGGGATTGTTAGGAGAAGGTACAGGGGTGGGGGCCGTGGACCTCACGGGAGAGTTGAATCAAGCAGCTGGATTGGAGTAGTGGGGACTAGGAGATGCCCTGGGGCAAAATGGGTTCCCGATAGGGGTTTGCCCTGTCTGGTTCCCATACTCAGGGGCTCCACTGTATGTGGGCGGATGACTCGGATGACCTCAGGGTCTCATCCAATCCGGGTGGTGTTATGCAATGCCAGGAATATTAAAAACAAGATGGCAGTGGTGGCTGATCTTGTTGGTTCATCAGACCTGGCCTGCATTACCGAGACCTGGCTGGATGAAAATTCTGGTCCTATTTTGGAGTCTGCAATTCTGGCCAGGTTTTCGGTGATACACCGCCTGAGGTTGGATCGAAGGGGCAGAGGAGTGACCATTGGTTTTAGACTGGAATTGAGCCTTGTGAAGGTGCCAGCAGGGGAGACTCGGTCTTTTGAATGTATCATGGGCGCAGGTGTGGGGTGCAGGATTCTTCTCATCTACAGTCCACCTGGGGGTGAGAAGCAATTCCTGCAGGAAGTTGTGGACTACATCTTCGACATGGTGTTGGACTCCCCCCGACGGATGGTGCTGGGGGCTTCAATGCCTGGTTCGATGATGAACTATCGCAGTTTGGTCAAGACTTCCTCCAGTTGATAAATTCGCTGGGCTTCTCACAGGTGATTACCTCTGCGACCCATAGGCACAGTGATTCCTTGGACGAAGTCTTCCTTCTGGGTATGGAGACCTCTGATTTGGTGGTGGAGCCAGTCAGCTGGTCGGACCATCACACCATAAGGTTAAATTTCCAGGTCCCCCATATAGGCCTACCCCTACAGAGATGATCCGGTACCGCCCTATAAGGGGTTTATCCCTCAATGGCCCACTGGCAGTGCTGGACCTATCGGGGCTGCCGAGGAATAGTGGTGACCCAGATACCTTAGTCCGGGGTTATAATGACGCTGTGACTGGGGCTCTGGATTGTCTCGCTCCTGTCCGTGTTCATCCTCTTACCCAGCACCCTCAGTCCCCTTGGTTTGATGGAACATTGAGAGAGCTGAGGAAAGTGGGACGAAGGCAGGAGCATTGCTGGCAAAAATTGGGCCTGGATGCCAACACTTAGATTGTTAGCCCATTATAAGGACTATCAATTGGCTATCTCTCATAAGAAGGTAGAGTTCCTGTCCAGGGACACTGCTGCAACACAAAATCGACTGGCTCAGCTCTTCTGAACTGTAGACAGGCTGTGCAATCCAGTCTGTCTGCATTCTCGGACAGCACTGTTGCAAGGGAAGTCTGACGAATTTGCTCACTTTTTTGCCGATAAGGTTGCCGACATCAGGTCTGAGATTCACACAGGATGCCCCAATGGGGAGGACGGTGATCCGTGGGAGGTGGCAGCTCCTCAGTCTGCCTGGTCTGACTTCAGCTGGCCAACGATCGGGGATGTTATGAAGATTATTCAGTCTTTGCGGCCGACCTGCTGTGGTTTGGACCCTGGCCCAATGCGCCTCCTTATGGGGTGTGTTGAAACCATCGGCCCGTTCCTTGCTGAGATAGTCTGGTGTTCGCTAGAATCTGGGATGTTTCCGGACACCCTGAAGGAGGCGGTAGTGGTACCCCTTCCTTAGAAACCATCTCCCGACCCAGACTGTCTTGCTAACTACAGACCCATCTCTAACCTTCCCTTTGTGGGTAAGGTTATTGAGAAGGTGGTCGCGCTGCAGCTGGAGGATCATTTGACCATCCACGACATCTACGATCCTTTCCAGTCCAGTTTCCAGAAACGGCATAGTACCGAGATGGCCCTTGTTCGGATTCTCAATGATCTCCTAACAGCAAGGGATCGGAGGAGCCATTCCATCCTGGTTCTTCTTGATCTCTCGGTGGCATTTGACACTGTGGGCCATGGGGTGTTGGTCGGGTGCCTGCGGTCAGTCTGTGGACTGTCTGGTACAGTCCTCAGATGGTTTCATCCTTTCCTCACTGGCAGGTTTCAGAGAGTTTTCTGTGGGGTTTACTCCTCTGATAAGGTCTCCCTGCCATGTGGGGTTCCACAGGGCTCTGTACTGTCACCCATGTTGTTTGCAGTGTATATGCTGCCATTGGGAGACATTGTAAGGCAGTATGGGCTGAGTTTTCCCTGTTATGCAGATGATACTCAGCTCTTCCTGTCCTTTGTGCCCAATCAGGGGGGAACTGTCTCGAGTTTTAATGACTGCCTTTCCAAGATTGAGGATTGGATGAGTGCTAGCTGGCTGAGGTTGAATCTGGATAAGACTGAGGTTTTGGTGGTGGACCTGGGCCATTGGATAGAGGGGCCATCGGAGAGGTGAGCCTCGGGGCTTTGGCTCGGTGGTTGCCAGCTGACGACCTCTGAATGGGTGCGGGATCTGGGTGTGATTCTTGATGATGGATTGATGCTTAAACATCAGGTGTCATCCATTGTCAAGACTGCCTTTTACCATCTAAGGAATGTAGCCCAGATCAAGCACCTAGTTCCGCCTGGTGACCTGCTAGTTTTGGTTCCTGCCTTTGTAACCTCTCTCCTTGATTACTGTAATGCCCTGTACCTAGGGCTATCAGGGGTTGATATATGCTGCTTGCAGCCGGTGCAGAACGCAGCAGCCAGGCTGTTGACTGGGCTACCTCATAGCTGTCATGTCATACTGGTGCTGCTCGAGCTGCACTGGCTGCCTATTCAGTGGCGGATCACCTTTAAGGTCAGTTTACTGACCTATAAGGCCCTATACGGACAGGGACCGAGTTATCTGCTAGATCTTCTTCATCCCTGTTGCCCCTCCTGGCCACTTCGCTCCACCAACGAGGGATTTATAGAGATTCCCAGGGTTCGTCTAAAGTCATCTGGGGCCCGTGCATTTGAATTTGCAACCCCTTCCCTGTGGAATTCTCTACCTCGTCAGATTCGACAATGCCTGATGGTAGAGAGCTTTAAATCTGCATTAAAAACGTATTTATTTACTTTGGTGTTCCCTGAATTTATTTGATCTGCTGCAGATGCTTTTATATGTGTAGTTGTTTTTATGTATTTTATGACTATGTACTAGCGCTATGGTTTTGGAATAGCGCTATTTTATAAATAAATGATTGACTGATTGATTGAACTAACGTGGCTTACCCGGTTAACAAAAACTACATAACTAACTAACTAAATCACTAAGTAACTAACTAACTAAATGACTAAATCACTAAGGCAGCTGGTGCCTCTCTGAGTTCCTTTTGTAGCCTTTGGTGTATCTGGCCCGGTCCGATAGCCTTGTCCACCTTCAGAGCTACAAGTCCCTTCAGGATTCTTTCCTCTGAAAATGGACTTGTGTCCACCTCACCCCCCCCACCTTTTGTTTCTTCTACTCCCTGGTGGTCTGACCCCTCCTCTGACCCTCCGCTATGAAGACTGAGCAGAAGCACCTATTCAGGATGGCAACTTTTCCTTGGTCCTCTTCTGTGCAGTCTCCCCCTGCTGCCCTCCTAATCCTCACTACCCATCCAATTGCTTTCCTCTTCTCACTTACTGTATGTATCCATAGGAGTTTTGGATATGGTAGACCCTTCTCTCTCTCCTCCCCTAAGGCAAGAAGACTATCAGGGTCTTAAGGTCCAGCTTGAGGCACAAGTGTTGCAACAAACTAGGTTGCTCCTTCCCCCTCTGGCCCTTTGCCCCAAGTTCCTCAAGCCTGGTTTGATTCCTTCTTGATAGGGTGGGCACAACCGTTAGGCCTCTGGGTCTATTATTATGGGACCAATACCCCATCTTGATGAAAACTGTGGTAGCATGGTATAGGGAGACAGACAGAGCCCAATTCCAGATGCCACCCCCCGGTACCTATCAAGGCAGTTTTTTTGACTTCCTCTCCCTCAAAGTCCTCTCTGCAGGCAACGAGTCATCCCTTCACATGCCCGCTGCCACTAGGTAAATTATGTACCAGCAATTCATGGAGAGATGTTGGTAGTGATTGCATCCCCTGCTGCTTCAGCTGTAATCCCATTGCCTTGCTGCTGGGTCTCATTAGTGTCTTTAGTAGCAACACTACAGTCATTCTGCCTGGCATAGAAGCATAGATGAGGCAACAAGAGCAACTTAGATATATGTCCATTTTCCATACTTCCTGTCCCCAGGGACCTCCAGATATGGCACAGTATTGTGCACCCACTGGATCAATCAGAGTCCTACCCCAACCCTCCCTGGGGCTTGCAGTTCTCCAGACTCATTGAGGCACTCTGTGATAGGGCAGTATCCTCAGTATCCTCTTAGTGGAGATTCAAGCAAAACTTGACACAATGAGCAGGAAGATTTTTACCTCTGTCAAGACATCCCTGGTCATAGCTTTGCATGAGGCCTATATAGTGACCTGTCAATGTCACCAATAGATGCAAGTGCACAGTATTCACTTTGAAATGCCTGTGAGCAATTCCACAAGGTAGGCTATGGGCATTCCTATCGGGTCTGGAGGGAGCCCAGCACAGCTGAAGGTGTCTAATGACACCAATGAGGTAGCCTCCTGCATGACAGATTTAGCCATCTGTATCAGACAAATGTCCTGCTTTACCTATCTTGGCTAACACCTCTTGCTCATCACAAGGTACTGAATGCAAAATTCTGGGGGGCTTACTTTTTCTCACCGGGGGTCAGAAGGTAATTGTCTGGGACTCCACTGGTCTGTGCTCCGCAGGGGCTCCTGCCTGATCTGGAGCATCCCTTTGTTGATCTTGACCAAGATGGGTCCCCCTCAGGTGTCCCCAAAACTCTGAGGGCTGAGGCCTGTTCCTCATGAGAATAACTTGTTAGTGTGTGCAGAGTGGGACTTTATGGAGAAGTCTGATTCTTGGAAAATAAAGAAGTTACAGTAAGAGTAGATCTTCCAGAATATTTTCTCTACGGAGTATGACTCATCCACCCACCCACCCACCATCCCCGTGTTTCAGTCAGCCAAGGTTACTGCTTGGCAGATAACCCTGAGAAGAGCCATCTGTGTTGGCAGCTATTTTCTCCCATTTTTTGGTTGCCCTATTTGTGGGCCACTGGTTCACAGAAAAAAAAAGAAAAAAACTATTTGGTTAGTTTATCTCCCCCTTAAAAAAGAACAAGACAGATACAAAAAATCCATTGTATGTTACCTGATACATTACCCTGTCTACCTTCCCTATCAGGGGTACATTTCCTCAGCCCAAAAGGGTATATCCATTATTAGTTGCTCTATGCTACATTGCCCTGTGTGGGTGTATTCCTGACTTGATCACTTGCTTTTACCTAATAGTAACCCTATTGGTGTGGAGAAGTCTATTGACTTACATTTTCTTTCAACCTAAATGTTGGTGTTGCCACTGTCAAGGCAGCCTTTCTGTTGCTAGACTTATTGCAATTGGGTAAACCCTTATTTTCAACAGCTTTAATCTGTTTTTGCAGGGGAAATATGCATAATCCTTTTAGGACCCATCAAGTTCCTGGCACTATATGTGATTGTAACAGTCTTGTTTCTGTCTGCATCCTTCCAGCATTTTCCTTCTGCAATCTGTTCTCAGGTTCCTGAGCCTCAGTATCTTCAGGGCATACCCTAGATGTTTCTTTTTTGGGGAAATAACAATTCTCAAGTCTGCTAGCAGTGTCTTTTTTGTCCAAGGTGTTTAGCTTCTCAAGGTACTGAACCTCCCCTTTTCCTTCTCTAGATGTTACAGAGTAGGGGCCTGATATTCAAATGTTTACCCGGGATCAAAGCTTAGTTTTCACGAACAAACCTGGCTTTGCACAGAAGTTCCATATTCAAAAGCCTGGTTAGTGCAGGCAAACAGGGTTGCACTCAGGGCAATATTCAGAGGATGCGCAATGCAAATGAAAAGGGGGAACCTGAATATTGGCGCAGTCCAATATTCAGAGTCTGTGCACCACACAAGGCCATTTTGTGTGGTCCCCTTGTGAAGCGCAGATACCGCCGACCTAAAACATGACTTACTCCCATGTAACCCTAGTGGTTGGTGGAGGAAGTGCATTGACCCCCCCCGACCCCCAACACAGTAGTCCCTGGTATGTAGTGGTGCCCTCACCACCAATCATCAGCCTGATGTGTAAAATTAAACATTTCCTGGTGCTGGTGGTCCCCGGCCTGGTCATGCGCAATGTTTAAACATGAACATTCCTGGTGCTAGAGGTTCCCCCTACCAATCACTGGCCCGATTTTTAAAATTAAACATGCCCTGGTGCTAGTGATCCCCCTCCTGGCCGATTCCCAGCCTGATGTTTAAAATTAAACATGTCCTGGTTCTAGTGGTCCCCCCCCTGCTGATCGCCAGCCTGATTTTTAAAATTAAACATTCTCTGGTGCCAGTGGCCCCCTCTTCTCTGATTGCTGGCCCAATGTTTAAAATTAAACTTTCCCTGGTGTGCAGTCGTCCCTCCTCCCACCCACACCCATGCCCAATATTTCCATAATCATTCCCTGGTGTCCAGTGGTCCCTCCCCTCATCCACACCCATGCCCGCTATTTCCATAATCATTCCCTGGTGTCTAGTGTTCCCTCCCCTCACCCACACCCATGCCCGCTGTTTCCATAATCATTCCCTAGTGTCCAGTGATCCCCCCGGCCTGATCCTCTGCATATGGAAATAACACCATTCCCTGGTGTCCAGTGTTAACCCTCCATCCCAATCTCCTGTATAATAATGTACAACTATACCTGGTGTCTAGCGTCTCCCCTTTCCCCAATCCCTGCCTAATACCAAAAGACCATTCCCTGGTGTCTAGCAGACCCCACTCCTGCAGGTTGTGCCCGCCACCTTGCTCTCCCCATCTTTGACCCTAAGCCAACGAGTGGAACAGCCCTCCACTCTCCACCATGACCGGTTGCCGACTAAGCTGTCAATGAGTGTGTACTGTACAGTCAGCTGTCAAGCCCATAGTCTTCAAGTTTTGGATATATTCCTAAGGACCAATAACCATATGTTTTATACTCTGTATATGTAATTTCATTTTGTTAGTTTCAATTGCCCTTGAAATGTAATACTGGTTAGAAATGAGCATCACCCATTCCTCCTCTGGCAAGGGTCTGATTATACTTAAGTGTTCAAGTCATTGTTTTGTTACCATCAACCAAGGTGGCTAGAAGTTTTTTAAAACATTATTCAACATGTTTTCTATTTCATTAAGTATGATCCCCACAATAAAAAAAGGCAAGACAAAATCTGTTTCTTCAGTTTTCCTCATGAAAGTTTCGAAATTTCCTAACTGACTGGATTCTTTAATTCTTTTGTACACGTTTTTTGTGAACTTCCTTCTCGGTTTATATCTTCTTGATTAATAAGGTTAGATCTAGCAATTACATCTAAATCAGCCTCCACATTTCCCATTTTGATATTTACTTCCATTTTCTGATGTTTTTGTCTTTTCTTGGGTTTCTGTGTATTTTTATTTGTACTAATTGGTTGAGATGTTGTTCTCTTTTTGTTGCTGTTTTTCGTTTTTTTCTAATAGTTTTAGAATTACTACCCTCATTGATATTAACCTGGGGCGCCTTCTCATCTTGTTCATGATTATTACCATTATTTGCACTGTTTTGTGTATGGCTCAGTGTACATTTGTTGTGTACCTAGCACACATTTAGCTTTGTGGGGGTGAGTACTGCATTTTTATGTTGAGAGAGATTTGCTATGTTTTATGCAACAGAACCACTATCTCACTCTGGGGAGTGATTCTTCTTTTGTGCCCTTGTCCTGGAGATTGTATTTCTCCAGTAAATCTACCCTGACGTCTTGGCTAATTGTAGACCAGTCTCTAACCTTCCCTTTCTGGGTTAAGGTTATTGAGAAAATAGCGTCTCTGCAGCTCAAGGCACACCTCACAGCTTTTGACATCTATGAGCTTCTCTAGTTGGGATTTAGATCTGGGCATAGTACTGAAACTGCATTAGTCAGGGTGCATAATGATCTCCTCAGGGCTAGAGATAGAGGAAATGGTCAGTTCTTTTTCTCCTTGATCTCTCCTCAGCCTTTGACACTGTGGACCATGAGGTATTGTTGGATTGCCTAAGATAGCTCCATGGACTCGCCGCCAACATCATCAGCTGGTTTGTGTCCTTCACAGGCAGGATGCAGTGGGTGGTGGTAGGGAGTTTCTCCTCATGTCCAAAGCCTCTACTTTGTGGAGTTCCCCAAGGATCAATCCGCTCGCCCATGCTGTTCACAGTGTACATGCTGCCCCTGGGTGAGATCATCAGATGTTTCAGTGTGGGGTTTTACTGCTGTGCAGATGACACACAACTGTATATGTCATTTGCTCCTGGGATGTGTGATGCAGTGGCAGTACTAAATAAATGCCTGGTCGAGATCCAGGATTGGATGGCCTCTAACTGGCTAAGGCTCAATCCAGATAAGATGGAGGTGCAAGTGATTGAGCCTGGTCATTAGCGGGATGTGGTTGCTGTTGGAGCGGGAATGGGTCTGTTGTTCGGAGTGGATTCTATCACCTTAGGAACATCACCAGGATCAAAGACTTAATCCTGCCAGGTGATCTGCCCTCACCAGTGCACAGTTTCGTGACATCCCGACTCGACAATTGCAATGCTCTCTACCTTGGGGTCAGTGGAGGGGGTTCTGCTTTGCCTACAGCTAGTGCAGAACACAGTGGCCAGGTTGCTGACAGGCCTTCTGAGGTCCTGTCATGTGACCCTGGTCCTGCATGATCTGCATTTGCGGCCAGTGAGGTGGAGGATCACCTTCAAGGTGGGTTTTCTCACCTATAAGGCCCTATATGGACTGGACCCTGGCTACCTCAGTAACCTCTTGACTCCTGTCCACCCTTTGCACCCTCTCCACTCCTCCTCCAAGGACCTCCTAACTGTTCCCAAGGCTGGATTTAAACTTCGGGAAACCATTTGAGGTGGCAGGACCAGCCCTGCGGAACTCACTTACAAGGTCCTTTAGGGCCCCCTCCCCCAGGTGAAGGTTTTCAAGTGGGGACTGAAGGTGTATCTTTTTAGGGAGGCATTTGGGACTTTTTAATTTCTCACTCTTAGTTAGCCCAGCTGCTGTATTTCTTTTATCTGAACTTTTTAGTTATGTCTTTTAATCTTCTTTTTATTGCACTATTTTGTAAATCTTGCCTGTATCCTGTGCAGTGCCCTAAGCCCCAGGGAAAGGGAGCTTAAGAAATAAAATGTTACTTACCTACAACTGCTGTTTGATAGTAGTTTCAAGCAGTTTCCCTGCAGTCAAGGTCTGACTGACTAGTCAGGAGCTGCCCAATTCCCCCATCTTTGCTCTTGCTCTTGCGTAGAGGGACATAAGTCCCCTCTAGTCCATGAAGTATCACACTTGTCACTAGCAAGCAGTTGAACAGGTCTGATAAGGGTGCTACCAGAGCCTGTCCTGCCTACCTGAGCACCACGGGATGCAGCCCATCTAGACCCAGTGACTTACCCACCTTCCATCTCAAACCATTAAGTAATATGTTCTCGGTGATGGTCCCCGTCACCATCCTTTTCTCCCTCCCAGCTTTAATGCCACAATCTAGCAGTGGCCTCCCTTCTTTAACCATGAAATTGAGTAAAAATATTTATTTTGCATGTCTGCTTTTTGACTGCCTTCTTTCACCCAAATCTCCTCCTTCAGTTTTTCTACCCCCTTTGTTTTCCATTAAATCTACTGAAGGTCATCGAGCAGTGCCCTCTATCCCTACCAAGCTCCGTGCACAGGGAGCTGAAATCGAAGACCAAAACTGCATCCTTGCAGAACTTAAGTCCCACTTTGCCAGCACTGGACTAGCCTTTGACTCCTCCCCCTACACTGGACTATCCTGCCCCTCCCCTGATCCCTCTGCTCCCACTGCATCCCCCCCTCCGCACACCCTGCAGCTTCATCCCATCTCTTACAAAGACGTGGATGATCTCCGTAGCAAAACTGACACCAGAAAGGGGGCTGGCACAGACTGGATTGAGCCTTTCTTCCTTAAATTAGGCTTCCATCACCTTACAGCACCCGTCCTCCATATCTTCAACCTCTCTATCTCCACTGCCACAGTCCCCACCTGTTGGAAGTAAGCACATATTCTAACCTTGTTCAAATCTGCCGACCCTTGTGATCCAAATAATACAGACCCATCTCCATCCTGCCAGTTTTATCCAAACTACTAGAAAAACTGATTTATTTTCAACTTAGAGAGCATCTGGAACACTTTTCCCTGCTCAGTCCTTCCCAGTCAGGATTCAACAAACACCACAGCACCACTTCCACCATTGCTAAGGTTACCAACAACTGGTTCACAGCCTACAACAACAAAAAAGTCACAGGTGCCATCTTTCTTGACGTTAGCAAGGTGTTTGACACTGTTAACAACAACCTTGTTCTCTGTAGCCTATCAAACTTAGGCACCTCTGCCTCTACAGCACAATGGTTTGCCAGCTACCTCTCAGGCAGAATACAAAAAAATCAGAGCTGATGGTCTCCTCTCAGACCCTCTTCCCATCACAAGGGGTGTTCCCCAAGGCTCAATTCTTGGTCCTATACTTTCTTCACTATACATTAATACCCTAGACTCTAACATCATCAATTCCAAGCTTCATTTTTGCATGGATGACACCATTCTCTATACATCAGAACTGACCCTGGCTGAAGTCTTCGAGGAGCTGCAAGTGGATTTCCTACAGCTTGAACAAAATCTCATCAACTCTAAACTGGTTCTAAATGCAAAAAAAAAACAAAAAAAAACAAGGAAAACCATGTTCTTTACTCTCAACAGCAAATCCACCTCCCCCTACAAATTCAAAGCATGCCGTTATCGTAACCACCCTAGCTGAATCTCTAGAGGAGGTTGAAAAATTTAAATACTTAGGGCTATGGACTGACAGCAAGCTCTCTTTCAACACTCATACAGAGTCTTGCTAACAAACTTAAAATCAGGCTAGGGTTTTTCTTTAGAAACAGGGTACTCTTTCCCCCTATGGCTAGGTTAAGACTCGTTCAAGTGACATTCCTCCCTGTCCTTGACTATGGCGACATACTCTACAACTGCATGTCAGCAGCCAATCTGCATAAACTCGATGTTCTGTACCACTGTGCACTGCGTTTTGATACCAGCGCCCCTACTGAACACACCACTGTGACCTTTACGTAGCCATAGGATGGCCGTCCATACCAACCAGGAACTTGATTCACCATGGTACATGGACACTCAAAATACTCAAACAAGCTCCCGGGGTATATTTCCTCTCTCATCCATATCTCCCAGAGTACTTACTCCCTGAGGAAATCAGCCTATATCCACCTGGACACACCTAGGACATATACTTCCTATGGTAAAAGCGCTGTCTCCTTTGCCCTCCAAGCAGCCTGGAACAGATTTCAGGTGGTCCTTAAGCTTACCAACACTGTCTCATTAAACTTTTTCAAATCCCTTGCCACAAGAGAACTCAAAGAAGTGTACAACTACTATAGGACTTAGCCTCCTCTCTCCTCACCTCCCACTCACTCTATTACCCCCCTAAACCCCCACCCACCCTTTCCTCCTACCCATCCCCTCTCCTGGCTCCCTGTCCCTCTGCCCCTTGTTTACACCCTCCTCCCTCCCCTCCTGCTACCCTCTCCCATCACGCCTGCTCCCCACCCCCACCCCTTCCATACCATTCCCAACCCCTCCCACCTCTACCCCAAACACATATGCACGTACTTAATCTTCACTACTTTTTTATTCCCTCCTTTTTTGCTCCTCCACTCCCTCTCCTCCCCTCCCTCCTATCTAACTCAGACACCTGTGCACACTCCACATGCCCACTAGTCCCATCCCTCCACCCCTCTGACCTCTCTCATCATACTACAACACCTCCCCTCACACCACAGCATCTCTCCCCCTACCCCCACCATCCCCCCCACCAACTCCCATACCACCCCCATCATTCTCCCTCCCAGGTACCCTCTTACCCTCCATCAACTTCTCCATCCCTTTAGTCCCTCTCCTCTCTGTTCCTGGTCTTCTGGTCTCTAAGTACCCTCCAGTTTAGCTGTCTTGCTCCTCCCTCCCACTCAATTCTCCTCTCTGACTTAACAACTGCTCTACTCCCCCTAATGTGACCTAGCACTTACTTCAATGCTCTGTGTTTTATGCACCTTAGTATAGTCCCTCCTACTCATCCTCTGATGCCAATATGTAAATGTTATGCATTTTGTTTCCTATTGCTGTTATGTAAAGATGTTTGCATTGTATCCCTTTTACCATCGTGGAATTATCCCATTACTTGTGTCCTCTATGTCTCATTGCTCTAAGCATTTGTTTGACTACCCTTATTTCTTCTTGCTACCTGCCAATGATTTGTAACCAGGACCTCCTTGTAAATGAGCCTGCTCAATGGAGTTTTTCCTGCAATAAACTTGAACTGAACTGAATTGAATTTCCTCTTCGCTCTGACATACCTGAAGAAGGCCTTGTCATTTTCCTTCACTCCTTCTGCTGTTTTGAGTTCCAGATCCAGCTTGGTCCTCCTCACTAAGTTGGACTTGTTTACCTTGATACAGTAGCGCTCCCTATTTGTCTGTGACTGAGCCACCTTGTACTTCCTGAAGGCTGATTTCTTGGCCCAGATTGCCTCCTCCTCCTCCTCCTCCTCCTTCCTGGAGAACCAAATAGATTTCTTGGAACTCTTTCCCTTCCTAGCCTGCCTTAATTGGAATTATTTATTTATTTATTTATTTATTTATTTATTTCAAAAGTTTATTTATCTATATCTAAAGTTTTACCAAGAAAGATATACTGAGCTTGTAATCACTCATTACCAGATGTGCACTCAGAGGAATGGGCCAGGAGTAGGAAAAGTAACTACATAAAAACAGTACAGCAGTGAGGAGCTATACATAATTATGAAATGGGTAGAAAGACTGCTGGCTCCTGATTGGCCAAGAAGTACTTTCAGCTGGGCCATTCTCCCAGCACAAAATGCCGACTTAAAGTAGCTCAACAAAAGTATGTTCAAAGAATGCAACCAGTTTACTAAAAAGGACCGCTTTCATAATCGCAATAACGCACTCCGGGGAGTGCATTATCGTGGGCTAATGGCCCTTCTCGGGTGGTGGAAGCACTCAGCTTTGCCTCGTGCTTCAACCCACCCAAGGTGGGCCATTATCCCACCATAACACACACCCTGGCATGCCTTATTGCTTAATTAAAACATAAACATCTGGGAGGTAGATAAAATAATGAATACTTGCAAGAAAAACAAAGCAGCAATGCAGCAATAATACATTAAAATGTACTGGGAAGTACAGGATGCAGAGTAGTCACAAAATCTGCACAGCGATGATAAATCAGCGAAGTTACAAAGCAGTCACAATAACAGCACAGTGAAGGATGTCAGTAAAATAAGGTGCAGTCATGAGGACCGCTATAGAGAGCAGCGTTACATAAATTACTGCAATAATACAGAGTGCAAGATAACACAGTATATGTACAGGGTATTTACAATGGTGCAGCAGGCATACAAAAAATGTCATTAATTCCTTTTGCATCCTACTTGTTTTCTGGCCCCTCTGATTGGCCCCTCCCCTTGAGTCTCTCCTTGAGCTCATCCTACATCCTCCTAAACTCTGCCATTCTAAAGTCCAGGACTAGCCATCTGAGATTGTTGCCACTGGGCTATGACAGCTATGATGAACCATGCTGTATTGTGATTGCTTGACCCCGGGGGCTTCCATTGGTAACCCTCCCATGTTGTTCCAATTCAACAGAACTAGGTCCACTATAGCACCATCCCTGGTCAGCTCTTCTACATGCTGCATTAGAAAGCAGTCCCAGAAGGGGTCCACAGCTTCTTGGTTTCTGTTGCTTCTTGCCCCAGGAAAGCTGCAGTCCACATTTAGTACAGTAAAATCTTCTAAGAGGAATACTCTCACCCCCCTCCCCCACGACTGACTTCCAAATTCTCCTCTACCAGTGCACTGTGCATCATTCAGTTGGTTTAGTGGCCTGTAGCCTAGGTCACCCCCATACAAAGGTTCTTTCTCCCCTCCACCATTAACTGACTCACCCACCCTCTCCCCCCAGCTCCTTGTCCTCCATGGCCTGGATGCCCTCGCTTGTGTACACTGCGTCTCCCCCCCTCCTTTTATCCTGGTCTTTCCTGAACAGGTCCTAGCCAGGGACTGTGGTGTCCCAGCCGTGGTTGGGTATTACTCACATCTCCGTAATGGCCATGGTATCTGATCTTCCTTCTGTCACCACAGCCTGAAGGTCACTTATTTTGCTCCCGAGGTTACTGGCATTTATGCTGACACCCTCCAGCAGCCTAGTTTCCCTCCCTTGCACTATCTATTTCCCAGCCCTTTGCTGCCCACCTCCTTATTTGTGATATATACTAATTACTTAGCCTCTTAGCTAAAATGTCCTATCTATCTCGGTCAGGTACCTTCCCACTCACGTGAGTGGCACTGCTGAGAGTGACTTATACACTTAAGTCACTAAGTAACAAAGTCCTGCCTCCTCCAAAGAGGAGGATAGGACATTTAGCTCACTCAAATCATATAGTTCACCCTGCTGAGCTTGACCAGACCACCCAGCTTATCCACTTCCTCCACCTTTCCTACTCCAATCAGCATCCCACTTGTCTACTCTAACTTAACTGCTTTAGCCCCTTGTCCATTACACCCAGCCTACTCACCCCACCCAGATTGCCCACTCCTCCTAGCTTGCCTAGACGAACCTTCGTGTTCACTTTAACCTGCCCACCCACTCCACGCTTCTCTCTCAGTTTATTAGTTACACATCCTGATGTCACCCACTCCACTCCATCAAGCACTCTTACTCTACGCTGCTCTCATATTCCACTCAGTTTTAGTCAGTTTGCACTGCAGTCAAAGCAAAAACATCTGTCTATAGCCAATTACCTTCTTCTTGAGGGCCTCTGAATATAGTTCAGCATTTGCAAAGTAGATGGTAGCCGAGGACAGGAAAATTTTAATTCCTGGAATCTCTTCGATCTAAAGAGAAATGGAACATACATGAGTTGCCTTTAACGAATAGCCATCAAGTCATTCAGACACTGAATTCAAAAGTGTACTAACTCATTGTTGATAGTAGGTCAATCTAGACTGTGGTGTGTGGCTTGAATGTACTTTTTTTCACTTCCTATTTGTCCTTTTTAATGTGCCCACAAGCTTCGTTTCCACATCTGAGGAGCAGATACCACTGGCCTCAAGTACTTTCTACCTGACCCTCCTTATGTTCTATCTTGGATTTAACCCACTGGATGGGTTAGATCAGCTGAAGGGTGGAACTGACTGCAACACTTTAGTCTGGCGGGGTAGGGAGCCAAAGGTCTAGGTGCTACTACTTACAGGGAAGGCAAAGCAGCATTATGTGCTTAAGTGTAGTTCCACAATGGCTTGAATGTTGAAGGCAGTAACTTTCTGGACCTTAACAGTACCTGGCTTCGTGGGTGGGGGTTGACTCCAGTACTGGCTTGCTAACCGACTTTCATGGGAAAGGAGAGAACTGCAAGTGACCCATGGAGCAGGGTCATGCATACTAAGCCTCATAATAAAGCTCACATATTTAGACCAATCAAGGTTTTTTATAATCATTTGGGACCTAAAAAAGGGTCAAATCGGGCTTCTAAACAGTAGAAGATTTAGGGCCAGTCTTACAAGTGAGAAAGTAGGCAGTTCTATCAGAAAGGCTGCACAGGTCAATGCTCTTGCCCATCACAGGGAAACAGTTTGCCTTGGTGGGCTGAGGGAGGGGAGATTGACTGCAGCTATATACAGACCACAAAATCTCCTGATTCACCTGCGCTTTGCAAAACTCTCCCTGCTCTCCAGTTATCCATATTTTCACTGACAAACATGGTTGTTCATGGACATCTATAGTCATCCCTGCTCTATCCCTGATCTTTGTCTATAATAACTCCATCCATAGTTTTTCCACGATTACATAGAAACACAGAATTTGTCAACAGAAAAGGACTGCTTGGTCCATCAAGTCTGCCCAGATGGTCCCTGTCTAACCTATTAACTGGTCTCTGGTGGCCCTCCCTCCTCCGTGCCTATTCAGGAGGGAAAAGAGGAGTGGGGGGGGGGAGGGGAACACAGACATAGTGGTAGAGGAGGATTGAGTGAAGAAGGATCTGCTGGTATTGAAAGTGGACAAATCACCAGGCCCAGACAGTACATCCAAGGGTACTAAAGGAACTGGCTGAGGAGCTAGCAGGGCCACTAGCAGACCTATTTAATAGTTCACTAGAGTCAGGCATGGTACCACAGGACTGGAGAACAGTACATGTACAGTAGTAGCCACAGACATTGCCAGCTATTTCCAGATATTTCGCGAAATTTCCAAAGAGTTTTTTCTCTGCTGCCCCTACTGTGGAAATAGAGAAAGCAGGAGATTTCTCTGGAAATATCACAGAAATTTTGGGAAATAGCTAGCAGTGTCTGTGGCTGCTACTGTAGTGCCCCTTCACAAAAGCGGTCCCTAGGATGATCCAGGGAATTACAGACCAGTCAGTCTGACCTTCATTGTGTGCAAGCTCATGGAGACCATACTAAAGGAAAGGTTGGTGGAATATCTAGAGGAACATGGTCTCCAGGATGAGAGGCAGCATGGGTTCATAGGGGGGAGATCATGTCAAACAAATCTGTTTGACTTCTTTGACTATGTCACTAAGACAGTAGACAGGGGCCAAGCGGTAGACATCCTCTATCTTGATTTCAGCAAGGCCTTTGACTCTGCGCCACACAAAAGGTTGATCAGGAAGTTGGTGGATCTTGGAGTTGGGGAAAAGATGGTCAGATGGGTAGAAAACTGGCTGAGGGACAGAACCCAGAGGGTGGTGGTGGGGGGAGAGTTATATGGCACCAGAGAGGTAACCAGTAGGGTCCCACAGGGTTCTGTGCTGGGGCCGCTGTTGCTCAATGTCTTCATCAATGACATTGGGGATGGCATTAAAGGCAAAATGTGCCTATTCGCAGATGACACCAAGCTCTGTGAGAGAGTGGACACAGCTGAAGGGATTCGGGACTTTCAGGAAGATCTGGAAAAGCTGGGGAGGTGGTCCAGGATCTGGCAGCTTGGCTTCAATGCCAAGAAATGCAAAGTTATGCATATTGGAGCCAAGAATCCCAGGACAGAGTATTACCTGGGTGGAGTCAGAGTATCTGCATCAGAGGAGGAGAAGGACCTGAGCGTGTTGATCACTAGTGACCTGAAGCACTTCAGGCAGTGCAAGAAAGCAGCAGCAAAGGCAAACAAGATGCTAGGATGCATAGCTAGGGGGATAAGTAGTAGGAGAGAGGAGGTTATACTGCCCTTGTACAGGTCACTGGTAAGGCCGCATCTAGAGTATGGAGTTCAGTACTGGTGCCCACACCTCTAAAAGGACATTAACCTGCTGGAGAAGGTACAGAGAAGAGCTACAAAGATGATAGCCAGTCAGCAGGGCAAGGCATACGAGGAGAGGTTGAGGGCACTGAACATGTACTCCCTGGAAGACAGGAGAGAGAGAGGAGACATGACTGGGACATTCAAGTACTTGAAAGGGATAAATAAGGTTGATAAGGAGAGTCTCTTATAGCTGAATGGCAACCATATCACAAGGGGGCACAGTCTTAAGCTGGAGGGTGGGAGGTTTAGGAGGGAGGTCAGGAAGCACTTCTTCACAGAGAGGGTGGTGGACACTTGGACTATGCTGCCGGAAGAGGGCATCTCATTGAAGACAGTGGGCAGCTTTAAGAGGGGCTGGGATAGGCATAGGGGAAGGTAAGAATCATGGGCAGGGAGGATGGGAGGAGTGGGGAGGGAGGGCAGGGACATTAGCTCAAGCTGTGGACCCTGCAATATGAGCAGACTTGATAGACCAAATGGCCTTCTTCTGCTGGCTTCTTCGTATGTTCGTTTGTTCGTATTAATACAGTATTAACCTATGTCTATCCCACAGATGCCTGAAGACCCCCCCACACACATTATTTGTGCCTCCACCATTTCTGTTTGCAGTCTGTTCCAGGCATCCACCACTCTTTCAGTGATGTGACACTTCCTTACATCCCTCCTGAACCACTACCACCCACTTTATCATATGCCCTCTGGTTCTGGTGCTAACCTTCATTTAAAAGACACTCCACTCCTGCACCCAGTTCAACCCTGTAAGGTACTGGTTGGTCTCTATCATGTCACCTCTCACTCTCCTCTCTTCCAGGCTGTACATGTTGAGATCCCTCAGTCTCTCCTAAATCCATACATGTTTGTCCATGATTGATAAACATGTTCAAATGTCTAGGAAAACCACACAATCAAGAGAGAGACTAAACAGAAGAACAAAATCCGTGTTCAGTTTGGTAAATGACAGAAAAAAACACTGATAAAATAATATTTTTAATTATGTCAAGTAGAAGCCATGATGGAAGGAAAGGGACATTGTAATCTGAGTACATTAAAGCTATTTTTAGGATTTGGAAAGATGAGTTATGATTTACTGATCCCACAGCATGCACCTAGGCAGCTGTAGGAGCATACTGTGTGATCCGGAGCAAGTCACTTAACTTCCTTATGCTCCCAGGTCACATCTGAAAACAAGCTTTGTCTTAGTGTGCTACTCCTGGTTAAACAATGCTCCCTTCCCTTCCATCACAGCTTCTATGTGACACAATTAAAAAAATGATTTTATCTTTTAATTATGTCAAGTAGAAGCCATGATGGTCTAGGATTTAAATGTAGTTACTCGTGTCCATGCAGATAATTGTTTTCATGGGCCATTTTTAATTGTGGTATGAATCAAATTTATCCACTTTATATTTGTTTTAAGGTTATATCATGGACTGGTGTCTGGTTAAAATATAAACATTGCTTTTGCCACATTAGTAATTCCATCATTTAAACTACTTTGGTATATATTCTACAGTAAAACCATGTAACATATTTCTGATTGTCAGTTTAGCCTCACTTTGAGATGGGTTCAGTTAATCCCTTTACAGGAGTCTAGATAATTTTAAGCAGTATTAGAAGTATCAACCACAAGTGTGAAGCTTAAATTTAAAGATATGAGGGGCCATGTTACAATCTGTTACAAACTGACATAATCCAGTCAGGCACCATGCAATTCTGCTTAAAGTTGGACCAGCATAACATTCTGTGGTGATTTGCATATGCAGCCCATGATGCTTTGCATTGTGGGGGCATGTGTGATTTTGTATTTTCTTGAAACTTGGCTTCCCAGCCAAATGCCCTTTGGGGTAACCCTTGCCTCAGTGTTTGCACACAGAGGTTCTTTGTCTTTTAAATAGTTTTTTATTTTAATGGGTTCACCACAATATATCCAAGGCACATTGCCTCTAGGGTAGCTGGTCCATTCCACTGGGGTGTCAAACAGACGAGGCATACTGATGAGTCTTGGTAGGACGAAACACGTGTCTATGTCTTCTGTTAGCACCTTTTGCAAACTGTGTGAGAGGCCTTTCGGCACCATGCAATTCTGCTTAAAGTTGGACCAGCATAACATTCTGTGGTGATTTGCATATGCAGCCCATGATGCTTTGCATTGTGGGGGCATGTGTGATTTTGTATAATCCAGTCAGGTTAAATGAGGTAGGGGACTGGATGACTCGTGGGGGGGGGGGGCATTTTTATCATGATAAATGAGCAGTAATGCAAATGGAACATGCAATAATATGTATAGATATACCCTGATGGAGCATCCACTAAATGATGTAAATCAAGAAGAAGACCTAGGGTTTGTAGTGACCAATAACTTCAACATGAGCAATGTTCAGAAGTGGTTACTCGTGGAAACAAAGTTCTGTGTCCAATTAAGAAGCATATTAGTAGTCGCAGCCCTAAGGTAATAGGACCATTATATAACGCTGATATCTGTCCAATATTAGATTATAGTACCCAGTTTGGGGCACCATATAAACATGGTGAGATTGATGCATCGGAAAGGCTACAGGGACTAGCAATAAGAACGATCTATGAGTTCTGAGACCAGCCATATAATGATAGACTAGCTAATCTTAAACTGGTGCCCCTGTCCAAAAGAAGAATAACGGGTACTTGTTACTTTTATTTGACCTCATAAACGACACCAGTCTTATGAACCAACTGAACCAGGACTTTAAACTCAATCAGTGCAGGACTGAAAAGAAAAGAGTTTAAAACTGAGAAAACACTGTATATCCAACGAGTAATTGGGTTATGGAACTGTCTCACTCTAGAAATAATCATAAATAAAATAAATCTGAATTTAAAATACAATTAGGAAAATATATGAGTGGAACTGTCTTGCTTTATTTCTAGTTAGCTTCTTTTTTTCAATTTATGCCATCTGTTATAATCAGTTAAATGTAATCCATGCAAAGCCATACCAGTATTATGCCATCTTCTATCGTAGCTATAAACGACAGCCAGCTAGCATATTTTTATTGCTTTTTCACAGTAAAAAAAAGGTTATTTATTTATTTATTGAGTTTTGATGACCAGGTGGGCCCACTTAGACCAAGGATCCCTTTCTCAGGGGCTACCCGGGATTAGTTACAGATACTAAAGGCACAATACATGATCAAATGCTGCATGAACAATGTAAGCATGCTATAGATGACAGTATTTTACACAAAACTAAGTAGAACAATATAAATAAACAAGTGTACTTATGCAGGTTGTTACATTTAGTAGCTGGGACAGTACAGGACCAGGTATTAGTCACATACACTGGGTGTAATTACATTTATCCACATAACTTACAATGGAAGTGCAACATACATTTAAGTGGTGCTTAGGTAAGCACCATGTTACCACATCAGTAGTAACGTACCAAATTAGGAAGAACAGGCTCAAGGGCACTTTGTCTAACAGAATCTACTAATTAAGGGTCAACAGGAACTGTGGTAGTTATCAAAAAGTTTCCTATGTCGAGGTACCTTGTGGTACCTCTGAGGTACTACTGAGGTAATTTGCATTGACTGTAATGTGATCCTGCCTGATTCTGAGTCAGTATACCTAGGTATACCTCAGTACTGCAAAACCTTTCTATGACTACCACTGTACAGGCGTGCTTATGTTTGGAGGAGAGGCATACATTTAATGAATGTTTAAATGAGGGCAGTGAGGGGCAGCTCTGCAGGGTGGAAGGGATCTTGTTCCAGAGCTGGATAGCTCTGTATGCAAATGATCTTTGACCGGCAGCTGTGGAGCACTCTAGGTACTCTCCGGGGTTGTGGAGAGAAGGAGCGGATAGTTCTACTGTGTTGTCTACGGACTGCTATGTTCTGGAGGTGGAGTAGATGATTTCTTAGAATTTTGTAGGTAAGGCAGAGAAAGGGATGATCAAGTTTGTCTTCAGGACAGGGCCAATTTAAGGATGCAGGTACTATGCAGTGGTGCTCCCTGCTTTCAACCTGTACTGCAAACTTGCCTGCCTTGTGATAGAGCATTCTGAGTCTTTTGAGCTCTGTCTCCCATACAGATATTAGTATGGGAGTTCTGTAGAGAAGTGTCGGAAGCAGGTTAGAGTTTGCTACTGCTTGGCAGGCTGCACTTGTGAGGTAGGCTCTGAGTCTGTATAGCAGGCCCATCTTTTTGTATAGTAGCTTGGTGGTGCGGTCAGTATGAGTTTTGAATGTGAGTTCTTGGTTGAGTAACATTCCAAGGTATTTTATGTTATCAAAAACCTCCAGCCTGGTCCCTTTGACATCAATGATCTTTAGGAGCTCAGTTCTGACTGCACCTAGCTTTCTGGACCTGAAGAGCATAGTCTTCTTTTTTTTTTGGTGTTAAGCACTAGGTGGTTGGATGAAGGCCATTTTTCCAGAAAGGCAAAGTCTTTACTTAGCCCCATTTAAATTCCTGTAATATCACTGCCATTCCTATACAACACTGCATCATCTGCATACAATATTGTTAAGCTTTTCCACAGTTAGATGGTAGTTGTTGATGAAGAGGGAAAGAAGAGCAGTGGCCTGAGTATAGACCTCTCCGGGACTCCGTTAGTGATTGCACAGCAGGAGGATGGACAGGAATTCCCCTTGATTGTTTGATTGTGGCATGTTAAGTAGCTTCTAAACCAAGCAGTTGCAAGGTGGTCTAATCCAAGGCTCCCTAGTTTGGTGAGAAGGATCTCATGATTCACCAGGTCAAAGGCTTTGATGAGAGCAATGAAGATGGATCCTGTGGCTTCTCCATTATCAGTGGCTCTGAAGATGTTAGTGGTGAGATGTACTGTACTAGGGCTGTGTCAGTATCGTGATGTTTGCAGAAACCATGCTGGACACTAGTAAGCATGTTGCTTGTCTCTAGGTGAACCATCAGCTGATTATAAATTAGCCTGTCTTGAACTTTAGCCAGGGCACTGAGTAGCGATTATGGATGATAGCTGTCAATCGAGTCCTTGTGGACAGGGACAACACGAGCAGTTTTCCATGTCTGAGGGACTTCCCCCTAGAGTAGGGACATAATATAAAGCCTGTTCAAAGGAGTAGCAAGTACTAGGGCTGCAAGTTTGAGGAGTTTAAGTTCCAGCCCATCGTGGTCTGCAGATTTGTCCGGTTTTATTTCAAGCAGGTGTTTTAGCACTTCCTTTCTGGAAATTGTTTGAAGTGGAAGATGGGGGTAATTGGTGGAGGTAGTGTTAACTGGAGGGGTGTTGGATGGGGGAACTTTGAAGCAATCCCGATTACTGAATAACTTGTTGAAAGCTTCTGCAATGAGTTGGGGATCCCTAATGGGTGTGTTGGTGTAGTGTATCTCCTGACTAGAGGCAGCTGTTTGTCCTTTTAGGAGACAGTTGATTTGGGCCCGAAACTGTTTCAGGCCCAGATCAACTAGTTTTCAAAAATACGTGTAGGTTGTATTTAGGCAGTAGCTGTATTCCCAGAATCTCTATCAGCAGACCATGTTAAATAACAAATTGATTTGCTTTCATTTTACTACTGTTTTTTGGTCCAAGTTGCTATAGAATTCTTCAAGCTTGATCTCCCTGTATTACTGCCTTTTCTAATATGTTTTCTGAATGTTCTGGATACATCATGAGCTGGCAGTATAACCTAGAGGTTAGAGGAATGAGGTGTGAACGAGCTTGATACATCCAGCAGACTAGACCTGAGTTTGATTCTCACAACCTCCACTTGCATACTGTGTGACTCTGAGCAAATCACATAACTACCCAGTGCTCCCAGGTCGCTCCTGAAAACAGGCACTTGTGCCTCTAGTGGGCCTTACCTGGTTATGAAAGACTAAATCAAAAAAAAAAATCATGATCATCCGTGTCAGACCATGGTTTTTCTATGGTCATAAGTGCATAGGTTAACAATCACATTTGCATATTTATTTGCATACCAAAATTCAGACTTTGACACTTTAAACTGATATAAATGATCACAATAAAATATTTTTGCAATTTATGAAAAAATAAGATTTACACAAGGAAATTATTTACTTGAGCATAAAAAATGTATGAGAACTCAGTACATCTTAAGTTTTATTTTATAAGGGTGGAAATAGAAATTAGGCCCTCAGTTATGAATGAGAGGCTCCATTAGAAACAAGAACAACAGTGGTAGTGGGTAAGTAAAGAAAACTATTTTAAAGGTGTATGTGGTTAATATGTGTTCATTACTGAATTTTAAGGTCGCTAGAAAAACTGAAATCCCTTGGTGTAGAAATTTGTTTTATAATGCAGAAAACATCTACATTTCCAGCCATGAATAACCATGGAGGACCATGGTCAACTTGAGTAACTCTTTAATTATAGTGACCATGGTTATTCATGGCTTGTCCTTAAGCCGTTTATCACCAGTAGTTGTCCATGGATAACACAGAAACATAAAAACATAGAAGTTGACAGTAGATAAGGACCGCAAGGCCCATCCCGTCTGCCCATTTCTTTTTCTACCTTATGAATGTGCCATTGGCATTTGTTCTGTCAATGGCCTATCTATTCATACTCATCTGTATCGCTCCCTTATGTGTATCCCATGCCTGTTTGAAGCCCTGCACTGTATTCATAGCCACCACTTCCTGAGATAGGCCATTCCATGCATCCACCACCCTTTCTGTGAAAAAGAACTTCCTCAAATTACCCCTTAATCGGCCCCCCTCTAATCTCATGCTGTGTCCTCTTGTCCTGCTATTTTTCTTATATTGAAACATGTTAGACTCTTTCACCTTGTTAATGTCCTTAAGGTATTTGAATGTTTCGATCATATCACCTCTCTCCCTCCTTTGCTCTAGGGTATACATATTGAGCTCCGTTAGTCTGTCCTCATATGTTTTCTAATGCAGCCCCTGCACCATTTTGATTGCCCTTCCCTGGACTGCCTCAGTTTGGTTAATATCCTTGTGAAGGTGTGGCCTCCAGTACTGCATGCAGTACTCCAGATGGGGCCTAACCTGTGTCTTGTAAAGAGGAATTATTACCTCCCTCTTCCAACTTGTGATACCCCTGCTAATACATCCCAACATCCCCCTAGCCTTATCTACTGCTTTAGTGGTCTGCTTGGTGATTTCAGGTCATCGGTGATGATGATGATGCCAAAGTCTCTTTCTTCACTTGTGACTGCCAGCAACTCCCCTCCCAGCCTGTAGGTGGCTTCAGGGGTTTTCTTCCCTATGTGCATGATCTTGCTCTTCTTTGCGTTAAACCCCAGTTGCCACTCTTCCAATCATTTTGCTAGTTTATCCAGATCTCTTCTCATTCTGCTGACCCCCTCTGGATCATCTACTCTGTTGCAGATCTTGGTGTCATCTGCAAACAGACAAACCTTATCCTCCAGTCCATCTGCAATGTCACTGATGAAGATATTGAAGAGGACTGGCCCCAGGACTGATCACTGAGGTACCCCATTTGTGACTTGCATCTCTTTGACTGTATACCGTTTACCACCACTGTCTGTTTTCTGTCTGTCAACCTGTTTGCCACCCAGTTGACCAACTTCTGATACCCTGAGTCTACTCAGCTTATTAATCAATCTTCTATGTGGAATAGTATTGAAAGCTTTGCTGAAGTCAAGGTAGGCGACATCAACTGCTCCCCCTTGGTCCACCACTCTAGTTACCCAGTCAAAGAAATCTATGAGATTAGTTTGACAGGACCTTCCTTTTGTAAACCCATGCTGTCTTGGATCCTGTGCTGCTATGGATTCCAGGTGTTGCACTATCCTTTCCTTAAGGAGTGCCTCCATAATCTTGCCCACTACAGAGGTAAGACTGACTGGTCTGTAGTTCCCTGCCTGCTCCCTGCTACCACTCTTGTGGAACGAGATCACATGAGCCCTTCTCCAGTCTTCTGGGACCTCTCCTGTGCTCAGAGACTCACTAAACCGTTCTGATAATGGCTCTGCTAGTGCCACCCTTAGCTCCTTTAGTACCCTGGGATGTATGCCATCAGGTCCCATTGCTTCGTCCACCCTGAGCTTATCGAGCTCTTATAGGACCCTTTCTTTTGTGAAGGGACTAGTTCACACCTCCCCCCATGTCCATAGTGCTGAGCTGTGGGCCCTGCCCTACCTTCTCTTCAGTAAATACTGAGCAGAAGTAGCTATTTAGGATAGATGCTTTTACATGGTCCTCCTCCTCACATGCCCTCTTATCCCCTTTGATCTTAGCAATACCCCCTCTGGACTTTCTCCTTCCACTAATGTATCTGTAGAAAGTCTAGTCATCTTCTTCTACTGTTTGTGCTAGTGTTTCCTCGGTTTGTGCCTTTGCCTGCCTTACTGCCTTCCCTGCTTCTCTTAGGGGAGTTCGGTATGCCTCCCTATCTTCATTCTGCTGCATTCCCATATATTTCCTGAAGGCCAGCCTTTTGGTTCGGACCTTTTCTGCTACTGTTTTTGAGAACCAAAGTGGTTTCCTTCTTCTTTTGCACTTCCTTTTCTCTCTAACACAATGGGATGTTGCTTCAAGTATTGCATCCTTGTTGCTTGCCCACTTTGCCTGTACCCCCTCACCTGTATTTCTTTTTGCCAAGGCTAGCTTAACTCTGTTGGCCATCTTATCAAATTCAGCTCCTCTGAAGTCCCATATTTTTGCATTGGAATTGGATGATTTAGTTCTAGTGGCCAAATTAAACCATACCATATGACGGTCACTGGCCCCCAGGTGAACTTCTACCTGGAGATCTGTGATCCTTTCCCTGTTAGTCAGTACTAGATCTAGGACAGCCCTGTCTCTTGTGGGTTGTTGTACCAGTTGTTTGAGGCCCTCCCCCTGCAGGGAATCCACCATGTGTCTAGTTCTGGCAGATGTTCCTTCTGGTATTGACCAATCTGTATCTGGCATGTTGAAGTCCCCCATTATCAGAACCTCCCCCTTAGCTGTCATGTTTTGTATACCTTCTAACAGTAACATGTCTATGCCCTCCCCTGGTCTGGAGGCCTGTAGAAAACCCCAGTTCTTATGGCTGACCAATTCCCTGTTTCCAGGGTGACCCACAGTTCTTCAGGCTCCTTATGTGTATTCTGAATTTCTGTAGCTTTGATATTTTCTTTGACATAAAGGGCCACTATATCCCCCTTTTGCACCTCTGTCTCTTCTGAACAGTACATAGCCAGGTACTGAAGTCTCCCAAGTCTGGTTACTGGTAAACCATGTCTCGCTAATGGCTACCATGTCCAGCTTCGCCTCTGTTGTTATTGCCTGCAGGTCTGGGATATTGTTTTCCAGACTGTGAGCATTTGTGTACATGATTTTCCATTGGCCAGATTTCAGTGTGTTAGTTGTTGGGTGAGGTCTGGTGTTTGCCCTGTGCATTTTATGGGGAGCCAGACCTTTTTCCTTACCTGGTGATGCAAATGAACTACAAACGTGCTGAACTCCTGTTTGACCACTAGCTGAGGGGGGAGGGGTGTTCTTCCCATTCAAAGTATCAAAGCACTCCTTTCCCCATTTGCTAGTTTAAATATTCTGTGAAGACGTCATAACCATGGCTAAAATCGTGGACAAACTATGTATAACCATCACTGCTGACCATGTATAATCATGGTTTAACCACAGAGAACTACATTTTTATTCATGATCCTAAAGCATGTATCTGACTGTCCATAATCAAACACTGGGTTAACGTTTGCCTCTGGTTAGCTAAATTGTTACTTACAGAGCCAGGGTTTGGGTTACCGCCAGTTAATCTAATTCTACTGGTCATGAAGTATGAATCGTCTTTTTAATGAATGTGTTATATAGTTAAATAATGTAACTGTTTGTACTTTAGTGTTTCAGGCCTTTAACTTATTTCTTTAAAATTACTGTCAGTCAATTGAAATGCTCCATTCTAAGTAATGAACCTAGATTCAGTTCACAATCCACACTTAGGCTCTTCCCCCGAGCTTGCTCAGTCACTGAACAGTCTTCAAGCTTGACTTCTTCTACCATCCAGCCATGTAGTCCTCTGGCTCTGAACCATACTGCACTCAGATCTCTTCTCTAACCTGAAAGACCAGGGCTCCTCATTTACAATGACTGCTAGTGAATGAGGATTTTGCAAATGTTTTTAGGCTTTTGGTCATTTTTTTCTTAAAGTTTTGCTTCAGTGTTTGACTTGTTCTTGTGCCTTACCATTGGCTTATAGGTCTGTTATGTTGTGATTTGCAATGGAATGGAATAAGTTGAGATTCATTAGATGCATTTTGTGCATGCCTGCAACCAATGGACATGATATCGGTGTGTGTTGTTTTTGTACCTGATCCATGTTGTAGCACAATGCTCTTGGTGTCAGGCTACACACTTGTCGGCACTAAAGGAGCATTGGCTGTTGGTGCTCCAGGGCAAAGAACTAAAAATACACATGCCAGCCATGGCTGCAGGGATGGTGATGTATTTGCAGGCCCAAGAGGTGGAGGGGGCCATCAAAAATTTCCAGTCCTAGACCTTCTGTTGGTGAAAATGGAGTATGGTCTGGATCTCTCAACTCCTCAGGAAGACAAAGAGTTTCAAAACTTACTTCCATGCCAGCCCACATACATAGATACATAGATACATAGACAGTGTCGGCAGATAAGGGCCTATGGCCCACCCAGTCTGCCCATTTAAGTCTGTAAGTTCAGTTTATGTTTTCCAGGAAGTCTGTTGCCCCTTACCCCTGACCTCCAGAATTCCTTTATGTCTATCCCATGCATTCTTAAATCCCGTGATTGTTTCAGCCCCCACCACTTCCTCTGGCAGGGTGTTCCACTTGTCCACCACCCGTTCTGTGAAGAAATTCTTCCTCATGTTTCCTCTGAATCGTCCTCCTCCAACTTCATCCCATGCCCTCTAGTCCTGGAACATCTTTTTCGCTTAAAATAGTGCATTCCTGCACCCTGTTCCTCCCTGTAAGATACTTGTATGTCTCTATCATATCCTCTCTCCTCCTCTCCTCCAGGAAGTACATGTTCAGTGCCTTCAACCTGTCCTCATAGGACTTGTGATGCAATCCATGCACCATCTTTGTTGCCCTCCTCTGAACCTTCTCTACCCTGTCTATGTCCTTACGTGGTAAGGTCTCCAGAACTGCACAGTGTACTCCAGGTGCGGCCTCACTAGTGTCTTGTATAGTGGAGTTATGACCTCCTTTTCCTGCTGGTGATGCCCCTGCCTATGCATCCCAGCATCCTATTTGCTTTACCTGCTGCCTTGTCACACTGTTTCCTGCCTTGAGGTCATCAGAGATGATAACTCCAAGATCCCTTTCCTGCTTGGTGCATGCTATATCCTCACCCCCAACTGATATATTGTGCCAGGGTTTTGTGCCCCATATGCATTATCTTGCACTTCCTTGCATTGAATTTCAACTGCCAAACCCTGACCATTCTTCAAGTTTCTGCAGGTCCCTTCTCATTCTGTCTACACCCTCTGGTGTGTCTACTCTGTTACAGAGCTTTGTGTCATCAGCGAACAGTGAAATTCTGCCTTCTAGGTCCTGTGCAATGTCACTGATGAAGATATTGAATAGTACCGGTCCCAGCACTGATCCTGTGGTACCCCACTGATCACTCTTCCCTCTGTGGAGTGACAGCCATTTACCACCACCCTCTGTGTCCTGCTGCCCAGCCAGTTACCTACCCACTGCACTACTGTCCTGCCCACACCCATATTCCCCAGTTTGTGCAATAGTCTTCTATGTGGCACAGTGTCAAAGGCCTTGCTGAGTCCAGATAGGCCATGTCCACTGCTCCCTGATCCACCTCCCTAGTCACCCAGTCAAAAATTCAATGAGGTTGGTCTGACATGACCTTCCCCTGGTGAAACCATGCTGCCTTGGGTCCTGTAGTCCATTGACAGCCAGATGTTCCACCAATCTCTCCTTCAGTAGTGCTTCCATGATCTTCCCCACTACCGAGGTGAGGCTGACTGGTCTGTAGTTCCCCGCTTCCTCTTTGTTCCCACTTTTGTATAAGGGGACTACATCTGCTATCCTCCAGTCTTTGGGTACCTCCCCTGTTTCTAGTGATCGGCTAAACAGGATAGCAAGAGGTTCAGCCACCACCTCTCTTAGTTCTTTAAGGACCCTGGGGTGCACCCCATCTGGCCCCATTGCTTTATCAACTCTTATTACTTCCAGTTCCTTCAGGACCCTTTCTCGTGTAAAGGGACTTGTGTCCATTTCTGCAACATTCTCACCCCTTGTACTCCATTCAGACCCATTACCCTCCTCTTCCTCAGTAAAGACTGAGCAGAAATACCTGTTCAATATGTCAGCTTTACTGTTGTCATCCTCCACACAGCCCCATCCTCCCCCTTCAGTCTCACTATCCCTCCCTTTGCCTTTCTTTTTTCACTTATGTACCTGTAAAAGGTTTTGTCCCCTCTGCCCACTGTTTTTGCAATGTGTTCTTCTGTCTGAGCTTTGGCTTCCCTTACTGGCCTCCCTGCCTCCCTTTGCTTCTCCTGGTACTTCTCCCTATCCCCTTCTGCCTGTGTCTTTTGTATTGCCTGAATGCAATCTTTTGGCTTTCACTTTGCTACCTCTTGGAAACCATAATGGTCTCTCTTCCTTCCTCTTTGCTATCCTGCTTAATACATAGTTCTGTCGCTCTTGTAATCCCCATTTTAAATACTTCCACTGTTCCTCAACCCCTGATTCCTGCCCCATTCCCTTAATGCCTCTTTTCAAGTATCTCCCCATTTTCCCAAAGTTTGCCCCCTAAAATCCAGGATCGTGTTTTGTGTGGTTTGGTGCTGCTCTTCTGTGATTTCAAACCACAGTGACTGATGGTCACTGTTCCCAGGTGCTCCCCACTCTTACCCCATCACACTGTCCCTGTTTGTGAGCACAAGGTCCAGTATTGCCTTCTGCCGAGTTGGTTCCATGACCAGTTGCTTGAGGAAGGCACCCTGAAGGGAGTCCGGATAAATCTGCTCTAGTTGATGCTGCTGCTGGAATGCTCCAGTCCACGTCTGGAATATTAAGTCTCCAACCAGTACTACCTCACCCTTGTCTGCCATCCTCTGGATGGCTAGCATTACTCCCTATCTGTTTCTTTCTCCTGGGCTGGTGGTCTATAGACCACACCTGTGGGATGGCTGGCCCCATTTTCCTTTCCAGCTTAACCCACAGTATCTCTCCCCATTTTCTTCCTCCTGGATCTCTGTGGCCTCTATGTCATTTTTTTCATACAGTGCCACTCCTCCTCCCTTCCTGCCTACCCTGTCTCTTCTGAATATGTTGTAGCCAGGTATGGCAACTCCAGTCATGGTTATCATTACACCAGGTTTCAGTGATGGCTACAATGTCCAGGTCTGGCTGCACCATGACAGCCTCCATATCTTCCATCTTGTTGCTAAGGCTCCTGGCATTTGCACATGACTTTCCATGATTTGACCTCCCTAGACTGTTTCACTGTTCTGCTCCAGCCCCTTCCCTTGGTTGTCCTTTATCCCTGGTTCACCTTGCTGTCTGCCTTTCTGCTGAATTTTGCCTCTATTCTGCCTATCCACCTCCTGGGCGCTAATCTCCATCTTTTGCACTTGGCTAACTTCCACATCCTTTTCTTCCATTTCTCTGGGTACCTCTATTTGGTTGTCCCTGTTTGGCAGTGTGGCATATGATATCATGTCCATTGGTTGCAGGCATGCACAAAATGCATCTAATGAATCTCAACTTATGATGATGTGGGTTTGGGAACAAGCCCGTGCCACTGGAGGGTCATACAAGGGGAGGAGTATTGAGCATCCCAGAGGACGTCGTCCTCCTCTGGGGAGGTGGGTATATCACATCCTGTTGCTTTACCGCCACTTGGGTGTCCACAGGTGGTGGTGCAAGGGAACAATAATCAAGACTGGGGACGGTTGAAGCATTTTCAGTCAGTTCATAAAGGGGATAAAAGCAGCTTTAGATTTGCCGGTTTTGATGGAGTTACCCCACTCTACAGAGGTGGGGATAGAGCAAAACATTTAGATAAATTAGAAATGACATGGATATTTGTTTTGGATACTTTAACATGAAATGGTCTAAACTATGAACTGAATTTAGATGCATGCTTTAACCCATATAACTGAATGCTGTTATCAAATCTGATGTCAATAAATGTGTAAATATTGTTGGTTTGGTCAGACTGTGCTTTTATTTAGTGACAATTTCCTGTAACTGGAGAAATGTATTATAATGTTTTTTTGTCACCCTAATCTTTTTCTATCTAATCCAGTTTATGGGGTTGTTTTGGATTTAAAGCTTGCTGTCAAAGGGCACTCCATATCATCTAGTTAGATTATTCTGGCATGGACTAATGGTTTTTCACCAATTCAAAGATGTTTAATTAAAGGGTCTCATCATCTGCATAGTTAATTTTTAGTGCAAGTATTTAAACCAACCATTCACTGATCACATCACCTCTTGTGAAGTGAGTGTTCTTACTAAGCGCCAGATCATTCAGTTCACTGCCTCAGTGCTTTGGAGTTTTACTTTTTCAGTCAGTTATGGGACATTGTCATATAATCTAAGGAACTGCGATGCAGTAATGAGTTGTGAACAATGTGAGCTGAACAATGTGTCCTGTTGTAATGACTGCTTGTTCAAGAAAACTAACTAAATATTAACATTTTAACTACATATGCCTGTGTGGTGTGCATTAGTGGTTTGAAGTACTGAGGACAGTTGAAGCATGCCTGAAGATTGGTTGTGTCAGGCCTCACTAGCAGCCACTCATGCTGTGCACTTCTGATGGGTGTGTGGAAGAACAAGGAAGAACAGTGTACACAGTGCTGGCCAGATGATGCATCACCGATGGTCCACTCCCAAAGCTAGATCCCAGTTGCGGCACTCCAGGCCAAATCAGAGGTGTATCACAGGTGGGTGTGGGGACCTGAAGGTGTAGCAGCAGGATTTTGGTAGGGAGGGTAGCTCGCATTGGCGCTTGCTAGAGGAGGTCCTAGCCTGTGGCCAAGAGGTGGATAAACAACGTTTATTTAAAAAGAAATACTTCCATCTCTCCACTTCTTCAAAGGAGAGTCTCTATCTCAGTGCTGAAAGTTTAAGAAGAGTTCACTCCAGTCACAGGATAGCTGTTTATCAAGGGACCATTAACACTCTCCCCAGTCAGAGGTCATTGTGGTTGGTCACCCTCAAGGGAGATTAAACTGCCTGTGGAGCCAGCTGGTCTGCCTGAAGAGTTTCCATCACAGCAGCTAACTCTCTTGACTGGCTGGTCGACCCTGTCAAGGTTGAGCCCACTGAGGGAGAAGATTGCTCTTAGACCTCTGTGCTGACTGTGACCCAGCCCAAGCAGGGGGAATCCAGTCTGAATGAGCTCCCAGTCAGATCTCTACTGATTTGGCATTAGCTGGTCATCCCAGCTCTTGCGCCATCTCCTGTTCAGCAGGTGCCCAGACACCACAAGGATCCCTGAGCTGACACTTGAAATTGTGCTCTCTGTCTCAGCATTGACATTGCCATCAGTGCTTGATGTTAAACTCTTCCTCCTCATCTGGCACTTGCAACCAATGCTGAGCAGCTCACAGGTGGGAGAGGGCTGCTTGGCAAAACTGGGCATACAGAGAATTTGCCCAGAGCTGTGGTCAAACAATGTTGCAGATAGACCTAAAACAGCCTTTGCTGCGTTTTCTAGCACCAACTCCAGTCAAGTGTCCAGTGGCTCCCTCTCCAGTTTTGTTGGCAGTGTTGCAGCAACTGAAAAAGGAGGAGCCGCACCTGTACAGCCAGTGGTGGTGGTGGCTCTTACCAAGGACTTGAGGCCTGAGTTTGAACTTCCTCATCTCCTGTGGGTGCTGGTTACCCCATCAGACAAAAGTTGTCCACACCCTGTGTCCATGGCTGAGGCTCCACTATCCTGACTTGGATTTGAATGTGATGTCCATTCCATCAACTCCACAGGCAGGTAGGTAGTCAGCTGATGGCCAGGCCCTATGCTGGGGATCAGTCCTTCTTTGCCACCCTCATGGAACTCATGCCCATGGCTCTGGATACTTCATTGCAGGAGGTTCAGAAGAAGGAGACCTACCTGCTAATGGACATTCTTGAGATAGACTTCTCATGGGAGGCAGCCTTCCCCAATTTTCCCTGCCACTTTGTGGTCCCAGTGCTCAGTATCTTTCAGTACCCAGCCTCCTGCCAGATCCCGGCACACCATATGGGGCACAAGTTTGTGGTCCCCCTATAAAGATTGCTCAGCTTTTTGGAGCCTCAGAGTGGGAGGGGTTAGTGGCAGACACAATATTCCACAAGGTGAAGGTTCAGGGTGAGTCAGACAAGCTACCAAACAAGGCGACCAAAAAGCAGGACTACCTAGGCCAGAAGGTCTATGCAGCTGCAACCTTGGGCATTTGCCAGACAAGCTGTATGGCTTTGATTGCTTGATTTAGCCACAGGCTTTTTGAGAGGCTCTCTGACTTTATCCTATCTGCTTTCAGAAGAGAGTAAGGTAGACATAGAAGGGGAAGGATCCAGATTAATTTCAGTGCAGTGCAGTAACTTCTCATTGCTATTTTTGTTTTAACCCTAGTTTTGTGTGTTTTTAGTGGTGGTGTTATTCCTTTGCTGTCTTTACTTGAAATTGTTGTGGGACTGTTGAACATGTGAAACCTAGTTTGGTTTGCTTTTAGTGATGCTATTATTACATTGCTGTCTTTACTTGGAACTGCTTTGAAGCTGTTGAAAATCTGAAACCTAGTTTGGTGTGCTTTTAGTGGTGCTGTTATTCCTTTGCTCTCTTTACTTGTTGCATATTTTCGCCCACCCTCCTCCCCATTACCCACTCTTAATTAAATATACTGTTAAATCTGATTGACAGGAGCTAAGCACAGAGAATAGCAGGGATTGTGGAGTAGGCTGGGATTAAGGAGGAGAACGCCTGCCCTCAGCACAAGTGTCTTGACTCATTTTGTGTTGTTTTTTTCCTTCTTTAAAAAAAAGTATCTGAGGATCGGTGGCAGGATTTTCAGGACAGTAAACTAATAAAGAGGGAACTAGAAGGAGAGCTTCAGTAAGGCAAGGCAAGACAAATTATATTTTTCAGGCACCCAATCCCGGAGGCTCTAGGCGCCGTACAATCAACAACAGAACAATTAAAACACAATAAATAAGATATAAACATCCTAATAGGTATTTAAAATCAAAACACTAAAATAAGGGTCTAAATTGTCAGCAGAAGTGCCATTATGCAATTATCTCTGAGATATTATCTAAAAGACGGTGTCTGGGAATGTCCGGCTGAATAAAAAGGTCTTGAGGTGGGCTTTGAATGCCTCAACTGAAGTGAATTCCACAGGACGGGGCCGGCGACACTGAAAGCTCTGTCGCCGGCAGTTTTTAACCTTATCCTGGGAATCACAAGGAGGTCCCTAGAGCAGGATTGGAGGGAGCGGACCGGGGCAGCAGGTGTTAGAAGGTCCAACAGGTAGACAGGGCCCAGTCCATGTAGGGCCTTGAAGGTGAGCAAGCCAACCTTAAAGAGAACCCTCCATCAAACAGGCAGCCAGTGCAATTTACGCAGCACCGGGGTGATGTGGCAGGATTTAGACTGTTCCATCAACAGCCTGGCAGCTGCATTCTGCACTAGCTGTAATTCACAGAGTGTACCTCCAGAGACCCCGAGGTAGAGCGAATTACAGTAGTCAAGCCTAGGTGCCACGAATGCATGTACCAAGGTGGTGAAGTCTAGGGGCGGAACCACGTATTTGACCCTAGCGATATTTCTTAGATGTAAAAAGCTTGATTGAACAACAGACGACATCTGAGATTCAAATGTCAATCCAATATCAAGAAAAACACCAAGATTGCGCACCCTGGAGGAGGCCTTCAATGGCACCGATCCCAGAAACAATCCAGTCTCTACACCAGAAGCCATCCTATCACGCCTCCTGTTCGACTCCACCACCAGTACCTCCATCTTATCAGGGTTCAGTGACAACCTGCTAGAGGCCATCCAGTCATTAATCTCGGCCAGGCAGTTGTTAAGTATGTCCACTGCATCGGATGTCCCAGGGGCAAAGGATAGATACAGCTGGGTGTCATCAGCATAGCAATGAAACTCCAGACTGTACCTCCTAATGATTCCCCATGGGGCAGCATATACATGGCAAACAACACTGGTGACAAGACCGAACCCTGAGGTGCTCCACATGACAGAAGGCTGGGGGAGGAGGAGAAACAGACAACTACTGGAATAGCAGTATAAGTGTGGTATAATGTGGGGAGTGGTGCAATGCAGTGGATGAGGGGCAGCCATATTCAGACAGACCTTCTGGATGCTGAAGTTTTGCCCTATCTGCAGGTATCTCTTTGGACTGCGGGACAAGGTAGCCAGACTCAGAGCGGAAGTAAACTAGGTCAGGAGTACCTCCGTCCCATCCAGAGACCACCCAGTCCAATGCCACTGCCTCAAAGGATGCCAAGAACAAGGAGCACTTGGATGATGGTGGGCTCAGGGAGGGTTAGAGCAGTCAGGCAGAGGCACATCCCAAATACTATTCCACTCGAGAACTTGTATGCCACACTGGCAAATGGAGACACCAAACAGAGGCACCCTGAGAAGTGGAAGGGAAGGATGAGGAGGTCAACCAAGTAGGTGACCTCAGTGGGGACAGCAGTGGACCCCAGAGGGGGAGGAAGCGAATCATGGTGGGGGACTCTATCATAAGAGAGATCCAGCTAGGAACACATGAAGGGGACGACAGGCAGGTGAGGTGCCTACTGTCACAAATTCTCTCAGCAGGTCAGCCCTCTACTCCCAAAGTGCCAACCTCTGAGCGTAGAATTGTGAACAGTGAACAGTACAAGGTAACCCTCTTGGCTGTTTTGTGGGTTTGAGTCACCTTAGTCTCAAGTTCTGGAGGGATTCAAACTGATAACCTCTTGTTAGTGTACCCAATTATCAGGCTCAGATAATTCTGTCTTTGAGGGGCCAGATATCTTTGCCTACAGGCACCTAATCAAGTATTACAAAATGAACCCTTAGAACTCTGTGCAAGACCTTAGAGAACTCTTATCTGTTTCCCAGTTTGGTATCACAATAAGCACATGTACAGTGCCAACTATAACCATTCCAAGCTCCACTTATTTAAAAAGAAGTTTCAAGGCACACCAGGCAGTTTCTGTTTTTAAAATATATATCTTTACTTTAAAATAGATAAAAAATAGGAAATAGTAAAATACAGAACAAAATATTCCAACACATACAGCCTTAAAACAAACAGGTTTAAAAGTGCAAATTCCTACAATACTCTCAGACTAGTCTTGTCTAAGGTCCTTACTTCTTAATTTTTCAGTGCTTCGTGGTCTCGCTTATCTCAATCAGAAAATGGAAAATGAATGTCTCTCTAAGGTTTGCTCAGAAGGTTTTAAAAACAGCCTTGAGCCGGCCTTCTCTCTGAGGTCACCTAACTCCACCTTTTGGTGTCTTACAATTTATATTCCATAACACAGGATGTCCAAACAAGATATTTAAAAAAATAATAGGTGACATCAATGAATTTCTTCTTTTCCTGTGACCTTTCAAACTGGTCTGTGATCTACAGACATCAAAGGCTCTTTGATGTAATGCTGGTTTCCCTCTGACGACACCCCCCTCCACATGCATAGTGGACTACAATGCAGTCTGGGACCTGTACATCAAAGTCTCTTTGATGTAATCAAATGGCTTCTGTGGAAGACAGTTCAAACACATGCAGATGTTCCTTCTTTCCTGATCCTTAGTGCAAATCAAGGATTTCCCTGAGGACGTCATAAATGGCTAATTTTATTCCCTGGGATCAAAACCAATTTAAAATGCTAATTGAACCTCAGATATTTGTAGTTTTCCCTACGTTCTGTCCTTTGAACTTATGCCTGGGGAGGTTTTAATGTGCCAGTTCCAGCAAGACAGCATTTTCTCTTGACACAGTCCATCACACATTTGTTTATTTTTACAAAAAATGATACAGGGATCAGAATCAGCTGTCCAAGTGTGACACCTACCAGGTGCCACGACATGGAGGGATGGGAAGAAGATCCTGGGGATTGCCAGAAAGGCAAGACGGGAGGGTGAGCTGTTTTTCATTATCCACCTAAGTACTAATGACCTGGAAAATGGGGAGTCTAAGAAAGCTGAGGAAGAGTTTAGAAAATTGGGGAGGGGTCTCAAGTAAGTAGCTACATCTGTCACCTTCTTGCAAGTACTACCTGTGAGAGATATGGGAGAGCATGCACCAGGAATGTTAACACATGGTTGAAGAACTGGTGCTGTGAGGAAGGGTTTGGATTTATTGGTGACTGGGAACCCACCTGGAGGGATGGGGTCTTGTTCAAGCCTGATGGCCTGCATCCATCCTGAAAGGGAATCCAAGCACTCAATGATAAGTTTAAGTGTTACATGGACAAGCATTTAAACTAGCCAAGGGGGTGGCAGGCCAGCAAGGAGAGTACCTAATTGCCCACCCTTCATAGCTAGCAGTGGAACCAGTGAAAAGGAGGAGATACTGCTACAAAGCAGTGTACAAAAGATGGAGATAGGCACCCAAGGGGTGGACAGGCAGAAAGGGGGCAAAATTCAACAGAAGGACAGACAGCACGGAGAACCAGGGATAAAAGACAACAAGGGAGGGGGCTGGAGTAGAACAGCTAAATGGTCTAGGGAGTTCACATCATGGAAAATCATGTGTGACAATGCCAGGAGTCTTAGCAACAAGATGGAGGATCTGGAGGCTACCATGGCACAGTCGGACCTGGACATTGTGGCCATCACAGAGATCTGATGTAATGACAACCATGACTGGGAGATGGCCATACCCAGCTACATATTCAGAAGAGACAGGGCAGGCAGGAAGGGAAGAGGAGGAGTGGCACTTTATGTGAAAGATGGCATAAAGGCCACAGAGATCTGGGAGGAACAAAACAGGGAAGAGATACTGTGGGTTAAGCTGGAAAGAAAATTGGGGTCAGCCATCTGCACAGGGATGGTCTACAGACCACCAGCCCAGGAGGAAGAGACAGATAGGGAGTTGATGCAAGCCATCCAAAGGATGGCGGAAAAGGGGGAGGTGGTGCTGGTTGGAGACTTCAATATTCCATATGTGGACTGGAGCCTCCCAGCAGCAGCATCAACCAGGAGCAGATTTATCCTGAGCTCCCTTCAAGGTGCCTTCCTAAAGCAACTGGTCATGGAACCAACTTGGCAGAAGACAATACTGGACCTTGTGCTCACAAATGAGGACAGTGTGATGGGGTAATAGTGGGGGAGCACCTAGGGAACAGTGACCACCGGTCACTGTGGTTTGAAATCACAGAAAGAGCAGAACCAAACTGCACAAAAACACGTATCCTGGATTTTAGGAGGGCAGACTTTGGGAAAATGGGGACATGCTTGAAAGAGGCACTAATGGGAATGGGGAGAGTGTGGAAGGGTGTGGGACTAGATAACACACAACACAGCAAAGTAGGAGGTGGCCCCTTAGGTGCAGGCAGTATTCCCTTATTTTACAATGCAAGCCATGCTGACACAAACACACAAGCAGTCTTGTAAAGGCATTACTTACAAACTCATCCTGGTGCCTTTGCATGCTCATAGACCACAGGTCTAGACCAGTCTTCGACATTTACCTTTGCTAAGTGTTTTTTTGCACCCAGGGCAGAAAAGAGAACAAAGAGGAAAGAATAGAGATTAGTTACTACAGTGTGAGGCCACCCACTGAAGTAGAAAGGTGAAAGTCAGAAAGGACAGGAGAATTGCTGCTGCTGAAGCTATAGATAAGGAAGTGAAGGTGGGTTGTCCCGGTGGAATCTCAGAACCTGGGGACACTGCCACCCCCCATAGTTAAGCAGAAACCAATCATAGGTTTCCAAGACAACCTACCCCTTACCACCAGGGGTAGGATGGAGCTCCGTGGTGTGGGTGGGCTGGACCTCCATCCTACCCTGGGTGATAAGGGGTAGGTTGTCCTGGAAACCTATGATTGGTTTCCGCTTAACCATGGGGGTGTGTGGCAGAGTACCTCCCCCAGGATTTCCGAAATTGCACCCCGGGACAACCCACCTTCTGTTTTCCCCATCTATAGTCTGCTGCAGCAGCAATTCTTCCTGTCCTTTCTAACTTTCACCTTTCTACTTCAGTTGGGTGGCCTCACACTGTAGTAACTAATTTGCTATTCTTTCCCCTCTTAGTTTCCTTTTCTGCCCCGGGTGCAAAAACACAAAGGCAAGGTAAATGCCTAAGACTGGTCTAGACCCTGTGGTCTATTGGCATATAAAGGCACCAGGATGAGTTTATAAGTAATGCCTTTATAAGACTGCTTTCGTGTTTCAGTGCCTGTAGCTCTTAGCAGTCATTGTAAAATAAGGGAATGCCTCCCTGCACTAAATGGGGCCACCTCCCTATTCCTATGTTTGGCCCCAAAGGTTCCTTTTACACGATAGGTGCACCGGGCCAAGTAAAACAGAAAGTGCTTTTGCACTTTATCGGTCCCGTTGCCTAGCATAAGAAAATCCTGTTTTGGAAGCAGGTGAAAGCTACAAGGTGTGTAGAATCATAAAAACACACCTGTAGCTGCTTCTGTGGCATGTCTGTATTAGGCAAATTAATTAAAGGGGCCCCGTTATGCACTGCTGCATGTGGTATGTAATGACAGCACTTATACTATTGCTCTTGTTCCCCGCTGCTGTGGTAGAAAAAGATTTCCCCCAAGTATTTGCACCAACACCAGAAGGAGCAGGTTATGCTCCAATACAAACGCATGGTGCGACTCCTCTAGGTTGAATGAGAAGGGTTGGGAGCTTTGTATAGCTCAAAAAGGGTGCACAAAGGCACGGCTTCCTGGAAGTTTTGGGGACTGGAGCCAAGTCGCCAGTCCGAGAAAGAGTTATCTACCCGTGGGACATATAAAATCCTTAGTGGAGGGTTAAAAATGATAAAATGAATAGGAAAGATGGTAAACAAGGTGATAGCAAAATGCCACATGAAAGGCCCAAATGAAACGGGTTTCCATCGGCTGAAAATTTCAGCTGACATGAAAATCTTTTTTATTTCATTGAAAACCCTTTCAGGCAATCTTAAATTGGTTGCTTGGTATTTAAGTACATAAAACTTAAATAGGAATATGGTATCTTATGAATTGGAATGTGGAAACATATTTCTGTTTCTTACCTGTTGCTATGCAAGTCTCTGAGCTGCTATTAGGAGCCAGGCGGCCCAGACAGAGGCTTATTTATGGGAGCTACCTTAGTATGCCACTAGTTTATGGGAGGGGCTTAAACATATTAATGAGCAATTCTGTATGCAGACCCTATAACTGCGTTATTTTGAAGTATAAAAGAAGGTCCTGAAATATAAGGCACGTGAAATAATACCGTAAAATATTCTGCGTCTATTTGATCCCCCCCACAAAAACTGTATTACTGCAGGAACTTGCCGTATTAGTTTAGGGGGTGGATCAAATAGGCTATGTGATATCTGTGATGCAGCAAGCAGTATAAAGGCACTTCCTGTGCTCTGTTCAGATAGATGAGCATAGAGAGCAGTACTGAATGTAAGTACAGCAGATCACACAGAAGATAGTGGAATGCTGAAACTAAGTGTATCCGATCTGTGACAGTGACAGTGCTACTAGGGGAGTGTAGTGCTGGGGCTCACATGGGAGCAAGGTTATTCTTTTGTTTTATTCTTATTTTGAGTTAATACTTTTATTGAAGCAATAATGTTTACACAATACTTTTGTGTGTTCTAAAGCAACTCTGCTGTGGTGTGTGTTATCTATTCCCACACCCTTCCACAGAGGGAATCAGGGGTGGAGGAACAGTGGGCAATATTTAAAACAGGGATTACAAGACCAACAGAATGATGCATTAAGCAGGTTAGTAAGGGGAAAAGGAAGAGGAGGCCATTATGGTTTTTCAAGGCAGTAGTGGAGAAAGTGAAAGCCAAAAAGATTGCATTCAGGCAATACAAAAAGATGCAGCCAGAGGGGGATAGGGAGAAGTACCAGGAGAAGCAAAGGGAGGCAGGGAGATCAGTAAGGGAAGCCAAAACTCAGACAGAAGAGCACATCACAAAATCAGTGGGTACAGGAGAGAAAACCTTTTACAGGTGCATAAGTGAAAAAAGAAGGGCAAAGGGAGGGATAGTCAGACTGAAGGAGGAGGACAGGGGCCGCGTGGAGGATATCAACAGCAAAGCTGACATACTGAACAGATATTTCTGCTTAGTCTTTATTGAGGAGGAGGAGGGAAATGGGCCTGAAGGGAGTACAAGGGATGGTAATGGCACAGAAATGGACACAAGTCCCTTTACATGGGAAAAGGTCCTAAAGGAACTGGAAGTAATAAGAGTCGATAAAGCAATGGGGCCAGATGGGGTGCACCCCAGGGTCCTAAATGAACTAAGAGAGGTGGTGGATGAACCTCTGGCAATCCTGTTTAACCAATCACTGGAAACAGGGGAGGTACCCAAAGACTGGAGGACAGCAGATGTAGTCCCATTATACAAAAGCAGGAACAAAGAGGAAGCTGGGACCTACAGACTAGTCAGCCTGACCTTGGTAGTGAGGAAGATCATGGAAGCACTACTGAAGGAGAGATTGGTGGAACATCTGGTTGCCAATGGACTACAGGACCCAAGGTAGCATGGTTTCACAGGGGGAGGTCATGCCAGATCAGCCTAATTGAATTTTTCAACTGAGTGACAAGGGAGGTGGATCGGGCAGGGCAGTGGATGTGACCTATCTGGACTTCAGCAAGGCCTTTGACACCTTGCCACACAGAAGTTTATTAAACAAACTGGGGAATATGGGAGTGGGCAGGACAGTAGTGTGGTGGGTGGGTAATTGGCTAGGGGCAGGACCCCAAGGGTGGTGGTAAATGGCTATCACTCCACAGAGGGAAGAGTGACCAGTGGGGTACCACAGGGATCAATGCTGGGACCAGTCCTATTCAATGTCTTCATCAGTGACATTGCGTAGGACCTAGAAGGCAGAATTTCCCTGTTCGCTGATGACACGAAGCTCTGTAACAGAGTGGACATGCCAGAGGGTGTAGACAGAATGAGGAGGGACCTGCAGAAGCTAGAAGAATAGTAAAGGGTTTGGCAGTTGAAATGCAATGCAAAGAAGTGCAAGATAATGCATATACGGCACAAAAACCCTAGAACAACATATCAGTTGGGGGGTGAAGATAAAGCATGCACCAAGCAGGAAAGGGACCTTGGGGTTATCATCTCTGATGACCTCAAGGTAGGGAAACAGTGTGACAAGGCATCAGGTAAACCAGATAGGATGCTGGGATGCATAGGCAGGGGTACCACCAGCAGGAAAAGGAAAGTCATAATTCCACTATATGAGACACTAGTGAGGAACCACCTGGAGAACAGTGTATAGTTCTGGAGACCTTACCTATGTATGGACATAGACAGGGTAGAAAAGGTTCAGAGGAGGGCAACAAAGATGGTACAGGGATTGCATCATAAGTGCTATGAGGACAGGCTAAAGGACTTGAATATGTACTCCCCAGACGAGAGAAGGGAGAGAGGGGATATGATAGAGACATACAAGTACCTTACAGGGTGGAACAGGGTGCAGGAATACACTATTGTCCAGTGAAAAAAATGTTCCAGGACATAAGGGCATGGGATGAAGCTGGAGAGAGGGTGATTCAGAGGAAACGTGAGAAAGAATTTCTTCACAGAAAGGGTGGTGGACCAGTGGACACCCTGCCAGAGAAAGTGATGGGGGCTGAAACAATCATGGGATTTAAGAATGCATAGGATAGACATAAGAGAATCCTGGAGGTCAGGGATAAGGGGCAACAGACTTCTAGAAAAATGTAAAGGGAACTTACAAGCTCAAATGGGCAGACTAGGTGGGCCATAGGCCATTATCTGCTGACAGTGTCTATGTATCTATGTAACTACAGGAGGTCTGTGATATCAGGCTGACAGTGGCCAAGCACAAGTTGTAGGTGGACCAGAACTCAACCAATGTGCCGGCATGAGCAGTGGCAGTATCCATGCGTTGATGTGCCTGGTTGCAACTTTTCTTACTTCTTGCAGAAAAGCCAGCATCCAATGGTAGATCTGCCCTTCACTGGGACAGATCACTTTGGGCCAGTGATCAAGAACTACCTCACGCATATTGAGAAGTCCAATCTGACCCCAGATTTGGTGATGTAGTCACCAACCCCCCAAAAAGGCAAGGCAAGGAAATTTTATTTATTTGGCGTCCAATCCCAGAGGCTCTGGGCACCTTACATAAATACCATAATATATAAAACTGCACAAAATTCATGCATAGAAATATACATAGTTGCTGAATATCACCTGAGTCATAGAAGACAATAAAAATATGTTTTTTTAAACATGTCAATGGGGGTGGGGGCTCCGCTTACCTCCTGAGGCAGTGCATTCCAAAGCCTTGGTGCTGTAACCCCAAAGGCATGATTCCCCCGAAGACATCAAACCCTGAAGGTAGGATCCCTATAGACCTTTGAGGTGAGGAGAGGGACAGGGAGCTCAGAGAAGAACCTGAAAGAGGGATAGCACAGGTGAAAGTAGTGGTAGTGGGTGACCTGAACCTGCTGGACATAGACTGAGATGTTCCAGTGGCCAGAAGTGCCAAAGTTAGGCCTTGCTGGACGTGTTCCAGGACTGTCTGCTGGTACAACTAGTTAGTGGACTCACTAGGCAGTCTACAGTCCTCGATGTGGTGCTTACCAGCTCAGAGGTGGTAGGAGCTGTGGGGAAGGGGAGCCACTGGGGAACAGTCATCATAACTCCATTTGGGTCATACTGGCCCTCAGCTCCGTTAAGCAGTACTCGAGAGCTGAAGTCCTGGATTTTAAAAGGGTGGACTTCAAGAGGCTGAGGGATGTGGTTAGGAATAAGTTTGTATGGGTGGATAACATAGGCGGGTGGAAGATGGATGGGAGTCAATTAAGGAGGCCATTCTCTAAGGTATGCATGAAAATGGTAACCAAAAAGAACAGGTTCAAGAGACAGTTATGGTTCTCAGCAAGGTTCAGGGAAGTGGTGATATGGCCACCGGTGAGGAGGTCTAACAGGTTGATGTGGGGCTGAGTTATACTTGGTGACCATTATCTGTGCACTATATGGTCTGGTAGATGTGCACTGCAGCCCACTGGTGATAAGTTCACTGTCAGTGTGACCAAGGGTTCTGCTCAAATAGGATGCCCTCCAAGAGGTCTGAGAGGGAATGCTTCAGGTGGTGTTCAGCATCAGATGGGTCCCCTGGACTGGCTGGTGCTGGGCTGTGAGTAACCGGGACCACCGGTTTCCTAGTTTGTACTGAATGCATCACATGCGCCAGAAGGCCCAGTGCACCATAAACTGTGTTAGAGGCCACGAAGCTCAGAAGCTAGAAGAGGCTTGTCAGACTTGCCCAATTTGCAATGATCAGGCAAAACAGAACAGGTCCTTCTCCCTGTCCGGGGGCAGATAAGCTCTGACTTGGAGGGAGTCCAGTTTTAGTCTAATTAATAGAGACATCTGTGTCAGAATGAGCTCAGACGTGGCTAGACTCACCATCAGATTGAGGTCCAGGAACATCTGGAAGGCCAGATTTCTGGACTGCTCCACATCCCCCATCATGTTTCCTATTACCCATGATGAGCCAGGTATTGAGGTATAGAAATACCTCTATGCCTCTATACCTGAGAAAGGCTGCCATGATTGACAGGCATGTGATGGACACTCAGGGTATTGATGGCAGGCTGAATGGCATAACGGACACAGTGTTTTGTCCACCTGAAAGTGGATGTACCATCTATGTGATGATGAATAGGGATGTAAAAGTACGCATCCAAAAGGTCCTGGAAGCAGAATCAAGCCCCTGACTGCAGGTATGGAATGATTTGGTGTAAAATTATAATGCTAAACATCCAGTTGTGACATGTTCAGATCTCACACACCAACTGTTTGGACATCAGGAAGTACCATGAGTCCATGACACAAACTCCTGTTAAGCTCAGCTTTCTGGAACAAGCTGTCCCATGCCACTCAAGGAGCTGAAAAACTTTATAGTGTGGGGAGAAACTATAGTGATGGCATGTCTTCTGGTGGCGTCTCAAATTCCAGAGATCATCTCAATCCTGAAACTTCTAGAACTCGCCTGTCTTTAGTATTTGTGGACTAAGGTGGTAGGAAGTAGGACAGCTAAGCTGCAGTAGGATTCAGGACAGAGAGGAAAAGGGCTCCCAACCCATCAGTTCTTTCTCCTGGCAGTAGCTTCCATGTGCTGGCCACTGGAGGAACTGCACCCACTGCTCTTGCTCTGTCCCTGCCCTCCTGATTTATTGGAAGGCTATACTGGGCAGGACTAATGGAACCTCTGCCTCTGTTGTTGCTGAGTATGCTGCTGCTGACCATGCATGCCCTGATAGAGCCCACAAAAAAAACTGAAGCCTTGTGGCCTTTGTGTGGGCTGCTGTTTGAAAAACAGTTCCTCCAGTTGATAACATCACTGAACCTGGTACAGGTGGTCGCTGCCGGTACTCACCAGCATGGCCACACCTTTGACCTGGTCTTCTCAGCGGGTCTTGAAATTAGTGATGACAAGGCTGATCCGGTTGTTTGGTCGAGTCATCACGCTGTGCTGTGCAGTTCTTTTGCAGGGCTCCCCTTTTATCTATCCCCCCCCAAGTGGAGATGGTCAGATACCACCCAGTTTGAAATCATGAGCTTGAGCAGTTTCCGCCAGTTCTGAACACCTTGGGCTAGTGATGGCTTGTGCTGAGGATCAGAGAAAGCTGTGGAGAGCTATAACCAGGTTCTATGGCTGCCTTTGATTCCTTGGCACCCTTCTGTGTTTGTCCTTTTGATTTCTCACCACAGGTCTCCATGGTACAATGGTGACCTGAGCTGGTTGAAGAAAAAGGGAGGTTAGAGCAGTCCTGGTAGAGATCCAGGTCCAAGGAGGATAGCTCTTTCTGGAGGCCCAGGGTCCCCTTCTTCTCTCCTCCTCTGTCGATCCTGATAGCTCTATTTGAGGGCTATCTGCTCAGTCTGATCTGTAATAACCAGGTTGCTTGTACCACATCTACAGACTGATATGGGTATCAGTAGTAAGTTACATGTTCAGGATCTCACCTCCACCCAAACATGGGGGTGTTGTGGCCTTGAGCAGGTTGGTTTTAGTGTGGTAACCTTAAGTGAGCTCCTCCAGTACATATATAACTTGAAATGTTAACACTTTTAACCTTGCTGCTAGGACAAGGAATATAGGGTGGGATAGCAGGGTGCAAAGCAAAGCTCCTCAAAAGCCTCCTCTGGCAATGGTCATTCTTCCCTCCCATTATGAGAAGAGTCATCCTAGTGGCTGATACCTGACTGTAAAGTAACGTGAGTCATTGTAAACAGAAGAACAGCTGTTTGATGTATTTTAGTCCAGCAATAACATTTAGAACATTTGGAAAGATCCCAAAGTTATCACACAGTTCTCCAATATTAGTCTGATAGATGTGCCTGTTTCTGTTTGTGCCACTTTGAGTTGCAGTCACCAAAGTCTATTTAGTCATTTGGTACCTTCTGCAAACTAGCCCCCTGCCACAATCTTCCTTGTTCTCAGTCTCTATAATTTCAAATTCATTACTCCCCTCCAGCAATAGTGTTTGGCTGTCTGGACATTTTACCCTGTCCCTAGTAAGGCTGGGGTCAAGCCAGTCTGTGTCTAATTATAGATCATGTTATTTCATGCTTATTCCCCCCCCCATACCTTCCTCAGGCACTGTAAAAGATCTTGGCCTGTGAAGCTACTGGGCAGAAGGTAGATAGGGCTGATGTAGGTGGCATTAAATTCAGCAGCACACTCGATCATTGTGAGAGATAGAGAAAATATTGATTTCTGGATGCTGATGGATCGGAGTGTTCTCGGCCTGCAGTGGATGCCATTTTGCTATGTTCTGCACCACTCGACTCTATGTCTCACGGTGTCTCACCCGTAAGCCTCCATGTAAACCCGCTGCTGTTTCTGAGAAGTGGTTTAAGGAAGTTACAGCACTTGTACCATTTGACGCTGGCATTGCTCATGGTGGAAAAGCTGCACAATGCTGTTGGCATCTTAACCTCATCCTGTTAGCTTTAGGAGACTGATTTGTGGGACAGTATAATATATCTGGTGGAGCAGCTGAATAGAAAACACTCTTAAACACTCAATAATTTTGTTGATTTCTTGCTAGTCACACCTTGCAATATTTCTCCCTACTGTGAGCTAAAGTGTTAAAAATTGTTTGAACCATAATAAGCTTCGCCAAATCAAGTCTGCTCAAATTTTACCTTTATTCTAGTGGTCCATCTGTCTAGCTGGCAGTTGTTGCTGCTTCTTGGGGAACAATTTGGAGAGCACTTCAGGGAGTTGCTGACAGGCTGCTGCTGACTCAAAGCTGTGGGGTCCATGCGCTGTTTGAATTATAAACTTTGTGGGGAATACAGTTCTGAATGCCCTCCCCCCCCGAATGTAACTGTTTAATGTCTCTGTATGCCTTCTGTTTTTCCATTGACCGCTTGGTTATGGTAATTGAAAAGGAAGATTCTAGTGCTCTTCCAGTACAGGGTGGGTTGGGATCTGGCCATCTGCTGGATTTTAACCTTCTCCTGGAAGTTGAGCAAGCAGCAAATTAAGACCAGAAGTCCGTGGATGTTCTCTCTGGGCAGGATGTGGCCTTAATACTTGGTGACCTCTCTTGGTTGTGTAGTCTGTCTGATTTACTGGTGAACCTGTCGTCATTTTAAATAGGTTCTGCACAAATCAGATCAGTGCAGTTCCCCAGCTTGTTCTGGGACACCATATTATTAACTTATTTCTCTGATTCTGGGTCTCTTGATCATCAGTCCAATTCTCCAGGTGGGTCACTCTGTGCATAATGAGATTATTTCTTTTTCTTCTTCTGCAGCTTCATCCTGTAATGAGCTGACTCACACTTATGCATCCCCCACCTGTCTATTTAGAGTTTCCATTGAGGTATAGACAGTTTTTAAATCCCCAGCCATATGAGAATCAGTTTAAGGGAGGTGAGCTCTGTGAAGAATTTCTCTATTGTATCTCCCTCAGTGCCTAGCTCTGGTGGGATGATGGGTGACAAGTCTTTCTTGTGTCTTTTCTGGGCCTGAGACCGAGCTGTGGCTGGCCGCTGCTGCTGTACTTTTGCCAGTATTTCCTTTGGTTGCTGTGCCATCTTGATTGATTTGGTGATGTCAGTAGTTACTTGGGCTGTTCTTCTGTCAAATGCTGATGGAGGTTTATTGAAAGGTGAGGATTAATACAGCAGTTTCGTTAAAATAGTTCAGGTGTTCGCACTGTTTACTTGAGAGCGACTGCCTCCATCAGACATGTCAGCGGATGTCACAACATCTCATTTTTAATGGTATTCTCATTCTGCCTTTTTTCCCATTTGTGCAACTGTATTGACTGCAGCCCTGACAAGTTAAATGACTTTGTCAAAGTCACACAGTGGTATTTCACACTGTGTCTACTGGTTTCCAAGCTTACTTAGAGACTACACTGCTGCGTGCTTTTATCTGCAAGTCATAGGGTTATTTCCAACTTTTTTGTTGGACCCAAGACAATGGTGCTCTTTTCCTTGCCTACTATACCTACTGCCATGGCTTCTGCAAGATGGAGGGAAGGGGAGAGTATGGCCTCAGGACCTGCAGTGGTACCTGCCCAGGCAAGGTCTTGGCAGCTGTATTTTTAGAGGCCATCAGGCAGTCCAGCCCACAGATGGGATAGAGTGAGGCCCCTTCCTTTCCATCTAACTTTAAACAACTCAATTATGTTATGTCTTTATTCTGACTTATATTACCTTCAAACAGTCCATTTGTTCTGCTAATATCAAATTACCTTTGGCAAAGCAAGTGGCCAACTTTTGTTTAGTTTTTTTTTTTTTTGACCAGGGGAAGAGGGCTGGAAAATATTTAAACTAATCATAAATGTATTTATGTTAGATCTGTAACTGTCTATTCTTCGCAATTCTGGGGTGTTCTAACCACTGGTGAAATGCACAAATTAGAAAGGGTGCAAAGGAAGGCAACAAAAATGATGAAAGGAGTAGAAGAGAAGGAATATGAAGAAAGATTAGATACTTCAAATCTGTTTAATCGTCATAAAAGACACAGAAGAGGAGACTTATTGTTTTATACCTTACAAAATGATTTCAAATTGTTTGATCAAGTCAGAGCTTAAATTCAAAATTGGGACCAACATTACAAAAAAGTAATAACAAACAACTTAGGGCTAAAAACGTTGAAACAATTAGAAGAAACAACATTTTTACATGATGTATAGTTAGTATTTGGAATTCCTTGTCTGAACACATCATCAGTAGTGACAGCATTAGCATCTTTAAAAAGAATATGGACAAACTGTTGGAGAAAAATAAACATAGATACTATTATCAATAATGAGACAGTCTCTATGGACTTTAATCTCATGCATCACCGTGAACTTTATAATAAACTAGGGTGGTTATCTCCAGGTGACAGTCAGATATTTGTCTCAGGCTGCATCACTACCATTGTGCTCAGAACTGCTACCCCTCCCATCTTAGATGAGAAGCTCAAGGGGGTAAACTCAAGCTACTGACTTAGGTCCAGTGATTTGCTCTTGCTGGCTGTCCCTAAATTCCGCACTGCTGTTGGTGACCAGGCATAGGCCGTATGTGCATCTAGGCTCTGGAATTCCCTTCCTGTTGCCTGTGTGTAGTGTACCTTCCCACTTGGCTTTTAAACGATTCCTCTGGGATCACTTAAAGGCTAACTTTGTCTGCACTTGCACTTAACCCCTGGTGGGTTTGCCCCCTCCCCCCCCTTTCAGTATGGTCCTTGTTGCTGTTACATGGTTGTTGTCTGTTGTGCCTGCCTCTTTATTGGACTGAATCTGTTGAACCTTACTGTGTATCTTACATTGATTTTGTGATCTGTCCCCATCTCCTTTGCACTGGTACAGTCCCTTGTATCACTTACTGTGGATATAACATATTGTCTGCCTTCCTGTTTTCTGTAACCTCTTGTAAGCACTCCTGTATTACTCTATATGAGGCTTGTCAAATTGCTTTTAATACACAAGTCTCTTGGGTCATACCTGAAAATAGCATTGTATTGGTCTAGTGTGTTTACCTGGTCAATAAGAACTATATACATACAGAAGTAAATAAATTAAATATCTTCCACTTTCTTAAAACTTCAAGTATTACTCCAAGTAGTTCCTGTTTTCAGCCTTGTCCTGGAGGGAGGGGGATACAGATGCATTGCAAACTGACTGATATTGAACCAGGTTAATCTGTCGGTGTTTTCTTTTATAGGGAATGGGGGAAGTTTAGCCAAGATACCGTACCATGGAAATTCACCAGTTCTTTTCAAGAAGTGCCACGGGATCTTTAATGTTCACCTGAACAATCACCATAACAGGGCCTTAGTTCAGAAACATAGAAAAAATGACAGCAGAAAAAGACCCAAGGTACATCCAGTTTATTAGGAAGTTACCCGGTGTTCCACCTTTCCCCCCTCCTCTGCCACCTTCCCACCTTTCCCTTCCCCTTCTCTGTCCCACATTTGGGATTCTTTTGCGTCAAACTAGTCCTGCAAGATATACAAGAAAAGGCTCATAGGCTCATAGTTTCAAAACCAATATCTGGGATCCAAAATGACATCTCAAAGGTCGAGAGCTCTGCTTTCTGGCACCCCTCTCATTTAGGCATTTACTTGATTCCCAGAGGCTGCCCACCCTTTACATGCCTGCATAGCACCAGTGGGGTGGAATGGTTGGCCAGTGGGCGGAGCCAGGCTAGAACCAGGGCATCCAATCAAATGCCTGGATCTGGCCATCAGTGGAAGTTTGTTGTTTGTAGAGTAGGGTGTCCAGGTAAATGTCCAGGCATGACCCTTACCAATGGGTACATGAATGTTAATAAACAATGTCAGTTTTTGGGCTGCCTTTGCACTTCTGGACTCCTTAGAACACCAAAGAGATGGGACATCTGCTGTGATGGTGCTATAATATGGACTATTGTGGAGTTCAGGGCATGGTAGCATGGAGCTTCAACAGCAGCTGTCAGGGTCATAGCCTTCAAGCTGTTCCAGACCCCCTATCATGTCCCAACTCCTCAAAGCAACTTGGAAGTGTAGGCCAGCCCTCCCATTCGACAGATGGTTCCTCATCAGCAAGGGGTACAAGTTGAAGTTTATTTCACTAGGAAAATTCAGTTGACAGAGCTCATTTACTAAGAAGTCCCATACGGACAGGTGACATACAATTAAAATGTAGATATTTATTTATTTAGTTTTTGTTGACCTGGTAAGTGTACTAGAACCCACAGCCTTCTGATCTCCCAGCCTCAGAGGTGAGTGTGCTACCTGCTGAGCTACTGACACTGATAAATATACAATATACAATAACAACATATACAATATACAATAAAAAATATACAATAACAACATAAAAGAAATACAAAAATGCAAAAAATCTGGAGCCAAGTGCAAGTAACTTAAGGTAAGTGCAATGGGTCTAATTAAAATACAAGATGTGGAGATAACTTCACACAGGGTAACTCATACTCCCTTCCGGCACTCAGGGTGCTGGCAATGTGGCAACGGGCAATCAGGGTGCCAAATGTAGAATACACCCCAGTGCCCGCCTACCTCAATTTGGAATCTATAAGTACAGGGTGGATGGGGTGCAGCCCTGCAAGGAGGGGCAGCCCCCCGCAAAAAACATGATAAGCAACATTGTCGTTTAGCGCCCTAATTGCCAGCGCCAGTAGGCCCAGACATAAGTATTTAATAATCTTCTGGTGGTGAGGGAGGTCCAACCTGTTTCAGCATAGAGAGTGCAATGATGCATCCTGGCTAGGGCATTAATGACAAAACACATGGTTTGATGGTAAAGGACATCCAATTTATGTAGCTTAGTCATAGAGCAGCGGCCATAAAAGATATCAGCATAATCTAATAGTGGAAAAAAAGTTGGCTGAACCAGCCTTGGCCCGAATTCTTTAGAAAATAAGGCTTTATTTCTATAAAGAAAACCAAGCCTCAGCTTTAGCTTCTCAGCAAGAGCTTCAATGTGTGAAGAGAAGAAGGAGAGATTTCGGTCCAGTAGGAAGCCTAGATATTTAAACTTATCCAACCTTTCCAGGGTGCCACCTAGAAGGGTTATGATAGGCAATGGGGAAGTGGAATTTTTGGGTGCAGTGGAATAGTCATTGGGTTGGAAGAACATACCCTTGGTTTTACTGGCATTTAATAACAATTTGTAACGAAGGAAGTTTTGTTGTAGTAGGTCAAATTCAGACTGGATTTCGAGGTAGACATCTAGAATAGAAGATTTAGAAGTATGGAGAACAGTATCGTCAGCAAAAAGTGGGTCTTGGCAATTGATATATTATTGCTTAGGGTACTGATGTATAACATGAAGAGGAGGGGGCCAAGGATCGAGCCTTGAGGTACCCTTCTAGAGAGGGGTACATGTGGTGCTGAGGTGTATTGTTAAGTGTGGGAAATAGTGGCCAATACATGTATGATCTGGAAGGCCTACATGCCACACAGCTGCAAACAATCCCTGTACCCTTACAGAATCAGGTTGTAAACTGGGAAATTAGGCAGGCCAGCAGCAGCATCCATATATGCAAGCCCAGAAACAATAAAACAACACATTAAAAGAATCTTAATAGCCTGTAATAGTAAAATTTATTGGTAACTTTTGATTGTAATCATGACCCATGTTCTGATTATACTCTGATCATGCTTTTAATGTACATTGTTCTTAAAGTTTTGTGTAGAATATATTTTAACTAATTCAATGGCCTATGCAACCAGTATGGTTTTGTGCTTGTGCAACTGTTTTACTCTGTTGTGGCTGTTCGCACTCTCTGTTCCATGAGGAATTACCACCCTGTAGAGGTACCAAAGGCAAGGAATCCTCGAAGAGGATTTGACCCCTAGAGGTGCCGCAAGAAAGTTCCCCTGGCTAAAGGTACCTTAGGAAGAAACCCCCAAAGGAATGTTAGCATTGATCGTTGACTATGAGGTAGAGAAGCAGACTGTAGCAATAGGCTGCTTGATAAAACATTGATGAAAAGTACAAGTTAGCAGGATAGCACAAATAAAATGGATTACACTGATGACAGCAAGGGGCCTCTTAAGGAGAAAGGGAATGGCCAGCAGGGTCACTATTGACCTCCATTCAGTGGTGGAATGTACCTGAGTAAACCCAGGAAATACTACTAAACCTAGCTAAGTATTATGACTTTGAGCATGGAAGAAAGAAAAAAAAAAACCCTTTGAGGAGGAAATCTCTGGGGATCAAAGGCCTAGGTCACATTCCCTTCAGGCTTGGGGTATTTTTGTTTAGTGACAGTTTTAGACTGGAATGACTTCTCACTGCAGGAAAAGAGAACACCTCCTTACTCTGCAGGAGAAGGTACTTTAACTTACAGAACACCTTCTCACACTGCAAAAGAAGGGAACACCTCCTCACACTGCAGGAGAAAGAAATACCTGCTCACACTGCAGGAGAAGGAAATGCCTCCCCACACTGTAGGAGAAGGCATTTTTTTTTTACAACTTTATTTCCCTCCAGTCACGACCTCGTGGAGCCTCTCTCGGACATCCTGCCCTTATCCTGCCCACCTGAGGCCCGCTCGACCTGTGCCTCCTCTCTCCCCCCCCTCCCCACAGCCAGCACCCTTGTCATAACCCCTCCAGGGTGGGGCCGCCCCTCCTCTTGGGCACTCATACATGTCTGTTTCTGGCTGTAGGTGAGGGCCTAGGCGGAGGAACTGGAAGGCCAGGCGAGGTGGACCCGGCAGAGGGCATGGGGACAGGTGCCATCGCTTACCCCACGGAGCCGGTTGTTTCCCTGTTCTGGTGGCTTCTCCCTCCCCCCCTTGCGTGTGCCCACCATACACTGCAGCGCATGGCAACCCTGCCTGCATCAGTCATGCTGTACATTGTGCAGCCCACGCACTGCAGCACTCCTGATCTCCTCCAGGAGCCACTGATGCTCCGGGACTCAGGTCGTTGGCGTGGCATGAGGTGTAGCGTCCAGCGCCTCAACCTTCAGCATCACTGGGCCAGGTGAAGGCATTTTAACTTTCAAAAGCTCACACTGCAGGAGAAGGGAACACCTCACACTGCAGCAGGAGGGAATGCCTCCTCACATTGCAGGAGATGGGAATGCTTCCTCACACTGCAGGAGAAAGGAACGCCTCCTAACACTGCAGTAGAAGGACTTTACATTTGGAATGCTCCCACTGCAGGAGAAGGGAACACCTCCTCACACTGCAGGATAAGGGAATGCCTCCTTACACAGCAGGAGAAGGGAATGCCTCCTCACACTGCAGGATAAGGGAATGCCTCCTTATACTGCAGGAGAAGGGAATGCCTCCTCACCTTGCAGGATAAGGGGATGCCTCCTCACACTGCAGGAGAAGGGAACGCCTCCTCACACTGCAGTAGAAGGACTTTACTTTCTGAATGCTCATGCTGCAGGCGAAGGGAACACCTCCTCACACTGCAGGAGAAGGGAACACCTCCTCACACTGCAGGATAAGGGAATGCCTCCTTACACTGCAGGAGAAGGCAATGCCTCCTCACACTGCAGGATAAAGGAATGCCTCCTTACACTGCAGGAGAAGGGAATGCCTCCTCACCCTGCAGGATAAAGGGATGCCTCCTCACACTGCAGGAGAAGGGAATGCCTTCTCACACTGCAGGAAAAGGACTTTACTTTCTGAATGCTCATGCTGCAGGTGAAGGGAACACCTCCTCACACTGCAGGAGAAGGGAATGCTTCCTCACACTGCAGGAGAAGGGAATCCTTCCCCACACTGCAGAAGAAGGGAATGCCTCCTCACACTGCAGGAGAAGGACTTTAACTTCTGTCAACCATTTTTACAACATAGTGTTGCAAGGGCTGGTATGCCAAGAAACCATTTTGACAACATAGTGTTGAAATGGCTGGTATGCCAACACTGTTGATCATTTTTGTAACATAGAGTTGCAAGGGCCGGTATGCCAACAAACCGTTTTTACAACATAGTGTTGCAATGGCCAGTATGCCAACACTGTCAACCATTTTCGCAACATAGTGTTGCAACAGTTGGTACGCTAACAACCGTTTTTACAACACAGTGCTGCAATAGCCACTACACTGTCAACTGTTTTTGCAGCACAGTGTTGCAAGGGTCAGTACACCAACAAACCATTTTTACAACATGGTGTTGCAATGCCTGGTATGCCAATGCTGCAACTGTTTTCTCAACATAGTGTTGCAAGGCCAGTATGGCAACAACCATTTTTACAACTTGGTGTTGCAATGGCCAGTACATCAACACTATCAACCATTTTCACAACATAGTGTTGCAATGGCTGGCAAGCCCACTCTATCAATCATTTGTACAACATGGTAAAGCAATGTGCAGCATGGAAAACTGAAAATACGTGGAAACATGATAAGCAGTAAGAATTGCACAAACAACTCAGGTGAACCTGGTCCCTTTATCCAGTGTAAGGTGCTCGCCGGGCAAGGTTATAGGACAATCAATGCAAGTAAATAGGAAGGAATACAAGCCAACCAGTCCATAAGGAATGCCAATTAAAGGTGACATAAATACTCAGAGGATTTTAGCGACGAAGGCAGTATTCGAACATGAGGTATGTGAACTATACAGGGCGGTAACACTCCACTATATCCCACGTCCTCCACCATAGGAAAAAACAAAGAAGCCACGGTAAAGCACTGTGACCCACATATGGATTTTAAAACTAGTTTACAGTGAGAGTTGTAGCTGAGCTGACCTCCAGAGTGTAATGAAGCATTATACAAAAGTAATTAACACCTTCCATCAGTAATTAGTTATAGCATGCAGCAATAGCTGAGCTGAGCAATTAAACTAGCATAGGAATTGTAGGCATAGGCAACAATGCACTTGAAAAACAACAGTAATAATAAGTTATAGCATCTTGCAGTAACTGAGCTGAGCAGTTAAACAAGCATAGGAATTGTAGGCATAGGCAGTAATGCACTGGAAAACAACAGTAATAATTGCTTGGTATAATTGCATGTAAGCAGGTTTGAATCCATGGAGAAAGTAATATAGAATTGCAGTAGACTCAGGATTGATTCCCACTGACTGCTAATAAACATGTTTGAGCAGATGTAAATCCCCAAAATATGAAAACCCGAGGGCTTACAGAAGGAAAAGCATAGTAAATAAAGAAATGCTGAGTCAAGGAAGCAGGAAATAAACATTAGGGGAACGCAAGGCTGCTGAGGTAAAATAGGTCTAGCACAAAATGGAGCAGGGTAGGGTAAAACTGGGAGTAGCTGCTAGCTGAGCAACAAGGCCAGGACCAGGTGCAGTCAATTAAGGGAAGCACAGGAGGCAGCAACTGCAGTGGAAGCTGAAACATGCAATAACAATTGCAAGACAACAGAGATTAGGTAGGAGCCTAAAGCACAGTAACATGAGAATCACAGTGAAAACAAAGGGAAACAAGATGCTGAGGAAATGGAGAAAGCCCCAAAAAGAAAATACAAACACAAAAAACACAAACACAGGAAAACAGAAAAACTGACACACAAGGAAGCAAATAGCAGTTAGAAGCAAAACAAAAACTAACCAAGGCAGGAGACATACACAAACAGAATCTGGCAGAAACCAAGCAGAGCCCAGAGCACAAGTAAAGCTGAGGGGAGGGGGGGGAAGGCCAAGGGGGAAAATAAACCAACAGAGCCTCCGGTTGGCATAGAAAAAATGCCTCAGAAGGAGGTTGGGAGGAATTGCTTATATAGCTTGGGGGTGTGGCTGGTTTTCACCCATTGAACCACAGGTGTAACCTTTCAGTTCTATTTCAGTTATGTGTAGCCTTGAAAATATAAATACCCACTGCCACAGGGCCAACTTGAAAATGCGGCATATACTTCTTCAGCAGTTATGCTATCTAAATAGTCATAATAAGTTAATATATACGCTGCATGTTCTTGCAGGGGACAGAAATGGTGGATCATAGCATTACCTCTTCGTACTCCTCCACGTCTTTGTAGATATCTGTGTTGGGAACCTGCCCCAGGACTGAGTAGTGTGGGCTGGTGAAACAAAATAAAAACACAAAATCAGTTTCCAACCAAACCATTAAATGAATACATTGAAGATGATATCAGATCATTGGGAAAGAGTATTTAATGGCAAAACAATATGTGGTGTTTTGGGGTTAGGGAGTGATATCCACATGGGGGCCTCAAGGGCTGAAGAGCTGGGAACGCAAAACAGTGTGCTGCTTGGGACTTTAGTTTGGCACCAGTTTTTAAAGGCATGGGAACTGGAGGAGCTGGGAAGGACAACCAGAGAATCCTTGACTAAGTGGGTTGGGGTGGTGGCAGTGGAGAGAGCAGAATAACTGGATACTTGAAAACTGCTGTTGATTTACGGAGCCAGGATCAACACAATACAAATGTAGTTTCCACAGTGGCTGGGAGAAACCGTTCAGCCAGGCTGGGTGATGGACTAGTCATGAAAATGGAGCTAATGTAAATTAAGGACGTTTGAGAAGGTGAATTTGCTATATTTAAAAAAGGCAGACATTTGGTAAAACATGGTCCAAATGACCACAGTACCACCTTGGTTAGACAAACAAACCATTTATTTATTTATTTATAAAATCAATGGATGGTTTTGACTTCATACAGAGCTATTAGGTAAAATGCTAAGAGAGTGGGGCCCATTTCTTGCCCTTTTACCCCTGATGCGCAGTCCTTAAACCAGCCTGGATACACCGGTGGGGAAGAAATATTACCTTAGCTCTCATCTGCCTGGTACTCTCACTGTTTTGCAAGAATATTTCTTATCAGATGATTTCCCAGATTACTCTCAACTCCTTAGGTGCTCTGATGGGGGTGGTTTGGGTGGTTTGGAGTGGGTTTGGGATGGGGGAGGTAAGCTGTAGATATTTTCATTCATGTAGACGTAGACCTTATCACTGTCAGTTACTGGTCAAGTACAGTTCAGGCCTTTTTGGTCTGCCAATATGGTCTTCTATGTTGCATAAAGGGACTTTGTCACCCGTTCAAATACAGTGGAAACTGTTGGTTGAAGATTTGTATTCATGTTGTTAAATGTTTAATAAAGTATATTCAATTGGAAAAAAAAGCATAGTAACATCCCATTGAGCCAATGACATCTCATCCTCCCCCTCCCACTGATGCTCTCAGCCTTCACCATCACCTGTGCTCACCCAGGTGGTGATCACCCAGCAGAAAATGCTGCCCTCCCTTCCCTGAGGAGGAAAGCATCTACTGGGATGCTCAATCCACCTCCCCTAGCCAGTATTCCAATGACTCAGGCTCATTCTTGAACCCATGTTGCTGGTATCATGAGAGGTAGTGCTACTGCTTTGCCAACGGGCCTGCAAACTGATCATTTCTGACTAATATAAAGCAGTGTCTAAATTTAGGCTCCAAAACACAGAACAATAGAAGGTCTCAGCTGAAAAATGCCCTGCAGTCAATCCAGTCTGTAAGTTGTCAAACAGTTGGCTGTGTCCCAGTTATGTCAGATGCAGGTGCTTCTGAAAATAGGGAAAGCCACAAGAACAAAATGCAAAGCACCCCTGCTGCTTCTTCTATTCACTGCTTTATTTTTTTATTTAAAGTGCTCTTCAGTGCAAAGAAACTTACAGTAGAAAACACTGTGAATCATACATGTTGCAGTTCCTCTCAACTATCCTGACATGACAAGCCCCAGCACTTTAACTAACAGTCTTCCTCAGGGTGTGTGGCCCATCCAGTCTGCTCTATCCTACCTATTGTTGTTTGTAAGGGCCCTATTGGCCCTTCACTCCTCTTTGCCTCTCTCCTTTTGCTGATGTCCCTACCAGTCCCATGAGACTGTCCCACCCATGTTAGAATTCCCCCACTGATTTCAGGCAGATGACATCCCTTGGTAGTCCGTTCCACACATCCAGCATCACACATCCACAACCCTTTCTGGGAAAAAATACTTCCTTCCTAAATCTCTCTCCCCACCAGCTTCAAGTTCCCGCTTGTGTTTCCGCTTAGTGTGAACAACTCCCTACTTTATTTATCCCATGGTGGTATTTGTACACCTCAATCATGCCCCCCTCCCTCCCTGCTTCCAGTGTATACACATTAAGGTCCTCCAGTCCCTCTATGTACTGTAAAGCCCTACACTGCTGTCCCTAAATCATTCTGGTTACCCTTCTCTGCATTGCCTCCACCATGTCCCAGTCCATCCTCCAGTGCAGACTGCAGAACTGCATAGTGTACGTCAGGTGAGGATGCACTAGGTATCTGTACTGGGGCAGAATCACCTTGTTCTTTTATCTGCTGATCCCCCTTTCTATGTAACCTAGCATCAGGTTCACCCTGCTCACTGCCCTAACGAACTGAATTGATATTTTCAAATTGTCCAGTATTATCACTCACAGGTCCCTCTCCTCAGTCACTTTCTTCACCGCTAAACTCCCCATCCTGTATTCTGTTTTCAGGTTTCTTTACATTACATGCATTACCTTGTACTTTTTTTGCATTAAATGTCAAATGCCATACCCTTGACCATTTCTTAAGTCTTTACAGATCATCCCTTATAGTTCTCAAACCTTCCTAACTGTCCACTCATCCAAAGATCTTTGTACCATCTTTGAAGAGGCAGATCTTCCCCTGGATCCCTACCTCAATATCATAAATAAAGATGCTAAAGAGGACCAGTCATGAGATTGATTTCTGAGGCACTCCACAGGTAACTTCTCTGACCTCTGAGTACTCCTCACTGAGGAAATCCCTCTGGGTTCTCTCACTATAGTCAATTCCTAACCCACTGTGTAATCCTGTCCCTCACCCGGGCCATTCACCTTCTTGATGAACCATTCATGTATGAAGAGTCAAAGACTTTGCTGAAGTCAAGATACATTGACATCGACCCTCTGAGCCTAAACAAGTGCCTCCATCACCCAATCAAAGAAATTGAGCAGGTTGATCTGACATGACCTCCCTCCTATAAACCCATGTGATCTAACGCCCTGAACTCCATTTTCTTCCAAGACAACTACTAGCCTCTCCTTTATCATGGTCCCTAATAGCTTTTCTATTAATAGTATCAGTCTGACAGGTCTATAGTTTCCTGGTTCATCCCTAGTTCCACTCTTGTGCGTTAAGCACTACATCTGTTGTCCTCCAGTCCCTTCACACCTCCCCTGTCTCCAATGAGTTATTAAGGAGCTCTCCCAGTGGTGTAGCCAGGACCTGTCCCATCTCTTTAAGCACTTGTAAATGTACTCCATCCAGGCCCATTGATTTGTTCCTATTTAGTGCATTTAATTCTTTCAATACCATTATCTCAGCAATCAGTTCTATATTAGCACCCTTCCCCTTGACAACACAGTTAGGCAGTGGCTCCTTGTTCTCCACCATGGACACAGAACAGAACTAATGGTTCAGTATGTTTGCCTTCCATTTGTCCTCCTTATCCCATTCTATTCCTTTCCTCTCCTTTTCATTCTGACTGGCCTGTCTTTGTTTTGCGCTTCTCCCTTATGTAATGAAAGAAAGTTTTTTTTCCCTATTCATCATTCCCTCTGCTATTAACTCAATGTCTGATTTTGCTCTCCTCATCCCTTTTGCTGGCCTCCTTCATTCTATTCTTCCACCTGGCAGATTTTGAATTTTCTGAAGGCCTTCTTTTTCTCCCTTTAAGCATCACCCACCTTTTTTGTGTAGCATAATATTTTTTCTTGTTTGTTCTTCCCTACCGCTCTTACAAAGAAACCCATGGCATCTAATACTCCATTACTAATTGAGTCCCACTTGTTGTTCACCCCCTCTACTGCCCCCAGTCACTCCAGTTTCTCCCTCAACAGCTCCCACAACCTACCAAAATCTTCCCTCCTAAAGTCCAGGGAGGGTGGTGGCCCAGCACCGTCAGGTGGGAGGAGCAGGCAGAACAGGAGGCAAAGGTGGGGATAGGGAGGTTAAAATCCCGGTTGACAGAGTGACAGAAGCCCTCAAGTCCCTAAGGAAGAAGAAAGCTCCGGGGCTGGATGAAATAAATCTCAGGGTGCCGACGGAATTGGTGGACATCCTGGTGGCCCCTCTGGAGGAGCTTTTCAACATCTCTCTGCAGACGGGATGGATACCCCATGACTGGAGGGTGACCCAAATCATGCCTATCCACAAGGGTTGATCAAGAGACGAGATGCGGAACTACAGGCCCGTTAGTCTGACATTGGTGGTGGGCAAGATGATGGAGGATATTATCAAGGAAAGGCTAGGGGGGAACTGGAGCAAATGGGTTACCTGGATGATTAACAGCATGGCATTGTTCCAGGGAGATTGTGTCAGACAAACCTTGTGGAGTTCTACAATTGGGTGATGAGTGCCCTGGACCAGGGTAGGCCAGTGGATGCCCTCTTTCTAAAGACTTCCACAAGGTGTTTGATTCTGTACCTCACAGTGGCCTGCTGGCTAAGCTGGGGGAAATGGGTGTGGGGAAGCAGATGATCAGATGGATAGGAAATTGGCTTTTGGAGAGTACTCAGAGGGTGGTGGTTGGAGGGATAGTCTCATCTCCGAGGAGGGTCATTAGTGGAGTCCCTCAGGGATCGGTTCTGGGGCCACTCCTGTTTAACGCCTATGACTCAAGGCTGGGAGTGGTGGTGGATGGGGAGGAGGGGAGAGTGGCCCTGCAGGAGAAACTAGAGGCTCTGGAGAGGTGGTTGAGTAAAAGGAAACTGAAATTCAATGCAGTAAAATGCAGGATTCTGCACCTGGGGGTCAGAAACCCAGGCCAAGTGTATACCCTGGGGGAGACACACTATAAGTCTCGAAGGGCAAGAGGGGCCTGGGGTGAAAGTAGATGTCAAAATGAACAACTCTGAGACTTGTAGGAGGGCAGCGGCCAAGGCCAATAGGATGCTGGGATGCATCGCTAGGGGGATTACCTCCAGAAGGAGGGAAGTGATCCTCCTTCTGTATAACTGCTTGGTTAGGCCACACCTCGAATACTGTGTGCAGTTCTGGAGGCTGCACTTAAAAAGGGACATTGCACTCCTGGAGAGGGTTCAGAGGAGGGCAACCTAGATGATCTGGGGCATGGGGGAAAGGATCTATGGGGAGAGGCTTGAGGAGCTCAACCTGTACACTCTGGAGAAGAGGAGGGACAGTGGGGACATGATAGAGGTCTTCAAGTACATAACAGGGATTAATAAAGGAGGCTCAGATGGGGTGTTCCAAAAGAAAGATGGGGGGGCAACCAGAGGACACGGGTGGAAGCTAGAGGGAGGGAGACTCAGGGGGAGAGGAGGAGGTGTTACTTCACTGAGAGGGTGGTGGAACCATGGAATGAGCTGCCCAAGGGACTGGTAAAGGCAGATACTGTAGAGGGGTTCAAGAGGGGCTGGGACAGGTATAGGGGAGGGTGAAGCTGAGTAAGTCCAATACAGGGGGAATATCTTGGACAGGGGATAGGGAAACCCAAGAGGGTGGGGGGGGCAGCAAAATCAACGCTCAGTATGGGTGCTGACTAGCGAGCAGACACAAAAGACCATAAGGCCTACTCTGCTGGCATTTTAGTATGTTAGTATATTAGTATATATGTGTGTACGTATGTATGTATGTATGTGTATATGTGTGAATGTTTACTTTGGGGCTTGTTTTCAACTTGCAATTAGGCCTCATTTCAGCATTTTGCCTTTCATTGACTGTGTGCTTTAAAATACAAGAACACTTGCAATAAAAGTTGTAAGCTCATCTTACATGTAATAGGGAGAATAGTATCCCTAGGTTTTGTTATCAGTAGAATGTTTTCTTGAAATATACTGAGACATTTTAACATTTATGTGAGATTAACTCTCTGCTTGTTGGTATTTCTTGATAACCTTTGCCCTTCAGGGGTTTCTCAGCTAAAGGCATACTGGTGTTAATTAGCTTCTCTGATGTAATCTCCTGTTATGTTTCAAATGTATATGTTAAAACAATGAGAATTATTTCTGTTTTTTATGCATTATCTGGTGTTAACAGTATGGGATTTTCTAAGTAACTGTCATAAAGCTTCTGAAGAAGGACCTGGGTGGTTCGAAAGCTAGAGCAATTTGTTCTTTCGTTGTAACATCTATGTTGGTCCAATAAAAGGTATCAAATCATTTGCTTCTGGATCTGTTCTTACAAGGACCAATACGGCAACCACACTATTTGTTTGTGTACAGAAAACAAGAAATGCTGCAACATTATGTAAAGTTTCATGGAGCCCTCAACTATGAACTTGTTTACATGTATAACTGTATAACATTTTAACCAACTAACCTCTGTGTTAGTCATTTGTAACTGTGGTACGCTGGAAATCTTTGTTTTACTGTACTGTACCTTATGCCTTTTGTGGACTTTGCTCTGTTTTTCTTTGGGGTACAATTGTTATTTACTGTATTTGTGCAGCTTTTGAAACAAGACCACATCAAGTACAGCTCCCTCCTTTTATGTTCCTCGGTGTAAATGGAGGACTAAGGATGCCGCCATAAGGTGATCCACAATACTGAATGCAATGTACGTGACAGGCTAGTACACTAGTTTCTTAACATAATGCTCTAGGAGAAGCTGCAAAACTGGAAAATATGGGAGGGATGGTGGTGCCCCCCATGTAACAAAAGCCTAAATAAGCTGGTTCATTTAAAACAAATTGTGGACTTTTCCCCACACACCCTTTTCTTAATTTAAAGGGTGTGTGTTGGTTTGTTTATGCTACATCACTACTGGTACTGTAGTTCAGCGCAGCACAGCACAACACATGCAACTGCCCCACAGAATGGTTGTATAGGTTGAATAGTGTTAAGCTTCATAACTAAGGGGTCCTTGGTCCTCCACTTATACTGGTTCCTCAACTCTCTGTAGCAGAAATGCTTCATGAAATGCCTCTGCTAGCGACTGATTTTTTTGGCACTTGCTGTTAGTGGGATGCTTCAGTCCACACTGGACATGTTGATGTCTCCCATTAGATGCACTTTCCCCTGCTCTGCTGCCCTTCTAAACTCTTCCACCAGTTCCCTGTCAGTCACATCTTTCTGAGATGGTGCAAAATGTCTGAAATTCTTCAAAATACTGTATTTGGACACGTATAATTCAGATTATCTGAGTATTAATGCAGATGACCGCTGAAGTTCTTGTTCTGACCCAATACCAGGGTTATGCTTGATATTACAGTGCTTTCCAAACATCTGTGTCCCAGAACTGACTTTGGAAGAGAGTATGGATTCTGCAGCCCAGTAAGGGGCATAGGGCATGGGTCTGCAGTTCTCACACTTGTATCCCATTGATTTTAGCCAAAGATATGTACAGTAATTTCTTACTTTGATTAAGCTCAGTTGACCAAAAGACAATGTGCTAATGTGAGATTGAGATATGCCAATTTCTCTCTAAAGCCACTTCTTATAATCCGCCAATCAGTTTTTTATATTTCAGCTTCTGCCTCACATGGAATCCCAAGGAGGAAGACTGGATGCTTACATTTTACTCCTGCCACGTGACCTGATGTGTCTTTGAACATATGAACATACAAAATTGCCAGCAGAAACAGGCCTCCTAGTCTATCGAGTCTGTGCGAGTGCGCCGCTATCACCTCATCTCTCAGCTGCACCTCCCACGCCCCTCTTCCCAGTATCCCTTACCCTTACCCTGTCCCAACCCCTCTTGAAACTGTTCACCGTCTTACAGGGCACTATGTCATCTGGTAAGGTAGTCCATTTGTTCACCACTCTTTCAGTGAAAAAATTACTCCTCCTCTCCCTGCTGAATCTTCCCCCTCCAATCTCAGTCCATACTCTCTTGTGCCCTCCCCCTTCTCATCTGGAAAATCACTTCTGTGTTAGTCTTGTTTATCCCCTTCAGATACTTAAAGGTCTTGATCATAGCCACCCTATCCCTCCTCTCCTCCAGCGAATACATATTCAACTCTCCCAGCCTGTCCTTGTAGGGTTTGCTCTCTAATCCCTGGATCATCTTTCTGGCTCTTCACTTCACCCCCTCCAACAATCTGATGTCCTTCTTCAGGAATGGGCGCCAGTACTGCACGCTGAACTCCAGTTGGGGCCTGACCAATGACCTATTCAGGGGCAGGATAACCTACTGCCTTCTGGAGGAGATCCCTCTTGCACTACACCCCAGCATTTTGTTGGCTTTTGCTACTGCCTTCCTGCACTAAGCAGAGCTGTTCATGCTTCCTGTAATTATCACTCCTAGGTCCTTCTCCTCTGTGGAACTCCCCAACTGTACCCCATTCAAGTGATAATCCCTCCCCTGGCTCCTGGCTCCGAAGTGCAGAACCTTGCACTTCTTGGCATTGAACCCCAACTGCCATGTTTCAGTCCACTCCTTCAGCTTAGTCAGGTTCTCCTGCAACCACTTCCACCCCTCCACATCGTCAACCACAGCTTCCATCTTGGTATCATCTATGAAAAGACAGATCCTGCCAACTGGGTTTCTTTGCCCTTCTCATATTGCTTTTCTTCCCAGTGCAAGACTCTATAGTCCCCACCAGCCCTTCCTTTATGGTGTCCCATTTCTGGTCTGCATCCATGTGTGGTTGCATATCTGCCAGGTGCCTGCCCAAAATTTCCCCCAACTTGTTAAAGTCCACCCCCCAGAACTCAATCACCCTTGTACCCATTTCCTCTGTTCCCCGCCCCATGTTGAGTGTGAACCACACCGAATAGTGGTCACTCCCAGCTAGTGGTTCCTCCACTTCCAGATTCCTTACAGCTTCCCTGTTATCCAGTACAAGGTCCAGAGTCCTTTCTAACTGAGTCAGCCCCGGCACAGCTGCGTCAGGAAGCTGTCTTGAAATGCTTCTAACAGGATCCACTCCCTTCCACTCATGGTGGATGGAGTGCCCTACTCCACCCCCGGAAGGTTGAAGTTGTCCACCACCACTGTGCTCCACTTCCTGCAGACTGTCCTAATCTGTTCAGCTAATTCCCTATCCAGATCACTCCCCTGAGCTAGTGGCCTGTGCACCACACCCATCCTCAGTGTCTTATTCTTTGCATCTTGGAACTGCATCCATAGCACTTCTGTCCTCCCCTCCTCCCCTTCCTGCCTTTTGCACTTTATCTCCTCCCTTACATAGATCACCACTTCCCCACCATTCCCTTTAGCCCTATCCTTTCTGAAGAACCTGAACCCCAGGATCATCATATCCCAGTCGTGGTACTGGGTGGCCCATGTTTCCATGATGGCCGCAATGTCCACCCCCTCCACTGCCATGAAATCCTGTAATTCCACTGTTCTATTCCTTAGACTTCTTGCATTCAGTGAGACCACCCTCTGGCCTGTCTCCTCCCTTTCCCTATGCTTCCCCCTTTATCCTCCCTGTGCTGCTTTCCCTCTGCCTTTACCCATAACTGGGGGGGGTGAGATCACTAGGCTCCCCTTTCTGGACCCTTTTCCCATCAGCAGTCCCCTCACTACCCCCCCCTGCTAGTTTAAATCCACCTTTGTTGATATATACCCCTTTGTTCCCTGTTTTAGTACTCCCTTCCCTGCTCAAATGTAACCTGTCCCCTGTGTATAGGTCACTACTGCCCCAGTCTGACACTAATCCGTACTCCCTGATACAGCACCAATCCCTCAGCCACTCATTGAACTCCTCTATCCTTTTTTTCCTCACTGTACTAGCACATGGTACTGGGAGTACCTCAGAAAACGCCACCCCCTTCTCCTCACACTGCCTACCCAAATCCTTGAACCGCCCCTTTACCACCTCTACCGTCTCCCCCTCCAAGTCATTTGTACCCACGTGTATCACTATGTGAGGTTTCTTCCTCTCCTTCCATGTGCACTTGAGAAGTTCCTGCCCCGCCTTGCCTGCAGTCAACCCCCAAATAGCCTTGACCCAGATACGACTGTGCCTTTCTCCCCTTCTGCCTCATCTGACCCTTTCAGTATAGAATCCACCAGCACTAGTACTCCCCCATATTCTTGTCCTGCACCCCTCCTCCTGTTTTCACTATCCACATTTCCAGAGTCCACACTGCCCTGCTCCTTATTACCTCTATCCGCACCATTTGCAACTCCTACATCTCCCCCCGTTTCTGCCTCTCCCTCTGCCTCTACCCATCCCACCTTCCTTCTTTCCCAGCCTGACTCCTGAGCATTCAATAACCCTCTTCCCCCCCCACCAATCTTCGACTCCTCCCATACCACCTCTGATGCCAACACTGCAAACCTATTACTTGCTACACCTGCAGTGGTGCCCATCTCCTCCTTCCCCCTTCCATGAGCCTTCCCTCCACTTACTGCCCCTCTGTTCTCCTTACCTCATCCCCCCTCCCTACATCCTCACTGGATTTAGCCCTGCTGTTCCTCCTCTGCTTCTCCCAGCTACTCCTCTCTGGGGTCCCTCCTGCCGCAGCCCCGCCTTACCCTCTCCAGCTCCCTCCAGAGCCTCTGTACCTCCTCTTTCAGTCTGCTCGGCCTGTAACAAATTGGACAACCTCCCAGTTTCCCCACAACCACTGCACCCCACTATCCTCCCTGTGCCTGCCACCCTCACTCCATGGTGCCCCCCATTCCATCCACTATTCCGATGTCTCCAGCCACCCTTATTCATTCCCCTCCACCCCCCAGTGCAATCCCCCAATAATGCCCCATTTTTCTTCCCTTCATTATTCACACTTAACTTAAACATAACCTCAATTTCTTATCACACAGTCTGTACAGCAATAGCTGGATACCATATATGAGCCTACTAGCTTGCTTCCAAGTCCTTCTTTACCCTGTTGGTCCCTAGCTTGCTAGCTCAGTAACTCTAGTTAACACATTTATACATGACCTTGTCAGTTTCAACTTTAAACTTCCAACTTCAAATATGCAGTCTCCCCTCCTTAACCCAAACTTGTCAGTTTGACTTTCAAACTTACAACTTTAAAACATTTAAACCTTAAAATCCAACTAGTAAAAGCTTGAGTGTCTGAACTTTTCGCCACCTATTAGCTTTGACAGTCAGCTCATATGGGAAGTTTGCAGCTCCCCAAGCTCCTCCCTCACAGCCTTCAAGCCCAATCTGCAGTGTCTTTTCAGTATTTAAGAAGGGCTGATGGGGGGTGCTTTCAATCCATCCAGCCACAGTCCCCAGACAAGCCAGCAACTGTTAAAGATTTAATCTAAATTCAAAAACCACCAGCAAAACTTACAAAAAAAAATCAGAGATAAATAAACTCTCACAGAGACAAACTCACCTCATATTCAAACTCCCCTCTAATCTTTCCCCACAGCAAGTAGGAACAAAAAAAACCCTCAGAGATTAACTATTGCGACACAAAATCACCTCATATTCAAACTCCCCTCTAACCTCTCCCCACTCCCTACTGTTTACTGTGGCATGGAGGTTAGGTACTGTAGTTGGTTCTAAGGCTTTAATGTTACCATACAAAGCCCTTTATCCAGTTCAGTCCCACTTACCTAGATGACCCATTGTGCTACCCCCTCAGGCAACCCTACCTGCTGTGCCTTCCTCTGGCAGTAGAAGGTTGTTGTTAACTACCCCCCCCCCCCATAGTAAGGGATTGCTTGGTACACTACTAAGTAATGTTTGCACCCTTAGCCTGAGACTTCAGGAATAGAGGAGGATCAAATGCCCACCCAAACATTTTTAACCTCTGAAAGGGGGGATCATTTCCTTGGTATGTGGTTGTCTCCTAGCATTAGGGAGGTGACTACACACAATGATAAAATTAGAGAAGGGCTTGCCAGCGCTCAGCCCTCATAGTTCTCAAGTAAGCCCCAGTAGCTCACATATATTTGTCAATTACTTATAATTGGAAGGGGACTCAGTTTAAAGATAGGGCCCTTATGGAACCTCATAGAGTTCCAAAAATAAACAGAAAGCCGCTCAAACTCTCAGTCACTGTGGTGCTACCTTTATCACAGAATTTAATAAAGCAGCAAGGGAAGGGTGCACATGCCTACTACAAGGGTGCAGAGTACTATGTACTTGATATGATAAAAGCCAGTATACAAATTTCCGTCATGAGATTAATGTCTTTTACTAGTAGTTCACCTTCTTTCCAAGTTAAAAACTTTTATGTTAAAGTGCTCACCAGCTTATTGGCAAAAAAAAATTAAAAATCAGTGCAAGGCAGCCATTTTAGAAGGATAATTCTTTTTACTTTGCACACAACTCTGAGAAAGCCATGCTGTGATGTGGAGAAACATCAGTTCCTATTTGACCATTCTGCAAGATGGATGTCTAAGCGAGCTATCCTGCAACATGAGCGATGTTAATGGCCCCTTGTATGTGACAGAGAGTGCCCACTGATCCCTGCATCCCTGCCACCTCAGGGCTCCCCTCCTTGACCCATTATATTTAGGCTGCTTAATTTCCTTGACAAGCAGCATATTCTCAATAAACTCAGGGATACTAAAGAAATATCCTGGGAAGGTCGTCGTCTGTGGTTTGTGCAGGATTTGCCACCTACAGTCAGAGCCAAGAGCACTGTCTTGCACCCATCAGTTTCTAAATTAATTGCTGCTGGGATACCGTTTCGGGTGCAATACCCAGCGATTCTCCAAATAAAGCATGAAGGCTCTTGACACTGATTGGAGGAGCTAAGGTGCTGCACGCTGCTCAGTTGTGGAGTTGAGCTGGGAGAGCAGGATTGTGAAAAGGCTTTGTGACTGTTTATTACAGGTATTCCACCGTTGCCTCACTGGGTTAAGCCTGTGGCAGTACATGTTCACATTTCTTATCAGGAGAACTTGTGCACCTGAGTTTTAGACTCCCAGTCTGTGCTGTCTGCTGCTGCTCTAGAGGGAGCTTGGAGTGCTGTGGGTGAGGGGCAGCCTGCTCCCCTTGGGGCGAGTGGAAAGCATTCGGACTGCTGATGCATGGACTAGTTTTCTTGTCGAAAATATATTACTATAAAAGGAACTTCTGTGAAAGTTCCTTTTCCTTTTTTTTTAGCCCTTCCTATTCTTGGTATTTACCTCACTGTACTGATGGCCCTACTATTAAAGCCTTAAGTGCTTAAGGGCTTAAGTTCTCTTGTACTTCATTTTGTTTTTATGTAGTGTTAATTTTTTTTTTACCGTATATATAGTGTATTACTCAATGATTTTATGATTTTGTTAGTTGTTTGGCTTGGAAGTTTTGTATTGGGGAAGCGGTTACTGATATAAAAATGGAGTTATGGGAGTGTAATGGAGTGTTTCAGAGGCTAAGAGGTTCCTAATTAAAATTTATTAAAAAACATTAAGTACCTCAGCTCTATAGTATTAGCTGTTTTTGTTGTTTAATGGGATTATTGGTTTATTGGTCCGTAAGTTCTCTATTAAGGTCCTGATAGGAAGCGCGCTGTTATTAATTAGGATTCTGTATATTTAGCATGTAGGCAGTAGACTGTGATAAATTAAATTGATTGACTTAATGATTGAATCTTTTGAAAACACGACGAAAGCGTGCTACATTTGGTAGCTGGGGAGTGATTTAAAAAGCTTCTGCTCCAATCTTAGAAGCATCTTTCTGTTTTTGGTTTTAGCTCTGCTATACTGCTGTTATACTGCTGTACAGTGGTGTTAGGCATTTTCAGCAAGTTTACAAGTTAAATAAGAAGCTTGGGATTCGTACCTACATCTGAATTTAACTTGTTGAGAAAAGGACGAAGTGCGTTTTGGCATATTCCATTGCATTTTATATTTTACTTGCCGCTTGGTTGGAAAAGTCTGCTTGCTCTGAATTATTATCGGAGCTTAGTGTACTATTTAGTATTACTGAGAGCAGTAGCCTTTTTTTTTTTTGTGCTTGACCATAGCTGGTATAACAAGTAAGTTCATAAGTAATCTTTCAATAAGCAAGCTTTTAATCTATACAAGTATTTAGAAATGGGTATAACTGCCTAGACTATTCAGTTTTATTTAGAAATATTAGAATCATTAGTGACTTGATGAATTTAATCTAGCTTTGACATACATTAAAAAAGTTTGCAAGAGTAATTTAAAGTGCATAGTTATAAAGTTATAGATTATTTTTTGCTTTAGTGGTACATATTTTTTTTCTATTTTGATTGTTACGGCTTAGTTTTTTCTTTTACCCTGTTTAGTGACCCTCTGGGATTTTATGTGTGTCTGCATTATGGAGCCTACTGGATTGGGAATCTGGTGTGAAAATTTACACAGCCAGTTATTTTCCTGGAACTTTATGGGAACTTCAGACGCTTTGAATAGAATGGCCCCTTTTGGTAAAAACTGTAAGAACTGATTGCTGGGGGCTGCTGGGTTCATTGCTCAGCCTTATTTTAAGAAGAAGAAAGAAGAACCCTGCAGGGCATTTTTCCTTTCCTTTGCTGAAGAATTGAAGAAGTGAACCTTCCTTATTTGGACATTAGGTATTGACAACTTTGGTACTGTCTTGTATTCTTGTTTTGCAACATTGCACACATCTAAATTGGGATTAATAATAATGATTCTGTATCCCAACTTGATAGTTCTACATATTTACATCTGCATCTGCTCTGCATTTGCAGGGAAATTCTTTATAGCAAACTGTTTTCTTATTGAAAATATTTTTTCATGTTTGTGTTCCACTGCCTTATTGTTTATTGTGGTGTTCAATAATTTATAATTTAAATAATCCTGGATATTGTTTTTAATATTTACAATACTTACAATATTTATAATCATCTGCAGGACCATCATGTTATATTAGTGGAACTGATTGTTTTACTTTCTACCTTTTTTAGAGGGTATAGGTTTTATATATTCTCACCTTTTGCTTTAATCTAGTGTTTTAGTATTCCCTAGTAGTGCTTATTTCTTTTCCTAGTGCAGCATGAGAGGGGTGCTGCACTTCTGAGGTGCCGTCTTTCGGATGAGATGTTAAACCGAGGTCCCATCTGCCTGGATTGGTGGTAGTTCAGGTGGATGTTAAAGATCCCATGGCACTTATCGAAAAGAGTAGGGGAATTTCCCCGGTGTCCTGGTCAAATTTCCCTCATTCACTAAAATACCACCAACAGCTTAATCTGGTTCAAATTCAATTGCTTACCATCTGTACCCTACCCTGGTCGCCCCTGAAAAAGGGACTTCTAGGCCCAGTGGGCTTACCGGGTCAACAAAATTCAACATACAAACAAACAATAATTGGTAATTAGTTATTGATAATTATGGTGATTACAAGAGCTCAAGCTAATGATACAGATAGAATACAGGATGTCCCTAAAGCTCTTAAAATCCAAAAGGGTATGGGAGGAATGTTAAATGTGTATCAGAGTGACAAGCCACTTGGTGCTAATAGTGCTAATAGTGGGGTAATTGATGTATTGGGTGAGATGCTTAGTAATATAACAGATAAAGAACAGAAAGGACATGAAATGTTAGAAGAATGGAATGTGAGAAAGAAAATGGTACAGAAAGTTGAGAAAAATTGAGGTAAAGGAGAAAAAGGTGGAGAAGAAAAAGAAGGAAGTGAAGATAATGATTTTAAAATAGCAAGAGAAATAATGGGAAAGGAAAATGAAAAGGAAAAAGTAGAAATGGTAGGAAAGTAAGGATATGACACAAACTAGGATGTCTCCACTGTTCAGGAAAAATCTTAACAGGAGGGTATTATCAAAGTCTGAGATGTTTGAACAAGAAAGTGGTATGGATTAAACACTGGTATTTAAAGGAATTAAAGAAATTAAAATAATAAAAGAAACAAAAAATCAGAGTTTTTCAACATCCACCCCATAGTAGAAAATTATGTGAATATGATAATGACTCCATCACCCCCTAGAGTATGTAGTTTAGGAGTAATAGAGTGGGATGACTCAGAGAAATTAACTGAAGATGTCACCTTATATACCCCAATTGTAACTAGGAACTTGATAAATGAGAAATCATTTGGTAAAGGTGGAAAGAAAATGGAAATTATTGAAGATTTTCAAAATACTATACAAGATCTTAAAATGTTGGATGATTATCAAAAACTAAAATTAAATGGTTCTGTTGATACAAAGGTTGTAATTGAGAGCCTAGCACCAAAATGGGACCAGGATGATAGGATTGGAAAAGAGAGAAAAATAATGGATAAGTCTATGATGTATTATTCTACAGCAATTAGTGAAGAGATAATTGCAATTATGAAAAATCAACATGCTGTGAATTTGATATTAATGGAACAATTGATAGCAATAAGAAATAATATTGATACACTTAAGGAGAATATAGTTATAAATGGATATAGAATTGATGAGATGTTGGATGTTTTGAATAAAATACAACCCCCAAATAAATCATCATCAATTATGGTGATGGATAACAAGATAGTTAACAAGACAGAAAATGAAGAAAAGAAAATAAGACCAGATTTTTCCTCTTTGTTATTATCAGACAATATTAAAAATAATGGGCCTATAGCTCAGAGGAAAAAAGAAAAAAAACAAGGGAAAGGATCAGAATAAGATAAAAATTAAAGAGTGATAGCAGTGGTCTACAGGGGAGACAAAAGGAAGAAAGGGGGTTTGAGGAACATGAAGACACTCATAGGATAGGTGTCGACCCACTGCTAACGACTATGGATGATGATATTGTAAAGTGGGGGCAGGAAATGAATGGCCCAAAACACGTTGTAAAAGCTGTGGAGGAAAAGTTAAAGAAGGATCAAAATGCAATTAGCAAAGAACATGTAGAATGGGAAAGGGGTGATAAGTGGGATAAGGATTGTTGTCTAAAACTGTATGGTCTAAAGAGAATGGACGATGATTTGGAGACAACCCAGAAGGATCAGGTAATGAAAATACTGAATGAAGTACTTGAATTGGCAATTGATGAGGGAGATATTTTTGAAGTGTCTAGGCCATCAAATCCTGGCTCTGCAGACATAGTATGGATAAAGTTACCCATAAGAGAGTGGCACAATCTTTGTGGAGAAATGGTTATCTACTGAATTGTTTGAAACTAAGCTTGGAATTGGAATCAGAAACTGTATATAAAAAAGAGAATGTGATAGTAAACAAGCAAGAGAAACCTGTAATAATAATAATGTTTGGCTATCCAGGAATTTATAATGAGACATCAAGAAAGCTGACATGGTCTATTTGTAATTTGATTTCCAATGTTTTTCAGATAAGATTAGGAAGAATGGGTATTATGAGTACTTATTGGCATGAAAGCTTAAGTGAAGATAGTCAGATGGCTATAGTATGTAAAAATGAAGACATAGCACAAAGAATATTGGAATGTTATGGGAAATTGGATACGATGGGAATCCATGTCATGCATCTGAATGCCCTTTATAAAGAAAGTGATCAGGCTTCAAGGAAGGAGGTAGAAAGAAAGATAAAGAGTGCTACTGAGCATTTTGTGATAAATGAATCAATTGAGACCTATAATATATTTCAATTGTTAGAAGAATCAAGTTGACCAGAAGAAAAAATTTCAAATAGTGATTTTGTAAAAAACAATTATGACATAATAAATGAAGGATGTGATGAGATTAAGAAAGAACAAACCCTAATTAGTTTTATGACTTGGAATATAGCAGGCTATGGTACCAAATTATATAATCACGACTGGTTGACATTTATTAAAGAAAATGCAGTCATTTGTTTATAAGAGACTTGGCATGATATTAAAACAGATATAAATTTAAATGGGTACCAAATCTTGCAATGTCCAAGCTACAAGGACACTAAATTAGGGAGAAGAGCTGGTGGCTTAATTACACATGTAAGAAATAGAATATTTATGTTTATTAAAGAATTGATTAAAGATTACAATTATATGATTCTCAGACTAGGGACAAGTAAAATATTTATAATATTAGTTAGTTGTTATATACCACCAGTTAAGTCTAAATATTATAAAGATTTGGTATGGCAAAGGTTAGAAAGCAGTATTCTTGAGGTCTCTATGGAATATCCAGGGAACCCTCTAATACTACTTTGAGACCTTAATGCCAGAGTTGGAAGGTTTGATGGCCTAACAGATAACACAGTTATACAGTGGATATATTCAGTTACTGAAAATCCGAAAAGGAAATCAAAGGATGAAAAAACAACTTAAATGGGAAAAACTGTGTGAAATATTAAAAAATAATGGACTCTATATTTTGAATGGGAGATTGAAGGGGGATGACGATGGAGTAACAACACATATTTCAAAATATGGAAATGCAGTACTTGATTTAATATGTTGGAGAGGTCCTAGTGATTGGTGGAAGTCATTAATTATGCCTTTAAGACTTGAAAGTGATCATTTACCAGTAATAGTTTATACTGATCAATTGGAGGAGGAAATGGGTATAGTAAATAATAAAATAAAACCATCTCAAGTGGAAATTAGATACAAGAAACAGATTAGATGGACGGTGACTTTAGAAATGCAAATTATAGGACAATTAGAGACATTCCTAGATGAGATTAAATTAAAATTAAATGAGTTAGATATTATTACACTTTATGGTAGATTGAAGAACTTTTTTTTAAAGAAATCCAGCCTAAATTATATAAAGAAGGAGGCTTCACATATAATATGCAGGCTATTGGATGGTTTGATAAAGAGTGTAGACTGAGTAAAAATGTTTGAGAATATATAGACAAAATGGTAGAAAAGAGACATATGATATCTTAAAGGTGGTAAGAAAAGAACATAGGAATTTATTATTATCTAGGAAAAAGGAATTTTATGCCGAGTAGTGGAAACAAATGACAGAAACAATAGAAGCCAAGGATAATAAGAAATTTTGGACATTAGTAGCCAGAGGCTGTAAGGAACTTTTAGTAGAAAATGTAAATTATATACATTCTGAGGGTTGGTTAGAGCACTTTTCAACTGTAATGTATAAAATGATTGAGGAGAACTCATGGCCAACTATGAAAAGGAGTATGATTAGTATGAATTTCATTTCAATTACAAATGTTGACGTAAACCTGGCAATAGGAAAACTTAAGCTTAACAAGGTGCCAGGACCAGATATGATGCCAGGAGAGTTATTTAAAATCAAGGATACTCAATGGGCAGAATTCTTAGCTACATTGTTTAGCAAATCTATATATAATAACTTTATCCCTCAGTCCTGGAGGGGTGCAGTAATAGTCCCTATTTATAAAAAAGGCAATAAGCATGATCAGAAAAATTATAGGGCAATCAGTTTGCTGGACACTGTGGGAAAGATTTTTGCTAGACTTTTATTAGATCGTATTATGATAGGATTGGACAAAAATGGGGGCCTATCTTCTCTTCAAGCTGGTTTTCGTAGGACAAATTCCACTATGGATAACGGTTTTATCTTGCATCATTTATGTGAGAAATATGTTAAGATAAGGGCACATAAGCTATATGCAGTATATACAGATTTCTCTACTGCATTTGATACAATTGTTAGAACTAAGTTATGGGACACAATGTATAATATCGGTATAGAACCAGTACTGATAAATATTATAAGACTACTGTACTCGCATACATGGGCTCAGGTTAGACTGGATATGAGAGGTAATTTTTCTCCACAATTTCCAAATAATATGGGAGTAAGACAAGGGTGTATGCTTGCTCCAACTCTGTCTGCCATTTATTTAGACCCCTTGTTGAGAATTCAGCAAACGTCTAATACTGATTCCCCTAAAATTAGATCGGATTACTGTGCGGGACTAGCATACGCTGATGACCTGATATTATTTTCACTAACGGAAAAAGGTCTTCAGGATAAATTGAATCTTCTTGAAATATTTGCCATGGACAGGAACTTAAAAGTGTGCATGTCAAAATCTAATATAATGTTGTTTGGGGAAAAAATTACAGTGGGAAATGGCATATAAATTCACAACCGCTGCAAATTGTGGATGAATATACCTACTTAGGGCTGTTTTTTTCAAAACATTTATGCTGGAAGACACATTATACTACAGTGTACAATGCATTGGTAAATTCAGCTTTGGCCTTAAAAAGATTTAATTTAAAATTTGGGGGTTATACAATGAAACCTTTATTAAAGGCTATTGAAGCAAAATATAACACAAATATTATATGGGACAGAAATAAGTGAACATAAGTATTTAAAAAATATGGAAAAAACAGTCATAAGGTTGCTGAGATCTACAATGGGTTTACCGTTAATGGTACCAGCCTCATATGGATGAGCAGAAATGGGATTAATAAATTTGAAGGCATTTGCCGAGTCAAATATTGTTAATTTTTGGATAAGATTAAATACTTAAGAGGATGGTAGAATGTCTAAGAAACGTTTGGAGGAAAACAAATATTGGGAAATGAATGGTATAAAGTCACCATGGTTGCAGAAAGTTAGAAGGACACTGAGGACAGTAGAATTAGAGCAATTACTGGATTTGACATACCAGAATGGGTGATCTCTGTCCATAATAAGAAATATATAAAAAAATTGTTAATCAGGAAGTTTAATAACATAGATATGGAAAATATTAAAAATTACCGTTATTTATTGTGGAACAGTAATAATATTCTAAATCATAATTATAAATATTACTTAGATGTACTTGAAGAACCTGAATTAAGAAACATTTATGCCAGGTTTAGAATTGAGTCCCAGGAATCAAATAAATTAACAGCTAGATTTAATAGAGAAGTAGATATAGTTCATTCTTATTGCCTATGTGGAGCCTTAGAGATAGAAAACTTGTTGCATATGATGTTAAAGTGTATGTGGTATGAGAAGGCCAGAAATAAATGGCTGGCAGATATATTATCTGACCTACAAGGTTGTGATGATGAATTAAAGATTAGCATACTTCTTACAACAAATGATGAATATATAATAAGGAAAACAGCAATGTTTTTAATTAATATAAGGGAAATAAGGGCTAGTATTGTACGGACAATGATTATAAAACCTTAAAAAGACTATATTTAGGGAGAAATCGAGTCATTATACTAAGGATTGTCTTGATTAATTATATGTATATGTGCCATGGACATTTATATTTATTGTATGTCCTTTTTATCTTGTATATCTGGTACCTGTGATAGAATTATGTATATGTCTATTTTATATTTGTTGCTTTTGTAAAGATCTTTTTAGATTGAACAATAAAAATTGAACTGAACTGAACTGATTCACCAGAGCAAGCAGCATCGGATCTTCGCAAGCTATACCCAGACCTGTTCAAGTGAGCACTACCTGGGGCTCGGATGCTATGCTGCTTACTACTGCAATACATCAGTGAGTAATCTTTGGCTTCTATCTTTTTGCCAACTATTCAAGTATGAGCACCTCGTTTGGAATGTTTGTTTTCTCTGTGAGTTGTGGGATTACCCCTGAACTTGAAGAAAACTATTTCTGGGAGTCCCCGAATTGCTTGTATTCTCAAAGCTATGAAGGGGCCAGGAGTAGGCCTCCCCGCAGACTGTGGGCCTAGACTGAACAGTTTTGTGCCTTATTGGATGCCTTGTTATGGCTGTTTTCACATGCGAGAAGCAACTGCTTTGTGTTTGCCCAATCTAAGTATAATTCCCACAGCTAAGTTTATAGACCTTTTCTCTACAATTGTTGCTGCCTAAGTTGTTTTGTTAAATATGGCGCGGAACACTTTGTTTTTATCACCTCCAGATCCCCCAACATTTAAGTGCATCACACTTCACAAGGACATTAACCAAATTGAGGCAGTCCAGAGAAGGGCAACCAAAATGGTGCAGGGACTGCATCAGAAGACATATGAGAATAGATTAACGAGCTCAATATGTATACCCTTGAGCAAAGGAGGGAGAGAGGTGATATGATCGAAACATTCAAACACCTTAAGGGCATTAACAAGGTGAAAGAGTCTAACATGTTTCAATATAAGAAAAATAGCAGGACAAGAGGACACGGCATGAGATTAGAGGGAGGCCGATTAAGGGGGAATGTGAGGAAATTCTTTTTCACAGAAAGAGTGGTGGATGCATGGAACGGCCTACCTCAGGAAGTGGTGGCTATGAATACAGTGCAGGGCTTCAAACAGGCATGGGATAGGCATAAGGGAGCAATGCAGATGAGTATGAATAGATAGGCCACTGACAGAGCAAAGGCCGATGGCACATTTATAAGGTAGAAAAAGAAATGGACAGACTGGATGGGCCTTACGGTCCTTATCTGCCATCAGCCTCTATGTTTCTATGTTTCTATGTAATTGAGCGACCATTGTTTCCTATGTTACGGATACTCTGCTGTGCAAATGAGTTCATTTTTCTACATGAACTTTATTTTCTTTTTCTTATTTAAGAGTTTGTTGGACATAACCACTCTGACTGATCTAATTTGTATCACTTGGGAGAAGAATGTCATATATTGTTTCCTTTTATTGCCTGCTTAATGTGTTCCCCTTCACTATATGGTATCTCCCTCTTTGATATGTAAGATGCACAGGCAGCATTTATTTCTGTAAAACCTATTAATTAATGTACCACTGTTTTGACTTTTATCTTCACATATGCTAGTATTTACAGATGGAAGGTTAGTCTGGGAAGAATGGTTGAGTACTTAATATTATATATTTTTCTTCCACTTTCTCAAGCCTGATATTAGAATTGTACATCATATTGCTGAGTTGTCTACATATTTGAATGCTCATTATACTGCTAATCAATGGTGTTTGGGGGTTAAGATGGTGCAAGGGAGAAGGCTGGTTGTCAGGGAGGGCAGTAAATATGACTAGCATCATGGGCATATTTCTTTATGGAGAACAGTCATTAGGACCAGGGATAGTAGTCCTTATTGTTTTTTCTACTTTTATAACTTGTTAACTTTAGTACATGGGGGAGGGATACAGGGTACATTAGGGAGTGGGGGTGGGTACACTTTTACTGTCTGTGGTCCACATGTGATTCCTGTTATAGCTATAGAGAGCTCCCCTCTCATGGTTTCCAATGTAGCTTTCTAACATTAACCCTGTCTCACCCTCCGAGTCCTCACATCGATAGCTAATGTATGGTCCATATAATTTTATAAGCTTGAATGTCAAGGGAGCTAGGGATAGGTGCAAGTGATCGATTATACTGTGTAACTTGAAGCTCCTCCATGTGGGCATGGTTTGTTTACAGGAGGCTCACCTCTGTCGAGCTGATGTTCCCCTATTTCAAAGGGAGTGGGTGGGGCAAGCATATGGATCTGGTGTATCCTCTAAATGTGGGGGGGGGGTTATCATATTAATAGCTAAAGGGATCCCCTTCCAGCTCACTCAAGAACTATGGGACCCAGTAGGGTGATATATCATAGTGATAAGAACCCTGGGCTCACAGCCCATTGTGATTGGTTCAATCTACGGTCCTAATATACATTCCCTGAAGTTTTTCACTCAATTCCTCCCCCTGTTAACCTTTACCCCTCCTCTTCCTATTTTTTTAGAGGGAGACTGGAACTTTGTTCCCCAGAGTAACCTGGACAGGTCAGATACCAAAATGTCCAGTCTATCACCAGCCCAGAGGGCACTCTGGGATCTAATGGATGGATGGATTGGGATTAATAGATGTATGGCGAGTGCTTAACCCCTTGGCTAGACAATATTCTTTTTATTCCCCACCCCACAAAACTTCCTCTAGAATTGATTATTTCCTGGTTAGCTCCTGTTGCTTGCCAGGAATTCTTCCCTTAGATATCCATCCAATGGTTCTATCTGACCACTCCCCAGTAGGAGTCTCCTATTTACTGGGTCAAGCACCACGGTGTGATTAATTGTGGCAACTCAATGCACAGTTATTACAATCTCCAGAACTGTCCCATATTCATCAGTTTATCACCAATTTCCTCAACCTCAACAGAGGCTCGGTGGAAAGGATCGACACTCAGTGGAGTGCCTTGAAGTGTGCCACCCGGGGAGAATTCATTCTTCTTTTCGCAGTGAGAGTCCACAGCAGTAAACTTAGGCTAGTGGCACTTTTGGATGCCATCTGTGGACTGAAGCACTCCTTATCACACTCCTCATCAGAAGAAGAATGGGCTACATTGCATGCCCAGTATGCCCAGTATGCTGATCTCCTGACACAGAAAGCGGAGTTGAGTCTCCACTGCACCAAAATGAAATATCTGGAGGCTGGAGAAAAATTGGGAAAACTCCTCGCTCTCCAGCAATGCCAGATAGAGATGACCAAATTTATCCCAGGCCTTCGCTCTCATCCAACCTCCCCAGTGATTACAGATGCCAGGCAGATGGCTGCAGAATTCAGTTCTTATTTCCACACACTATACACTGTTGACCCAGGCTCTGACCTCTCCCCAGAAGCTATCTCAAATTATCTTGATTCAGTAGAAATTCCCACATTGGCCCCATCACTAGCAGAGTCTCAGGTGCTCCCATTACAGTTGCTGAAGCTGAAAAGGCTATTAAATCTCTGCCACATGAAAAGGCACCAGGCCCAAATGGGTTCACTAACAATAGTTACTTGGCCTGTGCCCCCTAATAGCCCCGCTACTGGCAGAAGTATTTATTTATTGGTTTGAGCAAGACCTATGTCACCCAGCTTTTCTCGAAGCTTTAATTACTCTAATACCAAAATCTGGTAGAGATCCCTTACTTGCAGAGAATTACTGCCCTATTTCCCTTTTAAATTCAGACGTAAAAATTCTCTCCAAGATTCTTGCCTTCTGCTTAGCCCCCATCATGGGTCCACTTTTCAGATGCGAGCAAGTGGGCTTTATGCCTGGCCATTTTTCTGGGGATCATCTCGGGAAGCTGTTGCACATATACGCTGCCTCCAGGGAGAGCAGGTCCCCTATGGTCCTGGTCTCCCTGGATGCGGAAAAAGCTTTTAACCGGGTAGCCTGGGCCTTCTTGTTTGCAGCCCTTCAAAAATGTGGTATCCCTCCTGAATTTATAAAATGGGTTTAGATCTTAAACTCTGTCCCATCTGCTCATGTCTTTTGCAATGGCTGCCTGTAAGCCCCCTTCCCTCTGCAGCGGGACACTCGGCAGGGCTGTCCTTTGTCTCCCCTTTTATTTAACCTTTACCTAGAGCCCCTAATATGAAAATTGTGTCATCCTGATACTCTACAGGGGATCCCAGTACAGGGTAAGCGTTATACCCTGTCTGCATATGCCGATGATTTACTACTCCATTTGGGGAATCCCTGCACCTCTATACCAATTCTGTTTGTTTGTTTGTTTGTTCAAGGTAAAAACCAATTGAGTAAAATATTCATTCACAATGGTAACCATTACAAAAATACAAAATACAGGTCAACACTCCACATAGTAAATACAATCAAACAACAAATCAATACAATTCTGCTTCAGGAAATCTTGAAATTCTCTCAGGTATCCTTCTACAAACTAAATCTCTCTAAAACTAAAATCTTTCCACTCAATAATTTGGTCTGTAGAGAGAATATCCAAAGTTTGGGTCTCTCTTGGAAAACTAAAGCATTAACTTGTTTAGGAATAAAAATCACCCAGTCTTATTCCTCCATGGTTAAGGAGAACCTGGGTAAACTTATAGAAGTGCTCTACCTAGATCTGAACAGATGGGCTGCTTTGCCATTATCCTAATGGAGATGGGTCAACATTATTAAAATGAATGTTCTGCCTCGCATACTGTATCCACTGGGGATGTTGGGATTTTATCTCCCTAAAGTCTGTTTTTCTCGGCTACAGTGAATATTCAATGTTTTCCTTTGGAAAGCATCGGCTGTTTGTTGGGCCTACGTAAAACTGATTGCCCCCAAACAAAGGGGTGGTCTAGCCCTGCCATCTGTCTTCCTTTAGTATGAAGCTCAACACGCAAGGTAAACTACTCCGTTGGAGAACTACATCGGACTCGGCTGCCTTCAATGATTACATTCCAATATGGCTACAAATTGAGAGGGACATGGTGAATGGGTCAGGCTGTTCATTGGCCAGTCTGCTCTATTCGTGATCCTCTCAACTCCTACGAGCATTGCGTTCCACCCTTATTGAGTGGTCCATTAAAGCTTGGGGTCAATTGCAATCATATTTAAACTTTTCTTGGTCCCTGGCACTCTCTCAACCCCTTCTTCACAAACTCCACTTTCAGGTACACCACCGTCCCATCTGTCATCTTTTTGCCCCCATCTGAGCAACTGCACTTTGATTGACTTTCTTCAGGAGGGAAAATGTGTTCCCTTTTCCTTTTTACAGTCTCAATACCAGGTAAAGAGCTCTGACTTTTTCAAATTTCTTCAACTCAAAAGTGCAATTTCCAACTTTCTAGGCCCACGACCCTGGCACCTACCACAGATTGATAGGATTGAGCCCCTCCTGAGCCTAGCTAGCAGCTCCAGGTGGTATCTGTGCATTACAAATATTTCCAAACTATAGATCCCCACCTACCCACTGGAATATGCTATTATTGGGTCTAAGCCTTGCACCTTCGAGACAATAAAGCCTTTTGGGAACCGATCTGGACTAGCATTTATAAGTATATTAAGCAGGACTGTTTGTGACTAATGCAATTTAATATAATGCATTATTTATATTATACCCCTGCAAAACTTTATAGAGTCAGCAGGCTTTCCTCTCCTGATTGTCATAGATGTAAGGAAGCCCTGGGCTCCCTTGTCCATCTTATCTGGGATTGTCCTAATATTCAGCCCTTTTCGGCTCTCATTAAGCAGGCACCAGATCCCTTGCTGGGGTTGGATGATCTTTTTACTCCTGAGAGTTGTCTCTTAGGTATTTTCTCTTCTGGTATCCCTCGAATCTGAAAGGCCCATCTCTCCATAGTCACAGCAGTTGCTAAATTAATAATTCTTCGACACTGGAAAGATGCTACCTCTCCCTATTTCATAGAATGGCACTGAGAGATACTTCTTGCTCTCCAGCTGGAAAAACATATAGCCTCTATGTGTAAAGGATTGAAATTCTACTGTACTACATATGAACCGCTTTACACATCATTATCTTTATGGGGTACCTAATTCCAGATGAAACCCCGCTTCCATAATGGCCTGTCATTCATATCCTTTAATAGCGGTGACTTGCACCTTTCCCACCAATGTATCTTCCTGGTGTGTGGACCGCAGACAGGGTGGGGGTGGTTTTGGAGAGTGATGAGTGGGGTGGGGATGGGTTTTGTTTTTAATGTCAATATCACTACAGTACATGGCACATGTTAGTTTTACATGCAAGTCTTCTTTAGCCGGACATTTTCCTGACTCGAGTCTAATTATGTTAATATTCTGTTTGGATGGTTGGATGGTCATCTTAAAAATTTAATAAAGTATACTAAATTTAAAAAAAACATGAGCGATGTTTATAAATGTCTGCCTTGCACTGAGTTTTTTGCCAATAAGCTGGTGAGCACTTTATCAGAAAAGTTTTTTAACTTGAAAGATGAACTAAAACACCTTAATCAAATTATGGAAATTTTTATATTGACTATTATTATATCAAGTACATTGCACTTTGTAGCATTGTGATATCTTATAAAGTGTATTTCAACACTAGCAGCATGTGAGTGGTGGTGGGGATGGGGGGGACACGGGTAATGTCACAGCAAAGTGATGTCATGCATCCACATCATGGTACTGAGGAGAAATTTTTATTTTATTTATTTATTTATTTGAAAATTGGTAACTGGGAAAGGCATACTGAGCCAGGGCTCATTTCGAGGTGTGGCTCACGGAAAACAGAAAGGGGATACAATAAATCAAAAACAGCAATAAAGAAACATTCAAAAGATAAAATGCAAACAGTGAACAATTCAACAGGATGCTAGTGTAAATAACAATAAACAGTGAACAGATGGTTTTATCATAGTATCATGGTAATGTGTCAGCAGAAAAGGGCCACCCTGGTCCATCTAGTCTGCTCATTTCCCACCCGCCCCTACTTGTCTCCACTTCCCAGGGATATTTTCCTCTGCCCACCAGCCAACCCCTTGTGTCTGTCCCATACCCTCTTGAATTTCTCCACTGTTTCTGCACATACCACCTCATTAGGTAATCTGTTCCAGGGTTCCACCACCCTCTCAGTGAAATAACATCTCCTTATATTGCTCTTAAATCTTCCCCCTTCCAATCTTAAATTATGACCGCTTGTTTTAACTCCTACTTTCCTTTTGAATAATCTACCTTCATTCAGTTTATTTATTCCCTTCATATACTTAAAAATCTCTACCATGTCACCTCTATCTCTTCTAACCTCCAGCGGGTATAGATTTAATTTGTGAGCAACACTAGTACTAAATTAAAATGACACAACCAGGAGGAAACAGATAAATCAGGAGGATTATGGCAGGGGTGAAAAAGGCAACAGGGACAGGTCAGGTAGGTGGCTGACAGGAGCCGGAGGGAGAGGGGAGGAGCTTTATTTGGTGCCTATGAGAAACGGGGGGGGATGAGAGAGGAGGGTAGCTGGTTCCAGAGGGAGTAAAGATGATAGGAGAAGGCTGACTGTGCAGCAAAGGAGTGAGAGAGAAGTTGTGAGGATCTGTGGAGTGGAGAGAGAGAGAGAGAGTGAGGCTGAGGCAATGGCCCAGAGGAGTGTGCCTAGGTAAGATGGTAGAGACCCAAACCAGTATATGAAGATGAAGGAGATGCATTGGGGATGGTGATATGATGGTAGGGGGAGGATGGATAGCGAGGAATAGAGGAAGCAATGATGAGTACATGGGGAGGAAGTTGGTAGCAAAGTAGTAGTAATATTTATTAATGTGTGGCTCCCTTTCCTGGAGGCTCAGGGCACCATTATAAAATAGGGTCAAAATTATAATCAGGTATACAAATCAGTCATACTTAAAATACATCAATATAAACTAACCTAGATACTTAATAAATAACCAAAAGGGGTTTACAGATGTTACAAATCCACCCCAAATGCCTGCTGAAATAAATAGGTTTTCAGGCCTCTTTTAAAGGCCTCTACCAAGCCCCCCCCAAAAAAAGCATTGGGTAGGGCATTCCAAAAAACTGGGCCCTCCACTTCGAATGCTCGGTCCCCTGACATCTTCAGCCTTGACTTCAGCACTACCAGAAGGCCCTCTTCAGTAAAGCAGAGCAAATAAGAAGGCACATAAGGATGTGGGAGCTCAGTCAAGTAGGCAGGGCCCAGTCTGTGTAGGACCTTAAAGGTCAGAAGACCCAATTTAAAAGAGATATGCCATTTGACCAACAGCCAATTCAGATCACGCAGTGCTCCTGAAATGTGGCAGGATCTTGGAAGCCCTGAGTAACCAGGCTGCTACGTTCTACAGCAGCTGAAGGTATCGTAGTGTACCTCTACTGACCTCAAGGTAAACAACGTTACAATAGTCACGTCTCAAGGTCACAAATGTGTGTACCAGTGTGGTCAGTCACCAGGTGGGACAAGGAATCTAATCTGGCTGATATTCTGCAGGTGGAAAAAGCCATTCTGGACTACTGCCAACACTTGAGCTCCATTGTCAGCCGCTCATCCAGAATGACTCTCAGATTTTTCACCTTGATGGTGGCTACAAGCCCAGAGGGACCAAGCTAAAGGCTGGTCTCTCTTTCAGCAGCTGCCACTCCCCCTTTACAGCCTGGCTCAGTCACTAGAACTTCAGTTTCTCTGGGTTAAACCTCAGCTAGCTCGATGACTTCCAGTTTTGGATCTTGGCCCAGCATCTATTAAACGCACCCACCACAACCAACGTCCTGGGTGCAAAGGACATGTAGAGCTGGGTATCATCTGTGTAATGATGAAACCCAAACCCACATTGCCTAATTAACATACTCAGGGGTAGCATATAGACCGCAAACAACATGGGCAACAGGACAGAGCCCTGGGGTACGTCTCAGGACAGAGCCACCAGGTGTGAGGAAAATATTCCGAACACTACCCTCTGGGTTCTCTTTCTGAGATAGGATTCAATCCAGCAGATGACTTTGCTGGTGAACCCTGCATACTCCCTAAACAGGTCCAAAAGTAGCCCATGGTCCACGGTATCAAATGCTGATGAAAGATCTAGGAGGATGTGGATTGACTGATCCCACCATCTCTCACCCTGAGCAGGTCATTAATGCACCCAGGCAAGTGCAGTTTCAGTGCTATGTCTGGACCTAAATCCTGACTGGAGAGACTCAAAGATGTCAAAGGCTGCGAGGTGCACTTCAAGATGCAGCACGGTAGCCTTCTCAATAACCTTTTCCTATAAAGGGAAGGTTAGAGACCAGTCAGTAATTTGCCAAGACTTCCAGGCCCAGAGCTGGTTTCTTTAGAAGAGGCTTCACCAGTGTGCACTTAAGCACCACTGGAAAGCACCCCTCTGATAAGGAGCACTGGAGAATCTCAAGGAACAGGGGGGTCCAGATGTCCAACACAACCCATCAGCAATCACTTCAGACCTGGATCCAGGTTGCAAAATGTTGGCCACAGCTCCGAGATCACCTCACATACCTCTTCCATTGTCACTGGCTTGAACTCCTCCCAGGACCACTGACTACGTCCCTGACTAAGAGGCTCTCTACTGCTGGGCTGTCCCAGCCCAGTTGGAGTGATTACAGCCCTAACAGAGGACACCTTATCTGAGAAGACCCAAGTGAACTCCTCCCATTTTTCAAGTGTTAAAGCTCTCATGGATTCCAGACAGGGCGAATGAAGAAGCCTGTCTACAGTCTGAAAGAGCTGAGTCGGTCAGTTCCTCCCAGCAGCAGTCTCTCGCTTGACAGAAATTCTGCCTTTTTTCAAGTGGTTGCCTTCTGATATTCCTTATAATGAGACGTCAGAATTAGTTTATCCTCCAGGGCCTTGGACCTCCTCCAACAATGCTCTAACCTCCATCCCATGGCTTTGAATGCCCTCAACTTGCTGTCAAATCATGGCAAGCTGAAATGCACTACCAGGGAATATACATGAACTGGCCCAATGAATTCAAAGTAACAGAAGGAGTTAAAGAGGGTGTCAAGTCTGGCAAGAGAAGAGGAAGAGGCAGTACCATAAACCACATCCATATAGTTGAAGACCAGGTGCACTATTTTGGTAAACAACTTCCAGCGGACCTGCGGTAACAGTTAGTCTTTGCTGCAGTACAAGGTTCCAAGCTTGTGACAGAACTTGGAGTGGATGGTATTAATGTAGGCAGAGACATCAAGCCTACTATCAAGCCACACACTGACATACTTAAATGAGGGAGCCACTTCAAGAGGGGTGCCATCCAAGGTGGAGAAGGCAGGGAGGGGGTGAACCTGGCCAGTTTCTGGCTGGTGCCAAAAGTCATGGACACTGTTTTTTAGTGTTGACCTGGAGTTGGTTGAACTGGAACCAGCACAGGACATTGTGGAAACCTTGCTGGAATGAGACTTGCACTGTCACGGTTGAGGGGTTGAAGTGTAGAGAGCTGTGTCTTCTGCATAAATGTGAATATGCGAGTTGGCACAGGCAGAGGGGAGGTCATTGAGAAAATGAATGAAAATGGAGAAGACTGGACCAAGTACGGAGCCTGTGGGACCCCAGCCTAGATTGGTAGGGGAAGAGACAGGAAGTTTTTTACTGTACTGACTGCTGATGGCTCAAGAGGTATGATTGGAACTAGTTAGCAGTGGGGGCTGAGAAGCCAGCCAAGCTTAGCTTGTCCAGGAGGACTGGCTGGGCCACTGAATCAAAGGCATTGGCAAGATTGATGAAAAAGGCCACCGTGATGTGTCCCTGATCCATCCTAGTGAGGATGGAGTCAGTGACATATAGCAGGGAGGTGACAGTGGAATGGTGCTTCTGAAAACCAGACTGGAAAGGGGAGAGGAAGCTGGAAGTGTGGAAGAAATCAGCAAGCCAGGAACTGACAAGTTTCTCTTGTAGCTTTGCAAGAGAGGGGAGGAGGGAAATAGGTTGGAAGTTGCCAGTGGTGGAGGGACCATCTCCTTTGTGGAGGGAGAGAACTCTGGCAATATTCCATGACCGAGGAACAGTGCAGAGGGTGAAGGAGAGGTTGAGGATGTGAGTGTGTGGGGGGGGGGATAATGGAGATGGATACGTTTAGGGCAGATATCATCAGGACTAGATTTGAACAGGTTAAGTGATTAAAGGGCAAGTAGGGTTTCTTGGGTAGTGATGGGGGAAATTAAACCCCTGAGAGGGGTTGAGTGGAGCTGGGGGTGGAGGGGAGAACACAAATAGTGAAAAACTTCTTGAAGTGAGCAGCAACAGAGAGAGGGTCAGAGACAGGTGAACCATTACCCATGAGGACTAGGGCAGCTGACTGGGCTGGGAGAATCAAAATGGGAGTGAATCAGCTTCCAGAATTTAAGATTATTCTAGAGGTTGGTCTTAAAATAAGGATTTGGCAATGTGGATGATCTTTGTGCAAGTATTTCTGAGTGCCCTGCAAGACAGGAGATCAAATGGGGAGCAGGTGAATTTGTACAGGACCCAGTGTTCGTTATGGGACTTGAACATATCAGTGAGCTAGAGGTGATCCTGGGGTGGTGGGAAAACTTAATCCTGAACTTCCTGATGGGGGTGTGCTTGTCCCAAATGGAAGTAAATATTCAATGGAAAAGAGAAAGGGCTACGTCAGCATCTGAGGCGGAGAGGATGGGGAGCCATTCAGTTGCAGTCAGGTTTATCGGTAGAGCATTTTTGTTTAGCAACTGGAGGGACCTGCACCAGATGTATTTGGGGAAGGAGGGAGGAAAAGCATCTGGTAGAATACCCACTGCAACTATTTGATGGGGGTGTGAGGACAGAACCCTGTCCAGGAGTATATGTGTTAGAGGATTGTAGATTGAAGCAGGTGGGTTCTATGATAAGTTGGGAGAGGTGTAGGGACTTAGTCCTGAGAGAGGTAGGCCCAGAGGTGGGGGGAAAGCCAATTTATATTGAAATCCCCAAGGAGGTTGAGTTCCCCTTTGGAGGAGTGTAAAATAATAATGGCAGACACTGAGTCAACCAGTGAGGAAAGGGAGATTTTTGGAGGGTATAATAAATCCCAATAAAGATGGGTAGAGTGGAGGGAAAGGAAAACTTTGCTAGGAGAAACTCGTGGGAGGAGGAGGAGGAGGAGGAGGAGGAGGATGCAGCCTCCCAGAGAGTGATGTATAGGAAGGGCTCTGGCGGACATAAAGGGAAACACCATCACCATGTTTGCCACAGTCCAGCCTGAAGAAGTGGTAGTCAGGAAGAGCCAGGCTAGAATCAGGAATTCTGGATGAGAGAAAGGTTTCGGAGATACAGAGGAGGTCAGGGAGTGCTGAGAAACTCAGACATAGCATTGATCCATTTTAGGAAAGAGGCTTCTAGCATAAGGTGAATAATTCTAAGGCCTCTGGAAGTGGAGGATGGGGAGGAGGGGAGGAGGTGAGGGACCAGGAATAAGTTCCACATTGCCAGAAAGGAGGAGGAGGATAAGGAGATGGGGGATGGAGTGGGACTTGTATCTCCTAATAGAGAGGGAGGAAGGGGGAACGGGGAAGGTAGGACAGAACAGTACAGAAACTCCAGGTTCAGGGAGGGGAGGAGGGAAGGAGACCAGGGTGAATGGGGAGGGGGGAATGGGAGGGTGGGGTCAGAAGGTTGGACAGGAGAGTAGGGATAGGAGTAGGACAGGGAGGAGAAGCCAGAGGAAGAGGGTAGGTAGCATAACTGTCAGTTGCAGTTTGAACAACTGAACTAGGCTGATGAAAATTGGTAAGGAAAAGGTTTAACCCAGGTAGGTATTAACAGGTTACCACTAACATGTTAACAACTAGTAAGGCAACTGGCATATGCAAATGAAAATTATGTAGAGGAATTGGAAAGTAGGCTATACCCAGATAGGATATAAGCAGATTACCTGAGTAACACTTTGCAAGGCAACAGGCATGCAATAGTAAAACTAATTCATAAAACGGTGTAAACAAATGAATTGCAAGGGACCTAGGAGATACAGCTCTAACAACATATGGTAACACTAGGTTAACTAAATAATATAATCACACAGCAGCAAAACAGGCAAATAAATGGTGAAAGCAGCTGATTAAATGTTGACTGCAGAAATTATTGGAGCACAACAGAAATAGAGCTATATGCAGATAGGATGTAGCTAGGATACCTAAGTTAGGCAAGGTAGAAGACATTCACTTTTGTAGGTGAGGGAGTCTCTAAGAGCAGTCCATAGTAGTGCTGTGTCAGCCCCAAAACCTGAAATGGTCTAGTGGAGGCTGCTGCAACGATGATTGATGGAGGGGGTCTGCAACCAGGACAAGCCCATCATGACTCTGTTGCAGTCAGGCAGTGAAGCGGAGCGTCGAACATGCTCACCATTGTTTAAATTTGGCGCCTACAGCTTCCTGCTTCAGAATTATTTGAAGGCCTTTTTCTTGACAGCCTGCAGTTGGTTGAAGTTGTGTCCCAGAGTTCAGAGTGGAGCTGGGCCCAAAGGATGGTGGGGGCTGCTGCGATGACAATCAGTGGAGGGCAAGGGGTTCCACAACCAGGCGAAAACCCCTTATGACACCCTAGTGGCAGCATTGCCTGCTACCCCAATCCACTAAAGAGAAGGGATAGGCATTCTTTCCCTCATGCTGCAGCCCAAAATCCCCTGGTGATGACCCCCAGGTGCAGTATGGTGGAACAAGGAGATGCAGTATCCAGAGCAGTATACCCAGTTAAGTACTAAGATTGCTTATCAAAGGAGAATAGCCAGGCTGGGAAATTTAGAGTTAGTTCAACTGAGGTTAGCCTTCCACATAGCTGAAAGGCAAGAAGGTATAAGAAAATATCCAGGGCTTTGGACCCAGGAGAATCTGGGAGGGGCAGTAGATAGCCCCAATTAACAATAAGCCATTCTGAGGAGGTGCTAAATTGCTGACTCGGGAAGGGAGCAGCTGGTTATTTTGTATAAAGAGAGTTATAGATCTTTGAGATTCCAGCACCAGACAGTTTTATGTATTCTGAAGAAAAGGCTATTGGTGCTGGTGCTGCTGATATGCTGAAATTCAATACACTGAAAAATGGCAGACCTTAGCATGGTTTGGGATTGCGTCCACAAAGTTGAGTTTATATGACACCTCCTGACGAAGGGGTAGCACACCCCGAAGAGCTGAGGCTTGCTTGAACCAGTGTGGGAGCTAGATTAAATTGCATTTTCAGTGTAAAACTTTATTGTAAGTATTGGCTAAATATCAGTAAAAATCATTTTCTTCCACTGAATGCGTGTCTTGAGTGCTGGTTCTTCACTTTATCTTATTTATGTAAGAGTTTTACCAGGAAGGCACGCTGAGCGGTGAACCGCTCGATTCCAGAGGCATTCTGGGGGAAGGTGGAAGAGGAGCAAATACAGATAGAACAATATGCTATTATACATGAATTACAGATAGTAAAAATGACATAGATCCAGTATATACAGATTACAATGCTCCCATAACTGTGAGCAAAGTGGGTACACTAGACATGAGCAACTGCAGGAGGAAATTAACAAACATGCATGGAGGATTAACATGATATGGTGTGCAGATAGAATATATACATGTTAAGCACATTAGATTACGTATCAATACACAAAATTGTTACAGAACTTAGTGGAGAACAGCAATAGGACCACATAATTACTATCTTAACTTGGTTTGGGACTGCGACCACAAAGTGAATTTTACATGAAACTTCTGATAACTGGCAGCGAAGAATTGCAAGAATTCTGTCCAGAAGACTTTCATAGAAAAGATGTGAAAAAATTGTATAGGTGCTCCAGCAGAAAAAAAAAAACAAAAAAGCAAAACCGATCTACAGAGACAAACATGAACAAATGGTATCCATTTTTTTTTTTTGCATTCCCTATTTATGCCCCCTTCTGATTTACCTGGCTGCCCTCAATTTCAGGCGGTCAGGTCTCACCCTCAGCCACTCCCCCAATCTGCCATCTGACCACCCCACTGCCCACTGTCCTGATGCATCCCTTCGTCAGGGGCCCCCCCCACCCGTGGGAGTAATCTGGGAGGGGAGTTCGGGGTGCCCTTTTGGCACCTCCTCACATCTTGGGTGGGCAGCATGGGCAGACTCGAGGGCTTCCCGGCTTCATGGCCAGGAGAGGTGGACTGATGTCATCCGGCCGACATGGATGGCCATTTTCCATTTTTTTCTGGTTACCCCACCCCCAGTGGAGGCATGCTGCGGCATCCTCACAACCTGCGCATTTGGCGTGTGGTCACCCATGCCGCAAGCACAAGGCCGAATCCAGTCATGAGGAGCCACTAAAGGGCGATGCCTCTACAGTCCTCCCCCCAGGAGGAGAGCATCCAAAGGATGCTCTTGAGCCCTCCCTGCCGGCCTCTGCTTCAGGCGCTCTGGGCTCGGACGTGAACCTGGGTCACCAGTGTGCCAGGTGATCCCCTATTGCCTGGTGCCATGGAGCTGGCAACGGTATCCATTTAACTTCCCCTGATCATTCTGCATGACGCTCACTATCCGGACACCGGGTGGCTGAAACACGGGTGCCTGACACTGGGATTTTCCTGCCGTGGAGTTGGAATCCTAAAGTGGGGGGGTGCGGGGGCACAGCCCCCCAAAACATAAAATAAAGTCTGCCATGGGGAAAATCCCAATGTTGGGCACCCGTGTTTTGGGCACCCGGTGTCGGGATAGGGAGAGTCAGCCAGAGCGATTACAGGAATTAATAGTAGACCTGCACAAACACCCACACTGATCAAGGAGGCGGGGTCCGGGAAATGCGTCAATGTATAGCTCCCATCAGATGAAAGCTGCCAGGTTCATGCTCATCAGGACACCTCTCCTAATGTCTGGTAGCCCATAAAGAGGGCGAGAGCAAAAGGGCAAATACAAAAACGAGGATGGCAAAATATTGCGGACAAAGAAGCGACCGGGAAATAACAACGATTGCCGGAACAGCGACCTAAGGCTTTCTCCCCCTCCCCAAGTTGTGTTCCCCACCAGAGTTGGTTATCTATAGTTGACACAGGGTCATAATGTCGTTGATGCCACCGTGCACACCACAACCGCACAGCAGCAAACAGCATGAAAACGTGCTCAACCGTTTTCCATTTGTTTTGCAGGGGGCTTTGCCTCCCTGCACCCCCCCCACACCCCACAAACCCCGGATTTATTATAATCAACTCTGAGGGGGTGTGGACTTAGGGAGAAGAAAAAAAAAAACAGTAAAAGATTCCCTTGTCAGGAATGAAACCCCGTTCCCCAACCCCACTCACTGCAGGGTTGGGAGCTCTAGCCACTCCACCAAGGGAGCAGCTCGACTGAGCACCCAACTGGCAGTGTACATAACCACTTCCTCCTTCATGGTGAGTGTCAGGGGTAGCGATACTTTCATATCGCTGTAATTCCCCCTGATGCTCAAAAGGCATACACACTACTCACAGCATGGTTGCGCTGTGCATGATTTTCTACACGTGGATATTACCAGGTACCTCTATGGCAAGGGGACTGCAGGTGGGGGGTTGGAAAAGCCCCCCGAAGAAAGTCACTGCTGCACTGTTGTCACCATTTCAGCAGATCATTGTTTATTCCTTTTTGGGTAACCGGGTAAGGCCCACTAGGCACAGGTGCCTGTTTTCAGGGTCGACCCAGGAACACTGGGGTGGTTAAGTGACTTGCTCAGAGTCACACAGTATGCTAGTGGAGGTTGTGGGAATCAAACCCAGGTCTGTCTGTTGCATGTACCAAGCTCATTCACAGTTTGTTACTCTATCCTCTAGGCTATACTGCCAGCCCCAAATCCAGGTCACTCTTTGTGTCCGTGTTGTTTTGCTGTTGCAGTTTTTGTATTCACCCTTTTGCTCTCTCCCTGTTCACATGGAACCCTAATGTCTTAGGACCAGCCCTGGCCATACAGTTCACTCCACCCAAGCTGGTCTGGTAAGGAGGGGATCCTGTGAATGGGACAGCTGTGGAACCCACAGAGAATGACTTGTTAAGAAGCCAGGGAAGCTCACCTAATACATGGTATCCCAACAAAAATAAGGAGAATTGGCAAACCGGAAGAACTGATAATGGTGAAACCGAGATAGTACCAAAAAATAAAATCTACTGAGGATCAGGCATTTAGGCTGCATCATCTGGCTTTTGGAATGCAATTCCTATGTGAAATTAAAGCTGCATTCTTCTTGTGACTGTTTAACCATCTCAGAAGGATGTATCTTTTTAGACAGGCAATTGGGATAATATAGCCTATCTATGTTTGCATTTTGCCTTGTTTCTGCTGCTTTGTTGTGTTTTATAACCTGTACGTTTAAGGTGCTTTAAGCCAGGGGATTGGGGGAGAGATAAATCTACCCCTATAAATTATAAACCTACAAACATGAATCAATAAAACATAAAATAAATGGGTTTATCCTTTAGAATTGTTGCTCTAAGGTGGAGAGTAGGTGCAACACTGAACCTGGAGCAATGGGTGACTGTAGGTAGCGTGACATAGCATTACATCTCTCAGTTTCCAAATAAGAGATAACTAAGAGTTATCATGCGCACTGTGGAATGCACCTGGTTGGGCATATTGCAGACTTCTACAAGCTATGCTAGGGGAACTGCTCCTTCATCTTACTGGTACAGTTCTACTCTTTTGTTCCTTTCAGACCTGCAGGGGGCTGAAAACACATGCTCCATGACTACCTCCAGTCTCTACAAGCCATTTCCAACACTCTCAACTTCCTTTTAAGCTCTTTCCACAGTAATCACTTCCTCATCCCCAACTGCAGCAAGCAGATACCGCAGGTCAGACCACCTTCTCCTACGTGCCACTCACCTCTGAAATAACCTTCCTCCAGAGATCCCCAGTATAGCCTTCCATTAGGTCATCAGCCCCCCCAGAGCTGCTAGTCTTTTCACAGATGCACTTGTGGAGAACACTGTTTTTAAGGGCCATTTTAAACACGTATGACCTAGTCTTTTCCAAGCTCACTTATTTCTGTTGGATATGGTATATAAATGTTGGATTTCTAATCTGTGCTCTAGGTGCCTGGTACAAACCAGGTCCCAGCTTATTTACTGATTTATTGACTGATTGATTGATATTGTACACTGAATCATGGCTGTCAAAGGACTTGTCCAAGCAAGTCTGTAGCTGAATTTTCACTTGCCCCTCATTCTTTCAATGAAATCAGCTCCCGTTTTGTACATGTTCTGCAAGCAAATCTACTTGTACCAGCCAGGTGGCAATGTGATTTGCATACCCCTGCACTGAATGTTGATATTTTTACCAATTAGGATTCAGTTCATTATCTACACTTAGGCAGCTCCCACTGGGTGTAGCTCAGTCATTGGACGTCTTTAAGCTTGGCTCCTCCCACCAGCCATGCTGTCATCCTCTGGCTCAGAGGAACTAGGGCATTTGGTTACCTATCTGGAGTCCAGTAATCCAAATGTAAAATTTACTGTGCAATGTAATCAAAGTACTTTTAATTTTTTGGATCTTAAAATCATAAAGGAAACAAATGGTGGTGTAACTACTACCTTATTGTGTAAAAATATAGATAGGAACTGTTTGTTACTGGCATCCAGTTATCACCCATGTGATTTGGTGGACAATATCTCAAGAGCCCAGTTGCTGAGGGCAAGGAGGAACTGCAGTAGTGATGCTGACTTCATTATACAGGGTTCAGACATGTGTAATAGGTTCAAGGCTAGAGGATGTGGCCATGAGAGAGTGGATATAGCATTCCTTCATGTCTTAAAAACAGAGAGGGAGGGTTTACTGGTCACAAAACAACCAGAAGGGGTGAAATCAGGTTGTTTGAACTTCGTTACTACATACTGTAGACAACTGAAAGAGATTAAAAGGGTGGTGGGATCAAATTGGGATATTTTAAGAACTGACCCATTTTTGGAGGATGCAGTTGAGAGGCATTTTATATTGATAAAACTAGTAGGCATTTAAAACAAAGAATTGGGGAACACCTCAGGAGTATATTGGGGGAAGATCCAACTAATGCTTTGGCTGTACACTGAAGAAAAAATAAGAGAGGGAGTGGCCCAAAAACTAACAATGGGGTAAACACTACACTGCATAAATTTAAATTCTGTGGGGTGGAGTATGTTACTATGGGCCCAAGAGGTGGTGATCTGGATGCCAAATTCCTTGAAAGGGAAGTATATAGTACTAGACCTATGTTTTGGGAGGTCTGAAGAAGCCAGGACTAAATGACACAATTGATATTATGCCTCTCATAAGTTTCATAAGTTTCATAAGTTATTCAAGCCAGAGGACAATGTCCATAATGCTTGCCTCATTTTGATCTAATAACTATATTTATAATCATCTGTCATTATTGAATCCAAATTTGTTTTGAAAGCATTGATGCTTGTACTATCCACAACATTTGCAGGGAGGCTGTTCCATACTGCAATTGATCTTATACTAAACCAATTTTTCCTCCTTAGTGAATACCATTTCCCATTTGCCTCTGATTAAAAATAAATGGTTATATTAATATTATGCCTTTGATTAAAAAGAATGGTTGAGCTAGTAGTCAGTGATCAGGGTTCCACCAAATTGCACCGACAACAAAGTCAACAAACTTCACATCGACAACATTTTACTGACGGCAATCACAATGCCTGGCAAATGTGATGATGAACCGCAGCACAATGGGATACTTCAGACTGTTTGCTCTGCCCCCCACACCCCCCAGATATATATAATAAACTCCAGCCAGGGGGATTACTGGGGAGAATGGCCAGCACTGGGAGTCACTCTATCGTACAGTGCTCTGACAACTCGTTCGACACTGTTGAATGGGTTGTTGTCAATGTGTTGATTTCGCTGTTGGGGGTTCATTGTTCCGACGGTATACCAGTGATCAGCAATGTGTGAATATACTTGAATAGACTACAGTGTTAAAAAAGTATGATAATCATTTGGAATACTTAAAGTGGAAAAACATATTAATGTTTTTTCCTTCTCTTTCCTATTTCTCTACAGATTATAAAGCTCTGTGGAAGCTATTTGATTTTCATCCATACCATAATGGAGAAATCAAAATTGCAACCAGTGATGATCTTCTGCTGCTGCCTTAATTTAGCACTTAGTGATTTTAGTGATAAATATAGGATAACGTATGGGGTGCTTATGTTAATCTGTTGTGGTTTACCAGCTCCTTGAGTAAGTGCTTTTGTGGGACAAAGTTGATGAGGAGAAGTGCTTTGTGGTGGTCACGAGCCACAGTATGGCTCATGCATTTTTCCATTGAAAGGTGCTGTGTATTAAAAAAAGGCCATAATATACACATGTGTATTATGGTATTTAATACATGGCTTTTTAATGAGGAAAAAATGTGACCCATTAATTATTTATAATAGGAGATTGTTATCACTGATTATAAGTAATCCTATGGATACCTTCACAGTAACATTATATTTAGTTGCTGTCATAGAGATATAACAGATTTCTAATATGAGATTTTATTAACTTTTGTTGCACTATATATGTTTGATACCTGTTTGCATATGAGTGCTATCACTTTAACTGCAGCTCTTTTACTATGGACCTGCTATCTGGCACGTCAGATACTCCTGATGACAATGTCTTAGCGAAACTGGTTGAGGCTTTGATCCTGCACCCAAGCTGATGGTGTTTTGGCACTTCACAATAAAGCCTATTGCACTTTATTTCACGGTGCCAGTGTTTGCTTTTTTTGTACCTTTCACTGTATACCTGGTACATGATAGCAGCTGGAGTGGAGTTTGCTGCTGCTTACATGCTGTCAGGCTAGCCATCTGTCTTCATTGGATAAACACAGTGCTTGCTTCCTCCAAGGTAGCCCTCAACAAAGAAAGACCTCCAAGGCAGCAGGTTTGGAGACCCAGTTATAGGCCATGAAAGAAGAGGCAGTAGCAGGTATATTGTTGGCTCCAGCCTTAGTTCCGGTGGGACTGACTGTGGAACATATGACATTCCAGGATTGCCCAAAGTTTCAGGAAATATATATGGCAATGCAAACATTCCATGAGTGCCCCCTTGTTGAAAGAAGCATAATTTAATGGAGTACTACAATCAAAATTTGCAAATACATATGTTGTGTAGAGGGTTTTGATTTGTGGTTTTTAGTCCTGGTGTGTCCATCTCTTTGTCTGCTATTAGAGGAGTTTTTTTCTAAATTTGCATATTAGTTTTATGGCCTCTGGGAATCTCCATGTTAGAATGGTTTACTGCTCTTCTTTATCCTACAATGCCTCCTGTCTCATGTGACAGTGAAGTGTCCAGGACCACTGATTCAGTGAGGGAAAGTACTGCAGCAGTGATCTGAAGATAGAAGCCTGCTGTTCTGGCCTCAACTAATTAACTTTAATTCAATAATGTTGTTTTCTAGATGTTTGTCTAGGTCTAGCCAGCAGCAGTAAATGTTTTGCTTTTGAAGCTTTTATTTTCATCAAACTACACTTAGCCATAAAAAGTACACAAATCACTCTAGGTCATCAGTTCTATAATTAGTAAAGACTCTAGCTGTTTTCTTACAGAATACCCACTCAGTTAGACCTCAAGTGATTGCTAAGCTGTAAATGTAGCCTTCAGGGCCTACTGTATAAGGAAAGTGACTTCAAATTGCACTTGCACTGCTTTAAAATTAACTGTAAACCAGTACTTGCTGAATCTATGGTCCTGGATGCATCACTGTCACAAGGAATAGGAGACGTTGTAGGAAAAAGAAGAGTACTAAGCCATGGAAATATGGAGATCCCCAGAGGCCGTAAAACTAATAGGAGACACCATAAAATCTGTAGGCAAATTGAGGAAACACTGCTAATACCAAACAAAGGGAAGGACATACCAGGACTAAACACACAAATCAAACACTCTACACAACATATGTTTTTGCAGATTTTGACTGTAGTGCTTCTTTAAAACACCATCACAGTCGGTTGTGGGAGGAGGACTGTTCTTGCTTCTCTCAGTCACTCAGCTACCATAACCGGTCAGCATCGGTTGAGCTGTTACAAGTTGAGGAGTCGGTTGATGCTTTAGTGGAGTGTCTGATGGAGCAGTTGACATTTGCTATGGCCAACGAGCAAGTCAAGATTGTGCTTGACTCGACAGGCTAGGAGTTGGAAGAGGATGAGGCTCCATATCTCTCAAGGACCCCAGTGCTGTAGGGGCCTTGTCTGCCTTCAGAGACTGACCAGGCTGTGACCCCAGTCTACTAGACTCCTGTGCAACCTCTGCCAGAGGGTACATCCCAGGCAAAGACCACAGTTCTTCCCCTGGTGGTTACTTTGTCCAAACAGCTGGTGTATTTTGTCCCAACATTAGGCCCTCAATGTCAAGGTCCCAGTTAATGTCTTGATCATGAGCCCGCTCCAGTCGAAACCTCTGCCACAGCAACTCATCAAGTTCATCCTCTTCTTTAGATGGGCATTGGGGGCATGAGGTCTTTTTTTGTGACAACAGTAGAACATGATGGGCCAGGGGCAGGGCTGGCCTATGCTTCCAGCCTTCTCGGCTCCATCTTTGTTGCCCATGCCATTGTAGCCCATGGGGTAGCGTTCAGTGGTTCCACCTACGGTGGTTCCCACCACTTAGCTGAGCCTCATCAAATCACCCCCTCAACAGCCCTGGGAGGGTGCTCTTACTAAAGCCTCCAGGCCTGAGTCCAGCTTGCCCAGCATTTTATCAATGGTGTTCACCCCAGATAAGTGGGTGGTCCATACCTTGAACACAGGCCTCAGCCCTTGTTTGGGGGGCACCAACTTCAGTGCGAGGATTCCTCCATGGTCTCCTTCTCACAAGGTCAGATGAAGGCTGATTTGTCTAACAAGTTCACCTTTGGTAACTTAACCTCCTATGCTGCTCTTCTACAGTAAATGTCAGTTTCTCTGAATGTCCATTTTGCTTCAACTTTTAGAAGCAGCTGCTAGCAGCTGAAAGGGAGCTAGCATTCACTTTTAAAAGCTCCTCATTTTGAAGAAAAAAGCTAGCAACTAAAAGGGAGCTATCATTTGCTTTTAAGAGTACCTCATTTTGGAGAGGAAAAGGGGATTCTGCTAAATCTCCTCCTCCCCTTCACTTAACTGCTTCAGTTACTGCTAACTGGGAAGAGCCTGTGACCTGTGAATAACAGAGTCAGTCTGTGCTTCAGGTTCATTTTGCTTCAGCTTTTAGAAGCAGAAGCTAGCAGCTGAAAGACAGCAATTACTTTTAAAAGCACCTCATTTTGGAGAAAAAAGATAGCAACTAAAAGAGAGCTAGCATTTGCTTTTAAATGTATCCCATTTTGGAGAGCAAGAGGGGACTCAACTACCCTCGCTCTTTCACTCTCTCCCTTTTCTCCTCTTTGCCTGTCCTCCACCCCCCAATTTACTTAATCACTTATGCTTTTGTCTTCCTGCCCTTTATTTGCCCTAACCTCAAGCTCTCCTTTTTTCTGCCAGGAGCTCTTGACTGGGTGGTCATCTGTCTGCCTCCAGCGGTCACGGCTGGAGAAGCCAGCTGGCTGCACTCTCCTCCTGGACCCACCTCAAGCTCTTCGGTGCCCAGGTAAGCCTGCCACTTGGACTGGTGACACGGCCTAGATCCCGATTGGTTGTTGCGTCTGCTCAGCTAACGCCTGATTGGCTGCTGCTGTATGGCTCTTGCCGTGAATGGCCAGGTGGCTTTTTCATTTTTCACAGCTTGCTATGACTTTACCTCAGCCGGCATCCTCTCATTGTGGGCTATGGCATTTATTGTAAGTTTTGTCCCATTGCGCCTGCCCCTGGCCTCTATTAAATACCATAGGGGAGATAGGGGAGCTAAACATGTGGTTCAAGGGCTGGTGCCCGGAAAAAGGACACAGATTTGTAGGGAGCTGGCAACAGTTTTGGGAGCGAAAGTTCTTTAAATTTGATGGACTGCATCTGACTAAGGAGGGAGTCAGTGCACTGGGACAGAAGTTTGACGTCTTTGCAGAATATTTAAACTAGCAAATGGGGAGAGGGGAGCAGCACCCCCTACGTCAAATGGGAAGAATACCCTTTCCCCCTCAGCTAGTGGTCAAACAGGGATTCAGCATGTTTGCAGTTGATTTGCATCACCAGGTAAGAAAAAAGGTCCGTCTCCCCATACGACGCACAGGGGAAATGCCAGACCTCACCCAACTAACACACCAAAATCTGGCCAATGGAAAATCATGTACACAAATGCTCACAGCCTGGGAAATAAGATCCCAGACCTGTATGCAATAATGTCAGAGGCTAAACTGGACATAGTAGCCATTAGTGAGATGTGGTTTACCAGTAACCACACTTGGGAGACTTCAGTACCTGGCTATGTACTGTTCAGAAGAGACCGAGGTGCAAAAAGGGGGGGTGGAGTGGCCCTGTATGTCAATGAAAATATCAAAGCTACAGAAATTCAGAATACACATAAGGAGCCAGAAGAACTGTGGGTCACCCTGGAAACAGGAAATGGGACAGCCATAAGAACTGGGGTTGTCTACAGGCCCCCAGACCAGGGGGAGGATAGACACATTACTGTTAGGAGATATACGGAACATCTGCCAGAACTAGACACATGGTGGATTCCCTGCAGGAGGAGGGCCTCAAACAACTGATACAACAACCCACAAGAAACAGGGGTATCCTAGATCTAGTACTGACTAACAGGGAAGGAATCACAGATCTCCAGGTAGAAGGTCACCTGGGGGCCAGTGACCATCACATGGTATGGTTCAATTTGGTCACTACAACTAAATCATCCCATTCCAAGGCAAAATATGGGACTTCAGAGGAGCTGACTTTGATAAGATGGCCAACAGAGTTAAGCTATCCCTGGCAAAAAGAAACACAGTTGAAGGGTACAGGCAAAGTGGGCAAGCATTAAAGATGCAATACTTGAAGCAACATCCCATTGTGTTAGACAGAAAAGGAAGTGCAAAAGAAGAAGGAAACCACTTTGGTTCTCAAATACAGTAGCAGAAAAGGTCAGAGCCAAAAGGCTGGCCTTCAGGAAATGTAAGGGAACACAGCGGGATGGAGATAGGGAGGCATACCAAACTGCCCTAAGGGAAGAAGGGAAGGCAGTAAGGCAGGCAAAGTCCCAAACTGAGGAAACACTAGCACAAACAGTAAAATAAGGTGACATGACTTTCTATAGATACATTAGTGAAAAGAGAAAGTCCAGAGGGGGTATTGCTAAGCTCAAAGGAGAAAAGGGGGCATGTGAGGAGGAGGACCCTGTAAAAGCATCTATCCTAAATAGATACTTTTGCTCAGTATTTACTGAAGAGAAGGTAGGGCAGGGCCCACAGTTCAGCACCATGGACACAGGGGGAAGGGAGGTGAGCACTACTCCCTTCACAAAAGAAAGGCTCCTACAAGAGCATTCTAAGCTCAGGGTGGACAAGGCAATGGGACCTGATGGCATACATCCCAGGGTACTAAAAGAGCTAAGGGTGGAACTAGCAGAGCCATTAGCAGAACTGTTTAGTGAGTCTCTGAGCACAGGAGAGGCCCCAGAAGACTGGAGAAGGGCTCATGTGATCCCGCTCCACAAGACTGGTAGCAAAGAGGAGGCAGGGAACTACAGACCAGTCAGTCTTACCTCAGTAGTGGGCAAGATTATGGAGGCACTCCTTAAGGAAAGGATAGTGCAACACCTGGAATACATAGGGGCACAGGATCCAAGACAGCATGGGTTTACAAAAGGAAGGTCCTGTCAAACTAATCTCATAGATTTCTTTGACTGGGTAACCAGAGTGGTGGACCAAGGGGGAGCAGTTGATGTCGCCTACCTTGACTTCAGCAAAGCTTTCGACACTGTTCCACAGAGAAGATTGATAAACAAGCTGGGTAGGCTTGGGGTGGGTCAGAAGTTGGTCAACTGGGTGGCAAACTAGTTGACGGGCAGAAAACAGAGAGTGGTGGTAAATGGTATGCAGTCTGAAGAGATGCAAGTCACAAGTGGGGTATCTCAGGGATCAGTCCTGGGGCCAGTCCTCTTCAATATCTTCATCAGTGACATTGCAAATGGACTAGATGGTAAGGCTTGTCTTTTTGCAGATGACACCAAGATCTGCAACAGAGTAGATGATCCAGATGGGGTGGGCAGAATGAGAAGAGATCTGGATAAACTAGCAAAATGGTTGAAAGAGTGGCAACTGGGATTTAAATCAAAGAAGTGCAAGATCATGCACATAGGGAAGAGAAACCCCGATGCCACCTATAGGCTGGGAGGGGAGTTGCTGGCAGTCACAAAGGAAGAAAGAGACTTGGGGATCATCATCACCAGTGACCTGAAATCATCCAAGCAGACCTCTAAAGCAGTAGGTAAGGCTAGGGGGATATTAGGGTGTATTAGTAGGGGCATCACAAGTCGTAAGAGGGAGGTAATAATCCCTCTTTACAAGACACTGGTTAGGCCCCATCTGGAGTACTGCATGCAGTACTGGAGGCCACACCTTCACAAGGACATTAACCAAATTGAGGCAGTCCAGAGAAGGGCAACCAAAATGGTGCAGGGACTGCATCAGAAGACATATGAGAACAGATTAACGGAGCTCAGTATGTATACCCTAGAACAAAGGAGGGAGAGAGGTGACATGATCGAAACATTCAAACACCTTAAGGGCAGTAACAAGGTGAAAGAGTCTAACATGTTTCAATATAAGAAAAATAGGACAAGAGGACACAGCACGAGATTAGAGGGAGGCTGATTAAGTGGTAATGTGAGGAAGTTCTTTTTCACAGAATGGGTGGTGGATGCATGGAACGGCCTACCTCAGGAAGTGGTGGCTATGAATACATGCAGGACTTCAAACAGGCATGGGACAGGCATAAGGGAGCAATACGGATGAGTATGAATAGATAGGCCACTGACAGCAAAGGACGATAGCTCATTTATAAGGTAGAAAAAGAAATGGACAGACTGGATGGGCCTTGCGGTCCTTATCTGCTGTCAACTTCTTCTGTGTTTCATATTAGCCAAGCCCTTTCCTTCTCCATTGGCTGCTGCTACCAAAACCTGCAGTTGCCTAGCTGCTAACTGATGCCTCCCTTTGTGAGCCCTGACTTGTAAGTGTTTCTTCCCTTCCCTACTCTACCTTCTCTGGCTCATGTCTGCCTCCGCGCTGCATCTATTTGAAGGGTTATTTACCCCTCCTCACCCCCTACCTCCAAATGTGGAGAACTGACTCCCCTCCCCTGCACCTAGTTGGTCCCCACTTCTCTGCCACTCTCCTTCAATTATCTTCAGTTCTTTCCTTTTGTGTCTCTGCCATGGGAAACCTTTGTTGGCTGTTCTCACTGTTCTGCCTTCTTTTTCTTTGGTGCTGTGTGGATCAGTTTATTGCTGCAGCCTTACACCTCCTTTCTTCTCACAGCTCACTTCCACTGCCAGGTCACCTTTAGCCTGAATCCTCATGAGCACTTCTATACATCCCATGTCTACTTAATCAGGACACTGCTGTCTTAGGACTGTGGCTCCACAGACGTCTATGCATAACTAATGTTTCAAATCCCCTTGTAATGCTCTCCTCTAGTGCCTCTTCTTGGATCCTTCTATTCATCCTTCTCCTGTTGGCCAGTGCTGGGGACATTGAGTCTAATCCAGGGCCCTCTCATCTTACCTTTGGCAACACCTCTTCCACCCTAATCTCGACAAAAGGTCTAAGAGTTGCACATATGAACATTCATAGCCTCCGCCCAAAAATGGCTGAACTTGAGGCTTGGGCTCTGCAGACACCCGACATTTTATGTATTTCTGAATCCTGGCTCAAGCCAGCCATTAAACAGCATGAAGTTGCTCTACCCAGGTATAACTATTTCAGAAAAGACAGGCTGGGAAAGAGGGGTGGTGGTATTCTTATCTACTCCAGCTCTGATCTCCACGTTGTCGAACTCCCTGGTCCTGACCTGGGATCTGCTTCAGCGAAATCTCTCTTCCTCTCTCTCGCTCTTTGAAATGTCAAGAAACTTATAATTGGGTGCGTATATCTGCCCCCCAGCAAGGCTTCTCTTGGCCTGACCCCCTTGCTGTCTTCCTTAGCTAGGCTTCCAAAACATGACCTTATACTTTGTGGGGATTTCAACACTGATCGGCTCTACCATGATGCTGACAAATTGCTCACATCAGTAGCTGATTCCAACCTATCTCAACTCCTTCAGGATCCAACGTGTCTCAACACCAAGTCGGGAAAGCATACTTTGCCTGATTGAATACTCACTAATTGCCCCCAGTCCTCTCTGACTGTATAAGTGACCTTTCCCCCACTTTGTGTTTGGAGAAACAATTATCCCAACCCACCTCCTAAAATCTCCCTGGTACTGGACATGTCTAGGTTCAATGTGAACAACCTGAACAACTTTCTTGCCGCCATCAATGACACTGACACTGACTGGCACCTCATTGAAACCCTCCCTGACATTAATCAAGCCTTGGATTTCTTCATAGCCATGTTCACTCAAATAGTCAACTCCCACGCCCCTCAGAGAAAATGCAGGTCCAAGGGTGTTAAAGCTGCTTGACTCACAAAGTTTTAAAGAACTGTAAGAAGAGTGGTCTCCCTTCAGACTGGCAAGTCTATAGACAGCTCAGAAGCAAGTGCAAAAACTCCCTTCGTAAAGCCAAATGCCACCACTACAAATCTCCCAATCTGAACATCTGTGCAACCCCAAGGAATTCTGGAGGCAAGTCAACTCCTTGATAAAAAGGAAGGTTGCTGATATCCCAGGCTTCATCACTGCCACCGACTCCACCCTTGTTGACCCTGCGTCCATCCCAGTCGGCTTTAATAATTTCTTTACTGATCTACATAAATATACCTTGCTCTTCCATAATTCCTGCTCTCCATCCCCTGTCCAATCCACCCTTTGCTGCATTGGTGCTCAACCTGCTTTCAATCTGAAACTGGCCACCCTCAAGGAGGTGCAGAAGCTACTCTCTAACTTAAAATCAGAGAGCTCTCCTGGCCATGATTCACTTGAGCCTAAATTTCTTAAACTGGGTGCTCCAGTCCTTGCTCACCCTGTCTGTGACTTGTTCAGTTGTTCTTTCCTTTCTAGCACTGTTCTGGATAAATGGAAGGTGGTGGTTGTCGTTCCGGTACATAAGGAGGGCCCCAATACTATTGTCGAAAACTTTTGTCTCATATTCATTCTCTGTCTGCTGGTTAAAATCCAAGAAAGAATACTATATAACCACCTTCAGGACTACCTTGAACTTCACAATTTGCTTTCCCTGTATCAGCATGGCTTCAGAAGGAATCACAGTACCTTTATTGCCCCAATAAAAGTGACTACTGACATATTTCAGGCTATGGACCAGAGTTGTGCCACTGGTGTCATCTTTGTCGACCTCACTAAGGCGTTTGACCTGGTGAATCACGGTATTCTGCTCAATCAGCTTTATGTTCTAGGGTTGGACACAAGCGCTCTGGATTGGGTCAAAAGTTATCTTTCCAGCCATTCCCAAAGAGTTAAGTAGGCTGGTTCTGTCATGGATCTAAGGCCAATAACACATGGGGTTCTGCAGGGCTCCATATTGTGCTCTCTTTTCATTAATGATTTACCCAGCTTTTGTGGTGGGGCTTCTTTATACCTCTGTGCAGATGATGCTATCATCTATCGCTCCTCTTCAGATATTAGTGATCTGGCCTCTGACTTTGCCTCCCTTGAGGGTTGGTTCAGCCAAAACCACCTTGTTATTAATACAAAAAAAATGAAAAGTATACTCTTTACCCTCTGACCCCCCTCCAAGCCCTCCCTGCCTCCTCTTTGCATAACCTCTCTCAATGGTGATACCCTTGAGTCCGTACCTTCCTTTAAATACTTGGGCATCACCTTGGACTCTGTGTTGTCGCTTAACACACGTCTCTATTGTGCCCATCCATTCCCCACCTCTGCTTCCTGTCTTAAGATCACTTCCTTGTCCCTTCATCCACTCCTGACATATGGTGCTCCTCTTCTGCTCTCCACTAGTTCCTCCACCCTGTCCTTCCTGTCTCAGGCTTACCAAAGGGTGGGAAGATTTGCCCTGGGAGCTGATGCCAGATCTCACCACTGTGACGTCCTCTCCTCTTTGGGCTGGTTACCTTATGAAGCAAAATTGAGGTACTCTGCCCTGAGTCTCATGTTTAAGCTTGTTCATAAATTCTTGCCTCCTTGTCTCAGTGAGACCATATGCCCTCGACAAGCCCCTCATGTACTCTGATCTTCCTCACTCCCTCTTCTCTTAAAACCTAAGCTGTGTCTAGCCTTCACCAGAAGGTCTTTTGCATTTGCAGTTACTCTGACTGGAACTCCCTTCCTCCCTCCATGCTGTCCTGTTCCTCCCTCCATATGTTCCAATCTAATCTGTTTGCCTATTTCTTAGCCTCTGTATCCTGCTCCTGCTTTCATTAATGACATATCCTTCCTGGCCTATTTTTCCTTCTCTTACCCCCTTCTGACCCTCTCCCCTATCCCTGCCCTCTGTGCTCCATATTCTTTTACCTCCTGCTCAATACCTGCCCTTTCGCCTCCCTCTGTACCCATCCTTTGACTCCTCAGCTCTGTAACAGTTCGCTTCTGTTACAGTGGCATTGAAAATATGTTGTATTGAAATGTGTTCTTATCATGCTTTGTCATCTTGCTGTATATATTCCAGTGCTGTATGTTTTATGATCTGCCTTCTTGTGTTTTTGACTTCTCAACTCTGTAACTATTAGTTTCTATTGTTAGCACTGTAAATATGTTCTACTGAAATGAGTTTGTATCATGCCTTTTCATATTGCTATATATATTCCAATGCCATGTGTCCTATGATTTGCCTTCTTGTATCTGCTCCGTCTCTGTGCAATGTATCTCGATCCAGGGTCGACCCTGAAAAAGGGACTGTAATTGTCTCAGTGAACTTACCCGGTCACAAAAACTCAAATAAATAAATTGCCCCCTCCCCCCATCACTTAACTGCTAACAGTTACTGCTAAGGGGTGGTAATAGTACTATCCTTCCTCCCACCATGGTTCCTTCTACATTTATAGAAGCCCAAGAGAACTTTCTGCAGGGCTCCCGAAGGAAGACATCAGTGAGACCTAGAAGAGTGGATAGAGAAGACGCAGTGAAGTGAGAAAGAAACAGTGACACCTACAGGTCTGGAGGAAGACATGGACATCGAGATCTGCCAGAGCTGTGGAGGGCTGGTAGCGAGGCAGACACTCTGGAGACTGGGGTGCCCCTTTTGCTGGACAGTTGCTGAACTATGGAGGGAGCTATGGCAGGCAAGAAAAGAGATCACAAGGCTGCAGAGGAGACTGGATTGGGGATGCCAACCCCCCCCTTACCCACCCACTCCCCCAAAGGCTAACATGGGTCTTTGTGGATGTAGGGTGGTGGGAGAGGGCAGTGGGGTACCTAGAGCTAAGATGGGGCACCGCCAGCCACACACCATCCGCACGCAGAATCATTTTGCCCCAACCCCAGCCAGGGGACAGAAACCAGGTAAGGAGGAAAAAGGAAGAATCGAGCAGGACAAACCTGATACAAGATAGCAGGAAGGAGGTACAAGGAAGGAGAGGAAGAATACACAGAGGAACATGAGGATTCTGGTCGTGAGAGACTCTATGTTGCAAGAAGTGGTGGCACAGTCCATCAGTGCAAAGGGAGCTGAAACCATGGTGAAATGCATGCCAGGAGCATCTGCAAGGAGCGCTAAGGACAGACTAGGATGGCTGGTGAGAAGAGATCAGGATTTCTCAGGGATCATTGTCCACCTTGGGACAAATGACATAGCAAATAAGACTGTGGAAGAAGCCAAGGCAGATATGAAGACCCTGGAGGAGAGCCTAAAGGAGTACACAACACATCTGGCCTTCTTGGAGGTGTTGCCAGTATGGAAGAAGGGTGAAAATGAGGACAAGATCAGGGAATTCAACCGGTGGCTCCAGGGTTGGTACATAAACAATGGGATGCACTACATTGGAGACTTGGGAACCTTCTGGGACAGGAAGCTCTTCAAGCACGATGGTCTGCATCTCACCAGAGAAGGAGCGAGAGTGCTAAGGTAGAAGTTAGAGGTCTTCTTGGAGGATTTAAACTGGGAGGTCTCCAGCACAGAGAAGAAGACCGGAATGAGGATGCAGCAGAAATATTCGAAGGTAAGGGCATCGGCGAACGGAAAGGAACCCCGCCCCCAACATCAGACTAAAGGAAACAGGCACAGCCACGATCAAGGAGTGGTCATATGTAAAAAAGGAGGGACATCAGGTAAAGTACAGGAGGGGCAGACACAGAAAAGGGGGTATGGCACTAGGGTTATAGCAGGGGGGGGCATGATTGGAAGGCTATGTGTACCAATGCCCGCAGACTGGGTAACAAAATCCAAGAACTTGTGGCATTAATGGCCTCCGAGGACCTGGATATCATGGCAGTCACAGAGACATGGTGCAACAGCAACCATGCCTTGGAGCTAACCATTCCAGGGTACATGCTACACAGGCAGGACAGGGAAGGCAAGAAGGGGGAGGGCTGGCACTGTACATCAGGGAAGGGATAAAAGCGACAGTCCCACAAGACAAGGGGAAAAGCAGAGGAGCTGTGGGTAACCCTGGAGGTGGGAAGGGGAAAAGTACTTAGAACGGGAGTAATATACAGGCCCCCAGGTCAGGCCGAGAATGTAGACAGAGAACTGACAGAGACTATAGAGAATATGGCAGCAAAGGGGGAATTGCTGCTGATGGGTGACTTCAACTTGTCAGATGTGGACTGGAGCATCCCGGGGGTAGCTTCAAACAGGAGTTAGGGATTCCTGCTATCCCTGCAAGGGGCAGGTCTCACACTGCTAGTGAGGGAGCCTACAAGGGAGAATGCAATTCTGGATCTTGTCCTAAGCAATGGGGATAGGATAAAGGAAGTGACAGTTGGGGGAGAACCTAGGAACTAATGACCATCTAGCTGTGGGGCTCACCATAAGGACGTTGCAGGAGGCTAGCCAAACAAGGACTAGAATCCTGGATTTCAGGAGGATAGACTTCGGTAAGATGAAGGACGAGTTCAAGAAGGCTATGCAGGGATACGATGACATATGGGGAGTAGTGGAACAGTGAAATAAGATAAGGGAAGCCCTGCACCTAGTAGCAAACCATTGTGCCAGGCCCTGCAGCAAGAGCAAAAGAAAGAGGAAACCACTGTGGATCTTGAGGGGGGTAGCAGAGATAGTAAGAGGAAAAAAGATGGCATTTTTAAGGTACAAGGCAACACAAAGCAAGGAGGACAGGTAAGAATACTTGGAAAAATGAAGGGAAACAAACAAGGCAGTAAGAGCAGCAAAGACCGAGACCGAGAAAAAGCTAGCTAAATTGGTGAAGGAAGGAGGGAAGGCACTCTTTAGGTATATTAGCGAGAGGAGGAAGATGGGGGTTATTGATTGTGAGACTTAGGGAAGAGGAAGGCAGGATAGTGGAGAAAGATATTGATAAGACGACCATCCTCAACAACTACTTCTGCTCCGTATTCACGGTAGAAGGCAATGGGGAAGGTCCCCCATTAATGGGGAAGGGCAAACACGGAGAAGGGGAGGACATTAGACCTTTTTCAGAGGACAGAGTAAAAAGATCACTAGAATGGCTTAGTGTGGATAAAGCTATGTGGCCAGATGGGATACACCCGAGGATCCTAAAGGAGCTCTGGGAGGAACTGGATAAGCTTTTGGCTAAGCTGTTCAGTGGATCACTGGAAACAAGCGTGGTTCTGGAGAAGTGGAGGAGGGCACGAGTGGTATCCCCACACAAAAGTGGTAGCAAAGAGGAGGCAGGAAACTACCACCCTGTCAATTTGACCTCGATAGTAGGTAAAATGATGGAAACCCTGCTTAAGGAAAGGCTGGTGGACTACTTAGAGACAAGGGGGCTGCTGGACCCAAGGCAACATAGATTCACAGCAGGGAGGTCATGCCAGACCAACTTGATTGAGTTCTTCAAGTGGATGATGAAGGAAATAGACCAGGGCAGAATGATAGATGTGGCCTATCTGGACTTCAGGAAGGCCTTCGACACAGTCCCACACAGGAGACTAATCCACAAGCTGGCAAATCTGGGGGTGGGGACAGAGGTAGTCACATGGGTTAGAAACTGATTGAGTTACAGAACACAAAGAGTGGTGGTAAATGGGGTTAGCTTACAGGAGGAACGGGTAACAAGTGGCATACCCCAGGGATCAGTGCTGGGACCAGTGCTCTTCAATGTCTTCATAAGTGATATTACAGAGGGTCTAGATGGGAGGGCTAGCCTGTTCATGGACTATACAAAGCTATGTAGCAGGGAAGATACACAGGAAGGTATAGAAAAAATGAGAGATCTGAAGAGGCTAGAAAACTGATCCAAGGAATGGCAGTTAGGTTTCAACGCAAAAAAGTGCAAGATTATGCACCTGGGGAGAGGGAATCCTAGGGTTGATTATGAACTAGATGGGGTAGCAGTGGAAACATAGAACATAGAAACATAGACTTTGATGGCAGATATGGACCGATTGGTCCACCCAGTCTGCCCATTTCCCTACCTATTGGATAAGCTGCAGCTCCTAGTTAACCAACAGCCTACTTCTTCCTAACCCCCACCAGAATTGCCTTATGTCTGTCCCATGCATTCTTGAATTTCCCCACTGCTTTTGACTTCACAGCCTCCTCAGAAAGGCCGTTCCATGCGTCCACCACCCTCTCCATGAAAAAACATTTCCTCATGTTGCCCCTGAGCTGTCCCCCTCTATCTTCAAATTGTGGTGTGAAGGCCACCAAAGAGGAAAGGGATCTAGGGGTAGTCATAGAAGACAATCTCAAAGTGGCTAAACAGTGCAACAAAGCAGTCAGAAAGGCTAACAGAATACTAGGGTGCATAGAGAGGGGTATAACAAGTAGAAGGAAGGAAAGTGGTGGTACCATTGTACAACTCCCTAGTAAGGCCTCATCTGGAGTATTATCTTCAGTTCTGGAGGCCCCATCTCCAAAAAGACAAAGACAGGATGGAGAAGGTACAGTGGAGGGCGACAAGAATGGTGTCCAGGATGCAGCATAAGTCATATGAGGAGAGACTTAGAGCTCTCAATATGTACTCCCTGGAGGAAAGGACAGAGAGGGGAGACATAATGGAGACCTTCCAGTATCTGAAGGGGATCAACAGGGTACCAGAGGGGAGCATCTTTCACATGAAGGGAAATAGCAGAACAAGGGGGCACAGCATGAGACTAAAAAGGGAAAAACTTTGGGGAAATTTTTTTTTTTTTAATTATGTATTTTTGCTGCTCTCCTGCCACCATGACCATCTGCCCGGTCACGGACCCCGGCTATGGCTACCCACATTAGCCACCCTCCTAAGACCCCCTGGCTTGCCCCCCAGGGTGGGGTCATGGCACCCAGAGCCCCTTACTGAAGGGTGCTGCGATCCATGGGATAGGGCGGGAGTCAGCCTGGGAGTCATGCAGCTGGGGCGGGCGTCATCAAAGTGGCGGAGGCAGGATTTTTCTTCCCCTTTTTCCAGGGGGGTGGGGACATGCAATGATGTCCTGCATCTGCCACACTCCCTGAACTCTGTCTAGTACCAGTAGCTGTGGTGCCCCGGCCTCTGCCAGGGGTCTGTCAAGCACCGGACGGTCTCCCACCCTCCCCCCCAGAGAAGAAGAGCAGTCCGTGGACGCTCCATCCTTCTCCCCCCCCAGCCCTCCAGTGACCCAGGTCTGTTCCCGAACCTGGGTCGCCGGTGCTGCAAGCAGAAATCTGACTGCTGCACCAGTGGGCCAGCCCTAAACTTAGGGGAAACTTGAGGAACTTCTACTTCACTGAATGTGTGGTGGAGAGATGGAACAGTCTCCCCCAGGAAGGGGTGGGGACAGCCACGGTTCAGGGATTCAAGAATGTGTGGGATAGGCACATTGGAACTATCAAGCTAGGGCAAAAGGTGGGGTGGGGGGACTTGTTGCAGCATCTGGGGTACCTTAAGAATTAGAAAGAGGGATAGGGCAGACTGGATGAGCCACAAGGCCCTTATCTGCCGACAACATCTATGTATCTATGTCTCATTAAAGGAGGTCCAGAATAGAGCGAGACCTAACTACTTATAAATATCCTAGAATAAGAGTTCCTCACCTGGTGTGGTGCTCCAGTAGCCAATGCTATCCTGGGCCCTGCACATGGGATCTCACAACTCCCTACCCCTTACCAGGCCCCTCCTTGCTGCATGGACTGCAAATATGCAGTCACTATTGGGGAACCCTCTGGGTTCTCAAAGTACCCCACAGAAGAGGCATTGGTATCTTACTCCACCTTCGGCAAGATGAAGGTATAGAGAGATGCAGAGAAGATGCCAGCGAGGAGCCCAAGAAACAGGACTTCTTGGTTTGCAAAGTATATGCTGCAGCTACCTTGGTTTCTCTCAGGTCAGCTACAGTATGTGGCCCTGATGGCCCGATTTGGCCATAAGCTCTTCGATAAGCTTGCCAATATAATCTCTCTGCTCCTGGACAAGAGCCAGGCAGAGGCACAGACCCTGTAGGACCAGGGATCTTCACTGTCCAAGCACCAGATGCAGACAGCTCTAGATTCAAGCTACTAATGTGTCCGCACAGTGGTCACCTCTGTAACCATGTGCAGGAGGGCCTGGCTATGTCTCTCGAACTTTACTCCAGAGCTCTAGCTCAAGTTGGCAGATGTGACAAAGAGATATTCCTCTGTTCCTAGAGTGTAGTGCTATCGAGGTTGTCCCAGACCTCCTGGCCTTGCAGAGATATATGTCTTTGCCTTTTGTTGGAGGATCCCCTGGATCCTAGGCCTTCTGTAAACCTTTGCTTCCTTTTCCTCAACCAACAAGGTAGTGCTCAAGGCACACAGAGAAAAGGTGAATTTGGTCCTGACAGTTCCGGACAGGCCCAGACAGTTCTCCATGTCCTGGAGGTGTTACACAAGGATTCGATTTGTAAAATGTATTTTAAGTAGATGAGGTTTTCAAGCTGGTGTGCACGCACTCTCACCAGTTCAGTGGTGAATCCTTGACCGCCTCTAGTCCCTGTCTCATTTGGGTGTTACAAACCATGTCCTTTAAGGTAACTTGGCCCTTATCTGTGCATAGCAGATATGGGCCATTATGCAAATGTTAGCACAGAAGAAAGTGATCAGGCGCTTGTTCAAAGGCCTGGACTACCTGTCCCATCCAGTGCTAGAGCCACCGGTATTGTTGGACTTATCACTGATGCTTGCTAAGCTTATGGGCAAACCATTTGAACCAATACACAAGTGTGGGATTTCACACTTGTCGTGGGAAACTTAATTTTTGGTTGCTGTCACCTTTGCTAAGTTGGTGAGTGAGCTCCAGGCACTCTCAGTGGAATCTCCATATTTGGGGCCACTCAAGAACACTAAGCACGGCACTCACAGCAGGCAAACATACTATTAGAGGCAAAAAACAAGGCACTCATGCGCTTCTGCACAAAAAGAGTCTTACCACTTGTAAAGTGCAGACAGTTTTATTTCACAACTTTTCCCAGAGATGAAATATAGCATGGCAGTACACCACCATTCACCACATTTCATGCTGACAACTGGTGCTTTTTCAAGGCTGTCCTCCACCGAGAAGTTCCTACCCATGGTAATCTCAGAGTTTCATGTTGATCAGGTTTGGTATCTCCCTGCCAATTTTCCAAAGCCTAGCTTGGATGTTGGACATGCACTCCATTCTTAGGACGTGTTCCAGGCACTACTCTACAACAGGGATAACACAGCAGGGGTTCACAGTAAGGCGCACCAGCTGTTCAAGACCACTGCTGTGGCTGCTCCTGGCAGACCATCAGCTACAGAGATGATTAGCCGATGGATAACCTCCTGCATAGATCTATACTATAGGCTGGCAGACAAGGAGCCGCTCAAGGGGTTAAAAGCACATTCCACCAGATTATGCTGCTGCCTCTACTGCTGCTGCCAGGAATATTCCAACTGAGGAGATCTACAAGGCTGCTACTTGGGCCGTGGCACGTACCTTCATATCCCCATACAGCACTGACATGCTGAGTAGTCATGATGCTACATTCAAGGCCTCAATCCTCCAACTGTTCATCAAATAGTTGGGGTACATGCCTTGCCCCCTCCTCCTGGAGGACTGCTAGGAGTCTGCCTAGTTGTGGATAGTGAACTGAAACCCAGCTGGTAGAAATATAAGTTACTTTATCTGTGATCATAATTCTGCTATGGGGGTATACATCACATTCGTAAAACCCATGCAACCTCCCCTGGCAAGTAGCATTCTGATCCTTGCTTGTTTTTTTTTTTTTTTAAATTCTTTGATAACCGTGTAAGGCCAATTAGGCACACGTGCCTGTTTTCAGGGGTGACCCGGGAGCACTGGGGAGGTTAAGTGACTTGCTCAAAGTCATGTCTGGGTCTGGGTTGTGCCTGAAAACGGTCCCCTGGATCAGTGCACTTACCTGCTTATCAAAGACTTGAATAAATAAAAATAAAATAAATAAAAAGTCACACACTATGCAAGTGGAGATTGTTGGAATCAAACCCAGGTCAGTCTACTGGATGCTCTAAGCTTATTACTCTAACCTCTAGGCTATACTGTCAGTATGCAAGCTTGGAAGTCGTGATGGATGGAGCAGGAGGACAAAACTACAGGTGATTAGAGGAGCCAAGCTTGAAGACATCTGGTTCTTGAGCTACACCCACTTGGAATTGCCTAAGTGTGGATGTGAAATGAATACACATAGTAAAACTTCGCTTACAGGTAAGCAACCTATCTTTCTGCTGCACTGTATAGCACTATTATGTACTTTGTTTTTCATCACCTTGATTCCTGCATCCTCATATCTCCCAAGTTGCAACTTACAACAAGACTTGATGATGTAAGTTTGCTCTTTTTGTGGATGCAAAAAATGTCAATAAAGCTAGCCTAGTGCATAATCGGAAATTTATTTCGAGCTGCGGTTCTGTGCCTAACCATGGGGCTGCAGCAAAGAGCATTAGCTTGGATGTATCCTGTGCTTGGCAACTAGTGAAAAGGGGATTAAAGGTCAGGGAATAAAATGAAAACGCAATAAAATTTGTCATTCCACAGGCAGTACTTACAGTTGAGTGCGAAAGATCACAGTGAGTACTGCAAATCCAATAGAAACGGCGAGGCCAATATCCATGTTCAGCAGCACAGTGGCAAAAAAGGAAACGATCCAGACCAACTGAAAGAAACAAGCAGGTTACAATACAGTGTTAAAAAACATTCTGCTTCAAGTTTGGTGTGGCCATGTGGCTACTAGACCAGGATTTTCTGTGGTCAAAGCCCATGTAATGATGGCTATTTCATACAGTTGTAGAGTAGGCACCCAAAATCTAGTGATCACATTCATCTGTTTATTTATGTATGTTATGCATTTATCTATTTTTATGTGTTTATTTATTTATTTGTAACACAAATTTACTAGGTCAAGAAGCGGAGCCCAGGAGTATCATTTCCTGTTGCAACCTGGAGGATGGGCACAGAAGAGAATTACAGTGCAAACCTGTTATAACAGACACCTCTGTGCACCCAATATTTGTCCATTATGTCAAAATATCCAAAGGAGGCAAAGCATGGGAAGCCATTCAATTCACAATTACAGTTTTCAGAATACAATGTATAGTGAAATGTCTATGACTAGCAACATAGAGAATAATGTACTGTATATGCAACTGTGTGTTATGGATTTTTTTTACGCACTGACGTCATAAACCTCAATAGCAAAGCTCAAGCGGTTTATGAGGTCATCGCATACCAAGGGTGTGTAAAAGAAATCCATAACAACACAGCTGCATATCTGTTATTTTTTTATAATTAATGGTGCAAGGAGTTAGTTCCCAAGACAGTTTCCCAAGATAATGAAGTGAAGTGAACACTGGCTGTCCAATAGTAGTGGTTGTGATTCCTGCCGGCCTGTGGTTAGTCTCTCTCCTAGTAAAACATGCACTCTCTCTCTCTCTCTCTCCTCCACACATAGACACACACACACAGACACACACTAGTTTGTTCTCTCTCACTGTGCTGTCTCTCCTACTTACACAGACACTCTCTCTCTCCTACACACACACACACACACACACACACACACACACACACTAGCTTGCTCTCTGTCACTGTGCTCTCTCCTAGCCACACAGACACTCTCTCTCTCTCTCTGTCTCTGTCTCTCCTCCACACATCGACTAACACACACACACACACACACACACACACACACACACACACACACACACTAGTTTGTTCTCTCTTACTGTTCTGTCTCTCCTAGTCACACACACACACACACACACACACACTGTGCAGTATGGCCTCTTTTTTAAAACTTAAACTGTTGAACCATGCAACTGCTACAGGCTGTCAGCTACGGCTCCGTCCAGGATCGCATTTACTGTCTCCCAATCTGGATGCATAGCAGGATCAACCAGATATTTGTTTTACATTTGTAAAGGCAGGATCAACCAGATAAAGAAAAAAAAGGTAAATAATGAAGAATGGGAGGGGACCGAACAACAGTGGCTCGTGGCTCGAGAGAAACAGAGCCGACGTGTTCCTCCATGTTTGTAGTATTGTTCAGCCCCCCCATACACAGAATACCAGCTAATGAGGTGGCGGGATACAAATGAGTGACAGAAACAAAAGAAGAAAGTTTTGAGAAAGCCGTAATAACTGGTTTTCTGCTTATTAAGGTGTTTGAGAGATCATACTAGTATCAAACTAGGATTTTTTTTTTTAATCATTTTTCTTACCTAAGCACCAGGTCTGCTTTCCACGTCCAGGCATCCCACATCTCTGGCCGCTGTCCAGATCATCCTGGCTTCTAATTGGGCCCCCACTGCATACTCCCGCGGCTTGCCCCCCCCCCGCGCTGGGGGGGCCCCCCCTTCAGTCTTCGCCGACACAGGATCCAGTAATTAACAGTGACACCCTTGGAGCCGGGCGTCCCGCCGAACGGCCATCAAGCTGCCACAACCAGTGCCATTTTTTCCTATTTTAGCCGAGCGTGCACTGGGGCGTGCAATGACGCCAATGGAGGGAATGTGCACGCGTCCGCACACGCTCACTCCCGGCACCGTGCCCCAAGTTCACCTCCCTCCCTGCAGTGCCAGCACACCGCCCCCAGCCTCTGCCAGAGGTCGCTAGCGTGCTGACAGCTGGTGACCCCCCCTCCCCCGGAGAGAGAGAGCAGTCCAAGGATGGTCAATCCCTCTCCACCCTTTCTGACCTCTGGTGACCCAGGTCCATTCCCGAATCTGGGTCACCAGCGTGACACAAGGTGTGGCGTCCAGCACCTCAACCCTCAGTGCCACCGGGGCCGGCTCAAACTAGGATTTTAAGACAACAAAAAGGAGTAAGCCCATGAAACTTGTCCTCACTACTTAGTGGAGGCAACCGAAATTGCCAACTTGTAAGTATTGATCCAACTTAGCTTTGAAAACATCAAGACTAGATGACCGAACTATGTCATCTGGTAACCTATTCCACAATCTAATGGTTCTGGGTATGAAACTATGCTTCCGAATCTCAGTTCTGTACTTATCTTCTGCTATTTGTTTTGTGTTCCCTCTTAAGGAATAATTGGAGTCCTTGAATATGAGTCCCATGTCCTCTCTTAACCCATCATCCTTAAGGATCTTATAGAATAGTAAGAGATCACCCCTTATACAGCGTAATTCAGTGGCCATAAACCTAGTGTATTCAGCCTTTCCTTATATGGCAAATCCTGCAGCCCCATTATAATTTGGTTAATACTCCTTGAGGTCTTTCTACTACTCTAATATCAGACTTCAAGAATGGATTCCATACCAGTGTACAATAGTCCAGGTGTGGCAGCACATATGGTTTGAATACTGGTACTAAGATGCATTTGTTTCTAGTGAAAAAAGTTCTGCAGAAATGCAGCTAGTCAGATACATTGCCTTGCCAGCCACAACTAAGCTGTGTGCCCAGCTTTTCTAGTTGTTCCCAATAAGAACACCAAGATGTTTTTCAGCTTTTGACTCCTTAATCCTTGCTTGCTGCAAGTAACAGTCCTGACATATGTTGTTCCGGCCCATATGCATAATAGAGCATTTATTCAAGTTAAAGTTCATTTTATTCCTAATGGCCCATTAATTGATTGTTATTATATCCTGCCCCAGGACTAGTCTGTCTTCAAAGGTGTTAAACATTTCCCCCAGCTTTAGATCGTCTGTGAACTTTACCAGTTTATTTCTACTTGTAATGGTCAAATCGCTCATAAATACATTAAACAACAGGGGCCCCAGCATCAACCCCTGCGGGACTTCACTGGTGACCGCTGCCTCTTCTGACTCATACCCCATCACCCTTACTGCTTGTGTTCTTTTTGTCAGCCACTGGTCTATCCATTTTAATAGAGAGTGGTCAATGCCCATTTTTACTAATTTATTTATCAGTAACCCATGGGACACAGTATCGAATGTCCTACCGAAGTCAAAAATAACCACATCCACCGCTGATCCCTGATCCACATGCCTACCCACATAGTCATAGAAACCAGTTAGATTTGTCTGACAGGTTCTATTCTTTGTGAAGCCATGTGTTGCCTATTCATTAGATTATTTCCACTTTTTTTTTGTAAACTTTATTTAGTTCAGCAGTGAGTACAACAGATATTCCATGACACATTTGACACCAAATTCAGGCATGTTGTAACTAATTATAGATTACACATAGTCAATATCTTAGCGGTCATTAAGCATATTTAAAATCCTATTCTAGACATGGGTCTACTAATCTTCCTATGTAAAGTTACTGAGGGTATCTTGGAGATACCTAGTGCTCTACCAGATATATATTAAAAGATTGGAAACCAAGATCGTGATATGGCATCTTCCACTGGGGCCCACATTTTCAAATACTTATCTAATTGTCCTCTGACAGTGTATTGTATCTTTTTATATTCCATACAGTTTAGGAAGTGACGGGACCATTCAGAAACTGTAGGTGTGAAGGCTAGCCTCCAATGCATGGCTAAGACCTTTAAATCCACAACATTCTCCAGCTTCCATAGCTTCATGTATTTGGTCCTCAAGGAGTGCTCTTGTGCAGGGTCTCCTAAAGGAAGGCCCAACAATATCTCCGCTGGGTCAAGTCTAGGTGGAACACCCATCACCTTGGACATAACCTCCTGGACTCCTGTCCAAAAGTACATCACCTTAGTACAAAGCCATACCATATGATACAATGTTCCAATATGTATTTAGCATTTAGGGCACAAGGGGGACACATTGGAATCTATTGTGTGTGCCAGCCATTGGGTATGATATGCTCTGTGTAGTACTTTATACTTTATAATGTTAGTTCTCTTGTTCACAGAGCAGCTCATACTATTATTTACTATGGCATTCTAGTCACCCCCTGTCAGACCCTCCGGGTGGAGATCCAGCTCCCACTTATCCTTGACATTTGTCAGCATATCTGGCATAGCCCCTATTAAAATTTTGTAAGTTCTTCTCAAAGGTTTAAACTTTGTGTCCTCCAACTGTCCCCAAAAAAGTTCTTCCGGGGGGTTCTGAACACTGCATCTATCAGGCCTTCTCCACCTATCAAACTACCAAAGGCTTTTTTTAATTTTCTATAGAGGGGTAATGATTTTCTTTAATGTTTTTGAAAACCATTAATTCAGCAAAAGGGGTAAAGTTAGCCTCGGTCATAATGTGTTTAAGTAAATATATCCCTCTGTGAACTCATTGTTTTAGCACTGGTTGGTCCCATATGGATAGACCTCCCTCTCCCTGCAATAGTCTCCCAAGAGAACATTCCAGGGACACTCCCGCTTGCACTCCCATCCACTGATGTGCTATTCTCCAGGGCTTCACCAAAGTACCCATGCATGGGTGGTGCAGAATATTCATTTCTCCAACTTCCCCACAAAGGGACAGAGGATCATGATATAATGAGAACCCCCTGTCCTCCTCCAGTTTGACCCAGGCTGGTTGGTCCCCTGGTTTCTTTAACAAATCTGAGATGTGGGCCAACTGCGAGGCTACCCAGTAATAATGAACATTAAGGAGACCCAATCATCCCCTTCTCGGTGGTAGCCACAATGGGGCCTTTTTAATCCTTGGTCATTAATTATTCCATAATAATTGAGTTATAGCCCCATCGAGGCTCTTAAAGTACTTTATGGGAATTTTCTGTGGAATCATTTGGAAAAAATATAGAAATTGAGGTAGGATTGACATCTTTACCAGGTTTACTCTACCCAGAAAAGTCAGGGGCTTCGCTCGCCAAGCCAAGCAGTCGTCCTTTATTTTCTTAATTAAATTTTTCATGTTTATGGTAACCACATCTGAAAGTTTGGAGGTAATTTGTATTCCCAGGTACTTAATTGTTTTGGAAGGTTGCACTGTTGTTTGGCCTATTCTAATGGGGTCCCTCACACCCCCCCAGAGGCATCCACTCGCATTTGCTCCAGTTAATCTTATGGCCTGAAAGTGGGCCAAATCCTTCAAATATATGAGACAATTCCCTCATAGCCTTCTCAGGGGAACTAATGACTAAAAGAATATTATCAGTAAAGAGCGAGATCACATGATCTACACCTTTCCACTGCAATCCCTTAATTTAGGGATTACCTCTAATTCTTTGAGCCAGAGCTTCAATTGTAAGTACATAAATTAATGGAGAGAGCAGGCATCCCTGCCTGGTACCTCTAGTAAGGGCGAAGGGGGATGAAACTATATTGTTTGTAAGAATTTTAACTTTCGGTTTCTTATACAAACTTCCCAACCATTGCATCAAATGGGGCCTGAGTCCCAGTTTCTACGGGACTGCCATCATAAAGGGCTACTCCACTCGATCGGAGGTCTTCTCTGTGTCAAGTGCCAAAAGACCTCCCAATCTCCCCCTGGGCCATCTATACATTATATTAAGTACTCATCTAATGTTATGTTTAATTTGTCCACCTTTTACAAACCCCCCCGGTCCGAAAGAATCAATTTGGGAAGGTGGCTCTCCAACCTATTCGTCAGAAGCTTGGCAAAAATCTTGTAATCTGCATTTAACAATGAAATTGGGTGGTAGGAGGAACACAACAAGGGGTTCTTACCTGCCTTCGGCAACACCGTGATTGTGGCCAAATTCTGTGAGGGTAGACGTTCCCCCCCGTCCAACGATTCCTCTATCATCCCCAACATTGTCTGGCCTAGAGCATCCCAAAGTATTTTATAGAGCTGTGCCGGGATACCATCTGATCCCGGTGTCTTACCCCGTTTTAATTTCCACACCATCCCTTAAAGTTCCTCTATAGTAATCGGAGTCTCCAGTTGACCCACATCAGGGTCATTCAACTTGGGAAGACAAACCCCCCCAAAAAACACATCCAGGTTCACTCCTTGGGGATATTCTGATGTATACAGATGGGAATAGTATTCCTTAAATGCATCATTGATTTTGTGCTGATTATAAGTGATCCCTTCCCCTTTCACTTCTGCACCTAAAATGGTTCTTTCTGCCCTCTGCTTTTTAACCAATCCAGCCAACCATTTTCCGGCTTTATCTCTTTCAAAGTAAGAGAAGGATTTAGTCAGAATAAGGGCCCTCTCAATTTTGTGCATAGATATTTGATTTAGTTCCCCCTTCAACTTCTTTAAGGAAGCTAGTTTAGAGTTATCGTGCCTTATCATCATCTCCTGCTCTAACATTTGAACTTGGTGCTCCAATTCCTGCTCCCTTTTTAGAGTAAGTTTATTTTTGTATGAAGCGTACAGAATCACTTCTCCATATATGGAGCCCTTGAGGGTGTCCCAAATAATTCTAATATTGGTGTCTCCAGGTTAGTTTACAGCCAGGAAGTTCTGTACATGTTGCTTTAATTGCTGAATAAATTTCGGGTCCACTAAAAGAGTAGGGTCCAACCGCCACAGCGGATTAACTCTAGGCTCTTTCCTCCCTTCCACTATACTTTTAGGGGGGCATGGTCAGAAATTAGTATTGGGCCATATTCAGCCTCAGTAATATCTCCCGCTCTGGCCTTTGTCATAAATAAGTAGTCTAGTCTCGTGCAGACTTTATGGGCATGTGAATAAGAGGATTATTCCCAATGGGATGGATGACTGAATCTCCATGGCTCTAAAAGGGATCTCCCCTCTATCATGTGATGAAGCATCCCCACACTCTTAGGGGTTGGCCCCCTCCTCACCCCCGAATGAGCCAGGTGCTGGTCCCAATATGTATTAAAGTCCCCCCTATTATTAAGTCATCTGGGTAAGGAGCCAGTGTAGTCTCCAAGTGGGAGAAGAAATCTGGGGAGTCTACGTTAGGACCATACACCGACATTAGCATTGTTATGGTGCCTCCCATATCAACTACCCCAATTACATATCTACCTTGAGGGTCAGATATTGTAGATAGTACTTTTTGTGGAACCCCTGGTCTGATCCAAATTGCTATGCCTCGAGCTTTGGAGTTGAATGGAGAAGCCAACAGGGCCCCCCCCCCCCCATGCCCTTCGCAGGGCATCCAACTCCTCCCTTGTCGAGTGGATTTACTGCAAGAATATAATGTCCCCCTTCATTTTATTTTTAATTTGGGTAAGAACCCTTTTCCTCTTAATTACTGTTCATAGCCCATTTACATTCCAGGATATCAATGATATATTAGCCATAGTTATAATATCTCTCAATCAGCTTTGCCTGTCTTTTGTGCATATATGATTTTGGATCTAACATTCCTTCACTGCCATTACTAAGTTTTTTTTAACACTTTATAGACTTTCCCCACACACCCTCCTCCCCTCTCCCCTACAAAAACCGCAACCAACATATGTGAACATGTAAAGAACAGAAAAAGGAGTAGAAATACCCCTCCCCTTTTTATTGTCCCCATCCCCCATTTTATCCCTCTAATCCCTCCTTTAGCTGAAATACAGTGAACAACACTAAAACAAAAGCTTCCCTCTACTTTTCATGGATTGAGCATTCATCCCTTGCAATAATTTTCTAACTGAGTTTAATAGTTTTATGGACTATTTCCCCCTCTCCACATGTGCCACATTCTGGCAGCCTGTTGGGGGTCTAGCTTTCATGAGGTCTCACCCTCCAACCCCCCCGGCCCTTTCCGGACTTGCCTGTGTGCCTCCAAGTTTCCTCACTTACATAAGTACTGAGTTTCACCACGATGGGAGGTGTTCTGGGTAACACTGCCCTCTACTGTCAGCTTTTTTTGAGCAGAGTTTCCCAGTACCATGGAGATCATAGCATTAACACAATTGCTCTTACCCAAAACAAAAATGCATTATAAAGCACCTCCTCACTATTCCTTTAACTAAACTAACTGTGAGGACTTGAGATGTTGATTACTAAAAGAAAAAAGGTGAATCCAATAGTAGCTGGATAAAGAGTGAGTTCCCTCCAAACTTTTCCCATTTTCCCCCCGGAGAGCTCACCTGCCATTCAGTGTTCATTTCAAACTTTTATGCATGTCAAAATTAACCCAGCCCAACATCTAATCAACATGTGTATTAAACACTTGTGGCAGTCCGTTTCCTTCAGAATGTCTCTATAAGTGGAAATCAGAAACATGTTATCAGACTGTCCCAAACAGTAACGCCATAACGTCCTGCACAGATCAAAATATCCAGACATTGTCACAGGCCCAGATGGACCCTAAATGGAAGACCTGGGGGTTCGGGGGAGACAGAGCCACCAGATCCAGCCCTTATAGGCCCCAACCGGAGTTACGGATCAGAGGAAAGGCGTCCACCCACCTCCCCAAACTAAGGTACAATACCTCTTTCTTCGATCAGCAGGGTAAATTCAATTTACTTTCTTGATGTCCAATCCCTGTACGTACTCCAGAGCTGCAGGTGGGTTGGTGAAGGCCCTAGTATTCCCTCCCGGTGGCCTTACTATCAGATGTGCAGTGTATGCCAAAGTAAAAGGGCAGTTCTTAGACTGAAGTAATTGTCGTACCTCTAAAAAGGCCTGTCTTTGGGTTTGAAGTAAACACGAGTAATCTGGATAGATACTGACTCTCCTCTGCTGCTCAAGGATGATTCCCACCTTCCTCGCCACCTCCAGCACTGTCACCCTATCCTGGTATCTCAGGAATTTAATGATTAGGTGCCTTGGCCTTTGATCAGGAGTGGGTTTCGGGCTGGGTGATCGATGTGCCCTCTGAATCTCCAAATCGCTATCGTGGGGTAACTGCAGACTAGAGATAAGCCATTTTTGGATAAATGTTATGCAGTCACTCCCTTCGAGCCCCTCTGGCAATCCTATAATCCTAATATTGCAGCGAAGTTCGCGATTCTCATGGTCGTCTATTGCTTGCTTTAGGAATTTAATTTCTTTTAAGGCTTTCGCTAGGTCTGAGGAGTAAGATGCTGTTCTATCCTCCTGATCACTAACCCTTTGTTTCAGTTCACCCAGGTGTCTTTCATGGGTTTCAACTTATTCCGAGGTAGAATTGAGTGCCTGCTGGAGATGCTGTATTTGAGCAGTCACATTGTCAAACCCGACCTCCATTCTGGTTCCTAAGTCAGACTTTAAGTCCTTAATTAGCCGTTCTAACTGTTGGTAAACTTCTGCCATTATAACATTTGGGTTGATCACCATCTCAACACGTTCTGCACATATGCCTCACTCAGGTAGGTCCCTCACTGAGTCAGGTCTCTGGGCATCTTCCGGTGCTTTTCCATACCAAGCCAGGCCTTTTACAGAAGATCCTCGCAGGGAAGGTTTAAAAGATATTTTAGCTTGTTTCCTCCCCGATTTTGGATTTGACTACATCAGCACCACCGGAGCTTACACATTCTGTATGAAATTTTAAACTGAAGGCACTGCATAGAGGGGATTGCAAGCATTGTTCTCAGAGATCTCAGATTAAGCAGCCATCTCGCTCTGATGCTAGGCCACGCCCCAGACTATTTCCACTTAAGATGGTTTTTATTTCATCAGAAATGATTCCCTCAATCATCCTTCTCACCACTGATGTCAAACTAACTGGCATATAATTAGCCACATCCTCCCTTCTCCTCTTCTTATAAATAGGCACAACCATAGCTGTTCTCCAATCTCTTGGCACCAAACTCTCCCTCACTGATTTATTGCCAATTAATACTATACCTGGGGCAAGTTCTTTCCCTAATTCTTTAATTAGTTGTGGATAAAGTCCATGTGGACCAGCAGCTTTATCAATTTTAAGGTCTGTATTTTACTGTATACCTTCTCTTCTGTAATGTATTCCTTTTCCATGGAATATTTATTTATTTGCTTATTTGCTTTCGTTAACCGGGTAAGTGCATTAGACAAAGCTGCCTATTTTCAGGCACAACCTGGGAGAGTACAAATCAAGGAACAGGTAAAAACAAATACATATACAGTGTTGTACAATAGGAGATTCCAAACAGTTATACAGAGGTGCAAGTTACATAGTACATAGAGAAGGTACGTATCACACAGTATAATAGGGACAAAACAGACAAAAAGGCACAATTTACTGTTAATAATGTACAAAACATGACAGTGCTGTTGGTAAGTCAGCAAGGAGACAATATCCAGGCAGACACGGGAACAAAGTGCGTAGCTGCAGCTGAGGAAGAGTGGGGTATGGGAGGAATCAAGAGGCCACAGGGAAATTTAATGTCAAGGGAGGCGAGGTAATTAGAGAGGCCTTTCTTGAAAGTGGGGTGGGATTTGGAATGCCTACGATCAAGTGGAACAGAGTTTCAAAATTTGGGGGCATAGAAGAAGAAGGCAGGTTCACCCATCCTGGTAGAGCATTTTGGGACAGATAACAGAGCTAAATACATGGAACGGAGGGAACGAGGGTAGTCCACGGGGGGTGAGTATGTGGAGGGGATAGAACAACGAATAATGTTGTCAGTCATACAACCTAATGAATAAACCCGACGCAAGGAAGAAGACAACCAGTGGAGGTCAGAGTAGAGAGTACAGTGGTGCTTAAGACTGTATTTGGTATATCTTTTGTTATGTTAGGATCATCAACATGGAAAACTTTACTAAATGCATTATTAAATTCTTTTGCCATATGTTCTGGTTCTGATACTGTAACCCCATTAATATTTAATGGACCTAGACTTCTATTTACCCCCACTTTTTCATTAACATAGGAATGGCTATTAACCATACAATAAAGGAGGTCACCAGTAATTATAAAAAGTTTACAGTATAATACTGAGAGACTGGCAGACATAAAAATGAGTACAGCTATATCACACACCGAAATAGGTATGATACCTTCTGAAATGGATATGGCATATACTAAAATGGGTATAACGGATACCAAACTGGACATGACACACACCAAAACAGAAACAACACTTAGTGAAATGAGTATGACAGATACCAAAATGACTAAGACACATACTGAAACAGGTAAGACATGCCAAAATAGGTAGGGCACATACCGAAATAGGTATGACACACATCAAAATGGATATGATGTACCAAAATGGGTATGAAAGAAATAATTATGACACATACTGAAATGGATATGACCTATATGACCTAGAGTACTGTGTCCAGTTCTGGAGTCCTCATCTCTGAAAGAACACAGACAGAGTTGAGGCAGTCCAGAGGAGGGCAGCTAAAATAGTACGGGATCTGTATCTAAATTCCTATGAGGAGAGACTGAAGAACCTCAATATGTACAGACTGGAGGAAAGGAGGAAAGGGGAGATATGATAGAGACTTTTAGATACCTCAAGGGTATAAATAAGATTCAAGAGGGAAGCCTTTTTCAGAGAAAAGGATGCATAAAAACAAGGGGTCATGAGATGAAGTTGGGGGGGGGGGTCGAATCGGGGAAATATAAGGAAACACTTCTTCACAGAAAGGGTGGTGGATGCCTGGAACAACCTCCCTGAGGAGGTGGTGGGAGTGAAGACTGTAATGGAATATAAGAAGGCATAGGCTAGGTATAACGAAACCTTAGAAGCAAGGGAAGGGGGGTTAAAGACGAAGATCAAGTAGGGTCTACGGTGTGACAGTAGGTAAGGAACATGAACAGACTAGGTGGGCCAAGCTGTCCTTATTTGCCATCAAATTTTGTGTTTCTGTATTCCTTTACTGGAGGCAGTATAACACTGTGATTTAGAGTGCTGAGCTGCAAACCTGGAGACCTGGGTTTGAATCCCATGGCCCCCACTTGTATACTGTGTGACCCTGAGCAAGTCACTTAACTTCCTTGTGCTTCCACGTCACACCTGGAAACAAGCTTTGGCTTAGTGTGCCTTTCCTGGTTAAACAATCTCCCCCATACTGAAATGGTTATGACACATAAGAAAATGGATATGACACACACCAAAATGGGTTTGACACAAACTGAAATGGATATGACACACACCAAAAATGATATGACATATGCTGAATTAGCAATGACACATACCGAAATGGATATAACCTATACTGAAATGGACATGACATGTAGCAAAATAAGTATGACATACCGAAATGGGTATGACACAAACCGAAATGGATATGACGCACATTGAAACGGGTATGACACATACCGAAAGAATTATGACACAGCTAAATGGATATGGACCATACTGAAATGGACATGACACATGGCGAAATGGTCTGACAAAAACAGAAATTAATATGACACATATTGAAATAATCATGGCACAAACCAAAATGGATATGACACACATTAAAATGGATATGGCAAATACAAAATGGGTGTGATGTGTAACAGAATAGGTGTGACACACATTGAGATGGGCATGAAACACTGACATGTTTACTAGGTTTAGTATGGAAAGAAAAGAAGGCCGAGGCCCATTGGCATTCTTTCCCCCACACAATGTGGGTCAATAGGAATGGGTGTGGTTCATAGTGAGCCAAATGTTTAGATATTTTTTGATGGTATCAAAATTTCTAATATCGACCAAATCTTGTGGCAGCAAGTTCCATAGTCTTGATGCATGTATTGTTGTACGATTATTCCCTTTTGTTTGTGTTTGCTCTTTTTTAGTGTAATCTGCTTATTATGTGACCTAAGTGTTCTTTTTTTGTTGGAGATGAGAAGCCCACACTGTGTGGATAACTCACACCCAAAATGGGAATGACACACAGAAATGTTTATGACACACACTGGAATGTGTTTGGCACATTCCAAAATAATTATGACACATTCTGAAGTACAATGACACATACCATAATGAATATGGCCCATCCTAAATGGTTATGACACATACTGAAATAATTATGACACATGTTGAAATGGGTATGACCTATACTAAAATGGTTATGGTCCTTTCCTTCGGGCATCACAAAGGTCTTGCAGTTTATGAAGTGGTGCTTCGTAGAGAAGGCATCATAAGGGTGAGGCTAGATTTATTACATGACATGCTGTAGATAGGATTTAAGAGGGGTAATTCTATAACCTTTTCACACTACAAATGGTTCTGCCTCTAGATCTACCCTACAGCCTCTGGAAGCCAGTCAAGAATGTAAAGATAGAAGAAGCCACCCTCCACCCCCCTCCAACAGTCCAACTACTCGAACGTTAGCTGACTGCCCATGCTTGATTTTTCCAGGGCCTCAAGTCTCATATGGAGAAATGTATTTTCTTTCATCAACTGTGTGGTAGCTACTGAGCTTGCCCAGAAACTGCTGTTGGTTCCTCCACTGAAGTTGTCCTTGCTTCCACTTTAGTTTCCACTGTAAAGAGCCTGGAGGTGAAGGGATATTTTCTATGATCCGCCGTGACACACCAATTTACATAGTACCTCAGTATTTTCACATAGGTCAGGCAGCTTCTGAAGTGGTGCTCATCACAGAAGACAACATACAGTAAGTGCAAATCTAGATTCATTACATGACATAATGCAGACAGAGCAGAAAAAAGTGTACCCATTAGCCCAGTAGCTCAGTGCCAGCATGCATTATGGTGACAAGGCATTCGGCTTCTAAGGAGTGCAGGAGTGGGTTACTTCACAGCTGCACACCCCTTTACTGGATTACCCCACAGCAAAACCAATGTTGGCTGTGAAGGAGCCCCCTTCCCCTGCCCCGGTTGGAGGAGTGCTGCAGTCATGGTGATCTGCATCCCCTTGAGACTGTACTTCCATTCTCTCACTGGCCCTAACCATATATTTCCTTGTCTCTCAAGGCATCTAATTGTAACCTTCAACTGCTAGGCATATTTGTGCATCTTTCCAAACACTATGGAGCTTTAATTTAAAGTTTCAAACAACTGACCCTGGATCCAGTGTTTCTCAAACCCCGTAGCACATAAGCACCCAAGAAGATTCAACCCAGTAAAATCTAAACAGTTAAAATAAACAGCAGACCCACACCACATTATGAATTAGTCAATTGTTCACAAGAAATAAAATACCAAAAGTGGGTCTTGGAAAGGAAGGGGATTGGTTAATCAAGCAAACAATTCAGCCATCCCATACAGGACACCCCAAACAATCCTATACAGTCCTTTGCTACCTACAGCATTAGTAAACTTCACTGCCCCTGGGAGCTCCATTTTACTTTATAGTTTGTGCGACAACATGCTGCAGACCCAGTAGAGGAGTAACGATATACAAACAGTTTAACAATTTGTAATTCTAGGCCCAATGGCCTACACACAGGTCTTTCCCTCTGGGCTGTCCTCAAGGCACAGTCTTGACAAGGGCTCCTGATGCCTAAAACCCTCACTATCCATTTAAACTAAAGGAATAAGTTGCAGGTCTGAGGCCCTGATTTATTACTGCCAGCTCCATAGACATTATGCCTTGAAATGCATTAGCAATGTGGCAGGTCATTCATTTATGGTTCTGTTGGTGTTGGGTTCAAGAGCTGGTTTCTGCTGGGCACAGAGGTCACGGGCAGTGTTTTCAACTGCATACAGGAGAAAGCTATTAAGTGGATGTCTCAGCCTCACTGATGTGCACCTCATGTGGAGATTTTTTTCTTCACCCTTTAGAAAGGGACTTTTCCTCCTCTTTTATTTTGCAATGGGACTTCTCTGGTGATAGACTGGTGGGCTAAGGTAGTCGAGCTTTACTCAGTCTCTGTTCTCAGTGTTCACGTTGGCTGTGGCTGGAGCACACTCACCCTTCAGCATCTATGGGCAACTGCCCAAGTCCTGATCAGACTGGCTAGTCTGCTCTGCTTCAACTCTATACCAGAGCATCTCCTGCACTCTTCAGGACAGATCAAAAAAATCTCTTGATGTAGCTGTAGTCTCCCAAAAGGCTAGATCAGACTCCTGATTGGCAGAGTCCTTCTGGCTTCAGATTAATTCACATGACAGCAGACTCTCCAACTGTACCGTTTTGGCTGGTACAATACTGAATTTCTGACAGTGATACCAGATCCAGGTTAGATCTCAGTGTGTACTGAATTTCAGCTCCCTGAGAAATACTTGAATTTATTATTCAGTTCCCGGGCAATGTCTGCTGCACTGTGTGAGTGCAACTTACTTCAAGCACGGTGGCCCGAGAGGGGAAAGGCTTATTGTTTGCAGTTCCCCAGCCCAACAATCTTGTCTGCTGCAGAGTGAGTCATTGAGTGCAAGCACGGTGGTCCGAGAGGGGAAAACAAAGCATCTGTTCCGTCCCTATGGTAACCAGCCACACTGACATGTGCCGTGCCTGTGACCCCCGGAAGTAGCTGAGCTGCTCAGCTGCAGCCTTCCCTGACAGACTTGGTGGGAGTGTCTGTCAGCGATACAGGAGCTGCCACTGAGCCGAGGAGAAAAAATTAAATTTACTGGCATGTCGGGTGTTTACTGTACTGCTGTGAAAGTTAACACGCTGGCTCTGTTTGTCTAACTCTGCTGAGCTCTTCAGTTTAAATCAGACTTTTAGTCAATAAATCTCAGTCAGGTCAGGACAGATCTGTGATTGTGGAGACATCGAGATCCCCTCACTGCATGAGTGTTGCACTACTAGTTTGAGCTCAGCTAACACAACAAACACAGAGCAGCTACTGAAGGTAAAGAAAGATGTTCACTTTGTCTTCCAAATCAAACTCCCTGTCTCAGTCTCTCTCTTACAATTTTCATGATGAGGTGGCAGCGATCTAGAGTGCAAGAGGGAAAAATCTGAATCTTTGGTAGTGAACCGCCTGGTGGGTTGCAGTCACATATGGTACCCTGCTGTCTGCAGTTTGAATAAGTCCCCTTGTTATTCCCTATTTATTCTTGCTACTAATTTTAAATACCCCTTCTTCAACAGATAAGGAGGAGTACCACTTATTATTGAAAGTGCCACATACCTCTCAATTGTCCCTGACAAAGTGGGACACCCCTCTTTACCACTTACATTGCTGTTTGTCTCGCTCTGAAAAGGTTCTAGTACCCACATTAAACGGGCTCTTGGAATAATCATGGGCAAATGTGGGGTTGCTAGTCCCCGCTGCTCACTGCAACACAAGTGTACCTATTTTCATCTGTCAAATGTTGGAGGGTCTGTGACAGGCCTCTCATTGGCTATTGTATTTGTGAGCTTTTCCCTTGCCTCAAGTCCCAGAATCCAGCTCTGCTTTTCTGCCCTAGAGTGCCCTTCCTTTTGAACACTGTGCATGACTCCATGCCCAGCGCTGGCCACATACGCTGGTCATGTTAAACAAGGCATGCCTGCTATTAGGGGTATGCAGGTAATGAACAGTGTATCCTAAATACCACAAATAATAGGCAATTTGTTACTTGGGAACAAAAATGAATAATTGGCACTGTTCGTGGCTATTCTGCATTTTGCTGTTTGGTGGGAGTTCAAGATCTCCAGAGACTTCCTGTACAATTAGAGGCCAGTTTGGAAGCTCACTGAAGGCAGGTAATATGACCCAGCACTCTTAGAAGCTACAGGCAAGAGAGAAACATGTCTGAGCTGCTGTGAAAGAGCAATTTACGTCCACCTCCTTGTTAGAATTAGACAAAAAGCAGAAATTGTGACAGTTGTTGTTCCCTTTCTAAATCTGAAGCTGAGAGGATCAATTTATGTACACTTGCAATGTGAAAATTAATCTTTTTATCGAGAACTAGAGGGAGAAGAAGGTGAAACTAAAGAAGGGCTGTTATCTAAGAGGGACAGGAAGGGGAGGGAGCCCCGGGACAGCAGACGTTGGACAACAAAATCAGCAAGCACCAGGCAATGATAGCAGATATTGAGATGGGCCTTGTGGCCATCTCAGAGACTTGGTCCTCAGAAAACAATGACTGGGAACTGACTGTCTCTGGGTACTTAGTGCTCAGGAGGGACAGAGGGAAAGGCAGAGGGGGAAGTATAGCCCTTTATGTCAAGGAAGACATTCAGGTAGTGGAAAATGGGTGCATCAGGGGTAATAAGGGAGAGACTGAGTCACTCTGGGTGCAACTCACGGTGGACTCAGGCAAGAAGCTACACTTGGGGATGAGCTACAGACCACAAGGGCAAGGGGAAGAGAGGGACAGAGAGCTCTGGAAAGAAATAAAAACAGTAATGACAAAGGTGGAAGTAGTGGTAGTAGGGATTTAAACCTACTGGACATCGACTGGGATGTTCCAGTGGCCAGGAGAGCCAGAAGTCAGGCCTTGCTGGACACTTTACAGGACTCTCTACTGGTGCAACTAGTTAAGGAACCCACCAGGCAGGAGGCCATTCTCGATGTGGTGCTCACCAACTCAGCGGTGGTAGAAGTAGTAAGAGCTGGGGAGCCATTAGGGAACAGTGACCACAACTCCATTTGGTTCAAACTGGCCCTTGAGAGCAGAAAACTCCACTCAAAAGCTGAGGTCCTTGATTTCAGAATGATCAGACTTCAACAGGTTGATGGAGTTGGTCCGGGACAAATTATTCGGGGTTGACAGCATAGGAAGAGTGGAAGAGAGCTGGCGGATATAAAGGGGCCAAAAGCACAAACAAGAGCACTCAAAACAATGAGAAGGTCCAAAAGTCAAACAAGTATCAGAAAACTCATGGTTTATTCTATGTCATCATGGCTAGAACATACAGCACTGCACCCCGATGCTTAAAAGCAATAAAGGGGGCCATTCTCGAGTCATAGAGAATAATGTATGGGCAACCATACACAACAAGGCTGTGTTTCCATCGAAGGGTTGAGATGACAGCATATGAACCTCGAGAGCGATGCTCGAGAGGTCCATGCTGTCATCTCAACCCAGAGATGGAAACACATGCTGAGTTGTGTGTGGTTGACCATGTTTTATTTTTTATAGTATATGTTTTTTTACACTAGAGTGACAGACCCTCACTGAAGTGAAAACAAAAAAATCTAGCCATTTCTTTGTTCTACTCACATATCAAAATCAAATTTCCAGACTTTTGAAAGCTAAAAGTTATGACTTTGGGCACTGGGTGGTTAGTAAGTAGCTAAGTGTAGAATAAATGAGAAATTTAAAATTGTATGACCTTTGAATTCTACATAACAACTGTTTGGAATGTGCATAACAACACTTAGAATGCGCATAACAGTTTAGAATGTGCTTAACAAGGATTTTGAGCAGGCTGATTTTTATACATAACAAAGGGTAACCATATACTATATCATAGTTACGCATGAGAATGGTAACTAAGAGGAGCAAGTTCAAGAAACTATTATGATTCTCTTCTAAGGTAAGGGATATAGAGAGGGCCAAGAAAAAGGCCTTCTACAGATACAAAGAAAAGCAAGGGGAAGAAGAGTGGGGAGAAAGAGGGCAGTTAAAGAGGCAAAAGCAGACACAAAGCTACATACTGCAGAGGGGGTCATGGGCAAAGAAAAACATTTCTTCTGGCATATCAGGGGAAAAGGAAGAAAGGGGGACTTGTTAGGCTGTCAGAAGGGGACAGAATAATAGAGGAGGACAGGCAAAAGGCTGCTGTCCTTAATGATTATTTTTGCTCGTTCATCACTAGGGAGGATGGTAGACCCTTGACAGACAGCGGCATCAAAGCATCCACAAAGGGGGTCTGAGAGATGAGGCAGCCAGTATTCACAAACAAAAGAGTCCAGAAAGGGCTAGCTGTCCTAAAGATAGATAAGGCCCTAGGACCAGATGGGATGCACTCGATGGTGCTCAGGGAATGGCAAAGGAACTGGCTGAACCCCTGCTGGGGCGATTCAACAGCTCTTTACATACAGGGTTAGTACCAATGGGCTGGAGGGTGGCGGACATAGTTCCGTTCCATAAGGGGGGTAAGGAACAGGCAGGGAACTACAGATCTGTCAGTCTTACTTCAGTTGCAGGGAAGCTGATGGAGCTCATGGTTAAAGGGGAGCTTGTGGACTACCTAGAGAGCAATGGACTCCAGGATAGTAAACAGCATGGGTTTGTGGCAGGGAGGTCTTGCAAACTAACCTAATAGTCTTCCTTGACTGGGTGATGAGGATATTGGATAGGGGCCATGCTATGGATTTAAAGTACTCTACTTTGACTTCATCCAGGCTTTGATTTGGTGCCTCAGAGACACTTGCTGAAGACGATGGAGGATCTGGGTGCAGCTAGGGACATAGCAATATGGATAGATAACTGGTTAAATGGAAGGCAGAAGAGGGCTGTGGAAAATGGGGTCAGGTCAGGAAAGAGGGTTAGGAGAGAGGGAGGAAGGGAGGTCATGAGTGAGGTACCACAGGGATCTGTCCTTGGCCCGGTCTTCTTCAATATGTTCACCAACGACATTGGAGAGGGAATCTGGGACAGGTTGTGTCTCTTTGCAGACGACACTAAGCTCTGTGGGAGGGTAGATAGTGATGAGGGGATCAGGGATATGCAGAATGACCTGCAAAAAAATAGAAATGTGGTCTAAGATTTGGCAGTTGAAATTCAATGCCAAAATGTGCAAAGTGATGCACCTAGGGAACAAGAACCCCAGGACAGAGTACCGGGTGGGTGGAGTAAGACTCAACACTATGACTGAAGAATGATGCCTGGGAGTTATTATCAGTGACACCCTCAAACAATCAAGCCAGTGCAACAGGGCCTATAGTAAGGCACATAGGATGTTGGGGTGTATCGGGAGGGGTATCGACAACAGAAGGGAAAAGGGAATTCTACCCCTTTATAGAACTTTGGTGAGGCCTCACCTGAAATACTGTGCCTAGTTCTTGAGTCCTCACTTCAGGAGGGGTAAACACAGGCTGGAGACAGTGCAGCGAAGGTTCACAAAGATGATTCAGGGCTAACAGGGCAGGTCTTACGAGGAGCACCTGAGGGGCACTGAACATATACTCAATGAAGACCAGAAAGGAGGGGGGCATATGATAGGACCTTCAAGTTCCTGATAGACATTAACAAGGTGGACTGTGAGGAATTATTTAGCATGAGTAACAGTTCGAGGTCTCAAGGGCATGAGTGGAAACTGACAGGAGGGAGGTTCAGGAGGGACATTAGGGGAGTATTATTTTACTAAAAGTGTGATGGAACCATGGACCAGTTTACTAGCTGAGTTGGTGGATGCTAAAACTTAAATGGTTTCTGGGACAGAATGATGGGTATAGTGGTTGCTCAGGATGACAGAAACTGGGAGGGGGGTGGTGGGTGGGTGGATGTGGAGAGCTAGGACCCTGGATGAGCAGTAGGGCAATAGGGGCAGACTGAATGGACCATTGGTCATTTTCTGCCATAACTGCCTATGTTTATGTTTTTTTTGTGCGTGTGTGTGTGTGTATGTATTAACGCTGTATGTAGTGTTTTAAACAGCTTAAGGAAAGCAAGGAAGATTTTGTAGGGGTGTATTTAGTAAACAGAAATGTAAATTTTTATTTGTAACTTAGCAGGACTTGTCTGAAACAAAGAACAAGGCAAATTACTAAGCAGCATTTAATTTCAGTAGTCTAAGTGAAGTGCAGAATTGCACTGAATAAATGTATTCTTTTTTTTATGTGGAGGTCAGAGTCAGCTGACTCCCACCACCACTGCTTCTGGCCAGCAGCCGTTTTGTCCCATGTTTTTGTGCACAGTAGTGTAATGTAGTATGTGCACACAGTGTGTAGTGCACTCAGCTTAGCTGTTATGGACCTTTTAGTTTTTTTGTATTGTTCGTTGCTTCATGGCAAAGAAGAAATAAAAAAAATACTTTTTTTTTTAGTCAGGCTTGACTATTAACTGAAAGACTTATCAGCTCATTGGCATTGTTGCAGTGAGTGACACGACTATAGTTCATAATAATATAATTTACATTTAATATTATAGACACCTTCCTGTGGGAAACCTGGGTTCAGGTCCTTCCAGGGCTATTTCTGCAACTGTGTGTGCACTGCTGTATTTGTTTGCTGGTAGGGTTGGACTAGTCGACTGACTTCTACCACTTCTGTATAGCTAGCTGCCATGTTCACGTGTGCAGTGTGTGCACTCGAGAAAGACATTCTTGTTGTAAGTCTGTAGCTTTGTGGTTAAGAAAAAATTTCAAGCAAATATTTTTTCTTCATAATTTATTTACTGGTCAGGCTTGCTTGACTATTAATGAGAGAGTCTTGTCGCTACTCACTGCTGACTGGCAGTGTCGCAGTGAGTGACTACTACTGTACTTGATAATAATATAATTAACATTTTATTTTGACATCTTCCTGTGAGGACCCCAGACTAGAGTCACTGCAGGGTCATTTCTGCAACTGTGAGTGCATCGCTGTATTTGTTGGCTGGTAGGGTGGGACTAGTCAGTCAACTCCCACAGCTTCTGGGCAGCTACTAGCTGCCATTTTGTTGTGTGCGTATGCGTGTGTGTGTGTGTGTGTGTGTGTAAAGTGTGTGTGCACTCAAGTTTGTTGTGTGTGTGTGTGTGCACTCACGTTTGCTGCGTGTGTGTGTGTGTGTGTGTGTGTGTACTCAAGAAAGACGTTCTTGTAAGTCTGCGACTTGCTGCCTTTGAAGAAATTTAAAACAGAATTTTTTTTCTCCTAAATTTATTTACTAGTCACACTTGACTAGTGAGAGTGAGACCTGTCAGCTCAAGTGACACTGAGCAATATACTATTTCATAATAATGTAATTTAAATTTAATTTCATCTTACTATATGGTACCATGGCAGTCAGAGGATGTACCAGAAAACGTAATTGGTCTGGCAGCCCCAGCAAAGCTGCAGTAGATGGATAGCAGCAAGCAGCAAGCAGCAGGTGAGGGTGAGCATACTGCAGATAAATGCTTGGAACACATTTGCCCCACAAAATTATTTTTTACCTCATCAAAGCCTGCTGCCTCCAGCACTGGTACGGCGTCAACTGTCACCAGGGAAAAAAGTAACAGAACTACTAGCAGTGCTACTAGGAGGACACTGTCATTAACTGCCACTGCTACTAGGAATGTGAATGTGTTCTCTTTATCCCTTGCCACTGCCATGAGTACCAGCATCGCTTCATCCTTAATTACTACTACTGCTCTGATACACTGGGACTACTAGCATCCCAACTTCTGCTGCAACAGTGGCCTTGCCAGCCACTCCTGCCACTGTGACTGAGACCATTCCTGCCATGATGACCAGTGGCGGAGGAGTGTACCAAAAAGTGTGGGGTCAGAACTGCATAGAACATCTTAGCCTGGGGTGCTAGGAAAACAGTTGCCTTCTTGAATATACTTTAGTCCATTTACCTAGGTTTTTATAATTGAGAATAATCCATATATTTTGATGACTAATCCATGATTTATTAACAGAAATGCATATGTTATTCATTATAATCAAAACAGAACAGGGTTAGGAATTGTAATTTTTGAAGAGATTTGAGAGGAGAACTGAGGCCAAAAATTACTATACAGTGCAACTTATGCAATGATATTACCTGGAGCATCCCAGTGGCAAGTTCTACTAGAAGCCAAAAGGTGGTTGATGCCCTACAAGACTGCCTACTTACACAACTAGTTATTGCCCTGACTAGGCTGGACACCATCCTGGATGTGATCCTCACTAACTCAGAAGTAGTAAGGGCTACAGGGGTTGGGTAGCCACTACCCAACAGTGACCACAACTCTGTGTGGTTTGAGTTGGCCCTATGGAGTAGAAAAATCACAATCCAAGATAGAGGTTTTAAACTTCAGAGGAGTCAATTTTGACAAAATGAGGAGTGTAATCAAAAGCATGCTGTTAGGGATACAGGAGCAGTTAGATGTGGACAAAATATGGGGGCTGGTTAAGTTAGCCTATTTACAGGCCACCAGTATGTGTGTAAGATCAGTGACCAAACAGAACAAACACAAAAAAACAATATGGTTCAGTAACCGGGTAAGGACCGCAATCAGAACCAAAAGAGGTGTATAGGAACAATTAAAGAATTCAGGAAGACAGCACATGGAAAGCCTATGTTCAGAAGAACAAAAAAGCAAAGAGTATGGTGAAATCAGTTAAGGCCACAACGGAGCTTCAGCTTGCAGAAGGGATTGAAGAAGGGAACTAACACTTTTTTTGATATATAGAAGAAAAAAGAAAGAAAAGGGCAAGGATAGTTAGTCTCAAAGACGGTGACAGAGTAGTGGGGGAGGATAGGCAGAAGGCCACTGTTCTGAACAACGTTTTTAGCTCAGAGTTCACCGAGGAACACAAAGGCCCAGTGCTAGACAATGGAATCAAGGGTGCTGACAAAGGTGTTCCACAAATGGAAGCACCATCAATCACCAACAGTAGGGTTAGAGAACCTCTGGATCAACTCAGGGAAGACAAGTCACCACAGCCTGATGGAATACACAGAGGGTGCTAAAGGAGCTAGCAAGTGAATTGGCAGGTCCCTTAGCACTTCAGATGAGGGAGTGCAGGGAGACTGGAGAAGAGCTGATGTGGTACCTCCCTTTCCACAAAGGGAACTGGAAGGAAGCAGGCAACTACTGATCGGTCAGCCTTATGTTGGTAGTGAGGAAACTGATGGAAACCTTAATAAAACAAGACTTGGTAGAGTACCTAGATCAGAACAGTCTTCAGGATGACGGGCAACATGGGTTCATGGTGGGAAGATCATGCCAAACGAACCTAATCACATTTTTTGACTGGGTCACTAGGGAACTAGACAGAGGCCACCCAGTGGACCTCCTCTACTTCAATTTCAGTAAGGCCTTTGATTTGGTGCTGCACAGTTGCCTGCTGAAAAAGTTGGAGGACCTGGGAGCAGCCAAATGCATAGTCAGCTGGGTAGGTAATTAGCTTACGGACAGAAAAAAGAGAGTAGTGGTCAACGAGGTGAGATCTGATGAAGACACGGTTACTTCACTAGTGGTGTGCCCCAAGGCTCAGTGTTGGGGCCAGTCCTGTTTAATGCCTTTAAAAGTGACATCAGCATAGGCATTCAGATCAAAATTGCAATTCATTGATGAAGCTAGGAGGAAGAGCTGACAGCAAGCAGGCAGTTAAGGACCTACAAAAAGACATACAGAGGCTGGAAAGATGATCCAACATCTGGCAGCCGAAGTTCAATGCCAAAAAATGTAAGGTGATGCATTTGGGTAAAGGGAACCCAAGGACAGAGTACCACCTCAACGGAGTCCAGCTCAGCACCACGCAGGAAAAATGGGACCTAGGTGTCATCATAAGCAGCACCCTTAAACAGACAAGCCAATGCAACAAAGTTTATAGCAAGGCCAACAAAATGCTGGGGTGCATAGGGAGGTGATCCGACAGCAGGAGGAAGGAGGTAATACTGCCACAGTACAGGTCCCTGGTAAGACCCCATCTGGAGTGCTGTGTCCAGTTTTGGAGTCCACATCTGAAATAGGATATAAACAGGTTGGAGGCTGTCCAGAGAAGAGTGACCAAAATGATTCAGGGCCTACAAGGGCACTAGTATGAGGAGTGTCTGGAAGCATTAAATATATTCTCACTGGAGACAAGGAGGGAGAGGCGAAACATGATTGAAATGTACAAGTTCCTGAGGGGAACAAATAAAGTGCCATCCTTGGACCTGTTCAACAGTCTCCGACTCTAACACTAGAAGGCATGAGTGGAAGTTGTGGGGAGGGAGTCTTCAAGAGGTAGCATAGGAAACATTATTTTACAGAAAGAGTCGTGGAGCCATGGAATAAACTACCAGCTGAGGCAGTGGAAAAAATTCTGTGTCATCATTCAAGCTAAGGTGGGACATGGTTAAAACATGATCAAAAGCAACAGGAGCAGTAAGAGGCATTAGGCAGAAGTGGGATTAGGTCCTGGAATCTGAGAAGGTCCAAGGAACACATGGACAGACTAGATGGACCCTTGGTCTCCTTTTGCTGTTTTTTTTTCTGTTTCTATGTGTAACACCCCCACCCTCCTGATGGGGGCTTACCTTAGTTTTCCATTCTCCTGTTTGTCTCTGGCTGCTTCAGGTGTCCCCCGTTTGTCCTCCTGTGTTTTCCCCAAGTTGTTTGCCGCCTGGCCCGGGTCCTGATGTGCCCCTGGTGCCCCGAACAGCCTTTCATTTGTTTTTGCCCACTGAGGGGCTTGTGAACTGGTTGCAGAGCTACCGGCCATTTTTTCACATTCACTTCACAGCCAGCCAACAGCTCACGCATACACGGAAGTGCGCTCCAACTCCCGACCGCGATAATGGTCAAGCAGATGATGTCCCGGTGGTCCTGGCTCCTGAAACAGATAAAGAGGGGACCAGTGACTAGAACAAGGGCCAAGTGAGACCACTGTAAATAATAAATGAAAAAGCACCATCTGCACTGTAAAGGGGGCTCATGAATATTAAATAGGCCATGCATAATAATGAGCTGCCTGTCTGCTGCCAGGGGGCTGTATATTTCAGCAACAGCGACAGGTTAAGGGCTGAAATAAAATGTTAAATGTGGGCAGCATGTGAAAGGGCACTAAAGGGGCTGCAAAATTGTGAGGGCTATGTAAATAAATAATATTTGTACTGGCTGCACCAGGACTTTGAATTTGGACACATTGTTGGGCTGCTTGGGGACTGTGGTACTAGCAGCCATTTTTAGCAGCCAGCAGCCAATCGGAAAGTCAGGATTCAGTGCCAGGACTCTCAGGATTTTTGCCAGAGACCCATGGGACTGTGCAAAGACTTTTGGGGGAAAAGCAGGAACCTAATTTAGGTGCCGAAACAGGGAGCCTAGCATGCATCAAGGAGGCCTCATGAATATTCATTTTTGTGACAGATACTGAGATTCAGCCAATCAGAAGCCCCAGAGAGCTCCTCAAAACCCAGGACTTTGCAGGCTAAGTTCAATTCGATGCAAGCCCCTCCACAGGGAGGGGGTCTCTGTCCCCTTAGCACAGAGAATGGGCCTAGTGCGTTCAGTGGGAGCCCCTCTGCAAGGGAGGGGGGCTCTGCCTCTGACAGAAGAGAAGTGGCTAGCAGTAATGAAAGTCGCTGGACTGGGGGTTGCCAGGATTTGTCCCCCAGGGACAGTTTCTGCCTTTCCATGTTTTCGGGAAAATGTGGGAGAAACCTGATCCATCTTCAGCTGTGAGAGAGCTACACGAACATTCTGCCTCAGCAGTGAGAGTGCTGATGAAGCTGCAACTTCAGAGAATGAAAAGAGTTATGAATCTTTCTGAGTGAGTAAACTTCTACTTGCAGGTTCAAGATGTTTGGATGATCTGCTTGAGGCTGAGAAGCCCAGAAAGCCCAGAAGTGCTTATCATTTGTCTGCACCCTGCGTCTGGTTAACGCCAAGTTTGGGTGGACATCGGTTTGCTCAAATGACTGTGGTGGGTCCAGTTTGATGCTTAATGTGACTGTGTAAAGTTCCTACAGGAATGAAAGGGGGGGGGGACCCTGAGTGCGTAGCTTTTCCTGACATTGCCTGTGAGAACAGTACATGTCCAGTTGGAGCTGCAAAGGCCAGCATAGCCAAAAGGGACTTTTGATATTGTGTCTTGTGCTTTGAGAAGCATCTGAAAGAGTAAATTACCTACAAGTAAAGTGCTATTCTACCTAGGAGTCATGCCTTGGGCTCCTGTTCTGTTTACAAGAGAGCAAGAGATTTTGTCTAAAAGAGACTGTGCGAACTTTGGGTCTGCCCTAGCATTAGGGGAAATCACCCATGTCCAAAGGCTGTGTTTTAAAAGATAAGAGGATGATGCCTGCCACGCTGGTTGCATGGTTGAAAAGACTCTGACAGGTGCTAAATGTAAAATGTGTTGAATGCCTTAAGAAAGAGACCGTTTCCAAATTGGCCTGGGAGTCAGCCTGGTAGTGTGCAACCCAGAGGGGTATAGCCTGGTGTGGGGGTCTGAAGCGTGCCAGCCCTGGTCTCGGCCTGGTCTGTGCCAGACTGTGACTTTAGCTTATGAAGATGGCCACTGCATAAAGAAGCTGAGATACGTTTTCCATTCTGCAAAAGCCGCAAGGTCCTGCAGTCAGTAAGGGGGTTCCTGGCTGCCAGCCTTTGCCAAGCATCTCAGCATCGAGAGTAGTGCCTATATGTTACGACTACCTAAATCGACCTTGTGCAGTCTGATTTCGACTCTGCATATGATGACTTCAAAACCATGACCTAGCAGACCCCGGTCTGCCTTGGAAATAGTTACTTCAAGTTCTGCCAAGTTTCAGTGTCTGAAGCCCAAGCCAATCAAGCAAGGGAGCTAGCTATTTTACAGAGTTTGATTTAAAGAAAAAACAGTAGAAGAAATGCTAAAAGAAAGGATGCTAATGTAACCCCTAGGTGGCGCTATCCCAAGGGATACTACCCCTGCCTGCGTGACCAAGTGCAGGTTGAGGGGCCTCAGCACTGAAAATGGGTGCCTCCACCAGGAGGACAGGGTTAGTGGTAGCGTAGCTGACCTGGATACAGCCCTCTGGGACACTGTTGCCCCCCTCTTTTCCCTCTAGTGGCCTAACTGGTTCACAGAATACACAATTGCAATTAACACCTGACAGCAGTTTTAACCCCACACTTGTTGCACTTACCACCAGGGCTGGTTCAGCTGGCTTGGCCCTGGAGACCCCCTGTAAAATAAGGTTTAGAACAACAACCAGCAGAGCTACCCTGGTATTTACTCACACTACCCAGTACAGGATGCAGGATGGATGAAATGGAAACCTCAGGATGAAATGCTGGATTGCCAGGAGAAGAAGGGCCCGAAGCACCGTGATGCTGATCCTATTCGTTGGTGTTGAGCAGGGAGGCAAATCCTCAGGCGGATCTCTCGTCGGTTGTTTCTCTACGTGTGAGCAGCTGTCTGGGCCAAGGAGGCAAGGCCCAGACTGGGCGAACAGTTCAGAGACAGTCCAGTAAGTGCTGGATACTGGTTCCAGCGAGCATGACACATTCAAGCAGCGGAGAGAACCAAATCATGACCCACTATCAGCATTCAGCACACTTATAGTAAAAGCAAGGTAAATACCACAGCTTGGATGACAGTCTGGTTGCAATTCATAGTGTCTCTGCGCAAACCATACACTCTGCGGCAGTCTCAAGTCCTGACAGACCGAACACACCAAGGCAAATCTTCGGTCCACTTCAGGAGGATTCAATTTGTCAAAAATCAGGATCCGATCACAAAAGCTGCAAATTCGGAAGAAGTCCATTATCAGGCTCAAGGTCTCTTCACTTATGAAGATGGTAGCAAGCAGGCCAAACACAGCCTTCCTGCCGATTTCCCGTGCGCAGCACGCAGGAGCAGCTGCTCGAATCACTCAAGCTGTTCACTCTTTCAACTCTAACTTCAGACTCACCCTTTGCTGCAGGCAGCGCCGGGACTTCCTTCTGTTCCAAAAGGGTTTGGTTGGTTGATCCATCTGTCTGTCGAAGTAAGGGCTACCCCTCCAGGTCCATTTAGGTGACTAAAGTCAAAAACTAAAATTCCTACAGAAATTCACTCCCACAAGACCTCTGGGGACAGATTTTAGGGTCCCCAAAGGTACTGATTGGTCCAAACTGACAGTCCAGAACCAAGATGGTGGTGATTACAGAAAGTCCATGCTGCAAAAGAAGGCTGGTTAGACAAACTGCACTATTATTATTACTACAGCAGATAACCAGCAAACAATCACAGTTTCTGATAAAGCTCCCTCTGCGCAATTAGCGATGGCAGAACGAAGCAAAAGCACTGCAGCCCGGACGGGACTTGAGCCTGAAAATACTCGGTCCCTACCCAGATTAATTACACACTTTTTTTTTTTTTTTAATTACATTACGCTATAGCAGCTCTTAAAGAGACAGGCACGGAGGCTAACAGGGCACTCACATGGAAACACTTTTAATTTGCTAGGACACATAACGCCAGTCTGGCAGTGGGCATTTAGGCAAGCCCAAGGAAGACTTTTTGGGAACCCCCATTTGTAGGGGGGTTACACCAATCTAATTTCCTCCTAAAGGGCCCCAACACTAGCCAACTCAGCTGCAACTTTATCAGGCCTGCAACTTAATAACTTAATACTGGGTCCCAGGGTATAGTATGGAACTGCGGGGTTCTACAGTAGTCTGAGACTGGCACCAGTGCAGGCATTGGGTATGCAACATGTGTTACTATTCTAATGTAGCTAGCTAGATAGATAGAAAAGAACCGGAATACATCAAAAGGTTAATGGGTGGTCACTGTGATTAATGTTGGACTTAAAATCCAAAATTATTTTTCTGATCTCCATCCAATCTAAATGCCAAGTTAAGTGCGAGTATTTAACCTCTATTTCCAATTCACCCTTTCCTAGACCCTGACCCCTTGTAAATGAATTGTTCTTTGCTTGTTTTCATAACTTTGGTGTTATGAGCATATTATTAGAGTGAGCCTGTAATTTCAGAAAGTTGCAATGTGGGGTTTTGGTTGTTGGGTCATGTTTGGGGTGACATTATATGGTGTTGTTGGTGGGTACAGCATCCCAGGGGGTTGTGCAAGGTATTATTCTAGCCCATGTAAAAGCATACTGTGGGTGGAGGCACTGTGCAATAATGTAATCATTGGGACAGAACCAGCTTTAAATCAGTAGTGGGAACCCAGACCTTTCAACCTGGTTTGTGGCCACCCAGGCAGGGGTGGTAGCCCTTGGTATAATGGCACCAGGGTTATATATGTTTCTAACAGTAAAACTAAATATTCTACAGTTTTTCCAAAAGGTATAATTTCTGGTTGCCTGGATTTTCAATTTATGTTGAGTACCAAACGATTTAAAAGCAGCATCTCTGCTGTCATTGAAGAAATCCCCCACCACATACAAACCAAAGAGAGACAAAAGAAGTAAGTGCCTCAGCTGGGACTTGAACCCAGGCAACCTGTAATACTGAAGCACGACTGGAACAGTATTCCGGGCAGCCTGGGTTCAAGTCCCAGCTGAGGCACTTACTTCTTTCTCTCTCTTTGGTTTGTATGTGTTCCATAATTGCACACCACACTCTTGGGATTGTAAATATAATTGTCTGTGCACCACCAGGTTGTGCACTGGAGAAAGAGCAATGTGCTCAGGGACACTCCAGATTTCAGTTGCCTTGGTGGTGCAGCTCGCAAGTACAACCAGAACGGTATTCTGGGGCGACCTGCGTCATTTCATGCATGCCCCTGACAGCTGCCTTGATGCCACTTTCAGGTAGAGGCCCACTGTCTTCTCTTGTGAAGACAGAGCAGAAGTAAGAAACATAGAATTTACTGGCAGATAAGGACCGCTTGGCCACCTATTCTGCCCATTCCTCACAGCCTGTAGTATCACTGCAGATCCTACTTGCTCTCTGGTCTATTCACCCCCCCTTCCCTTTCCCTAAGATTCCCTAATGTCTATGCCTTGCATTCTTGAATCCCACCTCTGTTTTTACCCTCACCATCTCCTCTGGAAGACTGTTTCAGGAATCAACCACTCTTCCTGTGAAAAAGTACTTCCTCACATCTCCCCTGAATACCTTGATCACTATATCATTTATAAAAATGTTTTTCATTAGTATGCAAATAATCTGCCCATGCTTCTCGACACTTATTGTTATATAGTTCTGTTTATTTGTTTGTATCTTTTACTGTTGCATTCTTTATTCTGTATTGTGAAATATTCAATAAAATATGAATTACAAAAAAAAAAAAAAAACCTGCTTCTAAGACTAGGATGCTTCCAGAGAACTATATTGGCCTCCTGTACCTGTTTGGTTTTGTAACAATTCTTGTGCAAGACTTTGTTGCCTCGAGAATGTTCCCCTTGGTGCCCCATATCTTTCCTCTACACCTCCTATGCTGTCGGCACGGGGTCATAATGTCGCAAGACATTATGCCAAATGGCAAAATGGCATTGCCAATACAGCATGATATTGCTATGTGGCATAGCCTCTTTTTTTCTGTGGGGGCTTCACCCCGACATCACCCATTAGTGGGGGCTGCACTTCAGACCTCCCCCACCAAAGATTCCCCAACACTGGGGTCCAACTCAGGAGCACATTAATAGTGGACAAAAATAAAATGTCTGGGACTGGGAATCAACCCGGTCCCAGACGCAGCACCTGGGTTCCTGCTGCTGTGGCTCAGTCCGGTGAGCCACGGCAACTGCTTGGTGGGACCCACTCCCAGCAGAGGTCTTATCCTCTGCCTGGGAGTGTGTGAATGGTGCAATACCACACACAGCAGTATACATGGTATTGCACCATTCGCTGTCCTGGACAGCGCTTTTTCAGGTTATCTCTAATGTCGTACACTATTAAGCATACAACATTATGACCCAGTAGGTATGCGGGCCACCCTTGTCAGTTTGTCTCAGACTAATTCACTCATCTGGTTGAAGCCTGCTGTTCTGAAATCTAGGACTTCCATTTTTGGTAGGAGCATTCTGGTCCCAAGGGCCAGCTTTTACCAACTGGAGTTATAGTCATTGGACCCCAGTGGCTCTCCTAACCTCACTCCACCCACCATCTCTGAGTTGGTGAGCACCAAATCAAGAATGGACACCTGTCTAGTGGGTTCCTTATCCAGCTGCACTAGCAGGCAGTCCTGCAATGTATCCAACATAGCCTGACATCTGGTGCACCTGGCCGCTGGAATGTCCCGGTCAATATCGGGCAGGTTCAGATCACACACCACAGCCACTTCCCCCCATTTTCACACCCCTTGCCAGCTTTCCCCTGAGCTCCCTTGCTCTCTCATCCCCTTGTCCTGGTGGTCTACAGATCACTCCTGCGTATGTTTTCCTGCCTGTAGGTGTCACAAGCTGAACCAACAGTGACTCGGTTTCCCTTTTGCTTACCCTTATGCATCTGTCTTCTGCAGCCTCTATGCCCTTCCTGACATATAGGGCTAACCCCCCTTTGCCTTTCCCTCTGTCCAATCTTAACATTTTGTAACCTGTGACTGAGAAGTCTCAGTCATTATTTCCTGTGGTCCAAGTTTCTGTGATGGCTAAGTTGTCTGCCTCAATGTCTGCCACCAGTGCCTTGAGCTCACCGATTGTATTACCCAGGCTCCTGGAATTGATTTTCTTAACTTTATGTTTATCATTTACATAATAATACAAACTTAAGACATATTCTCGTGCAAGGTGACAGTGAGTAGGAACATTTACACATTCTACATTATGAGAAATAGTTGGTATTCAAAAAATTGCACCCCGTAATCTGGTACAGTAGCAAATTGGTGAACCATTAATATAATAAAGTCCATGTTTTAGTCCCAATAATGCCAGCCTTCTCTGTGGCCTTGGAGTGTCCACAAACAAGGTAGAATTTATAGAAGCAATTTAAGGCAGTCACAAAGGATTGCTGTTGTTCCACTTCAACAGTATAATAAAGCAGGGAGATTATGCTATAAACTGAAGGTCTCGTCACAATACATCAATTAGCATTGAACTTGAAAACCCCCATCTCATGAGTTAATATCTAAATGTAACTTAACCGCACTAAAACTGTAGTAAACAGCTTACAAACAAACGTTTCTGTAACCCTGATTAAGGGCAAAGAATGATCCATTCTAATGCTCAGACTACAGGTTAAACAGAAGAAATGGCATTCCTGCTAAATGGGGCCAGATGACCTGTGCACTAGCCCACCCACATATTCCAATTGTATTTTCCCTACTAAAGCCCAGACGGTAGTAAGTGAGTCATTAAAGAAAAACAATAATAGTTATGTTGGAATGAAAAACATTTTCCTTCTAGTCCAAGAATTAAAATATTACCCTAATACAGTCCCAGTAAATCAGGTACTTTCATATATAAAAGCCAGCCCTATTAGTTGGACATTCACTTCTCTTCCTGAGTGTCCTCTCCTGCAGCATTCTCGGTTACGTTCCTACTAACAAACTCAGCTTCCATTTTTGTGAGCCACTGACCTGCATTGGCTGGGTCAGCTGGGTTGGCTGGGTCAGTAAACTGCAATGACTTATCGCCATAGGTGATTCTGAGGTGGTTGGCAGCAGAAAGGAATGAACGACCCCAGGCCTGTAGGCATTGCCGGACTGCATCAGGCCTCTTTCTCTGGGCCCTAGTCTGGAAAGAAAGATCCAGGAACAGCTGGAAATCAAGTCCGTTGATCATCAGTGGGTAAGCTGCTCTTGCTGCAGTGAAGATTAAGTCCCTGGTCTCTGCCCCCGAGGTCTGAAGAAGTACTGCATGGGGCTGATTGGAGGTGGCTGGTCTCACTCATGGGTTCACCCTGTATGTTCTGTGAAGTGATGCCCAGTCAAAATCCTCTGATACTGCAATGGAGGTTTTCAGCCAACCAATCACAAAGTTCAAAAGATTGGTACCCTTTACTCCCTCCAGTATACCTACAGAGAAGAATTTGCCAGCTCTCACTTCATTTTTGAGGGCCTCCAACCACCCTTGCAATTGCGAGTTCTCCTGCATGAGGGTAGCCATTGCAGCTCGGGTTGCTCGTCAACCATGTGTCGGCACCCTTCACAGTGGTTGCAAGTTCCTTGATTGCTGTGTCTTGTTTCTCCAGCCTGGTGAGAGTTGCTCTGTTTTAGAGTCCACAGCTTTCATGGACTCCAGTAGTTTCTGCCAGGGAGGTTCAACTGTAGGTCCTATAGGATAGTCAGCTGCATGGCTGGATGTTTCTCTGGCATGACCTGCAGTCTGGGTCATTGGTTTCTGCACTCCTTGTTGCTGTTTTTTTGGTCTCCCCATCAGTGTTTAGTATCTACCTGTAGCTGAAGATCTCAGGATGGCAGATGCAGTGTTGAAAGGGCTGATTTTCACTTTTATAAAATGTGTTTTTGTAGATTTAATGAGCTGCTATGTGGAGTCTTGAGTAGACGTCCTGCGTTGAGAACAGCTCTCTAGTGCCTTCCCCTGGTAATAAGGCAGACCACCTTTTAACTAACTCCAGATCCTCTTTTGCTGTTTTGCGATCCTACACCTGCATTCCTTCCTGTCTTATTTTTCCTGTTGCTTGCCGACCCTGAGTGCCTTACATTTTTGCCTCTTCCACTACTTATTTTGAACCTCAACTCTATTTTCACCCACCTTACTGCTACCAGTCCCTTGTATAGGGGGATCATTTGCTAGGTTCCCCCATCACTTCCTTTAGCATGGTTTCCCTAGCCACAGTTTCCCTTGCAGTCAGTTTACTGTGTAATGTAGACATCAAGCTTCTGCCCCAATGCACTGGTCCCCTCTCTTGTCAGGTAAAGGCCATCACCTTAGAAAAGCCTCCTGTCTCAGAAGTCCCCTCAGTACCCCACAAAGTGGTACTCCTTCTTCTGACACTATCAGTTTAACTAGCCATTTAATTTCTCTATTTCTTCCCTCTTTACTCTATCCCCCCCCATTCCTCACAGTGAAGACCTCAGAAAAGGCCAGAGAGGCCAAATACGCCTGCTGTCTGTCCCCTAACCTCTGAAAGTGATGCTTCACTAACTCCACAGGCTGGTTTACCAGATCATTTTTACCCAAGTATACCAGCACCCCCAGCTCTCCGCCCTCCACTAGCTTCCCTATTCTGTCTATGTCCCAGATGGCTGATGCCCCAGGAAGCAACTGTCCACCCCCTCCCATGCACTACACTCTCTACTCCCCTGATCATAAAATCCCAACCAGTAAGTCTCTCTTAGCTGCCATCTTCTTACTCTCAGCCCTGGATGTCACCAGGTCATCACTCCTATTTTCCCTGACTGAACTAGATTACTACCCCCCCCCCACTGGAGTCAGGAACGTGAGTCTCCTCCAGAGGTGAAAGCTATTTGCCATCAGGATGGTGTGGGGTAGGTTGATATACTTGTGGTTGCCCCTGTCACCCTTCCCCTCTACACCACTCTCCGCACCCCTGGACCAGTGGACCTCTGGGAGAGTGGGGGTGTAGGCTGTGGGATCCAGCTGAGCTAGTGCTGCAGAACAGAAACCTCTCAGTAGCAGGGAGGTGTCAGGATGATTTACTTTAAGAAATTCTGGGCACCCCCTTTGTTGGAGAGTTTTGACAATGTCTTGGATTGCAGGGTCCTCTATTTGCTCTTTTCTCCAGTCTTGAGGGCTCATTTGTGGCAAGCTGGGTTTACTGAGGGACACAACATTGCAACAGGCCACGTATGCAGACTGATGAGGCACTCAAAGCTGTTCCCCAGGTGAGGTGGCTCACTGGAGTTCGTCGATTCTTCCAGGTCTTATCTTTTGTGCATGACCCTGGCACCCCAGGGTGGGGTTTTCTGGACAGCATGTCAGTGTCACTTTTTCTGGGGTGATACTCCACACAGTAATCATATGGCAAGAGAGCTGACAAACAATGATGGTCTTCAGCATCCAGTTTTGCTGTTGTCTTCACATAGGGAACGGGTTTTTTATCATTACAGACTGTGATGTGGGCCCCATACAGATACTTGTGGAACTGATCGATAATTGTCGATGTGAGTGGTAAAAACTACAGCTTGTGGACCAGATAATTTCTTTCTGATGGCAACAAACTGTGACTGGCATAAGCTATTAGCCAGAGTCCTTGAGGGTGTTATTGATATAACACTGCTCCCAAACCACTGAGGCTGGCATCTGGATGCAACACTTATGGCTTTCTGGGGTCTGCATAGGCCAATACAGAGGCACTGGACAGCAGTATAGCTCAGTCATTAAAAGCACTGTGCTGCAAACCTGGAGACCTGGGTTTGAATCCCACAGCCCCCACATGCATACTGTATTACCCTGAGCAAGTAATTTAACTTCCTTGTGCTCCCAGGTTGCACCTGGAAACAAGCTTTGGCTTAGTGTGCCTTTCCTGGTTAAACAATTGCCCCCTTACTTCTTCAAATGCTTCAACACAAGTGAACTGTGCTGCTTACTTGTTTTCCTTTTTGGCAGGATGACACCCATAGGTCAGGTCATGCAGAGGCTTGATGATATTAGTGTAGTCTTTAATGAATCTGCAGTAATTACTGAAGAAGCTCAAAAAACTCTGCAGTTCTGTCAGCTGGGTGGGTTTTGGTATGGTGGTGACGGCCTGGACATAGTCAGGATTGGTACAAATGCCATCTTGGGACACAATGTGACCCACATACTTGACTGAGATCATGAAGAACTGGTATTTGTCGACAGACAGCTTGAGGCCATACTCTTCCAGTCTGTCGAGTACTTTGAACAACCGATCTGTCAGGTACTTTATATAGCCGGTCTTCATGCTCTTCCAGGGTTCTACCCAATACAATATTGTCATTCAAGTACACAAGGCATTCCAACAGGTTCATGTCACTGACTACTCTCTCCATCAGCCACTGGAATGTGGCTGGCACCAGTGAGAGTCCCTGTTGCATTTGAAGGAACTCACAGAACCCCAGGGGGCAGATAAATGCAGTCTTTTCATGGTCTTGCTCAGCCATGGAGATTTGATAGTAGCCGGATCTCAAATCCATCACAATGAATTATTGATGTCCATTTAGATAATCTAGAGCATCTTGGACTCATGGCATAGTGTATTGGTTGGGTGCAGTTTTTTGTTTAAAGTTGGCAGTCCACACACATTCTGACATCCCCACTCTTCTTTCTGACAACTACAATTGGTGATGCATAGGGATTCCTAGATTCCTGAATGATGCCTGCAGCCATCATCTCCTGCAAATGCTTCTGAACATCGTCTGTGTCAGTGGGGGCTAGTCATCTTGACCTTTCCAGAAAAGGTCATTCACTAGTGACCCTAATGCAGTGCTCTACAGCCATGGCACACCAAGTATTCCATTCCTTCAGGGAGAAAATTTCTATTCGCTGTGCTTGCTTCTTCTGAATTCTGTTCTGCCACTCGATGGCCAAAGAGGGGTCTCCAAACTTGAACAGTGAAGGATCCAATTGTCCTGGGGCTGGGTTCTCTCTCTTTTGTGGCTGCATGGTTAGATCAGCACAATAGACCCTGGCGAGAGTCTGTCCCTTTGGATGGTCACTGGTTGGTCTGTTACATTTGTCATATGAACTGTTGCTTGTCTGTCATAGGTATGAGCTTTAGCTGACATTATGCTAGGTTTGACTATAAGACCCTCTGGAAAACCAGCTACTCTGTGCTGTCAGTCCTTGCTGTCAGGTTGGGGGGTACTGGAGCTCCAATGTCACTGCAGCAGCCACAGAAAAGGAGGGGCATTGGAGGCACCAAAGTTGCAGAGCTCCCTCCCACTGCTCCACACATGTAGGTGAGCTAGACAGTCAGGGTAGACTTCAGCAGCAATCGGGAGGGTGGCATCAATCATATTCCAGGTAAACCCCCTCCTGAGGTGGGAGTTACACAGGGAACATATGAGCAGACTGGATAGGCCAAATGGTCCTCTTCTGGTGACAAATTCTATGTTTGTATGAATGAGTGGTGTCAGGTCCAGTAAGAGCATGGTAAGGTTGCATTTCATGTTACTAGAACAAGATAACAGAAAGGCAGTGTGCACATTGTGCAGCACGATTATCAACAGAGGTAATCTCTGGCAAATTTAACTACCACCACCTCAATGAGCAACCTAAAGTTAAAGCATCCCCAGGTTTTTAATGTTTCATCAGGGTCTGTGCCACGGGTTCCATGAGACCCATCTGGGACTGTGGTGGTGATGCAGACAGTGGTCCTGGTGGGAATGCCAAAGATTGTTCTGCCTCCCCACAAAAATGCTGATACTACATCTTCTTCCTCCTCAAAACTAAAGAATCCACTATGTACCTCAAGCACTCCTGCCACTGCCAGGTGCCAGTCCTCTGGTATTTCCACACCATGATCTTGCAAGCATGAAACATCCCATATCCATGGTCAGTGTCAATAGTGGACAAATTCCCGGCCATAGTTAAGCACCAGTCTTCCTATCCAACAGCTCAGCACATCACGCAGCTCATAGGTGAAAGTGTGGTATTGATTTGCAACCCTTTCCTGTTGTGGAAGACACTGGCTTTCAAAGATTTGTACAGCACTTGCAGCCACAGTACCAGATCCCATCATGTTCCACATTTTCATGGACTGTGGTGCCATTGAGGGTATAAGAATGGCAATTGCCACATTACTTTAGGAGGCTATGGCAGGAGTTTTCCACTGCACCTCTGACATCTAGAGCAATACAAACTCCATGCATGCATATCTCTCCTTGACTGCACACTAGAGTGCAGTGTTAGTGGCTCAGCAGGTAGCACACTTGCCTCTAAAGCCAGGAAATCAGAAGGCTGTGGGTTCTGTCCCCACGCAAGGCACCTGGTTTAAATCACAATACTGACACTGTAGTGCAGCATGAGCAGGGTGCTGCACTTCTGATGTGCCATCTTTCGGATGAGACATTAAACTGAGATCCCATCTGCCTGTTCAAGTGGATGTTAAAGATCCCATGGCACTTCTCGAAAAGATTAGGGGAATTTGCTTATTAAGAGAATCAGACAATCCATATAAGAAATAATATAAAACATAATCAAAAGGCAAAAAAACAAGACGTACAAAGGTGAATAACAAAGAATTCCAAGCAAGTACAGAAAAGGTAACAGAAACAAATAAATTAGACTAACAAGTCAGAAATACAAATAGGTCATGTAACAGGGACATCCGTATCTGTAATCCATGGGAGATGTCTCCAATTTTGTTGCAAAACCCGGGACTGCTACCCAATAGCTTCAGATAAATAAACAGATCTGATTTCAACTGTAATTTTATGTAGCAACTCCACATAAGTTAGATCTTTCAGTTGTAAAGTAAAAAACATTGATTGTTCCAAAGGAACCATTTAAACACAGCAAAAATAATGTGAAGGGAACTCTTCTCCCAACTACTCCATACAGGACAGTACAACCCATATATAAGGTTCACGTAAGTGAGAGATGCAAACACAGGTGCCTGCCATTCCAGTGACACATACTGCCAAAAGGTCTCAATATAAGAACAAAAAAAAACAAATGATGCATATCCTACAAAAGTTGAACACAGCCCGGCCTAGAGCAAATCATGTCTGCCACCTGTTTGTATTTCTGGTTGCTTTTGACATTCAGCTTTTCATGGCAACAAAGCCATAGGACATCCCAAAACCTGTCGAGGATACGGGGTTCTGCAATCAAGGAGGTAAGGGAAGGCAAAGAAGCAGCAGGACAGTTTGGAAATGTTACCTGTTCTGTAAAGTGAAGACCAATAATACAGTCATAAATCAGTTTTTTTGTATGAGATCGAATCTGCATCCCAGTAACCCTCCAAAGTCTCAGTTTTACAAAAATTTCCTGAAGATAGGGAATGGCATCTGGCTGCATTTTAGCAATCCTGTGATTTCCTGCATTCCAATCCGCAAACCAAAAAGAAACTGAAGTAAAAACATCTAACCAAATTTTCCTCATATGGCGTAGTAGTGGATGCAAATTTGTAACACAAAATTGACAATGGAAGAACACCGCAGGGTTAACCATGTTCAACCCCACTTTAATTTTAGGGAGATACAAAATATTCCTCTTCAGGGGATTGAGGCGACTTCCCCAAACCACCTGGAAAAAAATACTCAACAAGGTGGTTTCCTTAGATTTCGGAGGAGGAAATACATGGCTTAGATAAATAAAAATAGACAACAGAAAAGTCTTAATAAGATAAATTATCTTAGATTTGCTCATGGTTCATTTATTCCAATGGCGGACCATCTCCTGTCCCCTAGCAAGCTTAAACTCCCAATTATGTAAATCTTGTACAGGGGCACCGAATTCAAGACCCAAAATCCTGATAGGAAGATTGGAGATCATGATGCCCAACACGTCCCAACATGGTATACCACTATTTCCCAGAGCAAACCCTATGCATTTGTCCATATTCAGAGATGCCCCGGAAAAAACACTGAATTAGTGGCAAATCCTAACAGCTCCAGCAGCAGCCGTGCCAGAAGGTGCAAAAATACAAACATCATCTGCATAGGCCATTGCAGAAAAGGGAACTATACCTGTTGGGGAATGTATACAAGGTATGCAAGTATTTGGAAAATGAAGGAGAGGGTCCAGGCTAAAGATGTATAGAAGTGGACTAATAGGACAGCCCTGTTGAACACCTTTCTGAAGGGGAAGAAGTGGCCCACAATAATCATTAACAAAAGGAGTAATGGTAGCTGTCTTATAGAGGGTCTGAAGCCAAGAAACAAACACCTCTGGAATACCATATGTCCGTAAAGTGAGCCATAAAAAAACATGATGTACCAAATCAAAAGCTCCCTGTTGATCTAGAGAAAGGACATAGCCTGTCTGATACAACAAGTGACTCCTCTCAAAAAGTTCCTGGAGCAGAATAAGCTGATCCGTAACCGAACGACCATGAACGGCACACGATTGTGCTGAAGAAAATAAATATGGAGCCATGGTAAGGAGGTGTCTATTAAAAATTTTAATCAGTAATTTGAAATCTATATTCAAAAGACTGATCATCCTCCAATTAGTCAATGAGAGTCTATCGCCCTTTTTATATAAAAAAATAAACAGACCACCCGCCAGGTCCAAAGGGATATCAGAGGAATCCAATATAAAGTTAAAAACATCAGCAAACTCCGAGGAAAGTTCTTCCTCCACGACTTTATAGAATTTCACAGTTAAGCCATCTTTTCCTTGGGCTTTCCCACACTTCAATAAAAAAATGGCTGATAAAACCTCTTCTCCTGAAATAGGGAGGGATAGTCTATCAAGAAGAGGCCCTGGGCAACACGGGGCTTAAAAAGAGGCAAAAAAATCAAAGGAGGGAGCCAGTTCGATTGGGATGGTGGAAAACATAGATGTCACTTCCAACATAACGTCCTTGGGTGTTGACACAACCCGATCATCAGAAGTCTGTAGACATTCTATGGTTCGTTTCCGAACTCTGTCCTTGCAGCTTAAAAAGGGACAAATATTTGGAAGAGAACCTTGCATACCAAACTCTTGCTGACAAAATAAGAGCAGAAAGTTGCTTATTATGAAAAAGTTTCATAGCATCCTTAACAGCCTTAATTTGAGCCATGAAGTCATGTCTTGTAGATTGCGTTAAGGACATGAGGTGCTGCAACTGTTTACGAAGTTGTAAATACTGAACATATTCAGTATTACGGAATGCATGCCTAAGAGACTTCAATAGCAGAAGCAACTCCATCTTCGTGTCCCTCCACTAGAGTACAGGATCCTCATACATAACATAAACAGATTTTCTGCAGAGAAAAAAATAACGAGTGTGCTGAATGACCTCAGATTGAAGAAGTATGGAAGAATTTAATTTCCATAAGCCTGGACCCTGGGGAAATGTGAGATGTGCTCCTATCTTAAGTAATAATAGGCAATGGTCAGAGAATTCAACCATATTAACCTGGGCCGATTGCAAGGGCAACACTGAAGTCGTAGAAAAGAAATCAATCCGAGTTGCCAAAACACCCCTGTGAAAGGTAGGATCTGCTCTAGACGTCAGAGAATAATAAGCATCCTTTAAATTAGCTGTCTGCAAAACAGATTTCAAACAGGACATATCACAAAACAGCTTTGTAGTAGTAGTGCCCCTACCTCTATCCCTGAAGGACAACCCACAATTAAAGTCTCCCCACAAAGGACATTATGAGGGGTATGGAGATATGGCTGTGCCGGTTTAAACAGGGACACTCTATCTGCCTTTTTTTGTGGAGTGTAGGTATTAATAAGGCGTAACAACATACCATTGAATTTAACATCCAAAATCAGGACACGACCGGGCACCAAATCAATGGGTTTTAATAACTGGATAGTATAGGGTTTAAAAAGAATTGCAACCCCAGAACAAGGCTCTAACCCCAGAGACCAATAAGACACACCCCTAGCTTGCCATTTAGTGGCTTGTGTGAGTTCATCCACAGTGTGTAATCTAATGTCCTGAAGGAAGAACACTTCTGCTTGTGTGGAGAGTAGAGAGGCAAAAACTAAGTCATTTTGAGTAGTTTTTAATGCTGTTCACGTTAATCGTGCAGCATAAGACAGAGGAAACCAGGAATCAAACTTGAGAATCAAGGGGGTTTATGTTTAATAGACTTTACGGCATTCTGCACATCTTCATGCCCCTTTTTGGTGAAGGAACGTCTGGCACAGAAGAAACTTCCTCTAGTTCCAGCTGGTCCCCGCCAGAGGGATCCCCATCCACCTCCTTCATGACCAAGGAACCATCCGACTCTGTATCTAAAGAGTCAGGAGTCCCATGCAGCAATTGAAATCTGTTAGACATCGGGGTGGGAGAAATCTTAGGGACCTTTGAGGCCAGTTGTCTTCTTGGTGGATGCTTATGAGTCACCATCAGTACCAGTGGAGAAGGAACTACAGGCTGAAGGGGAGGAGAGGTGGGGGGCATAGCCTGTGAATCTGTAAGTATAGAAGTCTCCACCTGTCGGGGAACATCAGGCATCATTTCTTCATATGTACTACCATCACTTTCTTCCTGAAGGGGGAGAGAGGGTTACATGACCCCTGGGGTAACCAACCCTGGGTCAACCAACATTCCTTGAGGTTCATGAACAATGGGTGAAGTACGAGAAAACTGGGTAGCCGGAGAAGCATGGGCTCTCTGTGCTCTGGCTACCAACAGACGTTGTTCTTCTAAATCACTTGAAGATGACTGTCTATGCACAGCCTTTGGGCATGTGGTATAGGAGTCTCCCAGGAGCCTGCATAAATTACAAACCACAGGGCTATGACATTGCCCACTGGTGTGGCCCATAGCTTTACACAAAGTGCACTTCAATTGATCGCAAACACTGCTAATTTGGCCAGGCATGCCACACTTGTAGCAAGTCTTAGGCTGCCCAGCATAGAACAGGACCCCCTGGGCCCTGCCCCCAAAAAATCAATTCAGAAGGTGCTGAAGGCCTGCCTCCATGGAGCGTTGGATAACTCTAAAACACCATGCACCGGTCCAGAGGTGGTCTGTGTCAAAGATGGCCTCTGGATACCCAAGCACAGTACACTGTTGTTTCAGCCAAAACATCAGATCAGTGACACTCACCCCATTGTTCCCGAACAGTACAGTAATGAATTTATGAGCAGGCTTAGTGAGGGGGATAACCTTAAATCGGGACCATAAAAGGGAGTGTTTAACAGCATTATAACATTCCCAAAACTTTTCCAGACCTGTCATTAAGCTTAAAACTAACATCAGATGATGACTCCCCTGACACATGAATCAACGCATAAATTTCTGCAGAAAAAAATGCAAACTGTCCTTCAGCAACATTTTAGCAACATATTTTCGGTCAGGAAAAACATCAAGACCACCTTTGTAAAGCAACCTTACTGCATTATGGAGTTTTGCAGCATGTTTAGGAGTCTGAAAAAAAGAAGCATAGGAACGAGGACCCTGTCCAGGGCGACCCTGAGTACCAGAGTGAGTGTCCACCACAGGGGCATGACTCCCGGTATCCAGAATAGCATCCTGGGGAGGTGGTAAACCCAACACAGGGTTCTGAGTCAAAAGTAAATCCTCAGGCAAGGCCAGGGGTGAAGCAGCCAACTCACCCTCCATCTGGGAATCTGCAACCCCATGTAGGGCATCGCCGGTGTTAGAAAGCGAAACATCAGCAGATACAGTAGAAACCTTAGGAGGAATAGAAGAAGTCAAAGGGGCCGACATGCTTACCCCCATTACCTTGATAGCAGAGAATCCCGAAATCCATTTACCTGAGTCCTGTAGCTGAGCCCATCCTGCAGCTTTAAGTGAATTATCCACCGACTAGTGTGGGTCCGTTATATCAGGCTGATCCACCCAGGAAGATGAGGAGCACTCTGAGACATGCCTGGCCTGCTGTGACATGCGAGCCTCCTCCCTTGCCGTGAAGGAAAATGTTGTTGCCATATCCTGAGCCCCAGAAGAGAAGATGATAGAAGGTGTCTCAGAAATTGGCAGGTGCGCCAGAAATGGAGCATCCCCCACCTCCGCATCAGCCTTCGGAAGCCACCTAGCGGTATCACAAGCCAGTCCTGTCTCCATGGCTCCTGGTTTCGTCTGCTGCAAGGCCGCAGTAAGTTCCCTCTTCTTTTCCATAAACTGTTGCTCCTCAAGCGCCAGCTGGTGATGGATATCCTCCGCGAAACCAGATACCAAAACTAAAACACCCGCTTCAGTCGAGGGGGAATTCACCACATCCTCCATTTCCAAATGAACCTCCCAATCCAGGGAGGTATCCATAGCTTACACGGCCTGTTCGTCTGTCTCCACTGCAATCAGCCTTGGGGAGGAGACCAATACCCCGAGCGACCAACCGACCATCCTCCTCCTCCATCAGCCGATGAGGCAAAACTGAGCCAGCCATCCTTCGATGGCAGCTCCCCCTACTGCTCAGTAGGGGATATTTTATTTCAACTTTAAAATCATAATACCAAACAGCATTAAGTCACACATAATTGATACAAATCAAAATGAAAACACAAAAGATATTACAGTCATATCAAGTACAAAAGTTATTCTTAAAGAAAAATACCAAAATATTCAAGAAATATATATACACAATACACTTGAATTTTAAACTCTTCCGATCCTCTTTTAATAGAATATGAGATTTTGCACTTGAAATGCGAGATATTCCTATACACACTAACATTTCCTTATAGAACAAATGAGAACAATAAAGCACCAAAGAAAGGAAACCCAATACTATTAACCTAACACCCACAATTGACAGAAACAAACTGCACCATTCATTTCTCATGGTAATATTCTTTACAAGGTGTCATTACCTGAAATAAAAGGGGAAAGAAAAACACAAAATTCCAACCCTTATACAACATCCTATGCAAATTTGCACTAAGGATCCTGAAACAAAACATTCTGCCAAATAGTGAGGTCCATCCCTCATCCTGTATCTAGCCAGGTCATGTGTCTTCACCATAATTTATAGAGGTCTGGAGAAGTCTGTTATCTCTCCTTAGCTTGCCACCTTGTAATATCTCTACAGATCAGAAGTAACACTTGTTCACTCATTTTGAGTTGTTTCCTAAGAGTTAAACCACAATGGGCTTGCCAAATTTGAAATCAAATGTACCCAATAAGGTGGTGCATGCATCATATTTCCCCACGGGATCTTGGAAAAATGCCATTTACCCAGACAGTTATGTTTTGAAAAGGGTTTGAAGGCCATAAATTATGGAAACAACCCCAAAAGGAGACAACGAAAGTGCATTCTACAAAAAGATGCTGCATTGATTCAATGATTGCCTCACAGGCTTCACCTCTGGGGCATGCTCTATCTGCAATTTCTTTGTGTTTCATGTTCCTCCTAACACCCAATTTTTGGTGAATACATAGCCATAAGAAATCCCACAAATAAGGGGGTACCTTTTTGCTATTCAAAATTTGAGTAATAGATTTTTGGTCAGAGGCGGGAAATTCTGCAAACTAAGGTACTGTTACATAATAGGAATCCATAATCCAATTATACAATATTTTCCTAGTGCTAGTGTGTAGATAATTCTGGACAATCTGCCAGACCTTTAACTTACTGATTGCATCTCTTAAATACATAGGTAGCATAGATACCCTTGTCTGTTTTGTAATACACCCCGAGGATCCTCAAACTTCCAAACAGGGCCCAAAATCATCTAATACCCAAGGAGTCCATGGTTTCTGAATATTTTTCAGGATGGGCACAAAATTATAATAAAAAAATGTAACAAAGAAAGCCCCACTGGGTTAATCATGCCCAACCCACCCATGTCTTTCGGGAGATAGGTGACCCCTCATTTCATTGGGTTCAGTCTACTACCTCACAGACACAGGAAGAAGACACTATAAGCTGAGGTTTCCAAGGATTTCAGAGGTGGGAAGACTGCGGCCTAAAACAAAAACAATGGTAACAGATGTGTTTTAATTAAATATATTCTTTTAGCCTTTGACATACGCCATTTATTCCATCTTTCCACCCTTGTTCTAGCTTCTATCAATTTCTGTTCCCAATTATACACCTGTGGGTACATACCCCAAAATAGATTCCCAAAATCCTCCGATATCCGTTATCAGCTGGGATGCCCCAGATAGCTGATACATCTGCTGCTTCATATCCAATAGGCAGGATACAACTCTTCTCCTGGTTGATTGCAGATCCTGTTAAACCAGAAAAATCCTTCAGAATTTTCTTTGCCTCACTGGCTGAGTTCCCATCAGCTAAAATCAGTTCCAAATCATCTGCGTAGGCTATTGTGATGATCGGGGCATCTACACTACCCACCGAAAGGCCCATTATAGTATCAGTGCCGTTTAAATTATGAATAAGAGGATCTAAAGACATTATATACAAAATAAGGCTTAATGGGCAACCCTGCCTCACCCCCTCCCTCGTAACTCCTACTGCCTTGCCTACCCATCCATTAATACTTGGCTTGATACTAACACCTCTGTAACAGGTCTTTAGCCAAACAATAAATGTTTCCAGAAATCCATAACTCTGGAGTGTTTCCCATAGATAATCGTATTCCACCCAGTCAAAGGCCTTTGACTGATCTAAACTGACCAGATGCCCTGTCAGTTCCTGATTGTCACCTTTAGTAAGGATTTCCCTTAAAAGAATAAGGGCATTTTGTAGTTGTTGGGAAGGGACTCCACTAAATTGTGTGGGGTGGATAATGCAATCCAACACACCTTTCATTCGATTTCCTAGAATCTTCATTAAAATTTTACAGTCTGTATTGAGGAGGGAAATGGGTCGCCAATTGTTCAAGTTTCCCTTAGCCCAATTTTTAAACAAGAGAACCAGAATACCTTCTAACATACTATCCGGCAACTTCCCTGAGTTTAGTGCTGTATTATAGCAGGCTTCCAATTTTTCTACTAAATATTCCCAAATAACTTTATAAACTTCATGCGGGAGTCCATCAGACCCTGGGTCGTCCATAAATTTAGAGACCAGATGACCTCCTTGATTTCTAATTTGGAAATGGGTCAGGTTAATAGGGCCTCTATATCCTCCGGAATCTTTGGAAGGTTACAAGCATCCTACCATTGTTTCATTTCCATAGTAGGTAAGTTTTGGCTGGCAAAGTTTTTGTCAAAAAATTTATGAATTTCGTCCAATATGTCTGAAATATCGATCACCATAGTACCTGCTGATGTCGTTAAATAGGACATATTTCTTTTTCACCTTTAGAGTATGACTAGACTCAAACGGCAAAGTCTCAGTTCATTTCCCAGTAACCCCATACTTTTGTTTTTTTCTCCATATTTTTTAATACTGCAAGTTGTAATGTCGTCAATTCAACTTTAAGCATCTTAATTCTGTGGTGACAATCCCTGCCGTTCTCGAGTCTCAATTTGGTCCAAAATTTAAGTTGTTCTCTTAAATAATTTAGTCTGTCTTGCTGTAGTTTACCATTAATCCATCCCATTTTCTGAAAATATCATCTGATCTCTTGCTTTGTTTCCTTCCACCATGCATTCTTGTCTTCATAAAGAAAGAACACTGATTTCCTAGCTTGTTAGACATGATGAAACCCATCCTGTATCTGAGGGATACCTAATAGAGTGACATTTAATTTCCGTACCCCAGGGCCTCATCTTTGCTCAGGGTGGCTACCAACCACTAGCTTCAAGAGTCGGTGGTCAGATGTAGCCAGGTCTGTAACCCTGACACATTGTATTGTGAGGCTTGGTGAGACAAAAAAAATTGATTCTAGAAGCGCTAGGTCCACAAAAATATGTATAAGGAGCTGAAGGATATAAAGCGGCAAACACATCTATGAGGCCCACGTCCCTGATTAGATCCTGTAGACAGTGTGTGTCACAATATATTTTTTTGGAGTCAGGATTGCTAGTCTGGTTAGGGAGGGCACAATTAAAATCCCTTAAAACAAGTGGGTTATTAGTAAATAAAAAGAGTTTTACTGTACCAAACAACTGCACCCTGTTATGTTTTAGCTGTGGGGCATAAATGTTCACCAGGTGAAGTATCATCTCCTCACATTTGATGTCAAGCAAAATAGCTTTTCCCTCTAACTGTTGAAGCACACAAACCTTAGAAAAAAAACAAATTCCTACCCCTGAGCAGAAGTCTTCCCCCTATGACCAAAACTATCCCCACAAATCCAGCCGTCTGAGGCCGCTGCTAATAATTCTGGGGAGTGTAGTCGGACATCCTGCAAAAATAAACAATCCATGTTAGCATGAATAAAGTGGGCATAGGTACCCTAACGTTTAACATCAGATTGAATACTGTTTGCATTTAATGAGGCAATTTTTAAATTATACAATGTCAGGTCCATTTATAGTCATGTTCTCACTTCACTTTATTTGAGGCCCTTGTGACCCTACCGCTCTTTACCGAAGCTGTACTAGGGTCATCCAAAACTTTGGAATCCAACTGGGCACCCTTCTGTGAGGAATGGACTGACAGGTTATCCAAGTCCCCTTCCACATCCGAATGATCCTCCAACAGAACCATATACAAATTCAGATCCTCCAGAGCCACTACAGGCATTTTTTCTTGGATTTAGATTTCATACCCTTCCCTCATTTTCCCTGTACCACTGTGAACACTCTGTCCTGTGTTAATTGTTCTGGGGCAGGGGGGAACCATGTTCTCTATTTGTCTGTCGGGTATCTGCTCCACTTCCTTTTGGATCAAGTGCAGTTCCCCAGGTCCAGGATGTTTTGTGGGGGGTACAGGGACATCTGTTTCTGATGGCTCATTCGAAATCCCAGCAGTAGGGAGAAAAGTTTGCCATGTGGCTGTTCTAATATAACAGTCCTGAACTCCGTAGTCGGCATCTTCAGTATTCCTTGCTGCCCAGGGGCAGTCTGAAAAACTGTGACCCAAGTCATTGCACAGATTACATCTTGGGTCATGAAAACAATGTGCACTGGGGTGTCCCATCTCCCCACAATGTGTACACGTAACTACTTCACAGTTCGTGCTAATGTGTTTGGTGGACCCCCATGTAAAACATACTCGGGGTTGCCCAGGATTGAATAAAAAACCTTTATCATGCCAGATAAAAAACAATTAAGAAGGTGTATTATCTCCTGATCTGATTGTTGCAACTTTATGTTAAATTTCCATACCCCCATTCCAGAAGCCTTCCTTGTCCAATATAGGCATCAGGTTCCCCTGGATGGAACATCGTTTCTCCAACCAGTACACAATGTCAGTGATGTTCACCCCTTTGTTCCTGAAGAGAATTGTGATAACCGGAAAGGGTTGTTTTATTAGAGGGATCACAAGAAAGTCTACCCATAAGGAGCTAGTCTTAAGATTTGCATATCGGCACCAAAATGTTTCCAATAGAGCTGGTGTCTGGAAACTAATATCAAATGTCATCTCTCCTTGTGCATGTATAAGTGCATACACTTCCAAGGAAAAAATCCCATGGATTGTTTTAGGAGGATTTTTCCCCACATAAAATCTATCGGGGAGTGTGTCTCAGGGATCTGCATACTGCAATCTAATTGCATTTCTCTTTTAGCCAACTCTACTGATTTATGAAAGTAGCTCACATAGGTGGGCTTCTCAGGGCCTTGCTGTCTCCTGTTAGGGGTATCATCTTCATGGGGATGTGTATCAGACTCCTCAACCTCCATTTTGTTGTGTAACCCATTCGTATCAGAAGATTGACCCGGGAGAGAGTTTTTATTTCCTGGCTGGTTTATAGAAGGAATATCAGATGCATCATGCATAGATTCAACATTATTGTCACTTATCTGGGGGTGCAGAGATCCACCTGGTAGAGGAATCTTCGGGTCTGGACGCCAATCTCCATTGTCTGTGGTAATCCACCCTGACTCATGTAGGGCCTTGTCTGGGGACCATTATTTTTCCACCTGCATACTGCAGTCATGATGTCGGGTTCTTTCCGTGCTTTCCAGAGGTGAATCGGATCACCCATCTGCTGCCAGCAATTTAATGGGGTCAGATGATCCCTCGCTACTAGGCGAGGTCACTGATCATTTCCTCTTCTTGCTGTTGTCTCTCTGATATAAGTTGCTGACTGATTTTCAGCAATTCTGCTTCAAAACACTGCTGCTCTTGCTCAAGGCTCAACTGAGCTTCATTGTTTTCATACATGAGACCGCTGTCTCAGGCGATGTGCTGGGCACCCGATGGGTGCATCCCAGCCACCACTACAGCGGATCCCTCATCCTTAGACATTTCCAAAGTTCTTCTCTGCTCCTGCTCCACAGAGCGATCCTCCATCCGTTCTCAGCCTAGTTCTGCTGTTGAGTGAGCTCACTCCACTGCGATAAGGGTCCTCCTACCGGCAGAGATGGGGAATTTTTTATTTATAACTGAAAAGAACATAAAGGTTTGCATCACATCACACAAAATCATAAGGGGTGGAAAACAAAAAACATAGAAAGTATTACATCATACCATAAATGTAAAAAACAAAAATGAAAATGCTGTAAGTTTACCCCCACCTCCATCCTCCAAATAAGGAGAGAAATCATTCATCCACAAACATGAAAACCAAATACAAGGGAAAAGGTAATGACATCATAACTAAAAAGAGAGAAAATGTGAAAAGCAAAATCATAAGAGAAAATTACATCAAAACAAACTACCTTACTGATGATTGATGAGATTGAGAGGAACAGAACCCTTCCTTATCATGACAAAGAAATGCGGGAAAATTATGAATACCAAAATATAAAGGGTAATAAACCAAAGCAGTATTTATTCATACCATATAATACCCAAAGGGGAGAAAACATAAAAGAAATATAACACCTCACTGAGATTCCCAACCACAAAGGAGAGTGCCCCAAGACTCACCCCCAATTTTTTTTTTTAGTTTTTTAACCAGGAGTAGCACACTAAGCTGACAGCTTTTTTACAGGCGCAACCTGGGAGCACAGGGAAGTTAAGTGACTTGCTCAGGGTCACACAGTATGTAAGTAGAAGCTGTGGGATTTAACCCCAGGTTTGGTCTGCTGGATGTCACCAGATTTACAGCTTAGAGCTTTAAACCACTGCGCTATACTGCCTTGCTATACTGCCCCATTAGGAGAAAGGTACATACCAACTAATGACCCTAACAGTCAATATAACTCTGAAAGGGAAAAACAGGAAAGAATGATGGTATCATGCCTAACCATGTAGTATTATACCCTATCTGTGAAGCTCGCAAGGCAACCGGTAAATTCACTTTACAGCCAAGAAATGGACTGCCACCAAGTCTGTAAAACCTGATAAGGCACAGAAAAACGTTCTTGAGCTCTTAACTTACATAAATTTGATGAAATTTGTTCAAACAACTGATCTTCAGAGATAAATTGTTGTAAGGATAAACGACACTGTGTATTCCAAATGTAATATTTAAAAAACATCAAAAACAACCAAAGCATTGTTTTATCATGTTTAGTTCATTGATACGGAAGAATACCTAGTAACAGAATCTCTGGGGTCATGAAAAAAAAAGGCGAACCAGGCTAATGAGCCTGCAGCAGCTTCCAAAATTTCTGAATATACGGACACTCAAAAAATAAATGAGAATTAGTCTCAATTTGTGTGACACAAAAGGATCTTGGGCAAAACCTTTCACTGTTGGGTTTGTGTTTAAATTTCCCTTCACATTAAGTTTGGAATGAAGAGCTAACCAGTTCACATCCCACATATGTACAGGCGTATGGGAGGATGTTATCATGGCCGAAATTTGCTTAATCTCCATGGGGGGACATGTTCAAAAAATGGGGTTGGACAACAAACAAAATTATCCTGAATCAAAGAATACAGACGTTTCTGTGGTACTGAGGAAACCTAATGCTTGGTCAGTGCCCACAACTTAATTTTACTAAAACAAGATCTATAGGAAAGGGATAAACCTACTATCTTTTTTTTGTCCTGGAATGAAAGCATCAGCCTGCCAATCATGTAAAAAGCCACTGAATCTATCCAAGACCCAGGGCACCCACACCTGGGAAATATTTAGAAAAATCATCCATAAACTATATGTAATAAAGAAAGAGAAAAAAAAAGGAAATTAGGTTAACCATGTTCAGACCCCCCAGGGCCTCAGGTCGATACAAAATACCTCTTTTCACAGGGTTCAGTCGGCTCCCTCAAATACAAGAAAAAAACAACAACTGTAAATGCTAGTATCCAGAGATGATGGAAGAGCAAATACCGCACTCAAATGTAGAAATAAAGATAATAAAAAGGTTTTAACCACAAATATACTTTTCTGCTTGGACATTTTCCTTCTATTCCAAGATGTAACCTTTTGGCATGCTTTGGACAGTAAACAATCTCAATTAAACATAACTAAAATCCCCTGGTCCAAAAAATAAACCAAGAATTTTACAAGGCTTTAAGATAACGGGGATACCCATAATCTCTACCCGAGAGGCATTATCAGCACCAATTAAAAGGCATTTGCTTTTCTGAAAATTAATACTAGACTGGGGCAATAAAGCATAGGTGGAGAGTTCCTGATTAGCTATTGTACAGGAAGTAGTGACAGACAAAAATCAAATCAAATCATCCGCATAAGCCAAGCTGCAAAATTCCGAACTATGCTGGAAAAGGAAAGTCCAGAGATGGATTGGGAATTGTTCAGCCTATGAAGTAAGGGGTCAATGGATATAATATACAATGCAGGGCTAAGAGGGCACCTGTCGGACCCATCTAGCCACTAAATGCTCCTGGCCCAATCATCCATTAATGAAAGGAGTAGTGTTAGCTTTATTGTAACAAGCTTGTATAATGGAAATAAAAGTGCATGGGAACCCATAAGCAGCCAAACAAAACCAAAGGAAATCATGTGGAACTTTGTCAAAGGCTTTAGCTTGGTCCAGAGATAACAGAAAACCTGACAGTGCCCCCTCCTGACCATGTTCCAAGACCTCCCACAACATTATTAGATTATTCATAATGGATCTTCCCGGAACAGTACATGACTGTGAGGGATGAATAACATTCACTAGCACAGGAGCTGGTCTCACAATCAAAAGTTTGGTAAAAATGTTAAAATCTGCATTTAAGAGAATAATAGGATGCCAATTAGAAAAGGACTCCCTATCTCCAGATTTATACAATCAAATTAACAAACCTGCTGACATAGAAGGAGGAATATGAGAAGATGAAAATAGACAATTAAAAACTGCCAACAATTCTGTCAAAAGAACAGGTGTAATTAGCTTATACAGTTCATATGGCAAGCAATCTACCCCGGAGAAGAACCAGATTTCAGCTGAGCAATTATTGCCAAAAACTCATTCTGAGAAATGGGAGAACAAAGGGACAGTTTATCAACCTCTGTTAGCTGAGGTAAACAACTCTGTGATAGCCAGAGTTGGACCTCTGAGAGCACAGGAGAAAAGTTAGGGGACTGTAAAGAGGAAGCCACATATGCATCAGTTGCTGCCATGCTGCCATTTGATAGAAACATAGGAGCCATCGGATAACCGAAGGCTACTAATCTGCTTAATGTGATTTTGACTCTGGCAGAAATCAAAAAGGTTTACGAATGCAAACTTGCCTTGGGTGCCAAATCGTTGCTCAACCTCCAAGTTTTCAACCCATTATATTGTAAAGAGGCAAGTTGGGTTTTCAGAATCTGGATGTCTTCTAAATAATCCCCACAGGAAACATTATGCAGGGAAGAAAGTTCCAATAAACAAGACCTATAACATGTATGTTGGTCAGTTTTTAATTTCCCATTCAACCTGCCCATTTTCTTAAAAATATCTTGGATGTTGGTTTTAGTAGTGATCCACCAATCTAAAGGGGAATCATACAAAAAGAAAACTGATTTCCTGACTTCCAGGACTGCCTGAAAACCTTGTTGAAGAGTGCATTCTTTTTTTTTGAAATTGAACGTTATTGTTTTCCCTTTATATAAGGCAGGTACACAGTAGAACAATACAAGAATAGACACATACAGTCAAGTCGGAGGTATCCTGCCCCCTTCCCCCCTTTTCCCCACCTTGCTGTATAACTCCAGACTCTAACCTAGGGAGACACCTCGACATATTTTTTCACATATAAATCAAGATCTATAAGGAATCAACCTACTGGTTAGATGCCATCAAGATGGTAGAGCCTTGACCTGAGACAGTTACAGAGTTTGCAGCTTATCCCATGTCTTAACATACCTGGGAAGGGTGTTTCTTATGCTAGCTCCCATTTGTTCCACCTTAAGATTTGAAAACAATTCTATCAGCCACTCCGAGTAACTCAAAGGTAGGTCGTCTAACCAATGCCTCAAAATAATTTGTTTAAGGGAGGAGGAGATTAATGCCATATAGTACCTCCTTTGTTTTACCCTGATTCTCTCATAATCCCCACCAGACAAATCTCTGGGATAAATAACCCTGCCATGCCCAGCAGCGGGTCAGCCTTAGACTTAATTGGTTCCCAAAGCTGTTTAACTGGAGGGCAATCCCAAAAAATGTGCCTTAAGGAGCCTTCCTTCTGATGGCATCTATTACATAGAGGCTGAGAAACCCTATCAATCTTGTACAATCTCAGTGACATCCAATACATAATGCAGTCAACATGTTGTTGACTGCATTAACCGTAGTCAGTCCTGCGTGATATATTTATAATTCTCCAGCCAAATTCTAGGCCATTGCTCTAGTAACTCCAGAAATTGTGTTGACCAGTAAGTAGGGGTACCAGAAATCTCTGGGAATGAAATAACATTATAGGGAGACATACAACTTAGATACTACATGAGGTCCCCATGCCCCCAGGGCCAGAGCTTCGAATGGCCCTTCGTCCTTTCTGACCCTGCTCACCTTATTTTGAACTTTCAGAAGCATAAGTCTGATCTGGAAAACTGAACACCTGATCTCTGCTCAGATGGTATTTCAGTCAAATAGTCTCTACTGAGAGACACCCATCTTCATCTAAAAAAATCCTTGATCCTGGCATTCCTTAATTGCGGGATCCAGAACTGTATAATCACCTTTCTCCCTATTTTAGAAATTTAATTTTTAATAAGTGGCTGATTAGGCTCCTTGCTTCTATCATATTTAAGGAAGGAGCAAAGCTGCGGGTGAATTCTAAGTGATACAGCTATTGGGAGTCTGCCAACTTCTCGGGAAAGCATCTGTAGTTAGAGTAAAGGATAGCCATTGGCGGGAGACCAGCCTTCTTAATCAATTCTAACTCCAGACTCACCCAGGAAGGAATATACTTCAGGGACTCCAATTCCTCCTTGGTTAGCAGCCACTTTAAGTATTTACTGGTGCTACTGGCCCAGTAATATAGGCTGAAATGTGGGAGTCTCAGTCCCCTCTGGTTTTAGGGGCTGCCAACTTATAGTACGCCCTTCTGGGAGCTTTGCCCTACCATATGAACTCTGAGATCATAGCTTACATCCTTTTGAACCATTTCAAAGGTATCCAGTTATTCAGCATGTTCAGGTGATAATACACTCTGGGCAACACATTCATTTTAATTATATTGATGCGCCCACAGAGCGATATCAGTAGGCCTCGCCACCTATACAAGTCTTGTTTAATTGTTTGTAGAAGCGCATCTAGATTAAGCTGAATCATTTTATGAGGGCTTCTCATTAATACTATACCTAAATATTTCAGAGTCTTCGGGCTCCACTGCAGCCCCAGGTTAGATATGTCTCCTTTCTGTAGTTTATGGTTAAGTGGGAACACTGTGGTCTTCCCAACATTAATTTTATAGTTAGAAAAATAGCTAGAGGCCCTGATTATTTCCAGGACCACTGGAAAGGAGGACTGAGGGTGATCCAATTGGAGGAGAATATTATTAGCATATGCTGATACTTTAAATTCATGGGAACCAAGGACCACCCCTTGTACAAGGGGGTTGTCTCTCAGTCTGGTAAGAAGGGGCTCCAAATATATGTTGAAGAGCAGGGGCAACAATGGGCACCCCCGTCTAGTACCTGAATATAGTGGGAAGGAGGGGGAGAAAGCACCATTACAATAGAGCTTTGCCTTCGGGCCATTATATAACGAGGAGACCCACTTAATAAACACTAAGGAAAAGCCCACCATATCCATGGTGCAGAATAAAAATTGCCAATCTACTCAGTCAAAAGCTTTCTCTGCGTCCAGGGACAACAAACCCATTTGGGTTTCGGAGTTCCCGGATGCAGAGAAAATATGAGACAGTTTGCGAAGATGGTCCGAGGATATCCTCCCTGTCATAAGCCCAACTTGATCCTGGTGTATAATGTAGGGAAGGACCTTAGCCATTCTATTTGCTAGGAGCTTGGCAAGAATCTTGACATCATAATTGAGAAGAGAGATAGGGCGGTAACTAGTTACCTGATCCACTGCTTTTCCAGGTTTGGGGATGACAATAATAAGGGCCTCTAATAGATAGGGATCTATTATTTCCACTTTAATAACTTCTAAAAAATAACCTTTTAAGCCATGGTGTTAGTTGCTTAGCGAAACATTTGTAAAAGTTTGGAGAAAACCCGTCTGGCCAAGGTACTCTGTCTAAAGGCAGGGATGTTATTACCTCCAGGATCTCAGTCTCTGAAAAAGGGGACATCAGTCCGTCCCTAAGCTCTAGTTGGTTCTCTATGAGCAGGGTTGAGGTTAAGTACTCTTCTACCTCCGATTTTTCAGGTAATTGTTGCATAGGGCTATATAGTTCTCTATAATATTCCTCAAATTCCTTCACAATATCTTGGGGATGTGTTTTCACTGAATTATCACCTCTGGCCCTAATACTTTGGATAATCCTAGAGGATTCATCTTTCCTTAGCCTCAAAGCTAACAGCTTCCCTGCTTTTTCCCCCTGCTCTATATAACTCCCTTTTGTCTTGAGGATGGCATATTCAGCTTTTTCTTTTAGAAGCATATTGTTTTGGTGTCGATATCCTTCTAGCTGACCCTTTACCTCCTCTGTTGTATGAGGAGACAAATTATTTTCCAGCTCCCGGATACAGGACAGTAACTTCAATGCCTTTTGTTCCCTGTTCTTTTTCATATTGGCTGCAATGCAAATTAATTCCCCTCTCAGGACACATTTTAATGCACCCCATTCTAAATCTGTCCTCCCTGTTGAGTGTAAATTTGTTTCCTGATATTGCTCTATTTTCTTTCTAATTTCCACAATCACTTCCTCATCCTTTAGTAACTGATTATTAAGCTTCCAAATAGTCTGCTTGAGTATATTAGGGGAAGGGGAAAGGCTACAATAAACCAGTGAATGGTCAGAGACCACTCCCGGTTCTATTCTACACTCCCCCAACCTGTGAAGGGGGGACTGGCTCAACAGAAAGTAATTACTGTTGTATACCTCCAACCCAACCTTAATACCTCCAACCCAAAAAAAAAAAAAAAAAGGGATTTCACATTGCTGAACTGTGTTGCTGACTGCTTCACCTTACATGTACCTGCCTGTGCCTTTTGCTGTGCTGTATTGCATTTGTCTATTATATGTATGTCTTTGTCTCCCTTCTTGACGAGGTACCTTTGTAAATGAGCCTTCGGCTCAAAGGTTGTTAAACTGATGTTAAAATAAATAAATAAAATAAAATAATTGATTCTGGACATGGAGCCGTGTACTTCTGATCTAAAGGTAAATTCTCTCACTGATGTAGGATCCTCCAAGGATCACTGAGTCCCAACTGGTCAGTTAGATCCCGAATCACTCTTTGTGCTGGTGTGAGACCTTTATTTTTCCTCCCAGGCTTGTCCAAATTTGGGGAGAAGGACAGGTTCCAGTCACCCCCTAATACAATAGGAAGGTGAGTGAAGGGTGACAGAATGTTAATCAGTTCCACAAGAAAAACAGGTGAATCTGCAATAGGCCCATAAATACTGCTCAAAATTATATCAGTTTGATCTACCAGGCCTTTAAGCAAAATACATGTGTCTCCAGGATCCCTAATACATTGCTCACAGACAAAGGGCGTAGATCTAGAAAGCAAAATCGCCACACCTCTGCTAGCCATACTATCCCCTGCAGTAAATGCTTGTCCAACAAACTGCCTTCTGAATAAGTGGGCTTCTTCCTCCAATAAGTGTGTTTCCTGCAACAGTAAAATATCCCCCCAGGAGTTACAAATGTTTTAAAATTTTATACCTTTTAGATTTATTTCGAGCTCCTTTTATGTTCCATGAAATAAAAACTTTATTATTCATCATCATTATCTGCCATATTTCCGGTTCCAGTACCTTGATTATTGACCTCTAACTGCCCCGTCTTGTGTTCCATACGTTAGCCCGTCTATAACTTTACCAGCAAGGCTCCTCCTTCCCCCCTCCCTCCACTGTTTGGTTACACACCCACTCCGTCCTCCCATTCCTTCCCTACTAACCCTCTCCCCTCTCTTACCCCTGCTCCAAACTCTCCCTCCATACATGTACCACAAACAGAAATCCCCACCTACCCAACCAACATATACTTTCTCCAGTACGTGATACACCCCTACTGGCATGCGCTCTCTTTTCGCCCCTGCTCCCTCCCGCCACCTATATCTAACTCTCTAATTCCCCTCACTTTATACCTACCCTGTCTAGGCAATTAGAAGTTATATTGAAAAACATGTCCTCCTGCCCACTTATATACAGTAGCTATTAGTGCTCACTGGTTCCCCTCTCTTGAGGTTTTGAATGCTGCTCTTTGGTGACAGACTATCACAGCATCCCCCGATATGAAATGTGGAGGGACCTATCGTAATCACCCAGGAGCTTAACCTATAACAGCCTAAAAGCTGCCTTGCTCAGGAATCAGGAAAAAGGTTTTTATACTCAACCCTGTCTTCAGAATCCTTTGAAAACCCTGGGTACTACACCCTCGTGTTCCCATCCTGAAGTTCGTCTTGGTACCGTGATATCTTAAACACGGGGAGGGCCCTTACCTTCACATATCTGCTCGGAGGGTATAACCCAGTATAACAAACAGGAATGACCCAGTGGGCACATGGGCTCATCCCTCCCAGGAAGCTACCAGCTCCCCAATGGAAAAAAGTTGAAAGCTACAATAAAGAAAATCTTTTAACTTCAGCCCCTCTTAAGGTAGTGTACAATTCCAAGGATGATTCTCACTGTTCAATGCCCCTCTATTCCTTCCTATAAACAAAAAAGAAATCAGTACAGAATATTCTGTGTTAAAGTTCAAACAAAAACACAAGCTGATGCTCAAATATGTTGAGCAGTACAGATAGTCTCTGGATTATTCCTTTTATCTACTGAACTCCAAAAGCCATAGAAAAATAAAAGATAAAAGAAAAAGGTTTGAGGGGACCTCCCCTCTCCAAAAAATGTCATATGGAACTGAAGCTTCTTAAACGGCCCATGTTGAGCCCTCCAATACACTTATAGAAACATAGAAACATAGAATTTGACGGCAGATAAGGACCGCTTGGCCCACCTAGTCTGCCCATTTTCCTACCTAACAGATAAGCTGCAGATCCTAGTTAACCAACAGCTTACTTCCTCCTACCCCCCACTAGGACTGCCTTATGCGTGTCCCATGCATTCTTGAAGTCCCCCACTGTTCTTGACCCCACGACCTCCTCAGGGAGGCTGTGCCATGCATCCACAACCCTCTCAGTGAAAAAATACTTCCTCAAATTACCTCTGAGCCGTCCCCTTCTATCTTCAAATTGTGCCCCCTTGTTCTTGCACATCTCTTTCTGGAAGATGCTACCCTCTTGGACTTTGTTAATTCCCTTGAGGTACTTGAAAGTTTCTATCATGTCCCCTCTCTCCCTTCTTTCCTCAAGGGTATACATATTAAGCTCCTTTAGTCTTTCTTCGTATGTCTTCTGGTGCAGACCCTGCACCATTTTGGTTGCCCTCCTCTGGACAGCCTCCACTCTGTCTATGTCTTTGCGGAGATGGGGTCTCCAGAACTGCACACAGTACTCCAGATGGGGTCTCACCAACTGTCTGTACAGAGGGATAACAGCTTCCTGTTTTCTACTATTGATGCCTCTTCCTATGCATCCCAGTATCCCCCCAGCCTTCCTTACTGCCTTCTCACATTGCTTGCCCACCTTTAGGTCATCTGATATAAATACTCCCAGGTCCCTTTCTATTTTTACTGTTGTCAGTATCTCACCCCCCATTGTGTACGCTTCCCCTGGGTTTTTGTTCCCCATGTGCATTACCTTGCACTTCTTTGCATTGAATCTGAGCTGCCATACATTTGACCATTCCTCCAACCTTGCCAAGTCCCTTCTCATCCTTTCCACTCCATCTCCATCAGAGAGCTGTATTTTACAGCTTTCAAGAGAACAATAAGTTTGCTGATAGAGGGAGGGAGTAACAGGTTTGATATTTATAGCGAAGTAGAGAATTAGACAAATATCTTGTGAGTGCAGACAAAGGAGGCATTGTAATAGGTAATGTTTGGTAACCCTATCGGTAGAGCTCAGTGGCGGGTGGTCCTGAAGATGATAGATAGATGACCCGCACTAGCTGGTACATTGGCAATGCCGTGAAGTGAGAATGTGCTCTTTGAGGCTGACTTGAACTGTCCTAATTTGGAAATGGAAGAGAAATCGGGGAGTTCGTTGTACCAGACTGGGGGGCCCTATGTAGGAATGACCTTTGGGCTAAGGAGGTTCTAACCCTCAGGACGGACCACACCTGTCAGTTGGCAGTGCGGGTGTTCACCGAGGTGTGGGAAGATAGGAGAGAGGCAGAAACCCCCAAGGGGGTAAGCCCCAGGTGTATTTTCTTTGTGAGGAGACATGCTTGATAAAATAGCCTTTCATCCAGGGTGAGATTTGTCAGGGCATATAGGGTACAAGTATGGGTATGCTTGTCTGCCCTGGAAAGGAGACTGCACACTTTGTTTATAGCCAGGTGGATTTTGTTAAGGGCTGTGTGGTCATCAGCCGAGTAGACAGTGAGCCCATAATCGACTAGGGAGAGGACTGAGGAGGTGACAGCCAGATTAAGGGCTTCCGGAGGTAGGCAATCCTTGTGCCGATAAAACAGGCCTATATGGACATTTATGGCAGACGATAGTGTCAATGTGTGAATGGAAGGAGAGGCTAGAATCAAATGTAAGGCCCAGGTATTTATATGTATGGACCTGTTCTAGAGGAAGGAGAGAGTGAGAGAGGATTGTTAGCTGCGCATTCTTGGCCTTATTCTGTTGGTGGGCAAAGAGCATGGTCTTACTCTTTTTTACACTGACCACAAGTCTTTGGTCTATGAACCAGTTTTCAATCTGGTTAAATGAGTGTTGGTAGGGAGGACTGCAATACTGTGGGATCTGGGTGCGAAGCAAAAAGAACCGCATCGTCCGCATAGAGTAGTAGGTTGCCAGAGCAGGAATTAGGCAAGGTGTTTAGGTAGATGAATATTAGAGGGCTGAGGATTATAGGTTCAATTCCCCGAGGACCAAAACTCGGTCCAGGTCACAGAAAAGGCCCAATCATAAATTAAAAGTCTAAACAGTTAGAAGGTACTTCCATCTGGTAAACAAAGTACACTCAGCCGAGTAGTTTAACAGTACTACTACCACTGTAAAAATGTCTCAAACATCTGTACACCATTAACGCTGCTAGATTTAACAAGGCCAGATCCCTGATGTACATGCCGTGCTCTCAGCGATTACTGAACAGCTCCGGCATTTTCTCTCTCAGGGCTGAGTGCCATCTGCGATGTTTCACAGGACTCCCACACTTCGCCATAAAGAACCTGAAATCTGGCAGGGTATCCCATTCTGAATTTTATTCCTGCCACCATCAATTTAGTTATGAGAGGGTGAAACTCTGCTCGTCTCTGCCTGATGGATAGTGGTAGGTCCTGAGTCACTGCTAACTGTGTTCCTTCCCATCTCACCTCTTTTATCTCTCTCACCTTCCCCAGAAAATGTTGCTTTTCTAAATAGTTAAGGAAGCGGAATATCAACACTCTCGGGGGGGGGGCACCTGGAGGTGGAGTGGGTCTTAGTGCCCGGTGTGCACGCTCTGTGATATAGTTTGACCAGTAGGGAGAAGGGCCTGCTATTTTAGCCATCAGCTGCTGAATGAACAGTATACTGTAGTATCTGTGCCTTCCTCCTGTTCTGGTAAGCCTATAATTATAACATTGTTTCTACGGCTTCTTCCTTCCAGATCTTCAACTTTACTCTCAAGCTTCTTTATTTTTTGTTTCATGGCTTGAAGATCAGGATTCAGTTTTTCCATTTTGCGTTCAACTGAAATCACCTGGGCCTTCACATCTCCGAGGCGTCTAGTGGTGGATTTCAGCGCTCCAGTCACCGATTTCATCTCTGTGGTGATAGATTTAAGTTCTCCCAAAAGGGAGCGAACTCCACCAGGAATCTTTCTATGGTGAGTACTCCCTGATCGGATGATGCCCCAGACATTTTAACAACTCCTTCCGTCTGTGATCGAGGTTTTTTGGCCGCTTTCTTGGGGGTTGATGGCGGGGTATGTCTGGGTAGTGCAGCCTTCATTTCCACTTCCATAATAAAACGTAAAATGCACGGACCAGCCCCAGATCCACTCAATGTTTGCTGTTAGACCTTCCGATGCCCGGGAAATATCAGGTATGCACTTGAAAAACTTAAATATCTTGAAAAATAGTGAGGTACTGGCGAGGGGAGTGGGAGCTTGATCAGAAAGCATCCTATGCCATTGGCCACATCACGTGATCTCCCCTGAAGAGTGCATTCTGTAGGAATGCCAAATTCAGTCTCCAGTAACCTGGGCCACGACCAATCCGGGCAAAATTAGTGATCATCAAATTAAGCAAAACGTGGTCAGATGAGATAGCTTGGGTAACTGAGGCATGCTGGACACCCACAGAGACAGACAGAAACACATAATCTATCCTGGTGGCCAGTGACCCCTTAAAATATGTGTTCTGTGGTTATTATCCCCCCAACAATAAATGCATCTATCAGGGATGTCTGTGTGAGTAAAGAATTTAAACAAGAGGCATCACAAAAGATTTTGGTGGGTTTGGCCCCTTTATCTGTGAGATACCTACTGCAATTAAAAGTCACCAGCAAAAACAATTTTCCTTTTCATAAAAAGATAGGGTCAAATCTGCTGATACAGGGACACATGAGCAGCCTTGGTTTGGGGAGCATAAATGTTAATCAATTGGAGGGGTACTGCACCAAAATCCATATCTAGTAACAGGGCTCTCCCTGGTTCCACATCAACTAAGTGAATTAGTTTAGCTGCTGGGTTAGCTATTGCTGTTCCAACTCCAGAACAAACATTCACCCCGGTAGACCAATACATTCATCCCCATAACCAAGCAGCACTAGTTGCTTCCATTTCTGCAACTGTATGTAGACGTGTGTCTTTAAAAAAGACAACATCAAAGGAATGAGTGGAAAAGTAGGAAAAAGTCAACGTCCTTTTCCACTCAGACTGAACACTGTTTACATTTAGTAATGCAAAAGAAAAATCATATAGTGGGTTACCCAGAGGAAGAATCAGTCAGGGGGGCGTGCATCAGGATGCGATTAAGCCAGGCCCTAGTACCCATCCATTTTTTCTTTACTTTCACTACAGGTACATCTTGCAAAATTTCACCCTCCAAAGTCCCATCAACCTGAGAAGAAGGTAGGGAAACCGAATCTGACCCAGACTCCATGTCCACCTCTTCAGCAGGAAGCACAGAAAATTTATTCCGTAAGGGAACAATGTCTTCAACCACAATGGGGGGGGGGCAAAGTAGACTGTGTCTCAAACTAGCTCTCTGTTCTTTTAGTACTCTAAAACCATCACCTGGAGCAAGAGGGGGTGGCATCAAAACGGGTTCCTCCAATGGAGAAATCAGTACTTGTTCTTGAAGAGCAGGCTGCTCTTCATGCAACAGAGTGGGTGGATCTTTTGACTTAGGTACAAGGGAGGGTACAGAGGGAGCTAAGGCAGGCTCTACTATCAGAGGAGAAACTGTTTGACCCTGGGAGTCTGGGATATGAGGGGCCCCTGAGCGAAAAGTTCTACTAGCTACATGAATATAGTAATCCTGGATAGCGAAATCCAAATTGGAAGTGTTATGGGCAGCTCAGGGGCAGATTGAAAAGGAGTGATCCTCATCACAAAGAGGACATTTGGGTGGACTATAACAATGGAAAGCAGAATGACCAGTTTCCCCACATTGGGAACATTTAGAAACATCACAGGTCCTGCTAAGATGTCTCATCGAACCACACTTGTAACAACGTCGTGTTTGACCAGGATAAAAGATGAAACCCTTGTCCCGCCCTAAAAAAAAACAATTAGGGAGATGTGATAATCCAGAGTCTGATTGGGAAAGGTTAACCTTGAAACGCCATCCCCCATTCCAAAATCCTTCATCGTCCATGATAGAAACATAGACTTTGATGGTAGATAAGGACCACTTGGCCCATCTAGTCTGCCCATTTCCCTACCTAGAGGATAAGCTGCAGATCCTATTTAACCAACTGATAGGCTCAGGATTGCCTTGAATCTTGCAGCATTTCGATACCAACCAATAGATAATATCAGTCACATTCACACCCTCGTTTCTAAACAAAACTGTTTTCACTTTAGATGTCTGCTTGGTCAGAGGGATCACCTGGAAGTCCTGCCATGGGGGTTAGTTTTAGCCTGGGCATACCTGATCCAGAAGTGTCTAAAAAATCCTGAGAACGAAAGCTAACATCATACGAGTTCTCCCTTGGGGTGTGGATAAGGGCATAAACCCAAGCAGGGAAAAAACCCATAGATTGTTTGAGCAATACTTTCCCAAAATAAAATCAGTTAGAAAGGTCTTCTGAGCACCCCAAAAAATGAAGATGAAGCTTGATAGGTGCATGAAACAGGCTGGCAAAGGTTGGGGCTGCAAATGGTAGAGAGGTAGAAGAATCGTCGTCTGTCTTAGCTTCAGGAGTAACTGTCACAGGTAGGGCTTCCAAAGGCAATGAAGAGTCTGGGGGAAGCTCTAAGGGTACCGCATTGTCAATGGAAATAGCAAGAGAATTATCCTGACCCTGAACCTGGTCCACTTGTAAAGAAGTATGCACAGACCCCTCAGGATTTGGGGCCGTAGCTTGTGAAACCGGGCTGTGTGCAATGCCTGTAACAAGAATGGTCAGATCTGAAACACAGGAACCGTCCTTTTCCTGGCACCAGACCACTCTAGCCAAAGCCTTCTCTGAGGACCAGTTAACCCCATGTACCAGATCTTTCTCCACATCGGCAGCATCGAACCCTTGAATGGGGATTCATTGAGAAGCATCAACAGAATCAGACATAGACATGAGTTTGGAAGAAATATTTGTTTCTCTGGGGAGATACTCACCACTCTGTTCCTTTTTTTGTCGTCTTCGCTCAAGGGACCATGTGACCGTTAAACAGGAGTTGTGGGGTCGCTGGATAAATTAACCACACCATCCACCATTAAGGGAACCTGGCCCGAGCTTGCATTTGGCATTTGAAAGTCAGCACCTTGTAGGCCTTGCTCCATCTCTTCATCTGAGATTGACTCCTCAACCTGGGGGAGAGCACCAAGTCAAACTCCTCTTGATCGTCCAATGGAAGGTGAGTCTCTGAAGCCAGGCTGCCTAAGACAGCATTGCCCAGTAAAGCTAGGAGAGATTCCTGCGCTGCAATAATGTCAAGAAGCTGGCACTTCTTAAACTCCAGTTCCAAATATAAATCATCTGCAGCATCCTGTGGCATCTTTGAATCCTTTGGAGAAACCGCAGAATCTTGTAAACCATCAGACGTCTCCATATGAGTAGCTCCTGAGGTAACAGAGATCGAGGGGGGGAGCTAACTCCTCAGCTCCTTCTACATCCATCACCAGCACCGAACTGCCAACCACCTCCTCTTCCATCCACTCCTCCAACAGTGCCCCCTACCAGGGAGTAGGGGAATTTTTTATTGGAAAACAATATAAGAAAACAAAACCAAGGTAATACATAACACTATAAACATATTGCTTACTACCTATGAAAACAGAAAAAGAAAATCACAATATCCATTGTACGTATGAAAAGGAAAAAATGTATACTAAAAAAAATTGTTCACCATAGAATCAACCCCCCACAATACATGATATTGGAAGGAAAGAAAAGAAAACGCCAGACAATGTAAAACCCATATTCAGGTAACCCTTCAAACAAAATGATCGCAAAGTTTCCACCAAAATGCCACTAAAGTATGCAGGAAGAGTTTTCTTTCTAAACAATAAATTCTAGAGATTTCACTTCTGATATGTTCTTGGAGTGCAAGCAAAGCAATCGATTTCTGTTGTAACACAAACAAACAGCGGTTGTGCCAGATGCACCATTTGCAGACTGCAAACAGCACCCGCAAAGTACCTGGAAAAAAAATCTTCCAGTTTGGTCCAAAGTCCCCATAAACCAATTCAGTATACGTCAAACTGGAAAATACAGGTAAGCCCCATGATTGACTCAATTGAGACCATAAAGGGGCAATATATGGGCACTCAAAAAAGAGGTGTTGCATAGATTCTAGTTGACAAACACATGTATCACGAATAGAGTAACATTCAGACAATTGTTTATGTTTCTGATTTCCTTTGATGTTCAATTTGTAGTGACAACATAACCATAAAACGTCCCACATCTTTGCTGGAATTCTGCTTTCTAATAATTGTTTAACCAAATACTGTGAATCACAAGGTACTGTAAAACAAGGCGGCATTAAGAACATGGTGTGCAGAATAGAGGAGTATAAACATTTCCTATTTCGCAACAACTCCACATCAGGGGACACTTTCCAAAGTTTAAGTTTTTTAAACACTTCAACAAGGTATACAGAGGAACCTAATGGAATTCTTGTAAAGGGTTTCCAAACAGGAGCCTGCCATTTTTCCAAAGAATATTGGGAACGGGATGCAAGGCTAAGGGCCCAACAATCTGTCCTGTTGTCTAAACTAGGAAAAAGGTTAGCATGCACAAAGATAGAAAAATAAAAAAGCACCGGGTTTATCATTTGCAGACCCCCCTGTTTTATAGGCCAGTAAGTGACTGATCTCTTAACAGGGTTTAGTCTACTACCCCAAAGCAATTGGAAAAATAAATTATACAGCTGGGCTTTAAGAAAAAAAGGAAGAGGAAAAACATAACTAACAAGTAAACAGAGTGGCAAGATACAAGTTTTAAGTAAAAAAATCTGCTTCCTCCGGGTCATAGGAAACCGCTTCCACCGAACAATTTTAGATTCAGTAACCTCCATAACCGAACACCAATTACATGCCGCTGCATCAATTGGACCAAAGATAACTCCCAAAAAATGCAAATTTTCTGAAAATGAACAGCAATCCCTCCAATCGTTGGCAATCTATTCAGTAAAGGAATGTGCCCCATCTTGGTTAAAGAGCTTGAAATCAAGATTTTTTTCTACCACTACCCTTACCGGGAGATTTAATCTTGCATCTCTCCTTTTTATTCAATTGGACCTCCCCCAAAACTTGCTCAGAGTCAGTGAACATCTCAACCTGAGAAGACGCAATAGAGAAGGCATCAGAATCCTCCTCAGTATCCACAGTTTGCTTTCGTTAGAAAAAATCGCAAACCGGTTGGAAACCGTCAGGTCAGAGGGGGGAGCCACAGTAGACAGAGGTACTCCTTTCGTCAGAGAACTCCTTGTCAATCTCCTGTTTCCCACTGGGACCCAGTCAGTATCCCCAGGGGGCAGCATGTTGTCCTTCAGAGAAGGGAGAACTACAGCACAAGAGGTGGAAGCCTGTACCTCCTCCACAACCAGGGGGGAGGAGGATAAAGCCTGGGGCAGAGAACTAGGGTCCTCAGGCCGTAAGGGTGTACTGGATGAAGGCACAGTCAGAAGTGGAGGTTCCAACCTAGGAATCCCAAGGGAGGGGGGGAGAATCAACAGGGGGTGGAGGTATCACTGCAGTATCAAAAGGTCGAAACTGGGGCCTTGCCTGAGCCGACTTCTGAGCTTGAGTAACCCTCTCATGCTGGGAATCAGGAGGCCGGTCAGGGTTATTATGGGAAGCCCATGGACAATCTTTAAAAGAATGAGAAGTTTCCTCACACAAATTACAGTATTCAGGGTGTGGGCAGTTGATACTGACATGACCAGAACCAAGACATGTAGAACATTTCAGCTGGTCACAGGCACTACTGAGATGTGTCTGGGCTCCACACCGGAAACAAGATTTCGGCTGCCCTGGATAGAAAACAAAACCACGATCTCTACCCAAATAAAAACAACTGGGCAAGTGTTGAATAGTCCCATTGATTACAGGCAATTTAACCTGTAGTTTCCACCCCCCTGTCCAGAAACATTCTGAATCAATAATCGGATCGGGTAAACCCAAAACATTTAGAGGACAACCATCTTACAATATCTTCTATAGCCACCCCCTCATTTTTAAACAAAACTGTAATAGATTTTATAGTTGGTTTAGTAAGGGGAATAGCAAAAAAAGGGGCCCACAAAGGAGTATGGCGAACAGCTTGATATCTGCTCCAAAAAGTATCTAACCCAGATGCATTCTTAAAACTAACATCAAAGTAATTATCTCCAGATGTATGAATTAAAGCATAAATTTCAGAGGAAGAGAAATGGAGACTTGATTTAAGCAAAGTTTTCCCTACATAAAGACAGTCAGGGAAGACGTCCAGGCCACCCCTATAATGGAGGCGAACAGCATTACGCCATTTAGCCTGTTCAGGAGGGGAATGGAACAAACCAGCAAAAGTTTTAGTCCGGGGAGGCCCCAAAGCTGGGCCAGAATCCTTAGTAGCTGAGCTCCTATCACCCTTCAATTCAGGGGCAGGGGAAGGTTCAGGTAGGGAATCAGATATGGGCATTGAAACAGAGCGCACCCCAGTCTCTACTAAGTCAACCTGGGAAGAAGCAGGAGGCAAAGGAACAACAGCAGCAGGCAGGATGGGGGTAGGCAATACAGCTCCGTCAGTGAGCAAGTCAGAGTTTCGAAATTAACTCGGTGTAGATACCTGTCCTTTTTCCACCTGCCAGGAGGCCGGTTGCGATAAAGTAAACTCCGAAGGAACCTCAAGTGGGTCCGAGATGTCCAATAAATCCCCTCTGGGAGCAAGGCCAGGCCGAGCAGGAGAGGTCCATGAATCATATAAAGAGGACTTCTCCCATCCTGCACCCCAAAGTGCTGCTGCAATAGTGATTCCAGAAGCCGAGAGGTGGGAATCAAACCCACCACCAACTGGGCTAGATACAAACAAGCCCGGTAAACCGGGCTGGCGATCCCCCACAACATCAGAAGAAACACCATTACTGTGTACAGTACCTTTCTGACAGTCAGACTCTCCTGGGAGAACTGGAGTAGATGACATAACACTGACTTCCAGGCAGCTGCAACACTTCAGCCCAACCCCTTCCAACTCCCGAGGTGCAGAACTTAGGCAAGGAGGCGGTGTGGGGGAGCCTAGGGGAGACTTCAGGCACTTGCATACCAGCAATTCACTGCCAGTCTCCCCGGCTCCCAGCAAACAATCATCACCGCAACGGGATACTGCCAGCACTTCCTGGTTCCTGCTGGGCTCCCGTAGAGCACTCAGCGTCTCTTGCGTCGCAGGGTGACTGACCTCATCACCAGGAGCTGGGCAAGGAGAAGCCCAGCAATGCGTTGCCGAAGAGGAGAGACCGGGTACAGTGGAACGAACTGTCTTAGGGGAGGAGAAGACAACGCCAGCCCCAGAATCCTTCGGTAAGTCAAATCCAGCCACTACCGCGTCCATTGAAAGAGAGTCCATAGGCAAAAAAACATCCGTTTGGCAGTATGAAGCCTCATCCATTTGGCAGTGTGAATCCTCATCCATTAGTCCGATAAGAACAGCAGGCATGGTCTCCGGAAGCCTAGAGATAGGGAGGGAGACCAACTCCCCTATCTCCTGCATGTCCTCTTGCTCCGACTCGGAGCCCCAAGTGGCCATCGCGATAGCCGTTCCCTCACTGGTCACAGTGCAACTGCAATGGAGTAGGGTAATTTCCCCAGTGTCCTGGCCAAATTTCCCCCCATTCACTATAAATACCACCAACAGCTTAGTCTGGTTCAAGGTCAGTTGGTGTCCTCTGTATTACCCTTCCCTGGGTCAGGCCTGAAAATAGGCAGAATTTGTCTAGTGCACTTACCCAGTCAACAAAAAACTAAATAAATAAAAAAAAAATAGAGTGTGCAAAAGCCTATGTCGCCTGTTGCCAATTCCTCCTTCTCTCCCTGTGTCACATGCTGTCCCTTCATCCCTCCACAATCTGACAGTCACTCCAGGTCTGCTCTTCTAAATCGGTGAGCTAACTGAGAAAGACCACACGTCATCAAACATCCTTGCATTCATTCAAGAGATGCTGAAGTCTTGAACAGCTGGTACCAATCAACATGTTGGTTTTTTCAACACGTATAATGGAGCAAATATGGTGAAAGCAGTTAGTGATGGGAATTTTACCAACATTCGTTGCTTTGGCCACACCTTCAATCTAGTAGTCACATCTGTACTATATCACAGTTCTAAGGCTAGTAAGACTGTCTCCACAGCAAGCTTCCTCTGTACTGTGCTCATTTTCATCACTCTGTAAAGGTGACTAACCAACTAAGAGAAGTGCAACAATGGCTTGTTCTTTCTCAACATCCCTTGCTAGAGAATGTGAGTATCCGATGGAATTCATCATACCTGATGCTGTCTAGACTGCTACAACAGAAGCACGCACTTCATGACATGTCAGTGGAGTGTGCATTGGGGAGTCCTAGGTCACCATGAGCGGTCACTGACTAATGCCATGGTGGGAGTACTTGGGCCATTTGAGAGGAGCACCCATGATCTAAATGGGGCTGGCAGTATAGCCTAGAGGTTGGAGTAACAAGCTTTGAATGAGCTTGGTACATCCAACAGACCTGGGTTTGATCCTATAGCCTCTACCTGTGTACTGTATGACTCTGAGCAAGTCACTTAACCTCCTCAGTGCTCCCAGGTTACCCCTGAAAACAGGCACCTGTGCCTAATGGGCCTTACCCGGTTACCAAACACTAAAAAAAAAAAAAAGGTCATCAACTGCCGCCCTGTCAGGTGATCCCAGCAGTGCATATCCTGAAAACATCCAGGAGAGATATATAGAGGAATACAGGGAGATTCCATATGGGGAAACTGTGCTCGTTGAGTACCTGCAAGCTGAACTGGATGCAAGTTTTGCAAAAGTGCTGGACAGTTGCAGCCACATTTTTAGCAACCATGATGGATACCCAGTTTAAATGTGAGATCTTTCACATAGCTATGGACAGCCACAGAATGACTCACTTTCACCCACAGCTATGGGATAAGCTGACTGGCTACATGCTGGGACTGGGGTATCCATCTGTGAAAGAAGCTCATGAGAGAGAGAGAATGAGGCCATCAGGCAGGTCTGGTTCTACTGGAGAAGATGGGGAAGAAATGCCTGGTACTGGTGGCAACACTCATGAGAGTGAGTGGCCACTGCTCAGCACACACCTACATCAAGAGTAACAGAAGAGGCCACATGCACAGCCTTTTTCTGTGGAAAATATCTTGAACAGCTATTTTGCAGTCTCCCAAGCCATTTCAGGTTGATCCATTAGGCTACTGATCATAGAAAATAATTCATCCCCCTCAGCTGGCGCAACTGGCTTCAAGATACATTAGTTGCCCCCCACCCCCCGTATATGTGCCATCCAAGAGGACGTTTAGCACAGCTGGTGACACTGTTGAGCCTCATCGTTTATTGTCAGACCCTGAACACATCCAGAAGCTTGTTTTCATCAAGCTTAATTTGCCATTACTTGCGTACAAGTATGACATAACCCCATAAAACAGAAACAGCCTGCTTTTGCTAACTGGTTTTCTCTGTGACGTTCAGTCATGTGTTCCCCCTACGCTTCATCCCTATAGTGTTGCACCTTCAATAAAATATAATTATTTCTGAACCAGATATCAATTATCTTCCTTTTGTTTTAAAACATGTCATTATCATGCATATTAGACACAGCAAGGATGCTGAACAAAAATAAAGCTATAATAGTTCCAGGGTAAAGTCAAAATTCAGTGGGTGCTTGCTTCTCTTACATATGACTTCCTAGCAATGAAGCTGTGAAACTGGGTGCACTGCAAAGTGCACTCCCCACCACCCTGCTTCTGTATAAAGCCCACAAAAACAACATTCCCAAACTCTTTTTATTGTATATAAAAATCCACACATAACCTAATGTTTACCAATATGGTTTGATTCTTTACCGTTTTCAACATTTTGTTATCCCTTTTTTGATTGTAATTTTTTATCTCACCAATGAAAAAGGCTGCCTGCTTTTGCTGCTCCATTAAAACCCTTTCATTTCTTTTTTTCACACATTCACTTTGCTGCCACTCAACTTATTTTAGGGGTACAGCAGTCCCACAAAGAGACACTGTCTGTGACCCCACATCCTGAGGGGAGAGCATTTCTTTTGATGCTCAGTCCTCCCACCTCTGACTGGCACCCTGAGCAACCATGGTCCATTTGGAAACTCAGTTCGCTGGAGTAGTTATCAGTACTAATGGTACTGTAGCACTATGTGGCTGGCTCTTTCTTTTCATTTTAATCAAATTTTAATTCAATTTATTTAATCTGTTATTTTTCCCCTCCATGCTGCCCATCAGGGATATACCCTGTAATCAGACAGAGCTGTAACCTCAAATCAGACAGGGATATACTCTGCCATGTAATCAGACAGAGAATGGTATATTTTCTGTTTAGGCTGTAAGCTGTCACTGGGACAGCAGGTAGGGTTTTTCAGTCAAGACCCTGACACAGCACCCAACTCCACCACTGAACCTAGCCCATTGGGATGACTGCCAGCCATACAACCAAAAAATTTTGACAGCACCATGTTGGTCTTTTAGTGGGCTGGGGTTCGCTGCGAGGAGACCAACATGGCACTGTATCGTAAATGTTCTGTGAGGCCTTGTCCTTGAGCCCATCCTTGAAAATGAAATGAAAGGATGTAAAAAAATGCCAATAAAAGCAGGTAGCCTTTTTTACGTTTGCATGGGCGGAGCCATGCTGATGTATTACTATCACTGTAGAAGGGAAAAGGGATAGTGAAAGCACCTGACCGGATTCCATCCCTATTCTCTTCCACAGTGGTATGGCAATATTTCAGATTACAGTGCTTATTGCTGTAGAGTTGTATGTCCACAGCCCTTCCCCTCCACGGCTGCAGTAGCCCTCCTCTGCTGGCACACTATTTGACTGCAGCCTATCACTTCTGCAAGGCTGATAAAAAAAGTGCACCATCAGCAAGATGGCCGCCAAAGCTCATTGTGCATGCGCAACATCACTTTCACAGTTGCTGAAGTCGGGGATGCGCACTGAACTCATGGCGGAAAAGTTTGCCATGCCCAAGATGGCCTCTGGAGCTCAATGTGCATGCATGACTTAACTTCTGAGTTCACCTCTGCATTTTCGGTGAAGTTGGGCATGTGCACCGAGCTCTGGCAGAAATCTTGGGCACGGCGGGTGCTTTTAAAGTGCTGATGCAGCCGTGTTGGCTCAGTTTGTGCCAGGCTAACCTTTTGAAGATGGTGTCCATTGTGTCCTAACAGCAAAGGTAAGTATTCAAGAGTTTTTTTTTAACTGGGGGAAGTGGTTGGGAGGGGTGTGAAGCTAGAGGTGGGAAAGAGTTACTTTAACTGTACAGCTTGCTTGTCAGCCTGTTAAACATGTTTGTTCTTCTTTCTCTTATCCTCGCAGGTACAGATCACATGGATAAAGAGACAGGCTGTTGTTGTTCAGTTCTGGCCTGGATCAGAACTGATGTGTTAGCCTAATATCATCAAGAAGGCAAACCGTAAAACTGTAGCATACTGAAACAGAACCAGATCCAAACAGCGCACTGCAAGGTAACCGAAAGAAAGAACTCAGGAATCTGAAAGAGACAAAAGAACTGAAGAATTCAAGAGAGAGAGAACTCAGATCCAAGCAGAAGACATCAGGTGGTGACAAACTGAAACCCCCTTCCCTGCCCTGTGTAACAAATACAAAAAAATGTAAAATGTGGTCAACAGAAGAAGGCCAAGCCAAAAACAACCCATCTGTCGGTCCAGCAGTGGTTTGCCCTTTTTAAATTTGGTTTATAATTTTCCATCAGGAAAGGCACACAGAGCTGAAGCTAGTTTCAGGTCTGTCCCAGGATCACAGGGCAGTACAGTGGTGGATCACCTTCAAGGTCAAGTTACTGACCTATAAAGCCCTACATGATCAGGGACCCAGTTACTTGCAAGATCTCCTTCACCCTTACTGACCCCTCCATCCTCTCCAATCTGCTGATGAGGGATTGCTAGAGATTCCCAGGGTTCGTTTGAAATCATTGAGGGCCCGGTCTTTTGCTTCTGTGGCCTGACCCTGTGGAATTCTCTACCTCATTGTGTACGAGAGTGCCTGACCACCCAGAGTTTTAAGATAGCTCTAAAAACACATCTGTTTAGCTTAGCTTATCCAGACTCTGGTGGAAATTGACACTTAGTCTAGTATATTTATACTTATTTTAATGTATTCTGATTTTTATTAATTCTATATTTATTGTCTAAAGTTTTGGGATTTTAATATTTTGTCTTGCTACGATGGTTTTAAATTATGTTTGTTTATTCTATGTACAAGTACCTTGGTTTTAGAAAGATGCTTTTATAGAGAATCTCCCCTTCTCCACACAGTCTCAAACAGGTGCTTTGTATGGCTATTCTAAGCTCTGAACCCTGCTCCTGTACTCTATCCACCCACTCCTGTACTGGTTTCTCCTAGTTGCCTACTGGCTCCAACCTCTACTACTCTCCAACCTGCCTGGAAATCTTGCTATTTCCTCTCTTCTAGCACTTAGTCACTAGTTGTATGACTTATGACTGTTAGTTACAGTACTTGCACTTATATTTCTGTTTTGTTACTACATACAGATTCCTGCAAATGTACTGTCAATGCTGAACATTTTGTGTAAGTGTACTATGTCTGACTTCTACTTGTTCCCATGATGTTTTCTTGTATCTACTATTGTCTACATACCCTTTGTTGTAATCTCCCGGGTTGTACCTGAAAATAGGCAGCTATGCTCTCTAGTGTACCCACCCGGTTAACAAAAACTAAACAAAAAGTAATAAATAAAGAAATCAATCAATCAATCAATTAATCAATCAATCAGTTATGGGACTGGCTTCGCTCAGGGTCACACAGTATGCAACTTACTAAGTTATTATCACCATACTACATTTATATTTCCAGACCAGAACCTTACTAGTTGCACTGCCATGCCCACTCTTGTCCGCTTTCTTTAATTTTTATTTAAAAGTGTATTTAAACAGGAGAAGTTCTATGAGAAGCCTCATTTACAGAACATCCCTAGTCAGATAAATCCAAGACATACAACATAGTACAATACTGCAAAACTAGTACTGATCACATTTTCAAGTTTTAAAACAATTACAATGGACTTGAGAATTCATGTTCAACAAATCATGCTTTAGATTGTTCTTAAAGACAGATAGGATGGGGCCAATTCTAAGTTGCGTCAGAAAGATGTTCCAAGCATAAAATGCTCCAAGGGAAGAATCTGCCCTGCTGTAAATAGATGGAAATTTGGGCAATTGATAACGGCGATGTTGAACCCCACACATAGCATATCTATGAGTGGCTTTCAACAAGGTATAGCCTGATGAAAGAGATATCCTTGAAGAATATTTGTGTGTTCCTTCTTCTGCCTGGTAAGCTCTGCATACTTGGCCCAATGTGTGTTAAGATTCAGCCAACTTTCCTCTGGGGTTCCTGGCTTAAAATCACTCTCCAGCCTCCTAATCTCCTTAATCAGTTTCTCTGCTTGCTGTTTTTCTCTCTCTTTCTCTTCGAGGCTAATCTAATAAATTCCCCTTTGATACAATACTGCACTGCTTCCCATAGTTTAGATTTTTTTTTTATGCTTTGACTTGTGAATTTATCCTTAAGAAGCTGGTGATTTAACCACCAAATCCTGTCAGCCTCTGTTCTTGTGACAAAAGCATGCGTCAGTGAAACTGGAGCATGATCTGATAATACCATTGCTTCATGCTCGCACATATGTAGCCCATGTAAGCATTCCTGGCTGTTTAGCCAGTAGATACTCCAAGAAAATGAGCCATGGGGAGTCGAGTAATATGTATAGCTCCATACATTATGGTATAAGGTCTGCCAGGGGTCAATCAGACCCAGTGAATCCATTGCCTCATGGAACGCTCTTTGAGCCAGTGTAAGCCTCCCTCTCCTTGACCCAGATCTGTCCAATCATACTGAATCACTAAATTCCAATCCCCATCTAATCATCGGCAGTTTATGTAATCTGCCAGCACTGTAGTTAGACTGGTAAAGAATGGCGGGGAGTCCACATTGGGACCGTAAACAGACTCCAGCAGTAATTCTTTCTGACCCAGTGTCCCCTGAACAAATTTGTATCTCCCCTCATCATCACTGATTTCCTGTATGAGATGGAATTGCGTATGTTTGGCTACTAGTACAGACGCCCCTTTTTTCCTCATACTGTTACCTGAACCAAATACTTGACTGGCCCATTCTCTGCAAAACCCTGTTCACTGATGCTTCATAACATGGGTTTCCTGTAATATAACGACTGTGGCATGCAACTTCATTAAATGTTTCAGGATCCCATGCCTTTTCTCCTGAAATGGTGTCCCTGTTACATTCCATTTTATATATTTTATATTATTCCCCTTTTGTGCATATAATTAGTAAGACTCCAACTAATCTGGTGCCCTTCTGCTTCCTTGTCAGACCTCCATATGCTATATTGCCTACTTCTGTCATATTGTGACAGCCAGCTTTCAGAATGCTCCCCTACCCCCAACATTAACATCAGTATTAATACAGTAAACATAAACACGTTAAACATTCAGCATATGTTGGGCTGGCTTGTACTCTGGCTTGTGGTGCTTCAGGCCTTGTGCATGCTCTGGGAGAGGCATGGTATGCAGAACATCGCAGGAGTTGCTGATAAATCTGTCCCATCGAGATCGGTCTCTGGTCTCTCTGTATGCTCAACTGCTAAATCTTGGCAGGCTATTTAAGGTCCCCTACTTAAAGGACACCTAAACAACATTTTGACAACAAACTATTTAAAAGTCTGACTTCATAAGGGACTAAAGGAAAGGCTGCTGTATTCATTAATGCTAAAACTACTTTTATATAATTTACCTAAATGTGGATCCAACGCATTTGAAAAATGTAAAATCAGCCTTCCAATTTCAAATAAACTGCCTTACCTGCTTCCTAAAATGGCCGCCAAATGAGTTATGTGATGACATAATTGGAGCCAGAGTCAGAGAACTATATGGCTCTCTATAGTGCTAACTAGTTCTTTTTTCCCTCGGTATAGAATTGTTGCACCAAAATGGTCAAAACCATGTGCGTTATTTTGATCATTACACATGTTAGGCTATGGTTCTGTTCATTTTGATTATTTTAACATGCTGAAATTGTGTTTTAATCCAACTGACTTTCTCTTTGGCAAACCACAATGCAATACAAACCTTAAATAACCTGGTGGTCTAGTGGTTATGGTGGATCCAGGATGTTACAATGGGGGTTCTGGTGGTGTGTATACTGGATATGCACTTTTTAACATTTTTATTAAACCTTTATATTGTCTGCTATTATTTATTTAGTACGTTTTTGACAGAACCTACAAATGTAATCCATAGTTTTGAATGTAAACATTTGTACAATCAATAAATCAGAGTTCTTCAATAAAGTGAAATGCAACAACAGCAAGCAAGTAAGTTACAATGAGTGGGGGGTAGCCGCACCCTTCACCACCTCTTAGATCCATCACTTGTTTGCAGCAAAGTTCTCGTGTAGTCCAATGCCAGAGTTCATACTTTCTCAGAAATCAAAAATATGCTTGTCTTGTCTTCTTTTTCCATGTGAAATAATAATAAGAATCAGCATTTATATAGTGCTTTTCATGCACATTGTATCCCGAAGTGCTTTATAAGCAATGGTAGACTGGTAGTGAAGTGACTGAACATGTAGTGGCAGCCATTTCACACATTAATACTCACACACACACAGCCTTGGACAATTGCATGAACTGGTTTTATGGGAAGAGAAATGTTGGCCAGGATAATAGGGTGAGGTAGTGATCATGGTGCTGGCAGCCCCACATCCTATTTCTCACAGTGATCTGCTCATATTTTTCCCTTCTGTCTTCCCCCTTCCCTGAATATAGCAGTATCTTGCAGGAGTGGCCTTCTCAGTCCCCCTCTGGTATTCATTTTTCACTCATTCTCCCCACACCAAAAACAGGTGAGCTCATCACTCTTCTGCATTGTGAATGCAGGTAGTACAGTCCCTGGGTTTTTTTACATAAAAAGAATAAACACATTTTTCCAGTAAGGCAGGCTGATAGCAGCAGGGAACAAGGGGAAAGATGGGCTTTTCTACCCTTAAAAGATCTAGGCTACAGTACCTTTGATTAGGCACTATTACATGATGAGTGTGTGCATCATTATGCACGTTATTTAATAGTGCCTAATCATAGGTGGCTTTGATCTTGTATGGGCAGGAAAGCCTATTTTTCCCCTTGTGAACTGCTGCTATCAGCCTGGCTTACCAGAAGATCATGTTTATTATTAATATGTAAAACTAACACCGGAGACTGTACTAATTGCATTCATGATGCGGAAGGGTAGTGAGCTCACCAGTTTTGGTATGGGGAGCAGGAGAGAAGAATGAATGCCAGGGAGGGATTGAAGAGGCCATTCCAACAGGGCACAGCTATATTCAGATTAGGGGAAGACAGGAAGGAGGACGTTGAGCAGATCATTGTGAGATCTGAGATGTGGGGCTGCCAGCACCGTGATCACTACCTGACTGCGGATGAGAGTAGCCAGCAATGACAAATACTCAGAGTGGCAGGGCTGCACCTAAACTGTTACTTGAATTCAGTGTAGGGAGATTACCCTTGGGTGGAGGGGATGATGTTGATGTTTGTTAGGACAGTATCGAGGGAGCTGTATATAGCTCATTCAAGATTCAGAAGGGTGGTAGCCAGCCAACTCGCACTGTGGAGTAGGGCACAGAAACTACTTGAGAAGAATTGTCAGGAACTGTCCTGTGGGGTTCTGCAGCTTACAGGTAAAGGAATAGACCGACACTGGAAGTCTGGTGGATTCACTCAAGGCATTAGTATGCCTCTCCTGCTCAATAATATTGTTGTCCATAGTAAGTGTAGCCCTTATGAGGGCATGAACAGCAGTTTTTCTGGTGTGTCCTGATGCTTATTGCTTGGCCCTCCAGGAAGACCTAGTTGTTGGTTAATGAGGCAGGGGAAAAACACAACAGGGGGACTGTACATAATGCCTTCACTGTACAGAAGAGTGGTGATCCACTCTATGTTTACTGTGGGATCAGAAGTCAAACACTGAGAATGTGGACTAGAGAGTGATTTGGGAGACATTTTTTAACAGTGCCAGATGATAAAGCGTATCAGTATATGTGTGCACAACTCTCTGAGGTACAAGATTACAATCTAAGATGTGATAATTCTCTTCATGAGACCGCAAGCTCATATGCAGCCCCAGGCAGGACTAAGGACAGAGTAAGGATAGTGGGGTGTTCAACAGAAGGCAGGCTAGGTGCAGGGGGTTCACATGGAAAAAGACTACAAGAGAAGCTTATTTGTGGATTACCAAGAAAGCATGAGCTTTGGAATTGGGCCAGACCAGTACTTCACTACAAATTTCAGGGTATCACATAACCACTAGATCATCAAGTATTTGAAGTGTTATACTGTACTGCGGCTTTGCCAAAGAGAAACTCAGCTGGATTACAAAACTTTTTCAGCAAGTTAAAGTAAACAAAATGAACAAAACCATAGCCTTGCCAAAGAGAAAGTCAGCTGGATTACAAAACATTTTCAGCAAGTTAAAGTAAACAAAATGAACAAAACAATAACCTAACATGTACTGATCAAAATAATCCACGTTAACACATGGTGTTGATTATTCAGGTAAAACAATTCAAAACAAAGGGGCAAAGAAGATCTAGTTAGCACTATAGGGAGCCATGTGGGTCTCTGCCTCTGGCTCCAATGATGTCATCATGACTCATCACTTAACACACTTGGCAGACATTTTAGGGGGCAAGCAAGGCTGTTTTTTGAAAGTGAAAGACTGATGTTTACATATTTCAAAAGCTATGAAACTGCATTTATGTTATTTACATAAATGCAGTTTTAGCATAAATGTGAACAGCAGCCTTTACTTTACCTCGCAATGAAGCCAGATTTTGGAGTTTGCAGTTTTAAAAAACTGCTTGTTTAGGTACCCTTTAATACATTTAAGTCTAATGCACATAGGAGTCAGTTCTACAAACTAATGTCCTTACTTATTCTCTTACATTCAGTCCCACACAGTTTCTCAGGGAGAGAAACAGGCTGCTCAGTTACTGTGTGAAAACACCTACCAAACATCACCCCAGCTAGAGATTTGCTAATATTCCCAAGTTTAAAGCAAAACTTATTTGTTCCCAATTTGAACCTACCAACACATTTGCAGGTTCCTGTTTCATTCTTCTTGGTAAAGCTACTCGTCTACTTTTATCAAATGTTTAAAACACTGGCAGCCATATTATCAATGCCCTAATTATTTTTGTGGGTAGCAGATTGAATCTTGGTATGGCCGTAGTCCCTTGGGGGTTCCAGTTCCTTCAGATGATCCTCTTTTCCAGTATGCAGGAGGGTCTACTCTAACTTGAGTAACATGCTCCAGGCAAGGTGTTCACTGGAGGTTCACATCATGCCTTGATCTTATCCATTACCACTTGAGTCAGCCTGTCCATTTGCTCCATCAGTTCTGAAGTGGTGAGTTCTGCTGGAACAGTTACAGAAGCACTGCTAGCTACGAAGCCCTGCTTCATCTGCTTCATGAGATGGGTGTTCAATAGCAGCAAGAGTTGTACTTTCTGCTTTTGGACCCATACAATTAATTTTCCTTTGGTGGGTAGCTTGTCCATGCAGTGTCTCAGTCACAAGGTCCAAAGTATCTTGCCAGAGTTAACTTTTAAATTGGTGTTAACACCAGTCCAAGACCACAACATGTCTTGCTGGAATATGAGAATATTATGTACTCTGTGGTCTTCCTCCATCAGTCTGACATTCAGAAAAGCAGACCTAATGAGACTACCAGATTGTGGTGGGGCCAAGGGTGAGCCACAAGGTGATGCATCAGAAACAGCAGCAGCAGGCTGTTGCACACACCAGTGTGCAGTTAAGGAGATATAGGCATGCAGGGAGTTATCGCCAGTCCAGATATCTGATGTGCAGTGAAAAACACCACTAACAGCCTCTGCAAGCAGAGCAGCAACAGCAGATTGCATGCCATCATACAGTCGTGTCAATACACTTCGAGAAAATGTGGTATGAGATGGGATCTGATAACGTGGGTGCAGATAGCTGAGAAGCCATCAGAAGCCAGTATCTTCCACAACTGACAAAGGCTGGAGACCAATGCCATCATCTCAGCAATCAGCTGTGTGATTTGCTGTGCTGTTGGATGTGAGGTACGATACTTTGTTCATCAATGCAGAGCATCCATTATTGGAACTGCCACGGGAGACATCAATGTAGACCACTTCAACAATGCTGGTGTGTGAAGTGCTGATGACTGTCTCTGCCTTGTAGTATCAATGGAGTCAGAAGTTACCACCAGAGTAGATGCCGGACTCTGTGTTGGTGAGGGTGAAGGAGTGCAGTGACCACTGGGTTGCTTGAAATCAGATCTGTTGGTACCACCACCACTGCCAACCGTGCATGCCTATCCACCAGAGGGCATTAGTCTTGGTGAAACCAAGGGTCCGGATCCAGACCCAGATGAGCTTCGATACACTTGAGGTTGCTTAAGCTTCAAGTGGTTCTGTAATGATGTTGTGGATAAGTTCGAGAGTGATTTCCCTCGGCTTACAGTGGCATTCCAAAAAGAACAGACTGCCTTCCTTGTGTCCTCCTTTAACACAGTGAAATGCAGCCACACAGCACTTTTAACCCTGTGGGTGCCAATGATTCTGGTAGCACCACATCCCCTAGTTCTTTTTTCAACAGATATGCCAGTCTTGTCCTCATGCTCTTGTTCTGTGACCACTGCCCCGATGGTGCCACACCAGTGCTGCCATCACTTGGCAGTCCTTCAGTCTGTGATGGAGCCTGCTGAAGAAATGTCAGTGTTGCTTGTTTGGCCTTCTTAGACGGAGGGGGACCCTTACGCTTACTGCTACTTCTACTACCCTTGCTACTAGTGCTACTCCTAGAGGCTGTTTTGCCATCCAGTAGCACATTATAATAACATTACAATAGCGACTGAAATTGAGTGACTCACTTGTCAGTGACTCAGTTTCAGTGCTTGTGATATGAGCTACCTTGAAAGGGTAGCGAGGCACGGTTATAGTGCCAGGTTAGGGACAAAAATAGCGAGGTGCTAAGAGGGCAAAGAAACATAAGAGGAGGGTCCGGGAAGTAAAAGGTATGTGAGTTGCAGTTTGGCAGTGTGCTGCCAAGCTGCCGTTCTTGTGTGGTGGTGAGGGTGCGGGCTGCAGTGAGGGAGGTCCAGGGGCCGGGCATGTTTTTTTTCATTTTGTTTCACATGTGCGGCACTTAACATTTTTTTGTGTCTGGGTTTCTCCCCCTTCCCTGACATGCACCCTCCAGGAGTTGAGAATCCTAGTTTAGTGGTGTGCAGGGGGCAAAACCCACTGTGGGGTGTGCCCCCCGCATAGACACATTGTTGTTGGTTTTCCTCACTGTTGTCGAGTTCAGCGGGGAGTGTACATTGCCATTTTGATTTTCGGTGACGTACACTCGCTGTAACAGCGATCGCTGTTATGACATGGAACCTTGCCAGCCACCTTTTTTCTGCCCTCAACTTTACCTGGTTAATAAAAACTAAATAAATATCAATCAAATGCTTCTCAGTCTTTTCCTCTCAAGCCAGAAATTGTTTAATTTTCTTCGTTCATCCAGCAGCAGGTGGGGAATTCATGCATGATCCTGGAGGGCTACCCCTGCTGAACAAGTTCCATACTTCATTGGTCCCTTTAAAGAGCTAGAGTACTGCCTAAATCTTATATTAGCTTTTAAAAGCAGTGAACCATTACCTTTTATATCTGAGGTATCTTTTCTTTTAATTTTGGTTAATTAGAAGATTATTTATCAGATATTAGTAGGTGCAATGTGCGGGACAGCACTCTGCCTGACAGCTGACATATCTAACTCTAGTCTCCCCCATCGCACCACACTACATCATCAGCATTGTGACCTCAGTGACTGTGACATCACTGCTGCTTAGGAACAGCCACAGTAGCTGCCAGGTTAGCTACCTGTGATGTCAGCTTTAGTGAGATCACAGTACTGATAATATAGTGGAGGGATAGAGATAGACATGTCCTCAGCTGTCAGGCTCAGAGTTGTCACACACATACAACACCATATTATCACACAGAATACTCTGTACTGAGCAAAGGGAAAAGGAAAAATACTTCAGAAATAAAAAGTTTTACAAATGCGATAGGCAGGCTCGGAGTCTGAATCATTTTCTCATTTTCAAAGGCCACAGTTACCATTTTGGTAGTGACGTCATAGGTAAGTCAACATCATAGGTAACGTTGTATATGCTGATCTGTCCTAAGCCACCTAGGTTCTCCTCCAGGATTTCAGGAGTCCTAGCAGTGCTGGATCCCTATGGAATGTCGGTAGCCAATAACACATTTTTGGGATCTACTCCAGTACTGATGCAGTATCTGTCAATTTCTTCAAACACCATGTTGCGAGCTCTGGCAAACAGCATAAACTGAGGTAAAGAACAACAGTTCAATGGGTGAATGCATGATAGTCATGCGGTATCCTGTCTGGTAAACAGGAGATCCCAGCAGTGCTTCCACGTGCAATGCCTTGTCCCCAAGTGATGCCACCCTTACTGTAGGTCCTTTAACTTATCTACTTGGGTTGCCAATTATGCATGTTATCGGGTTGCTGTTTTGTCAGGTAGTGACACTCCCCTGTCTTAAAGATTCAGAAATACTGGGCCTGGCTCATTACTCCTTAATGAATAAGGGTCTTGTAGTCATATCCTAGTGCTAGTACTGTAATTACATGAAGAAATTAAAGTGGGCCTGGTCGGAAGTATTGTACCTCCCTCCAGAATGCAGTACAATACCAACCCACCTTACCACTTCAAGATACCTCCCTTGACAATACAACAATGTAACATCCTTCTCCTCACAATGCAGTTTCACAAACCCAGCTAATGATAGCTATGGACACCAGAAGTACAAATAACAATAAGCATTTATTATATAGTATAGCCTAGTGGTTAAAGTAACGAGTTGTGAATGAGCTTAGTACATCCAGCACACCTGGGTTTGATTCCCACAACCTCCACTTGCTTACTGTGTGACTCTGAGCAAGTCACTTAACCACTCAGTGTTCCCGGGTCACCCCTCAAAACAGGCACTTGTGCCTAGTGGGCCTTACCTGGTTACCAAAATAAAAAAAACCCTGTGGAAGGAAATAATGGGTTAATTAGTGCATCAATTACAAGCACAGTTATGAAATGCTGTTTTACTCCAACCTGTCTGTGCTGTGATGCTGCCCACTACATCCACCATTTACATACTGTATGTATCAGTATTATTTAATTATAGTTCCTTTCTTGCTACAACACTGTCTGGGTACCCAGAGTTGCGATGTGGCAGGCCTGATGTCTGTGCTGCCTGGGATCTTGTGTCGGTGCCCTTAAATTAAATAGCAATAACCCCACTCCTGAGTAACATGAGAAACAGCAAAGCAATAGCTGAGAACACAAAACTGTAATCCACACAACAATGATCAGACGGCAATATGAAACAATAGCAACAATAACTGTAGCTCCCCTTACAAACTTCCCATCAGAGCTGAAGTAAAGGATTGCATAGGTGGCTGGGCAGTTGCATCAGGCAACAAAATCTGCTGAGATCCTGGGGGTCTGCAGCTGGTGGCTGGGGCACAGCTAACTGCAGCACTAGTTGGGTGAATAAGTAAATGGGGCATGCCAGACAATCACTTGACTGTTGAAAACTCAAGAGCATCATGTGGCAGAGGAGCGGCTGGAATGACTCGCTATTCACACTGACTAAATACATTGATCATCGCACGGCTTCATGACTGAGAACAAATTACAACTATAGGGCCCCACCTGACATTTCTAAAGGGGATATACCATTGCTTTGCAAGCAGTCAGAATCTTAATGTCAAAAGGGGCATAAGTGAATCTGTTCTTTTTTTTTTTCAACCCCAGGCCCTGACCTGGAATGCCTTCCACCATCTACCACTGCTCACTCTGTCTGTCTCTTGAGATGCTGCCAACCAGACAACCAGGACTCCCGGGCCATCTATGATGCACCGGCATACTGCCTACCAAACTTAACCCCAACCACAGCTCTACAGCATTTGTTCCCCCTTCTCTCCAGCCACCCATTGCAGAGGGGAGGCTGAGAGTATCCCTGCGGTGCTGGTGGGATTGGTCTGAGGTGGACGTCGGGGTTACTCCAGTGGTGATATAGCAGTGGGATGCAGATCCCATCCCTCCAGAGGAGGAGAGCACCTGATGGAATGCTGCCCCCCCCCCCCCGGCTGGTCCTCTGAATGTCCTTCTGATTCCAAAACCCAGATCATCAGTTTCATGAGCAGTAGTGCTACTGCTGCACCTGCAAGCCAGCTGTGAATCTGTTCTTTGAACAAGATGGACTATGGTCAAGGAAACTGGCCTGTAACAAGGGCAGCTAGTAAAATACTAGTTTCCTGAGATTTCCACCAGTCATGAATGGTGCTTACACTGACTCACATCACACAGTAAGGATGTACTTGCAGTTTTATTGATTTCTCTCCAGTTGGTGGTCTGTCTCTCCTCTCACAATTCAAGGCACTCAACAAGTGCTGTCACTGATTGCTTGACAGAACTGATACAGTTCACTGACTCACTTTTCCCTTTCCCCAAAAGAAAATGTTTGAAAGGGGCCTGTAATGTGCTAAGATGTCTGGGTCCAATGATGGTTTCTTTAGAAGGGGTCTCATTAAAGCCCTTTTCAGGGCTGTCAGAAACACACCCTCCCCTAGAGAACACCAGCCAACTGCGGCTGTTAATACCTTGAGCCTCAGTGGAAAACCCAGGTCCAAGGTGTGACCAGACTGGTTAGTTGCAGCGGTAACAACCTGTGTGAAGCCCAACAGTTCTATCTATTGGAGAAATTGCTGTCCAAGCAAAAGGTATTTGTCATTGGCCCAGATACTGAAGTCACCCAACACAAGCCACCTGGTGTATTCCAAAATTAGGCCAGCAATGGACTCCCCAAATTCTTGCAGGACTCTGCTCTCACAACCAGGAGAACAGAAAACAAGAAGGATCCTGTCCCCCACATCTGAGTCACTCTTAATGGCCACACATTCAAATGGCCTAGTTTGATCCACTGGCTAGGCTACAAGTCTCAGGCCAGATCTAAAACAGATGGTCCCTTCCCCATGCTGCTGCCTAGGGCAGTGCACCACCATAAAATCTAGAGGAACAGCCACCTCTAGCACATTGCCAGAGTCATCCCCAACCAGGTCTCAGTGATGCACACTAGGTCTGCCAAGGAATCTGTGACAAAGTCTGCTATTAAAGAAATGTTATTCCTGATGAATCTGGTATTACAAAGAATTGCCCTATGGGGAGGAACAGTGGTGCTAGGCTCAACTGCTACCACATCCTATGATATTTCAAGAGCCCTCGGGATAGGAGCCAGGCAGGGTGCACCTCTATCCCGGTTCCATTTTGACCCAGGGTGGCTCCTTATCCTACTCCTGATCTTGCCCCCCCAATCTCCATGTTCAGGAACAAAGCTGCACCTGTGAACCTGCCTTCTTGCTATCCCCACTTCCCCACAGTGACATGGAGGCTCTGCAGGGACCAGGGGGCAGCCGAATGGACGGTGTTGACACAGCTGCTCTGAGGACTAGGAGATGTGGGTTGTTTCAATTTCCCCTAAACACAACCTAGCCAACAAATATTCACTAAAAAAAAACACTTCCCACCCCACCTCCAATAACAACACAATTACCCAGAAAACCCAAAATACGTAAGAAACCCAGCCCACCACGCTCAAGTCTCTCACACCTCACTCCCTCACCAAACTCACTTCCAAGCACCCCATCCATGCCATACACCACGAGAATAATAAAATGAAATAAACCCAACGTAGAGTCACAAATTTATCACCCCAGCAGTCCCAGTAGCCAAAATTCACTAAATGAATTCAGTTCTAAAAAATACTGTACAAAAAGATGATTCAAAGTGTCCGGCTCCTCTTTAGCTCTTTACCTCCATAGCGCACACTTCAACTGTGTAAGAAAGGGTAACCTAAATGAGTCACCTATCCGGTGAATAACATGCCCCTTCAGGATCCACTCTGTCACCGGACTGCAAAGGCCTGAGTCCTTTGGAACTTACAGCCCCCTTTTCTAGCACTCGCTCACTGCACTACGCCTTGAGGCCAGATCCTCTTACAGACTGAGCCCCTTTAGACAAACTTACAGTAGGTCTTCTGAATAGCAGCAATGGCAAAGTAAGAAGAAGTTTATAGCTCGAAAAGAAAATGTAATATCCCCATATAGGGCCTACTAGATTGCCACTGCATCAGTCAGTTGAGATGGAAAGCACTGAGGGGCAGGTAATGATGTCAGAAGGTCAGAAAATACACAGACCAGCTACTGTAATCTAAAGTCTTTTCAGACCACGGTGAGCAGCAAATACAAAACACAAGTCAGTGGAGTGTGGGAGCGCTTTGTTTTGCTAAGTGTAAAAATTCGGATTTAAAAATCTAGCACAGTTACAGTAAAACCTCTTCAGCACGAAAGTGCAGAGACAAAGAACTCAGGCTCTCCCACTGCCTGTGCAGCACTCGAGTCCGGGATCAGCAGCGGCAACACCATCCAGAACAGCCACAGGCACACGTGTCTCCTCAATTGAGTGACTGGGGCAAATGGTATAGCATCTCAGCAATGTTCACGGCGGTAACACTGCCTCCACAGACACAGGTACCAGCAACTCCAAGGAATCTCAGACAAAGTGGCAAATAACTGCCGAGGAGCAGTGACTGGGAGGTGGATGTGAGAGCTGGAGCAAGCACCTAAACTAAAGGTACTGTTTTAAACTCCAATGCCTCACAAAACCGCTCCCATAGTGGAGAGAAACACACTGGGACTTTGCTGGGGCATACAAAAAAAACATAAAAAACACTATTTTTAAATAACTGCCTTAATTAAATCCCTTACTATTACTGTATTTATTAAACTATAAGGCAAAAATAGCTAAAGAGTAAAAGTGCTATCAAATGCTAATGTAACCCCCCTGCAGGGCCTTACCTTATCCGGCTGTCTTCACTGCCCCCCCCTCCGTTCTGTCTTCAGTCCATACTGGCTGCCGGGGGTCTAATTGTGGAGCCAGAGACTCGTTTTGCACTTTGGTGCGGTCCATCGGGGGTAGTGCATTACAAGTGCTAATGATGATGCTGTGGCTTTTTAGACACTTCTCCAGTGCTCTTGACCCTCTTACGCAGCAAAATGGGTGTCGGACACCTGGAGGAGGTGGATGGGGTGCATTTTCATTAATTACAACAGCACTAGTAAGCGCTGGTAAAGCAGTGGGAATTAGCATATGTATGAGGGCTCCATGAATATTAATGAGCCCGGTATCTGCTCCACGGGTACTGATAATATCGGAGCTAGCGATGGGCAGCAGGAGGGCTTAATAGTAATAATTTTGCAGTTGCTTGATAGGGGACATGGAATGCTGCAAGACAATGGGGTCACAATATCTAAAAACTGTGTATGTTGGCTACAGGGAGACTTTCAAATTTGGGACCATGAGTAAACTGCTGGGGACCGAATGATAGCAGCCATGTTATGATCTTTTGACCCCTAATGGACGGCCAATCATCTATTTAGGCACCCAAAACTGTTTGAGAGTACCTATAGAAGAAGGTGTGAACTAAATTCAAGTGCCAAGAGACCTTTCCAATCAATAATCAAAGGGGGCTTATGATTGTGATTGATGACTGGAACCAACCAATCAGAGGGCAGGATTTTCAGGAGAATTCCCAGAGACGTTGGGCGGTTGAGTCAGTCTGTTCTGGGTTCTGACTGAGTCAAGAGGGCTCAGTGCTGTGTGGAGAAAACTCTAAAGTCTTTCAAAGCCTTATGTGGAGTATTTCTGAGGATTGAAGCAATGGAATTTTACTCTTGGAAGGAACGGTGCACCTTTGTTGAACGGACCAGGTATGTGGTGAATATTTCTGGTTTTGAGGAGACTTGTTTGCTGCAGAGAGCCTGCATCAGAGGGACTAAGAGAAACTCTTAAGCTGAGAAAGAGACTTTCTGGAAACTCTGTGTGTGTGTGTGTGTGTGTGTGTGTGTGTGTGTGTGTGTGTGCTGGAGCAAAAGTGGATGCCGTTTGAATCAGACAGACTGTAAATGGAAAGAGGTGAGCAGGTGTCCTATGCTTTGGGAACCTGTTTCTGCCACTAAAAAAACTCAGTTGAGGAAAGGAACTGTTGATCTACGCTTTGAGAATCTGTTGCAAAATGGCACTGGAAAGTGGAAAGGTTTGTGAAACTGTCTGGCTGCACACCAAAGCGTTTTTTTTCTGTCTGAGAGAAAAACAGAACCAGGGAATTCTCCGGCTGCATCTCACAGCCAGGTGGGTGTGACAGGGAGCTCCTGCCACTCTTGAGGACTGAACTTTTCTTAAATCTGTTGCAACAGTTCTACTTCTTAGCCTACGCTATCCTTTACAATTTCTAGTCCATAAGGTTGGCCACCTATGGGCAACCTCCTCCCCTTTCTTGACTATGCTATAGTGTCCTCTTCAATTTTCCTTTTCCCTCTCAGGTCCTCGTACTGGGAGGTTATTGTGGTGACCTCCAAGTGTATGTAAAACAGGTTGTGTTTATCGTTGTTGGATTTAGTATGTAATAACACTATGTCATAAAATACCTTGCTGTATATACCTTATGTTTATGAAACCTGTAAATGTTGAAAATACCATGGCACTAGATGTTTTTGATAATGGTAAAAAGTACTAGGTGACTATTATAGAAATTAAGTTAGTTGTGCTGTTTACAATGCATGTAAATTGCTGTAAACTAAACAAGTCTGAAATTTCATGGTGATTTGCATATATCCCATGATGCTTTGCATTATGGAAGTATGTATGATGTTGTATTTCTTTGAAACTTGACTTGTTGCCAATGCCCGTTGGGGTAACCCTTTTTTCAGTGCTTCTGCACTGAGGTTCTTTGTTTTTAGCTTGTTTTGTTTTTTTCCTATTTGAGCCCCCACTACCCAAGTAAACAGGGCCCACATAGGGGTGGAGGGTCAATCTCAAATGATAAGTTAAATCACAGATCAGTGTCAGTAGGTGCTGGCTAAATGCAGAGAAAAGACATACATAGTTTATTGCTGCAAACTGATGTACTGAAGAAGGAACATGCCATTGCTGAAGGTTATTTGCTGTATTTTGAATAAACATCACACACAGATTGTGTGTTGAACTTGAATTTCGGTGTCTGGTTCATCTGTTATCCCACAACCCCTCCACAGAGGAGAACTTGCTAAACCCCATTGAGTGGGGTCTGCTGGCTACAGGGGGCCACTGGCGCATGCTGGGAGGGCTAGGGCACCTGTGACCTGTGAGGGAGCCGGGCTATGGAGCAACTCTAAGGTCTGGGTCCTCTGTGGTTAGGTGGGCCTTGTGTGGGAGCTCTGCCATGGGCTTGAATAGGCTGAAGGGGACAAGCTTCAAGACCTCCAATCAAGGTGACAAGCGGCCAGGTCTTCAATCAAGTCCAAGTCTATGCTTCATTCTCTCCTGCCCCTTTGTTTCTGCCCTCTCTGAACTGAATCTGCAGAGACTGAACTGTGGTAAGCCCTCCGTGCCAGAAATTTCTCAGCTCTTCAGAATCATGAGTACCCAGGGCTTGCCCTGGAAATCAAGGGGAGTAAAGGTTTATATGTTCACGTTTCAGTCTTCATTGCTTCTAGGGCCCCAATGCTGGCCAACCCGCGGTACTGAGCAGGCCTGCAAACACTTGGGTACCCAGCTAGGACAGAGGGACATTCACTGGTATCAGTAGGGGTGGGCGCTGGGATGGTCTGGCCTATAGGCCTTGTTACTGTTAATTGCTCTAACTCATTTTCTTTCTTTCACAACTACTCCTGTTCCTGGTACTCCCTTCCCCAGCTCTTCCCCTAAATGAAGCTGTGTTCTGTTGTTGCAATTGCTGGTGTGAAGGGTACTTTGTGGAAAAAAACTGTTAAATGTATGTGGTATATGGTATTGGGGAACTGTTTGGTATCCAGTGTGTGGGGTGGTTGGAAGGCGAGGTAGGTAGGTACAGCATCCCAGGGGGTAGTACCAATCATACACCTGGCCCACTGCAATTTACTCTGGGTGGAGGCACCGCACTATTTTATTAGTTTCTTTGGGATAGAACCTCCGAACACCACCGTAGCAGGACCCAGGCCCCTTATCCTGTGTGAAGGTCAACAGGCAGGGGTAGTAGTCCACTGCCTCACTGCGCCTGGGCGACACTAAAATGTTACAAAAGAGAGATATCACTCCTTAAGTGCTGTCGATGGTCAGCCCATCATGGTGGCCGTCTTTTCACATGACCCTGTCAATTATAGGCAGACGAACAGAAATGGTAAAATATGGGTAAACTGGTAAACATGGTCTGGATATAGTAATGTGTCAATGTGTTTTGGCCTTGATATTCATTATGAAATGAGTTATCCCAGCACAACAGCCTGACTGAAACTAGTTTCAGGCAACTGGGACTCAGCACTGGAATTATATTTTGACACTCTGATTTCAAAATAATTTCGCTACACAAATATGGCTGTTTTACATTCCATTTTCCCAGTCCCACACAGGAACTTGCCCGATCCTGGCATCCACTACTCCAAATTTCATAACTCCTTCTATTCTGTGCTCCAAGTTCTGATTGTCACTGCAATACATTTAAAAAAAGAAAAAAGTTATCTCTTCCAAATTGCTATTAAGATCAGCAGCTCCCCTGGCGGCTCCTGGTCAAAGTTTGTGCCAATTCCAGGGATCTCCTCAGCCAAAATCAGTAAACAAAATTGCCTGTGTCCTGAATGAAAAACAGGCAGCCTCCTGAAACAACTGCTGATGGTGAGCACTGTCTGCTATGTCCCGATCCAATGCCATCACATGATACCGATGAAACCCCCCGTCTGCCCTCTCACTGCCCTTACTACATGCATTACATGGAGCATTGATGCCACCTACTGGCAAGGTAGAAACAATACAATGTAAAATGCAATGTCCAAATTGGAGTATTTTTTCAACTTTTGGTTTTTGCTTCATTTAGTAAAACAAAATAAAACAAATCCTGTTTACTAATGGGTACCTATTTCATAATCGCAATAAGGAACTCAATGGGGTACATTATGTTGGGCTAACAGCCCTTCCTGGCTTGTGGAGGTACTCAGCTTTGCCTTGTGCTTCAACCCACCCAAGGCAGGCTGTTATCCCATCGTAAGCACCTCCTGTCATGCCTTATTGCTTAATGACAAGTTAGTATGATCCCCCCCAACTGCCATGGCCCCATTCCTTCTGGCTGTCATGCTGGACCTTCCCCCCATCTGCCCAGGCAACAATGGCTTCTACTACATATCACCCTTCAGACCCTTAGGTCTGACCTGATCTCCAGTGAGGGGCTTAATCAGGGATGTCGGCAGGAGGGGCAGGAATGGTCTATGCTGTGCAACCAGGGGCGACATAGGGAAGTCTATCCGAGGCTGTCATCCGGGGTCATGGTGGACATTTTTCCAGTTTTTCTAGTCCCGCCCACCTCCCTCACCTATTGGCTGTGGACACTCATGGCTGGGCTAGGGGGAGCACCTGCCGGCATGTAGTCACCCATGCTGTCATCAATGCTACCACCAGGAACCATGAAAGAGCAATGCAACAGCCTCCTTCCTCAAGAGGAGAGTGTCCATGAGACGCTGTTGAGCCTCTCTGTCAGCCTCTGCTCATGATATCTCGAGGCATGAAGCTGGGTCACCAAAACAATCACCCTTCACTCAGCACAACAGAGCCAGCAGCATGATTTTTTTTAATTATTTATTAATCAGGTAAGGCACACTAGACACAAGTACCTGTTTTCAGAGGCAACCCATGAGCACTGGGGAGGGTAAGTGACTTGTTCAGAGTCGCACATATGCAAATGGAGATTGTAGGAGTCAAACCCCCATCTGCTGGATGTACCAAGCTCCTTCACAGCTCATTATGATAACCTCTAGGCTATACTGCCAGCCCAGTATAACTATATTCTTACCATGGTCCTAACAGGTTCATATAATAATGGCTTTTAAAAGCAACAGTGGTTTTCCCTGGCAAGGTTAGCATGGTTGAACCATGGTCAACCATTGCCAACAGTAGTCTAAACCGGATCTCAAAGGACTAAATAACCATGGTCATCAATAATGCATAATAAAAAAAGGTACTACATAGCTCATTGCATTTCATTCAACAACGTTAACGTTCTGCAACAAATTCATATCAGTCACACATATGTTTGCCATAGCTTTTATTTGCATAATCATTGCTGTTGTCATTCTTCTTTTTAATGAGTCTCTCCTCATTCGTAACCAACACAATGGCCTAATTGCTACTTATATCACATACAACTAAACTCTTTTAAGATGTGGTGAGTTCTCAGAGTAATTTTTTTCATACTCAAGTAGATCATTTCTTTGTATAAACCTTATTTCTGTTCATAAATTGCAAAAAAATAGATTGTGATTTCTGTATGAGTTTAAAGTGCCAAATTCTGCATTTTGATGTGCAAATAAATTATGCAGTTCTGGTTGCTATCCCATGCTGTATGACCAGTTAGCATGGTTAACCATAGTGTATCCAGAACATTTATAAAACATACTGGGAAAGGTCATTATATATTGTATAGATGAAATAAATCAGAAATGTATAGGCAACGTTCCTCATTTTAAATTTAGTAAAATATTAAAATGAATGTGTTCGGTTGTTAGACCACTGGATGCAGAATGGTTATGGTGAAGCATGGTCCGTCATGGTTAGAAATGACGATGGCTGACCACACTCTGATCGTGCTGGACTGACAATGGTTTTTAACCATGGTCATCGGTCACAGTCAAAGCATGGTCAGAACATGGTCAACAATTTGCAACCATGGCTCAACACAGTACCATAGTCAAATCCTTGCTGGGGCTAATTCCTTCAAAATGAAATACATATGTTTAAAGAGAAGACAGCTGTAGTTTTATGGTCTGAAAAATTATGTCAATAAATAACTTTTGAACCCTTTTATAGTTACTGATTTCCTTGTGTAACTGCATTCTAGAACATGTTTTGAATAGCTATGTTTGTAACGTGTTTAACTATGTTTTAAATACTGTACCTTTGGTAGGATTTTCATAGCCTTGCATGCAGGACTCCTGTCCATATTTCAGACACATGCTTCATCCAGGCATTACAGGCTACAGGATACTACAGGCATACAGGATGCTGGCAGTGTATTTACAAACATCCCAACGGATTTGTGACAGTCCCCAGTTTACGATAAAGTCTGCCACAACTGTGGGAATCACTCCTCTTTTTTTGGATACGGCTGCAGAATTCTGTCCTGGGAGTTTGACCACCTTTTCATGGTCTAACTCCTGGGATGTATTTTGGGCAAAATGTTTGGCAGCTGTGTCCAAAAAACTCTCTCTCTTTGAAACTCCTCCCTATGTTCCTACCATGTTTAAACATGTTCAGTGATGTTTTTTGTAAATATAGTTGTTATTAAACATCTGGCTGGTACAAAGATATTCATGAAAGAGCATGCAATAAAGTATCACTTGCATCATAGAAGTAGACATATTTGACAATAGAAATACATGAGAGTACAGAGGCTATCAAGGCAATCATTTTTTGACCCACCCTCTTTGTGACAGTGCAGGGGAGGGGTATACGGGCAATTATAAGTCCAATTAATTGTTCATGAAATAAAGTAGTTACTTGACTGCTGTGCCGGTCTGAAATCTCTTAGAAATGCCTAGCATTGCAGAGACACTCAGCTGATTGCTCACGTCACTCTACTTAAAACCTTAGGATACTTAAAAAATAAACAGTAAAAAAGAAAATTGTTATTGTGATTAGACATAATCACAATAACAACCTCGAAGCCAGTCATTTCCTTGGATTAATGACCAGCTGGACGGAGATGGCCTTTGGCTGTGCCTCGGGCCACCCATCCCCCCAACTGGCGGTTAATCCCTTGAAAATAAATGGCTTCTCAGTTGTTATTGCTTAATTATAATGAGTGTGTTACTCAGTACCCATTTACTATTACAAGTGAGGTCTTGAAATCTGCAGGGTGCAACCAAGGTGGGGGGGTCCCAGGGATGCTCAGGAGGTTAAGGCTATATATAAAAAGTCATGCACTGGCGAATGCTGTAGAGGCACCGCACGGCTGCTATGAGGGATTCGGGTCCTAATTAGGAATGCATTCAATATTGTGGATTCAGGGAACAACTTCTGGGACTCTGTCAATTAAATGTAATGCCTACCCTGTCCACCGTGAGTTAAAGAGTTCTTTGCAGTCATTTAAGGCACGATTTAAAGAATGGGTCACTTTTCCATTCAGTAAATTTGGTGAATAATTTCTCTCCAGGTCTCAACAGTGGGAATGGTGGGTGCAAGCCAAAGATGGTTTATTGCCTTTTTGCTATCTAAAAGCAATCTATTTGGGAGATATCAGGTGTGTTTATCATGAACACCAACTTGGAAGAACGAGAAGGGATAATATTCTGCAGTCAGTGGAACCTGCCTCTGCAGCAGGTCCCAGAGTTCCTTTTCCAGAGCCTGGAGAAAAGGGTGAAGCTTGTGCCAGACCCACATAATGTGGGAGTGAGTGGGTGGCTGGGGTTCCCCACATTTCCTTCAAGATGCAGCTGATCCACCAGTAGCGAAGTGGGCCGTTACTACCGGCATGCAAAAATGTTGAATCAGATGTTTTAGGCATACTCCTGATAGATGTGTTAACTGGCAAATGTGAGGCAGCCCGATAGACTTGAAGCCACTGAGTCTTTGATACTGGACTATTGAGTTTATTCTACCATTTTCTCTCAATGTCAGTCAAGTCAATGCCCTGTGTCTCAAATACCACTTGATATAGATAGGAAATCATGTGGGCTGGATTGTGGGTCTGAAAAAAGGATGCAAACTACCATAATAATGAATGGAATGTAACTGGATTCCAGGATGCTAATGGGAGACCAGAGACATTATGCCAGATTTGAAGAAACTGAAAAAAGTCAGCCTGTCCCAAACCAAAAGCCTGTTGGACTTCCGCGAAAGATGAAATAGAAGCCCTTGAAAAGAACTGGTAGAGACGTTTCAACTGGTGCCTTTCTCAACTTCTAAAGCTAAACTCTTATCATATTTGGTGCAAGATTTTCCAGTTCTGGTATTGGATAGGGAAATGAAAGAAAGAGAGTAAGGTGCAGGCATTTTGAATCTGTTGCCATGCTGAGTACTGCACTCACAGCCATGGGGTGAAGTGCAATATAATATTATGGTCACCACTAATATGAAACAGAAGGCAGGAGCTGTTCCCCATGGTGAAGTGGGCTAGGGAATGAGTAGACAAACTCTCTGTGTATGAGGAGTACCTATTCCGTCATCATCCAATGTGGAGAATAGCCCGCTAAATGCCAGATTATAAAGTGGAGGTGCTACGGCCAAAAATACAAATGGAGATTTGGAAGTGCTAGACCTCCTTTATCTCTGGGAAGATATAAAGTCTGGAGCTTAATCTGTGGACATTTGCCCGCCCATAAGTATTGGGAAATATATTTCTCAAACTGCCACCAGAGTGATTCAGGGAAGGCCAGTGGCAGGTTAAAGAAGAGGTATTAGACTTTTAGTAGGACCAGCATCCTGGTCATGTTTTTCTTCCTGTTTAGACTAAGAAATAAGGTACTCCAGTGTGTTGGGTCTTGCAGGAGCTAGAATATGAGAGGTTGATAATGTGCATAGTAGGAGGTTGGGTCTTGGGGAGCTCAATTCCAAGATATTTCAAGACCTGCAGTTTCCAGCAGAACAGGGATTGCTGAACTATATCTAGTGGAGGGGAGTAATTGTATACCAGAGGTTCTGTTTCAGCTGTACTTAGCCGATATCCAGAAACCCGTCCAAATGAGTTCAGTGTATTATAGACTGTTGGGAGAGATTTGGTAGGCACTCTTACACCTAAGAGAACACCATTCACATAGAGTGCAATGCGGTGTTCCTCGTCCAGCATTTAGTTCCCCTAAACTATCACTGACTCCCTGATTGCTTGTGCTAATGGTTCGATACAGATAGTGAACATCAAGGGAGACAGAGAGCATCTCTGGCAAGTACTGTGTAGAAGAGGGATGGTAGGAGAGTGGTGGTCATTTACTTTAACAGAAGCCATTGGGGAATGTTACATTTGTTGCAGTAGCTTAATAAAGGGTACCAGGAATCCCAGCCTCCTCAGCACTCAGTACAGGAAGGACCAGGAGACTTGGTCAAAAGACTTTCTCCATGTCTAAACTGAGGCAGCTGCTGGCATGTGAGTAGAGTGGAGCAGGTGCAGGAAGTGTGGAGTCCTCTGGACATTGTCTGTTGTGGTGTGGGTATGAATGAACCTAGTCTGGTCAGCTCCAACAACTGAGAGAAGCATAACGTCTAGTCTTTTGGCAATAAGGGACATAAACACTTTATAGTCAGGTTTGAGGACTGAGATTGGTGGTACAATTTACAGTGTATTTTTTTTATCTGGTATGGAAATAGTCGCATATGCTCATAATAGGGTGGGGGTGGGTTTCTCCTTGAAGCGAGTTATACACTCAATGTAATTGTGGAAGTACTATATTCTTGCTGGATTTATAATATTCTGAACCAAAGTCGTCAGTGCTTGGGGCTTTCATGGTTGTAAGACTACATATGGTAAGGTCTACTGGGACATGAGGCATTCTTGATACATGCAGGAGAAACTAGGGAGGGAGAGAGGGGTGAGGAAGGCCTGAATCCCATCCAACGGGGTGTCAAACTCTGGAGTATAGAGAGTCTAATTGTAAGACATGAATGCTTCAGGTATGGCCTGCAGGAGGTTTTTCTTTACAGAATTGGGGGAAAGTACAGCTGAGATCATCATGGCACACTGATGCTGGACTCTCAGCTGGTATGTCAAAAGGCAAGAGACACTGGGTCTGACCTGGTAAAATCATTGCCTCAAGTAAGTAGAGCTAACATTTTCATCTTCTCAAGTTGGGGCAAGACTGTCTCATTCCCATTTTGCTGTGCCATCTGCAGGAAGAGTAGGGTATCCTCCAGTTGGGTCTTACATTGGTGACACTCTCGATGCTTATGGGTGAAGTATTGAATAGTATGTCCCCTCAGGACAACCTTTACACTGTCCCAGAGCATGGAGTCTGAAACCTCTGAGTTGGCATTGTCTTGTGAAATTTATTTTATTTTATCCCATAGAAATGTATGGAATTTTTCTGACCTAAGATAGTAAAGGTTAAGGCATCACCTCATTTTCCTACACTCTAATTCAAGATCCCAGTAGCTATAGACTAGTGCATGATCTGAGAGATATATATCCCCCATCTTGTAGTCTACAACCCGACTGAGGTTTACTTTTTGCATAAAACAGAAGTCTAACTGGGAACACATCCCCTGGACTGCAGAACAGTATGTATAATTATGGACCTGGGGGTGGTGAAAGCACCGTACAGCTATCCAACCAGCTTCTAAAAGAAACAGTTTGCAAAGTTTGTGGGCAGCACATTGCCTGGGAGGTGATACATTTAAGGAGTCAAGATGGGGAGACAGAGTCATGTTAAAGTCTTCAGCCAGCATAAGAAGACCCATGGTATTGAGGAGCATAAGACCAAAGAGGTTATTTTAACCCCAGATGTATTAAAGCTTGTAGGAACATAAAGATTAGCTCATTTATTTATTTAGATTTTGATAACCAGGTAAGCTCACTGAGACCAGAGGTCCCTTTTTTTAGGAGCGACCCAGATTAGTTACAGACAATAATTACATATATTGGCAGGAGTACACAGTAGTACATACATTGGTAGGCATACACACTAGCTGGAGCATACATTGGATAGGGTATTGAGTACATTACAGAGCATGTCAGTTACATACACATAATAACATAGCAAATGAAGTCAGACATATGACATCTTAACCAACAATGCTTTAGGGGAGAGGTAGTAACAGCAATATGCAGGATATATTGCCACCCCGTGGGCTGACTGCCGTGGGACAAGCAAGTTTCAGCCACCAAGACTAAGTTTCTGGCTAGCAGTTACAGCCACAGAGACTAAGCTCTAGCAGGTATACTTTCAGGCCCGACTTAAAACCCTGAATAGTACAACAATTAGCCAAGTCAACAGGGAGAAGGTTCCATAAATGTGGGGCAGCGTACCTAAAGGAGCGCTTGCCATAGTTAGTTCAGACACGAGGGATGTCTAGGGGACAGTCAGTGGAGGATCTCAGGCCCCAGCCCCAGACTTTGGGATTTAGCAGCCCACGCAGGTGAGGAGGAGTCAATATGAGGATGGAAGGTCATCACCTCATCAAGCAGGACTCCGAGGTACTTGATCCTGTCTGTGACTTCTGTTCTCTTCCCTTGGTTAGTATAAAGCTGAAAGATACCATGATGATCTGAGCCAAGACATCTGGACCTGAACAGGACTGCCTTCATTTTTTCTTCATTCATTACAAGTGAGTTTGAGGAGAACCAGGCTTCCAGTACAGCTAGACTGGCCTGGAGGTTGGCACTGATTACACTACGAAGTGGATCACTGCAGTAGATGACAATGTCATGTGCACAGAGGATAAAGTTGTCCTTCCCGCTAACCCCCTCTGTATCATTGACGAAAAGAGTAAATAACAGGGGACCAAGGATCGAGCCCTGGGGTACCCCAGAGATTACCAATTTAGCACTAGACTGGAGTCCTCTCCATAGGACTTTTTGGGTTCAGTTGAGCAGATAGCTCTCGAACCATGTAGCAGAGAGCCCATCCAGTCCAAGTAGGTGAAGTTTAGTGAGGAGAAGTTCATGGCTGACCAAATCAATTGCTTTGGATAAATCAATGAATAGAGCCCCTGTTGGAGAAACTTGGTCCATTGTGTCAAGGATGTCCGATGTGAGCCGGATAAGGGCTGTATCAGTGCCATGGCCCTTCCTAAAGCTGTGTTGAATGTCAGCTAGGAGTAGGTGCCTTTCAAGGTAGTCCTGTATTTGATTATAGACCAATCTCTCCTGCACCTTCGCTAGCGGGCAGAGAATGGAGATTGGTCTGTAGTTCCCCACATTGTCCTGGGGCCCTTTTTTGTGCATGAGGACAATGGTTGCCACCTTCCATTTATCCAGGACCTTTCCTTCAAGGAGGGACCTGTTGACAAGCAGGGCAACTGGGTGGGAGATAGCCGGAGCTGCAGCCCGGAGGATTCTAGGTTCAAGCAGGTCATGTCCTGGACCTGTACATCCATCAAATCACCCTGCATCATGACAGCCTTCTTAGTCTGTAATAACTTTTTGCTCCTGGAATTTGGTGTGGCATGGGATGAGGCTGGGTGCACCAAGGCATTTACTAGTGGGCAAAGAAGAGGAAAAGACTGCAGAAAATGCAATTTCTTTTTTAATTTTTCATGTTCAACTGGAGTCAAAGGCAATTCTTGGAGGAAGAGCTGGTCAGGTTTAGCTTTTTTAGCTGCTATAGAACCTTTTATTTACTTATTTAGATTTGTTTAAGAAGCGATACCCTGGAAAGGCACACTGAGCCTATGACAGGGTTGAATAGGACCCTGTCCCAGTTGTTATGGAGAGTTTGAATGCAAGGATTGTTCTGTTCTTTCCTTTCCTTTCCTGTCTCTTGTCTGTCTGGTTGCCCAACCACATTTTCTCATGAGACCTGGGACTTGACCACTCCAACGGTCTCGCAATTCTCTGCCTCTCACTGTCTCTCAGTCTTCCCTTGCTGTTTCTGTCTTTCCTGCCCTTGCATATCTGCTGGCATAAAAATATATGTAAATCATTATGTGGAAATGTAACTGATATTGGGATCCCTTTGTTTAGAAATTATATAGTGTTACTGTTGAAATGTATATAATTATAGTTTGAGATCACTGCAAAAAGCTATTGGGAACTCAAGGGGTTAACCTGAAATGCAATGTTTAAGCTATTTTCAGAAGCTGTGGAGAAGGGGCCTCGGTTCTACAACTGCTCCTGGTTTTTCCAATGCTTCTTGACCTGTGCCTCGACGACAGATGGTGTCAGCCTAAGTGGGATTTACGCCATGCATAATCTAAGCCAGGAGTTTTGTGCTTGGGTACTGGACCTAGTACCAGGGAAGCATAGACAAAAGGTATTGATTCTGCAGCAGCAAGTCCAGGAGTGGTTATCAGGAGAATGGCAGCCAAACAAGCAGAGACAGAAGTCCAAGCTGAGATTGTACAGCCAGCACAAGTTATGGAAAAAGAACAGGCAGTGACAGAACCTGAAAGCCTGATGGACTTTTTCAAATGATGGGCTATACAACAAAAAGAGACAGAGGAGAGAAGAGATACAGCAACAGGAGCAGCAGATGAGAGAAGAGATGCAGCGACTGGAGCAGTAATGGCTGGATGCCTTGCAAGCTATCAAAGGCAGAGTATCTGGCACAGATCCAGATGAATAACAAAACACAAGCAACTTAAAAGCCATTAAACTTACAAAGTTGTGTCCCTCGGATTATATCGAGGCATACCTGACAACTTTTTAAAGAGTTGCTACAGCCTGCCAATGGCCAAAGCAGCAATGGACAATCAGACTGGTACTGACAGGGAAAGCTCAACTTGCCTACAGCAATATGGACACTGCACAGTCAGAAAACTATGACCTGGTGAAAAGCAAAATCCTGAAAAGGCATGACATCTAAGGAGAGACCTACAGGCAGAGATTTCGATCTCTGAAGTATAACTCAGTCGACAATCCTCGAGAAGCCTTCACCTGCAATGGAGCAATTCATCAACATCCTGCCTATAGAGGAATACCGACCAGAAAATGGGGAAAAGTCTCTTTCTTTGGCTGAGGACTACCAATGGCCAGACAGATGCCACAGCAGTGAGGTAACAGCCAAGCACCAGTTAGACACTCTTTTTCCTGTTTAAACTCTAAGTCTGATAAGAACCATGGTGTGGGTAACAAATCTGTGCCTAAAGATGTTATTTGCGATAACTGTAATAAACTAGGTCATATTGCAAGAAATTTCCATAAGAAGAGTGACACTGGAGCAGATTTGTCCTTGGCAAATTGGGGCAAGTACTTAACAGATGTGAAGGTGGGGGATAAGACTGTAAAGGGACTCACTGGTTCAGGAAGCAGACCCTAGTGCATGTTGAAGTGCAGGGAAAACACTGTGCAAAAGGACCAGATACTGGTTTCATCTGAATCCATGGGGGCACTTGATACTATCCTACCACCCAAGTGACTCTGACGATTAAGGGCATGTCACACCAAATGAAAGTGCGGGTGGTACCTAAGTCACCTGTACCTGTGATTATTGGAAATGACTTTCCAGGATGTACTGAGTTAATCTCAGAGGAACTGAACCCTGCAATTTCAGCAGCAGTAACAAGAGCTCAGGCAAAGAAAATCTCAAATGGTGGGGACACTTTTCCTTTCAGGGTTTTCGATTCAGACTTATTTGAGCACAGCTCCAAGATCTGGAAATCCAGAAAAGAAGGACAATGCCTGAAGAAACTGTGGCAACAAATGACTGTTGGACAAAAGGGGTTAACATATGAAAATGTTGAAACTAAACTGATCACCGATTGTGATTTTCTTTCAAAGCAAGCTAACAATGTTTCTCTCCAGGGTTATTTTAAGCAGCTGGGGATGAAACCAAAACAGGGTGGACCAATGTTTAAAAAATGTAATGGGTTACTGTACAGAGTTTGAGTTAAACCTCAGACACAGGAACAGACAGAACAGCTGGTTATACCACAGAAGTATAGAACAGAGTTGTTACAGATAGCACATGATAGTCCTATGGCTGGTCACTCAGGGAGGGATTGCACCCTTGCTAGATTGCTGTACAGATTTTACTGGCCTGGTATTCATGAAGATGTTGCTGCCTATTGTAATTCCTGTGCTGAGTGTCAGAAAGTAGCCCCAGTCGATAGAAAAGACAAGGTGCCCCTGGTGCCCCTACCCTTGATAGATGTGCCTTTTGAGAGAATTGCAATGGATGTGATTGGTCCTTTAGACAAAAGTAAAAAGTGTAATAGATTTATCCTGGTAGTATGCAACTATGCTACTCGATACCCAGAAACAGTTCCAATGTGTACTGTCACAGCTTCAAAAGTGGCAGCAGAGCATGCAAAAATTTTCAACACAATGGGCATACCTAAAGAAATTATTACTGATCAGGGTAGTAATTTTGGTGTTGCATTACTTAAGGAGCTGTACTGACTACTAGGTATCACTGCCATAAGAACTTCCCCCTATCACCCTCAGACAGACGGTCTTGTTGAGCATTTTAACCAAACCCTAAAATGCATGTTAAAATGGTTTGTAAAAGGGGAAGGGAAAGATTGGGATTAATACTTGCCTTACTTACTTTTTGCTTACAGAGAAGTGCCACAGGCATCAACAGGGTTTTCACCATTTGAAATGCTGCATGGTAGGCAGTCAAGAGGGCCACTGGATGTGATAAAAGAAATGTGGGAAGATAACCCAACTCAGAAACAATCTACAATGTCTTATATGTGTGCCCTAAGAAAGAAGCTGGCAAAATATGTTGAAATTGCCCATAGTAATCAGGAAGAGGCCCCAAACCAGCAGAAGGTATATTATGACCATGGGGTAAAAGAAAAAGTTTTTGAGCCAGGTAAAAAAGTTTTGCTACTGTTACCAACAACAGAAAATAAACTGTAAATGAAGTGGCAAGGGCCTTATAGAGTGCTCAGACATACTGACACTGTTAACTACAAGATTGAGACCCCTGACAGGAAAAATCCTAGTAAGATATACCATGCTAACCTCTTCAAGAAATGGGTTGAAAAAATGCCAAAAACTGCTTTACTAGTTTTACCAGAAACTGATAAAGACATTGATGTAGCTTATGATAGACTGGAACAAACTAACTGCTGACGCTGAAAAGGTGAATGTTTCCTTAACCTCAGAACAAATTGCAGAAATTCATAATGTGCTAAAGACATTTAACAGTACTTTTACCACAGTACCAGGCTGAGCAAAAGGGGTTGAGCACGTAATAGTGCCATGGAATGCTTGCCCTATTAGGCAAAAGACATATAGGTTACCAGAGCGGTTAAGAGCTGACGTAGTTAAGAAAATACAAAAAATGAAAGAATTGGGTATCATCGAATTGTCGAGGAGTGCTTGGTCATTCCAATAGTATTTGTAAACAAAAAAGAAGGGGGTGTTAGAATCTGCCTTGATTTTAGGAAACTTAATCAAGTGTCAGATTTTGACAGTTATTCTATGCCCAGAATAGATGATTTGGTGGACAGACTGGGGAGTGCAAAGTATATCAGTACCCTTGATCTCACCAAGGGTTACTGGCAAATCCCTTTAGCTAAAGCATCCAGAGACAAAACTGCATTTGCCACTCCTGTTGGATTCTATCAGTTCACCACCATGCCATTTGGTTTACTTGGTGCACCAGCTACATTTCAGCGGTACACGGATGTAATTTTATCACCTCACACTGGTTTTTGTGCTGTGTACCTGGACGATGTCATAGAGTACAGTCCAGACTGGAAAAGTCATCTGGAACACCTATGAGCAGTTGTCCAAGTTATCAAAAATGCAGGTTTGACTCTTAATCCTACCAAATGTGCATTGGGCATGCAGGAAATCAGATATTTGGGATATGTGTTGGGAAATGGAGAAGTTAAACCAGAAATTTCTAAAATAGAAGCTGTAGCTAACAGCCCTGTTCCTAAATCAAAGACACATATCAGGTCATTTTTAGGGCTGGCTAGTTATTATAAGAGATTTATTCCCAACTTTGCTGAGTTAGCTACTCCACTCACTGAACTCACAGAAAAACGGTACCCACATAATGTGAAATGGACCCCAGAGTGTGATGACGCTTTTCAAGCCATTAAGGCTGTATTATGTTCAGCCCCTGTTTTAAAAAGCTCAGATTTTGAGAAACCATTTTTGTTACAAGCAGATGCATCAGAGATAGGCCTAGATGCAGTCCTGAGTCAAAATATAGATGGGACTGAACATCCTATTCTGTACATAAGTAGGAAGTTGTATGACAGAAAGAAAAGATACTCCACCATTGAAAAGGAATGTTTAGCAGCAAAGTGGCCCATGGAGTCCCTTAAGTTTTACCTACTAGGAGCTGACTTTGTACTTACAACAGATCACAGTCCTCTCTGTTGGCTTAACCAAATGAAAGATAAAAATTCCAGAATCACAAGGTGGTACCTGGCACTACAGCCATTTAAATTCAAGGTGATTCACAAATCTGGTAAAGAGAATAGCAATGCTGATTTTCTGTCAAGATATGGATCAGCAATTGAGGGTTCTGAAGGTTGAAAAACAAAGGTATGGCAGGCCAGGTGGCGTAAAAGGCTAAGGTGCTGGCACCTTACCTTGACCCACACCGGCAACCCGGGTTCGGGGACAAGCCTGGAGCATCGGAGGTCAGCACTGGGGGGAGGGTGGAGCTGGATGGAGCTGCTGACAGGCAAGCTCTCCTCTCTGGGGAGGGAGTACGGCATCCCTTGGCTGATGGGCAACCCCCAGTGGAGGCTGGAGGAAGCCTGGGCTGAGGTGGCCTAGGCACTAGGCCTGGGGTGGGGGAAGGAGACTGTGACTGGGGCTGTTCAGTATATTAGTACCTCCATGTGCATGTGAGCTGACTCCTGGTGCCTCCAGGAGAAAACACTCAGAGGAAAAATGCCGGTCGGCAGGATGAAGACCGATCCCCCGCAGGTGCTGATCCAGGGTCAGGCAGGTAAGAGATGGTGATTCTGGGGGACGGGGCTGGGTGGGGTTGATTGGATGGAGGCCAACTGGCAGGGAGGAGCATAAAGAAATATATTTAAAAAAAGTATGAGTTTAAACTTTACTGTTTGCTGACCTGTTATAGAAAAAAAGGATACTGCACATGTGATTAATTTCTGAAAGTTAGAAGCTAATATAAGCTTATTAGAGAATTAATAGAAAGTTTTGGAAACCTGTTTAATAAAACAGATTCCCTCTTAAGGAGGGGGGTGTATGTGACAGGGTTGACTAGGGCCCTGTCCCAGTTGTTATGGAGAGTTTGAATGCAAGGATCTGTTCCTTTCTTTCCTTTCTTGTCTGTCTGGTTACGCAACCAAATTTTCTTGTGAGACCTGGGACTTGATCACCCTGATGGTCTCACAGTTCTCTGCCTCTTATTGTCTCTCAGTCTTTCCTTGCTGTTTCTGTCTTTTCCTCCCTTGCATATCTGCTGGTATAAAAATATGTGCAAATCATTATGTGGAAATGTAACTGATATTGGGATCCCTTTTATTCAGAAATTATATAGTGCTACTGCTGAAATGTATGTAATTATAGTTTGAGATGATTGCAAAAAGCTATTGGGAACTCAAGGGGTTAACCAGAAATGCAATTTTTAAGCCTTTTTCAGAAGCTGTGGAGAAGGGGCTTTGGTTCTGGGACATTGTGCTCTTGTTGAACCTGCATGAAATTTACAAGAGCATTTTAGGAAAAAACAGGATGCTTGTTCAGGTGGGGAGTTGCAAAGACTTATAAGAAAGAGCTACAATGTTTTGGGAGATGCACAGAGGTTGAAAGAAAACGCAGGTGGATCTTCTCTGTTTATTCTGCCTTTGTAAATAGTTATACTGAACAATTGTAATTTTTTTATGTTACTGCTAGTACTAATAATCACTTTTTGTGAATTCTACAACTGCTCCTGGTTTTCCTATGCTTCCTGACCTGTGCCCGGATGACAGAGCTGATGCTTGTTTCCAGCTGACACCTGAGATATAACAATACCTTTGTATGTTTTACTGGATTATTGAACCTATTAATATTAATGGAGCTCAATACAACTACTGGTTTTGCTATATTTATTTACTGATTCCCAAGCCTGTGCCCCCACCAAACCCCCACAGTCATGGAACAATGGAAAGTGTCTAAAACCTCACAACAAACACATTTTTCCAAATACAATACATGAGCAAGAAATTACCCGAGGCTGTTGGGTAATGGCCCCAGTGGTTACTAACATGAGAAAACACTCTAGAAAGAACTGGGGCAACCTTCTGGAGCAAAATTCTGACATGGAACCTTTGTAAAAGAACTCTTAGCTCAAAGGTATATGTAATCTTAGACTTAAATAAATAAAGGACTTCCAGTTCCACTTTCACCCAATGCAGACGTGTATCAGATCGGCTCCCAACCCCCAGGGACAGAATTTAGTTAAAAAACTGATTTCTTCATGTAGTGAGGCTAGTTTCTTGACAGCAATTACCTGCAGTTAGCGACGGGGCTCTGTCTTGGCGTGGCGATGGTGGCAAAGCAAAAAAATAAGGACATAAAAGGAAACACGCGCACTGCCTTACAAAAAATGGCACCAAATGAGAGAGGCCGAGGCTCCAGCCAATCCTGATCTGAACCTTCGGACTCCACCAGCGGACTGAGCGAGGATGAGGTGCAGGAGGGTCCATTTACAATCTTCTCTAAGACCCTTTTCACTCAACTACAAAAAATCAGTGCTACCACTGGAACCAGACTGGTGGAGACCAGTCAACATCTACAGAGCATGCAGCAATGCACCGAGAACCTTGAGGAGGGCCTCACTACCACTGTGGAGACTGCTGATCAACACAGGGGCGCACTTAAGTACCTGCTTTGTTGGGAGAGGGAGCTCACTGACAAAATGGATGATCTAGAGCTCTGCTCCCGTCAGAACAACATTTGGATCCATGGTCTCCCAGAGGGGAGTGAGTCGGAAATATGGAGCAATTCATGGAATCTTTTCTGTAGGAAATATTAGACTGGCCCAAGGAGACACGATGCAGATTGAGCGTGCACACCACGCTTGACGCCTTGGCCCACAGACCCTAAGGCTCGCCCGAGGTCCATAGTCATGAGTCTCCTGGACTATCAAGTGAAAACTAAGATATTGTACACTGCCTGGGGGAGAAAACAGATTCCCTTTGGTGACACAAAAATCTATTTTGAACACAACTTCACTCCATTAACCTTAATGAAGCGCAAGACTTTGCTGGCAATTCGGAAGCACCTAACTGGGAAAAACATCAAGATGCAGCTCCTGGCCCCAGTCCAGTTCAAGATCCATGTATCAGGAGGTCTGGAATTCTTCAGAACCCTCATGGAAGCAAGGCCACTTCTTCAGCAACTTGGGGTACCACCGGAGCTCACCGCGCCTCCAGAACAAGTCCTCCCTGGCCTTACAGAGAAGGAACCATGGCAACAGGCAAGCAGAAAGCGGGGAAAGCAGCTGACACCACCGGTGCCTTTGGACAGACCAGGTTACAGATCCCCAGTGCTGAAGAAGAACAATGACTCCACAGGAACAGCAAGAGGAAATGCCTAGAGGGAAACAGGCAGCTAATGGAAGATCATCATCACCGACTTTTTTTTCCTTCCTCTCTTTCCTCCAATAGATATATCCTTTACCATCAAAGTGCTTTCTTAGGGTACTATTGGGGTGTGTGGTGAGAATGAATAGGACAGAGGGAATATTTTGCAACTGGGTTGGCGGGCCTATTTGCTGGGGTGGGGGAGGATGAATCAACTGTATTAGATCAAGCTTCTCGGGGGGGCAGGGATTCTAATGGGGGGGAGGAGGGTTCTGGCTTAGACACAGTGCACTAGCAGCATCCAAAACCACACGTCTGATTTGATGCCTTCTGCTTCCCCCTGCAAGTGCTTGGTATTCTCATGTCCCCAGCTGTAACCTTCCCCTTCAGAACCCTAGGCTGCGCTGAGAAATAGTGAAAATTGTTGGCATGGAAGCATGGTATGTACACTACCATCACTGAGGGTGTTTTCATCAGGGAGAGTAGTTCCCCTACAGTTGATTAAGGCACAGAGACCTATTTTTAAAGCAGAGCAAGGAACCGTGATGGGTAGGGCAGTGGAGGCCTACTGAACATGAACTAAGATGGTGGCTATGAGGAGGGGGAGGGGAGAAACAAAGAGCAAGTGGCACTCACGTTCCTTTGCGACGACTTGGGGTGCAGAGACCAAGATCATGCTCTTAAAATGTCCACATATGTTTTACCTCTTGAAGGGCCCAGGGTGTGTTAATTGGGGGTGCTGGGGAGGGTGGGGGCATGGGGGCAACAGCCTGTCGTGTCTTTCCATAGGCAGCCTAAGTTAGTGCTATCAAGCACTCTAGGCCTCAAGGTGTGAGGTTAGACTGGGAAGGGGGGCCAGTCGGTCCTTCTAGGAAGAGAGCCTACTTAGGGAGAGTTTTCACTGGGGGCAGGGAGACCACCTGGGGAGGGAGTGTGTGTTGATGCTCCAATAGGGGAATTAGCCAAATGCGGGGGTCAACTGGGGGTACTTATATGTCAAGCAATATATGTAAATGTGGAAATGCTCAGTTTGATGTATCCATATAAACAGCGAACTCTGATATGATAAAGCCTTTTGAGGGCTGGGGGGAAGGGGTGGAGACGAGACTGGGGTACCCTATCCGAATCAAAGGTACCAAAGTGCCCCCTAGGGGAAAGTTACACAACTGTGACCGGGTGAAGGTCATCCAAGTTTGTCTGTAAAATTTTATTCATAGTCATAATAAAATGAACAAGAATATAGGATAAACTCCGTTGAGTTAAAAACTCATTTCTAAGGAGGTCCAAGCCAAGCATTCAATTACATACTTTTAGAACATACAATCACAATATACAAACACAGTCACAGTTTCTACAATAAAAAACATAATAAAGACCGTATAAGCAAGTACATGGACGAATACATAAATCACATAACAAACCATATCCACACATTTATGTCAATATAATAATACAAAAAATACAAGAATTAAACTTGGTTCCATCTACTACAGTACCCAATATCAGAAGTTTAAAATACTATAGCAGGATTTATTTCGTATTATTTTTATACAAAGTACCTTAACTTTGGGTCAATAATAATGCTTATTATAGTTTAAATTGAGAGAAAGCCCCCCCCTTAACTAATTCATTGGCAGCACTGTTTTAGACTATGTATAGATTTCATAAACCATTTTTTTAGCATCCTAGAGTTAATAAGCACATTCCCTTCTCTCATTTCCAATGGCAGAGTATTCCAAATTTTAGAGCCCCTACATAGGACAGAAGTTCTACCCACCCCCCAATTACATTTTGGAATAGCATATTGTATACCACTTGAAGATCGCAATCTCTCTCTTTGCTCTCTAACAACAAACATGTTCAAAATATAGTTGGGCAATTTTTCCCACTTATTTTACCCATAAAGGTTGTAAAATGAAAATTTCTCCTTTCTTCCAAACACCACCAATCTAATGTCCTACACAGATCACAATGATGGGTATTTCTGGGGGCATCGAGGATGAAGTGGGCAAGCCTGTTGTACATCATATCCAGCCTGGCCAGCTCCACCCCGATGCCCCCCCCATAGACCAAATCTCCACAATCAAGTACTGGCAAGATCATGGTTTCCACAATCCTGCACCATATTTATTTAGTCATATAATACCTTAGTTTGTAGAGCATTCCCAGTTTCCTACTGAGACTACTCAACAAACAATCCAAATGCTTATCCCATTTCAACCTACAATCCAACCACATCTCCACATATTTATAACTTGTTACTTGTTGTACTTTCTCCCCCATTTTAGTTCTAATACCTAAGAGTGGATATAAAACAGTTAAACCCCTAAAATGGACCACCTGTGTTTTCTTTACATTTATAATCAAATTCAGGGTATCAAAAAATGTTTGTAATTCTAAAAAGGCAGATTGTAACTTAGTATTAATACCTTACAGGGAACCCTCCCCCCCCACACACATATCTCGATGTGTCATCAGCATATATGTGGTATCTAACTTCAGGGTCACTAAATTTTAGACCATTTATATAAATATTAAAAAGTAGGGGGCCCAATTTAGAACCTTGGGGTACCCCTACCTTAATCATAAGTACTGTAGATTTAAATTCCCCAATTTCTACCATTTGTCCTCTATTTGTAAGAAAAGAACTGAATCATTTCTGTTCTGATCCTATTATACCCAAATCCCTGAACCTGGACAGGAGGACATCATGATTTAGGGTGTCAAAAGCTTTTGACAAATCAATAGCGATAACTCCAGCTGAGTTCCCCCTGTTCAGGCCCAGCTGGATATCCCCTACCACTTTCACCAGAGCAGACTGGGTACTGTGTTTTGATTGAAAACTAGACTGATACTCATTTAACAAATTTCCCCCTTCTAAATAAGTTTTCAATTCTCTAGCTACCAACTTTTCCATTATTTTAGAAACCTGTGAAAGCAGGGAAATGGGTGTAAAATTACTAATCTCCACCCTCGAGCCCCCCCCCCTTATAAACTGGAATACTTTTTGCCATCTTCCAACCCTCCAGGTAACTATCAGTTGCAATAAAATAATTAAATAAGTAGGCCAATGGGAATGCACTACACGGAGCAGCAAATTTCAATAGATTATTAGAGATATTGTCTAAATCCTTGGCCTTTGAGGCATCCAAACGTAACAATTCAGTTCTAACCTCATCCACCAATACGTGACCAAAAGAAAACTTATCTCCCACACCACCTTTATTCGAATCAATCACTCACCCCAAACTATAATTTTAAATTTGCACCCCCACATTATTAAAATAATTATTAAACATGTTGTCTACTTCCATGCCAACAGGTACAGATTTCCCCTCACACTCAATCCTCATTATTTGTTGTCTATTTTTATTCCCCATAAGATCTGATACAATACTCCAAAACTGCCTTGGATTTGATCTATAATTCAGATTAAGTTTTGCATTAAAATACTCCTGTTTGACTCTTCTGAGCTCCTTAGTATACTGATTTCTTAACTGTCTGTAGGTCAACCAATCAATAACCCTATTTGATTGTTTAGCTCTTACTCAACTATTATTCCTTGCATTCTTCAATTTATGCAAAGAGGCATTGTACCAACTGCCATTATTTGCCTTAACCATCCTGCATCTTAAGGGAGCATGGTAATTGAAAACATCAAGGAACTCTTGGTAAAAATAGGACCAAACCTCGGACACCCCAGGTATCAGTATCATTCTATCCCAGTTCCTACTTTCTAGGTCTAACATAAAGTTCACATAATCAAAGCTTTTAAAACTTCTCCAAGTTGAAAAAATGGGTTTGTGGGACATCTTTATGTCCTTACGTTTGACAGATATTACCTGATGATCTGAGAAAGCATCCACCAGGACCCCATTTTTCCCATACACTTCCAGACAATTTGTAAATATAAGGTCCAAGACTGCAGAGTTCATATTCAATCTAGTTGGATCCTCTATTATTTGAAATAATCTCAGCACCTCCTGTAATTCAATTAGGGGGTGAGTGGGATTTATCTGGGCCCAATTAACATTAAATTCCCCTAACCAAAGAATCTCATGGGTGTCCCTATACTCCATACAATACCCTTGCAACTGAAGGAGAATCTCATTTTTAACCTTAGGGGGTTTATAAATTCCCATTAATAAAAGAGACTTTACACACGGAAATGTAATGATAATGGCTAAACATTCCAGTCCCCCCCTCCACAAGAATGTCCCCTTTATCTTCAATTTCTAACTCAGAATTAGCATAAATTAATAGGCCAGCACCCTTCTTATTTCTATCCTTCCTGAACATTTGATAATGCTCTAATTCTATAGCAGCATCACTAACCGTTTGATTTAACCACGTCTCTGTCAATACAATAATCTGAGGTTGCTTTCCCCCACCCAGTCTTTAATAGAATAACATTTTCCTTTTATACCTCTAACATTAAAGTGCAGTACATTAAAGTCCCCATTAAGATGCTCATTTCCATCCCTCAAACCAAATGAATCTGGGCCTGGATTGGGATGTATATCTCCACAGCACATCAAATGCAATATTAATAAATGATGTAATAAAACCACTAATTTTCTTGCAAATTTTCCCTGAGGCCTATACATCCATTTTAAAAACCTCCCAATTATTCTAACCATCGTGGGAGAAGAACCACCCAAGGATCGACTGAAAAACTCCCACAATTGGTTCATCCTGATATAGCTATTAAAACACTTAAGTGTACACAGTAAGGGACTAATGGCAACAGATTCCACCATAGATAGCTTCCACATTTGAGTATCTGTGCCCCTTTCTTTAGTAGTCATGGGGGAATCACAAAACATCATTTTTGTAGGCCCTGCTACAAAACTAAATATGGCCTCCCCCCAGTCAAAATCAGTAATAGTACCAAAGCAAATTTCATTTTCCCTTACAGCTTAAATGGCACTTAAATTGACAATATCAGTTTCACCCTTTCCCCTAAGGGCACACAAAAACGTATAATTACAAACTTCCCTATACTAAATTCACAATATTAAAATCCTAATGTAGTATTAACATATAGTAAATTCACTATATTAAACACTTAATCAATATTGACATTTATGAACACATTATACAAAAAGCTTAAACTCAGAACATGAAGTTCACAATTCTCATCAAATAGCCACATACATTTCAAACATTATATAGCATTAACTAATTTTAAAAGCTTACAATTTTAATCCAAATGTCCCAATTGAAATTTCTCTACCGAGTGGTGCTTGCGCCAGTAGCAACACAAGCCTTTTAAGTGTCCTGCCCCTCCTACTCTGCAAACGTAAGCACTGATTCTGCTCCCCGACTTCAGCTGGTATCACTTTGACCAATTCAAAGCTCTGGTAGCCGGGAGCTCAGCAATAAGCGCAGCAATCACCTCACAGTCAAAGAGCAGATGATAGAAACATACAGGGAAGAGCACTGGCACACGAATTTACTGGCACTGTTGTTTGGGTGCTTAGCTGGAGATGCTAACACAGCAGATAAAGTGATTCAAGGAGAGAATCACCTCTGCCTAGTAGGGGAATGCGGGGAGGAAGGATGCTAAACTGCTCCCGCCAACTCAGGAGAGACTCAGCAACCAGACTTGGACAGTAATCCAAGAATACAAGACCTCCCGGGGTGCCCGTAAGATACCACATTGAATCGCTACTGTTTCTGTGACAAATGTTGTCCCCCAATGGGGCTGGGGGAGAGACAGGATTAGCGGATGACTCAAGTAACCGAGAGTCACTCTAAGGTTGGGAAGGGAGAGTGACTCATGGAGCAGGCAATGTCCGGCGCCGGGGAGTACCATGTACAAAGGCACAGCTCTGTTGGGCTTCATGGCCATCGCAAGACAGAGTTCCGTAAACCATTCCTTGAGATTCTTCAATTTAAGGACTCTAATGTTTCGTCTGTTTACAGATCTTTTCTATGTTACACTAGTTTAGGCACCCACCATTTAGGGTGCGGTTTACAGGCTGTCTGTCTATCTAAAGTGGGAAGGGGGAGGGGGTAGTGGATACAGTGGTACTTAGAGTAATAACATATAATGTTAAAGGCCTCAACAGCCCTATCAAGAGGACACATATGCTGCAGGAGCTTAGACATGGGGGGGCCATAGTTGCTCTCCTGCAGGAGACACATCTAACAGAAAAGGAACACGTCAAACTGAAGAGGTTGTGGGTGGGCCAGGTCCACACGGCTTCTTACCTGGCTCATCCACACAAACGAGGGGTGGCAATTCTGATACACAAGTCTTGCCTTCTAGAGGTAACTCAGATAAAAGCTGACCCAGAGGGCTGCTATATATGCATTAAGGGTATATACGGCTCAACCCCTTACACCATCCTTAATGCTTACGCTCCTAACAATGAAAGGAAAAATGATGAATTCCTTAAAAAAAATAATCCTGTCATGTTCCCCAGACACAGGAACCCTATACTTGATAGGGGGTGACTTTAATGGGGTCATTAAACCTCAACTGGATAGATCAGGGGGGATGGCGGTGGCTCATCCGGGGTTGGCCAATGTATCAAGAGGCTGGCACAGGAGCTGGGTTTGGTGGAGGTATGGTGCCTCCTGCACCCCAGAATGAGGGATTATACATTTTGGTCCCATCCTTACCACTTATATCCACATATTGATTTCTTTCTGGCTTCAACAGAATCGGTGCATGCAGTGGAAAACTGCATCATTGACCCGATCACAATTTTGGACCATGCCCCAGTCTGGCTGGACCTGTCCATTATCCCTAAAACGCCATCCAATGGTTGGAGACTGAACATATCCCTCCTCAGCCAGGAGGAATTCAAAAAGATGATAAAGGCTGAAATCACAGGCTATACAGTTACAAACCCAAACGACCAACTGTTGGAAGCCCTTTGGTGGGACGGCCTTAAGGCTGTGCAGACAGGCCGTATTATAAGTTGTGCCTTGGTGAAAAAGAAGGAGAGAATATAGGAGCAGCTGAACCTTGAGAACCAGCTGTTTGACCTAGAAGCAGAGCACAAAATTACCCTTAACGAAGAAGTAAAGAGGAGTCTGGAAGGCTGCAGGGAGAAACTAACCTGACTGCTGGAGACCAGGATTGAGGGGAACCTCTAGTACTCTAGACAGAGGTTCTATGAATCAGACCAGCAGACTGGACACCTATTGGCCTGGCAACTCCATAGAGAGGCAGCCAGTAGAACGGTTCTCTGGTGCACAACACGGGCTCGAGGAGGCTGGAAGCAGACCCCACCAAGATCTCGCAGCACTTCAATGACTTTTATAAATCACTGTATAAGCAGGAGCCAATCAAGGACTTGGAGGGTAAAATGGATGACTACTTTCAGAGGGTTCACATCCCAAAACTTACTGAAGAGCAGAGAGCATATATCTTAGCTCCTATCACACTGCTGGAAATCATGGGTGCGATTAAGCTCAGCAAACAGGGTAAGGCCCCAGGCCCAGATGGGTTAGGGGTAGAATTTTACAAAGCATTCCAGGACAAACTGGCACTGAGGCTGCTGTCTGTGTGTCAAAGAGTCCAGGAGGGAGAGGTGGTGCCACCTTCCTGGCACTATGCACAAATCATAGTGCTCCCAAAACCAGTGAAAGATGTCACTCTGTGTGGCTCTTACCGCCCTATCTCCCTCCTCAATACAGATCTCAAGATCTTCACATCAATCCTGGCACAGTGGCTGCAGGGCTGTGTGGGCTCCCTAGTTCACCCGGACCAAACAGGATTTATTAATTTTTATTTTATTTATTTATTTATTGTAAAATCAAAATTACAACCTTTGAGCTAAAAGCTCATTTGCAAAGGATCCTCGTTGAACAGAAGGTGGGGGAACATCAAGTACATGGACAGTGGAGAAAAATAGAAGCGGCTAGTAGGCATTGTCAGTTACACATCATGAAAAAGGCTATACAGCATTACAAATGTATTTATTTATTTTTTACAGAGATCGTAAAGTACCTCTGAGTCAGAGACTCATTTACAAAGGTTCCACGTCACATATAATGAACAGTACAAAGTTAAGGTAACATACAGTGCAGGGAACAATTTACATAAGTTCCACGTCACATATTTTGAACAGTACAAAGTCAAGGTAACATAAATAGTGCAGGGAACACAAACACGCCTGATACATGGTAAAAGTAAGAAATAAGGCTCGAAATAAGGAAATAAGAAATAAGGAAATAAGAAATTGAAGGATGGGGAGAAACAGAATACATTGCAAAAGCCATCACTTAATTACATAATACAGAGGAAAATAGTAGCATAACAAATTAGGTAAATAAAGTGCAGATTCCAACTGTAGCCTCCTTGTTCCCAGGGGTTACTAGAATCCCATTTAGAATCAGTGGCAGGCAGGGAGAGGCAGCTTGTGAGATGCCAGTTAAATGGGTTTCACACTGTCACATTCTATTTTAAGTCTCAGCTGAGCTGGAGTGATGATGTCACCTTAGAATTCCCGCAGCAGCATAAGCCACAATGGAATGCTAGCTGCAGGGGTTAGCAGTAGAATGTTGGAAGAGAGTCCGTAGTAGTCCGTGTGAAGGGTCTGGAGAGTGAGGAGTGCTGCAGAGTGCAGCTCCTCAGACTTAGTTCTGAAAGAGAGCTACCTCAGAAGAAGGGGTAGTGTGTTCTCACCCTAGAGAAGAACACAGACCAGTGAAGGAAGTGGTAGAGACCTTTCCTAGAAGTTTTTCCAGTGCCCCATCCCCGGAGGGATGTGGGGGATTCCAGGATTCAGGGGTAATCCCCTGGTCCAGCCTGGAGAGTGGTGAAGCTGCCTAGAGTCGTTTGTTCTGTTGAGTACCTCAGACATTTTGTGGAAAAGTCCTGGGGAACCTGCATTCCCGTGGTGAGTTTTTCTCTGACATAGGGACTCTGTTCACCAAGACTGTGTTTCTAGTAAAAGTGCCTGCCTACTGTGGGGTCTAGGGAGACTTGCCAAGTACAGAACTTTTAGACTGTGTATGATTTAAAAGCATCTTCAAAAGTGGGGGTCTAGAGTAAAGACATAGCCACATACAGAACTTTTAATTTCATGATACCTCCAAGGTGTGAGAAGTAGAATGTTAAATGTGCAATACATTTCAAGAGAGCATCTACAAGAGTGTTTCAGAGAAAGGTGTTGTAACCAGATGAATGGCCGAGTATAAATATTGGAAGCAAAAGGTGGGAGACCCCCATCTGGAGTAACCATGTTTACCTCTCCGGGTTCAGTTTGGGCACCTTTATTTTCTCTCAGTGCATTTGGCCAGCGCCCGAGGAAAACATCCAGACGGGGGATTTTGGATTTTCCTGTGAGCCGGAATTTGCTTGTGGGTGGTCGAGGGAGCCACCATTAACCCCCATGCAATATGGGAAAGTGTCTTAGTACTGGCCGGGGTGCCAAGTCAAGGGAAAGAAGGAAAGTGTACCAGTTCAGGCTGTGTGTGCCAAGATCCATTCAGAACCTGAGGGTTCACTGTGTGTGTGTGCTCTGTACCTCCATAATCTGCATTACTAGTGGAAGTAGCCCTGTGAGAGTCCATCTTCGCTTTGTTTATTCTCTGTGATGTGAATAAAAGCCACACTCTAGAATCCCAACCTGGTTTGGACATTATTGTTATTGCTTCCAGTGTCTGGATTTACTTGGGTGCCCCCGACCAGAAGTACAAACCTAGCATAGTCCTGAGCAGACGTTTTCTCCCAGGGACCCAGGTTGATGGCCATGCTAAATGGTCTCCCCAGGTGTGAGCCAGGTAGTTGCCACACTGGTTTGCCTGGCTAAGGATGGCAGGCTACGATGTAGAAGTATGGGTCAATAGAACTGTGTTCGTAGTGACAACCCCCACCCCTCCCGGTGGCGCCTTGGTTTGAGAGGAGCAGCCCTGCTAGTTGAACAAGGGGGGCTGGTGAGGGGAGGTTGCACAACTATGTACAAAATACGAGAATTCCCAGAATGCAGCTATAGAGCTTAGATAGGTTCCCAGAGGGAACAATTAATGTGACTACCAACAAGTACAGCCATTAAGGGAAAGTAGGCTACAGGCTATATGGGTGAGGGGGAGAGCACAATGGTGGGTGATAGCACAAGGGTCACTACTGCTGGACAGGGCTGCTCCTCTCCCCTCACTCCACCCTGTATCCAAGACCTGTTATGCCCGAGCGCTAGCACTCATTTTACCAGAAGATCAGAACACCAGCCTCTCCAAGTCCCCCGATGCCGGACTTCTCAGGGACAAAGATCATTTGCCTATCGTGCCCCCAGCTGGCTAAATGCCCTCAGCACTCATATTACTGCCTCCACCTCTCTAGGTATTTTCAAATCAAGGTTTTTCTCTCACCTTGCCACCTCCAGCTCCTGTGACTGCCCTGATTAAACCTCCTATTTTCTCACTACCCACCCTGTTCCGTTATTTGACAAAGACATGTTTGGGAAACCTTTTCTCCTGCTATTGTCTGCTCCCACACCTTTCACTTACCCTCTCTGTTCTGGACTTTTTCCCTATTTGTTTCTCCTAATCTGGCATGACCTCTTTCTTGTAATAATAATGTGATTATTGATATCTCATGTCCTTTTGCACAAATTATTTGATATGTATTTGTATATGTTTTCTTGCTCTTGACACAACATAAATTGTTGTGTTATCTATGTAACCTTTTGTACTGTACCTAATTGTCATGGAACCTTTGCAAAAGAGCCTCTGGCTCCAAGGTAGTAATTCCTAGAAGGGTCAGGGGGGCTAAGTGGGTGTGGAGGTGGGGGGTATGGAGGGTCAGGAGGGCATACTGGGTGAGAGGATGGGGGGAATGGGGGACCAAGGGGTGGGTAGGTGGAGATTAGCAGGAGATTCTTAGGAGATTCATGGAAGACTACTCCATGACAACATCAGATGCCTACTGAATGTCATCTCTAGGGCGCAGCAGGCTGACGAACTAGCCCTTGCTATCTTTATGGATGCTGAGAAAACATTTGACGGGGTGAACTGGGGATTCCTGTATAGAACTTTGGAGGAGATGGGCATGGGGGGCTCATTTCTGGTGAGTGTTAGGGAGTTTTATGCTTCCCCCCAAGTGACAGTTAGAGTCAGTGGGGTGACCTCGTAGAGATTGCTTCTGACAAGGGGTACCAGGCAGGGATGCCCACTCTCCCCACTGCTCTTTGCCCTGTGTATGGAACTGCTCACTCAAGCGGTTCTGGCAAATCCAGAGATCCGGAGAATAGAGGGGCTGAGTAGGGCACATAAAATATCATTATATGTGGACGACACACTGTTCTTCCTCACACAACTGCACACTTCACTCGCAGAGCTAACCAGGGAGTTCTCACTGTATGGCTCTATTTTAGGTTATAAAATTAACTTCTTAAAATTGGAGGCCCTTAAGCTGCATGGAACGGTCCCCCTGGAACTTAGAAGAAATTTTCCATTCCAATGGGCTGAGGGTGGAGTGGTAAGATATCTGGGCATATGTGTGTTGGCTAGGCTGAGTGACCTTTACCGTTTAAGCTACGGGAAACTTGAGACCAGGTAAGGGCAGACTTGGGGCGGTGGGGCCTGCTTCCACTGTGGCTGGCGGAGAGAATAGCCTCAGTCAAAATAAATGTTCTCCCGAGGTATCTCTTCTTGTTCCAGGCCCTCCTGGTCCCTGTTCTGGAAACTTTCTGGAGGAAACTACAAAAAAATAATCCTCTCCTTTATCTGGGTGGGTCACAGACATCGGGTCTGTAGGTGCCTACTCACCCTCCCCAGGGAGAGTGGGGGACTGTCTCTCCTGGATATGCACCTTTACTATGTGGCTGCCCAGCTGGCTCCAGTGGTCACATGGCTTAAGCAGAATGATGAGTCAGGCTGGTTGAACATGGAGGCTGATCCTGCTCTTCCAGTGCCTTTGTATGTCCTGCCCCAGACACCAATTTCTAGAAGTCTATTGTCTTCTATGAAGAACCCCTTCACCCAACACACAATGGGTATACTGCAATTGGCTAGGTGGATCTCAGGCACCCCTAAAGACATTGGCCCACAGATAACCATTGTTGGTGAACTGGGCTTCATACCAGCTATGGCGGATGCGGGATTTGGAAGCTGGAACCACAAATGGTTGATCTGGTTTGGACAACTGGTTAGTAATGGGTCTGTGCTATCCTTTGCAGATCTCCAACAACAATTTGACCTCCCAAGACAAGACTTTTTTAGGTTTTTACAAATTTGTCATTACCTTTTAACCTTGGGGAGGGTGGCACTGGTCACACGGGACCTTACTGGCCTAGAGCAATTTCTCTACTGGGCTGCTAGGTTAGTGGGACATCATGGTAACATAGCACAGGCCTACAAGATGCTGCAGAGCCCAGCTTGACCTGAGTTTCAAGCAATCCATGAGGCCTGGGCACTAGATGCTCAGATCTCAATCAGCGCAGAGGAGTGGGAGGGCATGTGGAAGATGGGGTGGTATACCACGTCCTCCCCTTCCTGGCATGAATTCCACTGGAAATGTTTAATCAGATATTTCCATACCCCAACTATCACTAAACGCTTCCAACCAGGTGGCTCAGAGTTATGTTGGTGGAAATGTGGGCAGGTGGGCTCCCACCACCACATTTTCTGGGGATGCCTGCATTTGCAAGCCTACTGGTCCCAGATACACGATGCCTTAGAGGGCATTTGGGGGCAGTCCATCCCGGGCACTTTCCAACACCTATTCCTGGGAAAAACTGTGCCAGATCTGGGTGGGAACACACAACAAAACATGCTCAGAACCCTATGCCTGGCAGCTATGAAGGGGAGTACCACCCATTGGCTGAATGAGGTGCCACCCACCCTTGGGGAGTGGTGGGCCAGGATCAGGGAGACACATGCCATGGAATGGATCACGGCCACCCTACATCTAACCTCAGAGAAGTTCAAGGAGTTATGGGGAGCATGGGAGAGATTCGAAGCAGGGCTCCAAGGCGAGGAGGTGGGGAGGGGGACTCACTCACCTCTCTTTGACTGGTAATAAGGGAAGGGGGAGGGGAGACAGACATCTGGGCGGAGGGGACAGGGACAATTCTGGAGCCAGGGGCGAGGCAACTGAGCAGGGATAGCCAGTATCATCTCTTATGAGGTACTGAATGCACTTGGATCCCCTATTCTAGGTGCTGTAATGACTAAACATGGTTTCAACCCACACTCTGTGGCACACGGAGACAGACAGACAGATAGCCAAGTTTTTTTTACAGTTTTTTTAATGCTGTATTGTGTCAACACAGTGTTTTAGTTAGTAATAAAGACCCAAGACAGAAGAGTGTTTGAATAAAATTGATTATTAGGAAGTCTTTCCAATAGTAACCATGAAGCCAAAGCATTTGCTCCACACATGCCCAAGCTTGGTAGCTCTATGTATTGATAAAGGACCTGTAAGTAGTTGGGCAACATTTTTGATAAGACCAGAAATGATTATTTGCATGAACACTAGTATTAATCTATTTAATTGATTGAGTGGATGTATGCAACCTGAACACCAATGCTGTAATTGTTAAGCTCCTGATTTGTGGATGTAATGTACTTGATCTGTATCATCCAATAAAACTGAGTTTTAAAAAAAAATTAATAAACAAATAACAATAAAAAAATTTATTTCAGGCTTCCAAGGTAGGGGCTGGAATTGGCCCTGTATATGCAGAAATATGGGTCTTGCAAGAGGATGAGCCTCGGCCCAACCTGGTGGCACTGAGGGTTGAGGTATCTGCCTTACCTCATGTCATGTCGGCGACCCAAGTTCTGGAGCAAGCTTGGGGCACTGGGGGTCAGATGAGGGATGGGATGATTGAGCATCCGGAGGACAGCTCTCCTCTCCTGGGGGGGAGGGGACTCCAACCCATAGAGTCAGTGGCTCCTAGTGGAGACTGGGAGCACAGCACCTAGGGGTCTTGTAGAATGGGGATGGCATCGGCGGATGTGCAGGGGTGCACATGCGACGTGCTGGATGTCATTGCACGTCCACAGCTTGGGAAGGAGCAAGAATAGTGGAAACACCCCGGCACACAGGAGGATGATGGTGGTCCCCAGGGACTGGCCCACATGCCCAACGCCGGACCCAACCTGACCATCTCTCCCGGATACTCTCTCCTCTGTCTCAGGGCCATGGTGGGAGAGGGATCCTAGGAAAGTAGGAGTCAGTTGAGTGGGGTCTCACCAGAGGGAGATCCTGGAAGCCGGGCAACCGGAGGGAAAAAGAGTCTACAAAAAAGAGATAAGCCTTATGGGGCTCTGAGTGGCTATCAACACACTCAGAATATGAAGAGTAGTACAACTGATAAATGTGCTCCACCACAACCTCACTGAAAGAGGGACATAGTAACTGTGAATGAGGGAAAATCTCCCCAGTGAATTGCTGTGATGCTAGGGGCCCCACACTCCACCTGTATTAAGCTAGTCTCTTTCTTGGAGAGGAATGGTGAGATAAACCACTCATACCCTTAAAGGGTACAGTGGCAGCCCTGTTGGGGTACTGAGGCAGCATTTGAACATCTAGTATGTCATCAGGGATCCACTTTGTAGTGCAGGCTATAACTGAGGGAGAAGACCAAGAGGTGGGGTGGAGCACTAGTAGATTCCCTGCAGACTGCTGGGTCACACATTCCTCCATATGTTGCCACATCACATCATCTCCTGTTGTGCTGTGAGGGACAGGGCGAGAGGGTTAACATTAGGGTCCGCTTGATCTATAACGGTCCTGCACTTATAACTAGAAGAATTGCAGATCAGGTGATGGTCTCTCTGGTGAGAGGAGCAATTACATTTGATATAATTTCATTCTTGTGCTTAAATAACTCCTACTGTATGCCCCTTCCCAGTGCCCCTGTAGACCTCATCTTTAAAAGATGCAACACCACTATGCTGTGAGATGCCCTGCAAGATCCAGGGGTCCCAGTCTGGAAGACACCCTCTTAGAGTGCCAATCCTGCAGGATAGCGGTTAGAGAGGTCTTCTTTTTTTTTGTTTAGGGGAATAGAGTGGCTGAATGTAAGACAGGGATCATATATTCAGTCATTGAACTATAACTCCCAGTCCAACAGCATGGCCAAGGGTTACAGAATGAACAGTCAGAAAGGCATCCCCAAGACTGCAGCAGATATCTATTAAAGGTGTTAGGGGAATCCAGAACAACAGTTACAAACCTAGCAAAGTAATAATGCAAACAGTACCACATCAAGCAGGGGACGGGGGTCCAATCCTGTCCTAATGAAATCAGTATACATGATACCTGTTGCTTCAGTACTCAAGAGAGCATCTGCATATGTGGTTAATCCAGGAGAAATCAGTCTCCAATGAAGTTCTACTTTGACAAATAGTGGTTCTCCAGTAAGGCACACTGTGAACTGATGCAAGCAGCTTCACTGTGGTGGCTCCCGATGAACTCTCATACCCCTTCGGTGAGGCACCCCTCCCAACACTAGGCCTGATGCCTCCCCCTTGCCCAACCAGCAACTAAAGGGTAAAAGAAGGCCATTCCCCACAGTTAGCCTACCTGAAAGTGCTGTAAGCTACCCAAGTGATGCGCATCACCAGTCATTAAAGAACTGAAGCTCTGACCTCTGATGTTCATAGAGGGTGGCAGAAAATGATTCATGTAGGCATCATCATGGGTGATCCCCGCTCCACATCTGGGGCCCACTACTAAATATTTGAACTGTGCCATTTATAGAGGTTGGAGATTCCATTCTTATTTCTGGAGCATCCCTCAGAGGAGAAACTTGAAGAGGGCCACACTAACCAATAGTGCTCCTGGCTCAGGCCCCCCCCAGGAATTAAGTAAGTCAGCCTTTGTTTTAGTGCAAAGACAGGCAGTATATTTATATCAACTTGGTGCTTGGTATGGTCAAGATGACAGTCAGGGCTGCTGGCGCCTGTACTGCTACTGAAAGTGAGCCTGAGTCAATGCCGGACTATGAGAGGAGGGGGGGGGGGCAGCAGGACCTCAGGGGAGCCACGTTGGGGAGATGGGGGTGATACAATCAAGAAATCATCTGGGGTCTTACCTGGACAAGCTGACCTAAGAGGGAAGACAGTTCAGGTCTCTGGAGAAGCTGATACCTTAGCGTTGGTTGGGTGTTCTTACTTGGTTCAAAGTTGCCATACAGTCTGTTGCAATGTTTCCATGTTAGGGGATCTTAACCATGTTATGGACATGTTTGACAGTGAAACTCTTTTAACATGGTCATCAAAAGGCAACTACCATGTTCAGAACATGGTCAGACATGAAATGGACATTAAATACGGTAAACATGATGGAAGGAAATGGGCGTTAGCTACAATAAGATGTCGATCTGTACTGTGGCACTAATAAACACTTTCCAGAGACCCCCACATTTAACTGGTTTGAAGAAGAGTACTGCCTCCATTAAATGGTGATACTGGTTTGGTGTGTTTCAGAAGCTAATAACATGCTTTTCAGTTTGGAAAGACAGAGGCAACTAAGGAGGTAAAACTGGTGCTAGAAGCAATTATATGCACAACTTAATGTACAGTTAGCTTGGCTCACAGACACCAGAACTTCCACCACAGTTGGACTGCAGGATAACAGCGGGTAGATTTTATTCAAAGAATCACTCCACAACAGCAGAAAGCTAAGAAACATCCCCACAAGACAGTCATTTTCACACAAATTCCCTGGAGCTTTGTCAGGCATGACTGACAGTGAGCCGAGCTAACTGTAAGTTCTACATGCCTTTCTAATTATCAGCTGCTGCAAGTTCTCAGACATAATAAATGTTTTGTGTTCTCCAGGTGAGAAAAGCAGTCTGTGCAAAGCAATACCATGTAGAAATGAAAGCTGCAAATAACAGTCCTATTATGGTAAGAAATAGTAACTGCAGTGAGACCTCTGGCAGTGGTTGCTGAGATTGTAGAATACAAATGCTCATGAAAGAAGAGCCTGTTTGCAGATAGACTTCCTGTCAGTGGACCCATGCCAGAGGGCGTCTTCTGGTGTAATGAGCTTGTGGTGGTCTAACACTGTGTGTCAGGAGGTATTTACAGCTAGGGTTCCAATATGGCATGATAAGAGGGTTAACAATTTTGGGTTCTAGCACTGTGCGACAGGGCAGAGTAAGTGGGATGTCCAACACAGCAAGGCAGGGGAATGAGCAGGTGGGTGTGCAACACAGTGAAATGAGGTGAGCGAGTGGGAGTATAACACAGTGTGATGGAGTGAGCAGCAAAGGGTGCAACACAGTGTGATGTGGTGAACAGGAGGGCATGCAACACAGTGTGATGGGATAAGCAAGCTGGTGTGCAGCACAGTGTGACAGGTTTCCAGGTGTGTGGAGGGTCCTACACAGTGTGATATCATAGGTCATACAGAGCTAGAAGACCAAAGTTCATAGTGCTCGCCTGGAATTCCATAGTGCTCGCCTGATATTAATTATATCCTCCTATATGATTTTGTTTTAAATAGATATCTAAAAGTCTTTTGAAGGTGTCAACACTTGCACATGACACTATATCCCAAGGTAAACTGTTCCAGATCTTACAAACTCTTATTGTAAACCAATTGCTTCTTTTTGTTGATTTACACTGTTTTATTTTTAATTGTAATGGATGTGCCCTGGTTGCATATATTTTGCTCCTTATTTCCAACCCAAGTAAGTTACCCAGATTTTTATCGTGCATAGCCTTGAATACCAGACACAAGTCACCCCTCAATCTGTGGTATTCCAGGGTAAACAAACCCAAATGTTCTAGTCTTGCATAATAGTCAAGATTTCTAACTTCGTGGATATTTTTTGTTGCTCTATGTTGGATTTTCTCCATAGATTTTATGGTACCCTTATCCCCAGGTGCCCAAAATTGGGCACAGTACTCCAGATGAGGCCTCACCAAGGATGAGTACAGTGGAAGTATAACATCACAACTCCTACTAGTAATATGTTTGCTAATACAATGTAGTACTCCGGCTGCCTTTCTGATGACATTCTGGCAATGGAGTTTGGGGGCTGAAGTCATTTGAAATTCTGATACCCAAATTGTGCTCATTACTAACAGCTTTAAGGGTCAATCCACCCAGGTGATATTTGGCTTGTATATTTTTAGTTCCAAAATGCATAACCACACATTTATCCAAGTTGAAGGGCAATTTTTTCAGAATAGCCCACTCATGCAACTCATTACATAGAAACATAGAAACATAGAAACAGACGGCAGATAAGGACCGCTTGGCCCACCCAGTCTGCCCATTTCCCTACCTACTGGATAAGCTGCAGATCCTAGTTAACCAGCAGCCTACTTCTTCCTACCCCCACCCCCCAGAATTGCCTTATGACTATCCCATGCATGCTTGAATTCCACCACTGATTTTGACTCCACAACCTCCTCCGGAAGGCCGTTCCATGCATCCACAACCCTCTCTGTGAAAAAATACTTCCTTAAATTACCTCTGAGCTGCCCCCCCCTCTATCTTCAAATTGTGCCCTCTTGTTCTTGCACACCTCTTTTTTTGAAAGATGCTACCCTCTTGGACTTTGTTGATTCCCTTGAGGTACTTGAAAGTTTCTATCATGTCCCCCCTCTCCCTCCTTTCCTCGAGGCTATACATATTAAGCTCCTTAAGTCTCTCTTCATATGTCCTCCGGTGCAGACCCTGTACCATTTTAGTTGCCTTCCTCTGGACAGCTTCCATCCTGTCTATGTCTTTGCGGAAATTGGGTCTCCAGAACTTATGGGCCAACTGAAGGGTATTGCTATCCTCAATGTTAGTAATTGGGTAGCCTATACGCGTGTCATCTGCAAATTTTGTTATCCAGATATCTGTATTAGTTTTTAGTGAGGCTATGTATAAGTTGAACAAACACGGCCCCAGAACCGAACCCTGGGGCACCCCACTAGTAACATCATCCCAATCTGAATAAGAGCACTTGATGCCCACTCTCTCTGAGAGTGTTCTTTTAGCCATGATTCCACCCATCTTGTTAAGTTTCCTCCTATACCAAGGTTTATCATATCTTCAATAATATAACTATGAGGGACCTTATCGAACGCCTTGGAAAAATCCAAAAACACAACATCCACTGCTTCACCCCTATCCAGTGCCATGCTCACACCATTATAAAAGTTTAACAAATTTGTCTGGCATGATCTAGCCTTAACAAACCCATGCTGGGTAGGATCAGGTTCCATCAGGGTACAAAGATGTTCCTTTATAAGTCTTTCCAATAGTTTTCCCAGAATGGATGTCAGACTAACAGGTCTATAATTAGACACCTCCTGCCTAGAACCTTTTTTATAAATTGGGACCACAGTTGTCAGCCTCCAGGCATCAATGACTTGCCCTTCCTGAATAGATTTATTAAAGAGAGCAGTTATAGGTCCTACCAAGGGAAGTGCTAATTCTTTAAGGATCTGAGGATGAAGACCATCTGGTCCTGGAGACTTAAAAGGGTCCAAATTTTCAAGTAATTTATATACGGAATTAGTAGTTATTGTGAAGAACCCATTTGTAATGTGATCTTTATGTTTCCTAGTAGATTCAATTTTTGGATTGAATACTGATGAGAACTGGTTGTTACACATAATAGCCATACTTGATACATCTACTACTAGTTCCCAGTATTGTTTTTTAACGGGCCAATAGTCGGAGTCCCACCCCTTTTATTGTTAATATATTTATAAAAGGATTTATGATTATCTCCCACATTTCTGGCCAGTCGTTCTTCAAAATCCTTTTTAGCCCTTTTTATACTATGTTTGGTCACCCTCAACTGAGATTTATAAATGTCCCAACTCATCTTAGACCCACAGGACTTAGCTCTTTTATAAGCCCTATTTTTGTGTTTAATATGCTTTTTGACTGAGTTAATCATCCATGGTCTTTTCAAGTTGATTTTGTCCTTTTTGTGAATAACCGGAATATATTTATTAGTCCAGTAAGTTAGTTTGCCAATCAACACTTGCCACATATCAGGAAGTGTATGATCTGAAAAGGAGTGTTGCCAATCCCAAGATACACATTCAGATATCATTCTTAAAAAATCTGCTTTTTCAAAATTGTAAAGCATAGTATTTCCTGGGTCCTGCCCTAGTTGACCTTTTAAGATAAAATGTACAATAGCGTGATCACTGGACCCCCGGGGATATAGGACTAAACAATTTGAAATTTGATTTGACATGTTATGCAATACTAAGTCCAAAATATTATTTCCCCTTGTGCCGGTATTAACTATTTGTTCTAAATTTGATAACAAAAATAACTGCAAATATTTATTTTCAGTAGAGGATGAAGTAACCAAGTTCTTCCAGCAAATACCAGGGAGATTGAAATCACCTACCAATAAAGTATTTTTTGTGGATGATATATTCTCCAAAAAATCAAGTAACTGAATGTCATCTTCTAGTGAAATTGTTGGAGGTCTATAAACAACCCCAATGTTAATACACGGAGCCAATTTGGGAAATATTTTGACCCAGACAACCTCAATAGTTGGCCACTGTGTAAGTTCGACATTCTCTACATTAATAATGCTGGACACGTACAAGGCCACCCCTCCTCCCTTGATATTACTTCGATCCTTATGATACAGTGTATAACCTGGAATATGCTTATCCCATGTGTCATCTCCGCGCCACCATGTTTCTGTAACAGCACAGATATGGATATTTAACTGCTCCAATAACAGTACTAATTCATCAAACTTATTCCCAAGGCTACATGCATTAATTACTACGCAATTCCAATCAGAAGGGGACAAGGAATTTGTCCTATTACAATTTATGTCCTGTTGCAACTAATAGTTTAAACAGAAGTCAATCTGGTGTTGTAATCTAGTAGCAAAGATGCGTTTGCCCTGTCTGTTTAAATGCACGCCATCTCTTGCAAAAAGATTTTTGTTCAAAAAACGAGTCCAATTTTCCAAAAAACAGAAACCTTCTCTGATACACCATCGTTTTAACCAGCCATTTAAGGTCAGGATATCCCTTTGCTTATCAATTTCTGCCCTAGGTATTGGAAGAAGTCCTGAAATAATCAGCTTGCCCTTTTGCCCTTTTATAAGATCCCAAATTTCTTCAACATCCCTCTGAATTTGTAATATAGACCTCTTCCCAAGGTCATTGAGTCCTGCATGAATCAAAGTAAGAGGGGAATTGGTGTGTTCCTGTAGCCCTGGGAACATATTCTTTATGTCGTTAATACCTGCTCCAGGAAGGGTGCTGACAGTGGTAAATAAATTCCAATTTCTGCATATTATGTGATCTGTGTAATGAATATTTGAATCGCCCACCACCAAAACATCCCTAGTAATCGGAATTTGAATTGAGGGTGTATCTTGTACACGAGAGAGAGAGTCACAGGAATTGTTGAGGGGGGTGCAGTGCAGTCCACTGCATCTCCAGAGGGTAAAGGGGACAGTGTCTCGGGAGTATGTAGAGGTTTTAAGACAGTATTAGTGCTTAGTGCTACTGTTGAATACTGACCCTTGCAAGGATCCTCAGTGCTTGATGGAAGTGGGCAAGAATCTGTCGATAGACTGCTGAATTTATTTACAGTGTGAATATTATAACTGCCCCCAGTATTGCGTCTGCCTTTTTTACCTTTAACATTTTGCACAAGACACCATTCGTGTTCATCTTGATTAAACTTGGTTAGACTTTGCTGTGACGTGTTACTAACTATACTGTCTGCCACATTATCAATATACTCCTCTAAATGAGTAATATCCACCTGGGTTTGTAAACGTTTTTGTAAGGCATTAATCTCGGCCCTTAAAGAAGAGATAACAGAACAATTATTGCACACTAAGTCTCTCAACACATCAGTGGAATACATACCACAGACAGGACAACTATAGTAGGTAATAACCCTATCCATGATTCTGGCGAATGCACTTGTGGGCCTCCCTATCGATGTAATAAAGAGCCCCAAGCCCACGGGCCCAGCGGACACAGCTGACACGCACTGACGCGCTTGTCTCTGCGCGCGTCTCCACACGCGATGACGCACTCCCTGCTCACTGCAGGGCTGTCTTTTATCTTAAAGAGTAACCCGGAAGTATTTTCTCGGGTCAAGAGCTGCTGTTGCTAGGCACTAGTGTACACAACAGAATGCTGCTCAGACATTCAAAAGAAAACATCAGTGTATTACAGAAAGCCACCAGCTAGCTTACTTCTCCCCAAAATAGCACTGTAGTCTCACACACAGTGAGACTGCAACGCTCTCTACCTATTGCCTGAGGTTAGCAGGAGATAGGGCTCCATAATGGAAATGTTAAAAGAATGCACAAATGCCACAAATAGTTGCACAAATACACAGTTAAAATGGTATATATAACAATTTGCAGAGCCCCCTTGTCAGGCTATCAGTATCTGCTCACCCGCTCGCTGCAGGGCTGTCTCTTATCTTAAAGAGTAACCCGGAAGTATTTTCTCGGGCCAAGAGCTGCTGTTGCTAGGCGCTAGTGTACACAACAGAATGTTGCTCAGACGTTCAAAAGAAAACGTCAGTGTATTACAGAAAGCCATCAGCTAGCTTATTTCTCCCCAAAATAGCACTGGGGGAGAGGCTGGGGTTTGCAATTTGACACACAGGAGAGTATTAATAAGTCTGATGCTCTGAGGATGCTGTGAGAAATCAGTCAGGTTGGTGCAGACAATGTAAGAATTACCATCACCTCTCACATTCTTACCAGTTCTGTCTTGTTGCTTCTCCAAAGGGTCACAATGTCACCAAACTGTTTAAACATGCTCGCTAGATTCACAATGATAATTGCAGCCAAGACAGCCTAAAAATGAAACACCCAGAAATTAATTAGGCCATGTACTGTAGCACTTACTGCTGTAGAAGCTGTGGGCATAGGACAGCTATCTATTAAAGGACTTCAACGCAACAGCAGCTTACATAGTAACAGAGTATTGTGGTAACAGAAGGGACTAACGGTCCATCTTGCCCATCCCTCTTGTTGCACGGCAGTAACTATACCCAGTCTAAGTATGAAGACCTACATCCAGGCTTATCTGTGCCACCACCTACTCATGTTGTGTAGCCTTCAATACAGTTCTTCCTCAGGACTGCATAATCCTCCTTTAAAAACCATTGTGTGGCGTGATGCTTGCAAATGTTTCCTGTTGTCCTGGCCCTCTACCAGACTGATTGTATGTCCTATAGTTCTGTTTGCACTCACCAGCTCAAACATCTGTGTATACACCACCCTGCCCAATATGCCAGGAGCCTAGGAAACAAAATTAGTGAGCTCCAGGCAATGGCGTCAGATGCACAATTAGACCTTGTTCCCCTTACAGAAATATGGGCCACTGGGAATAATGACTGGGACCTTGCAACACCAGGGTATACCATATATAGCAAAGATATGGGAAAGGGAAAAGGAGGTGGGGTAGTCCTCTATGTCAAGGAAGGCATAGAGGTGGCAGAGGATGGGTCCATTAGGGGGAGGAAGTAGAGAGACAGAATCATTGTGGGTATAGCTCATGACAGCATCGGGAAGGAAGTTACACATGGGGTCGTCTATAGACCATTGGGACTGAGAGACAAGGGAGGTCGGGAACTAGGGGCAGAAACTGAGAAAGGGTCCACAAAGGGGAGGTAGTGGTTGTAGGGGTTCTCAGTCATCCATGCATAGATTGGGACATTCTAACATCTAAGAGCATCAGGAAACAGGCCCTGCTAGATATGTTGCAGGACTGCCTGCTGGTGCAGCTGGTAAGGGAACCCACAACACAGGCTGCCATTCTCTACGTGATACTCACCAGCATGGAAATGGTAGGTGGAGTGCAGGCTGGGTAACCACCAGGGTCCAGTGACCATAACACCATATTGTTAGAACTGGCTCTGGGTACTAGTATACCCTCATCAAAGCCTGTGGTTCTGGATCTCATACAAGCAAACTTTGATCAGATGAGGGAATTAGTCAAGGGTAAGTTGGTTTGAGTGGACAAAATCAGAGGGTGGAGGAGAGGTGTAGAGAAAGTAAAGGGGCAATTCTCAAAGCAACCAAACAATGCTTGAGAATGGTTACCAAGGGTAATGGGCACAAGAGACCAATCTAGTCATCTAAGAAAGTCAAGGAGGCTTCGGGGGCCAAAAAAGTGTCTTCATTAGCTACAAGTAGAACCGGGGGACAACGAATGGTGCGAATACCAAGTAAAGGTGAAGGAGGCCAAGAAGACAGTCAGGGTTGCAAAAACAGACACAGAGTTGCATATTGCAGAGGGGTCGGGTGGGGGGAACAGTTCTTCAGGTACATTAGGGAAAAAGAGAAAGGAGAGGGGGAATTGTTAGGCTGATGGGGGGCAGGGTGGTAGAGGAGCATGAGCAGAAGGCAGGCATTCTAAATAACTACTTCTGCTTAGTATTCACAGGGAAGGATAGTGGCCTGTGTCAGAATGTGACATAAACGCTGCTGCAAGAGGATCCTTGAAATGGGGGAGGTGGTGATTACAGGAGAAAGGGTTAGAAAAGGGCTTGCAACCCTGAAAATAGACAAGGCTCCACAGTGGGATGAGATGCACCTGATGATGCTCAGGGAATTGGCACCATAACTGGCTGAGCTCCTGGTAATGTTATTCAATAGCTTTCTATAGTCAGGGGTGGTTCTGAAAGATTGGAAGATAGTGGATGTGGTGTCACTCAACAAGGCATGGAACTGGGAGAAGTAGGAACATTATAGGTCTGTCAGTCTTATCTCTGTGGTAAGCAAACTGATGGAGACACTAGTCAAAGAGGACCTGGTGAACTATCTGGAGAGAAACCGGCTCCAGTATAATAAGCAGCAAGTGTTCATGGCAAAGAGCTCTTGTCAGACCAACCTGATAGTATTCTTTGCCTGGGTAACAAGGGTGGTGAATAAGGGACAAGCAGTAGATTTACTCTACTTTAACTTCAGTAAGGCATTTGACTTGGTGCAGTGCACACAGAAGGTTGTTGAAGAAATAAAACAGCAAAGAGCAGCAAAGGACCTAGTTAAATTGCTGGGAAGTTGATTGGGGAAACAGCAGAGAGCGCTGATAAATGGAGTCAAGCTGGGAAAAGGGGGGGTCACAAGCGGGATACAGCAGGGGTTAGTCCAGGGATCAGTCCTTTTCAATATGTTCATCAGTGGCACAGGAGAAGGAATACAGGGCAAGATGTGCCTCTTTGCAGATGACACTAAGCTCTGTGGCAGGGAAGATGGCAAGGAGGGAGCAAAGGAGTTGCGGAGGGACCTGCAGATGTTAAAGAGGTGGTCCAAGTTTTGGCTGTTGAAATTCAGCACCGTGAAGTACAAGGTGATCACACACAGGGAACACAAATCCCAGGAAGGAATACTGGATGTGTGGGATTAATCTGGGTACTGTTTAATGGGAAAGGGACCTGGGAGTCATTATATGTGACTCCCTCATGTCAGAAGGCCTACAGCAAGGCAACCTTAATGTTGGGGTGTATTGGAAGGGGGTTTGATAGTAGGAGGAAAGAGGTAATGCTACCTCTCTATAGATCACTGGTGAAGCACCATCTGGAATACTGTGTCCAGTTCTGGAATACTCACCTCAGGAAAGACAAAGACAGGCTGGAGACAGTTCAGTGTAGATTAACCAAAATGACTTAGACCAGCAGATCATGTCCTATGAGGATCAAATCAGAACACTGAGCAGGTACTCACTGGAGGCCAGAAGGGGGAGTGGTGGCATCACAGAGACCTTCAAGTTCATGAAAGGAAAGAATAAGGTAAACTCTTAGGAGTTATTTAGCAGGAGTGGTGGGTCAAAAACAAGGGGGCATGAATGTAAGATGGTGAGTGGGTGCAGGCGGAGATCAGGAGGCATGCAAGAAAGTTTTACTTTATGGAGAGAATGCTTGAGTCATGGAACAGCCTACCAGCTGAGGTGGTGAATGCAAAATCCATTAATGGGTTCAAAGATGACAGGGACAGAGTAAATGGCTTAATAGTTATGAAAGGGGGTGGCAAGAAGTGGGGAGTGGCGGTAAGGGTGAAAACCCTAACTAGACAATCGGTCACAAGATAGAGTAGGATAAAACTGGGAAGACTGGATGAACCAGTGATCTCTTTCTGCTGACATTGTCTATGTTTCTATTTGTATCCCCTTTAGCAGTAACACTGTTACTATGATGGGATTTCTTGTGTGGAAATACCCTGTTGCCAAATCCCGGCTTCGCCCTTGCCTGTTCTGAAGGTACAAGGCCATAGGTCTCAGTCCCAGTCCCCAGTTCTGCTGCACAGTATACTGTATCCAGTACTTCAGCAGGTTTTTGATGCTACAGTACTTGGTAATGCTAAGTGTGAAGTGTACTAAGAAAGAAACCCATAAGGTTACGGTAAAGGGGAATAAAAATATGTTGGAGAGAAACATAGGTGAAAAATACTGATGTTTTTCTGCAAATATTGTATAATTAGTAATTAGGCCATGGGTTCAAAGTTCCAGCCCCAACCCCCATACCTTTTGTGAGGCTGTACTGGATAGTGCTTGGCAGATGACATTGGGGGAATTCCTACCATTAACACTTCCCCTTCCTCAAGTATAGACTCTTGTAGAAGTTATCCTTGTAGACCCGTTACCCAGTACTAAATAAATGTATACATCTAGCATTAGGTATTGGTGCCTCACAGCTGGGCACAGCAGCACAACATTCCCCAGGAGACAGATCTGCATACCTTGGGAAGCTGTTCAAACAGTTCTCCAATCTTCAGGATTATTACCAAAATGACAAGGGCAGAGATTGCTCCAGCCACCTGTGAAGAGGCAATAGTGAGAAAACACATTAGCACTATTTTTCTAAGTTTCAGTGTTTTTGTTTTCTATAAACAGAAGTAGTCCAGGCTTCCAGATCTTGCATTGCTTTACCTAGACTCACTGTATTTACAATATTGATTCACATTATAACTGTGTATGTGTATTTTATGTTTTGATGTAATTGCTCCCTTGCACTTGTAGCATCGATTGGCTCTACCACTCATTGAAAGAAAACAAAGACAGTAACATTCTACATTGAATAACAAATCATATAGTTTAAGGTAGGAGCACTTTACAACAATATATCACATCAGCAGTGGATAACAGTACTGTGATTATTCGCATTGACTTACATAGCCTTTGCAATTGTTACAATAGTACAAACATAAAGCCATCATCAACAGGTTGGCATTCAATTAACAATAAAAAGCCCATAACTATCTACTTCAAAACACATTATGAAAAATAACACAAGTAAAAAGATAAAAACATTAGTTTATCTAGGTCAGGCTTAATATTTCCCAATTATTCCTATGTGAAAAAGCAGAAATTGGCAGTACATTGAAACTGTGTCTGCCCATTACTCCTAAATGTAACCTGTGTACAGCAATGAAAGTTCATTGTCTTGGTGAGATTGAGCCTATTGCCATGCCTCTCCCTTGTTGACTTTTAGCTATGTTTGAAAAGCCCTACCATATACTATTGTAAGAAGGTTTACCTCTCTTTTTGCCCTACAGTATGTAATTTTTTTTCCTGGGCACATGCAGGCTTTCTTTTTTTTTCCCAAGAAAGCTTTTTGCTCCCCATTACCTCTTATGCCTTACTTGGCAATGGAGGAGCCTTGGTGTTTCTGATTTTCTCCCCGTTACCCCAGGACCCCAAATTGCAATTGCGCATGTGTGTGGAGGCGCGCATGCGCTCCACAGCTCTGGTAATGGCCCCTTTCTCCCTCCCAGCCTAATGCCAGGTCCCCCCCCAGCTTGGCACTGCCACCTAGTTTCCACTGGGTGGCAGCAAAGAGTCGGGGAAACCCCACGTCCCTCCCTGGAGTGGAGAGCTGCCTTGCGGCTGCTTGATCTGACTCCTCACCTTCCCCCCAGCTGACTCCTGGCAGCCCAAGCTCGCTCCCGAACTTGGGTCACCGGCAGGGTGTGAGGTGTCTCCAATTACAGCTTCCTGCTGTTTTTGACAGAGGAGAACTTTGGTTTCAGAGCAAGAAACAGCAGTCTAGAACTACAGATTTTTTACTAATTGCCCTCCTTCCCCCCCTAAGCCAGTTCTACTTTTATAGCCACTGGATTTGACTGACAACAGGAACTTCCTGTTTGGCAGTAGGAAGGGAAGGATCACTGAGACACATTAGTTTCATCAACCTTGAAGGAACCTAAAAAAATAACTATTTCTCCACCCCTGGCTGCTGGACGTCTGAATCCAAGCACGGAAGAAGGAGACTACTGAAGACTACAGGAAGTTCCTGTCCCAGAACAAGAAGGGCGTGAGTTGTAAGGGCACATAGGCAGTAAGAAAGTAAGTGTAAAAATACATAGAGGGAGGAGACAGTAAGCATACAAAGCAACAGGAGAGGGGACACAAAATAAGTCAAGATGGGAGTGGTGCAGTGCAATGGCTGTGGGGCAGCAGTGTTCTGGGAGACATTCTGGAGGCTGCAATGCTGCCGTGTTTGCAGACACCTATCTGGTCTGAGGGAAGAGGTTGCCTGTCTCCAAGCTGACCTGGCTAGGATTCGTGAAACCTCTTCCCCCACCCAGGGACCACCAGGGAGGGCCACCACCATTACCTCAGAGGTTGCCAAGAAAGAGGAGTGGTTGGACCAAGGTGGGCTCAGGGAGGGAGAGGGTGGTGGAACAGAGGGGCATCTCTCCAGTTGTACCTCTCCACAATTCATATGCTGTTCTGGCAAAGAGTGGTTCCTCCATGGAGGCACCTGCAGTGGAGACCAGGGAGGATGCTGGAAAGCTCCACAAAGGAGACCCACAGAAGGGTGGCACGAAACCTCAGAGGGGAAGGAAACAACTCCTGGTGGGGGATTTGATTATTAGGGAGGTAGAAGTGAGGGAGGAAGGGGATAAGGAGGTAAGGTGCCTGCCTGGCACCACGGCTCGGAGGGACAGGAAGCGAATCCTCAGGATCGCGGGAGTAGCTGCATGAGGAGGGAGCTGGATGTCATTGTCCACCTAGGGACAAATGACCTGGCTGTGAATGGGATCAGAGTGGTGCAAGAGGAGTTTGTGGAGTTGGGGAGGGGCCTTAGATAAGTAGCATATACGGTAACCTTCTCGGAGGTGCTGCCTGTCTATGGCAAGGATGATGCCAGGGTATTCCGCACCATGGGATTCAATGAATGGTTGAAAAACTGGTGTGGAGCTCAGTATTTTGGCTTCATTGGGGACTGGGGAGCCACCTGGAGGGATGCAGGCTTATACTGGTGTGATGGTCTGCACCTGTCATGGAGGGGGAACCAGAATCCTAGGTGACAGGTTTAAATGCTTCATTGGCAAGCATTTAAACTAGCCAAGGGAGGAGGCACTGAAAAGGAGCAGGGAAATCCCAGTCTCCCCCACAAAACACAGTAGTTATATTTAGTTGTTTAACCAGAAGTAGCACACTAAGCTGAAAGCTTTTTTTACAAGTGCGACCTGGGAGCACAGGGAAGTTAAGTGACTTGCTCAGGGTCACACAGTATGCAAGTGGAAGCTGTGGGATTCAAACCCAGGTCTAGTCTGCTGGATGTCACCAGATTTGCAGCTCAGAGCCTTAAACCACTGTGCTATACTGCCTCCCGAGAGAGGTAAACACCAAGGTAGAGAAGTCAGTAGGGAGCAGGAGAGGAATAAATGCAGAAAAAGGCAGTAAGGACAGGGATGGGGCTAAAAGGGGTAAGACCATAAAAAATAAATGGAAGGTGATGAGTACCAATGCCCGCAGTCTGTGCAACAAGCTCCCTGAACTAGTGGCCTTGATGGAAGAGGGATACCTGAATATTGTGGCAGTCACCGAAACATGGTACACAGAGAACCATGACTGGGATGTCAACATACCAGGATACACAGTCTACAGGTGGGACAGGGTGGGTAAAAGAGGAGGAGGAGTAACTCTCTATATAAGGGAAGGGATTAAAGCAACAGAACTAAAGAGTAAACAGGAAGTTGATGAGTCACTATGAGTTACCCTGGAGACAGGAAATGGCACCACAATCCGCATGGGGGTTGTGTACAGACCCCCATCTCAGGGGGAGGAAATGGACAAGAAAATGATGGAAGACATCCTTAAAATGGCAGAAAAAGGGGAGATACTGTTGATGGGGGATCTGAATATGCCAGATGTTAACTGGAGTATCTTTGCTGCAGGCACATCCAAGAGCAGGGTCATTCTTGATGCCCTACGGGGGCATGCCTCAGACAGCTAGTGCTGGAAACCATTCGGGAGGGAGTAATCTTAGACCTGGTACTCTCTAATGGGGAAGGAGAAAGGATCTCAGATTTAGAAGTGGGTAGCCATCTTAGAACAAGTGACCACCAAACAGCGTGGTTCACAATAAACACAGCCATAGAGTCAAGCCATACAAAAACAAGAGTATTGGACTTTAGGAAGGCTGACTTTGGGAAAATGAGAGAGTAACTCAGAAAAGCATTAGCAAATGGGCAAGAAGGGGGGGGTGGAGGAACAATAGGAAATAATCAAAATAGCCATCACAGAGGCAACAAGCCTTTGTGTGAAGCAAATCAACAAAACAAAATGAAGGAAAAAAACACTATGGTTCTCAAAAGAGGTGGCAGGGACGGTTAAGTAGAAAAGGATAGCATTCAGGAAATATAAGGAAACACAGAAGGAGCAGGATAGAGAACTTTATCAGTTGAAGCAGAAGGAGGCAGGGAAGGCAGTCAGAATAGCAAAGGCACAAACTAAGGAAAAGATAGCCAACTCTGTTAAGAAGGGGGATCAAACCTTTTATAGGTACATTAAGGAGCGAAGAAAGACCAAGGGAGGGATACAGAGACTTAATAAAGGGGAGGGAATGTGGGCAGAGGGTGACAGTGAAAAAGCAGGAATACTGAATGAATATTTTTGCTCAGTATTCACAAAGGAAGAGGAGGGGGAGGTACCTAAACCAAAGAAGAGAGAAACTCTGAATAGGGGGGTCGATACCGGTCCATTCACCGAAGAAAGGGTTTTGAAAGAACTCTTGAAACTGAGGGTGGACAGAGCAATGGGGCCTGATGGGATTCACCCAAGAATTCTAAAAGAACTAAAGGTAGAACTAGTAACACCACTGATTACTCTCTTTAACAAATCATGGGAGGATGGGGAGGTACCTGAGGACTGGAGGAGGGCAAATGTGATTCCACTTCACAAAAGTGGGAGCAGGGCAGAGGCAGAAAACTACAGACCAGTTAGTTTGACTTCAGTGGTAGGGAAAATGATGGAATCACTTCCGAAGGAAAGAATTGTTGAGTACTTAGAGGCCAGTGGGGTACAGGACCCAAGGCAGCATGGTTTCACAGCAGGAAGGTCATGCCAGATGAACCTAATAGATTTCTTTGACTGGGTGACCAAAGCAGTAGACCAGAGAGGGGCTTTGGATATGGCCTCCCAAGATTTTAGCAAGGCATTTGACACAGTCTCACACAAAAGATTAATATACAAGTTAGCCAGCCTTGGAGTGGGTCCCAAGGTCGTAGCCTGGATAAAAAACTGGCTGGACAACAGGACGCAAAGGGTAATAATAAACTGAGTCCACAGTGAAGAAAGGAGGGTAACTAGTGGGGTACCGCAGGATTCGGTACTGGGACCGGTCCTCTGTAATGTCTTTATAAGTGACATTGGAGAGCACCTGGAAGGAAAGGTATGTCTCTTTGCAGATGACACAAAGATCTGCAACAGGGTTGATACACAAGGTGGGGTGGAAAGGATGAAAAGGGACTTGGCAAGGTTGGAGGAATTTTCAAATATATGGCAGCTCAGATTCAATGCAAGAAGTGCAAAGTAATGCATCTGGGAAAGAAAAACCCAGGGGAAGAGTACTCAGTGGGGGTGAGATAATAACAACAACAAAAATTGAAAGAGACCTAGGAGTAATGAAATCAGATGACCTAAAGGTGGGCAAGCAATGTGAGAAGACAGTAATGAGGGCTGGGGGGGGGATACTGGGATGCACTGGGAGAGGTGTCAACAGTAGAAAACAAGAAGTTGTTATCCCTCTGTACAGACAGTTAGTGACAGCCCATCTGGAGTACTGTGTGCAATTCTGGAGACCCCATCTCTGCAAAGACATAGAGTGGAGGCTGTTCAGAGGAGAGCAATCAAAATGGTGAAGGGTCTGCACCAGAAGACATATGAGGAGAGACTAAAGCAGCTTTAATATGTGTACCCTTGAGGAAAGGAGGGAGAGGGGGGACATGATAGAAACTTTCAAGTATCTCAAGGAAATTAACAAAGTACAAGAGGGTAGCATTTTTCAGAGGAAGATATGTGCAAGAACAAGGGGGCACAATTTGAAGATAGAGGAGGGACAGCTCAGAGGTAATGTTAGAAAGTATTTTTTCACACAGGGGGTTGTGGATGCATGGAACAGCCTTCCTGAGGAGATTGTCGAGTCAGGAACAGTGGGAGAATTCAAGAATGCATGGGACAGGGCATAAGGGAATTCTAGTGGGGGTAGGAGGAAGTAAACTGTTGATTAACTAGAATCTGCAGCTTATCCATTAGATAAGGGAAAGGGGGGACTGGGTGGGCCAAGCGGTCCTTATCTGTCATGAAATTCTATGTTTCTATGTCCAGCTCCTCCAAGCTCAGCACCACTGGGCTGGCCTCACATGCAGGCTTTCAACAAGTGAAACCATGTTGTAGGAGCTGGGGGTTGGCTTGTTTCCGTTCCTATAATATGACCAGTTTAGCTGTACTAATAGCCACAAGAAGGAACCTCTTTGGGGTCATTTGTAAATTATCTATATCCTCACAGTCTGCCAACACAGCCCTCTTTAATGTAATGGGGACCTGCCAACCCACTGCCTCTGAAACAATATTCTCTTGTCAATAACGTTGCCGAGCCAGGCACCTAAACATCATATGTGCAGTGTCAGCTGGTTGTTGAGCACATCTAGGGCAGTCTCCATTAGCCAAGGAATCAAACTTAGCTGCTATATCTGGGACACAGTATGCTCTCTGTATGGTCATAAAATAAATTATCTTATATTTGCTTTGTATGGACTGCCTCCAGCTGCTCTCCACAATATCCTGCCAGTCATCTTCAGCAATGTTCTTCCCCAGTATCTCCTCCCATTTTTTTCTCTGTTCCTCCATTGAGCTGGGCAGTGCATTTGTTACTGCATGACAGAGATGTGAAACCAACCCTTTTGTATCATCTGCCACTGCTAGAATTACCGTGATGCCGGATGGTTCATGTAGAGTGTATGTAGGGTCTAGTTGTCCCCCAGAAAGTGTCTGAAACTGAAGGTAGCAGAAATAGTGTGCATGATGGATACCATATCAGAACTGTAGGCCTTCACAGGATTTGAGCAGTCTACCCTGTAAATATGTATGAGTAGGACTATACCTTCTTCTACCCAGATTTGAAACCCAGGATCACAGGTGAACTTAAGGAACACTTCATTATTTCAAAGGGGAGTTAAGTTGATGACTAGGGACATTACTTTTTTATAGCGGTGTGCCACATGCCATATTTGGGGAAGGTGTTGGGTTACCAGGTTACCCTTAGCACATTTGACATTTTGACCTGTTGACACATACACTAAGTCAGTCAACTGCTGGCCTTAGTCCATTCTTTTTCTAAAAGTATGCCTGTTTTGTGTATCATTCCCTAAGGCTGACTAGTTGCACAGCCCATTAATAATTCCTGAAATGAGGTGTGCCAATACCCCCTTTAGCTATCTCATAAGATAATTGCTCATACTTAATGCATGGAATGTGTGGTGATTTGTTTTGTCAATGCCTTGCTGATGCACATGCTCGTAACTGTTTACAAACATGCATGTTGTTTTGAAACAGATATAACAATTTAGGCAGAAATGAAAATTACATACCAACCGTAATTCTTAATCTTGCTGTATAGCTTCACCATTCATCACTGGTGGTTACTATGCCAGAGGCGCTAGGACCCTGTGGGAAGCTTTTTAGCTTGAAAAACCTTTTCCCTCCAAGGAGGAGGAGGGGCCGATGTCGAGAACGGCACCGCCCTTAAGGCCAATGCATTGTGTGGCACTCGCCGGTTGGCCAGCAACCAATGCTGGCCCCTCCAACACCTCAGTTCTGCTCGCCAGAGAGGAAACAGAGATAGAGAAAACAAGGGTAGGAGGGTGGAGCAAGAGAGCCCAAGGGACAGGAAAAGGATAGGATATAAGCCGAAAAAGGAAAAAAGCTGGCCAGAAGAGTAGAGGTTGGTTCCTAGCAGGGTTCTGTGGGGTGGACCCTAACCTCTGGGTGGGCTACGGAAGGGGGGAGGAGAGAGAGGAGGAGGAGCAAGAATAAGAAGACGCAGAAGAAGAAGAAGTGCATCAACTTAAGTGTTCCGCAATTCCCCGTGGACCAAGAGGGAGCTTAACCCCTTTTTATTTTTTTTTTATTTAGTTTTTGTTTACCAGGTAGGTGCGCTAGACATAACAATGACTATTTTCAGGCATGACCCAGGAGAATACAAAACAAACTTCTGGAAACCAACAGTAACAGTACATTCTTAGAAACAGTCAAAGTAATGGGTACATACAAGCAGGTAGCAACATAGGTGATACACTGTCACAGGTGAGTGTGAACACCACAGAAAAATGCAAGAAAAATTAGGGCTTATACTAACATAAGGTGGAAATAAATTACAAAAAATGCACTGTCACTTTAAGTAGACAATAACTGGGTAGATTAGAGAGGAAGGAATGGAGAAAGTAATCTTTCGACGACCAGAGCAGGTCTGAGAGAAAGAAGAAAGTTAGGGAAGTAAATAGTATCAAGTTGTAGTGGAGGGAAAAGATACTGTAGAGGGGAGTGTGAAGGGAATAGGATTAGGAAGTGCAAAAACAGCAGGGTATGGAAGTAACCCTGGCAGACTGAGAGAAAGTGCTGAGGCAGGAATGTGGTCAAAGTTAAAAGGGAGGCGAGGGGAGTTCGAAAAACCTTGTGCCTATGGAGGTTTGAAACAGGAACAAATACAGGAAGATATGAGATGGTGGCGCAGATCTTTCTTAAAACAGGAGTGGGAAGAGGCTTGAAGAATGATTAGAGGGAGGGAGTTCCAGTACTGGGGGGCCTGACAGGCAAAAGCACTAGAGCCTTTATCAACACCTTCTTGCTTTTTTTTTTAACTGGGAAAAGAAGAGGCGGTTGAGCCCAGAAAACTGGATTCCCCAGGAGGTTGCAGGGAAAAAACAAACACTCCATCAACAAGAGAGTCTGGCCGGTGTCAGAGAATGACAGTCCAGGAGTCAACCCTAGATTCACCAGGGAGAAGACACACGAACCCAGGCCACTCCTTCTCCCTCCTTCCCCCGAGATCAGAAGGTGGGAGAGAGCCCACATTCAAGCCAAAGTTCACCTCAGTGCCCAGGGGAAATCAGGTGTGTAACAAGATAAAAATTCCTAACTTAGCACCACCGGGGAGGTGATTTAAAAGAGAGGAAGACCTCAATGAGGTTCCTAACTCCTGGGGAGTCCGAGAGGACTGTATGTTAAGAAGAGACCCAGCCCTGTGTCCCCTGCAAGGGAAGAAAGAAGTTAAAAGACTTCCATGGAGAAGAGAGGGTCCCCGGCACCCTGGTTCCAGCAGAACAGCCCTTGCTAGATTGCAAGCATCTAGCCAGAGCTAGACCTGAGATGAGACTCTCAACAGAGAGACTCTGAAGGGCTCTTCCTAGCTGTCAAGAAGGTCCCAGGGGAGCAATAGCAAAAGAGGAAAAGAGCTCCTGCTTGCCCCCCCCCCCGAGTAGGCCCCTGATGCTTGCAACAAGTGGCAGGAAGCCCGGAGGTACCAGTGAGACTTTGCCCACAATTGGTTTCAACTGGGGGGGGAGGCAAGCAGGGAGAAGGCACTGCCCAGAAGCTGAGGCCCAAGAGGGGATGGTGGGTGGGAAGCAGTGATAAATTGTGAAGATATACAGTAAGATCAAGAATTACGGTAGGTACGTAATTTTCATATCTTAACTGTATCAATCTTCACCATTCAACACTGGTGGGTGAGTACCAAGCACCACAAGTGGTACCAGAACCTCCCTGAAGGCTAGACAGCCTTCAACCTCCCATGGGGGACTCACAGGAGGAGATGGACCTCAGAGTCAGGACAAGCCTCCTGACCTGCAGGAGAGGGAGGGCGTCCCAAGAGTTCTCGTCTGGCCCTGCAGGAGAAAAACTGAGCCCCCCAGAATGGCGAGGCAGTCACCCTAAGCTGGGCCAAGGGTGACAACTGGGAAAGGCGAAGCCATGCTGTCCGCCTAATGCCGATCGCAGATCCCACAATCCTGGAAGCTACCATGTTGGCATCATAAGATGCCTGTGCCTGGTGTCTCACTAGCTCCAGGCCTCTCATGGAGAAGTAGATGGCCCATGGGCACCTTTCATAGGCCATCATGTGTGCCTGATGAGCAGCTATGCAGAGCAAGAGACATGCCGAGGTGAAAACTCTTTTACCCCAGCGATCAAACTCTGCAGAGTCTGTGACTAGAGGATGGTCTCATGTTAGGTGCAGATGCCCAGAAGGGGTACCCAGTCACTCCAAGCCTGATGTGGGGTGGGTCAAAGACTCTGGAGGCCCAGAGGGAGTGCAATACCTGTGCTGGCAGTCCCCAGGGGCCCGGGAAGTGGAGGCAGGGAACTGCCTTGCACTGTGTGACTCCTCCATAAAAGGCCAAGTCCATGGGGGGGATCACCATCGATTCCTGGCTGTGCCCAAGGAACACCATCGTCACATGCACAGGATTGCCATGAGTTGTTGAGGAATGATTGAGCTCCTCCATCATCGTCACCAGGAACTGCTGATACTCTGTGAAGTCAGCATCAGAAGACCGGTACAAGGTGGAGTCCTTGCCCTCAGAGGAGGAAGCTGACTAAGTGGAAGGGCTCTGCATAGGGAACAACAGTGCAGGAAAAGGAGATGCGAACATCATCTCATCTATGGCCCTGTAATAGATGGGGAAAGCACTCACCATCACCCTATACTGCTCCCAAGTGAGAGGTCCCAAGGGACAAGAAAGACCTGGGAGAATGGGGGAGGATGCTGAGGGGTTGACGGTTGGGCAGAGTAGTCCTGAGAAACTGGAACCCTCTGCCTGGGCTGTGGGGACAAGTGGGGGACCTCTCTGAAGTGAGGGGGGGTTGCACTTTTCAGACCCCACCTGCTGCTCAAACCTCCCCGAGCCAGCAGGGGGAAGCCCTAGGGGAGAAGACCCCTTATGAGGAGACTGGAGCCAAGCAGGCCCAGAAGGAAGGCCCCTGTCCCCACCCATTGCAGGACTTTGCCACCAGTTGCAGGACATTGACCACAAATGGGGAGGGGGTACCCGACCCAGCACTCTGACGCTGCCCCGGAGCGACCAAGGTCACCGGGGCAGAGCAGGAGGCTGACCAGACCCCCAGCCACTCCCTGGCCCAGAGGACAAAGACCTGCCCCTCGAGAGAGGTCTCACCATGGCCACCGCTCTCAGGGAGGGGGGAGAGAGAAGCCAGCACCAGTCAGCCTCTGACTACCCCTCAAACTCCGTGTCAGCACCGGAGACCAACTCAGCACTGAAGTCGGTGTCCCCAACGGGGACAGTCCCTGGGGAGGCACAATCACCCAAGGTGGCACTGACTGCAGCACCAACATCGTCCATGGCACTGACATCGGCACCATCATCAGAAGCGGCACTGACATCGATATCATCCTTCACTGAGGCGTCAACCTCAAATGTGGCGTCGACTTCGGGGACGGCACCAGCTGAGGCACTGACCCCCAAAACGGCACCGTCTGCAGCACCGACACCAATGGTGCCACCACCAGGTATGGCACTGACCATGGCACCAACATCAGGCACAGTGCCACTCACCTGAAATGACACCGGAGTCCTCAGTGGCACTGAGCATGGCACCGACAGAGGAAAGGGTGATGTTATGTATGGTGTCAACCCTATGAACGGAACTCATGGATGAAGACTTCTTGTGGATCCCAGGGAGCAACCATCACTCTGGGAAGCACAGCTGCCAATCTGAATCAGCCTGATCATCCTCCGAATCATAGGAGGAGACCACAGAGATCTCAAGAGAGGCAACCCTGGCCACTCTACCCATCCCGGCACCAAGAGGAGAGCAGTGTTGGGAGGAGACTCCATGGCAATGGGGGTTTGGCCTCACTCACCGACACCAGAATAGGTGCCTGGAGCCAAGGCTGCACTCTCTGAAGCCCTCAAAGGTACCACCGATACAGGCCTCATGTGTAGCTGATGCCTTAACACTGGGGTTGGCCGGTTCCCCAAAGGGGAAGTGGGCCATGAGCAATCCACAGCCGCCCTCCCCCCGGAGGAGGCCAACCATACCCCGACCACTCGCCCAGGCATCTGGGTCTAGCGAGACCTAAGCCAGCGGAGGCCTGCTCTCCCTGGTGCATGTAGTAGTGAGGGAAGACCTGGGGGATGGGCCCAAGGACCTTATCTTAGTGGCCCTCATGTGACACAGACTACCCAAGGTTGGGGGGCCATGGCCTAACCTCACCACACGGATCTCCAATGTGCAGGAATCCATACCAAAACAGGCGTCACAGTGATCCATGTTGTGGTTTGGCCCTTGGCAGGTGACACATTGGTTATGTGGGTCCATTACAGAAAACCGACTTCTACAGGGGCACTGATGCACAGGGAAGTCCCTGAATGTGAACGTTTTTGCCCCGAACCTGATATGATCCAACTGCACACAAACTTGACAAAAATGAAAGGGAAAGACTCAACACTGAATTGAGAATGTTTTGAGATAAAATAAAAAAGATGATGCCAACACGGCATTGAACTAGTATGGTGTCAAGTATTCAAACCAAATAAGCAGAACTGGCAGAACTGGGAGTGATGCAGATGATTTTCTTGCTGTCCCATGAAGTCATTGCAGCCTTGATGGTTGGAAAAGCAGAACTTAGGTGTTGGAGGGGCCAGCATCGGTTATGGGCCACACAAGCAGAAGCTTTTGAAGCTAAAAAGCTTCCTGTGAGGTCCTAGTGTCTCCATTGTAGTACCCACCAGTGATGAATGGTGAAGATTTATGCAGTTAAGATTTACCATTTTAAGAACATTAACTCTCCCTAGAAAGGATAGCGGTAAACCCTGCCATTTGGCCAGCAGATTTTTAACCATGGCTAGAACTGGGAGGAAATTGCTTCATATAGATCCCTTATTTGTTTTCTTATGTTGACACCCAAATATCTGAAACCCAGATGTGTCCATTGAAATGGTCTCATGTGCACAAAGGAACTATAACAGTCTTGCCCAAATTGATGTTTTACCCAGATATGGCACAAAAAGCTTGCAGCACCTCAGCCATGCTTGGCAACAATGACTCTGGGCTTCTGAGACAAACCAGGAGATCATCTACATATAAAGAAACTTTAGTAGTGACCCCCCCCCCCCCCGGCAACCCCATTAATGTGTGCATGGGTTCTCAGAACATTTGCCAAAGATTTAAGGGCCAAATTAAATAGTAAAGGGGATAAGGGACATCTTTGGCGAGTCCCTGTGTGCAGGGTAAACTGATCAGAAAGCCAAGCATTAGTCCGCACTGCAGCAGTTGGGCCAGTATAGATAGGGTTCACCCATACAATACATTTCTCACCAAATTCCATGTGCTGCAGTGTGCACCAGAGGTGGTCCCACTTGATCCTATCAAATGCCTTTTCTGCTTTGAGTGAGATCACCACTGGGCAATCACCAAAGTTTTGCTGCCCCCGAGCCAGGACCTGCAGTAAGGTTCTAAGGTTGGAAGGGTCTCCTCTACCCATGACACAACCAGCTTGACCTTCATGTACAAGTTTAGGAAGCACCCTCTCCATCCTCCTAGCCAGAATTCTTTTTGCATAAATCTTATAATTTGAATTAAGTAATGATATCAGCCTGTATGAGGCAACTTGTTCTTGAGGCTTCTTCAGTTTTGGGAGAACCATTACTCTATCCTGGGAGAATGAAGGTGGGAGCCTCCCTGTTTCCAGAGCATAAACCAGGGTTTCATAAAGAGGATTTATTATATCTTGGTCCCGGAGCTTTATCTCTGAGTTAAATGTCCCAGTGCCCCAATACCTCTTGTTTACTGAGCTCTGCCTCTAGGACCAGACTGTCTTCTTCCACCAGTGTTTCCAGCCTTTTGTAAAACCTCAGACTTCCTTCTCCTTCCCATACCACTGGGTTGCCCTCTCCCTTAGTGTATAACTTGGAGTAATACTCCACAAATTGAGTGTTTTTCCTTATACTTACATCATTGGAAAATCACAGGATGATAGCTTACATATCTGAGCAATGCACAATTACAAATAAACAAATATCATATACAATTCACATATGTCCAGCAAGCCTATAGTTATTATATAAATGTTCTGTATTTGCAACAAGAAAAAACAGAGCTTCAAAACATTTAAAACTTAACTAGACAGTGCATTATAGATTATGCAGGCCTAGAAAAACATAAAGTGAATGGCTACGATGTTAGTCTCCGCATGGTAGGGAGGGTTGGTGGCGAGTCCCAGAGAGAGCAACTGTACTCAACATATATTAATTTGTCCCCTCTTGTTAGCCAACCCACCAAATAAATTTGTAAACAGCGCCATCAAGTCCCATTTCCACTAAGAATGTTTACTTATCCCATTTCCATAGTCTGCCTGACCCAGTACTCCATAAATTTGTCTGTTCTGTTCTGTGTTAGATATGTCAGTCGTTCCATTTTCTGAATCTCATTGATTATATTACACCACTCCTCCAATGCAGGTGGATCAGGGTTGAGCCATTTACATGTAATAGCTTTCCGCATGGCAGCTGTGCAGATGTACCACAGATAGCAAGATCTAGCCCTTCGCATGCGGGGAGTCCCAAAATCAAATTATGGAAATGGAGGATTTGAGATTTTAAAGAGGGCTTCCAACTTATTAGATATCTCTGCCTTAAATCTGCCCAGTGCTTGGCAGGTACAAAATATATGTACTGTACATGTGAGGCATGTGACTCCCCACAATTCGTCCAGCATGCCAATGTGCTATTCACATCCCAATTAGCTTTAAGTTTAGGAGTACCGAAATATCGAGTTTTATGTTTCCAGGTGAACTCCTGCCATCTTGGTAAGGAAGATGTCTTAAAAGAATGCTCCCAGACCCAGACTCACTCTTTTTGCATGAGATGAAGCTCTTCTTCAGGTTCCTATTTTGCTATGATATGATTGGACAATCCCACCCTCTGTGAGTTTAAAAATTGATAGATACGGGATGCTGCACCTTTAGAGGCAGAGACTGCCAGCAACTCCCCCCAGTGTGGAGCCCTTCGCCAAAGTTGGGTTCATTGCAGTTGGGCCTGAATATAATTTTGTAACTGAAAATATTGAAGTTTGTCTGTTATCAGCCAACCATATTCCTGATGGCATTCATCAAATGTTTTAATAATATCTCCCATTAACATTAGTGTTGAGTACTTCAGGCCACTCATTGCTTACCTTACATACCACTGGTCTAAGGAACTTGGTAAAAAATCTGAGTTCCTGGTGAACCCTTCATATCTCCAGCGATCTGCATGTACCAGGAGATAATGCTGAAACCTATCTGAAGCATGAAAAATGCCAAGTACCATAAAAACTGCATGTAATTGTATCTTATGTTTTGTTTCTGTACCCTCCTGGGTTGTGTCTGAAAATAGTCATTGTTATGGCTGGTGCTCCTACCTGGTAAATTAAAACTAAATAAATAAAAAATAAGTCCACTTTCTGATGGTACTGTTGTGGTTCAAGTAATATGGACATCAGCGATCTGTTGTCAGCCTGTTCCTCCTGCATAGTCCTCCACTGTGCCTGGATCTGAGTTTGTCCCCATAAAAGGGCCCATCGCACCTGAGTGATGAACCTGTATTCCCCTACAGTAGTTCTGGGACCTCCCAACCTCCTCATCTCTTTTTGGCCAGGAGTAGGGCACTCCGCACCTTCTGTCTGTGATCTGCCTATATGACCTTATAGATCTTTTTTGTGTATCTGCCAACCAGTGTTTGGTTAACAACACTGTGGCACATTGGAAGACATATAATAATCTGGGTAATAGATTCATTTTAACAGCTTGGATGCAGGCATTAAAAGGCAGAGAAAGAAGCACCCGCCATTTAAAATCCTTTCCAAATTGCCTAATCAATTGTGTGTAATTATCTTGAAACAAACATTTATTCATATTTTGAAGAATAATGCCAAGGTACTCTAAACAGGGAAGGGTCCACTTCATGGAGTATTGTTTTTGGATATGTCGGAATGGACAGAAAGAAAAGTGAGAATCTCAGTCTTAGTGAATTAAGTGTGTATCCTGATAAGTAAGAAAATGTGTCTACCATACTCATTAATCTTGGTAGGGAAAGCTCTGGTTTCATCATATATAACAACACATCATCTGCGTAGAGCACAATTTTGTGTTAGTGTCCACCAACAGCCACCCCAGTGACCCCCATATCTTACTGAATCTACAGGCAAAGGGCTCAATATATAAAGCAAACAACAGTGACGACAAAGGGCACCCTTGGCGAGTGCCTTGTCCCAGTGTAAACTGGCATGAGATTTGGCAGTTCACCCTCACATATGCCTGTAGGCCACTATATGGATCTACGATGCCGCATCGACAATTTCTTGTCAATGCAACATTTCCCCGACACCACTATGTCCACCACAATTGTGGTCGGCATTGTGCCATGGGAGAACAAAGGTGTTTTTTGTGGGGGGCTGCACCACTCGCACCCCCCCAACTTAATATAACCAAGTCCGAGTCAGAGCTGATTTGGGAAGGGGGTGCAGGACCTCAGGAAAGCGTGTCAGGGTCGGACCTTACAGCAATGTGTTGATGTTGTCGGCATCGACAACATTACTGTAATGTTGTCACTGTAGAGCTGATCATTAAGCCTTTCTTTAAGCAAGACATACCAATCTTCATTATCTGTCATCATGTCTAATAGTTCAAAGGGGACTCAGTTTGGGATGAGAACAGCCACACCCCTCCTCTTCCCAGATTTATATGAGGAGAAACAGACCTCTGCATACCCAAACCACTTCAGTTTCTAGTGTTCAAGCTCTGTCAAATTGATCTCCTGCAAAAACACATATTCTGCATTGGTCTGTTTAACATAGGTCATTTTATGGAGTTAGACAGACCATTAACATTGTATGTCAGGATTTTAATTACTATAGATGCCATGCTGAAGACAAGGAGGAAAAGGGCAGACATGATTGAAACTTTTAAATATGTAAAGGGGCTCAATAAAGTGGGAGAAGAGGGTTTACTTAAGAGGAAGGAGGGGATCAGAACTAGAGGGCACAGGCTCAGGCTGCAAGGAAAAAGACACAGGGGCAATGTGAGAAGGCATTTCTTCATGGAGCGGGTGGTGGACCCTGGAACAGACTACCAGATGGAGTGGTAGCGGCCAAATCTGTGGAAGAATTCAAGAGGGCATGGTACAAGCATATGGGGCCGAGTATTGGGGGAGGGCAGGGGCTGGCAGGGAGGGTGTGTGTAGGGGAAAAAAAGGGCAAACTAGATGGGCCGGCATGGTCCTTTTCTGCCATCAAGTTTCTATGATATGATATATCGATGTCACTATCAGCCAACTACACAAGAATGTCCAGGGGCAGACCTTGACCACCTCCCCCCACCACCAGAGCCCCCAAAGCCACATAAAATTGTGCCTTGGATATGATTAAACAAACACCATAACCACCCGCATGGAAAAGAAATATATTTTCAATCTATTTATAAAGGTATATTTCAAATACATGTTTGATTACATTTTAAAATATATTTTCATTATATGTCTGAAGTATGTGCAAAATATCTCAAATTGGCAGATTTTAAACATCTGATTTATCTGCAGAATAGATGTGAAAAATATATTTCATGCATATCATAAATATATGTCCATAATACATTTATTATAGGCACATGATACATATTTTATGTATCTGATTTTATGCCATACCTGTGAGTATATATATATATATATATATATATAATGTGTGAGTTTTTTTTAACTTAATTTATGCGCCAGCTTACCAAGGCATCTCTCGGAGGTAATCTCTCGACACTGGCCCTTCTACTCCCCTCCATGGCAGGCCATCTCCGGATCTCCCCTCACTCAAGGGACTTCCCAGCGCCCTGGATCAACACCCGGGGCAGGGCCCGCCTTCCTGTGGCAGCATCTGTCTGAAATTAGAGGGTCCGTCCCTCTTGTGAAGCCGGGCATGGATCTCCGGTGTGGCCTGCCCAGAACTGGGGATGTGAGGGAGGTCCCTGGGGTCCTCGTCGCCTCATCGGCAAGCCAGGGTTTTTTTCTTGGTGTTTCTCCCCATCCCATCCCCCGCCCCCACAGTGGAGCTTGGATTTGCAATGACGTCCCTTGTCCACCAAGCTCCACCCTTGCCATACAGCTGCGGCGCATTGTAGCATCCCCCGACTGTCGCCAGAGGGTGTGCAAGAGCAATGCATATCCCTGCTACCCCCCAGGAAAGGAGAGCTGTCCTCCGGACACTCAATTCTTTCCCACCCCTGCCGACCCCCAGTGTCTCGGGCTCGTTCCCAATCCCAGGTCACCGGAGTAGCGTGAGGTAAGGTGACTGGTGCCTTAACCCTCAGCGCCACCGTGCCGGCCCTCCTGTGAGTATATTTAAGGGCAGATATCAGTGATATTTTTTGCTTCCTGGGGACCTAGAGTGAGGATATCGAAATATGTGGACCCCTCCACTCTGTAGTGCCCTACCACTCCAGTCCCCCCCAACCTGTAACCGAGCCAGCAACTGGCACAGCTGCTGTTAATCACTGAAAGTGTACTATATACAGTACAAGCTCATTCAGAGCTCAGTCGGTGGCTGGCCATGGTGGTGAGCGGTGGGCTGTGCCAGTCACCGGCTCGGTTATGGGTTGGGGGAGCAGGGTGATAGGGCACTGCGTGGTGGGGGAGGGTCCACTAGAGCACCAGGAATTTCAGGATATCATTGAATTGCATGTAACCCCTAGGTGGCGCTATCCCAAAGGACACTACCTCTGCCTGCGTGACTAGGCACAGGTTGAGGGGCCTGAGTTCTGGGAATGGGTGCCTCCACCCAGAAGAATAGTTTTGGGGTAGCATAACTGCTGTGGGTATAGTCCTCTGGGACACTATCACCCCCCACCAACCCTTCTAGTGGCCTAAGCAGATAAGCAGATGCACAATCACATATACCATATGACATCAGTGTTGAACCCACACTCAATGCACTTACCACCAGGACAGGATCAGCTATACAAGCCCTGAAGACCCCCCCTGTAAAACAAGGCCTGCAGTATAACAGTTCAATGGCAATACAGTATTCCCTCCACAAAGGTACACACTAGCCAAGTTAAATGCAGAAAGAATAGAATCTGATTTATTCAGGGGACGTGAATAAGGGTAGGGCAGCAATCTAGCATTTGAATTCAGATCTGATTTAGTTAGGTTAAAACATGTATGTTGTACGAGTCCCTCTAGCACAGTCACGCACACTCTGGGTACCCAGTTGTTTTTCAGGCTAGCCTGAAGCATTGCCCGGGGTAGGTCGGCGTTGCAGCTGTTGTTGGGACCCTTAGGAAAGAAACACGAAACATGCACTTTAACCCACAATTTGTATTCTGGAGCCGGATGGCTCAGTTCGTAATGATCAACCAAAACAATTAAATCAGATGACACACTTTGATTTGAACTTTGTTGCAGGGAGCTACCCTGATGTTTACTCATGCTACCCAGCGCAGGATGCAGGATTGACGAGATGAAGATCTCAGGATAGTATGCTGGTTTGCCAGGGGGGAGCAGGGCACACACAACACACTGTGGTGGTCGATCCTGTTTGATGGTGTTGAGCAGGGAGCTGAATCCCCGAGCGGGTCTTTTGTCAGATGAATCTCTGCGGCATGTGTGGAAATCTGGGCTGAGATGGTGAGGCCCAGACCCGGTGAATAATTCGGATGGCAGTCCATTTAGATGCTGGATGCAGCTGCCAGCTAGCGTGACACATTCAAAGGTGTGGGGAACCAAATCACGACCCACACTACACATTGGTGGTGCTTAGCAGAAAGCCCATGCTGCAGAGAAAAGCAGGAGGCAGTATAGCGTAGTGGTTTAAGGCTATGAGTTTCAAATCTGGAGACCTAGGTTTGAATCCCACAGCCCCCACTTACATTCTGTGTGACCCTGCGCAAGTTACTTAATTTCCCTGTGCTCCCAGGTCGCACCTGTAAACAAGTTTTCAGCTTAGTGTGCCACTCCTGGTTAAACAATTGAAAAAAAAAAATAATCAGCACAATTATAGTAAAAATAGCCAAATACCACAGTTCGGATGACAGTTTGGTTGTAATTAAATAGTATCTCTGCACAAACCGTTCGCTCTGTGGTTATTTCATGTCCTGACAGGCTGATCGCTCCAGAAGCAACTCTTCGGTCCTCACAGGCAAAATTCACTCTTTCACAATTCAGGATTTTTGAAACAGAAATTTTGGATAAAGTCCCACGTTTAATTGCAGACTTCTTCACTCGAGAAGATGGTAGCAGGCAGGCCAGACACAGCCTTCCTGCCGATTCCCCCATGCTACTATGCAGGAGCAGCTGCACAAATTACTGGAGCTGTTCACTTTCTCAACTCCAACTACACACTGAATCACTGCTGCAGGCAGCTCTGGGATTTCCCAGTGATCCAAAAGGTTCGGTTCGTTGATACATCTGTCTGACACAGAAGGGGCTCCCCCTCCAGGTCCATTTAGGCGCCAAACAGTAAAAACTACAATTCCTACAGAATTTCATTCCCTCAAGACCCCTGGGGACTGTCTCCATTTTAAGGTCCCCAAAGGTAAGGATTGGCCCACACTGGCAGTCCAGAACCAAAATGGTGGTGCTTAGCAGAAAGTCCATGCTGCAAAGGAAAGCAGGTTAGACAAACTACTGTATTATTATTACTAAAGCGGATCAATCAATCACATTTTATTTGAAATATAGCACTATTCCAGAAGATCATAGCACTAGTACATAAACAATAAAAAAGTTCATATTAAAAACAACTGCAGCAGCTCAAATAAGATCAGGGAATGCCAATATAAATAATCAAGTTTTTAAGGCAGATTTAAAACTCTCCTCCATCAGGCACTGTCATATCCAACGAGGTAGAGAATTCCACAGGGATGGGGCCACACATTCAAATGGTCAGGCCCCAGATGACTTTAAATGAACCCTGGCAATCTCTAGCAATCGCTCATCGGTGGAGCAAAGCGGCTGGGAGGAGCAGTAGGGATGAAGAAGACCTTGCAGATATCTCAGTCCCTGTCCGTGTAGGGCCTTGTAGGTCAGTAAACTGACCTTAAAGGTGATCCACCACTGAATAGGCAGCCAGTGCAGATCTTGTAGCACTGGCATGACATGACAACTATGAGGTAGCCCAGTCAACACCCTAGCTGCTGTGTTCTGCACCAGTTGCAGGCTAGTGGATATCAACCCCCGGAAGCCCTTGGTAAAGGGCATTACAGTAATCAAGGCATGAGGTTACAAAGGCATGAACCAAAACTGGCAGGTCATCAGTTGGAACTAGGTGCTTGATCTGGGCTACATTTCTTAGATAGTAAAAGGCAGCCTTGACAACGGACGACACCCGATGCTTAAGCGTCAATCTGTCATCAAGAATCACACCCAGATCTCGCACACGCTCAGAAGTCGCCAGCTGGCGACCACTGCGCCAAAGCCCTGAAGCTTGCACCTCTGATGGCCCCTCTACCCGATGACCCGGGACCACCACCAAAACCTCAGTCTTATCTGGATCAGCCTCAGCCAGCTGGCACTCATCCAGTCCCTGATCTCGGAAAGGCAGTTGTTAAAACTTGAGATAGCTCCTCCCTGATCGGGCACAAAGGACATGTAGAGCTAAGTATCATCTGGATAACAGTGGAAACTCAGTCCATACCACCTTACAATGTCTTCCAATGGCAGCATGTACACTGTGAACAGCATAGGAGACAGCACAGAGCCCTGCAGGACCCCACATGGCAGGGAGACCTTGTCAGAGGAGTAAACCCCGCAGACAACTCTCTGAAACCTGCCAGTGAGGAAAGAATGGAACCATCTGAGGACTGTACCAGACAGTCCACAGATTAACTGCAGGCACTCAACTAGCACTGCATGGACCACAGTGTCAAATGCCGCTGAGAGATCAAGAAGAACCATGATGGAACATCTCCTCTGATCTCTTGCTGTAAGGAGATCATTGAGGATCCAAACAAGGGCCATCTCAGTACTATGCAGTTTCCAGAAACCAGACTGGAGAGGATCATAGATGTTGTGGATGGTCAGATGATCCTCCAGCTGCAGCGCAACCACCTTCTCAATAACCTTACCCACAAAGGGAAGGTTAGAGATGGGTCTGTAGACTCTGTAGTTAGCAAGACAGTCTGGGTCGAGAGATGGTTCTTAAGAAGGGGTATCACTACCGCCTCCTTCAGGGTGCCCGGAAACAAAAGGGAATCTAATGAACACCAGACTATCTCAGCAAGGACTGGGCCAATGGTCTAAACGCACTCCACAAGGAGGCACATTGGGCCCGGGTCCAAACCACAGCAGGTCGGCCGCAAAGACTGGATAATCCTCATGACATCCCCGAATGCCAGCTGGCCTAAGTCAGACCAGACAGACCGAGGAGCTGCTACCTCCCACCGATCAGCATCAGCCCCATTGGAGCGCACTGCATGGACCTCAGACCTGATGTCGGCAACCTTATCGGCAAAAAAGCAAATTAACTCGTCGCATTTCTCTTGCGACAATGCTCTCTGAGACTGCAGACAGGCAGGACTGCACAGTCTGTCTACAGTTCGGAAGAGCTGAGCCGGTCGATTTTGTGCCGCAGCAATCTCCCTGGACAGGAACTCTGCCTTCTTATGGGAGATTGCCGATTGATAGTCCTTATAATAGGCCAACAATCTAAATCTGTCATCATCCAGGCCCGATTTTTGCCAGCGACGCTCCAGCCTTCGTCCCACTTTCCTCAGTTCCCTCAAGGTCCTATCAAACCAGGGGGGACCGAGGGTGCTGGGTAAGGGGGCGAACACGGACAGGAGCGAGACAATCCAGTGCCACAGTCACAGCGTCATTATAACCCCGGACTAGGGCATCTGGATCACTGCTACTCCTTGGCAGCCCCGATAGGTCCAGTACAACCAACAGGCCATCAGGGGACAAACCCCTTAAAGGACAGTACCGGACTATCTCCGTAGGGGTAGACCTATATGGGGGGGGCTGGAAATTGAATCTTATGGTGTGATGGTCTGACCAACTGACTGGCTCCACCACCAAATCAGAGGTCTCCATACCCAGAGGGAAAACTAAGTCCAAGAATTCACCGTGACTATGGATCACAGAGGTAATCACCTGTGAGAAGCCCAGCAAATTGATCAGCTGAAGGAAGTCTTGACCAAACTGCGAGAGTTCATCATTGACCCAGGCACTGAAGTCCCCCAGAACCATCCATCTAGGGGACTCCAACACCATGTTGACGATGAAGTCCGTGACTTCCTGCAGGAATTGCTTCTCGCCCCCGGTTGGACAGTAGACGAGAAGAATCCTGCACCCCACACCTGCGCCCACAATACATTCGAAGGATCGAGTCTCCCCAACTGGCACATCCACATCCAGATAGTCAGTAAACACAGTTCCTAGTAGGGTTTCCTCTGCACAATTAAAAATGGCAGAATGAAGCAACTGTAATGCAGACCGGGCAGGACTCGAGCCTGAAACTACTCGGCCCCCTCCAGATTAATTATAACCATGAAAATGATACCTCTTAAAGAGACAAGCATGGAGGTTAATAGGGCACTCACATGCTAACCTTTTAAGCTGTTTAGACACTGAACACTGGCCTGGCAGTGGGCATTAGGCAAGCCCAGGAAGACATTTTAGGAACCCCCATTTGTAGGGGGGTTACACCCTTCCCTGCCTGGAAAAAACTTGGCGTCCGTGTCAAGTCTATACTCACAATAACTTTATAGGAAGACATTAAACTATATGAGACATATATGTTTCATTAATATACGAGACAAAATAAAGACTGAGGCATCAGTAAATGTAAACTTATAACAGTACTATGCTTGTTCATAATATACTCCGTATATTCTGTAATGACAAAAGTTATGCATTTACCATACACCTTATAATTTCACTATGATTTACACAATAATATCACTGTACTTATTCAAATTATTGTTTCCTGCACTCTAAATAACATAGATGGGAGCCCATCCCTAACAGCTAACTTGGGGCTAGATGGGGCAGAGGCACCATCTTCTGAAGGATGAACAACTAACTTGTTAGCTGCAGAAAGGCTCAGTTTGGCAGTGAGCTTTCAGAGATATACACACCTTTGTGGACAACATTTAAGGGGAGTCATAGCTGAGACATACTACTGGTTTAGTAGCTCTTTCAGACTTTCTTGGGGGAACAGACACAGGCTCTGGCATATCAACATTGGCATTAGTCTCTTCTTTGGTAGGAAGGGGTACCTCTGTACTGCGTGAAGATCCCAGAAGGGGAACATTATCGGCTCCTTGCTCTGTTGATTCTGTTTCCACCATATTATGCTCATCATTGTACTATGTAGAAGGCCCAGATTTATCATCCAGTTAAAACTCTGAGACTTCCGGACTTTATGGCACTGGAGTGGTACTTTCATCACTGGAAGATGCCATAGGGTCATTCAGCACAACAAGGTTGGGACCATCACTTTCACACTGCTCTTTAGATTCTGGTATGTCACCAGGAAGGTTTATGGCATCGAGTTCTTCCTCTGGTAGTTCAGACGGTTCTACTAAACACAAAGAATCAGCTACTTCAGACATTATACTTTGCACCTCACTTTCGGGGGACTCAGGTTCTAAGGAGGAAACTGCGGGGTTAGGCAGTCCTGAAGGCCCAGCTTCATTTCCATAGTTGCACATGGGATGTCCTTGAAACAACTGACTCAGTTCATATGAAGGACAGTAAGGAGCCTCACACTCACTGTTGTCAGATTCAGACTGGCAGTTACTGTCATTTTGGGCCTGCCGAGGGGAAGGCCTTGATTCTTGAACAACGGGAGAGGGCTGACTCTGTCTCTTTTTAGCAGCAGCATGAGTCACTGGCCCAGGAGGGGCAACATCTGATGGTTCAGCATCAATAATTACTTGGCCAACAGGCAGCAGCTGGTTCCTGCGCATGGTCTGAACAGCTCGAGAGTCATTTTCAGGACACACTCTGTACACAGGTAGGTCATTCAGTTTGCTGACTCCTATGTGTGGAAGGTGGTGCCATCTATTGGCAAGTTTAAGTTTTCCATGCAGTCCCAAGTTGTAGAATAACACACAGTGTCCAGTCAGCAACTCCTGGGCCTTTACCTGCCTGTCATGTCTTTCCTTGTTGGCGAGGTTTCTTTTCGCAGCCATAGTTTGTGCCATTTGATATGCATGGTTTAACTGAACTTTCTAGTTTTTGTACATATTGCAAGTAGTTTTCAGCATGAACCCCATCTGGGGACACTCCGAAACAGATGTCTACAGGTAACCGAGCTTCCCGGCCAAACAAGAGACAGTAGGGGGAAAACCCGGTAGCATCACTTTTGGTGCAGTTGTAAGCGTGTACCAAGGTGCTGATCTGTTGGCTCCACTTCTGCTTATCTTTAGGGTGAAGCGTGCCCAACATGTCCAGGAGGGTCCTGTTAAAACGTTCAGGTTGTGAATCCCCCTGAGGGTGGTTGGGAGTGGTTCTAGACTTCTGTACTCCTCCCAAGGGAGAGCACCTCTTTTATCAATCGGCTTTCAAAGTCCCTTCCTTGATCAGCGGAATTCGTTGGGGCGCATCATAATGGACAAAGAATTTTTCTGTCAGCCCCTTGGCCACAGTGGAGGGTTTTTGATCTTTTGTGGGATAGACCTGGGCATAACTTGTAAAATGATCTGTCACAACTAGCATGTTCCCAATGTTTTTCTGGTCAGGTTCCAGGCACAGAAAGTCAAAGCAAACCAACTCCATGGGGCACTGGTGGAGATATTAACCAATGGAGCAGCTTTCTGAGGCAAGGCTTTTCTTTGAAGGCAATGACTGCATGTTTATATACAGGTCTCAACATGAGCCCCCATTTTCGGCCAGTAGAACCGGAAGCAAACCAGATCAGGTGTCCGGTCATAACCTAGATGTCCCATGTGGCTGTGAAGGGATTGATGTACTAACTGTTTGAAAGCTGTGGTCAGCACCAACTGCTGCTTGTCCAGTTGCCCTTGGTGATTCACTGTTTCTCTATACAATAGTTGGTCATGTAACTTAAGCTTGGGGCCCTCCCTGAGCAATAAAGCAGTTTGTGAATCAGAGGAACTGAGTTCGGATATATCTTTTCTAGCACACAGGGCATTGAGCACAGGCTAGATCATTGGGTCTTGGGATTGAGCCCACTGGATACTGTCATTGTCAAACTGAGGCAATGCACTAAGGTCTAATGCTGTAAAATAGTAGTAGGCTACGGGGACACAGGTGCTGGGGGGCTCCAAGCAGTCCACCAAGTAATCAACAGTGTCTGCAGATGGGTGGTCATCCTTATCAAATTTTTGGCACAAAGCTTTGATAGATTGTTCAGACAACCTCACCCAGTTGTCAGTGGGGTTCGGTCATCTTGAGAGGGCATCTGCATCTATATTGTTCAATCCAGGTCGGTATTCCACCGCATAGTCATATGTAGACAGGGCAGAAAGCCACCTGTGCCTGGTGGAGTCTAGTTTGGCTGAAGTTTGTTCATAAGTCAATGGGTTATCAGTTTTTACTAGAATCTTAGCCCCATAGAGGTATTCATGGAACTGGTCCACCACAGCCCACTTGAGGGAGAGAAATTCAAGTTTAAGGAAGGGGTAGTTGCACTGAGATGATGTTAAATTTCTGCTGGTGAAAGTCACGGGTCGCATGCCCTCCTTATAGTCTTGATATAGCACAGCCCCTAAACCCTTCAAGCTGGCATATGTATGTAGAACATAGGGTTTGGTGCGGTCAGCATAAGCGAGCATCGGTGCATGGATGAGTTGATGAATAATCTCAAAAAGTGCAGACTCACACTTAGAGGTCCTCCGGGTCCCAAATGGCTCATTTGTTCTGAAATATACTTTCTCTTCCTCCTTGATGGAGCTTTTCTGTACTTTTGGTTAGTAGGGTGATAGCCTTGGGTTAGGTTCAGTAAAGGGCGGATGACTTTTGAGTAGTCTTTAATGAATCGGCGGTAACAGCCGTAGAATCCCAAGAATCGTTGTAATTGTTTCAAATTAGTCGGCTGATGCCAGGTGGTCAGGGACGCCACTTTACTGGGGTCTGTCAGAATTCCATCTGCTGACACTATATGCCCAGCGTACTTCATGGATGTTTGAAAGAACTGGCACTTGTCTATAGACAGTTTCAAACCGAAATCCTCCAAACAGTCAAGAACTTTGAATAATCGGGCCTCATGCTCTTCTAAAGTATGTCCAAATGTGATGACGTTGTCCAGGTACACTAGGCACTCCAATAAGTTCATATCTCACACAGCACATTCCATCAGCCGCTGGAAAGTGGCGGGTGCACCCGAAATACCTTGAGGCATCCGCAGAAACTCATAGAATCCTATGGGACAAATGAATGCTGTATTCTCACGGTCCTCTGGGGCCATCAGGATCTGATAATACCCGCTCCTCAGATCAAGCACTGAAAACTACTGGCTTCTGTTCAGGCAAGCAAGGGCATCCTGGATGCAGGGTATAGTATACTGGTCTAGTACAGTCCTCCGGTTCAGAGTCCGATAGTCTATGCACATTCTCACTAATCCATTCTTCTTGCATACCACTACAATCAGAGAGGCATAAGGGCTCCTTGACTCCTGGATAATCCCAGTAACTAACATCTCCTGCAGGTGCCTCCATACATCATCTATATCAGCTGGGGCAAGGCAGCGTGACCTCTCTCAGAATGGCATGTCATCATGGAGTCGAATATGATGCTCAGCTCCAGTGACACATTCCACATCCCTTTCTTTTAGAGAAAACACTCAGTTCCTCTGGGATAGCTTCCAACTGATCCTGGTCTTCCATTCAGCAGGCAATGGGGACTCTCAAAAATCAAACAGGTCCGGGGTCACCTCCTCTCTCTCACCAGTGCATTTTTTGCTGGGCAGCACTGCAGTGTCCGTGCAGTGCACCGTGGCTAAGGTACATCCCCGGTTTACTCATACCTCTTGATCAGATACATTCTGGATTTGCACCACCACCCATCAGGCATAAGCATGGGCTCGAGTTGGAAGAATATTGCTCTTAACCAATAATCCTTCTGGCAACTTCCCCTCCTCTGGGGCATCCAGCATGCCGATTTTGTTTTTACGTCTTTCTTGAAGTACACTTCACCACAGATGGTATAATCAGTGTTGGGCGGTAGCACCAAGGAGTCAGGATCTTTCTTCCACACTACCCCCACAGGCTCATCTCTCCCCATCTCTGGATTATGTCTTTGTAGTTCATAAGCTCGTTTCACCAAGGCTGGAATTCGCATTGCCCATCCAGTTCACTGTCCCTGCTTCTCTTGACACAGCTGAGCCAACCTCCCAAACATGTGAATGTTGGTACCAGTGAGTAGGGGAACACCATCATACAGTCCCATAGGTGGATATACCAGGGCCAGGGTCTCTACTTGCTCATCTACACTGGCTACAGCTGTGGGAAAAGACAGCCAGAGTCGGACATATCCCAGGTAGGGGTAAGACTTCTCACTCAGTCTGCACACATGCAGGCCTTCTAAAGGTTGTAGGGGCACATCAGATTAAGTGTTTGTTGTACCAGTCTTGAACCACAATGGTTACTTGTGATCTGCTGTCTAGTACAGCCTGAGCAAAGACACCATTCACAGTCACAGTGGTCTCCATTGATGGGCCCACCACTTCGGACAAATCGGGTGAAGTTGGCTTAGCAGTCCACCCTGTAGCAGTCTTTGAAGAATAGCACTTTTTTACAGGCCCAGTTTGCAGCCTTATGTTGCTCCGCTGAACCAAAGCCAACAACCTGGAGGTGACTCTTCTCAAATTCTCAGGGAGAGTGCAGCTTGGCCTAGTGTGTCCGTTCTCCCCACAGCGATAACAGAATACTGGTTCCTTTGAGTATCTGGAAGGAAGGGGTCATCCTTCACTTTAGATTGGTTAGGAAAACCCTGAGGGTCCTCTTTGGGTTGGGGCTCAGTTTCCCTCTCCTCTTGGCCTCTCCAGGGATCAGTTATATGAGTGGCTCGAATGCGGTCTTCCACCAAGGTTCTCAGCTCTCTCACTTCCTCCATCAACTTGGTTTCAACCCGGGGTTCAGGGGCAATGATGTAAAACCCCACCCTTGGGCGAAGCTTCACCTCTGAGCTCCGCGGATGTCTGACAGGAGGATGGACCTTAACCACCTTGGCTGCCTGTTGACTTGCTCTCATCTCTTGCACCTCCTTAAGCAACTCTCTCATTTGTTGAAGCTCAGACGCATCATTCCATTCATCAGGCTGGTCAAGGATTTGGCTGGTATGGGCAACCCCGGCATAGGGCTCCCAACCTTCTTCATCATTCTTGGCTTCCCAAATTTCCTTCATAAGCCAGCAATACTCAGGAGGATTCATTTCTGATCTTGCAATTTTAGCTTCAGCATTAGCACACTGGAATACCTGGCAAATTTCAAAATATGTTCTAATCTGACTCGATTCAGGTCATGGGCAGGCACCCCTCCTTTCCTATGGGTCCCCTGCAAGGCCCTCTCAATTCGGGTGATGAACATGGACGGTTTTTCATTTTTCCATTGTTTGGCAGATTTAAACTTCCACATCAGGTCTTCTTCAGATTAGGTGCTGCCGAACACCCCTTCCTGGGCAGAGAGGTACTCAGCTGCAGTGGCTTCTGGGCTTGTGGATCGAAGGAAACAGATAGCCTCCAGTGCAGGGCCCCTTAAGCTCTCCATAAGTCTCTTTCTCTTTTCTCCCTCAGAGCATTACCACTCCTGGACTGGGGGGTGGCATAGTCCATCCAGGTTTCCAAATCATCCTCCCCCACAGGCACCGGGACTGCACCAGAAAATAGCCTAAGCCTACAATAAGAGTCCAGGTGCACAGATGGTATCACATTGGGGGATGCTACCACAGGGGAAGCTCTAGGGGTAGCTGGAGAAGCTAGGGGGGACTGCAAAGGAGTGGTCTTTTCAGAAATATCTAGCATTTTCACTAGTTCTTTGGCAGTTCGCCCTTCAGCAGCTAGTAGCCTGAGCAATTTGTCCTTGAACATTTGAGGAACCCCCCGGAGAGGACGGGTCACTGTGTAAATTAATAATTCGACACCCCTTCTGGGACCCCTCAGGCAAGACAATGGGTGAACTCTCTCAGGGTCTATGGGGAGGCTGCAGGAGAAGAGGACCACCATGGTCTGGTCAAACAACTCAGAGTCCCTTCCCCTCATTTCAACCTTCCCCAAGCACTTTATCTGTTCTACAGTCTCTACAATAATAGCATTATTGGTCCCTAAAGGGATATCCAGCAATAATATGGCATGCTGAAGGTCTACCCCTTCAGCTTCACTCCACCCCATCATGCGATGCACAACCAGCTTGTTGGGGGCAATCTTAAGCTTGGACATAGTGAGCACCTCCATTTCTGACAAATTCAAAGTACCAGGGTTGCAGTTCCCACTTCTGACCACTAGAGGGTGCAAATCCCAGCGGTGCCTCCAAGATGTAATCCCCAGGTGGTGCTATCCCAAGGGATACTACCCCAGCCTGCATGACTAGGTGCAGGTTGAGAGGCCTCAGTTCTGTGAATGGCTGCCTCCACCCAGAGGAATGGTTTTGGGGTAGCGTAAGTGCTGTGGATATAGTCCTCCGGGGACACTATCACCCCCCCACCAACCCTTTTAGTGGCCTAAGCAGATAAGCAGATGCACAATCACATATACCATATGACATCAGTGTTGAATCCACACTCAATGCTCTTACCACTAGGGCAGGATCAGCTGCAGAAGCCCTGAAGACCCCTGTAAAACAATGCCTGCAATATAACAGTTGAATAGCAATACAGTATCCCTTCCACAAAGGTACACACTAGCCAAGTTAAATGCAGAAAGAATATAATCTGATTTATTCAGGGGACGTGAACAAGGGTGGGGCAGCAATCTAGCATTTGGTTTCAGATCTGATTTAATTAGATTAAACATGCAGGCTGTAAGAGTCTCTCTAGCACAGTCACACACACTCTGGATACCCAGTTGTTATTTAGGCTAGTCTGAAGCATTGCCCAGGGTAGGCCGGCATTGCAGCTGCTGTTGGGGCCCTTAGGAAAGAAACAAGAAACATGCACTTTAACCCACAATTTGTATTCCAGAGCTGGATGGCTCAGTTCGTAATGATCAACCAAAACAAATCAAATGGCACACTTTGATTTGAGCTTTGTTGCGGGTAGCTACCCTGATGTTTACTCATGCTACCCAGAACAGGATGTAGGATTGAAGAGATGAAGACCTCAGGATGGTATGCTAGTTTGCCAGGGGAAGCAGGGCCCACACGATTCACCGTGGTGGTCAATCCTGTTCGATGGTGTTGAGCAGGAAGCCGAATCTCCGAGCGGGTCTTTCATCGGATGAATCTCTGTGGCGTGAGTGGAAATCTGGGCCAAGATGGTAAGACCTAGACCCGGTGAACAATTCGGATGGCAGTCCGTTTAGTGCTGGAAGCTGCATCCAGCTAGCATGACACATTCAAAGGTGTGGGAAACCAAATTGCGACCCACACTACACATGCAGCACAATTATAGTAAAAATATCCAAATGCCACAGTTCAGATGACAGTCCAGTTGCAATTAAACAGTGTCTCTGTGCAAACCGTATGCTCTGTGGTTATTTCATTTCCTGATTGGCCGATCGCTCCAGAAGCAAATCTTTGGTTCTCACAGGTGAGCGTCACTCTTTCACAATTCAGGATTTTGGTCACAGCAACAGCAATTTCCGATAAAGTCAGACATTTAACTGCAGACTTCTTCACTCGAGAAGATGGTAGCAGGCGGGCCAGACACAGCCTTCCCACCGATTCCCCCATGCTACTATGCAGGAGCAGCTGCTTGAATTTCTGGAGCTGTTCACTCTCTCAACTCCAGCTACACACTGAATCACTGCTGCAGGCAGCTCTGGGATTTCCCAGTGATCCAAAAGGTTTGGTTGGTTGATCCATCTGTCTGTCACAGAAAGAGATCCCCCTCCAGGTCCATTTAGGTGCCAAACAGTAAAAACTACAATTCCTACAAAAATTCACTCCCACAAGACCCTTGGGGACAATCTCCATTTTAAGGTCCCCAAAGGTACTGATTGGTCCATGTTGGCAGTCCAGAACCAAAATGGTGGTGCTTAGCAGAAAGTCCATGCTGCAAAGGAAAGCAGGTTAGACAAACTGCTATATTATTATTACTAAAGCAGATAGTCAGCAAACAAACACAGTTCCTAGTAGGGCTCCCTCTGCACAATTAGTGATGGCAGAATGAAGCAGCTGTAATGCAGCACGGGCGGAACTCGAGCCTGAAACTACTTGGCCCCCACCCAGATTAATTATAACTATGAAAATGACACCTCTTAAAGAGACAGGCAAGGAGGCTAACAGGGCACTCACATGCTAAACTTTTAAGCTGTTTAGACACAGAACACCAGCCTGGCAGTGGGCATTAGGAAAGCCCAGGAAGACATTTTAGGAACCCCTATTTGTAGCGATGTTACATGTGGATCAGGGCTAGGGCAGTCCTCTAGACCACCATGGCATATAATTATTATAATACAAATAGTACTAAATATCATAATGGGGAATCTGGGCTTGGGGGAGAGCACTAGACTATCAGAGATAATAAATAATTGATTATACATATTAATAATTGTTATAATGGGAGACCAGGGCTTGGGAGGTGCTAACAACTTAAAGTGTTACAGGGGATCGGGCTGGGGGGCACTAGACTACCAGGGATAATAAATAATTGATTATACATATTAATAACTGTCATAACGGGAGATTGGGGCTAAAAAGGTGCTAATAACTTAAAACATTACGGTGGATCTGGCCTTGGGAAGGGGGTCACTAGACTACCAGGGATAATAAATAATTTATTATACATATTAATAATTGTCATAACGGGAGATTGGGGCTTGGGGGGCACTAATAACTTAATGCATTATGGGGGATCAGGGCTTGTGGGGGTGGCACATTGGCGCACCCTCTCAGAGGATTTCTAAGTACCGTTAGACCAACCCTTAAAAAATATACAACTAAATTAACAACACACATATACATAGTATGTGTTTAGAATGCCTCTTTGCATTCAGCTTGGAAGGGTATTAGCCATGTTGTAATCAGATTGGGTAATTAAAAAATTATCGTACCCTATTATACAACATTACTAAACCAGGTAGGGTAGAATATTACCTGAATTATCCTACCGGTTTAAATAGGCAGATACCTGAGTTACCCTATCCAGCTACCTGTCAGGCAGCCCGAGCCTATTTTTTAGTGGTCAAGTTTTGTGATTCAGTAAGAAAATCAAACCTCTGGACTTTACATTTTGCCAGACTCTGTGGGCCTGATTCACAAAGGGTGCTGCGTTCGTCGCAAGCTGCGGCAAACAGCAGCTTGTGCCCAGGCCCCGTGCACCAGGGACTGTGCACCCGATTCAGGTACAGGAGGGGTCCCAGTACCTAAGTCCCCATATCTGCAGCAAACCCTCCCATGCAGCAAACACACAGCACATAGGAGGGATTGCCACATGCCCCTTGCATCAATGGCAACCCGTTCCCTCGCCCTGATCCACGTTATGCCCCATACACAGTGGCATCCCCCGCCTGATCCACGAAGTGCCCGGCAGGTGTATGATATTTAGTGGCATACCCACGCCCAGATCCCCGCTGTACTCCACATACACAGAGGAACCCCCCTGCCCAGATGTCCCTGTTCCCATGGCAAAGAAGAAAAAAATTACTCACCATAGTAATGTTGTTTCTTCTAATGGAGTCTTGCTGTATTCTAACTATATGCAGTTAGCCCCAGCACTTGAACTGCTCCGGAGAGGAAAGGTTAACTCTATGCAGCAGCATAGAACATTTGAGTTCGAGCTTGGTTTTCAAACCTCTGTTTCTGGTACATCTCAGTGTAACTGTCAGATTCTTACGAGCAAAACTAATGGTCCTAAAGACTCAAGTCAAGAACCCAAGAAAAAATAGAGTAGATAGTGAAAGATATATACAGTATATATATATATATATATATATATATATATATATATATAAACAACAACCACCCCACCCTGAATAGAGGGAGGGGTTACAATGTACACCCCTGAGGTGCATCACTGTACCTGCCAGCCCACTTCCCAAAAACTAGGTTCTGAGAGGGGAGGGATGTCGGAATACAGCAAGACCCCATTAGAAGAAACAACATTACTATGGTGAGTAATTTTTCCTTCAAACAACATGAAATCTTGCTGTATTCAGACCATATGCAGACTACCAAGCAGTTCCCCCCAGGAGGAGGGGACACAGAACCTTACTTTGGGAACAGGTTCTGCAACACTGCTGTACCAAACCTAGCATCATTCCTAGTCTGGATGTCCAGAGAGTAATGCTTGATGAATGTATGGACTGTTTTCCAGGTGGCTGCTTTACAAATCTCTACCAAGGAGATATCTCTAGCAGCAGCAAGAGAGGCAGCTGTACCTCTAGTCTAGTGGGCCCTCAGGCCTGAAGGAGGTTCTTTGCCCAATTTGGCATAGCAGAATTGGATACAAGAGGCAATCCACCTGGCAATAATTCTTTTAGTAGCAGATTTCCCTTTTCCCACTTCCCTATAAGTGATAAATAGCTGGAGACAATCATTTCTATGTGCCTTAGTATGCTCTATATAGTAGCTAAGTGCCCTTTTAACATCCAGGCTGTGTAATCTTCTCTCACCTGAAGAAGGATGATCAGTGAAAAACACAGGTAGAGACATAGACTGGTTCAGATGAAAATCTGATACCACTTTAGGTAGAAACTTTCTATTCGTCCTGAGGACCACCTCATCTCTATGGAAGGAAATAAAGTCAGGTTCAACTGACAGGGCATGTAATTCACTAATCCTCCTGGCAGAGGTAATAGCTACCAGGAACATAATTTTCCAGGTCAAGTACTTAAGCTCAGCCGAAGCTAAAGGCTCAAAGGGTGGCTGCATAAGCTGTGTGATGCAGACATTCAGATCCCAAGCCTGGGTAGGCTTTCTAAAAGAAGGGTTAATGTGAACCAGGCCTTTGAAGAACTTACTGAAGACAGGATGTGATGCCAGGGAAGAGCCCTTCCCTGCAGAAAGAAAGGCAGACACAGCTGCTAGATGAACCTTAAGGGTTTCGGGCTTAAAGCCTAGGCCATTAACGTGTACCAGGTAATCTAAGGCTGTGGCAATGCCTGCAGCATCTGGTTGTAAGCCTCTCTGAGAACACCAAATGCTAAATCTTTTCCATTTAGAATGATAAGTTTTTCTGGTAGTAGGTTTCCTAGAGACCTTCAGAATGTCCATCACTCCCTGAGAAAGATGTAGGCCTGCATATTCTAACTCTTCGAGAACCAGGCTTTGAGAGACTGGAGATTGGGGTACAAAATCTGCCCCTGAGAGGAGGATAGAAGATTGTGTCTCCTGAGAAGAGACAGGGGGAATGACACTGCCAGAGACAACAGCAGAGGATACCAAGGTTGTCTGACCCAATCTGGAGCCACTAGTATCACTGTGCAGGGTTGAGACCTGATTTTGACCAGAACTCGGAACAACAGAGGGAAGGGAGGAAAGGCATACAGAAACCTGCCCTTCCAATCCAATAGGAGAGCATCTAGAGGAACAGTCCCTAGGACTGGAGGTCTGCAGCAGAACAGAGGAATTTGATGATTGTCTGGGGCTGCAAAGAGATCTATCTCTGGAGTGCCCCATCTGGCGAAGTTTATTTTCAGGATGTGAGGGTCCAGAGTCCATTCGTGATGGCCCTGGGAAATTCTGTTCAAAGCATCTGCCAGCACATTGTCCTTCCTTGGAAGATGAACTGCTGTTAGGGAAGCCTGAAGAGAGTAGGCTAGAGACCACAGTTTCATGGCCTCTGTGCACAAGGATGTTGACCAAGTGTCCCCTTGCTTGTTTATGTACCACATTGTGGTGGTGTTGTCTGTCCTGACCTGCACCACTTTGCCTTTGACTAACTCTGAGAAAGCCTGAAGAGCTAGGAACACTGTCCTGAGTTCTAAAAGACTGATATGAAGGAGAGACTCATATTAATATCAAACACCCTGAGCAGTGAGGGCCCCCAGATAGACTCCCCAACCTAGGAGAGAAGCATCTGTGGTTAGAACCACTGAGGGAGCTTGACTGAGAAATAGAACACCTTGTCTGAGATTGTCCTGACCCAGCCACCACTGGAGAGCTTGAACCAGAGTCTGAGTCACTGGAATCAGTTTGGTGAGAGAGTCTTTTTTTCCCGAGATCAAAACGACCTTAGGTGGAACTGAATGTCCCTCATCTGAAACCTGGCTCCTTGTACCACTGCAGTCGAAGCTGCCATGTAGCCTAGGAGTTGAAGAAAGTGTCTGCCTGGGCAAGAAAGCAGAGGCCGAAAGGAAGAAGCCAGATCTGTAAGGGCCTTTACCCTTGCTAGTGGGAGGAAGGCCTTTGCCTGGACAGTATCTAACTCTACTCCTATGAAAGTAAGAAGCTGTACTGGTTTGAGAACAGACTTGGGAAGATTGAGAAGGAATCCCAGGGAACTGAGCAGATTCTGAGAGACTTACATAGCTGACTTGACCTGGTCTGAGGACTGACCTACATTGAGCCAGTCATCCAGATAAGGAACGATTGAGATAACCTTCCTTCTGAGGAAGGCTACTACTACCGCAATGCACTTTGCAAATACCCTTGGAGCTCATGTTAGGCTGAAGGGCATGGCTCTGAACTGGTAATGACCTGAGGGCAACTCGAACCTGAGGTACTTTCTGTGGGAGCACCTGATAGGACTATGGAAATAGGCATCATTGAGGTCCAGGGAAGCTAACCAATCCCCTGGCCTTAGAGAGGGAAGAATTATTCCCAGAGTCACCATTTTGAATTTTGGTTTTGTGATATGTTTGTTCAGATATCTCAAGTCTAGGATGGGTCGCCACTCCCCTATCTTTTTTGGAGTAAGGAAGTATCTGGAGTATAGACCCTTGCCCCTGTGCTGTGTAGGAACTCTCTCCACAGCTCTGAGATCTAGTAGGGAGGAAATCTCTGCCTCTAGGGCAATGGTTTCTGAACTTGTTGCAGGAGGAAATGACTTGACCCTCAATTTGGGAAACTTTTTGAAACTGAGAGCCAGTCCCTGGCTTACTACTTCCAGGACCCACTTATCTGAAGTAACAGACTTCCAAGCCTGGAAGTAGTAAGCCAGCCTGCCCCCTACTGGTATAGGGGCAGAGTTGGACTGACCCACCTGGATACCTGGAAATTTCCAGGTGGGCCCCCCGGTGACCCCAACTGACACATCAAGGTGTCTGTTTGGCAGGAGCCTTGGACTGGGAGGAGGAGGAAACAGCCCTGCTCATCCCCCTCATACCTCTCCCTTGAAAGAACCCCCACCGTGGGAAAGGAGAGGAAGTCTGGGATTGGTAAAAAGGCCTGCCCCTGCCCCTAGACTGCTGCTTTTGAGGAGTGGCTTGGCTCTCTTTGGCCTGTGCTCTCCTATAGGTGGTCCTGGATTCGTCCATTTTCTTCATGTAAGCCTCTGTCTGCTCCCCAAACAGAGAATTACCAACCACAGGGAAATCCATGGCCTTAGCCTGGGTATCCTGAGAAAGGCTAGCACACCTGCAAAAACCAATGTATCACCTGCAAAAACCAATGTAACACCTGCAAAAACCAATGTAACAACAAAAGAAACATCCCCCATGGGCAATATAGAAACTAAACAAAAGCAGGTTATTGTACTCGGAGATTCTATCATCAGATATCTTGATTGACCAATATGTAACCCAGACAAACAACACAGAATGTGTTCAAGTTTCAGAGGGACTAAAGTAGCAGACATAACAAGAATGGTAAAACCAATATTTACCAAGGCAGGCAAAAATCATTTAGTGATAATCCACGCAGGCACTAACGACATCAAAGATTCAAACCTTACGCAAATCAAACAGGATATTGTAGCACTAAACAACATTCTAAGTAAACATGGTTGTTCAGTATGCACCTCAGAGGTGCTACCCATTCCTAGAGCCACTGAATATACAACCACAAAAATTAAAGCTTTAAATGAGTGGCTGCGAAAATGGTGCTATAAACAAGAAATCAAATGCCTAACACACTGGGAAGAATTTGAGAACAGCCCATCTTTATATTGTTGGGATGGGCTACACCTCAGCAGAAGAGGGAGTACCATACTAGGATAAAAAATGAATGCCTACATAAATACTCATTTAAACTAACAAATAGGGGAGAGTCTGGGATCTCATCCCATCCTCTAGCTAATAATGTCAATTCACCATTAAACCTTAACTTCAATATTCTCACTTTTAATGCTAGATCAATGACTATTCCCAAATATGCTGAACTAGAAATACTAACGCATACTCTAGAATTAGCAATAATTGCTATAACTGAAACCTGGGGAAACACAGAAAAAATCTGGACAACAGAATTACCTGGCTATAAACACTTTTACAAACATAGAGACAACACAAAAAGAGGAGGAGGGGTTAGTTTATATATAAGAAATGACTTAAAATCTTACCAAAAAGACTCCAATCCCTGTTTAGAAAATGTTTGGGCATACATCCAAGTTACTTGTTCACACAAAATACTGATTGAAACCTGTTATAGACCACCAGCCTCAGATTTAGACACCACCAGGTTGTTAACTGAAGAAATACAGCAATTTGCCGATAAAAACGATGTATTAATATTAGGAGATTTCAACCTACCAACTATTAACTGGAATTTACTATCTGGAATAAACCAGCACGACAAACAATTTTTATCTGTTGTAACTGATCAAGGCTTAAAACAGATGGTGAGGGAGCCAACTAGGGAAAATAATTTATTGGACCTTGTTATTACCAACTTAGAAACCCCAACATCTGATATTACAATTTTACCACCAATAGGAAACAGCGACCATATGTCTATATATTTCTCAATCCAGCTACCCTCACAACCCAAAATAAGCAATATTAAAATAAAACAATATCACAAAGCAAACTTTGACCTTATTAAACAAGATTTGGGAAAAATAAACTGGGAACAGATTCCCCCCCTTAAAAACAAATGAAGCATGGGAAACAATAAAACAAAAAACATTACAACTTGACAAACAATATATCCCTGAAAGACTCAAATACAACAACAAAGGAAAAATCCCACAATGGTTCAATAAACATATAAAAACTCTAATAACTCGTAAGAAAAACCTTTTCTCTAAACTTAAAAAAACACCGGCACCTCAAATAAATAAAATATTAACATCCTATAGACAAACAGTTAAAGAACTAAAAAAGCATATAACAATAGCCAAACGCAACCTCGAATTTAAGACAGCGCACACAAAGGACTCCCATAAAGCTCTTTACTCCTATTTAAATTAAAAAAAGAACAGTAATAATCAAATTGGACCTCTAGTTATAAATACACATACCATCACTTCAGATATAGAAACAGCTACTGAACTAAATAACTATTTTTCAACTGTTTACACACATAAATCAGATTTTACTCCTATTACTGTATCCTCTATCACTGACATAAAAACAGACAGAATTTCAGAAGAAGATATTAAAAATGCACTAAACACCCTAAAAAAACACATAAGCCCAGGACCGGACAAAATTAGTTCTAGATTCTTAATAGAAACAAAAGATGTCATTATCCAACCATTAAAAATATTATTTAACAAATGCTAGAATGAATCATCAGTGCCAAATGAATGGCGTACTGCAATAGTCACACCTATTTTCAAAAAAGGCTCTCATTCAAAAACTGAAAATTACAGACCCATAAGTCTCACATCCATTCCATGTAAACTTATGGAAAAGATTATTAAGATTAAAATAGAAAATGAACTAACAACATTAAATACAATTGACACATACCAGCACGGCTTTAAACAGGGTTTTTCATGTGTAACAAACCTCATCTCCTTCTATGAATACATCAGCTATCACTTAGACAATAACACACCTATGGACGTCATACTACTTAATTACAGCAAGGCGTTTGATAAAGTTTCTCATTCTTTATTAATCAAAAAACTTATTAAAATAGGGCTGTCACCCACATTAACTTCTTGGATTAACCAGTGTCTGAACAACAGAACCCAGAGAGTCAGGGTCAATAATGTAATGTCCAAAGAGAGGGGAGTAAACAGCAGGGTCCCCCAGGGTTCTGTGCTTGGGCCAGTCCTCTTTAACTTGTTCATTGGAGATATGTACATATCAACAAATAATAAAATGGTAAAATTTGCTGATGACACTAAAATTGGGGGAAAAGCTATCATCAAACCAAAGACTCTGGCCTACAAACAGAACTATTGCTAACTGAGCAATGGGCATGTATGAACGAGATGCACTTTAATGTCACCAAATGCGCAACTCTTCATCTGGGTAAAAATAATCCACTACAAACATTTTATTTAAATAATATGGCTATTAAAACTTCTACCGTAGAAAAAGATCTAGGCATCCTAGTCAATAATAAACTGTCTTCCACCTCACATTGTACCAAGATAGCTAACCAAGCAAATGCCACTCTCAGGAGGATTAGCAAAACATTCATAAACAAAACTGAACAATGTCTACTGCCACTCTACAGATCTCATGTTAGACCATTTTTAGATTACTGTTCCCCATTCTGGAGCCCCTATTTAACTTCTGATATTAATAAGATTGAAAGCATCCAACATAAAGCAACAAAACTCATACCTCATCTTTCTAAATTTAACTACACTACCAGATTAGAACACACAGGTTTACTTACACTATCTCAAAGAAGACTTAGGGGGGGATTTGCTACTATTATTCAAAATTATAGCAAATACAGAACAGATGCAAAACTATGGTCTCAAATACTCTACTAGAAAAACAGCTGCAAGACTGCATAACAGACAACTGGAGATCATGAGAGCAAAAACAAACAAAAGAATGAACTTTTTTACTATAAGAGTGCCCAGAATCTGGAACAAATTACCACAGGAAATAGTCGACTCCCCTAACATATTGTCTTTCAAAAACAAACTGGACAAATGGTTGACTAATTAGGGACCCATTAAATGATCCACAAACGTGGAGGACAATCATGATGGGCTAACCGCCTTCTTTTGTCCCATATCACCAAAGTACCAAACTACCAAAGTACCTGAGCCAAGCAAATCTCCTAAGAGACACAGATTTAGCCATGACTCTAGATGCCACATCATTAGAGTCCACAGCAGCATGACATTGCACTTTTGATGCCTCAATTCCGTCAGCAGCCACATCCTCCAGTTGTTTGGCTAGCTGGGGGGAAGCTTTCTTTGCCAGTTCCAAGACAGTGTTCCATCTGGACTTCTGGTACCTGGCTGTATAGGCCATATAAGTTACCTACTTGAGTCCCAAGAAGGATGCCAAGTACTGTTTCTTAGCCATGGCATCCACCTTCCTGGAATCTTTATCTGGGGGGTGTGAAGCCAAAGGAATATTAGTTCTGTCACAGGCTGCAGCCTGCACTACCCCAACATGGCTGCAATGGTTGTATAAAAACTCCGTACCAGAGCCTGATGACATGTACCTCCTGTCCATTTTCTTATCCACAGGAGATAAAGAGTTAGGCATTTGCAAAATCTTTTTTGTCTGTTTCCCCAAAGATTTGTGTGGAGGGATAGACAGCCTCTTGGACTCTGGGACGTCCATCATTTCAACATAATCAGGCCATTCATCCTCTTCAGCAGCTTCCACCACTGGGGGCTGGAGCGTTTCAGCCACTTTTTTGTAAAACAAAAAATGGGAAAGGGACTCAGAAAGCCTAGGAGGGGAGACATTGGTAGGCCTGTCTGGGGAGATGTCAGGCTCTATAGGCTCATCTAGGCTCCAAAATCGTTGCCATCATCATCTTCATCATTGGGATAATCTTCGTCTCCTTCCCACTCCACTTCATAATATGCATCCGGATCATAATCCGATGGAGTCGGATCCGACCGAACCGACTGCTTAACCGGCGGTGTCAGTTCAGATGGAACCTGTACCGTAGACAGAGATTCGATACTGAAAAAATAAAGAAATCGGTTGATGAAACCGAACGAGTTTTACTTTAACCGAACCAAAGCTAAGGAGAAATCTCCAAAGAGACTTCATAGTTAGGCGGAGTAAAGAATCTGACAATTACACTGAGATGTACCAGAGACAGAGGTTTGAAAACCGAGCTCAAGCTCAATGTTCTATGCTGCTGCATAGAAATATGGAAGTTGAGGGCAGATAAGGACCGCAAGGCCCATCAAGTCTGCCCATTTCTTTTTCTACCTTATAAATGTGCCATCAGCCTTTGCTCTGTCAATGGCCTATTTTTTTGTACTCATCTGTATTGCTCTCTTATGCCTATCCCATGCCTGTTTGAAGCCCTGCACTGTATTCATATCTACCACTTCCTGAGGTAGGCCGTTCCATGCATCCATCACCATTTCTGTGAAAAAGAACTTCCTCACATTACCCCTTAATCGGACTCCCTCTAATCTCATGCTGTGTCCTCTTGTCCTACTATTTTCATATATTGAAACATGTTAGACTCTTTCACCTTGTTAATGCCCTTGAGGTGTTTGAATGTTTTGATCATATCACTCTCTCCTCCCTTTGCTGTAGGGTAACATATTGAGCTCCGTTAATCTGTCCTCATATGTTTTCTGATGCAGTCCCTGCACCATTGTGGTTGCCCTTCTCTTGACTGCCTCAATTTGGTTAATGTCATTGTGAAGGTGTGGCCCCCAGTACTGCACGTAGTACTCCAGATGGGGCCTAACCAGTGTCATGTAAAGAGCGGTTATTACCTCCCTCTTCTGACTTGTGATACCCCTACTAATACACCTCAGCATCCCCCTAGCCTTACCTACTGCTTTAGTGGTCTGCTTGGATGATTTCAGGTCATCGGTGATGATGATGGATGCCCAAGTCTCTTTCTTCCCTTGTGACTGCCAGCAACTCCCCTCCCAGCCTATAGGTGGCTTCAGGATTTCTCTTCCCTATGTGCATGATCTTGCACTTCTTTGCATTAAACTCCAGTTGCCTATCTTCTGACCATTTTGCCAGTTTATCCAGATCTCTTCTCATTCTGCCCACCCCATCTGGATCATCAACTCTGCTGCAGATCTTGGTGTCATCTGCAAACAGACAAACCTTACTCTCCAGTCCATCTGCAATGTCACTGATAAAGATATTGAAGAGGACTGGCCCCAGAACTGATCCCTGAGGTACCCCACTTGTGACTTGCATCTCTTCTAACTGTATACCATTTACCACCACTCTCTCTTTTCTGCCCGTCAACGAATTTGCCACCCAGTTGATCAACTTCTGACCCACCCCAAGCCTACCCAGCTTATTAATCAATCTTCCATGTGGAACAGTATCGAAAGCTTTGCTGAAGTCATGGTAGGCAACATCAACTGCTCTCCCTTGGTCCACCATTCTGGTTACCCAGTCAAAGACATCTATGAGATTAGTTTGACAGGACCTTCCTTTTGTAAACCCATGCTGTCTTGGATTCTGTGCTCCTATGGATTCTAATTGTTGCACTATCCTTTCTTTAAGGAGTGCCTCCATAATCTTGCCCACTACTGAGGTTAGACTGACTGGTCTGTAGTTCCCCGCCTCCTCCCTGCTACCACTCTTGTGGAGCGGGATCACATGAGCCCTTCTCCAGTCTTCTGGGACCTCTCCTGTGCTCAGAGACTCACTAAACAGTTCTGATAATGGCTCTGCTAGTTCCACACTTAGCTCCTTTACTACCCTGGGATGTATGCCATCAGGTCCCATTGCCTTGTCCACCCTGAACTTATCGAGCTCTTCTAGGACCCTTTCTTTTGTGAAGGGACTAGTGCATACATACCTCCCTCCCCCTGTGTCCATGGTGCTGAGCTGTGGGCCCTGCCCTACCTTCTCTTCAATAAATACTGAGCAGAAGTATCTATTTAGGATAGATACTTTTACATGGTCCTCCTTCTCACATGCCCCCTTATCTCCTTTGATCTTAGCAATACCCCCTCTGGACTTTCTCCTTTCACTAATGCATCTATAGAAAGTCTTGTCACCTTCTTTTACTGTTTGTGTTAGTGTTTCCTCGGTTTGGGCCTTTGTCTGCATTACTGCCTTCCCTGCTTCTCTTAGGGAAGCTTGGTATGCTTCCCCATCTTCATCCCGCTGTGTTCCCTTATATTTCCTGAAGGCCAGCCTTTTGGCTCTAATATTTTCTGCTACTGTTTTTGAGAACCAACGTGGTTTCTTTCTTCTTAACACTTCGTTTTCTCTCTAACACAATGGGATGTTGCTTCAAGTATTGCATCCTTAATGCTTGCCCACTTTGCCTGTGCCCCCTCACCTGTATTTCATTTTGCCAGGGCTAGCTTAACTCTGTTGGCCATCTTATCAAAGTCAGCTCCTCTGAAGTCCCATATATTTGCCTTGGAATGGGATGATTTAGTTCTAGTGGCCAAATTGAACCATATCATATGATGGTCACTGACACCCAGGTGACCTTCTACCTGGAGATCTGTGACCCTTTCCCTGTTAGTCAGTACTAGATCTAGGATAGCCCTGTCTCTTGTGGGTTGTTGTACCAGTTGTTTGAGGCCCTCCCCCTGCAGGGAATCCACCATGTGTCTAGTTTTGGCAGATGTTCCTGCTGTTATTGACCAATCTGTATCTGGCATGTTGAAATCTCCCATTATCAGAACCTCCCCTTTAGCTGTCATGTTTTGTATATCTTCTAACAGTAATGCGTCTATGTCCTCCCCCTGATCTGGGGCCTGTAGACAACCCCAGTTCATATGGCTGTCCTATTTCCTGTTTCCAGGGTGACCCACAGTTCTTCTGGCTCCTTATGTGTATTCTGAATTTCTGTAGCTTTAATATTTTCATTGACATACAAGGCCACTCCACCCCCTTTTTGTACCTCGGCTCTTTGAGACAGTACAGCCAGGTACTGAAGTCTCCCAAGTGTGGTTACTGGTAAACCACATCTCACTAATTGCTACTATGTCCAGTTTAGCCTCTGTCATTATTGGCTGCAGGTCTGGGATCTTGTTTCCAGACTGCGAGCATTTATGTACATGATTTTCCATTGGCCAGATTTCGGTGTGTTAGTTGCTGAGTGAAGTCTGGCATTTCCCCTGTGCTTAGTATGGGGGAGCCGGACCTTTCTCTTACCTGGTGATGCAAATGAACTGCAAACATGCTGAACTCCTGTTTGACCACTAGCTGAGGGGGAAGGGTTGTTCTTCCCATTCGACGTATGGGGTGCTGCACCCTTCTCCCCATTTGCTAGTTTAAATATTCTGCAAAGATGTCAAACTTCTGCCCCAATGCACTGACTCCCTTCTTAGTCAGATGCAGTCCATCAAATTTAAAGAACTTTCGCTCCCAAAACTGTTGCCAGTTCCCTACAAATAGAGTTAACCCTTTCCTCTCCGGAGCAGTTCAAGTGCTGGGGCTAACTTTATATAGTCAGAATACAGCAAGACTTCATGTTGTTTGAAAAGAGCACCCACATTGGTGGTCCAGTGCCCCCACCCAATAGATAGTGCCCCCATCCCCAGACAGAGCCAGGAGCTGGCACAGCCCTCCTCACACCTCCGCAGCCTGTCCCTCACTGAATGGTCGATAAATGTGCACTGTACTGTGTACACGCTCAATGATCATCATTAAGTGCAGACACAGTACAGTACACACTCATCGATCATTCAGTTGGGGACCAGCCGAGGAGGTGTGAGGAGGGCTGTGCTGGTCACTGGCTCTGTCTGGGGATGGGGGCACCTCCTATTGGAGTGGGGGGTGGGGGCACTGGACCACCAATAAGGGTGCTCTTATCTGTGCCATAGGAACAGGGACATCGGGGATCTGGGTGGGATGGTCCCTTTGTGAATGTAGGGTACAGTGGGGATATGGGCGGGGGTATATCTATACCGCTATGGTTGTGTGGCACATTGGGGCTTCAGTGGTGGATCCTGCAGCACTATTACGACCTGCATCTCTCCTGGGGAGATATGTCTAAATCCTCTTACACAAGCCATGGCTGGTCTAAGGGGACTTAGAAGTTCTCCCTCGGGGAGATGTATGTGAATTGGAAGTCTGAGGCTGTGGGGGCTTGCGTCTGCTGCATGGCCCCTAGCGCTGTGTCACAGCCCATTACAGGGTGCAGGGATGCCACAAGCCCTGTTTGGGGCAGACAGCCTGCATTTGATGCAGGCAGCCTTGGAGAATCGCCCCTGATGGTATCGTTTGGTGCAAGGGATACCTTGCGGCATTCTTTTTGGCGCAAGCCCCTTGCGCCTTGACAGAGGCTTTGAGAATTGGACCCCATATGTTCAAACATAATGCTCTTGTTAAAGTGATGTATTTTAAAACAAATTCTGGTCAGAGCTGATAGGGCTGCAGTCAAGGAATTTATGTTAAAAATGTTGAAAATTACCATCTATGAGCCTGCGATGACAAAATGTAACATAGGCTCATAAATTTGTTGTTTTGTAATATGTTTACACCAAATTTTCAACATAGCCTTGTTATGCCCCTGCTTCATGAAGAGGGGCAGAGAAAATGCCCAACTGCAGGCCTAAAAGTGATTTGGCACAGGAACTGAAAAGCAACTTTCAGGACACAAAAACACATTTTAGGCAGGAATTGAGAAATTACAACTGTCACATTCATGAGGTGCTGTAAAGAAATGGCTATGTTGAAAATTTGGGGTAAAAATATTATTAATATATACCAAACTTACAAGCTTGCACTTCCAAAAGTCAACATAGCCTCATAACTTTTTTTTAATCTTTTTATGCCAAATTTAGAACATAGCCTTCTTATGATCCCACCTCATGAACAAGGACAGAGAAAATGTTCAAGTCCTCTCTAAAAAGTGATTTCTTGCAGGGACCACAAAATCACTTTCTGAGATGTAAAAAAAAATATTTTGGCCAGGATTTGAAAAATGACAGCCATCACATTCATGAGGTGTTGTTAAGATATGGCTATGTTGTAAATTTTGGGTTAAAATATTGAAAATTATCAAAGTTATGAGCCTGCCTGTGCAAAATTCAACATTATCTCATAACTTTGTTGTTTTTTAATATTTTTATAGCAAATGTTCAACATAGCCTTCTTATGACCCCATCTCATGAACAAGGGCAGGGAAAATTTTCAACTCCATTCCAAAAGGTAATTTCATGCAGGGACCGTGAAATCATCTTTTGAGATATATAAAAACATTTTGGCCAGGATTTGAAAAATGACAGCTGTCACATTTCTGAGGTGCTGTAAAGATATGGCTATGTTGTACATCTGGGGTAAAAATATTGAAAATTACCAAAGTTACAAGCATGCAGTTACAAAATTCAACATAGGCTGATAACTTTGTTGTTTTTGTTTAATATTTTGACAGCAAATTTTCAACATAGTCATCTTATGACCCCGCTTCATGAACAAGTGCAGAGAACATTTTCAGCTCCTGTCCGAAAGGTGATTTCATGCAGGGACTGGGAAATCATCTTTCGAGATGAAAAAAAAACAAAACATTTTGGCCAGTATTTGAAAAATGACAGCTGTCACATTCATGAGGTGATGTAAAAATATGGCTATGTTGTAAATCTGTGGTAAAAATACTGAAAATATCAACGTTACAAGCCTACATTGACAAAAGTTCAACATAGGCTCATAACTTTGTTGTTTTTTAATATTTTGACACCAAATTTTCAACATAGCCTTCTTATTACCCCACTTCATAAACAATGGCAGAGCTCAGCATAGAAACATAGAAACATAGACTTTGACGGCAGATAAGGACTGCTAGGCCCATCTAGTCTGCCCATTTCCGTACCTACAGGATAGGCCGCAGATCCTAGTTAACCAACAGCCTATATCTTCCTGCCCCCCACAAGAATTGCCTTATGTCTGTCCCATGCATTCTTGAATTCTCCCACAGTTTTAGATCCCACAACTTCCTCAGGAAGGCTGTTCCATGCATCCACTACCTCTCTGTGAAATAATACTTCCTCACATTGCCCCTGAACCACCCTCCTTCTATCTTTAAATTGTGTCCCTTGTTCTTGCAAGTCTCTTTTCTGAAAGATCCTACCCTCTTGGACTTTGTTGATTCCTTGAGGTACTTGAAAGTTTCTATCATGTCCCCTCTCCTTCTTTCCTCAAGGGTATACATATTAAGCTCCTTTAGTCTCTCCTCATACAGCTTCTCTTGCAGACCCTGCACCATTTTAGTTGCCCTCCTCTGGACTGCCTCTATCCTGTCTATGTCCTTATGGAGATGGGGTCTCCAGAACTGGACACAGTATTCCAGATGGGGTCTCACCAACTGTCTGTACAGAGGGATAACAACTTCCTGTTTTCTGCTGCTGATGCCTCTCCCTATACCCAGTATACCCGCCCTCCCTACTGCCTTCTCACATTGCTTGCTAACCTTAAGGTCATCTGATATGATTACCCCCAGGTCCCTTTCCTGATTTGTTGTTGTTACTACCTCCCCACCCATTGTGTATTCTTCCCCTGGGTTCTTGTTTCCCAGGTGCATTATTTTGCACTTTTTTGCATTGAATCCTAGCTGCCATACGTCTGACCATTCCTCCAACCTTGCCAAGTACCTTTTCATCCTTTCCACGCCTCCTTGTGTATCAACCCTGTTGCAGATCTTTGTGTCATCTGCAAAAAGGCATACTTTTCCTTCCAGTCCCTCTGCAATGTCACTGATGAAGACATTAAAAAGGACTGGACCCAATACTGAACCCTGCGGTACCCCACTAGTAACCGCCCTTTCTTCAGAGTGGACTCCATTTACAATTACCTTCTGTGTCCTGTTGTCCAGCCAATGTTTTACCCAGGCTACCACCCTGGGACCCACTCCCAGGCTGGTTAATTTGACTAATAATCTTTTGTGTGGACTGTGTCAAATGCCTTGCTAAAGTCTAGGTAGGCCATGTCCACAGCCCCTCCCTGGTCTACTACTTTGGTCACTCAGTCAAAGAAATCTATTAGATTCATCTGACATGACCTTCCGCTGTGAACCCATGCTGCCTTGGATCCTGTGCTCCACTGACCTCTAGGTACTCAACTATTCTTTCCTTCAGAGTGACTCCATCACTTTCCCTACCACAGAGGTCAGACTGACAGGTCTGTAGTTTCCTGCCTCTGTCTTGGTCCCACTTTTGTGAAGGGAAATCACATCCACCTTCCTCCAGTCCTCGGGTACCACATCATCCTCCCATGATTTATTAAAAAGAGTAGCCAGTGGTTTCACTAGTTCCTCCCTTAATTCTTTTAGAATTCTGGGGTGAATTCCATCAGGCCCCATTGCTTTGTCCACCTTCAGTTTTAGGAGTTCTTGCAGAACCCTTTCTTCTGTGAAAGGACTGGGATCGACCCCTATCAAGAGTGCTTCTGTTAATTGGATTAGGCACTTCCCTCCTCTTTGTGAATACTGAGCAGAAATATTCATTCAGTATTCCTGCTTTTTCACTGTCCCCTCTGCCCACCCACCGCTCATTCTATTCAGCCTCACTATCCCTCTCCCTTTGTCTTTCTACGCCGCTGATGTACCTATAAAAGGTTTTATCCTCTTCTAACTGAGTTGGCTATCTTTCTCAGTTTGTGCCTTTGCAATTCTGACTTCCTCCCTGCTTCTTTCTGCCTTAACTGGTACAGCTCTCTGTCCTGCTCCTTCTGTGTTTCCTTATACTCCGGAATGCTATCTTTTTCTTCCTGACTTTCACAGCCACCTCTCTTGAGAACCATAGTGGCTTTTTCTTTCATTTTGATTTGTTTATTTGCTTCACACAAAGGCTTGTTGCCTCTGTGATGGCAGTTTTGATAATTATCCATTGTTGCTCCACACCTCCTTCTAGCCTGTTTGCTAGTGCTTTTCTGAGGCACTCTCCCATCTTGCCAAAGTCAACCCTCCTTAAGTCCAGTACCTTCACTTTTGTATGGCTTGACTCTGTAGCTGAGTTTAACGGAACCACACTGTTTGATGGTCACTTGTCCCCAGATGGCAACCCACTTCTAGATCTGAGATCCTCTCACTGCCCCTGCTTGAGAGTACGAGGTCTAAGATTGCTCCCTCACGAAGTGGGTTCCAAACTAGCTGTCTAATGCCTGCCACCTGTAGGGCATCAAGAATGGCCCTGCTTTGGATGTGGCTGCAGCAAATGTGCTCCAGTTAACATCTGGCATATTCAGGTCTCCCATCAACAGTATCTCCCTTTCTCTGCCATTCTAAGAATGCCTGCCATCATATCCTTGTCCATTCCTCCCCTGACATGAGGGTCTGTACACAACCCCTGTGCGGATTGTGGTGCCCTTTCCAGTCTCCAGGTGACCCACAGTGCCTCCTCTCCTCCCTGTTTACTCTTTTGTTCAGTTGCTTTTATCCCTTCCTTTACATAGAGAGCTACTCCCTCCCTCTTCCCCTGCCTGTCTCTCCTGTAGGTTATGTACCCTGGTATGAACATCCCAGTCATGGTTCTCTGTGTACCATGTTTCTGTGACTGCTACGATATCCAGGCATCCCTCTTCCATTAAGGCCACCAGCTCAGGGAGCTTGTTGCCCAGACTATGGGCATTGGTACTCATTACCCTCCATTTCCTGATGGCCTTACCCCCTTTTGCCCCATCCCTGTCCTTCTTGCCTTTGTCACTTTCTCCATTTACCCCTGCCCTTCTCCCTATCGACACCTCCATGTTGGTGTTTGTCAGCATGGGAGATATAGAAATTGCACATGTTGTCTGTTTCTGTGCCCTCTGGAAGCCCTGTCAAGTGAAGATTATCACGCCGGGATCTTGCCTCTAAATCTAAGCATTTTTCCTGTAGTGCCTCTGTATAGTGCAATAGGGCATATATTGCCATACCCAACTGCAGGGCACCATTTTCCATTATGGCAAAATGCTCCTCTGCTTCCTCCAGCCGCTTTTCCACACCAGCAAATCTAGCATGTATTTTTTTTAATTCAGTTTTGTTTTCTAAGTGGGAGGCATTAATTTCCCTCAACAGGATTTCAAAGTGGTTTCTGGTGAGTTGTTCATCTTCCCAGTCGGTATCATAATCGGGCCCATGTGTGCTGGCCAGAGAAGCATTGTCTGCCTTTTGAGTTAAGGACCTGGTATCTGAAGCCATCCTCTGATTTCATTTTATCGACCTCGATCTGGTCGACCTGACATCTCCTCTCTCTCTCTCTCTTGCTGACATTTTGCTCACATTGACCTAGATAAGTCATTGAGAAGAGTGGTTTTGAACTTCAGTGAGAAGAGAGCTCTCCCTTCAAGCTGCTATCCTGGCTGTGACATCACCAGAAGTCCCACAAATTGAATGTTAATAACCTCTTGACCTTTTACAAACTCTCCGTCTGCAGTTACAGTACTTTCAATATGCATTTGGATGCTCTCCTGCTTGACTTGATAGGCCAGGAGTTGCCCACATTTGTTACCGGTGTCATAAAATCAAATTTTTTGATATTGGAAGGCCCTCTCAATAGAACTAGTACAGTATTCAGTTCCTTATGCTCTTGTTTTCAATCTGACCAAGTGCTAATCATGCTCTTGACCCCTGGTGAATTTGTGTTTCTTTTCTGCCTCTGCTATCTGCTGTTCTAGGGTTTCCAGCTGTCACCTAGTATCTTTTACAGCTGCAATGGGTGTAGCCCTGCAGATGTGTTACTATCACACTGTGTTGCTATAAAGAGCTGGACTGCTGCAAGTTTTGCTCCTGCTGGAGCAAAGGATCGAGGTGGCTGTTGCCACACCTGAAGCCGGGATTTTTTTCTTGGTCATTGCTGCCACTAGGGAACCAGAAAAGGGGGTCAGTGGCTGTAGCCGCAGAAAGGGTCAACAGCCATAGCCGCTGAAAGGGTCCGCAGGAGCAGAGCCAATCAGGGGCACTCCATAGAAAGGCACAAAATTGTGAACTGTGGCTGGGCTATAAAGGACTGGAGCCCAGCCACAAACAAAGAACTGGACTGCTGCAAGTTTTGCTCCGGCTGGAGCAAAGGACTGAGGCGGCCACTAGGGAGCCGGCATCTATAGCTGCAGAAAGGGGTCAGTGGCCATAGCTGGGGAAGGGTCAGCGGCCATAGCCATGGAAAGGGTCAGCAGGAGTGGAGCCAGTCAGGGGCGCTCCACAGAAAGGCCCCACATTTTGAACTGCAGCTGGGCTATAAAGGGCCAGAGCCCAATCACAAACAAAGAACTGAACTGCTGCAGTTTTCTTCCTCCCACCCTCCCCACCTCTGCTGAATATTAAATACTCCCTGGCCTCCTCCCCTAAGGAAGAGGCACCAGTAGGAGGCAAGTGGGAGTGGACAGCAAAAAAAGGAAAGTAATATCTGCATAAGTTTACCGGGCTGTTTGAACTGCAGTGGGGAATTTAAATACTGAAAGTTAAGGCATGGACTGTTTGAACTACCATGGGGAATTTTTAATACTGAAAGTTTTAATGTGTGGAACAGGTTCCGGTTTGAACTACTGTGGGGAATTTAAATACAGAAAATACAGAAATACAGAACATTTGGAGTAGGGGAGCATAAGGGGAAGAAGCCCACCCTCAGCACAAGTGTTTTGACTCATTTATTTATTTATTTATTTATTTATTTATTTTAACAGTGGGGGAGCACCTGGGGAATAGACACTAGTGATGCCCCACCTGGAGTACAGTGTACAGTTCTGGAGACCTTACCTACGTAAGGACATAGACAGGGTAGAGAAGGTTCAGAGGAGGGCAACAAAGATGGTACATGGAATGCATCACAAGTCCTATGAGGACAGGTTGAAGGAATTGAATATGTACTCCCTGGAGGAGAGGAGGGAGAGAGGGGACATGATAGAGACATACAAGTATCTTACAGGGAGGAACAGGGTGCAAGAATACACTATTTTTAAGCGAAAAAGATGTTCCAGGAATAGAGGGCATGGGATGAAGTTGGATGGAGGATGATTCAGAGGAAATGTGACTTCCACCCTATCCCATTGACCATGGCATCCTTCAAGGGGTTCCAGTGCCATGGCCCTGCCCTGGGGCCAGGGGGTCCCAGGAGGGTGGCCAATATGGGGAAGCCACAGCATGGGGTCCATGATCAGGTGGATGGACGACAGTGGCAGGGCACAAAAAGTATAAATAAGAAAAATAAATGAAATTTGTGGGACTGAAGAATACTGTTCCTCTTGTAAAAAAAAGTAAGTCCCGATTACAAAAATCTAGGGACTAAGATTAGAACACTGGTCTCCACTGCCACTCAGCCAAGCTATTTTATGCCTCAGTCCTCCACACCACAGGAGCAACTCAGCCAGCCTCTGGTATTCTACTGCTCTTGTCCTGTGGTAGCACCATGGACAGCGACCCGGGGAGCGCTTACTGCAAGTGCTGTCAATCCCCTCACACTGTCTGTGACAGAGCTATTCAGACTAGTGCTATCTTTCCTTGTGCTATTCTGGTAGCACTATTCTAGCTGTTTATCCTCAAATCCACTTTAAAGAATGGCTCCTGGTGAAGTACCTGAGGCTAAAGGAACTTGAACAAACAGTAGCTGCAGTATCAGAGCTCTGCTGCAGTAGCTTAAAAACTGCTTCGCTTTTAGCTTCCTGTTTGTTGTTGCCCATCAATTAAGTGCAACCCCTGTATCAGCGCTAATGTTAAGGACCTCTGATGGGTGCACCGCAGGGATCTAAGCCAATAATGTGGTGACATGGGGCAGCGAGGGTAGCCAGGCAAGTTCAGGTGCGACTCCCCCTACCAAACACGAGAGGCCCTTTGCAAGACAGGAAATGTCACTATTCTCTACCCATACTCCCTGGACTGGCCTGCCACCGTCTCCTACACCACCAGCCAATATCATCGCAATATCCCCTTCTCTGCTGTGGAGGGGCCTCTAAGCAACTGAAGTTATAGGAGACATTGCAGAAGCAAGTTATGTTCTTGCTGGGGACCACATGAGTGGGGGAAGTGTTTAAGCTTCCAGTTGTAGCCCCATACTGAGGCAACAGAAGCCTTTGTATGCCTTCCCATACCAGTCTCTCCAATATTTATCATAGTGTCCTATTGGCATAGCCGTGCCTCTAGCATACCATCATGTGTCTATAACAGTTAGAGTCATGGTGCACGGCACACCCTCAAAACACCAAAGTCCCTCGGGAGCAAACTGTCTTCTCTGAAGATGCTGCCCTGGAGGTATGTTTACAGGAGCAGTCAATCATGTTGCAGGGTAGTTTGTGTGTCAAGGCAAAGGCAAGTTTATTAAGTCAGAGCCATCAGCAAAATCAGTTGTCCCCATTCCACGTAGAAACAAGGTAAATGATCCGAGTGGCTAGAAGCGCTTCTCTGCAGTAATGAAGATTCCCACCAATAGTTACAAAACCCTTGATAAAGAAGCCAGAAGGCCAAATCCTTCTACGCATTCTAAAGGAGCAAATAATAACAGATGAGTCTCAATGTCTTGCATCTTAGACCCCAGCCGATGTCAAACAAGTAATCCCATTGATCGGTACCTGAAAGTCCATCAAACAGGAGGCTGGAGAGGGCAGGGGCAAGGGACTCATACGATGGGAATGAGAGTTCCAGGGGACCAAAGGAGGCCCGGGAGAATAGTGGGGTGTAACGGATGGTGGGCAGCGATGTTCATGGAAAGGCTGTAAAGGATAGGGGGATGTCCAGTATGTATAAGACTGAGGCAAATAGCAGTGGAGATAAAATAGTCTGAGGAATGAGGTAAGGAAAATGAGGCAGGCTGGGGGGGAGGGGGAAACTACAACTACTGTATAATGGTGTCAGGGAGAGCTGGGGAGCAGCAGGAATGGAAAGTGGGAGAGAAGGGAATAGATGGTGATGTGGGGGAAACAGTGGATGGCAGGAGGTGAGGAGGAAGGGGGAAGAGGGTCAGGGGACAGGAGCTCTGAGAAAGGCCAGTACCTGGACACCTAGAAGCAAAAGAGCTGCCACTGAAGGAGGTATTAATGTGTCCAAACTCCTTTATCAGCTATGATGGACCAGGGAGCTCATGAGAAAGTTGAGGAAAAATCAAGTAGGGGGCAGGGAACGGGGACAGGAGGAAGGGAAGGGGGGACCAGAGCCGAGGTTAGGGAGAGACTGGCAGGGCAGGGGGTGGCCAGAGATAAAGGGATAGAAAAAGGTAGAAACAGGAAGGGGAAACAAGACCAGAAGAAGGGGAAGATGTGGTGAATAAGAATGGGGAAGATGAAAGAGGGGTACAGAGGGAGCAAAGAGGTAGGAAAGAGGAGCACAGGGCTGAGAAGAGAGATGGGATAGCACTAGAGGAGCTAAGAGGGAAATGGGGAGCACGCAGGCAGGGGATGCCAGAGTGGTATGAATAAGGAAACAGAAGGAGAGGAGAGGAGAGGAGAGGAGATTGGCAGGAAAAAAAGCAGAATCATCATTAGATGGGGGAGGAGAAGGACAGTGGAAATGGGGGACAGCAGGGGGGTGCAAGCAGGAAGTACAGGTCGGGGGGGCGCTAATAGGAGAACAGAAGGAGGGAGGGTAGGTTTGCCAGGAGCAGGCTCTGATTCATTAGCTATGGCAGGGGAAGGGGAGAAGATCATGATTTTAGGGAACTTGATTATTAAAGGGGTACACTGGATCAGGAAGGGGGCTACCTACAGGAAGAGGTCAGTCTTATGTGACTCAAGGGTGGAGGCAGGATAGGTGATTCAAATAATCAGGGAGTATGCAAGAGTGGTGGAAGGGAAACCACACCTAGTCATCCATTTGGGAACAAATTATCTAGCAAGCAATGAAGTGGAAGAGGCTCAGAGAAGGTTTAGGGCACTGACGAGAAGCTGCAAGAAGGAGGCAAGATCCTTGGCATTCTCATAAATCTTGCCAATCCCCTGTGCCAGCACAGCTAGACAACATAGAATTAGAGTTTAATGACTGGCTCAGGGAATAGTGCAGGAAAGAAGGGTTTGCCTGTATAGGGAGTGTGGGAACATATGGGAGGACAAGGACTTATATGGAAAGGACAGGCTACATCTCTGTGATGGGGGGCAAGAGCACTTGGGGGGTCCACAAGGTTACACAGACAAGGTTTTAAGCAGGGGTTTAAACTGGTAAGGGGGGAGTATGAGGCTAGGAAGAGGGAGGGTTTACAGGTAGAGGGAATAGCATACCTAGCACTCCTCCACATAAAAGGGCAGGTAGGGAAGTGAGAGGGAGGGATGGCAGGGAGAAGGGAGGTAGATGGTGGAAAGGACTGTCTGCAAATGCCAGGAGCTTGGGGAACAAAATGGTGGACTTGGAGGCCATAATGGTAGATGAGAGCCTGGACATTATGGCCATAACCAGATCTAAGTTGTCGGAACATCTGACGTATGAAGTGGGTATCTCTGGGTATAGACTTTTTGGGAAGAACAGGACTGGTAAAAAGGGAGGAGGGGTAGCATTGTATATCAAGGATGACATCACAGCAATGGAGGGGCAGGAGGAACAAGGGGAGGTGGAGCTCCTGTGTGTCACACTGAAAAAATGGTCTGGTGCATCATTAAGACTAGGTGTATTTTACAGACCTCCAACACAGGGGGAGGAAGTGGACAGACAGCTGTTGTAGGAGGTTCAAAGGATGGCACCTGAGGGAACTACCGCTGGTGGGGGGACCTTAACCTCCCTGATGTTGACTGGGAAATCCCATCAGCAGCATCAGCCAGAAACAGAGAGATCCTGGAGTCCCTCCAGGAAGTTTTCCTGCAGAAGCTGGTAAGGGAACCCACTTGGAGTGGTAACATACTGGATGTGGTCCTCACCAATGGGGAAAGTGTGGATGAAGTCATAGTCGGGGACGGGCAAGCGACCACAATGCAGTACGTTTTAGGGTAAGTACAGGGAAAGAAAAGGGCTGGGCCATAACAATGCTTCTGGACTTCAGGCGGGCAGACTTTGCCAGAATGAGGGGGATATTCAGGGAAGAAGTGGTGGAGAAGGAGGAAATAGGGGGCAGGGAGGAATTATGGGAAGCAAAGCCACTGAACTCTGCATCAGGAAGGTTGGGAAAAACAAAAAAAGAGAGGTCAGTCTGGTTCACCACGGAAGTGATAGGGCAATCAGAGAAAAAAAAAATGCGTTCAGGACATACAAGAGGACCCTGAGGAAAGAGGACAGGGAGATTTACAGAGAAGCTGAGGGAGGAAGACAGAAAATGGGGGGTGAAAGCAGATACAGAGGAGAGAATTGCTAAACAGGCCAAGGGAAAGACACAAAACTTTTTTAGATATGTGGAGAGAACAGGAGGGCAAGGCAGAGAATAGTAAAACTGGGGGAGGGGAGGAATCCAAGTGGAGGAGGACAGTGACAAGACAGAAGTGCTCAATAGACACTTCTGCTTGGTCTTCATGGAGGAGGGGAAGGGAGGGACTGGAGTTAAGGGAGGGGGAATGGGGGACAAAAGTGTAGATCCTAGCCTGTTCAGTGAGGACAGGGTAAGAGAGGAACTAGGAAGATTGAGGGTGGATAAGGCAATGGGTCCGGGCTCCTACACCCTAGAGTACTCCCGGAACTAAGAAGGGAGCTGGCTGCTACCTGGCAAGGCTGTTCAACTTGCCTCTGGATACAGGGTGGGTACCTGAAGGCTGGAAGCTGGCAGATGTGGTGACACTTCACAAGGGTGGCAGCAGGGAGGAGGCAGAAAATTATTGTCCGGTCAGCCTCACCTCGGTCATGGGTAAGGTGATGGAGGTGGTATTAAAGGAAAGGGTAGTCAGTTACGTTGCAGACAGGGGACTACAAGACGACAGGCAGCATAGCTTCACACAGGGGAGGTCGTGCCAGACAAAGCTAATTGAGTTTTTCGATTGGGTGATGAGGGTGGTAGATCAGGGAGGGGCGATGGATGTGGCCTACCTGGACTTCAGAAAGGCTTTCGACACTGTCCATAGAAACATAGACTTTGATGGCAGATAAGGACCGCTTAGTCCACCTAGTCTGCCCATTTCCCTACCTACTGGATAAGCTGCAGATCCTAGTTAACCAACAGCCTATTTCTTCCTACCCCCACAAGAATTGCCATATGTCTGTCCCATGCAATCTTGAATTCTCCCACAGTTTTAGACCCCACAACTTCCTCAGGAAGGCGGTTCCATGCATCCATCACCCTCTCTGTGAAAAAATATGTCCTCACATTGCCCCTGAGCCGTCCCCCCTCTATCTTCAAATGGTGTCCCCTTGTTCTTGCATATCTCTTTTTCTGAAAGATGCTACCCTCTTGGACTTTGTTGATTCCACTGAGGTACTTAAATATTTCAGTTATGCCCCCCCCCCTTTCCTCAAGGGTATACCTATTAAGCTCCTTTAGTCTCTCCTTTCATGGCTTCTCTTGTAGACCCTCACCATTTTAGTTGCCCTCCTCTGGACTGCCTCCATCATGTCTATGTCCTTGCAGAGATGGGGTCTCCAGAACTGGACGCAGTACTCCAGATGGGGTCTGACCAACTGTCTGTACAGAGGGATAACAACTTCCTGTTTTCTGCTGGTGATTCCTCTCCGTATACATCCCAGTATCCCCCCAGCCCTCCCTACTGCCTTCTCACATTGCTTGCTAACATTAAGAACATCTGATATGATTACCCCCAGGTCCCTTTCGGTTTTTGTTGTTGTTACTACCTCCCCCCCATTGTGTATTCTTCCCCTGGGTATTTGTTTTCCAGGTGCATTATTTTGCACTTCTTTGCATCGAATCCAAGTTGCCATACTTCTGACCATTCCTTCAAACTTGCCAAGTCCCTTCTCATCCTTTCCACCCCCTTTGTGTATCAACCCTGTTGCAGATCTTTGTGTCATCTGCAAAGAGACATACTTTTCCTTCCAGTCCCTCTGCAATGTCACTTATAAAGACATTAAAAAGGACTGGACCCAGTACTGAACCCTGCGGTACCCCACTAGTAGCCCCCCTTTCTTTAGAGTGGACTCCGTTTACTATTACCTTCTGTGTCCTGTTATCCAGCCAATGTTTTGCTCAGGCTACCACCCTGGGACCCACTCCCAGGATGGCTAATTTGTTTATTAATCTTTTGCGTGGGACTGTGTCAAATGCCTTGCTAAAGTCTAGGTAGGCCATGTCCACAGCCCCTCCCTGGTCTACTACTTTGGTCACCTAATCAAAGAAATTGATTAGATTCATCTGACATGACCGTCCTGCTGTGAATCCATGCTGCTTTGGGTCCTGTGCCCCACTGGCCTCTAGGTACTCAACAATTCTTTCTTTCAGAAGTGATTCCATCATTTTCCCCTACCACAGAGGTCAAACTGACAGGTCTGTAGTTTTCTGCCTCTGTCTTGCTCCCACTTTTGTGAAGGGGAATCACATCCGCCCTCCTCCAGTCCTTAGGTACCACACCATCCTCCCATGATTTGTTGAAAAGGGTAGTCAGTGGTGTCACAAGTTCTCCCCTTAATTCTTTTAGAATTCTGGGGTGAATCCCATCAGGCCCCATTGCTTTGTCCACCTTCAATTTTAGGAGTTCTTTCACAACTCTTTCTTCTATGAAAGGACTGGGATCAACCCTCCTATCCAGAGTGCTTCTGTTAATTGGATTAGGTACCTTCCCCTCCTCCTCTTTTGTGAATGCAGAAGTATTCATTCAGTATCCCTGCTTTTTCACTGTCCCTCTCTGCCCACCCACTGTCCATTCTATTCAGCATCATTATCCCTCCCTTTGTCTTTCTACGCTCACTAATGTACCTATAAAAGGTTTTATCCCTCTTCTTAACTGAGTTGGCTATCTTTTCCTCAGTTTGGGCCTTTGCTATTCTGACTGCCTTCCCTGCTTCCTTCTGCCTTAACTGGTACAGTTCTCTGTCCTGCTCCTTCTGTGTTTCCTTATACTTCCTAAATGCTATCTTTTTCTCCATAACCTTCCCGCCACCTCTTTTGAGAACCATAGTGGCTTTTTCTTTCATTCTGATTTGTTTATTTGCTTCACACAAAGGCTTGTTGCCTCTGTGATGGCAGTTGTGATGTTTCCTCATTGTTGCTGCACCCCTCCTTCTTGCCTGTTTGCTAGTGCTTTTCTAAGGCACTCTTCCATTTTGACAAAGTCAGCTATCCTGAAGTCCAGTACTCTCACTTTTGTATGGCTTGACTCTGCAGCTGAGTTTATCATGAACCACACTGTTTGGTGGTCACTTGTTCCCAGATGACTACCCACTTCTAGATCTGAGATCCTCTCACTGTCCCCATTTGAGAGTACGAGGCGTAAGATTGCTCCCTCCCAAGTGGGTTCCAACACTAGCTGTCTGAGGCATGCCCCCTGTAGGGCAACCAGAATGGCCCTGCTCTTGGATATGGCTGCAGCAAAGGTGCTCCAGTTAGCATCTGGCATACCTCACAGAAGGTTGGTATATAAGCTGGAAAGTTTAAGGGTGGGATTGAAAATAAAAAAGGTGGGTGTAGAACTGGAAGAGGGGCAGAAGCCAGAGGGTGGTGGTAAATAGATGCATTCCAAGGAGGTAAGGGTGACAAGTGGAGTACCCCAGGGATCAGTACTGGTATCCATCCTTTTTAATATCTATATAAGCAATATTGCAGAGGGACTGGATGGGAGGGTGTGCCTATTTGCAGATGATACAAAGATCTGCAATAGAGTGGACGCCCGGGGGTGGGTAGTAGAGGCTATGGGGTGGACCTAAAGATCCTGGAGGGATGGTCAGAAATGTGGCAGCTGAAATTCAATGCCATAAAGTGTACAGTAATGCACATGGGGCATAATAACCCGCAAGCCATTTACACAATGGGAGTTGGGGGGGAGGAGGAGATTAAGGCAACTGAGAAAGAAAGGGACCTGGATATTATTATCTCAGACAACCTTAAGGTGGAGAAACAATGCAACAAGATGGTGGGCAAAGCAAATAGAATGCTAGTGTGCATAGGGAGGGGTATAACATGCAGAAGGCGCGAGGTGCTGATGCCACTTTATAAAACCATGTTGAGGTCCAGTTCTGGAGACCTCAGCTATGCAAGGATATAGACGGGATTGAAGGGGTTCAGAGGAGGGCAACCAAGATAGTGAATAGCATGCATAGGAAACCCTATGAGGTGAGATAGAGGGAACTGGATCTGTACCCACTTGAGACTAGAAGGGAGCAGTGGGACATGGTAGAAACATTTAAGTATATGAAGGGAATAAACAGGGTAAAGGAGGAGAGCTTTTTTACAAGGAAAGTATATGCTAAAACTAGGGGTCATAGTCTAAGACTGGTAGGAGGAAGGTACAAGGGCAATGTGAGGGAGCATTGCTTCACTGAGAGGGTGGTGGGGTTCTGGCACAGACTGCCAAAACAGGTGGTGGAACTGAAATGGTGAAGGGATTCAAGAGGGCATGGGACAGATATAAGGGTCTGGCCAGGGGGCGGAGTGAGATGTCTCCAGACAAAGGGGATGAGTAGGGAGGGGGTAGTAAAAGGCAGACTCAATGGGCAAACTGGGTCCTTTTCTTTCACCAGATTTCTATGATTCTAAATACAAGCAGCTATACTTAATTCCATTCAGGCAAGCCGACCAGTGACACACAGGCAGCTTTAAAGCCAATCACCTCATTGCGGACTGTCAGCAGTGTTTGTGCTTCTGACACTGATAGCACACTTGACCATTTTATCCTCCTATTCAATACAATCTGCGACACTCATGCACCCTTTAAAAAGCGTAAAATCAAAGTGCATTTCAACCCCTGGATGAGACCAGACGCCCTTGAACTTATGAAAAATAGAGACCATCTCTGGCATGTAGCCAGGGCCACAGGGAAGCAGTCTGACATCCTGAATTACAAATGGGCCAGGAATAACTGTACTAGGACCATCCGAATAGCCAAAAACTTATACTACAAGGAGGCCCTAGCAAGAACTGGAATGATGGTCGTAAATTCTGGGCAAACCTAAAAGAGATCACTGGACGTGAGCCCAAAATAACCCCCACCATGCTCAGCGTTGACGGATCCCCCATCCTTGATCCTAAATCTATAGCCAGTACCTTCAACCTTGCTTTCACTGACCTCTGTAATGTCCTCCCTACTGACTTCTTCTCCCTCACCAGCCCTGCTGCTCCTTCACAGACCCCAATGGACCCCCCTTTTCGCTTCAAGACTATTACTATCAGGGAAGCCAGGAAATACCTGTGTAAGGTGCATGGTAAGGGGAGATACAGAGGAGATAACCTCGATCTGAAACTAATCTCACACTGTCTGGAAGAAATCCTGTCTCTCCTTACCCATATCCTTAACCTATCACTCCGGTTCACAGTATTCCCTCATAAATGGAAAGCCACAGTAGTTACCCCTGTGTACAAGAGCGGGGATCAGTCCATGCCCGAGAATTATAGACCCATCTCTATATTTCCACCACTCTCGAAGACCCTGGAATGAATCATCATGGACCAACTTGTCGAATACCTGGACAAACACAAGCTCCTATGCCTGAGCAGCATGGCTTTAGGGCAGGGCACAGCACCACTACAGCCCTCCTGGAATTCACAGGCTTCATCCATAAACCTATTGATCTTGGACAGCTTGCTGGGGCAATCTATATCGATCTAACAAAGGCCTTCAGTACCGTCAGTCATGCCCTCCTAGTTGACCAACTCACTGCTACAGGCCCTGCCCCTGAGATGGTTGCATGGTTCCACAGTTACCTGCACAGCCTCTCCCAGCAAGTCAAGATAGGTACTGTCCTCTCAGACTGCAAACCTGTCTGCTCAGGCATTCCACAGGGGTCAATACTGGGTCCCCTCCTATTCAGCTTATTCTTGAATTGCCTCCCCAAGCCAGTCAAGGCCGCATCCTCCTTTATGCAGATGATGCAGTTGTCTTCTCAAATGGCTCAGACCCCAGTGCCATTGAGCAGCAACTACAGAGTGACTTCACCAGTGTAGAGACGTGGTTCAAAGATCATAAATTGATAATGAACTATAAGAAAACAAAAACCATGCTGTTTTCCAGCTCTCTAAATAAACACAAAAACTACCACTATCAATATGCAATAGTGGCGGGGTTTCCCTTGAACTTGTTCAACACTTTAAATACCTCAATATTAGGGTTGTCAGAACAGGTTAGGCAAAGATTGAACCCTCCTCGAGACCCTGGTGTTGAGTTCTAACTTAGAACTTCGAACACTAAGCGGACCATAAAGGATTGAATCACATGAACGAGAGAGGCAGCGGGGTCGTAGTAAGCTACGCGAGCAGCGGATCTGTGGGGTATTTAAAGAGATGCGCCATGAGGAGGGCGCCATTTGAGTGAGGATCATCGGAGCAGACAGAGGCAGCAGCAGCAGGCAGCAGCAGCCCACTAAACTGTAGCAAAAGCGGTTAAGCGCGTCTGCTACTCTTGTCCAGTCGTGGCCACTTCTTCTTCTCCTGTGAGACTGAGAACAAGAGAAAGGCTGGAAAAAAAAGCTAAAAATCGGGGGAGACTGGGAGTGGGACTAGGGGCCGGTTCAGGACAGAAGGAGGGATTAATCAAGATTGGGGGAAGGGACTGGGGAATAGGGAGGGATTGATTTGAGACCAATATCAGGAGGACTGGAGGAGGACTCGGAGAGAGACTAAAAAAAAAAATAAGAAGAAGACTGAAGATTATAAGAACCTTTGTGAAATGTGATTATTTGAAACTGCAGCACACTGCACACTCAGCAGCTGCCAGCAACAAGCATACAAGGGGGCCAAAAAAAGGCAAATAAATCTTTCTGAACCCTAGTGTGTGTGTCACAGAGAGAAGCCCAGTGTGTGCCCCTTGACTGCACTGTACCCTACCCAGTGTGTGTTACAGAGAGAAGCCCAGTGGCCAGTTGTGTGGTGGCATTAACCTTACATGACAGAAATGTAGAAATATAATTCTCATTCCCTGGGTTGCGTATGTGACTCCGTCTCCTGTGGTCAGCCCATCACCCTGCTGCTGTGTGCCCTTGACTGCACTGTACCCTACCCAGTGTGTGTGTTGCAGAGAGAAGCCCAGTGGCCAGTTGTGTGGTGGCATTAACCTTACATGACAGAAATGTAGAAATATAATTCTCATTCCCTGGGTTGCGTATGTGACTCCGTCTCCTGTGGTCAGCCCATCACCCTGCTGCTGTGTGCCCTTTGACTGCACTGTACCTACCCAGTGTGTGTGTTACAGAGAGAAGCCCAGTGGCCAGTTGTGTGGTGGCATTAACCTTACATGACAGAAATGTAGAAATATAATTCTCATTCCCTGGGTTGCGTGATGTGACTCCTCCTGTGGTCAGCCCATCACCCTGCTGCTGTGTGCCCTTTGACTGCACTGTACCTACCCAGTGTGTGTGTTACAGAGAGAAGCCCAGTGGCCAGTTGTGTGGTGGCATTAACCTTACATGACAGAAACGTAGAAATATAATTCTCATTCCCTGGGTTGCGTATGTGACTCCGTCTCCTGTGGTCAGCCCATCACCCTGCTGCTGTGTGCCCTTTGACTGCACTGTACCCTACCCAGTGTGTGTTACAGAGAGAAGCCCAGTGGCCAGTTGTGTGGTGGCATTAACCTTACATGACAGAAACATAGAAATATAATTCTCATTCCCTGGGTTGCGTTATGACTCAGTCTCCTGTGGTCAGCCCATCACCCTGCTGCTGTGCCTTTGAGCTGCTGTACCCTACCCAGTGTGTGTGTTACAGAGAGAAGCCCAGTGGCCAGTTGTGTGGTGGCATTAACCTTACATGACAGAAACGTAGAAATATAATTCTCATTCCCTGGTTTGCGTATGTGACTCCGTCTCCTGTGGTCAGCCCATCACCCTGCTGCTGTGTGCCCTTTGACTGCACTGTACCCTACCCAGTGTGTGTGTTACAGAGAGAAGCCCAGTGGCCAGTTGTGTGGTGGCATTAACCTTACATGACAGAAACGTAGAAATATAATTCTCATTCCCTGGGTTGAGTATGTGACTCCGTCTCCTGTGGTCAGCCCATCACCCTGCTGCTGTGCACCTTTTGATTGCTATGTGTATGCCTATGCCCAGCAGCCCAATCATTCTGTAAGCCTTGAACCTGGGATCCTTTAGTTGCAAACTGTCATATTCTTCAATTACTTTCAGTCCACGTATCACAGTGTCACACAACCAAAATAAAATTTTGGAGTTGTAGCCAGTGATTACAGATCACATTGCTTTGTTACACAGGAATTGTTTGGGTGTTGGTGTGTTCACTGCAGTATACTGGACTGGTAGTACTGGTACTTACTGTCTGTTATGGCTGACACCAACATAGATGAAGCATTTAGTGCTGGTGTTGGAGCAGGTGTTGGTGGTAGTGGTAATCCTGGTGCTAACAGAAATAACCAAAATGTTTCACATGATAAAATTCAACAAACAGCAAAGAGCAACAGTGAAGTGTGGTAAGGGGGACCTTTAAGGAAACCTGTACTGCTGCTGGGGTCACACGGAGAGGCACCATAAGGTATGCCATTCATGCCATTAAGATCCCTGTGACTAGCAGCAATAATGCAAGTGACAGTGAGTCCCTCTCTGACTCAGACAGTAGCTCTTTGTCTCAGTCCCACACTGTTGTGTCTCGTGACAAATCATTACTTCCTCAAAAAGTGAGAAATGAGCAAGTCTGCTGACAATGAATCAGGTAGTGCACTTGCAAATACATCCAGCACTGTTGGCAATGAAAATGACATATCCATTGAATCCACCACTTCTGTGTTGGCAGCAATGAAAATCCATCAGAGTCTTCTGTCCACTCTTCTAGCACCAAGGAGCATGTCCCAGGTTCTGTTAGGACAGGTGAAAAGACACAAACAGTCTTTAGCTATCTTCCTAGCACTCGAACAAAATCTGTCACATCTGAGGTGTGGAATTATTTCTCAGTCAGTAAAACTGATCCATGCAGAGCAATTTGTTCCTGTGTAAACAGATGTAAGCCGTAGTAAAGTTGTGTCATGCCTTGGCACTACAGCTAAACGCCATCTGAAAAGCATTCGGTTTTGCTTGATCATCAAAACCAAAACCCATGTCCTCCATCTTCCAGACCGCAGTGAGAAGGGTCAGGATCAGGAATCTGAAATGGATACTGAATTGTCTGAACTTGATGTGGGCAGAACCACTGCCAGCCCTAGGATCACTGTTACCACCAATGCCAGCACCATTAGTACCAGTTGCACATCCAGTGATGGCACTGAATGTATAAGTCCTAGTCCACCATCTCTCGTCCATCTGCCCATCAAAGCACGGTGTATAATAAACCAGCAGGGACATGTTGCAAACAGCTAACACTGTCTCAGGCATTTGAAAGGAAGAATACCTTTACTAGAAATCATCCAAAGACCCTTCATCTTAATCACGAATTGGTGAACTGTTAGCTGGAGCCCTTCTCCCATACTCTTTGGTAGATCATGAGGATTTTAGGGAGCTCATGACATTAGCAGAGCCTCGTTACAATGTTCCTCATCGAAGGTACTTTCCTATGTTGAAATACCAAACATTTATCAGGCTTTAAAAGTGACAGTGATGCTTGCACTTAAAACTGCAGAGGGTGGGGTTATTCATGTCACAACAGATATGTGGACCAGCACTCAAAACATAGATTACATGTCCCTTACCGCTCATTGGGTCACGTTTTCTTGTGCTTCTTCAAAACAAAGACACCCCAAAAGTATGCGCTGCTGCATATAAAAGTTTAGGCAAAAGTCATACTGCTGCAAACAACTTGCAGGAACTAAATGACCTCCTTGACGAATGGGTTTATTCTCACGGTCTAAAATGTGGCTTCATAGTAAGTGACAATGGAGCCAACATCTTAAAAAGCAGTACAGGATGGAGGATTTCTGCATGCTTCTTGCTTTGCACATTACTTACATAATTGTCACGGGATTTCTCAACAGCGGAACACAAGTGGATGGATATGATTGCTGTTTGCAAAAAATTGTGACTCACTTTTCACATTCAACCAAGGCTATATGGACATTGTCCGAACTGCAAAAAAAAAAAAAACACAAGCTGCCCCAGCAAAGCTGATTCAAAATGTTTCCACTCGTTGGAACTCAACGCTTTATATGCTGCAGCGCCTCTTGGAGCAAAAAGCAAGCTGTACATGAGTACTGCTCCAGTTACATATTGGAGATGGCATTATGCTGTCTGTGCTGCAGTGGAAATTAATGGAGACAGTGTGCTGTATCCTAGCTCCTTTAGAGACAGCTACAAGGGACATGTCTTCTGAAGGTGCATCTGTGAGTCAAGTTATCCCACTCATAATGCTCATTTCACATCATCTTAGTGTTCTAAATCTACAAATAGAAAAGACAGATCTGAAGCACAGACAACATGTCGCCTATATCATGGGAATCTCGTAAAGAGAATGAGTGAGCTTCAAAACCAATGACAAATTAGTTGCAATGGCGAAATCAAGACACTACATCCTTGCAACTCTCTTAGATCCCAGGTTCAAGGCTATACATCTTCCAAAAACAGATGATATAGAGCAGTACAAATGTATGTTGCTAGATGAGCTGCAGCACTCACAGGAGTCAAACACAGACACGCTACAGTACCATCAGGTTGTCATCACCACAACATGCAGGTTCATCTTCACAAAGGGATACAGAACTGGAAAAGTCACCAAACATTAACAGTAGTTGTTCCACAACTGCCCTTCTTCAACCCTTAGTAGTCAAGCTAAATCTGTTGAAAACCTTTCCCAAATTGCTGCCATACCAGCTGCTTCTGCTGATTCCTCTTCTGAGCGGTCTCTGTCCAACATGGTAGACAGTTACCTGCAAAACGGCCTATTCCTATTGATGCATGCCCTTTTGAATACTGGAGATCAAAAAGTCAATTTGGACAGAGCTGTATGATGAAGCCTGTAAATATCTTGGTTGTCCTGCAACAAGTGTCTCTTCAGAAGCATGTTTAGTACAGCTGGCAATATTGTGACAGACACCAGAAATAGGTTGCTGCCAGAAAATGTACACGTTAACTTTTATTAAAGTTAATAAGTCAAGATTTTCGTATCCTGCAAGAGTATACAAACTGATCCTGAAGTGATTGATGTTGTGGATGTTGATGGTGATGACAACTCAGATGGTGGTGGCTGGTAAATACTGTGTGGGAGTCTCTCTGCACCAAAAGGAAACTTTTACAGACTGTGATGACTTTGGTTGTCGTCTCTCCTTTCTCGATCTACTACCTTGGACTATAACCCCCAAAACTTTCACCATTTCATGGCAAACTGCTTTGTAGCTAGGGTCTAAACTAAAGTCAACAAGTTTTATGTACAGGGCAATTTTAACATCAGTGGAACAGGCCCAAATTTGGCATAAAAGGGACACTGTCACGTCAATCCTTTCTGTATCATATTATTTATAGTTAAAGTGCAAACATATATTTTTGGATTTACCTTCTGTGACTTTGTGGTGCATCAGCGTGGGCTGGGACAGGAGGCGGTCTATTTTTCAATTTTAAAGAGGACAAAACAATGAGTTCTAATTGGTAGCTGTTTATTATTTTTCAATTGCAGAAATGTTAGCCATAAACGAAAAATGGATGCTAGTACATGGGTGAGGGTTGTGGGTTGGTTTTAACATGGGTGTAAGAAGTGGCATGGGTGCTACTGCACAGATGAGGGTGGTGGAAGAAAAGTGGAATGGGTGATGGGGTGAAAGGTGGGTGTTGTTTTAGTTCTTTCATTTACAGATTCGTGATCAGCTGGGGATGGTGAGGAAAAAAATGATGACAGATCGAACCTACTGTACACATAATATATATTCTTATTAAATACATTGCAAACTGCTGCCACCTAGCACAATTGTCCTGTCCCCTTTAAAAAAAGAATAAAGGAATCAGAAATAAAAGAAAATCTGCATCAGCAGTTTTCACAGAATGTGACGTATCATAGTGTTTTTGCTTTATAAGTAGTGATAATTTGATACATAATGGGGTTGACAGACGCTGTCCCTTAAACATCACATGCCAACTGCTGCAGCTACATTAAATGTTCCTTAGTATGTGGTGAGGAAACCACTGTTTTTATTTATGTGACTGAAATACAGATTTTATTGAAGTATCCGCTGCAAAATGCATCATCTTAGAATTTTTGTATGTATTACTTCAATTTGCCAACAAAATATTGGTATATGTATGCATTACCTTAGAAAATTGCATGCATTTTGCTAGCAACAATGACTGGCATATTTTTTTATTAAGAACAAAAGACACAGCACCAACACTTCAAAAATATACTGATTACGGCGTTTTAACTGATAGCATCACAGTACAGAAGGCCATGCAGGACAAAACAGTTTAAACAGACAAAAGGACCTTTTGTCTGTTTAAACTATTTTATCTACGTAACATTACATGTGATACTATCGTTAAACACAACAGTATATTTTGGAAGTATTGGTGCTGTGTCTTTTTGTTCTTGGTGCTCAGCTTTTCACACAGGCACAACTTAGGATTGGAGCAGCCTTCTTGTGGTTTCTGCAAATATTTTTTTTATTCCAATGTCTTGACTGAATATGTTATGACATAATGGCCTGGATATTCAAAAGGGTTGCGCATGCGCAAGTCCAAAATGCGCCATTCTGCGATATTCAGCAGGAGGCAGTTACGCCACTGGCACCAGGTTGTGCAAGAGAGCAATGCAAATGAATGCATGCTCAACAGGAGGGGGAGGATCCATGCATAACCTCCGCAACCCGATATTCAGTCGGGTTGTGCAGAGTGTGCATGCGCAACCCCCAACCTGCGCCTGCACAACCTTGAGCCAAAAAAAAAAGGCTTAAGTTGAGGGCCACCCACAGGTGAGCTGCTGCATTGCAGGGCGCAACACAGCAGCTGCCACCCCTGGCTGGCCCCCAACTCGGTCCCTGTGCCCCCCCACCAGCTCAATCATGGGCATAGTGTAACACGACTCCCCCGCCCACATCTCCCACGCCCGATCGCAGGCAGTACAGGTACATGTAACCCCTCCCACATATCCGAAGCCCGATCGCGGGCAGTACAGGTACATGTAACCCCTCCCACATATCCCGAAGCCGATTGCGGGCAGTACAGGTACAGGAAACACCACACACACACACACACACACACACACACACACGAGACGAAGCCGATCGCGGGCATAGCATGTATTGAACCCCCAGTGCCCGATCCACGGGCAGAATGTAACCCCAACCGAATATCTCCCTGGTGGTCCAGTGGACCGTAAAGCCCGATCGCGGGCAGAATGTCACATCACAAACCCCCAAACATCTCCCTGGTGTCTAGTGTCCCCCCACCCGAAGCCCCTCCACCCCACTCCCCGCGGCGGTGCGACAGCATCCACCGCCTGCCGCCCGCCGCCCGCCGACTGACTGTCCGGTAGGGCTGCCGCCCGTGGTGCAGAGCTACAGCCAATGGGCGTGCAGGTCTCGATGGCTTGCTGCCTGGCAGGGTGGCCAGGCGCAAGTCCTCGGGATCGGCGCACATCACAAATGGCATGCAAATGGGGCCATAAATAGATGCAAATGGCCCCCGCTTGCATAAATTATGGCCCCATTTGCATGCCACCTTTGAATATCGGACATTTGCGCATGAGGCGCCAATGGTACTGCTTGCGGCAAGTTTAATGCTCATCTCTGGCAACTTGCGCGTGCTGCAAGTTCCACTGCGCCCGTCTTGCCAAGTGCTGTAAGCTGGGGAGTGATATTCAAAGGGTTGCAATAGCGCAACTCCTTTGAATATCACCTCGGCCACACCCCTGCGCAACTATTTTGAGCAGCGCAAGGGCTTGCGCCTCAGAATGGCGCAGTTTGAATATCCAGGCCAATATGTTTTGTAACAGTTCCACATGTTGCTGCTGTAGTACTTGGCTTGACTTTGTTATAAAAGCTTTCTTTTAAACATAGCAACTTTTGATTCACTCATTTAAAACAGAAAGCAGCAAATAGCTGAAATTATGTAATATCAGTTATTTTTTCTCCTAATTCATGACGATGAGTGTATATATAGCTGAGTACATAAATGGCTAATGTGCCTCTTTCTTTCACTAAGGAACTATGATGCAGCTGCAGCAGGAAAACTTTAACATATGGGTGGGTGGGTGGGCCTGTTCGTATTAAGTTGCTGACTTTGCAAACAGAAGAAACTATAGATAAACCTAGTTGTATTCCTATCAATGTCACACAAGATCATTTCTCTCCCCTTATTTTGAACAGTTTTTCCTTTACATGTATTTTATTACTATCTTCGTTACTGGCAGCACAATAAAAAAATAGGGTTCGAGTTCTAAATAGTTCTAAAAAAGATTAGAACCCTAGAACTTTTTCAAAAGTTCTAGACTAGAACTAGAACCCAGAACTTCAGAGGGTTCTGACAACCCTACTCAATATCACTATTGACAACTTGCTCTCCTATACTCTCCACACTGCAACATGGCAAAAGCTATCAACAAGAGCATAAGGACTACTTTATCATCACGAGCATAGCCTCTCCCCTGAGGCCCTCAGCATAGCTGTTCATAGTTCTGTGGGTTCCCTGGTGGACTACAGACTGCCTATATATGGTTCTGCCACAGATACTGCTCTCCAGTGCATAAAAACTGCACTCAACAAAGCCTGCCGGCTCACCTTAGGTGTGCACCGACTGACTCACACCTGTGATCTCTATGCCAGGGCACGCTGGCTCATGCTAAAATATCAATCCTGCCTTCTGGCCAAAAAGATCTGCCTTGGCCAGCTACCTCCAAGGGTCCAACAACTTCTGGTTCCTAGCAATAATCCATGGCACAGCCACAACTCCGAAGTGTAGTCCTTCCTAACTCCGAAATGTTGAACATCTCAAGGACAAAGGTCCTTTGCTTACCATGCATTGCTGTGGTTCAACTCCTTCCAGGAGAGCATTGCACGCCCGCCCACACTGGGTACTTTCAAAATGTACTTGAAGCTCCTTATGATACACGCATCTCGATGTGCCTGCCATCACTAGCACCACCTTTCCACTATCCCATTACTACTTTCATCCCCTGCCCCCTCAACCCTTCCCTCTCCCCTGAGTAGGCCCTCCTGCTCCCCCCCCCACACACCTAGCACCCTCACCCTCTGCCTCCAATCTAGTCACCTCCCTCCGATCCCTACTGCTATACTGATATTTTGCTCTCCTTTTGCACATTGCATTTGAGCTCCTCCCCTTTACCCCTTTTTTTCTTTTTTTCTTTAGCACTTAGCAACACTTCAAACAACCTCTTGTTTGTTGACAACTGACCGGTTTCACCGTTGGCACTGCAAATTGTCCGTTTTCCTGTGACCTGTACTGTGTTTGATATATAATCCTGCGTGTTTCCCTTTGTATTTCTGCAATCCTTTGTATAATTTCACTTATCTGTCCTGACGTGGAACCTACGTAAAGAGCTCTAGCTCAAATGATTTTCCGAGTACTGAAATAAATAAATAAAAAATAAATAAATAAATATGTGCAGCATACAGCCCATAATATAAACTCTTTTATTTTAAAGGGTACCTAAACAAGCAGTTTTTTAAAACTGCAAACTCCAAAATCTGGCTTCATAGCAAGGTAAAGTAAAGACTGCTGTTTACATTTATGCTAAAACTGCATATATGTAAATAACATAAATGCAGTTTCATAGCTTTTGAAAAATGTAAACATCAGCCTTTCACTTTCAAAAAACAGCCTTGGCTTCTCCCTAAGATGTCTGCCAAGTGTGTTAAGTGATGAGTCATGATGACATCATCTGAGCCAGAGGCAGAGATCCACATATATTTTTATAGTGCTAACTAGTTCTTCTTTCCCTCTTTATTTTGAATTGTTGTACCAGAATGATCAACACCATGTATTAACTCATGGATTATGTTGATCAGTACACATGTCAGGCTATGATTTTGTTCATTTTGTTTACTTTAACTTGCGGAAAATGTTTTGCAATCCAGCTGACTTTTTCTTTGGCAAACTGCATTACAGTACAACATTTCAAATACCTGATGATCTAGCGGTTATATGATGCACTGAATTTTGCTTTTTGTTAACCAGGAGAGACACACTAAGCCGAAAGCTTGTTTATAGGTGTGGCCTGTTAGTACAAGGAAGTTTAGTGACTTGCTCAGGGTCACACAGCAAAGTACCGGTCTTGTTCAGTTCCAAAGCTCATGCTCTCTTATTAATCCACAAATAAGGCTTTCTTTTTCCATGTGAACCCCCTGCACCTAGCCTGCCTTCTGTTGCACACCCCACTATCCATACCCTGTCCTTAGTGCTTCCTGCAGTCTCATGAAGAGAATGTACACCTCAGATTGTAATCTTGTACCTCAGAGGGTTGTGCACACCTATTCTGATATGCATCATCAGCTGGCACTGTTAAAAAATGCCTCCCAAATCACTCTCCAGAACACATTCTCAGTGTTTGACTTCTGCTCCCACAGTAAACAGTGAATGGATCACCACCCTTCTGCACAGTGAAGGTAGTATGTACAGTTCCCTGTTGTGTTTTTCCACCTCATTAACCAACAACTAGGTCTTCCTGGAGGGCCAAGCAATAAGCATCATGACCCACCAGAAAACTGCTATTCATGCCCTCATAAGGGCTGCACTTACAATGGATAACAATATTATTAGCAGGAGAGCATACTAATACCCTGAGTGAATCCACCTGACTTCCAGTGTCAGTCTACTCCTTTACCTGTGATCTGCAGAACCCTGCAGGACAGTTCCCAGCAATTCTTCTCCAGTACTTTTCTGTGCTCTGCTCCATAATGTGAGTTGACTGGCTACCACCCTTCCAAATCTTGAATGAGCTATACACAACTCCCTCAATACTGTCCTAACAAACATCAACACCACCCCCCACCCTAGTGTAATCTCCCTACACTGAATTCAAGTAACAGTTTAGGTGCAGCCCTGCCACTCTTGATGTTGTCATCTCTGGCTACTCTCATCCACAGTCAGGTAGTGATCACGATGCTGGCAGCCCCATTTCTGATCTCACAGTGATCTGCTCAATCCTCCTTCATGTCTTCAACTAACCTGAATAGCGGTAGCCCTGCTGGAATGGCCTCTTCAGTCCCTCTCTGGCATTCATTCTTCTCACCTGCTCCCCCACACCTAAAACTGGTGAGTTCACTACCCTTCCGCATCATGAATGTGTTTAGTACAGTCTCCCATGTTATATTTACATATTAATAATAAACATGATATTCTGGTAAGCCAGGCTAATAGCAGCATGGCACAAGTGGAAAAATAAGCGTTCCTACACATATAAGATCTAAGCCACCTATGATTAGGCACTATTATATGGCATGCATAATGATGTGCACACCCATCATTTAATAGTGCCTAATCAAAGGTAGCCTAGATCTTTTAAGGTTAGGAAAGCCCATCATTCCCCTTGTTCCCTGCTGCTATGAGCCTGACTTACTGGAAAAATATGATTATATTTGATGTGTCAAAATAAAACGGGGACTGTATTACTTGCATTCATGATGCAAAAGGGTGATGAGCGCACCAGTTTTTGGTGTGAGGAGAATAGTGAAGAATGAATACCAGAGGGGACTGAGAAGGCCACTCTTGCAAGGTACTGCTATATTCAGGGAAGGGGGAAGATAGAAGAAGAGAAATATGAGCAGATTACTGTGAGAAATAAGATGTGGGGCTGCCAGCACCTTGATCACTACCTGACCCCATTGTCCTGGTCAACATTCCCCTTCCCATAAAACCAGCTCATGCAATTGTCCAAGGCTGTGTGTGGATATTAATGCATGAAATGGCTGCCACTAAACCTTCAGTCACTTCACTACCAGTCTAGTATTGCTTGTAAAGCTCTTTGGGATACAATGTGTATGAAAACACTATATAAATGCTAATTCTTCTTCTTGTTATTATTCCCCATGGAAAAAGAAGACAAGACAAGCATATATTTGAGTTTTGAGAAAGTATGAACTCTAACATTAGACTGCACAAGAACTTTACTACAAAAAAATGGTGGCTCTAGGGGGTGGTGAAGGGTGTGGTTGCACCCCCCATATAGTAACGTACTTGCTTGCTGTTGCATTGTACTTTGTTGAAGAAGTCTGATTTATTGATTGTACAAATATTTACATTCAAACTATGTATTACATTTGTAGGTTCTGTCAAAAACATACTAGAAAAGAATAATAGCAGAAAATATAAAGGTTTAATAAAAATGTTAAAAAGTGCATATTAAGCATGCACACGACCCCAGTGCCCCCATTGTAGCATTCTGGATCCACCATAACCACTAGACCACCAGGTTATTCAAGATTTGTACTGCACTGTGATTTGCCACAGAGAAAGTCGGTTGGATTAAAACATATTTTCAGCATGTTAAAGCTTAGATTCAATGCTAAGAAGTGCAAGGTAATGCACCTGGGAAACAAAAACCCAGGGGAAGAGTACACAATGAGGGGTGATATACTAACAACAACAAAAATGGAAAGGGACCTGGGGGTAGTCATATCAGATGACCTAAAGGTGGGCAAGCAATGTGAGAGGGCAGCAAGGAGGGCTGGGGGATACTGGGATGCATAGGGAGAGGCATCACCAGTAGAAAACAGGAAGTTATTATCCCTCTGTACAGACAGTTGGTGAGACCCCATCTGGAGTACTGCGTGCAGTTCTGGAGACCCAATCTCCGCAAAGACATAGACAGGATGGAAGCTGTCCAGGGAAGGGCAACTAAAATGGTGCAGGGTCTGCACTGGAAGACATATGAAGAGAGACTTAAAGAGCTAAATATGTATAGCCTCGGGGAAAGGAGGGAGAGGGGGGACATGATAGAAACTTTCAAGTACCTCAAGGGAATCAACAAAGTCCAAGAGGGTAGCATCTTTCAAAAAAAGAGGTGTGCAAGAACAAGGGGGCACAATTTGAAGATAGAAGGGGGGCAACTCAGAGGTAACTTAAGGAAGTATTTTTTCACAGAGAGGTTGTGGATGCATGGAACGGCCTTCCGGAGGAGGCTGTGGAGTTAAAAACAGTGGTGGAATTCAAGCATGCATGGGACAGTCATAAGGCAATTCTAGGGGGTGGGGGTAGGAAGAAGTAGGCTGCTGGTTAACTAGGATCTGCAGCTTATCCATTAGGTAGGGAAATGGGCAGACTGGGTGGGCCAAGCGGTCCTTATCTGCCATCAAAATCTATGTTTCTATGTTTCTAAAGCAAAATGAACAGAACCATAGCCTGACATGTGCATTATACAAAATAATGCACATGGTTTTGACCATTTAGGTGAAACAATTCTATACAAAGGGAAAAAAGAACTAGTTTGCACTATAGAGAGCCATGTATCTCATTGACTTTGGCTCAAATGATGTCATCACATAACACATTTGCCGGCCATTTTAGGAAGCAGGTAAGACAGTTTTTTGGAAATTGGAAGGCTCATTTTACAATTTTCAAATGCTGTGGAACAACATTTAGGTCAATTATGTAAATGTAGTTTTAGCATTAATGAATACAGCAGTCCTTCCTTTAATCACTTACAGATTCAGACTTTTGAATAGTTTGTTGTCAAAATGTTATTTAGGTATCCTTTAAGGTTTCCTCATAGTTTTTTGCCTTGTTGAGTTCTGTGAAAAATTCTTGTTTCCCATTCACCATTATTCAAAGTTTTACGGTCATTAAGAGGGTGAACGGGATATTCTTAGCTCTTAGCATATTTTTGTTTTTGCATTATCTATTTATCCCCCTGCCTGCCCAATCTGATCTCTCCTTCAGGAAACCAAGCCTGAGCTGCCATGGTCCTCCCATCAGCCATCTACTGCCCCTTGGGAGGCCACCCCCCCGACTAACCTGATGTATCCCTTCATTGTGGGGGGGCCCCCATCCTGTGGTCACGAACAGGAGGGGAGACTTTCCAGGGCCACATCCCCTTCTTCAAACCTCATCGAGGGCGGCGAGGGTGCAGCACGGGCATTCCCAGATTATCACGGCAATGGGAGGATAGGCGACTATCATCCAGATGGCTTGGGGGACCATTTTTCAAGTTTTGTCCCCCCTGTCCACCTGGTGGCACACTGCGGTGTCCTGGCAGCTCGCGCATGTGCCGTGTGGTCACCCATGCTGCAAAGTGCAATGCCGAACTCAGCTGCCAGGAGCCACCAAAGGCCAATGCCTCCTTGATCCTCCCCCCAGAGGAAAGTGACCAAAGGACACTCTTGAGCCCTCCTTGCCAGCCTCAGCTCCTGTCATCCCGGGCTTGGGTGCAAACCCGGGTCACCAGCATGCCAGGTGATCCTCCATCACCCGGCGCCATGGTGCCGGTGCAAATGTTTAATATTTGAAAACTCCCACCATTTAAAAAAGAGCTCAGAACTAATATCTGGGTAGATTTGCAGTAGCTGGCTATTAAATTTAACTCTCCCTTCCTTTCTGGCCTTGCACATTACCAGTTCTTTATCAGCATAGTGATGACATTTTATAAGCATGAATCTAGATTTCTCTGTAAGTGCTGTCCAGCTTATAAGCACCCTGTGTGCCTGGTTGATTTTCATACTGCTGGAGTAGCCTTCTGGTGCCAGAATGATTTAAACAGGTTGCTAAAAAATAATTCAGGTTGGTGCCCCTCTGCACCCTTTGGTAGCCTGACCACATTTAGGTTTTTCCATTGACTGTAACTTTTCCAGCCTTTTTTTTTCTGCTACCAACTGGCTCCTTCTCATTTCACCCTCACCACTCCAGCCCCTGGGACTTACCTGCTGCACCATAGTGCACCCTGGCTTGCTCCCCAGGTTGGGGCTGTTCTGGGGGGACCTATTCTCCCGATCAGAGACTGAATAGTGATCCAGGGAGGGGACTGAGTGCCTCAGTCTGCTTCATGGAGTTTGGTGGGGAGGATGTCCTCCTGCTCAGCCCAGTCATTTTTCTGTGTATTTTTCCGGTGCGAGGCATGAGGTGCAATGACACATGGCATGCAAGCGCCGATATCTGGCACACCTCCCCAGCTATGCAAGCTCTGGTTGCTGCCCCTGTCCTCCATCAGGGGGTAATCAACAACTGGCCACTTCCACCCCTCTCCCCCCGGAGGAGGAGGAGGAGAAGAGCAGTCCTTAGGATGCTTAATCCTCCCCGCCCTGGCTGGCCCTCCAACTCCTATGTTCGCTTCTGAACCCAGGTCATTGGCAGCACAAGTGGAAACACAACTGCTGCGCCGGTGGGCCAGCTCAGCCTATCTTTTGCTGGAGAAAGGTTATAGTCCATTCATGCTTTGTTACGAGGAGCTCCAATGGCACCAGGCTATCTTCATTGATGCTGGCTCAATTTTCCACTTGGGTCACCCTGCTTACTTTCATGTTAAGCTGTGATATAGAGGCATGAATCAAGGTAAGCGTTTCATTAATGGTGGCGAAGCCTCATCTGATTTCCATTAACAGTAAGCCTGAGTAGCATTGTTGTTCTGTTGTGCCCCACGGAATCTCTGCTCCAGCAGCAGTGTCTACATGGTGTCCTGGCTTATTGGCCTGGTTGGTCTGTTGTTTCAGTGGCATTTTCACTTGTTTCTAACAAAACACCATGATGTCTGCTGACTCCCCAGATCCTTTTGTAGACTTGCAGCACCTTTTCCTCATTTAGTAGCCAGTTTGTAAAGTGCTTATGCTGAGTTAATGCAGGAATTGGATAGCAGGCTCAAGGGTTCCAGCTACACAGTGCATCCAACTCTGTGGCCATCTTGGAATCACCCACAACAATCATATTTTAAACTACCCCAAAGAATATTCCCTATTTATACAACAGGTGTGAAAATAAATTTGCCAAGATAAACACATTATTTTGGTAACATGAGCAAAATAAATAAAGTTGGTCATTGAGCATGCTGGGAAATGTAGCTTGCTCATTTTGGTCACACTGAGCATGCTCAGAAATTTAGTCTCCCACAAGTGAGGGGTCATTTATTTTTTTGATTTACTGTTACAGTCATGATTGGCTACTGTTACGCTGAGTCATTGAACAAAGGGGCACAGTCTACATTTTGCAAAAAAACACCTGAATGCCTGCTGTATAAATCGAATATGACATGGGTTGGCTTAAGATATGAGTATTATCTTTATTTGAGGGTATTAGTCTATTGCTATCTCACTTGTGGCTTCGCCACTCTTGCGACATCAGCAGATCAATACCCTCTCATAAAGATAACAATGATATACTATGTCAGCCCATGTCATGTCCCCTATTCATAAAATAGCACAGAGAAATCCTGCATTGTGATCAGTGGAATTCAGTCACATGACCATATGGTTATTACAGTAAACCACGTGGGTCAGTTAAAATGTTGTTCCTCTTAAGGTTTGGGGGGGGTGGTTAGTGTGATCACCACACTTCCTGGAAAGGGGGTTGAAAGCACGAGGTGTGCAACCCCCCCCCGGGATGTGATATTACATCCTAACTGTACACCTTGTTGTGTGTTATTTTGGAAAGCTAATGCCTGGAGTCAGGGGGAGCTGCAGTTAAGAGCATCATTGCCTACTGGCAGTCATATTTTCCACCTGTGCAGCACTAGTTTTCCACCATTAGCTGAAAACTCACATCCATATTTTTATTAAACCATTAAACATACAAAGATAGAGGGGAGAACGGCTCAGAGGTGATGTGAGGAAGTATTTTTTCATGGAGAGGATTGTGGATGCATGGAACAGCCTTCCTGAGGAGGTTGTGGAGTCAAAAACAGTGGAGGAATTCAAGAATGTGTGGGACAGACATAAGGCAATTCTATTAGGGGGTAGGAGGAAGTAGGCTGTTGGTTAACTAGGATATGCAGCTTATCCATTAGGTAGGGAAATGGACAGACTAGGTGGGCCAAGCGGTCCTTATCTGCCATCAAATTCTATGTTTCTGTGTTAAACAATAACAGAGTTCTCTTTGTGTAGCTGTGGTGTAGCTCTCTGTGGCAGGTGCAGGTACTGCTATATGCTTATATGTAGAGTTTATGTGTCTCTTATGGTTATAAGAGTGCATTCTCGAGTTCTTTGGGTGAGAGAGCTGCAAAGCAAAGCTGAGCCATTCTAGCACACAAAGAACTTGAGAAGAAATGCTTATAACCAAAAGAGAAACAGTAACTGTACTTACAAACATATTGGGCTGGATATTCAGACTGCGCCGGGCAGTGGCGCAAGCCTGGGCGCAGTGCAACTGGGCTGCGCCGGGGCCAGGACCAGGTGATATTCAATGGTGCTGTGCCATGGCTCAGCACCATTGAATATGGCATGGAGGTCACACACAAGTGGCACTGCGCCAGCACAAGACACAGAAAGGGAGCACGGGGATGAGCCAGCGCAAGTGCAATTGCGCTAGGTGCATCACCCGTGATATTCAGCCTGGAGCATGCAAATGAGGCCAAAATGCATGCAAGGTGCAAATGGGGCCATTTGCATGTCATTATGACCCCATTTGCATGCGATTCGCTGTGTTCCTGTGAACTGCGCCTGGCGCCCTGCCAAGCTGCTGCCATCGGGGATCGACACCCTGGTTGGCTATTGCAGCCCCCCCCCACTCCGCCCGATCGCGGGCATCAGTAGACAGCACAGTAATCCCTGATGGTCTAGCGGTAACCCGCGTATGCCCGATCGTGGGCATCTATAAATATCACAATAATCCCTGGTGGTCTAGTAGGCCCCCCTCGTATGCCCGATCACGGGCTGCAGTAAATGGCAAGGAATTACCTGGTGGTCTAGTGGTAAACTCCCCTCATACACCTGATCGTGGGCTGTTGTGGAAATACAGAAGTACCTGGTGGTCCAGTGGTACTCCCCCACCCACAGAGGTCTCCCGGCCACCCAGCACCCCCCCGTTGTCGGTGGGTAGCAGCATCCCACCCGCATGCCACCCAGCTGCCCACCGATTGACAGCTTACAGTACAATCTGTACGCCTATTGATCCACAGTGTGGACCAATGGACTTGCAGATCATACTGTACTTCACAGGACCAAATATCTGAATGAACGCGTTCATTCACATATCTGGTCCTGTGTAGTACAGTATGGTCAAGCCGTATGTCACACTGTAGACAATAATACAGATCATACTGTATGCTGTCATTCGATGGAAGCGCATGCGGGCAGGATGCTGCCGCTCGCCGATGACGGAGGGGGTGCTGAGTGGCTGGGGACCTCTGTGGGTGGTGAAAGTACCACTGGACCACCAGGTACTCTGTATTTCCACAATAGCCCACAATCGGGTGTACAGGGGGAGTTTACTGCAAGACCACCAAGTAATTCCTTGCCATTTACTACAGCCCATGATCGGGCATATGGGGAAGGGGGACGGACTGCTAGACCACCAGGGATTATTGTGATATTTACAGATGCCCACGATCGGGCATATGGGGGGACGCTAGACCACCAGGGATTATTGTAATATGTACAGATACCCGCGATCGGGCGTGTGGGGCAGGGGAGGGGCACTAGACTACGAGGGGGTCAGGGTGCTTGTGGACAGTCTTTCTGCTGGGCGAGTGGCCACCCAAGGCTGGTGGCCATTGTGTTGCACCTTGCACAAAAGCCGCCTGCCTGTGGATGGCCAAAGTTTAAGCCTGTGATTTGTGGCTCTACTTTGGGCACCAGTGTGCGGTGCAGGTAGGGGTTGCACCAGCATATGCACCGCACATCCCGGGCTGAATATCCGGTTGAGCCGCATATGCATGGGCACGCCCCCTGCATCTGTGCCGCATACATTACCAATGCACCCCGGCGCATCGGGGGTTGTGCCACGCACTTTACCCTTTTGAATATCATGCTATGGTGCATTGGGGGGGTTGCAGATGGTGCACCATGTTGCACCAGGCGCAACCCCTTTGAATATCCTGTCCATTATAAATAATGTTAATGTCCTTTAACAAATCTGAATTTGAATTTAAAATCAAAATGTTTTGCATTGAAGAATATTGGAGAATCCCCTTTGTGGGAAATGGACTGTGCCAACAGAACACAGAACCAGAATTTCAGAACTATGTGCATGAGACATCCTCTTATGGCTATTATAAATCACTAATGTGATTTCAGCCAATCAGCATGCAGAGCCACTGTACCTCTTATCCTGTGTACAGTCTGCTCTTGTGCAGGAGTGTTTGGAGGGAGTACTCCACTTCAGCACCAGGGGGACAACACAGTAAAATTAAATAGAAGACTATAAACTTATTATAAATTGCTCAAACTAAACTTGAGTGACTTATAAGTTAATGGAGAAGGCCAGCCCAGTGGCGTGGAGGGCTGAGGCAGTGATGCCTTACCTCCTGCCACGCTGGTGACCCATATTTGTAGTGCGAGCAGGTCACTTGGGGTCGGCCAGGGTGGAAGAGGATTGAGCATCTGGAGGACAGCTTTTCTGTCCCGGGGAGGGTGGGGAACAGAGACTGGCACCTGCCTGACACCTAGCAGAGGCTAAGTGTTGGCATACCAGATCCTGTATAGTGGGGCACGGAGGTGGAGCGCTGACTGGTGTGCTGTGTGCAGACACATGTGCAGCTAGGCCGTTGTCAGCTTGCATGCTCCCCTCCAAAGAAAAGCGGAACCAGTGGTCTGGGTCGAGTGGCATGATGGCCGTCTGCCGCAGGCGCCGCCCCCGAGAAGGCACCTCCCAACATTGGATCTGGTCCTGGTGGGTTGAATTGGGGGCTCCCTACCATCCTGCCATGGAGGGTATCCCGTGGGAGTTATGGTAGTTGCCTGAAGATCTGGAGACGGGGCTGGGAGGACAGTAGGAGGATGGGCCAACCCAGACCAGAGGAGAAAAATACAAGCAAAAAAAAAAAAAACAAAGTTAATAGAGCATCAGAGAAGTGTTTCTTATGATGTAAGAGACTCCTCTCATGAGGGCTGGGCAGACAGAACTGATCAGCTTTGCTTTGAGGTCCTCTTGCCCAAACGTCACACTTAGAGTCTCTTATACCATAAGTGACATCTGTTCCATTGAAGGCCTTATTAACCTATATAACAGTACCTGGAATGTTTAAAAATAAGCAATGTTGACTGGTTAAGAATGATGTCAGGATGTATAATCCTCTCAAGGAATATGTTCGAGTCAGTCTGCATTCATCCACCAATAAGGAATCTTTGCCCTACCTGACTTTTGCCTCCAGAGCTTTCTTGTATCAGGCTTCTTGACATGGAGGTGCCAACAGCATAACACTGGAAGAATCCTCCAACAAAGTTGGACAGGCCCATAGCAATGAGCTCCTGTGGGACACAAAAAACAGTGAAAATGGGATGGATCATTTATCAACCTTTTTCAAACATCATATTACTTTTCAGCTTTTGAACTATGAAAGTTCAGTTACTCACTGTAACAGTAGAGGTTCCAAACAATCTCCTCCATAGAGCCACTCCTTAGGACTTTAAGTCATTGATGTCTGGACCACTTGGAAACTTTTGATAGCTGGGGCCATGCAGGTTGATGCACGTCCCCACTGCCTATACTTATAATGTGGGTAGCCCCTCCACTCCTCAGCTCCCCACTGAAGACAGCCTCAGAGGATGTATCATACCAGCAGGAACCAGGAGACCAGAACCAGACCCAGGAACACATGAGTGGTAATGTAACTGGAAACTGCTGCCCAAATAGGGCAGAGGAAGAGTACATGGCAAGTGACAGCAGGCATAAATATTGGCACATGTCACCCAGAATAACAAAGCGGGACGGTGAGATGGTGCGCTACGGCTCTATGGGGAAAATTCTCTTGAAGATCTACTGTAATGGTAAGTAAATGAACTTTTCCTGAATGCCAAGGAAGAATTTGATTGTTACCTTTTAGAAGTCACCTAATGTGGATTCTTTCTCATACTAAATCATTATGATTAGCAATCACTGATAAAAGGGGTAGGAATGTGACTCTAGGGGTATTTTATAGATCAAAAGATCCGAACTCAGATACAACTGAAGACCTACTAGATCAGTTTGCCCATCGTTCTGATATGAGGCATACAATCATAATGGGCAATCTTAACATGCCACAAATTAATTAAGAAGCATTAACAGCAAGCACCAAGATGGGTAACACAATTCTGGATACTACAATTGCCCTAAACGTGTCACAACTGGTAGCAGCACCAACAAGGGATAGTAACATCTGAGATGTAGTTTATAGAAATAGGTCCCCCGTTGGGCACCAGTGACCACTCCACTATAACACTTAAGTTGTGCAGGGGTAGACAGGTAGTCAAGGGGCAAGCAAAATAAAGAACTATAATAAGTCCAAATTTAAAGCCATCAAAAAGTTATTAAATCAAATTGATTGGGATAATACTCTGGACCATTTAGATATAGATGAGTCATGGATTATTTTCAGGAATATACTGAACAACGCCATCGAGAACTTCATTCCTAATAAAGGATCTTATACCCAAAACGACAAATGTCACCCTTGATTTAACTACAAGATTAAGAAGTTGTTAAACAAGAAAAAGAAACTCTCCACCTTACAGAAGTCCTAGCCCTCAAATAGTAACATACAGCATTATAAATATGTTGCAAAAGCTGCCAAAAGGGCAATAAAACAGGCTAGGAGGAACCTGGAGGCTTGGCTTGCATAAACTAAAGATAATTTAAAAACATTCTATTCCTACATAAAGACGAAAAAAGGTACATCTAGAGGGCCTGACCTGCTTATAAGGAATAACGAAATAGTAAAGGATCCCCAGGAGATGGCTGAGTTATTTAATAAATTATTTTGCTTAGTCTTTACAACAACAACAACAAAAACAAATAATATTAACTGGGATAAAGCTTCTTCTCATCCTTAAAATGTCATTATACAATAGGAGTGAGCAGATAACTCATTACATAAATACATATATTCTCACTGCAGTGTGCTAACTCCAGATATCACACTGTAGTGACATCATTAAACAGAAAAAAACAACACAAAACACAGTCCTATTGTATAAAAGGCATACGTGATGGCTAGTTGTGTGATACAGAATATATCTGAATTTATGGCAAGTGAGCTCAGGGAACCATCACTCATGGCTCCACTACGCTCTGCCACTCGTGATATTCCTTGAGCTCACTTGCTACTCATTCAGATATATTCTGTATCACACACCTAGCCATCACATATCCCCTGATTATAGATACCAACTTGGTATTGGATAAACTGATGGCACTTGAACAAAACAAATCTGCTGGTCCAGATGGATTGCACCCCAAATTCTTAAAGGAACTTAGTGGAGAATTAGCGCCAATGTTGGCAAACATTTTCTCTAAATCATTACAGGAAGGATGGGTCCCACTGGACTAGAGAACAGCTATGGTAACCCCCATCTTTAAAAAAGGTAGTCGATCATTACCTACCAACTATAGACCCATTAGTCTCACCTCAGTTGTCAGCAAAGTAACGGAAGGGCTAATTAAGACCATGATTACTGAATCAATGACAACTATGGGTTTACACGACTGCACCCAACATGGTTTCATGAAGGGAAGATCGTGCATGACTAATATGACACTATTCCATGAATGCATTAGTAGGCATCTAGACTCAGGTAATAATGTGGATGTTCTGTATCTGGATTACAGGCGAGCATTCGACACTGCCTCTCATGATGTGTTAGTATCAAAAATAAACATGGATATTGATCAGTGACTGGTAAGAACCCATCAAATAAAAGTAAATGGATTTATTTTAAGAGGAGGGAGCTGTTACGAGTATTCCCCAAGGGTCAGTACTGGGGCCACTTTTATTTAATATACACATCCATAACTTGCACCTGACAGGCAATAACTATCTTGCCAAGTTTGCTGATGATACCAAGTTGGGAGGATCAGTGTCTGACTTACAGGACCAAATCAAGATGCAGAACGATCTTAAATCCGTGGAAGACTGGGCAAGGCAAATAACCTACAATTTAACATTGAAAAATGCTCTGTTTTGCATTTTGGGAGATCAGATGTATGCCAGGACTATTACATAGCTGGTACTAGATTAAACAATTTTATCAAGGTGGTGGACCTTGGCATTCATATGTCCGATTCCCTCAAACCATTTATTAATTGTAGACAAGTTGTCACTAGAGCAAATCACTTGATTAATTGTGTTAGGAAAAGCTTTACTAGATCAGAAGTGGTTCTTATGACCATATACAGTACACGGCTTATATACACCCACACTTAAATATCAGATCACAAATATGGAGCCCATTCCTCAAAAAGGGTATTGCGCTAGTAGAAGCACCCCAGCATAGCTAGGTTCACCAAACTTATACACAGTCATAGGCATAAGACCTGTGATGACAGACTGAAAAATATGGGGCTTTTCTCATTAAAAGACAGGCGTACAAGAAGCGACGTATTACTGTTATATAATAGCATCCAAGACAAACGGCTACTTAGTGATCTAGGATTGGCATTCAAGGTACCCTTATACAACTTACGAGGGCATCAATATCAGCTTGTTGAGAAAAGATCAAAAAGTGACATTAGGAAATACGCCTTTATTCCAAGAACTATTAGACTATGGAATAAATTACCAGAGGAACTGGTTTCTTGTAACAGCTTTACAAGTTTCAAAAACAAGCTGGATAAGTTTATGATGGATGGCTGCTTACCCAGCCATGATCACTGAGAAGTGGGGAGCAAAAACGTATGGGCCTCTGGCCTTCTATTTGCCCCTTGACCCGAGTATAAACTGGAGTATAAACCTGAGTGTAAACCCAAATCTTCTTCAAGGACATTTCCCTCCATAGCCATAGCATTGGAATGATTCCCAAGCAGTACAAAAGGCACTCTGGAAAGAAGGAACCATATCATGGAACTAAATGAATCTAACACAGCAAGCTTTAATGTACAGCAAGGTCAAATCCAGCTCGACTGTGAGTGATGATATCCAGACTGCAGTGGTTATTGAAACTGTGGCCAGAACAAATATAATCTGCCGAAGCATTTTGAAACAAGCCACATAAGTGGCCATATCAAATATGAACTGGCCATGAATAGGACTGAGAAGAAATATGCTTCTAGCAACAAAATGAAATTCAAGATGGCAACCATTTGGAAAGGCATAGTTTAGAAACAAAACAGCCCACCATCCTGGGGGTGAAGGAAACATAAAGCTGAGAGGATTTTCTAAGGTCTGTAGTATGGATCAAATGGAAATGCAAGGCTCTATGGACATCCAACAAATGTAACAAAAATGAAAATTACGTACTCACTGTAATTCTTGATCCTCTTGGACCATCTTCACAATTCACTTACTGGGTTCAAGCCGGAGGCACTGGAACCCTGCAGGAGACAAAAGCCTTCAGGAGGGCTGGTGCTGAGGTAGGCTGCGTGCATGATGCGTGGTAACATGAGGCTAACTCGTGCTATATAGCCTGTCTTGGCAAAGGCCCTCAACCGCCTCAGTACCTTTTGTACCGAGGAGGTGCAGCGTGACCTAACTAGGTAAACAACTATCCTAATAAGGGCATAAGATAGCCCTTTAGACCCGAGTAAGAAGGGTCAGCAAAAAGAACAGTGTCTGCACAGCCCAAATGAAACAAAGGAGGTGAAGACCAGGAAACAGAGAGAGTGAGCCTGGGGGATGGTGGGTGGGCATGTGAATGAATGGTGAAGATGGTCCAAGAAGATCAAGAATTACAGTGATTACGTCATTTTCATATCTTCCTGGACCTTATCTTTACCATTTATTCACACTGCTGGGTTACAGAACCAAGCTCAGACAAAAAAATCCCTCGAGTAGGGTGGTAGGAGACAGAGCTCACTCAGGACAGAAGTCCATTAAGGATTGTTCTGCCAAAGGAAGCATGCTGCCTGGCATGGATATGCAGAGCATAGTGCTTAACAAAGTTATGCACTGAGCTCCAAGTAACCAATTTGCAAATATCAGCAACAGGTACAGAATGAATTTCTGCCAAGGATGTTGCAACTGCTCTGTTGGATTGGTACAAACTTGACCTGTGCCATAGAGTAGCATTGGCAAAGACAGGCCACTATCCAAGCAGAAATTCATTTGATCATAACTGGCTGACCTAGTTGGTTCGGGGTGAAGGAGACAGATGCTCGGATAGGATGGATGTCCTTGGTTTTATCAATGTAGAATCTGAGGGCTCTTTTAACTTCCAGAGAGTGGATGGTGTGCTCTTCCTCATTCTGGAAGTTAGGAAAATATGTGGGCAGCACCAGGGGTTAGTTTAAATGGAACTACAAAACCACCTTAGGCAAAAACTTGGGGACCGTGCGGAGGACCACTTCCTCCTTATGGAAGATGGTATAAAAGGTTCTGTGAACAAAGCATATTTTCAAAGACCCTATGGACAGAGGTGATGGCCACTAAAAATGCTGTTTTCCAAGTAATCTGAGGTCACAAGCAGCCAGGAGTTCAAAAGGCTTACAAGTGATCATGTCCAGCACAAGGTTGATATCCCAGGGAGCAAAAGATTTCCATACTGGAGGTTTCATTTGCAGGCTGCCTTTTAAGACTCTAACCTCTAGCTATATTTCCAGAACTTGTGGTGGCTTGGGTGTACTGGAATGTGCTTTTAGGCATCTTGCATGTCCAGGGATGCCAACCAGTCATGTGGCTTGAGAAGTGGCAGAAGGGTCCCTAGGGAGACCATCTCTAACTTCTCAGGGTACAGAAACTTGTTCAGTTTTCTGAGGTCCAGGATGGGGTGCATACCCACTGACTGTCTTTTTTGGAACTAGAAAGTAATGGGAGTAGAAGCCTGTCTTGCGTTCCGCTGAAGGCACTACTTCCACTGCCCTGTTTTTCAGAAGGCCCGCTATCTCTGAAGTGAGAAGGTCTGTCTGGGCAGCCAAAAGAGAGTGCTACCTCTTGGGTGGATAGTGTGGGGGGATTTCTGAGAAGTTCAGAAGGTATCCCTCCTGGATGATTCTTAAAACCCACTTGTCTGTGGTGATAGACTTCCAGTGGCTGTAAAAATGAGATCTATGCCCCCCACAGGGGAACAGAGGTCCACTTTGGGCAGCTGAGGAAGAGCCGGGGTTGGAGACTCAGAGGGTGGCACTGGGCACTTTTGGGGCCTGTACCTTCTGCTGCATTTTCTTTTGTGGCTGAGGATGCTGGTGCTTGGGTGGGGCTCCTCTGCCTCTTTCACGAAAGGACTGCCTGTTTCAAAAGAACTGATGGCTGGTCTTGCAGACTTTATGGCTGTCCTAGTCTTCTGAATGGCTTACAGAGACCATTGCATCTGCTGGCCGAACAAGTAAGTGTGATCAAAGGGGACATTTATAACCTGCTGCTGAGCATCAGTGGAAAATCTTGAGGTTCACAGCCAGGAATGTCTTTTTATGAAGATTCTAGCAGTTGCAGCATGAGAAGCAGTGTCATATGCATCTATGGCTGCTTTTAACTGATGACTGTTGGACTCTATAGCATGAGCGACAGTCTTAGGAATGGTTTGTTTAGTATCCGATTCTGGTAAGGACTCAGCCAGAGATTTAATGGAGGTCCAGAGGGCATACTCATACTGAGAGAAATGGCCTTGGTAACTGGCTATTCGCATGTTCAGAGTGGCTGCTGCAAAAGCCCTCTTCCCCACAGTGTCAATCTTACACAATTCCTTAGTAATATGGTGTGCTGTAATCTCTTGGGGAAGGATGGCCTTGTCGTTTTCTGCAAGGATAACAATCTTTTCCACAATAGACTTGGAAGCCAAAATAGGTCTGTCTTTAGGAGGAGTATACTTACAGTCTATTGTCTTACACACAGACGGAATGGAAACAGGCCTATCCCACACCACCTCTGAAAGGGTTTCAAAGGCTGGATGGACAGGGGCATGAGATTAACTAGGATGTTGGGAACATGGAGCACCTGAGATGCAGCCATTTACCTGGGTCAAGGGCTGAAGTCTTGAGAACTAAAGTAGCCTGCATATTCCTCAACAAAATCTGGAAAGAGAGCTCCTCCTGATGGATGGAAGTAGGAGCTAGAGGTTGTTTTTCTAGAATGAAAAAAGTATTATCATCGCTACCCTCGGAGAGAATGAGGTTGGGTTTAGACTCTTCTCCTTCCGAATTTTTCTGAGAAGGAGGAACTGGGAGAGGAGTGAACCTCGTAAGTCCTCATCCAGGTCTTGGAGTCGGATAGACAGGTGACACTGGAACCGGAGTTGGCACCAGACCCAACAATGAAACCAACGGGACCCAGCATTGGACCAGGACTGGGCCCAGATGAGCCGGCACTGGGCCCAATGGAGCTGGCACTAGATCTGGCACTGGCCCCAAAGGAACCTGCGCCAGAACTGGCCCCAGAGGATCTAGCACCGGAAACAGCACTGCCAAAGTCCCAGAAGGCCAAGCTGGCACCGAAGGGACTGGAGAAGGTATCTGTGCTGATCCCTGCAAAGAGACAGAGGAAGGGAGGGCAGCACGTGGAACAGCCATCAGTGGCGTGATCATCATCAAGGGATTTGAATCCATTGGTGGAGTCAAATGCTGTACCAGGCTTGAAAACTCCAACCACAGTCCCGAGGAGCCTAGACCCGAAGGCCTCAGCACTGAGTCCACAGGGAGGGGAAGATGAGCCAGACACTCTACCCACTGCTCCATAAGAGCTGCCCAGTGGTGAAACTGCCCATCAGAGTCCCCACAAGAGGAAAGAAAGAGACTCAGTGCCCAAGATCTGCAGCAACCGCAAACAGAAGTCGTCAGAGAGACCGATGGTGCTGGTAAAGGCCTTCCATTCCCGGACATAGGAGATACCTTAGCAGATGTACCAGAGGGGACCTCAAGTAGTACCATTTCTTCCCCTTCTGATGGGAAGAGGAAGAACCCGAGGTTGAGCAGTGCCAGATCCCCGACCTAGATTGAAAACAGGCCCGCTTCTTTTTGCGTTTATGGGAAGACTGTTCCCCCCCCCGAACACAGGACTGCCCGTGCTTGGATGCCCCTCCAGAGAGGGGGAAGCAGACCGGACACAGCCCTGCTGGCAGAACAGCACTCAAAAGGAGACACTCTCTACTGTCACAGTCTATGGTCAAGGCCGTTGCTTGGTAGGGCTGAGAAGAACTGAAGAAAAATCTACTTATTTTCTCTTCTTTTTTGTTTTAAACTAACAAGAAAAATAACAAACACTAGCTAAAAGGTCAAACAAACTAATGCTGTTGTCATATAATTGTGAAGCTCTGACTCCCAGTGGGTGAGTGATGTGGTCACTGAAGTGCATTCGATGAAAAAAGGAACTGAGGCGGTTGAGGGCCATTGCCTAGATAGGCTATGTAGCACAAACTAGTCTCGTGGTGCCACGCATGTGTGTAGCCTACATTGGCGCTGGCCCTTCTGAAGATTTTTGGCTCCTGCAGGGTTCCAGTGCCTCCAATTTGAACACAGCAGTGTCAATGAATGGTGAAGATAAGATCCAGGAAGATCTTCCCCTCTTTTAGAAGGGGAAGGGAAATACACTGGAAAGTGAATAGTTTGATCTAATACAAAATCAGAAACTTCCTTCAGAAGAAGACAAGTATAGTCCATAAAGGGACCTGATCCACTTCCTTCAGAAGAAAACAAGTATAGGTCCATAAAGGGACCTGATCCAGGAGATAAATAAGATATGAAGGCTCTGCAACAAGAGCTTGAAGCTCGGATACTCTCTTGGCTAGGTAATAACGATCAAGAACAACATTTTCCATGAGAGGACGTGCACGTCATCAGTGGCCACTAGTACAAATGGAGCACCCATAGGGGTCAGTAGAACCAAGTTAAGGCCCCACACTGTAACTGGTTGACAGACTGGGAGACATATATGCATTAGACCTTTGAGGAACCTGCTGGACACTTCAAGTTGGGCTACTGTCTTGCCATCTTGGAAGGCAGGAAATGGTAAAAGACCACTAGATGGACCTTCACAGATAGCTCAAACTCAACTCGAGTGACTTATAATAAGTTAGTGGGGCCTCAGAGGGTGTCTCTTATGGTATAAGAGACTCATCTCTTGAGGATCTATATCACAGATTCCAATAAGGATAAGAGGTAATCCAGAATCAGTCTCATTGGACAGGAAAAATGGTCCAGGGAATGAGAGACACACCACATACTAAAATATTTCCATTTCTGAGAGTAGGTGTGCTTAGTGGATGACTTCTGTGCCACCAAAAGAACATCTGAATCCACAGGGTGACCCCTGATTGGTATAGTTGTAAGACCTCAGGAACAAGGGATAGAAGAACAGTGATCAGATATCTGGCTGCACCAGGGAGCCCTGCTCATGCAATAGGAGGAATCTTGACTGAAGAGGAAGTGGAAACCATTTCGCTGCTAGCTGCTGTAGCAGAGTAAACCAAATTTGTCTGCGACAGAATGTAGCCACTTGAATCATGAAGGCCAGTTCCACCAGAAACTTGACAAAAACCTTCTGAATCAGATGGATTGGAAGGATAGCATATACAGCCAGAGGTTCAGTTAATGTATTATTAGTGGAAGTCTAAAACTTCCATGAGTTGAAATCAAGAAGTCATTCCAATTTTTTGGCAGTCAAAATTGTTCCTAGATCCTACATTTTAGAAGTCAGTATTCTAGAAGGAAACAATTTATGGATGTTTAATATAAATATTAGTGGTACTATAGAATTTATTTAAGAAAAATCCATCATTTCTCACATCTGTGTCTGCTGTTGTGGATGTCATTTAATGTTTTTGCTTTACATTTGGAAATCAATGACTTTGTCTCCCTTAATCTTGTAAGTTTTTGCCTTATATTTGGAAGTCAAATACTCCCAAAATGGAGTTGGCTGAATCCCTGTATACAGCCATAGGAATCTCTTGCCAAAAATAATTCCAGGCCCTCGAGTGAGAGAGAAGAAATGCTGCAGTTTTGTATTGTGTGTGGGGACAAAAAGGCCCAACTCTGGACAACCCCATCTTACAAAGAGGTCATCTACAATGGAGTCTAGAAGGCCCCACCTGTAGAACAGAGCCTTTGACTGGCTGAGACAGTGTGCTGGTACATTGAAGGAGGCTGGCAGAAACACAGCATTCAGAAACACTCAGGCTGGGATATTCAAAGGGGTTGCGTCTAGCACCACTGAGTTGCACTGGTGCAACCCCGCATTGCGCCCTGGCGGGATATTGAAAAGGCTGCCCGGCACAGCGCAAATCCCAATGCACCAGGGCACAATGTAATCCTATGTGGCGCAGATGCAGGGGGTGTGCCCATGCATATGAGGCACATCCCGATATTCAGCCTGGGATGTGCGGCGCATGTGCCAGCTCAACCCTGCATTGTGCCACATAAGGGGGCTCAAAGTTGAGCCCTGAAAAAGTAGGAGCAAGTCCCAGCCACCCACTGCCGGGCTGCTGTATTGCAAGGTGCAACACAGCAGCCGCCAGCTGTGGGTGGCCACCCGCCCACCCAGAACACGTTGACAAGCACACATACACCCCTGGTGGTCCAGGGGACCCCCCACCCACTCCATAAGCCTGATTGCGGGCATCTGTAATTGAAATTCAAACCCTGGTGTTCTAGCGGTCCCCCCGCTGTCTGATCAAGGGCTGTCATAGCTGCAGAAAGTCACCTGGTGGTCCAGTGGTACCCCCCCCACCCTCCTACAGAGGATCCCCAGCTACCCAGCACCCCCCCATCATTGGTGGGCGGCAGCATCCTGCCCGCATACAGTCAGGCTGCCCGCCGAATGTCAGGTACAGTATACTCTGTACACCTATTGGTCCACAGTGTGGACCAATAGGCGTACTGAGCATACTGTACCTGTCATTCAGCGGGTGGTCGGGGGGTATGCGGGTGGGGTGCTGCCGCCCACTGATGACAGTGGGATGCCGGGTGGTGGGGGTCCTCTGTGGGAGAGTGGGGAGGGGGGTACCACTGGACCACCAGGTGACTTTCTGCTGCTATGACAGCCCACAATCAGGCAGTGGGAGAACCGCTAGACCACCAGGGTTTGAATTTCAATTACAGATGCCCACGATCAGGCAGTGGGAGGACTGCTAGACCACCAGGGTTTGAATTTAAATTACAGATGCCCACGATGGGGCAGCGAGGGGACCGCTAGACCATCAGGGATTGGATTTATATTACAGATGCCCACGATCGGGCAGTGGGGGGACCACTAGACCACCAGGGATTGGTCTATTACTGTGGATGCCCATGATTGGGTGGATGGGACGAGAGTGCTACACTAGCCCACCAGGGAGCCAACCCCCACCAACTGCAGCATGACAGGGCACCAGGCACATTTTGCTGGAGCGCCCAGCGCAACGCATGCAAATGGGGCTACAATGACATGCAAATGGTACCCATTTGCACCTTGCATAGATTATGGCCTCATTTGCATGCCCCTGGCTGACTATCATGGGTGATGCACCTAGCACAACTGCACTTGCGCTGGCGCATCTCTGTGCTCTCTCTCTCTCTGTGGCTTGTGCTGGCGCAGTGCCACTGCACCATGCGCAGTCTGTGCACCGAACCTGCCATATTCAACGGTGCTGAGCCATGGTGCATCACCGTTGAATATCGCCTGGTCCTGGCCCCGGTGCAGCCCAGTTGTGCTGCACCCAGGCTTGCGCTGCTACTCGGTGCAGTCTGAATATCTGGCCATCTGTGTTTAACCACCCAATACCAGACTATCATTGCTTCTCTGAACAGAGGATAAGAGGGGCTTCCCCTTGTTTGTTTCTATAATACATCAAAAAAAATTATCTGTATGTGTACTCAGAAAGGGTTGACTCTGAACATGGACAGGGAATGCCTGTAGGTCAAGCAGAACAATCCTCATCTCCAGAATGTTAATGCAGAGAGAGCATTTAAGGGTAGACCAGAGCCCATGAGTCCAAAGGGACCCAAGATGTACCCCCATCCTGACTCAGATGCCTCTGTCATCAGAATGGTCAGAGGTGTTAAATGTAAGAATGGATCCTCTACTGGAAGGTTGGAGTGATCAAACCACCAGAGCAGGGCATGACAGAGTGGCAAAGTAATCAAGATTAGGCAATCCAGGTTGTCACAATGTTGAGCTCACTGCAATGGAGGCAGTATAGCGCAGTGGTTACAGGCCCTGAGCTACAAACCTGGAGACCTGGGTTTGAATCCCACAGCCCCCACTTGCCTACTGTGTGACCCTGAGCAAGTCACTTAACTTCCTTGTGCTCTCAGGTTGCACCTGTAAACAAGCTTTCAGCTTAGTGTGTCTCTCCAGGTAAAAAAACAAACAAAAAGAAGCAGCCACTGTGGGACTCTTGTGCAGACATGCCAGGGGAAAAGTCATGATGGTAGATGCCATCTGGCTGGTAAGTCAAAGCAGCCAGCTGGGCAAAACATAGGCACTGGATGAAACCTGACTTGCCTGAGCCATCAGTGTAAAGGCATTTTTAATTTTTATTTTAGTCTTTGATAACCAGGTAAAGCCCACTAGGCACAATTGCCTATTTTCAGGAGTGATCTGGGAGCACTGGGTGGTTAAGTGACTTGCTCAGTATCACACAGTATGCAAGTGGAGGTTGTGAGACTCAAACCTAGGTGTGGTCTTCTGAATGTACCAAGCTTGTTTACAACTCGTTACTCTAACCTCTAGGCTATACTGCCAGCCCGAGGCATGGTCCTCCAGAAGGAGGGCTTGAGCTTAGCACCGACATGTATTGGAGGTTCTGGCAGGGCCTCAAGACTGATTTGGATTGGTTCACCAACAGGCCCAGCTGTCAAACAGATGTCAGGCACAAAAAAATAGTCTAAAGGGCCACAGCCTGGGACAGGATATTCAGAAGCCAGTCATCCAGGTATGGGAAGTTGTAGGGTCCCTCCCTCCAGATGGCCACTGCTACCACTAGTAAGCAGTTGGTGAAGAGCTACACTTCTGAGGATAAGCCAAAATGTAAGACATAAATGTGGTAGTGGCAGCCCTCCAGCATGAAGCAGAGGTGCTGTCGATGTAGCAAAATGCCTTCATATTGAGTGCACACACATCCAATCACTTTGTATCAATGACAGAGCAGGGACTAAAGTGACACCTTACGATACTTCTTATATTGGGTGTATTTGTTAAAGCCCCCTGAGGTCTCAGATAGGATGTAAGTCTCCTTGTCCACTTAGGAACCAGAAAATACTGGGAGTAGTAACTATGGTTTTGTTCTGTGACAGGAACAATCTGTATTGCATGTTTAACTAGCAAAGTATATACTTTGTTTATTAGGGCAGACAAGCACAAGGGAGGATAATGACATGGAGGAGGGGGAGCACCAGAGAGGTAGATTTGCAACTCCAGAGCTTAACCTCTCTAAATTTGGTCCAGCACCTACTCACCCATTACGATCTCCTTTCATATGGGCAGAAAAAGGGGGATTCTGCCCCTCACCAGTATCCCTTGATCTTGGGTGGAAGGGAGTAAGAATGGACCGGGGTGGTGGGGTTACCAAAAGCACCTAGAACAGATCCAGAAGCAAATGGTTTGATACCTTTTATTGGACCAACTTATATGTTGCAAAAAGAAAACAATGTCTGAGCTTTCAGACTAACCAAGTCCTTCCTCAGAGACTTATGACAGTTGTTCAGAGTTACATTCTATTAACACCAAGATCATGCATAAAAAAACTTAAAAAAAAATTCTCATTGGTTTAAAGTACCTATTTCAAAAAATCACAGATTTAAATGGAATGAATAGCATTCCATTAGATTGCTACTACTGAGAATCTTTTGAAGGTCAAATGACATCCAAATTAGATAAGCTGAACACTCAAGTAGACAAAATCTCTAACTGAAATTATTAATGAATGAGTGTGTTATGAGAATACATTCAAAATTAAAAGCAAGATCTTTAGATTTAATAGTTTGACCTCAGCGATAGGGAAAATGATGGAATCACTTTTGAAACATAGAAACATAGACTTTGACGGTAGATAAGGACCACTTGGCACACCCAGTCTGCCCATTTCCCTACCTACTGGATAAGCTGCAGATTCTAGTTAACCAACAGCCTACTTTCTGCAACCCCCAACTATAATTGCCTTGTGTCTGTCCCATGCATGTTTGAACTCCCCCACTGTTTTAGACCCAACGACCTCCTCAGGAAGGCTGTTCCATGTATCCACCACTCTCTCCATGAAAAAAAAATCCTCACATTACCCCTGAGCCGTCCCCCCTCTATCTTTAAATTGTGCCCCCTTGTTCTTACACATCTCTTTTTCTGAAAGATGCTATGCTCCTGGACTTTGTTGATTCCCTTGAGGTACTTGAACATTTCTATCATGCCCCCCTGTCCCTCCTTTCATCAAGAGTATACATATTAAGCTTTCTCAGTCTCTCTTCATATGGTTTCTGATGCAGACCCTGCACCATTTTAGTTGCCCTCCTCTGGACTGCTTCCATCCTGTCTATGTCCTTGCATAGATGAGGTCTCCCAAACTGCACACAGTACTCAGATGGGGTCTCACCAACTGTCTGTACAGAGGATAACCACTTCCTTTTCTACTTGTGATGCCTTACTATGCATCCCAGTATCCCCTAGCTCTACTTACCGAATTGTCACATTGCTTACCCACCTTTAGGTCATCTGATATGACTACCCCAGGTCCCTTTCCATTTTTGTTGTTGTTAGTACCTCCTTGCTATTGTGTACTCTTCTCCTGGGTTTTGTTTCCCAGGTGCATTACTTGCACTTCTTTGCATTGAATCTAAGTTGCCATATGTCTGACCATTCCTCCAACCTTGCAAGTCCCTTCTCATCTTTTCTACCCCCTTGTGTATCAACTCTGTTACAGATCTTTGTGTCATCTGCAAAGAGGCATACCTTTCCCTCCAGACCCTCTGCAATGTCACCTATAAAGATGTTAAAGAGGACTGGACCCAGTACTGAGCCCTGAGGTACTCCATTAGTAACCCCTTTCTTTGGAATGTGTTCCATTCACTATTACCTTCTGTGTCCTGTTGTGCAGCCAGTTTGCTACCAGTCTACCACCCTGGGACCCCTCCCAGGCTGGCTAACTGTTTATTAATCTTTTGTGCAGGACTGTGTTAAATGCCTTGCTAAAGTCTAGGTAGGCCATATCCACAGCCCCTCCCTGGTCTATTACTTTGGTCACCCAATCAAAGAAATCAATTAGATTCATCTGACATGACCTTCCTGCTGTAAATCCATGCTGCTTTGGGTCCTGTGCCCGCTTACTCTAGGTACTCAACAATTCTTTCTTTCGAAGTGATTCCATCATTTTCCCTACCACTGAGGTCAAACTTACAGGTCTGTAGTTTCCTGCTTCTGCCTTGCTCCCACTTTTGTGAAGGGGAATCACATCTGCCCTCCTCCAGTCCTCAGGTACTGCCCTATCCTGCCATGATCTGTTAAAAAGTGTGGTCAGTGGTGTCACTAGGTCCTCCCTTCGTTCTTTTAGGATTCTGGGGTGAATCCCGTCAGGCCCCATTGCTTTGTCCACCTTGAGTTTTAGGAGTTCTTTCAGGACTCTTTCTTCTGTGAATGGACTGGTGTCAACCCCCCTACCCAGAGTGCTTCTATTGTCTGGTTTAGGTAACTCCTCCTCATCTTCTTTTGTGAATACTGAGCAAAAGTATTCATTCAGTATCTCTGCCTTTTCACTGTCTCCCTCTGCCCACCTCCCCGCTCCTTTATTAATCTTCACTATCCCTCCCTTAACCTTTCTATGCTCCCTAATGTACCTATAAAAGGTTCTATCCCCCTTCTTAACTGAGTTGGCCATTTTTCCTCGGTTTGAAGGAAAGAATTGTTGAGTACCTAGAGGCGAGAGGGGCACAGGACCCAAGGCAGCATGGATTCACAGCAAGAAGGTCATGTCAGATGAATCTAATGATTTCTTTGACTGGTGATCAAAGTAGTAGATCAGGGAGGGGCTGTGGACATGGCCTACCTAGACTTTAGCAAGGCATTTGACACAGTCCCACACAAAAGATTAATATACAAGTTAGCCAGCCTGGGAGTGGGTCCCAAGATGGTAGCCTGGGTACAAAATTGGCTGGAGAACAGGACACAGAGGGTAATAGTAATACATAAGGGGGGGTGGAAAGGATGAGAAGGGACTTGTCAAGGTTGGAGGAACGGTCAGAAGTATAGAAGCTTATACTCAATGCAAAGAAGTGCAACGTAATGCACCTGGGAAACAAAAACCCAGGGAAGAGTACACAATGGGGGGTAGTAACAACAACAAAAATGGAAAGGGACCTGGGGGTAGTCATATCAGATGACTTAAAGGTTAGCAAGCAATGTGAGAAGGTAGAAGGGATGGCTGGGGGGATACTGGGATGTACAGGGAGAAGCATCACCAGTAGAAAACAAGAAGTTGCTATCCTTCTGTACAGATGGTTAGTGAGACCCCATCTGGAGTACTGCATGCAGTTCTGGAGACACCATCTCCACAAGGACATAGACATGATGGAGGTAGTCCAGAGGAGGCCAACTAAAATGATGCAGGGTCTGCATCGGAAGCCATATGAAGAGACACTAAAGGAGCTTAATATGTATACCCTTGAGGAAAGGAGGGAGGGGGACATGATAGAAACTTTCAAGTACCTCATGGGAATCAACAAAGTTCAAGAGGGGGTAGCATCTTTCAGAAAAAGAGATGTGCAAGAACAAGGGGAAACCATTTGAAGATAGAGGGGGAATGGCTCAGGGGCAATGTGAGGAAGTATTTTTTCACAGAAAGGGTGGTGGATGCATGGAGGAGCCTTCCTGAGGAGGTCATGGGGTCAAAAACTGTGGGGAAATTCAAGAATGCATGGGACAGACATAAGGCAATTCTGGTTGGGGGATAAGAAGAAGTAGGCTGTTGGTTAACCAGGATCTGCTGCTTATCCAATAGGTAGAGAAACTGACAGACTAGGTGAGACAAATGGTCCTTAGCTGCCATCAAAGTCTATGTTTCTATGTTTCTAAGTGGGTGTGGGTAGCAGAAGTCTTTTGATCTAAAGAGATGATGGAGTCTCTTTTATTGAAAACGACATGTATTGAATATGCTGTAACCAGGGCCAAATCAAGGCATGACATTTCCAGCTGTGCAGATGGCACTGATAACAATGCAAGCCAAAACATATATGCAAATCCAGTAAAGTCTAATTCTGTAGTGGACATGTGCTCCAAATCAAAGGGAGGTCCAGGGTGCAATGTCAGGTAGGCACGTTCGATGGTGTGGGTAAAGTGGTCCGGTCTGCAAAATGTTCTCCTGTCTTGTTTTATTCTGAGACATCAGTTGTGCCGGGACATTGGACCTGTAACATCATGCGATTGAGTCTGCAATAACTCACATGAGATCTTAGCTGGGTAACAGTCTGCTCTGCTTAGACAGTTGGTTAATTTTTTTGATTTTTTTCAGCATAATCTCTACCTTTACAAATGTGTTATTTTTCTTTTCTGTAACATACCATATCCCTCTTAGTCTTCAGTATACTCATGTTACACATGCAAATACTTTGGAGTATTAAATGTTATTTTTATATACTTTATGCTTTCTGTGGCTGAGTCTTCCAATGTATAGATAACCTGAGGTGAATTGGCAAGTCTGATCAGTTTCTGAAGAGACAGACTACTAAGCTATCATATCTAAAGCAAGTAGTTCTCAGCTGTGACTTAAGGGGTGGGTAATTTGACTTTGGTAAAGGGTACTGTACTGTGGGATTCAGACCAAAAGATACCCCAATGAGAGTTGGGCTGGGTTGTAGCAGCTCACCAAGGTGACCACTTATGCATCTAAAGAGTTATGAAAACTGTTAACATGCTGCAGACTGAGTTCTCTGAGAGAACCAGTCTGTGACAGTACCATGTTAGAACAGTATGATGTGCTTTGTGTCACTCCCAATGACATAATTCGACAGTAGATTGCACCAACTATAGAAGGGCCGAGCAAGAACATAAACAAAATCATACATTTCTAAAACAGTATTTACTACCTGTGTGCAAATCAGAAACACCCACTAGTGTACAAAATAGCCTGCAGAGGTGGGACAGTAACAGTACTGGGACCAGTATTTAAAAATCAGCTTCTGCAGGGGAAACATGACTTACAGATTCAGTGCAGTTCTCCTTTAACAAAGTGCCCATTCAGGAAATAATCTGCTGCCAATCATGTCAGAATGTTTTAACCAAAGAGATCCTATACATAAAGACTAGAGGGAATGTAACAGTACTAGGGGGTTCACGCTGCCATATACTATGCCGATGGGCCACACACACACACACACTCACCCCTATCTAGATAGATCAGCTATAGATACAGATATATTCTTTGCAAAAAACTGCATTAATGCAATAGTTAGGGTTCAGATTAACCCAACAAAAATAGGGGAATTGTGATGTTAGGGTTTCAAACTCTAACACCCCTGCCCCAACTCTGAAGCAAATGAGGAGTGGAGTCTTCTGTGGGGTTGTCAACCCTAACGATCACACCATTGCAGTGGCAAAAATGCTGTGATGTGATGGAGACAGGTGTGTATGTTTCATGAGTGTATAGAATGGGGGGTGTTAGGGCTAACAACCCCATGAAAGACTCCATCCCTCATGCACTTAAGGGGTGGGAAAGGGGTGTTAGGGTTTGAAGCCCTAATGTCACATTTCCCTACTTTTGGCAGTTTAATCTGAACCCTAACTGTTGCATTAATGCAGTTTTTTCAAAGAATTTCCTTGCTTTTTGAAATAGTATAATCATATCCTCAGTTGCCTGTGGGAGCATAGGATCCTCTAGACCCTGCACTCCCATCCCTCCACAGATGCGTACACTGGTGTGAGATAGACAAGTGACAGGAGAGGTAGCACCACCACCCCAATACAACTGTATGAGGCCCACTGCCATACTGTACCTGTCTGTTGCAGAGTCGCCCACATGCTGGGCACCATGATAGGAAGATGCCACCCAACCACTAAATGTTATCCTATGGGAATAAGCATTTCTTATCATTTATTACTTTCTATATACTCTTCCTAAATGTTTAGGTGGCAGGACATGTACTCTTCTTGTAGTACTCCTTAAGACCTTTCATTTGATATGTAGGTTGTCCCTTAACTCCAAATACTGACAGATTTATGAACAACCATTTCATACAAAAAATTTCATATGAACGAAAATATCATGTGAATATTTTCATATATATGAAAATATTATAAGAAAATTTTCACATGAACGAAAATCTCATATGAAAATTAAATTTTAACAAAAATACCATATGAAAATTTTCACATGAATGAAAATCTCATACAAAAATTTCCATTTGAACAAAAATATCGTGAACGTTTTTATATAAATGAAGCTATCGTAAGATAATGGGCCAGATATTCAAAAGAGTTGAGCCATGCGCAATAGGGTTGCACCTGCGCAAGTCCGAAATGTGCCATTCTGCGACATTCAGCAGGAGGCAGTTGCACCCCCAAATCATGCTGAGCAACAGCGCAATGCTAATGAAGGCATGCGCAACCGAAGGGGGAGGAACCCGCATAAACTGCACAGCCCGATATTCAGCTGGGCCATGCAGAGTTAAGCAAGCGCAACCCTACCTGTGCCTGCACAACTTTAAGCCAAAAAAAAAAAAGGATCAAATCGAGGCCACCCACAGGTGAGCTGCTGCATTGTAGGGTGCAACACGGCAGCTGCCACCTGTGGGTGCTCGTTCCGGCAGTGCCCCCATGCCCGATAGCGGGCTGAAGTGTCATCCATTAGCCCGATCACGGCACACTGTTATTTCCCCCATTAGCCCGATCGCTGGCAGAACGTTATTTCCACACCCCATTAGCCCGATCGTGGGTAGAATGTTATGCCCCCGAGCAGCCCAATAGTGGGCATCAGATGTCCCCTCCCCAAAGTCCAATATCCCTGGTGGTCCAGTGGACCACGAAGCCCGATGCGGGCATAACGTCAACCCCAATGTCCAATATCCCTGGTGATCTAATGGCCCCCACCTCACCCACCCACACGGAGCCCCACCACCCTGCTCACCCCATCAGCCGGTGGGCGGCAGCCCACCCGCCTGCCGCCCGCTGCCCATCAACTGACAGCTCAGTAGGGCTGGACGCCCATTGGTTCAGAGCAAGAGCCAATAGGTGTGCAGCCCATACCCGTACAAGGCAGCCCAGATATGTGAATGAATGAATTCCATGTCTTTCGTGAATTCATTCACATATCTGGACTACCTTCTGACGGTATGGGGCTGCACGCCCATTGTCTCTTGCTCTGAACCAATGGGCATGCAGCCCTACTGAGCTGTCGGTCGGTGGGCAGTGGGGCAGCAGGCGGGTGGTGCTGCCGCCCGCCGCTGACGGGGAGCGGGGTGGTGGGGATCTGTGGGTGGGTGGGTGGGGACCAGATCACCAGGGATATTGGATATTGGGGTGGGTTTGACATTATGCCCACGATCGGGCTTCATGTCCACTGGACCACCAGGATACTGGACATTGGGGCGGTTTGATGTTATGCCCGCAATCGGACTTCATGGTCCACTGGACCACAAGGGATATTGGACATTGGGGGGTTGATGTTATGCCCACGATCGGGCTTCATGGTCCACTGGACCACCAGGGATACTGGACTTTGGGAGGAGGGGACGTCTGATGCCCGCGATCGGGCTGCTCGGGGACATAACATTCTGCCCAGGATTGGGCTAATGGGGAGGAAATAATGTTCTGCCTGCGATCAGGCTAATGAAGCGGAATGTTCTGCCCACAATCGGGCTAATGAGGGGAACATTATTATGCCTCTTGATCGAGCTGTTTCAGTTATGCCCATGATCGGGCTGCAGGGGGCATCGCTCCCCGATGGCTGCTGCCTGGCAGGGTGCCAGGCGCAAGTCGTCGGGGATCACAGGTGCAAATGGCCCCCCCTGTGCCTTGCATAAATTATGGCCCCATTTGCATGTCACCTTTTGAATATCGCAGGTTTGCACATGGCACAATGGAACTTGTGCCACCGCATCTGAATGCTTCACTCTGACCACTTGCGGTGGCGCAAGTTCCACTGCGCCATGCACAGTGACTGTGGCCAGGGGGCGATATTCAAAGGAGTTGCTCAATAGCACAACTCCGTTGAATATCACCCTGGCCACACCCCTGCGCAACTTTTTTGAGCAGCGCAAGGGCTTGCGCCACAGAATGGTGCAGTTTGAATATCTGGCCCAATGTTTGTATGAACAAAGATATTATATGAAAATGTTTGTATGAATGAAAATATCATACAATCCTTTTTCATTTGAAGGGATAGTTTTTCATTCATATGAAAAAGGCCATACAAAAAACTCAGAAGAAAAACTAAGTCTAAAATCTTTTTCCATATGAAAGTATCCTTTTTTGTACGAACGAAAAAAGGCCATACAAAAAGTGGAAGTAAATACGAAAAGGATGTAAAATAAAAAAACAACACCTTTGAGGTCATTTTCCAACAGTTAACACAGAATTCATCTAAAAGAGTCCCGATCACCAACGTACATGTGTTGGTCTCTCTCTCTCTGCAATGCCATTTTTGTGGGTTTTGAAAAATTACAAAAAAAATGATAAAAAAGGTAGTGGCAAATGAAAATAAATTTTTCCCTCATGAAAAAGGATTGGTCCCCCATGAAAAAGGATCTATTTTTTTCGATTCTTACAACTATTTTGAAGTGCTTACTGAGCATGCTCAGAACTGAAATTTTAAAAATTAATAACAGGTACGGAATAATATTTTTTCACCAAACCAGTGAAAGGCACTACCATGGGACTAGCCCTTTCTACCCTGAAATTTTCAGACTAAAGTTTCAAACTGTGTCGTCATGGCAAAAAAACCCAGCAAAGAACCCTGAAATATTCAGTATTTTCACTATCCACAGCTCAGACTCCACTTATCTAACTGAAACAAAAGTTGGCAAGTCAAGAGAAATATCCTACAGGACTGAACATGCAAAGTTTTGTGCAAAGCCACTGAACGGTTGCAAAGTTTTTAAACTGCAATTATTTTAAAACTTTTTTTATTGACATATACCATATTGCAATCATATTTATTTATTTTATTTATTATATTTGTTTACTGGGTAGGTGCACTGATTTAATGGACCGTTTTCAGGTGTGACCTGGGCCATACAGATGGCACATACAATAGCATAGTCAAGCATTTACAGTTTCAGGTACAAAGAACAGGTAAGAAATAAGGTACAGGTGCAAGTACAGTTTCAGTTACAAATGGAGATAAAGAACAATTACAATATGTATAGTTTCAAGCTATAATACAGAGAACAAATTGATAACCAGAGATAACTATATAATTCATTAGGCAGGGACTGAATAGCAACTGAAAATGCATATTTATTATATTATAACTAATACTGTGAATTAGTCACATTGGGGTGTCTTCATTTTCCAAAAATAATAATGCAAAACTACAAAACTTTAAAAAATATAATAAAAAAAATAGGTGGAATGAAAAACAAACATACCTATTTACTTCAGTTTGCCTCAAAAGCACTATACCAATCCAGTTCTCCAGTTATTCTGCCCTCCATATATCTACAGTTGTCCCACTCATTGCTGTTCATTTACCTTTTTCATCTCATGTCACTCAATTTGACTGATCATTATTATCTTAAAGATGAGGATAATTAATACATTCCTAATTGACAAGAAATATATACAAAGTCTCATCTCAGTGAACTAAACAATCAGTTCCATCGCCTCAAGGGATGGTTGTTCCTTATATCTTATCAATCCTCCATGTTTGATGTCAGTTCCCATCTATTCCAGTGTGATATGTATGCTGGCATTCCAAAATTTAGGTTTTAACATTAACGTGCCAACTCAACTTGAACTATAGTGGTGCGACCACGCCACTATAGTAAAATAAGGGATATGCAACAGGGACCTGTGGAATAAATGATGTATTTTCACAAGAGCTGTTTGATCTTGGGTAACCTCACATATGGATAATCAATCAATTAGTCAATCAATCAATCAATCAGTTTTTATTTGTATAGCGCAATTCTCATGGTGATTCAATGTGCTTTACGTAAAGACATTTAAAAACAAACATTCATAAACCATAACAATATAAAATCATTAATACAACAGTAAAATATTAATCCTAGTCAGGAAAAGCTAATCTGAATAAACAGGTTTTTAGTTCACACTTAAACTGTTCAACAGACTGACTTTCCTGTATAGGACGAGGTAGAGAGTCCCAGAGGATTGGGGCTACATATTCAAACATGCATGCTCCAGATGACTGTAAGCGAACCCCTGGAACATCCAGCAATCCCTCATCCATGGAGCAGAGGGGGCGTAAGAGGTGGTAGGATCAGAGGAGGTCCTGCAGGTAGCCATACTCCTGCCCATGTAGGGTCTTCAAGGTCAGCAAACCAACCTTGAAGGAGATCTACCACCTAACTGGCAGCCAGTGCAGATAGTGGAGCACAGGTGTAACATGACATGACCAAGACAGGTCAGTCAAGAACCTGGCCACAGCATTCTGCACTAACTGCAGGCGATGAAGATCTACTCCCAGCCACTCTTGATATAGGACATTGCAGTAATCAATAAGCCATGAGTGATGTGCACAAGGACAGCTCGAGTGAAAAATAAATCACATAGTTCACAGGGTCCCTGTTGCATATTTGATTTATGTAATAGGCTGTAATCTTGTGAGACATCAATTTTTGGTTATTTTAATTTTTTTTTTAAATAAATAAATTGGAACTTTTTGATGAAATAATGTCTGTCCCTTTACTTTCTGTGTTGTTGCTGTGGGCATTGTAATAGATGCCCCATTAGGACATTGGCACTGATGTCATGATGTCTTATCTGATTGGCTTATGTAGGCAAGGAGAGGACATTTTGTACTTAAGATGGTGGTCCCACTTAGTGAGGGTACAGAAAGGAAAGTGAATCAGTTTCAATTAAACAGCTGGTAGTGGTGACTGCTTGGTGATTTAGAACCGATGCTCATTTTTAAAAATATTTTTTCCATGTTTGAGAGGTTATGGTGTGGCACATTGTCTGTTCCAGTTTCTACTGTACAAAACCAGGAGGAGAGGATGAGAGCCAGAGAATACAGAGCTGAGAAGGTGCAGAGAGAGAGAGAGAGAGAGAGAGAGAGAAAAACAGAGAGCGCACTGTGACTTGATACTGTGTCAGAGGCAAACTTTAAGAATTTTTAAATGTAGGTACTTTTTTTGGGTGGGAGTTCCATAATACTCATGGGAGCTAGTGGAGCAGTACTACTCTGGTGGTCCAGGATTTGAAGTGCTTTTGGCAGGCAGTCAGGAAGCGATTTCGGCAGGTGGGCAGAAAAGGGAGAAAAGCTGCGGTTACAATAGATTGCAAAAAAAACAACAAAAAAACTGAAAAAGAACATGAGCAGTTTGGATATATGGTAATATGGGTTAGTGATTGAAAGGGAGGCCCATAGGCACCGGGGATGCATCTCCTTCTTAAGGACTTGTGAATGGGGGGGGGGGCACTAGGCACCAGGGATGCCTTTCATTCCTAGGGGCTGGCAGCTGGGTGGGGGATCGCTAGGCATCACAGATGCCTCTCTTTCTTACTGGCTGATCTAAGTAAGCTGTGCCACACAATGCAATATGAATGAATGTAGTCATGGCTGAGTGGTTAAGGTGATGGACTAGAAATCCATTGGGGTTTCCCCCCACACAGGTTCAAATACTGTCAACTACGTTGATATGCCAGGTCTGTTTTCTTTGATACAAAACTTTCTAAAATATCTATCCTCACATGGAAAATATCCATATTCTGAAATGACTAGTTGAAATTATGTTTCTCAAATGTGGTAGAAGATTTCAGGTGGTACTGACAAGTGTAGCAGAAACTTTGGAAGACAGCAGAGAAGCAAGGGAAAGCAAAAGAGCAGCAGCTGAAAACAGAACTTGACCAGACTTGCCCACCCACAAAGCCTTTAAATACTGACACAGCCAGCAAACTAGGAAGACAGCAGAGAAGCAAGAGAGCAGTAGCTCATATTATTTTTGCAGGGTATATTTTCTGTTAAATTGTTGTGCAGGTTGTCTTGCTGAAAGGAAGGAAAGCAATCACTGGGGTGGTGGGTCAGAGCTGTAGCTGTTTCTAGAATTAACTGGCTTGGTTCTGCCAACCCTGCCCCTCACCCCAACCACCCCAAGGGCGTCATTTTCTTTATACCAGGGGTTCTGACATCACTTCCCCAAAAGGGAAAAGGGCATACACCTGTCATATCCTTAACAGCCTAGCACGCTATGTAGAAGGTAAACCCATGCACACGCTTGGACACACTAACAAAGACAGAAAAAAGTTTAAGCAGGAAGGGAAAGAGACATGTGGTTAGTGGAGCAATGCAGTGGCTGTGGGGTGGCAGGCTTCCAGGAGACATTCTGGAGGCTGCGATGCTGCCCTATTTGCAGGCACCTCTCTGGTCTGAGGGAGGAGGTTGCCCATCTCCAGGCCAACCTAGTAAGGATTCGAGAAACCTCCTCTCCCATCCAGGGACCACCAGGGCCAGTTCCACTGCCTCAAAGTTTGCCAAGAAAGAGGACTGGTTGGACCACGGTGGGCTCAGGGAGGGTGAGGGTGGTGAAACAGAGGCACATCCCTCCATCTGTACCTCTCCTCAATTCCTGCAGCATTCTGGTGGAGCGTGGTTCCTCTATGGAGGCACCCGCAGGGGAGACCAAGGAGGATGCCGGGAACCTACACAAAAGAGATCCAGAGGAGGGTGGCACAGGACCCCACAGGGGAAGAAAACAACTCTTTGTGAGAGACTCAATCATTAGGGGGGTAGGACTGGGGGACAGAGGGGAGAAGGAGGTAAGGTGCCTGGCCTGCACCATGGCGGGGAGATACAGGAAGCGAATCCTCAGGATCATGTGAGCAGCAGCATGGAAGAGGGATCAGGATGTCACTGTCCACCTAGGGACAAATGTCCTGGCTAGCAATGGGATCAGAGCAGTGCAGAAGGAGTTTGTGGAGTTGGGGAGGGGCTTTAGACAAGTAGCACACATGGCAACCTTCTCAGAAGTGCTGCCTGTCTATGGCATGGGTGAGACTAGGGTACTCCGCACCATAGGATTCAATGAATGGTTGAAAAATTGGTCTTCCACCTGGAGGGATACAGGCCCATACTGGTGTGAAGGTCTGCATCTATCCAGAAGGGGAACCAGGATCCTAGGTGATAGGTTTAAATGCTTCATTGGCAAGCATTTAAACTAGCCAAGGGGAAGACACTGAAAAAGAGCAGGGGAGTCCAGCCCCCCTCCACAAAACAGGGTAGTTATCAAGGTAAACTCCAAGGTTGAGAAGTCAATTGGGAGCAGGATAGGGGTAAATGGAGAAAAAGGCAGTAAGGAAAGGCAGGGGGCTAAAAGGGGGTGAGGCTGTCAAAAAATGGAGGGCAATGAGTACCAATGCCCATAGTATGGGTAGCAAGCTTCCTGAACTAGTGGCCTTGATGGAAAAGGGATGCCTGGATATTGTGGCAGTCACAGAAACATGGTACACAAAGAACCATGACTGGGATGTCAACATACCAGGGTACACAATCTACAGGAGGGACAGGAAGGGTAAAAGAGGAGAAGGAGGAGGAGTAGCTCTCTACGTAAGGGAATGGATCAAAGCATCAGAACTAAAGGGTAAACAGGGAGGAGAGGAGGCACTGTGGGTCACCCTGGAGACAGGAAATGGTGCCACAATCAGCACAGGGGTTGCATACAGACCCCCATCTCGGGGAGGAACTAGACAAGGAAATGATAGACAGCATCCTTAGAATGGCAGAACAAGGGGAGATATTGTTGATAGGGGACCTCAATATGCCAGATGTTAACTGGAGCACTTTTGCTGCTGCCACATCCAAGAGTAGGGCCCTTCTCTATGCCCTACGGGGGGGGCATGCCTCAGACACCTAGTGCTGGAACCCACTTAGGAAGGAGCAATCTTAGACCTGGTACTCTTAAACGGGGACAGAGAGAGGATCTCAGATTTGGAAGTAAGTAGCCATCTTGGAACAAGTGACCACCAAAACGTATGGTTCACGATAAACACAGCCATAGAGTCAAGCCATACAAAAGTGAGGGTACTGGACTTTGGGACAGTTGATTTTGGCAAAATGGGAGAGTACCTCAGAAAAACACTAACAAATGGGCAAGGGGTGGAGGAACAATGGGGAAAAATCAAAACTGCCATCACAGAGGCAACAAGCCTCTGTGTGAAGCAAATAAACAAAACTAAATGAAGGAAAAAACCACTATGGTTCTCAAAAGAGGTGTTGGGGAAGGTTAGGGAGAAAAAGATAGCATTCAGGAAGTATAAGGATACACAGAAGGAGCAGGACAGAGAACTGTGCCAATTAAAGCAAAAGGAAGCGGGGAAGGCAGTCAGAATAGCAAAGGCCCAAACTGAGGAAAGGATAGCCAACTCAATTAAGAAGGGCTTTTAAAGGTACATTAGGGAGCAAAGAAAGACCAAGGGAGGAATAGTGAGGCTTAATAAAGCGGAGGGGGGGGTGAGTACAGGGCAACAGTGAAAAGGCAGGGATACTGAATGAATACTTTTGCTCAGTATTCACAAAACAAGAGGAGGGGGAGGTACCTAAACCAAAACAATAGAAGCACTCTGGATAGGGGGGTTGATACCAGTACATTCACAGAAGAAAGAGTCCTGAATGAACTCCTAAAACTTAAGGTGGACAAAGCAATGGGGCCTGATGGGATTCACCCTAGAATTCTAAAAGAACTAAGGGGAGAACTAGTGACACTGACTACTATTTTTAACAAATCATGGGAGGATGGGGTGGTACCAGAGGACTGGAGGAGGGTGGATGTGATTCCCCTTCACAAAAGTGGGAGCAAGACAGAGGCAGGAAATTACAGACCTCAGTGGTAGGGAAGATGATGGAATAATTTCTGAATAAAAGAATTGTTGAGTACCTAGAGGCCAGCAGGGCACAGAACCCAAGGCAACATGGATTCACAGCGGAATGGTCATGTCAGATGAATCTAATAGATTTCTTTGACTCAGTGACCAAAGTAGTAGACCAGGAAGGGGCTATGGATGTGGCCTACCTAGACTTTAGCAAGGCATCTAACATAGTCCCACACAAAAGATTAATAAACAGGTTAGACAGCCTGGGAGAGGGTCCCAGGGTGGTAACCTGGATAAAAAATTGTCTGGACAACAGGATGCAGAGAGTAACAATAAACTGAATTCATTCTGAAGAAAGGTGGGTTACTAGTGAGGTACCGCAGGGTTCAGTACTGGGACCCGTCTTCATTAATGTCTTTATAAGTGACATTGCAGAGGGACTGGAAGGAAAAGTATGCCTCTTTGCAGATGACACAAAGATCTGCAACAGGGTTGATACACAAGGTGGGCGGAAAGGATGAGAAGGGATTTAGCAAGGTTAGAGGAATGGTCAAAAGTATGGCAGCTTAGGTTCAATGCAAAGAAGTGTAAAGTAATGCACCTGGGAAACAGAAAATCAAGGGAGGAGTACACAATGGCGGGGGCTACTAACAATGACAAAAATGGAAAGAGACCTGGGGGTAGTCATATCAGATGACCTAAAGGTAGGTAAGCAATGTGAGAAGGCAGTAAGGAGTGCTGGGGATATACTGTGATGCATAGGGAGAGGCATCACCAGGAGAAAACAAGAAGTTGTTATCCCTCTGTACAGACATTGGTGAGACCCCATCTGGAGTGCTGCGTGCAGTTCTGGAGACTCCATCTCTGCAAGGACATGGACAAGATAGAGGCAGTCAAGAGAAAGGCTACTAAAATGGTGCAGGGTCTGCACCAGAAACCATATGAAGAGAGACTAAAGGAGCTTAATATACTGTATATACATATAAATATATATATATATATATATATATATATATATATATATATATGTATATATAACCTGGAGAAAAGAAGGGAAAGGGGGAACATGGTAACACACTTTCAAGTACTTCAAGGGAATCAACAAAGTCCAAGAGGGTAGCATCTTTCCGAAAAAGAGATGTGCAAGAACAAGGGGGCACAATTTGAAGAGAGAGGGAGGGCATCTAAGGGGCAACATGAGGAAGTATTTTTTTATGGAGAAAGTGGTGAACAACTGGAACAGCCTTCCTGAGCGGGTCATGGAGTCGAAAACAGTTGTGGAATTCAAGAATGGATCGGGAAGGGGGAGGGACCACTAGACTGCCAGGTCATTGTTTTGTTTTGTATATGGGGATGAGATCTGACATCAGGGAAGGGGGAGAGGGACCACTAGACTACCAGGGATTTTTCTGACATATGGGGAGGGCAATGGTACATTGGGGGAGGGACCAGTAGACTACCACTGAAATTTACTTTTTTTTAATGAGGGATAGTGATGGGATATTGGGGGAGAGGAGGGCTCATTACACTACAAGGGACAGTGATTGGCACGATATAGGATCCTGTTTCACAAAAGGATCCTTTATCACGCTTTCCCATTGACTACAATGGGAAAGTACGATAAAGGATCCTTTTGTGAAACAATCCTATTTTGTGCTTTTTTCAATGTTTTTCAATGGTGTTTTCAACTTTCATTCATAATTCAGCCATTTCTTAACCATTTGAACCAAAATTTTCAACATGGCTATTTGGGAACCCCACCACATGAACAATGTAACTGTTGTTAGCAAATCCCGTCCAAAGGGTGATTTCGAGGTCACTTGTTGAATTCACCATTTGGGTGGGATTTGGACATTTGTTTTGCCCTTGATTATGAGGTGGGATCATAAGGAAACAATGTTGAAAATTTGGGGTCATAATATTTAAAAATGGCAAAGTTATGACCATTTGTTGCAATTTTGCTGTGCAAGCTTATAACTTTGGAAATGTTAAATATTTTCACCCCAGATTTTCAACATAGTTTTCTTATTACACCACATCTTGAATGTCACAGCTGTCATTTTTCAAATCCTGGCCAAAACGTGTTTTTGGACCTGTGGCATGGAATGGTATAGCAGTTGTGCAGAATTATGTTTTGGCAGGGATTTGACAATTTTCTGTACCAGGTACATGAGGTGAGGTAATAAGATGGCTATGCAGACAATTTGGTCACTGTTGTCCTACAGATGGAAGTTCAGGGTCCAAAGGGCCCTGGGCTTCCACAGCTACATACTGTATGTAACCCCCTTGTTACCCAGGGTTACTAGAATCCCAGTAAGACCTAGTGGTACGCAGGGAAGGCAGCTTGTGAAACTCCAGTTAAATGGGTTTCACACTGTCTCACTCTGTTCTCAGTCTCAGCTGAGACTGAGGGATGACATCACCAATAGAACTATCGCAACTGCATGAGCCACATTGGAATCTGCAGCAGAGGGAGTTAGATAGAACGCTGGGAGTTTTGAAGTCAGTGTCTTCAGTCAGTCTTCAGTGAGTGGAGTGAGAAGTTGGGAACTTGCTGGAAAAGCAGCTCAGTGAAGGCTCTAGGAGCCTCAGCCCTGACAGAGGGCTACTTTTAAGTAGAAGAGTGTGTGTCTCCACCCTAAAGAGAGACACAGAAGATTACTGAAGTGGTGGAGACCGCTGTTTTCGGGTCTCAGTGCCCCCTCCCTCCGGGGGGGGGCAGGAAAGGTTTCCCTGCAGATTCCTGGGGCAACCCCCTAGTTCTGCTTGTGGAGGAAAAGCTGCCTATGTGTTCCAGTGTTTATTTGGGTGAATAAGAAGATTTGTGAGTCGCCTGTGGGGCACCTGCAACGTGAGGGTGAGTGTCTGCTCTTGCTAAAAGGGCCTATGTTTCTCACCCTGGGACTTGTGTGGCAATGTGGCGATTGAACTACTAAATATTGGGAAGCCTAGAGTAATGGGCTAAGCAAAGTAAAAGTAGGGTCAAGTCCAGAGCTTGTTGGGATGCAAATAATATGTAGAGGAGATGTGACAGACATCTACCCATAAGCTACATTTGAAAGTTCAGTAAAGGAATTGTTCAGTTTCCAGAGAAATGGCCGGGTATGGGCTTTGGGAGCTGGAGGTGGGTGGCCCCCCCATCTTTAATGACCAGGTCCACCTCTACGGATTTCTTCTGTGGATTTTTACTTTGCCTCAGGCACTTGGCCAGTGATGAGGGAAGTACTCAGACGTGGGATTGTAAGGAAGATTCTCTCTAGGAGTTGAAGACTCTAATGAGGTTTGGGGAGCCACAACAGGATAATTGGTTCATTCTTCCAATGGACCACGAACAGGATAATTGGTTCATTCTTCCAATGGACCGCGAATAGGATAATTGGTTCATTCTTCCAATGGACGACGAACAGGATAATTGGTTCATTCTTCCAATGGACTGCTGATCAAGTGGCCGGCGGTGGAGCCGGGCCAGTGGGGAAAACCCAAGTGTGTACAGGTCGGGCTGTGTACCCAAAGCTGCGTGCAAGTCCGGGCTGTGTGCCTGGTGGATTTAGAGCCTGAGGGCTGGAAATGGTGATAAGGTGTTCTGTAGTCTCTAATCTGCATTACCAGGAAATGTAGCCCTGTGGGGGTCTGTCTATGCTTTGTTTGTTCAGCTTGGATGTGAATAAAAGCCACACTGAAGAATCCCATTCCTGGTTCTGGACATTACAGTTATTGCTTCCTGTGTTCGGATTTACTTGGGTGCCCCTGTTCAGAGTAGCCAAACCTAGGTCCCCCTGTGCCGAGTAACCTCATCCTCCCTGAACTCAGTCCCCACTCAGGTACTGCTGTCAGCTTCAATAGCATGCCACCTGTCGCTTTTGCTAAAAGACAGGGTGAGGGGTTACAAAATGGAGGCACCACTTTGGATTTTGTTCTGGGAGGAAGGTGCTTGGGCAAGGGGCTAGCATTTTGGCTATCTGGCAGTGGGTAGCCCAAAAGCTGAAGCAATTTCCTAGTGTGTTGCTGTGTGCTGTGGATCTTTGCTGCTGTTTAAAATTGCCAACTGTTTACCAAGGAGCAGTAAAGCCAAAGAGTGTGCCCTTGTCCTGCATCAAAATTGTTTACAAGCATTTTTGCCTGCTTGTAAAATAAACTATGGTAAGAAAGTGTGGAAGACTAGGGTAGCAACAGGAAAATTGTGCCCTGGATGTTTGAAATGCTTTTAAAATGAACTGTTGTGAAGAAAAGTGTGGAAGACTATGGGTAGGAACAGGAAAATTGTGCCCTGGACATTGAAATGTTTTTAAAATGAACTGTTGTGAAGAAAAGTGTGGAAGACTAGGGGTAGCAACAGGAAAATTGTGCCCTGGACATTGGAAATGCTTTTTGAATTGAATGAGGGACTTGCAGGTGTAATGGCTATGTTAAATGGCTGAAATGGGCTCCTGCCGTGGAGTCAGTTGGTGAAGAAAAAAAGTTGCATTCTGCAGTTTAAATTTGCCTGCTAGACGATCGCCATGAGGAGAAGAGCCCTCGCGAGGAAGAAGAGGCTCATTTGCATGGCGTCGTGTGATTGGTTAGGCTGCAATCAGTCCCACCCCTCAGCCAGCTCTACAGTGACTGCCTCAGCATTCGAGAGGGAGTGTGAGTGGAGTGCGTGTACTGGCAGTGGAGGAGCGTCGCGGAGTGTTAAAATCGCTGTAAACTTGTCAAAAATTAGACTTTATTGTTTAAAATCGTGCTCAACCTGCTAATTGATCATTGAAATTGCAAGAGTGGTGGTTCGAAAGAAAATCGGTAGGACTGCCCACCCGTTTCTGTTCTGAGGCCTCCAAGAACTGGCTGTAGGCCATTTTTCCCCATCTCGGCAAACTGCTACTGATAACAGTAAGTAACAACCTAAAAAACTGCTCAAACAGTGATTTTTCAACCCTATGCCATATAAATGTGTGTGCAGCAGTGTAGTCGCTTTGCAAGTAACGACTGTGTCAAGTCCTGCCAGCAAGTGCAAGTCTGTTAAGCCATTGACTGTGTGCATAGAAATGAATTCAGCCTCAGTTTAAAGTCTGAAGCCAGAGAGAGATTGTGGGTTGTAGCCAATGTGCAGCACTAGAAATACAGGCAATCCTGTGCTAAAAACCTGAAGCTTTAAGGGACTGTGAATAAAATAAATGTTACCAGCAAGTAGAGTCCGTGGAAAATCCTGTTAATTGTGTTTAATGCAAGAACAGAGCAAGTTGTGCAGTTTGAGCAAAAGTTATCAGTAGTTTGTGTAAATCGGGTGCACAGTGGCTTGACCCAGATTCTGAATGTTGATGCACAAGAGTGCTGCAGCTGCCATTACAGGGTGGGGTAGTAAAGTAAACACAGCAGCAGAGGAGCCATTTTACAACTAAAGTGTGTGTTCAATAAAGTGGGACTTTCAGTTACAGTGAACTTTTGTTTGTTTTTCTGCAGTTATGGCCTCAGGACCAGCTCGTTACCCGGATCATGCCCAGGTTGCAGTAACAGCAGCAGTAAATAGGCTGAGGGATATTGAAAAGTGGTGCTATGGAGGTCAACTGCCTCCTCATGTGGCGATTCCTGGTTTTCCAATGCATGTATGTCAAATATGCTTGAGAGCTGGAAGGGACGTTTTCATGATTCCTCACTATGCTGGATGCCTAGAAAAATATGGCTTGTATAAAGCACCTCAAATTCGTTTAGCTCCCACATGGACAAAGGTTCAGGAATCTGCAGTTGGCAGCACACAGCACCAGGCAGAGCCTGTGGAGGAGGGCCCCTCAGGGGAGTGTGGCACAAAGCTAGAGGGTGCAGAGTTAGAGACAGAACCAGAAGTTGAAGTTTCGGATGCTGGATCCCAGAAGGAAAGTTCGGATAAAGCATCAATAGACCCCTAGAGGGGGCCTAGCCCAAGTCTCTTAGGCGAAGATGAGATGCAGGAGGCCTTTGAGTGGAGGTGTCGACCTCTGTGCCTAGTGATGAGTGGATAGTCACAAAAGTGAGAACGACTGCTCACTCCTGGGCTCAGAGCCTCAGTGAAAAGGAAGATGAGGGGGAACCTATGTGGCCTTGTGAAAAAGGAACGGGTTCACAGCCTCAAGATCTTGCCTCGGAGGAATGTATGGAAGAAAGTGGTGATGCCACTGCCCTGGCTTCGCAAGAGGAAGAAGTCAGGGATCCATTTCTAATTTCTTTAAGAATGTGAAGCTGGCAGAACCAGGACTGGCCACCCCCCAAGCCAGGCCAGCGGTCTCAGATTGACCAAAGCAAGTAAAGAGGACAGAGACTGGTTCATAGAAAGGAAAATGAGATCTATGGTATGACCTTTCCTACCTTTCCTCGGAAAGTCTGGGAGGAGATTGAGAACTGCAGGAAATCCTGGATCTGGGATGAAGCAATGAAAAGTGTGCTTCCTGGGGCCAACAAGCAAGTAAAGAATAGACTGTTCCATGAAAAGTATACCCAGTGGAAGAGAGGCAGGACACTGTTTATAGACAGAGTGAGAATAGTGGACGGAGAGGACGTGAAATCTCCCACTGTGTGAATTATGTGCACCCAGATGGGGTAATAATTCAAGCTCCTGACCCCCGGTACTATTGGCCTCAGTGCAAGGACCTCCCAGCAAATGTGCCCGTGCCTACAAAATGGAAGGCCGAGCAGTGGTAGTCAATACTGCCACACCAGACTGTGAAGTGCCTTTATTGATCCGCCAATATGGACATCCAGGACTCAGGTGCCCCACATTCATCAGTCTACAGTGTACTGGCCTTTCCAGAAACCATCGACTGGCCCACCAGATGACTTCAGATCCAGAGAGGACACCAGCCCAGCTGTATCCTGTTCATCGCCTGGTAATCGGATGACGTCGGACCAGCTGTTTTCTTTTTGTTCCTGTTCTAAGGTTCCATCTCCAGAGATGACATCAGCCCAGCTGTTCCCAGATGTGCCTCCTGTGGTTCCCAGAAGATGTCCGCCAGCTGTATCGGAAGAAATGCTGCCAGGTAGAGTCTTGCATCAGAGGTGCAGGTTGGTCCCAAAATTTCCATTCTATAAGTGGCTGGTAAGTCCGAACTTTTCTATCTTTATGACATTGCAGTACACACCCTACACTAGCAGACTTCAAAATGTGTGAACTGTCCTCAAAGACTCTCCCCTTCGGGACTTTGGCCTGTTAGAACTGTGCTTCACCGGGCTCCAGCCCAGGAGAGACTCTTTATTGGACTAGCCTTCGGGCATTGTGGTCACTAGTTGGGACTTTTAGGGCACTCCATCCCCCCAAATGTGTATTGTAAATAATGTTGTTGTTTTCTAATGTAAATACTGTTTTTCTACCTTTTTCTAAAAAATCTTTTTGGGATTCTTTAGTGTTTTGATGGTAGGGGTCTAGGTAGACTGTGTATGCAGATTAGGAGAGTGTGTGTTGTCTTTCTTTTTCTTACAGGTGTTCCTGGGAAGACAGAAGAGAAGACAAGAAGAGGAGGAGGGACTCATCGGAGTTCCTCACTAGTACTTTAGTGTGTAGACATTTAAAGTACTGTGGTGTTATTGTTGTTATTACTGTATTAACCCTTTCCTTCCACAGGTGTGGTTGTGGGGGTAGGGAGAAGACAGTAACATAGTATAAAATGTGGTATTTCAATGGTGTGTGGTTGCAGGTTGCCCAAGGTCGGGGAGGTCCCCAGGTTGTTTTTGCTTTTGGGGTATTAAGTTAAAGGCAGATAGGTTTTCCCTAGAGGGTTAGGGGGTATAGACAGGCTGTGGCCCTGACCTGCAGTAGGGACTGCAGTGCTGATCTATCAGGGCTATGCTGTGGATGGTTCTACCAGAGCCACTAGGTGTCCATAGTAAGTGGATAGTGTAGAGGCTGATATGTCAGCTACAGGCCTCTAGGCCCTTAGTGTTGCCTGCCTGTGCTTGCACATGGTAGGAGGGGGCTTGATCACCCCCCTCTGCAGGTAGCACATAGGGTGGGATGGCCTAAGGCCGGGTAAATAATGACTGCGGACAGTCATTTTCCTGGTCAAGGGCGAGTGTAACCCCCTTGTTACCCGGGGTTACTAGAATCCCAGTAAGACCTAGTGGTAGGCAGGAAGGCAGCCAGAAACTCCAGTTAAATGGGTTTCACACTGTCTCACTCTGTTCTCAGTCTCAGCTGAGACTGAGGGATGACATCACCAATAGAACTATCGCAGCTGCATCAGCCACATTGGAATCTGCAGCAAGGAAGTTAGATAGAATGTTGGGAGTTTTGAAGTCAGTGTCTTCAGTCGGTCTTCAGTGAGTGGAGTGAGAAGTTGGGAGCTTGCTGGTAAAGCAGCTCAGTGAAGGCTTGGGAGCCTCAGCCCTGACAGAGGGCTACTTTTAAGTAGAGGGTGTGTGTCTCCACCTTAAAGAGAGACACAGAAGATTACTGAAGTGGTGGAGACTGCTGTTTTGGGTGTCAGTGCCCCTCCGGGGCTGGAAAGTTTTCCTGCAGATTCCTGGGGCAACCCCTAGTTCAGCTTGTGGAGGAAAAGCGCCTATGTGTTCCAATGTTTATTTGGGAGAATAAGAAGATTTGTGAGTCACCTGTGGGGCACCAACGTGAGGGTGAGTGTCTGCTCTTGCTAAAAGGGCCTGTATTTCTCACCCTGGGACTTGAGTGACAATGTGGGGATTGAACTACTAAATATTGGGAAGCCTAGAGTAATGGGCTAAGCAAAGTAAAAGTAGGGTCAAGTCCAGAGCTTGTTGGGATGCAAATAATATGTAGAGGAGATGTGACAGACGTCTACCCATAATCTACATTTGAAAGTTCAGTAAAGGAATTGTTCAGTTTCCAGAGAAATGGCCGGGTATGGGCTTTGGGAGCTGGAGGTGGGTGGCCCCCCCATCTTTAATGACCAGGTCCACCTCTACGGATTTCTTCTGTGGATTTTTACTTTGCCTCAGGCACTTGGCCAGTGATGAGGAAGTACTCAGACGGGGATTGTAAGGAAGATTCTCTCTAGGAGTTGAAGACTCTAATGAGGTTTGGGGAGCCACAACAGGATAATTGGTTCATTCTTCCAATGGACCACTAACAGGATAATTGGTTCATTCTTCCAATGGACCGCTAATAGATAATTGGTTCATTCTTCCAATGGACTATCTAACAGGATAATTGGTTCATTCTTCCAATGGACTGCTGATCAAGTGGCCGGCGGTGGAGCCGGGCCAGTGGGGAAAACCCAAGTGTGTACAGGTCGGGCTGTGTACCCAAAGCTGCGTGCAAGTCCGGGCTGTGTGCCTGGTGGATTTAGAGCCTGAGGGCTGGAAATGGTGATAAGGTGTTCTGTAGTCTCTAATCTGCATTACCAGGAAATGTAGCCCTGTGGGGGTCTGTCTATGCTTTGTTTGTTCAGCTTGGATGTGAATAAAAGCCACACTGAAGAATCCCATTCCTGGTTCTGGACATTACAGTTATTGCTTCCTGTGTTCGGATTTACTTGGGTGCCCCTGTTCAGAGTAGCCAAACCTAGGTCCCCCTGTGCCGAGTAACCTCATCCTCCCTGAACTCAGTCCCCACCAGGTACTGCTGTCAGCTTCAACAGCATGCCACCTGTCGTTTTGCTAAAAAGACAGGGGTGAGGGGTTACAAAAATGGAGGCACCACTTTGGATTTTGTTCTGGGAGGAAGGTGCTTGGGCAAGGGGGCTAGCATTTTGGCTATCTGGCAGTGGGTAGCCCAAAAGCTGAAGCAATTTCCCTAGTGTGTTGCTGTGTGCTGTGGATCTTTTGCTGCTGTTTAAAATTGCCAACTGTTTACCAAGGAGCAGTAAAGCCAAAGAGTGTGCCCTTGTCCTGCATCAAAATTGTTTACAGCATTTTTGCCTGCTTGTAAAATAAACTATGGTAAAGAAAAGTGTGGAAGACTAGGGGTAGCAACAGGAAAATTGTGCCCTGGATGTTTGAAATGCTTTTAAAATGAACTGTTGTGAAGAAAAGTGTGGAAGACTATGGGTAGGAACAGGAAAATTGTGCCCTGGACATTGAAATGTTTTTAAAATGAACTGTTGTGAAGAAAAGTGTGGAAGACTAGGGGTAGCAACAGGAAAATTGTGCCCTGGACATTGGAAATGCTTTTTGAATTGAATGAGGGACTTGCAGGTGTAATGGCTATGTTAAATGGCTGAAATGGGCTCCTGCCGTGGAGTCAGTTGGTGAAGAAAAAAAGTTGCATTCTGCAGTTTAAATTTGCCTGCTAGACGATCGCCATGAGGAGAAGAGCCCTCGCGAGGAAGAAGAGGCTCATTTGCATGGCGTCGTGTGATTGGTTAGGCTGCAATCAGTCCCACCCCTCAGCCAGCTCTACAGTGACTGCCTCAGCATTCGAGAGGGAGTGTGAGTGGAGTGCGTGTACTGGCAGTGGAGGAGCGTCGCGGAGTGTTAAAATCGCTGTAAACTTGTCAAAAATTAGACTTTATTGTTTAAAATCGGGCTCAACCTGCTAATTGATCATTGAAATTGCAAGAGTGGTGGTTCGAAAGAAAATCGGTAGGACTGCCCACCCGTTTCTGTTCTGAGGCCTCCAAGAACTGGCTGCAGGCCATTTTTCCCCATCGCAGCAAACTGCTACTGATAACAGTAAGTAACAACCTAAAAACTGCTCAAACAGTGATTTTCAACCCTATGCCATATAAATGTGTGTGCAGCAGTGTAGTCGCTTTGCAAGTAACGACTGTGTCAAGTCCTGCCAGCAAGTGCAAGTCTGTTAAGCCATTGACTGTGTGCATAGTAATGAATTCAGCCTCAGTTTAAAGTTTGAAGCCAGAGAGAGACTGTGGGTTGTAGCCAATGTGCAGCACTAGAAATACAGGCAATCCTGTGCTAAAACCTGAAGCTTTAAGGGACTGTGAATAAAATAAATGTTACCAGCAAGTAGAGTCCTTGGAAAATCCTGTTAATTGTGTTTAATGCAAGAACAGAGCAAGTTGTGCAGTTTGAGCAAAAGTTATCAGTAGTTTGTGTAAATCGGTGACAGTGGCTTGACCCAGATTCTGAATGTTGATGCACAAGAGTGCTGCAGCTGCCATTACAGGGTGGGGTAGTAAAGTAAACACAGCAGCAGAGGAGCCATTTTACAACTAAAGTGTGTGTTCAATAAAGTGGGACTTTCAGTTACAGTGAACTTTTGTTTGTTTTTCTGCAGTTATGGCCTCAGGACCAGCTCGTTACCCGGATCATGCCCAGGTTGCAGTAACAGCAGCAGTAAATAGGCTGAGGGATATTGAAAAGTGGTGCTATGGAGGTCAACTGCCTCCTCATGTGGCGATTCCTGGTTTTCCAATGCATGTATGTCAAATATGCTTGAGAGCTGGAAGGGACGTTTTCATGATTCCTCACTATGCTGGATGCCTAGAAAAATATGGCTTGTATAAAGCACCTCAAATTCGTTTAGCTCCCACATGGACAAAGGTTCAGGAATCTGCAGTTGGCAGCACACAGCACCAGGCAGAGCCTGTGGAGGAGGGCCCCTCAGGGGAGTGTGGCACAAAGCTAGAGGGTGCAGAGTTAGAGACAGAACCAGAAGTTGAAGTTTCGGATGCTGGATCCCAGAAGGAAAGTTCGGATAAAGCATCAATAGACCCCTAGAGGGGGGGCCTAGCCCAAGTCTCTTAGGCGAAGATGAGATGCAGGAGGCCTTTGAGTGGGAGGTGTCGACCTCTGTGCCTAGTGATGAGTGGATAGTCACAAAAGTGAGAACGACTGCTCACTCCTGGGCTCAGAGCCTCAGTGAAGAGGAAGATGAGGGGGAACCTATGTGGCCTTGTGAAAAAGGAACGGGTTCACAGCCTCAAGATCTTGCCTCGGAGGAATGTATGGAAGAAAGTGGTGATGCCACTGCCCTGGCTTCGCAAGAGGAAGAAGTCAGGGATCCATTTCTAATTTCTTTAAGAATGTGAAGCTGGCAGAACCAGGACTGGCCACCCCAAGCCAGGCCAGCGGTCTCAGATTGACCAAAGCAAGTAAAGAGGACAGAGACTGGTTCATAGAAAGGAAAATGAGATCTATGGTATGACCTTTCCTACCTTTCCTCGGAAAGTCTGGGAGGAGATTGAGAACTGCAGGAAATCCTGGATCTGGGATGAAGCAATGAAAAGTGTGCTTCCTGGGGCCAACAAGCAAGTAAAGAATAGACTGTTCCATGAAAAGTATACCCAGTGGAAGAGAGGCAGGACACTGTTTATAGACAGAGTGAGAATAGTGGACGGAGAGGGATGTGAAATCTCCCACTGTGTGAATTATGTGCGCCCAGATGGGGTAATAATTCAAGCTCCTGACCCCCGGTACTATTGGCCTCAGTGCAAGGACCTCCCAGCAAATGTGCCCGTGCCTACAAAATGGAAGGCCCAGCAGTGGTAGTCAATACTGCCACACCAGACTGTGAAGTGCCTTTATTGATCCGCCAATATGGACATCCAGGACTCAGGTGCCCTACATTCATCAGTCTACAGTGTACTGGCCTCTCCAGAAACCATCAACTGGCCCACCAGATGACTTCAGATCCAGAGAGGACACCAGCCCAGCTGTATCCTGTTCATCGCCTGGTAATCGGATGACGTCAGACCAGCTGTTTTCTTTTTGTTCCTGTTCTAAGGTTCCATCTCCAGAGATGACATCAGCCCAGCTGTTCCCAGATGTGCCCTCCTGTGGTTCCCAGAAGATGTCCGCTCAGCTGTATCGGAAGAAATGCTGCCAGGTAGAGTCGTCATCAGAGGTGCAGGTTGGTCCCAAAATTTCCATTCTATAAGTGGCTGGTAAGTCCGAACTTTTCTATCTTTATGACACTGCAGTACACACCCTACACTAACAGACTTCAAAAATGTGTGAACTGTCCTTAAAGACTCTCCCCTTCGGGACTTTGGCCTGTTAGAACTGTGCTTCACCGGGCTCCAGCCCAGGAGAGACTCTTTATTGGACTAGCCTTCGGGCATTGTGGTCACTAGTTGGGACTTTTAGGGCACTCCATCCCCCCAAATGTGTATTGTAAATAATGTTGCTGTTTTCTAATGTAAATACTGTTTTTCTACCTTTTTTCTAAAAAAATCTTTTTGGGATTCTTTAGTGTTTTGATGGTAGGGGTCTAGGTAGACTGTGCATGCAGATTAGGAGAGTGTGTGTTGTCTTTCTTTTTCTTACAGGTGTTCCTGGGAAGACATAAGAGAAGACAAGAAGAGGAGGAGGGACTCATCGGAGTTCCTCACTAGTACTTTAGTGTGTGTAGACATTTAAAGTACTGTGGTGTTATTGTTGTTATTACTGTATTAACCCTTTCCTTCCACAGGTGTGGTTGTGGGGGTAGGGAGAAGACAGTAACATAGTATAAAATGTGGTATTTCAATGGTGTGTGGTTGCAGGTTGCCCAAGGTCGGGGAGGTCCCCAGGTTGTTTTTGCTTTTGAGGTATTAAGTTAAAGGCAGATAGGTTTTCCCTAGAGGGTTAGGGGGTATAGACAGGCTGTGGCCCTGACCTGCAGTAGGGACTGCAGTGCTGATCTATCAGGGCTATGCTGTGGATGGTTCTACCAGAGCCACTAGGTGTCCATAGTAAGTGGATAGTGTAGAGGCTGATATGTCAGTTAAAGGCCTCTAGGCCCTTAGTGTTGCCTGGCTGTTCTTGCACATGGTAGGAGGGGGCCTGATCACCCCCCCTCTGCAGGTAGCGCATAGGGTGGGATGGCCTAAGGCCGGGTAAATAATGACTGCGGACAGTCATTTTCCTGGTCAAGGGTGAGTGTAACCTCCTTGTTACCCGGGGTTACTAGAATCCCAGTAAGACCTAGTGGTAGGCAGGGAAGGCAGCTTGTGAAACTCCAGTTAAATGGGTTTCACACTGTCTCACTCTGTTCTCAGTCTCAGCTGAGACTGAGGGATGACATCACCAATAGAACTATCGCAGCTGCATCAGCCACATTGGAATCTGCAGCAGAGGAAGTTAGATAGAATGTTGGGAGTTTTGAAGTCAGTGTCTTCAGTCAGTCTTCAGTGAGTGGAGTGAGAAGTTGGGAGCTTGCTGGTAAAGCAGCTCAGTGAAGGCTGTAGGAGCCTCAGCCCTGACAGAGGGCTACTTTTAAGTAGAAGGGTGTGTGTCTCCACCTTAAAGAGAGACACAGAAGATTACTGAAGTGGTGGAGACTGCTGTTTTTGGGTGTCAGTGCCCCCTCCCTCCGGGGGGGCTGGAAAGGTTTCCCTGCAGATTCCTGGGGCAACCCCCTAGTTCAGCTTGTGGAGGAAAAGCTGCCTATGTGTTCCAATGTTTATTTGGGAGAATAAGAAGATTTGTGAGTCACCTGTGGGGCACCAACGTGAGGGTGAGTGTCTGCTCTTGCTAAAAGGGCCTGTATTTCTCACCCTGGGACTTGAGTGACAATGTGGGGATTGAACTACTAAATATTGGGAAGCCTAGAGTAATGGGCTAAGCAAAGTAAAAGTAGGGTCAAGTCCAGAGCTTGTTGGGATGCAAATAATATGTAGAGGAGATGTGACAGACGTCTACCCATAATCTACATTTGAAAGTTCAGTAAAGGAATTGTTCAGTTTCCAGAGAAATGGCCGGGTATGGGCTTTGGGAGCTGGAGGTGGGTGGCCCCCCATCTTTAGTGACCAGGTCCACCTCTACGGATTTCTTCTGTGGATTTTTACTTTGCCTCAGGCACTTGGCCAGTGATGAGGGAAGTACTCAGACGTGGGATTGTAAGGAAAATTCTCTCTAGGAGTCGAAGACTCTGGTGTGGTTTGGGGAGCCACAACAGGATAATTGGTTCATTCTTCCAATGGACAGCGAACAGGATAATTGGTTCATTCTTCCAATGGACTGCGAACAGGATAATTGGTTCATTCTTCCAATGGACCGCAAACAGGATAATTGGTTCATTCTTCCAATGGACCGCCGATCAAGTGGCCGGTGGGGGAGACGGGCCAGTGGGGAAAACCCAAGTGTGTACAAGTTGGGCTGCGTACCCAAAGCTGCGTCTAAGTCCGGGCTGTGTGCCTGGTGGATTTAGAGCCTGAGGGCTGGAAATGGTGATAAAGTGTTCTGTAGTCTCTAATCTGCATTACCAGGAAATGTAGCCCCATGGGGGTCTGTCTATGCTTTGTTTGTTCAGCTTGGATGTGAATAAAAGCCACATTGAAGAATCCCATTCCTGGTTCTGGACATTACAGTTATTGCTTCCTGTGTTCGGATTTACTTGGGTGCCCCTGTTCAGAGTAGCCAAACCTAGGTCCCCCTGTGCCGAGTAACCTCATCCTCCCTGAACCCAGTCCCCACCAGGTACTGCTGTCAGCTTCAACAGCATGCCACCTGTCGTTTTGCTAAAAAGGCAGGGGTGAGGGGTTACATGTACATATACACATCTATGGAGGATAGGGTGGGATGTGATTATACTATCTGAAAAGTAAAGGAAATTCATTGCAAACACATCATTAATGCATCCAGTTGACAAAACGCGAGGACATGTGGTGTTGGGTTTTCCTTCTAACACCCATACCCTGCAGACAGTACTGAAGCATTGAGGGCGCCACAGGTGGTCAGCCCTTACGTTCACCCCATTCTCCTATACTGTACCCATCTCAGCTTACTTACTTATGGAATGGGGTGATCATTAGGGCTGATGGCCTGAAGACACCTCCCTGACACCTGTCACTGTCTGCAGGGTGAGGGTGGGGTGTTAGGGTTAGAAATCCTAACACCTCATTTCCCAGCTTTTGTCACTTTAGTAACAACCTTAACTGATGCATGGGCTGAACATTAGGGCTGATGACCCCAAGGCATACCCCGACGCCTGTCAGTGTCTGTAGGGGTGGAGGTGGTGTTGGTGGAATGGTGTGAGCATTACAGCCGATGACCCCAAGGCACAACCCCCTCATCTGTCAGTTTGGGGGTGGGGTTGGGGTGTTAGGGTTGGAAGCTCTAATGCCTCATTTCCCTCCTTTTGTTGCTATAGTATTCACCCTAACTGATGCATTAATGATGTTTTTGCAATAAATTTCCTTACTTTATGAGACAGTATAATAGTATTTTCATTTTTTTGTGGAAGCGCAGGGTCCTTCAAACCCTGCGCTCCCATCCCTCCACAGATGCACTTATGTCTCTAGCTGTGGAAGCGTCTTTAGGGGTTGGAGCGCAAGGTTCACAGTATGTCAGGAACCAGCACAGTGCCCCACAGATCCTGTGCTTCAATGACTTTAGGGGTGGGAACGCAGGATCCTTTGTACCCTGTGCACCCACAGTATCTCAGGCACCATTACAGTGGCCCACAGACCTTGCACTACAATGTGTTTAGGGGTGAGAGTGCAGGGTCTGTCGGACCCTCCATTCCCACAGTATCACAAGCAGCAGCACAGTACCCCACAGACCCTGCGCTACAACATCTTTAGGGGTGGGTTAGAAATCCTAACACCACATTTCCCTGCTTTTGTCACTTTAGTAACAACCTTAACTGATGCATAGGGTGAATATTAGGGCCGATGACCCCAAGGCATACCCCCACGCCTGTCAGTGTCTGCAGTGGTGGTGGTGTTGGTGGAATGGCATAAGCATTACAGCCGATGACACCAAGGCACAACCCCCACATCTGTCAGTCTCTGCTGGTTGGGGGTGGGGGTGGGGTGTTAGGGTTGGAAACCCTAATGCCTCATTCCCCTCCTTTTGTTGCTGTAGTACTCACCCTGATGCATTAATGACAGTTTTGCAATGAATTTCCTTACTTTTTGAGATAGTATAATGGCATTTTTATTTTACTGTGGGAGCGCAGGGTCCTTCAAACCCTGCACTCCCATCCCTCCACAGATGCACATATGTCTCTAGCTGTGGAAGCGTCTTTAGGGGTTGGAGTGCAAGGTTCACAGTATGTCAGGAACCAGCACAGTGCCCCACAGATCCTGTGCTTCAATGACTTTACGGGTGGGATCCAGGATCCATTGTACCCTGTGCACCCACAGTATCTCAGGCATCATTACAGTGGTCCACAGACCTTGCACTACAATGTGTTTAGGGGTGGGAGCGCAGGATCCTTTGTACCCTGTGCGCCCGCGTATCTCAGGCACCATTACAGTGGCCCACAGACCTTGCACTACAATGTGTTTAGGGGTGAGAGTGCAGGGTCTGTCGGACCCTCCATTCCCACAGTATCACAAGCAGCAGCACAGTACCCCACAGACCCTGTGCTACAACATCTTTAGGGGTGGGAGCACAGGGTCCTTTGGACCCTGTGCCCCCATCACTTCATAGATGCGTATATGGATCTAGCTGTGGAAACACAGGGGGCCTCTGGCCCCTGCACCTCCATGCATAAACTTACGAGCAGGCATAGTGAAACTGCAACAAATAATCATAACTGTGCCATTTTAAATAATTTTCACCCCAAATATTTAACATAACTTTCTTATCACCTCACCACATGTACCCAGTATAGAAAAGTTTCAGATTCCCACCCAAACATAATTGTGCGCATCTGCAACACCATTCAATGCCACAGGTGTGAAACCACATTTTGACCAGGATTTCAAAAATGACAGCTGTGGCATACATGATGTGGGGTGAGAATATTGAAAATTTCCAATGTTATGCGCGTGTGTAGCGAGATTGCAAGGAATGGCCATTACACAGCCATTTTTCATAATTTTGACCCCAAATTTTCAACATGGCCATTTTGAGACCCCACCTCAGGAACAGTGGTACTATCATTTTGTTACTCAATCCTGACAGGTGATTTCATGCAGTGACTGGGCCATTGCGTGCCACAGGCAAGAAAACACATTTTGAGCAGGATGTGAAAAATGACGGATGTACTGTTCGTGAGGTGGTGGGAAAATATAACTATGTTGAAAATTTTGAGTGAAAATATTAAAAATTACCAAAGTTACATGCCTGCATAGCAAAATTTCAAAGACTACGTATACAGTAACTCAGGTGTTTCGGGGTATTCTTGCACCAAATTTTCAACATAGGCTGTTTGGGACTCACCTCATGAACACTGGCAGTGTCCTTTTATTACTCAGTCCTGAAAGGTGATTTTGCGCAGTAACCATGAAATCACCTTTCAGGACTGTGTAACGAAACGACAGTGCTAGTGTTCATGATGTGGGGTCCCAAAAAGCCCATGTTGAAAATATGGTACAAAAATACCAATAAATACTGAGATATCAACATAACTTCAAAATGCTGTTGATAACCATTATACGGCACTTACCTTGATTCTTCAGTTTGCGGTTCACCTTTGAAGAGTACAGACGTGTCCCAGTCCACAGAAGATGACAGCCACTGACCTCTGAATGTAAATATTGGGCAAGGGGGGGTGGAGTGGTGGGTTGCTCAGTGGGAGGGTCAGGATGGGGGAGAGGTACAGGGAGACGACGAGGGATCATTTTCTTTTTTTTAGGGGGAAAAAAGACATTGAGGGACTGTTTTCTTTTTTCACAGGTGAAATTTATCAATATTTCAGGACACTGGGGGTGGGCTCACCAGTGTCCCACAGTACTGGGAGGGAGAACAACATAACTGGGACTACTGGGATTGGGCTCCCCAGTGTCCCACACTGGTGGTGCAAAGGTTTCTAGGGCCGACATGGGGATTTGGCCCTGCTATGTCGGCTTTTAAAATAGATGTTTTGGGACACTTGGAGTGGGCTCCCCAGTGTCCCACACTGTTGTGGGGGGATATGTGACTGGGGACACTGGGAGTGGGTTCTCCATTGTCCCACACTGCTGGGGAAGGGGATATATGACTGGGGGGGTGCCTCTGGACAGCAGGGATAAATGTCAATGGACTGGGGGTTCCACTAGACACCAGGGAAAATAGGGGGATCAAGAAGGACTCTGCAGCTGACAGCACAAGTTCCAGCTGCGGCTGCGGAAGTAAAAAAAAAAAACCTGGTGTTCTCATACAGGGAGAAGTGGCCCTCTCACTAAGCCAGCACCTGAGATTTTGGGTGCTCTGGAAACTTGTTTCAGGCCACTTTCAAAAACAAACATCAGAACACAGCTAAACAGGTCCCCTTTGGGTAAGTTCTGATTTTTGTTTTCCGCTCATTTACACGTTTTCTTCACTGTCTCACACTTGCTAACCGCAATACAAAATGGCAGACCCAACAGATTGCAAAGCCATGTACTTTGTGAAAAGATTGACTTACTTTGTGCAAAAAAAAGCACTGTTTTGTGTGCAAAGTAAGTACTTTTGCAAAAAATACTTTCTTTCGTGCCTGACATACATTTTCCCATAGGAAATAATGGGAAATTAAAGTTTTTTCAACTTTTGAATGGATTAATGTTTTTTTTCACCAAACCTTCAAAAGCATATTTGTGAGGCAAAGGCTTTCTACCCTGAAAATTTCAGACCACTACCGAATGCCATTTCTGAGATTTAGGTTGACAAAGAAATGGCAAAAAACATGGATTTTTACTATTTTTTAACACTCTGTATCTCGAAATACACAAAATAAATTTGAACATTTGGCAAGTCAAGAGACCTTACCCCTTGACAGTATGCATGCTAAATTTCATGAACATCCATTGAGCAGTTCCAAAGTTATTAAGGTTCAACAATTCAGGTTTAACATAGAAGTTAGGTTTCACCTTAGCTATAATTCGCTACCTCACCAGTGTATATATATATATATATATATATATATATATATATATATACATACATGCAAAAAAATCCATTAATGCATCATTTAGGGTTAAAGCAACATAAGTAGGGAAATGTGGTGTAAGGGTTTCCAATCCTAATACCCCACCCCCACCCAACAGGTGGCAACAGGCATGGGTTGTGCCTTGGGGTTGTCAACCCTAATGCTCACTCCATTCCAAGAGTAAATAAGCTGAGATTGGTGCAGTATATGAGAATGGGGTTAGCGTTAGGGTTGACAACCTCAGGGCACACCCAATGCCTTTTGTTGCCTGCAGGGTGGGGGTTGGGTGTTAGGACTGGAAACCCTAGTGCCACATTTCCCTACTTTAGTCACTTCATCTCTACCTGATGCATTAACTAGGTTTTTTGCCAAGAATTTCCTTACTTTTTGAGATAGTATAATTGTATCCTCATTTGGCTGTTGTAGTGCAGTGCCCTCCAGGCCCTGCACTCCCATCCCTCCATCGATGCATACATGTATATTGCCGTGGAAGCATTTCAGCCAAAACATCAAACAAACTGTCAGCATAGTCTGGTTATTACCCCACCTCATGACCACTGGGCTGAGAATGTTCACATCCCCGCCAAAATGTCATTCCGTGCCACCGCAATGTCACTCCACATCACAGGTGAGAAAACACATTTTGGCCAGGATTTGAAAACTGACAGCTATCACATTCATGAGGTGATGTAAAAAACTGTCTAAGTTGAAAATCTGGAGTGAGAATATTTAAAATTACTGAAGTTATGAGTGAGCATAGTTATATTTAAACGAAAGTGCATAACTTCATCATTTTTACATATTTTGACCCCAGGTTTTCAAAATAGCCTTCTTATGACCCCACCTCATGAACAAAGGTGGTAAAAATTTTCAAATCATGCCCGAAAGGTGTTTTTGCCAGCTGACTGTGAAAATGCCTTTCAGTATAGATTTGTGAAATTCCAGTGACATTGTCCATGAGGTGTAGTCCCCAAAAGGGCATGTTGAAAATTCAGTGTCGATATATGCAAAAATGGCCAAGGTAAGTGTAGCACCTAGGTGGCACTATCCCAAGGGCTACTACCCATGCCTGCTTGGCTAGTAGCAGGTTAAGGGGCCTGAGTACTGAAACGGGTGCCTCCACCCAGAGGATGGGGTTGTTAGTAGCAAGGCTAACCTGGGTACAGCCCTCCGGGACACTGTAACCCCCCTCTTTCCCCTCTAGTGGCCTAGACAATATGCAACAAACACTTTCACAATAGCCCCTATTCAGCATACAAATTCCCACACTGTTTGCACTTACCACCAGGTCTGGCCCCACCAGTTTGACCCTGGAGACCCCTATAAAACAAAGTTAGCACAGCAAATAACAACAGTACAGTGCTTTTGGTACAAACTAGAACCACAGTCAAATTAGATGCAAAAGAGTTAGATCTGATTTATTCAGGGGACTTGAACAAGTGAGGGGCGTAATCAGGTTAATTGATTCTATAACTGATCTAGTTAGGCAAATATGCATGCACTTTTTAGTCCCTCAACACAGTCACACACACGCTGGGTACCCAGTTGGTGAGATAGGCTAGTCTGATGCATTGCCCGGGGTAGGCCAGTGTCGCAGCTGGTTGGGGCCCTGTGATGAAAATAAAAGGCATGCACAACCACACACAATTTGTAATCCGGAGTCAGGAGGCTCAGTTCATGATGATTAGACAAAATAATTAAATCAGATAACACACTTTGATTGAGCTGTTGTTACAGGGAACTACCCTGGTGTTTACTCACACCACCCAGTACAGGACACAGGATGGATGAAATGGAGACTGCAGGATGACTTGTTGGCTTGCCAGGAGTAGCAGAGCCCACACGATTCACCGTGGTGTCATTCCTGTTCATGATGTTGAGCAGGGGGATGATCCCCAGGCGGGTCTCTCATCGATGGTGTTCTCTGCATCTGAAGTAGTTGGCTGGGCCAGTGTGGCATGGCCCAGGCCAGGTAAGACAGTTTGGGTATCAGTCCGGGAAGGCTGGATGTAGCCTCCAGCAAGCGTGGCACAATTAAACAGTGGTGAACCAAATCACAATCTACTAATAGCAAACAGCACATTTATAGACCCCTTCCCCTCCTCACTGGATTCTACCCTCACATCTTGGTATACCCAGTGCTGCACTTTTCACCCTCTCCCCACTCTTCCTACAATTCTCCCCCCCTCCCCTCTTCCCTCTCCCTATGACTCTGGCACTTCTTTTTTTTTTTTTTCTTTTAATTTTCCTCTTTATGCCCCTACCTTTCGTCGGCCTTTCTGCTCTGGTCACAGACCCTGGAGCCCCGACCACCGGACATCGCCGAATCCCCCAGGTCATCTCTGGCTTGCCCCCCAGAGAGCGGGGCCGTGGTACCGACCCCCTTTATCGGCCGTGGAACTGTAACTGGCTAGGGGGAACGGCTCTGGTGGCCAATCAGGGCAATCCTGGGCAGAGCGTCATTTAGATGCTAGGCAGGGATTTTATCCCCCTATACTTCCCTTCCCTTGAGGAGGTGGGGACATGCAATGACGCCAGCGTCCGCCCCGCCTACCTCGCCCCTCCCTTACCACAGGCCGGTAGCGTGAGTTCTCCCAGCCTCCGCTAGGAGTCCTCATCGCTCCGGATACTGTCGGGACCCTCCCCCCGGAGAAGGAGAGCTGCCTGCGGGCGCTCAATCCTTCCTCCCCGGCCGCCCTCCGACAACCAAGATCCGTTCCCGAAGCCGGGTCGCAGGCATCGCAAGCGGAAATCCAACCGCTGCGCCGGTGGGCTGGCTGACTCTGGCACTTCTTATCTGTTGTCTGTTTTCTCTGACAAATGCTGCTGGCTGCCTTGTTACAATGCTACCCTTGAATTGTATTAATCTGTACTCTGTTTGCAATGTCCACATTGTTGTAATGTCTGTCTTGATGTTCCCCATAATTTGTATTTCTCTGACGTGGAACCTTTGTAAAAGAGCCAAGGCTCAAAGGTATTTGTAATCCTAGACTTAATAAAAAAAAAAAAAAATTATAGTAAAGCAATCACCGTACCACAATGCAGATAGCAGTCTGGCAGCAATATAAGTGTGTCTGAACAGAACTGGGAGTTCTGTGGTGAATGGATCTCATGACAGGCTGATCGCGTACAGCAAATCTTCGGTCTTCTTCAGGTTTAAATCTGGTCACTCTTCAGTGGCTTTCTCACATTCTGATTTGGATACAGTCTGATTACTAAGCCTTTTCAAAGGATTCCCTCTTGAGGGACAGCAAGCAGACAGGCCAAACTTAGCCTTTCCACCAATCTCCCATGTGAACTACGCAGAAGCAGCTGCTCGAATCACTCAAGCTGTTCACTCTCTAAACTCTACCTCCAGACTGACCCACTGCAGCAGGCAGCTTTGGAATTTCCCTTCGGTCCAAAAGGTTCTGGTTGGCTGTCAAAACAAGGGCTCCCCCTCCAGGTGCATTTAGGTGCCAAAGTCTCAAAACTACAATTCCTACAGAAATTCACTCCCACAAGACCCCTGGGGACAGACTCCATTTTAAGGTCCCTAAAGGTACTGATTTTCCCATTCTAGCAGTCCAGGACCAAGTTGGTGGTAATAAACAGAACTGTCCATGCTGCAAAGAAGGCAGGTTAGACAAACTACAATATCATTATTATTCTAAAAGATAATCAGCAGATAAGTACAGCTTCTAACAGAGCTCCCTCTGTGCAAATAGCAATGGAAAATAGAGCGATTATCTGGCAACCCAGGCGGGATTTGAGCATAGAAACACTCAGCCCCCTCCCAGATTAAATAAGCACCACGTTATAGGCAGCCCTTAAAGAGACAGAGCACAGAGGCATTAAGGCACTCTCAAACAGACACTTTAAAAATGCTAAGACACATGATACCAGCCTGGCAGTGGGCATTTAGGCACACCCAAGGAAGACTTTTGGAAACACCCATTTGTATGGGGGTTACATAAGCATCAAAGTTGAAAACCCCACTGAAATACATTGAACTGCATTTACCTTTGTTTCACATATTGCAGTCACCAGTTCCAGCAGCAAGACATGCCTTTGACTAGAGAGTGAATCTTTGTCCTGACACCTGTCCAGGTGAGTGAGGGTGTGTGTGGATGTACTGGTGTTGTGGGGTGGTGGGTGCTGAGTGGGAGATGTGATTGGGAGGGTCAGATTACTGAGGGACCTTCTAGGAAAAAAAAAGACATTGAGGACGATTCTCTTTTTTGCAGGCAGGGGCAGTGATCAGTGGGTGGGAAGGGTTGCAGACCAGGGCAGCGATCAATAGGTGGTAAGGGTTGCAGGCAGTGGCAGCGATCAATGGGTGGGGAGGAGTTGCCACTAGACATCATGGAAAGAATAAAATAAACTAAGACAGCATTTGGAGGGTGGGGACGGCAGCGATCAGTGAGTCGGTGGGGAGGAGTTGCCACTAGACACCATGGAAAGAATAAAATAAACTAGGATAGCATTTGGAGGGTGGGGGGTGCCACTAGACACCAGGGAAATAGAAAAAGAAACAGGGACAGCAATCAGAGGGTAGGGGTGCACTAGACACCAGGGAAACAGAAAAAAGGGGACCACAATTGAAGAGTGGGGGCTGCCGCTAGACACCAGGGAACCATTTATAAATATGTGGATGGTGAATGGAGGGTGGGTGTGCCACTAGACACTTAAGCAATAAGGCATGACCAGGGGTTAGATTAACAGTCTGTTAATCACCCCCTAGGGATGTAATGTGGCACGAGATGCAGCCGAGTGCCATATTGCCCCTAGGGGGTGATTAACTGACTGTTAATCTAACTCCTGGGAGTGCCTTATTGCTATTATAAAAAAATGGTTCCAAAAGAAATGTGTTAAAAGTATACTTTTTGAAAGTTTTCCTCATTTAGAAGGAGATTTTTAATAAAATAGTTCTTCTACCAACAGTTTAAGAATGCTGGTTCAAAATTAGAATGCATCATTCCACACATTCAGCAGTGCTAGAGGATGGCATGCTGACAGGAAGAATCCATGTGCCATGGTGATCAGGCTGTACATGACAGTATAACATGGATTAATGTAAGGCTGTTGGAATCCTAACAGCCAATGAGATTGCAGCATTTCTGAGAGCCTTTTTTATAATAGGGAATAAGATGCGACAAAGGGAGAAGGATTTTCTTCATGAAAAATGATCTTTTTTGGTACTCACGATATGAAAAAAGATTCTTTTTTGTATCATACTCTCACAAAAAAGGATGTACAATTGAAGAAAAAACACATTTGGGTATCATTTTTTCAACGTTTAAGTGCAGCAGCCACCTAATGGGATATTGATTAGCCAGATAGATGTGTTGGGCTGTCTCCAGATGTCACTTTGTGGCTTTTGAAATTTGCTAAAGAAATGGCTACACTGAAAATCTGGGGTGAAAATATTGAAAATTACAGAAGTTAGAAGGGAGCGTAGCAAAATATCAACAGATGTGCAGAACTTTGCCGTTTAACAATTTTTATACTTTATTTTTATTCAGAGAGAGATATTTTCTTTTCCACTTTCAGCAAGCAAAGTATACATGTTAATAATTTATCTTGAAATGCTTATCTTCATATTCTAACAGCATAAATTTTTCCTTATTTTTGAGGGGTCAAAAAGTAATAACCATAAGTAAATTTTTTTATAGAAATTCATGTAAGATAATGTCAACAAATATTGTATGTTCCACATTTTTACACCCTTTTATAAGTTTACTTATTAAACAGTAATTCTTTAAACCAAAACACCTTTAAACTGGAAGGTAAATTAATAAAGTACAAAGGTGTTTAAACTAAAGAAGAAATATCCAGTCCAATCTTCTTGGAATGATCATGAACCCACTGGCATATACTGGGTCGCGTCTGCCACCTCTTCTAAATCAGATCCTATATCCACTGGGAGAGCAACATTCTTGTCATAAAATTCCTGTTCCTTGTCAACATCGTTGAAAAAATAAACTTTTCCCTGAAAAGTTATCTTTAGTTTATCAGGTGCCTGCAGTACAGCAGGTATCCCAGTCTCAATGAACTCAGTTTTAATGCTCAGGAATCTCTTTCACCAACACTGAATAATCAGAGAAAAGTCAGGGCATAGATGCAGTTTAGTACCATTGTAAACAATTCCTCTTTGCTATCTGGCAAGACTCAGAACTTTGTTCCTTTCAGCAACAGAAGAGAATGTACATATAACATAGCATACAGCTGCATTTAATCCCTGTTGACTGACCTTAGGTTGTGGTTGGGAAACTGACTCAAGAGCCAGAGGCTATTCAAACAAGAAAACAGTAGTTGAATGTTTTTCTACGTGTACCTTTGGCTCCCAAGGTAGCAATATTGGCTGAAAGTCCAATAAGGTGCAAGTTTTTCAACAAGAGTGTATGTTCTGTCTTCTCCAGTTTACTCTTTGTTGCCAGTTGTTCATGAAGGGCCATATTCAGAGCACTCTCTGTGGTAAGAACTCGAGCAGAAAGCTTCTCATTAGATTTTTTGGCAACTTCTGTCTGTTCCTCAATAACTGAAATTTTCTCCTTGATTTGCTGGCAGCAATTCATGATATTCCCAAGTGAAGAATTCACCTTATTCATCGAGGTTTATATTTTTTCTTGAAATTCTAAGATCACGTTTTGAATAGACTGGAATGATGGCTTTGTGGGTTGTTTTGGTTTTGTGCCCTGGTCTGGGCATCCTATAGCAGGGGAGGCCATTTCCCCTTCAGGACAGGTAGCAGCTGCTACCCCCCCCCCCAATATCGGAGTTGTCTTCCCTTGTTTTGGGGACAGAAGTTTCCCAATGGAAGTTGCATTGCTTTTGGCAGTTTCCTTTAATTATTTTGTGCTCTTGTATATGAAGCCATTTATATAATCTCAGCTCTGAATGTAAATTCTAACCACAGAGCACTACAACAAATATGGAGCCAACAAAATCTCCCAGAATGCCCCCATTTTAACACATTTTGGACCCCAAATTTTCAACATACCCTTCTTATGACCCCACCACATCAACAAGTATGGTGACAATTTTTAAATTGGGCCTGAAAGATGATTTCGCCAACCAACCACAAAAGCAACTTTTGGCCAGGATTCGGGAAATTACACCAACATTGTTCAGAGGAGGGGTCTCAAAAAGGGTATGTTGAACATTTGGTGCCAAATCTTTAAAAATGACAAGGTCTTACATCAAAGTTGAAACCCCATTGAAATACATTGAACTGCATTTACCTTAGTTTCTGAATTCCATGGTAGTCTAGTGGTCCCTACTGTATACAGTATGTACTCATTCACAGCTCAGTCAGCAGCCAACCATGGTGGTGAGAAGAGGGCTGTGCTGCACACTGGCTGGGGAATGGGTTGAGAGGAGTGGGGTAGTGGGTCAGCAACTGAGAGAGTGGGGGGGTCCACTAGACCACCAGGGTTATGTTTTTACTACTTCACAGGACAGGGACTGGGATTGGGGAAGGACCACTAGACTACCAGGGAATATTGTTTTCCAATACCGGGAGAGCAATTGCCAATCAGAGAGGGGTGGGACCACTAGACTACCAGTGAATGTTTTTTTGACTACCAGGAGGGCAGTCAGTAATCGGGAAGGGGGTAGGACCACTGGACAACTACAGAATATTTCTTTCAATAAGGAGATGGTGATCCAACATCAGGGGGGTTGGGACCACTAGACTACCAGAGAATATTTTATGGAATGGGGGGGTGACTGGACATCAGGAAAGAGGGAGAGATCACTAGACTACCAGGGAAATAGATTTTTTTCAGATGGGATAGGATTGGTGAATCGGGAGGAGGGAGGGACTATTAGGCTACCAGGAATTATACATGTCTTTAGACATGGAAATGCAGTTTCTTGAGGTACTGAAATCCTTTTTCAAAAATTGCGAAAAAGAATCCTTTTCCATGGTTCCTTTTTCACAGTTTGTGAAAAAGAATCCTAGTCAGTGGCTCAGAATCCTTTCCCAGGGTTGCTTTTTTGAAATTTTCAGCAAAGGAACAAATCCTTTTTCACAAATTGCAAAAATGGATCCTGTTTCATGATTTCTTTTTCACAATTTGGGAAAAAGGATTTTAGCATGCTAAAAAATGCATTTCTGACTCACTTATTAAAAATCTAAACCCAGAGTCGGACTCTACAGGCCCTGATTAGGTAAACACAACCATTGCTTTTTACGAAAGGCCTCTGTTTATTTTTTTTTATTATTTCATTTGTTGCCACTGCTAACTAAAAACAAGATGGTGGCAGCACGAAAAAGGATTTCCCATTTGTGATGCAGGATTACCCATTTGCAAAATAGGATTACCCGTTTGTGACACAGAATCTTATTTGAGGCTCACGTCTAACTTTTCCCATTGAAAAAAATGCAAAATGTTGATTTTTAATAACTTTTGAATGGATTATATATTTTCACAAAACTTTCAAAAGGCACCACTGTGACCCAAGACCTATATGCTCTAAAATTTCAGACCAAAATTCCACACCATTTTTGCACAGCAGCGTGACAAAGAAATTTGCAAAAACATTGTAATTTTCACATTGTTTGGCACTCTGTATCTCTGCACCCACACATCAGACTAGAATGAAACTTGCCACATCAAGAGATCTTTGGTCCCTGATGGTGTCTGCAAAATGTCATGCAAATCGCTTGAACAGTTGTGAAGTTATTAATGTACAGAATTTTTAAGTTTAACATAGAAGTGAAAATTTAACCCTAACTATAGGGGTGCAACTGCTCCTCTATATATTGCAAAAAAACTTTGTTAATGTACTAGTTAGGGTTAAAGCTACAACAGTAGGGAAATGTGCCATTACAGTTTCCAATCCTAACACCCTACCTCCACCCTGCAGGCAGCAAATCAGGTGTGGGGTGTGCCTTGGGGTTGGCAAGCTTAATGCTCACCACATTCTCACAAACTGTACACATCTCAGCTTATTTACTGCTGGAATGGAGTGAGCGTTAGGCTTGACAACCCCAAAGAACACCCCACACCTGATGTACTACCTGTAGGGTGGTGTGGGGTGTTAGGTTTGGAAACCCTAACATCACATTTCCCTACTTTCTTCGCTTTAACCCCAACTAATGCATTAACAAAGTTTTTTTGAAATGAATTTCCTTACTTTTTGAGATAGTATAACCGTATCCTTATTTCCCTGTGGGAGTGCAGGGCCCTCTGAGCCCTTCACTCCCATCCATCCATCCATAATAGAAACATAGAATATGTTGGTAGATAAGGCCCTGATGGCCCACCTAGTCTGCCCTATTTTCCCTACCTATAGTGGTGCCACAGACCCTACTTGGTCTCCAGTCCCCCCCATGGCTAAGATCCCTCTGTGTCTATCCCATGCATTCTTGAACCCTGTCACTGTTTCTGCCCCCACCATCACTGCTGGTAAGCTATTCCATGCATCCACCACTCTCTCCATGAAGAAGTACTTCCTCACATTTCCTCTGAGCTTCCCCCTTCTAACTTTATAGCATGAACACTTGTCCTTGATGTCTTTTTCTGTGCAAAATGCTTCCCTCCTGTACCTTGTTTTTGCCTGTGAGGCATTTGAATGTCTCTATCATAGCCCTCTTTCCTTCCTTTCCTCCAGGGAGTACACATTAAGTTCCTTGAGCCTTACCTCATAGGGCTTTTAATGCAGGCCATGCACCATTTTGGTTTCCCTCCTTTGTAATGTCTCCACCCTCTCTATGTCTTTATGGAAATGAGGCCTCCAGAATTGTACACAGTACTCAGAGTGCGGCCTAACCAGTGATCTGTACAGGGATATTATTACCTTCCTCCTTCTGCTGGTGGTTCCCCTTCCTATGCAAATGTAATTGTGTCCTTATTTGCCTGTGGGAGTGCAGGGCCCTCCAGGCCCTGCACTGCCATCCCTCCAGAAATCCATATATGTGTGTTGGTATGGAAGCATAGGGCCCTCGGGGCCTTGCACTTCCATTTGTAGGACAACAGCAACCAAACTGTCAGCATAACCTTCTTATTACCCCACCTCTTGTATGCTGTACTAAAACTTTCCAAATCCCTACCAAAACATGATTCCATGCCACCACCACATCATTCCATGCCACAGGTATGAAAAGATAGTTTGAACAGGATTTGAAAAATGACAGCTGTCAGGTTCATGAAGTGATGTAAAAACAGGGTATATTGAAAATGTGGCATCAAAATATTTAAAATTGCCAAAATTATGAGTGAGTGTAGCAACATTTCAATGGATGGGCATAACTTTGGCATTTTTACATATCTGACCCTAAATTTAAAACATACTCATGAAAAAGGATGGTGAAAATGTTCAAATCCTGACCAAAAGGTGATTTTGCCAACTGACTTTGAAATCACCGTTTGGCCTGGATTTGCATAATTCCACCAACATTGTTCATGAGGTGGGATCTCAAAAAGTCATGTTGAAAATTTGGGGTCAAAATATGCAACAATGCCAAAGTTATGCATCAAAGTTAAAAAACAACAACTTTGAAATACATTGAATTGCATTTACCTTAGTTTGTCATACAGCAGTCGGTGGTTCCAGCGGCAAGACGTGTCTTCAGTGGGGGAGTGGATCTTCACCATAGGATCTGTTCAGGTGAGTGAGGATGTGTGTGTGGGGGTGTGGGGTGGTGGGTGCTCAGTGGGCTGTTGTGGTGGGGGGCAGATCGATGAGGGACCTTTTTTCAAGAAACAAACACATTGAGGAAGGGTTTTCTTTATTACAGGCACTACAATATAGGGCAGGGGATCAGGGATGGGAGGGCGCCACTAGACACCAGGGAAAATGTATCAAAATAGGAGGATGGCAATCGGAGGGTGGGGGGTACCACTGGACACCAAGGACAAAAAAATTATGGGGATGGCAATCAGATGGTGGCAGGTGCCACTGGATACCAGGGTGAAACATATTATGAGGGCAGCAATTTGAGGGTGGGGGTGCCACTAGACACCAAGGAAATAATAAATAATTATGGGGCAGCAATTGGACAGTGGGGGTCACCATTAGACACCAGAGCAAGTGATAGAACTATGATCGGAGGATGGGTGGTGCTACTAGACACCAGAGAAAATCTAAATATATAAAATATTAAATATAAAAATATAGGGAGGGCAATTGGAGGGTGGGGGGTGCCATTAGCCATCAGGAAAAATTTATAAAATTAGGAGGATGGCAATGGAAGGTTGGGGGTGCCAGTAGACACCAGAAAAAAATCACACAATTATGGGGAGGATTTAAAAAAAGCCTTTTTTTTGTTTGAAGGAATCCTTTTCTGTATCAAATGAAAAAGGATTTCTTCAAACAAAAAAGAATCAGGAAAAACTAAGTCCAAAATATTTTTCCATGTAAAGGGATCCCTTTTCATTTTAATGAAAATATCAAATAAAAAGGATCCCTTGTCATAAAAAAGAATTGGCCAAAAAACTAAGCCAGAAATACTTTTTCATGTCAAGAGATCCTTTTTTGTTTGAATGAAAATATCAAATGAAAAAAGACCCCTTCTCAGGAAAAAAGAATCAGCAAGAAACTAAGTCCAAAATCATTTTTCGTGACAATGGTTCTTTTTTCATTTGAGTGAAAAAGGATTAACAAAAAAAACCTGGAAAAAAACTGTCCAAAATCCTTTCTCGTATCAAGAGATTGTTATTTGTTTCAATAAAAAAGACTTTTGAAAAAAGTGATAGCAAGTCATGAAAAATAATTTAAACTGTAAAAAAAGACACATTTTGGGGTAATTTTTTTACCAGACAACTGCAAAATCTACCTAACAGAGTCCCAATGATACATGTGTTTGTATCAGAGCACAATGTCATTTTTGTGGGTGTTCACATTTTTTTTTGTTTGTCGAAAAACCAAAAAACAAAACAGAAAACAAGATGGCAGCAAATGAAAAAGGATTTTTTCCCTCATAGATAAGGCCCCAAACAAAACAGGATCCTTTTCCATTTGGCGCAAATTCTTTTTTCTTTCCAAGCAGCTATCTAAAAGACTATATTTATTTAGTTTTTGTTGACCAGGTAAGTGCACTACACAAATTCTGCCTATTTTCAGGCACGACCCATGGAAGGGGGATACAGATGAATGCCAGCTGACCTTGAACCAGATTAAGCTGTTGGCGGTATTTTTAGTGAAAGAGGGGACATTTGGCCAGGGCACCAGGGAAATTCCCCTACTCGTCAGTAGGGGGACTTGCTGTCCGTCTGCAGGATGACCACTCAGCTGGAATGCTGGAGAGAGCAGATATGCTTGAGAAGGGAGAGCAGGCCTCCTCTGCTTTCTTGGACAAACCAGAGGCTAAAAGTATAGATGTACAGATTTTGAATCAAGATTCTGAGGAGGACATCACTGATGTCTACATATCCACGGAGGACCTCAGTAATCCTTAATTGGAAAAAAGGATGAAGAAGGGGTTGACTTTATTGGAAAAGAGCACCACGCTATCCTAGATATGGTCTGTTCTAAAGAGGAAAGGCATCAAGTGGAGAGTGAGCACGCGCCTTGCAGCGCGTTTAACTAAGCTTACCGCTGAAACGGCATCTGTCATCTTGGAAACCTGGCCTCTCAGGCATTTGGATGACATGGCAAGATCTGACACCCTGACGGGGCCGGGTGAGTCTCTTTCAAGTTGTTCAGCAAATGTTTTTACACAGGCTGGCAGTTCTAATACTGATTGCGGCGTGTGCCAAAAGCCTAATCCTGTTTCGAACATTGGGAATATGCCTAAAAGCGAAGAGGTTACTCTTGTAAACGAGGATAGCTGGAGTCAAGAATCGATTGACACAGCAGCCTTAGACAAGTCTGCTCCAGCTGTCACACTCAAAAACTGTGGGTTTTGTTTTTAAACAACTGCAGGTTGAAGAGACTAAACACACTGTGGTGTATCAAACATGGGCAAACTCGCAATAAGGAGTTGCAGATTATTTTTTTTAAAGGAACTAAATTTCAACACAAAAAGATCGATGGTAAAGATAACAGGACTGGTTTAAGTCTAGCTAATAAAACACTGACTAAACCTCTAGATGCTTCTTTGAATATAGCGCCATCTCCTTCTCAAATGTAGATTGTATCCCCCTGTGACCCATGGACTCCTTGGAAGGCCTTGGTAGATGCAGGTTGGCAACAATCTCCTAAGGGGATTTGGGTTCCCGACCCAAATTGGGACTCCCCTTTCCCTATTTCTCAGGCCACACCAGAATGGAAACCACATGATGAGGCTCTGCCTAGCCGTGGCAGCACTCCACAGACAGTGACATCAGCAATTGTAGCACCTCCTTCTGATCCCCCAGGAGACTGTTCTGGGGTACCTGACACCACTGAATTTTTCCAGCATTTTGCACACTTACAAACAAAAAAACACTGGATGGGGGTATGCCTCCATCACAGGATGATGACAAACATGAAGACCCTGAAACTAAACCTTAATTGTCAGACTTATTTTCTAAAGTTAAAACAGAAGCTGCATCTCGTAGAAATGCTGTACGTGTTCGCTACAAAGGGGGTTTAAAAGACAGACCTGATAGGTACCATGTAGGGAAAATTCTTTTAAAAGATTCTTTACATTTTTCACCAAAAGAGGTTTATGCTTTCATCAATATTTCTGGAGAGGATAATTTTGATGTGAGCTTTCATAGAAACATAGAAACATAGACTTTGACGGCAGATAAGGACCACTTGGCCCACCTGGTCTTCCCATTTCCCTACATACTGAATAAGCTGCAGATTCTAGTTAACCAACAGCCTACTTCCTGTCACCCCCCACTATAATTGCTTTATGTCTGTCCCATGTATGTTTGAATTCCTCCACTGTTTTAGACCCAATAACCTCCCCAGGAAAGCGGTTCCATGCATCCACCACTCTCTCCATGAAAAAAAATGTCCTCACATTACCCCTGAGCCGTCCCTCTATCTTTAAATTGTGCCCCCTTGTTCTTGCACATCTCTTTTTCTGAAAGATGCTACCCTCCTGGACTTTGTTGATTCCCTTGAGGTGCTTGAACGTTTCTATCATGTCCCCCTGTCTCTCCTTTCATGAAGGGTATACATATTAAGCTCTCTCAGTCTCTCTTCATATGGTTTCTGATGCAGACCCTGCACCATTTTAGTTGCCTTCCTCTGGACTGCTTCCATCCTGTCTATGTCCTTGCATAGATGAGGTCTCCAAAACTGCACACAGTACTCCAGATGGGGTCTCACCAACTGTCTGTACAGAGGGATAACCACTTCCCCTTTTTCTACTTGTGATGCCTCTTCCTATGCATCCCAGTATCCCCCTGGCTCTCCTTACTGACTTCTCACATTGCTTACCCACCTTTAGATCATCTGATATGACTACTACCAGGTCCCTTTCCATTTTTGTTGTTGCTTTACCTCCCCTGCTATTGTGTACTCTTCTCCTGAGTTTTTGTTGCCCAGGTGCATTACTTTGCACTTCTTTGCATTGAATCTAAGTTGCCATATGTCTGACCATTCCTCCAACCTTGGCAAGTCCCTTCAAATCCTTTCTACCCCCCCTTGTGTGTCAACTCTGTTACAGATCTTTGTGTCATCTGCAAAGAGGCATACCTTTTCCCTCCAGACCCTCTGCAATGTCACCTATAAAGATGTTAAAGAGGACTGGACCTAGTACTGAGCCCTGAGGTACTCCACTAATGACTCCCCTTTCTTTGGAACGTGTTCCATTCACTATTACTTTTTGTGTCCTGTTGTACAGCCAGTTTGCTACCCAGTCTACCACCCTGGGACCCACTCCCAGGCTGGCTAACTTGATTATCAATCTTTTGTGCGGGGCTGTGTCAAATGCCTTGCTAAAGTCTAGGTAGGCCATTTCCACAGCCCCTCCCTGGTCTATTACTTTGGTCACCCAGTCAAAGAAATCTATTAGATTCATCTGACATGACCTTCCTGCTGTAAATCCATGCTGCTTTGGGTCCTGTGCCCCGCTGGCCTCTAGTTACTCAACAATTCTTTCTTTCAGAAGTGATTCCATCATTTTCCCTACCACTGAGGTCAAACTTACAGGTCTGTAGTTTCCTGCTTCTGCCTTGCTCCCACTTCTGTGAAGGGGAATCACATCTGCCCTCCTCCAGTCCTCAGGTACCACCCCATCCTCCCATGATTTGTTAAAACATGTGGTCAGTGGTGTCACTAGGTCCTCCCATAGTTCTTTTAGAATTCTGGGGTGAATCCCGTCAGGCCCCATTGCTTTGTCCACCTTGAGTTTTAGGAGTTCTTTCAGGACTCTTTTCTTCTGTAAATGGACTGGTGTCAACCCCCAACCCAGAGTGCTTCTATTGTCTGGTTTAGGTAACTCCTCCTCATCTTCTTTTGTGAATACTGAGCAAAAGTATTCATTCAGTAACTCTGCCTTTTCACTGTCTCCCTCTGCCCACCTCCCCTCTCCCTTATTAATCTTCACTATTCCTCCCTTAACCTTTCTATGCTCCCTAATGTACCTATAAAAGGTTTTATCCCCCTTCTTAACTGAATTGGCTATTTTTTCCTTGGTACAGCATATGCTCTGGATCTTTTTTGGGAGAGGTATGGGCAGGTAAAGTTTTCCCCTACATGGACTCCTTTTGTAGTGATTCCGTTAACAAAACCCCTGGTCAAATATGTCACCGTCATGTTTTGGAATGAAGGAGTGCATGTAGAGGATATTACTTACTGGATATTCCAGAAATGTGAGGTGCTGGGACACCCAGAAGCCATCTTAGATAGTGAACTTTTTTGGATGGGGGTTTGGAAATATAAGGTTAAGCTGCGTCAAAATGAGACTGGGATAGAACATATATCTAATTCCTTCATGCTTGGTAGAGATGGGGGGGTGTTTTTTACACTGGACAACCACGGGCGTGTTACAAATGTGGCTCTAGGACCCATCTTTCAAGCACGTGTGATAGGCCTAGGTGTAATAATTGTGGGGAAATTGGTCACATCTCAATGCAATGTGCAAACCATACGAGGTGTGACCTCTGCGAGGAGTATGGGCATGTTTTTGAGGATTGTTCTTGGGCAGCACGAAATAAAGCATCCTGCATTAGCTCTGAATTACTTATATAGCAGGCACAAGACACAGCCACTGTAGTGGATGCTTCTACGATGGTCCCCCCTCGGGAACCCCCCCTTCTTCTGGACCCCAGATAGTTGATCTTACAATACTGAAAGAAGAGGGTTTCAGGACCAACTGTTTTGCAGGACTCTGAAACATGGTCTTCCTCCATTCCTGAGGTTCTTCACCCTGTATGTTATTCAGATCCTGTTAGCGACAAGAAAGGGCAGCTGATTGCACTTGCCCAAGAATCTCTGCCTCACAGAAGTTCTTCAAGGTTTATGAAGACAGAGCCTCCAGACTCTCCCCAACCCCCCCATTTCTCCTAAACCCTCTCCTACCCCCTCACCTTCCCCAGTGGAGATCAAAAATTCTTATTCTGCCTTGTTCACACCCTGGGGTGATTCTGAAATGGAGGTGGGGGACTCTGATTCACAAAAATCTCTTCTGGAACAGGGAACTTACTCTCTGGAACAAGGGTCATATAAGGAGAAGGAAAAGAAAAAGAGAAAATAAAATAGGTAACTTAGTGGGTTTGGAGCCCTTTTTTTTGAATGGCTTTTGGTACTGTTGGATCCATAGATGTACATAATTTGTTGAATCCAGTAAAAAGACAGGCTGTTTTTCGATACCTTCATGATAGCAATTTGGGGGTTACTTTACTCCAGGAAACCTGGATGTATTCTGAGGACCATAGGTTTCATAGGTTTCATAGTTATACAGAGCTTTTAAAAGACAAAGTCCATATGCTCACCATAATTCAGGAGTATCCCACTATCTTATTCTTTATTAGGAAATTATCTAAATCTTTATATTTGGAGATTTAAGAAAGAATGGGTGTGAGGCCCTTCATATTGGTTATTTGGTTTCGAAACTGCTGATGGGGTAGGAATATTGTTTCATTCTTATTCATTTACTATGCGTAAACTAATAGACCTTATTCCTGGGAGGGTTTTAATTTTGGATGGCCCTTGGAAGGGAGTTGCGTGTCGTTTCATTACGGTCTATAACTCTCAAGTTAAGGCAGAAAAAGTTTGCCATATGAAATCTATCCAACCTTATTTAATTACTAATTATAAGATCTTTCTCTGTGGGGACTTTAATTGCAGCATTGTGACAGATAGAACAAGCATTTGACAATGCCGAACGTTCGCTTGCAGGTATTTGCAGTGGTATTTGGCACTTGGACATGGCTTAAAAAAATCAGTGACAAAGAAATACAAGCATTTGTCAATGCCAAATGTTGCTTGCTTCTATGTGCTGTTTAGGTATTTGGAAGTCATTGGAGTGCAAATATTGAAAATTCGTGAACTTACGAGTGTGCATAGGAACTGCACAACGCACGCTCGTAAAACAGTCATTTTTAGGAATTTTTTCACCAGATTTTCAACATAGCCATTTTAAGACCTCTGCTCATGAACAGTGTCACTGTGATTTTCTTAATGTGTCCCATACATTGATTTCACACACCGACTGCGCCATTGTGCGCTACATGGGCGGAAACACGTTTTGGGCAGGATGTGAAAAATGACAGCTGTACTGCTCATAAGGAGGTGTGGTAAAATGGCAATGTTGAAAATCTGTAGTGAAAATTTTGAAAATTCGAACTTACGAGCGTGCGTAGGAACTGCGCAACGCACGCTCGTAAAAAGTCATTTTTAGGAATTTGTTCACCAAATTTTCAACATAGCCATTTTAAGATCTCTGCTCATGAACAGTGACACTGTGATTTTCTTAATGTGTCCCATACATTGAGTTCGCACACTGACTGTGCCATTGTGCGCTACATGGGTGGAAACACGTTTTGGGCAAGATGTGAAAAATGACAGCTGCACTGCTCATGAGGAGGTGTGGTAAAATGGCAATGTTGAAAATCTGGAGTGAAAATATTGAAAATTAGCGAACTTACGGTGGCTATAGAACTGCTAACGCACTTAAAACAGTCATTTTAGGATGTTTTCACCAAATTTTCAACATAACCATTTTAAGACCTCTGCTCATGGACAGTATCACTGTGATTTTCTTAATGTGTCCCATACATTGATTTCAAGATACCAACTGCGCCATAGTGCGCTATGGGCGGAAACACGTTTTGGGTGAGATGTGAAAATTACAGCTGTACTACTCATAAGAAGGTGTGGAAAATGGCAATGTTGAAAATCTGGAGTGAAATATTGAAAATTCACGAACTTCACGAGCTTATACGTAGGAACTGTGCAATGAAGCATTCGTAAAATGGTCATTTTGAAATTTTCCACCAGAATTTTCAAAATAAGCTTTTGAGAGACACCTTATGAATGCTGGCACTGTCATTTCATTAATTGGGCCCAAAGGTGATTTTGCACAGTGACTGCGAAATCACCCTTCAGGCCCGAATAATGCCATGACAGTGACAAGAATTCATGAGAAGTGTCCAAAACCCATGTTGAAAATTTGTGCAAAATTCAAAATGCCTGAGATATGCAACAAAGTTGAAAAAAACCATCTAGCCCATTATACAGCTTACCGCATTTCCTCAGTCTGCGGGTCGCTTTGAAGAGTGCAGACGTGTTCCTGGTCCAGCTATGATCATCACGCCCCACTCCAGAGGTAAGTATGGGGTGAGGAGGGGTGTGGGAGGCAGGGTGCAGTGGGTGGGTGCAGGTTGTGGGAGGGGGGCTAGGGAGAAGCGTCAGGCAATCGCTTTTAATTTACAGGGTTTAAAAAAAGACGATGGGACATTTGCCACGCTGGGGTGGGCTCCCAGCGTTGCAGAAGGATGGCTGGGAGGGACCGTGGAGCCGACGGGGGATTGGGCACCCCAATCGGCAGACGAAGGGACGCTTGCCATGCTGGGGTGGGCCTCAGCATGGCAGCAAAGATTTGGGGCGATGCGTGGCAGCCATTGAAAGTGTGGTTTTCTTTGAAGAGAAGACCACCGCTGTCATACACAGCACCGCATCCGATTGGTGCAGGACCGCCACGCCTACTCAATGGAGCAGGGGATTGCACAGGAGGGGCACACCTCCAAAGTGTCCCATTCTCCCAAGACGTTCCTTGCGCAAGCGAACATAAAAAGGAGGAGGGTAAAAAAATTTACAGTGATTCAAATGCTTTAGCACAAATGGTAAATACAGCAGGGCTAATTGACTGCCTTAATTATCATATTAGGGGTCCTAAATTTACTTATTTATGTAATACCCATAAATCCACAATTGATTACATCTTTATTGCCCCGAATCTCCCTAAAGGGGACCTCATTATTACTCCTGTAGAATTTTTGGATCACCTACTATTGATACTATCTCTGGCCAAGATAGACTGGGGTTCCACTAAGTCTGGGCAGTGGAAACTCAATACTTCCATATTGGTGAATCCGATGGTTCTTAGGGACATCAGTACTTTATTTTCTGCTAGGTTATTGGTAGAATTTTTATATTCCAATAAAGGAGAATGGTGGACTGACACCAAACGAGACATCAAGGTTTGGTTTATGAAATATGGCAAAACTAAGGGTAATAATAAATTCCTGAATATTTATCACTTCGACGTCAGTTGCACAAACTGTATACTTTGGCTAATAATTCCAGACTAGACTATTCCTTTCAGATTACTGTCATTAAATGTGATATGCAAATCTATCAATATGATAGAGCTAAGACACTTCAGGCAATGCTGAGCAATGGCACACAAAAGTCTCCATTGGGAGACCCCTTTGAAGCCTGTAAAACAATTAAAGAACATATGAATATGGATGTTTTAACTTCTCTCAAAAAGGACTGAGGGTTAGCTCCCCGGATGGCATGGAAGAATTAATAAAAAAACATTATGAGACACTCCGACCATGTTCTCACAATCAGGAGAGGGACATTCTGCCATTTTTACAACCAGTTCAGATTCCTGATTTTCTGACAGAAATTTCTAAACTACAGGCCCCTATTATCAAAGCAGAAATATTGCTTGCTATAAAGGTGCTACCTAGTAACACTACTCCTGGCCTGGATGGCATTCCCCATTTATTTTAGAAAACTTTTAGTGATCAGATTGCAGCTGGATTAGAACTGATTATGCATATTTTTGTAACTCAAATAAGATACCTTTTTCTTTTACAGAGGGTTTATTACTTTATCTTTATAAGAAAGGAGATAAAACAAATATTCCCAGTTGGAGACCTATAGTGCTTTTGAAAACTGATTATAAAATTCTGGCACATATTTTGAATGACCATTTAAGGGGATATGCCTCTCTGGTGATTTCTCCTCAACAGTATTGTGGGCTCCCTAATTGGAAAATTCAGCATGCTTTAATGATTCTCTGAGATGTGATAGAGCATTGCAGTAATTTAGATATGTCTGGGTGTGTGGTTACAGCTGACCAAGAAAAACCTTTTGATAGGGTCTATCATCCTTATCTGTTTTTGGTTCTAGAAACATATAAAATTCCTTTCCAATATCTCCAACAACTAAAATTACTGTATTCTACCTTTTATGTACAACCTTTTTTGAAAGGGTAGGTTGGGAAAGGTTTTGAGGTTCATATTGGGGTTCGCCAAGGGTGTCCTTTAAGCCCATTATTGTATATTTCCTCTCTAGATCCATTACTTAGGTCCATTTTGGTACAGCCTACATGGGAGGAGTTAAAGGGTCTCGGCATTCCACATGCTTTACACATTTAAGCGTATGCTGATATTTGTAGGTATTTTTCTCATAAGGAACATATTGGTCTGTTTTTACAGAAACTTTATAAATACCAGCTGGTTTCTATCGCCAAACTTAATAAGTCCAAAAGCAAAGGACTTTTTATAGGCCCTAAGATTTTTACTCCGTGTTCAGTGGCAGGTATAGAACTGTCTCATGAACCAATAGAGGTGCTGGGAATAATTTTGTGGTCTCAATCTTCCTGAGGTTGACTGGGAAAAATCACTTATGAAAGCAGAATTTAAGGTGACTAGATGGAAACAGTGGCAGTTGTCTAAATTTAAAAGACTACCGCTTCTTAAAAAAGTTATACTTCCAGTTTTGCACTATGTGGCTATGATTTACCCTTTACCTGTCCATTTAGAAACCAGGCTCTATAGCATGTTCTTTCAAATGCTGTGGGGCAATAGGCTTAATCCTATAAAGAGATGCTACACGTATCTAGGAATTAAGGAAGGGGGCTTGGGCATGATAGACCCTGTGGTATTTTCACATGTATTATTTTTTAAACAAACTGTACAAACTGCACTTATTATGACTGGGACAGCTCATGCTTACTGGACAAAGCAGTCATTAGATAAATATCTTCCGGTATGAACTACTATTGCACCTAAATTACATCCCCATATACATATTCCCCCTTATTTTAGAGCAGCTGCACAGAAGCTTTATAAATGGGGAATGACATGGGCAACTATATTAACAAATATCAATAAGAAATTATATCAGGACATTAAGTGCAGAATTTATCCTTTGGAATCCTGTTTTAAAAACTGTCCCACGGTAGAAAATCCTTTGCTCCTTCGACAATTTATACATCCCAGAATTCCCCAACAAATGTGGAAAAATGTATGGCTTACAGCCTATGGTAGACTTAATGTGAAAGGGAATGCCAAACAAAGTTTTAGAGGAAAGAAATTGCCCATATATGGAGTGCAGTGCAATAACTGAGACCATGGAACACTTTCTTTGGGAACGCTCATTTGCTACAGCATTATGGAAGTATTTAGCTGCTAAATGGAATATGAATTGGCTCCAGTTTTTGACCTATGAAATTTTGGTTTTAGGGAAATATGGTAGCACTTGAGGGTATTACCATCCAGATACACTCCTGTTTTTTTTTTTCTGTATAAGATTTTATTTGTGGCAAGCATGATGCCAGCGAGCACTGCAACAACAAAGAATGTCATATGACTGCCTTAGTCTGCTGGTTTTCAATGAACTAGGAAAACTGTATCGTAAAGATTGCACTATTTATTTTACACAACAGGTGTTACACCGGTGGAAAGGATTTACATTTTTTATTAAATATCAGTGATGGTGGTAGAGATGTTACTTACAATAGCTTGTCACTAATATTTGTAGAGATTGTTTTCCTAAGTTTTTTTATTCAAAAAATTGATTCTCTTTGACAGGATGTTATATTATTTTTTCTGTTTGATGTTTGTAGCTGTATATGTGATTTACAATAAAATTTCCCTTACTTTTTTGGAGAAGTGCCATGGGATCTTTAACATCTGCCTGAACTACCACCAGAACAGGCAGATGGGACCTCGGTTTAATGTCTCATCCAAAAGACAGCACCTTAGGAGTGCAGTATTGGGATATTAACCAAAGCACCTGGTGTGGGGATAGAGCCCACAGCCTTCTGATCTTCTAGTCTCAGAAGCAAGTGTGCTACCTGCTGAGCCACTGACACTGACTCAGAAACCAAATTTTTAAGATTTAACAACTTTGGAAAAGGGTAGTGTTTATTTCACTAAACTAGCAAAATGCACATCTGTGGGGCAAGCCCTTTCTACCCTAAACATTTCAGACAAAATTCCAAACCATTTGGGCACAATGTGAGGACAAAAAAAAAACTGCAAAAACCGATTTTTTTTTAAATATTTTTTCACTATTCACAGCTCAGAATCAGCAAATCTGAGTGGAACTAAATTTGACATGTCACGAGATATGCCCCATGAGACTGAGCATACTGAAGTTCATGCAAAGCCGTTGAATGGTTGCGAAGTTCTTAAAGTGCAAAATTTCGGGTTTAACATAAAAAAGCCCTACTCAGCTCTAACTATTAGTAGTGCAGGTCACCCATAATAGGGTGAAAAAATGTGGCCTATGGCAAATGTGCCACAGAAAAAACAGTGAATATAAACAGTGTGGCGAGCTCTTCGGCTGTGAGACACACATCATGGAAACCATGGCAATCAAGCACTTGTGAACAGAACACACTCAACAGACAGAGCAGTCACCACACTGTGATTACTACCTCACAGTTGTCATCCGGGGGCTGTGCCCCCTGCCTCAATGTACACCTCCAGAGATGCTGTACGTTGGGGAAGGGTGCATCAAGACCCAAGTGACAAACAGTGGGCACTGAGTAAAAATGAGTAGTCATCATAATGCAGTAGACGATTTCCATGATAACTGTCCACATACTCCAATGGCATAATAATCAAAAAACTGCAGCTCACACAGAACCACCAATTCAGTAGTACTCATGCCACAGCAACTGCACACCACACCAACCTGTCTCACATAACCCACAGAACATTCAGATACCTAAGGCAAACACCTCAGCAAAATAGGAAACACCTGATAACACACTATTCACAGCTCAGAATCAACAAATCTGAGTGGAACTAAATTTGGCATGTCACGAGATCTGCCCCACGAGACTGAGCATACTAAAGTTCATGCAAAGCCATTGAATGGTTGCGAAGTTCTTAAAGTGCAAAATTTCAGGTTTAACATAGAAAGCCCTACTCAACCCTAACTATTAGTAGGGCAGGTAACCCATAATAGGGTGAGTACATAATCCTCTGTAACAGCCATCAGCTCACACCTGTATTGCATCAGCTTGTCCACAGTAACACATGCTGTCAATGCCACATTGCTCACATTCACTACGCCCTTCTCACATCGCCCATATTACCCTACCCTGTTTCCCTCACCCTTTTGTTGGTATATCCTCAGTAGGGTGAGGGAAACAGGGCGGGGTAGTCTGGGTGATGTCAGAAGGATGAATTGAAGATGTGATTTTGTACTGAAAGCGAGTGTTACTGTGGGCAAGCTGATGTGTTACAGGTATGAGCTGATGGCTTTCTGAGAGGGTTGTGTGGCAGCAGGTGTTTTCCTTTCTGCTTAGGTGTTTTTGTTGGGTGAGTGAATGTCCTGTGGACTGTGTAACAGAGGTTGATGCAGCTGCTGCAGTGTGCAGCTGGTGCAGCGTGACTAGTACCAATTCAGTGGCGGTTCAATTGCTTACTATGCCATTGCGGGTTTCTAGAGAGTTATCATGGAAATTGGCTGCTGCTGCTTCATTCTCAGTTTTACTCGGTGCCCACTGTTTCTCACCTGACCCCCGGTGTGCCCTTCTCTAAGGTACAGCGTATGCGGAGGTGTTTATATATACAGTGGGGGTGCAGGGCTCAGCTCCCTGTGATGGCAGGTGGGGGGGTCTGTGCCCTGCATGATAGGATATTGCCACAAATGTATTCGTGAGCTAGTAATCCCGGTGTGGTAATTGATGTGTCTCTTCGGTGTCTGCTGCTGACAGCTGCTTCATTGACATGGTTTCCACGTTGTGTGTCTGATGGCCGAATTGCTTGCCGCACTGTTTACTTTCACTGGTTTCCCTGCTGTACTTTTACCTCCGGCCACATTTATATGCCCTATTGTGGGTGACCATAGTGGCGCTACAGTGCCTCTAAAATATAAATATATATATTCTGCCCATGGCTGCAGTTCCTGTAAAGAACTTAATTGCCTAGGGTATAAAAGCTAATGGGTTTTCAAAGATCCAATGGCCTTTTTTGGGTGCATTTTTCACTTCTTTTTATTCCATGAGCCTGTGGCTTAAGTGTTTTTTTTACTCAAGTTTATCAGGTTTTAAAAGTTAAACAATAAACGTAGTGTCAAGCAAGATCATTCCTTGCTGAGGCCTCAGCCTCATGAAAACACAGATTTAGTTTCTAAATGATATGTTTCAAAAGAAGAATAAAAAATAAAGACAAAATATTAAATTCAATAAAACTGGTTATCATTCTTTATTGGTTAATAACTAAGATTCATCTCATCTAGCAGGCATAACATAACACATATTAATATAGACAAAGTAATAATGTACATACTTATGAGCTTTTTGTGTTAGCTCTTATAAAAAAGCTCTATAAGATGCAAGTATGCTGAGGAAGCCAGTAGATTGATTACTTTTTGGATTGTTGAGAACCAGTGGCCTTCTCTAAGTCCGCTCCTTCAGGGAATAACTGGAAGTAAGAGCTCATGAAGAACTACTTAGTATCATTTCATGTCTACTCTTCCAGGGAATGGCTGAAAGGGACTTCTTAAATTTTAATTCCTATCAGGGCTACCAGCTAAGGAATAAAGCCTGAGTATCTGTGGAAGTTCATAGTTTGAGACGCAGGCTGTGACTCACCTTCATGGGTTTGGCAGGCTTAAGGGGTGGCAATGGGCTTTGAGTCTGGGAGGATTCTTGAGGGTTCGGACTATGGTGGCCCACAAAACACCTGTGGTGATAACCACACATAAGCTCTGCAAGGCTAAGGAGGTAGATATGCACTGAAACTGTAAGCCGTGATTGTAGCTGTAGTGTTATTCCAGAGTTTAGCACCTGTGTGGGAGAAAATCATCATCTCAGTGGAGCCTTCAATACTTGAGCGACTCAGGGGGCACTGGGTCAGAGTACAATTCTTTTCCTATGGCCCAAAGGGAGTGACTGTTGTCCAATCAGGTGTTACTTCTATAGGAGAAGATCTTTTCATTCATACTTACTGGAATCAAGAAGAGTGCAAGCTCCTCCAGACCGGGACCCACCGCTATACAGATCAATAAAATCCAATTTAGTCTGCTACTTTGGGTGCTATGGATGGGGAAGAGGAAGGTTGGGGCTAGTGGATGTGTAGGGACAGGGTTTTTTTTGGTGAATCCTGGGGACAGAGACTGTGGCTTGGGCCAGGGTTTTGAGGGTGCAGCTGCAATTAAAGAGTGAGGGTCTTGGTTTAACAGTTATTGCTGGTCACCTAATCGATAAGTTTTATTATAAGGAGGAGATATATATTATTACTGTATTATTATGATTCTACTCATGGGAAAATATCAGTGGACTCGGGTGGAGGAGAGAGGTTGTGGGTTACTGTGTGGTTTGGGTGGAGGCACTGGGGACATAGAAACATAGAAACATAGAAGTTGACGGCAGATAAGGACCGCAAGACCCATCCAGTCTGCCCATTTCTTTTTCTACCTTATAAATGTGCCATCGGCCTTTGCTGTCAGTGGCCTATCTATTCATAGTCATTTGTATTGCTCTCTTATGCCTATCCCATGCCTGTTTGAAGCCCTGCACTGTATTCATAGCCACCACTTCTTGTGGTAAGCCATTCCATGCATCCACCACCCTTTCTGTGAAAAAGAATTTCCTCACATTCCCCCTTAATCGGCCTCCTCTAATCTCATGCTGTGTCCTCTTGTCCTGCTATTTTTCTTATATTTAAACATGTTAGACTCTTTCACCTTGTTTATGCCCTTAAGGTGATTGAATGCCTCGATCATATCACCTCTCCCTCCTTTGCTCAAGGGTATACATATTGAGCTCGTTAATCTGTCCTCATATGTCTTCTGATGCAGTCCCTGCACCATTTTGCTGTGCCCTTCTCTGGACTGCCTCAATTTGGTTAATGTCCTTGTGAAGGTGTCCTCCAATACTGCATGCAGTACTCAGATGGGGCCTAATCAGTGTCTTGTACAGAGGGATTAATATCTCCTCTACGACTGGTGATACCTCTACTAATACATCCTAACATCCCCTAGCCTTACCTACTGCTTTAGAGGTCTGCTTGGATGATTTTAGGTCATCAGTGATGATGATGCCCAAGTCTCTTTCTTCCTTTGTGACTGCTAGCAACTCCTCCCAGCCTTATAGGTGGCTTCAGGTTTCTCTTCCCTGTGTGCATGATTTTGCACTTCTTTGCATTAAATCCTGTTGCCACTCTTCTGACCATTCTGCTAGTTTATCCAGATCTCTTCTCATTCTGCCCACACCATCTGATCATCTACTCTGTTGCAGATCTTGGTGTCATCTGCAAACAGACAAGCCTACCTCTAGTCCATCTGCAAGGTCATTAATGAAGATGTTGAAGAGGACTGGCCCCAGGACTGATCCCCGAGGTACCCCACTTGTGACTTGCATCTCTTCTGACTGTATACCATTTACCACCACTCTCTGTTTTCTGCCCGCAACCAGTTTGCCACCCAGCTGACCAACTTCTGACCCACGAGCCTACCCAGCTTATTTATCAATCTTCTATGTGGGACAGTGTCAAAAGCTTTGCTAGTCAAGGTAGGCGACATCAACTGCTCCCCTTGGTCCACCACTCTAGTTACCCAGTCAAAGAAATCTATGAGATTAGTTTGACAGGACCTTTCTTTGTAAACCCATGCTGTCTTGGATTCTTTGCCCCTGTGGATTCCAGGTGTTGTACTATCCTTTCCTTAAGGAGTGCCTCCATAATCTTGCCCGCTACTGAGGTAAAGACTGACCGGTCTGTAGTTCCCGCCTCCTCCCTGCTACCACTCTTGTGGAGCGGGATCACATGAGCTCTTCTCCAGTCTTCTGGGACCTCTCCTGTGCTCAGAGACTCACTAAACAATTCTGCTAATGGCTCTGCTAGTTCCTCCTTTAGCTCCTTAAGTACCCTGGGATGTATGCCATCAGGTCCCATTGCCTTATCCACCCTGAGCTTAGCAAGCTCTTGTAGGATCCTTTCTTTGTGAAGGTAGTAGTGCTCACCTCCCTCCCCTGTGTCCATGATGCTGAGCTGTGGGCCCTGCCCTACCTTCTCTTCAGTAAATACTGAGCAAAAGTATCTATTTAGGATAGATGCCTTTACAGGGTCCTCCTCCTCACATGCTCCTTTTCTCCATTAAGCTTAGCAATACCCTCTGGACTTTCTCCTTTCACTAATGTATCTATAGAAAGTCTTGTCACCTTCTTTACTGTTTGTGCTAGTGTTTCCTCAGTTTGGGACTTTGCCTGCCTTACTGCCTTACCTGCTTCCCTTAGGCAGTTTGGTATGCTCCCTATCTTCATCCCGCTGTGTTCCTTATATTTCCTGAAGGCCAGCCTTTGGCTCTGACCTTTTCTGCTACTGTATTTGAGAACCAAAGTGGTTTCCTTCTTCTTTTGCACTTCCTTTTCTGTCTAACACAATGGGATGTTGCTTCAAGTATTGCATCCTTAATGCTTGCCCACTTTGCCTGTACTCCCTCACCTGTGTTTCTTTTTGCCAGGGCTAGCTTAACTCTGTTGGCCATCTTATTAAAGTCAGCTCCTCTGAAGTCCCATATTTTTGCCTTGGAATGGGATGATTTAGATGTAGTAGCCAAATTGAACCATACCATGTGATGGTCACTGGCTCCCAGGTGACCTTCTACCTGGAGATCTGTGATCCCTCTTTGTTAGTCAGTACTAGATCTAGGATAGCCCTGTCTCTTGTGGGTTGCTGTACCAGTTGTTTGAGGCCCTCCTGCAGGGAATCCACTATGAGTCTAGTTCTGGCAGATGTTCTGCTGGTATTGACCAATCTGTATCCGCATGCTGAAGTCTCCCATTATCAGAACCTCCCTTTAGCTGTCATGTTTTGTATATCTTCTAACAGTAATGTGTCTATGTCTTCCTCCGGTCTGGGGGCTGTAGACAACCCCAGTTCTTATGGCTGTCCCATTTCTGTTTCCAGGGTGACCCACAGTTCTTCTGGCTCCTTATGTGTATTTTGAATTTCTGTAGCTTGCTATTTTCATTAACATACAGGGCCACTCCTCCCCCTTTTGCACCTCGGTCTCTTCTGAACAATACATTGCCAGGTACTGAAGTCTCCTAAGTGTGGTTACTGGTAAACCACGTCTCACTAATTGCTACTATGTCCAGTTTAGCCTCTGACATTATTGCCTGCAGGTCTGGGATCTTATTTCGCAGGCTGTGAGCATTTGTGTACATGATTTTCCATTGGCCAGATTTTGGTGTGTTAGTTGTTGGGTGAAGTTTGGCCTTACCCCTGTGCATCGTATGGGGAGACAAACCTTTTTTCTTACCTGGTGATGCAAATGAACGGCAAACATGCTGAATTCCTGTTTGACCACTAGCTGAGGGGGGAGGGGTGTTCTTCCCATTCGACATATGGGGTGCTGCACCCCTCTCCCCATTTGCTAGTTTAAATATTCTGCAAAGACGTCAAACTTCTGCCCCAATGCACTGACTCCCTCTTTAGTCAGATGCAGTCCATCAAATTTAAAGAACTTTCGCTCCCAGAACTGTTGCCAGTTCCTACAAATCTGTGTCCTTTTCCTGGCACCGCCCTTGGCCACATGTTTAGCTCCCCATCTCCCCTTCTCTGACCTTCTGTCCATCTGCCCTCTCCCAGACTGGCAGGATCTCAGAGAAGGAGATGCCGGACAAATAGATGATAGTTTGTCACCCAGCCTAGTCAGGTGTTCCTTGGTCTCCACAACTGACCGGCTGGCGAGATCATTAGTCCCTATGTGTACTAGGACATCAATGTTTTCTCCTGCTTTGTGAACAATTTTAGCAATGTGGTCAAGTTCTCCATGCTGATGTACCTGGGAGACATCTGACCATCACCCCTGGCTGGAGATGGGTATCAACTCCCCGAATCATGGAGTCTCCTATGATCAGAAGTTTTTTGGATTTCCTTTATGCTTGTTTTGTTTTGGTTCCTGATTTGGGTGAGTTTTGTTGTGCTAGCTCCTGTGCCGCAGTGTCCTGCTCTGCAGTGTCTTCTGCCTCTTTATTTGATTTCAGAGATAGAGGCAGATACCTGTTTGTAGTGTTTATATGGTTTTTGGAGGTAATGTGTTGGAGAGCAGAGAGTGATGGGGCACCTGATTTGCTCCTCCTAACCACCTGCCAACCTCCTGGACCAACTACCCTCTGCGGTCGAGGTTTTTCTGTTGGATGCTGGGGAAATGGCAGGTGGTTCTTATAATGTATTTCCTCTTCAATATGAAATTTGAGGCGGTAATCTCTGCCCATGCTGCCCGGAGCTGAGCCCTAAGATCTCCAAAGGCCCAGCATGTGGACAGTGTCCCAAATCCTGTAAGACTGTCCTTCTGAAAATTGTTCCACAGTACCTGCAGTTAATGAAATCCATTCCAAATAAGTTGCTGGGTTTGTAACCTAGTCAGAGTAATTAGAAGGAAAAAATGCAAGTAATGGTTTAATTGTGCTTTGTTTAACTTGTTATAACAAGTTAAATTACTAGTGCCCCTGTAAATGAGATCACCTTGTGGAGGCCCCACTGATCCACCCCTTCCTGCTCTGCCACAGGAAATGTCACAACTGTGGTACCCTATAAAAGGAGTGTAGCGTGGGGTGGTTGGGCCCGTCCCCTGCCTAAAAAGAAGAACCACGGATGAAAGAACAAGGAGGTAAGAGCAGAAACAATCAGTCAACAACAAATGCAGTAACCCTGAAAGCTTATCTTAATGTTAGATAAAACTGTAAAACCTGTAAAGCACCACCTGTAATAATTTCAGAGAAGATATACGCTGTAAGAAACGCTTTGCTCCAGAGAAAAATAAAGCAGTAACAGAAGATATACCTTGCAAAAGACAATTTGAATCAGAAGATTACAGGAGTAATCTGTTAGCACACCTGTAGGTACACCTTGTAATAATGCAGAAGAAGGTATACCAGCAACAACAATTTGAATCAGAGAAAAAATAAAGCAATGAAATGTTAGCAACAAACAGTAGCAATCCCTGTGAGTAAAAATAAAAACACCACCGAGACAGTAAATCTGCTTAGCCAAACTAAGTCTTAATCCTTTCCTTGCTCTGGTAAGTTTCTCTACTCTGCCTTTCAAGCAGTCTTAGAAGGAAAGAGCTCTAGGTGAAGCTAGGTGCCTTGGCCAGCAAACCAAGTCTTCTACCTTCAAGATATCAACTAACCTGACTTTTAACCCTTCTTTCTGTTGGAAATTACTGACAGTTTGCCAGCTCCACTCCCACATACACACCTAATCCTTTGGAAGAGCTGTGGAGGAAAAGCAATTAGCTCCTTCAATGAGAAGGAGACTGAAACACCTCTGAGACAACAAACCTTTTCAACAAACAAGAATAAAATAAAACACAGTGTCAAACAGTAATTTTGCTTAGCCCAATGATAAAAAGTCACAAAATGTAAGCTCCACCTGTAATACAGTAATTTCAGAGAAGATATACCCTGTAAGAAACACTTTGCTCCAGAGAAAATAAAGCAGTAACAGAAGATATACCTTGCAAAAGACAATTTGAATCAGAAGATTACAGGAGTAATCTGTTAGCAACACCTGTAGGCACACCTTGTAATAATGCAGAAGAAGGTATACCAGCAACAACAATTTGAATCAGAGAAAAAATAAAGCAATGAAATGTTAGCAACAAACAGTAGCAATCCCTGTGAGTAAAAAATAAAAACACCACCACACAGTAAATCTGCTTAGCCAAACTAAGTCTTAATCCTTTTCCCTTGCTCTGGTAAGTTTCTCTACTCTGCCTTTCAAGCAGTCTTAGAAGGAAAGAGCTCAGGTGAAGCTAGGTGCCTTGGCCAGCAAACCAAGACTGGGGATTATTTATTGAAGGAATTTGGGAATCATTATTAGGATAGTCAGATTTTATGATATCTGATTCAGACATAGATATCTCAGGGCATCCAACACTAGGATCGGATGTCAGATTCGGATATGGATTATCCTAATATCTAACTACCCTAACTCAGGTCGAATTCCTAGGAATCTGAGCACCCCTACTATAGAAGAACCCCCACCTATAATGAAGGACTCACCCTCAAGATGCAGGCTTCAAGGGGAGCAAATGAACATGTCTATCCACAGGAGAACCCAGAGGGCAAGATTCTGGGAATATGATAATGACCAGTAGGAATTTATTCATAGAGCCTGATGACATGGATGCAGAAATTAACTGACTGAATGATGAAGAAACAACTGATAGAGTTGAAATGGACAGAATGAGGACCGTTAAAGAACCCCTGACGATATCCAATTGGTCCACTGATTTGGCTTCCTTACCCTGTGTTAATGTTAACTACAAATGTTTTTTATTCTAAATAGCCATACTTCCTAGATGCCACATGTTCCTTATTAGTAGTTTGATGTTACGGCCATTTATGATCAGCCCTCAATTGGAAAGACAGAGCTAAATGAGCTGCAGAGCAAGCTGCAGCCTCCTCCAGGAAGATTCACTCACAGACTACTGAACATTCTACTCTAGCTGACAACTGCTTGCCAGAGCGTGGCTTATGCTGCTGCGAGAGTTCTGAGATTACATCATCACTCCAGTTCAGCTGAGACTGAAAACAGAATGTGACAGTGTGAACCTAGTTACCTGGCATTTCACAAGCTGCCTTCCCTGCCTGCCATTGACTCTAACTGGGATTCTAGTAACCCCTGGGAACAAGGCGGTTACATTACTGCCATAAATAATCAGTGGAGATGCCCCTGATTTGCGCGTTTAAGTGCAAAAAAATGTTTAAACTGATTTTGTTTCTACAAAAATGTTCATCTATGTGATCCTGCTATCCCTCTTCCTAACATTATATTTATTGATTTGGTAAATGTTGCCAGAAATTTAACTCATCCACATGAGTAACCCGGGGAAAGGGGAGCAAGAAACACAAATACAATCAAAGTACTAATAGTACTGAGTAGTGCCAAGGTATGGAACTGCCATTTTTGTATAGTAAAAGGCACATATATTGTACATACTAAACAATGTACACACAGAAGCTGCATATTACAGTAACCTACATACACGCAACTATACACATACACCTCAAAAATAAACATAACTGGGGGGGGGTCTGTGGAGCCCGAGCTGAATGCAGTAGATTTTTACAGCTCTACATTTTCTTGCGAAAATTCTTCAAAATTCAACTTTTTCCGGCTCTGGGGAAAAATGTCAATAATACCAGCAAAAAGAGACATATCGGTTTGCCTAAATGGGTAATTCTAGAAAGGATAAATCAGCTGTGGGTACTGATAAAAGTAAAAGTAGTGGAGGAGCATCGAGCCTGAAGCTGTTTCCCAGGCTGACACTGACTCTGGCTCTACCTAGACTATGGCATCTCTTGGGCAAAAGCTGCAAAGATTAATTACATTGGTATCTGCCCTCAACCAAAAGAGTGGATGACTTTAATGGCAGAATATTAGTCTTGGAAAACTCCATGGAGGGCATTAAAACCAAAATGACGGAGGTCCGAAAGCAAGCAGATGCCTCGACTACTGCAACAGCATCAATGGCAATGGAACAGCAGCACTTACGAGCTAGATTGGACAGCCTTGAAAACCAAACTAGATCCTCAAATATATGGATCATAGGTCTCCCTGAAGGCTCAGAGGGAGACCATCCAGTTATGTTTGTCCGAGAATGGCTACAAGAAAAACTGCTCCCAGAAGGTCAAGAGATAGATTAGGGCATACAAAAGACCTATCGCATTACTCCACGTGGTCGATTGCAAAATTCAGAGGAGTCAAGAACTCTGATGGTGAAGACTGCGGGAATCGGTACAAGAGATCAAATATTACGGTTTGCACATCGGGCCAGTCCTCTTTTACATGATGATCAGCACGTGCATATTTTTCCAGATCTAAGTTATGCCACTAGGCAATGGTGAAAGAGGTTTGATGGCATCCGTAGGTCATTTTGAGAGGCAGCCATCATGCACACAATGATATATTCAGCCCGCTTTCAGATCTCGCATCAGGGTAAAGTGTATCTCTTTTCTAACCCTCTGGATGTCGGTAATCGGACCACCCGATGGGCAGATGAGGCCAAAGACAGACCAGATAAGGGTAGCTACAATGAGGACATGAGAGACACTTGAAGTTTTGTACTTTGCAGAATCGTGTGGTTTCTTGTGTTCTTTCCTTGACTGTAAAGAGTGTTCTCTCTTTCTGAACAGTTGGTTTGAATTTATAGATCTTCCCGGTTATAAATGTCTATTTTACAAGTTGGGAATGAGCTGGGTGGGGATCTTGTGTCCACATGGGGCCATAGAAGTTTAAATGTTTAGACGATGTTAAAGTTTGAATGACTGAAGAAACGTTTTCATCATATATCTGCTGCAGGATATATTATTAAGAGCTAAAATTAATATTTAGGCCGAAAACATGGCACTATAGTCTCCTTAGCGATGTGGACATATACGGACTGGTATTGCTGGACAAAACTTTACATTTAGAATGTGCCATGCTGTTCTTGGGCTCATCAAATCAGTAATATAAGAATATATCAGGGACTATATTAATTTTTGTTATTCCTCCCAATGATGTACCTCAATATGGCAGATGCATAAGTTTTCCTTTATATAAGGGAGTAGATCCTTTTGTCATGCTCATGATGAAAAGTATAAAAATAAAGTATTAAAAAATAAATAAATAAACATAGCCCACGCAATACACAAACTCAGCTTTAAACCTGATCAGTGACTACACTAGGGCTTTTGGAGTTGGCATGATCTTTTTTCAGTCTGAATTATTATCTCCAAGTTGCATCAAAACCTCAAAGTCTTAGCTGGAACTTTTGAAGTTATCAATGGTATAGAACTTCAAACCTTGCTGAAACCCTATCACCAACATCAGCAATGACATCTAACAATTTCTCTCATACTGCAGAAATTGTAGTGAGACCAAAAGAAATGTCCCACACTGGAAATCAAACTGAAACCTTCTACCCACTACCGCTTGGTAGTCTGTAGCTCTACTGCTGTACAACGGTCTGTGACAGGACATGTGTGCTGTGGCATAGTACATTCAGCACTGAGTTTCTGAGGAAGTTGCAGACTTCATCATCGAACTAGTGTTGGAGTCTCCCAGATGGATTATTCTGGGGGACTTCAATGCTTGTGTTGATGATGAACTCTCACAGTTTAGTCAGGACTTCTGTGAAGGTGTGGAATAAAACAGACACAACAAACCAGAAGTCAGGTGCATAGAAATGCAAACATGCATTGTTATTTTATTCAAATCAGAAAATAAAAGAGAAAAATAACAAACATATAGAAAGCAAAAGGTTATTCAATGTCCAGTATCCAGCAAACTTTCTAATTTCAAACATTCCTGAGGCTTAGCTTCAGCCTTTGCAAACAGAAGAGTGTGGAATCAAACACACATTTCTGAGGTCCTCCTCACTTGGTAGTCAGTATTCAACAGCTTTCCCTATCTTTGTTGCTCCAAGTGGTGGGTTTTTATACCTTTCATGGATGACATCACTGTCAGGTGATCCACACCATTTTGCTAAAACCAGTATAAACCTCTTATTCTCAGGAGTTCCCCATCAAAGAGTAAACACACACATGTTCATACCTGTTAATTTTTCTAACCTAGACTCAACTCCTCTTTTCTCAGTTAAGGAGGTTTTATGTTAAGGGGGTTTTAAGTTTCCATTTTGTTTCATCTCAAGATAGTTTCAATAAAGATAGTAAGTCCATGAGGGTTTCACTGGGTTTGCTAGGGGAATGGGGGAATGAGGGCACAATCCTCGTTTCCCTTCTCCTGCCAACCCTTGGAACTCATCATATCTTTTTCTTTTTTATTTCCATTAAATCTTTAAATGTGACACCCTAAAATAGACACGAATACAGCGAACGTATTTTATTTTCATTCCCAGTATAAGCGGCCATCCCACAGAAACAAAAAGTGAAAGAAATGGGAGGCCCCAGACACCCCACACATGGGCATCCTCCCCAAACAGGGCTCACCCTGTCACAACTTCCTTCAACTAATTTTCATTAGGCCTGACACAGGTTGTTCCCTCTGTAACCCATATTCATGGCCATTCATTGAACCTCATCTTCCTGCTGGGAATGGAGGTCTTTGACCTTATGGTGGAGTCAGTCATTTGGGCAGACCACCATACTGTGAGGTTCTCATTCAATGCCCCCACCAATAGACCTTCTCCTACAGAGATTGTCCAGTACCGCCCTCTAAAGAGTTTGGCCCCACAGGGTCTGATGGTGGTGCTGGATCTATCATGTCTGATGAGTGCATGTGAGGAGCTGGGGGAACTGGTTCTGACCTATAATAGGGTTATTACTGAGACCCTCAACTGTATTGCACCTGACCGTGTTCGACCCCTCATCTCACATCAGAGGTCCCCCTGGTTTGATGGGACTATCAGGGAGATGAGGATGAGGGGTTGAAGGCTGGAGCGGCACTGGTGGAGGACCAGTTTGGAGGAGGACAAGGTTATATTGATAGTCCACTACAGGGACTATCAATTGGCACTCTCCTGTAAGAAGGCAGAGTTCCTGTCCAAGGAGATTTCTGCAGCAACTAACAGATTGGCTCAGCTGTTCCACATTGTTGATAGGTTGTGCAATCCAGCCTGTCTTCAGTCCAGGGGAGCTTTTTTACAATCAAGGTGTGATGAGTTAGCTCTGTTTTTTGCTGATAAAATTGGCTCCATCTGATCGGAAATCCAGTCAGTACCCTCTAACAGGCCTTGCGGTAATGGGCCTGAGATTGCAGGCAGTCTGTCTGTCTGGTCTGACTTTGACTAGTTGGCTGTTGCAGATGTGGTGAAGGTCGTCCAGGAGTTACGACCAACCTGCTGTGGTTTGGATCTGGGACCAACGCACCTCCTAGTGGGGTGCATTGATGTCATTGGCCTGGTCCTATCCAGGATAGTCCAATGTTCTTTAGTGACAGGGGTCTTTCCTGGGCCCTTGAAGGAGATGGTTGTAAGGCCACTTCTGAAAAAAACTTTACTGGACTCAGACTGCCTGGCAAACTACAGACCAGTCTCTAACCTTCCTTTTGTGGGTAAGGTTATTGAGAAGGTGGTGGCCATTCAATTGGAGATACACTTAATAGCCCACAACATCTATGATCCTCTCCAGTCGGGTTTCAGGAAAAGGCATAGTACTGAGACTGCCCTGGTTCGGGTGCAGAATGATCTCTTAGTGACGAGGGATCAGGGAAGATGTTCCACCCTGATTCTCCTCAAGTTCACGGCAGCATTTGACAATGTGGACCATGGGGTACTGATGGAGTACCTGTGGGTTTGTTGTGGACTGGCTGGTACAGTCCTCAGCTGATTTAAATCTTTCCTCACTGGCAGGTCACAGCAGGTGTTGCAGGGATTTTTTCTTTGGCACCTCTGTCCCTGCCATATGAGTGTCTCATAGGGCTCTGTTTTGTCCCCCATGTTGTTTGTGGTGTATATGCTACCACTGGGTGACATCATAAGATGGCATGGACTGAGTTTTCACTGCTATGCAAATGATACTCAGCTATACCTGTCTTTTGCACCTGAGCAGCAGGAGACGGTCTTGGTATTTAACAGCTGCCTTGCTGAGATCCAAGACTGGATATGGGCCAACCGGTTGAAGCTGAATCCAGACAAGACTGAAGTATTGGTGCTGGAACCTGGTTGCTGGGGGTTGAGGGTGCAATTGGGTCAGGTCTCTGGGCTATGGCATGGGTACTCCCAGTTGCTTACCTCAGATCGGGTAAAGAATCTTGGTGTTGTTTTGGACTGTGGTCTGACACGTAAATTACAGGCGCCAGCCCAGGTTCAGACTTTGTTTTACCATCTGAAGAACATCGCCAGGATTAAGCATCTGAAAACCCCTGATGATATGCCAGCACTGGTCCATGCCTTTGTGACCTTGTGCCTTGATTACTGCAATGCCCTATACCTAGGGCTGTCAGAGGCAGATCTTCACTGCCTGCAGCTAGTGCAGAATGTGGTGGCCAGGTTGTTGACTGGCCTATCTAGGTTGTGTCATATTACACATGTGCTGTGCTATCTGCACTGGCTGCCAGTTAGGTGGCAGATCGCCTTCAAGGTTAGTTTACTGACCTATAAGGCCTTACATCGGCAGGGTCCCGGCTACCTGCAAGACCTTCTGCATCCCTATCGCCTTTCCTGTTCCCTTCACTACACAGATGAGGGATTGCTTGAAGTTCATAGGGTCCTTTTGAAAACATCAGGTGCCCACACTTTCTCATTTGTAGCCTCTACCATATGAAGCTCTCTACCTTGCCATATTCGAGATAGCCCTACCCTCAATATAGTTAAACAGGAGTTAAAAATGTATTTATTTAGAAATGCTTTCCCATAACTAGATTACTGTGTTATTGATGAATAAGAATGAGTTATTTATGTGTCCTTGTTATACGTGTACTGTATTTTAAATGTTTTATTTATTTTGTGTAAAGCATTTTTAATCATAATGGGAACTGTGCTATATCAATAAAATTTGAATGACTGAGTGAATGAAGACCTAACCCCCCCCAACACACACAGCTGCAGTGGATTTAGCAATGAACATGTCAGTCAATCTGAAGTAGTGTTTCCAAGCTGCATTCAAACCTCCAAGTCTCAGCTGGAAATGTTATTGCTATCAGCAAGCTAAGACTTCACATCTTGCTGAAACTCTATCGCTAACATCCTCAACAACATCAAACAATTTCTGTCATACTATAGAAATGAGTAAGAAAGGAAAAAAAAGCCCCACATTGGGGATCAAACTCAGGCTCCCCACCCACCACTGCTTGATAGTCTGTAACTTTACCACTGTGCTGAATCTCATTGACAGGAATTGTCTGCTGTGGCAAAGGAAATCCAGCACTGAGTGCAGACCCCCACCAACAGCTGAAGTGGCTTTAGTAATGCACTAGTCTGCCAGTCTGAAGTAATATTTCCCAAGGAGCATTCACACCTGGAACTTTTCAAGTTATCAGCAGTATAAAATGTCAATGTTTACTGAAACTCTTATCACTAATATCAGCAAGGGCATCTAACAATTTCTCTCTTTCTGCAGAAATTATAGTGAGAAAGAAAAAAGTTCCACACTGGGGATCAAACCCAGGCTTGTGTAGGTTTGAAACCCTATGCCAGAACTTAAAAGCCCTATTACTGACATCATGAGTGACATCATGCAGCCAAATCACTCACCCTGAATGTACCTTTGATCTTGATTAAATACAAAAAAAGAGTACGCATGACCACAACTAATGCTTACAGCTACACTGTTGGCATCTAAAAAGTCCTTTAGGAGATATACAGTGGTGTTACAGAGGTACAGAACAGCACAGACCAGACAAAACAACCAGTGCAGCAAGTACTACAATGGGGAAAACCACAGTGCAATAAATGTGCAGTGAGTATTATAATGAGCAAACAATAGTACAATACATGTGCAGTGAATAGTACAATGGGCACACAATGGTACAATGCATGTGCAGTGAATAGTATAATGGGCACACAATAGTGCAACACATGTGGTGTGCAATACATGTGCAGTGAATAGTACAATGGGCACACAATGGTGCAATGCATGTGCAGTGAATAGTATAGTGGGCACACAATAGTGCAATAAATGTGCAGTGAGTAGTACAATGGGCACCCAACAGTGCAATAAATGGGCAGTAGTAAAACTGGCAAACAATAGTGCAACAAATATGCAGCGAGTAGTACAAAGGACAAACACTAGAGCAAATATTGTACAGTGAGTAGTATAACAGGGAAATAAATAAATCTGCAATGAGTAGTACCATGGACAATCAGCTGTGCAATAATTATGCTGCAAGTAGTACAATGGGCCAACAGTGTAATAAATGTGCAACATGAAATACAATGGGAAAAATGAAAATTATGTACTCACCGAAATTCTTGATCTTCCAGGATATCCTCAGTGTTCATCACTGGTTGGTTCAAGTCAGACGTGCAGGACTCCACAGGAGTGCATGGCTTTTAAAGCTTTTAGAAGGACGGGAGCTGATGTTGGGATGCGCACCTACCATGAGGCAGATGTATGACGTGGCACTCATGGACTGGGCAGTAACCAATGCCCCACCCCAGTTCTGCCTGACTATAGGAAAAAAAATGTGAGAAGACAGGAAAGTGTAGGGCAAGGGAGCCCAAGGGATAGGGAACAAAATATAGGATCTAAACTCAACAAAAGAATACAAACCGATCAGAGAGAGAGAAGGCATTTTTCTGGAAAAAAGGACTTAAGCTGGCCATGGATGACCAGAGTATCCCATTAATAGGGTGCAGCAAAGAGGGCTCCATAATGTTGGTGCTGGCAATAGGGCATGGGCAAGTGCAGCACGCAAGAGTTTTGGGCACATTGAAATGGGCGGACGGTGCTGATGGCACCATCTGTCTCCCTCCCACTTTTGCTGCCTTGGTCAACATTACCTTTCTCCTCACCCGTATGAGGCAGGAGGAGGTGATTATATATATTTGGGGGGGTGAGGGGGGTCAGACCCCCCCCATTATGGTGGCATGGGTGATACTTGGTGGTCTCTGGTCCTGTGTGTGGTGCTGCTTGGTTCGTGCTCCTAGTCAGTGCACAAGTGTGCACTTTTCCTGCTGTGTGCACTCCAGCTTTCATACGACACTATTGACAGGCACCCTCTTTTCCTGTGGCCAGTTGTGTACTATCCTATTGCCAGCACTCTGTTTGTTTTCACCCTAAAGTGGGTAACCTGATGACCAGGACAACTGGGCAGCTGAAGAAGAGGAAGTAGAAAAAGAAGAGAAAAAAGAGAGAGTGAGTGAGTGTGGGAGAAAAAAGAGGACTCCTAACTCTCGGTGTAAACAACAGGCTGGAGAGCAAGCTTACCCTTCGTCCTAGTAAGTATTACAGATGCTTCCTGAAGTAGTTACAGACTAGCCAGAGGACAGTTCTGACTAGGACTGTTCAAGGACGAAATTGTAAGGAGGAGTATTCTCTGAGTGAGGTAAAAGAAAGCTTAAGAATCCTGGGAGGAGCAAATAGATCTAGAGACCCATTTCCAGAACAGCAAATGGGAGGTTGGCCCTGACCTAAGTCAAAGGCTGACACAAGGCTGTGAAATGAAGCTCAGGCCAGCCAAGACAAGGTACAAGAGAATACTCTACTAGAAGACCAAGACAGCAGAAGAGGAGGCAGAGGAGGAGAAGGAGGAGGGTCTTGACAGACCAGACTACGACCTCTGCCAGGGTTTTGGGAATGAGCAGGAGACTCCTCCCAAGGAAGGGGGTTGCACAATCTGTCCACTGTTGAACACCCAACTATAGAGGGGTGAACAGGGGGAGCCATGCGGGTTCCACAGGACAGCCCCTTTTCCCACCTGCTGCAGAGTCCACAGGTTCCGGAGGGAAAAGAGGGACCAAGTCAACACTACAATGCCTCTCAGGGCCCCCTGCAGCTCTGGAGATGGAGTGTGATCTGATCTAGACCTCCCAATCCCTGCTTTACCTGACAGAACGCTGCCCCTTAGAGAGGGCTAACATCTGAGTAGAGCCTGAAACCTGGAGAGAGGGGGATCTGGTGCCCCAAATGGCACCAGAATCCACCTCAGCACTGCGGAAGGCATTGGTGCTGGAGTTGGTGCTGCTAGCAGTATCAGAACCCGACTTGGTACCGAGGATGGCACTGTATCCCAACTCAGCACCAGATCTGACACTGCTATCCCCCCCAGTGTTGGAATTGGCACCAGTGACATCCCTGGCACTGCATGTGGTGCCGAGGGACATAAGGGAAGTGGTTCCACACCTGGCACTGAAGAAGAGACTCTGAGGCTCCACAGATACCAAAAGCCTAGAACTAGGTCTAGAAGGGTCCAGTGACTCACTGATGTTTGGCTGCCAGTCAGGATCATCCCAAGATCAGGGAGATCTCCAGCTATGTGACCCCCAGGACCCTTCCTCTCCCAACACCGTGAATGGCAGCTGGAGGGAACCTAGTTGCACAGTTGGCACTGCCTCACTCACTGCCACTAGGGGTAGTGTTGGGAGCCAAAGCAGCACTTGGCCAGGTTGCCGAGGGATCCACCACTGAATGCCCAGTGTATAGCTGTGCCACCACCACCAGGGGTGTCTGGTCCCCTGTGGGGACACCGAACTGCAAGAGGGGCTCAACCGGCCCCACCGGAGGAGGCTAGCTGTCCCACAGACCCCTCAAGGAGGCCTCCCATCTCCATGAGATGAGGAACAGTGGAGACCAGCTCTCCCTCGGTGCGTATAGTACTGGGGGAGGGGCTCAGGGGGAGAGCCTAAGGACCTGATCCTGGCATCTCAGGTGTGACACCAGCCTCTGAAGGCTGGGGGATCCTACCCCAACCTCAAAGCCTGAAGCTAAAGGATGTGAAGGTCATAGAAACATACATAGAAACATAGACTTTGATGGCAAATAAGGACCACTTGGCCCACCTAGTCTGCCCATTTTCCTACCTATTGGATAAGCTGCAGATTCTAGGTCCATGGAGAAGCAAGCATTGCACATGTTCATATCATGATTTGGACCCAAGCAAGTCAGGCACCGGTCATGTCAGTGGCAGTTATGAGCTTCCCACAGGGACACTGACGCATGGGGGAAGCCCCATCTTTGATTTCATGGTTTTCTTCGGCCCTGGACTGGACATGACTGAACTGAAATGAAACACAACAAAAAGGAAGAAAAAACAGCATCCGGCATCATACTGAAGGAAAAGAAAGGAAAAACAGCATCAAAACCAGTAAATGGTGTCAAACTATGGTATGACATTGAGTGAAAAGCGGCAACAGAACTATAACACAGTCACTTTCACTGAGTGCTCCCACAGAGATGCAGCCTCGATGGTGGGAAAACATAACTGAGAGGGAGAGGAGCCGGCATCAGTTATTGCCCAGTCCACGAGCACCATGTCATATGTCTGCCTCATGGGCAGTGCCATCCTGACGTCAGCACCCCTCCTTCTGAAAGCTCTTAAAGCTACATGCTCCCATGGAGTCCTGTACCTCTGACTTGAACCCACCATTGATGAATTGTGAAGACTGATTCTTGGTAGATCAATAGTGCAGCTCATGCGCAGCAAGTAGTACCATGGCTAAATAGTAATGCAATACATGCATGGCAAGTAGTACAGTGGACAAACAATAGTGCAAAACTTGTTCAGTGAGTAATACAATACTAAGGATCATACTAAGGAAGGTCAAGGAGCAAGGAGGTAAGTTGACCATTATTGCTGTTAGTCCTGTAGAGTCTACGCTGAATAGTAACTGAGTTTTCCTCTTGATAAAACATATTTATCCAGTTTGTTTTTAAATTCCCTTTTAGTTTTCTTAATATTATATCAAGAGGTAATAGGCTCCACAAATGAGCTATTCTTAGTGTAAAGAAATATTTCCGTACTACTGATCTAAATGGTCTCCCAATTATTTCTAATGGGTGTCCTCTAATATCTATATCAGAAGTTCTAAAGTCTATGCCCAACTTTGTTAAATAAGTGTCATTTAAACATCATTAAAAGATCTCTTCTTTGGCTTCTTGCCTCCAAGGACATGAAGTTGAGATGCTGAAGACGTTCAATGTAAGTTTTATCTTTCATACCATAAATAATTTTTGTAAATTTTCTTTGTACTTTTTCAAGACCATTCCGATTAGTCTTTTTAGATGGACACCATAGCTGAAATGTATATTCCATATGTGGTCAAGTACAGGCCCTGAAAAGGGGCATTAGAACTCTGCATCCCTGGATATAATATTTCTTTTAATTGCCCAGATTACCTTATTAGTTTTTTTAATAGCTGAGTTTACCTGGCTAGAACTGCCAAATTCATGGGAAATATTTATATCTAGATATAGCTCATTATCAGTAATTCGAAGTTCACTCCCATCTAGGATGTAGGTATTTTTCAGATTTCTTTGGCCGAGGTGCATTACCTTGCACTTATCCATATTCAACTTCATGCCCCAGCAGTTTAGCCACCTAGAAATCTGATCGAGGTCTCTTTGACTGTCTCCAATTTGAGACCGAGTAGCACAAGGACCCCCCATTTGGTGTCGTCTATGTATTTAACAGACCAACTTATTGTATTTTTGTAAGATCAGAAATAAAAATGTGAAATAATATAGAGCCCAAAAGAGAGCCCTGCAGGACACCACTAGTTACTTTCCCAACCCCAACAAATGTCCATTGACCATCACTCTCTGTGATCCCTCCCTCAACCAGTAGATTAAATTAATATTTTCAATTTTTTTCCATATGGGCCCAGTGCAGCATCAGATCAAACACCTTACTAAAGTTGAGATACATCCCATCACAAGGCACTGTTTTTGTCCTGGAGCTCACTAATCTTTCCATGAAAACAGAGCACATTCATTGTAGTACTTCTTCCTGTCCTGAATCCATGTTGTTCATGGTGCATGTTCTTAGTTTTGTTAGTAATAATATCCTTGAATAAACGTTTTAAGATCGTTCAAATGGTAGGTGTTAGGCTAATTGGTCTGAAATGATTTGGATCTTATTTAGGGCCCTTATTATGAAGAGGTACCACGTGTGCGGGTTTCCTGCCTCTAGTCACAGTACCAGAACTCACTGATACTTCAAACAAAACTTTTAATGGATACAACAACAGCTCCAACAATGATATACAGCATGTGTCCCAAGATTTGATCTTCCCTAGATGTTGATTTTCCTTCCAATTTTAGTATCTTATTTTTGATGTCTTTAGCTGAAAGGACAGCTCTGTGACAGGGTAAGGGTTTGAAAGAAAAATAGGTTTGGCATTGGAAATGAAAGCCTCACAGAATTCACCATTACATATTTCTGCCATTTCTGTGTTATTGTTCCATTGTTTTGTAAGGGTCCTACTTTACTACAAGTTTTTGTTTTTTAAGTTTTCTTTAAGGAATGTACCACATTTCTTTTTTAAGAATTTATGCATGCATAGAAAGATTTGCAGTTATGTATTTTGGCATTAGAAGCAAAATTTTGCTCTGTAACCCTTTTGCATTTCTTATTTCCTTTTTGCACTTCTTTAGAATAGAAATTAGTGCTTCCCTAGTGGCAGAATCTGTAACACACAAATGAGCCCTGTATAGTTTTTTATTATTTATTAACTTTTAATCTTTTAATTTAACCACCATGATCTTGGCATGTTGTTTTGATATTTTTGTATCTTTGGTATATATTTATTGCTTAGGTTTAAAATTCTATTTTTAATGGCAAGCCAAATGTCTTCAGTTGATTTGTTTTCGAGTTCTCTTTTCCAATTTATTTTAATAAGTTAATCTCTTATTTTATTAATATTTGCTTTACTGTATGGATATATATCAATGTTTTTCCATTATATTATATGTGTTCTAGATGTATTTGGAAATAAATCACATTATGGTCACTATTACCCAGAGGTGGACCATTTTTACATTTACTTACATTTAGATGATCAAAACAAAGTACTAAATCTAGGATATTTCCCCTGCCTCATTGGTTTGATAACGTAGTGTCTTAACTAAGAACATTTACATTGGCCCTATGCACTACTGGGTGTAAGGTACGTGCCAAAGCATGTAACCCGCCCAAGACACCTCTGCACCTGCGACAGGTGCGCACCAGCAGGTATGCACTACCGCCATCACCTGCTCAGTGGCCCTGGCCCCTGGTGCACAGAACTATGCAGGGTGGCCAGGGAGGAGTAGCAAATCTGGACAGGCATCCAAAAGGAAGCCCGTTCCAGGTCCCTGAGTGGATCCCTAATGTGAGCAGGCACAGGTCCAGGTGCGTGAATAGCAGCAGGCAAACGGACCCACACTGCCAAGCCACTATCCCCAGCAGACCGACGGGCCCGTAGCCTCACTGACATCCCCCCGCCACTTTGCCACCCATTCCCAGACATACAAGGCATCCTCCACCCCCACTCCAGTGCAGCACCAGCCCCAGTACTGGACACCACACACCACCACCACACAGAGGCTCCCACTGCTCCCTGAGCCCTGAGCCAAACCCCACATACCAGTGGTCACCCACCCACAGCACCAGCAATCCCCACCCAAACCCCGTACGATTCTGCCAGTGCCACAGTCAGAGACGGCCAGTGGCACAGCCCTCCTCACACCTCCATGGCCGCCAGTCGTCTGGCTTACACAGGGCATGAGTCAGCTGTGCGTGCCTGCGTAAGCCAGATGATTGGTAGCTATGGTGGTATAAGGTGGGCTGTACCAGTAGCCATGCAGTGCCTGGCACTGACCGGCAGGTACATGGGGTGAGGGGGTGGGCTGTCGGTGCAAAGAGGAACACAGACCACCAATGGGGGATCTGGGTGCACCGAGTTTGGGGATGTTCCGAGGGTACACCATCCCCGCCATACTGCACCAGGATGGACACACATGACTGTGCACCTGTGTGGGGCTGGTCTGGGGATGGGGCATGGGGGCATGGGAGGTATGTTTCTTTAGGTCTGGGTGCAGTGTGTGTGTGTGTGGGGGGGTTGCATAGGTCCTGGGAGTCTAGACAGACTGTGTTCCAGTGGCAATGGGCACTGTGCCCTGATGTACAGCACCCACCAGTTCCACTGCCCCAGCTCTTCCAGCAGCCTACTGGGCTGAGGCAGCACAGCAGGTCACCACCGGTCCCGCCGCAACTGGCTGGTCAAGTCTGTGGGGGTGCATTGTGGGTTATGGCAGGGTCTCGGCTGCTGTAACCTGTACAGTCCTCCACACACCAGCAGACAGCACATCCCACATTGGTGCATGCTGCTTAGTGGAGGCATGCCCCTGGCATGCCACCTGCCCGCCATTGGCACGTTGCTGTCTGCACGGCCGGGGGATCAGGTGCATAACTGCCATGCGTCCCATCTGTGAATGCTGCACTGGGTCTGCGGGACCCTGCTCCATGGCATTCAGATGTAGCAATGCCAACGCACCCGGTTTACACGTCGCATTGGCATCGTGCATAGGGCCCATAGTGAGAGTAGTTTCTTTCCACAGATGCTAGAGGCAGAGTTGTTTCCCAGTTTATGTCCCCCAGGTTGCAATCACCCGTGATAATTAAGTCACCCAATTCTCCTGCAGTCTCTATTTCAGATAGCAACTCACTGTATGCATCAATTGAACAATCGGGGGCAATAACAAACCCCTCAAATTAAAGAGGTGGCCTGACAGTTAATGAATTTGACCCAGGTGGTTTCAGTAGTAGAGGAGGAATTTCTGATTTTCTCTGAGACTTCAGTTGAAGCAATACCTTTTAACAAAAGTGCTACACCCCACCTTTCCTATGTGAAATGCAATAAGTGTGCAGTGAGAAGTACAATGCATAAACAATAGTTCAAGAAATGTGCAGTGAGTACTAAAATGACCAAACAATAGTGAGATAAATGTACAGTGAGAACTACTGTAATGGGCAACCAATAGAGCAATAATAGTGCAGTAAGTATCACAATGGGTAAACAATAGTGCAATGAAGGTGTGGAGAGTAGTACAACGAGCAAACAGTGCAATGAATGTGCACCCAGTATTACACTGATCAGGTAACAGTGTAATAAATGTGCATGAGTAGTATAATGGGAAAACAGCAGTGCAAGAAATGGGCAGCTATTAGTAAAATGGGCAAACAATACTGCGATAAATGTGCAGTAAGTAATACAATGAGCAAACAGTAATCACAGAATCACAGAAATCTGATGGCAGAAAAGGACCTCAATGACCCATCTAGTCTACCCTTCGCCCCCTCCCCTACTCATCTCCACTCCTACGGGCTCTCCCCTTCCCCTCACTTCCCAATCCCATATGTCTGTCTCATGCCTTCTTAAATCCCTCCACTGTTTCAGCCTCCAGCATCTCATTTGGTGGTTTATTCCAGGCCTCCACCACTCTCTCCATGAAAAATTGCCCGCTCACATTGACTCTGTATCTTCCATCTTCCAATCTTAGGCTATGCCCTCTAGTTTTAGCCCCTCCTTCCTTCTGAACAAGCGCCTCCTTCTCCTTATTGATCCCTTCATATATTTAAAAGTTTCAATCATGACGCCCCCTTCTCCCTTCTATTCTCCAGTGGCTACAGATCCAATTCCTACACCTCTGTTTGTATGGTTTCCTGCATACCATGCACCATCTTGGCTGCTCTTTCTAAACTCTTTCCATCCCATCAATGTCCCTGTGTAGGTGCAGTCTCCAGAACTGGACCCCATACTCCAGCTGCGGTCTCACCATGGCCTTGTAAAGAGGCATCAGCGCCTCCTCCTTCTGCTAGTTATGCCCTTCCCAATGCATGCCAACATTCCATTTGCCTTCCCCACCTACCGCCTTGCTACACTGGCTACCCACCTTAAGGTTGCTTGATACTATAATCCCCAGATCCTTTTCCTACTCTGTTTTTTATTTCCTCCCACCTAGAGTGTAAGCTGTTCACATGTTTTGCACCCAGATGCATCACAGCACACTTTTGGCACTGAATTTTAGTTAAGTTTCTGACCACCCTCCAGAATCCTCAAGTCATGCTTCATGGCCTCCACCCTCCTGCTGTGTTTGCCCTATTGCAGATTTTCTTATCATCTGCAAATAGTCACACTTTTCCCTCCAGACCTTCTGCTATATCACTGATGTATATATTAAAAAGGAGGGGTCCCAGCACAGACCACAGGGGGCACCCCAGTTGTTACCCCCCTCACCATGGAATGCACCCCATTTACCACCACTCTCTGACTTCTGCCCGCCAACCAGTTTTTCACCCATCTAGTTATTTTCTGTTCCACCCCTAAGCTTTTCAGCTCATTTACTAGCCTTCTGTGAGGGACCATGTTGAAGGCCTTTCTGAAGTCCAGATAGGCCACATCCACCCCCCCCCCGGTCAACCACCTGCATCACCCAATTGAAGAACTCTATCAGGTTCATCTGTCAGGACCTCCAATTTGTGAATCCATTCTGCCTATCATCCTGCAGTCCGCTGTCCACCAGGAAGTCCACCACCCTTTCTTTTATTAGTGCCTTCATCACCTCTCCCACCACCGAGGTGAGGCTGAGCAGGCGATAATTTTCCGCCACCTCCTTACTGCCCCCTTGTGCACTGGCACCACATTCACCCTCCTCCAGTCCCTTGGCACACACCCTGTATCCATGGACAAGTTAAACAGTCTCATCAGTGGTGCTCCTCCTCAGTTCCCAGAGTACCCTCAGGTGCAAGTCGTCCGGCCCCATTGCCTTGTCTACCTTTAACCTGCTCAGTTCCTCCCTTACCCTGTCCATGCTGAATATACTAGGATCCACCTTCTTGCCTTCCCTGCCCCCCCCAGCTCTGGTCCCATACCCTCCCCTTCCTCTGTGGAGACTGTGCAGAAGTAGTTATTCAACACCTCTGCTTTCTCAAAGTTCCCTTCCAGTTGTACTCCTCCCTCCCTCAGCAACCTTACTATCCCCTACCTCTCCTTCCTTCTTTCCTTATATTTCCTGAATGCTCTTTTCCTTTCCCTGACCACCCCTGCCACCTCCCTTGTAAACCAGAGCAGTTTCCTCCTTTTTGTTCTTCCTCACCATTTTAATTTCTGTGGCCTTCAATACCTCCTCCTTTGATAGCTCCCCATAGCTCCTCAACATTCCCTATATTCCCCTTCCCTGCCATTTCTTCCTCAAATATCCTCCTCATTTTGTTTAAGTCTGTTGTTCTGAAGTCCATCACCCTTGTTCTAGCCTAATTTATCTCCCTCCCCGTTTTTACCCAGAACCTCACAGTCCTGTGATCACTAGTACCTAGTCTGTCACCTACCACCACCTCTTCCACACTCTTCCCATTTGTGAGGATCACGTCCAGCAGGTTATCTCCCCTAATGGGCTCCCTGACCAGCTGCTGCATGAATACCCCTTGTAGCACCTCCAGGATCCCACTGCTCCTAGCTGATACCACTGCCGGGATTCCCCCAAACTCCTGGCATTGGCTCATAATACCTTCCACCAGGACCTCCTCCCCTCACTGCTGTCCCCTACCAACCTTTGCTTGTTCTTGCTTCCTACCAGCATTTTATCGCCATCCTGGGGGAGAGGCTGATAGCCTCCCATTACTCCTGCCACTTTGAGTGGCCCTTCCTTGACCTATCCCAAAATCAGTTTAAATTATATTTTCTTTTGATAAAGTCCCCTAACTTTCTCTTTAGCACTGCTTGTCCCTCCCTGCTCAGGTGTAGCCTGTCCAGAGCAAATAGGCTGTCGTCCTCCCACGTTGCTCCCCAGTTCCTCACTAACCCAAACCCCATCTGCCTGCACCAACCCTCCAGCCATTGATTAAATTCTTAATCCTCTGCTTTCTTGATGTGCTTGCTCTTGGCACAGGCAGTACCTCTGAGAAAGCAATCAAATGGAACCCCATACTACTGCAGAACCTAGTGTACCTCCCCGGTTCCCTGGAGTTACTAGAGTCCCATCAGTGTCAGTGTTAGGTAGGGAAGGCAGCTGGCGATATCTAGTTAAATGGATTTTCACCTGCTCCCTCTCTGCTTATTTGGTCTCAGCTGAGAACAGAGGTGATGTCATTTATAACTCTCACAGCAACATAAGTCACACAGCTTGTTGTGAGTGTGGGAGTTAGAATTTTCAGGAGTCTTGGTTCTATGCTTAGAGAGTGAGCGGTGAGGAGAGTGTTTTCTTCACTGTAGTCTGAGAACATCTTTTGCCTGACATTTGAAGTGGTGGAACCTGTCTTCATGATTTCCTGATGCCCTCATCCCCAGTGAGATGGGGGGACTGCAGAGGATTTGAGGGGCAATCCCCTGATCCAACCTAGAACATTCTGAAGCTGCCTTTGGTGTACAAACTGTGAGTAGATTCTTTCTGAGAGTTACCCAGGATATATATCTGCCTTGTTTTTTGCGGGGTGACACTCTGATAAGGGGACCCATTCACCCATTTCTGTGAGACTTTTCACAAGAAGTTTGGTTTAAAGTTTACTGACAACAGTGGATGTTCCATGTGTGACCAAGCACTTTGTTCAGAACTTTAATTTTACACCCTTTGTGGTGTTTTCCAATGCTAAAATGTGCTAAACATTTAAAGAAACCATGATTCCTACTGTTCATTATCTGTTGAGGTGTAACTCTAAAAGAATGCATAGCTATGGATGAGGAAGCAAAAGGTGGGCAACCCCCCATCTGGAGTGACCAGTTCAGCACTTCAGGTTCTGTAAGGGTGCCTGTTCTTTCAGTGCATGTGACCAATGTCAGAAGATGATGTTTACCCCCTGTATGTGGGTTTTGCTAGTCTTGAGCCCTAGTGTGCTCCATCATGGCCAGTGTGCCACATTTCCTTCTGCAAATCCTATGATACATGGGAACTGTTCAAAGTCATGGCCTAGTGCCACTTCGGGGAGAATTTTGTGTGTTTTCATCATGGATAGTACCACATTTCCAGATGTCTAATCCTATGCTATATGGGAGGATCAAGTTTCTGTTTTTACAGATGTGTTCTGCATTGCTTTGTGCCACAAAGTGCAAACCCTTGGGGATCCATCTTTGCTTTTGTGTTCCAACTGTGTTCGGAATAAAGCCACACTCTAGAATCCCAACCTGGTATGGACAATCTAGTTATTGCTTCCTGTGTGGATTTATTGGGTACCCCTGTCAGATGTACAGACCTAGCATAGCCCATAGCTGGTGCAGTTGTGAGGGTCAGGAGTGCTACAGCCCTCCCCTGAAGCTGCAAGCGGACCCCAGACTGGACTCCCCATCAGCTGGTGTGGTCATGAGGGCCAGGAGTGCCACGGCCCTCTCCGAAGCTACAAGCTGACCCCCAGACTGGACTCCCCATCAGGTACGTGGTGTGAACTGGCGCGCGACAGACTGGAATTTCAAAACTGAGTTTTGGCACTAAACAGCATCCAGCCTATTTTTTCTGACTGCATTCAGCCCGTAATAACTTAAGGTAAGGACTATTTCTGCTAAATTAAGTACTCAAAAGGCCTGTCTCCTCTGCCTCTTAATTACTTCAGCATAAGAATTTCTGAAGTTTATTTTGACTTGTTATTGCCAAGAGAAATTGCAGTCCTGTGAGGAAGATCAGCTGCTCCATGCCGTGGTCTGTAATTTATAGTAGAGCCAAACAATTTCGCCTCACTGTAGCACAGCTCAATCCCAGCATTGTAATTTTATTTTAAGTACAAGTGGATATTGTAGGAGTTTAAGATACAGTTATCAGTTTTTCCTCAGCCTGTACTGCAGCTACACACGAGTCACCCTTGTTTGTAAAAAAAAAAAAAAGAAAAACAGCTTTTACTACTGAATTTTAGAACATAATGTGCAAGTGGGGAGTTTCTACAGAATGTAAACAGCAAAGCTCTCCCCTTTACTGGGCAGCCATTCAGATTTAATCTGTTGTGAAACCCATTTTACTTTATTTTAAATTCCTCCTTCCATCATCCCTGTCCTCAAAGTGCACAGCCCATCCCTCCCCGGTACCTGTATTTAATCCGCTTTTCTCTTCTTTTCTCCCTCTACATAGATAGTGCAGTCGTGAGGGCCAGGAGTGCCACAGCCCTTCCTTGAAGTGGCAAGCCAACCCCTGGACTGGGCTCCCCATCAGGTATGCAATGTGCACTGGCATGCAACGGACTGGAATTTTAAAACTGAGTTTTGGCCCCACTGACGCCTCGCGTCAACTGCCTCTGCCCCACCACCACCCTTGGTCAACACCTATTCTTATAGTTGTGATCACATGACATTATAGCCAATCAGTCAACTTTACCATCTGCAGATTATCAGTAGCCACCACTAGAGGCCACTATTCAATACCCAACCAAACCCGTGACGTTGTTAACACACAATGTCGCTCCAGCCTAGCAGTCTTTCTTCTTCTAGTACCTCTGGTCACGCTACCACCCTCCTCCTTCCCTGAGGTGCTGCCCTGCCAAGCAGCATCCTGCACTCTAGTCACTCCCCCTACTACCTCCAAGACCTCTACTGCTGAGCTGTTCACTGGAGGCAGTATAGTGCAGTGGTCTAAGGCTCTGAGCTGCAAATCTGGTAACATCCAGCAGACCAGACCTGGGTTTGAATCCCACAGCTTCCACTTGCATACTGTGTGACCCTAAGCAAGTCACTTAACCTCCTTGTGCTCCCAGGTCGCTCCTGTAAAAAAGCTTTCAGCTTAGTGTGCTATAGCTGGTTAAATAAAAAAAAAAAAAAACATTACTCAATCTGTGGTATGGATCCTCCATTCTTCCACCCTTCTTCCACACTGGGAAAATTGCCCTGAAGCTCAATACCCAGGCCACCTCCTAGCTACCACATGCTTGACAGAAGCTTCAATGGGCCTTGCCAAAAAGTAAAATTCTGATAACCCTACTAATCCTTTTTTCTGGAGATATTGAGCCTAACCGATAGAAAGTATACTTAGAATGGCAGAAAAAGGGGAGATATTGCTGATGGGTGATCTGAATATGCCAGATGTTAACTGGAGTGCAGTTGCAGCTGCCACTTCGAAGAGTGCAGTTATTCTAGATGCCCTACAGGGAGCATGCCTTAGACAACTAGTACTGGAGCCCACCTCGAGAGGAGCAATATTAGACTTGATTCTCTCAAATGGAGATGAAGAGGGATCACAGATGTAGAAGTGGTAGCCATCTGGGAACTAGCACCATCGAACAGTATGGTTCATAATAACACAGCAATAGAGTCAAGCCATACAAAGACAAAAGTACTGGACTTTAGGAGGGCTGACTTTGCCAAAATGGGTTAGTGCCTAAGGAATGCACTAGCAAATGGGCAGGAAGGAGGGGTGGAAGAACAATGGGGAATAATAAAAACTGCCATCACAGAGGTAACGAGCCTTTGTGTGAAGCAAATAAACAACAAAACGACGTAAGAAACCACTATGGTTCTCAAAGGAAGTGGCAGTGAAGGTTCAAGAGAAAAAGAAAGCATTCAGGAAGTACAAGGAATCGCAGAAGGAGCAGGACAGAGAACTGTATCAGTTAAAACAAAAGGAGGCTGGGAAGGCAGTCAGAACAGCAAAGGCCCAAACCGAGGAAAAGATAGCCAACTCGTTTAAGAAGGGGATAAACCTTTATAGGTACATCAGGGAGCGAAGGAAGACCAAGGGATGGATAGTGAGGCTTAATAAAGGGGAGGAAGGGTAGGCAGAGGGAGACTGTGAAAGGCAGAGATACTAAACAAATATTTTTGCTCAGTATTTACAAATGAAGAGGGGGTGGTACATAAAACAAGCAGTAGACACACTCTGGATACAGAAGTTGATACCAGCCCATTTACAGAAGAAAGGGTTCTGAAAGAACTCTTAAAACTGAAGGTGGACAAAGCAATGGGGCCTGATGGGATTCATCCCAGAATTCTAAAAGAACTAAGGGTAGAACTAGTGACACCACTGACTACCCTTTTTAATAAATCATGGGAGGATGGGATGGTACCCGAGGACTGGAGGAGGGCAGATGTGATTCCCCTTCACAAAAGTGGGAGCAAGGCAGAAGCAGGAAACTACAGACCTGTTAGCTTAACCTCAGTGATAGGGAAAATGATGGAATCACTTCTGAAGGAAAGAATTGTCGAGTATCTAGAGGCCAGAGGGGCACAGGACCCTAGGCAGCATGGATTCACAGTGGGAAGGTCATGCCAGACGAATCTGATAGATTTCTTTGACTGGGTGACCAAAGTAGTAGATCAGGGAGGGGCTGTGGACTTGGCCTACCTAGACTTTAGCAAGGCATTTGACACAGTCCCACACAAAAGATTAATATACAGTTTAGCCAGCCTGGGAGTGGGTCCCAAGATGACAGCCTGGGTAAAGAATTGGCTGGAGAATAGGACACAGAGAGTAATAGTAAATGGAGTCCACTCAGAAGAAAGGAGGGTTACTAGTGGGGTACCGCAGGGTTCAGTATTAGGACCAGTCCTCTTCAATGTTTTATAAGTTACATTGCAGAGGGACTGAAGGAAAAGTATGTCTCTTTGCAGATGACACAAAGATCTGCAATAGAGTTGATGCACGGTGGGGTGGAAAGGATGAGAAGGACTTGGCAAGGTTAGAGGAATGGTCACATGTATGGCAGCTTAAATTCAATGCTAAGAAGTGCAAGGTAATGTACCTGGGAAACAAAAACCCAGGGGAAGAGTACACAATGGGGGGTGAGATACTAACAACAACAAAAATGGAAAGGGACCTGGGGTAGTCATATCAGATGACCTAAAGGTGGGCAAGCAATGTGAGAGGGCAGCAAGGAGGGCTGGGGGATACTGGGATGCATAGGGAGAGGCATCACCAGTAGAAAACAGGAAGTTATTATCCCTCTGTACAGACAGCTGGTGAGACCCCATCTGGAGTACTGTGTGCAGTTCTGGAGACCCAGTCTCCGAAAGACATAGACAGGATGGAAGCTGTCCAGAGGAGGGCAACTAAAATGGTGCAGGGTCTGCACTGGAAGACATATGAAGAGAGACGAAAGGAGCTTAATATGTATAGCCTCGAGGAAAGGAGGGAGAGGGGGGGACATGATAGAAACTTTCAAGTACCTCAAGGGAATCAACAAAGTCCAAGAGGGTAGCATCTTTCAAAAAAAGAGGTGTGCAAGAACAAGAGGGCACAATTTGAAGATAGAGGGGGCGGCTCAGAGGTAATTTAAGGAAGTATTTTTTCACAGAGAGGGTTGTGGATGCATGGAACGGCCTTCCGGAGGAGGTTGTGGAGTCAAAATCAGTGGTGGAATTCAAGCATGCATGGGACAGTCATAAGGCAATTCTAGGGGGTGGGGGTAGGAAGAAGTAGGCTGCTGGTTAACTAGGATCTGCAGCTTATCCAGTAGGTAGGGAAATGGGCAGACTGGGTGGGCCAAGCGGTCCTTATCTGCCGTCAAATTCTATGTTTCTATGTAACCCCAGTCCAACCACCCCCCCACCTGCCCTAAACCCGCCTTCCCCCTCCAGCTGCCCTGAGGCTTAAAACCTGTCCTCCTGAATATCTGCAGCATTATAAATAAAATTAGCCTGCTGCAACCAATTGACCTCTCACTAAGACCAGATATACTGGTTATTTATGAACCACACAATATGGATGCCACATTTTCTATTCCTGGTTACCGTTAATCCACCACGTCAGGCTAGGAAACAAAAGAGGTGGAGAGTCACCACGTATATCGATTTTTCACTTCAGTTCACCCCAGTCCTGGTGTCTAGCCCCACACATGCCATAAATGCTTTATTACTCAAACTCTGCCTCCCCTACACCTGCCCCATTTTCATTGCCGGATCCTACTGCCCACCCAACTCACCCATGCCCTCTATTTCGGAGCACCTGAACATCCTTACAACACTAGCCACTGGAGATGAACTACAGATCCTCAGTGATTTCAACCACAACTAGCTCTCAGGCAGCTGCTCCAAGCTGCAGACCTAGGTGGCATCATTAAACTTAGCCCAATTGATCATGGAACCCACAAATCAATGAACCATTCTGTCCTGGACTGGTCTCTAACCTCGCAACCACACTAGATTCTCACCTCTGGCCTATTACCTGATGCCTTAAGTGATCATCACATGATCTACGCAGTTAGAAAAATTCACAGACCCAAAGCACCCCCTCCCCGACCAATCCTGTCTAGATCTTACAAATCCCTGGACCTTGCCTCTCTCCTTACTGACCTATCACACACAGACTGGTCGTACATCCCCATGGCTACCTCTATCAACTCCACCTGGGAGTATTTCAAGTCAAGATTTATCCCGGTTTTAAACTCCCATGACCTCCTTAGACATACCAGAGTGAGGGGCACCCACCTGCCATGGATTACCGCGGGCATCACGACCTTCCTCAGGGACAGGGATCAGGCCTCGAAGGCTTTCAAAGGCTCTGGACCTCCCGTACTCCACCATAAGTATCGGACCCAATGAAATGTCTGCATTAGATGAATCTGCAGAGCAAAGGCAAGCTACTTCCGAGACACCTTCAATGCCAACTTAAGCCAGCCATCACATTTTGGAAGGTGGTCAACTCACTATTCTCTCCTCCTTCGCAGCTCCCCACCCCTGCTCTAGTCAGAGATGGCTCCATAATCACAGACCCTCTTGAAGTGGCCTCACAATTCAGCTCATTCTTTACGGAATGCACCTTGTCACTTTTGGCCTCAACCACCCAGACGCAAACACCCCTCCTCTCTCCGACCCCGACCAAGCCCCTTTAGCTGACTCCTCCTTCACTTTCCATCAGATTTCCAGAGCAGAGGTTTACCATGCCCTACTCACCCTAAATTCTTCCAAGGGCAAATGCCCCACAGGCCTGGATTCCAAACTTCTCTACTTATCTGCTCCAGCCATTGCCTCCCCCTGACTTCCCTCTACATCCTCTCATTCTCACTAGCGGTCACCCCTACTGAGTGGAAGCTTGCCACTGTCATCCCAATACCAAAAGGAGGTGACCCCTTTAACCCTGGAAACTACTGTCTGGTTTTCCTCCTACCTATTCTGGCTAAAATTCAAGATAACCTAGTCCTCACACGACTCTCCGCATATCTTGACTCCATTTCTTTTTTCTCACCCTACCAGTCTGAGTTTAGGAAATCCCACTCCACCACCTCCTCCCTCCTAAGACTCACTGACTTCATCCTCACTGGTATGGATAGGGGTCACATCACCTCGGCCAGTTTTGCCAACCTGGCCAAAGCCTTCAACACCATCTCCCACTCCATTCTTCTTTCCAAGCTCTCCAAAGCAGAGCTCTAAAGTGGTGCCACCAGTTGGTTTCACTCATACTTGCCAGGCAGATCCCAATCAGTCAGAATTGGTAATATCATCTCTGCTTCCTCCGTGTTACCTCTGGTGTACCCAAGGCTCTGTCCTTGGCCCGCTTCTTTCTCCACTTTACTAAATGACCTGCCTCTGTCTGCCTCTCAGCCACTCACATGTACACAGATGATACAGTGCTGTACACATCCAGCCCTCGACCTCTGATGTAGCAACCAGACTCCAGCAGGACTTCGATGTAATTCAGGCTGGTTCAGCTCTAATCAGCTCTTTCTCAACACCAAGAAAACAGTCTCCATGGCAGAGACTTTCTAGGCCCCCTCTCCTCCTCCTTCCACACCCTTGATGGGACTACTCTGAGGCTTGCTCCTCCTATAAATATCTCGGGTCTGGCTGGACCAGCACCTTGATTTCTCCACACACATAGATGCCATCCTCAAAAAGCTCCACCCCAAGCTGGGTGCATTGTACCCTAACTGTGGATGCATCCTCTGCCAGCCCACCGAAGTTATGACAAAGATGATCCTCCCAATCTTCAACTACAGTGATGCAGTCTACAGTGCTGCCTCTAAGCCCACCCTCGCCAGACTGGACCCCTCTTCCACTCTTTCTGTCGTTTTGCCCTTGCCTGTCCTCCAACCACTCATCACTGTATCTTATACAGGAACCTAAACCTCCCCTCCCTGTAGGACTGGTGACTCACACACTGCCAGTATCACAACCAAATATTGGACACTGTCCCTACCTCCCTATCTAGCCTCCACCCTCTCAGCCCATACCAATCAGGGCTATACACTTAGGAAAAATGACCCACGTCTCCTGTCCATTCCACTCAGGTCTACCTTGGCTGGCCAGTCAGCTTTCTCTTACCACATGCCCAAACTCTGGAACTCGCTCCCCCCAATATCCAGCTCACCTCCCCCAACCTGCGCCTAAACTCCATTCTCAAAACTCACTTCTCTCCAAGCTGCACTTGCTCCAATGCTAGCCCTGACTACTGATTTCTGGATAGCAAGCAACTAGGACTGTCTTAATCCTTTGCAATGTAACCTCACTTCATTGTCATATGTCAAATGCATCTGCTGTAATCTCTGCCACATTTTTACAGCTTAATGAACTGTTCTTTCTGTATGCTGTCCCACACTTCCACCGTGTATGGTTACCTTGAAAAATTGTCTAAAATATGTTTTTTATGTTTGTACTCTCTTTACCCTTCCCCCAGGGCACATCTGGAATCAAGCAGTAGCCTGCTCAGCATGCCTCCCTGGTAAAACCTTTAAATAAATAAATAAATAAATAAATAAATAAAATAGCAAACATTCCTCCTCAGGACCTGGGTTTTGTATAGGTCTGCTTGTGTCTTGTACACACTTTGTGTTTCTCTCACAATTGTTTGTACCCCACTCCTCTCTTTCCCTTAGACAGAAAAAGTGTGGGTGGTGTACTTACTAGTTAAACAAGTGGCTGGTGGGGAGTTAAAAATGGGGCTCGCCTGATGATAATGTTGAATTTGAGGAGAGAACAGGAGATTTTCTGCTGAGGAAATGGCTAGCATTTTGTCTGTCTGGTAGTCTGGTAGCCTAAAACAGGAAAGGAAGCTTTGCACAAAAGGATCTTGCCCAGGAGAGTGCCATTCATATGTGCTGCTGTGTGCCTGTAGTACGGTTGCTGCATGTATTGTGCCAACTTACAATGGACAGAAAAGTCGGAAAGTGTATGTTCTTGTCACTGCATCTAGAATGTTTTACAGAACTTTTAAATCTCAAGTTTTAATTGCCAAAAGTAATGTGGACTTTAGGAAACAAAGACAGAAATGTGCCCTGAATGTTTCATGTACTTTGTGTGCAAATTGGGGGAGTTGCTAAGGAAAATTGCTTAAATCTGTGAGAAATTGGTCAAAATGCTGCTCCCACCATTGAAATTGCAGCCGAGAAAAAAGTTACAATTTGCAGTTTAAATTTGCCCTGCAAGATGATCGCCGTGAAGGAAGAGTGAGAGACAGGCTCATTTGCATGGCGTCAAGTGATTGGAGTGACTGCAATCAGTCCGCCCCAAGCCAGCTTCATGTGCAGCAGAGTATTCGAGAAGGAGAGAGCAAGTGGCATGCAAGCTGGTCAGACCAGGATCAGCCACTAAGGGGCTTGTGAATGTTCTAATCTGTGAAAATAGACTTTGCTGTACAAATTTAGCCTCAACCCATTATCTGACCAACTGGAAAGTGAGGTGGTATCTGTGGCAACAGTCGGTGGGATCACCAGCCCGCTTCACCCCAGAGGCCTTCCAGGATCAGCTCCAGGCTGAGAATTTCCACCGAGAAAGCCAGCTACTGATTTCAGTGAGTACCATTTAAACTACTGTGCATCAAACTGTGTTGTGATTTTCAGCCAGCTGAATCTGTGTGCAAGCAGTGAGATTGTTTTGCAAAGAAGGACTGTGAGTTGTAAGAGCTAGGCAACAAACAAAATTCTGAGCATAGACTGTAAGAATTTATGATGGGTTCAGCAACAGTAAAATGTTCTAAGCAAAGTGAGAGACTGTGAATTATATATTAGACTGCAACAAACAGGCAATCCTGGTGAAGAGACATACTGTGGCTTGCAAGTGACTTTGAGCATGTGTAAATAGTTTGATATATATATATATATATATATGTATGTATATATATAATGGTTAGGAAAAGTTATTCCTGCTGGTTGATTGAAGCACACCACATGACTGTGCGTATATCAGAGTGTAACCTCACACCTGCACTTTTACCCCTCTAAAACAATTTCGACATTTTATAAGATAGATAAACCACTTGAGGTGTGCGTCGCCTTCTGATATACGCACGCCTTGGGTGGTTGACCGCACACCTCAGAGTGGTTTATCTATTACATATATATATATATATATGTGTGTGTATATATATATATATATATAGAGAGAGAGAGAGAGAGAGACATATATAGGTGTGTGTGTGTGTGTGTGTGTGTGTTACAAACTGTAATAGGTTCACCAACCTAAAAGTGGTTTTCAGAATTAAAAAGATTGTGCATTAAATTTTTGTGGAGAGGAGGAAAACCAAGAATTGCATGGCAGACCTTAATTATTCAAAGAGAACTGGTGGGGGGGACTTAGGATGCCCCACCCATCAAGATATATGGAGTTGCACATTTTATCCACGATTACCTTAGTGGTCATGTTTTGGAAAGGGAACTGTTCCATGAAATTATTTCAGGCAAAAATAATCTCAGTATAAGGATCCATGACTTATTTTTAGACCATTGTATTTATTTGGTAAAAAAAAAATTCTCTCCTCACCGTCCCAAACAATATATTAACGGATTAGACAGCTTACTAATTTACAAATACCCTGACTATTCTTAACTATTTGGACCAACAAAAGGGATGTGGGGAAATATCAACACATTTAACTGCAAAATATTCCAGGAGAAAAGTGTAAATACTTGGATTAATATTTTAGTAGATGGTAAATTCCCATCCCTTGAACAATTAACAAATAAGAGACAAAACCAGAAATGGAATAAGTTACACTACTTTACAATTTATAATAAATGTATAAAAATCCAGAGTATCTTTAATAATCATTTAACAAATGTATTGTCAACAATCAAAAAACAAAATATGATCATGAAAACTAAAACCACACAACTTCCAGCAAGATTTTATGAGGTTGTGTCAACCATGGAAGAGAAAATACAAAAAATTGATTAAAATATGGAACAGCTAAGCCAATTTAGGTCTGACCCACCAACACTTGGAATTATTAGGGATCCAAGCAAATAGAAATTATGTTTCAGCAAAGACCCCATATGAAGAAAAATATTGATAGAGCTTATATTGCACCTACTCAGTTAGCTAAAATTAATCCAGAATATTCAGAATTATGTTGATATGATCATGGATTTAAATGTACATTATTCCACTGTTTATGGGAATGCCCAAAGATAAATAGCTGGTGGGACAGACTTAAACAGATACTACAGGACTTGATTGGATTAAATATTCCATTCCATTTGGATATATTTCTATTTAGTAATAAAGTAGGAATAACTCAAGAACAAACAAAGTAAAATCATTGCCCTGGCAGCAATGGCTATTAAAAGATTAATCCTTGATAAATGGAGAATAAAAGAAATACCAGTCTTCAACTTGCAGATGGTGGAATATGTTTAAAGAAACACTATTATTGAGACAGTTATATATGAAGTGGATGAAACCAAAGATGATATATATTTGGTACAACGTGGAAAGATATTGAAGATAATTTACCTTTACTGATGAAAATATGATGGGAAAAGAGAAATTGTTCATTTAAAAATTCCTACACTCCATCTGTTCTAGGTGCTTTTAACAATCTGTCCTTATGAACAAACTGTTATAAAAGAAGATCTGTGTCTGCTAAAAGTATATAATGGCCTTATAATTAGATTTACAAATTTATATAAAATATGGTAGTATATTGCCCTCTATCTATTATCTTTAGGGAGGGGAAGGGGGAGAAAAAAGGATAACTTCCATTGTTAGTTACTACCAAATATGTAATAGATTATCACTACATGTATGATAAGTAATATATGTATAAATCGAATGTAAGAATGTATTCTGAGTAACTCACAATAAAGATTACATTTAAAAAAAAGGTAGTGAGCTCTAGTGGTTATTTTTTGTTTTTTTTTGTGATTATTTATGCTCCTGCCCACACAGCCCTCTCAATCTGGGGGAGCCCCAGCCTCATCACCCCGGCATCCACCAGCCAGCACAGTAATGGCCCCAGGGTTTACCCACCTGGTGGGCTCAGAGAGGAGGCCCTCCCCTCTGAGACCGGATCATGTGTCCCTGTGCTGTGGCTGGCTGGGTGTGAGGCCTGCGAGTTCCCCCTTCATCCTCTGTGGGCAATTTCCCTGGTGTTCATTATTGCTGGAGCAGCATGTGCAATTACATCTGTGACAGCACCGCGCATGCACCCGTGTGTGCCGCCATCAAGCATCTGCACCACTCCCGACCCCGCGTCTTGTGACATCGGTGCACCAGCTCCCAGCCACCGCTAGGGACCAGACTAGTACTGACTGCTGAAACCCCCCCCGTGGAGAAGGAGAGCTGTCCTCTGGATGCTTAATCCTTCTCCACCCTGCTGACCCCCAGCGGCCCACGCTCATTCCCGAACGCGGGTCGCTGGTGTGGCATGAGATGTGGCATCCAGCACTGCAACTATCAGTGCCACTGAGCCAGCCTCTCTAGTGGTTATTTGGCATATTGCAAGAAGGCAGGCTACTGCACAGTGATGTCCATAGCTTTTCTCATGGTTCATCACTCAAGTGACCCTGGAACCACTAGACTTCTACTATGGAGCCTCCTATGAATACTACCTTATTTCCACTTTACCCAGCCTTTACCTTCATCTACAATGGCAACTCAAGTGTATGATTGGGCAAAATGCATATACATGGCTTCGACAAAAATATCACAACATTCCACAATTTCATAAAAGCTCATGAAATTCAACTTTAATTACTGATGTCACTTTAGAATCTTTGGCTGCTTATAGCCTATCCAGCATCTGAGCAAGATAATGAGAGTTGACATACACAGCCTCTTTCTTTTCCATATTGGTTTTTCTCCCAGCTGACAGCTTGTCTTTCAGGGATATACCATGTTCATAGGGATATACCCTGATCAGTCTGAACCAGCCATCATTCAGTTGGCTACTGAGTTTGTCTCAGCATTTTGCCTCTCATCTCCCTGGTGGAGGTGGTGCCTCTGTCAGCCTTTGCACAGTCACAGCTTCACCTGTGACTGGAGCAAGCTCTCTGGCTGAGCCATAGGGGTGGTAGTGTTGGTGGAACCCACCGCCAACCCTCCCCAGCCAAGATGAGCTGCCAAGTGTCAACTGCCTCCACATGGCCTGCCTTCCAATGTGACTTCCCAGGTTCATTTATGAACCTGGGTCATCAACATGGCAGTGTGACACTCTGCTGCTGGGCCATGGGGTTGGCCTGAAAACCTAACATTTAGGGTCAATGAACCTTACAAAATTGGTGATATTCTATTGAATAGTTTTAAAGTTATAGGGGCAAGAAATGCTGCAGTTTACAGAACTGCACAATGTAATTTTAAAATGTATGAAAATGTGGAGGCTTGTAACTCAGCCACCTTTGAAGACAGAGATCTGAAACTTGGTACACAATATGGACCTTGGTAAGGTCACTGAATCAACTTTGGTGCAGTTTGGACAAATACTTGTTAAATTATATTGAAGTAACTGAAATCACAATCACAATTGTGGAAAAAACTTTGCAAAAAGTTTGCAGAAATTTCTCGAAATGTTGCAAAAGCAAAATCAGAATTTCACAAGTGTAAGATAAATTTTACCCAGCCCTATTGTCTAGTAGTAAATAAAAACTAAATAAATAATAAATAAACTGCAGGTACTGTCTGTGAGGCTTGCAGATTTTGATATGGAGATAAACATCCTTCATATCCAGAGCAATCAGCCAATCCCCTCTTAAGAGTAGGGGAAGGAGGGATTGCAGAAAGATAATTTGAAACTGTTTGTATTTTACAAACAGGTTGAGGCCTCTGAGGTCTACATTAGGCCTTAAATCTCTGATCCATTTTGATACCAGAAAGTACTGGGAATAGCAGCCTAGATTAATTTCTGCAACAGGGGTTGGCTCTTTGGTCCTCTTGCTGAAGAGGGTTGGAACCTCCTCCATCAGGAGGGCAAGATGTCCCAGAGGGTAATGGTTGGGTAAGGAAGGGTATACCTGAGGGACAGAGAGGAACTCTAGGATGTGTCCTTGATAGACCACCTCCAACACCCAAGCATCTGTAGCGATCTCCCTCCACTATGGTCACAAGAGGGAGATGTGTTCCTCTACCAGTATGCCCTGTACAGGTAGGGCTTGAGGAAGAGGAAAGAAGTCAGAAGACGGTGGGGGTGGCAGGAGCACCACCATTACTGGTACCCTTGGTGAGCCTGGCATGGGCACCAGAAGGCACATTGGCCTGGGGATGTATATGGATGCTAAGAGCCACAGCCAGGACCCCAAGAGTGACCCTTGATCAGACAGGCATAGGGCAATCAAAAAGAACCCCAACCCCTACCTTACAGCTTTGGGTTCAGTGTATGCAGAGACTTCAGGGTCATTTTGGATGTCTGAGGGTCATGTAGGACAGCTTTAAAGTTGGTTCCAAAATCTGCTTTCCTGTAAAGGGAGCATTAAGAACCAGTTGCTGGACATTACATGCAAAACCAGAAACATGTAGCCAGGAGCAACAGTGCAGGCAAATTCTGTAGGCAGCCATATAAGCAGCTGTATCTCAGGCATTATAGGCAGATCTTGGCAGGTGCTTTCCAGCCTCAAGGCCGTTAGCCAGGGTCTGCTGGACCATTAGCTTATAAGGGCCATCTGGCAGCTTGTCAGTCATAGATTTCCAAGGCAGTGTTGAAATTGAACCATATATGGATGATAGCTAGCAATTCAGAGCCCAAGAGATGCTGAAGCAAATGTTCTTTTTCCCATGACATTAAGCTTCTTCGACGCCTTACCAGGAGGAAGAGGGCTTATGTGTTTTGGAGCCTTTGACCTGTCATAGGCATGCATTATCACCACTGAATGAACTTCTAGTTGAGAGAAATAACACGGCTTACCAGAAGATGCTGGATACTGTTCATCTGCCTTCTTTGGTACTGCAGACAGGGAACCAGTTCTGTGCCAGCCAGCTAGACTGGCATCATCCAGAGTTTAACTGATTAGAGGAATAAGTACTGTAGGGGAGGCAGACACCTCCAAGAACTCATAAAGATTATTCTTGGAGGAGTACTCCTCAACCATGAATCTAGTTTGGACTGGACCAGTTTGAAGAAAGTGTGAAAATGCTTCCTCAGGAGGAGACCTTGTTGTGTTTTTCACATTGCCTTCACTACAGGAGGACAATATAGAGGAGGAACCCAATCCATGGGTTCCAGAACTTTGCCATGTTCTTCATAGTCTTCCTCCATTTATTCTGGATTGTATTTCAGTTCCTCTTCTTCATCGATAATTATTAGCAGCAGGTCAACACACATAGGAAACTGTGAAGGAGGCACCATCGATGGACTTGTCATCTACAGAGGACAATCCTTGCCTGGCATTATGGCAGGCAGAGGAAACTCCTGTGTCATCACTGAGGTCAATGCAGCAACTTGGGTGACAGGTTGACCCTAAAACAGGCACTTGAGTCTAGTAGGCCTTACCTGGTTACCAAAGGATATTCAAAAAAATCTGAAGGCATCAATGGGATAGTGTCAATGATGGAGTTATGGGCAGGGCATTAGCCTTTGAAACAGCTCAGACATCATCTGATAGAGAAGTTGTGCATTGACAAGCCCGATGGGGTTGTCGACAACAGAACCACCAACAGGACAGTGCCTATGGTGAAATCAGCTGGGAATCCCTGGTGGTGGATTAGAGTCTGTGCCAGATCCCAACCTTGTGTCTGAAGACAAGTGGGGGCTGCAGAATTAGAGGCCTTGGCCTTGGTTCTGTCTTTTTCACTTGACTTACTGCTTTTAGAGGAGATTGGGACCGGCTGAGAGGCATCCTTTCTTTGTGCTTTCTCCTTGTCTGCATGCCAGTGTTTGTCCACAGCTTAGTAGACTTGCCCTCTTTGTGTTTTAATCAGCAGTGAAGGCCATTGACCGTGGAGAACAGCCTGTCAATGGCGAACCCAAAAGAGAAGGAATGGTTGACATTGATGAAGCCACCTTCTGTGCAGCTTACTTCTCCTTCATTGCCTTGATTTTTAAATACAACTCCAAGGTCTTCTTGCAACATCTCTTAGTGGCCTGGTTAAACCTTGGCAAATGCTGCAGGCCTTCATGCTGTGAGCTAGGCCCATGCAATGAATGCACACAGAGAGGTTGTCATCCTTGTAGCTTCCAAATTCAGAGTCAGATTTCAGATTTTGTTGAATAAAATGTAAAATGACATCATGACAGTCCTTAAAACACCATGACAAAAATATTTAAAAATATTTCAGTTAAATACATCATACCATATAATTCCTTACATACTGAACAAATAAAAAACAATCATATTCATATAGCCATCAGTCTAGTACACATGCAATAAGGGCAATTGTTATACTAAAAAGTGCAGTATATAGAAACTGCCATTAGCACGTACACCTTTTGTACAAACAGTGCAAATACCATATAGGCACAATTTGCCAGGGTGAAGATGGTGACATTAGATACTTTAGATAACAAATATTTCATAATTTCATTGGCAAACAAATGATTTGCCAGTACAATCAGAGCAATCCATTTACAAATTATTTGCCTGTACAATCAGAGCAATCCATTTACAAATTATTTGCCTATACAATCAGAATCATCCATTTATATCTTTCCTTGACAAGGGCTGGACAGTACAATAACAAATTCAGAATAGTTATTAGATTTTGTTATTACAAAAGACACTGTCTAATACAATTTCTCAAAAATAGGAGGCAATACTTGGTAGATAAACCCAAAAGAACCCCATGACATAATGCTGTTCTGTGTATTCTGTTCTCACAAAATAACAGAACTGTTTCAGTTTCAAATGTGGGGCCTGATTTTAAAAACACTTAGATACTGCAAGTCCCTGGTGCACCAAACATATGGCACAAGGGCTTGTGGCATTCCTTTGTGCCGATTGCATTCCTGGTCAGGTGCGCCAAATGCCACAAGTTAGATCAGCTCCTCCTGGTCTGACTTGCACTATTTGGGGACACATTTTATGGGGCTTGTCCAAAGCTTTGGCACAAGCTGCCATAAAGTGTGGAAACTGCAGCAACTGTGCCTGATATACTAAAATTGGGTGCAAGTTGTGGCAATGTGGTCGATGCAGGGCTTGCAACAAGTCCTGTGTCAATCTTTGAAAATTGGGCCCATGGTTTTTATCCTACCGTAAATTTTGTTATTGTCCAACAAATGAGTTTTTCTAGTCTCTTTGTATCAAGACATTTTTGATTCTCTGTATTGCTGCTGATACTTATGAAACAGGATTGGTAACTATATCTGTCGACTGATGATTGCTGCCTAACCCTATATTTTAAGTAGATTGTTTAGTCTAAAAAACAATTTCTTTTGATTATTTAATGCATCCTCAAGGCATTGCTTTGGAAGCCTATCCATCTCCAATAACAATATACATTTGAAATATTTTACAGCAGTAATTGATATCCTCACGTCCAAAGACAACATACCAGCTAAAAGTCTAAGAAATACACTTGGGGAATATTTTGGAAGGACTAGAGTAGTTTTAATACATAAATTTTGCATCACCTTAATATTAAGGATTGATTTAGCAATCCCCCCATACTTCACTACCATACATTGTTTCACTAATCAATGTGGCATTAAATGTAGTTCTTAGAGCTTTGAATGAGTTGCCACCAAATTTGTGTGCAAAATGGTTAATAGCTAGTGAACATTTACATACATTTTCTTTATTATGTTCCACATGTGATTTCCACATGATCATTTTATCAAAAGTTACACCACGAAAAGTTAACGATTTACCTCTTCAACGATTTGATTATTGACTATCCAATCTTTAACTTTATTATTATGTTTACCAAGAGTGACAATATTTGTTTTTGCAATATTTCATTCCAGACCGATTTATGAAAGATGTGAAATAACAGTGCTTAAGCTATATCTTAAACCCAGTAGTGTACAAGAAAGAATTATGGCATTGTCTACATAAAGTAGTATTCTTACATGAGTTCCACTTATAACTGCTGTGAAAGTATCTGTAGTATTGAAGCTATGGTCCAATGATTTAGTATAGAAGTTAAACAGCGGAGATGCCAACAGGCAACCCTGTTTAACTACATAACCAATATTTAAATGATCAGTAAGCACACCATCTGTGGTATAATGTATTCTGGCAATGGTATTAGTGTGTAGTTAGTGGTCATTGTCCTTGTATATCTTAATGTCACAGCATCGATAATAATAGAACAATGGTTCCTTTTCTTTTGACAGCAGCATAAAAGGATAACATTTTAAAATAACAAAGAAGTAGCATGTTAGCGATACTTGCAAAGTTTGATGCCATTCTTCAGCAGCAGCGGATAAATGAGTAGTTGGCAGTGGGAGAAAGAACTGAGGCATGATGGGCTGCCCATGTTATATAGGCGACAATAAGGCATGCCAATGTAGGTGGCCCTGCTACCAAAATGTTCTGGGTGGTCCTGACACCAACGACTTGCAAATACATGATGTGACTCAACAGAGGGAGATATTCTTCTTGAAGATCAGTTGTTGCTGTTAGTGTTTTAGAAAGCAGCTATGACTAAGGATGTTATCCTTTGTACATAGTTCTGATGACTTTAAAATATTGGGTACATAAAAAATAGTGTATGAAGAAGGGTGTATTATGAGATTTTTTTTTTTGTACACCCAAAGTGTGTGACTGTCATAAACGTCGAGAGCAAAGTTTGAGAGGTTTATGTAGTCATCAAGGGTGTGCAAACAAATAGAGAATACTGGATGGGCAACTATGCACAACCAGTGTGTTGTGCCACCGAGGGGTTCTGATTCCCTCTGACCTTGACAGCGAAGCTCGAGAGGTCCTAGGGAATTGGAACCCCCGAGGTGGCACAACACACTGGCTGGGTATAGAGTTGCCCATCCAGTATTTTTTATAGTGTATAGTCTCAAAGAAATGTAGTTTGTTTTTTTGTTTTGAGGAGAAAGAACCATTTTGATGCCATTGAAAAGCTCGGTTTCCAGAGCACTTGTATGGTTGCTAGGGAGCAAATGTGCCTGCGTCTAGTCTGCAGGTTGCTATTGGTTGGCAGTCGTATTTGGGGGGGACCTTTAAAAAAACTAAAAATGGCAGCTCTATGTCTCGCTAAGCAAGAGGAATGTGAACGGAGGAAATTTCAGACATAAGTCTTACCTTGTAGTTCTGTAGATGTGAGGTACTGTAACTATTCTCGGATCATTTACCATTTTTGTGCTATGCACTTGTATGATTGCTCCTTGATGAACTTCTTGCACTCATTGGCTACCTTTGAAAAAGCGTGCTGTAGTGAAACAGTGTTAACTGTTTGAATAGTCGCGAGTAGCAGCTCTGCCAATGGCTGGTGGTTTGATTGGAATGCAGTCGTGGCCCTCTAGAGCTTTTCCAAATGTTGTTGTACTACACTGTAGTACAGTCACGTTCCATGACCTTTTGAACTGTGGTACAACAACATTTTGAAAAGCTCTGATTTCTATGCATAACAACACCTTATTATACACTGTAATGAATTCTTACGCATTTTATTTTTAATATTCCCTGGTTACATAATTTAATAATTCAATTTAAAAAATCTGACTACTCAAACTTTTCCCACTTCTGGCATCAAGTCATACCCTGCCATAGATGGAACATGCTGTTTTTGCTCCCAATTGGGAGTTCAGTTATTTTGTAGGAGCAGCTCCCTTTTCTGCAGCTGCAGATGCTTGCTGTTCCTCCTTCTCCCCACCTGAACCTCTGCTAGATCAGCACCAGGAAAGAGTAAAGATGCACTGAATATCTTTCAAATCAAGCCCAGTCATGCTTTCACTAGAGTCTACTTCTGTGCTAGTCAAAGAGACACCAGGGAGGAGGTGGACCAAGGGACCCAGTAGTCTGGAAATAGAGAAGCCTTTCCTGGATGGTCGGTGGTTGGAACTTCTCAGAGGGACCACATCATTCTGGTATTGTGGGCTGTAAACTTGCTGCCAATTCAGCAGTATATTACCTCCAAAATACACTTGTTAACATTCAAGGCCCTACATGGTGTGGGCCCCCAAGATACCAGAAAGACCTTTCATTGTTCTACACACCTACACTTCCCATCTGTTCATTTCATACTGGTTTACTTCAGGTCCCCTGTTCCTGATTAAAGCAGTCTGGGGTCAGGATCTTTGGAGTTGCAGCCCCTTTACTTTGAAATTCCCATCCAGATGTAGTATGCTCAGTTCGGTCCATGGAGGCTTTTAAGACCCTGTTAAAACGTTTTATTTACACAATCCTATTCGGAATACTATAGTTTTAAAATAATGTGCTTTTGGTTATGGAATATTTATAAATACCACAGTTTATTTATTTACTGTTTATGTTTCTTGTTGTAAGGAGCTCTGAGCCATGTGGAAAGCATGCCAAACAAATAAAATGTGCCTTGCCTCGTCTTAGATTGATTAGATGACTGGATACATGCTTTAAAGTGTGAGAATCTTTCTGAGGTGAATGAACCCACTGGAAATGGACTGCTGTGGTTAATTTTGACAGAACAAGCTTTTACTTGAGCAAAGAAAACAGACAGATGCTTGAGAGAATGAGAATATAAGGCATGCAATAACTCTGTAATGCTTGAGTAATAATCCACATGCATATTTTGTTTTATCCTGTTTCTTCACCTGACCTACCCAGTCACCCCCTTCAGACTGACCCACCTAGCCCCTTCACCTGACATCTCTGGGGCTTATCTCACTCCCACTCCACCCTTGGCTAGGAGTTTCTTCCAGAGGTGCCCAGTTGCCAGTGTGGGGTCTGCAAGGGATCGGGCATCATCCTGCTGTTGGGGGGAGTCCTGATTTTTCTCCCTGAGGAATCGCCTCACATCCTATGGATGCGAAGTGTGTGCTTTGCCTCTGCGGAGATGACCCAGGCATCCTGCATGTGGTCCATCCTCCCGGCGTGGCCCTGCTACGTTACCATCCAGAGTCCTCCCTCTAGGTGACAGATGACCAGTGAGGCCCTATAACCCCCCCTCACCCTGAGGGAGGAGAGATTTCCTATGGATGTTCAATCCTCCATCCCCAGCCTGCCCCCAAGTGACCCGCATCCATTTCCAAATCTGGATTGCCAGTGTAGCAGGGAGTGAGGCACCCAGCACCTCATCCTCTATGCCACTGGGCCAGCCACATGTGTATTATTACTTAAACTCATGTATTCAGAGTTTGAAAGTGTCTGTAAATTGTGCATTAATATGTGTAACTAGTACTTGTAATAGAAAATCGTGTTTAGTGAGAACATACTATAGCTTTTCACACACAATGCCTCGATTTTTTACCTCTGATAAATATGAATCATAGCTCAAATAAATAACCTTACAACAGTAAATAAACCAAGGGCTTTCCTACCTGATTGCTGTCCACCTGGTATCCATATTTCATGGCAAATGTTTTCCCCAGTGATATAGCAATACCATATCCAACAATGGCAATAGCAAAGGCACTGCCCAGAAGGTCACCAAAATTGCTATGACTCGGAAAGGAAGGAGCTTTCAACCTAAACCAGAATAATAATAAAAACACATTTTCTATGAATTAGAAACTGATCTTTTACTACTGGCTGCCACTCACACAGTGGCAGGGCAAATGACACATTCATTAGAGTTTATCTATCCAGCCTCTGTTTCTCATCTGTCCCTCAACACTGGGTAGAGGCTGCTGTGTAGGGAACTGGACTTTGCTTTATCTGAGGTTTTTACCAGCAAAGGAGATGAGTTGTAAGAGCTGCAGTGAACCTGCAAGACATTTTTATCTGTAGCATCTGTTTTTTAAACACTGGTTCCCATTCTGTTATCCAGTCTTTATTTGGCCTTTTAGTAAACTCACTTAGTGTTTCTGATTTACAAATTAGTACCATTTTAGAATGGTATGATGTAGTTTTTGTTCCTCTCTCAACCAAAGAACTCTGCAGTATAATGCCAGAATGTGTATGCATTGCAAGAACAATAAAGGCTTAAGGATATAACCTAGATCTTACTGTTCTAAAATGACCACTACAAACCAAGTGTCAGAAACACCACTGAATCTATTAAAAGGCCAGTACAGATGGAACAATAACAGACTGTGAATGTGAAACAGTAAATACGGCTGGTCTCATGTATTGGGATCACAGTCATGAAATGTTTTGCAGCTGTCCCTCTGAAATGTACTGGGAGACCGATATGCCTTTTATGGCTCCAGTGAGTAAGTGTTGTGCCTTACTAATGCTCCTTGAAGCTGCCTGTAATGCTTTGTTAACTTTCTATTGGCTGCAATGAGAGTGCATGAGAACCTGTTGAGCAAGTGGGGCAACTCTCGTTGATGTGCAGCTGACCTAGGTGATACACTGAAGAAAACCTTGGGTTGTTTAGGATAGCACCCCCTCCATGATGACCAGAATGACAAAGAATGAGCTCAGAGACGAAATACTAAAGACTCTGTCTGCACCGCTTTGTAGATGGAAGACAAATCTTTATTTTTGTGTGAAATTGTCAATATCAAACTGAGAGTTTTCCTGCTGCTAAAGTTTTGTACTGCAAAAGGACAAACAATAGCATAGCTGTGGCAGCATTTGATGCTTGTAGGAACTAGGAAGTATCTCTCCCAACCTCTTTGTTTAATGAAAAAACAGCTGAGTTTTCCTGTCAGTCTGAGAAGCCTGGCCATTGACTGGGAAAACTAAGGAGGGGGGAATCAGTTGCTGGAGCAAGAGGTGGGCTAGGGTAAGGCAACTTGCAAAACAACACTTAAACAACATGACTTTCAAACACTATATCCCAAAGTGTTTTACAAGACACAGACATTCCATACTGGTAGCACAGGGAATGTAGAATAGAATAGAATTTGTGTTGCCCAGCCTGATCTGACAGTGAATAAAATAATATGGCCACCTCTTCCAGCTGCTTGATGGGACTGGTGGGTAGCCAGGCTCATCAGGTAATATAAAAATATGCCCCCCTCCCCAACACCTGACAGGCCCAGTGCCCAACCCAAACCATCAGGGAATAAAACAAATCTGTCCCCCTCCCACCACAACCTGACAGATCAGTGCCTGATCTGACCCAGGAGGGAATACATACGGAGAGCAGCAGAAAAAAGCCATTTGATCTATCTAGTCTGCTCATGTTGCAGTGTCCACAGCTTGAGCTACTGTCCCTGTCTCCCCCACTCCTCTCTAACCATGATCTTTACCTTCCTGCTATGCCTATCCCAGCCTCTCTTGAAGCTACCCACTGTCTTCAATGAGATCACCTCTTCTGTGAGTGCATTCCAAGTGTCCACTACCCTCTCCATGAAGAAGTGTTTCCTGACCTCTTCTAAACATCCACCCCCACAGCTTAAGACTGTGCCCAGTCATGTTATGGTTGCCACTCAGCTTAAAGAGACCCTCCTTCTCCACCTTATTTATCCCCTTCAAGTACTTGAAGGTCCCAATCTGGCAGTCTGTGAATAAAAAAATAAATCTGGTCCTCTCCCCTTCCAAGAACCTGACTGGTCCAATACTCAAACAAGCTAATCAGGGAATAAAATAAAATATGTAGTTCTCTCACAAACTACCTGATGGGGTCTGATATGCAACCCAACCTATCAGGGAATCAAAAACATATGTCCCCATCCCACCAACAGCCTGATGGGTCAGTGCTTAGTGTAGCCTGTCATGGAATAAAAACATCTGTCTCCTCCCCCAAACTGCCGGACAGACCTAGGCCTGGATATTCAAACTGCGGCAGGCTGTGGCACAAGCCTGGGTGCAGCGCAACATGGCTGCACATTGGCGTTGACTAGGCAATAATCAACGAACTGCACCATGGCACAGCATCGTTGAATATCGCACCCTGGCCACCCATAGTGTGCATGGTGCACTGGCACTGCACCAGTGCAAGTGGCCAGAGTGGAGCAGGGGGATGCACTAGCGCAAGTTCCGTTGCGCTATGCGCAACAACCGCGATAATCAAAAGTGCACATGCAAATGAGGCCATAACATATGCAAGGCGCAAATGGGGCCATTTGCATGTCATTATGGCCCCATTTGCATGCAGGTGCGCTGATCCCCGGCAACTTTCACCTGGCGCCCTGCCAGGCAGCAGCCATCGGGGACTGACGCCCCCTGCACAGCGCGGCAATGTGCCCCACTGCCCGATCGTGGGCATATGTTGATGTCAAGAAATGTCCAATATCCCTGGTGGTCCAGTGGACCGCTGTCAGCCCGATCGTGGGCATATGTTGAAATAAAAAATGTCCTATATCCCTGGTGGTCCAGTGGACCGCTGTCAGCCCGATCACGGGCTTCAGTATGAAATAAATAACTTCCTATATCCCTGGTGGTCCAGTGGACTGCTAGCCCGATCAGGGCTTCAGTATGAAATAAATAATCTCTGTATCTCGGTGGTCCAGCGGCTGACCCGCCCACCGAGCCCCACCCCCCGCCCCCTCACCTCTGAGCCAGGCGGGCGGCAGGCTCACCTCCGCCACCCGCCACCCGCCGACCGACACCGTAGGTAGCTGACACCCATTGGTCCACAGCATGAGCCAATGTGTGTGTAGCTCGTGTCAGATTATACATTCCAGATATGTGAATGGATCCATCTCACAGATCTGGAATGTTAGATGAGCTGCACGCCCATTGGCTCACGCCAGGGACCAATGGCGACAGCCCTACTTACGGTGTCAGTCGGCGGGCGGCGGGGTGGCAGGCGGTTGGGGTGCTGCCGCCCGCCGCTGACCGGGGAGGGAAGCAAGGAAGTGTGGCTCAGTGGACAGGTGGGGGGGTACCACTGGACCACCAGGGATATTGGACGTTATTTATTTCATACAGAAGCCCGCGATCAGGCTGACAGCGGTCCACTGGACCACCAGGGATATAGGATGTTATTAATTTCATATTGAAGCCCACAATCGGGCTGACAGCGGTCCACTGGACCACCAGGGATATTGGATGTTATGTATTTCAATGGATGCCTTTAATCGGGCTGACAGCGGTCCACTGGACCATCAGGAATATAGGACATTATTTATTTCATACTGAAGCCCGCGATCGGGCTGACAGCAGTCCACTGGACCACCAGGGATATTCGACGTTATTTATTTCAACAGATGCCCACGATCGGGCTGACAGCGGTCCACTGGACCACCAGGGATGTAGGACGTTTTTTATTTAAACAGATGCCTGCAATCGGGCATGGGGGGGCGCCGTCTCGGGGGAGCAGCCGGAGCTCGGGTGGCCACCCACAGGTGTCAGCTGCCGTGTTGCGCCCTGCAATATGGTAGCTCACCTGTGGGTGGCCGGCCGTTGTTCCTTTTTTTTTTTTGGCTCACCTATGTGCAGCGCAAGTAGGGGTTGTGCATGCATGAACTCAGCACATCCTGAACATCAGCTGAATATCGGATTGCGGAGTATGCATGGGCAAGTCCCCTACCTGCGCCAAGATGCATTACTGATGCATCCGTGCATCAGGATTCGGTGCCAGGCACAATCCCCTGCTTGAATATAGCACCAGGGTGCATCAGTGGGCTAAGTGATGGTAAACACTGCTGCACTACGCAACCCTTTTGGAATATCCGGCCCTAGTGTCCAACCTGGTCTCTCAGGGACAAAAAAATGGTGCCCCTCCCTTAACAACCTGAGAGGTCCAATGCCCAGCATTCTCAGAGGGAATAAAAACATTATACAATGGAGTATGAAAATCCTGTAACCTCATTGGTCAAAACACATCACATGACCATGGTATATCCTGTAATAACCTACAGCTGAGAAATGTCATTTATAAAAAAATACTTAAACACATTTAACATTTATTTTACACATAGGTCCATTGTATAATCACTATAAGGTACCTTGATGGAGATTGAGGGAGTTTACTCACTTCTTGTGTGGTTAAGTCACCCAGCTGTGCCTCAGCGACACACCACACAAGGCGGGTAAATCCCCAAAACCCACACCCTGTCATGCTTTATTGTTTAAATAACACTCTCCCAGCAACCTGACAGGTTCAGTGTTCAACCAGGCCCAACAGGTCTATGCCCAACCCCACCTAGCAGGAGAAGGAAAATCTGGCTACCACCCCCAATTTTACCAGTCTGGCACCCAACCTAGCATATCAGGAAGAAAAAAATCTGTAGTCCACCTCCAACTATGGGATGGGCCCTTTATCAAACCTTGCCCATATATTAAGCCAAGTGAAGATAAGGAGCAGCAACAAAGCAGTGGGCAGAAGGTAAAATTGGCAGGGTAATAAAACACTACTTTCCCATGCCCAACCACTCAGGCCATAGTGAGGGTCTCAAACATTGCACAGGAGGCTTGGGACTGCTGCTGCACTACTGTTGCTACCAGCCTGTTCAGTCATCTCCACCTCCTCCAGCCCGCAGCATACTGCATGGGAAACTGGATTGAGGGGACTGATGGCGCACACTTCTGAGGATGTAACCCCAAGTGTCAGTGATCCCGGCTTCACTGCCCGACTCTCCGCTCTCTTGCTCTTTCCTTCTCTCAGACCTCAGTCTCAGTTCTACAACCTTCCAAATACGCATGTACGGATCACAGTGCCACATCGCTTCAACCTAGCCTGCTGCACAAAGAATGGTCAGGTACCCAAGCTGGCCCACCAGGAATAAAATAAAATCTGGTTCCTCTAGTAGCTACTTGATGGGTCCAGTGCCCAACCCAGCAGAGAATTAAAAAAAACAAAAATCTGGCCCCCTCCCCAACTACCTAACATATTCAGTGACCACACGATCTGTGAGAGAAAAATGTGTCTCCGCTCCTGCCCCAAACTACCTGATGAGTCCGGGCCAAACCAGGAGCATCAGGGAATTAAAAAAAATCTATCTCCCTCCCCTCAACAACCTCACAAATCTCAAACCCAACCTGGCCTATCAGAGAATTAAAAACAAAATCTTTTGCCCTCCCCCAAACTACCTGAAGGGTCTAATGCCCAACCCGACCCATCAGGAAATTAAATAAATATCCGGCCCTCTCCTCCAAACTGACTGGTCTGGTGCCCTATCTAGACTAGCAGGGAATTTAAACAATCTGGCTCTGTCCCCCAACCACCTTATGGGTCTGCTGCCCTACCAAGACCATCAGAGAAAGAAAAAAACAGTGACATGGAGGGGGTGCTTTAAGTGATTTAGTTGCTGTGGGGATGAAACAAATTGCCTGGTGTTGGGTGGACTTGAACCACTGTGTGCAGTGTGGAGAGTATTACTGAAAAGAAGTGCCGCTGTGTCATAGACCTCCTCTGTGGGCACCATATACTGTACAAAAAAAAAAATCTGTAAAACTGATGTTGCATATAGTCCTTATATACTGTAAATACAGTTGCAACAGTGAGACTGGTGAGTCAGTAAGGCCCTCCACAAAAATAAACAGATAACAACATGAAAAAGCAAGACCAGCTTTATTGGCATCAGCCAAATCTTTTTTTTGTTTGTTTATTTATTGGTAATCCGGTAAGGCCCACTGGGCACAAGGCACATTTACAGGGATGACCCAGGAGCACTGGAAAGGTTAAATAACTAATTCAGGGTCAGAGAGTATGCAAGTGGAGGTTGCGGAAATCAAACCCGGGTCTGCTGGATGTGTCAAGCTCATTTGCAGCTCTGCTGGATGTACCAAGCTCATTCGCAGTTCATTGTTCTAACCTCTAGGCTATACTAACAGCCTTTGCTTGCAAGACAACTTCTACTGAAAATACAAGAATGCAAATAGTTCCCCTTAAAGAAAATTAGAGGATACAGATGTAACCTCCCCCACCTGGGTGGCTTACCTTAATTGCCCCCTATGTCCTCCGGGCTTCCTGTTTTGTCTCACTGTTGCTGGCATCCTGCTGCATTTCCCAGCCATGCCCAAGTCCCTGACACGCCCCAAACTTCCCCGATGCAGCAATTCTATTATTTTAGCCCAGTTCAGCTTAAACTTTAAACTGCAATCTCCCACTGTAAAAGTGCACTTAAGTGTGAGCGGAGATCGTGCAGGCATGCGCTGCACTCTTGATGTGCCAACCGCTAATGTTATGTTGACCTCAAGAGGAATTTCCCATTCCCAGCACCTCTTCTCAGTTAAGTAAGGGTCACACATAATGTTGTTGCTTAAAAGCCGCTTGGGGGGCTAATTTTAAAGTTTACAATGGGGCTGCTAGTGGGCCTCATTAATATGCATGAGCCCAGCACAAATATTCATGAAGTGTGGCCTGCCACCTGGGGGGTCAGACTTATGGCAGCAGCGACAGCAAAACTACAGGGGCTAAATACACGTGTGGACCCATTTGAAAGGGCACAGTTAGGGCTATATATATGTGTGTGGGGAAAGTGTAATAAAATAATGTTTATCCTGGCTGCACTAGACTGAGAAACATGTGGGACTGTATAACTGGGACAGTATTTTTTTCAGCAGCCACCATTTTGGGAATGTAACAGCCAATCATGAGCCAGGATTTCAGCCAGGGGCTCATGGGATAAGACAAGAGACTTATGGGAGAGAAATCAGGGACAAACCCCTGGCGCCAAGGATCCAGCCAATTAAAAGGCTAATACTGGGGGGGGGGGTGCTAATGAGCAGCTAAAGAAGCAGATGCACTATTCCAGAGCCTCCGCGACCACAACGTAGTTTAAGGTGTTTTTTTTTCTTCATACAAATTCACTGTCTGAAGCACGATTTTGCCTTCTAAGCATAGAAGAATGGACGGGTTCTTCAATGTCGGAAAATCAGCTCACCAAATGAGAAAAACACAAAAATCGGTGGCAAATGATGGCGGGGAACAGGGAGTACAGGCCTCATCTCGCTTCCACCACAGAGATCGCCATCATAAGCCACATGGTATCGGAGCAGGTCTTGGTGGATTTGAAGCCAAAATGGGAGCAGTTAGAACAGACCTTCAAGGTATCACAAATGAGATAAAACAACACACCATTGTTTTAACGTGGTGGAACAGCGACAGTCTGAGCTGGAAGATACCATGAGGGAACCCCAGAAGTGATTGTTAAACTAGAGAAGGAGCTGGAAGAGCTTTGTGATGCCCTGGATTACCAAGAAAACTACAGCAGGTGTCAAAATCTTAGAATTAGAGGCTTGCCAGATGGAGCAGAGAGGGGCAACCTAATGGAGTTCTGTGCAGAAACCCTGCCTAAGCTTCTGGGCATGGACTTGAGAAAGGGGAAACTGAGAGTGGAACATGCTCACAGGGCCCTAGCACTGTGCCCTCTGAATGACCAGCCACCTCGCCAGATTATTTTCCAGCTACATCATTATCCGGACAGGCAAGCTATATTGGAGGCATTCCGGAATATGAAAGGACTGAAATATGAAGGGCACAAGCTAAATATCCACCGGGATATGTCCATCCGAGTACAGAAGAGGAGTCAGCAGTCTAACACCCAAATGGATGAGCTAAGGAAACGGGACCTAGACTCCTTTATGGTCTACCATGCCACGGTGAAGGTGTGTGCTCAGGGAGCTACCTACTCATTTTGGGAGCCTGACAAATTGCAAGGGATTTATCGACAAATGAGACCAGAAGAATAAGAAAACATGAAGACTCGGCTTGTGAGTTATGTACTTTGATTCTTTATTTGTATCTTCTGTTTGCCTTGGAGAACTTCAGTACAGAGTACTTCGCAGCTAAGCCTCATGCTGGACAAGGTATGGAGAAGGCCTCTAGATAATATTGGCCCCCACAGGACTAGAGACAGAAATGACATCAGAGGAGGACAGCGCTGTACTGTTTTTCTGAATATTAGGGTTGTTTTCAGCAGCCCTAACATCTCAAAAACCTGGGATGGAATGGGGTACTGAAGATGGGGGGGGGGCCCTAAAATGGGAGCTGTTAGGGATGGCTGAGTCCAATACCTTCACCCTATACAAGATGATCCCGAGGTGAGGCAAAGGGCTTCTCCAGTTAATACCAAACCCCTGTGGGTTTGCGTGAAGGGGTGTACTGGGAGGTGCCAATGGGGGGGTATGGATACCAAAGGGATGCAAACCAAGCACTGTATAGTGTGCGCTGGGGGGGAGGAGTGGGGAATAAACAGATTTAGATCATGAGGACTTTGTCTATTGATCATAAAAAGAGGGGGAAAAAACAAACACATAAGTGTGGATTAGTTGTAACCACGCCAAACACATGTGGTAAAGAGGGGTGCGGCAGGAGTGATCTTTGAGTGGCTATACCATAATCACTGGACAGATTTATAATATGAAACAACTGAAAATGGGCTTGTGGAATATGATTATACAAGGGGGAGGATTTTTTGTAGCTGAAGTTCGCAGTTACTCAGTTCAAAATTTTATTATTCTGTTGTTTATTCTATGCCACATGGTTCAGATGAAGAAACAGGTAGTACCACGTATGACTGTTAAATGGGGAAAATGACTGGTGTAATGTCTCCTCATGCTTTATCTAGCAAGATTATTTCTTGGAACGTTAAAGAATTTACATCCCCTGCTAAGAGGGCTAAGGTACTAGCTGCATTAAAAAGAAAGGGGGCAGATGTGGCACTGATTCAAAAATCACACCTGACACCCAAAGAACATGGAAAGCTGGTTGGGGGTTGAGTCTCAGCCTGCCATGCACCATCATATAAGTCCCACAAAAGAGGGGTGGCCATCCTGCTCAACAAAAGCTTCCCATTCATGACCCAATGCATTATAAAGGATCCCACAGAGGGCCGTTATATTTTTATGGTTGGGGAGGTATTCAGGCAAATGCTTACCTTGGAGAATATTTATACACTGGCTGTGAGGGACCTACTGTTCTACCAGAAAATTCTAGACATACCGATACATGAGCAGTTCCCTAACCTGATTCTGGGGGGAGATTTTAATTGTGTGGTGGATCCCAGAGTAGATTATTCTGGATCCAGATTAAGGGAGGTCACAGCAGTGCAACAATGCCAGCTGGGGATGATGGACCTTACTATGTTAGATGCCTGGAGAATGGCCAACCCGGGTGCATGGGAAGACATGTTTTTCTCCAACCCCCGTAGCTCATAGTCCAGGTTGGACTATATCCTCAGGGACATGTATCCCAAGATGCAGAAGGTGGAGCATAGCCCGATATTCCTCTTGGACCATGCCATGGTCCAATTGGAACTCCAAATAGCTCCAATGGGGGGGGGGAGCAAGGAATGGAGATTACCCGTGCTCTCCCTAGATCTTCTTGTTTATGTGCATGCAACATGTTGTTTTATTTCCTACTCTGGAGGTCTCTCTGACTGTATGTTCCAACTCTCCCTACTCTGATTGTAACCCTATGTAATCCAGCTCTGTAACACAATATGTCATCTATCAACTTGTACTGTTCTATTACTTGTATGTTATTTTTACCCCCGGGTCGCCCCTGAAAAAGGGACCTCCGGGGCCCAGTGGGCCTACCCGGTCAACAAAATTCAATAAATAAATAAATTTGCTGGTGGGACAGGGTTTCAAGGATTTCCAAACAGAACAATGGAAACTCTTTGAAGAAACAAATAGGGTCTCTGTAGAATCTGGGGAGTATATTGAGAGGCCAGTAAGGCATTTATGAGGGGAATGAATATTGGTTACACTGCTAAAGTAAAGAGGGAGAACTACGAACATACGAAATTTGCCAGCAGATAAAGGCCTAGTGGTCTATCAAGTCTGCTCGAATGTGCAGCTAGCACCCCTTATTCTGCAGCTGCCCCTCCCTTCCACCCTTCCCCTTCATTAACCCTCCCCCTTGTCCTGTCCCATCCTCGTTTGAAGCAGTCCACTGTTCTACTGCATACCACTTCAGCAGGTAACGCATTCCACCCAGCCACCACCCTCTCTGTAAAAAAGTGTCTCCTCATCTCCCTCCTGAACCTTCCTCGCTCCAGTCTCATATCATGGCCCCTGGTGGCCCTCCCCTCCCTTACTTTGAACAGCCCCTCTGTACCCATCTTGTTTATTCCTTTCATGTATTTAAAGGTTTCAATCATGTCACCCTGTCTCTCCTCTCCTCCAGTGAGTACATGTTCAACTCCTTCAACCTCCTTTCGTATGATAAGTCCCCCAGCCCCTTGATCATCTTTGTCGCTCTGTGCTGCACCCCCTCCAGTAACTTAATGTCCCTCTTCAGATACGGACATGAGTACTGCACGCAGTACTCCAGGTGTGGTCTAACTAATGACCTATACAGTGGCAGAATCACCTCCTCTCTCCTCAAGGATATACCCCTTGCAATACAACCCAGCATTTTGTTGGCCTTGCAGCTGCCTTCCTACATTGTGCCGAGTTGTTCATTGACCCTGTAATGAGCACACCCAGATCTTTCTCCTCCTCTGTCTGGGCTAGCTGCACTCCCCCTAGCTGGTAACTCCTCCTTGGGTTCTTCATCCCAAAATGCAGCACCTTGCACTTTTTGGCATTAAAGCCCAGTTGCCAGGTGTCTGACCAGGTTTCAAGCTTTGCCAGATCATCCTGCAACCCCTGCCATCCCCTTAGGTCATCCACCACCGTGCCTACCTTGGTATCATCAGCAAACAGACTGATCTTGCTCTTGATGTCCCATGATATGTCTGCAATGAATATCCCAAACAACACTGGTCCCAACAATGAGCCCTGTGGAACACCGCTCGTCACTGCCCTTGGGTGTGAGAGCTCCCCACCCACCACCACCCTCTGTTACCTTCCCTGCAGCCAGTTTCCTACCCATCTCACCAGCTTTGCACCCGCCCCTGTGCCTACTAACTTCCTTTCCAGCCTTCCATGTGGCACTGAGTCGAATGCCTTACTGAAGTCCAGATACAGGACATCCACTGCATGGCCCCTGTCCAGTTGCCTAGTTACCCAGTCATAGAACTCGACCAGGTTGGTTTGGCAGGATCTGCCACGTATGAAGCCATGCTGTCTGCTGTCCTGTAGTCCTTTGGCCTCTAGGAGGGCCACCAGCCTCTCCTTCAGGATAGTCTCCATTAGCTTACCCACGATGGATGTGAAGCTCACTGGTCTGTAGTTTCCCGGTTCATCCTTGGGCCACTCTTGTGGAGGGGCACCACATGAGCCATCCTCCAGTCCTGAGGTACACACCCCAAATGTAGTGAGGCATTAAATAGGTCTGCCAAAGGTCCTGCAAGGACCTCTGCCAGCTCCTTCAGTACCCTGGGGTGGATGCCATCTGGGCCTGGCGCCTTGTCCACCCTCAGTGCCTTCAAACCCTCCTCGAACTCTGCTCTCCATGATTTCCCATCTGTCACCACTTCCCCGCTTCTGCCATTTCTCCCACCTTGGGTGTCACCCCTCTTCTCTTTAGTAAATACTGAGCAGAAGTACTCATTTGGTGCTTCCACCTTATCACACCCTGCTTCCACCCAACCCTCCTTCCTAATCCTTACTATGTGGTCCTTACAGCTCCTTTTCTCCCCGATGTACTTAAAGAAGTCCTTCTCCCCCTTCTTAATGCCTTGTGCCAGCCTGAGTTCCGTAGATGCTTTGGCTCCCCTTACTGCCCTTGTCAACTCCTTCGATTCTGCCAAGTACTCCTCCCTGTCTTCCCCCCTCCCTCCCTGTTTTATTGTACTTCCTAAAGGAAGTTCTTTTCCTCCTTACCTTTTTCATGACCTCCTTGCTCAACCAGATCGGTTTCTTAGCCCTAGCCTTCTTGCTCTGGGCTTTGCAGCAGGTTTTGGTTGCCTCCACTATCCCCAGCTTTATGAGCTCCCACCTCTGGTTAGTGTCCATACTAGATTGAATTCTGGCCAGGTACCCTTTTACCACTTCCCCCATCCTCCCAAAGTCAGCCGTCCTGAAATCCAGCACTATTGTGCCAGATTCCACTCCTTCCTTGCCCATATCCAATGTGAGCCATACTGAGCGGTGTTCACTCCCTGACAGCGGTTTCTGCACTGTAAGTTGTCTCACAAAGTCCCCATTTGCCAGCACAAGGTCAAGGGTATTTCCTAACCTTGTTGGTTCACTGACCATTTGCACCAGGAAGCTGTCCTGGAAGGCATCCAGCAGTACCTGCTTCCTTCTGTTCCTGGTTGTTGGGGTGCTCCAGTCCACTCCTGGCATGTTGAAGTCCTCCACAATCACTACACTACCCTTCCTCGCAGGTCCTCCTGATCTGTCCCGCTAGTTCCCTGTCTAACTCCTCCATCTGAGATGGTGGCCTGTACACCACTCCCATTCTAAGAATCCTATTCTTGGAATCCTGGATTTGCATCCAAAGTGACTCCGTACTACCCCCTCCCTTCCTCCCTTACACACTTCAGTCCTTCCTTCACATATAGTGCCACCCCCCCTCCTTTCCCAATCACTCTGTCCCTACGAAATAATCTGTACCCTGGTACACACAGGTCCCAGTCATTGTATTGGGTGGCCCATGTTTCCATGATGACTGCAATGTCCACCTCTCCCTCTGCTATGAGAACCTGTAACTCTGCAGTTTTCCTCCCAAGGCTCCTAGCATTAAGGGTAACCACCTTCCACCCTCCCCCTCCCATCCTGCCCTCCTTTCCTAGCATCACCAACAGTACTTGCCATTTGTCCTTTGTCACTGTTATGGGGGGTAAGCTCATATGGTTTCCCAACCTGTGGTCTCTGCATATCTCTTCCCCAACTGCCACCCCCCACTCCTAGTTTAAATTCCCAACTTCCTCTATGTACTCCTCCATCCTCTGTTTCAACACTTTCTTTCCCTCCTCACTCAAGTGTAGTCTGTCCTTGGCATAGAGACTACTGTCCTCCCAGGTCCCTCCCACCCCCCAACAGCCCATACCCTTTAGCACAACACCAGGTTCTTAGACATCTGTTAAATTCTCTATTCTCAGCTTTGTTGTGTTTGCCTTTGGCACAGGAAGTATCTCTGAAAAAGTTATTGATCTTCCTGCCCCTCACATAATTGTGCTAGTTCCTCAAACCTCCTCTGGACTGTATCTACTGTCTTGTCAGCCAGGTCGTTTGTCCCAAGATGTATAATTAAATGAGGCTTGTCCCTACCCTCTTCTAGCATATTTCAGAACAGACTGTCCCACCCTTTCCGCTGTCATTCCTGGCATGGCCTCCACCCAAATGCGACTATGCCTCTCCCCTTGCTACCCCACCTAACTCCTCTTAATATTGAGTCCCCAGCACCAAGTTTCGCCCCTCTTACTCCCTGCTTGCTTCCATTCATCTCTCTCATCTTCAGCTCCTCTTCTTCCTCTTGCACATTATTTCCCTTTACCCCTGTTGCAATTCTCCCAGCAGAACTTCCCCCGCTCCAGTTTGGTCCAGGCATTTATCAATTACTCTCTAATTTCATCATTTCCTCCTCCACCTTCTTCCCTCTAGCAGTGCACACCATTTTGAAGGCCCTTCACAAATGCCCGCCCTCTCTCTTCATAGTAACCTGTCTCTCCTTTCCACTCCATGACTTTTGCCACTTCTTGCCTCCCTCACAAGTCCCTATCTCTCCTTCCATTTGTCTTTTGTCTCCTGACCTGGTTTCCGGCAATTGTTCTTCCTGGCCTGGGCCTCTTTGTTTCTGCTTCCTCTTCTGACCTCTCTCACCACTGTTGGCTTAAATCGCCCCTCCTCATCTCCCCTTCTTCCTCCCTCCAGTATGGGCTAAACCCACCCCAATCTGCCTTGCCTGTCTTAGTTCCTCCTGCAGACCCTCAATCTCCTTTCTAAATTTTTCTATGTAGTTGCACACTAAACATCCTCCCACACTCCAGGCAATTTTTAGAAAGATTGGTGCACCGCAGTTGTTGCAACCTACCACCCTACCCATTGCTGTCGTTGCCCACCAGCTACCCCCACCCTTCCAGATGCAGGATACCACACACTCCCCAAGTCTCCCTCTCCTCCTCTATCAGTGCAAAATTTTCTTTATTTCCTTACCTCCTTTGTTGCACACGTTTAGATATATTGAGCAACTGCTTGTTATATTCCTATCCTTCCTATCCACACTCAAAAACAGACTTTAAGTAGCCATTGCACAACCTTCTTCAAACTCCTACTCCTCCCTTCCCCAATGCAATATCAATGCGAAGAAGTAATAATGAAAGCTCCTAGATTTGCATTTACTTCCCTTCCACTGAGAGAGCAGTCACCTGTTCACTTACTGCTGTTCCTTTCCTGGATGTCTGCTTTTGCTATGACAGGTGCATATCCTTTGCCTGTTTGAGGAAGTGATGTCAGAACCCCTGGTATAAAGGAAATAATGGACCAAGGGTGGGACCAGCCCAAGTCTTCCAGAAACAATCAGGTAACTGAGGCCTCTGGTCAGACCATTAGCACCCTTCCCCCACTCTGAACTCAAACGTTGCAGCTAGTGAAGCCAGCAATAATGAATCACAATTCTACTCAAAGCCCCAAAAATAAGTTTGCTACCCAAAGAAACAGGACTCCAATTCAAACAGCTTCACCAACAACACATCAAAATAGGCTTGGAATTAGAAGATATATGTCTCCAATTCAAAGAAACAGACCCAGTTAAATCACACCAATTATGTTTTAAAACAGAAGAAATAGGTCTCTACAAATGCAGCCTGCCACACAGTGAATCAAACAAATGAGCCCACTTATAGCTACCAAAACAGGTTTCAAAATTCCAACAGCCCCAAACAATACCCTGCTAGCCCCTAAGTAGTAAGAGAGAAAATAAATAACCTTCTACTAAGTAGAATCCACAAGAAACAATGTAAAACATCAAGAAGCTACTGTACTGTAGATCTGATCTTGTCCCCCTTCTAGTTCCTTCTGAGAAGCCAAAGCACTGAGATCCAAACTCTGTGATTTCCCTTGTGCTGTTTTCAAAATCAGACAGTTCCAAACTCTGTGATTTCCCTTGTGCTGCTTTCAAAATCAGACAGTTCCAAACTCAAAGTCAAAGAGAGATGGAACAAAGGATTGGAGACCTGGAAAGAGAAGTCTACTCAAAGGGGAAAGAGAAAAAATTAAGGGGAATTAAGAATAGTTAGAGAAACCCTGAATGCCATCTTAGCTGAAGAGGTCAAGAACAAACTACTCTTCGCCAGACAAAAAAATCTATGAATGGGGCAATAGGCCTGGACCACTTTTGGTTCATTTGATGAAAGGAGGGAAAGCACATATAAGGATTGTACATATTAAGGGTAAGAATGAGAACCTCATAAAGGAGGAGAATGCCATCAGGGAGTGCATTAGGGAGTTTTATCAGACCCTCTATTGAGCAGAATGCCAGGGATCTGAGCAGCTTTTTGAAAGGTTTTTCCAGGACCTTACTATCTGCAAACTAAAGGACGAAGAAACTAAAGCATTAGGAGCCAAGGTCACTACAGGGGAAATCATCAGGGCTATTGGGAAGTTAAAGAAGGGCAAAGCAGCAGACCCAGATGGTTTTGGAGCAGAATATTATAAGCTTTTAAAGGAGGAACTGGCCATACTGCTGAGAAATGTAATGGAGGAACGTAGGGAGGGGGAAAGGTTACCAAGCACTTGATGTGAGGCACTAATTACAATAATCCCTAAGGACACTGCTGAGTGTGGCTCATACAGACCAATATCCCTCCTGAACCATGATTGTAAAATCATGACTAAGGTCCTAGCGCTGCAATTGAAGGGGATGTTTGATCTGAATGGATCTGTGTGGTCCATTCAGATCAAACAAGACAGGCAGTCATATCATAATATGAGGCACCTGATGAATGTGGTGTGGTGGGGCTCTCAGCGTCCTGGAAGGGCATGTACCCTATCTATGGACACAGAGAAAGCCTTTTATAGGATTGAATGGGGATATCTGTTAAAAACACTAGAGAAGTTTGGCCTGGGGGAAGAGTTTTTGAAAATGGTTAGTGCATTTTATAGGACGCCTACTGCGAAGGTTCTGGTAAATTGTATTCCCACGAAAGGTTTCCTATTGCAGCAGGGCACCAGGCAGGGCTGTCCCCTCTCACCCCTCCTGTTCACCATGGTGATTGAGCCATTAGTGATGAAACTAAAAGGAGACCCACGAATAACTGGAGTTTTGGGTGGGGGGGATGACATATTATTTCACTTTACGCGGATGATATCCTGCTGTTCCTTATGAAACCAGCACGATCGGTCCCAGCTATGTTAGAAATAGTAGAACAATTTGCCCAGTTTTCAGGATACAAACTGAATCTGGGCAAATCTGAAATTATGTTCTTGGGGGAAGCGAAGAGGTGGAGGGTGGTGCATAGGGTCTCAAAATTGCACACAAAAGTTTATGTATTTGGGAATCAGAATTGGCAAGGAAATGGGAAGACTGCATGACCTGAATTATAAGCCCTTGTTTAAAACAATACTAGGATACCTCGGTAGATGGCAGCAGCTGCCGCTTTCATGGATGGGAAGGATCAGCCTCATTAAAATGACCGTGTTACCCAGAATCTTATATAATATGTAAATGCTGCCTTTTTGCACCATAAGAGAAGATATTAAAAGATTAGAAAAAGGGTTTACTTCTTTTATCTGGAGGGGTAAGAAACCAAGGGTGAGTCTCCATCATCTCAAAGCTGCAGGAGAACAGGGGGGCCTAAACTTCCCAGATATTAAAGGGTACTATTTGGCCACTCACTATTGCTATATACAGAACTGGGTCAATAGAAATACAGTGGCTAGCTGGTTGACCCTGGAGGAGGAAGACATTCCGGGTAGGATTTCTACATATTTGGGACAGGATGGCCTCTGTGCATACAGGCGGCTAGAGACCAGAAATCCAATGGTAATGGCATCCCTACTAGCCTGGGAAGACATTAGGAAAAGACTAGGGGTAGAGAACATAAATACTATCCTTATCCCGTTGGCGGGCAACCCTGAATTTCTGCCAGGTCTCGAGGACAAGGGATTCAGGACATGGCAAGATTGAGGAATACAATGTGTGGGGGATCTGTGTTCTAAGGCAGACTCAGGAATTACAGAGGGGGTTTGGACGTGCCAGCCACACACCTGTGTAGATATCTCCAAATCAGAAATTATTATAAGCAGTTGGGGAGATTCCAGGCAGAGGTTGAAAGAGAATTCTTAGCTGCAGTCAGGCATGAGAAAGGCTTAATGGGAAGGGCAATAAGATTGGACAGAAGGATGTTCCTAGGTGGGACTCAGAGAGTAAAACAATGGTGGGAAAAGGACCTGGAAATGGACATAGAGGACTCTAGTTGGGAGATATTACTGAGGTCGCATATGCGACTACTCATGTGCAATAAACACAAAGAGGCACAGTATAAATTCCTACATAGATTATATTACCCACCCAGCATGGTGCACAGATTCGTCCTGGGGGTCTCTCCAATCTGCAGCAAGTGCGGGGTAGAACAGGGTACCTACATCCACTACTATTGGAAATGCCCACAACTGAATAAATATTGGAAGGGAATAATGCAAGAATTATCTGGAATGTTGGGATACCCGGTGGAATTCTCTCCAAGATCATTTTTAATGGGTGTAGAATGAGAAGAGGGTGGAGAATGGATGCTATACCCCAGGTGGGTTAGAGTGCTTCTTGTAGTGGCAAGGCAGGGGAAACAAAATATATGGACCACCAATATAGCTCCCACACTAGAACAACGGAAGGATTTAGCTACGCGGGTACTGGCAGTGGATAGAATCACCTACACCCTCAAGGGACAAGAAGACAGATTCCTGGGGGTTTGGTCCAACTTCCTGAATAGGTTGCCACCAGGTGAAGCATTGCTCCTTCATGAAGGGGCAAGGCTATGAGGGTAACAGATTTAAAAGAATAGTACATAATATGGGGAGGCCCTGGTCCTTGGGGCATTGTTACCAATAGGGTCTCTGATAATTTCCAATAAGATATGTATTACTTGTATTATATAATACCATGTAGCATGTTTAATTACAGCATAGTTTGCTGTGTCAGTTAGTTTTAGTTTTCAAAACTGACAGCTCGTGAGAGCTTGTGGTGGTTTAAGTGATTAATAATACCAGCGAATAATGATTTTTGTGCTTTTACTCTTAACATATGTGTACTTCTGTGTATGTAACTGAGATGATCAAATGTGCTGGTCTATGTATTTGTATGCAAGCAATGAGCTGCCAATAAAAAATACTGTACCAAAAAAAGGGTAAGACTGTACAGTAATTGACGGCTTAGGCAGTCAACCAGATTTCTGGAACTCTACCCTTTGTGCTGAGGGACTGTTTGAATTCAGGCCAGTTGCGCTTCAGCTCGAGACACTGAGGAGAGGGGAGCCTGTGTGGCTGTGTGCTGTCTTTTCACAGGAGAGGCCTGCATCTCCTCCTGTGAGTAATCCTCTGGTCCAAAAGAGGATCAGAGCTTGGAACTGCCAGCCAGAAGACCATATAGGGTTGCTCAGCGAGTCGGCTGAGACTTCAACCGGCCACAAACCGAAGAAAAGAGAAGTTTCTTGTTTCTTCAGCTAAAAGTGCTGAGGCCTACTGTGTATGTGGAAACATTTAACCAGAGACTCCTGTGCCAAACTTCAGGAGCCATTCCAGCCAGAAGAGACTTTTCCTTTCGAAACCCAGCTTGAGGGTTCACCAGCACACAGACCAAACTTAACCTTAAAAGAGACATTTTCTTCCTCTGAGCCTATGCCACCGATGGCCCAGCCAGACTGTTACTGTACCAGCTTTGGCATTGTGGTGAGAGATCATACTTGGGGAGTCAGCTCCTGAACTGCAATCGATCGCAAGTTGCGGCCACCTACAGGGAAAGGCCATGAAGAGGAGGTGAGTCGTGTCAGCCCAGGTCCCCACCAGCTTCCAGACAGAGCACCAGGTCTTCATTTCATCAGCCTTTTCATCTACTACTTTGGTACAGTCTTTTACAGGGGGTTGCAGAGCACAAGCCAGAGGTCCAGACCCTGTTGGTAAGTGGGCTGAGCGTCAGCATATTATTAATGGTCAAACTGTTTGGTATTCTAATTGCTGAACACTGCAACTGTTCAGGTTTTCAGAAAGGGTCACTAATCAGGACTGTGGGGGGTATTAGCTTCCCAGAGGGCTGTACCTATTGTGATAGTTACCCACATAATTTTTCTGGGTGGAGGCATCATAATTTTAGCACTACTACTGGTAGGGGTCCCCCCCATACTAGGTAGTTACAAACCCAGGCCCCCCAACCTGTTATTAGGGATACAGGAAGAGGTAGTAGCCCTTGGTATAACGGCACCAGGGTTACACAGTACTACCAGTGATGTCATTATTATTGTCTTTGCATATTTTTTGTATACCAGTTTCCAGCATAGCCTTCTACAAAAGGGTACAGAAAAGACTTTTTTTTTTTCATGGAGTAATTTGTTCCTGTAAGGGCAAAAAGCAACACAAAGAAGCAACCAGAGGAATAGGGGGAAAGGGGAAATTGTTTAACCAGGAAAGGCACACTAAGCGGGAGCTTGTTTCAAGGTGAGACCTGAGAGCACAAGGAAGTTAAGTAACTTGCTCAGATTCACATAGTATACAAGTGGGGGCTGACGGAATTCAAACCCTGGTCTCCAGGTTTGCAGCTCAATGCCTTTAACCGCTACACTATACTGCCTCCTAATGACTCACTCACCATGGCAAGTTAGTCAGAACTTCTCAACTTTTTTTATTTTTTATTTATTTATTAGTACACCGGTCAACCTTTGAGCTAAGTGCAAATTTGCAAAATTCCACGTCAAATATTATAACAAACAGATTTGGATGCAGGCAGCTCAGGTGGGCATTTGTCAACAGTCAGTTATTGGGTACATGCAGCTCAGGTGAGCATTTTGTCAAAGCAACAATATACAAATATAGAATTCATGTTATGCTTTAATAAATAAGTCAGTTGATTACGGAGATATAATTAATGGGTTGTGTTTTTTACCATTGAAAAAGCCATGTATTAAATGCCATAATACATGCACGTGTATTACAGAATTTAATACAAGGATCTTTGTGCCAGACTGTCGGTGGTGCCTGAGAAGAGCGAGTGGCCCAGATCCCTGCTCTGCACTAAGGTTGTCCCTTTTTTTTATTTTAAAAATAGCTTCGGTCCCTCGTTGGCGGTGCCCACAAGGGAAGCCACATACTTAATCTCACACTCTCCGTCGGGCCGGCCAAGACAGGAGCGTCAAGAGCAGCAAGGCCCTCAAGTTGTTGCTCCTACTGCCTGTCTCCAGTGCCCCTCACCAGCCAGCATTTCTTGCCTCCTCCTCTTCTAACTTCACCCTGGGCCGGGGCGGTGAGTAGGCGTTAGCACCACTGGCCAGGTGCTGACCGCCTGAATCAAAATAAATAAATAAAAACTTTTAATTTCTGCACCGCAGAGCATGCACAGGGACAGACGAGAGTCAGCAAAAAAATGCAACCCCTTAAGTTATATAAAACAAAATATGGGGTGCAGTGTATATACTCGAATTTAACACACACATCCTCATTGTTGGACGGCTACCATAAACCCCTTGGGCTTCGCTCTTTAGTTTTATGTGCTATCCAACAACTCGGGTGTGGGTTAAATTCTCGTAACACACTGCACCCCATTCTTTATCCTATATGTAATTAATCCCAAGATTAGATCAGCAGGGAGAGGGGTGGTGAGTGGAAGACAGGGTTGCAGGAGGGCATGGTGGACTGGGGGTGGGAGGGGAGGGTAGCCTGGATGGCAGGCTCAAGTTAGGGTCAGAATAGACATCTGCATGAGGAGTCACAAGTGAGTTCCTTCTTGAGGGCACTCTTGAACAAAGACATTTGTGGTAATTCAGAGATGGAGGCACGGAGGTTGTTTAGCTAGTGTGCTGCTTGGTAAGCAAATGATAGCTGACCCTTGTTTGTTCTGTGTTTGGGGACTACCAGTGCATGTCTTGCCATGCTCCTGGTAGTATTCTGGTTGTGGACAGAGTGGAATAGTGAGGCCACACCGGGGGAGGGGGGCAAGGCCAACAAGTGCTTTTTAGGCCAGTACAGGACACTAGTACTTTAAGCATTCCCGCGGGGGAACCAGCCAGTGAGGGACTATTGGGTAGAGTTATGTATGAATCTGTCAGAGCCTATGATGAATTGGCAGGCCTTATTGAGCAATACCCTCACCCTATCCAAAGCAGTGTCGGAAGCTGCCCCATATACAGCGAGACCGTAATCGATGAGCAGGAGGACAGAGCTTGCTACAGATAGGCGCCTAGCCTTAGGGATTTGGTTCAAACACTGCCTGAAGAGGGCTGCTAGTTTTCTATTGGCCAGGCTAACAATGTTGTCCACATGCTCTGTGAAAGTTACAGATTCATCCAGTGTTACCTCCAAGTATCTAAAGGTAGAGACCTGTTCTAGAGGGAACCCCAGCGCATTCAGGATGTCATGGGGGGAGTATTTCTCTTTAGATGGCTACTGGCAAAGAGCATAATTTTAGTTTTTTTTATAACTAAGGACAAGTTTATTCTGCTCGAACCAATGTTCAAGGGACTTGAATCTGCTTTGAAGCTCCCTAGAGATGACCTCTTGCTGGGGGCTGCTCTTGAAGATGATCATATCATCAGCATCAAGCAGCCCATGTGTTTGAGGATATGCACCTGGAAAGCCATCAAAACATGGACTGAAAAGAAGAGGTCCTAGTATTGAACCCTGTGGAACTCCTACAGAGACCCGTTTTGCTTCAGAGAGCAGTCCATCAATCTTAACCTTCTGTGTGCGCCCAGAAAGGTAGCAAAGAAACCAAGACACTGTCTCCAGAGAGAGACCAAGGTGTTGAAGTTTTAGAAGTAATAGAGAGTGATCAACAAGAATGAACACCTGGGAAGATCCACATATGTTTTTGTTTGACTACTCTTTTAGATGGGTGCCAATGTAACACTGGTACACTCCCGATGAAAATACTGTGCAGGTGCCATGAAATCCTTGTCTAATAAAGTGGCTAGTAAGTGCCTATGAAAACATTGAGGAATACCACTGTGTATTAGCATGGAAAGTGCATTCTAGACTTGAAATTGTGACACATCTAAGTAATGATCTGTACACCCTGAGGAAGGGATCTAGAGGCACCCTGAATCTTTGGTGGGACACAGGCTCCCATTCAAAAGAATGGTCACATGAAAATAAAAAAAAGTTTTTATTGAATAACATATTGTGGTGAGTGAGTCATCTTTCCAGTAGCCCTTTTTTAGTTTTCTGCCAAGTGCCCGTAACAGTTCAGGAAGGGTGTTGCTGTATAGTAATTTGAATTTGTATGTATGTATGTATAAGGAGGGGTCTCTCTGTCATGCACACCTTATGCGCCTTCACACACCAAGCTACCTTGGGGTTGGCCTGGGTTCATTTTGGTGCAATACACAAATTCAGTACCAGTAATAGGTTTTGGAACCTCCACCTGGGGCAGGGGTATATAAGGCTACCCAATGTGGCCCTAACCTCCCCTCAGAAACAGATATTATTTTCCCTCCCACACACACACAGGTAACTTTCCCCTCACGGTAGTAACACACACCAAACAATAACCATGAACAACAATTAGAACATGAAATAACCTTAGATTTATTAAAGGGGAGGGGTAAAGGAGAAGCAAAAAGCATAAAACAGCAGGTTAACAACTGTCCCCCTTACAGTCCCTGTAAAACCCCCAGCAGGTACACCTGGGCACCCCCCACCATGGCCGTAAGGATAGTGAATGTCCATTGCGGTGGGTACCTTAATGGGTTGCTGGTGGCCAACCCGATGACACAATGGCATGGCACAAAGGGGATGCAGAGGGAATCACAGTTTTAACTTGAGCAGGATAAACATTGCACACGAGGCCCCAATGGGATTTCAGAAGGAATAAACAGGTAATGTTTTCAGTCTTCTGCCTTGGAAGGGGGGTTCTGAAGCTTAAAAAGCAGCTGACATCTTCAGGAGAACTTCAACAAAACATAATATTTAGATACCATTCACCTTGTATTTCACATTAGTTCTGTATCTTTCCTCCCCATTATTTATTACTGGTGTAATCTGCATGAAAACACAATCTTTGCTCCTGAACAATTTATCTACTCCCGTTGCTTTCTCCCTAACTTAGGTCATAATGCACTGCTTGTAACATTACAGTTTTATTTATTTAGTTTTTGTTGACCGGGTAAGTGCACTAGACAAATACTGCCTATTTTCAGGCATGACCCGGGGGAGGGGGATACAGATGAATGCCAACTGACCTTGAACCAGATTAAGCTGTTGGTGGCATTTTTAGTGAATGACGGAAATTTGGCCAGGACACCAGGGAAATTCCCCTACTTCCTGCTTCCTGTGAGCAGGGGGGACCCATTTTCCTGTGGGACCAAGATGGCGGCTCCCATGGATCCTGGTGTGGAAGTGTTGCAGACAGGAGAGCAGACCTTCTTCTCCTGGTCTGAATTCAACAGGGGCTGAAGATGAAATTTTGGGTGAAAGTACTACTATCCCTGAAGGAAAGAGTATGGATATTTATATGTCTATAGAATGATTATCTGTGGAACCTGGTTTGGATATTGAAAAAGATGCAGCAGGTAACTTGGAATCATGACAACAAAAACTTTTTCAGCTTGTATTAGTTGAAGAGGAGCATCATTTGCTGGAAAAACAACGTTTGGAAGAAAAACGAAGTATTTTACAGTCTGGAATGGCTTCTGTCAACCTGAATTTCAGGCCTGTCAAACTAGCAGATGGCACAGCTGCTCCTGAATCTACTACAGCAGGGCTGGGTGAGTTTTCAAATGCTTTCTCTAAGGCTGGCAGTAAAAACACCTTTAGTGGTGAGTGCCAAAAGCCTGAAGTTTCTAGTCCACCTGTTCCCCTTTCTGTTTATGGTACAGTGCATGAAAAAAATGTTCAAGGTTGTTTACAAGCTGAATCATGGCTACTGATTCAATCTAAGCCACCGACTGCACCAGTAAATGCCTGCTCTGATGTGTCTATTTCCAAGGCTGGCAGTTACAACATCTTTAATGGTGTGTGCCAAAAGCCTGAAGACTTTGGTTTACTAGCTCCCCTTTCTGATCTTGGGACTGTGTCTGGGTCTAAAAATGCTCAAGTTAACTCACAGGCTGAAACACAGCTCCCTGTCTTTTCCAAGTCGTTGATGGCTCAAGCGCAGCTGACAATAACGAGCCAGGAGGTTTCAGCAACGGCCTGGTGTCAAAGAAAACAAGCGAGGGCTTAGAGTCTGACTTGCAGGCGAATACATCAGCTCACCCTGCGGAGCAAAAGGTGCATGGCTCAGTTGTTGGGGTCCCACATGAAAAATCCCCTACAGTGGTTCCACCGGACTTTACACTTTCAGAAACAGCAGGGTTTATTTTTAGACAATCAAACCCTGCAGAACATGGGACGGCAATAATCTACCAAACCAGGTTAAACACACAAGAGAACGCTACAGACTTTTTCTTTGAGAACAAAAAATCTGAGAGTGCTGTACTAGAGAAGAAGAAGAATTTAAAATCCATTGATAAGGCTCACCAGGTCGCTTCCCTTTTTGATAAAAACACGATTTCTGGCCCTGGGGAGAATATTTCTGAGATGGCTTTATGGACACCGCAAAAAGCCCTTTCAGGGGCAGGAAGGACTAGATCCACAAAAGGGATATGGATTCCAGACCCCGTGTGGGATATTTCTTTCTCCCAAGCCACAGCAGAATGGAAGTTTGTGGTTTCTTCCAGGCCCGTATTAAACACACCTGTTCATTCTGACTCCCATACTACAATTGTGTCGCCTGCCTCAGAACCGATTTGGGACAGCTCTTAAACAGTCTCTACTGACTCTTTTCCACCTTTGATACCTGGGGCACAGGGGGTTGGAGAGAAACCCCCTCCTTTGTTGTCAGACCAGTCATGAGAATCTAAACCCTTACTGTCTGAGCTTTTTTCTAATACTAAACAAGTGGCTGCTCCCCGCAGGAACGCAGTGCAGATAAGATATAAGGGGGGGTTAGGAAAATCAACCTGATAGATATCATGTGGGGAAAATTTTATTAAAGGATTCTCTGCATTTCTCTCCGAAGGAAGTTTATGCTTTTATCAATATTTCAGGAGAGGATAATTATGGCATTAGTTTTCGAACATCTTATGCACTAGATTTGTTCTGGGAGAGGTATGGGCAAGTCAAGACATCTCCGACATGGACCCCTTTTGTAGTTATACCTCTGACTAAACCTTTAAGTATGTGACCGTTATGTTTCGTAATGAAGAAGTTCATGTTGAAGATATCACATACTGGTTATCACAGAAATGTGAAATACTCAGTTCACCAGAAGCCATTTTGGATGGAGAGCTTTTCTGGACTGGGGAGTGGAAGTACAAGGTAAAACTACGGCAGGGTGAAACAGGAATAGAGCATATTCCAAACTCCCTCCTTTTGGGCAGAGACCGTGGGGTCTGTTTTTATGCAGGTCAACCCCGGGCCTGCTATAGGTGTGGTTCTCGCACTCAACTTTCAAGCACTTGTGACAAACCCCATTGCAACAACTGTGGGGAAATTAGTCACAGCATTATACAATGTGCTAACCATACTTGCTGGACTTTTATGAGGAATATGGGCTATCTTCAGTGACTGCCCTTGGGCAGCCCGTAACAAAGCAAACTGTATTAGCCCTGAGCTCCTCATCCAGCAAGCGCAAGATTTGGCGGACCCTGCTCAGCTCGGCCCCAGTACCTCAAATGATATTTCTCAAACCTCCCCCCCACCGCACCCTCCCCTTTGGTCTTTCCAATCTCCCACAAGGATCTTCCTGACTCCCCCCTTCTTCTCTACATCCCCAAACTCCATCCATAGATCCCTTAGTGATTTCTATTGATTTAGAATCACAAGAGGTTTTGAACCAGGCTCCAGTACAACAAATCATGAAACCAGATATGCTCACTCCAGTTTGTTATTCAGATATGCCTATTCTCCAAAAGATGGTACTAGTGTACCTTTTTCAGACCCCTTACCTTGTAGAAGATCTTCTAGATTTTCTAAATCCATTCCCTCGGATCTCCCTACCCCAGTGAAATCTAAAATTCATATGCTGCCTTGTTTACCCCTTGGGGAGACTCTGAAATGGAAGTGGGGGATTCAGATTCCCAAAAATCCTTTAATGACCAAGGTCAGAAAAAAATGTAGATGGTGATTATAAAGAGGAAAAAAAGAAAAAGAGGAAAAAGACCTAGGTACTCTTTCTAATGGAATTTTGAATGACTTGTGGTTTAGTCAGCTCCTTCAATGTTCATAGTTTGTTAAATTATGAAAAACGAAGGGTTGTGTTTCAGTTTTTACCTGATAAAGCCATAGATGTTTTTGTTTAATTCAGGAAACCTGGATGCATGCTGCAGATCAGATTCGTTCTTTTAAGAGGGAGTGGGTCTGGGGTCCATCCTATTGGTCTTTCGGCCAGAATGTGGCTGATGGGGTTGGGGTTGGGGTCCTTTTTCATTCTTTCAATTTTTCTCTCCGTAAATTATATGATTTGATACCAGGGAGAGCTTTGATTTTAGATGGTCTATGGAATAATATGGACTGTCATTTTATTTCAGTTTATGCTGCCCAAATAAAGGCAGAAAGAGTAAATCTCATAAGAGCAATCCAACCTTTTTTAGTTACACACTATAAAATATTTCTGTGTGGTGATTTTAATTGTCCCTTGGTTACAGGGGACAAGCGATAAAAAGGAGATACAAAAAAATATATTGTGATTCCCATGCATTATCTCAGATGATTTCTTCGGCTGGGTTATTCAATTGTCATTTACTAAATACTAAAGGCCCTAAGTTTACTTATACACAGAACAATTATTCTTCGACCATTGATTATATCTTCATATCAGCAAATGTTCCTAAAGGTTCTTTAACTATGATTCCAGTTACTTTTTCAGACCATTTGTTACTGTTGTTTTCTATGCATCATTTTGTTCCAAAATCTACTCTTTATGTCAGATGGAAGCTTAATGACTCTATGTTAAATGATCCAGTGGTTATTCAGGAGGTAACAGTTTTGTTTCAAGCCAGGTTGTCGGCTGAATGTCTATATACTGATAAAGGTGAATGGTGGATGGACACCAAAGCTGACATAAAAAAGTGGTTTTCTAAATATGGAAAAAAAGAGGAAATGCTGCCTTTCTGCACTATTTATCCCTTAGGCAACAGTTGCATAAATTAATTACTTTATCAAATTCATCCAAATATGATTACTCTAGTCAGATTTCCACAGTAAAGGACGCCATGAAAGTTTTTGAATCTACCAGAGCAAGATCAATTCATTCTCTTCTGAATCATAACACAAAATCTTCATCTATAGGTGATCCCTATGAAGCCTGTAAAGATTTAAAACATACAGGCTCTTTGGAGTCTCTAAGTACCCCAGATGGCAGAACAGTTACTTCTTTAGTAAACATAGAGGCTGAAATTCAGAGACATTATGGCTCTCTTGAATCAGTCAGTAATATTTTATCCTCTGACATAAATAAGTTTTTAAGGTCAGTGGAGATCCCTATTTTCCCAATAGAAGTACAAAATTTACAATCTCCAATCACTGAAATAGAAATTACACAAGCTATTAAAGCATTACGGCTTCATCCTGCTCCAGGTTTGGATGGTATCCCTCACTCTTTCTATAAACAATTTATTTTACAATTGGTAGACTGTTTATTTATTACTTACAATTATTGGTTTACTAATAACATTATACATCCCGAGTTTTCTGAAGGACTTCTATTTTGTCTTTATAAAAAAGGGGACTGTACTCAAATAAATAATTAGAGACCTATAGTTTTGATGAACACTGATTATAAAATATTGGCACATATGTTAAATACTCGCTTAAAAGCGTATGTCTCCAGGGTGCTATCTCCAGTTCAGTATTGTGGTTTACCTGATAAAAATATTCAACAAGCCTTAGGGACCATAAGAGATATCATCTATCATTGTAATATTTCAGGAGTGTCTGGTTGTGTGGTAACAGTAGATCAGGAAAAAGCTTTTGATAGAGTTTTACATAAATATTTGTTTGCAGTATTAAAGGCGTACAAAATTCCATCACTTTTTATATCTCAATTACAGTTATTATATTCTTTTTTTACAGTCCGACCTCTTTTAAAAGGTGTGGTCAGACAAAAATTCATGGTACACTCTGGAGTCCGACAAGGATGCCCTTTGAGCCCTTTGCTGTATAGTTTTTCCCTTGAACCTTTACTCCATTTGGCTGTAGCATCTCAAATGAACTGGAATTACTGGGCTCGGCATCCTCATGCCTTATGCATTCAAGCTTATGCTGATGATATCTGTGCTTTTTTTTCAGATCCTGGGCAAATTAATCTTTTTTTACAAGAAATTGCACTTTATCAGAAGGTTTCGAATGCCAAATTGAATATGGGGAAGAGTAAAGGTCTTTTTATTGGGCCTAATGTCCATCCTGATTCCATCTGGTATGGACTGTCTATGTCTTCCACTCCTTTAGAAATATTGGGGATCACTTTTGGACCACATAATTTACCTGAACAAAATTGGGAAAAAGCTATTATCAAAGCAAAACAGAAGGTAAACAGATGGAGACAGTGGAAATATTCCAAAATTAAGCGAATTGCTATATTAAAAAAGTTTATTTTACCATTATTACAGTATGTAGCAGTATTACATCCATTACCCATCAAATTGGAAACAAGGATCTATAGGCTATGCTTTCAAATGTTATGGGGATCAAAATTAAATCCCATTAGATGCAATTATACCTATTTGGATCTCAAAAAGGGGTGGTCTCAACATGATAGAACCAGTTGTTTTCCTCCATGCTTTGTTTTTTTAAGCATTCGGTTGGCACTATACTACACAGCAAGGACAATATTTCAAAGGCTTGGATGACAAAAGGCCAAAGGCTTGGATGACAAAAGGCCTAGCTGTATATTTTAAGTCATAGCTACAAATAGCACCAAAAATACACCCACGTCTTAATATTCCCCACTATTTTTTGCCAGCTGCTCAAAAATTATATAAATGGGGTATCATGAAAAATGGTCCCATCACACTTTCCACAAAATCTCTATATCAAGATATCATTGATAGAAATTATCCTAAGGAACCCTGTTTTAAGAATTGTCCCTCAGTAGATAACCATTACATTCTCCACCAGTTGACACTTTCAAGAATTCCTCAGAAAATGTGGGAGAACTTGTGGCTCAAAGTCCATGGGAGGTTGAATATAAGGGGTAATGCTAAACATATGAATGAACAGAATGAAACTGTCCCTATATGGAATGTATAGCGCAGATGGAAACTATGGAGCATTTCTTATTACACTGTTCTTATATAGTTGCTTTATGGAATTATTTAGCAATCAAATGGAAATTAAATTGGCTCCGTTTTCTGACATATGATATACTGGTGGTGGGGAAATATGAACCAGGATTATCTCAGTTCCATTCACACACTTTAATAGTGTTTTTCTGCTGCCTTAGATTTTATCTGTGGCAGGCTCATTGCCAATGGGTGCTACATCAGAATAGGATGTCTTTTGAATGTTTGAGCACATTAGTTTGTAAAGAACTTCAATATATTTATAAATCAGATTGCTTAAAACACTCTGCACATCAGGTGCTACAATGGTGGAAGGGTTTCACTTTTTTATTAAATATAAATAAGAGATTATTTGCATAATTTGATCTAAATTTGTTTTGAGCTTTGTAAATTTCTTTTTCTGTTTTTTTTTTTCCTTTTGATAAACATGTATCATTGTTGGTTTGGATTATCTTTGATGTGTTTCTGATGTATTTCAATAAAAATCTCCCATACTTTTTTCGATAAGTGCCATGGGATCTTTAACATCCACCAATCCAGGCAGATGGGACCCCGGTTTAACATCTCATCCAAAAGACAGCACCTCAGAAGTGCAGCACCCCTCTCATGCTGCACTACAGTGTCAGTACTGGGATACTAACCGAAGTGCCAGATGTGGGAACTGAACCCACAGCCCTCTGATCTCCTGGCCTCAGAAGCAAGTGTGATACGTACTGAGCCACTGACACTGTTACTCCTATGGCAACAGATTGTGATGTCACAACACAGAATTATGACAAAGTAGGGAGTAAGCTACAGAGGCAGATGAATTCTTAGGGATAGAGATCATGTATTCATACAAATTTCCTCAGTACTAAATAATGAGGAGGAGAAATCTATAGAATATATATGGAATGTAAGCTGAATTGTACCTAAATATCATGGGCTGGATTCAGAAAGCTTTCTGAAGGTGCAAAACCTTCCCTAAGTCTCCAAAACTGCCACAGCTATGGAAAAAAGGAAAGATTGCTCTGAGTACTATTCACAAAAACCTCCGCAGCTGCAGAAAAAAACACTAGGGACTGTGGAAAAAAGTGCAGTTGCAGAAGTTCCTGAGGAAAAAAAGGTGTTAGATAAGTAAGGCACAGCCCCTCAAAGGCTATTCTCAGCCAGTATTTTCCCGCAGTTGCGGAAAAAAATGTTACACTCATTGGAGTGAGGTGTAATTCTCCCTCAGCAAACTGCAGTAGTGCCCCAACAATTGAAATCAATTAGGGTGGAGGTGAGGCACAGGTAATAGCATCCCAGTGGGTATAGCAGTGGCTGGTGTTACAGCAACAATAGCACACATTGCCATGAGATGGCAACAGGCAACAACCACCAGATGCAGTGCAGCCCATGACGGAGCTCCACAAGCAGTAGAGCCTGATCAGCCTGCAAAGAGTACTACCCCTGCAGGCAACAGGAACACCCAAGGGAGGGACGACCAGCAGTGACGGTTGGCCACTGTGGTACCATGGTATTGCTGGTACCTGTAGTGCTGCAGTGATCCCAGTTGAGGGACTGGTTGCTGGACTCTTTGTGGGTACTTTCAGCTTCATGCTATGGCAGAAATGTTAAAGTCTGCTGCTCCAGCTAATTAGGTTCATTGTTGCTGTGCTTCCTAAGCCATTTCCACAGCTGTGGAGCCACAGTTGCGGATTTTCAGCACTTGCTCAATTAACACAGCTGCTCAATTTCCACAACTGTGGGGATTTTTACGGAACTCCGCACCTGCACAAATTTTCTTTATGGATATCATGCAACTGTGTTTCGGCAGTGCTGCAGGCTTTTTTTCCCGCAGCTGCAGGATTGTTGGCTTTCTTTTTGAATCCTTCCCCATGTTTTTTAAAGTTTTCTTCGACAGGTCAGGAGCTCTTTAACAAAATCCTGCCCAGAACTTCACCCCCTCTGATTATCTAGCTCATCTATCTGACTACTTTTTGAAAAGAACTCCTCGAGACCGCAGCTCAGAGGTACTCACAATTTGTGGAAAGTCTCAGCAGGTGCTGAGGAATGACACAAACTAGTGCTACCACTCTGAAATCAGCAGACAGTCTCTCAGGGAACCACAGCTATAGGCTGGAGATTGTAAGCAGGAGAAGGATTCTTCACCCTTGATGGGCCTTTCACCATCTTCACCCCACAGGCCTTTCATCAACTTCACTCCACGGGCCTTTCATTGTCTTCACCACGGGCCTTTAGTAATCTTCCAATGGGACCACCCAGGCTTGTGGTCACCCAGGACATCCAGCAGGATACACAAATGTCTGCTGGAATTTAAATGTGGCTGGGCTTGTTTGCAGTCTCACAGCCCCAACCAGGGTAAATGCTTTTTGGCTGTTAAAAAAAAACAGTTCAGAAGTCCCAGCAACATTCAAAAAAGAGAAAACAGTTCAAAGAGTTTACAGCTTAACAACTGTTGCACAGCAGTTCAGGTAAATCCCACTGGGAAAACCAAATCAGCAGTCCAGTTCAAACTTCCTTCAGGGAAACTTGGCTAGTGGGCAGTTTGCCTCAAGAGATTTGCTGGGCTCAGAGTGGCCTTTATGCACCACTGGCTAGCCTTCTGACTCATGCAGCCCTCTTCAAACAATCTCCTCTCCACTTTCTGCTGGACTTCTTCCAGATACACAGGCATGACCCCTTATATAGCAGCCCTAATCCTCTCTCCCATTGGTCAGCTTTATTCTGGGCAGTGAAGTGTGCCCTGTAAACCCACCCCCACCCCCAAAACCCCGGTGGCATGGAGAACTACCCGGGGCCAGTGTCTTTGTTTACATTTTCATGCCTGGCTTTTGTAGCCTCTCAAATTATTTACAAGCCCAGCTAAGGCAGTTGATCACCTATTCTGGCCCTGCATATGGTGCAGGGACCAGGAAAACCATAATTTTGATCCCAGATGAGCCCTGTTTGGCTAGTAAGGTTCTGAAAAGAATAGGTGCCCTTTCTGCATCATACTGAGATGAGGGTGTGCATGCACACCTCGTCAATACAGTTCCCATTCCCAGTGGCCATTACGGAACTGGGATATCCCCAATAATGCACCCAGAGGCACTGACTATTTAATTCCCAGCTCTGCTGCCTGCCCTGGAGCCAAGAATGCTTTTTATACTACTTGGCCAAGCTGTTTAAAGGAGGCGCAGCTCCTTTACGGCTGGCCGCACATGCGCAGATTTCACATGAACAGCCATTATTATTTACATCCTGTCCAGCTCTGGATATCTCCTGGACTGGGTGGCAGTCTTTTTTCGGCACCCAGATGTGCAAACAGTCCAAAGGGACCTCAGCCCCCTCCCCTTATGGGGCAAAGGAAACAGGAGGATTCGGTAGCAGCAGCTGTTGAGCTCAAGCAGGGAGCCCTTTCACGAACCCCACCAAGGGCTCTGTAAGGAAGCCCTCCAGTCCCAATTCACAGCGGAGGGGACCAGAGGCAGAAATCAGTCACATCAGGGACAGCAAAGGGCCTTAGCCCAACTCAGATAATCGAGGGTTGGGGGGCTCACATATCTATCTGTCTGTCCAGTTAAAATCTTTATCTGATCATGTTTGCCTTAAGCAGTTATTATTTAAGCAATGCTAAGAAAGAGAAAAACATAACTTATTTTAACAACTTATTTTAACAATTTACAGTAATGATTTCCACTACGTTTTAGTTTCTTTACTGCCCTGCAAAGTCTGGGCCATTGCTTCTTGCATTTTTCCTTCACCCACTGCTGCTACTGCTTTACATCTGTGTTTTTGTATTTGCATATAGTTGTCTCTGCTTTGTTCATAAATCTGTGCTTGATATATCTCCTGTAATCTGACTTTTGCCTGCCATTTACATTATATCAATGTGTATGTTTCCTGGTATGTATTTTTATTTTCCTCTCCCTCTCCCAGGTTGCACCTGGAAACAAGCCTCTGCTTGGTGTTTCTCTCCCGGTCACCAGTTTTCAATAAATAAGTAAACAACTAAATAGATAAATAGTAGAGAGTGATCAGATTGTATAAAAGAGCTTCCTTGCCCTGAAAAGATCAGTAGTGAAAGTTTTGGGCATTTCCACACGACTAAAAAGGCACTTTTACTGCCTTCCCCCTTCACTTGTTGTAACATATTCTCAACAGCTTTCTTCTCTGTTGGGTTATATTGGTTCATAATTGCAATAAGCCACTTTCTGTGGGTATGGGAATCTAGAAAATGAAATTCTGAATATAACCAAAAATGTAAAAAGTATCCCCCTCATGCTTCCAAAGAAAAACCCTCCCCTATTGGCCTTTGATTTAATGCACACACAAAAAAGAAAAGGGTCATATGGACCCTTAACGCTCCCTTTCAACACAGGCAAAGTATTCATGGACTGAGGGGTGGGGTGGTAGCTGCAAAGCATTCATTTATGTTAAATAAATTCTACTACACCACTTTCTGACCCCACAGAACCCACCATCACCCCCCGACAGACACCTAGCAGGGTTATTTCCAGGTAGAGGTATGACCCATTGCCCCAGTATCTTCCTCAGTCTGCAGGCTAAAACCATGGCTCAGGCGCAGACCCCAGCCCACACACAAGACTGGCATAATTTGTCAAAAGCAAGTGAGTGTAATTACTGCTGCTTTATGTTTCTCTTTTTTTTGTGAATTTTTTTTCTCCCTGTCCACCACCTCAGTTGGGACATCTGACAGGCAACCTCTCAGCCGCATCTACCACTTGCTCCTGGACAGTGTCTTCAAATGACTTACCCCTCTCCTCCCCATGGCGGGGTCATGAGGAGCCAGCCCCCTCACACAGAAATCTGGAGATGGGGCTGACCCCTTATGGCTCTGCCACAAAGGGTCAGCCCTCCAGACAGAAATCTGGCTTGGTCAGGGGATCGATGGAGACAGGGCCCATGCATACCGTATTCATAGGCAGCTGAAGGGGGGGGCGCTCTTCCTTGGTTAGTCCCTCTCACCTTCCCAATACTGTACAAAGACTTCATGGCCTTAAGCGCGGCAGTGGTAGCATATATGCACACATGTAACCCAGGTGCCACCTTCCAATGGGCTACTACCCCTGCCTCCACCCCTGAATGCAGGTTAAGAGGCCTGGGTTCCAATTTAACAGTTACTAGGGATTATTTACCCACAGTAGAACTACAATTATGGTGCCTCCACCCAAAGTAATATTTAAGTGGGTTAGATCTTAAGCTAGCACAACCCTCTGAGAAGTTGTACCTACCCACAGCCCCAACTAGTAACCTTATACATAAAGTTTCACAAAACACTGTATCTGGCATTGAAGGCATAATTATTGGTGAGTGTTAATAATATGCTCATGATAACCACACTTACCAACAGGGTTTTGGCTTCTGAGGACACACCCTGAATACCTGCAAGGAACAGTTACTGGCAACCACAGTATACTGTTTAACTGAAACACTAACTTTAAACTAGGTAATAATATGCTCATAGTCCAGATTAAACTTCAAACAACAAAACTGGTTTATTCAGGAGGTTGAATGAGGGAAGGGGTGTGAATTTATGGTTAAAGATCATAGCATTTAGCTGATATGCTTCAGTCATGCAAACATCACATTTCGGCCCTGTAATTTACAGTTCTTGCTGCTTGGTACCCAGAGTGAATTTAGGTGCAGGCCTGAGGTGTTGCCGCGCGTAGGCCAGCGTTGCAGCTGGTTGGGGCCCTTAAACAAATAAAACGTGCTTTTGGTTAGAGTAAACTCTTTCAAACAAGAAAGCAATTGTAATCCACAGCCGGATGGCTGGCAATCACAGTTAAACACCAAACTGAATTTAGAAGGCAAATCAGATGACAATAGACACTTTAACTTGTGTTGCAGGGTTAAGGCCCTGAGCTTACTCATGGTACCGGAACCAATGGAACCGATGGCTGTAGTCAGACTGAGTTTTTCTTCGCCAGGAATGATCATGGGGACCAGGGCCGACACGACTCACCTCCACTTCATGGCATTTCCCTTCAAAGTGGCCGCAACCTGCAACTGTCTTCTCTGCAGGAGCTGACTCCCCGAGCTGGCCTTTAGCCAGGCTGGCTTGCGTGCTGCAGCAACAGGCTCTTGGGCCATTCATGACACAGGTCCAGCACATGCAGTTAACTCTCTGGCACAGTTCAACTAGGTTAAGAAAGGGGATAAAACCTTTTATAGGTACATTAGGGAGCAAAGAAAGACTAAGGCAGGGATATTGAGGCTGAACAAAGAGGAATCTGGTTGGGCAGAGAGCGACAGTGAAAAAGCAGGGATACTGAACCAATACTTCTGCTCAGTATTCACAATGGAAAAGCAGGAGGAAATACTTAATTAGGTCAACAGAAGCACTCTGGATAGGGGGGTTGATATTAGTCCTTTCACAGAAGAAAGGGTTCTGAAAGAACTCTTGAAACTGAAGGTAGATAAAGCAATGGGGCCTGATGGGATTCACCCCAGAATTCTAAAAGAACTAAGGGAAGAACTAGTAACACCACTGACTACCCTTTTTAATAAATCATGGGGAGGATGGTGTGATACCTGAGGACTGGAGGAGGGTGGATGTGATTCCTCTTCACAAAAGTGGGAGCAAGACAGAGGCAGGAAACTACAGACCTGTCAGCTTGACCTCAGCGGTAGGGAAAATGATGGAATCACTTCTGAAGGAAAGAATTGTTGAGTACCTAGAGGCCAGTGGGGCACAGGACCCAAGGCAGCATGGATTCACAGCAGGGAGGTCATGTCAGACAAATCTAATTGATTTCTTTGACAGGGTGACCAAAGCAGTAGACCAGGGAGGGGCTGTGAACATGGCCTACCTAGACTTTAGCAAGGCATTTGACACAGTCCTGCACAAAGATTAATAAACAATTAGCCAGCCTGGGAGTGGGTCCCAGGGTGGTAGCCTTGGGTAAACACTGGTTGGACAACAGGACACAGCGGGTAATAGTAAATGGAGTCCACAGTGAAGAAAAGAGGGTTACTAGTGGGTACCGCAGGGTTCAGTACTGGGTCCAGTCCTTTTAATGTCTTTATAAGTGACATTGCAGAGGGACTGGAAGGGAAAGTATGTCTCTTTGCAGATGATACAAAGATCTGCAACAGGATTGATACACAAGGTGGGGTGGAAAGGATGAAAAGGGACTTAGCAAGGTTGGAGGAATGGTCAAATATATGGCAGCTTAGATTCAGTGCAAAGAAGTGCAAAGTAATGCACCTGGGAAACAAAAACCCAGGGCAAGAGTACACAATAGGCGGTGAGATACTAACAACAAAGTTGAAAGTTTCTATCATGTCCCCCCTCTCCCTTCTTTCCTCGAGGTTATACATCTTAAGCTCCTTTAGTCTTTCTTCATATGTCTTCAGATGCAGACCCTGCACCATTTTGGTTGCCCTCCTCTGGACAGCCTCCACACTGTCTATGTCTTTGTGGAGATGGGGTCTCCAGAACTGTACACAGTACTCCAGATGTGGTCTTACCAACTGTCTGTACAGAGGGCCAACAACTTCCTGTTTTCTACTGGTAATGCCTCCCCCTATGCATCCCAATATCCCCCCAGCCCTCCTTACTGCCTTTTCACATTGCTGACCCACCTTTAGGTCATCTGATATGACTACCCCCAGGTCCTTTTCCATTTTTATTGTTGTCAGTATCTCACCACCCATTGTGTACTCTTCTCCTGGGTTTTTGTTTCCCAGGTGCATTACTTTGCACTTCTTTGCATTGAATCTAAGCTGCCATACATTCGACCATTCCTCCAACCTTGCCAAGTCCCTTTTCATCCTTTCCACCCCACCTTGAGTATCAACCCTGTTGCAGATCGTTGTGTCATCTGCAAAGAGACATACTTTCCCTTCCAGTCCCTCGGCAATGTCACTTATAAAGACATTAAAAAGGACTGGCCCCAGTACTGAACCCTGCGGTACCCCACTAGTAACCCCACTTTCTTCACTGTGGACTCCATTTACTATTACCCACTGTGTCCTGTTGTACAGCCAGTGTTTTACCCAGGCTACCACCCTGGGACCCACTCCCAGGATAGTCAATTTGTTTATTAATCTTTTGTGCGGGACTGTGTCAAATGCCTTGCTAAAGTCTAGGTAGGCCATGCCCACAGCCCCTCCCTGGTCTACTACTTTGATCACCCAGTCAAAGAAATCAATTAGATTTGTCTGACATGACCTTCCTGCTGTGAATTCATGCTGCCTTGTGTCCTGTGCCCCACTGGCCTCTAGGTACTCAACAATTCTTTCCTTCAGAAGTGATTCCATCATTTTCCCTACCACAGAGGTCAAACTGACAGGTCTGTGGTTTCCTGCCTCTGTCTTGCTCTCACTTTTGCGAAGGGGAATCACATCTGCCCTCCTCCAGTCCTCAGGTACCACACCATCCTCCCATGATTTATTAAAAAGGGTAGTCAGTGGTGTTACTAGTTCTTCCCTTAGTTCTTTTAAAATTCTGGGGTGAATCCGATCAGGCCCCATTGCTTTATCCACCTTCAGTTTTAAGAGTTCTTTCAGAACCCTTTCTTCTGTGAAAGGACTAATATCAACTTTCCTATCCAGAGTGCTTCTATTGACTGGATTAGGTATCTCCCCCTGCTTTTCCATTGTGAATACTGAGCAGAAGTATTCGTTCAGTATCCCTGCTTTTTCACTGTTGCTCTCTGCCCAACCACCTTCCTCTTTATTTAGCCTCAGAATCCCTGCCTTAGTCTTTCTTTGCTCCCTAATGTACATATAAAAGGTTTTATCCCCCTTCTTAACTGAGTTGGCTAGCTTTTCTTCGGTTTGGGCCTTTGCTATTCAGACTGCCCTCCCCGCTTCCTTCTGCTTTAACTGGTACAGTTCTTTGTCCTGCTCCTTCTGTGTTGCTTTATACTTCCTGAATGCTATCTTTTTCTCCCTAACCTTCCCCGCCACTTCTTTTGAGAACCATAGTGTTTTTTCCTTTCATTTTGATTTTTTTATTTGCTTCACACAAAGGCTTGTTGCCTCTGTGATGGCAATTTTGATGTTTTCCCATTGTTGCTCCACCCCACCTTCTTACCTGTTTGCTAGTTTTTTTCTGAGGCACTCTCTCATTTTGACAAAATCAGCCCTCCTGAAGTCTAGTACTTTCACTTTTGTATGGCTTGACCCTGTAGTTAAGTTTATCGTGAACCACTCTGTTTGGTGGTTGCTTGTTCCCAGATGGCTACCCACTTCAAGATCAGAGATCCTCTCTCCATCCCCATTTGAGAGTACCAGGTCTAAGATTGCGCCCTCCTGAGTGGGTTCCAAAACTAGCTGTCTGAGGCATGCCCCCTGTAAGGTATCAAGAATGGACCTGCTCTTGGATGTGGCTGCAGCAAAGGTGCACCAATTAACATCTGGCATATTCAGGTCCCCCATCAGCAATATCTCCACTTTCTCTGCCATTCTAAGGATGCCTTCTATCATTTCCTTGTCCATTTCCTCCCCTTGAGATGGGGGTCTGTATACAACCCCTGTGTGGATTGTGGTGCCATTTCCAGTCTCCAGGATGACCCACAGTGCCTCCTCTCCTCCCTGTTTACTCTTTAGTTCTATTGCTTTGATCCCTTCCCTTACATAGAGGTTACTCCTCCTCCTCCTCCTCCTCCTCTTCTTCCCTCCCTGTCCCCCCTGTAGATTGTGTACCCTGGCATGTTGACATCCCAGTCATGGTTCTCTGTGTACCATGTTTCTGTGACTGCCACAATATTCAGGCATCCCTCTTCCATCAAGGCCACCATTTCGGGGAGCTTTTTACCTAGACTACGGGCATTGGTACTCATTACCCTCCATTTTTTTATGGCTTAATTTCTTTTTGCCCCATCGCTGTCCTTACTGCCTTTGTCTTTTGCTCCATTTACCCCTGCCCTTCTCCCTATCCACTGCTCTGTCTCGGTGTTTACCTCACTAACTACCCTGATTTTTTTGGGAGGACTAGGATTTCCCTTCTCCTTTTCAGTGCCTCCCTCTTGGCTAGTTTAAATATTTGCCAATGAAGCATTTAAACCTATCACCTAGGATCCTGGTTCCCCTCCTGGATAGATGCAGGCCATCGCACCTGTATAGGCCTACATCCCTCCAGGTGGAGTCCCAGTCCCCAATGAAGCCAAATACCTGAGCTCTGCACCAGTTTTTGAACCAGTCATTGAATCCCATGGTAAGGAGTACCCTAGCCTCATCCATGCCATAGACAAGTAGCAATTCTGAGAAAGTTAACGTGTGTGCCACTTGTCTAAGGCCCCTCCCCAACTCCACAAAGTCCTGTTGTACTGCTCTGATCCCATTCTCAGCCAGGTCATTTGTCCCTAGGTGGATAATGACATCCAACTCACCCCCTCCTTGGAGCTGCTCCCACGATACTGAGGATTTGTTTCCTGTCCCTCCTGAGCTTTGTTTCACTCGGACACAGCCCAGGCTATGTACACTATACACACAGGCTGACTTCTTAAAGGGGCAGCACTGCGGCATGGCTCGCACACTCATGCAGAGCAGTAGCAGAATGACATTTTACATGGATTTACTCTCTTCTACTGTACATCAGTCAGGCAGTGGGCACTACAGGAGCCCAGGGAGACAGCTTAAGGTAAGCCCCTCTATTTGGGGGAGGGTTACACATGCGAAGCTCACAAGGGCTCAAGCTTCCTGGTCTACCACATGGGGTTGCTGGAGTGTCAGATGACAGCGCTAATCCTCGCTGAGTGCTGGGCAGCAATGCTCTACCTAGCTTTGCTACCTAGCAGCAGAGACTCTGGCTCACTTCCAAACCTGGGTTGCCTGTGTGAAAGCACAATATGCTTCCACTGGTTGACCAGGCAGCCTTCTGTATTGGGATTTTGGACCCTCCCATTCCCTTGGTTTGTGTCCTTAATGTTTTGTACCTCTAGTGGCCTGCCGTATTACTGCTCTTTTGCTTGATGCTGTTGTTCTGCATTCTGTCCCATTACACTGCCTAACAGGTCCAGGATGCAGGAAGTCAGAGTAACAGCATCAGTTTTAAAGAAATATGTTTTCTGGATCAGACCCAAAGCACATCCTAATGGTAGCAGCCCACCACAGTGTAAATATAATGCTACAATTTGATTGCATGATGACACTGATTTTAGTCGCCATGGTGATCATGTAACTCACTGCATAGAATGTTACTGTCTCTTATGGGAAGGAACATGACTGTATTATTACTGTTCTACTATTGCACCCTGCCTTTCTCACCCTGCTTCTCCACCCCTCAACTCACAAGCTTGCAACCTTGCAGCTCATCTCCTACATCCTTGGATCTGGGGGAGCTTGGGCTGGCGCTATCCCTTATGGTCAGAATGTATTTCTCCAGTGTACCTGCTCTCCTCTCCCTCTCCTTTGCACGTAACATGCCAGACCGGGAGGACATACATACATATAGTCATTTGTGTGTAGTACCAATCCTTGTCTGTCAAGAAGTTGTATCTATACGGTGGGTCATCATCATCAGCTCCCCCTCACACCAAGAGTCAAGGTGCACTGCTTGCACATTTTAGAAGTGAGAAAGAAATAAGAGCCCTATCTAGCATTTGAACCAGGCTTTCTCAGAATACTGTTACGCTGCAATTCCAGCCGTGTTACCATGTCAACTGGAAACTTGAGGATTCCAAAGGGACTCATCCTTTTTTTTTAAAAAACAAACAATTTTTATTATTTTTAAATATGCAGGTACAAACATTCATAGCGATAAATCAAAAATACACTATTGTAACTGTAATGAACCCTACTGACCATAAATACAGCAATTATACAATATCTATTAAGGTTTCAATATTGTCTTTTTAATAAGTTACATGAAGCAATTCATTTCTACCACAGCCACTTCATTTGTAAATTTTTAACTTACCCAAAATATTTCTACCATCAAGTTCCTCTTTTTTATATTTAACATCTTCAGAAACTCCCATATTGAATAGCGTCTTGCATTGGTAACCATTTTTCCTTGTATTTACTTATTAGTTTTACCATATAGTAAAATCCTCTTTCAAGACTCATTGTTTCTGAAAATAAGTTTCTCCATAATTGAGTTGTAGGGATTTCTGAATCTTTCCACATTCTTGTAATGCATCGCTTAGCTGTCATAAAAGCTGTATATACAACAGCTCTTCTATTCTGTGGTATATACTGAGATTACATTATATTCAATAGGCATAATTCTGGTTTCAATGACAAAATTAATTACCAAAACTCTATTCAGAATTTTAATAATCTTCTTTTCAAAACTTTTGTATAAATGGACATAAAGATAGGACATGAGTTGCATTAGGTACTTATCCACACCCACTGTTACAGATCGGGGATACAATAGCACTACATTTATTCAACAAGTAAGGTGAGTAGTAGATCATGGGATAAATATTCAGACTGCGCCAGGCAATAGCGCAAGGGAAGGCACAGCACAACCAAGAGTCACTGGGGCCAGACAGGGGGGATATTCAAAAGTGGTGTGCCATAGTGTATCACCTTTGAATATAGCACAGAATGAGCATTGTGCATATACAATGCGCCGGTGCATTCCCCAGACAGGAAAGACTGGGAATGCTCCAGCTCAACTGTAGTTGCACTTGGGTGCATGTCCGAGATATTCAGACCTGGGCCTGCAAATGGGGCCATAATGTATGCAAGGTACAAATGGTGCCATTTGCATGTCATTATGGCCCCATTTGCATGAACTGAGCAGGGCAGCCTGGTGAAATGTGCCTGGTTCCCTGCACAGCATGTGGTGTGGACTGGGAGGGTCCTTGGGCACCCCCACTCCATAGCTGTGATCATGGGTAAAATGAAATAATACACCATCCCTGGTAGTCTAGTGGCAACCCCCTCCCTCCACGTAGCCTGATCATGGGTAAAATGAAATAATACACAATCCCTGGTAGTCTAGTGGTAACCCCTTCCCTCCACATAGCCCGATCGTGGGTAAAATGAAATAATACACAATCCCTGGTAGTCTAGTGGTAACCCCCCTCCCATTAGCCTGATTGCAGGTATTATTAAACAAAGAAAATGCCCTGGTAGTCTGGTGGTAACCCCCTCCCTCCCGTAGCTACGATCGCTGGGTGGAATAAACTGCAAGAAAGCCCTGGTGATCTAGTAGTACTCTCCCACTCCTCCCGAAGCTCTGATCACCGTAAAAGTTGATAACTCCCCTTCCCTGCTAGTCTAGTGGTCTCCCCACCCCACCCATTGCAATGATCACCCAAAAAGTAAATAATTCCCCATCTCTGCTAGTCTAATAGTCCACCCACCCCACCCAATGCAGCTATCACCCAAAAAGTAAATAATTCCCCTTCCCTGGTAGTCTAGTGGTTCTTCCACCCCACCTGATGCACCAGTTGCTCGTGTTCCATATTGACATATATCCCTGGTGGTCCAGTGGCACCCCCCACCCAGACAGGACCCCTGCCCACCCAGCTCCCCCCCATCATTGGCGGGCAGCTGCAACCCACCTGCATACAGCCTGGCTGCCTGCCAAATGACAGCTTACAGTATGAGGTGTAAGCCCATTGGTCCACACTATGGACCAATGGGCTTGTAGGGTGTACTGTACTAGACAGTTGAAAATATGTTCTCAGCAGATGGTAATTTTACAAAAAAAAAAATCCACACAGATCTTTACCTGTCCCACAGCAGGCCAAGCAGAAAGATCAGGTCAAATGGGAAAACACATTTTAAAACTCGGAGCAGTGCTGGCAAACTGCGACAGTGTTCCACAAACTCTTACAACAGCACCACCTGCTGCTCAGGAACTATTTTCTGAAAATATATTCCTCCAACACCTGATAAAAGGCATTTTCAGAAGGTTTTAAATTTTTTTTATTATTTTTTCTTTTAAAACTTTAAAGCTAGTTCAAAATAACAATATTACACTCCAGTGTGTGGTATATCATGGAATATCGCCATTTCTCAGGTCATTGGACGCACTCGGCCTGTGGCCTCGTGCCAAACCACCCGGGGCATGATGATATCCCATGATATACCACACCCTGTCGTGCATTATTGCTTAATTATCTAGCATCAATTTTCCACTTTTACTTATATCTAAAAGGACAGTCCTAATCTGTAAATATGCATAGAACATATTTTTATGAATTCCATACTCTTCCTGAATGTGTTGGAAAGATTTCAGATCTTTGTTCATATACAAATCACCTACAGTATATTGATTATTACATTATCCCTCCATTTTTTTAATATAGGGGTATCAAAATAGGGATGTAGGTTATTCTTATATAACAGCGAGGTTTTTAAAACCTTATTTCTCCCTGCTAACAAATGCATAGCTTTATTCCACACTTTAATTGTATGTTTAAAGAATACATTACTTTGTTTATTTATTTCCTTCTCATTCATTTTTTGGGGAAAGTAAATGTAAAAGATTCAATGGAGAAGGTTTTTGGAATTTATAGAATGCCCATGAAGGAATTTCTTCAGGCCAAAGCTCTTCAAGAGGTTCTGTCATTGTGGCCCAATGAAAGTATTGTAAATTTGGGAGTTTAAGACCTTACTGAGAATAATCCAACATTAGCTTTTGTTTTTTAAGTCTTGGTCTACCCTTTTTCCAGAGGAATTTGGTAATTGTCTGATCTATCTTTTTAAAAATGTCCTGAGGAATCGTTAATGGAATTGCCTGAAATGCATGCAACAGTCTTGGTAATGCATTCATTTTCACCAACTGTACTCATCCTAATAATGATAATGGGAGATTCTCCAATTTTTGTAAATCCCTCTGCACTTCCCATATTAATGGTTGCAGATTGGCCGCAATTAATTTGTTCCATCTATTTGTAATCTGTATTCCCAAATATGGCAAGTTATCTTTTTTTCATGGTCTGGAAAATTTGTAATATTAGTAAGTATTTTCTCTGGATGGACAAATAATGCTTCTGGTTTGTCCCAGTTAACTGAATAGCCAGAATATTTACCATAATCATTTATGATTTGCATTATAATTTTTAGTTCCTGTTCAGGATCTTTAAGATAAAGCAGTATAGCACAGTGGTTTAAGGCTCTCAGCTGCAAATCTGGAGACCTGGGTTTGAATCCCACAGCCCCCACTTGCATACTGTGTGACCCTGAGGAAGTCACTTAACTTCCCTGTGCTCCCAGGTCGCACCTGTAAACAAGCATTCAGCTTAGTGTGTCTCTCCTGGTTAAACAATTGGAAAAAGAAAACAGAGAAAGCTTTAAGAAACTCCATTCTGAATATTGAAATCCTTCTATGTCTTTATACGCTCTAATGGCATTTGCCAAGGGCTCTATGACTAGTGTGAAAAAGAGCGGAGACAAGGGGCACCCTTGTCGTATGCCTCAAAATAAGGGAGATGCAGAGGACGTTACACCATTAGTCATCACCTTTGCTCTAGGTGTTGAATACATTGCTTTGATCCATCCCATATATCTGGGGCCTATTTCTGTTTTATTAAGAACATCATAAAGATAACACCCACTACCTTATCGAAGGCTTTTTCTGCATCCAGGGACACCACCACAGCATTGAGTTCATCCACATTATACATTATGTTCATAGCATTTCTAATGTGAGTATGACCCCTTCTTCTCTTGACAAGCCTTTCTGATCAGATTTGATCAGTTTAGGTAACATTATGTCAAGTTTTGCTGCTAAAATGTTTACATAGATCTTGTAATCCGCATTCAAAAATGAAATTGGATAATAGGACTTACACAATGTTCTGTCTTTACCCTTCTTGGGAATAACTATCATTAAGGCTTCATCAAATGAAGGATGGAGTCTATTCTGGAAGCCATTACAATGTTTTGTTAACCTAGGACTAATATCCTTAATAAAGGTCTTATAGAAATCTACCTCATACCATCTAAATCTGGCGCTTTTCCAACTTTTAAGTCTCAAATTGCTTTCTCAACTTCCTGTACTGTTTTACCTTAATCAAGCCAAATATGTTGTTCCGGTTTAATATATGGGATATTAAGGAAGCTATTAACTTCGTCTTGCTTTCTCTATGAAGTGTATACATTTCTATAATACTGTACAAATTTGGAATTTATACCTTACTCTGTATTAATAACTTGTTCAATAGTTCTTAATTCTAGGATGTTTCTTTCAATCTTTTCCTTCTGAGTCATATATGACAACAATTTTCCACCTCTATCTATATTTGCATAATTTTCTGCTCTAGAAAATAACATTACTCTTTCCATTTTTTCATTGTATATTTGATTATATTCCAATTTAAGTTTTTCTAACTTTTTTAGATATATGACAGAGTTAGATTGTGAATGTAATTTCTGAGTTTCCAACATTTTCTTTTCCAGCTGTTCCAACCTTAATTGTTGTTGCTTCTTTCTTTTAGCTGCATATGAAATACACACTGCCCTTAAAAAGCTTTATATGCATCCCATATAATTTCATTTTGAAATCTCAGAGGGGTCATTATTAATGAAATACATCTGTGTCTCTTCTTTTATCGTGTTTATAAATGCCCCCTCTTTTAATAAAATTGGGTCTAATCTCCAATGTTTAGTAGTGATGGTGTCCCTGGATGCAAGCCTAATGCAGAGTGGTGCATGTTCTGAAATATGCATTGGTTTATATTCTACTTCAATAATATCCCTAAGTAGCTGTTGTGACCCTATAAACATATCAATTCGGGAGTAAGTCTTAAACCTAGAGGAGAAATGTGAGTATTCTCTATTACTAGGATACAAACGTCCCCATAAGTCAGTCAAAGATAGATGTTCCATCCTGTTTTGTAAAGCTTTAATATCACTGCTATTATATTCCCTCTTTCTGGCCGTAGTATCTAATTTCTGATGAAGAATCAAGTTAAAGTCACCCCCTATCAGATATGGTTGTGGATATTCAGTGAGTTTTATGAAAAATTCTCCCAGGGTAGCTTTAACTTTATCATTCGGTAAATGTAAAGATGCTAAAGTTATATAGCTACCTTTGATTTTTATTTTGGCTTTTGCATATTTTCCTTGATTATCAATAATTTGGCTTTCTATACTCATACTTAATCCTTTCTTAAACATGGTGACAATTCCTCTTGATTTTGCTGTAAATATGGGGCTGGATATTCAGACTGCGCCGGGCAGGGGTGCAAGCCGAGGTGCAGTGCAACTGGGCTGCACCAGGGCATGGACCAGGCAATATTCAATGGTGCTACACCATGGCATAGCACTGTTGAATATGGCACTGAGGACGCACGCACTGTGCCAGTGCAAGTGGCAGAATGGGAGCAGGGGGATGCACCAGCGCAAGTGCAATTGCGCTAGGCGCATCAACCGCGATATTTAGCACTGGGCATGCAAATGAGGCCATTATGCATGCAAGGCACAAATGAGGCCATTTGCATGTCATTATTGCCCCATTTGCATGTGGAGCACCAATCCCTGGTGACTTGTGTCTGGTGACCTGCTAAGCTGCAGCCGTCGGGGACCGATGCCTTGCAGTCCCATAGTGGTCCCCCGCTCCCGTATGCCCGATCATGGTCATAAGTAAAATTACATTCTCTAGTGGTCCAGTGGAAACCCCCTCCCATTACCTGATTGTGGGCATCAGTAAAATTACATTCCCTGGTGGTCCAGTGGAAACCTCCCCCATCACCCGATCATGGGCATCAGTAATATTAAAGTCCCTGGTGGTCCAGTGGAACCCCCCATTGCCCAATCATGGGCATAAGTAAAATGACATTCCCTGGTGGTCCAGTGCAAACTCTCCTATCACCCAATCGCGGGAGGAAATAGTACTAGATATCCTGGTGGTTCAGTGGTACCGCCCTCCCCACCCACTCACTGAGGTCCCCCACCACCCAGCACCCCCTTTGTCATTGGCGAGTGGCAGCACCCTGCCCACATGCCACCTGGCTGCCCACCGAATGACAATACAGCACGAATTGTATGCCTATTGGTCCACTGCTAAACCAATGGGTGTGCAGACCATATTAGAATATTATAGGCTCGATATGTGAATGAATCCATTCATTCACATATCGTGTCTGTGAAATTAATATGGTCTGTACACCCATTGGTCCACACAGTGAACCAATAGGTGTACAGAGACCATACTGTATGCTGTCATTAGGTGGGTGGCCGGGCGGCATGTGGGCGGGTGCTGTCACCCACTGATGATGGGGGGTGCTGGGTGGTGGGGACCCCAGTGAGCTGGGTGGGGAGGGGGTACCACTGATCACCAGGGTATCTAGTGCTATTTCTGTCTATGATCAGGCGATGGGGGGGTTCCACTGGACCACCAAGGAATATAATTTTACTTATGCCCATGATCGGGCGATGGGGGTTCCACTGGACCACCAGGGACTTTATATTACTGTTGCACATGATTGGGCGATGGGGCAGTGGGGCACAATGCTCTCAGGGCAGGGGCTTGTGGACAGTGTTCTGGGTGGGTGGGTGGGTGGCCATCCAAGGCTGGCAGCTGCTGTGTTGTGCCCTGCAATATGGCAGCTCACCTGTGCGTGGCCAGGATTTGTTCCTGGTTTTACCAGGCACATCTTTGCACCCCCCTGAGTGGCGCAAGTTGAAGTTGTGCCAGCATATGCACTGCACATCCTGGGCTGGATATCGGGATGTACTGCATATGTATGGGCACACCCCCAGCACTTGCGCCGCATACATTACCAACGCACCCCGGCACATCGGGGTTGTGCATCGCAACCTGCCCCTTTGAATATCACACTACAGACAGGTTGCGCATGGTGCATCCCTGTTGCACCATGCACAACCCTTTTGAATATCCAGCCCATGGAGTATATAGAATGCCCTCCACACATCTTATTTAATTTAATCACTTCTTTGTCTATTAGATGTGTCTCTTGGAGACAAACATCAAAATTATTTTTTTTTATATAATTAAATATATTTTCATTCTTAATTGGATTTCTAAAACTATTAATGTTCCAGGACAAAATCTTTACTTGATCCACCATTTCTTTCAGCGATTTTTTTTTTTCCCTCCAACTAGTTCTGGTATTTTTGGCTTCATAAAGAAGTAAAAGATTGATGTAACAACATAGACTTAATTTATTTTCCATTTTCCTTTTACATACATTGTACACATATTGTACATTTAGTTTTACACTTGCTTTACTTAATAACTGGTCAGTACTCCCCTTCCAGCCCAGGATAATAATAGAGATAATTTTTTCTTAATAATATTACCATCCCCCTCATTTGAATTTGAATGCTCCACTGAAGAGCAATACCAGCTGGTAGAGCTCCTCAATACCCCTAATACTGCTTACTAGACAAGAAAAAGCCCTCTCATTTCAGTATGGTCAGATAGACCTCCCCTCGATGCAGCCTATAAGCCCATATGTTATGTGGACAGTGTTAAAGCCCAATACATTAATGGAAGATTAGTTGGACCCTCTTCAGTCTCCCTATCTTCCACATCTTGTTCAGATTCTTCTGTCTCTTTTGATCCTTTTATTGCATCTGATGTTAACTCAGGTTTGCCCTTATTTGCATGCAAACTATGTATAACCTGTTTGTCAAAGTTCATTTCCTTATCTTATACAAATTTTTTGGGAACGAATTCTTGTGAGTGCCTTTTAATCATTATTCCCAGCATCTCTTTAGCAAAGACTTCTGCTGCCTCAGCTATCTCAAAGTTATTGAATTTTCCTTGAAGTGATATTCTTAATATATTCAAGCACAAATGTTGAAATCTTACATGCCTTTCACATAAAGCCTCCTTAAGTGGATTAAATAACTTTCTCTTTTTATATAATAATTAGGGCCAGAGTCTGTAAATACCAACAGTTGTTTTTTTATCTATTATTAGACCTTTTTTCGTGCATAAGATATCACTTTCTCTTTCTCTTGGTATCTTAGAAAGCTAAGATTATTCTAGGGAATCTTTGTATTGCACTGGTATTAGGTCTGTAATCTGGTGACTGGTGGACTCTGTCCAATTCAGTCCTATATCCATCCTGTATTTCATGTTTAAGAACCTTGTTTAACCAGTCTTCAAAAGTTTATGGATATTTTGGCCTTCCCATCCTTCTGGAACATTCAAAAACGTTAAATTATTTTGTATTGAATGGCACTTTAAATTTTCGATCTTCTACTTAATTTCCAGTAGTTCTTTAGTATGTTCCAATATGTTAATGTCTAATTGTGATAGAAAGTCTTCCACGTCTGAAAGTTTGTTTTCTAATTTCAAAATTTTACTATTTATATATTTTATTTCATCCTTTACTTCTCCTATTTCATCTCTTATTTTGTCCATCTTTAAATGTATTCCTGCAAATCCTTGTTTAATTTCATTCGGCAATTGCATATATTGGTCATCTTGCTTTACATTACTAAGATCTTCAGTTTGAATATCCATATTGTGTGTTTTTATTTTTTCATTATCTTTTGGTATTGCTCCGGTATGGTTGCTGTAGACAAATGGAAATTCAAAGTCAGCTAGTACTTGAAAAGGGTTAGAAATATTTTCTTTTTGTGAAGCGGAACCACAAATTTTCTTTATGTTAGTTGGGTTTAAAACCTCTCTTTCATTTAGAGTGCTGGTAGACTCCATATTTCCGTTCCCTGAGTTCATATTCACCTGTTTCTGCTGCACACTCATATTTTGACTTTCCTCTTCATTTATTTCTTCTTCATCTACTCGATTCCATTTTTTAACCCACATTTCCATGGGTTTTCCATCCTTGGCTTGAGCAATAAATTTCCTTGATTCATTTCTTTTAGCTTTACTTTTTGTGCTCTCTGGTTCGATGTCACTTTTACTTTTATTTTTCTCAGTAGATTTCCTGAAGAAATCCTTCAGCTCAGTATTATCTTTTTTACTGATTCTAATCCCCCCCCCCCAATTTTTGGGGGAGGTGCTTCTATGTTGTTTTAATTGACGCTTGCTCATGCAGTTCTCAAATGTACCGACTCACAGAGCTGCCTCATTCAGAATTCATAGAATTGTTACTTTCTGTTATTTTTGTGAGAAAGTGATTTCCTATAGACATATTGCTCACACAGTCCCCAAAAGTACTGACTTACAGAGCTTTGTTTAGAATCTCTCACATCAGGGCCTCTGCAGAGGCTTCCGCCCCTCCCCACCCTTCTGCAGGGAGGTTGTGTTATAGCCTTTAAAGTTGTTTCTGTTGACGTGTGCTCATGCAGTCCCCTATTATACTGTCTTACAGAGCTGCTATTTAGTACTCTCCTTTTAGCAGTAGTTTTTGAAGACAGTCCCTTTTCTTTCTTTCTGCAGCTAGAACTAGAGGCTAGAGGGGGGAGATACTTATTTACAAAACTTATCTATTTTTTCCTGCTCCCCCTTTTAAATGAAAGGTATTTTAAACCCTTAACAAATGTAGTCCTTTAGCATAAGGTCTTTCAGAGTTTGATTTTATTTTATCTGTATCTGTTGCCAATATTTATTATCTTCTTAATTATGCAACCCTTTCAAGCCGCGGAACAAAGTTATCCAAGAATACACTAGCTGTAAAAATTTGTTCATAACACTCATTTTGGGCTCATTAAGCACTCCACTCACTACCTAATATTCAAACCTTTTTAGCCTTCAGACCATCAAAACTCTAGTCCTCTCTTAATATAGTCACAGTCCCAATCTGGGCCGCAAAGCAGGGCCCTTATTGCAACACGTTATAGTCAGGTAACTTTCTTAATTTTGTTATGTATTAACAAGGAGAAAAAACTCTGCTTAGCACACAAGATAATGACTGAGATTACTTTAGATTCTTAGCCACCAATTGTTATAGACAGGTTAGGATTTCTCCGACCTTAGCTCATAGTGTCCTTGGTAGCTCTGCCCAGCGTTGTCGGGTGAAGGGATTCTCCTCGTGTTTGTAGTTAATTTGTCTGTTGTTGGGAAGCTCAAGCAGTTAACAGATAATTTATTGGCAGCTTATTCTCTTTCCTTCTTCCTTAACTTTATTTCATGCATTTGCAATTCATAGCTGAATCGATAGTATATTACTATGCGCTATACTTATGAAAACGTCACGACTTCAAAGCGGCACACAGTGCTCAGTTAGCATTTTCAGTCGGGTTTCTTACAGTTCTGTCACAATCGTTTTGCATCTTCTCTTAACTTTTTATAAATAAACGAGTGGAACAGCAGCATTTCTACTTGAACCAGAGGGGGTTAGATCCTACCCTCCACGCTGCACTCTCCTCACTCCATGCTGACAGATGCCATCTTGCTCCACCCCCTCCCTTTTCCAGGGACTCATCCTGTCTCGTTGCATACCCTAGAGCCACACACTTTAGATTTACATTTTTATTTACAAGTGCTGCTTGGACAGCACACTGAGTACACCCAGGTCTCCTATATGGTGTGCATTGCTTGGCTTGGCTTCCCTTGCCAACATGCAAGGCAAACTTTACCATGTCTAATGCACAAACTTACCTTTGCCCCTCAGAGAGCTTGTTGCCTCACATTGCTTAGTAGCAGGAATGTATTACCTACATAATTTCAATTTTTTTCTGTATGTGCATCTGTCATGCAGACCCATAGCAGTGGGATGGCATTCAGCAGCACAGCCACACACCACCCACACACCCACTTTTTGTAACAGCCACTTCCCAGCTGAAAAGTACTGGGCCAAGACAGATCCAGACTCCATTTCATTAAGCATAGTGTCCCAAACCCTCTATCCCCAGCCCACATTTTCTGGTCTGACTTTGGAGCGGCAGTGGTGTTGGAAGTTCTTATTTTCATTATGTTATGAATAATGTGCCACACAGTAAATGTAATATTTGCATTGCCTCACTTACCCACTTGGGATGTCGCCTACAACCTCGATGTTGTATTTGCTGTTTAGGTTCACTCCAGCTGATATGGCTGTAGAAACTATCAGCTTTTAAAAAAGGGGAAAAAACATATGGTTTGACCTTAGAAAGAAGCAGTAGTTTTTTCTGATTACAAATAGTCATAGACAAGATGAAGCTGATACTGGGAACATGCTTATATGCTATATTCTGTACTACCAATCCAAAGTACTGCAAATATTGATGTATTTATTATTTGTAATTACTGCTGAGCCCGTTTAATGATTGGACTGACACCACTTTCTAACACACAGTCACTGACAGGTTATTATGGGATGGAACCCGACTGTTATGATGTGGGTGTCAGCCAGTCAGACTAAAAGTGAAAGCTGCTGCCATATCCTGCTCACAGATACAAAATGCACCAAAAAGGAAAACAGCCTTTTTTTCACACACACAGCACTGAACCAACCAGCAGTTATATAAAATGAAGAATGGGGTGTTACAGTTTTCATTGTTTACACACCAGTGGTGTTTAATACCATCTTGTAACTCGCCATCAAACAGAAACGGCAAATAGAGAAATCTCATTGGACCAAATACAACACATGACCAAAGTTGGAGCGGTGATTAATTCCCCAGTAAGGACCACTCCAACTATTGTTCACAGGGTCATCGGGTCAAGCTCTAGCACCGCTAGGTGTCACAGCAGTAAACAGAACACACACACATCGCGGCAAATGCGAAGGATCTCAATGTGCCGACACAAAGCCGAACAGAACTACAAAACCAAAAACAACAATGCAAGTATTCCTGTGTTACAAACGCATTAATGCATGATGAAGTTGGCTTCTACTGGGGAATTAATGCATGGTTGGGTGGTTGTAGGCACTCAGCCAAGGCCTCGTGCCACAACCCCCCCAACCATGCATTAATTCCCCAGTAGAAGCCTCCTTCATCGGACATTAATGCTTACATAAACCACTTGTGCTTTGCATTCATGATTTATGTGGTATTACACATCGTGTGTGTGTGTGTGTGTGTGTGTGTGTATGCAAAAATAATTCATGATATAATATATACAATAATGGATGGGGAAGTGTGCTTAATGAGAAATTTATGGTAGCCTTAGGTGTGGGATGCTACATAAACCCGAGGCGATCCGAAGGGGTTTATTAAAGCATCCCACAACGAGGGCAACCATTATTTAATTTAAGCACACTTTCCCATCTTTTATTAATTATAATTGCTGGTCAGCAATTTTTTGCCTAAGGGGATTGTGCTGCTATTACAGACACACACACACACACTCACATTTACACACACTTACACACTCTCTCTCACTGAGAAAAGAGAGTTTCATTGTGAGGAGTCTTTTTTTTTGTTAATAGCCGTTTCTTTTTACTTTGGGGTTTCAGACTATTGGGATGGCGCTTACCTTTGAGAAGCGCTTCAGAGCTGTTCCTGGCTTGTGAAGCGCATCTGAGCCATTTCATTTCTGGGGAATTGTTCTGCAGTGCGGGTTGTGGACAGTAGGATCAACCAGATACGTTTTTTTAAAATAAAAAAGCAACATGATGACTCCCGGTGTGGTGGCTCCTCGGTAAGCGCGATGAGGAGCCGCCATGTTTTTCACAGTGTTTAGCCTGCCCATTAACAGTGGAGAGTCAACCAGGAATGGCTCCTGTGGGACTGACGTGGCTCGTGTTTGCCATTATAACCCGTGGGTTATAACGGTAAATTATAACTGGCTAAGCCTATGGAAAAAATTGCTGGCCAGTTATTATAATAATAATAATAATAAAACTTTATTTATTAAGTGCCTTTCAGGAACCAAGGTGCTGTACAAATGAACAATAAAATCACAGGAATAAATAAATATATATAAAATCAGAATGATCACAACGCATCAACCCATAAAAGCTTGACTCCATAAATGGGTCTTAAATTCCTGCTTGAAACTCTCCACGGTCATGCAGTCCCGAAGCTGATGGGGTTGGGGCAATAAACATAAAAGCCTGGGCCCCAGAAGATTTTAAAATAACCCTCAGAACCTCCAGCAACCCCTCGTCAGCCGAACGGAACTGTCACACAGCGCTGTAGGGAATCAGAAGCTCTTTCAAGTATTTGGGGCCAAGTCCGTGCAGGGCTTTGTAGGTCAAAAGACCTACTTTAAAGGTGATCCACCACTGTATCAGCAGCCAGTGCAGATCGCGCAAGACCGGGGTAATATGTGTCCTTCTTGACACCCCTGTCAACAACCGAGCAGCAGCATTCTGCACTAGCTGCAGGTGGTGGATATCCACCCCGGGAAGCCCCAGGTATAGGGAGTTGCAGTAGTCAAGGTGAGAGGTCATGAAAGCGTGGACCAACACAGGTAAATCGCTGGATGGAACAAGGTGTTTCACCCTGGCAATGTTCCTAAGATGGTAAAGTGCAGACTTCACGACTGCTGACACCTGATAATGAAGGGTCAGCCCGTCGTCAAGTACCACTCCCAGGTTACACACCCATTCAGAGGTAAGGATCTGATCACCCCCCAGAAATAGATCAGAGGGCTGACCAGATCCCAACCCCTCTATCCTGTGACCCAGGTCCGCAACCATAACCTTGGTCTTACCTGCGTTCAACTTTAACCAGCTCAAAATCATCCAATCATGGATTTCAGCGAGGCAGCTATTAAATACCGATAGAGCACTAACCTGGTCAGGAGCGAAAGACAGGTAGAGCTGGGTATCTTCAGCATAGCAGTGAAACCTCAGCCCATACTGTCTTATAATGTCTCCAAGGGCAGCATATACACTGCAAACAACATGGGGGAAAGCACCAAGCCCTGAGGTACCCCGCAAGGCAGAGAGAAAAGGTCAGAGAAAAAATCCCCAACACAACTCTCTGTGTTCTCCCAGAGAGGAAAGATGTAAACCACCTGAGCACTGTACCCGACAGTCCACAGATGGTCCTCAGGCACTCGAGCAAAACCTCATGGTCTACAGTGTCAAAAGCTGAGGAGAGATCAAGGAGAACCAAGACAGAATGGTTTCTCCAATCTCCCACCATCAAGAGATCATTGAGCACCTGAACCAGAGCAGTCTCAGTACTATGCCTCTTACAAAAACCAGACTGGAGAGGTTCATAGATATTATGGATGGTCAAATGGTCCTCCAGCTGGTTTGCCACTACCTTCTCAATAACCTTCCCAATAAAGGGAAGGTTAGAGATAGGTCTGTAGTTAGCAAAAATATCTGGGTCCAAAGAAGCTTTCTTCAAAAGGGGAGTCACCACCCCCTCCTTCAGGGAGCTTGGGAACTCACCCAATTCTAGGGAGCACCAGATTATTTGAGCCAGAAATGGGCCCACAATTTCAACACAACCCAAAATCAGGGAGGTTGGACCCGATCTAAACTACAGCATGTAGGCCACATCCCCTGGACAATCCGCATAACATCCTCGAACCTCGGCAGGTCAAAGGAACTCCAGGAGACTCAGGGAACTGTGACCGAGTGCCAACCAACAGCGTCCCCCATAGAGTGTGTCAAGCGGATCCCGAATCTGATGTCGGCTACCTTATTCGCAAAGAATTGAGTGATCTTATCACACTCCTTTTGTGAAAAAGCTCAATGGAGCTGAAGACAGGCTGGGTTGTACAACCTGTCCACAGTCCTGAAAAGTTGAGCCAGTCAATTCTGAGTGACAGCGATCTCCCTGGACAGGAATTCTGCCTTCTTACGGGAGATCTCTGATTGGTAGAGCTGATAATGCCCCTCCAAACTAAGGTAGTCGACTTCAAGAGCAGCCCGTCTATTAATCTGTATGTGTTTTATGACCAGAAAGGGCACACTAAGCTGTGGCAACTCATTTCCAGCTGCACCCTGGGGGTGAGATACACAGAGCTATTTTATTAAACTTCTCATCCCTTATATGTCATAGAATGGATAATTACAACTAGAGTGCAATTAGCTAGATCTTGTTGGAATGGCTGATAGAAATTTTCAAGTACTTCAAGGGAATCAACAAAGTCCAAGAGGGTAGCATCTTTCAAAAAAAGAGGTGTGCAAGAACAAGGGAGCACAATTTGAAGATGGAGGGGTGGCTCAGAGGTAATGTAAGGAAGTATTTTTTCACAGAGAGGGTTGTGGATGCATGGAACGGCCTTCCGGAGGAGGTTGTGAAGTCAAAAACAGTGGTTGAATTCAAGCATGCATGGGACAGCCATAAGGCAATTCTAGGGGTGGTGGTAGAAAGAAGTAGGCTGCTGGTTAACTAGGATCTGCAGCTTATCCATTAGGTAGGGAAATCGGCAGACTGGGTGGGCCTAGTAGTCCTTATCTTTCGTCAAATTTTATGTTTCTATGTTTCTATTTCCACCGACGCTCTAACCGTCGTCCCACATGCCGCAACTCCCTCAAGGACCCATCAAACCAAGGGGCCCAAGGGCGGAGAGGGAGGGGACGAACATGGACAGAAGCAATTGAGTCAAGACAAGAGCCAAGGAAATGGCCTGATTATAAGCCAGAACCATCGCCTCTGGACTCGCATGACAACAGGAAACTCTGAGAGGTTCATCACTGCTATCAGGTCTTCAGGCACACATCCCATAAAGGGCGGTAATGAGACCATCTCCACAGGGCAGACCTATGAAAGGGAGCATAAAAGTTGAAGCCCACAGTGTAATGATCAGACCAACTGACAGGTTCCACCACCAAATCAGAGGCCTCAATCCCAGGAGGAAAACCAAATCCAAAGAGTGACCGTGATTATGAGTAGCTGAAGAAACAATCTGTGTAAAGCCCAGCGATAGCATCAGCTGGAGGAAGTGTTGACCAAAAGACAAGAGTTCGTCGTCGACCCAAGCATTGAAGTCACCCAGAACCATCAATCTGGGTGACTCCAATGCCATATCGGCGACAAAGTCTGCCACTTCCTGCAGGAATCGCTTCTCGTCCTCTGGTGGATGGTAGATGAGGGCTATCCTGCAACCCACATCAGCTACTACAGTACACTCAAAGGATTCGGCCTCCTCAACTGGTACACCTGAGAGCCCCAACCTGGTCTTAAAACAGAACACTAACCCCCCCACGATTCAATCTCGGGCGATGAATCACCGAGTACCCAGCTGGAACTGCTGCCTCTAAAATAGGGCCAGCATTTCCATCCAGCCAGGTCTCGGTGATGCATGCCTGATCAGCCGTTCCAACAAGATCTGCAATAACAGCAGGCATGTTTTTAATAGATCTGGCATTGCACAACACCGCCCAAGTTGGACAGCCCGTCTATTAATCTGTATGTGTTTTATGACCAGAAAGGGCACACTAAGCTGTGGCAACTCATTTCCAGATGCACCCTGGGGGGTGAGATACATGGACCTATTTTATTAAACTTCCCATCCCTTATATGTCATAGAATGGATAATTACAACTAGGGTGCAATTAGCTAGATCATGAAAATATATGAATTGGACTTCTAAGGCCTTTAAGAAAAGAAGAGAATGGTAAAGCTAAGAAAAGGAGCTGGAAAGGAAAAACACCGGGGCCCGGATATTCAGACAGTGCCAGGCTGTGGCGCAAGCATGGGCGCAGTGCAACTTGGCTGCGCAGGGGCATTGACTGGGCGATATTCAACTGATCTGCGCCATGGCACAGCATCGTTGAATATCGCACCCTGGCCACCCATACTGTGCATGGCGCAGTGGCACTGCGCCAGCACAAGTGGACAGAGTGGAGCAGGGGGATGCGCTAGTGCAAGTTCCGTTGCGCTATGCGCAACAACTGCGATATTCAAAAAGTGCACATGCAAATGGGGCCATAATGTATGCAAGGTGCAAATGAGGACATTTGCATGTCATTATGGCCCCATTTGCATGCAGGTGCGCCGATCCCCGGTGACTTGCGCCTGACGCCCTGCCAGGCAGCAGCCATCGGGGACTGACGCCCCCTGCACAGTGCGGCAATGTGTCTCACAGCCCAATTGCAGGCTTAAGTAAAAAGAAATCATGTCCTATATCCCTGGTGGTCCAGTGGACCGCTGTCAGCCCGATCACAGGCTTAAGTAAAAAGAAATCACGTCCTATATCCCTGGTGGTCCAGTGGACTGCTCGCAGCCCGATCGCATGCTTAAGTAAAAAGAAATCACGTCCTGTATCCCTGGTGGTCCAGTGGACTGCTCACAGCCCGATCACGGGCTTAAGTAAAATGAAATCACGTCCTATATCCCTGGTGGTCCAGTGGACCACTCGCAGCCCGATCGCAGGTATTTGTAACAATAAAATAAAGTCCAATATCCCTGGTGTTCCAGTGGACCGCTCGCCAGCCTGATCGTGGGACTCTGTATTAAAACATGAAGTCAATATCCCTGGTGGTCCAGCGGTACCCCCTCCCCACCCGCCCACTGAGCCCCACCACCTGCTCCCCTCCCGGTCAGCGGTGGGCAGCAGCACCCACCGCCTGCCACTCGCTGCCCTCCGACTGACATCGTAGGTAGGGCTGTTCACCCATTGGTCCACAGAGTGAGCCAATGGGCTTGCAATCCATACCGCCTTACACATTCCAGATGGAATGGATCATTCACATATCTGGACCCTGTAATGCGGTATGGGCGCTGCGCCCGACAGCTCACGCTGTCGAACCAATGAAGCGTACAACCCTAACGGTGTCGTCGGCGGGTGGCAGGGTGGCAGCGGGTGGGATGCATGTAACCCGACTGACGGGGAAGCGAACCACTGACCACCAGGATATTGGACTTCATGTTTTTAATACAAATGCCCGCGATCGAGCTGCAAGCATCCACTGGACCACCAGGGATATAGGACTTTATTTTATTATTACTAATGCCCTTGATCGGGCTGCGAGCAGTCCACCTGACCACCAGGGATATAGGACTTTATTTTATTATTACTAATGCCTGCAATCGGGCTGCGAGCGGTCCACTGGACCACCAGGGATATAGGACGTGAGTTATTTTTACTTAAGCCCGCGATCGGGCTCTGAGCAGTTCACTGGATCACCAGGGATCTAGGACTTTATTTTATTATTACTAATGCCTGCGATTGGCCTGCGAGTGGTCCACTGGACCACCAGGGATATAGGACATGATTTCTTTTTACTTAAGCCTGTGATCGGGCTGCGAGTGGTCCACTAGACCACCAGGGATATAGGACGTGATTTCTTTTTACTTAAGCCCGCGATTGGGCTGACAGCGGTCCACTGGACCACCAGGGATATAAGACGTTATTATTTTAAACAGATGCCCGCGATTGGGCATGGGGGGGCGCCGCCACGGAGGTGCAGCCGGAGCTCGGGTGGCCACCCACAGGTGGCAGCTGCCATGTTGCGCCCTGCAATACAGCAGCTCACCTGTGGGTGGCCAGCCATTGTTCCTTTTTTTTGGCTCACCTGTGTGCGGCGCAAGTAGGGGTTGGGCATACATGGACTCAGCACATCCCGGGCTGAATATCAGGATGTGAGGAGTATGCATGGGCAGGCCCCCCCCCACCTGCGCCCGCATGCATTACTAATGCGCTCCGGTGCGCCGGGATTTATGTCAGGCACAATCCCCATTTTGAATATCGTGCTAGGGGGCATCAGTAGTTGCGCGCTGGCGCCTTTCGTTCGCCATGTGCAACCCTTTGAATATCTGGGCCCAGGAGTGCTAATCATTTATTTGTAGCATACAAAGAAGAGGAAGTGCCAAGCAGTGTCTTTGTACTACTTTACTAGATCAAGGTAGGGTTGCGCCATGTTAGCATACACAAAAGCAAGAGAGAAACAAAAAGAGAATCTTTTCACTAGGTAAAGATAAATAGGATAATAGATACCCAAGTGTGTATTACAAGGTAGTAATCCCATTGAGAGGTTTTGGGGATCTGGAACCTCTGTTCCCAAAGTCCCCCAAACCTCAAGATGGGATTACTGCCTTGCAATATACTCTTTGTTATTATTTGTAATATATGGATCCAAGCACAAAAAAAAAACTAGCTTGAGAACAGGACACGACCACTTCAGTGCACACTCGCTCAACAATGGGCACCTGACTACGGTGAAGTCACTCGTGACAGAATCAGTTTTAAAAAATCCTTGGCTTGACAACAGGCGCCTGACCATGGCAGTGCACACTCGATCAACAACGTGCACCCAAACACAGTGAACACTCGCTCGCACTGTTTACTGTTTTTTGCAGAGGTGAGTGAAAGCAGGATCAACCAGATAATGATGTTAAATTAAAAATGGAACAACAAAAGAGATGCATATCATGGGATCCGGGGAAAGTTCCTCTCACTAAGCGAGAGACAGCCACCACATTTTGAACAGTGTTTGGCCCACCCACAGAGGAAAAGCAGCCAATCAGAATGCACGGTCTCAGAAATGTTATGTTGCATGTCTAGGATGGGCACTTGTCAGCATGGCAATCAGGTTAGTGTGGGAGGGAGTCCTGAGCTTGTGCTCTTCACTTTTTCCGATAATACTATCACTCAGAGCTAAAACAATAGCATTATCAGTATGAAACCATGTATTATCACTACAGAAACCATGTATTATCACTGGAGAAACCATGGGCCAGATTTTCAAAGGCCAGAGAATGATTCAGGGTGCTTGCATCAAAAACAACTGATGCAAGGAGCAGGCTGTGTCAAACCTTGTACCAATTCTAATTTTCAAATGGTGCTCGCATCAAAAACAGGTCTGCATGCACCAGAGTGGCTTGCCCCATACTTGCACCAAAAAAATGCCTGCGCCATGTACGAAGGGATGCCTGCGTCACTGAAATGATGCACCATCCCCTTATTTGGGATTTTCAAATAATGCAAGTCCTGTCCTTGTGCCTAAAATGCCTGTAGCTGTTAGACCAGCCAGAGCTGGTCTAAGGGTCACTAGAGCATAAAAAGTGACCAAAAGCAGGTGGTCAGACTTGACTATGCTACTATTAAGGGCCAGTATTCTCCTGCAGGACTAGTTCAGAACATTTTGGGGGCTTAGTTTTGGCCATTTCATCTGCCGTTTTGTTTTACTTAGCTTGCATCATTCTCGTCCTTTGCATCATTTTTTACTCAACTTGCACTATTTTTTTGACTCGGCTTGCACCATTTTTGTTCCTCAGCTTGCACTATTTTGTACTCATTTTGTGTCATTTTTGTTCCTTGAGTCATTTTTTTTACTCAACTTGCGCCATTTTTTACTCAACTTTCACCATATATTTAGTGCAGCTTGTGTCATTCTCATCTCTTACGCCATTTTGTTGACACAGTGGACCTCTTGCTTCAGTTTGGCGGACTTTGTCAAAAAAAACGCTTTTCTTGCAAAATATGGTGCACAGTATTTGGCACACCTAGATCTGACTCAAGCTGGTTGTTTGACGCCGCTTGCGTGGATCTAAGGGCCCTTTGAAAATCTGGCCCCACGTATTATCACATTTGTGGTAATGTATTACAGGAAAAGTTTTGCATGTGCTAAAATGGTATTATTATGGCATATCCATATATTACAATAGCTTTACTAGGCTAACAAAAAGTTAAAGATATAAGTTTTTGAGGCCTATAAGCCTCTTCTTCAGGTATGTTATAATGTAGGCTGAAGTTTTCAGTCTACATTGTAACATATCTGAGTTAAAGTTGTATCCTTAACTTTTCATTAGCCTAATAAAGGTGTTGGGCTCAATTCTCAAAAGCCTACACCTGGCGTAACTTGACTTGTACCAAAATAAAAGACGCAAGTAGCAAGTTAAGCCAGCAGTTGTGACATGTGGTATTCGGCAAAGCAGCCTGCTACATGTCGCAGGCTGCTTGCATCAAAGTGGACTGACACCACCAGTTACTCCATAACCCCCCTGCAACATGGAGCTAGGATGTTTACGGCTGTAGTTGCACCCTGTTCTAGAAGGGCAGCCTCCAAGTCCCCAAATTTGTTATTCTAAAACAACCCCGGAGGACATCCATCAAAGTACAGTTACACCAGCAAATAGCTGGTGTAAGTGTACTTTGCATCCACCGGGGGTTTCACCAATGTGCCACCAGCCCTGATCCCCCAGTATTCAACACCCCGGCCCCAGCAAAACAGTAGTAAAGCCCCACAGGGCTATGGGACCCCCCACTTCCCGATCCCCCAATAATATTTGAAAAGGCCTGCAGGGCTATGGGAACCCCCTGCTCCCATCCTCCAATACTGTGCACATAAAAGCCACATAGGGCTAGTGTCTCCACTCCCCAATCCCTGGAATTGCGATATGCAATATAAAATAACATAGCCCCCGACCTCCCTGGTAGTCTAGTGGCTCCCCACTCCTCACCTGGCAGTGCCAGTTCACTCAGCACCCCTCACCTGTCCCCAGCCAGGGACTGGCACAGCCCACCTCTCAGCACCATGGCCAGCTGCTGACTGAGCTCAGTATGAGCTCATACTACTGTAAATAGTACATGCTCAATGAATGTACTGTCATTCATTGAGTGCGTGCTAGATTCGGTGGCACATGCTCATACAGAGCTCAGTCAGCAGCTAGCCATGGTGGTGGAGGTGGACCACCTGTCCTGGCTGAGAATGAGGGGGTGCGGGTGAACTGGCACTACAAAATGAACCACCAACAGAGATAAATATATTAATCAGTTTATATTGCATATCACAATTCAGACAGAATGAGAACCTACAGGCTTTGCCCATTAATGTGGGAATGGGCGTGGTGAGATGTTGCTAGCCCTGCTGGGCACAGTGAGGCATGTATTCAGGGATTGGGCATGGAGGGGGTGCTAGCTCTGTGGGGTTTTTTTGTTTGGGGGTTCGGGGCATTGGTGGGGGTTGGGGTCCACTAGCCCTGTGGGGCTGTACAGTGTGTGTGTGGGTGGGGGCATTTGCGTCCTGCACTTGGTTAAGGCATGGACTTGCAGCCAACCATTCCAGTATGGTTTCCATTTGATGTACCAGTATGGTTGGTGCAAGTTGCGGGTGTTAGCCGCGGGGACCCTGCCTGATAGAGAATTGGGCACAGGGTTCCTGGCGCAACCATGTTTGGCACAAGTCACAGTTGGTGGCAACTTGTGCCATCATTCTAGAATCAGGCCCATTCTCTTTACCTAGTGAAAAGATTCTCTTTCTTGCTCTCTACTACTATTGTACTATTCATTTTGAATACTTTTAAATAACATAATTAATTCACATATTTTTAGGGATCCATGCAAAAGCAGAATTGACAACATCCAATCTCTTCCAAGGGCCTCTTCACCTTAGCAGAAACAAAACCATCAGGGGTAACAGCCTGAAGCTGGTGGGGGAAAGGTTCAGAAAGGAGACAACGAGGCACTGTTTCACTGAGAGGGTGGTGGGTAAGTGGAACGAGTTGCCAGAAGTTGTAGTATTCCTAAAATTGGTAGACAGCTTCAAAAGAGGTTGGGATAGGGTGAAGGGGAAGTTGTAGATACAGTGGAGGAGGGTGTACTTGACAGGGGTCAGAAGGGATTTGGAGAGCTGGGGCAGGTCCCCTCTGTAAACAAAGTGGGAACTGCACACCTGAGCAGACTAGAGATACAGTAAGGCCTTTATCTGCTGGCACATTCATATGACCGTACATTCTATTACTGTACTTTAACTCCTGTATTTTCAGAGCCCAACCTGTTAGGATGCTCTTTACATTTAGAGAAGTCTGTTCATGTGGGGAAAGGTCTTTGGAAGTTAAATCCCAGATTATTGCATGATCAGGATTTAATGCTTTGGACTTCGGTGCCCCCTTTTGGAGCCCATATCTAAAGAAGGATATACATCTTGTTGAGAGGGTGCAGCGCAGAGCAACTAGATCGGTCCCTAGATTAAAACATCTATGTTATGAAGAAAGATTAAAATGAACTGGTTTGGTGACCCTGGAGGAACGTAGCAAGAGAGGGGATCTGCTCCAGTTGTATAGAATCTAACATAATCCGACCATGAAGAAAAAATGTAACTCAGATATATCCATAGGGATAGCAATTCCAAGAGCAAACACAAGAAGAATGGAAAATTATTTTACCATTTGGGCATCCAGGTTATGGAAAAACTTGCCTCGAAAGGTAGTGGAGGCAGAGAATTGTTTCCAGTTCAAACAATGATTAGATGCCCATCTTGGATGGAAAAGAGGTTATCTACCACATACCCACTGAGTAGTGGGAGACACTCTCAGGCTTACGCCATCTTGTGTCTGATCTAACCTAGTAACCTAATATGTTAATTTCTATAGAGATGAACTATATAATGTTTACATTATTTTATTGGACTGTGATTTACAGGACCATACAAAAAAAAAAAAGATTTGGTCTCCATTTCTCCCCCATAAAAAAATCTAGGCTGCTAAAGCAGAAAATTATCATCAGTATATGGATCGAAGGAATCAGTTAGGTATATGGTACTCCTGGTCACAATTGGGATTCGGAAGTCCCAGCTACACAGTTAACCTCTGTAAAAGCAGAAGAGTGTTCCTTACAATATGATGGGCAGTCTCCCTTTCAGCTGAAAGAAGGTTTCGGTTTTCTTATCACCATCCTTCCCAAAACTGTTTTGCTGGTTGCAAACAACAAGTTTAAATAAAAATGATGATGTTTTTAAAAATGCGTCATGGGGATTTAGTCGTACATCATGAGGATATGATAAAAGTGATATACACACACTTCCATCAGTTATTTTCAGTTTCAAATTCTGATGAAGGACAATTTCAAGAAATTGCTCAGCATATTATGGTTCCAGAAATTTTTCCCCACAGATATTAGTAACCTTGCTGAGTCCGGTGATGGAAGATGAGGTGGGAGTAGTAATTAACAAATAAGACATGAAAAAAATCCCTGGGGAGTGATGGTCTTATAACTGAATTTTACAAATTCTGTAGTGATTTATTGGTACCAGATATGGTTATGGTATATAAATAGTGTTTTTCATAGAAACATAGAAACACAGAAGTTGACAGCAGATAAGGACCGCAAGGCCCATCCAGTCTGCTCATTTCTTTTTCTACCTTATAAATGTGCCATCGGCCTTTGCTCTGTCAATGACCTATCTATTCATACTCATCTGTATTGCTCCCTTATGTCTATCCCATGCCTGTTTGAAGCCCTGCACTGTATTCATATCCACCACTTTCTGAGGTAGGCCGTTCCATGCATCCACCACCCTTTCTGTGAAAAAGAACTTCCTCACATTATCCCTTAATCGGCCTCCATCTAATTTCATGCTGTGTCCTCTTGCCTGCTATTTTTCTTATATTGAAACATGTTAGATTCTTTCACTTTGTTAATGCCCTTAAGGTGTTTGAATGTTTCGATCATATCACCTCTCTCCCTCCTTTGCTCTAAGGTATACATATTGAGCTCCATTAATCTGTCCTCATATGCTTTTTCTGATGCAATCCCTGCACCATTTTGGCTGCCCTTCTCTGGACTGCCTCAATTTGGTTAATGTCCTTGTGAAGGTGTGGCCTCCAATACTGCAGGCAGTACTCCAGATGGGGCCTAACCACAGTCTTGTAAAGAGGGATTATTACCTCCCTCTTCCGACTTGTGATACTCCTACTAATACACCCTAACATCCCCCTAACCTTACATACTGCTTTAGTGGTCTGCTTGGATGATTTCAGGTCATCGGTGATGATGATGCCCAAGTCTCTTTCTTCCCTTGTGACTGCCAGCAACTCCCCTCCCAGCCTATGGGTGGCTTCAGGGTTTCTCTTCCCTACATGCATGATCTTGCACTTCTTTGCATTAAACCCCAGTTGCCACTCTTCTGACCATTTTGCTAGTTTATCCAGATCTCTTCTCATTCTGCCCACCCCATCTGAATCATCTACTCTGTTGCAGATCTTGGTGTCATCTGCAAACAGACAAACCTTACCCTCCAGTTCATCTGCAATGTCACTGATGACAGGAAGGTTGACAGATTCTATGTATAAGGCCATAATGATATTCATAAAGAAAGGTGATGTATCTCTTGTGACAAATCAGAGACTCTGGCCAAACATCTTAGCCTGGCAGCTGAGACTTTAAAGCAGCAGCATTTGTTAGTCACCATGTAGTTTTTCAGCAATCATTTTTTTTCTGGCAAAAATATAAAAATATCTATTTTTCTTTTAAGTTTCTTTCATTCCTTACCAAGATACAAGATTTTGAACTTTTTAAGAGTTCCTCCTCCATTCCATGCTCTCCATGAAAAAAAAAATCTTGCTACAGTGCTGTCCTGTTTATTATCATTAACATGTGGTAACACTATCCTAATACAGCCACATTATAAATCTAACATAAATATTCAACTGGTAACCTCAACGGAAAAGATGTTTAAACTTGTGAGTGGTGGCCATCTTTAATTATGTGAGTCATTTAATACAAACTTAGCAATAAAAGGTGTTTCAAAAATATCTGAGAAAAAAATACACAGAGGGTGAATCTAATTATGTCAGAAATACAAATTTGCTAAAAACTATATGATGACATTTTTTTGCTAACTAACAAGTGTTACTGCTTCAATTGGCAAGGCACAACCCTGTTGTTTTCTGAATAGGTGCTTTAACACAATTATATACTGAAAACTGGTAACCGGGGAAGGCACACACTGAGCCAAGGCTCATTTTCAGGTGTGACCCGGGGGGTGGGGGGATAGGGAGACAAATATAAAAGGTTTACACAAATATGTGTGTGAATAAGCAAGGTAGCAAAGTACAGTAAATCCAAATGGAGATAGGCAGATATCAGATCTAGCAGTATACAACATATAAACAACTAAAAGAGTACACAGGATGGTAAAAGTGTAGCAAATAATGATATGCACTGTATGATATATTTCTGAATATTGTAGAGGAGCAGACTGGAAGGTTATGTGCTTCCCTTGACCAGGAGACAGCTTTCAATGAAATCAATCATAGTTATTTATTTGGTGTGTTAGTCACATATCTGATTTCACCTGTCTTTATTTTTTCATTACAGGCACTATTTAAAAAAGCTTATTATAGATGTTTTAAAGGTAATGGATGGTTGGGTAATGTTATTTTTTTCTGGAGTTTGATAAGGATGCCCTTTGAGCTCACTCCTATATGTATTTGTATTGGATCACTTGCTTCAAATAAATAAATAAAAATTCAACCATTTTCTAGATACGCAGTTATGTGACTCTTAGTGTTTGCCTTTAAATGTTATTTTGTGCTATTGTATCTATCTAGTTCAAAACTATTAGCATTGTATCTATCTAGTTCAAAACTGTTAGCATTATATGTATCTAGTTCAAAACTATTAGTATTGTATTTGTAACTTGTGTAACTTCATGGATTGTCTGCCTGTAATTAACCCCGGGTCACCCCTGAAAAAGGGACTGTCATGGTCTCAGTGGGTTTACCCGGTTACCAAAATTTAAAGAAATAAAAAAAAAAAAAAAAATAAAAAGGTTCAACAAAGTCGGCCTGGTGGCACTGAGGGTTGAGGTGCTGGACGCCACACCTCGCGCTACGCCAGAGACCCGGGTTCGGGAATGGACTCAGGGTTGTCGGGGGACCAGCAAGAGGGTGAAGGACTGAGCATACCAACAGATGCTCTCCTCTGCCAGGGGTGGGTACCGGGGGTGTCCTGTACACCCAACATTCCTGGGGGCTGATGGAAGCACTGGTTCACAGGGGCAATGGCGTCTCTCTCTGAGAGGGGAGGGGTGGATGCTCTGGGTACTTGGCAATGGCGTGCATCAGCACATCGTCTGCCTGGATTTCTGTCCTTTGCGCCAGTGTCCTCAGGGGGTCTAAAGGGGAGAAAATGGGGAAAAATAACCATACAACCCCGGCCCCCCGAGCACAATGAAGCCGGGTTGGGGTGGCCTTGAATAACCCAGGTGGACGGAGTAGGAGGGGGTACAAGGCCCCCTCCGAAAGCCGTGGGAGCCGGACAAGTAAAAAAAAAAAAAAAAAAAAGGTTCAACAAAATAAACACATTAAGGGTATTACACAAGAAAATTTGCCTACTGAGTTCTTTAAAGTATATGCCTAGGTGGAGGATTTATGTTGTTTTCTATTAAACGAGACCTACATGAGATTTTGTCTGAACTTAACCTGTTTTCTAAAACATCCAGTTCCAAAATAAATATGGATCACAGTGTTGCTTTTTGGTTAGAGAGGAGGCCAGTAAGTTTTGGTATTAGAGACATTGTTGGTTGTATAACAACTTGGGGGATTACCTTTGATCAGGAAGATACCGCTGTTCTAAACTGGCAAGAAAAATTGAATATAGGCTTCAGAAGGTAAAATGCTGGATGAGGTGGCACGTCCCTTGTTTTTTTCACATGAGAGTAAGAATGGTCAAAACCTTTTTATTGCTAGTCTGTTTATATTTTAGTTATGTTTTCCTTTGCCGCCTTCCTTGGAAACCCAGCTGAATAGACTTTTTTCAGCTCTTTGAGGCATGGGTGTAGGCAGGCATACTCCAAGCACTCCATGGTGTGCAATTTTATTTAAGGGGGTAGCAGATAGGCTCTGAACTTCTTCCTTTTTCCATGAAAACTAACAAAGAAAATACTGAATCTTTCTGTAATTTTATTCATAGGAGTAGAAACTAAAAGGACTGGTCACTAATACTCTCTTTGCATCCCAAGGACAGTACAACTTTACAGGCTCTGTGTTGGTATGTGGGTGTCTTACGGAACAATGCATGTCATTTGTATTTACCCATGCATGGCAACAACCACTGTCATGAGATACAAAAGTTGTATTTATTGTGCCAGATGAGGCAACAAACACGGTCCTGGTGTACATTTGTACATTGTCTGGCTACACCTGGGGGGAGGGTAGCTCACCCTAATAAGGTGGGGTGCGGTAGCAGTGAATCCACTTGGTGTGCAGATCTGAAATCCTGGCTACACCCCTGCTTTGAGGAAAACAGATGGAATCCTATCTAGTGGCCTACTAAATAAGGGGCTTCAACATGGAAAAGGCAGTCTTTTGTTCTACTGCATTTGTAAGGGGGTAAATGGGGCACAGCCCACCTTAATCTGCCACCCGACAGCCGGGGGTGCTTCCATGGCTCCTGACATCAGGAGTTCACAGTTTAACTGTGTGGTGAACCACATAGAAATTTTTAATGGTGGGTTAGCTGGCAACCTAGTACAACTCTCTGGAAAACTACACCTACCCACCTTCCCTTCAAAATGGACAGCCTCCCCACCAATCCAGTACTGTGCAATTGTAAGAAAATTATGATACCAAGTTAACAGAAAATACCAGTTTATTGTAACAGCAAGCCCTGCAAAGGAAAATGGGTTAGGGCAGATATGTTTCACTCCATTCAGCCCCTGTTAGATGCCGATGTTTGTGTGTGTGTGTGTGGGGGGCAGTTAATGACTAGCTACTAGTTAGACAAACCCTGACTTGGTGAGCAATGAGAAAAGTTATGTTTGGCTGCTGTTAATTAGGACAAACTAGATTCAGCTCCAATGGTTAACAATGCTCGTACACAATGCCAATCACCGTAGGCCACCTGTACTGGAAGCCATTACCCTCTCCCACCTGCTACCAGGATTTCTGTGGCACACAATGGGAGTTCCCTTGTGGTACTCCCCTGTACTCAGTGTCAAAACGTAGCAGTCCTGTTGAGGTTGCCGCAAGTAGGCTGGCACTGGACACTTAAATTGAAAGACAACTGTTAATTTCCACAAACCCCACAGGCCATGCAATTGATTAAATGGCTTTTGAACCTCTAAAAATGAGATATCTGTAAACCTGCCTGATGGCCTACTTGTAAATCCAACGAAAAACACAAACAGATTACACAATGCAGAACACTCTCCACAATTATTCAGTTACGTGGGATGGCTCTGAAAGGTTGCTTTCTTGCCAGATATTTTGTGCTTAGGCCTGAAATCATGTATTTCTATTTGTGCCAGTAGGAAACAGGGTGGTAGTTAATGGTATTCACTCAAAGGATGGAGCAGTGACCGGTGGTGTACCATGAAGTTTAGTACTTGGACCAGTCCATTTCAATGTCTTCAAAAGGGACACTGCAGAAGAACTGAAGGGAAAGGTATGCATTTTTGCAGATGACACCAAAATCTGCAATAGGGTGGACACTCAGGAGGAGATGGAGAAAGTGCGTAGGGATCTAGGGACACTTGAGGAGTGGTCAAAGACATGGTAGCTGGGGTTCGATGTCACAAAGTACAAAATCATGCACCAAGGGCATAGAAACCTCAGTGCTGAATATAGTATGGGAGGGGGGTATTGGCAGTCACCAGACAGGAAAGGGGGTTTTGTATTATTATAGCAGAAGACCTCAAGGTAGCAGCACAGTAAGACAAAGCCATGGAGAGAGCTAGTGGGATGCTTGGCTTCATAGGGAAGGGTATCTTCAGCAGGAGGAGGGATGTGGTGCTGCCACTGTATCACTCACTGGTAAGCCCCCCTTCCCCAGTGTGCAGTGTCCAATTTTGGAGACCACACCTCAGAAAGGACATAGACAAGGCAGAGGTGGCCCAGTGGAAGGAAACTAAAATGATGCAGAGTTTGTAAGGGAAGCCCTACAAAAAAAGACCGAGGGATCTCATGTACAAACAGGAACAGGTGTGCGCTGGCACAGAGCAGCTGCTGCCAGGCAGGAACTGCTAACTTCCAAAGCTGTCACTGCAGAACAAGGGAAGCCAGGCACTCTTGTAGAGAAAGCTCAAACTCGAGACAGAAATCAGTTGTCAGGAGCGCAGGTGCATAAACGTTTTGTGAAATGTATTGAGCAGAGCAACTAGTGCAAGGAGTGGGTTTAGTACCACTAGATGCCACGGTGTTTCGACATAGGTCTTCATGAGGGTTTTTAGTAAAAGGTTTATGCAATTGCACTCCTGACTGCTGGTTTGAGCCTTCTCTACAAGACTGTCTGATCTTCCTTGTTCTGTAGTCTCAACACGTATGTCCTGAAAGAGAAGAGAAAGAGAGAGAGAGAGAAGTGACACAATTGAGACCTACAAGTACTTCACAGGAGTGAACATGGTGCAGGATGGGAGCCTCTTCCAAGTGAGGTTGAGCACTAGGACATAGGAGCATGCAATGAAGCTGGGGAACAAGGAGAGATGTGAGGAAATATTACCTCACTGAAAGGGTGGTAGATGCCTGGAACAGACTGACAATCAAAGTGTGGAGACTAGAACGGTTGGGGAACTTAACCATGCATGGGATAAACACAGGGGAATATTAGAACAGAGGTAGGGAGGAGGGAGGGTTACCGGAGACCAGATAGGTTCTATGGATGTAGAACAGGTAGGGAACACTTGGGCAGACTGGGTGGACCAAGCGGTCCTTTTCTGCCAACAAATTATGTTTCTATATTTCTATGCTGAACCGAGTTGGTGCATCTGTCAAACTTTACTCAGGTTTTGAGAGATGTCCGAGCCTGTACTCCTCCATCAAGGGCTACATATTGATCTTTGGTCCTCCTCTCTTGCACAGTGGGTATGCATATAACTAGTGCTGTGCAGAATTTTCAAAATTCCATGGAAATTCTGCCAAATGTCACCAGAAATGGAATGGCAGAATTCTGTAACATAAAAAACATGGAATGTGTTTTTCTGCAACATTTCTGCTGAATTTTATTCCACGAATCTCAATATTTTATGCAGAAATGGTTGCAGAATGATTTTCAACAGAAAAAATGCTGTTACACAGAATATTATTCCGCAGATCGCAGCAGGTGGAATTCCACAGAAGAGTCAGTGAAATTCTGGCAGAAATTCCGCTTGCAGAATGGTCATTCCACATAGTACTATATACTACTGTATATAATGCTTGAACACCATTGCTCAAGACACAAGGCTTGGGAATGGCACACTTAGTTTGAAAATACACAATAATGGCTACTCACTTCGGGATCTTGCACAGATCTGTTTACCTGAGTCATGCCACTTTTATATGTGGATCTGACTTAAGGTTTCCATTGGTCCCATCTCTAGTCACTCAACTTCTTCAGCACCTGATAGGGATGCAACTGGTGGTGCCAACACAATGTCCCACCTCATCCAGCATCAGCAACAGTGAAAGGGCCCATGAAAGTTATAGACTGGTCATCTCTGAAGTTAAAAGTCACAATATGGCAGCCGCCCATTCAATTCTAGCAGCCTAGCCCCATAGCCAGTTTGTCCAACAGTGTCTTTCACCACTGAGCCTCCCACTTCACACCAGGGGCCCGATATTCAAAAGTTTACAGAGGCACTAATGGGTCATTGCCCCCACAAACTGGGATTTATACTGGAGCCCCAAATTCAAAAGGGCTTGCTGCATGGGCAAAGAGGGTTAGCACCCACACAAAGCATAATGTATGCGTGAGGGCAAGAGAAGGGGTGTGGCTATGAATATGCATGCAACCCCATATTTAGTGGCATTGCGCTGTCCAAAAGTGTTTAGAATGGTCCTTTTCACAGCACAAATATTGCCAAATAAAATTCCAACTTAATTGCTGGCAACCCTATCAGCTGCCGGAGGTAATGTAGCCACCGAGCCAGCTGGCTGATGGGGGAGCACAACCCCCCCCCCGGTCCCTGGTAACCCTCCACAATCGCTGGCCTGTTCTTTAAATAAATATTACCCCTGGTACTAGCAGCCCCCCAACTGATCACTGGCCCGTTCTTTAAAATAAAACAATCCCTAATGCTAGTTGTCACCCCCACCGATCACCTGCCAATTCTGTAAAGAAATATTATACCTGGGCTAGTGGTCCCCCCACCACCAATCACTGGTCTGTTCTGTAAAATAAAACTATCTCTGGTACTAATGGTAACCCCTCCAAATGCCATCCCTGGCTGAATGTGTAATATTCCTGGTGCTAATGGTACCTCCCCAACTGTGATTGCTAGCTAAAGCTAATGTATAATATTCCTGTTGTTAGTGGTAGCCCCCGATTGTCAGCCCTGGCTGAATGTATAATATCTCTGGTGCTGGTGGTACCCCCACCGATTGCCAGCCTGGAAGTAAAACAAAAAATCCCTGGCATCCAGTGGTTCCCTCATGGCACCAGACATAGCCCCTCACCTTTGCAATATTTGCGGTGCTGCAGGAGCATATAGCAAATGGCACAGCCCTCCTCACACCTCCTGGGCCGACCATCATATGTACAGACAGGGAGCATGCCTCTCATTTATAGAACAGGATGACACACCCTGTCCTATAAAGAAGAGCCATGCTCCCTGCCTGTACAAAATGGCAGCCAGCCAAGGAGGTGTGAGGAGGGAACCAGTAGCCCCAGGGACAATATTTCTTTATAGAATGGAGTGGCAATCACTGGGGGAGAGCAACATTAGCACCAGGGATAGTTTTATTTTAAAGACTGGGCTGGCGATCAGCTGGGGGGGACCACTAGCACCAGAGGTATGTATACATAGCTGTAACCAGGCAATTGAGAGGGTGGTAGCACCAAACCTGCCCCACTACCCATGCAAATGAGCCCATAATGGGCATGCTAATGGCCCCTTAGCACCTTGCATGCCCAATTGGCTCATTTGCATGGGTCCCTTTGAATACGGGTAATAGTGCTCCGGCACTATCCATTCTGGTGGTGTACTTCGAGAGCCCTGTCAGGGCAGCACTAAGTGACTTAGCACTGGCCGACGTGGCCCTTTATTCAGTCGAATAGGCCGGTGCCCTGTTTGACTGAATATAGCATCTTCGGGCACCTGGGCAAGTACAAGGCACAGTGCAAATTTTTGCACTTGGCTTTGTGCATATTTGATCTGGCCCCAGGAGTACTTTCGGTCATATGCCCAAGCTCTGAAAGAGGAGGTTACTTTTTTTTTATATATACACATTTTTCAATATATTTTTTAAAGCTATGGAAATCAAGACTAACCTAATTTCAGGACTGGTTGGAGCCATAACCCCCTTATTTGTTTATTAATTAATTAATTTCAAAAGTTTCACCAGGAAATACATACTGAGCTGATAATAGCTTGTTTCCAGATGCGTTCTGGGGAAGGGGGGAGTGGAGGATAGGTAACAATTTGAACAAAAATGTATACATTAAAACAGCAATCAGAGCATAAATTATACAGTACAGTGAACAAGCATAAACAATTGGCAATATATACAAGGGACAGGGCAGAGGGTCTGCTCATTGGGTTACAAGGGAATACATTTCAAGGTCAGGAGGCACATGGGGCTAGTTTGCTGTAGTGGGAGAGAAACAATGGAGGGTTGAAGGGTGGAGAAGGAAGAAAAGTGGAGAAGGAGACAAAGGAAGGGGAAGAAGTGCAGATTAGGAGAGACAAAGGAGGAAGGTGCAGAATAGGGTGAGAGGAGGGGGAAGAAAGAAGGAGAAGAAGGAGGATAATAGAGAGGTGGAGCAGGGAAGGAAGAAACAACAGGGGAGAAGGGTAAATCGAATGGAGGAGCAAGGGGCATGTTTCAGAGGCAAGTGCTGTAATGAGCAGTGAAGTCGTGGACAAGAGAGGCGAGAGAGCAGGGATTTCTTTCATATATTTGGGGGCTGACCCATAGTGGAACCATTTTGGCAGGAAGTGGGTGACATTTGAGCCCAGATATTGGGGGTTTCGTTATCGTGCACTTTTGCATCCCTCTTTTCAGAGCTCCTGCCAAAAGCGTATCTTCCCAAGGACAACCTGTCCCTTTTAAAGATATTGCTAGTGGCAGCCTTGAAAACTCTTACAAGGAATTGAATGACTACAACTCCTCCCTCCCTCCCTCATTTCAGACTGGATTAATTTGGTAAAAGAGATTAAATTAATGGAAGATATGGCAGATAGATTGGGTCCTCATCTCCCAAACATATTCAGAGATGTCTCCCTTTAGAATTTTATTTGGAGAATTCTACAGATGATTACATGCTGTGAGAGCAATTTGAAGGGAGAAGATAGTCTTCTGAAAGAGAATATATGTATCTGGGAAGACACATTTATATCTGGCATCAGGTTTTCTCCTGCATCTGTACACAGTTTATAATTTAAAGTATACAAGCTTCCTGGGAAAATGTTAATTGTTTCAAATCATATCTAATGAAATGAATGAATGAGTACAAAGGTAAACACTGAAGCCTGATGATGAGAGACCCAATTCCAAGATGGGCTACGCCGGCATAAGGCGGGATACGCCAATCCGCATGGTGTATCCCACGACTTACGCCATGTGTTATGCCCATTGCAATTCCAGGAGGCCACCTACGTCTGCGGGCTGTGACAATCACAGCATACAACCACAGTTACGCCACAGCCCGCAACGCCTGGTGCAACTAGGGGTTGCGATAGCAACTTAGCTCAATTCCAGGAGGGCCGCTGTCGCAACCTGCAGTTGCTATTCCGGGACACGCATTGGCTTTGGTATCCTCTGACAGCTCGGAGCTGTCTTAAGTGGCATTCCATGGTTGGCACCATTGGATGCAACCACGCAGCACCGCGGCAATGGCGCCATGCTTTCCCACTGGCCCTCACATGCACACCCCAACCCCCAACCCCTAGATCATGAGGGACCCCCATGGGTCCATTTCAGAGGCGATCCCCCAGACACTTGTGCCATCTGTCCTGCTCCCCTATGCTCCATGATGTGTGCCATGGTGGTCCGGGCGGGAGGGCTGCCTGTCACCCACCGCAAGTTGCAACATGCGGCTGCGATGCATCATGCATGGGCTACCACCACACACATGGGGTATCTCACATGTCATGAGTGCCAGGATCCTGACACTTCTGGAATGCAGTGTAGGGTCTCTGGCGTTGCATCGACCAGCATAAATCACAACTGCGTTCAAGTTACACCGCCCGTCCTGGAATCGTCCCCAATGACTTATGTATTCCTAATTGTACCCCAGTGTTGTGATGTTTTGCCTTTGTAAAAGAGAACATTTTAATAAATAAAATATTGCAAAAAATGTATGCAAGATAAACAAAAAGAGAAGTCTGTACAGCATGTTGAATGTGCCATTGTAATGCTTTGGCTTGCGTTACAGACTGAAAGAACTTGAAATTTTAAAAATTCCCTATCTCTTACAATGAGTGCCAGTGATCTTCAATTTCCACCTGGATAGCCACCAAAGATGGACAGAGGCGACCTCTATTTAATGTCTGATCTGAAAGGATGGCATTTTATTACTATAGCACCCCACCCCCAGTGCTGCACTATGGTGTCCCTATTGGGACTTGGCCCAAATTCTTGGTGTGGGACAAAAATGCACAACCTTCTGATTTTCTGGCACCAGAGCTGAGTGTGTGACCTACTAAACCATTGAGACTGGCTATGTATGGGGCTGGGATTAAACACCAACCCCATGAATGGGATAATCCCTACTAAACTGGGATCATCATCTCATTTTTGGACAGATCTTGAGTAGTGGTGCATGGATAGTGCATTTGAGGCTTTGACCACCCTCCATTGGATAATGGTGGTATCTGCCTCTGAATCTGAAAATAATCTGACCAATATCAGATTTGGGATCTAGTGTCAGATTGTTATGTATCTGAGTTTGGATCTACTGGATCCAAGGACCCCAATCTTGGATACCTGGTCCAATGGTTGAATCCATCAGATCCTGGTCTGATCCACAGGCATCCAGAGATATCTGTCTTAGATCTGAGGAAGTATGATCCATGGTTGGATGCCTATGCCAGCCAAGGCCATCTGAAGTCTGCCCAAAGTGATAGTAACCAATGGTATCTGACTTGGTCGGATACTATCTGAGCAACACTAATTCTGAGGACTGTAAGATAAACAGGATAATTCATGGGTTCCTGTGAAGAACAAGGTGGTAATTACTTTGAGTGAAGCTGGGGGCAGAATAAGTTACAAGGCCAAAGACCAAGTGGCTTATACCTTCATATTCACAATATGAAATTGCCACTACAAGTTGTCTACAGGCACATTTGTTTTGTTTTTTATATTGCTTGGTCTGGTGTAATAAAAGTGTAAATCCTTGTTATTCACAGGTGTGACATCATATCCATAAATAACAGCATCTTAGCCATGGATGACAACATGGCTGATGTGATTCTACTCCCCCATTTGGTCATGAATAATGTATTTTTCATAAAACAAGTTATCAAGAACACAGGGACATACTATGAAGTTGGAGGGAGGTAGATTCAGGAGAGATGTGAGAAAGTACTTCTTCACAGAAAGAGTGGTGGATTCCTCGAATGGCCTACCAGCTGAGGTAATGGTGGGGGGTGAAAACAGTGGTGAGGTTCAAGAATGCATGAGCTACACATAAGAGAATCTTAGAGGAAAAGAATGGGAGGAGGGAGAAAGAGCTGGAGATCAAGTGGGGTCTGGGTGGTACTGTAGGTAGGGAAAATGAACAAACTGGATGGGCCAAGCAGTCCTTATCTGCAGAAAAAGTCTATGTTTCTATATAATAATGCATAGGTGCCTGTAAATAACACTGTGCTAAGCTGGGGGTAGGATAAGCCCTGAGGCCAAAGGCAGAGTCTGCCCCAGCTTCACAAGATGAAATATCCTGGGGGCTGGCAGTGTAGCCTAGAGGTTACAGTGACAAGCTGTGAATGAGCTTGGTACATCCACCAGACAGACCTGGGTTTGATTCCCACAGCCTCCACTTGTATACTGTGTGACTGAGCAAGTCACTTAACCTCTCCAGTGCTCCCAGTTTGCCCCTGAAAACAGGCACCTATGCCTAGTGGGCCTTACCTGGTTAACAAAGAATAAAATAAATATTCACCAGGCTCTTCCCATATACTTACAGTATGTTTAATTTACTAGAATACATGGTTAGGAGGAAGTATGTTTAGAATAATGATAGAGGGAGAAAATATTTTTGTGGTTTTTAACATAGTCCTGTCCAAGTTTTACCTAGAGAATTAGACTGATACTATTTTATAATTGATAGTAGCTCTGGTTCAGGTTGTCTCAGCAGAATACTAATAGGACAAGTTCAAGCTTTCTCTCTTTGCTTACATTTGGCGATTTTATTCACACTTCATTATACCCTTTTGACACAGAAACATAAAAAAGCGACGGCAGTAGGGGACCTAATGATTCATCTAGTCTGACCATTTTAGAGTAACTACCCCCCTTCCCCTCTTTACTGCTGAGTACTGTGATGCCTTTGTATTTATCCCATGCATGTTTGAAACTTCCACTTGTCCTGACCCCTACCACCTCCTAGGAGAGACGGTTCTATGGGTCCATCACTCTCTCCATGAAGAAGAACTTCCTCACATTAGCCCATATCTTCCCTCCCTCAATCTTCATATCATGCCCTCTGGGTTTGGTGTAACTCCTACTCAGGAACAGGTTTTGTACCTGAATTTTGTTGATACCGTTTAGGTATTTGAAGGTCTCTATCATGTCCCCCCTATCCCTCCTCTGTTTGAGAGAATACATGTTGAGTTCTCTCAAGCTATCTTCATATGGTGTCTCATGAAGCCCTTGTATCATTTTACTTGCCCTGTGCTGAACCCTCTCTAATTTGTCTATGTCCTTTTTGAGATGTGGTCACCAGAACTGTACACAGTACTCCAGGTGTGTCCTCACCAGAGATCTGTAGAGTGGGAGCACCACCTCCCTTTTCCTGCTGGAGATTCCCCTACTTATGCAACCCAGCATCCTATTTGCTCTAAGAGTGGACTTTTCACACTGTTTGCTTGTTTTTAGGTCGTTCATAATAATCACCCCCAGGTCCTTCTCTTGCTTCATGGCCTCTAGTCTCACTCCTCCCATGAAGTATTCCTCTGAGTCTCCCTTCCCAAAGTGCATGACCTTGCACTTTTTCACATTGAAATTCAGTCACCAGGTCCCAGACCATTGTTCCAGTCTCTTTAGGTCAGGACATTGCTCAGCCACGAATACATTTGTGAGTAGTATGTGTCAACCATGTAATATATATGGGATATGGGTATGTAATGGCCTGATTCGAAATATGCACTTTACCTTTAAGTGTAAGGGGTCAGGATCATAACTTGTGAGTGGCGGAGCCACTAGTGATGAAAGTCCTGCTCCCTCACAAGTGATGATAAACTGTATTTTGAGTCGGGCCATTGAGTATTTGATTTATACATTTATTTACTAGCTATAACTTTAATATCTGCTGTTTGTGTGAAGAGTTAACTGTTTCTCTTTGATTTCAACTGCTGGCTCTAGGGCTGCACATGGCATTTGTGAGCTGCTCTCTGACTGGTTCAGTAGTCCAGTGTGATGTATTCAATAGGGCAAGATATCATCTGTAATATTAAGTGTGACATACCGAACTCACAAGATAACATTGTAGTAGTCGTGGCTTAGAGGTTAAGGCGATGGACTTGAAATCCACTAGAGATTCCCTGCGTACTGTAGGTATGAATCCTACCAACTACAATGTCTTTCATGACAAGGAAAACAAGTTATGCCACAGTGAATGCAGCAATCCTCTGTGCTAAAGAAGTGAACAAAAACAGGAGGAAAAGGAGGCCACTATGGTTCTTGAAGAAAGTACTCTAGCTGTGAAGGTGAAGGCTAAAGGGGTGACATTCAGGGTGTACAAGGAGATGCAGAGGTAAGAGGAGGACAGAGAGGTGTACCAGAAGAAGCAGAGTGAAACAGGGAAGGCAGTGAGAGACACAAAGGTGCAAACAGAGGAAAGGATAGTCAAAGAAGTGGTTAAAGAGGATGAGACCTTGTCAGGAAAATAATGTACGCTAGAGAAAAGAGGAAGACAAAGGTAAGGATTGTGAGGTTAAGAAGGGCAAGGGGAGACTGTGCAAAGGAGGATCAGGAAAAAGCAAATTTCCTGAACAGATACTTCTGCTCAGTCTTCCCAGTGGAGGGAGAGGGGAATGGACCACATAGAAGTAGCAGGAATATGGAGGGGAGGAGGGAGGTATACATAATTCCATTCACACAGAAAAGAGACCTAGGAGGACTTGTAAATCTGAAAGTGGTTAAGGCTATGGGTCCAGGTGGGGTGCACTCAAGGGTGTCGAGGGAGCTGAAGGAGGTAAGGGATGCACCTCTGACAGCCCTATTCAACAACTTACTGGAAAAGGAGTGGTTCCAGAGGACAGATGTCCTACTTCATAAAAGCAGCAGCAGGGAAGAGACTGGCAACCATAGGCCAGTCAGTCTAATGTCAGTGGTGGGGACGTTAATGGAGACACTATTAAAAGAAAGACATGGAGAGTATCTTGAATCTAGAGGGTTACAAGACCAGAGGCAGCATGGATTCATGAGGAGGAGGTCACGTCACGTGAACTTAATCAATTTCTTCAACTGGGTGATCACAGAAATTGATCAAGTGGGGGCAGTGGACATGACCTGCTTAGATTTCAGCAAAGCCTTTGACACCATACCATATAGGAGGCTTATAAGAAAACTGGGAAGTCTTAGAGTTGCACCTATAGTCAAACTGTGTATGGAACTGATTGATAGGTCGTAGAGGGTGGTGGTAAATGGCACTCACTCTAATAAGGAGGGATTGACCAGCGGGGTACGTCAGGACTCTTTACTCTGACCAGTCCACTTCAAAGTCTTTATAAGCAACATTATGAACATATGAACATATGAAAATGCCAGCAGAAGCAGGCCTTACAGTCTATCGAGTCTGCTCAATTGTGCAGCTAGCCCCTTAATTTGCAGCTGCCTCACCCTCCCCACTCCTCTTCATCACAACCCCCCATCCCAACTGCTGTAGAAGCCGTCCACTGTTCTACAGGATACCACCTCCTCGGGCAGAGCATTCCCCCTGTCTGCCACCCATTCAGTGAAAAAATGTCTCCTGATTTCCCTCTTGAATCTTCCACCTCCAATCTCAGCTGATGCCCTCTCATATCATTCCCTCTTCTAAGCTTGAAAATCCCTTTTGTATTAGTCTTACTTATCCCATTAAGGTATTTAAAAGTTTCAATCATATCCCCCCCATCTCTCCTCTCTTCCAGGGAGTACATGTTCAGCTCGTCCAATCTATTCCTGTAGGACTTTCCCTCCAACCTCTGGATCATCTTGGTCACTCTACATTGCACCCCTTCCAACAATTTGATGTCCTTCTTCAGGAATGGGTGCCAGTACTCCACACAGCACTCCAGGTATGGCCTGACCAGAGATCTGTACAAAGGAAGGATCACCTCTCTATTTCTGGAAGAGATTCCCCTCACTATACACCCCAGCATCCTGTTGACTTTTGCTGCCACCTTCCTGCACTGAGTTGAGTTGTTCATGCTGCTTGTTATAAGCACCCCCAGATTATTTTCCTCCTCTGTGCTTTCTAGCTGCACCCCTCCCAGCTGATAGCTTCTCCCCTGGTTCCAAGCTCCAAAATGCAGTACCTTGCATTTCTTGGCATTTAACCGCAGCTGCCATGCTTCCGACCACTTCTATAGTTTGGTGAGATCTTCCTGCAGCCCCTTCCACCCTTCTATGTCATCTACCACAGCTCCCATCTTTGTATCTTCAGCGAACAGACTGATCCTACTCTGGATCCCTTGTGAGATATCAGCTATGTATATCCCAAACAGCACTGGTCCTAGTACCGATCCCTGTGGCCCCCGCTTGTCACTTCCCTTGGTAATGAGGGTTCCCCCACCACCACCAACCTCTGCTGCCTTCCATTCAGCCAGTTGACAATCCATCTGGTTATCTTTATTCCACCCCTATGTATTCCAGCTCCTCCCCCCAGCATCCCATGTGGCACAGAATCAAAGGCCTTGCTGAAGTCCAAATACAGGACATCCACCGCATGGCCCCTGCCCAGCTCCCTGGTCACCCAGTTGTAATACTCAATTAGAGTTCTCTGGCAGGATCTATCCGAGACAAACCCATGCTGTTGGCCACCCTGGAGACCACTGTCCTCCAAAAAGATCACTAGCCTCTCCTTTAGGATTGTCTCCTTGAACTTCCCCACAATTGATGTGAGTCTCACTGGTCTGTAGTTTCCTTTTTCATCCCAAGGGCCACTTTTGTGAATGAGCACCACATGGGCCATCTTCCAGTCTTTCAGTACAATCCTGAGTCCAGGCATGTACTGAACAGGTCAACCAGTGGTCCTACCAGGATCTCCCCTAGCTCCCTGAGTACCCTAGGGTGAATGCCATCTGATCCCAGTGCCTTGCTCACCCTCAGTGCCCTTAACCCTTCCAGAACCCTGTCCTCTATAATCCCTACATCAGTCACCCCCTCCTCCCACTACCCACTCCACCCCTCCCTTGGGGTATCTACCTCCCTTTCTCCATCATGAACACAGAGCAGAAGTATTCATTTAATGCCTCTGCCTGATCCACCCCCCTTCTCCACCTACCCTCTTTCCTTCCTAATCCTCACAACCTGGTCCTTGTTCTTCCTTCTTTCTCTAATGTATCTGAAGAAGTCCTTTTCTCCTTCCTTAATACCCTGTGCCAGACTCAGTTCTCTTGAAGCCTTGGCCACTCTGACTAGCCTGGTAACCTCCCTGGACTTCTTTGTATGCTCATCCTTGTCAACCCCTCCACCCAATGTCTTGAGTTTCCGAAATGCCTTCCTCTTGGCTCTCATCCCCTCCATTACCTCTCGAGTCAACCAACTGGGCTTCTTTGCCCTTCCCTTCTTACTCCTTGTCTTTTTACACATTCCAGTGACCTCCGTCAGCCCTTTTCTAATAACATCCCATTTTTGAGTAGCATCCATATCTGTTGAATTCCTGCAAGAGACCTACCCAAAATTCCCTCGATCCTTTTAAAGTCCACCCCTTTAAAGTTAGTCACCCAGGTCCCCGTATCCCCTGTTTCCCTACCCATATTGAGCGTGAACCACACCGAGTGGTGGTCACTCCCAGCCAGAGGGTCCTCCACCCTCAGTTCTCTTACAGACTCAACATTTGAAAGTACCAGGTCCAGCATCCTCTCCAATCTAGTCAGCTCATGTACCAACTGCACCAGGAAGCTGTCCTGAAATGCTTCTAGTATGACCTGCTCCCTTGCACTTGCGATGGTTGGAGTGCTCCAATCCACCCCAGGTAGGTTGAAGTCCCCCACCACCACTGTGTTCTCCTTTCTACAGACCCTTCTGATTTGCTCAGCTAGCTCTCTATCCAGGTCATCCCCTGTCTAGTGACCCTCAATACCACATCCCCAATTGCAGAAGAGCTCTAAGGGAAGGTTTGCCTCCCTGCAGATAAAACCAAAATCTACAATAGGGTAGATACTCTGGAGGGGATGGAGAGAATGAGAAAAGACTTGAGAAAACCTGAAGAGTGGGTCAAGAGTATTGCAGCTGGGCTTCAATGCAAAAAAAACAGGTGTGGTGTGTAAAATGGGGGATGTGGTATTGAGGGTCACACAAAACAGGAAAGGGACCTTGGGGTTATCATATCTGAGGACCTCAAAGTAGTGAGTCAGTGTAACAAAGCATGAGGCAAAACTAGAGGGATGCTGGGGTGCACAGGGAGAGGAATCACCAACAGAATGAGAGAGGTGATTTTCTCACGTCTGCTACCTCAGTCCGCTCCCTCCGTTCCTCTTCAAGGGCTCAAGGGGCCTCCTTGTGATTCCCAGGATGAGGATAAAAACTGCCAGTGACACAGCTTTGAGTGTCGTCAGCCCCATCCTGTGGAATTTGCTTCCTCCATCTATAAGGGAGGCCCCATCAGTGGAGGTATTCAAGGCACGCCTCAAGGCCTTCTTGTTTGTGCAGGCTTTTCCTGACCCAGTTTTGTAAATATTGCCCTGTTCTTACTTGTTATATGGTTTGTCCCTGATCTGTATTTCTATTTTTTATTTATCTACTGAATTTTATTTAATCAGTAATATAGCTTTTATGATTATTGTTATTTATTGCTGTTGTTTCATAGAAACATAGAAACATAGAATTTGACGGCAGATTAGGACCGGTTGGCCCCCCCAGTCTGCCCATTTCCCTACCTGATGAATAAGCTGCAGATCCTAGTTAACCAGCAGCCTACTTCTTCCTACCCCCACCCCCTAGAATTGCCTTATGACTGTCCCATGCATGCTTGAATTCCACCACTGTTTTTGACTCCACAACCTCCTCTGGAAGGCTGTTCCATACATCCACAACCCTCTCTGTGAAAAATACTTCCTTAAATTACCTCTGAGCCGCCCCCTTCAATCTTCAAATTGTGCCCCTTGTTCTTGCACACCTTTTTTTGAAAGATGCTACCTCTTGGACTTTGTTGATTCCTTGAGGTACTTGAAAGTTTCAATCATGTCCCCTCTCCTCCTTTCCTCGAGGCTATACATATCAAGCTCCTTAAGTCTCTCTTCATATGTCTTCTGGTGCAGACCCTGCACCATTTTAGTTGTTCCTCCTGGACAGCTTCCATCCTGTCTATGTCTTTAGTGGAGACTGGGTCTCCAGAACTGCACGCAGTACTCCAGATGTGGTCTCACCAGCTGTCTGTACAGAGGGATAATAACTTCTTGTTTTCTACTGGTGATGCCTCTCTATGCATCCCAGTATCCCCCTCCCTCCTTGCTGCCCTCTGCATTGCTTGCCCACCTTTAGGTCATCTGATATGACTACCCCAGGTCCCTTTCCATTTTGTTGTTGTTAGTATCTCACCCCCATTGTGTACTCTTCCCTGGGTTTTTGTTTCCCAGGTGCATTACCTTGCACTTCTTAGCATTGAATCTAAGCTGCCATACATTTGACCATTCCTCTAACCTTGCCAAGTCCTTCTCATCCTTTCCACCCCACCTTGTGCATCAACTCTGTTGCAGATCTTTGTGTCATCTGCAAAGAGACATACTTTTCCTTCAGTCCCTCTGCAATGTCACATAAAGACATTGAAGAGGACCCGATCTAATACTGAACCTCTGGCGCTACCTGCTAACCCCCTTTTTCAGAGTGGACTCCATTTACTATTACTCTCTGTCCTATTCTCCAGCCAATTCTTTTACCCAGGCTGTCATCTTGGGACCCACTCCCAGGCTGGCTAACATGTATATTAATCTTTTGTGGGACTGTGTCAAATGCCTTGCTAAAGTCTAGGTAAGCCATGTCCACAGCCCCTCCCTGATCAACTACTTTGGTCACCCAGTCAAAGAAATCTATCAGATTTGTCTGGCAGATGTTGGTTCTATGTACGGCGCCCAGAGCCTCCGGGATTGGGCATCTTTTAAATAAAATTTGCCATGCCTTGCCTCTGTATCACTCATTGGTGAGACCCCACTTGGAGTACAGTGTCCAGTTCTGGAGACCACATCTAAGGAAGGACATACATAAGGTGGAGGTTGTCCAGATGAGGAAAACTAAAATGGTGCAAGGGCTGTGTACTAAGCTCTATGAGGAGAGACTGTGTGATCTCAATATGTAAACCCTGGAAGAGTGGAGAGAGAGGGGGGATATGATAGAGACCTATAAGTACCTTATGGTGGCGAATAAGGTACAGAAGGAGAGTATTTTTCAGAGGAGAAGGTGCATTAGAACAAATTGGCATGCAATGAAGCTGGAAGGGAGGCAATTTAGGAGGAATGTGAGGAAGTGCTTCTTCACTGAAAGAATGGTAGACACCTGGAACAGACTTCCAGAAGAGGTGGTGGGGGCAAAAACAGTGGTGGACTTCAAGCATGCATGGGATGGGCACAAATGATCATAGTAGGAAAGAGTGGGGGAGGGGGAGTAGCCAGATATCAGGTAGGGTCTGCAGTGACAGTGTAGGAAGGGACAAATTGGCAGACTGGGTGGGCAGAGAGGTCCTTATCTGTTGACTAATTCTGTTTCTATCTTATGAGCTGGGTATAAGATATTGCTTTTTATCTTGCTATATGTACTGTACCCCCACTGCTGTCTTATAAAAAGATTATCATTCCATTGAAAGCAGTGGCTAATAGAGGGAAACTATGGGTTCTCAGAGGCTTCTGCCACAGGTGCCTTTTTTCAGTCCTCTATGTCAGGGTCATAAGGAAACAAAAACATTACTATGTATACAGGTACACACTGTAGCAGCCATAACAAGTCACATGACAGGTTACTCTGATAAGATGACAGGGAGATGAGCTAGACCACTTGGGTCATCTTCTATCCTTAAATCCAATGTCATAGCTTTATAGAGACAGTTGGGCTGCCTCTTATAGCTATAAGGCTGTCTCCATGTGGATTCTTAGAGTGAAAGAAATGCAAACTGAAGGTGGCTGTTTTGGGCTGAGTTGTGTGAGTGGGGAACTTATAATAATGATACTGTTTTTCCCATAGGAAAAAGTAAACATAATTTGCTGTTATAACCGGATGGTAATAATGGTATTCACACAGCAGACTGTCTCACTCTGGCCAGGCCCGCAGTCTATATGCCTCATGCACCAGCCCCCACAGAGGAATATAATTTTATAGGCACGGCTGTCTCCACGCTATTCTCATTCTCTCTCTCTCTCTCTCCCTCCTATACCATGTTCATGGCAACCCAAAAATGAAACCAAAGACTCTCAAAAGTTGACCAAAAAACAGACTACAGCAGTTAAAACAAATATTCTTTTTGCAGAATTTTCTAGCATATAACCATTTTGTAATTATTTCTTTTTGCAGAGTTTTCTTGTATGTAACCATTTTGGAGTTATATTTACTAGTTTAAAACAATAGTAAACCCAAGTTTACTGTGCCTTATCTGTTTTGACCCATCAAGTTATGTCTGCAGAACAAGACTACAATTCTGAAAATGTTGAGGGGTTCTAATGAGGAGCTAATTGGCAGGACCTGTTTCCGTTGAGCTCCATCTCCATGAGTGATTAAAAGTATAAAGTTACTATTTTAAAGTTTTCAAAACCAAACAAACTGTGGTATTGTTCAAATACACAAGCAATGATGGAGGAGTTTTTAACCACTCCATCTGGAAAACTGCCGAGAGGAGCCAGCAAATCCCAGAACAATTCAGCACCTACCTGTCATTGAGGCACAGGTCAGGAAGCATAGAAAACCGGAGTCAGTTATAAAATTCACAAGTAGCATTTTATTACGATCAATAACAATAGCATAAAAATAAAAATAAATTTACAGAATGGGTCTTATGCAGGCAGTTCAAACAAAACAAAGTCCTTCATCTGAGGGTATCTCTAATTCTGAATTTCAATTTCTCTTTCTCTCTCTCTCTCTCTCTCTATCTCTCTTTGTCACTCTCCAACAAAAGAGTGCTCTCTTTACATATAATGTATTTTCCTGCAATTAACTTCTGCATCCTGAGCGCATTAAGATTCGTGTCCTGTTTTCACACAATGTCCTGAAACTTTGTCAATTTCTTTCCTTGCAGGTGCAGCAAAATAAAGCATTGTATTCCAGAACTGATTTCCTGTTGACAACTCTGCAAACGAGCTTGTGGTGCTCAAACGGCATGTCAAGGTTACCCCCCCCCCCCCAAATTCCATATAGCTTTTTGAAATCATTTCAGCAATATAACTATATACATTTTCAAAGCAGAGAACCCAGTTTTACATAAAGAGCCATATATACTTTTTATAACCAAAGACAAACAAGGTAGACGAAAAGACAGAAACAGCAAGTGAAGGCAGGGAGACAGCCTTAGGGGGAGAATAATGAGACTGTGAGAGTGATCAGTTCCTAGGTCTCACAAGAAAATTTGATTGCACACAATTAGGCAGACATGAGACAGAAAAGAAGAGGATAGAACAGATCCTCACTTTTAACTCTTTCTGCTTGACAAATGGAACAGGGTCTTATTCAACCCTGTCACATACCACCCTCTTTAAGAGGGAGCCTGTTTTAAAAAAAAAAAAAACAAGTTTCAGAAACGTTCATTCTCTTCTACTATTACCTTATAATCTTTGTAATTCAACCTTCAGAATTCTCAATTCCTGATCCATATCTTGACTGAAAATCAGCCTTGACATTCTCTTTTCCAGATTTGTGCATAACTTCGAATTTAAATAGCTGTAGTGCCAGGTACCACCCTGTGATTCTGGAATGTTATCCTTTATTTGATTAAGTCAACAGAGAGGATTATGATCAGTTCCAAGTATAAAGTCAGCTGCTAACATTTTTTTTTCAATAATGGAGTACTTCCTCTCCCTGTCATGCAACTTCCTACTGATATAAAGGAAGGGATGATCCTTCCCATCTATATTCTGACTCAGGACTGCACCTAGGCCTACCTCTGATGCACCTGTCTGTGACAGAAATTATTACTCAAAGTCAGTACTTCTTAGAACAGGGGCTGAACATAATGCAGCATTGAAGGCCCGCAAAGCCTCATCACACTCTGGGGTCCATTTCACATTATTCGGGTACTGTTTTTCATGAGCTCAGTGGGGGGGGGGGTAGCCAACTGGGCAAAGTTGGAAATGAATCTCTGATAGTAACCAGCTAGCCCTAAAAATGACTTGACATGTTTCTTTATTTTAGGGACAGGACTGTTAGCTACACTGTCTATCTTAGAAATCTCTGGCTTTACTTCTCCATTTCCCAAAACATAACCCAAATATTTGGTTTCCTGCATGCTCAATGCACATTTAGAAGAATTAATGGTCAGACATGCCTTCTTTTTTTTTTTTTTTTTATAGCCACCTACCCGTATTCCCCTCCGGTCTTCCCTTTGGGTCTCCTAGGCACACACCTCTGCTCTCACTACCCTACTACAGCCTCCAACCCCATATTGCAGCCCCCCCCAGGTAACCAAGCATTTCCCTTTGCCGGACGGGTCCCCCCCTCCGGGGGAGAAGGCACCAATGAGGACAGGCCAGTGCACTCTAACATTTGGCCTGGGTGCTGCTGAGGAAGGTGCAGGTAGGCTGATTCGTGGGCCTGTAGAGCCAATGGAGGAGTGGAGGCCATCATCTGGCCAGATGGGAGTGATGTTTCCTGTTTTTTCTCGAGGTGGGTGACGTCCAGACGTCTAGGCATGAGCCGACATCTGCCACGCACTGCCCAGCAGTGAACCCGACGTGTTGTCCTACCCCTGGCCTCCACCAGCAGTCACCCAACACCGGGTTGCAGCTCTCCCTCCCTCCCTGGAGACAACAAGCTATCATGGGACGTTCAAGTTGTTTCCCTTCCCCGGTTGGCCCTCCAGTGACCTAAGCTTGTTCCCGAACCCGGGTCGCCAACGTCGCAAGCAGAAATCCAACTGCTGCACCGGCAGGCTGGCAGACGTGCCTTCCTGATAGACTGGATAACTGCTCACAGGTGTTCTAGGTGGCTTTTCCAGTCTGGACTGTATACCATGACATCACCCAGGTGAGCAGCACAATAACCAGTGTGAGGGGATACAATGACATCCATGTACTTCTGGAATGTAGCGGGTGCAGCATGTAAACCACACTGCATGGTGGTGAATAGACAGAATCCAATAGGAGTGGCAAATGCAGTTTTGTCTCCGGATTCTTCAGCTAGGGGAATTTGCCAGTAATCCGTGGTGAGATTGAGGGTATTGATGTACTTGGCACTTCCTAATCTGTCCACCAAATCATCTATCCTGGGCATAGGATAACTTTCAAATTTGGACATTTGATTAAATTTCCTAAAGTCAAGGCAGAGTCTTACACCCCCTTCTTTTTTATTTACAGTCACTGCTGGTGATGGCCAAGCACTTCTCAACTCTTCTATGATATCTAACTGCTTAATTTTTTTTATTTCCTTAACCACATCTGCTCATAACTGCTCTGGTAATTTGTTAGTGTTTTGTGTGCCAGGGTAATCATTCTTTTTCACTATAATGTGCTCCCCCCCTTTTGCTTGGCCTGGCACTGTGGTAAAAGTACGGTTAAATGTCTTTACCCAAATTATGAATTTCTGTGGTCTGTTCTGTGATTCAATCAATCAATCAATCAAAATCTTTATTTATCCAGGTGGGCACCATTGAGCAAGGCTCATTTGCAAGGTGGACTTGGTCATGAATACATCAAAGTACAGTACAGAAGCAGGTATATAAAAAGCAATAATATACAAGGAAGAAAAAGTGTATACAGTACAGTACAAGGTTGAAATAAATAAAAAAAAACAGCATTATTTTACATTTGAAGAAGTCAGCAGATGTACAATCAGCCATAGGCATACAGGGGTTATAAGCAGAGATCTTTTGAGTGAGGCGGCCGGCAACTACACATATAGGGGAAAGAGGCCGTGTATGGGGTGACAGGTTAGAGAGGTAAAGAAGAGGAGGGATATATTACCGACGACTGGGGGAAAATTGGAGCTAAAACCACAGAAAGTTACAATGGCTGTTGTGTACTTGTTTATTATGATAATGACGGAGAAGGGGTAGATAATTGGGGCACTACTATGGATGGGGTGGGACTTTAGCCAGACTGGAGTGGACAGGGAAGGGTGTGTACAGCAGGAAGAGTTAATAGGGAAAGAGTGAGAGCCAGGGGTAGAAACATGGCGAGTGTCAGGATGGAAAGGGGGAGTTGCGGAATTAGTGGGCTAGCGTTGAGGAAAACATTTGCAAGGTGCTTTCATGTAGCGATCATAGAGTGCCTTGAAGATATTCAGGCTAACAGGGCAGCTCAGCTTTAAGGAAACATTCACTTTTACAGCATCAGAAGTTACAGTTTGGTCCAGTCTGTCATAAGCTGTATCAATATCTTCTTTATCAGTTTCTGGTAACACTAGCAAAGCAACCTTTGGTGTATTTTCAACCCATTTCTTCAGCAGGTTAGCATGGTATATCTTGGTAGAATTTTCCTATTGGGGGTCTCAATCTTGTAGTTAACTGTGCCAGAATGTCTAAGCTGTTTATTTTTTGCGTGGGTAACAGTAGAACAGTCTTTTCACCTGGCTCAAAAATGTGTTTTTTTGTTTTACCCCATGTTCATAATACACCTTCTGCTGGTTTTGGGCCTCCTTCTGATTATTATGGACAATTTCAACATATTTTGCCATCCCTAGATCTTTATGAGGGAGAAAGCTGGATTTTACTTTTGCCTAGCCTGCTGCAGTCCACGTCGAACATGAGGAAGCCCGATCTTGTTTTGGGACTTAACAAGCAGAAAAGGTCTGTCTCTGAATTTGACAAAAGGAATGGCTGAGGACTGACAAGTCGGGTTGGTTCTCACTTTGTTGTTTGGATGGTGTGTCTCTTGGGGGCTGTGCTGATGGGGCCCAGGTTTCCCCTTCCACTCACAGAGCTGTATATGCTACACTGAGCCCTGGTTGTAAGTACTGATCCTGGCCACTAATCCTTATTTCGATACTGATTTTGGGGTGCCTAGGGAAGACTATGGTGGGGTTTGGAGGTGCTGAAGCTGGCTGGTGTGGAGGCAGGGGTTCCTATTGGAAGACTGCCCACAAGGGCTGCTCATTGAAAGCTGTGATCAGCAAGACCTTGGGACCCATAATGGCCCTGGCCATGTGGCTATGAGGGGATCATTATTCACCCATATAGCTTAATGTGCAATCAGCTTCAGTGGTGTCATCATTTCTTTGTACCCCCTTCCCCGCAGCAAGACTTGTTTGCATTTGGGACCTTTGTCAAGGACTCTCAAGCTGGGGTGGGTGTTGGGTTTCGGAAGGGGAGAGTGGGAAAGGTTTAAGTGGCACTGCCCACCCTAAGGGCCTCGTGAGACCTGTCTTTAGAAAGGGTGCTATAATAGATGCAATCTTGGAACTCTGGATGCTGTGGGTTTGTGTTAGTCTCAGACTGCCTGCTTGCAGAGACTTTATGGCTGAAACAACAGCTGAAGGGACTGTCATATAATGTGTGATTTTGTATTTTCTTGAAACTTGGCTTCCCAGCCAAGTGCCCTTTGGGGTTTACCCTTGCCTCAGTGTTTACGCACAGAGGTTCTTTATCTTTTAAATAGTTTTTTATTTTAATGGGCTCACCACAACATAACCCAGACAGACCGTCTTAGGGTAACTGGTTCATTCCACTGGGGTGTCAAACAGACGAGGCATACTGATGAGTCCTGGTAGGACGAAACACGTGTCTATGTCATCTGTTCGCACCCTTTGCAAACTGTGTGAGAGGCCTTTCGGCACCATGTAATTCTGCTTAAAGTTGAACCAGCATAACATTCTGTGGTGATTTGCATATGCAGCCCGTGATGTTTTGCATTGTGTGGGCATGTGTAATTTTGTATTTTCTTGAAACTTGGCTTCCCAGCCAAATGCCCTTTGGGGTAACCATTGCCTCAGTGTTTTCGCAGAGAGGTTCTTTGTCTTTTAAATAGTTTTTTATTTTAATGGGTTCACTACAACATAACCCAGACAGACCGTCTTAGGGTAGCTGGTTCATTCCACTGAGGTGTCAAACAGACGAGGCGTACTGATGAGTCCTGGTAGGACGAAACACGTGTCTATGTCATCTGTTAGCACCCTTTGCAAACTGTGTGAGAGGCTTTTCGGCACCATGCAATTCTGCTTAAAGTTGAACCAGCATAACATTCTGTGGTGATTTGCATATGCAGCCCATGATGCTTTGCATTGTGTAGGCATGTGTGATTTTGTATTTTCTTGAAACTTGGCTTCCCAGCCAAATGCCCTTTGGGGTAACTCTTGCCTCAGTGTTTGCGCACAGAGGTTCTTTGTCTAATGTATATATTTGTTAATTATGTCTTCTGGACTCTTGGGGAGAGCCATGTGGGGGTGGCTCATGCAGTCACCAGAATGTAGACATACTGTGCTGCTCTCTCAGCAGTTGGGGCATGGTTTTGTGACAAGCAGCACCACATAACATGTCTTGCAGACCTGGGGTGCTGGAGGCGCTGTTTGTCAAAGGTTCTGAGGTTTGAAATGTACAGGATGATTTTCCAACACTGTTTTTTTTTTCACTTTTTTTCACTTTACATAAAGGTATGTGCTGGAGGGAGTTAAACGAGGAGATTGGTGGGGGGGTGACATACACAGCAGATGTTTCACTGCCTACCCTCAGGAATCTCAAGGCTGAGAGCCTTACAGTTTGGGCTCACATACTGTGGAGGGCAATAGAGGGACCATTAACTGGTTTAAGTTCTGTGTTTGCTATATGTTTGGCACCTGGCAGTTACCAGGCCCCTATGTGTGTTTAACTTTCATGTTTCTATATTATTCGGCAGAAGAATCTTTAGTCTGCTCAGACTGGAGGGAGGAATTTAAAAGCAGGAAAGGAAAGGAAAGAGCCAAGTGAATAGAAGGGAGAAGGGAACCCCATAATTTAGGGAAACAAAATGAGAAGGCAGCTTGGCCAGCTGTATATTTCATTTGAGGGATAGCAAAAGAGCAAGAACAAGCATTGTGAAGCGAGTAAGAGAACAAATGGGGAAAGGAGAGGAGAGAGGCAACCAATGAGGAGAGAGAAAGCCAAACCATAATTTGGAGATGAAAGAAACACAGTTGGTAAGGCACCTGGCATCAAGACAAGGGAAGGAGTGGGAAGAATAAAATGTACCATGATGAGTACGCAATGGTTTACCAAGGGCAAAACAACAAAAGGAATGAAAAAGAGGCATCAGTCTAGCTAAAGTAGTCTTAGGAGCTGCAGTATAAACAATGTCTCCATAGTCAACAAATTCTGGTCAGATCCACCACGACTGCATAATGAAGTTAATAAAGTTGTGTGGAATTGCTAAGGAGATATGAAGAAACAACACAATGATTAGTAAGTAGTAAGATTTGTTTTAGTTTCTGTTCTAAGGAAGGCATACGCATTATTAGGAAAATATATGGAGGTGTACATTTTAATGGAAGGAATAGAAAGCTTACAAAAGAACCCCAGAGCAAATGCCACTGATGTATGTGTTACCCCGGATGATATTAGTCAGACAGGCAAATTTTAAAGACAACACAATTGCACATATCCCAATAATGCAAAGCAGCAAGGGAAATATTTGCAAATCCCCATGATGGTACAGAAGGTGGCAGTACATGAAAAAGTAATGTCTGGCATATGTTCAGCCTTGGGATTATTTACAGTTTTTTGGTTTTGTTTTGTTTTTTAGAGAAACAGGGGTTTTGTCCATGAGGTGATGTAAGTTATATTTAAGCAATGTGTTGATGTCAGGAAGTCAGGTGTAATGAAGATGGACTGTTAGAGAAAATGTGATATTAACTTTCAGAGGGGGTCGCTTTTGATTAGGGCAAGGTAGTTATGTTTGTGATAATGGGAATATTAGGAAAGTATGAGGTCTATGCGGAAGTGGAATACAAATATGCACAGTTTCATAAATATGTGCTCAGAGTGCAGGCAAATGTGATATGCAGGTTTGTTTTAGAAATGGGTAAAAATAGTGATACATGCAATTAATAGAAAGATAGATAATTACATAGACATATAGATAGAGAGAGAGACAGAGAGACAGGTGGAATAGGAATGGCAGTGAAGTACTGAAGTGACATCAACCCCACCCCCACCCTGCACACATGGACAGGCATTGGGGTGTGCCTTTGGGTCATTGCCCATAACGCTCATGCCATTTCACCTCACCCTACCCTGCAGACACAGACAAGAGTTAAGGTGTGCCTTGGGGTTTTCAAACTTAACACTCACCGCATTCCATAAGGAAATATGCTGAAATGGGTAAAGTATAAGAGAATGACGTGTACTTTGGGGCTGAAGAGTCAAAGGCACACCTCAATACCTGTCACTGGCTGAAGGGTGGGGATGGGGGTGGAATGATGTGAGCATTACTGTTGACAATCCCAAAACCCTAATGTCCTGGGCGTTTCTTGGTATTTTTACTCCAAGTTTTCAGCATGGGCTTTTTATGACCCCACCGCATGAACAGTGACACTATCAGTTCATTAGCCGAAAAGAGATTTTGCACAGCAACTGTGCCATTTGGCACCACAGGTGCAAAAACACATTTTGAACAGGATGTAAAAAATGACAGTTGTACATTTCTTGCTTCAGTAACTCCTCAGCACATCTGTTGCACGACCTGCTCATTGACATTTTATATCTGCTATGCAATGTACTGCTGCTATGGCTATATGGCTGAGAGGGACCTGGGGGTGGTGGTGGATGTCAAGATGAACAACTCAGAGACTTGTAGGAGGGCAGCGGCCAAGGCCAACACGATGCTGGGATGTATCGCTAGGGGGATCACTCCAGAAGGAGAAAAGTGATACTCCCTCTGTATAACTGCTTGTTGAGGCCACACCTTGAGTACTGCATGCAGTTTTGGAGGCCACACTTAAAGAGGGACATTGAACTTCTGGAGAGGGTCTAGAAGAAGGCAATAAAAAAATGGTCTAGGGCTTGGGGGAAAAGGACCATGGGGAGAGGCTCAAAGAGCTAAATATGTACATATTGGAAGAGGGAAGGGATGGGGGGATAGGATAGAGATGTTCAAGTACATGAAGGGGGTAAATAGGGGAGCCACAGTCACAGTGCTCTGAAGGAGGGGGGCAACTAGAGGGTATTGGTGGAAGCTGGAGGGGGAGACTTAGGGGAGAAAGGAGGAAGTGCTACTTCACTGAGAGGATGGTAGAACCATGGAATGCGCTGCCCAAGAGGCTGATAAAGACAGAGACTGTGGAGGGGTTCAAGAGGGGGTGGGACTGGTACAGGGGAAGGGTTGTGGAAGCAAAGTTCAATGAAGCAGGAATACCCTGGACTGGGAAGGGAGAAGCCTGAGAGGGTGGGGGGAGTCAGCAAGATTAGCTCCCAGGATGGGGACTGACCAAACAAGCAGACATGAAAGCCCACTATGCCTATTCTGCTGGCATTTTTGTATGTTAGTATGCTTACTACACCAACATAATGAATCATAAAACAGATGACTGCCATAACTAGGGAGCCAGTATAGCACAGTGGTTTAAGGCTCTTAACTGCAAATCTGGAGAGCTGGGTTTGAATCCCACAGCCCCCACTTGCATACTGGGTGACTCTGAGCAAGTAACTTAACTTCCATGTGCTCCCAAATTGCCCCTGTAAACAAACTCTCAGCTTAGTGTGCCACTCCTGGTTAAACAATTGAAAGAAAAAAAACACACTATATTATTTTTCTTGCTTTATTTTGCTACTACAAGCTTTGACTAATACATCCATCCTTATTTATAGCTTATATGTCTGTGACCTAGGCAAAACTACACTTAAAATCTCACACATAAATAAATAAAATATCTGAATAACATTTATTTTAGTAGTAATTCCTTCATTTTAAGGTGCCCATGACACTATGTGTATATATATACAGTATATATTATATGTATATATATATATATATATATTTTTTTAACTTCAAAGTACTAAACCTATTCAATTGCAAAAAACATAAGACTTCATTTTCTTCACAAATAGTGTTAAACTTTAGATTCCAGAATGGCCAAGAAGCAATTTAGCCTTCGCTCTTGCATGCCACTGTTAAGCCCATGTCTCATGCAAACAACAATCAATTACAGAAACCCTTCCATCTCTATGCTATGCACTCTTACATAAGAGAGACATAAATCTTACAGAACTGCTAAAAGACAAATTTATCAAGACTGGATTTCTGAATTAAAACCTGTCGTTTACAGTACCTATGTAAATAATAGTTTACTGGCTACAAACGATGCTACAGACATGTCATTAATAAACTTTCTGTTTTACATGGAAAAAATTCATATAATGAACTTGTCATACAGGATTTGTGATCTTCTGTCTGCATGTATCTGACAAAGGAAAAGGCACCTGCTTGATCCTTTTTTTTCTATTTTATTTTTATGCCCAACTTGCCCATACTGTAAGAGCCAAACATTGTCATGCTTAGAATTTAAAAAAAAATCATGATGTCTATGTGTTTGGGGGGGGAGGGTATGCCTAGATGCAATTTCATGCACTCCTTAATTATTTACCTAGGTAGCTCTGATAGTCAGTTGTTCCAACATGATAGATCCACCTCATGCCCCTCCCACATGAATCAAAAAAAAGGTGGTGTGGATCTTTAGGAGCTTATGTGTGTGTGTGTCTGGGGGGGAGGGATATGCCTAGATGCAGTTTCAGGCACTGCTTAATTATTTCCCCAAGCAGCTTTGATAGTCAATTGTTCCAACATGATAGATAAACCTTATGCCCCTACCATGTAAATGAAAGCATAGTTCATAGACCTTAGGAACATCACCTTTTTAATGTCAGCTCTGATCTGTTCAGTCTTACTTTTTTCCTGGCTCAGTTTATAATATCAGTGAAAAGAAAGTAGGAAATAAAACAGCCTTTGGCTCCTACAAGTAGTTGTTAATTACAGCTGGTATATTTTAACATGTGCAAGGCAACTCCACCCACAACTTCCCTAACACAGACAAATGGGATCAGTGCTCACTGATGTGTTAACATCCTGTTTTAGTGTTCCTGATAAAATAAAATAAAAAAATACAGCTGAGATTTTTTTTAATGTCAGCTCTGTTAAGAATAGCTTTTAAAATCACCAATTGTTTTCTTGTTCAATGTTTTCTTCTCTCCTTTTACTAATAGTACAAAATGAGCCATTGCTAATTCTTCCAACAATACATGAAAGAAAACCCTATGATATATACCAGTTTTGCAAAATGTTTCCCTCACAATTTTTTCTTATTTGCAAGACAGCATATATTTATCCTAACAAATCTGTCCTACTGCCACATTCAAAATACTATCCTCTACCTACGTGCCACATATAAACTCAATTATATTAAACAACAATTCTAGGCACTTAACCATTATTCATTCCCCAGTCCCATTTACAACACTGCTACACTTATATATAATACATATTTCTCAAACTTAAAAGAAAAAATACACTTTATCATCAAAGGACTCTGTTTACCCAAGTAGTGTGCCCATGATTAAAATAATTTAAATCACAGTTTAATAAAAGGCAAAACAGAGCACCCTTTTTATCAGTGTTCCTACCATCTGACAGACAGGAGGAATGCACTTCATTTTAAAATTTTTAGCACCGGCTGAAACATGTTCAAACCCACAGAACTACTTAAGAAATCAGGAAGAGAGGCACATTTTATACCAAAAAACATTTTTTAGACTTGATGGACATCTGAAAATGAAAGCATAGGGCATGCAAAAGACCTTAGGAACATCACATGTTTTAATGTCAGCTTTGATCTGTTCCATCTTACTTTTTTCCTGGCTCAGTTTATAATATCAGTGAAAAGAAAGTAGGAAAAAAAAAACACCCAGCCTTTTGCTTCTACAAGTAGTTGTTAATTGCAGCTGGTATATTTTAACATGTGCAAGGCAACTCCATCCACAGCTTCCCTAACACAGACAAATGGCATCAGTGCTCACTGATGTGTTAACATCCTGGCCCAGATATTCAAAAGGGTTACACATGGTGCAACAGTGTTGCACCATGCACAACCCACTGATGCACCCCGGTGCAATATTTAAAAGTGAAAAGTGCGCCTGCACAAATCCCAATGTGAGGCACATTAATGTCTAATGCAGGCACAGGTGGGGGCGTGCCATGCATAAACTGCAGACTGATATTCAGCCAGGGCTATGCAGAGTTATGCAGATGCAACCCTACCTGTGCCTGCACAAAGTTACGCTAAAAAAAAAGGAACAAGTCGAGGGCCACCCACAGGTGAGCTGCCACATTGCAGGGTGCAACACAGCAGCTGCCACCTGTGGGTGGCCCTCCACTTGTTCCTGCCACACCTGGCAGTGCCCCCATGCCCCAATCATGGTCTGAAGTGTCCCCCTCCCCAGTAACCCGATCATGGGCAGCACAGTATTCTCCCCACAGCAGCCCGATCACGGGCATATTGTAAAGGTCCCCCAGTAGCCCACTCGCAGGCATAATATAAAGTTCCCCCCACCCCGAGTAGCCCGATGCGCAGGTGGCATCTCACCCCCCAACGTCCAGAATCCCTGGTGATCTAGTGGCCCTCCACCCCTGCCGCCCACGAAGCCCCACTGTCCCGCTCCCCCGTCAGCCAGTGGGTGGCAGCACCCCACCCGCTGCCACCCCACCACCTGCTGACTAACAGCTCAGTAGGGCTGCACGCCCATTGGTTCAGAGCATGAGCCAATGGGCATGGAGCCCATACCATACAAGGCAGTCCAAATTCATTCACATATCTGGACTGCCTTGTACGGGTATAGGTTGCACTCCATTGGCTCATGCTCTGAACCAATGGGCGTCTACCAGGCTGTCAGTCGGCAGGCGGCAGGACGGCAGGCGGGTGGGGGTGCTGCCACCCGCCGGCTGATGGGGAGCAGGGGTGGTGGGGCTCCATGGGCAGGGGTGGGGGGCCACTAGATCACCAGGGATTCTGGACATGGGGGTGAGGATGCCACCCGCGATCAGGCTACTCGGGGGTGGGGAACCTTATATTATGCCTGCGATCGGGCTACTGGGGAGGACCTTTACAATATGCTGATCGGGCTACTCAGGGGTGGGGGAACCTTTATATTATGCCCGTGATCGGGCTACTCGGGGAACCTTTATATTATGCCTGTGATTGGGCTACTCAGGGGAACCTTTACATTATGCCCGCAATCGGGCTACTGGGGGGGAGAGAATACTGTGCTGCCTGTGATCGGGCTTCGGGGGGGAATACTATTATGCCCGCGATTGAGCTGCAGGGGCATCGGTCACCGACAGCTGCTGCTTGGCAGGGTGCCAGGTGCAAGTCATCGGGGATTGGTGCACCTGCATGCTAATGGCATGCAAATGGGGCTGTAATTAGATGCAAATGGCCCCCCGTTCACCTTGCATGAATTATGGCCCCATTTGCATGTCACCCTTTGAACATCGCAGGTGCTGCGCATGGCGCAATGGAACTTGTGCCACCGCATCTCAATGCTCCACTCTGACCACTTACGCTGGCACAGTTCCACTGCGCCATGCACAGTGGGTGTGCCTAGGGGGTGATATTCAAAGAAGTTGCACCATAGCACAACTCCATTGAATATCGCCCTGGCCACACCCCTGCACAACTATTTTGTGCAGTGCAGGGGCTTGTGCCACAGAATGGCGCAGTTTGAATATCTGGGCCCCTGTTTCTAGTGTCCCTGATAAAATAAAAAATACAGTTTGAATTTTTTAATGTCAGCTCTGCTCAGAATAGCTTTTGCAAACACCAATTGTTTTCTTGTTCAATGTTTTCTTCTTTCTTTTTAATGATAGTACAACATGAGCCATAGTTATTTCTTCCAACAATACATGAAAGAAAACCCTATGATATATATCACTGTTTTGTAAAATGTATCCCTTACCATTTTTTTTATTTGCAAGACAGCATATATTTATCCTAACATATCTGTCCTACTGCCACATTCAAAACACTATCCCCTACCTACGTGCCACATATAAATTCAATTGTAATATATGAATTCTTAAAATAATACCCCCAAAAAGCATATAAAAAATCCTTGTAATAGATTAGTTAGTCCCACAATAGTATACTTCCGGTCCTTGTAATACGATACTTCCGGCCCAATAATACTATACTTCTAGTCCCCGTAATACTATCATTGGGATTACAGGATGTGACTACTGTATGAACCGTGTGTTTTTTTTGTTTGTTTTTTCTCTGAAAGAAGTGAGAATGGATTGGGAGCTGGGGGGTGCAAATGAGGAGCGAGGAACACTTGGAGTCTGACAAACTCTGCAGACTACAGCAGCACAAGTAAAAACTTGGAAATTCCTCACATCCATATATTACAAAAAATAACATATAGGTTCTGGTGTTTCAAGGCAAAAATTCCATCTCGAAGTTCTGGGGAAACAGGAAACCTCTCGAGCTTTGTTCTCGAGGTTTCTTGTGTCCCCAGAACCTCTTGATGGAATTATTGCCTTGTAATACACCAGAACATATCTATTATTTTATTTGTAATATATGGATAAGCCTCAATAATAGTATACTAAGTCATACAAAAATTTCCTGGTAATACACTACTGCTCTCTCAATAATACTATCCTGAAAAGTGATAATACTATTGTTTTGTTGATAATACTACAGTTCAAAGGTCATCCCCAACTGTAGTATTATCAATTAACTTCAGCATCATGAGATTAGCTACCAATGTGCACTGAGCGTGCCGGCTTTCCGCTTAAACTGTTTTCTGACAGAAAGCCGGCTTGCCACTTACAGTTCATAGTTGTATTTCCTGCTTCCAGTTTGTAGTTTACTTAGTACAGTTCCTCTTCCTGCAGCAACTGTTCCAGACACACCCAACAACACAAGGTAAGAAAAAAACTGCCTTGGATCCATATATTACAAAAAATAAATAGAAATGTGTGTTACAAAGCAATAATACCATCTGAAGGTTTTGGGGACTTTGGGAACCTCTCGACGGTATTACTGCCTTATAATACACACTTATCCATCTACTGTTCTATTTGTAAATAACTTTGATAATAAAAATATAATAAAATATTTCAGTAACTAGGTTTTGTTCCCTCAGTTCCCCCCTTCTGATTTAAAAATGCACCTCAGAATGCATTTTTTAATTCAAAACTATAATCCTGCTATATGGGTATATAGTCTAAGCATTATAGGGAAAACAAAACACAGAACATAAAGTTGCAACATCATGTGATAACTTATGACATCACTAACACATGACATTATTACATATGACATCATTGGAGATGTACCCTTTAGCATAGAAATATGTACAGTTCTACATGAATAAATATGATTACAACAATGTACACTTTTTCTTTAACTGCTTTAACATTTTTCACATTGTTTTAAACATTTTACAAATATAACAAATTCACTTTGTTTATCACTGTTAAAGATCAGTATTACAATTAACATTTTAACTTAACTCTTGTTCATTATTTTCACTCTTCTCATAATATTGTACCTCTTTAAGCTTTAGTATTACACTACATGTAAGGCTAGTAGGCTACTCATTGTTGTATTTCATAAGTTCTGTCCCCTCCACATGCTGAAGGTACTGCTAAATTGTCCTTTGTAACCTTTATCAGTATTTATCAGGATACCATTCCTTGATTAGAAGTCACCTTTTTGGTATTACATAGATTTTAGTTCAAGGTCTATTTGTAGTTTACCTTTTTAGCTCATAGATTCATTGGGATTTTTTAATGAAATTACTGAAGTTTTTTTTTACTGTTTTCTTACTTTATTATAGTTTAACTAAATCAAAATCAAAACGTTCACTATCTTCTTTGTACATTTTCTTTAAATCAAAATTAAAATTAAAAATCTAAACCAAATTACAATTAAAATCAAAATTGGAATCAGGCTTAGCTAACATTTTTTTGTTTGTGTTTTTAATGTGCATGTGGTATTTTGTACTGGACCATTACTAGGGTATGGGTGCTCTGGTAACCTTAAGGTCACTTACCCCACAATGATGACATCTTTGAAAACATGTCTTTTAATGGAAAGAACATTTTACAAACATTTTTTTCCTAATTTAGTTTTACAAGTATGCACTTGGTTAACCTGATGTTTAAAATCAGCAAAAGAAAGTTTTACCTAAATTTACCTTATGTCTCAACATTTTATTATTTTCATCACTATCAGCTTTAGTATTTCATCATCAATTACAGTACATATGCTTCTTTAAACTCTTTTGTTTAATTTCTCTTTAGGTAATACCTTCTGTTAGTCCCCCCAATAACTGGAACAACACATTTCTGAATTATAAAGGATTCCCCCCTTTAATTTTTACAGTTAGCTGTAAAAGTGACAGGCCCTGTTTTTGGACTTACAGTATGTACTGGAAAAAACACATGCATTACTATAGTGCACATTTCCGGGCAAGGTGTGGAATGGATCTTTAAATCCATATCACTACTGCAGGTTAGGCACAAACAATACAGTTTTATAAGACACTTCTTTGCCTTTCTTTTTATTAACCCTAACAGAAAATTCCTTTACGCTATCTGAAACTGTTGCAGTGAACTAACTCACCATGTGGCACACTTGAGGAATAGTTTGTCCAGACCTCAAGGCCTGTGATGTCACTTCTATTGGGTAAGAGTTTACCCTAATTTGTGACTGCATAATTTTATTGGCTAGGTTTATATACACATCTGGTTGTACAAGTATTTCTAGCTCAAGACATGGGAGATTTTAAACCTTGCATTACATACAGGAAGCTGCATATTTTTCCCATCTAGAGGTTTCAAGGCAAGTGCCTATACTTTCCAAACTTTTCTTGTGGTTTGGAACATGCTGTAGCCACTCTTTTTAACACTTTATAACATTGTGCACTGACAGGACAATGCATAGCTTAGGCACAACACAGAACAGGTTATTTGCAAGCCCTCTGTTTTGACTGGCAGCAGAGTAATGCACTTCTTGGTACAAAACCCAATGGTAAAGCCTATCACTATGGGAGCTAAGTGTGAGGTAGGGGGTAGCAACAGGGAAATCCTTTAAGTGCCAAAAGTCATAGAAACTGTTTTCTTAGCAGTGAGGGGTAACTGATTATCTTGGAACCAAAGCTGGATATTGTTAAAATCCAGCTGGAGTCAGTAAATGAGGTCAGGGGCACAGAAGTTTGTTTTGTTTAGTTATTTAACCAGGTGAGACACACTAAGCTGAAAGCTTTTTTACAGGCGCAACCTGGGAGCACAGGGAAGTTAAGTGACTTACTCAGGGTCACACAGTATGCAAGTGGAAGCTGTGGGATTCAAACCCAGGTCTGGTCTGCTGGATGTCACCAGACTTGCATCTCAGAGCCTTAAACCACTGTGCTATACTGCCTCCCTTTAAAGAAGTCAGATGAAAAGAGAACCGTTTCATCTGTATACATACAGTATGTATTGGTACAGAGGAACTGGCCTTGGAAAGATTGTTTAGAAATATGGAGAAAAGAACTGGGCCCAAGACAGACCCTTGGGGGATACCTGAGCTTACAGGGAGTGGGGGGGGTCTCCAATATGGACAGCTTTCAACCTACCCTCAAGGTAGGAACAGAACCACTCAATTGAAGAAGCTGAGAGTCCAGCAGCCTTATACTTGTCCAGGGCTAAAGTGTCGAAAGCTTTGGCTAAGTTGACAAAAACAGATGAGGTGGCAAGGCCCTGATCCATGCCAGAGAGAATAGCATCAGTGAGCTGGAGGAGAAAGGTGGAAGTGGAATGAGACGTTCTAAAGCCAGACTGGAAGAGAGTTAAGAAGGAGAATATGAAGGAGGATGAGTTGTGAAAAGGGGAGAGCTGAACTAGAACAAGGTGTTCCGGGAGCTTAGCCAAAGTAGGAAGGAGAGAAATAGGTCAGAAGTTACTAGGGGAAGAGCAAGCACCCTTTGGTAAGGGGAATGACAATAGCCAGCTTCTAAAAGTTAAGGACATAGGATAAGGAGAAAGAGAGGTTAAGGAGATTGAAATAGAGAGGGCAACAGCATAAGCGGAGAGGAAAAAGAGTCTAGGGTCAACACCATTAGTGCTCCCACCCTTGTGAGGATTTGGAGCCATAAGGGCCTTAGGAGCAACAGCAGGAGTAATGGGCGGGAAAGAAAAAAGTGAGGGGGGACAATGGGAGAGTCTGAGAGACGGAATGAGAGGGATGAGAAGAGAGGGAGTGGAGGAGGAGGAGGATAAGGAGGAGGAAGAGAGGAGTGAACAGACACAGGAGGTGAAATAGGATTTGAAAGAAGAGGACACTGCAGTGGGATCAGAGATAGGAGTATTGCCCAGCTAGAGAACATATACAGGGGACTGGTTGGAGGAGACAAAAGTGAATGAATAACCTTCCGGAACACAGAGGGATGATTACGGTTGTTCTGGAGTGTGGATGCGAAATATTCAGACTTCGCAAGCCTAGTAGCTTTATCACAAGCACTGCAAAGGAACTGGTAAATAGTAAGGTCAGAAGTGGAGCCAGAGTATTTATTGGACCTCCAGGCAAGATCACGCGCATGGTGACAAGCCAGCAACTTAGCTGAGATCCATGGGAGGTGGAAACCTCGGACCCTGGTTCTTTTAATCACAGCATGACAATCCCAGACAGACAGACATTTAGAGGGGATGAATTTAAAGGCATTATCAATGTTTCTTGCTGTGGAAATGGGGGAACAGTTGTTGGCTACCAGATCAGCATGAAGGCAGGACAAGTCCAGTGAATGGAATGACTGGATCTGAATGAATTTAGGGGGAACTTTGGGATGGTGAATTTTATGCACACAGTAGGCCCCATTTCACTCCTGAACTGTGAGTTAAAGATCTTTGCCAAACTGCTGGCCAGGCACTTGGAAGTGCTTCTTCTGGAGGTTGTGCATGATGACCAGACAGGATTCGTGATGGGGTGGCACTCATATCACAATGTTCTGAGACTTTTAAATGGGGTGCACTGTGGTTCTCAGAGCCCTGACAGGCATTTGTGCTGTCCACGGATGCCGAGAAGGCCTTCAACTGCATAGAATAGCAGTACTTGTTCATGATCATAGAGAGGTTTGATTTGGGGGATGTCTACATCGATTGGGTTTGCCTTATGCACAAAGAACTCAAGGGCACAAATATTAGTTATTTTGCATAAATTAATAAATAAAATAAATTAATAAATGGAAGGCTGTTGGAGGAGTTTATGCTGTAACGAGGTTTGAGGCAGGGGTGCTCTCTGTCCCCCTATTATTTGCTTTTGGCCGTTGAGCCTCAAGCAATAAAAATAAGAACCAAGGAATGCATAAGGGAGTTGTGACAGATCCATGCCAATATAAGGTTACTCTATATGTGGATGACCTCCTCTTATTTGTGACTGGCTCCTAGAACACCATACCTGTCTGTCACAGGTGATCGAAGAGTTTGTCAGCTTTTCTAGGTATAGGCTTAATTTAAATAAGCCAGAAATGCTGTGCTTGGGCAAGGAGCTACCCAGTTCTAGACTACAGAATTGGGAGTTTAAAGTGGTGGGGACAGCTTTTACCTGTATGGGAATTCAGGTGGGGTGCAATGTGGGGAGTCTCTATGGTTTGAATTTGAAGTCTTTTTTCACAACAGTGCTGATAGACGAAGATCACTTTCCATCTCTCTGTATTATGCAAATGCTCCTTATGGGCCCTTCCAGACAGGATATCAAGAAATTGAAGAGAGAGTTCTGCAGCTTCATTTGGCAGAATAAGAGATCCTGTATGAGCCTGCATAGGCTGAAAGGGGGGCAAAGCAGGGGGCCTTAGTTTTCTGAATTTTAAGAGATATTTCTAGTCCATCCAGCACTGTTATATTCAGAACTGGGTAAACGGGGAAGGGGGCGCAGCCAACTCGTGAGACCTAGAGGAGGAGGAGTCTGCCCCATGCCTGTTGTCTATGTACTTGGCTCCTGAGGGAAAGAGGGGCTATGGTGAGGTAAGAGGCAACAATCCCCTGACTAAGCTGGTGCTGGAAGCCTAGAAAGAAGTGCAGAAGAGAAGGAGGCTGGAGGAGGATCACACCCATCTGACACCTGTGGCAGGCAACCTGGCATTCCTGCTATGCCTAGAAGATGCGAACATCAGGGTGTGAGAGGACAGTGGGCTATTATGTATTGAGGACATGTATACAAGAACAGGAATCAAAAGCTTATTGGACCTTCAGGAGCAGTACCAGGTCCCTTTGGCTCATATGAATACATATCTGTAGGCTACGGCCTATGGTAGGAGCCTGTAGATGGACCCAGGGAAGAGTTTACTGCAGTACCCCTTGCAGCAGGTTGCCCTAGAGGCTAGAACATCTGCCAAGGGTTTCATTGCTAAAGTGGTGCCACATGATAGGGCATGTTTTCCTGACCACACGGAGAAAGTTAAATACCAGTTGGAACAGGATATAGGGGTGTAAATTACAGATGAAAATTGGGGCACTGTCCTGAAGTCCCATATTAGATTGCATATATGGAATAAATACAAGGAGTCTCAATTTTAATTTATACATTGACATTAATGCCCCCCAGGCATCGTAAACACATTTAACCCCACTGCATCCCTTATTAGTGGAAGGTGAAATATCTCTGTGGGTACTTACTGACATTACTTTTCTGAATGCAAAGTGCTAAGACCATACTGGATGACAGTGGCACATAAAGTGACTCAAATCTTCACCAGACCCATCGTGGCGACCCCAGTTTCTCTCTTGTTTGGCAATTTGGTATGGAGGATATGGGGGAAAGGTGGGACCCATACCTGAGGGGAACAGGGGTATTATTGCTGGTCTGCCAGTGCATACAAAATACCTGGGTATCACATATAACCCCTACTCTGACTCAATGGAAGACCCTGATAATTAAAACCTTGGAGAGAGAGAGAGAGAGAGAGAGAGAGATGTTATTTAAAGGCTGGGGAACATTTCTGGATTCCCTGTCATTGGCTGAGGCCTTACTCCTCCAGCAAGGATACACAAGAGAAAGTTGTAGGACAACACATCCCATCCTCATGGCATGCTCTCCTAATTTAGATAAAATAGATGATTGAGTACTGATTTCATGATTATTGAATTAACTGTAGGACAATTGCCTACTGTAATGCCTTACAGATTAATTTATTTTTCTCTGATGTCTTGTTCAATTGCCTTTGTATGAAGTCAATGCTGCATTGGCTGTCAGAGTTATGTAATCAATGTATCCAAGTTCTATTTCTCAGTGTTATAATGTCTTCTCTGATCCATTTTGAAAATACAAAAAAAAATTTTACAAAAAAAAAAGATTAAAGATTTTTGAGGATTGCACTTTTCACAGAGTTATGAACTGTACCATTGTTTAAAAAAATTGACATTTTTAAATATACATTTACACAGATTTTTCCATCATTTCAGTTTATGACTTGGGGTGAAAAACAGCACCCAGCAATTATATAAAGTAAAACATAGGTAGATGTGCTCAAACTCAGATTTTATACTCGGCATGTTATGTTTTTATAAACCCCTTGAGCTTTGCTCTCAGTGTTTATGTAGTGTTACACAGCTCAGGTGTGTGTATATCATTCTAATTATGCACACTTACCCATGCATTATTCTATATAATCATTTATCAAATATATTAATATCATTCTTTTCATGGTAGTCTTCTATTCTCTTTGTGATTGTATATGATTGTGTAGTGTGCCCTTGCTTTTAATATGTCACCTAAAACAAGTATCTTTACTCTTTTGCCCTCCATTCCTTCTGCCCATTTGCAAGGTTCCCCTTGCAAGTGGGCATTTGATGCCCTTAGAATAACCAGTTAACACATTTTAAATAAAATAATTTGGTTGCAAGGTAGGCACTGGTAGGGGCAGGCTTAATGGGCGACTCCCGATGGAGCAGCTCTGTGGGCCAGAAGGAGGGGAAACAATAGAAATTTAAAAAAAAAAAATTATTTGTAACTGTCACCGTAATCTTAATATCTATTTCATATCCAGCTGTCATTAAATTGCATAATGTTGAAGCAGTCTTTTGTCTAATATTGTATATTCAGTGTAAATTGTGCAAGTATTTTATGTTTTGTTTACATTTTGTTGTTTTATATAATCATATTGTGAAATTTTCTTTTCCTTTTTGTTTTTATTTTCACTGTAAACATTTTGAGATTCTGTTTATGAAAGGCATGATGCAAAATGTGTTGTGCTGGGGTGCTTCTGCGGAGGAGGGTGAGCTTTCTGACCCATCACATGGATTGCTACAGGAGCAGAATGTGGTGCCTCCTTTCCCCAGGTCAGGAAGTGCGGCCATTGGTAATACTGTGACACAGGAGGTGCTTGACAAGCAGTGACCTGGGTTCATTCTCTTTGGGATGACCTAAATATCTGTTTATTTTCTGTCACCAATAGTGTGACTGGGGCATAGCTCATGTCCTGGCAGCCAGTGTACTGACCTGCCATATAAAGGACCTAGGCACTGTTCAAGTCCCAGCTCTCAGTCGGATCAGAAGGAGATTGGGATGTGCTCCACTGGACTGTAATATTCCTCTCGGGGGCGGGGGCCTGAACAGCATGGCTGCCCCCGGTACATCAGATGAGAGGGGTGGCAAGCACAAAGTTTCTGACTGTGCTCAGCCCCAACTGTGGCATCTGGATGGGTTGCCTTGCCATGTGTTACATGGTGGCATGCACTGGGCTCAGGTTCAGGTATTTTTTTTTCATGGAAGTTTAAACTTCTACAAGTCTACATTTGGGTACTATTCCAGGCTTTTGTAAGCCAAAATACTTTTCTAGTACCATGTTTTTGAAGTCAGTAATCAAAGAGAGGCCATATTTAAAAGTTCATGTAAAAAATTACTGTTAAAAGACCCCCTTCAGAAAAATCCTGCTTTTTGACCCCATCCCTGCAAAACTGGATGTTAGGTAATTTTCTTTTATTCCCGTTTGGGAATCAAATACTTCATCTCCCTTTTTGGGTTGTTTTACCTTATTTATGGAAGTCAGCTACTTCCAAAATGTAGTTAACCGAAGCTCTGATCAGATTCCCATCTGTCTGGTGCCAGCAGTCCCTCTGGTTTAGTGAGACCATCTCTGCACACTGTGAGTATATTCCACAGCACGACTGAAGCCAGAGCCCTCTCTATCCAGTGCAGTAAAGCATCTTCCTCCTTCTCCCTTAAGACCCTTTTTTGGTGACGTTATATCTTCCTCTTACAACTGTCCTTGAGCTCATTCCTTGTTACTGCTCCTGTTACTGCTCCCGTCTCTCTCTCACTGCTTGGTCCTGCCCTGATTTGATGTCCATTCCCATCCTAGCCCCCACCACCAACTTCATGTTCCAGGCCAGTTGGAAATACTTCACCATTCCTGTCAAAAGGCAATTTTCATATACCTTATGCACGTTTTAAATTTGCACTGCACTCAATTTTAGTATGCTCATTTGTAAAGTATAGCACCCTGCTCCTATACTGATTCACTAAACTGCCTGTCATTTACTTAATGTTATATTCTGTTAATGTACATTTTATAATTACTTTAGTAATTTCTTCCTTCCCTTCTCCTCCGTCCTCCATCTGGAAATGAGCTGTTGTCAGCCCAAGTATGCTTTTCCTGGCTAAACTTTTTGAACCAGGTGAATAATAAAAAAAATAAGTAAATCAATCAATAAATAATGAAATACATAAATAAACTGGTTGTCATAGTGGGATCTTACCCACTGGCCAAGAATCTACCAAGAGAGCAAAGAAGAAGACTGGCAGCAGACAGAGCATAGTAGGGGATGAGGGTGTAGTACAAGGGAGAAATGTGGGGAAAAAAGTAGTAAAAATACAACCTGTAAATAGGTACTTACCACAACAAGTTCGATGGGGAAGGGTACTGGCATTTTGGAGCTGAAGATGCTGTTGACTTTCTTTCCAGCAACTATCACCACAATAGAAAGGATACTGACCACCAGGGTACCGATGTTAGTGTTGGGGGAGATAGGCACAGAGCTCGACGAATGTCTGTGGAGGACAAAACAATAATTGAAAATGTGTAATTGAAAAACTAAACCTGAAACATTTAAAAATTAGAAGGCAGAGTCATTGTACAGTTATCCTACTACAGTACTGTTTGGGCCTGGCATTACTCATTGGATGGGAGTTCTAATCCTGCCATCAACAGTTGGATTTCTGAAGCATTAAAGCACAACCTGTGGTTGGGCTACTGCCAGTCAGTTTACTCCTATGGTGGTCTTTGCCTCATGCCTTTTTGCGCCTAGGGTTAGTTTACTGAATGCAAATCCCCCCCCATTACCTTAATTTATTGTAAAACAACATCCTCCAGCATTCCAATCCCATCTGCCACTCCCCCCGCTGTTACGCCAGCCAGGATCCATATGGTGTGAGATCCGAAAGTATCGACATCGTCATACATGGCAGGCAGTGCATATAGGATTTTCTTGTGTTTCACCCCTTACCCTGACCGCTACCCCCATGGTGCCAAGCAGCCCCCTGCAAGCCACGCCCACATATACATGCCCCTGCTTAGGAGGCAAGCTCCCTGCTCCTCCACAGCTGCAACCCAGTGTACTTCCTTCCCTAGCTCCTAAGTCTGCTCTTGAAACTTGGGTTGCCAGCGTATGGTACAACGTGCTTCCCCCTGGGCCATTAGGGCGGCTCTCAAATAATCATATTTTAAATGAATTTATAAAATCATAGAATAATAGTATCATACAACTCTATTGGCAGGAAAGGACCTAGTGGCCCATCCAGTCTGCCCAAATCCCCCTCCCCTCTAGGAAGATCCCTTGGGCTGGCAGTATAGCCTAGAGGTTAGAGGAATGAGGTGTGAACGAGCTTGATACATCCAGCAGACCAGACCTGAGTTTGATTCTCACAACCTACATTTGCATACTGTGTGACTCTGAGCAAGTCACTTAACTGCCCAGTGCTCCCAGATTGCCCCTGAAAACAGGCACTTGTGCCTAGTGGGCCTTACCTGTTACCAAAGACAAAAATAAAATAAATCCCCTCTTTCCATTCCCAGCCCTCCCCTTGACAGTTAGGCCCAAGTACACATCCCAGGCTTTTTTTTTTATTGTTATTATTTCCTTTGCTTTCCTTAACTGGGGGGAGGTTGTACCTTTGGTTCCTCCCCCCACTCCAGCCTACCATCACAGCTGCTGCTGCCCCGGTCACAGACAGAGCTCAGACCTCTTCACAGAGACCAGGAGGGTGGACTCAGGAGGGAGCTGACTTGTGCACGACCGTGGTGGCACTGTCGGAGAAGCCTTCATACTGCTGAGAAATTTTCCCTTGGTGGTGGTTCTTCCCTGCGGGGAGAGGCGTGCAGTGACGTCAGTGGGAGGAGCGTGCACACGTCCACATGTGCTGTTCCCGGCATCTGCCCCCTCCCACCCCTCTTTCTGCAGTGTCGATGGCACTGCCTCCCAGTCTTCACTAGGGGCCAGCCACATGCTGGCAACTGATGTCCCCCCTCCCCGGAGAAGGAGAGCAGTCTTCCGGATGCTCAATCCTTCTCCAACCCTGCCAACCCCCGGTGACCCCTGCTCATTCCTGAACATGGGTCGCTGGCATGGCGCGAGGTAAAGCATCCAGCTCCTCAGCCCTCAGCGCCACCAGGCCAGTCACATCCCAGGCTCTTTTGAAGTTGTCTACTGTATCCACACCCAGCACCCATTCTGGCAGTCTGTTCCATGGCCATACCACCTTCTCGGTAAAGAACCTCCCCCTGATGTCCCCTCTGAATCTTCCCCCCTCTAGTTTGTAGGTATGCCTTATAGTGGAATTGTTCTTATTCATTCTGAAGATGCTGTTGACCCTCACCCTGTTTATGCCCTTCAACTACTTGAATGTCTCCACCATATCCCCCCTTCCCTTCTCTCCTCCAGCATATACAGGCCCAGCTCTTCTAGCCTCTCCTCATATGACTTCCGATGCAGCCCCCTCACCATCTTGGTTGCTCTTCTCTGGACCCTTTCCAACCTGTCCTTGTCTCCCTGCACCTATGGCCTCCAGAACTGGACCCCATATTCCATGTGTGGTCTGACCTTGTTTTGTATAGTGGCAGGATTACCTCCCTCTTCCTGCTTGTGAATCCCCTCCCTATGCATGACAGCATTTTGACTGCCTTTCCTGCTGCTCTATCGCACTGACTCCGAATTTTCAGGTTGTCTGAAATAGTGATCCCCAGATCCCTTTCCTGTTCTGTTACCTCCAGTTTCTCCCCCAAGCCGGTATTTTGCATTTGGGTTATTACACCCTATATGCATAATTCTGCACTTTTTTGTATTGAACTGCAGCTGCCACCCTTCTGACCACTCCTCCAGCCTAGCCAGATCCTCCTTCATATCTTCCACTCCCCCTTTCTGCCATATCAACCCTATTACTACATATCTTCATGTCATCAGCAAACAGACACACCTTCCCCTTTAGTCCTCCAGTGATGTCCCCAATGTATATGTTGAAAAGTATGGGTCCCAGCACAGATCCCTGGGGAATCCAACTCATCACCCTCTCTTCCTGTGAGTGCACCCCATTCACCACAACCCTCTGTGTCCTCCCCTCCAACCAATGTTCTACCCGGTTTGTGAGTTTGCTCCCCACTCCTAAGCTGCCTACCTTGCCTATTGGCCTCCTGTATGGGATGGTGTCAAAGGCCTTCCTGAAGTCCAGGTAGGCCACGTCCACTGCCCCACCTTGGTCCCATATTTCCATCACCCTGTCAAAGAATTCAATCAGGTTGATCTGGCAAGACCTGCCAACTGTGAATCCATGCTGATTGTCATTCAGGAGGCCCTCTCCCTCCAGAACTTTTATCAGCCTTTCCTTAATAAGCACCTCCATTAGTTTACCAACCATAGAAGTAAGGTTATCTGGGCGGTAGTTTCCCAGCCCCCCCCCCACACTTTATGTCTTTATGTAGGGACACCACCTCAGCCCTTTTCCAGTACCAGGAACCCTTCCCTTGAGCAGTGACAGGTTAAATAACCTCGTAAGCAGTGTTGGCAAGTCTTGTTTTAATTCTTAGATAACCCTCGGATTAATCCTGTCTGGACCCATTGCATTATTTATCTGCAGCTTATCTATTTCTTCCAATACCCTAGCTTCCATGAAGGGACTTGAGTCCATCTCACTACCCAACTCCCCCCCTCATCTGTTTTCTAACTTCAGCCCTTTCCCCTATCTCGACTATGAGGACTGATGTGAAGTATTCATTCAGGACATTGGCTTTTTCCATATCTCCTTCCACCAGTGCCCCCCTTCCCCCTTGAGATTCATAATCCCGTGCCTCCCTTTCCTTTTGTCACTTACATATCTGAAGAACTTCTTGCATCCCCTTTTTGCCTCCCTGGCTATATGCTCCTCTGTTTCTGCCTTCGCCCATCTGATCACCTTCCCTGCTTCCCTCAGTTTTTCCTTATATACCTCCCTGTCTGCCTCCCTCTGAGATGCTTTATATATCCTGAATGCCCTCCTTCTCTCCCTGACTGCTGTCATCACCTCTGGTATGAACCAAAGTGGTTTCCACACCCTCTTTTTCTTGCTCACCATCCTAACGCATAGTTCTGTCACCTTCAAAATTCCTCTTTTAATTTGACTCCATAGCTCCTCCATGTCATCCTTCCCCACTAGTTCCTTCTGAACCATTGCCCTCATCCTCCTAAAATCTGCCTTTCTAAAGTCTAGCACCCTAGAGTTATAACTGCTCTTAACCGGACCCTTTCTAATTCTAAATTTTACTGTCCTATGGTCACTGCCGCCCAAATTTTCCCCAACCTCCACCTCCTCCACACTGTTTCCATTTGTCATAACCAGGTCAAGTATGGCACCCCCCAGTAGGGTCCCTTACCAGTTGATTGATGAACACTTCCTGTAAGGCTTCCAGCAGCTCTGTGCTCCTTTCTGTGGATGCTGTCAGGATGTCCCAATCCATGTCCGGAGGATTTAGATCTCCCACCACCATGACTTCTCCTTTGCTGGCCATCTCCTGTATCTCTCTAACCATCTATCTATCTATTCCTTCCCCTAATTTGGTGCTGTGTAAACCACACCTACCTTCACTGCCTCTCCCCCCCCCTCGTTTTGGTTAAAGTGACCCATAGGGTTTCTCCTGGTCTGTCCCCACCCCCACACATCATCGCTCAACTCCCTTCTTTAACATAAATGGTACCCCCCCCATCTTCCTGTCCTGTCCCTCCTGTAGAGGAAATACCCAGGTATTTCCACCTCCCAACTGTGGTTTTCAGTCCACCAGGTCTCCATAACTGCAATTAGGTCCAGGTCATCCTCTGCCACCACCGCCTGCAGTTCTCCAATCTTATTATCTAGACTCCTGTCATTGGTTAGCAAACCCCTCCACCCACCCTGCTCCTCTCTCTTGCTGCCGCTGCCCCTTCCAACTTCTCTTGCCCCCAGCTGTGAGGGAGAGTGAGTTCGGTCAGTTCTTCCTGCCAGTCCCACTGGACTAACCCCAGCTTCGCCCTCCCCCTCTGCTAGTTTAAAGCACTCCCTAGTATTCTGTCTGTGTATCCCTGCAGTTTCCCCCTCAATAGCCTAGCTCCCTCATCATTCATGTGCAACCTGTCCCTTTCATACAGATGCTGGTCCACCCATGTGTCCCCCCAATTATCTATACATTCATAGCCTTCCCTCCTGCACCACTGCCTTAGCCAGTGGTTAAAGTATTTAATTCTTAATTGTCTATCTGTACTGGTGCAGTGTACTGGCAGAACTTCTGAAAAAGCTATGGAATCCACCATCCCCTTGCACCCTCTTGCTAGTTCCATAAATCTCTTCTTTACCTCTTCCACCTCTCCCCCACCAGGTTGTTTGTACCAAGGTGTAAAACCAGATGAGGTTCTCCTCAATCAGCATAATGCACTCCTTAATTTTTGGAAAAGCCCTGCTTGCCTCCATCCCTGGCTCACAAACAAAATCGACCTCCCCTTGAAGGCTACTCCCTTTCTCAATCAGTGGATCCCTTTAATAATAGAGTCCCCATACACTACCACAGATTTTTCCTGTGCTACCCCCACAGGAGCCTCAGCCACCTTCACCGGGCTTTTTCTCACATTCCTCCTGACCCCTCCCCTGGTCATCCCCTACCTCTTGTCCTACCCGCCCCATCCCTTTATCCTCCTGCTCAGCTGGATGGTCCCCAGCCTGGTCCCTCCCCCCTTGCTTCCTCTCACCCTCACCTGTTCCATTCCTGTTACCCACTATTCTCCCTTCCAGTAACTCATCCTCTCTCTGGATGCCTGTACTCTGTGCCCTTCTCTGTTCTCCCCCAGGATGTCCCCTCCTGCATCCTTCCCCATCCCCTTTACTCCACTGCCTATTTCAACTTGTCCCCCATGCTAATTCTCCCTTCTTTCCTGGTGTCCCCCTTTCCATTCCCACCCCAGACCCCCATAGCTTGATCTACCCTAGCTTCTGACTTTGCCTGCCTTTCTTGGTGCAGCTCCCTAGTCCCCTCAGCTTCTACCCCAGTGATTTCCTCTTGCTCCATCATCTCCATTAAGGGCCAGTACTTGTTGGAGCGTACTGTGTATCTATGCTAGTATACTCCAGCACTCCTTCCCATTATGCCCCTGTCACTTGACCTGGGCCTTCCTTCCCTGACCCCCTGTGTGACTTGTTCCCTCCACCTCCTGTCCCCTCAGTCAGCCTGTCTCCTGTCCCATACCTGATTGCTTTCTGTGGATCTTCTGATGATTTCACTTTTTGTCCAGGACAATTCCCTTTTGAGCCATGCTAGCTCAGCCACCAGTCTCCCCAGCCTTAGACAAACTGGTCATGTCTGCAGCCTCCACAGAGTGCTCATGAACAATGCTGCTCCACAGTTATTACACTCCACGATCCTTCCTCCTCTCTGCCCCCTTTTCCCTTCCTCCCACCAGTCATCCCTCCCCTTATGATGCCACTAGCCCTCCCCCCGTGCACCCCTCCATACTTCTCTATCCCCTTATGCTGCCACTGACCTTCCTCCTGATGCACTCTTCCATACTGCTCCGTCCCTCTTCCCCCACCCTCCTTTCCCAAAGGCCATCCCCTCTCTCCCCTATGTACCCCGGTGCCATTAACAACTAAACCTTAGTCCAGACCAGTCCACTGAACACTGATCCAGCCCACGGGCTTCCACAACTAAACCTTAGCCCAGACCAGTTTGCTGAACCTTGATCCAGCCAGCGGCCTTCCAGCTCAAAACAATTTGGCAATTTACAGTTTAACTACAACCAGCAATTCAAGTGTGTAGCTTAAAGTCCCCCCCTTTTTGCCCTTCATTTGTTAGTTTCTTTACTCCCCAAGCTCCTCCCCCTAGTCTTTGTGTCCTGTTAGTTTACAGCTTAAGCTCTTCCCCCACCATCTTTAAACCCCGGCCCCCTTGCCTGATTAAGTATTTAATTAAGGTCGGGGGAGGTGGTGGTGGATGCATTTTCTTCCCTGGCAAAAACAACTCCTCCTGGAATGCCTTGTCTTTGCAGCTGGGCACTGCTTTAAAGCCCAGCTGCAGAGTTCAAACTTAGCGCTCTCTTCCTGGATTGGCCCGATTGCCTGCAGACATCATGGATCCCTCCTCACTGGTACCACTGATTATGGTCACCAAGGCCATCTCCTGGACCTCTGCTCACCGCCCATGATCTGCCAACTGCGGATCGCCTCACAGCCCTGCTACTCCCTACCTCTGAACGCAGCTGCTAATCTTCCCTGTAGCAAAAAACAGCTCCTCCTGGAATGCCTTGTCTTTGCAGCTGTGTGCTGCTTTTAAAGCCCAGCCACACAGTTCAAATTGGCACTCTCTTCCCGAATTGACCAACTGCCTCCAGATGTCATGGACCCTGTCACCGGGTGTGGGTTTCGGATAACACAATTTCAGGCAGACCACAAGTCTGGTGCATAAAAAATGCACAAGTGCATTTGTCATTTTATTTTTATCAAGTAAAATATACAGAAAGCAAAATGGTAAGTCAGACAACTGTTCAGCTTCAACAGTTCCCAAGGCTTTTCTTCAGCCTAGCATGAATCAAACAGTGTGAAAGCACATACTACCAGGAGGTCTTCCACCTTCCTCAGTCAATACTCAGCTGACCGCCCTATCTATCCTCTCTCAGCACTGAGGTAGTTTTTTTATAAGCTCACTAGAAGTTGGAAAAAAATTCCACTGCCTTTTGATTAACAGCAAACATAACATAAAACTAGCCACTAGAGGCCACTGTTGCTCCATAGAGAACAGTTATTTGGCAGCCATCTGGAGCACAGCCATAACTTGTTTACAACATTGGAAAGGTCAGAGCTGAGGTCAGAACATTCTCTGCTCTCCTAGAGTCTCCTGCAGGGTCAAATTACCTCATGCTGTCTGCTGCAAAATATATCTTAGAAGTGGGCTGCTAACATCTAGAAAAAGCAGACATAAATTTTTGTTATTCTTATATTAAGACAGCCCTCTCATTTTGACACTGTGCTCTTAGTTTCGCTTTTAGGCTAATATGCACAGAAAGCTTTATAAGCATTTTGGCACTTAATTAATAACCAGCCAACCAGCATATTGGACATTATACAAAACATAAACTGCTTGGGGAAGGGGTTTCAATTTATCCCGGGGTGTCCACTATGACAGGGATCACCCTGTCACACATCCCTCTGCATAAGAGGGCAACCATCCTAAGGTTGTCCAAATCTCAACTAACTCTCTGGAAGGGTGTGGAGCTTTGGCCCACACTCACCGGTAGCTCCATCTCAGGGTCCCTTTCATAATTATCTTTTCCATCATTATACAAATATCCTGAGATATCTTAAATTAGTCTCTCTCTCTCTATTAGTAGACTACAACATCATTGCTTACATTTAGGTGAAAGAACCACTAATGGCAATTTTATGCCATCTACTGACTTTCCCTGACCAGATACTCTCGAACAGCTGGACAATTCAGCACCCAGTAGAACTGCCTTCTGGGGGAGAACTACCTTGCTCACTCCCCACTTAGACATTTAAAGGTAGGCTAGTAACATACCATGCTGTATGCCTAACAGCCTGTCCCTAACCTCTGGGTTTTTGTATCATATCTTATACACTTGTAGTGGTGTTGGCCACCACCTTGCCCCTCCTGTTCTATGTGAGAGTTTCCTCCACTTCCAAGGGTGCCATCTCTTGCCCTTCACCCTCTGAATTATTTCTCCCACATCACTATCAGGGATCGCTATCTGTCTGCCCTTACAACAGGTCTTACAGTATGCTGTTACCTGCCTATACATGTCAGGCCAATAGAAATAAGGGGTGAGGCTAGCCAATACCTTCCCATGGCTCAGCCTCGAGTGACTGGAGTGTGCATCCTCCATCCCCTTTTTGCTACATGCCACGGGCACCACTACCTGGGCATCCACTTGCTTCATCCAGGGGTTGGGCCTCATATGATATAGAACTTCCTTCCTAAGTTTATACCACCATAACCTGGTCCCCCACACCACCATTTAACTGTCTCCCATTCATGATTTTTACATACTCCCTTAACTGGGTCACTTCAGGATCTCCCACCTGCAACGTTCCCCAGTCAACATCAGGAGAACAATCATTTTTCATAGGAGGAGGTTTAAAACATACAAAAGTCCCTTCAGCCAAAATGACTCCTTCCATGTTGCTTGAAGTCTTCTGCCCCAGTAATACACTGCCAGTCAAAGTCTTACCTGAGGTCTCCTCTTCTTATTCACCATCCTCCACCAAATAGAAGCCCAGATAAATGGGCAACAACGGGATCTCCACAAACGTTGGTCACAGATGCTCCATTGGGGGTCCTCCTCCTCCAGAGCACATGGATCCTGCTCCACCAATTCTTCTTTAACATCCTCCAAGTGGGACCTCTCAAGTAGCTCCCACCATCTGTGCTCCACCTCTCTCTGGCATCAATCAGCCTCCAGCGATCTTCCACTCATCCAGTAAAGAAGCTGTATCAGGGTCTCCATTTGGCCATCAGGTCTGTCTTGCCCCATCCATGGTGCCTCACCCAGGTCATCATCTCCATCAGGAGCTGTTCTCATCTCACCTGGCACCACGCACCTCTTCTGTGTATCCTAGGTACCATGTCTGGCACCAACTGACTGAAATCTCCCTGTTTCCTTAGAATTTCCATCAGATCCCATTTTGTACACCATATGTCACCAGGCGTGGGTTTCAGATAATGCAATTTCAGGCAGAACACAAGTCAGGTGCATAAAAATGCACAAGTGCGTTTGTCATTTTATTTTTATGAAGTGAAATATACAGAAAGCAAAATAGTAAGTCAGACAGCTGCTTAGCTTCAACAGTTTCTAAGGCTTTTCTTCAGCCTAGCATGAATCAAATGGTGTGAAAGCACACACTACCAGAAGGTCTTCCACCTTCCTCAGTCAATATTCAACTGACCACCCTATCTATCCTTTCTCAGCACTGAGGTATGGCTTTTTATAAGTTCACTAGAAGTTGGAAAAAGTTTACACTGCTTTTTGATTAACAGCAGACATAACACAAAACTAGCCACTAGGGGCCACTGTTGCCCCATAGAGAACAGTTATTTGGCAGCCACCTGGAGCACAAACATAACTTGTTTACAACACTGGAAAAGGCCAGAGCTGAGGTCAGAACATTCTGTGCTCTCCTAAAGTCTCCTGCAGGGTCAAATTACCTCATGCTGTCTGCTGCAAAATACTGTATATCTTAGAAGTGGGCTGCTAACATCTAGAAAAAGTAGGCACAAGTTTTTGTTATTCTTATATTAAGACAGCCCTCTCATTTTGTAACTGTACTCTTAGTTTTGTTTTTAGGTTAATTTGCACAGAAAATTTATAAGCACTTCAGCACTTAATTTATAACCAGCCAACCAGCATGTTGGACATTATACAAAATATATAAACTGCTTGGGGAATTTGTTTTAATTTATCCCAGGGGTGTCCACTATGACAGGGGTGACCTTGTCATAGACCCCTCCTTGCTGGTGCCACCAATTACAGTCACCAAGGCCTCCTCCTGGACCTCCACTTACCACCTGCAATCCACCAACTGCAGATCACCTCACAGCCCTGCTGCTCCCTGACACCAAACACGGCCACTAACCCTACAGCACAAACAGCTCCTCCTTGAATGCCTTGTCTTTTCAGCTGGGTGCTGCTTTTAAAGCCCAGGCTAGAAAAAAAATCTAGAAATTTCATTAGCTGAGAGATGTCACCTGACTATGCATTAAATCTCTATAAACGCATGGTCAGGTGCCAAATTTCATTTCTCTTCTAGGGTTACCACCTGTCCCTATTTTCGCAGGACAGTCCTGATTTGGGTAGCTGTCTCCTACAAAAAAACATGAAAAAATACTAAATGTCCTGACATTATAGCAGAAAAAATACTTTCTGACTTGCCTCTAAATGTTCCAAAACAACATAATACCTTAACTAAAACAACTTAAAATGATATAAAACACTAAAAACAGCTAAACAATGACAACACAGTCTTAATTCTGATTATTTGGAGAAAACAAGTCTGTTGCATTGGTCAAGATACACATTTTCCTGTGGAAAAATCATGTTTCAATAAGAAATGTCCCACTTTGGGCTTTATAAATGGTGGTAACCCTATTCTCTTCCCCCAAAAACCTACTTAGAGCCATTTTATAACTGTAATAAGCCACTCCAGTTTGTGCATCATAGGATTTTAATGCACTCCGCTGGTGTGTAAAAAACACTCGGCCTTCAGCCTCATGCCTTACTTCACCCCTGGAGCTTGCATTAAAATCTTATAATGCACACCCTGTCATGGCTTATTACTTACAAAAGCAGTTAATGTTTGCATGTAATAGTAGTAAAATATGCTTATCCAGGAAACTGCCCACTGAGTCATAACTCATTTTCAATGACTGCTTCCTGTATATTGACTTACCAAAATACAACATACTAGATAAATACCTATAATATATAAGATATATTAATGTACAAAAGAAAGTACTTAATAAATGTTGTTCAATATAATACAAAAAGTGTCAGCACCAGACTGCTAGAGCTAGAGACCAGAACTGCCATACAGTACCACAGATTGAGACATGAGAGTGGCAAACTTGAAAGGTCCATAACCATTGTCTTAAAGCCTGGGTCGATTATATTTTACCTTCATTAGGATGCCAATCGGTTTAAATTCTAATAAGATTATTGTACATGAGAGTTTCCAGAATTTAAAGGGGAAACAAAGTTTGCAGGACCCTGTAAGTCTGCAAACCTAAGAAAAGCTCTTTCAAGCAAGGTCTCAGGCTTGCCTGCAGGTGTCAGCATTCAGGAGATATTTGTATCTAAATCATCCATAAATTAAAGCATTAGCCATACTTGTAGGTAGCGTTTTGGATATGCCACATTATTGTTTTAAAGTTACACTATTAACAAACTTACTGGGCAAACTGTGATATACTTGTACCTAGATCCTTTATAGAAATGCTTATGAAATGAATGTGTAATATGGTTCATATACTAATGTAACTCTGTTTATATGTAACTTGTTGTCACAATGTTGATATACTATTTAGTCATCTGCAACTATGACAGATGTAGTTGAAAATAGGTTCCTATCCTAGTCCACTCCCTGGTCAAACAAACACACAAACAAAGAAACAAATATAATGAAAACATGAGACACGAATGGGATGTCTTTATTGGATAAGCAATGCTTAAAGTACAAATGTTTACTTCTATTAAATAGGCAGTGAGTTGTTTTATTTGCTGTGATGTACTTTGTTAATAAAGACTTTCTACTTTAATAATGCTTGCTTTGTTTGCACAATAAAACTAGTGAGTTTTTATCCTGTAGATTTCAAATTGTGACCAAAAAGAACTGAATATAATTATGGTACAATATTGTGATGTCAGAAAATCCCAACCACTAAGGGACCCAGTATATTTCAATATATAATTGTAGATTTATTTCTGTCTTTTTCAAAAGAAATAGAAAAAAAACAGGGTCTACATCACCATACGGGCTGAGAACAAAACAGAAAGGTAATAATAAATGCATGCTGAAAATAGAAAATAGAATCAATGTTTTGACTATAGGTCATCTTCAGGAACTATCTACTGTATAAAGAGAAAATGGCAAGGTTAGTTAAAGTTAATCATTGTAACTATAGATTCTGTTCACTGTCCACAATTAGGCAGTCATCAATTGAGCATGCTCAGTTATCAGCACAGTCTTTAAAGAGCAGGTTTTGAGTTAAATAACATCCCTCCTCCCTTACCCAGTTCTGTAACTTACCCTCCATTAAAAAGATCTGTATATGTGCAGCAATTGTTTTATTTACTATATTTCTACTACCAACACTCATATAAACTGGCACCAGGACCTGCAGCCAAAGTGCCTATACTTCCTTAGTTGTAGGTATGCCCACACGCTGGCATGTTTTGTAATGTCAGTACTAGAATTGTGTGAGGGCATGCTCCATAGGCTATAATGGAGCCAGTTTTGGCATGTGTTTTTAAATACTTTTAAGTGCCAGTTTTGAAAAAAGAAGGCCACCACTTAACTAACAAGGTCATTGAGGAGTTATGGTGAGTTCTTCCTTGTCATTGTCTGGCTCTCTCCACCAATGTTAAGCCTGTAATATATGGAAGAGGGTAGCCTGCAGCACTGGGCTTACAGAGTGCTTGTCCAGGGTCAAGGTCAACTGTTGATACCAATTACTTGACCTGGATGCGGATGCCCCTCCTGGTGGCAAGTCTGGTCAGAGTCCTGCAACCCCTCCTTTGACTTTGTCAGCTATGTTATAGCAACCAATACAAGTAGAGCCCCCATCTTCACATCCAATGGAAGACACTCAAACCAAGGACTCTAGGCCACAGTCCGTACTTCCTCATCTCTTGTTGGTGGTGGTTACTCCAACAGAGAGGGTCATCCCTATGCTATTTTGGCACTGGCAACTCAAGATCAGATGCATCCTTTATTCTATCAACTCCACGGCATCCAGATGGTAGCCAATAAGCCAGCGGGCTCCCAAATGCAGGATGCCACACCACCCTGGCCACCCACATAGAATACATGATCATGGTTCTGGACACTCCATTGAAGCAGGTCCAGAAAAAGAAGACATACCCACTGTTGCATATTCTCGAAGGAGACTTGTCATTATGGATAACCTATCCTATTACCCCTTCTGTTTTGAGCCTTTCAATCAGTGTCTAGCACACCCAGCCTCCCACCAGGTATGGACCACAAGTATACAGTTCTCAGGTGGATTCTTGACCTTTTTGGAACATCCATCTCTGGATGTTCTAGTGGATGACACAGCATTCTGCAAGCTGAAGTAGCTGGGAGAGCTAGACAAGTTGACCAGAAAAGGAGTCCAGGAAGAAGGACCACCTTGGCCTCAAGGTCTATACATCTGCATCCCTGAGTGTCCACCAGTCCAGCTATGCAGCTTTAATAGCTTGATATAACCATGACCACTTTGAGAGGCCCTCTGACCTCACTGACCTGATCCTTGAAGAAAACCAGCAAAATATATGCAAGATCCATGATCTTAGGCTGATAGAGACAAAACACCAGTTGTAGGTTGCACAGGACTGGATCACTGGTGAGACCACACCTGAAATATTGTGCACAGTTCTGGAGGCCACATTTAAGAAAAGACATAAACGGGATAGAGGCTGTGCAGAAGAGTGCAACTAAAATGGTACTTGGGTTGGAGAGAAATTGTATGAGGAGAGAATGTAGGATTTCAATATGTACACCCTGGAGGAGAGAGGGGAGAGAGGGGACATGATAGAGACCTACAAGTACCTCACGAGGTGAACAGGGTAAAGATGGGGAGTCTGTTTCAAATGAAGAAGTGCAACAGAACAAGAGGTCATGCAACAAAAGCTAGAAGAGGGGACATTTAAGAGGTATGTGAGGAAATACTACTTCACTGAAAGAGTGGTGGATTCCTGGAGAAGCCTGCCACCAGAGGTAGTAGGGGCAAAAACAGTGGGGGGGGGGGTTCAAATATGCATGGGATAGGCACATGTAAACAAAAAGGGGGTGGGTCACCAGAGACCAGTTAGAGTCTGCTGAGCCAGAAAAGGCAGGGAACTACTCAGCAGACTGTGAGGGCCAAGTGGTTCTTTTCTACCTACAAATTCTGTATCTATGTTTCTGTGACTTGGCCCGGTGTTTGAGCCTGAGTGGTGGCAGTGGTGTTGTCCACATGCCAACGTGCCTGGTTCCAGATTTCAGCTTTCACTAGTAATCCAGCAGCAGGGGACAGAAAAGCCTTTCACAGCAACAGATCCTTTTGAGCTGGTGGTTGAGGACCATCTCGTATATATTGAAATCCAAAGTGACCCTAGATTCTGTAACACTGATCACCAATCTCAACCATCAGCCCAAGTCCAGACAAGAATGCTTGAGTTCCTTTTGTGACCCCTAATAGGGCACGCAAAGTCATCTGCATCCCACACAAAAGATTAATAAACAAATGAGCCAGCCTGGGAGTGGGTCCCAGGGTGGTAGCCTGGGTAAAACACTGGCTGGACAACAGGACACAGAAGGTAATAGTAAATGGAGTCCACAGTGAAGAAAGGGGGTCACTAGTGGGCTACCGCAGGGTTCAGTAGTGGGGATGGTCCTTTTTAATGTCTTTACAAGTGACATTGCAGAGGGACTGGAAGGGAAAGTATGTCTTTTTGCAGATGACACAAAGACCTGCAACAGAGTTGATGCACAAGGTGGGGTGGAAAGGATGAAAAGGGACTTGGCAAGGTTGGAGGAACGATCAAATGTATGGCAGCTTAATGCAAAAAAGTGCAAAGTAAGGCACCTGGGAAACAAAAACCCAGGGGAAGAATACACAATGTGGGGTGAGATACTGACAACAACAAAAATGGAAAGGTACCTGGACGTAGTCATATCAGATAACCTAAAGGTGGTCCAGCAATGTGAGAAGGCAGTAAGGAGAGCTGGGGGGATACTATGATGTATAGGGAGAGGCATCACCAGTAGAAAACAGGAAGTTGTTGGCCCTCTGTACAGACAGTTGGTAAGACCACATCTGGAGTACTGTGTACAGTTCTGGAGACCCCCATCTCCGCAAAGTCATAGACAGGGTGGAGGTTGTCCAGACGAGGGCAACCAAAATGGTGCAGGGTCTGCACCAGAAGACATATGAAGAAAGACTAAAGGAGCTTAAGATGTATAGCTTCAAGGAAAGGAGGGAGAGGGGGAACATGACAGAAATGTTCAAATACCTCAAGGGAATCAACAAAGTCCAAGAGGGTAGCATCTTTCAGAAAAAGAGATATGCAAGAACAAGGGGCACAATTTGAAGATAGAGGGGACGGCTCAGAGGTAATGTGAGGAATATTTCTTCACAGAGAGGGTTGTAGATGCATGGAACAGCCTTCCTGAGGAGGTCATAGAGTCAAAAACAGTGGGGGAATTCAAGAATGCATGGGATAGACATAAGGCAATTCTTGTGGTGGGTAGGAGGAAGTAGGCTGTTTGGTTAACTAGGATCTTCAGCTTACCTGTTAGGTGGGGAAATGGGCAGACTAGGTGGGTCAAGCGGTCCTTATCTGCCATCAAATTCTATGTTTCTGTGCATCCACAGCAGCAGCAACAGAAGCAGCAGTTCCAGAAGCACTGCTTGACCAGTCCCTTCAATAATTTGAAAGGTCACAGCCAGTGCAAGGGTGGAGGGGTGGTTACTCTGGAGGCCAGTCTTCAGGGTCCACATCCATGAGCAAGACATTAAGAAATGAGGTGCTCCAATTCCTCTCCATGACAACCCATGCTGCAGCTCCTAGTCAGGGGCCATGTCTCTCACTTCCTACCACTGTGGTTCACTGTTACTTTGAAAGAGTGGATCCTGGAAGTGGTGGAATTATGTTAATCTCTAGGATTTTAGACCTTACCCCATTGTCAGTCTTGAGTGCCATTTTAAGATGTCCTTTCACTGGAGTCTCCCCCAGCCTGTGGACTGAGGTTCATCAGCTCCACAAGTGGCATGTGATAGAGTTTGTCCTAGATAATTGAGCTGAGCAGGGCTTTGTGTCATGGCCCTTTCTGGTACAAAAATGGATGAGGGGCTGAAACCCCATTCTTGACCTGTGAATCCTAAAAAAACGTTATTTCATAGCCAGAAGTTTTGCATGGTGACATGGCATTGTAAAGCTGTGTTCCTGGAGTGAAGAGTTTGTTTTTTCTCCATGGGCCTCCAGGATGCCTACTTTAACATCCCTATCCACCACACAGATGTTTTCTCCACTTTTGCATGCATGGGACCTTGTATCAGTTCACAGCAATGCCATTAGGCCTGACATCAGCACCCAGGGTGTTCATCAACTCCCTATTGGTTAGGCCAGCATTTTTCAGATGCAGAGGTGTCACAGTCTTTCTGTATCTCAACAAGACTCATCATGGGGAGCTCATTGTGGAACATGGAGTGTTCTAGGGATCTGGCTGTCCAGATGTTCCACCACGTCATGCTGCTGATCAGTTTACAGTAGTCAAGTGCAAGCTCATCCTGAAGCAGGTGATCCTGTTCATTGAAGAAGAGCTGGAATTCTTACAGGCAACAGCTCATCTGCCTCTGCACAGGATGGAGAACCTGTTCTCCTTTGCCTGACCATTTCAGGTTAGCAATTGTGACTTGCCTGGGACATTCTCCAGTATCTGGGCTTCAAAATGTAAATCATGGTTGTGATACATTGGGCCCACTGGTGCATGTAACCCATACAGTAGAAACTGAAGCATCAGTGGTTTTAGTTACACGCAGCCCTAAACCGTGACCCAGTCAGTGCTGGATACCATCTGCTGATGGTTGTCCCATGTGAAGCTCTCAAAGGCATCACATTCATCCGGGTGCAGCCTTTTGTCACTGATGGATGCCTCACAGGTGAACTAGGGTGCACAGCTGCTGGACACCAGAGCACATGGACTCTGGTCACTGAGCAAGACTAGCCTTAACATTACCCTTCCGGAACTCTGCATTGTTCACCTAGCACTGGCAGAATTTGCCCTGCTGATCCAAAGTCAAGGGTTAAGGTTAACAAGGATAACATGACCACCATGGTCTACCTGAAAAAGCAGAGTGGCACACACTTTTCTCTGTGTCAGGAAGCACTTTGGAGATGATCTGTGGCTTCTACCTGCACACAAACCTGATCATGGTCTATGTCATGGGTGTGAAGGATCAGCTGGTGGACATTCTCAGTTGCATGGGAAAGCCATCACATGAGTGGCCACTACACCCATGGATGGTGTCCCTGTTGCTCTTGGAATGAGAAACACCATCATTGGATCTGCTCACTTCCTGGGAAAACAGACAATTCTGTGTCCATCCCCCCTTAGCAGGGCACTCTGCCAGGGCAACGTTGTCAGTCCTGGGCTTGGGACCTCCTGTATGCCTTGTCTACAAGATGGTCCTCAAGGTGTGAAGGGACAGGGCATCCCTGATTCTGATTGCGTTGACCTGACCACACCAGTTTTGGTATCAGGAACTGTTCAGTCTCAGTAGCAGATCACTACTGTGTCCACTCCTGCTGGACCTGCTGACAAAGTCCAAGGAGATGAATAGTGGTTAGTACAGCTTGTTGTCCATGAAACAAATTAATAGTATTTCTGAGCATATCTCCTTTTCTTTTGGTTATTGTGCACTGTTTTATGCTTGTTTCTGTATCAGGACCTGCAGTCTCTGCACCTAACTACCTGGTTTCTGAGTAGGTAGTGTTCCAGGCCTTTACGTTTTTTGAGGATGTTCTCCCATGTGCTAGAGGCATCTTTGATGGCACTGACTCACAAGAAGCACACTTGCAAGTGGACCAAGTTCAAATGCTGGTGCATGGATTGCTGCATTTCTTCACCATGTTGCACATTCTCGACTACATCTGATCCCTGTCTCAGGCAGTATTACAAGCCACGTCCCTCAACGTGTACCTAGCTGCCATTTCAACATACTGTGCCCCGGCAGATGTGCCAGCAGTGGCAAAGGACAAAGTAGTCAGCAGCTTCTTTAAAGAGCTGGACAGCCTGAGCCTACTGCATGGACAAGTGTGGTCTCTCGCATTTGTCATGGAGAACCACGTTTTTGGTCACCATTACCTTGGCCAGATAGGTGACTGAGCTCCATTTGCTATCTGTGGAATATTTTTTGAGAAGGAGAATGACACACACAAGGAGAGTGAGGATTTAAAAGTTTTAATTTTATTTTTAACAGGAAAACAGCTCATAAAAGTGGTAGTAGTGCAGAAAAGTATAGATACTTAGACATTCCAACACGACACATGTTCACTAAGAGTCAGAACTGACCCAAAACTAGTAGCCAAAGAGTTCCACTATATAATGAGGTTCCCTACCTCTTCATTGGTGGGGGTGGGGGAGGGTCACCATATCAGGTTTTCCACCAGCACAAAATTATTTTATGCCCCAGAGGTAGGTTCTGGCTTCACCTACAGTAAATCATGCACTCATTCTACCCACAATCTTCCCATTGCTTCATACTTTGGAGGCCAAGCAAATGCTTCACATGCTCAAAGTTCCAGAAGAGTACAGTGGGATTTTGTGTTGGTCTGCCAGAAGAGTACAGTGGGATTTTGTGTTGGTCTGCCAGAAGAGTACAGTGGGATTTTGTGGTGAGGCTCACGTGCTTTTCCTAACCTATACTGACACTACTCTAAGGCTGGTAAGGTGGTAGGAAGAGTCATGCTTGAACATTATTTTGGTGACTGAGCATGCTCAGTGAATGACTGTTTAAGTGTGAAAGTGAAGGGAGACAAGTCAATTTGCTCTGGTCATTCTGCTCCACGACAACTTGCTCTGGGCTTTGAACTCCAGGGTCAATCCCCTCCCTGTACAATCTATTCCCATTTTTGGCCCCCTGAAGTTTTTTTTATTATATTTATGCTGGGGGTGAACTGTCAGAGGATAGTTTGTACAGGGGTACACTTTATGCCAGAGCTCATGGTTCGGAGCGATGTGCCACAGATTGAATGGAGTGGTGCAAACTGTTGCGTAGCCAAAGTGAACTGGACACTGTAGCCTATCACATGTCAGAATCATGCCCATCACTGCCTTCTGACATTTTCCTGTTGAAACATTTGTTGCTTGAATGTGATTCATTGGTTGAGTTGTCAATCTGTCTAGTAAGGTGGTGATTTATTAGTTGAGGTGTTAGTTTTCGTGTGAGGCAGAATATGTGGCTGATATGTGGTTGATCTGGAGTCTTGATGAGTTCTTGCAGCACTCATTCCACAGGCACCCACCAGCTTGTGGACACAACCAATGGTGGAACTTAAACTCAGCTACTATATGGCACTTGTCTCCTCCCACCATCCCACGAACACCAGAAAATATCTCAAGGTCAGCAGTGTTGGAGTGCTTGGGCAGCAGAGTTCCTAAAAAATTGATGTAACAGATCTCTTACAATTGGATACTCCAGCACCAAAACAGTGGGATATAGGGTCACTCTCTTCATTCTGTAAGTGGGAGGAATCCACCAGAACCATAACTCTGTTGGCAGTTCAAGGATGGCAGGCTTCATCTAATGCCAATGTTTGGTGATTCCTTCTGCATTCACCAAGTGGGCTTCTCTGAATGCCACCCATGGCAGGTCATTCCACACATACCAAGCACTGACCAATGGCACTACCAGGCATACTATCTAGATTACTTGGAGTAATTGATGTTTATTATTGTTGCATGTTGTAATGTTAAAGATGCTTTGTCTGATTCTGTAAATCGACTTGTTAATTGTAATTAATTCCAGGTCACCCCAGAAAAAGGGTCTGTAACGGTCTCAGTGGGCCTACCCAGTTACCAAAATGTAATAAATAAATAAATGTAAAGGAAAAATATAGTAGTTAGAATCAACTTTAAAGGAGATAGGAAATTATTTTTACTTAGTTAACTGCTCTTCCATTGTCCTTTCCATGTCATTTATGTATTCTGATATGCTTCAAGATCAATTTTTGATCAATAAATAATCAAGCTTTGGGGTGCCCTCAGATCTACACTCCACTTACTAGATGTTGCTCTTTCTTTTCATATTTCGGAGCCATTCTATGATATCAGTAACACCATTCCATGCTATTCATCCCAGTGGCCTGGAATGGTGTTATAGATGCCATAGAAAGTACAGGTAGTTTGAAAAGAGACAGCAGCAACTGCTGAGGAGAGAGGAATTCATAGTAGTTAAAAGGCAACAAAATTAGAGTATTAAATTAACAGAAAAGGTCAAAAACAAATCAGAATATTGGATAGGCACTAAAGGGACAACAGGAGGGCATCTAGAGGAGTAAAAAACACTTTCTTATCACCTTTAATATATAAGAATTTATGCATGGTTGGTCTCCCCTAACCGATTTAATGCAGAATACAGGTTTTAAGAGGATAGATGGGTAGCTAGATAGATAGATAGCTAGATAGATAGACAGACAGACAGACAGAGAGATAGATAGATAGATAGATAGATAGATAGATAGATAGATAGATAGATAGATAGATAGATAGACAGATAGACAGAGAGAGATAGAGATAGAGAGAGAGAGATAGATAGATAGATAGATAGATAGATAGATAGATAGATAGATAGATAGACAGACAGACAGACAGACAGATAGATAGCTAGCTAGCTAGCTAGATACTTTATTTAAAATGCCTTTCTGAAAACCAAGGTACTTTACATAAGCATAGCATAACTAATCAAATATAAAGTAATAGCCAAACCAGTCATAAAACAACATTACAGTGTAGGGCAATAACAATAAAATACCTAGTTCAGTCTCCTAAAAAGCTTCATCAAACAGCCAAGTTTTAAGTTTACTTTTGAAAATGGTCACAGAGAGGCAATGTGAATGTCAGCTGGTATACTGTTTCATAGCAAAGGGGTCACTACTGAAAATGCTGTATCTCCATCCAACTTTAACCTTAATATTGGTATGATCAATAAACTAGTGCATGTGGAACATAACCAACTGACATCGGTGTGGGTTGCAGAAGCTCACTACGGTACTGAGGTCCCAGTCCATTTAGGACTTTGTAAGTAAGAGAATCTTGAAGTCAATATGCCATCTTACAGGAAGCCAGTACAGAGAGTGCAGCACTGGAGTGAAATGCTCACTCCATTTTACAGATGTAACCAGTCTGGTTGCAGCATTCAACACCAACTGAAGATGGCAGATCTGACCTTCAGGAAGGTTGCAGTAGAGAGCATTGCAATAGTTGAGGCAGGAAATGACAAAAGCATGCACTAGTGTTAGCAGATTCTCTCAGGCAAGTTAGGATTACAATCCTACTGGGTCAATCTGCCGTATGTAAAATGGCACACGTCAAAACTGCACAACACAGACAGCATGGGCGGGAATAGCAATAGGGTGCAAAACTGCAAAATTGTCTATTCATGGTTGTGTACCCTGTCACTGTTCCCTGGCAGAGGATAAGTCTTCTGCTGGGAGGAGGGTCTGACGAGCAGCTGCCACGGTTCGACAGGATAAGTCACAGGCAACAATGGGGGGTGGTGTGGCTGCGGACCAGATATTGGTTCCCGATGCATGACATTTTTTCTTTATTTCACACTTTGTGCAATTTAATTTTACAACCCCCACCCAGAGTTGATTATTTAAGTTTGGGGATTCAGGTGGCAGAGCCCCTGCAAAACATAGAGAACTGCTGCTTGGCAATATACTGTGCTGTATTGCTGTGCTAGTTTGGCATGAGGCATTATGACCCTGTGCTGGTTGCAATCCTGCTATATATTTTAAATGACAGAAGCTACTTCTAAGTACAGCTGACACCTGAGGTACAAGAGTTGGCTCTTGATCAAAAGTGACCCCTAGACTGCGAGCAACCTGCCTAGCCTGTAAGTCGCTTGCGCCCAAAGCTAAGAAGATCCATGCTCTCCAAAATGGATGATCTGATTCCACCAGTAGCACTCGGTCTTTCCAGGATTTAGCTTCAGCCTGCTCTGTGCTATACACTCACTGATCTCCATTAAAGCATTCTCAAGCATAGACACTGAGGAGTCTTCTCCAGGTTTAAATGAAAACTATAGCTGAGTGTCATCAGCATAACAATGAAAGCCCCAGTTACACTTCTGGATTACATCCCCAAGTGGAAGCATGAACACTGTGAACAAAACAGGAGGCAAGATGAAACCCTGAGGGACGCCAAAGTCAGTGACAGAGGAACAAGATTGAAATTTCCCTGTAATCACCGACTGATGGTGGTCACTAAGAAAGGATTAAAACCAGTCCAAGACTATTCCTACTGTCCCAACAAATCTCCTCATGCACTCCACCTGCTTTTCAAAAGTAGATGACAAATCCAACAGGATCAGGAAAGAAATCTCTCCATGGTCTCTCACAAGGAGAAGATCATTTAAAGGTGATAGGAAACAGTTTTAAGACCTCTAGATGCCCTCTAGTTCTTTTGTTGGCTACTCAGTATTCTGATATGTTTTCGACCTTCTTGTTAAATCAATAAACTAATTTTGTTGCCTTTGTAACTACCATGAATCCCTCTGTGCTCAGCAGTTGCTATTCTGTTTTTATACTGCTTGAACATTCTATGACATTAGAAACACCCATTCCAGGCCATTCAGATGAATAACATGGAATGGGAGTTTCTGATGTCATAGAATGTCTTAGAAATATGAACATCAAGCGCAGTAGCTGGTAAGGAGAGTGAAACTCTGTGTAGATCTGAGGGCACCCCAAAGCTAGATTATTTATTTATCAAAAAATCATCAAAGCATATCAGAATACATGACTGGCATGGAAAAAAAGATGGACGGGCAGTTAACCATGTAAAGGTAATTTCTTATCTCCTTTAAAACTCTTACCAGGGCTGTCGCAATACTATGCTGAGAATGGAAACCAGACTGGAATGGCTCATAGAAGTAGAATTCCTGCAGGTGTTCCCTAAGTTGTGCCACCGCCACTTTCTTAATAACTGTACCCAAAAAAAGATAAGTTAGAGATAGGGTTAAAACTTGCAAAGTCATCAAGATTTAAATAAGCTTTCTTTAGAAGTGGGTGAACGACCACCTCTTTCAAGATAGTAGGAAACACACCTTCCCTCAGAAAAGCCTTGACAGCTTCAACAAGGGCTGGACCGATCACCGCCTCTCCAATCTTCATTAGAAATGTGGGGACAGGATGCAACATACAGTGACTAGGGCTCAGTTCTGAGAGTGCCTAGCGAATCTCCAACAAATTAGTTGTGCAAAATTTATCCTAGACTACCTGATTTTCCACCAACTCCCACTCTCAGCCATCACAACTGTGAGCCATCGCTGTGGAGGAAATTTCGGCCCATATGTCGGAAGTCTTGACTAACAAGAAATGAGCAAACCCATTATACCTCTCCTTAGAAATCTTCATGAAATCTGGGTAGGGACATATTTGTTAAAGCTCTCTCTTTGTTGGACAAAAACCTGTCATTTATTTCCCAGGTGTATCTAATCCCATTATGAGTTCTGACCTTATTAGAAAAGACTTACGATTTACCTTCTGACCAGCCAGCAGAAGACCTTGTAATCTATGAAGTGTGCCCAGTGTGGAGCTACATGTACATGATCTGGGTGATAGAGAGGCAGTTTAGTGCAGTGGTTTAAGGCTCTGAGCTACAACTCTGGTGACATCCAGCAGACCAGACCTGGGTTTAAATCCCACATCTTCCACTTGCAGACTGTGTGACCCTAAGCAAGTCACTTAACTTCCCTGTGCTCCCAGGTTGCACCTGTAAAAAAGCTTTCAGCTTAGTGTGCTAGTCCTGGTTAAACAACTAACAAAAAAAAGAATAGCCCAGAGGTAACTTTTACTGTGGCATTCTCCACACAGTGCATTATTAAGTTTGGATCTCAGAAGTACATGTATTTTGATTAAGTCGAGTTGATAGCATTCTTTGATGCAAGAAAATCAGGGTAAGTTGAAATGAAAAAGCAAGATGAGAGCAGTTTGGAGTCTGCTGCTGCAGCAGATGAAAGGGACATCATACTGCCACTGGAGACATTAAATATAAACAAGCATTTGTCAGTGCTGAATGTTTTCTTACTTATATATTGCTTACTTTTATATCTATATATATATATATCTATCTATATATATATATATATATATATATATATATATATATATATATGTCTATATAGATATATATAAACAACATCTAAGTACAATCTCTAAATGCTCCTGCAACTAATCTTGGGTATCTTCAATCCTCTGCCATTCCATGTCTGATGCAGCACTTTTCTCCCCTCGTCTTGTGCCCCTTGGCTGCACCTTGTTAAGACAAGACCCCACACAGCCTACCCGTAACAACAACCTCTTGCCTTACAACCCCCTGACCATTCCGCCCCTCCTTCATACTTGATGACAAGGCTCCTAGGGGCTGCACTATTCTCTGCCTCCATAACTGTACATATGTTACCCACCAATTTATCTTGTATCCCACAATGTTTTATGTGCTTATGTTAAACAGGGTGGTGTTTTCTGTATGCTCCTCTCTTGATTACTTACTTTGTGCCTTGTCTTGTCAATGACGTAGAACCTTTGTAAAAGAGCTTGCGCTCAAAGGTATCTTCTGAACCAATAAAATTGAAAATTGATATATTTGCTGTGTAGTTGTTGGGTATAGACAGCACAAAGGAGAACATTTACAAATTAATAACAAGAGTTATATTAGTGAAATTGTCTACATTACTGTAGTTTTTTAGAAATAATTTCCCTTTTTGTGATCATAAAATTGTATCCTCACTTATGCAGGTCCCTTTAGAAATGGAACAAACAGAACAGTGGAGATATTTCATGCCTCCCATTTTTCATGTCAGATCACTTCTCTGGATGCAGTACATGGCCCTGTTAGGTCCTAAGGCACACAAAAAACCCTTGTGAGGGAAGGTTCCCCAGCCCATCTCAAGCTGTCGCATGTGTGACAGAACACTGCACAATACCTTCCCAGGCTTGTAGCAGTGGCATACAACAGTTCTGGCCCCATACCTGTGCTGCCCAGATGGCCCCCCCAAGCTTATCCCCGAACGTAAGTCACAGACATGGGAACACAACCCGTTACCTGCTGGGTCAATGGCCAGCCTACACACAACATTTCTTCATAACATTTTGTTTGACATTTTGACTCCAAATTTTTAACACAGTCTTTTTAGCACCCCCCCCCCCCTTCAACATGACAGGTGTTATTTATAAAAGACTGCCTGAAACATCACTTTGCGTCACAAGTACAAAAACATGTTTTAGCCAGAATTTAAAAAACAACACCTGTCCCATTCATGAGGCTGTGTGAAAAAACAGCTATGTTGAAAATTTAGGGTCAAAATACTGAAAATTCCTTAAATTACTTATTTGTAGTATATGGATAAGCCAAAATAATATGATACAAAATTATACAAAAAGAAAATCCAGCAATACCACTCTTCAGAAGTGATCATACTGCTGAGCTGTAATACTATCGTTTATAGCCTGTAATACTATCATTCAGAGCTCTAAAGATAATATTGTCACACAAACAGAACAGCAGAAGTGCACAACTGCCTTGTGCACAGCAGGAGCCAGCTTTCCACTACATGCAATAAAAGCCGGCTTGCCGAAAACCAACAAAATCTGACCTGCAGCAAATGGTGCGTCTCCTGCTCACTCCAGTGCCATAAAGAATCTCTTTTTTTTAAGTGCCACAAAATCTAAGCCACAGAAATAAAGAAAAGCAGCTCCTTGACTGCTTGCATAGGGAAGCCACCATGTTCTTGAGATAATTATTCATAAAACACACGAAGCTCCAACAGAAATACACACTTCTGAGATGTCTTGACGTTCCGGCATCCAAAGCGTCACATGGCAAGCAGCTCCACTTAATGAGACCTGCATGCACACTTACCACCCTTGGAGCTTTGCACCATATTTCTGGAGAACACTAGAAACTTCTTGGACCCCTATATTACAAAAAATAACAGATATGGGACTGTGATTTTATTTATTATTTATTTATTTATTGAAATCTAGGATTAAACACCTTTGAGCTATGAGCTGGTTTACAAAGGTTCCACGTCAGTGGGGAAGGGTAGACAATACTTACAGAGGTTTGTACAAGTAATAATACAATATAGCAACAAAAGAACTGGCATATTTCAACACATTAGGAGTGAGTATACAGCAGGCGAGTCTAGGAGGGAAACTTGGGCAAGGTAGCTGGGAGAAGGAGAGCGGAGGCAGGCAGACAAAACAGGAGGAAACAGGCAGATAAGAGTTTAGAGGGAAGGGGAGTTAAGACGGTACGGGTGAGGACATGGGCGGGGTGGAGAGAAGGGGGAGGCAATCATCTACACTGTCTAAGTGAAAGGGTAGGAGGGAGTGGGGGAGGGGATGAGGCAGCCATAGGCCTTGTCAGTTTACAGAGTCACTACGAGGAGAGGGCAGAGACAGTTTGCAGGAGGGGGAATAGGAGTTGCAGTCACAGGTGCTGGTTGATGATAGTTTCTGGCATAGAAGTCTCTTGAAAGGGCCCAGGGTGGGTAGGTTGGATACATCCCGTTTGAGTTCATTAAACCAGAGGGGTGCTCTGTGGGCAAAGGAGCGTTGGCCCTGTGTCATTCGAAGATGAGGAACGTGGAAGAAGTGGGTGCCAGAGCTTCATGTAGTTTGGGAGCTGGTGTGTAGCTGAAGCAGATTTTGTGTGCTAGTGGGAAGTAGACCAAGAAGGGCTTTTTTAGCAAGTAGACATGTTTGATAGTGGATCCTCCCACTAAGCTGGAGCCAATCTGTTTGGGCATAGAGGTCGCATGTATGGGTGAGACATGCAGGCCCAGTGAGCAGCCTGCATGCCTTGTTCAGGGCAACTGATATCCTGTGGAGTGCAGAGTGGCAAGCTGAACCATAGATTGCCAAGCCATAGTCTACAACAGACAGGATGGAGCTGTTTATGGCAAGTCTGAGGGCGTCAGCGGTGAGGCAATGCTTGTGCCTGTGGAGGAGACCAATCTTGGTGTTGACAGCCCTAGACACATAGTTGATATGTTGGTCAAAGGTTAGGCAACTATTGAGGGTGATCCCAAGGTATTTGGAATGCTGGGTTTGTTCAAGCTGAGCTCCTGAGCTAGTGCAGATGCTGAGTGCATAGGATTTATGTTTGTTCCATGAGCTGCAGAACATCATAACTTTGTTTTCTTTTCTGTACAGAATAAGTTTGGGGTTGTGGAACCATTCCTCAACTGTCGCAAAGCCGCTTTGTAGTTTGCCCTCAGGTTCCACTGGGTCGGGGCTGTTAGTGAAGATAACCACATCGCCTGTGTAGAGGAGTATCTGTTGCTTGCAATGGCATGGCAGGTTGTTGACAAAGATACTGAAGAGAACCGAGCCTAATATGAAGTCCTGAGGGACACCAGATCTTATAGGCAGATGGTCAGAGAGGACATTATTGATCTTTACTCAGAGCGGTGTTCCAAATAGCTTTTGAACCAGTGGGTGGATTCTGCAGAGAGGCCGATGGAGGTTAGTTGATTTAAGAGGAGGGAGTGGTGGACAGTATCAAAAGCCTTAGAGAGGTCAATGAATACTGCCCCAGCTAGGGATCCTTGATCCAAGGACTGATGTATGAAATCAGTGAGTTCAAGAAGTGGAGGTGCTATGACCTTTGTGGAAGCTGTGCTGCTCAGGGCTTTGAATGGCATATGTTTCAAGGTATTCAATCAGTTGATCAGCCACTATTCACTCAAGTGCTTTGGAGAGCGGAGGGATAATTAATATGAGCCTGTAGTTTGACAGCGATGCCCGATCCCCATTCTTGTGAACTGGAGTCACGATGGCTGATTTCCACATCTGTGGAAATTGTAAGAGATAGAGTGACAGGTTGAGGAAGAAGTACTTCTTCGACAGTGAGAGCAACAAGTTTGAGGTCCAGTGTGTCGGCACTTTGTCGAGATTTCCCAAGCACTTTGCTGAGATATTTTCTGACAAGCGAGGGGGCTACCTTCTTGAAGTAAAAAGGAGGGACAGCCTGGTGGTGAGAGCCAGTAGAAGTAGTATTTAAGTGTGGTGAGTCCTCAAAAAAATCTGGGGGGAGTATTTCAGATAGGTCAGAGAAAGCTTCGTTGAAAGCATTGGCTAGGATTTGAGGGTCATGGGTAGGGATTCCTCGAATGTTGATCAGGTTAGGTGATGTTTTTACATTTTTCCCAGTGACGTCCTTTATATTGTTCCAGAAATTTTTCCCGTTGCCCCATGAGGCAGTAAGCATCTCCCTGTGGTGGTTGGATTTGGCTATGCGTATTTCCCGTGTGCATGCGTTTCTGGCCTGCTTATGATTACTTGGCTATAATACCATCTCCAGGTTCTGGGGACATGGGAACCTCTCGAGCTTCACTCTTGATGTTCCCATGTCCCCAGAACCTCTTGATGATATAATAGCTTTGTAATACACAGTTGTCTACCTATTATTCTATTTATTTAGTTTTTGTTTGCCAGGTAAGTGCACTAGGCAAACAAATGCCTATTCTCAAGCACGACCTGGGAGGTTACATAAAAAAATAAAATTACAGAGAAGCTTTACTGTGACCATAGTGCAGAAGGAATAGCGCAGACAAAAACTGCGCAAGCAAAACCACATTCACCACACATGCTCGGCACAAGCCACACAGATTCAGTGCAACACACCCACCCACAAGGACTCTGCAGGGGATGCAAGAAGGTGGGACAAGAAACTTGGGGGGCACAACCACAGCAGCTGCACAGAATTACCAGGATACACTCTCCCACAAGAACTCCACAGTGGACACCAGCTGGTGAGGTGGGCAAGCACAGAGAAATAAATTCTTTTGCGGGGGGGCTTTGCTCCATGCACCCCCCATGTGGGGGGCTTCATCCCCCGCACCACCATAAAATATATATGACCAACACCAAGGTTGGAAAAAAGGGGGGGGTGAAAGTCCGAGGGGGCCACCACTGCTCACAAACATTTCCCCAGAGCAGCCCCGAACCCAGGTCAGCCACACCACAGCCTGCAACTGTAGCCACCACACCATGACGGCAGTCTGTGGAGGGAGTACACACTTGCATTCCTAGTGCTTTCATGTCCCATGCTGTAATCCGGGCAAATATCTGTGTGTTTTTTGTCCATGCTACTCTCTCCTCACTATCTTCACTGGATATATACAGAGAATGATACCAGGAAATGACAATCTGCGCAACAGATGGTGGCAAGAACAAGTCATACATACATTACTGCACCAATAGAAAATAACATAACATACATTTACTATAAGCAATTGTGAACCCATGCAAAAGCAATAGCATATTCATGACACACATGAAGAGCTCAGAATAAAACAGTAGTCATGGTCATACAATACATACAGTATATGTAGGATTGCTTGATTATATGCAGGATAATATGATTATACGCATAACACTACAAGTAATCAAGTAGTGCAACTCAGGAGCAGCAGCACTTATTTATTTATTTTTTTATTAATTAATTAATTTATTTATTTATTTAATAACATTTGGAATTACAATCCTTTGAGTCATAGACACCTTTACAAAGGCTCCACATAAAACAACAATAAGGACATACATATAATATTAAGCAGTACAGTGTTCAGGTAATAGATACGAGAGAGAAAACAAGTAATAGAAGTTACGCATACAAAAAGTTATACAATATTATAAGTACAGTGATCATGGAAGAAAGACAATACACAAAAACACACAGACGGGGGATACTGAAACAACAGTCTTTGGGAGAGGACCCAGCGTCATCCATAATATGCATATTTTAATATCACGATGTGCGGGGAGCAAGAGAAATCAGTTACTCGGGTGGTAAACTTCAGGGGGGCGAACTTTGGGAGGATGCAGAAAGTACTGAAAGGGAAACTGAAGGGCATAAGGCAGGAGATGGATGTGAAACAGAAATGGGATATTATTAAATGAGGGTTTACAAAGGCAACAGAAGCCTACACCAAGGCACAGAGTAAGAGGAGCAGAGCAAGAAAACCATTCTGGTTGAACAGTGAGGTTGTGGAGGTGGTGAGCACAAAATGAGTGGCGCACCAGAGGTTTAGAAGGACAGGGAAGGAAGTTGATAGGGAGGAATATGCAAGATGGTCCAGGGAGGTGACCAGAAAAGTGAGAGAAGCCAAGGCCCAGAGGGAGCTGAGATTAGCACAGGGAATTAATAGGGGGGAGAAAGACTTTTTCAGATACATCAGGGAGAAAAGGAAGTGCAAGGAGACAATAGTGAGGAGAAAAAGGGGCGGGGAGTGGACGGAAAAGGGGAGAAGTGTAGAACATTGAATGAATACTTTGCTCAGTGTTCATGGAAGAAGGGGGGGACCACCAGCATGGGCTGGGAGGGTGGGACAGGAGGAGAGGAGGCTACAGATGGAAGAATTGAGGCAAGTAGAGTCCTAGAGGGACTGAGGGCACTGAAGGTAGACAAGGCACCAGGGCTGGATGGTATCCACCCCAGGGAGCTGAGGGAGATGGTGGAGGTGTTGGTGGAGCCGCTGGTGGATCTGTTCAGCACCTCACTGGAGCTGGGATGTGTGCCACTGAACTGGAGGATGGGACATGTAGTACCATTACACAAGGGCAGGCCAAGGGATGAACCGGGTAATTATCGTCCGGTAAGTCTCACCTCCAATGTGTGCAAACTCATGGAAATGATACTAAAGGAAAGACTGGTGTCGTACCTGGTGGACAATGGCCTCCAGGATGTGAGGCAGCATGGGTTTGTTTCAGGGAAGTCTTGTCAAACCAAGCTCATACAATATTATGACTGGGTGACATATGGTGGATGTTCTTTACTTGGACTTCAGCAAGGCCTTCAATTTGGTGCCTCATGGGCGGCTTGGGGAGAAGCTAACTGGGGTAGGGGTAGGGTCAAAAATTATGAACTGGATTACAAGCTGGCTGAGTGGCAGGCTGCAATGGGTGGTGGTGAGATCTCAACTCCAAGGACAGTGATGAGTGGGGTGCCACAGGGCTCTGTGTTGGGACCAGTATTGTTTGGGCTCTTCATATCAGACATTGCACACGGGGTGGTGAGCAAGGTAAGTCTGTTCACTGATGACACCAAAATGGGAGCAGTGGTGGATGGAGTGGAGGGATGGAAGCAGCTGCAGGGGGACCTATGCAAGCTAGAGGAGTGGTCAGAGAGGTGGCAGCTGGGGTTCAATACAAAGAAGTGTAAGGTTATGCACTTTTGGGTGAAGAACCCAAGGAAAGAATACCAGCTGAGGGGGTTAAGCTGGGGATCACTGAGGAGGAGAGGGACCTGGGATAATGATAACAGGGACCATGAACAACACTACTCAGTGCAGGGCAGTGGCTGCAAAAGTGAACAAAATGCTGGGGTGCATAGCGAGGGGGTTTTCGTCCAGGCAAAGAGAGGTGATCCTGCCCCTCTACAGGTCACTGGTAAGGCCGCACTTAGAGTATTGTGTGCAGTTTTGTAGGCCATACCTAAAGCGTGATATCAGGCTACTGGAGGGGGTGCAGAGGAGGGCAACAAAAATTATATGTGGAATGGAGGGGAGAGACTATAACAGCAGGCAGGGAGACCTGAATATGTACACCCTGGAGGATAGAAGAGACGGGGGGGACATGATAGAGACATTCAAGTATCTGAGGGGAATCAGTAAGGATGGGGCAGATGGGGTCTTTAAGTTAAGGAGGGTGAGGGTCACAAGGGGGCATGGGCTAAGAAAAGAGGGGGAAAGATTTAGGAAGGAAATGAGGAGACACTATTTCACAGAGGATGGTAGCAAAATGGAATACCCTAACAGAATGGGTGGTATCATGTAAAACTGTGAACAGCTTCAAAAGGGCATGGGACAGGGAACAGGGGAGAGTGAGGGTGGAGAAGTTGGGGGTGGCAGTGGAATGACAAAGGGAAGGGGGGTGGGGCAGCTGCAAACTAGGGGTGTTGGCTGCAGACTTAGATAAACCGGGTGGTCTGTTTCTGCTGGCATATTCGTATGTTCGTATAATATTTAGGTAGTGCATGAATACACATTTTGTTTTCCATATATAGCATAACATTTATGAAGTAAATTTATACTACAGAGTCCCGCCAAGAGAGGGGGAGCAGAAGGAAAAGAGGGCTAGGGACAGTCACAGGCTGAAGATTCTTGGACACAGGCTGAAGACACTTGGACACATTATGCAGGTATTTATGGTACCTACTGTGAACTGAGGCTGCTGAAGGACATAGTTGCATCTCAAGTAGAATGCAATTCCATAATGTAGGAGCAGCAAAAGCAAAAGAGGATTCCCCAGCTGTAGTTTCAAATCTGGGGATATGCAACTGGGCTTTTTCACCAACCCTCAAGGGGTACACATTATGCACTGGATTGGAGAGGGTGACAAGGGATAGAGGCATGCAGTTATGGTGGATGCCATAGAGAACCCTCCCAAGACAGAGGACCCTAGACTGGGATGGGGGAAGCCAGTCAAGTCTGTCATAGAGGGAATGTTGATTTGTAAGGATGCCAGTTCGAAATAGTAAATATTATTGTACATAACCTCCCATTTAGAAAAAATGTTTTCAAGGCAGCACTAAAAACAGGAGCCCTACAGAGTAGTTTGGAAAGGAGCATGTTACGGGCAATAGCTAGCCAGGCTTGAGGGTTCAGGTTGTGGCCAGCTTTGTAGGAGACACCCAGCATGGGTCTGACAGATTTGCAGATACCCACCACATACAGCGAATAATTTAGTGAGGGGTCAAGGGTGACGCCAAGGTAGGTGAAGGAGGTGACCAATGGGACAAGAGTACTGTCATAGTATGCAGTGGATAACCAGGCTGGGCACTGCCTCATTCTGGAGGGTGTCCCAAAAAGCAATGACTGCACTTTGGTCACATTGAGTATCAGCCTGTTATCAGACAGCCAGCTACGCACGGACCAGAGGTGAGGTTCTGGTTTATACAAGCAATATCCAAAGAGCTAGTGTAGAGGACCAAGTCATCTGCATATAGGATAGCAGAGGAATGGAGCACACATTGGTTGACCACATTTATATATAGGGCAAATAGAAGAGGACCCAGAATAGATCCTTGGGAAACCCCCACAAGTGTGGAGGTAGGTTTGGATAGGTAGGATCCAAATTTACCTCTCTGATCTGCACACTAGACAATTTCTGAATGACAATTGTGTAGAGGGAGACATACCCAGACAGGCAAGTTTATTGCAGAGTAGAGAGTGGTCAGCAAGATCAAAAGCCTTTGTCAAGTCAACACAAACAACCTGTGGGCAGCCCCTATCCATGCCTGAAGCTACATGATTGGGGAGAGTGAACAGGTCAGTAGTAGTGCTGTGTCCTTTATGGAAGCCATACTGCAGGGGAGAGAGGAGATCATGGGTGGTGAGATAATTGGCAAGCTGGGAGGATATGATTTTCTTAAGAATTCTGTTTAAAGCAGGGAGTATGTAGTTGCTGATTAGCGTATGGTATCCTTTCTTAAAGACAGGCACTACATTGGAGATTTTCTAGAGGTCAGGCACACCACCCCATCTGTCAATGACAAGTTGGTGAGTCTAGCAACAGGAGGGGCAAGCTCATAAGCTGCAGCTTTAAGAAATTTAGGCTCAATTTCATCAGAGCCTGTAGATTTCAAGTCAGGAATCTGCCTTAGAAGTTTACAATCCTCTGAAGTATCAACCCTCTTAAAGTAAAAAGGTGAATGTCCAATGAGTGTGGTGGTCTGGGGAGGGGAGTTACTGTTACTGTAGGTGATAGCATGGACAGGATGTCCTTGGTATATGATAAGAGGTCAGTAAAAAACCTGTTAAAGACATTGGCTATGGTGATGCTACTCATACACTTAATATTATTTAGAATCATGTCGGGGGGGGGGGGCATGATCACCATTTTTGACCAACATACATTTGACATGTCTCCAGAATAGCCCTGGGTTTTAAGCAGTGACATTAAACAGCTGCTTATAGTAAGAATTTTTGTTATTCCTAATAGCTCTTTTACACTCATTTTGGCATTCCCTATATGTAGTCCAATCAGCTAGGGAAGAGGAGGCCTTGCATTCAAGCCACTTTTTTATCCCTGGCAATTCATTTTGGACAGGAGGAGGCAGTCCAGCCCTTTAGTAACAGGACCTCTCACCCTTCTCTTGGTAATGAGGTGAATTTATCTTGCAGGTCAGTAAAAGCAGAGGGAGAAAAAGGCTGTTGCAGAATTGATATCTGAAGTCTCATATAGATGGGACCAGTCAATTAGTGATACTGCTGACTTAAAAGGTTCATCGTCCAGAGTGGAGTATTTATGAAACTGAGTGAATCTTGGAGGTGGCTTAATCAGTTTTGCATGCCACACACAATATACAGTACAGGTGAATGATACGGCATCACAGAGTACACCTGAACGTTCACCTGAGCATCTAATCCTATCAAGGAGGGGAGTGAGTATCAGGTCAATATGGGTAAGCATACAATCAATCAATCAATCAATTTTATTTTATACTGGAGAGTGTGAGCACGACCAGTGGAACATAAATAATTGCAGTCAATGCACACTGCCATTATTGGAATGTCTGGTGGGTTCAGAAATTAACTGAGTCTAAGTCAGACTACGTTTGCTAAGGGCCTATACAATGGATTTACTGCAATCAGGTGCCAGTTAATGGGCCCTATACACTAACATGTGGGAAATACAATGCAAAACCACGGAGGAACAGTGTGCAGCTACGTGGTGCGCAGGACCCCCAATGCTATGCGGCATTCACGACAGGCCAAGCATGCAGGGGGCATGCCAAGAGGCAGCGCTCAGGGAACTGTGCAGGCAAAAGGACTGGGGCCGAAATACGTGGCACCGCCCCTTGACCCCACCATAAAAGAAGCTGGCACCCCCCTATGCAGTGACATGGCTGTGAATGTCACATGACTGAACGCGTAGGAAGCAATGGCGGAGCAGGAAGGAGGCATAGAAGGGGCACCACCATGAGGCATGGCAGAGGAGCAAGGGGTCAGGGGTGGATGCGGGCATGGACGTGGTGGCAGACGAGGCAGTGGTCGCTCAAGGGCGACCAACTTCAGCAGCGGATAGGTGGCTGCCATGGTCACAGACATATGGCAAAACTATGGCTGCCTGTACAGTACCCAGGCACTGCACACACCCACCAAGATCAAGGCACACATCTGGCTTGACATCCAGGCTACCATGAATGCTGCAATTAAGCACAAGTGGAGGGACATGTGGGCGGTGGTGAAACAGAAACTCGCTGCCACCAACAGAACATGGTGTGGCCCAGGCGGGGGGTCGCTGTCCACCGACAGCCAGCTGACACCGCTGGAGCACCTCATTGCCAAGACGCTGATGGACATCGCCATGCACGGCGTGGTAGAGGGTGTGGACACCATGGCAGGTAAGGGCAGTAAGCATGCACAGCACACTGCAGTGCCCAGAGGCATGATTCGTGACTGCACTAACACACTGCACTGTACCCACAGGCATTGTCGGACAGCCACAGAGTGGCACAGCGGCTAACAGGGACAACACTAACAATGGCAGAGGCCTCTACCCAGCCCGCTGCAGTGACCACCACCCAGGTGTGCACAGGTATGTATGCACAGGCCTGGGGGGGGCTAGCACCCGAGAATGGCCGTGGGGTACACACATCACGATAACATGTCCAACATACCTCCACAGGTACAGAACCAGGGAATGAGCCCAGCAGTACCACTGGAGGAAGATGACAGGATGTGCAGCGATGCAGATGCGGGACCAACTGGTCAGCACACACAGGGCGTACAAGCAGGGGCACCAGCAACAGCAGCATGATCCAAGGTCACTGGTGCAGACAGTGGCAGTAGGCATGGTACAGCACCTGAGGGTCACATCCCCTGTGGACTGGCCCAGACGCAAAGCGTCAACAGTGGTAATGAGGAGCTGTCAGACAGGGGTGGGCCCTGGCGCCATGATGCCAGTGCACAGACATACCTGGAGTGGCAGTACCACCAACTGCTGCAGCTGGAGCATGCCTGCCTGGCAGAGCAACGTTGCAGCACTGCTGCCCTGGAGGCCCAGACAGAGGTGGCACGCAACATACACAGTGCTATACTACGATGTGCTGTGGCCCTGGAGGGCATTCAGGAGCACATGCGATGGTCACTGGCACGTGTAGGACAGGAACAGGTATGCTTGGACACTGGCATGGACATAGGCACACAGTGATCACAGCCCACACCATGCCTGGCCCTTCAATGACCCCCCCCCCCGGGCACACCCACAGCACCAGACACCGAGCACGCACTGCTCGTGTGTGGCACTACACTGGTGTGGACACAGCTGCACCCACACCAATGCACATGGACAGCGCCGCTGTCGACAGCACAGTGTCTGATGGCAACACCGAGGGACCGGTGCAGGACATGCCCACTACTGAGGGTCATGACCAGCCCCTGGGTGGCTGCAGGGGCAGGCAGGGCTCCCGGACACATCCCCCTGCTAGAAGGCTCAGTAGCAAAGTGTCAGCAAGGCTATTGGGCAGGCCAGACACCGACGGGAACAGCTAGCCATGCGCCACACAGCACCACACAGGGCAGCCTGCGCATGCACACACACAACATGCACTGAGCACAGAAATGTCACACTGGGACAGTACCCATATGGACCCACATGTCCAGCACGCACACAGGCGCAGGACCCCACAACCCACCCATGCCGTGTTGCACTCAGGCTGTGGTGTCATCATTGTGCACGCCTCTTCCCCGCACTGCACCATGGCCCGTGAGGTCCAGAACACCTGCAGTGGTCAGCTGTGGCAAGGCCCAGCAGGCATGTTGACTGCCGACCGGCATGTATGACACTAGTGGCGGAACATGCCATTGATGAGTGCCAGGCAGGCCGCATGGCCACTGACGGTCCCTGGCACATGTGCAGGCACACTGTCATCATCCCCATTGCCCTGGGGGCATTGGGTGGTGGCACTGGCAGTGGCACGTTGGCATGCTTTGCTATGTTGTGCAATATGGCACACACCATGAACACATGGCATGCCTTTGCCGGGGACATCATGAAGCTGCCCCTGGTGTAGTCCATGCACCAGAACCACATCTTCAGCTGGCTGATGGTCCACTCCATGACAGCCCTTGTTCGTCTGTGTGCTGTATTGTACACCTCCTCCGCCGGACTGGCCAGTGCATGGATCAGTGTCATGAGGTTGGTTCACAGTGGATAGCCGTTGTCACCTGCATGGGGGAGAGACACATGTCAGTGGGACCTCAAGCGTCCATTGGGGGTATGCATGCACCAGCAGTGGCATGATACTCACTGAGCAGGCACCCATCCAGCAGTCCTGCATGTAGCAGCGCCCCCATGCCCGAGGCATCAAGGATGTAGGAGTCATGTGTTGAACCCCGGTACTTAGCGCACACATCTGTGATGATGCCTGTTGCATTACAGATGACCAGGCAATTGATACTTTGGTATCCCTTGTGGTTCCGATATGCCTCCTCATGCGCTGACGGTGTGAAAACTGCAATGTGTGTGCTATCAATGGCACCACACACATTTGGCATGGCATGCATGGAATAGAATGCCTCCTTGGTCACCTGTACCTCTGCCAGCATAGCCGGGAAGGCAGTGTGCTCCCTAACATGGAGGAGAAGGGCATCCATCACTTGTGCTATTGCCCTAGACACAGATGACTGGGACACCCCAATGGTGTCCCTCATCACCTGCTGGAAGGATCCAATCATGTAGCAGCCAAAGGCACACAGCAACCTGGTCTCCACGGACATGGTGTGTGACCGCCGTGTCCTGGGTGTGATTTCACAACCGATGCTGTCACACAGGTCCATGATTGTGTGCTATGGTAGCCGGAATCTCTCGATGCAGTGTGTGTCACCCCATGTCACAGTGTCCGTCCAGCTGTGGAACACCTGTGGCTGTGGACCACTCCGTCGTCGCCATTCCACCTGCTCAGTGAGCAGGTGTAAGTGCATCAATACACAGGGACACATTCCATTACACAGGCTGTGTGCACCATCCACACTGGTCCCCTTTATACCACCTCTGTGTGGCGTGTACATCTTTAAGTGGGCATGGCCATGTGGCATGGAAACCCGCCTCAGCCACATGCACTGCAAGGGAGTGCAGTGAGGCGACCATGGTGGGATGCATGCTTGAATGGAAGGTCTTGTTCCCCTGGCATCTGTTTCGTGTCTCTGAGATGAACTTCACAGACAACTGGGGGTATGGGGACCTCTGGGCAATCCGGTGCTTTGGCACAGTGAGTGTGCACTGCATGGCCCACGGGTCTGCAGTTCGTCATCTGTGTCTGGGGGTGAACTGTTCTATGCTGTCTGATGTTATTCTGTTCATTCCCACAGGGCCACTGAGGGATGCCATCCAGGCTTGAGCTCACCCTGCAGACCCAGCCGGATGGGGCGAAGGTGTACGTGACATCCAGGGCAGCCCAGAGGATGCATTTCAGGTAGTGCCTGCCAGACTATTTGTTCCTCAAGAGGGCAGGGCCAGACCTGTACTATGAGGACCATGCCTACGGGGTGTGGGAGGTCTATGCCCCATTGTCGGTAAGTGGCCTGTGCCGGGGCCGGGGTGTGCCTGTACTGGACATGAGTGCTGATTCCTGTTCCCTTGCCTTGCAGTGCTGCAGGGGCCCAGTTCGCAGGATGATGCTCTGCTATGCTGGCCACCATGAGCCGGTGGATGACCAGGTTGGGACAGATGATGAGGATGAGGCCGAGGTGGATGACGTGGACGGCGGGACTGCCACTGCACCCTGGCACTGTACATCAGCCACGGCCTGTGTCAGACCCACAGGGGCCAGTATAGACTGTGCACATGGTTGTGCCTGGACCATGGTGGACTGTGCCCTGCTTATTGTGGGTGTGTGGGGTGGGGTGGCGGCATATGGGAGTCCACTGTGTCTGCTGTGGGGTTGTCAGTCAGCTGCCATGTGTGTTTTCACTTTGCTGTGCTAATAAACCATTTACATATCTGCCCTCATGTGTTCACTGTCTCTGGGGATGTGGGTGTTGCATGTCACTGGTGTCAGATACAGGGCGTGGCCTCTGCCAGTGGGTGGGCCCCCCATGGTTGTTTACTGGTCTGCTGCCCTGCACGGTGCCATGGCTGTCCATTCTTGTGGTGGTGGTCCGCATGCCACCGACATGTGGTGCTGCTCTCACACTTGCATTTGTGCGGCCGGCATGTGTGTGGTGCTATGGCATGTGGGACTGCCATGTGCGCCCGCTGCTGTGGCATTGCCAGCCCATGCACCACACCATGCCACTGCATTGTGGGCCAGCACACAGCATGTCTGCCTGCCACATGCTGCCATGGCCCCAGTCCTGTCTGTGGGGTGCACAGCCCTGTCCGGCGCATTATCTGCCGCAGGGCATTGCCACCATGTGGATGGGCTGGTGTGTATGTGCACCATTACGCCACCTTGGATGTGGCATACTGTACACACTGTTGCCTCCATGACCTTCCATCATATTTAGTGTTGTGCATACGTGTAGATACTGCCTATGCGGCCACGCCCCCACTTCCTGTGGTGCGGTGTGTCGGCTGTGCTGTGCACTGGTCGGCTGCGCGCATGCTGTGTGGCCTTTGTGCAAGCTGTGTATGCGTGACATGCATGGACAGGCGGCATGCTGCTGTATGCGCTGCCGCTACGCTTGCCTGCACACCACGTGTAGTGTTAGTGCATAGGGCCCAATGTTAAATTCCCCTAGGAGAATGAGCTCATTGTTTATGACTACAGTGTCAATGGGCATAATTGTGAGGAGAGAGAATTTAAGACTCCAGCAGGTGAAACATAAATGCAGAAGAGATGGAAAATGTTAGTGCTGCCCACCAGGACAGTACTCAGTGGGGGATTCAGGCTGAGGAGTATGGCTTGGGAAAGTTACACTGAGGTGATATCTGAAATAGATTAGGGTGTCTCCTCCTTTCTTAGGGCCAGGGCTGTCAATGCAAATTAAGTTTTACCCCAGGACAAACAGAGGCTATAGGGGATGAAAGGTTTCAACCAAATTTCTGATTTACACAGCGCATCAGGTTTATAGTGGGACATCCAGCCTGTAAATTCATCCATCTTGAGGATGAGACTTCTTATTGCTGAGATGCACTATTTTTAGGCCCATATCGATCATATATATATATTTTTTTTATATATACTGTCCAAGAACAAGGCTAAATGTAATAGGGGGAGTAGTGATGGGACCTGGATTTAACTCAGTGTCACCAGCAGACATCAGAAGGACAGATATGGCAATAACCCACAACAGGGTATGGGGTTAAAGGCATTTAATCCATGCCTTAGGTGTGTTATGAGGCACAAGGCCCCATGCTGAGTGTCTTTACAACACCCGAGGCATGGATTAAATGTCTATAACTCCATACCCTGGAGTGGGTTATTGCGCTTATAATGTGGGTTATGTTCAAAACAAGGAAAAAAACAACATAAAGGGAGTTGTCCGCCTGTTTAAATAGCAAGTGTAACCCCTAGATGGCGCTATCCCAGGGGCTACTACCCCTGTCTGATTTGCCACTAACAGGTTGAGGGGCCTGGATCCAATGACGGGTGCCTCCACCCAGAGGTCAGGGTTTGCAATAGTTAAACTAACTTGGTCACAGCCCTCTGGGACACTGCAACCCCCCTTTCTTCCCACTAGTGGCCCACACAATATATCAGAATTACCTTCACAGTATACACTTACCCCAGGTCTGGTTCCGCACTGGGACCTCCTGTGAAATGAGATACAGTGCAACAATCACAGTACAGTACTTTAACATAGACAAATACCAGGCAGTATAACTTGCTGAAACAAGCAGCTCTGATTTATTTAGGGGATATAACAAGGACAGGGAAATCAGGTTAATCAGCTTATCACTCTAATAATACCTATGGCTCTGTGCACAGGCCTATCCCTATCAGTTACTGTCCCTGGGTACCCAAGCCCTAGTGGCTAGTCCAAACCGTGGCAGCTGGTAGGGGCCCTTTCACAGAGAAAAGGAGAATTAAACAGTCAGCAGTACAGTAATTCCATTTGGATTTAATGTGGCAATTCAACAGGAGCAACCCTGAATTAGTACTCACGACTCCAAATAAGATAGGGTCCTTCAATGTCAGCAGGGCTCACTTGAGGTACACAAACCTCTTCACACATCCATATAAAAGAAAGCACTATACCAGGCAGGCTGCATCTGTATTCCGATCGCAATTACTGCACAATACCGGGAGAACACACAGCAGATTCAGTTCCTGACAGACCGGTAGCAATTTTCAGCAATTCTTCCAGTCTTCTACAGGGTGAGCCTGGTTTTACTCTTCAGAGATCCTTTGATTCTTTTCACAGGACGGATTCAGTCCTAACAAGCTGTTACACAAGCTGCAGACCGAACTCTGGGCCTTACACACGTTTTTGACTAAAACTGCACACTGAAAAGCACAGGGCTCCTTCCTTCTTCACTGCCAAAGCTCAACTGAATCTCCAACTGACAAAACCGGGCACTTCCTTTGAGTTCCTCCCAGTTCTTGACTGGATTGGCTGTCGCACAATAGACTGCTGCTGTTGGTCCAAAAAGGCACTGAAGTCTAAACTACATCTCCCAGAGTCACTGCCCATACAATCCTCTTGTGGCTGGCTCAGATTATGAGTCCAAGTTCTGATTCGTCCAAGGCACCATTTTAGAGCTAGCTTACCCCACACTGATTGGTCCAGTTCAGCAGTTCAAAACTAGAATGGGAACTAGCAGACACAGTTCTGACTGCAAAGAAAGCAGGTTAGACAAACTGTAATTTCATTATTACTCTAAATAATTTCTGAAACAGTTACATCTTTCAGATAGGTTCCTTTGCACTCTAGTGACTGCAAAAATGAAGTGAATTGGCAGCAGCTTGAGTGGTACTCAATCAAAGAAACACACAGTCCCCCATACAAACTAATTATGTCTGCAAGCAGACAGCTCTTAAAGAGACAGTACCAGAGGTTCTAAAACACTCACTGATAAATGGCTTAAATGCCAAACACCATTCAGGCTTGGAGCATTCAAGCAAGCTCCTGAAGTCTTTTGGGAACCCCCATTTGCAGAGGTTACACCCTTCCTGGCTGGGAAAGCTTGGACGTCCGCTCAAGCAAGTGTTCCCATAAGTTTCAACTGCAACCACATACATTTGCATTAGGCTCGCATATGTAATCATCAGTCAATATATCATTTTACCAAGAACACATTTCTGAAACATTGCAGTACGCACTTTACACAGTATTACATACACATTGTACCATAACTCAAGTTATTACTCTTGTACATGAAACCTGAAGAGGGGCCTTCCTATCAGTTACCTTGGGGCTGGACGGGCAAGGGCACCATACTTAGAGGGAAACACAAGTAACTTGAGTTAGCACTGACGCTCAGTTTGGGCAATGAGCTCGGGGACATACACTCCTTTATGGACAACATTGAGAGGCAAATCCACAGGCCTCCCAAGGGAATCATAACTGAGGTGCACCACAGGCTTTACAGCTCGACCAGTCTTTCTAGGGGAACTGTTACAGTCTCTGCACTCTGAGCCTCATTTTCAGCATTGTCCACACTTGTCAGGGAGTCTCCTGGGGGAGAGAGGCTAGAACTTGGGGCACTTTCAGCTCCAGGAGTTAGCAGTTTCTGAGTCCACAACATTTGGCTTGCACAGAGAGCTTCGGACACTGGCATGGACTTTCAGGCACTCAAAATACTCTTCTTGTTCGGGTGTATCACCAGTCTGCCCAATCTATCATTTTCCTCCCTGAAAGCTCAAACAGTTCAACCATGCACAATGATTCCATTTCATCTGATCTGATGCTTTGCACTTCACTTTCTGGGAGCATTGGCTCCAGGGATGAAGCTGAGGCTTAAACAGTCCAGAAGGCCCAGCTTTGTCTCCAGTATTGACTAGGGATTGCCCCAAACAATTGACTCAGTTCGTAAGAAGGATAGTATTCAAAGTCACTCTCACTTTCTTCTGATATGGACTGACAGTCATGCTCAACTGGGACTTGTGGAGGGAACACTTAACTTTGCTTCTGTAGGTGCAGACTTTCTTGATCTTTTCTTAGCAGCAGCTCTAGTCACTGGTCCAGAGGGGCATCTTCTAGGGGCTCAGACTCAATTAAGATTTGTCCAATGGGCAGTAAATGATTTCTATGCATTGTTTTACATCTTTTGAATTATTCTCAGGCCTTACTTTGTACACTGGCAGATCATCTAGTTTGCCCACTACAATGTGAGGGAGATGGTGCCATCTGTCAGCAATCTTGTGCTTGCCATGCAATCCCAGATTTCTTAGCAATACCTGATCTCCTCCTGGAGTTCCTGTGCTTTCACCTTTTATCGTACCTTTCTTTGTTGGCCAGATTTCTTTTGGCAGCCATGGTTTGAGCCAGTTGGCACGCATGAGTTAGCTGGGCCTTTAACTTTTGCACATACTGTAAATAGTTGTCAGCTTGAACCCCATCAGGAGAGACCCAAAACACACATCTACTGGTAGTCGAGCTTCTCTTCCAAACATCAGGCGGTAGGGGAGAATCCAGTGGCATCACTTTTGGTGCAGTTATAAGCATGTACCAGGGTGCTAATTTGTTGGCTCCATCTAGGCTTGTCCTTTGGGTGCAGGGTGCCTAGCATATCTAGCAAAGTGCGGTTGAAACGTTCAGGCTGTGGGTCCCTGGGGTGGTGGGGAGGAGTGGTTCTGACTGCACTCCCACAGAGAAAGCATCTCTTTGATCAGACGACTCTCAAAGTCTCCCTTGATCAGAATGGATTCTTTGTGGAGCCCCACAGTGAACAAAAAAGTTTTCTACAAGTACTTTGGCCACAGTGGATCTTTCTGGTCTTTGGTGGGGAAAGCTTGGGCATATCTCGTGAAATGGTCAGTGACCACCACATTACTGATATTTCTTTGATCTGACTCCAAACTTAGAAAATCAATACAGACCAGCTCCATGGGTGCACTGGTGGTGATGTTAACAAGGGGGCAGCCCTCTGGGGCAAAAGCTTTCCTCTGTAAGCAGCGACTACAAGTTCGAATGTGTTGCTCCACATCAGCCCCCATCTTAGGCCAATAGAATCTGGATCTCACCAAGTCAAGTGTTCTGTCTATACCAAGGTGCCCATTGTGGTTGTGCAAGGACCTCAGTACTGAGTCTCGAAAGGCAGTGGGCAGCACTAGTTGTTGTTTGTCTACTTGTCCCCCTCTGTCTACTGTTTCTCTGTATAACAGTTTATTGATCAGTTTCAACTTAGGACCTTCTTTGTATAACAGTGCAGTTCTCAAATCAGTGGAGCGTAATTTGGACACATCTTTTCCTGCATAGAGGGCTTCTAAGCTGCTTTGATCATGGGATCAGCGGGATTGAGCCCGCTTGAATACTGTCATTGTCCAGCTGAGGCAGTGCACCAATGTCTATTGCAGAAAAGTGGCAATAAGCAGCAGGTATGCAATTCTCAGAGGCTCCCAAGCAATCCACCATGCAGTCCACTGCGTCCGTGGAACATTTGTTCCTCCCTGTCAAACTTTCGGCAGAGTGCCCGAATGTCAGGTTCTGCCAATCGGACCCAATCATTCTGGGGAACAGGCCTCGGGAGAGAGCATCAGCATCTATGTGGTTCAGACCTGCTCGGTATTCAGCATAGTCATATGTAGATAATGCAGAAAGCCACCTATGGCCAGTGGCATCCAACTTAGCTGAAGTCTGCACATAGGTCAAAGGATGTCAGTTTTTACTAGTATTTTAGCCCCATACAAGTACTCATGGAATTGGTCAACAATAGCCCACTTCAAAGCTAGGAACTCTAACTTATGTACAGGATAGTTCTTTTCGGATGGGGTCAGGCTTCTACTGGCAAAGGCCACTGGTCTCAGGCCATTCTCGTGCTCTTGGTACAACACAGCCCCCAACCCTTGCAAGCTAGCATCAGTGTGCAGGACGTAAGGTTTTCTTGGATCGGCATAGGCCAGCACTGGAGCATGGGTAAGTTGATATATGATCTCATGAAAAGCAGTCTCACAATCAGGAGTCCAGCGGGCCCCAAATACTTCACTCGGATGAAAATACACTCTTTCAGTCTTGAGGACGCTGACTTTTGTATTTTTGTGGGTTGGGGATACCCTTGAGTAAGGTTAAGTAAAGGGCGGATCACTCTTGAATAGTCCTTGATGAAGCTACCGATAATAACCACAGAATCCCAGGAATCTTTGCAGTTCTTTTAGATTTTTGGGCTGTGGCCAGGTGGTCAAGGCCTCAACTTTACTTGGGTCGGTCTCTATTCCTCGGTGGATACTATGTGTCCCACATACTTTACTGATGTTTGAAAGAATTGACACTTATCAATGGACAGTTTAAGGCCAAAGTCCTCCAGTCGGTCCAATACCTTAAATAATCTGCTCTCATGTTCCTCCAGTGAGCTGCCAAACACAATAACATCATCTAGGTATACCAGGCACTCTAGTAGTTCATGTCCCCACTGCACGCTCCATCAATCGTTGAAAAGTGGCTGGGGCACCTGAAATCCCTTGAGGCATCCTCATGAATTCATAGAAGCCGCGGACAGATAAAGGCTGTCTTTTCACGGTCCTCTGGGGCCATCGGGATCTGATAGTACCCACCGCGGAGATCCAGCACAGAGAACCACTTGCTCCCGCTTAGGCAGTCCAAGCATCCTGAATGCGGGGCATTGTGTACTGATCAGGGATAGTCCGCGGTTTAAGGTGCGATAATCACACACATCCTTACTGTTCCATTCTTTTCCTCACTACCACAATGGGGAAGCATAAGGGCTTCTGGATTCTTGTATTACACCAGCAGCTAACATCTCTTGCAGATGCCGTCTCACATCATCTATGTCAGCAGGTGCCAGGCGTCGAGACCTCTCACGAAATGGTCTTTTCGTCATGCAGCCGGATATTGTGCTCAGCTCTTGCACGCATCCTACATCCCATTCCTTTAAAGAAAACACCTGGTCTCTCTGGGCAAGCTTCTCACTGATCTTCACTTTCCATTCAGCTGGCAGCGGGGAGTCGCCGAAATCAAACAAGTCAGGAGTTACTCTGTCATTCTTCCTTGAACTCTTGCTGCTGGGTAGCACTGCAGTGTCTGCACAATGCACATTAGCCAGGATGCAACCTCTGTTTACTCGAATGTCTCTTTCAGACACATTATGAACTTGGACCATTACCCTTCTGGCATAAGCATGGGCTCTAGCGGGCAAAATACTAGGCTTGACCAGCAGTCCCTCTGGCAATTTTCCATCGCCTGGTGCATCCAACATTAATATTTTATTCTTAACATCCTTTCTGATACGGACCTCTCCTGTAAGGTACACTGGGCATTTGGCGCCAGGATCAGAGACTCAGGATCCTTCTTCCATACAATTCCGACCGGTTCCTCTGGTTCTGTTTTTCAGCATCTCTCTGTGCCTCATAGGCCTTCTTAATTAAAGCCGAACTCTTAAAGCTCTACTAGTCTTTGACCCTGTTTTCATAACACAACTGTGCCAGCCTTCCGAACATATGAGCATTTGTTCCAATCAACAAAGGGACACCATCATACAGTCCAGTGGGGGACACACTAAGGCTAGGGTCTCTACTTGTTCGGCTACTCCAGCCACCGGAGGTGGGGAAAGACAGCCAAATTCGGATATACCCGAATAGGGGTAGGCCTTCTCACTTAACCCCCATACATGCAGTCCTTCTAATGGTTGTAAGGGTACGTCCTGACAAATGCTTCTGATACCAATCTTGGAACATAATTGGTCACTTGGGAGCCACTGTCTAATATAGCTCTTGTAGACACTGCTTCACCTTTACAGTGGTCTCATGGAGGGACCCACTATTCTGGACCAGTCTGGAGAGAGGCGTAGTGGGGCCTGGGCAACTGACCTTGCCACAAAGGGCGTGAATTAGCATTTTTGGTGCCCTCACTGGGATCATGTCGTGCACCTCTTAACCACTGATTTCTTCTCCGAAGCTCTCCTTGTAGCCTATATGCAACTTTGTCAGTGTCTTTTGGGGACTGGCATTCCCTTTTCATGTGCCCATCTTTCCCACAATTATAGCAAAACATACTTTCTGGAGTTTGAGCTGGCCGAGGCGCCACACTGGGAGCCAGGGCGGGGGTATTACTAACTGGAAACCTTGGTGCCATCTCTGTCTGCGGCGTGATAAGCATTTGGAGACATCTCGTCAGTTTCTCCACTTCCATGGTCAAGGAATCGAGTTCGGAGCTGTTATCAGCAGGAGATACATGGGTGGGTACCCCCACCCCCATAATGCAGATGGGATATAGGCCAGAGCCCGTACTTGCAGGCGTGGCCTTCATAAAGGACTGTTTTTGAATTCCGGATCTCTCTCAACAGTTCCCCATTGTGACATATCTTTTCCTTGTCAGAGCACTCATTGACTGCCAACCTCTGCCCCTGAACTTCACTTGATGGGTCACCCTCAGTCACTCGGTCGAGCGCAGCTATTGGTGCAGGTCCCTCCCGTCGGTTTTTCAACTCCTCGAATTCTCTCATTAACTCATCATAGGAGGGTGGGGATTCCAGTCGATCTGCCAGGTGTAACTGGAAGCAACAGCAGTTCTGAGAAGGGGGCAGACTTAAGGATCCTGTCCAGCCTGGTTCGGTCCAGTTCAATCGCTGGCAAACTACCTTTCTGAGGCATTCTTGCAACAATTTTTCCAGCCGAGATACATACAGACAACAACCCCCTTGGTACTGTTGTGCATCTCTTACTCTCCACCATAGGTCCTCATCAGAATCTGGGCTCCCATACACATTCTCCAAGGCCTCAAGATAGGCCTGTGCAGTCGCTTCAGGGTTACTGGCCCGTTTGCTGCAGGATGGTAGCCAGGGCAGGACCTCGGAGGCTCTCACTAACCCTCTTCCTTTTCACCTTCCGAGCATTGCCATTCTAGCACTTGGGGGCAACATAGTCTATCAGGTCTCCCAGTCATCCTCCCTTGGGGTGGGGAGGTGCCAGAGAAGATCCTCAACCTTCGGTAAGAGTCGTGACTAATGGCAGGTGCAGAAATAGAGTCTGCATTGGTTCAGCCACCATCACGGGCACTGGAGCAGGAGAGGGTGTTGGGGAGGAACACCCCAGGTGGCAAGAATAGTTTCTTCAAGTCCTCCACAGTTTTCCCTCTCCCAGCAACCATTCAGCAAATTTCTCCTCAAAGTTTCAGATAGTGGTGGGGCTGATTCCCGGGTCTTTACTGTCCTTAGTTATCACTCTCCAAGCAGTGAGGGCTCCTCTGGGGTAATGGTCTGTGGCACTTTGGACTATCTATGGGATCCTTAAACTCTACTAGGGCCAGGAAAGTGTGGGTGAGCAGATTAGCATGCCGACCCACCACCACAGGGTTTTGTAAACCTTCCACCTTGGAAAGTACTCCCTGCACAGTGTCCTATTGATACCCAGGGGATGTCCAGGATAAGCATAGCATTTGGGGTCGATCTCCTCCCAGTACACCACTCCACCAGCGGTGCACAGCCACTTCTGTCGGGTACCCATTTTTTTTCTTAACAGTGGTTCAGTAAATATGGCCACTAGAGGACACACAATCCAGCGGTGAGCCTCCAAGATGTAACCCTAGATGGCGCTATCCCAGGGCTACTACCCTGTCTGATTTGCCACTAACAGGTTGAGGGGCTGGATCAATGACGGTGCCTCCACCCAGAGGTCAGGGTTGCAATAGTTAAACTAACTTGGTCACAGCCCTCTGGGACACTGCAACCCCTTTCTTCCCACTAGTGGCCCACACAATATATCAGAATTACCTTCACAGTATACACTTACCCCCAGGTCTGGTTCGGCACTGGGACCTCCTGTGAAATGAGATACAGTGCAACAATCACAGTACAGTACTTTAACATAGACAAATACCTCAGGCAGTATAACTTTGCTGAAACAAGCAGCTCTGATTTATTTGGGGATATAAAAGGACAGGGAAATCAGGTTAATCAGCTTATCACTCTAATAATCTTATTTGGCCTCTGTGCACAGGCCTATCCCTATCAGTTACTGTCCCTGGGTACCCAAGCCCTAGTGGCTAGTCCAAACCGTGGCAGCTGGTAGGGCCCTTCCCACAGAGAAAGGAGAATTAAACAGTCAGCAGTACAGTAATTCCATTTGGATTTAATGTGGCAATTCAACAGGAGCAACCCTGAATTAGTACTCACGACCTCCAAATAAGATAGGGTCCTTCAATGTCAGCAGGGCTCACTTGAGGTACACAAACCTCTTCACACATCCATATAAAGAAAGCACTATACCAGGCAGGCTGCATCTGTATTCCGATCATAATTACTGCACAATACCGGGAGAACACACAGCAGATTCAGTTCCTGACAGACCGAGTGCAATTTTCAGCAATTCTTCCAGTCTTCTACAGGGTGAGCCTGGTTTCTACTCTTCAGAGATCCTTTGATTCTTTTCACAGGCGGTTCAGTCTAACAAGCTGTTACACAAGCTGCAGACCGGAACTCTGGGCCTTACACACGTTTTTGACTAAAACTGCACACTGAAAAAGCACAGGGCTCCTTCCTTCTTCACTGCCAAAGCTCAACTGAATCTCCAACTGACAAAACCGGGCACTTCCTTTGAGTTCCTCCCAGTTCTTGACTGCTGGATTGGCTGTCGCTCACAATAGACTGCTGCTGTTGGTCAAAAAGGCACTGAAGTCTAAACTTCCCTCTCCCAGAGTCACTGCCATACAATCCTCTTGTGGCTGGCTCAGATTATGAGTCCAAGTTCTGATTCGTCCAAGGCACCATTTTAGAGCTAGCTTACCCCACACTGATTGGTCCAGTTCAGCAGTTCAAAACTAGAATGGGAACTAGCAGACACAGTTCTGACTGCAAAGAAAGCAGGTTAGACAAACTGTAATTTCATTATTACTCTAAATAATTTCTGGCAAACAGTTACATCTTTCAGATAGGTTCCCTTTGCACTCCTAGTGACTGCAAAATGAAGTGAATTGGCAGCAGCTTGAGTGGTACTCAATCAGAGAAACACACAGTCCCCCATACAAACTAATTATGTCTGCAAGCAGACAGCTCTTAAAGAGACAGTACCAGAGGTTCTAAAAAACACTCACTGATGAATGGCTTAAATGCCAAACACCATTCAGGCTTGGAGCATTCAAGCAAGCTCCTGGAAGTCTTTTGGGAACCCCCATTTGCAGGGGGGTTACACAAGAAAGTTACTGTATCCTGTCACCTTGAAAAATAGTCCCCAACAAATAATGCACGTGTGTGATTGCTTTTATGCACATACAAATGTCAGAAATACAGTACTGAGAATATTTCTGACATTTGTTGTGCATAATATACTTTGTTACACTTGCAATGCAGGTTATTTTGCTGTCCTCCCCCCCCCACACACACACACCCACACACACACACACACAGACACATGCACTTTGGAGCACAAAGGGAATTAATTGCTGACTGCTGAAGCTCCTCAATGCAGTGGTGTGTAGCTAGGCAAGTAAAATGTGTAAACCCAAATTATTTGGAACCTCTTTGCCATCCCCCTTTGCAGACATACTGCACCCATATTTGTTACCTAGACCCCTCATACACCATGGATTTCTTAGTTTTATGAATTTAGCATTGTCTTTAATTCAGACAGAGAACAACATTCATATCACCAGCAGGGGGTGAATACTGGTCAGTAGGGGAAACAAAAATCAAAGGTCAGGGCCAAGAAATGCTACCCCCTTTCCAATAAACTTGCAAGCTGTGGTTTACTTGGAGTATATGTTCATACACCCATGACTCGATGTGTAAGCAGGTGTGATGAAAGAGACCGACTGAATACTGCTCCCGATCACAGAGAGAGAGTGAAAAGGAATTCTGTTTTGGATGTCCTGGTCACTGTCACTGTCTCTCTCTCTCTCACGCTGGGCACAGATACATTGTTTGCAAACCAGTGGGGAGCAGGGAAGCAGTGACAAGTTCAGAGGAGGTTGCAGGACTTGTGTATTACAATTAAATTTCCTGCTGTCAGTCTTTCTCTGTCTGTCTTGTGCTGCACACTGTGCGCGGAGTTGCTCGCTGCCTCTCGGGGTGAGGGGGAGACACTGGCACAACTGACATTGAGGGCGGGTGAGAAATGCTTTGGGATGGGAGATTGCTCACTCACACTGTCTTTTTCTCTTTGCAGTGCCTCAACTGCTCACTGTCTGTCTCTCTTCCTACACACACACCTTAGGCATTTTTTTTTAAATTCTGTTCGGGACTGTAACTCATCATGTCAGTTTGCGTGTCACTGCACAGTAGTCTCAGTATGGTTTAGTGACCAGTGGTGTGCATAATATTGTTCTCATGGGGTACTTAAAAGTGCATCACATGATTTGTGTATTTGTGCAGCAATCTTAGTATGTTTGTTAGCTTGTCATTCAGATAGCAGATTTTTGCTCAGGTTGGGTTCTGAAATGATATAAAAATATGTGTAAGGTTGAACTTGTTATCATGCAAAACTTCATTGAGCGATCAATTTTAAAACAAAGAAAGTCTCTGAGTTAACCAGTGTCCGAAGTTCCCTTTTACTATGCAGGCAGTTTACTTACAAGTATATGAAGGCTTGAGTATGTGACGGACAGCATGGTTAGCCACTGGCTGCCTCCATGGCTTATTCCTGGCAGACTTACTATTGGCATCACATCTTTTCTCATCCATCGATTGACTGGTGGAGTTGACTGATGTCCCAGTGGCAGGGGAGCCGCAAGGACACTGAGACTATGCATTGGGGAAGGGGGGTTCTTGAGACCGCAGGCCCCCTCACGACCCCTTTTTCCTAGCACTGTGGCCAGCAGTGGAATGAGCTCTGGTTGCGTTCCTCCACTGGTTAAAAGGGAAGCTGGCAGAGTTAAAAAATATGTTTCTCAGCTTACCACCAGACAGCTCTTCTTTTCTCATCTGCTGATTGGCTTGCAGTGGTGGCTGAAGTCCCAGTGGACAGGGGAGCTGCAAGGGTGCTGAGGCAATGCATTGGGGGGTATGATGGTTCTTGAGACCACTGGCCCCTTATGAATCCTTCTTCCTTGTATCATGGCCAGAAGCCGAATGAGCGCTACTCATACTCAGCTGCTGGTAAAGTTAAAAAATTGGCACTCTGGCTTACCATTGGGTGCCACATCTTTTCTCATCTGCCGATTGGCTGGCAGAGGTGGCTGAAGTCCCAGTGAGCAGGGGAGCAGCAGGGATGCTGAGGTGATGCATTGGGGAGAAGGGGTTCTTGAGACTGCTGGTCCCTTCATGACCCCTTTTTCGTTGTACTGTGGCCAGCAGTGGAGTGAGCGCCACTCACGCTCATCAGCTGGTAAAGAGGGAAGCTGACAGAGTTAAAAAAATTGGTGCCTCAGATTTCCATTGGGCAGAGCATTTTTTTCTCATCAGTCAATTGACTGGCGGAGGTGGCTGAGTTAAGACTGAATGCTGAAAAATTTCCAAATACCTTCATAACTTCAGTGTTTTTCAAGATTTTGACTGCAAATGTTCAACCTAGCCTTTTCATGACCCCACATCAAGAACCTGGTAGGTGAAATTTCTCAAATCCTGCCCGAAAGGTGATTTTATGGAGTGACAGCAAAATATCCTTTTGGGCAGGATTTGAGGAATGCACCTATCATGTACATAAGGTGGTGTGAAAAAGATGGCCATGTTAAAAATTTTGGGTCATAATATTGAAAATGACTAAAGTTTGAGTGAACGTTGAAAAATTTCAACATACCTTGATAACAGTGTTTTTTCTGATTTTAATCCCAAGTTTTCAGCTTAGTCCTTTTGTGACTCCACTTCATGAATCTGGTAGGTGAACATTTTCAAATTCTGCCTGAAAGGTGATTTCATTGAGTGGCTGTAAAATCACCTTTTGGGATGGATTTGAAAAATTTCACCTACCTTGTTTATGAGGTGGGGTCCAGAAAAGGCCACGTTGAAAATTTGGTGGAAAAAATATTAGAAAATAACAAATATATGAGTAAAAGCTCAAAATTAATTGAAAATACATTGACTGCACATACATTGTTTCTTCAACTCCCAGTTAGCAGTGAAACAGAAGAACATGTTTCCCTCACAGTGAGGATTTTCATGCTGGACTTATTTGAGGTGAGAGAGGGGTATGGGGGATGTGGGTGGTCAGTGCTGACTTGGGGGGGTTGTGGTGGAGTAGGCGAGGGGGTGGAAAGGCTGCAAAATACATTAAGGGATTATTTTCTGCCTTTTAGGTTTAAATTAAAAAACAAACAAACAGAATGGAGGATCAAGGGTGACACTGGGGATTGAGCACCCCTGTGTTGCAAGGGCAGGCTGCACATCAGATTTGTGGGGTCACCCAGCGTCAGCCCTGGATGGGCTTTTTGGGGGTCTCAGTGGGGTTGAGCAGCCTCAGCCCAGGATGGATGTTTGGTAGGGTCTCAGTGGGTTATGCAGTGCTAGCCCAGGATGGGCTTTTAGGGAGTCTCAGTGGGTTGCCCAGCCTCAGCCCAGGATGAGCAGTTTTTAATGATATTTTATGAGCACAAGCCTGATTCACACAATGAAGCTGAAGCTCATAAAATGAAAATAATCAAAAAACGCGGGTCTTGTAGCCTTACTAGGGATACCAGCAATAAGCGGAAGGGTGTGTTATAGGAAACAGGGACTGATACGATCAGTTGATAATGATGCTGCCCGTCTGGCTGCTGGGCAGCATATTCTAGATGAAAGAAGGCACACACTGCCTCATAGAAATGGCTGCATGAAATTTCCACCTATCAGCCAGCAGAACAGTGTCATGATCAGCCTTGCTAATCATTGGCCTCTCTCGTCGAGACCCCTGCAGCCTGAGCTGCACTGGAAGTGACAGTGACACACTTCTGAAGGCCACTACTCATGAAAATATGTTTGCTGTGCATGTGCAAGCAAATATAATAAAAATGTGTTTAGAACTGATTGCAGGTGAAAAAGTCTGATCAGATTCTGAATAAGCAGCTTAATGATGTGTTGTGTTTTAGTTCCCTTTTCTCTTGCTCTCAGTGCTTCATTAACAAATGTAGCTACTGTAGAGATGTGCCACTAAAATCCCACATTCCTAACAAATGAACTTTGGAACATAGCTAAATACTGAAACCTGCATCATGCTAGCTAGTGCAATATATGGTATATGTAATTATTTATTTATTTATATAATCATAAACAAACTTTGAGCAAGAGCTCTTTTACGGAGGTTCCACACCAAGAAACAGTTACAATGATACATACACATTGTCAAGAAATAGTTACAATGATACAAACAAGTATTGTAACATGGCATGAAAAACAGAAGCAAAATTAAGCATTGAGATAGGTGCAAAGATGCCATGTGGTACAACACAAACCATGGTTTAATACCATGGTAGATCATGGTAGGGAGCGGGGGCGCACAAAAACAATTACACCACGGTTGTAATGCTGAAGGAGCCGAACAGCGGTGGTGCGGAGTGCTGAGATGCTGCTCGCTGCACACAATGTCAGACAGGAGTGAGCCGAAGAGAATGATAGAGTCGACCTAATACTGATGATCCTTGGTGAGCAAATGTATTGTGGTTGCAAAGAGTGAGCCAGTAACGTAACCGATACACCCTCACAGTGGTGAAGTCAGTGTAACATAACACAAGTAGGACAATTTAGAGAACGAGAATGTTAATTGTTTGTATGAGGGAGAGTACTCACCAGCATGTAACTGGTTGCCTAGCGTTACCTGCGGCAGTCGATGAATAGGGAGAAGCACAGGGGCACGACCTTAGCATGTTGAAAGACAGTGATGTGCAGGAAAAAGCTGTATCTACCCGAACAGGCTGCAGCGTCTGCATCTCGGTATTCAAATGAGCACACATACCCACAGTGCAACCGCAGAGAGTGACAGAAGCAGATTGCAACGGAGTGCACATGTGGAAAGAGAAGCAGTAGGCAGAAACAGTAAGAACACTCAGCATAACATATAGTTGTGCTGGATATTGTAGCCACCTCATCTACATTTCAGGAAAACAACATCAGTATGTGAACAGATGTTAAATGTGCAATGTGCACGCGCACGTTAGAAACTCAATACAACATCAAGCAGAGATAAGTAAGACATAGGAACATCATCGTTTCACTCCAGTTAAAAAATCATATTCATTTCATTTAGTAATAATGGAAATTAAGCTGCTATACTCTGTGCCATGTTACAAGCGGATTAAGCCACTCAAAAGGATGGGTCTACTGTGGAATTAATCCATGCTTGGGTGGTCCAACCCCCCCCAACCATGGATTAATTCCACAGTAGACCCATCCTTTCTCGTGGCTTAATCCTTACATAACACATGAAAACATCTAGTTAGTTACAACAGGCAGTAGTAGGAAAGGGGACAGCCAATACATATTAAAATAATATTTACAGTTCCGTACAGATACACCAGAACAGTTGCTAGGAGAAAAAATTTCAGCTGGGGTCCAGAAGGGCCAGCAAAGTGAAGGGGAAATAGGATTGGTGCTTGGGAGCAGCCAAAAACTAGTGGCCTTGTCAAATGGAGAGGAGTGTGTGTGTGTGTGTGTGTGTTTGTGTGTGTGTGTAGAAGGGGAGGCAGCTCAAGGTTGGGGTAGAGCAGAAGGGAGGCAAGACTGGAGTAGTTTTTAGTGCAATACAAAGATATTCCATGGCCTACACAGTGGACAATTTTAAAATGGATTATATTTATAATGCTTGGCTCAATTTAGAAACACAGACAGTGGCAACAGAAAAAGACCAAAGGTCTATTAAGTTTGCCCATTGGACCGTATATAACCTTGTGACCTAGTGTTGGTACAGGGTTCTAACCCTCCTCATCAATTTTCCTATTCCTTTCACTGGTTTTGTCTCTATGAGTGAGCATTATTCCTTTTGCTTTGTCCCTTAGGGGACTTTATCTATATAATTTTCTATAATATTAACAAAGGTATGTCTATTCTGCTAAAATGTATATTTCTATGTACGTATAACAAATAAATAATACAATAGTATGTTAAAAAAGTAGTGTTGCTCGGATAGTGCTTTTGTGGATAATACCACTATCTGTCAGATACTGCTGGTATCCTACCTAGGATCTTACCAGAAATCCTACCAAAGACAGATGCAGCATCCAGAGTCAGATAGCGATGCATCCTAGTTAGGATCAGGGATCCTAGGTTAGATCCAGGGATCCTAGGTCGGATAGGATCCAGGGTCAGATAGTGATGGATCCTAGATCAGATCCAGGGATCCTAGATCAGATAGGATCCAAGCTGGATCTGTTACTAGGATCCACAGGATCCACAATATTTGTCGGATCCATGCCCTGGATCCTGGAGGGCAGGATCCATGGTCAGACAGCACTGCTATCCTACCATTGCAACTATCTGGCTAAATGGGAGGTACAGTATCTGTTGGTATCCTAATTTTTAGGATACTATATGAGCAACACTAAAAAACTATGTAAGGCCAGCCAATTAGCAACCCTGGAGCATTCATGCCCTGGTCCGTTAGTGCAATGGTGTAGGAATATGGCATCTGATCTGGGGACATCTGCAAAGTATCCAAAGGTAAGTCCACAGTTCCAGTGTGGACTCTGTAAGACAGTACAGGTATCCAGTAGTACAACTTGTAAGTTGCAAAGCATGTTGTGTAAGGGATCCTAGAGATACTCTACCTGTGGTAGCCTAATATTGCAATTAGGAAGTGTATAAATAACCGTGTATCTAAGCAACAGTGTAAATTAATAATGGGAACAATGCTGTATCTGGGGAGAGTGTTAAAGGCAACAGAAGAAAGGGATGAATGCAGATAAAGGTTACTGAAGTTCACTGAATGAGGGATAACATTAGGAAGTATGGAGCAGATCAGTGGGGAGATAGGCAGTCGTAGGAACTGTGGGGCGCTAATCTCCCGGGCTACGCTCTGGAGGATATGACACTGCCTTATATGTAGGAATTTTGTGGAGCTCCAGGCAAAGCTTGTAGCAGCATGGGAAGACATACTGCATTCATGCTGCATCACCAGGTGAGTTGGCACTTACAGACACAACTCACACCCCCACTCCTCCAGAGATCCACTGGCCCAAGAGGGCGGAGGGTAGTGACAGGGGAAAGGATGGCAGGGGCAGACACAAGGAAGTTGTCCAACCTCATCATATCCAGACTACAAATCACTTTACACCACTGGAGGAGACGCAAGTACCTGACTTTTTCTGGGAAGGCTCTGAGAGTGTCAGGAATGGTGAACAGGAGATAACTTGGTAGCATCCATGACAGAGAACAGGAAGAAAGCTGGAAGGAGTATACTAATAGCAGGGAATTCTATTTGTAACCCCCCTCTGGGGGCTTACCTGTAAATTGCCCAGTTGGTCCTGGTTTTGCTGGTGTTCCTGGTCTCCCCACACCTATTCCCCTTTCTAGCAGGTTTCTGCCCCATTGGGGTGTGGTCCACCGAATGCGAGCTACCGGCATGCCAGAATCATCCTGCACTCATACAGGGCACTGGAACGCTTTGATGTTACAACCGCATTTGCGGTCCAAAAGTGGTGAGTTTGCCAGTGGTCTCGGTGCCCCAGCCGATGTCCTTGGGGACCAGGGACTTGAAGAGAGTCGGGCAGAACCCCATACCTGTACTGCAATGGGAGTTCTGACAGTAGGGCCGCTCAGGGGCTTATGAATATTAATGAGCGGCCTCATACATATTGATGAGTGCTGCCTGCCACCTGGGGGGACAGAGTTTTGGTGGCAGCAACAGCTAAACTGTGGGGATCCTTCCAGTGAGAGAGGGCTCGTTTAATAGAGGGCAGCTGGGGCTACATTCCAGTGGGGTATTGGTGCAAATAAGACACTATGTTGGGCTGCATTAAAGCTAAAAAGATGAGAGACTGCATTATACTGTATGGAACTCCAGGTAAACAAATGGGAGCAGACATGCTGTTGACACTTAAAGGGTACCTAAACAAGCAGTTTTTTAAAACTGCAAACTCCAAAATCTGGCTAGGCTTCATAGCAAGGTAAAGTAAAGACTGCTGTTTACATTTATGCTAAAACTGCATTTATGGCGGCCAGTGGCGTAGAGGCTGAGGCATGGCGCCTTACACTCCAAACCATGCCGTGATCCGGGTTCGAGAGGCAGGACTCGGGTCGCTGAGGTAAACTTGAGGGGCGAGAGAGAGGATTGAGCATCCTAAGGACTACTCTCCTCCCCAGGGTGGGTTAGGGCCATGCTTCACTCTGTAGTGGCCCCTGGTGGAGACCAGGGGCACTACAAAGAAGCGGCACGACAGGGGAACTTGAAAAGTGGAAAAATGGCGTCCGAGTGACCAGATGATGGCTGCATGGAGCCCCGGAAAAGCCAGGTAAAATACCGATCCCAGCAGCATCAGGGCTGAGAGCAAGAATGCCTGAAGGCAATTTCCCTCTGGAAGGAGGGGACCTGTCCAATGAAGGGTTACGTTGGGCTACCCTGGTCGGCTGCGATCTGGGATCAGTGGAAGCTGGCATCGGGGAGGGTTTGGAATGGAGCTACGGGGGTAGTCCTTGGCAGAAGGCCTGAAGGAGAGGCCGGTCGGACGCGGGGTGATAAATAAATAATGTAAAAAAAAAAAACTGCATTTATGTAAATAACATAAATGCAGTTTCATATCTTTTGAAAAATATAAACATCAGCCTTTCACTTTCAAAAAACAGCCTTGGCTTCTCCCTAAGATGTCTGCCAAGTGTGTAAAGTAATGAGTCATGATGACATCATCTGAGCCAGAGCCAGAGATCCACATATATTTCTATAGTGCTAACTAGTTCTTCTTTCCCTCTTTATTTTGAATTGTTGTACCAGAATGATCAACACCATGTATTAACTCATGGATTATGTTGATCAGTACACATGTTAGGCTATGATTTTGTTCATTTTGTTTACTTTAACTTTCGGAAAATGTTTTGCAATCCAGCTGACTTTTTCTTTGGCAAACTGCATTACAGAACAACATTTCAAATACCTGATGATCTAGTGGTTATATGATACACTGAATTTTGCTTTTTGTTAACCAGGAGAGACACACTAAGCTGAAAGCTTGTTTACAGGTGTGGCCTGTTAGCACAAGGAAATTTAGTGACTTGCTCAGGGTCACACAGCAAAGTACCGGTCTTGTTCAGTTCCAAAGCTCATGCTCTCTTGTTAATCCACAAATAAGGCTTTCTTTTTCCATGTGAACCCCCTGCACCTAGCCTGCCTTCTGTTGCACACCTCACCATCCATACCCTGTCCTTAGTGCTGCCTGCAGTCTCATGAAGAGAATTATTACACCTCAGATTGTAATCTTGTACCTCAGAGGGTTGTGCACACCTATTCTGATATGCATCATCAGCTGGCACTGTTAAAAAAATGCCTCCCAAATCACTCTCCAGAACACATTCTCAGTGTTTGACTTCTGCTCCCACAGTAAACAGTGAATGGATCACCACCCTTCTGCACAGTGAAGGTAGTATGTACCGTTCCCTGTTGTGTTTTTTTTCCCACCTCATTAACCAACAACTAGGTCTTCCTGGAGGGCCAAGCAATAAGCATCATGACCCACCAGAAAAACTGCTGTTCATGCCCTCATAAGGGCTGCACTTACAATGGATAACAATATTAGCAGGAGAGGCATACTAATACCCTGAGTGAATCCACCTGACTTCCAGTGTCAGTCTACTCCTTTACCTGTGATCTGCAGAACCCCGCAGTTCCCAGAAATTCTTCTCCAGTACTTTTCGGTGCTCTGCTCCATAATATGAGTTGACTGGCTACCACCCTTCCAAATCTTGAATGAACTGTACACAACTCCATCAATACTGTCCTAACAAACATCAACACCACCCCCCCACCCGAGTGTAATCTCCCTACACTGAATTCAAGTAACAGTTTAGGTGCAGCCCTGCCAGTCTGAGTATTTGTCATTGCTGGCTACTCTCATCCACAGTCAGGTAGCGATCACGATGCTGGCAGCCCCACATTTCAGATCTCACAGTGATCTGCTCAGCGTCCTCCTTCATGTCTTCAACTAACCTGAATATAGCAGTACCCTGCTGGAATGGCCTCTTCAGTCCCTCTCTGGCATTCATTCTTCTCACCTGCTCCTCACACCTAAAACTGGTGAGTTCACTACCCTTCCGCATCATGAATGTGTTTAGTACAGTCTCCCATGTTATATTTACATATTAATAATAAACATGATCTTCTGGTAAGCCAGGCTAATAGCAGCGTGGCACAAGTGGAAAAATAGGCGTTTCTACACATGTAAGATCTAAGCCACCTATGATTAGGCACTATTATATGACGTGCATAATGATGTACACACCCATCATTTAATAGTGCCTAATCAAAGGTAGCCTAGATCTTTTGGTTAGGAAAGCCCATCATTCCCCTTGTTCCTGCTGCTATGAGTCTGACTTACTGGAAAGATATGTTTATATTTGATGTCAAAATAAAACAGGGACTGTACTACTTACATTCATGATGCAAAAGGGATGGAGCGCATCAGTTTTTAGTGTGAGGAGGAATAGTAAAGAATGAATACCAGAGGGAGACTGAGAAGGCCACTCTTGCAAGGTACTGCTGTATTCAGGGAAGGGGGAAGACAGAAGAAGAGAAATATGAGCAGATTGCTGTGAGAAATAAGACGTGGGGCTGCCAGCACCTTGATCACTACCTGACCCCATTGTCCTGGTCAACATTCCCCTTCCCATAAAACCAGTTCATGCAATTGTCCAAGGCTGTGTGTGGATATTAGTGCATGAAATGGCTGCCACTACACGTTCAGTCACTTCACTACCAGTCTAGTATTGCTTGTAAAGCACTTTGGGATACAATGTGTATGAAAACCACCATATAAATGCTAATTCTTATTATTATTATTCCCCATGGAAAAAGAAGACAAGACAAGCATATATTTGAGTTTTGAGAAAGTATGAACTCTAACATTAGACTGCACAAAAACTTACTACAAAAAAATGGTGGCTCTAGGGGGTGGGGAAGGGTGTGGTTGCACCCCAGCCATATAGTAACGTACTTGCTTGCTGTTGCATTATACTTTGTTGAAGAAGTCTGATTTATTGATTGTACAAATATTTACATTCAAACTACGGATTACATTTGTAGGTTCTGTCAAAAACATACTAGAAAAGAATAATAGCAGAAAATATAAAGGTTTAATAAAAATGTTAAAAAGTGCATATTAAGCATGCACACCACCCCAGCACCCCCATTGTAGCATTCTGGATCCACCATAACCACTAGACCACCAGGTTATTCAAAGATTTGCACTGCACTGTGGTTTGCCACAGAGAAAGTCGGTTGGATTAAAACACATTTTCAGCATGTTAAAGTAAACAAAATGAACAGAACCCTAGCCTGACATGTGCATTATACAAAATAATGCACATGGTTTTGACTATTTAGGTGAAACAATTCTATACAAAGAGAAAAAAGAACTAGTTTGCACTATAGAGAGCCATATATCTCACTGACTTTGGCTCAAGTGATGTCATCACATAACACATTTGGCGGCCATTTTAGGAAGCAGATAAGACAGTTTTTTTGAAATTGGAAGGCTGATTTTACAATTTTCAAATGCTCTGGAACAACATTTAGGTCAATTATGTAAATGTAGTTTTAGCATTAATGAATACAGCAGCCTTTCCTTTAGTCACTTACAGATTCAGATTTTTGAATAGTTTGTTGTCAAAATGTTGTTTAGGTATCCTTTAACCTCTTGTTACAGCCAATCAGAGATCTAGGCACCCAGACTGGACTGAAAGGGACTCCTAAGAAAAGGAGGAGACTAATTCTGGTGCCTAGATCATGTCCCAATAAACAGGGGTGGGGTGGTGGTAAAGGGGGAGGAGCAGAAAGCTTAGGGAGAAGAGGGTAGCGGTAAAGGGAGGAAGGAGCAGAAAGTGCTAAGTTGCCATGACAAGCCAAGTGCAGTAGTAGGTCAGCAGTAATCTTGAGCAATTATCTGAGACAACATCAAGTTTCTTTCAGGACAGGTGTGAGAAGGGACTTAAAGATGGATATCCCCAGTACTGTAATAATCTTAAGGGCCTTCTGCAGGGAGTTCCATAGAGAAGGAAGAGCAAAGCTAATAGCTGCAGCACCGTGTTATGTTTGGATCTGAGGGACACTGAACATGACAAACACGTATCATCTCAGACAGTAGGACCCCATGTTTTGTGTAAATAGGTTGGAGATGTAGGAAGGAAGTTTATTCATTATTTCCCTGTGAAATCAAAGAGATGCATTCCTCTTCCTCGTAATAGTAAGGGAGGACCAGTCAAGCATCTCACAGAGTGAACAGTGGTGGGTGTTTAGATGGTCACTAGATACGAATCTCAAGGCACGGTGGTTCAAGGTGTCTAGTTTGCGTAAAGCTGGTTTAGGGCAGTGGCTATAGAGGATGTCTGTGTAGTCTAATAGAGGTAGGAAGGTTGTTTGGACTAATGTATTTTTTGCCTCATAGGTGAGAAGATATCTAATAAGGCAAAAGACGTCCAGGCATTGTCTCAGCTTTTTAGCTAGTTTGTGCAGGTGTACTGTAAAATTAAGCTTGCCGTCTAACCAAAAACCCAGATATTTAAAGTTGTCAACAATTTTAATTGGTTGACCAAGTAAGGTGTGTATCCTATGGTGTTGTACGGTTGCTGCCGGTGAATGAGTTTTAGGGGAGATAACCATAGTTTTTGTTTTTTTAGCATTAAGGAGCAGCTTTTGCTGCAGCAGTTTTTTTGCAGGATGTTGAATTCATGTCGTAATTCCTCGAACGCAAGCTCAGGAGAAGAACTTGCTAGAATGAAGTATAACTTCAGAGGTAGCCGATTCTTTACCTTTTGTGGAACTGTCCAAAACAGAGATAGCTGGTCCCAAACAAGAGAGTGAGGAAGACAATAATGAATCTGTATGTGAAGCTGAAATATCTGGGCCTAGTGAACCTGACCTCACGAAGACCAGTAATGCTAATTCTGAAAGTGCTAGCAGTGTGTTAGAGGAATCCAATTTTGTTGAAATACCACTTACTGATGAACCGGAGTTTACAGAACAAGCAAATCCAAGTGCTAGTACAACGGCAAGTACCACTTTCAATTCCAATCAGAAAGTGCAGAAGAGCCCCTTTCATCATACGCTGACTTGTTGTTAGACAGTAAGCTGGGACTGATCAACCTGAATGCAGATGTTGAAAGGACTGAGTCTGTGCCCCTTCTGCCTACAAGATCTGAAAGAGTTGTTAAACCTGTAGTACGCCTTATGTATGATTCTCCAGGAAAGCCTGTAGGCCTGCCTATGAATGTGGTCCATAAAGGGGTGTATATTACAGATAATTCCCTTCTTAAAATAGCATACAGAAATAGATTAGTTGCCGTACTGGTCCCTGTAAGAACAAATCCAGAATACCTATTATTGGACCAACATAGATGTTACAAAAAGAAAACAATGTCTAAGCTTTCGGACCAACCAAGTCCTTATACGTAAGTCTTTGAGGAAGGACTTGGTTTGTCCGAAAGCTTAGACATTGTTTTCATTTTAGTAACATCTATGTTGGCCCAATAAAAAGTATCAAACCATTTGCTTCTGGATCTCTTCCTAAAATAGGTTACACTGCAGCTTCTAAGTTAGTAATAAAACCCTGCAATCCATATTCCAGGGGTCATTTTACAAAAAAACCAAAGTTAGCTGACCAGTTCAAATTATCAGCTATGTGGGTTAGTGTGCAGAGTGGTACAGACACAATTACAAAATGGATGGCCACTCAAAACAAGGAAAAGATTCTTCTCCAAAACATCAGGAAAAGTTTTGGAGAAGGCAAAAATGTCTGTGGATAATATGAATGGAGAGGATTTACTGACACCAAAAAACAAGATGAATAAAATCAGTAGAGTAGCAAATACCCAAAGGGCCTGGGTGCAAGGCGATGTTACAGGGCCCGTCCCCAGTTTTGAATAAACATCAAAATAATGATTTGGGCCCCTCAAACCTCGTGGGCCCGGGTGCCACTGTACCCCCTGCACCCCTGAATAAAATGAACCAATGGTCAGGAAGAGGCCCTAATTTTGTCCTTCGGATGAGATGTTAAACTGAGGTCCCTTGGTGGGTGTCCAATGATCAATAAGACACTCCAGGGTGTGTGTTGAACAGATATTACTGCACTTCCAGGGGCTGAAGGCAATCAGCCAGTGGCCTCGTGCCTTACTATGCCCCTGGGTGTGCGGTAATATCTGTTCAACACACACCCGGTCGTGTCTTATTGCTTACTTAGTGCACAGCGCTTTTGTGGTGGACCGGAAAGAGGAAAATGCAAAAAGGTTGAGTGGTACTTTTACATGTAGAAATCGTTCTGCATGTCAACACCTACAGGTGGTAGATGAATTTTCTGTATCTATGAACAAGACATATCAGATACGGGACTTTATAACCTGCAATACCATGCCTGTTGTATATTTAGCAAAATTTACCTGCAATAGCTTTTATGTTGGAAAAATGAAAAGAAAACTTAAGTATCGAATTATAGAACATATAAGGCATATTAGATCAGGTAATAAAGACAATGCATTAGCAGCACACACACAGAGGTGTGGAGCTGGACATAAATTTAAATTCAGTGGTATAGAATGTGTTAAGAGAAATATACGAGGAGGTGACTTGGATAATGAACTTCTAAGTAGAGAGACTTTTTGGCAGTTTAAGCTAAAGGCAGGTGATGTTCCAGGTCTAAATGGACATTTTCAGCTGGCACCAGTTTTCTCTCCCATAACTGTTAGTAATAGAATTGATTCTGTAGTTGAAGCAGATAGATAGATTGTTATGATAATTGAGTTATTTCTAAATATGTTGTAAGTCTCTGCCTATTTGAGAATGTTGGTCCTATTGCAGTTTATGTTAGAATAATGTCAGAACAGGCCCTATGTTGTTGCAGATAGATCTGAATTATGGTACATGCTTCTGCAACAGTATAACAACACTAAATTTGAGGTTAAGTCGAAATCATGTTTGATGAAATGTGAGGGATGTATTTATATAAGCTGAAATGATAGATTTTAAAGAACATCATAACACCTAGTTTCTTACATCTAGAACTCTATAAATGTACTTTACTATAGAAACATAGAAACATAGACTTTGACGGCAGATAAGGACCAATTGGCCCACCCAGTCTGCCCATTTCCCTACCTACTGGATAAGCTGCAGATTCTAGTTAACCAACAGCCTGCTTCCTGCAACCCCCCACTATAATTGCTTTGTGTCTGTCCCATGCATGTTTGAATTCCCCCACTGTTTTAGACCCAACGACGTCCTCAGGAAGGCTGTTCCATGTATCCACCACTCTCTCCGTGAAAAATAATTTCCTCACATTGCCCCTGAGCCATCCCCCCTCTATCTTTAAACTGTGCCCCCTTGTTCTTACACATCTCTTTTTCTGAAAGATGTTAGCCTCCTGGACTTTGTTGATTCCCTTGAGGTACTTGAACGTTTCTATCATGTCCCCCCTGTCCCTCCTTTCATCAAGGGTATACATATTAAGCTCTCTCAGTCTCTCTTCATATGGTTTCTGATGTAGACCCTGCACCATTTTAGTTGCCCTCCTCTGGACTGCTTCCATCCTGTCTATGTCCTTGCGTAGATGAGATCTCCAAAACTGCACACAGTACTCCAGATGGGGTCTCGCCAACTGTCTGTACAGAGGGATAACCACTTCCCTTTTTCTACTTGTGATGCCCTTCCTATGCATCCCAGTATCCCCTGGCTCTTCTTACTGACTTTTCACATTGCTTACCCACCTTTAGGTCATCTGATATGACTACTCCCAGGTCCCTTTCCATTTTGTTGTTGTTAGTACCTCCTGCTATTGTGTACTGCCTCCTGGTTTTGTTTCCCAGGTGCATTACTTTGCACTCTTTGCATTGAATCTAAGTTGCCATATGTCTGACCATTCCTCCAACCTTGCCAAGTCCCTTCTCATCTTTTCTACCCTCTTGTGTATCAACTCTGTTACAGATCTTTGTGTCATCTGCAAAGAGGCATACCTTTCCCTCCAGACCCTCTGCAATGTCACTTATAAAGATGTTAAAGAGGATTGGACCCAGTGCTGAGCCCTGAGGTACTCCACTAGAAACCCCCTTTCTTCGGAATGCATTCCATTCACTATTACCTTCTGTGTCCTGTTAGCAGCCAGTTTGCTACTCAGGGCTACCACCCTGGGACCCACTCCCAGGCTGGCTAACTTGATTATTAATCTTTTGTGCGGACTGTGTCAAATGCTCTGTTAAGTCTAGGTAGCCATATCCACAGCCCCTCCCTGGTCTATTACTTTGGCCACCCAGTCAAAGAAATCAATTAGATTAGTCTGACATGACCTTCCTGCTGTAAATCCATGTTGCTTTGGGTCCTGTGCCCCGCTGGCCTCTAGGTACTCAACAATTCTTTCTTTCAGAAGTGATTCCATCATTTTCCCTACCACTGAGGTCAAACTTACAGGTCTGTAGTTTCCTGCTTCTGCCTTGCTCACACTTTTGTAAAGGGGAATCACATCTGCCCTCCTCCAGTCCTCAGGTACCACCCCATCCTGCCATGATTTGTTAAAAAGTGTGGTCAGTGGTGTCACTAGGTCCCCCCTTAGTTCTTTTAGGATTCTGGGGTGAATCCCGTCAGGCCCCATTGCTTTGTCCACCTTGAGTTTTAGGAGTTCTTTCAGGACCTTTCTTCTGTGAATGGACTCGGTATCAACCCCCACCAGAGTGCTTCTATTGTCTGGTTTAGGTAACTGCTCCTCATCTTCTTTTGTGAATACTGAGCAAAGTATTCATTCAGTATCTCTGCCTTTTCACTGTCTCCCTCTGCCCACCTTCCTCTCCTTTATTAATCTTCACTATCCCTCCCTTAACCTTTCTATGCTCTCTAATGTACCTATAAAGGTTTTATCCCCTTTGACCGAGTTGGCTATTTTTCCTCGGTTTGTGCCTTTGCTATTCTGACTGCCTTTCCTACTTCTTTCTGCTTTAATTGATACAGTTCCCTGTCGTGCTCCCTCTGTGATTCCTTATACTTTTTGAATGCAGCCTTTTTCTCCTTAACCTTCCCTGCCACGTCTTTTGAGAACCATAGTGGTTTTTTACTCCGCTTTGTTTTCTTTATTTGTTTTACACAAAGACTTGTTGCCTCTATGATGGCAGTTTTGATTTTTCGACATTGTTCTTCTACCCCTCCTATTTGGCCATTTGCTAGTGTATTCTTCAGGTGTTCACCCATTTTGCCAAAGTCAGCCCTTCTAAATTCCAGTATCCTTGTTTTTGTATGGCTTATCTCCATGGTTGTGCTCATTGTGAAGCACACTGTGCAGTGGTCACTTGTTCCCAGATGTCTACTGACTTCTAAATTTGTGATCCTCTCTCCATTTGAGAGTACCAGGTCTAGTATTGTTCTCCCGAGTGGGTTCCAGCACTAGCTGTCTAAGGTCTGCCTTCGCAGGCATCGAGAACACCCTGCTCTTGGATGTGGCTGCAGTACATGTCCTCCAGTTAACATCTGCATATTCAGGTCCCCCATCAACAGTATCTCCTTTTTCAGCCATTTTGAGAATGTCCTCTATCATTTTCTTGTCCATTTCTCCCTTGAGACGGGGTCTGTATACAACCCTGTGCGGATTGGTGATGCCATTCCCATCTCCAAGGTAACCCAGATTGCCTCTTGTCCTCCCCCTTACTTTTTAGTTCTGTAGCTTTGATCCCTTCCTCATGTATAGAGCTACTCCACCTCCTCTTTACCTTCCCTGTCCCTTCTGTAGATTGTGTACCCTGGTATGCTGACATCCCATTCATGGTTCTCAGTGTACCATGTTTCTGTGACTGCCACAATATCCAATTGTTCATCTTCCATCAAAGCTACTAGCTCAGAAAGCTTGTTTCCCAGACTATGGGCATTAGTAGTCATTGCCCTCCATTTAATATTGGCTTGATCCTTTTTTCCCCCATCCCTGCTCTTATTGCTCTTATCTATTTTATCATTTACCCCCGTCCTGCCCTGTGTTGAGCTCTGTACCTCAGTGTTTACCCTACTACCTGCCATGTTGTGTGTAGTTATAAAGAGTTTTCCAGCAATGCGTTTAAGATATTTACTAGTGTAAGTAACTAATTTTTTGTCTTAGGTAAGAATTAGGAGCGGATGTATGTTAATATTGTGTGCAGAAATTGGATTTGGGCACTTTAATAGACTCTGATTATTATTTGAAGTGCCTATATAAGATTGTAATGCACTTTAGGAATTAGGTGAAGTGTTTGTATACACTTCAATTTTAAGAGGTTATCTGAAGTGCCTATATAAGATTGTAATGCACTTTAGGAATCAGGTGAAGTGTTTGTATGCACTTCTATTTTAAGAGGTCACTTATACAATATGTATGGTAATGGGAAGTTCAATTCCTTTTATATATAAATGTATTAAGGTACTTGCACTATAAATGGCCATCACTAGAGGGTGCAATTGTCTTGAAAAAGAGTTTGAAAACTTGAATCGTTGAAGCTGATGCTTGGGGATGCTACCACCTATTTTTTTACAAATAAATCATTTGTTTTTAACGTTCCTGATGTTTTGGAGAAGAATCTTTTCCTTGTTGTGAGTGGCCATCCATTTTGTAATTGTGTTTAGTTCGAGCAGGAATTCAGCACCACAAACCGCTCTGTCGCCACAAGCGTTCTTTCTTTGTGCTTGAGTGGTACAGACAAGTGTAATGCATATAACTACCTAGTTGAGATAGTATGCAAATGAAAAACAGAATGTTTAAAATGAAAATGCAAAATGTCTAAGTAATACCATTGTTATGGAAAACATTATTTATGAGTGAAGCATGCTTTATTATTATTATGAATACTAATGATAAAACTGTGCAGTAATGTATATAGTTGTTTATGGGTACAACCTGTATATAGTAAAGAATAATATTTTCTAAATAATAATATTAGTGATGTATAGACTTAATGCGGATGCCAAGTTTTCCTAAACAGGGAAGAGTGTAGACCACCCCCCCCAATTTGAGGGCTTACCTTAAGTGTCTTCCTGGGCTCCAGTCATGCCCGCTGTCAGGCAGATGATCTGCATAGATAGTAAATCCATAGTTATTTGCTGCTATCTTGTTGATTTGTGTGAGAGGGCCATAATGTGTTTCTGTGCCTGTCCCTTTAAGACTATAGATAGTGTGTATTCAGTAAATGGCCTGGTCTGAGTCCGAGTGTTTCAGAGCTTGTGACTGGCTAGGTACCATCCTGATTTGCTCCACTCTGCAGTTGATAGCAGAGCAGAGGGAGCTCTACCTAGCGCTGTAAATATTTACTTCTGATTTGTTGTTATATTTAAATTAGAGTGCTTGTTTTAACCAGACTTCTTGCAGCTTATTCTTCCAAATGGGAGCCGCCATGTTTGGTTCAGGACTTCCAGGAGTTTGAACCAACTGGGACACTGAGGAACTTGAGGGGTCCTTGGTTCAAGTTCCTTGTGGGAAGAAAAACTGTAGTTCTTGTAGTTTTATAGGTTGGTGCCTAAACTGACAAATGGGAGCACCAGAACTGTGATTGACAGCTCCCCTAGCCAAACAAAATCCAGAGAATCCGTACTAGTTCAAGAACTGTTAGGAGACTGGGGTGGCAGCTGCTGTTAGAGTTTGGAGAGTGAGCAGCTTAAGTCATCAAAAGGTTGCTCCTGGAAAGGAGCTGAGGAGATTTTGGGGGGAGAGGCCTGACTTGCCTCCCCATCGCTGTTTTCCAGCACCGAACTGCCTGACAGCAGTAATTGGACTAATTCAAAAAATAACTTTAAACTGCAGCAGAAAGCTCAGAGATTCTGAGGAGTGCAACTTGAGATATCTGACTGAAAGGAGCTCTTGTGAAATGTTCAGTCCAGGAACTGTGGTTAGAGACTGTTTCTATGGACTAAAAGGTTTGCTCAGTAAATGGACTGCAATTGGGAACCAGCCTGAAATCGAACTGAGAGGTAGAAAAGTAAATGCTGTTTCTGTTAAATGTACTGAATGTTTATTGTGGATCGAGGCCTGTTTTGCCAGTGACTGAACTGTTTGCAAGCTGGAGGTCTTCACCAGCAAACAAATTGAACTGTGCCAAAAGTGTTTCTCCAGCCTTGGGCCTATGCCAAACATGGCCCAAGCCAACTATCCTTGCACCAGTGGTTGCTTTCTTGGTGAGAGACCAGTCTGGGGATCCAGCTCCTGTGCAGCAAAGAACTGCAGGTTGCAGCCACCTGGAGGGAAAGACCGTGAAGCGGAGGTCTGTTGTGCAGACCCAGCTTCCCCATGCTCTTTAGGCTTCTGCAATGGGTCTTCATGTTGCCAGGCAATATTCCTATGAACTAGTGTTGTGAGTAAGCTCAGGGTAGCTCCGTGCAACTTTTCATTAAATCATTTTGTGGTACCATCTGATTGCTTCATTGTGTTACAGGATTACAAAGGACTGGGCCATCCAGCCGAGGGATACAAATAACTGAAGTCTTGTTTATGCATGTTAACTGCCTTTTCGTTCCATCAAGGGCCCCAACAAGAGCTGCAATGCCGACCACCCCCAGGCACCTATTCTGGCCAGCAAGCATAACATTCTGGGTACCCAGTGTTGTTAGACTGTTTTATTGTGGGACTAACGTACATGCATGCAGAGGAGCCTGAATCAAATCGGTAAAGTAATCATTCATCTAGATTCACGCCCCACCCTTGTTCAAATTCCCCTTCATAAATCGATTGGTTTGTTTCACTGTTGCATTGCCTCATGAATACCTCATTGTCTTGGTGAAGGTAAATGTGCTTGGGGGAAACTTACCTGAAAGTGCATGTCTGTTTTGAATACTGTTTAACAGGGGGTTCCAGGGGATTTGTTGAAGACCAAACCCTGGTGGTAAGTGCAAAGGGTGTGTACATATTGTTAATGTTTATTGCTAACTGTGTGCTAACTGCTGTAAAGGACTGTTCCCCATTTCAAGGTACGTGGTCTCTAGGTGGGCTTGTGGGTGGTTATAACTTCCCAGAGGGCTATAGCTGTTTAGGCAGATACCTCGACTTATATTACTCTAGGTGGAGACACCAAAATATTGTGATTACTGAAGGTAGGGAAACCTTGGTAAGTGTTAACAGTGAACCCATTCCCCTCAACCTGTGGTCAGAAGTACAGGCAAGTGTAGTAACCCTAGAAATAACACAACCTAGGAGTTACACAAGGAAACAAGAATATGCTTATTACCTGGTGCTTCTGTTGTTGTGAGATGGCTTCGCTAGTTGAGGAGCGGGTACATTGCTTCAGTCAGTGGGCTAACTGCAGGGGGCATTGTTCATTAACAAGCACAACATGCACAGTTTGTATTGATTAAATTCAATGTCCACTCCAGAACTAAAAGTGCAAAACTGATTTAATAAGAAATGAGAAATCTGATAACCACTCCACGGAGCACAGGGGTAACAAATACGGTGAGTGCACTTTGCAGGTAAGAACCTGACAGTCACTTCTGCAACAATCTCTTTTTCCAGCAGACTGATTTATCGTCTTGCAGACATTCCCTTGAGCCAAAAATGCTACATTCCTGACAGCAGCAAAAAGGGTGGTCCGAAACAGCCACACTTAGAGGTATTCCAAAACTAAGCAGCACGTTTGTCTCATATCCCTTCACTTTACTCTGTCTTCACCAGGCACTTGCTTAACTTCTCTTCTCTTATTCTCAACAATACTCAAACTGAGGTAGCAATTGTGACAGCATGAGATGTTTCTACTGTCCCAATTCCATTTCTTGTTCAGCCTTGTTACAACAGGGAGTTACTTAAAATACATAGGAGCATTCTTATCACTGTGAGGTCTTAACTTTCAAAATGGTGTTCTTTTTTAGTATGACCTGATCCACCACAGGCCTTCAGGATATCTGCCACATGCCTGCTTCAAGCATCCAAGAGAGTTATTTATTCCCTGGTGATCCCGAAGACTAGAGGCACTTTCTGCTCATGCAGCAATTTTAATTTCTGGACTGCCTTTTCCCAGTGGACAGCTTGCTGTGCCACACAAAGCACTCGGGTGGGCTGCCACCCTGCTGGGGTCAGAACCAACCACTCCCCACAAAGATCTTTTCCTGTCTCCACAGGCTGCACACCCCTGAGAGCCCAAACACTGCAGTGGCAACCCATCCAGGGAAAAGGGGTAGGCTGCACCACTATGCCCTCAATGATCCAGGCTGCCACCTCCGGATCGTACTCCAGGCCCCATCTGCCAGAGCAGACCCAACCACAGAAACACTCACCGCCTCCTAGGCTGCACTCTCCCACGGGCGAGATTACTTAGAAAACATGGCCCCCATCAGTGCTTACCCTACCAAGGTACCAGAGATCACTTGGTGGGCTTCCATTCTTCTTGATCTCTGGGCTCCAGCTCCCAAATGGCACCAACAGGACCCACACTTGTGCTCCAGTGCTCCCCTTCACTTACAGCCTGAACTGCTACACTTCTCTATGCCGGTCTTGGAGGGAGGCAGGCCGGGGTGGCAACCAGCCCTCCCCGGCCCCGCCACAGCCCTCTGGTCCAAATCACAACTCCTCTTCCTTCTACGATCCCCCCCCCCGGTCTTCTTTGGTGCCAAAATTCCCTCTTCTTACACCCCTAGGGGATGAGGCCCCACCTGCCAGTAGCAAGCAGGCTCACATCCCAGACCTACCAGCACCATTGCTCTGTCTCTCTGCCCAGCTACAAAATTTAACTAGTAAACTCCCAGAGGGTGCTCACACTTGCCATGCAAGTTTTACTATAGAAGTGTTCACAATTTTTCATTATAATTGTGGACTGTGCAACAACTGGCATGCTACTCTAATATTAACTCATTTAACACCTGTTTATAAAACAACCTTCACTGCACTCATACTCGCTACCTATTATTTATAATGCAAAACAATTTCACTTACAAAACTTGCAGGAAACATTGAGGCATTTACTAATGCCTGTATGTATTTGCAACGTTGTTGACTATCTGTGTGATACCAATGGGCCACCATTGATACTGCAGTAGCTACTCCTGCCTTGCAGGCTGAACAAGGTTGAAGGTCCTAGGTCTGTTAAATTCCTAATTTGAGGGTTCATGTCTGAAGTTAGACTGAAATAACACAGTGTCTCTCCACCCAGAGAAAGGTTTGAGTGTGGTATAAGTATAGTATCATCTCTTCCCTCCTCCCAACGGGACCAACCCATCTGTGAACCCACACTATGCAATGATAGTCCCCACCAAGCATGCAGCTCATTGCTTTGCAATATTATGCAGTCAGAGAGTGATTAAAAGCAAAACAACAGAGGTTTTATTTGGTACAGTTCCTAAAAGGAACAAAATCTGATCAGAATCAAAATGGCTGTTTATGCATTAATTCGGTAAGGGAAATAGAATTGCAATATACAGTTCAAGCACAAACAGCATTATTTCATTAAGCTGAGATATTTGTGGGTATGTACAATAAGTGTATGATTGTACTGATTTAAGTTTAAGTTTAGTATTTCTGCAGCAGGTATGCAACAAAGGCATTTAGCACAGAACTAGTGCAACACACTCAGATACAACCAGTTCAGAAGTCAAAATGTAAAGCAGTTTATTTATTTATTTATTTATTTAGTTAAACATCAGTTTAGAAACCTTTGAGCCAGAGGCTCATTTACAAAGGTACCTCGTCACAAAGAGGACATCAGAACAGTAGTACAAGGGACACAGTACTTACAAACAAAAAAGTTACAGTTCAATTACAATTTTGTTACAATAGAGTTCAATGCACATCTACCTCTCTTTTGCACTTACACATGTACTCCCACCCCTCATTCATATCCACGTGTACACTCCAACCAGGACCTCACCTACAACAATTTATTTCTAAAAGATTCATCAGGAAAGGCCATCCAGAGCTGAGAACTCTTTTATGGAGGCATCTGTTTTTTTCTGGGAGAGTGCTGGGGTGGGGGGTAATAGCAGTACAGATCATACAACAGTACATACAACCAAGTGTTCAATATCAATAATGGCATCGGAATTGCCTGAACCCCTGGCAGGGCTATTCAGTAGTTCACTACAGCCAGGGGTGGTTCTGAGAGATTGTAGAGCAGTGAACATACTTCTGCTCCACAAGGCGGGGACAAGAAGCAATCTGGTAACTATAGGCCCAGTAGTCTTACCTCCATTATGTGTAAACTGATGGAGACATTAGTCAAAGTGGACCTAGTGGACTAACAGGAGAAAAATGGGCTCTAGGATAGTAAATATTGGGAGTTTGTGGCAGGGAGGTTTGGTCAGACCAACCTGATGGTAATATTTGACTAGGTAACTTGGGCAGTGGATAACAGACATGCAGTGGATTGCTCTACTTCGACTTCAGCAAGACATTTGAGTTGGTGCCACACAGACTGTTGCTAAAGAAGCTAGGGGATTTAGGCGCAGCAAAGAACATATTCAGATGGTCGAGAAATAGGCTGGAGGGGAGACAGCAGAGGGTACTGGTAAATGGAGTCAAATTCAGGGAGGAAGAGGTCACACCAGTGGGGTACCACAGATATCAGTCCTGGGTCCAATTTGTTTGAGTATATTAATCAGCAATGTGGGAGAAGAAATTCAGGGCAAGACGTGTCTCTTCACAGATGGCATCAAGTTCTGTGGCAGGGTAGACTGGGAGGAGGGGGTAAGGGAGTTGCAGAGGGACCTGCAAAGGCTGGAGAGCTGGTCCAAGATTTGGCAGTTGAAATTCAATGAAAAAAGTGCAAGGTGATACATGCAGGGAATCAGGGAACCAGGACCCCAGGACAGAGTATTGGAGGGAGGATTTAAGCTGGGCACCACTTCCACGGAAAGGGACCGAGCAATCTTCATACGTTACTCCTTTAAACAATCTAGCCAGTGTATCAAGGCCTACAGTAAGGCAACCAGTATGTTGAGGTACATTGGGAGGGATTTCGACTGCAAGAGGAAAGAGGTATTATTATCCCTCTGTAGATCACTGGTGAGGCTGCACCTGGGGTACTGTTCCCAGTTCTGGAATCTTCCCCTAAGGAAGGACAGAGATAGGGTAACCAAAATGATTCAGGGCCAGCCAGGTAGATACTACAAGGACAAATAACGCAGTGAACTTTTCAATAAAAATAAATAAGTCCAAACCGGACAGGTGAAACAGTGATGGCCAGAGTCCGTGGCACTAACCCCTTGATGAAGAGTCATGAAAAAGACCTGAAGCACTGAAGTGTATTGAACAGTTCACTGCCTTATTTGCTTTACATGGTTACGAGTGCCACCACGCCTGCAGAGTAGTGCTACAGCTTTGCTTTTGTGGCAGGCATCCGCTCGTTCTTCTGGACGCAGTCGATTTAGTTCTTTTAGCCACTACAAGGATCAGCTTGAGGCACTGAATGTATATTTGCCAGAGGCCAGATGAGATAAAGAGGTGATATGATACTGACTTTCACGTTCCTGAAAGGTAAACTGTGAGAAAATAATCAGTGGGAATAGCATATCTAAAACATGGGGGCAATGTGGAAGGTGGCGGGGGGGGGAGATTCAAGAGGGATGTGCGGACGTTTTATTTTACAGAGAGAGAGAGAGAGGGAGAGGGTCGAGCCATGGAACACTCTGCCGGCTGAGGTGGTAGGAGTCAAACCCATTAGTGGTCTCAAGCATGGCTCGGATTTTTTTGCTATATAGCTTTTTTCCTCCAGAGAAGGCGGTCAAGCGCTTCAGACCTGTCTCCATCCCCCCATGACCGTCACTCACTTCTTCTCTCAACTCAGAGAACAAGTCTCCCATGGATTACCCTCATGGTGGGGAAAGGAGGGGGAGGGCCACCTCCATTTAATGTATCTAGTTCCCCCCAGGCTTAAGAAGTGGCATAGGCCACAGGGGAATGGTAGGGCTCCATTAAGCCCATCCTCCCCACTTTTTTCTTGTTCTCCCTTTGACTCCTGTCACAAAAAAGCATCAGTATGTGCACATATAGGCACGCATGTCCTGCAGACCCATGGATCAGCCCATCGAACCGCTTGCTACCTGCACTATCATCAGGCCTCCACCCACTGCCAGTCAAAGGCCAAGATGGCTGGCCACCCTTCCCTGAGAGAAGAGAGCAGTCCCTGGGATGCTCAATCTTCTCCCAACCCAGGGATGTCGGCAGGCATACGCACTGTACTCAGCTGAGTACAGTAAAAAAAAATCAGGCAGGGGCAATAAATCAGGAAGGGGCAACAAAAAGAGGAAAGCAAGACATTGTGAGTTACATTGTGTCTATGTCACGCTGAGCCCTTTTGCCTTTGTTGTTCACTATGGGGCACTGATGCCAATAGCCAAATTCACAAACACGAACAACTTACCAGGCAGGCAGAAAAACAAAGGGAGGAGGATTACAGGAAGACACTGATTACTTGAACTCAGACATGGCAAACGGGGTGGGGGAGGCGGACCTATTGTTCCTGTGGCATGGCAGCACATATTTTGCTTTATCTTTACATAATGGGGGGGGGGCAACAGTGCATCAGTTTTGAGCACAAGTTTAAAATTCCTGGCTACACCCCTGTCCCAACCCACTGACTCCTGACAACCTGTGCTTTTCCTGAACATAGGTTGTTGTGGCAGGAGGAAAGCCGTTTAATGCCTCAGCCCTCCACATGACTGGACCAGCTTGGGACAGAGTTAAGAGCTTTGTAGTTACTCGAAGAAGGGGCAACAAGGCAGGGAACATAGGGGCAGACAGTATAGGCAAACAAAATATATAGACTACAGGACTCTGGGTAAGAAAGGGAATAATGGGTGGACTGGATGGCCTATGGTCTTCTTCCGCCATCATTCTCTATATTTCTATGTACAATTAACATACAGGGTGTTTTGGGATATAAGCCCACATGTCTGGTAGCTGCTAACTGTAATTACACTCCTGTTACTCCAAATGAGCCAACACAAACAGTGCTAACCTGCCATGTGTCCCCACACAACTTAACATCACCAACAGTAACACTGATATAGTAAATGTGCACTTGGCAATTGTTAGATGGTAGCCACTTGGAAAGCGCCGCCGGAGAAAGTGGTCTTGATAAAGTCGGTGGGCATCTTCAAGAGAGGCTGGGCTAGTCAAAAGGGGAAAGTATGGGGCATGACGAGTTAGATGGAAAAAAGAGCGGACTGGGGAGAGGGGGCAGAGTCAGTAGCATAAGCTGGGGACACTGCGATACAAGCAGACTGGATAGACTGAATCATACCTGTCAACTGTCCCAGATTTTCAGGGACGTCCCTGATTTTGCCTCAAAATTTTACTCTGTCCCTTCTAAAAATTGTGTTTCTGTGACCAAACAGCAGGAGTTATAAGCACAAACTAATGTCAAACATTAAAGTTACAGACTTGTTCTTCTTTTGAAAATGCATTTTACACTAAGCCCTTTATTCTACCAGCTTCCTGAGTAGATATCTCCTATTTTGAAGAAGTGTCCCTGATTTTGGTCCTTTGTCCCTGATTTATGAGGCAGGAGGTTGAGAGGTATGGAGTGAATGATCTCTTTCTGCTGGCTCCTTTGTATGTTCGTTTAATTATTAATTAACCAGCAGTAATACTCTGAGTTTCATTGTTTGATATTATTTTATTACTATTATCATCATGCCTTATCACAAGTAGTATGATAAAGAAATACATGTGCAAACATATGAAAGATTTGACGCGGCAATTCCAATTCAAAAGTGGTTATTACAGTATATAGACACAGTCCACAGGAAAAGAACACAGTTAAAAAACATACAGCTATACATGTCTGCTTGAGGAAGGAAACAGTTACACCCAAGACAAACTTCATGGAAACAAGACTGAAATGAAGACTGGATCACGGACCAGGTGCAGCTTATATATGTGGCCTTTTGAACCCACAGCTCCATCAGATGAGAGACTGTAAATCATATGGCCAGTTGACATTGGTATGCCTTTAACTCAATGTGTGTCCAGCAGTAGTGCAAAACAAATGTCTTCAAAACCCAGAGCTAACTCAGAATAATTCCAGTCACAGTATTTTTTGAATTTTTGGAAAAAATGCCAAATGCTACAACTTCTAAGTTATTCAAGATGTCTCAGTGGGACCAATACGAGAGTATAATTTTGGAAAATATATACAAATGTTTTGTGAAGACATTTGAACTTCTAGAAAAAGCAGAAATATTAATTTAGGACTTGAAAGACATGAAGCCATCTTATGAATAATAAGCAAAGGACTGGACATCTTTACTTTTAAGACAGTGAGCAAGAAAGATCTGTCTCATGCCCTTCCCCTCCCACACACACTCCCCCATGACAGCATGTAGATGTGAACGCAGAGACCTGGGCAATGAAACACTGCTGAAAGATGCATTTTTCAACCTCCCAGGAACAAAGAGACTTTGCTCTAAGAGATGTTTTTTCAGTCCAACAACCTAAAGAAATCTTGCTGGCAGAGGAATTACACAATAAGCTTCACATCGTGGACTTTACAAACTCAGATGTTATACCCCTCCCTGCCTCACACTTCAGACTGAAGATAAAGATTCTTCATGCCACTGGTGCACTGACTCCAAAATGATTGCTAAATACAGCAAATACTAACTGTATTCAGCCAAATTATGAATGCCAGCTGTATTTGGCAGCTGTATTCTGTACAGAAGTACCCCATTAAAGAGCACCTTTCATGATTCTTGTAAGTACAGCAATGGAACTCACCACTAATAGTTAATGAGTCCCCAAATTATGGTGCATAGTTCATCTTTGCATTTCTGAGTCCTGTTTTTGACTAATTTATCAGTTTAATAGAAACGTGCTTTGTTATCAGTCTGCATCCTTTCACTGCTTGTGCAGTCTCCACGAGCGCTTCTGTGACATCACTTTATGGAGCGATACAGAGTCTCCACTATGCCTGGATCACGCCAATAGAACTGACTTCAGTACTGATGTGCTGAATGAAATGTGGAATGCCTTTTTTTATTCAATAAAGTATTTGTCTCTCAACTGCCTTTTGTCTGTTTATTCAGGTTTTACACATGTAAAATTAATTCCGATGAGGCACCCCAACCTCTATAGTTATTACTGTGTGAGTGCCTGGATCCCTGTCACTGCGTTCATCACACTCAGTTGCAGCTGATTGTGTTACTCATGTTGTGACAAATTACTATACCTATTGGGAAAAGCACATTGCCTGGTTGCACATGTTGTGCAGAAGAGGCTGGTGCAGCCAGTAGTTTGACTTTGTTAATATTTTTCTCTTATTTTGCATAAATTCTAAATCTGCGTGGTTTGCTGCAAAGCCACGTGCTGATTGGGAAGCGCAATCACATTTCTAAATGGCGCCGAAGCACCCGAAGGCTCAGTGCCCACCTCCCAATACCCAAGTTCAAGTAAAAACAGTGTTTGACAGAAGAAGGAAAGCTGAACTCAGGAGTGTTGCTCTTATGTGTAAACAAGGGCTGTAACTGGTAAAAAAGACTCAAGCCTTGCTATCTGGCACTGCCCCCAAACTCAGGGCCTGTAAGGAACCCCTCCTAGTGCATGACTCTGGGGGGTCTCTCATCGACTGTGTCACATCCTTCAAATACCTGGGAGTCCTCATTGATAAATGCCTTGATTTCAGTCTGCACATTCAGTCAACCTGTAAAGCAACAAATGTCAAACTTGGAATCGCCTATAAGACTTGTCACCTGCTAACACCATCCGCCTAACTGGCAATTGCCAAGGGTATTCTGCTTCCAGCGCTGACATATGGTGTCTCCACTTTTGCTAATGCCCATAAGACTGCTCTCCATAAATGGGATGTTACGTATAACAACATATGTTGGTATGCCTCCTCTTCCCATCGCCTCAAGCACCACTGCACACTGTATAGCGACCTAGGCTGGCTTTCCCCAACTGCCTACCGACTATATCCCCTAGGGACCCTCACAGACTCTGTAATCTGTAACCAAACCCCCTCCTCCCTTGCAGCATTACTTGTACCACAGACACCTGCCCACGGACTACGCTCAGCAAACAAATTTCTACTCACCATATCCAGGTGTCTTACTTCAAAAGGCTCTAGAGCATTTCACTGCACCGCCCCAGCCATCTGGAACTCCCTCCCTTGCTCCCTCCTGCCCTGAGGCAGGCTAGCTCCCACCCAATCTTCAAAAGAGAACTATATCGCCACCTGTCCGGGACCCCTGCACATGCTTTGATCCCACTTAATGCCTCACAGTTAACCACCCTATTTCGCCCAAGACACTGCTGCGCTTCTAAACAAGCTTTGCTATAAAACATCTTTATAGCTGCCACTTAGCCCAGTTTCAGTTATTTGCATGTACTAATGTCACTTTTGTCATCTCTGCATAGCTATATGTATTATCTCGAGTACTGTCTGACTTGATCTGTATTCTAACCTACCTGTACTATATACTATGTATTGTATAATCTCATGTAATTTTATGTATGTATTCTCCCGGGTCGTGCCTAAAATAGTCAACTTTGGCTAGTGCACCTAACCCAGTTAACAAAAACTAACTAAATAAATAAATAAAAATCACAGTCAGAAAGTCGAGCGGTGATACTGAGCATGCGATCATACATATACACATGTTTGAGCACATGCCCAACATCACAGCTCGGCTTTCCGACCATGATTTTTACCAGTTACAGCCCTTGTTTACAGATAAGAGTGACTTTCTTGAGTTCAGCTTTCCTTCCTCTGTCAAATACTCTTTTTAGCTGAACCTGGGCACTGGGAGGCGTGCATGAGCCTCCAGGCACTTCGGGGCCATTTAGAAATGTGACCGCACTTCCTGATCGGTGCAGAGCTTTGCAGTGGATCATGTGGATTTAGAATGTATGTAAAATAAGAGAAAATATTAACTGAGTCAAACTACTGGCCACACCAGCCTCTTCTGCACAATATGTGCAACCAGGTAATGTGTTTTCCCCAATACGTAAAGTCTGAGGCTAGGAACTAGACAGTGGCCCTTTAAATGCACTCTTTTTACTGTGTGTTGCTTTTGATAAGAAATTTTAGGTTACATAGCTCTAAATCTTCCCAATGAACGCCTCCCCACCTCTTCACTCATCACTGGTTGACTTCTTGTATTGGGGTAATCAAGCTCATCATATTGACTTTATGCCAACCGTGTTGTTGACCATATGATAAATGAAATGTGTATTTTTAAGCACATATTTTTACTGTTTGTACTGTGTGTTGCTTATTAAAAATAAATTGAATTTTACACAGTAAGAAAGCTTTCCCAAGTGAGTTGTTCTCCTCAGACTCTGTATTTTCAAGAAAGAGAGACAACAATCCACTCTGAAGAGGATCGGTGGCATCACTCACAGCTAAGGACATTTCCAATGAGAGGTATGCAGCCACAGTGCTGTGTGTCCTATGATAGCCTAGACTCCCTATAATGACATCACAAGAGCAGCAGCGCTACACAGAGTGGCTGGGTACAGGCAGTGTGCACTGGGAATGAAATGCAGTTTTGGATTATTTTTATAATGCAACACAGAGACGCAGTACAGTACTAATACCTACACAGAAACATATTATGCAACAATTATGATTTTATGCATGTATGTCAAACCTTATGGGAAAGGTGCTCTTTAAAAAAAGACTTTCAAAAGTGTTAAACAACCCCACCTATGTGACAATGTTGCTTATCTTCTTCCCCCCACCCACGCTTTCCACCCTGGAAATACATCCACCACGTAATATCACACCAACTTCCTTCCCCCTGTCCCAACAAGTGCAGTATGGTATGGTGATGATCACATCCAGTGACCCTATCGCAATCACGCAAATTAATACATTTAATTCTCCCGGCTGGGCTGCCAACAGTGGCCAACAATCCTTGTACCACCCTGGCCAACCCCATTAAATCAAATACTCCCCACCCTCTGACACCCTCCTCCCACCCCTGGCAGGCACTGACTCCCACACAAGATAAAAAGAAATGTGGTTCTGCAGCAGGTGATCAGCATAGCCCTCCCTCCTCCATGACTGGACACCATCTAGTGAATGAAACTGGGTGTGCATTCTGTAATAATTCCTGATTGTCTACATTCACCTGCGATGGGACTACATTTAATTTCTCCTTGTGTAGGAGTCAGTGAATCGGTACCTGTTGAGGGTGAGACAAGGGTAGTGGGTGTCATAAGGTGGTGTGGGGGTATATGTTTTAATAAGGTCATGAAGGGAGAGGAGATGTAGGGGTATCTGCTTTAATGAGGTCATGCAGGGAGAGGAGAGGAGAGGAGAGGAGAGGAGAGGAGAGTTGAGTTGAGTTGAGTTGAGTTGAGTTGAGTTGAGTTGAGTTGAGTTGAGTTGAGTTGAGTTGAGTTGAGTTGAGTTGAGTTGAGTTGAGTTGAGTTTTTGGCCACTGCTGGCAGCCCAGCAGCTGGAAGAACTGAATTTATTAGGCAGCTCAGTTGTGATCGGGACTCCAGATGGATCATGCCACACTTGGGACACCATGGTGGTATGGTGTGGTGTGGTGAGGTGAGTGGGGTGGGTAACATTGCCTCATGGGTGAGGGTAAAGACTTGAATTTTAGTCTTTTTTTGCTAAACAAGAGGCTTGGGGGCAAATGCATTTATTCCAAATACATGAATACAGCCAATACCCAAATAGTTTCTTAAGTACTCCGCAAATATTCATCAGCTTCTAAATATATGTATTTGCACACACCCTATCAGAGGGTGGGAAAGGATGAGGAGGGTTATTTGTTTTTAAACAGTTTTGGGTAGAGGGGAGATACTGAGAGGGACTTTGGGGAGGCCCCAGTGAGGATTTGACCAAGCTATCATGTTCAGCCACATTTAAAAATAGTTGACCATACTCTGACTGTGGTTATAAAACCATTGTCCATCTAGCATGGCTAGAGTATTGTCAGTCATTGTCCTTTTTAACCATGATTGACCATGCTTGACTATGATCATTCTGCTTCCATCGGTTTAACTAAATGAACACATCCATTTTAATGTTTTACTTAACTTAAAATGAAGAATGCTGCATATACATTTCTGATTTGTTTATTTCATCTATATAATATATAATGGCGTTCCCAGTATGTTTTCTGAATGTTCTGGATGCACCATGATCTATCATGGTTAACCATGGTTCAACTGTGTTTGACCATGGCTTGTCCATGGTCTTAGAGCATGGTAGAGCAACCACATCTGCATAATTAATTTGCATAGCAGAATGCAGAACTGGACACTTTAAACTCACATAAATAATCACAATTCAACACTTTGGTGCAATTTATGAAGAAAATATAGATTTATACAAAAATATTAATTAGGCAGAAAAGCAAAACCAGTTGCACAGGGCTGGGGTGCAAGGGTATAAAAACAACAATGTAAAAGACAGAATCCTGCATTCACCACCCAATTAAACACAACGCTTTAGAGGTGCTTCATTTATTTTCAGTGCGTACCGTGCCAGTTCCAGATGCATTTTGGAATGTAAAATTCCTTCATTCTGAAAAGTGTCTGGAACTGGCAGATTGCACTTTTTAGAAATAAAATGAAGCACCTTTAAAAGCCTGTTAGCAGTCTTTTTTTACATTGGGTGGTGAGTGCAGGATTCTGTCTTTTACAAAGATATTAATTACTTGAGCATAAGAAATTAATCTGAGAACTCATTACTGCCACAGACCCACCCCGCAGGTCAGGCCCCATTCTCCCACAGTGCCAAACCTCAAAGTGCAATATGTGAACAGGAGACAAACAGGGTAACCCACCTGTTGTTTTGGGTCCAAATCACCTACTAGCCTCAAGTCCGGGGTCAAATATGAACCTTTTTCCAGTACACCCACTTAACAGGCTCAGATATGTATTCTCTTTGGGGAAATGCAATATAATACTTCACCCAGTGAGCACCCAGACAGGACAAAAGCTTACCCTTTTGACTCAATATGAGACCTAGGTATATTCTTATGTTTAGCAAGATAGTAACACACTTCTGAGCCCTTACAGTTGTCAGAATTTTAAACACTGTTCCAGCATTCACGTGCAAAAGAAACTGAGAAGGCACAGGTAGAATTTTAAGAAAAATAGTGTTTACTAAAAATTAAAAAAAATAAATAAAATATAAAACATGGAACATATAACAAAAATACTTATGGTCAGAACTAAATTGGAAATTACAGAACAAAAAGCACCTGAATACTTAGAGTTCTTGCTTAACTAATTTTTAACAGAAGTGCCTTTGAGTCCAGAGATCAAGTATCTCATTCCTTTTAGAGTCCAGAGAAAAAAATGTATTTTCCCTCAGATGCTTGACAAATTGAAAGTCAATCTCTACACCTCCTTGTGATGTCAGAGCACACATCAGGTCACTGCTAGCCCTGTGATAAATCTGTAACCTGACCAAGTATATTCAAGAGGGTGTCATTTTACTGTTGGCTGGAAATCTGCAAAGTTAGCAATATTCAAAATATGACAGTCCTTTTGATCAGAGCATTTCCTTTAATGTTTTCAGAACACACATTCCTGCCAGCAGTTCCCTTCTAGGTGTGAAAGCCCACAGGAATCAGCCAAATGCCCCCCTTCCTTCAAGGATCATAAAATGCATACTTTGTCTCTGTAAGTTCAAAGTAGGAATATTTTATGATGTATTATCACCTGGCATGGAAGGAAGCCATATGTGTTAACACAGAGCAGGAAAACAACATCTTCTACATTACGGCTATGCTGAGGTCAGAAGGTCAAGCCTCCTTACTTACTTTCTGGCTGCTATCCCCTAAGCAGACATTCACATATTTTTATATCACAGAAATTATACAATAATTATTAGAGGTTTTATCACATTACAATTACATCTTAAAAGAGTTTAATTTTATGGTGATATAAATACTGATTATGCCATTCTAGCAGTTATGAGTGAGGAGAGACTCCATTAGAAAGAGGAACAATGGCAGCAATGGTTACGTAAATACAAGCTATTTCAAAAGAATGTGTGGATAAGAAGTATTCATTGCAGCATGTTATTGCTGTTAAAAAAGAAATAACCTCAGCTGTGTAGAACTTTCTTTTATTATTATGCAGGAAATGTCTGACTTTAACAACCATGGATGACCATGGCTATTCAGCCCTGTAAGGAACTGTATTGACTATCACTGACCATGGATGGCCATGGCTATTCAGCCCTGTAAGGAACTGTATTGACTGTCATTGACCATGGATGACCATGGCTATTCAGCCCTGTAAGGAACTGTATTGATTGTCATTGACCATGGATGGCAATGGCTATTCAGCCCTGTAAGGAACTGTATTGATTATCATTGACCATGGATGGCCATGGCTATTCAGCCCTGTAAGGAACTGTATTGATTATCATTGACCATGGATGACCATGGCTATTCAGCCCTGTAAGGAACTGTATTGACTGTCATTGACCATGGATGACCATGGCTATTCAGCCCTGTAAGGAACTGTATTGACTGTCATTGACCATGGATGACCATGGCTAATCAGCCCTGTAAGGAACTGTATTGACTGTCATTGACCATGGATGACCATGGCTATTCAGCCCTGTAAGGAACTGTATTGACTATCACTGACCATGGAGGGCCATGGCTAATCAGCCCTGTAAGGAACTGTATTTACTATCACTGACCATGGAGGGCCATGGCTATTCAGCCCTGTAAGGAACTGTATTGACTATCACTGACCATGGAGGGCCATGGCTATTCAGCCCTGTAAGGAGCTGTATTGACTATCACTGACCATGGATGACCATGGCTATTCAGCCCTGTAAGGAACCGTATTGACTATCACTGACCATGGATGACCATGGCTATTCAGCCCTGTAAGGAACCGTATTGACTATCACTGACCATGGATGACCATGGCTATTCAGCCCTGTAAGGAACCGTATTGACTATCACTGACCATGGATGACCATGGCTATTCAGCCCTGTAAGGAACCGTATTGACTATCATTGACCATGGATGACCATGGCTATTCAGCCCTGTAAGGAACCGTATTGACTATCACTGACCATGGATGACCATGGCTAATCAGCCCTGTAAGGAACCCTATTGACTGTCACTGACCATGGATGACCATGGCTATTCAGCCCTGTAAGGAACCGTATTGACTATCATTGAACATGGATGACCATGGCTATTCAGCCCTGTAAGGAACCGTATTGACTATCACTGAACATGGATGACCATAGCTATTCAGCCCTGTAAGGAACTGTATTGACTATCATTGACCATGGATGACCATGGTTATTTAACCATTGAGGTCTTGTTTTGACTATTGTTGACAATCACTGACCATGGCCCTTGCCAATGGCTGTTTTGGCCAGTGATTACCATGGTTGCCTGTGGTGTCATTTCACAACCATGGTTACCCATAACCAAGCATGGTAGAAAGCATGGTTGATCATGATTTTTGACCATGGTCAACCTGCAGTTGAACCATGGTTGACCATGGTTCAACCATGCTATCTTCGCCAGGGCAGGACAGCAGTACTGTTAACTAGCGGCAGGTTTGGGCACCTGACTATTAGACCAGGGGATAGGGTGAAATAATAATGTTTACTGGCAACAGGGCTGAGCACCCAATTGCTGACTTCATGGTTGAGAATAGTAATGTTTACCGGCAGCAAGGTTGGGCACCATAATCCTGATCACCAAACTTGGGGAGGGATACAATAATGTTTACCACCAGCAGAGTCAAGCATCTTACCATCATACCTTCAGGGGACAATAATGTTTACAAGTGGCAGGGTTGAGCACCCAAACACAGGACTTTGGGGGGGTAATGGTTACCAGTAGCAGGGTCGTGCACCAGAACACAGGACATCAGGTGGAACAGTAATGTTTACCAGTGTCAGGGTTGGGCACCCAACTGCTGAGCTTTGGAGGGGACATTAATATTTACTGGTGGTGGAGTTGGGCACCCGACCACTGGTCCTTGATGGGCAATAGCACTGGTTACTGGCGGTGGGGTTGGGCACCTGACCACTAGACCTTTAGAGGGGACTGTAGTATTCACCAGCAGTGGGGTTGGGCACCTAACTGCTGGACTCAAACAGAGGAGCCCATAATAGGTTAAATATTCAAACAACTGGTTTCCTCCAAGCACAGCAGACAGCACTCTGAGGATTATGTTACAAGAAGGGGCGGGGGAAGAGTCAGATACAGTATGACAACCAGACAACTTCTGCTGAAAGGCTGAATTATTTTATCAAATGCTAGTACCTTCTGTAGCAGTGGAGGGCCTGGAGGCATTGATCAAAGGTGAGAAAACTGGCCTATTTGGGAGATTTTCAGCAGTCACTCATGGATTCTTTAGTGGTGTGGACTTTCACTGTACTGACTTCCTGAAAGGGGGATATGTTTGTTAGTACACAAAGGACTCAGAGAGAGGCCATCTCAACAGCATCTGAACACATATATTCAGATGTGAAATAATCTGCAAGAGGAAGTTGGTTCCATGAGGCACACAGGACAGATAATACTGCAAGGTAGGCATCCCCCAAAATTCCAGGCCTGAAGATGTTTCAGCGGATTGTATAAACCTAGGTACAGGAAAGTGACATCATAGCCTTGTTCAACTAAGGCATCAGGGAAAGAAGGTATAAATGTTTTAACTCAGTTATTTTTGGTCTCTGTTCACTGGGGTTCCTGCATGCCCAAGGAGGGAGCCATGTCTGCAGAGAGAGATTGAGGTAACAAGACTAGTGGATAGTGTGGTAAGAAGACTCTGGAAATTGTAGAAAAGATAGAAGCATTTACCTGCACAACTGTGCAAGATTTGTTTTATAATACTGTATGTGTACTGTTGTTTACTATACATAAATAGTGTTATATCTGATTATTACTGTTGTATTTATCCAGTCAGTGTTTATTAATAAATTAGTTATTTTTCTAAAGACTGGAGTAATTGGTTGTTTGTGATTGCATCTCTGAGGGAATGGTACCTGGATAAAAGGATGCATAGTAAAAGGTCTCCGAAAGAGTAGAGTGTGTCCTACCCAGAGCAGAGATTGTCACTACAGGAGTCTAAAGGGTAGAAGGTGGCAGAAAGGGCCATCAGAGCACTAGGGTCTGAGCTCTTGCTAAAGAGGGGACCTTGACAGCAGTGATGCCAGTCCAGATGGTCTCAGTGGCAAAGGCCTAATAGTGAGAAAGAGGCTCACTGAGGACTGCAGGGGTACTCTTACTGTCATATAATGTAACAGCAGTGAGGATGAGAAAATGAGACTTTCTTGCACAAAGCACAGTTTGGCTATCCAGTACCTAAGGGGGGTAGTCACAAAATTAATTAGTATTAACAGATATACAACAGTAATCACTGCAACTCTGTCTTCTCTCATTTTAAACATTTTTTAACATTTATTTTCTATCCAGGTTAACAAAGTTTAGAGATAGAATGCCAAGCAACTGAAATGTGGTGATGTTGCCTGAGCTTCAGAAGCTATGTAAGGAGAGAGGGCATATTGCATGAAGACTTGAACAGGGTTAAACTGATTCAGGCTCTGGAAGCGCTGACCAAGGGGCCCTGGGTGACTCTAGTGGCTTAAGTGAGAAGTCTCAGGCAACCCTACAAGCTGAGTTGGAATTACCTTGCCTTGCAGAATGGCAGAAAACAGAGAGACAAAACTTGCCAAGTTACAAAATGAAGCAGCTAGCTACATGCAGAGAAGAGAGAAAAACACACAAGGCAGATGCAGAGGAGAAGCAAAAACAACGAGAGGCAGAAGCAGCCCAGGAGGAAGCCAAGTGAGAGGCTGAGGCAGCCCGAGCAGAAGAAAGGGAGAAAGAATGCAGACATCGGCTTAAGATGAGTGACCATGAGCTCCAGATGGCAACACTTCAGCAGAGACAGATACCGAACCAAGTGAGTAATGGAGTACAGTAGATGGGGGCAGCCAAGGCTCAACAATGGGGTCCAACTTGTTTTCAAAATTAACAGAGGATATGGATATTGATATTGATATTAATGATTTTCTTAATTCATTTGAGAAATTGTGTTTGCAATAATAATTGGTGTAGGAGCTCTGGCCAACCTGTCTCACTCCATTGCTTACTCGGAAGGCATAGCAAGTGTTCTCACACTTGGACTCTAATGATAGTAAGGACTATGTGAAAATCAAGGTTGCTATTCTAAAATGCTATGCATTAACCCCTAGGGCTTACAGACTCAAATTGAAGCAGCTATGAAAGCATCAGTGGGAAATTATAAAGAACTAAGTGTACGAGTGAGTACTTTGCTGGGGAGATGGTTAAATGAGAAGAAACCTGTAACTGCTGAAGAAATTTGTGAAGTCATGCTGATCTTAAAATATGGTTAATGGATAAGAATCCTAATTCTGTGCCAGAAGCTGCTGAATGGGTGGATTACTATGCAACCATCCACCCTGCTACATACAAGAAGGTACAGAGGGAAGAAGGTTTCGTTAACAATGGGATGGGTGGGATACATGGGGATCCTAAAACCTAGTAGCCCTTTGAACCTAGAAGAAATACCCTAACAGAGCCTAAATGTAATAAAGTAGAAAGTTGGAAGTGTTATGTGTGCCAAAATGTTAGATTTTTGTCTTATGATTGCCCTTGGGCAACACGGATTAAGCCATGTCAAGGGGGAGACTACCCTCCGTCCCACTATGAGATCCCATGTAGTCAACCTCACACTCACTGAGGTGTGTGAGAGCCATGCCTCTATAGAAGAGCAGCACATGATAAACTTTGTCTCAAGTGTTATTACCAGAAAAACTCAGAAGCACCTGAGGTCAGCCTGGGTAAACAACACCTTGACACAAGGACTGAGGGATACCGGGGCCAGTGGCACAGTAATCCAGCAAGAGCTGATATGGGTGTATCAGATCCTGCCTGGGTAGGGTGCCTCCATTAAATTTGGTTATTTTCCCTAGGTCACAGTTTGAAAGGCCAGAGTACTCCTGAAGTGGAAGGGGATGAAGATGAAAGGGAACTTGTGGATGCTTCTAGGTTACCAGCAGATGTTTTGCTAGGAAATGACTCGGATGAGGAGGGAGAGCAAGACACAGTCTGTGCTGTGACTCACAGTCAAACTTGACAACTGGAACAGGCAGAGGTAAAGAGGAAGACTGCAAGGGAGACAAGATCTGACCCGATTGCAGAGACAGTGCAGTGTGGGATGGGGGAGCAGAGCAGCAAAATGACCATAGGGTTGCTCCGCTCCCGGCTGCTCTCTGCTGCTCTGTGCTTTAGCTTTGCAAATTGTATGTTCATAGGTTTTTTTTTACCCACCTTTATGAATGAAACTTTGGTTATTTTGTTTGATTGCTTTTAAATAAGCTGTTTTTATATTACCTGGTCAGCTACAAGTGATTTTTTTGCCTCTGAACTTTTTCCGAATGACCATTAACTTACAGCGTTCAGCATTCTGAACAGTGTTTGTTTCACTTATTTGGGATTAGACAGGGGTTTCCACTATGCTGGAAGACTAAAAATGTTTGCTGATTTGAAATTTGCCAGCCATTTTCAGTACTTTACATGCACTCTGTTTGGAGGTCTCTTGAATGCTAAAGCGGTAGAGGAAATCTGCCTTTTGTTTGGCAGTAGATTTATGGCGGTCCCAGGTGCTCCATATTCGGTGCCGCCATTTCCTCATGTTAAACGGAAAGAAAGAATTGATTTAATCTGATTTTTGGTTAATAAAATGTGGTGGAGATCATTCTGCTAAAAGCAGAAGATGGAAGGAGGACGGAAGGAAACATGAAGTTTACCGTCTGAATGTGCTGATACCCTTTTCATAATTTACAACAGGTATGATGTTGTTGCCTGGGGGAAGGAGGGGTAACCCTTTATCCTGGTAATAACCTTGTGTTATTATGCTCAGTCGACTGATATTTGTTCTCATCACCCCTCCAGATTCCTGCAGACAAGAGAAGACATGCAGCTAGAGCTATGTTTGAAATAATTAAGAACCAGATGGACAGGATGGGGAGAAAAGTCACCCAATAGATCTGATTCTACTGGAGTTTTGAGAGCCAGACTACTGTGGCTTTCACTCATACTGATCTTACAGGTCCCTCTAGACATGGATTTAAGTGATAAGGAAGTTGGATAGGGGTATTTTTCTCCATAAAGGTACCCTTTTCCGAACCTTTTGACTAACAGCTGTCTAACTACCTCGCCCATTCCATATTTAAAAATCTGTTTTGAACCCTTTGCTACCATGCGTCTTTGAACACTATGTGGAAGCTCTAAATAATGGAACCTAAGTGAGGGCAAAACTTTATAGCACTTTATTAAATTTTGGCCGGACTTCTCGTGACCCGGGTTTTCTCTTATTTTATTTTATTAGTGAGACTTTAAAATATGTTTGTAGGTAACTGGCAACAGTTTTGGGAGCGAAAGTTCTTTAAATTTGATGGACTGCATCTGACTATGGAGGGAGTCAGTGCATTGGGGTGGAAGTTTGATGTCTTTTCAGAATATTTAAATTAGCCAATGGGGAGAGGGGTGCAGCACCCAGTACATCGAATGGGAAGAACACCCCTCCCCCCTCAGCTAGTGATCAAACAGGAGTTCATCATGTTTGTAGTTCATTTGCATCACCAGGTAAGGAAGAAGGTCCAGTTCCCCATACGACGCGCAGGGGAAATGCCGGACCTCACCCAACAACTAATGCACCAAAAACTGGCCAATGGAAAATCATGTACACAAATGCCCACAGTCTGGGAAACAAGATCCCAGACTTGCAGGTAACAATGACAGAGGCTAAACTGGACATAGTAGCCATTAGCAAGACATGGTTCCCAGGAACCACACTTGGGAGACTTCAGTACCCGCCTATGTACTGTTCCAAAGAGACCGAGGTGCAAAAGGGGGAGGAAGTAGCCCTTTATGTCAATGAAAATGTCAAAACTACAGAAATTCAGAATACACATAAAGAGCCAGAAGAATTGTGGGTCATCCTGGTAACAGGAAATGGGACAGCCATACGAACTGGTGTTGTCTACAGGCCTCCAGACCATGGGGGGAGCTAGACACATTACTGTTAGAAGACATACAAACATGACAGCTAAAGGGAAGGTTCTGATAATGGGAAACTTCAACATGCCAGATACAAATTGGTCAATACATGCAGGAAAATCCACCAGAACTAGACACATAGTGGATTTCTTGCAGGGGGAGGGCTTCAAACCACTGGTACAACAACCCACAAGAGACAGGGCTATCCTAGATCTAGTACTGACTAACAGGGAAAGGATCACAGATCTCCAGGTAGAAGGTCACCTGGGGGCCAGTGACCATCACATGGTATGGTTCAATCTGGCCACTAGAACTAAATCATCCCATTCCAAGGCAAAAATATGGGACTGCAGAGGAGCTGACTTTGATAAGATGGACAACGGAGTTAAGCTAGCCCTGGCAAGAAGAAATACAGGCGAGGGGGTAAAGGCAAAGTGGGCAAGCATTAAGGATGTAATACTTGAAGCAACATCCCATTGTGTTAGAGAGAAAGGCAAGAGCAAAAGAAGGAGGTAACCACTTTGGTTCTCAGAAACAGTAGCAGAAAAGGTCAGAGCCAAAAGGTTGGCCTTTAGGAAATATAAGTGTAAACCCCCTACAAATGGGGGTTCCCGAAAAGTCTTCCTTGAGCTTGCTTAAATGCTTACTGCCAGGCTGGTGTCCTGCATTTTAGCAGTTTAAATGTATTACCAGAGAGTGCCTGTATAACCTCTGTGTACTGCCTCTTTAAGAGCTGCCTGGATTGCAGTCATAATTAATCTGAGAGGGAGCTCTGTTAGAAGATGTACTTGTTTGCTGATCATTTGTTGGAGTAGTAATAATATTGCAGTTTGTTCTAACCTACCTTCTTTGCAGCATGGACAGTTCTGTTTGTTTCTATCATCTTGGTCCTGGACTGTCAGAATGGGCCAATCAGTACATTTGGGACTCTAAAATGGAGCCTGCCTACGGGGACTTGGTGGGGCCAAAGATTGTAGGAATTGTAGTTTTGGGCTTTTGGCGCCTAAAATAACCTGGAGGGGGAGCCCTTGTTGTGACTGACAGACAGATCAGCCAACCGAACCTTTTGGATCTTGGGGAAAGTCCCATGCTGCTTGCAGTTTCAGTTGGATCTGAGTTGGGAGGTGAAGAAGTGATAGCTCGGGGTGGTTCAGGCAGCAATCCATGGTGGATTTGCATGGGGGAACTGTAGAGAGGCCTGAGTTTGGCCTGCATGCCTGCCTGCTGTCCCTGAGAGAGAACTTGTGCTTTTTTCAGACTGAGTCCGAGTTTGGAGAGCGAGTTGAGCCGCTGAGTTGTGACCAGGCTTTGACCTGGAAAAGACCGAGGATTTGCTGGGTGCAATCGGCCTGTCAGGACTTCCAGCTACCTTTGAATTCCTGGATTGTGCAGAGACTCTGTAGTTGCAACCGGAGGGCCGTTTGCCTGGTGCAGTGGAATCTCCTTACATGTGAATGTGCTGTGTGCTTATAGTGGGTCATGATTTGGTTCCCCACTGTGTGTCTGAACTGTGTTTTGCTTGCTGGAGGCTGCATCCAGCTCCACGGAATGAATCTGTGTCCATTTTCATTTGCATGGGCCCTGCTGCACTGGCCCAGCTGGAATACCTGCTGCGCAGAGAGTGTCAACGACGAGAGACCGGCCTGGGGATCAGTCCCCTGCTCAACGCCTTGAACGGGAGTGATGCCTCGGTGATTCGTGTGGGCTCTGCTTCTCCAGGCACTCCAGCTCAACAGCCTGCAGTCTTGATTTCGTCCTGCCTGTGTCCAGTATTGGGTAGCGTGAGTAAACATCAGGGTAGCTCTCTGCGACAACAGCTAAATCTAAAAGTGTTGCCATCTGATTGTCTTGTTGCTTCTTCTTTCATGAACTGAGCCCTCCGGCTCCGGATTACAAATGGTGTGTGTTGTTCATGTTGCTTTCTTCCATCACAGGGCCCCAACCAGCTGCAATGTTCCTGGCTAGCCCACCGTTTTCTCCTACCTGGGTACCCAGAGTGTGTGACCGTGTAGGGACTCTGAACTGCATGCATAACTGTCTGATTAATATAGCTTTTAAGCAAATCAACCTGATTACACCCCTCCCTTGTTCAAGTCCCCTGAATAAATCAGATTTAACTTTGTTTGCATTTAACCTGACTGTGGTTCCAGTTTGTGCCAAGAGTATTGTACTGTTGCTATTTTCTGTGCTTAACCTTGTTTTAAAGGGGGTCCCCAGGGTCAAACTAGAGGAACCAGCCCTGGTGGTAAGTGCAAACAGTGTGGGCAATTGCCTGGTGAATAAGGGTAATTGTGAAAGTAGTTATTGTATATTGTTCATGCCACTAGAAGGGAAAGAGGGGGGTTACAGTGTCCCAGAGGGCTGTGCCCAGGTTAGCTTGACCACTAACAACCCTGACCTCCGGGTGGAGGCACCTGTTTCATTACCCAGGCATCTTAACCTGTTATTACACAAGCCGGCAGGGGTAGTAGCCCTTGGGATAGTGCCACCTAGGGGTTGCATAAGGGAACACAGCATGATGAAGATAGGGAGGCATACCAAACTTCCCTAAGGGAAGCATGGAATGCAGTAAGGCAGGCAAAGGCCCAAAGTGAGGAAACACTAGCACGAACAGTAAAAGAAGGGAACAAGACTTTCTATAGATATATTAGTGAAAGGAGAAAGTCCAGAGGGGATATTGTTAAGATCAAAGGGGATAAGGGGGAGTGTGTTGAGGAGGACCAAGGAAAAGCATCTATCCTAAATAGATACCTCAGTATTTACTGAGGAGAAGGCAGGGCAGGGCCCACAGCTCAGCAGCATGGACACGGGGGTAGGGAGCTGTGCACAAGTCCCTTCACAAAAGAAAGGGTCCTACAAGAGCTTGCTAAGCTCAGGGTGGACAAGGCAATGGGATCAAATGGCATACATCCCAGGGTACTAAAGGAGCTAAGGGTGGAACTAGCAAAGCCATTATCAGAACTGTTCAGTGAGTCTTTGAGCACAGGAGAGGTCCCAGAAGACTGGTGAAGGGCTTATGTGATCCCGCTCCATGAGAGTGGTAGCAGGGAGGAGGCAGGGAACTACAGACCAATCAGTCTTACCTCAGTAGTGGGCAAGATTATGGAGGCACTCCTTAAGGAAAGAATAGTGTAACACCTGGAATCCATAGGAGCACAGGATCCAAGACAGCATGGGTTTACAACAGGAAGGTCCTGTCAAACTAATCTCATAGATTTCTTTGACTGGGTAACTAGAGTGGTGGACCAAGGGGGTACAGTTGATGTCACCTACCTTGACTTCAGCAAAGATTCCAATACTGTTCCACATAGAAGATTGATTAATAAGCTGGGTAGGCTCAGGGTGGGTCAGAGGTTGGTCAGCTGGGAGGCAAACTGGTTGGTGGGCAGAACACAGAGAATGGTGGTAAATGATATACAGTCAGAACAGATGCAAGTCACAAGTGGGGCACCTCAGGGATTAGTCCTGGGGCCAGTCCTTTCAATGTCTTCAACAGTGACATTGCAGATGGACTGGAGGGTAAGGTATATCTGTTTGCAGATGACACCAAGATCTGCAACAGAGTAGATGATCCAGATGTGGCGGGCAAAATGAGAAGAAATCTGGATAAACTGGCAAAATGGTCAGAAGAGTGGCAACTGGGGTTTAGCGCAAAGAAGTGCAAGATCATGCACATAGGGAAGAGAAACCCTAAAGCCACCTATAGATTGGGAGGGGAGTTGCTGGCAATCACAAGGGAAGAAAGAGACTTGGGTATCATCATCCCAGATGACCTGAAACCATCCAAGCAGACCACTAAAGCAGTAGATAAGGCTAGGGGGATAGGGTGTATTAGCAGGGGTATCACAAGTCATAAGAGGGAGGTAATAATCCCTCTTTACAAGACACTGGTTAGGCCCCATCTGGAGTACTGCATGCAGTACTGGAAGCCGCACCTGCACAAGGACATTAACAAAATGGAGGCAGTCCAGAGGAGGGCAATCAAAATGGTACAAGGACTGCATCAGAAAACATAGGAGGACAGATTAACAGAGCTCAATATGTATACCCTAGCACAAAGGAGGGAGAGAGGTGATATGATAGAAACATTCAAACATCTTAAGGGCATTACCAAGGTGAAAGTGTCTAACATGTTTCAATATAAGAAAAACAGCAGGAGGAGAGGACTCAGCATGAAATTAGAGGGAGGCTGATTAAGGGGTAATGTGAGGAAGTTCTTTTTCACAGAAAGGGTGGTGAATGCATGGAACGGCCTACCTCAGAAAGTGGTGGATATGAATACAGTGCAGGGCTTCAAACAGGCAAGGGATAGGCTTAAGGGAGCAATACATATGAGTACAAATAGATAGGCCATTGACAGAGTAAAGGCCTATGGCACATTCATAAGGTAGACAAAAATGGGTAGACTGCATGGGCCTTGTGGTCCTTATCTGCCTTCAACTTCTATGTTTCTATGTAAGGACAACCCAGGGAACTGCAGACTGGTCAGTCTGACCTCAATCATGCTGTCAACTTCTATGTTTCTACGTTTCTATATATTGATGGGAGTCACTGACTGACTGTTTAATTTGGTGAATACTTGTGTTAGCACTGACACTGGATGTGCGCTAGATGTTTTGGTATTCTGTAAATTTTATAAAATGAAGCTAAAGGTACAATGCTGATTGTGAAAACTTTTTACACTTTGGAGCTGTAAGAATTACTATACTCAATTTTTCAAATGAATTGCTTAGCTCTACTTATAAACCTTGGGACTCCAGAGTGAGAGGAGCCTCAAATATTGACAAAATGAACGGACTCCAATCCACAATGGAGCCACAACCTTGCTTGCTGATATGCAGAGAATAGATCACTTTACAATATAAAAAGGAATGTTACATTATGGGACTCCTCACAGAGACATTGAAGTGCTTCCTGTACTGTGTGCTATTGTAGTCTAATACGAAAAATGCTACACGTTACAAGGCTGATCTTATTTCTTTAGCTTTTGTTGACCGGGTAAGTGCACTAGACAAATCCTGCCTATTTTCAGGCACGACCCGGGGGAGGGGGATACAGATGAATGCCAACTGACCTTGAACCAGATTAAGCTGTTGGTGGTATTTTTAGTGAATGAGGGATATTTGGCCAGGACACCGGGGAAATTCCCCTACTCTGCTGGCGCTCTGTGGCCAGTAGAGGGCTGTGCTAGGTCTGCAGGATGGCAGATGAGATGCAGTCATGTAGGGAGCAGGAAGTTTGCATGGAGGCTCTCGCTATTGGAGATGCAGCTTTACCGCAATCTGAAAGGATCGTTGTCCTTATGAGTGGGACGCCTGAGTGCAACTTTTCCGGGTGTAACAGAAGATACTGGCAGGTCGCCAGTCCGAGAGAACATACCTGCAGGTGCTTCTTTAATATGCTGTCTTGTTTCTATGCCTACTATTTGCAAACTGGGAACCTCTTCTGAGTCGGGTTCGATTGTCAGCACAGACCCATTTTTAGTACCGGAACTTCCGGATATGGAGTCTGAGCGCACCGAAGGGCCAAGCGGACTTTCAGCAACTGAGGCAGCCTCTATTACCTCCCAAGTCGTTCAGTGGCAATTTGGACTAACTAATTCGACTACGGATGTTTTTGGGGACTGGTCGACTGAGGCCTCACTTTCACAATCAGGATGGCTTCGTACAACTCCGGGGACATGGGTACCTGATCCTGACTGGGTAGATGACGGGCCTACATCATCTGCCACTGTGCATGCCAACACACTGAGCTCAGGTACAGATTCTGGACGTCCTTCTGTTTCTATACAGCTTAAAAATGGTGCACACCTTATTCAAGGGGATTCTGAGGCCATTTCTGGCCCAAGTACATCCTCGGGGAGGTTGTGGTCAGAAATCTGGGCAACAGTCTACGAAATCAGGAGCTTCAGACAGCAACAAACGCATTCCTATGGCAGATCTATTTAAAAGTAAATTAGAACAAGCTCCTAGGAGGAATGCTGTGAGATTACGTTATAAGGGTGGGCTTTCTACTCATCCTGACAGGTATTAGGTTGCCAATCATTTGCTTAGAGGCTGTATGCATTTTCTTCCCTCTGACCTATATGCTTTAATTCATGCATCTGGGGAAGACTCTTTTGATGTCAGTTTTCAACTTAACAGTAGCCTAGAAAAATTCTGGGGAAAAATATTCTGCCCTTAAGAATACTCCTTTATGGAGCCCCTTTTTTGCCATTCCCCTTACTAGACCTCAAATTCGGTATGTTACTGTCATGTTCTGAAATGAAGGGGTGAATGTCAGTGATATTTACCACTGGTTACAGAACCGGTGTGACATTCTTGGCCCTCCTGAGGCTCTTTTGGATTTAGAAGGTATCTGGACTGTGGGATGGAAATTTAAAGTAAAGTTATTTCAGGTCGACTCTGATATTATTCATCTACCCAATAGTTTTTTTTTGGGTAAAGACAGAGGTGTTTGTTTTTATAGCGGGCAACCCAGGGCCTGCTATAAATGTGGCTCATGAATACATATCAGTAGCTCTCGTGATATGTTAAAATGCTCTTTGTGTGGGGGATATGGACATTCTATGGATCTATGTGAAAATATTTTTCAGTGTAACTTATGTGACGAGAAAGGGCGTGCTTTTCATCAGTGCCCTTGGGCGAAACGAAATAGGACTGAAGGTTGGGATCATGACGATTTAGTTTTTCAGGCTCAAGAAAAATACCAAGGTTTTCCACCTTCAGATCCTTCTAATCCCCACTCTGAGTCTACCACTTCTAGAGGTCCTCCTTTGGTACCCACTTCTGACTCTCTCCTCGCTAAAACTAGGCCTTCTATGTCACCCGAGCAGGGCCCTGCTCCTACCTCAGACCTTAGCCCTGATTCTATTGTCATTGAACCTGTTGTACCCAGTGAGACTACCATGCCCCCCCCCCCTTATTTGAAACTGTTAAGGGACGAAGATTTACCAGGTCCTCTCTCAAAATTCCCACTCCTTGTCCTATTTCTACAACAAACATCTCCCCCCCCCCCCCAGGAGGATCTGGGGAACTCTGATTTGGAGTCAGACACCTCACATATATCTGAGCTGGCTACTGAAGATGAAGAGAGCAGATCCACTGAACTTTCTAAAGAAAAAAAAGGGAAAAAAAAGAAAAGCCAGCAGCAGTTTAAAGGGAAGGCCTTGACAAAATTCAATGTAATAGATGGCTACTTTGAAGCTGATGTCTTTCGATGTCTGCAGCTTAAAAACCTATAAGAAACAGATATCCCTGTTTTGCTTTTTTGATTCCCTTAATGTTGATGTTATCTTTGTTCAAGAAACACATCTTTCCTCACTTACTGAGGTAGAACTACTTAAAAAACGATGGCATTGGGGGCCTTCCTTTTGGACTTTTGGTTTAGAAACTGCAGACGGGATTGGCATTCTCTTTAAATCTACTCAATTTCAAATTACTAGGCTTACTGGTATTAAGCCAGGGAGGACCTTGGTGCTTGACTGCTCCCTTGGGGATTTTTCTTTTCATTTTATTAATATTTACACCCCCCAGCTTAAAACAGTCAGAATTGAGCTATTTGAAGAAATTAAGCATTTCTTATTTACCAAGAAACATATTATTTGGAGAAGAGACTTCAACTGTACCTTGGACACTAAGCTTACAGGGGTCACCCAGAAGAAGATATATTGTGATTCCAATGCCTTAATACATATTATTTCTGGGGCCAGTATGCGGGATGCTTTTCGCAGTTTACATACCACAGGTGCTGGAGCTACTTATCATAGACACATATATGCTACCCGTATTGATATGCTTTTTATTTCTAAATATTTGATTCCTATTTTGTGTACATCTCAGCCCTCAGAATTTTCAGACCATAATATTCTATTTTGCACTTTAAGTTTAACTGCTATTCCTCCTAAAAATTTTTCCCCACATAATCGTTGGCGGTTTAATATGTCCCTTTTGGACTCCCCTCACCTTTTTTCTCGTACTGAAGTTTTTTTTGCAAGTCGGGACTCAGTTATGTGCTCCTATGATTCTTTACTGAATTGGTGGCTGGATACCAAAATGGAGCTTAAAAAGCTTATGCTGTCCTTTAGTAGGCATCAGGCTAACTCTAACTATTTAAATTATCTCCTTTTAAGAAATCAATTATATAAATTAATGTCTTTTCCCCCACGTGATAAGAAAGGATTTACTTCTCAAATTTTTGAACTCAAGAAACAGATGAAGAACTATCAATATGATAGGGCCAAATCCTTGGAGGTGGAATTTAGATTTAGCACACAGAAGACACCAGCATCAGACCCATATCCGGCATGCAAACAGAAGTTAGATAATACTCTAATGACTCATCTTACCTCTACTAATGGCACTGTAGTAAACATGGATTTAGAAATGCTAGCAGTAGTGCAGCAATTTGTTAGTACCACATTTCATCCCACACTTGGTAGTTTTTCTCCCGTATTGTCTGGGTTTACTGCACCATTGCCCCAGGTCCCTATGACCATGGTACAATCACTAGTACAACCTATATCATCCAAGGAGGTTGAGGCTGCTATATTCCAATTAAGTATGGGTACCTCTCCCGGATTGGATAGCATCCCCAATGACCTTTATAAAAAGTTTTTGCCTCATATGACCTATTCTGTGCCTTAGGTTTTCAACTCTATGTTGACTCCCTCTTCTTCTTATTTTGGGTTTAATACCTCTCTACTATATTTTTTTATTTAAATCAGGGGATAAAGCCCAGTTAGCTAACTGGAGGCCGTTGAGTTTATTAAATAGTGACTATAAGATTTTAGCTAAAATTCTTAATAGATTATTAATGGTTGCTGATCTCCTTATATATCCTGCTCAGACTTGTGCTATCCCCAAGAGACGTATACAACATAATTTATATATTTTATGGGATTTATTTGAAGCTAGCCATAAATAACATCTCTCTGGGTTCATAGTAGCCTTAGACCAGGCAAAATCCTTTGATAAAGTACAACATGATTATCATTTTCCCCTTTTGCTTAATTATGGTATTCTGAAATCCTTAGTGTTTTGGATTTCTTCCCTTTATGCTGGAGCAACTATTATACCTATGGTTAATGGACTATGTGGCACTGATATTCCTCTCAGTATTGGGGTGAGGCAAGGTTGTCCCTTAAGTCCTCTCTTGTACTCTTTTGTTTTGGACCCTGTAATACGACAAATAATTTGGGATAATACTATTTTAGGTGTGGCTCCTTCTCCTTTTTTGCCTCATGAGAAAATCACTGCTTATGCAGATGATGTTACTTTATTAGTTCAGGATGTACCTTCCTTAGCAAAAGCTTTACAGATTTTTTCCCATTTTGGAGCTTTGTCTAGAGCCAGGCTTAATATGGATAAGAGTTTTATTTTTTCTTTGAACTCTATCTGCCCAGTTTCTTTAGATACTTTAGGAATTCCAGTAGTTTCTTCCCCTCACAAAATTTTGGGTGTTTGGTTTGGTCCAGGTGATTTGGCGACTTACAATTGGGAAAAACAGCTACATACAGGAGAAAATAAGATTCACAGATGGAAGGGGTGGAAATTTGGGGAAAAGAAACAAATTATGATTATTAAACAATTTTTACTCCCTGTCTTTTTATTTTTATGTTATGTCTTCCCCCCTCCATTGCATCTGGAAACTAGAATTTTTAGTCTCTTTTTCTCAGATGCTTTGGGGCAACAGACTAAATCCTGTACGACGAGACATTACCTATTTGCTCACTAATAAAGGAGGATTAGCTATGATCAACCCTATTGTTTTCTATCATTCCCTGTTTTTTTTTTTTGGTTCCTTTACTTATTTATGGACCCCTGCTACCCTGTCCTGGCAGTTGTGGTCGCAATTTCTTTGGTCACGATATTTTGATAAATGGACGTTATTACCCCCTAAAATTCTATAAGCAGATCTTTTACCAGCTTATGGTTTATCCACTCTAAAAAAATGCAACAATGGAATGTTTCTTTTCCTACTTTACTGACTTTCAATAGAAAATCATTTTATAACTTATTGTGTATGATGTACAGAAAAGTATTTTATTATTTCCTGAATGTGTGCCTACTAAAATGATGTTTTCCTTACGTAAATTGATGGATTTTAGGATTCCCCCACATATTTGGGATATTGTATGGATTTCTATTCAGGGGAAACTGGGAGTTCGGGGGAATTTAAAATATAAACCCCTGACTGAAAGATTCTGTCTGAGACCTACCTGTATTAACAGTGAAGAAACTATGATGCATTTTTTAATTACCTGTCCCCATAGTAAATCTTTTTGGCAGGACGCTGCCACACATTGGCGTTTACCTTTTCTAAACCACATTTCTTATCACACCATTGTTTTAGGGGATTATACAGGGATCTGAGGGTCTTATCACAAAAGTACTCTGAATGTTTTCTTTTCTTTTGTTCAATGTTTCTTATGGCAGGCTCGTTGTCATTTTGTGTTACAACAACAGTTAGTTTTACATAGTACCACCTTTTCACAGATTGAAGACGGTTTATTATCTGTTAAAACCAAGGACATTCATAAATTCTCTAAAGCTAAAGTAGATACTTTACGGAAATATATTTTTTTTGAAATATGTTATGTTGACTGCTTTTTTTTACTTATGGTTTTATTTTCTTTTGTATAACTGAATAATCCTGTTGCTTCTTTTGTGATTTCTTTTCAATAAACTTCCCCTACTCTTTTCGATAAGTGCCATGGGATCTTTAACATCCACTTGAACTACCACCAATCCAGGCAGATGGGACCTTGGTTTAATGTCTCATCTGAAAAATGGCACCTCAGCAGTGCAGCACCCCTCTCATGCTGCACTACAGTGTCAGTACTGGGATATTAACCCAATTGCCAGATGTGGGAACTGAACCTACAGCCCTCTGATCTCCCGGCCTCAGAGGCAAGTGTGCTACCTACTGAGCCACTGACACTTGTTTTAAGTGACCACCTTCATTGAGCCTGTTTATTCCTAGAGGCTCCAGGACTATTATATGATTGTTCTGAGGGTTATACACTGTCCTTCTGTTTGTGGAAAGGTCTAAATTGTGGACTCGTGAGTTAATGGAGTTCTTAATGCTTTAAAATTCCATGGACTCTCAAACTATATGGAGCCATTATTTTATTTAACAGAAATTTTATATAAGGCTGTGTACTTAGGATGCTATAGATGGTATGTTTTAATATGTAGTATATTAACAGATCTATGTACTTGCTTATCATTCAGTGCTAAGGCCTGTTTTTATTTATCTGCAGGAGCTTTAATATGAGATTGGGTGCATCTGTATGCTGCTATGAAAGATATTCTCTGTTCTTAGAGAGTTTTTCCCCTTACAGTGGATTTTAACTGGCATTTTAATACATGCAAAGCTTAATTACCCAGGAATTCATTACACCGGGAAGTGTAATTAGTTAATACTATCTTTAGTATCTACCTTATTAAATATTGGGTAGTTTGCTCATGTTGCAAATGCTATATAATTACCTAATAGGTGTCATTCTTATTATTGTGGGCACCAGGAAGATTTTGCCTGAAGTGCGGCGGATGTTTCTATGGTGCTTTATTAAGGGTTCCACTGTATCCTCTTTAGTAGGATGCATAAGTGGAATGAATCCAACAGTGGCTAAATCATGTATGATGGGGCAGGACTAGCTATTGCCCTGCATTTTGTTGGTGAATAAGTTCTATGGGGTTCTTAATTCCCAAAGAAGTGGCTATGAACCATAATTAGGCATGGCACATAGTGGTAAAATGAACCAAAATGTAACTACTCTAAGGCATCTAGTGGGTTATAATGCTGGTGGAGTTCTATCTAGGCATGAAGAAACTGAAGGAGACTGCTCCCCAAAACACCTAAAAATTATGGATGTTATGGTAAAGGAATGGAGCACCCCATGGATGCTTATTTTCAGGGCTTTGGATATTTTCCTCCTGAGATACCCTATTTTGAATGTGGGGAAAAATAGATCATTAAGATAAAATATAAAAGATCCAGGTTAATAAGTCATTTCAAAATAACATCTGGAAAATGGCTATTCATAAATTGTTAATTAAGCTTAATCTGGTTCATGGTCGGTTGGCATTCATCTGTATCCCCTTCCCCCTGGGTTGTGCCTGAAAATAGACAGGATTTGTCTAGTGCACTTACCCGGACAACAAAAACTAAAATAAATAAAAAAAAAAAAAGGTGTATTATACAGTATAAGGCACTGTTTTGGAGTCTGATTGGCATGGAGTATGTATATTGTATAGTTGTATTGTTTGACATGTATTTTATCTTGTTTCGTAATAACTTACAGTCAATCGAATAAACTAAACTTGAACTTGAAGCTCTGACCCTGTTCATAACCTCAGATCTGCACCATATTGTGTGGTTGCTAAGCCTAAGGGATCACAGCAGCCAGAGAAAACACCTCACATGACTGAGGCACAGAGAGAGGCTGTGCCAGAGAACTCTGCAGCAGCCTGCAGTTCACTGACACAAGAGTCTGCACAGGGAGACCTCACTGATAAGCAGCAGCAGTGGCCAACTGCAAGGAAGGCAAAGCTGGAAGGGGTTTCATAAGAGGAAATGTGCAAGGCTCAGCAAGCAGATCTCTCTCTAGTTGCACTTAAGTTGTTTGCACCCAACAGCAGCAGTGATTCTGCAAGGGAGGAGCAGCAGAAAATATTTTGGGAAAGAGCTATTTTATACAGAGATTAGGTTTCTAAGAATGCACCTGAGCAATGGAATGTGTGCAAGCAGATTGTGGTTCCTTGGGAATAACGAGCAGTCCTCCTGGAATCAGTACACTAAATTCCTCTGTCCAAACACCAAGAGGTTAAACAGAAGCATTTGTTCCAGACCTTTTACTGGCTGATGCTGTACAAAGATGTGGCCAAGTACTGTTGCTTATGCCCAGAGTGTGGGGAAGAAAAGGGATCAAGCAAAGACTCCCCTGATTTCACTCCGTATTATTGAGGAACCATTTATTGGGTCACTGCAGACATTGTGGGCCCAATGGCTATGTGTAGCTTGAGGGGAAAGAAGTACGTTCTGGTCATAGTGGATATGCCACTTGATATCTGGAAGTTGTAGCCATGTCCTTCATAGAGGTGAAGAAGGTAGCAGAAGAGCTGCTTGCAGTTTTCAGCAGAGTTAGATTTCCCAGATAGATTTTGTCAGACCAGGGAACAAACTTTATATCTGATCTGATGACTGAGTTGTGGAAGTGGTGTAGGGTAGAGTCACTGCATACAGCCCCATACCACCCACAAATGCATGGCTCACCTGAGAGATTTAATGCAAGTGTGAAAAATATGCTTTGTACATTCACAGAATAGCACAAAAGGGACTTGGGCAAATTCCCACCCCACTTGCTGTTTGTATACTGGGAAGTCCCACTGTAGTCACTGGGCTTTTCACCTTTTGAGCTCCTTAATGCTCAATGGTTCAGGGGATCCCTATATCTAGTTACAGAGGAGTGGGAAGGGTCTACTGTCACCCAGAGGGAGTCTGTTGTGGACTATGTCCTGAATTCCAGGACTGGCTTAAAGAGTTCATGAGTCTTACTCAGGATGACTTAACTGCAGCAGCACAGAAGCAAAAGATTTGGTATAATAAAGGGACCAGAGCTTGATCGTACACCATAGGGCAGAAGGTAATGGTACTCACCCCAGTGAGGCATAACAAGCTGCAGGCAGCATGGGAGGGAAACTATGAGGTCATACACTAAGTGAATGATGTGGATTATGTGATAGAACTGCCCAATAGGGGGTGCACTCAGTGGGTAGTCATGTAACTGTGATGAAACCCTATTATGACCATGCTGACATTGCCCTTATGGTTAGCAGCACAGCAGATGGAGATCAGGACAAGCCTGCTCCAGACATGCTAAAGGAGCACCCTCCTGGGGTGCTGTGATGATGTCTAAATGGCTTATACCCAGAAAGCAGACCAGATGAGAGGAGTGCTTCAAGACTTTGCTCCACTTTTTACTGCCACCCCAGAGCGCACTGATGTCACATTGCATGAGGTGAAAACCACTGCAAAGAAGCCCATAAAGCAAAGGCAATGTCAGGAGCTAGAGGCAGTAAAAACAACAATGAAGGAACAGCTACAGGAAATGCTGGGTCTAGGAGTGATCCAGCCATCCAGTAGCCCATAGATACATAGATACATAGATACATAGACAGTGTCGGCAGATAAGGGCCTATGGCCCACCTAGTCTGCTCATTTGAGCTTGTAAGTTCAGTTTGTTTTCCTAGAAGTCTATTTCCCCTTACCCCTGACCTCTAGAATTCCTTTATGTCTATCCCAAGCATTCTTAAATCCCGTGATTGTTTCAGCCCCCACCACTTCCTCTGGCAGGGTGTTCCACTTGTCCACCACCTCGCTCTGTGAAGAAATTCTTTCTCATGTTCCTCTGAATCGTCCTCCTCCAACTTCATCCCATGCCCTCTGTCCTGAAACATCTTTTTCGCTTAAAAATAGTGTTTTCCTGCACCCTGTTCCTCCCTGTAAGATACTTGTATGTCTCTATCATATCCCTCTCTCCCTCCTTCTCCAGGAGTACATGTTCAGTTCCTTCAACCTGTCTTCATAGGACTTGTGATGCAACCCATGCACCATCTTTGTTGCCCTCTCTGAACCTTCTCTACCCTGTCTATGTCCTTACGTAGGTATGGTCTCCAGAACTGTACACTGTACTCCAGGTGGGGCCTCGCTAGTGTCTTGTATAGCGGAATTATGACCTCCTTTTCCTGCTGGTGATGCGCCTGTTCATACATCCCAGCATCCTATTTGCTTTACCTGATGCCTTGTCACACTGTTTCCTTACCTTGAGGTCATCAGAGATGACAACCCCAAGATCCCTTTCCTGCTTGGTGAATGCTATATCCTCACCCCCAACTGATATATTGTGCCAGGGTTTTGTGCCCCATATGTATTATCTTGCACTTCTTTTGCATTGAATTTCAACTGCCAAACCTTGACCATTCTTCAAGTTTCTGCAGGTCCCTTCTCATTCTGTCTACACCTCTGGTGTGTCTACTCTGTTACAGAGCTTTGTGTCATCAGCGAACAGTGAAATTCTGCCTTCTATATCCTGTGCAATGTCACTGATGAAGATGTTAGAATAGGACCGTCCCAGCACTGATCCCTGTGGTACCCCACTGGTCACTCTTCCTCTGTGGAGTGACAGCCATTTACCACCACCCTCTGTGTCCTGCCACCCAGCCAGTTACCTACCCACCACACTACTGTCCTGCCCACACCCATATTCCCCAGTTTGTGTAATAGTCTTCTATGTGGCACAGTGTCAAAGGCCTTGCTGAAGTCCAGATAGGCCATGTCCACTGCCCTCCCCTGATCCACCTCCCTAGTCACCCAGTCAAAAAATTCAATGAGGTTGGTCTGACATGACCTCCCCCTGGTGAAACCATGCTGCCTTGGGTCCTGTAGTCCATTGACAACCAGATGTCCCACCAATCTCTCCTTCAGTAGTGCTTCCATGATCTTCCCCACTACCGAGGTGAGGCTGACTGGTCTGTAGTTCCCTGCTTCCTCTTTGTTCCCACTTTTGTATAAGGGGACTACATCTGCTGTCCCTCCAGTCTTTGGGTACTCTCCCTGTTTCCAGTGATTGGCTGAACAGGATAGCCAGAGGTTCAGCCACCACCTCTCTTAGTTCTTTAAGGACCCTGGGTGCACCCCATCTGGCCCTATTGCTTTATCAGCTCTTATTACTTCCAGTTCCTTCAGGACCCTTTCTCGTAAAGGGACTCGTGTCCATTTCTGCACCATTCTCACCCCTTGTACTCCTTCAGACCCATTACCCCTCTTCCTTAGTAAAGACTGAGCAGAAATACCTGTTCAATATGTCAGCTTTACTGTTGTCATCCTCCACGCTGCTCCCATCCTCCCCTTCAGTCTCACTATCCCTCCCTTTGTCCTTCTTTTTCACTTATGTACCTGTAAAGGTTTTGTCCCCTTTAACCACTGATTTTGCAATGTGTTCTTCTGTCTGAGCTTTGGCTTCTTACTGACTTCCCTGCCTCCCTTTGTTTCTCCTGGTACTTCTCCCTATCCCCTTCTGCCTGTGTCTTTTGTATTGCCTGAATGCAATCTTTTGGCTTTACTTTCTTTGCTACCTCTTTGGAAAACCATAATGGTCCTCTTCTTTTCCTCTGCTAACCTGCTTAATGCATAATTCTGTTGTTCTTATAATCCCCATTTTAAATACTGCCCACTGTTCCTCAATCCCTGATTCCTGTCCCATTCCCTAATGCCTCTTTCAAGCATCTCCCATTTTCCCAAAGTCTGCCCCCTAAAATCCAGGATACGTTGTTTTTGTGGTTTGGTTCTGCTCTTTCTGTGATTTCAAACACAATGACTGGTGGTCACTGTTACCCAGGTGCTCCCCACTGTTACCCCCATTACACTGTCCCTGTTTGTGAGCATAAGGTCCAGTATTGCCTTCTGCCGAGTTGGTTCCATGACCAGTTGCTTGAGGAAGGCACCCTGAAGGAGTCCAGGATAAATCTGCTCCTAGTTGATGCTGCTGCTGGATGCTCCAGTCCACGCCTGGTATATTGAAGTTCCAACCAGTACTACCTCACTCTTTGTCTGCCATCCTTTGATGGCTAGCATCAGCTCCCTCATCTGTTTCTTCCTTCCTGGGCTGGTGGTCTATAGACCACACCGTGCGGATGGCTGGCCCCATTTTCCTTTCCAGCTTAACCCACAGTATCTCTCCCCATTTTGTTCCTCCTGGATCTGTGTGGCCTTATGTCATTTTTCACATACAGTGCCACCCTCCTCCCTTCCTGCCTGCTCTGTCTCTTCTTCTGAATATGTTGTAGCCAGGTATGGCCATCTCCAGTCATGGTTATCATTACACCAGGTTTCAGTGATGGCCACAATGTCCAGGTCTGACTGTACCATGACAGCCTCCAGATCTTCCATCTTGTTGCTAAGGCTCCTGGCATTTGCACACATGGCTTTCCATGATTTGACCTCCCTAGACTGCTTCACTGTTCTACTCAGCCCCTTCCTTGGTTGTCATTTATCCTTGGCTCTCCTTGCTGTCTGCCCTTCTGCTGAATTTTGCCCCTTTTCTGCTTATCCACCTTTTGGACACTAATCTCCATCTTTTGCACACTGCTTTGCAGAGATAGCCACTCCTCTGGCTCATGGATAGCCCCAGTGGTTCTGATTCCAAGGAAAGATGGAACTACCAGGTTCTGTGTTGATCACAAGTGGGTTAACAAAGTTACAGTACCCGACATGTACGCCATGCCTAGGACAGATGAGGTACTGGACAGATTAGGAGGTGCTAGCTACCCCACTACAAAGGATTTGACAAAGAGAGACTGGCAAATGTGGCTATCTGTGGACACTCATGCAATGACAGCATTTGTCACCACATTTGGTTTGTCTGAATTCACTTTTATGCCTTTCAGCATGAAGAATTCACCAGCCGTTTTCTAGAAGCTAATTGACAGGGTCCTGAAGGGGACTGAACACTTTGCTCTAGCCTACATGAATGATATGGGCTTATTTAGCCGGACATGGGACTGGCATCTCACCCATGTGACAGAAGTCCTGATCAGACAACAGGATGCAGGACTAACTATTAAGCCAGTGAAGTGCCAAATCGGGATGGCAGCGGTGCCATACTTTGGACATGGTGTGGGAAGAGGGCACATCAGGTCTAAGCCAGCTTGGGTTAAGGCACTTCGGGACTGGCTCACCCCCAAACTAAGAATCAACTGAGTGCATTTCTAGAAACTGTGGGGTAACATCACAAATTTGTTAAAAATTATAGTAACTACCATTGCAGACTCAGTAACAGACAGAACAGCTAAGAAGCTGCCAGAGAAGATTCAGTAGAGAAGTGCTGTGAAAAGACTTCCAGCAACTGAAACTGGCACTATGCCAAGTGCCGCTGCTGGTGAGCCCAGATTACAATTTGAGTTTTATTGTTAAGACAGAAGCAAGTGACAGGGCCTGTGGAAGTGCTCTGTCAAGGACCTGGGGCTAGCGTAGAAAGGTCAGTGGTTTACCTCTGCCAGAAACTGCTACTGAAGGAAATGAACTATTTTACTATTGAGAAGGAGTATCTAACCATTGTCTGGGCAATCAAAAAAATACACTATCCCTATCTGCATGAAAGGTCATTCACAGTGGCCACAGACCACAATCCATTGCAACGGTTGAACAGAATGAGTGGGCAAAAATGCCAAATTGTTGCATTGGAGTATCAGTCTCCAAGGCTATGATTTCACCATACAGCATCACAGTGGAGTGCAAAATGCATCTGCCCATATAGCCCACATGACATAGCTATTCATGGACCTCACAAATATGCAACTTCATAAAAAAGGGGAGGTATGTGAAGATTGGGCAACTTTTGCAGGTATTCTGAAATATTTTGTCAAATGCTAGTACCTTCTGCAGCAATGGGGGCCAGGAGGCATTGCTGAAATGTGAGGAAACTTGCTTATTTGGGAGAGTCTCAGCAGCCTGGCAGGGTTTCTTAAGTGGTGTGAACTTTTATTGTGCTGGCTTCCTGAAAGGGGGCTAAGTTTGTTAGTACATAAAGGACTCAGAGACAGACTGTCTCAATGGCATCTGAACACATACATTTAGACAATAAAAATAATCTGCAAGAGAAAGGTGGGTCCCTGAAACACAGAGGACAGATAATATTGCAAGGTAGGCATCACCCAAAATTCCAGGCCTGAATTGGTTTCAGCCGATTGGATGAACCTGGGTACAGGAGGGTGACATCACAGCCTTGCTCAACCAAGGCACCTGGGGGAGAGAGAGAGAGAGAGAGGGAGAGAGGGAGAGAGGGAGAGGTTATAAATACTTCAACCCAGCTATTTTCAGTCTTTTTGCTGGGGTTCCTGTGTGTCCAAGGAGGGAGCCAGACTGTGTGTCTGCAGAGAGAGAGACTGAGGTAACAAGACTAGTGGAAAGTAAGGTATAAAGCCTCTGTAACTTGTAGTAAAGATAGAAGTGTTTACCTGCACAATTGTGCAAGCTTTCTTTTATAATCCTGTATGTGTACTGTTGTTCTACTATGTGTAAATAGTGATCTTCTTCTAGGATATCTCTTTCATTGGGCCACACCTATGGAACTATAAGCCACTAGGCACTAGGACCACATGGAAACTTTTACAAGCAGTCCACTAGCGGCCACCCACAACAACATCAGACATCTGCTCTCCCATGTAAACATGGGCAGCCCCTTCCCTCCTCAGTTCTTTTCCCATTGTTGACCACAGTCGTTGGACTGTGCACGGAAACAATATTGTTATCATCACTGCTTTTTCTTTTTTCTCACTATAGTAAGCAATCACTTTCATAAGTGATTTTTGACAGCATATATGCCATCTAAGAAGCCATTTAAACTGTTCCCTTATTGCAAATGCAGTGAAAAGATATACACCAGAGAGTCACACGACATCTGCACATGCTGACTCGGCCCAGACCATAACATGCACGTGTGACCAATTTGCAAAGGGTTAAACGTAGCCATCCACCAATGTTGAAATGGCACTTTGGGGATGCACGTCTTAAAACAGCAGACAGCCCAAATGGAGAAAGAGCTCCGGCAAAAGAGTTCAATTGAATCGCTAGCTCACTCCTCAGGGTCCAAATCTTTGAAATCCTGGGAGAAATCGTTTGGGTCTCATAAGCATAAACACCAGAACAGAGAACGAGAAAGGAGAAGACCTCTCTGGTATGCTCCAGATCAGCCCTTCATACAGGTACAACCACTTCAGCACTGTCGACTGCTCCGGCAGTGCTGCTGCCCACTGCCCAGACCATCGACCTCACTTACAGGCTGTAGGCGCCACCAGGCCTAGTACGGCTGGTGCATCACCGTTAATGCCAGGGACCTTGCCTCTTCTGTCGACCTCTACCGGCATTCCCATCAATTACATGGGTGCCAACATCCAGGTGATGCTATCGTCCTTTACAGACATGCTTAAGTGCCTATTACCTCCTTTTAGTGTACCAGGCGGTTCACTGAAGGGGCCTGTAAATCAAAGCCCCATACTGATGCATCCTAGGGCCATGTCTCAGCCCCTTTCTCGAGCACCAATGGCCTTGCCAGTGAACTCCCTCCATCCTGTCAACCAGACTGACAATGACTTCAAGTACAATCCTGACTTTATGATGCAGGATGACGATGAGGAGGCTGTAGACTATGTGAACAGTCCTTATGAAAGGACTAGTTCCACTGTGTCTATTTGCAGTAAGGACTTGGTGGTTTACACCCCAAGGTCCCCCCAGAGGACACATTTTTTTTTATCACCATGATGCAGCAGTTACAGGCAGCCAAGGGGTTTGATTTGGAGGAACAGGACACAACCAAAAAAAAAATCATATTGATTTCTTGGAATTGCCTGATGCCCCTCCTATAGTAATACCACCCCTTCTCCCCATCCTGCAGGATGCCACCTATGCTGCCCGGCATAGGCAAAATGTGATTCCTGCCATACCTAGAAAGGCAGATAAGATATATATATATATATATATAACCCCCTCAGGAAAACCTTGTTTTGCTGGTCAACCTGAGGCGGAATCTGTGGTGATAAATGCTGTCCATGATAGATCAGGGCACCAACACACCTTAGCTCACTTCCTCTTGATAAGGAGTCCAGGAGGTTAGATGTGCTGGGTAAGAGAACCTATGCCTCAGCCTCTCTGGGCCTCAGAATAGCAAACTACCAGGCCCATGCGGTCAAATACCAGAATTCACTATGGAGAAAGGCTAAAGCTGCTACTCAAGCCTTACCTAGAAGGTACACCTAAACAGGAGCTTCCCAAAGCTCTACTAGCTGGGGCTGATATAGGAAAACACTTACCACATATGGCTTATGACATACTGATGCTTCAGCCAGACCAGCTGCCTCAGGAATATGCCTCAGAAGGTACTCCAGGCTCAGGGACACAGGCTTTGCGAAAAACGTACAGCAGTCATTCTCAGTGTCTCCTTTAGAGGATACAAGTTGTTTGGCGCATATGTTCAGGATATCCTCTCTAATCTCCAGGCCTCAGGTAGGATCTTGAAGTCAGTAAATTCCCTCTGTCATACCCAACCAAGGGGTAGACAGAGGATAACTTTTCATCCTTCCAGTACTAGACACCATACCACTACCGGACAACAAAGTGAGGGCAAGGGAGCAGCAGCCTTACCCACGCCAGGAACCACTCCGGGTGCCCACTCAAAAGCCCCTAGTGGTGGTGATGCAGAAGGAGCCACCACTGCTGGCTCTGCCTGACTCCTTCTACACCCAAAACCATTGCCTCCAGGGGTGGTTGTCGGGGGCCATCTCTACTGCCACCTAAATAAGTGGAAGAAGGTAATCTCAGATGCCTGGGTCCTGGAAATAGTAGTACAAGGTCATTCTGTGGAACTTCTTCTAGAGCTACCTCCAGACCATTCACCAGTGCCAACACACTATCTTTCTGATCATATCCCTCTGCTCCTGGAGGAAGTCCATACTTTGCTTCAGAAGAGGGCCATAGAACCTGTAACCATGGAACAGAGAAACACAGGGTTCTACTCTTGATATTTGCTAGTCCCAAAATGGACAGGAGATCTAACGCAAATTCTGGACCTCAGGGACCTGAACTTTCTTACAGAGTACAAAACGTTCAGGATGGTCACTCTACAGGGCCTGCTCCACTTACTACAAGTAGGGGATTGGATCTGTTCCTCGACATGAAGGATGCCCACCTTCATATAAAAATGTGCAAACTTCACAGGAAATATTTGAGATTCCTGTTTCAAGGGGAACACTACCAGTTTCGAGCATTGCCCTTTGGTTTATCATCTTCACCACAGATCTTTACTAAATGCTTGGCAGTGGTAGCAGCAGCAGCCCTTTGCAGGGAAGGCCTCTATGTGTCTCCCTACCTTAACAACTGGCTATTGAAATCTCACTACAAGAAGCAGCTCCTGCACAGCCTAGCTTGAACAAGGCAGATGTTTGATGCACTAGGGGTTATTGTCAATGTACCCACGTTTGTCTTGACACCTTGCCAGTGCCTGTAGTATATAGGGGCAGTTTTGCACAGAGTTCAAGTCTCAGCCTTCATGCCTCTGGACAGTGCTAAAGATCTGATTGCCCAGGACCAAATGGTCCACAACAGCTAGTATTTCATTGACTCCTGGGGCTGATGGCAGTGGTCATCGTCATGGTACCTCTAGCCAGACTACATATGAGGATACCTCAGTGGACCCTAATAGTCCAGTGGGACCAACTCACAGATAATCTAGAACAGAGGGTTTTAGTAACCTCTCCTGCACAAAAAAAGTGCTGAAATGGTGGATGGAACCGAGCACCCTGTTAAATTGGGTTCCTTTTCTAATCCCTCCCTCACTAGATTTTAACTATAGATACCTCAGGGATGGGCTGGGAGGTCCATTTGGTGCCCCATAAGAGGCAGGGTACATGGACCACAGTGGACAGCACCCTGCACATAAATGCTCTAGAAATGAGAGCTGTTCTGTATGACCTACAGGCCTTCCAGATGCACCTGTCCCTGGGCCCTCTGCTAGTACAGATGAACAATGTCAGTGCAATGAATTACATCAACAAGCCAGGGGGAATTCATTCTTAACCCCATGCAGGGAAGCAATGAGAGTCTTGAATTGGACTCTTGAAGATGATCTAGAACTGTCAGCAGTACATGTTCCAGGCACCAAAAACATCTTGGCAGACAGGTCACAGTGCAGAGTGCATGAGTGGAAACTGTTGACCTCAGTGGTGGAAGATCTGTTCGATAGATGGGGTCATGCAGAGTTGGATCTTTCTGTGACTCCACACAACGCAAAACTGCCATTTTTCTGCTTGCTCATTCTAGGGCCTGGAGTTTTCTGAAGAAACATGTTGTCCCTGTATGCCTTCCTTCCCTTCCATCTCATCAGAGGGTGCTACTCAAACTCCAGATGAAAGGGGCAACTCTAATCTTCATTGCTCCCTTATAGCCATGACAGATCTGGTTCCCTCTACTGCAGCAGCTGGCAGTGGAACCCCCCCACCCCAGTACCTCTGTCCTTATGCCAGGGACTTCCATCACAGGAACAGGGAATCCTGGTCCATCCAGACCTCAAATTGTTTCACATCCATGCATGGCTCCCCAAAACATAGCCATTGCTAGATTTGGTTTTTCCCAAAAGGTGGCTGCCAGAAAGTTCTCCACCAGGGCCACTTATTCTATGAACTGTAAGCGGTTTGCTTTTTGGGTTGCTTCTCATCACTTAGATCCATTTACCTGTCCAGTAAATCAGGTTCTAGAGTACCTGCTGTCCTTGTCAGATACAGGCCTGCAGTATTCTTCTATTAAAGTGCATTTGGCAGACATTTCAGCTTTCCATGTGCTTACTGAGGGTGATACAGCTGCATAGCTGGAGGTGGCCCGTACGTTTTTGAGAGGCATTCTGCACTTCAAGCCTCCTATCCGTAATCCAGTCCTATCTTGTGATTTGAATTATGTGTTGGAAAAGCTTACTTTGTCTCCTTTTGAGCCAGCCGTGACTTGTGGCTTATGCTTTCTTTCTTTGACAGCATTGTTTTTGGTTGCCATTACTTGTGCTCACGGGATTTCAGAGCTGCAGGCTCTAACGTGTGAGCCTCCTTACTTGATTTTCCACAAAGACAGGATGTCTTTGTGTACTAATATTAAATTTTTACCAAAGGTGGTGTTTGAGTTTACTTTAAATCAAACCATCCACCTGCCAGTTTATTTTCCTGAGCATGCCAATCCAGGGGAAGCATGGTTCCATACTGTAGATGTACACAGACTACTCAGGTACTAAAGAGGGCACTCCAGTTTCTAAACAGTGCCTGTCCAAATGGTTAGCAAATGTAATATTTTTTGCTAGTACGGTAGGGAACTTCCTGGGGTTGTTCACGTTCATTCCACTAGAGGTATGGCAACATGTGTTGCATGTTTCAAGAATTTGTCTGCTGCAGAAATCTGTGCAACTCTCACCTGGAGTACTGTCTACACTTTCACTAAACACTACAGTCTGGACATTGCCTCCCAAAAAAGGGCTGGCTTTGGCCTAGCTGTGCTTCAAGGCCTGTTTTCTTAGGCTTGTAGGCTCCTGCCACCCAGACTGTTTATGGTCAATACTGCTTGGTACTCATTCCATAGGGGTGGCCTGATGAAAGAGATATCCTTGAAGAAGATAATACTCACCATAACAGTAGATCTTTGAGAGAATCTCTTTAATCAGGCCATGCCGTTCCACCCTCCATCCCCCTATCGTATCCTGAGACTCTGATGAGTGCTGTCTCCTTCTTCTTGACACTCTATCTGCTGTTCTCAGACTCACCTGGTTGACAGTGCCTTAGGTTCTGTCCTGGTCCCCCACAGGGAGGCTCTCCAAGTATGCTCTCCAGCAGGGAACTGAGGAAGGAAGGGGCTGCCCACGTTCATATGGGACAGCTGACATCTGACATCATCATGGGTAGCCCCCAGTGGACTGCTTGCAAAAGTTTCTGTATGGTCCTAGTGTCTGGTGACTTATAGTTCCATAGGTTTGGCCTGATGAAAGAGATTCTCTTGAAGATCTACTGTTACAGTGAGTACATAACTGCTTTTTATACCTGATTATTACTGTTGTATTTACACAACCAGTGTTTAGTAATAAATTATTTTTCTAAAGACTGAAATAACTGGTTGTTTGTGACTACATCTCTGATAGAAGGGTACCTGCATAAAAGGGGGTGCACAGCAAAAGGTCTCCGAGAGAGTAGAGTGTGTCCTACCCAGAGCAGAAACCCTCACTATGTAGAGTCTAAAGGCTAGGAGTGGAAAATGGCTATCAGAGCAATGGGGTCTGACCTCTTGCTAGTCTGACCTCTTGCAAAAGAGGGGACCTTGACAGTGGTGATGCTGGTCCAGATGGTTCTGGTGGAAAAGGCCTGAGAGAGACAGAAAGAGGCTCACTGGGGACTATGGGGTGCTCTGGTCATCACTCAGAGTGTGTTGACTGCACAGCATTACCAAATTGGCAAATGTCAGCACGCTTATTGGAGCAGTGAAACTGCTTTGAAAATTCTGCTTACTGGTAGAAAATCAACATCATAGGCCAGATCAACGACCACAGGCTGCAGTGGGCAGTCTGATTTCCAGCCACCTTGTTCATGCACAGCCTGACACACCTCCAGAACCTACTTTTTTCCCACTAAAACTATACTAACATGTTTAATTTGCATTCTGCAGTCAAATGTAAAACAGTGAGATACAGAACTAGGCCTGAAGTTGTAAGCCCACCCTCCAATCTTTAAATCAGTGAAATATTACCAGGAAGATTTGTTCCAAACAAATTAGCAAACTCTTGTTTAAAATAGTTCAGTTTCTGGTATTAACAGTCATATAACACAGACTGCAGAAACAAATCCAGATAAAGCTGTTTTTTTTAGTATTTTAAGGTAGAGAAGGGAAACAAAGTGTGTCTGTGTGGGGGGGGGGGCACTAAGGCCAGTGCAGAGTAATTAGTTAGGGTGAACAGATTGGATTAGTCAATGAGCCTTTCTCTGCCATCATGCTAGCACCCAATAGGAGACACAAAAGACTGTTAGGCCTATTCTGCTGACTTTTAGTATGTTAGTATCATCATCTATCAAATAAACAAAGTGAAAGTAAGAACAGCAGCCAACAGCAAGAAGGGATGTCTGGATCTTGCCACTGTCTTCCAGAACTGCAGTGTAGGTCACATTGTGTGCCTTAGGCAAGCCTAGAGATCATCAGGCTTATTGGCTGTTGTTGGTCACTTGCTTCTGCTGAATAATTCCACCAAATACCTCCAAATACAGCAAGTATTCAGAATTCAGCCAAATACCCATAGTAGTTAGTGTATTCTTCAGTCAATCCAGATTCTGTGCACACTTGAAGTGATCTTTATCTGGATCCATCCCATAAATTGGCACGCACAGTCTCCTAGTAAGGTCTAAGAATCTGCCAAATGTCATGGTATTACATTCTCTAGTTTTAAAGTTTCAGGGGCTTAAATTTGTAGTTTACATTCTTGAAAAATTTAATTTTAAATGTTGTAAAAGTTTGACTACTTTTAGTTCAATCCCATTTAAAGCTGCGAATATGAACTTTTTAAATGACCATGTGGCATACAACAGCTTCTCTGGTTAAATTTGGATATGTTGTTTTAAAATTAGAGGGAAATAACTCAAATTTAAATTTTGGCAACATGTTTGGTAAGCTATAACTGAATCCCATTTGAAGCTAGAAATCTGAAACTGTACATATGTAGTGATAACCTTTATATCTATCAAATTTTATAACATTTCATAGAATACTATCAAAATTCATGCAGGAGAGCTGTTTTTCTAAGGAGCTGCATTTGGGGAGCACCTGCCACAAGGAGCAGCGACTGGAGGGCTTCTGCCATAGCGGAGGCAAGAAGCGGCGATCAGGGAGAACCCGCTACAAAGAGTGTGGTAACTGGAGGGCTTCTGCTGCAAAAATCTTTTTCCGCATCGGCGATTTGGGCTGTAAGGGAGTCTGCTGTGGACTGCAGTGCATACCAGAAAACTGAACTGTGCAGCCAGTGCTAGGACCAATCAGGCCCGAGGATGGGCTTTTTGAACTAGTGGCCAGGCTATAACAGCCAAGTCCAGCTGCTGCAACTGATTCATGCAGGACAGCTGTTTTTCATCCCACCCACCCACCCTCTCCGGCCCCGACCTCTGTTAAATGGACTTGGGGGAGGGAGGAGCTAGCCAAGAAGTTGTGGACAGGGGAAGGTCTAACAGGTGTGGAGAAGGAGACCTGGGCTGGGCTACAAGCTCTGCACCAGCCTGATTATGCTATGCTGCCTTTTGTTCTGTAGCTAAATTTCCTTTATGCAGTCATTTGTTCAGTAGCCAAAATTCCTTTATCTTGCATTGTGATCATGTTATGCTGCCTTTTGTTCTGTAGCTAAATGTCCTTTATGCAGTCATTTGTTTGGTAGCCAAAATTCCTTTATTTTGCAGGGGTCTCTTAAGCAGGTAGCTCAGCCACCCAGCAGACACTGGGAGGGTTCTTAAACGGGCTTCAGTAGGGTTGGGGAAAAATGTTGGGGCAACTGACTTGGATAGGAGATTGCAATAGAATGGAGACAGGGCTATGATATGGTCCTTGGACCACAAGGGTGGGCATCTTTGGAAGGGTGGTGGGGTGTGTTGAGTGTGGGTCAGCCATAGTACTAGTCTTGGTTTGGAGTATGGGGGGCTGCATGGTGTGCAGACAGCTCGCACAACTAAAGAAAGAAGTCAGGTGGTTAATATGGATGCTAGGTAGGGAAGGGGTGGGGGATGTGGAGGAATGTGGCTCTGCAATGGGGGTAAGATGGGGTTGGGGCAGAAAAGATGCAGTGGGTCCAGGGCCAGCACCTGCAATAGACAACAGCAGTCAGGGAAAAGATGGTAGGATCACAAGGGACTATGCAAGAAGGGTGGGAGTTGTTGGGTGGGCACTAGGAGGCTCCAGGGAGCTCAGGTAGAGGTAGTCCAGGAAGTGAGAAGGGCCATGGGCACTGACAGGTTGCAAGGAGCAGAGGTCCAAGGCATGTGCAAAGGAGAACTGATGGGGGGCTACTGGGGGAACTGAGACAGTAGACATAGAGCAGAATAACAGATTTGCACCACTAGTGCTGATAAACGAAGGGGAGAATGGGGACTGTGGAGCAGAGGTGGCATCAGGAGGAACAAGAGAGTTGGGTACAATGAGAGAGGATCAGTAGTCAGGGGCTGTTCCCAAGCAAAAGGACACAGTAGCAGCAGGGGGAGCAGTATGCAGTGGGCACACAGTATTTGAAAATGGGGGGGGGCATCAGAGCTAAGGATAGAGCCGGGGCCAGTATAGGAAAAGGAGCTGGGGGAAGGGAGTGTCTGAGAAGGGATGATGTGGACTTGGTGCTGAGGGAGAGTGGAGTCCAGGGGAAGGGGACCAGCAGGGACACGGTCAGTGGGAAAGTAGGAAAAAAAGAACTTTGACAGGGCAGAAGTGAGTTCCTCCGAGCATCAGAAGGGGTCCCTGGTTCCCAGAGGTGCTGTGGGGAGGGACTGAAGCGGCGTAGCAGGGGGGAGCTAGGGGGAGACGGGTCAGTTAGGAGAAAGACCTGGAACAGGAAGAATATGGCAGTCAATGGCACTCAAACAGTGGGGGCAGAAGGGGAAACCGACACAGTAAAGGCAAAGTGGGGAGTGGCAGAAAAAGGGGAAAGGATCAAGGGAAAGGAGGAAGTTAGAGTGCTCAAGTGGGGGGACTCCATGATTAGGGGTATTAAGGCGGAAGGGTGGGATGAGGGAGAACTCTGTGCTATCAGTGTTAAGAGTATATCTGGTCTGATTATGCATAAGGCCAAGCACCTGGTCTATGCCCTGGTGAAGGAATATGGTGGAACCCCTGACATATTAGTGCACCTGGGCACAAATGACATAGAGGGAAATAGTGCGCTGGAGATTCAGGCAATTTTACGGGAGCTAGCCAGGGTCTGTCTTGCCATAAGGTGCTCGGTCTCCTTCTCAGAGATCCTTCCAGTGCTTAGAACTAGCGTGGAAAATAAACAAAAAATTAGGGAGGTAAATGAGTGGCTGGGGGTTATGGGTTTGTGGGAGACTGGGGTGCAAACTGGGAGGACAAGGGGCTGTATGCAAGGGATAGACTCCATATCAATTTGCAGGGGAAGGAGGTATTGAAACAGAAACTGACCGAATCCATCCAAGCTAGGTGGGGTTTAAACTTGTGAGGGGGGCTAGGGCTTGAGGATGGTCATAGCATGCACATCAAGGAAGGGCTTGGCCTTCTCCCCCAAGCGGCGAGGGGGTGGTGCAAAATGGGAGAAACCAACTGTGCAAGGGGGAATCCCAAGCAGACAGCTAGTTGGGAGTTCCCAGGTTGGGGGGATGGGAGGGTTGGAGGGTGGTCCTAATTAACACCATGGGAAACAAGATGCCTGAGCTTCAGGCAATGATAGTAGAGGAAGAAGTGGATGGGGTGGCTGTCACTGAAACTTGGGCTGCTCCTGGAAATGACTGGGACCTAAACCTGAGGGGGTACACTGCTTTCAGGAAGGACAGGGCTGTGGGCTGGGGGGAGTAGCATGCATCATTAGAAGTGGCATAGAGGTAAGCAGAGTGGAGGGTGCAGAGGGAAATGTAGAGGCTTTATGGGTCACCTTGCAGGCATTGGAGGCAAGAGGGTGAATATGAGGGTGGCTTATATTCGACCCATGCAGGCGCGGAAGATCTTGAGGAAGGCCTGGTGGCAAATCTTAGGGACCACTGTGGTCAGGGGGTGGGAAGAACAGTGGTGCTGGGTGACCTAAACATGTCAGGGGCTGACTGGGGAACTTTGGCATCCTCATTGGTCAGGGAACAGTGCCTGCTGGATGACTTCCAGAATGTATTCCTTTCCCAACTAGTTGCTGACCGACGAGGCAGGGTCGTATCCTGGATGTGGTCCTGATGGACTGTGAACTGGTTAAGGACCTAGTGGTTGGGGACCCACTGGTGGGGAGCGATCATGCCACTGTCTGGTTTTACCTAGACCTGGGGGGGGGGGAGAAGATCCCATGAAAATGGCAGTAGTTGACTTCAAGGGAGCAGACTTCAAGGGTATGGAGCAGATCCCCCAGGGTCACTTGGAGGTGATCAGACTGGAAATAGACACAGAGAGCAGGTAGGAAATTATCAAGGGAGGGCTCCTGGAAGCTACCAAGGCCTGCACAAAGGTACGGCGCAAGTTTGGTAGAGCCAGAAAGCCAAGCTGGTGGTCTAGGGAGGTCAATGAAGTGGAGAGGGGGGAAAAAGGGCTGCTTATAGCCGATACAGACACTCACGTGGGGTCATGGACAAGGGGGAGTATGATATGGTATCCAGGAAGGGAACCAGGGTGGTGAGATCGGCCAAGGCAAGGATGGAGCAGAAGCTGGCATAGGGGATCAGGAGAGCTGATAAGGGTTTTTTTAGGTACATCAGGGAAAGAAGAAAAGTGAGGGGGCAGATTAGTAGGCTAAGGTCAGAGAGTGGGTAGACTAAAGAGAACAGGGAGCAGGCAGAGGTACTTAACAATTACTTTTCCCCGGTCTTCACTAGGGATAATGGTGGGGTAGCACCATACGGGGGAACCAGAGTAGTTTTGCAGAGGGGGGGCAGTCACAGATGTTGACATTCCTGTAGGTAGGGTAAGGGAAGCCCTCAAGTCCCTAAAAATGGAAAAGGCACCGGGTCGAGATGGTATCCATCCCAGGGTGCTAAAGAAGCTGGCAGATGTCCTGGCTACACCTCTAGCAGACCTTCTTAACTCCTCCCTTAAGACGGGTTGGGTGCCTCAGGATTGGAGGATGGCCCACATTGTGCCTATCCATGAAGGTGGCTCACGTGAGGAGCCAGGAAACTACAGGCCTGTCAGCCTGACATCAGTGGTAGGCAAAAGGATGGAGACCATCTTAAAAGAAAGGCTGGGGGTGTTCCTGGAGGCACGGGGCCATCTGGATGATCATCAACATGGCTTTGTTCAGGGCAGATCATGTCAAACTAACCTTGTGGAGTTCTGTGATTAGGTGACAAAAGGCGCTGGACCAGGGCAAGCTGGTGGATGCCCTCTTTCTAGACTTCAGCAAGGCTTTTTACTCAATGCCACATCCTGGGCTACTGGAAAAACTGGGGGGAATGGGGTGTGGGAGCACATGGTCAAGTGGATAGGGAACTGGCTAGCTGGGAGGTGTCAGAAGGTGGTGGTCAGGGGAGTGGTCTCATCTCCTAGGAGGGTCATTAGCATGGTCCCACAGGGACTGATGCTGAGTCCACTCCTGTTCAATGCTTACATCTCAGACATTAGAAAAGGCATCAGGTGTGAGATCAGCCTCTTTGCCGATGACTCGAAGCTGGGAGCACTGGTGGATGGGGAGGACGGCAGAGAAGTCCTACAAAGGGACCTGGAGACTCTGGAGAGGTAGTCATGCACTTGGAAACTGAGGCTTAATATTAAGAAATGCTGGGTGCTGCACCTGGGTCTTAGGAACACAGATCATGAGTACCTCTTGGAAGGGGAGACACTGCAGGCCTCCGGTAGGGAGAATTACCCTGGGGTGGTAGTGGATTCCAAATTAAACAACTCTGAACAGTGCAGAAGGGCTGCGGCCACAGCAAACAAGATGCTAGGGTGCATCACCAGGGGAGTAACCTCAAGAAGGCAGGAAGTGCTTCTCCCTCTGTATAACTGCCTGGTTAGACCACACCTTGAGTACTGCATGCAGTTTTGGTGCCCGTACTTAAAAAAGGACATCACACTCCTGGAGAGGGTCCAGAGGAGGGCAACCAAGATGATGCAGAGTCTGAGGGATAGTTTCTATGAGGAGAGACTTGAGGAACTCAACTTGTACTCCCTGGAGGAGAGGAGGGACAGTGGGAACATGATCTAAGCCTTTAAATATCTTAATTGGGTAAATAGAGTAAGCCTAGATAAGATGTTCCAGCTGAGGGAAGTAGGAGCCACCAGGGGGCACCCGGTGAAGCTGACTGGTGGGAGACTCAGGGGGGAGACTTGGAGACATTACTTCACTGGAGGGTAGTGGAACCTTGGAACACACTGTCTGCAGAACTGGTGGCTGTCAATACTGTGGAGGGGTTCAAGAGGGGCTGGGACAGGTATAGGGGAAGGTGACACCAAGAAATGCTGAATCTGGAGCAGTTGCTCGGACATGGGATCGGGTTAGGGGGTTTCACGGGGAAGTTGGAGAAGGCAGCTATGGTGCCCGAAATGGGTGCTGATCCTCAAACAGACTCAATAGACCATAAAGGCTTACTCTGCTGGCAAGGTAGAATGTTAGTATGTTAAAATGTTACTAAAATTACAGAAATCTAAATTTTGGCAAAATGTTTGGCTACCTATAACTCAACTCCCATTGAAGCTTGAGACTTAAAATGTGGTGTATATACCCATGTTGGGTGCTTCTCTAAATCCAGACATTGTGGAGAAATTTGGATAAAAAAATCTAAAATTATCTCAAAATAATTGCAAAAAAAATGTTGTAGGTGCCGTATTGGTCCTTTTAAAAACAGATCCAGAAACAAATGATTTGATACCTTTTATTGGACCAACATGGATGTTACAGAAAAAAACAAAGTGCTTTAGCTTGCGAACCAACCAGGTCCATCTTCAGAAGCTTTGTGGCAGTTTTTCAAATATCCCATACATAACACCAGATTATAGCAGAATTGGCTCTCATTGGTTTAATATATATACTTAAACATAATAGAAGATTCATAGAAGTTAATTAACATTAGTATGCCTTAATTGAAGAATTTCAGAAGCAGAGAGTTTGTCACATAAATTTAATGTACTAGTATTTGTGAAAGCTAATTTGATAAAATTCTGAGTAGCATCTTTCTGTAAGATACATATTCTGAATTGTTCCTGGTTAAAGCATAATGAAAGATAAATCTTGAATTATGTATACTGCAAGTTGAAAGTTGAGGCTTGCTTTCAACTTGCAGTTATACCTAATTTCAGGATTTTGTCTTTCATTATCTGTCCTTTAATATACCAGGACAATTGGAATGTAAGTTGTGAGCTCATCTTACATGTGTTAGAGAGAATGCTACTCCAAGGTTTTTTTTTTTATCACTAGAATGCTTTCTTGGCATACTGAGACATTTAAAAATTTATGTGACAAGAACTCTCTGGCTGTAGAGAATTCTTGATAACCTTTGCCCTTCTGAGGATCCTCAGTTAAAGGCATACTGGTGTTAATTAGCTTCTCTGACGTAATCTTCTATTATGTTTTAAATGTATATGTTAAACCAATGAGAATTATTTCTGCTTTTTCTATATAATCTGGTGTTAATAGTATGGGATATTTGAAAAAACTGCCACAAAGCTTCTGAAGAAGGACCTGGTTGGTTCGAAAGCTAAAGCACTTTGTTTTTTTCTGTAACATCCATGTTGGTCCAATAAAAGGTATCAAATCATTTGTTTCTGGATCTGCTCAAAATAATTGAAAATGTAATTTTGTTTAAATGTTTGGCCACCCATACCTGTCCTCCACCTCCTTCAACCTGCGAAAATTCCACATAATAAGAATGGTCATTCCATGGGTATAATTTTATATTCTGTGCAACTCTACTCTGGAGAAAATTTTTCCCATACCGTCTAGTAAACTTATTGGATGATAATTTTCAGGTAGAATTGGATTTCCTTTCTTTAATACTGGGATGATTATATTGTGTTTCCAGGATTGTGGGATGTAATTATCAGATACTATTTTGTTAAATAATAATGCAAGCAGATTACTCCATCATTCTTGTTCTAGTCTATAAAGAAATGGTGTTCGATCAAGGCCTGAAGCCTAGGTGGATTTTGTTAATGATATTGACTCTGAAATCTCTAATGGGGTAATATTTAATGAGTAATGCGCATCTGTAAGTTCTGTATATATATATATCAATCTGTTCTAATGGATCAATGTCCTGATAGTTCAGTTTCCTGTAATAATTTACCCAATTTTGGGGTGAGATGTGTGCAAAGATATCAGGGGAAAAGTTCCCAGTGACCTTTGCAACCTTAGCCAGAAATCTCCAATATTACCTGTGTTTATTGTTTCAAGCATGTTTTCTCATTGTTGCTTCTGAAATAGATCATGTTTATAGAAGCACAGAAACATAGAAATTTGCTGGCAGAAATGGACTCCTTGGCCTGTCCAGTTTGCCCATTTCCCCTCTCTTACTCCCTTTATGCCATGCCATTGTTTCTTTTATTTAGTCCCATGTATTTGTCCCATGCACTCTGGAATTTGTTTACCAAATCTACACCCACCACCCATTCTGGCAGCTTATTCCAAGGACCTACCACTCTCTCAGTGGAGAACTGCGCTCTCACATTCCCTCTAAATCTGCCCCCCTCCAACTTGAATGTGTGTCTCCTAGTTGGTTTGTTTTCACTCATCTTGATTATGTTTCGCTCCCTCACTTTGTTTATTCCTTTCAGATATTTGAAGGTTTCTACCATATCCCCCATATCCATGTCCTATTACATGTTAGGAATTTTTTGTATTATTTTCTATGTTTGTTTAAATGTTTAATATTATCTTTGGTGTGATGTAATCTGACCTTTCTGGTAAATTTAGCTATCGTTTTTTATAATTCCGACAGTACTCATCAAACCAAGTTTCAGGTTCCTTTATTATATTAGTTTTGTAAAAAATATGTAATATTTTATTTATAACTTCTTGCAATGTGTAGTATATTTCACTTCTTGTTTTATTTATTGTAATATTTCTTAATTTATCTGAAATTTCTTGACTTTTCAAAATATCTTCCAATTTGTTTCTACATGTGCTGTAAAATAAATTATTTTCTGATTTCTTATTTCTAATTGTGGTGTCAGATTGTTTTGCTGTACATTGCTGTTTGAAGATGCTGCTAATTCCAAAACAAAGAGATAATGATAATTTTCTGGGCATAAAATGATATCAGATTTTAAAAACTGATGAGTTTACCAGGGGAAAGCACAAATATAATCAATTGTACTAGCACCTATATCATTTAGAAAAGTATAATAGGCAGTATTTTCCCCCTTGTGGTCATACCTCTCAACCTCCTGCCTCATAAATCAGGGACAAGGCATAAAAAAATCAGGGACAAAGGACCAAAATCAGGGACACTTCTTTAGAATTAAAGATATCCACCCAGAAAGCTAGTACAATATGGGGCTTAGTGCAAAATACATTTTCTAAAGAAGAACATGTCTGTAACTTTAATGTTTGACATTATTTTGTGCTTATAATCCCCAATGTTTAGCCACGGAAACACAAATTTTAGGAGGGACAGAGTAAAAATTTGAGTCAAAATCAGGGACATCCCTGAAAATCAGGGACAGTTGAGAGATATGCTTGTGGTGCCATTTAATACCATCATGCCCAGGTTGCTTAGCATTTTGGTAAGCTTTTCCACATTTTTATTCACTCTTTCATCTAACATATTCACCTGTGGGATAGAGGTCCCTCTCAAAAATTGTGTTGATAAATGTCCCAATCTGGCGTCAGTCACCCATCAAAATTATACCTGCTTCAGGAAAAAAATTTATTATTGTATGGAGATGGTCTTCTAATTGAACCCATATATGTGTGGCTGTATTGTGTAGTATTTTGTGAAGGGATATAAACATTGAATAAGTATAGACGCTCTTTGTTCCTCTTTATCAATATTGTTATTATATTCTGAGAAATAAATATGGGAGACTTTATCTCCAGGTTTTCCTGAACCTTTATAAAGGTCACTAGTCCACCAGAGGGTCTGCCAGCTTTTGAGATTTTCTTAGCCTTTGAGAAAAAGGATATATAACCCTCTAGATTCAGAGTTGACATAAATCAGAATCTCGGGGTCTCTTTTACAAAAGGTTTTACCCTTGTCACACACTTTCATGGAGTCCATGATGCTGCTTATTCCCTTCATTCACCAGTGGGTGAGATTATACCTCAGGTCAGAGCCTCTCTGCTAACTGAATTTACCAGATCTCCCCTTTTACTAATCATTTTGGGTTACACATCTTTCACACATAAAGTAGCACCTTGGCATCAAGTCTGCTGATAAGAAGTGAGCACCACTGCTGTTAGGACCATCACTCAGAACTTACTGGCTTGAGAAACTCCATCTCTAAGTGTCTCCCCTTGACGACATTCTTACTCTCACTGGATGGTGTGCTGGCTAACGGCATGGCAGTGCTCTCCTTAGCTTGCCCTTTGGCATCAGCTGACAATTTCTCCAGTCCCTCCACCAAAGACAGCATCTCCAATTCACTTCCCGGCATGGAATTCCTTGACAACAAAATAAGCAAGTCTCCTACATGTATCAGCAGCTCAACATCTGGCACCAGAGTGCTCACTGTCCTTAGCACTGCAGGCAGCTTCTTTTCTCCCTTCACAGGAGCTGGACTAAAATTGCCACAAAGGGTAACACCCATTTTGGTGAGATCTTGTATGTCACAAAGCCACCAGCAACTTCCCTCGAGGGGCAGCCCCCTGGATATGCATTCCCTCCTTGTGATTACCTACAGTACATGCCCACAATCTATACTAAATAGTCTCAACTCCAAAATCCCCAGAGTCTTCACTGCTGTGTTGGTGTCTGTTCCTAAAGTCTTCCAGATGAATGAATTATGTTGTTCTCACAAACACTGAATCCACAGACAGCTGCTATAGTTAGTGGTCCCTGCCTCCTCTAGCATGCCTGTACCTTCTTATCACTATGTTACCTTGACATAGTCTGCCAGCGTCCAACAACTAGCACTCTAAGCGCCATATACTGGTAGTCAGAGACAGGTTCTGTAGTCTGGCTATTTAGTAAACAAGCCCTCTCCCTTTACTAACAGGAGAGGGTTGTTACATTAATATATTCACCAGTTTACCATGCAATTTAGATTCAAAGTAATAAGTACCTTACAATATTTTAACTTACAAATAAAACTTATGTTTATACCACTTCTCAGTGCATGCAAGATGTCATTTTTAGCTAACTGTTTTATAAACTTGAGCTGTGAACAAATAAAGGAGCCATAATATTAAAAAAAATGTTAAGTAATTTTTGTGGAATTCATTACCAGTCAAAAGTGAGATATTTTGTTTGCAGGTTTCAGTATAAAGTTACAGCAGCGGGATGTACATTAAGGGCTGGTAAAGGGAGTTAAAGAGGTTGGGGATGATGGTCATGGACCGCTAGGGGATAAATACCACCCTGCAAGACAGACTGGATACATCATCAGGTCTTCTTCTGCCAGCAGTTTTCTATGTCTGTATGTCTTTGCAAGAAAATAACTTAATGTAAAGGAACCAGCATGGGTTTACCAAGAGTTGATCATATTGGGCCAGCTTAATAGACTTTTTAGGTTTGCTTGCAAAAGGCATGTAAACATATTGGTAAAAGGTTTGGTGTCTGTAGGTGTGTCAGGTTTTTACTAGAAACAAACAGCCCAGCACCACCAATGGTAGAGTCCACAATGAAGGTTCCAACAGGCAGTTATATATGCAGCAGTGATTTTAACACATAGAAAATGTCCAAGTACCTAATGGGTCAGCCCATCACAGAGATGCCAGCAGGAACACAGCAACAAGACCTCCAACTGGTTTTGCTTCATAGTGTCATCAAGAAGTGTTATTGTTAAGTTATCACTACATGCTGCCCTTGGGGTTCCACTTGTGCAGTTTGCACTATGCGATGCCCCTGAGGTGTATCAACAGGGAACTGCATAACTCAGGGCAGTAACAAGTGAAAATTAATTGCCCCAAGGGCAGCAACTTCTTAGACATGCCTGAGTTCTGCAAGGCCAATACACTTTGCCAAGTGGGCAACCAGTACCCCTGAGTGAGTGCCTATGGAAAACTGGAGTTGGGGTGCAGCACAAACAGAAAACTGAGCAAACACCGAACTAAAGCCATCTGCAGGATCAATACCAGCAACTACAGTTATTAAAAGCACGATAATATAATTCATATAATTAAAAATATTATTGTTTTTAATACTGGGCTGTTATGGCAATTGGGAGAGAAGGAAAATAGCAGCCAGAACAGCACAGGTATGGCAAAAAAAACTGGAAGATCAATAGGGGGAATATCATGCTTAACAGAAAAATAAAATTACTATTAATAAGCATTCAGTAATCACATCACTTTATTTCAACATTAGGGGTGGACGGACTCTCTGCCCATGGGGCAGCACTGCAGAGCTTGGGGCACCTGGCCAATAGCATTTCAGCATTCAAGGGCCAATAAAAAAATGAGCTTAGTGTTCTGCTGCATCCAATCAGCACAAAGTGGGTGCAGAATGGACACTCTGCCCCAGGGGCAGAACTGCCCGCAGATCACCGCTAAGGGAAAAAATTTCCCTTGTGCATCTCTGGGGGTGTGAGGTGTGTTGTTTCCCTTTGCTTCCCCCTCTGGCTAAAGAGGCACAGTGGGACAGCCACGGAGCCAAATAGTGGGAGGAAGAGATGCCAGCTGGCATTGACATATTATCATGCATGTGCACTTGGGCCATCACTTTCAGCATCTCTGCAGGAGGGCAGGGTAGAGCAATGATGGACAAAATGCCCAAGGTCTTAGGATGCCTCACCCCTGGCAATGTTGGGTATAATCTCCATAAGGGTCCCTATGATGAGGGGCATGCTGCGGGAGTTTCAGTCAGGCAATAAGGCTGGTAGGTCACTGGAATGAGTGGTCTGGGTGTTAGGTAGGAAAAAAAGTAAGTGAAAAAAATTAAATAAGTACCAGCTTTAAACAAATGCCACTACTTGTACCCAGTAAGGCAGTGGAGGTTGGCATCATTCAGGCTTTCTTTCATTTTTAAAAAAATTCTTTAATGAAGCCCAAACGAACATTAAAGGAAAACTCCACGTTAAAATCAGAAAAAGATATGTAGTAGTCTTTATTTCTGTGTTCTAACCAGTTCCCAGTGTTTTCTTTTCCTCTGGCTGCGAGAGATGTTTTTTCTAACTTTCCCTAACTGTTTTATTGCCCTTGGAGGTTGCCATTCTGGTTTCTTTTATGGCCTCTTGTCCCAGATAGTCTTCCCAGAGTGCCCTTTGGTGTGATGTCTAATTGCCCCTGCAGGAAGCCAGTGTCTTGTTACAGGGTCTGTCACAGCTCAGCCACAGAGAAAATACTTCTTCCAGAGAAGACACACTGCTAGATTTTGGATGAGTATAATCATTATTAATTTTTTTATTTCAGTACCTTGTCCTGCTATGTTCTGCTGTGTGTGTGTGTGTGTGTGTGTGTGTGTGTGTGTGTGTTTGAATCATGTCACTGTTTACTCTATTCCTCTCAGTTACTTTCAGTTTTTGCACCAGTACTAAGTAGCAACAATTGAACATCACCTTATAGGTTGTAACATAGCAGGACAAGGTACTAATATCAAAAAATAATAATGATTACACTCACCCAAAATCTAGCAGTGTGACTTCTCTGAAAGAAGTATTATCTTTGTGGCTGAACTTGACAGACTCTCTAAATCTAAGGGCATAGCTACATCACTGTCACATGAGCCAGGGTGCATTAGGAGAAAGAAAGCCAATAAACCTATTTGTGATGGAGATCCCCAGGGTCGTAAAACTACCATACAGCTAGCTGGCTAATTTAGGAAAAACTCCTAATAGCAGACAGAGGGAAGGACACACTAGGACTTAACATACATATCAAAACATTCTACATAACATATGTTTTTGCACATTCTGGGTGGACTTCCTCTTTAACATAGTAGTAATATAATAACATAATAATTTAACAATGGAAGGGACTCTAGGTCTATCATGCCCCCCCCAAAGCTTCATCAATGGGTTAATAAATCTGCGAAAACAAAAAACCCTCAAGCATACAGGATGCAGAGGTGCAGCACTGAACAAAACATACAAAAGCCAAAGACAAGAGTTTGGTGTGCACCAATGAAGCAAACAACAGGTATGATGCTCAAAAAAGTGGTTTATTGTGGCAACCAAGAAGCAAAAACACAAGATCCCTGGCACTTAAAACCCGTGCAGGTTCTTACTCAGGGGGACTTTTGCTTTCAGTCTTTCGCTTGTCACAACAAACCCCTTTTCTGAGCTTCATACCAGCTATGTGCCTCATTGCTGCATGCCCAGTGCTTGTCTTTGGTTAATAAATCTGCTCTGGAAATGTACTAATTTATGGGATGCCTGCTTCATGTCATTCAATATACAAATCCTATGGCTGTAGCATTACTACAAAGTAAACAACAGATAGAAACTGAGAAACATCCTTATATGGGAAGTGTTTTATTGCCTACAATAAATCCCATAAAGTTTTATAGACTGCCATGGCACGTGAAATAAAAAAAAAAGAAGAAAAAAAAAATCAGTGGGTTAAGGAACTAATGCTGCCTGTTTAAAGTTGCTTTAAAGGGTTGCCATATGCTCAAAACATTTGAACCATTTTCTAATAAAACACAGTGATCTGTTTCATTTAGTGCATTCCACCATTAAGTTAAGCCACTGGCCTTTGCAAAAGGGAAACAGTCCTTTCAATACTCCTGAGCATATTTTCTTGCATTACTGAGCCACAAATTCAAAACAATCTTGCCCCTTCTCGCAATCACATTCTAGTCAGAGTTATGCCTAATGGGCAGTGTTGAATGAGTCTGTCCCTGACGTTTGATATATAAGTTGGATAAACTCTTTCCAGAATTGTTGAAGAATTTCACATTTAATGAAAATGTGCAAAACCATGTGCTTTGTGTGGTTGCTTGCAAAATGTATATAAACATATTGATACAGTGTTTGGGGTCTGTAGGTGTGTCAGACTGTTGACCACTGAGTGAAGGAGGCAGCAGCTGCTCCTACTTGCCAGTCAGTGATGCCATGGGGCTCTGGATTCTACTGAATACCTCTATGTGACCATTTCCACAGGGAGCTGTAGACTTTCGCATAACAATATTACCAACACTGCTCTGTTGATGTTTTTCTGTTAGTTGAATGTGCTCTGTGGGCTGCAGTGTTGTAAGGCTACTTATGAGGATGAGATTCATTGGTTAAGGAGTCACACTCTGTGTGAAGCAGATATATGGCAGATATGTGGCTGATATATAGACATGCAAATTCATGCCCCCCCCATTTCAACCATGCCTGCTCCTTAAATTGCCATGGAGTGGGCTTTTAATAATGCTGCCAGCTGGCAGCTCCACGAGTGCCCATGGAGTGAACTTTCTGTAATTCTGCCATTTGGCAACTCCTCAAGTGCCCACACAGTGGGCTTTCAATAGTGCTGCTGGTTGACAGCTCCTCAAATGCCCACAGAGTGGACTGTCCATAATGCTGTCAGTTGAAAACTCCTGGAGAGCCCACAGAGTGGGCATTCTCTAATGCTGCTGGTCAGTAGCTCTTTGAGTGCCTGCTGAGCAGGCCTGCTGTTGCCAGCTGGCAACTGCTTTAGAGTCTGTGGAGCAGACTTTAATTAATGCTGGCAGCTCCCCGAGTGCCTATGGAGCAGGCTTTCAGTAATGTCGCCGGTCAGCAGCTCCTTGAGTGTCCATGGAGTAGGCTTCCAGTAATGCTGCTTGTCAGCAGCTCCTAGAGTGTCTGCAGGGCATGCTGTCAGTAATGCCTTCAGTCAACAACTCCAGAAGTGCCCACAGAGGCTTTTAGTGATGTTGCTGGTGGTCAGCTCCTAGAGTACCTGTGTAGTAGGCTTTCAGTAATACTGTCGGTCAGCAGTTCCTCAAGTGTCCATGGAGTAGACACTCAGCAAACTGCAAAGTATTTACAGAGCAGGCTTTTTGTAAGGCTGTTCTATGAGTGCCATGGAATGGGCTTTCTGTAACGCTGTTAGTTGGCAACTCCTCACGTGCCAATTGTGCTGGGTTGCTGCTAGTTTAGTGCACTGGCAGTGTTGGCTCAGCACCACCATTTCACAGTGCAACCCCTACCTAATTTGGAATAAAGAAACTGGAAAGAAGCTAAAACATTAAGGCACCCCCAAACTCAGTCTTGCTTTTCACCATCCTTTGCCTTCTTTCAATTTGTTCTGTCTTTGATAGGAACTATGAAAAGAAAGCAAGACCAGCTCAAACATAGGGGACTTGCTTGCTTGCTTTTCAAGCTTCTTTCTAACATCCTTTCTTTCCTTAAATTATGCTTGCCATCCTATTCTGCCTTTTTGTTTTAATGACAGCATTCAGTGATGCAGGATGCATCATGTTTGGGAGCCAGCGGGAGTCAGAGAATGGAGAGGACTTGGGACAACAATCAAGAAAAACTAGGTGTCGCACACAAAAAATGAATAAGATCCCAATTCCCAGCTGGCCCTGGCATGATCCTGTCCCTGTCCCCACCTACTCCTCACTCCTCATTACTGACCTATGTCTTCATTTGTCATATATAGGCCTGGGCTTTCCAATGTGAATAATTTGCAGGAGAGGACTGAAAAGGTGTCTCAGCTCAGACCTGAAGTCCCATTATGGACAGTTGATGATGGTTTATCTGTGATGACATATGGGATGTCTGAATGTCAGTTTCGCTGCTGTGGCATGCATCTGGTGATGCTACCACTACCAGGTATTCTGCTTAGAGATGCACACTAGTTGTGGCACTTTTGTGTGCTGTCATGATTATTCAGTTAATGTCGTCAGAGGAGATAGGCAAGACCAGCAGACTCCAAATTAACCGGTGGATGGCTGAACATAGGACATATTGCTGACCACTGAAAATGTTCAGAAAGTGCCCAGGGCCCACTTAGTCAGGGACCCACAGAGGTTTTCCCCTGTACCTATCAGGCCAGTCCAAGCCTGCTTTCCCTTATGCTGCTGGTAGCAACTCCTTGAGTACTCACCAAGCAGCTTTCAGTAATGCTGCAGGTTGACATCTCCGTACGTGCCCACAGAGCTGGCTTTCTCTAATACTGTTAGTTGCCAGCTCCTTGTAGTGCCAGAGGAGCAGGCTTTTTCAGTGAGGTTGCAGTCCCTATATTTATTTATTTAACTCACTCCGCTCTAGAATGGAATCTTGAGTGAGTGCTGTATTCCTGTGTAAAAATGGCCATTTTCCTGAGCAGTTAGAATGTTCGGAACTAAAATGACAACACTCCGACTTGGAGTATAAATAACTAAAAAAGTATAACTCCTGTCACAAAACTTACAACACGAAGTTTGCTCACAATAAAAAAAATCTTTAAAATGAGGGGTCACACATGTTAGTAGCATTAACCTTTTTTTTTTTTTTTACAGAGCATGTAACAATGAAAATTTACATTTTTTTCTTTTTTTTAAACTAAAAAAAAAAAACCTTAGAAGTAGCAAATGTCTTTTGTATGATGGTTTTCCATCACTCCAACATCTGTACATTACACTGCCATAATTTAGAGTATTTCTGACCTGTTTTACATAATAAAACAGACCATAAAGTAAGGCATGTGCCAACACGTAACGCCAGTAAACAGACTGAATTCGGAAAAATGTTCTGCACAACTGCCCACATGACGCACGAACCATGATAACTAAAAAAGTATGCCTCCTAGCCCGTAGACACCTGCAAGGAAAATGTTCACAATAAAAATAGCTTTAAAATGATGGGTTACTCATGTTAGTGGTATTTGCAGATATTTTTTTGCAGTTCCTGAAATGATAAAAAAAGAGCATTTGTTTACATTTTGTTCCCAAATAAAAACCTACATCATAAAAAGTACACCTCCTACAGCCCAGCCACCAGCATGATAATTGTCCACATTAAAGAGACCTTTCAAATGATGGGTCACATACGTTTCTAGCATTTACAGTTTTTTTTTACAGTACCTGAAATGGAGGAAAATCACATTTTTACACTTTTTTAATCACAAAAAAACTAAAAAAAAAGTACACCTCCTAGCTCCCAGACACCAGCATACTAATTTTTCGCAATGAAAAGAGCTTATAAATCAGGGATCACACATTTCTAGCATTTACAATTTTTTTAACGGTACCTGCGATGGAGAAAAATAGCATTTTCTTCACTTTTTAACCCAACTTAAAACCTAAAAAAATCTGAAAGGTAGCAAATGTGTCCAATATAAAGTCAGTATTCTGGTAGGTAGGAATGTTTCCTACCCACCTGCACTTTCCAATAACCTTATCCCTGATTGGTTGATCCAGAAAGTGCATAAGAAGTGCAGAATGCACATATGCACTCTGGGGATGAGAGGAAGTGAATACCTGACGTACATATGCGCTATGGGAAATAGAGGAATTTTCCTGGTGACGCACATATGCGCTATGGGGCTGAGTGAGTTAAAAGAGAGTTACCAGCAACATACAGAATACATAGTATCATATTGGGGTTCCCGAAAAGTCTTCCTTGAGCTCGCCTAAATGCTCACTGCCAGGCTGGTGTTCTGCATTTTAGCAGTTTAAATGTGATTGCTAGAGAGTGCCTGTATAACCTCTGTGCACTGTCTCTTTAAGAGAGGAGGCAGTGTAGTGCAGTGGTTTAAGGCTCTGTGCTGCAAACCTGGTGACCTGGGTTTGAATCCCACAGCGCTCACTTGCATACTGTGTGACCCTGAGCAAGTCACTTAACTTCCTTGTGCTCCCAGGTTGCTCCTGTAAACAAGCTTTCAGCTTAGTATGTCTCTCCTGTTAAAACGAAGGTAAAAATAAAAAAAAATAACATAAGAGCTGCCTGGATTGCAGTCATAAGTACTCTAAGAGGGAGCTCTGTTGAAAGATGTAACTATTCGCTGAAAATCATTTAAAGTGATAATTTATTTTATTTATTTTAGTCTTTGGTAACCGGGTAAGGCCCACTAGGCACAAGTGCCTATTTTCAGGGGTGACCTGGGAGCACTGGGTGGTTAAGTGACTTGCTCAGAGTCGCACAGTATGCAAGTGGAGGTTGTGAGAATCAAACTCAGGTCTGTTCTGTTGGATGTACCAAGCTCGTTCACACCTCATTCCTCTAACCTCCAGGCTATACTGCCAGCCCATGATAATGATAATGTACTTTGTCTAACCTGCCTTCTTTGCAGCAAGGACTGTTTTTGTTTATCTCCACTATCTTGGTCCTGGACTGCCGAATTGGACCAATCAGTACTGGTGGGACCTAAGATGGAGCTAGACTACAGGAGCTGTCTGGAGTCAAAATCTGTAGGAATTGTAGTTTTGGGCTTTTGGCGCCTTTTTGCACCTGAAGGGGGAGCCTTTGTTGTGAATGACAGACAGATCAGCCAACCAAATCTTTTGGATCTTGGGGAAAGTCTCAGGCTTGCTGGCAGTTGAGTCAGATCTAAGTTGGGAGCTGAAGAAGCAACAGCTTGAACAGTCAATCAGCCGTCTGAGTAGTTTCACGTGGGAGAACTGTGAAAAGGCCTGAGGTGTGGCCTGCATGTCTGCCTGCTGCCCCTGAGAGGAAGAGAAGAGAATTATTTCAGACTAAATCCAAGTTTATGAGAACAAAGTAAACCACTGATTTTTTTACCAGGCTCATACCTGAAAGTGATTGGCCTGTCAGGATTTCCAGCTGCTTTTGAATCGCCGGTTTGTGCAGAGACTCTACGATCGTGACCGGAGAGCGGTTTGCCTGGTACAGTAGAATATCCTCACATGTAAATGTGCTGTGAGTTGTTAGTGGGTCATGATTTGGTTCCCCACTGTGTGGACTGTATCTGAATTTGTCTCCATTTGGCCGGGGCCTTGCCACACTGGCCCAGCCAGACTACCCACAACACAGAGAAAGCCATCGATGATAGACCTGCCTAGGGATCAGCCCCCGCGCAATGCTTGAACAGGAATGATGCCTCGGTGATTTGTGTGGGCCCTGCTTCTCCTGGCACTCCAGATTAACCACCTGCTGTCTCGATTTTCATCCTGCCTGTATCCAGTCTTGGGTATCGTGAGTAATCATCAGGGTAGCTCCCTGCAACAACAGCTAAATCTAAAAGTGTGTCATCTGATTGTCTTGTTGTTTTCTTTTCATGAACTGAGCCCTCTGGCTCCAGATTACAAACAGTGTGTGTTGTGCATGTTGTTTTTCTTCCATCACAGGGCACCAACCAGCTGCAACGTTCCTGGCTAGCCCACTGTTCTCCATCTGGGTACCCAGGGTGTGTGACTGTTTATGGACCCTGAAGTACATGCATAACTGTTTGATTGATGCAGCCTTTAAGCAAATTAACCTAATTACACCCCTCCCTTGTTCAAGTACCTTAAATAAATCAGATCTAACTCTTTTTTGCATTTACCCTGACTGTGGTTCCAGTTTGTGTAAGAGTACTGTACTGCTGTCATTTGCTGTGTATAACCTTGTCTTACAGGGGGTCCCCAGGGCCGAGCCAGAGGACAGCCCTGGTGGTAAGTGCAAACAGTGTGGGTACTTGTGTGGTGTATCAGGAGTATTATGAAAATGATTATTGTGTATTGTTCCGGCCACTGGTAAGGAAAGATGGGAGTTACAGTGTTCCAGAGGACTGTGCCCAGGTTAGCTTGACCACTACCAACCCTGACCTCCAGGTGGAGGCACCCATTTCAGAACTCAGACCCCTTAACTTACTACTAGCCAAGCCAGCAGGGGTAGTAGCCCTTGGGATAGTGCCACCTAGGGGTTACACTGGCATCATTAATTACAATACAAATTGATTACATCAGGAGTGTGGAGTAACAAGCAATCGCAGGCTGTAACATTAGGAACAGGACAGGGAAGGCAGTGATCATAAATCAGGAGTGTTAACAGGGAAGAGCAACTGGAGTAGAATATAAGAGAGGAAAGAGAGGAGGGAGGGAAGAGAGATAGGAGGGGGAAGGGAAAAAAGGAGAGGAAAACAGGCAGAAGTAAAGTGGTGTGGAGAGGGATAAAGTGAAGTGCATAGGAAAGGCAAGGAAGAGAAGAGTGAAGAAGGTATCAGCAGAGCAGGAAGTGGATGCAGGAAGAGTGGAAATGGTGTTAAGGTAGTAGGTGAGAGGAGTGAGAAAGGGATAGAGATAGAGAAGTAGAGGGTTGGGGGGACGGGGGAGGGAGGGTGGGATGGCAGGAGAAGGAAGGGGAGAGGAAAGGAGGGGGTTGAGATGAGGGGAGAAGATTAGTGTAGAGGCTGTAATACTTTAGTAGTGGGAAATGGGAGGTGCAGAGAGGAGTAAGAGCTTGGAGACGGGTAGTGGATAGGAAAAAAGAAAAGACTGGAGGCAGGACACTAGGCTATGGGCATTTGCAGGAGGGAGCATTGTGGGCTTGGAGTAGCGAGGAAAGAGAGCATTTGGAGGAAGCAGAGTGAATTATTAGGGGAAGAGAGTTTCAGATAAAAGAAAAGCGGACAGAGAAGGCATAATGACCAGCAAGGGGTTTACGAGAAGGGAGCAGTAGGGAGTGATAATCTGAATTATGGAGAGAGTAATATCCACGATCCAATGCGATCCTTTGCATGAGTGACCCCAAAGCACAAGTGTCATGAAGCAGGAGTGTGGTGTCTGACTAGGTGACATCTGGGTTTCAGCAGAGCATCAACAGCGAGGACTGCAGGCCATGCTCATTGGAAGAGGATAGGTAAGTGTAAAGGCATGACTGCAAATACACTGTCTGGTGTTGGTGGGGTTTGCAGCTGATCCATATCTACAGTCAGCTTGTAAATACATAACAGATTAGGGGAGTGCTAGAGAGGGCTACTGGCTCCTATCTTGGACCAGCCCAAAAGGGTAACATAGACAATGGAGTACAGCTGGTTCCTATCCAAGGTCAGCTTACTTTTGTATTGCGGTTCAAGGAAGTTGTAGGGGGTTGGAGTAGCAAGGTTTGCTGCCTAGGATAATGCAGAACTGTGGCTTTTGCAGCCATCCCCAACTGGATTATATATGGAGGTTCCTATCCGAAGGGTTAGTGGGCTGGTGGTCAGGAAGATGTGGGGGGGAATAGGTACATGTACAGGCATCAGAACAGTGGGAAGAGGGTGGTGCACTGTAATGGCTGTGGAGTGGCAGTATTCCTGAGGATGATGTAAGTAACATGGGGCTGCCCCATGTGCAAGAGTCTGGAGCACATAAGGGCAGAAGTAAGGCAACTTAGGCAGGAGCTGGGGGAGGATGGTGTGGAGCATAGGAGGAGCAGGGCATGGAAGAGAAAGATAGATGGGGAGGCCAGCAGGAAGGGAATGGGTATAGAGGGGATCACTCAAGTTACAGGGGTACCCTACCTGAGAGAGCGGGGAAGCCAAGGGAGGAGGAATGGTGAGTGGTGGGGGGAAGGGGTGGGACTGGAAACTTTCAAATGAATGCCTTTAAGGAATAGATTACACCCACTGTCTGGGAAGTGAGGGGGGGAGTAACAGGAGGTGGGGAGAGAGTTAGGGTTAAGACAATGGTGCTGAGGGAGTAGGACAGGTGTTTCAAGTTTCAAGTTTATTTATTTTATACTGGAAAGGTATGTGAGCAAAACTGCCCATTTTCACAAATGTCCAGTTTTCGAATAGTTAACATAAATTATTAGATACATGTACAAGTACAATAACTTAATATATACAGGGTCACAACACTGACATTTGATATGGACAAAAGGGTCATAAAATAGTATATACACAGGTTAAATAAGATGTAGGCTTAAGAGTGCAGAAGTTGAGACACAATTGCAAGCAGAGAAACCTAGTTATCATACATTTGACACTTTTGATACATTCTTAGACTTGGTGTGGAAAAACCAGGTCAAGTCTTTCATTATGTTACAGACAGAGTGAGAGTTAGGGTGTTGGAGGTACAGTCACCTTGATAGCAGATTGAGCAGGTGTATCCACAGTATAGAGTAACTTGTCAAACATAGCCTCCTGCAACCCCATGGTACTGTCGCAAGGGGTGAGTAGAGGGACCCTGGTGGGTGAAGGCAAGGGAGCTGACATCACTTAACTAGTGTAGAAAGAGCAGTTGCAGGATTGTTTAGAGAGAAAGTGGCTTTTGAGGGAGCTCTGAAAGGCACTGGCGGAGTTACGTGCCAGAACTGAGGGGAGGGGGAGCTGGTTACAGAGCTTAGTCCCAGTGTAGGTGATGGAGTTTTGTGCTAGTGTGGTGTAACAGAACAGGATGTTGAAAACATTAGGCATAGCTCCTCTAGTCATGCTGAAAGGGTAGAACTTAGGGAAGAGGCTGGATATCCTATGGGGAAGTTTGTCAAGGTGGACTTTGTGAAGGAAGGAGAGCCTATTGATGTTGAACCGGTCTTCTAGTGAAAGCTAGTCCAGGGCCTTGTAAAGAGTACAATGGTGAGTCCTCCTTGGAAGTCCGGTGACAAATCAGATCATGTTGTTGTTGCAGGAGCTAAGTTTGTTGAAGAGTTGAGAGCCAACAGGTCCATAATAAATTATGGACCCATACAGCAGAATGGGTAGGAGGAGGGAGCAGGCCAGGCAAAGTCGTGACGAGGGGATAAGAAACCGCCGAGTCCTGTAAAGCAGCCCTAGCCTCTGGTGGAATTTATTAATAACATATCAGACATGGTTTCTGAAGGACAGGTGTGGGTAAAGGAAGATGCCCAGGTATTTAAATTCCATTACATGTTCTATGCTCACCCCATGGTTATCAGTGAGAATTAGGTGATGGGAGGGAGGCTTCCTTGGTCCAGAGAACATCATGAATTTGGTTTTCTTGTAGTTGAGGACCATGCCTTTGTCTGAGAACCAAGTGTGGAGTTTTGAGAATTCGGTGTGAAGGTGTGTGATCATCACATCTGGGTCTTTGTTGCTGTAGTAGAGCGCAGCATCATCAGCATAAAGGATCAATTTAATATTGGAGCAGATTTCGGGGAGGTTAATAATGAAAAATGTGAAGAGAAGAGGGCCCAAGATAGAGCCCTGGGGAACTCTGTACTTAATGGGGCATACTGTGAAGAGGTGGCCATCAATGGTGGTAATTTGGGAGGTGAAGGGGAGTAGGATGGTACAATGCAGTCACAGTGGGTGGGGAAGACATAGCATGGAGAGCAGAGTAGGAGGTGAGGGAAAGAAGGTGGAAAAGTGGCAGGGGAGGGAGGAAGGCGATGGTGTGACTTGATGGTCAGAAAGGCAATGACAGGGAGGGGGGAGGGAAGAGAGAAAAAGGAGTGAGCAGAGACCGTGGTGGTGTCAGGCTAGCAGGGCTTGGGAAGAAAAAGGGTAGGGTGGTAACCATGATGGAGGGGGAGCTGTTAAGTGGGGGAGAAGCTCATAATGCATTCAAAGAAGAAAAAAAGGGAGTCAGGAATGGGGAGGCAGAAGGATGGTAATCCTAGAGGACTCCATAATTAAAGGCATTCACTGGGGAAAGAAGGATGCCCAGATATAGGTAGAAGGGTGACTTACATGCCAGGGATTATGGCAGAGAGGGTGTGCCCAAAAACTGGAGAGTTGGGGGAAAAAAACTCTCATAGTTATACACTTAGGTATGAGCAACCTAGCCAGGGAGGAGGTGGAGGTAGTACAGGAAAGATTCAGCGTGGTAGGGAGAGCCTGAAGAGAGTTAGCCAGATCACTTGCATTCTTGGAGGTGTTGCCACTACCAACAGCCAGCATGATCAGGAAGAAAAGGATAGGGATGCAAATGGCTGGCTGAAGGCATGGTACAAGGAGGAAGGGTACGACTGTATTGGGAGCTGGGGGTAGACCTGGCCCGATAAAACTATTTTTTGCACCAAACAGACTGCATCTCAATAATGGGGGGTCAAGGGTCCTCAGGGACAAGCTGGAGGGGTACATAAACAAAAACTTAATGTAATGTAACCCCCCTAAAAATGGGGTTCCCGAAAAGTTTTCCTTGAGCTTGCTTAATGCTCACTGCCAGGATGGTGTCCTGCGTTTTAGCAGTTTAAACATTATTGCAGAGAGTGCCTGTATAGCCTCCATGTACTGGCTCTTTAAGAGCTGCTTAGATTGCAGTTATAATTAATCTGGGAGGGGGCTGAGTGTTTCCATGTTCGAGTCCCACCCAAGCTGCCAGATAATCACTCCGTTTCTGCCATCACTATTAGCGCAGCGGCAGCTCTGTCAGAAGATGTGCTTGTTTGCTGGTTATCTATTGGAATGGTAAAGATATTGTAATTTGCCTAACCTGCCTTCTTTGCAGCATGGACAGTTCTGTTTATTTTCACCATCTTGGTCCTGGACTGCTGAAATGGGTCAATCAGTACCTTTGGGGACTTTAAAATGTAGCCTGTCCCCAGGGTTCTTGAGGGAGCAAAATTCTGCAGGAATTGTAGTTTTGGGTTTTTTGCACCTAAATGAATCTGGAGGGGGAGCCCTTGTTGTGACTTGACAGAGAAATCAGCCAACTGAACCTTTTGGATCCTGGGGAAAGTCCCAGGCTGTTTGCAGCTACTTTCAGTTTTAGTTGGGGAGTGAAAGAAGTAACAGCTTGAGATTGTTGAGCAGTAATCCTGCATATATTCATGCGGGAGAACTGTGAAAGGGCTGAGTTTTGGCCTGCCTGTCTGCCTGCTGTCCCTGAGAGGGAAGCTGAAGTTTATTCGGACTGAATCAGAATTGTGAGGACGATTTAAGCCACAGAACTGTGACCAGGCTTTAACCTGAAGAAGACCGAAGATTTGCGGAATGTGATCGGCCTGTCAGAATTTCCAGCCATCTTTGTACTCCCGGTTTGTGTAGAGACTCTGTAATTGCGACTGGATAGCAATCTGTCTGGTACAGTAGAATTTCTTACATGTAAATGTGCTGTGTGCTGTTAGTGGGTCGTGATTTGTTTTCCCACTGTGTGCTGAACTGTGTTCTGCTTACTGGAGGCTGTATCTAGCTCCAACGGGCAAAATCCGTTTGCATCTCCATTTGGCCTAGGCCTTGCCACACTGTCCCAGCCAGACTACCCGCTACAGAGAGAAAGCCATTGATGAGAGACCTGCCTGGGGATCAGCCCCTTGCTCAATGCCTTGAACAGGAACAATGCCTTGGTGATTCGTGTGGGCCCTGCTTCTCCTGGCACTCCAGCTCAACAACCTGCAGTCTCGATTTCGTCTTGCCCGTGTCCTGTATTGGGCATCATGAGTAAACATCAGGGTAGCTCCCTGCAACAACAGCCAAATCTGAAGTGTTGTCATCTGATTGCTTTGTTGTCTTTTCCTTCACAAACTGAGCCCTCCAGCTCCGGATTACAAATAGTTTGTTGTGCATGTTGCTTTCTTCCATCACAGGGCCCCCACCAGCTGCCGTTGCGATGCCAGCCTATCCCGGGCAACGATCCTGGCTAGCCCACCTTTTTCTACCTGGGTACCCAGAGTGTGTGACTGTGTAGGGACTCTGAAGTGCATGCAAACTGTCTGCTTGATTTAGCCTTTAGCCAATCAACCTGATTACGCCCCTCCCTTGTTCAAGTCCCCTGAATAAATCAGATCCAACTCTTTTTGCATTTAACCTGACTGTGGTTCCAGTTTGTGCCAAGAGTACTGTACTGTTGCTATTTACTGTCATAACCTTGTTTTACAGGGGGTCCCTAGGGTCGAGCTAGAGGAACCAGCCCTGCTGGTAAGTGCAAACAGTGTGGGTAATTGCATGGTGAATAAGGGTCATTGTGAAAGTGATTATTGTATATTGTTCAGGCCACTAGAAGGGAAAGAGGGGGGTTACAGTGTCCCGGAGGACTGTGTCCAGGTTAGCTTGACCACTAACAACCCAGACCTTTGGGTGGAGGCACTCTTTTCAGTACCCAGGCCCTTTTACCTGCTACTAGCCAAGAAGGCAGGGGTAGTAGCCCTTGGGATAGCACCACCTAGGGGTTACAGTAATCCACTGGGGGGGTAAGCAGGCTAGCAGGCCCCAAGAGGGGCAGCAAAGAGGTTAGCAATGGAGGGTATGGGGCACAGGTAATGGGGAAAAATGAGAAAGGTAGACAGGAGGGAAGGGAAAGAAAGGAGGCTCAGACTGTAGGTGGAAGGTAGTGTCACAGAATGCATGAAGTCTTGCAACCAAGATGGATGACCTGCAGTATTGTTAACTGAGAGGGGAGTGGGTATTGTATCGGTCACAGAGACATGAGCCACACCTAACCATGACTGGGACCTCTCTATCCCTGGGTTTAAATTACATGGGAAGGACAGGGAGGTAGGAAAAGGGAAGGGGTGGCAGTTTACACCAAGAAGCATACAACTTGTACAAAGGAAGAGACAAAAGAGGAGAGTGCAGAAGTCATGTGGAGTCAGTTACTGTTTGATCAAGGGAGGAAGATGAGGTTGGGGGTGTTTACAGACCACTCAACCAGGAGGAGGAAAGAGACAGGGAATTGAACTCACAAATACTGACTGCTGCAGGAAAGGTGAGAGGTGGTAAAAGGGTGAGGCTTCAACTTGTCAGAGGTGGATTGGAGGGTACTGGCCACAACCTGCACCAGGAGTCAGGTGATCATACATATGCTGCAAAGTGAGTTCCTGACAGGGCATCACAGAACCCACTAGAACACACAAGGGACGTGGAAATCCTGATCTGGTGCTGACAAATGGGGGTCTTGTCCAGGATATAAAGGTCAAGGAGCCCCTGGGTGAGAATGAGCATCACACAGTGTGGTCCCAGTTGGACATGAGCAGGGAAAAGACTCCTACTAAAACTAAAATCCTGGATTTTAGAAAGGCGGACTTCAGAAAGATGGGTGAGCTGCGAAGGAGTCACCAGGCAAGCATAATTTAAACCCAGGTATTATGAATGAACGTATGCTCAGTGGTTATTCCTGACAAACAACAACAACAAGCATCTGAGTGGATATGAGGGTGGACCAAATGTGACCATGATCAGGGGAATAATTGTTGCTACAAGGGAGTGCATTAGGCTCAAAGGGAAGAACTCGAGGGCCAAAACATTCAGCTGGTTTAGAACTGAGGTAAGAGATGAAAGGTTAGCCTACAAGAAATTCAGGAGGACCCAGAGGGAAGAAGACAAGGAGAACTACCTGAAGATGGCTAATGTAGCAGGTAAGGTAATACAGCGGGCTAAATCTGCTAGCTGAGGAAAATAAAAAGGGGGAAAAGGCCTCTTGTTGCTATATTAGTGAGAAAAAGGGCAAGACAAATGGGATTGTTAGGCTCAGGAAAGGGGACAGGTGGTTGGAGAAGAATGCTGGCAAAGCAGAGGTACTGAATAAGTACTCTGTTTTATCTTTACCAGGGAGAGAGATACACCAGTGCCACTAGAAGGAAGGAGAGGAGAGGAGAGGAGGGGCACGGATGTGTTGATGGAGGTAGATAGGGTGAGGACAAGGTTGCTAGCACTGAAGATAGATAAATCTCCAGGCCTAGATGGGGTACACCTAAGGGTCACTACATCTAAATCATCCCATTCCAAGGCAAAAACATGGGACTTCAAAGGAGCTGACTTTGATAAGATGGCCAACAGAGTTAAGCTAGCCTTGGCAAAAAGAAACACAGGTGAGGGGGTACAGGCAAAGTGGGCAAGCATTAAAGATGCAATACTTGATGCAACATCCCATTGTGTTAGACAGAAAAGGAAGTGCAAAAGAAGAAGGAAACCACTTTGGTTCTCAAATACAGTAGCAGAAAAAGTCAGAGCCAAAAGGCTGGCCTTCAGGAAATATAAGGGAACACAGCGGGATGAAGATAGGGAGGCATACTAAACTGCCCTAAGGGAAGCAGGGAAGGCAGTTAGGCAGGCAAAGTCCCAGACTGAGGAAACACTAGCACGAACAGTAAAAGAAGGTGACAAGACTTTCTATAGATACATTAGTGAAAGGAGAAAGTCAGAGGAGGTATCGCTAAGCTCTTAGGAGAAAAGGGGACATGTGAGGAGGTGGACCCTGTAAAAGAATCTATCCTAAATAGATACTTTTGCTCAGTATTTACTGAAGAGAAGGTAGAGCAGGGCCCACAGCTCAGCACCATAGACACAGGGGGAAGGGAGGTGAGCACTACACCCTTCACAAAAGAAAGGGTCCTACAAGAGCTCGCTAAGCTCAGGGTGGACAAGGCAATGGGACCTGATGGCATGCATCCCAGGGTACTTAAGGAGCTAAGGGTGGCACTAGCAGAGCCATTAGCAGAACTGTTTAGTGAGTCTCTGAGCACTGGAGAGGTCCTAGAAGACTGGAGAAGGGCTCATGTGATCCCGCTCCACAAGAGTGGTAGCAGGGAGGAGGCAAGGAACTACAGACCAGTCAGTCTTACCTCAGTAGAGGGCAAGATTATGGAGGCACTCCTTAAGGAAAGGATAGCGCAACACCTAGAATCCATAGGAGCACAGGATCCAAGACAGCATGGATTTACAACAGGAAGGTCCTCTCTAACTAATCTCATAGATTTCTTTGACTGGGTAACCAGAGTGGTGGACCAAGGGGGTGCAGTTGATGTCACCTACCTTGACTTCAGCAAAGCTTTTGATATTGTTTCATATAGAAGATTGATTAACAAGCTAGGTAGGCTTGGGGTGGGTCAGAAGTTGGTCAACTGGGTGGCAAACTGGTTGGTGGGCAGAAAACAGAGAGTGGTGGTAAACGGTATACAGTCAGATGAAATGCAAGTCACATGTGGAGTACCTCAGGGATCAGTCCTGGGCCAGTCCTCTTCAATATCTTCATCAGTGACATTGCAGATGGACTGGATTGTAAGGTTTGTCTGTTTGCAGATGACACCAAGATCTGCAACAGAGTTGATGATCCAGATGGGGCAGGCAGAATGAGAAGAGATCTGGATAAACTGGCAAAATGGTTGGAAGAGTGGCAACTTGGGTTTAATGCAAAGAAGTGCAAGATCATGCACATAGGGAAGAGAATTCCTGAAGCCACCTATAGGTTAGGAGGGGAGTTGCTGGCAATCATAAGGAAAGAAAGAGACTTGGGCATCATCATCACAGATGACCTGAAATTATCCAAGCAAACCACTAAAGCAGCAGGTAAGGCTAGTGGGATGTTGGGGTGTATCAGTAGGGGTATCATAAGTCATAAGAGGGAGGTAATAATCCCTCTTTACAAGACACTGGTTTATTCCCCATCTGGAGTACTGCATACAGTATTGGAGGCCGCACCTGCACAAGGACATTAACAAAATGGAGGTAGCCCAGAGAAGGGCAATCAAAATGGTGCAGGGACTGCATCAGAAAACATATGAGGACAGATTAATGGAGCTCAATATGTATACCCTAGAGCAAAGGAGGGAGAGAGGCGATATGATCGAAACATTCAAACATCTTAAGGGCATTAACAAGGTGAAAGAGTCTAACATGTTTCAATATAAGAAAAACAGCAGGACAAGAGGACACAGCATGAGGTTAGAGGAAGGCTGATTAAGAGGTAATGCGAGGAGGTTCTTTTTCACAGAAAGGGTGGTGGATGCGTGGAATGGCCTATCTCAGGAAGTGGTGACTATGAATACAATGCAGGGCTTCAAACAGGCAGGGGATAGGCATAAGGGAGCAATACAGATGAGTATGAATAGATAGGCCATTGACAGAGTAAAGGCCTATGGCACATTCATAAGGTAGACAAAAATGGGTAGACTGCATGGGCCTTGTGGTCCTTATCTGCCTTCAACTTCTATGTTTCTGTGTAAGGACAACCCAGGGAACTGCAGACTGGTCAGTCTGACCTCAATCATGTGCAAGCTCACGAAGACCGTACTTAAGGAAAGGTTAGTAACGTATCTGGATAAGTATGGTCTCCAGGATGAGAGGCAACATGGGTTTATGGAAGGGAGGTTATGTCAAACAAATCTGATTGACTTCTTTGACTGGGTCACTAAAATAGTAGCTAGGGGCCAAGCAGCAGACTTCCTTTACCTGAACTTCAGCAAGGTCTTTGACTCTGCACCCCACAAGAGTTTAATCAGAAAGTTGGTAGATCTAGGTGTTGGCAAGAAGTTGACTGGGTGGCTGGAAAACCAGCTGAGGAGCAGAACCCAGTGCATTATGGTAGGAGACTGGGGACCCACAGGCTTTGGTACTTGGATTGGTGCTGTTCAATGTCTTCATCAACGATATCGGTTTAGTATGAAGGGCAAAATTTACCTATTTGCAGAAACCAAGCTCTGTAGGAGGGCAGACAATGCAGGAGGAATACAAGACCTATGTAAAGATCTGGAAAAGCTAGAGAGGCTGTCTGGATTTGGCAACTTGGCTTCAATGCAAAGCAATGCAAAGTTATGCACATGGAAGCCAAGAATCCGAGGACTGAGTACAGCCTGGAGGGGTCTGGGTATCTGCATCCGAGGAGGAGAAGGACCTGAGAGTAATGATCACTAGTGACCTTGACCTGACACATTCCACACAATGTAGAAATCAATCAATCAATCAGCCAACACTTTATTTGTATAAGGCGCCATTCCAATGCCCAGGGCATTTTTACAGTACTCATTAAAAACTCACAATATTACATCTTAAAACAAATAAAACATATCAATAAAACACATCAGTACACATTCAATAAATTCCTGAAAACGCCTGGCTAAAGAGGTAGGTTTTCAAAGACTTTTTAAAAGAAAAGCAGCAGCAAAGGCAAATAAAATGGGCTGATTTGCCAGGAGATCAACAGCAGCTGGGAGGAGGTAATACTGCCCTTGCACAGGTCATTAGAGAGGCTGCATCTGGAGTACAGTGTAAAGTACTGGCCCCCATACCTTAAAAAGGATGTAAACCAGCAGGAGGCAGTCCAAAAGAGGGCAACTAAGATGATCATGGTCCAGCAGGGTGGGACGTACGAGGAGAGGTTAGAGGCCCGGAACACATACTCCCTAGAGGAGATGGGACAAGACTGAGACCTTCAAGTATTTCCTGAACATGTGTAACTCCTAGGTGGTGCTATCTCTAGGGTTACTACCCCTGCCTGTACTTCAGACAACAGGTTAAGGAGCCTGCGTTCAAACTTAACACTCACTGGGGTTTCCCTGCCCTCAGTAACCACAATATCTTGGTGCCTCCATGAAGAGTAATGTATGTGGGGGTATCTACCTAACCTGGTCTAGCCCTCTGGGAAGCTATAACCACCCACAAACCCACCTAGTGACCACGTACCTTGTAATGGGGAACAGCCCTTTACAGCAGTTAACACACAATTGGCAATAAACATTAACAATATGCATGCACCCCTTGCACTTGCCACCAGGATCTGGTCTTCGGCAAATACCCGGGAACCCCCTGTAAAACAGTATTCAAAACAAGCATGCACTTTTAAATACATTTCCCCCAGACACATTAACCTTCACCCAGACAATGAGATATTCGTGAGGCAATGTAACAGTGAAACAAATCAATCAATTTATTAAGGGGGATTTGAACAAGGAAATGGGCAGATCTAGATGATTACTATACTGGATTTAAACCAGGGTGCTTTGCATGCATGCATTCAGTCCCACTATACTGTCTTGCAGATGCTGGGTACCCAGACTGATGATGGCTAGCCTGAATGTTGCCCAGGGCTGCAGCTGTTGTGGCCCTCAATGGAAAGAAAAGACAGTTAAACATGCAACAACAAAGACCTTGGCTATCTGTATCCTCAGCATTCTTGAATTCTCCCACAGTTTTAGACCCCACAACCTCCTCAGGAAGGCTGTTCCATGCATCCACCACCTTCTCTGTGAAAAAAATACTTCCTCACATTGCCCCTGAGCCGCCCCCCCCATCTTCAAATTGTGTCCCCTTGTTCTTGCACATCTCTTTTTCTGAAAGATGCTACCCTCTTGGACTTTGTTGATTCCGCTGAGGTACTTAAATGTTTCTATCATGCCCCCCCTCTCCCTCCTTTCCTCAAGGGTTTACATATTAAGTTCCTTTAGCCTCTCCTTGTATGGCTTCTCTTGCAGACCCTGCACCATTTTAGTTGCCCTCCTCTGAACTGCCTCCATCCTGTCTATGCCCTTGTGGAGATGGGGTCTTCAGAACTGGACGCAGTACTCCAGATGGGGTCTCACCAACTGTCTGTAAAGGGGGATAACAACTTCCTGTTTTCTGCTGGTGATGCCTCTCCCTATACATCCTAGTATCCCCCAGCCCTCCCTACTGCCTTCTCACATTGCTCGCCAACCTTAAGGTCATCTGATATGATTACCCCCAGGTCCCTTTCCATTTTTGTTGTTGTTACTACCTCCCCCATTGTGTAATCTTCCCCTGGGTTTTTGTTTCCCAGGTGCATTACTTTGCACTTGTTTGCATTGAATCCAAGCTGCCATACTTCTGACCATTCCTCCAACCTTGCCAAGTCCCTTCTCATCCTTTCCATGCCTCCTTGTGTATAAACCCTGTTGCAGATCTTTGTGTCATCTGCAAAGAGGCATACTTTTCCTTCCAGTCCCTCTGCAATGTCACTTATAAAGACATTAAAAAAACTGGACCCAGTACTGAACCCTGCGGTACCCCACTAGTAACCCCTCTTTCTTCAGAGTGGACTCCATTTACAATTACCTACTGTGTCCTGTTGTTCAGCCAATGTTTTACCCAGGCTACCGCCCTGGGACCCACTCCAAGGCTGGGTCCGCATGGATCCAAACTACAGCTGCTTGGTCTCAAAGTCTGGACAATCCTCACAATGTTGATGAATTCCAGCTGGCTAAAGTCAGACCCGGTAGAATGGGCACTTGCCACCTCCCACCGATCTCCGTAATCCCTCATAGAGAGTGCTCAGTCAATACCTGACCTGATGCTGGCAACCTTATCTGCAAAGAATCAAGCAAGCTCATCACACTTCATTTGTGAAAAATCTCTTCCAGATTGAAGACAAACTAGATTGTACAGTCTATCCACAGTCTGAAAGAGCTGAGCCGGTTGATTCCACACAGCAGCAATCTTCCTGGACAGGAATTCTGCCTTCTTACGAGTGATTGCTGATTGATAGCCCTTATAATAATCCATCAATCTAAGCCTGTCAGCATCCAGGCCAGATTTCTGCCACGCTCTTTCTAGCCTTCGCTCCACTCTTCTCAGCTCCTTCAAGGATCCATCAAACCAGGGGGTCCTTGGGCACAGAGTGAGTGGGCGAACACGAGCAGGAGCAATTGAGTCCAGGGTATCACCCACCGCCTTGTTATAGGCCAGTATGAGACCCCCTGGACTCATGCATTCACTCGATAAACCCGATAGGTCCAGCACCACTAATAAGCTCTCTGAGATAACTCCCCTTAAGGGGCGGTACTGGACCATCTCCGTAGGTGCAGGCCTATTTGGGGGTGCCCCAAAACTGAACCTTATGGTGTGATGGTCTGACCAACCGACTGTTTCCACCCCCAAGTCAGTGATATCCATCCCCAGAAGGAACACAAGATCCAAGGAGTGACCCCCTAGATGGGTAGCAGAGATAACCACCTGTGTAAGGCCCAGCATAGTCATAAGCTGGAGGAGATTATTTCCAAATTACGAGAGTTCATCATCGATCCAGGCATTGAAGCCACCCAGAATTAACCATCTGGGTGACTCCAAAGCCACATCGACAATGAAGTCGCAAACTCCTTCAGGAATTCTCTGCCATCACTGGGTGGATGGTAGATGAGGAGTATCCTGAACCCTAGACCTGCTCCCAGGATACACTCAGAGGATCAAGTGCACCCCACTGGCACATCTACAATACCCAGTTATGTTTTAAACATAATGGCTACACCCCCGCCCCTACAATCCAGTCTCAGGCAGTGTATCACCAAGAACCCAGCTGGAACAGCAGATGCCAAAATAGGGCCTGCATTCTCATCCAGCCAGGTCTCGGTGATGCATGCCAGATTGGATGTTCCAACAAGATCAGCTATAGTAGCCATCTTGTTCCTAATCGATCTGGCATTACACAACACCGCCCGGGTTGGATGGGTCATCGAGAAAGATCTCAGGACCTGCTCACTATTTGTGCAGCCCTTGGGTATGGGAGTCAGGCAGGGAGCACCCCTTTCCTGACCACATTTCTCCCCAGGTTGTCTCCTAATCCCTATGACCTCTATCCGTCCACCCCTCTCCATTCTCCCATGGGGCGAGATGGGTTTGGAGGGGAATGCTGTTCCAGAGGGATGGAAGTCTATACAAGAAGGAGAGTTTGCCAGTGGAGGTACATACACATGGAAGGGAAAAGGTGCATGCATGGTTTGTCCTTGAGTTGTAAGGCCTGGGGGAAGTAGGAGTAAGGAGAGAGGCAAGGTAGGATGGAAGAGTTCCAAACCAGAATTTAGAGATGAAGGTGGAGCAGTGCGAGAAACATCTCTGTGAGAGAGATTGGAGGGAAAGAGAGGAGTATAGGTCACAGTGGTGAGTTAGAAGGGGGGAGTTGGAGGCAAACCTACAGAAGGCGTCCTCAAAATTAAAGTTAAAATTGACAGTGGCAGTATGCGACTCATATTCTATTCCCACTGAGCTGGTAGTAGGTAGGAACTCAATGGAATGATGATTTTCATCCCCCAAATGGTCCTCATTCCCCACTAAATATATGTAGGTATGCATGCACAGTATGTAGGTGCTTACCCCCAGGCTGAAGATTCCAAATGACCCAGCTTTAGCACAACATTATGATGCACAGTCCAGCTATAATATTGTACTAAATCTGGCTGCTTGTAACTGAAGTCTCTATGGCCCAGTTTTTGAGAAAGGTATTCTTGGTGTAGCTGTTGCTCCCCAACTGCAGCACAACAAGAGCAGATTAAACAACAATCCCTGAATAGTTTATCATAAGTTGGAGAGCCCTGCTACATTCCAGAATGAATGCTACCATGGCAGAGATTGCTAGAATAAACTATAGTTAATGCACATTTCCTAACAGTTTATCATAACTTGGCAACCCCTACCATTCTTCTGATTGAATTCTAACATCTCCGAGATTGCTAAAATAAACTACGGTTGACACTCTTGTTTAAACGTCCTTTTCAGTTATGCGCTTTCTGCAGACTGTGTGTCGGTTTATCTTGTCAGTTCTAATATAGAGAGCAGAAAGACACATTGGGGTGGACTTGCTAGTGACTTCATATCCACAGTCCTGTCATTCTGTCAGGATGATAAAGTGGAGGGAATGGATGGTCACTGTTCGTGAGGACAACAGAACCAACCCAGACAGGCATAGCTGGCTCAAATAATAACTCACAAGATGTTTTATATAACCCCCTGCTGACAGCTGCGTTTATTTAGGCATTGCATCCATTGCTAGAAACTGTTGAACACAGCCCCCAAGGAAATGAATTAGGTACACACTAGGCATGCTCCGAACTGGCCAGTTCCAACTGGACTGTTCAGGATTTTTGGAAATTCCAAATCCTAATCTGAGTCTCACCTCAGAATCTGACTTGGATTCTGATTTAGAATCCTAAACCCTTACTTTTTATGTTAAAAGAGGTTTTAGGATTCAGTTTAGGAATTAGGATTTGTGGTGTGGAATTCTGAAAATCCTAAATCAGAAAATCAGATCGGAAACCAAAAAATCTGATTCCATTCAGTGGATTCTGAGCAACCTTAGTAATATATAGTACCTGGACCTAACTCTTCCTGATGCTTTACATGCAAGAAAGAGAAGAGCTTCTGCAGAGTGCTTCCATCTTTTAGTGAATCAAATGGCCTCCTCATTAACCTGTACAACAAGGCACTCATTTCTGACATACAGTACAGTGCACTAGTTGTTTTTTGCAGCTTTAGATAAACACAGAAACACAGAAACATAGAAGTTGATGGCAGATAAGGACAGCAAGGCCCATCCAGTCTGATCATTTTTTCTACCTTATGAATGTGCCATAGGCCTTTACTCTGTTAATGGCCTATCTATTCATACTCATCTGTATTGCTCCCTTATGCCTATCCCATGCCTGTTTGAAGCCCTTCACTGTATTCATATCCACCACTTCCTGAGGTAGGCCGTTCCATACATCCTCCACACTTTCTGTGAAAAAGAACTTCCTCACATTACCCCTTAATCGGTCTCCCTCTAATCTCATGCTGTGTCCTCTTGTCCTGCTATTTTTCTTATATTGAAACATGTTAGACTTTTTCACCTTGTTAATGCCCTTAAGATGCTTGAATGTTTCGATCATATTACCTCTCTCCCTCCTTTGTTCTAGGGTATACATATTGAGCTCTGTTAATATTTCCGCATATGTTTTCTGATGCAGTCCATGCACCATTTTGGTTGCCCTTTTCTGGACTGCCTCCATTTTGTTAATGTCCTTGTGCAGGTGCAGCCTCCAGTACTGCACGTAGTACTCCAGATGGGACCTAACCAGTGTCTTGTAAAGATGGATTATTACCTCCCACTTACAACTTGTGATACTCCTACTAATACACCCCAACATCCCTCTAGCCTTACCTACTGCTTTAGTGGTCTGCTTGGATGATTTCAGGTCATCTGTGATGATGATGCCCAAGTCTCTTTCTTCCCTTGTAATTGCCAGCAACTCCCCTCCCAACCTATAGGTGGCTTCAGGCTTTCTCTTCCCTGTGTGCATGATCTTGCACTTCTTTGCATTAAACCCCAGTTGCCACTCTTCCAACCATTTTGCCAGTTTATCCATGTCTTTTCTCATTCTGCCCTCCCATCTGGATCATCTACTCTGTTGCAGAGCTTGGTGTCATCTGCAAACAAACCTTACCCTCCAGTCCATCTGCAATGTCACTGATGAAGATCTTGAAGAGAACTGGCCCCAGGACTGATCCCTGAGGTACCCCACTTGTGATATGCATCTCTTCTGACTGTATACCGTTCACCACCACTCTCTGTTTTCTGCCCACCAACAGGTTTTCCACCCAGTTGACCAACTTCTGACCCACCCGAGCCTACCTACCTACCTTATTAATCAATCTTTTATGTGGAACAGTATCGAAAGCTTTGCTGAAGTCAAGGTAGGTGACATCAACTGCACCCCCTTGGTCCACCACTCTAGTTACCCAGTCAAAGAAATCTACGAGATTAGTTTGACAGGACCTTCCTGTTATAAACCCATGCTGTCTTGGATCCTGCGCTCCTACAGATTCCAGGTGTTGCACTATCCTTTCCTTAAGGAGTGCCTCCATAATCTTGCCCACTACTAAGGTAAGACTGACTGGTCTGTGTGAAGCTTGGCCAGCTGGTTATGATTGGTCTATGATATTTGTAATACAGAATGTGGTATGTGACCTGTCTCACAGGAGACATCCTGTACCCTTGGGATGACCCCCCCACCAGGTTTCATTAAAATAACAGGATATATGAAACTAACCAGGAGATTTCAGTAAGAAAATTACTTCCTTGAGGAGTTGCATTTTATGGCCGTGTTTATGGCCTCCTGCCTTTGAAGCTGGGAAACTAAAATATACATTTTATGACTTCAGATAAGCTGATCCCTGTAAAGTCTTATTGTATGTACGTGTGAAAAGTCATAAAAATCCTCAGATGTACCATGGGAAGAGGAAATGCTTGAGATCAAAGCGGGAATGTTAATTAAGGTGCCATATTGGGAAATGAGTTTTTGCTGATGTCACCTTATTTAATATACTTCCTGATAGGACATGCTGTGTGTATTATTTTTTATATTTAACAAGGAGAAGCTAGGTGACATCATGGAAGAGGTGGGTATAGAGACAGTTTAAACTATTCTGTGTCTGATCTTTAGACACATTTCTTTGTGGGCTATTAGAAACAACATGTAAATTTAAGCACTGTGCAGAGGTATACATTAGATAGAAAAAGTCTAACTGTATGTTGGTAGGAATTTGTACTTTTACTTGTTTTCTTTTAAGTGATTGTATGCTTTGTGATATATTGTTCTGTGTTTACATTTTACATATTTTTATCCATTTTTAAGTTTATTTTTATTTGATTTATTTTAGTCTTTGGTAACCAGGTAAGGCCCACTAGGCACAAGTGCCTGTTTTCAGGGGTGACCTGGGAGCACTGGGCAGTTAAATGACTTGCTCAGAGTCACACAGTATGCAAGTGGAGGTTGTGAGAATCAAACTCAGGTCTGGTCTGCTAGATGTATCAAGCTCGTTCACACCTCATTCCTCTAACCTCTAGGCTATACTGCCAGCCCAACTAAAACCTCTTATTTTAAAGAGACTGCCTGGTGTGCCTTTGAAATTCTTTCTTTTGCATGTGAAGTATAAATGGTTAAAGTTGACAATTGTTCATAAGCTTAATGGTGTTACTGAACTGGAAAAAGGTAAGAAATACCTAAGGTCTTTCATAGAGTTTTAAGGGTTCATTTTGGATACTTGTGTAACCCCTAGATGGCGCTATCCCAGGGGCTACTACCCCTGCCTGATTTGCCACTAACAGGTTGAGGGGCCTGGATCCAATGGCGGGTGCCTCCACCCAGAGGTCAGGGTTTGCAATAGTTAAACTAACTTGGTCACAGCCCTCTGGGACACTGCAACCCCCTTCTTCCCACTAGTGGCCCACACAATATATCAGAATTACCTTCACAGTATACACTTACCCCAGGTCTGGTTCCGGCACTGGGACCTCCTGTGAAATGAGATACAGTGCAACAATCACAGTACAGTACTTTAACATAGACAAATACCTCAGGCAGTATAACTTTGCTGAAACAAGCAGCTCTGATTTATTTAGGGGATACAAGGGACAGGGAAATCAGGTTAATTAGCTTATCACTCTAATAATCTACCTATGGCTCTGTGCACAGGCCTATCCCTATCAGTTACTGTCCCTGGGTACCCAAGCCCTAGTGGCTAGTCCCAACCGTGGCAGCTGGTAGGGCCCTTTCACACAGAGAAAAGGAGAATTAAACAGTCAGCAGTACAGTAATTCCATTTGGATTTAATGTGGCAATTCAACAGGAGCGACCCTGAATTAGTACTCACGACCTCCAAATAAGATAGGGTCCTTCAATGTCAGAGGGCTCACTTGAGGTACACAAACCTCTTCACACATTTATATAAAAGAAAGCACTATACCAGGCAGGCTGCATCTGTATCCCGATCGCAATTACTGCACAATACCGGGAGAACACACAGCAGATTCAGTTCCTGACAGACCGAGTGCAATTTTCAGCAATTCTTCCAGTCTTCTACAGGGTGAGCCTGGTTTCTACTCTTCAGAGATCCTTTGATTCTTTTCACAGGACGGATTCAGTCCTAACAAGCTGTTACACAAGCTGCAGACCGGAACTCTGGGCCTTACACGTTTTTGACTAAAACATCACACTGAAAAAGCACAGGCTCCTTCCTTCTTCACTGCAAGCTCAACTGAACTCCAACTGACGAAACTGGCACTTCCTTTGAGTTCCTCCCAGTTCTTGACTGGATTGGCTGTCACTCACAATAGACTGCTGCTGTTGGTCCAAAAAGGCACTGAAGTCTAAACTACATCTCCCAAGTCACTGCCCATACAATCCTCTTGTGGCTGGCTCAGATTATGAGTCCAAGTTCTGATTCGTCCAAGGCATCATTTTAGAGCTAGCTTACCCCACACTGATTGGTCCAGTTCAGCAGTTCAAAACTAGAATGGGAACTAGCAGACACAGTTCTGACTGCAAAGAAAGCAGGTTAGACAAACTGTAATTTCATTATTACTCTAAATAATTTCTGGCAAACAGTTACATCTTTCAGATAGGTTCCTTTGCACTCCTAGTGACTGCAAAAATGAAGTGAATTGGCAGCAGCTCGAGTGGTACTCAGAGCACACAGTCCCCATACAAACTAATTATGTCTGCAAGCAGACAGCTCTTAAAGAGACAGTACCAGAGGCTCTAAAAACACTCACTGATAAATGGCTTAAATGCCAAACACCATTCAGGCTTGGAGCATTCAAACAAGCTCCTGGAAGTCTTTTGGGAACCCCCATTTGCAGGGGTTACACCTTCCTGGCCTGGGAAAGCTTGCGTCCGCGTCAAGCAAGTACCCATAAGTTTCAACTGCAACCATATACATTTGCATTAGGCTCGCACATGTAATCATCAGTCAATATATCATTTTACCAAGAACACATTTCTGAAACATTGCAGTCGTCACTCTTTACACAGTATTACATACACATTGTACCATAACTCAAGTTATTACCTCTTGTACATGAAACCTGAAGAGGGGCCTTCCCTATCAGTTACCTTGGGGCTGGATGGGCAAGGGCACCATACTAGAGGGCAACACAAGTAACTTGGAGTTAGCACTGATGCTCAGTTTGGGCAATGAGCTCGGGACACATACACTCCTTTATGGACAACATTGAGAGGCAAGTCCACAGGCCTCCCAAGTGAATCATAACTGAGGTGCACCACAGGCTTTACAGCTCGACCAGTCTTTCTAGGGGAACTGTTATAGTCTCTGCACTCTGAGCCTCATTTTCAGCATTGTCCTCACTTGTCAGGGAGTCTCCATGGGGGTAGAGAGGCTAGAACCTGGGGCACTTTCAGCTCCAGGAGTTACAGTTTCTGAGTCCACAACATTTGGCTCGCATGGAGAGCTTTGGACACTGGCAGTGGACTGTCAGGGCACTCAAAATACTCTTCTTGTTCGGTGTATCACCAGTCTGCCCCAATCTATCATTTTCCTCCCTGAAAGCTCAAACAGTTCAACCATGCACAATGATTCCATTTCATCTGATCTGATGCTTTGCACTTCACTTTCTGGGAGCATTGGCTCCAGGGATGAAGCTGGGGCTTAGACAGTCCAGAAGGCCCAGCTTTGTCTCCAGTATTGACTAGGGATTGCCCGAAACAATTGACTCAGTTCGTAAGAAGGATAGTATTCAAAGTCACTCTCACTTTCTTCCGATATGGACTGACAGTCATGCTCAACTGGGACTTGTGGAGGGAACACTTTAACTTTGCTTCTGTAGGTGCAGACTTTCTTGATCTTTCTTAGCAGCAGCTCTAGTCACTGGTCCAGAGGGGGCATCTTCTAGGGCTCAGACTCAATTAAGATTTGTCCAATGGGCAGTAAATGATTTCTATGCATTGTTTTTACATCTTTTGAATTATTCTCAGGCCTTACTTTGTACACTGGCAGATCATCTAGTTTGCCCACTACAATGTGAGGGAGATGGTGCCATCTGTCAGCAATCTTGTGCTTGCCATGCAGTCCCAGATTTCTTAGCAATACCCGATCTCCCTCCTGGAGTTCCTGTGCTTTCACCTTTTATCATACCTTTCTTTGTTGGCCAGATTTCTTTTGGCAGCCATGGTTTGAGCCAGTTAGTACGCATGAGTTAGCTGGGCCTTTAACTTTGCACATACTGTAAATAGTTGTCAGCTTGAACCCCATCAGGAGAGACCCCAAAACACACATCTACTGGTAGTCGAGCTTCTCTTCCAAACATCAGGCGGTGGGGAGAATCCAGTGGCATCACTTTTGGTGCAGTTATAAGCATGTACCAGGGTGCTAATTTGTTGGCTCCATCTAAACTTGTCCTTTGGGTGCAGGGTGCCTAGCATATCTAGCAAAGTGCGGTTGAAGCGTTCAGGCTGTGGGTCCCCTGGGGTGGTAAGGAGTGGTTCTGGACTTCGCACTCCCCACAGAGAAAGCATCTCTTTGATCAGACGACTCTCAAAGTCTCTCCCTTGATCAGAATGGATTCTTTGTGGAGCCCATAGTGAACAAAAAGTTTTCTACAAGTACTTTGGCCACAGTGGATGCTTTCTGGTCTTTGGTGGGAAAGCTTGGGCATATCTCGTGAAATGGTCAGTGACCACCAGCACATTACTGATATTTCTTTGATCTGACTCCAAACTCAGAAAATCAATACAGACCAGCTCCATGGGTGCACTGGTGGTGATGTTAACAAGGGGCAGCCCTCTGGGGCAACTTTCCTCTGTAAGCAGCGACTACAAGTTCGAATGTGTTGCTCCACATCAGCCCCCATCTTAGGCCAATAGAATCTGGATCTCATCAAGTCAAGTGTTCTGTCTATACCAAGGTGCCCCATGTGGTTGTGCAAGGACCTCAGTACTGAGTCTCGAAAGGCAGTGGGCAGCACTAGTTGTTGTTTGTCTACTTGTCCCCCTCTGTCTACTGTTTCTCTGTATAACAGTTTATTGATCAGTTTCAACTTTGGACCTTCTTTGTATAACAGTGCAGTTCTCAAATCAGTGGGCGTAATTTGGACACATCTTTTCCTGCATAGAGGGCTTCTAAAGCTGCTTTGATCATGGGATCGCGAGATTGAGCCGCGAATACTGTCATTGTCCAGCTGAGGCAGTGCACCAATGTCTATTGCAGAAAAGTGGCAATAAGCAGCAGGTATGCAATTCTCAGAGGCTCCCAAGCAATCCACCATGCAGTCCACTGCGTCCGTGGACATTTGTTCCTCCCTGTCAAACTTCCGGCAGAGTGCCGAATGTCAGGTTCTGCCAATCGGACCCAATCATTCTGGGGAACAGGCCTCCGGAGAAAGCATCAGCATCTATGTGGTTCAGACCTGCTCGGTATTCAGAGCATAGTCATATGTAGATAATGCAGAAAGCCACCTATGGCCAGTGGCATCCAACTTAGCTGAGGTCTGCACATAGGTCAAAGGATTATTGTCAGTTTTACTAGTATTTTAGCCCCATACAAGTACTCATGGAATTGGTCAACAATAGCCCACTTCAAAGCTAGGAACTCTAACTTATGTACAGGATAGTTCTTTTCGGATGGGGTCAGGCTTCTACTGGCAAAGGCCACTGGTCTCAGGCCATTCTCGTGCTCTTGGTACAACACAGCCCCCAACCCTTGCAAGCTAGCATCAGTGTGCAGGACGAAGGTTTTCTTGGATTGGCATAGGCCAGCACTGGAGCATGGGTAAGTTGATATATGATCTCATGAAAAGCAGTCTCACAATCAGGAGTCCAGCGGACCCCAAATACTTCACTTGGATGAAATACACTCTTTCAGTCTTGAGGACGCTGACTTTTGGTATTTTGTGGGTTGGGATACCCTGAGTAAGGTTAAGTAAAGGCGGATCACTCTTGAATAGTCCTTGATGAGCGCCGATAATAACCACAAATCCCAGGAATCTTTGCAGTTCTTTTAGATTTTGGGCTGTGGCCAGGTGGTCAAGGCCTCAACTTTACTTGGGTGGGTCTCTATTCCTCGGTGGATACTATGTGTCCCACATACTTTACTGATGTTTGAAGAATTGACACTTATCAATGGACAGTTTAAGGCCAAAGTCCTCCAGTCGGTCCAATACCTTAAATAATCTGCTTTCATGTTCCTCCAGTGAGCTGCCAAACACAATAACATCATCTAGGTATACCAGGCACTCTAGTAAGTTCATGTCCCCACTGCACGCTCCATCAATCGTTGAAAAGTGGCTGGGGCACCTGAAATCCCTTGAGGCATCCTCATGAATTCATAGAAATAGCCGGACAGATAAAGGCCGTCTTCTCACGGTCCTCTGGGCCATCGGGATCTGGTAGTACCCACTCGGGAGATCCAGCACAGAGAACCACTTGCTCCCGTTTAGGCAGTCCAAAGCATCCTGAATACGGGGCATTGTGTACTGATCAGGGATAGTCCGCCGGTTTAAGGTGCGATAATCCACACACATCCTTACTGTTCATTCTTTTCCTCACTACCACAATGGGGAAGCATAAGGGCTTCTGGATTCTTGTATTACACCAGCAGCTAACATCTCTTGCAGATGCCGTCTCCATCATCTATGTCAGCAGGTGCCAGGCGTCGAGACCTCTCACGAAATGGTCTTTCGTCATGCAGCGGATATTGTGCTCAGCTCCTTGCACGCATCCTACATCCCATTCCTTTAAAGAAAACACCTGGTCTCTCTGGGCAAGCTTCTCACTGATCCTCACTTTCCATTCAGCTGGCAGCGAGTCGCCGAAATCAAACAAGTCAAGCGTTACTCTGTCATTCTTCCTTGAACTCTTGCTGCTGGGTAGCACTGCAGTGTCTGCACAATGCACATTAGCCAGGATGCAACCTCTGTTTACTGAATGTCTCTTTCAGACACATTATGAACTTGGACCATTACCCTTCTGGCATAAGCATGGGCTCTAGCGGGCAAAATACGAAGACTTGACCAGCAGTCCCTCTGGCAATTTTCCATCGCCTGGTGCATCCAACATTAATATTTTATTCTTAACATCCTTTCTGATACGGACCTCTCCTGTAAGGTACACTGGGCATTTGGCGCCAGGATCAGAGACTCAGGATCCTTCTTCCATACAATTCCGACCGGTTCCTCTGGTTCTGTTTTTCAGCATCTCTCTGTGCCTCATAGGCCTTCTTAATTAAAGCCGAACTCTTAAAGCTCTACTAGTCTTTGACCCTGTTTTCATAACACAACTATGCCAGCCTTCCGAACATATGAGCATTTGTTCCAATCAACAAAGGGACACCATCCTACAGTCCAGTGGGGGACACACTAAGGCTAGGGTCTCTACTTGTTCGGCCACTCCAGCCACGGAGGTGGGGAAAGACAGCCAAGTCGGATATACCGGAATAGGGTAGGCCTTCTCACTTAACCCCCATACATGCAGTCCTTCTAATGGTTGTAAAGTACGTCTGACAAATGCTTCTGATACCAATCCTGGAACATAATTGTCACTTGGGGCCACTGTCTAATACAGCTCTTGTAGACACTCCATTCACCTTTACAGTGGTCTCCATGGAGGGACCCACTATTCTGGACCAGTCTGGAGAGGCGGTAGTGGGGGCCTGGGCAACTGACCTTGCCACAAAGGACGTGAATTAGCATTTTGGTGCCCTCACTGGGATCATGTCGTGCACCTCTTAACCACTGATTTCTTCTCCAGCTCTCCTTGTAGCCTATATGCAACTTTGTCAGTGTCTTTTGGGGACTGGCATTCCCTTTCATGTGCCCATCTTTCCCACAATTATAGCAAAACATACTTTCTGGAGTTTGAGCTGGCGAGGCGCCACACTGGGAGCCAGGCGGGGTATTACTAACTGGAAACCTGGGTGCCATCTCTGTCTGCGGCGTGATAAGCATTTGGAGACATCTCGTCAGTTTCTCCACTTCCATGGTCAAGGAATTGAGTTTGGAGCTGTTATCAGCAGGAGATACATGGTGGTACCCCCACCCCCATAGCAGATGCAGTCGATATAGGTCAGGGCCCGTACTTTGCAGGCGTGGCCTTCATAAAGGACTGTTTTGAATTCCCGGATCTCTCTCAACAGTTCGCCCCATTGTGGCATATCTTTTTCCTTGTCAGAGCACTCATTGACTGTCAACCTCTGCCCCTGAACTTCACTTGATGGGTCACCCTCAGTCACTCGGGTCGTAGCCACAGCTGTTGGTGCAGGTACCTCCAGGTCGCCTTTTCTCAACTCCTCGAATTTCTCTCATTAACTCATCATAGGAGGGTGGGGATTCCAGTCGATTTGCCAGGCGTAACTGAAGCAACAGCAGTTCTGAGAAGGGGCAGACTTAAGGATTCTGTCCAGTCTGGTTCGGTCCAGTTCAATCGCTGGCAAACTACCCTTTCTGAGGCATTCTTGCAATAATTTTTCCAGCCGAGAGACATACACAGACAACAACTCCCTTGGTACTGTTGTGCATTTCTTACTCTCCACCATAGGTCCTCATCAGAATCTGGGCTCCCATACACATTCTCCAAGGCCTCAAGATAGGCCTGTGCAGTCGCTCAGGGTTACTGGCCCGCTTAGCACGGATGGTAGCCAGGGCAGGACCGGGAGGCTCTCACTAATCCTCTTCTTCGCTACCCGAGCATTGCCATTCTCCTAGCACTTGGGGGCAACATAGTCTATCCAGGTCTCCCAGTCATCCTCCCTTGGGGTGGGGAGGTGTAGAGAAGATCCTCAACCTCGTAAGAGTCGTGACTAATGGCAGGTGCAGAAATAGGGTCTGCATTGGTTCAGCCACCATTACGGGCACTGGAGCAGGAGAGGGTGTTGGGAGGAACACCCCAGGTGGCAAGAATAGTTTCTTCAAGTCCTCCACAGTTTCCCCTCCCCAGCAACCATTCAGCAAATTCTCCTCAAAAGTTTCAGATATGGTGGGGCTGATTCCCCCGGTCTTTACTGTCCTTAGTTATCACTCTCCAAGCAGTGAGGGCTCCTCTGGGGTAATGGTCTGTGGCACTTTGGAGCTATCTATGGGATCCTTAAACTCTACTAGGGCCAGGAAAGTGTGGGTGAGCAGATTAGCATGCCGACCCACCACCACAGGGTTTTGTAAACCTTCCACCTTGGAAAGTACTCCCTGCACAGTGTCCGTATTGATACCCAGGGGGATGTCCAGGATAAGCATAGCATTTTGGGGGTCGATCTCCTCCCCAGTACACCACTCCACCAGCCGGTGCACAGCCACTTCTGTCGGGGTACCCATTTTTTTCTTAACAGTGGTTCGTAAATATGGCCACTAGAGGACACACAATCCCAGCGGTGAGCCTCCAAGATGTAACCCTAGATGGCGCTATCCCAGGGGCTACTACCCTGCCTGATTTGCCACTAACAGGTTGAGGGGCCTGGATCCAATGGCGGGTGCCTCCACCCAGAGGTCAGGGTTTGCAATAGTTAAACTAACTTGGTCACAGCCCTCTGGGACACTGCAACCCCTTTCTTCCCACTAGTGGCCCACACAATATATCAGAATTACCTTCACAGTATACACTTACCCCAGGTCTGGTTCGGCACTGGGACCTCCTGTGAAATGAGATACAGTGCAACAATCACAGTACAGTACTTTAACATAGACAAATACCTCAGGCAGTATAACTTTGCTGAAACAAGCAGCTCTGATTTATTTGGGGGATATAACAAGGACAGGGAAATCAGGTTAATTAGCTTATCACTCTAATAATCTACCTATGGCTCTGTGCACAGGCCTATCCCTATCAGTTACTGTCCCTGGGTACCCAAGCCCTAGTGGCTAGTCAAACCGTGGCAGCTGGTGAGGCCCTTTCACACAGAAAGGAGAATTAAACAGTCAGCAGTACAGTAATTCCATTTGGATTTAATGTGGCAATTCAACAGGAGCGACCCTGAATTAGTACTCACGACCTCCAAATAAGATAGGGTCCTTCAATGTCAGCAGGGCTCACTTGAGGTACACAAACCTCTTCACACATTTATATAAAAGAAAGCACTATACCAGGCAGGCTGCATCTGTATCGATCGCAATTACTGCACAATACCCGGAGAACACACAGCAGATTCAGTTCCTGACAGACCGAGTGCAATTTTCAGCAATTCTTCCAGTCTTCTACAGGGTGAGCCTGGTTTCTACTCTTCAGAGATCCTTTGATTCTTTTCACAGGACGGATTCAGTCCTAACAAGCTGTTACACAAGCTGCAGACGGAACTCTGGGCCTTACACACGTTTTTTGACTAAAACTGCACACTGAAAAAGCACAGGGCTCCTTCCTTCTTCACTGCCAAAGCTCAACTGAACTCCAACTGACGAAACCGGGCACTTCCTTTGAGTTCCTCCCAGTTCTTGACTGGATTGGCTGTCACTCACAATAGACTGCTGCTGTTGGTCCAAAAAGGCACTGAAGTCTAAACTACATCTCCCAGAGTCACTGCCCATACAATCCTCTTGTGGCTGGCTCAGATTATGAGTCCAAGTTCTGATTCGTCCAAGGCATCATTTTAGAGCTAGCTTACCCCACACTGGTTGGTCCAGTTCAGCAGTTCAAAACTAGAATGGGAACTAGCAGACACAGTTCTGACTGCAAAGAAAGCAGGTTAGACAAACTGTAATTTCATTATTACTCTAAATAATTTCTGGCAAACAGTTACATCTTTCAGATAGGTTCCCTTTGCACTCCTAGTGACTGCAAAATGAAGTGAATTGGCAGCAGCTCAGTGGTACTCAGAGAAGCACACAGTCCCCCATACAAACTAATTATGTCTGCAAGCAGACAGCTCTTAAAGAGACAGTACCAGAGGCTCTAAAAACACTCACTGATAAATGGCTTAAATGCCAAACACCATTCAGGCTTGGAGCATTCAAGCAAGCTCCTGGAAGTCTTTTGGGAACCCCCATTTGCAGGGGGGTTACACTTGGTTAGGTGCCCTTAGGTGAAAGATATCTGGCATTCCTCAAAGAGCAGAATTATCTGAGCCTGTACATTTGGGTACGCTAGCATAAGGTTCACAGTTTGAATCCCCCCAGAACTTGAGACCAAAGGTGATTCGGACCCACAAGCAGACAGGAGGGTTACCCTGTTGTGTTACCTGTTCACAATACTGCACTCAGAGGTTGACACTGTGGGAGCAGAGGGCCTGACTTGCTGAGTGGGTTTGTGACAGATTGGTTGGCAGCAGTGCTAATAATTTTCATAACACAAGCTTTAAATTGTTCAGTGTGTCAGCCTGATACTGTACAGCTCACTTGCAAAAAAAGGCAGTGATTTATTTTTAAAAAAGGAAACAGAACTATATCATTTGGCTTACAGTCACGTTCCTACCTGTTTTATTTTTTTATCTAAAGTGCAAGTTAGAGTAGCCATAGTTAGAGAAGAAGATGGCTTCCAACTACAGCGGGCACACTGTAGACTACTTGAGGCAGTTGTGCAAGGACAGAGGAGTCCTGTTCGAGGTGAGAGCCACCAAGCAGAACCTTGTGGATGTCCTGATGGCAGCAGATACCCAGAGCATTGAGTCACACACTGTGACTGTAAAGGACCAAACCTTGAGCATGGAAGGACTAGCAGCCAGTGCAGTGTCCAGATCCAATTCGGATGACGGCAGGGCCAGTGCCAGCGAAGGGCCACAGCAGCAGGGGAAGGTCTCCAGCATTCTGGAGCCTGAAGCAATCAGGCTGCAGATTGAGTTGTGCAGAATGGAGCTGCAGTTCCAGTGAAAACAGCGAGAGGCTGACTGGGAACGGCGAGAGGCAGAGCAGCGGGAACAGCGGGAGGCTGACCATGAAGACCGTGAGTGCCAGCGAGCTGCAGAGGAGAAGAAGGAGCAAGAATGTCGAGAGGTGAACCATGAACAGCGAGAGGCAGACCGTGAGGAGTGTGAGTGCCAGAGGCGACATGAACTGGAGCAGCTATGACTCCAACCACCCGCACCAGAGCAGGTAAGTTGCTTGGGTTTAACTGGAACTACAGGACTGGGTTACAAATTCAATTCCAAATTGATAGCTGAATTTAAAGAGGGGGAGGATACTGATGCCTTTTTAAATTCTTTTGAAAACGTTTCTATTCAGGCTAAAATTCCTAAAGGGTCCTGGAGCTTCCAGCTATCCCCACTACTTACCGGGAAAGCTCAGGATGCATTGGGTCAAATGGACAATGAAGACAGTAATGATTAAGAGCAAACTTAAAGCTGCAGTTTTAAAAAAGTTTGATTTAACTGCTGAAGCATGCAGAGCAAAATTCTGTAAGCTCAGGAGAAGCCCTGATATGAACTATGAGGAGCTAGCCACAAAATAATGTCAGTTTTTAAAACATTGGTGGGAGGAAACTGAAGCAAACTCTGTAGATAAAATTGAAAATGCTATTTTGTTAGAATGGTTTTTCTGGGCATGCCCAGCAGAGCTGAAAACCTGGCTGTTGGACTGAGATCCCAAAACAGTGCAAGGGGCTGCTGAACTCTTGGACCACTATACCAACAGCGGACCTGCTCTGAGAAGGAATGGGGTGTGTGTGGCAGCACAGAAAGGGAAAAGCGCACCTTCAGGCAGATAAACCCTCACTGCCTTCTGCAAAACCAGTTAGCCCCAGGTTTCAAAGAAAAGATTTCTCTGAAAAAAAAAATGAATGCTGGTTTTGTAAAGAAACTGGGCATATTGCCAGACAGTGTCCCAAAAGGGCAAGCAATACGCAACAGAGGGCTACAAAAGAAGTGGGTTGTTTATGTGTCCCTGGAAGCATGCCTGGGAACATGAGGGAACACATGCACCCAGTCACGGTGAATGGTGTACAGACACAAGGGTTAAGGGACACAGGGGCATCCCTGACATTGGTAAAAGGGGATCTGATAGAGCCTGGTCAGCTTATACCCAATGAATTTGTGACTGCAGCCAAAACTTTAGCAGTGGACGGCATCCTTGGCAACAATCTCAAACAGGGGATGGTGTGTGCATTTACCCACAGCCAAGCGGCAAGGGAAAATTGTAGTTCCCTGGACCCCACAGAAGTCATTGTGAAAACCCCTGGGAGGCTAGTTCCCCAGCCTGTGTCTCCTGATATGGAGACTAATGAAAAGGGGGTAGAAATTTCCCCAGCAGCAGTTAACCACACAGCTACGGAGAGTTACTCCGAAGAGGGAGGGGTGACTCATTGTCAGAGGGTTAGGGATGACAGTGATCCTGAGTGCCCTGACGCTAGTGCTAGGGACCCTAGTTTAGAGACTGAAGGGGACCTGTCCCATGCCTTGGGAATGTGTAAGGAGTTTGTAGCTGCTCAGAAAAGTGACCCTAGTCTAGAGAAGCTGAGGGCTTGGGCAGACTCTGACAGAGCACATGGAGGTGACGGTAGACATAAGGTTTATTGGGAAAATGGACTGATGTATACTCAGACTGTGCAGACAGAGGGAGAGGTGATCGGCAGGCAGCTTGTTGTTCCCCAGGGGTATCATGAGCAGTTGCTCAAGGCTGCACATGATATTCTCTTGTCTGGTCATCTGGGAATCGTACGCACTATGCAGCGGTTGGCCCAGAATTTCTATTGGCCCAACTTCACCCAGCAGGTGAAGGAGTACTGCAGGTCTTGTCACTGGTGCCAAGAAATAGGGAAGGCAGGGAAGAAAACCCAAGCTGCCCTGATTCCATTGCCCATAGTGGAGTGTAAATAAAAAAACTATACCATGCTGATGACAGTGAGGTAGTAAATGCACAAGGTTTGTGGTTAGTGGTCATCGGTAAGCCAATAAAACCACCTTACACTAGATGTTGTTTTAAACTAGTTGCAATTTATTAATACCCAAATAAGCCCTAACAAAATTACCTCTAACATGATTAAGTCTAAACAGCGGATGACTTTTCACCACCAGGGCTATAGGTGTACAGAGGAAATTAAGAAACATTGCTCTTTTTTTCTCTGGGTGTCTCAAGCATCCATGGCATGGCTATTTCCTTTTGGACACACAGGACCTACAGTTTAAGTCTAACCCTCTCTCTTGCCTCTGATTTCTCAGATATTCAATCCTGGCTTACAAAGAATAAACTTGTTCTCAACACTTCAAAGACACACTCCATGCTCTTTGGCTCGCCTGCCAAGCTTAAAATGAACCACCCTGCCATAGATATCTGAACTGCGGACGGCTCCCCTCTGGTCAACACCACATCCTTTAAATATCTAGGAGTCACAGTGGATGAATCTCTTGACTTTGACCTGCATATAACCACTGTCTGTAAGTCTGTAAATGCCAAGCTAGGTAGTGCCGACAGAACTAGCTATGCCCTCACCCCCTCGGCCAGACTAGCTGTGGCACAAGGTTTCCTGCTCCCAGCTCTGGCCTATGGCTCATTCATCTTCCAAACTGCCTAAAATTCCTCCCTTCATAAATGGGACACAACTTATAATAACCTCTGCCACTACGCCTCTGCATCCCCACGCTACAAACACCACTGCCAGCTCTATGCTGACCTCAAATGGCCCAGTCCCTCTACCCATCGACTTCAGTCTCTTGGCCCTCAAATTGACTGCATCACCAGATCAGGTCTCCCCCTATCCCTTGCCTCTCTGCTATATGCACAACCTCTCTCCTATGGACTAAGATCCACTGATAAAGCTCCTCTTCACATCCCAAGATGTAAAACAAATATGGGTGCACAAGCTTTCTCTCATGTGGCTCCAACATACTGGAACTCCCTACCCTACTCAATCCGTCAAACAACCTCCCATGCCAGTTTCAAACAACTGCACCTCGAACATCTGCGAATAGCCAACCCCTGTACCTGCTTCAAATTGCCTTAAACCAGCCACCAAGTCTATGCACTTCTCATACCCTTTCCCACCCATCCTACACCTCTCCTTTTTCCCCATGTCCTCTCTCTCTGGCTTCAACCCTTCTAAGGCTCTCTAATCCCTTTCTCCAGGCTCCCACCACTCCTCCTGCTTCTCCTTGTGCTCTTTCACCTACCTCAACCAGGAACTTAAACTGTCTTACTGTTTTACTGTTTCAGACTTGCCTTTACTGTCTTGTTTAATGTACACCATCTCTTTAGCACTGCTTGTATCTTCTCAAAACTATTTTGTTCTATCTGTATATCTCAAAGTGTTTGAAATGCATTACCTGTATATTCAGTATTTGTTGCTGTATTACCTGTTAAACTTATTTTACCCCGTTCATTTGCTCTGTTTTCTGCATGTGCTGCATCCCATGCACCCCAATTGTATGTACTAAGATTTTGTTTAAACTGTTCTCTCCCGGGTCGTGCCTGAAAATAGGCATTGTCATGCCTAGCGCACCCACCCGGTTATCAAAAGCAAATAAATAAATAAATAAATATTTATACACTGATTGTTTATGGAAAAAAAATGCAGAGAAGGGGAATTCCAAGGTTATTAAAACCTCTTAGCCAAAAAAAGCAAAACAATAAGTCATGAGATAGGGGCCCAGGATACACTTATCACAAGACACGTCTGTCAGCAGTTGCTACACAAAAAGTTTCAGTTGACATTTGATTTAGACAGAAGACATTATTTGTCACAGGTCATAGGAGGAACTTACATTATTCAAAATAACCTGTCTAGGAAGGCAGAAAAGCCAATGTCTCAAGACAAGAACATAGTGGATAGTCACTGACTCTTTCTTTAATTTACACATTTTAGACAAAAATAACATAAAATAGGGAAATAGTCCAGACAGCTTTGCACGTACCCTCTTATTCTGCTTGCACAGCTGTCTAGGCTGGCTAAATTTACAGTAAGTTTTTAGCCATGACCTTTTATTTTGCACCAAAAGAATAATATGCTTTGTACAAAATATTCCTGTCAAGCACAGCAAATTTGCCTTGATTAGAACATCTACTTTGGATGCAATACACGCTCCTTCACCCCATTCTGATACCATTTTTCCTGACCTTAACATTTTAGTTAAAACCCGTTTTACACTTATAACACTTTTATAGCATTCCTGCCATAATACCACAATATACACTTATAACACTTTTATAGCATTCCTACCATAATACAACAGGGGGAGCTATTCCAGAGGGTGGGAATGGATATTGTGGGGCCTTTAAATAGCCCCAGCTCCTCAGGTAAAAGAGTCATCTTGACTTTGGTGGATTATGCCACCTGGTACCCGAGGCAGTCGCCCTATCCTCACTGAGGACAGACAAAGTGGCAGATGCCTTACTTGGGATTTTCTCCCGTGTTGGGTTTCCACAGGAGGTTATCACCGATCAAGGGGGTTACTTCATGTTGGACCTGACGAAATGTTTCTGGGAGAAGTGTGGGGTGGTGCAGAGATGCACAACACCATATCACCCACAAGCCAATGGGCTTGTGGAAAAATGTAATGGTACCCTGAAGTCAATCCTCCGAGCGTTTCCTGAACAGCATGGGAGGGACTGGGAGAAATACCTTACCCACCTGCTGTTTGCATACAGGGAGGTGCCCCAAGAGTCGATAGGATTTTCCCCCTTCGAGCTCTTATATGGACACTGGGTACGTGGGCCCCTAGACTTGATCCGGGAGGACTGGGAAGGCAAGCATGCCACCCAGGGAACTCCCATAGTGGATTATGTCCTTAGGTGTAGGGAAAGGCTGAAGGAGCTTATGTAGACAGCCCAGAGCAACCTGACAACTGCCCAATAGAAACAAAAGTGTGGTACGACTGCAGAGCCAGAGCTCGCTAGTACACGGTGGGTCAGGAAGTCATGGCCCTTATTCCAGTCCGGAAAGACAAGCTGGAGGCTGAGTGGGCAGGACCGTAGAAAGTAGTTAGGAAGGTTAATGATGTAAACTATATTATAGAGTTACCTGACAGAAGACAGGCAGAAAGGATGTACCATGTCAACATGATGAAGCCATATGCTAATAGGGCTGACATGGTGTTCACAGTATGCAGTGCTGCGGAGGGGATGGATGAAGGAGAACCCCTTCTGGACTTGCTGGAAGAAAGCAAGTGGGAGTTCTCTGTGGAGGCAGTAAAATTGCCTCCCCAGCTGGCCCTGGACAAGATCCAGGAAGTAAGGGAGGTTTTAGCAGACTTTGCTCCACTGTTTAGCACCAAGCCTGGACTAACCTCCTTAGCGACACACGATGTGGAGACAGGGACATGGGCACACATACGGCGGACAGCATATCGGGTATCAGAGGCTGTCCAAAAGGACATTAAGAAGGAAGTGGAGGAGATACTGGATTTAGGGGTAATCCAGAGATCCCACAGCCTCTGGGCCTCATCCGTAGTCCTTGTGCCCAAGCCAGATGACTCTACTTGTTTCTGTGTGGACTATCATGGACTGAATGCAGTCATGAAGTCAGATGCCCAACCGATGCCCCAGATGGACGAACGAACTGGACAAGTTGAGAGGGGCGACCTACCTAACGACTACTGACCTGACCAAGGAGTATTGGCAGGTAGAGTTAACGGACAGAGCTAGGGAGAGGTCGGCCTTCATCACTCAGATAGGCTTATTTGAGTGTAAAGTAATGCCTTCCGGAATGAAGAACACCCCGGCCACTTTCCAAAGGATGGTGAACCAGGTGTTTAATGGTGTTGAGGAGTACGCCATGGCGTACCTGGATGACATTGCCATCTTTAGTGTCAGCTGGGAGGAACACTTGTCCCACCTTAGGGAACTGCTGGGCAGGATACAGAGGGCCGGGCTCACTGTCAAAGCTGAGAAGTGCCAGGTAGCCATGGGAGAAGTGGCATACCTCGGGCATGTGGTAGGCCTGGGACAGCTCCGTCCAAATCAAGTAAAAATAGAGGTGATCGAGGCGTGGCCCAGACTAGAAACTCAGAAGCAGGTCAGGAGTTTTTTAGGGACAGCAGGTTACTATAGGAAATTTGTGCCAAATTACAGTGCCCTGGCTGCTCCCCTATCTGACCTGGTAAAGAAAAGGATGTCTAAGAAAATTACCTGGGATCCAGCCTTTGAGAAAGCCTTTACCAGACTGAAGGAGGTACTGTGCAGTGCTCCTGTATTGACAAGTCCTGACTATAGCAGATCCTTTATAGTTCAGACTGATGCCTCATATGTGGGTATTGGGGCAGTACTGAGTCAGACATCCAACCAAGTGAAAGATCACCCAGTAGTGTACCTAGTAAAAAGTTACTTCCCAGGGAGCAGGCATACTCTACTGTGGAAAAAGAGTGTCTTGCCATAGTGTGGGCCCTAAAGAAGTTAGAGCCATACTTATATGGGCAGTATTTTGTGGTACAAACTGACCACAACCCCCTGGTTTGGCTGACGCAAATGGAAAAAACTAATGGTAGATTGTTGAGATGGAGTCTTGCCTTACAAGGGTATGACATGACAATCTTACATAGGGCTGGAGTGACCAATCAGAACAGCGATGGGCTTTTGCATCTTTATGAGGAGTGAACTGATTTGGGAAGCTCATCCCATGCAGGGGATAGAGCCCCCAAATTCAGTCTAGGTGGGGAGGATTGTGACGCTTCGCCACCTGGTTATGATTGGTCTATGATATTTGTAATATAGAATGTGGTATGTGCCTGTCTCACAGGAGACATCCTGTGCCCCTGGGATGACACCACCCCCCCCCCAGGTTTCATTAAAATAACAGGATATATGAAACTAACCAGGAGATTTCAGTAAGGAAATTACTTCCTTGAGGAGTTGCATTTTATGGCCGTGTTTATGGTCTCCTGCCTTTGAAGCTGGGAAACTAAAATATACATTTTATGACTTCAGATAAGCTGATCCCTGTAAAGCCTTATTGCATGTACATGTGAAAAGTCATAAAAATTCTCAGATGTGCCATGGGAAGAGGAAATGCTCAAGATCAAAGAGGGAATGTTAATTAAGGAGTCATATTGGGAATGAGTTTTTGCTGATGTCACCTTATTCAATATACCTCCTGAAAGGACATCCTGTGTGTATTATTTTTTATATTTAACAAGGAGGAACTAGGTGACATCATGGAAGAGGTTGGTATAGAGACAGTTTAAACTATTCTGTGTCTGATCTTTAGACACATTTCTTTGTGGGCTATTAGAGACAACATCTAACTTTAAGCACTGTGCAGAGGTATACATTAGATAGAAAAAGTCTAACTGTATGTTGGTAGGAATTTGTATTTTTACTTGTTTTCTTTTAAGTGATTGTATGCTTTGTGATATATTGTTCTGTGTTTACATTTTACATATTTTTATCCATTTTTAAGTAAACCTCTTATTTTAAAGAGACTGCCTGGTGTGCCTTCGAAATTCTTTCTTTTGCATGTGAAGTATAGATGGTTAAAGTTGACAACTGTTCATAAGCTTAATGGTGTTACTGAACTGGAAAAAGGTAAGAAATACCTAAGGTCTCTCATAGAGTTTTAAGGGTTCATTTTGGATACCTGATTAGGTGCCCTTACTTGAAAGATATCTGGCATTCCCCAAAGAGCAGAATTATCTGAGCCTGTATATTTGGGTATGCTAGCATAAGGTTCACAGTTTGAATCACTCCACAACTTGAGACCAAAGGTGATTCGGACCCACAAGCAGACAAGAGAGTTACCCTGTTCTGTTACCTGTTCAAAATACTGAGCTCGGAGGTTGGTACTGTGGGAGCAGAGGGCCTGACCTGCTGAGTGAGTTTGTGACAGTCTGTAGTTCCCTGCCTCCTCCCTGCTACCACTCTTGTGAAGCAGGATCACATGAGCCCTTCTGCAGTCTACTGGGACCTCTCCTGTGCTCAGAGACTCATTAAACAGTTCTGCTAATGGATCTGCTAGTTCCACCCTTAGCTCCTTTAGTACCCTGGCATGTATGCCATCAGGTCCCACTGAATTGTCCACCCTGAGTTTAGCGAGCTCTGGTAGGACCCTTTCTTTTGTGAAGAGACTAGTGCACACCTCCCTTCCCCCTGTGTCCATGGTGCTGAGCTGTTGGCCCTGCCCTACCTTCTCCTCAGTAAATACTGAGCAGAAGTATCTATTTAGGATAGATGCTTTTCCTTGGTCCTCCTTACACTCCCCCTTATCCCCTTTGATCTTAGCAATACCTCCTCTGGACTTTCTTCTTTCACTAATGTCTCTATAGAAAGTCTTGTCCCCTTCTTTTACTGTTCATGCTAGTGTTTCCTTGGTTTGGGCCTTTGCCTGCTTTATTGCCTTTCCTGCTTCACTTAGGGAAGTTTGCTATGCCTTCCTATCTTTGTCCTGCTGTGTTCCCTTATATTTCCTGAAGGCCAGCCTTTTGGCTCTGACCTTTTCTGCTATTGTTTTTGAGATCCAAAGTGGTATCCTCCTTCTTTTGCTCTTGCTTTCTCTCTAACACAATGGGATGTTGCTTCAAGTATCGCTTCCTTAATGCTCGCCCACTTTGCCTGTACCCCCTCACCTGTAATTCTTCTTGCCAGGGCTAGCTTAACTCTGTTGGCCATCTTATCAAAGTCAGCTCCTCTGAAGTCCCATATTTTTGCCTTGGAATGGGATGATTTAGTTCTAGAGGACAAACTGAACCAAACCATGTGATGGTCACTGGCCCTCAGGTGACCTTCTACCTGGAGATCTGTGATCCTTTCAGCATTAGTCAGTACTAGAGCTAGGATAGCCCTGTCTCTTGTGGGTTGATGTACCAGTTGTTTGAGGCCCTCCCCCTGCAGGGAATCAACCATGTGTCTAGTTCTGGTGGATATTCCTGCTGGCATTGACCAATCTGTATCTGGCATATTGACGTTGCCCATTATCAGAACCTCCCCTTTAGCTGTCATGTTTTGTATATCTTCTAACAGTAATGTGTCTCTGTCCTTCCCCTGGTCTGGAGGCCTATAGACAACCCCAGTTCTTATGGCTGTCCCATTTCCTGCTTCCAGGGTGACCCACAGTTCTTCTGGCTCCTTATGTGCATTCTGAATTTCTGTAGCTTTGATATTTTCATTGAAATAAAGGGCCACTCCACTCCCCCTTTTTGCACCTCGGTCTCTTCTGAACAGTACATAGCCGGGTACTAAAGTCTCCCAAGTGTGGTTACTGGTGAACCATGTCTTGCTAATGGTTACTATGTCCAGTTTAGCCTCTGTCATTGTTGCTTGCAGGTCTGGGATCTTGTTTCCCAGACTGCGGGCATTAGTGTACATGATATTCCATTGGCCAGATTTCGATGTGTTAGTTGTTGGGCGAGGTCCGGCATTTCCCTTGGGCGTCATATGGGGAGACGGACCTTTTTCCGTACCTGGTGATGCAAATGAACTATAAACATGCTGAACTCCTGTTTGATCACTAGCTGAGGGGGGAGGGGTGTTCTTCCCATTCGATGTATCGGTGCTGCACCCCTCTCCCCATTTGCTAGTTTAAATATTCTCAAAGATGTCAAACTCCTGCCCCAATGCACTGACTCCCTCCTTAGTCAGATGCAGTCCATCGAATTTAAAGAACTTTCACTTCCAAAACTGTTGCCAGTTACCTGCAAATTTGTGTCCTTTTTCCTGGCACCAGCCCTTGAGCCACATGTTTGGCTCCCCTATCTCCCCTTCTTTGACATTCCGTCCATCTGCCCCTCACTCCCAGACCGGCTAGATCTCAGAGAAGGAGATGCCAGATGAAATATTAAAAACTTAAAAGAAAACCTCAGCAGTTTCTGTAGATTTTTATGTTACTTGAAGGGGTTATCAGTCTGCTATCTTCTATAGTAATGGTAAATCTTATCTGCAAACCTTAATCAGTTAAGCCTACCTTGTTTAGTGCATGAAGTAAATGCAGTCAGATAAACAGTGAACTGTAAAAAATGTGTCCAGCATGAAAAACCATTACTGCATTGTTTTATATAGTGGGACCCCAGACAAGCAGTCCACTACCCAATGCGGCTTCTTGGAGGGAATCTCTGCAGCAGAACCCCTAGACCATCAATCCACTACCCACTGCTGCTTCTGAGAGGGATCCTCTGCAGCAGAACCCCTAGAACATGAATCCACCACCCACTGCTGCTTCTTAGGGGTATCCTCAGCAGCAGGACCCTCAGGTCACCAATCCACCGCCCACTGCTGCTTCTAAGGGGTATCCTCAGCAGCAGGTCCCTCAGGTCACCAATCCACTGCCCAATGCAGCATCTGAGGGGGATCTTCTGCAGCAGGATCTCTGAACCATCAATCTACCACCCAGTGCCATTTCTGAGGGGGATCCTCAGCAGTAGGACCCCCAAACCATTAATCCACCACCCACTGCAGCTTGTGAGGGGGATCCACAGTAGCAGGACCCCAGAACATTAATCCACCACCCAGTGTTATTTTCTGAGGAGAATCCTCAGCAGCAGGACTCCTGGACCATCAATCCACCACTCACTGCTGCTTCTGAAGTGGATCATCAGCAGCAGAACCCCTGGACTATTAATCCACCACCCAGTGCAGCTTGTGAGGGGGATCCCCAGAAGCAGGATGCCCCAGACCATCAGTCCACCACCTGTTGTGGCTTCCAAAGGGAATCACCAGCAGTGGGACTCACAGAACATTCAATCTTCCCACCCTGCATGGCTTATGAAGGGGTCCCCATCAGCAGGACCCCCAGAAACTGAATCTTTATTTATTTTTTTTATTTATTTAGTTTTTGTTGACTGGGTAAGTGCACTAGACAAATCCTGCCTATTTTCACGCACGACCCGGGGGAGGGGGATACAGATCAATGCCAACTGACCTTGAACCAGATTAATCTGCCAAATACAAGGAAGCAACCAGGACCAGAAGAGAAACTGACATGTTCAAGAAAAAAAAAAGCAAAAAGAAAGAGTGAGAGACAGCTGGGACTAGCTCAGATGACACATATTGAGAGTGACAGAGTGAAAGAGTAAATAGTATTAAAGAAGGAAGAACTAAACAGCTCAGAAAAGATAGTGGAGAGACCACCAGACAGGTTGTCGTGGAGGTGAAAGGAAAAGAATTGCACAGTGAGAGAAAAATATATGAGAGGAGACTGAAAAGAAATATGAAAGACAGCAGACACAGGTAAAAGAGAGTAAAGTGGAAAGGTAACCAAAACAAGATTTAACAAATTTTATCCCACTGCACATGACAAGTTGAAATTCAACATATGACCCATGGTAGTATGTGCTTGGGGTTGGGGAATTAACTGACAGTGAGGTATACTGGTAAATCAGGTTAATTCTGGGACTGTTTCTGAATTATGGATCACTGTCATGTGTGTAGCATGCCAACCTACAATGCCACAGGGTCACCCATAAAGTAACGATGGCTACCCCTGCCTTATAGACTCAGACATGGTCTAGGGGTCTAGGTCCATTAAATTCCTAATTAGAGGGTTTGCATCCAGTGTTAGAATTTCGTAACATGATTCCTCCACCCAGGAAAAGGTGTAAGTACTGCAAGTCTGGTATAAGTGTAGTATCACCCCTGGGATGCAGTACCTACCCACAATGTCAGCCCACATGTGAACCAGTGTAGTGCAGAGACAGTCCCCACAAAGCATGCACCTTATACTTTAAAATGAATAGTGCACAGCAACTGAGTTCAAACAGAACAATAAGAAACTTTATTTAGGGTAGGGCTTCAGGGTCTTAATGTGAGGAGAAGGGGTTAGCAGCATGAGGTAGTTTGGATAGCATATTCCCAGCTGGTTCTTCCACACCCTTCTAGGACCAGCCTACTTCACACACAGGACTGGCCTTCAATGCAGTCCAAGGTGCAGCCAAATAATATTCACCTGGGCTGGGCTTCACTTGCCCTTCCAGACTAAGCCCGCTAACACTACCTGCCACCGCACCGCAGATGCACAGTACAGTTGCTATTTTTCTTTCCCTACCTATGCCGGGGCACTACCCTCTCCCCACTGGTACCAGTGCATAACCCTTTAGTTATTACTAGGGAGCGCCAATGCTTTGCTGAGTAGACAGCCATGGAAATGGTGAAGGCTCGGTGAGGTTGCACATAGCTGGCAGGCGGTAATACACTGAAAGAAGTAATAATACTTTGCAAATGAAAACTCCCAAACCCAAATGCTCATACTACTCACACAGAATACTTGTAAATCTCAGCCAGATTGCATAGTCCATCAAATGCTTTCCCAAACTATGATGCAGATATGCAGGTGCTGGGCAATCCTTGAATTTACTCACAGTTCCCAGACCTGGAGATCTCCCTCAATGTGCAGGGGCAATGAAGCAGTTTGCAGCAAGTCTCTATCTGGCTGGTTTCTGTCTCTTTCAATCTCCCTTCTGTAAAGGCCTCTAATGTTAGCTGCTGCACCGACTGTTCTCCAGTCCAGTTGAGGCCTCTCTTGACCTCAGCATTCAGTAGACAGTTCTCTGGTGCACATAGCAACATTAAAACAGACAATGACGGCAGAAAAAGATCAAAGGTCCATCTAGTCTGCCTGAGAAAAGGTTGAGGTGGGGTTAGAACACATGCTTAGACTGGGTTTGTACATTGAAAGCTGAAACACTGCCTACTGCACCACACAGAAGCCATGACCATCAATCCACCAGGTAGTGCCACTTCTGAGGGGATCCTCAGAAGCAGAACCCCCCAGGACCATTAATCCACCACCCAGTGCACCTTCTGAGGCAGCTTCCCCTGTGAAAAACCTGGTCCTATCCATTCCATAGCATTTAACAGCAATAGAGTCAAGCCATACAAAGACAAAGGTACTGGATTTTAGAAGGGCTGACTTTGCCAAAATGGGTGAGTGCCTAAGGAATGCACTAGCAAATGGGGAGGAAGGAGGGGTGGAAGAACAATGGGGAATAATAAAAACTGCCATCACAGAGGTAACAAGCCTTTGTGTAAAGCAAATAAACAAAACGAAACGAGGTAAGAAACCACTATGGTTCTCAAGGAGCAGTGAAGGTTCAAGAGAGAAAAGAAAGCATTCAGGAAGTACAAGGAATCACAGAAGGAACAGGACAGAGAACTGTATCAGTTAAAGCAAAGGAAGCTGGAAAGGCAGTCAGAACAGCAAAGGCCCAAACCGAGGAAAAGATAGCCAACTCAGTTAAGAAGGGGGATAAAACCTTTTATAGGTACATCAGGGAGCAAAGGAAGACCAAGGGAGGGATAGTGAGGCTTAATAAAGGGGAGGAAGGGTGGGCAGAGGGTGACTGTGAAAGGCAGAGATACTAAACAAATATTTTTGCTCAGTATTTACAAAGGAAGAGGGGGAGGTACCTAAAACAAACAGTAGAAACACTCTGGATACAGAAGTTGATACCAGCCCATTTACAGAAGAAAGAGTTCTGAAAGAGCTCTTAAAACTGAAGGTGGACAAAGCAATGGGGCCTAATGGAATTCATCCCAGAATTCTAAAAGAACTAAGGATAGAACTAGTGACACCACTGACTACCCTCTTTTTTTTTTTTTTTGAAATTGTACTTTATTAAATTTTTCCACAGTATTCATAACAAAGTAAAACATAAAAAAAACAAAAAAAAAACGGATACAGAGGAACTCTCAGGACATTGAAAACAAGCAGGATTCACAATGAAGGAAAGGAGGAAGAGAAAAAAAATTATACAACCCCCAAACCCCCTTAGTACCCCAATCTCCCCCCTCTTACTCCACACTTAATTACTTACTTAACCTTGGTTTAGTAAAGTCTAAGCAATATAAGGATCCGTGTGCCCTATTACAGCAACCTAATGTGAGGCGCCACCTTGGATCTCCTTCCAAAATGAAAGATAATCAGACCTTTCATAGGTCTGAGGATTTGTTTTCCTTTTCTATTTAGGCCGGTATTGGCTCTCAAACCAAAACTCGTCAGTTACTTATTTAGACCTACTAAATTAATCTCTCCCCCTTCCCTCCCTCCCTCCCTGGTGAGCGGCATTCCTTATGCTGCTGAGTTAGACCTATCTTTGACTGCTTCTGTATTTTTTGTTTCAACCAAGGGGCCAGGTTTGCCGAAAGAGCCGGCCTTGATTGACTCTTAATCCAAAGCTTCCCTGGCCAGCACCTCCAAAACATCCTCCCCTTTTAATGCTTGATATTTGAAATAAGGCAGCCATCTAGCCTTGAACCTATCTGTCTGCTGAGCCAGACTTGCAGTCAACCTCTCCATTATTTTCATCTGGTCAATAATCATCAACCACTGCTCCAGAGTGGGGGATACCTTATCCATCCATCTCTTTGTAATAGCCTTATGAGCAGCTGCAATAAGAATCAAAAACAGGTATTTCATCGACTGAGTCCCTACTGCCGGGGACTCCCCCAATATGAAGAATCTGGGATGACCCGGAATTCCCGTATCCAGGATTTGTCCTATGACTTGGATCACACGATTCCAGAATCCCTTAATTTTGGGGCAACCCCAGAATATATGCTCATGTGAACCAACCATTCCACACCTCCTCCAGCACGCGTCTGATTTATTATGACAGTAATGCTTTGTGATAGTGGGCGTTCTAAAGTATCTAGCGAGGGTTTTCCATCTGAACTCCCTCCAAGAAGGGGAGGCTGATGTCTTGCCAACCATTTTCCATATCAGTTCCCACTTTGGTTTCTCTTCTTCACAGTCCAACTCCCTTTCCCACCTTGCCTGGATATTAATTCTCTGCTCCATTTCCCCTACCCCCCCAAGTCACATATAACTTAGAAATCAAATGTGTCTGTTGCTTTGACCCATTAAGCAATTCCTGAACCTGGTCCAGGAAGTGCTGGGGCCAACCTTTACTTTCTTCCACGCTACCCTTCTCCACGGCCTGCATAAAGTGCCTAATCTGCAAATAGCCATAAAGTCACTGACGAATATTAAATTCCTGCTGTATTTGCGCAAGACTTTAATGCTATCGCCAACTAACAACTGGTGAAATTCCTTAAGCCCTAGCTTAGCCCAATGTCTGAAAAGGGGGTTCTCCTTTCCTCGCAAGAAATTTATGCTTTCTATTATGACACCCTGTCTGGTTAGCCAAGATTGCAACTTCAGCTCCCTCACCACCTGAGTCCAAATTTGGGCTAGAGTTCTCAGCCCAGGTGTCCTTGGTGCAGGCCTGGATTCGAGGAGGATTCGTTAAATACCACTATTCGAAATGTATATGGGCGTAGCTGTCTTATCTATCTCAACCCAGCTTAGTTTCTGATCCCTAGAAGTTACTGACCCCAGGTATTGCAATTGTGCTGCCTTATAATATTTCTTCATATCTGGAATCCCTAGGCCGCCTTTCCCCTTTGGTAGCTTTAGTAAACCCCAGCTTAACCTTGGTTTTTTCCCAGTCCACACAAATCTACTGATTATCTTCTTTACCTCCACCCAGAACTCCTTAGGGAGTATCAGAGGAAGTGCATCAAAAAGGAAGAGGAATCTTGGGAGCAGGTTCATCCTCACTGTTTCCACCCTACCTGCCAAGGATATTGGGAGAGCAGCCCACCTACCACAATCCTTCCTTATTTCTCCTAATAATTTTCCGAAATTACTTTGGAACAGTTTTCCCAAGTCTTTTGTTATTTGAATTCCTAGGTATCTGAATTCCCTTGTCCCCCATCTTAAGTTTGAATGCAATTTACCTTTAATGATTCCCTTTCCCCCCAGCACCATTATTTCTGATTTCGTTTAATTAATTTTAAACCCTGACAGCACTCCGAACTCCTCTAAAAGCCTCATGGCAGCCGGTAGAGAGGTCTCTGGGTCTGATAGGTACAGTAAGGTGTCATCCGCATAGAGAGATATGCGGTTGTCCACCCCTCCGACCATCATTCCCGAGACATCGCCCCGGGTCCGAAAGGCTTCTGCCAACGGTTCCATACTAAGCGCGAACAACAGGGGCGAAAGAGGACATCCCTGTCTGGTGCCCCTTTTAATCTGAAATGGTTTTGAGAAAAGGCCATTTACTCTGACCCTTGCCGATGGGTTGGCATATAATGTTTTAATCCACGCTTGAAATTTGGGGCCCAACCCAAACTTCTGTAATACCACCTGCAGATATTCCCATTCGAGGCGATCAAACGCCTTTTCTGCATCTAATGTGACCACTAACCCTGTCCCCCTCTCCTTATCTACGTGGAAATTATTTATAATTGTAATCAGCCTTCTGACGTTGTCTTGCAGATGCCTGCCCGGGATAAAACCCGTCTGGTCTGGGTGTACCAGCTGGGTTATTACCTTTTGCAATCTATTAGCTATTAACCTAGCCAATATTTTGGCGTCCACATTTTAGTAGGGAGATGGGAGGTAATTGCCACATTGGGTGGTATCTTTGTCCGCTTAGGGATGAGAGTGACTGTGGCCTGCTGCCATGTGTCTGGGGCTTCAGAGGCAATGTGTGCACTGTTGCAGACTTGCAGCAACACAGGGGAAAGCACATCCTCAAACACCTTATAATACTCTGCACTGAACCCATCTGGGCCTGGGGCTTTATTATTTTTTAACTGCTTAATTACCACCTCTAACTCAGCTTGGGTGAATGTGCGATCTACCTCCTCCTGCAGTTCCCTTGAAAGCTTTGGTAGGTTTAGGACCATGAGAAATCTTTCAATTGTTTCCGACTGCCCCATCTTCGCTTCTGACTTATAAAGAAGCTCATAGTACTCTCTGAAACTTTCTGCGACTTGGGCAGGTTCAGTGATTAAACTTCCATTATTCTTTGGGTTTTTAATTCCTCTTATAAACCTGTCTGCCTCTTGCTTTCTCAACCTGTAGGCTAGCAATTTTCCTGCTCTGTTACCGTCTACATAGAATTTCTGTGCTAGGAATCTGAGGCTATTTTCAGTCCTATATGTTAATAGTTTATTCAACTGCTCCCTTGCTTCCCTTAGTTGCTTTAGGGTATCACTTTTTTTTCCTTCCTTATGTGCACCTTCCAATTCCTTAATCCTACTTTCCAACCTTTCCTGCTCCTGACCCTAGCCTTTTTTTGATAAGCCGCATATGCGATTATTTCCCCCCAACTACCGCTTTCAACCCATCCCATGCATACTTAACCCGCATTCCCTCCGTCCAATTTTCCTTCACGTAGTTTTCTATTACCTGTTTAATTTTTACGACAAACTTTTGTCACCCAATAATCCTATGTCAGCCTCCACAGAGACTGTTTGTATAACGGCCCGAGTTTGATTGTGAGGCTCACTTTGCATGATCCGAGATAACTATGGGGTATATCTGCTGGTCTACTATTGAACTTTCCCATGCCTTTTGTGTATAGAACCTATCTATATGTGAATCGAGTTCTGAGAATGGGAGTAGAAGGTAAAATCTCTGCTAGTCGGAATTTTGCCTCAGGTGTCTATTAGGCCTGTTTCCTCCCTCAGATGTGATAATGTTTTGGCCCTAACCTCTTTCCTTTTCTCCCCTTAGTTGACCTATCCACCCATGGGTCTTCCACACAGTTCAATCTCCCCCATAATCACTTGCCCTCTGGTAGTAATGCCACCACCCCGAAGAGCCGTCGAAAAAATTCAGACGTAGAAGGCGTGGGAGCATACAAATTAACCACATGGATTAGTCTGTCCGCCATTTTCAATGACAGTATCACCCACCTGCCCTCCTCGTCCAAGCGAGCCCTCTGGAGAGTTGCCCCCAAACCCTTTCTCACCAATATGGCTACCCCGGCCTTCTTCGCCTGCTTATGTGAGGAGGCATAGACTTCGCCCACCCACATACACCTCAATTTTTTATGCTCCTCTTCTGAAAGTCTAGTTTCCTGCAATAGCCCAATATCGCATTTGGTCCTTGCGAGATCCCTTAGCACCTTATGCCTCTTGACTGGGGTTCCGAGACCTTTAACATTAAGTGAGGTTATTTTCAGTGTGCCCATCTTTGTTAGGTTTACCTTCTTTTGGTTTTACTAAGACATCAGCCTCCCTCTCTTTCCCCCCACTTCTGGGGTTTTTCATTTTCTGAAGCCTAGGTCGACTACAACAACCTCGCCTTACTTTGGAATGCCGCTCACCATATTCCCTTTTTAAGCCCATCCCCTCCCCAATTCCCCCATACAGCCATCAAACTATGTACATATAGACCCCGCAGGGTCTCAAATGGAGGGACACTCCCTCCGCCCAGGAGCATGAGCCTAATTCAGCTCCTCACCTTCTACCCTTCCCCGGTAGGGCAGATAGGTGGTCTCCCAGGGTGGGCTAATGACAGGGGAGCAACAAAACAATCGGGTGGAGTAATAAAAACTACCCCCAGAGGGTCACCCACCTGAAGTCACAGGTCCAGATGATCCCCACTTGTTAAACTCCTCGTCAATGTGACATCCGGTCGCGGTGCACTCCATATATCTGATAGGAGGTGGGGTCTGCCCCCACGGCACATGGAAGGTCCCCCTTCCCCTGATCCAAACATGGTGCCAGCTGTTAATTAGGCTGGCCATTTATACAATATTTTCCCTTTTTCAGTTCGTTATGTCTCATTTTCCATAGTCCCTTCCCCTCCCACAAGAAGGGAAGAAGCACCAACTACTGAAAAAGGGTTTTTTAGTTGTAAGTCCATTTCCAGTTCTATGAACCATTTTCCAGCTCCCTTAGGACACACCAATGCCAGTCCATAGTCCACCAATTTCAAAACATTTCCAATATAGGAACGAGAATTTAGGAGATTCAGTCACTCGTTACACATTACGAGATGACCAAAGGTTCCATCACCCCTTATCCACCGCTTTGGACATCAGCAGGCCCTTGTTGAGATGAAGAAGGTCCTGATACAGCTGCTCTCCTGGGCCTTATTCGGAATGGGTCGGTTCCACCTGCCCCTTTTCTTTTCCTGTAGACCACTTCAATTGAAGCATCGCTTGCTCTGTTTCTTCCTGCTCATATCCGGAGAGAGACTCCAGCTTTCTGCAACTGCTTGCTAGCCTCGCGCAGAGATCGTGCAGCTTGACCCCCGTAGGCCAGTGGACCAGTAGTTTTGCTGGGTACCTCAGATAAGCCTTGATATTTTACTCCTTTAACTGTTTTATAACTGAAGCACCTTCTTCGTTTTGCCATTGTAACCGTGGAAATCATGATCCACAAAGACCCTTTTGCCATCAGATTCAGGTCCCTTTTGGCCCATGCTTTTCTGAGAATCATTTCCTTCACTGGAAATCTGGCAAACTTCACCAGTATTGATCGCGGTGGTGCATCCTGCTTCGGCTTGGGGGTCAGGGCACGGTGGGCTCTTTCCACATCCAAAGGCTCTGTTTCTGGGATGTCTAATTCCTGCCTGAGCCAAGTTTTAATAAATTCCACTATGTCTGCTTGTTCTGCCCCCTCCGGGAAACCAAAAATGCAGATAGTTTTTCTCCTCCCTCTGGCTTCAGCATCTTCTGCCCTAGCTGTGAGCTCTCTCTCTCTCCTGGCTAGATATATTATCGCACAAATTATTTTCATTTGGTCCTCTCTCATAGTGTCTAAATTAGTCTCCAGATCTGCTGTCCTTTTTTCCAAATGCTTTAAGTCTTTTTTAATATCTTTAACATTGTTATCTACGCGATGCAGCATTTTTAAAATGTGGGCCGTGGCCCGCCCATCCAGCGAGCTTGCTCTTGAGGTGTTCCCCTCCTCCTCCCCTGCAGAGCCTGCAACTGACTCCGAGGCCCTGGACATAGGCGTGCTCGGGCTCTGATCTTCGCGTTGCCTCAGTCCGCCCTACGGTCTTTTTTTTTGGCCCCTCGACCTTCTCACCGACATTGGGGTTCTCCCTCAGCCTTCCCTTGCTGGAAAAGTTAGTCTCTGGCTGCAATGGCACCGTATTTCGCCTTAAATGAGCGCTACCGTCTCGGAGCTCGGCTTTCAAGCTGCCATGCCGAGCGGTGACGTCACCGGAAGTCACTGACTACCCTCTTTAATAAATCATGGGAGGATGGGGTGGTACCTGAGGACTGGAGGAGGGCAGATGTGATTCCCCTTCACAAAAGTGGGAGCAAGGCAGAAGCAGGAAACTACAGACCTGTTAGTTTAACCTCAGTGGTAGGGGAAAATGATGGAATCACTTTCTGAAGGAAAGAATTGTTGTGTATCTAGAGGCCAGAGGGGCACAGAACCCAAGGCAGCATGGATTCACAGTGGGAAGGTCATGCCAGACAAATCTGATAGATTTCTTTGACTGGGTGACCAAAGTAGTAGATCAGAAAGGGGCTGTGGACATGGTCTACCTAGACTTTAGCAAGGCATTTGACACAGTCCCACACAAAAGATTAATATACAAGTTAGCCAGCCTGGGAGTGGGTCCCAAGATGACAGCCTGGGTAAAGAACTGGCTGGAGAATAGGACACAGAGAGTAATAGTAAATGGAGTCCACTCTGAAAAAAGGGGGGTTAGCAGTGGGGTACCACAGGGTTCAGTATTAGGACCGGTCCTCTTCAATGTCTTTATAAGCGACATTGCAGAGGGACTGGAAGGAAAAGTATGTCTCTTTGCAGATGACACAAAGATCTGCAACAGAGTTGATGCACAAGGTGGGGTGGAAAGGATGAGAAGGGACTTGGCAAGTTAGAGGAATGGTCAAATGTATGGCAGCTTAGATTCAATGCTAAGAAGTGCAGGTAATGCACCTGGGAAACAAAACCCAGGGAAGAGTACACAATGGGGGTGAGATACTAACAACAACAAAATGGAAAGGGACCTGGGGGTAGTCATATCAGATGACCTAAAGGTGGGCAAGCAATGTAAGAGGGCAGCAAGGAGGGCTGGGAGGATACTGGGATGCATAGGAGAGCATCACCAGCAGAAACAAGAAGTTATTATCCCTCTGTACAGACAGCTGGTGAGACCACATCTGGAGTACTGCGTGCAGTTCTGGAGACCCAATCCCAAAAAGACATTGACAGGATGGAAGCTGTCCAGAGGAGGGCAACTAAAATGGTGCAGGGTCTGCACCGGAAGACATATGAAGTGAGACTTAAGGAGCTTAATATGTATAGCCTCGAGGAAAGGAGGGAGAGGGGGACATGATAGAAACTTTCAAGTACCTCAAGGAATCAACAAAGTCCAAGAGGGTAGCATCTTTCAAAAAGAGTGTGCAAGAACAAGGGGCACAATTTGAAGATAGAAGGGAGCTGCTAGAGGTAATTTAAGGAGTATTTTTTCACAGAGAGGGTTGTGGATGCATGGAACAGCCTTCCAGAGGAGGTTGTGGAGTCAAAAACAGTGGTGGAATTCAAGCATGCATGGGACAGTCATAAGGCAATTCTAGAGGGTGGGGGTAGGAAGAAGTAGGCTGCTGGTTAACTAGGATCTGCAGCTTATCCATCAGGTAGGGAAATGGGCAGACTGGGTGGGCCAAGCGGTCCTTATCTGCCATCAAATTCTATGTTTCTATGTTTCTATTCCATACACCATGTCCTGGCATCCAGTCAATAGTGTGTGGTGATACCTACTGTAGTTCCAAGCTGCGGTGATGAACTGCAGTTCAAGTTACTGTTTCCACCTGCAGCATAGCAAAATTCTCTATCCATTGTGATGCAGTGTTCAACTTTGATCTTAGCACTGAATTTCCTCATTTTCCTGTAGCAGCAAGCGTTCAGTTCTCACTCTGATTCTCTGTCTCTAGCAGATGTGCAGGCTGTCTTTACAGCAGCACAAGTTGTCTCTCTCAACAGCACACAGGCTCCTCTCACTTGTAGGATCTCACACAGATCTGACTCAGTCCTGCAACAGCCCCTATCAGTCTCTGGGTAATCACAACTCTCAACTGATTTTTTGAGCTGTCAATCAATGGCAAGCAAGCAAGCCTGGAGGTCAGTCACACAACAAGCAATTAGGTGCTACAAAAGTGCCTGATTTAATTAGGTCCATTATAAGTCTGCAAGCCCTTGAAGCTTTCCTCAGGTAATTTGATCCTGGTTGATCAATTAATCACTCTCTGAAATGGTTGCCATGCCAACTTGGGTCAGAGGTGATCAAGATGGCCATGACGGGGGTGGGGTGGGGGGAAGACACTGTGGAACTCTAGCTGTGTGGAAGCAGCTTAACATAGCTCCTGCTATAAACACAAATATTTTACTTTAAAAACAATTTCTTTTGTATTTTTTCATCTATAAATTACCATGGTCCACAGATTAAGAGATTTTCTGCAATATTGGGAACCCTTGGGGGTGACAAACCAACAAATTACTTTGGAAAAGACATGCAAATAGCAACAGCTCAGCCCTCACAGTCGGGGCAGAGGTCTCCACTGCAGCCAAACAGGGCTCGGGGGAAACTATTCAGATTTTTGGGCTAGAGCTGCAGAGACTAACAATATCTGTCTCTCAACTTAGTACTAAAATGGACATCATCAGTTCCCAGGCAACACTAATAGAAACTACCATGGATTGGAGGAAACAAGAGATGGGCAATATGCAAAAACAGATGGTGGCCTCCTTTACCATAACCATGCTACTCGTTAAGGAGAACCAGCACCTATGTGCCCAATTAGAGGTGCTAGAGAACTAGACTCAGGTGGCATGCATTTGAATAATAATTGGTTTTCAGGAGGAGATTGAAGAGGACCATCCACTCATGTTTGTCCAGGAATGGCTCGGGGACAAATTGCTGCCAGGTAGTGAACTGGAGGCATTTGTGCTCCAAAAACATATTGCTTCTAGCTGAAAGGGAGACAACAGGCCCCAAATGCTTTTTGCACTCTCCTGGTCCTCATGAATGGTATAGGCGTCTGAGACTGTATCCTGCAACTAGCCAGATGAATGGGCCCATTTTCACAAGATGGGAACCAGGTCTTCATATTTCTAGACATTAGCTGTGCTATGAGGCAATGCTGTAAGACATTTGATGGTGTCTGCAAAACCCGGAGGGAAGCCTCAACCACACACACCATGATCTGCCAGGCCCACCTGCATAAAGTCCATGAGAGGAAAGTGTGGGTTTACTCAGACCCGGTTGAGGCAAGAAAATAAGCTGCTTGATTTCTGGCTGAATAGCCACACCGGGGGGAGGACAGCAATCATGAAACTGACGATGGCACAAGCTGTTTGAGCAAGTACAAGTTAAATACACTTAGCAAATCTAGTTAAAATGTTGCAAGTGTTCACTGTGGACCGGATAATCTGTTCCTTAGGGCACAAGCAATATGCCTAGACTTGGAGACTTGCCATGAGGTACGTTAACTTTCCTTTTCTAGATAATATTACATGCTGGACACGTTCGTGACTAACCTATATTGGACTCAGAAATCATTTATCCTGCTTTGTGCACATGTGCATATTGATATAGTTGTAAAATGCATGAGAGTTACCCACTTTTGGATAGTAATAGTTCATCTTAACAACTTCTGTGTTTGATTTGAAGAGGCTATGGCTTTTTAGTATCCTGTATACTATTAAGTTGTTTCATTTTAATCTACACTTAACTTTAGGGGGATAGCATGATGCCTACCTGTCCCATTTGGGACATCAGAATATGGACATTCATCATGGACTTTAGCTGTACCATAATGTCATGCTGCCCATGGATCCTCTTGTCAGCAAAACTGTAATTTTTTCAGAGATCATATTAGCTTTTCCCCTCATATCTCGTTCCAAAATGTGATTGATGCACCTGTTTTCTGTGATGCCGGAGAGTGCACCCGCAATCCAGATGTATTGATGTAATGGTCTGTTTATCATATGTTATGTTAATCAATTGTTATTGTAGCTGAGAAAATCATAACAATAAATTTCCAAAATGATGGCCACTAATCTGTAGTCCATAAGCAGTCACTCTGCAAATGTCCTTATATACACAATGTACACGAAGTCTTGCAATGGCAAAATGTTTCACACCCCAAACCAGTGCTGCATGGGTGTGTTTGCATGTCTAGTTTGGTGGGATCAGTGATCAGGGGATTCGCCATTTAGCGGGGAACTCAGAATTACTAAAGCAGTGGCGCTATCAGTGGAGACTGGCACCTTTGACCTTCTATAACCCCTAATGGTGAGCCTCAACCCTGACATCTTGGTGATCTTGGAATCTTGGCTCTCCCCCAAAATCCTTGATACCGCCATAGCCATCTCTGGGTTCTCAGTCATCCAACAGGTTCACTCTAACAGGGGCAGAGGTACAGCCATCTACCTTACCTCCTGCACCCAATTCAAACCTGTGCTGTCCATCTGCTCCCCTTCTGCTATGAGATGCTCCTCCTGAAACTCTCCCTCCCCTTCTCCATTCCCATATTCATTGCTGGAGTCTTCTGCTGCCTTGGCATATTCCCTCCCTCTCTCATTGAGCTCCTCACCACCCTGACCTCCCATGCCCCCATTAATGACTTGATCAATTTAAGTGACTTTAATTTTAATTGTCTCTCATCCACCCATCATAAATAATTCCAAAACCTAAAATCTGTCCAGCTTACCCAACTGATCTCTGATCCCACTAGATTCAAAACCCATAACCACTCCCTTCTGGACTGGATCTTCTCCTCCTCTTCCCACCCCCCACCCCTATATTGTGGATGCCCTCAGTGACCATCATATGGTCTACTGCGTGTGCAGAATTCACCACCTCAAAGCCCCCTTAAAATTTATCCAGACTAGATTCTTCCAATCCCTGGATCTGTCCTCATTACTTGCTGACTTGATGGCAACTGACTGATCCCCCATACTACCTTTCAGCAAAATTAACACCTCTCTCAGGTTTTTTAGCTCCCAATTCTTGTCAGTCTATGATCATCTTGACCTTCCCCCAACAACCGAGAAAAACTTGGGTCTGTGGTTCATACCTCCCCTGGATCATGGCAGAGTTGCTGACCTGTCACCGTGCATGTGACCACGCCTGATGGACCCACAAGTAAGGGCATGCAAGGGATGAATAGTATTTCCCAAATACCACAAATAATGCACTATTCATTATTGAGATGTGCATAACAAACAGTGACACTGTTGTTCATATTTGGGAAACACTTTAAAATAAAAGTAAAAAGCAGTCCCCCACCCCAGCCAAACTGTTTAAAAATCTACAACCCCTCTCCCCCCCCCGCCAACACCCACAATTTATTGTTTCAACAATGATCCCACGATGGGTGATCTGCACAACCTGCCCACCTCCACAGCCGGCCAACATCTCTCATGGCACTTCTGCGCTTTTTAAATAGGTCATATGAAATAAATAAATAATCCCTCCACCTCCCACCCTGGCAGCAGCTCCCAGCTCCCAACCTCCTGCCCTCAGCACCCACATTTTATACTGTTAAGAAGCCCCCCGTTGCGGAAAAGTGACCAATTCAACCCACCCTCCATGCCTGGTCACCTTCTTGTGAATGAAAGGACTCCAATGCTTGCTTGCATTGTGAAACAGTTTCACTACTACTAACTGGGATGACGTACTGAACAAGCCATCAGGAGACACTGAAATCCGCAGTGGTAGAATAAACCAAGCTGAAAAACTAAATATTTTGATGCTGCTGGGTAAGCCTATGTTAATATACAGATAATGCAAGGACATTTTCCAACTATTCAGATTTGAAAGCTGATAAGCTATGCATGTCAGAGACTACCATGGGCCCTGTAAAAGTGGCCCTAGGCCTCAAAATGTTGGCCTATTAGGGCAAGAAGTGGCGTACATAATAAATGTTTAACATTTATGTTGAACCAAAAGGAGTTTGGGTTTATCTTGAACCCTTAACTTAGCATTGCATACTAGTGCCTAGAAGGAGGACTCCTCTGACTAAATATACATACCATGGCCCTGTTTATAGGCCAGGAGGAGCAGCCAGGAGATCGACCCCTTCACAAACAACTCTTTTCCCCCTTAATACCTAGGCATTGCCTCCTTATTATCCTCACTACATGGCTCTTCTATGTCTTTCTATTCCTCATCCACTCAGTCTTCCCCTCATGATCCACAAAGAATATTTCCTGACCTGCTGGGCCCTTGAGATCAATGTGCTACCTCTGATCTGCTGAAGTCTGTATCTTGAGGGTGGGGCACTCACCAGGTTGGGGGCGGGGTTAGCCATACAGATTGACTCAGAAGCACCTCTCAGCATCTTAATGCCTTTCCTTCTGCCAGGAGGGTAGGGCTCTTGCCTCAAGTTCCTCTTTAGTTACCCAGATTGACTATATTGCACATCGGGTATACAGTAGATTTAAAACTTCTGCTTCCTGAGGATGATGTTCTACAACACCACGGGTTCCTTAGGCTGTGCAGATATATTAAACAGCCCCTTTTACAGCAACCCTCTCTGCAACTACCTATGGCCCACTTGATCTTGCCCCATATCCCTTTTCTTTCATCCGCCATCATCATCAGTCATAAGTTAGGCCTCCTCATGGACCCAAGATCAGATGTAAGTTGTCCAACAGTTATTACTCTCCTCACCCCCACGTTATGGAGTAAGGATCACTTTGCAGGTTAATGGGGCTTCTCTAGCTGTGCAGATTGACTCAGCATCATATCATAATGTTATCTCATTAGAGGGATAGAGCAAGATTCTTCCTATCCAAACTGTTCTCCTGAATTGGATACCAAAATCAGCAGTGAACACAGCTGTCCTAATAGTAACCAATGCCAAGAAAGATGACAAGCAAGGCTTTGGCTACACAGAGGTTTCCACCACAAGGATGTTCTTCCTCTCCTCCACGCCAAAGATCATTATTTTACACATATATTATATTTAATTCTGCTGACAGCTGGAGCTGGGTGTTGCTAGTGTTGTTCAGATGGCATCCTACCAGGTCGGATACCATTAGATACCATCATTTTGGTCGGGTATCAGATAGCATTGTATGGCACAGACATCTGACCACGAATCTGACCTGCTAGGATCCACAGTAAGTCTCTAAGGCATTTGTGGATCTGACCATTGGATTCAGGTATTTGACCACCTGATTCAACTATCTGAGGTTGGATCTGATGGATCTGACCTTGAATCTACAACTACCTGACTATGGATCTGGAATCCGACTTTGATCATATCCTAGATCAGATACCAGTACTATCCAATGGAGGGTACTCAGATCCACTAAAGTACTGTCCAAGCACCACTAGTGGTTGCCCTTCATTTCAATCCTCTTTCCCCTCTGTAATTTTGCTGTTTCTTTTCAGGCTGTCTCCTCTCCAGGCTACGTTTCTACTTTCTTATGGCAAGTGGATTATTGTTCATTTGTTTGCTCTTTTGGGCCTTCCTCCCAAAGGTACATTGGGACTCAGGGAACCTCATCCCTGTGACACCTCTAGAGGGTGTGAACCTTCCTCAAGAGGGTTCCTGTGTCTTTACAGCAAGCCTCAAATGGTTGTACTCCCTTAACAGAAGCAGAGAGAGAGCCTAAACCAAAGTTACAATAGTTTTGTACATGTATGCTACATACCACCAACCAGACAACCATAGTACCCTCCTCTGAGTCATTCCTCTTACCCATTAAATCAAATTAAACACTACCAAACTTCCCTATGTTCACTAAGCTTTCCTACTTAATGAGACCAATAGGCCATTGAATTAATAGGCTTTGCCTGGGTTTGGTGAGGCATCAGGCAACACTTGCAATGCCTCCCATTGAGCGTTACATAAATAGCACATGCCTAAGTGTCCCTCAGAATGCTCAGTTTACTTTTTGCTACCATTCTCCCCTCCTTTCTGGGTAGCACCTCTCTTTCCATCTGGTTGGACCTTCTTCTCTAAGGTGTCTTTGGTCTAAGGAAACCTCATCTCTGTGATACCTATACAGGTACAGTAGATGCCTCCTCAAGAGGGTTCCTGTGTCTTTATTGCACCTGAAAGGGTGGTAGTACCTTAGCAGTGGCCAGAAAGAACATATGCACAAGCACCCTATATATCACCTTCCAGACAGACTCAGTATCCTCTACCAGTTCAATCTTATTAAACACATAGAAATATAAAAAATAGAAAATGTCAGCAGAAAAAGTCCACTGGTCTGTCCACTCTGTCCTGTTTTACCCTGTCCTACATGGGGACCCTACCAATCCTCCTCATGTTCCCTAAGAATTTCTACATAAGGAGCACAATGCATATTGAATTTAATGGTTTTGTGCTAACCCCTGCTTTACACCTGTTTGTTGCAAAACCCTAACATTGCAGAAATTTGTTATGCAAAAGCCCCACCCTCATTGCAGAAAATTATTGTACAAAGCTCTCACTAAGCACCATTATTTTGTGCAAAAAAATGTTTTGCTAAATTCTACTGTAAAACAAACTGATTTGTACTTAGGTCTGGGCAAAATGGATTTTAAGATTTACCTATGGTACCTAAAGCGAATTTGAGCAGAAGTCAACGGTACTGATATATTAAGAGAAAAATACATGTATGGTATATGTTGAGGAACGACTGTTCTAGCAGGAATAGTTTCTGACTGTGACGATACAGGCAGAATAAAATCTGAGAAGTATGGTACAAAATACTGTGTTCAAAGCACCCACACATGCGACCTTTACGCGCAAGCTCAACGGTTGAACCTCAAAAATAGGATCACTTACCAAACTTGTCTATTTGCCAAAAAAATAATTCTGGGAAGAACTCCACCAAGCTCCCAATCTCTGTTAGTACCAGACCCAAACCCCTGGAATACTCGCAGGGCAACCACAACGAGCCTCCTGGTCCCATACTGCCGGACTACTCAGGGCCAGTAAGCTTTTCAATACAGAGCCCCCAACTGGCTGAATAGCCTGCCACCAGAGATCCATCTAATCCCCTCCCTTGGCCCCTTTAAGCTTAACCTGCACCAGCACCTCACCTGGCTTAGCTGCTGTGACTGCCCCTAGGACTGGACCCTAATCAACCTCATGCGCTAGCCTTCTCCCCATCCACCTCACTAACGATCCACTAACCCTTCTGCCCACCCCTCTCTACTCTTCTCCTCCCCCCTCAACTTACTTCTACCTCCTCAGACTGACTGACAATAACACATACTGTCTGCTACAACTAACCCTTCTCTCTTCATCTGTATCCCTCCTTCTCCCTCACTCCCCTCCCCCCTTTCTCCCTCTTCCTCTTCTCTTTTCCTGCCACTGTGTAGTGATCTGTACTCCTCTGTAATCCAAAACATGTACAACAACCTGCATGTTGTTCATTCTCCTATAGAATTGTGAATTGTGTTTGTTACTTGTTACCTGATCATGCAAAGCCTCCTATTCTTATGTACTGTTCTTTGTAATCTGATGTGGAGCCTTTGTAAAAGAACCTCTGGTTCAAAGGTATTGTAAGCCTAGCAATAACTAAAAAAAAAAAAAACTTTAACAGTCTCCAGCCTTAACATAATGGTGTGCTCTTAGAAAGAAAGTCAATAGCTCTTGCAAGAAGAGCCAAATACAAGATATCAGACACTTTGTGCTAGATTTTTTGGAAAGTGGCTCTTTTACTTCTGTAACATCTATGCTTCTTCAGTACCATACAACTGCTCCCTGTTTCCTATGGGACCCTGCCTTTTCTTGTGTAATGTGTCAAAAAAATACATCTAGAATGTTTTGCTTTTTTATTGCACAAATTGTGAAAGTAAAACAGAGAACACCAAGTATTACAGTATAGTGGCGAAAGTATTCTGCTTTTGAAGTTTTCTTTTTGGGAAGCAAGTTATAAGGTGCACATTGTTTTTTTTTGTTGTTGTTTTTTTACAGTTTCTAACCAGGAAAACCTTACTGAGATGCAGTATTTCATTTTCATGAGATCCTACTTTTACCCATTTTACAGTGGGTGTACTGAAGCACTGAGAGGTCATGTGACTCACTCAGAGTCATATAGTAAGTGGCTCTGGAAAGATCGTTCCTGAGAAGAGATGAGGAGAGATCTAGCTAATGAAAAACAAGTATCTGCTGAAATCACAATAATTAGGTACAGCTATCCCGTGCATACTATTTGGTGCCGAAGAGCAGGCACATTGTGGAGACTCAAGATATGAAGATACCCTGGTGGACTCAAATGCTGAGACTACAGAATGTTTGTGCTAGATACAGCAGATTCCTATAATGTGTGCCTTTTCCCACAGAGAACATTTTGGGAAATATGATATTTATACCCAACATATCTCACCCTACATGTCATTTATTCTGTGTACTTAGCTTCCACTTTTTCTCTGTAAGAATGCACAATAACATGAAAGCAGGATAACTTTCCCCTGTACTTTATCTGATCTGATTGCTGGTCTATACCCAACATCATAATCTCTGTTCATGGCATCATAATCTGCTTCTAGCAATAGACTGCAATATCACATGTGGAGGGTTGTTATGTCAGGTGTATACCAGAGCCTGAGTCAACTGAACGGTAATCATGTTCCCAATAGGCATGCTCAGAATAGGCAGATTCCGATCTGATTAGACTTTTTAAGGAATTTGGTCATTTCTGATGCTGAATTCCTTTCCGATTCCAAAAACAACCATGGAATCAGACCAGAATTTAGAATCCTAAATCCTAATTTTCTAAGTAACAACTGTTATAGGCTTTAATTTCGTAATTGGGATTTTTCGACTGCTGTATGTTGTTGTAGTTGCATTTTGACTACTACAGTCTGGGACCCACTATTGCCAATCACTCTTACTAGGGTTAGCCCATTTTCCTTCTAGACCTAAGTTTGCTGTTGCTTCTGCCATAGGAGACTAGTGTAGCCTGAGACTTAAAATTTGCCACTTTGCAGGAATTGGCTGGACACCCTAGCCAAGCCAGGCCTGTTGTCAACTCCAACCATAGGTATGTCTGCATTGTCACTGTTATAGGGAGCATGCCATATTCCTACTGACCCGCTATAGGAAGCCTCCTGCCCTCATTAGGCTGGGTATCTGCATAGTACCCTAGATGCAGTAGGTTGCCTTATACTGTTTGCTCTTGCTGTGGTTGCTGTAAGGCTATTAGTGACCCACCATTGAAAGCCTTCTGCCCTCATTAGGCTGGGTATCTATGTGGCTGTTCACTCTTGCTGTGGTTGCTATAAGAGAGTTAGTATTTTCCTCCATAACAATTCCCATTTGCCTCCCCCCCACCGCTGCCTACCAACATACAGCTAACTATTGCACAACCCTTTTGGGCTACATACACTCTAGGTGACCACTGGGGTAATTTACATATTGTAACCTACCCTAGTCATAGCATCCCCTTCTATTTAGGTGACAATGATCTTTCGAACAATGCTTTGCTGTTTGCTAGTTGCTGCTGGTTTCCTTATCTGTTGGAGTGCTGTACCCTATTCTCTGCTGCCCAATGCTCATCTGCAACTGGCTGTCAATGTAACCATGTCCAATCACACATGTCCTGTCATTAATGCCTTGCACATGGACACTGCCAGTAATTTACCTCCACTGCTGCCTCCAGGTTTGGCTTTAAACACTCTATCTTCCCTCTTGTTCAAGGGCCCTGCTGCTGTCACCTTACTGCAATTTAACAGGTAGTCCTGTTTTGTGAGTAAAAAAAGTCAGGAGTTCATGCATTGCCTCTGCTAACTCCTGTAAACTACACCTAGCTCTTTGACAAGCTCTCCTGCTGCTACTCATCGTAGTGGTCAATGCGCATCCCAATTCTGGCCCAGTTCCTTCTGTGACTTCCTTTAAAGGTTACCTTGAAATTGCACATGTCAACCTTGGGGGACTTATACCCAAGTTGGACAAGTTTCAAACCTGGGTTATAGATATCCAATTCGATATTGTTGCTGTCACAGAGACATGACTTACCAACAGAATCTCAGACACAGAAATTGAGATAGGCATTTATATTTATTTATTTAGTTTTTGTTGACCGGGTAAGTGCACTAGACAAATTCTGCCTATTTTCAGGCACGACCCGGGGAGGGGGATACAGATGAATGCCAACTGACCTTGAACCAGATTAAGCTGTTGGTGGTATTTTTAGTGAATGAGGGAAATTTGGCCAGGACACTGGGGAAATTTCCCTACTCTTTTCGATAAGTGCCATGGGATCTTTAACATCCACCTGACCTACCACCAGTCCAGGCAGATGGGACCTCAGTTTAATGTCCAATCCAAAAGACGGCAGCTCAGAAGTACAGCACCCCTCTCATACTGCACTACAGTGTCAGTACTAGGATATTAACCCAAGTGCCAGATGTGGGAACTGAACCCACAGCCCTCTGATCTCCCGGCCTCAGAGGTGAGTGTGCTACCTACTGAGCCACTGACACTGATGATTATACACATTATACACTATTTAGATCTGACAGGACAGCTAGGAGGGCAGGGGAGGGGGCTACCTTGTGTACATCAAATCCTACTTAAAGGCCTACAGCCTCCTCCTTAGGCCTGATCCATCTGGGTGTGAGCTCATAGGTGTAAATCTAAAGTTGGGACTCAAGCTCGAAAAAAAACCTCAACCTCCTTGTCACCGATATTCCTCCTAAAAACATCCAGAGCAATTTTGACTGCTTTGTGAGGACAGTCTCCAGTCTAAACCTGCTACATGAAAGAATCATAGTCACTTGGTGACTTTAATTACAACTGACTGGCTAGCACTAGTAAAGAATTCAAAGACAAATTAGCAAATATTTACCTCACCCAGGTAATTAACAAACCTACCAGAGTTAATTACAGGAAGGGACTGCAACCCTCCTTGACTGGATACTGGTTAGCCATGTGAACAAAATAATTTCCAGTGATGTGCTACCTGACTTTTCGAGTGACCATTCCCCTGTTACATGCAAATGATCTGCAAAAGTATTCAAAAAAGAGCCCTCTACATCCTCTGCTAGGGTACTATGGAAACACAGGACCCCACACATTCAGGCCATCCTGCGACAGCTCGACTGGTCCTCCTTAACTCACACAAAAAATATCAATGCAGCCCTGAAATATTTTGTCCAGCTGTTCAACAGAGTCTGTGATACTGTCATGCCAGTCAAGAGTATGGTCATTAGGAGGAGCTTTCAAGCCTAGTACACACTGGCCATTAAGTCTCTTTCTCATGAACATGACAGAGTGTGGAATTTTTACAGGGAACGTGGACAGGGTAAATTTCTCCAGAAATATAAGGAGCTACATAACCAGGTGAAAACTCACATCAGGGTAGCTAAGTCAGACTACTATAAATCTCAGCAAATAAACCTTTTTAGGCAACCCAAAAGACTATGGGGTAGCATAAATCAGCTCCTGAGGAACACCAAAAAATCCCTCTCCCAATCTATCATACATGGTGATTCAACTGTCTCTGGTGACAAAGCTATAGCTGATGTGTTCAGTGGTACTTTTAGTGACTTGTTGGCCCACATTCTTAACACTCACACCCATTCTTCTGCACAAGGTATATTACCTGGTAAACATAACCAACCACACTTTTACTTCAAATGTCTTACTTGGGCAGAGGTATATCGCTACTTGGTTAGGATGAAAAATAAGACAAGAGTGGGTTCTGATAGCATAGTCATGAAACTTCTGAAACTTGGGCTAAGGGAAATCATTGACCCTCTTCAGCAAACCTTCAACCTATCACTGGCCACTGATAAAGTTCCAGACATTTGGAAAAAGGCACATGTGGTCCCGGTACTTATGAGTGGTTATATAGGTAAAAGTAGGATCCCGTGTGTCAGGTTTGGTCCCGGAGGTGCAATCCGCTATTCAGGATGCACCTTTCAGGGAGTCCGTGCTTCTCGGGGGTGATGTCAAGGACATCATCACCGACTTGCAGGAGAAGGGGACGGCTCTGAAATCAGTGGATTCCATGTACTGTCCCCAGCAACAGCAGCGCCGTCCCTTTCGCAGATGGATTCGGCCAAAGGCGAAACCACAGGGAAGGCGGGCCACCAAACGTCGGGCCCCTCAGAGCTCAAGCCCCGCCCAAAAGCAGCGGGTGCTTCAGCGCAGCACTGCCCCAAACCACCTGACTCCTTTCCTCTCCCACCGCCTCTGGACTTCCCAGAGGAACCGGTAGGAGGGAGGTTTTCCCTCCACCTTCCGGGATGGGAGAGGATAACCACGGATTCCTGGGTGCTCCAGCTTATAGCAGAAGGGCATTCCATAGAGTTTCTTCAGAAACCACCCCGGCACCCACCTCTGAAGTCGGCCTATTCAAGGGAACACCTTCCTCTGGTCCAGGAAGAAATCTCGGCCCTTCTCTCGAAGCAAGCGATAGAACCTGTCCCCCTGCATCTTCAGGGGACGGGTTACTATTCCCATTTCTTCCTGGTCCCAAAGAAGACGTTAGATCTCAGACCGATTCTAGATCTCAGTTCCCTGAATCTTTATGTAGAATACAAAAGGTTCAGGATGCTCTCTCTGCAGAGCCTTCTGCCCCTACTCCGGCTGAGTCAATGGCTATGTGCCCTAGATATGCAGGATGCCTATCTGCACATTCCCATTCGCCTTTCTCACCGCAAGTATCTTCGTTTTGCATTTCAGGGAGACCACTGCCAATTCAGGGCACTCCCCTTTGGTCTATCATCGGCCCCCCGAGTCTTTACCAAATGCCTAGCTGTGGTAGCGGCCCACCTACGTACAATGGGAGTACAGGTGTTCCCTTACCTGGACGATTGGCTCCTGGTGGCCTCGTCCAGGGAGGATCTCCTGCATTTTCTCTCCCTCACCCAGCAGGTTTTTACCTGCCTGGGTATTACCATCAACCATTCCAAGTCTTATCTGGATCCTTCCCAGAGACTACAGTTCATCGGGGCCATCCTCGGTACCACTGTCAGCAAGGCCTTCCTGCCTCCGGACAGGGCGGCCTCTCTTCAATCCCAGATTTCCCTGCTTTCAGAACGCAGGAGAGTCTCAGCGAGATCGGTCCTCCGCCTTCTGGGGCTCATGGCGGCCACCATTCTGACAGTCCCCCGAGCTCGACTCCACATATGGATTTCTCAGTGGACTCTTCGCTCTCAGTGGGATCAACTTGTGGACGACCTAGATCAATTAGTTCTGATCTCATCACCGATGGTGCGAGACTTGCAATGGTGGATGGTTCGAGAGAATCTGTTCCGGGGGGTCCCCTTCTTTCATCCTCCCCCCTCCCAGACTCTGACTACAGACGCGTCAGGCGAAGGTTGGGGAGCCCATCTAGGTCCTCATCAGACCCAGGGCTCGTGGTCCAGATTGGAACAAGCCCTCCACATCAACGTGCTCGAACCTCGAGCTGTGCTGTACGCTCTCCAAGCCTTTCACCAATACATCCTTCCCGGCCACCTAGCTGTCCAGACGGACAACATGTGCATAGTGTGGTACGTCAACAAACAGGGAGGAACTCGGTTCTACCCTCTATGCAGGGAGGCAATGAGGGTTTGGGATTGGGCAACACAACACGGCCTTCACCTAACAGCGATTCATGTTCCAGGAGTCAACAACACTGGCAGACTAACTAAGCCGCTCATCTGCCCTGGCACACGAGTGGGAACTGGACCAAGGGGTACTAGATGATATCTTTCAGCTTTGGAGGACTCCTCAGGTAGACCTGTTCGCCTCTCCCCAAAACGCAAAACTTCCCACCTTTTGCTCACTCGTTCCAGAGCGAGGTGCTTTCTGGAGCGACGCTCTGTCTCTAGACTGGAAGGACAGATTAGTCTATGCTTTTCCCCAAATTCCTTTTATCCCACGAGTGTTGCAGAAACTAGCTACAGAAGGAGCGAGAATGATTCTGATCGCTCCTTTCTGGCCCAGGCAAATCTGGTTCTCTCTTCTACAACAATATTCAGAGGATCCTCCTCTTCCTCTTCCTCTATCTCAAGGTTTGCTGACCCAGGATCAGGGGACCCCGGTCCACCCAGGCCTCAAATCCCTTCAACTACATGCATGGCTCCTGCAGACCTAGCCCAATCCCGTTTTGGTGTCTCTCCAAAAGTGGCGGAAATTTTAGTGGAGGCTAGAAAACCATCAGGTCCACTTATGCCATGAAGTGGAAGAGATTCTCTATTTGGGCAGCCTCCAAGAACGTGGAGCCTTTCTCCTGTTCAGTGGCTTTTCTGCTGGAGTACTTACGTCATCTCTTCGACCTGGGTCTCAGCCATTCCTCCTTGAAGGTTCACATGGCAGCTATCTCAGCCTACCATGTTCCCTTCACAGATAAAGCTTTCGCTCAACTGGAGGTCTCTAAGACCTTTCTCAGAGGGGTCCTTCATCTAAGGCCCCCATCCGTATTCCTGCTCCCCCTTGGGACTTGAATTTTGTTCTCGAGAAACTTACTCTCCCCCCCCCTTCGAACCTGCAGCTTCTGCAGATCTGAAGTTTCTTTCATGGAAGATGCTCTTCTTGGTGGCCATTACTTCGGCTCGAAGAATTTCCGAGCTTGAGGCACTTATGTGTAAAATCCCCTATTTCATTTTTCACAAAGAACGAGTTGCTCTTCATACGAATCCTAAGTTTCTACCTAAAGTAGTAGCAGAGTCTACCTTAAATCAGTCCATAGAGCTACCTGCCTTTTTTACGCAATACTGTAATCAAGGGGAATATTTACTCCATACCATGGATGTTCACCGGATTCTGAGATACTACACCAACAGGACGAAGGATCTCAGAAAGACTGATCAGTTGTTCGTCTCTTTTGCTCACAAAAGGAAAGGCAATGCTGTTTCCAAGCAATGCCTGTCGAAGTGGTTGGCTCATTGCATCACTTTCTGTTATGACAAGTACAACAAGAGCCTTCCGGGTCAGGTTAGAGGTCACTCCACAAGAGGAGTAGCGGCCTCTGTGGCTTGTTTCAAGAATGTGTCTACGGCAGACATATGCGCTGCCACCACCTGGACTTCCGTCTATACCTTTACGAAACACTACAGTTTGGACATTGCCTCTCGCCGTAGAGCAGGCTTCGGTCTGGCTGTTTTGCAAGGCCTCCTGTCTTGAGGCTTGCACGGCTAGTGCTACTTTTCAGTAGTTCCTCCTCCGGTGCCTTCATTTGTTCCAGACTGCTTGGGATTCTGTCCTATATATATTACCTGCAAGAGCCCTCTCGAAGTAAGATTGTACAGTTACATAAGAACTTACCGTAACAGTAGATCTTTGAGAGAGGCTCTTGCAGTAGGTAATACCTTCCCGCCCTCCATCCCCCTAGGCTTTTTCAGCTCCTTTTCCAGGAATGGAAACATCCGCCTCTCTCTCTCGTCGGGGTCTTCCGGGCCTGTGACGGGAAAGAACTGGAAGGCCGGTGTCCAGGACCTCCCGTTTATACCGACGTCGTATGACGCCGGTCACCTGACGTGGGGCCGGTGCCTCGCCAGGGACTGCTAGCTAGAAATTTTTCTGTGGGGTCCTGCCCCCGGCCAGTGTCAGTCCTATATGTAATTACCTACTGCAAGAGCCTCTCTCGAAGATCTACTGTTACGGTAAATTCTTACGTAACTGTACTTTTCCAGTCCCACCATCTATCAAATAGTATCTGACTCGCCACAGTATCAAATGCTGCTGAAGGTTCTAACAATACTAGCAGGGGCAGATGACCATTGTCTGTCTCCAAAAGCAAACTTTTCAATGTCTTTGCCGGAAATGAATCAGTGCTATGACTTCCTCAAAATGCAGACTGTCAGATGTCCACAATGTTAAAATCTTCTAGGCGTCTCTAAAACTGTACCACCAGCACTTGCAACCTTCCTAAAACAAGGAAGGTTGGACACTGGTCTATAATTTGCTGTTCAAATCAACATCAGTAGATGAATTCTTGAGCAACAGTTACATTTCGGTCCTTTTCAATGCTACAGTGATGTTGACCTGGAAAAAAGAAGCATTATTTATGCCATTACAAAATTGGAAACAGGTACACCCCTTGACTCCTTGAGGAGTCCAGATGGACACGAATTTAGACAGCAGCTGGTCTGACGCATTTTAGAGATCGCACTAAGCAACTCCTGCTGAGAAATAGGATCAGATTCCATGTAGAGGTCTTGGGCATGTGTAACAGTAAGACTCACACTACCAGAACAGGTTTTGGTAATGTGCGAAAGGCCACTAGTCTGTGGAGAGTGAATCAGAAAGCCAATGAAACAGTCCAATTCAAAATGCCATCTCTGGCTTATTTATTTATTCATTTACATGCTTGACTTCCTTAAGAAAGAAAAAAAAACAAATTAAAAAAATAAACCGTTTTAGCTTATCATAGCAGACAGGCTTTGAGTTTATCTGTATGTTACAGCAGTGTCTTGGACATTGCTACCTGGAAGTTAGGAACTGACTCCAATAAATGAAGGCTGTACAAAGCACCTTTCAGGGCACAGGAAGAAATCAGATCTGAGACTACAATGCGTGCCTGAAAAATTTAGATTCTGCAAGCACCATGTGCCATGGGCTACACAATACAGTCTCAGTAAAGTGGAAAGTTATCCTGGCCGCTTTAACTTTGAAGTACACGGTATACAGTAAACCCTTAATTTCAATCCTCAACAAAAAGACCAGATCCAACAAGTGCCCCTTCTCATGTGCACTGATTGTAAAATTCTGTCTGCCATGCATTAGGGATGCTCGAAATTAGCTAATTCCAACCCAATACGAATATTTAAAAATTTAGGACTTTCTGATTCCAAATCCAGTTCTGAAAAGGGCGTCAAAATCGAACCTGGAATCAGGTTCAGAATCCTAAATTTCTATACAACACATGTTTTAGCTTTAAATTCAGAATTAAGATTTTAGAACTGCAGCTCTGAGAATGCCAATTCCAAACATCAGATCGAAATTAGATTCCATTACTCTGAATCCGAGTAACCCTTAATATGCATGGTTCCATTGTCTCCATGAAATGCTAAACAATATCATTTAATATTTCATCTTCCTAGAAGCTGAAGGGTATTTTCAACGTTGGGGGTGTGAGTGGGTGCTGAGATGGGCAGCCGTGTAGAGGCAGCGGGGGACATGCCGTTGAAGTCTCGGGCAGGGAAGCCACCGGAGAGAGCATAAGGAGCAGCAGGGGGGGGGGTTTCTTGCCACATTAGTGGCTGGAAGGGAGCAGCAGGAGCCACTTGGACAGAGTCATAAATGAGAAGAAAGGTTCCTAGCACTAGAAAAGCCAGTCGGGCAGCACTTGGGGAACCAATCAGGCTGCGGGCTCAGTTGCCAATTGGACAGAGCTGTACCTGATTCAACAAGTGGCTCGGCTTCAAAGGGCTTGGCCCAGCCACTACTTCAGTGAAAGAGCATTGGGGGAGCAGTGGGTGCTGGGATGGGAAGCCATGTGGAGGGAGCAAGGGACTTGCCACTGAAGTCTCGAGCAGGGGGGGGGTTCTTGCCGCATCAATTGCTGGAAGGGAGTGGCAGGAGCAGCTCAGACAGAGCAGTAGACAAGAGGAAAGGTTCCCAGCACTAGAAGATCCAATTGGGCAGTGCTTGGGGAACCAATCAGGCCGCGGGTTCAGGAGCCAATCTGGTAGAGCCGCACCTGATTCAAGCAAGTGGCTGGGCTTTAAAGGGCTGGGCCCAGTCACTACTTCAGTGAGAGAGCATTGGGGGAGTAAGTGAGCACTGAGATGGGCAGCCGAGTGGAGGGAGTGGGGGACTTGCTGCTGAAGTCTCGGGCAGCGGAGCCACTGGAGAGAGCATATGGAGCAGTGGGGGTGGATTCTTTCCTCCCACCCACCCCAGCCCTGACTTCTGTTAAATGGTTAGAAAAAGAGATGTGCAAGAAAAAGGGGACACAATTTGAAGATGGGGGGGGGGTGGCTCAGGGGTAATGTGAGGAAGTATTTTTCACAGAGAGGGTCGTGGACACATGGAACAGCCTTTCTGAGGAAGTTGTGGGGTCAAAAACAGTGGGGGAATTCAAGAATGCATGGGACAGACATAAGGCATTTCTTGTGGGGGGTAGGAAGAAATAGGCTGTTGGTTAACTGGGATCTGCAGCTTATCCAGTAGATAGAGAAATGGGCATACTAGGTGGGCCAAGTGGTCCTTATCTGCTGTCAAAGTCTATGTTTCTACGTATGTTTCTATGGTCGTGGTGGGAGGAGCCAGCTTCAGGGAGTAGCACAGGGTCAGGAGCTGAGCAGAGGAAGACGACAACCCCTAAGGGGTGGCACATACAAAGGAGAGAGCCATGAAGGAGCTGAACACTACCTTGATTTGTTGGACCCGGGCTGAGTGTGGATGGTGAGTTTTTTCTTTTTTTTTTTTTTGAACTATAGGCTGCGAAGGGCAGGATTATAGCATTAAGTATATGCTGGTATAGAACACTGTTCATTGTGAAATCAATGTTTTTCCAATCTAGAAAGTAATATTGAATGCATATTGACTAGTTCAGTCAGGTAGGTTACACTGGCTTGCATTATTGTACCCCGAGTTGTTTTTGGGTGGAAGAAGCTGTGTAACGGGTTGGGTATTGTAGGTGGGAACATAACTGCATAAAGAGGATATAAAAATTAGTACTGTATGGAACAAGACTAGCTGAAATAAAGTAATAGCTGATAAAACTATAGGAGGGCTGTACTCTGCTTTGGGGGAACCTTCTGTTAATCATTCTGTTTGAACACAGGCAGAATAGTGGGCTATAATGGATGTGGGGTGGCGGTTTGGATGAATATCTTGTGGAAGCTTAGTGGGTGTCCAATCAGTCACAGACTAAGAATGCTCAAGGAAGAAGTGCAGTGGCTTGGCAGAGAGTTAGAGAGAATGTGAGGGGTGGGGTTTGCTGGGGCAGGAGAGCCGTCCACAGGGGGTTATAGGAGGGAGCCATATGGGAAGAACCTCGGATCAAGGGAAAGGATGGTGGGGGGGTGGAAGCAAGCTGAACATGGGACCTGGCACTGTAAGGAAGGCCAAATTCAGGAGGAAAGTGCCAACACATGTCGCTTCAGTGGGGGTAGGTACTAGGTTTGAAGCACTGGCGACTTTGGTGGAGGAAGTTGGGAGGGGAGGATATCCAGGAGAGGGCAGCAGGGGAATAGGAGGGAAAGCACAAAGGCATCAGGCAGCTGGAAGAGGGGACAGGGTAAGGGGTGGCAGGGTGGAGTGGGGGTACTGTACTGGTAGGGAGCACAGGAAGGAGGAGGAGGGGCTGGGGGTTTGGGAGGGCTGTGGAGGTTAGCAAAGAAACAGGGAGGTGAGGGGATAGGACAGGGGAGGGGAGCTTTAGGGGCAGGAACATATTTACAAATAGGGCAGACTACAGGAGGGTACCTCGGTAAGAGGGTGGGTGCGGGGGCAAGGAAGGATGAGGGGGAGAATACTAGTGCTGGGGGATTCCATACTTAAAGGGATAAGCTGGGGCAGTAAGCGGGAAAGACATAGTCGTATATGGATTGAGTCCATACCTGGGCTGATGGCAGGAAGGGTGGGACAGTCTATTCTGAAGTCTGCAAGGAGGGGTAGGAGGAAGCTGCAACTCGTGGTGCACGTGGGTACAAATGACCTGGTAGGAGAAATGCTGGAAGTTGTGAGGAAGAGGTTCAAGGAACTGGGAAGGTTGTGTGAGGAGCTGGGGGAATTGGTGGCCTTCTTGGAGGTGTTCCCAGTGCCATGCGCAAGTACGGCAAGGAAGGGGAGGATCAGATAGTTCAGCACATGGCTAAGGGAAAGGTGTCAATCCAAGGGGTACAGAGTATTGGGGGGCAGCTGGGACAATACTGACCTATACGATAAGCTAGGATGGCTATCCCCGGCCAATCACCTTAACTTTGGCACTGGGTGCCTAACGAGCAAAGTAATCAGCTCCGGCACCCCCCCGGAACTGGCCCGGCTTCTCTCCCCAGCTGACCTCTTGCCCTACCCTCTGAGATCTCAGGGCCCAGGACTACTAAATGTACCCACCACCCGCACCCTCATGGGTGACAGGAGCTTCGCAGCTCGTGCACCTAGACTATGGAACTCCTTCCCTGAAAGGGTTCGCACTGCCCCTTCCCACAAGCTTTTTCGGACCTCCCTGTGGGAAAATCTCAAGCTGGCCTCTCGCTGTGTATGCCTAAAGCCACCCTAGCACATAGTTCCCGGTTGTCACTAGCCAGGTGGCTTCACCTCTCCCCGTGCTGCTACCTGATCTCACTCACTACCTTACTGTCTGTCGCTATTAAGATCCTACACACCTTATTCTCTGCTTGCTTTGTTGGCTATTGTACCTAAATCACAATTGTATCTTGCCCCCAGTCTTGTTAACTGTGTATACCTTCCAATCAAATGTAAATCTGTGGCCGGCCCGGTGGCGCTGAGGGTTGAGGCGCCGGACGCCACACCTCGCGACGCCGGCGACCCGGGTTCGGGAACAGACTCGGGTCGCTGGGGGTCGGTAGGGGGAGGGAGGATTGAGCATCCCAACAGATGCTCTCCTCCCTCAGGGGTGGGAACCTACAGAACACGGAAATACTTCCGTGGTCTGCATCGCTCTCACAGCCGGTGGAAGCACCGACCAAGAGAGGATGAAGGCGGCTCCGCTTGTCGGAGTCGGGAAGGGGAGACGTTGGCAAGCGCGTGAGGGCTAGCGTGCATCAGTACGCTGCCACTCGGGACGACGTCCCAAGCGCCGACGCCCCAGGGGCGGGGACGAAGGGGAGAAAACCAGGAAATACCCTCCGGCAAGCCCTAGATGAAGTCCGCTGTAGCCCGGACCACCAATGGACAGACCCCAATGTGCAGGGAGAGGGAAGTAGGGCACTCTAGGGGGCAGATCCCGAGGATGACCCGGGGCAGGACACGAGTGGACGGAAGGAGGGGGCACCGGAGGCAGTAAGGAGGGATAAAAGACGGAAAAAAAAAAAAAAAAATGTAAAACTGTTTTCTCTCCTGCTTTGTTGTACTGATGTACCTGTTATACCTGTTGTACTCTCCTGGGTCGTTCCTGAAAATAGGCATAAAACTTGTCTAGTGTACCTACCCGGTTAACAAAAAAAAAAAAAAAAACTAAAAAAAACTAAAATATGCAGGGGATAGGCTACACTTGAGCAGGGAGTGGAAGGCACTATTAAAGAAGGGGGACTGAGAGGTACATAGCAACAAAGGTGGGTTTAAACTAGGAGTGAGGGGTAATGAGTGGACTACTGGTAGATAGGATCCCAGAAAGGGGTGCCAGATGAGCTTACCCCCCAAGTTAATAGGGAGGAGGTCAGGGTAGGGGCATGAGGCGGAAGAGGAGGGGGGAGGCCAGGGAAGGGCAAGGGAGGAGACTGGGTGAAGGGTGGTCATGCTAAATGCGAGAAGTCCAGGTAATAAGTCAGCTGAGTTGCAGGCTCTCCTTGCAGTGGGGGGGGGGTTGACATTGTGGCCATCATGGAAACATAGCCCACCCAGTACCAGGATTGGGATATGATGATACCGGGTTACAGAATATTTAGGAAGGATAGGGCTAAGTGGAAGGGGGGATGTGGCAATGTATGTACAGGAAGGGATAAGGTATATAAGGGAGGAGGGGGAGGAAGGGAGAAGAGAGGCCCTATGGATGCAGTTCCAGGCCTGGAGGGGTAGGAAACTAAGGATGGGAGTAATATACAGACCACCGGTGTAAGGGGCTGACCTGGATAGAGAGCTAGCCGAGCAAATCAGATGGGTCTGTAGGAAGGGGAACACCGTGGTGGTGGGGGACATCAATCTACCTGGGGTGGAATGGACCACTCCAACCACCACAAGTGCAAGGGAGCAGGTACTATTAGAAGCATTTCAGGACAGCTTCCTGGTACAGTTGATATATGAACTGACCAGATTGGAGAGGATGCTGGACCTGGTACTTTCAAATGGGGAGGCGGTAAGAGATCTGGGGTTGGAGGACCCCCTGGATGGGAGTGACCACCACTCAGTGTGGTTCATGCTCAATATGGATAGGGAAATGGTGGGTACAGGAACCAGGGTGATTGAATTTAAAGGGGCAGACTTTAGAAGGATAGGGGAAATATTGGGTAGGTATCTAGCGGGAATTTAACCAGATGTGGATACTAGTCAGAAGTGGCAGTGTATTAAAAAAAGGCTGACGGAGGCCACTGGGATGTGTACAAGGTCAAGGAGCAAGAAGAGGAAAGCAAAAAAGCTCAATTGGTTGACTCGTGAGGTTAGGGAGGCAGTGAGGGACAAAAAAAGGGCATTCCGGAAATTCAAGGAGTCGGGAGGAGGAACGACAAGAATAGTATGCAAAAAAGTCCAGGGAGGTCACCAGGTTAGTCAGAGAAGCCAAGGTTTCCAGAGAACTGAGACTGGCACAGGGTATCAAGGAAGGTGAAAAAGACTTCTTCAGACACATTGGAGAAAGAAGGAAGAACAAAGACCAGATTGTAATGATTAAGAAGGAATAAGAGTGGGTGGGCAAGGGGGTGGATCAGGCAGAGGCATTAAATGAGTACTTCTGCTCTGAGTTCATGAGGGAGAAAGGGGACAGGTACCTCAAGGGAGGGGTGGAGTGGGATGGAGGGGAAAGGGGTGACTGATGTAAGGATTACAGAGGACAGGGCTCTGGAAGGACTAAAGGCACTAAGGGTGGACAAGGCACCGAGACCAGAAGGCATTCACCCTAGGGTCCTCAGGGAGCTAGCAAAGATCCTGGCAGGACCTCTGGCTAACCTGTTCAATACTTCCCTGGACACAGGATGCATACCACAAGACTGGAGAATGGCCATTGTGGTGACCATTCACAAAAGTGGCTTGAGGGATGAACCAGGCAACTACAGACTGGTGAGCCTCACATCAACTGTGGGGAAGCTCATAGAGACAATCCTAAAGGAGAGGCTAGTAGTCTCCTGGATGGACATCAACACGGGTTTGTCTTGGGCAGATCCTGTCAGATGAATCTAATTGAGTACTATGACTGGGTGACCAGGGAGCTGGATGGGGGACATGCGGTGGATGTCCTGTATTTGGACTTCAGCAAAGCATTTGATTCCATGCTGCAAGGGATGCTGGGGGGAGGGAGCTGGAGTACATAGGGGTGGGAACAAAGATGATTAAATGGATTGTCAACTGACTTGATGGTAGACAGCAGAGGGTGGTGGTGGTGGGGGGGGAACTTTCAACACCAAGGGAGGTGACAACCGGGGTGCCACAGGGATCAGTACTGGGACCAGTGCTATTCAGGATATTTATAGCGGATATCTCATACGGGATACGGAGTAGGATCAGTCTGTTCATGGATGATAAGAAGATAGGAGCTGTGGTGGATGACACTGAAGGGTGCAAGGGGTTACAGGAGGACCTGGCAAAACTGCAGGAGTGGTCAGAAGCATGGCAGATGGGGTTCAATGCCAAGAAGTGCAAGGTACTGCACTTCGGAGCTAGGAACCAGGGGAGGAGCCATCAACTGGAAGGGGTCTAGCTTGAAAACATTGAGGAGGGAAAGGATCTGGGTGTGCTCATACTGGGCAGTATGAACAACTCAGTCCAGTGCAGGAAGGCAGCAGTGAAAGCCAACAGGATGCTAGGGTGTTTAGCGAGAGGAATCTCCTGCAGAAATAGGGAGGTGATCCTTTCTCTATACAGGTCTCTGGTCAGGCCACACCTGGAATACTATGTACAGTACTGGTGCCCATTCCTGAAGAAGGATATCAAATTGTTGGAGTGGGTGCAATAGAGAACAACAAAAATGATACAGGGATTTGAGGGGAAGTCCTACGAGGAGATATTGGGCGAGTTGAGCATGTACTCCCTGGAGGAGAGGAGGGCTAGAAGGGATATGATTGATACCTTTAAATACCTCAAGGGGATAAACAAGGTTAACACAGAAGGAATTTTCTGGATTAGAAGGGGGAGGGATATGAGATGGCATCAGCTAAGACTGGAGGGGAGAAGATTCAGGAGGGAAATCAGGAGACTATTTCACAGAATGGGTAGTGGATAGGTGGAATACTCTGCCTGAGGAGGTGGTTGCCTGTTGTTCTGTGAGTAGCGTTAGAGGGTGGGATAGGTTAAGGGGAATTATGATGTGGGAGGGTGGGTGGGGCAGCTGCGAGATGAGGGGTTATCTGCACCACTGAGCAGACTCGACAGACTGCAAGGCCTGCTTCTGCTGGCATGTTCGTATCTTCATATCTGATCAGAAATAATCCATAAATGAAACCCATGAAAAACTCTTGAGTACTTAGATATAAATACTCCTCTGGACTTTTGTGGATAACACAGCAAGAGAATTTTAAGAGCACTCTGCATTTCAACATGTACTTTCATACATAAGACGTTTCAGCTACTATGGTTTACTTTTTTCCTTTTCAATGTTCCATTCCAAGGTTTAACATACAGCTTGATAGTCTATCTAAGAAGTCTGTATAAAACACATTTCCTACCTGGTCAAATAAATTCATCAAACCACCGCCAAAAACTATCACCAGCAGGGTTCTACCCCATGGTCACCTTCCTTGACTCAAATACCACCTCCTCCATCAAGACTGGTCCCCTGTCTTCAATGCAACCAACGTAAACACTGCCCTTGACCACTTCATAAACATCTTCACTGTGGCCTGTGACACGTATGCTCCTATTAAGAAATGCAAAATCAAATCACTCAGTAACTCTTGGCTCACAGGTGACCTCCTCAGGATGCTAAAAACAAGAAACCACCTATGGGAGCTGGCCAGAAACTCTGGAAGGCAAAACGACATCCAAAACTACAAACGTGCCCGCAATGACTGCACCAAAACCATCCAGCAAACAAAGTTCGCCTACTGTAAGCATGCCCTCACAAACTCCTGGGGCAATGGTCGGGAATTCTGGAAGAACATAAAGGAACTCACCAGGAATCCATCCAAAACCCCCCCCATCAATACTCAACATCAACGGAACCACAACCCTCAACCCAAAAACCATTGCGGATACCTTTAACAAAGCCTTTACCGACCTCAGCGCTGTCCTACCCCAGGACTACTTCAAAGATGGTGAAGCCCCGCTGTCCGCAATGAACACTACCCCCACCAGCTCCTCCCGCTTCTACTTCAAAGCAGTCAAGGCTCACCAAGTACGCAAATATGTTACCAAAGCCCTTGGTAAATCAAAATTCAGTAATGACTTCCTCGATATCAAAATCCTGTCGCTCACACTTGATGAAGTGCTTAGTCCTCTGACCAGAATTTTCAACCTCTCTCTCAGCCTTAGCCTGTTCCCGGACAGAAGGAAATCTGCCACTGTCACCCCAATCCATAAAAGTGGTGACAACACTGCCCACAATAACTACAGACCTATCTCCCTACTACCCCCACTCTCCAAGGCACTAGAACGCATTGTCTCAGACCAGCTCACAGAATACCTGGATATGTACAACATCCTGTGCAAGCAACAACACGGGTTCTGCAAAGGTCACATTACCTCCACAGCCCTACTTGAATTCACTGGTGCAATCCACAACACACTTGACTCCGGTGAACTACTAGGCTCAATCTACGTTGACACTAAAGCCTTTGACACCGTCAATCACCGCCTCCTGCTTGTCCAGCTTCAGAACACTGGGCTGTCAACTGACTTCATTGGCTGGTTTAAGAGCTACCTTGAAGAATGGTCCCAAACAGTAAGAATCGCTGATACACTGTCGGACCCTAGACCGGTCCGCTCGGGAGTCCCTCAGGGCTCCTTTCTGGGACCCCTCCTCTTCAGCCTATTCTTAAACTCACTACCAGACAGCTGCCTAGAACAAATAATCCTCTATGCCGACGATGCTGTGATCCTCACCTCGGACCCTGATCCAATCCAATTTCAAAATAAACTTCAGCGGGCCTTCTCCTCCATCGAATCTTGGTTCCTAAATCATAAACTGCTTCTCAATCAGAAAAAAAACAAGTCTATGGTCTTCTGCAGCCCCCACAACAAAAACAAACAACTCCACCTCCCCATTGCAACCGAACAAGGAGCCATCCTACAGCAAACAGAATCGTTCAAGTACCTCGGCATCACCCTTGATACCCACCTCTCATATGCTGCCCATATCAGCAATGTTGCAAAGTCTGCCAATGCGAGGTTAGGCATATTATTCCGGTACAGGAAACACCTAACCCCAGAAGCACTATCAATGGCCGTCCAAAGCTCCATTGTCAGCATCACAGACTATGGTCTTATCACATATGGGTCTGCAACTACCACTGCTCTCAAATGTATCGTGACCTCCCTGAATAAGGCCTGTCATCTCATCACTGGCTCACATCGCCGTACCCACACATGTGACCTTTATTCCCAATCTGGATGGCTTCAACTGGACAAACGCATAAAATACCAAACCTGCATCACGGCCAAGAAAATTATAATGGGGCTTACCCCACCTGGTGTCTGTGCCCTCCATAAGCCTAGACATAGGAATGTCACTACAAGGAGATCCAATTCCCATCTACTACATATCCTACGATGTTGCACAACCCAAGGACAAAGATCATTTGCCTATCGGGCATCCAACTGGCTCAACTCTCTTGGCAGCGACATAGCGACTGCTCCAACACTCAGCCTCTTCAAGTCCAAGCTGCACCTCTCACTGCTTGTATCCTGCAATTGACCATCTTAACATTTCTACTGTGCCAGCTGCACATGCCCCAGCATCCTGCACTTACAATCAGTCTTTGCACCCCTAGCACCTTACCTGTCATATTCCCTCGACAAGGCCCCCTGGCTGCACTGTCTTCTGTCCTCACCCACCTCCCCCCTCGTATCTCTACTCCTGCCCCCGCCCCAACCACCTCTTATACTCCCCCTCACCCGTGCACCTCCTTTTCCCTCGTGATCTCCCACCACCCCCCACCCAACCACTCCCTCTCTTGTGTCGCCATAGCTCAAGTCTTTGTACTGGTTATTACATGTCTGTAAGTCAATGATTACATGTTTGTAACTAAAAATGATGACTGTTGCACACGCTGACGTGGAACCTTTGTAAAAGAGCCTCGGCTCAAAGATATTGTAATCCTAGATTGAAATAAATAAAAAAAAATAAAATACCTGCCCTGAGAAGGAACATCTGAAGGAGAATAGAGTGAGAGACTGTACATACTCCTTTCAATTATTTCATTCCGCGTGAGACTGTACATTTCTCAGCGAGTAGGGAGCTCAGGGGAGCTGACTGCTGAAGTCATTAAAGGGGTGGGACTTTGATCTTTAAATTCCTGTGCCACTCGCTAGTGAGAGCATAACACAAGCATTGTGAGTGGTGTGAGTGCCACTCCTACACAGAAAACACCTAGAGCAGGGTTTCTCAAATGGTGAGGCCAGCCTTCTTGAGGAGGCCCCAACCTGTTCCAGGGGAGGCTCAAGCAAGCCTTAAAATGTACTATATTTAAATGTCAAGTTTTGGATGCTTTGTGTGAAAGGATGCAGCAAACTGAAAGTGAATAATGGCATGTGAATGTATGTACAAAATGGTTACCAGGAAAACACACTCAACAAACACTTGTTTCCTGGTATGACATGAGGGGAAAGCTGAATGGAGGAAATACAATTCTTGGAAATTGTGCAAAACAATGCAAAAGAATACAAATGAATAGGAACAAGATAACAATTGACCCATTATACTGGCTGCAGAAAAGCACAAATACAAAGGCTAAGCAGAGAGATACTAGGAGCAAGGCCAGGAGGGAGCAAAATGGTCCCCGAGAATGTGTTTAAGGGCAGGGTAAAACTGACAAAGAAAACAGTCTGACTTATGGAGGTATTGCAACGAGGGGTAAATAGGGCCAAAACTCAGAAGTGGGGAGCAAGTAGGCTGACCTGGAGAGGAGGGTTATAGAGAGGGAGAATAATAGCGTCAATAAAATGAGAATAAACTTAACTACTAACATACAGTTCATTGTATTCTTCCTGTAATGTGCAAAGTATGATAGTTGTTCTAACTATGGGGGGCCAAAATTTTTTCTATATAAGGGGGAGGCTCAAGATCTTTTCCAAGGCTTGGGGAGGCTCACTATGACAAAGTGTGAGAACTCCTGACCTAGAGGAAGTGTATTACACACTTAAGGTAATCTCAGCCCACTTAATAGAAGTGGAAAAATATGTTTGCAATGTTTTTGGATACTGAGAGGAACTGAGAATTTAGGTAATAACTGGTTAATTTATATGGTAAATAGGGATACTTAGTAAACGTGCAATTTAATTACATATAGTAGTGTATTAAGCTACATAACTTGAATTGCTGGTTTAGACAGCAGTTTTAAATAGCAAGTCTACATAGACTGTAATTTTAATAGTCAGCTTCATTTTAATATGAGAATGATGAAATTGCTAGTTTTGTTGATGTGCAGCCTAAAGTGCAGTGCAGTTTTGAACAAAGAAATAGATCCCAAATTGGGATTTTACTGGCCAGATGAAGTTTCTCTCTGCTCACAGAATACACACACAAAGGATAGTAACTCCAGAAGAAATTTTTTTTAGTAATGAATGGAAACAGCATTACAAAGCTAGACTCATTAGGATAGTTGAAACAAATAAATTTCACAGTAAGTTACAGTAATAATTTGATTATACAGTACAAGTCACATTAAACTGTCCTACCAATGAGTTGGTTTAACATTGTTTTTTATAGCTGGCAATGCATTGGCAACTCATATTGCATTGTTTTGCAATGCATAAACAGCTCAACAATATTTATAAAATGTTTTTGCAACTCAGTTGGAATGTCTCTGTGGTTCAGACACTGTGTCATGCAAAACTTGAGTTTTAACTCTTAAGAAACAGTTTGTGCAGGGCTTTGTACTGGATCCCACAACACTTATACAACTCAGTTAGAAATGCTAAATCAGCTCATTGGAGGAACAGTTTAATGTGAATTGTACTGCAGTTGCATTTACGGTTTTGGGGGGTGATGTAGAATTAAATCAAGGGCAAGATAAAGCCATAGGTACAAGACTGAGATTTATCCATGAGAATGCAAGAAGTATGGCTAAAAAAATGGATATTCTCAACATTCTCATCCAACAAGAAAAAACAGATAGTGTTGAGTTGTCAGAAACTTGGCTGTCAACAAAGATAGAAGATGGAGACGTATACTTACAAGGATATAATATCTTCAGGGCAGACAGAGAGGCTAAATGTTGAGGGGGAGTGGCATTATATATAAAAAATTTGGTGGAGTTGACAACAGTAACAATAAAGGGTAGTTTGAATAACATCGAATACCTGGTAGTAAATCTACAAAAATTACAGTTGGCAGTGGTATTAATATATTCTCCACCTAATGTGAAGTTAGATGAATTGGTATTACATAGGGTATTTGATTGTGTGAGAGATAAATCTGTGGTCATGTTTGGTGATTTTAATTGTGATTGCTATGAATCAAGGGGAAGAAAATTAAAAGATTTAATAGCACCTATGGGAGTTCAACAATATATAAAAAAAACACAAGGTACACAAATTTGATGTCACAAGGGTCCAGTTTAGACCATATTTTTTGCTTCATCCCAGGTTCAGGTAAGTAATACAGGGATTTTACCACCACACCTCGGGGACCATAACACAATAAGTGCAGAAGTAATTTGCCAAAAGCAAACAAAGGTGAAGTCTAAACTAGGGAGAATTAGAGACATGAGAAAAGTTTTACTTGAAAAGTTTTTTTGCAGATGTCCAAAATGAACAATGGGAAAGGTGTTATTTAATACCCAACCTGGATTTAACGGTACAGTATTTTACCCAGACTTTTTTGTCCATATGTAACAAACATGCACCCATGCATAAGACCAAAATGAATGTAGCCAAGTTCCCCTGGATTACAGATAAATGATTGAAGATGATTAGGATTAAAAAGAGATTGTGGAAACTAGCAAAGAAAACCAAATCAGAATCAGACTAGGAAAAGTGTAACAAGCATAGAAATGCATGTAGAAATCAGATAAAAAGGGCAAAATATAAATATTTTAATGCTAAAATAGAGGGAAACAAAGACCCTAAAAACTTTTGGTACACAGTAAAAAATATAATAAATCCAGAGAAATCAGAACAACATCATATAAAACAAATTGAATATAGAGGTAGTCGAGTTGAGAAGTGCAAAGAAATATCTGATGCGCTCAGTGATTATTTTGTGAACCTCCCAGACCTGAAGGTAGATCAAACGGGGAATATTGAAAGAGAGACAAAGGTTACACATGTTGAAATACACCCACCATTTTGATTTAAGAAAACAAAAATATCAGAAGTCTAAAACGGTCTGGCCAAGATTAACGTACACAAATCATCAGGATTAGACGTTTTAGAAGGTAGGTTTCTACGGTTGGCTTCACAGTATATTGCACCTGTAATAACCTATATATTCAGCTGGAGCTTATGCTCAGGTGTTTTTCCCACTATTTGGAAACAGAGCAAAATAATCCCTATTTTTAAAGGAGGTGAACAAACTGATCCAGGACAACATCCTCCTACAGCCCTGTTACCAATATTATCACAATGTATGGAGAAACTTGTACATTTACAGCTTATGGAATACTTAGAAAAATATAATATTCTCACACCCTTTCCATCAGGTTTTAGAAGTGGATATTCAACAAACTCGGCACTAGTGGAGTTTAATCATATCATTGCTACACTTATGGATGCAGGTCTAGAAACAGCGGTTTTGTTCATAGATTTGTCGAAGGCTTTCGACCTGGTGAGCCATCCCCTCTTACTGCACTGGCTTGGAGCAATGGGTATTAAAGATGGCCCTTGGAACTGGTATGAGTCATATTTAGCAGACCGCACTCAGAGAGAAGCTGTAGCTGGGGTCCTGTCCTCTAGCAAACAGGTCCACTGAGGAGTCCCACAGGGCTCTATATTGGGACCTTTACTACTTCTAATATATATTAACAACCTTCCACTTGAAGTGAAATACTCAACATAAGACTTTATGCCAATGATACGGCTATAGTTACGACAGCAAAGACTCAAGTTGAACTCAGGGATAAGCTCCAGCAGGATTTTGACAGTGTGGGGGGATGGTTCACCAGGTCGGGGCTTTTGACTAATACAAAAAAAAAAACAAAGGTGTTACAGTTTGGAGTAAAAGGTAGAATGGAGCTGGAAATAACTACTCCTGAAAAAAATAAAGCTTGAACAAGTCAATGAGTATTGATACTTGGGGATTACTTTTGATAGTGATTTAAATTTCACTAAGCATGTCACAAATGTGATGAATAACACTAACAAAAAACTTGGGGCTTTAAGACAAACTTCGAAAATTAAGATTACAAACCAGGAAGAAACTGGTAGAACAGATGATATTACCAGTTTTAGAATATGGTTGTATTACATATAGAACTGCAAAAAAACAAATGTTAACTAAACTGGATAAGGTATATAACAGATTGGCCAGGTTTATACTGGACCATTGTGACATGCTTAGTGATTTGGGATAGCACACTTTAGAAGTCAAGAATAGAGTGGCGCTGGTTAAACCTTGTGCACAAACATCTGGTAAAATATCCAGCACACTATATTACAAACACAATATTAGGCAAACAAATTAAGAAAGAATGAAAATCCAATAGAGCTGTATTGGAAAATACGGTTATATCTACATTTTTTAGAACTAAGTATGGGGGAAAAAAAATGTAATTATCAGGCATCGTTATATTGGAATACGTTACCCTACAAAATGCAAACTACACTTTCTACTACTGAAATCTATTTAATATTGAAAGCCTCTCTGTCCACAGAATGCCAATGCTAGCTATGTACTGTGTATTTATTGTTGTGAGTCTATGTTACTCTATTTTATAAGTGATTTGTACTTTGTATTTTGTATTTTGTAACACCTGATCACAGGACTGTCTTGTAAACAGGTCAAATGCCCTTATAACATGATATGTCAAGATGTATTTTACGTTTTTGTACATTTTCCTATATAAAAATAAATTTTTCATTCAAACATTCATTCAACACATTTACCTCTCCACAGTTAACCTCACAGTGTCTTGGTTTACAACATCATAGTGGCCACCATAAGAACAAACTGAGATGTTACAAACTGTAATTGTAAGGTCACCAGGAGAGCATACCATACATTTTGAAAGACTCAGTGAAACATGTACTGCATTATCTGCAATATTTAGTACACCAACAACAGGAAAAAGTAAAAAAATAATAATTAAAATGTAATCGGTGTAAAATTAATGGTTTTAAGTGTTTTATTAAACTAGGGAGCTGCTCTTTAAAGTCCCAGACCATTCTCAGTTGCACAACAGACTGAGATATGCTGAAAGGACTCTGCCTCATCCATTGTTTATGCTGAGTACTGCAAACTGGCTGAAAACCTTCATAGAAGACCCTCCCAAACATCCCACTTTTGAGCAGTGTATTACTGACAAACCTGAAGAGATGACCTCTGCCAACACAGAGGCCAGCATTCTCATGTAACAAGCTCTCATCGATGAATATCATGTCAGTACCCAAATCCAGTAAGGAGTCTTGGATTATTCTGCTGTTATTCACTATTGGTCTGGCATTCATCAACAGTGCCCTGGTGAGGGAATGGACTGTTCCCGAATTTTGGCCCTCAATTGTTCCCTGACAAGAGACACTAAGGGCCCTATTCCGAAAGGCATACGCATATCGCAAAGTGACGTTCCATAACAAATGGTGCAAGTAGCACTTTGCACCATGGGTTCTGACATTCAGAATTCCAAGAGGTGGCCTGCAGCAAGACGCAGGCTGCCTGCACCCAGGTGGAACTACACCATCCGATCGCCCAGCGGCAAGGTGGAAGGGGGGTTACAGCAGCACATGTGCCCTATTCCAAAAGGGTGGCTGCCGTAATCCACAATCACAATTCCAGAAGGTCCCAGGGAGGACCTCTGTCAATGTATGGTTAGACCAGCAATGTGCTGGCATATGTACTTGGGCCTGCTGCTGTGCACAGGAACCCGATGCCCCCACCCACCCCATCCCCGCACACTGCTGCAGACCTCCCAATGCATAAAAGGACCCCACCAAACCCTGATCCCAGGCAATACCGGGTCACCCTGGCCCGATTCCAGGTAATGTGGTGCAATGCTGTCCCCTGGGCTGGTGAACTGCTGCCAACCCCTTGTATGGCCCACTGGGGCTTGCAGACTCGTTTCTGGGCATGTGGCTGGGGTGGTGTTGGCTGCGCCATGTCAGTGGGCCAGTCTGCAGCTTGTGGCACCCTGTTCAGGTGTACCCTTCATGTGGCACACCACTGAAGATGCCGCACTCACAGGATGTAGTAACGGGAACCCTGCCCATACTGGAATCTGGCACAGGGTGCATGTTGCACTGGCATATGTCACAAGTTGCCTTTGGCAGTGACTTGCAACATAGCATCTGGAATCGGGCCCCAGGTTCCTAATCCTATGATCTTGGTACTGTTCACAGGGAAACCATCTTCTGGTGCAATGTTTTCAAGCAGTCTTCCTTTTGTTCCTTTGGGGCCCTTACTGACCCATCCTGAAAAACATTTATTTTATTTAAAATGTGTTTATTGGGTAAGCTCCCAAGAGCATCAAATGCCCATTTTCAATGGGGACCTGAGAGTCTTACAATACATGCAAACAGATACTAAAACAAATAAAAATACAGAATACAATCTGAAATTACAAAAAAATGTACAAGATGAATTAGCAAGACAATCATCCTTAACGCTATCTTAAAAACATTATGCAAATTAATAAAATAAAATAATTGGTGGGAAATTGCATTTGTTGACTTACAAAGACAAATGATGCAAGTCCACTGTATCTCTTGATGTTGACTCCAAATAGGTACTTGAGCTGGGAGAGTGCCACGTGGAGAGCTGCAGCAGTGGTGTACGCATGCACGAGGGGTTCCGAGAGGTAGGTGACCACAAAGCCAAACTGCACCAGCCCCAGCAGCACCTGATGGAAGAACAGGGTAGAAGTTAACTTTTAAAATAAAGTCCAGTCCAAATAGCAAGATTAAGGCTAAAGGATTAGAAGAACTAATTCTACATACAGCAGTCATCATAAAACTGAGGCACACACAACCCAAAACTATAAGGACCACTGAGGCTCTGCCTCACTCATTAAATGTTTTTATTCACATGGTATGACACACTTAATATAACCAAGCATAGCCTGATGCGTTTCAGATCTAAATCCTTTATCAAAGACTTTCAATCCAAAATGCATCAGGCCATGCCTGGTTTTATTATGTTTGTTGTACCATGTGAATAAAAGCATTTAATAAGTGAGACAGAGCCTTATAGCTTTGAGCTGTGTGTGCCACAGTTTTATGATGACTGCATTCAATTTTTGCTGGTTTGAGCATCACATTCCCGTGCACACTCTTGTGAGATGAATTCTACAAAGAGCACCAACACCTATCAAACTTCTCACAAGGCTTAACAGTTTAGGTTTCAAAATGCAGTCTCTTGATTCTGGTAATGTTGGGGATGCATGGAGTTGAGACACAGGCCAAAAGATTTCTTTAGAAGGCTATCCTGGGCAATGAAGGGCTGGAAAAAAAACTTTTTCTGATTATCAGTATCCTGGAACTCCAGTATAAAATATTTTTTGAGATTAACTTTCCCTTCTTTGATCTCAAAGAAAATACATAGGAGAGTGCCTTAATATTGTTCCACATATAAGTGAGACTTTCAGAATTTGGGTTTTGGGTGTAGAAGTTGTAAGTTTAAATTCTCAGGGCAGGATTCACAAAGCGAAATGGGACTAAGTCCCACTCTGCAACCCCAGTTGCACGCCAAAATCGGCGCAGCTGCGGAGTGGCCGATCCTCAGCCACAGCAGTTGCAGAGGGTGATACAGTGGGTCCCACTGCCCATAGCAGCCTCCTGCAGCTGCGGTGCTGTCCCTGCAACAGCACCCACAAGCTGTCGTATTCCGTGGAGCCAGTCGTACTCCGGCTCCACCTTTGTGAATACGCGCAGCTGCGGGCGGCCCAAGGGCTTCGCAAATGGAAACCCACTAGCACCGAGGTTTTCCTGCAGCTGCGGGACCTTCCCCCACATTTGTGAATCCTGCCCTCAGTCTGTGGTTCGGGGGAGCATTACAGCATCGCGAACAGCTTAACAGATGGCAACACTATTGGTATTTCATGGCATGATTATTTAAGTTTGAGCAAATGTCACTATTTCATAGATGTAGTGCCACTAGGCAGATTTCTGTATGAACTATAATTATTTTTAAGCAATGTGACCAGTAGCATGCATTGCATAATTTGTAAAGCATGTTTCATCTTTTGGGATGAATACCAGTTGGTGCTGGCAGGAAACTGAATGGAATCTTACAATGTCAGAGAGGTTGGTGGTGGGGTCCTGCCACCAATGCATTGATATCACATATGGGATCCATTCATTATGATCTCCCTGACTGCTGGGTTTGAGTGTCCCATGGCTCTGCCCCTTTCCTAGAGGAGCCCAGCTATGGGGGATAACGGAGCTAAGGGCTGGGAGAGGAGGTGGGTTACCCCCAAGTTAACCCTGCAGCAGAGGAATGAGACTGGAGAAAAGGAGTCTGTGAGGGTTGTGGAGTAATACTTTAATGGATCACAGCCAGCTAAAACTGCAGAATTACAATAATAAAATCTGTATAAAAATATGGAAAACTACAAATCAGAAGTGAAGCAGGTTGTTATTCTGATTATTAGGCACCCTAACAATATTTATTGAAAATTTAAACCATAAAAGGCACACTGAACCAAAGCTATTTTCCAGCTGTGAAACGGGGGCAAACAAAACTATATGTAGCCAAATGAAAGGCAAAAAAGTGTGCAATAAGTACAATCATGAATGAAAGAACAATGCAGACTATTGTGCCAATACTGTAAATAATTGGACGGTATCAGATAAAATACAGAAAGAACAAAATAAATGAGGCGAATGAATGCGATAGCATATGTTAAAACTGAAATAATAAATAATGTCCAGGGTACCACAGAATAAATCAGGAACGTATAAAGTATCCAAACTGCAGCGGGGCAAAATGGGAGCATTAAGCAAATAAAGGAGGTTATTATACCTTAGAAAAAAATCCTGGTTTCTGACTGCGCCAGAGCCAGCCACGCAGTGTGCAAGGTTACTTTGGTTACTTTTATTTTCTTTTTTGTCTGTATAAAAAATATGTTTTTGTCTCTGTCGAGTTAGTGCAAAATCCCAAAAGAATTAAACTTTAAATGAGATGCTTTCATGGATTTGGATTATAATCAACTAATTTATGTATTTTGTAACATAAATTATAAAATTGTTAAGTGTTATTTGTTTATAATAACTGGCTCCCATTTTTTCCCATAGGGAAACCGAGTTATAATTCCAACGTTATAACCAGCTGGTTATAATGACATTCACGTGCCCAGTTTCTCTACTTTAGCGCCTGCCGCAAACTTCCTGCTCTCGGCATTGTCTGTCCCCACTCTTCAGCTCTGAAAACATCCCCGACTGAAGTTGGAGGTGAGTTTTTTTTACCTTAACAAAATACAACTGGGCACATAAAACAACTAACTAATCATCCGCAGTTAGAAAAAATAAAGATGAGTTGCCCGCCGCAGCGGTGGATTGCGCTATACGCCGCAACCCGGTTCAGGGAACAGACCCGATCATTGAGGCCGGCCGGGGAGGATAGAATGTCCCATGGACTGCTCTCCTTCTCTGGGGAGGGTGGGGCAGCGATCAGCGCATTGAGGACCCCTGGTGGAGGCTGGGGGAGCTCAAGCGTCTGATGCTTACAGTTCCGGGAGGCGGGGCGGACGCAGGCGTCATTGCACGTCCCTGCCTCCGTAATGAAAAATGGTGGAAAAAAATAGGAGGTGGGCAAGGACCACTGTGTGAATGAAGCCCTCCCCGGAGGACCTCATTACACCACCGTCGCTGCGGGTCCCTGACCAGACACTAGCCCGTGGCCACCAGGAATGGTGGCCGCGGCCCCGCCCTCCGGGAGGGTAAGCCAGGGATGACCGAGGGATCCCGGCAGCCATAGATGGTGGCAGAGGTCTCCAGGGGCTGTGACCAGGGCTGAAAAAAGAAGACGGGGTACTGCCAAAAAAAAAAAAGCTCCCTCCATTTATGAGCCAGCCACTATGGACTGCGTTAAAACCACAATGGTCCACATAGAAACATAGACTTTGATGGCAGATAAGGACTGCTAGGCCCATCTAGTCTGCACATTTCCCTACCTACAGGATAGGCCGCAGATCCTAGTTAAACAACAGCCTATTTCTTCCTACCCCCCACAAGAATTGCCTTATGTCTGTCCCATGTCTGTCCCATGCATTCTTGAATTCTCCCACAGTTTTAGACCCCACAACCTCCTCAGGAAGGCTGTTCCATGCATCCACTGCCCTCTCTGTAAAATAATACTTCCTCACATTGCCCCTGAACCGCCCTCCTTCTATCTTTAAATTGTGTTCCCTTGTTCTTGCAAGTCTCTTTTTCTGAAAGATGCTACCCTCTTGGACTTTGTTGATTCCACTGAGGTACTTAAAAGTTTCTATCATGTCCCCCCTCTCCCTTCTCTCCTCAAGGGTATACATATTAAGCTCCTTTAGTCTCTCCTCATACGGCTTCTCTTGCACCTGCACCATTTTAGTTGTCCTCCTCTGGACTGCCTCTATCCTGTCTATGTCCTTGCGGAGATGGGGTCTCCAGAACAGGACACAGTACTCCAGATGGGGTCTCACCAACTGTCTGTAAAGGGGGGATAACAACTTCCTGTTTTCTGCTGATGATGCCTATCCCTATACATCCCAGTATACCCCCAGCCCTCCCTACTGCCGTTTTACCTTAACAAAATACAACTGGGCACATAAAAACAACTAACTAATCATCATCAAGTTAGAAAAAAAATAAAGATGAGCCGGCCTACATGCAGCGGTGGATTGGCTATGACGCCGGGGTGACCCGGGTTCAGGAACGGACCTGGATCATCGCAGGGCTGGCCGGGGGAAGAAGGATAGACCACGGCTTGACTCCATATAGAAATCTAGTTATTTTGTATAATTGATGTGGCAAAGAAATTACCCCCAGCAATTATACGAAATAAAAGATGGGTAGCTAGTTAAAACTCAGATTTTATACACCCCTCTGGGTGGGATGCCTTCAAAAACCCCTTGCACTTCGCTCTCTGGGTTTATGTTGCATCCCACCCCTCAGGGGTGTATAAAATCCTCGTTATATCTAGCTACCCATCCATTATTCTCTATGGGCTGGATATTCAAAAGGGTTGCGCCATGCGCAATAGGGTTGCGCCTGCACAAGTCCGAAATTGCGCCATTCTGCCATATTCAGCAGGAGGCAGTTGTGCCCCCCAAGGCAAGCTGAGCAACAGCGCAATGCAAATGAATGCATGCTGAACTGGAGGGGGAGGAACCATGCATAAACTGCACAGCCCGATATTCAGCGGGCTGTGCAGAGTTGTGCAGGTGCAACCCCCAACCTGCGCCTGCACAACTTTGAGCCAAAAAAAAGGAGTAAGTCGAGGGCCACCCACAGGTGAGCTGCCGCATTGCAGGGCGCAACACAGCAGCTGCCACCTGTGGCTGGCCCTCAACCTACTCCCTGTGTCCCCTGCAGCCCGATCCGAGAGATTGGGGGCAAAATCTCACCCTCTACTGGCTCGATCTGCAAAACGTAAAGGGTCCTCCCTGACTGCGACCGCAGGGCACAAGCTTAACAAGCCCTCATTAGCCTGGTCCGCAGGCACACCAGCTACCGCAGCACAGAAACCAACCTCACTGACATGTTCGGTGACCGGTCGATCGGGAGGTTGGGGTTGTGTTTCCGTCCATCCTGGTGACCCAGTGTCCCACACCACCACCATGGTCTCATGCCGGTAAGGTTCACTGCCAGCGCCGCGCTCGACCGCCGACCGATCTGCTCAGTAGCTGCACTCATTGCGCAGAGCTAAAGCCACCGGGCGTGCAGCTCATATAGCAGCAGTTCAGATATGTGAATGAGCATTCATTCACATCTGGACTGCCTAGTGTATGCACGCCCATTGGCTCTTGCTTTGCACCACTGGGCGGCAGCCCACCCAGGCAGTCAGTCGGCAGGCGGCGCGCGGTGGGGCGTGGCGGGTGGGATGCTGCCGCCGGGGAGTGAGTGGTGGGGCTCGTGGTGGGTGGAGTGGTGGGACACTAGATCACAAGGGATCTGTTCTTGGGGTTGAACATTTGCAGCCCGCGATGGGCTTAAGCGTCCACTGGACCACCAGGATATGTCCTTGGGGGTTGACTCTGTGCTGCCCGCGATCAGGCTGGTGGGGGTATTTTACAATTATGCCCACGATCGGGCTAGTGGAGGGAGGGGTTTATTTAGCTTTATGCCCGCCGATCGGGCAGTCGGGGAGGGGATTTTACACTTTGCCCGCGATCGGCCAGTCGGGGAGAGGGGATTTATGCTTTTGCCCATGATCGGCTGCAGGGGCATCGTTCTCGATGGCTGCTGCTCGGCAGGCGCCAGGCGAAGTCCTCGGGATCGGCACACCTGTGATGTTAATGGCATGCAAATGGGGGCTACAACAGATGCAAATGGCCCCGTGCCTTGCATGAATTATGGCCCCATTTGCATGTCACCTTGAATATGGGAATTTAGCATGGCGCAATGGTACTTGCGCCACCACAACTTGAATGCTCCACTTGGACCACTTATGTGGCACAAGTTCCACTGCGCCATGCACAGTGGCTGTGGCAGGGGTGATATTCAAAGGAGTTGCTCAATAGCGCAACTCCTTTGAATATCGCCTCGGCCACACCCCTGCACAACTATTTTGTGCAGTGCAAGGGCTTGCGCCACAAAATAGCGCAGGTTAAATATCCAGCCCTATATCTAATTACCAAGTTTTAGTAATTTGTTGAAATGTCCGATTACATGGACACTGTCAATCCCCTTAGGCCTCAAAATGTCCCTAGTTTACAAAAATCCAGGTAGCAAGATTGGTCAAAGAAAGCCCACTCACCCAGTGTTTAAGTTTAAATAACTGTTTTTTACTGTTCATAATGTATTTTTCATTTCATTTGATACAGTAAAATATGGCAAATGTTTCGGATACATTCCTTCCTCAGTGCTATTTACCATATCTAAATACAGAGAAAAAAATTATTTTAATATAATGGGCGGGATATTCAAACTGCGTCAGCCTGTGGCGCAAGCCTGGGCGCAGCTCGACTTTGTTGCGCAGGGGTGTTGCCTGGGCGATATTCAACGGAGCTGCGCTATGGCGCAGCAGCTTTGAATATCGCACCCTGGCCACCCCCACTGTGCATGGTGCAGTGGCACTGCGCCAGCGCAAGTGGCCAGAGTGGGAGCATGGAGATGCGCGCCAGCAAGTGCCACGCTGCACACGCACCCGCGATATTCAAAAGGACATGCAAATGGGCCATAATTTATGCAAGAGCACAGGGGCCATTTGTATCTCATTACGGCCCCATTTGCATGCCATTAGCATGCAGGTGCACTGAGCCCCACGACTTGCGCCTGGCGCCTGCCAGGTAGCAGCCGCCGGGGACCGACGCTTCTGCAGCCCGATCGCGGCATTCCTGTACTATAAATAAACCTGTCCAATATCTCTGGTGGTCCAGTGAACTTTCTATGGGCCTGATCGCTGGCATCATTAGAATCTTTCAAGTTCATGTCTCGAGGTCCAGTGGACGACTGGTCTCGGTCATAGAACCTTCAGCTATCTGAACTCCAGTGACCGCTTAATCGGCATCGGGGCAATTATCGGCTGGTTTGCTGGCCTGGTGGTTTGGCAGCTTTCTCACCGCCACGGAGCTCACTGCGCCGGCGGGCGGCAGCACCACCTGCCCGCCGCTGTCACCACCGACAAGCCAGTACGCTGCAGCCCACTGTTCCACAGGCATGAGCCAATGGCATGCAGTTCATATCAGACTATTAGTCCAGATGTGAATGAATTCATCTGCCATCTGACTGAGTAGTACAGTATGGTTGCATGCCCATTGGCTCATGCTGTGAACCATCTGGGTGTACAGCCCTACCGAGCTGTCAGTCGGCGGGTGGCGGGAGGCAGGTGGTGGTGTGCCGACGCCGCTGACCGGGGGAGCGGGCGGGGCTCAGTGGGCGGGTGGGTGGGGGAGCACTAGACCACCAGGATAGTAGGCATATTTAATGAGGGTACTGATGCCCGCGATCGGCAGTGATCGGGTCCACTGACCACCAGGGATATTGGGCTTGGGGGTTTCTATTAATGATGCCCGCATCTGCTCAGTGTGGTCCACTGGACCACCAGGGATATTGGACTTGGGGGTTTTATTAATGATGCCCTCGATCGGGCTCAGTGCGGTCCACTGGACCACCAGGGATATTAGACTTGGGGGGGACTATAGTGATGCCCGCGATGGGGCATGGGGGGGTGCCACTAGATGCGGCAGGAAATCGGGTGGCCACCCACAGGTGGCAGCTGCTGTGTTGCACACTGCAATGCGGCCATTCACCTGTGGGTGGCCATCACTTGTTCCTTGTTTTTGGGGTGTAACTTTGTGCAGGCGCAGGTAGGGGTTGCGATGCGTGACTCCTACATCCGGGCTGAATATCGGGCTGTGCAGGTTATGCATGGGCACGCCTCACCTGTGCCTGCATACAATACTGATGCGCTCTGGCGCATCGGGATTTATGCGGCGCACTTTTCCCTTTTGAATATTACACCGGGGCGCATCAGTGGGTTGTGCATGGCACAACACTGATGCGCCATGTGCAACCCTTTTGAATATCTATCAATATGTTTATATTAATTCTAATTAATTAATCTTAAAAACTTTTTGTACATGCTTTAATAAATATAAGAGAACTCGCAAACTTTACCAGAAATGATAATATTTAGCAGTTTCTGTTCATTTTAACTGGTAATTGCACACGCTTGTCTGTAGTAGAAATCAAAAATAACTGTTACTTGCTTTTTTTATATAGTAACCCTAGAGCAATACATTTGGGGCAATACTGTGCCACCAGCCATAGCATGCTATTTACCTCATCCACATTATGGACAGGTAAGCAGTTCCTTATCTTGTTCTTTTCACATCCGGAGATAAGTTTTCTATAATCATAAAATATAAAATGGAGTGCCCAGTTTTAAAATCAAAAAATCTCCTTTTCTCTCTTCCAAAAGAAAGTTCTAAAGAAATAAAAATTTCCAGGCTTTTTGCCTTAAATTTTTCTGTTTAACTTTCTTTTTCTTTTCTTTACTTGTGTTGTAAGTTCTGCTGACAAATGGTAAAACGCTGGCTATCTGTATCCCTATCTATAAACATTCTAAGATTTCCACATTCTATATTTATCCTCATAACCACAATTCACTCGTTATTTGTAAAAACTGATCTCTAGTACTCACAAATATTTTTCTCTGTATTTAGATATAGTAAATAGCACTGAGGAAGAAATGTATACGATACGTTTGTCATATTTTACTTATCAAATGAAATGAAAAATGTATTATGAACAGTAAAAACCAGTTATTTAAACTTAAACACTGGGTGAGTGGGCTTTTTTTGACCAATCTGGCTACTAGGATTCTTGCATATTGATTGGTTTAGGCTCCTCCCTGACTCTAATCTTTGTTTATACCGAAGTGGGCTGGACTGAACCACACTTCTTCCTAGTTTACAAAACACATTTTATGATTGTTCACATTCTATAGACTATTTTCTCTTTTCTTTTAAAAAGTGAAAAACTGACTGCCCACCATATTGGTGTTACCACACTAAAACATGTTTGTTTACATTTCTTGACCAGCTCCTACTGCTCCTACTCCTCCTACTCCTCCTTTCCTGGACTCAAGAACACCCCCAACACAGTAAAGCAACTCACAATGCTGAGGGAGTAGAGGAGACTTTTTATGTTTGCTTGCACGCATGTGCAAGAAACATCCTGTGGTAGTAGCACTTTTCAGAGGTGTGTCAGTGTTGTGGCCAATGCAGGGGATGATTTAGTGGGTGCGTCCCTCAGCCACCAATCAGTGAGCATGCTGGCGATGACAACAAACTTCAAAGAGAGCCAAAGAGTTGAAATAAATCTGCCACTGCAATCAGGTGCAGCTTCATCATTGCAGCGGCAGATGGGAAGACTCTAGCCATGCGCATTACAGTGCACAGTAATGCGCATGGCCGGAGTTACAAGCAGTTGCTCAGTGTGCCATTCCTGGTGAAACATTTCAAGAAATAAAACAGCCGCAGCGCACCTTTCCATAATGGCACCTCCTGCTGCCGGCCACACAGTCCCACAAAGCCAACATTGGGGTGCCCAATCCCCATGTCAGCATGTATCTCCCCCCCCACCTGCCACATTGTGGCACACTAGGAGCCCACCCCAGTGTGCCCAGACATTTTATTTATTTTCCTGACACCGGGATGCCCCCCACCCCCAAGCTCAATTTCTTTGCCAACGGGGGTGCCAAATCCCCGTCAGCATCATGTTTACCCTGCCCACCAAGCTTGATGACAGGGCTGCCCAATCCCAGTTGGCATCATGCCCCCCCAAACTCATGTGGCACAATGGGAGCCCACCCCAGTGTGCCCAAATGTTTTTTAATTTTTTTTTACCTAAAAATAAATAAAACGGCCCCCCGGAGTCTTTTTTGTTTGTTTGTTAAACTGTGAAAAAGAAAACCGTCCAGTGTCGTCTCCCCAGTCCCCCTACCCCACCCCAACCCTCCTCTGCACACCCACCTCCCTGCACCCTCCTCACCCATACTTACCCTCTGGAGGTCAGGAGCTGATCTTCTGTGGACCGGACGCATCTGCACTTTTCAAAGCCCAACTATGAACTGAGGAATTGGGTAAGCGCTGTATAATGGGAGTCAATGGGGGGTTTCAACTTAGGTTGATATCTCATCCATTTTAGGAATTTTTGGTCCCATATTTTCAACATGGGGTTCTTGGGACTCCACCTTGTGAACATGTCACTGTCATTTTGTTTGTCAGTCTCGAAAGGTGATTTAGTGGTCACTGCACGGAATGACCTTTTGGAACTGATTAACAAAATGACAGTACCACTGCTCATGAGATGGGGTCCCAGAAAGCTCACGTTGAAAGTTTTGTGAAAAAATTCCCAAAAATGACTGCATTACGGGCATGCATTGTGCATTTTCTACGCATGCTCATAACTTCGCCATTTTAATATTTTCACTCCAGATTTCCAGATTTGCCATTTTTAACACCTCCCTATGAACAATACAGCTGTCATTTTTCACATCCTGCCTGAAACGTGTTTTCGCACCTGTGGTGCAGAATGACATGGTCACTGTGTGAAATCAACTTTCGGGATGGATTAACAAAATCACAGTGCCACTCTTCATAAGGGGAGGTCCCAAAAAGCCCATGTTAAACATTTGTTGAAAAAATTCCAAAAAATTACCACGTTACGAGCTTGCATTGCGCAGTTTCTACGCACACTCGTAACTTCACAAGTTTTTCATATTTTCACTCCAGATTTTCAACATTGCTATTTTTTTCACACCTCCTCACGAACAGTACAGCTGTCATTTTTTACATCCTCCCTGAAAATGTGTTTCCACACCTGTGACACTGAATAGCATATTTGCTGGTGAAATCACCTTTCAGGATTGAGTAACAACATTATAGTGCCACTGTTCATGAGGTGGGGTCCCAAAAAGCCCATTTTGAAAATTTGGAGTGAAAATACCAACAAACGCCCAGAGCATTAAGGTTTCCAACTGTAAAGCCCACCCTGTTGAGACTGACAGATGTCAGGGGTGTGACTTGGGTTCATCAGCCATAATGCTCACAGCATTCTACCCACCCTACAGCCACTGACAGGCATCAAGGTATGTCTTGGGGTCTTCAGCCTAAAGTTCACCCTATTCTCCTATACTGCACCCATCTCAGCTTATTTCCTTATGAAATGGGCTGAGTATCGGGATTGTCTCACACTCCACAGTGGGTGAATTATTCCCTGTTTAAATTAAGTTGCCAGCAACTATCCAGCCCTTCCTTAAAACTAGTGAATGTTCTTAAGTTTACTAGATCATGGGGTAGTTTATTCCAGGCCCCGGCTACCCACACAGTGAAATAAATTGACCCTTTTTTTGTGTTTACTTCGGGGATTACAAGTTGTTTGTCATGGGACCATAGGTTGACCATTCTGATAGCGAACTCAAAACCGCACTGGGTCACTATTACTGGGTTGTTTAAGATTTTGAACAGCAGGAGTAAGTCCCCCCTTTTCCTTCTCACTTCCAGGCTGAATAATCTTGTTGCAGTTAGTCTTTTCATATACATCATGTCTCTCAACCAAGGTATTAGCTTGGTTGTCCTTCTCTGAACCCTTTGTATCAATTCAATGTCACTTTTTAAATATGGGTTCCAAAAGGAAGCCCCATAGTTTAAGTAAGGTTGTATATATGCACAATATAAGGTGTTTGAACTATTCAATTAATCAATCAATCAAGCAATCACATTTTATTTAACCAGGCATAACACCATTGAGCAAGCTCATTTTCAAAGTGGTCCTGGACATAGCAATAAAACACAGGTAGTTACAAGGTAAGAATTAAAAACTGTGCATACAAGGGACTGAAACAGGCCTGTACAGATGGATAACACAATTATTAGATAAATACAGCACACAAAACAAATATACAAAATAAGTCTATGCTTAGGATGATTCAACCCCAGACACCCACTAGGATAGGTAGTCCGGAGGGATGGCTACAGGTAAGACTTGGAAGGGTGGAGAGGTACGTAGGGGGGGAGGTATGGGGGGATTGGGAGGGGTAAGGGAATTGGGAGGGGTAAGTAGGGGGGAGGTATAGGGGATTGGGAGGGGTAAGGGTATGGACAATAGAGGGAGATGGGAGTGAGAACTGCAGTAAAATGGATGGCCCACTACAGAGAAGATGGGATCTGTCGAGGTTATTGATGTAGATTGCAAATAATATATGGCCCAAAATATTGCCCAGTTTTTTTTTGTATATTCTATTTATACCCCCCCGTCGTGCTCTGGAGCTGCCTCTCCTTTGGGCTGCCATGACCCTCAGACATCCCCCTACTATCTCCCCCAAGCCACCTTACCTCAGATCTGAAGCCATCCTCGGGATAGCCCGGTGTAACCCTGTACCGGGTGGGTCCCTCTCTTCCGAGGGGGAAGGCACCGGCAGGGAGGAGACCGGCACACTATTTTTCCTCAGTCCTGGACACTGCTGAGGCTTTCCATGGCTTCCTGGGAGTCTTCAGAGATGTCCGGGGCTGGCAGCCATCATCCGGCCAGTCCCCAGAGCGGTATTTCCATTTTTTCTGGTGTTCCCCATAATGCGATCCCTCTGCTGTGCTCCCAGTTTCCACCGGGGGTCACTGCAGAGCAACCATGCATCCCTAACCCACCCCAAAGGAGGAGAGCAGTCCTGTGGATGCTCCATCCTACTCCCTCCCCTGCCGACCCCCGGCGCCCGAGTCCTTTCCCGAACCCAGGACACCGGCGTGGTTCGAGGTGTGGAGTCCAGCACCTCAACCCTCTGCACCACTGGGCCAGCATTGCCCAGTTTAAAACAAAGAACCAGACAATACTTTGTTAAAACCAGGCAACTGATTATTAGAATCAGGCAATAGTTAATTAGAAGTTGGCAATAATTGTTTTTAACTATTGCCCATTCTAATCCTTACAACTCGAGCAAGGTTTAGTAAAACAGATATTGAGCATAGTTATGTCAGCATATAGTGGGAAAATATAGACCTACGGGATGAATCATTGCCTTCCATTAGTCACATTGCTCTCAGTCTTTAGCTTTGGGCAATATATTTATTGTCAGGCGTCCGTTGGGGTAATTATTTTCCCACTGTTAATATCAAATGTCATTACAAATATCACTACAATGACTGGTAAAAATAGTACATTGGTGCAAGCTATCCAGAATCAAGAAACTTAGGGACAGAGAAGTGTCAGCAGATCTTAAGGGAAGTGAAAGAAAAATATCAGTGAAAATTAGGAACTATTGCCAGCTTGGAACACACTCGCCATCTGAAAAAAGTACACTAGCCAGTCTCACCTCCTTTGCCTCCTTACCTGCACAATCCCAGTGAGGATGGATAGAGATGCTACAACCTCCACCCTCATCTTGTCTCTCAGCTCCATGTCAATCTCCGTTTCGTTTGTTATGTTGTTCACTGTGATGTAGAGGTCATCGGGGACCAGGTCTTCTGCCACGCTGCCAATCATGACACTGAGCACAGCAAACCCACCTTCAAGAGCAAATCAAAGGGAAGTGTTTGATTGGATAGAGTCATGGAAAGGTAGAGTAGATTATGTTTATAGTTTTTAAAGACAAAAGCCCCCAAAGAGTCAGACTGGATGACCTAACCTACCTGCTCAGCTGAAAAAATGGTGACTTAATAACGATGTATCATGAATGATCATTATAAATTACATGCAAAGATTATGGGCTCAATTTTCAAAGTTCCAGGAATGATGCATAATGCTTGTGTCGAAAAGAAATGATGTAAGGGGTACCCTGCTCCACACCTTGCTTCATTCCTGATTTTTGTATACAGCTTGTCCCAGAAGGGGGACCTCTAATGGCCCTGTGCGTCACCACCATCCATAGCTGCTGGACAGCCACTGAGAGTGTGCAATGCTGGACGGCCACCTGTGGCACACTGAGCCGTGCGTGTACCAGTACTAGCACCTGGTTGGGGGGGTAAATGATCACAGCAGATAGAAATAGGATAGGCAGGTGGTACGGATCTAATGTATGCCAGAACAACTGGTGATCCCGAAAAAGAGCACATGGTTGGAGATGCCCCTGGCACACAGTGAAGGCTGTCATCCATGTAATGTGTCTAGTTACCTGACCTGCCACAACATACACATATGGCACACTGCAAGTAAACTGTGGCAGTGTCCATGTATGAGCATATCATGACTGACCAATGCCATGGTGGCTACAGATCCATCCAAACCTCAGATAACCCCATGCTGCCAGCCACAGCTCTGTTGGTCTGCACAACCAAGGACCACAGAAGGAGCCCGACACCACATGCAGGCCTCTGACAGTTGTTATGCACTATGCCCTGTGTGTTTGCTATATGTACATGGACTGCAACTGGACATGTACCCAAGACAGCATTGTGCAACACTGCCGATCACCATAGCTGATTGTGCAGCATCCTGTACCACTGTTGCTGATGTAGGTCCAAGATGCATTCAGCCACTGCTGGTGCAGCAGACACTGTCGTATATGGTTATGCCTCTTATTGCCAGCAGACCATCTGCTGGTCACTAGCTGTTGGCTTTCTGCACTGCCTGCTCCATTGGTAATACAAACTGGGCACCTGCACTACTGATCCTGCATGTGTGCACTGTAAGTATCAGGGCTAGGGAGCAAGTGTCACACCAGGGTCTCATGACCAACAGTCTGTGGTGCCCAGCATTGTAGTATACACAGGTACTGGTGACAACTCCACCAGTCTCCCATGTATGGGGCACAACATACAGTGATTTGTGCCAACAGTACTTGTGCTACATGCCTAGGTTGACAGTCTCAGTCATGCTTCTTGGTATGTATACATGCCTACAAAGATAATCTCAGTACATTTAGGTAGCCCCCTCCCCTGATTCCACCACTAGCTCCATTGAGCACCTGCAACCCCATTCCCTACTTCGCATCATAATTATGCTGTTTTTGGGGGTGGAGCTGCAGCAATCGGCGGCCACTTGGCTTGTATCAGGAAGTTATGAGCCAGGCTTTACAAGTAAAATTACTTTTTAACCCCTGGACAAAAAATATTGATTCATAGCTAAAAAAGCTCCTAGGGCAGGCAACTACATGGTATGAGTTGCCTGCTTGGAGCACAAAAACATGTCAGCTGCTCTTTAAGTATTACTGATGTGACTAACAATCTTACCATACAGAACTAATATAACCAATGCTCGTCAGTAATTATCCCTTGACCAGCCACAGATCATCAAAAAACATCATGTGATTTACAAATGTAGCCCCCCCCCCCCGCCAGTGTCTAGGGGTATGATGGTAAAAGCCTGTGGGGAGGTGGTGCCCACAGCAGCAGAAACACTTCCTGGTGGTCTATGATTACCCAGGCCAGGATGAAACTGGGGTACCTGCTGATCACCTGCGGTGCTGGGCTGTGGGCAGAAAGTTCTGGTTAAGCAGCATAACAGTTCATAAACTAAGGAAACCACACTGAGAGTTGCAGAAAACACAGGAATCCCCCTTTTAATAACTTAATCCAACATCCAACAAATTACTCTGTGGAGCTGTCACAAATCACTTTAGGGAAACACTCATTTTGTTCGGGACCGCAGTGGTCACATTAGAACATTGAATCCTTTGGACTGTGGCAGTCACACCGAGTCCATTTGCAGAAAGTCCATTACGGGGCATTAAACAGATGACCCCAGCACATTGCAGGCAGCTTGATACATCCCATAACAAAAACATCATCATAGGCTTTCCAGTACCAAAACAGTTCTGTCCCCTAACACTCCCTTGCAGCAGCCACTCAATCCCGGGCCATTGCTTCTGTGTCTACATGGGACTCATTTTCCATGACATGCCAGACCAGCTTGCCTCTCAATTTGGGGCTGGCTGCTGCTCCCTCCCGATATGCACACTCTCAGCCTTGGCAAGGGCTGCACACCTTGGAGCCCAGCTCTGCTGCCTGACTGTCCCTCCTCCTCTTTGGTGCTGACCGGATACTTCACAGCCTCCTCCACCCTCATCCTTTGACTCTGACATCTTCCCGGGGGCAGACCCATTGAACGCACTGGGACCCATATCCTTCCCCACTGACACTCCGCTCTCCCTCCAGCCTTGCAGTATGGCATGGCCATTCTTCTAAAGCACAGGATCAGGGTTCAGTTCTCTGAATCCCTTAAAAAATGGCCGCCGTCACATTACTCCCAGTTACGTTTGCCACTGACAACCTAAGAAAACTATATGACTCTCTAGCGGGCAATCATCCCCGCTCACACCCAGTCGCACCTTTCTGGTCCCTTGGCTCTGAACTCTTCTTCCTCTCCCTTTTCCCACATAGCTCCTTAAATTTCCCAGGACTGCTCCTCTTCAAGTCCATTGATGGACAATTAAAAAGGTGGCAAAAAGGCTAACACTACCTTTTGTTTTTTTCTTTCATGCCAGGACAAATAGTCCCAAACTGTTACTGCAAACTGCGTCTGTCCCAGCTCAAAGAAGTAATGCCTATAACCCCACAGGGGGTGGAAGCTACACAAAAATAATCAATCATCAGTTGGCAGTTTGAAAGTTACATGTTTGATGATTAAATTGTGATCTAGTCAATGATCTTAGATCATGCTTTACCTTGATGACCATATGGAAACATTTGATGATTAACATGGATCAGTCATGATGAAGTGTGTGCCAGTGCTTAGAGTGAATGGAGGGATAGCTGAACAGCTTTGGAGCTTCACCCGTCAATTTACTACATAATTTGCTCATTTCTGAATGAACTGCAACCAAACAGGCATCAATCGATAACGGAACCTTGGGGCTACATTTTAATACTAAAATTGTCGGACAGAATCACGCTTATCTACTTTTATTTCTTCAGCCAAATTTTAGTGCGCTTGCCACAGTTCAGTCATAACAGCTGCCAATGCAAAAAATACAGACCCACGGCAAACGCTTCATAGTGAGACCCAGTTCTCGGATGACAGTGCGGCCAGCAAACAGGATGTTCAACGAATAAGAAAACTACCGGCAGACCTTCAACTGGATATAAGGGATATATAAACATCTACAGAAATACTCACAAAAAACAGTGAAGAAATGTCCCACAGAATTGACTCAAACACCAGTAGACTAAATGAGCTTTCATATAACATTGATTACCTGGAACAGTTAACCCAAAAGCAAGAGACACAAACTGCATATTTACTTGAGAAAGTCGATGACCTGGAGAACAAGGGGTGTCGTAATAACGTGAGAATCTTGGCATCCTCAAAGGTACCGAAGGTAAAAATAAAATTTTTTTACAGAACCTTTTACCTGATTTACGTGGGCATCAGTGGCCATGGCCACTAGAGTTTGAGAGGGCTCATAGGTCTCTGGGCCCAAAATCCCCCAATGCAAGACCCAGACCCATAGTGGCATGTCTGCTCAGGTTTACAGTTAAAGAAGAGGTACTATACTTAGCCAGAGCAAAGAAATTGCTTAGCTGGAGGGGAGAGCGCATCTCTATATTTCAAGACTACTCTTCCAAGACAGTGAACAAGAAGAAAATGCTTTATGAGGTTAAGCAACAGCTACAGAAAAGGGGTCTTATGTATCATTTCAAATATCTGGCCTCTTTAATTATTTAAGAGGAAAGAGGAAAGTGTATTAAATGTGACACAGTTAATGAGATGTGGCAGTTTTTGCATAGAGATACCACCTCACAACACTCGAGCTCAAAATCTATGCAGGGCAACCGCCAGTCCAATTCAAATGCTGCGCGAGTCAGACCTAACTCGAAGCATTCTAAGGCCCCTGCACAAGCCTCCCACTCAAACCCACAATCTCCTGCGCCTCTGTACACAAGCTCTGCGAACAGCGCAATCAGCTCTACTCCTCACTTGTACTCAGTGGCTATAAGCAAAGAAATGCCAGATCTAAATATAGCTGCCGTTTAGAGGAAAATCAAAGCCACACCATGTCCATCAAGCATCCCTAGTCCAGCTTCCTATAATCCCAGAAAGTGCAACGGAAGCCGTGATAGCATCCGCTGCTGTTCTCCAAGAGCCACCCCTGACCCGGAAGCTTCACAGAAATCTGTAAACATGAAGTGCTACAATACTACGGTCCCACAGGATAACATCCACCCTTATGGAGCCTATCTTAAGGACTCTCAAGTTTCCAGAACACCATTTCCTGTTGCATTACTAACCACACATGGTCACTCCCTTCCAGACTGATGCGCATGATTTCAAATGGTGGATTAAACTTTACCAAAACAGGGTGTTTTGAATTCTGCTATGCGATCCTGGATTTTGGATTTTACTAGGTGAGGCTTCTGCTGACTTCCTTGCTGCCTTGCTTCACTGTTTCTGCTGTATTCACAATGTGCGCAATTGAAATACAAAAATATGGTTTGCTGGTATATCAGCCTGTGCTCCATCTGCTGCCTGCAGTTAGCGCAAAAAGGATCAGTAGGCTATGTTGTTTGCTATCTTTTATTGTCTATTTACAGCTGGCATAAGTTGCACTAGTACAAATTACAGATTAGCCAGTTAGCTCTTCTCTCTGGTACCAGAGCTCATTGGGTCTCGAACCTCTACCCCTGAAATCCACCCTTTAATCTCCACTCAATCTGTTTCTAATTTCCCTGCACTAAGGATGTATATTTTATTTGGCAGCTGCCTATGCTGAACAATTTCTACATGCTTTCGGGGTTTGCTCCCGGTTTTTATGTTAACAAGAAACAGCAAAATAATAAACAAGTGTAACCCCTAGACGGCACTATCCCTAGAGTTACAACTTCTGCCTGTATTTCTAGCCACAGGTTGAGGGACCTGGATTTGATATTAAGGTGCCTCCACCCAGAGTAACAATGGTGGGGGTGTCTATCTAGCCTGTTATAGCCCTCTGGGAAACTATAACCACCCACAAACCCACCTAGTGACCTTGTACTACTGGTAACAGTTAACATGCAGTCAGTCATTAATATTTATAATATCCACACATCCTTTACACTTTCTACCAGGGTCTGACCTTCAGCAAATTTTCTGAAACCTGTACACACTTTTAGTACTGTAACCCAACTAATAATATGCTCATATAGTGTATGATGGAACGCTGTTAGCGTTAAAAATCCATCACTTTTGAAATGTTGTTATGCTGTAGTAGCTACATCATTGCAGCTGTTATGCTGCACTAGCTGTGTAGCTACTACAGCATAACAACATCGAACGCGCTAGCACGTGTGCATTATATGACCAGGAAGCGGCCATGGTGGTAAAAACAACAGTGAAGCGAGCGGCAAAGTGGAGCAAAAAAAAAACAAAGTAAATCACCCATATAGTAGTGTTTCATAGCAGTTGGCATCCTACACTATAAAAAACAATGGATACCCAGCTAACGGTAACTAGCTAAGTTAGTTCATCTTAAGGTTACCCATGGCTACCAAATCTCTCGAGCTATGCTCTCGAGGTTCAAATGGTCACCATGGCAACCTCTCAATAAACTAACCAGCTTATTACCGATAGCTGGGTATCCATTATTCTCTATAAGACAGGTTAAACGTGAAACAACAATCAGATTTATTAAGGGGATCATGAACAAGGAAAGGGCATGAATTTAGATGAATGATTACTATACTGATTAGATTCAGGCTCCTTTGCATACGCTTTTAGTCCCAAATGATCAGTCTTACAACACTGGGTACCCAGGATGTTATACTGGCTAGCCAGAGGCATTGCCTGGGGTGGCCAGCATTACAGCTGTTTTTGGGGCCCTTGTTGGAAAGAAAAGGCAGTTAGCATGCACAAACAGAGTTTTGATTATTTGTAATCCCGGCCGGTTGGCCCAGTCTCTTGTAACCCAGAAAATCACTGAAGCAATTAGATGGTACCACAATTAAATGATCTGTTGCAGGGAGCTACTCTGGATTTACTCATGCTACCAGCTGACTGTGATGGATCTGGTGAGATGGAGACCTCATGTAGATCACTGAAGAGCATGGGAAAGCAGGGCCAACACAACACACCTCCACTTCACGTCCTTTCTCTCCAGGTGGCCGCAACCTACAAGTTGTCTCTGTGCAGGAGCTGGATTCCCAAAGCCGGTCTCTCACTGAAGACAGTCTCTGGTGCAAAACAGTCTGTCTGGGCCAAGTTGGCAAAGGCCCAGGCTTGATGAACACTCTGGCAAAGTTCAGTTTGTTTTGCTGGTGAAACCTCTAGCTAGCATATAAATCTGGTCATGGGCAAAACAGGCTTCAACCCATGACTACCATTCAGCATATTTAACAAGAACTGGATTAACTTTCCTTCCTCACACAGTTTGGTTCTAAGCCAGTTGCTATTGCAGTCAATTCATTGAGCAACCCTCTCGAACATCAGTTCAGTTTCTAACAACCTCTGGGCCAAATGCTTCATAGGAGCTTCCTCTCGGTCCAAATCTCAGGTTGTACCTTCAAATAACTTGGAGCTTTCTGCCGCAAGTGAAAGTTCCTTTCCAGATTATTCTGATTACTGCAATCAGGCAGTCCCAAGCAGGAGAAAAGTAGCAGGGAGGCAAGTCAGACCTTTCCCCGCCGAACCTCCTAGGCTCCTTCCTGGAGCAGCTTCTTGACAGCTCGAACTGCTCACTCTTCAATCTCTAACTCCAGCTGACCAATTGTCCTCTAACAGTTCTGGGAGTTCCTTTGGTTTCCTGAGTTCTGGTTGGCTGGGGGTGCTGTCAGTCACAGTTTGGATGCTCCAATCAGTTCAGTTTATGTTCCAACCTAAAAACTACAAAAACTACAGTTTTCCTTCCCATGAGGCACTTGAGCCAAGGACCCTTTGAGGTCCCCTGAGTCCTGTTGGTCCCAAATGCTGGAAGTCCCGGACCAAACATGGTGGCTCCCATTCAGATAAACAAAGCTGCAAGAAGGCATTTAGAACAAATGCTCTACTTCAAATAAAACAGCAAGTTAAAAGCAAATAATCACAGTACTAATTCAAGCTCCCTCTGCTCTATTATCGACAGCAGAGTGGAGCAAATCAAAGCGGTGTCTAGCTGGTCGCAAGCCTTAAAGCACTCGGACCCAGCCCAGACCATTTACTATACGCATGCAGGCTAAAGTCTTAAAGGGACAGGCGTGGAGGCACATCATGGCACTCTCACAGAAATCAGCAGGATCAACCAACAACCCTGGATTTACTGCCTATGAAGGACATCTGCCTGGCAGTAGGCATGAATGGAGCCCAGGAAGACATTAAGGTAAACCCCAAATTGGTGGTGGTGGTGGGGTTACATGAGAAACAGGCAATACAGGTGCGGTGAAGGATTAATGTTGTGGCAGTGATAGGGGGACTGGCTGAAAAATGGGTCCCTAGCCTGTTTAAAAAATCTGGTTCATAGTACCATAGTATCATAGTTGTCACAAAGCATATATAGACTTTCGTGCTTGTCTGCTTGCATAAAATGTATTATCAACAAGTGAACTAATTAATAAACTATAGACTTGGTTCTACTGTAATCATCTAATCTTATTTTAAAAATATCTAAAGTTGGACTACTAACTATATCATGGGGGAGAGAATTCCACCTTGATACGTCCCTCTGACTAAACCACTGTTTCTTTTTTTGTGATTTCCACTTTTGTTGTTTAATTTGTCTCCAATGGGCTCTAGTATTGTAATTTCTGACAAATAATTCAAGTCCTAAATCTTCTCTGAGGATATCATCTTGAAATGATCTATAGACTAAAATCATATCACCCCCTCCATCTTCTATAAGCCAAGGAATATAGATCCAAATTGTCCAACCTCTCTTCATATGTCATATTTTTAAGTCCCATACTCTCTCCACTCTCGCTATATCACCCTTAGTGTAAGGGGACCAGACCTGGGAACAGTACTCATGTGAGCTCTAGCCAACGATCCATACAATGGGATCAGAACCTCTCTACTTTTACTTACTGTATGTCTCAATATACAGTTTAGAGCCCTATTGGCGTTTTTTATAGTTTGATCACAATGGGCAGTAAAAGAAAGGTCATTTTGTATAATAACACTCAAATCCCTTTCCTGTGTCACTTGTTTTAATTGTTTATTATTGATAGTGTAATTTAGTTCCAAATTCTTCTTGCCCATGTGTAGGACAATACATTTATCTTTGTTTAGTTTAAGTTTATGATCTACTGTCCATTTCTCAATATATTTAAGAGCTTCTTGAAGTCCAATATAATCTGAAGATGAATCTATTACTGCTCCCACTCTACAGTCATTGGCAAACTTGGTTATCCATACATTTTCCTTATTATACTGTAATGATGATATATATATATATATATATATATATATATATATATATGTTGAACAGGCAGGGGCCCAACACTGAACCCTGGGGGACTCCACTTGACATTGAAAGCCAATCAGATAACAACTCATTTATCACCACTCTCTGCCTCCTATTCTCCAACCATTCTGATATCCAGCTTACAAGGATCCTATTTATATTTAGCAAAATAAGGTATTTAATTAGTTCTTCATGTGGTAATTTATCGAAAGTTTTTGAATAATCTAACTGAATTACATCCACTGACCTACCATGATCCAAAAAACTGCTAACTTTTTCATAAAAACTCGATAGGTTAGTCTGACATGATTGTGACTTTGTAAACCCATGTTGACTGCGATCAACAAGGTCATTTTCAGTCATGTGGTCCTGAATATGATCTTTTAATATGCTTTCCAAAATTTTCCCCAATGTAGATGTTAAACTAACTGGTCTATAACTAGCAGGGGAATCTTTCTTTCCTTTTTTAAAAATGGGAACCACATGTGCTTCCCTCCATTTGCTAACAACTTCCCCTCTATCTAGTGACTCTTGAAAAATAAAAGGTTAATGGATAGACTATTTCCTCTGCTATTTCATAAATCAGTCTAGGATGAATATTGTCCGGTTCAGGGGATTTATTAATCTTAACTCTCTTTAATCTATCCATCATATCTTTGATATCAATTTTATATGGTTATTTATAATTTGTTTAAAATTTGAACTGCCCAGCTGAGTTCATAGCAAAGCCAACTCAACCTGAGATCTCCTTCTAGGTAAAAGTCCAGAGCTGGACATACTCTGCTTGCTTATGATAGCCGGATGCTTGCAGCGCACTAAATTCTAAATTACTAAAGGAAGGAGGAATCACAGTGTATTTTTTTCTTCTCTCTCTTCCTCTTCATCCCTACACCCCCCCCCAGTAAAGGTATCCACTCTCTCATCCTCCCTTACGAGCCCTGATGCTCCAGTTCTAGTATTTGTCCAATGCATAATAAGTCCTAATGCCCAATGCCCCTTGTAAATATCTGCATGTCCAAGGGTCTTTCAGGCACTGTATATACGAGCACCTACAGTATACCTTAACTCAGTGTAAGTCTCCCCAGCTCATCATCTGCGCCCTCAGACCGGAACGCCTACATCACCTTGAACTCAAGTCAGTTTGGTGGACTCAGGGCTACACAGTAGAATCCAGCCTACTGTTTGTAGTGTGTCTGCATTAATCTACTGTTTGAAAGTTTTGTTTGAAAACAGTTTCTGCTTGTGCTGATTCATTATATGTTTTTGGAATTTCATAGCGTTTAGTTATTGTAGTTTAAAACTTAAGCTAACTGCTGACTTTTCTTTTGTTAGATTAGAGTGCAGTTATATCTTGACATTGTTTGTTGAATTATATTTTGTTCTACTAATAATATTCCCTTCCTCTGGTTGAGTACTTGCATAGCCTAGGTAAACACTGGTCTAGTATAAATAAGACAGTTGATTATTACTGCAATTTATACTCTCTTTAACTAAGTAATTGTACTTGTTTGTGTTCACTATGTAACCTCACACAGTTGTTTTATGGAATGTCAATGGAATTAGCACTCCTATAAAATGGAAAAAAATCTTGTCATACATAAACGAAGAAACCCACTTAGATGGGGTTGAGGCAGCCAAGCTTGAGATCTTGGGTCACTCAAGTACAGCATAGTTATTTCAATAGTAAGCAATGTGGCACGGCCATTCTGATCAGGAAGGGTGTTAATTTTGTGCAGACCGGCCACTCCTCTGACTCTGAGGGAAGATTTCAAGTCCTCACAGGTTCTATAGATGGAACTAACATAGCCATTTGTAATGTCTACACTCCCAATTCAGGTCAGAGCAAATTATTCCGCAAAATAGCAGTTCTACTTGGCAATATCCCAGACCACAAGATAATCTTAGCAGGTGGCTTCAATGAAGTTTTGGACCCACTACTAGACAGAACCTCTTCCAGACACTACCCCTCTGGTACTAAAGCAAGTCAGTCACTCAATAATCTGCTCAAATCATTAGGCCTAGTAGACATCTGGAGTCCTAGTCCATCTGCAGGGTAAGGATTATACCTTTTTTCCAATAGACATGCTAGTTACAGCAGGATTGATTATATTTTTATTTCATCAGAACTAGTTGACTCAGTAACAGATGCCAGTTTAGACACAATTGTGGTTTCTGACCATGCTCTGACAGATGTGAAGTTGGCCTTAGGGGAGGGTAAATCCAAAGAATTCAGGTGGAGGCTTAATGTCTCCCTCCCAAAAGACAAGGAATTTGTAGAATGGAATAATGAGGAAACAGATAATTACTTCAACCTAAATGATAATGGTGACGTTTTTTGTGCCTGTCTGTGGGAAGTATACCAAGCCTTTATTCAGGGGAGGATCATAGGCTTCTCAGGGTGTACCAACACAAGGTCAACACCATAATGTCGAAGTCCAGCACAGCAACAGATTTTACCTAGATGCAGTGAGTCGCTGTGCTGGAACACTGCAGACACCAGCGATGCAGCTCCCGGTGTTGCACCCCCCCCCCAGTCAAACTCTGACTTGGAGTTAGATATTTAGAGACCGGAGGGTGTGGTTGTAGCCCCCTGATGGAAAAGCACAGACATCCCCGATGGTACAATGCTGACACTCGGCATTATGTCTGTCGATGTCAGGGACGTCGGCGTGAGGGCTGTCGAAGTGCTATAATAAAACCGCTTCTCAGCAGCCCAAAAAAGAGAGAGGGTGAAACATTTACTGCATAAGCAAGCAGCTCTATCAGCACTTGAATCAACCCTTAAACAAACTAGGCCTCTCGAGAGGACTCTATTACACAAAGCCACTGCGCTTAGATTTGAAATAAACAAAATTCTTACGGCCCAAGCAGAGTATGTCCTGTTCCATACTAAACCAAGGTACTGGGAGTCATCGGAGAAAGCTGGGAAACTACTCGCCTTTTGGCTAAAGAAAATGAATAAGCAGAACATTAATAGGATCTTTAAAGAATTCTATACCTGAATTTACAGTCATAACAATATACTGACAAATAAAGTAAACCCCCTTCTAGAGACAAACATAACCTCTAAAATCCCCCCAGACATTCAAACACAGCTAAATCTGGATGTTTCACTAGAAGAAATCTCCAGTGTCATTAAATTATTGCCTGAAGGGAAAGCCCCTGGACTAGATGGAATTCCTGGAGAATCCTTTAAGCTTCTAGAACCTAGACTCTCCTTACAAATATACTCAATGTATGAGGGGAGCGCGACAATTCGCTCCTGACTACACGCTCCCAGACAATTCACTCCCGACTTCTCACTCCAGCATCAACAGTCTCCCATGACTACTCTCTCCCGATGCAGTCACTCCACAAGTCGCTAAACTGGGCTGTTCAAGCAAGCAGTTGGCAGTGTGCATGTTTTATGATTATTAATCATCTGAGTATAAAAAATATGTTTATTAGCTCTACTGCTGGCTGTAGTCTAAGCTGTGTCTCACCAACATTTGAGAGCATTGTTTTTATTTGCCACTTGTATGCACCTCATAAACAAGAAAGCAGCCTGAGGGTTTTGACTAAGTGGGAAAAGATGAGCGAGCATCTGAACAAACTAGCAGCATATTCAACCAAGTGGTTGTCCGAGAGCAGCAAAAGACACCTTTCTATGTATTAGTTGCGGCAATTCTTTAGCATCTGAAGTAAGTTTATTTTGATTTATTTGAAAGCACTACATTGGGTAGGCGAACAGACAGAAAGTAAAGTACTGCACTGTAAGTTAATCAGGTAGATAGTGATACTTTCTGGAGTCAGTGTTGTGTCTTGGAACAAAGCAGCCATGAGGAAATGGTCATACTAATCAATTACGGCCAGTTGCACATGAAAACCTGTATTCAAACTCAGGGGGACACCACTGCTGAAACAATAAAGTAAACACCATAAAAAACACACAAGACTGCTTCAAATTTACTTTGTAATAGAAAAACACCTCACACATATTATAGTTGTTCAGATTGGTGTTAAAAGAAAAACAAATACTTAATTGGAAAGGAGTGAATTGGGCAGGAGTGAATTTGACAGGGAGCGAGTTTGTGCAGGAGCGTAATGGAGGGAGCGAATATGACGGGAGTGAATAGTCGGGAGCGAACTGTCGTAGACCCATGTATAAGGAGGTCCAGCAACTCAAAACCTTCCCCCCCTACCCTGACCCAGGCCCTGGTCACTCTTATATACAAGACAAATAAAGATGCTCTCAACTGTGCCAACTACAGGCCCAACTCCCTTATGAATACAGATTATAAAATCCTTGCAAAAATTCTGACGTTATGTATCCAAAAAGTTAACAATCTAATCGGCAAAGAACAGGTAGGATTTATGCTAGGTAGATCAGGGACAGACAGTGTGCACAGACTTCTTCAGAATCTGTGGCATGCAAATAAGAGACATGAACCTTACATTGTACTCTCTTTAGAGCTGTTCAAGGCATTTGACTCCCTATCGTGGGAGTACATGCTCAAAGTGTTAGGCCACATTAACTGTGGTTCTGGTTTCATCAACTGGGTCTCCTTATTACACAATAACTCAACTGCCCAAATTCTCACCAATGGCATTATCTCTTCTCCCATAGCTCTGGCAAGGGGAACTAGACAGGGTTGCCCACTATCACCTTACCTATTTATTCTAGCCATCGAACCCCAGATCAGATCTATTGCACTAAACCCAGACATCTCTGGAGTCACCCTCAATTCCTACTCTAACAAAACTTTCGCCTATGCAGATGATCTCCTGTTGACCCTCACTAAACCCGTACAATCCTACAATGCCCTTAAAAGATTACTTTCCCATTTTGAATCTCTCGCCAGGCTCCAGGTAAATTAAGACAAATCACAAGTTTTGTGCCCTAACCCAACACCCTTTCTGGCATCTCAGATCAAAAAAATGTTTGAGGCTAACTGGGTCCAAGATCAAATAACGTTCCTAGGCCTCCAGATAGTGATGAAACTTGACACCCCGATGAACATTAATTTTCTACCCCTACTTTAAAATATTGAACTAGATTTGAATAGATGGAGCTATCTCAATATGACCCTTTGGGGGAAAATCAACTCCACTAAGATTATTATCGCCCCCAGGCTTTTTTTATATATACTTCAAAACATCCCTATTCTACTCAAAACTAATCTATTAACTAAGTTAAACTCACTAATTAGGGCATTTTTGTGGGATTCCAAACCTCCCCGGCTAAGTCTAAAGAAATTATGGGCCACTCGTGACACAGGCGGATTTACACTCCCTCATTGGGAGTGGTATCAGTGGGCATTTATTTTAAAACAGGCATCCGTTCACATGCAACCCACAACAAGAAACCATATGTTTAGACCCACTCTGGCTTCAAATGGAACAGACTATGATGAACCTCCATAAAATGTCAGATTGTATATACTTACCAACCCCTCCAGTTAAGAAAAACAACCCCTGCCTTTCCGACACTTTAAGCATTTTAAGATAAGTTAACAAGATTATAATTCAGGGTCTCCTTCCTCTGAAAACCATGCCCCATTGAGCCAACCCTCAGATCAAAAAAGCACCAAGGCCTTAGCTAACACCACGTAGGGACGTGCAGGTATCAACAGAATAGAAGACAACCTTAGTGCTAATCTAATGTGCTAATGTCCTTTGCAGAAATAAATGAGAAGTTTAAGCTGCCAAATTTCCACTTTCACTATTACTTGCAACTCAGGTTTTTGCTGCATAGCTCTATTTTAAGTAAAGTAAAGTAAAGTAAAACTTTATTTATATAGTGCCTTTCCAGAACCAAGGCGCTTTACAAAAATACAGTATATAAATATGAAAAGACTAAAACAATAACTATAACAATTAGTTAAAAATCATCCAGGAAGGCTAATTAGAAAAAAAAATGTTTTCAGCATAGATTTAAAACTCTTGACGGTCAGGCACTTTCTTAACCGACGAGGTAGAGAATTCCATGGGGAAGGTGCGGCAAAGGAAAAAGCACGAGCACCTGAAGATTTTAACCAAACCCTGGGACTCTCTAGCAATCCCTCATCAACGGATCAGAGAGGATGAAAGGGGCAAGAGGGAGTCAGGAGATTTTTCAGGTAGCCAAGTCCCTGTTCATGTAGGGCTTTAAAGGTTAGCAAGCCAATCTTATAGGTGATCCGCCAATGAACAGGCAACCAGTGCAGTCTGCGCAGTACAGGCGTAATATGACTGGACCTTGATATACCAGTCAACAGTCTGGCTGCAGCGTTCTGCACTAGCTGCAAACAGCGGATATCAACCCCAGGAAGCCCTAGGTAAAGAGCATTGCAGTAGTCCAGGTGGGTGGTGATGAAGGCATGGACCAATGGACCAATGTTGAAAGGTCCTCCGGTGGAATCAGCTGTTTCATCTGAGTGATATTCCTCAGATGGTAAAAAGAAGATTTAACCATGGCCGACACCTGAGGTTTCAGAGTCAAACCATTGTCAAAAATAACACCTAGGTTACACACCCACTCTGAGGTAGTGAGCTGAACACCGTCAATCAATAGGCCTGACACCTGCCTAGCCCCCAAACCCGCCCCCGGACGACCTGGGTCCATCACCAACACTTCAGTCTTGTCCGGATTCAGTCTCAGCCAGCTGGTGCTCATCCTTGATTTCAGTGAGACAGTTATTTAGCACAGAAACTGCATCAACCTGTCTGGCCAGAAAGGACATATACAGCTGAGTATCATCTGCATAGCAGTGAAAACTCAAACTGTATCATCTAATGATATCTCCCAGGGATAGAAAATACACTGCAAACAACATGGGTGCCAATATGGAGCTCTGCAGCACCCCACAGGACAGAGGGAGGGCATCAGAGGAATAAATCCCAGTGACCACCCTCTGAGACCTGCCCACAAGGAAAGATCAAAACCATTCCAGGGCTGTCACTGACAGCCCGCACAGAAGTTGCAGGGACTTCAAAAGCACGCCATGGTCTACAGTGTCAAGTGCCACAGAGAGACTGAGAAGGATGAAGATGGTACAAGCCTTTCGATCTCTCACCACTAGGAGGTAATTCAATACTCGGACAAGTGCAGTCTCGGTGGTATGTCACTTCCTGAAACCAGACAAGAGAGCTTCATAGACATTATGGGTCACACGATGATCATCCAGTTGCAATGCAACCACCTTCTCAATAACCTTACCCACAAAGGGCAGGTTAGAGACAGGCTGGTAGTTATCTGGACAATCTGGATCCAAGGAGGGTTTTTCAGGAGTGGTCATACAACCGCCTCCTTAGGGGGCTCAGGAAAGACACCACCTCTCCAAGGAACTCCAGACAATTTCAGCTAGGATCAGGCAGATAACATCTACACAATCCACTTACGGGGGGGGTAGGGCCAGGATCCAAACTACAACTGGTTGGGTGCAATATCCTGCCGATCTTCACAATGTCCGTGAATTCCGGCTGGCTAAAGTCCGCCCAGACAGACCGAGTGCTCCCCACCTCCCACAAACCTCCACAACCCCTCGTAGGGAGTGCAGGGCTGATACCAGTTCTGATGCTGGCAACCTTATCTGCGAAGAATCGTGCGATCTCCTCAAATTTAGTCTGAGAAAAGGCTCTCTTGACTGAAGACAGATTAGATTGCACAATCTGTCAACAGTCTGGAAGAGCGTAGCCGGTCGATTCTGCGCAAATATCCCTAGACAGGAATTCTGCCTTCTTACGGGTGATCTCTGATCGACAGCTCTTATAGTATTCCATCAATCTAAGCCTGGCAGCCACCAGGCCGTATTTCCACCATGCTCTCTCCATCCTTTGACCTACTCACCTCAGTTCCTTCAAGGAACCATCAAACCAAGGGTTTCTCAAGAGAAGAGTGAGTGGCAGAACTTGAACAGGAGCAATTAAGTCCAGGGCATCTCCCACTGCCTTATTATAGGCCAGCACTAGACCCCCTGGACTCATGCTTACACCCAACAATCCCGATAGGTCCAGGACCACCGATAGACCATCTGGGGCAAGTCCCCTTAAAGGGCGGTACTGGACCATCTCCGTAGGGGCAGGTCTATTAGGAGGAGCCCCAAAACTGAACCCTATGGTGTGATGTTAGATCAACTCACTGGTTCCATCCCCAAGTCAGTAATCTCCATCCCCAGAAGAAACACCAGATCCAACGAGTGACCCCCAATTTGGGTAGAGGAGATAACCATCTGTGCAAGGCCCGGCAACATCATTAGCTGGAGGAGATTTTGACCAAAGTGCGAGAGTTCATTGTCGACCCAGGCACTGAAGTCCCCCAGAATTATCCATCTGGGGGACTCCAAAACCATGTCAACGAAGTCCTCCATCTCCTGCAGGAATTCTCCACCATCACCTGGTGGATGGTAGCTGAGGAGTATCCTGCAACCTGCACCCTCTCCCAAGATACACTTGAAGGATCTGGTGGGGCCCCACTGGAACATCCACAAGGCCCAATTCAGTCCTAAAAATAATGGCTACACCTCCGCCCCTATGATCTATCCTCGGGTGGTGAATCACCGAGAACCCAGCTGGAACAGCAGAAGCCAATATGGGGCCTGCATTTTCATCCAGCCAGGTCTCAATGATGCATGCCAGATCTACCATTCCAACAAGATCAGCTATAATAGCCATCTTGTTCCTAATAGACCTGGCATTACATAACACTGCCCCAGTAGGATGAGATGCTGCTAGTGCTCTAGCTGCCAAAAGGCTAATTCTCAGGTGCTGGAAAAATACCCAAGCACCATCTTTAACTGAATAGTTTACACAAATGACCTTGACAGCAAATAATGAAAGAGTTACTTGTTCGCTTCTAGATAAACAGGATAAATTCCTGGCGATTTGGGGCCCATTTATCCAGTTAAATGTCTAAGGTATATCTTGACTATTTAAATTTGTTAATTATAACTATGTAACAGGTGGCGGAAGACGCAGTATACACACTCTGCTTCATTCAGATTTTATGCTTCAACATATAATTGCTAGTTCCGAGTTTTAAATTGTTCTAATGATATGGGTTATAAGAGTTACAGATATGCCTGTTTATATACTGTTTGTCCTTAAATGCCCTGATATTGAAATGTACTCTGTATTGTAACTGCATTCAGTATATGACTTTGCATTACTGGCTCTGGCTGGGAATATCTTTATATGTGTCTTATCTGTTTATGTTTTATGACGGATTTATTATACTACACTGTAACTGAAAATAAATAAAAATTTATTGTGTGAAAAAAAAAGTATCAGTCATGATGACTGACCTTCAGAAAAACATGACAGATAATTTATTGATTTGCCTGGGTGCTGTCATTTTCCTTCTGTTATAGTTTTGCTGTCTTCTGCAGAGATCAGTCAGTAACTATTACTATTCACCCCTATGTTATTTAGCAGGCTCAGCCAGTTTAACAAGAGTTTGATTGTCTCTTTGTAAGCAGTTGTTTGCCATCAGTACCCACTACTTCACTATTTGGGAAATTTATCAACAACAAACACCTTGCCTGATGCTGTATTTATACTATATTGAGAAATCGGCAACCACAGTTATTTGTTTTAAAATGTGAGCTACTAGTTGCAGCTCCCCTAGTATGAAGGCACTGGCTTTATAAACCCAAGGCCTGTACAGGGACTAGGCTTTCACTAGGGTTGCAACAAAGCTGGCACCAGGCACCATATGCAGTGACAAATAGAAATCTTCATTGCACATATAATGGTTAAAACAATGACAAGAAAATGACAAAGGCATCACATTTATGGAACATGATGTCAGGACACCACTTCTTGACTGGTTTTACACCATGTGCTTCATCAGGGGGATAACTAGGGCTGCACTACTGTGCCTTTGAATAAGGCTTAATCTGTATATTAAACTATGACCTAAACATTACCAGCTCCACCCACTTTTGCAACCAACAAGTACATTGCACCTCCTCCAACGTTACTTATGCATAAGTAGAGTAGATCCCATGAAGGGTATGCAAAGACCATAATCTGAATAGCTGGCTGAGAAGTAGTATTTGGGGCTTCAAAACATTGAGCATCCGTTATTTCTGTTTAAAAAAATGAAACCATAACAAGCTTTCAAAAAGTCTCCTCCCCCTCGTCCACATGACCAGGGCTTGCACCATGGCCACCAACCAACTCCCTTACTGGTCCCCCACTCTCCAGAGTGTGACGTTTTGGTATTTGCCCCATGGCAGCAGGTCTGCATGGGACTCCCTGCTAATTTAAACTGCTCTATTTCTTGATCAGCCATCCTGCCTCTTTCAACGGGGCTCTACACAAGCCTCTGCCACATTGCCTCTCAGCAGAAATTGCAGCCAACAGAAAAAGAAAAGAATTTCACAAATATTTCCCAATGCTTTCCCTACTCATGCTGCCTCTTCAGAATGGCAGCTTCCATCTCGCCACTGCCACAACTCTCTTTTTACCTGCCAGCCGACAAGGAGCCTTTGCTCTCCCTCATAGATGCAAAGTCCAGCATGGAGCAGTTTGCTCCAAAGCAACAGCAGCTTCTCCACTGCTCTCCTGCAGCTTCATGGGTAGCTGCCGCCCCCCCCAGCCTCCATTGCCTGCTCCCCGATGACAACCTGCTACCCTACTCCTCTCACAGTGAGTCCTACAACAAAATGAAGCTTCTGCTCCCCCCTTAACACCAACTTACTGCTGCTGTTCAACCTACCTGAGTCACTCCGTGGTAAGCTCCCCGACTAACCGCTGCAGTTCTCCTCTTGCCCCTGCAGCTGCAGGAAGCATCTGCTCCCCTTGGCTCACTCCTGCAATAGTCCTCCACAGAACTCCACTACCTCCCGCCTGTGGTTTCTTTGGTGGCCTGCAGCCACATGGACAGCAACCGCGGCTTCCCTCTCGCACCAGGAGCCACACAGAGTGGTCTGCTCCCTGACTTACCCCGCTCTGCCATGCTTCAAACTATGGCCATACAAACAATAAATAAATCTGTGGAGCACCCCTGGACATAAATAAATGAGGGGCACAAAAAACCCCAACAAGCACAAGCGAGGTCAATAAATAAATACAGGGGGCACAATAATCAAGAATGGAGGCAGTACATTTAAATAAAATACGGCAGAACAGCCTGGGAGCCAAACAAAAGCAATAAAAATAACACAAAGCTACCACGTGCCCACTCTACATTCGGGCTCTCTACAGTAAAAATACAAATTGCAGGAACCTCATGCAGCAAATAAAGAAAAGGGGGGGGGGGTAGAAAACAACAAAACCACCAGACTTCTCAGCAACTAAAACCACAGCAGGGCGTTTCCCCCAAAATAAAAAATATATAAACGGAGGAAACAGAGGGAGATAAACACAAGAGAAGGAACTAAATGAGTAAAAATAAAGCACAAGCTCTATAAATCACAACAGGAGCAATCAAATACAAAATTTCCCCAGCAAGTGTCACTCACCACCACAGATAAATCCCTCCATATCGGTGGGGAAGAAGGACAGCCGCCACAGGAATCGCCATTTTGACAATTGCAGCTCCCCAGGCGGCGTTGTGGAACAAATTCTCCATCTTTGTTTACACAATACAGTAAGGAAGGAAATTACCCTTAACCCCTGCTGGCGGCCATTTTGCTACAGCCAGGCCAGTCAAAAGCACAGGAACTGCATGTCAGAGTTCAGTGGCCATCTTGTGAAGGGCACAAATTGACCTCACTCCATCAAAATCCATGGCAATCCTATTTAAACGAATGGACACTACAACAAATAGCTGATTTTTGCAACAAAACCTTTATTTAAATAACAGACAACACAGAATCAAAAGGGAATTCTTTATTAAAACATCATTTGATGAACTTTGCTATAAAAATGTGTACTTTTGTCTTCAAAAATAATTTTTGCTCAGCAGTTCGTCCATGACACGACGTCCCATCTCCTGCATGATGGCAACTCCTTCTCACCCTTACGACCTTCGCTCGGTGAAACAACACTCATCTCAAACCACAATGTCTGACGACGACACAGATATGGGCGCCGGACCTTCTGGAGTTCTACCTTCACCCATCTCAAGGGCATGGGGCTACAAAATTGAAACAATCCTTCATGACATCCAGTCATCCATCTCAGCTCAAGGTGCACCAGCTATGCAAGCCATTCAAGATGACATGGCCTACATTAAAGCTATTTCACCACAGTCCACGGTCCATACCAGCCTACAACCAATACCCTTCTCAGCCTTGCCTCACAAAGATGCTGTTGACTGGCTCAAACAATTCCAAGCCTGGATCTCCTTACATGGTTGGACTGATCCTGTGCATATTTCCAATGTCTTGCGCTTGTTTCTGAGAGGGACTGCCATTTCCTGGTTCAATGCACTTCTAGACAAAGTCAAAGGAGATAATGCCACACTGTATACAACCTTCACAGCCCATTTTCTCCAAGCACATCCACCCTGATTATTGGAGCAACAGCTGTGGGAGCGCACCATGCAACCCTCTGAATCTCTTGAAGCCTTCATAGTGGACATTGAGTCTCGATGCAAACATCTGCAGAAAACTGAGAAAGAGCAAATAACAACTTTTGTCCGGGGACTGCTTCCTCAACTCCGTCCTTATGTAATCCAACAGAAATCAACAACCTGGATGAACACAATCCAAGCTGCATGACTTGCACAAAGAGTGCATATTACTGTCCCAGGCCACCACTGATGTACAAGCACCTCAGTCATCACAGTTAGCCGCACTCGCAGCATGTGTCCAGCAGCTGCAATCAATGATAGAGACACTCACTACAACTATCAATACTCTGCACCACAGCTCAACTGATTCTTCTGCTACCTCTGTCAATGTCCTGTGACCATTTCAACAGCAACCCGATCCATCTCCACCATCATGAGAACCAGTGACCTGCCAGTGGTGTGTATTCAGGGGACACACTGCCGCTGTCTGCCGAAAGCTAAAGTACAATGGAAATCAAGAGAACCAAAGGTGCCCACCACAGCACAGTCAGCAAGATAACCGCAATTACTCCCAGGATCAGGGGAAGACAGCAACTGACCACCCCTCTAACTCTCACAATTCAAACAAAACTCCTCCTTCAACTGCAAACTCAAGCACACTCTCACTTCCAGGGGTAAAAGTACTTGTCATCAGGTCACCTCTCCTAGCCAACTATATACCTGTAACCATCGGAGATTGGTTCATGCATGTCTTGGTCGACACTGGAGCGGAAATATCAGTAATCAACAGCAGTATTCTGAACAACCAAGCAATTTGACACATACCTAATGTCTTTCCAGCCGACATACTAACATACTAACATACTATTTGCCAGCAGATTAGGCCTTATGGTCTATCAAGTCTGCTCGAACCTAGATCCTTAGTTGGGTGCCGAGACCCTCCCATCCCTTGTGCTCCAGAAACCCCTATCATCCATCCCCACCCCCCCGGGACAGGCCATCATCTGATACATCCACTTTCTGTGTCTGTCCACCCTCTCTTAAAGCTCTCACTGTGGATCTCTGAACCAGCTCACCAGGCAGAGCATTCCAAGGGTCCACCACCCTCTCAGTGAAAAACCTCCTCCTCTTTTCCCCTCACCCTTCCACCTTCCAACTTCAAACCATGCCCTCTGGTGATGCCTCCCTGCTTTAGTCTAAAGATCCCTCCATGTTTACCTATTTATTCCCTTGAGGTACTTGAACACCTCAATCATGTCCCCTGTCTCTCCTCTCCTCCAATGAAACAGGCAGAGCTCCTCAAGTCTGTCCTCGTAAGTCAAATCCCTAGCCCTCGTATCATCTTTGTTGCCCTCCTCTGTACCCTCTCCAGGAGCTGTATGTCCCTCTTCAAGTGTGGTCTCCAGTACTGTACACAGTACTCAGGTGTGGTCTAACCAGTCCATTGTACAGTGGCAGAATCACTTCCTTGCTCCTAGAGGTGATCCCCTTGCGATGCATCCCAACATCCTGTTTGCCTTGCTAGCTGCTCTCCTGCACTGCTCAGTGTTATTCATACATGTATCCACCATGACCCCTAGGTCTTTTTCCCCTGTTGAGGCTTCCAGCACCTCCCTCCCAGGGTGTACCTGTGTTTAGGGTTTCCCGACCAAGATGCAACACCTTGCACTTGGTGATATTAATTAATTTCCATGTGTAGCCCAGCTTTCCAGGGTGTCCAGGTCCCTTGCAGGGCCAACCTCCCTCTTCTCCCTCAACTTCTGCTCCCATCTTGGAGTCATCCATGAAGAGACTCATTTCACACCTATACCATCCCTGATGTCTGATATGTATGCATTAAACAGGATTGGACCCAGGACCGAGCCCTGTGGTACCCACTACCAACCTCTGTAGGGTTCGAGAGCTCCCCACAGACCACTACTCTCTGAGTGCGTCCAGCTATCCAGTTTTCAATCCATCTGACCATCAAAGGGCCTACTCTAACCCCATCAGTTTCTCCACCAGACCATTGTGGGGACAGAGTCAACACCTTGCTGAAGTCCAAGAATAATACATCCACAGGCTTACCCTATCCAGTTCTGATGTTACCCATTCATAGAACTCCACAAGGTTGGTTTGACATGATCTACCTGGCACAAACCCATGCTGCGACTATCCAGACCTCCCACCTCCTCCAAGTAAACCCCAATCGTTCCTTTAGTATACTCTCCATTAATTTTCCCACCACGAGGTTAAACTGATGGGTCTATAGTTTCCTGGTACTTCCTTCGACCCCCTTTATGGATTGGTACCACATGTGCCTCTCGCCAATCCCTAGGTACCCTCCCTGTCTCAAGTGACCTGTTGAAAAGCTCCAGCCAAGTGCAGCCAGTATGTCCGCCAATTCCCATAGTACTCTCGGGATGAATGCCATCCGCCCAGGAGATTTGTCTTTCTTTAGGGCCTTGAGGGCAACCACACACTTTGGTGGGGATGGCATCATCCGTCCCTCCACCTTACTGGTCTTTTTATCCTTATCCAGATGTGACACCCTGGGGTACCTTTCCCTCCTTTTGCTCCATTTCTGCTGCTCCCTGATCCCACTCCCTGCCGCTTCTATCCCCTTGTGCCTTGCTTTGTAGATATCCCATCCCCTCCCTAGTGAACACAGAGGCAAAGTACTGTTAAATACCTCTGCCTGGTCCCTCGCCTCTTCCACCCACCCTCCTTCTGATCTCAATCTGCTGAGATGGCCCTTAGTTTTTCTCCGCTCCCCAATGTACCGGAAGAACCCCTTTTCCCCTCCATGTATCCCCTGTGCCAGCCGATGCTCTTTACTGGACTTTGCTCCCCTCACCATACGGGTGACTTTTCTAGATGCAAGCTGGTACATTTCCTTATCCCTATCCCCTCTTGTTGTTTTATATTTTTTGTAAGCCGCCTTCTTTTCTCTGACTGCTACCTGGACCTCACTGGACCACCAGCATGGTTTATGTGACCTTGCTCCCTTACGTTTCAACTTAGCGCAGATCCTGACTGCCTCATTGAGTCCCCGTTTTATGACCTCCCATCTTCTTTCCACACTTGTTGTTGAGTAATCCCTTCAAGTGATCCTTGAGAATATTTCCCATGCCCATAAAGTCTGCCCCTGAAGTCCACTGCCAGTGTCCTAGATCTCACCCCCAGTCCCCCAATGCTTATTTGAAACCAGACAGTATTGTGGTCACTCCCAGTCAGGGGTCCTGTACAACCATGTCCCTACCAGATCCCCATCTGCCAGAACCACATCCAGGACATGCCCTCCCTTGTGGGCTCCATCACATGCTGTGTTAAGAACACATCCTGGAAGCCATCCAGCAGCCTCTGCTCCTTGGCCACCTTAGAGGACATGGTTCCCCAGTTAGTACCTGGCATTGAAGGTCCCCATCAACACCACTCCTTCCCCTTTTGGACCACACTGGGCAATGGCGTTGTCCAGCAAACCATCCTCTAGAACATCACTCATCCCAGGGGCCTATATGCTACACCCAGCTTGACCTTATCTCCTGCTGGGGATGTAAGACCCATAAGGCCTCCACGTTTCCCTCTGCCTCTTCTACCATAGCAATTTCTATGTCATCTCTAATGAACATAGCACTCCACCCCTCTGCCCTCCTTTCTATCCTTCCTAAGCATAGTGTACCCCGCACATTTAGGTCCCAGTCATGGTTTTGTTGGCTCATCGCCTCGTGACTGCCGCCACATCCACCCCCCTCGAACAGCATGGCCTGGAACTCTGGCAACTTGTTTCCAAACTCCTGGCATTTACTAACACTAACCCCCACCCCTTATCCCTGATCCTTTTTGTCGAACCCCACCCAGATTCCTTATACTTCCATCCTCCCCCTGCTCCTCCTGAAACCTCCACCTCCAGTCTGTTTCCCCCTTCCCCCCCTTGGGCCTGAAGGCTACTCCCCTCATCTGGAGGGGAGGGCTTCTGGTCAGCCCCTCCCTTATCATTATCGCAGCAAGTACAGCTACAGTACCTATCACAGACGTGGTCCATCTCAAGCTACACTTTGGCTCACAGCAAGCTACTGTCAAATTTTACATAGTACCTGGTCTTCAACCTGCAATAATTCTTGGCCTGGACTTCCTCAAAGCTCACAAAGCCATCCTAGATGTTGCCTCAAACAAACTGTCACTAGATCCTGGGAGGCAACTCACAGCTATAGACTCAGTCACTGTGCCTCCTCAGTCAGAGATGGTTTTGATTGCCAAGATTAGAGGTGAACGACTTCCACAAGGTGTTGTTGGCATTGTCACGGGATCTCCCACACTGCATTCGTCAGGTCTCCTTCCAGGAAACACCTTGTCAGCGGTGCATGGTGGTGCAGTGTTCCAAAAATGTTGCAACTTCACAGATAAGGCAGTAGTCATCTCAAAGGTGTGTGGCATTTTGGTATTTTGTCTGCCACTAAAGGACCCCTTACCTTCTCTCTGGTCTGCCAGACCCACCTGTTGCTGCTGGTGAGGACCCCATCTGGACCATGCGAATAACTGGATGGATGTATAAAATAAAGAATGCAGGTTTATTCTCTGTACAGCAGATGCTCTCTTCATGGAGACAAGCCCCAGACTGACAATTTCTCTGACTGACTGACTGACAGGCATACATGGCACTGCCAGGCGGTGCAACAATTAGTTGCATGCAGGTTCTAAGTGCTCTTAAAAGGGCAGCAGCTTAATATTAAGCCCCATGCTTAATGTGTGCTTCACAAGAGTAACTTCTCTCCATACGTTCAAAATAAGTACTGTAATGAAATGTTCTATAAGGCATCTGGCACACTTAACATAGACCGGTGTGGCATATGTTATGTGGTGCCCATTCTGCTATTACCCCCTCAGCACTTGATATGACCTTGACATATGCTGCACAGGTGAACTACATTTGGCCCCAAGCTGACGTCATACAAAGGGACCCTGATGTTGGCCCCCCCCTTCTACTGAGCCAACCCACTCATCTGCCACTAGATATTTTTCTCTGCTGTGGGGGGAGGGTGCTATGGGGGCCAGTGGCAGCAAGAGGACATGGCCAACAGGTTGGGGAAGTATCAACTCTGCAGCATAGGACCACTACGGGGTTAAAGAAAAGGGTGCCATAGAAATGGCAGTGGTTGAGGGTAGGATTCAGTAAGATATTTGGAAATCCCAGAAACTGAATATTAAAAAAAAATTGCAAATGCTTAGAAGCACTCACTCCACACACACATGCACACACACTTTCTGGCTTCCACCCATGTCACCACACACACACACACACACACACACACACATGCACACACACACACACACTTACTTTCTGGGTTCCAACCATGTCACTATACACACACACTTTTTGGGTTCCACCCATGTCACTACTCACCTACAGAGATGTGCCTTGATGTTCCAAACAGAAAGTAAATAAGTACAGGGTAGAAGGAGGAATAAAGACCATATACAGGTGGGACTGCTGCCAAGAGACCGTATGCCAGACCTGAAACAAAAACAACAGATTACAATTTTCACTTCTGGTAACAGGAGTAGCACAACAACCTCCACATCCAGAAAATCATTTTAAAACTGTGAGACTCCCCGAGTGCAACAAAGTGGCCCCCTTCCTCTCCCTAGACTTCCATGCCTCCATGTCGTCTCTTACTTTGCCACCCTATCCCTTAAGCATAGCTTAAAGAAAAACAACACAAATAATTACAAACCCTCTCCACAAAGACTAACCTCACAATTGGTAATCTTATAATAAAAGATGTTGTTACTTTCTGTAATTCTTGTATTATGCTATATAACTTAGTGCTCCATATATCTGTAAACTGCTCAGGCTCCCAGTTGGCATCTTACAGCTTTACAGTATGACTTTGCACTCACTGTATACACAATCGCACTGCCAACCAGTGCACAAGGGCACATTTATTTTTGTTTTTAGTAATACTTCTAGATAAGTCATTACAAGTTTTTTGTATTAACCTTTTTTATTATAGAACCCTAGCATTGATCGTAAGTAGCTCAGAGTACACTGACAGAGTGTACCAATTACAACTGTATATTTTGAAACAGCCTTCCAATGTTGTAACACCTACAGGGTTGCATCAACACACCTACCCTAATGTTACCTTGTCTTATTTTGTATGTTGTATAAACCCTGCGTGGATAACTTGACGTATTGTTTCAGCTGAAACTGAATAAACATAAGGTTAAAAAAAGCACTTCTGTCCCCTGTACATGTATAAAGGACTGCCATTCCCTAGATGCATTCTGCAGCAGACCTGGGCTGCCTCTTGAAAACCTGGTGTTCTATCTGGCTCTGTCACCAGACCTCCGTCCTTTATGTGGACCTCCATAAATGCAGATTGCAGCAGTCAGGATCTGCAAATTCAGTCAACTGAGGCAGAATCTGGGGTTGCAGAGCTCAGCAGCAAAGATATGTGTGATTCTAAGGCTTTTTGTGGATCAGACCCTTAAACACGTAGGTGTTTGATGCATTGTTCAGTGATATGTGGACTCAAGGAAACTCAGGGCTAGAGATGTACAAAGTTGGAAAAATTCGCTTGGCAGAATATTTCGCAAATTAGCCTCATTTCGTGAAATATTCCACCATGCAATGTTGGAACTTCACAGTAAGTGGCGACTTGCAGAAGCAGCAGAATGTAATTCGCCAGAGGAGTTAGGCACAGAGATGAAGTCTCACAAATCTGCGAAGCTGCTACTTCGCCGGTGAAGTTAGTCATAAAGGCGAAGTTTGCACTGTGGTATGGGATTCAGAGGTCACATGTAGCTTGAAGTGTGCATAGGGAGGTCACATGTTGCTGAAAAGCCTATAGAATGGGGAGGAGGCTGCCTCTCAGTGCAGTGTTGTGAATAGAAAGTAGAGAGAGAGAAGAGTGTCTGCTTTTCAGAGCAAGAAAAACCTTTAGTTTCATTTAAAAACTGAGCTTTTTGGATTCCAAATTGCTCCCAGATTGTTGTGGAGGGCCTTGTGCTCCCACATTTGTGATTTTTTGTTCAGTTAATCTGTGATTATTTACTTTAAAGTTGTGGTTTAAGTTTTGGCAGTCTGAACCAGTGGTGTGTGGGGGGGGAGGGTAGCAGCAAGATAGCAAGGCAGTCAAGAAAGATCCGTAGATTTTTCTTTTTTAACATGAGATCTCTGTTAGATTTTTGTTACCTCAGTCTTTCTTGCTAACTTTTTTTTTCAATCTGGACAGTAATTTCTCATTTTGGTTTTTCATATGAGTTTGTGATGTTTAACCCTTAGGCTGCCAACAGAATGTAAACGTATAGGATTTCTGGACTGATATCAGTTTGTGGCACAGCAAGGGTTAAGCTATTTTGTCACAGTAATCTTAGTGATTTTCTAGTTATATTTTTTTTAAAGTGACAGTTTTCCTTTTCTGTGTGTCATACCAAATTACTAAATACTAATAATCCCTGTGACCCCTGCCGTTGTAATCCCTGCGCTGTATAAAAACAACAAAAGGGTTCTGTCACTATTGGTACAGTACCCCTGTTGTTGTAATCCCCGTGCTATTTATTATAAAATAAGGGTTTTGTCACTGTTGGGACCCCTGTTGTTGTAATCCCTGTGCTGTTTATTAGCAAAAAAGGGTTCTGCTGCTGTTAGGACCCCTGTCATTGTAATTCCTGTGCTATATAACAAAACAAAAGAGTTCTGTCACTGTCGGTACGATACCCAGGTCATTGCAGTCCCTGGACTGTGTATTAGAAAATAAGTTTTCTGTCACTGTTGGGACCCCTGTTGTTGTAATCCCTGTGCTGTTTATTAGCAAAAGCATAACTGTTGGGACCCCTGTCATTGTAATCCCTGTGCTGTTTATTAGCAAAAAAGGGTTCTGTCACTGTAGGAACCCCTGTCATTGTAATCCCTGTGCTGTTTAGTAGCAAAAAAGGGTTCTGTCACTGTTGGGACCCCTGTCATTGTAATTCATGTGCTGTTTAGTAGCAAAAAAGGGTTCTGTCACTGTTTGGACCCCTGTTGTGGTAATCCCAGAGCTGTTTATTAGCAAAAAAAAAGTGTCTTGTCACAGTTGGGACCACTGTTACTGTAATCCCTGTGCTGTTTATTTTCAAAAAAGTCACTGCTGGGACCCCTGTTGTTGTAATTCCTGTGCTGTTTATTAGCAGAAATGTCAAGTGTTGGGACCCCCATCATTGCAATCCCTGTGCTGTTTATTAGCAAAAAAGGGTTCTGTCACTGTTGGGACCCCTGTAGTTGTAATCCCTGTGTTGTGTTACAAAACAAAAGGGTTCTGTCACTGTTGGTACAGTACCCCTGTCATTGCAATCCCTGTGCTGTTTGTTAGAAAATACGGGCTCTGTCATTGGTGGGACCCCTGTCATTGTAATCCCTGTGTTGTGTAAAAAAACAAAAGTGTTCTATCACTGTTAGTATGGTACTCCTGTCATTGCAATCCCTGTTCTGTTTAAGAAAAGTCAAGTTACATAGTAGAGAAGAATGACTGGGAAGAGAAGCTCAAGTGAAGGGAGAGATGTTGGAGATGCAGCAAAGACGATTTCCAAATTTGTGGAGCCAAATATTGATGCAGTTAAAAAAACAATGTCTGTGGGAGCAGCAGCAGCAGCAGCATGTTCTATGGGGCCCAGTGCTGGTAGTACTGAAGGAGTAGTTTGCAGTGGTGGCATTAGTGTATCACAATTTTTCTCTGCCACGTCTGTGACAGTCAATGGTGGGAGATGTGTCAGGTGACAAGAGAAGCAGCAGCACCAGCAAACAATAAACAGTGGTCGAGGAGGAGGCTGGTGGTGTCCTCATGAGTCCTGGAAGTGGTGGTGCTGTGCCTGATAGTGTGGAGTCAGTGGTTGAGGTGGGAGATCTATAAAAGGCGGGCCAGATTCATCACAATGAGAGGGTGACAAAGCCTGGAGGCGGTGAGGTTGACGAGGACAGACCTGTGGAGGAGGAAGATAGCAGTGGCTGTACTGCTGCTGCTGCTGCTGTTGATGATGATGATGTGTTGGATCCCCTGTGAGAGTCTGATCTGAAAAAGTATAACGGTAGTGATGCAGATGGTGCAGGGCTGTTGTGTGTACTAGTGATCCTACTACTAAAGTACCCCCCCCCAGTATTCTTGAGGTTCTCCAGTCATCCCAAAAAACACCAATTTCCACTCCTTCTCCTCAGCTGTCCCATTTCCAACAGCATCATGTTAAAACAAACTCTGGCCAGAGCCGATAGGGCTGCAGGATAGGAATCTGGGTTAAAAATATTGAAAATTATTATTTTGTAAAAATATTTTTTACACCTAATTTTCAACACAGCCTTGTGATGGACCTGCCTCGTAAAGAAGGGCAGAGAAAATGTTCAACTCCTGGCCTAAAAGTGATGTTGTGCAGTGACTGCAAAATCAACTTTTGAGCTGCAAACACACATTTTGGGCAGGAGTTGAAAAATGACAGCAGTCACATTATCGAGTCACTGTACTAAAATGCCTATGTTGAAATGTTGTGGTAAAAATACTGAATATTAACAAAGTTATGAGCCCGCATTTGCAAAATTCAGCATAGCCTCATAACTTAATAGATGAACATACTAGAATCATAGAACACAAGAATGTGCAAAGTATAATACCACCCTATATTAAATTTATTCAAAGCCAGGGAATGCATTGCTAGTCTTTTTTTTTTTTTGGCATTGAAAAAGTTTAACTTGGTCTGTAGGGAGGAAATTTGGATGCAGCTTTACTTAATCAAGCCCTAAATATCATGATATCAGGGCAGAAAGGGGGTTAGGGTGCATTCAGATGGAAATGAGGATAAGGGAAAGAAAATTTATTGTGGTACTATACTCTATAAAGATCCTGCTGAAAGAATGCAACACATACGTCAAGCAGAGAAATACCAGCTTGGTATAGATGCTGAATTATTTGGTGCTGTCTTATAGTGCAGCAAGTTAAATTGTGTCCGTATTCATTTTTGAGTGGAGGATTGTGAAAAATGCCAGATGGGTGTCAATTCCGACCCACCTTTTTTCTTCTTTGATGACAAAACAGCTGCTTTAAGAAAATGCCCTATGTAGACCATTATGATCCATCATATTTTCAATAACTCCAACTTTTTACACCCTGTGGGTCACTGTCCCACATAGGGAAACTAACCTTCTCACTTCTCTCTAAGTGCAAATCAAGCCCCCTTTTGGTGTTGACAAATCCCCACCCCCTGCCTGCCACTTGCTTAGTGGCAGTGAATTTATGTTGCATTTTTTAGTTCTGCATATTTATACAGTCACATAAACTGCCAACTGACATCCTTTGTAAGCTTCCCTCTATCAGTTTCTTCATATTTCCTCCAGTGTTTACATTTACCATATCAGTAAAGAGAATGTGTTTAGTACTAAAAATAAAAAGAAATTTGCTGGTGGGCTTTCTGTTTAGATACCACTGTTAAGGGGAAGCTGCATTTTCAAAACAGCAATACCTGGAAGGATCTAACAGATAATATCCACATTTATGTTTACTAGTAGTTATTACTGCCCTCTCCATGTGGAACAAAGCAAAATGGATTTGGAGCGGCAGGACAAGTAATATGGTGCCCAGCAATGAAAAAACTGAAACAAGCAAAAGGATGAGGAGCACCCATGTATGCAGAAAGCACCAGGACCACAAAAATATTATTCAGAGTTCTTTATTTAACTAAAGTGCATAGTGCATCCACACATGGTGAGCATAAAAATGTGACGGCTGAGCCGCTCTGAAAGTAACGCTTTTCCTGGCCCCTGCCAGGCATCATCAGAGTGAATCACTGTGATAATGCCTGGCAGGGGTCATGAGAAATGTTAGTTGCAGAAAGGCTCAGCCACCACTTTTTATGCTCAGTATGTGTGGGTACACTATGTAGTTTAGTCAAATAAAGGACTTTGAACACTATTTTTGTGGTCCTGGTGCTTTCTGCATATGTGGGTGCTCCTCATCCTTTTGTTTGTCCCTGTGGAACAGCAGGCTGAGATGGAACATGAGCTCAGTCTTCCTATTCTCCGGGATATTGACAGGACTGAACATATGGATATGGTCTCCAGCAGGACACAGGGACATGCTCTGAAGGTCACAGATGGCAAGCTTAGTGGTAACATTAGGAAGCATATTTTGTCCCAGAAGGTGATGGCCTTCTAAAATGACCTTCCATTAGAGACTGTGGACATGAAGACAGTAGAGCAGTCCCCACTGTTGCCCATCCCTTAGCTTTTGCCAGCACTGAGCCGATATGGCTGTGGAGAGCTTTTAGGAGCGGCAAGAGTGTTGAAAAGAATATGCAATGCTCTTGCCACACCAGAGTCAGATGTAACTGATACTGCTGCAATTACAGAACTGCGCATGCACAGTTTGCCCCGTAGTCAGCTGTAACATGGAAGCATTGACATGACTACATATGCACCATACTTACATATGCATAGTTTAAGTCGGCACTGGTAAAAGTAAGACCCCACTGAAAATGAGATACTGCTTCTTAGCTAGGCTAACCTGTATCAGTACATTGTAGAACTGGGTAAAATTAGGACCCCTCTGTGTATGAGATCATGTGTCTCATCAAAGCTATCCTGTGTCAGTACATTGCAAAAATGGATAAAAGTATGACCCCACTGAATATGACATACTGCATCTCAGTCAGGCTATCCAGCTGTGTCAGTACTTATAACAATACTACAATACCATCAAGAGGTTCTGGAGCCATGTGAACATTGAGAACAAAGCTTGAGCAATTCCAACATTTTTCCAGAGCCTCTGCAATATGTTACAGGTGAATTTTACCATTTAAAATAAATAAAACAGCCTTAACCCGAGCCAAATTAAGGTAACCTGGGGCCCTAGGCCCAAGAGAAATCTGGGACCCCCTCTCACCATGACCATGCCCCTTTGCCACAAAGGGACCCTGTCACAGACTGTAAGGCACCTTGGGAATCCATTTACACACAGACTATATCCTATGTTAGGATACAGTTTGTATGTAATGAGGTATGGGCAAGAGAATACAAATCAAAATTCCTTCCCTGCTGTTACCCTCTCTCAAAATTATGTTAGTGACAGTGCACATCATTCTCTCCTCTGCCTTTTCCCCAAGTGTCTGATACCATTTGGTTTGTCTGATAATCTGCAGTGCGCCCCCGTGACTATCCACCCATTTCTGTACTAGCAAGATTGGATGGATAATCAAGGGTGTGAGATGATAAGGTGAATGGAGTAGCTATCATTTTGTACAAACATCTGGTGGATAATCAAGGGGTCATTGTATATGCAAGACTGCTCTCAGCATACGATTGCCACTTTTCTTACGCTATTTAACTTACTGCAAGTACACGCTTACTTCCTGATATAGCCCCAGCCCACCCACAAAAACCACATAGTGAAGGTGTTGTAATGCTATAGATTGACTTATAATGGTCAGGGTTAGTGGTGTCCTTCAGATACTATTTGTTTACTTTGCAGGCAATTGCGCATAATGGGGAAGTATTGTCTGTATATAGCTCCAAAACATATATAATTTAATGCAAATTAAACAAATATGATCTAAAAGCCACTGCTGCCCTGATGGCATTATAAGCCTGTCTATAGCACTGTAGCCTCTTTGCTACTGTGTGTCATTAAAATGAGTTTTTGTAGGTGCTGCTAAAGATCCAGAACAACCATACTGTTCTCAAATTACAGTACAGTACAGTATTGTTAAAGGACTTAGATAATTCAAACAAAATTCTTTTCACAACTTTGATGATCATTTTCATGACACTCATAGCCCCAATCCAAACCCAACCATGTACCTTCCTACTAATTTTCCCTGCGAGGAGAATTGCATTTAACAGTGATAAACAGGGCTGGCAGTATAGCCTAAAGGTTAGCGTAACAAGCTGTGAATGGGCTTGGTACATCCAGCAGATCTGGGTTTGATTCCCACATCCTCCACTTGCATACTGTGTGACTCTGAGCAAGTCGCTTAACCACCCCAGTGCTCCCGGGTAGCCCCTGAATACAGGTACTTGTGCCTAATGGGTCTTACCCAGTTAACACAGAAATATAGAAATTAATGGTAGAGAAGGCCCACCTAGTCTGCCCATTGTGCCTACCTGCTGCAAAAACCACAGACCCTACCTGATCTCCTGCTTTATTCTCTTTCCTATTGCTAGGGTTCCCCATGCCTGTCCCATGCATTTTTGAATTCCCTAATGAGTTAGCCTTCAGCATCTCCACTGGGAGGCTGTTCCATGCATCCACCACCCTTTCTATGAAGAAATACTTCCTCACATTACCCCTTAGTCTGCCCCTTTCAGCCTCATGTCATGTCTCCCTGTTCTAGAGCATCTCTTTTTCTGAAAGAAGTTTCCCTCCTGTACCTTATTTATGCCCTTCAGATATTTGAAGGTCTCTGTCATATCACCCCTCTCTTTCCTCTCCTCCAAGGTATACACATTGAGGTCCTCAAGTCTCTCCTCATATGACTTTTGGTGCAGAATGTGCACCATTTTTCTTGGCCTTCTCTGAATTGCCTCTACCCTGTCTATGTCCTTAGAGAGATGAGGTCTCCAGAACTGGACACAGTACTCCAGATGGGGTCTCGCCAATTATTTGTACAGTGGCATCACCACCTCCTTTCTTCTGTTTGTGATACCTTTCCTTATGCACCCCAGTACCCTCACTAGCTTCCCCTCAGCTTTGGCACATTGTTTGGCCACCTTTAGGTCATCTGATATGATCACCCCCAGAACCCTTTCCTGTTTAGTGGCTGTCAGTATCCCCCCCCCATCATATAAGCCTCCCCTAGGTTCTTGTGCCACAAATGCATTATTTTGCACTTCTTTGCATTGAATCTTAGCTGCCACACTCTTGTCTATTCCTCTAGTTTACGTGGGTCCCTCCTCATTTTTTTCACCACTTCCAGAGTGTCTACCCTGTTGCATACTATATCTTAGTATCATCTGCAAAGAGGCACACCTTTCCTTCCAGACCCTCTGCAATGTCACTTATGAAGACAGTAAAAGAATAAAATAAAAAAAATGACCCAGTTCCAATCAAGGAGAAAAAAAAATTAACACATTAGGCAGTATAGCCTAGTGGCTACAGCCCCAAGCCAAGAACCTGGAAAACATGTAGACTCAGAACACTTGGATTTGTGAACCACAACCTCTGTCTGCATACTATGTGAACCAGGGCCAGGGAATGGCATAGAACATCCATGTGCTAATGAAAGGCATCTAGAACTTGGAACAGGCTCTTCAGTAAGCAGGTTCTGCTGTCTCTCTGATCCAATATGAATGATAGGAGCCCCTTCAAATGCACAAGATGAGGCAAGTAGTGGACAAACTACTGCAAGGGGCCCCCATTTAAGATTTGCAACAGTCATTATCCCTATCAGGAACACCAACTGGGAGGCAGGGATCTTTCTAGCCACTTCTTCCCACTTGGGATACCAAGTGAATGGGAGACAAAGGCAAAGAAAAAGGGCATTTTTTTCACCTTAAAGGTCAGTCTGGCTGGAGCCCCTTGAAGCTATCAGCTGTATTTCACACCTAATCAGGAAGGTGAGATTCACGTCACAGTTCAGCTCCTTCCCTGCTCACATTACTCAGTTGGCAAGTCCATTACAAAAACATGCAGCTCAGGCATAAATAAATTGGTATGCAATAAATATATTTGGGGGAGTATTGGGGCCCCCCTGGCAGTTGGGGGCCCTGGGTTAGTGTCTATGTTGCCTATGCCTTAATCTGGCTCTGGCCTTAACATTTGTTATAGTGATTTTACTGACAGGCATAATGAAGTCAGTTGCATACATGTATTGATTTGAACATACAGGAAAATGTAGAGGAGTTTTGTCCCAATTTTACATGGAAAATACAGGGGAAAGGAGGGTGCCCTACAGGGAAATGCTTTGTTCAATCTGAGAACACTGCAGTTGATACCACTATCATTCTTTGTAATTCCCTAGGATGACCCTTTCAACCTTTGAAAACCCCTATAACATTAGCTGCCTAGCATTGATTTGCCCTTCCTACAAGTATAAAACCATGAGAGTTCCAATGCCACTAATTAGGTCCAGAAAGGGTTAACATAAATCAACTTTTCAGAGGAAATACTGTAAATATAAATATGTATATGATTACTACCTTTAAAAGTATAACTCCAATAAAACCTGATGTGGGAAAACCAGCTTAAGAACTATAGCAAAGCAAACTTCATTAAGTTAAAACAATATCTATTTAATTGGAAGTGGGAGAATGAATTCACATCATGCAATGACTTATGGATGAAACTAAAGAATACAATTTTGGAAGCAAAAAATAAATATGTTCCAACTAGGTCTGTTTATAATAAGAAGGGAAAGATCCCTGCATGGATAACTCCAACAATATTTAAATTAATTAAACAAAAGAAAAGAACTTTTAATGCCATGAAAAGAGAAGGTAGCGATTACAACAAATGGAGATACAAGCCGATTCTAAAAAAGTGTAAATCTATGACTGGAAAAGCAAAGACTAGGTTTGAAAACAGACTAGCTTACATTAAAGATGGTGGAAAAAGTTTCTACTCATATATAAACAACAAAAAACCTATATCTAGAACCATTGGGCCTTTAATTATTAATAATATAGAAAGTACAACACAGGACACAACCGAGGAATTTAATAAATATTTTTGTTCAGTATTTAACCCCAAAACCACAACGAATAATAGACAAATTAAAAAAACTACAATGGATATTGTAAGGGAGATAACTATGGAAGAAATTATGAACAAACTAAACACAATAAACATTAATAAATCACATGGGCCTGACAAACTTCACCCTAGATTACTGAAAGAGATTAGGGAGTGGCTTGTTTAACCCCATATGTATTATTTAATTTGTCATTAAATACACACAAGGTTTCAAATGATTGAAAATCAGCTGTTGTGACACCCATTTTTAAAAAAGGTAACCACACAGACATAACAAATTATAGACCGATTAGCCTGACTAATATTATAGGTAAATTATTCGAATCATTATTAGAAATAAGAGTAGAAAATGATTTGGTCATAAAAGGACTAGTTGATAAAACCCAACATGGATTCAGGAAAAATACATCTTGCCTAACTGGAAATATGTTTTTTTATGAATGTGTCAGCAAGAATTTGGGAAATAATAAACCTATGGAAGTAGTCTACTTGGATCTTTGTAAAGCTTTCGACAAAGTTCTGCACGGACAACTAATTACTAAAATCAGATCATTGGGACTTAATAATGTAATTATTAACTGGATAGAAGAATGGCTAACTGACCGTACCCAATGCGTATGTATAAGAGGAAATAGATCTGGAACTCTCTCTGTAAACAGTGGAGTACCTCAGGGGTCCATATTGGGACCAATACTAGTTGATATATTTATATCTGCTATGACTATGGATACAAATAGCTTTGCTATAAAATTTGCAGATGATACAAAAGTCGCAGCAATAGTCGAAACGGCAGAAGACCGTAGTAAACTTGCCAACGATTTAAAAAAAATTAGAAAGCTGGGCAGATCAAAACGTAATGTCCTTTAATACTGACAAATGCATAATTATGCATCTTGGAATTAAAAATTATCAATCTAAATATAAATTACATGGCAAAGAGTTAACATCTGTAATACAACAAAAAGATATGGGTGTAATAATTGACCCTCATTTATACTTTAAGAATCACTATACAAATTTAATCAAAAAAACTAATAGTTTAATAGGACGTATTAAGAGGAGTTTCACCTCCCGAGACAGAGGATGTATAATGCCATTGTACAAAGCGTACGTGAGACTACACTTGGACTATTGTTCCCCCTTGCGGAGCCCACATCTTAAACGTGATATAAATTGTTTGGAAGGTGTGCAAAGGAGAATAACCAAAATGGTGCTAAATATGCATGATAAAAGTTATGAGAATAGACTGGAGGAATTGGGTATGTACTCTTTGGAGCAAAGAAGAAAAACAAGATGATTTATTGTTTGTGCACAACATTTATACTGATGAGGAGTTACTATCCCAGATGGAAATGTTGTATAATATGCGCAATTGTAACCTTAGAAGTCATAAACATCAGTTAATATTAACTTACCCTAGAACAAATAAAAGAAGGTTTTATTTCACTCAAAGAATAATCCCTCTATGGAACACTCTTCCAAGTTCATTATTGGAAATTACAGACCCTGTAAAATTTAAACATTATCTAGATAATTTTATTTTAAAATAAACTGATGTACCAGCATGGCTGGAGACATGCTCATATAGGCCTCGGCCTTCTGCATGTCTAGATCTTCTTCGTATAACTCTTAGTATAAATCATTGCTACACACATACACACACACACATTAGGAGAGATGACCACAGATGTAATTTTAAACTACTCTGCAGTTAGAAGCTGTTATCTGTTGAAAGTCATGTCAGTAAATTATTAGTCTCCAAAGATAGCAAGTCACATTGCAATAACAAAAAAAGCTGAGAAAATAGTGTTGGAATTAGTCTACTCAACAGAGACAAGAGAGCATTTTATTTAACTGGCAAGTTGGAGAAGGATACACTGAAAACTCCAAAAATGTGTGCCATGGTACTCCATTTTTCCAGCTACAGACAGCAAGATGGCTGCATGCAGCCCTCTTGTATTAGCTCTAAAAATGCTGTTTACCAAGTTGGATTCAAAAGAAAACATGTGTGTCTTGTACTCACTGATGCACTACAAGGTTGGGGAGGAGAGGTGATTGTCCAGAGCACTTATTTCTTAATCCTTATGCTACCGAAAGAACTAGAATAAATCTATTTGACTGAGCTCTGGACAGGTGTTCAGTCTGCAGCACTTCAATGGTTAAACTGAAGGGCTACAAAGATGTGGAAGGATCATTCGAAAACTCCAAAGGAAGTGTTCCACGATCTGAATCCGGTAGCTCATTTTTAGAGCTGATGTAAGAGGGCTGCAGGTTCTGCCTACCTGCAGCCCTAACAAGAGTAATGAAACCCCTAGTTTGGGATTTCTATATAATTGACCCAGCTGACGAGACAGTTGCTATCTGTCAGCTGTGTCACACATAAGTCAACAGAGGTAAAAAGGGCAACCACGTAGGCACTGGTGGGCAACACTCACACCTGAAGGACAGGCACCCGTTATGCTGGTGTCAATACCAGAAGGAAGCCAGTGCAGGGTTCCCCGTCCCTCATCGTCATCAGGCAAGACAAACAGAAGTGACAGGGAAACAGACCAGGTGGACGGAGGGTTGAGTGAAGAGATCTATACAGAGGAGGAGGAGGAGGAGGAGGAGGAGGAGGATTCTGTGGGTCTGCCAAGTAGTGGGCAGAGCAGCAGTACCATCCAGAGTCAGAAAATAGAGAATACTGGATGGGCAACTATGCACAACCAGAGTGTTCTGCCACAGAGGGGTTCTAATTCCCCCGACCTCGACAGTGAAGCTCGAGAGGTCCATGGGAATCAGAATCCTGAGGTGGCAAAACACACTGGTTGTGCACACCGTTGCTCATCCTGTATTTTTTATAGTGTATAGTACTGTGTGAAATGTGTTTGTGAGTTCTTTTGCTTTCAAAATTAAACTGACTCATGCAGTCTCTAGTGGTTCTATAATGTTGTTCTACCACAGTAGGATAGACTCACATTCCATGACCTTTGAACTGTGGTACAACAGCATTTTGAAAGGGATGAAATTCTATACAGAACAACACTTCACTATACACTATAGCACAGTTATGCCATTGCAGAAAACCCACAAAGGCACTGGTGTCACTCAAGCAGCAGCACATGTGGTTATGAATCCCCAGGAGACAGAGTACCCCACGAATGCCACCATGACAAGTCCAGCTGTTTGGTACACCAACCCCAAGAAAGATCCAGTCTATGATGCATAGCATGTTTGAGTGGCACTCCAGGAAGGAATATGACACTTGGACACTTGGAAAAGGTATAAGGAGAATAGTACAGATTTGTTTTGGCATTTTTTAATCCTTTTTTGTTCTTGGTATTTTTATTTTTTTATAGGGGAAACAGAGGATAGGACATAAACAAACAGAAACAGGAATGAAGAAATTAAAAGAGAAAGGGATAACATTAATTTACATGGCACCGCAGCCACCACCACTCGCTCCCACACCACCATGGCAGACCTCCTCCAGGACTGCCAGCACCTTGTCCTGGTTTACAAGGACAACGTTTAGATCCTGCTGGACCTCATTCAACTGGCAGCACAGGTCCCCCACTTCCTGGTGCAATGAGGCCAGCTCAGCTGCTGTTACTGCTGGTGCCAGTGCTGCTGCTGCTTCTGCAGGAGGAGGACCTTGACCAACAGGGGGTACAACTCCTGCTTGTCTCTGCCCTGTGGCACATGACGTTGGATAGGGTCGGTGGTGATGGCGACGTTCCACATGACTCTGCCCAGTCACAGGCATGGATGGGCCACCATCCTGCTCACCCACAATTCCTGCTTCTTTAACCACCTCTTCCCACTCTGCACGGTTGTGCAGTCTGAGGTGTATCCTCTGTCGCCCAGTGCTAATGTGGCTCCCCTTTATCCCCCCTGCAAACCAGCTTCTCACGCAGATTTCAAATGGCCACACTGTGGTCACTAAGATCACTTCTAAAAAATGACTATACAGGAGAGGTCTTGGGATATTGGTGGCAGCCACCTGATGGACCTGCCTCTTCATGTGGGGGGGGGGGGATAGCGCAGACAAAGGCGAAATTTCAAGGTGAAGCTGCAAGGCAAAGTTGCATGGGTGAAGTTTTGCCTGTTTACTAAAACTTTGCAAAATATCCGCGGAAATTAAACCAGCGACTTTGCCTGAAATTTACTGGTGAAATTAAACTTCTCAACATCTCTACTCAGGGCCTGAAACACAAAGATTACATGTGTATGCCTGGCATCTATGCTATTTACTCTTGCATGGCCACACAAGTAGCAACTTCCACAATTCCAGTCTCCCTGCTGTCCATGGGTAATAGAACACTGAGGGGCTTGGATGTGTCAAGGGGCCATGCAGGGCAAGACACTGGGCATCTAATTGTATGCCTGGGTGGCTACCATAGTGGATCTCTTGCTCCTGGAGCAGGTGATTCTGGGATATAGTAGTCCTTAAAGGACTGTTATATCCCTTAAGGGGAATATATATATTTTGGAACAACAACAAACTGTGAGAGCAGGGCATCTAGCCCTCCAAGTTGCTCAGATGGCTGGAGCCATATGGCACTGGGGAAGAACAGGCTGGAGAATGGTCAGTGGCGGGCCGTGGCAGTTGTGCACAGGGAGTGGGTAGACATCACTGCTGGATCCCCCCCTTGTGTAATGCCTCCATCTTCTGCACACTCTCCACACTGCAGAAAACAAATTGTGAATTGCACAGAGTTTGAACATGCCTCCAAGCCTGTCTCTTACAGCTCACATAGTGGCCCAGATCAGATCACTGCAAGCCTTCACAAGGGGAGCACTGGGTCTGTGGATGTGCAAACTTCTCTGCATTCTACATGGGTACAGGCAGCCTCCAGTGCCCTTTGTGCATCAGGTTCTCAGCAACAGTTGCAAGACAGTAACAAGTTGATAGCCTTCGTGCATCTGCTGACAAGTTGCACCCATGAGGTGATGGCGGTTGCTAATGATGTTAGTGAGCTCTACTGTGACACCCTGTGACACAATTTGCCTGGCATAATTCAGTGACATAAGGTTGACTTTGCCCCCCCCCCCACACACACACACACACAAAATAAAACACTCAGCTGTCAACCTAATGATGCAAGACCCCTTTTGACTTCTGGTGAGCTCTGACCTTTTTTGTAAATATTCTGTTTTTTCACAGACCCATATAGTCTGCAGATGGCAGCCTGGGTACCAAGAGAAGGGGGGAGGGGTAACACTTTACGTCTCCTTAACTACTGCAATGTAGTTACATGCAACAAACATGTAACTACAGTGTAATTAGCCCTGTTGCATGCAATTAAAGATTACCTACCCCGCAGTTACATTGAAACAGACTCATAAAATAAAGTGTGACCAAGAAGGGTATACCTCAAACGAGACTATTTGGCAAAAGTAGTGAGCACCTTCGTGTTGTCCAGGAAGCTGTCTACATTACATTCTCTGTATGTGACATAGTATGGGAGACCAGTAAAGACTGGCAAGTATTTTTTCCCCATCTAGGGCGTTTATTTCTCACTTCAAAATTGTATTTTAACTATGTATGCTCACCATAATCCGTGTAAATCAAAAAAAAAAAAAATGTAAAGACTGTCAGTGGGTTCTGGCTTCAGACCAAGAAAGGTCTTAGTGACTCAAGTGCTGAATTTCACTACATGAATGCTTATTTTTCCTCCATGAATGTTTAGTTTAAGGGTTTTTTTTTGGCACCATTTAGAATCAAGGATCCACTGTGGGAAATGTTTCTAAAAAAATCTGAAGTGATCGCTTGGGGCATCTAGTGCTGCACAGCATGAGTAGCGGTAACAGTTCAACAGTTATGCTGGGAGGGTGGGTCACTTCTCAGATTAAGGTATAGTCGGTTTAGTCACTGCCATGCAGTACTAGCTGGAAACCTGCAAATTACAACTCCACAAAAATGTTGCCAAATTTTCTGAAATTCTGACTTTGGCAGAATCAGAATCCTCTGAATGTGTTCCATGAATTTTCACCCTGTTCCATGACAATTCTTTTTTTATCATTTAAGATTTTATTGAAGTTTTTAGTTACAATAAGCCATAAAGACAGCCCTCATACACCAGGCAGAACAATAAGTCAATACAGCGTGATACAGAGATAACTGGTCTCAGGAGATCTCAATAAACTATCCAGAAGAGTTATGCAAACAAATATGATCTGATACTAGTAATGGTCCTTATGCCTTCTAAGTAGCAAACCTAAGTTTTATACAGGAGGGGAGTTAACTATCATACTCTTCCTGCGCCTGATTAGAATTACTAACGTAATTACTGGCAGGTCCGACCAAGTCAGCCCACTAGCTACCAATACAGGTATATATTAATGTACAATAGATAAGCAGAGGTTAGATATGCCAAAAATTCTAACGTACAAGTCCTTATATTGTCAACAGGAGACAAGGGGGAGAAGAGAAACGGGATACAGTATAGATAAAGAAGTGGCATAACCAGTCAACAGCAACAGCCCATTACAGTTTAAACAAGCTATGTTACAAGTCAAAGAGGTTGGGGGGGTTTGCAATGGTGGGGGTGCAACCGAGCAGGTATGAGAGTGCAAGTATGCCCCCCACTTTATAGTAGTATCTATCCAGCCTTCCTTTGGTTACCGCCGTGAGCCTTTTGAAGGTAGCCAGTCTGACCATAGCAGATCGCCATTGCGAGTGTACTGGGGGTGCAGGCTGCCTCCATCTCACTAGGATGGCCCTCTTTGTCTCCATGATAACCACCGGAACCCAAGCTGTACTGTGGGGGGTAAGTGGGTTTAACATCGAGGTGTCACCCAGCAGGAGAGAGAGAGTAGTGTTGCAGTGAAAGTGGTTTACCTATTATCTTGGAGCCGTCCCCTAGGACCTGCATCCAGAAGTTCATCAGGGCAGGACAGGTCCACAGAACATGAAGTAAGTGGGCAGGGGTAGAGTGGCATCTCCAACATTGATCCTGTGGTATAATCCTAAGGCCATGAAGAACCGTGGGAGTTTTATACCACCTATGGAGGATTTTCAGTTGTATTAATTGGCTGTTAGAATCCTGTTCCATGAAATTATTTGACTGAATTGCAGAATGGTATACTTGAAGCACTGAATGACAGTTCTGCAGAATTACATTCCACAATTTAAAGGGAACATAAATGATGCTGTTTACATGTTTTACTATGGTTGTAACTTTGGGCAGGTGTGAAGTTTGTTCTATCATTTTGGTGTGTTGTTTTGTGTTTTTGTTTTAAAATAATCCTACTTTTTTCCATTCAGGGCCCTATATTAATGCAGCCTTTTTGTACTCAATATTCATTTTTTTAATTACTTAACAGTTCCAGAACCCAGTGACATCAGTTGAGCAGAAGACTAAATACAATACAATATATGCAATACAGGCGAAACACAGCGACAGCAGCTCTCCCATTGTCGCTGTTTTCCTCCTCAATGTAGACTTCAGCTCAACTGATGTAGTGTAGATGAAACAGGCAAGCAAAATAACAAAAACATAAGACACCGGGGATACCAGGGAATTGTGATAGGAGAAGTGAGTCAAGAACCAATAGGGATGGGAGAACAAGTTGGAGGGTGGGGTGCCTCAATGCTAGGAGTCTGGGTAATAAAATTGGTGAGCTCCAGGCTCTGGTGGCAGAATCTGGACTGGATCTAGTGGTTGTTACAGAAACTTGGGTCAATAAGAACAATGATGGGGACCTGTCAGTCCATGGGTACACCTTATACAGACGAAACAGAGGGATGAGTAGAGGGGGAAGGGATGGCCATTTAAGTAAGGGAAGGAATAGAGGCAGTAGGGGGTGCATCCATTGCAAGGAAGGGGGATAGAATTCCCTGTGGTAACAGCTCATTAGAGTCATCAGGTAGGAAACCTTGCATGGGGGCAGCTTACAGGCCTCCAGGGCAAGGGAAGGAGAGAGATAAGGAACTATGAGCATATAAGAAAGGGGGCGGCAAAGGGGAGGTTGTAGTGGTAGGGGATCTCAACCTGCCAGACATCGACCCGGACATTACATCAGCCACGAGCTCCAGAAGCCAGGCCCTGCTTGATATGTTGCAGGTCTGCATGCTGGTGCAGCAGGTCAGGAAACCCACTAGACAGTCCTCCATTCTTGATGTAGTATTCAACAACTCAGCAGAGTAGGCAGAGTATAGGTTGTGAAACCACTAGGGTCCAACAACCACAATTCTATATAGTTCGAGTTGGCAATGGGCACTAGTAAGCCCTCATCTAAGGCTAAGGTGCTAAACTTCAGAAGGGCAGATTTCAACCAAATGAGGGAATAAGTCTTGGCGGGGTTACCTGGAGTACTGTGCCCAGTTCTGGAGACCCCACTAAAAAAAGGACAAAGGACAGGCTACAGAGGGTACAATGCAGGATGACCCAGAGAATTCAGGGCCAGGAAGGCAGATCCTATGAGGATCCTATGAGGCACTGAACATGTAGGGAAATGGGCAGACTAGATGGTCCAAGGGGTCCTTATCTGCTGTCACATTCTACGTTTCTAGGGTAGACAGCATCAGAGGAGTGGAAGAAAGATAAGGGGTTATAAAAGAGGCTGTTTGTAAGGCAACAAAAATGTGCACAAGAACAATCATCAACAGAAACAAGTGCAAGAGACCAATTTGGTTCTCCGATAAGGTCAGGGCAGTGAATGCCAAAAAGGAGACCTTTATAAGATATAAAGAAAAACAGGGGGACAAAGAATGGGAAGAGTATGAGGAAAAAACTAGAGAGGCCGAGAGGGCAGTAGAGATTACAAAGGCAGACACAGAACCCGAGAGGGCAGTAGAGATTACAAAGGCAGACACAGAACCCGAGAGGGCAGTAGAGATTACAAAGGCAGACACAGAACCCGAGAGGGCAGCAGAGATTACAAAGGCAGACACAGAACCCGAGAGGGCAGCAGAGATTGCAAAGGCAGACACAGAACCCGAGAGGGCAGTAGAGATTACAAAGGCAGACACAGAACCCGAGAGGGCAGCAGAGATTACAAAGGCAGACACAGAACCTGAGAGGGCAGCAGAGATTACAAAGGCAGACACAGAACCCGAGAGGGCAGCAGAGATTGCAAAGGCAGACACAGAACCCGAGAGGGCAGTAGAGATTGCAAAGGCAGACACAGAACTCAAAAGGGCAGCAGAGATTACAAAGGCAGACACAGAACTCAAAAGGGCTGCAGAGATTACAAAGGCAGACACAGAACTCAAAAGGGCAGCAGAGATTACAAAGGCAGACACAGAACCCGAGAGGGCAGCAGAGATTACAAAGGCAGACACAGAACCCGAGAGGGCAGTAGAGATTGCAAAGGCAGACACAGAACTCAAAAGGGCAGCAGAGATTGCAAAGGCAGACACAGAACCCGAGAGGGCAGTAGAGATTGCAAAGGCAGACACAGAACCCGAGAGGGCAGTAGAGATTGCAAAGGCAGACACAGAACCCGAGAGGGCAGTAGAGATTGCAAAGGCAGACACAGAACTCAAAAGGGCAGCAGAGGTTACAAAGGCAGACACAGAACTGCCAACTGGGGCGGGGGTCAAGGGAGGGGTAAAACAATGTTTTAGATATAGTGTATGAGGGAAAAAATAAAAAAGATGGGAATGGTCAGGCTAAAGGTGGGGGCAGGGTAATGGAGGATGAGGGTCAGAAAACAACTGTGCTGAACATCTACTTCTGCTCGGTATTCACTAGGGAAAACAGTGGGCCCTTGTTAGAGAGCAGCATAAAGACAGCTGATAGAGGGATCCCAGAGAAATTAGGCGCAGAAATATACTAGCAAAAAATTCAGGAAAGGGTTAGTAGCCCTTAAGGTAAACAAGGTCCTGGGGCCAGATGGGATGCACCCGAGGTTATTAAGGGAACTGGCATTGGTGTTAGCCAAATCCATGGTGAGGCTATTCAGTATTTGTTTGCAGCAAGTGGTGGTTCCCAAGGACTGGAGAATGGAAGTTGCAATTCTGCTGCAGAAGGGAGTGGACAAGGAACAACTGGGAAACTACAGACCCATCCTTCTTATCCCTGTGGGAGGAAAACTGATGGAGGCACTAGTCAAAGAGGATCTAGTGGAAAACCTAGAGAGAAAGGGACTTCAGGGTAGTAAGCAGCTGACATCTGTAGCAGGGAGGTCTTGTTAGATAAACCTGATAATATTCTTTGGTTAGATAACCAGGGAAGTTGACAAGGAGCACGCAGTAGACTTACACTACTTCAACTTCAGCAAGGAATTCAACCTGTGTCACTTAGAAGAGTGCTAAAGAAGATGAGGATCCGAGAACAACTAAGGAAATAGAAAGGTGGGTAGGAAGTTGGTTGGAAGGGAGACAGCATACAGTTGTGGTAAATGGAGTCAGATCAGTGGAAAGAGAGGTCACCAGTAGAGGGGCCTTGGTCAAAACTACACCAGCGGAAACCCGAGATCAAAAACTTCGCTGTGCGGCGACCAGAAAATGGGCACAGTGAAAAAACATGCTAATAACTAACTCTGAAACCATGTATGCTGTTTTGCCTGCATGTTTTTTGACTGTGCATCTATTCCAACACTGTCTTGACTGGATACCTCAGTGGAGTACTACAGGGATCTGTCTTAGGCCCAGTCCTCTTCAATATGTTCATCAATGACGTTGGAGAGGGATTCCGGGGCAGGTTGTGTCTATTTGCAGATGGCACTAAATTCTGTGGTAGAATTTACAGTGTTGAGGGGATCAGGGAATTGCAGAGGGACCTACAAAGGCTGGAAAATTGATCCAGAGTATGGCAACTTGAAATGTTAATGCCAAGACATGCAGAGTGATGCACCTAGGGAACAAAAACCCCAGAACAAAGTATTGGATGGGAGGGATTCAGCTGGATACAGTATCAGAGGAAAGGGACCTAGGAATCATCATTAGTGACTCCCTTAAACAAAGCAGTCAATGGAACAAAGGCTTTAGCAAAGCTAACAGATGCTGGGATGCATTGGGATAGTGTTCACCAGTAGGAAACAGGAGGTACTGTTACCTCTGTATGGGTCATTGTTGAGGCCACACCTGGGGTACTGTGCCCAGTTCTGGAGACCCCACTTAAAAAAGGACAAAGGACAGGCTACAGAGGGTACAATGCAGGATGACCCAGAGGATTCAGAGCCAGGAAGGCAGATCCTATGAGGCACTGAACATGTATTCACTCAAAACCAGATGGGGATATGATAGAGACCTTCACGTTCTTGAAAGAAATAAAAAGGTGAACTGTGATGAGCTATTTACCAGGAGCAGAGAAGCTAGGACACAGGGTTACAAGTGAAGGTTAATAGGGGCGAAGGTTTAAAAATGATGTAAGAACATATTAGTTTACAGAAAGAGTGACTGAGGGATGGAATGATCTGCTAGCAGAGGTGGTGGGTGAGAAAACATAAACGTCTTCAAACATGGCTGGGACAGAGCCAAGGGTATAGTAGGTACTCAGAGGGCTAAGGGAAGCTGAAACACAGAGAACAATAGGGAGAATAGGGCAAGTGAAGACCTCAAAGGGACAACAGGTCCCAGGGGATGGTAGGATAACATTAGTAGACTAGATGGGCCATCTGTCTTTTTCTGCCATCATCATGTATGTCTGTGTTCCCTTTAATGCATCAGTCCATGATACATGTAGTCATTCCATAGTTCTGTAGAAAACAATGTGGTCAGTTCTGTGGAATTCTAATCGTCACTTTGATTACTGATCTGCAATACATCAATTTGTTCCACTGTTCTAAGCTGGAATTTTGCAAAGGATGCCACCGTGCATTACGAAATTTCATAGAAACGAAATTTTGACCTTCGTGGTAATTCCACTGGTGCAATTTTATTCTTGCACAGAACAACTGCCATGACATATGTGTAATCCCCCTGCCCCGGGGGCTTACCTGAATGTCCCCTTTGGGGCTCCCATTTCCCATTTTTCCCCCGGGGGTTTTAGTCCACCCTCATTCTTTCTTTCCGGTCCTGGCCACGTTTCACTGGTTAGCCCTGTGGTCCCTGAGTCTCCCGCCGGCTGCCCACATAGTTTTTAGCAAGAGCGGGGCCGGGGGAGTGAAAGTGCAAAGCTGCCACCTCTTTTGTGGCACTCCGGTGCCAGGGTGAGCTTCGTGCATGCGTAGTAGTACAAATTCATTTGGCCATTTTGGTGGCCGGTCGGGCTTTCTACCCAGTTGTCCTGGTTCCAGGGTTAAGTAAAAAAGGGACTGGGACCATCAGCTGGACTGGGAGACAGCAAAAGAGGCAGGAAAGTGATTTTTGTGAGTGCCAATTGCGCTTGAGGATTGCGAGCCATCTCATCAATCTCACGAGGCAGCTCATACATATTAATGAGCAAGGCCTGTCTACCACTGGAGCATAGTTTTTAGTGCTAGCGACAGGCAGGGCAGAAAGGAAAATAAATAAATAATGTAAGGAGGTGCAAGGGAAAGAGGGATGGCTGACAGTCTGTGGGTATAAATAAAAGTAGAAACGTGTACATGGACTGCAGCAAGGGAAGTGCCATGGGACAGCGCATGAGCTTTACTAGGACTGTGTGTGCTGCCTAAGAGTGGTGCAGAACGGCAGCAGTGACTGGGACAGGGATGAGCTAAGAAGTAAAATTATGCAGTCACTTTACAGGGCACATGGGTGGCTACAGCTGTGTGGGGAAATATTTTAATAAAAGTTTATGGTTTGGCTGTACAAGGACGCTGAATTTGGACACTGTAATATATTCAGTGGGACTGTTTACACCAGCAGCCATGCTTGCTTCCATGTGACACCAGCCAACCAACCTCCAAGCCAGGCTTATCAGAGAGGATTCTGGGGCTTGTGAACAGATTCTTTGGGGAAAATACTGGGGAGAATCTAGGTGCCTTTCTCTGCATGAATGAGGCACCGAGGGAGCTTCATACATCTTAATTTTTCTTGAGGACAGTGGCTGCAGCCAGTGGGGAGCTGCCAAAGAGCTCCCAAAAGGCAAGAACTTTTGGGCTTTGAGTCAGTTCGGTGGGAGCCCCTCCAGTAAGGTGGGGACTCTTGCCCCTGGAATAGAATGGGACTGCAAGGCTGGAAATGGTTCTGCCTGGGGGCTGCCAGCAATCTGTCCCCCAGGGCAGGTAGTGCCTTCCCCTCCATTAAGAGAAGCAAAAGGGAAAAGCAAGGAAGAAAAGTTTAGTAAAGAAGCAGCTTTGAAGAGAATGAGAAAAGCTGCAGGTTGTTGGAATCTGTGTTGTTTAAAGATGCACCACAGGGGTTGGATAAAGGCAGCTCAAATGGAAAAGTGAAAAGCTGCAGGTTACAGGAATCTGCATTGATTTAAAGATGCACCATAGTGGTGGAATGGAAGAAAGGTTGTGTCCTGAACCTGGAAAAGGGACAAAGGTTGTGTCCTGATCCTGAAAAAATTCAAATGTAGCCTCCCTTTCCCCTCTGTCTAGGGGCATGAATTTATCGCAGATGTACCAGGGGAAAATTAGTAAGGACCACATTAATGAGAAACAACTATGAGCTAGTGTACCCACATTAAAGATAGGAAAACATTTGCCCTACCTCTCGATGGCTTCATCACACCGTGCACTCTCAATCTCTACCTCTGCGAACTGGATAAGCCCCAAAACTCTGGCCACTGGGCACTGGACACAGGACCTCCAAGCAATCTGCAGCCTTCAGTTCCCCTGAGCTCCCGAGCACCACGATCCTGGTGCAGCCTGATGGTCACCTTCTAGAATTACAACTGATGACGTAAAATAAATACAAGGGGCTTTGAATTTCATTTATCCCCTTTTTAACTAAAATAAAGAACAAGCACTACCAAGTTTCTTCCCAAACAGCTCTTTATTTTGTCACTTGCACTCCAAATGATTATAGACATACAGGGGTCCCATCCTTCTCCAAGAAAATAAAGCAGCTCCATGGGGCTATCTAAACATTTTACAGTTCACCTATGCTGGAACTCTCAAGCAGACAAGATAGCATACAGGCAGTACAAGCAGGTTATTTTTGTTTCTGAAAACTCGGATGGTTTACCCAGGCAGATCCTTCACATGAAGAATCATGAGGCTCCTGGCTCACTGGCACTGGTAAGTCCAAACTCTTTTTTTCCTTTTCTGGGTTACTCTTCCCTCATTCCCCTGTCTGGTTCTGGTAGGCTGCCCTATCTCTGGTGCACAGAAGCGTGCTGCTTTCCCCACCTGGCCCCTCGACCTTGGTCCAAATCTCAGGGGGTACCAGGATTTTTCCTTTCTGACGCAGGCCCTGTAACCCTTATCTTCTCCTTCCATATTGAGCCTGAACCCACTGGTGTACCAAACATCTCCCACACTGGTTTCATTACTACAACCATGTCCATTCTCTTGCTTTCCACTGGTGCAGTGGCCCTTAAACCTGGTCCAGCTCCAATGCAAAGCATCACTTCCCGAGCTGCCCCGCTATGGGAGAGCCCTGAGCCCTGCCACCACTCAGGCCCTCCCAGCAGCCCACACTCCTCTTCTACCCCCAATGGCATCCTTTCCCACTATGGTGCCCCCAGATAACCATTTAGAAATGGCCCCAGCCTCCTATCCACGTCCCTGCCAACACATCCTAGGCTTGAACTAAGCTCCGTCCGGGAGCTGCCCTCCAAGGCCTGTCCTAAGACCTGTGACCCACCCAGCTCTGAAATGCTGGTGCCCCAGGACCTACCTGCCCCTTCATGGAGGCTCCTTTGTCTGGGTGAAGGACACTCCAGGCTCCCTACATGCTTGGGCTACTCTGCCACCATCCCCACAGTTCTGACAGCCCAAAGCAGCTCCTGCACAGGATTCACATGGGGCTCCTGCCTACCCTGCCATTCTCATATCAACTAGGCCTCCCCCATCCCGACAATGCAGATAAACTGTCTGGCCATCCTTCCTGCAGAGCTACGTTCACTGCTGCTTGACACCAAGACACTGTAGAGGCCATCCCTGTCGACTAAATTGGGGGGGGGGTCCACCCCACAGGCCCCACCAGGATCAGCAAGCTCTCTCCTTGCCTGCCTCTTCTGCTCTTCCAGCCACCCTCTCCAGCCTCAGACCTACTGCCCAGGCTGGAAAAAGCCCAGAACTTTCCATTTCCTCTCCTTATATACCCTTCCTAACCTGCCCTTTGCTGCCACCTTTAGGCATCCAACAGGGATTAACCCCCAGAGCACTAATAAATTCAGAAGTTCTGGGGAGGTGGAAGGGGGTCCCTAATGGGATCATAAGCCACTTCGCAAAGAGGGGGCTTACAAAAAGGTTATGTCCTAAGCCTGGCAAAAGGAAAAAGGTTGCATTTAAGCCTGGGGAGAGACAGAATATTGAGGAATAAGAACAGATGTGCTGAGAGAAGAACAGGAAGAGTGAGCCTCTTCAACTTGGAGAATTGCTATGCACTTGCACAGTGAGAAAAGAGACTTTGAAAGTTGTTGAAACAGAGTGCAGGAATTATGTGTGAGCCAGAGCGAGAATGTGGCTGTATTGAAGTTGAAAGACTGAAAGCAGAAGGATGAACAGGTGCCCATCAGGGCAGGGTGCCTCTTGTCTGCTCCTGAGATACAGAAAGAAATAGACTGTTGTGGTAACCCTGGGTTTTCAGACTCTCCAACCCCTGGAGTCTGGGAGACAGGAAAGGACAGAAACTGCTTTGGCTACACGCCATAGCTGGTAATTGAAAGAAGGAAAAAAAGAGTAGAAATGGGCTAAATGTTCACTCTGACACCGGGGCTAGGTGGGGAACTCGCTAACCCCCGTCAAGTGGAGTCTGCCGCTGCAGGGGATCACAGATCTTGTACCAGAGTGCTAAAGTGCTCTGATCTGAGGGAACCGGGCCATGTGGCCACTCCCAGATCTGTGTCCCTGTAGTTGGTAGGCCCTGCGCATGTGCCCTGCAACAGGCCCATAATAGGCCAAAGGGGACAAGCTGCAAGAACTGCAAGCAAGCTAAAGATCCAAGCTGCAGCCTATGTGCACCCTGTTTCAAGCACTGAGCCCGGTTCTGCATGTGTTTCCACCAACCCCCATGTCTTCAACGAACTGTGCCATCCAAGGACTGATTCTGCAGAACCATGAGTAAACAGCAGGAATTACCCTGCAACAACCGGGAGATTGTACATAGTTAGTGTTCAAGCATGCTCACTGGTACATGAAGGCAGTACAGCAAGTCCAAGAGAAAGGAATGTAAAAAGTTAAAGTTAAATTCAACAAGCACGCCAATGCCTGCTGCCAGGTACACCTCAGGCCTGCAACTTTCCATCTAGGTACCTAAGGACAGATTTTGGGCATAGGTCTGGACTGGGACTGGTGGGTCTGGGTTTGGGTACATCTGCAGCAGTTAGCTAGTTAGTTAGATCTGGTGCCTGCAATGATTGAAATGTGGGTTTGAATCAAAGGGGAATGTGATTATTGGGAAATGTAAATCTTTAAAAATGCCGATCGCTAAATGTTTTACTTGAACTCTATTCCACTTACCCCATCCTAACCCTCCCCTTGCAAATAAATTTTGATGTTACTGTTTTGCAGAAGAACTGACTCCAGAGTCTAATTTTAGTGAGTATGCTATCTGAAATGTGAAATGCTAATGGTTTAATTGAATGTGGGGAGGTTCGAATCCTGGTGTTGAAAGTGGCCAGTGGCCAAAGTTTAGTGACCAGTGGCCAAGGTTTTAGTAACCAGTGACCAAACTTTTATCAACAATATGTAATTGGCTAACCAAAAGGTTGAGGAGATAGAAAGGTGTAAAATGGCTAATGTAGATTGCTAAAGGGCTAGTAAAAGGTGAAGATGGCTAGTAGATGACTAAATGATGTCAACATTTGTACTGGTATATCTAGTAGCAAAAGGCTGCAAGTGGCTAAATACCACCATGTCACGTAATATGTATGTGTGTGTAAGACTTTAAAAGGGTTAATTGTTAAGATTCTATAAAATGAAGAAAAACAGCTGAAAGCATAAGGTGAGGTTGTGGCCGAGATATGCGCATAGCTGTTAATAACTGTGTTTAGCCTTGACTGTTAAAAGTTTCTCATCATATAATTCTCTTGTGTTAAAATATATGTTTAACAGAAAACTGATAAGAAATAATGAGATACCTCTTTTGGTTGCTCGTAAAAGGTTACTTTGACATTTGTAGCAAGCTAGTCACGTCTCTCATATGCTTTCTCACTCCTAAGACAAAAGTTATTTGTGATAAATATACAGCTCCCTCACCATTTGTTTTTCCTCCAAGGATGAGAATGATAACTCCCCTGTCTTGGCAAAATGTCAGGTACATCTTGTAACCAAGAACTTTGATTACGGGATGTCTCAGAAATTGTAGTTACAGGATGTATCAAAAACTTTGATTATGGGAATGTATTAATGACCAGGTGTCCAGGCTAAATCTGCTGTCATAGTTTTTGGGAAATTCCAGCCATGCATTTTTTTTCTAAGCTTGCTACACATAAATATGGGACCTATGGTTATGTCCAGCATCCCTTCGAGACGACGCAGTCTCAGACAATCTGCAGTCTGAGACTATCCATAGATTGCTCGGGGGATCCAGAGATATATGGTTTCATGTGTCTCTGAAATTCTGTAGCCCTGTAATGCAAATATTACTAGCTGTCTAGATTGCACGTTAGAAACACCCCAATGGACTGTTCCATTGGCTGTAAGATTAAATTGTATCAGGTACACTCGGGTAGTAGCAGGCTACCAGAGACTATCTCAATAAATTACAACTAATTTGGCAAAGAAATAATGTGGTGGCTTTATTGAATTACTGAGAATTACCAACCAGGAACCTGTATAAACTGTATAATTGAATCCATTTTACACTGGTAAATCCATGGCTGGGGTAACTGTTGGGGAGGTGGGTTGGTACGGCATCCCAGGGGGTTGTACTGCAGGTAATCTAACCCACTAATTTGTACTCTGGGTGGAGGTACCACCATTTTATTGTAACTATTGGGAAAGGGCCCCTGTATAATAGCTATGGGAACCCAGACCCCCTAACCGTGGTCAGGCCTGCATGGCAGGGGTAGTGGCCCTCTCCAGAATAATGCCATAGAGAGGCTACATAAGTGTTATGGACAAGATGGGCCCTAAGTCCTTTTCAGAATCACAATACTATAGTCTTACATGCAGTGCTTTCATTTATCCTGAAAATGACTATAATTACTGGCGACCCCCTTTATCAAACTGTTTTCAAGGCTCTTCATCAGCCTGTAATAACAAAGCTAATTATTACGGCATTTATGAACTGCACCTGTCTCCTTTGTGTGTCACTCGTCTATATTATGCCTTTTCATTGGCTCGTGCTCTGTGTGTGGGCGGGCTGAATAGCTTGAAAAAATGGCGGCTCATTTTTCCGCTTGCCAATGAGCTGTTTTTATTTACCACCCTCCCCATCTTTATTTGATTTTATATTGTTTTATCTGGTTGATCCCACCTTCCAAATACAAAAGGACTATCTGGTTGATCCCGTTGTGTGTCTCCGGATCGGGAAATGCCGTTGCCGACTCCAAGTTGAATGGTGGATGGATCCCAGTACCAGTAAACAGCTGGCAGTTTTAAAAAAAAAAAAGGTCAGTCTGAGAGAGCAAGGGAGAAAGAGAAAGTATGTGTGAGTGTGAGTGTGTGCGTGTGTGTGTGTGAGAGAGACAGACAGTGTCTGTAAGACAGTGTGTGTGTGTGTTTGTAAATAGCAGATATACTGAGACACAGAGCAAACTCTGCACCAGTAATTATAAAAATTAAAAAATAAGCAACTGTGTGTATATGGATATTTTTAACACACCCTCGGTGTGTGATGACCTCATAAACCTCTCGAGCTTCGCTCTCGAGGTTTATGGGTTATCACACACCTCAGGTGTGTAAAAAAAATCCATAGCACATAGTTGCCTATTTATTATTCTCTATATAATTAATGGGTTCCATTTTTTACAATGGAAAAAAACGTGTGTTAAATACCGTAACACCTGAGTAGGTGTTACAGCATTCACGTGGCTTCTTCCAATAGCAATATGCTCGAGATAGAAACAGAAAGTGAGCACGAGCATCAGTGTTCATTTTCTGACACAAATAACTCACCTTCTCAGTTGCATTCGCTCTGCACAAAACTGTCTCTGCCATGGGCAAATAACCTAATCTTCATTCTGATTACCAATTCAAACATAAAATGTTAATGTTCAAGCACAGTTCTCTTTTTCTCAGACAAATAAAAGCGTTCATCTCCACAAGGTAATATTCCAATTCTTTTTTAAAGTCAAATCTCAACAGAAAAAAAGTCACCCTTCAATTATATAAAACAAAATATGAGGTGCAGTGTGTTTCACTCGAATTTAACACAAACCCTCGTTGCTGGATGGCTATCATAAACCCCTCGGGCTTCGCCCTCAGGGTTTATGTTCCATCCAACAACTTGGGTCTGTGTTAAATTCTCGTAACACACTGCACTCCATACTTTATCTTTTATTTAACTTTTTTTCTTAACCAGTAGGTTATTGTACCTTCTGTTTGTCCCATCTTGTTATATTTACAAAGAAAAAAAAATGTTCCATGCTGGAGATGAGGCACAGCAGTTAAGCTGAATTTGTTTTGAATGCAAACTTTCAGATGTTTGAAATTCCCTTTTGTGTTGCAAGGGACAGCAACAAAAGGCCAGGCACATTCTAAGATCCCCTTGGCTAGAGGATCAGATCTTGAACAGTAGAAGCTTAATTTATCTGGTGGTTAAATTGGAGCCACTAGCATTGGTTAAGGCCACATTTGAACTGGGCGCTTGCTGCTTCCTGGACAGAAAGAGCAGAAGTCTCAGTAATGGAACTCTGCAAAGCAGGAACTTGGTCAGCTTTGTATTTATTCACAAAAGAGTACAGGATAGATAAGTTCAGCCGATGCAGCCTGCCGCAAGCAACTGTGAAAAAACAGCTGACATTGATGCAATAAAAAAATTCTGTTCCTCCCATGTGGGCTAAGTAGGGGATAACACATGACAGGATGTGTGGTTATAAGGCAAAATGCATGTCTTTGGTAGTTGTTAGGCATGAGGCATAGCAGAGTGCCACAACCACCCAAGAAGTGCATTATTTCATTATGAGTGCACACACCAGCATGTGTTACGCAACCTGTTAAACAGGGGTTTTATTTGTTGAAAAAAAATATGTTGCTCAGGTGAGGTGTATAGTTATGAAATAATCAACAGTCATGTGACATGTTTTGACCAATGAGGTTACAGACAGATTTTCACTGCCAGTTTTATCATCTATGAGAAATGGAGTGCTCCTACAGCATCAAGTGAGACACCCCATGAAGTGCAAGGCCTGGAAAATATCGTAGCTTTGAAGTTAGCCTCTCCCTCATGTTTCCAGTGACAATGCTGGAACTCACAGAAACAAATGACAGTACATTGGATTTTAATTTGATTACACCTGTTCTTCAGTACCATGCCTAGTCAGATACACTATCTAAAGAGGACAGAAGAGCTGTGTGAATCTGAGGCTGTTATTTTCTTATTTTCACATATGATATTCATACCACTATATGGGTTATATTTAATTGTACCTAGATATTAGTTAATATGAGAAAATCAATTTTAGTATTATTTTATTTTTATTCGCAACATTCTAAACAATTCTCTTCATGGAACCAGGAATTTGGCATTTTAATCATGTCACTGCATGGATTTAGAACACTGTTCTCTGCTCTGATACAGTAGGTGAACCTCTCACAGTCATCATTCTGAACCCATGCAGTGATGCAGTTAAAACTCTAAATATCTGGTTCCTTGTGAAGAACTGTAAAGAATGTCCATACAAGGAAAACAATACAAAACAAAACAGTTTATACATCACTTCTTATTTGGGTACAGTTAAATGTGAATGATCTGGGGGTATGAAAATTTCCAAAAACGGTAACATGACAGACAGTTGCAAATTTCTTGAAGTTTTCTGCCCCCTTTAATAAGCATTATAAAGCCCCACCCCCCACCCAGTTAAGAGAAGAGGACTCACCCTGAGGTAGTTGGATAATTCCAACGCTGATTCCTGAAAAGAAATCTCCTAGCAGCCAATCCCGGAAAGGGTACTGTGGTAGCCAGTAAAAGATTGGGATGAATTTTAGCAGTAAGGATTTCGCCTTCTTTCCTGAACATCTGTACAAAAGTGAAAATAAAATACTTGTGCTTGAGTAAATTCAAACATTTCTAAGAGTGTCAGGGTTGAACCACATTTTTCATTTTATTAAAGCTACTCACCTAACTTAAAGTATGTTTTTCAAAACACAAGTCAAAAAGTAAACATGCAGCATCACCGTGATGACCCAGTTACAGGCACTGTGCTGCACGAAGGAGTCCTGAGTTCAGGGGTGGACTTGGGTCACCACTCTAGGAAACAGGCCGGGTTGGGAAAGCTGCCATACAGCAGTGTGTCTCGGCCACAGTGGGTTGGCGGTGGTTCTTCCACCTCAGCAATTCCTGTGGCTGTGCCAGGGAGAGTCTTGCTCTGGCTAGAGGACATTCTGTGTGTGCATGACACCTTACAAAGGCTGTGCACATGTCAGGGGAGGAGGATGGAGCTATAAAGTCCTGGGTCATGTCTGGAAACAAACCTCAGTTCAACGCGCGTTTCTTGGTCACCTACTACAAATAAATAAATAAACAAACAAATAACTAAGGTGGAAGAAAACACCACAAGTTGCTGTCTTAATGACAATCAGTGCACTTGGATCCCCACACCATGGATATCGACTGCTACCAGATCCAGACTGGTCAAGGGGAGGACAGCCCTCTCAACAGACACCTGCCATGGAGGATGAACCATGGGAGGCAGCAGCAGGGTAACTTGTGATGAAAAGTTGTGGAAGTGGCTGGGTGGCAGCCGGAGGCCCAAGCAGAGTAAATCCCTGATTTCGATGGGGCAGCTGGCACCATGATAAAAATCTCTAAGAAAAAAAAAAGAAAACATGCTGGACTTAATTTTTACAGGGGCATCTGGGTTTGTGGCACTATTTTAGAGCAGTTGTGCAACTTACAACAAAGTAAGATCACGTAAAACGTATAATTTTTTGTTGCATTCTGTGTACCTTAAATAATGCATGCATCAGAAAAGTAATACGTGTCATTTTTTTTTTACACAAGGTACTGTAAAGCAAGCACACTGTTGTAAATATATCAAAACATTTGAAAATAGCATCCAAGCATTTTGGTGCATTCAGATGATTCTGGTGCAACCCAAAATCGAGAACTGCACCTGAGTCATGATTTTTGAAAATCTGTCCAAAGTGTCTAAATTTAAAACCAAACTTGAATGGTAGATGAGGAGTAGCTGAACCCAGATGATGGACAAAGACACACAGGCACAGAATGCAGATGAATATGTAAATAAAAAAGCATGCAATTCTGACTAGCCATGATTCCACCCGGATAACCGTGGTGTAGTCCATTGTTTTAACTGGCCAGTAATAACAGCAAATGTGAGACACCCGAGAGCTGTTAATCAACATACAGCAGCTGTGCATGCTCTGTAAAAACCACTGATGGCAGGAACCACTGCCAAAAATGCTGTCTGCAGCATTATTCAGTCCTGGAATCCATGGCAGGCAGTGGAGCCAAAACCTGACTTTATGTGGGCTGTTTTTCCTAGTTCCATGACAGACAACTGGGCTGGGAACCAGGAAATAATAGATGCTCAGCACCAGGCACACAAGGCTACTGCAGGAAAACAAACTGGAGGTCAGTAGAATCAGTAATCATTAAAAAAAGAAAAGGTGCAATTGTTTTTGTTACACCCCCCCCTTGGTACGTCATGCCTTGATAAAGTCTGAGAGTGAAGTTTATAAGGCATCGCACATCTTGGTTGTGTGTAAAAATACATTACACACCCCTACCCATATACGCTACATAGCCTCCGTTCTCAGTACAAAAAGTCTTTAAATAAACAGTTACCACAAAGTTTGTGGCATATCAGGAGGCTCTGCTGCATTTCTAACTGCCCTATTCAATAACTCACATGGTAGAGGGGTGGTCCCAGAGGACTGAAGAAGGTCAGATATAGTCCTGTTCCATAAGAGAGGCAGCAGTGAAGAGGCTGGCAACTACAGACCAATCAATTAGACATCAGTAGTGGGCAAACTAATAGGAACATAGAATTTGATGGTACATAAGGACTGCTTGGCCCACCCAGTCTGTCCATTTTTCCCTACCTGCATTATCACCGCAGATCTTACTTGATCTACAGCTCATTCTCCCCTCCCCCGCTTCCTTTATACTATGATCCACTTGTGCCTATCCCATGCATTATTGCGCCCCAGCACTGTTTTGGCCACACACATCTGCTGGAAGGCTATTCCAGGAATTCACCACTCTGTGAAGAAGTTCTTCCTCACATCTCTCGTGAATCCACCTCTCTCTCCAGCTTCATAGCATGTTCCTTTGTTCCTGAACACCTTTTTTTCTGAAAAATACTTTCCTCCTGTACTTTATTTACCCCTTTGAGGTATCTAAAGGTCTCATCATATCTCCCCTGCTCTCTTCCAGGATGCACATACTGAGGTCCTTTAGCCACTCATCATAGGGCTTTTGATGTTCATCCTGCATAATTTTAGTTGACCTCTTCTAGGCTGCCTCCACTCTGTCTATATCCTTCCAGAGATGTGGTCTCCAGAACTGGACACAGTACTCTAGGTGGGGTCTTGCCAGTGACCTATAGAGAGCCAATATGACCTCCCTCCTTCTACTGGTGATAACCCTCCCTATGCACCCCAGCATCCCACTAGCCCTTCTGACTGCCTTGTCACATTGCCTGGGCACCTTTAGGTCATCAGATATGATTACCCCAAGGTCTCTTTCCTGTTTGGTAGTCTTCAATACCACTCCAGCCATTTTGTACTCTGTCCCTAGACTTCTTTGTCCCAAGTGCATTATTTTGCATGTTTTCACATTGAAACCCAGCTGCCATACCCTTGACCACTCCTCTAGTTTTCTCAGGTGTCTGCTCATCCTTTCCACCACTCCCAGCAATGTCCACCCTATTGCAGATTTTAGTTTCATCTGCAAAGAGGCAGACCTTCCCTTCCAGTTCCTCTGCAATGTCTCGTATAGCGACGTTAAAGAGGATCAGTCCCAACACTGATCCCTGAGGCCCCCCACTGATCACCCTCCCTCCCTTCCTCAGAGTGAACTCCATTTACCACTGTAACCCCCCTCCAAATGGGGTTCCTGAAAAGTCTTCCTTGAGCTTGCCTAAATGCTCACTGCCAGGCTGGTGTCCTGTGTTTTAGCAGTTTAAATTTATTGCCAGAGAGTGCCTGAATAGCCTCTGTGTACTGTCTCTTTAAGAACTGCCTGGATTGCAGTCATAATTAATCTGACAGGGAGCTCTGTTACAAGATGTACTTGTTTGCTGATCATTTGTTAGAGTAGTAATAATACTGCAGTTTGTTCTAACCTGCCTTCTTTGCAGCATGGACAGTTCTGTTTGTTTCCATCATCTTGGCCCGGGACTGTCAGAATGGGCCAATCAGTACATTTGGGACTCTAAAATGGAGCCTGCCTACAGGAGCTTGGTGGGGCCAAAACTTGTAGGAATTGTAGTTCTGGGCTTTTGGCGCCTAAAATAACCTAGAGGGGGAGCCCTTGTTGGGACTGACAGACAGATCAGCCAACTGAACCTTTTGAATCTTGGGGAAAGTCCCACGCTGCTTGCAGTTTCAGTTAGATCTGAGTTGGGAAGTGAAGAAGTAACAGCTCGAGATAGTTCAAGCAGCAATCCACAGTGAATTCACGTGGGAGAACTGTGGAAAGGCCTGGGTTTGGCCTGCATGCCTGCCTGCTCTCCCTGAGAGGGAACTTGTGCTTTTTTCGGACTGAATCCGAATTTGGAGAGTGAATTAAGCCACTGAATTGTGACCAGGCTTTAACCTGAAGAAGACCGAAGATTTGTTGAATGCGATCGGTCTATCAGGACTTCAAACTACCTCTGAACTCCCGGATTGTGCAGAGATTCTGTAATTGCGACCGGAGAGCCATTTGCCTGGTACAGTGGAATTTCCTTACATGTGAATGAGCTGTGTGCTTATAGTGGGTCATGACTGGATTTCCCACTATGTGTCTGAACTGTGTTTTGCTTGCTGGAGGCTGTATCCACGGACTGAATCTGTATCCATTTCCATTTGCCCAGGCCCTGCTACACTGGCCCAGCCAGAATAACAGCTACGCAGAGAACATCATTGACGAGAGACCAGCCTGGGGATCAGCCCCCTGCCCATCGCCTTGAACAGGAATGATGCCTCTGTGATTTGTGTGGGCCCTGCTTCTCCGGGCACTCCAGCTCAACAGCCTGCAGTCTTGATTTTGTCCTGCCTGTATCCAGTATTGGGTATCGTGAGTAAACATCAGTGTAGCTCCCTGCAATAACAGCTAAATCTAAAAGTGTTGTCATCTGATTGTTTTGTTGCCTTTTCTTTCATGAACTGAGCTCTCCGGCTCCGGATTACAAATAGTGTGTGTTGTACATGTTGCTTTCTTCCATCACAGGGCCTCAACCAGCTGCAACATTCCTGGCTAGCCCACCGTTTTCCTACCTGAGTACCCAGCGTGTGTGTGACTGTGTAGGGACTCTGAACTGCATGCATAACTGTCTGATTAATATAGCTTTTAAGCAAATCAACCTGATTACGCCCTTCCCTTGTTCAAGTCCCCTGAATAAATCAGATTTAACTTTGTTTGCATTTAACCTGACTGTGGTTCCAGTTTGTGCCAAAATATTGTACTGTTGCTATTTGCTGTGCTTATCCTTGTTTTACAGGGGGTCCCCAGGGTCAAGCTAGAGGAACCAGCCCTGGTGGTAAGTGCAAACAGTGTGGGTAATTACCTGGTGAATAATGGTCATTGTGAAAGCAATTATTGTATATTGTTCAGGCCACTAGAAGGGAAATAGGGGGATTACAGTGTCCTGGATGGCTGTGTCCAGGTTAGCTTCACCGCTAACAACCTTGACCTCTGGGTGGAGGCACCCGTTTCATTACCCAGGCCCCTTAACCTGCTACTAGCCAAGCAGGCAGGGGTAGTAGCCCTTGGGATAGAGCCACCTGGGGTTACACCACCATCCTCTGCTGCTTATCCCTTGACCAATTTCTTATCCAGTTTGTCACCTTTGGACCCACTCCTCAGCTACCCAGTTTGCTTACTAGACTTTTACATATAATGGTGTTGAATGCTTTACTGAAATCTGGGTAGGCAACATTCACTGCTCCACACTGATCTAATTCATTAGTCACCCATTCAGAGATATTTCAGATCCATTTGACATGACCTCTCTCCCGTGAATCCATGCTGTCTTGGGTCTGGTAATTCATTGGATTCAAGACATTCCACAATCCTTTCCTTCAGCAGTGATTCCATTAACTTTCCACCACCAAAGTCAGGCAGACTGGCTTTTAATTGCCTGCTTCTTCCCTGTTTCCACTTTTGTGAAATGGGACTACATAAGCTCCCCCTCTGGTCCTCCAGTACCACTCTTGTTTCCAATCAGCTGTTAAGTAGACCTGTCAGAGGTGTAGCCAGTACCTCCCTGGGGTCATCAATACCCTTGGATGCACCCCATCTGGCCCCATTGCCTTGTTAACTTTCAGATTAGTGAGTCCCTTCAGGACTCTCTCCTCCAAAAACAGAGTAGTGTCCACTTCCCTCCCTCCCTCCAAAGCTTCTGTTACCTTTTGATGGCCCTTCCCCATCTCTTTCCTTTGTGAACACTGAACAAATGCATTTGTTTAGGATGTCTGCCTTTTCTTGGTCCCCCTCTGCTCAGTCCCGCTCTTCCTTTTTTCTGCTTTCAGTCCCACTCCTGATATTCCTTCTTTGGCTTAAGTACCTAACAAATGTCTTGTACCTCTTTGTCAAACCCTGGGCTATTCTCTTTTAAGCCTTAGAGCTCCTTATTGCTTTCCCCGATTCCTTCTGATTCCCCTGATACACTTCCCTATCCTCCTCCTTCTGCTTCTCCTTATACTGTCTGAATGCTACCAATTTACCCTTTACCTTTTCAACCACCTCTTTCAAGAATCATAATGGTCACTTTTTCTCTTGCTTTTGCTCACTTGCTTGATGCAGAGGGTTTTTATGCCTCCACTATGGCCCTTTTTTAGGTTCGTCCACTGTTTCTCCTCCCCAGTCAAGTCATCCCCCCCTGCCAGGTCATCCCTGAGGCATTCATCCATCTTTTTTAAAATCTGTCCTCCTAAAGTTCAGGACCCTCACCATTGTGTTGTTTGATTTCGCAGCTGTCCTTATCATGAACCACACTGTTCCCCAGTTGGCCTCCCACCTTCATGTCTGCAACACTGTTCCTATTAGTGAGTACCAGATCAATTTTATTCCATCACGAGTGAGTTCACTGACCAGTTGCTTGAGGTACGCAATTTGCAGGGAGTCCAGGATGTCCCTGATTCTATCTAAAGCTGCAGCAGGGAGGTTCCAAGCCACATCCAGTAGAGTGAAGTCCTCCACCACTAGCACCACCCCCTGTTCTGCCATCTTGCCAATGACTTCCACCAGTACCATATCAAACTCCGCCCACGGTGCTGAAGGTCTGTAGATCATGCCAGTGTGAACAGAGGCTCCATTCCCCCATCTCTAGGGGGACCCACAGTACCTCTGCTCCCCGTATTCCCTGCATCTCTATTGCTTTTATGTCTTCCCTCACATAAAGCACCACACCCCCTCCTTTCTTTCCCATCCTGTCTTCTGGGACTTCAGAGGAGCTGACTTTGATAAGATGGCCAACAGAGTTAAGCTAGCCCTGGCAAGAAGAAATACAGGTGAGGGGGTACAGGCAAAGTGGGCAACCATTAAGGATGCAATACTTGAAGCAACATCCCATTGTGTTAGAGATAAAAGGAAGTGCAAAAGAAGAAGGAAACCACTTTGGTTCTCAAAAATTGTAGCAGAAAAGGTCAGAGCCAAAAGGCTGGCCTTCAGGAAATATAAGGGAACGTAGCAGAATGAAGATAGGGAGGCATACCAAACTTCCCTAAGGGAAGCAGGGAAGGCAGTAAGGCAGGCAAAGGCCCAAACCGAAGAAACACTATCACAAACAGTAAAAGAAGGTGACAAGACTTTCTATAGATACATTAGTGAAAGGAGAAAGTCCAGAGGGGGTATTGCTTAGATCAAAGGGGATAAGGGGGCGTGTGAGGAGGAGGAGGACCATGTAAAAACATCTATCCTAAATAGATACTTCTGCTCAGTATTTACTGAAGAGAAGGTAGGACAGGGTCCACAGCTCAGCACCGTGGACACAGGGGGAGGGAGATGTGCACTAGTCCCTTCACAAAAGAAAGAGTCCTACAAGAGCTCTATAAGCTCAGGGAGGACAAGGCAATGGGACTTGATGGCATACATCCCAGGGTACTAAAGGAGCTAAGGGTGGAACTAGCAGAGCCATTATCAGAACTGTTTAGTGAGTCTCTGAGCACTGGAGAGGTCCCAGAAGACTGGAGAAGGGCTCATGTGTTCCCACTCCACAAGAGTAATAGTAAGGAGGAGGCAGAGAAATACAGACCAGTCAGTCTTACCTCAGTAGTGGGCAAGATTATGGAGGCACTCCTTAAGGAAAGGATAGTGCAACACCTGGAATCAATAGGAGCACAGGATCCAAGACAGCATGGGTTTACAACAGGAAGGTCCTGTCAAACTAATCTCATAGATTTCTTTGACTGGGTAACCAGAGTGGTGGACCAAGGGGGAGCAGTTGATGTCACCTGCCTTGACTTCAGCAAACCTTTCAATACTGTTCCGCGTAGAAGATTGATTAATAAGCTGGGTAGGCTCAGAGTGGGTCAGAAGTGGGTCAACTGGGTGGCAAACTGGTTGACAGGCAGAAAACAGAGAGTAGTGGTAAACGGTATACAGTCAGAAGAGATGCAAGTCACAAGTGGGGTACCTCAGGGATCAGTCCTGGGGCCAGTCCTCTTCAATATCTTCATCAGTGACATTGCAGATGGACTGGAGGGTAAGGTTTGTCGGTTTGCAGACGACACCAAGATCTGCAACAGAGTAGATTCTCCAGATGGGGTGGGCAGAATGAGAAGAGATCTGGATAAACTGTCAAAATGGTCAGAAGAGTGGCAACTGGAGTTTAATGCAAAGAAGTGCAAGATCATGCACATAGGGAAGAGAAACCCTGAAGCCACCTATAGGCTGGGAGGGGAGTTGCTGGTAGTCACAAGGGAAGAAAGAGACTTCAGCATCATCATCACAGATGACCTGAAATCATCCAAGCAGACCACTAAAGCAGTAGGTAAGGCTAGGGGGATGTTGGGGTGTATTAGTAGGGATATCACAAGTCGTAAGAGAGAGGTAATAATCCCTCTTTACAATACACTGGTTAGGTCCCATTTGGAGTACTGCGTGCAGTATTGGAGGCCACACCTTCACAAGGACATTAACCAAATTGAGGCAGTCCAGAGAAGGGCAACCAAAATGGTGCAGGGACTGCATCAGAAAACATATGAAGACAGATTAGCGGAGCTCAATATGTATACCCTAGAGCAAAGGAGGGAGAGAGGTGATAAGATCGAAACATTCAAACACCTTAAGCCTAAGGGCATTAACAAGGTGAAAGAATCTAACATGTTTCAATATAAGAAAAATAGCAGGACAAGAGGACACAGCATGAGATTAGAGGGAGGCTGATTAAAGGGTAATATGAGGAAGTTCTTTTTCACAGGAAAGGTGGTGGATGCATGGAATGGCCTACCTCCAGAAGTGGTGGATATGAATACAGTGCAGGGCTTCAAACAGGTATGGGATAGGCATAAGGGAGCAATACAGATGAGTATGAATAGATAGGTCAGTGACAGAGCAAAGGTCAATGGCACATTCATAAGATAGAAAAAGAAATGAGCAGATTGGATGGGCCTCGTGGTCCTTATCTGCCATCAACCTCTATGTTTCTATGTATGTAGAGTACAGCCTGAATTGGCTATGTCCCAGTTATGATTTTCAGTGCACCATGACTTGGTAATGGCCACAGTATCTAGGTTGGCCTCTGCCGCGATATCCTCTGGGTCTGGAATCTTATTTGATAGACTTCTAGCATTCACACACATGGCCTTCCACATTCTGTTTCTGCTTTGCTTGGTACCCCCTTCTTTTTATGCTTTTGGCCCTCTCTCTCCTTCCCCCTCTCTTTTTAATGCTTCCAGTCCCATCCCCTTTCATTTCCACTGCCCTGCTTACTTTAATAATTTCCACCCAGGGGGATTCCATTCCCTTAGTTTCTCCCTGCTTTGTTCTTCAGCTTGTGGTGGGGCAGTTGCTGCCTCCCCGATTTCTTCTGCCACCCCCCCTCAGCTAGTATAAATGTGCATCAGAATAACAATTAAACCATCCACCGAGAACTGCAGTTCCCCTCCTGGATAGATGGAGGTCATCACCCCTGTAAAAGCCCTTATCCATCCAGGTAGATCCCTGGTCCCCACTGTAGCTGAACCTCTCCTCTCTGCACCATTCCTTCAACAATGAGTTGAAGGCCTTGGTGTAGAGATTCCTCTTCTTCCACATGCCATAGACAGGTAGCACCTTAGCAAAAGTCACTGAGTGGGCTACCTTCTGAGACCCCTCCCCAGCTCCTTAAACTCCCTCTGCACTATCCCAGCCCCATGCCTAGCCAGGTTATTAGTCCCCAGGTTAACAATGATATTCAGCTCTCCCTCTTGTCCTACTGCCTTAGCAATCCTCTGGATCTGCTTCCCATCTCTCCAGGCTGTGGTGCCTCATAGGCACCTAACCTCCCTCTCCTGCCCTTTTCTATTCCCCACTCTATCCCCTCACAATCGAGTCCCCCACCAGAAGATGCTCCCTCCTTTTCCTAGGGTAATCGTAATAGAGAGGCACTTCTAAAGGAAAGACTGGTAGATTATCTTCCATCTGGCTTGATACAGGACCCAAAGCAGAATGGATTCATGTGAGGGAGATCACATTAGACAAACTGGATAGAGTTCTTTCTGGCACTCACTCAGTGGAAGGGACTGTGACCAGTGTGGTTGCTCAGGTCTCAGTACTAGGCCCAGTCCTCTTTAATGTCTTAATACGTGACATTTCAGAAGAACTGGAAGGGAGGGTGTGCTTCTTTGCAGCTGACTCCAAGGTCTGCAATAGGGTGGTCACTCCAGAGGGGGTGGAAAGAATGAATAGAGACCTGAAAAAAGTTTGAAGAATGATCAAGGGTATGGCAGCTGGACCGCAATGCAAAAAAAGTGTAAAAGCATGCACCTTGGGTGCAGAACTCCAGAGGCAGAGTACAGAATGAGGGGGGAGAGTGTTGATGATCAATAAACTGGAAAGAGACTTGGGTTTAATCAATGGATGACCTTAAGGTGTCAAGGCAATGTGACAAAGCAATAGGGAAAGACAATGGGATGCTGAAGTGCATCAGGAGGGATACTGAAGAGGACTGGGCCCGGGACAGATCCCTGTGGTACACCATTCATGACCTCCCTCTCTTCTGATTTGACCACCACTACCCTCTGCTGCCTACCCTTTAGTCAATTACCTACCCATCTTACTATGTCTCTAGCTGCACCCAGATCTTCAGTAGTCATCTGTGCGGTACAGAGATGGAAGCCTTGTTGAAGTTGAACTAGAGTAAATCTATGGCATCTTCCATGGCCTCAATGTCATCCCTAACAGAAAGGACTACGCCTCACCCTCTACCTTTTTCTCTGTCCTTCCTGAACATTGTGTACCCAGGGACTGTCAGATCGCAGTTGTTACTTTCAGAGGCTGAAGTTTCTGTGATGACAACAAGGTCTAGCTCAGGATCTGACATCACTGCCTGGAGCTCGCTGATCTTATTACCCAGGCTCATGGTGTTCAGATAGACTCCCTTCTTTTTTCTACCTATCAATGAAACAGCAATTAAATAAAATAAACAATAGGGTTTTGACATTATGTGTGTTTTTTTACACTCCCTTAGTGTGTAATACCATCATGCACCCCTCATGCTTCACACTGTTTTTTTATGTGGTATCATGCACCTCGAGCGTGTAAAAAAACAAAACTCATAAAGTACAATGCCCCATGCATTATTCAATATATAATATATAGTTCAGTGCTGCTGTGCATGAAAATTCATATACTATACTTTCAGATACTGTTGTACCACAGTAGTGATGTCAGAATGCTGTTGCACCACAGTAGCTATTTCATACTCAGGGATGTCCAGGCAGCAACTCCTGCTGGAATAATCACAATGGAAACACTGATGCATTTAAACAGCCATGTTGCACTTTCATGACAATACCTAACTGCCTTCAGGTTTGGCAAGGCAATTTTTATTTAAAAAGACGCCCATCCCAGAGGCTCTGGGCGCCGAACATATTTAAAAATACATACAAAACACTATCAATAAATTATCTATACAAAATAACACTACAATATACAAAATAAATAATCTGTCTTATAACTCAGTATTATAAGTCAATACTGTGATCAGCAATACCTACTGGCTAAGTTACAGCCAGAGACCAGATTAGACAAAAGGTTCAGGGGGTAGAAGGAACTATAACACAAAGTTTGGGAAAGTTTGATTATACAAGAAGGCCTTGAGGTGGGCTTAGAACACCTCAACAGAAGGGGCAAGGTAGCATGGTTGGGACAGAATGAAGGGTATAGTGGTTGCTCGGGGTGGCAAAATCAGGAAGGAGAACGGTGGGGAGGATGGGGAGGGCAAGGACCCTAGAGGGACGGTCGGTCCCAGGGCTAAACAGGAAACTCAGGCAGACTGGCTGGACCACTGGTCTTTGTCTGGCATCGTAGTCCTTGTTTCTATGTTTCTGTTGTAAAGACGAGATTCCCTGTATGTCTTCACATTACTGCAAGCACATCCTCTGTTTTAATCTTTGTCTTTTCATTGTATCAACAGTGTATAAACAATAGACCCTCGCCAGTTCTTTAAAATGTGACCAATTTCCTTTTTGTTTCATAAACAGACACCAGGAGCAGACTTGGTCCACATAGATGAGCAAAGACACCCTGACCAGTTTTAAATCGCAGTTCATCTTAAAGGGAGCTAACATCATGACACACCTACACCTGTTATGTTCCCAATCACACTTACATAACATAGTGGCTCTTTCGCAATTTTACCATAATTAATTACAAATATTTGGACTACAAAACTAATGGCATGTTGACATTAAGGAGGCATATTCATACAAGCAGCATGCTCTGTCTGGCACACTTGAACAAATATCTGACTGTGGTAGCACTGTGCAAAGTGCAAAAGCATGGTGCACCACAGCCCCCTGCTGGCAACAGACATCCAGGAGCAAATTGGGCTAATGCCTTTGCTCCTGGTTGCCATTTTCAAAGGCATGTATAATTATGAGAACACAAGGGATGCAAGGTGCTATAGGGCCATTTGCATGCCATTATGTGCCATTTCGCAGCCCTGTGCAATGCCTCTAAGCCTTTGCATGCAAGGAAGCATTATGCAGAGACTCTGCCATTACCCCCTCCTTCACCCAATCCCTGTTGTTGGTAGAAATCTATTCCTGTAGTCCAGTGATTTCCCCTTCCCCCCAGTCTCTGTTCTTGTAAAGTATGCATCCCTGGCAGTCTAGCTGTACCCCTGTCCTTGTCTGAACTATGTTGTCCCAATGTGTATATCTCTGCAAGTCCAGTGGTACCACTGTCATGCCTCAGTTGCTGTTCTCATGAAGTATCTCTCACTAGCAGTCTTGTGTTAGCCCCTCCTGCCCTGATTCCTATTGTAGAACTAAGTGTGCCCCCTCTCCAATCCACTCACCCACTCAGTGCCCCCCTCCACTCCCCCGGGTCTGGCACCCAACACCCTAAGAAGACTGACTTTATCTACAGGTGAGAGGAGGATGGAGACCATAATAGACACTTCTCTCACCACCTTAGCCTGCTGCCAGCCGAATAGATGGGACTGAGCATACACTTTCTGTGGAAGCAGCTGTTTTCCCACTGTGCCCAGCTCATGACTGCCCAGGGCTCTGAGTATACAACCTCTGTGTCCTGACCCCAGTCAATTCCCTATCCACCAGGTCAGTTAGCATCAAAGGATACAACTGTTAAAAATTATAGGAAGTAATTTTTATGCCTTTAGATACCCACCTGCTTCCGTTTTCATTTCTGTCCTGTATTCTGATGTTTTGACCCTTTTTTTGTTAAATTAATAATCTAATTTGTATTGTCTTAGTAACTACCATGAATACCAGGCTCCTCAGCAGCTACTGTTCTCTGCTTTTGTACTACCTGACTGTTTTCTGGTATTAGTAACACCTCCTGGCCACTTAGATTAATAATGTGTAATGGCTCGACTGATATCATCGAATGTACCAAAAACATAAAAAGAAGGAGCAGCAGCTGCTGAGGAGAAGGGGACACAGTATAGATTTGTAGGCACCATAATGCTAGATTGTTAATTTATTAAAGAAATGGACAAATCATACCAGAATATATGACTGACATGGAAAGAAATACAGGAGGGCACTTAAGTGTAAAAATCATTTCCTATGAACTGGGGGATGGTGCCAGTAGCAGGCTGCTGTAGATTGCTGATGACTTTAAATTTGCCAAGACCGTGACAGAGGAAGAGAATGTGCTGCTGATGGACCTACACTGGGGGCATGGCCGGATAAATAGGAGGTTTAGTTTAATGTCAGGAAAAAAAGGGTACTTCACCTAGAGGTGAGGAAGCAGCATTAGTGGAGGACTCCGGACCCCACTGTAAGATGTGCAATTACGAACTGTAGTTTTTTTAGTGTACTGTCTCTGTACCATACACAGTTTCTGTACTGTTTTAGAGTTCCGCTCTAAAAACTAAACAAAACAGGGGTGTGGTGGTGGCGCCCCTCCCCCCAAATAATACAAAAACGTAAATATTAGCTGTTTTTTGTTATATGGGGGACTGTGCCCCCAACCCCTTTTTTATTTAGAAGGTAGAGTGTATGAGGGGAAATAGGACCCTAGGCAATATACTTAGAAATATTAAAAGTAGACCCAGAGAAGTAATCATGCCTTTATAGACATCCTTGGTTAGACCTGTTCTAGAATACAGAACCTCCTTTTGTTCCTTTCAGAATATAAGCAGTATTAAACAACTAGAAAGAGTCCAAAGGAGGATTACAAAAAAAATACATCCACTAGGAAATATGTCATACTCAGATATGCAGATAGGTTGAAGGAACTGAACCTGTTTTCCCTTTTATATAGAAGGATCAGAGAGGATCTGTGTTATGTGTACAAAGCCTTCCAAAACAATACTATATGAGTGTCTTCGGGGTTAACTATGATGAATGGTAATGAAACATCACGATTTCACGGTCTCCAGCTGAAGAGAGATTTCTACCGAACAACCAGTAGAGAGTATTGGTTTAGCCACAGAGTTGTTGAAACCTGGAACACCTTGTCAGAATCGGTAGTAACACACACATCTGTAGACTCCTTTAAAAGGGTGCTTCATAATCATATGGGACATTTTAAGATTACATTTTACCACTGAAAAGTGGCAAGTCATAATAATGGCCAACAGCCAAATGACTTGCATTCCAATCTATGAACCTATGAACCTATGTTTCTATATGATACGATCTGCAGCTGCTGATGCAGTAGCACAGCATACCATAGTGTATGTGGAACTGTTAGCTGCTCCACAGTACTGTGGGATAGATGTGTAGTTATGCTGTTTGTGTAGTGGGGTCATTAGTCCTCCACTTATGCTGTGAGTACAAGTGGGTCCAGAGACCTCCACTAATGCCGAGGAAGTCAGGTTGCACAATTACCTTGCATGGTGTAACAGTGGACAGACCAACAGGGGAAAGAGTTTGGTACTGATAGTGAATAGTAAGCTGAAGCCAGGTAGGCAATATGCTGCCATAGTTAAAGGAGCAAGCACAATGTAGGGATCTACTAGAAGGGGGATATAGAGCAGATCACGTCCAGTCCATCAGCCACAGTGCTGCCACGTGGGGGACCACATGTGGCAGTACAGCAGAGGTATTGCGGGGAGGGGGAGAAGCTTTTTTTTTTTTAGATACTCTATTTTTTGGTGGGGGAAGTGGCAATCCTCAATGTCGCCCCTCTCTAACCCCACTGCCAAGCCACCTGCTGTGGAACACTCCTCCCTGCCGTCGATGTCGCCAGGGCTCCCCCCCCCCCGGCAGTGGAGGTGTCGCAGCTGCACCACTGCAAACTGGATCAAGGTACGTGGTGGGAGGAGGTCCACTTAATGACCGGGGCACACAGGGTGGAGAAGCTCACATCATCCGGCTGGCTCCCCCCACTTTTTCCCCAACCCATACCCTGTAGGCCATGTATGTGCAATGACATTAACGCGGCATGAACATGCACCCACAAGTGCACCGCAGACATTCACCGACTACTGTAGTTCCTTTCTTCTGACAGTCCAGGCCTGGCACCCAGCCTCTGCTGGGTGGCACAAAGGCATCAAACCACCATGGAACCTCCCCTCAGAGGTGGAGAGCAGTCCATCGGACACTCTGCCAACCTCTCCATGGCTGACACTCAGACTCTGGGATCCACTCCTGAACCCAGGTCACCTGCACCCCAAGCAGTAGTGCTACCACTGCACTGGTGGGCTGGCTATAGGAAGGGGAGAAGCTTGACTGAGCTCTTCCCAGAGGATCTGTCTCAAACAGAAGAACAAGGATTCATGACATCCAGTAATTAGAAGCAAAGAAGTCAGTATAGCCATTAGAGATTTAGTGTCTGGCAAATCTCAGGACCATATGGAATCCCTTCTGACTTTTGCAGAACCTTCAGATTAAAACACAACTATTTTATCAACTGTAACATTTCAAGAGCAGTGGAACCAAAAATAGCAGACAAGGAAATGTTACACATTTTAAGAAGTAGTCAGTTGTAACTTTTTATTTCTGAAGTATTTTTATTTTTCTGTTCACTCGTTAGAAAGTTGTCTATGTGAATGTATTATGTGGGATGTGTGGAATAGTATTCTGCCTGGCAGCTGATATATTTTGTTCTGTTCCCCCCACCACACCATCAGCACTGTGAACTCACCGACTGTGACATCACAGGTGACTAACCTGGCTGCTACTGAGTGGCTCTTCCTGAGCAGCTGTGGTGTCACAGTCAATGAAGTCACAATACTTATGATGTAGTGGGGGAAATGAAACTAAACATGTCAGCTGCCACGCAGAGTGCTATTCCACAGATCACACCTACTAACATCAGGTAAAAAGTCTTCTAATCTCCAAAAGGGAAAAGAAAAAGCACCTCAGATATAAAATGCAATAATTAACTGCTTTAAAAACTCATTTTAATTTTAGGCAGTGCACTAGCTATATAAATAAAATCCCAGACTAATTTTGGCCTTTTTGAAAATGACAAAATCTGGATAGATGTTCATTGTATAGACCTATCTTTCTGCTGAAAATAGACTACAAAACACTCACAAAAATATTTGTAAATAGAATAGAACTACCAATATCCTAAATTATACATCCAGACCAATCAGATTTTGGCAAAGTTTGAAGACAGGCAACTTATATTAGAAGGATGGTAAATGTAATAAACCAGGCTAAAAACGATCACCCTAGTCTACTAATGTTAGATGCCGAAAAGCCTTTTGATCACGTGGAATGGGATTTTATGAAAACAGCCTTTTTAGTGTAAAGACAAAGAACCTTAGTGCATCACCACTGAGGCAAGGGCTACCACAACATAACATTATGTGGTGATTTGCATATACGGCTCATGATGCTTTGCATTATGGGGGTATGTGTGATTTTGTATTTCTTTGAAACTTGGCTTCCGGCTAGTTCCCTTTGGGGTAACCCTTGACTCAATGCTTATGCACTAAGGTTCTTTGTCTTTCAGCTTGTTTTTTGTTTTTATTTGGCTCACCACAACCCAAACCCGATAAACCAACTTAGGGTAGTTGGTTCATTCCACTGGGTTGTCAAACAGACAATGCACACTGATGAGTCCTGGTAGGATGAAACACAAGTCTGTGTCTTCAGTTGGCACCCTTTGCAGACTATGTGAGAGGCCTTTCGGCACCATGCATTCCTGCTTAAAGTTGAACCAGCATAACATTTTGTGGTGATTTACATATATGGCCCATAATGCTTTGCATTATGGGGGTATGCATGATTTTGTATTTTTTATTAGTGTAAGCCCCCCTATCTTTGAGAGGGGCTTACGTTTACCATTAGGGACCCTGCTCTCATGCCTTCTCCCTTGTTTAAGGTTTCTAGGTAATGGGGGGCACAACTTTGGCCTATACCTTTAGACTGCCATTATGGGCAGTCTTATAGTCCATAAAAGGAGGGAGCGTGGGTCATTCTGGGGGGCAGATTAGGTGGCTGGCTGGGAGATGGCAGGACAGGCAGTTAGGGAGGAGCTCGACAGTCTGGGTTGGGCCTGTGTTTCTGGAGAGGAAACTTCCCCTGTGAGTGTAAGGTAGAGCCATGAACTAAGCAACGTGGCACCAGTAATGGGTGCTTCATGGAAAGGGGTCTCAGTTAGCCTTCCAGCATCATGTGGGGTTCTTGGGGCTCCAGTGGGAGAGAGGTAGTGAGACTGCCAGTAGGAGGTAGTCAGTGGGGTCCCAGGCCTGGGGAAGCAGGTGTGGACTGCCAGGGCTGGAGGTTTTGTGGCAGGATTCCTCCACAGGAGGGTTGGTGGCAGCTTTCTTCTTGGTCCTGGTGAGGCAGGGCAGTCCAGACCAGTGTAAGGGGGTTCCAGAGGCTTTCCACCCAGTTTAAGGGGCCTGCTTGGAGGGGCAGGATCTGGGGCGCCATTCACAAGCTGTTTGAATGGGCAGCAGGTTGAAGGATAGGCCCTGGGATGCGCTCCAGACCCGGTATGCTTAAAGCAAGCTCGCAGAGATGGCTGAGTGGGATGTGGGTGAGAGGCATTCCTGAGACTGTTTCTTCCCCAGTAGCTGGAGAAAGGAGGCCAGTGGGTACAGAGGCCACGTTCCAGAGAAGGGGAACGTTTGGTAGAAGAACTGGTCAGGGAGGAAAAATTCCTGTGATCTTGTGGCAAGGGACCAGGTGGGAAAAGCTGCTGGCTTCTCTATAGGGAGTGGAGACTGACCACAGCGGAGAGATAGAGGAAAGGAATAGTCAGTGACCAACTTAACAGCATCGAAGGGTTTGCGTGGCACTGGAGGCTATGATTAGATTTCTGAGAGGTTTCCAGTACATCATCCAAGGTTTCATCAGCTGTCTGAAGTGAAATTCTGCCTAAGATATCTTGTCTCCTCAGTTTGTGCGCCGTTTTGAATAGTTGTGCTCCATGGAGCTGAATGATGAGAACATTTTTTTAAGCAAGTAATGGAAGCTACTGAGTCCTTGCAATTCATTGGAACCTCAGGAGAAATAAATTGGTTTGGTTGCTTAATCCTAAGTGTTCGAGTGTTTTCAAAGTTTTAATTGAGTAACGGATTGTTGAGAGTTTAATGAATTTGTAACCAGGCTTCTTTGGGGGGGAGTTTAAAGTTTATAGCCCATTTTGTAGTTCGGTGAGTTTCCTGGATCAGGATGCTAGTATGGAATCTAGTGTGAGAGGAGGAGAAGAAGAGGCTTCCTGATCCAGATGGGCACCTGAGAGAAGCTCGAGGGGTGGCAGTTCCAAATCTTTTCTGCAGTTTGGCACCCAGGCCATAGTACGATTGAACCATTTATTTTCTTTCATGGTTGATGAGTGTTCTGATCTGGGTTTCCTTCGAAGTATGCCCCCTCCCCGCCATAACATCTGGTGCCCCTAGACAAATGGGGAGAGGGTGGCTACATTAGATATGGGATTGAGCCTAAGTATTTGGATCTCTTTACAATACACCAAGAACTACAGAGTGCTGTATTGCCAATAAAGAAAATTCAAGAAACATAGACCTGCAATGAGGTACATGGTAGGGTTACATACAACAAAGAAAACAGTAGGGCTACCCCCTGCAACTTTTTTGCACTAGCAATACAGCCATTGGCAATAATGATTAGGCAAATTAATCTTACTAAGGGAATTAATTTGAGCAGGTTACAACATAAATTCACTGCCTTCTGCAGCCAGTATAGTGTTATACTTGTGCAACTGTGTTAGTTTGGTTTTGGCCGTTTGCACTCTCTATTCCAGAAGAATTACCACCCTGTAGGGGTACGAAGGTAAGGAACCCTTGGAAAGGGTTACACCCCTAGAGGTGCAATGGGATGGTTCCCATGGCTAAAGGTACCTTAGGAATTCCCCTAAGGAGAGAGTGCTGCTGCTGGAGGAGGAGGAGGGGAGGATGGTGGGGCAAAGAAAAAATGCTTCACAGTGAGGCTTAGAGGAACTGTTTATATAGCTCAGGAAGTGGGAGTGGCTGGCTGCTTGGCCACTGAACTACAGGCAAGCCTTTTATTTCACTGGCCTACGCAACCAGTATAGTGTTATGCCTGTGCAACTGTGTTAGTTTGGTTTTGGCCATTCACACTTTCTATTCCAGAGGAATTACCACCCTGTAGGGGTACAAAGGCAAGGAACCCTCAGAGAGGGTTCCACTCCTAGAGGTGCAACAGGACAGTTCCTGTGGCTGAAGGTACCTTAGGAATCCCCCCCCCCAAAATGTAGTTTCATCCCCAAAAAGGAGGCAACATGAAGCATATGAGCAAGCAGTAACTATGACATAGGAGTAGTAACTGTGATGTAGTAGTAGAGAAGTATAGGCAGTTTGATAATGCAATGAGATGCGCAGTTGTCGTAATGACTGCCCAGGTCTGCGTAGCATGATACTGCTGGTTTGCTTTGAGAGTAGGGATCCCCTAAGGAGAGAGGGGATGGCAGGACATCCTCCACCTCCATCCAACAATGGAACCTACCTAAGAAACTAGGGGAAATAACTAAGCTAAGTGTTATGACCTGAGGCAACAGAGGAGAGAGAAAAAAAACCTATGAGGAGGAAATCTCTGGGGATCCAAGGCCTAGGTCGCCTTCCCTCCAGGCTTGGGACAGTTTATCTAGTGACGACTCTGCAGCTGCAATTTTAAAAACCCAATTAAAGGGAGGTGGAAAATATTCCAATTTGGAGGAAGGCTCTCACGCCAACCTTCTAGTGGAAACACCGTGGAAGGTTGTGAGAAAACTCTGCAACAATACATGCATCCAAAGCACAGGAGGAGAGCAGCAACTGCTGAGGCACTCACCTGGCCTACCCACCCTAAATCAAACCAGGTGAACCAGAGGCAGTTGTAGGGAGGATGCGGTGAAGGTGCCTCGCTAGGGAAACACTATATAGTGGAACACTAGAGCCAAAGGAGATCATCGTAACCACCCTTCACTGCCAGTCTTAAATTCTACACCAGGAGCTGCTGTCGCATAGCAGGCAGCTAAAGCCAAGCCTGGGGCAAGGACATTCCCAGCTATGGGCCAGGTGAGAAGGATCCCGCCCCAAGTTGGACACGCTTGAGATGTGGACTAAAGCAGAGCGAGACCATCGGCTGCAGGAACCCTGTGCCAGAATAGAATGGCTGGCATGCCCCAGAAAGTGATTGAGAGCTGAAAAGCTGGTGAGCTGAATGAGGATGGCGTGCTGAGATCGTAATGAGCATTGAGTGCTGAGACCTTGCAAGGTCGAATGCAGATTGAGTACAGCAGAATCCCAGGCTGAAGCTGAGGGGATGGCAGTAGGCATGAAACAATGGTTTGCGTAAGCAAGGAGCAACAGTTGCGTAAGCAGAGTGGACCTGCACGTAGGTCAGTAAGCAGTAGTAGTGACAGGAGGACCTGCATAACATATGGTATAGCAATTAAACAGCACTGAATTGGGGGCAAGCCAGCCAAACAGTAATAGCCAAATCAAGGTGCCAAACACTCTGAGGATTTTTGGTAGTGAGGCAATTTTAATAACAAAACTATATTAACAGCCACAGCAGGAGCTTAGTTGACTGACCTCAGAGTTGTACTGTAAGTGCAATAAAACAGGAGACGATGCTTGAAAGCAGGTGTAGCCAGGCAGTGCAATGAAGCTGCAAGAGAATGAGAGCAACAATGAGCAGCACAGCTAAGGTCAGTAAACAGTGTCAGGTGAAAAGAATTGAGTATGCAACATGGAGCAGCTATGGCTGACCTGAAACACACAGATAATAATTGCAGTTGCATTGCAGTAGTTTGAGCGTGGTGAGCACAGCGTAAAACACAGGTACTGGGTACAACAGTAATTAAAGTAAACAGTCTGCAGCAGTGGCTGTAGTTGTAGGTAACTGAAAGCAGTAGCATGAGCTCTGCGTAGCAGAATGCTAGGAGTTGCTGTGCAAGTAATTTGAGAGTTGCGAGTAAGTAAAGCAAGCAGTATAAGCCCCAGAGTAGCAGTATGCTAGGAGCTTAGAAACAAAGCCCCCCAAAAGAGACAAAACCAAAACACAGCAGAACAGAAAACAGGGAAGGCCCAAAAACTAGAAACACAAAACAGGGAAGCACACAGCCGGGAGGAAAGATACAAACCAGAAGCAAGAAAACAAACACCGAAGTCCAGCAGAGACACAGAAACAGCAGGCGGGGGTAGGCCCCAGCCAGCTCAGAGGACAAACCAACATAGCCTCTGGCTGCAAAGAAAAAATGCTTCATAGTGAGGCTTAGAGGAACTGCTTATATAGCTCAGGAAGTGGGAGTGGCTGGCTGCTTGGCCACCGAACTCCAGGCAAGCCTTTCATTTGAGTCTTCATGCAGATCATATTTTACTGTTTGTGGCTAACCCGGGACATCTTTACAAGAGCTGTTGACTGTAGTCAATGACTTTGGAAGAACAGCAGGCTACAAAGTAAACTGGAATAAGTCGAACATACGAAAATACGAATGTGTCAGCAGAAACAGACCACCCGGTCTATCTAAGTCTGCTCGAGTGTGCAGCCAACACCCCTAGTTTGCAGCTGCCTCACCCCCTTCCCCTTGTCATCCCACTGCCACCCCCCATCTTCCCCACCCACACTCTCCCCATTCCCTGTCCCATGCCCTTTTGAAGCTATTCACAGATTTACATAATACCACCCATTCTGGTAGGGAAATCTATTTTGCTACCACCCTCTCTGTGAAATAGTGTCTCATCATTTCCTTCCTAAATCATCCCCTCTCTATTCTTAGCCCGTGCGCCCTGGTGACCCTCCCCTCCTTAACTTAAAGACCCCATCTGCCCCATCCTTATTGATTCCCCTCAGATACTTGAATGTCTCTATCATGTCAACCCTGTCCCTTCTATCCTCCAGGGTGTACATATTCAGCTCTCCCAGCCTGCTGTCATAGTCTCTCCCCTCCATTCCACATATCATCTTTGTTGCCTTCCTCTGCACCCTCTCCAGTAGCCTGATATCACGCTTTAGGTATGGCCCCCAAAACTGCACACAATACTCTAAGTGTGGCCTTACTAGTGACCTGTGGAGGGGCAAGATCACATCTCTTCACCTGGATGAAAACCCCCTTGCTATGTACCCCATTGTTTGCTTTTGCAGCTGCTCTCCTGCACTGGGCAGTGTTGTTCACGGTCCCTGTTATCATTACCCCTAGGTCCTTCTCCTCCTCAGTGATCCCCAGCTTAACCCCCCCCAGCCAGTATTCTCTCCTTGGGTTCTTCACTCCAAAGTGCATAACCTTACACTTCTTTGCATTGAACCCCAGCTGCCACCTCTCTGACCACTCTTCTAGCTTGCATAGGTCCCCTGCAGCTGCTTCATCCTCCTCTCCATCCACCACTGTCTGATTTTGGTGTCGTCAGCTGAACAGACTTGCCTTGCTCACCACCCCTGCAGTAATGTCTAATATGAAGAGCCTGCATACTGGCCCCAACACAGAGCCCTGTGGCACCCCACTCCCTGCCTTGGAGTTGAGAGCTCCCCTCTCACCACCACCCGTTGCCACCTGCCACTCAGCCAGCTTGTAATCCAGTTCATCATTTTTTCCCCTACCCCTACACCAGTTAGCTTCCCCCTAAGTCGCCCATGAAGCACCGAATCAAAGGCCTTGCTGAAGTCCAAGTAAAGAACATCCACCACATGACCCTTATCCAGCTCACCTGTCACTCAGTCATAATATTGTATGAGGTTGGTTTGACAAGACTTCCCCGAAACAAACCTATGCTGCCTCACATCCTGGAGGCCATTGTACTCCAGGTATGACACCAGTCTTTCCTTTAATATCATTTCCGTGAGTTTGCACACTATGGAGGTGAGACTATGATAATTACCCGGTTCATCCCTTGTCCTGCTCTTATGTAATGGTACTATGTGTGCCATCCTCCAGTCCAGTGGCACACATCCCGACTCCAGTGAGGTGCTGTACAGATCTGCCAGTGGCTCCACCAACACCTCCGCCATCTCCCTCAGCACCCTGGGGTGGATACCATCCGGCCCTGGTGCCTTGTCTACCTTCAGTGCCCTCAGTTCCTCTAGGACTCTACTTGCCTCAATTCTTCCATCTGTCACCTCCTCTCCTCCTGTCCCCGCCCTCCCAGCCCATGCTGGTAGCGGCCCCATTTTCTTCCATGAACACTGAACAAAAGTATTCATTCAGTGCTTCTGCCTGCTCCTCCCCTTTTCCATCCATCCCCACCCTTTTTATCCTCACTATTGTCTCCTTGCACTTCCTTTTCTCCCTGATGTATCTGAAAATGTCTTTCTCCCCCATTAATTCCCTGTGCTAATCTCAGCTCCCTCTGGGCCTTGGCTTCTCTCACTTTTCTGGTCACCTCCCTGGACCATCTTGCATATTCCTCCCTGTCCACGTCCTTCCCTGTCCTTCTAAACCTCTGGTGCACTACTCATTTTGCACACAACACCTCCACAACCTCGCTGTTCAACCAGCATGGTTTTCTTGCTCTGCTTCTCTTAATCTGTGCCTTGGTGCAGGTCTCTGTTGCCTCTGTAACCCCCATTTAATAATATCCAATTTCTGCTCCACGTCCATCTCCTGCCTTATGCCCTCCAGTTTCCCTTTCAGTACTTCCTGCATCCTCTCAAAGTCTGCCCCCCTGAAGTTTACCACTCGAGTAACTGATTTCCTCTGGCTCCCTGCACATCATGATATCAAACTACACCGTTTGGTGATCGCTGTCTGCTAGTGGGTCCTCTACCTTTATTTCCCTCACTGCTTCCCCATTCAACAATACCAAATCTAAAGTGTTCTTTAGCCTAGAAGGTACAATAACCAACTGTGTCAGGAGACCCTCCTGGATCGCATCCAGGAGCACTTGCTCCCTAGCACCGGAGGTGACCAGAATGCTCCAGTCAACCCCCGGCAAGTTGAAATCCCCCACGATGACCACCTTTCCTTTTCTACATACCTTTTTGATTTGTCGCGCTAACTCCCTGTCCAGCTCCTCAGACTGGGACAGCAGCCTGTATACCACCCCAAACCTCAATTTCCTACCCCTTGAGTCTATGAGCTGTAGTCAGATTGCTTCTGTTCTCCTTTCTTCTCCCTCATCCCTTGTGCATTTGATCCTGTCCCTCTCATAGACTGCCCCCCACCCCACATCCCCTCCCTGTGGTCCTTCCTGTATAATTTGTATCCTGGGATTACCAGATCCCAGTCCTGGTGCTCAGTTGCCCATGTTTCTGTGAGAGCTGCAATATCTACCCTCAAAACTGCTAAGAGTGCCTGTAGCTCAGTGGATTTGTTTCCTAGGCTTCTTACATTCAATGAGACCACTCTCCATAATGCCCCCTTCCCTTCACTAGCCTCCCTCTCCTGCCTTCTACTCCCTCCTTTTTTTGCCACCCCGAGTCCTTCCCTGTTAGCCTGGGGGTAGGCTGTGACTCCACTCTATCGTGATCCCTGCCTACCTGCTGTCCACTTGCCACCCCCCTATCTAGTTTAAATCCACCCTTGTCGCAATATACCTCCCCAGTCTTTGCTTTAAAACCTCCTTCCCCTCCCCACTCAGGTGCAGCCTATCCCTTGCAAACAGATTGTTATTTTCCCAGGTACTGCCCCAGCCGCCCATGACCCCATACCCCTTAGTTCGAAACCATTCCACCAACCATGTGTTCAACTCTCTAATCCTCTCCTTTCTCACTGTGCTTGCGCAGGGTACTGGGAGCACTTCAGAGAAGGCCATATACTCCCCAGTCTCCTCGCACAACCTTCCTACTTCCTCAGTCCTCTCCCTTGTTACTTCCACCATTTCCCCCACTAGGTCATTTGTCCCCACATGTACCACAATGTGTTGTTTCCTCCTACCCTGCTTTACGCACCTTAGGATTGCCTGTCCTGCCATGTCTGCCTTTAATCCTGGTATGGACTCCACTCATATCCAACCGTGCCTCTCCCCCTTGCTGTCCCATCTAATCCCCTTGAGTATGGAGTCCCCCAACACCAGTACACCCCCTTCCTCTTTCCTTGTGCCCGTCCGCCACCCCCCACCCAGGTTCTCGGCTTTTTTGAGCCACCAAGACTGTGTTTTCTACCATGAGCCCCCAGTGTCTTCCCCTGTCCCTCCCAATTAAGACCCTCCTCTCTGTTTGACTGCCAACCTTCCTCTCCCTCCCTACCTGAGTATTATCCCTCCCCCTGCCACATCATGCTCAAACTCTCCACTAGTAATGCCCCTCACTCCCTCTTCTTTGTGAGTGCTATCCCTTGTGCAATCACCTCCTGCATCCTCTTTCCCATGTGTTGCTAGTAAAGTAAACATGTTCCCTATCCCCTTTGCCTTACTATGTGCTTTCTCCTCCCTCCTGCCTATTGCTGCTCCTGTTTTTCTAGGTCGTACTAGAGTCCTCCCTTCATCAGCTGGCTTCCTGTCTAGTTTGTCCCCTCTCTCCTCCCTTGACACACTGTTCCTTCTCTGTGGTGCCCCCACAATATTCTCAGATGTCAGCCCTCCTACCAATGCAATCCTCCCCTCATCCCTCAACCTCCCCAGCTCCCTGTCAAGCCACTGAACCTCTTCCTCAAGCCTCCTTAGCCTGTGGCATACTGGGCACCCTCCCAGCCTCCACTGTATATTCATCTGCATTGCTGCCCCACAACCATTGCACCCAACAATCCTACCCATGGTCCACTCTACCGATACAGCCTCTCCACACTAACTATCCCTACAGCAAGTAGAATTTCCTAATCCTAGCACAGACTCTAACAGAAATTTTACCTGATATATTCCAGTTGAAGGGCCCCCCACAATATACACCTATCACACTAATCAGCAATTCATTGTGGATGCTGTACTCCTATTTGAGACCTGCCTATGCTTTTTCCCTGCCCCGTGGCTGCATTATTTGGATAGAACTACATGAGATACACCTGAAGCCCCTTCCTCCAGTTGCAGGGCAAGTGTTCCCCTACAAATGAGCTGTGCTCTGGGGAGTGAGGGGTGGGGAGGGTGGGATTAAGGCCCACACCTGACTCTCATGAGAGTGTATCAGCCCTGTATCTGCCCCTCACTGCATCTCCAAGCACTGAAACTTACTCCAGAGGAAGGTCCCCCCAACACACGCTGTATTAAACAAGTCAGCACTACTGCCCTAAAGTCCACAGACTGAAAAAGAATTTAAAGCTCATCCAGCAACTAAATTCTTTCCCCAGCTGCTCAGAAAAAGAAGGTTCAGACAATCTCTGCCAGATCCCAACTGCTTATGCAGTCCAGCTATGTGAGAAGCCCTGGTATTTAAGCCCCAATGAGCTGTAAATTGATCCTGGCTGAGAAGGACATAATCTTCCAGATCGCTGCTCACAATGCCTGTAGAAAAGATAAATGAATATCCAGCTTCCACTATGGACCCCCCACAACACACAACACTATTAAACAAGTCAGCACTACTGCCCTAAAGTCCACAGACTTAAACATAATTTAAAGCTTATTCAGCAAATAAATCCTTTCCCCAACTGCTCAGCAAAAGAAGGTTCAGACAACCTCTGCCAGACCACAACTGCTTCTGAAGTTATGGTAACATAGGAACAAAATAACTGATATTACCACATGAGATGGATTGTAAAGTGATTGATAACATACATTTTTTTTAGTTGTTTAACCAGGAGTAGCACACTAAGCCAAAAGCCTTTTTACAGGTGCGACCTGGGAGCATAGGGAAGTTAAGTGACTTGTTCAGGGTCACACAGTATGCAAGTGGAAGCTGTGGGATTCAAACCCAGGTCTGGTTTGCTGGATATCACCAGATTTGCAGCTCAAAGCCTTAAACCACTGCATTATACTGCCTCCTAAATACATAGGAGCAACACTAAGCAACAAGCTCTCATCACATAGAAAAATAGACTTTGACAGCAGATAAGGACCGATTGGCACACCTAGTCTGCCCATTTCCCTACCTACAGGATAAGCTGCAGATCCTATTTAACCAACAGCCTATTTTTTCCTACCTCCCCCCAAAAATTGCCTTATGTCTGTTCCATGCATTCTTGAATTCTCCCACAGTTTTAGACCCCACAACCTCCTCAGGAAGGCTGTTCGATGCGTCCTCCACTCTCTCTGTGAAAAAATACTTCCTCACATTGCCCCTGAGCCATCCCCCCTCTACCTTCAAATTGAGTCCCCTTGTTCTTGCATATCTCTTTTTCTAAAATATGCTACCCTCTTGGACTTGTTGATTCCACTGAGGTACTTAAAAGTTTCTATCATGTCCCCCCTCTCCCTCCTTTCCTCAAGGGTATACATATTAAGCTCCTTTAGTCTCTCCTTGTATGGCTTCTCTTGTAGACCTTGCACCATTTTAGTTGCCCTCCTCTGGACTGCCTCCATCCTGTCTATGTCCTTGCAGAGATGGGGTCTCCAGAACCGGACGCAGTACTCCAGATGGGGTCTCGCCAACTGTCTGTACAGAGGGATAACAACTTCCTGTTTTCTGCTGGTGATGCCTCTCCCTATACATCCCAGTATCCCCCCAGCCCTCCCTACTGCCTTCTCACATTGCTTGCTAACCTTAAGGTCATCTGATATGATTACCCCAGGTCCCTTCCATTTTTGTTGTTGTTACTACCCCTCGTAATCTTCCCCTGGTTTTATTTCCAGGTGCATTATTTTGCACTTCTTTGCATTGAATCCAAGCTGCCATACTCTGACCATTCCTCCAACCCTGCCAAGTCCCTTCTCATCCTTTCCAAGTCTCCTTGTGTATCAACCCTGTTGCAGATCTTTGTGTCATCTGCAAAGAGGCATACTTTTCCTTCCAGTCCCTCTGCAATGTCACTTATAAAGACATTAAAAAGGACTGGACCCAGTACTGAACCCCGTGGTACCCCACTAGTAAACCCCCCTTTCTTCAGAGTGGACTCCATTTACAATTACCTTCTGTGTCCTGTTGTCCAGCCAATGTTTTATGCAGGCTACCACCCTGGGACCCACTCCAGGCTGGTTAATTTGACTATTAATCTTTTGTGTGGGACTGTGTCAAATGCCTTGCTAAAGTCTAGGTAGGCCATGTCCACAGCCCTTCCCTGGTCTACTACTTAGGTCACCCAGTCAAAGAAATCAATTAGATTCATCTGACATGACCTTTCTGCTGTGAATCCATGCTGCCTTGGGTCCTGTGCCCCACTGTCCTTTAGGTAGTCAACAATTCTTTCCTTCAGAAGTGATTCCATCACTTTCCCCTACCACAGAGGTCAACAGGTCTGTAGTTTCCTGCCTCTGTCTAGCTCCCACTTTTGTGAAGGGGAATCACATCTGCCTTCCTCCAGTCCTCAGGTACCACACCATCCTCCCATGATTTGTTAAAAAGGTTAGTCAGTGGTGTCACTAGTTCTGTTCTTAATTCTTTTAGAATTCTGGGGTGAATTCCATCAGGCCCCATTGCTTTGTCCACCTTCATTTTTAGGAGTTCTTTCAGAACCCTTTCTTCTGTGAAAGGACTGGGATCGAGCCCCCCCCCCCATCCAGAGTGCTTCTGTTAATTGGATTAAGCATCTCCTCCTGTTTTGTGAATACTGAGCAGAAGTATTAGTTCAATATCCCTGCTTTTTCATTGTCCCTCTCTGCCCACCCACCGTCCATTATATTCAGCCTCACTATCCCTCTCTTTGTCTTTCTACGCTCCCTGATATACCTATAAAAGGTTTTATCCTCCTTCTTAACCAAGTTGGCTATCTTTTCCTCAGTTTGGGCCTTTGCTATTCTGACTACCCTCCCTGCTTCCTTCCGCCTTAACTGGTACAGTTTTCTGTCCTGCTCCTTCTGTGTGTCTTTATACTTCCTAAATGCTATCTTTTTCTCCCTAACCTTCACCACCACCTCTTTTGAGAACCATAGTGGCTTTTTCTTTCATTTTGATTTATTTGCTTCACACAAAGGCTTGTTGCCTCTGTGATTGCAGTTTTGATGTTTCCCCATTGTTGCTCCACCCCTCCTTCTAGCCTGTTTGCTAGTGCTTTTCTAAGCTACTCTCCCATCTTGCCAAAGTTGGCCTTTCTGAAGTCCAGAACCCTCACTTTTGTATGGCTTGACTCTGTTGCTGAGTTTATCGTGAACCACACTTTTTGGTGGTCACCTATTCCCAGATGGCCACCCACTTCTAGATCTGAGATCCTCTCACTGTCCCCATTTCAGAGTATGAGGTCTAAGATTGCTCCCTCATGAGTGGGTTCCAAAACTAGCTGTCTGAGGCATGCCACCTGAAGGGCATCGAGAATTGCCCTGCTTTTGGATATGGCTGCAGCAAAGGTGCTCCAGTTGGTCCACTTGGTGCTTTTAACTACAACTCTCTTATGACACATGACACAAACTTTAGGAAGATGTAACCTCGTGCCCTTAACTTTAATGGACAGGATAAATGTAATCAAATGAATGTTTACCCTTGATGTCTCTTTTTGTTCCAATATCTTACGATATCACTATGACATGAATTTCTAAATGTACTTCATAAAAGGATTACCAAATTCATAAGAAATGGTAGCAAACCGAGACTAATCATAAAAATATGATACCTGTCAAAGAGCAAGATGACTAAACCTCCCTACCAGGGGCGTAGGTGGGAGAGGGGTGTTCAGGGTGTTCAAACACCCCCTGAAATTACCTCCAACATTTTTAAGGGACAAAACAGAATCCTTATTTCCGCAGCATGGTTCCTCTAAATGCACACCACTTGTGCAATCGACTCCTGAGTCCTGGCTGCTGCTGGATTCTGACTGGAATCGCTGGGAGTAGGACTGGGAGCAGCAAGCAGAGTGTGTGGCCGCTGGTGCGAGGATGAGGAGACGGAGGCCGGCTGGCAGACTGGCAATCCATGATGGGATGATCTGGTCTGTGTCTGCTCCACCTCCACTTTCAGCAGCAGCCAATGAAAGGCCATGGCTTGAATTTGGCAGCTTGGAGCTTTGAAGTGCACCAGCACACACACACACTGCCACATTGCCTCACATCAACACACACTACAGACAGCCCAGGAGAGGAGTGAGACAGAGCACTAAGGAGTATTGTTGTGTCTTGTGTGAGAAGCTCCAGGGCAGGGATATTTTTATTTTTTGGAAACTTGGAGAGGGGTCGGAGCCGATCAATAGGAATAGCTGGGAGAGAAGTTTTTTTTTTTGTCCATTCTTTTTGTCTCCTCCTACACCCCAACACCACCACTCCTTTGGGCCTCCTAGGGCTCCATCCCCGGCAGTCCTCTTTGGATCACCTCCCCACAGATAGTAGCAAATCCCGAGTTGTTCCAGTGTATCCTATCGCGGGCAGGTCCCCTTCCTCCGAGGGGGAAGGCACCAGGTGGCAGGGAACCCCAGCACACTGTTTTTTTTTTACTTACAGTCCGGGATGCTGCTGTGGTGGAGGATGCTCCCAGAGGCTCTGGGGAACACGGAGAGTGGAGGCTGTCATCCGGAGGCACCGAAGCCGATTTTCCAGCTTTCTCTTTTAAGTCCTTCCTGCTTCCGCTACTTGTGTTACCCCTGGTCTCCACTGGGGGCCACTATAGAGTGGCGCTATCCCCCCACCCCTCCCCAGGAGAGGAGAGCAGTCCTCCGGACACTCAATCCTCTCCTTTCCCCTGCCAACCCATGGTGCCCAAGTCCATTCCCAAACCCAGGTCATCGGCGTGGGCTGAGGTAAGGTGCCAGCGCCTCAGCCCTCTGCACCACCGGGCTGGCTAGTTTCTGTTTTTGACCTGTATTGGTCCTTCCAGTCATCGCTCATTGGTCAGAAGAGAAAGAATAGATTCTCAGTGCCACTGGCCCAGAGGAGCTAGCCTGAGTCCCAGAGTCCAAGTTCTGCTGCAGTTGCAAGAGCGTGCGTGCGTGCGGGTGGCCTCCTCCTAGGGAGTCGATTCAAAGATGAACCAAAGTTCCAAATTCCAAACAAGTCTAGGTGTCTCCTGTAGAAAGCCAGAGTTGGTTCTTCTTGTTTGCCAAGTTGGCTGCCCACTTTGCTTCAGCAGCTGGAAGGAATCTGGATCAGACGAGTGCCACTCTGTCTCTGTGAGGTAGGTCAGACCTGGCTGGTGACTGGTGTATGATGTGATGTGCTGGGGAGGGGATCATCTGAGCACATGTACCCCATGTATAACAGGAATACTGTTACCTTATTTTTGGATTTATACATGCCTATATACTATAGTCAGGACACTGAAGCCTATGCACTGGATGCATCTGTATATGGAGGCACAACTGCAGTCGGCTGCACACACATCTGGAGCACAATGGGAGGGTGAACCATTTTGAAGATATTGTGGCACTGTGTTGGACAGGGGCACTATCTGTATCATGTCACCTGTGTCAGCACTGCAAAATGGCCAGGGGTGGCTGGGTGGTACTGTGCTGGTCTGGACACTGTACTGCACTAGTACAGAACAAGTTGAAACATCACAGTATGGTAATTGCATACCCTTTTAGTGTCAGCCTTGGTGGAGTACTTTATTTCTGGTGGGTGGACTGTGGAAGTCTGGAAGAGAAAGCCTTTCCCCCGGCTGTGACATGAAAAAAGAAGTAAAGCAGCTTAAGAAATGGGCCAGTATTGGGCAACTGAAATTCAGTACTGAGCAATGTGAAAAAAGCACACTGGTAGCAGGAATCTGTAAATGAATTTTCATTAGTGCATATGTGGGGTGAAGGTAAATAGAGCACTCGAAAGAAAACAGGGACCTGGGGGTAATAATTACCAATAGTCTAAAAACCTCTCCCCAGTGCAGTAAAGCTTATGGGAAGTTCCCACAAGGTTTACTGCACTGGTGAGAGATTTTCAGGCTATTGGTAATTATTACCCCCAGGTCCCTGTTTTCTGGGTAGGCAAAATGGTATTGTTTTCTGGGAATGCCATAATGGTACTAAGGTGATCCTAGTATCATTTTTGCCTTCCCAGAAAACAGGGTGCTGCAGGCAGGGTTACATCTGACACAGGATGGAGTATATACTGCTACTGTACAGTTCAATGACTGAGTTGACCACACCTGGAGTATTTTTTAATACTTTATTTATTGAAGTGCTAAGCTTCAACAGCAGTACATATTAAACAGCCATACATACACTGAGGTTCCACATAGACCCTACGTACTCTTTCCCTCCCCTGATTCTCGGAGGGGACTGCCCGGTGAGCAGTTTCAACGGCCGCTGTTGAATCTCTGCTGGAAACCTGCTTAAGGCACTTACAATCCCCCTCTTGGAAAGGAGATCCTGTCTTATCAGTACCCGCCTCCTTTCTGTATAGTTTTTTTAGCTTTCTTTCATGTTAGGCGATTATTTAAGGTAATTTCTAACTTGTATGTTTAACAATTTCTTGATGTTTTTTGTGCTGTTCTCTAATGTTCATTTCGAGCTGTGATTAGTTATTAGTTATTTTTCTACCTCCCTATGCTGTTATGTAACTTGTTGCTAGACTGCTTATCTTACCATGTTTGAGCCTGAGTTGTACCACCCACTTGTCGAAGCCTGTGGCTCCTGTATGTTACCTTGACTCTGTATCATGTTTCCCATATGCTGTGTCACTCTCCCGGGTCACACCTGAAAAAAGGCACTTGGTTGTCTAGTGTGCTTACCTGGTTAACAAAAGCAAATAAATTAAATAAATAAATACGTTGATGGTACATGATGGTATATGAGTCCTGTGTATTCCAACAAAATAGTTTTTTTTGTTTTTATGATAAAATAAAGTAACCTATCTACCTAATAAACCCTGTGGAGTGACAAGGCATAACCCGCAAGGACCCTGGAGTAAACCACCCTGTAGTTAGAGCCATATACATTTGGGTATCATCCTACTTCCAGTGCAGTTTATCTGAGGACATATAACTAAAAAGGTTAGAATTACAGCCTTCCTAAGTTAGTCTTCCCCCTGGAGAAAACACTACTTATGGTTAAATGGGATCCTCTCCTTCCTCTCCTGTACTCTACCAAGTACCATGCAGATCCACCTTGTCCATCAGGCTAAATACCAGTGTCCTCAGCTTGCAGCTGGATGCCCTTACCTAGGCGTGGCTCTAAACTGGGTCTGTAGTGATGCGCCATCCCTAAACTGTGGGGTTCTGGTGACTCTGGCCTAGACATTTGGGTGGTAACCAATGGTGAAGATATTCTGGGAGATCAACTGTTACAGTAAGTACATAACTTACATTTTTGTCAGTGTAAGAGTACATTGCAGAGGTTCTGCCTGTATTCCAACCTAACCGTACTTATTTCTCACATGTGAGATTCAGAACTGTAGGTCACACAAACATCAGTGAGCAGCATTGCACACATTGATCTAGTCATGCTGCTTTCTATTTCTACGCATATGATCAGACCTCTAACACACTGTGGGCTCTGTTCAAACAGCTGAAACTAAAGAAGTCAGATCAGATGAATGGAAATAAAAAGCCATTTTTTCATAGAGTGTTTATCTTTAATTGCTATTTCCCCATTGCAGCCACAACTAACGACTTCTAGCCCAGACAGCTATGGTATAGCAAACACACTGCACAGCACTTTGGCCACACGGTCCGAGAGTAATGGTGATCAGCACTGTGGTGGGTGTGGAATATTGTTTTGTGCCCATTTTGTTCCTCCACCCTCATGGTGCCCGTGCAACAATGCCCAAAATTTGCAATTGCTCTTGGAGGAGACAGGAAGTTACTTTCTAGATCCACTATAGGGGTGACTGCAGAAATGCAACTGGGTGCCTCCCTGCCTGCCAGAAATGTCTCCCAGAGGTAGCACACAGGACTTTGACAATGGAAACCCAACCTTGTTCCTCAATCAGAGCCCTCAGACTGCCAGTCTTTACATAGAAATTTTTCACAGACAGTATATTACAAAAATGCATTTGGGGTGAGTGAGTGATGGCACTATTGGTCAGCCAGTTGTCCACAATTGCAGCTGTAGTCTGTAATGCCAGCCAGAGTCTCCCAAACCCTTGATTCCATGGAGAGAAAAAAAATTTCCCCTGAAATCAGGGGTAGGGAGAGACTATGTATCACAAGTGTGTTTTTGGTTCAAAAACAGCCCCAAAACTCACCATAGAGCATGTAAACCCCCATAGCTTCTGAGGGCCTAGTGGCCCCCAGAACCCTGGCCTTTGTATAGAGATCTTTCACAGTATATTACAAAAATATGTATGGGGTAGGTAGTTGATGGCCCTATTGGTCAGCTAGTTATCCACAACAATTGCAGCTGCAGATTCTAATACCAGCCAGAGTCACCAACATTCCTGATTTCATGGGAAACAAATGTCTCTTGAAATCAGGGGTAGGCAACATGTAACAAAAGTGTGTTTTTTGTTCAAGAAAAGCCCCAAAACTTACCACAGAGCATGTAGAAACCCTAGATCTTCTGGGGGCCTAGCGGACCCCAGACCCCCGGCTTTTATATGTCCCACTTCAGAAATACCCACCCTCCCCAAAAAAATCCAGCCTATGCCACTGTTCCCTATCTGTTATTGGTATTAAATTTCAGGACAGATGAACTGAGTAAGCAATTGAATTCTACCATAGGATTATAAGGCGTCTGGGATTAAAACTGCAGGAGGAAAGTGTCCCATATATTGACAATGAACACATATTATTCTCTTAATTTAAAAATAAAATAGCAGTACATATCACAATTGACTAGTTTAAGTCTCCTGTGAAATCTGGAAAAAAACTACACAAAATAATATCATGGAATTAGAGACCATCAGGTTTGACACCAATAACTCATAATCTCAGAGTTCCCCCTTTCTTTCTAGATTCCACATTTTTGAATTGGTGGGAAAATAGCTTATGAATGTAAGTCAGCTATATAGGGAGGGGATTCAATGCTATTTTGAACAGTTAGTACAGAAATTTGGACTACCTGAATACTTCAGATTTCTTCAAGTCAAAGGTAATTTAAAAAACAATGGGATATCTAAATCAACCATTGGAATCACCGATGATCAACTTTTTAACTGAGAGAGAGGGAGGTATGAAATTAATCTCGGGTAGCTTGTTACAGATTAACCCATTCATAGGCTTACGGGTTCATAGTGTTTGCCAAGTTCAGCGGACCTAAGTCCTTTATAGAACTTGTCACCATTTAGTTTATTGGCAGAAGAAATATTTCTTATCACTCATATGTTTATCTAGACTTTTTTTAAAGGAATTCATATTATTGCTTTCCACATTTTTGGGCAAAGTATTCCATGTGGTTATAGGTCTTTGGCTAAACCATTGACTCCTTTGCATTGTTTTACTGACTTCTCCCCTCAGTTTATAGCTCTGGGACCTAGTTTTATTATTGGTAAGAGTATGTCTAACCAGTCCCAATGTTTCCAACAATGCATCATCATGGTAGGCTTTGAAGGTAAAGCAGAAATCTAATTTTCTTTTCTTTTCTTTTATCATACTATGCTTTTTTCCTGACGGCACCCCTAGACCCGTGAGCGGGCTCGCCCTGGGCTCGGTGACCTGTACCCTCACCCTGGGGATGCCCCCCCGAGTGGGGCCGCCAAGGTGGAACTGAAGGTGGCTGGAGGGTCGGGCACTAAGCCCCGGCTCGTACACGGGAGCCGGCAGAGTTTTTCAATGGAGTCCCCCTTGGAGCTAGGAGTGTGCAATGATGCTAATGCCAAGGCAAGCATCTGCCCCAGCTCCACCTATGTTCTCGTGTGGTGCCATGTCCCCAGCCTCCACCGGGGGCGAGTGACACCGGGACCAGCTCTCTTACCCTTCCAGGAGAAGGAGCGCAGTCCTCTGGATGCTCGATCCTTCTCCTCACCTGCCAACCCCCGGTGGCCTGTGTCCATTCCCAAACACGGGACACCGGCATGGCGCGAGATGTGGCATCCAGCTCCTCAAACCTCAGTGCCAGCAGGCTTGGCATAAGTCTAATTTTCTGGTATTCTGTAGAGTATAAATTAAGTTCCTTTAATCTCTCTGTATAATTCATATTATTCATATTTATGTATTTAGTTGCCCTACGTTGTAGCTTTTCAATGTTCTTCTTGCTGTTTATTAAATAAGGTGCACAAAATGGTGAGCAGTACTCTAAATGTGGCCTAATCAGGGATGAATTGAGAGGTTTAATTATTGCCTGATCCCTACATTTGATGTTCCTTAAGATACACCTTAGTATTCCGTAACATTTTTTCAGTGTTAATGTAGTATGTCTATCAAATTTCAAGTCATCAGTTATAAATACCCCCAGATCTTTTTCACAAGTTGTTTCTTGTAGCTTTACTTTATTTAGTGTATACTGACATCTGATGTTCTTATCTAGGTGCATTACTTTACATTTTGCTTCATTAAATTATAGTTTATTTTCTTGTGCCCATTCTTCTAACTCTTCCCAAATCTAGCCACTGCTGTCTGTATTAATCTCTAATTTTGAGAACCTGCCTGTAAACGTCTACCAGATAAAGCTGCCTAGAAATCTGTTAATGTAGCTAACAGTAGCCTGTTTATATTGCCATCTTTTTTTTCTCTTTTCTTCTATCACTGAAACGGTTGTTTAAAGTATTTGAACCTGCTCTAATTGCTTGTCTGCTGCTCTTGTCTCTGCTTACCTCCACCTTGGAGTTGCCCTCACCTCTCTCCCCCCTCTCTGCCACGTAATTCCTGTCTAACTTTGCTTGGACTCCTAAGCTGTGTTTCACTCTGTCTAACTTCTCTTTGTCCCCTAAACCGCACTTTCCCATTGTACTCCGGCATGGCTTCAGAACAAGCTGCCCTCCATCTTGGTCCTAGTAGCCACCCCCCCCCCCGCCTAGTCTGTGACTCATTTCCATTTCTCTCTCTTCTGCTCCCCACGCTCACCGATTTATCCCTCGCCTCACTCCTTTGTCTTCCCCTCTTACTAATTTTCTCTCTGGTTCCTTCCCCACTGAGTTCCAGCCCTTGATAGGGCTTGAAGCAGTGCGGCCGTGGCTTGTTCAGCCAGCTGCCCATGCCACCTCCTCAGGCCGCCTCCGTCCTCTTCTCAGTTGGGTAAGATCTGTGGTCAGTCCGGTAAGCACTGAGCAGCCCCCATTGGCCGTTACTCACTGCTGCCACTTGCTGATTGGACTGCTGAGCCTCTCTCGGCCACTGATTGGTTGTGCCCATTTCTGTTGTCGTTCTGCCTTCCTGGGTTTCTGTGCCCATAAGATTATATTGAAAAGTGCCAAACATTTGCACCCACCCCCTTCCCCCACCTCTTCCCTTTAATTAAATAACCTGAGCTCCTCCCACCTGTATAAGGGTCCTCTCTTTGAATCCTATTGGACTTCTACCACCCACACTCTCTCCCCTTTCCTGCACCCTACCCACTCTCATCCTATCACATCTTCTCCAACCCTCTGAACTCGCATTCTATGCCCAAGCTAGGGCTCTTTCTCCACTATCTCTGGCTTTACCCTCACAATCCCTGTTCCACTGGGCACTATGGGGCTGTTCATTGTGCCTTTTTCTCTAACTATCCTCACATCTCTGGTTCCTCTCTGCTATCTTCCTGGAGCCTGCAACCCCTCTCTTCACCCTAGCTTCATAGTCAATTGCCTCTATGCCCACTCAGGCACTCTAGCCCTTGCTCCTTGCTCCCCAATCACACCCTTCCCTGATGCTATCTGGAAGCACACAAGTAAGCCTGGCTGGGTAGACTTGCTCCATCAACTGCCATCCCATCCCTGGCACATGTTACATCTCTTTGGAGCCACAGTCAGCACCTCTGCCTATGCTCCTAATCAAAGCGGTCTACTAAACTCTCCTACAGACAAATATGTTGGTGTACCCTGAAGCTACTGCACCTCCTGCTCCTGCTATCTTGTAATGTCCACCGCAATCCTGGCCCAATGACCACCCACTCAGCCACCCAAGTAAAGTGGGCAGGGTCTCTCACCCTTGCAACAATCAGCATCTGCAGCCTCCTCCCTAAACTTGATGCATTGCAAATTTTTGCCAACTGTCATAGTCCGGATAAACTCATGGTTGTTGAAACCTGACTCTCTCCAAAAATCCCGGACATGTCTATTGCCTTACCAGGCTGTAGCATCTTTAGACTCAACAGGACAACAAAGAGAGGTGGGGGCTGTGCAATATACCTGAAAGAGCCTCTTTTGGGCCATTCCTTAGATCCCACAATCTCTAATACATCTGCACAGATTCTGCCTGTTAAAATCATTCTAGTGGCCTATAACAAAGCCCTGACAGTTGCTGCAGTGTACATCCCACCTAAAGTACAAGGCAAAGGTATCAACACCGTCCTAGACCTCGTACGAACCCTCCCCCCTGGCTCTGAGACAATCCTGTTGGGCGACTTCAATGTTAACTGGCTGGCACCTGAACTAGAGGGTATCAAGGATGCGATGTCTGCCATCAACCTTTCTCAGCTAGTCAACTCCCCCACTTGGCACAACTATAAAACTAGCACAAGTACCCTTCTAGATTGGGTACTTACTAACCACCCGACTCGCATCTCTAACATCTCCATCCTCCCTGACTCAATAAATGACCACTCCCCAGTCATCTGCAATTGGTCTAACAAATTTAGCATGCCTCCACCCTTACTCATCTCCAGTAGAGTCCTCCCTAGAGGGCAGTTGAAATGCCTTAAAACCTGCCTCAGACAACAAGACTGGTCTCCTATTTACAACACCACTGATGTCAGCTCCGCCCTGGATTATTTCATTAACGTCTTTAATGCTGCCTGTGATGCCCATGCCCCCCTCAAAAATGCAGAGTCAAAGGCCTCTACAACCCCTGGCTCTTTGCTGAACTACTTGCTCAACAAAAAGCCAGGGACTATCTCTGGATGCTGGCACAGGCCTAAGGAACCCAAGCTGACATACAGAACTACAAATGTGCATGTAGTGCCTACACAAAATCCATTTGACTAATGAAATGCCTCTACTATAATGAAGCCTTCACTAATACCTGGGGGCGTGGCAGATCTTTCTGGCACAATATTAAGAAGTTACTGGGAAATAGTCTAAAATTTCCCCCACTATGCTGAATATCGATAGGGCTACTATTCTGGACCCCTTAACTATAGCAAATACCTTCAACTCAGCCTTCACCGACCTCAGCAGTGTTCTCCCGCTGACCTTTTCAATAATGATGATGCTACATCACATGACACCAGCCCTCCCCCTTCTCCCAAATACCGGCCCTTCTACTTTAAGGCAGTCTGGATGCACGATGTCCGCACTTACATTGGTAAAGCTATTGCCAAGACCTGAATAAGTGGGTACTCACTTGACCTAAAACTGCCATCCCTCACTCTTGATGAAGTACTACCCCTTCTAACAAAAATTTTCAACCTGTCCCTCAGCTTCAGTCAATTTTCTGACAGATGGAAAACCGCAAGTGTTACCCCAATCCACAAAAGTGGTGACCGGGCATTACATATGAACTACCGGCCTATCTCCATTTTGCCTCCCCTCTCAAAGGCCATTGAAAGGATTGTAGCAGACCAGCTTACTGAGTACCTGGATAAATATAATATCCTGTGTACTCAGCAACACGGGTTCAGAAAGGGCCACAGCACTACATCAGCCCTGTTGGAATTTACCGGAGCTATCCACGGTTTCCTAGATAAAGGTCATCTAACTGGCTCTGTCTACATTGACTTAACCAAGGCTTTTGACACCATCCATCATCGCCTCCTGATAGACCAGCTGCTAAATGCCGGGCTCTCACCTAAGTCCATGATCTGGTTCAAAAGTTACCTTGAAAACAGATCGCAAAGAGTCAAAATCAGTGACATTCTTTCTAATGCTAGACTAGTCAGCTCTGGAGTCCCACAGGGATCCATTCTAGGTACACCACTCTTCTCTCTTTCTGAATAACCTACCACAGTCCTGCCAGAGCAAATACTCCTCTATGCGGATGACGCCATAATCCACTCCACCCACAAGGATCACTACCCCCTTCAATACAAACTACAGAGTGGCTTCTCGTCATTCGAAAACTGGTTTTCTAAGCACAAGCTAGTCCTCAACTACAAAAAAAACAAAGACAATGCTCTTCTGCAGCACCCACAACAAGAACAGGCATCTTTCTCTGACCATCTTAAAATGCAACGGTGCTGCCCTGGAACATGTACCCTCCTTTAAATATCTTGGAATCACAATCGACAGTCACCTATCCTATGGCCTACACATCGACAACGTTGCTAAAGCTGCTAATAATCGTATCAGTCTACTACACAGGCACAGGCAATGCCTTATTCCTGAAGCCTTAAAGGTCGCAGTTCAGAGCTCTGCGGTCTCACTAATCGATTATGGCCTTATCGTATATGGCTCTGCACTGCCACTGCCCTCCGATGTATAGCTACAGCCCTCAACAAAATCTGTTGGCTCATTTCTGGAGCCCACTGTTTCACCCATACATGTGATCTCCATGCCCAAACCATCTGGTTACAACTCTCAAACCGCATAAAATACCAAACCTGCTTAATGGCCAAGAAGACAACCCTGGGCTATTCCCCTCCTGGAGTCCAAGCCCTCCTTTCTCCTGCTCATAATTCTTGCCTCACTAGGGGCTCAGACTCCCAACTCTTTCAGATCCCCTGCTGTTGTACCTCCCAGGGGCAAAGAGCATTTGCCTACAGGGCCCCGCTCTGGTTCAATGGTCTCAGTAATGACATCTCCTCACTTCCCAAGCTTGACTCCTTCAAATCAAGGCTCCGTCTACTCCTCTCGGCCTCCTGCACATGCGACTGTTTCCCTTAACAGCCCTCCTGTCCTTCAACCTTTCTCTGCTGCCACTGCCCATTCTACTCAGCACTTACTCTCTCCAATCTCCTACCCCTCCCCTCCCTCTCCCCTCATGTCCTCCTTCCCCCTCCTCTCCACTGCACTTCCCTAAGTACCTCTGACAATGCCTCTGGCTGCTCCTACCTCTGTATCCTTACCTAGCATTGTCTCAGTATTTATTTTTTCATTGACAAAATAAGTTACACCTACTGTTTCTGTAACCCAATGTTTATCTGCAACTTAATTGTCCTGTGTTGTATTGTACTCCATCTGACATGGAACCTTTGTAAAAGAGCCTCGGCCCAAAGGTACTTATAATCCTAGATTCAAATAAATAAAAGATCTAAGTTTTGTTGGAATTGTATTCCTACTTCATGATTGTTGACTATTCCTCCCACCTTGCAATCATCGGTGTATTTACATAGCCAAGTATTTTTGTGCGATTGCACTGATGCTACTAATATATTAAAGAGTATAGGTCCAATGACTGAACCTTGGAGGACTCCACTGGTCACTTCCCCCCATTCTGATTTTTGTCCCCTAATTGCGACACATTGTTTTCTTGCAGTCAGCCATGAGATGATCCATCTAATAATGTTAGGATGGAATTGTAGTCTGATTAGTTCCTCAATTAATAATTTATGTGAAATCATGTCAAATGCTTTTGAGAAGTCTAAAAAGACTACATCTACTGGCATTCCTTTGTCTAGTGCAGCACTAACTGATTCAAAAAACTGAATCAAATTAGTTAAGCAGGATCTTTGGGAAGTAAACCCATGTTGCGTCAGGTCAGTATGTTTATTATTTTGTAGATGCTCTATAATGCGTTTATGTAATAGTCTTTCTAGTAGTTTTCCCACAACAGACATTAGGCTTATTGGCCTGTAATTATTAACAGATTGTTTGTTACCACCTTTAAATATGGGGGTGACTATTGCTTCATTCCTCTCTTTCAGAGTTGCGCCTTCTTTTAGTGAGGCATTAAAAAGTCTTGTTAATGGACCTACCAGAAGTGGAGCAAGTTCTTTCAGAAATTTTGGGGTTAGTTCATCTGGGCCAGCTGAGCTGCTGATTTTGATAATCTTAATCACTTCCAATATCTCTGCTTCAGTAAATGGGGTAAAATCAGATCTTAGGCTTGGGGTATCAACTGTAATTTTTTTCTTTTTCCTCATATATACTGAGAAAATATGTGTTCAGTTCAGTGGAAATAAGTGTCTCATCAGTTATTAAGACATTTTGAATCAGGATTGGACCAACAGGGTTATTATTTCCTTTAAGGGAGACCACATAATTATCAATTTTTTTCATATTATCCTTAACTGTTGTTGTTAAGTGCTGTTCTGTGTTTTGTTTAGCTTTCTGCATTGGGTTTTGAGTTTTTTGGCTATGGTTTTGTAAACTCTATAGGTTATATCTGTCTGTTTTTTTATACTGTCTGTATAATATATTTTTCTTATTTATACCTTTTCAGATACTGTTATTCCACCATAGGGGTACTCTCCCTTTTTATTATATTTATTTATTTCTGGGACCCATTTTTAATGCATATATTTAATTTGTTGTTTAGTGTATGCCATATTTCTTTTAATTCAAGATTGTTTAAGTCTTTTTTCAAGTCCCAGTTGGATAGATATTTCCTTATTTTACCATACTCTGCTCAAAAAAAGTCTATAATTTTTGTTGTTCCTGTTGTTTTATTCTTTGTTGGTATTTTAATTTCCACTCAGATAATGTTGTGGTCACTTGTCCCTAGCAGTGGGAATATCTCTGGTTCATTTAGTTTTATTTCTGGGTTAATGAGGATCAGATCTAATATATTCGTTCCTTTAGTCCCTTCTTTTACTAACTGCTCTAAACCGAGTTGCAGAATAATGTCAATAAACTTATTTTCCATGGAATTTGTTCCTGATAAAGTTTGCCATTTGATACTTGGGAAATTAACGTCTCCCATAAGTACATAATTTCTAGTGATATTTATAGTTTTGAGTTCTGATAGAAAATCTCTAGTTTTTTCAGGCTTTAAACTAGGGGGGCGATATGATACTCCGATAGTCAAGTCGGATCCTTCAGTTGTTATTTTTTCCCATATTAGTTTGTTTGGGTTATAATGATTTTGTTCTAGTTCATAAGCTTTCAGATCCTCTTTACCATATAATGCTATTCCACCACCTTGCTTAGGCTCTCTGTTTTTCGAAAACATTATGTAGCCTGGAATTGTAGTGCAACAGTCCACATCTATAAAACAGGTTTCTGTCACTGCATAAATATCAATGTTTTTGTCATTTAATAAGGTGTTTAGTTCATCTGTTTTATTCTTAAGATTCTGAGCATTAATAAGTGATATTTTTAATGGTTTATTCTTTATTGTTCTAAATTGTTTTTTATAATTAGATCTTTGTTTAGCAGATATGGAAGCTTCATTTAATAAACTGTAATTATTTAACCGACTGTTAAGAGTGACTGTATTAAACAGTCTCTCTCCCCTTGAAATCAGTTTATATATTTGTCAGTACTGGCTAATATTTGTTTCCCTAGCACTGCATTGCCTTTTATGCTCAAGTGTAATCAGTCCCCTGAGTATAGTTCATTTTTCTCCTCGAATGTCTCCCAACGTGTAACACAAGTGATTTCCTGGTTTGTACACCAAACCCTCAACCAATTATTTATCCTTTTTATTTTATTCTGAAGATGTGTATTGTATCGAGGTATAGGTAAGATTTCTGATATCATCACATCACAGCCTAACTCAATGAGTTTATTGATTAACACCACTAGGTCTTGTTGGATAGTTATCACAGAGTCATAAAGAACGTTGTTGGCCCCAACATGTGCAATTGCCAGTGGTCTCCCTTCAATATTACCTACAATTTCTCTAGTCATAGTGGTTAGGTCCGATATCTGTGGCCCTGTAAAGCTTGACAATGTGCGATTAGTTTTGTCTGGATTACAGATTATTCTATTCATATGTTTTATAACTGAGTCCCCTAATACAAAGACTTGTTTTTGTGATGGTATATTTATTTCCATTGGGACTGAGTCTCTGTCTGGGGTTTCATTAGATTGTATTGTGTTATTACATATGCCATGCTAAATTTCTGTTACTTTTTGAGAGGTTGAGGGTGTGGAATCAGAAAAATCTATAAGTGGGGTGAGAGTCTCAAACCAGTTAGTAGTCTAAAGGATAAAATAGTCAGCCCTGCATCCTTTTTTTGGTGCTTTCTTTCCCTGAATTGTATACCATTCTTCCTCTGATTGTACTGCAGTTTCTTCTTCTCTCATTCGCTTCCTATTTCTCAAAATGGGAGTATTTGGGGTCTGTTCTAGCATTTATACTATAGGTGGTGCCTGTGTGTTATCTAGGTATATTGTTGCCTCAGTTTCTGGTGTGGATACATCTGACTGTTGCGCCTCCATTTGTTCTGTTGATATTTCCTTACCTGTTACTACTTTCTGGCTTTGTAATCTTTTTTGCATCTCCTTCTGACTACCTTTTAGTGCCAATAATCTTATAGAGAATTGATCTATTTCTTTCTCCATTTCTTCATTTTATTTTCACTTGTAGCAAACATATTCTTTAGGTATAGCATTTGACTTTAGTATTATATACATCTGGCATTTTATGCATTTGACCCCCGTGTCTCCTTCAGTTGTCAATATGATGTCCCCCATATTGTATAATGGATTTGCAGCTACTATGTAAGTTTATTGCCATGTTACTAAATTAGGAGGTTCAGAGTAGCAGCTCAAACTATCATAGAATTCTTATGTGATACTTTTATCTCGTCTTCTTTACCTGGTTCCAGCACAGCAGCTGGTAGTGTTTTCTGCACCAGCCTGTACATGCCAAACATGCTTAACACACGCGCAGGACAAGCGTGTCTTTGCACGTGTCTTCATGTGCTGTTACTGCATGCTTGCCCCACCAGTGCTTGCTCTGCTCACATGGAGTACTGATTGTATAGGCGGAACCCAGAAGTGACTGGCATGTCATGTGGTTCCGTTACAGTCCAGAACTATACAGTTTAAAAACTAATGATGTTTCACATACACCTCAGCTCTGCTATAAAGGATTATTTAGCAGTGTGAAATAGTCTGAAATCAGGTTAAAAAATTCCCCAAGTAGCAAATTTAATAGCGGAGACAGGAAGCTGTGTAGTCCTTGTTCTAACCTCTGGACTACAATTCCCATGGGCCTTCCTGTTTCTTCCCTCGCTACACACACGCCAGAGAATGTAGAGTTAGTATCAAAATCAGTTCTCCCTCACTCTGTGGGCTCTCTGTTAGCTCTGTCACACACCACAAAGGTGTCTCACAGCAGCTAGACAGAGAAATTACACCACGGCTCACACGGAGTGCTGATTTAAAGGCGGAACCTGGAAGTGACTGGCGTGTCACATGGTTCTGTTACAATCCTGAACTATACAGTTTAAAAAACTAATAATGTTTCACATACACCTCAGCTCTGCTATAAAGGAATATTTAGCAGACTGAAGCAGTCTGAAATCAGGTTAAAAAATTCCCCAAGTAGCAAATTTAATAGAGGAAACAGGAAGCCATGTAGTCCTTGTTCTAACCTCTGGACTACAATTCCCACGGGCCTTCCTGTTTCTTCCCCCACTACATACACACCAGAGAATGTAGAGTTAGAATCAAAATCAGTTCTCCCTCACTCCGTGGACTCTCTGCTAGGTCCGTCACACACCGTGAAGATGTCTCACAGCAGCTAGATAGAGAAATTACTGGGACTAACAAAATTGAAAAAGACCAAGGAGCCTGATTTGAGTATCACATTACTAGACCAACAGTGGATGCAGTTTATTAGATCCCATTCATAGATCTAAATAATGCTAAATTAGATTAGATTCATTATAAGATGGTCAGGGGGTGGGGCAGCAAGATGGCCGCGGTGCTGCTCCTGTCTCAGCTGTTCTGCACCTATTTCAGCATTCAGCAGTTTGCACAACAAACATTTATTTTTCTTATACTTTTAAATAAGTTAAGTAAAGACTGTTACCTTAGTAGTAACCAAATTGCAGTGCTGAACTTTTCAGAAATCTGCTAACATGATGTTGCTGATAGCTCAGGCAGCACATTGTTTGGCTGCCTCTTCTTTTTTCCCAAGAGATTTTGCTATCTGTTCCCTATTAGCAAGGCCCCTGGAATTCTGCGGTTCTGCAGTTACGGAATTTGCCACAGAATTTGCATCATGCCGCAGAATATATAGAGTGCCGCAAAATTCATTGTTTTTGGTTTATTTTCATATAAATATACTGTTTTTCCATAGTGTCAGGCTTTCATTCCCACCTCGTTTATCCTGAAGCACCTCCTCTATGCTCAGCACATGATGTCATCGATGACATCACATCATATTTAGCCAATGGCAGGACTGCATTCTGCCAGAGAAATGAATAAATCATGCTGCAGAAATCAGAAAATTCTGCCGCAGAAGTCAAGGAGCCCTGCCTCAGAAATCAGAAAATTCTGCCACAGAAGTCAAGGAGCCCTGCCACAGAAATCAGAAAATTCTGCCGCAGTACACCAGGGGCCCTGTCTATTAGGGAGGCTCTTGAGCTAGTGGGCTGTCATGAACTGACTCTGAGCTTTAATTGGACTTACTGGCAAATGACCAAGGTGGCTGTGTGTTCTCCCTCCTTTTTATTTAGAGCCAGGAAATTGTTTAGGAGATTGATGAGGAAACCAGCAGATGCACTATATGCACTGAAATGCCTCATTTTTTACTTCAAAAGGTACGCTATCATTGCCTAGGGACGGGGTCTCAGTGTTATGCTTACAGTAAAGTATAAAACGTATTATTCTCAGTGGAGTATCTGTCTCTGTCCTCATCTCTCAGGTGACCACAAAATAAAAGAACTCAGATCCTGGAACATTGAGTGTAATGGAGGTCTGGGGTGCAGGACAGTTAATGAATTTAATGGAGAAGGCCGAATCAAGGCCCCAAGAAAAATGCAGCCTGAGTTGTATCAGCCCATATCCTCACAGTACAAATGAACTCCTTGTGAGGGGGAGCAAATTAATTTAAAAGGCAAATATACAAATTTTGTTTATGAACCTGATACAGTTCCGGGCCTGACAACCTCTGCTGAGTGGCACAAGCAACTTGATGCTCCATTTTCTTGAGAGGTGACACTTGCTACAATATTATTTGGCAGGTGAATATTTTATCCTTGTATTTTACATTTTACAAATTCAGAGCTGTATGGAGTCTGAAATCAAGAATTGCCTGTGCACCTTGTGGATTCACACTGCAAACCTATGAGGCTTATGTGTTATTCAGGAGAGGTAAAAGTTTTAAAGAGGCAAGACAAGTAACAGTTTTTACTGAGCATGAACTCGTTAAAAAACAAAAAATACTGTCATACAAATTGATGGACTCCCGAGTTTAAATGGAACCTTGAATTCCTGTTTGGCAGCTATTATTTTGTATTTGCCTGTTTTAAAATGTTCTATTAAATCTTTTACATGTAAATATTTTTATGTTAAATGGGGGAATCTGCTTAGTAGCACTCTAGTTCATGGAAAGGTTCAGAAATGTGAAATAACTGCTACCTGTTCACTCATTTTGGGACATATGTAAATTAAGAGGGCTTAGAGTTTTTTAAAACTGAAACAGAGAAGGTTTAAGCACAAATAGTTTAACTCATGATTAATTATTTTAATTATTAGTGGTCATGGTTGAGATCATGGCTGAAGAACCATTATTCAGAATTTTAAACCCCATGTTACGTACTGTATGTTATATTAAGGGGCTCACGTTCATATCCATGTTACATACTGTATGTTATATTAAGGGTCTCCCGTTAATATCCATGTTACATACTGTATGTTATATTAAGAGGCTCACGTTCATATCCATGTTACATACTGTATGTTTGTAACCCCCCTGCAAATGGGGGTTCCCAAAAGACTTCCAGGAGCTTGCTTGAATGCTCCAAGCCTGAATGGTGTTTGGCATTTAAGCCATTTATCAGTGAGTGTTTTTAGAACCTCTGGTACTGTCTCTTTAAGAGCTGTCTGCTTGCAGACATAATTAGTTTGTATGGGGGACTGTGTGCTTCTCTGAGTACCACTCGAGCTGCTGCCAATTCACTTAATTTTGCAGTCACTAGGAGTGCAAGGAACCTATCTGAAAGATGTAACTGTTTACCAGAAATTATTTAGAGTAATAATGAAATTACAGTTTGTCTAACCTGCTTTCTTTGCAGTCAGAACTGTGTCTGCTAGTTCCCATTCTAGTTTTTAACTGCTGAACTGGACCAATCAGTGTGGGGTAAGCTAGCTCTAAAATGGTGCCTTGGACCGAATCAGAACTTGACTCATAATCTGAGCCAGCCACAAGAGGATTGTATGGGCAGTGACTCTGGGAGATGTAGTTTAGACTTCAGTGCCTTTTGGACCAACAGCAGCAGTCTATTGTGAGTGACAGCCAATCCAGTCAAGAACTGGGAGGAACTCAAAGGAAGTGCCAGGTTTTTGTCGGTTGGAGTTCAGTTGAGCTTTGGCAGTGAAGAAGGAAGGAGCCCTGTGCTTTTTCAGTGTGCAGTTTTAGTCAAAAAACGTGTGTAAGGCCCAGAGTTCCGGTCTGCAGCTTGTGTAACAGCTTGTTAGGACTGAATCCGTCCTGTGAAAGAATCAAAGGATCTCTGAAGAGTAGAAACAGGCTCACCCTGTAGAAGACTGGAAGAATTGCTGAAAATTGCACTCGGTCTGTCAGGAACTGAATCTGCTGTGTGTTCTCCGGCACAGTGCAGTAATTGCGATCGGATACAGATGCAGCCTGCCTGGTATAGTGCTTTTTATATGGATGTGTGAAGAGGTTTGTGTACCTCAAGTGAGCCCTGCTGACATTGAAGGACCCTATCTTATTTGGAGGTCGTGAGTACTAATTCAGGGTTGCTCCTGTTGAATTGCCACATTAAATCCAAATGGAATTACTGTACTGCTGACTGTTTAATTCTCCTTTTCTCTGTGTGAAAGGGCCCTACCAGCTGCCACGGTTTGGACTAGCCACTAGGGCTTGGGTACCCAGGGACAGTAACTGATAGGGATAGGCCTGTGCACAGAGCCATAGGTAGATTATTAGAGTGATAAGCTAATTAACCTGATTTCCCGTCCTTGTTATATCCCCTAAATAAATCAGAGCTGCTTGTTTCAGCAAAGTTATACTGCCTGAGGTATTTGTCTATGTTAAAGTACTGTACTGTGATTGTTGCACTGTATCTCATTTCTAGGAGGTCCCAGTGCGGAACCAGACCTGGGGTAAGTGTATACTGTGAAGGTAATTCTGATATATTGTGTGGGCCACTAGTGGGAAGAAAGGGTTGCAGTGTCCCAGAGGGCTGTGACCAAGTTAGTTTAACTATTGCAAACCCTGACCTCTGGGTGGAGGCACCACCATTGGATCCAGGCCCTCAACCTGTTAGTGGCAAATCAGGCAGGGTAGTAGCCCTGGGATAGCGCCATCTAGGGGTTACATCTTGAGGCTCACCGCTGGGATTGTGTGTCCTCTAGTGGCCATATTTACGAACCACTGTTAAGAAAAAATGGGTACCCCGACAGAAGTGGCTGTGCACCGCTGGTGGAGTGGTGTACTGGGGAGGAGATCGACCCCAAAATGCTATGCTTATCCTGGACATCCCCTGGGTATCAATACGACACTGTGCAGGAGTACTTTCCAAGGTGGAAGGTTTACAAAACCCTGTGGTGGTGGGTCGGCATGCTAATCTGCTCACCCACACTTTCCTGGCCCTAGTAGAGTTTAAGGATCCCATAGATAGCTCCAAAGTGCCACAGACCATTACCCCAGAGGGAGCCCTCACTGCTTGGAGAGTGATAACTAAGGACAGTAAAGACCCGGGGGGGAATCAGCCCCCACCACTATCTGAAACTTTTGAGGAGAAATTTGCTGAATGGTTGCTGGGAGAGGGGAAAACTGTGGAGGACTTGAAGAAACTATTCTTGCCACCTGGGAGTGTTCCTCCCCCAACACCCTCTCCTGCTCCAGTGCCCGTAATGGTGGCTGAACCAATGCAGACTCCTATTTCTGCACCTGCCATTAGTCACGACTCTTACCGAAGGTTGAGGATCTTCTCTGGCACCCTCCCCACCCCCCAAGGGGAGGATGACTGGGAGACCTGGATAGACTATGTTGCCCCAAGTGCTAGAATGGCAATGCTCGGAAGGTGAAAAGCGAAGAGGGTTAGTGAGAGCCTCCGAGGTCCTGCCTGGCTACCATCCGTGCTAAGCGGGCCAGTAACCCTGAAGCGACTGCACAGGCCTATCTTGAGGCCTTGGAGAATGTGTATGGGAGCCCAGATTCTGATGAGGGACCTATGGTGGAGAGTAAGAAATGCACAACAGTACCAAGGGGAGTTGTTGTCTGTGTATGTTCTCGGCTGGAAAATTGTTTGCAAGAATGCCTCAGAAAGGTAGTTTGCCAGCGATTGAACTGGACCGAACCAGACTGGACCAGAATCCTTAAGTCTGCCCCCTTCTCAGAACTGCTGTTGCTTCCAGTTACGCCTGGCAAATCGACTGAATCCCCACCCTCCTATGATGAGTTAATGAGAGAAATTCGAGGAGTTGAGAAAGGCGACTCTCGGAGGGACCTGCACCAATAGCTGTGGCTATGACCCGAGTGACTGAGGGTGGCCCATCAAGTGAAGTTCAGGGGCAGAGGTTGGCAGTCAATGAGTGCTCTGATAAGGAAAAGATATGCCACAATGGGGTGAACTGTTGAGAGAGATCCGGGAATTCAAAACAGTCCCTTTATGAAGGCCACGCCTGCAAGTACAGACCCCGACCTATCCGACTGCATCTGCTATGGGGTGGGATACCCACCATGTATCTCCTACTGATAACAGCTCGAACTCGATTCCTGACCATGGAAGTGGAGAAACTGACGAGATGTCTCCAAATGCTTATCACGCGCCAGACAGAGATGGCACCAAGGTTTCCAGTTAGTAATACCCCGCCTGGCTCCCAGTGTGGCACCTCCACAGCTCAAACTCCAAAAAGTATGTTTTGCTATAATTGTGGGAAGGATGGGCACATGAAAAGGGAATGCCAATCCCAAAAGACACTGACAAAGTTGCATATAGGCTACAAGGAGAGCTTCAGAGAACAAATCAGTGGTTAAGAGGTGCACAAAATGATCCCAGTGAGGGCACCAAAAATGCTAATTCACGTCCTTTTGTGGCAAGGTCAGTTGCCCAGGCCCCCACTACCGCCTCTCCAGACTGGTCCAGAATAGTGGGTCCCTCCATGGAGACCACTGTAAAGGTGAACGGAGTGTCTACAAGAGCTATATTAGACAGTGGCTCCCAAGTGACAATTATGTTCCAAGATTGGTATCAGAAGCATTTGTCAGACGTGACTTTACAACCATTAGAAGGACTGCATGTATGGGGGTTAAGTGAGAAGGCCTACCCCTATTCCGGTATATCCGAATTTGGCTGTCTTTCCCCACCTCCGTGGCTGGAGTGGCTGAACAAGTAGAGACCCTAGCCTTAGTGTGTCCCCACTGGACTGTATGATGGTGTCCCTTGTTGATTGGAACAAATGCTCATATGTTCGGAAGGCTGGCACAGTTGTGTTATGAAAAACAGGGGTCAAAGACTAGTAGAGCTTTAAGAGTTCGGCTTTAATTAAGAAGGCCTATGAGGCACAGAGAGATGCTGAAAAACAGAACCAGAGGAACCGGTCGGAATTGTATGGAAGAAGGATCCTGAGTCTCTGATCCTGGCCCAAATGCCCAGTGTACCTTACAGGAGAGGTCCGTATCAGAAAGGATGTTAAGAATAAAATATTAATGTTGGATGCACCAGGCGATGGAAAATTGCCAGAGGGACTGCTGGTCAAGCTCTAGTATTTTGCCCGCTAGAGCCCATGCTTATGCCAGAAGGGTAATGGTCCAAGTTCATAATGTGTCTGAAAGAGACATTCGAGTAAACAGAGGTTGCATCCTGGCTAATGTGCATTGTGCAGACACTGCAGTGCTACCCAGCAGCAAGAGTTCAAGGAAGAAATGACAGAGTAACGCCTGACTTGTTTGATTTCGGCGACTCCTCGCTGCCAGCTGAATGGAAAGTGAAGATCAGTGAGAAGCTTGCCCAGAGAGACCAGGTGTTTTCTTTAAAGGAATGGGATGTAGGATGCGTGCAAGGAGCTTGAGCACAATATCCGCTGCATGACGGAAGACCATTTCGTGAGAGGTCTCGACGCCTGGCACCTGCTGACATAGATGATGTGAGACGGCATCTGCAAGAGATGTTAGCTGCTGGTGTAATACAAGAATCCAGAAGCCCTTATGCTTCCCCATTGTGGTAGTGAGGAAAAAGAATGGAACAGTAAGGATGTGTGTGGATTATCGCACCTAAACCGCGGGTGGATCTCCTGATCAGTACAATGCCCGCATTCAGGATGCTTTGGACTGCCTAACGGGAGCAAGTGGTTCTCTGTGCTGGATCTCCGCAGTGGGTACTATCAGATCCCGATGGCCCCAGAGGACCGTGAAAAGACAGCCTTTATCTGTCCGGCTGCTTCTATGAATTCATGAGGATGCCTCAATGGGATTTCAGGTGCCCCAGCCACTTTTCAACGATTGATGGAGCGTGCAGTGGGGACATGAACTTACTAGAGTGCCTGGTATACCTAGATGATGTTATTGTGTTTGGCAGCTCACTGGAGGAACATGAGAGCAGATTATTTAAGGTATTGGACCGACTGGAGGACTTTGGCCTTAAACTGTCCATTGATAAGTGTCAATTTTTCAAACATCAGTAAAGTTGTGGGACACATAGTATCCACCGAGGAATAGAGACCGACCCAAGTAAAGTTGAGGCCTTGACCACCTGGCCACAGCCCAAAAATCTAAAAGAACTGCAAAGATTCCTGGGATTCTGTGGTTATTATCGGCGCTTTATCAAGGACTATTCAAGAGTGATCCGCCCTTTACTTAACCTTACTCAAGGGTATCCCCCAACCCACAAAAAATACCAAAAGTCAGCGTCCCTCAAGACTGAAAGAGTGTATTTTCATCCGAGTGAAGTATTTGGGGCCCGCTGGACTCCTGATTGTGAGACTGCTTTTCATGAGATCATATATCAACTTACCCATGCTCCAGTGCTGGCCTATGCCGATCCAAGAAAACCTTACGTCCTGCACACTGATGCTAGCTTGCAAGGGTTGGGGCTGTGTTGTACCAAGAGCACGAGAATGGCCTGAGACCAGTGGCCTTTGCCAGTAGAAGCCTGACCCCATCCGAAAAGAACTATCCTGTACATAAGTTAGAGTTCCTAGCTTTGAAGTGGGCTATTGTTGACCAATTCCATGAGTACTTGTATGGGGCTAAAATACTAGTAAAAACTGACAATAATCCTTTGACCTATGTGCAGACCTCAGCTAAGTTGGATGCCACTGGCCATAGGTGGCTTTCTGCATTATCTACATATGACTATGCTCTCGAATACCGAGCAGGTCTGAACCACATAGATGCTGATGCTCTCTCCCGGAGGCCTGTTCCCCAGAATGATTGGGTCCGATTGGCAGAACCTGACATTCGGGCACTCTGCCGGAAGTTTGACAGGGAGGAACAAATGTCCACGGACGCAGTGGACTGCATGGTGGATTGCTTGGGAGCCTCTGAGAATTGCATACCTGCTGCTTATTGCCACTTTTCTGCAATAGACATTGGTGCACTGCCTCAGCTGGACAATGACAGTATTCGCGTGGCTCAATCCCGCGATCCCATGATCAAAGCAGCTTTAGAAGCCCTCTATGCAGGAAAAGATGTGTCCAAATTACGCTCCACTGATTTGAGAACTGCACTGTTATACAAAGAAGGTCCTAAGTTGAAACTGATCAATAAACTGTTATACAGAGAAACAGTAGACAGAGGGGACAAGTAGACAAACAACAACTAGTGCTGCCCACTGCCTTTCGAGACTCAGTACTGAGGTCCTTGCACAACCACATGGGGCACCTTGGTATAGACAGAACACTTGACTTGTGAGATCCAGATTCTATTGGCCTAAGATGGGGGCTGATGTGGAGCAACACATTCGAACTTGTAGTCGCTGCTTACAGAGGAAAGCTTTGCCCCAGAGGGCTGCCCCCTTGTTAACATCACCACCAGTGCACCCATGGAGCTGGTCTGTATTGATTTTCTAAGTTTGGAGTCAGATCAAAGAAATATCAGTAATGTGCTGGTGGTCACTGACCATTTCACGAGATATGCCCAAGCTTTCCCACCAAAGACCAGAAAGCATCCACTGTGGCCAAAGTACTTGTAGAAAACTTTTTGTTCACTATGGGGCTCCACAAAGAATCCATTCTGATCAAGGGAGAGACTTTGAGAGTCGTCCTGATCAAAGAGATGCTTTCTCTGTGGGAGTGCGAAAAGTCCAGAACCACTCCTTACCACCCCAGGGGACCCACAGCCTGAACGTTTCAACTGCACTTTGCTAGATATGCTAGGCACCCTGCACCCAAAGGACAAGCCTAGATGGAGCCAACAAATTAGCACCCTGGTACATGCTTATAACTGCACCAAAAGTGATGCCACTGGATTCTCCCCCTACCGCCTGATGTTTGGAAGAGAAGCTCGACTACCAGTAGATGTGTGTTTGGGGTCTCTCCTGATGGGGTTCAGGCTGACAACTATTTACAGTATGTGCAAAAGTTAAAGGCCCAGCTAACTCATGCGTACCAACTGGCTCAAACCATGGCTGCCAAAAGAAATCTGGCCAACAAAGAAAGGTATGATAAAAGGTGAAAGCACAGGAACTCCAGGAGGGAGATCGGGTATTGCTAAGAAATCTGGGATTGCATGGCAAGCACAAGATTGCTGACAGATGGCACCATCTCCCTCACATTGTAGTGGCAAACTAGATGATCTGCCAGTGTACAAAGTAAGGCCTGAGAATAATTCAAAAGATGTAAAAACAATGCATAGAAATCATTTACTGCCCATTGGACAAATCTTAATTGAGTCTGAGCCCTAGAAGATGCCCCCTCTGGACCAGTGACTAGAGCTGCTGCTAAGAAAAGATCAAGAAAGTCTGCACCTACAGAAGCAAAGTTAAAGTGTTCCCTCCACAAGTCCCAGTTGAGCATGACTGTCAGTCCATATCGGAAGAAAGTGAGAGTGACTTTGAATACTATCCTTCTTACTAACTGAGTCAATTGTTCGGGGCAATCCCTAGTCAATACTGGAGACAAAGCTGGGCCTTCTGGACTGTCTAAGCCCCTAGCTTCATCCCTGGAGCCAATGCTCCCAGAAAGTGAAGTGCAAAGCATCAGATCAGATGAAATGGAATCATTGTGCATGGTTGAACTGTTTGAGCTTTCAGGGAGGAAATGATAGATTGGGGCAGACTGGTGATACACCCGAACAAGAAGAGTATTTTGAGTGCCCTGACAGTCCACTGCCAGTGTCCGAAAGCTCTCCATGCGAGCCAAATGTTGTGGACTCAGAAACTGTAACTCCTGGAGCTGAAAGTGCCCCAAGTTCTAGCCTCTCTACCCCATGGAGACTCCCCTGACAAGTGAGGACAATGCTGAAAATGAGGCTCAGAGTGCAGAGACTATAACAGTTCCCCCTAGAAAGTCTGGTCGAGCTGTAAAGCCTGTGGTGCACCTCAGTTATGATTCACTTGGGAGGCCTGTGGACTTGCCTCTCAATGTTGTCCATAAAGGAGTGTATGTGTCCCCGAGCTCATTGCCCAAACTGAGCATCAGTGCTAACTCCAAGTTACTTGTGTTGCCCTCTCAAGTATGGTGTCCTTGCCCCATCCAGCCCCAAGGTAACTGATAGGGAAGGGCCCCCTCTTCAGGTTTCATGTACAAGAGGTAATAACTTGAGTTATGGTACAATGTGTGTGTAATACTGTAAAGAGTGACGTACTGCAATGTTTCAGAAATGTGTTCTTGGTAAAATGATATATTGACTGATGATTACATGTGCGAGCCTAATGCAAATGTATATGGTTGCAGTTGAAACTTATGGGGGTACTTGCTTGACGCGGACGTCAAGCTTTTCCAGGCCAGGAAGGGTGTAACCCCCCTGCAAATGGGGGTTCCCAAAAGACTTCCAGGAGCTTGCTTGAATGCTCCAAGCCTGAATGGTGTTTGGCATTTAAGCCATTTATCAGTGAGTGTTTTTAGAACCTCTGGTACTGTCTCTTTAAGAGCTGTCTGCTTGCAGACATAATTAGTTTGTATGGGGGGACTGTGTGCTTCTGAGTACCACTCGAGCTGCTGCCAATTCACTTAATTTTTGCAGTCACTAGGAGTGCAAAGGAACCTATCTGAAAGATGTAACTGTTTACCAGAAATTATTTAGAGTAATAATGAAATTACAGTTTGTCTAACCTGCTTTCTTTGCAGTCAGAACTGTGTCTGCTAGTTCCCCATTCTAGTTTTGAACTGCTGAACTGGACCAATCAGTGTGGGGTAAGCTAGCTCTAAAATGGTGCCTTGGACGAATCAGAACTTGGACTCATAATCTGAGCCAGCCACAAGAGGATTGTATGGGCAGTGACTCTGGGAGATGTAGTTTAGACTTCAGTGCCTTTTTGGACCAACAGCAGCAGTCTATTGTGAGTGACAGCCAATCCAGTCAAGAACTGGGAGGAACTCAAAGGAAGTGCCCGGTTTTTGTCGGTTGGAGTTCAGTTGAGCTTTGGCAGTGAAGAAGGAAGGAGCCCTGTGCTTTTTCAGTGTGCAGTTTTAGTCAAAAAACGTGTGTAAGGCCCAGAGTTCCGGTCTGCAGCTTGTGTAACAGCTTGTTAGGACTGAATCCGTCCTGTGAAAGAATCAAAGGATCTCTGAAGAGTAGAAACCAGGCTCACCCTGTAGAAGACTGGAAGAATTGCTGAAAATTGCACTTTCGGTCTGTCAGAACTGAATCTGCTGTGTGTTCTCCCGGTATTGTGCAGTAATTGCGATCGGGATACAGATGCAGCCTGCCTGGTATAGTGCTTTCTTTTATATGGATGTGTGAAGAGGTTTGTGTACCTCAAGTGAGCCCTGCTGACATTGAAGGACCCTATCTTATTTGGAGGTCGTAGTACTAATTCAGGGTTGCTCCCTGTTGAATTGCCACATTAAATCCAAATGGAATTACTGTACTGCTGACTGTTTAATTCTCCTTTCTCTGTGTGAAAGGGCCTCACCAGCTGCCACGGTTTGGACTAGCCACTAGGGCTTGGGTACCCAGGGACAGTAACTGATAGGATAGGCCTGCACAGAGCCATAGGTAGATTATTAGAGTGATAAGCTACTAACCTGATTTCCCTGTCCTTGTTATATCCCCTAAATAAATCAGAGCTGCTTGTTTCAGCAAAGTATACTGCCTGAGGTATTTGTCTATGTTAAAGTACTGTACTGTGATTGTTGCACTGTATCTCATTTCACAGGAGGTCCCAGTGCCGGAACCAGACCTGGGGGTAAGTGTATACTGTGAAGGTAATTCTGATATATTGTGTGGGCCACTAGTGGGAAGAAAGGGGGGTTGCAGTGTCCCAGAGGGCTGTGACCAAGTTAGTTTAACTATTGCAAACCCTGACCTCTGGGTGGAGGCACCCGCCATTGGATCCAGGCCCCTCAACCTGTTAGTGGCAAATCAGGCAGGGGTAGTAGCCCCTGGGATAGCGCCATCTAGGGGTTACATGTTACATTAAGGGTCTCCTGTTAATATTCATGTTACATACTGTATATTATATTAAAGGGCTTCCGTTCATATCCATGTTACATACTGTATGTTATATTAAGGGGCTCATGTTCATATCCATGTTACATACTGAATGTTACATCAAGGGGCTCCCGTTCATATCCATGTTACATACTGTTTGTTACATTAAGGGGCTCCCGTTCATATCCATGTTGCATACTGTATGTTATATTAAGGGGCTCCTGTTCATATCAAATAAATGCCCTAGATGTCCAGAATGAGATTAACCAGAGCATATGTTGTCTTCATGCTAGGACTTGGCTCCATTTTAGGATTTAGTCAGAAATAAACTCAGCTCAGTCACTAACTTTATACCTTAGCAGTGATGTGGCAATAATTTTGCTAGAGGTGGGAAATGGAACAGTACCATGTAGGGATGGATAACAGCACATAACTCATTAAACCTGGGTTATTTAATGTAAAAATTCATATTAATATTATTGAAGGACCCTCTTCCACCCACCCCAAGGATGTGGATTAGAAATTGGAAAAAGGCCATAATTGTTTAATGATATCTATGCTTTTGATAGAATTCAGGACCTGTCTAGACATATGATGCAAAGAGAATTACTTTTCATGAGGAGGGCTTGCAATACTGTACTATGGGACTAAGATAAAATGGGTCGGGAATGCCTTCATAAAGGTACGGGATGCAGTACGTAATTGTCTATGTTTGATATGTGTATTTATGCAACATTTTGTAAGAGATGCAACTGTATAACGGGATCACCTTTAAAACAGGTCCTTTGGATCTAATGCTGTAGAATGCCATCTTCCTGTATAAAACACAGATTTTACTTACTTACTTTCTTACTACAGCCGCAGTAACAAGTACATTGTCTGTAACCATCATTACTGGTGTATATCTCACAAGATTTAATAAAAAATATATTTTTAAATCCCATAAACAAGTATGTAACTAATTTTATTTATTTATTTATTGCAACTGTTTCACTAGGAAGGGCACACTGAGCAACAAGATGCTTGTCTCCCAGTGCAACCTGGGGCACACATGGATATGATAACATGCAGGTTATCAAGTGAACAGTTAACAGAAGCAAATAAAAAGCAGCATAAGGACACACGATTGCATGAATATACAAGCAGCGCACATTGAATACTTAGGATATTATAGTATCAAATAATTTTTGTGACAAGAAGCAGCAGACAAGGTAAATTAGCACAGTAGTAACAGCGGTAAACAACAGAGGACGTATATCACAGTTATACAGTTATACACAGTACATAGGGAAAAATAGGCCCAGGACATAAGTGCAGGGTTGGGGTTATATGCCAGCTTCTGTAGCAAGGCTAAGGCCGCTGGTCGGGCATTGGGGAGGGGATAGTGTGGCATGGCAGGTTCAGGAACAGGAGCAATTTGTAGTAAGGAAGTTTGCTAGGGCAGTACACAGAGAGTAGGAAGAGAAGGAGTGCTGAATTTGTGGTGGAAGGGCATTCCAGAGCTTGGGTAGCCGGTGTGAGAAGGCAGCTTGACCGGCAGAGGTCTTCCACCTAGGGACTGAAAGTTGGGGAGTCACAGGATCTAAGATGATGGGAGGGGGTGGGGCATCTGTGAGCATGGTGGCAAGGTAGGAGGGATGGACCCGAGCCATAGGTTGGAGACAAATTTAGCACAGTGAGAGATGCGGCAGTTTTCGAGGAACGGTAGTGCCAAGGCTCAGTAGAGGTCGCAGTGGTGGGTGAGGGGAGAGGCATCGAGAGCAAAGCGGCAGAAGGCATTATAAAGTGTGTCCAGTTTAGATAGGGTGGACTTAGGGGCTGCACTGTATACAGTGTCGCAGTAGTCGATGGAGGGCAGTATCATCTACAGGACCAGTTCACATCGGACTCGGGGAGGGAAGCTGCTGTGGTTCCTATATAGTGCACTGAGCATGGGGCGTGGATTTTTTGAGATAGCATTGATGTGGTCAGAGAAGGAGAGATGGCTGTCGAGCCAGACCCCCAAGTAACGGAACGAAGAGACATCTTCAAGTTTTTGGCCATCCAGGGTGGCGAAGTAGGGAAGGGAGGGGAGTCTGTCCAGGCGTTATCATGTGCCGAAGGTCATAGTGATAGTTTTTTTTGCATTTAGGGAGAGCTGGTGTGAGTTAAACCATTGCTGTACCTTGTTGAAGTCAGCTTAGAGGTTTGATTGTACCACATCAGGGGCGGAGCCTGAGTAGTAGAGTACAGTATCATCTGCATACATGTGGATTGAGGAAGTAGAGCAGATGAGTGGCAGGTCTTTTAGGAATATAGAGAACAGAACGGGACCAAGAACCGACCCCTATGGGACACCGGTAGTTAAGGGAAGGGGGTGGAGATCACATTTGAGACTCTAACGGACCGAGTTCTATCAGAGAGGTATGATCTGAACCAGTTTATGGCTGTGACAGAGAGGCCTGATTCAGCGAGACTCGAGAGCAATATGGGGTGGGAGACGGTGTTGAAGGCTTTTGCAAGGTCGACAAAAACGGCTGAGGTGATCAGTCCACTGTCCATGCCTGTCAGGATAGTGTCTGTAAGCCTTATCAGGGAGGAGGTGGTGGAGTGTCCCTTCCTGAAGCCAGACTGGAATGGCGTGAAGAATTTGGAGTCAGTGAGGAAGGAGGTAAGTTGGGTGAGCACAAGGTGCTCTTGTAGTTTTGCTAGGGCTGGGAGGAGGGAGATAGGGCTGTAGTTAGAGGGGGAGGTAGGGGCACCTCCTTTTGGCAGAGGGATGACAATGGCATGCTTCCATGCATGGGGGACAGCAGTGGCAGCAAAGGATTGGTTAAGGAGTTTGGCAAGTGGAGTTGCTATAGCGGGGGCGGAGAGGTATAGAAGTTTGGGGTCTAATCCATCCAGGGATTTGCCTTTTGAAGGGTTGAGAGAAAGTAATGCATCTAGGGCCTCAGTTGCAGAGATATCGTTGAAGGATAAGGAGCGAGGCCTAGTCTGGGTCTTTATGTCTGTCGGCGGTGCGAGAGGTGTAGTGTTGGGCAGGGAAGAGAGGAGGGTGGCAGCACAAGTGGAGAAGTACACATTGAACTCAGTGGCGACTGCTGTGGGCTCTGATAGAGAGAGTTATTACATTTAGCATTGGAGTGGGATTGGCAGCCAGTGGGGTGAAAAGGGAGTGAATGACCTTCCAGAATTTTGAGGGTTTATTTAGGTTTGACTGAGGAGCTGCTGAAGTACTCTGCTTTTGCAAGACGAGTGACTCTGGTGCACTTTGTTACGGAGCATGCGGTATGAGAGGTGTTGTGGGAGGCGTGAGGATTTATGCGTTTTCCAGGCTTTGTCCCGTGCAATTTGACATGCAGTCAGTTCTTGGGTGATCCAAGGTAGGTGGTTTCCTCATACTCTTGTACAACGCAGTGGGGCGTGTGTGTTCCAGATGCCGAGGAATGTGTTTTTAAAGTGTAGGAAGGCATCATCAATGGAGATCATAGGAGGGGCAGGGGCCCAGTTTGCTAGCGCAAGGTCATGTAATACAGGTGCTAGGTTGAGGGATTTATAAAAGAGTTGGACTACAAATTTAATGGGGGATTTTGGACGGTGGATTTTATGCACTAAGAAGGTTACGTGGTGGTCGCTGTAGGAGTCAGGAAGAATACCGGCTTGTTTGACCCAGTGGGGGGGGGGTGTAGTAAGGACCCAGTCGATGAGCGAGTGGTTACCAGATTTTAGGTTAAGCTGGGTGGGCTCAGTAATGATTTGTGAGAGGTTTAGGGTGGAAATTTCAGTCCTGGTTTTGTTGAGGACAGGAGCTAGCAAATTGTGGTTAAGATCACCCATAATGTAGAGTTCTCCTGTCGTGGTTAGGCAGGAGATTTGCTTGAGGAGGTCGGTGACAGCAGAAGCTGGTGTACCAGGTCGGCAGTATATCCCAGCAATGTAGATTGGTAGCAAGAAGGGAAGGACAAGCTGAATTAGTATTACTTCAAGGACTTTTGGTTAGGACTTGGTGAGGACCACTGAATAGTGCAAGTCCGAGTTTACGTAGATGGCTATTCCGCCATCTTTAGAGGCTCTATCCTGGTGGGTCATAGTGTAGCCTGGGATAGTGACAGAGGAGTCATTGATGTTTTTGTTGAGCCAGGTTTCGGACAGGGTGAGGATAGCTGGAGCATAGTGGATGGCAAGAACCTGAAGGGAGTCAAGCTTGTGGACAAGGCTTCTTATATTTAGGTGCAGAAGGCGCAGGCCATGTGGGAGAAGGTCCTCACAGTGAGGTGAAGAAGAGGCCGATGTTGGAGAGGGGCATGGGGGGGTAGTATTGGGGCCGGGGTTAGGGTGGATGTCACCTGCTGCAAGGAGCATGAGAGCGAGAGTTAGGTAGTGAGTGAGTAGCTGTATGTGATTGACTGCGAGTGGACGTCTCTTAGATTGATGGCGTGTATGAGCTGGGCATAGGGGAATAAGTTGAAAAATTATCCAGGGGAGCGATGGGTTGAAAAGAAATGGGCTGGGATGTGTGGCAGAGTGTGTCCATGCTTGGGTGAAAGGGAAGGAGGATGCCAGGCTGGAAGGGTGGGACAGTTCAACGAGGTTTGGCAGGATTTGGGAGGAGGGCATGGGAGAGGTGGGTGACATGTTGGAAAGGGAGGGAGGGAGAAGAGAATAGGGATGAGCAGGTCAGGTGGCCTGGTAGAAGGATCATGGCGCAGATCAGGTGCTAGAAGGACCCTACTGCTGTGGTTACTTAGCGGGGAAGGTAGGTGCTGTAGTTACTTAGTGGAGAAGGTGGAGGGCTGGGATGCAGGGGCAGGGAAATGATAGGGACCTGTAAGGACTAGGAACCAATGGGGGAGCAGAGGGAATGAGGGTTTTAGGTAGCCAATGAGGGAGCGAGCTGGTGAATTTTGCATTGAAAGTGTCTGCAGTCTCAGCAGGATCAGAGATGAGGCCTGAGGGGGAAGCTAGTTGAGTTATGTTTCTGTTGGTCTTAGGGTTTAGGAGTGACCCAATGGTGGCCCAGAAACTATGAGGGTTGCATAGGTCATTACTTTGTTGGTTGAGATAGTATTTGCATTTGAGTGACTTGGCATTCTGTTTACAGGTATTGTGCAGTCATCTATAGGCATTCCAGAGTTGGAGGGAGGGGGATGCCTTGTACATCTTCCATTTACTACCCCTATCTTTCATTTGTGCCAGCAATTCACTGGATAGCTAGCGGGTGCAGCCCCCTCTAATCCTTCTTGTTGTAAGTGGAAGATGTGTGTCCTGTATATGCTGGAGAGCAGGGGTATAGAAGGTGACCGCAGAGGTAATATTGTTGTGTAAGCAAAGGGCAGACCAATTTATTGCCCTAACCTCACTGAGGATGGATGCTGGATCCTGGCAGTTAAATTTTCTGAAAGATAGGAGTTTGGGGGAGGTCAATTTAGCTTGGTGGCCAGTATGATGTATGCTGGAGTATGGTCACTGACAGAGTCAAACATTGTGCTTGCCTGGAGGAACAAGTCTATCCGATTCGTGGCGAGCCAATCAGGGAGGGAGTGGTTTAGTGAATGAGCATTGTGTCTGATAGGGGAGGAAAGAACTTGCTCCAGATCATGTGTTTTCAGTAGGCTTGTATAGTCTGGTTCACTGGCACCTAACCAGTTGAGGTTGAAGTGCCTGAGTACAACAGTATCTGATGCGGGTGCGATGCATCCTAATCCATCTAAGATGCTGGAGAGGCCTAGGGTGCCTCCTGAAGGTGGGTTGTAACAGCAACCTAGGTAGAGTTTTCTAGATGCAGCTAGTGTTATTTCAGTGAAGAGTCACTAGCTCTGGGAGGTGGGGGTTTAGCCGCTGATTGTTGGTAGCAGTGATGTGGTTTTTTACATACAGTGCTATGCCCCCACCCTTCTTTCTTCCTTCCTGGTCTGTGTAGATGTAGGAGGGAGTAGTCTTGGAGTTAGAACAAGAAGTCAGAGTGGTATGGCTTTAGCCATGTGTCTGAGACATGGTTAAAACTATGTACCCAGAAAATACAGAACGAACGTGTTTGGTGCCACCAACGTCCTTTGATCGGGTGTAGCCATGACCACTTACGCACTGTAACATCTATGCTAGAGCAAAAAAGGTAACACAATTGCCAAGTAAGACCATTTTTATTTGGTAACAATTTATTTACCCACTGCAGCCTAACTGTGTTGCAGTTCCATGTTTTCAACTTCAGTGAAATCCTGCTTCTATGCAACTGGGAGAACTAAAGCCCAAGCAGATAATGAGAGGACACACAAGTGAGTTAATAAGTGCTTTGGGACTTTAGCCTGTGCCCATTACACAGCTCAGTTCTTTGAACATTAGGCAACCCTGCTTACCGTAGCATTCGACATTAACTGGACTTAAGAAACATGTTTCAACTGTATGAATGTCAAGTTGTACATCCTTAACAATTTTGTGCAAAGCTGTTCTATGGAGCAACTGTAGTACAGAGGAAAGGGTAGCCTAGGATGTGGGCGACTGTATGTCGATGACTGGTCATAAGGGCGACAGCACAATGGCACCGACAATGTGAGCGACCTGGGATTTCCCCCTCTTTCCCCGAGTTGCACCCCCCGGAGAAGGGATTCTAAGTAAGGGGGGTGTGGGGGTGGGGCGAACCCTCCGCATTAAACAACAAACTGTTTTTCAGTTGCCCTGGTGGTTTTGCACCTTCCGTGGGTCGCCGTCCCGCAGTCGCCCTTGTCACATAGCACCGAGGACAGTATAGTCCCCACACATGAACACAGTCTAGCATGCACTGCAATACTAAATTACTGTTAAATCCCCCCAAAAAATGATCCTACTATAAGTAGGGATGGGCAGAGGTGGTTCTAATTTTAAATTAGAACTTTAGAATGTGTGCCCAATTCTAAAATTTAAAACCAAAAAGAACTGCCATGTAAAAAAAAGAAAAAAAGAAAAAAAAAAGTTTCAACTACCTGGATTCCATCGACGTCATCATACTCATGCAGTTCACTGAGCATGTGTGAAGTCCTCAGAAAGCCCACTGGCTACAGCTTCAGCTTCTCCCTTACATCTCATGCCCTCTCCCCTCAGTACTTCACATCTTCAGCTCTGCTCCAAGGTTGTTTCTTTCGATATTTTGTTAGTTGTTTTTAACAGTTTCAGTGTTTTCATCTTGCACTTCCTTGCCCGGTTAGAGCTTTGTCTCAGTTTCGCCACAGCATACCTTCCCAGGGATTTTTTACAGGGATTTTACTGCTCAGTTTTTAACTCTGAGAAGATGTTGCGCCAAACAACAGGACTCCAGCAATGTAATCAAAATAGTCTGTAACAGGCTCCAGGGTGAATCCAGTCCTTTGCAGAAGTCAAGGGACTTGCCACAGAGCCCTTCTTTTCAATGGACTCTTTCAACCTTACCTCAGCCAAAGATATCACAGAGGTCTCTTTCTCTCCTGATCCATGACCTCGGGATGATGATTAAGCAAAGCTCTCACTCTTCCAAGAGCTCCTCCCGCTACTCTTCTTGGTGACAGAGGCCAAAAAAAGATCTAAGGGAGGAAGGAATTAGCACTGGGGCCACAAATGCAGACAACATTCTAATCTCAGTTGGTCAACTGCTGTGCGCTTACTGCTACCCTTGCTTAGACAGTGAATACAATAAGATACTGGAAATATGTAGTGGAAGGTATGACTGCCAGATCACAGTGGTCCAAGATCTGTAAAGTAACAAAAGTGATTCCTTCATTGGCACCACCTCTACCTGCAATTCTGATCATGCCTGGGCCCAGTGGCATCACTCCACTGGTGTAGCCAATGATACTTCTTCTGCCTCTCATCATTTGGCCACCATTTCCAGCTGACACCTTGAACTCTACTGGTTTCTAACTACTAGATACTGGGGTATGTGCCTTGCAACCAAAAGCAGGATGGGTTTTGGGTCAACCCCTCAAGAGCACTCTGAGTTTTTGTCATCGGTCAACCACAATTGAACATCTCATCATGACAATCTGTTGTCAGATGAGGACGGTTGACAGAATTGGGATTCCCGGAGGATTTGAAGTCCTTTTTCCACCTCAACTCTAGGATTTTATCTTCCCTTGACATCCCCATCAAGTAAGTCAAGGCTGCAGGGAAGCACAAGTATTTGGAGATCCTCTCAAAGGTAGCCCCTTTGTTCCTTGCCATTCTAACTGACAACATACTGTATCCAGCATAGTCAGTGTGGTCTCAATGGTGCCTCATGACAGGGACAGTCAATATTTTGTGCCCCTCAAAGGTTCTAAGACAGTCGCAGTTTACCTGGAAGCTTCAGGTCAGAAGATGGCTATAGCTCAGAACTGCAAAATGGCTGGAGTTCTGCTCACCCGCTAAGCAAGCAGTCCCATTGCTTTGACAAGTATGGCCATAGAATGTATGAAGCAGGTGCACTGGGTGTCTGACAGGCCAGCCATTCTGGATATTTTGCCAGCTGCCACCATGCCTTGAGAACAGCAGCAACAGAACTGAAATATGTCCTTCATCTTAAGCATCTCAGAGCTCCCAGTGCAGCCTGAAAAACCATATCAGATGGAATAAGTTCAGAATGATTACCCTTTGGTAGGTGATCTCCTCTCTGGAGCAAGGGGACTGGTTCTGCACCTTGGACTTATGGACACATATTTTCACATCCCGGTCAGGCATTTGATTTTCCATTTTCCGGGACTCTGGCTAGAAAATACCCTATAGCAGTTTAGAAGGATGCCGTGTAGCTTCTCTTCTGTACCATAGGAGTTTACCAAAGTTTAGACACTAGTGGCAGCCCATCTTTACTGGAGGAGAATCCATATATTCCCCTATTGAGATGATTGGCTAATTAGCAACTAGTCACCCTTGGAGATTCGATCAGTTTTCCAGGTGGCCATGCAGACCTTTCCCAATCTGAGGTTCATCGTGAACCTGAAGAAACCACAGCTCACCCCATCACAGTGTGTAGAGTTCATCAAGATGCAGCTAGAGTACAGAGAGGCATGAGCTCAGCTTCAGCATCAGGGGACTCTAGAAATGATGGAGCGTACCTGCTCTTTCCATCTTCGCTAAAGACAGCTGACCCAGGATTTTCTCTGTCTTCAGTCTGATGACATCCATGACCTTTGTCATCCAGTGGGTTTGACTTTGGATGTGCTGTTAAAAGTGGAAGTGAAAAGAGATATAGTTCCAGAGATCAGCACCTTTGTCCCAGTCAGTTATGGGGTCTCTAATATCCTTCATGTGGCTGCTATTTTTAAAAAATGAAAAGATAATGTAAATTCAACTACAGCAGATTTGAAGCATCTACTGCTTTATTATCAGCAGTTTCTGTGTGCCACTATCTCTATGACCACCAGTTAGTCATGGTAACCCTTTCCATGACCAAGGCAATTTCTTCATCACTGGATCTTATCAGAAGGGTAGCCCTTCATCCAGCTGAACCTGTCACTGATCCTGATCATGGATGCCTCCCTTCTGAGTTGGTGAGCACATCTGGACAACTTGCTAGCACACGGGCTGTGACTTCTCAGAAGCTCTACATCAATGTGCTTGAGTTGAGAGTGATTTGTCTGGCATTGCAAATGTTTTCTTTGATGGTGGCCAGTCTTATGATCCATACTTACTTGGACAACATCACAACCATGTTCTATATTAACAAGTGGGGTGAACCCATTCCTCCAAAATCTGTGAGGAACTCTGGAGATATGGTTACTGGTGTCCAGTTTTGGTATCTCATTGCTTGTCTCTGATCTTACTGGTGTGGACAACAAGCTGGCAGGCAGCCTCAGTTGCCTGTGAGATGTGTCCAATGAGTGGTCTCTTCATCAGGATGTGGAATGATCCATTTCAATGCTGAGGACTCCCTACATTGACCCATTTGCATTCTGGGAGAAATCACAAGCTGTCACATCTCTGTGCTCATTCCATAAGTGCTCATTCCCTGTATACAGTTTAGGATGAGGCCTTTGCACTGAAATGCACCAGCAAATTCATGTAAGACTTTCTGTCCATCCCCTTGTGAATGAGGTCTGTAGATGTGTCTCAAAGGAGGTTGGATGATATTGACATGGCCTCACCAGTTCTTTGCCTTAGTCCTGAGCATCTGATTAAGATCCTGCTTAGGTGAGGCCTTCTCACTTGGTCCAGGAGTAGAATTCAGCACACAGATCTTGAACCCCTGCATCTAATGGCATGGCTCCTGAGATGCTAGAGTCTGTATCCCTCAGTCTCTCAGAGGAGGATCTCACAGTGTTGGAGACTTCTTAGAAAGGCTCCATCAGACATACCTGCACTTTTCAGTGGTAAAGGTTCTTGGTATGGTGTCGGAAGTGTGATCTGGCATCCATGGAGTGCCCTTTCAGGTCTGTATTTGAATACCTGTGGACTCTGTCCACTGCAGGTCTCCACAGAACTTCTCTGAATCATTTGGCTGCAATCTTGGCATACCATGCTAAAGCGGGTTTGCATTCCTTGACATCAGAGTGTATAGTTGGCAACTTTTCTATAGGCCTTGACCATATTGTCCCACCTCTTTGTGAGCCTCTTCCTGCATTCAACCTGAATCTGGTCCTGACCAGGCTCATGGAAAAACCTTTTGTTCCATTGGCAATATAAAACCTTGGTTTCCTGACCTGGATTGACCTAGAGATCAGTGTTTCTGGTGGCTATCCCCTCAGTGATACAGGTATGTGAGCTGCAAGCCATCTCAATCAAACCATCCCATATGGTATGTCACAAGGACAAGGTTATGCTATGCATAGACAAGAAATTCCTACCCAAGGTGGTTTCCAAGTTCCATCTAAACCAATCCTTGGAAATCTTGGTGTGTTTTCTCAGGCCCCATTCTAGCCCCACTGAGAAGTTGCACCATCTGGATGTCAGGTGTGCCCTCCTGTTCTCCTATCAGAGAATGGAGAAATTCAGAGTCATCACTACTCAGTTGTTTATGATCCATGCTACTCAGTCCAGAGGCCATCCTGCTGCGAAGCAAGCCATTGATTATATAGAACAGTGGTATCTTCTAGCCTCATTTCTGCTGCCTACTCTTCTTGGCACATGATTGTTTCTGCTGCCACTGCCAGGGGCATAAATTGAATATCATAAATGACTGGGATGATGAAGCACCCAAAGCAGCAGGATGATGCAGTGGGCCACATTGAGGGGTACTGGTTCTGAACATTGTGTCCATTCAGTCAGTGCCTAACATAGACAATGCTAGTATAAGTAATCAACAAGAGAACAGTAGCAACCACAGACACTGCCAGCAATTTCCCAAAATTTCTGTGATATTCCCAGAAATATCTCATGATTTCTCCATTTCCACAGTAGGGGCAGCAGAGAGAAATTGTTTAGAAATTTCGCAAAATATCTGGAAATAGCTGGCAATGTCTGTGGTTACTACTGTATGTGGCTAAGTAATAATGCATAAATAAAATAGATTTTAAAATGTTTGTAATTGTTATTTGTAAGACCTATATGTATGCCCACAAAATATCAGTACTGAATTCCATAGTGTGAGCTACTGGTTCCAAAAATGTGGCACCAATTAAGGTAGTACCACACATAGACAGTGCATCTGGTTCTACCATAGAGCAGTGTTGTACACATTGGTTTCATGGGCAACATTGCCCCCCCCAAAAAAAAAAAGTATGCATGCGGGCTCTGTAGGACTGTCAAAAATTCACCAAACATTAAAGACAGACTGAAGACAACAATGCAACATCCCGCGGTATCGGCTACTAGTTTCAAAAAATTGTGGACCCACTGGGGGGGCAGTGGCACACAGGGACAAGGAGTCCAGTTCAGTCATGGCTTCACATGGGAAAAGCTGGCCCAAAAAATATTTATTGGGCCTGTGTTGTCCTGTCAAAAATTCACCACACATTAAAGATTGACTGACGACAGCAGTGCAACATCTCACAGTGTGAGTTACTGGTTCCAAAAATTGTAAACCTATTTTGGACAGTGCCACAGAGGGCCAGTGCATCTGGTTCTGCCATGGATCAGTGCTGTACACACTTCATGAACAATGTTGTATCAAAAATTATGCATGCAGACTGCGTAGGCCTGTAAAAATTTCAAACGTTAACTCATTCAGCCCCAAGCTGACATTTTTTGAATAAGATTACTCACAGAACCTTTCTACTCATATATATGCTGAGGGGCTGAATGAGCATGTATATGCATTGAAACTAAAGGTTCAATTGAAGAAAACAGTACAGCATTCCAGTGTGTGTGTGTGTGTGTGTGTGTGTGTGTGTGTGTGTGTGTGTGTGTGTGTGTGTGTAGGCTATTGGTTCAAAAAACAAACAAACTAATGAACACAGGGCCCGTTAAAATGGAGATGATTAGGGGAGGAGGAAAAGAGCAGACTAGATGGGCTGGTGAGGTCCATTTCTGCCATCAGATTTCTGTGATTCTGTGACACAGAAGCCCTCCCCATCCACCTCATCATCCTCCTCTGTTGGCCCAGCTGGAAGTGTATGAGAGTCATCCTCCTCCATGAACTGTGCCGAAAATGTGTTTGGAAAAAGGGACGTACATTTTTTTCAAAAGTGAGCATCTCTACATTTTGGGTTGAAAGGCATGTTTTCCTGTTCATAACAATATTGCCTGCAGCACTGAAAACTCTGAGTATGTACTTGCAGGTGGGCAGCTGAGGTGCTCAGCAAATAACTGTCAAAGAGGAACAAATGGTCTTTATTTTTTGGTACCAGTACAACAGAAGCTCATCTTCTGCTAGCAACACATTCTCATCCAGGTAATCCTGCACCATTTTGTTTGCTGGCATCTCAGCCCTGGGATGCTGCACTATTATTCGAAAGGGACCTGCAATGCTTTTTCATCAAGCCATAGTCAGATAGTCCTTCCCAGTGGTTTGTCATCAATGGCTGCCTTCTTGGAGGTGCAGCAGAAGCAGCAACAGCAGCAGTAGCAAATTGAGTTGGAGATGGAGACAAAAATTAGAGACTCCTGCAACGTTCAGTAGTAGCAGTGGAAACACATGGGGATCCTCCTTCTTCCTTCTCCTCCACCTGGTCTGTTAGTGTGATTGATAAGTGCCGTTCTTCTGCTCTTTGTGCCATACATGCAGATACCTGCTGGGTAAGCCAGGCTTTATAGGACTGCTGATCCTTATCGAATTCTTGTGCATCAAAGAATGTCTCACATGCGTCTTTGAACCGAGGCTCCCAGAGAGCGGCCAAGATGTAGTGGTCATCTGTACTCATTTCAGAATGCTTGTTTCATTCCAGAAATATGATCTTATCCTTTCTATGAGGTTGACAGGAGTGGTATCCTCCTTTTCCTCATACTGAGCGTTCATACAAAGTTGCAGTTTAACGAGTGTAATGAGGGGGAATACCTGGCTTACGTCAACTGCATCAGCACTTACCACCCTTGTGGCCTAATCAAAGGGCTTCAGCATAGTGCAGAGGGTCTCCATCAGGTTACACTCACTTGGGCTGACATTGATGTCTCCTTTGCCAATACCATGCTCGGTGGCATACTGGTGGATAGCCTTCTGTTGTTCTAGCAGCTGTACCATCATGTAATAGGTGGAGTTCCATCATGTTGCCACATCCTGTTTTGGGTGGTGCAGTGGCAGGTGGTTCCACTGCTGAATGTTATGAAACAACTTACATGCCTTTACAGAATGGTTACAATTACCACAGACTTTTTTGGTCAGATCTACACATGTTTGCACAGTGGTGCCTTCCTCACCTAGGAATCCAAGAACTACCAGATTTATGCAGTGAGCAAAACATGGAACGTGTATAATTTGCATTGTCAGTTGCCTTCATAATGTTCTTTGCATTATCTGGTACTAATCTAAAGCCCACTGTAAGAGAGTGTGGTGTCCACCACTCCTCAAACTTCTGCTGAAGGAAGTGTAGCAAGTGTTCTGCATGATGGTCATTGTAAAGCCAGCAATACACAAAGCTGCCTTCTTGCAGAGGTTTGGGGCCCCCGGTGACTTGCGGCTACTGCTACTGCTGGCACTTGACCCAGATGAAGAGGAAAAGGAAGGAAATGAAGAGAGGAAACTGACTCAATGGGCAGTCACTGCCATGTAATCAGTAGTCTGAGCACTGAATCATATGTCAGTGGTGATGTGAACGAATGGAATAAATGATGATTTCAGGGCATGTGACACAATCTTGTAGACACCCTGATGAAATCAGGGAGGGCCACTGTGCAAAACTAGGCACAGCTGGGCACTTGATACCTTGGCAATGCAACTTGCGTTAGTGACAGAAAACCAGCATTGCTCACAAAGAAGAATGGCAGCAAGCTGGTGGCGAGCATTTTCACAATTGCTCGTTACCCTTTTTTGCTTGTGTTCTGTTGGCTTTATATTTCTGTCTCTTTTCCAGGGACTTAACCAGTGACAGTTGAGTGTTTTTTTGTTCCCCTGGACATGACAGTTGCTTACTATTTTTGCCACATGAGCGGTGAAAGTGGCTGGGGATTTGCAGCCCTCGGAGGTGTGGGAGTCAGTGGGCTAAAGAAGTGATGAATGGAAGATGCTGGAGCTGTGCATCAGCTACCACCTAAAGGACTTTCTTCTGTTTTTTCTCTACCAGGAGTCATAATGTTCTCCTCCCCTTGGTCATCATTATCATCAGTTTTGCTGCTTGCTGGCGCTTCTGCTCACGCTGTGCATTAGCATGCCTTTTCATACTGAGGTGGGAATTCAGCAAATGCCTTTTCATGGTAGATGTTCCCAGCCATGTTCCCTGCTTACCCTGACTCAGCCTGTTTCTACATAAAAGACACACTACATGTGTCTTATTCTTTGTCCACCCTAAAGAAATGCCACACCACTGATGTCACCGGTTTGGTCTTTCTTACTGGCACAGTCGGCTGTTGCCTAATGGGCGGGCTGCTGGGGGCTGCTTCCACATCATCCCTCTCCTCCTCTTCCTCCACCAGTTCTCCAGGGTCAGGGAATGGTTCGTCTTTCTCCTACCATGTGTCCTGGGCCCCCAGTTTTGCTTGTGCCTTCACTATCTGCTGTGGCCTCTCTTTTTTGGTTTTATCACAACTTTTGGTCTATTTGGATCTCTTATGTGCACCTGCCCCAAGCTGAACTCCCACCTGTTCCACCTCCTCCTCCTCCTCCTCCTCCTTCCAGAACTGCTGCTGATATCACTTTTATCGGTCATATAAACACATTCCAAATATTTGTCCCAAGAAGCTCTGTCAAATCATTTCCTCCTCCTCCTTCTCCTCCTCCTCCCTCTCCACTTCTCTCACTCCCTGAAATACTGCTTTCTTATTCCATTTTATGTTTACAATGATTGCTTGTGTTGCTACCCTTGTAGTGCCACTGTGAGTGGTTTCTATAATGTGGGATACTCTATGGACTACTCAACTACTACTGCCACTTTTCTCTACACCTGTAGTTCACACTGAAGAAACACAGAAACATAGAATTTGATGGCAGATAAGGACAGCTTGGCCCACTTAGTTTGCCCATTTCCCTACCTAATGAATAAGCTGCAGATCCTAGTTAACCAACAGCCTACTTACTGTTACTCCCCACTAGAATTGCGTTATGTCTGTCACATACATTCTTTAATTCCCCACTGTTTTTGACTCCTCAACCTTCTCAGAAAGGCTGTTCCATGTATCCACAACCCTCTCCGTGAAAAAATACTTCCTCACATTACCTCTGAGCTGTCCCCCCTCTTTCTTCAAATTGTGCCCCCTTATTCTTGCACATCTCTTTTTCTGAAAGTTGCTACCCTCTTGGACTTTGTTGATTCCCTTGAGGTACTTCAAAGTTTCTATCATGTCCCCCCTCTCCCTCCTTTCCTCGAGGGTATACATATCAAGCTCCTTTAGTCTCTCTTTGTATGTCTTCTGGTGCAGACCCTGCATCATTTTAGTTGCCCTCCTCTGGACAGCCTCCATCCTATGTCCCTGCAGAGATGCACACAGTACTCCAGATGTGGTCTCACCAACTGTCTGTACAGAGGAATAACAACTTCCTGTTTTCTACTGGTGATGCCTCACCCTTTGCATCCCAGAATCCCCCCAGTACTCCTTACTGCCTTCTCACATTGCTTGCCCATGTTTAGGTCATCTGATATGACTACCCCCAGGTCCCTTTCCATTTTTGTTGTTGTTAGTATATCACCCCCCATTGTGTACTCTTCCCCTGGGTTTTTGTTTCCCAGGTGCATTACTTTGCAATTCTTTGCACTGAATCTAAGCTGCCATATATTTGACCATTTCTCCAACTTTGCCAAGTCCCTTCTTATTCGTTCCACCCCAACTTGTGTATCAACCCTGTTGCAGAACTTTGTGTCATCTGCAAAGAGACATTCTTTTCCTTCCAGTCCCTCTGCAAAGTCACTTATAAAGACATTAAAGAGGACCGGTCCTAGTACTGAACCCTGCAGTACTCCGCTAGTAACCTCCCTTTCTTCAGAGTGGACTCTGTTGACTATTACCCTCTGCGTCCTGTTGTCCAGCCAATTTTTTACCCGGGCTACCACCTTGGGACACATTCCAAGGCTGGCTAACTTGTATATTAATCTTTTGTGTGGGACTGTGTCAAATGCCTTGCTAAGGCCTAGGTAGTCCATGTCCACAGCCTCTCCCTGGTCTACTACTTTGGTCAGCCAGTCAAAGAAATCTATTAGATTCATCTGTCATGACCTTCCCACTGTGACTCCATTCTGCCTTGGGTTCTGTGCCCCGCTGGCCTCTAGATACTCAACAATTATTTCCTTCAGAAGTGATTCCATCATTTTCCCTTCCACAGAGGTCAAACTAACAGGTCTGTAGTTTCCTACCTCTGTCTTGCTCCCACTTTTGTGAAGTGGAATCATATCTGCCCTCCTCCGGTCCTTAGGTATCACCCATCCTCCCATAATTTATTAAAGAGGGTAGTCAGTGGTGTCACTAGTTCTACCCATAGTTCTGTTAGAATTCTTGGGTAAATCTCGTCAGGCCCCATTGCTTTGTCCACCTTCAGTTTTAAGAGTTCTTTCGGAACCCTTTGTTTTGTGAATGGACTGGTATAGACCCACTATCAAGAGTGTTTCTGTTGTTTGGTTTTAGGTACCTCCCCCTCCTCTTCTTTAGTGAATACTGAGCAGAAGTATTTGTTCAGTATCCCTGTTTTTTCACTGTCACCTTCTGCCCACATTCACTCCACTTTATTAATCAAATCAAATTAAGATTTATTTGTAAAAAGGTTCCTTTCCATAGTTCAAGGTGCCTGTACATAAAAACATAATCACATAAAACCAAACAACTCATAAAATTATAACATATATAAAACCATAAGTTATCAGCAATACAATCAGTAGACAGCTAAAATGATGGCATTATTAAATTTCATCACTGAAGGCTATGCCAAAGAGGTACATCTTAAGTTCGATTTTGAAGTTTTGGACAGTCAAGCATTCTCTTATCCGACGAGGTAGGAAATTCCAGAGTAGGGGCCATGAATGCAAATGAATGGGCCCCAGATGTCTGTAAATGCACCCTGGGAATCTCTAGCAATCCCTCACTGGTGTATCGGAGAGACAGGGAGGAGCAGTAGGGAGAAAGGAGATCTTGAAAGTAGCGGGGTCCCTGGTCATGTAGGGCTTTATCGGTCAGCAAGCCAACCTTGAAGGTGATACGCCACCACACTGGCAGCCAGTGCAGTCCGCAGAACACAGACGTAATATGACTGGTCTTAGAAGTACCAGTCAGAAGCCTTGCAGCTGCATTCTGCACTAGCTAAAGGTGGCAGATATTAACCCCCAGTAACCCTAGGTACAGGACATTGCAATAGTCAAGATGAGTGGTCATGAAAGCATGGACCAGAGTCAGAAGATCCTCGGGAGGGACCAGGTGTTTCACCCGGGTGATATTTCTCAGATGGAAGAAAAGAAGTCTTGAAAATGACTGGCACCTGTGCTTTCAGGGTCAAACCACTGTCAAAAATAACACCCAGGTTCCGCAACCGATCTGAGGTGACAAGCTGGACACCCCTGAGCCAAAGACCTGAGTGTTGTCCAGCCAACACACCTTGCTACCAATGATCCGGGTCCACCGCCAACACCTTGGTTTTGTCTGGATTCAACCTCAGCCAATTAGCACTCATCCAATCCTGAATCTCGGGATGGGCAGTTGTTAGATATTGAGAAAAAATATCTCCCTGTTCAGGCACAAAGGACATGTACAGTTGGGTATCATCTGCATAGCAGTGAAACCTCAACCTGTACTGCCTAATAATGTCTCCCAATGGCAGCATGTACACAGCAAACAGCATGGGCCTCAGTATCCCTACCTTGGTCTTTCTTCACTCCCTAATGTACCTATAAAAGGTTTTATCCCCCTTCTTAACAGAGTTGGCTATCTTTTACTGAGTTTGGGCCTTTGCTATTCTGACTGCCTTCACTGCCTCCTTCTGCTTTAACTGATACAGTTCTGTATCCTGCAGTGTGTTTCCTTATATTTTCTGAATGCTATCCTTTTCTTCTTAACCTTCCCTGCCCTTCTCTGTTGATAACCATAGTGACTTCTTCCTTCATTTTGTTTTGTTGATTTGCTTTACACAAAGGCATGTTGCCTCTGTGTTGGCAGTTTTGATGTTTTCCCATTGTTCCTCCACCCCTCCTTCTTGCCTGTTTGCTAGTGCTTTTCTGTGACACTCTCCCATTTTGACAAAGTCAGCCCTCCTAAAGTCCAGTACCCTCACTTTTATATTGCTTGACTCTGCAGCTGTGTTTATCATGAACCACACTGTTTGGTGGTCACTTGTTCCCAGATGACTACCCACTTCTAGCTCTGAGATCCTCTCTCCATCCCCATTCGAGAGTACTGGTCTAAGATTGCTCCCTCCTGAGTGGTTTCCAATACTAGCTGTCTGAGACATGCCCCCTGCTCTTGGATGTGGTTGCAGCAAAGGTGCTCCAGTTAACATCTGACACATTCAGGTCCCCCATCAACAATATCTCCCCTTTTTCTGCCATCCTAAGAATGTCCCGAAGGGCACACAGCCCTGGAGCGCGCTGCAGCTGTTGCTTCCGATTAAGGATTGGAAGCCCCTGTCCCGGAAGGGCACACAGCCCTGAACCACGCTGCAGCCATTGCTTCCGATTAAGGATTGGAAGCCCCTGTCCCCGAAGGGCACACAGCACTGGAGCATGCTGCAGCCGTTGCTTCCGATTAAGGATTGGAAGGTAATTGTTTTCCGCTGGCGGAGCACTCGTCTGGCATTTAAATCTTCGCGCCTTTTCTGCGTCTGCTATCACGGGGGGATTTCTCTCGCCATAGGTTTTCGGGACCTCACAGACACTCAAGAAGGGACGCTCTTCCTTCAGAAGACTCTGATTTGCAGGGGCAGCTTGAGAAAATTGTTTAAAGTGACTCTTTAGCTAAGCAATCTGTTTACCTTGTTATACGCCTTACCTCAGCCCTGCTTAACCTGCCTACACTACCTCCCTGTTGGAACTGTTGTGCAGAAGACTTGCCAGCAGCTGCTGTGCGGCTGCTCCCCACCCGCCCCCCACTACCCCCACCCTTGTCCGGCATTTCTTAAATAGTATCGGAATCCTGAAGCCACGCCCAGTGGGGTGTATTTTAACTATCTCCTACTTTCTCATTCGTATCTTATATCTCTTTACCGCTAGAGGGCATCTACAGTTCTAATATCCCTGCTTATCTTTCCTGTTGCTTAGCCTTTATCTTTCTGGCTGTTTTAGTTTGTGCTCTACTAAAACTTCTACTAGCCTCTCCTGTTCACTGCAACATACCTACATATAATGCCCTCCTGCACTCCTTATCCCTGGGCACTCGACCTAGGTGTACTACTGCTACAAACCTCACTTCTAGTAACCATTATGTGGATCCAAATAATTAGTAGCCCTCTCTCCCCAAATGGTCACTATCATCACCCCAAAGACTTTACTTTCTCAAACATGCTTATCCTGGTGCATATGCCACCAGCCACCTTACCACTTTTAGTCCCAAATCGGATCATTTACTACATTATCTCTCTACTACAAGATCGCTCTTGGTGCTTTGCCCCCCTTCTCACCATGTTTACTCACCGTAAACTGCGGTACTTGCTCCTCTTAGCACTACTATTAGCTGGTGATATTGAGCTGAATCCAGGACCCATATGTAATATCCCCATCCCTGACACCTACTGGACTCACTCAAAGGATCTGCACATTGTTCATATGAATATCAGAAGCTTTCCCCATAATATTACGGAACTTGAGGCCTGGGTCACCCAATACAATCCTGACATTCTATGTTTGACAGAGACCTGGCTCAAGCCCTCTACACCTGATCATTTATGCTGTCTGCCAAACTATAACATGATTAGACAAGATAGGTCCTCATCTAAACATTGGGGGTGGGGTTGCAATCCTATAAACCCTACCTCTCGAGTTGCACCTGAATACCTCCCTCACTCTCTCACACTGTGAAGCTATTCATGCTACTCTCCAACTTGGATCTAAGCGGCTACACATCATATGTGCTTACAGCCCTCTAGGTGTGGTACCCCAGGCTTAGTTGAACTCCTCTCCCAGGTGAGCCTAGCTATGGGACGTAATGAAGTCCTCATCCTTGGGGATCTAAATCTAAACTGGTTAGGTAATACCAGCCAATACCTCCATACTATTTGTACAAGACTATGACCTCCATCAAATGATCAATGACCCTACCAGGATTACAGCCCCACCCTCCCAATCCAGTTCCTTACTTGATTGGGCCCTCACAAACCGTCTTGACCACATTGTCTCAGCTGGTACCCTTGCCAACTCAATTAGCGACCACTCCCCAATTTTTTGCACCTGGCAGCCAGACAGTCATCTCCCCCTCCGAAATTAATTACCTTTCGTAACATGGCTAACTTTAATCCGACACAGTTCCTGTACGATCTCTCACTCATTGACTGGTCACCTATCTTTACCTCTCTTAATGCTCAATCAGCCTTAGACTACTTCTTCGAAAAATTTATTGGTTCTCAGGACCTACATGCACCTCGTGTCACTCGCCGAATTAGAGGCACACAAACTAAGTGGCTAACAAAGGATCTCCTAGCTCAGCTTCGTAACAGGGACAAATGCTGGCATCGTTTTAAGGTCTCAGGTCTGCCAGCAGATCACAGTCACTACAGGGCATTGAGAAACTCCTGTAAAAGAGACATCCGTCTAGCAAAAAGCTCCTTTTGTAAAGAATCACTTATTAATGCTGGAGGAGATTCGCATAAATTTTGGTCTGTCATCAAAACTCTCCTTGGCTCTGATAAACCTTCCACCTCCAATGATGTGCTGCTGAATGGAGTACACTGTAACAACCTTGTGACTATCGCCAACTCTTTTAACCATCATTTTCTGGACCTGTCACGATACCTAGACTCTTTCCCCCTAGCCACCTAGCATCCTCTCCATGGCAAGTTCGCTGCTCTCCTGTCCACTTCACAGGTTCCGGACTGTCACTAAATCTGAAGTCCTAAAGCTGCTGCTGACTATCCCTGACAAAACTAGCCCAGGTGCTGATAGACTTGAACCTAGGCTTCTGAAGACTGCTGCCCCGCTTATAGCCTCCCCCTAACTAAAATTTTTAACCTGTCGCTATGTCATGGTGTAGTTCCTAACATTTGGAAGATAGCTAGGATAACACCAATTCTAAAGAAAGGTGATCCTAAAGAGATGGCCAACTACTGACCTATTGCCATTCTCTCGGTGCTCAGTAAAATTCTCGAAAAACTAGTTGCTAGGCAAATTATTGAATATCTCCATAAACACAACCTTCTCTCCGGATCCCAGCATGGATTTCGCAAAGGTCATAGTACCTCCACTGCTCTTCTGAAACTCACAAATGACATTTACACAGCCATGGACTCTGGTCTCTTGACTGGTACCACTTTCATTGATCTCACCAAGGCTTTTGACCTTGTTGACCACACCCTCCTCCTTATGAAGCTTACCTCCCTGGGTTTTTCAGCGGAATCAGTGAACTGGTTTCGGAGTTATCTATCAAATCGACAGCAGGCTGTTGCTTTTAACTCTGCCCTATCAGACCTATCGTACATACAAACTGGTGTCCCACAGGGATCCAAACTTGGTCCACTGCTCTTCTCGATTTTCATAAACGACCTCCCCCAACAAGTGTCTACTTGCTCTACCTTGCTCTACACAGACGACCTTGTACTCTACCATAGTGCCAGTAACGTATTGGACTTAACTAACTCTCTATCCCAAGAGTTCCAAAACATTCAGTCCTGGCTTACTGCAAACCGTCTCATTCTCAACGATCCGAAAACTCAGGCAATGCTCTTTGGCTCTCCAGCTAAACTAAAAGTAAATCGGAATGCCTTCAAAATATCTTGTTCCGACAATTCCCAGTTAGTAAACACCTCATCCTTTAGATACCTTGGCATTCTTCTTGATGAATCATTGGACTTTGATCTCCACATCACCCCAACTTGCAAATCAATCAATGCAAAGATCGGAGGAGCCTACCGCACTAACTATGCCCTTACACCATCAGCTAGGTTTGCAGTGGCACAAGGCCTTCTTCTCCCATCCTTGGCTTATGGCTCTGTCATCTATCTAGGTGCAACTAAGACCTCTCTCCATGCATGGGACACTACATATAATAACATCTGCCATTATGCATCTGCCTCTCCTCGGCTCAAACATCACTGTCTGCTCTATGCGGACCTAGAATGGCCTAGTCCTGTGGCCCATCGCCTCCAATCTTATGGTGCCTTAATTGATGGTACGATAAGAGCAGGCCTCCCTCAATCTCTTGCCTTGCTACTACACCCTCAAAACCCTTCCTATGGTCTCCGTTCAGTTGACCTGACACCTCTGTACATCCCTAGATGCAGGACCTTAATGAGTACACGAGCTTTCTCCCATGCTGCTCCTAAATATTGGAATACTATCCCTCTAGCTATTCATCGTGCCCCAACGCATACCTGTTTTAAGAAGCTCCACCGTCAATACCTACTCACAGTAAGTCCCTGCACCTGCTTCCAGCCATCATAAACCAATACCCAGCTCTGCCTGCCCTTTCCTATTTCCACTCTACCTGTTATTCTCCCCAATCTATCCTCTCCTACTCTAACCCCTCCCCTCTGCCTCCCCCAGTCATTGTGCTGTCCTGGACTTGCCAACTAGCTACTTGCTAAGGACCTACAGGAATCTTCTAACCTGAGTTGCACTTATCTCATTCTTCTCTAACGATCCTGTTATCCATGTTTCTCTACCACCTACCTTGCTTGCTCGTGTAATTATCATAGTCTTATTAATGTTTGAGATGTTTTGTACTTTTCTGGTTTACTATTTACTGTATGGTTTATGTGTGCTGCGTCACACTGATGTTTTGTATGTCATTTATACCCTCCTGGGTCGTACCTGAAAATAGGCATTCCTATGTCTAGTGTACCCACCCGGTCAACAAAAGCAAATAAATAAAATAAATAAATAATTTCTGTGTCTATTCCCTCTGCCTGAGATGGGGGTCTGTATACAACTGAAGTAGAGGGTTTATGATATGACTGAGAACACTATGCTTTTGTTTTTCTTTGATGTGACTGGAATCGGATGCTGTCATCGCCTTGATTTATCTGTTACTCCATTTTGTAATGCTTGCTACAGGACTCAGCCACTTGGATGATGAGAATGATGAAGACATATTTTTTATTTTGTTATGTTATTCTTTTATTAATCGAAGACATAGTTTGAATTTAATTTTGTGTTTTTTAATCAATAGAAGACTTCTATTTTGCATTTAATTTTGTGATTGTGATATTTTTAATTTCATTTTTATTTTTTTTATATTTTATGGGATGCTATACACAGGGGCCAGGCAACTGCATGCTGGCAGCTGGTACACACTTGCTGCTCAGCACCCAGATCACGCTGCCCAGATCCCACTGTAAAAGGCTGCTTCTGGACTCAGGAGAAGGAGGAGGAGGAGGAAGAAACAATTTTTTTATTGGATGTCACTAAGGTGCCACCTACAGGGGCCGGGCACTGGCATGCTGCCAGATGGCACATCGCCCAGTTCACTGTACAATAGGCTGCTTTGGAAGTCAGGAGGAAGAAGTATTTTTTTTTTTATGGGATGTCACCAAGGTACTACCTACAGGGGCCAGGCACATGCACCCTGCTAGCTGGTGCACAGTTGCTGCCCAGCACCCAGATCACACTGCACAGATTACTCTGGAAAAGGCTGCCTCAGGATTCAGGAGGAGGAGGAGGAGAAAGAAATATTTTTATTTTTTGGTGGGACGCCACCAAGATGCCATATATGTGGGCCGGGCATGGGCACAATGCCAGCAGGTACACACTTGCTGCCCACTGCCCAGATTTTCATTTGTTTTTCATTTTTATTTATTCTTTGTTAACCGGGTAAGGACACTGGACCAAAGGTCCCTTTTCAGGCCCGAACCAGACAAAAATACATCAAACAAAATTAACAATAAACATACTATAACATATCAAATACTCTACACGTAGCAATTACATACAGACATTTGAAGTAAATATGCTAAACACAATGCAAAAGGCTGCTTCACAACTCAGGAGGAGGAAGAAAAATTATTTTTTATATTTTTTATGGGATGCCACCAAAGTGACACCTAGTGGTGCTAGTCACTGGCACACTGCCAGCTGGTACACACTTGCTGCCTATTACCCAGACCACACTGCCCAGATCACACAACAAAAGGCTGCTTCAGGACTCAGGAGTAGGAGGAAGAAACAATTATTTTATGTTTTTGCATGGGATACCACAAAGGTACCATATGCAGCGGCCAGGTACTGGCACACTGCCAGCTGGTACACACTTGCTGCCCATTACCCAGACCACACTACCCAGATCATACTGCAAAAGGCTGCTTTAGGACTCCGGAGGAGAAAGAGGAGGAAGACTTTTTTTTTTTAATCAGATACCACCTGGGTGCCACCTACAGGGACTGGGCACTGACACACTGCCAGGTGGTACACACTTGCTGCCCACTGCCCAGATCATACTGAAGAAGACTGCTTCAGGACTCAGGAGGAGGCAGAAGAAAAAAGCAATGTTTTAATGTATTTTTATGGGATGCCACCTTCAGGGGCCATCACCGGCTCACTGCCACCTGGTACACACTTGCTGCCCACCCACCCCAGATCACACTTCTCAGATGACACTGCAAAAGACTGCCTCGGGACTCAGGAGGAGGAGAAAAAAACAATGGGATGCCACTTAGGAACTACCTACTGGACCCAAGCACCGGCACGCTGCCAGGTGGTATGCTCTTGATGCCCACTGCCCAGATCACACTGCAAAAGGCTGCTTCAGGACTCATGAGGAGGAAGAGGAAGAAAAAAATATTTGTATGGGATGCCACCAAGGTGCCACCTACAGGACCCAAGCACCAGCACGCTGCCAGGTGGTATGTTCTTGATGCCCACTGCCCAGATCACACTGCAAAAGGCTGCTTCAGGACTCATAAGGAGGAAGAGGAAGAAAAAAATAATGTATTTTTATGGGATGCCACCAATGTGCCACCTATGGGGCAGAACACTGGCAAGCTGCCAACTGGTACACACTTGCTACCCACTGGCCAAGTTACACTCCAAAAGTCTGCTTCAGGACTCAGGAGGAGGAGGAGGAGGAGGAAGAAATTATTTAATTTTTTTATGGGACACCACCAAGGTGTCACCTAGCAAGGGCTGGGCATTGGCACACTGCCAGCTCAGCTGACACACACTTGTTGCGCACTGCCCAGATCACACTGTAAAAGGCTGCTTTAGGATTCAGGAGGAGAAGAAAGGTAATAAACACCCAAAAAAAAACTGCCACAAAAAGAACTGAAATTGAAACTAGTGAAGAGGATGTCACCAAGGTGCCAACTACCTGTGGCCAGGCACTGTCCTGCTGCCAGCTGGAACACACTTACAGCCCCCAAAGGCTTCCTTCAGGGGCTTATAATGCTCTGCTAAAATGCTACTTCTGCAACAAAAACCAAAAAATGGACACTGGCAGACTGCCACCTCATGTGCCCCATCTGCCTACTGCCCAGCTGAATGCATACTCTCCCAGTCCCACCAGTCTTGTAAGCCCATGGTCCCAGAGGCCTGCTGCAAGCTGCACCACTGCTGCTGCCATTTCTAATTCCTTTTCCTCCCCTACCCCGAGTTAGTGCCCTTAACTTCAGAGTTCACACAACTGTCTAATGAACTAATCAAACTTTTTGGTGATGAACAGGAAAAATGTCCTTTCTCCCTAGTTAATCTAACTAGATTTGTACAAAACCCTGCTTGAGCTACCTAGCAGCCCAGTGCTGAGCACGCAAGTACGCTCTCCCCCTGGCTCATGTCAGATTGAGCTGTGTAGCTGCATCAAAGAGGCTGGACTACCTGTGAGTCACATTAAGTTAACTGTTTCAGGTGCAAACTGCAGTTTGCAGTTGAACTGGTTTGACAAATCTGCATCATTTGGACCAGGGCTAGCCACTTGAACCAAAAATCCACCTACTTACCCCAAAGGTTCACCACCTTCTGAAAGAAACGAACACCCAAAGTTCAAGATATTTGATTCTTATGTAGAATCAAAGTTGCAGCCCTAGGGCCTGATTTGCAAAACCTCAAAGATGACGCAAGGTGCCTGCATCAAACATGTATGACCCAAGAGGTACCTTGCATCAAACATTATGCCTTGAGCTACTCTGCAAAGCAGCCTGCATCAAACGCAGGCTGCATGTGCCAAAGGGGACTTGCATCTGCCTTGTGCCCACTAAACAGGCTGTGGCATGGTGTAAGGGGGTATGCAGCAGATGCAAGCTGCCACAGACCCCATATTGTAATTCACAAAACTGTCCCAGAGAGAGAATTTCTACGTACCCATATACCAGCTAGGGCTGGTCTAAGGGTACTTAGAATATGTCCCTCTGGGACAGCTGTACAATGTGTGGCAAAGTGCTGCTTCCCGCTCCCCTGTTAAATCACTGCATATCCCGTCCCTGGTGGTATAGTGCCCCGCTCCCTGATCCTCGATGCTGCCCCATCAGTTACACAATAAAATGCCCTGATTCCCAATGCTGCTGTGTATTTCATTAATACAAAAATACCCCCACCCGATCCCCAAAGTTGTCCAGTTATTGAAATAATAAGATGCCCCCTTCTCCCCGATGTTGCAGTGTAATTCAATAGTAAAAAGGTCCCCACCTGATCCCCAAAATTGTTCTGTTATTGCAATAAAAACATGCCCCCCTCCCTGATGCTGTAGTGTAATCTAATAATAAAAAGTTCCCCCACCCGATCCCTGAAGTTTTTCCGTTATTGTAATAATAAAATACCCCCTCTCCCCGATGCTGCTGGTATTACTTAATAAACAATATGAATCTCCTCATGGTAGTCTAGTGCCCCCTCCCACCCATGCCCTGATCACCCATACTACCCATTGAAATAGACCTGGTGGTCTAGTGGACCCCCATCCCACAGTGCCCATCCCATTGGAGCCAGCGACTGGGTCTGCCCACTGCTCAACTCCATGGTCAGCCACCAACTGAAGTCAGAGCTAAGTCAGTGGCTGACCAAGGAGGTGTGTGGTGGGCAGAACCAGTCACCAGCTCCTATGAGAAGTGCACTGCAGTGTGGGGGGGTCCACTAGACTACCAGGACTATTTCAATGGGTGGTATGGGTGATGGGGCATGGGGAGGAGGGGGCACTAGACTACCACGAGAATGGTCATATTGTTCATTAATTAATACCGGCAGCATTTGGGAGAGGGGCTATTTTATTAATACAATAATGGGACACCTTTGGGGATTGGGTGGGGGGCCATTTCATTACTGAAATTACTCATGCCTCAAAACCCACCTCACAGCCCACCTGGGGTGTGCGGTAATTTAGCATTACCACACAGCCTGTTGTCTATTATTGATTACTTATAATTTACAAAGTGATCCTATGGGAATTTTATGTTGCAATTCCAAGGTGATTGAAGGCACTCGGTTGCACCTCATGCATCACAATCCACCTAGGACATGCATCAATTTAGCCTTACCATATACCCTGCTGTGTGGTATTAATCACGTAAAGTTTATTATGTAATCTTATGTGAATTATATACCGCAGTTCCCAGGTAGTTGAAGGCACCCAGCTGCACCTCATGCCTTACAACCCACCTGGGACATGCAGTAATTTAGCACTGCCATACACCCTGCCATGTGTTATTGCTTACTTACGTTTTACAATATGATCCTATGGGAATGATATAGCACACTTCCTAGGTGACTGAAGGCACTCCCACCTGAGGCATGCGGTAATTTAGCATTGCCGCACATCCTGTCACATGTTATTCTTTATTTATAATGTGATCCTATGGGAATTTTTTACTGCACTTCCCTAGTGGTGTGTATGTGTATCCATGGCTATTGAAGTGCTGGACCATGATGATGGATGTCTCATGTGTAACATGGAAAGAGTTGCATGTTTGTCTTAGCTGATGATAGATGCCTATGGTTGCTTGTAGGGTTGTCAGAACCCTCTGAAGTTCTGGGTTCTAGTTCTAGTCTAGAACTTTTGAAAAAGTTCTAGGGTTCTAATCTTTTTTAGAACTTTTTAGAACTCGAATCCTATTTTTTATTGTGCTGCCAGTAATGAAGATAGTAATAAAATACACGTAAAGGAAAAACTGTTCAATATAAGGGGGAGAGAAATTATCATGTGTGACATTGATAGGAATACAACTAGGTTTATCTATGGTTTCTTCTGTTTGCTAAAGCTAGCAACTTAATACGTAACAGGCCCACCCACCCATCCACCCATATGTTAAAAGTTTTCCTGCTGCAGCTGCATCATAGTTCCTTAGTGAAAGAAAGAGGCACATTAGTCATTTATGTACTCAGTTATATATACTCATCGTCATGAATTATGAGAAAAAATAACTGATCTTACCTAATCTCAGCTATTTTCTGCTTTCTGTTTTAAATGAGTAAATCAAAAGTTGCTATGTTTAAAAGAAAGCTTTTATAACAAAGTCAAGCCAAGGTACTACAGCAGCAGCATGTGGAACTGTTGCAAAACATATGGGCCCAGATATTCAAACTGCACCAGTCTGAGGCGCAAGCCCCTGCGCTGCTCAAAATAGTTGCGCGGGGGTGTGGCGGTGATATTAAAGGTTGCACTGTTGAGCAGCTCAGCACAGAATCGTCCAACCGCAACACTCGCGCGTAAGCGCCAGTGGAACTTGCGCTTCGCCAATGTGCCAGAGTTGAGCATTCAACTTGCGGTGGCGCCAAGTACCATTGCGCCATCGCGCCAAATTTCCGATATTCAAGGTGACAGCACAAATGGGGCCATAATTTATGCAAAGGCACAGGGGGCCATTGATGCATCTCTTTATGGCCCCATTTGCATGCTCATTGCATGTGGTCACGATCGAGGACTTGCTCTGGCCACCCTGCCAGGCAGCAGCCGTTGGGGACGGGCGCGCACCTGCAGCCCGATCGCGGGCATCACAGTTACATGCCCCCCACCTCCACAGCCGATCGCGGGCAGAACACATATGTCGCCCCCAACATCACCCGCAGCCCGATCGCAGGCAGAACCTGTATAAACCCCAGTGCCCGATCGCGGGCAGAGATGTAACTCCTCCCCAACCCGAATAACTCCCTGGTGGTCCAGTGGACCGTAAAGCCTGATCGCGGGCAGAATGTCACAGCAGAACCCCCAAACATCTCCCTGGTGTCTAGTATCCCCCACCCACCCGAAGCCCCTCCACCCGCTGCCCCCGCGGCGGTGGCGACAACATCCACCCGCCTGCCGCCCGCCGCCCGCCGACGACTGTCCGGTAGGGCTGCCGCCCATTGGTGCAGAGCTGCAGCCAATGAGCATACAGCCCTGCGGACAGTCGGTCGGCCAGTAACTGGCCGGTCGCCCGCCCGGCGATGGGCTTTGTGGAAGTGGTGAACGCAGACACCAGAAGAATGACTGAAAGTGTCTTTGTGACATTCTCTCTCTTGACTTCTGATCACTGAACCACCGAAATTAACCAGGGATGAAGAGCCCACGATACTGCCAGCGATCGCTCTGAAAACCTCGAAAGTTCTGCCCGCGATCGAGCACTGAGGGGACTATACGAGTTCTGCCCGTGATCGGGCTTTAGTGGGTGTGGGGACATGTATCTGTACTGCCAGCGATCGGGCAGTGAGGGCACAGGGAGTGAGTTGGGGGCCAGCCAGGGGTGGCAGCTGCTGTGTTGCGCCCTGCAATGCAGCAGCTCACCTGTGGGTGGCCCTCAACTTAAGCCTTTTTTTTTGGCTCACATGCTTAGGGCGCAGGTTGGAGTTGTGTGTGCACAACTCTCGCAACCCGACTGAATATCGGGTTGCGCAGGTTATGCATGGATCCTCCCCTCCTGTTGAGCATGCATTCATTTGCATTGCTCTCTAGCCAACCTGGTGCCAGTGGCGTAACTGCCTCCTGCTGAATATCGCCAGAATGGCGCATTTTGGACTGCATGGGCGCAACCCTATTGCGCGTAAGCAACTCCTTTTGAATATCTGGGCCATTATGTCATAACGTAGTCAGTCAAGACATTTGAATAAAAAATATGCCAGTCATTGTTGCTGGCAAAAAATGCATGCAATTTTCTAAGATAATGCATACATATACCAACATTTTTATTGGCAAATTGAAGTAATACATACAACTTTCTAAGATGATGCATTTTTGCAGCTGATACTTCAATAAAATCTGTATTTCAGTCACATAAATAAAAAGTGGTTTCCTCACCACATACTAACCTAAGGAACATTTAATGTAGCTGCAGCAGTTGGCATGTGATGTTTAAGGGACAGCGTCTGTCAACCCCATTATGTATCAAATTATCACTACTTGTAAAGCAAAAACACTTTATGATAGGTCACATTCTGTGAAAACTGCTGATGCAGATTTTCTTTTATTTCTGATTCCTTTATTCTTTTTTAAAGGGGACAGGACAATTGTGCTAGGTGGCAGCAGTTTGCAATGTATTTAATAAGAAAAAAAAAATATATATATATATTATATGTACAGTAGGTTCGGTCTGTCATCATTTTTTTCCTCACCATCCCCAGCTGATCACGAATCTGTAAATGAAAGGACTAAAACAACACCCACCTTTCACCCCATCACCCATTCCACTTTTCTTCCACCACCCTCATCTGTGCAGTAGCACCCATACCACCCTTACACCCATGTTAAAACCAACCCACAACCCTCACCCATGTACTAGCATCCATTTTTGGTTTATGGCTAACATTTCTGTAATTGAAAAAATAATAAACAGCTACCAATTAGAACTCATTGTTTTGTCCTCTTTAAAATTAAAAAATAGACCGCCCTGGTTCCAGCCCATACTGATGCACCACAAAGTCACAGAAGGTAAATCAAAAATATATGTTTGCACTTTAACTATAAATAATATGATACAGAAAGGATTGACGTGACAGTGTCCCTTTTATGCCAAATTTGGGCCTGTTCCCACTGATGTTAAAATTGCCCTGTATATAAAACTTGTTGACTTTAGTTTAGACCCTAGCTACAAAGCAGTTTGCCATGAAATGGTGAAAGTTTTGGGGTATATAGTCCAAGGTAGTAGATCGAGAAAGGAGAGAGACAACCAAAGTCATCACAGTCTGTAAAAGTTTCCTTTTTGGTGCAGAGAGACTCTGTCCCACACAGTATTTACCAGCCACCACCATCTGAGTTGTCATCACCATCAACATCCACAACATCAATCACTTCAGGATCAGTTTGTATACTCTTGTAGGGATACGAAAATCTTGACTTATTTAATAAAAGTTAACGTGTGTACATTGTCTGGCAGCAACCTATTTCTGGTGTCTGTCACAATATTGCCAGCTGTACTAAACATGCGTTCTGAAGAGACACTTGTTGCAGGACAACCAAGATATTTACAGGCTTCATCATACAGCTCTGTCCAAATTGACTTTTTTGATCTCCAGTATTCAAAAGGGCATGCATCAATAGGAATAAGCAGTTCTTGCAGGTAACTGTCTACCATGATGGACAGAGACCGCTCAGAAGAGGAATCAGCAGAAGCTGGTATGGCAGCAATTTGGGAAAGCTTTTGCCACAGATTTAGCTTGCTACTAAGGGTTGAAGAAGTGGCAGTTTCGGAACAACTACTGTTAATGTTTGGTGACTTTTCCAGTTCTGTATCCCTTTGTGAAGATGAACCTGCATGTTGTGGTGATGACAACCTGAGGGTACTGTGCGTGTCTGTGTTTGACTCCTGTGAGTGCTGCAGCTTATCTAGCAACAGACATTTGTACTGCTCTATATCATCTGTTTTTGGAAGATGTATAGCCTTGAACCTGGGACCTAAGAGAGTTGCAAGGATGTAGTGTTTTGATTTCGTCATTGCAACTAATTTGTCACTGGTTTTGAAGTGCTCGCTCATTCTCTTTATGAGATTGCCATGATATATGCGACATGCTGTCTGCGCTTCAGATCTGTCTTTTTCTATTTGTAGATTTAGAACACTAAGATGATGTGAAATGAGCATTATGAGTGGGATAACCTGACTCACAGATGCACCTTCAGAAGACATGTCCCTTGTAGCTGTCTCAAAGGAGCTAGGATGCAGCACACTGTCTCCATTAATTTCCACTGCAGCACAGACAGCATAATGCCATCTCCAATAATGTAACTGGAGCAGTACTCATGTACAGCTTGCTTTTTTGCTCCAAGAGCAGCTGCAGCATATAAAGCGTTGAGTTCCAACGAGTGGAAACATTTTGAATCAGCTTTTGCTGGGGCAGCTTGTGTTTTTTTGCAGTTCGGACAATGTCCGTATAGCCTTGGTTGAATGTGAAAAGTGAGTCACAATTTTTTTGCAAACAGCAATCATACCATCCACTTGTATTTCATTGCTGAGAAATCTCATGACAATTAAATGTAAGCAATGTGCAAAGCAAGAAGCATGCAGAAATCCTCCGTCCTGTACTGCTTTCAAGATGTTGGCTCCATTGTCACTTACTATGAAGCCACATTTTAGACCATGAGAATAAACCCATTCGTCAAGGAGGTCATTTAGTTCCTGCAAGATGTTTGCAGCAGTATGACTTTGCCAAACTTCTTTATATGCAGCAGCACCATCTGTTGGGGTGTCTTTGTTTTTGAAGAAGCACAAGAAAACGTGACCCAATGAGCGGTAAGGGACATGTAATCTATGTTTTGAGTGCTGGTCCACATATCTGTTGTGACATGAATAACTCCACCCTCTGCAGTTTTAAGTGCAAGCATCACTGTCGCTTTTAAAGCCTGATAAATGTTTGGTATTTCAACATAGGAAAAGTACCTTCGATGAGGAACATTGTAACGAGGCTCTGCTAATGTCATGAGCTCCCTAAAATCCTCATGATCTACCAAAGAGTATGGGAGAAGGGCTCCGGCTAACAGTTCACCAATTCTGTGATTAAGATGAAGGGTATTTGGATGATTTCTAGTAAAGGTATTCTTCCTTTCAAATGCCTGAGACAGTGTTAGCTGTTTACAACATGTCCCTGCTGGTTTATTATACACCATGCTTCGATGGGCAGATGGACGCAGAGATGGTGGACTAGGACTTATACATTCAGTGCCATCACTGGATGTGCAACTGGTACTAATGGTGCTGGCATTGGTGGTAACAGTGATCCTAGGGCTGGCAGTGGTTCTGCCTGCATCAAGTTCAGACAATTCAGTATCCATTTCAGATTCCTGACCCTTCTCACGTGCGGTCTGGAAGATGGAGGACATGGGTTTTGGATGATCAAGCAAACTGAATGCTTTTTCAGATGGCGTTTAAGAGCTGTAATGCCAAGGCATGACCCAACTTTACCACGGCTTACACTTTGTTTACAAAGGGAACAAATTGCTCTTCATGGATCAGTTTTACTGACAGAGAAATAATTCCACACCTCAGATGTGACAGATTTTGTTCGAGTGCTAGGAAGATAGCTAAAGACTGTTTGTGTCTTTTCACCTGTCCTAACAGAACCCGGGACATGTTCCTTGGTGCTAGAAGAGTGGGCAGAAGACTCTGATGGATTTTCATTGCTGGCCAACACAGAAGTGGAGGATTCAATGGATATGTCCTTTTTATTGCCAACAGTGCTGGATGTATTTGCAAGTGCACTACCTGATTCATTTTCAGCAGACTTGCTTATTTCACTTTGTTGAGGAAGTAATGATACGTGGCAAGACACAACAGTGTCGGACTGAGACAAACAGTTACTGTCTGAGTCAGAGAGGGACTCACTGTCACTTGCATTATTGCTGCTAGTCACAGGGATCTTAACAGCATGAATGGCATACCTTATGGTGCTCTCCTGTGACCCGCAGCTGTACAGGTTTTCTTAAAGGTCACCTTTACCACACTTCACTGTTGCTCTTTTGCTGTTTCTTGAATTTTTATCACATGAAACATTTTGGTTATTTCTGCTAGCACCAGGATTACCACTACCACCAACACCTACTCCAACACCATCACCAGATGCTTCATCTATGTTGGTGTCAGCCATAACAGTACCAGTATAATGCGGTGAACACACCCACACCCACACAATTCCCTGTGTAAGAAAGCAATGTGATCTGTGATCACTGGCTACAACTCCAAAATTTTATTTTGGTTGTGTGACACTGTGATGCAGTGGACTGAAAGTAATTAAAGAATATGATGGTTTGCAACTAAAGGATCCCAGGTTCAAAGCTTACAGAATGATTGGGCTGCTGGGCATAGGCATACACATAGCAGTCAAGGGTCGCACAGCAGCAGGGTGATGGGCTGACCACAGGAGATGGAGTCACATACACAACTCAGAGAATGAGAATTATATTTCTACGCTTCTGTCATGTAAGGATAATGCCATCACACAACTGGCCACTGGGCTTCTCTCTGTAACACACACTGGGTAGGGTACAGTGCAGTCAAGGGGCACACAGCAGCAGGGTGATGGGCTGACCACAGGAGATGGAGTCACATACACAACCCAGGGAATGATAATTATATTTCTACATTTCTGTCATGTAAAGTTAATGCCACCACACAACTGACCACTGGGCTTCTCTCTGTAACACACACTGGGTAGGGTACAGTGCAGTCAAGGGGCACATAGCAGCAGGGTGATGGGCTGACCACAGGAGACGGAGTCACATACATAATACACAACTCAGGGAATGAGAATTATATTTCTACGCTTCTGTCATGTAAGGTTAATGCCATCACACAACTGGCCACTGGGCCTCTCTCTGTGACACACACTGGGTAGGGTACAGTGCAGTCAAGGGGCACACAGCAGCAGGGTGGTGGGCTGACCACAGGAGACGGAGTCACATACAAAACCCAGGGAAGGAGAATTGTATTTCTACGTTTCTGTCATGTAAGGTTAATGCCACCACACAGCTGGCCACTGGGCTTCTCTCTGTAACACACACTGGGTAGGGTACAGTGCAGTCAAGGGGCACACAGCAGCAGGGTAATGGGCTGACCACAGGAGACGGAGTCACATACATAACACACAACTCAGGGAATGAGAATTTTATTTCTACACTTCTGTCATGTAAGAGTAATGCCACCACACAACTGGCCACTGGGCTTCTCTCTGTAACACACACTGGGTAGGGTACAGTGCAGTCAAGGGGCACATAGCAGCAGGGTGATGGGCTGACCACAGGAGATGGAGTCACATACGTAACACACAACTCAGGGAATGAGAATTATATTTCTAAGCTTCTGTCATGTAAGGGTAATAACAGCACACAACTCGGGAGATGGGAGCAGGGAGTCACATACACAACACAGGGACTCGGGAGTGCAGAAGTAGAAATCTCACACACACACACACACACACACACACAGAGGAGTGGTGTCCAAAAAAATTAACTGCCTGCCTTCAGTCAGTGCCTTACTGCCAGTGCCTTGTGCAGTTGTATAAGGACTGGAATTTTTGAGGGTGAAAGTCAAGAGAAGGATCCCCCTTAGCAGCACAGCACAATGAGCTTGAGCACAGTCCTTATATACTCTGTCTTAATGTCCTTCCTGACAAATTTATTTGCCTGTTTTTGTGCCCCCCTTGTTATATGCTTGTTGCTGGCAGCTGCTGTGCTGAGTGTGCACCACTGTGCAGTGCTGCAGTTTCAATCACAATCACATTTCACAAAGGTTCTTCTTTTAATTTTTTTATTCTCTCTCTCCAGAGTCCTGATATTGATCTCGATCTATTCTCGATCCCTATTCCCTTTTCAATTCTTGATTAGTCCCTCCACCTGAACCTCCCCCTAGTCCCACACCCGACCGTTAATTTATTGAGCCTTTTTTTCAGCCTTTCTCTCGTTCTCGGTCTCTCAGGCCTGCTTAGCCCTTTTTCACAGGAAAATGGATGATGGAATGTTTTAAATAATTCAATAAGCACTGCAGCAACTAGTAAGTGCTGCAGTCCGATTGCGGCCACACCGACCTGGGCCCTGACCTAGTAAGTAGTATCGGGCAAGAATGCTGGCTGTGGTAGTAGCGGTACACTACAGTTAAGTAGGCTTCTGCTGCCTCCTGAAATCCTCAGCAAATGGCCCTCTCGGCTTGCATCTGCCTAAATAAATGCCCCCACAGATCCCGCGGCTTGAGCAACTTACTCGACCCCCACCTGACCACATAGTATTGGTCAGGTGGTGAGGATGACTTCATTTGAGCATACGTAAGTACGTTACACAAGCGCAAACTGTGAGACAACTCGCGGTGGATCTGGCAGCCCCAACAACACTGCTGCTGCTGCACCCCCCCACCACATCGGGGCTGTGACTTGCCTGCTGCTGCTGGGACATGCCTCCTCCAGTCCCCACACATACCCCTACACTCCCCCCCACATCGGGGCTGCCTGCTGGGACGTGCCTCCGCCCTCCTCCCCACACACACAACACACAAGTCATCAGCTGGGACTCAGATTCGAACCCTTTTGCGAACCTTTTAGTGTTCGAGTTCTAAGTTAGAACTCGAACACCAGGGTTCGAGGAGGGTTCGAATCTTTGACAAACTAGTTCTGACAACCCTAGTTGCTTGTGTTGCCTTTCCCCTTTGTCAGCTTGGGTGGGGGATGCAGAGTTAGTGCTGTAAACCCTAACATCACATTTCCATACTTTTGTCACCTTAATAGCAACACAAACTGATGCCTTAACACAGCTTTTTGCAAAGACTATATAAGGGATATTCTACCCCCCTTACTGGAAATAATATTGATATTTTTTGTTTAAGTGCTGCACTGTCCAGGTGGTTGAAGGCACTTGGCTGAGCCTTATGCCTCCAACCCACCTGGGGCATGTGATAATTTAGCATTGTCGCACACCTGCCATGTGCTGGTCCTTACTTACAATTTGCAATGTGATACTATGGGAATTTTTTACCGCATTTCCCAGATGGTGTGCAAGTGTATCCATGGCTACAGAAGTGCTGGAGCATGATGATGGATGTCTCTTGTGTCACGTGGAAAGAGCTGTATGTTGTTTGTCTTAGCTGATGATGGATGTCTGCAGTTGTTTGTGTTGCCTTGCCCCCTTTACCTGCTTTGAGGGGGGGATGCGGAGTTAGTGTTGAAAACCCTAACATGGAATTTCCATAGTTTTGTCACTTTAATAGCAACACAAACTGATGCATTAACAGTGTTTTTTCAAAGAATATATAAGGTTTATGCTACCCCCCCACTGAAAATGTCGCCTGACCCAATGACATCACGATTGGCGAAGCCACGAGTGACATCTGGGTCAATCTGCATGAGAACAAAAAATATAGGTGATATTTTCAGTAGGAGAGTACCATGTTCCATTTATACCATACCTCCCCTACTGTTGTTACATACTGCTATTGTTTTAAATTGTCTTTTACGTCTTGTAAATGACTGAGCAGTGAGACCGAGCAGCTGTTTTCGGTAGATGATTGATCTGCATGTTAGGACATCTATTGTCTGCAAGGGAGTTGGGAGAGGTAATGGGATGAGCATGGACAGTACATCGGCATGTTGGGTGTGCCGAGGAGAAAAACCAAAAGATACTTTGGAGACTTTTTCCTTTTTTTTCAATTATGGGAGCAGTTGTTTGAATTGAGAGTTTGTAAATGGTATGTAGGGCAGGAGCCAGCACCGAGTCAGCTTTTGCATCTGAAAGTGTACTGTTCGTGTTACTGGCTCCAGCAAGTCAGTAACTACTGTAGGTATATTTTGACCTACAGTGAGAATATTCTGATATTCTCACTCTAGGTCCCAAGGAATGAAAAATATCAGCCATATTTGCCAAGAAATATACTCACAGGTGTGGCGTAAATAATGGATATGCTACTTCTTTACTGAAAATGTTGCTGATATTTTTTGAGTGCCGACTGACCCGATGTCATCACGAGTGGTGAAGCCACAAGTGATGTCATCAGGTCAATTGGCACAAGAACAAAAATATCTACAATATTTCCAGTAGTGGGATAACATATTCCATTTATGCCATACCTCCAAAAAAGTGAAACAAAAAGTGAATTTCTTGCCATTTTTTACTGATTATAAAAATCTTAATGGTATCTATGAATGAAACACCACTCATTTGGCAAATATTTTTTGTGCTGAACAACTTTTATGCTCAAAGTACCATGCTATAATTTTTTGCTTTAAAGTTATTTGCATGTTTGTTGCAGAAAGTGAAAAAAATTATGTTCTGCTGTTTTTTACTAATTATAAAAAAAACTAAAAGGTATATATAAATGAAACACCACTCATTTTGTAAAAATGTGTGTGCTGAACAAATGTTAGGCTCACACTACCATGCCATCATTTTTTGTTTTAAACTTATTCACATTTGTTTGTTGAAAAGGTGAAAAAAAAACATTTCTGCTGTCTTTTTGCTAATTATAAAAAGGAAAAAACTAAAACATATCTATAAATGAAATACCACTCATTCTGTAGATATTTTTGTGCTAAACAACTTTTGTGCTCACAGTGCCATGCTATCATTTTTTGTTGTAAAGTTATTTGAATTTGAATACTGTTAGTACAGCTAGTATACATCTGCAGAGCTGGGCACTAAGACGGACACACACACACACACACACACACACACACATTCTTTCTGTTACAGCTGGCCTGAGCCCCTGGATGTTTGAAATTCCAGGCTGATCAGACGGAACAGCTCTGCTGCCTAGATCTAAGGAAAGAGCTGACCCAGGGTTGGCTAATATTTTCATTTTGAAGTACATTTGTTCATTTAACCGTAGGTCGGTCATAAAGGCTTGAAATATCTGCACCAATTCTTGTGGTATAAAATCCATGAGACCCATACGTGATCCCTTTCTTTAAAGTTCCTATAACTGCTGAGAACCCTGACACCATTATTGGAGCTAGTAACTGTTGGGACTGTTCCTCACTAAGCTTAGGTACATTAGCAGCCTGTAACAATTATTCTTACTGCAACACTCATAAAACTGTAAGTTCCCCGAGCTGCAGCAAGCATATACATTTAGAATAAAATCAGATTATGTAAAAATAATGCTGGGTACAGCAGAAACAGAGTTTATTAAAGTTCCATATATGGGGCATATCATAGGTTGAGGCAACTGTGCATCATCATCTCCCATTATAATCAACGAGATTTTGGAGGTGGACACCCAGCCGGCACTGTGGCACTTACAATATAGTGGCTGCAGCTTGGGGGGAATTACAATTTTCTAAGTGTTGTGGTAAGAAAATCATTTATTTTATCTGGTGCCAGCAGGGAGAATTGGGGTACTGAAGCCCTGATCTGTGCATTGGTCAGGGCTTCCAGTTATCCTGTAGTTCTCTTTTAAATCACCTTTATTATCTCTAATACCAGTCATCCACTGCCTCTGAACCCAAGAACAACAGTCATCAAGAGGACCTGTCCAATATTTAGACCCTTGAGTCCCAAACCTCTGTTCTATTACTAAGGACTTTTGTCTATTATACTGCATTTGAAACATTTCCTGCTTGAGGGATTCAGTTTGCTCTGTGAAGTCCCCCTTCTGCTCCGATTGGAGAGAGACTAATTCATGAAACTGCTTTCTAAACTGGAAATATCTATCTGTCTTTCTGAGAGATTTGTTTTTGAACAGCTAAAGCTTTTAACAGAGCCACAATATATTGTTTTGTGTCTGCCCACCAGTCTAAAGGGGAGTCACATAAAAAGGACACAGAGTTCCTATCCTCTAAAAGTATGAGTAATTCTTGTCTAAAAGTGGGGTCCACTAAAAGACTGGCATTCATCTGCCATGTACCCCGCCTCCCGACCCAAGGTGGTGCAGTAGAAACATAAATCCCCTATCAAGGCATGATCCGAGGTCTCAATAGGCACCGCCTGAAAATGAAAATGAAATTGTACTTGAAATTAGCCAAAAATCTTTACGGGTAGATAAAACCCCCTTAAAAAATGTATACTCTGGTTTATGTGTCAGAGAGGCCTGTGCATCTTTTAACCCCAACTGCTTTATCATAGAATGTAAAAAGGCAGTATCACTATATGTTTTAACTTTTTTCACCTGTGTATCAGTCTCCAGTAAACTAATATTAAAGTCTCCTACCAATAAAATTCTAAAAGAACTAAGGGTAGAACTAGTGACACCACTGACGACCCTCTTTAACAAATCATGGGAGGATGGGGTGGTACCTGAGGACTAGAGGAGGGCAGATGTGATTCCCCTTCACAAAAGTGGGAGCAGGGCAGAAGCAGGGCAGAAGCGGGAAACTACAGACCAGTTAGTTTAACCTCAGTGATAGGGAAAATGATGGAATCACTTCTGAAGGAAAGAATTGTCGAGTACCTAGAGGCCAGAGGGGCACAGGACCCAAGGCAGCATGGATTCACAGCAGGAAGGTCATGCCAGACAGATCTAATAGATTTCTTTGACTGGGTGACCAAAGTAGTAGATCAGGGAGGGGCTGTGGACATGGCCTACCTAGACTTTAGCAAGGCATTTGACTCAGTCCCACACAAAAGATTAATATACAAGTTAGCCAGCCTGGGAGTGGGTCCCAAGACAATAGCCTGGGTAAAGAATTGGCTGTAGAATAGGACACAGAGGGTAATAGTAAATGGAGTCCACTCTGAAGAAAGGGGGGTTACTAGTGGGGTGCCACAGGGTTCAGTATTAGGACCGGTCCTCTTCAATGTCTTTGTAAGTGACATTGCAGAGGGACTGGAAGGAAAAGTATGTCTCTTTGCAGATGACACAAAGATCTGCAACAGAGTTGATGCACAAGGTGGGGTGGAAAGGATGAGAAGGGACTTGGCAAGGTTAGAGGAATGGTCAAATGTATGGCAGCTTAGATTTAATGCTAAGAAGTGCAAGGTAATGCACCTGGGAAACAAAAACCATGAGGAAGAGTACACAATGGGGGATGAGATACTAACAACAACAAAAATGAAAAGGGACCTGGGGGTAGTCATATCAGATGACTTAAAGGTGGGCAAGCAATGTGAGAGGGCTGCAAGGAGGGCTGGGGGATACTGGGATGCATAGGAGAGGCATCACCAGTAGAAAACAAGAAGTTGTTATCCCTCTGTACAGACAGCTGATGAGACCCCATCTGGAGTACTGTGTGTAGTTCTGGAGACCCAATCTCCACAAGGACATAGACAAGATGGAAGCTATCCAGGGGAGGGCAACTAAAATGGTGCAGGGTCTGCACCGGAAGACATATGAAGAGAGATTAAAGGAGCTTAATATGTATAGCCTCGAGGAAAGGAGGGGGGGAAATGATTGAAATGTTCAAGTACCTCAAGGGACTCAACAAAGTCCAAGAGGGTAGCATCTTTCAAAAAAAGAGGTGTGCAAGAACAAGGGGGCGCAATTTGAAGATGGGGGGGCAGCTCAGAGGTAATGTAAGGAAGTATTGTTTCACAGAGAGGATTGTGGATGCATGGGACGGCCTTCCAGAGGAGGTTGTGGAGTCAAAAACAGTGACTGAATTCAAGCATGCATGGGACAGCCATAAGGCAATTCTAGGGGGTGGGTGTAGAAAGAAGTAGGCTGCTGGTTAACTAGGATCTGCAGCTTATCCATTAGGTAGAGAAATGGGCAGACTGGGTGGGCCAAGTGGTCCTTATCTGCCATCAAATTCTGTGTTTCTATGTTTGCTTAGTCATGCATAAATAAGGTTAAACCATTTTCAACAGATCTACCCTGAGAACTTTCATCTGTGACGCATATACATTGATAAGCCTATATAGCTGTCCTTTAAACCCCACATCCAATATCAAGGCCCTCCCAGGAAAGACATCTATAAGCTTGTGCACCAAAATTCCTGGTTTAGTAAAGCAGATCCCTAGACCACTACATAAATCATCCCCTATGGACCAGTGGGAATCACCTGTATACCAGGCAACTTGTGCCTTTCCAATATCTGCTATCGTCCAAAGTCTTGTGTCCGGTGAAAAATATATATTGTAAGACATTTGTTGTAATACAGCAAATATAGTATCCTTTTTAAGACCTGATTTGATACTATTTACATTGAGGCTAGCCAGCCTCAAAAGCGGTGCCTATTTTTGAGGACGTCCTTGTTTCTTTGAACTAGATCTAGTCACTCTCTTTCACAAAGGTCTCTGTACCGCTGGTTGTACCAGACCCTCCCTGAGAAGGTCATTCTGTGAGGAGTGAGAGGAGGCATCTGAGTCTGCTTCCTCCATGTGTTCACTCCAGCTTTGGGGGACATTACAAGTATTGCTCACTGATATTTTGTCCTTTGTATAGAACAGTTTGTTCTTTTGGCCTTTACCTTTTGGCCCTTTGGTTACCACCTGAAACCCTTCAGCTGCATCAAGCACCAGCACAGAACCTTAGGGAGGTGGGGGTGCAGTGGGGGTGGGGGACTGTTCAACTTGAGTAAGGGTAACCTCGGGTATCGGGAGACCAGGAGACCACTAGGAGACTGAGGCCCAGCTCTAGATGTTAATGGTGGTCTGCTCTCACATAGGTCTTGTACCATTGTAAAAGGGGGTTGGGGATGATTAGGCCTCTCTGATCTATAAGCCTCTTCAGCTTTATGTAAATAATAGTCTTGGGAGTGTATAAATGCATACACCTCTGCAGGCGTAAAGGGTATCGAATCTTTCAATAATGTTTTTCCTATGTAGTGCCGGTCTGGAATCTTGCCAATACTCCCTTTAAAATGGAGTCTCACAAAAAACCTCTGTTTTGCCACCTTATCAGATTGTTTAAACAGACATGCATAGCTGTTTTTTTTTTGTTGCCTTTGACCTGCCAGTTGCTCAGGGAGTGGGGCCCGCCTACCCCAGATTCTGCCACAATGTGTGGTAGAGTTGTGTCGTTTATTACCTGTCCCCTGTACACCTTCGAGTCTTCTCCACCTGAAACTGCACTGCCAGCATCCATACCCTGTGACGGTCACCAGAGAATCCTCCTGTTGCTGCCTCTCTCTGCTATTCTCAGCATCTGATGCAGTTCCATTCACAGCAGACACGCCTTCGGTGTGCACAGATGCTGCAGCTGTCTCAGCTGATAGTGCTTCCGGCAAGTGATCTGATGCTTGAAGAAGACCCCTGTTTATTTAGTTATTTATTTACTTATTTGAATTTTGGTAACCGGGTGGGCCCACTGAGACCATGCAGTCCCTTTTTCAGTGACAACCCAGGGGACATATATGAACAACGTACAACTGGTATAACAAAGTGCAAATGTTAACAGAATAACATGGCATATTAGAGACTTCTACAGCTAAATACTACCAGTCCATAGTAAGTGCAATAAGGACAAAAATGAAGTATATATAAAGAATAGTGATGGGGAATTTCTCCTCCCCCCCCAGCCTCCTGTTTGGTGGAGTACCTCAGGGTTCAGGCTTGTCACCAATGTTGTTCACCATGTACATACTGTCCCTGGAAAGGCTCATTAGGAAGTACAGCTTGGGTTTTCATTGCTATACCGATGAAACTCAGCTGTATCTTTCCTTTGTTCCTGGGTACATCCATTGCAGTGGACGTGCTTAACAACTGCCTTGCTGAAATAAATGACTGGATGGCCTCCATCTGGTTGCGACTGAGCCCCAATAAGACAGAGGTGCTGGTAGTGCAGTCAAACAGAGGGGGTGATAGGATGACCTCGGGCACAGAGACAGGACTTGTCCTGGGATCTGTGCCTTTGAAGGCCTTCTCTAGGGTGCATGATCTAGGCATTATTCTGGACTGTGGACTAACACTTGAGGTTCAGGTGTCGTCCGTTGTCCATACCAGTTTTTACCATCTGAGGAATATCACCAAGATTAAGCCCCTAGTTCCGCCCCTGGACCTCCCTACCTTAGTGCATGCTTTCATGATGTCAAGGCTGGATTACTGTAATGCTCTCTACCTCGGGGTCTCAGGAGGTACCCTCCACTGGCTTCAGTTAGTGCAGAATGTAGCTGCTAGGTTGTGGACAGGGCAGTCTAAATACTGTCAAGTCACCCCAGTGCTGAGTGAACTGCACTGGCTGCCAGTCAGGTGAAGGGTCCTCTTTAATGTGGGATTGCTTACCTTTAAAGCCCTACATGGCCTTGGCCCTGGTTATCTGGTGGACCTTCTTACACCTACTACCTCAGTCCGGCTCCCTCCATTCCTCCTCATAGGGCCTCCCTGCAGTTTCCAAGATGAGGCTAAAAATTACTGGTGACAGAGCCTTTAGTGTCGTCGGCCCCATCCTGTGGAATCCGCTTCCTCCATCTGTAAAGGAGGCCCCTTTGGTGGAGGCATTTAAGGCATGCCTTAAGGCCTTACTTTTTTTAGGCAGGCTTTTCCTGATTCTGTTTTATAAATATTGCCCCATTCTGATTATTTATATTGCATGTCCCTGATGTTTTTCTATTTATTCACTGAATTTTATTAATCATTGTATTTTTAATTACTGTTGCTTTGTATTGATGAGTTTTCCTTGTTGGTTTGTTTTAAGTACGGGTGCCCAGAGCCTCAGGGATTGCATGTCTTTAAATAAAATTTGTCTTGCCTTGCCTTAAAATCCTAAATGTAGAGATTACAGGACATGAGCTGAATATAGTTACAGATGTAAACATCTTAGAGCTTCAGGAAAAATGTACTCATAGAAAAAAATAATCCGGTGTGATCATAGTAGCATCAGGAAATCATACTTTTAGCAAAAAAGTAGTACAGAGTATTAGGAATTAGCAGAAGCAGGAGCAGTTCGAAGGTTTAAGGAGAGAGAGGTAAGTTCTTTTTCAAAAAGTGACAGGGTAGGGCAGTAAAGTGCAGCAGATGGGAGGGAATTCCATGCCGAGATGGCAGAGTAGGCAAATGAACATTTACCTGCAAGTCAGAGCGGTTTCTGAGTGGCTAATAATGGAACTGAAGTAGATCTAAGTGGGCAAGCACTTATTTTGCGATATACGATACCCTTTAAACAAGGAGGATTAAAGATGTTCACTAGCTTGAACACAAAACATAGTGCAAGATACTGCAGCCTAGCATCATAATCTGGCCAGTTTTAGGGAAGCCAGGATGTCACAGTGGTGTCTTCTACAGTCAACCCCCAAGGCAAAGCGCCCCATCCTGTAGTACAATTGTCTCAGCTGGGCAAGGGAAGAGGGTTGCGTGGATATCAGGAGTGGAGCGCCATAGAGTAACATAGGGAGGGGGGGTTGTAGAAGCAATTTTTTGATAGGCTGCAGTAGATAAGAGGGGACGAAGAAGGTATAAGAGACCTAGTTTCTGATTTATGGCTTTGTTCAGCTGGGTTACATGAACCTCTAGTGAGAAGGAGGTGTCAAGATGCAACCCAAGATATTTAAAAGTTTTGACAACGTCAATAGTATCGCCTGATTGTGCTTGGATTTGGAGAGGATACAGAGAGACAGAATGGGTTTATTTAGGGAAGGGATTGTGGAATATCATATCTTTAGTTTTTTTCATGTTCAGAATTAGATGATTATCTGAGAACCAAGTCTCGAGCATATTGAAGTCTGTGTTGAGACAATGGTTAAGCAACCCAAGTTTTATGATGAGCAGTACGATATTGCATCGTCCGCAAATAGTTGTACAGAAGCACCACCATAGAAGTCTGGAAGCTTGTTAATAAATAACGAGAATAGCAATGGACCAAGGATTGAGCCTTGAGGGACACCATGCGAAATAGGCCTAAGGGATGAGAGTGATCCGGTCCATTTTAAGCTTTGCGATCTTCCAGTAAAATAGGCTTTAAACCATGTTAACGTCAGATAATCAAGGCCAATTTGGTGCAATTTACCAAGAAGAAGGCTGTGGTTGATGAGGCTGAAGGCCTTTGCCAGATCTACGAACACTGCACCAGTAACTAGGCCCGCATAACTAGCTTTCAGGATCTCGGCTGAAACCATAACCAGGGTAGTGGTAGTGCCATGCACGTTTCTGAAGCCATGCTGGCAGTCCTTGAGAAGCTGGTGAGTGTCTAAGTAAGATTGCAATTGGTTATATAAGATCCTTTTTTGAATTTTAGCCAGCAGACATAAAATCGAGATTGGTCTAAAGTTTTCAACTGCGAAAGAGCTGTCCTTGTAGAAAGGGACTGCAACAGCCACTTTTCACTGACTAGGCACAGTTCCAGTACAAAAGGACCTATTAAGAAGACTAAAGACAGGTGCAGCAAGTGCCGCTGCCACTAACTTGGAGGAACTTAGGTTCCAAAGTATCATAACCAGGGGAGTTCTCTACCTTACATTTTTGTAATAACTTATGTACTTCATTTTGAGTGGTGAGTTTTAGGTGGAAAGCAGGGCAGGAACCAAGGGATGCATGGGACTGGGCAGGGATGAGAACTCGGGGTAGGCATAAGATGAGAAGTATAACTATCAGGGTCGGTGAAGAAATGGGTAATTCCTTTCGCAGTACGGAGTGGGTCTTGTAACAGCTTACCCCTAGATGATATGAAGCTGGGACATTGAGTAGTTTTTGCCTTTGATCAACAAATTAACTTAACCCCAGAAGGCCTTGGGCTTACTTAGGTTATCAGTTTGGAGAGAATGGTAATAGGCCTGTTTTGTGCCCTGGATCCTATTTTTGCATTGATTTCTTAGATGACAATAAGATAACCAGCCAGAATGTAGGTGGCTGTATTTATAGACTTTCCATGCAGTATCACGCTGCTTCATAAGGGACCTGATTTCACTGGAAAGCCATGATGCTTTGATGTCCTTGGTTCTGTGCTTAGTTAAAGGTGCACGACTATTTATAACGTCCTTAAAGGTAGCTATGAAGTATTCTAATGCAAGGTCTATGGTGGAGAGGTTTACAATGGGGCTCCAGTCAGAATTAGTTATTGAATTAAGAAACTCCTCTAAACTAAACTGTCATGTTTCTGGATTCAAGGACTATGGGTAATGGGACATCAAAATTGTTGCACCAAATGCAATTAAAAGGTGAATGGTAATTGATACAGTCTAGTAGTACTGAGGCTGCCTTGATCCTGTGAGGGCAGTTTGATACAATCCAATCTAATAACGTTGAGGTCCCAGTTATGGGGTTGTGTCTGGTTGGTTCGTTGATATGTTGGGTAAAGTTGACATTGGAGACGATTGTTTGTGCCTTGTTTTTGTGTGTGGATAACCAGTCATTGTTAAAGTCTCAGCAGATCACAGTATTACAAGGGATGACATGAGGGAGGGAAGCTCATTGGTAGCAACCTTTGGGGGGAAATAAATACAGCCAACTAAAAGTTTCTGTACATTATTAAGTGTTAGTGAGACAAACAGTGATTCAGCTGATGATTTTTCAATGACTGGTGAGGGGATAACCTCTGCGTGAAGATTGGATCTAACATAAAATAAAATCCTACTGCCTTTTTTACCCACGTGGTCTTTCCTAAAACAGGAATACCCTTGCAATTCTACCTCATGTTGGTGTATGTTGGATTTTAACCAGGTTTCAGATACTCCAAGGATGTCTGGGCTATGCTTATCAGACCATGCCTGAATCTCAGACATTTTAGGTCGGAGACTTTGAACATAAATGTGTGCAATTTTGATGCCTTTTAAACATGGTATGGAAGATAGGGGTGCAAGGGCAGGCCTGACAGTGGGACCAGGATTTGGTTCAACATCACCCATACGAAGAAGTAGGAGAAAGAGAGAAGCTAAGGATAACTTTATTGGGAATGAGGGACTAGGTCTGAGGCAAACCTCATATATAGAGAGCAGAGAGGACCTTGCTTAGAACCCAAGAAAGAACACATCCTTTTTGCTCATGAAAAGAGTGATACAGTGGGGTGAGACTGAATCAGTTAGAAAAATGTTAACGTGAAGGGAAGTGGGTTTAATGGGCTGGAAGACTGTGCAATATGCAAGCAGATCATCTATATATGAAAAGGATAGTGTAATTAGCAGTGCAAAGGCAATTCCCTGTCTAGCCATGGTGGTGTTGCACGGGGCTATAAGTAGCCACCAGAAAGCAGGCGCAACCATACTGTAGGTGTAAAGTCTGAGTGACATCTTTTGGTTTGATTAAGATTAAATTGGAAGCAGGGGAATTCAGCCTAAGAGAGAAAACTTAGGAGTTCCAGCTATTAAGAATTAGAGGATTTATAGGAAAAATGTTGGCAGTCACTGGTGTTGCTTTAAATGACACCAAGAATGAACAAAGTGCAAGGAGAAGTACTGGGTACAAAGGTTATCTTTTACTGGGTTTTAGAATAAATGAAATCAACTAGCTCACAAGTCTTGCCAAGTAAAAGGAGTCCTAAGTTGAGATTCACAAGAGCTCCAGGAGTTCAAATTATACACCCCAGAATTACTAGACAGAAAGTTTTTCCTATGAGACAACTACGTCAAAAGTCAGAATTCAGTATGCAAAGCAAGCGAGGGAGCATGAATCAAAGATACGCCCTCTAATGGGGCCAGCATATAATGAGCAAATGGAAAAATTGGGACTTAGTCATATGACTAGATTCTAGCTGTAAGACAAAGCACAGCCAACAGTGGGTGTGGTGGGGGCTGGGAGAGAGCAGATGTGAAGCGGCGGGGAAGTCAAGCCCAGCAGGCAGGAGTCTGTTCCTTTAGTTTACAGGCAGCAGGTAAACCCCTGTTTAAAAAAAAACTTTGCTGCACTGCAGAACTTTACTAAATGCAAATGCAACAATTTGCTAAAATGTTATAGAACTTGGCTGAAATTTAGACTTGTAGGCAGCAAAATGAGCTCAAAGGAAGATCAACAGACTCGTTGGAGCACTTAAATAAAATTTCCTACGGATTTCATTAGCAGTGCTCAAAATCAATTCAGTATTTTTTGGAGCACTCAAAGATTAGGCATACTAAAGAATGTAATGAATTAACTTGAAATAGAAGTGCACCCAGAAGCTAAAGCCATTGTGGTGCAGTCCTAAGAAAATGTGCCAAATTCAAAAAGAGTTGATGCTGAGCACCGAGTTCATTCTGCTGCATATCCCAAGATTCACTGCAGGGGGCTATTCCAGCCACTCCTGCCACATTCTGAAGCTCCCGGGGGGGTCAGGGGAGGACTGTGGAAAGAAGGGGACAGAAGTTAAAGAAAATATCAGAGGGAGGGCTAAAGGAGACAAAAGAGATAATAGCAGAGGGATGGCTAAAGGAGACGGGTGGGGGTTAGCAAATAGTGTGAGAGAGAGTGAAGCTCAGGATTGTAGCCAGGGAGGCAAGGTTCAAAGGCAGGAGAAAAGAGATAAATAAATAAAAGAATATAAACGCTAAGTGAGGCAGAATAAATCTATTATAGATCGAGGGAGCGCTCCTGACCAATCAGAGCACTCCTTTCCCCTGCGCATGAGGCACTCTTATTCTGTGAACAGCGTCTCATGCACAGATGCCCTGAAAACAGGCATGTTCCTGGAAGTTTTTTTTTTTTTTAAATATACTATTGATCACTCTCGATCAATAATATATTATTACATCCCCGTCGCCACTCGTTGCTAAAAATTAGTGATTTCATTTGCCTTCAGCTTGAGCCAGAACAGCTTAGCTTCGCTTAGCTGTTTTCGTTCAGCTGAAGGCGTGTGAAACCATTCATTTTCAGCAATGAGTGGCTCCCGGGGACGTATTAACTCATAATCCTGCTGATTTATGCTAGTCAGAGGATACAGCAAAATTGGGAAATACTTAAGTAAACCAAAAAAATTCACCAATCTTTCTGATTACATTCAGTTCACTAACAGTTGCATTCAGTTCACTAAAAGTACACAGTGATTAAAACAAACTGTACTAAGATAGCATTACATTTAAGTCAAGCATAGCAGCCAGGAGTCCGATCCTTCAGTTTGCAGGCAGCAGGTAAGCCCCTGTTTAATAAAAACTTTGCTGCACTGTAGAACTTTGCTAAACACAAATGCAGAACTTTGCTAACATTTTATAGAACTTGGCTGAAATTTAGACTTGTAGGCAGCAAGTGAGCAAAATGAGCTCAAAGGAAGATCCCCAGGCTCGATGGAGCACTTAATTAAAATTTCCTATGGATTTCATTAGCAGTGCTCAAAATCAATTCAATGCTTTTCAGAGCACTCAAAGATTAGGCATACTAAAGAATGTAATGAATTAACTTGAAATAGAAGTGCACCCAGAAGCTAAAGCCATTGTGGGACAGTCCTAAGAAAAGGTGCCAAATTCAAAAAGAGTTGATGCTGAGCACCAAATTCGTTCTGCTGCATACCTTATGATTCACTGTGGGGGCTATTCCAGTGGCTCCTGTTGTATTCTGCAGCTCCCGGGGGCAGGTGAGGACTTATGATTCACTGTGGGGACTATTTCTATGGCTCCTGCTGCATTCTGAAGCTCTTGGAAGGGTTGGGTGAGGACTTATGATTCACTGTGGGGGGCTATTCCAGCGGATCCTGCCACATTCTAAAGTTCCCTGGGGCCGGGTGAGGACTATGATTCACTGTGGGGGCTATTCCAGCGGCTCCTGCAGCATTCTGAAGCTCCCGGGGTGGGGTGAAGACTTATGATTCACTGCAGGGGGGCTATTCCAGTGGATCCTGCCACATTCTAAAGCTCCCGGGGGGGGGCCGGGTGAGAACTTATGATTCACTGCAGGGGGCTATTCCAGCAGCTACTGATGCATTCTGAAGCTCTCGGGGTGGGGCGGGTGTTTATAACAATTTCATTTTGCTGCCATTTTGAAGATCCTAGTGTCAGGATCAATGGCTCAGGAATCCATCTACCATTTAGAAATGACCATCCCACTTGGCGCATAGCATTCTCTGGCAACCTGTCAGTCGAGGATTGAAATTCAGTTGTGGAAGTCCCTTGACTAATATTCACCAAGTCCACTTCTGGTTCCTGAATATCTGCAACTTGCATTGGAGTATTAACCGGCATTAAGATAACTCATTTACCAGGCAAAGCATTTGGACTGACTGCAGAACGTTTCCTTTTCCTTTCCTCATCCAGTTTGATTTTGTTAGCAGTAAACTCCTTTTCAGCTTCTGCCATCATATCCAATAGTTGTTTTTTCTTATATTCTAAATCACATTTCAATCTATTTTATTCCTCTGCCATTTCAGCTGTAATGTCCATACCAACCAGAATATCCTGTGCAGCGTCCATATCATTTTCTTCCACTGGTTCAGTTTCTTCAGCTGACACCATTTCTTCCTCAGAATCCATATCTTCTTCATCACCTGAGACATTAAGCACAGTATCTGGCTCCCCATGCAGCTCAGCAGAAACACCACCTTCCTCCTCAGCAGTTCGACCTGGACTTGGATCCTCCATGCTCCTCCAATAGACAGACAGCAACCCCCCCATGAAAGAGTAGGGGAATTTCCCCGGTGCTCTGGCCAAATTCCCCCATTCATTAAAAATACCACCAACAGCGTAATCTGATTCTGTAAGTCAGTTTACATCTGCACTAATATTCCCCTTCCATGCATCTGGAAGTGGGTTGTGGCTCAGTGTGCCTCTCCTGGTCAAACACTTTCAAATAAATCATGCCAGCCTTGAAGTCATCACAAACTGTCCCCATGGAAACCATTCTGATGTCACAAGTAGATAATTATGACATCAGGGCTGGGAAAAAGAGCAAGAACATTTAAAGTCTGTTTTCCTGCAAATATTATCAGTAATAAAAATGTTTTTCTATGTGTGATGAGAGTTCAGTCTAGCCAATCTGAGCTGTAATTTCTTATAATAACTGGTCAGCAATTTCTCTCAATGTACTGACCAGGTTGATATTTTCCATAACAACCAGCTGGTTGTTATGACATTTATGAGCCATGCCAGTCAAACTATGCTGTTACGTCATTGGCCAACATTCTGTATGTGGGCAGGGCCAAACAGTCTCACAAACTGCTGGAGAAAAATTGCTGGTCTGTTATTATAAAAAATAAAAGATGGGGAGGGTTTTTAATATGAGAATTTAATGCACACCCTCATTGTGGGATGCTTTGATAAACCCCTCTGGCTTCGCCCTCGGGATTTATGTAGCATCCCACAACTCGGGTGTGCATTAAATTATCATATCAAACCCTTCCCCATCCGTTATTCTCTATTTCAGGAACCTTAAAAATGACATTAAAATCCCTTTAGTGTGATTCTCCAGTTTCCTACATAACAAAGTCACTTTGCATTGGCAGAACTCAGATCTCATAACATTCCCAAAAATTTGAATGTTTGGATGTTCTGTTATTTATTAGTAAAGGCATTTACATAAAAATAGGTTGCCTGCCCTTCCAACTTTTTATTTTACATTTTATGGTCAGCAAAGATACAATAACCCTTGGCTTGTTTCCAGGTGTGTCCTGGGAGCAAAGGGAAGTTAAGTGACTTGCTCATAGTCACACCGAATGCAAGTGATAGCAGTTGGGATTCAAAACCAGTTCTCCAGGTTTGCAACTACACTTATACTGCCTCCTTCAGCTGTCCTTGCTGCTTTTCCTGTTCTGCAATGTTCCCAGATCTACAGGGATTCCTATATTTTACAGGAAATGGAGTAGTCTAGAGGGAAGGTGTTCCAATTGGATTGACTTAGTTATCCAGTAAAACAGAACAATTAGGCTTTTGTCGGAAATAATGCAATATACAGGAAAATACAAAACAAACTGCAATGGAGTTGCAGGTGGAATGCTAAATCAGTGTGGGGGTACTGGTTCTGAGTCTTAGCCAAGGCCCCTGGAATTCTGCGGTTCAGCGGTTGCGGAATTTGCCACAGAATTTGCATCATGCTGCAGAATATATATAGTGCCACAGAATTCATTGTTATTGGTGAATTTTCATGTAAATATACTGTTTTTCCATAGTGTCAGGCTTTCTTTCCCACCTCGTTTATCCTGAAGCCCCTCCTCTATGCTCAGCATGTGATGTCATCGATGACATCACATCATATTTAGCCAATGACAGGACTGCATTCTGCCAGAGAAATGAATAAATCATGCCGCAGAAAACAGAAAATGCTGCCGCAGAAGTCAAGGAGCCCTGCCGCAGAAATCAGAAGATTCTGCCGCAGAACACCAGGGGCCCTGGTCTTAGCCCGCTGCTTGTGACATCAAAATAATTTCTGTGGCACCAGGCTATGATGTCATGAACTGAGGAGTATGGTTAAAGGTCATAAAGGCGACTATGGAATTGCAACCTGTGAAGAGGGTGCAGATCCTGCAGCATGTCAGATGTGGAAATAAGTCTTTTCTAGTGGGGGGAGCTTTGCCCCCCTCACCCCCAATTGCTGGGGAGCTATGCCCCCAACTATTTTATATACTAACTCTGGGGGGGGGCATTCCTTTGGGATGGGGAGAACCGCTGGTCACTTGAAAGTGTCGGCGCTGTGGTTCCGTCACCCTCTTCATGGGTCACAGTTTCACAATCACCATTTTGACAGGACACTGAGGATTATTACTTCACAGCAGGAATAAGCAAAGTGAACAGATTAAGTTCTAAATTAAAAATTATTAAATGGGTAGGGAAATTATTGTATTCTCATTGGTCGCCAGCTGTCCAGTGTTACACTGTGCTGATTAAAAAAGTACTGGTAAAAAGGATACAGCACACTAATGCATCAATGTCTTTTGTAAAAAAAAAATTCTTGAATGCCATTACAAACATGGCTGACAACTTTACTCAGTAAAAAGTCAGCTGGTCCCTTACAATGAATCTATCCAAATATATATATATATATATGTATATAAAAAGAAATAAAAATTCTTTCCCATTATAATCCCCTTTTTAAATACATACACCAATTAAAAAAATTAGGTACTACTCATAGCTTTATTTTTTTTAGCTCCTTTCCTGACCATCCAAAAAAACTCCTATCTTTACATGCCTTCCAGGGAAATCTTTGCTGCTTAGTCCTGCCCAGATAAAATTGAATCCCTGACTTTACTGTGGCCTTCTGATGTGTGTGTTTGTGTGTGGAGATGACAATATTCTGCCAATAGACTTTGGCAGAAATTTGAATTCCTGCATTCCACTATAAACAAATGTTACTTCTACTGAATGTGTGGAAAGACAGATGATAGACATGTGGGGATGGACTACATTTTACTAGTCATTTTAAACAAAAGAACATACCTTTTTTAAATAAAAACAGTTGCCTTTATACAGCTGTATTGCAGAACTAGGCAGATATATTGTTATTATCAGAGACAGCAGTAGCCATGGCACCACTCAATACACTCATGCCTGGTTACAAACAAATGTAGAAAACAGCAGGGAAAAAACGGCACCAAGTGAACAGGTAAAACATCCAAATTTATTGATGCAAATAATTAAAAGGTTTTAAAGGAGTACATCAGGCATGTGAAACAAAGCAGAGAGTGCAGAGCCTTGAGTGACCCAACTGGTTTCGCACAATGCTTTCTCAAGAGCTCTGGAATGTCTGGAATGTTTCCGAACACACGAACTGAATAGGAAGATTGATTTGGTAGCACGTGACGCGGGAACACACCACAGCTGTGGACAGGTATGTTCTTCCACTGGGGTGGAGTATCTTTGTCTATCTGGGTCCTCTCCATTCATCTAATAGAAAGTGCTTGCATTCTCCGGAGATTTTTTTTTTTTTTTTACTTTTGTTAACTCCTTTAGTCCCGCACTGCACACTCTCTTCCCGTAGTTAGATACCCCCTGTGAGAGAAAGATGAGCACTAAAGGATTAATTTATAGATCAGAGGCACTGCATTGCAGGAGCTGACTGAAATGTAATCCATTTTGGCTGTCTGCTGCTACTACTATACAGAGAAGGAAAGTTGTAACAGCTGCAACTAACCAGCATTTGTCAATGCCAAATAACCCGTGTTCAGTGTTCAGTGTTCACTGCTTGTAAACTCCCTAACAATATCGTCGCCTGTTTACCGTTAAGCATCCCAAGTAACTATGCCCTGAGAAGTGCCTCATATATTATGCTGAAAGTGTCTAAGGTTAGATCCCACTTCGGCAGGGCATCTATGAGCCACATACTTCCCCAGCTGTGGAACAAGCTGCAAAAAAATGTTGAAAATGTCTCCCCATCAGTCTAGCTTCATTCAAAGCCTTAATCAAGTGCCACACCAAGAAATCCTGTGGCTGCTTCCCTTAATACTAAATGCTGCAGTTTATTTAGTCTACCCTGTGCCTACTCTGTCCTCTTAGGGCCTTACTCCCGATCCATGCCCTGCCCTAGCCCCCCTCCCCAGGGCCTTCTATTGCCTCCCCAGCCCTCTCTCTCAATAAAAAAAAAAAAAAACTAAATCATATAACAATTGCTTCTCTCTGTGAAGTTTGTAACCTGAATATATCGGTTTCCATATTACTTTGCTAGGTACGTATGTAACTTTTATTAATCTGCTGCTGCATTCACTGTGCCTTGTATTCCTTGCCTCTGTGCTAGCCTGTTCTATCTGATACTATGTATATTGCCCTGTCTTTGTGACTGTATTTTATTGGTTGTTTCCTTCTGTAGGCCTGTATTGTCTTCCCCAGGTCCACCTCGAAAATTAGCTTGCTCAACGTGATTAAACTGGTTAAATAAAGATTCTGATTGATTGATTTGATTGGTTGTAGCAGCTCCTGCTTGTACACATTTTATTACTATTTCTGACATGGGGGGACATAACCGAAGGAAGAGATCCCAAGGAAAACTGGTTTAATATAGACAGACAAGGACCCAAACAAATGAAAATCTACGTGATGTGTGAGTGTGACCTGTATGCCCCAGAATATACTAGAATGCTGACACTCTGGAAAGGAATCCACTATTAGCCTATGACATCTATAAATTACTGAACAGTCCCAGGACCCAGTGGCATCTGCTAAGCAGAAGTGCAGGGCACAAGTTTTTTTGGTCAGTACTTATAAAAATTAATATCAGGTAGGAGAAAAAAGGCAACATCAACAAGGTACCCTAAAAAGGTGAAAAATAATTATTTCAATGTGAACAGAAGAAAAAGGACAGTAGGGCAATAAAGGAGGGTACACACCCACAACAAATTGTCATTTATAGTAACTAAGGATAATCTAAGATGTATGCTCCCTTTAAAAGGGAAGGGAAATACAGCAGAATACCCCACATCAGGAGGCAGTATAGCCTGGGATTAAAAAAACAAGGTGCGATTCTGGAGACTCAGAAAACTTGGGTGTGAATCCCACAATCTCTGCTTGCATGTACCTTGACCAAGACATGTCACCTCCTTTTGTCAGGGCAGGTTTAGATCTGATGGCACCCCAATCAGAATTACTTGTGGTGCCCCCTTCGCCATTCCAACCTCCGCCTCTCTTCCCTTCTGCCCCAAACCACATACATGCAGCCCAGGTTGCTGTGTGCCAGTGGACTACTACCCCTGCCTGTTGACAACCGCTCAAGTTAGGGGGCCTGGGTTCTGTTGCGATGGTGTTTGGGGATTCTATCCCAGAATGGAAAGAAAATAGTGCGGTGCCTCCACCTAGAGTAAAGTAACAGTGGGCCAGGTGTCTGATTGGTACAACCCCCTGTGATGCTGCACCTATCCACCTCCCCTTCCAGTCACCCCACACACTGGCTACCATGTTGCGCACCAGTACTGTACACCACAAATGCTTAACAGCCAGTACCAATATAATACCCACAACACAGGAATTGCAATAAACAAATCACAGCTTTATTTTAGGGGGAAGGGCTAGGAAAGGGGGTACCAGGAACAGGGTTGCTGTTGAAGAGGAAATTAGGCCAATGTGGTTAACAGGGCCCATAGGCCAGAACACACACAGTGCCCACCCATACTGGAACACGTGCAAACCCCCTATGTCCTGTCAGTCCTAGCTGGGTACCCAGACTTAACACAGGCCTGATAGATTCCGTGGGTTGGCTGGCATTGTGGTCCTTGAAGCAGCTCTGTCATTTGCATATACAGCCCATGATGCTTTGCATTGTGGGGGCATGTGTGATTTTGTATTTTCTTGAAACTTGGCTTCCCAGCCAAATACCCTTTGGGGTAACCCTTGCCTCAGTGTTTGTGCACAGAGGTTCTCTGTCTAGGATGCTAACACTTCAGATTTTACTCCCCTTTATAACAGGGCAGGCCCTGGGTTGCTCACAGTCTTGCAGGCTGGATTTTGGCTACTGGCACAGTGTGTTCAGGCAACTCAGGATCAACCTCTCTGATGGGAAGCAAGCAAGAGGCATGGATGGCTGGTCTAGAAAATGATGCGGCAGATAGAATCAGGTCGACTTTGGACTTGCTTGAATATTCTTGCAGCTTGTCACCTTCTGACTTGCTTGAAGACTCTTGCAGCTTGTCACCTTCAACCCACCAAGCCGGTCAGATTACGGAGCTCAGACGTAAGGCCTACAAGGCCACAAGAAACCCAGATCCAGAAGTGATCTCATGGTTTAGCTCCCCTAATGGGTCCAGAGTGCCCTAGCACTCAGACACATGCCCATGGCTCCCTGCAACCAAGTCTGCCTTGCTCAATAGGGGTTGGCAGTTTCCCTATCTGGCTCTAAGTTGCAGCTGTAAAGATTTTCAGTTGTTGCCATTCTCCTGGGCAAGAACAAACAGCTCCAATGTGCATCAAACAAGTTCTCCAAATGTCCACCTTTCCAGTGGCTTTTAACTAGTGACTTGCAGTCTCTGGATCAAATCTCCAACTTTCCACAGCTGTTTTTTAACAAAAACAACAGGCTCCTGAACACTGAATACCTGCAAACATTTTCTTTCCAAACTCCTCGGATTTAGATTCAGTGCCAACCTTTAGCTCTGGCACACACACACACACACAGTTCCAAAGCCACCCTTTTCACTGGCTCAGGGTTTCTTCTTCCACACTGATGCAGGCTCGCTGCAACACTGGATCTCCAATAACACCAGGAGCTTTCACCAAGTAACTTGACTGTTCAGCTGCACCACCACAGTTATTTCTGTCAGAGAAAATCCCTTATTCCAATCCTCAAGTGATTCACCGTACCACCAGTTGAGTCCTGTAAAAGGCCTCCTGTCTTTTCAACTCACAGCACTGAGCCCCTCTTGACTTGAGCAGAGCCCAGAACAGATTGTCTAAACTGCCCAGAGTCCCTGGGGTTTCAGCCAAAAATCCCAGCTTCTGATTGGTTAGATCCTGCTGACAATCACAAATATTAATAATCATTAGCCCAGTTCAATTATTGATTGGTACTGTCCTTGGCGTCTAGATTTAGTTCACACCTCTCCCATAAGTCATTTCAGCTCTCTTTTGGGCACCTAAATGAATGATTGGCTGTCCACTGGGGGTTAAAATGTCAAAGCTGGCTTCTAACATGACTATCCCACACAGTTTATATGGCAATCCCAACAGTTAAAAGCTCTTGCAGTTGAAGTATGTGATTCACAAACACAGCAAGCTCATAGTCTTGTAGCAGCCTTTGTTAACAGTAACGTGGCCGCTTAACTACAAGTTGAACCTTTGTAGTTACCCAATCACTGCTCCCATTTTACACAACCCCCCGCCATCTAGGAGCAGCCGACAGCTCATTAAAATTCATATATGCTCATAATTATTCAAACATGGTCCCCGATGGCAGCGCTTATTGGCTCTTTTAAAATAACAATTTCTGCCACCTCTCACACACCTTCCCCAGGTGTCCGACCCCCTGTTCACTTTATTAGGTGGTCAAGAGCACCGGGGAGATGATTTGCCAACTGCTAAGGCAGTCCAAAAGCAAAGTATGCATGGACCCTGCTAGCCCTTTAAATGTGCTAGGACAGCAGCAGTCACACAAGCTTTGCTCCTCCATCCCCAAAGGATTCAAAATACTGAGGGCTGGTCGGAAACTTAGTTGGGGGAGCAGGAACCCAGACTGGTCAGCGGAGCAGTGGGAGGAGCAGGAGCAAGATGTGCTCCTAGGAACAAACAGGTAAGCCCCACCCAAAAGGGGGTTACACTCCCCCATGCCTTAAATACTTGACATCCACACTAAGTCCATTAGCAGGGTCCTGTAACATTACACTCAAACTTTAACATATAATACATTTTATGCATTGCTATCTAAATACCTGATGCCTATGTACCTCAAACAATCAGGTACCTTTGCAATAAACAGCAAACTATATACAAACAGTGGTCACATTATTCAGTTAACCATTTACAATGCATACCCCTTTCTATTTTACTCTCTGTCAGAGTTTAAAGACACCTGTAATTTAAGCACACACTTTTAGCCCTCTGTTTCCCTTAAGTACCACATTTACCTCACCCTTTTGTGTCCTACCAACTTTCTTCCATGCCTGGGGGGTTTAGCATTAACCAGGCACAAACAGATTTTAGGCAGTGACCTGGGGGTAACATAGATACCTTTATGGGCTATAAACAAGGGCAGGTCAGTGGGCACCCCAGGAGAGTCATATGTCAGTTTAAGCAAAGGCATAATGGTCCTCCCTGAACATCTTATGGGTGTTTTCTCTTCTGTACTGGTATCAGAATTAACCACGACCTGTGTGGAAAATTGAGCAGTGTCTGTTACCTCTGGTTCTTTGCCTGCCTCTGATACCTCTGCTGTAGAGTGCTTAGTCACCAAGTCTTTATCTCCACTCCGCCCAAGGGAACTGTCTTGTGGCCACTCAAAAATCTCATTCAGACTACTGTTTGGGTTTGAAGTGGTCTTTTCAAGAGACATTGTTTCAGGGAGCTGTTCTGGAACCACTCAACAGACTCAGCCGGACTCTATTCAAGTTCAGGATGGTCCTTTCAAGGGACATAAATAGGACAGTTTCTCTTTCAGCAGGCACAATTTGGTCCACTCCCACAGGCTCGTCACTACCTCAAGCATCATTCTCTCCAGAGGTAGGCCCCTTCTCCACAGATGCAGTCTCTATCTCTGGCTAACAATCTATTTGTAGATCTACAGGTTAACTAGGACTGGGTAGCTTAGCAGGGGATGTGTCGGCCACAGTTTCTGATGTTTTAGGTGCCCCTTGGAACAACCTGACCAGCTGAGGAGTGGGACAGAAGCTTGTAGGGTAGAAGCCAAGCTCTTCCTCTGATTCACCATCTGAGTCCTCTTCTGTGGCTTCATTGGTCCGAACAGGACCCGCTACTGGTTGATCACTGTTTTGTTTTCTCCATCAACTGTGGGCAGCAGCTCAAGTAACTGGAGGTGTGGGAGGATCTGGCGTGTCTTGTACTGGTTCAATCACCTTATCTCCAATGGGCAGGAGATGATTCCGACGGATCACCTTCTGTCCACTGGAGTCCCACTCAGGCCAAATCTTGTAAACAGGCAGTCTGTTCAATTTCTCCAACACCACGTAGAGTATACTACCCCAGCTGACCACAGTCTTGTGTTTTCATGGAATGCCCAAACTCCTCAGCAGCAGTCTGTCCCCTGACAACAATTCTTGTACCTGGACCTTCTCGTCATACCTCTCTTTATTAGCTTGATTCTTTCTGCTGGCCACTTCCGCAGCTAAACAGTAGGCATCGTTTAACTGTTGTTTGAGCTTCTGTACGTATTGCAAGTAGCTTCCCTCTTTAGTGCCATCAGCAGATACCTGGAAGCATAGGTCAACTGGAAGCCAGGCCTCCCTTCTGAACTTGAGGCTGTATGGGGAGAACCCGCTTGCACTGTTTCGGGTGCAGCTGTAGGCATTAACCAATGTGCTGACCTACTGGCTTCATCTGCTTTTGTCTTGAGGTTCAAACATTCTCAACATGTCCAGCAGGGTTCTGTTAAACCTTTCAGATTGGGGTCACCTTGGGGATGGTAAATTGTTGTTCTTGACGTTGAAACCCCCACAAAGATAGCATTTCATTTGTCAGTCTACTTTCAAAGTTGCAACCCTGGTCCAGGTGGATCCACTGAAGTGCCCCATAATGGATGAAAAACTTTTCAGCTAGCACCTTTGCCATGGTGGAAGCCATTTGGTCTTCCAGAGGGTATACCTGTAAGTACTGGGTGAAATGGTCCGTGACCACTGGAATATCTGAGATATTCTTGGAGTCTGCTTCCAAGCTGAGAAAGTCAATACAAATCAGCCCCATGGGACACTCATTGATGTTTGGGGGGCCTTTTATGGAGGGCTTTCCTCTAAATACACCTGAGACAAGTCTTGCAATACTGTTCCATGTCTTGCCCATTTTGGGGCAATAGACAGATCTAACATGTGCTCACTTCCCAGGTGGCCCATGTCGTTGTGGAGAGCTTTCAATACTGTCTCTTTAAACCATTCTGGTAGCACAATTGTATTTCAAGTGCCCTTGCTGGTCCTGCACTTCTCAATACAGCAAGTTATTCTTTCTATTTAACTTTGACCATTCTCGTAACATCAACTGGGCATTGGGGGTCTCTAGTGGTTACTTGGGTTAAGTCGACCCCCCCTTCTCTGCAGAACCCACAGTACTTCATCAATAGCTGCATCGGACCTTTGCGCTCTCATCAAATCCTGACTCATTAGTTGAGGTAAGGACTTCATGTCCAAAGTAGTTAGGTGGCAGTGCACTACAGGAAGGCAATTTCCAGGGGCTCTCAGGCTGTCCACTAGATGGGGGGACAGTCTCTGATGCTGAAGATTCATCAAATTTCTTGTACAAGACCTTTACAGCCTGCTCAGATATCATTATCCAGTTTGCATTTTCTCAAGGAAGGGCCATGGAGCATCGGGACAAAGTATCAGCATCTCCATGATTTAACCCAGGATGGTACTCGATGCCGTAATCATAGGTGGACAAGGCTGACAGCCACCTATGACCAGCTGGGCCCAGCTCAGCTATTGTCTGAACGTAAATCAGTGGATTATTATCAGTCCTCATGGTAATCTTGATCCCATATAGGTAATTGTGAAACTGGTTGACAATGGCCCACTTGAGCGCAAGAAACTCCAGTTTGTGCACCAGGTATTTCCTCTCTGCCAGGTTCAAACTTCGACTAGCATATGCAACTGGACGCAGATCCTCCAGGTATTTTTAATACAGGACAGCTCCTTGGCCATGGAAACTGGTGTCGGTGTGTAAGGTGTAAGGTTTTTGTGGGTCTGTGTATACCAGGACTGGAGCATGGGTTAAACAATGAATGATGTCTTCAAAAAGCTCTCTCACAGTCTTCAGTCCACCTTGGGTCAAATGGCTCTGACAGTTTGAAGTGATGCTGCTGCTCAGCGGGAACCCTGGGATGTCTGAGTCTTTTGCTTTTATTGACTGGAGGGCAGCCTTGTAGCAGACTCAGAAACGGTCTAACTACCTGGGTATAATCCTTAACAAATCTCCAGTAATACCTACAGAAACCCAACAGGTGCTGTAAATCTTTTAGGTTCTGAGACCTAGACTAGGTGGTGAGTGCCTAAACCTTGCTGTGGTCCATTTGGATTCCTTGTGCTGACACTATGTTCTCAACATACTTGACAGAAGCTTGAAAAAAATGGCACTAGAAAGCTTGAGACCAAACTCTTCCAGACGATCCAGTACCTTCTGTAACCTTGCCTCATGTTGTTCCAGGATTTTCCCAAAGACTATTAAATCATCTAAAACACTAAGCACTCCAGCAGATTCATATCCTCGACGGCTCTCTCCATAAGGAGCTGGAATGCTGCAGGGGTGCCAGAAATGCCTTGGGGCATCTGCAGAATCTCATAAAGCCCAACAGGGCATAAGAAATCAGCTTTTCCTGGTCCTGTGGGGCCATGGGGATCTGGTAGTACCCACTCCTCAGGTTCAACACCAAGAACTACTGTATTTACTGCTGTTCAAGCAATCCAGGGCATCATATATTGGTCAGGTATGGTCCACTTGTTTAGTGTATGATAGTCTACACACATCTGAACAGACCCCCTTTTCTTTCTCATCACCACTATGGGCATGGCATCCGGGTTCCTGGACCCCTGAATGATGCCCACAGCCAAGAGTTCTAGGAGATGCCACCTTATATCATCAATATCTGCTGGGGCTAACTGTCGAGACCTCTCCCTAAATGGGCGCTGATCAGTGAGCCGTATATGGTGCTGCTCCCCTGTTATGCAGCCTACATCCCTCTCATGCAGGGAAAAAAACATTAGTCCTTCTTGACAGTTTTTTTCAAATCCAAGCATTCCACTCCTCTGGGATGGAGGAGCTAGTAAGGTAAAAAAAATTAGGATCAATACCAGGCAGGTAACCTTCTCCGGAGGAAGCTGACTGCATTGCTGTGTCCGCATAATATACCGGGGCTAAGGTGTGGCCCTTCCTGACAACCACTTCCCAGTATGTCACATTCTTCACTTGCACTGTGACCCTTCTGACATAAGCATGGGACCTGGTGGGTAAGATATTGGGCTTTACAAGCAGGCCGGATGGTAATCCATGCTCGTCGGGGCATCCAACATGAGGATCTTGTTCTTCACTTCCTTCTTCAAACACACCACACCACTGATATTACACACAGTATTTGGGGGCAGTACTATTTCCTCCCTATCCTGCCTCCAAACTACACCCACTGGCTCATCTGGATCTTCAGTCAAAGTCTGTACTTGCTTCTTGTAAGCTTCCCTCACTACTGGGTGAATGGGCAAGGCCTTCCCCTTCTGCTCAGCCTTCCGAGCCCAGCAGAGCTGTGGCAGCTGTCCAGACATGTGCACATCTGTACCCACTAGCATTGGCACCCCATCATATAAACCAGTTTCTGGGCAAATCACAGCCAGAGTCTCGATCGTGTCTCCCACTCCCATCACCCTAGATGGGAAAGCCATCCACACTTATACATAATCCAGGTAGGGATAGGATTTGTCACTAAGACACCACACATGTAACCCTTCCAGGGGCTGCAGCTCAAGCTGTGACAGGTGTTGGTCATACCAGCGTTTAAAGAGGATGGCCACCTGGGAGCCACTGTCTAGGATAGCACGAGTGGATGCTCCATTTATGACGACATTAGTCTCAGTAGATGGTCCCACCAACATCTGATCTGGTAGGGAAGGCTCTACGACTTTTGCAGTGGATCTTCTTACATACACCATGGAGCTGGGCTTGGCAGGTGCCCCAGTATGCTCCCTTACCAGGCCCCATTGAAATTTCCCTGATGCTGGTGCTTCTCCACCAACAGCCAGTCCCTCACTCAAGCTGGGTCTTCACGTGATTGGCATTCTCTGAGAATTTGTCCATCCCTCCCACACCTATAGCAGTACATGTCCCCTCGACTTTGCCAAGCTGCGTAGGAAACTGCAGCATCGGACCTGGAGTCTTGATGACCAGGTTGCCAGTGATACATTGGGGAGACAGGGCAATCGCTTGGGCCATAGCCATTCTCCGCTCTAGCTCTCCTTACGTTGGTAAATTTTAACTTTTGAGCTCACTGACAGCCTGACACAGTTCCTGGAGGTGTGTTTCAATATGGGGTACCACAGGGGACACCTAGGCCTGCACCCCCAGGCCCATCACTGGGAGGTTGGCTGGGGCTAACTGAGTGGACTGACCAGGAGGGGCATTGGGATTTCTAGTAGAACCAGAGGTAGCCCTGTCAAGCACTTCCCTGTACTCTTTGAGAAGCGTCTTAAGCTCAGAAGCCTCAGCAGGGGGTGTATCCTCAATAACCTGGGTAGCAGCCACTATAGCGGGGCCGGCCCCCCACTGAGCAACTCATTCCTCCACCTCCCTTACTTCGCTGAGGAGGACCCGGGGGGGGGGGATCACCCAACCTGTCCTTTAGACTTAACTTTAGTAGTAACAATTCAGAGTACTTTGCAGCCCTCAGCACCTGTTCTAAGTGCATTCTGTTCAGGTCTGTAGACTGCACCACCCCTCCCTTTATAATACACCTTCTGTAAAGCTCTCTCTCTAACCTTTGAATATACTCTGAAAGGGGTTCTCCCGGTTGCTGCTGGGTTGCCTAAAACCCCACCACAAGTCCTCACTGGACTCAGTGCTACTGAATGCACTGTCCAAGGCAGCAATATAATCTTCCATGCTGGTCTCTGGGTCAGTGGCCCGCAAGGACCAAATATCGTTACGGGCAGGACCCTGCACATTTTCAGTCAACCTTTTACATTCTTGCCTCTTGCTGCACTGCCAGTCCTGGCAACAAGAGGATCACATAATTAACCCATGATTCATAATCCTCCTGCCCCGCTGAGGTGGACTTTACCCCAGAAAACATCCTCAGCTTTTGATAAGAATTTGAAGGGGAGGGCATATAACTGGGCCTGGGCCCCTCACCAGGAGCAGGGGTAGTTTTGGCTCAGGCACTATCTCCCCCAAAGGAACTACTCTAATCATGGTCACAATAGGCCTCACCTCTGGTAAGCCCTCTGGAACTAAAGCCCGAGCAACCCAGGAGGCTTCTATTACATTTTTACATCCCACCAACACCGTCAATGTCCTTGTAACAGAATCTAACATTTGACCCTGAAGAGTCACTTGACCCAGCCCCTTTATGGCAGACAGGTGCCTCTCTATAGGCTCTGTCTCTAGTTTTGGGGGGTTACTCCCATGAGTACGAGGGATTTCTGAGGGTCCATTATCTGCCCTCCACTCCACCAATTTTACATGTCAGCCGCCTTAACCATGATTTTGGGTTGGGGTAGAACTGGGGTTGGGGGCAACAGTGTTTTTTCACCGGTGGTATCCATGTTGGATGTGGCTGGCAAACAGGAGATCCCAGCGGTGCCTCCAAAGATGTAGCCCAGGGGACCATGTGCCAGTGGGCTACTACTCCAGCCTGTTGACTACCACACAAGTTAAGGGGCCTGCATTCTTTTAAAATGGTGTTTGGGGATTCTATCCTGGAATGGAAAGAAAGAAAGTAGCATGGTGCCTCCACCCAGAGTAAAGTAACAGTGGGTCAGGTGTCTGATTGGTACAACCCCCTGTGATGTTGCACCCACCCACCACCCCTTCCAGTCACCCCACACACTGGATACCACATTGTGTACCAATACTGTAAAACACATATACTTAACAGCTTATACCAATAACATATCCACAACATAGGAACTGCAACAAACAAACTACAGTTTTATTTCAGAGGAAGGGCTAGAAAAGGGGGCACTGGGAACAGGATTGCTGTTGAGGTGTCAGCGTGGCTCAGTTGGTAGCACATCCACATCCGAACCAGAAGGTCATGGGTTCTCTCCCCACACCAGGATTGCACTCGTATCTAAACTACTGGCACCTGAATGCAATATTTCGGGGGTTCTGTACTGCTGGGGTGTGCCATCCTTTGGATGAGACATTAAACTGAGGTCCATTCTACCCATCCTGAGGGTGTCTGGGCGGAACTAAAATAACCCAGGGCATTGTTCACAAAGAGTCGGGAGCATTCCCGGTGTCCTGGCCAACATTCCCCTTTCCAGAAGACCAGTTCATGCAATTGTCCAAACTGTGTGTGGGTGCTGATGTGTGATATGGCCACCACTACACATTCAGTCACGTCACTACCAGTCTAACACTGCTTGTAAAGCACTTTGGGATATACTGTGTATGAAAAGCGCTATATAAATGCTGAATCTTCTTCTTGAAGAGAAAATTAGATTAATGTGGTTAACAGGGTCCTTAGGCCAGAACACACACAATGCTCACCCCCTACTAGTACCAGTGTAAACCCCCTACGTCCTGTCAGTCCTAGCTGGGTACCCAGATTTAATACAGGCCTGCTAGATGATGCAGGTTGGCCAGCGTTGCGGCCCTTAAAGCAGCTCTGTCTAGGATGCTAACCCTTTCAATTTTACTCTCCTTTTTAACAGGGCAAACCCTGGGTTACTCATGGTCCTACAGGTTAAATCTCAGCTACTGGCACAATGAGTTCAGGCAACTCAGGATCAACTGCTTTGATGGGCAGCAAGCAAAAGGCAAGGATGGCTGCTCTGAAAAATGATGTGGCAGATAGAATCAGGTCGACCTTGGACTTGCTTGAATATTCTTGCAGCTTGTCACCTTCTGACTTGCTTGAAGACTCTTGTAGCTTGTCACCTTCAGGCCACCAAGCAGGCCAGTATATAGAGCCCAGATGCAAGGTCTACAAGGCCACAAGGAACCCAGACCCAGGAGTGACCCCATGGTCCAGCTCCCCTAATGGGTCCAGAGTGCCCTAACATGCAGGCACAAGCCTGTGGCCACCTGCAACCAAGTCTGCCTCATGTGATAGGGGTTAACAGTTGCCCTACATGGCTCCAAGTTGCAGCTGTGAAGATTTTCAGTTGCTGCCTTTCTTCTGGACAAGAACAAACAGCTCTGGTGTGCAACAAACTGAACTCCCACCTCTCCGGTGGCTTTTAGCTAGCGACTTGCAGTCTCTGGATCAAATCTCCACCTTTCCACAACTGTTTTTTAGGAAAAATAACAGACTCCTGAACACTGGATACCTGCAAACCTTTTCTTTCCAAAGTCCTCAGATTCAGGAACAGTGGCAACCTTTAACTCTGGCACACACACAGTTCCACAATCACCCTTTTCACTGGCTCTGTTTTTCCTTCCACACTGATGCAGGCTCACTGTGACACTGGATCACCAATAACATCGGGAGCTTTCACCGAATAACTTCACTGTTCAGCTGCAACACCACAGTTCCTTCTGTCGGTGAAAATCCCTTATTCCAATCCTCAATCAATTCATCGTTCTACCGAGTCCTGTAAAAGGCCTCCTGTCTTTCTAACTCACAGCACTGAGCCCTTCTAGACTTGAACAAGCACAGAATAGATTGCCTAAACTGCTCAAAGTCCCTGGGGTTTCAGCCAAAAATCCTGGCTTCTGATTGGTTAGATCCTGCTGACAGTCATAAATATTAATAATTATTAGCCCAGTTCGATTATTAATTGGTAAAGAGTCCTTGGTGCCTAGATTTAGTTCACACCTCTCCCATAAGTCATTTCAGCTCTCTTTTGGGCTCCTAAGTGAATGGTTGGTTTTCCCCCATCTCTTTCTCCTACCCTTCCCTCACCCCTCCCCCTCTTCTCCTTCTCCACCCAACCCTTGCAGGATTCTATTAATCTTGCAAGGGTTACTATTTTTTGGCTTGCCTCTCCATGCTTTCTCCTCCCCCCACCATTCCTCCTCTTTCTTCTCCCATCTGGCCAGGTCCAGCCCCCTGCAGAACTCTCATCATCCAAAAGGTGCATAGTTCCTGTCATTCCCCCTTCCCCACAATCCCCACACCCCCACCACTAACCCCTGTCCATCCCCTCCCTTCTCCACCTCTGTTTATTCCCTCCTCTTACTCTATATAGTACTTAGTAACCTTTTTGAGCTAATTAACACTTATTAGCCCCAGTGCTCAACCCGCCATCTTAGCTCTCCACCTGGGCTATACCAAACAGACTACCCCCCCACCCCAGACTGCTGCATTTTATGTCTATCTGTCCTCAGTTCTGTTTACCCAGGCATGTCTCACCTTTACTCATGATTATTACTTTACACGTCATTGTCTGTATCTAGGATCGATATGCATTGTATTAGTGCCTCTCTTTATGTAGTTGAAATGCATTTAATGTACTGTGTATTTAAGATGTCTTTGCTTATTCCACTCCCATTATGTAACTCCCCTACCCCCAGGATGCTTCTGGAAACAAACTGTTCTCAGCTCATGTTGTCTCTCCTGGTGAAACCGTTTCAAATAAATAAATAAATAATTAAACTGTCAAAGATGGCTGCCAACATAACCATCCCACACAGTTTATATGGCAGTCCCAACTGTTAAAAGCTCTTGCAGCCAAAGTATGTGATTCCCAAACACAGTAACCCCATGGTCTTGTAGCACACTTTGTTAACAGTCATGCAGCTGCTTAATTACAAGTTGAACCTTTGTAGCTAGCCCTTTGCTGCTCCAATTTTACATAGTCCACCCCTCTTGGAGCAGCCGGCAGCTCATTAATATTCATATGTACTCATAATTATTCAGACATGACCCCTGATGGCAGCACTCATTGGTGCTTTTAAAGTAACAATTTCTACCACCTCTTATGCACCTTCCCCAGGTGTCTGACCCCTGATTCACTTGTTTAGGGGGTCAAGAGGACCAGGGGGGTGACCTGCAGGCACTAATGTCAGAGGCTAAACTGGACATAGTAGCAATTAGTGAGACGTGGTTTACCAGTAACCACACTTGGGAGACTTCAGTACCTGGCTATGTATTGTTCAGAAGAGACCGAGGTGCAAAAAGGGGGGGAGGAGTGGCCCTGTATGTTAATGAAAATATCAAAGCTACAGAAATTCAGAATACACATAAGGAGCCAGAAGAACTGTGGGTCACCCCTGAAATAGGAAATGGGACAACCATAAGAACTGGGGTTGTCTACAGGCCCCAGACCAGAGGGAAGACATAGACACATTACTGTTAGAAGATATACAAAACATGACAGCTAAAGGAGGTTCTGATAATGGAGACTTCAACATGCCGGGATACAGATTGGTCAATACCAGCAGGAACATCTGCCAGAACTAGACTCATAGTGGATTCCCTGCAGGGGGAGGGCCTCAAACAACTGGTACAGCAACCCACAAGAGACAGGGCTATCCTAGATCTAGTACTGACTAACAAAGAAGGGATCACAGATCTCCAGGTAGAAGGTCACCTGGGAGCCAGTGACCATCACATGGTATGGTTCAATTTGGCTACTACATCTAAATCATCCCATTCCAAGGCAAAAATATGGGACTTCAGAGGAGCTGACTTTGATAAGATGGCCAACAGAGTTAAGCTAGCCCTGGCAAAAGAAACACAGGTGAGGGGTACAGGCAAAGTGGGCAAGCATTAAGGAAGCACTACTTGAAGCAACATCCCATTGTGTTAGACAGAAAGGAAGTGCAAAGAAGAAGGAAACCACTTTGGTTCTCAAATACAGTAGCAGAAAAGGTCAGAGCCAAAAGGCTGGCCTTCAGGAAATATAAGGGAACACAGCAGGATGAAGATAGGAGGCATACCAAACTGCCCTAAGGGAAGCAGGTAAGGCAGTAAGGCAGGCAAAGTCCCAAACTGAGGAAACACTAGCACAAACAGTAAAAGAAGGTGACAAGACTTTCTATTGATACATTAGTGAAAGGAGAAAGTCCAGAGAGGTATTGCTAAGCTTAATGGAGAAAAGGGAGCATGTGAGGAGGAGGACCCTGTAAAGGCATCTATCCTAAATAGATACTTTTGCTCAGTATTTACTGAAGAGAAGGTAGGGCAGGGCCACAGCTCAGCATCATGGACACAGTGCGGAGGAGGTGAGCACTACTCCCTTCCACAAAGAAATGGTCCTACAAGAGCTTGCTAAGCTCAGGGTGGATAAGGCAATGGGACCTGATGGCATACATCCCAGGGTACTTAAGGAGCTAAAGAAGGAACTAGCAGAGCCATTAGCAGAATTGTTTAGTGAGTCTCTGAGCACAGGAGAGGTCCCAGAAGACTGGAGAAGGGTTCATGTGATCCCGCTCCACAAGAGTGGTAGCAGGGAGGAGGCGGGGAACTACAGACTGGTCAGTCTTACCTCAGTAGTGGGCAAGATTATGGAGGCACTCCTTAAGGAAAGGATAGTACAACACCTGGAATCCATAGGGACACAGGATCCAAGACAGCATGGGTTTACAAAGGAAGGTCCTGTCAAACTAATCTATAGATTTCTTTGACTGGGTAACCAGGTAAAAGGTGGACCAAGGGGCAGTTGATGTCGCCTACCTTGACTTCAGCAAAGCTTTTGACACTGTTCACATAGAAGATTGATAAATAAGCTGGGTAGGCTCAGGGTGGGTCAGAAGTTGGTCAACTGGGTGGCAAACTGGTTGGCGGGCAGAAAACAGAGAGTGGTGGTAAATGGTATACAGTCAGAAGAGATGCAAGTCACAAGTGGGGCACTCAGGGATCAGTCCTGGGGCCAGTCCTCTTCAACATCTTCATTAGTGACATTGCAGATGGACTAGAGGGTAAGGCTTGTCTGTTTGCAGATGACACCAAGATCTGCAACAGAGTAGATGATCCAGATGGGGTGGGCAGAATGAGAAGAGATCTGGATAAACTAGCAGAATGGTCAGAAGAGTGGCAACTGGGATTTAATGCAAAGAGGTGCAAAATCATGCACATAGGAAGAGAAACCCTGAAGCCACCTATAGGCTGGGAGGAGAGTTGCTAGCAGTCACAAAGGAAGAAAAGAGACTTGGGCATCATCATCACTGATGACCTAAAATCATCAAGCAGACCTCTAAAGCAGTAGGTGAGGCTAGGGGTGTTAGGGTGTATTAGTAGGGTATCACAAGTCGCAAGAGGGAGGTATTAATCCTCTGTACAAGACACTGGGTTAGGCCCCATCTGAGTACTGTGCAGTATTGGAGGTCACACCTCACAAGGACATTAACCAAATTGAGGCAGTCCAGAGAAGGGCAACCAAAATGGTGCAGGGACTGCATCAGAAGACATATGAGGACAGATTAACGAGCTCAATATGTATACCCTTGAGCAAAGGAGGAGAGAGGTGATATGATCGAGGCATTCAAACACCTTAAGGGCATAAACAAGGTGAAAGAGTCTAACATGTTTAAATATAAGAAAATAGCAGGACAAGAGGACACAGCATGCGATTAGAGGAGGCCGATTAAGGGGAATGTGAGGAAATTCTTTTCACAGAAAGGATGGTGGATGCATGGAATGGCTTACCACAAGAAGTGGTGGCTATGAATACAGTGCAGGGCTTCAAAGAGGCATGGGATAGGCATAAGGGAGCAATACAAATGACTGTGAATAGATAGGCCACTGACAGAGCAAAGGCCGATGGCACATTTATAAGGTAGAAAAAGAAATGGGCAGACTGGATGGGCCTTGTGGTCCTTATCTGCCATCAACTTCTGTTTCTATGTTTCTATGTTTCTATTTGCCACCCACTACAGTGGTCCAAAACCAAAGATGCGCAACGGCACATGCGCTGACCCTGCTAGCCCTTTATTTATTTTTTTTATCACAGAAGATTTTATTGAGATTTTTCAGCATTGTCTTACACTTCCATGTTCATTCCTCTCTCATGCATGTTACAAGATATTCAAGGTCCATATTCATACATTATACAATACATAACCACAGGCTAAGCACTTATATTCGCTTCACATACATTCATATAAATACATGCTATCCTTCTTAACTATAACTACTCATTCATGCTAGGCATCTGGAACATCTAATACAGCACATCTAATGACTAATAGGAGAAGAGTTCCTCAGTGGGGGGTTCTGCATAGTGGCGAGTTAAAATAAGAGTCCCACTTCTTATGGAAGTGAACCAGTTGGCCTCGGTGAGCATAGGTCAGCCTTTCCAACAGTGCCAATCTAGCTATAGCTGCATGCCATTGACTTATACATGGACTATTAACTTGCCTCCATTGCATTAGAAGAAGCCGTTTAGCCTCTAGTAGAGCTACCATGACCCACTCTCTTAAGGCCTTTGGCAGTGTAAGGAGACTAGTCATGTCCCCCAGTAGCAATTTGGGATTAAGCTGGAGGTCCCTTATTCCTAAAACTAAGCAGCAATCTTGCCTAACTGCCCCCCAGAAGTCATAAATTTGTGGGCATTCTCACATTATGTGAAAGAGGTGGGCTCCTGGTTACTGACATCTCCAACAGTCAGAGTGTGGCAATAATCTTGCCGCACATAAAACGGCTGGGGTTTTTAACTGTATTAATTGACTCTTCGCGTCCTTATATAACCTATGTGTGTTTAGAAGGCACCCAGCCCATGTGGCACTTGGTATTGCTACCCCCCATCTCTAGCTCCCATCGAGTTCTACAGTGTTCGGTAGCGTCTGGTAAGGAGTCTCTGCCTATAGCGTAGAATTTACCTATGCGCCCTCAAGAGGACGTCTCCTTATGTAGGGTGGAAAGCCACTTCCACTTGTTATCTGTTAGTATCTGGGAGGAAAGGGCATATATAAGGCTGCGTATTTGGAGATATCGCCAAAAGTCAGTATCTGGAAAGCTAAATTTCTTTTTCAGCTGGTCAAAGGATAATAATGTATTTGAACCAGGCACCATAAGATCCCTCATATAGCATATTCCCTTTGCCTCCCAAGTAGACCAACTAAGGGGTTGCCCCTCTAATGTTATACAGGTGTTATGCCACAACTCTGCATAGGCCAGGGGTGGTGCCCAGGCATTCTTGGGGGTGTTTGACAGAGTCATAATGAGACGCCAGGCATATCGGGAATGATATATGATCGGGGAGAGGCCCTTTCCCGCAGGTCCACTAGAGCTCAACAGAGATCTAAGCGAAATGGGTCCTGCCAGGTCTCTTTCGAGGCTGACCCACACTGGCCAGGATGTATTAGGTGCTACAAACCATTTTGTTATCTGTGCGGCAGTGCATGCCAAATGGTAATTCAGAAACCAAGGGGCCCCAAGGCCTCCCCTAGTCCAGTGCTCCCTAAGTTTGTTTTTCCCCCACCTATGTGCCTTTTCTCCCATACTAGAGAGGAAACCATTCTTTCAAGAGTATCAAAAAGTTTAGGGGATAGCCACATTGGGAGATTATTAAATAGGTACAACACCCTCTGGGAGTAGTAACATGTGTACTGAAGCCACTCTACCCATCAAAGACAAATGTAGCTTTTTCCATCTCTCCATTTCTACACTTAGCTGTTTTAACAAGGGGGCAAATCAGCAGATTAAAAATTTGACCAATTAGAGGGTATGTAAATTCCCAAATATGAAAACCCTTGCAGGGCCCATTTTAGTTCTGTGCCATGAAGACATTCCGGTAGGCAGAGTGGGTTCAACGGGGCAAGTACAGTTTTCCGTTGATTCACCTGTAGCCCTGATAGCTCCACAAAATCTGTAAAAACTGAGAGGGCTATTGGTAGTGACTCTTGGGGACAAGACAGGGTAAGTAATAAGTCATTCGCATAGGCGGCCACAGTATATGCCCTACCCTGCACTGATGTGCCTGATAGCCCCTTCTTATTGTCGATCACATGGATTAGGGGATCCAGAGCAATTAGAAAGAGTAAGGGGGATAGGGGACAGCCTTGGCGTGTACCTCTATAGAGTGCAAAGGAAGGAGAGATAGTTGAATTAGTAAGGATCTTTGCTTTTGGGGAGTTATAAAGAGTCGAAACCCATGAGCAGAATTGGGGACCAAATCCATATATACTGTATGAAGAACCTCATGAAGGTAATTCCATTCTACTGAATCGAAGGCCTTTGCAAAATCTACAGCTAGGGCAGCCATGGGAATTTTTGCTCTGCTTGCCACCCATTTCAGGTTCAGCAACAATCTGGTGTTGTCAGAGCCTACCTTTCCAGGCATAAAGCCAACCTGAGATGGGTGAATAACTGAGACAAGAATGTTTTGCAATCTAGTAGCCAATATTTTAGCCAGAATCTTTGTGTCCACTGGTAATAGTGATATGGGGCGGAAATTAGCGCAGTTCAGGGGGTCGTCAGATTTTTTTGGTATGACCGTAATTAAAGCCTCATTCATAGTGGTCGGGAAGGGAGCCTGTAGAGTGAGCACATTGCAGAGCAAGCAGCAGAGGGTTCACAATTTCTTGGTCTAAAGCTTGATATAATTCGACAGACATTCCATCCGGTCCAGGGGCTTTCCCTTTGGCCATGTGGAATAGCGCTTGCTGCACTTCTGTCTCCACTATAGGATGGTCCAGGAGATCAATTTGCTCTCGGGTTAGTGAGGTTAATGCGGACCCCTGACAAAACTGATGCAGCTTATGTGCAAGCTGTTCCCTTGTATATATGGATCTGGATTGATATAATGTCTGGTAGTAGTTTTTCATGGTCTCATTAATCCCCTTCGAGTCACTAACCACTGAGCCCATAGGAGTACGTACAGCATGGATCTTTGCAGATGCTTGCTGTTTTCTTAACTGGTAGGCAAGGAGTCTTCCCCCTTTGTCACCCCTTCCCAGTACCGATGTTTCGCCCTAAGCCAGGTCCATTCAGCTTTATGCTGTAGTAGTGAATTTATTCTATATTTAAGTCCCACTATATGCCTTATCAAAGAGGGGTCCCTAGATGTCGCAGTAGTGGTCTGAGATGCCTTAAAGTGGCCGTTTAAGTCAGCAAGCTCTGCTTGTAACATCTCTATCTCTTTTTTCTGGGTTTTGTTCTTTGCAGCAAAGGCAATGATATGCCCTCTCAGAGTGGCTTTAAAAGCCTCCCAGATCATACTCGCCAAGACTTCCCTCGCCTTAAAAGTAAAATACTCCCAAGCTACTTCCCACATTCTTTTCTGGAATTCAGGGTCACAGACTAACAAGCGGTTGCACCTCCATCTTGTACCCCTATTACCATTCCCTGGAGCAGTGTAGGTGTACAACACTGGCGCATGGTCTGAAATAATTATACTGCCTATGTCAGTATTCATGATGGCACTCGAGGCTAGCTGGTTAGCTAACTAATAGTCTATCCAACTATAGGTGTCATGTGAGGAGGAGTAGTACGTGTAATCACGGCCAGAGGGGTAATCATGCCTCCAAACATCCACTAAGCCCCATTCTGCTATCATCTCTTGGAGTGCAGCATGTGCCTTCATGTGTGTCTTGGGGGTGGGCCGGGATTTATCCAAAAATAATATCTGGTACTACGTTAAAATACCCTCCTATTATCAAAGGGATAGTGGAGTACGACTGTGTTAATCCAGCAATAGCCTGGCTTAGATTCGGAAAAAACTCCGCCTGATCTATATTTGGAGCATACAGATTGCACACCATCAGACTTTCCAAGCCAGATCTTAATTTAACTATTGCCCACCTCCCTTGTTTATCCACTCAGGACTCTTCCATTACTAAATTGCTCGCCTTCCGTATTAAAATAGCTACCCCCCCTCCTTGTTTTAGTAGATGCAGAGCTAGCAAACACAGTCCCAACCCATGAGTTCTTGAGCCAAGGAGTGGATTTATAAAGGAGATGAGTCTCCTGCAAGAGAACTATGTCCATGTGCAAGGAATGCAGATATTGTAACACTTTGGTTCTTTTAATAGGGTGATTTAGACCCTTTAGATTCCATGACATGAGACGCAGACCTTGTATAGTAGCTGGAGGCATTTTAGCCATATGGCAGAATCTGCAGGGCTTGCTTCATACTATTCTACCGGAGTGGACCTTAGCACCCTACTGAAAACTACCACTTGAGGAATCTTCTGTACCTTATGATCCAAGAGCTAACAAATGCTATGTCACTACATGCAAGAGAGATTTTGGCTTAACAACAGTAGCCACAGGAAGTGTATACGTAAACAATAATAACTAATCTGACTAATACTAAGTACTGCTCTGTTAAGAGCGGAACAATGATATAGAATAGACTTAACTACCCTATGTAATAATCAACCAGCAGTTCACTGCTAACTGCTATGACGTTTCCAGGAAGAGGATGGACAAAAGCCGTATCCTCAGCTCCACTTGCATCTGTGCCTGGGGGTTATCAATGTGAGTCACAACTCCTCTGGGTTTTAGCCCTCCTCAACTGAAGAACATTCCTCGGAGAAAGTGTAATCCCGGGAGGGCAGGGGGACCTAATCCAAGTATAGAGAGGGAAGGAGGTGGGGGGAATTATCAACTCAATGAAAAGGGGGAAGGAGTGAGAAGGAACTTCCCTAATCGTAACACACTGGCCAGGCCCCCATAACCCTTGCCCATGTAGTGCTATGCACCGTAAGGCACCAAAAGCACGGCAGTTTCAGCCATTTCAACCTTGTTTGTACACCCTAGCTATCCAAATTAGAAGGTAGCAATGGAGGGGAGGGATAGGAAGGGGAAATAAGAGGGGGGGAGGGGGACCTGGGAAGGGGGTGTTTCCCCAGCTGGGTCCTATATTACAAAACATTTCAGCCCTCACAAGCAAGGGAAAATGTGTTAAATTCCTATACTGCTATTAAACCAACTGTTTGCTACACCATGCAGAAAAATATTATAACTGTAGTCCGTGCAGACAAGATCAGTCCAAGAACCAAACTTCTTCCCAAGCTGCTAGTCATCAGGGATCATTCTCCAGAAGCTGAGACCTCTTCAGAAGCTACCGCATACGATTTTATCCCAGGTTTAAGCTGATTACAGATATCCACCACCTCCTGCAAGGAAGATTCCGGAATATCAGCCCAGTCCATACAGTTCCCTTGTTCAGAAATCGGGGATTCAGATTCATCCATAAGCTGATCAGGGCCAGGTACTAGATGCTCATCTCTAGGCATTTTCTCTGGTGGGGCTGTTCTCTGCAGATCCGGGGAAAGCTGCTGTCCACTCCTGGAGTGCTGTCGCTGTCTTGGAACCAAGCTATTTCTGGGAGGAAGAAATGGCAAGTTTGAGTCAGCAGCCAATGTAGGTACAGGCTTATCATTTGCATGGGCAGATCTCTCTCTGGGGGGTTGATCAGTCCAAGGACCTGGTCCTTTCTCAGACCTGTCCTCTGGGTTCAGTAGTTGATGACTTCGGTTCCTAGTTCTGTTTTCCGAGGGTTCCCATAGCTTTCTGGGGGATGTAGTTTGTAGAGGGAGATTGGGCCAGTACTTAGAGGCCCATCTTTCAATCTCCTCAGGTGACTCTGCCAGCAACTCCCTCTCTTCTTTGGACACCAGCAGCCTAGTAAGGCCTTTAAATCTGTACTGAAATTTGTGAGCTGACAACACCTTTTTGATTGGGCCAAAAGCTCTGCGCTTATTCTCAGTTTCATATGCAAAGTCTCTATATATCGAAATCACGGCCCCTTGCCATCTTATTTCACCCGGATCTCAAGCTGCACTTAAAATACGTTCTTTTGTACAGTACGTCAGAAAGTAAGCCACAATTGGCCTTGGGGCTAATTGCTGTTTCTCTTTCCTTCCCATGATCCGATGGGCCCTTTCAATTTCAACTGGGCCTCTCCAGCATTCCCCCAGCATTTTAGGAAGAGGCCCGTTGAGAAACCTTTCCATGGAAGTTCCCTCAGCCCCCTCGGGGACTCCGATAATGTGGAGGTTATTGCTCCTCCCCCTGTTTTCCTGGTCTTCCACTCTAGCAAGCAGCATTTCCAGATGTAGGCCTTGCATTCGAATTTTCTGTATTAATTTAGCCTGTTGTAGCTCCAGAGATTCCACTTTTTGCTCTGCAACATTTAGTCAATCTTGCATCACACGTACCTCCACCATGGTGTTTGTAAGTGTGGTGTTAATGGTATCAACTCGCAACAAAACCGCCTCCAACATTCGGGTGATATATGTTAATGATTCAGTCACAGAAGGCGTTTGCACAGTAGCAGCTGGTATTGGGTAGAGTGTGGGTGAAATAGTCTCAGTTGCCACCTTCTTTGGGGTTGATTGGGCTGGTGCGGCTGCTGGTAAGGCCTCCATCTGCAGGTTACATGGGGCAAATGCACTTTAAATCCTGAGGCTTGGGCCTATGCCTTCTCTGGCCTAGTTGAGTCACGTCCCTCTTGAATCGCCAGTGACTGAAGCAGTTTAATGATACAGCTCACTTTTAAAAACCACACCGACCGATTTAGGACAGTTCCCCCAACACGTATTTCTCAACAAAAAAACGATTACATCAGACCGACTCGCCGCTGTTCTTTCTCAGAGAAGAGGAGCCGAAGAATTATGCTGCCATTCCTATGGTGGTCAAGCCATGCCCCCCCCCCACTAGCCCTTTAAAAATATAAGGGTGGCAGCAGTCCCACGAGCTTCACTCCTCCAGCCCCAAAGGATTTAAAACACCGGGGGGTGGTCGGAAACTTAGATGGGGCAGCGGGAACCCAGACTGGTCAGTGGGACAGTGGGAGGAGCAGGAGCACAACGGTCTCCTAAGGGCAAACAGGTAAGCCCCACCTGAATGGGGGGGGGGTTACATAAAAAAAAAAGGTGGTAGCAATTCTACAACTATGAGTGACAGCAGTAGTTTTGGTTTTTATCTTCACAGTTTTTACACTTCAAGTTGTTCTCTACTTATACTTTCTACTTTAGTATGCCCCTTTGGTGCTGGCACCCTAAGCGGCTGCTTGGTTCACTTGTGCCTAAAACTGCCTCCGTCTTTTGTAGAAGTCTCTCTTGTTTGTTTTTCTGGCTCCCATATATTTAAAACCAGCTGTGTATCTAACTCCTTTGTTACAGCACTATTGGTGATCTGACCAATGGCATCACTGGTTGCAGCCAGTCTCTGGTTGCTAATATACCACACTCATAATATTGCTAGATGATGTGTAATCACTGTAAAATATCATTTTACAGCCACACTGGCTCTGACCAGAATTTCTTTTTTTTTTTTTTAAGGTTTCTCAGTTTTCCCATTTTATAAGCAGAACAAGACATGTCAGGCTATGGGTAGTTATGTGATTACTACACTTCTAGGTGCTGAAGGCACTCAGCATAAACAGACTGGAGCATGCATTGATCACTTAAGTGCCCCATGATCCAATTTTTTTTTTTTTATTCTTTGGTAACCGGGTAAGGCCCATTAGGCACAATGCCAGTTTTCAGGGGCAACCCAAAAGCACTGAGGAGGTTAAGTGACTTGCTCAGGTCACACAGAATGCAAGTTGATGTTGTGGGAATTAAACCTGGCTCTGTTGAATGTGCCAAACTCATTCACAGCTCATTATTCTAACCTCTGGGTTGTATTGCCAACCCCAAATGATTTTAATGAACATGACTTCAACAATAAGAAATGGAAGGTCCAGAAATTCAAATATGGGGTGAATTTTATGTTCCCAAATTTTGCTTATGTCAAATGTGAATTATTTGCTGTAAACCAATAAATCCTCTTTATCCACTAACATTTGTGACGCTATGCCCCTCTGTTTTACTTTAGAAGTCTGTTGTTTCAAAAGATTTCAACTAGGTCATACAATTTTAAAATGTATTGACCACCAATGTGTAAATCAGAATCACCCAGTGAGTTTACTAAACGGCTGGGAAAAATTGAACAAATGAAAAAAAAAAACATTATTTGAAAAACAGCTTCTGCAAGAAACAAATGACCCACCGATTCAAAATACTTCTCCTTTAATTATCATTATTTTATAATGGTAAACTTATTTAAATATTCATCGCATATTATCATCCGTCCTTTTTTTTCTACCCAAGAAATCCATATATCAGCACAATGGGACAATTTGAAAGGTGTTATTCCTTTTATTAAAGAGGTCCTAAATTGATTTTTGAAGTATAAACAGTCATTTTCATTGAGGCAGTTTAGCATAGTGGTTAAGGGCACTGAGCTGGAGACCTAGGTTTGAATCCCATCAGCCCCCACTTGGATACTGTGTGACCCTGATCAAGTCACTTTACTTCCTTGTGCTCCCAGGTCACACCTGGAAACAAGCTCTGGCTTAGGGTGCCTTTCCTGATTAAACAATGCCCTCTTCCCATTCAAGTCCTGAACAGTCTGGGCCTGCTCTGATAGATAGACAGTCAGATCATGCTCTTGGTCTATCAGACTGCTAGAACTTATTTTATTTGAATTTTGGTAACTGGGTAAGCCCACTGAGACCATGTAGTCTCTTTTTCATGGGTGATACAGGGGAGGGTACATAGGACGATTTGTTTACAACAATGAGATACAGTAGTATACAAAATTGATCATAACAGTAACATTAATATATTGAGGCAGTACAATAAGTGGAGAGTCAAAGTTGACTATACTACCTATAAAAAGCCACAGAAGAATAAATCAATTTAAGGCAGCGTCCTAAAATGCAATGAAAGGTTATTGACAGGATTGTAATAGGGTACAGCCTTGAGGATGGCTATGCAGGTGTTTATATGTTTGTAGTTATAGAGCACTGATGTACAGTACAGGTGTTCTCGTGGAACTTCAGTGCAGTAGTAGTATAAGGATAGAAAAATATGCTTTGGAGTTATAAGACAAACAAGGATAAGAGTAGGTGCCTGTACGTCAGGTGAGGCAGATACAGGTTCCTGAGGCAGATAAGTAGTTATTCAGAGCATGTTTGTATCAAGGGAGGGTACTGCAAGAGAGGCTAGATGGGGGGAGGGAATTCCATGCTGAGGGCGCTGCATAAGCAAAGGATCTTCTGCCTGAGGATAGACGAGTCTTAGGTATGTCCAGTAGTGGAAGAGAGGAGGAGTGGAGAGACCTTCTGGAACGTTTTCTAACAATAATGTCAGATATGCTTGGTGGAGTGTAGAAATGTGAGCTTATAGGTGAAGCATGAGGAGAGTATTGGATTGTGTGCTCAGGTTGTAGCCAGCCCAAAGATGCGAGCACACAGTGCAATGGTGTTGACGGGGTGCTCTGATGGCAAAGTGCGCTGTTTTGTGATAAAGTTGTTGCATATGATGTGTGAGAGATGCCTTAAGACTTATCACCCATTTTGTAACACACTTTTTTTCTCAACCATTATTGCCCTCAACAGTGTTTTCTTTTGTAAAAACCTTACAAAGCAGCCAGACCAGTGGTGTGGAGGGCTGAGGCATCATGCCTTATCTCCTGCCATGCCAGCAACCCATGTTCGCAGTGCGAGCAGGTCACTGGGGATCAGCCAGGAAGGGAGAGGATCGCTTGTCAAGGGGACAGCCCTCCTCTCCCAGGTAGGATGAGAAATGGAGACCAGCACCTGCCTGACACCTAGCGGTGGCTGGGTGTTGGAACGCCAGGTCCAGTACCATGTGGGCAGAGGTGGAGCAGTCCACCGGTGTGCTGTGTGAGGAAGCGTGCATGGCTTGGTCATCGTGGGCTGCACTCCCTCCAGTATGGGAGAACACAAAAATGTCGAGTCGTGGATGACTGCTGTCCTCAGGGCCCCGCCTCCAACTACGCCCCCGAACTGGATCTGGTCTTGGCAGGTCGATTGGGGACTCCCTGCCACCCTTTTGTGGAGGACAAGCTGTGGGGGTAGAAGGGAGGTAGGACCTATGGTCAGGGGTCAGGGCTGGGGGGACATCACGAATGCAGGCCTCATGGGACGAGGGAGAAAGAGAGTACAAAAAAAATTGCAAAGCATTCTGGGATGCAGATTCTGAAAGACACTATTCAAGATGAAGTTCTACTGTATTGTATGTCTTAGTTCAAAAAGGTACTCCCAAAAAGCAACCCTAGAAGACACTGCTATTAAACCATCTCCTTCAGTTCAGATGAGGTAATGTCAGTAGACATCTGTGTGTCTCACTGATTAGGACACAAAACTGAGAACCAGGAGGTCATTGTTTGATCCCACTACAAAGTTGCTGTTTTATTTTTTTGACCATGAGCAACTCACTTGACCTCTCTGTGCTCAAATTCTTCAAGCTGTAAAACTAGGCAAATGCAAGGCTCCCACTCAGGGGTGTAGCCAGACAATAAAAATGTACACACACCATGACCACATCTGTTGCCCCATTTGGCACAATAAAACACAACTCTTTTCCAGTCACCTGGACCCCCTCCCCTGAAGGGCTGTATGACACCAGTTTGACAACTTTGTTGCCGACTGATGTTACATCGATGGCTCTATGTCAACTGCAGTTGTGGTCAGCATAGAACTGTTCACTTCAGACTTCTTTTTCTTAATTAACTTCAACTCAGAGTTGATTTGGAAAGGGGGTGCAAGACCCCGAGAAGGCAGTGCCAGGTCCCACAGTGACAGCACAGTGACCTGTCGATATTGTCGCTGTACTGTCATTCCGCAGTGCGGGTGTTGATGGGTGATCAGCATATGCCCCTGGAGAACACCCTTCAAAAGAGCTTCACCAAAATAGAGTCCTGGTTTGTGCTCCACAAACTCATAATTAATTACAGAAAAACTAAGGTGATGTTATTCACCAACCCCCAAAACAAACATAAGGGCGCGAGCCTGACCATCCTTAACAGCTACCACCTCCCACTGGAACGAGTTACCAGCTTCAAATATCTCAGGATAAACCTCAACTGCTCTCTCTCCTATAATGAACATGTTAACCTAGTCTGTAGGACTGTGAACACAAGAATTGGGCTACTCTACAGGCACAGAAACTGTATGACCACTGATGCCCTTCGCCTTACAGTAACAAGCTTGGTCCTTTCTATAACTGATTATGGGATTGTCATCTACGGCTCTGCAACTGACACTATACTTAATAGAATTAAGGCTGCCCTAAACACAGCCTGCTGTCTGGTCACAGGTGCAACCAGGTTCACCCACACCTATGACCTCTATGACCAAACTAGTTAGTTAAACTTCAAAGGCAAGCTTATGTACCAGTCCTGCCTACTGGCTAAAAATATATTTATTTATTTTAAGTTTAGGATTCAGTACCTTTAAGCAGGATGCTTGTTTACAACGGTTCCAAGTCAGACAAGTAACAGAAACAATAAATAATGGTGATCAACAACAGAAAGTAACTGAGGGAAATACAGCAATACAACAGGAATAAATAAAATACAATTACGGTAAAGTTGGTTGCCATTTGTAAAGCATAAACACTGGTGCAGAGAATTCAGCAACACTCCAGGAGTGTGGTAAGACACTTAGTAGTACAAAAAAAAAATACTGTCTTGGGGTCAGAATGGATTCCAGGCTTATAACTTATGAAGTTGAGATAGAAGCAGACAAATGAGGCTTTGTTAGTTGTGAAGCAAGGTGGGAAAAGGAAAAACAGGGGAAGGGGGAAAAAGGTATGCAGTACTGAGGGTAGAGGGAGGGGGAAGAAGGGGGGAGAAAGGGATTTGGATTAGAAAGGATCAAAACAGGCTAGCCCAGTGGCATGGAGGGCTGAGGCATCACTGCCTATCTCCTGCCATGCAGGTGACCCGTGCTCACGGTACGAGCGGGTAGCTGGGGGTCACCTGGGAAAGGAGAGGATCGAGCATCCGAAGGACAGCTCTCCTCTCCTGGGGAGCAGTGGGACCAGAGACTGGTGCATGCCTGGCCCCTAGCGGTGGCTGGAGGCTGGCACACCAGCTTTAAAAAATAGGGGGTGGTGGCGGAGCAGATGCCTGGCATGCAGCATGCAGAAGCATGTGTGCCTTGGCCATTGGCGTCATTGCATGCATATGGCTCCGTACTCAGGGGACGGGAACAAATGGAGGCTGAAAATTCTCCGACCAGCAGGTTGATACCAGCCCTTCACAGGAGCTGCACCCAGCCAGCTGGCACCTCAACATGCCTAGAGGTAAGTACCAGTGGATGCCGGGGTGATGGGGCTGGTGGAAGGGGGCCAGTTGGAGGTGGTGAGAAAAAAATGGGGGGAAAAAAATAAAGGATCCAAACAGGATTTAAGAAGTGCAACGGCAGATATTCTTACACGCTAGATAAGAGTTTAATCCAGTTTTAAACTGGCTAATCTTTCCAAAGCCGAGTATTTCAGTCAGAAGATCATTATATGATATGCTTTGCTCTCACTCCTCCCTCAGCACAGAAACTCCTTACTCAGACCGTTACCCCCCAAGAGCCTTGTTACTTTAATACAGTCTTCCATTTGTACCAAAGGTCCAATTTAAATACTGAAAATAACTTTTAAAATTAGGCTCAATAGACTTGCATTGACGCTGTCCCTGCGCTAGTCCTATAGTGACATCACAAAACGAGGAAGCGCGGGAATGGCGTAAGCAATCAGGAAGTAGAAGGGATTGAGTGGCTAGCCCCTTTGGGGGCAAAATACAATCCCTTCCCTTCCATGAGGGGCAAAATTGATCATTTTAAAAGTGCTACGGAGGAACTCCTCTGCAGGTAAGGGAGCCTCCTATTTGTTTTCTAATACACCAAAAAAGGTGCTCTTTAATCCTCTGTATTTAACAAAGTCCTTTTCAGATTGCTTTCACAATATCCTACTGCCATTCAATGTGTTTTCATCAAATCTTCTCCTTCTGTAGCAATTAGTGTGTTGCTGTGATTCCTGCCAAAGTCTGTATTTTACTGCCATTATATTCACTTTGTATTAAATATATCCTTGCTCCCATTTTGTATTCCTTGTCTGAAACCTTTGTGTATTGTATTTTCTGTATGAGCACCCTCTGAAGTGGAGCCTTTGTAAATGAGTCTCTGACTCAAAAGTATTGTAATTCTGAGACTTAAATAAATAAATAAAATAAAAAAAACTAATTACACCATGGCACTGGTTGTTTCTTCCACCAATGCAGTGGTAAATACAGGTGTTGTACGTTGCTCCCAAAGACATCTACAAACCACCCTAGAGCCCTCAGACACCTACATACCACCCCAGAGCTTGCAACATTGTACAGTCCCTGGGATGCAAGGACAGTCTCAGTGGCCAACCCTTCTAGTTTTGACTCACAGGAATACAATTACAGAAAGGTTCAACTGGTCTGTGTTTTATTTTGTGGACAAAGGCAGCATTTCAGAGGGTTTTTTTTGGTTGTTGTTGCCCCCTTAAAATAAAACTGTACACCACGGACTACGTGGAATATGTCTTTCTACACTCATGATTCCATTGAACTGGAACAGAGATACTGCATCTAGACTAGGCTTTGCTGGGTTAATATATTGGAGGCATTTTTGTTGCTTCTTCATAAATGTGGTTAATGTTTGTTGGGGCACATGGCTCAACTATGCTCTGCGCTGCTTTTTCTGTCAAAACAGGGATGGTAAGGTGTGCAGTGACAGTGTCTTGCAGTGTGATCTGAGAGACAGAGGTTTAGTGGGGAGGAGAGGGCAGGACTCTGTAGGCCAGGGAAAGCTAGGTATAGAAATGATGCCCGCAACATCCAGAAGAGAGAGTGACAGACAACCAGAACAAGAATAACTTCTGTTAGCTGGCTGATGAGTGTGTGTGTGTGTGTGTGTGTGTGTGTAAATAGATGTAATTGACATTAGCCTTACCGTAAGCTGTTTCTCAATTTTCTTGTCAAAGATGGCCCTCTGTCTTCACATTTCTGTGCCACCGCTTCCAACTTCTGTTGATCAAACACTTGGCGTTCTACGTGGTAGGAGACAGGGTACCATTGGAGGCCACCATTCTCCTTTGTGTCAGGATGCATCTTAAATCTAGCATGGGCTGAAATAAAAAAAAATAGATGCTAGAAAGCCAAGAAGAAGGGACAGAGAGAGAAGGTTGTACAGTCTGTCCACCCCCTTTCCAGTTTTAGCTGCTATATTGGTGCAGAAAGCCTAGAAAACAGAAATAATACAGTGACACAATATGCACCAATGTGATTTTTGTTTCCTTTGCATACATGGGTTTAGTTCTTTTTGTTGTTAACACTATGAATGTAAACTGACATTCTCGTAAATCTATCAGCCCACTGAAGAAAATAAAGACAGGATGTGAAGAGAGCCCCTGCTGACAAAGATGTGAGGGAGCCTGTTATCAGAGCTTGGCTCAAGGAAAACCCAGCACAGATTAAAGCTCTAGAGAAAGAATGGCCGGCAACTATTACCTTGCACTGGGAAATTATAGAGTTCCAGCTGAGATCCCTCCCCTGCAACTGGTCGGTGGGTAATTCCTTGGAGGAGTCTCTGCAAGCCAGTGGCTCTGTTTAAATAGCGGTGGTGTATGCACTTTTTTCAGTTGTGAATTAATGTGTTACCTGCGACCTTTGAGTTCCTGGGTTTGTTAACTTCTTATCTGCTGATTAACAGCTTCCGAGTTTGTGAATTGCAAAGACAAGTATTACCTCTGCACTAGATGCTACACATGCATTTCCCTGATAAAATGCAAAGCAAAAAACAAAAACAGTCAGTGTTTTAAGCTACAGGTGACTTGGAACAGGCATGCAGTCTGGGAATAGCCGTGTATGTGAGACTGTAAAGTTGCATTTCAGGACTATACACAGGCCAACCACTTCCTGCGCTACTTATTGTAGCCCAGGCACCATGTGCCAGTAGGCTACTACCCCTGCCTGTTGCTCTATGTATAGGTTAAGGGTCCTGGGTCCTGCTACGGTTACAATTGGGGGTTCTTTCCCAAAGTTATAGATAATAGCATGGTGCCTCCACCAAAAGTAAGTTGTAAGTGGGTCAGGTGACTGATTGGTACAGCCCCCTGGGATATTGCACCTATCCACCTCCGCGACCAGCCACCCTGCACACGGAATTCCCCACCACCTTTCCCCACCAGATACCATGAGACAGTCAAAAGGCAAATTGCAATAAACCTCTTCCGACATGGAAATTTCAACAAGTTAACTCACAGCTTTATATTGGGGGTGAGGGTTAGGACAGGGGATACCTGGAAGAGGAAGAGGAAGAGCTGTGGAATGAAAGAATAGTTAGTAACAGAGTGATAAACAACAACATAAGGGCCCAAGGGCCAGTCTAACCCCTAGCTGCCCACCAACACTGGTACCAGTGTTACCCTAAGAAGTCCCTGCAGTACCCACTTGGTACAGGCCTGGACATTGCCGCGGGTTGGCCAGCTGCTGGGGTCCTGAAAGATTGAGAAAATGTTTAAATTTGGAATCACACCCCTGTTTCAGAATCCAGGAACCAAGTCCTGGGCACTCACGGTTTGTAGACCTCAACAACACTTGGTGTAACCATTTCCAGCTGTCCTGGAGTGTGGTGCTCCACTCAATTCTTGCAGCAATTGGCGGGGGAAGGGTTTGGTTCCTCTGACAGGTTGGATCTTGCTTGAAGGTCTTGCAGTTTGTCCCCTTGATTGAAGGCCTGGCTGCTTGTTGCCTTCAGTCACTTCTGGCCCATTGCAGAGCTCAATGGCAGGTCTACACCAGCCACAGAAGGCCTGTCAGACTAATCTCATAGATTTCTTTGACTGGGTAACCAGAGTGGTGGACCAAGGGGGAACAGTTGATGTCGCCTACCTTGACTTCAGCAAAGCTTTCGATACTGTTCCACATAGAAGACTGATAAATAAGCTGGGTAGGCTCGGGGTGGGTCAGAAGTTGGTCAACTGGGTGGCAAACTGGTTGACGGGCAGAAAAACAGAGTGGTGGTAAATGGTATACAGTCAGAAGAGATGCAAGTCACAAGTGGGGTGCCTCAGGGATCAGTCCTGGGGCCAGTCCTATTCAATATCTTCATAGTGACATTGCAGATGGACTAGAGGGTAAGAGCTTGTCTGTTTGCAGATGACACCAAGATCCGCAACAGAGTAGATGATCCAGATGGGGTGGGTAGAATGAGAGAGATCTGGATAAACTAGCAAAATGGTCAGAAGAGTGGCAACTGGGATTTAATGCAAAGAAGTGCAAGATCATGCACATAGGGAAGAGAAACCCCGAAGCCACCTATAGGCTGGGAGGGAGTTGCTGGCAGTCACAAAGGAAGAAAGAGAGTTGGGCATCATCACACGATGACCTGAAATTATCAAGCAGACCTCTAAAGCAGTAGGTAAGGCTAGGGGATGTTAGGTGTATTAATGGGGTATCACAAGTCGTAAGAGGGAGGTAATAATCCCCTTTACAAGACACTGGTTAGGCCCCATCTGGAGTACTGCGGCAATACTGGAGGCCACACCTTCACAAGGACATTAACCAAATTGAGGCAGTCCAGAGAAGGGCAACCAAAATGGTGCAGGGACTGCATCAGAAGACATATGAGGACAGATTAATGGAGCTCAATATGTATACACTTGAGCAAAGGAGGGAGAGAGGTGATATGATCGAAACATTCAAACACCTTAAGGGCATTAACAAGGTGAAAGAGTCTAACATGTTTAAATATAAGAAAAATAGCAGGACAAGAGGACACAGCATGAGATTAGAGGGAGGCCGATTAAGGGGGAATGTGAGGAAATTCTTTTTCACAGAAAGGGTGGTGGATGCATGGAACGGTCTACCTCAGGAAGTGGTGGCTATGAATACAGTGCAGGGCTTCAAACAGGCATGGGATAGGCATAAGGGAGCAATACAGATGAGTATGAATAGATAGGCCACTGACAGAGCAAAGGCCGATGGCATATTTATAAGATAGAAAAAGAAATGGGCAGACTGAATGGGCCTTGCGGTCCTTATCTGCTGTCAACTTCTATGTTTCTGCGTTTCTAAGGCCCAGACCCGGGAGTGGCTCCACAGCCCGGCTCCCCACAAGGGTTGTAGGTGCCCTAGCACCCAGCAAGTGCCAGTGACCTCCTGAGACAGTGGGTCCCACTTGGAAGGGGTTAACTAGTTCCCTCCCTGGCTTTGGGTGAGGGCCCCTAGCCCTAGCAGTAGGAGCCCTCTACAGTCCCTGCACTGAGGTGGCAACTAGGCTGTGCTTCCAATTAAAACAGCAGTACCGGTGTGCCAAATGGGTGCTAGCCTTCCTATTTTCACTCAGACTACAGAACTCTGCAGGGGAGGTCCAGGACTAATCCAACCCCTGTTCACTCCAGTGTTTGCAGCTCTAATTGTCCATAAAAGGTTCTTTTCACCTTCAGCTGGGACACAACTCTCAGCCACTCAGTTCAGTCCACACAGCAAAATCCCACAACCTGGCTAGCACCCTGACCGAAGACGATTTGCCTCTTCAGAATCACTTTCAGAGTCCCAGTCTGCAAGTCAGGTCCTTTGCAGCAACTGATTAACTTCCAGAATGACACAACGCAGAGCTGGAAGCACAATCAGATTACTAGTTCAGGGTCTCTGCAACTGATATTTTCTCCAATTAGCAACAGAATTCATAGTACCTGGAGAGTTTCAGAATCCAGTCCAGTCTCTCACTCTCATTTTCCTTTAACTCACTTTCCACAGCACAATCCACAGCTGAGACCTCAGCAAGGCTTCTCATAGAAATTCATAGAAATTATCACAGAAATTTGATGGCAGAAAAGGACTCTTCCTGCCTATCTAGTCTGCCCAACCCTCCCCTTTCAAATACCCCCTCCTCACCTGCCCCTACCCTCCACCTAATACTTGGTCCCATATGCCCGTCCCATGCCCTCTTAAATTCCTCCACCGTCTCAGCCCCCACTACTCTGTCCGGCGGTCTGTTTCAGAATCCACCCTCTCATGAAAAAGCCCCCCTCCACATTGCCCTGAACCTATTTCCTTGCAATCTGAGGCTGTCCCTCTAGTTCTGGCTCCCTCCTTCCTCCTCAAGCAACCCCTTCACCTACTTTGTTGAGCCCCTTTACATATTTAAAGGTTTCAGTCATGTCCCCCCTTTCCCTCCTTGTTTCCAGCATGTACAGATTCAGCTTCTTACACCTCTGCTCATATGTCTTCCCCTACATACCCTGCACCATCTTTGTTGCCATTCTCTGAACCCTCTCCAATGCATCTATATCCTTGTGGAGGTGTGGTCTCCAGAACTGAACCTTTGACTCTAATTGCGGCCTCACCGTGGCTTTGTAGACCGGCATTATAACCTCCCTCCTTCTGCTAGTAGTGCCCCTGCCTATGCATGCCAGCATTTCATTGGCCCTCCCTGCCGCCCTACTACATTGGAAACCTATCTTAAGGTTTGAGGAGACTATGATCCCCAGATCCCTTTCCTGTTCTGATTCTTTGATTTTGATTTCCTCCTCCCCCCCAGCTTGTACTCTGCTTTCGTGTGTTTCCTCCCTAGGTGCATCACAGCGCACTTCTTGGCATTAAACCTCAGCTGCCATTTCCTGGCCCACTCCTCAAGCATCTTGAGGTCCCTCCTCATGTCTTCCACCCACTCCGGGGTGTCCACCCTATTGCAGATTTTTGTATCATTGGCAAATAGGCACACCCTCCCTCTCAAACTCTCCACAATTTCACTGATGTAGATGTTGAAGAGGAGCGGACCCAAAACTGACCCCTGTGGGACTCCACTCCTCACTCTTGCCATCTCAGAGTGTACCCCATTAAGCACTACCCTCTGAGTTCTTCCTACTAGCCAGGCCTCCACCCAGTCTGCTATTTTCTCTCCCAACCCCATGCTTTCCATCTTGCTCACCAATCTCCTATAAGGTACGGTGTCGAAGGCCTTGCTGAAGTCCAGATAGGCCACGTCCACGGCCCCTCTCTGGTTGACTGATCCCAATCAAAGAACTCAATTAGGTTGGTCTGGCATGATTTCCCCTTGGTGAAGCCATGCTGTCTGCTGTCCTGCAAGCCACACTCCTCCAGGTAATTCACCATCCCTTCCTTGATTAATGCCTCTATTACTTTCCCCACCACAGATGTGAGGCTGAGGAGTGGTAGTTGTCCTTCAGCTCCCTGCTACCTCCCTTGTGCAAAGGCACTATGCCAGCCCCCCTCCAGTCCTCTGGCACCCTTCCCATATCCAGGGACAGGTTGAAGAGCCTTGTCAAGTGTGCAGCCAGCCCATCCCTCAATTCCTTGATCGCTCTGGGGTGCAACCAATCAGGCCCCATTGCCTTGACCACCCTTAGTCTATTCATCTCAGCCCTGACCCTATCCACAGTGAATGGGCTCTGATCCACCAATTTGCCCTCCTTCCCCTTAGGCGCTAGCACTGGACCTCTGCCTTCCACCTCCTCCATGAACACTGAGCTAAAATACTCATTTGGTGCCTCTGCCTTTTCATAGTCCTGCTCCAAGTTTATCCCTCCTTCCCCCCTCAGTCTAGCAATCCCCTGCCCTGCTCTTTTCCTCTCCCTCACATATTTAAAACATGTTTTATCCCCCCTCCTGTCCCTTTTGGCTATTTTCCCCTCACTGGCTGCTTTTGCCCTTCTGATCTCCCTCCCTGCCAGACTCCTCTTCTCCCATTACTCCTCCCTATCCTCCTCTCTAAGTGTAATCTTAAATTTTCTGAAAGTCCTCCTCCATCCACTGACTGCCCCAGCCACCTCCCTAGTGAACCAGAGTGGTCTCCTCCCCCTCTTGTTCTTCCTGACCTTTTTTATGCACATTTCTGCTGATTCCTGAATGCCTCCCGATAGCGTCCCAGAGTTCCTCCACTGCCCTAATCTTCTCCATATTCTCCATTTTTTCCCTGTCTTTCTCATCTTATTAAAGTTTGTGTGTCTGAAGTCCATGACTGTTGCATTAGTCTTACTTGTCTCCCTCACTCCCTCCCTGAACCATACCATGCTGTGGTCACTGGTACCCAAGGCTTCTCCCACACACACACATCCTACACACTCTCCCTGTTAGTCAGCACCACATCCACCAAGTTGTTTCCACTCATTGGTTCCCTGACCAGCTATTGAAGGAATACCCCCTGCAGCTTGGCTAATACCTCCCTGCTCCTTGCTGGCACTGCAACTGGGATTTCCCAGTCAACATCTGAGAGGATCAGATCACCCACCAGTAGTAGTTCACCTTTCTGTGCCAGCCTTGTGATTGCCTGAGTTAGCCATCTATCGTCTTCCTCTCCTTGTGCAGGTGGCATGTATACCACCCCCAGCCACAGGGATTCACCCATCTTCCTATCTAATGTTATCCACAGCAGCTTAGTCTCCCCTTCCTCCTCCTCCTGCCCTTCAGTAACACTGATGCCTTCCCTGACGAATAAGGCAACCCCCTCCCCCCTTCTTACCTTCCCTGTCCCTTCTGAACATTCTATAACCTGGAAAGGTTGTTTCCCAGGTGTGATGCTCTGTCCACCAGGTCTCACTTATTGCAACTAAATCTAATCTCTCATCCCTCATGATGGCCTCCAGGTCCACCATATTCTTTCCTAAACTCCTGGCGTTTGCTGACAATCCCATCCATAAGTCTCCCCCTTTGTTTCCCCTTGTACCAGTCACCCTCTTGCCCAGCCATGTAGTGCTATCCGGGGGGGGGGCTGGTAGCCCTCAAGCTTTCCTCCTTGTGGAGCAGATTTGTCCCCTCCACCCCCCAACCTAGTTTAAATTGTAGGTATCTGCTATGTATTCTCCTAGCTTACATTTCAGTACTGCTAGCCCTTCCCTAATCATGTGCAGTCTGTCCAGTGCAAATAGGCTCTCATCCTCCCATGTAGATCCCCAGTCCCCTACCAAGCCATATCCCATTTGCTCTCCCCACCCCGCCAGCCACTTGTTGAACTCCCTAATCCTCGACTTCCTATCAGTGCTTGCCCTCAGTACTGGTAACATCTCTGAGAATGATACTGATTTAAACCTCAGACTGCCACAGTATCTAGCTAGAGCTCTGAATCTAGCCTGCACCTCCATCAGGCTACTTCCTGCCAGGTCATTCATTCCCAGGTGGAACAGCAGGTGCATTTTCTCATCCTGCTGCCTCCCCTTGAGGGGATATAATGAATGACCTTCGCTGCTATCATGCCCGGCAGACACTCCACCCACACTGCACTGTTTTTGTCTCCCCTTCCCCCCCACCTAATCCCTTTTATTATAGAGTCCCAAACCAGCAACACCCTACTCCCATCTCCTTCTGATCGCATCTCCCTACCATCCTTTCCCCAATCCCCTGCATCCTATTTCCTACTTTATTATCAATACCCCCTTTGCCAATTTTGCTTCCTGAAGCACTAACATCCTCTGTCCTTAGCTTCTGCTCTGCACCCCCAGCTTTTCACCCCCCAGGCTGTATCTGTCAGGTTGCCTGCCTCGCCTCTCCATTTTCTAACTTTTCCTTCTTGTTTATCTGTCCCTGCCCGTGTCCTGCGGATTTTCCCTGGGGACCTTCCTCCCCATCCAGCTTTTTCTCCTCTGAACCCAAGCATGCTGACCCGCCCTTCTTCTGGGCTTGCCTGTTGGTCTTACCTGATAGGACCTCCCCCTTTTCCAATTGTTCTGTGCCTACTTTCATGTTTGTGGCTTCTTCTTCCCCTGTGTGCTCTTCAGCTCCCTTTTCCTGATCTTCTCCCCCATTTAGCGCCTGTAGTGGTGCAAATCTATTCTTCTGTTCTAAGCCCACTGCCTGTACCCATCTGGTTGATAGTCCTCCCTTGGTCCCTCCTCCCTTGCTCTCTGTGCAGGCTTTGTACCTTTATAGTGTATCACTTGCCATTTCCCCAGGTTTCTCTTGTGCCCATTGCTGCTCTTATCCAGGATTCCTGTGTCTCTTCCAGTGATTTTCCCTACCTCCTCCCCTTGTATTCGTTCTCCCCAACTTTCCTCCATTCCCCATTCTATCTTCCCCTTCCTGCAGCTGGGTTTGCTCCTTGTTCCCCTGCAGCTCCCCTTTTAACTGTGCCTTTTCCCCCCACAGTCCCCCCACTTGCTGCTATAGCTCTCTCGGCGGGACCCGTCATGCCCCGCCCGTCTATTCCTTTCCCTTTCCCAGCTTAGTGCCCATCTCAGCCATCCCACCTCCTTCCTAAGCTGTGCAATCTGCCTACATATCATATATCCCCCCATTTTTCAGGCTATATTTAGTAGCATGACTGACCCACAACCAGTACACCCTACTACCCTCCCAAAAATGCTCCCGGCTCTTGAAGCATTGGGATCCTGCCCTGGATCTGCCCTCACCCTGCTCCATTTCCGCCTCCTATGTGGCTTCCCCCCATATTCTCCTCTTGTCTGTGTAAAGCTTTTGGTTTAAGCCCAAGGGTGAGATGTTCCCAGTTTAAAAGCTATGTGTTTCCATGCCCTGTGGCTTTCATACTTCTGGCCAGGGAATGAAATGGGCTGCACCTGGCAGTCCTGTCCACCAATCATAGGGTAGCTCCTCCCCTATAAATGTAAAGTACTCTGTGGTGGGAATGTGGGATTTGTGCCCTACCCCGATTCTTGTGAGAGTCAATCAGCCCTGACCCTTTCCCCACCGAGACCTCTCAATCCCCACACAAAAGTACAAGGCCAAACTGCAGCTTCCTGTCTGAGGTCCACACCTGAGTTAATCTCACCAATAACATTTCCAAAAATTCAAACAGCACAGATTAAATATCATTGCCCAGAATTTCACTCAGTAACAGTTGTAACTCACAGTACTGATTTAAATCCCCACCAATTTATCCCCTCACAGCACAAACAATTCCAATATTAAAACAAACAGAAAAGGAAAAAAAACAAAGCACTTCCCTGAACTGCACTCCTGCTCCTGCTGCTCCCTAGTGTTTCTGTGAGCCAAGATGGTGGTGCCTGCTAAATCCCCTCTCACAAGGCCAAACTGCAGCTTCCTGTCTGAGGTCTACCCCTGAGTTAATCTCACCAATAACAGCTCCAAAAATTCAAACAGCACAGATTAACTATCACATTCCAGAATTTCACTCAGTATAACAGCTTTAACTCACAGAACTGGTTAAATCCCCACCAATTTATCCTCTCACAGCACAAACAATTCCAATATCAAAGTAAACAGAAAAAGGAAAAAACTAAAGCACTTCCCTGAACTGCATTCCTGCTCCTGCTGCTCCCTCAAAAAGGAAAAAAACAAAGCACTTCCCTGAACTGCATTCCTGCTCCTGTTGCTCACAGTCCAACTACTCTCACACAGAATCCTCCTAGCTTGAGAAGATCCTTGGAACAAAGTGACTCAAACCCAAAAGTCCTGGGGTTCTCTCTCAGGAATTCAGCCTCCTGATTGGCTGTTCAAGCCAATCAATCATCAATATCCATAGGAAGCAATATTCTCTGATTATTGCAGCATGGTTTAGGAACTTGAATTTGGGAGACTCCCTCTCCCAGAGGTCCTTTGGCTCAGATTTGGGCACCTAGTAAGAGGACTGGCTGCTGAATGGAGTTAAAGTATCACCAATATGTCAGCCCTCATCCGGCTCTATACAGTCTAACTCAGTTCCCCAACTTTAAGTGTTTGTTGCAGCTGGGAGATAACTCTTTTATTTACAATTTCCCCACAGTAATATAGCCCCAACTGTGCCCTCTTAAACAATGCCACTTCTATACATTTGCCCCACACACTTTTGCTATCACTGCCACTGAAATACAGTGCCCCAGGTGGCAGGCAGCTCCCTCATTGTTAATATTAATGCAGGGCACATTAATATGCATGAGCCCCGATCTTAGCCCCGCTTCTAAACTTTACTTTCAGTCCCCTAAAACAGCATCTGCGCCATATCGTTCTAGTCATCAGTCCCCATAAAACTCAAGAGGGGCACCAGGCCAACTGAGGAACTCTCCTGGCTGACTGCAAAACCAGCGGTCAGCAAAATCATGCATAGCTTTGCACATGCACGTTTGCTGCATGCTCCGAGGAGCAAAATATACCAGCGGCACCGTGCTTTAAGTTTTAGACCTGAAATGCGTCAAAATAACCACTTGGATGTCCAGGGAACAGGGAGCACATGGGGACAGTGGGGGGAAATGGAAAATGAAGGGGCCATGCAGGCAAGCCCCAGGGGTTACACTCCCCCCATTGAATGCTTGGCTTCCACGTCAAGCCTAAGGGTATAGTACTATAATTGGTGAACATTAACACATATAATACACGGAATAATATACTTTATTTGTTGAGTGCAATTCAGAAATCAAAGCGCTGTACATAAATAAAATATTATATACTACAGTACAACACAGTCTAAAATTATTTACAGTACAAATACAGATAATCACATAAAATATCATTAAATATTAAAAGTTTGCACATAATAACATTTCTAACTATTCACTTGAATCCTACCTAGTATTCCATAACCATTTTTACAACAGTAAATAGTTCAAACAAGACATTATGTGCAGTTCAGTAAATACAGTTTCCATTATGAGCCCCATGCCACATGAAGAGTGGCACCCATGGGTTTAGTACTGAAATCCCACATAGTACACTTTTCCCTCGACCCTCCTAGGTACCCTTCCACCTCCCTTTCCTCTTCCTGGTCACCTTTTCCTCTGTCATAGGGGGTTTAGCATCAACAGCATACATAACCACTTTCTGTAGGGACCTAGGGGTGATATACACTCCCTTGTGCACTACGAACAAAGGCAAATTAGTGGGGGATTCCAGGGGCATCACAAGTTAGCTTGAGGATAGGCTGAACTGTCCTTCCTGACCTCCTTGGGGGTCTTCTGAACCCTGGGACCAGTAACCACCTCTTGCTCAGAGGCAGAGTCTGCTTCACTGTCACCAGCATCTTGCCCTGTTTCTCCCTCAGCTGTTGGGGCAGAGCTTTCCAGTGTCCCCCAACCTCGATCACTTGTCTAAGGAGATTATCCTGTGGCCCTTCAGAAGACACAGTCGGACCCGTGTTCAGTTTAAATGTGGGCCCTCCAAAAAAGGCACTCCTACTTCCTCTCCTTCCCATTCCTCAGTGCTATCCTGTGGTCATTCAGAGGATCCAGGCTGACTAGTATTCAAGTCCTTGGTGGATCCTCCAAAAGGCATCTCTGCAGCGGAGCTGCTGCAGTAGCACTCACAGGACTCAGCTGGACTAGTATTCCAGTCCAGAGTGGTTCCCCCAAGAGGCGTAGCGGAAGCAGCCTCCCCATCTGCACCCTGCTTCCTGGGTACAGGCATGTCCACCAACATTGGGGGTGTTCCCCGAAATAGTTTGGCTAACTCTGGGGCAGGGTAAAACTTCAGGGGGTACTATCCCCTTCTCCTTCGATCTCATCATCTGTACTTTCTCCATCTGAGAATCCCCCCCACCCTGGGCAGGCCCAGCCCCCATGGCATCCCTACTTCAATGGCTCTGCCTTCTGCATGCAGCAGCTAGAGTGGTGGGGGGTGAAGGAGGATTTTCCAGGGGGTTCTCTGTGCCCACTATTTGGTTATCAATTGGCAGCAGATTGTTTTGATATATGACTTTGTGCCCTCGAGTCTCTCCCTCAGGCTGAATTTTATGCACCAGAAGGCCTTCCAGCTTTTCCAGAATGACATGTGGTGTGCTTCCCCATCTGTCGGCAATCTTGTGCTTTCCTGGTATACCCAGATGTTGTAACAATACTCTATCACCAGCCTCCAAATCCTGAACTTACAACTTTTTTTCATATTGGTCTTTATTAGTTTGGTTTCTGTTGGTGGCCATTTCTGAAGCAAGGTGATAGGCATCGTTCAGTTGCTGTTTTAACTTCCTCACATACTGCAAATAGTCCACTGCCCCGATACCATTGGTGGAGACTCCAAAACAAAGATCCACAGGCAACCGGGCTTCCCTCCCAAACATAATCTGGTATGGAGAGAACCCCATAGCATCATTCCAGGTGCAGTTGTAGGCGTGGATCGGGGCGCTCACCCGCTGACTCCAAGTGTGCTTGTCTTGGGGATCCAAGGTGCCCAGCATGTCTAACAAGGTCTGATTGAATCTCTTGGTTTGGAGGTCACCTTGGACATGATAAGAGGTGGTCCTTGACTTCTGGATGCCCCACAGTGACAAGAGCTCCTTGATAAGTCGACCTCCGAGGTCACTGCCCTTGTCTGAATGGATCCACTGGAGGGTTCCATAGTGCACAAAGAATTTCTCCACTAATACTTTGGCCACTGTAGAAGCTCACTGGTCCTTGATGGGGTAAGCTTGGGCATATCTTGTAAAATGATCAGTGACCACCAGTATGTTTGAGATGTTGAGTGAGTCTGCCTCTAGTGTGAGGGAGTCAATGCATACTAATTCCATTGAACCGCTGGTTTGAATGTTAACTAAGGGTGCTGCAATTTGGGGAAGTGTTTTCCTCTTTATACATCTCTTGCAGTTCTTACAGCAGTTCTCCACATCTGTTCCCATCTTTGGCCAGTAGAACCTGCTCTTGACTAATTCCAGTGTATGCTCAGCACCTAGATGGCCCATATCGTCATGTAATGCCTTTAACGCAGTCTTTATATGACACTTTGGTAACACCAATTGTTCATGGGGTGCCCCCTGCTGGTCTTGTGTCTCCTGATCGAGCAGACCCTTTTTTAACCACAGCTTAGGCCACTCTCATAACAGAAGCTTGGCAAGGGGATAAATGATGTCCACTTGAGTCTGGTCCCCATTGTGTTGAGGCACTTTAATTATCTCCCCCATGACAAGACTGTCTCTCTGTTCTCTTCTCAAGTCCCAGGTGATAAGTTGTGGGAGGGATCTCAAGTCCAAGGCAGCCAGACAGCAATAGGCAACTGGGAGACAACTTCTCTAGGCTCCCAAGTATTCCACCAGGCACAGAGTATCCTCTACTTAGAAAGTTTCTTCGCTATCGTGCTTCTTAAATAAGGCTTTCACCACTTGCGCTGACATTTTCACCCAGCTAGAGTGTTTGTTAGGGTAAGCCGGGGGCCAGCTTGACAGGGCATCGGCATCCAAATAATTCAGACCGGGATGATACCCCACACAATAGTCATAGGTGGGCAAAGCTGACAGCCACCTATGACCAGCTGCGTCCAATTTAGCCGTGGTCTGCACGTAGGTAAGGGGATTGTTGTCCTTCTTCATGGTGATTTTGGTCCCTTACAGGTAGTCATGGAACTGGTCGACAATAGCCCACATTGATGCCAAAATCTCCAGCTTGTGGACCTGTTACCTCCACTCGGATGGGTTCAGACTCTGGCTTGCAAAAGTGACTGGGCACAAGCCCTCCAGGTACTCTTGATATAACACTGCTCCCAGGCCACTAAAACTGGTGTCAGTATAGGGGACATAGGATTTCTGCGGATCTGCATATGTAAGCACTGGGGTGTGTGTCAAACAGTAGATGATATCTTCAAATGCCCGGTCAGACTCCTCCTCCCACCAGGAGCCAAAGGGTTCTGATGGTCAAAAGTAGCTAGTTTGATTAGCTTGGGCCCTAGTTGAAGTGACTTTCTTGCTTTTGTTGGTGGGTGGATACCCCTGTAGCAGATTCAGTAGGGGCCGAACTACCTGGGTGTAATCCTTCATGAATCTCTGATAGTATCCATAAAAACCAAGCAGATGCTGGAGCTCTTTCACAGTCCAGGGCTTTGGCCAAGTGATGAGGGCTTTGATCTCACTGGGGTCAGTCTGGATGCCCTGCACAGAAACTATGTGCCCAATGTATTTAACCGAAGTCTAAAACAACTGACACTTATCAATTGACAATTTCAGTTCAAACTCCTGCAGGCAATCCAGCACCTTGAGCAACCGGGCCTAGTGTTCTTCTAGGGTCTTCCTGAATACAGTAATGCCATCTAGGTAGATCAAACACTCCAGCAAGTTCATATCACCCACAGCCTTCTCCATTAGGTGCTGAAAGGTGGCAGGGGCACCTGAGATCCCAAGTAGCATCCTGAGAAGCTCATAAAATCCGAGGGGACAGATAAAGACCATCTTCTCCCGGTCCTGGGGGGCCATCGGGATCTGATAATAACCACTTCATAGATCCAGAACCGAGAAATAGAAATTACGTACTTACCGTAATTATGATCTTTCTGTGTATCTTCACCATTCATCACAGATGGGTACTGGCTGGAGGTCAGGACCCCGCGGGAGCTTTTTTTTTTTTTTTAAAAGGGCAGGCGGAGCCGACGCAGCATCGACGCTGCCCTCGAGGCCGACGGACCACGTGGCACCCGAGGATTAGCATGACAGGTCAACTCCGCCTGACTACCAGTTCTGAGTCGCCGAGAAGTAAGAGGAAGGGATGGAGGGTGGGACAAGAGAGTCCAAGGGACATAAAAGGAAGAAGAGCTGAACCAAAAGGAGAAATAATGACTGAGAGGACAGCAGAGACAAGATGAAACTAAGGGGATTGGATAGGGGCCCCAATCTCTGGAAGCGGAAGAAGGGAGGGAAGGGGGGGAAATTTCAGGAGAGAGTGAGAGAAAACAAGGATCCAGGACCCTTGTCCTTCACCAGATTGTATAGGAACTGCAAGGAGTAGCAAAGCTTACTTGCCAGTATTCAAGGCACAGAATATATGGCAATACCCCAAAAGCAGAGTCGGCAATACTGGAGAAGGACAGGGTACAGGGATAAGTACTCTCTCTGAAAGAAATTTGGTGAAAAAAAGGGGGTTCTTTTTTTTTTTTAACATTTGGATGATGGGAGGAGGGCAATCAACGACTCCCACCCTGCTAGGGTGGAGATATGCTGTAGAGAAGGAATGCCACTTGGGCTGTACCCTTTTTAAGGGGAAAAATTACACCCCCCTGTGTGTTCCTACTTTACCCTACTCAAGAGAGGGAGAGGCACAGAGGGAGGGGGTCCCAGAGACTGAGGCCCCAGGGGATGGTGTGAGGATTAGATGAATGGTAAGCAGACAAAGATCATAATTACGGTAAGTATGTAATTTATATATCTTATCTGTGTCAATCTTCACCATTCATCACAGATGGGTGAGTACCAAGCCCCCAAAGGGGTTGACTGATTGCACCCTAAGGGACAGTGTCCCTTAGCCCTCAGTGGGTGACACACTAAGGGGGGGAACCTTCTGGGCCTGGGGAGGCCCGAGAGTGGGGAGAGTGAGACGGGTTCCCCCCGGAGGGGGAAGGAAGTTGCCCTGACAAACGCCGTCTCGCCCTACGGGAAAAGAGATAGGTTCCCTGGTGAGTGGAGCAAATCACCCTACTCCAGGCCAAGGGTGACAACCGGGAAAGGCGGAGCCATGCCGATCTTCTGGTGCAGATCGCTGTCCCTACCACCCTGGTAGCTACCTCGTTGGCATCATAAGACGCCCTTGCTTGGTGCCTTGCTAGCTCCAGGCCACGTGCCGAGAGAGCGATGGCTTGCCTGGTTTGCTCCGAGTCAGGCAAAGCAGCTAGGATCTGACCCAGCGCTGACCACAAGAACCTGTTGTAGGCTGCATAGTGGGCCTGATGAGTGGAGATGGAGAGAAGCAACCGTGCGAGTAGAAAGTCCTCCTCCCCAAAAATCAAAATCCAAGAGTCTTGATCAGGGGCGGTCACGTGGAGGCGCGATGCCCGCTCAGAGATGTCCAGGTGCGCCAATCCGACTGCGGATGAGGCATGGAACCTGGAGACTCCGGGGGTGCACAATACCTCTGGCTGAGGTCCCTAGGGGCAGGAACTCCAGAGAAGGGCCTCTGCCAGAAACGCATGGATGCCTCCTGAAAAGGAGCAGGCCAGGGGGGCACCACAAGGGTGGCCGCCCCGAAATCGCCTAGAAAGGCATGCGCCGCATGCTCTGGATTGCTCGCGGATAGAGGGGAAAGGTGAAGGTCCTCCAACATCCTCGCGAGGAAACACTGATACTCCGAGAGATCAGCGGCAGGAGAGATGTGGACAGAAGGTTCCTCACCCCCAGAAGAGGGGGATGAGGAGCTGGAGGTCACCATCTGCTCCGAGGGTGGCTGCTCTGGGGGAGGTTGAAAAACCTGACTGTCCAAGGCCCTAACGTAAGCAGGGAACCAAGAAGCCACAGCTCTGAACTGCTCCCAGGTGAGAGGCCCGGTAGGACCAAGAATGCCCCGGAGCGCTGGAGAATGTGGCAGAGGGGTAGGGGCAGAGCCGAGGGAAGGAATCAGCTGGCCTCTGCCAGGGCTAGGGAGCGGACCATGGACACCCGGGGAAGGTGTCCCGGAAGACTCCGCAGCCGACAGCTGTACAACCACGTTGGTACTGCCTAGGCTGCGCCCAGAAGAATCCCCCCCAGTGAGGTGACCGGGGCAGATAGGTCCAGAAGGACGTCCCTGCCTCCAAAGAATAGGACCATCTCAAGGAACCAGAAGGGGAAGAGGCGGAAGTCCGCGACCGGCTTCATCCAGGGCCAGGTGGACCCCAAAGAAAGGCGACAGCTAGCACCCACACCCTCGACCCCTCAGAGTCCGAGAAGGTCCTGGTCCTCGGAAGGGTCAGCCTAGGTAGCTGGCAGTTCTGGGATGTCTCTGAGGGGGAAATCCAGGGCACAGCACCCTCCCCAGCCGTAGGCTTCCCGATGGGCCCCAAAGTTGGGCGATCGAGACACACCACGGGAGGGGGTACGTCTGCTGAAGGGTCAAGGAACCCTCCCAGACCAGGCTGCAAGACTATAGTGGCACGCACCACAGCTTGCTGGTCAGTGCCACTGACCCCGATCTGGAGGGAACCCGACGCCTTCAGCAGGGGCTGACTCCGACTCACAAAGAGACCACGGCTCACCCTCCTGTGCAGTCAACCCAAGGGTGTGACTGCCCATCCCACTCTGAGCTGGACTCACGCCAAGAGGTGGGAATCCGAGGCCCTGAGCCAGACAGTAGGAGGGCGAGGAAAAGCGACCTTCGCGAAGGGCCCAGAAACCATGGCAGTGGACAAGGCCACTCCCGCACCCTCCATGGCCCAAGGGGCGGAGCTGGCAGAAGGCAGTAGGGCAGCTGAGACCAAAGGTCCAGAGCTAGGGCCAGCCGTGGTGCCGCCAAGTCCATCAGCACCGGGAGCGGCGCTGGGGACAAAGACGGCGCCGGCGGCAGCCCCAACAGTGGCTCTGGAGATGCAGACACCGCCAGGCCCCCTGGTGCTGTGAGCGGCACCGAGAGTCAAAGTGGCGCCATGCGCCCCGAGTGCAGGCTCGGCGCCGACGATGCTGCCAGGCCCCACGGCGCCGCGAGCAGCACCAAGAACCAAGGCGGTGTCTACTGCCCCAGCAGGACCAGCGCCACCTGTGCGCTGCCAGCTCCCGGCACCGCTCGCGGCGAGAGCAGAGGTGGCGCAGTGGGTGATGCCGACCAATGACTCCGAGGGTCCCTCGAAGCGCGTGCTCAACCTCAGCGCCGAAGCGGCGCCGAGGCGAGACATAGCAAAAGGCGATGCCAGATCCAGGTTGTGGCACCACGAAGCAGAGTCGACACCGCAGTGGCGCCCGACAGGGCCCACAGCGCCGAGAGATGAGTCGGCGCTGCCCTCGGCATCATGTAATAGCGCCGAAGGCTCAACGAGACACCGACCACGCGCCGAGGATGGCGCTGACCCGGCCATGCAACCACGGAGCGACACCGGGGGCTCACCTCAAGGGGTGATTGCCATGGCGGCGCCCCGCCCGGCCCTGGGGAAGTGGACGGCCTCCTGTGCCGTGGAGAGAAGCCTTGACCAAGGCTAGGGCTACGGGAGGTCGAGGCTCCTCCTCCACGGTCCGTATAGAACCGGGAGGGGACCCGGAGGAAAGGCCGAGAGAGCGCGGCTTGGCCCGACGAGTGCGAACCCGTCCCCCAAAAGTCGGCGGAACTCGTCTAACTTTCCACGTGCGCTGTTCGAGGACGCAGCGGTCCATAGAGAAGCAGGCGTCTCACAAATACATGTCGTGAAGCGGGCCAAGACACGCGAGACACCGGTCATGCTGGTCAGTCATGGAGAAATTGCGGCCGCACGGGCACCGACGCATAGGGGGCCACCCCACCTTAGAGAACTCCTGGCCCTCCGACCGCGGCATGACCTACGGAAAAACAACACCAAAAAAGACTCGACGTCGCTTAATGTTAATAAAAAGGAAAGATCTTACCGGCGAAGTCAAGTGGAGGCAGAACCCAGAACTAGCAGACCGCGGACTGGCGACGGAAATATCGCAGGCGTAAGGCCTAGAAAAACTGACAGACTTCTTCAAACTTCAGGCTTCCCATGAGGCGACCTTGACGGCGGGAGACGAAGAACTGGTAGTCAGGCGGAGTCGACACAGCTTAACGGCTAATCCTCGAGCGCCACGTAGTACGTCGGCCTCGAGGGCAGCGCCGATGCTGCATCGGCTCCGCCTGCCCTTTAAAAAAAAAAAAAGGCTCCCGCGGGGTCCTGACCTCCGGCCAGTACCCATCTGTGATGAATGGTGAAGATTGACATAGATAAGATCTACTGGCTGCCGTTTAAACAATCCAGGGCATCCTGTACTCTGGGCATAGTGTACTGGTCTGGCACAGTCCATTTGTTTACTGTATGATAATCGACACACATTCTGATAGCCCTGCTCTTTTTCCCCACTACAACAATAGGGGAGGCATATGGGCTCCTTGATTCTCAAATGATCCCAGCAGCCATCATCTCCTAAATGTGCTGCCGGACATCATTGATATCAGCCGGGGCAAGCCGCTTGGATCTTTCCCGGAATGGCCTCTCATCAGTAAGATGTATGTGATGCTGTTCTCTGCTCACACACCCCATATCCTATTCATGTAGGGAAAACACCTTCGCTTGGGTGACCAATTTCTCTTGCACTCTCTTTTTCCAGTCGTCCAGGATGGGGGAGTCATTCAAGTTAAATAATCCAGGATCCATCCCGGGGGGGCACCTCCATTCACTGCAGTGGGTTGCATTACCGTACCAGCACAGTAAACACTTGTCAAAGTCCAACCTTTCCTCACTACCACTTCCCGGTCTGTAGCATTCTTCACTTGTACAATAACCTTTCAGACATAACCATGTGCTCTGACTGGCAGAATGCTGGGCTTCACCAACAGTCCCACTGGCAACCAATGTTCCTCTGGAGCATCCAACATCAGCAACTGATTTGTCACATCTTTCTTCAACCTCACTACTCCGGCTATGTTACACTCCATGTTTGGCAGTAGCACAAGTTCATTCCCATTTCTTCTCCACATGATTCCTACAGAGTCATCCAGCTCTTCAACAGGGGGCTTCCCCTTCCTTTGGTAAGCCTCTCTAACCAGGGGGTGAAGTGGCTGCTCTCTTCCATCCCTCTTGGCCTCTTGAGCTTGGGACAGTTGGGCCACACGTACAAACATATGCGCATTCGTAATCACTAGCACAGGCACACCATCATAGATTCTGGACTTAGGACAGATCAAATCCAGGGTCTTTATGGCCTTCCCTATGCTGGTAACTTTAGTTGGGAAGGCCATACATACCTTGATATAGCTGAGGTATGGGTATGACTTTTCACTAAGTCCCCATACGTGCAGTCCCTCCAGCAGCTGTAATTCAACATCTGTCAAGTGCTGGTCATACCAGGATTTGAAAATAATGATGACTTGAGAACCGCTATCAAGAACAGCCAGGCTGGAAATTCAATTGATGGTAATGGTGGTCTCAGTCAACAGTCCCATTAGCTTGCACATATCAACTGGAGCCATTGTGAAGGCTCTGGTGGCTGAGCCTCTTATGTGAGCCATGGAGCTGGACCTGTCAGGGGCCATGGTGTGCTCCTTTACTTAGTCCATCCATAGTTTCCCTGATTCTGGGCCGAGTCTGCAGGAGTCCCATCTCTAACAGGGGTATGGTTCAGCAGCATCCTACACCTCTTCCTTATATGGCCCTCGCCCCCACATTGATGACAAATAATGGGCTCCCGATGCTGCAGCCTATATGGCACCACATGGCGGGTACCTGACACTCCCACCAGGGCACTCTGTGCTACAGGGCCCCACTCCACAACCCTGCCACTGCCCTGGGCCATAACCAGCACCCCCCCAGTTCAGCTACTGTCTGGGTCAACTCATCCATTTGAATCTTAAGCTCAACCTCAGAAGGGGGCACTTGCATGGGGAGACCAGTGCAATAAGTTGAGGGGCCTGTGCTAGGGATCATCCCACTCATGCTTGTGGCTCACCTAATCCCAGGTTCACTGTCAATGTGGCTGAAATGATCACATCCTTACACTCCTTCAATAGGGTCCTCAATTCCTGTAACTCATCTGTGGGGTCTTCCCTTGCTACCTGAGCAGCTGCCATAGTAGCCCTCTGTGTTCCCTTGCTCTTCCTCCGCTTCTCTGACCTCTCTCACTAATACCCAGTAAGGGAGAGATCACTTTTCCTATCAGCTAGATAAAGTTATAAAATTAGCAGGGGGAATGACAGGCAGCTTTTACCACATGTTTTAACATTACCCAGTTTAGATCCTGAGCTGCCATTCCCCCTTTCCTAAACGCCCTCTGCAAGGCCCTCTCCACCTGAATGAGGAAAGCAAATAAAGGTTCCCCCTCCCACTAGCATGTGGTTTTGAATTTCCACATGCGGTCCTCTCAGGAATCTGGGCTACCAAATACACTCTCCAAAGAAGTCAGGTATACCTGGGTGGGGGCATCAGGGTCTGTTGCTTGAAAAAAATGGAACATTGCCAATCCTACACCAAAGGGGTGGCACAATCCATCCAGGCCTCCAAGTCATCCTCGCTATTTGGGGTAGGCTTAACTCCCGAGAACAATCTTAGTTTATGGTAGGACTCAAAAGCTATGGGCATCTAACTGGCTGGGGTCTCTCAGTCTTAGGAGGTTTTGGCATTGGCCCCATTCCCCATCCCCCTCCCCTGAGAAATTAACACTAAAAGAGGTCACAATGGGCAGAGCCTTAGAGAGACCCTCCACCTCCAGCACCTCAGGTATCCAGCTAGCTTCAATCACAGTAGAACTTTCCATCAGCACAGTTAATGCACCTTTAATTGAGTCCAGCACTTTCCCTTGTACCTTCACTATTCCCAATCTAGATACAGTGGACACATATTTCTCTAAGTCCTCCTCGTCCGTCTCTTGGGGTACTCCCAGCACAAGAAATGACTTCTGAAGGTCCATCATCATGCCCATACTCCATTCCACCAACCTCACTTTGTCTGCTTTTATGGACCTGAATCGGAGCCGGGGTGGAATGGACGTGGGTGCCGGGGACCCTACAGGGGTCTTGCCATTTGGGTTCTCCATGGCAGACATGACTGGTGAACAGGAGATCCCAGCGGTGCCTCCAAACATGTAACCCAGGTGCCATGTGCCAATGGACTACTACCCCTGCCTGTTGCCCTATGTACAGGTTAAGGGGCCTGGGTCCTGCTATGGTGACAATTGGGGGTTCTTTCCCAAAGTTATAGATAACAGCATTGCCTCCACCCAGAGTAAGTTGTAAGTGGGTCAGGTGACTGATTGGTACAGCCCTAAGGGATACTACACCTACCCACCTCTCTGACCAGCCACCCTGCACACAGAATTCCCTACAACCTTTCCCCACCAGACACCATAAGACAATCAAAAGGCAAATTCCAATAAACCTATTCTGACACAGCAGTTTCAACAAGTTAACTCACAGCTTAACTCACAGCTTTATTTTGGGGGTGAGGGGTACGATAGGGGATACCTGGAAGAGGAAGAGCTGCGGAATGAAAGAATAGTTAGTAACAGAGTGATAAACAACAACATAAGGGCTCAAAGGCCAGTCTAACCCCCAACTGCTCACCCCCACTAGTACCAGTGTTACCCTAAGAAGTCCCTGCAGTACCCACTTGGTACAGGCCTGGACGTTACTGTGGGATGGCCGGCTGTTGGGGCCCTGGAAGATTGGGAAAATGTTTAAATTTGGAATCACACCCCTGTTTCAGAATCCAGCAACTAGGTCCTGGGTACTCACACTTTGCAGACCTCAATAACAGTTGGTGTAACCATTTCCAGCTGTCCTGGAGTGTGGTGCTCCGCTCAATTCGCGCAGTAATCGGCAGAAGGGAGTGGTGGTCTCGGTTCTCCAGGCAGGTTGGATCTTACTTGAAGGTCTTGCAGCTTGTCCACTTGATTGAAGGTCTGACTGCTTGTCACCTTCAGCCACTTCTGGCCTGTTGCAGAGCTCAATGGCAGGTCCACACCAGCCACAGAATGCCCAGACCCAGGAGTGGCTCCACACTCCAGTTCCACACAAGGGTCGTAGGTGCCCTAGCACCCCAGCAAGTGCAAGTGACCTCCTGAGACAGTGGGTCCCACTTGGGAGAGGTTAACTAGTTTCCTCCCTGGCTCTGGGTAAGGGCTCTCTAGCAGTAGGAGCCCTCTACGGTCCCTGCACTGAGGTGGAAACTAGGCAGTGCTTCCAACTAAAACAAATGGGTGCTAGCCTTCCTATTTTCACTCACACTACAGAACTCTGCAGGGGAGGTCCAAGACTAACCCAACCCCTGTTCACTTCAGTTTGGAGCTCTAATTGTCCATAAAAGGTTATTTTCAGCGTCAGCTGGGAAACAGCTCTCAGCCACTCAGTTCAGTCCACACAGCAAAATCCCAGAACCTGGCTAGCACCCTGACCGGAGATGATTTGCCTCTTCAGAATCACTTTCAGAGTCCCAGTCTGCAAGTCGTCCTTTGCAGCAACCAAATTACTTCCAAAATGAGACAACGCAGATCTGCTAGCACAATCAGACTACTAGTTCAGGGTCTCTGCAACTGATATTTTCTCCAGTTAAAGCAGCACAATTCACAGTACCTGGGGAGTTCCAGAATTCAGTCCAGTCTCTCACTCTCCTTCTGCTTAACTCACTTTCCACAGCACAATCCATAGGTGAGACCTGAGCAAGGCCTCTCACAACTCAATTCCTCTCACACAGAATCCTCCTAGCTTGAGAAGAGCCCTGGTACAGACTGACAAACCTAAATGTCCTGGGGTTTTCTCTTGGGAATTCAGCCTCCAGATTGGCTGTTCAAGCCAATCCATCATGAATATCCATAGGAATCAGTATTCTCTGACTGTTTATTGGAGTATGGTTTAGGCACCTGAATTTGGGAAACTCCCTCTCCCAGAGGTCCTTTGGTTCAGTTTTGGGCATCTAGTAAGAGGACTGACTGCTGGATGGGGTTAAAGCATCACTAATATGTCAGCTCCATCCATCTCTATGCAGTCTAACTCAGTTCCCCAACTTTAAGTGTTTGATGCAGCTATGAGATAACTCTTTTATTTACAATTCCCCCACAGTAATATAGCCCCACCCGTGCCCTCTTAAGTGATACCACTTCTATACATTTGCCCCACACACTTTTGCTGTTGCTGCCACTGAAATGCAGTCCCCCAGGCGGCAGGCAGATCCTTCATTAATATTAATGTAGGGCTCATTAATATGCATGAACCCCAGTCTTAACCTCGCTTCTAAACTTTACTTTCAGCCCCTAAAACAGCATCTGCGCCATATTGTTTTGGTCACCTGTCCCCATAAAATTGAAGAGGGGCACCGGGACTGCTGAGGAACACCTGGCCGACCGCAAAACCAGCGGTCGGCAAGATGAAGCGCACCTTCGCATATGCACATCCACTGCAAGCTCCGTGGAGCAAAATAAACCACTGGTGCTGTGCTTTAAGTCTGAGACCTGACATGGGCAAAAACAACCACTTGGATGTCCAGGGAATGGGGAACACTCGGGGACAGCTGGGGGGGAAACAAAGGGGCCATGCAGGTAAGCCCCCAAAGGGGGTTACACATATATTTGCACATTAGTGACATACTACATATATGCTGATGATAATGACTGATGACTAAAACTAGCTTATTCCTTCTAAAGTGAAAGACTCTATGGCTTGTGAATCGATACTATTGCTAACCCTGATATCTTCCTTAATCTAGTGACTTTCTCTCAACTTGTCTTCAGTTCAATATCCACTAATTAATTTCTAAAATTTCTGCCTGAAATCAACACCCACTAGGGCTATGCGAAAATACAATTCCAATGACTTAATAACCATGAAAGCTGGAATTTTGCATCCGCGAAATTCCAGAATGCACTTGTGCAACTTTTGTGAAATTCTGAATGAATGTCTGTATGAACTATATAGATACATAGACAGTGTCGGCAGATAAAGGCCTATGGCCCACCCAGTCTGCCCATTTGAGCTTGTAAGTTCAGTTTATGTTTTCCTAGAAGTCTGTTGTCCCTTACCCCTGACCTCCAGAATCTCTTTATGTCTACCCCATGCATTCTTAAATCCCATGATTGTTTCAGCCCCCACCACTTCCTCTGGCAGGGTGTTCCACTTGTCCACCACCTGTTCTGTCAAGAAATTCTTCCTCACGTTTCCTCTCAATCGTCCTTCCTCCAACTTCACCCCATGCCCTCTAGTCCTGTAACATCTTTTTTGCTTAAAAATAGTGTATTCCTGCACCCTGTTCCTCCCTGTAAGATACTTGTATGTCTCTATCATATCCCCTCTCTCCCTCCTCTCCTCCAGGGAGTACATGTTCAGTTCCTTCAACCTGTCCTCATAGGACTTGTGATGCACTCCATGCACCATCTTGGTTGCCCTCCTCTGAACCTTCTCTACCCTGTCTATGTCCTTACGTAGGTAAGGTCTCCAGAACTGTACACTGTACTCCAGGTGGGGCCTCACTAGTGTCTTGTATAGTGAAATGATGACCTCCCTTTTCCTGCAGGTGATGCCCCTGCCTGTGCATCCCAGCATCCTATTTGCTTTACCTGCTGCCTTGTCACACTGTTTCCCTACCTTGAGGTCATCAGAGATGATACCCCAAGATCCCTTTCCTGCTTGGTGCATGCTATATCCTCACCCCCCAACTGATATATTGTGCCAGAGTTTTTGTGCCCCATATGCATTATCTTGCACTTCTTTGCATTGAATTTCAACTGCCAAACCCCTGACCATTCTTCAAGTTTCTGCAGGTCCCTTCTCATTCTGTCTACACCCTCTGGTGTGTCTACTCTGTTACAGAGCTTTGTGTCATCAGCGAACAGTGAAATTCTGCCTTCTAGGTCCCGCGCAATGTCACTGATGAAGATGTTGAATAGGACCGGTCCCAGCACTGATCCCTGTGGTACCCACGTCACTCTTCCCTCTGTGGAGTGACAGCCATTTACCACCACCCTCTGTGTCCTGCCACCCAGCCAGTTACCTACCCACCACACTACTGTCCTGCCCACACCCATATTCCCAGTTTGTGTAATAGTCTCTATGTGGCACAGTGTCAAAAGCCTTGCTGAAGTCCAGATAGGCCATGTCCACTGCCCTCCTGATCCACCTCCTAGTCACTCAGTCAAAAATTCAATGAGATTGGTCTGACATGACCTCCCCTGGTGAAATCATGCTGCCTTGTGTCCTGTAGTCCTTTGACCAGATGTTCCACCAATCTCTCCTTCAGTAGTGCTTCCATGATCTTCCCACTACCGAGGTGAGGCTGACTGGTCTGTAGTTCCCCTTCCTCTTTGTTCCCACTTTTGTATACGGGACTACATCTGCTGTCCTCCAGTCTTGGGTACCTCCCTGTTTCCAGTGATCAGCTAAACAGGATAGCCAGAGGTTCAGCCACCACTCTCTTAGTTCTTTAAGGACCCTGGGTGCACCCCATCTGGCCCCATTGCTTTATCAACTCTTATTACTTCCAGTTCCTTCAGGACCCTTTCTCGTGTAAAGGGACTTGTGTCCATTTCTGCACCATTCTCACCCCTTGTACTCCCTTCAGACCCATTACCCTCCTCTTCCTCAGTAAAGACTGAGCAGAAATACCTGTTCAATATGTCAGCTTTACTGACATATTGTATTAAACTGTGGAAAGAAATTCTGCGGAACTAATCACTGAACTGCTGAATGTCTGCATGAATTGCAGATTGATGTATTAAACTGTGGAATAGAATTTCTCAGAACTAAAAGAACTTAGGAAAGATCAAGCTGCACCCCTGGTGGGTGGTGGCCCTCTTCACTCTATCCTTGGATACAGGGATAGTACTGGGAGACTGGAGAACGGCAGATGCAGGGCCGGATTACATCATAGGCAGCATAGGCCCTAGCCTAGGGCACCTGCCAGGCTACCCCCAGCAATCCCCCAAATATATTTACTATATACTTATTTCTTTCTGCTTGAGCTATATGTTTTTGTAATGGACTTGCCTGCTGACTAATCTGAGCCAGGCAGGAGCTGAACTGTAATGTGACTCTCACCTCCCTGATTAGATGTGAAGTATAGCGGATGGCTTCAGGGTGGCTGCAGCCAGATTGATCTTTAAGGTGTAAACAGACCTTTTTGCCTTGCTTTGTCTTGTCAGCTTGAATGTGAATCTTACCTCCTGGATTCGGTGTTAACTACAGCTGATAGCTTCAGGGGCTCCAGCAAGACTGACCTTTAAGGTGAAAACAGACCCCTAATATTGCTGTTGTCTCCCTCCCCATTGGTATCCCAAGTGGGAAGAAGTGGCTAGAAAGACCCCTGGCCCCCAATTGGTGTTTATTTATTTATGTATTAGAGGTATTGGAATTACAAACCTTTGAGTCATAGACTCATTTTCAAAGGCTCCACATCAAGTAACAGTAGACATACGTAAACAGGGTATGATATAAAGATAACGATTTCATAGTTCTGCAGTACAGCAATAACATTAATACAGTGAGGCAACCTATACAGAGTGCTAGCTAAGCAATTCAGCAGGTGCTCCTGATAGGGAGCGTGACTGGTGCAGATCTTAAATGGGACCCCCTGCAGTAGTTTGACCACTACTTTCCTCATGTTTTGTGCATTTGAGGGGGTGGGTGGCTATCATTCATATTGGAAGCATTGGAGAGCCAGCAGAGCCTGCTTACTGAAGAGCTTGTTCCAAGTTCCAGGTGCCTTTCATTACCACATGGATGTTCTGTGACACGCCCTGCCCTGGTTCATGTAGTATGCAGATGGAAGTTGTGGTTCACAAATCCAAGTGTTCTGAGTCTACATGTTTCCAGGCTCTTGGCTTGGGACTGTAGCCACTAGGCTACACTACCTAATGTATCAATTCATTTTTTTACTCCTTGACTGAAAGTGGATTATCACTGTTAAATGCAATTCTCTTCTCGAGGAAAATTAGTAGGAGGGCTCATAGTTGAGTTTGGGTTAGGGCGATGAGTGTCATGAAAATAATCATCAAAGTTATGAACAAAAATTGGTTTGAAATTTTTAAGTCCTTTAGCAATACTATGTTACAATTTGCAAACTGTATGGCTAAGCCTGATCTTTAACTCCACCTAGAAAAATACATTTTAATGACACAAAGTAGCAAAGAGGCTACAGTGTTATAGAATCATAGAATCACATAAATCTGTTGGCAGAAAAGGACCCCTTTGGCCCATCGAGTCTGCCTCTCCCCACCACTCGACATCTATGTCAAAGGACCTCTCCTTCCCCTTACTTGCCAAACCCTTATGTCTGTCCCATGCCCTCTTGAACTCCATCACCGTTACAGCCCCCACCACTTCCTTTGGTAGTTTATTCTAGGTCTCCACCACCTTCTCCATGAAGTAACACCCCCTCATATTTCCTCTAAATCTTCCTCCTTCTAATCTTAGACTATGCCCCCTAGTTTTAATCCCCACTTTCCCTGTAAATAAGCTCCCTTCCCTCACCTTATTGATCCCCTTCACGTACTTAAATGTTTCAATCATGTCCCCCTCTCCCTTCTAGCCTCTAATGGTTACAGATAAAATTCCCTCCACCTCTCCTCATATGTCTTCCCCTGCATACTGTGCACATCTTGTTTGCCCTACTCTGAACCATCTCAATCCCATCTATGTCCTTGCATAGGTGTGGTCTCCAGAACTGGACCCCATACTCCAGGTGAGGCCTCATGGTTTTATAAAGAGGCATCAGTACCTCCCTCCTTCTGTTAGTTATGCCCCTTCCAATGCACGCCAACATTTTATTTGCCTTTCCCTCCACTTTTCTGCATTAGTTACCCACTTTAAGGTTGCTCAATATTATAATTCCCAGATCCCTCTCCTGCTCAGTTGGTTAATTACCTCCCCCCTAGAGTGTAAGCAGCTTGCAAGTTTTTATGCCCCATATGCATCACTGCACACTTTTTATAGATAGGCGTACAATGCCATTAGGGGCAGCAGTAGCCTTTAGATCATATTGGATCATATTTGTCTAATTTGCAGGCAACTGTATATGTTTTGGAGCTATATACAGACTTGGTTTACTTGGTGTTTGTGGGTCATAAGTAGGCAAGAGCCCATCGAGAATGCCCCCCACAAGTTTGTGGAACATTGTTGTTAGTAGTGAGTTAGCCAAATATCTAATCTCTCTTTGAATGTGTCAAATGTTTCACTGTCTACTAAACTTTGTGGGAGTCTGTTCCACAGTTTTGGGGCCCATATTGAAAAGTAATTTAACCTTCGATTAGTTTTTGCACTTTGTACTTCAAGTTGTTCTGAGTGTAGTCTTGGGACTAATTTCCTTTCAGAGTAATGTATACCACATTGCTGCATTAAATATGGTGATTTTAGTAATTTATAGAGAAATAAAAGATCTCCTCTGCTATGCCTTAGTTGTAAGGAATGCAGGTTAAGCTTCTGGAGTCTGTTTTGATAATCTAAATGTGATAGGTAGGGAACTATTCTAGTGGCTCTTCTCTGTATTTGTTCTACCCTGACTACCTGTATGTACTTCTTTAAATACGGGCTCCAGAATGGTGAGCTCTAGTCTGAGTAAGGTCTGATATAAATTCTATATAGTAGGATTATACATTCTTCAGTTTTTGTAATGAATGTGCGATCTATCCTCCTCAGCAATGCATTTGAGTTTTTTGCTAGTTTATCACAACGATCAGTAGAAGTAAGTCTGTTGTTAATTATAATCCCAAGGTCCTTTTCACTGTTTGATACTTTTAATGTTGTATCTTTAAGTTTATAAAGTTGCATAGGATTGTTTCTGCCAAAGTGGAGTACTGTACATTTGTCTATGTTAAAGTCCATTTCGTTTATGGTAGCCCATTTGTCGATGCATGCTAAGTCATTTTTCAGTTGCTTTATGTTGTCAGCTGAGTCCACCCTACCACCCAGTTTTGTGTCATTGGTAAATTTTGAAAGTGTATTATTAGAATTTATTTGCATATCAGAGATGTACAGATTGAAAAGGGTTGGCCCAAGAACCGAGCCCTGAGGTACTCCACTAGACACTATTCTGCTATCAGATAGTACACCGTTAATTCTGACCTGCTGTGTCCTATCAGTCAACCAGCTGTTAACCCAGGATACTAGGCTGGCAGGGAGTCCTAAATATGAAAGTTTACTGATTAATTTGTTGTGGGAGACGTGATCAAAAGCTTTACTGTAATCCAGAAGGATTACATCCATTGGTGTGTTAGAGTCTAACCCCTGATTTATATTGTTATAAAAAGCTATGAGATTAGATGTGTAAGAATCCCCTGTTTAAATCCATGTTGTGTACTGTCATTCATGTTAAGTGTTTGTAGTTTTGTTTCTACTACAATTATTTTTTCCAATAATTTACATGGTACTGAGGTTAGACTGATAGGACAATAATTAACTGGGTTGACTCTGCATCCTTTCTACTCACCCCTATTAACTACAATTGCCTGTAAAGTAAACTGTAAACAAATAGTATCTGAAGGCCACCTCTAACCTTGATGATCATAAGTCTATCTATATCACTACAACTTCTTCCCTATGTGGTTTTGTGGGTGGGTCTATATGAGGAAGTCAGAGTGTACTTGCAGTAAGTTAAGTAGCATAACAAACTTGGCAATCATGTATGCTGAGAGCAGTCTTTCACATACAGTGATCCCATGATTATCCAGCAAATGCTTGTACAAAATGATAGCTATTCCATTGCCCCTTAGCATCTCACACCCTTGATTATCCACCAGATGTTTGTACAAAATGATAGCTATTCCACTGCCCCACATCATCTCACACCCTTGATTATCCACCAGATGTTTGTACAAAATGATAGCTATTCCATTGCCCCTTATCATCTCACACCCTTGATTATCCAACAGATGTTTGTACAAAATGGTAGCTATTCCATTGTCCTTTATCTCACACCCTTGATTATCCACCAGATGTTTGTACAAAATGATAGCTATTCCATTGCCCCTTATCATTTCACACCCTTGATTATCCACCAGATGTTTGTACAAAATGATAGCTATTCCATTGCCCCTTATCATTTCACACCCTTGATTATCCACCAGATGTTTGTACAAAATGATAGCTATTCCATTGCTCCTTATCATCTCACACCCTTGATTACCCACCAGATGTTTGTACAAAATGATAGCTATTCCATTGCCCCTTATCATCTCACACCCTTGATTATCCACTCAGTTTTGCTTGTACAAAAATGGGTGGATAGTCAAGGTTGCACTGTAGATTATCAGACTGAAATCAAACAGTATGAGACACTTGGGAAATGGGAAAGGAGAGAATGGTGTGCACTGTCACTAATATAATTTTGACAGAGGGTAACAGAAAGATAGGAATTTTGATTTGTATTCTGTTGCCCATACCTCTTTATATACAAATCATATTCTAACAATGGATACAGTTTGCATGTAAATGGATTCCTAAAGTGCCTTATTGTCTGTGACAGGGTCCCTTTGCAGCAAACAGGCATGGTCACAGCATGAGGGTGCCCCCGATTTTTCTTGGGTCTAGGGCCCCAGGTTACCTTAATCTGGCCCTGGACAGATGTGGTGCCAATCCACAAGAGTGGGAGCAGGTAGGAGTCAGGGAACTATAGGCCAGTATGCCCAACATTGGAGGAGGTGAAGATAATGGAGACATTAATAAAAGAAAGGATTGTGGAGTAGTGGTGGGCAAAGTGGCCCCAATTCACTCCGCGAGGTGATCCGCGGAGTGAAGGCGAATTCATTGAGTGCTCCACCCAGCAGCAAGCGGAGTACCTCGCATTGCAAATGGGTGCTATAAAGTCCATTGAAAACATTGACTTTATGCTACTTTGCCTTCCCAAACCACTACTCCACTAATTTTAAGGTGAAGTACATTGAAAACAATGTACTTCACCTTACTTACCTTTGTTTTTAAGCTCCAAAGGTGAATTTTGCAGTGTTTCATGGGATTTCAGGTCACATGGGCTCTAGATTGTTCTGCACAGCCTCAGTTTAGGGTAGTGTGAGGAAACTGTAGGAGACAATCTGCTCTGAGAGCTCTCTGCAATTCAGACCTTCAAAAAGCTGTTAAAAAAGCCTTTTTGAGTAATTTTTTTTGCTGAGACTTTAGTTCATCGATTATAGGAAACCCTCTTGTGCTCATATCATCGAGCGTTTATTGTTTGTGTATGGATTTTGAATGTTAATGTACAACATTCAGTCTGTGTACTGAGAGACAGTGGAAGTGTGCTTTGGGGAAGGGGTGTATCTGTGGTGTAGGTAGATTAACTTGGAGAAAAAGACGGTGCTTTCTGTTTTGGTGATATTTTTCTTGTTTAACTGTGTTAATGTACACACAGTAATATTTTAAATATTTCTTGCCATTTTTTTGCTGATTGTTGTGGTGCAGCAGTGCATAATTTTAGTTTGTTTAAAATATGTGGTTATATTACTGACGTTTTCAATTTGCTATGCATTACTTAGTGTGTGTGTGAGTATGTGTGTGACGAGTGTCATCAAATCAGACACCTTTTATTGTGCCACATAATAATTTCAGCAATGTGAAGCTGCTATCCACTGCAGCTGTGTGATTTTTGTACTTCTTTGTGGTATCTTTACTGGTACTGGTACTAGTACTAGTGACTGTTACTGCAGCAGTACAGTACACTGCCCCCTCCCCGCGCAGCCCGCCCCAACCGGTAAAGGTATTCTTTTCCAGATTTGAATTTCTGATGGTGAGCACTAGTTCAGTGTTGTGCCTTTGTGTCTGCATCTCTTCAGTGCACAGCGCAATCTTAATCTGTCTGTGCATTTGCATCTCTTTAGGGCCCAATCTCCATCTGTAACTTAAGTCACAGTTGTTTCTTTGGCTTCCCTTCAGAGTACTGGACAAGTGTGGTGCTTAATTCTGCATGAACATTGTACTCATTAATATGCATTTGTAAGTCAGGACCATCATCACGAGTCACTCGTGATACAAATCATGTTCTTCATCATCACAGTCACAAATGCAGTCACAAATCACGATGCACGATCATTCACGTTACGAATCACATTAATTTTTTTTCTAGTTACTTGGATGTATTGTGAGCCTGTTTTGTAGTATCTCTCCAGGCTTCACCAACCCACCATTGTACTCACTGATATGTGTTTTTAAGTCTGGGAGCTTTAAGCTACAGCTCATCAGGGAAGTGCAGCCGTAGGCGGTAAGCATTCACGTTTCTTCATCATCACGGTCACAGATGCAGTCACAAATCACGATTCACGATCATTCACGTTACGAATCACATTAATTTTTTTTCTAGTTACTTGGATATATTGTAAGCCTGTTTTGTAGTATCTCTCCAGGCTTCACCACCCCACCATTGTACTCACTGATGCATGTTTTTAAGTCTGGGAGTTTTAAGCTACAGCTCATCAGGGCCCGGGGAAGTACAGCCATAGGCATTCACGTTTCTTCATCATCACGGTCACAAATGCAGTAATCACATCATGAATCACAACATCATTTTTTTTTAATAGTTACTTGGATGTATTGTAAGCCTGCTGGTCACGGTGCTGAACAGGGATGGGATCCACACCTGGGCCAGGGGGAACAGGCACATCCTGCTCCAGAGGACCTGGTGCTGGACTTGGTGGTGGTGGTTCAATGCCTCAGAGTCAGGACAGGAGGCGGTGCTGGTCCTGCTTCGGGGGGGCACTCACAAATTTTGAGTGGTCCAACAAGAATGGGTGCCCATGCCCTCCACACATGCACACGCTATGATGCTTACCACTACCACGCTCTCCCAAAGCTGCCCCATCCCAGACATTCCCTCACCCTGGTCCATCTCTCCCACTGAGCTCCCTCAGTCCAAGCAATCACTACTCACACTGTCACACAACACACACACAGTCACACAGACACAGACAAACAAGTAACTACTTATAAAGGTAAGAAAAATAAAATTTACAGAAAGAACAAATTAAGTAAAAAAGAGTACAGAAAAGACAAAAAAATGTAGCTTTTAAAAATGCTGTTGGGTCTAAATCAAAGTTTAAATCTCCTTCTCGCTCTGATCTAAAAGTATCAGCAGTCACAAAACACACTACTCTCTCTCCGTCTGCACAGGAGAAAGTAAAAGTGTCTGCTTGTATGACTCACTTTCTTCCTGCCTAGCCAAAGAGCATGTGACTTACAGTACCGTAAGCCATGTGATGTGTGGGGGGGGGGGGCTGCCAAATCTGAAACACCAAGTGGATCATTCAGAATCCTAATGAGGAATGCGAAGTCCATTAAAAACAATGACTTTGCCTTACTTCACGTTGCCATTCTGCCTTAATGCAAAGTGGTAATGACAAGGCGAAGTGAGCACTTTGCATTGCCCACTCCGCATAGCGGAGTAGCAACGTGAAATGCCCACTTTGGGTTCATTTTGCTGGCGAATTTTAAATTCGCTGCATCTCTATTGTGGAGTACCTGACCAGCAATAAATTGCAGGATCCAAGACAGCATGGGTTCATGGGGGGAGATCATGCCAAACTAACCTAATCAAGTTTTTCAACTGGGTGACAGGGTTTTGGACTAGGGGTGAAGCAGTGCATGTGGCCTACTTGGATTTCTGGAAGGGCTTTGACATGGTCCTACACAGGAGATTAGTCAACAAGTTGAACAGCCTAGGAGTGGGGGCAAAGGTGGTGATGTGGGTGCAGAACTGGCTAAGTAACAGGATCCAGAGGGTAGTAGCGAATGGGGGGAGATCAGAAGGAAGGAAGGTGACAAATGGGGTACCGCAGGGGTCAGTTCTGGGACCATTACTATTCAATGTATTCATTGGAGATATTGCAGGCAGACTGGAAGGGAAAGTATGCCTGTTTGCAGATGACACCAAGATCTGCAACTGGGTGGACACACAAGAGGGAGTTGATAGGATGAGAAGGTATTTAAGCAAACTGGAGGAATGGCCAAAGGTATGGCAGCTAGGGTTTAATGCTAAAAATGTAAAGTTATGCACATGGGGCAAAAGAACCCAAGGGCGACTTACCAACTAGGAGGAGGAGAAATGGCAACAACTTACCAGGAAACGGACCTAGGAGTCATCATAACAGAAGACCTCAAGACAAGGTGTTGAGTCAGTGTGGTAAAGCAGTGGGAAAGGCAAGCAGGATGTTGGTATGCATTGGGAGAGGGATAACAAGTGGAAAGAAGGAAGTAATTTTGCCCCTGTATAGGTCACTGGTGAGGCCCCACTTTGAGTACTTGTCCAGTTCTGGAGGCCCCATCTCAGAAAAGATATCAAACAGGTGGAGGCAGAGCAGAGAAGAGCTATTGAAATGGTCCAGGGTATGCATCAAAAAAATTATGAGGAAAGGCTCAGGGAATTGAATATGTACTCACTAGAGGTAAGAAGGGAGAGGGAGATATGACAGAAACATTCAAATATACCAGAAGAATAAATAAGGTAGGGGAGACCAGCTATCTGCAGAAAAGAATGAGCACTAGAACTAGGGGACACGATATGCGGTTAGAAGGGGGGAGACTCAGAGGCAATGTGAGGAAGTACTTCTTCACAGAGAGGGCAGTAGAACCCTGGAACAGACTACCAGAGGAAGTGATGGGGCAAAAACCGTAGAGGCATTCAAGAATGCATGGGATAGACACGGGACTATGGAGACTAGGACAGATGGGACATAAGGAAACAGATTCAGCAGGATCTTACAGAAAGAATTAAGATATTGCTTAAAGCTAAACCAGGGCAGACTGGATGGACCTGGAGGTCCTTTTCTGCTGACAACTGCTATGTAAGTATGTAACTATGTAAGAACTGTCATCCCACAGTTCAAGTGTATCATTCCGCAAGTCAGCCAGAAATGTTCACCAAACAGGGTGAAAATGGCGCTATGTTAAGACCATGTGGTGGAAAATAGCATGGTCAATAACTCCGCTGTGAGGTCAGTACAAAACCACATGGTCCCAAACCAGATTAGATATACTAACTCCAAAATCATGCGGTACTGTTATGACAGCGCGGTTTGTGACTGCGCATATTTGCTGTCATGGTTTTGACCACACATCGGTGAAAATCTGCCAAACACATTCAGAGGATTTGGATTTCATCAAAATCAGAATTTCAGAAAATGTCATATTTCCACTTGGCACTAAAAGCAGTTTATCTGTGCCCTGTTGCAAACCTTATTGATCTCTGTTAATAAGGGTGAGCTTCTGTCAATATAGAAGTGCACCACAGTACATATGTAGCACAATTTCCCCAATTGGTAACAAATGCTATCTGTGAATTCTCAAAACCTACTTGCTCTTGATGGATTTTATATGCAGGCAGACCTGGGAATTCTTCTGTAATGACATACGGTTCTGAAGCCCATCTGGCTTATGTTTCCCTTTTAAACCTACAACACAAAACAAAAAAATACTCCCACAGAACTTCAGTGGTGCTGCTAAGAGGCAGGAGGACAGATTTTCAAAGAGTGGCACAGAGCTTGTATCAAACCTTGCATTAAACGGTAGCCTGTGATGACGGCAACCGCAATTGAGCACTTTCAAAAAGGGTGACTCAATCACAGCGCCTGTGCACAGGGCTACCTGGCAGGGAGGGCGACCAGATAGGGGGTTCAGCAAATATAGTGACAGGATGTCGCTATGTATACATGCACGGGAAGGGGAAGGACCATGCCGTGTGATGGGCGGAAGGGGAGGGAGGGTTTGTGGGGTGTAGTGCAGTGGTGGGCTGCCGAGCTGGCCGTGTGGCATGGTGGGTTGGTGGCAGGCTGGGTTGGAAGGGTGTCAGGTTCGGTTCTGGACGCACTTGTGGTTTTGCACTGGGTCAGTTTTTTTACTTTTTCACCCCCAACATACCCCAGGGTTGAGAATTCTTTAGTGCGGGGTGCAGGCACAGCCCTCACATAAAAACCAGAAACTTAAGTCTCAGGCACCTTTTGATGTTCGCTTACGTGTGTACATCGCCAAAATTGATTTTTGGCGATGTACACTCGCCCAAACGGCGATCATCTTTCCACGATCGCCATTATCACATGGAACCCATTAAACCCTTTTCACACACCATATCCCTTTGCTGCAACTGCACCTGTTTTTCAAAGCTCAGGTGCAGTTATGACAGTTTACCCGCTTTACAGCAGCTTGCTGCAAATCTTGGGTGCAAGCTCCGTCAAAATAGTCACCAGGATTGATGCTAGCTAGACCACAAAAAGATGGTCTAGCTTGCATTAGTTGCCGCACGGGACAGAAAATCCCATTAGATTACCACAAGCCCGGTGTGTTGTATCATTGGGACAGACGGGGCTTGTGGCACGGTCAAGGGTTTGAAAATCCAGCCCTAGGAATTCAAAACAGTCACAAGTAAAGCAGCACACACAGAAACTGTCTTAAAGTGTAAATGCTCTATGCAACAATTATTGTGAGAAGACACCCACGTGGGCATGTTTGCATAATAAATGTTGTAGTTTTGTACTTTAAAAATATGTGTGTGTGTGCTGCTCTTCTTGTGACTGTTTTGAATTCCCTTTAAAACCTAGGTTTTTTTAAAGCACACAACCCCCAGGCTGTAGCACTTGATGGATGACTCTTGCTTGATATCTGTTCTTGTTTGTAAGGCTATCTTTTGCTGTAGCTTCAGAAGCAAATGCAACCAAAAAAGGGTTGTAGGCACACCAGACCACAGTCTGAATAGCTGTAATTAATTAAGCAATAATGCATGAGAGGGTGTGAGTTATGCTGGGATAAGTTCACACCTGGGTGGCTGGGCATGAGGCCGCAGGCCGAGTGCGTCCAATGTCCCAGAAGTGAGGTTATCCCAGCACAATCCCACCCTGGAGTGCATTATTGCTATTATACAATGGTTCATTGTTATGCAAAATAATAAAAAAAAAGAATTAAAAAGTTTTTTAGTAGATTTTTAGTGAGGCAGTATATCTTTGTTTCTTAAGAGAAAAGGAAATGGGGGATCACGTGATGCAGAGTGCTGAGTAGATATTCCTCCGCTAAGCTCCTGCCTCCTGAATAAAAACTCGTCATTTAATATCGTTAAACTTTAACTAGTTCCTCTGCCTGTGAGTTTTTCGTGTTTCTAAACAGCGTGTGCTCCTGTTTTGGGTTCATCTGCGGTAAATGAAGGCTTACATGAAGAAAGCCCTGCAGAAACATACCCCCCCCCGCCACTCCTGAGGAGGCCTCGAAAAAATCCCGAGCCTCGAGTGGCCCAGACAAACCGGAGCCTTCCTGTCAAGTTGGGGACCAAGAACCCCTAACACTTAACAGATTCTTGGAGGAATTTAAACCATTATGGGAAGAGATGAAAGATATGGCAATCAATCTGAAATCCCTCTCTAGCAAGTTAGAGGAAATCTCCATGACAGTATCGGACAACACTGCCCGTATAATTTCGATTGAGAGAAAATTGGAAAGTCTGGATCCTGAGCTCCTACTAACGAACCAAAAGCTGTCTCATCTAGAAGCAAAACTCGAAGATTTGGAAGGTCGTAGTCGGAGAAATAATGTGGTAATTCTCGGGCTCCCTGAGGGGGAAGAAGGCCAGAATACCGTAGTCTTCACCCAGAAGCTGGTTGAAAGGGTTGCTGGTCCCTCTCCCTTTGGCCCAGCATATATAATAGAATGGGCCCACCGATCTCTGTGACCAAAACCCCCACCTGATGCACTTCCTCACCCCATCATTTGCCGCTTCCTAAACTACTTAGAAAGGCAGCATTTTCTACAGGAAGTCAAGGCCCTTCAAGAAGTCAGATGGGAGGTGAAGCTGAGAATTGCTCAAGATATTACTGGTTCGGTCCGGTTGAAACGGAAAGCCTTCCACCCGATTGTATCTAAGATTATCGTGGCGGGATTAAAGTTCAGGATGGGGTACCCAGTGAAGTTACAAGTCTCAGAAAATGGCTCATGGCTCAATTTTGAGGATCCTGAAGCTGCGCTTCTAAGCCTTAAGTCGGCGTTCCCAGATTTGTTCCGGACGACCCTAGAGGGCCTCTTGATCTTCAGGAATTACCAGGAACTTCAGAATGAACTGTTGCTTGTTTTTTTCTGTGGACACTGCTCTTTCTAAAGACAGATTTCATTCAAGTTTATGCCCTCTAACAGAACTGGGCGACTAGTAGAGGCCTGACTTTACTTGTAACAGGCCCTGGCCTGTTGGTGGGAATAGTGTTTTAGGGAGAGTCCTGGGGGGGCTCTTGGAGGTTTTGTTTTGGACTGCATCTGAAATAATATTGCTTGTTTAGTTTCCAGGGGGAGCACACAGGGCAAGGTTTTGGGTTACGCCTTCTGTTTAAACTTTATATGATGGGATGTCAGATTCCTGAGTGATTCTGGGCTTCCAGGGCGCCTCCGACTAGCGGGCTAGATCAGGTTATGACCACGTGAGGGCGCGGTTCGCCCATTTAACGCAGGTCCGGTCATTCTGTCTTGAGAGGGACCACTTTTGTTTATTAAGTCGTTCTGGTTTTGCAGGGGGGGCTTCTCGGAATTAGGGGTCTGCATCCCCTAGGTAATTACTCCCACAGTTTTCACATCTCTGGATCTTGTTTCACTTTTCATCCGGTTTCGTTTTCTCATGTTCTCATCTCGATGATGGGCTCACCCCTCCATGTTAATTTTCTCTCTGGCTCTGGTTCACGAGGTAGTTCCCTATGGGGAACAAACGTTTCAATTCCCTCTCAAGACCCTCGTGACGATTTGTCATATTCACATTTAGGATATCCAGTTCTATTTTCCTCTCTCGATTACTAGTGGATTCATTAACAGAGGCTTGCAGGCCCTGGAAGCCCGAGACCGCTCTTTTGACATTAAATCCTGATAAATGCAGTTTATTGACTGCTTTGTATTACGCGGTACAAGGGAGATCATTAGCAGGGGATATGTTCGGGGGGCGGGAGAGGGAGGATAGGTCCCAGTGCTGTGCTAAGCGTTGCTTGTGATAGTGTAGGGGCTGGGGGTAGGGTTATGTGTTCTTGTTGGGGTGGGGGTTTATGGGAGGTTAATTGTGGGCTTCTCGCTGGGGGCTGGGGTTTTGGGAGGGCCTTACAGCAGCACGGGGGTTAGATTATTTGTGTTATATACCTGGAGTGCAGGGCCGAATATAGCATCCTTAGAAGTCTTTAGTAGATGGCCAAGGAGGTGACTTTTGCAACGTAGAACGTCAAGGGGATAAGGAAAAAATCTAAACAATACCAGGTTCTCCAACACCTAAGTCTTTTACGCACTCAGGTTACTTTTTTACAGGAATCGCACCTATTATAAACAGAAGCCTTACAAGTGAGGAGGCAACAAGTGGGGATGGTCTATGAGGTGCAAGGCTCCTCAAACAGCTGTGGGGTTATGATCATTATTAACAGGGGCATTCCCTTCATCTCAACTCATACTATCAGGGATCCCGAGGGCAGGTTCGTTTTAGTTATAGGTGCTCTCTGGTCAATACCTCTGCTATTGGGCAGCATATATGGTCCTAATGCTGATGACCCCGCTTATTTCATGAGACTTAAAAATGTAATCCTGCCTTTCCTCCCCATAAGGATTATCCTGGGGGGGCGACTTTAATCAAGTTGTAGATTCAAACCTTGACAGGTCAGGTGGTGCATCGGGGGGGGGGGTCTCCTCAGGTCAGAGCACTTTTAGAGAACTATTGGATCAATGCGGGCTCTGTGATGTCTGGTGCGTCCGTAACCCTGATTTCAAGGAGTTCACATTCAGGTCTTTGGTACACGGCTCACAGTCCCGTATTGACTACATACTCATTTCTCAGACTCTCTTGCCAGGGGTTAGGTCCTCGTCGATACAGCCTGGCCCTATCTCCGACCACTCTTTGGTGCTGTGTGATCTGATAATTCAGGATGTGTCAAAGAGAGAAACAAGATGGAAGCTTAATAATCAATTGCTTAAAGATTCTAATTATTGCAATACCATAAGGGAGCATATTGAGGCCTTTTTTCTGTCTAACCCTTTAAACAGTGCAAAACCAGATATAATATGGGGGGCTTTCAAGGCTTACATGAGAGGCGTCCTTGTTAGCCTCTCGGTGGCCAGAAAAAGAGTTAGGAAGGGAGAATTACTGTCCTTGTTATCCCAAATTCATGTTCTCGAATCCAATGTCTCAGTTAACACCTCAGATGAGGACAAAGCAAGGCTCCTAGGGTTGAGAGACAAATATTTAGAACTACTCCAGGAAAATGCGGAGTTATCTATCATACACACTAAAGCTAGTGATACTGACCAAGGTGAGAAGGCAGGGCGCCTTTTGGCACTTCGTATTAAACAACAAGAATCACTGAGATTCATCCCTTCTATCAAGGCTTCTGTTGATGGGTCTCTGAAAACATCTCCCACTGAGATAGTTCAAGAGTTCGCAGCATATTACAAATCACTTTATGGGGACATGGAGCACCCCCCCAAGTCCAGTAAGCGTGGAGAATTACCTGATAGATTCACATCTACCCTCCCTCCCAGTACATTACATAGATTCTCTGGTCTCTCCTATAACTCAGAAGGAAATCGCCGAGGTTATCAGTGGTTTGCCCTCGGATAAAACTCCTGGGCCTGATGGATTTTCTTCTCTTTTCTATAAAACATTTCGAGAACTTTTATTGCCAATACTTAATAGTTTATTTCAGCATATTCTGTCTGGGACAGAGGTCGATTCCCATCTCTTTGAAGCCTTGATAGTGCTTCTTCCCAAGCCAGACAAGGACCCTGAGCTCATTCAGAGCTATAGGTCTATATCCCTCCTAGATCAGGATATCAAGATTCTCTCAAAGATTTCAGCTAACAGGTTATCTGTGGTGCTCCCCGAGTTAACAGGTATGAATCAGGTAGGTTTCATGAAGGGACGCTCTTCGGCGGATCATCTGCGTACGTTGTCCCATGTCTTCTCGGCTTCCAGAGATGCTGACTTTCCTGCAGGTTTGGTCTCTTTAGATGCCGAGAAGGCGTTTCACCGGGTGAATTGGAGTTTTCTCTTCAAGGTATTGAGTGCCTTTAAATTTCCTCCAGTATTCATTTCCTGGGTTGCCGCATTATATAAATACCCCATAGCAAGAATCTCAGCTAATGGGGCCTTCTCAAACTACTTCTCACTTCATTCAGGTACTAGGCAGGGTTGCCCCCTATCGCCTCTCTTGTTTAATTTATATCTGGAACCCCTCATCCAAAACATTCTCCAAAATACCTCTATACAAGGTATCAGAGTTGGGCGTCATGAGATTAAACTCACTGCGTACGCAGATGATTTTCTGATACATCTCTCCCATCCGGTTTCTTCAATACCACCCTTACTGAACGAAATAGCCAAGTTCAGTGTGCTATCCAACTATAAGTTGAATGCTAGTAAATCCTTATTTTTCCCATTAAACCACAAAGTATTTAAGGATGATATTTTCCCCCTAGGTTTAGGTTGGACTCCTTGAGCAATTAAATATTTGGGCATAAAGCTATCCCGTAACCCCTTAGTGTGGGTCAAAGATAATCTGGACTCTCTCTCACAGGTTATTATTCATGACCTCAACAGATGGTCTAAACTCCCAATATCATTATGGGGCAGGATTATTATTATTAAGATGAATGTATTTCCTAGAATTTATTACCCTTGATCCCTTCTCAACTCTTTTATTCCCATACACTGGTTTAAGAAACTGCACAGTACATTTACCAGATTTATCTGTGCAGATAAATATCCTCGGCTGGCCTACCATAAACTAGCTGCCCCAAAACCTGAGGAGGGGATGAGGATTCCCAATATGGCATTATACTACTGGGCAAGTCATCTAGCAAAATGTCGAGATGGATATCCCCAGGCCCTGAAATGGCACAACCAGTATGGCTTTAGATTGAGTTAGACGCAGTTAAAGCCAAATGCCTGGATCCCTTAAACTTATTTTACCTCAAGCTGTCCCATGTAAAGATGTCTGACTGCACCACAATAAGCATCTCCTTAAGAGTTTATACACAATTATGGTTATTTCTTCATTATTCCCCTCAGACTGATTTAGCTCAGTCTATTTGGAATTCCCCATCTTTTACTTTTAATGGTAAGTGGATTCCCCCCAACTGGCTGCCTCAATTAGGTGATGGAAAACTGATTTCCTTGGTAGATGGGGAAGGGCACTGGTTGTCCCCATGGGGAATTATTGACAGATTCCTTATCCCGGTCTCATCTCACTTTAAAGTCATGCAGTTAAGACACCTTCTCACTGTAGCTCTGGGGAATTCTCCCCCCTCCCAGAAGGTATCAGCTCTGATTCCTGAATTCTCCCTATTGTCTGGATCATCAAGCATAGTATCTAAGCTATACAGGGTGTTGTACTATAAAAAATATGGGGGCACCTTTGGACCTACTAGTTTCTGGAACTCACTCCTCCCTCAATATCAGTTGGACTGGCAATCCCTATGGAGATCCTGCCATAAGTATGTTTCCCAAGATAGATTGCGTCTAATGCAATATCACATTTTACACAACATGTATTGTACCCCTATTAAATTAAAAAAATGGGGCTTCTCAGACTCTAGTACATGTACCAACTGCTTGCAAGAAGAGGGTACCCTCCTGCATATGTTCTGGTCCTGTCCCAAAGTTTCCTTCTTATGGAATTCAATTAAGATGTCTCTTGATCCTCTACTGGGCCTACAGGAGTATTTTATTCTGGAGGTGTGCCTTCTAGGGGATATGTCCCTGGTCAGTGTTAGAATTAGGAAATACCATATTTCTATGGTTGCGCTGTCAGTTAAGAAACTTATACTACGTCATTGGAAGGAACAATTGGCTCCTTCCTTACAGGAATGGTTGCATGAAATCATTGCTAATCTTCAAACAGAGAAGGCAATTGCAAGTCTTTATAATAGACTAGCAGCATATAATAAAATATGGGATCCCCTTCATTCCTTACTCTTGTTACCTCACTGAGGATATATCACATTCTGGTTCTACCTGTTCGTTTGACTGAATCGAGGCACTGCACGTTAGGCGATTATGTTTAGTTGCTGCTGTGGGGGTGGGATGAGAGGGGGGATGGGCAGTTCTCACTGTTCAAGTGTTACGTTACACCCTGACTTGCTGTAACTGCCCTTTATAATGGAAATGTATTAATAAAGTTTAAATTACAAAAAAAAAAAAGAGAGAAAAGGAAATGATGCTCCAGTAAATCAATACAGTGAGGTTGTGTTGCGATAACCTCACTATGCCAGGGACACACTGACCAATCAGAGTCCTGGAAATTTTCTTGCCATTGTACAATGAATGTTATAGCAATGTAGAAATATCTTGTGGACTGTAATTGGTTTAAAGCAGTCTTGTAACCTCACAATAATATTTAATATGTGTGTAGCACCTCATAACATGTGCAGGATCTTATCAATATAGTACTGTCATGAAATATTGGAAGTGCTTTTCAGCATTCCATGACAGTTTCTGCTGTCTGCCATTAATCTGTTTTGGCTCTGATTTATTATGCTGGCAGTATAAAGTAAAACAAAATGTCAAAACAATTGTACTGTAACTAATCCGAGTAGTCCTTTTACTTCACGCATAGTCATGAATGGGAATTTCAGTGTAAGCTTTACCATAAGCAACAACCTCAAGCAGCTGTTCTTGTCACTGACAGTCAGGTCTTGTCACCACTCAGCAGACACAGTGGATAAATCCAATTGTTCTGAACTTCATTTAAATGAGTTTAATTAAAAAAAAAAATAACTTGAACCTCTTCCACTCCCAAAAACGATAAGATCGTTCCCACTCTCTCTGATTTAGATTGTCCCAATACCACTAAAGTACATGTTTTCTTTTTGCTGTTGCAGGAGAGATGGCTCAATCTAACTGGAGAGTTCTGGGTGTGCAGTGTCCTGATTCAAGTACATGAGAGACAATACCCAAAGCCACACATAACATGTCTTAAACGGATGTGTTAAAAAAATAACAACTAACAAACAAGGGCTTGTGAGAAGGACAGTTGTGAGCCTACTCGATGTTTAAGTGCAGAAACCCACTGACCGCTGGTATAAGACACCACCTGCCGTAATGTCACACTACCTGTGCTGATTGCTCTGACACCATCTCTGAAGACAACAGATATGCAAATCAAATCTGAAACAGCACTATTTTTACACATTTTATTGTAACCCTGTCTACTTCTGCATCAGCAAAAACTGAGAATCAGTCATTTGTTTCGTCTTGCAGGGAACCTAATAACAGCAGCTAGGTAGTCTAAAAATAGAATCTTGTGATATATGGGAATTGTCAAAACAAGCTTTATAGAATGCACCCTGCAGAACAGATAATTTGGTGGAAGGACTATTTTACATCAAACAATGTCATGATTATATTAAAAAATAATAATGTTTGTTTTTTGAATTTCCATAAAAGCAGTAAGGTACACCCAGAGGTTGCATTAATCATCAGTTAATCATACCCTATAGGTATGTGGCACTCAGCTATGTCTCGTGCCGCATCACACCCCTAGGGTGTGATTAACTGATGATTAATGCAACCCCTGGTTGTACCTTATTGCTTAATTCAAAGTGAGAACATAAACAAGTTTGAAATCAACATAAAGCAGCCAGAGACAAACATACCATTCACTGAACAATCTGTCACCCCAGGTCCATCAACATCACATGTCTTCCTTAGTGGGAGGGGCTCGACACATCCTGCAACTTTTTACATAGTGAAACACAGAAACATAGAAGTTGATGGCAGATAAGGGCCATGTGGCCCACCCGGTCTACCCATTTGTTACCTATTTCAGAAACCACAGATCCTAGATAATCTGCAGCTCACTCTTTTTTTCTTGTCTCCAGGATACTCTTATGTCTATCCCATGCATTCTTGAATTCCCAAACTGTTTTTACTCCCACCACCTCCGCAGGGAGGGTGTTCCATGCATCTACCACCCTTACAATGAAAAAGTACTTTCTTATGCCGCTCCTGACCCCCCCCACCCAGCTTCATCTCGTGGCTCCTTGTTCTTGTACATCTTCTTTTGTAAAAAATGGTACCCTCTTGTACCTTGTTTGCATCCTTGAGATACTTGAATGTTTCTATCATATCCTCCCTCTGTCTCTTCTTCTCCAGAAAATACATATTGAGTTCCCCCAGCCTCTCCTCATAGTGCTTTTCATGCGGGCCCTGCACCATCTTGGTAGTCCTCCTCTGGACCTCCTCCATTCTGTCAATGTCCTTCTCGAGATGCGGTCTCTGGAACTGGACACAGTACTCCAGCTGAGGTCTCAACAGTGATCTGTACAGCAGCAGCATTATCACCTCCCTCCTTCTGCTGGTGATCCTCCTCCCTATGCATGCCAGCATCCCACTAGCTTTCCCTGCAACCTTCTCACATTGTTTGGTCACCTTTAGGTCTTCAGAAATGAGTACCCACAGGTCTCATTCTACTCTGGTTACTACCAGTACCTCTCCTCCCATCTTGTATTCCTCCCTTAGATTTCTGCTCCCCAAGTGCATGATTTTGCCCTTTTTTGCATTAAAACTCGGCTGCCATATTTTTGGCCACTCCTCCAACATGCATAGGTCCTTTCTTATTTTTTCTACCCATCTGGAGTATCAACCCTGTTGCAGATCTTAGTGTCATCTATGAAAAGACATACCTTACCCTCCAGCCCCTCTACAATGTCACTTATGAAGAAATTAAAGAGGACTGGCCCCAGGACCAATCCCTGTGGCACCCCACTGGATACCCCCCTTTCTTCAGATTGAACAGCATTTACTAGCATGCTCTGTGTCCTGCCACTCAACCAATTTCTGATCCAGTTTACCATCTTGGGATTCACTCCCAGGCTACCTAACTTATTTGCCAACCTTCTATGTGGGATGGCATCAAAGGCCTTGCTGAAATCTGAGTAGGCCGCATCCACCTCCCTGGTCCCCAGTCAAAGAAATCTATTAGGTTGGTCTGACAAGATCTTCCCACTGTGAATCCATGCTGCCTTGGATCCTGTGCTCTGGTAGAGTCAAGGAATAACACAGTCCTCTCCTTTAGCAGTCTCTCCATCAATTTTCCCTCCACTGAGGTCAGACTAACTGGTCTGTAGTTGATTGTCTCTTCTTGGCTTCCACTTTTGTTGAGAGGGGTGACATTTGCCCTTTTCCATTCTTCTGGGACTGCACCTGTCTCTAGTGATCTGTTGAATAGGTTAGTTAGTGGGGCCACCAGCACCTCTTGGAGCTCTTTTAATATTCTGGGGTGAATCCAGCCCCATCGCTTTATCCACTTTCAGTTTCCCCAAGTTCCTCTAGGGTTCTTTGTACACTGAATGGACTGGTGTCCATCTCCTGTCCATGGCTGCCTTTATAGCTGCTTTGTGGTCCTTCACCTTCCCTTTCCTTGGTGAAAACAAAACAAAAGTATTTGCTCAGTATTGTTGCTTTTTCTATGTCCTCCTCTGCACACCCTCCCCCTCCTTCTTTAGCCTGACAATCTCACTCCTGGTCTTCCTCCTCTCACTAATATATCTGAAGAAGGTCTTGTCTCTTTCTTACTAGCCTGGGCTATATTTTCCTCTGTCCTTGCCTTTGCACTCCTGACCACCTTCCCTGCTTCCTTTTGTTTCTCAAGATACTTCTTCCTGTCCTCCTTTCTTTGTGTTTCCTTGTATCTTCTGAAAGCTCCCCTTTTTTCTCTCACTTTCCTGGCCACTGCCTTTGAGAACCAAAGTGGTCACTTCTTTCTCTTACTCTTGCTTTGCATTCTAACACAGAGATTTGTTGCCTCTGTTATGGACCCCTGAGAATAGCCCACTGCTCCTGCACTTCCCCTTCATTTGTCCTTATTTGCCAGGGCTCCCCTGAGACATTCTGCCATTTTGCCAAAGATGTATCTCCGAAATCCAAGACCTTTACTTTGGTGTAGTTTGCCTCCTCTGCTGTGGCTACACTGAACCATACTGTCCTGTGATCACTGATGCCTATATGGCTGCTTACCTTTACATCCCTGACCCTGTCCCCATTGGTGAGCACCAGGTCTAATATGGCCCCCTCATGGGCAGGGCCACTGGAAAATTGCACCTGCAATTTTTTTGCGGAATCCGCAATTTTCACCATTCTCCGCAAAAACAGACATTTTCTGCAATTTTTTTCAATTTTTGAGTTTTTATATTGAACTGTGTAAAAAGTATTAACATTTAAAAAAAATACTCTCAAATATATTGACAATTTTGCATGCAGACTTGAATTTGGCTGAAACAATGCAGTGCAAGGTAGGGCTAGGGTTTTATGCGACACTGATTTCTTTTGAATCCTTGTCTTATTTGGCTTCAAGAGCTACTGGCCAAGCATAAGTACACTTAAACACTTAACATTTGTTTTGTGTTGAAGCAGTCTATCAGAAAACTTTTTGTTGCCGCACAGACTGAAACAAAAGATGGGAGAAAAGGTGCAAATTATCCCCATTCACTTAATTGGGGTGCTAACTATTAAGCCTTTTCATAAGTGGCAGGGTAAGTTTTTCCTTGTGAGCATACTTTCATTCAGACTACTTTTGATTCAAATAGCTGAGGATTTTTGGATGCCCTGCCAATTTTAAATTTGAATAAGCTAGTTGCTAACAGTGATTTCACTCTTAGCAACTATCCCCTAGATGCTCACATGCAAAGACTACAATAAAAACTGACTAAAGTCTAAAAACAAGCTTATAAAAGCACAAAATGTATCTGAACATTTATCTTTAACTGAACAAAATCATTGCAGCTAGAGTAAAACAAAGGTAAATTACAGAGTACCCTGACTAATGTATGATGCAGTAAAAATATATTGGTAGTTTTTTTTTTAACATTTTTTGGTAACCGCACAAGGCCCGCTAGGCACAAGTGCCTGTTTTCAGGTACAACCCAGGAGCACTGAGAAGGTTAAGTGACTTGCTCAGAATCACACAGTATGCAAGTGGAGGTTGTGGGAATCAAACCCAGGTCTGCTAGATGTAGTCAGTTCATTCACAGTTTGTACTCTAACCTCTAGATTATACTGCCAGCTGCAATAACCCCTAGATTTAATGTTTAAATATGTGATTTCAAAAATAGTGTACAGTACCTACAGTACAAATTACGACTATTAAACACTTTAACAACATTTTACTAAAACTCAATTATTCACCACTCTATCTGCTTATTTTTTCTTGTACCAAAGTGGGTGAATAGCTAGCAGAGCACTGTAAACAGCTGTTGATTATGCTTCATTATTCCACAGCCAGAAACAACAAAAAAATATTTCTTCTGGCTTTATTTAATATTGATTTGTTGTGGCTCACTTTATGGAATCTATTTAGCACTGTATGAGGCAGGTGCTTTTAAATTTTGGAAGATAGGCAATGCTTGCGATAGCTCTCAGTTTAGTATTCTTTTTAGGAACACAAACTTTTATGCTTTAAACATATTCAAGTGTCAGTGTATTCACTTAGCAATTTATGCTGACTAATATATGCTGCAGAAAACATTAAAAGATTTATTGTAAAGCACTCTGGGTCTGTAGTAGAACCCTGCAAATTCCCACAATTTTTGCCAAATGCTCCGCAATTTTTGGTAACCTTTTCTGCAGTTTTCCAGTGGCCCCGCTCATGGGTCACTTCAGATACAAGCTGCTTTAGGCATGCTCCCTGCAGGGCAGTCAGGATATTCCTGCTTTTGTCTGTACTCACAGTCTGGGTGCTCCAATCTACATCTGGCAGACTGAAGTCACTGAAGTCTCCTAGCAGTAGTAGTTCACCTTTGGTTGCCATTTTGTGGATGTCTCATGAGTATTTCATCTGTCTCTTTGCCCAGTGTCAGAGGTCTGTAGATCACTCCTGTGCAAATGTTGGTTCCTTTTCCTGTCTCCAAGGAGACCCACAGTGCCTCTTCTCCTTCCTGCCAGCCCTGAACCTTCATTGCTTTGATTCCTTCCCTTACATACATAGCCACCCCTCCTCACTTTCTTCCTTTCCTGTCTTTCCTGAAGAGTGCATATCCTGGTATGGCTATATCCCATTCATGGTTTTCTGTGTCCCATGTTTCTGCTACAGCCACTATGTCCAGATGTGCTTCCACCATCAATGCCACTAGGTTGGGGATTTTGTTTCTCAGGCTGCGAGCACTTGTATACATTGCTCTCCAGGTCTGATCACCTCCGCCCCCCCATCTCACTTCTGTCCCCTTTTTACAAGTTGTCCCATTAGCTGTTATCCCCACCCTGCTATCTATGTAGGATTTCTGTTTTATTGATGATCTTTTGTCCCTCAAATCCTCTTTAATGTCTGTCTCATCCTATGGAGGTGGGCAATATGATATTTCCTACTTGCTTTTGCCTCCCCCCAGGCTAGTTTAAATGCTTAAATAGTGAAATTCTGATACATATGTATGTCCTTTCCATTTAAATTGACCAATCCTGAGCCATCACACACGGCTCCTATTACAGCTCTAGTGGGGAGGTTCCTCATTGTAAAACCATCCTACTTACTCATATAAGAATGCAGGCTGGTTTTAAGCCATGCAACCAAAACATATCTCTAAAGTACTACAGTGATAATAAAGTACAATAAACGTCCACTCCATTCCTCTCTCTCAGTGCTATTATCTGACAAGGCACTCCTGGGGCTGCACTACTTGAACTGTACGCTGTTGTCTTTTAATGTTATTGCTTGAATCTTCTACATTTTGAAATTTGACATCCCTCTGTAAGACTCATGTACCTGAAGAAACTACATGCTTGTAATGTTATTTATTGTCAAAGAAATACCTTTGAGAAAAGAGTTCTTACTCAAAGGTTGCTTCTGAATATTCAAATAAATAAAAATGAATGTGCAAAAACTATTAAACCTGTTTTTTAGCTAGAACTTTGGTGCTGAGCTTGATGCTGTCTTTTATATATTATTAAACTGAACTCTGCATAGGGATCAGAAAATCATTCAAATAGCCAGCTCAGTGACGTGAAGGGCTGAGGCACCCATACCTTACCTCCTGCCATGCCCGCAACCCTTGTTCATGGTGCGAGCGGGTTGTCAGGTGTCAGATGGGGAGGGAGGAAGGGAGAGGATTGAGTGTCTGGAGAACAGCTCTTCTCTCTCAAGGAGAGTAGATTGGCAGTTCCACAGAAAGACTGCCCACAGGTGGAGGACTGGGGGTAGTGTGGGTTGGGGACAAAAATGGACGGAAGGGTGCTGTGGGACTTGTAATGTGCATGCACCTCCATGTGTGTATGCTGATGTCTGCACCCCAGCAAGGGGGAGGGAGGGACAGAGAGTAGAAAACTGGGGGATGCTACAGGCAAGCATGTCATCCAAGCTACACTGTCGATGCTCAGCACTGCCAACCAAACTTTATTTGTGTACCGCGGGGGGGGGGAGTCCTTCCCTCTCCTGACCCCACCACGGGGAGAATCCATGTGAGATTTGCCTGTATTGGGCTCTGGGTCGGGAGAGAACAATTCTGCTTAGAGAGGGCAGAGGAGAGCTCTCTCAATGAGAGAGCTGAAGCTGCCTGATAGCAGGAGCCCCAGGGAAAAATAGAAGGAAAAAAAAGAGAAAATTATGCAAATTTACAAAGTATTACAAGGAAGCTCAGATTCATAGTCCAAATAATAAAAGTTTTTCTAATGAAATAAGACTACATTAAACATTCATAATCACTAGCATTAATGTCCAAAAACTGAAGAACTAAAGTCCAAAAGTTCTTTGAAGTCCATTTTTATAGATAAGAGCACTGCATAATAAACAATTGATTCAAATCTTCAAGGAACTTATAGGGAAAGAAATGAATCAGTCAGTCATGCTAAAAAATACTATGGTGGTATAAGGATCTACAGAAAGGGAGTCAGATCCAGAAGCTGAGGTGTTTTGGATCCCTGTCAATGGCTCACCAGGATTCCCTTTGCAAAAATGCATTTAGTCTGTCACCACCCCCTCAGAGTTTTTTGGAATGTGTCCAAGTACCATGTGATAGAACTCATTCAGATCTCTCTCTTGCTCTAACAAAAATGATTCAAAACTAGAACTTAAGATGTCCAAAATGAGACTACTGTATCCAGAAACGAACTTAATTTAAATTTTAAGCAGTGTCAGTGGCTCAGTAGGTAGCACAATCGCCTTTGAAGCTGGGAAATCAGAGAGCTGTGGGTTCAGTTCCTACATCTGGCACTTGCATTAATATCCCAGTACTGACACTGTAGTGCAGCATGAGAGGGGTGCTGTACTTCTGAGGTGCCGTCTTTCAGATGAGATGTTAAACCGAGGTCCCATCTGCCTGGATTGGTGGTGGATGTTAAAGATCCCATGGCACTTATCGAAAAGAGTAGGGGAAGCTTTTATTAAAACAAAAACACACTTTTTTTCCAAAACAAAAACAAATCACACAGTCATTATGATATCCATATTATCTACCCAATTCCAGTAACATTTTTCCACAGCTCTCTTGCTTTCTCTTCTCACCATAATTTACATTCATCTTGAAAAATTTAATCTACTTCACTTGAAACTTAAAAAAAAATCCTGTACAGTCAAATCCTTATTCTGCAAAACTCTTGCGCATCTGTTTTGCCATATAGACCATTTTAAAACTGCCAAAATAACATAGACTGTATTTTTATTAACTTTTTCCCATTCTTTTGTTAACTGACCATAGATCAAAATCTCGTATGTCATATTTTTAAAAGCTTTCATCCCCCAATAACTGGCTACCATACCCCAAAAAGGTTTAATAAAATCACAATCAAAAAATAAATGCTGCATGCTTTCCTCTTTTGTCCCACAATCTCCTTCTCCACATATTCTTTCCTCCATTCTTTTATGTTTATGGTTACCTCTCACATTTAACTTCCCATGACTACACATCCATACTACAGCTTTCATTTTTCCCAGAATTCTTTTTTCTAATGTAACAGCTAAAATTTCCTGCTCTTTTATTCCTTTTTCTACCTTAAAAACTTGTTTTCCTAGAAATTCCTCTCCATAATTTCTTTATACATCTGTTTTCTGTTACCCCTAATTAGAGCATCCACTGTTACCCCCCACTGGGTTAAATACTTCCTTCCAATTTCCATATATATTGGCCACACTTTACCTCCTACTATATTCCCTTTCTTCCCAATACATTTAATGAAAGGTACATTCCATTGCAGTGTTAACCAAGACCAAGCTTTGTTCTCACCTTTTGCTAATGGTACAATATTTGAAAACACAAAAATATTAATATAAAAAACATTTGGATTTGTCATGTTTAAACCCCCATATTTTATGGTTCTATACATTATCCCCCTTTTAATAGGATTTAACTTGCTACCCCACAATAACTGGAAAAAAGACTTTGAATTTTGGATTGCATTTGAAATGGTACTGGAAAAATGTATGCTAAAAATAAAAATATTGGGACAATAAATGTTTTTAATAAGTAAATTCTTTTCTCTCATGTCATACTCCATTGTTTCCATTTATGTACTTTTATTTGAGCTATTTGATACTTTTCTTCCCAGTTTTGTTGTATTGCATCATCCCCTCCAAATCTTACTCCCAGCACCTTAATGCTTCCTTCTGCTATCTCCAAATCTCCTCTTTTCTTTTTCTCCACTGCCCCCAATGGATAAATTCTACTTTTCCTTTTATTTATCTTAATCCCTGTATATTGGCTATACTTCTCTACTGTCTCTATTAACTTATCCCCCAAACTCTGATCTTTTACTAAAACTAAGCAATCATCTGCATAAACACTTGTTTTATTCAGTTCCCTATTTTGCCATACAATACTTTTAATCTCTTTCTCCACCTCTATTCTCCTCAGAAGTGGGTCTATACAAAATACATATAGTATGGGACTTACTGGGCACCCTTGCCAAACCCCATTCCTTATATACATTGAAGTCCCTAGATGCCCATTAACCATAGGACAAATTTGCACTTTATATTGCTTTTATTAAACTAATTAATTCTGTTGGAATTTTAAACGTTTCTAAGGTATCCCATACATACTGATGCTTTGCAACATCAAATGCTGTTTCTTGATCCAAGGCATACAAACACCCTTGCAAAGAATCCTCCTGTCCTTTATTTATGACTTCTCTAATATAAATTAAATTTTGTTGTATGCTCCGTCCAGGAATAGCACTCAATTGAGATTGCATTATCAATTTCTCTGAAAAAGTCCTTAACCCATTATTTATTACCTTGGCTAAAAGTTTGTAATCTGAAGTCAATAAACTAATGGGCCTCCAATTTTTAAGTTGTGTTTTTTCTTCTTTTTTATGCAAAAAAATTGTTATTCCTTTTTTCATGCTTTCTGCCAAATTGTCTCCATTCATTATACCATTGTATACTCTTGTTAAAATGGGAGCTATTTGTTTTTCCAAAATTTTATAGAACATATTCGGAATCCCATCCACCCCAGGTGCCATGTTATTTGACAAAGATTTTATTGCCTCTTTCACTTCTTCTTCTTTAATTTCCCCCTTTATCGCCTCTGCCTCATCTTTCTCCAACTCTGGCATCTCAATTGTCAGAAAAAAATCCTCACTTTTCCTACTTCTTTGTTGCTGGTATTTTGCCTTCAAAAACTCTTGTACTGTACATTTAATATTTTCTATATCTGTATGTATCCTCCCTTTTCCATCCTGTAATTTGTACATAACTCGATTTTCTATTCTTTCTTTACTACTATCATAAGGATTTGTATGATATTTTGTTCCCTGGGTACCACTTTTTCATTCCATAATTAAAGACGTGACCCTATTATATTGGTATTCTTTCATTTTAACCTTAATTTCTTCAATTTGTTTAGATTCATCCACCTTATCTTTAACCTGCCTTGTCATAAATTTATATAATCTAGCCCTTAATTTTAAATACTTTCTGTAATTTGTTGCCTCTACTTTCTGTCCTTCTTCAATCATATATTGTTTGATTTCATTTTTAGTATCTTCCCGCCATTCTGTTCCACTATCATATAATTCCATAACTGTTAATTTATCTTCCAGTATTATTTTAATCTTTTCTATACAAGTATCTTCTTGTAACTTAGCTGTATTCATCCTCAATAGCCTTTTCCTATTCTCATCCTATTCCCCAAGTTAATTTCAACTTCTACTGCCATATGATCTGATGTCTCAGTCGGTATACTCCTAATATCAACTACCTCCACTTTTTTTTGTACCATCCAGAAATCTATATGAGTAGAATGTGAACCCTTGAAATATGTGTGTTCTCCTTTTTTCCCTTTTAACTTATATCCATCCTCCATCCCAGCTTTATCTAACATTCTTTTCAAGTGAGTCGTATCACAAAAATTTTCTGATGTTCTGATGTACAAATCATGGGAGGATGGGGTGGTACCTGAGGACTGGAGGAGGGCAGATGTGATTCCCCTTCACAAAAGTGAGAGCAAGGCAGAAGCAGGAAACTACAGACCTGTTAGTTTAACCTCAGTGGTAGGGAAAATGATGGAATCACTTCTGAAGGAAAGAATTGTTGCGTATCTAGAGGCCAGAGGGGCACAGGACCCAAGGCAGCATGGATTCACAGTGGGAAGGTCATGCCAGACAAATCTGATAGATTTCTTTGACTGGGTGACCAAAGTAGTAGATCAGGGAGGGCTGTGGACATGGCCTACCTAGACTTTAGCAAGGCATTTGACACAGTCCCACACAAAGATTAATATACAAGTTAGCCAGCCTGGGAGTGGGTCCCAAGATGACAGCCTGGTAAAGAATTGGCTGGAGAATAGGACACAGAGAGTAATAGTAAATGGAGTCCACTCTGAAAAAGGGGGTTAGCAGTGGGGTACCACAGGGTTCAGTATTAGGACCGGTCCTCTTCAATGTCTTTATAAGCGACATTGCAGAGGGACTGGAAGGAAAAGTATGTCTCTTTGCAGATGACACAAAGATCTGCAACAGAGTTGATGCACAAGGTGGGTGGAAAGGATGAGAAGGGACTTGGCAAGGTTAAAGGAATGGTCAAATGTATGGCAGCTTAGATTCAATGCTAAGAAGTGCAGGTAATGCTCCTGGGAAACAAAACCCAGGGAAGAATACACAATGGGGGTGAGATACTAACAACAACAAAATGGAAAGGGACCTGGGGTAGTCATATCAGATGACCTAAAGGTGGGCAAGCAATGTGAGAGGGCAGCAAGGAGGGCTGGGGATACTGGGATGCATAGGGAGAGCATCACCAGCAGAAAACAAGAAGTTATTATCCCTCTGTACAGACAGCTGGTGAGACCACATCTGGAGTACTGCATGCAGTTCTGGAGACCCAATCTCAAAGAACATAGACAGGATGGAAGCTGTCCAGAGGAGGGCAACTAAAATGGTGCAGGGTCTGCACCGGAAGACATATGAAGAGAGACTTAAGGAGCTTAATATGTATAGCCTCGAGGAAAGGAGGGAGGGGGGGACATGATAGAAACTTTCAAGTACCTCAAGGGAATCAACAAAGTCCAAGAGGGTAGCATCTTTCAAAAAAAAGAGGTGTGCAAGAACAAGGGGGCACAATTTGAAGATAGAGGGGGGGCGGCTCAGAGGTAATTTAAGGAAGTATTTTTTCACAGAGAGGGTTGTGGATGCATGGAACAGCCTTCCAGAGGAGGTTGTGGAGTCAAAAACAGTGGTGGAATTCAAGCATGCATGGGACAGTCATAAGGCAATTCTAGGGGGTGGGGGTAGGAAGAAGTAGGCTGCTGGTTAACTAGGATCTGCAGCTTATCCATCAGGTAGGGAAATGGGCAGACTGGGTGGGCCAAGCGGTCCTTATCTGCCATCAAATTCTATGTTGCCCTCCCCCAATCTGCTCTAGATAACCCACAGTTAAAGTATCCCCCCACACCACAAGTTTTGAAGTATGCAAATAAGCTTCTATTTGATCTATTAGCATATTCCTTTCTTTTTTCCTTTGTGGATTATAAATTACAATAATTCTCACAGAATTCTTGTTTAAGATAACATCAATAATCATAGCTCTTCCAGGTACCAAATCTATTACTTTTAAAATTTGAACATCATGAGAAGAGAAAGCTACCCCCCACCCCTGTACACCTATCTATCCCAAAGGACCATAAGGATGGTCCCCATGTCCAGTCTTTCTGAGTTTGTTGAATTTCATCTATAGTGTGTAACCTTGTGTCTTGGAATACATATAAGTCATTTTTCAAGTCATATAGTATTTTAAAAGCTACCAGCCTCTTCCTTCTATTTTTAATACTATTTGTATTGTGAGTGAGGCATTTTATACTTCCCATTTTGTTTTCCCCTCACTTTTACCCTGCCTCTTTAGATTTTTTCCTTTTCTTTGACACCTGTGTGTCTGTTGTGTCTCCATCTTCCTCTCCTGCACCTTCAGAAAGATCCATGTTAGACTGATCGGAGCCCTCCTCCATAGTGGACCATTCTTTGTCTTGTAATAAGGTGTATTTATTTGTTAACTCTACACCTTCACAATCTTTTTCCAATGAAATTATCTGTTTTGCTGTACTCTTCTTTTTGTTTTTAGATCTTGTAACCATAGTAAATCCAGTTTCTTTTTCTGTCTTCCCTTCCATTTTAAAAGTCCCTGTTTCTTCTTTTGATTCTTTTTGCTCTGGTATTACCAACCCTTTAGTCCGAGATTGTACCTTTATTCCTTTTTCCATGTCCTCTCTGATAATGGCTTCCCTTATTACCTTATCTTGCTTCTCTTTCTCTTCATGTGCCACAGCCAGGTAGACATCTTGCTCTGCTCTTTCTCCAGTTTCTGGGCTGTTATGGGAAGCCCACCATAGGCCACACTTGACTTTACCACAGACATTATTTAAATGACTTCACTCTCCACATTTGTAGCAGGCCCGCACTTGGCCTGCATAAAAAACAATGCCTCTATCTTGACTTAGAAAGAAACAGTTCAGCAAATGTTGAATTTCCCCATCTACTTGTTTAAGTGTTAGTTTATATTTCCATCCACCTGTCCACAGACCATTTTCATCCAATATCGGTTCCGGCGGCCCATGCATTACACCTCTCTGCTTGATCCAGAAATTAACATCGACCACACTGATGCCTTCATTTTGAAATAACACAGTCAATATCTTAAAAGCAGGATTTGATAAGGGAATAGCTGAGAAATCCTTCCATAGGTCTGTATATTTCATTTGCTTATATAATTTCCAAAGGCAGTCCAATCCTCCTCCATGTTTAAAACTTATGTCAAATTCTGTACTTCCTGGTACATGAATAAGGGCATATATTTCAAATGGATAAAACTTTATTTTATTCAATAAGAGTTCTTTCCCAATAAAAATTCTGTTGGGCACATCCTCAGAGGGCCCTCTAAATCTCACATGTACCGTGTTTCTTCTTTTAGCTTGCTGTGGTTTTATATCTTTAGGAAATAATCTTTCTTTAGTATTCCCACCCCAGGGTTTCTCCTTCTGGCCTTCCCCTTCCTCCTGCGTTTCTTTATCTGTTAATATCATTTTCTGCTCAAGCTCCATAGATGACTCTTCATTATTGCTATCAAGTCCATCAAAAATTATCTCTTTTGTTTTATCTGCCTCTGATGTTACATCTTTCTGTTTTTTGGCTTCGTCCACTTTTTCCCCAAATTTACTTTCTACATCCCTTGTGTCTTCTTTTTGTTTTTTACTAAATTCCTGATGTACTGGGCCTGTTTGGATCCCACCCAGACCCATCATCCTTTCTTTTCCAACCTGCTTGTAATAAGGCTTCTGTTACCCATTCAGGTGTATCTACAAAGTCTCTAAAAGTTCTCTCTTCTGAATCTGAAACCTCCTTTTTTTCTCCTTTACTGTTTCCTAATGGGCTCTTTTTTTCTGTGACTTCTTCAATATCTTCAAAATCTGTGTTTTCTTTATTTGTTTTAGCTCTTTCTTTACTTTCTGTCTTGCTTTCTACAATCCTTTTCAGGCCAAGCCGTTTCCAACTTACTTTCGCCTTTCCTTTCCGTGCTGACACTTTCACTTGTTTTTTCCCCATCTCAGCAGGTGCAGCTTGCTTTGATACTGCCACATCATTGCTTCTCATTTTAGCCTGGCAGGAGTCCGGCCTATTTTCTTTGCTTTCCATAACAGAAATATCTGGCTCTATAAGACCTCCTGTTTCTTTACTCTTTTGCTGATTATTTTCCAAAACATTTTTTTACTCACGCTTGCAACATCTCCTCCCTCCATCTCCACGGAAGAAGTTTTCTCTCTTAATTCCTTCTTTTTCCTTTCCAGCTCCTCACTTCAATCTTCTTGATCCATAAAAAGTGTCTGAACTCATTTTTAAGCCTCTAGTGGTATACGAGACAGGGGAGGAGGCCCTCTCCCATGCCACATCAGCACTTCCTCCTCCTCTGCTGTCCGGCTCCAAATTGTGCTCCTCCACTTTGCTCTCAGGAAGTCAAGCCCCCTGCTGGAAGAGTAGGGGAATTTCCCCGGTGTCCTGGCCAAATTTCCCTCATTCACTGAAAATACCACCAACAGCTTAATCTGGTTTAAGATCAGTTGGCATTCATCTGTATCCCCTTCCCCCTGGGTCGTGCCTGAAAATAGGCAGGATTTGTCTAGTTCACTTACCCGGTCAACAAAAATAAAATAAATAACCATGATAAGGATGACCAAGAACACAAAGAGCTGGAACATACTTTAAATGAGCAATTAAAGCCTCTAAATTTAGGGACAAAATAAGGAAAAAGAAAAAAAATGTTTAAGAGACTTTAATGACTGCGATAGGGGTGAAGTTTATCTAGGGGTGAAGTTTATCAAGGAAAAAGGTCCCGGAGAATCGGAAGATGGAGATTGCATTCCCGTAAAAGAAATAATTTTTTTTTAATTCAGTGAACTTTATTAAATTTGTGGTTAACAAATAACAAAAACAGACAAGAAGCATGAAACAGGAGCATGTCTAGACAGCCCCACCCAGGCACACCACTTACCCCCTCCCCATGGTTTCCTCACCCCTCAATGCAGGGTGTGCCAACCCCCAAACTATATAGCAGTTGAGTAACAGTGATTCCCAGTACAGAAATAAAGGTAACCGGGGAACCAGGAGAGCATCAGGCTGGATTAATTCAAGTAGAGGGCATAAAGCTTGCCCCATTTTTTGTTAAAGAGATGAAGTTTGTGGCGGACACTAGCAGTCAGGCATTCCGTGAAGACAAAAATAGAGTTTGTGTTGCCATTCCTGATGTGATATGGATGATTGGTCAAGCCAATGTTTGAGAACCAGTTTTTTAACTGCCATGGAGATAAGTGCCATGTGGTATCTCCTCTCCTTTTTTTTGTCAATAAGTTTTTACTAAATTTGTCTTTTCTCATAGTAAAAATGAACAGTTACATGAAACACTAGACGTCAGTAAAATATTCCTTGACATGAAATGCATTACACAGATAAAATATTAGATCATACTCAAAAACTTTAATCCAGACATTTAGGTAAAGAAAACCCTTTAAAATATATTAACTATATGAAAATTAATAACTGTTGAGAATCATGGGTAAACATATTATATAAACGTATTAATATTGAAATTGTAACTTGAATAAACATATACCATCTCTACATAAGGCATTGAAAGGGATGTGTAGGGTAGGTGGGTGAGGTAGGCCTCATCTCCTGGCCTTTATAAATCAAGATAGAGTATAATAGTAATATAAAAATGTCTACTATAAGGGTATTGTATGTCAAGGGTCTAAATATTCTGTAGAGTTATAAAGATACGTTCTTCTTGAGTTATGAAGAATATTTATGTTCTCATCATACTCTGGTATACGGTGGTCCATTTTTTGTCAAACTTCTTGGACATGTCATTTAATGTTAGCCCTAAATGTTCTGTTTTGAGTATATCTATAATTGCATTTCTCCATTCTTGTATTACAGGTATATCATCTTCCAACCAGTGTTTTAAGATAATCTGTCTGGCTATCACACCTATCAGCATGAGTGCATTTTTGGGTTCATAGGACCACACAGATGTTGGGTCAAAATGGCCTATAATGCATGAATGTATTGTTATATGATCATAAATCATAGGATAATTTATGAAAACATTTTTAATTTCATTCCAGAAGGTTTGGATATGAGGGCAGTTCCAAAACATATGTAACACAGTGCCTGCCACAAATTTGCACGTATGAAAGACCTGGGTGACCGCCAGACCCATCTTATGTCTCTGATATGGCATATAATAAAGATTATGGATTGTCTTAAAATGTACTAACTTTAAATTGACTGTGCTAAAGAATGTAAAAGGGGAAGACCAAATTTTATCCCAGTCTCAATCTCCTGTATCTACTTGGAGTTCTTGTGACCACCAATGAGATGATTTTACCAATGAACTTCTAATTAGATCCACATATAATATATACATGGAGGAAATGGACCCAGATAATCTAAGACATCCCAACCAGTATCTCCTCTCCTTAACCCCAATTTGAGAGTAATGACCTATAATGCAGATTTTCTGGAGTGAAAAGCCTGTCCAAGCCCAGGAGAGGATTGATGTGACTTTTAATTAACTCCAAAAGAGAGGAGATCTTTTCACAGGACCAAAAATATGTATGAGAGTACCACCATCCTCCTTGCCACATCTGGCACAGGAAGAGGAGGAGAGGTGACTTATTTTAGCCAATTTGACAGAGGTGTAATACATGTAATTTAAGATTTGGTACTGTGTAAGTCTTAGCTTGTCCTAGGTGTTATACTGATACAAATCTTTCCTGATAAGGACCCAACTGAGAGGAACACCTGGCATCAGGACCTTCCATATTTTGGAACCCTCTAGATGCGAAGAATGAAACATGGACAGGAAGAGCGAATATAATGAGAAAATGCTGTGAGGCTGGATTGCTAACTCCTGTATCTGTCCCAGCAATTTATCTAGCTCTGAAGATATTGGGGAGGGGCCAAATTGCTGTAGTAACAAGTGTTGCAGTTGGAAAACTTTGAAGATATGGATGGGGCTCAGAAAAAATTTCACCAGGATCTCAGGAGAGGAAGTAGAGAGTCATGGGAATAAAATTCTATCACTCTAGCCTCCTGTAATTGGGGAAGCCACCCAGAAGGGAGGTAACTATCACCTAACATGATGTCTGGGTTAGATAAGATAGGTTGGGAAAAATCATCAGCCGGAATTTTATGCAGAGGAGCACATAGCTGTGAGAAGACCCTGGCTGAAGTATCAATTTCTGAGGCTCGAACGATGGGTGGTAACTTCTTCCAAGAGGAGAAAAAGATGGAAGATGGGGAAAGGTTAGAAGAAAGGAGCAAATGGGATTCTATCTGTAACCAGATTGGGGTATATTCTTCTTAAGGGTGATTTAATAGTAGAGAGAAACACTTCCCACATTTCTTAATATGGCCAGCCCAATAACAGTATAGGAAGTTTGGGAGTCAAAGACCACCAGAATTTTTAGATAGTCCGAGCTTAAGATATGAGCATATTGGTGACTTAGCTAACCAAATAAATTGAGAAATGAGGGAGTGGACTTGCCTAAAGAAGGAGAGGGGAAGCCATATATTCAGCATATTTAAAGGATAAAATAATCTGGGTAGCATGTTCATTTTAACAATGTTAATTCTGCCCCATAAGGAGACGGGGAGGGTTTTCCATCTCAAAATGTCTTGGTGGATGACTGCTACCAAATCCTCGAGATTGAGCTTTCTCATAAGAGAGAATCTGTGGATAGAAGGATACCAAGGTATTTAATATATTTAGGGGGCCAGCGCATCCCAAAGCGGGTAAAATCAGCCTCGTAGGAAAAATGGTTCAAGGGAAGAATTTCTGTTTTATTACGGTTCATCCTGTAGTTGGAAAGGTGACTATACTGAACAGTCACTCTAAGAGTCTCCTCAAGGGAGGAGGAGGAGGAGGAGGGGTGCAAGAGATGTAGAAGAATGTCATCCACATACACCGATAAGGAAGGTATCATATCCCCCACTGGAATACCAGATATGAGAGGGGAAGAGTTCAATTGTCTTATTAAAGATTCTAGATAAAGGTTAAAGAGGAGGGGGGACAGCGGGCAACCTTGTCTAGTGCCTGAATAAAGGGGAAACTGAGATGAGAACACCCCATTGCAATAAATTTTAAGAGTCGGGGATGAGTAGATGGTTTGGAGCCAGTGAAGGAACAGGGAAGGGAAATCCATTCTTTGCAGAGTGGCCCACAGGAAGGTCCAATCAACCCTATCAAACACTTTTTTGGCATCAAGAGAGATCAGGGCCATAGGGGTGGGAGAGAGCTGAGTGGCTTGGAAGATATGGGACAGTTTACGCAGATGATCAGAAGAGGATCTACCAGGAACAAATCCAACTTGCTCCAGACTAAGAAGATGCGACCAGACCTTCCTAAGCCTAGTGGCAAGAAGAAGTAATGTTAATAACAACAGGAGCAACAGTCATTAATTTAAAGAGTACCACTCAGAGAAAAAGGGAGGAGGGCATCCACTAACCACAGAGAATAAACATAGAACACAGAATTTGACAGCAGAGAAGGACCTCTTGTCCCTCCCAGTCTGCCCATTTTTTTCACTGACTATATACTGTCACTAGAAACTTACTTGATCTCGGCCCCCCCTTCCCACTAAGATTCCCTTGTGTCTATCCCATACATGCTTGCAGTCAACCACTGTTTTTGCCACCACCACACCCATGGAAAACTGTTTCAGGAATCCGCCACTCTTTCAGTGAAGAATACTTCCTCGTATTTCTCTAGAATTTACCCCCCCTCCAGCTTCATTGCATGTCCCCTTTTATACTTTTTTCAGATGTGGAGAATGCATAATGGATGGGGAGAGATTCCCAGAGAGGGCAGAATGTGGGAAAAAGAAACAGAAGAAAACCAGAGGGAAGCTTAAAAAGAAAACAGCCAGCTCAACAGCCAGCGAGGAAATTGCCACAGATCGGCAACCAAAACAAGCAAGTAATATACGAGATAAAGAATATACTCGTACATCTCAGACAGGCGTTTAACAGACATTCAGTTACAAGGCTTAGCAAAAGGATCACATGTCACTCAATCTCCAGCATCAGACAGATTTAAACAGGGTGGTGGAACTTCTAAAGTTTTACAGCAAAATCAACCTTAAAGGAGATCTGCGCTGAATCTATAAGTCAGTTTCCCAGTAGAAGCTGTTTTTTAAATACTGGTTCAGATTCTGTTATTGCTCTAGCTATCCATGCTTTTTAGTTATCTTAGTGGATGTTTCTGATTTACAAGCAGCTGGCAAGAACCATTTTAGAACTGTATGTAGTTTATGCCCCTGTTCCATGCTTCTATTGCTGGCACAATGCATTTATATTCTACTATAGAACTCTGAGGGTGTTTGGGACATAAACTACATTATACATTTCTAAAATGGTACTTATCACCAGACTGCAAAGCAGAAACACCCACTGAGATTACTAAAAGGCCTTTATAGATGGAACACTAACTGAATTTTAACCAATACTTAAAAAAAGCTTGTATTAGGGAAACATTACTTACAAGTTCGGCACAGTTCTCATTTAAGGAACATTTTGGTTTGAGAGCAGCAGAATTGCCCAGAGATAGAGTTAAATCAAGCATATATATTAATACATCCCCAGGAGCCACTTATTGCAGGATAATAGTGGTTTCAAACGCATTCTGCTCAAGAGAGTACAGCGAAGCGAAGCTGAGATGATCTGGCTCGAGCAGAAGGCAAGTGGAACCACTCTTACCTGCAACGAGTGGCAAAGGGGGACACATTAAAATATTATAGATTGATGAGCGCTCAATGACATTTAAAAGAAAAAAATACTGTCCTGGAACGTTCTTGTTTTCAGGGTATCTGGGTGCGAGACACACTTCACAGAATATGAGTTTCTCATGCACAGGAGAAAGGAATGCTCTGACTGGTCAGGAGTGCTCAGTCAATCTATAATCTGAAGAATATGAACTACCTGGTAATGTATGGTTCACCCACAATGGTGCATGGGCAATGTGAGCAAAGTCATTTAGGGTGCTGGAATTATGTCGCCCAGAATTATCATGGGTGGTATTCCGGCACTCTAAACTGACAGTGCCACGGGACCTTCAAGACAAAAACTTAGTTTCTGCAGGGGGCTTTGCCCCCATCCTACCCCTGATGTGGAAGGCCTTCACTACCCATACCACCAAAAATAAATATGACAGCCTCGGGGGGGAGGAGGGACATGCTGTGAAAGGGGCACAAAGCTGGCCCAGTGGCACTGGAGGTTGAGGCACTGGACTCCACACCTCGTGCCATGCCAATGACCCAGGTTCAAGAATGAGCCCGGGCCATCGGGAGTTGGCGGGATGAGAGAGGATCTTGCGTCTGGAGGACTGCTCTCCTCTCTCAGAGAGGGAGGGAGGGAGAGAGGGATTGTCATCCCACCTGTCTGCTGCCCTCTGGTGGGGGCTATAATGTAGTGCAGGTAGGGAGGGCATAGCAGCCAGTGATCACGGCATGTGTGTGCCCCCACATGCATGCGGCCATGCACCAGAAGGAAGGGAGGTTCAGAAAAAAGCAAAATGGCAGCCGGGGGGCTTCAGGAAAGACCCTCCCCATCCCACTGCTCTGCCGCTGCTGCCTTTCTGGATCTTGACTGTGCTCCAGGGAGGGAGGAAGGAAGCTCTCTTCCTGGCCCCTCCACAGGGGGCAAGCCATGGGGGGTCTTGGGATGGTTGGCAGTGGGTGGGCATGCGGGTCAGCAAAACAGGGCTAAGTCCTCATCCCCCAGTGTCCGGGGAGCAAAAAGTACCAATTAAAAAAAAAGAAAAAGGGGGCACAAAGTTGTGGGATGGCCAACAGGGCACGAGTGCGGGATGATCTATAATCCAGATCACTCCTATCACTCATTGCCTTCTTGCGGCACCCATATTATGGCACCCTAACAATGGGATACAAAAATGTAGATAAAGATGAACTCAATAATGATCTTGCTGAGTGTGATGTTTGCTCAGACTGTGAGACTGATGTCTATGACCAAGAGAATGACATGGATCTAGCTACTGTATACACATTCTACTAAATGAGGACACTGAACTTTCCCCTAAAAACACTGCTGAGCGTGATAAGATGATTATCTGCAGGATGTTGGGGGGGCAATGGAACCTATTTAAAGAGCAGCTGACACTTTCAGGAGAACTTTAACAAAACATAACATTTAGAAACTGTCCAGCTTGTATTTCACATTGGTTCTGTATTCCTAATCCCCGTTATTACTGGTGTAGTTTGCATGAAAACAGGATCTTTGCTCCTGAAGAGTTCATCTATTCCTGTTGCTTTCTCCCTACCTGGGGTCATAATATACTGCTTGTGACATCACAGTTACTCCCATGGTAACAGATTGTGATGTCACAACACAGGATTATGACTTGAAGTAGGGAGTAAGCTAAAGAGGCAGATGAACTCTAAGGTATAAAGATCAGGTATTTGTGTAAATTTCCTCAGTAATAAATAATGGGGAGGAGAAATCTACATAATATATATGGAATGCAAGCTGAATTGTACCTAAATATCATGTTTTTCAAAGTTTTCTTTTAGGCATCCGCAGCTCTTTAAACAAAGGATCATGGAACACCTTGAATCCAGCAGAGCACAGGATCTGAGACAGCATGGATTCACAGCAGGAAGGTCATGTCAAACAGATCTCATTGATTTCTTTGACTGGGTGGCTAAGGTCATGGATCAAGGGGGAGCAGTGGATGTGGCCTACCTGGATTTCAGCAAGGCCTTTGATATCGTTCCACACTGAAGACTTGTGAACAAGCTGGGCAGCCTTGGAGTGGGTCACAAGGTGGTAAACTGGGTTAGGAACTGGTTGAGTGACAGAAGACAGTGGGTCTCGGTAAATGGTGCTCAGTCTGAGGAAAGGAGGGTAAACAGCAGGTGCCACAGGGATCAGTCCTGGACCCAGTCCTGTTTAACATCTTCATAAGTGACATTACAGAGGAGCTGGAGGGGATGGTGTGCCTTTTTGCGGATGACACTAAGATCTGCAACAGGGTGGACACTCCAAGAGGGGTGGCAAAATGAGAAGGGACCTAGGTAAACTGAAGGAATGGTCCAGAGTGCGGCAGCTGAGATTTAATGCAAAAAAAGTGCAAAATCATGCATATGGGGTACAAGAACCCAGGAGAGGATTACATGTTGGGAGGGAGAAACCAATGGTCACCAAACAGGAAAGGGATTTGGGGGTAATCATATCTGATGATCTAAAGGCGGCCAAACAATGTGCCAAGGCTGTGGGGAGAGCCAGTGGGATGCTGGGGTGCATAGGGAGAGGTGTCACCAGCAGAAGGAAGGAGGTGGTGATGCCACTGTACAGATCATTGATGAGGCCTCATTTGGAATACGGTGTCCAGTTCTGGAGGTTGCATCTCCGTAAGTATGTAGACAGGGTGGAAGCAGTCCAAAGAAGGGCAACAAAGATGGTGCAGGGCCTACACCAAAAGTCATATGAGGAGAGACTGGGAGACCTCAATATGTATACCCTGGAGGAGAGAAGAGACAGAGGAGATATGATAGAAACCTTCAAATATCTAAAAGACATAAGTAGGGTACTGGAGGGTAGCATTTTTCAGAAAAGGAGATGTCCAGGAATGAGGGGGCATGACATGAGGTTGGAAGGGGGTAGACTAAAGGGTAGCATGAGGAAGAATTTCATTATAGAATGAGTGGTGGATGCATGGAATAGACTCCCAACAGAAGTGGTGGAGCAAACACAGTGGGGGGATTCAAGCATGCATGGGACAGGCATAGGGGAATAGGGGAATCCTAGCAATAGGAATGAGGAGATAAAGCCAGAGATCAAGTAGGGTCTGTGACTTTTACGGTAGGCAGGGAAAACGGGCAGATTAAATGGGCCTAGTGATCCTTATCTGCCATCGGTTTATGTGTTTCTATGAACCAGAAGAACAAGTGATAGAGTACAGGAGGACACATTTTTCTAATCATTATTTTTATTGAGTGTGTCAAAAAGTTTTACAACAAGGACACAGCGACACTGGTTTTAACATAAAACAATATTAATGTACTTCAAAAAATCAAAGAGTCAAACATCTATAGAAAACAAAGAACGTGTATGTATGTCTAAAACAAGAACTAAACATCTAGTATGCATCCTAATTCTATTGTAAAATCTATTCAGCATTTTTCAGAAAAACAGTAACATAGAAGATAATGTATGGTCTTTGGTTAATAACTATACTGTAAACACTTCAACAGGTTACCATGACATGATTGTAAACCTTGAGAGTGCAGATTGAGAGGTTTTCACATGTCATGGCAAACTCAAGAAGTGTTTTCAGTGTTGTTGTTAACCAAAGACCATACATTATATTTTATGATGTATGGGCTACCAAGATTGTGTAACTGTGGATTGAATTACTTTACTGAATTATTTTACGGAACATTGACTGTTGTGAGCATTCCGTTTTGTTATACCATTGATATGACATATGCAAGAAGGGTTAACAACAGAGTGATGTTGTAACAATGTCATAACAAAGTTGCAATATATAGATCGTTAAAATAATAGCATCGAAAACAATGCAAAAAAAATCTTGTAATACACATCACCTTCTCAACAATACCACACTTCACTCCCAATCATACCATTGTTTCGTTTTAATGATAGTATTATCACTACGAAACAAATGCGCAAGCACAGCCTGATGCCTCGCGCTGACCGCGAGCCGCCTTTTCCAAGAGTCAGCACAAAGGATTTCAAAGCCAGCTCCGTGGTAACCGAACAGTACCTTACATTTCCTTTTTTTTTTTAAAGAAAAACGAGTAACAGCTACACGTTCCATTGAAGTGTAACTACATTTTCCCTCTTACTGTTAAACTGAACTGTTTCCTGCACTTTCCTGTTCAGCTCACCAGAAAAAAAATGCACAACTTCCCGATTCCTCGTTGAACATGTCAGCCCTCACAAAGCTTCACCAAGTAAGACCTCACCAGGTTCTCTCATCCCTATATTACAAAAATTAAAAAATAGGTTTCAGTAAAATACTCGGCTGAAATTCCATCTTGAGGTTCTAGGGACAAGGAAACCTCTTGAGCTTCACTCTCGAGGTTATCTATGTCCCCAGAACCTCGAGATGGAATTACAGCCTCGTAATTCACTGTAACCTATCTATTATTCTATTTGTAATCTGCTTGATCTCTGTTAATAATAAGGGCTCCCCATACATTATAATACAACAATGTATCAGCACAGCATATCTAAGATATGAAAAGTATCACCTCCAGCCCCATTTAAAAAAGCCCACATGAAACAAATAGTCTAGCTAATACAAAGGGGCTTCACACGGCTGATATGTAACACAAATACAAAACATACAAACAGAAGAACAACCAACACCTGACACACAGACAGACAAAAAGACAAATAATATCCATAAATCAGATTGTTGCACTAAGCGGTTAACCACAGCCCCCGTGCCTAGTCATACTTCCCCTCTATCTACCAGGTAAGGAGCCATCCCTTTGTAACCCTCCTACAAATAAGGTTTCCAAAAAAATTACTTGGGTGCGCCTAAATGCCCTCTGCCAGGCTGGTATCCTGTGTCTAAATCCTTTTCTGAGGTTTGCATGCGAGTGCTCTGTTAGCCTCCATGCCTGTCTCTTTAAGAGACATTATTCTGAGTGCCGGCAAGGTGGCGCTGAGGGTTGAGGCGCTGGACGCTACACCTAGCGCTACACTGGTGACCTGGGTTCAGGAACGGACTTGGGTCGGCGGGGGTCGGCTAGGAGAGGGAGGATTGAGCATCCCAACGGATGCTCCCCTCCCTCTGGAGTGGGATACCAGGGGTGCTGCATGCACCTGATGTCCTGAGAGAGCCAGTGAGAACACGGGCACCCAAGGGGTTGGTGGCTCCATCTAAGGGAGTCGGGGAGGGGGGACACTGTTGGGCACTTGGGAGAGACATGCATCAGAACGTCGCCTCTCTGGATGTACATCCTCATGCCGGCATCTCAGAGGGGCTGGGAACAACGGAACCACAGAAAAACGGAAAAAATACCCCTCAGCGGTCCTAGATGATGACCGTCCCAAGCCATCCAGATCACCAATTCCAGGACAGACCCCGCTGTGCAGGTGGTGGAGAAAGAAGGAGAGCCACTCTAGGGGCAGATCCTGAGTTCGGGGGGCTGGTATGGGATTGACGGCCCAAAGGAGTGGACATCGAGGGTAGGGAGGAGTGATAAAAAGAAAGTAAAAAAAAAAAAAAAGAGACATTATTCTGTAGTATATAATTAATATAGGTAGGGGCCGGGGTGTTTCTGGGCTCGAGTCCCGCACAGGCTGAAGTGCTTTTGCTTCCTTTTGCCATTGCTATTTGCGCAGAGGAAGCTCTATCAGGAAATGTAACTGCTTGCTGGTTATTTGCTGTAGTAATAATAATACTGTAGTTTATCTAACCTGCCTTCCTTTGTGGTATGGACTTTCTGCATTTCACCACCATCTTGGTTCTAGACTGCCTAATGGAACAAATCAGTGCCTTTGGGGCCCCTAAAATGGAGTCTGTCCCCCGGGGTCTTGTGGGAGTGAATTTCTGTAGGAATTGTAGTTTTTACATTTTGGCACCAAAACAGACTTGGAGGTGGAGACCTTCCTTTGACAGACAGATGGATCAACCAACAAAACCTTTTAGATCAGAGGGAAATCCCAGAGCTGCCTGCAGCAGTGAGGCAGAAGTGAGATGGAGCTGGAAGAGTGAGCAGCTCGAGCTAGTTGAGCTGCTGCCTCATGGGGTAGTGTGAGGATTTGCTGGGAAGGCTGAGTTTGGCCTGCCTGCCTTCAGCTCTTCTGCATGGAGAGATTAGAGCAACCTTAATTCGGACTTCATCTCAGTATTTTTGCCGTGCCCTGAATATTGGGTACAGCGAGTCAAGAGTCAGTCTGAGTTTGGAGTTGAAAGAGTAAACAGTTCGAGTGATTTGAGCAGCTGCTCCTGTGTAGTGCACAGGGGAAATTGGCAGGAAGCCTGTGTTGGGCCTGCCTGCCACAATCTTCATAAGTGAAGAGGCTTTGATACTGAGACCAGATTTCATCCAAAAATGCAGCTTTGCAATCAGAACCTGATTTATGACAAACTGGATTTTCCTAAAGTGGACCGAAGATTTGCCTCGGTGCAATCGGCCTGTCAGGACCTAAGACTGCCGCAGAGCATATGGTTTGCGCACAGACACTGTGAATTGTAACTGAACTGCTATCCAAACTGTGGTATTTGTCTTGCTTTTACTATAAGTGTGCTGAATGCTGATAGTGGGTCTCGATTTGGTTCCCCACTGTCTGATTCTGTCGCACTTGCTGGAAGCTGCATCCAGCAACTACCGGACTGTTATCTGAATTGTTCACCCAGTCTGGCCCTGCCACTTTGGCCCAGACAGATGCTCACGCCACTGAGAGAACCATCGACGAGAGACCAGCCCAGGGATCAGCCCCCTGCTCAACATCACGAACAGGAACGACACCACGGTGAATTGCGTGGGCCCTGCTTCTCCTGGCCATCCAGGGTAGTGAGAATAAACACCAGGGTAGCTCCCTGCAACAACAGCTCAATCAAAGTGTGTCATCTAATTTAATTGTTTTGCCTAATTGTCACAAACTGAGCCATCCGGCTCTGGATTACAAATTGTGGGTTAAAGTGCATGCATGTTTTCCTTCCATCACAGGGCCGCAATCAGCTGCAACGCCAGCCTATCCTGGACAACACTTCAGGCTAGCTGTAGTTCTAACTGGGTACCCAGAGTGTGTGTGACTGTGTTACAGGGACTTTTAAGTGCATACCTTATAGCCTGAATTATTCAGATCTCGAATCAACCACCAGATTCTGCCCCTTCCTTGTTACCGCCCCTTAAATAAATCAGATCTAAATCTTTTTGCATTGAAACTGGTTGTGGTGTACCTCTGTTTGAATAGCATTGATATACTGTTGGTTGTTTTGCTAAATCTTATTTTACGGGAATCTCCAGGGCCAAGCCTGCTGAACCAGCCCTGGTGGTAAGTGCAACAAGTGTGGGGTTAAAACTGTTGTCAGGGGCAAATTGCAACTGTGTATTCTGTGAACCATTTTGGCCACTAGAGAGAAAAGAGGGGATAACAGTGTCCTGGCGGGCTGTACCCAGGTCAGCTACGTTACCACAAACCCTGTCCTCTGGGTGGAGGCACCTGTTTCTAGTACCCAGGCCCCTCAGCCTGCATCTGGTCAAGCAGGCAGGGGTAGTATCCCTTGGGATAGCACCACCTAGGGGTTACACCTCATCATATTAGAAATGAGAATAAGAAGTAAGCACAGCCATGCCTAAATTGAACGCAAGATCAATAGATTAAATAATTTAAGTAAACTAAAATTAAGTAAATTAATCCGGACTCTCTCCAACCTATTCACCAGCCCACCTCATCTATCCTTACTACCACTTGTTCTAGAGGGGTGAGCAAGTCCAAGTACCTGCTCCAGTATTGTTCAAACTTATCACGCCCACCCTTTAGGTCATACTCCATCATCACAGACCTCCCTTCGTGACCTCTGCCTTTAACTCCTATTTCACCACCTGCACCTCTTATCTCCTATTTGCCTTTTCCTACTCCACTCCCATCTCTATCACCCACATTCTTGACCCTTCTTCTCTCCACTTCTCCTTCCCACCTGTTACTCCTGCTACTTCATTAAGAACAATCCTGGCCCTCAATCCCCAGAAAGGCGGGAGCCCTGACGGACTAGACCTCAGACTTCAACACCTTTCTGCCCCTGCCTTTTATATCTCCTTCCTTCTCAACCTCTCATTCTCCCTGGCATCAGACCCAGACACCTGGAAACACACAACCATCATTCTCCTTCTTAAAGGGGGAGATTCCCACCCCCAGCAATTACGGCCCCATCTCCCTTCTGCCAACATTATCCAGACATTAAGAACATATAGTACTATCTTATCTCCCTACCTTCCTTGTCTCCTCCTCCTTCTTCACCCACTTCCAGTTTTGGCTTCTGCAAACACCACTCCACCACCTCCTCCCTCCTTTGGCTCACTGACTCTATCCTGACAGGCATGGATCAGGGCATCCTCATTGTGCCACCATCTTTGTCAACATGGCCAAAGTTTTCAACACTGTTGCTAACTTTTGGTGGGTTGGAGAGGAAGAACGCCCATTGCTACACGCTCCTGAGTCTGTGGAGAAGCCTCAGAAAGCAGGGTTACACTGCTTGTTTTATTTTATAACAGGTATAATACTGCTGCCTAACAGAGTGTAACCTTTCCAGTAAATCATTTTGCACACACGCTCTGGTTGGTTTGTTTGCCCGCCTGTCTTTGTTTGCCCCAGGAGGAAAGCTGCAGTGGTGGTCTGCAAGCTGCAGCCTGGGGCTTAACAAAGAGCCCGGTTGGACGGTAAAAGGAGGACTGTGGAAGCTGTTTGCCAACTGTAGATGTTCCATGAATTGCGACTATACAAACTGCCTATAAAGGAATGTATTCCAACCTGTATTCTTCAACGCCTACAGTGACTTATTTTTGATATATCTTGATATATCATGGTGCAGTAAGACTTGGTGCAGCAAGAATGTACAACTTGCTATTTTTCACTTTTTTGTCTACAACTATTTTTACTTTAGTTTTTCATTTGAGTTCGATCATTTTTAGTTCATTCTAACCAGATTTCTCTATTTCTCATGTGTTACTTATTTTTAAGCTTATCTTTCACTTTAAATTCATTTTTTACTTGTCCGACCCATCACGTGGTAATTTCTGTTAAATGCGCATACCTGAGGTTGGCATTCTGATCTTACCAGTTGCCATATCTGAGTAACTGCACCATAGATGGACAGACCTATGTTCCTTTTCTGCTTGTTTTGCCTAACCAAAGAAGTTTTCAGCTTGCATAGCTAAATTAGCCAAAAAGATAAGTTAAATATTTTTCCAGACAATCTTTGCCTCTTTTAATTACTTTAGTAGACTTCAGTCTTGGAGAGTGATTTGCTTGGTGCATCATCAGTCTGGAAGACTTTAGGCACAGAGATCTGGTCAGCATTTCGAGTAGCACTTGCACCATTTTTGGTGCAGGCTTTTTATCTGCAGAGAGTAAGTTTGGTGCTGTTTTACATTTATGCTAAGGTCTCACAGTAAATTTACTTCTCTTATATATTCAGGGCATTATTAGGAAGCTATTTTTTATACAAAACCTTGTCACCCTTTTTTGCTCTGCTAGGTCTTTTTACGTCTTTTAATTTTGATCATCCGGATAACTACTTGTAGCTTCAGTTTATATTGACTTTTGCAATATTAGTGACCTGCTTTAAATATAATTCAAATGTACATTACAGTTAGCTAAACACTGCAACATAGACTTTCTTCAACGACTCCTCAGCGGGAGCCCCTCAACCATTTTTCATGGCAATTAAGCACAACAAGTCTCTCAGTCCACACAGAAAGCATTTCCAACATCTAGGGCACAATTTTCCTTTTGCTACCCACAGTTTTCCACACTTTTCTTTGTCACAAACACTTTTAAAAGCTGGCAAATGCTGTAATTTGATGCAGGACAGGGCATACACTCTCAGGCTTTACTGCTCCTTGGTAAACAGTTAGCATTTAATAGCAGCACATGGATAACAGCACACATCGGCACATTAGTTAAACGTTGCTTCAGTTGTTTTGGGCTACCCACTGCCAGATAACCAAAATGCTAGCCATTGTCCGAGTGACCTTTCTTACATTCCTCCCTAAATTCCAAACCCAAATCCTCAGCGGTGCCTCCATTTTTGTAACCCCCACTCAGGTATGCCGTTTCTATCTTACCGCTCTACCAGGTGGGCTGGGTTCAGTGAGGAATATGTCACTTGGCACATTAGCTAGGTTTGGCTACTCTGCAACAGGGGCACCCAAGTAACTCTGGACAAAGGAAGCAATAACTGTAAGGTCCAATACCAGAAGTGGGATTCTAAAGTGTGGCTTTTATTCACATCCAACAGAATAAACAAAGCATAGATGGACCCCCATGGGGCTACACTCCTGGTAATGCAGATTTATGGAGATCAGAACATATCCTTATTCACTTTAGCCCTCAGGCTCTGAAACACACTGGGCACACAGCCTGAACTTGTACGCTGCTCTGGGTTTCCCCTGGCTCAGCTCCCTTGCCAGCCACTTGGACACTTTCCATTTAGCATGGAAACATTTACTGGTGGCTCCCTAAACCACCTATGAGCACTTCTGCTCCTTCAGGGAAACTTCCTCATCAATCCCACATCTGGGTACCTTTCTCAGGCACTGACCAAGTACCTGAGAGAAAGCAATAGGTGTCCCAGAGTAAATCTGTAGAGGTGAATTTGGTTACTAGTGATGGGGGGTCTCCCACCTCTTGCTCCCATAATTCATACCCAGCCATTTCTCTGGGCTGTAACACCTCATCCTTTAAAACACTTTGCTGTGTAGATTCTTTTTAAATTTATTCACATTCAATCTACTGTCTTTACATCCCATTTGTGCTGAACTTGAACATACTTAAATAAGTGGCTATGTCCATTACTCTAGACCCCCCACAGAGTTAAGCAGTCCAATCCCCACATCTTCCAAACTGTACTTGGCTGTCTTTTCCTGACCCCACAGTAACAGTCACTTTAGTTTCATTTTGTGTCAGGCGAAAACACATGGCCCTTTAGCAGAGCAAACTCACCCCTTGGTTGCAGTTGCCTTATGGGCATTTTCTCCTCAAAGGAAATCTCGTCCAGAACTTCAGGTGCCTCAGCACAAACTTAAATCAGGCAGCTTCTTTTCTCCCTAGCCGGACCAGGGGAGTTGCCGCTGGAAGCAGGCTGATTCCTTCCCCCCATCCCCGCAGGGATGGGGCCCTGAACCACTGAAAGCGGTCTCTACCTCTTCAATGTGTTCTTCTTGTGTTCCTCTTCAGGTGAGAACACACACCTATACCAAAAAATAGCTCTTTGACAGAGCTTAGAGCTCTGACGGCCTGCCTATAGCAGATCACCTCTACTACAGACTGCAACAGACTCTACTCAACTCACTTCAAAATCCCCAGTGTTCTACTCTAACCTCCAACTGCAACATTCTGGTGTGGCTTATGCAGCTGCGACAATTCTAAAATGATGTTATCCCTCAGTCTCAGCTGAGACTGAGAACAGAGTGAGACAGTGTGAAATCCATTTAACTGGAGTTTCACAAGCTACCTTCCCTGCCTACCATTATGTGTTACTGGGATTCTAGTAACCCCAGGTAACAGGGGGGTTACACAAACATGGTAACAAAAATGGCAGGAAAAGAAAATCCATGCTGAAAGCAAGTAAGGTAAAAACTAAAAAAAAAAAAAAAATTTAAATCTCTGACCTGAATACAGATAAAGGGGAAACAGTTAAGCAAAACAAAACAGTCTAAGATCAATGACCATTTTGATCCACTCATAGGTGCTCCAACCCTTCAACTATCCCAAGGTGATACTCTAATCTGTTCAGAATATGAGAATAGTACACCAAATCTAATCCCAAAAAAATATTAGACTCTCGGCTGGACTAGCTGATCAAGTTGACCAGCATATATAAGTGCTTCAAAAACTCCCATTGACATAAAGGATAACATTGCATCCATACCTACTAAGCTTAATGGGGAACTGAGCCTGATCTCAATAATAATGGTGAGGCAGTTGGGACTCCTATTGCAATAGAGACTTCAGGAAGTCTGGTATATGATACTTTTATTGATGTTTCAGACTCCCTTGAATTCTCTCCAGATTACTTCTGTGAATCAAACCAAAAACCAACTTGGCAGTATGACCTAAAAAATATAGCCAGTGAACTTCAAGAAACTATAAATGGCCTTAAGCAGTTTACTATCCCTGGAAAAGCACAAGCTGAGACCTCCGCTAGGCAATTTCTTTAAGTGACTCAGTTGCAACCTATCCTTTTGCTCTGAGTGAGGATTTAAAAAGTTCATTTGTAACCCTTATGATGCTTACTTAATGATCGATGACCATTTGGTAAACTTAAAATATGAGCTAGATACAATTATGAAGAACACAACTGTTAATGGTTCTAGACTGGATGATATAGTACAAAAACTCAATATGTTAGTTCCCCAGGAGGGTTCTCCTTCAATTATCCTGGAGAATTCCACACAAACTCGCCCTGATTTCCTTACTATTGTTATTCCCGATACCCCCTCTCAGAAAGCTGTTCAAAAACATCAGAGAAAAAATCTGGAAAGAACAAGAATAAGAAAACAAAAAATGAGTCAAAAATAAAACTGCAGATAGTAGCACATCAGACTCTCTTTGTACACAACAGCATGACTTTGTACATATTGTTTCAAAATATCCTGTCAGTCAAACAGCAAATGCTGAACAAAACATATTTACTACAGAGCATAACAATGGTCATTTGACTCACTCTCAGCTAGCTACAGCTGTACCTAATAAAACTGTAGAAATGACAGATCCCTTCCTTCAAATAGGGGTCGCACTTATAGAAAACATAGACATTCAACTGAACAAATCTGAGGCTAATTTAAATTTGCTCAGAAATGACTGGAATGTTTGGAGCAAAAGTATTGAGGCGGACAAATGTACCGCAAATAGGGAGGGTTTACTCCATCCAAATGCATCAGTTAAGATAAATCAAAACTCTCCAGAATCTGCTGAAAGAAGAAACTTGACAGATATCTCAGAATGTGCTATACTTTGCTTATATGACTATACTTATGCTCAGGATATGACATTTAATATTGCTAAGGGATAAGATTGTGCACCTACTGAGGGCAGCCACTGGGGCTGATATTGTAAAGTCTGATATGGCACAAATATGGAGGGATAAGGATGTGGATAGAATAGAGTGCCTGTTTATCTTCTGTTCCCCTCCCTCCCGTATTGCTAATCAGCTATGGCTTAACAGTGAGGCTCAAAAAATTAGATACACACTAGATTATGTTAACAGGAAGTTTGTTAATAATTGTAGCATAGTAACTGGAGAGCAACCAGCACAATTAAGTAATTACAGTCTGAAAGCTTGTCCTAATGAAACTTCGATTAAATTGAAAGCTATTCTGATTAATCTCTTCACCTATGCCCTGAGGATACTAGATGGATATTTTGGAATCATTGAGGTATATAGATGGAAGAATGACACAAACACTGGGTCTGTAGATGTCTTAATATGGAAACAGGAAGTGGCAGATATTATTTTGAGTAAAGCCTCATTATTGGATAAGGCTGGTGTCCATATACTGGACAGTTCCATTTTGACTGGGTCAGGGCAAAGGAAAGAAATAAACAGCTCTGCTGCTTTGGAGGATAGGGTTACAAATATTCTACTTTTATAAGGACTGGGTAGAACTAAAAATGAGAACAGCTTTAAATTAAAAACTACAGTTCTCGATCTCTTGTAACAAATTCTTAACATCTCTATAGAAAATGAGGATGCTATCTCTGTCAGTAGACAGGGACTTGATCTTGACTGTGATCTAATCTCTATTAAGGTGGGCTTTTTGAGCCTTTGCAAAAAGATTTTTAGATAATGTTGGCTTACTGGATGCAATGGGACTTCATATAATCCCAGCAGATCCTAGTCACTGTCACACTATTGTGACTACTAATGGAACTAGGACCAAAGGACTACAGATTACAAGTAGCCAACAGGTTGGGAATTCCACACCCCAATATATAATGTCCCAACCTCCAGTAAGTTTCATATCCTGGCTACCCAAGAAGACTGACTAGCAGAATCATATATTCCTGACCCAGACAATGATTTAATGAAACAGACTCTTGTTTCTTGGAACATTTCAGGTTTAATTAAGAAATCTGCAGATAGGGAATGGACAGACTTGATCACAAAATTTAACATAATATATCCTCAAGAATCCTGGCACACTTCATGTACCAGTAGTTAAAGCTGCTAAATGAGGAAGAACGGCTAGGGGTTTAGTTACTTGGGTTAAGAATGACAAAGATACATCAGCTGACCTATTATATAGGAATAATAACTTTCAAGTCTTTCTTATTCAGATTAAAAAAAAGAAGAAATTCTGTCTAATTAATGCATATGTTCCCCTGAATAATTCCAAGTTTTTTGACCCCACTATTTGGGAGCAACTAGATGAGTCTGTACATAAGAGCTGGGCTGTTACTTCCTGCAAAGAAACCCTGTTATGTGGGGACTTTAATGCGAGAATAGGGCTTTTTGATAGATATGCAGATAATAATTTTCATAATTAGTGCCATACAGAAACTTTTAAATTATTCAGAGTTTCAAGGGATACCAGAGCAAACAAAATGTGCTCCAAGTTAATAGAATTACTTTTAGTACACTATTTGGTTCCTATTAATAGTAGATTATGGGGGATAGTCAGGGAAATTTTACTCACTATTTCTCAAGAGGATCATCTATAATAGATTTTATTTTTTTAGCATGGGGACATGACATTTTGGGAAACTTTTGTAGTGCCCACAAAGGCTGAAAGTGATCATTTCCCTTAATATTGAAATCATTAGACTTTAATTCCATACCTGATCCCCTTCTTTCCTCCCACGATTGGAGATACAGAACAACAAGATCAGGTGGCATGAAACTTCTGCAGGGTTGGTTGGAGATCTACTACAGAATACTACTGCCATGATTCTTAAAGGTAGCTCTGATTTTGTATTGGTCCACAATGGCATACAAACTTGCCTTGAGAAAATAAGATCTCTTTTAACAACTACAAACATTCAAAGAAGTAGCACAATCAGTAAATATACCTGGTTTGATGCTGAGTGCCGTAGGGCCAAAAAAGATCTTAGCCACAAAATTAGGGTGGCCATATTTCAGAAACAGCATAACACATACAGAGATTTAAACAAAACTAGAGAAAAATATAAACCGTTTTTAATAAAGAAGCAAAAATAGTTTCAACAAAGGCAATGGGATAATATGTTAAATATTATTAATAACAAATATAATTAATCCTATTGGCTACTTGCGGCTAAGGGAACAAATAATTTAAAATGTTAAACTGATTCCCATATCTCTCTCTTGAAACATGGACAGCTTATTATTCTAAAAAAAATTTTTGCTCTGGACCAATGATGCCGCATGACATATTAACTATTACTATGGCACAATTTGCTGTATTTACAAGAACTGAAGTTTACTACACAATTGCATCTTTAAAACAAAAAAAGGCACCGGGCCCGACTCAGTACCTGCAGAGATATATTTAACATCCCCATCAGTGTGGGCCACACTACTTACAATATATTTTAATCTCTGCTGTAACAGGTTAGCCTTCCTTTCCTCATGGAAAGGTGCAATAATAATAATATCAATATACAGGAAGGGAGATAAAGCTAACCCAGCTATGTTTAGGCTCATTTCACTTCTTGACAGTTTGGGTAAAATGTTTGCAAAATTTAATCTTAAAAGACTTACTGAACAACTTGCCAAACTAGGGGGTTTATCAGAATCACAGGCAGGATTTCAACCTGGATACTGTACAACAGATAACTGTTTCATAATAAGGCACCTTTTTGAAAAAATATGTAGCTGTATGGAACCAAACACTGTATGCTGCTTTCATTGATTTCAGCTCAGCTTTTGACACTATTTCTCAAAATTTTTATGGAGCCTTATGAAGGAAAGGGGCTTTACACATGAAATTATAGCTATTATTTTTTTTTCCAATTGTTTAACCAGGTGAGACAATCTAAGCTGAAAGCTTGTTTACAGGTGTGGCCTGGGCGCACAGGGAAGTTAAGTGACTTGCTCAGGGTCACACAGTATGCAAGTGGGGAACTGTGGGATTCAAACCCAGGTCTCCAGATTTGAAGCTTAGAGCCTTAAACCACTGCACTATACTGCCTCCAGTAATAAAACCATACACAAATATCTGGGTGCAAGTGAGGTTGGGTGCTACTGGTCAGCATTCTTCCACTTTTCCAACTAACACTGGTGTCAGGCAGGGCTGTGTCCTTGCCTCTTTGCTTTTTTGCATTTATATTGACAGATTATTACTGGAACAGGAATGCTCTCAGACTGATTCTCCTAAAATTATGAGTAGGCATTGTGCCGTTCTAACTAAACAATTTGGACTGTTATGCAACTATATACAATTTAACGGTCAATGAGCATAAGAGTCAGGTCTTAACTTTTGGTACAGAGGCTGTTAGAAAACTTGGAAGTCAGGAAATAACAGAGTAAAGTCTGTGAAAAATTATACCCATTTGGGCCTACAACTCTCAAACGGTGGTAGATGGACCAAGCATATACAATATTTATTAATAAAGCTCAAACAGACTGCTACCTCATTTAATATTTTTAATAAGAAATTTAGTGGAAATACTATTAAACTTTTCATAACAGCATTAAAGACCACATATAATGCTCAGGCACTCTATAATGGGGAAATCTGGGATTCACATAATATGGATAGACTTGAGGTACCGTTGAACAAGCTACTTAGATCTAGTATGGGACTGAATAATTCTGTACCAGCCTCCTTAATTAGAGCTGAACTTGGGCTTCCTAGCCTTAGGATGTACTTTTCTGCTAAAAAAGTTAATTATTGGATTAAAATTCTTCATCATAAACATAACAGGTTAACTTACCTGTGTCTAAGGGAGAAATACACATGGCTTAATCTAAGCCATCTTCAATCAGAGTGGCTTGTTATAATATTTAGATTACTTCGGGACATGGGTCTTGAATATTTAAAAAGTTATGACATCAGAGGCATTTCAATTAGCCTGAAATACCAAGCTCATGTCACATGTAATTAATTGAACATTTCAGGATTAAAGATCTGAAGCACAACTCAAGATTGTATATCTCGCCATGGTTACGGTCTAATGATAATTTTCATTACTATATATATTATTTAGCTATCCTTACTGATTCTAACCAAAGAGTTCAATATACTAAATAGAGACTGGAGTTATTCCCAAGCAACATCTTGGATGCTAGATACAATAACGATCTAACAACTCAGGCCAGATACTGTTTCTGTACTTCCCTTTTCCCTGAAGATTTAAACCATGTCGTATTTGTATGCCCTGGTACAATGTTCCAAGAAACAAATGGTTAATACCACTAGTGCCCTTGATGGAATATCACTAGTAGCCTTGATGAAAGAGAGATGCCTGGATATTGTGGCAGTCACAGAAACATGGTACACAAAGAACCATAACTGGGATGTCAACATACCAGGGTACACAGTCTACAGGAGAGACAGGGAGAGTAAAAGAGGGGGAGGAGTAGCTCTCTACATAAGGGAAGGGATCAAGGCAACAGAACTAAAGGGTAAACAGGGAGGAGAGGAGTCATTGTGGGTCACCTTGGAGACAGGATCTGGCACCGCAATCTGCACGGGAGTTGTATACAGACCCCCCCCCCCCCCCATCTCAGGGAGAGGAAATGGACAGGGAAATGATAGGAGGCATACTTAGAATGGCAGAAAAAGGGGAAATATTGTTGATGGGGGACCTGAATATGCCAAATGTTGACTGGAGCACATTTGCTGCAGCTATATCCAAGAGCAGGGTCATTCTTGATGCCATACAGGGGGCATGTCTTAGACAGCTAGTGTTGGAACCTAGTCAGGAGGGAGCAATCTTAGACCTGGTACTCTCAAACAGGGACAGTGAGAGGATCTTGGATTTGGAAGAGGGAAGTCATCTGAGAACAAGCAACCACCAAACAGTGTGGTTCATGATAAACACAGCCATGGAGTCAAGCCATACAAAAGTGAGGGTACTGGACTTTAGGAGGACTGACTTTGGCAAAATGGGAGAGCATCTAAGGAATGCATTAGCAAGTAAGGAAGGAGGGGTGGAGGAACAATGGGGAAAAATCAAAAATGCCATCACAGAGGCAACAAGCCTTTGTGTGAAGCAAATAAACAAAACAAAACAAAGGAAAAAAACACTATGGTTCTCAAAAGAGGTGGCAGGGAAGGTTACGGAGAAAAATATAGCATTCAGGAAGTATAAGGAATCACAGAAGGAGCAGGACAGAGAACTGTATCAGTTAAAGCAGAAGGAAGCAGGAAAGGCAGTCAGAATAGCAAAGGCCCAGGCCAAAGAAAAGATAGCCAACTCAGTTAAGATGGGGGATAAAACCTTTTATATGTACATTAGGGAGCAGAGAAAGTCCAAGGGAGGGATTGTGAGGCTTAATAAAGGGAGGGGGTGGGCAGAGGGAGACAGTGAAAAGGCAGAGATACTGAATGAATACTTTTGTTCAGTATTCACCAAAGAAAAGGACGGGGAGTTACCTAAACCAAACAATAGAAGCACTCTGGATACGGGGGTCAACACCAGTCCATTCACAGAAGAAAAGGTCCTGAAAGAACTCCTGAAATTCAAGGTGGACAAGGCAATGGGGCCTGATGGGATTCACCCCAGAATTCTAAAAGAACTAAGAGGAGAACTAGTGACACCACTGACTACCCCTTTTAACAAATCATGGGAGGATGGTATGGTACCTGAGGACTGGAGGAGGGTGGATGTGATCCCCCTTCACAAAGGTGAGAGCAAGGCAGAGGCAGGAAACTATGGACCTGTAAGTTTGACCTCAGTGGTAGGGAAAATGATGGAATCACTTCTGAAGGAAAGAATTGCTGAGCACCTAGAGGCCAGTGGGGCACAGGACCCAAGGCAGCACAGATTCACAGCGGGAAGGTCATGTCAGACGAATCTAATAGATTTCTTTGACTGGGTGACCAAAGTAATAGACCAGGGAGGGTCTGTGGACATGGCCTACCTAGACTTTAACAAGGCATTTGACACAGTCCCGCACAAAAGATTAATAAGCAAGTTATCCAGCCTGAGAGTGGGTCCCGGCATAGTGGCCTGGGTAAATAATTGGCTGCACAACAGGACGCAGAGAGTAATAGTAAATGGAGCCACTCCAAAGAAAGGGGGGTTACTAGCAGGGTACTGCAGGGTTCAGTACTAGGGCTGGTCCTCTTCTGTGTCTTTATAAGTGACATTTTATTATTTATTTATTTATTATGGTATCAGAATTACAAACCTTTGAGTCAGTGACTCTTTTGCAAAGGCTCCACGTCATGGTTAGACACAGGTACAATAAATTAGACACCGGTACAAGAAACAGTCAGGTGTAGCAATACAAATACAAAGATCTGGAAGGGTGTCAATAAAATGAGGCAGAGACACAGGTACAATAAACAATTGGATGTACTAGTACATATACTATATATATATATATATATATATATATATATATATATACTATATATACATATACATATATAGAGGAGGCAACAAAGATGGTGCATGGATTGCATCACAAGTCCTATGAGGACAGGTTGAAGGCACTGAACATGTACTCCCTGGAGGAGAGGAGGGAGAGAGGATATGATAGAGACATACAAGTATCTTACAGGAGGAACAGGGTGCAGAATGCACTATTTTAGCCGAAAAAGATGTTCCAGGACTAGAGGGCATGGGATGAAGTTGAAGGAGGATGATTCAGAGGAAGCGTGAGAAGAATTTCTTCACAGCAATTGGTGGACAAGTGGAACACCTGCCAGAGGAAGTGGTGGGGCTGAAACAATCACAGGTTTTAAGATGCATGGGATAGACATAAAGGAATTCTGGAGGTCAGGGGTAAGGGGGCAACAGACTTCCTGGAAAACATAAACTGAACTTACAAACTTAAATGGGCAGACTGGGTGGGCCATAGGCCCTTATCTGCCGACACTGTCTATGTATCTATGTATCTATATACAAAGTTAGGTTTGGGTAGCAAAACTACAAGGCAGCGAGCACTGCTGCAGCTTATGTAAAAGCAGAGATCAAAATGTAAGAAGGCTGGACAGTAGTCCATTGTCAAGGATGGAACAGGAAAGGTAGAGCGGGACTATAAGGTAGGCTGGAGCTGTGGGCAATTAGAGCTACAGGTGGTGCAGAGGTGGCTCTGGAGTGAGGATTTGAAGGGTCCAAGTCTGTTCTCATGAGTGATGGAGGCAGGGATGGAATTTATCCACTACTGGGGCTCTGTAGATGTATGACCTCTGGGCCAGGGCAGTCCTGACTCTGGGCACATGTTGCAAAGATTTGGTGGAACTGCGGGTGAAGGTAGCAGAGGGGACAGGGTGAATCAATGATGACAGTCCGGGTGGGACAAGACCAACCATAATTTTCTTGACAAAGAGGCAGTTCTGGTACTGGAGACGCTCCTCAAATTTGAGTAGGTTGGCTAGAGTGTAGAAAGTCCAATTGTGGGTAAGCTTGGCACAGCCTGTAAGGAGGCAGCATGCTTTGTTGAGGGAGGTTTTGATTCTATGAAGGATGGTATTGGAAGCAACCCCATAGACAAGAAGCCCATAATCAATGAGAGACAGGACTGAGGAGGTAATAGTGAGCCTAAGGCTTTGGGGGGAGGCAATTCCTGTGGTGGTAGAGAAGGCTGATACAAGAGTTGACAAAGGAGCAAAGGAGGTGGATGTGGTCATGGAAGGATACTGCCGCGTCAAAGGTAACGCCAAGATATTTGAAGCTACTAACTTGTTCGATGAGGTGGTGACAGTTAGTTAATATTTGAAGTGGGGAGTCCCGGAACTTGCTCTGGGTGTGGGTGAAAAGCATGGACTTTGTTTTTCTTACAGTTGAGAACGAGCCTGTGGTCAATGAACCAAGACTCAGCCTGGCTGAAGGATTTTTGCAGAATGTCCCACATTGCAGAGGGACTGGAAGGAAAAGTATGCCTCTTTGCAGATGACACAAAGATCTGCAACAGGGTTGATACACAAGGGGGGTGGAAAGGATGAGAAGGGAATTGACAAGGTTGGAGGAATGGTCAAAAGTATGACAGCTTAGATTCAATGCAAAGAAGTGCAAGGTAATGCACCTGGGAAACAAAAACCCAGGGGAAGAGTACACAATGGGAGGGGGGAGGTACTAACAAGAACAAAAATGGAAAGGGACCTGGAGGTAGACATATCAGATGACCTAAAGGTAGGCAAGCAATGTGAAAAGGCAGTAAGAAGGTCTGGGAGAATACTGGGATGCACAGGGAGAGGCATCACTAGTAGAAAACAGGAAGCTGTTATCCCTCTGTACAGACAGTTGGTGAGACCCCATCTGGAGTACTGCATGCAGTTCTGGAGACCCTATCTCTGCAAGGATATAGACAGGATGGAGGCAGGTCAGAGGAGGGCAACTAAAATGGTGCACGGTCTGCACCAGAAATCATACAAAGACAGACTAAAGAAGCTTAATATGTATACCGTTGAGGACAGGAGGGAGAGGAGGGACATGATAGAAACTTTCAAGTACCTCAAGGGAATCAGCAAAGTCCAAGAGGATAGCATCTTTCAGAAAAAGAGATGTGTAATAACAAGGGAGCACAATTTGAAGATGGGGGGGTGCAGCTCAGGGACAACGTGAGGAAGTATTTTTTCACAGAGAGGGTGGTGGATGGATGGAATGGCCTCTTGAGGAGGTCATGGGATCAAAAACAGTGGGGGAATTCAAGAATGCATGGGACAGACATAAGGCAATTATAGCGGTGGGTAGGAATAATTTGTTGGTTAACTAGGACCAACAGCTTATCCAATAGGTAGGGAACTGGGCAGACTGGGTAGGCCAAGCGGTGCTTATCTGTTGTCAGAGTCTATATTTCTATGTAATACCATTCAAACTTTGGATCATAATCTTTTATTGAAGATATTTTTCAATATGAATGATGAAATGATTATTAGGACTATTGCCCGTTCTTTAGGAAATATCTCCATAACTCATCTCAGATTTAAAGGTGCTACTAGATTAGTTTGTGTAGAAACCTAAAATGCAATAATATTGAGATAAGTTCCATGCACTTTGGTTGAGTTCTGTCCTATGCATTAATAAGATATGATTTTATTTTATTGTACCTGCTGACCCTGACTTTAACAATATATTTAGAGCTTAGCTATAACTGATTGAATTATGTACTTATCTTTATCATGTATTTTTTTATTTACGTATGATGTACTTGTATTCTGCCATTATGCTTTTATCTACTGCACTTTATAAGCATTTATGCTTTCTGTATTTAAAATGGTCTTTGACCGATCAATAAAACTGAAATTGAGCTGAATTTTTGGCAGAGAGCAATCTTGCTATTAGTGCAAGGAGGCAGCTGATTAAGGAGCTAGAACTTTACTACTAGAACACTTCTGACTCAGCAAGAGTCAGAGCCTGTTGGAATTAAGCAAACAGATACTTTATGAGAAGTGTAGGGTCTCAATTAGGGTAAAATAAAAAGAGTTGGTGCTCGTCTCTAAGTTGGGGGAAGGGGACTATATCTTGGCAGTTTGCTAAATCTGGAGGAGAGCCGTTAATTGGGGTGTGTGGCTTAGGCAGAAGAAAACCATGTGTCTGCAGTTAGACTTCCCAGCTGCTAGCTTTTTTAGAATTAGCGTAAAGAGAGAGAATTTTTTTTCTTTTCCTAAGCTCATAGATAGTCTGCTGAAGCATGGCTGGAATTGTTTCTTGTTAGACTGAATTATTTTTTGTGAAACTGAATTCACTAGTCTCTTAAGACCAGAGCATCCAGACTTGCTCTGTCCTTCTACCCCTGCTCATTTCTTTGCATTTTGCCCATCTCTGTAGCAGCCAGCTGCTCCACCCCACTGCTAGCCACCACCTGCTATTCTGCATTCCCTCCTTGGTCCTTTGTACCCTACTGTATTACTGCTACCCCTCCCCTTTTTTACTCCTATTTAACTGCTGCTCTCTCCCCTTTTTCATTAGGGGTCCTCCAGCCTCGATCGGAGACCAAATCCTCCAATCGAAAGGAAATCGTGGTTTGAACAACCCAGAGCAACCCATCCGACTCCAACAGCATCCAAGTATGGGAGAGAGACTGTTGGAACTTTTACATTTTGGCACCAGTCCCTCTGGTTGCGCTCACTGGTGTTCGTTATCTTCAGTAGCTGTGCTTCCAGGCGGCTGGCATTTTGGAACTGTGGCCAGCACTCCCTTGGATCTTACTGTGGCTCAGCTACAATGCAGCCTGCTGTTCTGCTTAACTTGAATTGTCTCCCACCCTCCCACCTCCGCGCTTGTCCTCTATTAAATACATTTTCTGACCCACCCCCTCTCCAATCAGGCTCATTCACTATTACTTAAAGGGGCCAGCGCCATATATCTTAAAGGGGCTAGCACTCCTTATATATTCCTTCAATATGGGACGTCACATCACAAGTATATATATCCCCATGCCTCGTGGCTCATTTTATTTTATTTCTTAGCAGTACTTCCTCCCCACTATTTTCCATACAGAGATGTCTCTAAATCTAGTGCCTCTAATAATAACTCCCATAAAGTACCCTTCTTACAGATCCACTTACTCAATGGCACCCTACTCCTTCAATACCATTATGCTGCAAAACATTACGCTGTGGATATGGAACTTGCTAGATGTCTTAGACCACAGCTCCAAAGTCCTGTTGCAGTAAGCATACCTGCCTGCATTGCACATTATGCTGTTTCCCTCTATCATCATCACACTGCCACCAAGTCAAGGATGCCAAATACTACCATTCACAAACAAACTAGACAACTTCTTCTAAAAATCTTGATACATGGTCTTATAAAGGTTCTCCTCTTGTTGCTTTGTTCTGGTAATGTTGAGTTGAACCCAGGGCCTATTGCATCCGTTGCTGCTCCAGTCGATCTAACCCAGTTAAAAGGTATCAGCTTCTTACACATCAATGCATGCAGTCTTCTGAAAAAGCTTGACCTAGTGCAGGCCTGGAAACTGCATGCAATGCCAGATGTACTGGTGATCTCAGAATCGTGGCTGAGGCATTCCACCCCAGATCAAAATGTTAACATTCCCTCATATAATATTTTCAGAGCTGACAGACCTACTATTGGAGAAGGGGTTGCAATATATGTTTCAGACAAGTTCCTGGTCTCAGTCATTGACTCCTCCTCTAAGCACAAGGAATTCAAAAGCCTTACCCTAAATATCTCCTTATCTTCAAGCGAATCTGTTCGGGTACTAGGCTGCTACAGACCTCCGTCAGGAGAACCTGAAATACTAAATCATATTTGTTATATCCTGAATTCCTCTGATTCAGAAACCATTATTATGGGTGACCTTAACTTAGACTGGAATTCTACTAGCTCCCTGCCACTGAAGGACTTCTGTGACACCACAGGTTGCATCAACTAATCTCTGATGTAACTCAACCAAGTATTAAAAACCCCGCATGCAGTACTCTCCTGGACTTAATCCTCACTAACAATCCATATAGAATTTCTCAAGTAGTAGTATTCCACAGTGACATTTGTGACCACAGGGCATAGGCTGTGTAAGGTACACTCCAAAAACTGCCTCCACTTCAGGGTACACCTATAAAAGGAGTTACCTCAAATTTAACTCATCTGTTTTCCTGACAGACCTTAACAGCATTAGATGGCAGGATTTCTACCTTGCCCCTTCTATCTCTGAAGCTTATGCAATATTCCAGTTCATAGTCCTGAAGGTAATCAACACCCATGTACCTACTGTAAAAACCAGAACAAAGAAAAAATCCTGTCCCTGGTTTAATAGTACTCAAAAATCAGCTCTGAATTATAGGGATGCGCTCTGGAAAATGGCTAGAAAAACTAAGTAAGACTCCAACTGGGCTGCTTTCAGAATGATTAGGAATCACTGTACTAAGCTGATCAGATCTGAAAAGGCCCAATATTTTCAGAATGTGCTTGAGTCATCCAAGAACAACAGTGCTAAATTCTGGCAGATCCTGAAGGAAGTAGAAGGACATAAATCATCTTCCTCATTGCCGATCAAAATCACCCATGGTGACAATACTTGTACAAATAGACAAGACATCTTAGAAGCCTTCAATAACCACTTTGCCACTGCAGGCCTAGCTTTCAATACCTCCCCCTCAAGCAGACTGATAAATCAGCAAATGAATAGCATTATACCTTGACCCCCTACTATAACTTCCCCGAGCTCAGCAAAGTTTAGCTTCACCCAAGTCACACTTAAACAGGTAGAAGACCTACTAACTTCCTTAGACATTAAAAAAGTGCAGAAGCTGATCAAATTGATCCTGCCTTACTAAAACTGGGTTACTATCACCTAGCCCCACCAATCACCGACCTTTTTAACAAGTCCCTAAGAAAAGGGGCCTTCCCCCCAGTGTGGAAAACAGCCCACGTTATTCCACTGTTTAAATCTGGAGACCCAAGTGATTTAAATAATTGCAGACCCATTTCTTTACTAACCATCCTGTCAAAGCTACTAGAAAAACTGGTAAACTCTCTACTAAGAGAATTTTTAGAAACCCATAAAATACTAAATCCACTCCAGCCTGGTTGTAGATCGAACCACAGTACAGTCACTGAACTAGCCAAGGTCTATAATGATTGGCAAACAGCTCTCAACAATAAAAAATCACGTAGCCTCACTTTTCCTTGATTTAAGCAAAGCGTGCGATACGGTGGACCATGACCGGCTATTGACCCTACTGAAAAACATCAGGTAAGAAGACAGTGCCCTTAATTGTTTTTCTGCTACCTTGTAGGCAGGCAGCAACAGGTGAAAGCACAGGGTGACCTCTCCCCCAGGAAAACACTTCTCAGAGGGGTCCCTCAAGGCTCAGTATTGGGCCCCTTATTATTTGCAATATGTATCAACAATGTTGACCACAGTATTAGCTCTGCTAGTGTTCATCTATTTGCAGATGATACCGTTCTTTACATTGCTTGGTCTACCATAGAGACCACCTGATCTGTCTGCCAACTTAGGCATTACAACTATAATGGGTGAATCCCTAGAAAAAGTGGACAAGTTTACATACCTAGGCTTTCGGCTGGACTACAAGCTTTCTTCTATCCCCCATGTTGAAGAGCTTTCTACGAAACTAAAACAAAGTCTGGGGTTATTTTTCAGCATCAAACAGCTGCTCACCTATGATACTAAATCTAGGCTAGAACAGACTATGTTCCTTCCACTATTAGACTATGCAGACTTCCTTTATAGTAACTGTCCTAAAATCACTCTTGCTAAGCTGGATGTATTGTATTATAGAGCTTTAAAATTCGGCACTGATTCCCCGTTCAAAACTCACCATTGCTCGCTACACTCCCAACTAAGCTGGACCACTCTATACACCAGAAGGTGGAGTAATGCCTCTATCTGGACCTTTAAAGCCCTTAACAATAAACTCTCCCAGTACATATCCAATATCTTTCAGTTTACACCCTGTGCGTACTGTCTCAGGAAACACGCTTAGATACAGCTCAATATCCCCAGGGTCAGATCCCATTTTGGCACCTTGTCTGTTGGGTATATTCTTCCAACGCTATGGAACTCCCTCCAAAGTACCTTAAAGCTAGCCCACTTTTTTAGTCTATCCTCCTTCAGATTCCTTTTAAAACCCCTATTGAAGGAGAACTGCCAGTGTTATACCTAACTCCTCCCCTTATGAGGTTTTGTATGGCACTTATACCATTACGCCTGCCTTCTGGTGCCCCAGCCACCCCTTTTCATAATCATCTGCTTGCCTCTGCTTCCCATCTCTCTCCCCTGCTTCTCTTATAGTTCTCATCCCTCGTCCTGCTCCCATCTTGCTTCTGTAACCATTCCTTCCCCCTTCCTCAACCTCTTGCCCAACCTCCACCTGTTCCCTGTACCTTCCCTTCTGCAAACTAATTGCTCAGTTAGTAGTTTTTGCACTCATGTTTTGACTTTTAATTATGTGTGTATGACTGCCCTCACTGTATTGTATTCCTACGCTGTACAAACCCTATTGTGTTCCTTTTTTATATGACCTTGTACTGTGTTGTATTGTCCCTCCAGGACCACTTTGTAGACGAGTACCTCAATGGTGTATCTCCTGGTAAAAATTAAATTGAAACTGAAAATTTTGGCAGAGAGCAATCTTGCTATCAGAGCAAGGAGGCAGCTGACTAAACAGCTAGAACTTTAGTGCTAAAACACTTCTGACTCAGCAAGAGAGTCAGAGCCTGTTGAGATTATGCAAACAGATACTTTATTAGAGGTGTAGGGTCTCAATTAGGGCAAAACAAAAATAGAGTGCATCTCTGAGTTGGTGCAAAGGGACTGTATCATCTTCGCAGTTTGCTAAGTCAGGAGGAGAGTTGTTAATTGGGGTGTGTGGCTTAGGCAGAACAAAACCATATGTCTGCAGTTAGACTTTCCTACTGCTAGCTTTTGGCAGAGAGCAATCTTGCTATTAGGGTTACCACCTTTTAAGAAGCCCAAAGTGGGACATTTTGTACTGAAACACGATTTTTCGCAGGACAATACGTAACTTCGACCAATGCAACAGACATGTTTTCTCTATATAATCAGAATTAAGGCTAAGTATTGTAGTTTCTTAGTTGCTTCTATTGTTTCTTATCATTTTAAGGTCTTTTAGTTAAGATATGATAGTTTTCTGCAACATTTAGTGGAAAATTAGAAAATATTTTTACTACTACAAAGTCAGGACATGTAGTATTTTTCATGTTTTTTTGCAGGACACAGCTGCCAAAATCAGGACTGTCCTGCAAAAATAGGGACAGGTGGTAACCCTACTTGCTATCAGAGCAAGGAGGCAGATAACTAAGGCAATAGAACTTTACTGCTAGAACACTTCTGACTCAGCAAGAGTAAGAGCCTGTTGGGATTATGCAAACAAATACTTTATTAGAAGTGTAGGATCTCAGGGTAAAAAAAAAAAAAGAGTTAGTGTGCTTCTCTGAGTTGGGGGAAGAGGACCATATCATCTTGGTAGCTTGCTAAGTTAGTAGAAGAGCTGTTAATTGGGGTGAGTGGCTTAGGCAGAAGAAAACCGGGGGTCACAAAATATTTTGAAGGTGCAAAACCTTCCAAAAGTTCTGTAGCTGGGGCAAAATTGGGGAAATTGCTCTGAGTGCTATACACAAAACTTCCGCAGCTGTGGAAAAAATACACTACAGACTGTGGAAAAAAGTGCAGCTGGGGAAGTTCCTAAGGAAACAAAGCCATCGATAAGTATGGCACATCCCCTGAAAAGCTATTCTCAGCCAGTTTTTTTTCCACAGTTGCGGAAGAAATGTTGCACACATGACAGTGAGGAATAACACTCCCTGAGCAAAATGCAGTGCTCCAACAATTGAAATACAATTATAGTGGAGGTGAGGCACAAGTAATAGCAAACCAGTGGGTGCATATCAGTGGCAGTTGTTACAGCAACACTAGCACACATTGTCATTGAATGACAATAAATAACAACCACCAGACCCAGTGCAGCCCATGAAGGAGCCCCACAGGCAGTAGAGGCTGAACATCCTGCAGTGAGTGCTACTGCAGCAGGCAACAGAAACACTCCAGGGAGAGACACGACCATCAGTTACAGACAGCCACTCAGACAGCCACTGTGGTGCATGAGTTTGCTGGTACCAGTGGTGCTGCAGTGGTCCCAGTCGAGGGAATGGTTGCTGGTCTGTCTGTGGGTACTTTCAGCTACATCTATGACATGACTGTCAAAATCTGCTGCTCTGGCTAATTTGGATCACTGTTGTTGTGCCTTCTAAGCCTTTCCTGCAGCCGTGGGTCCACGGTTGCGGATTTTCAGCACTTGTGGACAGCTGCTGAATTTCCGCAACTGCTGTTTTTTTGCGGATTTCTGCAAGTGCGCAATTTTTCTTTCAGAATATCCCACACCAGCATTTCCGCAGTGCTGCAGGCCTTTTTCCTGCAACTGCAGGATTTTTGGCTGTCTTTGTGAATCCTGCCCTAGGTGTCTGCAGTTAGATTTCGTTGCTGGTAGCTTTTGGCAGAGAACAATCTTTCTATCAGAGCAAGGAGGCGGCTGACTAAAGATCTAGAACTTTACTACTAGAACACTTCTGACTCAGCAAGGCAGCCTGTTACATGTTGGTATTGGCTTCTTACCCTACCCTCCCATCCTTAGCCAATTCCACTTTTATAGGCACTGGATTTGATGGATGACAGCTACTTCCTATTTGACAGCAGGAAGGGAAGGATCACTAAGACACATAGGATTCATCAACTTTGAAGGAAAAGAGTAGCTCTCTCTTCCCCCACCCAAGCTGCTGGAGGTCTCACTCTGAGCAAGGAGGAAGGAGACTACCGAGGAATACAGGAAGTTCTGGTCCCAGAACAGGAAGGGGGGAGCTGTAAGGCACAAAGGCAGTAGGAAAGTAGGCAGAAAAAAATAAATAAAGAGAGGGAGGAGGGAGTAAGCATACAAAGCAACAAGAGAGGGGCCACAGATAAGACATGATGGGAGTGGTGCAGTGCAGTGGCTGTGGGGTGGCAGTCTTCCGGGAGACTTTCTAGAGGATGTGGTGCTGTCCCATCTGCAGGCACCTCTCTGGGCTGAGAGAGGAGGTTGGTTGTCTCCACACAGAGTTGGCCAGGATTCAGTGGACATCATCCTTCTTCCAGGGACCACAGAGTCTGCCCCCACTGCCTCAAAGGTTGCCTGGGTGGAGGATTGGCTGGAGTATGGTGGGCTCAGGAAGGGTGAGGGTGGTGGGGCAGAGGCACATCCCTCCTATGGTTAAACTCCACAACTCTTATGCTGTGCTGGCAGGGTAGGACTTTCCCAAGGTGGCACCTGCAGTGGAGACCAAGGAGTATGTGGGTATCTTCCACAGTGGAGACCGCGGGAGGCAGAGGACCACAGAGGAGGAGGAGGAAGCAACTCCGGGTGGGGGATTCTATTGTTAGGATGGTAGACTTGGGGGCGGATGGAGTGGGAAAGAGGGAGGTTAAGTGCCTATCTGATGCCATGGCTTGGAGGGATGGAAAGCACATCCAGAGGATCACTGGGGCAGCAGGATGAGAGGCATAGCTTGACATCATTGTCCACCTGGGGGAAAAATGATCTGGTTGGTGATGAGGTTAGGGTAGTGCAGGAGGAATTCAGGGAGCTAGAAAGGGGTCTTAGACAAGTGGCACACACTGTAACCTTTTCAGAGGTGCTACCAGTCAATGACAAGGGGGAAGGCAGGGCACTCTGCACCATAAGATTCAATGTATGGTTGAAGGACTGATGCAGAGCAGAGGGCTTTGGCTTCATTGGGGACTGGGGTGCCACCTGGAGGGATGCAGGCCTATACAAGTGGGATGGACTGCATCTCTCCAGGAGGAGAACCAAGATCCTTACTGAGATGTTTAAATGCTTCATTGGCAAGCATTTAAAGTAGCCAAGGAGGAGGCAATGGTAGGCAGGAAGAAGACAATTGCCTCCCACCCACAGGATGAAGCAGTCGGTAGGAAGGACCCCAGGGTTGGAAAATTAACACTAAAACCTAAAACTGAGATAGATAGAATGGCAGAGATGAGGAAGAATGGGAGTAAAAACAGGAAAGGAAGTGAGGGAAGACATGGGGATAGGAGGGGAGCCACTAGAAGGAGAGGTTGCAAAACTTGGAAGGCCATTTGCGCAAATGCCTGCAGCCTGGGAAATAAAATTTCAGACCTGGTGGCCTTGATGGCAGAGACTGACCTGTACATTGTTGCAGTTACCAAGACATGTTACACTGGTAACCATGAATGGGATATAGCCATACCAGGTCATATTCTATTTAGAAAAGACAGGGTGGGGAAAAAAGGTGGAGGGGTGGCTATCTACGTCAGGGAGTGAAATAAAGTAACTAAAGTTCAGGGAATGCAGGAGGGAGTGGAAGCACTGTGGGTCACCCCAGAGACAGGAAATGAAACTGCCATTTGCGTGGGTGTGATCTATAGACCTTCTGCACAAGGGAAGGAGATGTATGGGGTACTAGTGGAAGCCATCCACAAAATGACAGCCAAAGGTGAAGTGCTAGTTAGGGTCACCACCTCTGGATGAGGTAGAAACTGGATGGTAAACCACACCCAAACTCCGCTTCTGGCCTGACCCCTTTTTTATGACTGACGAGTATATCATTTGTCCTCCTCCAAATAAATTTATAATGTCAGAATACACATTAATAGTGATAGGAAATCTTTTTTATACAATTTATTTATTTTAATTCTTTGGCAACCAGGTTAACTTCCATAGGCCACGTAGTCCATTTTACAGGAGTGACCCAGGAGCACAAGGTTAAGTAACTTGCTCAGGTTCACACAGTATGCAAGTGGAGGCTGTGGGAATCAAACTCAGGTCTGCTGGATGTGTCAAGCTCATTCACAGCTTATTGCTCAAACGTCTGTTAAACACTCTCCCATTTTCCTTGCCATGTCAGTCACATATTCTGATATGTTTTGACCAATTTTTGATAACTTAATTATTGATGCTTGTGGTACCTTCAATACTGCATTGTGTTCCCTTTACCTCAGCAGCATACTGCAGTTTCTTTTCATATTTCTAAGACATTCCACAATTTCAGACACACCATTCCATGCTGTTTGTCTAAATGACCTGCAAAGTGTAGCTAATATCATGGAATTTTCAGGAAATACAAAAAATGAGAGCAGTAACTGTTGAGGACTCAGGAGAGAAGTAATCAATGTTGTGATAAAGGCAATAAAAATTAGATAGTTAATTTAACAAAAATGGGTCTAAAACATACCAGAATATAGGACAAACAGAAAGAGACACATGAGAGCATACAAAGGTGTAAAAGCCATTTCTTGCCATAGCGGTAAAAGACCATACTTAAAATTCAGAGTGGAAAAGATTAGGTTAATTTGCTGCTAATTGTCTTAATGGCCATATTTTACACCTCACAGACAGACTGGTTTTACAAACAAAGGCAGGTCTGAATGACATCAGAACTTTGTAACCTGGACATGCAATGCAGCCAAAACAGTGAATGATTTGATACATCAGTTTTAAGAGTATATGAGCACTCAAAAATGGCCCCAAAAACTGGACTGCATTTAATCAAAACCGGATGATCGGATAAGGATCCTAAAAAACGAATTTTCTGGTCTAAAACCGGATAGGTGGCAACCCTAGGGCTAGTGCTGCTTTTGGGAGACTTCAATTTGCCTGATATAGATTGAAGCACCCAGGCTGCAGCCCATAGCCAGGAGCAGAGGCATCTTAGATACTCTCTCCAATGCTCTCAGTGACCATAACCCATATTCATAGTTACGAAAGTCCATAGAACTAAATCACCATACAAAACCATACAACTACAATCTTTCAAGTCTCTTGACCTTGAACCTCTCTTGAGTAACCTTGACACTTCTGACTGGTCCCCCCTAACCTCCTTCCCCTCAGTTGATCAGGCCCTTGCCTACTTCAAATAAATCTTTCTTGTAAACTGGAACACATTTGCCCCACTCAAACAAATCAGAGTCAGAGGAACTCTAACCACTTACCTTGGATAACCACTGAACTTCTGGCCTGCCTTACGGCTAGAGATTGAGCCTGGAAGCTTCATAAAGCTACCCAGCATCCTAGTGATCTCGCAAACTACTGCATGCTCAGAAACACTTGCATGAGGGCTACAAGGTTAGCCAAGTCTGAACAGTTCAAATCTGCCTTCATCACCAACATAAATTCCCCTTCAAAGTTCTGGAAGTTGGTCCACACCCTATTTACCCCCTCATCTCGCCCACCGCCCCCGGTACTTAAAGTAAATAGCTCACTAGTGTCTGACCCACCAGCTGTAGCTGTGGAATTTAATTCCTACTATACCTCCTGCGCCACTGAGCAATTGAAATCCTTCCCCTCCTACCTATCCCCCCCCACCCCTACCAGTGTGCCCCCTCCACCACCCTCCCACCTTCCCTTCTCTTTTGCTACTGCAACCACAAATGATGCCATAAGTGCCCGCCTCACCATCAACCCCGCTAAAGGTGCCTCTCCTGATGGCCTTGACCCAAAACTCCTTTCCCTGTCCACTTCAGCCATTGCCTACCCCCTCTCAATAATCCTAAATCTCTCATTCTCTACTGCTTCAGTCCCCTCTTCATGGAAACAAGCTGTGGTTCTCCCTCTACCCAAAGGGGGGTGACTCCTCATCCCCTGGCAAATATGGCCCCATTTCTCTCCTCCCTACCCTTGCCAAGCTTCAAAAACACACTGTCCTCTCCCAGCTCACCTCTTTTATATCTGACACCTCTTTTTTCATCCCTTTCCAGTCTGGTTTCAGGAAAAAAATCACTCAAACACCACCTCTCTCTTACGGCTCACAGACTCCATCCTAACTGGGATGGACAGTGGCCAAATTACCTCTGCCTTTTTTGTCGACCTGGCCAAGGCCTTCGACACAGTATCTCTCCCTTCTCCTCGACTCACTCCCAGCAGCTGGCCTATCTCCCTCTGCCAAAAACTGGTTCAAGGCCTACCTTATTGGCAGAACCCAATCAGTTAAGATCTTGGATGCCACTTCCCTTCCCCTCCCAATTAGCACTGGAGTACCCCAGGGCTTGGTGTTAGAGCCCCTCCTATTCTCCATCTTCTTAAATGACCTACCCTCTGTTTGCTCCCCATCCTTTGCTATACATATGTATGCTGATGATACAGTCCTGTATGCATCTGGCTCCTGTCCTGATGAGGTTACAACCAGCTTACAGCATGGCTTTAACAAGGTTCAGCTCTGGTTTGCTAACCATCAACTTTTCCCCAATGCCAAGAAGACTGTCTCCATGGCCTTTGGCACAAGGCAGAGACTCTCTAGGCTTCCCTCCCTGCCTCCCTACCTACTTTTCACACCCTTGAGGGGACTTTACTTGAGGACATATCCTCCTTCAGGTACTTAGATGTTTGGTTAGACCAACACCTAAACTTCTCTGGACATATTGACACCATCCAGAAAAAAAATGCGCTCCAAGCTTGGTGTCCTGTTCAGGAGCCGTAGTTTCATCCCTCCTATGGCTAGGCATGAACTTGTTCAGAAGATGATACTGCCCATTTTTGACTGCTGTTATGTATTCTATGGTGCTGCCACTAAGTCCTCCTTGGCCAGACTGGACACCCTCTTCAATTCCTTCCGCCGCTTTGCCCTGGATGCCCCCCCCTGCACCCATCACTGCGATCTTTATTGTGCCCTATCTTCCCCTCTCTTACAAACAGGCAACTCTCCCACTGTGTTAAATTCACCTCCAAGCACTAGTTGGGTGCGCTCCCTTCCTACCTTATCTCTTCCTCCTTTATAACATCCCCCACCCTCCCATTCCCTTAGATCAACCAACTCCCGTACCCTGGTTGTCCCCCACAGATCCACCCAAATCGGCCAATCTGGTTACTCTCACCGCCTCTCAAAAATTTGGAATTCCCTCCCCCTCTCACATCTGACACTCATCCTATGCCTACTCCATCAGCTGTGCCCTCAATAATTACCTTGCACATAGCTGCTCCTGCAATGTCCCTCCCTAATTCCATCCTCTAAGCCCTGGACAAACCCCACCCATCTATCCTCACCTTCATTTTACCCTGTTCACACCCACTCCCCAAATCTCTAGCCCTCCTCCCCTTCCCCCAGATTGCTCCCCCCCTTACTGGCCTCCTTTGATCTCTCACAGAATGTAAAGTGCAATCAAGCAGGGGAATCCAAACACAATAGGACCCTGCACACCAGTCCGAACTCTCCAGTTAGATAATTTCCACAATCTTCTCTTCAGTTGTAGCTGGGTCACAGCTCTCAGCCACATTAACCAGTTCACTCAGGGCATGTACAAAACCTGGCTAGCACCCTGACATCCCGAGATGCTTTGACTCTTTAGAATAACACTTTCAGTCCCACACGAGTACAACGACATCTCGGCAAGGACGTTGCTGAGAAGGTAAGAGAGAAAGGGCAAGCTTTCATGAGGTATAAGGAAACATTGGTGGGGGGACAGGGAGCTGTATCTGGAAAAGCAGAGGGAGGCAGGGAAAGCAGCCAGGAGCACAAAGGTGCAAACTGAGGAAAAAACAGCTCAGGCAAATAAGAATGGAGACAAGACCTTTTTCAGGTACATTAGTGACAGAAAGAAGACCAGGGGTGAGATTGTGAGGTTAAAAAGGGAGGAAAGGGGTGCGCAGAGGAGGGCCTAGAAAAAGCAACAATCCTGAACAGATATTTTTATTCATGTAACCCAGGTGCCATGTGCCAGTGGGCTACTACCCCTGCCTGTTGGCCCTCTAACAGGTTAAGGGGCCTGGGCCCTGTTACACTGATGTTAGGGGGTTCTATCCCAAAGATAATAAAAATAGCACAGTGCCTCCACAAAGAGAGAATTAGAATCCCCAAACACACTTCAATCCAACCTACAACTAGGTTTCACAGAGGTCAAGAACTGGTTTAAGACCTACAAATTGGTGCTAAACTACAAAAAGACAAAAGTGCTGCTGTTCTTATCTTCTCGCCATAAGTACAAGGCCTATACTCTCACTGTTCTTAACAACCAAGCAGCCCCCTAGAGCAAAGGCAACACTTTAAGAACCTTGAATAACTCTTGGACAGTCACCTCACCTATGTACCCTCACATAGAGGATGTCACTAGAAATGTTAACACCAGGATTGGGCTCCTCTATAGATATAGACGGTGTCTGACTCCAGAAGCTCTGAAGCTTGCAATCTACTGCTCAGTTCTATCGGTCATTGACTATGGCTTAGTAACATATGGAGCTGCCACTACCACTTCACTCAAACGGCTAACTGTTGCTCTGAACAAAGCATGTAGGCTAATCACAGGTGCTGCCCGTCTTGCCAAAACCAGGTGGCTTCAACTAACTGGTAGACTCAAGTACCAAACTTGCCTGTTGACTAAAAAAATGCTTCTTGGGCTCTTGCCTCCAGGAATTGGATACCTGCTGAATAAATCACTTAAGACCCAGCACACCCGTGCCTCCGAATCTGATTACCTCCTCATCACATGGTGTCGGACTGCACAGTACCAAAGATCCTACTTGTACAGAGCCCCACTTTGGTTCAATGGCCTGTGTAGTGAACTGACCAACCAAACCAAGCTTGCACCATTTAAACATTTGCTACGGCCGCATCTTATAACTGAAAGCTCATGTGATTGTACCACCCAATCCTAGTTTCTGTCTGTCAATCTCAACCTGTTCTGTGGCACCCTGTCCACACCCTTTGGAACTTATACTTTGGCACTTACATGGCACCGATTGTCCACATCACCCACGCACCTTGCCAACCCTCTATTGACTACCTGCTCCTACCCCCTAAACATTTGACAAAGCCACTGGCTGCTACCTTACACTCTGATCAATTATCGCAATGCCACCACCCTCATCTACTCCACTTTATTAACTCCTACTGCCTCTGTTGCTTATTCTGTCACTGTATGCTTTGAATTGTATTCACTTACTGTTGTTCAGCATAACTGCCAGCTCTCCTTGCTGGTTCTCCTTACTGTTCATTCGCTATGTAATTTTCATTTAAAGGTGTGCCTCGCATACTGTACTGTATTTTTTTTTATTATATCTCTTATCGTACTCCCTGTCACCCTGTAACCCCTTCCCCTCTGACGTGGAACCTTTGTAAATGAGCTGCCTTGCGCTCAAAGGTACTTGTAATCTGAGATTGAATAAATAAATACATAAATAAATAAAAATAAATAGAAGTGGGTCAGGTGACTGGCTGACACAGCCCCCTAGGATGTTGCACCTCCCTTACCAACAGCCCCATACAGTGGATGCTCAACAGTTCAAAAACACCATAACCATGAACAGCAATGCTTTGACAGACTCTGAGAATTCCTGCACACACAATTCCAAACAGTGAGCCACAGCTTTATTTTGGGTAAGGACTAGGAAAGGGATACTGGGACAAAGGATGGATGTCAATAGAAAAATCTGGTTAGTGAAACTATTTTGAAACCAATAACCATTTGAAACCGATAACTTGGGGAAGCAGTGTAGCACAATGGTTTAAGGCTCTGAGCTGCAAACCTGGAGACCTGGGTTTGAATCCCACAGCCCCCACTTGCATACTGTGTGACCCTGAGCAAGTCACTTAACTTCCTTGCATTCCCAGGTTGCACCTGTAAACAAGTGTGTCTCCTGGTAAAAAGTAAAAAAAAGAAAAGAACATTTGGGACTGCAGGCCAAGCCCACCCCCACTGGTACCAGTGCTTCCCTGATTGTCCTACTAGGTGCAGGCCTGGTCGGTGCCATGGGTTGGCTGGCTGTTGGGGCCCTGAAACTTTGTAAAATGCTGTGTTTAAGAAAATCACACTCCCATTTACCCTTGCCAGGAGCCAGGTCCTGGGTATTCACTGTTCGCAGGTGCCTAGAGTATAGAGTATGGAGCTCCTGGGTCAGTGCAGTACAGGTAGAAGAAGGCCGGCCTTGGTTCTCCTAGTAGGATGGAAGTTGCTCAAAGATCTTGCAGCTGATTGTAGTTCTGTCTGCTTGTCACCTTCAGCCACTTCTGGCCCACTGCAGAGCTCTGTGGGTATACTGACGCTTCACTGACAACTTTACTGCGGCCAACACTACAGTGAACTGGACTGGCACTGGGCACTGTTGTCACTGTAGTGTCAGCGTGGGACTCCAGCACTGCTTTCTGGGGTATTGCACCCCCCTCCTGAATCAACTCTGACTCATATAGATTGAGTTATTTAAGTATCAGGGGGGTGTACTGAGGCAAAAGCCCCCGAACAAAACAACAAAACAAAGTTTGATGCAACCTCCCATGCCAACTGCAAATGCAGTCAGCATAAAGGAGTCACTGTAATGTCAGTCGACAAAGAAATTGTCGACCGAGCATCAAAGATCCAGCTCTGTGGCAGGACAGCTCCAGCTCCAGAAGGCCCAGACCCAGAAGTGGCTCCACAGCCCAGCTCCCCCAATGGGTCATAGGTGCCCTAGCACCCCAGCAAGTGCCGGTGGCCACCGGAAACAGTGAGTCCCACTTGGAAGGGGTTAGCAAGTTCCTTCCCTGGCTCTGGGTGAGAACTCCTGAATGTTGGGGGTCCTCTTGAAGTCCTTGCACTGAGTTTGAAACAAGCAGAATTCACAGGCAATTATTCCAATAAAGTCCAGTGCCAGATGGAGTGGGTGTTAGCCCTAGATCCAAGAAGCACAGGTGCAATCAAACAGGGGAATCCAAACACAGTAGGACCCTGCACAACAGTCCGAACTCTCCAGTTAGACAAGGTCCACAACTTCTCTTCAGCTGTAGCTGGGTCACAGCTCTCAGCCACATTAACCAGTTCACTCAGGGCATGTACAACACCTGGCTAGCACCCTGACATCCCGAGATGCTTTGACTCTTTAGGATCACACTTTCAGTCCCACACGAGTACAACAACCTCTCAGCAGCAACTGTGGCACTCAAATAAAACAGCACAGTCCTCTCAGTACAATTCAGCCTACTGGTACAGGGTTTCTGCAGTATTTAGTTTCTTCAAGCATAATTAAGCAACTCCTCAGTACCTGGGGAATCGGGATCTCAGTTTAAACTCTTTATCTCTTCCCCCTTCTCAATCTGGTTCTGCAAACAGTAATCTCCAAAACGGACCTAAGAAAGGCCCTTGCAGTCCAAAGTCCACTCTCACAGGATACCTTTGACTTATACAGAGCCCGGGAACAGACTCAAGAAATTCTAGTAAATCCACAGAGTTTCAGCCGAGAGTCAACAGTTCTGATTGGCTGATGGAGCCTAGCAATAATCTATAACCACTGAGATCAATATTTCTTGCTCGTTTATTGGGACATGATCTAGGTGCCTGAATTAGTCCCCTCCTTTTCCCAGAAGTTCCACTGTCACAGTGTTAGGCACCTAAATAAATGATTGGATGCTGTAGCGGGTCAAAGGATCAACAGCATGGCTGCTCCAAAACAGTTTTAATAGCAGTCCACATGTGTTCCTACAATAAAAGTTCTGGTATAGCCAAGATAAATACTTTGATTGTACAATTTCCCCACAGTATGGTAGACTCAACTGTGCCCGTTCAAATGAGCCCACACTTGAATATCTATTATTTACAGATCCCCAGTCGCTTCCGCCGCAATACAGTCCCCCTAGGCGGCCAGCAGCATCTCATGAATATTCATGGAGCTTCATTACTTATTCATTAATCCTGCTAGGTGCCCCTGAGGCAAACTCTTTATTTAAAAACACAGGGGCTTTCCATCACCCCCCCCAAGGTCACCGTTCCCCGTTTAGCTTAAGAGGGGCACTGGGACCGGAGAACTCCCAAAATACCACAAAACCGGTGGTTGACACACGAAAGGTGCTACTGTGCACATGCATGATCCTGGCTTGCTCAGGAAACAGCAAAGAGCAGCGCGGCTCACAAACAACAATTTAAGCCTGAACAGGGCAAAAATTAAGTACTGTGGCTGAGTCTAGGGACCTGGGGCATGAGAAAAGACTCAGGTCATGACAGTGGAGTGATCATGGAATTGGGAAATGCCAGGAGCCAGTGGGAGAGCTGAGGAAATGGGGCAACTAAGGTAAGCCCGCAGAGGGGAGTTACATTCAGTATTCACAGAAGGGGAAGAAGAAGGACCACTATTGGGGGACAGGAGCAGCAGTGGTAGAGAGGTGGACACTAGCCCATTTATGGAGGATAGAGCCCTAAAGGAACTCAGGAACTTGAAAGGAACAAGGCTATGTGGCCAGATGGGATACATCCCAGAATATTAAAAGAACTTAGAGAGGTGCTGGCAGCACCACTAACAGCCTTATTCAGCAAATCGATAGAGACAGGGGTGGTTCCAGGGGGCTGGAGGAGGGCAAATGTAGTCTCTCTACACATAAGTGGAAACAGGGAGGAGGAGGATGGCAGCTATAGTCCAGTCAACCTGACCTCAGTGGTAGGGAAATTAATGGAGTCACTGCAAAAGGAAAGGATTGTGATATTTCTTGAATCCAGCAGAGCACAGGATCCAAGGCAGCATGTATTCACAATGGGAAGGTCTTGTCAAACAAATCTGATAGATTTCTTTGACTGGGTGACCAGGGAGGTAGATAGGGGAGGGGCAGTGGACGTGGCCTAGCTAGATTTCAGCAAGACCTTCGACACAGTCCCACATAGGAGGTTGAAAAATAAGTTGTGCAGCCTGGGAGTGGGCCCCAAAGTGGTAAACCGGGTCAGAAACTGGTTGAGTGCTGGCCCGGTGGCGCTGAGGGTTGAGGCGCTGGACACCACACCTTGCTCCACGCCGGTGACCCGGGTTCAGAAGTAGACTTGGGCCATCATGGGTTGGCCGGGGGAGAAGGATAGAGCACCCAACAACTTGCTCTCCTTCTCCGGGAAGGGCTGGGGAGTTTGTCTGGCCGCTTCACCGCCACCTTCTGGGGGAACTCAGAGGTGCCGGTGCGATTGGGGACAACACAGTGGGCTGACGCTGGCCGAGGACAGGAGCAGACGCATGTCTCAGTGTGTGTCAGCTCATTGGTCCTCATTGCATGCTGACGTCAAGGGGATTGAAACAGGAAAAAACACCCACCAGACGGTCCTGGCGACGATCTCCCACTGCACCTCATGGCAGGGGGGCAGACTCCGTTGTGTGCACGCATTCCCCTGAGGCTCGAGGAAGGTAATCCAGGGGATCTTCCTTGCCCCACCTGGGGGATCAACCAGGGGTCAACCGGGAAAATGAAGAAATTAGGAGCACAGATGCACACTCTAGGGGCAGACTCCTCCACGCATGAAGTGATGGACCTGAGGATCTGAGAGAAAGGTCAGTCTGGTGGGCAGGAATAGGCAGATAAAAATAAATAAAAAAAAAAGAAACTGGTTGAGTGACAGGACAGAGAGTGGTGGTAAATGGCATTTAATGCGAGGGAGGGTGGGTAACCAGCAGGGTGCCACAGGGATCTGTGCTGGGGCCAGTCCTCTTTAATGTTTTCATAAGCAACACTGCAGAGGGGCTGGAGGGGTAAGGGGTAAGGTATGCCTCTTTGCAGATGACACTTAGCTCTGCAATAGGGTCAACACTCCAGGAGGGGCTGGAAAAAATGAGAAAGGACCTAAACATGCTTGAGGTGTGGTCGAGAGTGTGGCAGCTAAGATTCAGTGCAAAGTGTAAAATCATGCACTTGGGGCACAGAAATTCAAGGGAGGAGTACAAGATTGGGGGGAGGTACTGATGGCTGCCAGTCAAGAAAGGGACCTAAGGGTAATCATATCTGATGACCTAAAGATAACCAAACAATGTGACAAGGCTGTGGGGAGAGCCAGTGGGATGCTAGGGTGCATAGGGAGAGGTGTCACCAGCAGAAAAAAGCAGGTGATTATGTCACTGTACAGACCACTAGTAAGACCTCATCTGGAGTACTGTATTCAGTTCTAGAGGCCACATCTCCAGAAAGACATAGTCAAAATAGAGGCAGTCCAGAGAAGGGCAACAAAAATGGTGCAAGGACTGCACCGAAAGTCATATGAGGAAAGACTAGAGGACCTCAATATGTATTCCGTGAAGGAGAGGAGAGAGAGGGGGGGGATATGATAGAGACATTCAATTACATCAGGGGTATAAACAAGGTACAGGAAGGTAGAATCTTTCATAAAAGAAGGCGTACAAGAACAAGGAGGCATGATTTGAGGCTGGGGGGTAGGCTCTGGGGCAACGTGAAGAAGTACTTTTTCACAGAAAGAGTAGTGGATGCTTGGAACAGCCTCCCTGCAGAGGTGGTGGGGGCAAATCAGTAGAGGAATTCAAGAATGCATGGGATAGACATAAGAGTACTCTAGCAATAGGGAAGAGAGGGTAAGCCGGAGGTCAGCTAGGGTCTGCGGTAATGCATTAGGTAGGGAAAAGGGGCATACTAGGTGGGCCACACGGTCCTTATCTGCCATCACCTTCTGTGTATTTGTATGTATCTGTGTATCTGTTTCCCACCATCTTCTCCTCGACAAGCTAGTCTGTGGGTCTCTCAGACTCCACAACTAGTTGGTTCAGCTCTTACCTTGTGGATAGAACTCAATTGATAAGAATAGCAGAGTCACTCTCTCCCCTCTCCCCATTTGCTTCGACGTCTCCTAAGGCTCAGTCCTTGGCCCACTACTGTTCTCAATTCTCCTAAACAACCTTCCTGCTGCCTGCTCATCTGTGGCCATCCCATGTATGTAGACAACATGGTCCTGTTTGCCTTTGGGCCCTTCCCAGCTAAGCTAACAGCCAGGGCTCAAACTGATTTTGACATGTCCAACATTGGTTCAGATTCTAATCAGCAAACCCTTAATGCAGGTGTAACCCCCCTACAAATGGGGGTTCCTAAAAAGCCTCCATGGAGCTTGCCTAAGTGTTCCCCTGCCTGCTGGCGTTCAGCGTTTAAGCCATTAGATTGGCACTGTGAGTGCTGGTAGAGCCTCCACATGCTGCCTCTTTAAGAGCCGTCTGCTTGCAGACACAGTTACTTCTTTTCTAGGGGGACTGGTGTTTCTCTGCTCGAAGCCTGCCTGAACTGCGGGGCAATTGCTTCATTTTGCGGTCGCTGGAGGCGCAAAGGGAGCCCATCTGAAAGAACTGTAAGGGGACAGGATCAGTTGTGTTCCAGGACAGTAGCTGCTGCTTGTTGTGTTCACAGGGTTCTTGTGGATTTTACTTGGTAGAAGGTTAGTTCTTTTCTTTCTTACTTCTAAGGGGCTAGCAGGGTATTGTTTCGGGGGCTGCTGGAGGTTTGAAAACTGGTTTGGTGGCTGTAAGTGGGCTCATTTTGTGGATGTTTCACTGTGTAACAGGCTGAACTGGTGGAGGCCTGTTTCTTCTGATTTAAAACCTATTTGGTGGGATTTGCTTGGGTCTGGTTCTTTGGCTGCTGGGCTTGGAGGGGAGACACAGGGCTGATACTCTCTCTCGAGTCAGGTGTCTGCCCAAGACCGCCCTCCCCACCCCTCCCTCCCAGAATTCTGTAATTTATAGGGGAACACCTGCCCTGCATTGAGGAAAAGGCTGCAGGTGCAGCTCATATAGTTCCTAGCCACTGGGGTTTGATTTAAAGGCTAGGAGAGAGGAGCTTAGGGAGTTGTTCATTTCCCTTATAAGTTTAATGTGTGTACTGCACCTAGTAACAGGGTTACTGGTGTACAGTGAGACTGTCTCTAAGATTAGTGGGTGACCTGATTAGGCAGTGAAGATTGTATCTTGGACTAAGGGGAACCTGGTGGCTCACCCAAGGAAACCTATTTGGAAGGGGATGGAACCACACGCGCATTAGGGGCATCTTTGGGAGGTGGTGGGGTGCACAGGTGTGGAGCAGCCATGATACTGGACTGGGCTTGGAAGTTCAGTGGTTGCCCAGTGTGCTACCAGTTGGCACAGCTTAGGGAGGAGGTTGCAGGGATTAGGAGACAGCTGGGGGAAGGGGGGAGGTATGGTTGGGGAAGGGGGCTGGGGATCTCCCACAGGGTTGCAGCACCAAGCACTGGGGCCGGGGGCATAGGGAAAGGAGTGCAGGAGAATACTCAGGGATCACATAGGGACCCTGACAGAGGAGGCCCAAAAGGACACTACCAAGGAAGCAGGCAGGTAACTGGGGACCCTCACAAAGGAGGGATGGAGGGACAACATTCTCAGGGAAGTAGGCAGATGGCCAGGGCTGGACAGAAGGAAGCAAGGCGGGGAGGTGGATCAGACCTTACACTCAGTAACTGCTTCAAATCTCTTCTTCTGCTTGAGGATGAGGGGGGTGATGTAGCCATGACAGGGGTGGTTAGAGACGGAAAGGGAGTGGGGGGCAGGTGGCAGGGGCCAGATAGCAGAAAGAACAGGTGGGGACCTAGAATGCAGGAAAATGGGGGGCAGTGAATCAGAGCAGGAGGGGCAGGGGAAGAGGAGGAAAAGCGCAGGAGAAGGACCAGTTGGGAGGAAAGGTAAAAGAGAGGACCAGAAGTACAAGGAGGATTCAGTTAAGGGAGCTGAGGGTTTAGGCCAGGGGAACCGATGAGCAGGAGGAACTAGATGGAGACAGGAAGAAAGGAGGACAGGCCAGGCTAGTTTAGCAGATGGGGAGAAGGACCAGTCTCAAGCAGTGAAGGGGAATTAGCAAGGTACAGAAGGATACTCAGGAGGAGGAGAGGCATAGGGATTGGAGGGAGGGTGGCCATGGTAAATAAGGAGGGGTGGCATGTGGCACCCAGATAGAGGAGGAACAAGGAGCCGGCTGTGTGGGGGCCAGTAGAAAGGATGAGGGACAAGAAGGGGGGATGGAGGAAAAGGAGCGGTCAGAGTGCTCCTGTTGGGGATTCTATGATCAGGGTATTAAATGGGATAGGGAGGAGAAGCCTGGCCAGTTAGAACAAGATGCTTCCCTGGACTAATGGTGCAGAGGCTAAGCATGAGGTATATCAGCTGGCAAAGATTGTGGGGGTTCCCGGACATCTGGTCCACCTGGGTACAAATGACATTGAGGACATAGCGAGCTAGAGATACAGGCAAGATTCAGGAGCTTGCAGGGTCTGTCATGACATAGGATGACAGTTCCTTCTCAGAAATCCTGCAGGTGCCAAGGGCTGAGTGGGGAGCACAAAGGAAGATTAGGGAGATAAACCAGTGGCTCAGGGGAGTGGTGTGAGGCCAGAGGGTATGGGTTGATGGGAGATTGGGGAGACCTGGGAGGATAAGGAGCTATATGCTGAGATAGACTCCATCTCAATTTGGAGGAGGAATCCTTGGGTTGAAAATAGAGGGGTTCATTGGTGAAAAGTGGGGTTTAAACTTGTGAAGGGGGAGGGATGGGAGAAAAAGGCTGTCAGGGGTGCCGATAAAGGAGGGACTCTGTCTCTACCCCCCTGGAGGAGCTGGAGGATTGCAAGAGAAAGGCCGACTGGCAAGGGGGTGCAGACCAGGGAAAACAGAATCCCCATGGGAACATGAGCAGAAATGGAACTATAGGGAAGGGTGGAAGGTGGTCCTGCTAAATGCTAGGAGCTTGGGCAATAAATGCCTGAGCTCCAGGCGATGCAACTGAGGGCAGTGGATGTGGCAGTGGTCACTGAGACTTGGGCCACTGCAGGACACGACTGGGACCTGAACCTGGAGGGTTACACTATGTTCAGGAAGGACAGGGGGGAGGGAAGGGGAGGAGGGGTAGCAATGATAGTCAAAAACTGCATTGGCATAGGGGGAGTAGAGGAGGCGGAGGGAACCGTGGAGTGATTTGATCACCTTGATAACAAGGGGGGGCAAGAGAATAAAAATAGGAGTGGTGTATAGACTCCCTGCCCTGGCGGAGGAGCTGGAGGAGAGTCTGGTGGCAGATGTTGGGAGACACTGCAGACTGGGCAGAGGAACGGTGGTGGTGTTGGGGGACTTAAACATGCCAAGAACAGACTGGGAGACTATGATATCCTCTGTGACCAGGGAACAGAGGTTGTTGGATGTCTTTCAAGATGCGTTCCTAACTCAGCAGGTGGGGAACCGACCAGGGAGGCGCGGGTACTGGATGTGGTCCTGGCAGACAGTGACCAGATTGGGGGCCTGGAGGTAAGGGACCTACTGGTGGAGAGTGACCATGCCACGGTCTGGTTCTGCCTGGACCCAGGAGGGAGAAGGATGCACAAAGATGGAAGTAACCGACTTCAGGGGTGGATTTAAGGAAATGGGAAGGATCCTTAAGGAGCATTTGGATGGGATTGGGTCAGACATGGACGCTGATAGTAGGTGGAAATCATCCAGGAGAGGGGTGCAGGATGCTACCAGCACCTGTGCAAGAGTAAGACGAAAATGTGGTAGGGGCCCAAAAACCCTGCTGGTGGACCAGAGAGGTCCAGGAGGTGGTGCGGGGAAAGAAGGCAGCCTATAAGCAATTCAAGTGCTCAAGGAGTGACAGGGATCGAGGGGAGTACGAGCTGATAGCTAGAAGGGCCACTAGGGTGGTGAGGGTGGCTAAGGCAAGGAAGGAGCAGAACCTGGCCAGGGAAATTAGGAGAGGGAACAAGAGGTTCTTTAGATACATTGGGGAAAAACAAAGGGTGAAGGGGCAGATTAGCAGGATTAAATCAGGGGAGAGATGGGCACAAGACCCGGGGGAGCAGGCTGAGGTACTAAATGAGTACTTCACCTCAGTTTTCACCAAGGAAAATGGGATGCTGCATCATACATGGAGGAGATAGAGATACTGAGGAGGGGGGACCCTTACCATTCAGTGGTCTGGGGGAGAGGGAGGCATCACTGGCAGGAGGGGGAGGGCTAAGCAGGAGAAGAGGCACCGAAGTGGAAATCACAGCAGAGAGAGTGAGGGAAGCCCTCAGCTCCCTTAAGACGGAGAAAGCACTGGGGCCGAATAAATTACATCCCAGAGTGCTGAAGGAACTTGCGGATGTCCTGGCGAAACCCCAGGCGGAGTTTTTCACCATCTCTCTCAGGACAGGGTGTGTGCCCCAGGACTGGAAGGTGGCGCATATAGTGCCTATCCACAAGGGGGGGATCAAGGGAGGTGGCAGGGAACTACAGGCCTGTCAACCTGACATCGGTGGTGGGCAAGGTGATGGAGGGCATTGTCAAGCAGAGGCTGGGGGGGACCTGGATAAGTCAGGGTGCCTGGACAATAGACCGCATGGATTCATCCCGGGGAAATCGTGTCAGACAAACCTTGTGGAGTTCTATGACTGGGTGACGAGTGCCTTGGACCTGGGTAGACCAGTGGACATCCTCTTTCTAGACTTCAGCAAGGCATTTGACTCTGTTCCTCACATGGGCCTGTTGGATAAGCTGGGAAACAAGAAGTTATTATCCCTCTGTACAGACAGCTGGTGAGACCACATCTGGAGTACTGCATGCAGTTCTGGAGACCCAATCTCCGCAAAGACATAGACAGGATGGAAGCTGTCCAGAGGAGGGCAACTAAAATGGTGCAGGGTCTGCACTGAAGACATATGAAGTGAGACTAGGAGCTTAATATGTATAGCCTCGAGGAAAGGAGGAGAGGGGGACATGATAGAAACTTCAAGCACCAAGGAATCAACAAAGTCCAAGAGGGTAGCATATTTCAAAAAAAAGAGGTGTGCAAGAACAAGGGGGCACAATTTGAAGATAGAAGGGGGGCGGCTCAGAGGTAATTTAAGGAAGTATTTTTTCACAGAGAGGGTTGTGGATGCATGGAACAGCCTTCCAGAGGAGGTTGTGGAGTCAAAAACAGTGGTGGAATTCAAGCATCCATGGGACAGTCATAAGGCAATTCTAGGGGTTGGGGGTAGTAAGAAGTAGGCTGCTGGTTAACTAGGATCTGCAGCTTATCCATCAGGTAGGGAAATGGGCAGACTGGGTGGGCTAAGCGGTCCTTATCTGCCGTCAAATTCTATGTTGCTATGTTAAATGGGGGTGAGGAACCAGATGATCAGATGGATAGGCAATTGGCTCCAAGACCAGACCCAGAGGGTCGTAGTTGGCGGGATAGTCTCATCCCCAAGGAGGGTCATTAGTGGGGTCCCACAGGGATCAGTCCTTGGGCCCCTTCTGTTCAACGCCTACGTCTCTGACATAAGGACAGGAATCAGGAGTGAGATGAGTCTCTTTACGGATGACTCAAACTGGGGGCGGTGGTGGATGGGGAGGAGGGGAGGGTGGCCCACAGGGGACCTGAAGGCTCTGGAAAGATGGTCTAGAAAGTGGAAGCTGAAGTTCAATGCAGGGAAATGCAAGGTACTCCACCTGGGGGCCAGAAACCTGGGCCAAGTGTACACCCTGGGGGGAAATCCTACAAGTCTCGATGGCTGAGAGGGACCTGGGAGGGTGGTGGTGGATGTCAAGATGAACAACTCTGAGACTTGTAGGAGGGCAGCAGCCAAGGCCAACAGGATGCTGGGATGCATCGCTAGGGGGATCACCTCCAGAAGGAGGGAAGTGATACTCCCTCTGTATAATTGCTTGATGAGGCCGCGACCTTGAGAGTACCGCGGTGCTTGGGAGGCCACACTTAAAGAGGGACATTAACCTCCTGGAGAGGGTCCAGAGGAGGGCAAACCAAAATGATTTGGGGCTTGGGGACAGGACCTATGAGGAGAGGCTCTAAGAGCTAAATATGTACACATTGAAGAGAGAAGGACCGGGGACATGATAGAGGTCTTCAGGTACATGGAAGAGGGTAAATAGGGGAGGAACAGTCAGGGTGCTTCAAGGAAGGAGGAGGGGCCACTAGAGGGCATGGGTGGAAGCTGGAGGGGGGAAGATTCAGGGGAGAAAGGAGGAGGTGCTACTTCACTGAGAGGGTGGTGGAGCCATGGAATGCGCTGCCTAGGGGCCTGGTGGAGGCAGAGACAGTGGAGGGGTTCAAGAGGGGTGGGACAGGTACAGGGGAAGGGTTCTGGAAGCAAATTCCAATGCAGCAAGAATATCCGGAACTGGGAAGGGAGAAGCCAGAGAAGGCGAGGGTGGCAGCAAGGTCAGCACCCAGGGTGGGGGCTGACCAAACGAGCAGACACGAAAGACCGTTAGGCCTATTCTGCTGGCATTTTAGTATGTTAGTATGATATGCTGGTTTTCCTATAAACAGTTAGAGCATTCATAATATTGTAATTTGTCTAACTTGCTTTTGTTACAGCTGGGACTCTGTGTGTGTTACCCATCCATTTTGGACCCAAACTGCTGTTCTGGGGGCCAATGGGATTAAGGGAGCTGTAAAATGGAGACTGTTTGGACCAACCAGAATTTGGACTCTCCTGGGAGCCGGTTTACAATGGGATGTATAGCTAGTAATTTTGAGAAGTGAAGTTCTGGACCTTGGTGCCTATTTGCACCAATGGAGAGAGTTTCTGAGTGATTGACAACTGAGTCCACCAACTGGACCGGGTGGAGCCAGAAGAGAATGCTCTACCCTGCGACTGAGAGAGCAGATCAGTTGTGACCATGAGGAGAGTAGGAGATCTGTGCTTTTGCGTTGTATAGTTTTTCGCGGGAAGCACATGAGAGGCCTAAAGTCAGGCCGTTGCCGTTGCCAACTCGAATCGGACTGGATCCGAGAGTACTGAGAAGAAGAAAGGCTGAAAGAGTGCAAACTAGGCTCACCCTGTAGAAGACTGGAGAAATTGCTGAATCGCTCTCGGTCTGTCAGGAATTGAAGCTGCTGTGTGAACTCCCTGGTGTTTGCAGTAAGTGCGATCGGGACCTGAAGGCAGCTGCTTGGTGTAGTAATTTCCTTTACATATAAATGTGTGGAATGCTTGTGAGGAATAGCTATTCGGGTTCTCTTGTCACCGTGCATTACAAGCTGAAAGTCGAACTGAATGTATTCGGACTGAATCCGTCTGCTGATCACAGCAGTGTGGCCTGGCCTGCAGAATCTCATCTCCCTGCTTTGTGTGTCTGGCAATCCAGAACCACCATCTGCACCAGGCTTTCAGCATGGGGTAGTGTGAGTACAAATCAGGGCGTGCCCCTGCGACCTGTTAACAATCACCAGTGTTTCATCTGATTTTCTTTCTTTCATTTCCTCAAGGACTGAGCCATCCGGCTCCGGATTACAATTGGGTATTATGCATATCTTTTTCCTACAGGGCCCTGTCCATCTGCACCTGCCGGCCAACTCTGGGCAATGGACTTGGCTAGCCCACCCCCCCCCAGCCTGGGTACCCAGAGTGTGACTTTTAAGACCTTGTATGAGTGCACAGTACTGTGATTTATTTCTGCTAATCAGCTTGATCTCCCCCCTCCCTGTGTTTCACTCCCCTAAATAAACCAGATCGGATGTTATTGACTTTAACCTGTTTAAAGTGTCAGTACCTATATAGCAGGCATTGCATTGTTTTGTGTAAATTGACCAACCTTATTTCATAGGGGGTCCTCCGAGATGAACTTCAGAATCGTTCTCGAGGGTAAGTGGTACCTTATGATTGGATCCAGTGTACATGTGGGGTATATGTATTGCAATTCTTGTGTATCGTGTGGACCATTACAGGGAACAAAAGGGGGTCTCAGTGTCCCAGAGGGCTGTGACCAAATTCAACCAACCATTACAAACCCTGACCTCTGGGTGGAGGCACCCGCCATAGAACCTAAGCCCCTTAACCTGTTGGTGGTCCAGCAGGCAGGAGTAGTAGCCCTTGGGATAGCACCACCTGGGGTTTACATCTTGGAGGCACTGCTGGGATTAGCATCCTCTAGTGGCCACGTGAAGGAATTACCCCATTATGTTTAACTTAAAGGAAAAAATGGAGGGGAGTACCACGCCCAAGTTAAAACTTGTCCCCCTTAAGATGATGGTGCACAAATTGATGGGGTGGTGCAAAGCTGAGGAAATGGACTCCCAAAAGGCTGTTTTATTGCTGGATGTCCCCTTGGGGATTAAAAGTGCTGACATTGTATCTACTGTAGAACACGTTAAGTGTATGGGCAAAGTGGAAGTAAAAGGGCGATATGCTGACTTGCTTGAACAAACCCTGCAAGTGCTACTTTCATGCAGTATCCTGACAGACCCTGAAAAGGTGCCCCCTGTGATTTTGCCCGACGATGCCCAGAAGAGATGGAGGGTTATTCATGTACGTAGTGGTTTGGCCACCCCGGGTGGGTCCCCTAGTACCAATAGCTTTAAAGAAAAACTGCTCAAACTGTTAGCCTCAGAAGGGAGAACTGCTCAGGAACTGGTAAGGATATTAGACATCTCAGGTGACCACATCCCCCTGCCTTCCCCAGGTACCTCTCCTGGTTCCCCCAAGAGCTCCATACTTGCCACACCCCCTATGGTAATTCCCCCCATTCAACTGGATTCCTATCAGAGATTGAGACTTTTTTCCGGTACTGTCCCAGTGCCTTTAGGGGAAGATGATTTGGAGACCTGGATGGATTATGCTACCCCTTTAGTACAAGAGTGGCAGTGTTCCGAGGGGGAAAAGAGGAAGCGTTTGATGGAAAGTTTGAGAGGTCCTGCCCTGGAAGCCATTCAATTCCTATGGGCTACTAGTCTGGAGGCCACTTCAGCAGAATATCTTTCCACCTTAGAGGGGGTATTTGGCAGCACAGAAAGTGGAGATGATCTATTACGGAAGTTCGAGTCAGCTAAACAGTGGAGAAATGAGAAATTGTCTACTTTTGTTACCAGGATAGAAAGGGCTTTGCAGAAGGCCCACCGAAAAGGGGGAGTGCCTGCCCAAGCGTTAAACCAGGTCAGATTGGACCACATCTTGAAGTCAGCAAGATTTTTGAGCGTAATTTTACTGAAGCTCAAATTTCAAGACAGAAGGGCCAGCCCTCCAGAGTACTGCCAGTTGATGAGAGAGATCCATGAGATTGAAACTGATGAAGAGGGCTGGGAACCCTATGCTGGGGCTGTGAACCCTTGTCAGACCCCTGAAAAGAGTGAGCCAGATGAGGCTCAACAGTTAAGAGGTTTGATTAAGGAATTGACTGAGACCTACAGGGAACCAGATCTGTATCAGGCTCCCCCTGAGCCTAAAATTGGAGTGGGAGTGCATGTCATTTCCCCTGAGACCCAGATTGAGGGCATCCTGAGAGCAGAAATAAGGGACTTAAGAGAGATGGTGAGGGAGCTGCAAAGGGCTGTTCTCACCCCCAATAGAGGTGGAGATCCAGAGGCCCAATGGTATAACCCCCCAGTTCAAGAAGAGCCCTGCAGGGCCCCAGAGATGCCCAACCAGATAAGAGATTTCCCTCCCTCCAAGGACAAAAGAGGCATTCAGTTCTGCTACAATTGTGGAGAGGATGGACACTTTCAGTCTGCTTGTCGCCTGCCTGAGAACTTGAGAAAAGTTATCAACAGGTTAGTGGCCTGCCATCGCAAAGCCTATGCCCAGCCACCAGGGGGAGCCACCCGGAAAAGTTTTGCCACCCGGGCCAATGCCTGATCAATATCCCAATCAATGCCCCCCCCAATAGTCCAAAGTGGTGGGTCTCTCCATGGAGACTACTGTGAAAGTGAATGGAGTACCCATCCGAGCTGTGTTAGACAGTGGCTCCCAAGTGACAATTATGTTCCAGGACTGGTATCAGAAGCACTTGTCTAACATACCCCTGCAACCATTGGAAGGACTACATGTTTGGGGCTTGAGTGAAAAGGCCTACACCTACTCTGGCTATATCCGAATTTGGTTGTCCTTTCCCACCTTTCTGGCTGGAGTGGCAGAGCAAGTGAAGACCTTAGCCTTAGTGTGTCCCCCCACTGGACTGTATGATGGGGTTCTGTTGCTGACTGGAACTAGTGCACATATGTTTGAGTGACTGACACAGTTGTGTTATGACAAACAAGGGTCCCGGACTGGTAGAGCCCTAGGAATTCCGGCCTTGATCAAGAGGGCCTATGAGGCACAGAGAGATGCTGACAGAATGGAACCAGAGGAACCGGTTGGGGTTGTCTGGAAGAAGGATCCTGAATCTCTGATTTTGGCACCAAATGCTCAATGTATCCTACAAGGAGAGGTTTGTATAAAAAGGATGTCAAGAACAAAATATTAATGCTGGATGCACCAGGAGATGGAAAACTGCCCGAGGGGCTGCTGGCAAGCCAAGTATTATGCCTGCTAGAGCCCATGCTTTTTGCCAGAAGAGTAATGGTTCAAGTTCACAACATCTCTGACAGGGAGATTCGAGTAAACAGAGGTTGCACCCTGGATAATGTGCATTGTGCGGATACTGCCGTACTACCCAGTAACAAGAGTTCGGGAAAAAGTGATAGAGTAATGCCTGACTTGTTTGATTTCAGTGACTCCCCATTGCCAGCTGAATGGAAAGTGAGGATCAGTGAGAAGCTTTCACAAAGGGAACAGGTGTTCTCTTTAAAGGAGTGGGGACATAGGCTGCGTGCAGGAGGCTGAGCACCATATCCGGCTGCATGATGATAGGCCATTTTGTGAGAGGTCTCGGCTCCTGACACCTGCTGACATAGACGATGTGAGGCGACATCTGCAAGAAATGTTAGCTGCTGGTGTAATACAAGAATCCAGAAGCCCATATGCTTCTCCCATTGTGGTAGTGAGGAAAAAGAATGGGACAGTGAGGATGTGTGTAGATTATCGCACCTTAAACCGGAGGACTATCCCTGATCAGTATACAATGCCACACATTCAAGATGCTTTGGACTGCCTGAATGGTTGCAAGTGGTTTTCTGTGTTGGATCTTCGCAGTGGTTACTACCAGATCCCGATGGCACTGGAAGACCGTGAGAAGACGGCCTTTATCTGCCCACTGGGTTTCTATGAATAATCGAGGATGCCTCAAGGGATTTCCGGTGTCCCAGCCACCTTTCAAAGATTGATGGAGCGTGCAGTGGGGGACATGAATTTATTAGAGTGTCTGGTGTATTTGGATGATGTTATTGTGTTTGGCAGCTCGCTGGAGGAACATGAGGGCAGATTGTTCAAGGTGTTGGACCAACTAGAAGACTTTGGCCTGAAGTTGTCCATTGATAAGTGTCAATTCTTTCAAACATCCATAAAGTATGTGGGGCACATAGTTTCCACCGAAGGGATAGAGACCAACTCAAGTAAAGTTGAGGCCCTGACCACCTGGCCACAGCCCCACAATCTAAAAGAACTGCAAAGATTCCTGGGTTTCTGTGGTTACTATTGGTGTTTCATCAAGGACTATTCAAGAGTGATACACCCTTTACTTAACCTTACTCAAGGGTACCCTTCAACCCACAAAAGATACAAAAAATCAGCATCCCTTGAGACTGAGACAGTGTACTTTCATCCAGATGAAGTATTTGGGGCCAGCTGGACTCTCGATTATGACACTGCTTTTCATGAGATCATATATCAACTTACCCACACTCCAGTATTGTCCTATGCAGATCCAACAAACTCTTATGTCCCGTACACTGATGCTATCTTGCAAGGGTTGGGGGCTGTGTTGTACCAGGAACATGAGAATGGTTTAAGACCCATGGCTTTTGCCAGCAGGAGCCTGACCCCTTCCGAAAAGAACTATATGGTACACAAGTTGGAATTCCTAGCTCTGAAGTGGGCCATTGTGGACCAATTCCATGAATACTTGTGTGGGGCTAAGATACTGGTAAAAACTGACAACAATCCCTTGACTTATGTCCAGACTTCAGCTAAACTGGACGCCACTGATCACAGGTGGCTTTCTGCACTGTCCACATACAATTATGCTGTTGAATACAGAGCTGGCCTGAATCACATAGATGCTGATGCTGTCTCCCGGAGGCCTGCTCCTCGGAATGACTGGGTCAGACTGTCAGAACCTGATATTCGAGCATTCTGCCAGAAGTTTGATTGAGAGGAACCAATGGTCCCAGACCCAGTGAACAGTTTAGTGGATTTTCTGGGGTCCTCTGAGAATTGCATACCTGCTGCTTATTGCTACTTCTCTGCCTTGGACACTGGTGCTTTGTCTCAATTCGATAATGACAGTATTAAGCGGGCTCAATCCTGAGATCCCATGATCAAATCTGCTGTAGAAGCCCTCCATGCAGGGAAAGATGTGTCAAAGTTACGTTCCACTGGTTTGAGAACTACACTGTTATACAAGGAAGGTCCTAAGTTGAAACTGATCAATAGACTGTTATATAGAGAAACAGTGGACAGAGGGGGACAAATAGACAAGCAACAGCTAGTTTTGCCCACTGCCTTTTAAGACTTGGTGCTGAGATCACTACATAATCACATGGGACACCTTGGTATAGACAGGACACTTGACTTGGTGAGATACAGATTTTATTGGCCTAAAATGGGGGCTGATGTCGAACAACACATTAGAACTTGTAGTCGCTGCTTGCAGAGAAAAGCTTTGCCACAAAGGGCTGCCCCTCTTGTTAACATCACCACCAGTGCCCCAATGGAACTGGTCTGTATTGACTTTCTGAGTTTGGAGCCAGAACAAAAAAATATTAGTAATGTGCTGGTGGTCACTGATCATTTCACCAGATATGCCCAAGCTTTTCCCACCAGGGACCAGAAGGCTTCAACTGTAGCCAAAGTGCTTATAGAAAACTTTTTTGTTCACTATGGGGCACCACAAAGAATCCATTCTGTTCAAGGAAGGGATTTTGAGAGACGTCTGATCAAAGAGATGCTTTCTCTGTGGGGAGTGCGAAAGTCCAGAACCACCCCTTACCGCCCCCAAGGGGACCCACAGCCTGAACGTTTCAACCGCACTCTGCTAGATATGCTGGTCACCCTCCACCCTAAAGACAAGCCTAGATGGAGCCAACAAATCAGCACATTGGTACATGCCTACAACTGCACTAAAAGTGATGCCACTGGGTTCTCCCCCTACTGCCTGATGTTTGGAAGAGAAGCCTGACTGCCGGTAGATGTGTGTTTTGGAGTTTCCCCTGATGGGGTTCAAGCAGCTAATCATTTACAGTATGTGCAAAAGTTAAATGCCCAATTACATCATGTGTATCAATTGGCCCAAACCATAGCTGACAAAAGAAATCTGCCTAACAAGGAAAGGTATGATAAAAAAGTGAAAGCACTGGAACTCCAGGAGGGGGATTGTGTGTTACTATGAAATCTGGGAACTGCATGGCAAACATAAGATTGCTGATGGGTGGCACCATCTCCCCCACATAGTGGTAGGCAAACTAGATGATCTGTCTGTATACAAAGTGAGACCTGAAAACAATTCGAAAGAAGTGAAAACCATGCATAGAAACCATTTACTGCCCACTGGCCAAATCTTGATTGAGGCTGAGTCTCCAGAAAATGTTCCCTCTGGACCAGTGACTAGAGCTGCTGCAAAGCGAAAACAAAGAAAGTCTGCACCTACCCATGTTGAGTTACAGTGTTCCCCACCAATAACCCTAGTTGAACCGGACTGTCAATCCATGTCAGAGGAGAGTGAGTGTGGTTTTGAGTACTACCCTTCTTTCGAACTGAGTCAATTGTTTCGGGGCAATCCCCTAGTAAATTCTGGAGATGAGGCTGGGCCTCCTGGACTGTCTAAGCCCCCTGCTTTGTCCCTCGAGCCACTACTCCCCGAAAGTGAAGTGCCAAGTACTAAGTCGGATGATCTAGAATCACTGTGCATAGTGGAATTGTATGAGATGCCTGAGGAGGAAAATGTTGAACTGGAACAGACTGATGATATGCCAGAGCCCGAGGAGTATTTCCAATGCATGGATGGAGGCACCTGTATATATATAGAGGGAGCGGGCCATCTGTTAAACCTTACAGAGCAACGCAATGCAAAACTAGCGATTGATGAGCCAAATGACTGTGCAACAGAAGGGGAACACAGCGAATGGTCTATTTTCCACACAATTGAAAGAACTGGACCCAGATAATTGTTCCTTAACTTTTGATAACAACAGAAGGAGGATTTTTTTTGCAAGACTGCCACATGAAATCAGTTTTATTGTTCACACTGGACTATTGCCAGGAGGGTAAAAACACATTTACTTAATATATGTCTAAATTGTTGTGAGTTCTGTGTAAAGGTTTTTTATTCTTTTTTGCTTCCTAATATTTTATTTCTTTTAGAACTGTATGGTATTTTAAATACTAAACAAATGTTTGAACACTTTAGTACTATTGTTAACCGAGTTGTAAATACTTCCTACAATTTGTGAATAATGGTCCTAATGAGGAAACAAACTTGGGAAGTGGATATTAATTTACTTACTCCTATAAATATTACAAACTCCAAGTTCCTGTATGATGCAGATCATGCAAATGACATTATTTTATTTATTTAGTTTTTGTTGACTGGGTAAGTGCACTAGATAAATCCTGCCTATTTTCAGGCATGACCCGGGGGAGGGGGATACAGATGAATGCCAACTGACCTTGAACCAGATAAAGCTGTTGGTGGTATTTTTAGTGAATGAGGGAAATTAGGCCAGGACATTAGGAAATTCCCACTTCTTCAGATAGGGGACCTTGGGCCTCATGGATGGAGGTCTCAATGTGTGCTGGGATGGCGACGGAGGAGGTTGTGGAGCGGATCGCATGTTTGCAGACCGCTGATAATGTTGTTTCTGTGCTGGAGAATTTTGCAAGTGCAGCTGTGGTTAGCAGTGCAGGAGATGCGCTTGGGCTCTCTCGTGAATCATCGGTAGTTTTACAGGAGGAGATGCAGTTCCAGATGGAGACATCAGGAGTGGAACCTCAGATCGTGATTGCAGGCGTTGTTTCCAGTGCACCTCCCCCTGCTGCTTCCTGTCAGGGGTGAGACTACTGCTGTGGCACCTGGGACGCTTCTGGGAGAAATGCAGCCGAAGTCGCCGGGAGACCGGGCGGTCTCCAAGTCGCAAGTTTTTTACTGACAATTTGGGATTTTGCCCAAGGACGCTGCTGAGGAGGATACCTGGACTGCTTCGGGTGCACTTGAATGTGCAGGATGGACTCGGTCTTCCGCGGGCATCTGGATTCCTGATCCTTCATGGAATGCGGAGGAGAATGGGGTTTTGTATTCCCCAAACAGCCCTGCAATGACTCATTTGAGCTCCAACAAGGTACTGAACTTACAGGGACATGTTATGACTGGACTGAATGTTACTGTATCACAAAAGAGAGACTGGGGGGATATTGTGGATGCAGAGTTGAATGGTGGAAATTTGCCTGTTACTATAAATGTGGGGGGTTCTATTTCAGTTGGTGATCTTGTTAGCTTGAGGGGGGGTGCCACGGGGTGTGTTACAGTATGGCCTTCGTTTAGTATTTTGCCTTCTGCTGCTGTGTCCCAACCCTGCGTAGTGAGTCTCCCCAGTAGTGGAGACAGTGGAGCTGTGCCTCCCTTGCTCAGCAATAATTCTTCTCCCTCAAGGCCAGGTCCTTTACAGGTGGCCTCTCATGGGAGTGTGCCTGGCCCTCGCCTTCTGGAAAACATGCCTAAACCTATTTCAGATGGATGTGAGAGGCAGAGCCCTGCATCCCTTCTGGATGACCCGGGGGAGGGTACTTCAACTACTATGCGGGCCCCAGACAGGGGGCCTACTCTTTCAGATTTATTTAAGAATAAGTTAGAACAAGCCCCTAGATGCATTGCTGTGCGCCTTCATTACAGGGGAGGTCTCAGTGAGCACCCTAATAGATATTACGTTGCTAGAACACTTTTAAAAAATTCCATGCATTTTCAAGCCTCTGATATATACAGTATGCCCTTATACATATTTCAGGTGAGGACACATTCGATGTTAGTTTTAAAACAAATATGGGTTTGGAGAAGTTCTGGCAAAGATATGGGACTTTGAAACAGACTCCCTTATGGACCCCCTTTTATGTAATACCACTGACGAAACCAGCTATTAGGACTGTTACAATAATGTTCCATAATGAAGGGGTTAGTATTAGTGATATTTATCATTGGCTACAGAATAGGTGTAGTGTTTTGTCCCCATCTGAAGCTATTATAGATTCTGAAGGTCTGTGGACAGGGGAATGGAAATTCCAAGTTAAGCTTTTCCAGGTTAATTCTGAGATAGTACATCTTCCTAATAGTTTCTTGCTAGGAAAGGATAAGGGTGTCTGTTTCTATTGGGGGCAGCCTAGGGCTTGCTACAAGTGTGGCGCTCACACACACTTGAGTAGTACATGTGATTTATTGAAATGTAGTCTCTGTGGGGGGTTTGGACATCCAAGCGTGAATTGTGACAATGTTTTCCAATGTAATCTCTGTGATGAAAAGGGACACGCTTATCACCAGTGTCCCTGGACTAGTAGAAATAGATCTGAGGGATGGAATCAGGACAATTTAGTGCAAAAGGCTCAGGATAAACTGAAACAGAAGCAGGACGGTCATATCCCTACCCCTTCTCAGGAATCACCTCCATCTGCTCCACAGCAGGATGCAGCCTCAGTGGTTGTGCAACAGGAGGAGCATAGGGAACTCTCTCCAGAGGAAATGGAAGTTCAGGTGCTGGAAATAGTGGACTCTGTGCCTGAGGCTCCTCAAACAGTTGAGTCTTGGGTTTTGGGTGGTCACATAGGGGATGCAGAAATTTCCTCTCAAACTAGAAGGGTTACTAGAGCTACGGCTAGGAAATCACAAAAGGTTTGTGACATCCCAACCTCTAATACCTATGAGTTATTTTGTGGGGGGGGGGGTCAGAAGTGGATTCTGATGCCTCTGCGCTACCCTCCGATGTGGATGTACTGAGTGTACGACCTCAGGATGCGGTTCATAAGAAAAAGGATAAGAAGAAAAAGAGAGGTAAAAAGCATAAAAATATGGCTACTACGGATGGGAGTGGATAATTTATTTTCTTTAGACACTGGCACATTTTCGGATCTCTTCCTTAAATGTTTGTAGTTTTAGAAACTACAAAAAGCAGACTGCCTTTTTTCATTATGCGGCTACATTGCACATGGATATTGTCCTTTTACAAGAGACAAGACTTCAAACCATTTTTGAAATTAGGCAGGCCCAAAGGGGTTGGGTATGGGGACCCTCCTATTGGACTTTTGGGGAAGAGATGGCGGATGGCATTGCTATGTTGTTTAAACCCACTGCCTTTTCAATTTCTAGGATTATTGATGTTATTCCGGGTAGGGCTTTGATAACTGATTGTAGATTTCAGGATATTTTCTTCTGCATAGTTAATATTTATGCGCCACAATCGAAAGCTGCTAGAGTACACTTATTTGACTTAATTAAGCCCTTTCTTTGTACACAAAAACATATTGTTTGGGGTGGAGATTTTAACTGCAGTCTGGATACTTCCTGCAGGACGGACACTGGTAAGAAGGTGTATTGCGATTCTTTGGCATCGCAAACCTTGATTAAAAAAGCAGACTTGACTGATGCTTATAGATCACTGAGGTCTGATTCTGGGGCTACTTATCATAGATATATCTATAATACTAGGATAGATTATCTTTTTACCTCTAAATATTGTACACTGGTTCAGGTTTTTGTACAGCCAAATGAATTTTCTGATCATCATTTGCTAACTGGGATATTTAATTTAGTATCTGCTCCCCCTATCTTTCTCTCTCTCTCTCAGGAATCGTTGTGGAGACTTAATAGTTCTCTACTTCTACACCATGGTATAGTACAACAGGTAAAGACCCATTTACAAGCTAGGATATCAGTTCTTTGTGTTTATGATTCCCTTTGGCTTTGGAGGAAGGATACCAAACATGAACTGATGTCTCTTTTCATGGGGACGGGGAAACGACTGGTTAGAGATCGATAGAAGGGGGACAGGATCAGATCTGTTACAGTACAGTAGCTGCTTCTTGTTGTTTTTACATTGTTTCTTGTGGATTCTACTTGGAAGAAGGTTATTTCTTTTCTTTCTTACTACTTCTAAGGGGCTAGCAGGGTATTGTTTGGGGTGGTTGGAATTTTGAAACCTGTTTTGGTAGCTATAAGTGGGTTCATTTGTTTGCTGTTTCACTGTGTAGCAGGCTGCATTTGTAGAGGCCTATTTCTTCTGATTTAAAAGCTATTTGGTGTGATTTAACTGGGTCTGTTTCTTTGAATTGGAGACCTATATCTTCTAATTTCAAGCTTATTTTGGTGTGTTGTTGGTGAAGCTGTTTGAATTGGAGTCCTGTTTCTTTGGGTAGCAAACCTATTTTGGGGGCTTTGAGTAGAATTGTGATTCATTTTTGCTGGCTTCACTAGCTGTAAAGTTTAGTGCAGCGTTAGGGAAGGGTGTTAATGGTCTGACCAGGGGCCTCAGCTACCTGATTGTTTCTGGAAGACTTGGGCTGGTCCCACCCCCCAACCCTTCACCCCACCCACCCCGGTCCATTATTTCCTTTATACCAGGGGTTCTGACATCACTTCCTCAAATGGGCAAAGGATATGCACCTGTCACAGCAGAAGCAGGCATCCAGGAAAGGAACAGCAGCAAGTGAAGAGGTGACTGCTATCTCAGTGGAAGGGAAGTAACTGCTACTCTAGGAGCTTTCATTGTTACTTCTTTACATTGCTATTGCATTGGGGAAAGGAGAAGTAGGAGTTTGAATAAGGTTGTGCAAGAGCTACTTAAAGTCTCTTTTTGAGTGTGGATAGGAAGGATAGGAATATAAAAATCAGTTGCTCAATCTATCTAAACGTGTACAACAAAGGGGTAAGGGAAATAAAGATAAGAATGTTTTGCACTGATAGAGGGGAGAGGGAGACTTGGGGAGTGTTGTATCCTGCATCTGGAAGGGTGGGGGTCACTGGTTGGCAACGACAGCAATGGGTAGGGTGGTAGGCTGCAACAACTGGGTGCACCAATCTTTCTAAAAATTGCCTGAGAGGGAGGATGTTTGGTGCAACCACATAGAGAAACTTAGAAAGAAGATTGAGGGTCTGAAGGAGGAACTAAGACAGGCAAGGCAGATTGGGATGGGTTTAGCCCAATACTGAGGGAGGAAGAAGGAGATGAGGGAGGCTGATTTAAGCCAACAGTGGTGAGAAGAGGGTTAGAAGAAGGAAGCAGAGACAAAGGGCCCAGGCCAGGAAGAATGATTGCCGGGGAAACCAGGTCAGAGACAAAAGACAAATGGAGGAAGGAGATAGGGACTGTGAGAGGAGGAAGAAGTGGCAAAAGTCATGGAGTGGAAAGGAGAGAACAGGTTACTATGCAGAGAGAGAGGGAGAGGGCATTTGTGAAGGGTCTTCAGAAAATAGTTTTGCACTGCTATAGAGGAAGAAGGCGGAGGAGAGAAATGATGAAATTAGAGGAGTAATTGATAAATGCTTGGACCAAACTAGAGTGGGGGGAAGTTCTGCAGGGTGAATTGCAACAGGGGCAAAAGGGGGAAATAACATGCAGGAGGAAGAAGAAGAGCTGGAAATGAGAGAGGGAGATGAATGGAAGCAAGCAGGGAGCAAGAGTGGTGGAATCTTAGTGCTGGGGACGCAATACTTAGAGGAGTCAGGTGGGGTAGCAAGGGGGAGAGGCATAGTCGCATTTGAGTGGAGGCCATGCCAGGAATGACAGCGGAAAGGGTGGGAAAATCTGTTCTGAAATATACTAGAAGGGGTAGTGACAAGACTCATTTAATTATACTCTTGGGACAAACAACATGGCTGACAAGACAGTAGATACAGTCCAGAGGAGGTTTGAGGAACTAGCACAATTATGTGAGGGGGCAGGAAGATCAGTAACCTTTTCAGAGATACTTCCAGTGCCCAAGGCAAGCACAACAAAAAAGCTAAGAATAGAGGAATTTAACGGATGGCTAAGAACCTGGTGTTGTGCTAAAGGGTATAGGCTGTTGGGGTGTGGGGAGGGACCTGGAAGGACAGTAGTCTCTATGCAAAGGGCAGACTACACTTGAGTGAGGAGGGAAAGAAAGTGTTGAAACAGAGGATGGAGGAGGACACAGAGAAAGTTGGGAATTTAAACTAGGATTGGGGAGTGGCAACTGGGCAAGAGATATGTAGAGACCACAGGTTGGGAAACCATATGAGCTTACCCCCCATAACAGTGACAAAGGACAAATGGCAAGTACTATTGGTGATGCTAGTAAAGGAGGGCAGGATGGGGGGGAAGGGTGAAAGGTGGTTACCCTTAATGCTAGGAGCCTTGGGAGGAAAACTGCAGAGTTACAGGTGCTCATGGCAGAGGGAGAGGTGGACATTACAACCATCACAGAAACATGGGCCACCCAATACAATGACTGGGACCTGTCTGTACCAGGGTACAGGTTATTTCATAGGGACAGGGTGATTAGGAAAGGAGGGGGTGTGGCACTATATGTGAAGGAAGGACTGAAGTGTGTAAGGAAGGAAGGGAAAAGGGTAATGGAGTCACTTTGGATGTAAATCCAGGATTCCAAGAATAGGATTTTAGAATGGGAGTGGTGTACTGGCCACCATCTCAGTGGAGGAGTTAGACAAGGAACGAGCGACAGATCAGTAGGACCCAGAGAAGGGTAGTGTAGTGATTATGGGACTTCAACATGCCAGAAGTGGACTGGAATACCCCAACAACCAGAAGAGAAGGGAGCAGGTACTGCTGGATGCCTTCCAGGACAGCTTCCTGCTGCAAATGGTCAGTGACCCAACCAGGTTAGGGAATACCCTTGACCTTGTGCTGGCAAATGGGGACTTTGTGAGAGAACTTACGGTGGAGGAACCGCTGTCAGGGAGTGACCACCACTCAGTATGGCTCAATGAAGAAAGGGGGATAACTAGTGGGGTGCCGCAGGGTTCGGTATTAGGACTGGTCCTCTTCAATGTCTTTGTAAGCAACATTGCAGAGGGACTGAAGGAAAAGTATGTCTTTGCAGATGACACAAAGATCTGCAACAGAGTTGATGCACAAGGTGGGGTGGAAAGGATGAGAAGGGACTTGGCAAAGTTAGAGGAATGGTCAAATGTATGGCAGCTTAGATTTAATGCTAAGAAGTGCAAGGTAATGTACCTAGGAAACAAAAACCCAGGGGAACAGTACACAATAGGGGGCGAGATACTAACAACAATGAAAATGGAAAGGGACCTGGGGTAGTCATCTCAGATGACTTAAAGGTGGGCAAGCAATGTGAGAGGGCAGTAAGGAGGGCTGGAGGGATACTGGGATGCATAGGGAGAGGCATCACCAGTAGAAAACAGGAAGTTGTTATCCCTCTGTACAGACAACTGGTGAGACACCATCTAAAGTACTGTGTGCAGTTCTGGAGACCCAATCTCCACAAGGACGTAGACAAGATGGAAGCTGCCCAGAGGAGGGCAACTAAAATAGTGCAGGGTCTGCACTGGAATTCATATGAAGAGAGACTAAAGGAGCTTAATATGTATAGCCCCGAGGAAAGGAGGGAGAGGGGACATGATAGAAACTTTCAAGTACCTCAAGGGAATCAACAAAGTCCAAGAGGGTAGCATCTTTCAAAAAAAAGAGGTGTGCAAGAACAAGGGGGCACAATTTGAAGATGGGGGGGTGGCTCAGAGGTAATGTAAGGAAGTATTTTTTCACAGAGAGGGTTATGGATGCATAGAACGGCCTTCCAGAGGAGGTTGTGGAGTCAAAAACAGTGGTCAAATTCAAGCATGCATGGGATAGCCATAAGGCAATTTTAATGGGTGGGGGTAGAAATAAGTAGGCTGCTGGTTAACTAGGATCTGCATCTTATCCATTAGGTAGGGAAATGGGCAGACTGGGTGGGCCAAGCGGTCTTTATCTGCTGTCAGATTCTATGTTACATTAGATATGGGCAAGGAAGGAGTGGAATCTGGCACAAGAGTGTTGGACTTCAGGAGGGCCGACTTTGGGAGGATGGGGGAAGTGGTAAAAGGGTACTTGGCCAGAATTCAATCTAGTATGGACACTAACCAGAGGTGGGAGCTCATAAAGCTGGGGATAGTGGAGTCAACCAAAACCTGCTGCAAGGCCCACAGCAAGAGGGCTAGGGCTAAGAAACTGAGCTCGTTGAGCAAGGAGGTCATGGAAAAGCTAAGGAGGAAAAGAGCTGCCTTTAGGAAATACAAGAAAACAGGGAGGGGGGAGGACAGGGAAGAGTACTTAACAGACTCGAAGGAGGTGACAAGGGCAGTAAGGGGAGCCAAAGCATCTACGAACTCAGACTGGCACAAGGCATTAAGAAAGGGAGAAGGACTCTTAGTACATCAGGAGAGAAAAGATCTGTAAGGACCACACAGTAAGGATTAGGAAGGAGGGGGTTGGGTGGAAGCAGGTGTGATAAGGCAGAAGCACTAAATGAGTACTTCCACCCAGTATTTACTAAGGAGAAGAGGGGGGTGACACCCAAGGTGGAGAAATGGCAGAAACAGGGGAAGGTTGACAGATGGGGAAATCATGGAGGCAGAGTTTGGGAGGGTTTGAAGGCACTGAAGGTGGACAAGGCACCAGGCCCAGATGGCATCCACCCAGGGTACTGAAGGAGCTGGCAGAGGTCCTGCAGGACCTTGGCAGACCTATTTAATGCCTCACTACATTCAGGGTGTGTACCTCAGGACTGGAGGATGGTTCATGTGGTGCCCCTCCACAAGAGTGGCCCCAAGGATGAACCAGAAAACTACAGACCAGTGAGCCCTCACATCCATCATGGGTAAGCTAATGGAGACTATCCTGAAGGAGAGGCTGGTGGCCCTCCCAGAGGCCAAAGGACTACAGGACAGCAGACAGCATGGCTTCTATGAGGCAGATCCTGCCAAACCAACCTGGTGGAGTTCTATGACTGGGTAACTAGGCAACTGGACAGGGGCCATGCAGTGGATGTCCCATATCTGACTCCAGTAAGGCATTCAACCTGGTGTGCTGCATGGAAGGCTGGGAAGTAAGTTAGTAGGCACAGGGGCGGGTGCAAAGCTGGTGAGATTGGTAGGAAACTGGCTTCAGGGAAGGCAACAGAGGGTGGTGGTGTGTGGGGAGCTCTCACACCCAAGGGTAGTGATGAGCGGTGTTCCACAGGGCTCGGTGTTGGGACCAGTGTTGTTTGGGATATTCATTGCAGACATATCATGGGACCTCAAGAGCAAGATCAGTCTGTTTGCTGATGATACCAAGGTAGGAGCAGTGGTGGATGACCTAGGGGGATGGCAGGAGTTGCAGGATGATCTAGCAAAGCTTGAAACCTGGTCAGAGACCTGGCAACTGGGGTTAGATGCCAAAAAGTACAAGGTGCTGCATTTTGGGATGAAGAACCCAAGGAGGAGTTACCATCTGGGGGGAGTGCAGCTAGCCTAGACAGAGGAGGAGAAGGATCTGGGAGTGCTCATTACAGGGTCAATGAACAACTTGGCACAATGTAGGAAGGCAGCTGCAAAGGCCAACAAAATGCTGGGTTGTATTGCAAGGAGTATATCCTCGAGGAGGAAGGAGGTGATTCTGCTACTGTATAGGTCATTAGTTAGACCACACCTGGAGTACTGCGTGCAGTACTGGCACCGTATCTGAAGAGGGACATTAAGTTACTGGAGGGGGGTGCAGCGCAGGGTGACAAAGATGATCAATGGGCTGGGGGACTTATCATATGAGAAGAGGTTGAGGGAGTTGAACATGTACTCACTGGAGGAGAGAAGGGACAGGGGGGACATGATTGAAACCTTTAAGTACATGAAAGGAATAAACAAGACAGGTACAGAGGGGCTGTTCAAAGTAAGGGAGGGGAGGGACACCAGGGGCCATGATACGAGACTGGAGGGAGGAAGGTTCAGGAAGGAGATGAGGAGACACTTTTTTACAGAGAGGGTGGTGGCTAGGAGGAATGCGTTACCTGCAGAAGTGGTATGCAGTAGAACAGTGGACTGCTTCAAAAGAGGATAGAAAAGGACAAGGCGGAGGGTTAATGAAGAGGAAGGGTGGAAGGGAGGGGCAGCTGCAGAATAAGGGGTGATAGCTGCACATTCGAGCAGACTTCATAGACCTCTAGGCCTTTTTCTGCTGGCAAATTTCGTATGTTCATATGTTTGATATATGCAATATCTCAGATACAGGAATCAGTTGTATAAACTTTTGTCTTCATCAGCCTCCTCTTCTGTTAATTATACAGCACATATAGCAGAAATTAAGAAATGTATGTTTGCCAGTCAATATGACAGGGCACAAACTCTTCACATGGAAATGAGATTTGGTACTTCTCATTCACTGTCAGCGGACCCTTTCATGGCATGTAAAGAAAGGTTGCATGCTGCGGTAATGTCAGGTCTGTATACTTCTGATGGTACCGTAGATGCTTCAGTTGCTGGGATGCAATATATTGCACAGTCACATTTAAAGTTGCTGTTTGGTACTGCCCCTGTTTTGGATAGGTCCCTAGCAAATGTATTTGCAGCACCTGCTCCTACGGTGTCTGCCCTTTTAGCCTCGGATTTTGTGAAACCAATTACAAAGGAAGAGGTAGCTCTGGCTATTGCTCAACTCAAATTAGAGGTAGTCCCAGGTTTGGATGGAATTACACATGAATTTTATAAAACATTCACTGAGGATTTGACTGCAGTCTTGGCCACGGTATATAACGGTATTCTACAAGAAGTGGACGGAGGTCAGGATTTTGGTATTGAGGTTTTGAAGTTTATATATGAGAAGGAAGATAGATGTTCCTTAGATAATTGGAGGCCACTGAACCTCCTTAACAATGATTATAAGATTCTCACCAAAATTCTCAGTAGTAGGCTACAGAAGATGGCTCAGAAAGTAATATATATCTCACAGAGATGTGCCATTCCTGGTAGGAATATTCAGACTAATTTATTTTTATTTAGAGAACTTTTTGAAGCCAAAGCAACACATACGATCAAAGGCTTTGTCTTATCTTTGGATCAGGCCAAAGCATTTGATAAGGTACATCATACTTACTTATTTCAGGTTTTGGACCTATATGGTATACCTCGGATGTTTCTTACCTGGATTTTTCATTTGTACTCTTTTGCTGGATTTAGACCACTGATAAATGGTTGTCTGGGTGACTTCATTCCTCAATGCACTGGTATCAGGCAAGGCTGTCAAAAGAGCCCATTATTGTATACCTTTGCTTTGGACCTCATTATTAGACAAATTAAGTAGGATGCCCAAACTATTGGATTGGCCCCATGTACTGCTTTGTGTCTGGAAAAAATATCTGCTTATACAGATGATGTGCTTTTATTTGTCCAGAATAAAACTGCAGGTGATACAGTGGTTCAGATCTTTCATAGCTTTTTGGATATATAAGGGTAGACTCTTAATTTACAGAAGAGTGTTTCTGTTCCTTTAGATGTTGATTCTGTACAGGTTCCGGAAGTGGGGGGTATAAGGACAAGCACTGAACCACAAAAATTCTGGGGGTGTGGTTTAATGTAACTGATGCAGCTACATTTAATTGGGAAAAGAGATTGGTTATTTGTGAACATAAAGTTAAGATTTGGAAAACATGGAAACTGGGGAAAAAGAAAAGGGTCATGATAGTTAAGAAATTTTTACTTCCTATTTTTTTATATTTAAGCTATATCTATGCTCCCCCAATCATTTGGAGACACGGATTTTCAGTGCTTTCTTTCAAATGATATGGGGAAGTAGGCTTAACCCAATTAAATGAGATACTACACATTTACCTGTTAAGAGGGGTGGTCTTGGGATGATTAATCCCGTTGCTTTCTTTCTCTCTTTTTTTCTATATCACATCTTGTGTTGTAGGAGACATACTTCACATAATTGGGATCTATGGGTGAGTAGTTCTATGATGGAAGGTATAGATAAATGGGATATTTTACCTCCTAAAATTACACAACATTCAAGTATCCCTTCCTATGCGGTTGATTGTTTTAGGAAACTAAGACAATGATAACTGCGGAAATCATCTGTTCTGCATCTTACTAGGAAGCAGATTTAACAGATAATTATTGGTATTACGGAGACTCTGCTTCTATTTCCATAATGTACCCCTTCAAGAATTAAGTTTTCTTTATAGCTTCTTCTTCTTGACAAACAAATACCACCACAAATGTGAGATGTCACATGGTTATGTTGTCAGGGCAGATTTAATGTCCATGGTAATTTAAAACATAAATCCTTTCAGGAAAGGTACTGTCCTAAACAAATGTGTATACAACTTGAAGAAACCATGCCACACTTTTTTTTTTGAATGTGGGGATGCTCAGTTGTTCTGGAAAACTTTAGCGTTTAAATGGCAATGGCCTTTTTTAAGTAGAATTACTTACCAGACTTTGATACTGGGTGATTCTTCTGGTATATGGGGTAAATTCCATAGGAGTACTTTGAGAGTTATTTTTTCCATTTGTAAATATTTTTTATGGCAAGCAAGATGTCAGTATGTTTTACAGCAACTTCACTCCTCTCCTCAGACTATTATATTGCAAATTGAAACAGCTCTTTCTAGACTTATGGAAATGGAACACAGATGTCTGCCACGGGATCAATTTCAACTAATGTGGAAACATATTACTTTTCTAGCCTGAGCTGTTTTCTGGCTGGACTTCCATTTAGCTGAATGTATTATTTTGTTTTTTTTGATTTTGTTCTTATTTTTGCCTGATTTATCTTGTATATTGCTGTTCTACTTTTCTTTTACTATATTTTGCTTTGTATTTTATCTTTGCATTTATTCCCCTGCTTGTACTTATGTTTTGTTTTCTTTTCATGATGTTATGTATTGATTTCTTAATAAGATTCCCCTACACTTTTCGATAAGTGCCATGGGATCTTTAACATCCACCTGAACTACCACTGTTCCAGGCAGGTGGGACCTCAGTTTAACTTCTCATCCTAAAGACGGCACTTCATAAGTGCAACACCCCTGTCATGCTGCACTACAGTGTCAGTACTGGGATATTAACCCAAGTGCCAGATGTGGGAACTGAACCCACTGCCTTCTGATCTCCCGGCCTCAGAGGCAAGTATGCTACCTACTGAGCCACTGACACTGACTGATTAAGGGTGGGGATAGAAATGGAGCCTCAAAGGAATATCTGGGAGTCCATTCAACCCCTAATACAGAAAGAGTAATTTGTAAAAAACTGAAGAAATAAAATGTTAGAAAGAAAAATGCTCAGCAAAATAAAAATGATTTTGATGGTTTGGTTATTAACAAACCGATCAGAGGGAAAAAAGCCAATATTATTCCAAAGGGAAAAATTAAAGATAGTAAACAAATTAAGCAGACAAAAATAGGTGACCATTTCATACATAAAGGGGATTCACAACTAGCTGATGTGAAGAATAATTTAGATGGGTAACTTGTACTAGTGCCTAGAAATGCAGCTCAAGGTTCAATTTGTTTGGTAACTAAGGATGATAAGGGGGTTAATTGGGTTACAGACCTACTTAACTCAAGTGAATTAGTGATTGCTAGCAGCATAGATCAAACTAGACTATCAGCCTCCCTTCATTTGGATTTAAGTATAGCTAAAAATCCAGCTGATCAAAGTAATGAGACAGAAATACCAGAAAAATCAAAGGGGAATTCACTGGATTTTTCACTGGAATATTTCAGTGAGAATAACCAAGAATCTGTCTGGCAAGTTAATTTAAAAAATATTGCTAATGATTTACAAGAAACAATTAATGGATTGAAACATCTAAATACCCCTGGTGATCAGAAGGTGACAAGATAGTAGCTAATACTCAAATCTTGGATACAATGGGACTATATATAATACCTTCAGAGTGAAAACAAACAAGGGAAAATAGCAAGAAGAAACTGCAGGTAGAAGATCTAATAGGAGAAAGTAACAAAGAACTGGATGATACTGATGAACTTTTACTTAATTTCACAAAACAAAATAGATTTGATTCCTTGAGAGAGGAACCTTGACTAACCAAAAAAGGGCCAAAAAAGAAAAAAATAACAGGACAATAACACCACTACATGATGTCATATCTTGGAATGTAGCAAGTTTGCAAATTAAATTTTCAGATGAGTAATGGTTTGGGTATATGAAGGGTTTTGCAATAGCATGCCTACAAGAAACGTGGCATTCACAGGAAAGTGATGTAACTAGGAATGGCTATCAGACCTACAGGGAGACATGCTGGGGGTTTAGTGTCATGGTTTAAAATTGACAAAAATCTTAAAGTTGATTTAATTACATCAAATAAAAACATTCTAGCATTTAGGGTGCAATTAAATCAAGAAATGTTTAATATTCTAAATGTTTATATTCCAACGACAACATCAAAATATCATAAGGAGAAATTATGGGAACATTAGAAGATGTACTACATATAGCTTGGGTAGCAACCTCATGTGAAAGGACACTTGTATGTTGTTACTTTAATGCCAGGATTGGAAATGTTGATGGATATACTGATTGTAGCTACCATGATCCTGATGGGGTCTCACCAACTATCTGTACAGAGGGATAACAACTTCCTGTTTTCTACAGGTGATGCCGGGAAGATGGCGGCCACGCTGGGCTGCCGTCTATGAGCGTTTAGATGTTTTTGTCTTTGGCCCAATTTTATTTTTTAACGTTGCCATTTTGAATTACAGTACCACCCATTGTATAGTCGCTAGCAGTCGTTTATTATTGTGACTATTTATGCTTTGTTATTTAAAGTTTGAGAGGCTTTGGAGAGACTGACCTGGTCGTGGGTGGTTCATTTGGGTGCTGTTGGTCTGCCTGGACGTTGTTGGAGAAGTCGGTGGCCTGTAGCCTGGAGGCTTGGTGGCGGCTCTCCCTTCTGTTGGAACTCAGCAAGTGAATTGCAGTTTCTGTTCGGGGACATAATCTTTGCTGGACCGTGGGAAAGAGGCTGTCGGCTCTCGTGTGTGTGGGACTATTCTACAAGGAAGTGGAAGGCAGAAGAACAGCAGTGAAGATTTTGTGATAGCTGTCCACATAATTTTGGAGGTTTGGCCTCTGGTCCAGATGAGGGGCTGGTTTTTCCTGCCTCCGAGGTGGTGGGCTTGCTTTGCTCCCTGGGTGAGGCAGGGTGCTATCGGAGGGTGGTCTGCCTGCCTCATTGGCAGCTGCAGGGTCGGTGAGCTGGAGCCTGTGGCTAGAATTTGTGGAGGTGGAGGAGTTGTTTGTGCTATCTGCTGTCTGCTCGTTTGCTGCTTCCAGGATCTCAGCTACTGGGAGTTTTGGAGACTTTGACTGAAGTTAGAGCGGTGTGGAGTCGGACTTGGTGAAGTATCCGTGAACCATTTCTTGTTGTAACTGCTGTGTTTTAGCTATTGGGAGATTACGGGAGACCAACAGGAAATTTAATTACAACTGAGTTCATTTTGAATTATCAGTCTCATGAGAGGAGTCTGATTAATGTTGGAGCCATACAGTGTGGTGAGAGCACAGAAGTGTGACTATACAACAAAAGACCTTGAACTTTGCTTTTTGAGTTAAACGAGGGTACTGATGGATGGGTTTTAAAGTGAAGGGCCATTTTCTGTGGTTTTAGGTGGTATGCTCCTCTTCCCGCCGTGGTGAGAGCACTGTGGGTGGGGTAGAAATAGAAATATAATATGTTTTGATAATCTGACAGCACTAGAATTGGTTAATAGATATTGTATTATATTATGATTATTTAGTGTTCTATTTTAAGTTCTATTTGAAATTCTATTTTATATAAGTTTATATAATTTTGTTTTATATAAGTTGAGTAGGGTTTATTATTATTAATTGTGGTGTGAACTATGTGCTGAAATGATAATAAGGTGGTCGGGTATTATTCCCCCTCTACGCTCAGGGACCTCCGTCCTTTCTCCTGTCCCCTTTGTCACCGGGAGTCTACAGAAAATGTAGGGCTCTGGGGATTGTGAGAGGGAGACGGAGGGTTGGTGCTGGGCTTGGGTGGGGAATGGAAAGGAGTGGGCGGATTGGAATAGTGGGATCAAGGAAATGCCTTGGGGCGAAATGGGCACAGGAGAGGGGTCTTCCCTGTCTTGAGCCCATACCCAAGGGTCCTGATTTGGATCAGCCGGTAGGGCGGTCATTATCGGAGTTTTATCCTACTCGGTCGGTGTTATGCAACGCCAGGTCTATTAAAAACAAGACAGCTGTTGTAGCCGATCTTGTCGGGTCATCCGACCTGGCATGCATCACTGAGACTTGCTGGATGAAAATGCTGGGCCAGTTTTAGCCGCAGCAATTCCAGCTGGGTACTCGGTGATACACCGCCCGAGGCAGGATCATAGGGGCGGGGTGTTGCCATATGTTTTAAGTCAGAACTGGGCCTGGTGGAGGTACCAGCGGGAGTCACCAGATCCTTTGAGTGTATTGTGTGAGGGGTGTGGGTGCAGGATACTCTTGTATACCTGGCCCACCAGGTGATAGAATATTTTCCTGCAGGAAGTCACAGACTTCATTGTCGACCTAATCGTTGGGGTCCCCAGATGGTTGGTTCTGGGGATTTCAATGCTTGGGTCGACGATGAACTCTCTTGATTTGGTCAAGACTTCCTCCAGTTGATGATATCACTGGGCTTCACACAGGTGGTTTCCTCCTCGACCCATGTTGGCGGACACTCATTGGACCTGGTGTTCCTTCTGGGGATGGGGATATCTGACTTGGTGGTGGAACCAGTCGGATGGTCTGACAATCACTCCATTAGGTTCAGTTTTGAGGCCATCCCTGTTAGGTCTGCCCCTTTGGAGATGGTCCGATACTGCCCTTTGAGGGGTGTATCCCCAGATGACCTGATGGCGGTGTTGGACCTATCAAGCCTACCGATAGATTGCTTAGATCCAGGTGACCTGGTACATGCTTATAATGAGGCAGTGACAGGGGCCCTGGATTCTATTGCACCAGTTCGTGTTTGTCCTCTTACTCCTCACCCCAGGTCTCCCTGGTTTGATGAGACCATGAGGGAGTTGAGGAGGGTTGGGACGAAGGCTGGAGAGGCGTTAGCGAGTCCGTCTTGATGTTGACAGGCTTAGTTTGATGGACCATTATTTGGCCTATCAATCCACAATCTCTCGTAAGAAGGCAGAGTTCCTGTCCAGAGAGATAGCGGCTGCACAGAATAGACCAGCTCAGCTCTTTCAGACTGTGGACAGACTTTGCAATCCAGTCTGTCTTCAGCCCAGAAGAGCTTTATCTCAAGAATGGTGTGAGGAGCTTGCTCTCTTCTTTACAGATAAGGTTGTCAAAATCAGATCGGATATTCGCTCTTCCCTCCCCAATGGGAGTGACGGTGGTCAGCAGGAGATGTTGAACACCCAGTTTAGATGGTCTGACTTCAGCCTTCCACAATCGATGATGTTGTGATGATCATTCGAGCACTGCGACCGACTAGCTGTGATTTGGACCCTGCCCACGCCTTTTAGTGGGTTGTGTGGATAGGATCGGCCTAGTCCTAGCTTTGATCATCTGGAAGTCTTTGGAGAGGGGATTTTCCAGATCCCTTAAAGAGACTATAGTTAGCCTCTATTAAAGAAATCCTCCTTAGATCCAGATTGTCTCAGCAAATTACAGGCCAGTCTCTAACTTACCCTTTGTGGGTAAAGTTATTGAGAAAGTGGCTGAGCGCAGTTGGAGGATCATCTGACCAACAACAATATCTACGATTCTCCAGTCTGGATTTAGGAAAGGCATAGTACTGAGACAGCACCACGGGTACTAAATGACCTCCAATAGCGAGAGATCGTAGGACCCGATCCATCTTGGTACTACTTGATCTCTCTGCAGAGTTTGACACCGTTGACCATGGTGTGCTGTTAGAGTGTCTGCGGTCAGTCTGTGGACTGTCTGGTACGGTCCTCAGATGGTTTCAATCTTACCTCGAGGGTAGGACTCAGAGAGTGGTGTCGGGAATTTTTTCCTCAGCATCACTCTCCCTACCCTGCGGGGTACCGCAGGGTTCTATTTTAGCACCTATGTTGTTTTCGTGTATATGCTACCATTAGTGATTATTAGACGACACGATTTCGGTTTTCACTGCTACAGATGATACCCAGCTGTATATGTCTTTTGTACCCGCCAGGACGCTGCCTTGTCGGTATTTAATAACTGCCTTGAAGAAATCCAAGACTGGATGAATGGGAGTTGGCTGAGGTTAAACCCGGAAAAACTGAGGTGTTGGTTGTGGATAAAGGTCGCTGTGAGGTGGGTCTGCCGGAGGATCACCCTCAGGCTTATGGCTTGAGGTGTTCAACTGGCTACCCTCAGATTGGGTGGAATCTGATGAATAATTGATGAGACCGCCTGACACTTAAATCCCAGGTGTCAGCGGTCGTCAAAACTTCCTTTTTCATCTGAGGAATATTGCCAGGTGAAGCACCTGGTTTCTCCAGAGGACCTTCCAACATTGATCCACGCTACTCCCCGCCTTGACTACTGTAATTCCTTATACCTAGGGCTATCGAGGTTAAACCGCCGCCTGCAGCTAGTGCAGAATGCGGCAGCCAGGTTGTTGACTGGATCTTCTAGATCCAGCCATATAATGCCTGTGCTTCGCGGACTGCACTGGCTGCCAGTGTTTTGGCGAATCACCTTCAAGGTCGGTTTACTGACCTATAAAGCCCTACATGATCTGGGACCTACCTACCTGAAAGATCTCCTTTGCTCCTACAATCCCTCCCACTCCCACCGATCCACTGACGAGGGATTGCTAGAGATTCCCAGGGTTCGTTTGAAAACATCAGGTGCTAGATCATTTAGTTTTATGGCACCAACCCTGTGGAATTCTTTACCTCGTCAGGTGCGAGATTGCCCAACCGTCCTTAGTTTTAAGGGAGCTTTGAAAACCCACCTTTTTAACATAGCTTTTAAGGATTTATATTAGTTTTAATTTTATTGTATTTATTGTTTTGTGAATTTGTACAGACGCTTTGATTTTAAGAAAAGCGCCTTTTAAAAATAAAGATGAATTGAATTGAATAGAATGATTGGTACCATAGAGACACAGAAATATCTTAGAGAAAAATTGGATCAGAAAATAATCAATACAGGTCTGAAACTGATAAATATCCTTAAAACGTGTACTTTTTGGCACCAATAAATGGCAGAATTAAGGGTGACTATAAGGGGAATTAAACACATATTTCCTCACATGGACCATCAGTACTAGACCTGGTGTTATGGAATGGAGAAATGGGATTTTGGGACCAGTGCACTATTGTTAAGCACTTACATAGTGACCATTTCCCGGTAATTTCAAAATCTAAGGTCCCACCCATTAAAGTTAACAATAACCCTACTGACCAAGTGCTAGAGATTAGGAACAAAAACAAAATAAGGTGGAACCAGTCAAATGAAAGATCTATCTTGGAAATAATACATTTTAAAAAAAATAATATTGTGAGTTGCAACTCAGAGGTTGACTTAGAAGAAAAAGTAATGCTTTGCCTTAAAGACATAAGGGAGGTATTAGAGACTCCAAATACATCAAGTCGTCCTATAAGGAAAGCTGACACCTGGTATGACCAAGAGTGTCACATGGCTAAGAAGGGCTTAAATAAATTAGTTAAGTCAATGAAACATTCAGACCTAAAAACAAAAAGTAAAATACTGAATAAAGAAAGGGAAACATACAAAACAATGCTCCAGAAAAAAAGAGTGAATTTTACACCAAGCAGTGGGACAGAATGCTCACAATAGTAAAAGAATAGGGGTCTGCAATCCTATTAGCTGTTAGTAGCTAAAGGAACTGAGAACTCAAAATATGAAATTGATTCTTATATTTCCACAGATCTGTGGATTAAATACTACTCAGTTATTTTCTTTGACCTTAGTAATAAAAGTGAAATAGACCCAGGAATACCTGATAGGTCAACATTTAAACCAATAACTGATGATGAAACCTATTTCTCTGTTGCTAACTTAAAACCAAAAAAAGCCCCAGGGCCAGATTTAATACAAGCTGAAGTATATCTGATAGCTCCCACTCTATGGTCACACATATTAATTAAATATTTTAATGCATGTTCTCAAAGTTTTAAATTTCCGGATTCCTGGAAAGGAGCCACTATTGTATCTATTCACAAAAAAAGGGATAAAAAAGATCCAGCTCTGTACAGACCCATTTCTTTACTAGATATTATGGGGAAACATTTTTCAAAAATGATTTTGGAAAGGTTAAAAGAACAAACAGTTATGTTAGGAGACCTTTCAGAACATCAAGCAGGTTTTAGAAGTGGTTATAGTACTATGAATAATTGTTATATACTTAATCACCTTCAAAAAAAAATTGTTAAACTCAGAAAACAAAAGATATATTTAGCATTTATTGATTTCAGCTCAACTTTTCGCATGATTACCAGACAAAAATTGTGGTTAGAAATGAGACAGTGGGACATATCAGGGAGCATGCCTTAGACAGCTAGTGCTGGAACCCACCCGGGAGGGAGCAATATTAGACCTGGTACTCTCAAATGGAGAGAGGATCACAAACTTAGAAGTCAGTAGACACCTGGGAACAAGCGACCACAGTGTGCTTCACAATAAACACAACCATGGAGACAAGCCATATAAATACAAGGATACTGGACTTTAGAAGGGCTGACTTTGGCAAAATGGGTGAATACCTGAGGAATGCATTAGCAAATGGCCAGAAAGGAGGGGTGGAAGAACAATGGAGAAAAATCAAAACTGCCATCATGGAGGCAACAAGCCTTTCTGTGAAACAAATAAAGAAAACAAAGCGGAATAAAAACACTATGGCTCTCAAAGAAGTGTCAGGAAGGTTAAGAGAGAAAAGGCTGCATTCAAAAGTATAAGGAATCACAGACAGAGCACGACAAGGAACTGTATCAATTAAAGCAGAAAGAAGTGGGAAGGCAGTCAGAAAAGCAAAGGCCCAAACCGAGGAAAGGATAGCCAACTCAGTTAAGAAGGGATAAAACCCTTTTATAGGTACATTAGGAACATAGAAAGGTTAAGGGAGGGATAGGGAAGATTAATAAAGGAGAGGGAGGTGGGCAGAGGAGACAGTGAAAGGCAGAGATAATGAATGAATACTTTGCTCAGTATTCACAAAAGAAGGAGGAGGAGTTACCTAAACCAAACAGTAGAAGCACTCTGGATAGTGGGGGTTGATACCAGTCCATTTAAAGAAGAAAGAGTACTGAAAGAACTCCTAAAACTCAAGGTGGACAAAGCAATGGGGCCTGACATGATTCACCCTAGAATCCTAAAAGAGCTAAGGAGGACCTAGTGACACCACTAACCACACTTTTTAACAAATCATGGGAAGATGGGGTGGTACCTGAGGACTGGAGGAGGGCAGATGTGATTCCCCTTCACAAAAGTGGGAGCAAGGCAGAAGCAGGAAACTACAGACCTGTTAGTTTGACCTCAGTGGTGGGGAAAATGATGGAATCACTTCTGAAAGAAAGAATTGTTGAGTACCTAGAGGCCAGTGGGGCACTGGACCCAAAGCAGCATGGATTCACAGCAGGAAGGTCATGTCAGACAAATCTAATCGATTTCTTTGACAGAGTGACCAAAGTAATAGACCAGGGAGGGGCTGTGGATATGGCCTACCTAGACTTTAGCAAGGCATTTGACACAGTCTCGCACAAAAGATTAATAATCAAGTTAGCCAGCCTGGGAGTGGGTCCCAGGGTGGTAGCCTGGGTAGCAAACTGGCTGCACAACAGGACACAGAAGGTAACAGTGAATGGAACACATTCTGAAGAAAGGGGAGTTACTAGTGGAGTACCTCAGGGCTCAGTACTGGGTCCAGTCCTCTTTAATGTCTTTATAGGTGACATTGCAGAGGGTCTGGAAGGAAAGGTATGCCTCTTTGCAGATGACACAAAGATCTGTAACAGAGTTGATACACAAGGGGGTAGAAAGGATGAGAAGGGACTTGGCAAGGTTGGAGGAATGGTCAGACATATGGCAACTTAGATTCAATGCAAAGAAGTGCAAAGTAATGCACCTGGGAAATAAAAATCCAGGAGAAGAGTACACAATAACAGGGGAGGTACTAACAACAACAATAATGGAAAGGGATCTGGGTGTAGTCATATCAATGACCTAAAGGTGGGTATGCAATATGAGAAGTCAGTAGGGAAAGCCAGGGGGATACTGGGATGCATAGGGAGGGGCATCACAAGTAGAAAAGGAAGTGGTTATCCCTCTATACAGACAGTTGGTGAGACCCCATCTGAGTACTCGGCAGTTTTGAGACCTCATCTACGCAAGGACATAGACAGGATGGAAGCAGTCCAGAGGAGGGCAACAAAATGGTGCAGGGTCTACATCAGAAACCATGTGAAGAGAGACTGAGAGAGCTTAATATTTATACCCTTGATGAAAGGAGGGACAGGAGGACATGATAGAAACTTTTAAGTACCTCAAGGAATCAACAAAGTCCAGGAGGGTAGCATCTTTCAGAAAAGAGATGTGAAGAACAAGGAGGCACAATTTAAAGTTAGAGGGGGACGGCCTGGGGTAATGTGAGGAAATTCTTTTCACTGAGAGAGTGGTGGGCGATGGAACCGCCTTCCTGGAGGGGTTGTGGGGTCTAAAACAGTGGAGGAATTCAAACATGCATGGGACAGACATAAGGCAATTATAGTGGGGGGTTGCAGAAAATAGGCTGTTGGTTAACTAGAATCTGCAGCTTATCCAGTAGGTAGGGAAATGGACAGACTGGGTGGGCCAAGTGGTCCTTATCTGCCGTCAAAGTCTATGTTTCTATGTTTCTATTATGAAAGGGCTGTATACTGGAACGTGGGCACAGGTCAGGACAAGCTCTTGCTCACAGACCTCTAGCAAATTTCCCACCAATCTTGGTGTTTGCTGGGGCTGCGTACTGGCACCTACATTGTGCTGTGTGTGTGTGTGTGTGTGTGTGTGTATATATATTTATTTATTATATACAAATTATGAATACAATTAAAGATGTCACAAACTGATTCACCAAGATATTAGGGGAAAACGGTGCTGCTCATCCTTAACACAGTCTGGTCTTTCTAAAAAGTTGGAAATATTGCACAAATTTGCCAGCAGCTATGAGCTGAAAAGCAATGATTCAGAAAGTCAGGTAATGGTAATGGGTAAAAGAAATTTTATCAATATGTGGAATATAGGTAAATTAAGGTTTAAAACAACAAATCAGTATAACTACTTAGGATTAACCTTTACCTCAAATGGATTAGGACAAAGCATATGGATATACTGAAAAGTAAGTCAAAGCAAACAGCTAACTCATTAAACCTTTTTAACAAAAAGTTTAGGGGGGTTCAATTAAACCTCTGATTACAGCAGCAAAAGCAAAATATTATGCACAAGCGTTGTACAATGTAGAAATCTGGGAAACAGAAAAATGGAAGTATTAGAGGCACCACTTTTTAAAATACTAAGATCAAGTCTTGGTCTGAGGAAATCAGTCCCTGCAGCTATGGTAAGAGCAGAACTAGGACTTATGAGTATGTCGGCATATGCCTGTGCAAGAAAAATAAATTACTGGATTAAGTTACTGCGGTTAGACAAACATCGCCTTCCACATTTATGTCTAGAAGAATAATAAAAATGGAAATATAATGGTTTGTCTCAGTCTAGTTGGTTAAAAAGAGTGTCTGACAGTTTAAAAGAAAATGGGCTGAATATTCTAAAAGCATGTGATGCGAAAGGAATTATTATTAGCTACAAATATCAGAATTATGTGACACAGAAAGTTAATGGAAACCATAACTCTAAATATTTAGGATGCATAGAAAACATGCACATCTCTAACTGGATGGTACGAAATGATGTGTTCCATCAGTATAGATATTATTTGGATATGTTGCCAGATAATAAACAAAGGAAACTTTACACTAAGTACTGAATGGAATTATTCCCAAGCAAAGTTTTAACAGCCAGATACAGTAAGGAGAAAGACTCCTTGGCTTGTTGCTGTGGTTGCAACAGAGCAGAGGTGGAAAACTTAAGACGTGTCATTTTTGAGTGTAGATGGTATCTAAGTTTCAGAAGAAAATGGTTATATCTAATAATTAATAACATACAAACAAAGGATAAAGACCTTCTGTTGTCTATTTTCTTCACTACTAAAGATGAAACAATTATAAAGAGTGCTGCTGCTTACTTAGTAGCTATTAATACGAATGAAAAAAAAAAAGGAGTATGATTGCTACTTGGTATTTGGCCCTACAAAGGAATTCTGGGGCATTAAATAATAACTATATTACAGGGGCTATTAGTGAGTAATATTTTACAGATAATGTTTTGTGCAATATAATATTGGTAGCAATTTATAGAGTGTTGGTAGTTATTAGGAAGCATTAGAAATGATGGAACTCATTTATCGCATGTTCTATATTGAATGTTAATTCTTATAACTTTAAGGATATTGGTTAAAATGTATTTATTTATGTAATTTATTTATTTGGATTGCTGTATTTTGCAACCACAACAAGAATGGAATTGTATTTTGTATTACATGTGATATTTTACGAAGTGTTATAGAATGCATTTTAATTGTCAAGGTCTTTGACCGAACAATAAACTTTGTAACTTTACTCCTCCCTGCCTGTTTTTTCTCCTATTCCCTGCCCCTTCCCCATCTACTCTTCTCCATACATTTGCAGGCCTTGCACCCAGGACACAGGCTGGGTATGTATCCAGCCATGTCCAGCTCTTGTGGGGTTTGCATCCCAGAGGGTTGCAGGTCTTCCTCTCTCCCTCCCTCTCTCTCTCTCTCTCTCTCTCTCTATCTCTACCAAACTCCCTCTCCCCCTTCCTATTTCCCTTCCTCTCTCATTTCTCTTTCCTCCCCACTTCCAATTCCTCCCTCCTGCCTTCTTCTTAGTGCTCCTTGTGTTGCCTTGTGCTTTGTGGTATGAATTAGCCATCGTTTAAGCTTATGTTCTAGTGCACACACTCCTCTAATGTACAAAGTTTACATAAACTTCAAAAGTACTGTATTTAGTTTTATGTAATTCTGTGTATGATGTTTTATTGGAATGTAAATATATCTACAGTTGCTATCCTTTTCCCCCTTCCCCCAGGATGCATCTGGAAGCAAGGTAATTTTGGCTCAGTATGCCTTTCCTGGTGAAACTTTTAAATAAAGAAATCAAATAAATATGTAAAATGCTCCAGTTGAAGTATGTGAAGAAGAGATTCCTTCCACATCTGCACTGTAGGACCATGTGGGAAACCCATGTATTCTAAATACAACAGCTCACCTTAATCAACATGATCCTAATGGATGTAGGATAAAATTCCCAATCCTCTGCATCTCTCACTTCCACTCCAAAGAGCATATTCTAGGGATCCACTGGCATTCTAACTTGCATTATCTGGGAAATATATTGGGCCACCTCAGCCCAGTACTGAAAACAGGTCAGGACACTGCCAAAAACAGTGCAGGTACATACCTCTCCCAGTACCTCATCTCATGCATAAGGGTGAGAGTGGACATTTGGAAGGAACTGGAGTAACACCACCAGAGATGAGTATAACCTGTACAGAAATTTAAATTGGGTCTCTTTATATCGATTACAGATGCTAAGTCTCATGTGGGACTCGCAAAGCTCCCTCCATGCCCCCTCAGGTATTGGACCCCACAAATCCCACTCCCACTGGGTTTTAGCCTTCAATGAAGTATCAGGCATCCCCACTTTAATATTATGATAGTGCCTAGACAAGGCCCCCTTAGGATCAACCCTTCCTTGCAAAACCTCCCTTTCCAAATCATAAAGTGATAAGTCCTGTGGTGGAAGATGGTCCATACGCCTAACCCAGTTTCTAATTTTCATATAACGAAAGATGTAAGATCTTATCCCCAACTTCTCCACAAGTTCTGGATAGGTCTCGAACCCCTGACTACCACATAAATCCCCCAGACAGTCAATCCCTCCAGCCTCCCATCTCTGAAAGCCACGGTCTTTAAGTCCTGGGAAAAATTCTGGATTGGAAAAGATTGGAGCCAACAGACTATCCCCGGACACAACCCCCAAAAAGCTCCTAATCTTTCCCCAGGCTTAAAGCAAATGCTCAACTAAAATACTCCTTGGGTTTCTGGAGCATTGTGCTCACAATCTGGCCTAGATAAGCTGTAATGTGTTACTGCTGCACATCCTGATCCAAGGACACCCAAGCCACACCTCTCAAACCTTTGACCCAATCTATAACAAGTCGGGCATGCACTGCAAGATGGTATAGGTTATAATCCAGATAATATAGAGTCCCCTTAGGGGAAATATTTTTGAGCCACTGAAGGCTAATTCTGGGTCTCTTTTGTTGCCAAATGAACCCGACACATTCCCTTTCCAAGATGTGGAGGTCCTTTTAGTGTAATCCCATCGGGAGCATCTGAATAGGGCATACTAACCTTGGTAAAATATTCTTTTTTTTTATTAGTACTTTTAACACCTGCTCCTTCTGACCTCCCCCTCCAGCTCTGTCACCCCCACTTCTCTGGGCCTTACCTTCACCTACACCTTCTGCCTCAGGGCTATGGTGGTGCCCAGCCACCGGGTGCAGAGCCTGCTAGAGGGGGCAGTTGTCACCCACAGCCTGTTTTTCCCCTTTTTTTTTTCCTTTCCCCATTGCTGGGGTGCACACGTCAACATGCATGCGTGGAGGCACATGCACACTGCAGAAGTCCCACAGCACCCTCCCTTTGCTGGTGCCCAAACGTCCTGCACTACCCTTGGGCCTTCACCCAAGGGCAGTCGTTTGGTGGGAATGCCAGTCCTCCATCCCCGGTAGAGGAGAGCAGTTCTACAGATGATCAATCCTCTCCCTTCTCAGCTGACCCCCAGAGGCCCACTTGTACTGTAAACATGGGTAGCCGGCATGGCAGGAGGTAAGTCACAGATGCCTAAGCCCTCCATGTCACTGAGCCGGCTCAGTAAAATATTCATTTTAACCACGTTTATTCTACCTAGCCAGGAGACTGGGAGGCCCTGCCATCTGTGGCGGTCCCCAGGGATTTTTGAGGAGAAGCATGTAATTAAGCCTATAGAGAGAATCCAACATTCTGCCTACCTGAATGCCAAGGTACTGTATCTAATATGGGAAGCCACAATCCTGAACTGGAAATGACTAAAACCCAAAATGCCCACATTGTCTAAACACATCAGCTCTGATTTGTCAAAAGTTTTTCTACACCCCAAAAAGAAGGAAAACTCCTTAATCAAAACTGCCGATGGAGCAATGGATTCCTTCAGTTGGGACAAATATAGCAACAACATCTGTGTATAGTGAGATTTTATGGTGAACTCCTCAGGCCCCCACTGAATCCTCCTGATGTCATTAGCCACCCCAGGACTCTTCTAGAAATGAGCTGTTTACAGTTCATGTTGCTTTCCTGATAAATCTCTTCTACATAAATAAATAAATAAATAAATAAGTGCACCCACCAGGGGCTCAATCAGAAAGGTGTACAGAAGGGGAGACAGAAGGGGAGACAGAGAGCATTCCTGTCAAGTGCCTCTTGTCAGTCTGAACAGCTTGGTAACCTCTCCATTCACCTCTCCATTCACCAAGAGGTTCGCCCTCAGGTTGTTATATAGCAATTTGACATACTCCATAATGTGATCACCAAGACCAAAACTCCCCCAAACCTTAAACAGTTAGCTCCATTCTACCCTGTCAAAGGTTTTCTCGGTGTCAGTGAGAGCACACTGGCCCCCTCGGATGCCAAGATGCCAGCTGCACCACACCCAGCAGTCACCTCAAATTGTGATGCGAATGCCAGTTTAACAAATCCTGTTTGGTCCTCTTGCACTAGAAATGGCAAACCCACCTCAAGCTTTTTCACTAATGCTTTCACCAGTACCTTAATATCAGTGTTCAAGAAGAAGATCGGCCTGGCCGTTTAGTGGTGGTCCAGGGGTTCCTGCTGGAACAAGAGGTAACCTTAGCTAATATTTATCTCCCACCGGCCTCAAATATCCCAACGATTCGATACTTGCTTGGTAAGGTTGTTGAGTTATCTAGGGGTACCCTGATCCTAGCGGGGGATTTTAATATCGCCCCCAATACATCTTTGGACTCTACCAGGGCCATGAAGGGAAGGCAGCCGACCCCACATAGATTTTTTAAAAAATCGTCGGGGAGGTTGGGTGGCTCGATGTGTGGCGATACCTACATCCCAGAGATAGGGGGTATTCCTATTATTCAGCAGTCCATGGGACATATACAAGGATTGACCACTGCTATACGCAGAAGGAATGTCAGGTCTCCCTGATCAGCTCCACATTGGGCACAATAGCACACACAGATCATACTCCACTAATAACCACCTGGGAGCTGGGCCTGGAGAGGCGCAACACCAGATGGAGATTTAACCCCGTACACATGAAGAGTGAACATTTTAAAAACTTCCTGAAAGAGAAAATCCAGGAAATTATCCAAGATAACGCCACCCAGGGAATTTTGTCCGCAATCCAATGGGACACCTTGAAGGCGGTCCTGAGGGGCCATTTGATTAAGTATACATCATCCCAGGCTAGGGCACACAAGGATAGACAAATTCGCCTGGAACAGACACTACAATTCCTACGCCTTGCTCATCAGCAAGGGGATCACTCAGTCATGGCCCAGATTAAGCAGACTAAGAAGGACTTGGATAACTTGTGTATCCAACAAACTGAGATAGCCTTGACATACCTGAGGCAACGTTATGGTGAGATAGGCCCTACAGCTTCGCGCCTTTTAGCTTATCGCCTACGGCAACAGTGTAAGATGTCCACTATCGCAGCAATAAAAGACCCTAATACAGGTCAGCATCACACTAGTCTTAAAAATATAACCCAAGCATTTTGCCAATATTACAAGTCTCTCTACACTATAGATCATTCCCCCGACTCATCTCACTCTAATGCTTTTCTGTCAGCCCTAAATCTTCCTAGACTAAACCGGGACCAGCAGAGTAGTTTGGTGAGCCTGATTAGCCTTGAGGAATTGATGTGGGCCATTTCCAAGTCTAAAACACAGAAGGCACCAGGCCCTGACGGATTCGGGGCAGAATTTTACAAGGGGTCTACACAGTCAACCTGCCAATTGCTGCGAAGCACTTTTAATGAAATCCTACTGGGAGAGGCCCCACCACCCAGTTGGTCATACGCAACAATCTCGCTTATTCCCAAACCAGATAAGGATCCATTACAATGTGGCTCCTACAGGCCAATCTCAGTACTTAATATGGATTATAGGTATTTTGTGTCCATTTTGGCCTGCAGGATGGATGCAATACTCCCGACACTGATAAACCTAGATCAGACAGGGATCGTGAGATCTAGATCTACCTCAGACAATACCCGAAGAGCTTTGCATTTAGTGAATGTAATGCAAACTCATCAGCAGCCAGCAGTCCTTCTCAGCCTTGATGCTGAGAAGGCGTTTGACAGGGTTTGTTGGCCCTTTCTTTTCTCCACCCTGCTGTGATGGGGTTCCCGGCCTCTTTTGTTGCTGTGCTCAGGGCAATATACTCTGCCCCCCAGGCATGTGTGAAGGTCTTGGGTCATCATTCTGAGTACTTTCCACTGTACAGGGGAACACGTCAGGGTTGTCCCCTATCCCCTGGTTTGTTTGCCATCTTTATTGAGCCCTTGGCTCAGGCAATCAGATTGTCGCCCGAGATCTCGGGAGTCCAATTAGAGGATTCAGAGCACCGCATAGCTCTCTATGCGGATGACGTCCTATTATATCTCATCAACCCCATACAGTCGATTCCCTCAGTTTTCCGAGTCCTTGAGGAGTTTGGGGTGCACTCAGGGTATCGGCTTAACACCGGTAAGACAGATGCCCTCAATTTTCATGTAGCACCTTCTGAGGCACTCAGGAGACGGTACCCATTCCGGTGGGCCCTGTCCAAATTGAAATACCTCGGCATTTTTCTCTCCCACAGAATCGATGCTGCCCTGAACAATAACTTCCAACCCTTTACAGCCCAACTGCGGCATGACCTTGAAAGATGGAATGTCCTCCCTCTGAACATGTTTCAGAGAATAGAAGTGGTAAGAATGGTGATCCTTCCAAGGGCCCTCTACTTATTTCAGAATGTCCCGCTTAAGATACCTAACAAACTGTTTCAAATCTGGAACAAGGTTATCACTAGATTTGTTTGGGCAGGCAGACGACCCAGGATTAAACTGAGCACCCTTTTCCTACCTAGAACGCAGGGAGGCCTTGCTCTCCCTAACCTCAAACAATGCTACTGGGCTTCACATTTGTCCTTTATGGTGCAGCGTCTGACGGGAACATCCCACTCACGGTGGGATGAAATTGAGGAAGCCATTCTCCCACTACCTGACTATCAAAGGCATATTATCTATAACCCCCCCCACACCCCGCTGGGACATCTGGCCCTGCACCCGTGGATTGTACAGCAATTTAAAACCTGGTACTCAGCACGCAGATCACTTAAACTCTCCTCTTTTCTCGTGTTGACCTGCCCAATAGACCTGCTGGAGAATTTCCTTCTGGCTTTACAGGATCATACCTTTCGGGCCTGGAGGCGCCTCCATCTCACAGGTTTTTCCTAACTTTTGGATGGGCCCCTTTTCAAAGAGTTTACGACACTGAGGCGGGAATTTCACCTGTGCCAGTCGGACTTTTTCCGGTTCTTACAGCTAAGGCACTATTATGAGGCTCTTCCCCCTGTTTATTTATTTATTTATTTAAACAGCAGTTTGGAAAACCTTTGAGCCATAGGCTCATTTACAAAGGTACCTTGTCACAGTAAGACAAACGAAAATACACAGTATAACAGTACAACACAGTATAACAGTAACTTAAGACATAGATACAAACAAGCTGGTACAGGTAGGATTGATGCAAACAATACCAGAGTTATGTTGTCCTTAGCAGCTTAGTAGCAAGCATTGTCATAAGTATTGAGTACGGCTTTGACTAGTGGCAATACAGCATCGGTGTTAATAAGGTGGTTACGAAGGAAGTTTTGAAGCACGATATAGTTGGAGCTTCGGAGATGGAGGGGGGCAGTGTGTTGAACCAGGAGGGGGCCCTAAAGCTGAAGGCTCTTTGGCCGTGAGAGGTCCTAGCTCTAGGGATAACAAGAGAGGTTTTCCCAGAAGTCCGAGTATGAACTAGTGGGACAGAGCGGCGGATGGTGGTGGTCAATCCTGCCGGGGATAGCCCAAGGAGGGTCTTTTTTGTAAGGGTACAGGTCAGATATTTGAGGTGCTCGTCAAGATCAAGTACCAGCACTTTAGCGTACAGTAGACAGGTGTGTGTTAGCCTAGGTGCCCCAGTAATTAACCTGCAGGCCTTATTCAGAGTAGTGCGAATTTTATGGAGTGTGGTCTGATCAGCAGCACCATACACCGGCAGTCCATAGTCCACTAGGGACAGGATAGAGGAGGTGATCAAGAATGTAAGAGCCTCCGGTGGAGGCAGTGTTTATACCGATGTAAGATGCCCAATCAGATATTAGTGGCAGTGGCTAGGGCAGCGATGTGTCCATGGAAGGAGAGGGAGGGTCAAAATGGATCCCTAGGTATTTATAGGAGCAAACTTGTTCAAGTGGGAAAGAGGACCCAGAGTGAATGAGGAGTTTGAAGTTGCAGGACTTGTTTTGAGGATGAGTGAAGAACATGGTTTTGTTTTTAAGATTTATCACCAATCTATGTTCCTTGAACCAGCCCTCGGCTTGGCGAAGGACTTCTGCAGCGAGTCCTGGAGGGCAATAGGGTTACGACTTGAGGCAAAGATGACTGCATCATCAGCGTACAATAGAATGTTCCCCGAGCAAGAGCGTGGAAGGGTGTTAAGGTAAAGGGAGAATAGTAAGGGGCCCAGAATGGAGCCCTGGGGAACCCCAGAAAAGATGGGACAGATGTCTGAGTGGGTCCCATTAATTTTTACACGCCTGTGAGCGGTCAGACAGATAACTGGTACACCAGGAGATAGGCCCAGCAGCAAAACCAGAGAGACAAGGGCATCAAGAAGGAGGGGTGGAGACAGTGTCGAAAGCTTTAGAGAGATCAATGAAGACTGCACCAGCCAGAGAACCAGTGTCTAAGGAGGAGTGGAGAAAGTTGGAGAACTCTAGGAGGGCTGTGTTGGTACTGTGGCCCGCTCGGAAGCCATGCTGCTCAGGACATAGGACATTGTAGGTGGAGAGGTAGTCAGAGATTTGAGAGGCCACCACTTTTTCCAAGGCCTTGGAGAGAGGAGAGAGAATGGAGATTGGTTGATCAGGACCCCGGAGGAATGTCCCCATTTGATTCAAACCCTCCAGCAAGTAATTAAAACCAAGAACATATCCCACCTCATTTCAGTGCTATATAAATCCCTGCTGGAAACGGTAGGAGGAAACATAGATGCTATAAGAGAGAAGTGGAATGGGGAACTTGGTTCCCACATAACCTCACAGCAGTGGGACACAGTGTGCCAACTTTTAGCGAGAACCACCAGCTTCCACTCATGGCGTTTGTTTGCATGGCAAATACTAGTACGTTTCTTTCGGTCCCTAGTAATAACAGCTCGCTACAACAATCAGGGTACGGCAGTCTGCTGGAGGCAGTGTGGAGAGGGTGTTCCTCACCTTATGCACATACTCTGGTCCTGTCCAAGATTACAACCTTTCCTTCGGGGTCTGTGGGAGTAGTTAGTGGAGCTATTCAGCTCAGCACCCCCCTTCACCGGGGAGTTCTTTGTCCTGCATGTGTTCCCCCAAGACTTTCAAAACCCCCATCACCAGTATTTACTGGGAGTCTTCCTGCTTGCAGCGAAAAAAGCAATTACTACACGCTGGCTCACTGCAGTGACTCCTTCAGTCTCGGAGTGGAGAGAAATAGTCAACCACATATACAGATCGGAGAAGCTCACATACTCCTTAAATGGTAGAGTAGAGGCCTGCACCATTAAATGGAATAGATGGATTTTATATATTATGTCCAAGGACCGGACTTTTGTCCCTTGAACACCCAGTCCTTTTTCACTTAGGCTTCAGGATTTTGCCAGAGGTTGTTATTCCAGCAGACAAGGAACCATGGGAAAATGTGAAGGGAGTTCTGAAATAGGGTCACTGTATTATGGAAGTCTGGATTTATGGTACTTCGAGTATGAGTCTTCCTAGGGCATAAAGCCATATTTGTAAGTGAACCTGAAGTTGCATGTAAGATGATTGAAACTGATATAAGTCAGATTCTGTAACCCTGTCTAAGGTAATTAATTGTGGCATTGTAATATTGTGACTAGTAAATGGAAAAATCTTTCAATAAAGAACATATTTACAAAAAAAAAAGAAGATCGGCCTGTAAGCCAAGCACAACAAAGGATCCTTAACCTCCTTGTGTATGAGGGTAATAGTTGCCAGACTAAAGGTAGGTGGTAGCTTTCCACCTTCCCGAGCTCCTTGAAACATGTTGAGCATATGGGTCCAGAGTGTGTCCTTTAATGACCTATAAAACTCACTGGGGAATTCATCCAGGCCCGCCAAGTTGACTCCAGCAAGGCTAAGAGCGGACTTCCTAGTCTCTCTCATCATCAAAGGGCAATTTAGAGTCCCTAATTGCTCTTCAGAGAGCCTAGGCAGCTGTAACCGGTCCAAGAAGGTATCAATAACAGCCTTTTCATCTGCACCAACCTCATTTGTGTACAGTTTGGTGTAAAAATCCACAAATCTTTCCTTTATTAGTTTAACATCTGAGGTTAGCTTACCCATCCCGTCTCTAATCACTGAGATCTAGTTGGGTTTGATTCTCCTCTTTGCTAACCTTGCCAACAGTGGGCTGGGCTTATTGCCCCATTCAAAAACTATTTGGTTAGCATAAATGATGCCCCTAGTGACACTACCAGTTAACTCCTTGTCAATGGTCTTCCTTGCGATTTTAAACTCCCTCTATGTACTGCAGACAACTGGGGAGCCCAAAAAGCCACTAATTCAAGTATTTTGACAGAAGCTGTTTCAGCCATTCTAATATGTGCCACCACTGCTCCTCTAATATTCACTTTCCCCATCTCCCACAAGATTGTTTTGGATGGTGCTGTAGTGGCATTAGTGTCTAAATAGCATTTCCAGCTATCCGTCAAGTACTCTTTAAATTTTTTAATAGTTAACATATATGCAGGTAATCTCCACCCCCGAAAAGCAGCCTTCCCCATCCAGATCAAGCTTCACAAGCACATGAGTATGGTTGGAAACCAAAATTAGTCTGATGGACGAGGCATGTAGCCTCTGATACCAACCCCATAAGACCATTATATAATCAGTATGTTACCAGGTGCGATGGGGGGGTAGAAAAAAGGTGAATTCCTTAGCCCCCCCCCAGAGTGGCCTCCCACCATGTATCTTCCATGTCTAATTCGGTGAGTACCAGTCCTCATCTCTCCAAACCAGGTTCCCGCCTAGAGTCAAAAGATGGATGATCCAGGTGTGGATCGAGCACACAATTGAAATCCCCCTAGAATTAACCCTGGAAATGGCTCTTTCAGCAGCAAGGCTATAAGTTTATCATAAAATACAGGATCCCTTTCTGCCAGAGCGTAAATGTTACCAAAGGTAATGGTTCCCCCAAGTAGGGTCCCACTTACAAAAACATACCTACCATTGGCAGGGTCTGCCACCACCTGTTCCTTATCAAAGCAAGACCCCTATGAAGAATGATCACTACACCCTGCCTATAGCCATTAAAAGAGGCAGAGTAGTACTGTCCCAACCATTTCTTAACCAATTTACTATGCCTGACCGGGGTAAGGTGAGTTTCTTGGAGCATGTCAACTCTCATGCCATGTCTCCTTAACACCATATAGATCTTCTTGCCCTTGATAGGGGAAGGGATACCCTGGACATTCCAGAAACATATAGATAGATTATGCACATTTAAATACATAAGTAGAGCAAGGTCCTGGGGTAGGGAATCCCCTATCCAAACACAGACCCAGGGCCTCCCAAAATGTGACCAGCCCATCTGCAAGGTGAGCATCCAATCCCCATACCAGGTCACATGGAGCTATGTGCCTTCTGTGCACTGGGTAGTAACAATTTAGGATTCTCTTTACAGAGAGTGGACTGCTGCTCTGACCTTGGGATTACATCACAGAGCTGCTGCTGTTTGGTTTCAATTTAGGAGCTAAACACTGGGTATAGTAAGGGGTGTTGAGTAGGAGGGGCATACCAGGAAAGGAACAGCAGCAAGTGAAGAGGTGACTGCTCTCTCAGTGGAAGGGAAGTAAATGCAAATCTAGGAGCTTTCATTATTACTTCTTCGCATTGATATTGCATTGGGGAAAGGAGGAGTAGGAGTTTGAAGAAGGTTGTGCAATGGCTACTTAAAGCCTGTTTTGAGTGTGGATAGGAAGGATAGGAATATAAAAGCAGTTGCTCAATATATCTAAACGTAGCAACAAAGGAGGTAAGGGAACTAAAGAAAATGTTTTGCACTGATAGAGGAGGGAGAGGGGAGACTTGGGGGAGTGTTTGGTATCCTGCATCTGGAAGGGTGGGGGGTCACTGGTGGGCAACGACAGCAATGGGTAGGGTGGTAGGCTGCAACAACTGCGGTGTACCAATCTTTCTAAAAATTGCCTGGAGTGTGGGAGGATGTTTAGTGTGCAACCACATAGAAAAACTTAGAAAGGAGATTGAGGATCTGCAGGAGGAACTAAGACAGGCAAGGCAGATTGGGGATAGGTTTAGCCCAATACTGGAGGGAGGAAGAAGGGGAGATGAGGGAGGGCGATTTAAGCCAATAGTGGTGAGGAGAGGGTCAGAAGAAGGGAAGCAGAGACAAAGGGGCCCAGGCCAGGAAGAACAATTGCCGGGGAAACCAGGTCAGGAGACAAAAGACAAATGGAAGGAGGAGATAGGGACTTGTGAGGGGAGGCGAAGAAGTGGCAAAAGTCATGGAGTGGAAAGGAGAGAACAGGTTACTATGAAGAGAGAGGGAGCGGGCATTTGTGAAGGGCCTTCAGAAAATGGTTGTGCACTGCTAGAGAGGAAGAAGGTGGAGGAGGGAAATAATGAAATTAGAGGAGTAATTGATAAATGCCTGGACCAGACTGGAGTGGGGGAAGTTCTGCTGGGAGAATTGCAACAGGGGTAAAAGGGGAAATAAGTGCAGGAGGAAGAAGAGGAGCTGGAAATGAGAGAGGGAGATGAATGGAAACAAGCAGGGAGTAAGAGGGTGGAATCTTAGTGCTGGGGGACTCAATACTAAGAGGAGTTAGGTGGGGTAGCAAGGGGGAGAGGCATAGTCGCATTTGGGTGGAGGCTATGCCAGGAATGACAGCGGAAAGGGTGGGACAGTCTGTTCTGAAATATGCTAGAAGGGGTAGGGACAAGCCTCATTTAATTATACATCTTGGGACAAACGACCTGGCTGACAAGAACAATTATGTGAGAGAGCAGGAAGATCAGTAACTTTTTCAGAGATACTCCCGGTGCCAAAGGCAAGCACAGCAAGGAAGCTGAGAATAGAGGAATTTAACGGATGGCTAAGAACCTGGTGTTGTGCTAAAGGGTATGGGCTGTTGGGGGGTGGGAGGGACCTGGGAGGACAGTAGTCCCTATGCCAAGGACAGACTACACTTGAGTGAGGAGGGAAGAAAGTGTTGAAGCAGAGGATGGAGGAGTACATAGAGGAAGTTGGGAATTTAAACTAGGAGTGGGGTGGCAGTTGGGGAAGAGATATGCAGAGACCACAGGTTGGGAGACTCATGAGCTTACCCCCATAACAGTGACAAAGGACAAATGGCAAGTACTGTTGGTGATGCTAAGAAAGGAGGGCAGGATGGGGGGGGGAAGGTGGAAGGAAGGCCTTAATGCTAGGAGCCTTGGGAGGAAAACTGCAGAGTTACAGGTTCTCATGGCAGAGGGAGAGGTGGACATTCCAGCCATCACGGAAACATGGGCCACCCAAAACAATGATGGGACCTGTCTGTACCAGGGTACAGGTTATTTCGTAGGGACAGGGTGATTGGGAAAGGAGGGGTGGCACCATATGTGAAGGAAGGACTGAAGTGTAAGGGAGGAAGGGAGGAGGGTAGTACGGAGTCACTTTGGATGCAAATCCAGGATTCCAAGAATAGGATTCTAGAATGGGAGAGGTACAGGCCACCATCTCAGATGGAGGAGTTAGACAGGGAACTATCGGGACAGATCAGGAGGACCTGCGAAAAGCGTGAGTGTGGTGATTGTGGGGGACTTCAACATGCCAGGAGTGGACTGGAGCACCCCAACAACCAGGAAGAGAAGGGAGCAGGTACTGCTGGATGCCTTCCAGGACAGCTTCCTGCTGCAAATGGTCAGTGAACCAACCAGGTTAGGGAATACCCTTGACCTTGTGCTGGCAAATGGGGACTTTGTGAGAGAACTTATAGTGGAGGAACCACTGTCAGGGAGTGACCACCACTCAGTATGGCTCACATTGGATATGGGCAAGGAAGTAGTGGAATCTGGCACAATAGTGCTGGACTTCAGGAGGGCCAACTTTGGGAGGATGGGGAAGTGGTAAAAGGGTACCTGGCCAGAATTCAATCTAGTATGGACACTAACCAGAGGTGTGAGCTCATAAAGCTGGGGATAGTGGAGGCAACCAAAACTTGCTGCAAAGCCCAGAGCAAGAAGGTTAGGGCTAAGAAACCGATCTGGTTGAGCAAGGAGGTCATGGAAAAGGTAAGGAGGAAAAGAGCTGCCTTTAGGAAGTACAAGAAAACAGGGAGGGGGGGAGGACAGGGAGGAGTACTTGACAGAATTGAAGGAGGTGACAAGGGTAGTAAGGGGAGCCAGAGCATCTACGGAACTCAGGCTGGCACAAGGCATTAAGAAGGGGGAGAAGGACTTCTTTAAGTACATCATGGAGAAAAGGAGCTGTAAGAACCACATAGTAAGGATTAGGAAGGAGGGGGATGGGTGGAAGCAGGGTGCGATAAGGCGGAAGCACTAAATGAGTACTTCTGCTCAGTATTTACTAAAGAGAAGAGGGGGTGACACCCAAGGTGGGAGAAATGGCAGAAGCAGGGAGGAAGTGGTGACAGATGGGGAAATCATGGAGAGCAGAGTTCGAGAGGGTTTGAAGGCACTGAGGGTGGACAAGGCGCCAGGCCCAGATGGCATCCACCCCAGGGTACTGAAGGAGCTGGCAGAGGTCCTTGCAGGACCTTTGGCAGACCTATTTAATGCCTCACTACATTCGGTGTGTACCTCAGGACTGGAGGATGGCTCATGTAGTGCCCCTCCACAAGAGTGGCCCCAAGGATGAACAGGGAAACTACAGACCAGTGAGCCTCACATCCATCGTGGGTAAGCTAATGGAGACTATCCTGAAGGAGAGGCTGGTGGCCCTCCTAGAGGCCAAAGGACTACAGGACAGCAGACAGCATGGCTTCATACGTGGCAGATCCTCCCCAGAGGAGGCAGTATAGCGCAGTGGTCTAAGGCTCTGAGCTGCAAATCTGGTGACATCCAGCAGACCAGACCTGGGGTTTGAATCCCACAGCTTCCACTTGCATACTGTGTGACCCTGATCAAGTCACTTAACCTCCTTGTGCTCCCAGGTCGCTCCTGTAAAAAAGCTTTGAGTTTAGTGTGCTATACCTGGTTAAACAACTAAATAAATAAGATCCTGCCAAACCAACCTGGTTAAGTTCTATGACTGGGCAACTGGACAGGGGCCATGCAGTGGATGCCCTGTATCTGGACTTCAGTAAGGCATTTGACTCAGTGCCACATGGAAGGCTGGGAAGGAAGTTAGTAGGCACAGGGGTGGGTGCAAAGCTGGTGAGATGGGTAGGAAACTGGCTGCAGGGAAGGCAACAGAGGGTGGTGGTGGGTGGGGACATCTCACACCCAAGGGCAGTGATGAGCGGTGTTCCACAGGGCTCAGTGTTGGGACCAGTGTTGTTTGGGATATTCATTGCAGACATATCATGGGACATCAAGAGCAAGATCAGTCTGTTTGCTGATGATACCAAGGTTGGCGTGGTGGTGGATGACCTAGGGGGATGGCAGGGGTTGCAGGATGATCTGGCAAAGCTTGAAACCTGGTCAGACACCTGGCAACTGGGCTTTAATGCCAACAAGTGCAAGATGCTGCATTTTGGGATGAAGAACCCAAGGAGGAGTTACCAGCTGGGGCGAGTGCAGCTAGCCCAGACAGAGGAGGAGAAGGATCTGGGTGTGCTCATTACAGGGTCAATGAACAACTCAGCACAATGTAGGAAGACAGCTGCAAAGGCCAACAAAATGCTGGGTTGTATTGCAAGGGGTATATCCTCAAGGAGGGAGGAGGTGATTCTGCCACTGCATAGGTCATTAGTTAGACCACACCTGGAGTACTGCGTGCAGTACTGGCATCCGTATCTGAAGAGGGACATTAAGTTACTGGAGGGGGTGCAGAGCGACAAAGATGATAAAGGGGCTGGGGGACTTATCATACGAGAGGAGGTTGAAGGAGTTGAACATGTACTCACTGGAGGAGAGAAGGGACAGGGAGGACATGATTGAAACCTTTAAATACATGGAAGGAATAAACAAGATGGGTACAGAGGGGCTGTTCAAAGTAAGGGAAGGGAGGGACACCAGGGCCATGATATGAGACTGGAGCGAGGAAGGTTCAGGAGGGAGATGAGGAGACACTTTTTTACAGAGAGGGTGGTGGCTGGGTGGAATGCGTTACCTCCTGAAGTGGTATGCAGTAGAACAGAGGACTTCTTCAAACGAGGATGGAACAGGACAAGGGGGAGGGTTAATGAAGGGGAAGGGTGGAAGGGAGGGGCAGCTGCAGAATAAGGGGTGCTAGCTGCACATTCGAGCAAACTTGATAGACCTCTAGGCCTTTATCTGCTGGCAAATTTCGTATGTTCGTAACTCTGTTTTTTATTTTTCGGCAAAGCCACTGAAAGGAAAATCTCTATACAAAAGTTCTAAAATACGCTTAAAATTATACAACTGTTCACATTTCAACCATTTACATATACCCTAACTACCATATATCCAAGTAACTAGCTTAAAACAATTTCATCTATACATTTCTTTATAATTTTGTCAGCTTCAAATATGATACCAGTATCTCCAGGATTTCCCTATCTTTTCAGTTAAATACTTCCGGCAGAATTTGGTTCAGAGGAAGACCGAGGTTCGTCTAAATAGGTCCCAACCATTTTTTTTGTATTTGTTCATATAAAAGACATAGCAGTGTTACATGCTTCCAATCGTCTGGAACTTTCATTTTGCATTTACAATGTTCAATGTCAATACATTTTCTCTTTTGTTTATACTCAACATAATTGCTCTGAAACAAATCTAGTCTGAAGTGTGTCATAATTCTGCACTTCTCCAAGTTATTAAAAACAGTCAGATATGTTTTATAGTTATGATCTTTTTACTGAGCTTGAACCAATAAAAGTTTTTATGTTTTTGTATTCTTTCCATGTCCCATTGCAAAATATGTATATTTTATTCTTGTCTTAATTTGCATTTTAATTTCCTCAAACAGTCTTGTATAAATTTGAAATAATAAATGTAATATACCCATAGGAAGAATTTTTTTTTTATTGTTTAACCAGGTATAGCACACTAAGCTGAAAGCTTTTTTACAGGAGGTTAAGTGATTTGCTCAGGGTCATACAGTATGCAAGTGAAAGCTGTGGGATTCAAACCCAGGTCTGGTCTGCTAGATGTCACTAGATTTGCAGCTCAGAGCCTTAGACCACTGCACTATCCTGCCTCCTTGAAATTTGTTTCTTAATAATCTCCAGTGAAGATGGAAATAAACCATTGTCATTATGCCTCAGTTCCCTTTCAAGGCATCATCTTGGTATTCTATCTTCAAATAGTAAAAAAAGTTTTAATACATGATTTATTCTCCTTTCTTCCACATATGCAGCAAAGGATAACTGCCCTAGCTCTGCTCTAATCATAGGTTCTGGTGTAGATGAATACTCTCTCTCTCTCTCTCTCTCTCTCTATATATATATATATATATATTTATATATATATATATTCATGGCAAAAAATTCTGTTTAATATATCAGTTAGTGTTGTTCCTCAATGACAAAAGTGAGGAAATTCGATGTTAGGGTTCCCATCCCCTTGCACCCCACATCCACCCCCACCGTTAACAAGCATCGGAGTGTGCGTTATGGTCGTCGGTCCTAACTCTCACCCCATCCCATGTGTAAACAAGCTGAGGTGGTGTAGTATAGGAGAATGGGGTGAGAGTTAGGACTGAGGACCCCAATGCACACCCCGGTGCCTGTTGGTGGAGGCGGGGGGGTGGGGTTCAAGGGCCTGGAAACCCCAACATCCAATTTCCTCACTTTTGTCACTGTGGAACAACCCTAACTGATGAGTTAAACTGATTTTTTTTGCCATGAATTTCCCTTCTTTTTGAGAATGTGCACTGCAAATAGTGAAGTAATGGCAATGCAAATGCAAGCGCAAATGGTAACGCACATGGTGACATAAACATAAACGATAGCGCAAATGGTAATAGAAACAGAAGTGCAAACATTAATGAAAATAGAAATGCAAACACAAGCACATAGGGAAACACAAACCGTAACGCACATGGTCATGGTAACGCAATTGGAAACGCAGACACTTACGGTAAGAGCAATGATGTCGCCAAAGGAAACACAAACAGAAATGCAAATGAAAAAAGAAGTGCAAATGCAAATGCAAATGGAAATGCACATGGTGATGCAAAAGGAAATGCAAACAAAAACAGTAATGGAAATGCAAATATTAACAGTAACGCAAACACAAGTGCAAACGAAAACCAAACACAGACCGTACTGTACAACACAGTCCCGATATGTGAATGGAATTCCTTCACTTATAGTGACTGTGTAGTACAGTACAGTCTGCACGCCCATTGGCCCACACTGTGGACCAATGGGCATACAGCCGTACTGTACGCTGTCAGTCAGTGGGTGGCTGCGTGGCTTGTGGTTGGGGAGCTGTCACCCGCCGCTGATGGGGAGGGAGTGGGGTGGTTAGTCTGCGTGGGCAGGTGGGGAGGGGGGTACCACTGGGCTACCAGAGAGTTTTCATTTACATAGCCTGCAATCGGGCTGGATTTGGTCCACTGGACCACCAGGGAATTATTTCTTTTACAAAGCCTGCATTCAGGCTGGATTTGGTCCACTGGACCACCAGGGATATATTTATTTATCATAAGCCCCACAATCTGGCTGGGGAGTGGGTCCACTGGACCACCAGGGAGACATTTATTATTACTAAGCCCGTGATCAGGCTGGGTTTGGTCCACTGGACCACCAGGGATACATTTATTTAAAAAAAAAACACAATCGGGCTGGGGAGCAGGTCCACTGAACCACCAGGGAAAGGATTTACTTAATTATGCCCACAATCAGGCGAGGGGGTAGGGTCCACTGGACCACCAGGGATAATTTACATTTACAAAGCCCATGATTGGGCATGGAGGGGCCTGGTGCCCGGCCTGTGTCTCGGGAGGTCGGGTGGCCACCCACAGCTGGCGGCTGCCATGTTGCGCCCTGCAACACGGCAGCTCACCTGTGGGTGGCCAGGCCTTGCTCCTTTTTTTTTGATGGATCTTTGCACCCCCCCGTGTGGTGCAAGGTGGGTGTGTGCCTGCATTTGCACTGCACATCCCGGGCTGAATATCGGAATGTGCCACATATGCATGGGCATGCCCCCCACACTTGTGCCGCATACATTACTGGTGCACCCCGGCACATCGGGGTTTGCGCAGTGCAACATTCCCTTTTGAATATCACACCAGGGCACATCAGTGGGTTGCGCATGGCACAACACTATTGCGCCATGTGCAACCCCTTTGAATAGCCCAGCCTTGGAATACTAAATTGCTTATATCTCAGGAACAGTACAATGTAGAAAAAAAATTAAAATGTCATATAAAATATGACTTTCCTGGCTAGTTTTACACTTAGCCCCCTATTGGGGAGCTAAGCACTTTCTGACAAAGTCCATATCTCGAAGCATTTCTGAGATACAGGCCCCGAAAGGTGCAGCGGTCGCTGTAATGTTATCCTATGGGAAAAAGTGTCAACTTCGGAGTACTGTAACTTTTCAGCCCTGTAATATTTTGCCACCAAACCACCAAAAGGCACATACATGGGATCTTGGCTGTCTTCTCTACAAATTTCAGCCTGAAAGACCAAACCTTTCTTTTGCAGCAGGGTGGCAAGATTTCCTATTCTTTTCAGCATAGTCGCAAAGTAGTGTCGCAAATCACTGCACTTTTGCAAAAAAAAAAAAATCACGAAACTGTTGCAAGTGTGACACTACTTTGTGACACTACAGTTTAAAAAAATTTCAAAAACGTATTTCTGGGGTGTTTAACCCCCCAAAAAAAGACATGTCTAGCATCTTCAGGGCTCAACTAGGTGAACACAAAAAGAATTGTGTCCAGGAGGGTCCCAAATTTAAATGCCAAGCATTTCTGTGACCAGTAACTGAAAAAAAATGGCTGACTCAAGACACTACAGGAGTCTTTTGCGACACTAAAAACTGCATTTGCAACACTGTCGACTAGTTTAACTTTTCCCATTGACTATAATGGGAAACTTGTATTTTGAATAACTTTTGAACCGTTTAATATTTTTTCATGAAATCTTTGAAAGGCATATTGGGGACCCCGGCTGCATGTTCCCTGAAGGTTTTGGACTGGTCACATAAACCATGTGACCTGTAGGCACAAGCAAAGAATGCACAAAAAGCATAAATATGACTTTCTATTGCACTTTATAGCTCAGCAACTGTATATCCGATCATTACAAACCTTGGCACATCCAGTGATCAATGGAACTGCTCCATGTCTGCCAAATTTCAGGCAAATCTGTCATATAGTGGCAAAGTTATTGAGCTGCAAAATGTCACATTTTAACCTTAAATAGGGTACTTAACCCTAACTATAGTGACACTACTGTGCCACTATAATATATATACATATATATATATATATATACACATATATATATATATATAAAAGACAAAGAACCTCTGTGTGCAAACACTGAGGCAAGGGTTACCTCAAAGGGCATTTGGCTGGGAAGCCAAGTTTCAAGAAAATACAAAATCACACATGCCCTCACAATGCAAAGCATCATGGGCTGCATATGCAGATCACCACAGAATGTTATGCTGGTCCAACTTTAAGCAAAATTGCATGGTGCTGAAAGGCCTCTCACACAGTTTGCAAAGGTCCTACCAGGACTCATCAGTATGCCTCATCTGCTTGACACCCCAGTGGACTGGACCAGCAACCCTAAGACAGTGTGTCTTGGATATGTTGTGGTGAACCCATTAAAATAAAAAAACTATTTAAAAGACAAAGAACCTCTGTGTGCAAACACTGAGGCAAGGGTTACCCCAAAGGGCATTTGGCTGGGAAGCCAAGTTTCAAGAAAATACAAAATCACACATGCCCTCACAATGCAAAGCATCATGGGCTGCATATGCAAATCACCACAGAATGTTATGCTGGTCCAACTTTAAGCAAAATTGCATGGTGCCAAAAGGCCTCTCACACAGTTTGCAAAGGGTGCTAACAGAAGACATAGACACATGTTTCGTCCTACCAGGACTCATCAGTATGCCTCATCTGCTTGACACCCCAGTGGACTGGACCAGCTACCCTAAGACAGTGTGTCTTGGATATGTTGTGGTGAACCCATTAAAATAAAAAAACTATTTAAAAGACAAAGAACCTCTGTGTGCAAACACTGAGGCAAGGGTTATCCCAAAGGGCATTTGGCTGGGAAGCCAAGTTTCAAGAAAATACAAAATCACACATGCCATCACACATCACACAGATATATATCTATACAGTATATATAGATATATGTCATATAGCTATATACAGTATATATATATATATATATATATATATATATATATATACTGTTCAATTGAGTTTCTAGTCTGGTTAATGTAGATACTGCCAATATTTCTACTGTGTATAATGAACTAGATCTTATTTTTGCCTCTACTGTTCTAATTGTCCTGTCACTGTATTATTTCCTACTTTATTTGCAAATATTTTGAAGACATTAAAAGAGGATTTTGCCTTTTGTAAAACCAGTTACTGATGATCACTCTACGATAAGTTAGATGATAAGCATGCACCAAAATACATATATTTGGTTACTGTTGGTATTCTTTTTTTATCTATACATATATATATTGTTAAAGCTTTTTTATTTATGCCCGAAAACCAATAAATTTGTTTTTTTCTTTATTTATTACTAACTTATGTTTGTGACACATTTTAGTGAAATTATTTACTTTCCTTTGGAGACCCAATAATGAGGTTGATAGGAGAATAGGATCATCTGCATACTGCAGACAAATATTCTTTCATTGTTTATTTTTGGAGAATGAAATTCTGGATTGTCAAGTTGTTCTAAAATTGAATTTTTATAGATATTGAATAAGGTTGGCACCAAAATGCAACCTTGGCTGATGCCCAGATTAGTTCCGATATTTTGTGTTGTATCTCCTTTTTGATTGCATTGGATTTTAATCCCTGTATCCCTATGTAATCTCATAATAACATCTATTAATGTATGATCCATTGTATATTGTTCTAATTTCTCCCATAGTAGTTTTCTACTTATAGAATCAAATGCGGCCTTGAGGTTGATGAAAGAACAAAAAAATTTCCCTTTCTTTACTTTAACACATTTCCGGGTCACGTGTGACAACACATGACAGTGCTGTATCATCGATCTCCCAGGCCTAAAGCCATTTTGAACTTCACTCAAGATATAATTTTCTTCTAGCCATATCTGGATTCTATTAAGCAAAATTCTACAAAATATTTTCTGTGAATTATCAATTAAACTCACCAGTCTATACATAGTGGGATCTAAAGGGCTCCCTTTCTTTTTGAATATGGGATAAGTAACACTACCTTTCCATGAATGGGGTATATTCTCTCCCTATACCAGGGCATTAAAAGAGATATAACATATTGGAAGCTACCACTCCAAATGGTATTTGTATACTTCACTCAAAGTCTTGTCTGGCACTGGTGCTTTGTTGTTTTTTGCTTTGAGAATAGCTTCTGTTATCTCTTCTTTTTGTATATATCTTGATTGCAGTGAGTATTATTTCCTTAAAATAATATTTTCTTTACATTCTTCTATTTGAGAGAAGTATAACTTTCTGAAGTAGTCTTCCCAAACAGTAGGTGTTATACCTGCTTCTAATTGTGTTGAGTATTGCTTAAAGCCAATGGCAACAAATGGCCAATTTTTTTTTACATCTTTAGTTTGGCAGGGTAATGACAGGATAACAACCAAACAGATAGAAAAAATGTATCAATATCAGCAAGATACCTAAAAAACATATAACATGAAGAGAATCATTAACCCCCCAACTCATTTGAAAATAAAACATTGAAAAACCCAGCATGTCGTGAAGACAACCCCATGATCCTAATCATAATATGAGCATCCCTCTCCCCACATTCCACACATTTTCCCTTCCCCCATCCCTATTACAAAAACTTAACACCTCATAATATGTGGGATAACCCACCATAACCATAGATCCAAATCCAACAAAAAATATCCATAAGCAAAGCAGAGAGCCAACAGGAATAGTGCTATATAGGCCCAAGTAATATGCATGAAAAAAACACAATAGGCAGGGTTGCAAAACAGCACCCCTCTCCAGCCGAGAAGAAGAGGCATCCCGCCCCCTACCCCACATGGTGGGGCCTCCCAGGCCGGCATGACCTTCCTAACCCCCCCCACAATGGATCCACATAGCCTTCTCCTATCAAACAGCCAGATCAAGAACAACCCATTGACACCTCGAAGACCCACACCTACATTGCTCCAGTTACTCAGTCACAGACATCAAGCTAACCACAATTACCCGCCAAGCAGTAACCCATAGTGGTCACACATTGATAGACCAAGCTCAAGCATGCAGGCCACCCCCCATACACACATAGAACCATCTGTATCTCAGATATTACATACCACCAAAACCTGGAGTATCGTCGGCATGGGAGCAGCTACACATCCACCCTCACCACATGGCAAGATGCCCCCCATCCACAGAAACAGCAAAAACTAGCTCAAATTCCCAACCCACCCCAGGAGCAGAAAGAGTCCAAAAGCTAAGTCTAAAACTAGCTCAAATTCTCAACCCACCCCAGGAGCAGAAAGAGCCCGAAAGCTAAGGCTGGCAGGAGGGAAGTACTGAAGCTGGCACCTCCCGGTCCCTTGGGCAAACTAAAATCTCAGCAGGGATGACTTGAGGGGTGCCAGGCCACCCCATCATGACTCAGTCCAAGCTTTACATGGTCCCATCTCCCCCAAATACTGCTACCTCAAAGTACCACCATATACTAGGCAGGAGAGTCAGGACTAGCCCAGATGAGTAGAATTAGAGAAAGGAGGCAGTCAAAAGCCTGCCGCTCTCCCCATACAGGCACTGACTGACCCACATCTCAGTGACTGCTCTGAGGAAGAACATGCCCAGGCATCGAAAGGAATTATGAAAGCTAGCCCACCCTGACAACCATTCATAGAATGCCTTCCCCTCCACCCCAGTCAGAGTAAATCAAATCATTTACCTGCTCCAAAAGGAGCCACTGGGAGCTCTCAGACAATCTGGATCACATGGAAAATCCTCCAGTTTCCCTCACAGAAAATTGCACAGCAGCTGCCATCTTATCTTTAGGGACATGGAAAAACAAAGGTGCCCTGGGAATAGTAGCTTGCACCCCCTCACAAACCCTTCATGATTGATGTGCAAGCACCCATCAGTCACAACTGGTACAAACTACAGTCCAACTTAACAAAGCTAATTAAGCAACATAACAATTATTCCAGGCATTCAGTTACTGTCATTTATCATGGCTAGGCCACAGCTGCTAGCACAGGAGCAATACAGTGGAAGTATACTGTCCCTGATCCAGCCAAATGACTCACAGTGTATCAAAGTAATACTAGCCAGAGACTTTTCAGCTATGCTTTTTGACCCAATCAGCAATTAACAATTGTGCTTTTTCAGGGTCTTCAAAAGAGTAAGTAGGCCCCCTCCAGCTTGCTGAAGACCACTGAAGGGTAGGCAAATGCAAAGTCAATATGCCACTCTTGCAAAGTATCCAGAATCTGGGAGAAGGCTCTGTGCTGTCCTGATGAATATAAAGATGCTTCCCATCAAAGGTCAGCTCCTGTTTGGCACGATAGTCTACTAAAATGGCCTGACGATCTCTGAAATTTTGCAGTCTAAATATAATCTGCTGTGATGACTGGTCCAGCAGAGGGCAGGGGATCCAAGGTGCGGTGCACTCTCTCAGTCTTTAAGCAATGTGCCTACAACTGCATGCCCAGTAAATTAGGGAGGGTCACTGTGCAATATTTCATGACACTGTCCACTTCTTTGCCCTCCGGCAGTCCACAGATCTGCAAAATGGAGTGCCTATTGTAGCTTTTCTGATACTCCAATTGATCTATAAAGGCTGCAGTTACATGCTCGAGATGCACTACCATGTCCGGTAAGGTCCTATGTTAATCTTCTATTTGAGAGACATGCTGTTCCACCTCCTGCATCCTCTTCACTTGTCCAGCAGCCTGAGCAGTCTGCTTTTCCAGCTTCCCAGTTAGAATATACAGTTTATTTATTTATTTAAAAGCTAATAACCAGGAAAGGCACACTGAGCTGAGGCTCGATTCCAGGTGAGACCCCGGGTACTGCATGGGTACAGTATACAGTGTTACAAGAATAGTAAACAAGGAAAGACACAATTTGCAAATGTTATTATGTACAAAAATTATGAACAATATACAAAGTTGCTTTATACAAAGATTAAAAGAAGGTAAAAACAAAAGGTACGTCATGATATCCAAAGGTACAACGTATAACGGACACTGGGTGCTGACACAGAGTGCAAGTGGTACGGGGAGGTTTCAAACAATAGTGTGTGTTAGACATCAGGCGGAGTAGCAAATGGTGGGTGAGACTGATTCGGAGCAGCAATGACTAAGGTAAGACAGAGAAATAGAGCTACATGGGAATACACACTACTTGTTGAGACAGGAGACTATAATAAGGGGCAGAAAAGTAGGCGACACGAGGGAACTGTTTGGGATTGATGGAGTGTACCCTAAGGTACAACCAGGGTAAGAGCAGGCACCGACACAGGTCAGGGAAGGGGGGGAGAAGTAACGGGAAGTAGGCTAAAGTTTTGGGGGCAAGTGTGGCAGAGGCAGGGGGTAGAGGGTGATGCCTGAAGTAGTTTTTAATTAATGCTGAGGTTAGCAAGCTGGAGACAGTGAAAGGTAGTGAGTTCCACAAAGTGGGAATGTGATAGGTGGAGGCTTGTTTACCTGCAAGAGAATGTGGGGTTACTAGGGAAAATGAGTGAGGGTCACGACAGTGGAGGGCGTAGCCTAAGTAGGGGGCTAGGTATAGGAGACAGGAAAGGTAATAGGGGAGATTGTGTAACCAGAACCTGGCAGTGAAGGATACACAGTAAACAAGGCGACAACTGGCTGGGGAGAAGAGAGACTGATTGGTGTGTTCGGTGGAAACAGTGGTGCATTTGGTAAGGGAGGTTAGGGGCATAGTGGCAAAAGGCATGGAAAAGGGGTCTAGTTTGGCAAGGGAGGATTGGGGGGTTGAACTACAGACCATGTCGGCATAGTCAAAAGAGGATAGGATTAGCTTGGTTATTATTTCTCTCCTGATGGGAAGGGAGAGACAGTGTTTATGTCTATGCAACATGCCTAGTTTGGGGCAGAGCTTGTTGTGTATTGAGTCGAGGTGGAGAGAGAAGTCTAGTTTGGGGTCGAGCTGAACTCTCAAGTACTTGTAGCTGTCCACAACTGAGATTAGGGACCCATCTAGAGTGGTGAAGGATGGCAGGGAGGACATTTTGGCCGGCTTCTGGGCAGAGCAGAAATCCATCGCGGTTGTTTTTTTTGGTGTTGCATTCGAGAGATTTTATGTCCAGCCAGCACAGCATGTTCTCCAAGTCTGCCTGGAGGATGGGTTCGATTTGGGCTAGGGAGGGTCTGGAAGCAAATTTCACAGAATCATCAGAGTACTTCTGAACATGAGAGGTGGGGCAGACATATGGTAGATTATTTATGAAAATGGAGAAAAGGGTTGGGCCAAGAATTGACCCCTGAGGGACTCCAATCAGGATGGGAAGAGGGGCAGATTTGGAGTCACCAAGCTGCATGAACTGAAACCTATCTGAGAGGTAGGCTTTGAACCAGTCGACAGCGGATGGGGAAGGCCAGTTGATGTAAGGTCATTAATTAGAAATCTGTGGGCAATGGAGTCAAACGCTTTAGCCAAGTCTACAAAGATGGCCAGTGTCAGATGAACCTTGTCCATAGTGGAGTGGATGTGGTTAGTGAGGCAGAACAGAGGTGAGGAGGTGGAGTGGTGATGACAAAAGCCAAACTGGTTTGGGGTCAGAATGTCATTGGCAAACAGGAAGGAGTTTAATCTTTTGGAAACAAGGGATTCCAGGATCTTGCATATGGTGGGGAGGAGTGAGATGGGTCTGTAATTTCACAGATTAGAGGGGTCACCCCCTTTGTGTAAGGGGATGACCATCACCAACTTCCAGGCCTTGGGTAAAGAGCCTGTCCTGAGAGAGAAATTGAAGAGGTGCGTGATTGGAGGGACGATTGCTGGAGCAGTGATTTTCAAAACTTTGGGATTCATACGGTCTGGGCTTTGTTTAGAGGAGTGTAGTGCTTTGAGGGCATGGAGTACCTCTAGTGGGGTAATGGGGGGAAGTTAAGAGTAGGGGAGGGGAAGGGAATCCAGCATAAGGAGGTGGTGGTTGCCAGTGAGTGTGACTGAATGCTGTGGGGGGTTGATGTACATGGGGGGGGGGGCCCTGAGAGTAAGGCACAGGTAGTGAAAGAACAATTTATGGAGGTGGCGACATCAGTGACCCTGTCTGGGGACTGGAAGCAGGGGAGTAAGGGGTGGGGAGTCTAAAAGGGAGTGTAGGGTCTTCCAGTAAGTGTCCGGGGTAGAGAGGCTGTCATTAAGCTGTACCTTAAAGAAATCAGCTTTGGTGATGCTCACTGCCTTTGTGCAGGTGTTCCTAAGTTGCCTGTATTTGAGCAGGTCAGAGACTTCTGTGGAGGCCTTATAGGTTTTCCAGGCTCGATCTCGAATTTTGAAGAGTTTCACCAGGTGGGGAGAGATCCAGGGTAACTGTCTGTACCATAGCCTCAGCCTCTTGAGGGGGGCATGGGAGTTCCAGACATTAAGCAAAGCAGAGTTGAAGGCTGCTAGTGCAGAATCAATGTTTGGGATGGTGAAAACACCAGACCGGTTGTGAGGTATAAGTCGGCCAATAGGGGCTGTTTGTTCAGAGGCCTTAGGGACCTAAACCACATGTACTTTGGAGGGCCGGGGGGTCAAGACTTTCTGTGGCAGTAGGTGATAGAGTGGTCACTGAAGGTGTCTGGGAGAGTACCAGCTTGTGTGGTTGGAAAGAATCCAATCGATTAGTGAGTGGCTGTTGGAGTGGGGGTTGAGTCTTGTGGGGTCGGATATTAGTTGTGAGAGATTAAGGGACTCTATTTCTTGTATTGTTAGATGGGCTGGAGAGGAGATCCAGTTTAAATTAAAATCACCCAAGATGAGGAGTTTACCTGGAGAGGAGAGGAAAAGGAGGGAGGCAAGTTTAGAGACTATAAATGAAGGGAAGGGATTGGGGGAGAAATAGCAATTGGTGATGAAGAGGGGTGAGGTGGCAGGAAAGACCAGTTTGGAGAGTAGCAATTTGTGTGATTGGGGATGGCCTCCTGTAGGACAGTGGTTGCCTCAAAGGATTCACTGATGTAAGTGGCAACACCACCACCATGTTTGCCCCTAGCCTGGTGAAAGATGGAGTACCCTGAGATTGCCACTAAGGAGTCTGGGACTTTGGTGGATTACCAAGTCTCTGTGATGCAGAGGATGTCAGGAAAGCATTGTGTAATCCAAGCCTTGAATTAATCTAGTTTTGGCAGGAGGCTCCTAGCGTTTATGTGGTAGGTGCCAAGCCCGTTAGAGGGGGGATGGGTAAGTGCAGGTGGTATAGGAGATAGGCCCAGGGTTAGGCTCATTGTCGCTGGTGACTAGGAGAAGTAAGAAGCAAGCAAAAAGGAATTTTGGGAAGGGTTTTTTACTAAATGGGCTGGGGGGGGGAGGTCCTGGGATTAAGGGTCCAGAAAGGAGAAAGGTGGCTGAGAATGGGTGGACAAGGGTGGGAGGGGGCAGGGTGCTGTAAAGGTGATGATAAGGTTGAGGAAGTGAGGAGGGCTGAGCCTCCAGAGAGGGAGGGGGAAGGGATGGTGAGGGGGGACTGAGGGTAGTGCTAAGAGGGGTGCTGAGGGATAGCAGAACTACAGAAGTGGCAAGGAGGGCCAAGTAGTGCAGGCTCAGCAGTGCTGACATTCTGTTCATTGGCAGGTGTGCTACACAGGACTAGGTTGGCTGGGAGCAGAGAGGAAAGTAGGCAGCTTCAGTGGTGTAGCGGTAGGGCAGCTGTCTTCTGAAGAAAAAGGTTGGGGGTTCTAAACCCAACACATGCAGTTGGAAAAATAAGAAAAACACAAAATAGGAGTTGGGGAGTGAGTCAGTACGGGGGGAATGGGGGGAGTATACAGGTTTGTGAGCCAGCAGAGGGAAAAATGGTTTGAATGTACTGCAGTGACTCATGGTAGGCAGACAATAAGAAATTCCAGTGGACTGAATAGGAACTAAAACAGGAAGTCACATGACCTACTGTAGGTATATATTTGGGTTTTTCACTAGTACTAAAAGACATGGAAACATTTTAGCATTAATTATTATAAGGAAGGGAAATTTAAAGTAATCTGATTGGCTGCCATGGTTCTAACAGGGTTACATTAACCTAGCATGTAGAGCCTGATAACGGCGTATGTTTTTAAAAATAGTAGTGTAACAAGTTCTAGTTATTGTCTGTGAAGGTAAAAAACATTTCCAAAACATGGCTGCTCCTGGCACCTATCGTGTATCTTACACAGACTGAGTGAAATGCTTTCATACATACATACACTCACTGCCCTTGACTGCATGAAATGTTTAGGTTTTTTGTTAAAGGGGCACTGTCAGCTTTGGCCCTTCGTTTTGATCTAACTGTGAAAAGTATACCTCCTGGCACACACCTATCAAGCATGTAATACAAAATGCCCTTACATGTTTAAAAGTGAAGGCTTTTTACCTTAAACAGATATTTTTTGTAAAATAGAGATTCCCTCGGTCCGGTTGTAAGGCACCCGCGTCCCTTAAGCACATCCAGGTCGGGAACACGGATCTGCCATGAGCACGGTCCCAAAGTGCGAGTTTTACAGACGCCACCAATATCAGAATGTTTATCTTGTCCGGGGCTGTATTAAAAAACGCTGCTGATATGTCCCAAAGTAAACCGAGCACAGAAAAAAGTAACATTTTCAGTTTTAATGCAGAGCTGAAATCTCGCACATGCGCACCAATGATACGCTACTATGCATGCGCGGGATCTTCATTCATGACAGAGGGGCGCATGCCTGGGATTTTAGCTCTGTGTTAAAACTGAAAATGTTATTTTTTTTTGTGCTTGGTTTACTTTGGGACATATCAGCAGCATTTTCTAATACAGCCCCGGACAAGATAAACATTCTGGTATTGGGTGGCATGTAAACTCGTACTTTGGGACCGTGTTTCATGGCAGATCCGCGCTTCGACCTGATAAGCTTCCGGACTGGGTGCCTTACAACCGACCTCGAGGAATTCTATTTTACAAAAATATCTGTTTAAGGTAAAAGCCTTCACTTTTAAACATGTAAGGGCATTTTGTATTACATGCTTGATAAGTGTGTGCCAGGAGGCATACTTTTCACAGTTAGATCAAAACGAAGTGCCAAAGCTGACAGTGCCCCTTTAAAGTGAAAGCCGCTTGTAAGCTGTATGCCAAATGAAGTGAACGCTAGGTGCAGTTCAGCTGATAGTTATTTGACTCATGCTTTGGTTAGATTTGATTTTTTAGTGCTGTTTCTCTTTATGCACTAAACAAATGGTGATTATTTCAGGTTATTGTGAGTGTGGGGGACATTTTGGACTAATGAATTATAAACCCAAACATTGCAAGTGAACTGTCTCATCTTGCGGGGAGTGGGAGCGCAGAGACGGGCGAGGACAAAGAAAGATATCTGAACACATTTCTGCTGTCCGTTAACTCATGCTTTGAACAGACCTGATTGTTTTCCAAGACTTATGAACTAAGAGTGAGTTTCTGAAGCAGATGATGTGTTTGCACAATGACATGGTGTATTTTAATAAAACGAGCATTGGAAAGCCCTTTTGAAATTGGACTTTGGGATGAGAATGCACATGACAGTCAGACAAGCAGGTTAGCTGACAGTAAAGCACATGTGCATTTTAAGCCTACTAAACTGAAAACTACCAAAAGTAAGATATGCATTTAAAAAAAAAAATATATAGTACTTTCACACTGTAAGACGCAGAATGGGAGCCATACCATGCATTCATTACAACTCCCTTTCCGTTACATCGACGGATGCTAATATATACTGTATCACCTATGAGTGCACCTCTTGCTCACACAGTTTAAACCCACTCCATATGAAATCAACTGAGACAATTGCTAAAAACAGTAAACAGTGAGGGGCTTGCTCTCCAAACATGTATTTGTCCCCACCTCACTGACCTTTGTGCTGCTTTCAAAAGCTGACTGATTCTGACAATGGCTCTTGCCTGCTTTAAATGCCTGCTGTCAGCCGGTCAGTCCTCCATGATCCACTAAGTGACTGTTACTAAAAAAAAGGTTTTTTAGAAGGCAAAAACACTTTGGTTTGGCTGAAATTACACATTCCTCCACTGACTGACTCACAGTTGTCTTTTTTACTACTGTCTCGCTCAGTCCGTTTTAATTCCTAACTATACAAGATACGCTTACTTTCACAGATGCCTCAATATGGGCAGAACCACAAGCCTCGCTTATCAATGGAGTTTTCTACAGTGAGGGTCCAGTGTACATGCCACTGGACAGGATGCCACAGTCTTTCATGCTGTATATTAAATGGATACAGCTTTTAAAAATGATTATGTGAAAGAGTATGAAAAGTAACTAGGGAAATACTGGAATAGGACACTTACTCTTAAATAAAGTTTTATGAACCCTACTAAACTGAATGTCTCTATAAGCGGAGGGACTATTTAACATCACATTGGGTATGTTTGAATGAACTGTACCACAAAAATAAAAAAAAATTCTCAACATTATAATAATAGCAACAATGTATGTACAGAGATTAGATTAACAGTCAGTTAATCACCCTTGAGAACGTATTTTCATTGCCTAGGTGCCATTACACCCAAGGGGTGATTAACTGAACTGTTAATCTAACCCCTGTATATACATTATTGCTTAAGTAAAAGACACTTTGAGGAGAACCAGTGCTAACCATTATTAAAATTGTGTTGAAGCAGAGGTTTAACCTCAATGCAGAGCTACCTGTAGCATAAAGAACTGTGTTATCCATGTACACATGTATGTTGACATTGACACAGACAGAAGGGAGGTTATTTAGAAATAGAGAGATGAGAACTGGGCCAAGAATGGAACCTTGTGGGACTCCTGTCTAGAGAGAGAGAGAGAGGAGGAGAGAGACCGAACCACCAACCTGAACTACTGTAATTGGTAACAGTCAGAGAGATGGGAGCAAAACCAATTTAACATTGGGGCAGTGAGGCCTGCAAGCATCAATTTGTCCAACAGAAGAGGGAGAGAGAGAGTCAAAAGCCTTAGCGCGGTCATAAAGATGGCCGAGGTGATATGGCCCTGATCCATTTCTGTTAATATGTAGTGAGTGACTGAGATAAGAGGAAACAGTAGAATGGTGTTTACAGAAACCAGCCAGGACTATGACTTTTGGAAGGGTTTAGGGTCAATAAAACAGAGACAGTGTCAGAACAACGAGTAACTGGAGAGAGGGAGAAAACATTGGCTGGAGGGACTTCATATGACTAGAAAGGAGAGGTGAAACAGAGGGGAGAAAAGGAGGAGGAGGAAGAATGGAAACAACACAGGAAGTAAAAAAAAATTGTTAAATACAGAGACAACAAACCCAGGATCAGAGATATGTGAATGACCAGATATTAAGCTAGGCAGGGAAGACTGGGTGGGGAAATTAAAACCATACTTTGGCAACTAACATACAGCATTGTTGGCTGCTATCAATGGGAGTGTGTATATAAGGGTCCTGATTTGTGTCAATGAAATATATCAGAATGTCAAATATCCATACGAGCGACTGATCATTTTAAATGAAACAAATCGGCTTATTTTAAAACTTTACGAGACTTGTCTGTTGGGAGCCCTGGTTGCTACTTAGCAACAGTAACCAGGAAAAGAGACAGCTTTGCAGTCTGATGTTTAGCAGCTGCATAAGCTGCTGTACAAGAATTTTAAATAAAACATTGTGGCTCAAACTTTCTGAGGTATCCTATGGTACTGACACCTTATATTTCAGAACTTTAAATGGAAAGTTTTTCTTTTTGAGCCATTTTGGCACATGCTTAAGTCCCAATCCCTGCTGAGTACTTCCGGGATGGTACACGCTATTTTAGCGAGCCCTACTGCGAGCAGGGTGAGCAAGAGCGGGGCACGTGGTGCAGCGTGCAGCACATCGTGCAGAGACACGCGTGTTTGCGCATGTCTGCTGTGTCTGCTGAGGACACTGAGCCCTGGATAAGGGAACTTTGGCTGTGTCCTGGTAAGTCAAAGCTCTTAAACATGAGTTAACTAGGTTGTTTACGTTATAATTCAATTCAATTCATGTTTATTTTTAAAGCGCCTTTCAAAATCAAGGTGCTGTACAAATTAAATAAAACAGGGAAATCCAAAACTAAACAATCATAACTATAAAGAATAAGCCAAAGTAAAAAGATATGTTTTTAGAGCAATTTTAAAACTGCCAATGGTCGGGCATTCTCTTAACCAGTGAGGTAGAGAATTCCACAGGGTAGGAGCTGAAAAGGCAAGGCACGATCCCGACAACTCAACGAACCCTGGGAATCTCTAGAAATCCTCACTGGCCGAGCGGAGAGGCGGAGGGCAATAGGGAACCAGAAGATCTTTCAGGTAACCGGTCCCTGATCGGTAGGGCTTTGAAGGTTAGTAAACCAACCTTAAAGGTGATCCGCCATCAACAGGCAGCCAGTGCAGTTCATGGCTATTATGCATATGACTGGTTCTAAGAGTCCCAGTCAAAAGTCCTGGCTGCATGCCCTGCACCAGCTGAAGGTGGTGGATATCAACCCCTGGTAGCCCTAGGTAGAGGGAATTACAGTAGTCCAGGCGGTGGTAACAAGGCGTGGACCAAGTTGGAAGGTCCTCCCGGGAATCAGATGTTTCATCCGGGCGATGTTCCTCAGATGGTAAAAAGAGATTTGACAACAGCTGACACTTGTGATTTCAGGGTCAGACCATCATCAAAATAACTCCAGATTTCACACCTGTCGAGAGCTAGAGAGCGTACACCACCAAGTAATAAACCCGATGGCTGTCAACACCCAAACCCTCCCAGGATGACCTGGATCCACAACCAATACCTCAGTCTTATCTGGATTAAGTCTTAACCAGCTCGAACTCATCCAAATTCTGATCTCATCCAGGCAGTTATTAAGTACGGAGAGTGCATCACTCTGATCGGGGAGAAAGGATAGGTACAGCTGAGTATCATCTGAATAGCAGTGAAAACTCAAACTGTATCTCCTGATGATTTCTCCCAATGGCAGCATATACACTGCAAATAACATGGGAGCTAAAATGGAGCCCTGTGGTACCCCACACGGTAGGGAGAAGGCATCAGAGGAATAAATTCCGGTGACAACTCTCTGAGACCTACCAGTGAGGTAAGAACGAAACCATTTGTGGACTGTACCAGACAGCCCACAAAAAACCCACAGTCGCTCCAGTAGCACCCCACGGTCTACAGTGTCAAATGCAGCAGAAAGATCAAGAAGGACCAGGATGGTACAAGCCTTTCGATCTCTGGCCATTAGGAGGTCGCTCAATACCCGAACGAGGGCAGTCTCAGTACTATGCCTTTTCCTGAAGCCAGATTGGAGAGTATCATAGACATTATGAGAGGTAAGATGATCATCCAATTGCAGTGCAACTGCCTTTTCAATAACCTTACCAACAAATGGCAGGTTAGAGATAGGCCTGTAGTTAGCTAGACAGTCTGGGTCCAAGGAGGATTTTTTTAGGAGTGGTCGAACTACTGCCTCCTTAAGGGGGTTAGGAAAAAAACCCCTCTCCAAGGATTTCCAGACAATGTCAACAAGGATTGGGTAGATAACTTCTACACAACCTACTAACAGTGGTGTAGGACCCGGATCCAAACTACAACTAGTTGGTCGCATTGTTTGGATGATCTTCACAATGTCAATGAATTCCGGGCAGTGAAAATCCAACCAGACAGGCCGAGGACTAGATACCACCAGTCGTCCACCACAATCCCCCGAAGGAGAGGTCGGACTGATGCCGGACCTGATGCTGGCAACCTTATTTGCAAAGAAGTGAGTGAACTCCTCGCATCTAAGCTGAGAAAAGGCTTCTCTAGGCTGAAGACAGACTGGATTGCACAGTCTGTCCACAGTCCAGAAAAGCTGAGCCAGTCGATTCTTTGCAGCAGAAATCTCTCTGGACAGGAATTCTGCCTTTTTTTTTATGTGTTGTTTTTTTTATAATGGTGCAGGTTCAATCAAAGAAAGGGAAAAGCACTAAAAAAAAGTATGTTCCCAGTGCAAAATGTTTTTAGATGATACACCTGATCAGGAGTTTGTTTGTGACAAATGTAACTTAATAACTAAGTTACAGGAAGAGATCCTCCAACTACACATGAGACTTGAAACTCAAAAAGAGATAACGCTATTGGAAAAATTCATCGACGAAGCAGCTAGGGAAGCTAGCATAATGAATATTGAAGCTGCAAACAACAATGATGTAAAAACTATGACCCCCCATATTACATCGTCACAAGAACATAGTACATCTACTCCTTATGGTCTGCATAAGCATATCACACAGCCTATTACCCTATTTAATAAGTTTGAAATTTTAGCAGTTGACCCTTTTGGAGATGCTTCAAACCACAAATTGCCAACAACTAAAATATCAGATACTGTGTACTCCCCCCCCCCCAAAGGTCCCTCCTGAAAACAAATCTTGTAATAACACCCCTGATTTATACAGAGATATAGTAATTAGAGGTGATTCATTATTAAGGGGAGTTGACACTATAGTATGTGAGGGGTGTAAAGCATATAACACAGTTAGTTCACTACCAGGGGTAAGGACCAGGGATATTGTGATTCTATTAGATGGGTTACTCGAGAACACCAACAAACTCTTGGTCCTACTGCATGGTGGGGTGAATAACCTCTCATCATGTACTATGGCTGACACCAAAAAAGATTTTCAAATAATTGTCAAAAAAATAAAAGATAGAGGAGGTGATATTATTTTGTTGGGGGTTTTGCCCATTACTGGGAACCAGTCATATAAAAAGTATCAGGCCCAAGAACTGAACTATTGGCTTAGACAATTTTGCTTATCTGAAAATGTTGGCTACATGGACAACTCCCTCAATTTAAAAACCCAGCTTGTTATAAAAGGGACGGGCTACACCTTAACTATCTAGGTATTAGGATGATGGGTAAAAAAATTAACAGAGTTATTAAATTTCATTTAAACTGGATATGGGGGGAGGGGTATTGTTCTACCACTAACGCAAATATTAAAAACAACTGCTTTCCCAAAACTAAACACTATGGATGGAATGGGGTACTAATCAATGCCAGGAGATTAACTAACAAATTTGATGAATTCAAATTCCTTATTAGCACTAATAATATATACATTGCCCTTGTCACAGAGACTTGGTGGGATTCAAAAGATTCCTGGGATAAAAACATTCCAGGTTATAATGTTTACTTTAAAAATAGGGACTATAGAAAAGGAGGTGGAGTGCCTAAATATATTCATGAAACAATAGTGAGTGTAGAAATATTAGTAGCCAACTCCAATTTAGAAACCCTTTGGGTCAAATTAACCCCTCATATGGGTTCCCCTTTTACCCTAGGTTTAGTATATCGACCTCCTGCTATGACTCCAAATAATGATGCTGAACTATTATAATATATTGGGAACCTAGATCCATCAAATAACATCTTGAGTATGAGTGACTTCAACTTATCTAGTATAAATTGGGCCTCAGCATCTGCAACTACAAAAATTGATAGTCTTTATTTGGACTTATTCAATGAAATGGGGTTTGAGCAATTAGTTCAACACACTACAAGGAATAAGAATATATTAGATCTTATATTAACCAACCCTGACCATTTCTTATCTAACATCAATGTAAACGCAGCACTGGGAAACAGTGACCATAATACTGTACATTTCTTGATATCGGATGGTAAATCTCAAGCTGCTATCGGTGCTACCGAAGTCCTGGATTTTCATAAAGCAGATATTAACAATATGAAAAGCAGCTTAGATTGTTGGGATTGGCCTGAATTATTCCCCAACCTTTCTGTAGAATCCAAATGGAATGTTTTTGTAAATAAATTAAAATATTTAATTAAAACTAACATTCCAACAAAAAAAAAATACGGTACCAAATATAATATTACCCCTGGTTGGATTAACCCTAAAATAAAGGCTTTAATCAATAAAAATAATAAACTATTTAAACAAATAAAAAGGGGGTTCTCCCATCTAAATATTAAATACAGGGAGTATTTAAAAAACATCAAATCTATGATTAGAAAAGCAAAATCACAATTTGAGCTGCATTTGGCAACAAGGGTTCAGGATAATAAAAAAGCTTTTTTTTTCCTCACATTAATAAGATTAAGGGGAAATCAAACACTATTGGACCATTCACCACAAAATTAGGTAGCATAGGTAACAACCATGAGGTAGCAGACATACAAAATCAATATTTTTCTTTAGTGTTTACCAATAATGTACAAGCAAAAATGAGTTAACTTGTGACTACGGTACCAGGACAATTATTAATCCAACCCAAAGATGTATTGGACAAGTTGAAGCAAGTTAATATTAATAAATTCCCTGGTCCAGATGAGCTCCATCCTAGGCTACTAAAAGAACTTGCTAAATATATCTATTTGCCCTTAATATTTTTCAGCATTCATTGGGTTCAGGTGAAGTCCCATATGACTGGAAATTGGCCTCTGTGATTCCTATCCACAAAAAATGAACCAAAAAATAAATCAGAAAATTACAGGCCCATTAGTCGTACTTCACTTATTGGGAAAATCTTCAAATTAGTCGTACTTCACTTATTGGGAAAATCTTCAAAAACTTTATTAAAGACTTTATCTTGGAGCATATGTGTCGTAGTGAGCAAACCAATTATCTTCAACATGGTTTTACCAAGGCTAGATCTTGCCTAACTAGTTTACTAACTTTTTACAATAAAGTCACTTGTGCAATTGACGGAGGCAATTCAGTGGATTTGATATTTTTAGACTTTGCCAAGGCCTTTGATAAACTACCGCACTTTGAGCTTCTTGGCACATTAAGGGCATGCAGACTTAACAATAATATTATAAACTGGATTGGAAACCGGTTTGAGGGTAGGAAACAGAGAGTCACTATTAATGGAGTATTTTCTAACTGGGCCCCAGTCTCTAGTGATGTTCCCCAGGAATCTGTACTGGGTCCCTGCCTATTTAATGTATAAGTCTCCTCTCTAAAATTAGAAAATGATAATATTTGGATGTTGAAATTTGCCAGTGATTGTCGTATAGGTACCACAGTCAACGACATTAATGCAAAATTTGCTATTCAGGAATTTTTGGATCAAATTTTTAACTGGTCTTGTGCTAGTAAGCTTGCCCCGAACAACAGTAAAACTTGGGTTCTCATAATCAACGTTATCAATATAAATTGGGGCTATAACTCTACATGAAACTACTAATGAGAAAGACCTAGGAATATTGGTTATGCCTGATTTAAAATTTAGAACACTTTGTGCTACCCAAGTAAATAGGGCTAACCAAAACCTTAATTGTATCTTTAGACATATAGCCAGTCAATCAAAGGAAGTACTGCTGCCACTGTATACGGCTTTGGTTAGACCTCACCTCGAGTATTGTGTTCAGGTGTGGTCTCCTTACATCAAAGAGGACATCCTAAAAATTGAGAGGTTCCTGTGCAGATTTACCAGGGCCATCACGGGCATGGAGGGTAGGACATATGATGAAAGGCTAAAACTTTTGAACATGTATACCTTGAAGTGTAGGAGACTGAGGGGAGGCCTTTGTTTTCTATATAGTTCACTAAGGGATACTACCCTTGGAATAGGATTAGGGCTAATCAAGTCCAATCATAGAATCAGTACTCGGAAACATAATAAACAACTATTGATGAGTAAATGGAAAACCTTAGGAAGGAAAAATTCATTCAGCTTAAGATCTATTCCAATCTGGAATAACCTTCCAGCGCATGTAGTGGATAGTCCAAGCATCGACCATTTTAAACTTAATTTAGATTCAGTGACGACAGATGCAACTAAGTTTGATCTAAACTCCTGGTGAATCTAAAATGGTAAACATTATGGACTTTGTCTTCTAGCTTGTATAAACCTATGAAACCTATGAATTAAGGTTAGTCTGGAGGTTCATAGACAAATAGTGAGATTTAGCTTCTCTAATAGATTTAGTGCAGGTATTATGAAGCTGTTTGGGGTCAGATCAGAGGGAAAGCCTGATGCCTAATGCCAAGAGTCAAGCAGAGTCACAAGCTTTACAATGGTCAATTATTTCCACTGAAATCCAGGGTAGATGAAAATCCCAGACCAGAGAGCAATGTAAGGGAGCATGATTATCCCAGATCACAGTAAATCTAGTTTGAAAATAAGCAACAGGTTCATCAATGTCCATGAACATAGAGAGCAGTCTCCAGTCAATATCGCCAAGATCAGCAAGAAGGGTAGCTAAGTTAAGAGATCTGGGCACCTTAGCCCAAATGAAGTTGGGGAGAACTCTAGGGCAGAGGATTTTTAGGACATAGTAGATCATCATAAAAAAAAAATCAAGTAATCCCTGAATGTATCTGGCAGAATACTTGCAGAAAGCCAGTCATAGGGACAGGAAGAGTGAATCCAGTCTAATAGTGAGCGATGGAAGGTATGACTGTGGTGGATGGGCTTGGAGATAAGCCGAGTAAGATTTAGTGCCTCAATTTTGTGAACTGTAGAACAAAGAGGAGTGTGCGAGCTAGTCCAGGTTAAAGTTACTTTCAAAATTCATACAGCAGTCTTTTGGGCTTCATAGCCCATTACCTTAGCCTTGGGCTAGTCTTTCTAGCACAAAATAAATTTTAAGAATGTACAGCAAGAGAGGGAAGGGGTTGTAAAATGGGCCATAGTGTTGCCCATTAATCCCTTCCACTTTCTGGTCCGCCTGCTCTGCCCCACATTCCAATGTTTTGTGATGTCTATCCAGGGAGAGTACAGGGGCGTGCCCCATTGAAACCTATGGGGAAGGTTTTCACAGTGTTTTTTTTTTTTTGTATTGTCTGTTAATCATTATTTTAAAATAAATAACAATGCAGAATACGTGCTCATGCAAGAAATCGAAATACAAAGTAGGCAAAAGCCCCAATGCCTACATTATGGAGAAACACATACATACATCCTGCAATCTGGTACAATAGGAGTGGGGGGAAACTGAAGCAAAATAATCTCAGATACTCTAGGAGATAAGGCCCAACAATGCCAGCTACTTCAATGACCAGAGTAGTGCCCATCAGGTAGAATGCAAAGGAAGTATACGTGTACTCATAAAGCACTATCAACCCACATCAGAAGAAGTTACAAGAAGGGAAAGTGAGCTCCCACAAAGTCCCCTCCACCTTGCACAATAACAAGAAAGAGCAAGAAAATATTGTAACAATAGTGCAAGTTACCTAACAATCGGAACCTATAGAACAGTCCCAGGAAAACCACAGCATCTCTGATATGGCACATCATTGAGGAGGCAACAGGTGCACAGGTGCCAGCGGATATATAATACAGCCAATATATAGAACAAACTACTGCATGACCAGCACTGCAGGCCCCAAAGACCAGGAATAGCCCATGCACCCGCGCCAACAACCCCCCCATAGAAGCTGCCTCAAGTAAAATGTCAGAGCAGAGTAATAACAAAACTCTTAGCAAAAATGTCCCAGAGATGCATGGAGTAACAAATTAAACAACTTGTAGTCAACATACAGTCTGCTCAAATATCCTCAGGTTCCAAGTCTCCTGTCGTTATGTCTGCTGCAGGCCACTCTGCTAATTTCACCTCAGTTCCTTCGAGCCATCGACCGGCATCCTTCAGGTCTAAAAATTGCCATGATTTTCCCCCACAAAAGAGCCAAAGTCTGGCAGGCAGTAAAAAGGAACAGAGCACTCCTAAGGTACGAAGATGCTGATGAATGGCATCAAATTGTTTCCAGCGGACCCAGGTCTGAAGTGTTACATCTAGAAAAGGTTTAACATATTGCTCTTGGACCTGTAATGGATGGGCACTGGCAGCCCTTGCAGCAGACAATAAAATATCCCAGACCTCTTGACCAGTTGGTGTGCAGCAAGACAGTTCGTGGCTGGTTGGGGGGAGTCAGACTGTACCTGAGGATTTATATGGTAGGCCTGCCTTAAGAGAGACCAATCAAAATTCTCTGGTACCAAATAGTTTTCTGTAAGCCAATCCTTTAGAAAATTCAACAGGTTAGGGCCATCGACTCCCTCTGGGAGCACCACCACCCGTAAGTTGCCTGTTCTCATTTTGTTTTCCAGAACTTCCAGCCACTCGCATAGCGATGTGTTTTCTTTAGTTAAGGTGGCAACTGTAGCTTGCGTGGCGGTGCTTCTCTTGTCTGCAGCAGCCATCATTGAAAGTAAGTCTTTTATTGCTACATTATGAGAATAAAATTTTGAAAGGGTTTTCTCTATTTTAGACTCCACTGCTCTAATAGAGTCCAGTATAGTTTGTCAAGGGGTTGATGATGATGGCTCCATTGGGCTGAGTCCCGCCAGGCCACCCTAGCCTCCTGACATAGTAGGTTGCTGCACAGTTTGCTTTGGAGGCCCCAAAGCTTGATTTTTCTGCCACCTCATACTCAAGTTTAAGCTTGTTCTACAGCTTTGGTTATCAAGAATCCAATAATGTTGCCAGCCCGCCAGTGCAGTGGTTGGATTTCTGCTTGCAACGCCAGCGACCCGGGGTTCGGGAACGAGCCCGGGAGCTGAAGGGCTGGCCGGGGGGAGAGGGCTTGAGCGTCCCAGGGACTGCTCATCCTCTCCGGGAAGAGGAGGGAACCAGAGCTCAGCTCTTGTCTGGCCCCTGGTGGAGACCCGAGGTACAACAAGTCCGACGCCTAACAGGGGGGCGATGTGCCAGACATCAGCGCTCAAGCAACTTGATGTCAGGGGACTCGGTACATCACGAGAACACCGGAAAAACACCTCGCAGCCTCCCAGTAGACAGAGCACCAGGCCCTGACCCTCAATGCCCCTACCTTCCCAGAGACAGCATCCCAATGAAAGATAGACACATTGGGGTGTATGGGCCCCCCCGTACCCCACCTGGGGAGTAAAACCACGGCTCCATGGGGGCTGGACTGCACTGGTCACCAGGTAGGTGAGCGAGGGCTGAAAAGGCCGTAGGTGGCTCCCGAAGAGTTGGGGGTTGCGAGGAGGAGGGGAGCAGAAAAAAAAAAAAGAATTCAATAATGTTGAGAGAACAAAGCTTCCCAATGATCAGACAAAGTAATTTTAAGTTATATTCTGCAGCAATATGGAGCTCCTGCAGAAAGCGTCCGATCCAGAAGCTGGCTGTCTGGTGCCCCCTTTCTCAATGTTTTTACAGAAATTTTAGCAACTTTTAATAAAACTGAAAGCCACCACTCAACTCATAGGGTTCTTGCACTCCCATCCCTGCATAGATGTGTATATGTATGTCACTGTGGAAGCGCTTGCATTTTTAGCAAAACCACATCCAAATTGTCACCATAGCCTTCTTATTATCCCATGTCATGAACCCAGCGTTAAAAATATTCAAATCCTTGCCAGTATGTTATTCCACGCTACTGCAATGTTATCCTTGCCTCAGGTGTGAAAACATAGTTTGGCCAGGGTTTGAAAAATGACAGCTGTCACATTCATTAGGTGGTCTAAAAAATGGCTACACTGAAAATTTAATGTCAAAATATTTAAAATGACCAAAGTTATAAAAGAGAGCACCAAAATTAGAACAGATGCACATAACTTTGCTATTGTTGCATATTTTTAGCCTAGATTTTCAGCATGGCCTTCTTATGACTCCACTTCATTTATTTTTATTTATTTATTTAGTTTTTGTTGACCGGGTAAGTGCACTAGACAAATCCTGCCTATTTTCAGGCATGACCTGGGGGAAGGGGGATACAGATGAATGCCAACTGACCTTGAACCAGATTAAGCTGTTGGTGTTATTTTTTTTTAGTGAATGAGGGAAATTTGACCAGGACACCGGGGAAATTCCCCTACTCTTGTCGGTAGGGGATTTCCGCTACACAGACATGGATGATTTCACGCGGTGTCAGCATCACGATGGTGCTGCACCAACTCTGGAGCTCACTGTGCCAAAAGAGACTGACTTGCCTTCTCAAAAGACTTCTGCAATCTTGCCTGAGAAACTTGGAGCCTTGGATAACGCCTTGCTACCGAATATTACTGAAAAAATCTCTGTACCGTCTGATTCTCTTATTATGGATTCTTTGCTTTCGGAGATGCTTCCTGCTTCAAGTCAGTTAGCGGAATGATCATTTCAGCTGAAGCAGTGTCACCCGCCGGACCTTCCCTCATGTGTTTCCGTTCCTGCAGGGGATGCGACCAAGACCTCGCTTTCGGGAGTTATGCCTGCAATTTCAGTATTGCCACCGCCTGCCCAGTTCTCACCTTGTTCTCCATCTTCCACCTTAGCGCTGCTACACTCTCGCTTTAGACTATCAGAGGATGACCCTGCTCGTGATCCCCACTGGACTGCTTCAACGGCCTTACAACAAGCAGGATGGACTAAAACGGCGTCTGGATCTTGGACCCCCGACCCTTCTTGGGACGCTGACCGCCATGGCGTTTTGTTCTCACCCTCCAGGTCTGCAACACCTACGAGCTCCACCGAGGTACCTGTTCTCAAAGGGGACATTTTAATTATTGATGGTACTGGTACTGAACAGTCTAATGTGCCTAAGGCAGCCAGGGGTTATGTTATGGATTTACAAGATGCTATACCATCTCAGCCCCCTACAGTACAGCCTAACCCTAGTGAACCTCTACTTTTATCTTTGCATTCTGATGCAGAGGCTTCGCATAATGCCCAGTCTTCCCCTGTCCATACCCCAGTCAGTGCTCAAACCTCCACTCATCTCTCGGACTCTGTTCTACCTCCTTCACTCTCCCTACTAGATGATCCTGGGGAAGGCCCATCCTCCCTGGCTCCTACCTTACAACCCTCCCCAGCTGTACCCCCCTCTGTCCCCCAACAATGGTCCTATGCTTTCTGATTTATTTAAAAACAAACTGGAACAAGCCCCACGCCGTAATGCTGTCCATTTACGTTATGGGGCGGGCTTCAGGATTTCCCAGACAGATATTATGTAGCTCGTACGTTGTTGAAAGGGACTATGCATTTTCAGGCCTCTGATATATATGCCTTGATTCATGTTTCTGGGGAAGAAACATTTGACATCAGTTTTAAAACTACTGCTGATTTAGATAGATTCTGTCATAAATATGCTTCCTTAAAGAATACTTCCCCTTGGACTCCATTTTATGTCATTTCCCTCACTAAACCTTCCATCCGTACAGTAACTATCATGTTTAGAAATGAGGGGGTCAGCGTTAGTGACATTAATCATTGGCTACAGAATAGGCACTGTGTTAACCCCTCCTGAGGCACTTTTAGATGAGGAAGGCCTCTGGACGGGAGGAAGGAAGTTCAGAGTTAAACTTTTTCTGGTTAACTCCGAAATCCTCCACTTACCTAACAGTTTATTTTTGGGTAAGGATCGGGGTGTGTGTTTTTACGGGGGCCAGCCCAGGGCATGCTACAAATGTGGGGCTCATACGCACTTAAGCAGCACATGTGATCTCTTAAAATGTAGTCTCTGTGGTGGGTATGGACACCCTAGTGTTTCTTGTGAGAATGTTTTTCGATGTCATTTATGTGAGGAAACAGGGCATGCCTACCACCAATGTCCATGGGCAAGCAAAAACCGTAAGGAGGGATGGGATCCTGAAGTTCTAGTACAAAAGGCACAGGATAAACCTATTTCTATGGTTGATGTCTCGAATCTCATGGATGTTGCCCCCCCCCTTCCCCCTCCTGTGGACAGTGATGTCACACCTATTCTGTTGGACCACCCTATTCCTCCTGTACTTACTTCTGCTTCCTCGTCCTGCCCCACGGCTGCTCTAGTGATCCCTACTACAGACCAGGAAGGTTTTAAGCCAGGTAGAAGGGTCACTAGAGCTGCTGCTCGGAAAAATGTGAAAACTTTTGACTTTCCCCTCTCCAATCCTTTTGATTGTCTGAAGGGTAGCAGGGAAGAGTCAGATGGTGAATCAGACAATTTGATTTTTCCCTCAAATATGGATCTGACTACCCCTAAACCTCCTGATGTGTCCCGTAAAAAAACTAACAAATCCCTCAAAGGCAGTAGGAAGCAGAAAAATATGACCGTCACTGATGGCAGCAGGTGAATTTATGCTTCATCCTGGCTTCCCTTACCGCAGCTACTCTCAATGTTAGTAGCATTAAAAGCTACAAGAAGAGGATGTTTTTTTTTTTCATCTAGCTGCTTCCCTACACATTGACATCCTATTTATACAGGAAACCCATATCTCCACACTGTTTGAGGTACAACACCTTAAACAAAGTTGGATTAAAGGGCCCTCATACTGGACCTTTGGAAAGAATGCTGCAGATGGGGTTGCTATTTTGTTCTTTTCTATACACTTTTCTATTGCATGCATCATTGATATTTCTCCTGGTAGGGCATTAATCCTTGATTGTACATTTCACAATTTTCAGTTTCGTTTGATTGCTATATATGGCCCACAAACTAAGGTGACACGTATTGCTTTACTGAAATTAATTAAATCATATTTATGTACTACGAAACATATTATTTGGGGAGGTGATTTTAATTGTTCCTTGGATGTTGAATATCGAACTGCGGAGGGGAAGAAAATTTATTGTGACTCCCTAGCCTTATCTGACTTAGTGAGAGATATGGGTCTCCTTGACCCCTACTGTTCATTACACACTACTGCTGGTCATACGTATTATAGATCACATTTTCATACTCGAATTGACTATTTTTTTTCTTCCCCACAATGTGTAGCACGTACAGCTACACTTCGACCTTTGGAAATTTCGACCATTTTCTACTTTCATGCATGTTTTGCATCAGTCAATCCCCATTTTCCACCCTTTCTCCATCTACTCACTGGAAATTGAACAACACTCTCATTTCCTCGCTGGAGATACAAGACCGTGTACATCTTCTCTTCCATGCTCGTATTTCTGTAATATGTTTTTATGATTCCATATTACAGTGGTGGACAGACACTAAGTTGGAACTTAGACATCTTTTTCAAACTATGGGAAAACGGATAACCCGAGATAAATATATCACATATTTATCCTATAGAAATCAATTATATAAATTACTATCTCTATCCACAACATCCCCTATTGATTACTCCTCACAAATTGCCATTATTAAACGTCATATGGTTTCATATCAATACAACAGTGCTCGCACGCTGGATTTTTTTATGAGAGTGGGAACCTCAAATCTACCCTCTACGAACCCTTTTTTTGCACACAAAGATAGGATTCAAACACAGTGATGAATGGTTTATTAAATCAGCAAGGTGTTATTAATTATGACACTCATAGCATGCTGGATATAGTTCATTCTCATTTACAGTCTCAATTTTGCAGACCGTTCCCTTTATTACTGAACTTCTCTTCACTATTTTCTGCCCCGTTTCCACAGTTTCCTGTTCACTGTGTCCCAGATCTTGTTTCACTTATTACGCAGGAGGAAGTGGCTTCTGTTATATCTCATCTATCACTACAGGTCTCTCCGGGCCCTGATGGATTAACCCATGAGTTTTATAAAACTTTTAAGGACAATCTCCTGGAAATTCTGATGCAAGTTTTTAATTATATCTTACTTTGTGCAGAAGATATCCCAGATTTTGGTTTGTCCTTTCTTAAATTTATCTATAAGAAAGGTGATGCCCACGACTTACTGAATTGGAGACCTCTGTATCTCCTTAATACTGATTACAAACTCCTTGCATGAATTCTAAGTTCTAGATTATCATGCATAGCTCCTGACCTACTGGACTCTGCCCCATACAAAACAATTTATTCCTTCTTCGTGAAATTTTTGAGGCAAAAAACCATCATACTCTTTCCGGCTTTATACTTTCCTTAGATCAAGCGAAAGCATTTGATTCCATACAACATGCATACTTGATATACATTCTGACATCCTATGGTATCCCCGCTACTTTCATACAATGGATCACATGTTTGTTTTCTATGGCCTATTTTGCACCTCTTGTTAATGGTCACCTGGGAAATACCTTACTTCAGATGATTGGCCTTCGCCAGGGCTGTCCTTTCAGCCCACTATTATACGCCTTCACGTTAGACCCTGTTATACACCATATTTTATGGGACTCTTCTATTATAGGTCTTGCACCTCACCCGACACTGCTCCATGTTAAGATTTCTGCCTATGCAGATGACGTTGTACTATTTGTTCAGGATAAACAGTCAGGAGACCGTGCTGTGGCTATCTTTGACTCCTTTTCCAAACTCTCTGGTGGTACTCTTAACCTACAGAAAAGTGTTTCTATCCTCTTAGACCCTGACTCTGCTTTAGTGCCGGATGTGGGTGGGATTCAGTTATGTTTGGCTTCTCACTGTATATTGGTGATTTGGTTTAATGTCCCACATACTGCCCTCTATAATTGGAAAAAACGATTAGGTTTGGGAGAAATTAAGGTTAATATTTGGAAATCCTGGAAACTGGGAAAAAAAAGACGGTTCTAGTGGTAAAACAATTCATCATTCCAATATTTTTATACCTCAGTTATGTATATGTTCCGCCCCGCACTCTAGAGACTAGGATCTTGAGTATCTTCTTTCAAATGATATGGGGAAACTGTCTGAATCCCGTTAAGCGTGACTTAACATATTTACACATTAAACAGGGAGGACTTGCACCCTATTGCTTTTTATCTCTCTTTTTTTCTTTTTCAACTTTTTTCTAGAATTCAATCAGTAACCCATGTTTGTGATGTATGGATTAATTACCACAAGCAAGACGTATGGAATAATTGGGTCCTTCTTCCTCCCATCCTTATCTGTGTTCCCAGTTCCCCAACTTATGCAGTGGATAGTTTTAAGAAATTATGCAGCTGGAAACTTACTAAAGCATCCATAATGCTGCTCCCTCGGAAACACCTGTATGATGCTTTTATTAACCTCTCTAGACCAGCTATACAATTTCCATTATGTTCTCCTTCTAGAATAGAATGTGCTTTATCAATGCTGAAGGATACACGTATACCCTTACATATGTGGGACATTACGTGGTTATGTTGTCATGGACAATTACCGGTATGGGGGAACTTGAAGCATAAATCATCCCAGGAGAGGTATTGCCCCAAACCTTCTTGTTATAATATTGAGGAAACCATGTCTCATTTTTTTCTTGACTGTCCAGATGCGCTTTTGTTCTGGGAAACATTGGCCAACAAATGGCAATGGCCATTTCTTAGCCGAATTACTTATCAAGTTTTGATTTTGGGTGACTTCTCTATTCCTCAGCTGCCATTTCACCCCAGTACTCTTAGAGTGATTTTTTTCAGTTTGTAAATATTATTTGTAGCAAGCTCATTGTCAATATACCTTACAACAGGTACGGACGTCTCCTACAAATGTTATTCAGCAAATAGAAAATGCTTTGTCAAATATTAGAGAATCGGAGAGCAACAGAATTTCAGTTACATGTTTTACTTCTTTTTGGATGAATATTACCTTTTTGCATTAATTATACTTATACTGCTGTTTGCTTATTGCTCTTCCATGATGTTTACCGGTAATTTGTGTTGAAATGTATTATTTCTCCTGTGATTTCATTGTTTCATTTTTTTTTCCTTTCTGTATATACTTGATGTTATGTTTCTTTCCCTAATAAGATTCCCCTACTCTTTTTGAAAAGTGCCATGGGATCTTTAACATCCACCTGAACTACCACCAATCCAGGCAGATGGGACCTCAGTTTAACGTCTCATCCGAAAGACGGCACCTCAGAAGTGCAGCACCCCTCTCATGCTGCACTACAGTGTCAGTACTGGGATATTAACCCAAGTGCCAGATGTGGGAACTGAACCCACAGCCCTCTGATCTCCTGGCCGCAGAGGCGAGTGTGTTACCTACTGAGCCACTGACACTGCACATGAGCAAGGACAGTGACATTTTTCAAATCCTGCCTGCCTGGAAGGTGATTTCGATAAGTGACCACAAAATCAACTTTTTAGCCAGATTTTCATAATTCCACCACCACTATTCATGAGGTGGGGTCCTAAAAGGCCATGTTGAAAATCTGGGCTAAAAGTATGCAAAAATGGTAAAGTTATGCATCAAAGTTCAAAACCCCATTGAAATACACTGAACCACGCTAACATTAGTTTCTCATATTGCAGTTGGCTGTTCCAGCAGCAAGACATTTCTCTGATGGAAAGTGGACCTTCTCCCAGGGATCAATTCAGATACTTGAGGCTGTGTGGGATGTGTGTGGGGGGTGTGGGGTGGTGGGAGCTCAGTAGGGGGTCGGGGTGGGAGCTCAGATTGTTGAGGTACCATTTTCTTTTTCAGCTACTAGGTTACCCTCTCCAAGTAGTGCAACTTTAACAGAGGAGGAATTATTTCTGAACTGCCTCTCAAAAACTTATTTGACTACTAGCCTGCATACTAGTTTGTAAACTGTTTTTTAGGCAGTCATTAAACAGTTGGTTAATTGAAATATCGAGAGTATGTAGCTGATCGATAGAACAGGCACAGATAGACATGAGCACAGTGTTACATTCTTCTAACTTTGCAAGGACTTCAGAGGTTGTGTGTGTGTGCCCAAAACAAGTCTATTATCAAAAGTGCAATCTGTTCATCTGGTAGACTGAGATGCTGTCTTGTAAAAGTGAAATATGGGATAAGCACACAGTCTAGGTACTCCATCATAGTAGTCACATTAGCCCAGTGGTTTGCTGAATGGGTATATTTATTTATTTATTTATTTATTTGATAACTGGGTGAGTACACTGATTCAAATGGACCATTTTCAGGCACAACCCGGGCCTATAACACGGTACAATCAGTAAAGCAAATACAGGTAACATGACAATATTTTATAGGCATCAACGATTCGGTAAAAGAAGCATAGTACATAATGGCCATACATATGTAAAATAGATTGCAGTAGAGTACACAGTTCATAGTACATGATGGCCATACAGGGAATGGATTGCAGTAAAGTACATAGTGCAGTAAATAGGTCAATACATAGTTAAGATACACAAAAAATCAGGAGGGATAGTCAAGCAATCAACATAAAAAAGTATTGTGTCATAAGCAGGAAGGGGAAGAGCACAGAGCCAAGAAGGTGCCTCCAAAAGGGGTAGGAGATCACATTATGGGAGGGGATTTAGAGGTAAGGAATGGTAGGGAATGGTACTAGGGTTGGCAAGAGCATTTGGATTCAGACAGCAGCCAGGCTTTGAGGTGGGTTTTGAAGGTGGGGGTAGAGTCAGTCGAGCGGAGCCACATGCTAACTCCCTAGTTACGGCCGCAGAAACACAATTATTAATCTCAGAGCTGGCAGTAAGATCACTGGGGTTTACCTTGCTAACATCGATGGGGTATGCAGGTTTTCAGATTTTTTGCCCTGTATCCAGCTCAGAATAGATATTTTCTTGCAGCACCTAACACACAGACTTTTTTTAAATGACTGAACGAGTGAGACTGCCGAGCCTGCAGATGACATTCAAAATCTTTGTGGTGAATAGGTGTACTGCTGGCAACTCTGCTGATCTGCAGCAGATTCTCAGAGTACAAATTGCCAAAGGCATGAAAATGAATGATCAGCTGACTGCACAAAATAACGTTACACTGTCTAATTTTTTCAATTAAAATGTGACTCCACTGTGGTAATGAAGCCTTCTGGACTTATTCAGAGTAGACCCACACCACTGATCCACAATTACTGGTAGCCATGTTGAAATCCAGTCTGACCATGTTTTGACCGAATTATTTACAAAAGGACCAATATGTGTTAAAGATATAGCAAAAACTAGAGGATTCATGAAATCCAAACCTTCAGGGGCATAGCTAACTATTTTGATGGGGGGCGCAAAAACTGCTGAAAGTCCAGCTTTTTCTAGTAAATACCAAATAAATAGGCTGGGGATCTGGGGGCCACCTAGGCCCTCAGAAGCTAACAGGTTTTAGATGCATTTTGATGCATTCTGAGGGTCAGTTTGACACTATCTGGCTGCTTTTAAAGCCTTCTTTGACTTTTTACAAACAGCCAATATCCTAGTACCAGAGAGTGAAGTCACACAATCACATTCCCCATACAAAGGAAGAGTAAATAATAATTAATCAGGCTTCCCAGTAAGGTGCAGGTGTGATTACTTCTTTTTTTTGTTAACTTTATTTCCCTCCAGTCACAGCCCCATGGAGTTTCTCTCTCGGGCATCCTGCCTATATGCTACCTGCCTGAGGCCCCCTTGACCTATGCCTCCTCTCCCCCCTCCCTGCAGCCAGCACCCCTGGCTTAACCCCTCCAGGGTGGGGCTGCCCCTACTCATTGGGTGCTCTTACATGTCAGTCTCTGGCTGCATGTGAGGGCCTAGGTGGAGGAACTGGAAGGCCAGGCAAGGTGGACCCAGCAGAGGGCATGGGGGACAGGTGCCATTGCCTACCCCATGGAGCCAGTTGTTTCCCTGTTCTGGTGACCGCCACCCCCCTCCCTTGCATGGGCATGCCTGATAGAGTGGCGCACTGCAACCCTGCCTGCATCAGTCACACTATAGTATGTGCAGCCCATGCACTACAACTCCCCCGATCTCCACTGGGAGCCACTGGTGCGCTGGGCTATCCCCTGCCCTCCAACCGGGAGAGGAGATCAGCCTCACGGGTGCTCAGTCCTTTCCCCAGCCCTGCCAACCCCCGCTGCATGAGCTTGCTCCCGAACTCAGGTCACCAGCATGGCACGATGTATGACGTCCAGCGCCTCAACCCTCAGCGCCACCGGGTTGGCCCGTGTAATTACTTCTTAAATAACAAATAAATGAATGTCAGGAAAATTCCAGATGAACAACTCAATGTTTAAATTTATCACATGTCCTGGTAGTTGTTAAATTACTAGTCCATGAATCTCTGACTGGTATTAGCAGCAAAATACCACCCGACTGCTGTCCTAAAACAAGAGCAGGGCGGGGGTGAAGCTGAAGCAGCAGTATGAATAGTGAATGAATATTTTAAACCAAAATCATAAAATGTTCTCATCTAAAACAGTAAGAGCAATGGATTTAAAATGTGAACAGGCTCACATCAAGTTCACATTAGTGCCACTGTGGGGGTATCTTTTGTGGGGACAAAAATCAAAGCATGCAGTATACTAGTAAATAGTTTCAATAAATGCCAAGGCAACTACGCAAAGGTCCGCTCTCTTACTACAGTCTGTAACAGCAACTAAACCAACACTCCATCAATATGCCCTCCTGGCCCAGTGAACAGAACCATTTTACTTGCTGAAACCCCTGTGGTTCCGAATCACTAGAAACATACCAATAACTTTATTACATAGGTCTCACAGAGTGATAGAGAAAACCGCGGCCAAACAAATCACTAGTGGCTACAACACACCACCATCCCAACAGTGAAAGAACACAGGCTCTCAAAATAACATAGCAGCTGCACTTCACTTGGGGAATAACACTGTACATTCTGTAGCATTTTTAAGGCTTGGAGTGGATTGAATTCTACTTCTATTTGTCAGAGATGAATAGTGTCTGACAGTACTGTACTGACAAGATTTGGCACAGAATCTGCCTGCTCCGACAGCAAGTTTCTTGTCAGCCTCACAAGCATTTTTCCCTTTATTCAGCTCAGGCATGATTGGAAAACTTTACTTATGAATCTAAAAAAATAAATAATTTATTGGGAACACTCCACGATTGGTAATTTGATAGTGATAGAAAATGTTCCATGATTGCATATGTAAACAAGAACCTGCATAAAAAATTTACTTTGCACATCATTGTTGCTGACAGTGACTATGCTGTACAGAGAACAGCTTATCACACTGAACAGAGAATGCAGAGATGTGACTGTCCTCGAGACTAAGTTCAGAAGTGGTCAAAAATGTGTCGGAAGTGTGGGACTGTTGGGACAATCCTGCTTTGCTTAGTTTTTACCAAACACTGATTCTCAACTTTACTTCAAGAACAAAATGGGATGAAGCAGTGACTTCTGAAGCTTACTTATTTCTCAGTTTCTCCCTAACTTGTAAAGCTGTGTGGGGTTAGGCACAGGAAGGACATTGAAACTAGACTCTTCATGTTTGTTAGCAAAACTCTAAATCAGTCTCAACTTAGGGAAAAGGACTACAGAACATAAAACCAGAAAAGGGGCACTTTAAAATCAGTGTAATAAAAATGGTTACACCTAAAAGCTTCACTTCCACAAGAACAGGACTTTTATCATAGAAACACAAAACCTGAGAATTTGTCAGTACATAAGGGCTGCCTGGCTGGTGCACTTAATCTGCCCCTCTTTTCCCCAATACATTGTATAATATTTTACTGTACTAATTTGGCTGCACATGTGCAATAGTTCATAAACACTTGATCCCTTTTTTATTTGATCTCACCTACCATAAAAATAACCTAGTGGCTTTATGTACCCAGTGATGAGCCCGTGACTGTACAGGTACGTCATGCGACAATGCAAGGCAACTTTCCCACCGCCAGCCCAGGGTCATGGAGTGGGCAAAATGGGGTTAACATGATGAGAATACAACATGTGTTGGTGGGAGAAACAACAGATTAGCCCATAAAGTGGTTCATTCGTATTTCGCTTGTTACAAAACAACAATCTCAGTCCAGCGTGCATCTTTGCAGACTGGATGGTCCTTGCAGTCCTTATCTGCTGTCAACTTCGATGTTTCTATGTTTGCCTTGAACAATTAGAAAACTTTTCAAGATGATCAGCTAAAATAAGAGTGTTAGTTACACTACCAGATTCTGAACAAGTTAAAGGAGATGACTTGCACTCTGAAGAAGAGTTATTTGTCCTGGTCTGTGTGTGCAGACTGACGCGGACACTGTTGCACAGTGCAGCACACTGACATTCCCAATCCACAGACTGTGTGGAACAAACAACATGAAGCCTGACATGCTTTCTGATGGCACACTGCAACAGTTGTCATGGCGTGTGAGTTTGCATGACCCATGACCATTGGCCACTTCAATTGGCTGATGATGAGCTGAGTGGATGCAGCCGATTGGGAAACATTTCAAAAATGCAAGGCAGGGCCCAGGATGGCAGACTGATAGGCGCTTATCACTAACAATTACACCACCACCCCCAGAACTCATGTCATGAGTCCCAAATCCTGACCACAACCAAAATTAAAAGGCTATGCCTGTAATTCAGTGGGGTGAGAACTGGCCACGCCCGCTTCCTAAGCTATATAAATAGTTCCTTCCAGCCTCCTTCTGAAGCCCTTGTTCTTTGCCAGCTGGAGGCTCTGTCAGTCTGTCTTCTCCCTTGGGGTCTGCTGGGGCTTTGCTCCCCTACCACTCACCCAGAGTTACTGTACATTGGGCTCTGCTTGGTTTGTGCTAGACTTCTGTTTTTTTTGTGTTCTCCTGCTTTTGGTTTGTATTGCTCTGTCTCCAGCTGCTAGATGCTTCCTTGTGTGCTTGTTTCCTTCCTGCTCCTGTACTTGTGTTTGCCATGTTTGTTTCTTTTGGGCTTTCTAGTTTTCTAGCACCATGTGCATACATTGTTTATTTGTGCTTCAGGTTACATATTGTTGTTTCCTTACCTTAAACTGTCATGTGCCTGTACTCTCAGGCTCCATTTACTCACTCAATTTTGCAAGCCCTCAGTCACCTGCATTATTGTGTTTCAGCTCCCCACTGCTGCTTTCCTGCCTGCTGTCTGCTGTGCTTGCCACCTTAATTATTTGCACTTTGTCTAGGCTTCACCCTGCCACTCCCTTTATGCTATGTGTGTTCAACTGCTCTGCTCTTACTCCACCCAGTACTAGCTCAATTCATTCAGTATTGGAGTTAGAGTGTTCTGCTCAATTCATTCCGTCTTTGCTCAGCCAAGCCCAGCTGCTGCATTCCTATACTGAAACATTCAACTATTACATTAGCTGCCTGGTCTCAGCTTCCTGCTGCAGGTATTTTAGCAGTTTGTTTCTGAATTTAACTACTTTATACCTTTCCATCATTAATTTGCTTTCCTTGTTCACATTACTCTGGCAGCTTGCTATCCTATGGCTTTGTCCTTCACTAGGACCTTGCCGCTAAAGGTGTCCTTTGGGGGGGTGGTTCCTACCCTACCAACAGTACAGTTGCTGCTTGGTCTCATGGTGCCCAGCTTGTGGCTTACCGTTATTCCCATGGCAGGGGACTGTGATGTCACAGTGGAGCATCGTGGCTCCAAGAAGCAGGAGCATGCTTTATGTAAGCTACTGTATGTGATTTTGCCCTGATTTCATGCCTACATGGCTTTCAGTTATCCGTGCATAAATCAATAAACTTACAGCCTAAATGGCCTTCAGATGTTCATTGTATTCCATCGCTGCACTGCATGCTCCTTACTGGAATAGCCTATTCCTCCTTAATGGCATTTAATGTATACATGCCAATCATATCAATTTACTGTTCAATCAATCAAATCAATTTACTGTTCATGCTGAAACCATAGCATCAAGTGCTTTGATGTAAACTATGATTTGCTACTTTATGGAACTGGTTGGCCAAGCATATAAGTACTTCAGCTTACCTCGTATGCGATGCATAATGCTTACCTATGCTGCTGCCCATTTTACTGCTGTTGCAAATCCTGCTACATATCTCCTACGTGCTAAACCTCATTGATTCATTTACACTAAACTTCATTGATTCAATCACTGGCATCACAGCCTCTTTTTTCCTGAACACCTACCTTCTATGTCACCATCAATTTAGCTTTCGTAATGGAATTAGTTGACTTGTTTTCCATTGGTTGCTGCTACTATCAAACCACAAAATCCTAGCTCGTACTGCAGCCTCCTACCTCACCTAGGCCCCACCTTGGTAGTTATCATTGTTGCAGAGTTCCATCGCAACCTTTCAATCTCATGGTTGCAGATTTTGCTCTCAACCTTTCAAGGCCAGCCTCCTCATCTATATATACAGCCACTGGCTTCGCCCAGTCTTCTCATCAATAATCTTCTACTTAATCTACAGCCGCTGGCTTCACCTACCTCCTTCTATCTGGCACCTAAAGTTGATTCACATTCTCATTCATAAATCAGAGGCATTCCAATCATATCTATTATCTTTTCTGGCTCAGGGCTCACCCTGTAAGCCAACGGTCTTGCTCTGCACTCACAAAGTCTGCATCTTGAGCATGTGAACCTCGGGGGCAGGGTCCTTCTCATCTGTCCTATGGTGGGAGTGCATTCACTCTGGGCGGTGCTTTAGCATGCAGTCATATGGCGCAACTCTTGATGCAGAATTTAAAGCGCTAGTGTACTGTCTAATAACGGATTTTAGAAGCAGCCAAGCATTACCTTTTATATCTGAGGTACTGTTTCTTTCCCCTTTGTTTAATTAGCAGATTGTTTACCTGATGTTTATATGTGTGATGTGTGGAACAGCTCTTAGCCTAGCAGCTGACATATCTTGCTCTGCTGCCCCACACTACATCTTCAAGACTGTGACCTCACTGACTGTGACATCACTGCTATTTAGGAACAGCAAAGTAAATGACTGCCAGGTCATTCACCTGTGATGTCACTGTCAGTGAGTTCATAATGCTGATGATGTAGTGTGGGGCAGTAGGGTTAGACATGTCAGCTGCCATAAGAGCTGTTCCACATATCCAGTCTAATATTATCACATAGAAGACATTTTGATGAGCAAAAGAAAAAACATACTTCAGAAATAAAATGTTACTAATGACTTCTACTTAAAATTTGTATTATTTTCCTGTATACCTGTTTTGGCTCCACTAGCTCTTTAAAGACCATGTGCAAAGGTGTTTGCATATTGTTAATACAGCTTGAGTTCAAGTACCTGTGTCATGATTAGTGTTTCCTGAAAATGTCATGCTGTTTGGTTTTGTGGTTTTCTTTAAATCAGCATTTGTTAACTTGCTCTACAGTGGCTGAAAACAGTGGAGTTATTTCTGTCTCTCTCAGTCAGGCTTGGAGACCAATGACATCATCCTTGAGTACTGTAGCTTGCTGCTTCAGATTCCCAATCACAGCAGGCTGTAAAGTTAGTGGTTTGCTCACCAGGTTTCTTACAAACTCATTCTGTGGTTTGTATTTAGATAGATTAGCTTAAAAACCATCATTCTCTTCTTATAAAAAGTTGATCATTTGAGTTTCAGTGCTTAATTGAAGTAGTGGAAACCTTCCTCTGTGAGCAATTAGCTTGTCTGTATCACAGCTCTTAGTTCTTTCTCATCAAAATACTGATTTTTTTCTAACTATAACAAAGGGTTGTTTAATGAATATAAAATAAATCCAAATTTTGCTCATTCATAGAAATAGATTGTCTTTGATCCCATGATAAATGCTTCATTGGCAAGCATTTAAACTAGCCAAGGGGGAAGGCACTGAAAAGGAGCAGGGAAATCCTAGCCCCCCCCAAAAAATCAGGGTAGTTAGTGAGGTAAACACCAAGATAGAGACATCGATAGGGAGAAGGGCAGGTGTAAATGGAGAAAAAGGCAGTAAGGACAGGGATGGGGCAAAAAGGGGCAAGACAGTCAAAAAATGAAGGGTAATGAGTACCAGTGCCTGTAGTCTAGGTAACAAGCTCCCTGAACTGGTGGCCTTGATGGAAGAGGGATGTCTGGATATCGTGGCAGTCACAGAAACATGGTACACAGAGAACCATGACTGGGATGTCAACATACCAGGGTACACAATCTACAGGAGAGACAGGGAGGGTAGAAGAGGAGGAGGAGTAGCTGTCTATGTGAGGGAAGAGATAAAAGCAATGGAACAAAAGGGTAAACAGGGAGGAGAGGAGGCACTGTGGGTCACCCTGGAGACTGGAAATGGCACCACAGTCTGCACAGGGGTTGTATACAGACCCCCATCTCAGGGGAGGAAATGGACAAGAATATTTAATTTAATTTATTTATTTGTTTGTTTATGGTCTTGGATTACACCTTTGAGCTAAAAGCTCGTTACATAGGTTCCACGTCAGGTAGAAACAACATACATAGGAATAAACAGTTTGCAATTACAACAGTTGTGACATCAAGATAACAATATAACAGTGAATACAGTAAGAGAGCATACAAAGTTGCAACACTGAGGTAAGGATGGGGAGGTAAGTTAGGAGGAGGGGTGGCATATAAGCAGCTGAGGGCATAGCCTAGCTTTGTCAGGTAAAGTACAGGCAGGGGGAGGAATAGTCCAGAAAATGGAGGAGGGAGCAGCGCAGTGGCCTTGTCATGCATGAGTAATTGGGGGGGGTAGGTGATCTGTTACTAAGGGGACACACCCAGGAGTGGCAAGATATAGAAAATAGGAGCTGTCAATGAGTGCAGGGGTGGGGATGGGGAGGGGGAGGAGAGATAGGTAGTGAAAAGGCGGTTATCTAAGGGGATGGGTCTCAAGAGGGGAGAGAGTAGTGAGGTGTGGGAGGGAGGACAAAGGGGGGGGCAACAAGTGGATTAGCGGAAGCAGTCACATGAGGAACCAGACACTATTTTCTGACTTAGGGACAGCTTAAATGCCCCTAAAGAGTGACAAGAGCATTATCAGAAGCAGTCACATGAGGAACCAGATACTATTTGCTGGTTTGGGGACAGTTTAATTGCCCCAAGTGTGGGCAGGTTGGTCACATTATCCTGTAGGGTGTTGAACCACTGTGGGGGGGCGGTATACAAAAGATCTTTGGCCAAGGGAGGTATGGCAATGGGGGATAGTGAAGAACTGGTTTGCAGAATTCCGAGTGGGGTGGGGGTTGATACTCGGAACAAGTGGTTGCTACATCGCAGGGGGCAACAGACCTAATTGGATTTCTTGGATTTTCTTGGTAAACAGGCAAGTTTGGTATTTCAGTCTTCCACTGAGAGGTAGCCAGTTAGCCTGGGTGTATCAGTCACACATATAGGGGCAGTCGTGGATCATCCATAATTAACCTACAGTCTTTGCTTAGGGCCATTCTGATGCACCTTAGGTACATGTCTGAGGCAGAGCCATAGACAGTCAGTCTGTAGTCCACTAAGGATATCACTGAGCTGTGCACTGCGATACTTAGTGCCTCAGGAGTAAGGCATTGCTTGTGCCTGTGTAGTAGGCCTATGTGTGTGTTGACAGCTTTGGCAGTGTTGTCAATGTGAAAGGTATAGGAGAGTGTGTTGTTGACCACGAGTCCCAGGTATTTAAAATGCGAAATAAGCTGTAGTAGTGATCCCTCATCATTGCAACTTGAGAGGGGGCAGGATTTTTGCTTGTTTTGAGGGCTGGAGAACTACATTGTCTTAGTTTTTTTGTAGTTAATAATCAATTTGTGGTCAGCGAACCATTCTTCAACACTGGAAAAATCATGTTGGAGATGTCTCACTATGACTCTGGCGTCAGAATCACTGTTGAAGATGACAGAATCATCTGCACAAAGGAGGATGCCGCCCTTGCAGGTGAGTGGGAGGTTAATCAGGAAGAGGCTGAATAGGAGGGAGCCCAGGACTGACCCTTGGGGGATGCCCGAGAGGACAGGTTTACAGTCAGAGAGTACCGTGTCTATCCTCACTTGCTGTGACCGGTTGCTGAGGTAGCTATGGAACCAAGTAACAGTGTCAGCAGAGAGACCAGAGGCCATGAGTTGGTCAGCGAGTAGGACATGATTTACTGTGTCGAAGGCTTTAGTTAGATCTATGAAAACCGCCCCGACCAGCTGCCCTTGATCGAGGGATTTGTGTATAAAGCCAGTGAATTCTAGCTGAGCTGTAGTGGTGCTATGGCCGGTCCTAAAACCATGTTGTTCTGGACATTGCAGATTGTATTTCTCAACGTACTCAACAAGTTGATTGGCAATGATTCTTTCTAGCGCCTTTGAGAGAGGCTGGAGAAGGGAAATAGGTCTGTACTTCCCTGGTAATGCCTGATCACTATTCTTATGAATGAGGATCACTTCAGCAGCTTTCTACCTTTGTGGGAATTTGGACTGCCTGAGGGATAGGTTCATGATATAGGTAAGGGGAGACAAGATTTCCTCCAGGGTGAGGGTAACAAATTTGAGGTCTAGGGTGTCTCCACTGAATCTTTCTTTACCTAGCACCTTGCACAGATACTTCCTAGCTTCATATGCTGTTATGTTCCTGAAGTAAAAAGAGGGGTGCACCAATGGCTGAGAGGGTATGTTAGAGGTGGTATGGTTATGGGAGAAGAAGTCGGGGGGGGGAAGAACACCACTAAGATCGGTGAAGGTATTATTAAGAGTGTTGGCTATGGATATAAGGTTGAGGGTGGGGATGCCATTAATATTGAGTATGGTAGGAGTAGATTTTTGGCTCCTTACCGGTGACCTTCTTCAGATTACTCCAGAATTTATGGCCGTCATTCCAACTCTGTTCAAGGGCATCTTTGTAGTACTGGTTTTTAGCTATACGGATAGTCCTGGTGCATATGTTTCTTGCCCTTTTGTAGTTTTGGAGATCAGACTGCTTACCAGATGCCCTGGATACATGCTATAAATGGTCCCTGTGATTTAGGAGTTCAGTGATACCAGGGGATGACCATGGGTTGGAATGGCCCTTGATTTTACTGTTTTGGGCGAGGTGTGCTTATCACAGGCCTCATTGAAAAGGCAGATGAAGTGCTCCAGTGCACAGTCCACATCACTGCTCCCTAGAACATCAGACCAGTCAGTGTTTAGTAGATCTGATTTCAGTAGGTGTAGGGGACCCCTAATAAGGACCCTGTTAGTAATGGTCCTAGGTGGGGGCTTGGAGAACTTGTTTGACTAGCTGAACCACACTGGGGAGTGGTCACTGATAGCATCTGGAAGCACAGTAGCCTCTGACATGTGCCCTGAGTGGTTTGTGAGTACCCAATATAGTAGTGTACTTGTACCTGTCCTGTAGTTAGTTCTCATAGGGGACTCTATGATCTGTGTGAGGTGGGCTGCAAGTACAGCATCTTTGTAAGGGATGGCCTCAGAGTGAGCCAATTGATATTGAAGTCACCCAGTATTATTATCTCAGTGGTAAGGTTCAAGAGACCTAGGCAGTCCAACACTGTATCAAGGCCTTGGTCCACATGCCTTGGAGGCATGTAAACAGTGAGTACTGTTAAGGTTTTATTATGGGGTCCTTGGAGCAACATGATGGCCAGGGTCTGGATACCATGTCCTGGGCAGGGTAGTGGTAGTACAATGCCCTGCATATTATTTCTTAGGTCAATTGCACACACACACACACACACACACACACACATACACACACACGCTTGGACAATCTGTCCTGTCTAAAAACCTTGTAGCCAGGGATGTCAATTGACACAGTGCTAATTATTGGAGAAAGCCACGTTTCTACCAGTGTCAGCACATCAGGGTTATGTTGGGAAACCCAAGACTGAAGGTTGTCAAATTTAGCAGTTCAGCTACAGACATTAATGGAGGCAAAAGTCAGCCTGCCTCCTTTCCTTAGATTAACTTCTGAGTTCTAAGGAGGACCTGGGTTGAGGTTAACATTCCCTGAGAGAAGCAGCAGAAGTAGTGTCAGCCTATGCAGGAGGTTCAAGAGGTTTTAAAGATTCAGTTTGCGTAGCCTTTTTTGTGTGCCCCTTACTTTAAGCTTGTCACCCAGCATTACAAACATAAGAAGGGGTGACAGTGGAGGCAGCCGGAGGGGGTAGCTTTGAAGTTGTAACCAGAGGGATGTGGCAGCCTCTTCATGTTTGCATGGGCTGTGTACTCTAGTGCCAGCCAGTAGGGTAGTTGTACGATAGTTACTGATATTAGGATATGATAGAAGGCATCCTTAGGATGGCAGAGAAAGGGGAGATATTGTTGATGGGGGACCTGAATATGCCAGATGTTAACTGGAGCACCTTTGCTGCAGCCACATCCAAGAGCAGGGCCATTCTCAATGCCATACAGGGGGCATACCTCAGACAACTAGTGTTGGAACCCACTTGGGAGGGAGAAATCTTAGACCTGGTACTCTCAAATGGGGATGGAGAGAGGATCTCAAATCTAGACGTGGGTAGTCATCTAAGAACAACTGAAAACCAAACAATGTGGTTCATGATAAACTTAACTGCAGAGTCAAGCCATACAAAAGTGAGGGTACTGAACTTCAGGAGGGCTGACTTTGTCAAAATGGGAAAATGCCTCAGAAAAGCACTAGCAAACAGGCAAGAAGGAGGGGTGCAGCAGCAATGGGGAAACATCAAAACTGCCATCACAGAGCCAACAAGCCTTTGTGTGAAGCAAATAAACAAATCAAAATGAAAGAAAAAAACACTATGGTTCTCAAAAGAGGTGGTGGGGAAGGTTAGGGAGAAAGAAATAGCATTTAGGAAGTATAAGGAAACACAGAAGAAGCAGGACAAAGAACTGTACCAGTTAAGGCTGAAGGAAGCGGGGAAGGCAGTCAGAGTAGCAAAGGCCCAAACTGAGGAAAAGATAGCCAACTCAGTTAAGCAGGGGAATAAAACCTTTTATAGGTACATTAGGGAGCGTAGAAAGACAAAGGGAGGGATAGTAAGGCTGAATAAAGGGGACAGTGGGTGGGCCGAGAGGGACAGTGAAAAATAAGGGATACTGAATGAATACTTCTACCCAGTATTCACAAAAGAAGAGGAGGGGGAGGTACCTAATCCAATCAATAGACACACTCTGGATAGGGGGTCAATCCCAGTCCTTTCACAGAAGAAAGGGTTCTGAAAGATAATAAAACAGATTTTATTATTTTATTATTTGGGAAACAAAAACCCAGGTGAAGGCTACAGGTCTAACTGGTCTCTGCAGAAAAGAGTCCTGTAGGCTATACAATGTCATTTTCTTTCTTAGGTAAACCTAGTTTCCAAGGCAGTATGGATTCACAGTGGGAAGGTCATGTCAGACGAAGCTAATCGATTTCTTTGACTGGATGACCAAAGTAGTAGTCCAAATTTAGCAAGTATCCTCAGTTTACTGTTACCTTCTGTGTCCTGTTGTCTAGCCAATGTTTTACCTAGGCTACCACCATAGGACTCACTCCCAGAACCCTTTCTTCTGTGAAAGGACTGGGATTGACCCCCTATCCAGAGTGTGTCTATTGATTGGATTAGGTGCAGCTTATCTAGTAGGTAGGGAAAAATTTTAACAAATTTAGTACCCTGTTTTGTAGGGAGAGGCTGGGATTTTCCTGCTGCTTGTCAGTGCCTCCCCCTTTGACTAGTTTAAAAGCTTGCAAATGAAAGCAAGTATCTGCAGTATGAGTACTGCATGGTTCAGTACTGGGTTTGGTCCTTTTTAATGTCTTTGTAAGTGACATTGCAGAGGGACTGGAAGGAAACGTATGCCTCTTTGCAGATGACACAAAGATCTGTAACAGGGTTGATACACAAGGGGGAGTGGAAAGGATGAGAAAGGACTTGGCAAGGTTGGAGGAATGGTCAGAAGTATGGCAGCTTGGATTCAATGCAAAGAAATACAAAGTAATGCACCTGGGAAACAAAGCCCCAGGGGAAGAGTACACAATGGAAGGGGGGGAACGTAGTAACAACAACAAAAATGGAAAGGGGCCTGGTGGTAATTATATCAGATGACCTTAAGGTTAGCAAGCAATGTGAGAAGGCAGTAGGGATGGCTGGAGGGCTGGGGGATACTGTGATGTATTGGGAACGGTATCACCAGTAGAAAACAGGAAGTTGTTATCTCTCTGTAGAGACAGTTGGAGAGACCCCATCTGGAGTACTGTGTCCAGTTCTGGAGACCCCATCTCCTCAAGGACATAGACAGGATGGAGGCAGTCCAGAGGAGGGCAACTAAAATGGTGCAGGGCCTTGCAACAGAAGCCATCTGAGGAGAGACTAAAAGAGCTTAATATGTATACCCTTGAGGAAAGGAGGGAGAGGGGGAACATGATAGAAACCTTTAAGTACCTCAATGAAATCAACAACGTCCAAGAGGGTAGCATCTTTCAGAAAAAGAGATGTGCAAGAACAAGGGGACAGAATTTGAAGATAGAGGGGGGACGGCTCAGGGGCAATATGAGGGAGTATTTTTTCACAGAGAGGGTGGTGGGCACATGGAACCACCTTCCTGAGGAGGTTGTGGGTCTAAACTGTGGGAGAATTCAAGAATGCATGGGACAGACATAAGGTAATTCTTGTGGAGGGTAGGGAAGAAATAGTTGGTTAACTAGGATCTGCAGCTTATCCAGTAGGTAGGGAAATAGGCAGACTAGGTGGGCCAAATGGCCCTTATCTGCCATCAAAGTCTATGTTTCTATGTTTCAATGAGGCATTCTCCAGATAAAGTTATTATTACCTGCTGAACTTTGAGCTGCTAATTTGTTATCTTTATTTATGAAAAATCGATGGAGCTGAAATAGGGCAGAGTGATGGGAGATAAAGTAAACTTGTGACTTTCTTTTTTGAAAACTAGGTTTTCCTAAGAAAGAAAATGACATTGTATAGCCTACAGGACTCTTTTCTGCAGAGACCAGTTAGACTCTGATAAACCTTTTGCGTGGTATAGCGGAGAACTGTGAACTTCCAGGAAAAACAGATTAGTGTTTTTATTTTGTGCCCTTCAGTTTGAACTTTTCACTTCACCTTCTGGAAAATGCATACTCTATTTCTAAGGTATGACAACCAGAAATTATTTAAAAGACTCCCACCTATATCTTTATGGAGTCAGTCTGCTGCCTTGGGCTGCTTCAAACTAAGTTTTGAGCAATAGGAACGTTTGGCCTAATTAAAAAAGGGGCATAATATATTATAACCTTTTTAAATTGTACGTCTATAGTATGTATAAGTAGTAAAGTATTTGATATATTTTTAAGTCTGTGCCATAGCACTAAGACATTGGTTTACTTGCAAACATTGCCAGTTGTTATACCATAGCTCTGATCTGTTACTCAGTTTCTCTTTAAGGGGTGGTTAATGTGGGGCCAAGCTTACCTTATGATTTTGCTTAGAGTAAGGGAGATTGTTTTTTTGTTGGAAATTATACAATGGCAAGAACATTTCCTGGACTCTGATTGGTCAGTGTGTGCCTGAAACAGTGATGATATTGCACAATAACATCACTGTGTGGATTTTATGGAGCCTTCTTTTTTTTTTCAGAAACAAAGATATACTGCCTCACTAAAAATCTACTAAAAACATTTTTATTTTTATTTTTGTTTTCTATAACATTGAGCCATTGTATAATTGCAATAAGGCACTCCAAGGTGTGTGTTATCATGTAATAACGTCACTTCTGGGGTGGTGGAAGCACTTGGCTTCTCCTCATGCTTCAATCCACCCCAGGAGTGACATTATTACTTGATAACACACACCTTGTCGTGCCTTATTGCTTAATTACAGGCTATTGCTATGTTGCTATGACCTGCTGTCCCTTGAAACTGAGGGGTCAAGTAATATTTGCAAGGATGAAATGTACATAATGGGACAGAGTTACTAGTAATCCTATGCCTAGTTAGCCCTTGGGTTTCACAGGGCTTCTTTCCCAAATTGTGGTGGTTTGGAATCTTGTAAGGATCAGTATCACCCAAGAGATTTACTGGACCGTGCAGTGTTTGCTCTATTGGCATATCATGGTTCTCCACATTTATAGGAGCCCAGGTATTGTACTCAGAATCTATGCAACATAATGAGTCCCAGAAGAGTTAACAGGAAGGTTGTTTGTCAATGACAATATATGTATTTTTAACAAGGTCTTTTGCCTAAAAGTTGTGCATTTCTTTGTAATTCTTTTGGTCCCAAATAGCTGTCACCTATCACCTCGGTTTTTGAAAGGCGCTATAAAAATAAAGTTTGATTTGATTTGATATCTGTAGGGCTGAAGCACATCTAAGAGCCTTAAGCTACTAGTTATACAGAGTGGTTCCATCAGGATTAATACTGAATATTGTGGTATTTTAAAAGTTATGCATAAAGTAGTATTATTGAAATAGTGATTTACTGTTACAAAAGACACATTATGGTGATCTGATATTTCTCCTGTGCTATCTTATATTTGGTGCTTTATTGTGCTTGTAAAGTGCTTGTGAAATTGTATCTGTTGATTTTAATTTGTAATGACTTAAAAAATCGAACAAATAAACCTTATACATTCATTCCTCTGTGATAAAGTTGGAGACTCATGATGTTGCGATCAGAATCCTCACTTGGTCCTTGGAAGAGCAAGAAAAGAGAACAGTCTCAACACAGGCAGCAATAACCACACTGACTTGAGAGAATAATCAGTTACATGGCAGACTCGAGTCAATTAAAAATTGGGGCTGGAAACCTACGTTTGGTTGGAATCCCAGAAGGTGGAGAAGGTTCCAATCTATTCTTGTATATAAAAGAGTGGTTACAAGCATCAATTTCTGTGTCAGAGGATTTTCAGTGGACTGCCTTAAGATATGAATACAGGGTGAACCCTCGGGTATGGCTGCAAGACACCATACAGCCCTGTACTGTCTTGCTATGAACCTCCGGTGTGGAGGTCCGTGATGTGATACTCAGGGCTGCTAGAGCGGCAAACCCACTTACTTTAAATGATGCCGAAGTAAAAATCTTCCTGGACCTATCATTTCAAACTCGGGCTTGCCGCAAGAAATTTGATGCAGTCAGGCAGCATCTCCAATCGTTGGGCATCAATCACTCGTTTCTGCTCCCAGCCAGACTTAGAATAACCTATGGGGGAAAAGCTGGCATTTTACAGACCCTATAGATGCAGGCCACTTTCTGGAAAAGACAGAAGGAGAATTTGGGACCGCTGCTAGAGTGAGGGAAAGAGAAGAGGAACTCGAGGATGGGAGATGAATAAGAGGTTGGAGCAGTAAATCAGACTAATGTTCTCTGCAGTGTCTTCACATTCTGCCGAAGTTATTGTTGGCATTACCTTGGTTTTGAGCCAGTTTGTTGACTTTTCTATTCTAGACTTTTGTGACAGTTTAGGGGCTGGTGAGTAGGCCACCCTTCTCCATGTGGCATTTGCCACATTGTGAATTACTAAGATGGCTCCTCAGACTTACAGTGAAATGTTGCAGTTTACTTAGAAATAAAGGCTTGGGAAGTATATGTTTAAAGTAAACAGAAGTTGTTAAGACTTGGTTTGTTTTTGTATCTCCACTCACAATAAAAATCTTACATAGATTATAACTGTGATTGCTGGGCTTGGGAGAGAGGGAGGTAAACAGAATTATTATACCTACTTTGATGTTTACTACAACAGGGTAACAGCAATGCTAAGGCTTAAATTTTTCTCTGCCTTAATATTCTCCCTTATTTGGACAATACCTTACCTCTGAAGTGGCTAGCAACACTTGCAAATGTTATTTTAAGAACTTTTAATCACAGATCTCCCCATGATCCTACTGTACAAGATTATGAAGTCAATATAGATTACTATCCATCATTTCCTATTAGACAGACTTTGTTTGTACTAGCTATCAGTGTTTTATTCTAGTGCATTATATGAGAAGCTGTATTATTTTGTCAAAAATGATGAAAATAAGAAACACAAAGTTTAATTAAAAAAATGTCTCTACATTTATGGATAGGTGGGAGCACAAGGCCCGGAAGGCCCTGTGCTCCCACAACACACTATAGGCTGATGGGAGTGCAGCGCCCTTTTCAAAAAGTAAGGAAATTCATTGCAAAAAACTTTGTTAATGCATCAGTTAGGGTTCATATTAAAGCAACAAAAGTATGGAAATGTGGTGTTAGGGTTGTGTTTGGGGGGGTGAGGTGGGGTGTTAGTGCTGGGAACCCTAACACCCTACCCCCATCCTCCACACACCAACAGGTGTTGGGGTGTGCCTTGTAGTCATTGGCCATAATATTCACCCCATTCCATGTGTATGGAAGCTGATATGGTACAGTGTAGGAGACTGGGATGAGGGTTAGGACCAATGACCTAAGGCACTTGCCGACACCTGTTGGCGTGTGGAGGGTGGGGGTGGTGTGGAGTGGTACAGTTGATGGAGGGTGCATTAGGGTGTTAGGGCTGGGAACCCTAACAACACATTTCCATACTTTTGTTGCTTTAATACGAACCTTAACTAATGCAGTAACAAAATTGTTTGCAATGAATATAGTGCAGTAGCTATAGTTAGGGTTGTACGACCGCTTCTATGTTAAACCCAAATTTTGCACTTCAATAACTTTGCAACCATTTGTCCAATTTGCCTGAAATTGTCTGATACCATAGCTCTCTGGATGTGGCAAGTTTCATTCTGGTTGGATGTGCAGTTGTGGAGCTGCAGAGTGCTAAAAAATAAGAAATTTATCATTTGTTTGCAAATTCTTTGCTCGTCTGTAAGTCCAAAATAGTTTGATGGTCTGGTCTGGAATTGTTAGGGTATACGGTGTCTAGGTCACTGATGTTGTCTTTTGAAGATTTGGTGAACAAATATTAATCCGTTCAAAAGTTATTACCATTTAAATGTTCCCATTATAGCCTATGGGAAAAAATATATGTCCACCTCAAAAGCACATTTTGCTTTGTGACAGTACTTTTGACTACCGCAAATGGGTTTTGTACTTTCGCAAAGCCACCATCTTGTTTTCAGTTAGCAATGGCTAAAAACAGTGTAATTCAAAAAATACTGCCGCTTGGAAAACACCAGCAGTTGTGTTTACCTAATCAGGGCCCTAGGAACACGATATTGGCACTATTTTTTAAAATGGGTGGCTGGAAATGTGTTTTTTATGTTTATCTGTTGGTAGTGTCGCAAATTTGAGGCACTACTTCTGGGAAACTGCTACAAATTGCATCAGTTTTTGCGCAACTAATGGCATTGTTGCACAAAAACTGATGCAAATGTGTGGCACTTTTCACGAACACTGCCTCAGATTTGTAGTACATGAATAAAAAAACCTTAACCCCATAAAGGGACAAACTCTTTCCTGGCCACCTTGAGTAAACAAGCTCCAGAATCATGTTCCTCGAACCTCATTTAGGTAAGCACCTGTTGGTGTTTACCTAATAAAAGCAGATTTTCTCTTTTTACTGCCTCCAAGGGAGCTGTGGCATGTTTTATTGTAAAAAATTGTTTTTGCCAATATCAGGGTGCCCAATCCCATGTCAGCATTTACCTCCCCCTCAGCAGTGTGGGACACTGGAGAGCACACCCCAGTGTTCCGAAATCCTGTACTGTTAATTCTGACACCGGGATGCCCACCCCAGGTGTCAGATGCCACCCAAAAGGCCACTGTTGAGATCTCCCCTAGCAGTGTGGGACCCCCAGTGTCCTGAAATACTTATTTTATTTGATGTTTATTCCAACACTGGGATGCCCACCTTCCAGTGTCGTATGCCCCCCCAAGCCCAAATCTTATGTTTGCTGACACTGGGGTACCCAATCCCTGTATTGGCATTCTGAAGACCCCCCCCGGCACTGTTGAACACTGGGGAACCCACTCCCAGTGTTCCGAAATAAAGATTTTAATCCTGTAAAAAAAAGAAAACTGTCCCCCTGTCTTTTTTTTAAGCCTGTAAAAAACAAAACGGTCCCTTGTCATCTCCCTGTCCCCCTCCCCTTCCTGACCCTCCCACTGAGCAACCTACCCCCCACCCCCGCTTGCTCTATACTTACCACCGAGACTGTCTTCTGTCATCTTCTGTGGACCGGGACATGTCTGCACTCTTCAAAGCTGAACCATGAACCGAAGAATCAAGGTAAGTGCTGTGTAATGGCTGTTCATGGCATTTTGAACTTATGTTGATATCGCGGCCATTATTTGGAATTTTTGCACCAAATTTTCAACATGGGCTTTTTGGGACCTCACCTCATGAACATTGCCACTGCCACTGCCACTGTCATTTCATTAATCAGACCGGTAAGGTGATTTTGCTGTCGCTGTGTGAAATCCTCTTTCAGGACTGAGTAATGAAATGACAATGCCAGTGTTCATGAGGTGGGGTCCCAAAAACCCATGTTGAAAGTTTGGTGTAAAAATACAAACAAACACCTGAGTTATGCGCGGTCATTGACATTTTTCTATGCATGCTCATAACTTCAGCATTTTTTAATAGTTTCACTCCAAATTTTCAATATTATTTTTTCAAACCACCTCATGAACAGTGCAGGGTTCCTATTACAGTGACAAAAGTATGGAAATTCAGTGTTAGGGTTCCCAACCCTACCACCCCACCCTCTCACCATCCACATACCAATATGCATCAGGGTGTGCCTTGGGGTCGTCGGCCCCTAACTCTCACCCCATTCTCCCTATACAGTACTATCTCAGCTTCTGTACACATGGAATGGGGTGAAGTTAGGTCAATGACCTCAAGGCACACCCTGACTCCTGTTGGTATGTGGAGGGTGAGGGGTGGGTGGTAGGGGTTGGGAACTCTAACACTGAATTTCCATACTTTTTGTTGCTGTAATAGACCTTAACTTATGCATTGACAGAGTATATATATATATATATATATATATATATATATATATATATTAATTCTAGGGGTGAAGTCGTGCCTGTGTACTTAGGTTTCAGTAGGCACTTCAATGTTAAACTCAAAATTTTGCACTTTAATAACTTTGCAACCATGCAACAGATTTGCACAAAATTTTGTATGCATTGTCCTGTGTGGCAGATCTCCCAATATGATAAGTTGCATCTCGGTTGGATGTGGAGTCTCTGAGTTACAGAGAAGTGAATAAAACATGTTTTCACTCACTTACTTTGCTGGGATTTTTATTTGAACTTGCCTACAGCCCAGATGGTTTGATTTTTTGCTCTGAAATTTTCAGGGCAGAAGGGGACTACCTCACAGATGTGCCTTTTGCTAGTCTGGTGAAAAAAATAAGCAGTTTTTAAGTTATTGCAATTTAAAAAGATAATTTCTGAGCATGTTAAGTAAGCACTATAATATAACTGTATGAAATGAAGAAGGAATCCTGCTTCATATTGGGAAATTCCTTCATCGTATGGCCACCATCTTGTTTTCAGTTTTGTCTGAAAATTCTAATTTGGAAACCTCCCAATATGATATTCTGGGGAGGAACCAACACATGTAGCTTGCTTATTGGGGCCTCTTAGGTTCATTCTGCAATTTACTGCTCGAAAATTACCCTTCAAATGTGGTTTATTTCTCATTTAAAGCCTTTGTTCGTATCGGCTTCATATGAAGTAAGATCCTAGTTTATATTACAAGATATGAAATAGGATCATACTTCATAAGCTGAAATTCCTAGAATATTTATTTTTAAAGAAAAAAAACATGTTTCTGCCGACACCGGGGTGCCCAATCCCCATGTTGGCACTACATGCCACTGTCCCCAACTGAATACAGCATTCCCCCACATTGCTGACATCAGGGTGCCCAATCCCTGTGTTGGCAGTAGATCCTTAAAGGTGGGACACTGGGAGCCCACTCCCAGTGTCTCCAGTTATGTCATACCCCCCAAACACCAGCAGTACTGTCAGACATTGGGGGGTGTCCTGATATGTTTGTTTTATATATCTGAACAAAAGACAACAGTACCCCAATGTCTTTTTTTTTGCCCCTGAAATAAAATGGTCCTTCGTCATCTCCTCTGTCCCCATCCCACTTAGAACCCACCTCCCCACACCTCCATTACTGCATACTTACCACCAGAGGTCTGCGACTGCTATGTTCTGTGGACCAGGACACGTCTGCACTCTTCAAAGCCAAACCGCAAACTGAAAAATCCAGGTAAGTGCCGTATAATGGCTGTCTATTCCATTTTGAACTTATGTTGATATCTCAGCCATTTTTCATTTTCTTTTTCACAAATTTTCAACATAGCTTTTTTGGGACCTCCACCTCATGAACACTGTCACTGTCAGTTTGTTAATTGGATCCATAAGGTGATTTCGGTTCTATGTGATAACAGTGACTGCCAAATGGCAAGCCACGTTATCGTGACATCAGAGCGGCGAAAACATTTTCACCACTCTGACATCCTCGGCGCATAGAAGAATGGCACTGGACACTTAGGTTTCTTGTTTTCTGTGGAGGGACTGCACCACCCCACACTCCCTCCCATGTGGGGGCTTCGCCACCCACACACCCCCACTAAAGGATTCTCAACTCCAGGAGGGTGCATGTCTGGGGGGGGAACAAAAGCAAAAAAAAAGTAAGTTTCAGGCCGGACGAAACAAAATTGCACTAGCGCCCAGACCTGAACCCAGTACCTTCCATACCGCAACTGCAGACCAACCCCCTACACCACAGTGCAGCTCGGCAGCTGACCGCAGTACCACCCTCTACATCCCCTCCACCCCCTCCCAGCCCATGCTTGCCGTGCTCGCCCCCCATGTGCATGTACATATAGCAACATCCTGTTGCTGCATTCACCCACCCCACCATATCTGGTCGCCCTACCCTACCCATTGCCATTCGGGCTATCGCCCATAAAGCGTCGCCATTTCGGACAGTGCCTTACTTCAGGTGCCAACATCACAGGCTACTGGTGATTTCATGGTTGCTGTGCAAAATCACCTTTCGGGACTGCTTAATGAAATGACAGTGCCAGTGTTCATGAGGTAGGATCCTGAAAAGCCCATGTTGAAAATCTGGTGAAAAAATTCCCCAAAATGGCCATGTTACAAGCGTGCATCATGCAGTTTCTACTCAGGTACATAACTTTGGTAGTTAACAATAGTTTGACTCCAAATTTTTAACGTTGTCATTTTTATACACCACCTCATGAGCAGTACAGCTGTCATTTTTTACATCATGCCCAAAATGTGGTTTTGCTATTGTGGTGCAGAATGGCTCATACCATACGGTGTGTGAAATCACCTTTGGGGGCTGAATAATGAAATGACAGTGCCACTATTCATGAGGTGAGATCCCCAAAAGGCCATGCTAACAATTTGTTGCACAAATTCCTGAGTTACTTGCATTCATTGAATTATTTCTATGCACACATGTAACTTTGGTACTTTTCCATATTTTGCCACCAAATTTTAAACATAGCTATTTTTTCACACCACCTCATGAACAGTATAACTGTCATTTCTCACATTCTACCCAAAATGTGTTTGTGCACCTGTGGCATGGAATGGCATTGCGGTTGTGCATAATTGCGTTTTGCCTTGTATTTCACAATTACTCTGTACCGGGGTACATGAGGTGGGGTAATAAGATAGCACTGCTGATAATTTGGTCACTGTTGTTCAACACATGGAAGTGCAGCACCCTCCACACCTACAGACATATGCACATCTACCGCAGGATTGGAGTGTAGGTATACCATCTCAAAAAGAAGGGACATTCATTGCAAAAATATTCCATTAATACATCAGTTAGGGTTTCTATTATAGGAACAAAAGTCAGGAAATTTGATGTTGGGGTTACCAACTCTAAAACCCCAACCCCACCCTCCCAACCTCCACACACCAATAGGTGTCGGGGTATGCCTTGGGGTTGTCGGGCTTAACTCTCACCCCATTCTCCTATACTGTTCCATCTCAACTTGTTTACACAAGGAATGGGATGAGAGTTTGGGCCAGCGAGCCCAATGCACACCCCAATGCCTGACTTTTGTTGCCATAATAGAAACCCTAACTGATGCATTAATGGAGTTTTTTTGCAATGAATATATATACATACATACATATATACACATACACATATTATGTCTGTTGTGTGGAGGGTAGTGTGGCAGGGTTGGTAACTCTAACATTGAATTTCCAGACTTTTGTCAGTGTGGAATCAACCCTAACTGCTGCATTACAATGGAGCTTTTTTTGCAATGAATTTCCCTTCTTTTTTAGAAAGTGTAATGTTACTTATATGCATACTGTATGTGGTAGCATGGGACTTCTGGGCCTTGTGCTCCCACCCACCCATAACTGTAAATGCATGGTGCAGGAGGGCCCTGTGCTCCCAGTTTAGCAAAATAGTATGCATAGCTGGGAGTGTGGGCCCTCTGGGCCCTGCACTCCCACCTACATATAAGTATAGACATATAGCACATGCCTAGAGACATTCCAAGTAACCCTTGCACTGCAAATGGGGCAATATCTCAGTAACCATAGTAACATTGGGAAAAATTCCTTTGCAGTTGTATTCATGACCTAGCCATCTCCATGCGTGCTTAGTACACGCTGTGCTTAGTGAAAAATCTGTATCTTGAACCATTTTTGAGATATAGGTGCCAAAAGGTGGCATGGGTGCCACAGTGTCATTCTATGGGAAATTTCAAAACTTTAGAGTGCTGTAACTATGGAACCAGTTTAAATTATTCCAGCAAACCACCAAAAGGCACATCTATGTGGCAAGGGCTTGCCATCCTGCAAATTTCAGCCCAAAAGTCCTAATAATTTTCTTGCTATGAAGTGGCAAAGAAACTTGTTTTTTTGGTACTGTTTACCTCTAGAAGTTGTTCCTCGGAAAGAACCGTGGACTTTCACAAAAGTACCATTGGTTTACATGCAGAATTTTCACAAACATTCCGAGACTTTTGAAAGTCCCGCATATGAACTAATGGTACTTTATAAAGTCTGTGGTACTTTCATAAAAGTTTGTGATGCACATATATTTTTCCCATAGGCTATAATGGGAAATGTAAAGTTTAATAACTTTTTGAATGGAATAATATTTTTTCGCCAGACCTTCAAAAGGCACTTCAGTGACCCAGTCCCCATATACCCTGAAACTTTCAAACCAGATGGACAAACCGTTCGGGCTATAGAGACGAGCAAAGAATTTGCCAAAAAGTGAGGATTTTTCACATTTTGTGACACTCAGCAGCTCTGCAATTACAGACCTGACTGGAACAGAACTTGCCAGATCCAGAGATCTATAGTACCAGATGTTGTATGCAAAATGTGAAGCAAATCAGTTGAATGGTTGCTAAGTTATTAAAGTGTAAAAGTACTGCTGTGCAGGTATAATATATATTCATTGCAATAAAGCTCTGTTAATGCACAAGTTAGGGTTGATAGCACAGTGACAAAAGTTTTGAAATTCAGTGTTAGGGTTACCACCCCACCCTCCCCACCCTCCACACACCAGCAGGTGTTGGGGTGTGCCATGGGGTTGTCAGGCCTAACTCTTACCCCATTCCATGTGTAAACAAGCTGACACACTAAAGTACAGCAGAATGGGGTGAGAGTTAGGCCTGATGACCCCACTGCATACCCTGATGCCTGTTGGTGTGTGGAGGGTGGGGGTGGTAGGAGTGGTAACCCTAACATCAAATTTCAAAACTTTTGTCACTGTGGTATCAACTCTAACTGATGCATTAACGTAGTGTTTTGCAATGAATTTCCCTTCTTTTTGAGAAAGTGTAATGTAACTGATACGTATCTGTGGGGCTGCAGGCCCCCCAGGCCCTAAGCTCCCTTCATACTGCCCATTTTTGCATAATGGTATACGTATGTGGGAGTGTGGGCCCTCTGGGTCCTGCGCTCCCACTTACACATAAGTACAGAGACATATCACAGCCCTACAGACCTGAAAATGAACCCTTGTAACACTAATTTGGCAATATCTCAGTAACTGTAGCAACTATGAAAAACATTCAACTGCAGTTGTAATCATGCCTTGGAAACCTCCATGTAAGCTAAAGGGGGACTAAGCTGCTCAGAGCAAAAAATCCATATCGCAAATCATTTTTGAGATAAGGGCACCAAAAGGCACCATGGGTGCAGCAATGTTATCCTGTGGGAAATTTCTCAACTTTGGAGCGGCATAACTTTGGAACTGTTGTAAGTTTTTTGACCAAAGCACCAAATGACACATCTATGGGGCCAGGGCTTGCCACCCTGTAAATTTCAACCTAAAAAGCCCCAACCATTTAGGTGCAGTGAGGTGGCAAAGAAATTGTGATTTTTGATGTAGTGGTGTGAAATTGTGACACTTTTGCAAATATTTGCAAAAGAATGGGCATGACAGTGTCGCAATTTGCAAATGTGTCGCATCCGTTCTGTCGCAATTTGTGACACTACCAGGGGCCCGATCAAGGAAAAGGCATTTCTGGGGGTATTTCCTCAAAATAACATCTGCATTGTGTTCCTCATGCCCCAAATAGGTAAACACAACTGTCAGTGTTTACCTAAGGACAGTAAAATTCAAACTACACCTGTTTTTCCCTGTTGCTAACAGAAAAACAAGACAGTGGCCGCATGACACTACAGAGGCCATTTGCAGCAATAAAATGTAGTGGTGGCAGCTTTCGAGAGGCACGTATATTTTTTTTCCTACTGATTATAATGGGAAAATTGAAATTTGAATAACTTTTAATAATAATAATAATAATAAACTTTATTTTTAAGTGCCTTTCAAATACCAAGGCGCTTTACAATAATAAAACATGATTCCATAAAATAATGACAACAATATATAATACATCAATTACAAATACCAACAATTCACTGGTAAGCCTGACCCCACAAAAAAGTTTTAAGCACCTGTTTAAAACCCCCCATGGTCACGCATTTCTGAAGCTGATGGGGTAGAGAATTCCAGAGGGTAAGGACCACAAACATGAATGCACGGGCCCTAGAAGATTTCAAAGTAATCTTTGGAACCTCCAGCAACCCCTTGTCAGCTGAACGGAGCTGTCGCACAGGGATGTAGGGAATCAAAAGCTCTTTCAAGTAATCAGGCCCAAGTCCATGAAGGGCTTTATAAGTCAGTAAACAAACTTTAAAGGTGATCCACCACTGAATTGGCAGCCAGTGCAGATCACGCAACAAAGGGGTAATATGTGAACCCCAAGATGCACCAGTCAACAATCGAGCAGCCGCGTTCTGCACTAGCTGCAAGCAGCAGATATCAACCCCAGGAAGCCCTAAGTAAAGGAAGTTGCAACAGTCAAGGCGTGAGGTCACAAAGGCGTGGACCAACACAGGCAGATCGCTGGACTGAACAAGGTGTTTGACCCTGGCAATGTTCCTAAGATGATAAAAGGCAGACTTGATGACTGTCAACACCTAATATCGAAGGATTAGCCCGTCATCAAGTACCACTCCCAGGTTACGCACCCGTTCAGAGGTAAGGATCTGGAAGCCCCCCAGGAATAATCCAGAGGGCTGACCAGTCCTCAACCCCTCTACTTACTTACTTAGAGCTGATAGTGCTCATCCAAAACATGTGGTGAAGGGAATATCTAAAGGCCATTTTCTGAGGCTCAGAAGAAATTGTTCTTCTCTAGAGTCCTATTTACAGTATGATGAGGATCTAACTAATAGATTTAAGGCCCGTGGTTATAAGTTGGAGATCTTACAGCAGGCAGAACATTATGCACTGAGCCAAGATAGGTCAATTCTATTGAGACCTAAGAATAAGGAAGAACACCATAATGATTGTGTTCACCATGTGACGGAGTATAATAGGGTGACACCTAGAGTGACAGGGGCCCTAAAAAAGTACTGGCATATTTTAGAAACTGATGGTGATCTGTCAGGGAAAAATTGGAAGCCTTCTGAGAGTTGTTTATCGGAAGGGTAGATCTGTGAAGGACAGGATTGTTAAGAGTCATTTTGTTTCTGAGCCTTCCCATGTCCAGAATGTACTTCCAGCTAAACCACAGAGATCTTTCCCATGTGGGAACTGCAATATTTGTACTTACATGAAGCGAGGCAATACCTTTATCAGTCCAACAAATGGAAAAGACATATGTCTACATCATTTTGTCACTTGTTGTACTTCTCATGTTGTATACACTTTATGGTGCAACTGCCCAACCCTGTAGGTAGGGATGACTACACATCCCTTAAAAGAGCGCATACAGAAGCATGTGCAATCCATTTTACATAGATGCTGTGACGCTTCAATGGGGATGCACTGGAGTTTACAACATAAACAGTCTTTGTCATCATTTAAATTTACTGCAATTGACCATGTACCCCCCCCCCCTTCTTAGAGGAGTTAACCGATGTAAGGTACTTTTCCAAAGGAAAAGTATACATATTTTTCAGTTAAATGCAGTTTCTCCCAAAGGACTGAATAAAAATTGGGAGATCACCCCTTTTCTTTAAACTACATGTAACAAAATTGTTACTTAAGAAGAATGTTGCTTAAGTTAAATCGCCCGAAGTTGGCAGATATATGTTTTTCAGTGATTGTTATTTTCTTTGTATATTTATATTTATTTTTGTCTCCTTTCTTTTTCTTTCCTTTTTTACAGGTCTCTTTCAAAATGGATTCTGTTTTAATCTCCATTTGGAATGGATGTTCTCTTTTCTCTTTACATATGAGAATGGACATATTGTGGGAGAATTTATCCCAGCATGGTGTTACTAATTGTTTGATGTTATAAACTATTAGTTATTGTTAACATCTACCCAGCATTTGTTTCTACAGCCTAATTAATTTTGGGTTATAGATCTTAAATAATGTTGTCATTAATTTTCACATTTATGGTCTAAAAAGAATTAAGGTGTTGTTGCTTTAAGTGGTAGCATTTAAAAGCTGACCACTATACATGCTGACTCTTCCCCCCCGATGAAGAATCTGCAAGGGTTCGAAGTGCTGGGGTTTGAACGTTTTTTACCGCTTGTCGTCTTTCATAAGTTATGTGCACTTTAGCATAATAAATTGTATTTGCATTTAAGTTGCTGACTTTCTGGGTTGTCTTTGTGTACCTTTTGCTTTTGCTTCCCTCAACTCCTCTATCCTGTGACCTGGGTCCACAACCATAACCTCAGTCTTTCCTGTATTCAACTTTAGCCAGCTTGAATTCATCCAATCCTGGATTTCAGCGAGGCAGTTATTAAATACTGAGAGAGCACTAGTCTGGTTGGGGGCAAAAGACAGGCAGAGATGGGTATCATCAGCATAGCAGTGAAACCTCAGCCCATACTGTCTTATAATGTCTCCGAGGGGCAGCATATACACTGCAAACAACATGGGGGACAACATCGAGTCTTGAGGGACCCCACAAGACAGAAGGAGTGAGTCAGAAGAAAAAATCCCCAACACAACTCTCTGTGTTCTGCCCATGAGGAAAGATGTAAACCACCTGAGGACCGTACTTGTCAGGCCACAGAGGAACCTCAGGTGATCGAGCAGTACCCCATGGTCCACAGTGTCAAAAGCTGAGGAGAGACCAAGGTGTACCAGAATGGAATGGTTTCTCTGATCTCTCACCATCAGGAGATCATTGAGCACTCGAACCAGGGCAGTCAAAGTGCTATGCCTCTTTCAGAAACCGGACTGGAGAGGTTCATATATATTATGGATGGTCAAATGGTTCTTCAGTTGAATCGCCACTACTTTCTCAATAACCTTCCCTATAAATGGAAGGTTCGAGATAGGTCTGTAGTTAGTTAGAACGTCCGGGTCCAACGTAGCTTTCTTCAGAAGGGGTGTCATCACCGCCTCCTTCAGGGAGCTTGAAAACTCACCCGATTCCAAGGAGCACCAGACTGTCTGAGCCAGGACCGGGCCGATGATATCACAACAACCCAAAGTCAGGGAAGTTTTGAATGAATTAATATTTTTTCACCAAATCTTCAAAAGGCACATCAGTGACTCAGGCTGCATATTCTCTGAAGATTTAAGACCAGACAGAAAAAACATTTTGGTTATAGCCCTGAGCAAAGAGATGGGCAAAACCCCTGTTTTTGCACATTTTTTGGTGCTCTGCAGCTCCACAACCGCACTTCCAACTGTAACACAACTAGCCAGGTCCAGAGATCTATGGTACCAGACCATGCATGCACACTTTGAGGCAAATCTGTCATATCATTGCAAAGTTATTAAAGTGCAGAAAATTTGGTTTAACATAGAAGTGGCCGGGAAACCCTAACTATAGCTGCACTACTGTGCAGCTATAATCTATATTATATATATGTATAATATATATATACACACACACATACACACACACAATAGGGGTGAGAGTAATATCAGTGTGATAAACTTGGTTATTTCCACTGCAGTGTGATAAATGCTGATGACATCACTAGGTTGATGATAAATGCCATTTATCCAAACTGTGCTGACGTCACCACTCACTCACTAACCACAGCTTGCATTTTAAATTGAACTGTTTCACAAATCTGTTTCTCATTGCTACTTGCAAGTAACTATTAACATTACAAAGGACACTCACCTGTTTCCCATAGTGTTTCAACAACTCACAGCCCTTTACTATGCTGCTCTCAAATCCAAGAAAGACTGTATTCTAAATCACAGTGCTGCACCACACAGTTTCTGTTTCACACTGCAAACTGACTCTAAATGACAGTGCTGCACCACACAGTTTCTGTTTCTCATTGTAAGCTGAAACTAACTCAATTAGCATTGCCAAACACAGTCCACCTGTTTCCCACAGTGTGTCTAACACTCCCAGCCCATTCAGAAATGCACACTCAGAACACCCACAAATAGTGCTCCCAGGATAGCCTAAAGGTTAGAGTAATGAACTTTGACCAGTCTTGAAATATCCAGCACACCAGACCTGGGTTTGATTCTCACGACTTCCACTTCCCCACTGTGTGACTCTGAACAAGTCACTTAACTACCCAGTGTTCCCAAATCACCACTAAAAACTTACCAAACACTAAAATAAAACAGCAAATAGAAAAACATAACTATATTTCTGAAGCTCTCACCCCCATTTTATAAATAGTGCAGATTATGTGCTATGGAAAATATTCTCACTCCTGCATCATGATCTCTGGATAATCTCATTTGTACCTTTGGCACTTGCAAGATATCCAGAGCTTCCTCTGCAGGAGTGAAAATATCTTCCATATCACACTCCTGCCCATCAGGTATCCCATATATATACTATGTGTGTATATATATATATATTTTTTTTTCCCAATGCAAAAAAACTTCTTAAATGCATCAGTTAGGTTTGAATCAACAAAACCATTTAGTGAAAAATCCGTATCTTGAACTTCGAACCAGACATCCTGGTGAATTACCATCCGATCTCCAACCTGACACTTTTGAGCAGGAGGAACCATCTGCAGGCTACAGCTAGTGGAGAATGCTGTGACCTGGTTGCTGACGGACCTCTCGTGATCAGGTCATGTGACTCCAGTCCTGTGTGCTCTGCACTGGCTGCCAGTCAGGTGGTGGGTCTTTTTCAAGGTGGGTCTTTTCACCTTTAAGGCCCTATATGGGCTGGGTCCTGGTCTGAGCGCCTGACACCAGTGTCCTCTGCTCACTCCCTCCAATCCTCTTTGAGGGGACTCCTGGATGTTCCCAGGGTTTTTCTCAAGACCTCGGGAGATCATGCTTTTAGTATCTCTGGGCCGACCCTGTGGAACTCGCTTCCGCCTGCAGTCTGAGAGGCTTCCTCGATTGAAGTGTTTAAGGGGAGGCTAAAGGCCCAGCTCTTCAACCTGGCCTTTGACTGCTGACGCCACCTTTACCTTTGGCTAGTCTGTTGCAAATTGACTTCTGGAAACTTGTATCATGCTGAATTTTAATCTTGTTATTTTTTTTAAGTGGTTTTATTATGTTTTAATTTATCGCTGTATGTCCTTATTTATGTTCAATGCCCAGAACCTCCAAGATTGGATGCCTTATAAATAAAATGGCCTTGTCTTGCCTTTCCTTTCGAGATATAGGTGCAGAAATGTACTGCGTCCACCACAATGTTATCCTATGGGAAATTTCCAAACTTTGAAATGTTACAACTAGGGAAGCAATGTATATTTTATCACCAGCAAAAGTCACATCTGTGGGGCAATCCCTTTCTACTCTGAAAATTTCAGCCTGAAATTCCATACCGTTTATTTGCAGTGAAGTGCCAAAAAAACAGTAACCTTTAAAAATCCCTTTTTTCGAGCTGTCAAAGTCCCTTTTCGTAAGAGAATCCCTTTTCACAAGATAGGGCCATCTGGTTGTCATCTCACGAAGAGGGATCTTGACAGCTCACGAAAAGGGACTGGCTCGCGAAAACTGATTTTGACAGCTTGCGAAAAGGGTTTTTGACCGCTCGTGAAAAGGGATTACTTTTTAAAATCTCTTTTTCATGGGGAGGTCATGTGATGCCAGCACTGAGCTAGCTGCTTGGATTCAGAGCTCCACTCAGCTTGATTAATAAAATACCTATTAACCCAGTAAAATCTACAAGGAGGCAATTTTTTTATCTACTAGTGGGACGCTGAAGATAGCAGAGATTCCATTGGAAGCAACAAAAATGGAAACGGATGTCCCCAAGCAGTAAAACTCCTCAGTGCTTTCAGACAATGAAGATGAGCAGGCACTTACCCGGGAGGTCAAGCATCCACATTAAAGTGCTTCTCTGACTCCATTAGAACACGCCATCATAGAAGACTTGCCACTGTCTCAAATTTATATGAGCGAGGCAGTAATTAAAAAAACTATTTTCTCATTGGTGGATGAAGTGAAAGAAATTAAGCTAATACTAAAAGAGTTATCTACACAGGTCTCCAGTGCTGAAGCCAGGATATCCTCCTTGGAGAATCATTGTAATAAAATTGATCCTGTAGTGGTTCAAGTGCACCCTCTCTACCGTGGAAAATAAGGTAAATGATTTAGAGCGTAGGAATAAAAGAAATAATCTTGTGATACTAGGCCTGCCCGAGGGTGAGAATGGACCAAACGTGTTGGACTTTGTTCAAAAATTCTGTCAGAAAGTGGTGAGCCCTTCTCCAAATGGCCCCAGTTATGTTGTTGAGAGAGCTCACTGGGCCCTGAGGGCTAAACCACCTCACGGAGATCCTCCTCAGTCACTAATTTTTAAATTGCTTAACTTCTTAGATCGAGACTATATTTTGAAAATGGTGAGGGGGTTGGAGGCAATTAAATGGGCTGGCTGCAGGATTCACATTGTGCCAGACTTGAAGCTGAAAGTCCAGCAGGTCAGAGCAGCAAATCATTGTTAAATAAATTTTGGGCCGCACATTAAGCACTGGTTACCCACCGCCCGCTCTGAAGTAACTCACAGATTCTGGTTACTATTATGAATTGGCAGAGCAAGCCGGCAAAGAACTCTCTAAGCTTTTTCTGGACCTTTTTTGGACCAATGCCAGCTGATATGAACCTATCTAGTATGTAAGTGCCCTCTGCAGATTCATTTTTTTACAGCTGAAGAGGTTAAATATTACAGAATCACTCAGGCTGCATGTGTGGAATACTGTACTGGGGTTTATGCCCAATCAGTGAACTCTCTGTCTTCTTTCACATGGGCCAAGACTTTGGCTTGTGCTACTCTGTCTAATCACAATATATTCAGGGAGTGTTATTGATATTGGCCTTAGACAGGTTTGTACATTGGTATTTCAATGGTTTCCTTTGGCCCACTAGCAGGATTTTGGGATGCACTACAGCCATGGAATTCTCTGGAATTGCCAAGGCTTCACTTTTCTTTAGCAGCTGGATGCCTCCGAGTTGTTGCTTCCCCCACTGGCTATTCTTCTGTTCTTAACTACCTGCAAGCCAACTATACAGACACTTGTAAAGTCCACTGTTACCTTCTGTGGTTGGCTTCGTAACTAGACATTTTCTAGAAACATCATGAGGTTTAATCATTCAAAATAAAGAGTTACTGATGGAATCTACCCAATGTTACAGGACTGTGAAGAATTGTTATGCAAGACAGAAACTATCTTTGGTTTATCACAGAATGCTTGCATACTTTTGCTTCTGACTTAGTCTTGGGGAAATGAGTCTCAACCAAAGACTTTGCAATGGCAGTGCTTCTCCTTTGCATCACTCCCTGCTATTTTCTTTTGTGGTTAATCTGCCGACCATGTAGAAGTGCCTGACAGTCTGCTAATCGACTGCATCATGACTCTCACTGCTCCAGCAAGCTGCTATTTATGTAATTTTTCGCTGAGTCTGAGAGGCTTATTTAACTGTTATTTCTTGTAAGGCTGCAACTGTCTTTTAAATCAAGCAGTCTGACTGACACATCTCCCAAGATTTTTTCCTACTTTATTTCCTAGCCCATTGAGTTACTTTTGAATAGTATTCATTTTATTGTATGCCACTGTTATTACAATATGACCTTTGATGTAGTTACCAATTTATGACTGGAGATATTAGATTCTATTATTGTTTTTTGAGTAACATTATTTTTTTTAATTATTAGTCAGGGAAGGAAAAAGGAATTGGAACATTAAAGTGTCTGGTTATTCCAATATCTTCTTTAATACAGGAATCGACCTGGGCAGGAGCTCACTCAACCTTGCTCACGGTCGTTATCCTTTTGGAGTAGGCTGTCGGCCAGGTTATACTGAGAAGGACTGTGTAAATAGTTACAATTGGAAACAGTGTTATTGGTTATGCTTGATTCCTTTTTGTTACTCCTTTTCTGTCGTTATCTAGGGTGGGTGAAATTGGGAGGGGTGGCAGGTTTTGTGCTCCACCTCTGGGAACCTTATTTTTCTTTGTATCTTTAATCAAAAATATATTATGGCCAATCCTGTGAAATTTATTACATGGAATATAAAGGGGGGGAGGGACAAAAGGAAAAAATATGCGATTCTATCATTTACATAGATTTCATCCCTCATAGCCAAAGCCACTGATTTACGGTGATTAAAACAATGAAATTCCATTTTTAAGACTTCAGATTCCAGAATTGCACTGGTGACTGTTACTCTAATTTCTGGATTTTACCAGGATTCTGCTGTCATTCTTTTGGTACGTGTATAAATAATCAGAATAAAAGAAGGCTTAATATACTGAGCATTACATAAAGCAAACTGAACATAGTAGAGGAAGCAAGTATAAGAAAAATACAAGTTTTGTAGATTTACCGATCTGGTACAAAATGCCAGATTCCATAAAATCTTTGTTTTTATTGGTGTTCAGGCAGTCCTAATTCCCAGAATTTCACCGGGTTTTCTGGTAAAAACCGAAAACCAGTGGCCTTTCTCACAGCCTTTCTTCAGGAGACACACCTGCAAGAAAGTCACATAGGTCACCTAAAAAAAACCTGGCTTGGTCAGGCATTTGGGGCAGGCAACAGTGCTCATTAAAGAGGTGGTGTAATCATGTTCTCCAAAACAACCCTCTTTACTCTACAGGGAGAAATTAAAGATCCAGAAGGATGTTTTATATTAGTTTGTGGAACTTTGGGGAACTAGAAGGTTTTGCTAGGCTCAGTTTATGGGCCAAATCATGATACACCTAGCTTTTTTCCATCATTAGCTACAGCCCAGGTTCCATTTTTGACACCCGCCAATAATACTGGGAGATGACTGGAATTTAGTTCAAGTTAATGATATGGACGGGACATATCGAGTTAAAATGGGCCTACCTTCAGCCCAGAGGGTGGTCCTGGAATTTCTCGACCAACTGGGTCTTATGGACCCTTGGAGGATGCTTCATGCAACTGTTTCTTTGTTCTGCCCTGTGGGATGCCACAGGGCTCTGTGCTTTCCCCCAGGGTGTTCACGGTGTATTTGCTGTCATTAGGAGACATTATAAGGCATTATAGGCTGAGTATTTACTGCTATGCAGATGATACTCAGTTCTGTATGTCCTTTTTACCAGAACAGAATGACGCATTATCGGTCTTTAACAGCTGCCTCACTGAGATTCAGGACTGGATGAGAGTTAACTGGTTAAGACTCAGAACCAAGACAAGACTGAGGTGTTGGTAGTGGACCCGGATCACCATGTAGAGAAGCTGACTTCTGGGTTTCCCTTTGGCCTTGTGCTGGGGAAACCAGTTGAGACCTTCTGAGCAGGTGCGGAATCTGAGCATAGTTCTTGACAGCGAGCTGACGCTGAAGGCACAGGTATCAGCCGTTGTCAGGTCTTTCTTTTACCATCTGAGGAATATAGCCCAGATAAAACATCGAGTTCTGCATGATGATCTTCCAGCATTGGTTCACACCTTTGTTTCTTCGCGTCTTGATTACTGCAATGTTCTATATCTAGGGTTGCCGCGGGGGTGGACCTCTGCTGCCTGCAGCTGGAGCAGAACGCAGCAGCCAGGTTATTGACTGGAGTGAGAAGATCATGCCACATCACTCCTGTGCTGCGTGAGCTGCACTGGCTGACGGTGTGGTGGAGAATCACCTTCAAGGTCACGTTGCTGACCTATAAGACCCTACATGGTCAGGGCCAGGCTACTTGCAAGATCTCCTTCAACCTTACTGCCCTCTCCGCTCTCTCCGCTCCGCTGACAAGGGATTGCTAGAGATTCCCAGGGTCCGTCTTCAATCATCTGGGGTCAGAGGTTTTGCTTTTATGGCCCCAACCCTGTGGAATTCTCTACCTCACCGGCTTCGAGAGTGCCTGTCCACAGAGTCCTTTAAGGCAGTGTTAAATACATATTTGTTTGAACAAGCTTTTACTGGATAGATTATTCTGCTTTTTATTGTTTTCAGGATTTATATTTATGCTTTTATTGCTGATTGTTTCTATTATGTATGTGAGCTTTAATTATTGAAAAGCGCAATATAAATAAATTTGATTTGATTGATTTGATTTGTTCGTGATTTTACATTTTACTCTGCTCCTCACAAAGTGTTGTCCAGGATTGATTTTTTTTCTGATCCCGCAAACAGTTATTACGCTGGTTGTTGTACAGCCTAATTCAGGCCCGAGTTATATCTGATCACTTTCCTGTACTGTTTGCCCTGAAAGCCCCCTATTGCTCCCTGCGTTCTCATACCTGGTCCTTGTATAGTCAATTCATGTGGGATCCAGACACTGCTGAACACCTCAAGGAACACATGACTGACACCATACAGTATAACCAGGGGTCCTCTATGTATTTTTATATCATTTGGTGTTGCCTTAAAGCTACCTGGAGAGGAGAACTAATTTGTTTAGTGTCCATTAAAAAGAGGTAGCTACAAACCCAGGTAAATGAATGGCTTTCACAAATCTGCTCCCAGGAAAATAATCTTTCAGTCTTCTCAACTGAGGATACTCAGGAAAAATTGACTCAATTAAGATCTCAGTACTCTGAGTATCTCCTAAATAAAGTTGACAAGGTTCTCTCACTATTAAAGGCCACATACATAGGATAGGGCAGTAAAGCTGGGAAGCTTTTGGCACTCCGCATAAAGTAGAGGATGAGCTCTAGATGGATTCCAGCTTTGATAGATCCTGGGACAGTTCTGTCAACTACTGATCCCCATAACATGGCCTCTATTTGCTTAGGGTTCTACAGTTCTCTGTATACAGCACCCCAAGCTGGCCCCACAGATCTGAAAGTTCAGGAAGAATTTTTGGCTGTGTCCAAGCTTCCTCAGTTTACTGCAGAACAGGCTAACGATCTCTTAGGCCCTATCACTGACTCAGAAGTGACAAATGCCATAACTTCCCTGCCTTTGGATAAAGCCCCTGAACCCGATGTGTTTTCCTCTCTTTTTTTAAAAACTTATAAAGATATCTTAACTCCACTCCTCACCACACTTTTTAACTTTTGCAGATCCCCACAAGCTTACAGACATATCACTCTTTGAAACCCGCATAGTTCTTTTAGCTAAACCTGAAAAGGATCCCTCTAAACCCAAGAATTACCGCCCTATCGCACTGATTAACAATTATGTCAAATTGTATGCTAAAATATTGGCTTATCATTTATCAGCTGTGTGGGAGTCTCTTCTGGGTACCAAATAGACAGGGTTTGTTGCCAGTAGAAATTCAGGAGCATTTTTGGAAAATTTTCCACCTCTTCACTGCGTCAAGGGAGTCAGCCGAGGATGCAGTGCTGGTACCCCTGGACGCAAAGAAGGCTTTTGACCATGTGTCCTGGTCTTATCTCTTCAAGGCCCTGGAGAAACATAGAAACATAGAAGTTGACGGCAGATAAGGACCGCAAGGCCCATCCAGTCTGCCCATTTCTTTTTCTACCTTATAAATGTGCCATCGGCCTTTGCTCTGTCAGTGACCTATCTATTCATAGTCATTTGTATTGCTCCCTTATGCCTATCCCATGCCTGTTTGAAGCCCTGCACTGTATTCATAGCCACCACTTCTTGTGGTAAGCCATTCCATGCATCCACTACCCTTTCTGTGAAAAAGAATTTCCTCACATTCCCCCTTAATCGGCCTCCCTCTAATCTCATGCTGTGTCCTCTTGTCCTGCTATTTTTCTTATATTTAAACATGTCACCTTGTTTATGCCCTTAAGGTGTTTGAATGCCTCAATCATATCACCTCTCTCCCTCCTTTGCTCAAGGGTATACATATTGAGCTCCGTTAATCTGTCCTCATATGTCTTCTGATGCAGTCCCTGCACATTTTGGTTGCCCTTCTCTGGACTGCCTCAATTTGGTTAATGTCCTAGTGAAGGTGTGGCCTCCAATACTGCACGCAGTACTCCAGATGGGGCCTAACCAGTGTCTTGTACAGAGGGATTATTACCTCCCTCTTACGACTTTTGATACCCCTACTAATACACCCTAACACCCCCCTAGCCTTACCTACTGCTTTAGAGGTCTGCTTGGATGATTTTAGGTCATCAGTGATGATGATGCCCAAGTCTCTTTCTTCCTTTGTGACTGCTAGAACTCCTCCCAGCCTATAATTGGCTTCAGGGTTTCTCTTCCTCGTGCATGATTTTGCACTTCTTTGCATTAAATCCCAGTTGCCACTCTTCTGACCATTCTGCTAGTTTATCCAGATCTCTTCTCATTCTGCCCACCCCATCTGGCTCATCTACTCTGTTGCAGATCTTGGTGTCATCTGCAAACAGACAAGCCTTACCCTCTAGTCCATCTGCAAGGTCACTAATGAAGATGTTGAATAGGACTGGCCCCAGGACTGATCCCTGAGTACACCACTTGTGACTTGCATCTCTTCTGACTGTATACATTTACCACCACTCTCTGTTTTCTGCCAGTCAACCAGTTTGCCACCCAGTTGACCAACTTCTGACCCACCCCGAGCCTACCCAGCTTATTTATCAATCTTCTATGTGGAACAGTGTCAAAAGCTTTGCTGAAGTCAAGGTAGGCAACATCAACTGCTCCCCCTTGGTCCACCACTCTGGTTACCCAGTCAAAGAAATCTATGAGATTAGTTTGACAGGACCTTCCTTTTGTAAACCCATGCTGTCTTGGATCCTGTGCCCTATGGATTCCAGGTGTTGCACTATCCTTTCCTTAAGGTGCCTCCATAATCTTGCCCACTACTGAGGTAAGACGACCGGTCTGTAGTTCCCTGCCTCCTCCCTGCTACCACTCTTGTGGGCGGGATCACATGAGCCCTTCTCCAGTCTTCTGGGACCTCTCCTGTGCTCAGAGACTCACTAAACAATTCTGCTAATGGCTCTGCTAGTTCCTCCTTTAGCTCCTTAAGTACCCTGGGATGTATGCCATCAGGTCCCATTGCCTTATCCACTCTGAGCTTAGAAGCTCTTGTAGGACCCTTTCTTTGTGAAGGGAGTAGTGCTCACCTCCCTCCCCCGTGTCCATGATGCTGAGCTGTGGGCCCTGCCCTACCTTCTCTTCAGTAAATACTGAGCAAAGTATCTATTTAGGATAGATGCCTTTACAGGGTCCTCCTCCTCACATGCTCCCTTTTCTCCATTAAGCTTAGCAATACCCCCTCTGGACTTTCTCCTTTCACTAATGTATCTATAGAAAGTCTTGTCACCTTCTTTTACTGTTCGTGCTAGTGTTTCCTCAGTTTGGGACTTTGCCTGCCTTACTGCCTTCCCTGCTTCCCTTAGGGCAGTTTGGTATGCCTCCTATCTTCATCCCGCTGTGTTCCCTTATATTTCCTGAAGGCCAGCCTTTTGGCTCTGACCTTTTCTGCTACTGTATTTGAGAACCAAAGTGGTTTCCTTCTTCTTTTGCACTTCCTTTTCTGTCTAACACAATGGGATGTTGCTTCAAGTATTGCATCCTTAATGCTTGCCCACTTTGCCTTACCCTCACCTGTGTTTCTTTTGCCAGGGCTAGCTTAACTCTGTTGGCCATCTTATCAAAGTCAGCTCCTCTGAAGTCCCATATTTTGCCTTGGAATGGGATGATTTAGATGTAGTAGCCAAATTGAACCATACCATGTGATGGTCACTGGCCCCAGGTGACCTTCTACCTGGAGATCTGTGATCCCTTCTTTGTTAGTCAGTACTAGATCTAGGATAGCCCTGTCTCTTGTGGGTTGCTGTACCAGTTGTTTGAGGCCCTCCCTGCAGGGAATCCACTATGAGTCTAGTTCTGGCAGATGTTCCTGCTGGTATTTACCAATCTGTATCTGGCTTGTTGAAGTCTCCCATTATCAGAACCTCCTTTAGCTGTCATGTTTTGTATATCTTCTAACAGTAATGTGTCTATGTCCTCCCTCTGGTCTGGGGCCTGTAGACAACCCCAGTTCTTATGGCTGTCCCATTTCCTGTTTCAGGGTGACCCACAGTTCTTCTGGCTCCTTATGTGTATTCTGAATTTCTATAGCTTTGATATTTTCATTAACATACAGGCCCTCCTCCCCCCTTTTGCACCTCGGTCTCTTCTGAACAATACATAGTCAGGTACTGAAGTCTCCCAAGTGTGGTTACTGGTAAACCACGTCTCACTAATTGCTACTATGTCCAGTTTAGCCTCTGACATTATGCCTGCAGGTCTGGGATCTTATTTCCCAGGCTGTGAGCATTGTGTACATGATTTTCCATTGGCCAGATTTTGGTGTGTTAGTTGTTGGGTGAAGTTTGGCATTACCCCTGTGCATCGTATGGGGAGGCAGACCTTTTTCTTACCTGGTGATGCAAATGAGCAGCAAACCAGCTGAATTCCTGTTTGACCACTAGCTGAGGGGAGGGTGTTCTTCCCATTCGACGATGGGGTGCTGCACCCCTCTCCCATTTGCTAGTTTAAATATTCTGCAAAGATGTCAAACTTCTGCCCCAATGCACTGACTCCTCTTTAGTCAGATGCAGTCCATCAAATTTAAAGAACTTTCGCTCCCAGAACTGTTGCCAGTTCCCTACAAATCTGTGTCCTTTTCCTGGCACCAGTCCTTGAGCCACATGTTTAGCTCCCCTATCTTCCTTCTCTGACCTTCCGTCCATCTGCTCCCTCTCCCAGACTGGCAGGATCTCGAGAAGGAGATGCTGGCAGAAATAGATGATAGTTTGTCACCCAGCCTAGTCAGGTGTTCCTTGGTCTCCACAAATGACCCGGCTGGCGGAGATCATTAGTCCCTATGTGTACTAGGACATCAATGTTTTCTCCTGCTTTGTGAACAATTTTAGCAATCGGTCAGTGTCTCTCCATGCTGATGTACCTGGGAGACATCTGACCATCACCCCTAGCTGGAGATGGGTATCAACTCCCGAATCATGGAGTCTCCTATGATCGAAGTTTTTGGATTTCCTTTGTGCTTGTTTAGTTTGGTTCCTGATTTGGGTGAGTTTTGTTGTGCTAGCTCCTGTGCCACAGTGTCCTGCTCTGCAGTGTCTTCTGCCTCTTTATTTGATTTCAGAGATAGAGGCAGATACCTGTTTGTAGTGTTTATATGGTTTTTGAAGGCAATGTGATGGAGAGCAGAGAGTGATGGGGCACCTGATTTGCTCCTCCTAACCACCTGCCAACCTCCTGGACCAACTACCCTCTGCGGTCGAGGTTTTTCTTTTGGATGCTGGGGAAATAGTGGGTGGTTCTTATAATGTATTTCCTCTTCAGTATGAAATTTGAGGCGTGCAATCTCTGCCCATGCTGCCCGGAGCTGAGCCCTAAGATCTCCAAAGGCCCAGCATGTAGGACAGTGTCCTAAATCCTGTAAGACTGTCCTTCTGAAAATTGTTCCACAGTACCTGCAGTTAATGAAATCCATTCCAAATAAGTTGCTGGGTTTGTAACCTAGTCAGAGTAATTAGAAGGAAAAAAAAGGAAAAAAATGCAAGTAATGGTTTAATTGTGCTTTGTTTAACTTGTTATAACAAGTTAAATTACTAGTGCCCTATAAATGAGATCACCTTGTGGAGGCCCACTGATCCGCCCCTTCCTGCTCTGCCACAGGAAATGTCACAACTGTGGTACCCTATAAAGGAGTGTAGCATGGGGTGGTTGGGGATGGGGTGGCTGAGCCCTTCCCTGCCCAAAAGAAGAACCACGGATGAAAGAACAAGGAGGTAAGAGCAGAAACAATCAGTCAACAACAAATGCAGTAACCCTGAAAGCTTATCCTAATGTTAGATAAAACTGTAAAACCTGTAAAGCACCACCTGTAATAATTTCAGAGAAGATATACCCTGTAAGAAACACTTTGCTCCAGAGAAAATAAAGCAGTAACAGAAGATATACCTTACAAAGTCAATTTGAATCAGAAGATTACAGCAGTAATCTGTTAGCACACACCTGTAGGCACACCTTGTAATAATGCAGAAGAAGGTATACCAGCAACAACAATCTGAATCAGAGAAAAAATAAAGCAATGAAATGTTAGCAACAAACAGTAGCAATCCCTGTGAGTAAAAAATAAAAACACCACCACACAGTAAATCTGCTTAGCCAAACTAAGTCTTAATCCTTCTCCCTTGCTCTGGTAAGTTTCTCTACTCTGCCTTTCAAGCAGTCTTAGAAGGAAAGAGCTCAGGTGAAGCTAGGTGCCATGGCCAGCAAACCAAGTTACCTACAGAATTTATAAACAGAATCAGAGTTCTGTATGCTTTCCCTTCTGCATGCATCTTTTGTAATGATGAGCTAACAGATACGTTTTGGTTATCCAGAGGCACATGCCAGGGTTGCCTTTTATCCACTTATCTTTTTAATTTATATATTAAACCTTTAACTAGAATGCTTAATCTAACACACTTAGTTAAGGGAATTGCAGTGGGAGAGCGGGCTTACAAGATATCAACTTTTGCAAATGATATCCTGCTTCACCTCTTGGATTGGACAAAATCTCTGCCGGAGGCCCAAGCTATTATTTCAAAATTTAGCTAATTATCAGGCTACAAATTAAACTCCAATAAAACAGTTATATGCCCTCTCTCCTGTCTTTGTTCTAAAACTTTTTGTCAAGAACTGGGATTCCTATGGGAAACATCCGCTTTGTCATATTTGGGTATCAAACTTTCAAAGGGCTACAGTAAACTAAAGACTTTAAATCTGGATTTGGTGATACAGCAAGTCAAAGGGGACCTGGTTAGATGGCATCATCTATCATTGTCATTGTGGGGCAGAGACAACCTCATAAAAATGTGTGTTTTGCCAAAGCTGATTTACCCCCTTGGTATGTTGACAAGGTGCCTTCGTAAATGAGTCTTTGATTCAAAGGTCTATAAACCAATGATCTACTAAATAAATAGAATGTTTACCACATGCATACCTAAACAGTGGTTTGTTAAACTGTCCTCCTTATGTTCTGCATTTTTGTGGCTAGGTAAGCCTCCCCGTAGAGCATACAGGAAGATATGCAGACCCTATAAACTTGATGGCTTGCAACATCAAGATTTTTTTAACTACTATTTAGCCTTTCAAGGTGCCAAATATTTTCAATGGGGAGATGTAGCTTTATCAGCTCCCGCCTCGACTTGCTGGTAAGAAATAGAACATTTGCTGGTTAAAAAATATAATATTTCCTTGGCACCTTTATTATATGTTCCTTTCTCTGCTTTGTCTAAAGCACTACACAATTCCCCCATAGGATGGAACATTAGAGCTCATTCCCAACTATACAGATTGTTAAAAATCTCCATCTAAGAACTTTGGATCAACCCTTATTTAATAATCCAAATTTCTGTACAGCAGGTAAACCAATTCCACCCACATTTTGACCTGAAATATCCAGATCAAAGTTAGTTGATCTGTTTATTGACAACAAGATTATCTCCTTTTTGATCTTGCAGAACCAGTTATCTGTATCTCCTATTGCTTATTTCAAGTATGTGCAGATTAACAATTGCATTAAAAAAAATTTAGGGCCCCCTTCCTGGCCATGCTCTGCATGCCCTCTTTTTCAGGAGTATATTATCCATGCCTCTAAGAGAAAAGTCATTTCTGGAATATATAAGGCTCTGACACATCAAGCCAGATTCCACCAGTTGTCTACTATTGGCAAAGTACTCTACGTATCAATTGATCTCACATTTTGTAATACTATATGTAACAACATCTACACATATATTAAACAGGATTGATTAAGATTACTGCAATTTAACATCTTACGCAACCTTTACTATACCCCCTACATGTTATTTCAGATGAATACATTATCTACACCAGGGTGTAACTGCTGCAGCAATACTGAGGGTAATCTATTCCATAAACTGTGGGATTGCCTCTCTTCAAAGATGTTATGGTCTTTAGTCCAAAAAAAAGCTTCCCCATTATTAGACCATAAAAACTACTTTACCACAGAGATTTGTCTCTTGGGAGATTATTCCACAGTTGCTACATCTAAACATAAATATTATATAACCCAGATTTCCTCAGTATCCTAGCTTCCTATAGTACAACATTGGTTGGGGGACTGGACACCTTCTATTTCATAATCGCTGCAGGAACGTTTAGGTGCTTTAAACACCAAAAAGGCTATTACAACCATTAATCATAATTATATTGGGTTCCAGGCTTGTTGGGCAGATTTCCAGATATTTTTCTTCCAGTAAATTTGTTAATACATCCATGGAAATGGCTAATTTGTACAGGATTTATGATACTGCTAATAATTACAGCAGGTTGACAGTTTTGTTAGAAATGTCTGATACATAGAAGATCTGCTAGACTTCAAAATCACCAGAGGTGGTTGCACAAGGGAGGGTGGGTGGGGAGGAGTCTGTATTGGGTAGTGGGAGGAGGGGTGAATCAGAGTGAGCTGTATCTTTCCTTTTCCCTTTTTATTCTTCTTCATTCCTTTTTGTTATTTGAATGTACATTTTGATGTTGTTATTATTAAAACAGTGAATAAAGTTTATTAAGTTGCAAATCCCTTTTTGTGAACTGTCAAAATCCCTTTTCGCGAGCCAAATCCCTTTTCATGAGCTGTAAAATCCTTCTTCATGAGAAATCCCTTTTCATGAGGTAGGGCCATCTGGCCATCTCACAAAAAAGGGATTCTGACAGTTCACAAAAAGGGATTTGTTGTGAAAAGGGATTTTGATGGCTCAAGTAAAGGGAATACTTTCTAAAATCCCATTTCACGAGCTGTCAAAATCCCTTTTCCTGAGCCAATCCCCCTTCATGAGCTGTCAAAATCCATCTGGTTATCATCTCACAAAAAAGGGATCGGCCTTCAAAAAAGGATTTTGATAGCTCGCGAATAGGGATTGGAAGTGTCACTAAAAGGGATTTCTAAATTTTAAAATAAGTGTTTTTTGAATAAAATAAAGTAAACCAAAGGCACAGATGTGAGCAGAACATCCCAATGAACTAAAGCCTTGCTTGATTTTCTTCAGAAGGAATCACTTGGGCAAGTTATAAAATGTTGTTTAGGCACAAAAATTGAAAACAAGATGGTGGCTTGCAAAAAGGGATTTTTTTCTCACAGACAGGGGTTTTATAAATTCCTCTTTGCAAGTTGTCAAGATCCCTTTTCGTGAGCCCAAATCTCTCTTCAAACCTGTGCAGTTATCCAAAAGACTGAACTGAGCATGCTCAGAACCCACAATTTCAAAACTGAATCACTTTGGAATGGATTAATACTTTTTCACCACACCAATGTTGGCTTGTTCTTTGTGGCAAGCCCTTTGTACCCTGAAAATGTCAGACCCAAATTCAAATGGTGTGGTTGCATTATGATGAGGGAAAAAACAGCAAAAACTGGAGGAAAAAAGCGACTTTTACACTTTTTTCACTATGCACAGCATGAAAACTGCAATTCTGATAAAAATAAAATTTAGTTCTTTCAAGAGATCTACCCCATGGGATGGCACACACCAAATATCATGCAAATCTGTTAAACAGTTACAAAGTTATTAAAGTGCAAAAGATGAGGTTTAGCATTAAACTGCCTACTCAACCCTAACTATAATGGCACTATCGCACCACTATATATTTTTATTATAGGGGTGCGGTCACGCTCCTATAGTTAGGGTTGAGTAGTCACTTCAATGATAAACTTAAAATGTACTTTAATAACTTTCAACAGATTTGCACAACATTTGGTATGCACTGTCCTGCGGGGTAGGTCTCCTGTTGTGACAGGTTACATTCTGGTCAGATGTGCAGTCTCCGAATTATGGAGAGGTGAAAAAAACATGTTTTCGCTCACTGACTTTGCTCGGATTTTTCTTTGAACTTGCCTACAGCCCAGACAGTTTAGTATTTTGGTCTGAAATTTTCAGGGCAGAAAGGGACTACCCCAAAGATGCACCTTTTGCTAGTCTGATGAAAAAAATAATAAGCAGTTTTTAAGTTATTGTAATTTGAAAATTTGGAAAAAAAAAATTTCTAAACATGCTCAGTAAGCACTACAATTTAGCTGTATGAAATGAAAAAGGAATCCTGCTTCATATGGGAAAACTCCTTCTTCATATGGCTGAAAATTCAAATTTGGAAACCTCCCAAAATGTTATTCTAGGGAGGAACCAACACATGTAGCTTGCTTATTGGGACCCCTCAGGTGCATTCTGCACTTCACTGCTCGGAAAATGCCCTTAAAATGTGTTTTTATTTAATACTGAAATTTGTCTTTAGTATTGGCATAATACAAAATAGGATCTCACTTCATATGACAAGATAAGAAGTAAGATCCTACTTCGTGAGCCAAAAATAGGAATTTGAAAATAAATGTTTCTGCTGACATCAGAGTGCCCAATCCCCATGTCAGCATTAAACGCCCACCCTCTGCCAGTGTGGAACACTGGGGAGCCCACTCCCAGTGTCCCCAACAGAAGAAAACAGTACATTTCTGATAATGGGGTGCCCAATCCCCATGTCGGCATTAGCCCTCCCAAGGCGGGACACTGGGAAGCCCAGTCCCAGTGTCCCCAGTTATATCATACCCAGCACCATCAGTATTGTCAGACACTTGGGAGCCTACTCCCAGTGTCCCAAAATGTTTATTTCAGTAAAGTATACCTGAAAAAAAGAGAATAGTACCCTGTCTTCTTATTTTTTTTAATCCTGTAAAAAGAAAATGATTGCTCATCATCTCCCATACCCTCCCATCCCTCCCTCCCACTGAGCAACCCACCACCTCACACCCACCCCTTGCCCTATACTTACCATCAGAGGTTGGTGGCTGTCATCTTCTGTGGACTGGGACATGTCTGCACTCTTTGAAGCCAAACTGCAAACTAAAGAATCGAGGTAAGTGCCGTATAATGGCTGTCACTTTTGTTTTTAACTTATGTTGATATCTCAGCCATTTCTAGGTATATTTGCACCAAATTTTTAAAATGGACTTTTTGGGACCCTACCTCCTGAACACTGGCACTGTTATTTCGTTACTCAGTCCTGAAAGATGATTTCATGGTCACTGCATGGAATCACCTTTCAGGACCAATTAACAAAATGACTGTATCACTGTTCATGAAGTGGGGTCCCAAAAAACCCATGTTGAAAATTTGGTGCAAAAATTCCAAAAAATGCCCAAGTTACAAGTGGTCGTTAAAATTCTTCTACACACAGTCGTAACTTAGTCAATTTTTGATATTTTCACTCTAAATTTTCAGCATTGCCATTTTTTCACATCACCTCATGAACGGTATAGCTGTCATTTTTCCCATCCTGCCCAAAACATGTTTTCGCTCCTGTGGAGCAGAATGGCGCATATACTACACAAAATCACTGTTCAAGATTGACTAATGAAATGACAGTGCCAGTGTTCATGAGGTGGGGTCTCCAAAAGGCCATGCTGAAAATTTGGTGAAAAAAATCCCTAAAAATGCCTGAGTTATGTCTATCCATCAGTCTGTTGAATTTACTCAATGTACGCGATAACTTTGGTACTTTTCAATATTCTGATGCCAAATTTTCAACATAGCCATTTTTACACACCACCTCATGAACAGTACAGCTGTCATTTTTTGTATCCTGTCTGAAACATGTTTTCACTCCCGTGGTTCAGAATGGTGTGTAAGCTGTGCAAAATCACCTTACAGGATTGATTAACAAGATGACAGTGCCAGTGTTCATGAGGTGGGGTCCCCAAAAAGCCATGCTGAAAATGTGGTGAAAATATGCCCAAAAATGCCCAAGCTACGTGCATCCATTAAATTTATTCAACACACACATATAACTTTGGTATTTTTCAATATTTTAACACTATATTTTCAACATAGCCATTTTTTCACACCACCTTGTGAATAGAATAGCTGTTATTTTTCACATCCTGCCCAAAATGTGTTTTCACACCTGTGGCACAGAATGGCATTGCAGTTGTGCATTATTAAGTGTTGCCTTGTATTTCACAATTTCTTTGTACCTGGCTACATGAGGTGGAGTAATAAGATGGCTATGCTGATAATTTGGTCACTGTTCACTTCCACACCTACATACATATGCACATCTATGGAGGTATTGGAGCACAGGGTCCTAAGGACCCTGTGTTCTCACAATAAAATAAGGACATTTCCATCTCAAAAAGTAAGAAAACTTACTTCAAAAACTCCTTTAATGCATCAGTTAGGGTTCCTATTATAGAGACAAAGTATGGAAATTCAATGTTAGGTTCTCATCCCTACCAACCCCCTCCCCACCTTCCACACATCAACAGGCATCGGGGTGTGCCTTGGGGTCATCCACCTAACTCTCACCCCATTCTCCTATACTGTACCATTTCAGCTTCCTTACAAATGGAATGGGGTGAGAATTAAGGCTGACAACCCCAAGGCACACCCCAACACCTGTTGGTGTGTTGTGGGTAGTGGGGTGGGAACCCTAGTACTGAATTTCCATACTTTTGTCTCTGTATTAGGAACCCTAACTGATGCATTAACTGAGTTTTTTGCAATGAATATCTCTCTCTCTCTCTCTCTCTTTCTATATGTGTGTGTGTGTATATATATATATATATATATATATATATACACATACACACTCTCACACAGATGTGTTAGCCATGATGAAGTGTAGTGACTTGCAGTAATGACATGACACTAAATCTGGCATGACAAAAGGGCTTAATTGCCATTGACTTACAATGGCCTTTGCAGTAAATTGCAGTATTCTGTGATATTCTGCAGCATTTCTGTGCTTCATCCTGGCTAGACACATCTGTATATACTGTATATATCTCTCTCTAATTATAGTGGCATGGTCGTACCACTATAGTTAGAGTTGAGCGGCCAGTTACATACTAAAGTCAAAAGTTTGAACATTAATAACTTTGGACCAATTCAATGGATTTGCCTGAAATTTGGTACACACATTGTGGGGCTTTAGATCTCTTGAGCTGCCAAATTGCGTTTGTGTCAGAATGCTGGTCTTCGTGTACGAAAGCAATGAATAATGCAAAATTACCCATTTTTGGAGGCAACTTTTGGCATTCTTAATGTGGTCCTGCATGGCCATGTGTAGTATGCCACTCTGACAAATGGCTTGTTTGAAAGAGATTTGGAGGCTGAATATGCCGGCTTTTGTTTGGTGAAAAAATATTAAGGCATTCAAAAGTTATGGCACTTTTAAGTTCCCATTATAAGTCAATGGGAAAATTTATATGTATATCTTGCGATCCAAGAATGGGGGTTCTGGCCATCTGGTCTCACCTGGCGATCAAACAATTTGCAGCCTCACAGTTCAAGAATCTTTGTTCCAGAGGAATTTTCAAAATTCTTTGCCCACGAGGTCCGGTATCTTGTTTTCAGTTTTCCATTCACACAAACACAAATATCTCTGCTCAGGGATCACTTCTGAAGTAAAACTTCGATGGGTTTTACTCAGGGGACCCTGATCTATCAAGCCATGGCTTTGGTTCCATCCAAATTGGTCAAAAAATAGAGTTATAAGCTTTTAAAATCTTAATTCGCGGCTCGCTAATGATCTTTGATCACGAGCCTGCAAATTCTTTGATCGTGAGATTCTTTGATTGCAATCTTGCATCGTGACCTAACTCACTAATATCTCATCTCAGGGGTGGGCTAGGGACACAAATGAGGGCTTGTTTTGCTCAGGAGGGTCCGTTATGTCGAACCATGCCTTTGGTTTGGTTCAAATTGGTGAATAAATCGAGTTTCACCCTTTTTTTATTCTTTGATCATGAGCTTGCAAATTCTTTGATTGTGAGGCTGCAAATTCTTTGATCGTAAGATTCTTTGATCGTGATCTTGCATCATGAGTAAGGGACGAGATGGGAGAATTTAAAAATAATTTTTCTCAGCCCACGGGTGCCCTAGAAAGTCAAATAAAGGTGGGTTTTACTAAGGGGGCTTCATTCTGTCGAACCATGGTGGTGGTTTACTGCAATTCCTTCAATTATTTGATTTATTAAGTTTTTTTATTCTTTGTTCATAAGCCTGCAAATTCTTTAATCATGAGGCTGCAAATTCTTTGATCGTGAGATTCTTTGATTGCAATCTTGCATTGTGAGTGAGGGATGAGATGGCCGAATTTAAAAATAATTTTTCTCAGCCCATGGGTGCCCTAGGAAGTCAAATGAGAGTGGGTTTTACTCAGGGGGGCTTCATTCTGTCAAACCATGGTGGTGGTTTACTGCAATTCCTCCAATTTTTTAATTTATAACATTTTTTATTCTTTGTTCGCGAGCCTGTAAATTCTTTGATCGTGAGGCTGCAACTTCTTTGATCGTGAGATTCTTTGACTGCGATCTTGCATCATGAGCGAGGGACAAGATGGCCTAATTTAAAACTCAATTTTCTTAGCCCAGGGGTGTCCTAGGAAGTCAAATGAGGGTGGGTTTTACTCAGGGGGCTTCATTCTGTTAAACCATGGTGGTGGTTTACTGCAATTGCTTCTATTTTTTGATTTATTAATTTTTTTATTCTTTGTTCATGAGCCTGCAAATTCTTTGATCATGAGAGTCTTTGATCTTGATCTTTGATTGCAAAATAGGGACAAGATGGGCAGATTTTTTTTATAATGGAATAGATAGGGAAATTTTGCCAATTTTGACACTGAATATCTCAGAAATAGTTTGGTCTTTTTACTTGAAATTTGGAGGGAAGAAAGACAACATCTCACAGATGTGTCTTTTAGTGGATTGGTCAAAAAAATTACAGGGCAGAAAAGTTACAGCACTATGAATTTGGCACTTTTTCCCATAGGATAACATTATGGCATCCGCCATATTACAGGAATTCTTTGCCGCTCTGCTGGAAAATAATGGTTTGGTCTTTTGGGCTGAAATTTGGAGGGAAGAAAGCCAACATCCTACAAATGTGCCTTTTGGTAGTTTGGGGAAAAAATATTACAGGGTGGCAAAGTGACATCGCTCCAAAGTTGACAGTTTTTTCCCATAGGATAACATTATGGCGTCCGTCACATCTTTCAGGGCCCGTATCTCAGAAACATTGTGAGATACAGACTTTTTGGCAAAATAATGCTTAGCCCCCAAATGTAATAATTAATACAAAATTTTAATTTTTTTCCTACATCCTACGGTTCCTGAGATATAAGCAATTTAGTATTCCAAGTCATACTTTTCTTCTCCAAAGTGAATTATAATGCATACATTCTTTGTTTTCAATCAGTTTTTTCAATGCACTTTTTGGGGGAAAAGAAGTGTGTGCCCCTTTGTTACTGTGACAGTTAGTGTTTCCAGTTGCACTTCTGTTACCATTCAAATCACTTTTCCTGTCTATGCCACCATGCGCGTAACGGTTTGCGTTTTCATATGCACTTGCATTTCTGTTTCTTTTGTCTTTACTGTTGCTGTTACTGTTACCATTTACATTTACTATTGCGGTACCATGACCTTATGTGTAACAGTTTGCATTTTTGTATGCGCTTGTGTTTCTGTTTTTATTGGCTTTATTGTTGATGTTACCATAACCATTTGCATTTACAATTGTGGTTCCGTGAGTGTGCGCATTACGGTTTGCGCTTTCGTACATACTTGCTTTTCTGTTTACTTTGGTGTTATTGTTGGTGTTACTGTTACCATTTGCGTTTACAACTGTGGTACCATGAATGTGTGTGTTACTAGTTGCATTCTGTATGCACTTCTGTTTGATGTCTCCATTTACGTAACTGTTTGCTTCGGCATCACTTCACGCTTGTGTTTCTATTAATGTATGCTTTGCCATTTATGTTTGCTTTGCCATGTGCACTATTATTGCTGCTTGCATTTACTTTGCAGTTCCTGTTACTGTGTAACAAGACATCACGTGGAGGGCCCCACGCTGCCGCCACTACATTCTTTTCATTATTTATCATCCTCATCCTCAAAAAGAAGGGAAATTAGAGCCAAAAAACTCTGTTTAATGCATCAGTTAGGGCTGTTCCACAGCAAAAATGCTAGGAAATTCAGGGTTAGGGTTGAAACCCCTTGAACCCCCAGCCCACCCACCCAACTGGCAATGGGGTGTGCATTGGGGTCGCCGGTCCTAACTCTCACCCATTCTCCTATACTCAGCTTTTTATTACGTGATGGGGTGAGAGTTAGGGCCGATGACCCCAACACGCACCCCGATGCCAGTGGAACAACCCTAACTGATGCATTAAATGGATTTTTTTGTCGTATATATATATATATATATATATATATATATATATATATATATACACACACACACACATATATATATATATATATATATATATATATATATATATATTTTAGTAGCACGGTCGCACCATTATAGTTAGGGTTCAGCGGTCAGTTATATACTAAAGTCAAATGTTTGGGTGTTAATAACTTTGGACCCATTCAATAGCTTTGCCTGAAATTTGGTACATGTGTTGGGGCATGGTAGATCTCTTGATCTGCCAAATAGTGTTTTGGTCGGAGTGATGGTCTTTGTGTACGAAAGCACTGAAAAATGCAAGATTATCCATTTTTGGAGGCACCTTTTGGCATTCTGAATGTGGTCCTGCATGGCTGTCATGTGGCATGCTGCTCTGTGAGATGGCTTGTCTGAAAGAGCTTTGGTGGCTGAACATGCTGCTTTTCATTTGGTGAAACAATATTAAGGCATTCAAAAGTTATGGCATGTTTAATTTCCAATTATAAGTCAATGGGAAAATGTTTATGTATGTTTTGCAAACAAAGAATGGGGTTCTGGCCAACTTGTCCCACCTGGTGATCAAAGAATTTGCAGCCTCATGGTTCAAGAATCTTTGTCCCTGAGGATTGTTTCAAATTCTTTGCTCGTGAGGTCCGCCATCTTGTAATCAGTTTTCCAATTAGAAAAACACAAATATCTCAGCTCAGGGGTCATTTCTGAGGTAAAACTTGGATGGGTTTTACTCAGGGGACCCCAATTTATTGAGCCATGGCTTTGGTTCCATCCAAATCGGCCTAAAAATAGAGTTTTCAGCTTTTTAAATCTTTGTTCGTGGCTTGCTAACGATCTTTGATCACGAGCCTGCAAATTCTTTGATCGTGAGATTCTTTGATCGCGATCATGCATCGCAAGTGAGGGACAAGATGGCCAGATTTAAAACTGTGTTTTTGTAGCCCAGGGGTGCCCTACAAAGGTATATATAAGGGTGGGCTTTGCTCAGGGGGCTTCGTTCTACCCCATCTGAATAAAACAACTTTTTTCTCCTTTATCCCTGGTAGTCTAGTGGCCCCCCCAATGAGTATTTAAAAAATATGACTGTTTTTATCCATGGTAGTCTAGTGGCCCCCCCATGTATGTTTATTAATATCTCTTCCATATGCATCAGTTAGGGCTGTTCCACAGTGACAAAAATGAGGAAATTCAGTGTTAGGGTTGCCACCCCTTGCACCCCATGCCCACCCCATCCCTACCAACAGGCATTGGGGTGTGTGTTGGGTTCATCGGCTCTAACTCTCACCCCATTCCATGTGTAAATAAACTGAGGTGATGCAATATAGGAGAATAGGGTGAGAGTTAGGACCAATGACCCCCAATGCACACCCTGATGCCTGTTGGTGGGGATGGAGTGGGTGTGGGATGCAAGGGGTGGCAACTCTAACAGCAAATATCCTCACTTTTGTCGCTGCAGAACAACCCTAACTGAAGCATTAAACAGAGTTTTTTTGCCATGAATTTCCCTTCTTTTTGAGAATGTGCACTATAAATAGTGAATGGAATGTGGTAGTGGAAGTGCGGGGCCCTTTGAGCCCCCCACTCCCACCATTTGATTGTTTGTCTCTTTGCTGCACAAAAACTGTATGACTGACTGAAATTAAAATTGGTAAATGAACACATGTACCATGGCACACCGTGTGTCCACAATTGTGTGTATATCCGTTCAAAGGTCACACAGTGCCACGAGCAAACAACATAACATGCTCAAGTCAGCAACCATAAGTGCCAGTGACCCAAACATTGTAACAGTCAAAGATGTATTATAAATCTTTGTACTTTCCAAATGCCAGGCAAATCGGACACACAGTTCATAAGTTATTGAAGCATAATGAACCAAAGTGTCATTTGTCAGAGTGGCATAATTCCACACCTGTTAATGTTTTACACACCAAACCACTGCAAGGCACCTCCGTACCACAAGGGCTACGTACATTATAAATTTCAAGCCAGTAGTACCATGCAGAACGCTATACACAAAACATTAACTGCATCATGCAGTATCTCCACAGTGAATTATTTTTCCAGCATGTAAACAGCATTGTTCATATTCCCAGGACATCCACTGAACACCCTTCAAATTTCATGTGAAAAGACCACACCGTTCCAGAGATATGGATCTGTTCATGAAAAAGGTTTACCACAGTGTGACATGAGAGTGAAATTTTCAAATCAACCATAGATTAATTGTGTAATACAGGTTAAGATACTATGACCCATATATGAAAAAATCACAATGTTTTAAGATAAAAAATGTTAAGGTTCCCAAGAAAATGGGGTCTAGAGTGATGATTGTATCAAGACACACTGTGATGAGTGTAACAATACATACCACACACCGTGGTGAGTGTAACAAGATACATCACACATCACTGCAAGTGTAATAATGGGCGATCATAGATGAGTTGTATAATACAACTTAAGATACTATGACCCACATGTGAAAAAATCACAATGTTTTAATATAAAAAATGTTAAGGTTCCTAAGAAAACTGGGGTCTAGTGTGATGATTGTAACAAGACACACTGTGATGAGTGTAACAAGACACACTACACACCATGGTGAGAGTAACAAGACACACCACACATCACTGTGAGTGTAATAAAGGGCACCAGGGTCGGACTGGCCTGGCCGGATACCTGGAAATTTCCGGGTGGGCCCCCCTGCCGTGCATACTTCACATATAGCAATGCGTATATGGAGGGGGCAGCTGTCAGAACAGAAACTGTTCAGGGCCAGGCCCCTTCATGTACACTGTGAGAGTGAGACTGGAACTGTCAGTAAACAGTGCAGGATGAGGGAGACCGAGATCAAAAGAAACGTCCGGTGCAGCAAGTAAGTGTGACAGTGCCCCTCTGCCTTTGATCTTCTTCACGCTAAATGACTTAACGTAATTAAACACAATTTAGGAGTAGCCCAGAGCAGAGAAAAAACAAAGGAAGGATTAAGACATGAACTCAGACACTGACAAACCCTGGAGCCTTCCCTGCATGACTTTTGCCCAGTTGCCGCTCAGCTAATTGTAATTGGTCAACTGGTGTGAGGGGGAGTGGTAAGCACTGGTGGCGGGGCGGGCTCTTGCCTCTTCAAAATACCAGGTTTACCTGTGTCTGATTCCTGGGTCCGATTCTATTTGTTGAAATCCTTCTTTCATTTCGGCACAAGGGCACACGCCACGGCGCAACATGCGGCTCACACACCGGGTCTCTCGAGTGAGTTTTTCTAACTAAATGGAAAAAATGTTCACTGTCACTTTCCCTCTCTCTGCTGCCAGTGATGGGCCATTGCCCGGACCATTTCAATTTTACAGGTACTCTGCAATGCATATAAAATTTGAGACTGGAGGGACAGGGACTTGGAAGGGGTGAGTCAGTGTTGTGTTGGCCGGCAGCCAATTGGTAGGCAAAAAGGGTGGGAGGCGTGCCTTACATAGTGAACTGCTGAGCTGTTGGAAGGGGGATCGGATTGTATTTGTACCTACTGATTGTGCATGGAAAACAGCAGCAGATGGTTTCTGGTGGAATCGGAGCTGCAGCAGCAGGTGCTTGGACTGAGTCACGCACAGGCTCCTTTCCTGCAGGTCAAAAAACCAAAGCAGGCTGCGGGATCGATTGGCACATGGCTGTAGTCACAGCCGGCTTATATCAGGTTAGAGGTGAGGCTCAAGGCTGTGGTTGAGCTTTGTGCTGGTGGATGGTGGTCATGACTGGGGGATGGGTGGAGTGGATGCCATAGAAGCCATGTGCTGGGGAGGAGTTCCGTTTGGTGTAGAGGCTGCTGCTGGTAGTGCAACTAGGTGAGGGTTTTAAAGCTTATATATATATATATATATATATATATATAGAGGGCTTGAAACTATCAACCATTGTGAGGTGGGGATGAGCAGAGTCTGGTGCTGGGTTTGGAGATAGTCTGCTGTTGGTGGGGAATCTGTCTGAGTCTGCTTGGGGATGAGAGGGGGAACTGAGACTGCAGTGTGATTGTGTAGGTGGGGGCTTGAGACTTTCACCGCTGTTGGGGTAGAACCAAAGTCTGGTACTGGTTTGGGGATCATCTGCCGACTGCTTTTGACAAGGAATGTCTGGTTTGGTGGTGATAGTGGGCTGAAACTGTCTGCTGTGTATGTTGGGGGGGTATTGAGAGACTGTCCATCGCTGGGGGTGTTGAACCAGAGTCTGGTTCTGGGGGTTTGGGATTGTCAGCGTCTGCTGTTGGTGGGGAATCTGTCTGGTTTGGGTGTAGGTATGGGTGTGTGTGTTTGTGTGTGTGTGCGTGTGCATATGCATGTGCATGTGCTTGAGCTTGTGACTGTCCACCGCTTGGGGGCTGAATCAGAGTCTGGTACTGGGGCTGGGGATCATCTGCTGCTGGCGGGGAATCTTTGTCTGTGTGTATGGGGGGGGGGCTTGAGACTGTCCTCCACTGTGCAGCATTGAACCAGAGTCTGGTGCTGGGGTTGGGGATCAACATCTGCTGCTGGTGGGAAGTGAGAGGGGAACCAAGACTACAGTGTGTATTTTTGTTTGAAGGGGGGGTTGAACTGGAATCTGGTGATGGGGTTGGGGATCATCTGCATCTGCTGTTGTCAGGGAATATTTGTCTCATTTAGTGGTGTGAGGAGTCTAAGACTGTCTGCAGTGCGTGTGTGTGTGTATGTGTGTGTGTGTGTGTGTGTGTCTGGGGGGCACTGGGGGCATTGAACCAGAGTCTGGTGCTGGGGTTGGGCATTATCTGCTGTTGGTGGGGAATCTTTGTCTTGTTTGGTGGTGTGAGGGGGTCTGAGACTGTCTGGGGCTGGGGATCATCTATAAAGAAAATCTGCGTGGTTGCTCACCTGCTCTGGGGAGGGAGGGAATCAGGACCCACTGCAATACACCCACCTGGGGTGGCAGGGACATCAATGGTATGCATTTATTTTACTGTCTTACTTTCTATTTATTTTAACATCACCAGTTGAGATAAACCTTACATTATTACTTGAAGGGAATTGTCCACCTAACATCAGGCCCCACCTTAGTGTGAGGCAGGGCCCAGTTAGCATTTTCAAAACAGTTTTTTAACTTGCACTGAGATTAGTTATTTAGATTTTATCTGGTTGATCCTGTTGCCACTTTGAAAGCAGTGAATTGCTAATCTATACTTGATCTTGATATAGAACTGAGACATCTACAGTACAAACTGGAGCCATTAATAGCTCCAAATATACAGGACCCCTATGCACTCTCCCGCAGCTGCTCCGTGGCTCATATGCCATTCTCAGGACAGCTGCAGGAGGTTGTGATGTGCTGCTAGGAGGTGCTTGCTGTCAAAATGCTGGTGGGGGGATGGCAAGATCAACCCGATACAATATAAATAACTAAACTATGTGTAAGTTAAAAAAATTAGATTGTTTGCAAAAATGCTAATCAGGCCCTAAATCATACTGAGGTGGAGCCCGATTTCAAGTGGACATTTCCCTTTAAGTCTTTATAACTGGGTCAGGGAATAGCTTTCTTCCAAATAGGATACATGCTGTTACTTTATGGTTGAATATACAGGATACAGTTTGTATGCTAGGGCAAACCATTGATGGTAAAACTGTGCAACAGTCTGTATATGAGGGTATAATGCAGCAGGTACCAGGGCCCCTGTGACCCCACTTCCAGGTGGGCCCTTTGCTTCTCAGTCCGACCCTGAAGGGCACCACACAACAGTTAATGAGTAAAAAGGTTTACTTATGTAGACTGAAGGCTTTTTAAACACATTACATTAAAAAAACAACATATTTATTATAAATACACTACTTTAAACTATTCTACATGGCACGGAACACTCAAGACCATTCAACAGTAGAGGAACAGAGCACTCAAGGCCATTTGACAGTACGAAACAGTCAGCATGCACACTCCACATGATCCTTCAATCAAGGGAAAGGCATGGAACACTCAGGACAATTTGTCGGAACAAAAGATGGGATATTATAAAAAGGCTTTCAGAAATACTGCAATCTGATTTGCTGTTAGAAGCCCAAAAGCCTTAAAATATCCCTGTTACATTGTCATGTACAGCCTGATTACCATGGCATAAATTTTTATAATTGCAGTAAGGTACTCCCAAGAGTTAGATTACCAGTCTGTTAAGTACCCCACCAGCACAGAAGGCACCAAGAATACACCCTCCAACCACAAGCCACCAGTAGGGAAGCCGCATAGTGTTCATGAAGGCTGAATATGAATGCTCATACAGGCCAAGTCAAAGACTGGCTGGGACACACTCCCACGCCAGCATAATAACCACAGCATGACTACACCACTTCTCTTATTTTATCCAGACACAATGATTCTGACAACCAGAAGCATTGAGGTTGTGTGAGTATTCATATTTGGCCATAATGAGACCAGAGTCAAAAGGAACCAAGAGTACCCCCAACTACCACCCACAGGCAGGGAAGCCACATTGTGCTCAAGAAGGCCAAATACGAATGCTCACACAGGCAGAGTCAAAACACATTTTCACTTTTTCTGCATACATTATTACTATATAGCATTTATTCCAACATTAAAAATAAAAAACAAAGCATTCACAGTTCACAGTACATTAAGCCCCCAACCCACCCCTTTACAAAATGCGTGGACAGCAATTACAAAGAATGCCCAAAATGTTATTTCGGTCACTGCCCTCTCACACTTTCTTGTAATGACAAAACAATGAGACCTAGCCCTTCATCTGATTAACCCGTGTGACAGACCATGAGTAAAATGACTCCACTACCTACACAGCTCAGTTACAAGGAGGTCTTGGGAAGGAGATTGTGAACAATACCGAAATAAAAATAATACAACAGGATACAGAAGGTACATCAAAATATTTGGCAGCAAAATAAAACAAAAAAATACCCTGGTAAAACAGAACATCAACTACATTAATAGCACATTTAAAAATTATTTTATTCTATGGTAACCGAGTAAGGACCACTAGGCACACATGCCTGTTTTCAGAGATGACCAGGGAACACAAGGGAGGTTTAGGGATTTGCTCAGAGTCATACAGTGTGCAAGTGGAGGTTGAAGGAATGAAACCCAAGCCCGTCTGTTAGATGTAGCAAGCTCATTTACAGCTTCTACCTTCTAGGCTGTGCAGTGTTGCTGCATTGGAGCACACACAGTTAGCTTCGCAATGAAATTTATTGCACTAGAGCAGGTGTCAACCTTAACATTCATTTACTAGCCCTGGTACTCTTGCAGATTGCTGCAGGCTACTGCAGAATGTCTCTTACTTGCCTGGCTGGGCTAGTGCAATTCCTCCAGTGGAAAGCTGCAGTTCCATTCTCAATCCGGGTATCAAATAAATAAATAAATAAATATAATTGATATGTAATTTAAAGCCAGGTCTTTTTCATGGAGGGTTAGCTATGTGCTGCCTTAGCATTAGTGAAATGAAACAAAGAAAGAATGCCTGTGTGTAGTGCGTTTACAAACTGTTTCATTTTATGCCGACTACTGCTTTTATTTTTTGCTGGTGAAGATCCTATCTCCTTTTCCTTTCCTTATTTAGCTCAGCACTCATGGCAGGCAGATTTGTGACTGTGTTCAGGAGCAGCAGTTCTAGGGTTGCCACCTGTCCAGTCGTAGACCGGATAATCCGGTTTTCAGGGTCCTTATCTGGTTATCCGGTTTTGATTCAATGTAGTCCAGTTTTTGGGCCATTTTGAGTGCTCAGATGGTATTAAAACTGATTGTATCAAATCATTTACTGTTGCATGCACGCCCAGGTTACAAAAAAAGGTTCTGATGTCACTAGTCACAAGCCTTTGTTTGTAAAACTAATCTGTCTAAAAGGTGTAAAGTATGGCCATTAAGACCATTAGCAGTAAATCAACCTAATCTTTTCAACTCTAAATTTTAAGTATGTTTTTTTACTGCCATGACAGGAAACAGCTTTACACCTTTGTATGCTGAAATGGGTTCCTTTTTGTTTTTCCTATAGTCTCATATGTTTTAGACCAACTTTTTCATATTATTTTTCACATTTTTATTGTCTTTGTCACTGTATTGATTATTTTCTCCCCTAAGTCCTCAGCAGCTGTTGCTCTAATTTTTTATACTACCAACCTGAACATTCCATGTACAGGGGCAGATCCAGGAGTCCTATAGATGGGGGAGCTCAAGCCAGATAAAAAAAATAAAAATATTAGACTGCGGGTCTGGTGGGCTGCCTAGGTCCCCCAGACATTTTTTAACATTTTGGTGCATCCTGGTGCATTTTGGAGGCTATTTCTAATGCAATTTCTACTAATTTCCTCCCTCCCATGCTTTGTTAGTTGCACCCCAGCACCATCCCCAGAGTCCTCACAGCCCACATGACAGTATGTTGCCCAAAATACCCTCCACCCCCACCCCAAAACACAAAATACCAAAGATTGCAGCTGGGCAGCAGCACATCCAGCTCATAACAATGAGAAAAGTTGAAACAGACTTGGTGATAAAGACAAATTAAATGACAATCCAAGTAAACAAGTTCACAAATGTCACTCACTCAAGCACTCAAGCACATTATGACATTACCATAAAGCCAACCCATCCCAGTGTGTCCTGCAGTACAGATTAACCTATCCACAACCTTGCATCATAAATAAATGCAATAACTATAGAAATATGGGGACAAAGTCACTTTGTTATTTAGTTTCTGAAAATATCATATCAAGACTGCTTACTATTTTGCAAAATGTATTTTGTTCTATAGAACAATTCATATTCCAAAGAAAATACATTTTTAAATAAATAAAATATTTTTTATTGTTTTAAAATGTCCTTTACTGGGGTAACCCCATGGTATGGGGCATCTCATGTTTATGATAAGCCCAGGATGTCAGTAAGCAGACGGAAAAAACAGTTTTTAAACAAATATAAAAAGGCATTTTTTTATTAGCAACTGCACTTACTTGGGTACATCACAACTTGCCCCCCCCCCCATTCAACACATAGAACTACACAAACAAAATATTGGATTCTAACACACTTTTTTCCGGTTTTGTGACTGCCTGTGTCAATGAGCCAAACAAGGTCTTATGACTTCTGTTGGCAATTTTGCTCTCCAAGCATGCAGAAACTCCTGCACATGCCATAATGTGCAGCAGAACACCTTCAAAGTCCCTTTGTCTATGAATTCCCTCCGTGCTCATTCCCACTGTACAACCACGACTGAAAAGACAACACAGATCAGACATACAGTACAAACTGAAGTTTTTACCTCAGTTCAAAGGTCTCATGGACCAGTTTCTGCCTCTCCTGATTCATGCTGTTGCTGAGACCAGACCTGCCCCAGCATTAGTTTTGCACCATTCCTAGCATGGTACAGGAGGGCACTACTCTCCAACTCCCTCTCCTGCAAATCTGTACCAAAATCAAATTTCCATATAGGACAAAACTAGCAGTGACCTTAAACAATTTTAATGTCATGAATTTAAGCTCCTCATACTAGAAATTAATAACACTAGTAATACATTTATTACACACCCAGTTTGATGGAACACTAATGTCCTGTCCAATCCCAGCAGCTGCCCCCTGCTAGTTTAACCAGCATTTTTTAATTAGTGCCATTGACTGCATGAATTATTTGACTTCACCATTGGAAATGAACCTGACTAAGCCTGAAGCAAGAACTTAAGTAAGTACGGTACTACTACTGTATTCTTTTCTGTAAGGACAGATACATCATCACTGGACACTCACACCTCAGATACTCTGCTTTGCAAACAAGTTAAACAACTTAACTTTTCTGGAGGTGTGAGTGAGAGAGAATAGGGAGGATTATCATGGGACACCAGTAAGGTTGCCACCTGCCAGTTTTTTTACCTGGCGATCAGGTTTTCAGGGTCCCTATCAGGAAATCCAGTTTTGCTCTGTGCTGGTCAGGTTTTTAAACCATTTTGAGTGCTCACGTACTTTTGAAACACATTTTGTCATATCATTCATTGTTTCACCTACATGTCCATGTTACAAACAAGTTATCTTGTCAATATAGCCCTTTGTTTGTGAAAGTAGTCAACGTGAGAGGTGTAAAGTATGGCCACTAACACCATTAGCACTTACTTAACCTAATCTTTTCCACTGCAGCAAAGCTGCCCCCACCTTTTGTAACAGTTACAGAGCCAGTTAGTTGTCTTCCACTTTCATTTGCTGGTAAACATTTTCATCTCTAACAAAATTTAGACATTTTTAAATGTTTTAAATTATTTTTTTTCCCTCAAGAAAAAAGCATGGGCCCCCAAGGTGCAGGGGCACAGTTTGCACCTAGCTAAGGCCAGCTCTGCTGGAGGACAGATGAGACCTGCGTGGCTCAGGCAGCTTTCATGGAGGCATTAATGCATACTGATAAAGAATGTAGCACAGTGTGTTACTAATAGAGGAGCTCCATTATAGGGGAGCTATAGCACCCTTAGCCCCCCAAAAAATCCGCCTATGCATGATATTAGCTACACCTTTACAGGCCATTGGAATAAATAGCATAGAACAATGTGTCTGAAATTGTGGAATGCAATGTCTTAGACATTTGATAAGAAACAAAAGTAGCTGATGAGGTAAAGGAAACACAATGTAGTATTAAGGATACCATAAGTACTGATAGTTCAGTTATCAAAAACGTGGTCAAAGCATATCAGAATACATGATTGTCATGGAAAGGAAAACTGGAGAGGGTTTAACAGAGAGAGAGCAACAGGCTGTGAATGGGCTTTGTACATCTAGCAGATCTGAGTTTAAATTCCCACAGCCTCCACTTGTGTATTCTGTGACCCTAAGCAAGCAGTTAACCACCCTGTGTTCCTGGGCCACCCCTGAAGTTGGGTCTTGTGCCGAATGGGGGTTATCTGGTTGTCTGAGAATAAAAATAAATAAATAACAGTATGGGTTGATGCTGTTGAAGTTATCCTTACTGTTTTTTTTATGAATGTTTTAATAGAACTGGGACAATCATGCATTCTGGGATCTTTGGACAGGGTGGAAAAAGGGAAGAAAAAGACACACACAGTTTTCACAACACAACTTTGTTAACTATAAATCTGAAAATGTGGAAACATACTAATGAAGTCAGTAACCCAGCTGGCACTACGAGAAAAAAAATAATGGGAACAAAGTTCACTTCAGTCATCAGTGACAGAAACACTGACTCTTCAGTCACAGATGCTGAGATAGTGTATGTGAGGTATGCAGTGAGGGCACAGTGCAAAATCAGTTGGTAGATGTCCAGACTATTGGCAGGACATATACAATTATTTGCCTTTTGGTTGACAAATCATTGTTAACCATACTGACTGCGGGCTAGTGCAAAGTTCTGCAGGCTAGTGCAATCTCTGGTTCACTAGCCTGGCAGGTTAGTGCAAAAAAAAGTTAAGGTTGACCCCTGCACTAGAGCTCTGACATCCATAACAAAACACCAGGATGCTTGAATAAGCATTTAATATTGTTGCTGCCATGCTACCTATGCCTCCGAGTTAAAACTGTCCAGAGAAGATCTCCACTACTAATCTCTCCCAAAGGGGAACATGGACAAACAAAAATGCAGGTAAATGGGCTGCAAACAAACCACAGAGCTTACATACTTGACAATACAGGGACACAGTCCTTTTAAAATGTATACTAACTGGCTCCATTTCTTACCTCACTAAAGACACTCATGAGAAAATGTGATAGGCAGTCAGACACACCACAGGTTTTGGTGTGTTTCACTAACTCCAGCAGGTTCAGTCAATGAAATGAAAAGCCCCCCATCTCAAAAATCAGAGAACTTACATACTAATGCCACCAGTGAACCATCGATCCTATAGGAATGATCTCAGTTGCCCAGTTCACTAAATGTCACTCGTCCCCCATGATGGTTGTAACTAGTCACTCACCACGTGATGGTTGTAACACTGAGGAGTGGCAAACACACCGCTCATTAACGCTCACTGGATGTGAAGGGAAAGAAGAAGATCCGGTCACAAACATGACTTTTATACTGCCACCAACTTGAACTGCTTTTTCCACACAGACACAAGACAAGTATCACACTGGGCTACCAGACTGACTCCCCACCTGTGATGTGCAAACACTGGCAAATCTAGGACACTGTGTCAGGTGGGGGATCAAATGGCCACATAGCGTTGTTGTGCTAGGGGTCATGGAAAAATCAATATTTTCTCTCAGAAGCTGAAAGATCCAGGGAGCAAGGAAAAGTGCACGGATTTTAAATAACTGACCAGAAGTCATTGTGGGGTTCACTGTGTTGGGTGTAACAAAGTAGGATACTACACATTACACCCATCACAGAAACTATTGAGGATCTCTGCAGCCAAAGGGAGTAAAGTAAAGGGCCAGGACAGTGTGGATATCTTAAAACAAGATGTTTTGAGCAACACAGTACTTTAGTTTGAATACTGTGAAGTAAAATGAGTTCACAGTAGCAAACAACAAACACATTGGTTTTAATGTCACATTTTGAGGCAAGAAAATCCAGCAGTAAATTAACTTAAATGGAAAAAATATATATATGTTAGGGATGTAATTACAAAAAAACATTATGTTACCTATCTCTACTACCAACTACACTTAAAAAGCACCACTTGCATTAGGTAAATATTTTTATTTTCGTAATACAATTCAATCAATGTAATGGGTGCTTGGTAACCCCTTTTTGTGAACAGACCCATATTCAATTTTTACATTTCTGCAACTTTAAGAAGTCTTCCACCACAAAATGGCAGAAATTGTGGCCGAATATGTGCTAAAATGGTGGACCTGGTGGACGAAACATCTGTAACTGTGAAGGGGGCCAATTTCAAAAGGCAATAACTCTGGAATGGCACAACATTTTTTCACCAAACAACAACTGGCATGTTCCTTGAATAGCTGTCTTTCTACGTGGCAAGTTTCAGATCCATCAACCACACACTGGCTGCACTACGAAACTGTGCAGGAGTGCCGCAAATAACATTTTTGCCCCTTCGCTACACAAGAACCATGTATCCAACGGAACCAAAAATTGTTAAAAGAAGACATGTACCATAGCACACCATGTGTCCACAATTGTGTGTACATCCATCCAACGGTCGCATAGTGTCATGAGCAAACAATGTAACATTCACAATTCAGCAACCGTACATGCAGTGACCCAAAAATTGTCACAGTCAAAGAAGTATTATAAATCTTGTAAATTCCAAATGCCAGGCAAAACGGACACACGGTTCAGAAGGTATTGAAGCATAATGAACCAAATTTCCAGTCTTCAGAGTGGCATAATTTTGCACCCGTTAATGTTTTACACACCAAACCACTGCTAGGCACTTCTGTACCACTAGGGCTACCTATGCTATAAATTTCAAGCCAGTAGCACCATGCAGTATGCTATGCACAAAACATTAATTGCACCATGCAGTATCTCCACAGCGAATTACTTTTCCAACATGTAAACATCATTATTCACATCCCCAGAACATCCACTCAACACCTTCCAAATTCCATGTGAAAAGACCAAACCGTTCCAGAGATATTCAATGTTTACATTTCTGCACCTTTAAGAAGTCTTCCACCTCAAAATGGCAGAAACTGTGGCTGAAAACGCACTAAAATGACAGACCTGGCAGCCAAAAAATCTGTAACTGCAAGGGGGCCAACTTCAAATGGCAATAACTATGGAACAGAACAACATTTTTTCACCAAACAAACACTGGCATGTTCCGTGAATACATGTCTTTCTACATGGCAAGTTTCAGATCAATCAACCACACACTGGCTGTACTATGCATTGCAGAAGACTGTGGAGAAAAATAGCAACGACATAATGTTTTGCACTGCACTGCGCAAATGCAAAAACACAAATGGTAACATGAACACAAACGGTGATGGCAACAGTGAGGTAAAAGAAAATAGTAACTGAAACGCAAACTGATACTTGCTGCAGTAATGCAAACAGAAACGATAATACAAACGGTAAGAGAAATGCAAGCGCAAACAAATGAAAACAGAAATGGTAACGCAAATGGTTACACAAGTGCTAAGGGCAACAGAAACACAAACGGTAATGAAAACAGTAACGAAAATGCAAACGGTAGCAGAAACGCAAACAGTCATGGCAACAGTGATGCAGAATGAAGCAGTTACGCACTCAACAAAAGAAATGCTGATAACGCAAACACTAAGGCCAATGCAAATGCAAACAGTAACAAACACGTGAACAGTAACGGTAACACAATTGGAAACACAAACTGTTACGGTAACACCGACGATGATGCCAAAGGAAACAATAACACAAACAGAAACGCAAATGCAAGTGCGTATGCAAACATAAATGGTAACACATGGTGAAGCAAAAGTAAATGTAAACAAAAACAGTAACACAAGCACGAAATGGTAACAGTAACGCCAAATGCAAGTGCAAACAAAGCCAAGGTTAACACACACAGTGATGTAAACGGAAACGTTAACACAAACGGTAATGGAAACGCAAGCGGAAATGCTAATGGTAACAGTAACGCTAATGGTAACAGTAACGCAAACTCACATCCTTTTTTTCCCCAAAAAGGTGCATTCAGAAGCACAGTGAATACAAAGATTGTATGCACACTAATGTCCCTCGGAGCAGAAAATGAGCACTTGGAATACTTAATTCCTTATATCTCAGGAACCATACAACGTGGAAAAAAAATTAAAATCTCATTTTATTTATGACTTTCCAGGCTAGTTCTGCACTTAGCCCCCTAGTGGGGGACTAAGCATTCTTCCGATAAAAAGTCCGTATATCGAACCGTTTTTGAGATACAGGCAGACACCGTAATGTTATCCAATAGGAAAAATTGTCAAATTCAGAGTGCCGTAACTTTGCAGCCCTTTAATATTTTTTTACCAAACCACCAAAAGGCACATCCATACGTGTGATATCTCCCTCCTTGTGCAGGAGACTCCTGTTTTTTTGACTGAACTCCCTCTCTCCCTCCCAGAAACAAAATCTCCTGCTTAAGTAAAATGATGTCCAAAATATCCATTCATGTTTGTTTTTGGCAGATAAAGACACATAAAAAGTAAATTAGTGAAGAACAACGTAAGTAATAACATTGTACAACTAGTTGTTGATTCGTTTTAGTGCTTATTCTTGACAAAATGAAATATATTAAATGCTTTTATTCTTATTTTTTGATGCCATATAAGGACAAACTCATGACATTACGGCATCTCCCTACTAGTAGTCCAATCTCCCTACTAATTTGACCCAAATCTACCTCTTAAGCAAGTTGGACATATCACATGTATGCACATTTGTGGGATCTTGGCTTTCTTCCTTCCAAATTTCAGCCCAAAAGACCAAACCATTCTTTTTCAGCAGAGTGGCAAAGATTCTCTATTGTTTTGGCCATAGTGTCACAAAGTACTTTCGCAAATCACGACACTTTCACAAATGAAATCACGAAAGTGTTGCATATGCAAAAGTACTTTGCAACACCACTTTTACAAACATTGAAAAAACATATTTCTGGGGTGTATTACCCCCCAAAAAAGACATGGCTAGCATCCTCAGGGCTCAACTAGGTGAACACAACAAGAACTGTGTCCCTAGAGGGTCCCAAATTTAAATGCCAAGTATTTCTGTGACCATCAACTGAAAACAAGATGGCTGATTTGCGACACTACAAGGGTCATTTGTGAAAGTAAAAAGTGCATTTGCAACACTTTTGCATATTTTGTTAACTTTTCCCATTGACTATAACAGGAAACCTGTTTTTTGAATAACTTTTGAACTGTTTAATATTTTTTCACGACAGCTTCAAAACGTACATTGCAATCCCTGGCTGCATGTTCCCTGAAGGTTTCAGACCGGTCGCACAAACTGTGAGGGCTGTAGGTGTGAGTAAAGAATGTGCAAAATTGCGTAATTTGTGCATTTTTTGGTGCTCTGTAGCTCCGCACCCGTACATTTGACCATAACAAAACTTGGTAGTTCCAGAGATCTATGGTATTAAACCATGCTTGCCAAATTTCAGGCAAATCTGTCATATGATGGCAAAGTTATTAAGCTGCCAAATTTCAGATTTAACCTTAAATGGGGTACTCAACCCTAACTATCTATCTATCTTTTCTATATATCTATATATATCTATATATATACAGTATATATATCTATATATATATATATATATATATATATATATAATTATGGTAGCAGTAGTGCTACCATAGTTAGGGTTGAGGAGCCATTTCTATGTTAAACCCCAAAACTTTGCACCTTAATAACTTTGCAACTGTTTGATGGATTTACCTGAAATTTGAAATTTATGATAAAGAACCATAGGTCTTGGGATCTGCCAAGTTTTGTACTGGTCAGATATACGGCTGCGGAGTTATTAAGTGTGATCTGTGCGCGTGTTTACGCTTTTCTGGAATTCTGTGGTCGCGCCTACAGGTCGTACGGTTTGCGCGACCGGCCCAAAATCTTCAGGGAATGTGCAGCTAGGGTCCCTAATGTGCCTTTAAGATTTCGTGAAAAATATTAAACGTTCAAAAGTTATTCAAAAAACAGTTTCCCATTATAAGTCAATGGGAAAAGTTAACAAAAGTTCAACACTTCTAAAATGCATTTTACTTTAGCAAATGGGCCTGTTACTTTCGCAAATCGGCCATTTTGTTTTCAGTTGGTGATCAGAAAAATGGTTGGCATTTAAATTTGGGACCCTCTAGCAACCTAATTTTTTGTATTCACCTAGTCGGGCCCTGAGGATGCTTGCCATGTCTTTATTTTGTTAAACACCCCAGAAATATGTTTTTCAAATTTCTGGAAAAATACGTTGCAAATTACTTTACCGTGCTCACGAAAGTGTAAATTACAAAGCTTTATAAAGTGCGACAGTAATTTTCTAGTCTGTGGGAAAATAACAGCAATTCTTTGGCACTGCACTGCAAAATAACCGTTGGGAGTTTTGGGCTGAAATTTGGAGGGAGCACAGCCGACATCTCACAGATGTGCCTTTCAGTGTTGTAAAAAAAATATTACATGGCAGCAAAGTTATTGCACTCCAAAGTTGACAGTTTTTCCCATAGGATAACATTACGGCGCCCAAGCATTACAGGAATCCTTTGGCACCCTGCTGCAAAATAACGGTTTGGTCTTTTTTCCTGAAATTTGGAGGGAAGACAGCCAACAGTACACAGATGTGCCTTTCAGTAGTTTGGTGAAAAATATCACATGGCGGCAAAGTTACGGCACTCCAAAATTGACAGTTTTTCCCATAGGATAACATTACGGCGCCCGACACTTAACAGAAATCATTTGGAGCCCTGCTGCAAAATAACGGTTTGGTCTTTTTTCCTGAAATTTGGAGGGAAGACAGCCAACAGCCCACAGATGTGCCTTTCAGTAGTTTGGTGAAAAAATATTACAGGGAGGCAAAGTTATGGCACTCCGAACTTTTCTTTTTTTCCCATAGGATAACATTATGGCGTTCACCGCGCCTTTCAGGGCCCGTATCTCGGAAACGGTGCGAGATACGGACTTTACGTCGGAAAATTTCTTAGCCCCATAAGATTTCAATTAGCCAGGACAGTTGTCAATAATATGACTTTAAAATTTTTTTTCTTCGTTGTACGGTTCCTGAGATATAATGTATTTAGTATTCCAAGATCTCATTTTCTGCGCCGATACTTATTATTTTGCATACATTATTTGTACTCACTGTCTTTCTCAATGCAGATTTTGGGGAAAACCAGCCTGTGAGCTTACATTACTGTTACTGTTGCCCTTTCCGCTTGCGGATCCGTACCCGTTTCACTTACCATTGACGTCTGCGCCACCATGTGCGTTATCCTTTGCGTTTTCATTTGCGCTTGCGTTTCTGTTATTTTTTGCCATTTCTGTCTACAGTACTGTTTATCTTACTGTTTCACTTTACATCAGCATGCCCATTGACATTTCTGTTTGCAGGCACCATGTTACTATGTGACAACACTTCACGTGGCAGACCATTCCCGTCTACGCCACCATGTGCGTTACCCTTTCTGTTCTCATTCGTGCTTGTGCTGCATTACATTCACTATTTCTCGTTATCATTCTCAAAAAGAAGGGAAATTAGAGGCAAAAACTCAGTTTAATGCATTAGTTAGGGTTGTTCCACAGCGACAAAAGTGAGGAAATTACGCTGTTGAGGTTGAAAACCCCCCTGGACCCCCACCCCCAACTGGCATTGGGGTGCGCGTTGGGATCGTGGGTCCCTAACTCTCCCATTCTCCTATACTTCTGCTGCTTTACACATGTCGCCCATGGGGTGAGTTAGGGCTAATGATCCCAATGCGCCTGTCTGACGGGGTAAGCGAGGCCGAAAAAGTTTTCAACTAACAGCAATTTCACTGCTCGCAATGGTAACCTTCATGTAAATAAATTTTGCCTCCTCTTATATATATATATATATATGAATATATATATATATATATATATATCTTCAAATAATACAACGTTAGAGTTGATATTACAGTGACCCTCCCCCCACCCTCCACACACCAACAGTCATTGGGGTGTGCCTGGAATTCTTGCCCTAACTCTCACCCCATTCCATGTGTAAGGAAGCTAACATGGTACAGAATAGTATAGTACAGTATAGTATGGGAGAATGGGGTGAGAGTTGAAGCTATGTCAACAAGGCACACCCGGCCTGTTGTTGTGTGTGGAGGGTGGGGAGATGGGGGTTGGGTAGTAGGGTTGGTAACGCTAACACCAAATTTCCAAACTTTTGTTGCTGTAATATCAACCCCAACTGATGCATTAACTGAGTTTTTTGCAATGAATTTCTGGGCCCAATGCTTCCATCATGTCTGCATTTTGTAATTGTCTCTGATTTTCATGTGGGAGCACCCTGTGCTGCAATCTATACAAAAGTGTAGAGATATTTTAATGATCTTGCATGTACCTGTGGGAGTGCAGCACTATCTACCCATAAGTATAGAGACACAGCACAGGCCTAGAGACATTCCAATCATCCCTTGTACTGCAAATTTGTCAATATATCAGTAATCATAGGAAGTTTGGAAAAAATTACACCACAGTTGTAATCATGACCTGGCAACCTGCATGTGTGTTTACTGCGCATAGCAAAAAATCCATATCTTGAACCGTCTTCAAGATATAGCCATCGAAAGGAGGTACAGCTACCACAATGTTATCCTACAGGAAAGTTCAAAACATCATAATGTTATAACTATGGAACATTTGTATATTTCTTGCACAAGGCCTGTAATTTGATGCTCCTTCTAGCTAAAGTAATAGTAACCAGAAACAGTTCTCCAAGTGGTATACTTCAAATCTGCAGTTGCCATGGGCTCGAATGGTGCATCCATGAGCTCGGTAATGCAGATATTCAGATTCCAGGCCGGGACCGGTTCCCTCAGGGAAGGGTGCAGAAGGTTGAGGTCTTTAAAGTATTTCCTGAAGACTGAATGAGAGGACATGGATCTCTCTTTACCAGCTGAAAGGTAAGCTGAGACTGAAGCCAAGTGGCCCTTGAGAGTCGAAGGCTTCAGAACTAAGGAAAATAAGTGTGTCAGGTAATCCAGGAGAATAGCCAAGTCAGCCCTGCTATGGTCAGTACCCATACCTGCATACCATATGGAAAACCTCTTCCATGTAGAAGAATATGTTTTCTCAGTGGAAGGTTTCCTGGAACCCCTAAGCACTGTCAGCACCTGTTCTGACAGTTTAAGGTTAGCAAATTCTAAGTCCTCAAGAGTCAGGCCTTGAGCCTCAGTGATTTGAGGTTGGGGTACAGGATCCTGCCCTGAAAGGAGGTCAGCAGGTTGTGCCTCCTGGGCAAGTGAATTGGAGGGAAGCTACTGACAGTCAGCAGAAATGAGTACCAGTGCTGTCTCGCCCAATCTGGTACCACCAATATCATTCTTGCTGGTTGGGACCTCAATTTCAGCAGGGTCCTGAATATCATTGGAAAAGGAAGCAAGGCATACAGAAACTTCCCTGTCCAGTCCAGGGCCATCGCATCTAGGGGAAGTGTGCTCCTGAGAGGGGGGCCTGCAACAGTACATTGCAAACTGCTGATTTTCTACAGAGGCAAAAGATCCACCTTTGGAGTGCCTCACCTCCTGAAGATTGTACTGAGTATCTGGGGATTCAGGCACCACTCGTGGTGGTCCTGACTTATCCTGCTAAGAGACTCTGCCAGTACATTGTCCTTCCCTGGAAGTTGTATGGCTGATAAGGATACTTTCATGGAGTATGCCAAGGACCACAGCCTCATTGCTTCTGTGCACAGTGGGGCTGACCTGGTTCCTCCCTGCTTGTTGATGTAGTACATGGTTGTGGTGTTATCTGTTCTGACTTGTACCACCTTGTTTTGAAGATGTGGGGTGAAGGCCTGTAGAGCTAAGTAAACTGCCCTGAGCCCCAGCAGATTTACATGCAACAGGGACTCTTGGGGAAACCATTTGCCGCTTGCTGTTTGGTCGAACATGTGTGCCCCCAACCTAAAAGTGAGGTATCTGTTGTGAAAATTAAGGAAGGCTGTTCCTTTATGAAAGGTACACCTACCCAAAGGTTGTGCTTGTCCAACCACCACTGCAGTGCATGTACAAGGCTGTGGGTGACTGGAACCAGTTTGGACAGCGAGTCTGTCCTTTGTGACCAGTACTGTCTTAGGTGAAACTGGATGTCTCTCATTTGAAATCTGGAACCTAGCACTACTGTGGTGGCAGCTGCCATGTGACCCAGCAGCCTGAGGAATTCTCTGGCTGGTTTGGGTTTTCTTGGCACAAATGAGTTTGCAATCTGCAGAATGTTGTTTACCCTGTCCTGTGGCAGAAAGACTCTACCCAGGCTGGTATCCAGTTCTGCTCTAATGAACTCCAGTACTTGGACTGGTATTTGCTGAGACTTCTGCTCGTTTATTAGAAAACCCAGGGACTCCAGAGTAGATTTTGCTAGTGCTAGGTAGTGCTCTGCACACTGCAGAGATTGACCCACTACTAACCAGTCATCCAGGTAGGGAAAGACTGTTACCCCGTTTTCTCAAAAACTCTACCACTATGGCCAGGTACTTTGTGAAGGCCCTTGGTGCAGAAGTTAGGCCAAATGAAAGTGCTGTAAACTGACAGTAGCCTGAGGCCAGTCTGAATCTCAAGTACTTTCTGTGAGATGGTCTGATAGGGATTTGAAAGTAAGCATCCTTTAGGTCTAAGGAGGCTAGCTCACTTTTGTAATGTGGGAATGATTATTGCAAGAGTGACCATTTTGAATTTTGGCTTCAAAATGTGTCCGTTTAACATTCTTAGATCCAGAATAGGTCACCAATCCCCATTTTTCTTCCTTGTGAGGAAGTATCTGGAGTAAAAGCCTTTGCCCCTTTGGTTTAGGGGTGCTTTCTCCACTGCTTTGGTTGCCAGAAGATGTTTTACCTCTTCTTCCAGTAAGATTCTGTCTGCAGATGTAACTGGTGCAAAAGTTCTTGTTCTCAGCTTGAGAAATGCTCTGAAGTGGAGTGCCAGACCCTGGCTCACTACCTCCAGGACCCACTTGTCTATGGTGATGGTATGCCAAGCCTGGAGGTAGTGAGCCAGTCTGCAACCCACTGGTGGTTCTACAATAGGGGATGCGACCTGCACCAGCCCGTCAGGTGTTCTGTGCAGGCTGTGCCTGAACCTGAGGAGAGGGAGAAGCTCTTCTCATAGCCCTTGTGCCCCTTCCTCTGAAATAGTCTCTAGGCTGCTGTTGTGGCTGAGTGGCCTGTGCCTGGAAAAAAGGTCTGGGATAAAATCCCCTACCCTTGCCTGCCCTAGTCTGGGGTCCATAAGAATTAGAAGGTCTGTCCTTCGAGTTACTTCGATAGGTAGATTTGTATTCCTCTACCTTTTTCATATGGGCCTCAGATTTATCACCAAACAATTAATTATTTTCAATAGGGAAATCCATTGCTTTGGCCTGGTTATCTGCGGTGAGGTTGGTGACTTTGAGCCATGCAAACCTCCTAAGGGAGACAGCTACTGCTATCAGCCTGGCTGCCATGTCATTGGTATCCACTGCCATATGGAACTGGTATTTAGTGGCATCAAGTGCAGCCCTTTCTGTGTCCTGCAGGTCAACTGCCACTTCACCTGGCACCTTGTCAACCAGTGCTAAGACTGTATTCCAGAGTGCCTTCTGATATTGCACTCCATATGCCATGTAGTTGGCTTGCCTGACTATTAAAGAGGCCATCATGTAGCCCTTCTTTCCCATGGCATCCATTTTTCATGAATCTTTATCTTGAGGATGGGTAGCCAGGGATATCCTGGCTTTGTCACAGGCAGCAGCCTGACCCACTCCTTCAGAGTCAGGGTGATTAAACAAAACATCAGGTGTGGATCTGCCTAACTGATACTTTTTGTCAACTTTTTTATCTACCCCAGGGATAGAAGTCTGGGTTTGGAATATCTGCAATGCTGCCTTTTTGAGGGACTTATGTATTGGAAGCAGAAGGCGTTTTGTAGGAGTTAGACCTATCATATTGAGGAACTCTGCTTCTTCCACATCCTCTTCCATTTCCTGAAGAGGAAGATTAAGGGTCTGTACCATGCTTTTTACAAAAGCATAGTGATAGGAGTCTCTTCAGGGCATAGAAACATAGAAACATAGAATTTGACAGCGGATAAGGACCGCTTGGCCCACTTAGTCTGCTCATTTTCCTACCTAGCAGAGCTGCAGATCCTAATTAACCAACAGCTTACTTCCTCCTACCCCCCACTAGGACTGCCTTATGTCTGTCCCATGCATTCTTGAATTCCCCCACTGTTCTTGACTCCACGACCTCCTCAGGAAGGCTGTTCCATGCATCCACAACCCTCTCTGTGAAAAAATACTTCCTCACATTACCTCTGAGCCATTCCCTCTCTATCTTCAAATTGTGCACCCTTGTTCTTGCACATCTCTTTTTCTCAAAGATGCTATCCTCCTGGACTTTGTTGATTCCCTTGATGTACTTGAAAGTTTCTATCATGTCCCCTCTCTCCCTTCTTTCCTCAAGGGCATACATATTAAGCTCCTTTAGTCTTTCTTCTTATGTCTTCTGGTGCAGACCCTGCACCATTTTGTTTGCCCTCCTCTGGACAGACTCCATTCTGTCTATGTCTTTGTGTAGATGGGGTCTCCAGAACTGCACAAGTACTCCAGATGGGGTCTCACCAACTGTCTGTACAGAGGGATAACAGCTTCCTGTTTTCTACTATTGATGCCTCTTTCCTGGACCCCTAGGAGGAGATCCAAACTCCTGCTCTGGGAAAACCTCAGGATCTATCAGTTCTCCTTCAAAATCCTCCTCATCCTCCTCACCATATATAACTTGATGTTCCTCAGGGGCAGGAACCAAAGCAGGAACTGGTGCAGCCAGTGTAGGAACTAGGTCTGTAGCCTGCAGGGCTTGTAAGACCTGTAAGGCCTTAGCAATGTCCTCAGCCAAGGGCATATTATGTTTGTCTGCTGGGAGCTCCTTAGCCTTCTTGGCTGGAGGTGCAGTGACATGCTTTTCTCTGCATTTTTTTCTTTAGTGGGACAGACTCAGCAACTGTCTCCACAGCCTTTTTTGACTTCCTCTGTTCAGATTTATCTGAGCTCTTGTCAGGAATATAGGTAGATGTACTACTATCAGTAGCAGAAGCAGAAGCCATCTCATCTAACTTTTCAGCCATTTTTCTTAAAGTTTTAGGACAAAAAGTCTTGCAAATCTCACAATTAGCAAAAATATGGTTGGTACCCAAACAGGTAATACAACGGGAATGTCTATCTGATTTTGCTATAACCTGCCCACAAGACTCACAATATTTAAAACCAGTACATCCTGTGCATTTTTTAGGCTTGTCTAAATGGACCTCTGACATTGAGTAAGACAGTAAAAAGCAATCGCAGAACGTTTAATAATACCTTGGAACCAGAGGTTTTAAAATTAAACAACCGCTAACGGTTCCTGGAACCTAGTGCTAATCAGTTCCCTAAAAGAAAAGGAACTGAAAATTACTTTAAATTGAAATAAAAATAAAGTGTTCAAAGGAACCAACCACAAATACAAACTTTAGATAATAAAGCTGAGGTAAACTTCGCCAAAAGATGCAGAACCCTCAGTTCCAAGGAACTGTGAGGAAACCACAAATAACACAAAAAACTACTGCAATTATTAAAAAACTAAATTTCTAAGGCAGCAATTTAAAATTGTTCCATCATTTGCATATGATTCCATCTCTCCGGGCAGTTCAACACAGGAGGCTAACTGCATCAGTTTAATAATAATGAGTGATTCCTGGGGTTAGTAAGATATGATTTCATCTACTTTACTAAAATACTCTGCTTCTTATGTGAAGGGTCCCTTAATGGTTTTGTTCAATCTTTCATTACAACAAGGTATTGTGCCAGCCTTGTGGAGGGAATCCATTGTGATTCCTCTCTACAAGGGTGGCGATACACTTAATGTGTCCAATTAGAGGCCTATTTCCTTGTTATCTGAAATTAGTAAGCTACTGGAAAAGTCTGTTCACCAGCAATTACTTGCATATCTTGAGGAACAGAGTATACTTCTTGATCAACAGCATGGATTCAGAGCTGGTCAATCCACTGCAATGGTGCTTGCCGGGTTCATGGATGCTGTACCGATGGCAATGGAGGAAGTTAAGGCCTCTGGTGCAGTCTTCATGGACCTAGCCAGTGCCTTCAACATGGTGAACCACGATATTTTGTTACACAAATTAAGAAAACTAGGAACTAAGGATGTTCAGTTAAACTGATTTTCACGTTATTTGTTAAACAGTAGTCAAAGAACTAAAGTTAACAGCCATATGTCTCAATCCAGAGAGATAATGGCAGGTGTTCCTCAATGATCAGTGTTAGGTCCTCTTTTATTTTCAATTTTTGTTAACAATTTACCCCTTTCTTTTGCTAATATTAATAGTTTATTGTATGCAGATGATACTGTGTTTTGAGTATCAGGGTCAAATAGTTATGAAATTCAGGATTCCCTTCAAAAACAATATGATATTTTTGCAAATTGGATTCAGTTAAATAAATTGGTTATTAATGAAGTTAAAACAAATGTTATGATGTTCAGTACCTCAAAAAGACTTCTGAAACTTGACCTATGGGGAGAGGCTCAAAGAGCTAAATATGTACACCTTGGAAGAGAAAAGGGACCGAGGGGACATGATAGAGGTCTTCAAGTACATGAAGGGGTTAAATAGGGGAGGAGCATTCAGGTTGCTCCCAAGGAAAGGGGGGGACAACTAGAGGGCATGGGTGGAAGCTGAAGGGGGGAGATTCAGAAGAGAAAGGAGGAGGTGCTACTTCACTGAAAGGGTGGTAGAGCCATGGAATGTGCTGCCCAGGGGCTGGTGGAGGCAGAGAAGGTGGAGGGGTTCAAGAGTGGGTGGGACAGGGGAAGGGTTCTGGATGCAAAGTCCTGTGCAGTGGGAATATCCGGGACTGGGAAGGAAGAAGTCAGAGAGGGCGAGGGGGGGCAGCAAGGTCAGCTCCCAGGGTGGGGGCTGACCAAACGAGCAGACACGAAAGACCGTTAGGCCTATTCTGCTGGCATTTTAGTATATAGTAGGACTTGGTGGTAATCCTCTCCCTTTGGTTACCATTGTTAAATATCTAGGTTTATACCTGGATCCAAACCTTAGTATGGTTCCTCATTTAGAGAAGTAGGGTGTAAAAATCCATCAGAAACTTGGCTTTCTTTATAGAAATATTGAATTACCAACAGAAGAAGCTCGTTATACTATAGCTAAACAAATTCTTTTTCCAACATTTGAATATGGAAGTATTACTTTTGCACATTGTAATCAGTTGCTTGAGTTAAAATTCAAAGTTTTGTATAATGATATTTGTAGATTTGCCCTACATGCACCATTCAGAGCTCATCACTGTCAGTTTTACATAGATCTTGGTGTATTTTCTCCAATTAACCATTTAAAATGTATGTTAGTAAATTTTGTCTTTTGGATAAAATGTTCAGGAGATCCCTTGTCTTCATATAAACTAATTGTAGCTAAAGATCATGGTAGGGGTACAAGACAAAATTGTTTAAATCAATATGCTATTCCTGTTTTCAGGTTATAAATGAGTAGGAAAGCATTTTCCTGGTACGCACCTTCATTTTTAAATGAATTTGGAGAATTGATTCAAAAAGCACATTCAGAATCTCTTTTTAAACATTTATTGTTAAAGAAGTTACATTGTGATACTGTTTGCAATTGTGATTAATTATTTTGTATGTTGTGTAAATATATTTTTGTATTGTAATGTTATGTGTCAGGCATGGCTGAAAAAGGGCTGTGCTCAGTCCACTTCCTGGTTAAAACTAAAACAAACAAATAAAGTGTGAAAACACATTTTGGCCAGGATTTCAGAAATGACAGCTGTCACATACATGAGGTGGGGTAATAACAAGGCTATGTTGAAAATATGGGGTGAAAATATTTCACTTTTCCAAAGTTACCAGCATGATAATGAGATTGCAATGAATGCTCATAATGCAGCCAAGTTTTGAAATTTTGACCCAAAATTTTCAACATAGCCTTCTTATGGCCCCACCTAATGAACAATATGACGGTCATTACACAAATCCCACCAGAAAGGTGATTTCGCCAACCAACTGCAAAATCACCTATTTAGTGGAAGTTCCTAATGATAGTCATGTTGTTCATGAGATGGCATCCCCAAAAGGCCATGTTGAAAATTTGGGGTCAAAATCACAAAAAATGACTGTGTTATGGCAATAAGTTTATTTATTTATTTATTATTTATATTTATTAGAATTTGATGACTGGGTGGGCCCAACTGAGACAAGCAAATTCCTTTTTCAGGGGTGACCTGGGGAACAGTACATTCCATACATATCTTCAGCAGGCAATATAATACATAGTGATACAATTTACAGAAAAACAAATTAAGGGAAATACAGTTCAAACCGCAAATAAAATTAGAAACAACAATGGTAGTAAGAAGCATATTTTTACAATAGTTTACATTGTAGAAAGGTACAAGTGCATTCATAGGGTTGACAGTCATGGCATATGTTCTAGTTTCTATATGAATGAAGGTGAGGTCATGAGAGAATAAGAAAGAGTAGGATAGGTATAGTGAGGATTTAGGGGTTGGGAGAGAGGTTCGATAGGGAAGGGAGAAAGGGGGAGTCAGGATGGACTGCAACAGTTGGGCTAGGGGAAAATAGGAAGACAGAAGAGGTTTTAGTGGCAATTTCCATTGCAGATAGGCGGCAACTAGAAAGTTTCCTTATACCATTGTTTGAATAAGGGGAGAGACTTACATGAGAGTAGTGATTGTGAGAGGCCGTTCCATTTTTGGGGTGCTGCATAGGAGAAGGATCTTCTGCCTATGGCATATTGTGTTCTGGGTAAGTTTAAGATAGGAAGGTGGGAGGATCTGAGGGTCCTCTGGGAGGTTTTAAGGATGAGGAAATTAGATAGGCAGGAAGGGGAGGTGAATGAGTTTGAAGGTGGTGCAGGCCACTGGGAAGTCCATCCTGGCTTCAAAAGATGGCCAATCCAGGGTGTTTAAGATATTACAGTGGTGGTCCTGGGCTCAGGCCTTAGAAGTTAAGCAAGCAATTCTGTGATAGGCTACTTTTAGTTTGTCCAGAAGTGTTGTTTTGGTTGAGTGAATTATTGGAGCCCCATAAAACAGGCCTGGGATGAGGGTAACTGAGGCAATGGTCCTCCTTGCATGGTTGGCAGGCAGGGGGTGATGCGGTACAGGAAGCCAATTTTTTGGTTAGTGTTTTTAACTGTACTAGATACATGAGTATCGAAGGATAGGTGCTCGTCAAGAATTAGTTCCAGGTATTTGAAAGATGTAACCCCTTCCCGTGATATTTCTGGGGGTTAGGGAAGTATCAATGGAGGTATGTTGGAATGGCTTGGATTTGGTCTTGTTGGAGTTCAGGACCAACAGGTTTTCCTTGAACCATTTCTCCAGGATTTTGAAATCATTTTCCATGTCCACGTTTAAGCAACTGACATTGCTGGAGGATCTGCAGTGGATGGCATCATCAGCACAGAGCAGAATGGATACTCCTCCACAGTTTTGTGGCAGCTCATTAAAGAAGATCGAGAATAAGAGAGGTTCAAGGATTGACCCTTGAGGGACTCTGTCGGTGATGGGAGATAAAGATGATACCACTCTGGCCCATTTGATGCATTGGGACTGGTTAGATAACTAGCTTGAGATCCAGGAAAGTGATATACCATCAAGGCCAATATGGCAGAGTTTGGAGATGAGAATAGGGTGATTGATGAGGTCAAAAGCCTTTGTGAGGTCCACGAATACTTTCCTGGTGGCTTTCCCATGATTGATGGCCTGTAGTATATCAGTGGTGACTCTTAGGAGAGCAGATCCCATGCGGTGTAGTTTACAAAATCCATGGTGAATGGTGAGGGCATTGCTTATTTCAAGATAATAAATAGCTGGTTATACAGTATTCCTTCTTGGATCTCAGCAATTGGGCATAAAATGAATACTGGACAATAGTTTGCAATGAGGTTGGTTGGTCCACTCTTGTATACAGGAATGACGACTGCTGTCTTCCATTTGCTAGGGATGGATTGAGTGAGGAAGGATCTGTTGATTATTATACCATGGACATAAGTGAACAGCTAATGAAATCATCAGACTGGCAGTTTACCACTGGTGTAAATCCTCTGATAACCAACAGCTGTTGATGAGTATCAAATCCAAGTCCAAATCCAAATAATCTGCAGCACAGGAATAAATACACTAAAAATAAAAAAACAAAGCAACCTCTTTAATATTTGTATTTTATTATAGTAAAAAAATGAACCTTGGTATAATCTCAATAAGCCACTCGGAGGATGTGAATTATTGGGGAATTTACCACAGTTGGCAAGGATTTACCCACTCCAGCCATGGTAAATCCCCTGGTAACCCACACCCCCTCGTGGCTTATTGCTTAAGTACGGTAACAGGATAAGCTAGAGCAGGTGCTTCTATCTTCAGAAATCTGGTGACAGGGAGTCGAAACCAGGAGAACTGTCAGGGTTGAGACCATGTAAGAGTCTGAGTACTTCTCTTTGAGAGGTTGTTTTTAGATGGAAGTACTGGTGGGTAACTGCTGGACGACTGCCTAACTGTGGCGGGTGGTCAACGGGACGGCCTGTCTTGTAAACAACAAGGTCGGTGAAGAAGTAGTTGATACTAGTAGCTATATCCAGAGGTGTGGTCAGAGTGGAGCCTTTTGAGGTCATGGTGTGGGGTATAATTTTCTCTTTGCACTTGATGAGTAAGTTAATTTGCTTCCAGAAGCTTTTAGGGTTGGCAAGGTGCTTATCCTGTAAGGTACGGAAGTGTTCCCTTTTTGAGTTGTTGATGTTTGCTTTGCAAGTGTTCCATAGTTGATGATAGATCAACCAATCCAACTGTAGTACGGATCTTTTGTAGGCCTTTCAGAATTTATCTTGGGAGCACATGAGGTGCCTCAGTTCCTGGGTAAGCCAATGGGAATGGAGACCTTTGGATCTTCTAAGTTTGTATGGGGCATGTGAGTCCAATATAGAGTTAAAGGTGTTGATAAGATAATCAAATGCTTGATCTGTGTCCAGGACGGTGGTTTTGGGGGACCAGTTGACCGAGGTTAGGCTTTGCAGGAATGCATCAACAATTAAGTTAGTTAGATCCCTGGTTTTGAGAGTGATGGGGGGGGGGCGCTGTTTTTCCAGATGCAAAAAGTTGGGGGATGGTCACTTAAAGAGTCTGGAAGGATACCCATGTCCTTAATAAAGGTAGATTTATTGGTTATAATCCAGTCTAATAGGCTATGTTTACCCGATTTAATATTAAGTCTAGTGGGTTGGTCTAATAGTTGCTCAAGATTACCGTCTAGTAGTGCAGCATGGTATTGAGGTCTTTTGGGTCCGGCCTAGTGTAGGTTAAAATCTCCACATAGTATAAGGTCATTTTGTGGTAAGTTATTAAGACTAGAGAAAAATTCTACAAAGTTGGCTGCAGCTTGATTAGGGGGTAGGTATATACATCCAATTGCAATGCATTTAACATAGCCTATGGTAACTGTGATAAATAGGTATTCAGCAGCTGAGCTGATTTTAGGGTCAGTCAATTCACTGACCACCATCCCAGTTGACCACCCCATTGAAATACATTGAAGCGCATGTTCCTTAGTTCATATTGCAACCACCGGTTCCAGCAAAAAGATATGTTTTCGATCAGCAGAGCGGGTCTTGAACCTGGGACCTCTGAAGGTGAGTGAGGATTCTGTGGGGATGTCACAGGAGGTGTGGGGAGGTGGGTGCACAGTGGGTGGTCAAGTGGTGGGTATGGGCATGATCAGAGATGGATTTTTTTCCCCATAGGATAAAAACAAGCAAAAGACAATGAGGGACCTTTTTTTTCTTTTCAGGGTAAAAAATAAAAAAGGGACCATAAGAGGGAAACCACTGCCACCAGTGATTACTGGGGCACTGAAGGGGGGTACCACTAGACAAAAATTGGAACCTTTGTGACCCCCCAAAAACAGCATGTGAGGATAGAAAAAGTAACAAAAAAAGAATTAAATAAAATAATATATATGTATGTAACATGGGGGGGCTGCCACTAGACACCAGGGATTTTTCATATGGGGGGGTCACAAAAATTAGCCTTTTTCCCGACCAGATGGCCATGATTTTGGGGACCAGATCTCTAAAAACCCAATGTTCATGACCAAAATGGCTCTGTTAAAATCCTTTTTTGCCAAGGACATTCCTTTTTTGCCATTCCTATTCACCATCACTGGGACTGTCACAAGTGGTTGCTGCTTCTACCCACCAACATGGCCATACACTCGATGTGGTGTTCCAGCTGGGTCTTGAAATTGACAATTTCAAGATTGGTCAGGTCATTTGGTCTGATCATTGCACCATGGAGTTCAGCTTCAGGGCCCCCGCGAATGTCCCTCCCCTGTGGAGATGATCAGCTATCACTCTTTAAGGGGGGGGTTGACCCCGAGGGACAATTGGCATTGGCTGACCTATCTAGGGTTGACACAGCTTGTACAATTGGCACTGGAGAGGCTGTGGCCACCTATAATAGGGTGGTTGCTGAAGCTCTAGATGCCATCACACCAGTCCATATATGACCCAGATCCTCTCACTTGGGATCCCCTTGGTTTGATGGAGATCTCAAGATGATGAAGATCAGGGGTCGGAAGTTTAAGCGTTGCTGGTGGAAGACCCAGCAGGAGGCTGACAGGCTGGCCCTATGTGCTCACTATGTTGAGTACCAGGGGGCAATTTCCGATAAGAAGGCAGAATTTCTGTCCATGGAAACTGCTGCAGGGAGAAACAGACCTTCTCAGCTGTTTCGAACCATGGACAGGCTTTTACATCCTACCTGTCTCCAGTCGAAAAAGGTTTTTTCAACCACTTTATGTGAAGAGTTTGCTCTCTTTTTCTCTGACAGAGTGTCGGCTATCTGGTCAGGGATTCCGCCAGGGAGGCTTTTGCCTCACAGTGGTCGAGTTGGGAGTTTCAGAGGCACTCAGTCTGCCTGGGAGGAGTTTAGGCCAGTGGAGGTGTCTGAAGTGACTATGGTGATCTTGGAGCTGAAGCACACCTTTTCCGAACTGGACCTGGCACCAACACATTTGTTAATGGGAAGTGTTGATGCTGTTGGCCTGGTGTTTGCCAGGACTGTCAGGTGTTCAATGGTGGAGGGGGTCTTCCCAGTTGCTTTAAAAGATGCACTGGTTAGGCCCCTTCTAAAGAAATCTTCCCTCAGCCCAGATGTCCTAGCGAATTACCATCCAATCTCCAACCTGCCATTCTTGAGCAAGGTTGTTGAGAAACTGGTGGCACATCAGTTAGAGGATCGCTTGATGTCCTCAGATATCTATGAGCCTTTCCAGTCAGGTTTTTGGGCTAGACATAGCACTGAAACTGCTCTAGTGAGAGTACATAGTGACCTGCTCAGGGCTAGAGATAGAGGAGACAGGTCAGTTCTTGTGCTCCTCGATCTCTCTTCAGCTTTTGACACTGTGGATCATGTCGTGCTTCTTGATCAGCTCTGTGAGTTCTGTGGACTCGTCAGTACCATCATCAAATGGTTTGAGACCTATCTCTCGGAAAGATTGCAGTGGGTGGTGATGGGGAATTTCTCCTCCTCTCCAATGAATCTGTCTTGTGGAGTACCTCAGGGCTCCATCTTGTTGCCGATGTTGTTCGCAGTGTACAGTACATGCTGCCTCTAGGCGAGATCATTTGACAATACAGTATGGAGTTTCACTGCTATGCAGATGATATCCAACTGTATTTGTCTTTTGCACCCAGAACATCAGGAGCGGTCAACGTGCTTAATACCTGTCTGGCTAAAATCAATGACTGGATTGCTTCCAGCTGGCTAGACTCAACCCGGCAAAGACTGAGGTATTAGTGATCGAGCCGGGTCACGGGCATGAAGGGTTGCCACCAGGTGCTGACTCTGGACTTGTTCTGGGGTCTGCTTCATTGATGGTTTCTTCAAGGGTGCAAAATCTGGACATGATCCTTGACTGCAGACTGAACTTTGAAGATCAGGTGTCAGTTTTTCATATTTTTATCATCTTCAGTAAAATCTTTATTTTAAAAAGACTGCCTGGGTCTGCCAGTCCCTTTTTGCATGTGACATATAGATGGTTAAATCTGACAACTGTTCAAGGGCTTGATGGTGTTACCAAACTGGGAAAAGGTAAGAATATACCTAAGGTCTTTTATAGAGTTTTAAGGGTTCATTTTGGATACCTGGTTAGGTGCCGTTAGGCAAAAGATATCTTGCATCCCCCCGAAGAGAATTTACATTTGGATACACTAGCATAAGTTTCACAGTTTGAATCCCACCAGAACTTGAAACTAAAGGTGATTCGGACACACAGCAGACAGGAGGGTTACCCTATCTGTTACCTGTTCACACTCTTGCACTCGGAGGTTGGCACTGGGGGAGCAGAGGGCCTGACCTGCTGAGTGCGTTTGTGACAGTTCTAAATGAGCTTTCATGATGTTTTAATTAACTGCTGTCCGTTTTTGTTTGTGTACAACACCCAGAGCCTACATGAGTGGGCGTCTTATAAATAAAATTGCCTTTCCTTGCCTTTTTCACCATCCTTTTTCATCATGGTGAAAAAGGAAGCTACTCTGAACAGAGTATTCACAGTCTGGCCATCATGTCATGAAATTTTCATGACCAGATGTAGACAAGAATCCACACTTGGAAGCATTTCTTTTTTTTTGCCATCCTTTTTCTTCATGATAAAAAAGGAAAATCAGCTGGCGAACAAGGATTCCCTGTTAGGCTATCTGGTTGTAAAATCACAACCAGATAGTCAGAATGGGAATCCTTGTTTACTAGCTGATTTCCTTTTTCGCCATGTCGAAAAAGGAATTTAGCCAGTGGCAAAAAAGGATTCAAATCCTTTAAATAAATGTTTCTGGAGGCAGTCCTTCTCCTTCCCTTTCTTCCGTGAATACTGAATATTGCTCCTTCTCTGGTGGCTTCCGCCACAAGCAATTTGAGGCACGCCCCCTGCAGGGCATCTAGGATGCCTCTGCTCCTGGCTGGGGCTGCAGCCTTAGTGTCCCAATCCACACCAGGAAAACTGAAGTTTCACAGTAACTTACAGTGGCCGTACATTCCTACGGCTGCATAGTCTGGTCTGGTCTCTTTATTCCCTTGGGCGGACATGTATGACGCAATACTGCCCTCCCTGTTCTAAATTATTGTGTACTTTATTCAAGCCTGAAAGACTGCCATCAAATAATCTATATATTGTAGCTACTTAGTATAATTTTGCATTACTTTTTTCCACTGAGTATTGGCAGCAGTTGCAATGGATGTTTCAAATATGTGAACAACAGGCTTGTTCGTGTATCTAATTAGTAACGTAACTCTAGAGTCTTTGGTAACAGGCCTGCTACATTCTGCAACTGCTCTAGCATTACTGGTGTATGTTTATAATTGTCATATGTTGTTAACTCGGTTGCTAATATTCTCATTGGAACTTGTCAATGGATCCATCCAGCCATCTGAAATGCTAATACATGTTTCAGCTAATAACTGTTACATTTATCCTTTCTTTTAGCCACATGGAGCCCAAGTTAATTTGCAGATGACACAGACAGCTCTCAATTAGAAGAAAATGCAACTGCGTTCAATGAAAACATAAACGACAGCTGTGGTAGGTACACTATAAGTCCAATGTCATATGTAACTATTAACAACTAACTTATTTGGTGGTATTGGTAGTTACCATGTTTGAACTTATGTTCATAAATTATACACAGTAATGAATTTTTCCTATAAATTTAAAAAGATGTCCTTTTTTGGTCCTCACCTCATGGACACCACACGAGTTGTTTAGAAAAGCTAGCCCATAATGTGATTTAGCATTGTGACCACTAAGACAACTTCAGGGATTGGTTTATGAAAAGACAGTTGCAGTGTTCATGAAGGGAGGACCCAAAATGGCCATGTTGAAAGTCTACAGAAAAAACTCCATAATGAACACGAGTTATGAACCTAAGTGCAAGATGCCATTCAATAGATGATACTCAGTGGCCTTACTACAAACAATGAAATCTATCTTCATGAGTGATGGTGCAGGAACATAATTCACGAGTGTCAGACCCACAAGTGAGTTATCATAGTTCTGCCCCTACATAAGTGGAGATAATTTGTATATTTTGAGTTATGCCATTGTGTAGTCAGTTGCCTCTTTTCCAAGTCTTATTTATTAAAGAAATATGTTGGGTTTGTACTCTATTCTCAGGAATTTGTTAGTTAAATATTCCTGATTTAAAAGCTATAACTTGTAAACTACTGTTATATACATCAAATATACAATAGCCGGACTCAAAATAGGCAATTTATTATTACTTGTGAGTGGGCAGGACTTTCATAACTCACTCGTGGCTCTGCCACTCGTGAGTTATGGTCCTGCCCCCTTACACTAGAAGGTAAATTACATATTTTGAGTCAGCCCATTGTGTATCCCCTATATTTACAGTGACAGAAACAAAGATGGAACAAATGACAGAATAACAAACGATTGGTCAGTAGAAATATGACTTTATCACTATAACTTGCACTTAATAATAATGTTTCTTCCTTCTTTAGGGAATCATGTGAGCAATCAATGCATTAAAAAACTCGTAATTACCAGCAGAGTACTGTCAGCATTGTCAGATTGGTCTAAAGAACACCATGATTTTATTCTGCAGCTTGAGGAACATAGACAGCAGAGGATAGAGAGAGAGCGAGAGAGAGAGAGTCTCACCAAGAGTGGGAGGAGAAATTAATGAATTTTTATGTAAAGGAAAGTAGTAGCAATCTTGAAAGGGCCACAAAGGACATGTCTTCCATAATCATAAGCAGCAGTAATCATCTTGTTATATATCAGCCTCAACAACTAATTAATCCATCAAAGACTTATAACCCACTACAACCAGTTCAAATGAACTATGACATTCCACAGCAGGATTGGAGACAAGCCACAAGGCCCACTTCAGGTTGTTCTCAGCTAAGCTATGTTGAGTGGTCCTTAAACCAGGCATACGCTAATAATTTATCCTTTATATGCTGCCAGTAATATACTCTTAGGCCCAGATATTCAAACTGAGCCCAAAAAGTGCGCAATAGCAGGAGCAAGCGCAAGTCCACTGTGCCCATGCGCAAGAAGCGCGAGATTCAAAATCTGAGCAAGCCAATATGCGCCTATGGTAGACGACCGAATATTGCACCACCTGCACCATAGCGGAACCAGGGATGTGAAGCTGAGCATATCTGATGCACCATAGCGCAACAAGGGATGCGCAGTGAAGCAGTCAAGATGCGCCTTAGCGCAACCAGGGATGTCCCCTGCAGCAGGGCAGCAATGCAACAGCACAATGAGGGATGCAGGGGCCCGCCACCCATGCCACAGATGGGCAGAGGGGCACACAGCAGAACAGACATCGTCCCCCACACCCCATGCACTGCACAACTGGGGGAGAGCTGGAATAACTACCAGTCCATGGATACCAGCAACCAACCCACGGCCGGGCCATGGTACCCCAGCAAACCCCCTGGCAAGCTGTGACCGGCACACAAGGAAGGCCAACCACCCCGTGCCACACCATCCCACCAATGCAAAGCACACCCTGCACCACAAACACCATACACCCTTCCCAGGAGTAGCGCCCAACAGTGCAGGACACCCTATGCATGCCACCACCCCCACTGTGACAATGCAACCCTGTGCACCACAGAGCCATGCAAGGCATCCCCACCATGTGCACCCTGCTGCGGGTGGCAGCAGACAGCAATGCAACAACAGCATACACAGTACCACCCTGCACATCCCCCCCGATGTACAGCTGAGAGACTGACCATGCATTGCCACACGAGGTACCCCACATGTGACAGGGCATGCCCCGGACCTCACCACCAGTGGTACAGCACCCTGCACACCCTCCCAAGGACACATCCCATCCCAGCACTGGCCACAACAGCCAGCACAGACACGCACAGTGTAGCATGGAAGCATGCACCACACAGGATGCAACACAGTGCATGGACAACACCCACCCATACCCAAGGTCACACCAACAGAGGGACATAGTAGCAGGTCAACCAAAGCAGTGGCATGTGGCCACGGCTGATGTATACACAGGGCCAGCACCCCTACATTGCACAGGTGTGCCAGCCACCCTGCGCAGGCACCATGAAGCTGTATGCCACCAGCATGCCACCGGAGCACAGGTGACAGACACTGGAGCACATCCCCTGCAACAGACACAACAGATAGCATGGAGGGGGGGACAACAACAGTGGAGGCCACAGTGCCACCGGAGGCAGACGTGCACCATACTGGTGATGGAAGGCAACCTGGCATTGTGCCGGGTACAGTTGTTATCCAGCATGGACAGCCACCACTGACATGCCAGCAGACCGTGCATATCACAGACATGCAAGGGTGTCAGCTGCACAGGCCATGGACAGTCTGACAGGGGTGCCATGCACACAGTGCAGGCCCCATGGACCACTGCACACAGGCATCCAGTGCACAGAGTACAACACACAAACCACAGACAGTGACTGATCCCCCTGCCCATACCATAGGCAGTTCACCTCTGCACACACACACACACACACACACACACACATACACACACACGCCCATGCGTGCACCACCCCTGATGCCATGCACACCACTGCAGCTGAGCACCTGTAGTCCGCTGCAAATCAGAGACCACCACAGTTGTCATAACAAAATGCATATATTTAAAAGAAGTAACAAAAAACTATTTACAAATATTTGCAAGAGGGGGGAAGGGCCACATAACAGGTGGGGGCAGGTAAGGGGCAGGGGTGAACATATGGGAGAGGGAAGAAGGGGTATGAGGGTGGGTCAAGGGGGGAAGGTGATAGTAGGGGCATGGAGTCTTCAACGTGTGCCCCAGTCCTCCTCCACATGGTGCCTACATCTTCTTCTCCTCCTCCTCCTCACCCCATGGTGGTTGATTCTCTGCAAGAGCTCCAAGGTCGCCCTTGTCACCTGGAGCAGCTCCAGCACACCTCTCTCCAGTGCCTGGAGTCGCCATCCACCTAGGACGAGGGAGCAGAGTCAATAAGTGTGACTGTCCAGCCCCCTGCAGCCCATCCATTGTGCATGGCATACAGTCATGTGCCACACCCCTGTGATGGTGTGCGACCACCCACAGTGACCATGTCCACAAGACCTGCCTACCCAGGTAGTCACAGCCATGTGGACCACTGCACACATCCACCGCCCATGTCCTGCACAACACCAACATGGCCGTACAGTGACTTGGCTATGCGATGTGAAGGCAGTGCTACTGCCATGTGCCCGGTGCATGCATGGACCAACATTGACGCACTCCCAGACATGCAGTGTCACTGGACAGTGCTGACTGTAACAAGCTGCATGCATGGCAGTGGTGTCAATGAATGGTGGCCATGCACCACTGCCCACTCTGTTACACAGCATGCAATAGTAATCATGGATGTAAGGCACTCACCATCATCAGGCTGGTCCACACACCACTGAACACCTTCAGCCCTCCTGCCCTGCTGCTCCTCCAGGCAGCGCCTCCGCTCCCTTGCCTATCTGCGTTCTTCAGGCCCTAAGGTGCAAACATGGAGAGAGGAACGTCAGTACAATCCAGTAGCAAAGTACCCCCTGCCCCCATGTGTGTGCAATCCCACACAGCCATACCCATCCACTCCACACCCCGATACCACCACCACAGTCAACACTGGACGCCCCCCCATGTGCCGGACACATGCAACCGTGATACCCGTATGGAAGATAATAGTGTATGGATGTGGCACCTACCTGGCCATGGCACCATACCCCTCCTGGCACGTGCCTGCAGGCGGGCAAGCAGGTCCGGGTCCCTGCGCCTGCGGTCCCCGAAACGGTTGCGACACTGCTCCGCTGTGCGCCCCATATCAGTGGCCTCCTCAAGGGTGTCGGCCACCTCCTGCCACACTGCACTCCTGGCCCTGTCCAGGGGTGCATCTCCATACAAAGCCCTAGCATGGGGCTCTAAAATTGCCACCAGGTTGCCAAGCTCCACCTGGCTCCACATGACTGCTCTTCTCCGCGCCATCTCATTAATGTGGTGGATTCAAAATGGCACTCGGAAGTGTGGTCCTGCCATGTGCAGATGCTGTGCAGTACAGCACTGCCATTCCCTATCACATTGTCACCGAACAGCATGATAGTGGTGCACCCATGCCTGACGCATGGCGCCTAGGGGGCAAAGGTCGGGCACAGGATCAAGGGTCTCTGGCGCATGGACAGCCACAGCGTGATTGGAACCCAATGTGTGTAGCATGATTGGGTGCCTGTGTGCCACCTCCTGTAGTGGCCTACAGCGCTGTTGCCCCAGTGCACCTACGACGTCCCAGTGCCACAGCGCCATATATGTGAACAGCGCTGTAGCGCCACTAACTGTGATGGCTGTGCCTGCATTGCCTCCCGTGCACAGCACATCAGCAGCACAGCAGGAACCTGTGTCATCAACCCGGACATGCGCAGTTAGGTGTGTACTGCGCATGTCACAGAACTGCACCCTTGGCTCAGCACGTTCAACACAATTGCGCAAAGCGCAACAGCGTGATATTCAGCCGGCATATGCAAGTCATCTAATCAGCCATTCAATGGTGCAGTCACTGCATTTGCATCTACTTAAAAAGGTGCCTCACCTCATTTGCATGAGTTGCGCTATAAAAATGCAACATTGGGCTGCACTGGCCATAGTGGGTTACTGCAGTCTATTGCGGTGAGTTGCATGCTGTTTGGGAGTGTGGACTGTGGTGTTTGGGACATGCATGGGACTGCACAGTCACAGGTAACACCTGTCATTCTCACAGGAGGAATCATGACCGATCGTGAGGTAGAGGAAGAGGAACAGAGATGTGGGAGGAAGAGGAGGCCAAACTTCACAAAGGCAGAGACAGATGCCCTGTTTGAGGCCTACCTCAACCAGGAGCCGCTGCTCAGCGGATGCCAGGGAACACCACAGGCCCATGCTGCTGCATGGGAGAAGGTGGCGCATGCTGTCAACCTGCATGGCAGCCACCAGCGCTCCGTGCAGGAGTGCAAAAAGAAGATGTGCACGGACAGGCAGAGAATTAAAGAGAAGGTGGCTGCCATCAGGGCAGCACGGTCTGCAACTGGTGGAGGATAGCGGAGGTGCAACGCCTGACCCCACAAGAAGAGCGGGTTGCTTGCAGCATGCAGCGTTGTGCCATCGAGGGTGTTCCAGGTGGTGGATTCCAAATGGGTGGTAGCCCGTCACTGCATGGTAGGTCCTGGTCTGTCAATGGGGGGGGACAGGGTAGGTCACATATATTAATGCTACTGTTTTTCCCTTACAGCTCCTGAGCATCTACATGGGTCAGTGGTGGTGGGCTTCTCCACTGAGGGCAGTAGCATGGAGATGGAGGAGGGCCCGTCCACCTCCACAGGCATACGGGGGGTCAGAGCGACAGTGGGCCCACCTGGATGTCCGGACTGATGTTGGTGGAGCAGGTGCGGAGGAGGCCCTGCCCATGTCCCAGCGTGCCAGAGTCCATGGATGCCAGCATGCTGAGACTCAAGCTGGTGCCAGATCGTCATCGATGATGATGGAGCTAACGTCATGGGCAGTGAGACGTGTGGGCCACGGGATGGCCACACAGCAGGTGACATTATGGGCATGGCTGTGGGTGGTGCCACCATGGAGGCCTGCGTGACATCATAGTCCCAGTCTGTGCCTGTCTGCACCAGTAGGGCAGCACTGGTATGTGTCCAGGACAGTGGGGCTGTTGTGGCCACTGAGGTGGCACCATTAAGCCCTGGAGAGCAGCAGCCAGAGGGGCAGTATCAGCAGTCGGCCAATGGCCATGAGGGTACAGTGTCGGGGGCGGCATCAGTGCACCACCTGTGGACATGCCCAGGCCTGGCCCTGGTGTGCAGTGCCCACCTTCAAGGGGTGATGACCATCAGGGTTGCGAACACCATGAGGGACAGCATTCCGATCAGGCAGATGACCTCTTAGATGAGCACACCTGCATACTCCAAGCATCAGTCGATCAGCAGATGCAGCTTGTGACGGCGGTGGATGCACTCAGTGCGGCTCTGCACCAGGCAGAGGAGCAGCGCAGCAGAGACACCGCTCTGCTCCTGGCAGGGATGGAATGGTTCGGGAGGATGTGACCGCTGCCATTGACAGGTAGACACAGGCAATCACAGCTGTCATGGCCACAATGGGCACACAGTTATTTGGCCATGCATCGCAGACACCATGCAGTGCAATGTCCACCCCCCATTCCCGGCATCATGCGACACCCTCCTTATCAACATCGGGTTCAGCTGTGGGCATCCCGAGCACGCCTGGCGCAGGCATGTTTGGTGTGCAGCAGACCCCTGTGCAAGCACGGTCGCATTCACTTAGTGGAACCCCTGGGGGACCATTGGTGCCACCCTATGGGCCATTGGTCAGCCTGTCACTGCTGGCAGGTCTCGGCAGGGCCACCCACACATCCGTGGCAGCCGTGGCACTGTGGCGCATTACTGACCTGTCTCCCAGCACGGCTACTGTCTAATGCTGCCCTGTGTGCATTGTGTTGTTCAGCGTGCAATGCACGGGTGGAGTACCCAGCCCTACATACACACACACGTTCCATCTGCACACCCTCCAGCTGCTGTCTGCTGTGGCATGTGCATGATGATGCCTGCATTGCGTTGTCCGCCACTGTGCAATGGTGCCCAGCGTCTGACACACGCACAATGACAGGCAGTGGGCGTGGTGGTCTGTGGACGTGTGTGTAGCTGGGGTGGTGGTCTGGGTCGGCGTGCCTCCTACCCTTTGTGCATGTCTTGTGAGGTGTGTGTTTGTATGTATGATCACGTGCCATGTTAGAGCTTGCCCATCCCTGGCGGTGTGTGCGGTTCCATGCTCGGCCACTTCCCTTGACAGCATGCACCCCTGGTGTTTGTCCATGCATGTTTGTGAGTTGTGCCTTTGCCACTGGTGGTTGCACATGGCCCCATGACTTACCTGGGTTGGCTGAAGTGCTCATCTGTGATGGTGTCCCAGTGCAGCTGTGCCAGCCAGATCAGTCGGGGGTCCCATCGCCCAAGGGGGGCTGCCCATCACCATCTTCACCAGCGTCTTCATCGTCCCCATTGCTGTCCCCTCTTTGACCTGTATGGCTATCCCACAGTCATTGGCCATGTTGCACAGGATGCAACAGGCCAGGAATAGCCCACAGGCCTTTGAGGGGCTGTACTGTAGGGCACCGCCAGACGTGTCCAGGCAACAGAAACGCACCTTCAGCATCCTGAACACCCACTCGATGACACTGCATGTGGTGGCATGTGCCTCATTGTAGCATTGCTGCGATGGGTGTGATCAGCCAGGGACGGAGTGGGTATCCACTGTCACCTGTGTGTAGAGGGTGGAGGTTAGTTTGGTGATCAGCGTTGCCCTGCCTTGGGCCATCTAGGCCACTACCCATGTCACCTCTGACTATGCCCCTCCCAAGCTCTATGTTTTTCTGTGTGGTTTGCATACTCACCCACTAAGTGGCCAGTGGGGATGTCCCCACTCTCAAATCTGTGGCACAGTGATGACTGGTGCCAGATGAAGGCATCATGTGCTCCCCCAGGGTGCGTGGCACAGACATTGATTATTCGCCCCCTGGCATCGCACACCACCTGGCAGTTGATGCTTGCATAGCCCTTCTGAATGATATATGCGGCCCCTTCAGGGCCAGGTGGTGTGTGGATGGCCACATGGGTGCAGTCTATTGTCCCTAGCATGCCAGGCATACGTGCTATGCTGTGGAACTCCTGTATGTTTGCTGTGAGCTCCACCGGTGTGCTGGGGAAATGGATGTACTCTGCAGCATGTGGCAGCAGTGCGCTGAGGAACTGGGTGAGGTGGCATGACACGGCCGACTGGGTTATGCCTATGGTGTCCCCTGTTGGTCTCTGAAAGGTACCCGTGGCTAGCAGGCACATGCAAGCTGTCACTTTAGTCTCCACTGACAAAGCATGGCTCCGTAGTGTGGTTGCCTGCATCACATCACTGCACAGCTCACAGAGCCGCCTCAGAATTGCCCAGTTCAGGTGGTACCGGCCCATGATCTCAGTATTGGTGTACAGCTCGAAGCTGGTGTGGGCTCGCTACTGCCTGTTGGGGGCATACCATCGACGGGCCCTTCCACGGCTGCGCCCCCCCCGCTGCCTGCCTTCTCACCCCTCATAACTGCCTCCATCTGGATGGTGGCACTGGCCATGTACCTGACTTGAGTCCCCCCCGGCTGTTTCTGTGTTCCCCCCGCTGTCCTGGCTGCTACTTCCCCTGCACCGGGAACACCTTCCTCTGGTGGCTTCAGTGCTGAGTGGCACTTCCCCCTTCTGCACTGCACTATGGCTGTGGCTCCCCCCCACACCTTCCCTGTGCCTGTGGGTTCCAGGTGCCCTTTCTCTGTCCTGCCCTGTGTGTGTGTGTTGCCTGTGTGGCTGGCTATGGTTCAGCAACATGTGCCTTCCCTGTAGTTCTTGCGCCTCTCTCTTGTTCCTTTTTATTTTGGCTCATTTCCGCTATCGTGCAACTTCCAATTGCTCCCCTAATGCGAATGGCGCATGTTGTTGAATATCATACTGCGCCATTTATGCATGTTTCCTCCCCCTTCAGTTGTGCATGCATTCATTATCATTACGCTCTTGCGCAGTGTGATTTGGGGGGTGCATCTGCTTCCTGCTGAATATCGCAGAATGGCGCATTTTTGGACTTGCGCTGGCCCAACCCTATTGGGCATGGTGCAACCCTTTTGAATATCTGGGCCTTAGTCTTTTAAAAAAGTTAAATAAATAAAAAATTGGATGCATCTGACTGTTGTTTTACTAACTTTCAATCCTTGTCATCATTGATTGCATGTACACATTACAATAAACACAGTTTTTTGGTTTTGAGTCGTCATAATGTTCTGATGGGTTGTCTGTTGTTTTTGTATATTGTTTTTTCTCATATATATATATATATATATACACACACACAAAGTGCTAGATAACATGAATAAAAGTAATGTTTTTTTAATAAGTCATCAAGTGCATATGTAGTAATGCATGAAGTGTTAACAACGACTATGATAATCAAAGAAACAAAAGTAGAACTGATATTTTCCAATACTGTCAAATACATTCATAATTGATCTATTTTTGATCTCTTTATCAATAAAAAATTGTGATTTAAAATAATCTATGGCATTGCTCTATGTGTGTATTACTACTAATGTTAATTTTAAGTGATTTTGCTCTAATCACATATTAAAGAATCAAACACACAAAAAACACCAATCTATGAACAAACAAGAACACACACATTATATATAACACACACATACATGTATATCTATAACACAAATTGCACATACTCCAATAATACAAAGCATCATGGGAAGCATATGCAAATGCCCATGAATTACTTTGGACTGTCAGCAAAGGCTGAGAACAGCAGACATAGACATGTGTTTCATACTCATTTGGACTCATCAGTGTGCCATATCTGTACCTCAACCCAGGGAGAGATAGCAAGTCACCATATAGAGTATTTTATTGATTTGGGTCATGGGCAGCCTGAAGTAGAGAGAGAAGAGAACAACAAAAGAACCCCAGAGCAAATGCACTGAGGCAGTGTTTATCCCAGAGAATATTGGACATATAGCCGAATTTTAAAGAAAACACAAATTGCACATACCCCAATAATGTAAAGCATCATGGGAAGCATATGCAAATGCCCATGAATTACTTTGGACTGGCTCAACTTTAAGCAAAATTGTATGGTGCCAGAAGGCCTTGCAATACAATCAGCAAAGGTTGAGAACAACAGACACATGTTTCATCCTCATTTGAACTCATCAGTGTGCCATATCAGTACCTCAGTACAGGAAAAAATAGCCAGCCACCCTATAGGGAATTTTATTGGTATGGGTCATGGGCAGCCCGAAGAAGAGAAGTGAGCAACAAAAGAACCCCAGAAGAAATGCACTGTGGAAAGGGTTATCCCAGAGAATACTGGGCATACAGCCAAATTTTAAAGAAAACACAAAGTGCACATACCTCAATAATGCAAAGCATTATGGGAAGCATATGCAAATGTCCATGAATATATCAGTTTACAATAACACATACTCCAATAATGCAAAGCATCATGGGAAGCATATGCAAATGCCCATTAATTAATTTGGACTGGCTCAACTTTAAGCAGAATTGTATGGTGCCAGAAGGCCTCACAATACAATCATCAAAAGCTGAGAACAGCAGACACAGACATGTGACTCATCAGTATGCCATATCTTTACCTCAGCCCAGGGAGAGATAGCCATCCACCCTATAGGGGATCTTATTGGTTAGGGTAATGGGCAGCCCAAAGTAGAGATAGAAGAGAACAACAAAAGAACCCCAAAGCAAATGCATTGGGGCAAGTGTTATCCCAAAGGATATTGGTCATACACCCAGATTTTACAGAAAACACAAATTGCACATACCCCAATAATGCAAAGCATCATGGGAAGCACATGCAAATGCACATGAATTAATTTGGACTGGCTCAACTTTAAGCAGAATTGTGTGGTAACAGAAGACCTCAAAATACAATCAGCAAAGGCTGAGAACAACAGTCACAGTCACAGTCACAGTCACAGTCACAGTCACAGTCACAGTCACAGTCACAGTCACAGTCACAGTCACAGTTTGGTCTCATCAGCAAGCCATATCTGTACCTCAGCCCATGGAAAGATAGCCAGCCACCCTATAGGGGATCTTATTGGTTTGCGTCATGGGCAGCCTGAAGTAGAGAGAGAAAAACAAACAACAAAAGAACCCAAGAGCAAATGCATTGGGGCAAGGGTTATCCTGGAGAATATTGGCCATACAACCAAATTTTAAAGAAAAAACAAATTGCACATACCCCAATAATGCAAAGCATTATGGGAAGCACATGCAAATACCCATGAATTCATTTTGACTGGCTCAACTTTAAGCAGAATTGGATGGTGCCAGAAGGCCTCGCAATACATTCAGCAAAGGCTAAGAACAGCAACTACTAACATAAATAGAATTATAGACTACATTATGAGTATATAAAACCTTTCTAAACATATACATATTCTAATAAATGGTCTAGAGCAATACAATACATTATTAATATTTAAACCCCTTTAATAAAAGGAATGAGACTAAAGTACAGTAAAGTAGAGAGAGAAGAGAACAACAAAAGAACCCCAGAGCAAATGCACTGTGGCAAGGGATATCCTGAAGGATATTTGTCATACAGCCAAATTTTAAAGAAAACACAAATGGCACATACCCCAATAATGCAAATCATTATGGGAAGCATATGCATGTGCTCATGAATATATATATACTGTATATATATATATATATATATATATATATATATATCGCAGTTTACAATTATACATACACAGATAGTTATGTATGCAAACACAATTACTAATGGCTTAGTTGCATTCCTTATATTTCTGTACACAAAGTGTTAAAGACTATGAAAATCAAAGAAACAAAAGTAGAATTGATATTTTCCAATATTGTCGAATGTACTCATAATTGATCTATTTTTGATGTTTATTCAATAAAAAAACTGTAATTTAAAATAATCTACGACATTGCTCTATGTGTGTATTACTACTAATGTTAATTTTAAGTGATTTTGCTCTAATCACATATTAAAGAATCAGACAAAAAACACCAATCTTTAAACAAAGAAGGACATATATATCACAAATTGCACATACCCCAATAATGCAAAGCATCATGGGAGGCAAATGCAAATGCCCATGAATTCATTTCAACTGGCTCAACTTTAAGCAGAATTGTATGGTGCCAGAAGGCCCCACAATACAATCTGCAAAGGCTGAGAACAGCAGACACAGATACATGTTTCATCCTCATTTGAACTCAGTGTGCCAAATCTGTACCTTAGCCCAGGGAGAGATAGCCAGCCACACTATAGGGGATCTTATTGGTTAGGGTCATGGGCAGCCCAAAGTAGAGAGAGATGAGAATAACAAAAGAACCCCAGAGCAAATGCACTAGGGCACGGGTTATCCCAGAGAATATTGGCCATACAGCCAAATTTTAAAAGAAAACACAAATTGCACATACTCCAATAATGCAGAGCATCATGGAATTGTACACAAATGCCCATGAATATATATATATATATATATATATATATATATATATATATATCAGTTTACAATAATTCATACGTGGATCGTTATATATGCAAACACAATTATTAATGGCTTAGTTGCATTCCTTATATTTCTGTATGCAATAAATTAATACTGTTTATAAATGAGGCACATTTGCCATTTAGCATACAACACACTTAATATAGATGTATGCTTGTGATGATGTAATTTAACTTGAAAGCACTGATTTACAAAGTGGGAAGTTAGTTGCCATGTAGTGCATCAGATGGTCTGTGATAGGTGTACCATCCACTTCTGCATGTTGCGATGCTGGTGCAGACGGTTGTGGTAGATCTCTCTCTGCAATATTTACTGATTCCATCCACCTTGTATAAATCACTTCCTTTCTCTCATCTCAAAAATTATGCAACACACAGTGGGTCACAATAACATAAGGTGTGAAAGTGTATGCAAAATCTGAATGCTTAAGAAGAACTCTCCAATGACCCTTGAGTCTACCAAAGGCATGTTCTTCTGTTATCCTACCAGCACTGTGATACACATTGAAAGACTCCATGTCAGGGTCAGTCTGTCAGCACCTGTGTATCCTTTAATGAGCCATGGTAAGAGCGGATAGGCAGGATCACCTAACAAATAACATAGATATTTGCTTGCTCCCTATGCAGGTAGGAGTTTGTGGAAGCATCTCTGAGTTTTGGAAAATAGAAGAATTACACAGCACATTCGCATCATGCGAACTACCTGGCATACTGCAATTAACATTCCTGAAACTAAAAGTAAATACAATTAGAACAGACCACCAAAACATTTAATTTGATAATATAAAATGGGCAAGGAACTCTCTATGTCCTGATTGGCTGAGACTTGGTTCTAGACATGGCAGTACGAGTATAACACCATTGACAAAAAAACAAGTCCATGCCAACCAGGGGGCAACTCACAGAATTCATAAGCCTCTAAATTCCAAATCTCCATCACAAACACAGCCTTGATATATTAAAAACATTGCCAAGGCCCGAAAAGTAAAAGTCCATTGAATTACATAAAGTAAGTAAATACTATAATGTTATTTACACTCATGAACTCCCCTTACACACAAACACATGGTTTAAAAATCTTTGATGACCATGAAAAAAAAAAAAAACTCCTATCCCTACCACTTTACCAGATAACTCCAAGCTCCACCCCTGGCAACAGATAAATTGAGGTTCTGGCTCCACTTGAGGCCTGTGTGTGTGTCTTTCTGTGTGTACACCAGTGGAACTCTGAAGAAGTCTGAAACTGTATACTGAATGTTACCATTCTGTGAGTGTTGGGGGGGGCATTCTACTACTGTATTAATGCAGAGCTTTGAATTCTTCTAGTCCATGGTAAACAAACACACAATGTATTGTTGTATGAAGAAAGACAGATGACTGACCAGAGAAATACATCTAAGGAGGGACTATTTTACATTGTTTAGCAGCATTTTTGTATATTTTTTGTGGCTATGAAATCATTTAGAATGTACAGTACTTTTATAAATAGTTACCTATGGGACAATTTTATATCTCTATTTTATAACATGTAATGGATGGTCAGTAGCCACGGTATGCATGGAAAATGTAGCACGAAGTAGTGCATCGGCACTGGTTAGGACTCTACCATCCTGATGGCCACTTGGGAGATAATGAACCCACAACAAGCATACAGCATCAAACACAGAAACTGCACATTCAGCACACACACATCCACAATACTTGTTAGATGTGGAAATGCAGACCTGCTACCAACTAAACAAGTTTTCTTTACAATTTTTTTTTCATATCCCATGTGCAGTCCCAATTTATTTATATATTTTTTTTAATTTAAGTTTTTATGTCCTTTTTTCCCCATTTCTCCTGTCCCTGTCCGGGCCAAGTGTGTGGAGAGCATCTGCATGCCTTACGTGTACTAGGATGCATCTCCCGCTATTTGCCGCCACTCTAACCATCAGACCTCCATCCGATTGGCAGTGGAACTATTGGGGAGGGCTGCTCAATCCTGCTCCTCCCTCCCTCCCCACCCCTGACGGCTATCCTACAACCCCAGTCTGTTCCCAAACCCATGTTGCGGACATGGTGCAGTCCTAATTTAAATCACAGGGGCAGGAAATTGATTTGTAAAACTTATTTGGCATTTCCAATGATCAGTCACCATAACACTGCAACCAAGGCTCATCATACCACTGTAGGCAAGACATATCAATTTGATGGGGATGTGGGGTGAGGTTTCCCATGGCTCCACCAGGAGAGGACACTTTCGTGCCTGGGCAATTCCATTCTTTGTCGTGCTTGGTGGTGGCTCAACGCTAACGTAATCCTGTCTTCTTAGCATAGGGTGGAATGGCAGCCGTCCTCAGTCTGGTGAGGCTTCACATTCTCCCATGTCTGAAATTACATACTGCCTCCCACCATGTGACTGCACACTATGGTGTACTGTCCTTGGCAGAGATAGGCCAAGAATAAGGTATTTGATACAGTCCCGCACAAGAGATTAGTTAACAAGTTGAACTTGTATTGTTATCCCGGGTCGCCCCTGAAAAAGGGACCTTCAGGGCTCAGTGGGCCTACCCGGTCACCAAAATTTAATAAATAAATAAATAAATAAGTGGCAAACGGCAACAGAAATTGGCTTAGCAATAGGACACAGAGGTTGATGGTAAACAGAGTTCAGTCTGAAGAAAGGGGGGTAACCAGCAGGGTGCCACAGGGGTCAGTGCTGGAGCAAGTCCTCTTTGAAAGAACCTGGGGGTATTCATAACAGGTGGTCTAATGGTAGCCAAACAATGTTGGAAGGCAGTGAGGAAAGCTGGTGAGAAGCTGGGGTGCATAGGGTGAGGCATCACCAGTAGAAAGCAGGAGGTGGTGATGCCACTGTACAAGCACTTGTTGAGACCTAATCTAGAGTACTGCATGCAACTCTGGAGACATCTCAAAAAGGTCATAGACAGGATGGCGACAGTCCAGAGAATGACAACGAAAATGGTGCAGGGACTACACCAGAAACCATATGAGGAGAGATTGAGGGAACTCAATATGTATACACTGGAGGAAAGGAGGATATGATAGAGACATTCAAACATCTCAAGGGTATTAACAGAGTTATAGAAGGCAGCATATTTCAGAAAAGAAGTGCAAGAACAAAGGGTCACATTATAAAGCTAGAAGAGGAAACTCAGGGACAATGTGAGGAAGTATGTTTTCACAGAAAGGGTGGTGGATGCATGAAACAGCCTCATGGAGGAGGTTCTAGGGGCAAAAGTGGTAGGCTAATTCAAGAATGTATGGGACAGATAGAAGGCTACACTACTGGTAGGAAAGATGAGGTAGGCTGCAGAACAAATAGGACCTGGAGTTTATACAGTAGGTAGGGAAATGGGCAGACTAGGTGGGCCAAGTGGTCCTTATCTGCTATTAAATTAAATGCTTCTGTGTTTCTATGGAACATGGCAATCAATGACATAATGTGCGTGGCCCCATCATATCACCATGAGACAGTCCAGAGTGGGTAGTCAACCCCCATCCCTCGGGAGGATAACATCCAGTCAGACATCCTGAACCATCCATGCCATTCTATAATCCTGTTGTCCAGTGTTCAGGTGGGAACCTGAGTTGCCAGAGTACAAGGATGTCCAACCACACTGCTGTAGCATTGGCGACCCCCAAAACATGAGAACCCCATCCACATTGCAGTTTAAGCAGCCTCCACAACCCATGTCAGCCACATGCAAGTTGTAATTTAAGCAGCAACCCCCCCAGCAAACGTCAGCCCTGTCCCTGTTGCATTTTAAGCAGCTCCCTCACACAAGTCAACCCCATCCCGGTAATAGTTTCAGCAGTCCCCCCATGTCTGCTCCATCCCCACTGTAGTTTAAGTGGTCCCCAACCCGACACATATGTCATCACCATCCACGCTATAGTTAAAGCTGCCGCCACCCCATGTCAGCCCTGTCCCTGTTGCAGTTTTAAGTAGCCAACCCCTCCACACAAACACATGAAAGCCACATCTCCAGTGTGGCACATAATGCCCCCCCACACACACACACACACACACACACACACAGAGTGGTAGCACAGTCCACAATTCCCAAACCCCAAGACCCGGTACCCAAGCAACAGCAGTGCTTGACAGTGGACACCACACAATCACCCGTGGCACTGACAACCCCACCACCAAGCCCAGTACCTGTCAGTTGTATCCTCGGGGATTGATAGCCAGCAGCACATTCCTCCACATACATCCTCATCCATCGGCTGTCCAACTGATGGTGGGAATGCTTCGTTACATAAGGAAGCATGCTTCCAGCATCAGTTGGACTGCCATCAGCTAAAGAGGTGTGTGGAGGAATGTTCCACTGGTTGTGGGGTGTCCATTGTCCAGCAATGCTGATGATGGGGTACTGGGTCTGAGGTTGGGTAACTATGGATGGGGCACCACTGTGTGTGTGGATGGGGGCAGACAAGGTAGTGTGCAACACCATGGGATGGGTCTTTCATGTGTATGGGGGGACACAAACTACAATGGGGAACAGGGGGACATGGGTGGGGTGGCAGTTTAAACTACAGCAGAGACAGGGATGACATATGTGTCAGGGGGCCACTTAAACTACGACAGGGACAGGGCTGACATGTGGGGGGCTGCTGAAACTATAACGGGGACATGGCTGACATTTGTGGTGATGTTATGCATTACATACATCGGGATGGGGCGGGTATGGGGCTGCCATACTGCTCCTGGGGCCATGCAGATGTCCTATGTGTGTGGGACTGGGCCCGAACTGTGGTTACAGCAGGGTCCCCCTGGCATAACCTGTACCCTTCTATGACCCCTTGTGCATGGCACTAAGCGCCTTAGTGAATGGCACTGGTGGACTGCGGAACCACCGCTGCATAGCAGTCACGCATAGCTATGCCTACGTGCTTGGCTTCCACGGCACATAGGCATACTGAATATGGCCCAATATGAATACAAACATCTGCTCAAGATGGTAATCGGCAAGGTCAGCTGGTCTGCTGTCTCTTTCATAAAGTGTGTATTTAAATTATCTGGTCCTGGGGATGAATTTACCTTTAGTGATTTGATGGCCTTTTTAACCTCTTCACGTGTTATGCTGTGGAATTCAGACCTGTTGATGGTCACTAGTGTTTTAACAGGATCTTTAGCTGAAAATACAGATCCGAAAGAAAATTGTTAAATGCATCAGCGTCGTGGACTGCGGACCGTAGTCCACCAGTGCCACGTCATGGGGTTTCCCTCAGTTCAACCCCATCTACTATAAGTGGACCTAATGTATTGACCTTTTTGTGATTATTATTGATGTAGGCATAAAGTGATTTTTGACTGCCTTTAGATACTGACACTTTAAATTCCAGTTTTCTCCGTTACACCCTGATAAGTTTTTTTGCTTTGTTTTTTTTTTCAGCCTTAAATATGGCTTTATTTTGTTCATTCCTTGACTTTTTGTATTTCCTGAAGGCTTTTTCTTTCCATTTTATTTGTTAATTTTTTTTGTGTCAGCCATGGGATATCTTACCTCTGTTATTATGATTTTGTTTAAGGGGCATGCATAGATGTTCCAATTCATTAATAATTGATTTTATTAATGCCCAACATTCATTCACTGTCAAGTCCGTCATTATTAACTCCCAGTCATGACTGTAATGCTGCTTTCATTTTTGAATAGTTGCCCTTTGGGTAGTTGTACCGAAAGGATGACTGACCTCAGTGACACTTCTTATTTATTTTATTTATTAATTTATTTATTACAGTTTTAGATTACAACCCTTGAGCTGGAAACTCATTTACAAAGGTTCCACGTCATGAACAAGTCATAAAAGAGATTACAGTAAACCATAACTTTAAGACGTGCCAAGAACATAGGTGAATTCGCATTAGTAAGAAACAGAGTATACAATGTACATTTGTGGGTAGTTCAGTTATGGTCTGTCAAGTTTAAGAGATGTGTATAGTTTGTTGAAGGAAGGGAAGTTTAAAGGTTTTATTTTATTTATTTAGCTTTTGTTTACCGGGTAAGCACGCTAGACAGTCAGGTGCCTATTTTCAGGTGCAACCCGGGAGAATTACAAAAGGTACAGGCAATGACATTAAAGAGGCAAGGTACAGGCAATAACATTATACAGACAAGGTAGCAGTAGTTTACAGGGTACAGTCAAGTACAGACAGTAGACCTCAGGCAATAACAGATACAGAGACATGGTAAATGGCTATCACACAAGGTATTGCCAGGAAGGGCAGAGAGCCAGGTACAATCAGATAGCTAATTAAAGGCAGTGCAGTATTAGGGCATGTCAGCTGAGGGAGGTGGTCAAGGAAGTTGGATAGTAACAACAGGACATGCAGGAAACCAGACATAGCCAGTTACCATTGTCGGGGGGGGAGGTAGAGGAGTCAGTGGTAGGGGGTTGTTAAGGGTAGGCGAAAGAGTGGAGCAGAAAGGTTGAGAGGGAAGAGACAGGAATGATGAGGAAGGGGTGAGGGGTTGTGAAGTAGCGGGGGCCAGAAGCGCTATGAACGACAGTTCCAGGTTGGGGGCAGCTGTGATAATCATAATTCAAAGCCCGTGACGCTATTCTGGTTAGCTTCTATCTGGCAATATTAAATATTACACATTTATGATTGTTATTTGCTAATGGGGCTGTAACTACAAGATCAGTAACTTCAGAGGCCAGACTGGTCAGACGATATCAAGAATATTTCCACCTCTAGTTGGTTCCATTACTATTTGCTCAATCCCAGCCATTATTGTAGTGTCTAGGAATAAGGATTCTATTGGGAAAACTGCTGTCAGACTTTCCCAGTGTATACCTGGCATATTAAAGTAACCCAGTAACAATAGGTCAGACATTCCTGCAAGTTTGGTGAGCATTCTAGATAAGTTATGATCTTGTTCCACGATTAAAGAGGGTGGACTATATATGTTACCTATAAGTAATTTTTTACCAATTTGACAAGTTATCTGGACACAAAGATCTTCTTCTAGGTATGTTGAATTAAGAATGTTCTGGTGATTCTTATGAGCTTTTAACATATATACAAATGCCTCCCCCTTTTCTGTCATTTCTGTTTTTCCAATACAAGTTATATCCTGAGATTTCATTGTACCAATCGGAGGCTTCATGCCACCATGTTTCACTTATGGCAACAATATCAATATTCTGTTGAATTAATATTGTAGTGAGCTCACTTGTTTTAACCACATTTAGGCTTCTAGCATTTGAAACTAGTATTCTGTAATCATCCTTAGTAATAATGATTTTTTTTGGATTGACGACCCCGTTTCTCCCTCTTAGTTTAAATGCTCATTAATGAATTTAAGTAGGGGTTTCCCCAACATATTACTGCCCCTTCTGCTCAGGTGGGGCCTGTCCCAACAATACACACTTGAATTATTGGAGAATTTTTCCCAGTGTGTTAAGCAACTAATATTTTCCTTCAAAGTCCATTTCCTTAACCATTTGTTAATACTTTTGATCTGTGCCTTCTTTGTCATACTTGCTCTGGGGACTGGAAGGATTTCAGTCTGTTTGTCTTTTTCACACTGCAGCTATGAACACCAAATACTACCGCAGTATGATGCCCTGTACACTGGCGGACAAGTATGGTCTTTGGGATTGCTGCTGGTTCTCACACAACAGAAACAGGACCACTACAAAGAATCTTAATACTGTACATAACATGAAGCTTGGTAACCATGGTATCATTTTCAGGATTCATTTATACTATGTCTTTAAGTTAGATAGTCCCTAAATATTTGCCCTTGTGAATTAATAGATTTGGTCCTTGTATGTATGAATTTTATATATGTAATTCCATTTTATGTATAAAATGTTATGTTTTCTTTTTCGTTTTCTGTTGGTCTGCTGTGAATTGTAAAGGGACCTCCTTGCAAATGAGCTTGCTCAACGGATTTTATCCCTCACAGTAAACTAAATTGAATTGGTCCTTGAGTATTTATTATTCTATATTTAAATGTGCATTTGCTGCTGTTTGAGAGTACTTAATCCATTTGTGACTTTTTATTCAAGTTCCACTTTAGATTTTAAGGTGTACTGTCACTTTAAGCAACTGAACTATTTATGTGTGTATGTGAGTTAGTAAGGCCATCTCTGAGGAAGCATGCATGTGCAAAACCAGTCAGGCCTTTGTGTGAGCAGAGTGTTGTTCCTTATGTGACTCTGTGGTTGTTTACTACACTGGAACATATGTGAGTAAATAAATCGTTCTGGCATTAATTGTGGTGGACGGTGCCATGCCTTTTGTTTCTGCTCTGAGTAAATACGTTGAGCAGTTGAAAAAAAAGGACAGTATCCAAGGATTTAAAAAAAAATAATTAATGTGTGACAGTTTATTATCTGCTATATAGATTTTGTTTATGCTGCCTTGTGCTCCTGCCCAACTAGGCTTGTGTCGGGCAGATCCTGTCAGACTAATCTGGTGGAGTACTATGATTGAGTAACCAGGCAATTGGACGGGGAGCCATGTGGTGGATGTCCTGTACCTGGACTTCAGTAAGGTATTCAATTCGGTGCAGCATGGGAGGCTAGGTAGTAAGCTGGAGGACACAGGGGCCGGGGCAAAGACGGTGGGATGGGTAGTGAACTGGCTGCAAGGACGACAGCAGAGAGTGGTGGTGGGAGGGGAGCTCTCATCACCCAGGGCAGTGACAAGCAGGATGCTACAGGGATCTGTACTGGGGCAGGTGTTATTTGGGATCTTCATGGCAGACATTTCAATAGGCATCCAGAGCAAGATCAGTCTGTTTGCAGATGACACCAAGATGGGAGCAGTAGTGGATGACCTAGAGGGGTGGCAGAGGTTGCAGGATAATCTGGCAAAATTCGAGGCCTGGTCAGACACTTGACAGCTGAGGGTTCAATGCTAAGAAATGCAAGGTACTACATTTCAGAGCAAAAAAAAAAAAAAGGAGGAGCTACCAGCTAGGGGGTATTCAGCTGGCCAAGATGGAGGAGAAGGATCTGGGGGTGATCATAACAGAAGCAATGAACAACTTCGCGCAGTGTGTAGAAAGGCAGCTGCAAAGGCTAACAGGATGCTTTGTTATTTTGCTGGAGGCATATCCTCCAGGAGGGGGGAGGTGATCCTGGCACTGTACAGGTCACTGGTTAGACCACACATGGAGTACTGCATGCAGTTCTGGTGGCCGTACCTGAAGAAGAACATTAGGTTACTGGAGGCGGTGCAGCGCAGGGCAACAAAAATGATCCAAGGGCCCGGGGATCTGCCCTATGAGAGTAGGCTGAGGAAGCTGAACGTGTACTCCCTGGAGGAGAGGAGGGATATGGGGAACATGATTGGAACCTTCAAATACATGAAGGGGATAAATAGGACAGACACAGAGGGGCTTTTCCAGTTAAGGAGGGGGAGGGACACCTGAGGGCACAATCTGAGATTGGAGACACTTTTTATGGAGAGGGTGGTGGCATGGTGGAACACATTACCAGAGGAAGTGGTATCCTGTAATTCATTGGGCTGCTTCAAAAGGGGATGGGACAGGATAAGGGGAGGGACACTGGAGGGGAGGGAGGAGGAAGCTGCAGTATAAAAGTTGCTAGCTGCACAATTGAGCAGACTCGATAGACTGTGAGGCCTTTATCTGCTGGCAAGTTTGTATGTTCATATGTTATACATATGTGTAAGTATTTCCGTATATAGAGTTGCAGGATGTGTCATGCCCCACCCCCTGAGCAAGACATCACATGACATTGAATGCTATTTGTTTGTCTTTGGCTGATTTTCGCAGAAACATAGAATTTGTCAGCAGAAAAGGACAGTTTCATCCCCACAGTCTGCCAGATGTTCCCTGCCTAATCCATCTCCACAGACCCTAACTGGTTACTGGCGACCCACTTTCCCTCTGCCTGTTTTCTAATACAACCTTATGCCTATCCCACACATGGCTGAAGCCCCTCATTGTTTTTTCCTCCACCACTTTTGCTGGTAGTCTGTTTCAGACATCTACCACCATTTCAGTGAAGAAAACTTTTCTCACATCTCTTTTTTTTGTAAACACTTTTTATTGACAATAAGTGTAACACTACATCAATAAAAACACAACTGAAACAATACATCAGTATGAGCAATACTGTTGAAACAACACATCAAACTGAAAAATACAACTGAAGAAATAATATATAAAAATAAAAAATATTGGCTTAGACAAGTAAGGCAAGGTAGGGTAGGGCTGGCTTAGATTCATAGTTCTGATGCACCAAATGGTCAGGTACAGTGCATATAGTGATACCTGTCAGGGCTGCAGTGCAGTGAAGTGGATCGCCACCTGTAGGATTCTTTGCTTAGGAGGAAGCCACTGTGCTCAGATGTGGCCCCATAAAATAACAAAGATTAGCTCTTGGCCAACACCCAGTCCCCCCCCTCCCCCACTACGTAGGGAAGTTGCCTCTCAACTGTTACCATGAGTGGTTGCCAGAGGTTGTTGAACACTTCGTCCTTACTATTGGCTCTGAGCTGTGTTTGCTCAACTTTGCAGCAAGACCGCATATTCTTGCTCCAGTGAGCTATTAGTAGATGAGTCTGAATACCTCCAACACTGAGTCATTGTCTTACAGGTGTTGTTAAGAGACAAATCCCATAGGTGTTTAGTGACTGAGCAACTCGGCTTACCCACCTCAGCACTTAACAACAACTCCAGAGGAGTTCCTGGGAGCGCACTCCTCCCCTCCACCTGCTCCATTATATTACATGCTTTTTTCCAAAATGGCATAATTTTATCACAGGTGAAGGCCACGTGGAAAAAAGGTGCCATCAGCTACCTGACACTTCGGGCATAAAGGCGACTTGTCAGCATTATATAAATGAAGTCTGGCTTGGGACATATAGGTTCTATATATGTCATTTAATTGGATCAGTCAATCTATTACTGCTGGAGCAGGACACAAAGTAGTCAACCCCCTTTTTCTAGATCTATGGGTTATCACGATGTCCAAATCAGTTGCCCACTTTTCCTTAATAGCTACAACTGGGTCTGTACTATGCCACCCCAGGGCAATTTATAGTAAGAAGCCAGTGGTTTAGATCCTGGTTGGGGCCAATATAGCACCCATCTGCTGGTGTATGTTCAGCTGGAGAACCAGTGGTATCCCCTTGGTTATGCAACCAATGAGGAGCCTGCAAGCAGGCAACGAAGTCCCTTACCTTCACACTAGCTTTTGCTCTTAGTGCTGTAAAGGAGACAAGTCTCCCCCTTCAAATAGGTCCCTTACTATCCACAGCTCCAATTTCTGCCATCTCAGGCACACTTGATGCTTAAAGACACAGAACCAAGGTGAGTTCCTTAAGTCATGGGTGTGCAAATTGCATTGCCCGACGTCCGAGGCTGACCTAAATTGTTTGTTGGGCAGATGCTTTGATGTTCCGATTGCAGCCCAAGGACAAGTGGTTTTTGTAACCCTTTTTTGTTTTTTTTTTATCGTTTTTTTGTTTCTTAGACTTGTTTTTCCCTCCCAAGTCTCTGTTTCTAAGCCCCTCCTGCCAGAGTCTCCACCCTCCACCACAAGCTTCAGCCACTCTGATTTGTTGCTGCTAGCTAGCAACATTGGTAGTGTTATTTTATTGGGCTAAATGAGCTTGGAGGTGGAGAACCTTTGCCATATGTGGGAAGGACCAGGTAGACGTAGCCACCATTAGAGGAGAACGGTTGAGAAGAGTGTGGAACAAATGACAAGAGGACTGCAAAGCTGCTCCGACCTTGTCTGGACCTTGTTACAGCTTCAAGTTCTGAACGAGTCTAGCAACTAGTGAAGCTGGGGGAAAGATATTCATGCTGCGTTGTACAGACTTCACTTGGTCCTGTCCTGACCTTAGCTTGGATGAAGGCTCATCATCATCAGCTGCCATGGCTTGCAAAGAAGTGGAACAGGAGCCAGAGCAGACAGTTTGAGGTGGGTGATAACGGTGTCACTGGGGGTCTGGGGGCTTACACACAGTGGAAAAATCCATCATTTGGGATGGGTGTATGGTGGGTTTATGTGGTTTTGAATGAGCGACTGTCACTGACTGAGGTGGAGGAGTGGTCAGAGTAAATAATTAATTTTAAATATCCCCTTTCTGGTTCTCTGTCTCTGTCTCTCTCTCTCTCTCTCTCTCTCTGTGCCTGTCCCAAATAACTGAAGTATGTGTTGCTGCATTTGTCAGACGATCATGGAGACGGAGTGCTGGATATGTCTTCCTCCTCAGGTGTACAGAGTTGGACTGTGCCACTGCCTGTGTAAGTGTGTGGGAGACAGAGTTTGTTTTGCTGCTCATTGCAGGACAGGTACTAACTTACTTATTGTGCCCTCCAACAAGTTTAGCTATGTATGTACGTGTGGATGGTCTGTGGGCATTGATATAGACAGGGCTTGGTTAGGGCAGCCAGTTTTGTTTAACCTTTACAAGGGGTAGGGGATGAGGGTAGCGCACCTCCTGTAGATGTGTGTGGCCTGCCGCCTGAGTTGCAAAATGGCGCATTGCATCTGTGACTTCCTCACCCTGCCCTGGTCCTTCCGTTGATGGCTGCAACTCTTAATTCGGCGTTAGTCACTGCTAGCTGCCCTTGGGCAGACTAGTAAGTAGTGCCCATTTACCGTTGGTTAGACAGTGCATGCAGCATGACTCGAGAGAGGTAGGGGTTTATGGCCCACGTGATTATTATTATTTGACAATTTGTTTAAATAAATGTGCTGACTGTTGTTTAGTGCAGTGTGACTGAGTTAGTTACATCCATACCTCTCAACTGCCCCTGATTTTCAGAAACCCTTATTTTGCCTCAAAATTTTCCTCTGGCTCAGCCCCAGCAGTGTATCCCTTTTACAATTTGTATTTTGATGAGAGAACAGTGGGGACTGTAAGTGTAAGCACAAAATAATGTCAAATATTACAACTGTCTTGTTCTTCATGAAATGAAAGTCATCTTACACTTATCCCACTTTGTTCTGTCAGCTTTCTGAATGAATAGAATCAATTTTTAAGATGTGTTCCAGTCACTGTCCTGGACTTTGGTCTTTGGTTGCTTTGTCCCTGATTTTTTTTTCAATCTTTGTTGTCCCTGATTTATGAGGAAAGAGGTTGAGACTGAGGCATGCATGGTCTGAGATGGAAAATAATGAGTTTGGACTCTGCTCTGGCCGGGCCTTGTTTGTAAGTGGACTAGCAGTAGTAGTCTAGTCTGTCACTTGTCTTGCTGGTCAGTTATTGGGTGGGGTTGGAATGGGGCAGTGGTTGGACACTGTGGTGGACTGCATTGCAGTGTAGTCTTTTAACATAAAAACATAGACTTTGACGGCAGATAAGGACCACTTGGCCCACCCAGTCTGCCCATTTCCCTACCTACTGGATAAGCTGCAGATTCTAGTTAACTAACAGCCTACTTCCTGCCACCTCCCACTACAATTGCCTTATGTCTGTCCCATGCATGTTTGAATCCCCCCACTGTTTTAGACCCAACAACCTCCCCAGGAAGGTGGTTCCATGCATCCACCACTCTCTCCGTGAAAAAAAAAATTTTCCTCAAATTACCCCTGAGCCATCCCTCTATCTTTAAATTGTACCCCCTTGTTCTTACACATCTCTTTTTCTGAAAGATGCTACCTCCGGGACTTTGTTGATTCCCTTGAGGTACTTGAATTTTTCTATCATGTCCCCGCGTCCCTCCTTTCAGCAAGGGTATACATATTAAGTTCTCTCAGTCTCTCTTCATATGGTTTCTGATGCAGACCCTGCACCATTTTAGTTGCCCTCCTCTGAACTGCTTCCATCCTGTCTATGTCCTTGTGTAGATGAGGTCTCCAAAACTGCACACAGTACTCCAGATGGGGTCTCACCAACTGTCTGTACAGAGGAATAACCACTTCCCTTTTTCTACTTGTGATGCCCCTTCCTATGCATCCCAGTATCCCCCTGGCTCTCCTTACTGACTTCTCACATTGCTTACCAACCTTTAGATCATCTGATACGACTACCCCCAGGTCCCTTTCCATTTTTGTTGTTGTTAGTACCTCCCCTGCTATTGTGTACTCTTCTCCTGGGTTTTTGTTTCCCAGGTGCATTACTTTGCACTTCTTTGCATTGAATCTAAGTTGTCATATGTCTGACCATTCCTCCAATCTTGCCAAGTCCCTTCTCATCCTTTCTACTCCCCCTTGTGTATCAACTCTGTTACAGATCTTTGTGTCATCTGCAAAGAGGCACACCTTTCACTCCAGACCCTCTGCAATGTCACCTATAAAGATGTTAAAGAGGACTGGACCCAGTACTGAGCTCTGAGGTACTCCACTAGTGACCCCCCTTTATTTGGAATGTGTTCCATTCACTATTACCTTCTGTGTCCTGTTGTGCAGCCAGTTTGCTACCCAGGCAATCACCCTGGGACCCACTCCCAGGCTGGCTAACTTGATTATTAATCTTTTGTGCGGGACTGTGTCAAATGCCTTGCTAAAGTCTAGGTAGGCCATATCCACAGCCCCTCCCTGGTCTATTACTTTGGTCACCCAGTCAAAGAAATCTATTAGATTCATCTGACATGACCTTCCTGCTGTAAATCCATGCTGCTTTGGGTCCTGTGCCCCGCTGGCCTCTAGGTACTCAACAATTCTTTCTTTCAGAAGTGATTCCATCATTTTCCCTACCATGGAACAGGCAGCCAAATGGTTCCATGCTTGGAGGTAGGGTCAGGTGATTGCTGTATCAGTTTGTTCTGCTGCTTCAATCTGGCTGCCTAGTAATTACATGACCATAAGTAGTTGTATTGTCTGGTGCACTAGCCCTCAATGCTTACTTAAAAATTCAAGTAGCCAGCCGAGGGTATGCTTTATGGATGGGTCTGGTCTTTGCTGGCTTGCTTAAGTAGAGAACTACATCATGCCATGCATGTACTGTACTGCTCACTGCGAGTACCCTCTTTGGGACTCTTGCTCAGATTGCTGACCACATGCATACACAAGGTAAGAAGAAATTACCTTTCCTTTTTGTGATTACAGTGGTAGTAACAAGTTTTTTTTTACAGTCCAATATTTCACGGTAGGGCAAGTACAAGATTTCATGGGCAAGTAATTTTTAGACCTTCACTTGCCCTTGGACAAGTGTTTAAAAACTGGAATTGCACACCCCTGCCTTAAGGGCAACTGTAAGAAAGGCTTCCCTAAAGCTGGCCTGGTGGCACTGAGGGTTGAAGCGCTAGACGCCACACCTCACACCACCCCGGCTACCCGGGTTCGGGAACGACCCAGGCCACCGGGGCTGCAGCAGGGGAAGGAAGGACTGCTGCCCGCGACAGCTCTCCCTTCCTTCGGGCAGGCGAGGGGTACATGCGGCACTACAGTGACACCCAGCGGAGGCTGGGTGTCTGACAGTAGCGAGCGCATCTGACAGGGGGGAGAGCCGGCAGACATCTGCATGTAAGTGCACGGACATCATTGCACGTCCGGCTCTCCAGTGGGCCATAAAATACAAGCAAAAAGTAGGGGACCTCCACCTCTATGAAGCCCTCCCCGGGCTTCCTTGACCTATGTCGCCGATCCCCCAACTAGTTAAAAGGATCCGTGGGCTGGTATATGGGGTGCCAGCTCTGTGGCCCTACCCTCTGGGGGGAAAGCCAGGGGTGACCGGGGGATCACGGTCGGCATCGGGGGGAAGACTGGGGGCTGTGACCAGGGCGGATACCTGGTGGTAGGTGTCCCACAAAAAAAGAAAGGCTTCCCTAGACACAACTTCCTTTTGCTGTAAGTGCTTATGGAGGGCCACCCAGGAATGTAAGGTAGTTCCTGTAAATAGATTTGTTATTCCCCCACTGCAATCTGCATGGAAGGCAGGTGACAACAGCCCTCTCACCAAAAGTGCACCCAGGTCATTCTCCTCCAATGTTAACCATGCCAGTGGTGTGCTGTGGTCAGGATTTGGAAGAAAGGCAAGCTGTGCAGTCCAGTAGTAGAGTTTGAAGTTTGGGAGAACTATCCCCTCATCCGTATACGCCTGTTGGAGGATAACCCTACATATACGAGCTGGTTTCCCCTGCTACAGAAATTTGTGCACCATGAAATCTACGCACTTCAAGAAGCACTGCAGTGGTTTGATGGGTAGCATCAAGAGCAGTGATCACCATTTGTTACAGTATATTCTGCCTCAATATTCACTAGCAGTGGCTTGTACTTTAGTTTGTATAGGGCCACTGCTGAGCAGGGTATGTTTTATCCCCAGATATTTGATCATAGGTACCACCTGCATCCCCATAGCATTGCCACTTAGCTGTGCTTTATTTTTCCTCACAGGAAGAAACTCACTTTTACTCCAATTTATTTTGTGAACAGCAAGTGATCCATAGCCCTCCAGCATTTACTTCAAGCCCAGAACACAGCTGCCATTGCCAGGGTCATAAGGGTCAGATTGGATCACCCTCCCCTCTCACTCAGAGCACCTCTGAACCCCCCCCAGCATTCACTCCAAGCCCAGGTAAAGGCCTGTGTGTTCCAGCAGCTCTGCAACTGCAGAGCGAGTGAACAGTACCAGCGGCCATTTAATTTGGCACCAACTAGGACTGCACTTCAAATTGAAACTCATAGAAACCACATATTGTACCTGACTCCATTATTTATCAGCGTACAACAACTGAGTGAATTTTAACACTAGTTATGCCTGCTTTTGATGAATTATAACACTATTTCATGCCTGTAATGATGTATGTCACACTAGTTCATGTCTGTTGTGTTAAATCGTAACTCTAAGCTCCTGTCTGTAGTAATGAATTTTAACACTAGTTTCAAGCCAATATTTAATGAAATGCAGTTTTTTGTCTGTTTAAAATGCATTTACTTTGCTGCCTGCTCCATTTCTACTCTTTCTACACTGTAACATGTGCACTCCGGCACACAGCACATCCCTCTCCTCCCTCTGCTACCTCCCAAGCACAAATATACTTACAGACTCCTTTCTCTTCACTGAACACAGCTGCCATTGCTAGGGTAATGAGGGCCAGATTGGATCCCCTTCTCCTCGGAGCACCCTACACCCATATCATGGTTCCTTCCAAGCACTACACTACCTGAACTCTTCCCCCAACTGCTTTAGATGTGACCTAATTCAAGTTGCCTCAGTTCTATTCTTACAGGCATGCTCCAACGTTCACTCAATCTCCTTCCCCACTATTACCTATATTTAGCTGGTTTCTGCCTGGTCGGTTTTTCCATTCTGTGCCACCATACCGTTCCCATCTGCAAGCAATCTTTATTGCTGTTCTGAAATTTCACAGCCCACCAGCGGTTCTTTAATTACTCCCAGCTTTATCTTTCCCCGCACTAGTTTTGCACTGCTATAGTATCACTGCCTAGGTAATGTTCCACAGTTATCAGCCAGCCCCTCAATTGCTATTTCTTCAGATTCCTCTGCTTCCTCAGTTCTTTTCTACCTTACTCCTCCACTGCATCTCTTCTTACTTTCCTCTGCTTGTACAGGATTCCCCCGTGCCAGCCTTAGTTTGTCTTTTCCTGCTGTGCCTCTCAAAATCCAATAGGCACTAACAGTGCCTCATTTGGTACACATGCTCTGGATCTGGATCTCTAAATCCATCTTCCCCCCACACCTCCTTTCTCTTTCTGCTATGCCTCTCCGTCTGTCAGTCCTGCTCACATCTCTTTCACTTCCCCTTCTCTCACCTCTGTCTTTTCCATCCTCCTCTACAAACTCCCCTTCTATAGATCTCACCCTCCCTCAGTATGCCTCCTCCCATATCGGCCAGTACCTCCCTCCCTCCCTCATCAGCTCCTCCCATATTAACGCCTCCCCCTCCACCTGCTCCACCCTCTCTCCCCATCACCCCTCTGTCAGCTGCTCACCTCCCTCACCCAGACCTCCTTGCTTCCTGTTCTTTCAGCCTTGAACTCCTCTATTGCCTCCAGAGCACATACTTCTCTTCCCCTACCACTAAACTAAAGTCTCATAAACGTAAGCACTACCTCCTCTTCCCTTTCCTTCTTCTTATCCTCTCTGTCAACATCCACCTAACCCTAGCCCCCTCTCCCACCCTCTCACTGATCTCTCCCCAAAGGTCTTAAAGTCTGCCATTTCAAAGCCAGAAGCCATCTCCCCAAGATTGATTCCATCCAAGTCTGGGTCATCCAATACTCCCCTGACCTCCTATGTATTACTGAAACCTGGCTCTCATCATGTACTCCTGACTGTTAGGTATCCCTCCCAAACTACTCTATATTTCATGAAGAGCATGGAAAACGTGGAGGTGGAGTGGCAATCTATGCTTGGTCAAACCTACCTTGTCATGCAACCTTCAGCGTGACTAGCCCCTCCTCCCACTAAGGTCTGACAGTCACCCTAAATTTTCCTTCCTCCCTCCCTCCCTCTCTCCATTGTCATGCTATATGCCTCTCCCAAAATCCCCTCCTCCTCATTCGTAGATGTAATCACCTCCCTTGTCATAAATGCATCATCTACAGAGCAACGCATCCTAGGAGATTTCAATTTAAACGGGACCTCACTGTTGTATAAGCCCTTCGATGAGCAAATTGAATCCCTAAACCTGATTCATTTAATCTTGGAGCCTACCCATCCAAACCCCATCACATAGAATCACTCCTTCCCTCCTTGACTGGATTCTTTCCACCCACCCTCATCAGACAGTAGCAGCTGGCATGTTCCCAGACATGTTCAGCGATCACCTTATGACCTACTGTATCCATAAACTTCACATTCCCTACTCACCCCCTATCTCCAGATGGGTTTGCTCCCTCAGATCCCTTGATCACATAGCTCTTCTACATGATCTTCACTCAATCAACTAGTCCCTAATGTACTCTGCTCCTGACATAGACTCCACCCTGTCTATCTTCACACATTTCCTCCTAGGTCTCTGGAACCATCATTCCCCTCTAAGGAGGTGCAGTTAAACGTCACCATCAGCCCTGGATCTCTGCTGACAACATACACCTATGCAGGTCCCGTGACCAAGTCTGGGTCCAATTCAAAGCCTCAAGTGTCCCTTCCAACTTACAGCTCTATAGGACCCTAAGAAACACCTGTACCAAAGCTATAAGGTCTGCCAAAGCTACATATTTCCGCTCTCAGATTCTCCAAAACTATAACTCCCCTACAAATTTCTGGCACAAAATCCATTCTGTCCTTGACCCTCCCACACTACAATCCACCCCCACACTTCTCATTGATGGCACACCAGTCTCCGACCCAGCCACCATAGCCTCTGAACTTGAATCCTTTTTTGCAACCTGCGCACTTCCCTCCAACCCCTTCCTCTCCCCCTCCTGCCCCACCCACCTACATCTCAAATGGCTATGCTTTAACTTCAGTCTCCTGCCTAGAAGTATATAACACCCTCTTCACCCTCAATCCCAATAAGTCCAGCCCTAACAATCTTGGCCCATTTCTCCTATGCATTTCTGCACCTGCCATCCCCCTCCCACTTACCCATATACTGAACCATTCCTTTTTCCTTTGCAAGGTTCCCCTGGCTTGGAAAATTGCAAATGTAATACCTCTCCACAAGAGAGGGGATGCATGCACACCAGGTAACTATAGCCCATATGCCTTCTTCCTTCACTGGCTAAACTACAGGAATCCCTAGTCTTCTCTTGACTTAACAATTTCCTCAATTCCACAGACTATCTCTCCCCCTTCCAATCTGGATTTCAGGTAAATCACTCAACTGTCACCTCTCTCTGTCGTGTCACTAACTCAATCCTTCTTGACATTGACAAAGGCCTCCTAATGGCTGCCATTTCCATTGATCTTGCCAAAGCCTTTGACTCGGTCTCCCACCTCCTCTTGCTAAATAAACTTAGTTCTGCTAAACTCTCCACCTCAGCAGTAAATTGGTTTCAATCCTACATTTCCTGTCGCTCCCAATGTGTTTGACTAGGTGGTGCCCCCAGTCTAGCTGGAGTCCCTCAAGGCTCAGTCCTGGGGCCGCTACTCTTTTCTATATCTCTAAATGATCTCCCATCAGCTTGCTCTGCTCCAAACATACAAATGTATGATGATACAATTATTTATGTCTCTGGTCTTTCTGCTCCAGATGTTGAATCTCAGGTCCGAGCCAACTTTCACTCAGTTCTACAGTGGTTCCAAGTCAATAACCTCAAAGTTAATATCAAAAAAACTGTCTCAATGACTTTCAGTTCCCCTCACAAACTAGCCAACCTCTCCTCCCCACTCCACTGCTCAACCTTGAAGGGGGCCCAACAGGAAGATGTCCACTACAATAAATGCCAGGGTGTCTGGCTCAATCTCCGCCTAGAGTATTCCAAACACGTTGAGCACATCCACTCAAAGCTCCACCACAGACTAGGTGCTCTTTATCGCAACAAAGGCTCCCTTTCTCAGAACACTTGCCTCACACTCCTCACAAAAATGATCTTACCCACCTTTGACTATGCCGATGTTATCTATGGCACTGCCCAAGCCTCTGCTCTGGCTAGGCTCGACTCCCTCTACAATGCTTTCTGTCACTTTGTCCTGAATGCTTCTCCCCACAACCACCACTGCACTATGCACTCCTCCCTCTCCCTCTCCCTCTCCTCAGTTCACTGTCATCACAAGTTGCATCCCTCTCTCCATCTACAAATTCTGGTTCGGTACCCTCCTTTCCTACCTCTCCTCTCCCCTGTGACTGAGCTCTCCTATCCCCTTTGGTGTAGGGATTTCTGCACTTTCTCCCTTTTTTGCCCTTTGTCTTGCTCTGCTGCTTTTGCCTTTGGGCTCCCCCCCCCCTCTGGAATTCTCTTCTTCTCCCCATTCATCTCTCCTCCTCCTCCTCCTCAAAAGAACCCTCACTGGACACTCACCTTTCACTGGCACCTGTTCATCCTAGGTCTGTCACTTACAGCTAACACCACTTCCTATCTCCAATTATTTTCTTTTTATTCCTCAGCTAACTAAGCCGGACGCATTGCTCTCGTTTACTTTGTATGCAAATGATTCATTAATATGTAACCTCTGGCTTTGTACCTGAACAATTTTATCAATTCTTTGTGTAGCTGTTTTGAAAAATGCTTCAAGTTTTGTTATTGCTCCTTTCTCCCTCACCCTTCAGGTCACACCTGGAAACGAGCCTCGGCTCAGTGTGCCTCTCCAGGTCACCAATTGTAAAAAAAAATAAATAAATATAATTTTTACCTCTGAGAGGCTCAGGATAAGATCAGAGAGGTACTATAACACATTGGCCGTGAATAGGGAAATGTTTTGCTTCTCCTGGCCTTCCCCCTATTCTTCTAAATACCAGTGTGTCAGGTGTGCCCTGTATGCTGCAGCTGGTGACTCAAGTGATAAAACATAATGCAATGGGGACAGTGGGCATCCCCAATGTGTGCCCCTGGTCAGAGGAAATTCTGGGGTCAAACCTCCACTGATCAAAATCTGGGCTTTTGGTGCCTGGTACAATGCCTTCACCCAGCTATAAAACTGCTCCCCTGTTTTATACCTGGCCAGGGTTTCAAACATATACCCCACCCCACATGGTCAAAGGCCTTTTCAGCACCCAATGTAAGGTCTGCTGCCCTGTGTCTCCTGGCTGTCCCTGCCCACTGCCTGCAGAAGTTATGTTTCTCCTGTCTCTCTTTAACAAATCCACACTGATCAGGGTGAATTAAGTTCAGCAGCACCTCCTCTTGTCTAGCGCTTAGTATTTTCATAATTAGTATTTCACAATTAGCAACTGACAGTGAGAAAGGAGATTATTTGATAAGATGAACATAGAGTGGGGCCCTTACCCGGCTTTGGCAGCACTGTTCTAGTAGCAGACTGCATGGAGGGGGGCAGGCAGCCATTTTCCAGGATCTCAACTACTGTATCATGTTGTACATTGGTTCCTCCAATTTCACTCCAAATGTTCAATTAGTAGGCTACCTAGGCCCGGAACCTTTCCCCCCTTTTAATGCTTTAACCGTTGCCTCGATCTCCTCTCTCCTAAGAAGGCCATCCAGAAAACATGCCTTTAGGTCACCAACAGGGGAGATAGGAGCTTTATTAACAAAAAAAAAGAATACTGATCTGGGGTAGGGTTAGCTTCAGACATGTACAGTGCCTTACAGAAGTTACTAAAAGATGCCTCTATAGGGATCTTTCTGGGATCTAGGTTGCCACCCTCCTGCTGAATATGTGCCATGGTCATTGCACCCTCTCTACTATGCAATTGCCATGCAAGAATTTTGCCCCTTTTGTCACATTCAGAAAATTGCCAAGCCCTAGTTAACAGCACATTCCTTTCCAGGGTAGCAGTAGAGTTGGTGTTAAACTCCCACTTGACCCTCTGGAGGTGAAAACACACTTCTGGTGTGGGGTTAGTCATATGATCCCTTTTCATTTGTGCTATTTGGTCTCCTGCTCTTTCTTCCTAAAACTGGAATACAATACTATTTGGCCCCACATGAAAGACTTCAGGGCTTCCCATCTGGTAGTATGGAATATGTTGCCCACTATGTTGTTGGTTAAAAAGTCCTTAATGGCCAGGAAGATGAAATACGTAAAATTCAAGCTGGTTAGCAGCACCAGTTAAAGTCTTCAAACCTTGGGAAGGTCTGCCTCTCTATCCATGCAGACCTCCAGGGTCATTGGTTCATGGTCAAAAATCAGGATTGGTTTGTATTCGGCTCAGGAGACAAAATACTTAGCTGTATTAGACAAGCTGGAAAGCCAGCAGCAGAATTTGTACTAAACGAAGCTGAGCAGCAGAAATACTACTAAACGAAGCTGAGCAGCAGAAACATTACTGAACTCAGCAGAAACATTACTGAACTGAGCTGGAAAGCCTGCAGCAGAAATAGTATAAATTAAAGCAGCACAGTTCAGAGCAGTTGGTGGGGCTTAGCGATCCTAAGAAAAGGCAGGAGGTCTGCAGCCCATGAAGAGGAGAAGAGAGGGGGGTCATCAATGGTAGTCCGAGCCTGAAGGGCAAAGAGCCAATGGGATCCGAGCTCACCGAGTCCCAGTTTTGTACCTGTGACTGGTCCCTGGTGGAACAGTGTATAGTGTCATCAATGATGATCTCATGTATGCTCCCATGCTTTGATGGATAGCTGCTGTTCTTCCACTCCATGTCATGGTCTCTAGTGCTCTGCCACCCCCAAATGCTACCAGGGGACAGGCTAAAACTGGGGGACACCCCTCACACACACACCCCCAGAGAAGAAGAGCAGTCCTTTAGATGCTTAATCCTCCTCACCCTAGCTGACATATAGTGCCCTGAACTTGGGTCACCAGTTTGTTGGGTAGCAGCTCTACTGCCGAGCCACTAGTCCAGATAGGATGCAGGCTTCTGAACTGCTATTGCCATGGCCTCAGACTTCTGTGCCCCAGCTGCCATGTCATTAGGTTTCTAAGCACCTTCTCTAGTCCAGGTAACAGTTCCTGACCCCCAATTACCCTAGAAGCAGGAACCCTTGCCCCCCCAGTCTTGGAAGCAGGCTTTTGAGCCCATCCTGTTGCCCCCTTTGCACTGGCTCTCCCTGAAGTCACCATCAACTGTCTATACTAAACAGAACACATATACTCCCATATATTTTTATGTTCACAAGCAGGTGAACATCTTGCTATGAGAGTGCCATTTGAGGGATGCGTCACTGTTAGTCCACTTCAGAATGGTTTACAAGGGGCCCATCAGTGCCACTCGAATCATCAGCCAGGCTGACCATAACATAGTTTTGGCTTGCTGGGCAAAAACTTGCCATTCTTGGAAAAAAAAAAATCCAACCCAATCAAGAGTCATCTCTTTTCTTTGATCTACGCCACCCAGCAGGCAGAGCTGTCTGTCATGATCAGCCTGCTGAGGAATTTCAAATGTCCAGCAAGATCCCCACACTCTTGTAGAGGCCACCTGCAATGAAGGACATGGTCCATTGATGTCTGCTGCTGGTCCCCACCCAACCCTCCCTCTCAACACCCCACCAAACATAACACTGATAGTGGGGTGCCTAATCCCCCAGTGTTGCCACCTCTTTTTTTTATGTTTCTGTGTTCGTAGTCAGATAGAAAAGAGTCTGTTATGGAAGGCTGTCAGGATGGCCAGAACAACACTTCTGAACCAAACTAAGAAAAATTAAAAACAAGATGCATAAGAAATTTACTACTCCTCAGAATATTACCAGTAAAGAGATTAAAACTGGGGGAGATCATCTCTTCTAAACCAAATACAGATCCTAATCCGTAAAGAAGCCTCATAGGTGAAATGCTGGGTTGTTCAGGATCTAAGGCTCTGCATTTGTAATAAAGCAAGAAACTATTTGAAGAAGCCAGGTCGCACCGTGAGATGAGCAACTTATTGTTCAGTGTGCCCTCCTGGTGAAACATTTCAATAAATGAATAAACAAATGAGAAGCTTTTGGAAGTGTCTGGCTCTGCTTTATGCTCCGTAGTCAGATAAACGGTAAACACAAAAGCATCAAAGTCAAATGCTTCCATGGCACATGGACAGCATCAGCAAAAAAACTAACGTTTTAAAATTAAATTAACGAATAGACCATGCAGACAATGGTAAAATTCAGTGTGAAAAAAAATAAAATAAATAGACTGGCGCACGACTCATTCCAGATCCAATAATTACAACTGCACACGAAACCCAATAGCTAAAGACATGCCTTTTTGGGTCAGGTTAAGCAATGAATGGTTCCAACGCCATATGGCGCTACCAGTAAGACCTGGTTAAGAGCTAAGGAAGAATTTTACTTGTTAACAATAAAAAAAAATCCATAATTACATTGCTTTCTTTTTTTTTTCAGAACTGCAGACAAAAGGCTAACTCAAAAGTACAGTCTCCATTTTGAGGCTTCTTGAGCTGAGCAAAAACGTCTCAGTTTGCCACTTTGTATTGGCAAATGTCATGGAAACATACTGTGAGTGAACACAGAATGATGAGGGAAGACAAGAGAGAACGTCATATTCTCTTGGGCTGACAATTCAGGACTGCATGATAAGAGCCAGAGGTACAGTGATCTAATCAGAGCACTGGCATGAGAACCAGAAGATTGCAGGTTCAACTCCCACCAAACCCTAATACTCACGCATGATCTTGTATAAGTTAATTAACCTCCCAGTGCTCCAGTCACCCAGTAGCAGAAATGTTTATAAGCATGACCTCTCTGGAAACAAGAAGCAGAATTTTAGATGGGCTATCGTGAGTAAATAAAATGGAAAAAAAAACATGGTTTGTCAAATGTTTTTCTAGTGTGTAAGGGAAAAGGCTGGGCTGGCAGCTGAAATGCACAGGGTTAACCATGGTATGTGCTACATGTAATGGATAACATTGTGCCTCGCAACTGTCCCTGTTGCTAAGGGATCTTCCTGATTTTTTAATCAGTAATACTCCACACATACATAATCTGCTGCCAAGTCTTATTTCGAGGAGAAATTATAAAGGATATGAATTAAGGCAAAGTATAAAGTATTAACATTCCAGTACATCATTGCGTTTTATATGCACGTATTTCCAGGTAACTTATCTCCAAAGATTTCTAGGCTAATTTGAACAATTTTGGTATCTTCAAGGCATCACTGATTTTAGTTTATCGTACAATTGCTTTTAAAATGCTTTCTGATCTGCATGAGAGGGCTCATAATCCTGAGATCGACAGTGAAAATGCCGACCCTCCTGCACAGCGATGGCACAGTACTGACACCTGTATTGTGCCATTGGAAACACAAGCGTTTTCAGTGGAGGATGCGCCCCCACACACCCCCATGCGTCAGAGTTGTCCCAGGAGGGGGCGGAACACCAGGGCAAAGCTACACTCAAAACCAGACCATTACAGCAACTGTTGCCGTAACGGTCTTTTTTCGAGTGTAGCTGTCGGGGTGTCAAGCTGGAGGGGTGCACCAGTCCTGGAACATCATCACCTTCTATGGATAGCAGTTGAGAATATGAATTGTTAACTTTCAGTAGAGCCTCCCCCCCCACAGCACTAGCACCTTCCCGATTTACAAGTGTCACAATTTTTTATTTATTTATTTAGGTAATTGGAATTACAACCCTTTGAATCATAGACTCATTTCCAAAGGCTGCATGTCAGAATAAAACATAGACATTCATACAGTACACACATAGAATAAATGTATATGAGCAACCGTACAGAGTGTAAGTACAATGAGCACGGGTTAATGCCTACATTTGGTAGCTAAAACAGGGCAGAGCTATCGATATATTTACCTAATGAAAAGTTAAGACCTATACATTTGGTAGCTAAAGCAATGCATGAGACAAGTTGATAGTAAGCCTCCTCATGGAGGCCTTGTGTTATACATAATACAATGCATTCACAGTCCAGTGCAACTATATGGTAACTGAAGGAGGTGAGGAGCCTGTAGGCTAGAAATAGTGAGGTCTCTCCACTGCCTGGCCAAGGGCGGGTGTGTGGGCTAGCGGTGTGGTGCAGGATCCACAGGTTACCGGTGACACTGGCATTGATGTGAGGAGAGGATATGGGCCCTTAAAGCAACTTTAAAAGGACCTAGATTGGTGATTGATGTGACAGCCGGTGGGAGGACATTGTACCAGAAAGAGCTCTAAGGGGGAAGGATCACTGGACCAGGGTGGTCCTGACCCTAGCCACCTTCCAGATAGTTTTGGGGGCAGCCTGTGTGGATGCTGAGATGGTGGCTGCCTGAAGAGAAGCCATGACACCTATTGGTGCTAAACCCAGGTGGATTTTTTTGGTGAAGAGACAGGTCTGGTATAATAGTCTTTCCTCAAGGGAGAGGATATTAGTGAGCACATATAGAGTGCAGGTATCTATATTTCTGTCAGCACCAGAGAGGAGCCAGCAGGTCTTATTGATGACTACTTGTATTTGATGAAGCGCCGTAGGGTCGGCGGAAGCATAGATTGTGAGGCCATAGTCCACCAGTGATAAGACTGAGAAGATAATGGTTAGGTGAAGTGCTTCAGATGGCAGGCAGTCTTTATGTCTGTAAAGGAGACCAATGCAGGTGCTGGTGGTGGAGGTGAGGATTTTTAAATGTTCATGGAATACGAGGGAAGAGTCAAATGTAATACCTAGATACTTATACTTTTGGACCTGTTCCAGTGGGATGAGAGAGGCGGAGATTATTTCCAGGGGGAAATCCTTTGATCTGTTTTGGTGGTGGGCATAGAGCATTGTTTTAGTTTTTTTAATGTTTACAACCAATCTGTGTTCAGCAAACCAGTGTTCAAGCTGAGAGGAGTTTTGTAAGGTATGCTGGAGAGAGAGGATCAGGATGTGTGGCATAAAGAACAGCATCATCCGCGTAGAGGAGAAGGTTGCCAGGGCAGGATTTAGGCAGGGCATTGAGGTAGATGCTGAATAGCAGGGGACCCAGGATAGATCCCTGGGGAACTCCTGAGCACACAGGCAGCATAGTAGATATGGTATTATTAATTTTAACAGACTGCGTTCTAGATGAACGATAGCTGGAGAACCATGAGAGTGGACAATGACAGACCCCAATTTGTTGTAATGTGTTAAGAAGGAGGGGATGAGAAACTGTATCGAAGGCCTTTGAGAGGTCTATAAACATGGCCCCTGTGAGGTGCCCCTTGTCAAGCATGGAGTGCAGCGAGTTAGCGAATTCTGTGAGGGCGGTCATAGTGCTATGACCAGCTCTGAAACCATGCTGCTCCCTACATAAGAGGTTGTATGCGAGGAGGTAGTCAGTGAGCTGATTGGCCATGATCTTTTCAAGGGCTTTAGAGAGAGGGGGGAGAATTGAGATGGGCCAGTAGTTGTTTGGGAGGGAGCTGTCACCACATTTCAATACTGGTGTTATTACTGCCATTTTCCATGAGGTTGGGAACTGGCCCAGGTGCAGGGACAGATTTAGAAGGACCGTGAGTGGGGAGATAACTGAGTCTAGTGCAAGGTATAGGATACTCATATGAAGGTATCTTTGCAGTAACTGGAGCTCTGGAGGGCTTTGGACAGGTAGGCTTTCGGTTCTGTTGGGGTAATGACTCTGAGTTTGAAGGGGGGATGGAGGAGCTCAGGCGGTGGGATAGGCTGAATTGGATGAAAAAAGTTGCTAGGGAGGACTGAGCAGAGGTCTGAGAAGGTGGAGTTGAGGCAGTTAGCTATGTGAAGTGCATCTGTGGTGGTAGTACCATTAACACTAAGTTGTTGGGGGGACAGCAGGATTTACCATTAAGCTCCTTGATGTTATCCCAGAACTTTCTTGTGCTACCCCAGGAGGTGGCCAGGGCGGTTCTGTAGCATTCCGCCTTGGCCTTGCAGGTGCCCAGGTACACTTATTGCAGGCAGCATTATAGGCCTTCCTATTGCTTAACAAACCAGAGGCAATAGCACGATGCCAGAGGTTGTCACGCATTTTGAACTGTTGTAGGAGTTCAGAAGTGATCCAGGGGGTACTATGTTTCTTAGTGGTCACTTTGATGGTCTGTGCAAAAGCATCACAGGCGGTATTAAAGGTGGTGGTGAAGTAGTGCAATGCATCATCTATGTGCTGGGCTTGGGAAATACGGGACCAGACCCAGTTAATTAGATATTGTTTGAGTCTGGCTATGCCTCCTGGGCATAGTTGACAATGAAAGGTGATATTTGGTGGTGGTTTAGGTAGCTGACAGGACCAGCTGAAGATGATTGGGGAGTGGTCACTTAAGGTGTTGGGTAGGACATCCAGGTCGGTAATATGGTGGGGACAATTTGTGAGCAGGATATCTAGTAGGGTGTGGGTTCCATTAGTGGGGTTGGCCCTGGTAGGCTGGGATACCAGTTGGGTCATATCTAACGCAGCAAAGGTATCTTTGGAGTGTGTTGATGAGCTCACCAGCCAGTTTATGTTGAGATCCCTGACTAGGATTTGTTCCATTTTGTGGGAGTGGCTGGCTAGATAGTCAGAGAGTGCTTTACAGGCAGGGGACTGGCTGCGAGGTGGGATGTAGGCGACGGTGAGAGTAAGAGAAGCACGGTTTGGGTCAGGGGGAGAGTTTTATTGAGAGGGCTTGGGCACCACGGTCTAGGGAGGGTGCAGGCAGGGCTTGGTAATGCAGTGAGTCATTTACATAGAAGGCACAGCCACCGCCTCTCTTGCCGTTACAATCAAGCCTAATGAGAGATTAGCTAGGAATAGAGACAAATGAGTCTAGGGTCTTGGCTGACAGCCAGGTTTCTGTTAAAGCCAGAATGTCTGGTTGGTGATGTGCTGTCCAGCATTGCAAGGGTGCCATTTTTTTAGTCAGGCTGCAGATATTCATAGCGGCTATTTGAAGCCCCGTGGGTGACTTCAATTGGGGGCGGCACTGCTGGGCCAGGATAGGGGGTGAACATTGCCAGATAGTAGAAAAAGTAAGTGGAAGATCCTGACAAGGTCGATGAATTGGTGGTGTTTTGCCAGGTAGCAGCGGCTGGCAAGCTTAGAAAGTGATGAGCAGGGAATGGGCAGTTGTGTGAGGGCTGGGATGGCCAGGTAGAGGATTGGGAACAGACAAGGAGGGCTCAAGGCACAGAGAGATGGGTGGAGAGGTAGAGGGGAGGGGTGCGGGAGGGCTATAGGGAGAGAAAGGGTGACGGAGAAGCTATGAGGGGTGAGGTGCTCCCCCAGCAGCAAAGGTGTGTACATACCAGAGGCAACTGGGGGTTTGTTGCTGAGCAGGATAAACATGGTTAGCAACAGTAGTATGGTTAGTTTGTGTGGGTGGGTGTTGTGAGGGAGTACAGTGGTGGTAGGTGTGACCATGGGCAGGAATGAGTGGGTCTTGCTGACACCTAACATTGTGGCAGACACAGTGGCACAGTGTTAGGGTTGCTGCCTTTGGAGCAAAAGGTACCTAACCTGGTTCAAACCCTGGTTTGGAGGCAAACCCTGGTTTGGATGCCATGTTGCCAAATGATAGCCTGGGAGACGGTACAGAGAGGGACAAAAGGCAGAGAATTTAGGTATGAATGACGCAGGACAGAAGGAGTGGGAGTGGCAAGAGGATTGCAACCTACACGTCTTGTTGCCCTCTAGTGGCTTTACAATATAATCTGCAAATGGGGAAGAAAAATAAAAACAAAACACTTTAAACTGAAGAAATTTAGCACTGAGTATTAAAACAGACCAGATATCAGAGGCAGTACTGGATTGGGGGGGAAAAAAGAAGCTTAAATAAGCTGACCGATGGTAGTGACATAGTCCAGGAGGAATTTGGAAATGCCTGGCAGGATGAGGAACCAAGGAGTTTGTGTTCCACAGCCAAATAAGAGCTGTCCCAAGATAAAAGCAATTATCCTTAGAAAATTTACAGAGACAGCCACACAGCCTTGAGTTCCCGGAATGCTGTCCAGGCCAGGCCGTACCTGCTAGCAAGAGCTCAGGGAGTGTGGCAGCAGGCTGTTCTCACCGTGGAGGTGTATAGACCCCCATCTCAGGTGCTATTAGCCCAAAGGGGCTATGAGGATGCACCACTGGTCACTGTGATTGGAACTCCTGTTGGTAACTGGGAAACACCAGTACTGCGTATTCATACACTGACTGGCACATTACATTCTGTCGGAAATGGCATGGCACACAACCTTCCTCTGCTGCCCTCCTTAAAGTGGAGACTGATCTCTGGGAAGTGACTGCTAGCCTCAGACTGATGCAGCAAAACTGCTGGTGGTAGTAATTGTGAGGGAGGGGGAAAACAGCTTTGAATTGGTGAACAGTCTCTCTCACATTGTGATTGCGGCTGTTGTTCATCTATATGCTATCACTCTAACCCCTGTTGCCCTGTCCACTCCTAAAACTTTGGTATTCTCTCTTCCCCCCCTTTGCCCAGTGCCCTTCAGCTCCTGTTGGGCTGCCTGCCCTCCCGGGGACTGCACCACCATGGCATTCACATTCACTGCCTTTTATGACGTGCTCTCCATGGTCCTCTGCTCAGCCCTTAACTTCCTCACCATCTGGCATGTGAGTATCAATTTTTTCAACAAGACAAGACAGGAGAGGGAATCCAATCCCAGACTTGGTGCACCTCTGGAAAGTGAGCGGTGAGGAACTGGTTGGTCAGCCTATTTGGTATTTCAGTGGTTGTCAATGCAACACATAAGAAGCGCAGATGTTAGCAGAGATTTGGCCAGTTAAATACATTGTCTTGGCTTGGACATACCTCTCCACTGTCCCCAGTTACAAGGGACATCCCTCAGTTTACTCCTCAAAACTGCTTTGTCCCTCAATGTCTCTCATGCAAATTGTTCTTGGTCATTGGACCATCGCTTAGTGTTTAATGCAAATAAAACAAAGCGTTTATTGTTTGAGTCTACATTTAAGCTAATTGTCAGCCTTTTCAGATCTCTGATTTAAAGGGTGCAATGCTATAACAGGTTTCAGAGTTCAAATATTTAGGGGTCACACTTGATGCCAATTTGTCTTTTTCCTCACGTATTAAATGTACCAGTAGGAAAAGAAACCAAAGACTGGAGATCACATGATGCAATGTTCCTGGCAGCAGCATTGAAGCAGAGCTCCTGCACCTCGCCTCTTTCTCTGCTAAATTTTGGTGAATATTAACCTCCTACGACAGGACCAGCGGTTACTTGGCTTTTCTGGAAGGCTAGTGTTACGACATTGGCGCAATTAACCTTACAACTGTTGGTGCTGAGAGGATGGAGTCGGATATGAAGCAGGCCTTACCCAGGCACACTCCACCGACCTCTCCAGAGAAGTTACCGAAAAAGCAGCGAGCTCAAGGGGCTAATACAGGGAACGTGACGCCCTCATCTCCATCTACCTCCCCGTTAACTGAAGATCGTTTTCTGCAAGGAATGCTTACATTCCGTGAGACTCTTTCAGATATTGCTTCAGAACTGAAATCTCTACGTAATGATTTTATGGGGCTAGCCAGAAGGATGGGAGATACCAAGGCTCGTATGGCATCAATAGAGAAGTGGAGAGAGAAAACAGAGCCGGACCTGACACAATTGCACCAACAAATTCACAAGCTGTAGCTGAAGTGCGACGACTTAGAGGGCAGGAGCAGACGGAAGAATATTGTGATTCTCGGTTTGCCAGAATCAGAGGAGGGGCTGAATATGGGTGCCTTTTTGCAGAGGTTTTTGCAGAAAGTGGGGGTCCCTTCTCCACAAAATGCCAACTATCAAGTGGAAAGAGCACATTGTTCCCTCAGACCACAACCTCCACCAAATGCCCCGCCAAGGCCAATAATAGTGAGATTTCTGAGTTTCATAGAAAAGCAGCATGCAATTGACAAGGCAAGAGAGCTGCAAAGCATTAAATGGGAGAAGGCCACTCTAAGAATTTCCCAGGATCTGCCTCAAGAGACTCATTTGAAGCGGGCTGCTTACCATAACACAGTTAAAAAACTCATTGCTGCAGGCATCCCCTTTTGCATGCAATATCCAGCTAAACTCCATGTTTCTGTGCAAGGGTCCTGGTTTTCTTACGACACACCAGAACAAGCTTCCTCGGATCTCTCTGCAAAATTACCTAATATGTTTAAGGATGGCTGAACTTTTACCATGTCTTTAATAGTCTGACTGTTACTTAGTTTAATTGGGATGTTGTTTACCAGCTTTTTAGAAGCTGATGGGCACACTGGTGGGGGCGTTTGGTGATATTCCGGGGTCTGGCTGCTTGTTGGGGGGGGAGCAAAGCCAAATGCAGTCCGGTAATGTTCCTGGCCACTAGAGGGCATATTGAACTTTCGCTAGCGGGTACTGCTCCCTATGGGTTCATACTCCGAGCCCATGAGGTGCACCCTTCTTAAGTTTCCCCCAGTTAATCTGTTGGTGAAGCGTCCTCTGGTCCAGGTTTGTTTATTTTTGCCTTTTCTTTATGGCAGAGAGCTGCTTTTACATCACTCCTGTACTTGCGCTAGAGTTCCAGGTTATGGGGCTCTTAGTGGGCCCACAACAGCGATTAGCACCGGGCAGTTGTGAAGAGGCCTCCTGGCTGCTATTCGAACTGGAATTCGGGGCCACTATCAGGTTTTGCAGCTCTGGGATAAGTGCTGCCCTGTGGTTATTTACCCGACTAAGTATGGCCAGGAGGCTGCTTAGTTAAGGGGGTTATACGCAGGTAGCGCTGTAGGGGATGTTGCCTGTTTCTTGAGGCCCATATTGATAGGACGGGGCCTCTTGCTTAGATAGTCCATCCACCCTTACAGTGCTTCTTATGCTCAGTGAGGGGGGGTATGGAGTGCTCCGATAGTGCACTCAGGGAGGCTGCTCGACATTCTAGATTGGGGGGGTGGCGTCCTGTTTATTCTTTATATATGTTTCATCTTACTATATACAGCAATGGCCATCAGGGTTGGACCATCCATTTATGAGGTGATAGGACAGTTAGTGTTTTTTTACCTGGATGGATAGGCCCAGTGTAAATAGTTATTGCAGGTTGTTGGGGGCAGATAGGTGTGGAACTTTGGCAGTTCTAAGGGTTTGGTTTATTGGCTGCCACCCGTCACTGAACATGGACTTTATTGTTCTAAGAATTCACATTGTGACGGAGGGCGAGTTTTGCTTTAACAACTTGACTTGGATGCTAGGCCTTAAACTCATGGAGGATTTGGGGGGGGTTGAGGTTATGGGGCTTAACGGGGTATTTCACAAGTGTTGGGTTGATACTAGGACAAAGTTTTATGCTTTACTCCCTGTTCGGGGTAGATTTTGTTGGGGGAGGGCTGGAGTGTGCAGTAGGGTTGATGGGGATACGTTCAGTTTTTTTAAGAATACTGCCTGTCTCAGATTTCACTTATGGCTAGTTTTCCCATTAAAATTATTACCTGGAATGTTAGAGGAGCAAGGGATGTCTTGAAATGGATACAAATACTCAAGCACTGTGTTTTTCTAAATGCTGATATTATCCTACTTCAGGAAACACATTCGACCAATTCAGAAGCATTATCTTTACGTAGACAAGGGTTTTTTTCAGGTTTTTGTAGCAGGTTGTTCATCCTCCAGCCAGGGGGTGGCTATCTTAGTTAGAAAGTCTGTTGCCCTGGTAGTGGACACAACAACGGGAGATACGTATTAATTAAAGGTACCCTAAATAGCGGTAGCCATTGGTTCAGTTTATGGTCCGGTGGGTGGGGACCCAGGTTTCCTGATGGATCTAGCCAATAAGGTGGCGACGCTCCTACCCACCCCTGTGTTCTTAGGGGGAGACTGGAATATTCCTCCAACTCAGGATTTAGATAGAACCTATAGGCTGCTCAAGCCTCCTTCGCCTTCTCAGAATGCTCTGCTGGATTTCATGACTATGCTGGGATTAGTGGACCCGTGGCGCCTCTTAAATCCCATGCAGCAGTCATTTACATATCATTCAAGTATTCACCAGACCATGTCCAGGTTAGATTATTTTTTAATTAGTAACTCCCTTGTCCCGGGGATTTGTTAGGCTGGTATAGTACCTATAATGCTATCTGACCATGCGGTGGCCTGGGTGACCCTTACGGTAAACTCCCATATTCAGAGGGAAACAATCTGGAGGCTGAATACCCAACTGCTTCAAGAGGAATCCTTGATCTCTCATATCAAAGAGCTCATAGCTGATTTTATGGAGTGCAAGAGCGACTCAGTTCAGAGGTATGACATTCTGTGGTGCTCATTGAAGTGTTACTTGAGGGGGGGAATTTATTAAAGCCACCCCCAGGAGGAAGAAGCTACGGGACTCTAAGGCTTTAGCCTTATTATCCCAGATCAGGGAGAGAGAAATGTCTCTGTCCCCGGAGACCTCCAGCAGAATACGCTCTCATAAAAACCAAGGCTAAGTATATAGACCAGGGAGAAAAAGCCGGGCAACTGCTGGCTCTACGTTTACGACAGTTAGAAAGTTCCAGTTTAATCCCGTCTATAAGGGCTCCTGATGGCTCTATCAAAACTGAGCCCGGGGATATAGTCAGGGTTTTTGAGAGTTTTTACCAGTCGTTGTATGGGAAGCGTCTTACGGACTCAAATTCTCAAGACATTAGTGATTTTCTGGACTCTTTAAATCTTCCAGTGTTGGAAGATTCATGCCAAGCCTCCTTAACTTTACCGATTTCCATGGCAGTGATAGAGATGGCAATTAACAGTCTCAGCCCTGATAAAGCACCAGGCCTAGACGGCTTTCCTTCTAATTTCTACAAAAACCTTCTCGAAAGAATTAAGCCCCCTTTTGCTCAAATTATACAATTACATGTTGGTGGCCGATAAGATAGATCCGTCGCTTATGGATGCCACGATCATTCTCCTTCTCAAGCCTGACAAACCTCACCTGGATCCAGCTAGTTACAGGCCAATTTCATTGTTAAATTGTGACATTAAAATACTAGCGAAGCTGCTCTCACTCCAGATAAAGACATCTTGGTCCCATCTAATAAGCCCGGAGCAGGTGGGGTTTGTGACAGGACGTTTCCCGGCAGACCATCTCAGAACACTTTTTCATGTCTTCCAGGTGGCCCAACCCTCCCAGCTCCCAATGGTGCTGGTTTCATTAGATGCTGAAAAGGCATTTGATAGAGTTAGCTGGGAATTCTTATGGTTAACTTTGCAGAGAATGGGATTTTTCCCCCAATTTATTGGAATGATATGGTCTCTCTACGCTTCCCCCTCAGCCAAAATTTATTGCAATGGGGTGTTTTCAGAGAGATTTCTATTATATACGGGCACCAGACAAGGCTGTCCTCTCTCAATTTCCTATTTAATTTGTACTCAGAGCCCTTGCTTTGACATATCAAGCAGGCTCCTCTAAGTGTGGGCATCCCAGTTCACACCCAGGTCCTCAAGTTTTCCGTATATGCGGATGACATCCTTTTATATCTAACCCATCCAGCTGCCTCACTAGAGTGGGTTCTGAGGGTGGTGGAGCAATTTGGTCAGCTTTCCAATTACAAACTAAATATTGCCAAATCTGAGGTTTTCCATTTGAACAATTTGGTTTTAAGATCTGAGGTTACACACTTAGGGATTAAGTGGTCCCCGCGGGCCCTTAAGTACCTAGGTATTTACTTTGCCAGAGACTTGGCCTTGGTGCAAAAACTCAACCTTAATGACTTGGTTAAGGTAATTCAGCAGGACCTGACGAGGTGGCAGAGTCTACCTCTTTCATTATGGGCCTGGGTAAGTATTATTAAAATGAATATTCTCCCACGCCTGTTTTACCCTTTGAACCTACTAAATCTATGGCTCCCGAAATCTTTTTTTAAAGGCGTGCACGCTACGATTTCCAATTTTATCTGGTCGGGTAAACATGCCTGTCGTGCTTTCCGCAAGCTTAGTGCTCCTAGACCATTGGGTGGTCTTCGCCTTCCGAACTTTCTTTTGTATTATTGGGTGAGCCAGTTAACTAAATTGGGTAGATGGGTGCCTCAGGGGGTCACGGAGTATATACCGATTTGGCTTCAGATTGAGAGAGATCTCTTGAATGCTAATAAAATTAATCCCCTTTCGGTTTATTATTTAAAACAAGGTTTACTCCCAAAGGAGTTACGGGACTCGGTGATAGGTACTTCCCTGAAAGTTTTTTCTCAATGCTGCTCATACTTTAGAATACCCCTTAAAAACGATGTAGGTCAGCCGGTTTTTTTAAACCCCAATATTAAGGTAGGTGGGGGGCACCTTTTACCTCAATGGCTCCCACAGTTAAGGCATGTATTAGTGGAGGAGTTATTCACCCAGAATAATCTCCTATCCTCACCCGATACCCTCCGTATGTATGGTACCCCGAGCTCGAAGATCTTTAATGTGTATCAGTTGCGGCATACTAGATCTACTTTGTTTGGGCCCAGTGGCCGGCCTTCCTTAGTTAAGCCTATCCTAACACAAGTCAGTGAATGCTCCGGGAAACCGCATGCTGTAGCAGCAGTATACGCTTTACTTCTGGCTTTTATTCATACAGATCCACTGAAGGGCTCATCGACCTGGGAGTCTTTGTTCCCTGAGATGAGGTTGGATTGGGCTAGGATCTGGGCAGATCTCTATATCTATCTCACCCAGGACACACTCAGGTTGACACAATATCATATATTAAACAATATGTACTATACCCCTTTGAGACTGGCTAGATTAGGGGGAAACTCAGACACTACCTGTGTGAGGTGTGCTAAGGAGGAAGGGAATATGGTACACATATTCTGGCATTGTGAGAAGATAGCTCCACTCTGGCGGGAGATTAGGGCTAAACTAGACCCCTGTTTAGGATTAGAAGATTTGTTTACGATAGAAATTTGTCTTTTGGGATGTTATCAGGATATTAAAGTTAAGGAGTGTAAATATCACATGGCTCTGATAGCCATTATTGTTAAACAGCTTGTGCTGAAACATTGGAAGGATCAACTGGTAATATCCTACAAGGACTGGTTAAGAGATATGTCAAACTTCTTCAGAGCTGAGCGGTTAATAGCTGGTTTTCGGAATAATATGACAGGCTTTGACAGGAAATGGGGGAAACTCTACGTGGTTTATTTACAATAACTACATATTGACTGGTTAAGGTTTCAGTCCTCTCTAGTAGGAGCTGTTCCTTCTCCTCACAAATATAATAATTCGGCACACTCCGGCGGGGGTAGGGGTTGGGAGAGGGGGTTGGGGGGGTAGTATTTAGCTAGTTGAACTTTGTATAGATTAGGTTGGGCCTAAATTTTGTGTATAATGGAATTGACGATGACTGGCTTGTACATGCTTGGCTGTGTAAAATTAATAAACTTTGAATTAAAAAAAAAAAAAAAAAGAAACCAAAGACTGGGAGCTTTGTTCAAAATGAGAGGAAGCCTAACTAGGGAAGTCAGGTTTGCAATTTCCAAAGGTATTTTATTTCTTATATTGAACTATAATTAAATTTTGTTCACTTCTTTATCTATATCTGGTCAAAATGTAATAAAAACATAGAAACATAGACGTTTATGGCAGATAAGGACCACAAGGCCTATTCAATCTGCCCATTTTTTCTACCTTATGAATGTGCCATAGACCTTTACTCTGTCAGTGATCTGTCTATTCATACTTATGTATATTTATTTATTTAGTTTTTGTTGACCGGGTAAGTGCACTAGACAATTTCTGCCTATTTTCAGGCACGACCCGGGGGAGGGGGATACAGATGAATGCCAACTGACCTTGAACCAGATTAAGCTGTTGGTGGTATTTTTAATGAATGGGGGGAATTTGGTCAGGGCACCAGGGAAATTCCCCTTCCGAGCTGTAGGGGGCCTCAGGAGCTGGAGACATGGCAACTTGGAGTGAGTCTACATAGAGTGTGGACATCGCAGAGGTAGGGGAGCCGGTCTCCTCTCCTGCCTTGGATTTGCAACAGACCGACAATATTGATCTGAATGTTTCGATTGATTTAGAATCTGAAGATGAATTGAAGGATATCTTTCTGTCAATCGAGGATTTAGCTTCTGGAGTTCAGCAAACTGCAATGCTGGTAGATACACTGGCAGTGGAACGCATAAAGATGCAATTAAAACTGGAGGAAGATCGCTTTCTCAAAATTCAGGCCAAGCTGAAAGCACAGCCTGCAAACTATGACCAGTCAGCTACTTCGGCTTGCATTTCAGACCCGCCTATCAGTTTCTCGGCTGATGCAGTCACATCAAAGGCCCCGATAGGGCTGGGTGAGTCACCTGATTTGTATGTTTCTCCATCTGCTGTAATTACTGGTAACTTAGACTTTCAGGCTGGCAGTTCAAGCGCAACATTGAGCGTGTGCCAAAAGCCGAGTAAAATGATTACCGCTTCATCAGAAGCTGAATCTGGAGCAAAAATATTCTACAGGCTGGCAGTTCAAGTGCTGCAAAGAGTGTGTGCCAAAAGCCTGTAAAAATAAAAGATTCTGTGTCGCCAGCTGAAATTGATGTGAGTAATATTTTTCGGGCTGGCAGTACAAGTGTAATATGCCAAAGTCAAAGGGTTCCCAGTAATCCCCAGTGGTCCCCAGTTTCCCCCAGTATACACTCTAAGGTGCCCTGTGCACCCTGTACATAAAAATAAAGAAAGATTTTATGCAGCTGCAGCGCAGTGGCTTGGATGGAATGCTGTGCTGAGCTGCTCATGCACAGCATTCCACCCTAACCATTCTGGAACCAGAAGCCCTGGTTTCAAAAAGTTAAACAGTTTTTTTTTTTTTGGTATGTTCCTGGGTAGCTGTTGAGGAGAGAGGATGCAGTAAGTTAAGGGGAAAGGGAAGAGGCTTACCTGTTGTTGAAGCCGTCCCTGAGAACTTGTCTGTGCTTCTGCTCCGCCTCCAGCACCTGAAGACTGCCCCAGAAGTGGACGGTACGGTCGGTGGTGCCATCGAGGCACTACAAAAAAAAAAAAAAAAGCATCCGGTTCAGTCGTTGGGCTGTGAGCCCCATTTGTTATTTATTTTGGCCCCCCGATAAAAGTTTCTCCGGTAATCCGTCGGCGGCTTGCAAGTGTGCATCACTGGTTACTCGGTCGGCCATCTTAGGCCCCCTTGCTGTCCTCCCGGCTGCCTGCCGAATATCCCTCCCACTGCCAGAGATACCTCCCGCCTCCCAATCCACCTCAGAGCCCAGGAAGAAGCGGTGAGTCGGTGGCAGCACACGATTCGTGCTGTCTGCCCACAAGACAAAGGACAGTGTTTTTGGTTTTTTTTTAGTAAATAGATTGCACTTAGCGATGCAAGGGGTATCAGGTCAAAAGGACCCAAACTAAATTTTCAGGAGGGGCAGGTGTGTGGCGCCCACTGGGAGAGACAATGGAAAAAAGGCCAAGCAAAGGCCTTTTGAATATGCATGAGGGGCGGGAATAAGGGTGGCAACCTAGGTCAGGAGTGACAGCAGGCTCTCAGAGAGCCTTAGGAAATTAAAGGGGCCCTGCCACTTTTGGGCACACTTCACTTGATTAAAGGGGCAATCCAGACCCAGTTTAAGAAGGGCGCCAGGCCCAGATCAAAGAGGGGCAACAGGCCCATTTCAGAAGGCAGAAGGCCTACAGTTAAGAGAGGGCACCAGGCCTATTTTAGAGGACACCAGGCCCAGTTTAAGAAGGACGCCAAGCTCACAGTCAAGAGAGGGCACCAGGCCCATTTTAGGGGCACCAGGCCCAGTATAACAGAGGGCGCCAGGCCCACCTTTAGGAGGGGCACCAGACCCCAGCAGTAAGTAGGGGCCAGGCCTAGCCAGTTAGGGCAAGCCAGCCTACTGGTAGTAAGGACAGCCCCGGCCTAGCCAGTTAGGGCAAGCCAGCCTAGTGGTAGTAAGGGCAGCCCCGGCCTAGCCAGTTAGGGCAAGCCAGCCCAGTGCTAGTAAGGGCATCCCCAGCCCAGGCAGTTAGGGCAAGCCAGCCCAGTAGTACTAAGGGCAAGAGGCCCAGTAAAGTGAAGGCACCAGGCCCAATAGTAATAAAGTAAGGACAACACAAGGCCCAGGGCCCATAGCTAGCTATTTAGGCCCACAGCTGTGTTAGGGGCCCAGCGATAGGAGCGACCCCAGATTTAATAGGAGCCTAGTTAGCCACATAAGCCCTCCAGTGTTAAAGGGGCCCGGTCACCCATCTTTTGTATAAGCCTTCCCGACAGCCTATTCCCCACTGTAGAGCTTCCACAGTAACAGGAGAACTCGATTTAGCTAGAAGAGACCCCATTAGAGTTAGGTCCACCAAAGCTATGGTTGAATCTGTATGATAAAGTGCCTGTATATTTACTGTGGTCTGGACACTGAGACTATATATTTATTGACTACTACAGTAGGAATTGAGACTCTGTTTGCATTTTCCTGCATTATTAATTGTTCTACAAACATTATTGAGTGTCCGAACTGTCTTGCATTGCTTTGTGCCCACATTTTGGTGCTGGATCATCATTTGAATCAGTCTTCAATTGTCTTCAGAATCACTTCGTCCTGGTGCAACCCTGTCAGTCTTCACCTATCCTTCAAGAATCAACCCCCAGTGCATCCAGAAGCAGACAACAGCCAATCTGAGAAGAGCCGTACCGCAGTCGCCTCAAAGTTGCATCGTCCCATTTGTTATTTTCCTCTCACAGTTTCTCAGTATGGCTTGGCCCAGTGCAGAAGTCTGCCTTCTGTTTTCTTGTTTTCATGTCCACAGCAGAGTACCAGTCAGCCCGTCAGTGTCAGTTCTCCAAGTGACGTCCAGTTTATTGTTTTAGTGTGTCCTGGCTCATCCAGCCGTGGACTCCAAGTTTGGTCACAGTTCGACGTACGTTTTATTGTTTTGGCGGTGCCTTGGCTCGTCCGGCCTTGGAATTCAGAAGACCGATGCACTTCAATGCCCAGAGAGAGTGGATGCCTGGAGTCCAGAGTGATCCAGAGGTCCTGATCCAGTGGGAGCATCTGCCAGTGTGTGTCTTCTGTCCAGAGGGATTGCTTGCCTGGAGTCCAAGAGTGGTCCAGAGGTCCTGATTCTCCCGATTCAGTGTGTTCATCAGCTTAGATTATACCTGCAGTCCAGAAGCGGACTGTTGGTTGGTTCTTCTTCTTCTTGATCCCTTCACTTGGCAATCCAGAAGTGGATTGTGGTCAAGTGGTCTGCATTGCATATTCTTTCCGGGGAGTCTAGAAGCGGACTGCAATCGGATCTTGTATTCCTTTCCGACAACCCTAGAGAGGTGGGATGTAGCCAAGGACCCATGGTCTGTTAAATCCTCTCTGCATCCTTAGTTTTTCCACCAAGGTTCCATATTTCACTGGGAAACCAGTGGAGTGTTTCCACATTTCTTTCGTCGACAAAGAAAGTTACATGCACCAACTGACGATCATCAATCACATAGACTCTTCTTGTAATATTGGAATGACTGTAATTCTAAAACCTAAGTTTTAGGGAGAGGTGCACCTCAGGGTTATAAGCAGATATCTGGAGATAAGAAAGACGCTCTTACAGTGTAGCTGTTACAGTCGATTGACCTAGTGTGGTATTCTATGCTGTAGACTTTTCCGTCTTACAGCGAGGTAAGAAAATAGAAATAAGACGCTCTTACAGCGTAGCTGTTACAGCTGATTATTCCTCTTGCCTATAGTAAAGTAGTAGCTTGTGTATATATATGATTGTCTCTCTCGTGTGACCCCACCCAATAATCAGATACCAATAAACTAGTTCCTTTTCTCCACTCGTGCCTCCTGCCTCTCCATTTTGGTGAAGAATTACATCACGTAGCCAAATAGGAAAAGAACTGCCTTACCACCTGGGTTGGTGTATTGGAATAGCCTGATAGTCATAGCTTTTGGCTCACTTCACTTGGCGTTTATTACCATCCAAGCATCACATCGCATTACATCACACACCCCCACCTTTCGGCTCATTTCACAAGCGCTGTAACTAGCTTGTGCCAAAAGCCTACAAAACCCCTGGATGTGAGGTGGGAAATTATATTCAAGGACTCTAAATTGTTGTCTGATATTCCTGCTGGGCCACAGATTAAGAAATTAAGACTTGGAAACTGAAAATATCTGTGGGACTGAGAATAAAAGCATAGCTCATATGACGAGAGAAGATGGGTTTGTCTTTAAAAGGCCCAGAGGACCACCAGGAGAAATAAATTCATTAAATGCTGGGAAGAATATTCAGTATCAAGAGACTAAGGGCTCTCAGGAAGGGGCTATGATTTTTTTATTTTGCAGCTAAGGGGGAACCATTGACAACGGGGAAAGCTGAGGATTTGAAGGGAAGACGAGCTGCTGTAACTTTGGCAAATAGAAATATTGGGGCAGGAGCTGAACACAGTCATATTCCCTGCATGAATACTGAATCACAAGGAGTGGTAACACAAGCAGCAATCACTTACCCCTTCCCAATTCTGAATAATGAAGAATGGTCTCCACAAAAAGCATTGAAACATGCAGGATGGAAGCAAACTCCAACTGGGACTTGACTACCTGATTCAGATCCGGACCCTAAGCTAAACGTTTCACAGGCCTCCTCAGAGTGGAGGCCTCCACTTTCAGAACAAAAACCATCAGACACTTCAGGGGGTATACCCCATGCATTACAGGCTGACATCAATTCTACCACTAGGGGTCCTACTACTGTTCCCTTAGAAAAAGTAAGAAACTTGCATGAAAAAATGCCACTGAGTTCTGAGTTGACTACATCCACTATGGAACTTGTAGCAGATACAAAAGAAATCTCATCTGATGCACTACCATCACAAAAACCACTCCTCTCTGATTTATTTAGTAAAACAAAAAAGGAGGCAGCCCCAGATGAAATGCTGTCTGCATTTGGTATAAGGCCAGATAGACAATGTGTGGGGAAAATGCTGTTGAAGGAGTCACTGCATTTTTCACCCAAAGAAGTGCATGCTTTTATCAATATATCAGGGGAAGACAATTATGATGTAAGTTTTAGAACTACATATGCATTAGAATTGTTTTGGGAAAGTTACTCTCAGGTAAAATTTTCCCCCACATGGACCCCCTTTTTGGTAATTCCTTTAACCAAACCCCTAATTAAATATTTTACGGTGATGTTTAGAAATGAGGGGGTCCATGTGGAGGACATCACATATTGGTTGTCTCAAAAGTGTGACATCTTAAGTGCACCAGAAGCCATTTTGGACTCTGAAATGTTCTGGACAGGGGGATGGAAATATAAGGTCAAACTAAGACAAAACAACTCAGGCATGGAGCATATTCCTAACTCTTTTATGTTTGGAAGGGATCGTGGGGTTTGCTTTTATGCTGGGCAGCCTGGAGCCTATTATAAATGTGGCTCCAGGACCCATCTATCTAGCACTTGTGACAAGGCTCGTTGTGACAATTGTGGAGAGATTGGTCACATCACTATGCAATGTGCTAACCACACCAAATGTGATTTGTGTGAGGAATATGGTCATGTTTTTGGGGACTGTCCTTGGGCAGCAAAAAATAAAGCCACTTCCATTAGTCCAGAATTATTAATTCAGCAAGCACAGGACACAGCTAACAATCCACCTCCTCAGCCTAAACCCCCACCCCATTCTCCTCAGCCCCCATCCCCATCTCCTGACATGGAGGAATTGATAGTTATCTCTGAAGATCTCCCTCAGGCTTCTCTTAAAGTAGAATCTATATCTGGTATTCCTGCAGACCCTGTAATGTTATCCCCTGTTTGTTACACGGACCCTGATAACACTAAAGAAAATCCTTTGACACCCCCCCATGCTTTCCCCATTACCTAGGAGGAGGTCTATTAGGAATTTGAATCCTAAGTTACCCCCACCTCTGGTGACATTTGAATCGAATAACACATATGCAGCTTTGTTTACCACTGAAGGTGATTCAGAGATGGAGCAGGGTGACTCTGACTCTCAAACAGTAGGATAAGATCAGCCCCCTAGAGGTACAGAACAAGGAGACTATAAAGGAAAGAAAAAGAAAAGACAAAAAAGATGTATAGTGTATTATTTCTTTCTCTCTTTTGTACAATGTTGGCTTTATTATCCGTTGGATCTTTGAATATTCACAGTTTGCTAAATAGTGTAAAATGGCAGGCTGTTTTTTTACTTACATACATGAACATAAAATAAATAAATATTTTTTTCTTGCAAGAAACTTGGATGTACTCAAGGGAACAGGTGATAGATTATAAAAGAGAATGGTTATGGGGACCTTCATATTGGTCCTTTGGTCCGGATTGTGCAGATGGGGTAGGAATATTATTTGGGCCATATGATTTTACATTACATAAATTGATAGATCTTATTCCTGGTAGAACCCTTATCGTTGATGGCATCTGGAAATCCTTGCATTGCCGCCTTATCAACATCTATGGTCCACAGGCGAAAGCAGAAAGAGTTTCTCTATTTCATATCATTCAGCCATATTTAGTAACCTCATATAAAATATTTTTCTGTGGGGATTTTAATTGTGATATTCAGCGGACACAGAAGTCTCAGGGGAAAAGGAAAAAGGTTCATTGTGATTCTACTGCACTGACAAAAGTAATATATATGGTAGGATTAATTGATTGTAGTATATACAACACAGGTATAAAATGTACCTATACTCGAAATAAATATAAAAGCACAATAGATCATATTTTTATTTCCTCAAATTTGCCAACAGGTGAGTTGACTATAAATCCTCTTGAATTTCCGGACCACTTAATGTTGGTTCTGAAGTTAGCAGCAATAGGTGGGAGTTCTAAAACAAACAACAGATGGAAGTTGAATACTTTAGTGTTAACAGATCAGTATGTACAAAAGAGTATTTTGAGTCTTCTTAGTGTTAGAATGTCTGTTAAGTTTTTGTAAGATGACATAGGAGAATGGTGGACAGACACAAAAATAGATTTGAAAACTTGGTTTATTAAGCACGGAAAATAAATAGGTAATGATAAATGTTTGAAATATTTATCTTTGCGTAAACAATTGCAGTGCTTATATACATTAACTTATTTTTCTAAACAGGATTATTCTACTCAAATCTCTCAACTAAAAACAAGATATGCAAGCTTTTCAATATGATAGAGCAAAAACAGTTCAGGCAGTGCTCTATGGGGGGACTCGAACAACACCAGTGGGACATCCGTTTGAGGCATGCAAAAAATTGCATGACTCAATGAACATGGACTACCTAATTACTTCAGAAGGAAATAAAATAGAAGTAGTTAATGATATGGAGGGTATCATAAAACAACACTTTCAATCCTTTATTCAGTCGGATCCCCCAACCAAGCAACAAATTCAACATTATTTACAAGGCATACAGGTTCCTCCTTTTCCAGTAGATGCTCTTGAATTACAAGGTAATATGACAACTGCAGAAATAGAGGTCACAATAAAATCTCTAAAGAATGACACATCACCAGGTTTGGATGGTCTTCCTAACAAATTCTATAAAGCCTTTGTATCAGAATTGGCACCCTGTTTAGAATAGGTGTATAATTATTTTTTTAGTATGAATAAAATTGTTCCTTCATTTACAGAAGATTTAATAGTATATTTATTTAAAGCAGGGTATAGATCTAACATACAAAACTGGAGACTGATTACTCTATTAAATACAGACTATAAAATACTAACTTATATTATTAATAATAGATTAAAAAAATATGTAATTTTAGTAATATCTCCACAGCAATTCTGTGGTCTTCCAAATAGGAAAATTCAGGATGTGCTCATAATTATTAGAGATGTAAATGAACATTTGAATCTCTTAGGAACAACAGGTTGCATACTTTCAGTGGACCAAGAAAAGGCATTCAATCGGGTATTACATCCCTTTTTGTTTGCCACCCTCAAAACGTATGGGGTGCCATTAGTGGTAATATGGCACATACAATTGTTTTATTCTAAGGTGTATGTAAGGATACTTATTAAAGGGAAAATAACAGAGGGGGTCCACATTTTTACTGGGGTCAGGCAAGAGTGCCCCCTTAATCCCCTTTTATATATTTTTTCTTTGGACCCTTTATTAAGACATTTAACTGAAAGGCCCAAATGGGATGGGTTGCCAGGACATGGAAAACAACAATTGCTAGTTCAAGCATATGCAGATGATATCTGTGGATTTTTGCAAATTACAACCATTTGAATTTTTTTTTACAAGAACTAAACTTATATGCTCATCTTTCTAATTCTAAATTGAATTATTCAAAAACTAAGGAACTATTAGTAGGCGCAGGAGTTTCCACTCCGTGCCAGTAACAAGGGATAACATTAACTATAACCCCTATTAAAATCTTAGGTATTCACTTTGGACCACAGAACATTCCTCAGGTTAATTGGGAAACTTCTTTGCAAAAGTGGATTGTAAAATACAGAGGTGGAGGCATTGGAAGCTATCAAAACTAAAAATAATTCAAATTTTGAAGCAATTTATTATTCCTCAATTACAATATGTGGCTTACATTTTTCCACCCTCAATACAGTTGGAAACTAAGATATATATTATTTTTTTCCAGATGTTATGGGGTAATAAATTAAATCCCATTAAACAGAGTTTTACTTATTTAAGAAAAAAAAAAGGGAGGATTAGGCATGATCGAGCCTATAGTGTTTTTACATTCTCTGTTCTTTTTCCATACCATTAAATATGGCCTATCCCCAATCTCTTCTATAGCTCACAATTGGGTCAAATTTACATTAGGATGCTATTTTTCTGCATGGCATTCTATGGCTCCCAAATTACATTCCCATCTGCATATTCCGGATTATTTTCGACCTGCAGCTCAAAAACTTTTTAAATGGAATGTAACTAAAATGTCAGTCTTGCAAGGTACAAGCCATACTCTATATCAAGACATTATGGTTCAGATATATCCTTCTGAACCTTGTTTTAAAAACTGTCCTTCAAGCTTCACCCCTTTAGTATAAAAACTGTCCTTCAAGCTTCACCCCCTTAGTATTAGAACAACTAACAAATGATAGAGTACCACCTATATTTGGGAAACTTTATGGCTTACAGTTTATGGGAGATTGAATGTCAGAGGTAATGCTAAGCATAAAGTATTAGCAGAAAGGAATTATCCCTATTTGGATTATATTAATAAGGAAGAAACTATGGAACATTTCCTGTTATCATGTCCATATTCAAAACCTCTATGGGCTTTTCTAGCTTGTAGATGGAATATGGGATGGCTTCAGGGCCTAACGTATGATATTTTAGTGATTGGGAATTGTAATTCTATGCACTCACAGTTTTGTCAAGATACCGTAATGATATTTTTTTGTTGTTTACGGTTTTACCTATGGCAAGCTAGATGTCAATGGGTTGTACATCAAAAGATAATGCCTTATGCGGTCTTTAGTCACTTGGTTTCACAAGCAATGAGAAATGTGTATATTAAGGATGTAAGTATATATGCTACAAACAAAGGCCCAGATATTCAAAAGAGTTGAGCCTGCGCAAGTCCGAAAATGCGCCATTCTGAGATATTCAGCGGGAGGCAGTTGCGCCCCCCCCAAATCACACTGAGCAACATCGCAATGATAATGAATGTATGCTCAACTGAAGGGGGAGGAACCATGCATAAATGGTGCAGTGTGATATTCAACAACATGCGCCATGCGCAATAGGGGAGCAAGCAGAAGTTGCACCATAGTGGAAATGAGCCAAAATAAAAAGGAGCAAGGGAGAGGCGCAAGAACGCTACAGGGAAGGCACATGAGGCTGAACCCTAGCCAGAGAAACTGGGCAGGAGGGACACACAGGGCAGGCCAGGGAAAGGGCACCTGGAATCCACAGACTCAGGGGAAGGTGTGGGAAGCCACAGTGCAGCAGGGGGAAGTACTTGCCACACAGCAGTGAGGCCAGCACAGTCAGGTGTTCCCGGTGCAGGGGAAGTAGCAGCCAGGACAGCGGGGGGGAACACAGAAACAGCTGCCGGGGGGTGAACACAAGCCAGGGACATGGCCAGTGCCACCATCCATATGGAGGCAGTAATGAGGGGGTGAGAAGGCGGGCAGCAGGGGGGCGCGGCCGTGGAAGGGCCCATCGGCAGTATGCCCACAACAGGCAGTACTGAGCCCGCACCAGCTTTGAGCTGTATAGTGATATGGAGATCATGGGCCGGTACCGCCTGAATCAGGCAGTTCTGAGGTGGCTCTGTGAGCTGTGCAGTGATGTGATGTAGGCACCCACATGATGGAGCCATGCTCTGTTAGTGGAGATGAAAGTGACAGCTTGCATGTGCTTACTCACCACAGGTACCTTCCAGAGACCAACTGGGGACACCACAGGCATAACCCAGTTGGCCGCATCACGCCACCTCACCCAATTCCTCAGCACACTGCTGCCACATGCTGCGGAGTACATCCATTTCCCCAGCACAGCGGCGGAGTGCACAGCAAACATATAGGAGTTCCACAGGGTAGCACGTATGCCTGGCAATAGACTGCACCCATGTGGCCATCCGCACACCACCTGGCCCCAAGGGGGCCACATATATGAATCACAAGGGCTATGCTAGTATCAACTGCCAGGTGGTGTGCGATGCCAGGGGGCGCAAAATCAATGTCTGTGCCACGCACCCTGGGGGGAGCACATGATGCCTTCATCTGGCACCAGTCAGCACTGTGCCACAGATTCAAGAGTGGGGATATCCCCGCTGGCCACCTAGTGGGTGAGTATGCAAACCACATGGACAATCATAGGGCCTGGGGGGCCATGGTCAGAGGTGACATGGGTAGTGGCCTACATGGCCCGGGGCAGGGCGATGCTGATCACAAAACTAACCTCCACTCTCTACACACAGGTGACAGTGGATACCCACTCCGTCCCTGGCTGCTCACACCCTACCGGTGGCCCGTGACCCCATCGCAGTAACGCTACAATAAGGCACACGCCACCACATGTAATGTCATTGAGCGGGTGTTCAGGATGCTGAAGGCACATTCCCATTGCCTGGACACCTCCTGCGGTGCCCTACAGTACAGCCCCTCAAAGGTCTGTGGGCTATTCCTGGCCTGTTGCATCCTGCACAACATGGCCAAGGAATGTGGGATATCCATACAGGTCGAAGAGGGGGACAGCGATGGGGACGATGAGGATGCCGGTAACAATGGTGATGGGCAGCCCCCTCTTGGGCGACGAGACCCCTGACTGCTCCAGCTGGCACAGCTGCACCGGGACACCATCACGGAGGAGCACTTCAGCCAACCCAGGTAAGTCATGGGGCCATGTGCAACCACCAGTGGCTAAGGCACAACCCACAAACATGCATGGACACACACCAGGGGTGCATGCCATCAAGGGAACTGTCCGGGCATGGAACCACACACACCACCAGGGATGGGTGAGGTCTAACATGGCACGCAGACACACACACACACACACACAAACACACCGCACCAGACATGCACAAAGGGTAGGAGGCACACCGACCCAGAATGCCACCCCTAGCCACACACACGTCCACAAACCACCATGCCCACTGCCTGTCATTGTGCATGTGTCAGATGCTGAGCACCATTGCACATTGGTGTACAGCGCAATGCAGTCATCATCATGTACACGCAACTGTGGACAGCAGCCGGGAGGGTGTGCAGATGGACTATGTGTCCACGTGCAGGGCTGGGTACCCACCCGTGCATTGCCCACTGAATGGCACAATGCACACAGGGCAGCATCAGACAGTAGCCACGTTGGGAGACAGGTCAGTCATGCACCACAGTGCCCCAACCACCACAGATGCATGGGCAGCCCCGCCGAGACCCGCCAGCACTGACAGGCTGACCACTGGCCTCATAGGGTGGCACCGATGGTCCCCAAGGGATTCCACTGTGTGAACATGACCATACTCATGCAGGGGTCTGCAGCACACCAAACATGCCTGCGCCAGGCGTGCTCGGGATGCCCACAGCTGAACCCGGTGTCGACAAGGATGGTGTCACACGACCAGGAACGTGGGGTGGCAGTGCACCGCGGTGTCCTGGCGTATGGCAAATAACTGTGTGCCCATTGTGGCCATGACAGCAGTGAATGCCTGTGTCTGCCTATCAATGGCAGCGGTCACATCCTCCCACAACTGGTCCATCCCTGCCAGGATCAGAGCAGTGTCTCTGCTGCGACGCTCCTCTGCCCACTCCAGAGCCACACGCAGTGCATCCACCGACGTCGCAAGCCGCATCTGCTGGTTGACTGATGCTTGCAGTATGTGGGTGTGCTCATCCAAGAGGTCATCTGCCTGCTTAGCATCCTGTCCCTCAGGGTGTGCGTGGCCCTGATGCTTAGCACCCCTTGAGGGTGGGCGCTGAACACCAGGACCAGGTCCGGGCATGTCCACAGGTGGTGCACTGACGCCGCCCCCTGACACTGTACCCTCAAGCCCATTGCCCGACTGCTGATGCTGCCCCTCCGGCTGCTGCTCCCAGGGCTCATTGGTGTGGCCGCAGTGGCCGCAGCAGTCCCAATGTCCTGTACACACACCAGTGCTGCCCCACTGGTGCTGACAGACACAGGCTGGGACTGTGATGACATGCAGGCCTCCACGGCAGCACCACCCACAGCCATGGCCACGATGTTACCTGCTGTGTGGCCATCCTGTGGCACACACGTGTCACTGCCCATGACGTTAGCGACATCATCATCGGTGACGGACCCGGCACCAGCACGATTCACAGCATGCTGGCATCCGTGGACGCTGGCACACTGGAACACGGGCAGGGCCTCCTCCGCACCTGTTCCAACATCAGTCTGGACAACCAGGTGGGCCCACTGTCGCACTGAGCCGCATATACCTGTGGGGGTGGATGGGCCCTCCTCCATCTCCATCTGACTGGCCTCAGTGGAGAGGCCCACCACCGCTGACCCATGCAGACGCTCAGGATCTGTAAGGGAAAACAAAGTCGCGTTACTGCATGTGACCTACCCTGCCCCCCCCATAGACAGATCATGACCTACCATGCAGTGACGGGCTACCACCAGTCTGGAAGCCACCACCCGGAACACCCTCAATGGCACAACGCTGCATGCTGCCAGCAACCCTCTCCTCCTTTGGGGTCAGGCATAGCACCTCCAGCTGTCCCCCACCTGTCGCAGCTCATGCTGCCCTGATGGCAACCACCTTCTCCTTTATCCTCCTCCTCCTGTCTGTGCCCATCTTCTTCTTGCACTCCTGCATGAAGCGCTGGTGGCTGCCATGCAGGTTCACAGCACGTGCCACTTCCTCCCATGCAGCAGCACGGGCCTGTGGTGTTCCCTGCCGTCCACTGAGAAGCGGCTCCTGGTCCAGATAGGCCTCAAACAGGGCATCTGTCTCGGCCTTGGTGAAATTAGGCCTCCTCCTCCTCCCACCACTCTTTCTCCTTTCCCACAACTCGCTCAGTCATGATTCAGCCTGTGAGAATGAAAGTTGTTACCTGTGACTGTGCAGTCCCATGCATGTCCCAAAATCCACAGTCCACACTCCCAAACAGCATGCAACTCACCAATAGACTGCAGTAACTGACTACGGCTAGTGCATCCCAATGTCGCACTTTTATAGCCCAACCCATGCAAATGAGGTGAGGTGCAACTTTAAGTAGATGCAAATTGCAGTGCTGTGCCATTGAATGGCTGATTAGCTGATCTGCATATGACGGCTGAATATCGCGCTTTTGCGCTTTGCACAATTGTGTTGAATGTGCTGAGCCAAGGATGCAGTTCTGTGACATGCGCAGTACACACCTAACTGCGCATGCCCGGGTTGATGACGCAGGTGTCTGCCACACTGCTGATGTGCTGTGCACGGGAGGCAATGCAGGGCATGGCCACCCCATTGTGCCAGTGGCGCTACAGCGATGTTCACCTATATGGCACTGTGGCACTGTGGCATCATAGGTGCACTTGGCAACAGCGTGGTAGGCCGCTACTGGAGGTAGCACACAGGCACCCAATCGCGCTACACGCATTGGGTTCCAATCACGCTGTGCCTGTCCGTGCGCCAGTGACCCTTGACCTTGTGCCCGACCTTTGCCCACTAGGCGCCATGCATCAGGCATGGGTGCACCACTATTGCGCTGTTCGGTGACAGCACGATAAGAAATGGCAGCGCTGTACCGCGCATCATCTGCACATGGTGGAACCGTGCTGCAGAGCGCCATTTTGAACCTACTGAGCAAGAGAGATGGCGCCGAGGAGAGCTGTCCAGTGGAGCCAGATTGAAATGACAAACCTGGTTGCCATTGTTGAGCCACTTTTTGGCCCACTGTTTGGGGAGGCACCCCTGGACAGGTCCAGGAGCCATGTGTGGCAGGAGGTGGCCAACTCCCTGGAGGAGTCCACAGGAATGGGGCAGACGGTGGAGCAGTGCCGCCACAGGTATGGAGACCTGAGGCGGAGGGACCCGGACCTGCTTGCCTGCCTGCGGGCACGTGCCAGGAGGGGAATGGTGCCACGACCAGGTAGGTGTAACGTCCATACACTTTTATCTTCCATATGGGTATCACAGTTGCATGTGTCCGGAACATGGGGGACATCCGGAGTTGGCTGTGGTGGTGTTATCAGTGTGGGTGGGTGGGTCTGGGGGTGGGACTGCACACACATGGGGGCAGGGGTACTTTGCTACAGGATTGTACTGATGTTCCTCTCTCCATGTTTGCACCTTAGGCCCAGAAGAGAGACGGCTGGCGAGGGAGCGGAGGCACCAGCTGGAGGACCGGAACAACAGGAGGGGTGAAGGTCCACAGCGGCAGAGGGACCAGCCTGATGATGGTGAGTGCCTTATCTCCATGATTACTATTGCATGCTGTGTAACAGGGCGGGCAGCGGGGCATGGTCATCATCCACTGACACCACTGCCATGCACGCAACTTGTTACAGTCAGCACTGTCCAGTGGCACTGCATGTCTGGGAGTGTGTCAATGGTGGTCAATGCGTGCACCGGGTACGTGGCTGTGCCACTGCCTTCGCAACACATAGCCATGTCACTAAACAGCCACGGTGGTGCTGTGCAGGACTTGGCCGGTGGGTGTGTGCAGCGGTCCGCATGGCTGTGTGTGCCTGGGTGGGCAGGTCTTGTGGACACGATCACTGTGGGTGGTCATACACCATCACAGAGGCATGTCCCACGGCCATATGCCATGCACAGTGGGTGGGCTGTATGGGGCTGTGCATTCACACCTATTGACTCTGCTCCCTTGTCCTAGGTGTCCGGCAGCTGAGCATGATACGGGAGGCGCTGCAGGAAATTCTCACTGTGGCCAGGGTGTTGCTGGACATCCTGCAGAGGACTGAGCGGCTTGGGGGTCAGGCGGTGGCATGGAAGGAGGAGCAGCCGGAGCGGGGAGCGGGGCTCCCACTGATCATCGAACTGCCCCTGATGTCCCCTACCCTCCTGGACCCACCCTCACATCCCTCCTTTCCTGTACCATTAGTTCACCCCTACCCCTTACCCACCCCCACCTTGTTTGTGGCCTTCCCCCCACATATTTGTACATAATTGCATATAGTTTTGTTGGATGCTTTTTAATACAGTTCTTTTGATATGACTACTGTGGTGGTCTCTGATTTTCAGCGGGCTATAGGTGCTCAGCTGCAGTGGTGTGCATGGCGTCAGGGGTGGTGCAGTCATGGGTATGTGTGTGTATCCGTCGGGAGGTGACTACGGTGTGGGGTAGCTATCAGTCAGTGTCTGTGGTGTGTGTGTTGTTCCCTGTGCACTGGATGACTGTGTGCAGTGGTCCATGGTGCATGCTCTGTGTCCATGGCGCACCTGTCAGCCCGTCCATGGCCTGTGCAGCCGACACCCTTGCATGTCTGTGACCTGCACGGTCTGCTGGCATGTCAGTGGTGGCTGTTCATGCAGGGCAGCCACTGTACCCGTCACAATGCTGGGTTGCCTCCTGTCATTGGTGTGGTGCATGTCTGCCTCGGGTGACACTGTGGCCTCCGCTGTTGTTGTCCCACCTCCATGCTGTGGCTTGTGTGTGTTGCAGGGGATGTGCACCATTGTCTGTGACTTGTGCTCCAGGCAAATGCTGGTGGCGTACAGGTCCACAGTGCCTGCGCAGGATGGCTGGCACTCCTGTGCCATGGGGACTTGCTGGCCCGTGTACCAGTTCCACTTGGCCCCATGCTGGGGGGCTTGGTTGCCCTGCTACTGCGTCCCTGTGTTGGTGTGCCCTTGGGTATGGGTGGGTGTTTGTCCATGCACTGTGTTGCATCCGGTGTGGTGCATGCTTCCATGCACCACTGTGGGTGTCTGCGCTGGCTGTTGTGGCCAGTGCTGGGTCGGGGTGTGTCCTTGGGAGGGTGTGCAGGGTGCTGTACCACTGGTGGTGGGGTCCAGGGCATGCCCTGTCACGTGTGGGGTGCCTCGTGTTCCGATGCATGGTCAGTCTCTCAGCTGTACCTCGGGGGGGCTGTGCGTGGTGGCATTGTGTATGCCATTGTTGCATCGCTGTGTGCTGCCACCCGCTGATGGGTGCTCGTGGTGGGGCTGCCTTGCATGGTTCTGTGGTGCACAGGGTTGCATTGTCACAGTGGGGGTGGTGGCATGCATGGGGTATCCTGCACTGGTGGACGCTGCTCCTGGGCAGGGTGTCTGGGGGTCATGGTGCAGGGTGTGCTCTGCATTGGGGGGATGGTGTGGAATGGGGTGGTCGGCCCTCCTTGTGTGACGGTCACAGCTTGCCAGGGGGTGTGATGGGGCACCATGGCCCAGCTGTGGGTTGGTTGCTTGTCTCCATGGGCCAGTGGTTTTTCCAGCCTTCCCCCAGTTGTGCAGTGCATGGGGTGTGGGGGGATGATGTCTGTTCTGCTGTGTGTTCCTCTGCCCATCTGTGACATGGGTGGTGGGCCTCTGCATCCCTGGTTGTGCTGTTGCATTGCTGCCCTGCTGCTAGGGGGCATCCCTGGTTGCGCTGTGGTGCAACTGGACTGCTCAGCTGAACATCCCTTGTTGTGCTAAGGCGCATCAGATATGCTCAGCTCCCTTCCCTAGTTGCGCTATGGTGCAGGAGGTGCGATATTCAGTCATCGGCTGTAGGCGCATCTTGGCCAGTGCAGTTTTTGGATATCACGCCTCTTGCACATGGGCGCAATGGACTTGCGCTTGCTCCTGCTGTTGCGCACTTTTTGGGTGCAGTTTGAATATCTGAGCCAAAGTATTTAAATGGTAGAAAAAATCCTAAATGGTACACACTGAGGTTCTGTTGCGCTCTCTGTGTTTAGATTTTATTTCAATGTTGGAGAGAGTTGCAATTTTTTTATTAAATATAAATGGGGGCTATTACACTAGTAAGGTAATTAATTATTGTAAATAGGAGTTACTACTTTGAAAATTGCTTTATCATTATGAATGCATTAATTGTTTTTTTCTCCTCTTCGACAATTTGAAATTTTTTTTCTCTTTTACAGTAGATTTTGTAGTAATGATACAGAGAAAATGTAATTTGTATTTTGAGAATTAACATGTTGTTTTCATTTTTTTGTATTCCATTCCTCCGTTTCATTATGTGACATTTTTTTTTATTTCTATTATTATGTAACATTGTATGCAATATGTGTTTTGTCAATAAAAACTCCCCTACTCTTTTCAAGAAGTGCCATGGGATCTTTAAAATCCACCTGAACTACCACCAAAACAGGCAGATGGGACCTCGGTTTAGTGTCTCATCCAAAAGATGGCACCTCAGGAGTGCAGCACCCCCTCATGCTCCACTACAGTGTCAGTATTGGGATTTAACCTAAGTGTATTGTGTGTGGCTAGAACCCACAGCCTTCTGATCTCCTGGCCTCAGAGGTAAGTGTGCTACCTGCAGAGCTACTGAAACTTACAATTATAGTGCTCCCTTAGGCCTATGCCATGCCTCTTTGAAGCCCTGCACTGTATTCATATCCACCACTTCCTGAGGTAGGCCGTTCCATGCATCCACCACCCTTTCAATGAAAAAGAACTTCATCACATTACCCCTTAATCAGCCTCCCTCTAATCTCATGCTGTGTACTCTTGTCCTGCTGTTCTTCTTATATTGAAACATGTTAGACTCTTTTACCTTGTTAATGCCCTTAAGATGTTGGAATGTTTCAATCATATCACCTCTCTCTCTCCTTTGCTCTAGAGTATACATATTGAGCTCTTTTAATTTGTCCTCATATGTTTTCTGATGCAGTCCCTGCACTATTTTGGTTGCCCTTCTCTGGACTGCCTCTGCTTTGCTAATGTCCTTGTGCAGGTGCGTCCTCCAGTACTGCACGCACTGCTCCAGATGGGGCCTAGCCAGTGTCTTGTAAAGAGGGATTACTTCCTCCCTCTTATGACTTGTGATACCCCTACTAATACACCCCAACATCCCTCTAGCCTTACCTACTTTTAATGTAATATGATGATTTGTAGCTTTCAAACCTTACAAAACACATCATTGCCTACTTTACAATGAAACAGGATGGTTACCTCCCAGATTAAGTTTTCATTATGGTTTTGGTTGTTTGATTTTTTTTTTTATTTATTTATTCAAATCTTGGATTGCGAGTACCTTTATAGTACAATAGGAACAAACAATCTCTCACCATTAGCTAGATTGTTAGTACCCAAGAAGGATAACAGAGTATTATGATCTTCTTCTTGGGCCAAAATGTCAATTCCCAGGGTTTCAACTTTAAACGTTCCTTTTCAGTCCAAGCTACCAAGACTTGGATTGCACTTCCAGCTGGTCACCTCAATGCTTGTAGCTTTAATGTATTTAAAACAATTCAAAACTTACTTGAAACAACATATGAACTGTAATTGTTATTAATGTGATGTTATTTGCACTATACTTTATGTATTATTTATGTAGTTTTTGTTTATTTAGTTTTTGCTTACCAGCTGGGTGCTCTAGCCATAGAGATGACTATTTTCAGGTACAACCCAAGAGGTTACAGGGTAAAACATGACAGGCAAATACAAACAACAGGTTAACAGCATAATGGGTACAGAAGGTACAATACAAATAGGTTACATCAAATATGAGAGTAGCAATGGTATAATAAAACAGCATTCAGTAGGATAATCATCAAAAGGTCAAATATATAGTGCACAGAGTGGGATTGTAGGAGTAGTTCATATTATAGCAGCTAGATAAGCCAGGACAACAATAAGCAACTGCAAAACTAGTGGGAGGTCTTATTAAACCTTAGCCATCGTCCAGAGCAAGACAATGCTGCCAAGGGGATGGGTAGAGATAGTTGAAGGGTGCAGGGGGATAAGAAACCAGGGATAGGATGTGGATACAAGTGGAGGTGGTGGGATACTGAGGGAGAAAGGAGTGACAGATGCTGGTGGCTAGTAAGGGGAAAGATACAGGGGGCAGTTATATCACAAGAGTAGTAGCAACACCAGTTAAGTGCTTCAGAAACTGGCAGGAGAAACAGGGACTAAGGAAGTTTGAAACAGGAGCATTGGCCAGTAGAGCCAGGATGATTGTGGAGTGATTTTTTAAAGGCATAGTGCATGGGAGTACTACTTGAATGTATGATCTGTGTTGTTGTTATGTGTGGTTCATAGCTCAGTGCTTATGTAACATATGGTTGAATGATGAATATGGTTGTTGGATACAGAGGCCAGTATAGAGAGGACAATGTTCCGCAGGTAATAGTACAGAATGTATTGTGCTTAGGTACTTGGATGCTTGAATAGAGTTGTTTGATAATTTTTGAAGGTTTTGGCCTTTCTCTGTATACCACCTGTAGGAAGGAAGCTTGGTTTAGAATTATGAAAGCCTCAAAAAGAATAAATATCGACGATTGTTCAGTAACTGAATGCTGAAGAAGTCGTGCAAATAACTTAATGATAGGAATAGATGATCACCTCCTCCAACTCCGGAGAGTGTGACCAGTAGCACTCAGGAGAGGAAAAACCCCCTTGGGGGAAACCTCTGAGGACCCATGGCTACTGACCTGCCTGTCCTTCTGGACATACTACAGGAGAGAGATCCTAATTAAACTAAATTAATCAGCTAAATCTGAATTCTAATTTGTAAAATTCAATCCAGATGAACGGAGCTTGAGAAAAACAGAATTGTAAATGTATTTCCTTCTAATAAAGTCCAAGTCCAATAATCCATGTATAATTCGGAATGATGGAGAGTAGATATATTGAAGAATCATCTTCCATACTTCAGTTGATAGAGGGCATAATCCATGGAATTGAATAATGGTGGATATGAAGTTGATGACTGACAAACTCAATACAGGAGACCAGAAGATAGATGCATCCAAGATTTGACAACAACGAGGCAGGATGAAAACAGAAGTAGTACGACTTCCAGGTTTCTAATAGTAGGGCTTGTATAGTACGAGGAATGAGAGAAGGATTGAGGCCAGGCTATCGAGTGACGAATCCAGTTCTAATAAGAAATAATCCTTAGGAATTGATATGAAGCAATGACTGTAGAGTTAAGCTGGGATAATGACATGCTGTATAGATGATCAGAGACACTGGTGCAATGTTGTAAAGCATCCACGTAGTAGAATTAGGTGAGCCCAAAGAAATAAGTCAGTTGGACTGGCAATCGAAATGAGGCAGTAGGAGTAGGAGGCACCAACATAGGCAAAGGAGAAGGAACAGGATGTGGCAACCAGCCCCTGAAGAAAGCATAGCTGAACAGACAGCTGGTGAGGTAGGATAGAGGTGGCTGATTCCAGTATGTAAGGCGCAGCCAGATCCAGGAATGTCCACTGGCAGAATTCGAGTGTGGTAGGGAGACCCTTGACGAGATGTGCAGCAATCCATCAGCTGAAGAGGTATGAGAAAGGCGAGTAGCTCTAGGTAACATGAACACAGCTAGACCTACGAGGGTCAACTAATAGAATAAGAGTGGCAGAGAGCCTCCATGAGATGCATCCGGAATCATCTTGGAGCACAGTAGTATTGCAGCCGTAAGGCAGACTTAGAGAATGTAATGATGTTGAGGACGGATGTATCCAGATCAAGGAAGGCAGGGATCGCATGGAAGACCAAGGCAGAGATATGGCAACTGGATGAGAGGAACAACATCCGAACTTCAGGCAGGCAATGTCTGAGGCAGCAATAACTTGACGAACTTGAATAGCCGAGCACAAAAGTCCCAGATGGAGAGAATGGAAGGCGTAGTCAATGGAGTAGCGTCACAGGGTCCAAGAAGCGTTAAAACACAACCAGGATAAGGAAGTTCTGCAAGAGAAGCTCAACTAAGCATGTTGGAAAGGTGAAGCATCAGAAATGTCATACAGAAGCGACAGGGCAAGCATCCAAGAACAGATGATCGAAGAAACAGCCATATGCGAATCCAAGGGAAGGAGCTTCTGGCTGGCAGAACCAGCAGCAGGCAGACGTATAGTAGCATGTGTGAATCTCCAGGCCCTGATCAGGGAGAGGCAGAAGAAGGGCAGAAGTAGGTAAACCTCCCAGCCCGATGGGCGAAGGCAGGTCAGAGCATCAGACGAGTATGATGAGTAGGTCAGCCCAATGGGTGAAGGCAGGTTGTAGAAGCAAGCAAGTAGTAGGCAATGTTCCCAGCCCGAAGGGCGAAGGCAAATCGTAGAAGCAGGTGAGCAGGAGGTAAACCTCCCAGCCCAAAGGGCGAAGGCAGGTAGAAAAGTAGGAAGCAGTCAGAAATGCTCCCAGCCGGATGGGCAAAGGCATGTCTTCAAGGTCCAAAGCCGTAGGGCACAAAGGGAAGTGCGTCTTCTGGATAAGCTCAAATAAGTCCTGGTAGGAGTAGTAGTATAGGAATGCAGAGGAATGAAATGTCCAAGCAGAAACATCTGAATAATGGAAGATGAACGGTGAACAATCAGATGCGAGTCCATAGTAAAGGAACTCCTAGGTTGGTAGACATGACTGCAGGCAGATGCATAGCAGGGTGTGAACTCCAAACCCGAGCTGGGTGATGTAAGTGTGGAAGAGGAGTAAGGAAGCCCCCTTTGCCCAAGGTGAGGCAGGCCACAGAAGTAGACGAATGAGGGAATAATAAAGGTGAATGACACCTCTGAGCGCGTAGGGGCGCAGGACTTCGAAGTGCGATGAGGTGCACCACCGGTCCTACGGGTGAGGCAGGTGGTAGAGAAGTGGCAGATAGAGTATTAGTAATGTCTGGCTGCATGCAATGCAGAATTTATTAGTGGCGTAGTGCAGAATCTTCGGCCCCATGGAATGATGCAGTGCGTGGATAAGTAGTAGATAAGATAATGGTACTGCCCAGCCGCATGGAATGCAGAAAGAGTAGCAACACAGTAGGAAATAGATTGTAATTGGTACAATAGATGGTAGTATAACCTTGAACCAATGCTGTAAGCATAGAATATAAGGAGGCATACATATGAGGGCAGCAGTAACAGAGGAACAATGCCACAGTAGAACTCCCATAGGAATAACTAGCACCTTTTAAAACGTACTAGAGGTTCCGTAAACCACGTCAGGCTATAGCTGACTGGATATCCAATAAACAGGCCTGGTCAATGCAGCAGTGCAGAGTAACCAAAGTAGCAAAGAAATGTATGCAAACCGAAGGGTACCCATATTGGCCAGCTGACGCCACACTAAAATGTAAACGGCCAGCTGGTTTCTCAGGAGGATGCAAGGTGAATGCCAAAGAGGAAATTGAGCAATATACCTATGAGGGTAAGCAGGTAAGGCATCCTCTCAACTTCTGGCCACATGAATCAGGGACAAGGCAGAAACACAATAATCAGGGACAAAGACCCCAAATCAGGGACATCTTAAAAACTGGTACTATTCACTCAGAAAGCTGAGAAAGTAAAGGATTTTGTGAGAAGATGCAGGTGTTGAACAACAAGTCTGTAACTTTAATGCTGACATTAGTTTGTGTTGTAATCCCCATTGCTCTGTTAGAAAAACACAAATGGTTTACGAGGGACAGAGAAAAAGTGAGGCCAAATCAGGGACAGTGGAGAGATATGAGGTAAGGCATGATTGTGAAGTGCCAGATTGCTCCGGAGCTGATCCCCATTGGCTCCCAGCCATGCAGTACCCCAGAACCGAGAGAAACATAATTTGGCCAGGCGTAACGCTTCAATGATCCAAACGGATAGCCATTTTACCTGAGGGATGCAATGGTAATTGCAAAGGGGAACAAGTAAATGTCCAAGGCTGTGCTGCCTGTGGTGAACGCTTATCGTCATGAGGCTATGAACCTGATCTCAGGTAGCTCGATGATGGGAGAAGTAAACTGAATATGGACTTGCAGGCAATAAGGAATTGCGGGTGGACGTTGCAGGATAGAATGCTGGAGCATGGAGGTAGGCTCAGGGAAGCATCAGATAGTAGCGGAGGGCAGCCGGAGCTGCGTATCGAAGCAATCGAGAAGGCTCAGGCAGGAGAGCCCCATAGTGCACGTAGTAAATGGCTCCGTAGGTCAATTTCCCCAATGAGCAATGAAGGCGTCCGCATTGAAGCAAAGGAGTGGAACACTTAGATGAGAGGCAGCGTCCAACTGTAGCGGAAGGAAGCAGCGCAGGTGAAACTGGATGTCCAAAGCTCCGAGGGAAGAGAGCAGAACGGCTGAAAATGGCAGAAGCAAGGGCAACGGCTGCTAAAGAAAGAGAGGTAGGAAGAATGAGCAGGGCAGATAGGAGTGAGGCACAGGACAGATAGAAAACAGCAGGCAAGGAAGAATCCTCATCAACAGGGCAGGAAGAAACAACAGCAACACGGGAGGAGTGGGGGAAGACAAGCAAACGTAATGGACAGAAAAATGAACAAGGAGCCAGGGAAAGGGGGGGGCACAGGAGGAATGGATGAAATAGCAGCCGAGCACTGGCAACGCCACTAGCGAGTGTGACTCGCTCTAAGCAGCTCGGGAGTCAGCTGCTTCATTTAAATAGGCTGTGGGGGAGGAGCTCTTCCCCCACATAATCCAGGGCTACTCCCTGCAATTCCTAGCCTAATACAGGCTCTGGGTTGTTTCTGAAAATGGGCCTTCAGCTCAGTATACTTACCCTATTAATAAAGTAATAAATAAATGTACTTCACACACAGGAAATATCCCCACCGGCCTCTCACCGGGGGGGCAATTTGCCGACGGCACCCAAGAGGGTGTGTGCTAGGAGGGCCGCCCACCGCCTGGAGGAGGCGGCCCCCCCGAGCAGGTGGCCCAATCCGAGAAGCCCCTCGGATAGGGCTAGCCAGGACCCTCCCCATAGGGAGGGTCAGGAGAGGGCTTCAAAAGGAGCTGTCCCAGGGGATCTCGCCCTCCTGGAACAGCTCCGCAACAGTGGATTCCTTCTCCTCTTCATGATCTTCCTTTTTGCTTTTTTTCGGCCTTTGTTGCGTTTTTCCTGTCAGTTTTGGTAGCCGTTTGCCCTCAGTCTCCTTGCTTTTTGGCCGCTTTTTCGTTCGCCTCCGTCCGCTTTTCTCTCACCGTTCAGGTAAGTGTGCCTTTTTATTCCTTGCTAATTTTTAGGGCCTTGACTGGTCTTCGGGGGGGCTTTGCTGGGCTCCTGCCCTCGTGGTTTGGTTTTTCCCTTCTCTCCAGCTTAGCCAGCTATTGCCACAGCAAGTTGGACCACGTGTTCTCCTCAGTGATTCCTCCGATGGGGAGCGCGGACCGGGTCGATTTGGCCAGTTCTGTTATTGTATGGGTTGCGGGCAGGGTCTGTGGTTTTCAGCTCACATGGTCCCTTTTTCGCCCTTCTTTTCCTCTGTCCCATTTTCTGCTTGGGGTTTTTCCTGGTTTCTCTCCCTGGCTTCGCTCCTGCTGGGGGCTCTTCCGCCCTTTTCTAAGTATTCCAACCTCAGCCTTCAGTTGCACTACACTGTGCGCTTTGAATTTTCTGAGAGTTGCTCGGGAGGTTTGGGCATTGTTCTTGGGTTGTGCTTTTAAATTTGTCTAATTTCTTTTCTCTGCGGTTTGTGCAACCCCCTTTGCAATCGCTTAGAAATCGCCCTCGCCTTTGTGCGTTCAGAGAGAGCAACTTTTCTTTAAGCCTGCTCCAGTCGCTCTTGTGGGTTTCCGGAGCTGTGTTTAGAACCTCCGTGTTTTTAATGTGTTCTGAAATTGGATTAGTTTTTAAATTATGTATAAGCTGTTCCTATTAGTTAGTGCTTGAATACCATCCTTTCAGTTCTCAGGCGTGTTTTCTTTCCCTGCAGGGACACCTTGGTGTCCAGGTTATTTTATTGGAAGTTGTGTTGGGCTTTTGTTACCTCGCTCCCCGCCTCTCTTCGTGCCCCCCCCCCATTGGCTTTTTCCAGCAGCTCCCCCTTCGGTTAATTTTCTCAGGTTGGGCACAGAAAAGAAGGAAAGGAAAAGAAAAAAAAAGAAAAAAAGGAAGGGAAGAAGGGGAAACCTTTTCTCTTGGCTAGCTATTTGTTGGTGCCTTTTGGGCTCATGGGGAGTTAATTTTCAGCTTTGTTTTCTTCCCGAGTGGGGGTGTTTTTTCCTGGCTCATTCCTTTTCCTTCGGAAAGGGTGATGTTGTGGGTTTTTTTCTGAATTAGAGCGAGTGGAGGTGTTCCTGACATCAGATGTTTAAAAAATAAATAATTAATTAATTAATTATATTATCCTTAGTTTGTGCTGGGCTGGGCTTTTTCTCCTTGGTAATGTGGAATTTTCTTACGCTTCCTTTTTCAGTGGCGTTTCCTTATGAACTAGGTTCGGTCATGTAGTCTCTATCCCTGTTTTGGTGGGAATCGAACATGTTACTTTGTGTCCGGTATAGATATTCCAGCCTGGTATTGTGGGGGAGAGAGAGTTGGGAAGGGGATGAAAGTAGAAAAAACCGGGAAAATCTGCTGGCTAGGGTGGGGTCGGTGGCTGCGGTAGTATCGGTCTAATCATTAGGAGTAGCTGTATAGAGAGGGAGTGGCACTAGTGAAAAGGTTTTTTTTTTTTTTTTTTGTGTCCCCTTGTGGGGAAGTCAACTTGGTTTAGTTCTAACGGAAGGGTACAGCGCATAGAGGATCCTGGGGCAAAATCAGACAGGCTAGGATAGGGCATTCAGTTAGAGAGAGGATATAGGGGAAGAACGTTCACTTATAAAGGGCAGGATGAAGGTGTATTAACTAATGTTTTGTCTTATAGGTATTACATCGTTGAACACTGCCTTGCCCCTTAATATCAATAGCTAAAATGTCCAAAATGCAGAATAATCACTTTCTGGACAACCAGTCCACCCAAACCCCCACGCAGGCGCAGGGCACTGGTCAAGACCTTACGGTGCTGGGAAGCCAGTCACAAATTGTGGCACATGCTTTCCCAGTGCAAGGACAAGACCAAGCCTTCTGCGAGGCCCTGCAATGCCTTAAGGACATTAGGGGATCTGATTGGCTGTCAACCATGTCCAGGTTAGAACCAGAAATACTAGTAGCCCATCAAAACGGGCAACAGAAAACAGTGGCAGGCACCCTTAACATGCCAGAACACAGGCCACAAGAACCAGTGGATGATGTGGGGCGGCAGCCTAGGCGTAGCCAGCCATCGGCCCAATGGTTAGAATCCATGGCTCAGAAAAAATCTGTTGCTAAAAAGGGGCAGGGCAGGCAGACTAAGCGCAAGTCTTCACCAGTGGTAGAGGCAGAGAAAAAACGGACGGAGAAAAAACGGAACAGAGCGGAGGGGAATGCACCTAGGGTGCAACCAGTAGAGGAGAAAGATGAAGTGGCGCGAGTCACGGTGGCCCAGCCACAGAGGGGTGAGTATGAGGGAGATCAGACCAGCGATGTATCAATAGATTTAGTGTGGTCTGAATCTGATAGTGAGGGAGCGCAATATAGTGACAGCATAGAAAGGCTGCCATTGGAATCGACAGAGGAAGCAAGGCATAAGAAAGAGATAAAGAACCTTGAGGACATGGTCAAGGCCAAAAAGATAAGGGAGCGAAAACGGAAGAGGGCAGGGCACAAGGGGGACAGGAGGGGAGGCCGTGGCCAAAAAACAGTCGGTAAGGAACCCCTAGGAAGAAAAAGGGGGAAAAAGGTAAGCAACCAGTCAAGTCACCACGGGACTTCAGGGTTCAATCCCGGGCCGGTGATAACGAGGCATCAAACATGGCAACATAACCCCTTTATGTGGCCCTTTTTGTATGGGTCACCGGGAAATATGCCCTTCACTTGGCCAGCAGTGACCCCTTGGGGCTCCTTCACTTCGGTTTCACAACAACCCTCAGGGTGGAATGCCCCCACCATTGGGGGTCCCGGCATATCCAACTAACGAACCTGGTCAGGGTACCTCACTGGGCACGGCCGGGCTGCTGGGTCAAGAGAGGATTATAGCTTAGGGACACACCACTTGGCCAAATCTGTAATGGCAGGAACCGAGGCAGCTCAGGTCACAAAGGAAGCATACAACAGAGCACCATGGTGTTTGAGCCTCGCTCAAGTCAGACTCAATCCATTTTCTCCCAAAGTGATAGGGGGAAGGGGTAATGCACAAAGGGCAGCGGTTCACGATGGACAGGTGCTGGGCCCCACATTACAACCCCTCCCGGCTAACACGGAGAACAGGACATCAGGCTCACAAGAGCAAGAGATTATAGCCACTAGAATGGATAGCACTCAAATACTGCAATGGGAGATAAGTCAACCAGCTCAGTATCTGGATCCCCAGAGCGTTACGATGTTGGGGTAGAAGACCCGTTGTGGATCACTTATCCGACACAGTCCGGGAGAAAATATGGAAAGGGGAATTCATAGACATGTTCTCTTTACTGCATAGGGAAATCCCAGAGGTGAGCTATCAAAAGGGTATAAACAAGAGAGAGCCACGCGACCAAAGTGTACCATTCACATTTGAGAACTGGGCAGCCGCTTTGACATATTTATGTCAGTTTATGGATGAAGCACCCTGATAAATTAATTGCACTTTTAAAATACAGGGATACCATAAAATTTGCACACCTCTCATTTGATGGATATGCATGGTTGAAATATCGATGAGCAATTTCGTCTAAAACTATCTAGGCAACCCAATCTCAAATGGGAAAACACACACATAGACCTGTGGGTTCATTATATGATGCAGGGCCCTAATGTTGTGACATACACAGATAGTGGCCATGTTATTGCAAGGCAAATGAGTGGAGAACACAGGAAAGAACAGAAAAAGGGGCAGGGAGGAAGGCCTGTTACGACTACAATAGAGGGAAATGTTTTGCCTTTGGGCACGGCACATCTGCAAGTCATGCGGAGGAGACAGGTTCTCTGAATGTACACGGCAATCCCCAGGACATCAAGCACCAAGGAGCAAGCAGCTGAAAAGGAAAGGGTCTGGGAAATTTGGCTAACTTACCAGTACTGATTAGACAGGATGGCTCCCTGGCTCGACTGCTACCCCAAAAAATCAGCTGCAAAATATATACACGATGGTTTCAGATATGGTTTTAGGATACCATACAAGGGCCCAAGGGTAGAAACCACAGCACGCAATCTGAAGTCTGCAATTTTGCTTCCCAACATCCTGGAGGAAAAATTGCTAAGGAAGTGGAGGCAGGCAGGGTGGCTGGACCATTTGACTACCCCCCAGTGCACAACCTCAGAGTATCCCCATTGGGGCTGGTTCCCAAAAAGGAAGCGGGGAATATAGGCTCATACATCACCTGTCCTACCCAAAAGGTAATTCAGTAAACGACTTCATCAACCCGGAGGATTGCACAGTGCAATATACAACGTTTGATGAGGCTCTACCACATACAACAGCTAGGCCAAGGTGCTATGATGGCAAAGAGCGACATCAAACCGCCTGTCCTGCTACCTGTACATCCAAGTGACCAGGATTTACTGGGTTTTAAAGTGGGAGGTCGATGGTATATGGACGAGGGCTATGCCTATGGGATGTCTGTCCAGCTGCTCAGCCTTGAAGCATTCTCAACCTTTTGGAGTGGGCCACCAGAGAACACACAAAAACGTATATGTAGTCCATTATCTCGATGATTTCCTATTTATGGGGCTAAAGGGGAACCATATGTGGGAGACGCTGCAAGGCTTCACCTCACTGATGGGTTATTATGGTGTCCCTCTCACCGGGGAAAAAACGGAGGGCCCGGCGACTGGTCTCTCATACCTGGGCATAAAAATAGACTCCGAGGCCATGGTTTCCCGGCTACTGCAAGACAAGGTGGCATTTTGTGCAAAATATTGGGTGAGATGGGAAAAGCAAAGAAGGTGACCCTACAACAGCTGCAATCTGTTATAGACCACTTGAATTTTGCATGCCGTGCAATTCGCCCAGGCAGGCCATTCCTTAGGCAGATGGCATCAGCCACGGGTGGGGCTTTAAAACCATATCACCGCATCAGATTGACACAGGGCATAAAAGCAGACCTGCAGGTTTGGGAACTCTTCCTGAAAGATTTTAATGGTCTCACCATCTGGCAGACACCAACAGACCAATTCTTGGACCTGCACATGGTAACCGATGCTTCAGGGGGCATTGGTTTTGGAGCATTCTGGCAGGGAGCATGGTTTGCGGGACACTGGCCACAGGAGTGGGTGTTGACGGGACTCACAAAGAATATTACCCTTTTGGAACTGTTCCCCATCATGGTAGCCGTAAGGGTGTGGGGACACAAACTTCAGAATAAGAAAGTGCTGTTTCACACAGACAACAGGGCAGTAGTGGACATATTGAACTCGCAGACATCTCGCTCTGAAGATGTGATGAAGGTCTTGCGGGTCTTTGTGTTATGCTGCTTACGGTACAACATCTCTTTTAAGGCACGTCATCTGCCAGGAAAAGAAAATGTTATAGCTGATGCCTTGTCTCGATTTCAGCTCGAGCACTTCAGGCAGTTAGCCCCGTGGGCGGACCAGTTCCCAACAGAAATACCGGAAGCAGCCTGGAGACTAGGGAACCAAGATTGCAGCAACTGGTACAGCTCGCTGTGGCCCCCTCGACATGGAGGAAGTATGTAGGTAGCTATGAATCTTTCCAGCAATTTTGTGGTCACGAGGTAAGCATGGAATTACACAATACCCAGAGACAGGTTCAAAGCTACATCCTACACTTAGAATGCATGGGAAAATCCCCGGCAGCTATACGCCTCCAACTAGCAGGCATTGCCTTTCTTCGGAAATTCGAAGGTTTCCCCGACCCAACCAACAATTTCATTACAAAGAAAATGGTGCAGGGCATGTCTAGACTCGCGGGGAAAAAGGTGGACACAAGGAAGCCCATAGGATTACCGGAATTGTCCAACCTCCTGACAGCACTGGCGGTCACTTGCAGCTCTGGCTATGAAACCAAGCTGTTCAGGGCCCTATACACATGTGCATTTTTTGGGGCCTTCCGGGTGTCTGAGTTGGTACCGCAGTCCAACTCTCCGAGCCAGAACACCAATCTCTAGTTGAGTGATTTCGTCATCTGGCAAGACAGACTGTGTCTTCAGCTGCAGAAATCAAAAACTAACCAGTGCAGCCCCCTGGCTATGATTACACTGTTTAAGGCCCCACCCAGAAATATCTGCCCATGGATGGCAATAAGGGAGTATTTGGCGGGTAGTCCTACGGGAACAGGTCATTTGTTTGTGCACGGGGATGGAAAAGCGGTCCCAAGACGGCAATTCACTGCGGTCCTACGAAAGGGTTTATGGATGGCGGGAAAAAACCCGACCTCATATAACACCCATTCATTCCGAATCGGAGCAGCCACTGAGGCTGCCAGGTGCGGTTTAAACGAGGATCAGATAAAAAGGGTTGGCAGATGGGCTTCAAAGGCATACATGGGTTACATAAGGCCTCAGCAGAAAACAGCAGCAAGTGATGTTGGGGAACCCAGCATAAGTTAGGACTGATAGTTCAAACCCGAGAACACTCACATGTTTCTACTTTTGTTTTACAGGCATGTCGGCGACATCCCCTCAGATATGGATCGTGGGTCATTCGCACGTGAAGGAGGCGTACAGGAGGGCGAAAACATGGCCATATACAACTCAGCTGCTCATTCCAAGAAGTAGAGCGGTGATAAAATGGGCAGGAAAAGGGGGGATGAGGTGGGGGGCATTGTGTAAAACAATCATGGCATTAGGTCTACTTCGCCGACCACCGCTCGCGCTGGTGATTCACCTGGGAGGGAATGACTTGGTCACCCTAGGGGCAAAGAGATTAATTGGGGATATGAAGAGGGACTTGTCCCACTTAAAACAGTTATTGCCTCACACCATTCTGGCATGGTCTCGATTGTTACTATGCCGGCATTGGCGTGGTGAGCGGAAGGCAGGGGCTATGGATAAATCGCGGAGGTCCGTGAATAGGGAGGTGTCCCATTTTGCGGCCTCACTGGGCGTGGAAGTAATCAGGCACTTCACGATTACAAAAACAGATTTGGGATTTTATAGCCGGGATGGGGTTCATTTATCAGGGATGGGAAACGATGTCCTTAACAATACACTTAACGATTTTTGTGAGACAGTGCTGTTTGGAAAAAAGTAAGATCCCTTGGGCATTAGTGGAAGATACTGGTTGTCACAGTATGAAGTGGCAGTAAATTCATGGCTGACCCTGGGTAAGAGGCTCCGGACATAAGAAGAGCTGCGATTGGGTGTCACCTGGGAGAGACACGACCCTAGGACGGGTATGCCTCGGAGGATCGGGAGAGGAAGACACCCAGGCTGGGGCATGCACCGAAATGCTGGGATCCAAGACTCCAAGAGGAGGAGTGCAGCCCCCGACGGGCGTGTTCCTCGTCAAGGGGCTAGGAGCCCCTAAATTCGGAAGGGGGGGGAACTGTCTTGCGGAAAGGCATGGCCCTCAACGGGTCTGTTGGACTAAAGGGCCAAAGTTCCCTCAAAACAAGCGGATGAAGGAGCTGGGGTTTCAGCAGTACATGAATTAGGCTGCCAAGGGTCTTACAGGATGGGACATGTAATGTACATATATTACAATTTTCTGTATAGCTTGGTGTATGTATATAATATATGTAAGTGCATATCTGTAAAATTGTGATGTACCTATTAGGCTCGTAAAGCCAAGTGTCCCATGTAATGTATGCAATTTTGTTTAAGTAAAAGAGCTGCGGCCCCTTTTTATACCAAAACAGTGTGGTGTCTTGATTGAATTGGGGGTCCCTTTGGGCACGTGGCCCCGGCCTCTCACGGGGGGCAATTTGCCGGCAGCACCAGAGGGTGTGTGCTAGGAGGCTACACACCGCCTGGAGGCGGCCCCTGAGTGGAGTGGCCTAATCCGGGAGGTCCCTCGGATAGGGTTGGCTAGGACCCTCCCATAGGGAGGGTCAGGAGAGCTAAAAGGAGCTGTCCCAGGGATCTCGCCCTCCTGGAACAGCTCCACAACACGAAGTTTTCCCACCCTCCCACCGCAAACTTCGGGGCCGTAGCAAGAGATCTGTCGCAGCTCTAAAACCTAGTTAATGGCAGTAAATTCATGGCTGACCCTGGGTAAGAGGCTCCGGACATAAGAAGAGCTGCGATTGGGTGTCACCTGGGAGATGCACAACCCTAGGACGGGTATGCCTCAGAGGATCAGGAGAGGAAGACACCCAGGCTGGGGCATGCACCGGAACACTGGGATCCAAGACTCCAAGAGGAGGAGTGCGGCCCCCGACGGGCATGCTCCTCGTCAAGGGGCTAGAAGCCCCTAAATTTGGAAGGGGGGAACTGTCTTGCGGAAAGGCACGGCCCTCAACAGGTCTGTTGGACTAAAGGGCCAAAGTTCCCCTCAAAACAAGCGGATGAAGGAGCTGGGGGTTTCAGCAGTACATGAATTAGGGCTGCCCAAGGGGTCTTACAGGATGGGACATGTAATGTACATATGTTACAATTTTCTGTATAGCTTGGTGTATGTATATAATATACGTAAAGTGCATATCTGTAAAATTGTGATGTACATATTAGGCTCGTAAAAGCCAAGTGTCCTATGTAATGTATGCAATTTTGTTTAAGTAAAAAGAGCTGCGGCCCCTTTTTATACCAAAAAACAGTGTGGTGTCTTGATTGAATTGGGGGTCCGCTTTGGGCAAGGTTCTTTAAATTAAAGCATTAAGACAGCATTCTTAATAGTGTAGATGCTAAATAAAAAACAAACTTCATTCAAGTACAGACAATGGTATCCACAGTGTTCTGAGCTTTTATTTCCATGTTTGACAACGTGTCCTTCATTAGGAGGGTCAGTGTTTCTCATTTTGAGTGCCCGTGTCCCTTATCTCAGTGACAACAGGTTGAGAAATATGGTCTTGGTTGCAATTGGTAACTTTTGCAGTAAGGGGATTCTAGATCTTTTAATTCTGGGCTGAGGCTGTGGGACCTGGAGTTATGCATCAGAGGTGTGTTATCTTTAACCAGCAGAGGCACTCTGAGCCGAAGATGGCTTCCTGGTCTGTTGGGAGCGCACAGGGAGTTTAAATGGCTTGTTCAGGTTCACACAGTATATCTTTATTGATATATTTAATTCAAAAGACAGTAATTAAAGGAGGAACCCAGTTCCCAATAAAACACTTATTTCCAGAAAATAATTTGAAACCTTTGGGGAAAATGTATTTGATTTCGGTTATCCTAGAAACACTGAAAGTCTCAAAACATTGGTTTTTGTATGAAGTTTGAATGGCAAGAGAATAGAAACTAGCACTGATTTGAAGGAAGCTCATTGGGGTCCATTGACTTATATATATTTTTTGATTATATATTGGAACTGACACAGTATACTTGTGAAACTCAAACTCCACTAAATAAGAAAAACAGAAACACACCCTTAAACCAGCTTCTGCATAGCTAATGATCACGACATTGTCATTTCTCTGTAATTTCCAAAAGAAAATGAGTGCATTTATGAGTCAACAGGAGATCTCTCTTAAGAAAGTCACCCCTTCTTTTTCAAAATTCAGTATATCTAAGACATAATAAAATGACAGTAGTTACAATCAGAATCGTTTTATACTACAACCACATAAAGTTGCATCCTAATCCTGCCACTCTCCCAGATATAGTACATTGCATTCGAATCCATGCACTGGAATGACAGCACTGAAATTTGAACCTACACACTGTGCAAGTGGAGGTTGTAGAAGTCAAACTGCATGTATCATGCTAATTGGTCTAATCTCTAGGCTACGCTGACGGCATGTGTGTGTGCATACGTGTGTGTGTGTGTGTGTGTGTGTGTGTGTGTGTGTGCACGCGCCAAACTTTCGATGGACCACAGTACAATGACACCAAAACCGCAAAAGCCTAAAAAAAGTCCATTACACAGGATGCTGGCAGATTTACTGTGGACGAAACGTGGTGGTTCCCCAAACTTCAAAAGTGTCATTCTAGAAATCAGTGGATACAAGAACAGGGGTCTCAAGGCTTAATCTCCTGTTTTGAGAGCAATCAGAGTTGTTTTCATTGCTATGACAGGGCAACCTTTTATGTTGGACCTTTGGGTCCTAAGTGTATAATTCTGCATAAAAATTGGGTAGACTGGGTGGGCCATGCGGTCCTTATCTGTTGTCATATTCTATGTTTAAAAGTAAATGCTTTTAACACCACTACTACTGATTAACATAGAGAGGCAACATGGTCTATTGGCTAGCACAGGCTTTGAAAACCAGGAGATCTTGGTTCAAACCCCACCATAGTCGCTTACTTTGTGACCCAGAGCAAGTCACTAAACCTTTCAGTACTTCATTCCACTCAGCGGTAAAATGGGGTTCAGTTTCAAACCCCACTGAAAATGACATGTTGCATCTCAGCTGGGCTATAAATAAATTATAAAATAAAAATACATGGCAGAAAACCAAGGGGCTCCCGCAACAATAGCGTCCTACTGTATGTCTCTGAACGAATATGCAACTTTCTGGTTTTTGTGCGGGGGGGGGGGGATGTAAAAGCTAGTCCTGTAATCGAGTTCCAGCCCCCAATACCATAAAAAGGGCTACTGAGCAAACATGCTGGTTCTCTGTCTTCTGGAAACAAGTGCTGTAGAAAGGAAGCGGATTTGAAGTATAAGGGAAAAACAAAATAAACATAGAAACATGGACAGTGATTATGTCAGGGCGAATCAATTCCTCAGGGTAATCTAATGATGTCTGTCACTCCATTACTTTAGCTGGAAAAATGAAATAATTTATTTAGTTTAAAAAAATCCACCGTTTCTTTGGGGATCCATAGAATTTGGGTATTTTGATTTGGGATCGGCAGATAAGACACTGCATCTCATCTGCTCCATCCTGGGTAATATAGTAAAAATGTGTACAAGCAAGACCCAGTACAACAGGAATATCAGCCGCAAACATTGCTCATTGATAATTGTTTGTTCAGACTCAGTCTTGCTTTCCCCCACTGTGCTATAAGAACTGCTCCTGCAGAGTACTGCAAATACCTCACAGTTCTGCTGGCTGTCGCTACCGTGCCGCTTATTAACGCATGCTACATTTAATTACACACCTCCACCAGGTCGCTACGATGTGGACGCGCACATATCTGCAGCATGTGTATAAGCAGCTGAGAGTTATCGGGTAAGTGTGTTGTTACCTACTAATGGTTACCCGATAACTGCAACAGTCATGTATATGCGGTGAATATCAATGTGCAGCGTCAATATTGGTTTTCCTCACCATCTTTAGCATTAGCTTGCAGTAGCGGGACTGAGTTGGATTTATCCTCGAAGTCGCTGTCCGTTTCCGAGACAGAGTACATTTTTTCTAGCATCGCATTTCTCATACTCAATGCTGGCTTTCTCCCAGGTTTGCAGCTTTATGACTCTGGGCTCCAAGTCAGCTGACCAAAACAAGAAGCACGTCATCGAACATCGGGCGAGGCGGTACAATACAAACTGCTGTATTTATGGCGCGTACGGATGGATATAGCGAGTCCATGAGCCGTAGGGTAAATACAGTACTATACTGATCTCCGCACTGGACACAGGTCCACGGGAGTTGCTGAATCAGCACATCGCTAAAGCCTTACCTACACACTATCTATAGTCCACCCCAAAAAAAAACAAAAAAACAACCCTTGCATCACAGCTCGCTACCGGCGGGAACTGACACTTATCCCAAAAAGGTGGTAGTATCAGTTCTGCAGAAATACATTAGAATGAATGACTTGGTGCTAAGTGCATTTTTGATTTGGTCAAGAAAGGCACGCTGTGAGCTGACCAAATAAAGGCATGTTTCATTAGGAGAAGTCGGCTGTAATTTTGCTTGATGCCACCTGCCTCTTAAATCTGATATGGGTCAGCGCCAAGAATAGGTGAAGGGACAGCTGTCTGCTGGAATCGGAGCCTTTACCGCATTATGGTATAGGTTGCTTTGTAATAAGGGTATATAACTTGGACTCTCCACTCCTTGATAAAGGCAATATTGTTCCCCGAGTGCCTGTTAAAGATTAACAACAGGTAAGGGGGCTTCTTGGGACCACTACTTGGGGGGGGGGGGTAACTAATTGTCAGGCTCACCTAAATGTTACCGGTTGGCTATCTGTTCTTTATGGTGCTTTACAGATAAGTACCTTGAGCTGTTGTGTTGCAGAGTTTTATTGTGGGCACGTCCCCCACGTCATCATAGTGACTGGTGAAGGTAATTTTTTTGGCAGGTACGGCGTACCTCGAAGTTCAGGACCTCTCTGTCAGTGTTGATAATCACAAGGTCGAATGCTGTGTTTAACAACTGCGTGAGATAGGGTAGGAATAGGAGAGAAACATTTCTTACTCTTTTTTTCAGGGGTGTAGTCAGGAATTTGAAACTTGTACTCATCAAGAGTTGACAAAACTGTTGCCCATACCCCCCCCCGCCCCCTAAATACAAGCCAAAACATTTGCTGCCCCGCCACACAAACATTGCCCCACCCCAGTTTCAGTGAACAGTTTGTAGTAAGGCGATTTGCACTCTTTGCCAGGTTGTTGTCATTTGTATTGAAGCTTACTGTAACCCTGAATGATAACTATCTTGTTTCTGTAATATCTGTTGTCCCTTGTACTGCTGTCTGATGTTCTCTATGTGACGAGGTACCTTTGTAAATGGGCATCTGGCTCAAAGGTTTCTAAACTGATGTTTAAATAAATAAATAAATAAATAACTAAATAAATGATGACCTAAAACATTTTACTTTATCTAACACACATGCACTACCTATCAGATAGAATTGCCTGGTGTTTAGTTACAGTGTTTAGGATATGTTAAAAGTAAGAGCTTCTGTACCACATCAAGGTAGCCAGCCTAAAAGGAGTCCATTTACACCAGCACCCATGCATACATAATCGGGTTACTCATACAATCATGGCCTCTAAGTTGAGCACCCACACATCTTCCTAAGATATTTCACAAACTCACACTAAAGCATCCAAGAAGGAGAAAACCAGATCTTCAGGTACATCAGGCTCTGTTTGTTGCCCTGGCCTGAGGCTCATACTGCCCCTGGCTTTTCCAGATTTTACTGTGCTGAGCAAAGTACACTGAGTACACCTGTCGACAACCATGCCTTTTTAACCCTTTCCACTATTGCAGTCTCTGTTTCGTAGGATACTCCCTGTGGTACTCAATATTTGCTGCCCTTCTTAAACTAATTTTGGGAGTATTTTTATTTTTACTATTCTTTTGTCTGTGTGCAGGCTGTTGTTGATGGCTGTTTGGGGATATATCTCGGCATTTGGACTGATACCAGGTTGGGGTGTTCCCCTCTTCCCCCTTGTGGTCTCCTCCTCTCTTTTTTTATAATTTCTTTAAGCAATAAGCCACAATTGGGTGTGTGTTCTCGGAGGATTTACCACGTCTGGAGTGGTTTACGCCTCGAGAACCCACATCCCCGGCCGAGTGGCTTATTGCAATTATACCAAGTACTGCTTTTTTTTATTATTTAAAAAAATGCTTAAATAAGCCAGTCAGTAGTACAGCAGTTTTTTTTTTTTTTTTGTTCCACTGACACATGGAGCTGCTGTTTTTACAGTCTCCGCTTAGCGGGGAAAAAAGATGGCAGTCCCAGTTCCGCGATTTTGCCGTCGGATTGTTTTGTTTTTTTTAAGATGCAGCTGGCTGGCACCTTTTCCATTGGTAATGCTAGATTTTACAATGGTGGTAAGGTGTCTGTCTGCTGCTCTGATTGGTTCATCTGAGAGGTGCATGGTATAATTAAGCAATAAGGCATGACAGGGTGTGGTATATCATGGGATATCGTCACGCCTCGGGTGGTTGGGCACGAGGCCGCAGGCCGAGTGCATCCAACCGTCCGAGAAGTGACGATATCCCATGATATACCACACCCTGGAGTGACTTATTGCTATTATGAACTGGATTGAATTCATTTTTTTCAAGGGGAAAAAAAACACTTTTAAAACCTTGTGAAATTGCTTTTTTTAGCATGTTGGAAGAGTATGTTTTGACAAAATAGTCATGAAGGGCTCAGCCAGCAGGTGGTGCTGTTATAACTAACAATGTGTCACTTTAGTAATACTGGTCCTCTCAAGTATGCTCTCCATGGGTTTCACGTGGTCGTGCTGCCTAGTCTGGGACAGAGTGAATGTGTGTTTAATTTGCGGTTTCTTTTCAGTAGTTAGGTACAGCTTGTCGGCGCCACGATTGTGATTTTCTTATTTTTTTAATTTTGTAACATGACAGTCAAGCACTAGTGACGCTGTGGAAATGACGCTACTCACTCTGTCAACATCATATTCCTCAGGAGTTTGGCTGAGGTAAGAAAATGTATGGCAGGCTTTGTAAAGTACCAGCAGTAGCAGCGGTTGTAGGAGGGATGGCATTTATTTCAATTTTTGGAGCATGTCTCCGTCAACGGTTGTGCCTTTCTACTGTTTGGTGCGAGGCGGAAATACTGGCGGAGCGGAGCGATGTGTGGTGCTGCAGGTGAGGAGGCTGGTGGCCGGAGGTTTTCTGAAGCCGTGATGATGTAGCTCGATATCATCACGGCTTCAAAAACGTCTCGGCCAATCAGCGGCGTCCATTTACGATCCCCAGTTCATAATTTTATTTATGCACCAGGTACATTTCATGCGATACAAGCAGTTTTGTCCTTTACAGTTCAGAGTGCATGAAAGTATCTAACTTTGCAATTGATTTAGAAGATGTATTTGTTTATCTTACATTTCATCTTTCTCCTGCCCTTCCTGGACCTGTCTTACTTGCTTTATTTAATTGTTTCAAAGCATTATTATTCAGACCCCCTCTCTTTTCTTAATGTAACCTTTGTTTCTTCCTGCCTTCTGTTGTACACCGCCTTTTCTCTTTCTGCAACCCATAGGGCACCTCTTCTCCCTTCCCATGTCTAGGGGCACAATGACGGAACAGTCGCAGGGGAAGGGGGAGGACTCCTGCACAGTACTCAGGCAGCTCAGCAACACTTCAAACATGGTACAACTAAAAACAGTACCTCAGTTATTGGGATTCAGTCGGGTGACAGCTGGAACTCTGTCTTGGGTGCGATGATGTTTTCTTGCAGCTGGAGGGGCATCAGGCAATCTCTGCCAGGGGGCAGAGTCATTAAGAACAACAACAGCCAAGCAATTAATTTGGCATGGCACACAGATTACTGTCCAGCCAGAAAATCCATTACAATCTGGCAGGATTAATTTATTTTTTTGGACACATAGTTCAGAAGGCTCAAGCCACAAACTCATTTCTGCTCCATGGAGTGGTGGGGAAACATTCAGTTACATGGCACTAAACAATGGCAGATGGCCATGGCATATCTCTTAGGGGGACCAGAGTCCTGAACCTGGATCATTGCACATTTCTTTCAGAGCCAAGCAGGCTCACAACATTCATGATAGCAGGCAGGGTTCTAACTTTCGTTCTTGCCTATGGCTTTAGCTTGGACCATAAACTCCCCAGCCATGTTACGCTTGAGACAACACGGCTTGAAACTGAGGAACACATTTTGGGCACAGTCCCTTCCTTCTTATGGCCATTCCCACCTTTAGAACTCTGCCAGGGAGGGCTGTTAATTGGGTGCTGTACCTTCCTGTGGGCAGCCACATACCAGATGACATTTCTTGCTGCACAGTCAGTGGACATGGCCTTATGGCTTGGGCCCGAGCTGCCACCTCAGACCCTCCAGAACACAGTCTCGCCACTTACTGGATCTGGACCTGCCTTGACAACCACCAACAAATCGATCAGTCTTCCTCTCACTGGAGCCGGATGGGCTCCTCTCCTTGTGCTGACTCTGACAGGACATTTGCGGCTCTTTTGGCCCTCCCCAATGGATCAGTAGGGGAGTCCTTCTCCTTCTGCAGTACCGGAGTGGCAGTCAGCCCACCCCAGCCCCGACTGGCAGCCTACTCCCTCGCCTGGCGCTACGGGCCCTGAACGTCTCCTCACTATAACACTTCAGCCTGGCTCCAGTATGAGGTGGATCAAATGCTGGACCTCGGGGCCTGACCCTTGGGCAGCCAACTACCTTCTCTGTACATTAAATAACTCTGTTCTGGGGGGGGGTGTAGGGCATCCATATCAGTCAGTTTGCATTTGCATTTATCAGTCAGCAGTGGAGTGGTGTCGGGCAAACCCAGCACTGGGAGGGAATAAGGTTGTGGAATGTCCCTCTCAACCACCAGATCCTTATATATATATATATATATATATGGGAGATTTCCTCTTTCATCTGTGGGTCTCTGGATAAACCCACTCCGATAACACTCTCAGGCTCTGAATCTGATCTGGTGTCTTCTAACATGGATTCCACTACCACGTTGGGCCCCTCAACACCCTTTGGTTACTCCACCGCCTTGGGGGTCCTCTGGAGTCTTCTCCCTTGCCAGGGGGCTTGCTGCCACAGCCGAGGGGAACATCCACTGAGCCAGTCTGTCTTCCACCAACCCTGCCTTGGGGAGTTTAGATGGTGTAGCCCACCCATAGCCCCTCCCTCTACCATGGGGAGGTTCACAGGCAACCAGCAGTGGGGAAGGGCTGAGCAGATGGCTAACCCCTTCCCTCAATGACTTCTCCTCCGGAACACTGGCAGCAACTTACACCCACTTTTCCAATGGTTCAAATGTCGAACCTTCACTCTTTGTGAGGGTTACAACCCCCTCCCAGTGACTCCATGGCAAAGCAAATGATGGTGGTGGTGCAGAAGGCAAATTAGCAGCACCGCAGGAACACTGGAGACACAGCTTCTGTCGGACATTGGAGATAGCCAGGAGGGGGAGGAAATGGAGGAAAAACTAGGCCTGGTGGGGTAGTGAAGCAGGGTGGGAGGATTTGGGTGGTGGGGATGAGAAGATGCCCTGGGGCAAGATGGGAAAAGGGACCTCCCTGTCTGGTTTCCATACCCAAGGGCTCCACTTTGAGTGGGCAAGTCGCTCAGTCTACCTTGTCCACCTATCCTACTCAAGCGGCGTTGTGCAATGCCAGGTCAATAAAAAAAACTAGAGCGTTATTATTGCTGGTCTTGTTGGTACAGCTGACCTGGCATGCATCACCGAGACCTGGCTGGATGAGAATGCTGACCCAGTGTTGGAATCAGCAGTTCCAGCTGGGTACTTGGTGATACACCGCCCGAGAGAGGATTGTAGAGGTGAGAGAGTAGCCATTTGTTTTAAGTCAGATCTGGGCCTTGTAGACAACCCAGTGGGAGTGACCAGATCCTTTGAGTGTATCATGGGAGCAGGTGTAGGTTGCAGGATACGTCTGATCTTCCGTCCACATAGTGATTAGAAGGAATTCCTGCAGGAAGGTGAAGGCTTCATCATCGACCTGGTGTTGGAATCTCCCAGATGTCGGGGGGATTTCAATGCCTGGATCGATGATGAACTCTTGCAATTTGGACAGGACTTCCTCCAACTGAGGAGTTTTTTGGGCCTGACACAGGTGGTTACCTCTGCTACCCACAGTTATGGTCATTCATTGGACCTGGTCTTCTACTGGGGATGGAGGTCACCGATCTGGTGGTGGAACCGGTCAGTTGGTCCAACCATCATACTATAAGTTTCAGGTTCGAGGCACCCTCCAAAAGATCTGCTCCTATGGAGATGCTTTGATACCCCTTTAAGGGGCTTGACCCCCCCCCCGATGGTCTTATGGCAGTGCTAGACCTATCAGATGTGCCAAGTGCATGCAGGGAGCTGGGGGAACTGGTACTACCCTGTAATAAGGCAGTGACAGGGGCCCTCGACTCCTACCTCCTGTCTGTGTTCACCCCCTCACTTTTCGCCCAAAGTCCCCTTGGTTTGATGGGACTTTGAAGGAGCTGAGGTGAGGGGATTGAAGGTTGAAACAGTATTGCCGGAAATCTGGTCTGGTGACTGACATGCTTAGATTGATAGCCCATTATAAAGACTGTCAATTGGCAATCTCCTGTAAGAAGGTAGAACTCCTGTCCAAGCAGATTGCTGCAACGAAGAATCGACCAGCTCAGCCCTTCTGGACTGTTGACAGGTTGTACAATCCAACCTGTCTTCAGTCGCTGGGAGTGTTTTTAGAAGTTAAGTGTGATGAGTTTGCTCGGTTCTTCGCCGATAAGATTGCTGCCATCAGATTGGAGATCAGTTCAGCACCCTCAAATGGGTATTGCAGAGATCAGCAAAAGGTGGCAAGCACCCAGTCTGTCTGGTCTGACTTCAGCTGGTTGGCGATTGTAAACATTGTGTGGATCGTCCAGGGTATGCACCCAACCTACTGTAGTTTGCATCCAGGCCCAACGTGCCTCCTAGTGGGTTGCGTTGAAGTCATCAGCCCAGTCCTTGCTGAGATAGTCTGGTGTTCATTGGAAACAGGGGTGTTTCTATACACCTTGAAGGAGGTGGTAGTGGTACCTCTCCTGAAGAAATCTTCTCTTGACTCGGACTGCTTAGCAAACTATAGACCTGTCTTCAACCTGCCCTTTCTGGCATGGTTATTGAGAAGGTGGTTGTGGTGCAGCTGGCCGACCATTTAATACCCAACAATATCTATGATCCTTTCCAATCTGTGTTTAAGAAGAGGCACAGTACCAAGACTGCCCTTGCTCGCGTGCTGAATGATCCCCTGATAGCGAGGAATCAGGGGAGCTGTTTCATATTGGTTCTCCTCAATCTCTGCAGTGTTTGCCACTGTAGACCATGGGGTGTTATTGGATCACCTGCGGATTCTCTGTGGACTGTCTGGTACAGTTCTCAGGTGGTTTCAATTGTTCCTCACTGGCAGGACTCAGAGTGGTGTCAGAGATCTATTCCTTGGCCCCTCTTCCGCTGTCGTGGGGTTCCACAAGGCTCCATACTGTCCCCTATGTTATTTGCAGTGTACATTCTGCCATTGGGAGACATTATTAGGTGGTATGGACTGAATTTTCACTGCGACACATATGACACTCAGCTCTGCATGTCCATTATGCCCAAGCAGAGTGGTGCGGTCTTGATTTTTAACAGCTACCTCTCTGAGATCCAGGGTTGGATGAGTGCCAGTTGGCTGAAGTTGAACTCAGACAAAACCGAGGTGTTGGTGGTGAAGTCAGGTTGCCAAGGTATGGGGTTGTTGGCAAGTCAACTATCTGGGCTTTGGCTTGGGGTTGACCAGCTGCTTACCTCTGACTGGGCTTGAAGTCCGAGCGTTGTGTTCGATAGCGGCCTGACATTAAAAATCTCAGGTGTCTGCTGTCATTAACACCTTTTTTTACCATCTGAGGAACATCACCCAGATCAAGCGCCTAGTCCCGCCTGGCGATCTCCTAATGTTGGTCTACACATTTGTAACCTTATGCCTTGATTACTGCAATGCCCTATACCTAGGGCTACTGGGGGTCGATATCCGCCGATTGCAGATAGTGCAGAATGCGGTGGCCCAGGTTGTTAACTGGCTTATCGAGATCTTGCCATTTCACCCCTGTGCTCCGCGGCCTGCACTGGCTTCCTATACATTGGTGAATCACCTTCAAGATCGGGTTACTGACCTATAAAGCCTTACATGGACAGTGACCATGCTACTTGCAAGACCTTCTCTGCCCCATTGCCCCCTCTGCTCACTCCGCTCCTCTGATGAGGGATTGCTAGAGGTTCCCAGGGTTCAAGTGAAGACCTCTAGGGCCCATTTGTTTGCTTTTGTGGCCCCTACCCTGTGGAATTCTCTACCTCATCGGATCAGAGAGTGCCTGGCCGTCAAGAGTTTTAAAACTGCTTTAAAAAACTCATTTATTTTGCTTAGCATTCCCTGACTTGTGATAATTAATGTACCTCCATCTGTCATGTTGATGATCATGTTTTTAAATTTTGGATTTTAAGTTTTATTTATTGCTGTTTATACAATTTTTATTTATTGTACAACGCTTTGATCTTTTTGGAATAGTGCTACAAATAAAGTTTGATATGATATGACAGTGGTTAGTGCAAAGTTCCACTTCCTTCAAATCCACAGATGACACATCTCTCACCTGCATTGCTCCTTTTTACCATGTTCCACAGCCAGCTTAGCAACGACTCAGGCACAGTCCTGCCACTGGAACTTGGGGCAGATGCCATCACGATCAGAGTTTTTTCACTGTCTTCTCCACAGCAAACTCTTTCAAACTCCTTACTCTGTTTTTTATGTTGGCTCGCGCATGCGCAGCCAACATCTTGCAGTAGTAACAGATTTGAAGGTGCGGTCACTGCAGGCGAATGCAGGGCACACATCAGTAGGTACGTCCCTCATTCCCCAGTAAGCCAGCAGCAGGCGCTGACACCATGCATAGCTAATGTGGCCACCATATCTAAGAAAAGGTCCACTGCAATGAGAGTGAAGCTGTCATGCAGCGGGACCACAACATGCCTCCCGACGTGCAAGCAACATGGCAGCAGTGACTGCCGCCACCTGTCACAATGCCGATGGGGGAACCCACTCCCCATTTGCATAATGTCCACCCTCCCATTTCCACTGTGTGACGAGGGGATGCCCAATCCACCTCGGCATCATGCGCCCCCCAAAAAAATGTCTTTTGCTGATGGGGGCCCAATCACGGCTTCAGCCCCTTCCCAGTTCAATCTGCCAACGGGAGCCTAATCCCTTTGGCATAATATCCTACCCCTGCTTGTTGTGTGCCGAGGGGGTACCCAATCCCCTCAGCTCTCCCACCCCACTGGTATTTGCCGATGGGGGTGCCCAATCCTCCATCGCTACAGCCCCCAAAAACAACTCAGGTGGCATGCTGAGCTCACCCTAGCGTACAATTACCCAGTTAAAAAAAAAGTCCTCTGATTTTTTTTTTCTTTCTTACTTTTACCTGTAAAACAGAAAACAGTCCCTCACGGTCTCCGCCCCTCCCAACCCACGCCAACCCTCTGCGCACCCTGCCTCCCCACACACATCCCTCACCCCATACTTACCTCCGGAGCCCGGCGCAATGATCATCGGTGGACCAGAAACACATCTGCACTCTTCAAAGCCGACTGCAAACTGAAGAAATGCCGGTAAGCTGTATAATGGCACAACTACGTTTTTTTCAACTTTGGGGCATATCTCAGGCATTTTTGGGAATTGAGACACCATATTTTCAACATCAGGTTATTGGGACCCCTCCTCATGAATTCAGGCACTGTCATGGCATTATTCAGTCCCGAAAGGTGATTTCACGGTCACTGTGCAGAATCCCCTTTCAGGACCGATTAATGAAACAACAGTGCCACTGTTCATGAGGGGGGCTCTCAAAAATCCTATGTTGCAAATGTGGTGGTAACAATCCAAAAAAATGGCTGTTTTATGAGCGTGCGTTGCGCAGTTTCCATGCACACTCATAACTTCATGAATTTGTAATATTTTCACTCCAGATTTTCAAAATTGTCATTTTTCCACACCTCCTTATGAACAGTACAGCTGTCATTTTACATATCCTGGCTGAAATGTGGTTTCGCACATCTGGCGCAGAATAGCGCGGTCACTTGTGAAATCAGTTTTGGGACAGTTTAAGGAAATGACGGTGACACTGTTCATGAGCAGAGGTCCTAAAATGCCTATGTTGAAAATCTGGTGATGAAATTCCATAAAATGACTGCGTTACAAGTGTGCGTTGCGCAGTTTCTACGCACCCTTGTAACTTCGCAAATTTGCAATATTTTCATGCCAGAATTTCAACACTGGCATTTTTTCACACCTCCTTATGAACAGTATAGCTGTCATTTTTCACATCCTGCACTAAATGTGGTTTCACACCTGTGGCGCACAATAGCATGGTCACTGTGGAAAATCAACGTTTGGAACAAATTAACAAAATCACAGTGCCACTGTTCATGAGGGGAGGTCCCTAAATGCCTATGTTAAAATGTGGTTAAAAAATCCCCAAAATAATTGGGTTATGGACGTGTGTTGCACAGTTTCTATGCATGCTCATAACTTCACCAATTTTTCATATTTTCGCTCCAGATTTTCAACGTTGCCTTTTTTTTTACATCTCCTCATGAACAATACAGTTGTCATTTTCCACATCCTGCCCAAAATGTGTTTTTGTGCCTGTGGCGCCAAATGGTATAGTCTCTGTGCAAAAACACCTTTCAGCTAACAAACTGATAGTGCTGCTCTTCATGAGGTGGGGGTCACAAAAAGCCCATGTTGAAAATTTTGAGTTAAAATACCAACACATGCCTACAGTGTTAGGGTTTCCAACTGTAGCACCCCACCCTGTAGAGACTGACAAGCGTCAGGAGTGTGACTTGGGATCATCGGCTATAATGCTCATGCCATTCCACCCCAACCCCCACCCTGCAACCAGTGACAGGCATCGTGGTGTGCCTTGGAGTGTTCGGCCACAAAGTTCACCCCATTCTCCTTTACTGCACCCACCTCAGCGTATTTCCTTATGGAATGAGGCAAGTATAATGCCCAAAGACTCCAAAGCACACCACGACACTTGTCAGTGTCTACAGGGTAGGAGTGAAGGAGAAAATGGCATGAGCGTTATAGCTGACGACACAAAGGAACACCCCACTGCCTGTCAGTCTCTGCAGGGTGGGGATGGGGTTGGCATCACTTCAATACTTCACTGCCATTGCTATTATGCATCTCTAACTCCTGCACTACCAATGCCAATGCCAGCGAGACAACATTCGGCATTGACAAATGCTTGTTTCTTTAGTGTTAGCTATTTAGTGTCCCCAAACTCCTTTCTAGGCTTTAGGCTCCAGGTAGCACAGGTCAAAATGGCGGTCTGCACAGTCTCTCAGTCTGATGCTTTTTTGTATAGTAACATAGAAACGTAGAAATTGATGACAGATAAGGACCGCTAGGCCCATCTAGTCTGCCCATTTTCCCTGCCTACCATAAAAGTTGCAGACCCTACTTGATTTCTGACTTTACCTCCTCATTCCTATTGCTAGGGTTTCCCTATGCCTGTCCCATCCATGCTTGAATCCCCCCACTGTGTTTGCCCCATCACCTCTGCTGAGAGTCTATTGGATCCACCACCCTTTCTGTGAATAAAAACGTCCTCATGCTACCCCTTACTCTACCCCCTTCCAACCTCATATCATGACCCCTCATTCCTGGACATCTCCTTTTCTGAAAGATGCTACCTCCGGTACCCTATTTATGCCTTTTAGATATTTGAAGGTTGCTGTCATATCTCCCCTGTCTCTTTTCTTGCAGGGTATACATATTGAGGTCTTTCAGTCTCTCTTCATATGACTTTTGTTGCAGGCCCTACACCATCTTTGTTGCCATTCTTTGAATTGCTTCCACCCTGTCTATGTCCTTACGGAGATGTGGCCTCCAGAACTAGACACCATATTCCAAATGAGGCCTCACCAATGATCTGTACAATGGCATCACCACCTCCTTCCTTTTGCTGGTGATGCCTCTCCCTATGCGCCCCAGCATCCCACTGGCTCTCCCCACAGCCTTGGCACATTCTTTGGCCACCTTTAGGTCATCAGATATGATTACCCCCAAATCCCTTTTCTGTTTGGTGACCATCAGTCCCGCCCCATCATGAAATCCTCCCCTGGATTCTTGCTCCCCATATGTATGATTTTGCACTTTTTCACATTAAATCTCAGCTGCCGCACTCTGGACCATTCCTCCAGTTTACCTAGTTCCCCCCCTCATTTTTTCCACCCCTCCCACAAAGAGGTTCTCCTTCCCCTCCAGCCCCTCTGCAATATCACTTATGAAGACATTAAACAGAACTGGCACCCCACTGATCACACTCCTTTCCTTAGACTGAGCACCATTTACCACGACCCTCTGTCTTCTATCACTCAACCAGTTCCTAACACAGTTTACCACCTTATGACCCACTCCCAGGCTGCCCAGCTTGTTCACAAGTCTTCTATGTGGAATGGTATTGAAGGTCTTACTGAATCCAGGTAGGCCACATCCACCACTTCCCCCGATCCACAATCTTAGGCACCCAGTCAAAGAAATCAGATTTGTTTGACATGACCTTGCCACTGTAAATGCATGCTGTCTTGGATCCTGTGCTCTGCTGGCTTAAAAGTGTTCCATGATCCTTTGTTTAAGTAGTGATTGCATAATCTTCCCCACTGTTGAGGTGAGGTTGACTGGTCTATAGTTTCCAGCCTCCTCCCTACTGCCACTTTTGTGAAGAGGGACCACATTTGCCCTCCTCCAGAACCACTCCTGTATCAAGTGACTTATTGAACAGGGCTGCCAGTGGTGGCACCAGCACCTCCTGTAGTTCCTTTCATATTCTAGGATGTTTCCCATCCAGTCCCATTGCCTTGTCCACTTTCAGTTTTGTGCATTCTTTTAGGACTCTCTCGTCTGTAAATGGACTGGTGTCCATCTCCCTCCCATATTTGTTCATGTTGCCTAACTGTGGTCCCTCACTTTCTTCTTCTGTGAATACAGAACAAAAATATTTGTTCAGTATTGGTGCTTTTTCCAGGTCCCCTTCCACTCACTGTCCTTCTTCCCCTTTAAGCCTTACTGTCTCATCCCTGGTGTTTCTCCTTTCACTAATGTACCTATAAAAAGTCGTCTCCTTTTTATGTTGACTTGTGCATGTGTGCAAACATCATCTTGTGCTAGTAGCACATTTCAGGGGTGTGTCACTGTGGGTGAATGCAGGGCACACTTTAGTAGGTGCATCCCTCATTCCCCAATAAGCCAGCATGCTAACGCTGACACAAGCATTATGTAAAGTGGACACTACTTGTAAGAAAAGTGCCGCTGCAATCAGAGACAAGCTCGTCATGCAGTGGCACAGCTAACACGCCTTCCAAAGTGCCTTTCCTTATGAAACATTTACACAAACATGGTGGCAGTAGTTGTTGCTATCTGCCACACAATCCTCATGAAAGCCAATTTGGGGGGTGCCTAATCTAACTGTCAGCATGTCCAACCCCCCCCCCCAGATTGTGTGGCACGCTAGAAGCCCACTCCAGTGTGCCTCCATTTAAGGAAAGCTGACCGCATCGGGCATGTTCCTGCCCCCACCCCACCCCCGCTATATGGCACACTGGGAGCCCACCCCAGTGTGGCCAACATCATCCCCTCAAAAGTCATGGGGCACACTGGGAGCCCACCCCAGTGTGCTCAACATTTCTTTTGTTTCACCTGTAAGAAAGAAAACCCTCCACAGTGTTCTTTTTTTTTTATGTCCCTGAAACAAAGAAAATGGTCCCTCGCTGTTGGAGGTGTCCCTTCCCCCAACCGCACCCACCCTCTGCACACCCAACCTCCCTTCACCCCATACTTATCTCCAGAGGTTGGCGCTGTGATCTTCGGTTGGGTGGGAACACGTCTGCACTCTTCAAAGCTGACTGCAAACTGAAGAAATGATGGTGAGCTGTATAATGGCATAAATGGGGGGGGGGTTCAACTTAGCTGGATATCTCAGCCATTTTTTTGAATTTTGCCTCCAAATTTTCAAGATGAGGTTCTTGGGACCCCACCTCATGAACACACACACACACACACTGTCATCTTGTCATTCGGTTCTGAAAGGTCATTTCGCGGTCACTGCGCAGAATCATCTTTCAGGACTGATTAATGAAACAACAGTGCCACTGTTCACGAGGTGGGGACCCAAAAAGCCTATCTTGCAAATTTGGTGGAAAAATTAAAAAAAAAAATATGGTGTTATGAGCGTGCCACAGTTTCTACACACGTTAGTAACTTCGCCAGGTTTTCACTCCAGATTTCCAACATTGCCATTTTTTCACACCTCCTTATGAACAGTGCAGCTGTCATTTTTCACATCCTGCCCGAAATGTGTTTTTGCGCATGTGGCGCACAGTGGAGCAGTCGCTGTGTGAAATCAATGTTCCCGACACATTAACAAAATCACAGTGACACTGTTCATGAGTGAAAGTCCCAAAATGCCTATGTTGAACATTTGGTTAAAAAAATCCCCCAAATAATTGCATTACAGGTGTGCATTGCGCAGTTTCTACACATGCTCATGATTTCAATTTTTCATATTTTCACTCCAGATTTTCAACAATGCCGTTTTTTTTACACCTCCTTATGAACAGTACAGCTGTCATTTGTCACATCTGCCCGAAATGTATTTTTGCACATTTATTTATTTAGTTTTTTTTAACCGGGTAGGTACACTAGATAGCATAGCTGCCTATTTTCAGGTACGACTCAGGAGATTACAACAAAGGGTATGTAGACAATAGTAGATACAAGAAAACATCATGGGAACAAGTAGAAGTTAGACATAGTACACTGATACAAAATTACGTGGCTCACAATGGCGTAGTCACTGTGGGAAATCAATGTTCGGGACAAAATAACAAAATCACAGTGACACTGTTCATGAGTGGAGTTCCCAAAATGCCTGTGTTGAAAATTTGGTTAAAAAAATCCTCAAAATAATTATGTTGCATGCGTTGCGCAGTTTTTATGCATGCTTGTGACTTCACCAATTTTTCATATTTTCATTCCAGATTTTCAACATTGCCATTTTTTTACACCTCCTTATGAAAAGTACAGCTGTCATTTTTCACATCCTGCCCGAAATGTGTTTTCACACCTTTGGCGCCAAATGGCACAGTCACTGTGCAAAATCACCTTTCGGCTAACAAACTTATAGTGCCACTGTTCATGAGGTGGGGTCATAAAAAGCCCATGTTGAAAATTTGGAATGAAAATACCAACAAACGTATGGGACGTTAGGAGTTCCAACCATAACGCCCCACCCTGTAGAGACTGACAGGCATCAGAGGTGTGACTTGGCATTGTTGGCTGTAATGCTCACGCCATCCCACCCCCACCCTGCAGCCAGTGACAGGCATTGAGGTGTGCCTTGGACTCTTCGGCTCCAAAGTTCACCCCATTCTCCTATACTGCACCCCTCTCTGCATATTTCCTTATGGAATAGGGTGAGAACAAGGCCCGAAGACCTCAAGGCACACCATGACACTTGTTGGTGTCTGCGGGGTAGGGTGAGGTGAAATGGCACGAGCATTATGGCCCACGACCCAAAGGCACACCCCAATGCCTGTCACTCTGCAGGGTAGGGGAGGGGTTGCCGTCAGTTCACTACTTCACTGCCATTCCTATTATGCATCTCTCTAACTTCTACACTACCAATGCCAATGCCAGCAAGCCAACATCCGGCATTGACAAATGCTTGTTTTGCCTCCTGTGCTATTTTTTTTCCTCCATTTGTGCCTTTGCGCTCCTGACCGCTTTCCCTGCCTCCCTCTGTTTATCCAGATACACTACTCTGTCTTCTTCCCACTGCATTTCCTTGTATTTCTTGAAAGCCTCTTTTTCACCCTTACCTTCCTGGCCACTAGGAGGGGAAACCAGGATCCTAGGTGAGAGGTTTAAATGCTTCATTGGCAAGCATTTATGCTAGCCAAGGGGGCGGCACTGAAAAGGAGCAGGGAAATCCCAGCCTCCCCCCACAAAACACGGTAATTAGTGAGGTAAACACCAAGGTACAGAAGTCATTAGGGAGCAGGACAGAGGTAAATGTAAAAAAAGGCAAAGGCAGTAAGGACAGGCATGGGGCTAAAAGTGGTAGGGCCATCAAAAAGTGGAGGGTGATGAGTAGCAATGCCCATAGTCTGTGTAACAAGCTCCCTGAACTAGTGGCCTTGATGGAAGAGGGTTGCCTGGATATTGTGGCAGTCACAGAAGCATGGTACACAGAGAACCATGACTTGGATGTCAACATACCAGGATACACAATCTACAGGAGGGACAGGGAGGGTAAAAGAGGAGGAGGAGTAGCTCTCTATGTAAAGGAAGGGATCAAAGCAACAAAACAAAAGAGTAAACAGAGAGCAGATGAGGCACTCTGGGTCACCCTGGAGACAGGAAATGGCACCACAATCCGCATGGGGGTTATATACAGACCCCATCTCAGGGGAAGGGAATGGACAAGGAAATTATAGAACTCATCCTTAGAATGGCAGAAAAAGGGGAGATGGTAGATCACGTGATGCGTCTGGCTGGCTAGCCACTGCTCCCTTAAGCTCCCGCTCTCCCTCTTTACAATCTACTTAAATCGACAGCTTTGGGATTATTTACACGGAGCCTGCCTACCTGACTTCAGTTTTCAATCTTAGTGGAAACTCTCTCGAAAGTTTTTTGGGCTGCTGATGAGATTAACAGACCAGAATGGAGACCGAGATGAGAGCGGCCCTTCCTAGACATACACCACCGGTCTCACCTGACAAGCAAGCCAAGAAAGCGAGGCCTCAACAGCAAGTATCTTCGGCCAAACAATTAAGTGCCCTCTCCGCTCCGCTGCCACTAACCAAGGATCACTTTCTACAGGAACTACAGCCGTTTAAGGAGACACTATCGGATATAGCAGCTGATCTTAAAACCTCCGCAGTGAAATGACAGATCTTAAAATCCAGACAACGGACAATGAAGCATGTACCCACTCCCTGGAAATATGGTGTGACAAGGCTGACCCTGAGCTAACAAAACTAAGGCAGAAAATATCTAAACTGCAGCTGAAGACAGAGGACCTAGAGGGTCATAGCAGGCGGAACAACATTTTAATTTTTGGACTACCAGAAGGGGCTGAAGGCTCCTCTCCCATTGCTTTTATACAGTCGCTCCTCACAAAAAACGTGGGGCCCTCACCACACAACCCTACCTACTTAATTGAACGGGCACATAGGTCACTACGTTCAAAACCAGAGGCCTCAGCCCCACCTAGACCAATGATCATCCACCTGCTTAATTACCTTGAAAGGCAACATATCCCCCTAAAAGTCAGAGAATTACAAGCCATTCATTGGGAGGAGAAAAAGCTGCGCAATACTCAGGATTTGCTGCTTGAAACTCGCCAGCGAAGAGCTACATTTCATCCTGTGGTCAGCAAACTGATAGCAGCCAGCATCAAATTTAGAATGGCCTACCCTGCACGTCTTCAGGTCTCAATAGAGGGCAAGTGGCAATCATACGAATCAGCCACTCAAGCCCAGGCTGAACTAACAAAGAAGCTGCCCTCCCTGTTCAAGGCCCCATGAAGCAATGCAATATAAATATATGGAAAAGAGTCTGGTCGCTTTTGTACTCCTTTTGTCTTCCTTCTCTTTCTATTGTGCTGTCTAGGCTTTGTTTCTCCTTTTTTTTTTCTTAGCTCTGTGCTGCTTACCTGAACTCTATTAGGATTGGAGAGGTCCCCATGGGATATCCGATTGTTCCTGGTGGTGACTCGACAGGATCGAAACCTGACAAGAACTGAGGGAGCCCTACGTGATGGAGATCTGCGCAACATCGTGCTGACCTAAAGGAGGACTCCTTCTTAGGCAGTGTTTGTTTCAAGGGGGCTGGTTTATCTTCGCGCTAACATGGCATCTGTCCATTGCCATCTAGTGTCCCCAGGGAAACAACTTGCTCTTTGTGGGTCAAGCCAATCATTTAACCCTGTTGATGCCAAGCTGCCCTCTATTTGTTCTGCTCTCTTGCCGTTGCTTAGTTCATTTAAAGCTTTTCGTTTTGTTTTCTTTTCTTCTTCCTTTCATTTTCTCCTACTCTCCCATGGATGGTCTCGAGCAAACATTCATTAGTTTGGTAAGATGTATGTTTCCTACTGTTTTCTACTGTTTTATCCTTCACTTTTACATCCTCGGAGGGTTTTTTTTTCTTCTCTCTTTCCTTTTCTTACTGTGTTTTGTAGGCTGATGTCGAAGGTGGGCTCTGGGGGGAGAGAGAGGGAGGGGAATAGCACTGGGTTAGACATGGCCAACCACACATACTGGTGTATGGGGGGGGTACCCTAGTCTCTCTCCTGAGTGCCAGTATAATTTTCACCATGTTGGGTTTGGATGTATGGCCTCCAGAGAGGTCTATTATGATGGATATTTTGAGGGGTGAGAAATACGACAATTTTGGACTGGTTAACACCTCCAGGTCATTCCTGAATGGGCTTATGGGGGGGTGCATTTACTAGGGTACCAAAGGGATCTCTACCGAGTAAGAGTGTTATGAATAGTCTATGTTATTGGTTCTTAGGTAGAGTGATTGCTGTAAATAGTTTTCAGTGGGTAAAATATGGGGGGGAGTCTAGTTATGACCAAGAGTGTTCTAATGCTTGTTACCGTTAATTTTGCATGGTGTTCACATGTTGTGCTACATGTTTATTGTTCCAAGCATTTATTAAGTGTTTATGGGAGGATGTGAAGCACCAGATTCATCCTATCAATGGTTGTGGGTACAGGGAGGGAGCTGTGGTGTACCTTTTGTTACTTAGTAAAGGGGCTGTACAGGAGGCACTGGAAAGTGTATGGCCAATGGTATTAAAAAATTTGTAACATGGAATGTGAGAGGGGCTCATGTACCCAACAAAAGAATTCAAATACTTAAACACTTAGCTCTACTACAGGCTAACATTTCTTTTATTCAAGAGACCCACCTCCTACCTGGGGAAGCTATTAGCTTGCACAGACGGGAGGTTGGACAAGTTTTTGCTTCTGGCATGTCGACAGCGACTGGGGGAACAGCTATTTTAATCCATAGTTCAGTTGCTTTTCAGGCTAAGGCAACCATCACAGATCCGTTTGGGAGATACGTATTAGTCCATGGCCTTTTAGATCATATTGAGGTGGTTCTGGGGAGTGTATATGGTCCTGTTGGAGGGAACCCTGATTTCTTTCTGGATTTATCAGACAAGCTGCAGACGTTCGCATCTCTACCACTGATACTTGGTGGAGACTGGAACTTACCCCCCACCCAGGATTTGGATAGATCCAATCACTCACTCAAACCTCTCTCCATCGCTCAGAAGGCGCTTTCTGATTTCTTAGACTCAGCTGGGTTATGTGACCCATGGAGGCTACAGAACCCTGCGACTCGTATTTTCACCTTCCAATCCATGGTTCATTCCTCATGGTCCAGGTTGGACTATATATTACTTAGTCATTCACTACTGCATGGTCTATGTGATTCTGTTATAGAACCAATTGTTATATCGGACCATGCAGCAGCTTGGGTGACCATTGCGTTAGACCGAGATTTCCACAGAGATCCGGTCTGGCGGTTAAATACTCAACTTTTGAAAGAAGACTATATTATTACCAGAGTTTCAGACTTGATTCAGGTATTCCTTGGCCACAACCGGGGATCTGTTGCAAGGGTGGACCTTGAGTGGTGCGCATTAAAATGCTATTTGAGAGGGGAGTTTATCAGACTCGCCTCCACCCGTAAACGGAAAAGAGAGGTTGCAGCTGCGTCACTTCTAGCTCAAATTAAGGCACTCGAACACTCTCCCCTTCCCCTCCCTCATCGGACACTCTGAAAACACTTCTACATTTAAGGAATCAGTATTCCCTGTTGCTGCAGGAGAAGGCCAAATTTGCCATATTAAGAACTCGAGCAAAATACATTGAACAGGGTGAAAGAGCGAGTCATCTCTTAGCCTTACGGTTAAGGAAATTAGAAGCTTCCAGGCTAATCGCCTCCATTGAAGACCCTGGTGGAGTTGTTAAAACTCACCCCAGGGATATCGCCTCAGTTTTTAAACATTATTTTTCCTTCTTATACAGCAAGAGTGCTCTCTCCCCATCTCAAAATGAGATGTTGGATTACCTGTCCACATCTTCCCTACCGTCTCTTTCTCCTGAGCAGCAGTCCTTCTTAATCGCCCCATCCCCCTCCGAGAAATCTTGTCTGCTATCAGTGACCTGGCACCAGATAAGGCCCCAGGCCCTGATGGCTTACCGTCAAATTTTTATGAATTGTTTGCTAAAGATCTAGCACCCAGCTTGCTCCGTCTATACCAATATATGCTTTCAGGACAAATACAAGATCCAACCTTATTGGAAGCTTCAGTTATTCTCCTTCTCAAACCTGATAAACTGCCACATTCCCCAGCAAGTTATCGCTCAATTTCCTTGTTAAATTGTGACGTTAAAATCCTTGCCAAGGTACTCGCTAAGAGGATAGAACAAATCTGGACCTCTCTACTTAGTCCCGAGCAAATTGGCTTTGTGGCCGGTAGAACTCCAGCAGATTACCATCGTAAACTCCAATACATTATTCACGCGGTGAAACTGTCCCCCGTCCCAATGGCACTAATTTCATTAGACGCAGAAAAAGCGTTTGATAGAGTAGATTGGAACTTCTTGTGGACCACACTGTGAATTATGGGTTTCCCGAATCTATTTATTAGATGGAGTCAAGCCTTATACCTCTCTCCCAGGGCCAGAATACACTGTAACGGAGTAGTATCCGAGGCTTTTCCCCTTTCTTCAGGCACGCGGCAGGGTTGCCCACTCTCTCCCTTCCTATTTAACTTGTATTTAGAGCCCCTCATCAGGCGCTTGAACTCCTCTGCTCTAATCGCCGGTATCCCCATAGGTAATAGTGCCCCCAGACTTTCAGTTTATGCCGATGACATACTCCTCCACCTCTCAAATCTGATTTCCTCCCTAAAAGAAGCCCTGGTTATCATTGATAATTTTAGCAAATACTCGAACTATAAACTCAACATTGGTAAAACTGAAATTTTTCCTCTTAACCATGTAACATATAGCTCGGCCTTCAGTCAATTTGGTATGAAGTGGACATCACGTTCCATCAAATATTTAGGGATTTATATTACCTTGAATCTAACTCTGTCACGGAAGCTTAATCTTGAGGATTTATGGCACAGTATTCAGCAAGATTTAACAAGATGGAAAAACCTTCCACTCTCGTTCTGGGGCAGAATTAACACTATTAAGATGAATGTTTTACCCAGACTATTTTACCCTTTAAACATGCTAGACATATGGCTACTGATATCCTTCTTTCAACGTATTCACTCAGGGGTTAACTCGTTTATATGGCGTGATAAGACAGCCAGAAGATCTTATTTTAAATTGTCCCAGTCTAAGGATTTCGGAGGGCTTCGTCTTCCCAACTTTCTATTTTATTACTTATTTTATTACTGGTCCTCCCATTTACACAAATGTGGGAAATAGTTATCTCTACCTGATTCCCTTATTCATCATGGATACACCCCACTATGGTTGCAAATTGAATCAGATTTGCTCGTGTCTCATAAAATAGCCCCAGTATCTCTTTTCTACACATTAAAGAAAAATATACCCAAAGCTTTTCACTCTCTCCCAATTGGCATTTCTCTAAGAGTTCTTTCTCAGCTCTTTAGGTATCTCAGGGTATCCCCAACTTTAGATTTTTCCCAACCTTTATGTGCCAACCCGAACCTCAAAATAGGCAACACTCTTATAACTGGAAGATGGTTGCCAATTTCTCCTGAGCATACTGTTGCTGATTTTTATTCACAGGAACATATCCTGACTATGGAAGAGATTTTATTTAAGTTTGGCTGGCCGTCATCGGCAGCTTTTAAAATTCTTCAGCTTAAACATCTCTTAAAACATTTGGGTGTAAAACTAAAGCCTCCCAGTTTGCTGAATTTTTTCAGCAAATCTCTACTTCTGTTAATAAACCGCATGGTATATCTAAGTTGTATGGCCTACTTTATACCTTTCCACAAATTCCATCAACTGTCGGTTCTAAAATCTGGCAAAGGCTCTTCCCGAATAAAGATGTTAATTGGCAACGTGTATGGAGGGATTTATATACATATCATACTCAGGATCGGTACAGGATAACGCAATACTGCATTATGCATAACCTTTATTACACCCCCATTAAACTGGCTCAAATGAAGCGCATATCCACTACTACATGCTCCAGGTGTAATAAAGAGGAAGGTTCACTGTTGCATATCTTATGGTCATGCGACACAGTATCCCCTCTATGGAGGCAAATAGAATCAACTTTGGATCCTGTGCTGGGGCTACAGGGTCTTTTCTCCCCTGAGATTTGTGTTTTCAGTGATTATTCTGAGATCCAGGTGAGAGAGAAAAGATTCCACATGGCCCTAATTTTAATGGCAGTTAAAAAAATTGGTACTCAGACATTGGAAGGACCAAGCCCCTATTTCATACACAGAGTGGCTGCACGAAATGTCTTTTGCACTTCGTGTTGAACATATAATAGCACAGGTGAATCACCACCAATCCTCCTTTAAGAATAAATGGGGAAAATTATATGCCCTCTATCTGAATTGATAATGGTACATGAGATGGGTCATGAACCTCTCTCCCTAGCTATTTCCTCTCTTTCTGTCTTCTTATGTCCCTTCAAAAGATATGTATATCCCCCCACTGGGCCACCTCTTTTCTTATGTGTTACTTCTCACTTTCTTCCTTTTATACGTTAGTATGGCCTTGTGAGTTGATATCTGTGTACACCACAGCGTAGGGATGGGGGAAGGGTAGGGGGGATGTTTAAATTGTTTTTCTTGGGATTTATATATTTTTTTGGATTGTTGGTCTTTCTGCTTTCATTTTTTCCCTTTTCACTATTAGCTCCTGTGTTATCCCATTATGTTGCTAATTCTCTGTTTGGCTATACTGTATTATGGTGTTAAAAGCAATAACATTTGTTAAATTAAAAAAAAAAAGGAAAGAAAAAGGGGAGATATTGTTGATGGAGGACCTGAATATGCCAGATGTTTACTGGAGCACCTTTGATGTAGGCACATCCAAGAGCAGGGTCATTCTTGATGCCCTACAAGGGGCATGCCTCAGACAGCTAGTATTGGAACCCACTCGGGAGGGAGCAATCTTAGACCTGGTACTTTCAAATGGGGATGGAGAAAGAGTCTCAGATTTAGAAGTGGGTAGCCATCGGGGAACAAGCAACCACCAAACAGTGTGGTTCACAATAAACACAGCCATACAATCAAGCCATACAAAAGCAAGAGTATTGGACTTTAGGACGGCTGACTTTGGGAAAATGAGAGAGTGCCTCAGAAAAGCACTAGCAAACAGGCAAGAAGGAAGGGTGGAGGAACAATGGGGAGTAATCAAAATAGCCATCACAGAGGCAACACACCTTTGTGTAAAGCAAATCAACAAAACACAATGAAGGAAAAAAACGCTATGGTTCTCAAAAGAGGTGGCAGGGAAGGTTACAGAGAAAAGGATAGCATTCAGGAAATATAAGGAAACACAGAAGGAGCAGGACAGAGAACTTTATCAGTTAAAGCAGAAAGAGGCAGGGAAGGCAGTCAGAATAGCAAAGGCCCAAACTGAGGAAAGGATAGCCAACTCTGTTAAGAAAGGGGATAAAACCATTTATAGGTACATTAGGGAGTGAAGAAAAGATCAAAAGAGGATACTGTGGCTTAATAAAGGGGAGGAATGTGGGCAGAGGGTGACAGTAAAAAGCAGAGATACTGAACGAATATTTCTGCTTAGTATTCACAACGGAAGAGGAGGGGAGGCACCTAAACCAAACAAGAGAAACACTCTGAAGACGGGGTCGATACCAGTCCATTTACAGAAGAAAGGGTTCTGAAAGAACTAATAAAATTGAAGGTGGACAAAGCAATGGGGCCTGATGGAATTCACCCAAGAATTCTAAAAGAACTAAGGGTAGAACTAGTGACACCGCTGACTACTCTTTTAACAAATCATGGGAGGATGGGTGGTACCTGAGGACTGGAGGAGGTGGATGTGATTCCTCTTCACAAAGTGGGAGCAGGACAGAGGCAGAAACTACAGACCAGTTAGTTTGACCTCAGTGGTAGGGAAAATGATGGAATCACTTCTGAAGGAAAGAATTGTTGAGTACCTAGAAGCCAGTGGGGCACAGGACCCAAGGCAGCATGGATTCACAATGGGAAGGTCGTGTCAGATGAATCTAATAGATTTCTTTGACTGGGTGACCAAAGTAGTAGACCAGGGAGGGGCTGTGGTCGTGGCCTACCTAGATTTTAGCAAGGCATTTGATACAGTTCCACACAAAAGATTAATACACAAGTTAGCCAGCCTTGGAGTGGGTCCCAAGGTGGTAGCCTGGATAAAAAATTGGTTAGACAATAGGATGCAAAGGGTAGTAGTAAACGGAGTCCACAGTGAAGAAAGGAGGGCTACTAGTGGGGTACCGCAGGGTTCAGTACTGGGACTGGTCCTTTTTAATGTCTTTATAAGTGACATTGCAGAGGAACTGGAAGGAAAAGTATGTCTCTTTGCAGACGACACAAAGATCTGCAGCAGGGTTGATACACAAGATGGAGTGGAAAGGATGAGAAGGGACTTGGCAAGGTTGGAGGAATGGTCAAATGTATAGCAGCTCAGATTCAATGCAAAGAAGTGTAAGGTAATGCACCTAGGAAACAAAAACCCAGGAGAAGAGTACACAATGGGGGTGAGATACTAACAACAGTAAAAATGGAAAGGGAGCTGGGAGTAATTATATCAGATGACCTAAAGGTGGGCAAGTAATGTGAGAAGGCAGTAAGAAAGGCTGGGGGGATACTGGGATGCATAGGGAGACGCATCAATAGTAGAAAACAGGAAGTTGTTATTCCTCTGTACAGACAGTTGGTGAGACCCCATCTGGAGTACTGTGTGCAGTTCTGGAGACCCCATCTCCGCAAAGACATAGACAGAGTGGAGGCTGTCCAGAGGAGGGCAACCAAAATAGTGCAGGGTCTGCACCAGAAGCCATATGAAGAAAGACTAAAGGAGCTTAATATGTATACCCTTGAGGAAAGAAGGGAGAGAGGGGACATGATAGAAACTTTCAAGTACCTCAAGGGAATCAACAAAGTCCAAGAGGATAGCATCTTTCAGAAAAAGAGATGTGCAAGAACAAGTGGGCATAATTTGAAGATAGAGGGGGGACGGTTCAGAGGTAATGTGAGGAAGTATTTTTTCACGGAGAGGGTTGTGGATTCATGGAGCAGCCTCCCTGAGGAGGTTGTGGAGTCAAGAACAGTGGGGGAATTCAAGAATGCATGGAATAGACATAAGGCAGTCCTAGTGGGGGGTAGGAGGAACTAAGCTGTTGATTAACTAGGATCTGCAGCTTATGTGTTAGGTAGGAAAATGGGCCGACTAGGTGGGCCAAGCGGTCCTTATCTGCTATCAAATTCTATGTTTCTATGTTTCTACTGCCTTTGAGAACCATAGTGGCTTTCCCTTTCCCTTGTTTACTTGCCTAATACAAAGGTTTATTGCTTCCACTATGGGTCCTTTCAGATGGGCCCACTGCTCCTCCACTCCTTCCCTTTTGTTCCTCCCTACCAGGGCATGCTTGAGACATATCCCCATCTTAGTAAATTCTGCCCTCCTGAAATCCAGGACCCTAGCCTTTGTGTGGCTTGATTCTGCCACTGTACTCCTGCTGAACCACACCATCACTAGATCCTAAGTGTTCACCCACCCTGACTTCCTCAATTCTGTCCCCATTGGTGAGTACCAGGTCCAAAATTGCACCCTCCCTGCTGGGCTCTAGCACTAGTTGCCGGAGGCCTGCCCCTTGCACACAGTACAGGATGTCCTTGTCCCTGGCTGAGGCAACAGCTGGGATGATCCAATCCACATCACCTACCAGCAGCACCTCCCCTTTAACTACCATCGTGTGGATGCATTCCACTAGAACCCTGTCCACCTCCTCCCCCTGTGCTGCAGGTCTGTGTATCATGCCCGTGTGAATAGCTGTGCCATTGCCTGTCTCAAGGGTGACCCAAAGTACCTCCGCTCCCTCCTGCATTCTTGGTATCTCAGTCACCCTAATACCTTCCTTGATGTAAAGAGCCCACCTTCCCTTTTTACCCCTCCCATCTCTTCTAAACAGAGTATTACCTTGTACTGCTACATCCCAGTTATGGTTTCCAGTATATCACGTTTCAGTATTAGCTACAATGTCCAGGTCAGCCTCCATATGCTCCCTCAGCCTCTGTATGCTCCCTTCTGCCTCACTTGCTCCACCAATCCACATTTCAGATCCCCTTTTTCATTATGCATGCATTACATTGCATGCCATGAGGCTCCAGGTGCCATCTTGTTTCTCGTGAAGCTCACTCGGTCCACAGGCAGCAACCTCAAACTTTACTCAGAGCCTCACAGCCTTCTTCGCTCCCTAGACCTGTCATCCTCCAGCACTTCAGGTAAGCATTGAGCACCCATACGTTTGAAATCCCAGGTGAGCCCCAATTTTTGTAACTTTTGTTTCTTGCTGTCTTCTGTTGTATAAAACCTTTTCTCCTTCTGCAGCCCAGATGGCACCTCTTCTCCCTACCCATGTCTAGGGGTAAAATGATGGAATAGTCACAGAGAAAGGGGACAGGTCCCTGCACAGTACTCAGTCAGCTCAGAGATATTTCAAACATAGCATAACTAAAAACTGTACCTCAGTTATTGGAATTAAATCAGGTGACAGCTAGAACTCTGTCTTGGGTGTGGTGATGTTTTCTTGCAGCTGGAGGGGCATCAGGCAATCTCTGTCAGGGGACAAAGTAAAACAACAGCAAAGAACAACAACAGTCAAGCAATTCATTTGGCACAGCACAAAGATTACTGTCCAGCCAGAAAATACTTTGCAATCCGGAGGGTTTATTTTTTTTTGGGGGGGGGGGGCACAAAGTTCAGAATGCTCAAACCACAAACTCATTTCTGCTCCATGGAGTAGTGGTGGAACATTCAGTTACATGGCACTAAACAACAGCAGATGGCTGTGGCACATCTCTTTGGGGGACCTGGGTCCTGAACCTGGATCCTCGCACATTTCTTTGGGAGCCAAGCAGGCTCACAACATTTGTGATGGCAGGCAGGGTCCTAATTCTTGTTCTCTCTCCCATGGCTTTAGCTTGGATCATAAACTCCCCAGCCATGGTGCGCTTGGGACAACACAGTTCAAAACTGAGGAACACCATTTGGGCACAGTTCCTTCCTTCCTACAGCCATTCCCACCCTTAGCAGATCTGCTGGGGGCCGTTAGATGGGTGCCATACCTTCCCATGGAAGACAACAGACCAGATGATACTTTCTCCTGCACAGTCAGTGGACATGGCCTTACGGCACAGGCCCAAGCTTCCACTTACCAGATCTTGACCTGCCATGGCGGCCGCCAACAAATCAGCCAGCCTTCCTCTCACAGAAGCCAGATGGGCTCCTCTCCTTTCGCTGATTCTGACAGGATAGTTGTGTCTCTTTTTGCCCTCCCCAATGGATCAATATGGGAGTCCTTCTACTTTTGTAGTAACGGAGTGGCAATTGGCCCCATCCTGGCCCTGGGCCCCAGGCCCTGACTGGCGATCCACACCCTCGCCTGGTGCTACAGGCCCTGAATGCCTCTTCACTCCAATGCTTTGGCCACAAACTCACTTTTGAATTGTAACCCCAGGTGGCGCTATCCCAAGGGCTACTACCCCTGCCTGCTTGGCTAGTAGCAGGTTAAGGGGCCTGAGTTCTGAAACGGGTGCCTCCACCTGGAGGTCAGGGTTGGTAGTGGTCAAGCTAACCTGGGAACAGCCCTCTGGGACACAGTAACCCCCTCTTTCCTTACTAGTGGCTGGAACAATACACAATAATCACTTTCACAAAATCCCTGATACACCACACAAGTACCCACACTGTTAGCACTTACCTCCAGGGCTTTCCTGTGGCCTGGCCCTGGGGACCCCCTGTAAAACAAGGTTATACACAGCTAATAACAGCAGTACAGTACTCTTGCACAAACTGGAACCACAGTCAGGGTAAATGAAAAAAGAGTTAGATCTGATTTATTTAAGGGACTTGAACAAGGGAGGGCCGTAATCAGGTTCATTTGATTAAAGGCTGTATCAGTCAAACAGTTATGCATGCAGTTCAGGGTCCATAAACAGTCACACACTCTGGGTACCCAGATGGAGAATGGTGGGCTAGCCAGGAACATTGCAGCTGCTTGGGGCCCTGTGAAGGAAGAAAACAACATGCACAACACACACTATTTGTAATCTGGAGTCGAAGGGCTCAGTTCATGAAAAGAAAACAAGACGACAATCAGATGACCCACTTTTAGATTAGGCTGTTGTTGCAGGGAGCTACCCTGAAGATTACTCACAATACCCAAGACTGGACACAGGCTGGATGAAAATCGAGACAGCAGGTGGTTAATCTGGAGTACCAGGAGAAGCAGGGCCCACACGAATCACCAAGGCATCGTTTCTGTTCAAGCGTGGAGCAGGGGGCTGATCCCCAGTCAGGTCTCTCGTTGATGGCTTTCTCTGTGCAGCGGGTAGTCTGGCTGGGCCAGTGTGGCAAGGCCCTGGCCAAATGAATACAAATTTGGATACAGTTAATTTTGGGCTGGATACAGCTTCCAGCAAGCAGAACACAGATCACACAGTGGGGAACCAAATCACGACCCACTAACAACTCACAACACATTTACATGTAAGGAAATTCTACTGTACCAGGCAAACCGCTCTCCGGTCACGATCGCAAAGTCTCTGCACAAACCAGGGATTCAAAAGCAGCTAGATTTAGTCCGAACTAATTCTCTTCTCTCCCTCTCAGGAGCAGCAGGCAGACATGCAGGCCACAACTCAGCCCTTTCACAGTTCTCCCATGCAAAACTACACAGAACTCTTGCCCAAAATCACTTGAGCTGTTCCTTCTTCACTTCTCAGCCCAGAACTAACTGAAAATTGCAAGCAGTCTGAGAAATCTCCCAAGATCCAAAAGGTTTGGTTGGCTAATCTGTCTGTCAGTCACAGCAAAGGCTCCCTCTTCAGGTGCAAAAAGGTGCCAAAAGCCCAAAACTACAGATCCTATGGATTTTGAGTCCAGACAGCTCCTGTAGTCTGGCTCCATTTTAGGTCTCACCAGTACTGATTGGTCCAATTCAGCAGTCCAAGACCAAGATAGTGGAAATAAACAAAACAGTCCTGGCTGCAAAGAAGACAGGTTAGACAAGCTACATTATCATTATCACTCTAAATGATTTTCAGCAAATAGTTACATCTTTCAACAGAGCTCCCTCTCAGATTACTTATGACTGCAATCCAGGCAGCTCTTAAAGAGACAGTACACAGAGGCTATACAGGAACTCTCTGGCAATCACATTTAAACTGCTAAAATGCAGGACATCAGCCTGGCAGTGAGCATTTAGGAAAGCTTGAGGAAGACTTTTCAGGAACCCCCATTTGTAGGGGGATTACACCCTTCCCTGCCTGGAGAAAACATGGCGTCCGCGTCAAGTCTGTACCATCATGCATCAGTTAACATAAACTTATCACTTTACTATACATATTCACTACACTTCATGATACTATATCCATTCTGACAACACATTGTGCATATTTCACACAGGTAAATTGAACATTACTATACTGAATCAGGTAATAACTTCTTGTACCTTAAACAATGCAAGAGGGAGCCCTTCCCTATCAGCTAGCTTGGGGCTAGAGGGGGCAGGGGCACCATGGTGAGAGGGAAAGACAAGTAACCTGGAATTGGCTGTCAAGCTCAATTTGGGCAATGAGCTTGGTGAGACATAAACGCATTTGTGCACCACATTGAGAGGCAAATCCACTGGCCTCCCGGGAGAATCATAACTGAGGCATACTACTGGCTTGACAGCTCGGCCAGTCTTTCTAGGGGGAACAACCACAGTCTCCGTACTTTCAGCAACAGCCTTGGGGCTTTCATCACTTTTGAGGGGTGCCTCTACCTGGGTAGAAATGTCCAAACTTGGAGCACTGTTGGCTCCTTGCTCTGTAGGCTCTGTTTCTACAACACTTTGCTCATTTTGAAGAGGCCATGGTACTGAAGGGGGGGTTATCAGCACTCTCATAGTGTTCTTCAAGTTCTGGCATGTCACCAGAAAGACTCATTTCATCAGCCCCTTCCTCAAGCAAATCATACAATTCCACAATACACAGAGACTCAGCATCTTCAGACGTGATACTTTGCACTTCACTTTCAGGGAGCATTGGCTCCAAGGACAAAGCTGGGGGGTTAGGCAGTCCAGAAGGCCCAGCTTCATCCCCACAATTAATCATGGGGTCACCTCGAAACAGCTGACAGTTCATAAGAGGGGTAATAGACATAGTCGCACTCACTTTCGTCAGACGTGGACTGACAGTCCCTATCATTCTGGGCCTGCTGCTGCAGAAACCTTAAATCTGTGACCACTGGGGTAGGCTGACTGTGTCTCTTTCTTGCAGCAGCATGAGTCACCAGCCCAGGGGGCTCAATTTCTGGGAGTTCAGCCTTAATCATGACTTGGCCGATAGGTAGCAAGTGATTACGGTGCATGGTCTTGACAGCTTTGGATTTGTTCCTTGGGTGCACCTTGTACACAGCTAAATCATCCAACTTTTCAACTACTACATGGGGAAGATGATGCCACTGATCAGCAATTTTGTGTTTACCATGCAGTCCCAAATTGCGTAACAACACACGGTCTCCAGGTCAAAGCTCTTGAGCCTTAACTTTTTTATCATGCCTGTCTTTGTTGGCTAGATTTTTCTTGGTGGCTATTGTCTGGGCCAGTTGATAGGCATGGTTCAATTGAGCTTTCAGTTTTTGTACATATTGCAAGTAGTTTTCGGCTCGGACCCCATCTGGAGAGACCCCAAAACAGACATCAACTGGCAGCCGGGCCTCTCTCCCAAACATGAAGCAGTAGGGGAGAACCCAGTAGCATATTTTTTCATGCAATTGTATGCGTGTACCAAGGTGCTAATCTTCTGGATCCATTTATGCTTGTCTTTTGGGTGGGGGGTGCCCAGCAAGTCCAGAAGGGTGTGGTTAAAACGTTCTGGTTGAGGGTCTCCCTGCGAGTGATAGGGGCTGGTTCTTGACTTTCGCACCCCCATAGACAGAGCATTTGTATGATTAGTCGACTCTCAAAGTCTGTGCCCTGGTCAGAGTGGATCCGCTGGGGTGCACCATAGTGGACGAAGAAATTTTCCACTAGCACCTTGGCCACGGTAGATGCCTTTTGATCTTTGGTGGGAAAAGCTTGTGCATACCATGTGAAATGATTCGTAACCACTAACACATTGCCAATGTTCTGCTGATCAGGTTCTAAACACAAGAAGTCTATGCAGACTAGTTCCATGGGGATGCTGGTAGTAATATTAACAAGGGGGGGCAGCCCTCTGAGACAGGGCTTTTCTTTGCAGGCAGCGACTACAAGTCTTTACATGGTGCTCAACATCGGCCCCCATTTGGGGCCAGTAGAAGCGAGATCGTACCAGGTCAAGGGATCTGTCAATACCGAGGTGCCCCATGTTATTGTGGCGGGATCTCAGTACCAAATCTTTAAAGGCCATGGGCAGGACCAATTGTTGCTTGTCTACTTTGCCACTATGATCTACTGTCTCTCTGTACAGCTACTGATTGAGCAACTTCAATCTGGGGCTTTCTTTAAACAATAAAGCAGTTTGCAAGTCAATGGAACGCAACTTAGACACATCTTTCCCCGCACGCAGGGCATCAAGTGCTGGCTGAATCATAGGATCTTGGGACTGAGCCCATGGAATGCTGTCATTGTTAAATTGAAGTAGTGCACTAATATCTAAAGCAGAGAAGTGGCAATAACCAGCTGTTATGCAGGTGTCAGAAGGGCCCAAGCAATCTACTAAACAGTCCACTGTGTCCGCAGACATCTGTTCATCTCTATCAAACTTTTGGCACAATGCTCAAATGTCAGGTTCAGACAGCCTGACCCAATCACTCTTGGAAGTGAGCCTTCTTGATAGGGCATCAGCATCAATATGGTTCAGGCACGGTCTGTATTTGACAACATAATCATATGCTGATAATGCAGAAAGCCACCGGAGCCCAGTGTGTCTAACTTGGCTGAAGTCTGTACATAGGTCAAATGGTTATTGTCAGTCTTCAACAATATCTTTGCCCCATAGAGGTATTCATGAAACTGGTCAACAATGGCCCATTTTAGCACAAGGAACTCCAACTTATGCACAGGGTAGTTTCGTTCGGACAGGATCAAGCTTCTACTGGTGAAAGCTGCTGGTCTCAGGCCATCCTCATGGTCTTGATACAGCACAGCTCCTAGACTCTACAGACTAGCGTCCGTATGCAGCACATAGGGTTTGGTGGGGTCAGCATAGACGAGGATGGGGGCGTGTGTGAGCTTGTGTATGAGCTCATGGAAGGCTGCTTCACAGTCGGGCATCCAGTGGAGCCCGAAGAGTTCACCTGGGCAGAAGGATACTTTTTCTGGTTCTTTAATGGACCCTTTTTTGTATTTATGATTGGTAGAAAGGTAACCCTGGGTAAGGTTCAAGGGTGGGCGAATCACCTTGGAATAGTCATTTATGAACCTGCAGTAGTAGCCACAGAACCCCAGGAAACATTGTAGTTCTTTCAGATTATGGGGCTGGGGCCAAGTACTCAGTGCTTCAACCTTACTGGTATCAGTCTCTATCCCTTTTGTAGATACTATGTGCCCCACATACTTCACAGAGGTTTGGAAAAACTGGCACTTGTCAATGGACAGCTTGAGGCCGAAGTCTTCCAGTTGGTCTAGGACTTTAAACAGTCAGTTCTCATGCTCCTCTAAGGTGCTCCCAAACACAATGACGTTGTCCAAGTACACCAGGCATTCCAGCAAATTCATATCTCCCACAGCATGTTCTATGAGTCGCTGAAAGGTGGCTGGGGCATCCAACATCCCTTGTGGCATCCTCAGAAATTTGTAGAACCCCAATGGACAGATGAAGGCTGTTTTCTCATGGTCTTCCGGGGCCATCAGGATCTGGTAATATCTGCTGCGAAGATCCAACACCGAGAACCATTTGCTCCCATTCAAGCAGTCCAGGGCATCTTGTACACGAGTCATAGTGTATTGGTCTGGGATGGTCTGCCGGTTCAGGGTTCGATAATCAACACACATCCTCACAGACCCATTCTTCTTATGCACAACCACAATGGGAGAGGCGTATGGGCCCCTGGATTCTTGTATCATGCCAGCAGTGAGCATTTCCTGCAGGTGTCTTCTCACATCATCTATGTCTGCTGGGGCTAGGCATCAGGACCTCTCTTGAAATGGCCATTCATCATGCAGACATATGTGATGCTCCACACCCTGGACACATCCCACATCCCATTCCTTCAATGACAACACTTGGTCTCTCTGGGCAAGTCTCTTGCTAATTCTAGCCTTCCATTCAGCTGGCAATGGGGAGTCACCAAAGTCAAACAAGTCTGGGGTCACTCTCTCCTTCTCACCAGGGTGCTTGTGGCTGGGCAATACTGTAGTGTCTGCGCAGTGTACCATAGCAAGGGTGTACCCTCTGTTCACCTGGATCTCCTGATCTGACATGTAGTGGACCATCATTCGTCATGCATAGGCATGGGCATGAGCAGGCAAGATGCTGGACTTGATCAATAATCCTTCTGGCAATTTTCCATCACCTGGCACATCCAACATCAGTATTTTGTTCTTGACATCTTTCCGGAGGCGGACCTCCCCTTGAATGGTACACTGGGCATTAGGGGCCAGTACCATTGAATCGGGTTCCTTCTTCCACATGATCCCCACTGGTTCATCCTGGTCTACTTCCTCCGGTTTCTGTTGCAAATCATAGGCCTTCCTGATCAGAGCCGGAATTCTCAGGGCCCTCCCTGTCCGTTGCCCTTGTTTCTCATGACAGAGTTGCGCCAGTCTCCCAAACATATGGGTGTTTGTTCCAATTAAAAGGGAAACCCCATCATACAGTCCGGTGGGGGGACACACTAGGGCCAATGTCTCTGTTCGCTCCTCTACACCAGTTACAGTTGCAGGAAAAGACAACCAGAGGTGGACGTACCCTAGGTAGGGATAAGACTTGTCGCTCAGGCCCCACACATGCAGGCCTTCCAGGGACTGCAAAGGCACATCAGATAAGTGTTTGTCATACCAGTCCTAGAATACAATGGTCACTTGCGACCCACTGTCAAGCACAGCCCGAGTATGAATACCATTCACAGTCACCGTAGTCTCCATTGAAGGGTCCACTATTTTGGACTAGTCTGGAGAGGCAGTAGCAGAGGCCTGGACAGATGATTTAGCCACAAAAAAATTTGAGTTAGGGTTTCTCGAACCCTCACTGCGGTCATTTTGGGCACCCCTTGACTATTGATTTGCATTTCGGAGTTCCCCTTGGAGTCTGTTCACTACTCTTTCTAAGTCCTTCTGAGACCAGCATTCTTTTTTCATATGGCCATCCTTTCCACAGTTGTGACAAATGATAGACTCCTGGGTCATCCTGGGAAAGAACATCGTATGAGGAACTGAAGCAGTAGTAAGAAATTGGGGTCTAGTATCTGCTTGCAGTGGTGAGAGTGGTGCAACGTGTCTTAACAGTTCCTTTAGAGTGGCAGTCAATCTGGTGATCTCAGCCTTGGAGCCACCCTCATTAGCGGATGCCTGAGGGTGCACCCCCACAGCAGTCACGTCCTGAAAGGGACCAGAATCTTGTTCCATGGGGGGAGCCCTTGCAGAGGCACCCATCTTCAACTCTCAGACTTCCTTTAGTAGCTCGTCTTTCCAATGCTGGGCCCAGGGCGGGAAGTCCTTTGCATTCTCAGAGTGCTCGTTAAGTGCCGACTTTTGCCCCTAAGCCTCACTTGGCTGATCACTTTCGGTCACATGTGCATCAGCAGCAGATATGGGTGCAGTTCCCCCATGGGGTCACCTTTGCTCAACCACCTGAATTTCTTTCATTAGCTCATCATAGGAGGGGGGAAATTCCAGTCGGGTGGCAAGGCACAACTGAAGCAGTGACAATTCTGAAAACAGAGCAGACTTGAGGATCTGGTCCAGCCTAGTTCGATCTAATTCATTTGATGGCAAACTACCTGTAACCCCCCCCCCTGCAATTGGGGGTTCCCAAAAGTCTTCCAGGAGCTTGGCTGAATGCTCCAAGTCTGGGTGGTGTTCAGCGTCTGAGCTACTTAAATGTGGTTGCAAGTGAGTGCTATTTGAGCCTCCATGTACTGTCTCTTTAAGAGCTGTCTGCTTGCAGACTTAATTAATTTGTATGGGGGGACTGTGTATTTAATGCTGAAATACCACCCAAGCTGCTGTCAAATTGCTCCGTTTCTGCAGTCGTTAAGAGCGCAGAGGGCGCCTAAGTGAAAGGTGTAACTGTTTGCCTGTAATCATTTAAAGCATTAGCAAAATTGTAGTTTGTCTAACCTGCCTTTATTGCAGCAGGTACTCTGTGTGTGTTACCTCTCCATTTTGGACTTAAACTGCTGTGCTGGGCCGATTTGGTTAAGGGAGCCCTAAAATGGAGCCTGTGGACGAATCAGAACTTGGACTCTTAATTTGAGCCAGCCACAAGGGGATTGTATGGGCAGTGACTCTGGGAAATGTAGTTTTGACCTTGGTGCCTTTTTCTACCAACAGAGGGAGTCTTATTTTGAGTGACAGCAGAACCAGCCAACAGAATAGTGTGGAGTTAAAGAAAATGCCCTGTTCTGTGACTGGAAAGATGAGATCAGTTGTGACAGTGAAGAAAGGAGCTGTGTGCTTCTGTGGTGTATAGTTTTGCGTGGGAAGCGCATGTGAGGCCCTGAGGTTCAGCCTGCAGCCGTTGCAAGCACCGGATCGGACTGAATCAGATTTGTGAGGAGAAAGAAGGAGATCTGAAGAGCAGAAACCAGGCTCACCCTGTAGAAGACTGGAGAAATTGCTGAATAGCGTTCGGTCTGTCAGGAACTGAAGCTGCTGTGTGTTCTCCCGGGTATCTTGCAGTAATTGCGGTCGTGATCAAGGAGCAGCCTGCCTGGTATAGTACTTTCCTTTTACATATAAATGTGTGTAATGTCTGTGGGGAATCGCTATTTCAAATCCCCTGTACAGTGAATTCTGTGCTGAAGCTGGAAGTAAACCCCAGCTTAATTTGGACTACATCCATTTGCTATCAACTGCAGTGGGGTCCAGTCACAAGGACCTTGTCCTCATTTCCTGCTCTTCTGGCAATCCAGAGGGATATTCTCCATCTGATCCTCAGCTTGGGTGTTGTGAGTACAAATCAGGGTATTCCCCTGCAGCTTGTTTTCAATCACAAGTGTGTCATCTGATTCTTGTTGTTTCACTGATTTTTGGACTGAGCCCTCCAGCTCCGGATTACAATTGGGTGTTGTGCATATATTTTATTCTACAGGGCCCTATCCATCTGCACCTGCCGGGCAACCCCAGGCAACGGACTTGGTTAGCCTTCCCCCCAACCTGGGTACCCAGAGAGTGACTTTTCAGACCCTGTATGTGTGCACAGTACTGTGATTTAATGCCACTAATTAACCTCCCGTGTTACTGTCCCCTAATAAAACCAGATTTGTTGTTGTTATACTATATACTGTCTGTGGTGTTGGTACTTATGGAAACAGTATTGTGTTTGCTGTTGTTTAACCTTACTTTACAGGGGGTCCTCAGAGACGTGCTGCAGAATCAGTCTCGAGGGTAAGTGGTATTTATATGAGTGAACAGTGTGTATACAGGGGTATTGGGGCTGTAACGCTGGTGTACTGTGTGAGCCACTAGAGGGAATAAAAGGGGGTCTCAGTGTCCCAAAGGGCTGTGACCAAGTTAGTCTAACCACTACAAACCCTGACCTCTGGGTGGAGGCACCCGCCATAGAACCTAGGCCCCTCAACCTGTCCGTAGTCAAACAGGCAGGGGTAGTAGCCCTTGGGACAGTGCCACCTAGTGGTTACATACCCTTTCTGAGACACTCTTGTAGCAGCTTTTCAAGCCGAGGTACATACACAGACAAGGGCTCCCCTGGGGACTGCTGCGCATTTCTTACTCTCCACCACAGATCCTCATCTAAATCCGGGTTCCCATACACATTTTCCAATGCATCAAGATAGTCCTGTGCAGTTGCTTCGGGTTATTGGCCTGCTTGGCATGGATGGTAGCCAGGGAAGGACCTCAGAGGCTCTCACTCAACCTCTTTCATTCTCTGCTTCTGAGCATTCATTGCCATTCAAGTACTAGAGGGGCAACATAGTCTATCCAGGTCTCCCAGTCATCCTCCCCCTGGTGGGTGGGAAGGGTACCTGAGAAGATTTTCAGCCTTCGGTAGGAGTCGTGACTAATGGCAGGTACAGATATAGGGGCCAGTATTGGCACGGGCACAGAAGGCGGGGCAGTGACAGATGCTGGAGTGGGAGGGGGTGTTGGGGAAGGAACATCCCCAGGTGGCATGAATAGTCTCTTAAAGTCCTCTATGGTTTTCCCCTTCCTCCAGCAACAACTTAGCAAATTTCTCCTCAAAAGTCTCAGATAATGGTGGGAGCTCATCCTCCCCGGGGTCTTTACTGTCTTTTGTTATCACTTTCCAGGCAACTGGAACCCCCTCTGGAGCAATAGTCTGTGGCACTTTAGAGCTGTCCACAAGGTCACTACACTCTACCAAGGCTATGAAAGTTTGGGTGATCAAATCAGTCTGTCGACCCACCACCACAGGGTTTTTTAAACATTCAACTTTGGAAAGTATTCCCTCTACAGTGTCTTTACTGGTACCCAGGGGAATAGCCAGTATAAGTAGAGCATTTTGTGGGTTGATCTCCTGCCCAGTACACCACCCCACCAACTGGTGTACAGCCATTTCTACTGGGGTAGCCATTAATCTTTAACAATAATTTGTAATTTTTGGCCACTAGAAGGCACAAAATCCCAGCAGTGAGCCTCCAAAAACTAACCCCTAGGTGGCGCTATTCCAAGGGCTACTACTCCTGCCTGCTTGGCTAGTAGCAGGTTAAGGGGCCTGAGTTCTGAAACGGGTGCCTCCACCTGGAGGTCAGGGTTGGTAGTGGTCAAGCTAACCTGGGCACAGCCCTCTGGGACACTGTAAACCCCCTCTTTCTTTACTAGTGGCCGGAACAATACATAATAATAATAATAATAAATTTATTTATAAGGCACCTTATCTATTGCCAAGGCACCTAACAATATAAAAAGAGAACAAAATCATACAAACATCAGACATCATTTCAGTTAAAAACATATAACAATAAATCAGAAAAAACAAACATTCAATTGGCTAAGAAGGCTTGGTGCCACAGAAAGGTTTTAAAGCCCTGCTTAAATGCCTCCACTGTTGTGCACTCCCGTAACCAATGGGGTAAAGAATTCCAAAGGGTGGGGGCTGAATACGCAAAGGCTCTTGCACCAGATGATTTCAAATTCACCCTTGGGTTCTCTAGCAGCCCCTCGTCGGCCGGCGGAGCAGAGTGATCAACCAGGGCAGTAAGGGACCAGAAGCTCTTTCAGATAGTCTGGGCCCTGTCCATGTAGGGCTTTGAAAGTCAGTAAACCGACTTTAAAAGTGATCCGCCGCTGTACTGGCAGCCAGTGCAGTTCACGCAGCACTGGAGTAATATGACAGGATCGTGCAGATCCTGTCAAAAGCTGGGCCGCCGCATTCTGCACCAGCTGCAAGCGATGGATTTCAACCCTAGAAAGTTCTAGGTAAAGGGAGTTGCAATAATCCAAGCGCGAGGACACAAAGGCCTGGACCAGAGTATGAAGGTCGTCAGACGGAACAAGATGCCTAATCCTGGTGATATTCCTAAGATGATAAAAGGAAGTTTTGACGACAGCCGACACCTGAGAACGCAGGGTCAGTCCATCATCAAAAACTACCCCCAGGTCACACACCCATTCAGAGGTCGGGAGTGAGACGCCGCCAAGAAAAATTCCCGAGGGCGCACCAACACCCGACCCCCCTATCAGACGTTCCGGATCCACAACCAGTACCTCAGTTTTTTCCGAGTTCTACTTCAGCCAGCTGGTATTCATCCACTCCTGGATTTCTTTCAGGCAGTTATTAAAGACTGAGAGAGCTCCATCCTGGTCGGGCGCAAAAGAAAGGTAGAGCTGAGTATCATCTGCATAGCAGTGAAACCTCAGCCCATACCTTCTTACAATGTCTCCGAGGGGTAGCGTATACACTGTGAACAACATGGGTGACAGCACTGAACCCTGAGGCACCCCACATGTCAGAGGAATTGGGCCTGAAGAATGAACCCCAGACACAACTCTCTGTGTTCTACCCGTGAGAAAAGATGTAAACCATCTGAGAACTGTCCCTGACAGTCCACATATATGCCTCATGTGCCCTATCAACACCACATGGTCCATGGTGTCAAAAGCTGAAGAGAGATCCAGAAGGACCAAGATGGTATGGTTCTTCCTATCTCTCACCATCAGGAGATCATCGAGCACCTGAACCAGCACTGTCTCAGTACTATGTCTCTTACGAAAACCAGACTGGAGCAGTTCATAGATGTCATGGATGGTTAAATGGTTCTCCAGTTGAGTTGCCACTACTTTCTCAATCACCTTCCCTACAAAGGGAAGGTTAGAGATAGGTCTGTAGATTGCATGGCAGTTGGGGTCCAAGGTAGCTTTCTTCAAGAGTGGTGTCACCACCGCCTTTTTCAGGGAGCTGGGGAACTCTCCAAATTCCAAGAAGCACCAGACTATCCGCACAAGGACTGGACCAATGACATCAATACAAACTAAAATTAGGGAAGTTGGTCCAGGGCCCAAACTACACACTCTGGATAATCCGCATAACATCCATGATCTCCAGTCGACTGAAGGTACTCCAGGAAAGCTAAGGTACAGTGACCTCGTAATGATCAAAAACAACTCCCATAGGGTGTGCTGGCTGAAATACTGCCCTGATGTCAGCTGCCTTATTTGCAAATAATCACTTTCACAGTACCCCTGATACACCACCCAAGCAGGGGTGTAGCCAGGAATTTAAAAGTTGTACTCAAAACTTAGGCAACTTGCCCCAACCCCTCCTGGAGGGTAATGTTGCCCCCCTCCCATAGCTGTGAACACAGTTAATGACTAAAGAGGGTAAAAATCCTGTAAAAGCTAGGGGGGTCTGGGGGCATGCCCCCCCAGGAAATTTTTTAAAATGTCAATGCAAATGGTGCATTTTCCTGCATTTTAGAGCTAATTAACAGACTCTTAGCTTAATATTAAAAATACTATGCCCCATACTTTGTAACATGTATTGTGGATAAGGTTAGATTGCCTTGCAGCTGCGGCAGCATGTAGATGGACAGGGAAAATAACAGAAAAGAATACTTATGCAATATACCATGAGAGGTTGTTGGTGATGCCAGGATTGACCCACGCCACAGTGTCCATAGTTAGCAGGATTGATTTATTCCCAGACATGACCTATTTCTTAACCGCCCCCCACAGCAGCAGCAGCAGTTAACCCTGGTCAGGACAATAAGTGGGCAGGAACCTGAAGATTGTTTTTAAACATCACAGTGAATTGGCATGTGACTACATTTTGTTGTCAAACTACATCTGCCTGTAATTGGACCACCCAAGACAGAGCACACTGATTGACTGACTGAGATAGTGAAGCAAAGTTGTGTGTCACTATCTGCTGGGTGGATGGGTAATAGTGGCAAGTAGGTGAGACTAACTGATTTAGGAGGATAGCTCTTGTCGATTCCAGCTGCATATTTCCTAATTAAAAAAATATACATCTTAAATTTTGGTTGTGTGACTTTTAACAGGAGGACTAGGGTAGGGTCCCCTCAACCTGCGTATGTCTATGCTGCCTCTGTTATGTTAACATTAATCAAGAAATGCAGTGCCACACCACGCAAACAATTATCCAACCCACTTCTCAGTTGACTATGCTTTTAGCAATAAATAATAAAGGATTACTGTTTTATAGAGTTACATTTTTTGTTTTATCATATCTCACACAGAAGTTGGCTGGCTTTTAGTTACAATGTTTTGGAAACATTGTGATAAGCCTCTGTACCACACCAAGGTAGCCAGCCTCACAGAGGTCCATTCACACTAGAATTCATGCATGCATAGTGCCCTGGTCACTCCAGCATCTAATGTAAACACATATGCACACTTCCCATCAGGGACTTGTTTTAGCCAGTGGTGGTACTCTCTTACTGCAATGGCTAGAATCAAGTCTCAGCCAATCAGGACACAGGGATTTCTTTGCCCATTTTATATAGACAGCATAACTAATTTTCACACTGATTAGAAACAGTAAAATACTCCACTTAGGATTACAATAAACTCACTAGCTCATTATCTTGTATGTTAAAATGAATTATATGAGTAACTCAGTTAATTTTCTTCCATTATATAGGCGTTGACCAAATGTTTAGATGCACACCCATCACAACACAATCTGCAATACCAATCACATCACATAACATGCATCACATTGACACTCAACACACATACTATTGAGATAGTGCTATGACCACAGGGAATGATGCCTTATATCTGATTTTTCACTCCCTTCAAATAAGTATATATGATGTAAAAATAAATAATTGAATCCACCAGGTTCCAGTGACATGTGTCAATTTGATGATGTCAGAATAATTGTTAGGGGCAGAGATAGTGAAAAACAAAATGATAATTCGTTTCCATGAAACAACAGAAAACGAAAAATGATTCCTATTTCCTGAATTTCATTACTTCAATTTGGTGACATGTGACACTGTTTATGATGTCATTGTAATTGTTAGGAGCAGACTTAGTGATGTACAAAATGGTATTTCGTTTTCATGAAACGAACGAAAACGAAATATGTTTCCTATTACATGCATTTCATTACTTCACTTCCATGATTTTTTTTAAGGAGGGAGGGCAGAATAGACGTGATCGCGCATGACTTTGCAGTACTTTTTGTGTTCCTTCACAGAATGTAAGCTACATTGCTTATCCATGAAGATGCATTTTCAGAAGGCAATCACATACACACACACACACACACACACACACACACACACCTTCACACTCCCTAATAAAATCCAAACCCTGACAACATCAGAACAATTGGAAAATTGCAAGGGCAATTTAAATTAATAACATGCAACAGTTTTCATTTTAACTAAATAACTGATAAAAACTCCATAGACCAAGCAAACAACTGTCCTCACTATCCTTCAAAGACGTGGGCCCTAAATTTCAGTTTCAAATAATGGAAGTCAGTGAAAAACGAGTAAATTACCAGTCTCCCTTTATTAAGTAAATGTTTGAATATAACCTGATGCCACCGATACCTGGTATGCCCTCTCCTCAACAGGATGTATGGAAACTGGTAGCACAGCAGTAAAGCTGATGAAAGAAATGGACAGAAACAAGAATTGTGTTTTATTCTGGCCATTGGCAGCTGTTTTTGTTGCCCCCTCTTCTTTTTTTCTGTACGCTTGGACGTACTGAGCGTATGTCTGCCGACGGCCCTGCACCCAAGTACCCACACTGTTTGCACTTACCACCAGGGCTTTCCTCTGGCCCAGCCCTGGGGACCCCCTGTAAAACAAGGTTATACACAGCTAATAACAGCAGTGCAGCACTCTTGCACAAACTGGAACCACAGTCAGGGTAAATGCAAAAAAGAGTTAGAACTGATTTATTTAAGGGACTTGAACAAGGGAGGGTCATAATCAGGTTTATTTGCTTAAAGGCTGTATCAATCAAACAGTTATTCATGCACTTTAGGGTCCATAAACAGTCACACACTCTGGGTACCCAGATGGAGAATGGTGGGCTAGCCAGGAACATTGCAGCTGCTTGGGGCCCTGTGATGGAAGAAAACAACATGCACAACACACACTATTTGTAATCCAGAGTCAGAGGGCTCAGTTCGTGAAAAGAAAACAAAAAGGCAATCAGATGACACACTTTTAGATTAGGCTGTTGTTGCTGGGAGCTACCTTGATGATTACTCATGATACTCAAGACTGGACACAGGCTGGATGGAAATTGAGACAGCAGGTGGTTAATCTGGAGTGCCAGGAGAAGCAGAGCCCACACAAATCACCGAGGTGTCGTTCCTGTTCAAGCGTGGAGCAGGGGGAAGATCCCCAGGCAGGTTTCTCATTGATGGCTTTCTCTGTGCAGCAGGTAGTCTGACTGGGCCTGTGTGGCAAGCCCCGGCCAAATGGAGACAAATTCAGATATAGTCCGTTTTGGGCTGGATACAGCTTCCAGCAAGCAGAACACAGTTCACACAGTGGGGAACCAAATCACGACCCACTAACAACTCACAGCACATTTACATGTAAGGAAATTCTACTGTACCAGGCAAACTGCTCTCCGGTCACGATTGCAAAGTCTCTGCACAAACCAGGGATTCAAAAGCAGCTGGAAATCCTGACAGGCCGATCACATGCAGCAAAATCTTGGTCTTCTTCAGGTATGAGCCTAGTAAAATCAGTGGCTTACTTCGTTCTCACAAACTTGGATTTAGTCTGAAATAATTCTCTTCTCTCCCTCTCAGGGGCAGCAGGCAGACATGCAGGCCACAACTCAGCCCTTTCACAGTTCTCTCATACAAAACTACACGGAACTCTTGCCCAAATCACTTGAGCTGTTCCTTCTTCACTTCTCAGCCCAGAACTAACTGAAAAATTGCAAGCAGTCTGGGAAATCTCCCAAGATCCAAAAGGTTTGGCTGGCTGGTATGTCTGTCAGCCACAACAAAGGCTCCCCCTTCAGATGCAAAAAGGCACCAAAAGCCCAAAACTACAATTCCTACAGATTTTGACTCCAGACAGCTCCTGTAGTCCAGCTGCATTTTAGGTCCCACCAATACTGATTGGTCCAATTCAGCAGTCCAGGACCAAGATAGTGGAAATAAACAAAACAGTCCTGGCTGCAAAGAAGACAGGTTAGACATACTACATTATCATTATCACGCCAAATGATTTTCAGCAAATAGTTACATCTTTCAACAGAGCTCCATCTCAGATTACTTATGACTGCAATCCAGGCAGCTCTTAAAGAGACAGTATACAGAGGCTATACAGGCACTATCTGGCAATCACATTTAAACTGCTAAAATGCAGGACACCAGCCTGGCAGTGAGCATTTAGGCAAGCTCAAGGAAGACTTTTTGGGAACCCCCATTTGTAGGAGGTTACAGAATGGTTTCTCCCACTCTATCCCCCTCTGCGCATGATGCCATGGCCATGCCCACATTTCTTATCCTAGCATCACACTGGGTCCCAATGCCAAGTGGAATCTTAGTAATCTCCAAAATGGGGGGGGGGGGATATATTATGATTTTGCTGATGGAAAGAGACAGTTAATGCTAAGGTAGGTTAAGCAGCAGTAGGAATGCCCCCCCCTTTTTACAGCTGCGTAGGCAGAGCTCCGCAGACATTTGGCTATCGTTGTAGAAGAACAGCGGGTCGCCTCTGGAACACGACCCTGTGTTCTCCTACAGTGATGCAGCAACATCATGACAGTGCTTATTCCGTAGTTGCTGTCCTCTATGATGGAGCTCCCCTTCACAGCATGGTCACCCCCCCCCCATGGTGCATTACTTCACGAGTGCACTTCTGGTACAACTGAACATGCGGATGTATCGTGCATGCATGTTTAACCCCCCATTGCCATCTTATGAGTGGCACACTGTCGCTGCTCTGAAAATGAGTGCTCTGATGTTGCCACCACCACTCTGTCACCAGTGCTGCTACCGCTCCAGTATCGCCATTTCTCTAAGAGCCATGCTGCCACAGGTAAGAGCTCACCACACCCATATCAGCTCCAACCAGAATTTGTTTTTTTTCCCAAAAACTTTGCAGGGAATCCGTTTGGATTTTTTATACCAGCAGTGGAATTTGGGTGAACAAAGCATGGTGAAGTTGTGAACCATTACAGATCATTAAGCGTTGGAGGAGAAGTCCCAGGGACCATTGAACATATTGGAATTTAATAGTCTTATTTTGGGGGAGGGTAGGCATTTGGGGTATTGTTGGGCTTGGTGAAAGTATAAAGTGTGTGCAACTTGTTCCATTTCTTGGTGTATGACGAAAGCCTACTTCTTAAATCGAGCGTCATCTTATGGATCATGGACTATATATTCTGTCTTTGGATGGTTTTAAATAGTGTTTATTGTCCCATTTCTTTACAGCACTGGTCCGATTGTAGCAAGTTTGAGAATTCTTACAGGCACTAAGATTGCTGGGTTAGTTCTACTCCATGAGGTTATGGGGGTTGGGGGATCGTTTTGAGGGTGTTTATGTTGTAACATCTTGTTTGCTGTACCTTGTTTGTCATTGTCATTGAATAATGATACAATAAAGCTAATTTTAAAATTAAAAAAAAGAAACATGCCATCCTGATTGACTAAGAATGATGTCATGATTTATAAAGAAGTGACAACTGATGAGTGAGAGGCTGGTAGCACTAAACAGAAAAAGTGCGTTACAGACCTAGACATTTCAGTCACTCACACAACTCCTCACCCCAACCTAAGCAATGGTACCAGTGTCAGCGAACTAGTTAGTTTACACTTTCACAAACCAGTTTTCAATTGGCTACTTAATCTACATACTGCAGTGTATTCAAAAATAGATTCTGTTTATTTAAGGTATTTCTTTGTACAATAGAAAATAGCTATGTAAATTGTGTTATTCTGATTGCCTAGCACACTTACTTTGTCAGGTGGGTATTTTTCAATAGTGCCCACTGAAAAACAAGTGCTGATTCAGGGTGCCCCATTACTTAGGGTATCATTGGGCACCCCGAATTAAAGTCACCAGCCACCATTATTTTCTCGCTCGCTAAGTGAGCTGTAAAGTAACAGCCCATTTCCCCATGTCCCCCTGGCAAGATTCACAATAAAAATGTAAAACCAGCAACAGTTGTGGGGAAAATTAACTCAGCTGAGAAATAGGCAAACAGTGTTTAGTGAAATTCAGCGCTATCTCCGGTAGCTATACTGTGTATGTGAGCAGCCGTACTTTTTTAGTTTTCCATACCGCAGATTGATGTCCATCTGCAGTATGCAAAAGAAAGTAAGTGCCCTCCTCTATTACTCAGTACCAGTACTGGAGCTCAGACACCCATCACTACCTTTGCCATCAAACGGCACCCCCACCCCGCTCTGCTCCCTCACTACAACCTGTCCACCACAGGAAACTCACTGAAACAATTTCTAAAATCCCAAACTGTAGCAATAGCAGGTCGCATGCTCAGTGCTACTGATGTGCCCATGCTGACTGAAGTCACCCTCACCAGAAACAGAGAAAGACCAGGAACATATATTGTTCTTCTTGTAAAAAGAAAGTCAGTTACCATCCTTTGCCCTTGGTCTTTTCTCCACCATAACCACTGCAGTCCGTGAGTGTCAGGGGTCTAATTCTGAAGAACTCATGATGATACAGTATCTTGCATCCCCCCCCCCCCACTACAGAGCTCACTGGCAATGAGTAGCGCTGAGCTGCATAAGAGCCAAAATAAAAGGGAAAAAAATCAGAAGGTCACACAGTATAATACAACAGCAGTAGCGTAGATGTCACAGTAAAACAACTGTGGAAGACTACAGTGCCCTCTACTGGAAAATACACCAGTAGGACTACTTTTCCACTGAAAGGATTTTTTTCATATATTACAATCATTTCTTATAGATTTCTTCTTATTTATTTTTTATTGTATGAAATTATTAGATGTTACCCATTTTCTAAGCACAATAATACCCTCCAGGGTCGGTGGTATTGGTCAATACCGGACCTTCCAGGGGCTATAAGTCCCTCCGCTTGTGGCATCGGGCATCATTATGCCCCTGGGCAGTCCAATATTGCCCAATACCATCCACCCGGTTGGGTATTATTGCATACATAATATTTGACCAGGAAATGCACACTAAGCTAGAAAAGGTTATTTCAAGGGGTGACTTAGGGAATGCGTTGCATGGGCCTGTTTTTACTTCTTTATTTTTATATGAAAATTGGTGACTGGGAAAGGCACACTGAGTCAAAGTTCATTTCCAGACATGATCCAGGGAAGGGGAACAAGGACGAACAGTAATACAGGACTTGCCATAGGAGCAACACAATGCTATTATCAGTAATAACTGAAACTTGCTACTGATAGTGGTAGGGCAACAACCCAAATAGCACAAGAACTTATAACAAAACATGACCCTTCAAAGGAGTGGGCAGAAAAAAGTAAAACATCTCTGGCAAGGGGAAGGAACCTCAGAAAATGATGAGGTTCTCTTATTCCTAATCAGAAAGTCATCACCCCAGTTATTTCAAATAACACACTTCACCCCTGACACATACACCATGCAAGGAAACATTCGGCATTGACAGATGCTTGTTGGTACTGTTGTAAGCATGCATGTAGGAACTTACTTGCTGAATTCTTTATATTTTTGTGCTGGTGACAGAGTACCAAACACGTCAAGCAGGGTTACATAGAAACATAGAAATTGACAGCAGAAGGTGACTGCAATATCGATCTTGTCTGCCCGATATGAGTAACTACCCCCCCCCCCATCCTTTCTGTGAAATTATACCTTTGTGCCTGTCCTAGGCATTTTTGAACCCTTTTATCATTTTGGCCTCCACCGCTTCCTGGGGCAGGCAATTCCATGGGTCGACCACCTTCTCAAGTGAAGAAGAAATTCCTAACATTGCTCCTGAATCACCCACCATTGAGCCTCATATCGTGTCCTCTAGTTCTGATGCTTTTCTTTTCCTGAAGGAGCTCCTGTACTTCTGACTTATGTATACACCTGATTTACTTGACTATCTCGGTCATGTCCCCCCCTTTCCCTCCTCTGCTCCAGGGAGAGCATGTTGAGCTTCCCTCAACCTAACCTAATATGCCATTTGATGCAGACTCTGAATCATTTTTTGTGGCTGTCCTCTGCACCTTCTCAATCCTATCAATGTCATTTCTAAGGTGCTGCCTCTAGAACTGTATGTAGTACTCCAGGTTGGGGCACACCAGTGCCCTATAAAGTGGCAGCACCACCTCCCTTCTGCTACTTGTGATTCCCCTCCCTATGCACCCAGGATACCGCTGGTCTTTAGTGTCACCTTTTCACACTGCTTCCCCACCTTTAAGTCATCTGATGTAATGGCTCCTAGGTCTCGCTCCTGGTTGGTGCATGCCAGCTGCTATCCCTCTCCCACCTTGGGGTTTCCCTTGCCTAAGTGCATGATCTTGCACTTTTCGGCTTTGAACTTCAACTGCCAGGTGTCTGACCACTCCTCGAGTTTCCTCAGGTCAGATTCCATGCTTTCAACTCCTTCTAGGGTGTCCACTCTGTTACAGATCTTGGTATTTTCTGCAAACAAACACACCGTTCCTTCCAATCCATTACTGATGTCAGCTATGAACATATTGAAGAGTAGGGGCCCCAGCACCGATCCCTGAGGCACTCCACTATACACTTCCCTCTCTGTTCATTACCACTCCATTTATCTGCATTTGTGATAGGCTTGTGGGACTCAGATTCAGACACCAGTTGAAGTACCAAAGTAAAGCAGCTTTTATTCAGCAAAGAAAACAAAATGCTATAAGTGAACCGTTCGACAAAGAAATAAAGAGGATTGGTTCATCCAAATAAACATACAGAACACGATTTTGTAAAGCACAAAACAATCAACAACCACTAGCAAGTGCTAGTGTGAAACAGGGGTCAGCTCCCTGCTGAGCCCAACAATGAACTGAATAAGAGCAGTACTTGCCCTTTATTTATAGTACTATAGTGCCATGTGATGGGGGAAGCTCCTCCCCTTTTTGCATATTTACAAGAAAGTTCTTTATTAACTAAGCTTTATTATAATCTCTCATAATGAAATACCATGACTAAGTATATTCAATCAGCTAAGGATCCTTAAGCATATTTATTTTTAGTGTAAACAATTTCTTAAAGCAAAAGTAGGCTGTCCTCATGATCTACAGGCTCGTCCCCTGGGTTCTTTGTATAAATTTAGCATTGATTCGGCCATCCAGCTCTTAATAGGAAGAGTCAGAAACAGAGGGAGGTCTTGAAGGCATGATGAAATATGTCCAATCCTTTCCACAGAGTCGACTACACAGAATAGGTAAACAAAATAAAAAAAAAACTGTAAATTATTTACATTCCTGCAATATATCCCCTTGAAGGTTCTGTCTTGCTTTCGGTTTTCAAATATTTGTTTCCTTACAATGAGCTTTTCATGCTGGGCAGAAGCACTGCATAGCGTGGTTAAAAAAAAAACTAAACACTCGCTACAGAACAGACCTCTTTCCTGCATCAATAGTGCTTTTCTAAGCATAGAGTTTAAGCGGGGAAAGGGGGTCTGTTCTAACTGCATGAAGTTCCTAAACTCTAGCAGCAGTTCATTTCAGAGCTTGCAGGCTTAAGGCTTAATTTCCTCGCTTAGGACATACCGGGAATTTCACTATTCAGAAACAGGAGAACTCATTACAGTAAGCAGCAAAACCCTTACCAAAGAGCAATTTACACCATATCTCTTTTAGTCTGAGGTTTCTTTTCCTGTTTTAGCTTTGTATTTGCTCCTTTTCTTTTACCGAGGGCTCTCTACCGGAACATTCGCACTATCGAGAAGCGAATAGTGCGAGCGTTCATGTAGACGGGTCTGCGCACATTCGAGAAGGAGATTGATCGGGATTACCATAGCAGAACATAAAGAGACCAGAAACAGAGGTAATAGTAGTCAGGGACAAAAAGAACATTAGACAGGTGGCCTTCCAGTCCAATGGGGAAAAGAATATAAGAAGGGGGGAAGATAGGGAAGAGAAAAGGAGTGCTGTTGCAACAGACTTTAAAGGGGGGAGGGTCTCGAAAGACGCTATGCAACCCTGTCACAAACTCCTCCCCACCTAAGAGAAAACCCAACATAAGGGTTTTCATATAGCTTAGAGAAGAATTCCCTAAGCAGGTATCATTCAAACAGTTCTCTCAATAGAGAGATGGAGCTTCAGCCCACCCACTCTCCGAAGCTCCACCTCGGGGTCCCAATTCAAAAACAAACTAAAGAATAGAGAGGTATCAAAAGCTATCCTCTGATGCTGATAATTCAATACCCCGAGGTCTGTTGTTACCTGATTAGTGTCCTGTCCTGTTCCATACCGGGAGAGGTAATCTGCATTTCTATTTGCAGGCCCTGATCTATGCTTTATGGTAAAGCGATAAGGCTGCAGAGCCAAATACCGTCGCATTATGCAAGGGTTTTTATCTTTCATAGCCTGAAGCCAGCACAGCGGATTGTGGTCTGTCCAGACCTCGAAATCCACTCCCCAAAGATAAAACTTTAATGCTTCAATAGCCCATTTTAGGGCTAAACATTCCTTCTCGATGGTAGAATATTTAGTTGCTCTACTATGTAATTTTCTACTTATGTATATTACTGGATGTTCTTCTCCTTCAATTATTTGTGTTAACACTGCACCTATACCAGTGTTAGAGGCATCAGTTTGTACAATAAAAGGAAGATTAAAATCTGGACTTTTTAATATAGGTGATGCACATAAGTAACCCTTTATGGTACAGAATGCCTTTTCGCAGTCTGGTGTCCATTTTACTGTATAGGGGTGATTTTTCTTTGTTAAATCCATTAAGGGACTGGCTATGGTTGCAAAATCAGGTACAAATCACCTATAATAACCAGCAAGCCCTAAAAAGGATCTTACATGGCATTTTGTAAGGGGCCGGGGACTATTTGCCACTACATCCACTTTCCCAATGTCAGGTTTTATTTGGCCCCCTCCAATCCGGAATCCCAAGTATTTTACCTCTCTCATAGCTAGGGCACATTTTCCAGGATTTATTGTTAACCCAGCCTGTGAGATGGCTGTCAGAACTTGTGACAAATGTTGTAAGTGATCTTCCCAATTCTGGCTGAACACCACAACATCGTCCAAGTAAGCGGCACTATAACTCATATGTGTTCTGAGCACATTGTCCATAAATCTTTGGAAAGTAGCTGGTGCTCCGTGAAGTCCAAAGGGCATGGTGGTAAACTGGAAATGACCCAAGGGAGTGCTGAAAGCAGTTTTATCTTTATCGTGTCTACTCAGGGGAATCTGCCAGTACCCCTTTGTCAAATCAAGGGTACTGATGTATTTAGCTTTTCCAAGGCGGTCTACAATATCATCAATTCGGGGCATGGGATATGCATCAAATTTTGAAATAGCGTTCAGGCGGCGGTAATCTAAGCAAATCCTAATGACTCCTTCCTTCTTACCCACGACCACCATAGGGGAACCCCATTCGCTAGTAGATGGTTCTATAACCCCTAAGGCCTGCATTTTCTCTACTTCTTTAATAACATCCCCGCTTACCTTCTCAGGTATCCGATAGGGCTTTTGTCTAATAACTATCCCTTGGTTCAAGTGTATCTGATGCTCCACCCCTTTTGCTTTCCCTGGTTGAGAGAAAAACATTCCTGTAAAAGATTTTAACATCTTCTCTAATTCTATTCTTTGTCCCTCCTCAAGGTCAGGGTTAATGGTTATTAGTTCACAGCCCCCGGTTCCTTCCAATCTCTGGTAAGCTTGCTCCATTTCACTATTAGATTGTTTGGGACATATAAATAGAGTAGGAGTAGTCTCTGTAGTCTCTCTATCATGCCATTTCTTAAGAAGATTAGCATGATATATTTGTAACCTTTTTCATCTCTCAGGAACATCTATTTCGTAACTGACAGGACCGACTTGTCTCTGTACAATATACAGTCCCTGCCACTTCATAGTCAACTTGCTCTCTGTGGAGGGTAGTAGTAATAATATCTCATTCCCGGGTTGCAGATTTTTATGTCCCACTCCTTGATCATAATATTTCTTTTGATCTTTTTGTTTTCCTAGGTTATTCTGATGGGCCAATGTAATGTATTTGGTTAGCCTTTGCCTTAATTGAGTTATATACTCTAAAGTCGGGGTACCTTCATGTCCCTTTTTGCTCTCCCATTTTTCTTTTATGATATCTAGAGGCCCCCTTGGATTTCTCCCATACAGTAACTCGAATGGAGAAAATCCAGTAGAGGCCTGAGGAACTTCCCTGTATGCAAATATTAAGTAAGGCAGGTTAAGATCCCACACTTTCCCTTCATCCTGAACATATTTCATGAGCATCTTTTTTAAGATTTTATTAAATGTTTCCACCATCCCATCAGTTTGGGGATGATATGGAGAAGTGTACAAAGCCCCAACACCCAAAGATTGATAGAGGTGGGCTAATAGTAAGGATCGAAAGTTACTGCCTCTATCCGTAAGGATTTCCCTAGATACTCCCATTCTACTAAATATTTTTAAGAGTTCCTCCACAATTTTGGGGGCGGTGACTGTCCGTAGGGTATTGCCTCAGGGTAACATGTGGCATAGTCACACACCACAAGGATAAAGTGATTGCCCTTATTACTTTTTGGCAGAGGTTCCCACAATGTCCATTGCTATACGATCAAAAGGGGTATCTGTCAAAGGAAGTGGTTGCAAGGGCACTTTGTCTGATTTGGTTATTTTATTTATTTATTGAAAATGTTTCACCAGGAAAGGCACACTGAGCAAAGAGATGCTCGTCTCATGGTGCGACCTGGGGGAAGGGGTTACAGTGGAGGAAGGTATAGATACTACAGTTGAAATTAGGAGTAGAACAATACAGATAATGAACCTAGTTGGGTGGGATTACATTTGAACTTGTTACATAAGGAGAACAGTACAAAATATGATCATCAAGGACAGGGTATACATATCATGGGTGCACATCGAGGGCAATACATGATTACATAAGTGCCAGTAACAGAACTTGAGTGCCAGTAACAGAACTTGAGCTGAAGCGAGATGCACCAAGTTGGCAGTAGGAATTGGAGAGCGAAGACAGGGGGTTAAGGAGGGGTGGACTAGTAAACACTAGGTGTGTGGGGGGTGCTTTAGGTGTGGTGGGGGAAGAAGAAGGGAGATAGTAGCAGTGAGTAAGACTGAAGAGCGTAGGTTATTTAGGAAGGAGGAGGGAAGGGAGATATTAGGAGAGAATAAGAGTGAGTAAGAGTGTAAGTGCATAGGGCAGTGTATAAGCCAGACAATTAGGCGAAGGCAGAGTCGCTGGTCAGGCACAAAGTGGGGACGGGGAAGAGAATCTATCAGTGGGGGGGGAGGTCAGGGGCAGTTACAATTTGGTGCAAGGAAGTTAGTGAGGGCAGAGGATAGGGAGTGTTTGGATGAAGAATGGCGGATCTGGGCCAGCAGGCTGTTCCAGAGTTTAGGGAAGAGGTAAGAGAAGGCCAATTGGTCTGTGGTGGTCCTTCGGTGAGAGATGACTAATAGCCTATTGTCAGTAGACCTGTGGGCGTGGGTGGGGGTAGATAGGGAAGATAGGGAGGATACAAGGTACGGAGGGAGGGAGCCAAGCCAGAAGTTGGAAGCAAATTTAACACTGTGAAGTAGGCGCTGGTTACTCAGGGATGGCAGGGCCAGGGAATGGTAGAGCGCGCAGTGATGTGAGTGGGGGGGGCATCAAGGGCAAAGTGGCAGAAAACGTTAAAGAGGGGGTCCAGTCTGGCTAGGGTGGTCTTAGAGGCGGAGCTGTAAACAACATCATAGTAGTCGAAGGAGGGTAGAATCATTTTCTGGACTAATTCACATCTGACAGGTAGCAGGAGACTAGTGCAGTTTCTATAGAGGGCACCAAGTTTTGGACGCAGTTTTGAAATGATGGCATCCATGTGTGTGGAAAAGGAGAGGTGGCAATCAAGCCAAACCCCTAGATACCTGAAGGAGGGCATTTCATCAAGGATGGTGTTATTTAGGGTATGGAAGATCAGAGGGGAGGTGAGTTTGGATAGACGCTGCTTAGTGCTGAAAGACATAGAGACAGTTTTCTTGGCATTTAGGGAGAGTTGATTGGTGTTGAACCCATGCTGGATTTTGTTGAAATCGGTTTGAAGTTTAGAGGTGACTTCTTTGTGGGTCCGGCCGGAGGTAAAGAGGACCGTGTCGTCAGCATACATGTGGATTGCGGTAGTGGAGCAAGAGTTCGGCAGATCATTTAGAAGGATGGAGAAGGGGATGGGGCCAAGAACTGAGCCTTGGGGAATGCCAGTGGTGATGGGGGGGAGGTGTAGTCAGCTATTTTAGTGGATTGGGTTCTATTTTGTAGGTAGGCACTGAACCGGTTTGTGGCGGACGCTGCTAACCCAGCCCCTGATAGGCAAGATAGTAGGAGAGAATGGGATACCGTGTCGAAGGCTTTTGCTAGGTCAATGAAAATAGCAGCAGTGATTAGCCCTTTGTCCATCCCAGTGAGGATGGAGTCCATGAGTCTTAGTACGGAAGAGGTGGTAGAGTGGTGTTTTCTGAAACCGGACTGAAATGGAGTGAAGAAGTTAGTTTCTAAGAGAAAGTGGGAGAGTTGGGATAGCACTAGGTGTTCCTGGAGTTTGGCGAGGGCGGGGAGAAGGGAGATGGGATGGTAGTTAGTTGTGGAGGTAGGATCACCACCTTTTGGTAGGGGTAGGACAGTGGCATGCTTCCATTTGGAGGGGAGTGACTCGGTGATGAATGAAAGATTTAGTAGGGCCTCGAGGGGAATAGCGATGGGGGCAGATAGGAAGAGGAGTTTGTTATCGAGACCATCAGGGGATTTGCCTTTGGAGGGGTTCAGGGAGTGAAGGGCATCTAGGGTTTCGGTGGGGGAGATGAGTCTGAAGGAAAAGGGGTTCCTACCAGGTGGTAGGGGGATAGATATCTGGGGAGTGGGTGTGGTTGCAGGAGGTAGGGAATCTAGGAGGGCCATGGTGCAAGTAGTGAAATAGGAATTAAACTCGGAGGCTACCTTCAGAGGGTCGGAGAGGAGAGTCCCTTGGGCAAGGAGGAGAAGTGGGGGATTTGCTGTTTGGGGGGAGAAAAGGGAGTTAATGACTTTCCAGAATTTAGAAGGTCTCCCAAGATTTGCATTTAGGGTGTTGTTAAAATATTCAGCCTTAGCTAAGCAGATGGCCTTTGTGCACTTGTTGCGGAGCATGTGGTAGGTGATATAGTCACCTGGGAGGAGCATGGATTTGTAATTTCGCCAGGCCTTGTCATGGGCTTGTTGGCAAGCTATCAGCTCAGGGGATAACCAGGGTAGGTGAGACCCACTAATTCTAGCCCGGCGCAGGGGAGCGTGTTTGTCCCAGGTGGTGCAGAAGGTGTTCCGAAAGTGCGTAAGGGCAGAATCCATGTTAGAACAGCTTGAGCTTGGGTCCCAATTAGAGTGAGATAGATATTCCAGGAGGGGGGAGAGGTTGAGGGATTTATATGACCGTTGGAATATAAATTTGGGAGGGGATTTAACTCTGTGGATTTTACGGACCAAGTAGATTAGGTGGTGGTCACTAATGGAATCAGGGAGGTTATAGTAGCCACTTTCTGACATTCTTGGCAGCTTTGACAATAAGTGGCTACCTGATCATGAATCCCTGGCCAAAAGTACCGATTTAGCAGCCAACTTAGGTTTTTCCCTCCCTAAATGTCCTGCCATAGGGATGTTATGAGCTATGGTTATTAATTGCTGTCTAAAACACATAGGCACCACCAATTGTTCTATTACACACCCCGTTTTAGGATTCTTACACTCCCTATACAGCAATTGGTTATGTATCACATATCTAGGATATCCTGTCTGACTATCTACTTCCACAACCTGTGAAAAATAAGGTGTTAAACTAACATCAGTAATTTGCTCATTTTTAAACATCTCATTTACATCAAGGTTGCTTTCAGCAATTGGAGTGTCCTTTTTACAGTTCCATAACATCCTTGCCCTGCGTCTGTCGACTTTGACTTTCTGTCCTTTCCAGGGGCATGATATATGTCCTCATCAAAAGGGAACATCTGGGGAAATGTTAGTGACTGCTTGCTTTGTGCCCTGGTGGTAATAGCAGTTACTTGAGAGTCCATACCCATTAGTGCATCAAATGCAGGGTAGTCATGTCCAATAACCACTGGCACAGGCAGGTTAGGTACTAGGCCTACGTCCATTTTATGGTCTTGCCCTTGAACACTCAGGGTAATATGTTGCACTGGATAGGCATGTACATCTCCATGGATACACGTGACCCTGGTTGTGTCTTTACTATTTCCTTCAGGCAACAAAGATACTTGTACCAAGGTCTGTTTGCTACCAGAGTCTAAAGGGCAGGGACCTCTTTCCCATTTATTTGTACTGTAGTCAGATATTGACCCAAATTAGCAAGAGCTAGATGTGAATGTTCCTTCTTTTTGCATGGGCAATATCTGGCAATGTGTCTTATCCCTTGGCAATCATGGCATATGATGTCTGGATTAGGTCCTCGACCCACCCTGGTGGCTCCTAGTGTCCCTTCACTGCTTCCCCCAATGACAGGTGATACCCCTACATGATTAGTATTAGAGATGGGAACAGTTCTTACCATGGGTGAGGGTCCATGAGCCCCCAAATGTCCTCTCATTCTTGGAGGTCTTGCCGTTATGTAATCTTCTGCTAGGTCAGTGGCTTTTTGTGCAGACTCAGGACGATGCTCCCTCACCCACATTTGTACATCTGGTGGAAGAATTTTTATAAATTGTTCCAAGGTGATATCTTCCATTACTTGCTCCATTGCCCTTGAAGTAGGTTTCAACCATTTATTACTTAAGTCTCGCAATTGGGTATATGCTTCCTGAGGGGAGGCAGCAGAATGATATTTAAAGGTTCTAAACCTTTGTTGATAGGTCTCGACACTAATATCATATCTTTTAAGGATGACTCGGCATACATAATCATAATCATTAACATGGGCACTGTCCACATTGTTATAAGCCAATTGTGCCTTTCCTGATAAATAGGGAGCGAGCCACACCACCCACTGTTCTTTAGGCCAACGACAAGCTTCTGCCACTCTTTCAAAGGTTGTGATATATGCTTCAATATCATCTGATTCAGTCAATTTAGATATTTTAATGTCTTTTGGTCCTTCTTGTTCTCTGGGTGCGTGCGGTCTTGTTGTACCTAATGTCTGAATGGCTCTAATAGTGTCAGTCCAACGGGTCTCATTCTGTATGCGGTCCACCTCCCGTTGTTTCTCTAGTTCCATCTGTCGTACACACAGCCACCTTAATAGATCATGTACCTCTTCGGGGGGGTCTATCCTCAGGTTCCTTCATCTTCGGAGCAGTGGCACCTCCTTCAGTCTCCTTTTCCTCTTTCTTTGTCTCTTTCCGTCGTACATCTGGTAATCCAGTCAGTAAAGGTATTTGGGATAATTCGATCATCCTGCGAGTCTGGATCCCACCCGGACTGGGTTCACTGGTAACTGGCTGGCTGACAGCTGATGGCTCCAACATAGTGTACTATGAATACCAGGTCTGGTATTCCACCCTCGAGACAGCGTCTCAAAGGTAACCCACTTCTAACATCAGTGTGATAGGCTTGTGGGACTCAGATTCAGACACCAGTTGAAGTACCAAAGTAAAGCAGCTTTTATTCAGCAAAGAAAACACAAATTCTATAAGCGAACTGTTTGACAAAGAAATAAAGAGGATTGGTTCATCCAAATAAACATATAGAACACAATTTTGTAAAGCACAAAACAATCAACAACCACTAGCAAGTGCTAGTGTGAAACAGGGGTCAGCTCCCTGCTGAGTCCAACAACGAACTGAATAAGAGCAGTACTTGCCCTTTATTTATAGTACTACAGTGCCATGTGATGGGGAAGCTCCTCCCCTTTTTGCATATTTACAAGAAAGTTCTTTATTAACTAAGCTTTATTATAATCTCTCATAATCAAATACCATGACTAAGTATATTCAATCAGCTATGGATCCTTAAACATACTTATTTTTAGTGTAAACAATTTCTTAAAGCAAAAGTAAGCTGTCCTCATGATCTACAGGATCCTCACCTTGGTTCTTTGTATAAATTTAGCATTGATTTGGCCGGCCAGCTCTTATAAGGAAGAGTCAGAAACAGAGGGAGGTCCTGAAAGCATGAGGAAATATGTCCAATCCTTTCCACAGAGTCGACTACACAGAATAGGTAAACAAAATAAAAAAAAATGTAAATTGTTTACATTCCTGCAATATATCCCCTTGAAGGTTCTGTCTTGCTTTCCCTTTTCAAATATTTGTTTCCTTAAAATGAGCTTTTCATGCTGGGCAGAAGCACTGCATAGCGTGGTTAAAAAAAAAAACTAAACACTCGCTACAGAACAGACCTCTTTCCTGCATCAATAGTGCCTTTCTAAGCATAGAGTTTAAGCGGGGAAAGGGGGTCTGTTCTAACTGCATGAAGTTCCTAAACTCTAGTAGCAGTTCGTTTCGGAGCTTGCAGGCTTAAGGCTTAATTTCCTCGCTTAGGACATACCGGGAATTTCACTATTCAGAAACAGGAGAACTCATTACAGTAAGCAACAAAACCCTTACTAAAGAGCAATTTTCACCATATCTCTTTTCGTCCGAGGTTTCTTTTCCTGTTTTAGCTTTGTATTTGCTCCTTTTGTTTTACCGCGGACTCGCTACCACCGGAACATTCGCACTATCGAGAAGCGAATAGTGGGAGCGTTCATGTAGACGGGTCTGCGCACATTCGAGAAAGAGATTGATCAGGATTACCATAGCGGAACATAAAGAGACCAGAAACAGAGGTAATAGTAGTCAGGGACAGAAAGAACATTAGACAGGTGGCCTTCCAGTCCAATGGGGAAAAGAATACAAGAAGGGGGGAAGATAGGGGAGAGAAAAGGAGTGCTGTTGCAACAGACTTTAAAGGGGGGCGGGGGGGGGTCTCGAAAGACGCTATGCAACCCTGTCACAGCATCTGTTGTATTCTTCCCTTCAGCCCCAGCCCCATCCTTCAGCTGGTTCAATGAAACCATTCAGGTTGATCATCTCCTTGTGGGTGGAATGCCATAGTTCTTGATACCATACATTGCCAGAAATTCCTTGACAAGGCAACTTTCAGAGTCTCTTCCCCTAGTCTGAATATATTCTCTGAGGTATTCCACTGTGATCCACACAGTGCTGGAGAACTTTTACTACTGTGCTTGCTTTCTGGTCCTTGGTGAAATGTGTTTGAGAAAACCTTGTGCAATGCCCAGTCATTACTAAAATGCTACCAATGTTTTTATTGTCTGTCTCCATGGAGAGGAAAATTCATGCCATACCCATTCTAACTGTACACTAGTCTGAGTGTTTATTTGAAACAGTGCTTTTTTTGGCAAAGGTTCTCTCTTTTTGCATCTGGAACACTGTTTGTAGTAGTGTTCAATATTCATCACCATCACTAGCGCTACTTTTTCTCCACAGAGGAAGGGATGTGGGGCGGGGAACAGACCGCCCAGCTGAACTGCTGCAGTCGGAGTTGCCTGAGTTCAGCTCAGACAGCATTGTTGCAGATCAGTGGGGAAACATTTGTCCTTTACAATTGTTCTTGCATTTAGGTTGTAGCTGGGATCAGGACTTGCAGTGTGGGAAGGCGCCAATCTATCCTATTGTTGGGGGTTTCTGCAGGCATTTGGGGGCTTTTTGCTTTTGTACAGCTGTGGTGACTTGTTCTGTACTTTTGGTTTTTTTTCTTAGGAGCCGGGGAGCAACAGCCGAAGTAAAAGGCTGCACTGAGCAGCAGTGTATGGGCTCTGATTTATTTTAAATACAGCTGATTGTTTGTTTTTTCTTTCAGACTCCGGGAGTTTAAGGTGCAGCTGAAGATTCACTCACATTACTGAAGCACATCCTAGGGGCCAGTTGCCATGATGGGAAAAAAGGTGCCAAATCACACAAAGAGGCTGAGGGTATTTATAGGGAGCCCTGTCTGTAAGTGCCACTAACACTACTTTTTCTCCACAGAGGAAGGGATGCAGGACAGTGAACATACCATTTGACCAACTTGCTGTAGCCGGAGTTCAGCACGGGCAACATTGTTACAGATCAGTGGGGAAAGATTTGTCCTTTACATTTGTTCTTGCATTTAGGTTGTAGCTGGGACTGGGACTTGCAGCTTGGTAAGGTGCCTATCTATGCTATTGCTGGGGTGTTTCTGCAGGCATTTGGGGGCTTGTTGCTTTCTTACAGCTGTGGTGAATTGTTCTTTTCTTTTTGTTTTGTTTTCTTAGGAGCTGAGGCGCAACAGCCAAAGTAAAAGGCTGCACTGAGCAGCAGTGTATGGGCTCTGATTTCCAATACGGCTGATTGTTTTCTTTCAGACGCTGGGAGTTAGGCCCACCCCGAGGTCACCCACCTTTATAGGCTGACAATTACTTAATACTTCCTGCTGTGCACAGGAACAAACACAAGGGGTACTGGCACCATATCATTCTGCAGTCTGTTCTATCTGCAGAAGCATCTGAGTAGTAACCCCTTTATATAGGTAAAGTCTGGTTGCAAACATAACCCCTAAGGGAGGAGAGAGAGAAAGGAAAAAGGGAAAAAAGATTAGGGAACAGTAAGGGTAAAGACTCAAATAGGATCAAACCACCAGGGCAAGTAGAACCATGGATTAGTCGGTGAAACCAAGTAGTTTAGAACAGGGAAGCACCAGAAGCAGCACCAGGAGCATGGAGTGGTGCAGTGCAATGGTTGTGGGGCAGCAGTATTCAGAAGGACATTCTGGATATTGCGGTGCTGCCCAATCTGAAGGCACCTCTCTGGGCTGAGGGCAGAGGTGAACATCTCTGGGCTGCACTGGAAAGGATGCAAGGTACCTCTTTTCCCACTCAATGACCACCTAGCCAACCTCCATTCACTAAGAGGATGCCAAGCAGCAGGAATGGATGGACTACAGTAGGCTCAGGGAGGGTGAGGGTGGCGGTGTAGAGACCCATCCCCACGGTGGTAACACTATGAAACTCCTTCAAAGTACTGGAGAAATGGGATGGTCCAGCAGAGGCCCCCAAGATAGCGTCTGAGAGGGATGGAAGGGACGTCCAAGCTGGACCCCGAAGGGAAGACAGTGGTAGACCCCAGCGGATAAGGGAGCAATTACTGGTGGGAGATTCCATTATCAGGGGACTCAAGCTGGTAATGGGGAGAAATGGGGATAGGAAGATAAAGTGCATGCCAGGAGGCACTGCTCGAAGGGACAGCAGGCAAATCCTAGGGATCTCAAGGGCAATTGCTAGGAGGGGGAGCTCCATGTCATTGTCCACTTGGAAAGAAATGATCACACAAGGGATGAGGCGGGGTTAGGTCAAGTGCAGGAGGAATTTAAGGGACTGGGAAGGAGCCTCAGGCAGACATCAACCTCCGTGTCCTTCTCTGAGGTGCTGCCTGTCCAAGGTATGGGGGAGGGTAGGACACGTCACATCATCAACTTCAACAACTGGCTGAAGGAGTGGTGCAAGGGTGAGGGTTTTGGCTACGTAGGAGACTGGGGCCCCACCTGGGGGGATGGGGGCCTGTGTAAAATAGACGGCCTGCAGCCATCCAGGGAGGGAACTACAGTCCTCACCACTAAGTTTAAAAACTTCCTCAAGAAGGATTTAAACTTGCCAGGGAGGTGGAGGTGGAGGTAGAGTAGAAGGTGAACTGGATCCACCCTTATATCAAATAAATATAAATTTAAGCCCTAGCAGTAAATACAAATCAGATCACCCAAACAGTCACATAAACAGGGAACAGACCAATTCAAACAGGGCCAGGGAAGACAGTGAGTCTAGTAGGAGGAGGAGGAGGAGGCAAATGGGCATGGGGAGGGGGGCAGAAATCACACACTGGAGAACCATGTGCACCAGTGCTCACAGCCTGAGCAACAGAATCAGTGAGCTAGAGACTACTGTGGTAGAAGCAAATCTGGACATAGTGGCCTTCACTGAAATGTGGTGCAATGACAACCAAAGCTTGGAGGTGGTTACTCCAGGATATTATTTATTTAGAAGGGATAGAGCCAGCAAAAAAGGGGGAGGGGTGGCACTGTATGTCAGGGACAATATTAAGGCCACAGAGCAACAGAGTAATCAGGGTAATGGAGAAATTCTAAGGGTCACAATAGAGAAGAGGAAGGGAAGAGCCATCTGTACAGCGGTGGTCTACAGACCCCTATCTCAGGAGGAATCGATGGACATGGAAATGGTAAATTCAATTTAAAAAATGGCACATAAAGGGGAGAGGTTGTTAGTAGGGGACTTCAACCTCCCAGATGTGGACTGGAGCTTAAATACAACTGCAACAACTAGGAGCAGAAAATTCCTTGAAGGCCTCACTGAGGCATTTCTAACACAACTGGCCACAGAACCAACTAGATAGGGGCAATACTGGACCTGGTGCTTTCAAACAGGGAAGATGTGGTTAAGGTCTCGGTGGGAGAGCACCTGGGTAACAGTGGTCACCAGACAGTGTGGTTTGAGGTGCTAGCTGAGCAGGAAACAAGCTCCACGAGGACAGAAATCCTAGACTTCAGAAGAGTGAACTATGGTAAAATGGGAGATTTCCTGAAGGCAGTCCTGGGGGGGGTCAGAGATGTCAACGGTGGGGGAGCAGTGGAAGACAATAAAGGCAGGCATTGAAGATGCAACACAACTGTTCATCAAGCAATTAAACAAAGGAAAGAAAAGAAAGAACCCACAATGGTTCTCTAGAGAAGTGGCAGAAAGGGTCAGGGCAAAGAGGCTGGCCTTTAATGGTTACAAACAGAGTCAGAAAGAAGGAGACGGATAGATTTACCAGGTTAAAAACAAAGGGAAGCAGGGAAGGCAGTTAGGATGGCAAAAGTGCACACAGAAGAAAGGATAGCAGATTCAACAAAAAATGGAAACAACACTTTCTTTAGATATATAAATGATAGGAAGAAAACTGGAGTGGGTATTGTCAGTCTGAAAACTGAGAGGGAGGGAGGATGATGGACTCAAGGCAGAAGTACTGGATGATTATTTCTGTTCAGTATTCACTGTGGAGGGAGTAGGAGATGGCCCATCATTAAATGTAAGGGACACTAAGGGTAGGGATACATTCTCAGTGGAAAGAATCCACAGGGAACTCACAGCAATGAAGGTCGATAAGGCAATGGGACCGGATGGAGTACACCCTAGGGTGCTGAAAGAGTTGAGATAGGTGTTGTGGCACCACTAACAACTTTGTTCAGTCTATCTTTTAATCCTGTCCTTTTCTTAGTCTTTCTAAGTTCCAGTTGGGTGCCTCCTTCAGTATTGGCAACTTCACCCCATACATTTTGACCCCTCTCCCCCAACAACTTAGGTTAAAACTATTTTCGCATTTGTTCTTATACTCAAACCCAACTTTGTACTACCCCTTTTACTGAGGTGAAGGCCATCTTGACAAAAAGCAGATGGATCATCTATAAATTCTTCCCAGTGTGTTATACACCCAGATTGTTCCCTTAAGGTCCAGCTTTTTCTAAATGCCAAGAAGACAGTCTCAATGACCTTTGGGACCAGGCAGAAACTCTCTAGGCTCCCAGCCCTACCCACCTTCCACACCCTTGATGGGACCACCTTGGAGGACATCTCCTCATTTCGATATCTGGGAGTTTGGCTGGATCAGCACCTCAACTTCTCTGTGCATATTGATGCTACCCTGAAGAAACTGCACCCCAAGCTTGGTGCTCTGTACAGGAATCGTAGTTGCATCCCACTGACTGCAAGGCGCGAAATTGTCTAGAAGATGATACTCCCCATCTTTGACTACTGTGACGTAGTCTATGGTGCTGCTACCACATCTTCCCTGACCAAGTTGGACACTCTCTTTAACTCCTTCTGCCACTTTGCTGTTGACTCCCCTTCCTGCTCCCACCACTGTGAACTCTATCACTCTCTAACCTTCCTTCCACTATCTCACAGATGCATCTCTCACTGGGCCAAACTAACCTCCAAATTCTGGTTCAGGGGGCTCCCCTCCTATCTCTCATCCTCTCTTTACACTCTGCCTCCCCCCACCCACTCTCTCAGATCAAATGACACCCGCACCTTGACGGTCCCTCTCTGCTCCACCCTCATCAGTCAGACTGGTTTTGCCCATCGTTTCCCTAAAATCTGGAATTTCCTACCCCCTAAAATACGTCACTCCTCCTCCAACTACTCCCTTACCTCAGCCCTACACAATTACCTTTCGCTCAGCTGTTCCTGCTTTAACCCACCTTAATACCTATCTCCAGTTTCTGACTTCCTACTAAGAGCGCCCCTGGCAGGGTCCTCAACATCCTGAAGGGGAAATCAGGAAATGGCTACCCCTTCTCCTCATATTCAGTTCTTGCCTCTCCCCCCCTTCTCCTCCTGCCCTTATGGATCACCAGTGTGCACAGCCTAACCCCATCCTTTTTACTCCAACAGCACTTGCGTACTACCTTGAGCCTGCTCCTGGTACATTCATGCACTATAAATGGTTCTATTGCATTATTACTGTTTTGTACATTCATATGCTCTTTTGTACGATTTTGGACATGTAATTTACCCAATGTTCCACTACTGTTTATTGTACAATACCTCGTGTTCCAACTGTTGCCCAATCTTACAATGCTGTGTTGTTTGTGCTACCCACATACTATTGTAACTGATCATCCTTCACAACCCTATGTAACCCCTCCCCCCAGGTCGCACCGTGAGATGAGCAACTTGTTGTTCAGTGTACCCTCCTGGTGAAACATTTCAATAAATAAATAAAGACATAACCAAATATTAATACATTTTATTTTTTTTATATTCAAAGTTGTTTCTCTAGGTACTGGTAACATTTCAGAAAATACCACACTACTGTTCAGTTTCCTAGCCTCCGCCCAGAATTCTTTATATTCCTTCATTTCATCCCTATTCTGACATTTATTATTGTTCACTTCAGCATGTAAGATAACAGTGGCATTTCCATCCTTTTCCTTCACAATATTAGCCAGCATGTTCTTAATGTCAGAAATTTTTGCCCCTGGGAAATAGCTGGTAGTAACATGTTCCTTACTGACATTTGATGTATATCTGTATATTTTAGTATAGGTTCTCCTAGTACATAAACTGTTTTATGTACCATCTCAGTGGGGTGCCTGTTGCTATGCTCGTTTCCTGAGTCATTAGACATCGATGGTACAATATCCATAATCGATTCGGATATAGTTATTTCTAATGGTTTATCCTGTACACACATTTGCTGAGGTCCGAGAACCACATTACTCCCGAGCTCACATTCTCCATTTAGCATTGTTAAGCTAGTCAGATTGTCATTGTTATGAGTTGTTGTCTGTAGTGTCTGGTTAGCTATCATACTACTCCTCTCCAGATCCACACTATCCCTCCCACTACCCTTAACCACTCCCTCATCATCACCAACATGTTGTACACTAGAAGCCCCCATACTGGGGGTATCCACTCCTCCACCAGCATTCTTCATATCCAATAATAATAGGGGATTGAAGCTATTCTGAAACTTTAAACTCAAGTCATAGCTCTCCTTCTAACCTTTTTGTATTTCCTTTGTTCTGTCTCCCACCTATTTTCTTTATCTATTTCTCTGCCCCAATTTTTTTCTTTCTCTATTACATGCCCTACTTCACTATTGCTTGTGTTCCTAATATCAACTTCTCCTTCCTGCAACAGGTTATTCTGATGTGCAGTTATAAGCTTAATTTCCAATTGCAGCAACGTGTTCCTCAGTTCTTTAATCAATGAACATTCATCACATGGGAATATAAGAACTTTGTTAGCCACCTCAGTGCTACATTTTTTGTACTGAACGCAACGTATCCCCAAGAACCCACCTTCTATTCTAACAACATTGGTATCCATCTTAAAGTCCTATTTCCTAGCCAGCACTATGAATCACTATAATAAGTAGTGTTTGAACGTCTGTACCTTAAATGTTTGTGACATATTTGTCGTCTTTTTCTCTTTGCTTCCACAGGCAAAATTGATAGCCCAGAAAATAGATATATGTATGATTTCTGAAACATGGTGGGAAGGTGAAGTTGATTGGAATAGAAATATAGAGGGCTACTCACTCTTTGCTAAAGATAGACAAAATAAGAAGGAGGTGCTGTAGCTATCTATATGAAAAATGATATCAACAGAACAGTTTACAGTCTCCCTAATGATGTTAATATTGAATCACTCTGACTAGCAATACAAGAAGGAAATGAAAGAAAGTTCTATCTAAACATATATTATGGGGCTCCAAAGTCGAATAGAGCTGTAAATGAAGATACTGAAAGACAAATTGAACACATGACTGAGAAAGGGGATATTATAATTGCTGGGGATTTTAACCATCTAGGGATTAAATGGTGCTCTGAGAATGCATTAGGTGGTAATATAAATAACCATTTCCTAGAAGCCATTAGTATGGCATGCTTGAGCCAAATGGTCTATAAACTAACATGAGGGAAAAATGTGCTGGATTTAGTTATTACTAATAATACTGAATTGGTTTCTAATATTAAGATAAAAGAAAACCTGAGTAACTGTGACCATAGTTTAGTGGCATTTGTTATGAAGAAACACATCTATCACATTGTAAGAGGTAATACAGTAGTTAAAAACTACAAGGGGCTGATTTTAACAGTATTAGACAAGAGTTACTAAAATGGGATTAGGAGAGTGAATTTGAGGTTAGGAATACTGATGAAATGTGGACGTGTTTCAAGAATAAACTATATAGCTTGGAGAATAAGTACATTCCTGATTAAAAAAAAAACTGTATAACAGTAAGGGCAAATTGCCAGTTTGGTGTACCAGCAAGGTGTTGAAAATGAGTAAAAAAAAAAAGGTGTCCTATCATGGGGTGAAAGCTGTAGGCACCGTGGAAAATGTTGAAAATTATAAATCTGTTTTCAAACAGTTTAAAAAGGCAGTCAAATCTGAGCATAATAAAATAGAATTCAGTCTAGTAAATAACAATGATAACGGTAAGAGTTTTTATGCCCATTGTATTTATTTATTTAAAATTGGTGACCGGGAAAGGCACACTTAGCCTAGGCTCATTTCCAGGTGTGACCCGGGTACAAGGAGTACACTGAAGTATGCTGAAGAATACAACAATTTTACTTTTTTGTTACAGACAGTATGGACAACATGTAGAAATAGAGTACAACTGTAAATCTATACAGCATGTAGAAATAAAGTAACTTCAATCTATACAACATGTAGAAATAAAGAACAGGCATAAGTCTATACAGTATGGTATAAGCATGTGCAGGAGTTGTCTGGCAGAGAAACTGGAATTCATTTGGAGGTCAGCTTAAAAAAAAGAAATTGGAAGTATGGGGCCTCAGAGTGTAGGATTAGGCCTGAGTAGGGGTGGGTCCCTTGGAGCATCATTAGCAGCGAGGGGAGGAACCTGAGGAGTTGTTTAATGGTTGAGAGGGAGGAGGCCTGGCGAAGGTTGGGTGGAAGGTTATTGCAAAGGAGAGGCAGATGGTATGAAAAGGCAGCTTGACCGGTCACAGTGTGGTGGCATGGGAGGTGGAAAGTGCATGCGTCCCTGTGGCGGAGGGAGTAGCCTAGGGAATTTGCTGGTGAAAGGGAGGTAGGGAGCCTAACCAGTATTTAACTATGAGGGAGGCACTGTGGATGGTTCTCCTGTGTGAGAGCGGGGCCAGTGAGAGAGTTGTGTAGAGGATGCAGTGATGAGTAAGTGGGGGGAGGGAGGCTGTGGCAAAATGACAGAACGAGTTGAGTAGGATGTCAAGTTTGTAGATAACGTCCACATAGTCCAGCACTGGCAAAATTGTTTTGCGTATGAGATTGCTATGGGTAGGAAGAGAAAGACTGACTTTGTGGTGATAGAGGATGGCAAGTTTGGGCTTGAGTTTGGTGCAGATGGCATCACACATGGGTGGAGAAGTTTAGGTGGCTGTCTAGCCAGACTCCCAGGTACTTGAAGACAGGGACCAGCTCAAGGGGAGAGCCATCCAGGTGAAGGGTGAAGATTGCTGGTGGGGCAGGTGGAGAGGCAAGCTTTTGTCTAGCTCCAAAGACCATGGTGACAGTTTGTTTGGCATTAAGTTTAAGCTGGATTTTTAGGAACCAGGACTGGACTCTGTTAAAGTCGTTTTGAAGATTTGGGAGGACACTGTCGTGGGAGGGGCCCGAGGCATAAATGATCGTATCATTGGCATACAGATGCATGTTAGAAGAGAGACAGGTATAGGGGAGGTCATTTATTAAGAGGGAGAAAAGGATGGGGCCAAGGATGAAGCCTTGGGGGACACCTGAGAGGATGGGTAGAGGGGGGAGAGGGTGTCACCTATTTGTACGGACTGTTGCCTATTCTGGAGGTAAGAGTGGAACCAGTTTATGGCAGGTTGGGTGAGGCCAAAGGAGCTAAGTTTGCGGAGCAGTAGAGCATGGGAGACAGAGTCAAAGGCTTTTGCCAAATCGATGAAAATATCAGTGGTGGTTTGGCTGTTGTCCATGGCAGAGAGGATAGAATTGGTTACTCGCAGCAAGGTGATAATGGTGGAGTGGTATTTTCTGAATCCTAACTGGAAGGGTGAGAGGGAGCTGTTGGTGGAGAGAAAATTTGACAGTTTGACCAGCATGAGGGATTCTTGGATTTTGGCAAGGGTGGGGAAGAGAGAGATGGGCCTGTAGTTTCCCAGCAGGGAGGGGGTTGCCACCTTTGTGCAGCGGGAGGATCTTGCCCAGTTTCCAGGCAGAGGGAACAGTGGCAGTGGTGAGGGAGAGGTTGAGTATGTGCATCAGGGGTGCGGCTATGGCCGAGGCAGAAATGCGGAGCAATGTAGGATGTATGCCATCTGGGCTGGTTTTGGACTGGTTTAGGGAGTAGAGTGCATTGTAGACTTCCAGGGATGTGAAAGGAGGAAAGAGGAAGCTGGTGGTGGAGGGGGAGGAATCGGTCGAGTCAGGTGGAAGGGGGCATCAGGTAAGGCACTAGAAATGAAAAACGAATTGAAAAGTTCAGCTATGGAAGCAGGATCTGAGACAAGGCTGCCATTGATGTTAAGGACAAGACAAGTCTGCCTGGAAGGGGGGTTGATAAGGGAGTTGATCATCTTCCAGAAGGACGCAGGGGAATTGTGGTTTAATGTAAGTTGTGCTTTAAAATAGGAGGATTTAGATTGCCAGATAGCTTTAGTGCATTTATTCCTGAGATATTTGCAGGACTGAGGGTCACAAGTGGCATGGGAGGCTTTGAATTACCTCCATGCCTTATCCCTGGAGCGACACAGGGCGATGAGGTCAGCTGTGAACCAGAGGTGGTGGTGCCATTTAACTCTGATTTTCCTGTGGGATACAGGGCGGTCCCAGGTGCTTTGGAAGATGTCACAGAAGTGGGACAGTGCAAGGTCAACATCTACTGCAGAAAAGACTGGGAGCCAGTCTGCATTTGTTAGGTCATGCTATAGGGGAGATTCGTTGAGGAGGTGTAAGGGGTGAGACCAGATGAATTTGGGGTGGGAGTGCAGGGAGTGGACTTTTCGGATACAGTAGGTGATACAGGGGTCACTGAGGGTATCAGAGAAGATGCCTGAGGCAGTAATCCTGTGGGGATGGGAGGATAAGATCCAGTCCAGAAGGGTGTGATTTTGGGACCAGTGGTTTAGTCAAGTGAGTTCCTGGATAACCTGGGAGAGATTTAGGGCTTTGATCCTTAGGGCGGTGGGTTTGGCGGCGGAGGAGAGCCAGTCAAGATTGAAGTAGCCTAGTAATATCAGTTTACCATTGGAAGTGTTCGAGGAGATTGCCGAGATGGCTTTAACAAGGGAGTCGGATGAGGACTTTGGTGGAGCTTACAGAACCCCAATATAGAGGAGGGAGGACGAGGGAAAGGATAGGTGAGCAACAATGGATTTGTGGGAGAAAGGGCAGGATTCCTTTAATATAATGGCGCATGTAATGGAGTGCCTGACGTACAGTGCTACACCCCCGCCTCGCTTCCCCTGGTCCTGGCAGAACAAGATGTAGTTTGGGATGGCAAGAGAAGTGTTGGGGATTCTGGTGGATATCCAGGATTCCGTGATGCACAGTATGTCAGGTTGGTACTGGGTGGCCCAAACAGTGAGGGCATCTAGTTTTGGGAGGAGGCTGCTGGCATTGAGGTGAAATATACGGAGGCCCTTGGGGAGAGAGTCTGAGGGCAGGGTGGATGAGGGTGGGGGTGCCTATATTAACAAGTTGAAGGGCAATAGGTGGGGGTGCCTATATTAACAAGTTGAAGGGCAATAGGAATCAAATTGGTCCCCTGTTGCCGGAGGGTAAAGAAATAAATCACCCCAAAGAAATGGCTGGAGCCTTCAACGGATATTTCAACTCAATGTTTGAAGAATAGGGAGCAGTCATGGCTAACGCTGGGAACAACATTCACACCGAGTTGGAACTAGCCATTATCACAGCTGAGGTGGAAGATCTTATTAAAAAAGTTAAAATGCATAAATCCTCAGGCCCAGATGAAATAAGCCCAAGACTAATTAAAAAAATAGGTGAGATTATAGCATCCCACTGGCAAGGATTTTCAACCATTCCTTCATGATGGGTGAGATACCCAATGACTGGAGGCATGCAGTAATAGTACCTCTTCATAAAAAGGGAACTAGAACTGATCCTTCAAATTTTAGACCTGTCAGCCTAACCTCAATCCTGGGCAAAATGGCGGAGAGCTTCTTAAAAATGAAATTAGAGGAGAATATGTTTTTAATAGGTCTAGTAGATACTAAACAACATGGGTTCAAAAAGAATAGAGGGTGCATTACTAATCCTTTGTGTTTTTATGAGGAGATGAACAGGTTAATTAGTGGTAAACCCCAGTGGATATTATCTACTAAGATTTTCAAAAGGCCTTTGATAAAGTGCCACATCATAAATTGATTGATAAATGATACACTTTAGGAACTGATACTAGGATTGTGACTTGGATTAAGAACTGGCTGAATGATAGACAACAGGTGGTTAGAGTCCTGGGTACATATTCAGAACCTATGGATGTTACCAGCGGGGTGCCACAGGGACTGGTGCTGGGACCAGTTCTGTTTTCATTGTATATCAGTGACATACATATGAATATTAAGAACACTGTAATAAAATTTGTGGATGACATTAAGCTGGGTGGTCCAGTTAGAACAGATAGTCAATGCATAGATTTGGTAAATGACCTTAAAGAAATTGAGAGTTGGGCAAACAGTAATGGTATGCTATTTAGCACTCAGAAATGTTCATGTATGCATTTAGGGAAAGATAATTTGTTACAAACTTACACACTTAATGGGGGACAGCTAATAACAGTAGAGCGTGAGAAGGATTGTGGCATTATTGTAAATAATAATCTAGAATTTAAACAGCATCGAACTAAGCTTATTGCCAAAGCAAATTATATAATTATGAATATTAAAAGAAGCTTTATTAACAGATCTATAGGCTGCCTAATTCCACTCTATAAAACATATGTTAGACCACACCTACATTATGGGTCCCAATTATGGAGCCCTTATAAATGGGGTGAAACAGTGAGAGTGGAAAAGATTCAGAGAAGGTTTACCAGGATGGTGGGTTCTCTGAGGACAATTGATTATGAAGACAGATTAAATAAAACTGGTTTGTTCACCTAAGAAATGAGAAGAACCAGAGGGGATTTAATTATGCTTTTTAAAATTGTAAATGATGAAGAACTAATAAAGGAAATGAAAATAAAGTTACAGGAGAAGCTACGTGGCCTGAGAGAGCATAAAAGGCAAATTAAAGTAAACATGGTTAAAAAGAACAGCGAGTACTACTCATTCCTTAATAGATCCAGTAGGATTTGGAACATACTGCCTAGTAAAATTGTGGACAGTGATTCTAATGAAACTTTTAAAAAACATATTGACAACTGGATATTATCGCATGGGAAATGATGGTTCCACTAGTGTGGGGAGTGATATTATGGGCCTGATAGCCTTCTTTCGCTCTATACCCAGTATGAATACCCAGTATGAATTGTTAAATACAGGGGAGGTACCAGAGGACTGGAGAAAGGCTGATGTGGTCCCACTACACAACAGCAGAAGCAAGGAAGAGGCAGGTAACTACAGGCCAGTTAGCCTGACCTCTGTGGCATGCAAATTAATGGAAAAACTTAAAGTAAAGGATAGTAGACCACCTGGCAACAAACTGCCTCCAAGACCTGAGACAGCGTGGTTTCACTGAGAGAAAGCTATGCCAAACCAACCTCATAGAGTTTTTCCACTGGGTAACTAGAGAAGTGGACCAGGGAGGAGCTGCAGACGTAGCATATCTTGATTTTAGTAAAGCTTTTGATACTGTTCCACACAGAAGGCTGTTAAACAAACTGGGGAGCCTGGGTGCGGGCACAAGACACTGAGATGGGTGGGAAATTTGCTAGGAAATAGAATTCGGAGGGTGGTGGTAAATGGTACAGGTTCTTCAGGAGAAGGGGGACAAGCGGTGTTCCCCAAGGACCAGTGTTGGGCCCAGTGCTCTACAATGTCTTCAACAGTGACATTGCTGAGGGGCTGGAAGGGAAAGTTGCCATAGACAGGCAGCACCTCTGAGAAGGTTACCGTACGTGCTATTTGTCTAAGGCCCCTTCCCAACTCTACAAACTCCTCTTGCACTGCTCTGATCCCATTCTCAGCCAGGTCATTTGTCCCTTGGTGGACAATGACAATCCAGCTCCCTCCCTCGTGCAGCTGCTCCCACGATTCTGAGGATTCGCTTCCTGTCCCTCCGAGCTGTGGTGCCAGGCAGGCACCTTTCCTCCCTCTCCCCTTCCTCCCCACTTCTACCCCCTAATAATTGAGTCCCCCACCAGGAATTGTGTCCTTTCCCTGTGGGGTCTTGTGCCACCCTCGTGTGGGTCTCTTTTGTGGAGGTTCCCAGCATCCTCCTTGGTCTCCACTGCAGGTGCCTCCATAGAGGAACCACTCTTGGCCAGAACAGCATATGAACTGAGGAGAGGTACAGCTGGAGGGATGCACCTCCGCTCCACCACCCTCTCTCTCCCAGAGCCCACCTTGGTCCAACCACTCCTCTTTCTTTGCAGCCTCGGAGGTAGCGGTGGTGGCCCTGGTGGTCCCTGGGAGGAGGAAGAGGTTTCACGAATCCTAGCCAGGTCAGCCTGGAGACGGGCAACCTCCTTCCTCAGACCAGAGATGTGTCAGCAAATAGGGCAGCGTTGCAGCCTCCAGAATGTCTCACGGAACACTGACGCCCCACAGCCATTGCACTGCACCACTCCCATCATGACTTATTTTGTGTCTCCTCTTCTGTTGCTTTCTATGCTTACTCTCTCCTCCCTCACATATTTTTCCACCTACTTTCCTTCTGCCTATGTACCCTTACAACTCTCCCCCTTCCTGTTCTGGGACAGGAACTTCCTGTAGTCTTCAGTAGTCTCCTTCCTCCTTGCTTGGACTCAGACCTCCAGCAGCTGGGGGGGGGGGAGATATTTTTTTCCCCTACAAGGTTGATGAAACTAATGTGTCTCAGTGATCCTTCCCTTCCCTTCCTACTGCCAAACAGGAAGTTCCTGTTGTCAGTCAAATCCAGTGGCTATAAAAGTAGAACTGGCTTAGAGTGGGAGGGTGGAGGGGTGGGAAGGAGAGCAACTAGTAAGAAATTATGTAGCTTTTTAGTCAGTTGCTTGCTCTGAAAGCAAGATTCCCTCTTCCAGAAACTAGCAGCAGGAAGCTATAATTGGAGACAGCTGCTTTTCTACTGCTCAAGCCACACCCCCAATTAACTTCTCTCCTCCAATCCTGATTTAGCAAACTAAGTTGATACAGCCCCTTCCCCAAACAGAGAAACACACAATGACTTTCTTCTTTTTTTTTTTACTTAAATGAGACCCTCTGCTTCTAACAAAGTATCTCTTTGCTTAGTCCCAACAGGCACTGACTCCTGCTGAGATAGAAGTGATTTATCAGTAAGACATTCTGTAGCTTTTTTAGTCAGCTGCTTGCTCTGAAAGCAAGATTCCCTCTGCCAGAACCTAGCAGCAGGAATCTGTAATTGGAGATAGCTGCTTTTCTACTGCTCAAGCCACATCCTCAATTAACTTCTCTCCTCTAATCCTGATTTTTCAAACTAAGTTGATACAGCACCCTTCTCCAAACAGAGAAACACACAGTGACTTTCTTCATTTTTTTACTTAAATGAGACCCCCTGCTTCTAATAAAGTATCTGTTTGCTTAGTCCCAACAGGCACCAACTCCTGCTGAGATAGAAGTGATTTACCAGTAAGAAATTCTGTAGCTTTTTTAGTCAGCTGCTTGCTTTGAAAGCAAGATTCCCTTTGCCAGAAACTAGCAGCAGAAAGCTGTAATTGGAGACAGCTGCTTTTCTACTGTTCAAGCCACACCCCCAATTAAATTCTCTCCTCTGCTTCTGATTTAGCAAACTAAGTTGACACAGCTCCCTTCCCCAAACAGAGAAATACAGTGCCTTTCTTCTTTTTTTTTACTTAAATGAGACCCCCTGCTTCTAATAAAGTATCTGTTTACTTAATCCCAACAGGCACTGACTCCTGCTGAGATAGAAGTGATTTATCAGTAAGACATTCTGTAGCTTTTTTAGTCAGCTGCTTGCTCCGAAAGCAAGATACCCTCTGACAGTAACTAGCTGCAGGAAGCTGTAGTTGGAGACAGCTGCTTTTCTACTGCTCAAGCTACCCCCCAATTAACTTCTCTCCTCTAATCCTGATTTTGTAAACTAAGTTTGATACAGCCCCCTTCCCCAAACAGAGAAACACACAGTGACTTTCCTCTTTTCTTTTTTTTACTTAAATGAGACCCCCGCTTCTAATAAAGTATCTGTTTGCTTAATTTCAACAGGCACCGACTCCTGCTGAGATAGAAGTGATTTATCAGTAGAAATTCTGTGGCTTTTTTTAGTCAGCTGCTTGCTCTAAAAGCAAGATTCCCTTTGCCAGAAACTAGCAGCAGGAAGCTATACTTGGAGACAGCTGCTTTTCTACTGTTCAAGCCACACCCCAATTAACTTCTGTCCTCTGCTCCTCATTTAGCAAGCTAAGTTGACACAGACCCCTTCCCCAAACAGAGAAATACAGTGACTTTCTTCTTTTTTTTACTTAAATGAGACCCCCTGCTTATAATAAAGTATCTGTTTGCTTAATCCCAGCAGGCACTAACTCCTGCTAAGATAGAAGTGATTTATCAGTAAGAAATTCTGTAGCTTTTTTAGTCAGCTGCTTGCTCTGAAAGCAAGATTCCCTCTGCCAGAACCTAGCAGCAGGAATCTGTAATTGGAGATAGCTGCTTTTCTACTGCTCAAGCCACATCCTCAATTAACTTCTCTCCTCTAATCCTGATTTAGCAAACTAAGTTGATACAGCACCCTTCCCCAAACAGAGAAACACACAGTAACTTTCTTCATTTTTTTACTTAAATGAGACCCCCTGCTTCTAATAAAGTATCTGTTTGCTTAATCCCAACAGGCACCAACTCCTGCTGAGATAGAAGTGATTTACCAGTAAGAAATTCTGTAGCTTTTTTAGTCAGCTGCTTGCTTTGAAAGCAAGATTCCCTTTGCCAGAAACTAGCAGCAGAAAGCTATAATTGGAGACAGCTGCTTTTCTACTGTTCAAACCATACCCCCAATTAACTTCTCTCCTCTAATCCTGATTTAACAAACTAAATTGATACAGCCCCCTTCCCCAAACAGAGAAACACACAGTGACTTTCTTTTTTTTAACTTAAATGAGACCCCCTGCTTCTAATAAAGTATCTGTTTGCTTAATCCCAACAGGCACTGACTCCTGCTGAGATAGAAGTGATTTATCAGTAAGAAATTCTATAGCTTTTTTAGTCAGCTGCTTGCTCTGAAAGCAAGATACCCTCTGCCAGAAACTAGCAGTAGGAAGCTGTAATTGGAGACAGCTGCTTTTCTACTGCTCAAGCCACACCCTCAATTAACATCTCTCCTCTGCTCCTGATTTAGCAGACTAAGTTGATACAGCACCCTTCCCCAAACAGAGAAACACACAGTGACTTTCTTGTTTTGGTTTTTTTGCTTTTTTCCACCAAGCCAGTTCAGCAACAAAGTTGTCAGCATCCCCCACAGTGATACAGATTTGCCAATATTGGCCCTTTTAACTGGCAAATCCATTGACAGACCACCATGGCACTGGGGCTTTTCTACATGGAAGCCCCCCCAGACTTATAGATAATCAGCTCTGGGGGGGGCAGATTACTGGGGAGAGTGGCTAACAGCGAGTTGCTGTATCAGTACAGCACTCAGACAACCCGTTTGACACTATGGATGTTGAATGGGTTGTGTCACTGTAATGGATTTTGCTGTCGGGGGTTCGCTCTCCCAATGGTATACCAATTAGAGATACACTAGTGCTTGAAATGCACTAAAATGGGCAGGCGCAGTGGGCCTATGTGCCCTTATCTGCCATCAACTTCTGTGTTTTTATGTTTTGGGCAAGTAAAACCTTGCTCACACCTGGTCTAAGGTTCATTCCACTTCTAGGTGTCCCATGTGATCATGAAGAGATCTCGATACAACTGTTATGCATTTCCAAAGGAGACACAACTGTTTCCTTGAGAACCCAGGGTGTGCTTCATCTTTTTTTTCCCCTCTTATCAGATTCAATGGCTAATGGATCCTTTTCCATCAACTTAGTTGTTTCTAAGAAATCCTTATAATGCCATTTATACATCATTTTCAGAGGGTGTGAGGGGAGATAATGTCTCTATTTATTTTTTCCCTTTATATTATTATAGTTCAGAACATTAAAACTTATATCCTATGTAATTTAGTTCTATACCTCCATCTATGATTACTTCAAAGCCAACTGGAAATTGGTCCACATTTCCTTAAACTGTTCAATTTTCCTTTGTTTAATATATCCCACTTGTTCCAAAACAGACACATCTACCATCACATTAATCCAATGGGTGAACACCGGTGGGTCAGGATCCCACCATTTTTGTAAAATGCACTTCTTTGCCACTATTATAAAAAGCATTAACAATTTATATTGATGTATCTCCCATGAATCTTTGGTAAGAAGGCTAACATTTTTAACATTGAAGAGAAAAGAAAACCTTTTCTTTTAAACACCCTTTGTGCAAGTTTCTCTATATCATGCCAAAAATCTGAAAGACATGGGCAAATGGCAACTAAGTGTGTTAAAGTGCCAGTGGTGTTAGAGCATCTTGGGCACTTATCCGTTATAATAAGCACGATGAATAGTATTCATTTGTATCTGTTGAAGCTTTACAGATGAAATATTTTCTGTATAAATCTTAATAATATCCATCCATCGCTCTTGTGAAATATGAATTCCCAGATCCTGTTCCCATTTCTTCCTGACTCCTTCTATATTATGATTAAATGACTCCTGAAGAGCACCATATATTTGTGCTATCAGTTTTTTACCTACTTTATTATCCTGAAGATTTTTAATCAAAGTAGGTGATTCTCTCAACTTCAGATGTAATATGTTTTTCTTTATAAACAATTTAAGTTGATTATAATAGAAAACATGAACATCTTTTAGTTGAAATGTATTCTTTATTTGTTCAAATGTCCCTAATAAGTCATTAATAATAATGTCTCCTATTTGATTCAAACCCCTTTCTCTCCAAAATTTAGAAACTTGAAGAGGTACAGTAAAAGGAAGATTATAATTTCCAAATATTGGTGTGTACTGAGTAATATCATTGCCAGTCTTTAACTTCAATTGTAGGCACTTTCAACATTGATATGTAGTTTTTGTTGTAACAGCAGCTTTAAATTTTTTTAAAGGGATGTCAGAATACAACAGCTGCATAAATGTGTTATAAGAATGTACTTTAAGTTCTGTTTGAGCTGAGGGGAACTGTAACTTCTCTTCATTTAATCAATGCCATACTTGTGTCAACTGAGCTGCCAAATAATACATACAAAAATCCGGCAGTGCTTGTCCTCCTTTATCTTTCGGTAGGACAAGTGTTTTCCAATAAATTCTCACACTAGCATGTTTCCACAAAAATTTCGTAACCATAGTTTTAAGTTTTGTGAAAAAATCTATTGGAACTGGAATAGCCAAAACCTGAAAAAAAAAACAGTAACTTTGGTAGAATTTGCATTTTGATTAAATTTACCCTTCAAATCTGTGTCAAATATAGTGAGTTCCATTTTTGTAAATATTTTTGTATACGAGTTAACAAAGGTTCATAATTTAATTTATATAAATCTGCAATAGAAGGACATATATTAACTCCTGAATATTTAATTACCTCAGCCTGATTCAGATTGGGGACCCCTGGCATATCTGATAATACATAATTTTTATCTAGTTTCAACAAGACTGATTTTACCCATTTAATTCTATATCCTGAATAAATCCCAAAATCTTTTGTTTCTTGAATAACATATCTTAATGACACTTCTGGGTTACTGAGATAAAGTATAATGTCACCCGCATATAGTCCTATTTTTTTCCTCTTGTGCTTTAAGTGTAATACCTGTAATAAATTTATTTTGTCGAATTTTAATTGCCAGTGGTTCTATAATAAGAGCAAAAATCAATTGTTCTTCTTTGTAACTCAAACTTATATAAAATCAAATTATTAATTTTAATTATTGCAGTTGGAGCTTCATATATAAGTTTTAAGCATCCAGTGAGCTGTGCCCCGAGGCCCATCTCCTGAACCACAGTCATAATATATGACCATTCTACTCTATCAAATGCTTTTTCAGCATCTAAAGCAACCAATATTGCATCACCTTGTGTATTTACATCTATGATACTCAATGTACGCCGTATATTTCCTGTCAATGTTCGATCTTTTATATATCCATTTTGATCTGTATGGACTAAAGTAGGTAATATATTCTCTAACCTCCTAGCTATAGTTTTAGTGAATATTTTATAGTCTGTGTTTAATAAGGAGATGGGCCTATACAAGGCACAGCTCAGCGGATCCTTATCTTTTTTCAAAAAAACTTGAATTACAGCTTCTTTTAAATGATTCTGGAATTTTGTTTATTTCCAAAAAAGATTTAAACAAGAAGTATAAAGGTTCCATAAGCACTGTTTTCTGAATTTTATATATCTCTGCCCCTAAGCCATCTGGTGCGGGCACCTTCTGTTTTGCCAAACCTTCTATTGCCTCCCCTACTTCATTTATTGTAATGAGTAGATCCAACATATTTGCTATATACTCTGGTATTTTTGGCATTTCTATCATACATAGATACTGTCTGAGCTGATCCTCACTAGCTACAAATTCAGAAGTATAAAGTTTCTTATAGAACTGTAAAAAGCTTTACCATATTTCTTTTGGATTATTTTTAACTGCCCCTTTTTTCAGCTTTTATACTATTTATTGTGTTCTTAGTTTGACCTTGCTTCGTTTAGCAGGAAAGTAATTTCAGAGATTTATCAGAATTAAAATAATAATATGATCCAGCATTATATATTGTTTTTCTGCTATTTCATTAGATTTAAGATTAAACTGATATCTTTTACTCAGAATTTGTTTAAGAATCTCTGGGTCCATATTTAAACTATGTAGCTGAGTTAAACTGTTTAATGTCTGTTTCCAACTGGTAAAGAGAATTACATTGTAGCTTTCTTTGATATTTCATTCTTGACATTAAATGTCCTCTAAGATAGATCTTATATGCTTACCATATATTAATAGTAGTTGTATTCTGATTTAAATTAAACCTAAAATATTCTTTAGTCAGCTTTATTACCAGTTCTGTTTCACTTTGTCGCAGTATCATAGCATTATCTACCCTCCATATTCTGTTAAGTAATCTAGTTTGTTCCATACTTATTGTTACTATGCAAGGGGCATACTCTGATATAACTATTGTCGAATATTGTATATTTTGCACCTTATAATATATTGATCTTGATATCAAAAAGAATTGATACGAAAATAAGTTTGATGTACATGTGAAAAAAATTAATATGCCCTTGTGTCCCCATATTTCTCCTGCCACGGGTCCACCAATCCTAAATCAGACATAAAATTCTTAACTATCATTCTAGAAGATAGCCAAGATCTATTTGAATTAGATGTTTTATCCAGCTGCTATAAATCCAGCTGCTGTAAAACAAAATTGAAATCCCTCCTCCCCACCAAATGCATCAAATGTTAATAAAGTCAAGAAGAAATCAGAAAGAAATCTGGGAGAACTCTGATTAGGTGCATATATGACTACTAAGGTTATTTTAAAATTATATAGTTGTTATGCCATGATACTATAGAGGCCTCGTTCATCTGTAATAACTCATGTTACATATGACACAGGGCTTTTTTTATTAAATTCTATCAATACCCCTCCTGCTTTTGAGGTTTAATCAGAAACTTACACCCTTCCCCATCAGTGTTCCAACCATAATCTATCCTGCTGAGTAAAATGTGTCTCCTGAAACAATAATACATCTATTCTTTTATTCTCTATATTTTTAATTACCTTTGCTACTATCTTTCTATCCTGTAAACCTTTAACATTCCAGGTGGCTATGTTCCAATTTTCTACCATTTATAAATATTTTTCATTTTTCTAAAATCAGGATCTCCCCTCTTCTTTTTTCCAAATTGTAAATAATATAACTTCTGATATTTACCTTTTGAAATAATCCACCAACCCTTATTCCATAGCCATATACTATTTCCCTTACCCTTTCCCTCCCTTCCTATATTAACCCCCATGTGTTTTACCCTCCCCTACACAAAGAGATGAACAAATCCTCCTTAGATACCAAATTAACCAGAGAGTTGCACATCATCGTTATCATTTCTATAAGACTGTTTCACTCTTTTTTTCCCCCCAAATCATGGTCTTTTTACACCTTCAGTAGTCAATTCCATAAAGAAGTAGAGTCTTCAGCTGAATCTGCTTTTACTTTATTGCCATTTCTTTTTCCCCTCTTGGATTAATTAAATCTCACTTAATCATCAGTCCACAGTTAGAGCTTATGTTATTTCATATGCCAGTTTATAGGCCTCCATTGCTTCATCAGCAGTATCAAACGTATACAACTGGCCATTTATTACAAATCTTATACATGCTGGATAGAGTATAGATAAGCGAATCTCCCTTTTAAACAAGAGTTGTTTTAATTGATTATATTGTTTCCTTTTTTCTACCATTTCTAATGAGAAATCTGGATAAGCATTAAACTTTGTGTTTTCAAAAACTAATCCTTTAGATATCCTGACTTTATTTAATATAGCTTCTCTGTCTGGAACTTTAACGTTTTCAAAAAAACAGTTCTTGAATAGTCCTGATTCGAATTTGATCTAATCCCTGCTCGATGGGCCCAGTCCAGGATGACTTTATCTTCAGGATACTGATGGCCTAATGCAGTTGTTAGAATTTTCTCAACGTACGCCACTGGGTTCTTGTAACTTTCGACCCCCTTTGGTAATTTACAAATCCTTATATTTGCTCTTCGGGCATGATCCTCCTGCTCAGTTACTTTCAATTTTAAAGCTTGCAATTGTCTCTCCAGTTGCATTATTTGCTGTGGCACAGGTCTTGACAAATCTTCTATTTGGGACACTCGCTCTTCTAAATGCTCAGTCCTTGTGGATAAAGTTTGAAATTTCAAATTCATTTCTAATAGTGCAGTGTTAACTGATTACATAGACCCCTTAATATCCCCTAAAATTTCTAGCATTCCTTTCTTAAAAGTATTCACTGCTTCAAGGATCTCTTCTTTACTTTCTAAATTGAAACATTGTTGATTTTTTCAGCAGTACCCACTCCGACTCTTGTACTTGTTCTCGAAATTCTGGATTAATTATTTCAGTAATATCACAGCCCTCTGACATCTACTTATCATTAACTAATATCTGTGAAGTCATTGGGACTAACAAGGCTTCTTGTTGTGATGCCATTTTTGAGCCTTCCTGCCGAAGTTCGTTTTCACTGTCCCCTACTGCTGTTTGCTCCCCTTCAAGTCCCGCTTCCAATATATCCAACTGCTGTTCCATATCTGTAGCCATTTCTTTCTTTGTAAAAAAATGGAGAATTTTACCTTGTGCTAGCTTTTCCTTCGTGGGACTTACCAATGGTGAGAGAAGTACTGGCAGCGCTTCCATTTGAAGAGGTATTTCCACCAGCGTAATTTTTAGTCTCTTTGGGTGGGCGACTGATATGTGTGTGCAGCATTTTGTGCAAAACAATTGATTTATGTACGTAAATTGGGTGGCCCAAACAAGTAATATATTTTATTGCCAATAAACAGAAAGCATAACCAACACTCAAATCCTCAATGCAAACCATGAATATACATTTTGACACAATCCAAAGCTTGGATGTGCATTGTGCACCATAACAGTATGAGCTGAAAACATGTGTAAACTATGTACATTTTAAAGAGTCTTGCATGCATCTAAAAGGGGTGCTGCTGATGATGCATCACTAAGAAATCAACATTTACTGTTTTTCTCTCCTGTCTTTCCCATTTTTCCAGTGGACATATATTTTATTAAGATCCCTTTTTCCACCAGATGCTAAAAACAATTTTGTTCACAGCAGCATATCTAAATGGCTTTCTTCCAAGCGATTTTCTTGTTTGCTCTTAATGCAGTTCATGATGCTGAAGCCTCTTTTACAGTCAGCACTAGAAGCCTGGAATTTAGCACATACATCAATAAGTTTAGCCACCATGTTGCACTGCATGTTAGTCAAAGCAAAGTGGACCATGTCAGTAAAGGATTTTAATGATCCTCCCTTTATTTTTTCAGCAACTATAAATTTGAAATCATTGTACTGACTAACAATTTCTCCCTGGTCCACTGATGAAAATAAGTAGTCCTGATATTTCCTGTGCAGTCTCTCAATATTTGATAAGCCAAACTCAAAGCTGCAATATGGCATTGCTGCAAAATCAAAGGCAGGCCAGTCAAAAAGTTCACCTACAGGAAATCAACTGTCCAGATAGTCACACAACAGGCTAATGAATTGCAAAATTGCTGTTGTGCTTACTTCAGCTGTGCAATTAGCCAAAAGCAGTTCTACTGGTTGGCTCCAGTAGACAGTTTCACCCAGGTACTGGCTTCTGATCTTTTTTATTTTTGCCCTAGCAATCTGTACAGCTTCAACTGTTGTTAGACCACTTTTCTGAAACATCTTAGACAACTCTGCCAATTCCAAAAGTATATCATTTAATACTGTTATGGCAATGTGGTATTCAGGGTTGGACAGCTTCTTAAAGCAGTACTTAGCAATGGGATCATTGCTTTCTTGTAATTCTGTCTCGAAATACTGCAACAAGGTATCATAGTTCTGGATTAATGCATTAACTGCAAAGTGTTTTGAAAGCCAACGTACTTCATTAAGTGGGAGGAAAGCCATTGCATCACATTCATGGACTTGAGCAATTTCTTCCAGTTTAGATTTCCTCACAGAAGACCTGCAAAACACAGTATATAATGTTTGCAGTAATGTTTCAATGTCTTTTATCGGTGGTACCCATTTCCAGGCATCATCAGTACCCAGGTCTCCTCTGTGGGTGACACAGTGCTGTTCAACTAAGTGAGGAATGCGCTGTCTGAGTTGTGCTGCTACTCCTTTATTTTTCCCCCAAGCATAACAGATGTTCCATCAGATGCTCCATCACCATTTTCATTAAGTCAAGTTGATGGGCTCTGTAGAACTCCTTCACAGCATTTGTAATGGCCTCAGCATTGCAAGAGGTTAATTTAACAATCCCTCCAAAATATGTCTTGTAAGTGTCTGATCTGATGGATGAAACTTGAAATATATGATAAGCATCTTCCTTACTGATATATCAGTGTTCTCATCAATAATAAGAGAATGAAAAGAGGCATTCTGAATTTCATTTAGCATTTCATTTTGAGAGACCAAATTAATTGAATGTAGGACTTCGAAAGCATATTTTTTGCTTCTTCAGTTTTCTGTCATATTAATGTATTTTGCCATATGGTAATGTATTTCTTGAACTGATAACATTGAGTTGTTCATCTTGACAGCTAGTAGTACATTGTCTATTAAGATTTTTATGTCTTCTGCCTTTGACCTCTGCCATTTCATCTGGGCCAGTCTGTTTTCTCTGGTTTCAGCAGTTTCTGTAAGCATCTACATAAGCCACCAGCATTCCTCCCCCTGACCACTGAAACTGCTGTTTCATGTGACTTGCTGAATAAATGCCTTTTCAGATAATCCAGTTTCCAGCCATCAGTCCATTTTTCCCTTGTGCAAATTCTCCACTAATTTTTCCATCCACACAAATCTTGCAAATCAGCCCAGATTCTTCTGAATAAGTATATATTTCACACAGTTTCACTCTAGTCTTCTGAGAAGAGGCAGGTGTTACAGTTTCCACAAGTTCATTCAGCCAATCTGCTTTAAAACCAGCACAGCACTTTTTCATTGAAGCAGGCCCATCATATCTGCCTGAAGCAGTGGAGTGGATCATTCTTCTATTCAGCACATTGTCTACTGTATTTGACCCTTTACAAAGAAGCACATGGATATTGATAAACTCACTTGCTTCATATTGTTACGTGCTGACCTTAATGCACAGCAGGTAAGCAAGCTATTAGTGTTCAGCAGACATGGGAAAGGGCCTTGCTGTGGTTCTGCTGCTCACAATATATTGGTTGTGCTAATGCTTTCCCAATTCCCACATTCCTTCCCATACTGGGAAATAATGAAGAGGAGACACAGACTTCGTGCTACTAAACTACTTCTGTTGGAAATGTGGGCTGCACCAGGTTTGTTTCAATTGCCAGTCCCACATCATTGACTCCAAGGAGCTCAGTCAGTGCTTGACACACCACACTGTTCACCTCCTGAACCAGGAGATGGGCCAGGTGAGACGTGTGGTAAGCCAAGTACTGACTGAGCTCCTTGGAGTCATTGTGGGATTGGCTCGTGAAACAAAACTGATGCAGCTCACATTCCCAAAAGAAATGGTTTAGTAGGAAAATTGTGAAGGCAGCAGTTCATCTGCCTTGTGAATTTTTTTTTATTCTATTTTGTGTTACCCTGAAGACTAGTTTCCTGTCTTATGTGATTCCCCCATAGAGTATGCTTAACCACTTCTTTCTACATTTGAAATCATGAAATGGAGCATTGCTTGTAATATGGCTCAATCCAGGTTTTCATCATTATCTTTTTTTTTTCCTGGATGTTCTTATAGTGCCCATTACCACGCTGTACAATAAGTCCCTGGCCCTGGCCCAATTCCCAGCAGTTTGGAAGCAGGCCCTAGTTAAACCAGTGCATAAAGGATGTGACAAGTCTCTGGTAGCCAACTATGGACTCATCTCGATCCTCTTCCCCCCATCCAAGGCACTGAAAAAGATTGCGGTGGGTCAACTCGTCAACTACCTCGTAAGTATAATCTACTATGCCCCAACCAGCATGGCTTCAGACAAAATCACAGTACCACAACTGCCCTGCTGGACTACACAAACTATGCAGATAAGGCCCTGGATGAAGGTAAACTGGTGGGGTCTGTCTTTATTGACCTCACCAAAGCCTTCAATACAGTCAACCACCCCCTGCTGCTGACTCAACTGTGAAACGTGTGTGGCACCCAATGCCCTTTGCTGGTTCCAAGACTAACTGATATGGAGAAATCAATGTGTTAAAATTGGGCAAACAGTATCCAGCGCAAGGGAGGTATCATTAAGGGTACCACAGGGATCAATACTGGGGTCCCTACTCTTCAGCCTCTTTTTAATGACCTTCCCACAGCCTGTGACACCAAACTCATACTGTATGCAGATGATGCTGTGCTCCTGAGAAGCAGCACATCTCAGACTGCTCTACAATCTGAGCTGCAGAATTCCTTCTCCAAACTCGAGGACTGGTTCTGTAGTCATAAGTTGCTACTAAACTACAAGAAGACCAAGGCCTTGCTTATGTCCAGCCCTCACAACAAAAATAAACACCACCCCCTTATCATCTCCAACTCATGCAGTGAGCTGCTGGAACAAGTTCACTTTTTCAAGTATCTTGGGGTCATAATGGATGATACTCTCAAGGTTGCGCACCATATTGACTCTCTGGTCAAGACTGTCAATATTGCAGTGTCAGTGGCTCAGTAGGTAGCACATTCACCTCTGAGGCTGTGAGATCAGAGGGCTGTGGGTTCAGTTCCCACATCTGGCACTTGGGTTAATATCCCAGTACTGACACTGTAGTGCAGCATGAGAGGGGTACTGCACTTCTGAGGTGCTATCTTTCGGATGAGACATTAAACTGAGGTCCCATCTGCCTGGCCTGGATTTGTGGTAGTTCAGGTGGATGTTAAAGACCTCATGGCAGTTATCAAAAAGAGTAGGGGAATTTCCCCGGTATCCTGGCCAAATTTTCCTCATTCACTAAAAATGCCACCAACAGTTTAATCTGGTTCAAGGTCAGTTGGCATTTATCTGTATCCCCCTCCCCCCTCCCCCGGGTCATGCCTGAAAATAGGCAGGATTTGTCTAGTGCACTTACCCGGTCAACAATAAATAAATACCAAGATTGGTGTCCTACAGAGGCAGTACCTCTCTCCGGGGGCCCTCCACCTCTCAGTCCACAGCTCAATTATATCTACTATTGATTATGGACTAGTGGTCTATGGGGTGGCAACAAATACAGCGCTCAAGAGGGTTTAGACTGCACTCAACAAAGGCTGCAGACTCACCCTGGATGCTGAGCGTGGCACTCACACCTGTACTCTGTATGAACGTGCAAACTGGCTGTCATTAAGAAACAGGGTCAAATTCCAGACTTGCATCCTAGGGAAGAAGGCTCTATTGGTAAAACACCACCTTGTGTAGGCAATTTGATCAAGGCAACCAACTCATTACAGGTCACCAGAGGGAGGACTAGAGGGGCCTTGGCAATCCCCCTCCATCACACCTCACTTGGGAAATGTGCATTTGCCTAACGGGCCCTGCTATGGATGAATAAACATCCTGGGAACCTCTTGGCCACCAATTGTCCAGCACAATTCAAAACTGACCTCAAACAGCACCTAATAACACTCTCTGAGTGCACCTGCCCCTGAGCCCAGCCAACCTGCTCTCTCTGTCTGCCCCCAGCAAGCACTAGGCAGGCCTCAGGTACCCCAGCCCTCTGTCCCATCTCATGACTTGCCCCAGCAATCAGTTTGCGCCATGCTCCTTTGGCACCTGCCACCCCTTCCCCTCCCAAACACAGTCCTGTGTTTCCCAGTCACTACCAATGCTGGCTGCCTGACCATGCCCCTCACACCCCACCATTTTACTCTAGCATGTCCTCTCCGCTCAGCCTCCCCTCACCCCACCATTTTTCCCTATACCTCATCGTCCCTCTTCCCCCACCCTCTCACCTCCACTGCAGTACTTACCTCTCTGTCTGCCTCTCGTACCTCCCTTCTTCACCCCTCTGCCAGCTATCCCCGTCCCTCTGAACTACTGACAAGGCACTTTGTGGCTGCTTATTTCCCCCTCACCCTCATAAAGTGTTTTTTCTTGTTGCTTAACTTGTACCTATGTTTTGAGTTATTCTGTAAGTTCTGAATCCAAGCTGGATCATTCATTGTAATGTACCTTTGCTTTCTCCTACTGTACTTTGTTTTGCAATCTATGATGTGGGACCTTTGTAAAAGAGCTTGTGCTCAAAGGTTTTTCCAAATAACTAAACAAATAAATATAACACTTAGTCATTTTCAAAGGTAGCTTACATCCATGCACTACATGCCATGCAGCAAACACTGCTCTCACTCTGACTTCACTGGACAATAGGTGTGTAGTACTACTGGCACAGCTGAGCCTGAGAATACTAATGGAAAGCTGGTGTGTGGGGTATATTAAAAACAGGGCGCCCATTTCATTATTTCAGATGAAAAAAGTGCTAGAGCATGCTCCAAATGAGGAAAAGGAAAGGTATTGTGCAAGGCAGGTGAGGTGAGGTACCAAAATATGGGTCAACTTTTTTATTGCAACATGCACTGCTGCTTTAAATATACTGTAATGGATTATTCAGCTTAGCCACTAAATCCTCAAAACAAGTCACACACAGTTAAGTTCTTTTACTTTAGTACTTTAAAACAACACACTACGCTCTGAAATGCACACACACACACACACACACACACACACACACACACACACACTTCCCAACATTTTGTCTTTGTATTACAGATCTGCATGACTAGAAGTGAAGGATATAACTCCAAGTCCGAAGTGAATGTGAATCGCTGATATAATAAATGATTTCCTGCTCTAGTCTGGCCCGACCCGAATGCCAGCCATAAACAGACACACATACTAAAATAAAAACACAATAAATGAAAGTTACATTGCCTTCAGAGAATGTGCCGTATATGTACAGTATCCACCTCAGTGCTACACTGCTGCTAAATATTGTATTTTAAATAGTATTTAGGAAGGACTCTTGTGTTGCTCTCCAGAAGCAGAGTTTGCATGTTGAGTTGCATCCACCTATCCCTCTCTATACAGTGCAGCGTGACCATGCCACGATGTCCCTCCTGAGTTTGATTCCCTATCCCATTATGAAACAAAAATGCAGTGCAGGCAGCATAAGTGCCTGCCCTGCAGTAGTCTAGGTAAATCATTATTATTTTTTTATTATAGTTTATGGTTAGAGCTTATTGTGTCTGGAAAACAAAAGTTTTCCAAATCTTGTTGTAGGGCAGTTCAAAGGTTAAAAAAAGTTGTTGTACTATCGTTCTGACATCACATCGATAGTACAACAACTTTTTACCCTTAACCTGCCATCTGATTGGCTGCAACAGTGCTGTTTTAAAAAAATATGTTCTAAAATGGCTCCTGTACTTAGCGAGTGGTGCGGTCGGGCGAGTAGACACAGTTTGGACACGGACTACTAAAGTCAATTCTGTGTATCAAAACTATTACTTTGTAGGATTTTTTTTTTTTAAATACTGGTACAGTTGTGGGACCGGAGCAGTTCAAAGGGCTTAGAATGCTGTTCAACTCTTCTGTGGTAGAACAGCGTTCCAGTCCAGTTGACATGCGCTGAAGCCACAGCAACAGAAACCACTGGATCAACCAGATAAAACCACAATGCGACCAACACAATTGTGTAACCTCCCTGGCAGATGCAGGATCAACCAGATAAGGTGACATAAGCAGGATCAACCAGATATATTTTAAAAATACGTACAGAAATACATTCAGGGCATCCACCTCCACTCGCGAAGCGAGGCACTTAGCTGCCATTTTTTTTATTTAAAAAAATCTCCCAAACCCACCTGACAACCAATGCCAGGGTGTGCTTGTGATGCTGGGACATCCAGACCCTAGCAACTTGCAACTCACCCTAGCAACCAACCCCAGCTCTCTAAATAAGGCATGGCAGCAACAAGTTTATTTTCTGGACTAAATATATATGAAAATACTTAAAATAATATCAAATTACTACAAGGGAAACCATACACTATAAAAAATACTGGATGGGCAACTCAGTGCTGAACCAGTGTGTTCTGCCACCTCGGGGTCTGATTTCAATGGACCTCTCGAACTTCGCTGTCGAGGTCACATGAAATCAGACCCCTCTGTGGCAGAACACACTGGTTCTGCATGGCTGCCTATCCAGTATTCTCTATATTGTGAGCTTCCATTCATCCCTTCTGGCACTACACTGAGCTCCCCCCCCCATATACAAAGGAGCCACGGGGACTGAAACACTGAGAAGATGCCACAGTCAGTGGCAGTGCACAGTTTCTCATGCGCTTTGCAATATATTTCTTTGATATGTTGGATGAACAAATTCATTCCATTTATCAAGGATGTGTGGTGCTACATGTTCAAGATAAGTTTATCATATAAGTTGCTATGTCCACTGAAATTATAGTAAGCTTGACTTGTCAGACACAGATTGGTCACTGGAAGAAACAATAACCAGCTGGAGCACATCCTTATATGACAGACTTTCACCTGTAGGATGATGCATCCTTGATAAATGGGATGAATTTATTCAGTATTGTAATGATAGGAAACATAACCATTCCTTTATTGCTACAGTATTAGAACGTTGTAGGGTTGAACTTGCACCACAAAAAACAGCTTTTCTGTTTTGTTTGCCAGTGGAATCATGCTTGTCTGGTTGTGTAAATGAAACTGTAAAACTGTTTAACTGGACCTTTTATTAATGTTGCTTCAGTGCTGATCCATGGCACTGGCTGACCTCTGATATAATAACTAGTGAAAATGTTTTATTTATGTATTTTTTAATAACTTACTGTGAGAAGCCAGAAAGAGTAGTGATGGTAGACTCTGTCTGGACTTCCTGTGACAGTATGATGCTGGCTGCCTGAAGAGGGGGGGTGGCGGGGGTAGAACTGGTAAAGCAGTGATCTCCCAAATTGTATTAAGTTGTTTTAATATGGTATTTTTACTGCATGTAATATTTATATTACCTTCTAAAACACACTTATCAAATGCTTCTATTAGCATTCATAAAATCATAGCGCTCTTTGATGGATGCATGCATTAATTGTATGTGATGTCATTTACCCCAGGTATGGAGTACAGCGACTATGTTGGGTATTGTCAAGATCAGTGGGGGTTTTAAAATGTATTTTTGCAACGTAGTGAGTGAGTCAGTGTGATGTGAGAGCAGAGATTCATTTAGGAGACTGTATTTCTTTTCTGTTCCGGATCCATGTTAAGTGCAGTCTGAATTTATTAAATTAAATGAAAAGGAAATGTTTTTTGTGCTGCCATTTCTTGCTGTCCACTTTAGAATTACTATCCCCATGTAGCCAACATGGGCAACCTTTTGCAAGCACTGATTCACTGAATCTCATATGTGTATATAATGTGTGGTCCCGTTTTAAAGAGAAGTGCAATCTCATCTCTCTAGACATATGTACAGTCAATGTCTCAGCCTGCTAATTGAGAAAACATAGAAACATAGAATTTGATGGCAGATAAGGACCACTTGACCCACCCAGTCTCCCCAGTTCCCTACCTAATGGATAAGTTGCAGATCCTAGCTAACCAACAGCCTACTTCTTCCAACCTCCACCCCCGAGAATTGCCTTATGTCTGTCCCATGCATTCTTGAATTCCACCACTGATTTTGACGCCACAACCTCCTCAGGAAGGCTATTCCATGCATCCACAACCCTCTCCATGAAAAATGCTTCCTCACATTACCTCTGAGCCATTCCTCTAGCTTCAGATTGTGCCCCCTTGTTCTTGCACACCTCTTTTTCAGAAAGATGATACCCTCTTGGACCTTGTTGATTCCCTTGAGGGTATTTGAAAGTTTCAACCATGTCCCCCCTCTCCCTCCTCTCCTCGAGGCTATACATATTAAGATCCTTAAGTCTCTCCTGATATGTCTTCTGGTGCAGACCCTGCACCATTTTAGCTGCCCTCCTCTGGACTGCCTCCATCCCGTCTATGTCTTTGCGGAGATTGGGTCTTCAGAACTGAATGCAGTACTCCAGATGGGGTCTCACTAGCTGTCTGTACAGAGGGATAACAACTTCCTGGTTTCTATTGGTGATGTCTCTCCCTATGCATCCCAGTATCCCACCAGCCCTGCTTACTGCCCTCTCACATTGCTTGCTCACCTTTAGGTCATCTGCTATGACTATTCCCAGGTCCGTTTCCATTTTTGTTGTTGTTAGTATCTCATCCCCCATTGTGTACTCTTCTCCTGGGTTTTTGTTTCCCAGGTGCATTACTTTGCACTTCTTAGCATTGAATCTAGGCTGCCATACAGTTGACCATTCCTCCAACCTTGCCAAGTCCCTTCTCGTCCTTTCCACCCCACCTTGTGTATCAACTCTGTTGCAGATCTTTGTGTCATCTGCAAAGAGACATACTTTTCCTTCCAGTCCCTCTGCAGTGTCGCTTATAAAGACATTAAAGAGGACCGGTCCTAGTACTGAACCCTGCGGTACCCCACTAGTAACCCCCCTTTCTTTAGAGTGGACTCCGTTTACTATTACCCTCTGTGTCCTGTTCTCCAGCCAATTTTATACCCAGGCTACCATCTTGGGACCCACTCCCAGGCTGGTCAACTTGTATATTAATCTTTTGTGTGGGACTGTGTCAAATGCCTTGCTAAAGTCTAGGTAGACCATGTCTACAGCCCCTTCCTGATCTACTACTTTGGTCACCCAGTCAAAGAAATCTATTAGATTCATCTGACATGACCTTCCCACTGTGAATCCATGCTGCCTTGGGTCCCGCGCTCGTCTGGTCTCTAGGTACTCAACAATTCTTTCCTTCAGAAGTGATTCCATCATTTTCCCACTCACTGAGGTTAAACTAACAGGTCTGTAGTTTCTTGTTTCTGCCCTGCTCCCACTTTTGTGAAGTGGAATCACTTCTGCCCTCCTCCAGTCTTCCAGTACTACCCCATCCTCCCATGATTTATTAAAGAGGGTAGTCAGTGGTGTCACTAGTTCTACCCTTTGTTCTTTTAGAATTCTGGGATGAATCCCATCAGGCCCCATTGCTTTGTCCACCTTCAGTTTTAAGAGTTCTTTCAGAACCCTTTCTTCTGTGAAAGGGCTGGTATCAGCCCCCGTATCCAGCATGTTTCTATTGTTTGGTTTAGGTACCTCCCCCTCTTCATTTGTGAATACTGAGCAAAAGTATTTGTTTAGTATCTCTGCCTTTTCACAGTCACCCTCTGCATACCCCCTCTCCCCTTTATTAAGCCTCACTGTCCCTCCCTTGGTCTTCCTTCACTCCATGATGTACCTATAAAAGGTTTTATCCCCCTTCTTAACTGAGTTGGCTATCTTTTCCTCAGTTTGAGCCTTTGCTGTTCTGACTGCCTTTCCTGCTTCCTTTTGTTTTAACTGATACAATTCTCTGTCCTGCTCCTTCTGTGATTCCTTGTACTTCCTGAACGCTCTCTTTTTCTCCCTAACCTTCCCTGCCAACTCCTTTGAGAACCATAGTGGGATCTTACATCGTTTTGTTTTGTTTATTTGCTTCACACAAAGGCTTGTTGCCTCTGTGATGGCAGTTTTGATTATTCCCCATTGTTCTTCCACCCCTCCTTCCTGCCCATTTGCTAGTGCATTCCTTAGGCACTCACCCATTTTGGCAAAGTCTGCCCTCCTAAAGTCCAGCACCTTTGCCTTTGTATGGCTTGACTCTACTGCTGTGTTTATCGTGAACCATACTATTCGATGGTCACTAGTTTCCAGATGGCTACCCACTTCTAAATCTGTGATCCTCTCACCATCTCCATTTAAAAGTACCAAGTCTAAGATTGCTTCCTCTCGAGTGGGTTCCAATACTAGTTATATCCGTCCGGGCCCCCAAAAAATACATAAAAAAATGACACAGAGACAGGCAGTAGGTTGCTGTAATGTTTTTATTGCAACCTTAAAAACTATAGTTTCCCATTTTCTTGTACTGAAAAGGAAATGAACACTCATAGATACATAGATACATAGACAGTGTCGGCAGATAAGGGCCTATGGCCCACCCAGTCTGCCCATTTGAACTTGTAAGTTCAGGTTATGTTTTCCTAGAAGTCTGTTGTCCCTTACCCCTGACCTCCAGAATTCCTTTATGTCTATCCCATGCATTCCCATGATTGTTTCCGCCCCCACCACTTCCTCTGGCAGGGTGTTCCACTTGTCCACCACCCGTTCTGTGAAGAAATTCTTCCTCATGTTTCCTCTGAATCGTCCTCCCTCCAACTTCATCCCATGCCCTCTAGTCCTGGAACATCCTTTTTGCTTAAAAATAGTGTATTCCTGCACTCTGTTCCTCCCTGTGAGATACTTGTATGTCTCTATCATATCCCCTCTCTCCCTCCTCTCCTCCAGGGAGTACATGTTCAGTTCCTTCAACCTGTCTTCATAGGACTTGTGATGCAATCCATGCACCATCTTTGTTGCCCTCCTCTGAACCTTCTCTACCCTGTCTATGTCCTTACGTGAGGTATGGTCTCCAGAACTGTACACTGTGCTCCAGGTGGGGCCTTACTAGTGTCTTGTATAGTGAATTATGACCTCCCTTTTCCTGCTGGTGATGCACCTGCCTATACATCCCAGCATCCTATTTGCTTACCTGCGCCTTGTCACACTGTTTCCCTACCTTGAGGTCATCAGAGATGATAGCCCAGATCCCTTTCCTGCTTGGTGCATGCTATATCCTCACCCCCAACTGATATATTGTGCCAGGGTTTTTTGTTCCCATATGCATTATCTTGCACTTCCTTGCATTGAATTTCAACTGCCAAACCCTGACCATTCTTCAAGTTTCTGCAGGTCCTTCTCATTCTGTCTACACCCTCTGGTGTGTCTACTCTGTTACAGAGCTTTGTGTCATCAGCGAACAGTGAAATTCTGCCTTCTAGGTCCTGCACAATGTCACTGATGAAGATGTTGAATAGAACCGGTCCCAGCACTGATCCCTGTGGTACACCACTGGTCACTCTTCCTCTGTGGGTGACAGCCATTTACCACCACCCTCTGTATCCTGCCACCCAGCCAGTTACCTACCCACCACACTACTATCCTGCCCACACCCATATTCCCCAGTTTGTGTAATAGTCTTCTGTGTGGCACAGTGTCAAAGGCCTTGCTGAAGTCCAGATAGGCCATGTCCACTGCCCTCCCTGATCCACCTCCCTAGTCACCCAGTCAAAAAATTCAACGAGGTTGGTCTGCAGCCTCCCCTGGTGAAACCATGCTGCCTTGGGTCCTGTAGTCCATTGACAACCAGATGTTCCACCAATCTCTCCTTCAGTAGTGCTTCCATGATCTTCCCACTCACCGAGGTGAGGCTGACTGGTCTGTAGTTCCCTGCTTCCTCTTTGTTCCCACTTTTGTATAAGGGACTACATCTGCTGTCCTCCAGTCTTTGGGTACCTCCCTGTTTCCAGTGATCGGCTAAACAGGATAGCCAGAGGTTCAGCCACCACCTCTCTTAGTTCTTTAAGGACCCTGGGGTTTCCCATCTGGCCCCATTGCTTTATCAACTCTTATTACTTCCAGTTCCTTCAGGACCCTTTCGTGTAAAGGGACTTGTGTCCATTCTGCACCATTCTCACCCTTTGTACTCCTTCAGACCCATTACCTCCTCTTCCTCAGTAAAGACTGAGCAGAAATACCTGTTCAATATGTCAGCTTTACTGTTGTCATCCTCACAAGACCCCATCCTCCCCTTCAGTCTCACTCTCCTCCCTTTGTCTTTCTTTTTCCTTATGTACCTGTAAAAGGTTTTGTCCCATCTACCCACTGATTTTGCAATGTGTTCTTCTGTCTGAGCTTTGGCTTCCCTTACTGACCTCCCTGCCTCCCTTTGCTTCTCCTGGTACTTCTCCCTATCCCCTTCTGCCTGTGCCTTTCCACGGTGAGCTTTAAATCCATTATAAACACATTTTGTATGTGAGACACTGCTTGGGGAGGAGGCAGATTATACTGAAGTTGTGCAACTTTAAAACTAAAATAATACACTATACACCGTATGTCAGAGAATCTCTCTCTCATTGCTTTGTTGGGGGGGGGGCATCTACCAAACAAAAACAAACTTGCCATTTCTGTGAACAGCAAGGGGATACTGTTCATTATCAAGTACTGCCTTACTAAAAAGAGCAATCAATCTGAAAACATTGTTGTAACTGCAAAGCTGATCAGTTGGAATTTTGCTGATCGGTTCCTTTGTTCAATAAGTGGAGTGAGAGTGAGATGTCTGGCTTGTTAACTGCTGGCTTGTTAAAGTTAATGGGTTGGTGCCTTGGGGTTGGGGGTGGGCATACAAAGTTTCTTTCCTATTCACTTCCATGTCCTGCTGTCTGAGTCTTAAATCTGAGTGATGACTGTTTTCATTACTTCATGAACATGAGGATCCCTGTCAGCTGCTTTGTGTGCTACTACTGAAGTGGTGTGTGGGATATTTCTAACTGCTGTGCATGCGTACATGCGCACACCTTAGAGGGAACATAGGCATAGACGTTCCTGCTCGTTTTTTAGACCTCATCTCTCTGTTTCTTTTCTCTGCTCTGGTTTCTGTAATTTCTTTCAAAGTTCGACCTGTTTTAGACATACTGGGACTTCAAAGATATATAAAAATTTTAAGCCTTAACATACGATGCATCATATTTTTCTTTTTAACAGACACCTTTTGTATTTCAGCAAGGAAAAGGTAAATAGAAAACTTTCAGCTTAATAACCGACGTCTATATAAGACAGAAAAAATAGGGTATACTGTAGGCGTCTAACCACAAAACTTGTACTTCGCTGTCTCATGGCATTTCTTTACTTTAAAGAAAAAAAGCAAAATGATTTAGACCCTAAAATAAGTTTACCACCAGTGGCTAGAGAAATACTGATATCCATTTGAAGAGGTATTTCCACCAGCATGGGTGTTCCTGCTCCATTTTTAGATCTCATCTCTCTATTTGTTTTCTCCGCTCTGGTTTCTCTGATTTCTTTCAGAGTTCTGCCTGTTTTACACATCATGAGACTTCAAAGAAAACATAAAGATTTTAAGCTTTAACATAAGCTCCATCATTTTCCTTTTAGCAGTCATATTTTAGCAAAGAAAAGCAAAACAGAAACGTTTCAGCTCAATAAACGGCACCCTTATAAAACAGAAAAGATAGGGTATACTCTAGGTGTATAACCACAAAACTTGTACTTCGCCCTCTCACTGATTTCTTTACTTAAAAAAAAAGAAGCAATTGGTTTAGACCCTAAATAAAGTTTATCACCCAGGCATGTTTCTTTTTTCCTCCTTTTTACTCCATTCAGAGTTATGAGCTGTTAACACTCTTCATTCCATTTGTTAGCACGACGGTGTGTGCTCCTCTCGGCATTCAGCATCTGTTCCGCCTGGCCATCTTGGAACGTCTGTCATCAATGAACGTCAACTTTCGACCTTCCTCACAGGTGCCTCCCGGTCTCTCCACTGGGTGTGCTACATCTTTAGTAGTTCTGATTAGTAGTCCATCTTTTAGCAATAACTTAGTCCATTCACATAACAGCAGGGAAGCATCAGAATGATTTACTTGTACTCAGTCCAAGTTCCACCCTTTTTCTAAGGCACATAGTACACCACGGAGGATGAAGCCTCTTCACTGAACTTTTTAAGTTCTGTATGACAGAGTTGTGGCAACTAAAAGCAAAATATAAAAAGGCAGCTAGAATACCATCTGAGGAAGCTCCCAACACATCAGTTGCACTATGAGGACTTGCAGCAGTGGGTCAATCCACTGTACTGAACTTAAAGCACATGGCCTTCACTGCTGCAGCTGGAATAGAAATACTTGGGAAAACTTGCTCAGATATGAGGGCACCAGGAATGGATAAAGCATCTGCATTAATATTGCTTCATCCACTATGATACTCAAGGCTATAATTGTAAGTTGATATGGCTAATAACCACCTGTGTTCAGTGTCATCCAATTTTGTTGTATTCACATAAGTCAGGGTGTTATTGTGTATAAGTACAGTGAAGCTGGTTCCATACAGATAATTATGGAATTTTTCAGTAACAGCCCAATTTGAGACCAATGGTGTTTCTTCTAATGGGTCCAATAGTGAGCCAATACAAAAACTGCATCATCTCCACTCTGAGATATTGCCTCAGAGATTAAAATGGTGCATGGAATAAGAACTCCATTCAAATGTTGCTGTGTGGTGAAGCTTCCTCTAGTGTTCTAACATCAGATTTGTTCCAAAGAGCAGAAGGGAGCAGTACTAACTAAACTGCAATGCTTATAGCAAGCTAAATAACAAAAATAAGCAGACTTAACATTTTAAAAATTGTAAGTAACCATACCAACAATATTTTAAAAGACATATTTAAAATATAAAGTATGCAAACATATCCAAATGCTTAGGTAGAAAACAGTATGTAAACCCATACTGTATTTAAGAACCTTTGTCTTTTATTTTCTAGAAGGGGAGGTATAAATGAGATTGTATTGACGCACTATTGGACCCATTAGAAGAAGCATCATTACGGCAGTGAGTCATTTTTTTTTCTAACAACATGAGTCCACTGGTGATGCCATTCAAAAACTGCAGACTACATAGCAGTACCATTGGAGGCAGAACGTCTGGAACCTAGTTGGGAAAAAGGTTCTGTAAGACTGTTGTCCCAATCCAAGCATCTCTTCTGGAGAGAACATCCAGACAATAGTTCTTTGTGAAAGCATGTACCGTGTCCAGGTAACTGCTTTGCAGATATCTGCTAGAAAGAGAGATGCATTTTGAGGCTGTAGTGCTCATTGTGAATGTGCTCTAAGCCCTAAGGGGTGTTGCTTACCTGCTTTTTCATAGCATAATTGTAGGCAAGAGACCAGCCACCTTGAAATGGTCTTTCCTCCAGCAGGTTTATCTGTACCAACCTCCCCATGGGTGACAAACAGCTGGCTGTTAATCAGATCTTATATCATCTGTTCTATCAGGATAGTAGGTCAGTGCTCTCTTGACATCCAACAGTGCAATGTTTGTTCACATGGGCTTGAATGGGATGGAAAAAGCTCTGACAATTTTTTTTTTCAAATGAGTTTTTTATTAGTTTTCCATTTCAAGAACAGTTACATTCAGATATCTCACTGATGTCACACATTATGCATTGCATTAAAATGACAAATAAATACAGACATTTTATACCCTGCACAATAGCAGACCACCTATGAAAATTATTAACCTATGTACTCCTGATCAGGTATGTGCCCAGGCATAGAGAGAGAAAAGTGCAGGAAGAAGATAGATCAGTCCAGCAGGACCGGAGAAGAGAGCGATACATCTGGAGAAAAAAAGTGTAGAACTAAAAAAAAATAAAAACACAGTCATTAAAAACTTTTTATCTGTATAGTGCATTCATTGCAATAAATTCTTGGATAGAGAACAATACTGCCTGAGTTGATTGTCATTACTCTAAGACACTCTGTGGCTTGTAGGCTAGAGAAATAGAAAGGAAAAGGAGAACCTCTGTCTAGTGCAGTGGTGGGCAACCTGCGGCCTGAGGATGCATATGGCCCCCGAGAGGTCAGCCTGTGGCCCCATCATCCATCCATGAACACACCAGAAGGCTCTCTGTGCAAAACTAGACAAGAGAAATAAGCTGAAGGCTGTGATGGCATGTTATATATAGCTCATTTTTAATTGAAAAATATAAGGTCAGCTTGTGACTGTGGTAAATGAGGGGCCTTGCAGCCCTTGGGGTGTTTGAGGGCTGCATCTGTGGACCTCTGATTATTTTAGGTTGCTCAACTCTGGTCTAGTGTCACCGTATCATTTCTGAGTTGTCTGTTAGATAGAAACTCCTCGAGCAAACCATCATCTATATATATCAGGTCTATCCCTGACTCTGCATATAATCTTTTCCATGCAAGTTCATTCTGCTACCTATGCCAACCAGGATTCTCTCCCCAGGAGTTGGTAATTTTTCCAGTGAGTGATTATTTTGTGCTTGGCATATATAATCACTAAATATATGAGTTGCCTGGGTCCCTCTTGTAAGCTGGGCAGATCTCCAGGTGCCTCAGTAGCACTATTTGTGCCTCCAGTCTTACATACTTTTGTGTGCTAGCACTCAGTACTTCCTCAATCCCCCCCAAAAGTGTCTCAGTTTGGTACATGAAAACTTCATATGGGGGAAGAGTACCAGGGTCACATTTACAACGACAGCACAGACCATCTTAATGGTGGGATATTTTCTGAAGTTTTTCTAGAGTATAATACGCCATGTGGTAGGTAGGATGCTGTATAAGCTTAAACTTACTTTGCATGGTGATAAACCAACCCGCCTCCTGAATATCCACCCAGTCCTCCTCAGAAATGGATATTCCCAATGTCTCCTCCCATTTTTTCCTGAAATCAAGCAGTTTAGGTTTGTCCCTCAGCAAGGATCTTTGAGAAACTCAGGGAGTAGTGGGTTGTCCCATAGTGGAGTCAGGTTGGTATATACTGCCCCTTACCCCCAGAGCATGGTGGGTGGAGTATTACATATTTAGGAGATGGGTTATGACAGGATCCCCCCCCCCACCTCCTTTAGGTTGGTTGCCGTGGAGCTATAAAGCAAATCTGTGAACTGAGATTCTTTACCAAATGTTGCTATAATAATTTATTTAAACGTTTCACCAGGAAAAGCATACTGAGCAGTGATTGCTTGTTTCCAGATGCATCCTGTGGGGGGGGGGGATTAGAAGAATACATGGTATACATATTATACGTTAGTACTAGGGTGCATGCTTAGTGAACGAAAGTAATGTAGTAGCTGATGGCAGATAACGCTCACTAGGCCCACCTAGTCTACCCATATTCCTGGCCTGCATCAGCGGCCGCTGGCTTTACTTAGTCATTGGCTATCACCTTTCTTCACCCCATCTAGGGTTACCTTATGTATAGCCCATGCATGTTTAAATCCCCCCACTGTGTTAGCACCCACCACTTCCTGAGGTAAGCTATTCCAAGCATCCATCACCCTCTCCATGAAGAAAAACATCCTCACATTTTCCCTTATCCTGCCCCCCTCCAATCTCATATCATGTCCCCTCACCCTTGTACAACTCTTGTACTGAAAGATGTCACCCACCAGCACTTTGATTAAGCCTTTTAAGATGCTTGAAGGTCTCTATCATATCCCCCCATTCCATCCTCTCCTCAAGTGTATACATATTGAGATCTTTTAATCTGTCTTCATATGCTTTCTGATGCAAACCCTTCACCATCTTGGTCACCCTTCTCTGGACCGCCTCCACCCTGTCTATGTTTTTGCAAAGATGTGGCTTCCTGAACTGAACACCATATTCCAGATGAGGCCTTACCAGCATTTTGTACAATGGTATCACCACCTCCCTTCTTCTGCTAGTGATACTCCTTCCTATGTACCCCAACATCCCACTGGCCCTCCCAACAGCCTTACCCTGTTTGGCCACCTTTAGGCCATTTGAGATGATTATTCCTAAATCCCTCTCTTCCCTGGTGACAGTCAGCACCTCCCCCCCCATCTTGTAGCTCTCCACAGGGTTTCTTCACTCCAGGTGCATGACCCTGCAATTCTTTGCATGAAACTTTAATAGCCACACCTCTGACCTCTCTTCTAGCCTTCTCAGATCCCTCCTCATTCTTGTGACCCCCTCCAGTGTGCCTACTCTGTTGCAGATCTTGGTATCATCCTCAAATAGGCAAACCTTCCCCTCCAGCCCTTCAGCAATGTGACTGATGAAGATATTAAAACGGACTTGCCCCAGGACTGATCCCTGAGATACTCCACTGGTCACCCTCCTTTCCTCAGATTTGCTCCCATTTAGCACCACCATCTGCTTCCTGTCCCTCAACCAGTTGCTAACAGAGTTTTCCACTTTGTGGCCTACCCACAGGCTACCTAGCTGGTTCACCAGTCTTCTGTGGGGTACAGTGTTGAAGGCCTTGCTGAAATTTAGGCAGGCGATATCCACCGCTCTTCCCTGATCCACCTCCTTCATCATCCAGTCAAAAAAGTCAATAAGATTTGTTTGACATGACCTTCCTGCTGTAAATCCATGCTGCCTTGGATCCTGTGCTCCTATGGTTTCCAAGAGTTCCACAATCCTCTCCTTAAGTTGTGCCTCCATGATCTTATTACCCACTACTGAGGTGAGTCTGACTGGCCTGCAGTTTCCTGCCTTCTCCCTGCTACCATTCTTGGGAGAGGGACTACATTTGCCCCCTTCCAGTCCTCCTGAGTCACCCCTGTATCAAATGACTCATTAAACAGGTCCACCAGCAGTGCTGCTAATGCTGTCTCTAATTCCTTTAATATCCTGGGGTCTATTTCATCTGGTCCTATCGCTTTGTCCACCCTCAGTTTTGCAAGTTCCTCCAGGAATCTCTCTTCTGTAAAGGGAGTGGTGTCCCCCTCCCTTGTTTTTGCTGCCACCTAGCTGTGTTCCCTATCCTTCCCCCTCTATCGTGAATACTGAACAGAAGTATTCATTTAGTATCAATGCCTTTTTTAGGTCCCCCTCTACACATACCCCTCCCACCCCTTTGAGCCTTACAATCCTTCCCGGCCTTCCTTCTTTCGCTAATGTATCTATAAAATGTCTTGTCCCTCCTCTTTACGATCTGCATTAATCTGTCCTCTGTCTGTGCCTTCACACTCCTAACCACTTTCCCTGAATCCGTTTGTCTCTCTATGTACACTGCCCTATCCTCATCCTTCTGAGTCTTCTTGTACCTTCTGAACATCCTCTTTTTGTCCTTCACTTTGTCTGCCACTTCCTTTGTGAACCATAGCGGTTTGTTCCTTCTTTTTCCCTTGTTTCTCAGCCTAATGCACTGATTTGTCGCCTTCACTATGACTTCTTTCAGGTGTGCCCACTGCTACTGAACCCCTCCCCCTTGATCCCATCCTGCCAGGGCTTCTTTGATCTCTCTCTCTCGTCATCCTAGCAAAGTCCACCCTCCTGAAATCCAGGACCCTTGTCTTTGTGTGGCTGTCCTGTGACACTGTACTGTTGCCGAACCACACTGTATGGTGGTCACTAGTCCCTAGGTGTCCATCCATCCTGACTTCCTTGATCCTGTCTCCATTGGTCAGCATAAGGTCTAATATTGACTTGTCCCTGGTGGGCTTCTGAACCAACTGCCTGAGGCCTGCCCCCTGCAAGGATTCCATGATGTCTCAGCTCCTGGCTGAGGCAGCTGCCGGGATGGTCCAGTCTACGTCTGGCATGTTAAAATTGTCCAGCAGCAGTACTTTCCCCTTTGCTGCCATCCCATGTGTTTCTTCCATTATTTCCCTATCCACCTCCTCTCTCTGTGTCGGAGGCCTGTAGGTCACCCCTGTGTGAACTGCTGTTCCATTTCCTGGCTCGAGTGTGACCCACAGTGCCTCAGCCTCCCCCGTCTACCTTGCACTGCTGTCACCTTAATACCTTCTCTCACATAGAGGGCCACCCCCACCCCTTTTTACCCTCCCTACACCTCCTGTGTAGGACGTACCCCAGTACATTTACCTCCCAGTCACGGTTTTCAGTGTACCATGTTTCGGTAATTGTCACTATGTCTAGGTCCGCCTCTGCCCTTAGGGCTGTCAGGTCTGGGATTTGTTCCCCAGACATCAGGTATTTGCACACATAGCTGTACATGCATCACAGCCTGTGCCCCTTGCATTTCTGCCTTTGCCTTTTCGCCCCCTCCTTGCAGTCCTGTTTTCTTTCTCCTGCCCCTTTACCTCTGCTTTATCTATTGTAACGCGCCCAGGTATATCTGTCCCTGTTTCCCCACCTGTCTCCCTCATATGTCTACCCTTGCCTCCCTGTTCCCCCTTTCCAACCCTGTTTTCATTCATTTGCTGCCTCCTTTCCCTTGCATTACCCCTCATAATGAGTTTGGGAAAACCTGTTTTCAACTTTTCCTCCTGATCCATCCTGGTAGCTACTCTGACCTGTGGGGATGGGCTTCCTAAGTCTCCCTGCTCCTGATGCTCTCCCACCCTTGGCAAGTTTAATTGCTTGGCAAGGAAGCATCTAAATGTTTCATTGAGGACCGCATTCCTCTCCCTGGACAGATGTAGGCCATCCATCTGTACAGGCCCCCAGCCCTCCAGGTGGGTCTCCAGTCACCAATGAATCCAAACCCATTTACTCTGCACCAGCCCCTCAACCAAGTATTTAACTTGCTGATGTGAAGATTTTGAGCCTTCCCTCTGCCATGGTATGGCAGCACCTCCGAGAATGTTATGGAGTCTGCCACCTCTCCAAGGCACCTACCCAAACCCCGAAGTCCTCCTGTACCTGCTGTCTGCTCACCTCCTCCCTGGCTACCCTTAGCCTCTGGGTCCTGCAAAGAAAACAATTAGCTTATGGTAACAGCAGCATTTGAACATAAATCAAACACAGCAGTACAGGAAGGCATGCACAAGTCAAGAACAATTGTGAACAATACAGCAGGTACAACTGTATATGCCTTCTCTGCTACTTGATATACATGCTCTCATTTGTTGTACATATGTATATATTTTGTATCTACCACTGTATTTATTGATCTCACTTCAAGACAGAGCTCTTGCAGTAGGTAATAACCATTAAGACTGGCAGTAGGACCCCATGGAAAAACTCTGTCGGCCCCACCATTGACGTCACCAGTGGCATAATGGGGCGGTCCTCTGGCACCACCTCAGTTTATTCCCACTGTTGACCCTTGCATATCAGCTCCACAGATCCCTCCTGCTTCCAGTTGTCTGCCATTTTCGCGATTTGCGCAGTTAATGTGTTTTTTCATCGAAATACTGAGTTCTTTGTGTATGTCTACCCAGCCATCTTCTACTACAAAGCGGTTGAAATCAAAGTGCACACGTGACAAGTAGATCCCGGCAAAAGACGGCCATTCGACCTGCCTACTTTGCCTAGGCTCTGACTATAAGCCAGACTGCCCACATTGCCTAAGCTTCAATATGAGGACTCAAATCTGCCACCTGAAGACTTTGAAAGCATACCTCCTTGAACAACAAGAGGCCGCCATGCCGAAGACTCACCTGTGGTGCAGCTCGTCTTCCTCTTCCACCAAGCATTCCTCCCATAGAGAGAAACTGAGCGAGAAGCACCATTATTGGGGCAAGGATAGGTCCAGGTCAGAATCCCATCCCAGATCTCCACACAAGGCTTCCAAAAGTTCTGCCTCAGCACAAGGTCAGATTCAGCTCCTCCGGTTTCCCTGAATCTCCCAGGGTTACCATTGAGGAAGCCCCCCCACCTCTACCCAGACGTACGGTGGGGAGTCTTCCAGGCTATGCCTTCCCAGGCCCCTGTGTCCCTGGCTATTTGGCCCCACAAGCTTGTGCTAGGGTCTCAGCCAGCAGGATCGGCCCATTCTTTGTCGGGCAGCAGGTCGAGCCTGCCATCCACAAGGTCGTGGTCTTTGGGTCGTCGGACATGATTGTTAGAGTCTGATGATGCCAAGAGATGTCAGGAACATGACGGCCATATGAAACTATGCTCGCCTTCCAACCCATTGGCCGGGGTTCCAGACTAACATCAGGCCTTGATGTCCTATGACTTCACTATGGAGCTGGACGAGATGCCACCCCCAAGCCAGCATTTGATCTGCAGGGCTCTGATAAGGGGTCTGACTACAGACCTGATGCTTGCTTCCGAGGACACCATGGACCAGGCACCACTCCCTCTGCCTCCACCTCCACCTCCCCCTCGGAAGCCCAACGACCAGACGCCAGGGCACCCAACACCAGGGGATGGTGTCCCACCAGAACCAATGTCAGACACCGGAATAGCTCTAGGGGATGCTGGCACACTTCTTCAGAGGAATCTACCAGAGGCTCCTCCTCCTATGATTCATCAGAAGACAATTTGTCTCTTCTATCCCTAGACCCATGGAGGGATTCCACAAGGTCTCTTCTGGATGACCCCTCCTTCCTAGATGTGATGAGACACATTTGTTTCCTTAACCAATGGGAGACAGAAGAGTTAAACCCCGAGAGATGCCGCCTAGTGATATTCTTAGGGGCCACTGACCCAAAGCCTTTAGTCATCCCACCACTAGTGAAGCCCTTCCAGGACATTATGAAAGTAGCCTGGAAACACTCTTCTATGACCTCAGTGGTTCCTAAGAAAGCTGACCACTTATATAGGACCGCTGGGGGAACCACATTTGAGCGAGCAACCCAAAGTGGATTTGATGATCCTTATGGCCGCTCACAGGAGAACTCAACAGCCAAAGCTTATGAGCTTCCAACCACTGGATAAGGAGTCCAAGAAACTTGGCCGGAAGGTGTGCTCTTCAGTCACTTGTACGGTCCAGTCATTAAATTTTCTGGCACATGTTGTGATGTGTCAGAAATATGTCTGGAATAAGGCCATGGACCTAGCTCGGTCACAACCTGACTCCACTAATAAGACAGAACTCTGTTCTCCAGTCCGGTGCTGACGTTGGTAAGCACATCCTCAGGTGTTCATACAACTCGGCAGACACTGCTACTAGAGCAGCTGCCACAGGGATATGCCTTCAGTGCTACTCCTGGTTGAGGGTCTCGGGTTTTCGCCAGGATTTGCAGGATGCCATCCTGGATGCCCCTTTCCAAGGACCAGTTCTTTTCGGCCAGGAAGCTGAAAAGGTGATCACTGGCTTGGAGGACTCAGGAAAAGCTGTTTCTGAGGTCCACAAAATGTACAAGTCTGAGCCACCCCATCCAGGCATCGTTCCTTTCACAGGCATCAAGGCCTGCAGGGTATACAACAGCAAAGAAGGGGTTACAAGAGAAAAGGCACCCCCCTGTCTTCACAGGCACAGGGCCCTAAGAATGCCAAAAATGCCAGAGCTTTCTTCTCTACTCCAACAACCTCTGCATGGCTCTCTGCCCGCCCCCCCATCCTCTGGCGGAGCTACAGGGAGAGGCAGTAGAAGGAGGAGGGCTATTCTCCCTTTGCCTCAGAGCTTGGTCCAGTATCACTGCAGATCAGTGGGTTCTCCAGATTATAGAAAGGGGTTATGCACTGGAGTTCACGCAAATTCCTCCAGACAACACACAAATTCCCACCCATTGCTCCCTATCCCATGCAGCCCTCATCCGGGCAGAAATCCAAGCCCTCCTGAGCAAAAAGGCAATCTAGGCAGTGCCACCAAGTCAGAGGAGGGGGATATTACTCCTCCTGATCCATTCACATATCTGGAATGTGTAGTATGGTACGGGCTGCACGCCCTTTGGCTCACACTGTGGACCACTGCTATGCCTACCTCCCACGTGTGCTGGGCGGCAGGTGGTGTGGTGGCAGGTGGGTGGGTGCTGCCGCCCACCACTGACTGGTAGGGGAGGCGGGGCAGTGGGGCTCAGTGGGTGGGTGGGGAGTATCGCTGGACCACCAGAGATATTGGATGCTATTTTACATACTGAAGCCCGCGATCGGGCTGCGAGTGGTCCACTGGACCACCAGGGATATTGGACGTTATTCATTTAAATGTATGCTCACGATCGGGCTGTGAGCGGTCCACTGGGCCACCAGGGATATTGGACATTTTTTATTTCAACAGATGCCCGCGATCAGGCTGACAGCGGTCCACTGGACCACAAGGGATATAGGACATTTTTTATTTAAACAGATGCCAGCGATCGGGCTTGGGGGGGCGCCACCTCAGAGGTGCAGCCGGAGCTCAGGTGGCCACCCACAGGTGGCAGCTGCCATGTTGTGCCCTGCAATATGGCAGCTCACCTGTGGGTGGCCAGCCATTGTTCCTTTTTTTTTTGGCTCACCTGTGTGCAGCGCAAGTAGGGGTTGTGCATGCATGGACTCAGCACATTCTGGGCTGAATATCGGGATATAAGGAGTATGCATGGGCATGCCCCCCCACCTGCGCCGAATACATTACTGATGCGCTCCTGCACATCGGAATTTGTGCCAGGCACAATCCCCGTTTGAATATCATGCCGGGGCGCAACCCTTTTAAATATCTGGGCCTCTGTTTCTAAATTCGCAATTTATGTATTCTGGTGTGTTCTCTGTATATTTATTATTGTATATGTTGTCAGTTCATGCAATGTATGTATATCTGATGTGGAGCCTTTTCAAAGGAGTCCTTGACTCAAAGGTTGTAATTCCAATTCCTTCATAAATAAATAAATAACCAAGTTGGCTATCTTTTCCTTGGCTTGGGCCTTTGCTATTCTGACTGCCTTCCCCGCTTCCTTCTGCTTTAACTGGCACAGTTCTCTGTCCTGCTCCTTCTGTTTCCTTATACTTTCTGAATGCTATCTTTTTCTCCCTAACCTTCCCTGCCACCTATTTTGAGAAACATTGTGTTTTTTTCCTTCTTTTTGATTTGTTTATTTGCTTCACACAAAGGCTTGTTGCCTCTGTGATGGCAGTTTTCATGTTTCCCCATTGTTCCTCCACCCCTCCTTGTTGCTCGTTTGCTAGTGCTTTTCTGAGGCACTCTCCCATTTTGTGAAAGTCAGCTCTACTAAAGACCAGTACTCTCACCTTTTTATGATATGACTCTACAGCTGTGTTTATCGTGAACCACACTGTTTGGTGGTCACTTGTTCCCAGATGGATACCCACTTCTAAATCTGAGATCCTCTCTCCATCCTCATTTGAGAGTACCAGGTCTAAGACTGCTCACTCCCAAGTGGGTTCCAACACTAGCTGTCTGAGGCATGCCCCCTGTAGGGCATTGAGAATTACCCTGCTCTTGGATGTGGCTGCAGCAAAGGTGCTCCAGTTAACATCTGGCATATTCAGGTCCCCCATCAACAATATCTCCCCTTTTTCTGCAATCCCAAGGATGCCTTCTATCATTTCCTTGTCCATTTCTTCCCCCTAAGATGGGGGTCTGTATACAGCCCCCGTGGGTGTTGTGGTGCCATTTCCTGTCTCTGGAGTGACCCACAGTGCCTCCTCAACTCCCTGTTTACCCTTTAGTTCTGTTGCTTTGCTCCCTTCCCTTATGTAGAGAGCTACTTCTCCTCCTCTTCCACCCTCCCTGTCCCTCCTGTAGATTGTGTACCCTGGTATGTTGACATCCTAGTCATGGTTCTCTGTGTACCATGTTTCTGTCATGATATCCAGGCATCCCTCTTCCATCAAGACCACTAGTTCAGGAAGCTTGTTACTCAGACTACGGGTGTTGGTACTCATTGCCCTCCATTTTTTGATGGCCTTACCCTTTTTAGCCCCATCTCTGTCCTTACTGCCTTTGCCTTTTTCTCCATTTACCCCTGCTCTTCTCCCTATCGACTTCTTAGTCTTGATGTTTACCTTGCTAACTTCCCTGTTTTTTTTGGGGGGGGGCTGGGATTTCCCTGCTCCTTTTCAATTGCCTCCCCCCCCCCTTGGCTAATTTAAATGTACTTTGATGAAGCATTTAAACCTATCACCTAGGATTCTGGTTCCCCTCATGGACAGATGCAGACCATCATGCCAGTATAGGCCTGCATCCCTCCGGGTGGACCCCAGTTCCCAATGAAGCCAACTCCCTGAGCACTGCACCAGTTATTCAACCATTGATTGAATCCCATGATGTGGAGCACCCTAGCCTCACCTATGCCATAGATAGGCAGCACCTCCGAGAATGTTACCATGCATGCTACTTGTCTAAGGCCATCCCCAACACCAGAAACTCCTCTTGCACTGCTCTGATCCCATTCCCAGCCAGGTCATTTGTGCCTAGGTGGACAATGACATCCAGCTCCCTCCCCATGCAGCTGCTTCCGCAATCCTGAGGAGTCACTCCCTGTCCCTCCAAGCCACGGCACCGAGCAGGGACCTTACGGCACATGCTTGTTGCTTATTCAATGCAAAGTGTTCTAAAGTGAGCAGTAATTTTGAACTTCTTGCACGGGATTTGCACTTAGTAAGTATCTTTCTCACTGTGGCACAAGGGTACTATGATACATAATCCACTGCAACCCGGGACTGCAACCCTACCTTTTGTCTGGGAACATCTCTCTCTTTACCTCCAGCTGTATACATCAGAGACAGGGCTTCCAATATCATGGATAAATCAAGATCAGGAATAACATCTTAACAGATGGCAATATCAGCTTCAAAATTCATCCACATGTAGTGGCATAATATACAATAGTATATGGTTACCCTTTGTTATGTATAAAAATCAGCCTGCTCAAAATCCTTGTTAAGCACATTCTAAACCATCATGCGCATTCTAAAGTGTTGTTATGCACATTCCGAACAGTTGTTATGCACAGTTCAAAGCTCATACAATTTTAAATTTCTCATTTATTCTACACCTAGCTACTTACTAACCACCCAGTGTCAAAAGTCATACCTTTTACCTTTCAAAAGTCTGGAAATTTGATTTTGATATGTGAGTAGAACAAATAAATGGCAAGATTTTTTTTTTCTTCAGTGAGGGGTCTCTCACTCCAGTGTAAAAAAACATATAATATAAAAAATAAAATATGGGCAACCACACACAACTCGGCATGTGTTTCCATTTTGGGGTTGAGATGACAGCATGGACCTCTCGAGGTTCATATGCTGTCATCTCAACCCCTCGATGACAAAACAGCCTTGTTGTGTAGGTTGCCTATACATTATTCTCTATGTAATTAGTCGTTTGTGCAAAATCCAAATAGAAATAGATGTGTTAGCTTAATGTTTCATGATGTTGCTTCTGTTATTTCTCGTAACAGAAAAAACAAATGCAAGACTGATATATGAAATTCTTTGTAGCTTAGACTTTGATGGCAGATAAGGACTGCTTGGCCCAACCAGTCTGCCCATTTCTTTACCTATTGGATAAGCTGCAGATCCTAGTTAACCCACAGCCTTCTTCCTCCTACCCCCCCTCCACTATAACTGCCTTATGTCCGTCCCATGCATTCTTGAATTTCCCCACTGTTTGTGACCCCACAACCTCCTCAGGAAGGCCATTCCATGTGTCCATCCCCCTCTCTGTGAAAAAATACTTCCTCACATTGCCACTAAGCCATCCCCCCATCTTTAAAGTGTGCCCCTTGTTCTTGAACATCTCTTTTTCTGAAAGATACTACCCTCTTGGACTTTGTTGATTCCCTTGAGGTACTTGACAGTTTTTATCATGTTCCCCTCTCCCTCCTTTCCTCTAGGGTATACATATTAACCCTTAGAAGACTGTGGACGTATATATACATCCAGAATCTATATACGTTCACACATATTCAGTTCTCAAAGGGTTAAGCTTCTTTAGTCTCTCTTCATACAGTTTCTGGTGCAGACCCTGCACCATTTTAGTTGCCCTCCTCTGGACTGCCTTCATCCTGTCTAATTCATTAGGGGGCGGCATTAGAAAATTGTGCAGCAGTGCAAACCAATTACCCAACCAATCAGTGAAACTAAAAAAAAGCATATGCATCCATTTGAACAAATAGAATTCAACTCATACAGTGCAAAAAACTTATAACAAATGGACTTACAAAATGCTTCATATACATACATTTATACACTATCATTTAAATATGTTCAGTTCATAGTAATGCACATTAAATAATATGATATTTATACACAGTCAAAAGGACCAATGTTAAAATTCAAAAACAGTGAAAGCACTGTCCTTGAAGTTAGTTCCCAGTGTGGTCCAACTTTAGACCGCGGAGGACAGCAAGCAAAAGAATACTGTCTAGCTTCCATTAATTTATATTGCTCCAATTTTGAATGCTGACCCCCCACATGCCCACATGACTTCCCACTGAGCACATAACAACTAAAACCACTTAAACGCTGAATGACGTCAGGAAATATGCCATCAACCCCGATTGCTGTTAACCTGAATTTTTGTATATAATTGTATATATTGCAAATATCCTGTGTACAGTGCTTTGTATAATTGTATGCTGTAAATATTGTATTCCATACCCATATGTAACATCTAGCATATCCTGTTTTTCTTGCTTTTTTGTAGTGTAACATTTTGAACAATCCAGTTCCATCTTGTAAATGAGTTTTAGAGCACTATTTTTCTTCTGGCTTGAGGAATTAATGGAGCCCACAGAAAGTTAACTCATTATCTTCCAGCAGTCAGAATGTTCTGCATAAGAAGTTCCCCTAGGCCCCTCACAACACCTCATTAAGCCATTTGACATCACCCTTCTAAGAGCAGTCAGTGTGCTTCTTTGCAGGACATTGCTTAGCAAGAGTCCCATCCTTGCCTTTTTCCAAATAATACACCAACTTCATTCTCAGTCAGGCAGTTCTGGGCTGGGCTACTGTTTATATTCTACTGGATTTTCTTAACTTGCAATTTGTGACTATAGGTGTTTACAACTGAATGATAGTAACCACATTTACTTCACTTGCAAATACGTAGGCATTTGTGTGTCTAATTTCTGTCTGACGTACTGTAGGTTACACATAGAATCTGATAAGTTCATAACATGCTTTACTGTGATTCAATGAACTGATAAATGGGGATTTTGGTTTCTTTTACAAATTCATTTCTCCTGATCATGGATATATTACAACAAAAATTTCTCAACAAAATTTTTACAAATAATGAGTTTAGCAGTAATGTAGTTGATATGGTGTAAAGAGCTGCTCCCTGGAAAATTACCTGGTTTTTGGGGGGATAGCCACAAGTGGAATGGGACTTCATGTATGGGGGAGCTCATAACAGCAGAAGTGGCATGTTAGCATTAAAAGCTTAGTGGTATGGATGTAGAAACACCAGTATTTAAACAAGACTTTGGTAGAGGATTAATTGTGAGGGGGGAGGGGGAGAGTGAATCTTGGTATTTTAAACATAATGATTTTCTAAAACTTCAACCTTCAGTGGGTTAGACTTTGTAGCCATCTGTACAGTATATCACTAAGCCACATGCAGCGGGGTATGGGTAAAACCCAGAACACCAAACCCAGGCCAGAGCTATACAATCTGGACTGGGCACAGCTTGTGCAAATATTGCTGATCTGGTGGAGCAGCAATAAAAGATAAACTATGCAATACCCTCAATAACACACCCACCCCAGTTTACATTTACCCGATGCCCATTTTTAGGCCTTATATAGTAATATCTTCCTTCAAGAGAACAGCTTGTAATGAAATGTGTCGAATTTACATTGGCATTTGGGCATATGCACTTTTATATTATATGAATTTTGTGTGTGAACCGTATATCAGTCTCTAAAAAAACAATTAAACACATCAAATTTCTTCAAAAACTTGTCTCAACATTGTGTTTATCTTCTACCTTGTCACAACATACAGTTGTCTCAGCAGTGTTTTCAATTAGGGTACAGTACCTTCATGTATATGATGGCCTGGTTCTGTTGAGTTGATTGCTATAACAGTGCATAGGATAAAATGCAAAACATATAGGTAACTGTAATACAGATGGTGGCATTATTTTTAATTATACAATGACAAGGAAAACTGTAAGAAGCTGATTGGCTGCTGACCCATTAAAACAGTGATGTTATTACACAGTAACATCACCGTAGCTTTGGATTTGGATCATTCCTTGCATTTTCTCTTAAGAAATATTTTTCCACACTAACAAAAACATCCTTTAAAATTTATTTTTTATTCTGTATATAACAACAAGTCATTGTATAATTGCAATAAGGCACTCCAGGGTGTGTGTTATCGTGTAATAACGTCACTCCTGGGGTGGTGGAAGCACTCGACTTCACCTTGTGCTTCAACCCACCCCAGGAGTGATGTTATCACATGATAACATACACCCTGTCATGCCTTATTGCTTAAAATGCCCTTTCTCAATGTACTGTACTTTGATTCAGTTAGTGTATGCAACAGCCTTCATGTGAACACTCTGGGCTTCTCTTTGACTCTTGATGTCTATTTGCTTTAGCTATTATATATTGTTTGAACTGCTTTGGTCTTCTTGATGTGGTGCCTGTGTGCATAAACTATGTAATCTGTTTATCTACTGTTACACATGTATCTCCAGTGAATGATTGCTATAACTGTCTGCTCTCCGAGCCATTGTTTTTTTACTTGTTAACTGTGCTGTCTTTGTATTAGTTTCAATGAGGTGCTTTTGTAAATGAGTCTCTGACTCAAAGGTTTGTAAATCTGATATTTTTTAAATAAATAAATGTTTATGTTTAAGCCCATGAAACACCCATATCTAGTTAATGCATTCACAATCATAGTGGCTCTGCCAGAACTTGTTTAAGTGGGTAGAGCCAGAGTAATATGTACTGATAGACAGGTAGAAGTGAAAGTACAGCCATACATTTAGGGATATATAATATTTAAAATAACTCATTTGAATCCATTATACATATATTTATTTAACTTAAATAATTCTGTTTGTAATTGTGCTTTTCCCCTTCCCTGTCCCCTGGGTTGTACCTGTAAACAACAAACAGCTCAGTGCGCCTCTCCTGGTGACCAATTTTAAATAAATGAATGAATACATAAATAAATAAATGTTTTTTCATGAAATGTATTTCTTGTATTGTTTCACTCTAATATACTACTTCTTAAAATCAATAAACTTTGTTTGAAAAACAAGAAAGTTTGGTGGAAAAAAATAGAAAAACAGCAAAGTTATGAGTAAATGATGAAATATTTCAATGTTCACTGATAATTTAGTAATTTTACTATATATGTTTATTATGTTTTCAACATAGTCATCTGATGACCATATCTTATGAACCTGATAAGTGGAAATTTTCAAAACTGACCCAACAGATGATTTTGCAGAGTGACTGCAAAACCACCTTTTGAGCTAGATTTGAAACATTTCACCTACCATGCCCATGAGATGGGGTCCAAAAAAGGCTATATCGAACATTTGGTGAGAAAATATTAATAAATGACAAAGTTTTGAGTAAATGTTCAACACATTGAAAGTACATTGACCACGCTTATGTTGTTCCTTCAGTTCTCAGTTGATGTTGAAGAAGGATGTGTTTTCCCTACAGAATGGATTTTTGGTGCTGGACTTTTTTCTAGGTGAGTTGGAGATGTGGGGTGGTGGATGGTGAGAGAAGGGTTGGGTGGGGTAGGTGGGGGGGTGCATTTGGTCAGCAAAGCCACAAAAGACATTGAAGGATGGTTTTCTGCTTTTCAGGTTTTAAATTATAAAAATAAAGACATTGTGACTAGTGGTGGGTGAAGTTCATGCACTTTGTTGCATGGAGTACTTCATATCCTAACCATAATTCACTGTCCTACCCCACCAGTATAGTGTTTTGCTTGTGCAACTGTGTTGGTTTGGTTTTGGCCATTCGCACTCTCTGTTCCAGAGGAATTACCACCCTGTAGGGGTACGAAAAGCAAGGAACCCTCGGAGAGGGTTCCACCCCTAGAGGTGCCACGGGATGATTCCCGTGGCTAAAGGTACCTTAGGAATCCCCCTATGGAGAGAAGTGCTGCTGCTGGAGGAGGAGGGGAGGACGATGGTGCAAAGAAAAAATGATTCACAATGAGGCTGAGAGGAATTGCTTATATAGCTCAGGAAGTGGGAGTGGCTGGCTGCTTGGCCACTGAACTGCAGGCAAAGCCTTTCCAATTATGTGAAGTACTCCATGAAGCAAATAACTTTGCCTTTGTTTTGGCCTTTAATGTGAAGTTTGCAGTGAATCATGGGATGGCAGGTCACATGGGCTCTAGATTGTCTTGCACAGCCTCAATTCTACATAGTGTGTTTAGTGGAAAGCTGGAGATAGTTTGCTCTCAGAGTCCTGTGAAACAAACCATTGAAAAACCTTTTTAAAATAATTTTTGAGCCAATTTATTTGGTCAAAATTTAGTACGTAGATTGTAGGAAACCCTCCTGTGCTTATATCATTGAGTGTTTATTGTTTTTGTTTGTGTGCATCTTGAATATTAATTTAGAACATTCAGGGCCAGATATTCAAAACTTTGCGCTGGGCAAAAAAACATTTGCGCAGGTTTAGCGCGGGATTAGCACGGGTCTGCCATATTCAAAAGGCCAAATAGCGCAGGCAAACTGTATTAGCGCCGGGCAAAATTATAATGTATGCAAGGGGCAAACTGACATGAATACAGGCGCAATGCTATATTCAGCGACTAGCACCGCGCTAAGTGGTTTTGCGCGACTTAGCGCGACACTTAGCGCGGTGCACATTACTGCCCAGGAAAAGCTGGTCTTAATCCTGGGCAATCAGCTTTGCGCAACATTATGGCTTTGTGAGGCGTTTGCGCGGGTTTAGCGTGGGTTTTGCGTGACCCTAACAAATAAATATGACACATAGATAAAGCCAAACATAGAGGAAGCATGCTGCTAACTGATGGCATCACAATGATGCCATCATCTGCCACCAGTCCCAGCCATGCCAGGCAGTAAGTGGTGACCCTGCCACCAGTGGACAGCATGGCAGTGTGGCCATACAGCACACACCTGTGGACCACACTTCCGTGGACACCAACAGATGCCAGCACACACATGCAGCACTGTGGGCATGGAGGATGTTGAGGGGAGCATATACGGGTGGCGAGGCTGTGCTACAGATCAGGTGTGGCCACAAGGCTGGGACACACCATGCAGTGTACATGGGTCAGTATTGGGAATACCCCAACACCAGTGTGCCTTTCGGATAATATATGCCTCCCCAGCCACATACCTCACAGCTGTACAACTGCCATAGCACACAAAGCCAGAAATGTACATGTCACTGTGAGCATCCATGCCACAGGTGCAGCATCTGTGGGTCACACAACAGCGTAACAGTAATGTCCAGTGTCAGAAAACATCTGCAGGTTGGGCCGCTCACTGTGTATAGTGCAGTCATCATCACTGCCCTACACACCATAGGCATTGCTGTGTCCACGCACTACTGGCTCCCTTGCTACTGTAGTTTCTGCTGTGCACTGTAGCATGCCCTACAATGTGACAGTGGCATGCAGCACCATCACCACCTGTGCCTATGGTGTCCTGTCCCCTGGGGTATAATATGCTATGCTATGCTGTACTGTTTACATGTAGCCTGCAGCTATCATCATGCACTGCTAGACTGACCTACAGGTGGAGCTGCGGTTGGACCTGGTCAGCCCCTGTACTTCCAGACTGACCTACAGGTGGCTCTGTGGGACTCTGCAGTAACGCTGGGCAAACTGCATGCAAATCAGGGTATAATGAGATACTAATCTGGTTGTTTGCCCAGAGACTAAGTAAGTAGGCTCATTTGCATGGCACTTTTGAATATGGCACATTTTAGCCCCGGGCAAGCGTGTTTGCTCCGGGCTAACTGCTTAGCTCCACGCTAATGCGGCGCTAACGGTACGGGGAATTATATACAGTTTTGATCACTGTTCTTTCACATCTGCTGCTTCCTGCAGCTGTAATGAGTCCATGCATTTGCTGGCACACATTGGCCACGTAGTTCGCTCTGTACCTGCCCTCATGTTGCTGTGTACTGTGTTGTTGTTGTGAGTTGCACTTCCTGGTTGCTTTATTCAGTGCTGTCTTATTCCAGGGCTATTTTTGTCCTGCACTCCCAGCCCAGTTTGCATGGCCTCATTACCATGCCATATTCGGAAGCTGTTTGCCCTGGGCTATTCCTTTTGAATATAGCTTGCTCTGTGCTCCGGGCTAAGTTTGCCCGCTGGGCAGTGCTAATTTTGCCCCGGGGCAAAGTTTTGAATATCTGGCCCTCAGTCTGTATACTGACAGATGCTGTAGAAGTGTGCTTAGGGGAGGGGCAGATCTGTGGTGAAGGGAAAGTCACAGTGAGAAAGGTAGTCTTTCTAACTGTTGTTGGGTAGCTAGTGTGTTAGTATTTGTGTGTTCATGTACACACAGTAATACTTGTAGCAAGTTTTGATAATTTTTTGGTATTTGCTGTGGTGCTGTGCATTTTTTCAGTTAGTTTAAAAGATTTGGTTGTAGTGTAATGAACTGTTAAATTTTGTGTGCATTACCTTTAGTGTGTGTGTGCGTGTCATCAAGTCAGACATTTTATTGCACCACACCATAATTGCAGCACTCTGAGGGCCAGATATGCAAAACTTTGCCCTGGGGCTAAATTAGCACTGCCCAGCAGGCAAACTTAGCCCGGAGCACAAAGCAAGCCATATACAAAAGGAATAGCCAAAGGCAAACAGCTTCTGAATATAGCATGGGAATGAGGCCAGGCAAACTGGGCTGGGAGTGCAGGGCAAACTTAGCCCTGGAATAGGACAGCTCTGAATATGGCAACCAGGAAGTGCAAACCACAACAGCAACACAGTGCACAGCAATGTGAAGATAGGAAGAGATGAACTATGTGGCCAATGTGTGTGCCAGCAAATGCGTGGACCCAGTACAGCTGCAGGCAGCAGCATAAGTGAAAGTACAGTGTGCAAAACTGTAAAATATTCCCCGAACTGTTTGCGCAGCGCTAACACGTTTGTGTGGGTTTAGCACAGGGCTAAACCGTTAGCCCGGTGCAAACACATTTGTCCGGTGCTAAACTTTGCCATATTCAAAAGTGACATGCAAATGAGCCTACTTAGGTAGTCTCTGGGCAAACATCCAGATTAGCATCTCATTATGCCCTGATTTGCATGCAGTTTGCACCGGGCTAACGGTTTAGCCCTGTGCTAAACCCGTGCAGATGTGTTAGCGCTGCGCAAACAGTTTGGGGAATATTATACAGTTTTAAACACTGTACTTTCACATGCGCTGATGCCTGCAGCTGTACTGGGACAACACAGCATAGGCACAGATGGTGGTGGTGCTGCATGCAACTGTCACACTGTAGGTCATGCTACAGTGTACAGCAGACACTACAGTAGCAAGGGGGCCAGTAATGTGTGGACACAGCAATGCCTATGGTTTGTAGGGCAGTGATGGTGTGACTGCACTATACACAGTGAGAGGCCCAACCTGCAGGTGTTTACTGACAGTAGACATTACTGTTACGCTGTTGTGTGACCCACAGATGCTGCACCTCTGGCATGGGATGCTCACAGTGACATATACATGTCTGGCTTTGTGTGCTGTGGCAGTTGTACAGATGTGCGGTATGTGGCTGAGGGGGGCATATATTATCAGAAAGGCACACTGGTGTTGGGGTATTCCCAATACTGGCTCATGTGCACTGCATGATGTGTCTCAGTCTTGTTGCCACACCTGGTCAGTGGCACAGTCTGACCACCCGTACACTCTCCCCTCAACATCCTCCATGCCCACAGTGCTGCATGTGTGTGCTGGCATCTGTTGGTGTCCACAGAAGAGTGGTCTGCAGGTGCGTGCTGTATGGCCACACTGCCATGCTGTCCACTGGCGGCAGGGTCACCACTCACTGCCTGGCATGGCTGGGACTGGTGGCAGATGATGGCATCATTGTGATGCCTTCAGTTAGCAGCATGTTTCCTCTATGTTTGGCTTTGTCTATGTGTCATATTTATTTGTTAGGGTCGCGCAAAGCTGCGCAAAAGCCGCGCAAAGCCAAAGTGTTGCGCAAAGCAGATTGCCCAGGGTTAAGACAAGCTTTTCCTGGGCGGTAATGTGCACCGCGCTAAGTGTCGTGCTAAGTCACACAAAACCACTTTGTGCAACGCTAGTCGCTGAATATAGCATTGCACCTGCATTCATGTCAGTTTGCCCCTTGCATACATTATGATTTTGTCCGGCACTAATGCAGTTTGCCTGTGCTATTTGGCCTTTTGAATATAGCAGACCCGCACTAATCCCGTGCTAAACCTGTGCAAACATTTTTGCCTGGAGCAAAGTTTTGAATATCTGGCCCTGAATCTCTTATCCATCTGCAACATTTTTACTGCTTCATTCTATATTGGTAGTGGACTGGTACTGCAGCTGCCCCACAAAAGAAAGTATTATTTTTCCAGTTTTGGATTTGTGGCGCTGGTTAAGGTAGTGTTGTGCGGTGCAGTGCATCTCTTGAGTGCTCAGTCTTCATCTATCTGTGCCTCTGCATCTGTTTAGGGCCCAATCTCCATCTGTAAGCCATAGTTGTTGTTTAGTGGGTAAGGGTGAGCACTGGAACGGTGGTGCCTCTCAAAATGGGTAATTCCAGGAAAAGTTGTAGAGAGCACTCACCCCTGCTAGTAGAACTGAAGAAAGACGGCGCTTCACTGCTTAAGTGTTATGCCATCAAATTTATTTTCTCCATAAGTGCAGCATGACAATACAGATGTCACGTGGTCAGGAGGGCCACTGTCTTACATTTCACTCACCCAAGTGAGCTTCATCAGAGACTGAGGAGTTTAACAAAGCAAGTGATTTAAACACATTTACCATAAAACATAAGTGGTGATTCCACCAATCACAAACCAGGAAACCTTGAACCAGTCAGTGACTCATATGTGACATTTAAATTAAGTGAAAAAAATTCCATTCAGGATACTGTTAAAGGTATATGCCTCTTTCTGGCAACTGTTGCTATTCAGTTCACAACACTTTTACATTTATTCTCATCCTTTAAGGTTGATCTTGCTTCTTAAGTATATGCAATAATTAATTCTAGCTTCAGTCATCCTATTCTTCAGACCACCTGTATTGAAAGAAACATCAAAATGTTGTCACATATGAGTCACTGACTGGTTCAAGGTTTCCTGGATTGTGACTGGTGGAATCACCATTTGTGTTTTATGGTGAATGTGTTTAAATCACTTGCTTTGTTAAAATTCCTCAGTTTCTGATGAAGCTCACTTGGGTGAGTGAAACGTAAGACAGTGGCCCTCCTGACCATGTCACATCTGTATTGTCATGCTGCTCTTATGGAGAAAATAAATTTGATGGCATAACACTTTAGCAGTGAAGTGCCTTCTTTCTTCAGTTCTACTAGCAGGGGTGAGTGCTCTCTACCGTTGTTGTTTTTTGGCTTCCCAGCCACCCCAAAGTTCAGAAATCTAAATTTGTTGTAAAGTTTCTGTGTAATCCCCACAAATGCCCACAAAGAGACATGCATGCAAAGATGTTTCTGCCCATGGCACTGCTGCCAGTGGCAAGAGTGGGTGTGGGCATGGTAGTATGCAACATAAGGGCATATTGATGGCAGTAAAGGGATTTCTCCAACTGTGTTTTTCACAGAGCAATCAGTTGATTCAATGATGGTTGAAGATGCTGTTGTCCCCGCTGGTGGTGGTAGTGAAGTTGGTGATGGCATAAGTATTGCTCCAAGTTCAACCTGTGACAAGTTAACAGGTTGCCAAAATATTATGGAGTCCAAAGATGCGAATCAGAGTGTAATTGATGTCACACTCCCCGTCCCCGTCCCCACAGTAGTTGGACATGATTCTGGTCCTGATGATGACTCACAATCACAGTCTCATGTTTCCAGTGCTGTTGAGGTTATGCCTGGTCCATCCAATGATTCAAATGTTGAAGAAAAAATAGTGGATGACCATACTGAGGCTGTGGCTGGACTTTGAACATGTTCTCCACAGAACAGCATCCAAGCTGAATTTGTGGATGCAGATGATGATGATTTCAGTGACCACAGTTGGGAACCAGAGAAAAAGAAAGTAAAGGTGGCTGTGTGTAAACAGTCTGTTATTAAATCCCACCTCTTCAAAGTTGTGTTGTAGCTGTGTCTGTTGATGATGATGACCCAGTAATAATCATAGACTCTGATGGTCAGGTAGAGTCCAAGTGTGCCAACTATAGAAATCATGCAGTATACTCCCCATTTCAGTGTCTAAAAAACTGGAGTCCAATATGCAGTATCAGGGACATGTGAAAAGTAGGGCATTAAAATCCCTAGTTTGGGATTTTTTCATACAATATGTAATTGATGAAACAGTGGCAATCTGCCAGTTTTGCCAAGCATGTGTGAGGTGTGGTAAAAAGGGTAGCCATCTGGGCATGGGGGGACCAGAATAGACACCTAAAGAGCAGGCACATGGCATGGAGGACTCTGCACGAGAGGGGAGCTAATGCCATAGTGGGGCATTCACCTGCATCCACCTTATTGAGCATGGTATCCCTTTCCTTGACTGGAAGTAGTCCAAGTAGCCATGACTGTAGTAGTGGTGAAATAACACCTGAGGATTACTACAGGCATGAGGAGGAGGAGGATTTTGAATTGTCAAGTAGTGGTCAGAGTAGCAGCAGTGGTGGTCTATGCAGTATTTCTAGTACATCAACCCCAGTGCTTAAAACGGGGAAAATAACATCATTTGTTCACTTGCCACCTGTGTACCCCTCATCTCATGGCAAAAGCACCCCACCCATGGCAGTTCACAGAGCAGAGCCATTTGGCATGCCACATGCAAAATGGGTAACAATGCAGCCCACTTTGCACAGTCTTTTTGTCCAGAACATGACATACCCATCAAATCATATAGTGTCACATGAACTGGATGCTACTGTAGTGGAAATACTGGCAATTAACCTGTTGCCCTTCTTCTTTGTGAAGAATTCCAGATTCCAGTGTTTTGCAGCACGTGCCTGTCCTCAATAGAAAGTCCCATCCAGAACCTACTTTTCCACCTGTGCTGTCCCAGAGTCATATCAGACAGTGACATAGTCTGTAAGACATGCCCTTCAACATTCCTCATCAACATACATTCACTTAAGTATGGATATGTGGACAAGTGGCAAAATGGCAGGTAGTATCTATCCGTATATTACTGCACATTGGGCACAGGTACAGGGGGTTGTCTCTGCTGGTGGGATTGGAAATCAGTGTAATAAGTCAGACCGTCATGGTAGCAACCTTCAGGGAATTAGACAGCATGCAATGCTTGCAATGCGCAGTGTAGCAGGGTCCCACACAGATGAAAACATGCTAGACTTGCTACTGACAGAAACTGATGAGTGGCTGAACCCTCTGTCCCTAAGGCCCATGACCAACTTAGGCAGCTGCAGATTCAAAACAGCCTCTCTCAGCACCACCTCAGTCTTGAAATTGTCACATGCTGGAACTCTACAATTTACATGGCAGAGCAGTTGTATGAAGAGTAAAAAGCCATCTCTGAATATCTAGTAATGCACACTAGCCGTGACAGTTCAGGGGCCTCAACGTCAATGACAACTGAACAGTGGTGCCTCATGGACATAGTGATATCAATTTTGAGGCCATTTGAATATGCCACGCAGGCAGTGAGTGGTGACACTGCATCCATTAGTCAAGCAGTTCCACTGTTGAGGGTGCTGAGCCAGACTTTGTTGAATCTGCAGCATAGCCTTGATGTGTCTGGAGATAGGTCAAGCAGCTCATTACTGAAACACATGCTTACAATATTCGACTGCAATTGCCACATCGCCACTATTCAGCAAAGTGCAGAATTTGGAATAGCAATAATGCTGGACCCATGATACAAACGTGGCATTGCATCCTTACTGGAGGGAGGGCCTGATGAGGTTCAAAATCTTACTGGACAGTGGGTCCAATTGGTTCATGGGACACAGACATCAAGTGCAAAGTTTTGCAAACCACAGCATAACAAGGCTGAAGGTCACTGCGAAGTAAGCAGATCCAGTAAGGTGGCTGCAGGGCAAGGGGGAGTATCAGCAAACCAGGTTGCCATTAACCCACTTTGGGGTGCCTTGTCTCAAGTAGGAATTGGTGACATCGATTCCTGTGAACAGGTGGATGACTCATCATGACTGCATGCAGCACAGAGCATGGTCGATGACTATTTGGCAGAAAACAGGCATCTGTCAGTGCATGACGATCCTCTGGTGTACTGAAGTGGCAAGGTGAATGAATGGCCAGAGCTCACTTCAGTAGCACTGAAGTACCTGACCAGCCCACTCTCCAATGTAAGAGTGGAGAGGGTATTCAGTGCTGCAGGGGCAATAGCGGGTGACCGTAGTACTAACCTATCAACTACAAATGTTAGCATGCTCACATTCATAAAAATGAATGAAGGTCACTTACCAAGTCGAACAACCACATCTGTGTTTGTACCCCATCACGATGATGGTTGTGCTGATGATGTGGGAGAAGCAGACCATCCTGGTGGTAGAACCAAATGGTGTACCATTGAGGTTGATGATTCAGTCATGGAAAAAGAATTCCCTAGTGGGCACAACTCTGACCTTGATGACTGTGAGGGCAGTTTCCTGTTTGATCAGGATGAGGAGGATATTGGTGGTAGTGTGTAACGGGTTTAAAGGCTGTCACATTTCTGTAATGGTAACTTTTTTGTCTTTCATAAAAGAAAAACAGCATCCTTGACTCTCATTCCATATGACAGATATGTACAAATAATGGCCCATCATTCTATTTTACCTTCCCCTTTGTAGATTTTGTGAGTACACTCAACAGAATGTGTGCTGTCATTAACAAACACGGTCAGCCTAATAAACACAAATGTCAACTTTTCGTAGCCACTTAAATCCTGCTGATTAATTGATAGATATCCTCCACCATCCTGACACTGAAAGACGGTAACACACCATATCCAGCCACCTGTCTTCTTCAGAGTAAGAGATAGAAAATGTGTACCTGTGGCCAGGCCCAATGTAGGAACCCACAGCTAGCCACAGCCACCCATCTTCATGAGAGTGAGAGACAGAAAATGTGTACCTGTGCTCATGCCCAATGTAGGAAGCCGCAGCCAGCCACAGCCACCTGTCTTCATGAGCGTGAGAGACAGAAAATGTGTACCTGTGCTCATGCCCAATGTAGGAAGCCGCAGCCAGCCACAGCCACCTGTCTTCATGAGAGTGAGAGACAGAAAATGTGTACCTGTGCCCATGCCCAATGTAGGAACACGCAGCCAGCCACAGCCACCATGCTTCTTATTATCAGTAGTTGACAGCGAGTATGTACTAATTCCTCATACTATGGTTTTTCTTTGAACTGTGGTGTGAATGCTTCCTTAACCTTTTTATAGATGCCTTTGTCACCAAATACCAGCAACTGATTTTCATTTTGTTTTAACAGGTTCCAGTTACAAATAGTGTAACAGGACAGGACTACTGTAGTACTGCGACTATGACCACCTAAAGGATATCATGTTCAGGTAAGTAGCAATCTTATGTCATCTGTTCTGTTTAGTCTTTCATTTTTTCAAACTGGTGTAAGCATGCAATGGAGGTGACATACAGGCCAGATAAAAATGTATTTTTCATGCACATCTGGCAGTCACTTGTGTACTTCAGCACACCATGGTTCTACAGCATTTTATCCTGGTCACATGATAACACATCATGTAACGAAACTTAAGACAGTGTGCCAGTGCATGTCACACACACTAAACATGTTAGTTGGTCTTGGACTGGCTTACTAATAGCTTGGTATTTTAAGCTGGATAGAACAGACAGGAACAGCCACACTTGGAACAAAATGTGGTAGTGCAATGAAGTCGGAATAATTTCTGCTTCGTCTGTTTGCAGGTAACATTTATGTGCTGTGTGCTGCCATTGGTGTGTAACCCCTTTGTTACCCGGGGTTACTAGAATCCCAGTAAGACCTAGTGGTAGGCAGGGAAGGCAGCTTGTGAAACTACAGTTAAATGGGTTTCACACTGTCTCACTCTGTCCTCAGTCACAGCTGAGACTTGAGAGATGACATTGCTATAGAACTGTCGCAGCTGCATGAGCCACGTTGGAATCTACAGCTCAGGGAGTGAGGTTTAGAACTTTGGGAAATTTCAAAGTCAGTCTTCCATTTGTCCTTAAGCAAGAAGGAAGCATCAATCTGCTGTTTGATCTCTCACTAAGAAAAAGGAAGTGTTCCTGTGTTTTATCTTTTTTAAAGTGGTGGAGACCGCTCCCCCGGTCTCAGTGCCCCCCTCCCTCTGGGGGGGGAGGAAAAGTTCTCTGTGGGTTCCAGGGGCAATCCCCTACTCCCACCATGGAAGGAAGCTGCCTGATTTAATTTAATCTGTTCTTGTATAACAGCAAAGGTAGCAGTACTTCGCCTGTGGGGCACCTGCAACGAATGGGTGAGTGTTTGGCTCCATTTGAAGGGGCAAACATATTGTTTTCTTCAGTTGGAAAATGAATGGGGACTGCTATTTGGGAGGACTATGTACACTAGGATGAACAAATGGAGCAGTCAAACAGTTTAAAGTTTTAAATGGATTTAAAGTTCGCTGTAGAGGGGGTGCTTCAGGTCATCCACCATTCAATCTACATTTTAAAGTACCTAAAGTTTTCTGTGTGTCCAGAGAAATGGCCGGGTATGGGCTGTGGGAGCTGGAGGTGGGAAAAACCCCCATCTTTAGTAACCAGGTCCACCTCTATGGATTTCTTCTGTGTTTTGCTACTTGCCTCATGCACTTGGCCAGTGATGGGGTGGGTACCCAGACGTGGTCGCAACTTGAAAATCTCTCTAGGAGTCATAGACTCTAAGTGGTGTGGGGAGCCACAGGATGGGAAAATTACTCCTTGTTTGATGGGAGTCTCCTTGTTTGATGGGAGTTTCAATTGAAGTAAGAAAACAAATCTCTCTAGGAGTCGCGAGACTCTAATGGTATGGGGAGCCACAGTTTGAGAGTCTCCTTGTTTGATGGGATGTCTTTCCAAGTAAAGTTTGGGTTCATTCTTCAAGTGGACACGTCAGTCAAGTGGCAGCAGGGCGAGCCAGTGGGCTATGTATCCAAAGCTATGCAAAGTCCAGGCTGAGTGCCTGGGGGTCCAAAGCCAGACAACTGTAGTAATGTGTTCATTCCTCAAATGGACCGCTGTGTTAACCTCTAATCTGCACATACAGTAACGTAGCCCTTTGGGGACCATGCAATGCTTTGTTTATGTTCAGTTAGTTAATAAATAAAGCCACACTGAAAATCCCAATTCTGGTTCTGGACATTACAGTTATTGCTTCCTGTAGTTGGATTTACTTGGGTGCCCCTGTGCAGAGTAGCCAAACCTAGGTCCCTTGTGCCAGGTAACCTCATCCTTCCCTGAACCCAGGTCCCCCACCAGGTATTGCTGCCAAATGCCAACAGCATGCCACCTGTTGTTTTAGTAAAAAGGCAGGGGTGGGGACCCCCGTGTTACAGGTGCATTATTCAAATCAGAAGACATGCAGTTGGTATGAATCTGGAGGATACACAGAAAACCTGTAAAGAAGACAGAAACATTATTGAAACTTGTTTTCAAATGATGCACCAACCCCCCCACCCAAAACAAATACATACCTTTCACAGCTTGACAGTTTTCATACAGCCAAAGTCATCAGCAAGTCGAAATGTGCACAACCAAAGTACAGTAGGTCTCTGTGACCTGTGAGGAGAAAAAAAAATGATTACATATATAGAAACTACATGTCTGGGTCTGGGGGAAAAAATGAGCATGACACATACAGCAACTTACCAATGGTGGTATGAATACACACACATAGGGCAGCATGTTTCATCAGCACGGCAGATTAATGGTCCTCCAGGAAGGACATCAAATGATGGTTTACCCCATGGTCATCTGTGGCTATTATCCTTTGGAAACACTGTGCGTCATCTCAGTCAGCACTCAGCAGCAGCAGGAAACAGAAGGACAACAGCAGCAGCAACAGGAAACAGGACAACAGCAGCAGCAGGAAACAGAAGGGCGACAGCAGCAGCAGGAAACAGAAGGACAACAGCAGCAGCAGAAAACAGAAGGACAACAGCAGCAGCAAGAAACAGAAGGACAACAGTAGCAGCAGGAAACAGAAGGACAACAGCAGCAACAGGAAACAGAAGAACAACAGCAACAGCAGGAAACAGAAGAACAACAGCAACAGCAGGAAACAGAAGAACAACAGCAGCAGCAGAAAACAGGACAACAGCAACAGCAGGAAACAGAAGGGAAACAGCAACAGGAAACAGAAGGACAACAGCAACAGGAAACAGAAGGACAACAGCAGCAGCAGGAAACAGAAAGACAACAGCAACAGCAGGAAACAGAAGGACAAACAGGAGCAGCGGGAAACAGAAGGATAACAGCAGCAGCAGGAAACAGAAGGACACCAGTAGCAGCAGTAGGTGCCAGAGTTGTGTCTGTTGGTGCACTCTTTAATCAGTGCATCCTGAAATAATTGTGACTTTTCAGAACATTTTCTCATGTGATTATTCTTCATCGGGAGTCAGAACACTAATACTGTATGCTAAATGATATAGCAAGATAGCAGTATAAGCATGCTACATTCACATACCATAGCAATTTGTTTTTGGGGGGACAGTAATTGGGTTGGGTCATGGTAGGGTATTTTTATTGTGGTTGTTGTGGGTATGCTAAGAAAACTGAACACAGTCAACAGTACCCATAAAACTTATATTGCATGACAAGTACTGCAGCAGTGCAATAATCTGCTGACAATTTTTACCTGTACTTTTCTATACGATTGTTGATCGGTAACAGTTATCTACTGACTTGTCTACAGGATACCCTTATTTCCACAATTTACGACTGCTGGACTACGTTTTTTCACATATGACATAATAAACACAGCGCTGCTTTTAATCTTGCTTGTGGCAGGTTTTCATCAGTATTCACACCTGTTTTTGTATATCTATCATTTCTGTTGTAACTAAAACGAAGTACCATGCAGTCCAGCAGGACATGGTACACCACACCACCATTACATTACGGAGCAGTAGGTGTTCAAAAACAGCTGGGTATACTGATTAAAACAACAGTTCAGAACAAGATTAAAAGGTGCACTACTGTTAGTTCATATCTAAAAAAGGAAGTAAGCATGCTACAAAGAACCCACAACCAAACATGGGTGTGTCAGGGCATTAATGCATGTCCTGGGTGTGATGAGAGGCACGAAGGCTTGCCAGAGTAACTTACTCCAGCTGGGAAGTGCATTAATGCCCTGATACACCCATGGGCTAAAGTGGGTTATTGCACTTATAAAACGGGCTAGCTAACTATAAAAAGCAAAAAATAAAAACCTTTTTATTAATTAATGAATGACCATGTGACACTTCTTGCCAAATGGCAAGTCGTCACATTTTAACTTTCATTAATGACCTGTTTATAATGCATAAGAACATTAATTGTGGAAGGAATGGTATCATACATACAAGTCAGTAAATAAGGGACAGTTGAAAATAGAATAAAACTGTATAGGTCAAAATTATTAAAGAACAAGTGCGCATTGACAGGTGGTTACCGAGCAATGCACACCTCAAACATACATGATAGCTGACGTGCTTCAGTGTTGAGGGGTATTAATAATACCATATGGTCTGGTCCAGTAAAAAAGTTATGGCACCAGGACTGTGTACTCACAGAAAAACACAGCAGTGTCCTAAACTGGGTGACACACCCCAGGCAGGCACCCCCAGCAACCTTTTGTGACGTCAGTAAATTAAAATCAGAGTGTGCACTCCACTGACATGTATGGGCTTGAATTTTCTACAGCTTTTCGTACCACTTATTGTTGCAATTTACAGAAATCAAAGCGACCGCTGGAAGTGGAGTAACAGCCACTCGTACTACGGCAGGCGCTTTCACTTTTCTAAACTGCAGCTATAAATAGTACTAACAGCTAAAGAAGGATCGTGCCCATACAGATCAATGGAGTGCACACTTAGCATTCATTTTCTAATGTCACAGAATTAACATGGGGTGCCTGCATGGGGGTGTATCAGCTGGATCAGGAAATGCCTGTTTGCAGGTGGGTACACTTTTGGGTTGCTATAACTTTTTTCACTGGAAGAGGAAGACCAGTCAGTATGGCTCTCAGTCACTGTCACCAGCTTAATGATCCACAGACACTGCAGTAGGATAAATTACCCAAAAGATTATTTTACCAGCATAAAGATACAGGTGCCCCCTCCCCAGTCCCCACTCCCTATATAGTAAGTCGAACGATATTGAGCAGTACCGACGCTTTGTCAGGCTGAGGTGGTAATTGGCATTACACCATATTTAAGAAGTTTTTTTTTTTTTTCTTAGTTTGTTTATCCTCCTGGTCCCTGACGGCAGTACCTCTTGCCAGATCCCCCAGCCCTGTTCCCCACTTGCAGCTCTTCCTCCAGCTGCCCCACAGCTGTGCCCCCATGGCAGGGTGGCGGGGATCCCTCAACCCACCTCTCTCATGGATTCAGTACTGGGGGGTGTTGCTCATAATCGCGGGGGTGGCGCCTGTGGGGATCGGCCGCCATGGGGCACGTCAGGACCCTTTTTCCTCCGGTGTTTTTTTTTCCCCTAACACAAGGATGTGCAATGACGCCACAAGGAGCGAATGTGCATGCTCCTGTATGCATTCCTCTGAGCGTCTGCCTCGCCTTCCCCTGCTATAGCCTCAGTGCACCAGCTCCCAGCCTCCATTAGGCACCAGTAGTTCACTGATTGCTGGTGTCCCCCCTCTCTGGAGAAGGAGAGCAGTCCAGAGGATGTTCAATCCTTCTCCACCCCGCTGACCCCCAGCGGCCCATGCTCATTCCCAAACATGGGTCACCAGCATGGTGTGAGGTAAGGCGTCCAGTGCCTCAGCCCTCAGCGCCACTGGGCTGGCCCATATTTAAGAAGTTTAATTAAAATGACAGTGGTAAAAAGTGTGGATATAAAGTGTAAAAAGTTTGTGCAAATGATAAATAAAGATAATAAAGAGGTATGTGCTATTAAATAATAGTAATGGATCTATGTGTATGTATTGTACCTACAAAGGCAGGTCTATAAACTGCGTGACATGATGGAATTTAATGTAAGATTTAGTAAAAGGTGTCTAAAAACAGATCATGTTAGCACAGACCTTTTACACTTTATGGGTCCTATATTCAAAACTTTGGCTGGGTGCAAGCCGCTTGCGCAGGTTTAGTGCCGGATTAACACGGGTCTGCTATATTCAAAAGGTCAAATAGCATACACAAACTGCATTAGTGCTGGGCATAATTATAATGTATGCAAGGGGCAAACTAAGGGGGCGTGTCAAAGTAGTGCTGCATGACTTAGCGTAACACTTTGCGTGGTGCAAATTACAGCCCAGGAAAAGGTTGTCTTAATTCTGAGCAAACCAGTTTTGTGTGACTTTGTGGCATTGCGTGGCTTTGCATGACATTTGCATGACCCTAACCAATAAGTATGACACATAGAAATAAGCCAGATATAGAGGACACATGCTGCTCACTGATGGCATCACTATGATGCCATCATCTGCCACCAGTCCCAGCCATGCCAGGCAGTAAGTGGTGACCCAGCTCCCAGTGAACACCATGGCAGTGTGGCTATACAGCACACACCTGCAGACCACCCTTCTGTGGACACCAACAGATGCCAGCACACACATGCAGCACTGTGAGCATGGAGGGTGTACAAGTGGCCAGACTGCACCACAGACTGGGTGCGGCCACAGGGCTGGGACAAGCCACGCAGTGAACATGGGCCAGTGTTGGGAATACCCCAACACCAGTGTGCCTGTCTGATCATATGTGCCTCCCCCAAGCCATATACCACTCATCTGTACAGACACCGCAGCACACATACCCAGCAACAGGGGTGTAGCCAGGAATTGTGAACATGTATGCAAAACTGATGCACTGTTGCCCCTCCGTTAAGTAAACATAAGCCAAACTATGTGCTGCCATGCCACACCAACAATAGCACCCCCCCATTTGCCATGTCTGAGTGCAAGTAATTGGTTTCTTCCTGTAATCCTCCTTCCTTTGTGTTTCTGCCTGTCTGGTACGTTGGTCTTGTTTATGTAATTGGCTGGTGGCATCAGTACCCCATAGCGAACAACAAAGGCAAAAGGGCTCAGCGTAACCCAGAGTTACTCACACTGTCCTTGCTGTCCTCTGTTTGTTGCCACTGCCTGATGTTTGTACTGTACTCTGCTGAGTACAGTGCATATGCCTGCTCACACCCTTGCCAGCAATGTATATGTTACTGTGAGCATCCCATGCCAGTAGTGCATCTGTGATTCGCACAACAGCAGTACAGCACTGTCTACTGTTGGTACACACCTGCAAGATGGGGCTGTCACTGTGTACAGTGCTGCAGTCATTGCTGCCCATCACACCATAGGCAGTGCTGTGTCCTACACACCACTGGCCCCCATGTCACCGTACTGTCTGCTGTGCAATGTATAGCAGAAACTACAGTTGGACTATTGCATCCAGCACCACCACCAGTGCCTGTGCTGTGCAGTCCCCTGGGGCACATTATTCTATGCAGTTCTGTACATTAGCCTGCAGCTACCATCATGCTCCTCCCAACTGACCTACAGGGGGAGCTGTGGGCAGACCCAGCCAGCCCCTGTACTTCCAGACTGACCTACAGGTGGAGCTGTGGGACCCTGCAATAGCGCTGGGCAAACTGCATGCAGATCAGGGCATAATGAGATGCTAATCTGGATGTTTGCCCACTGACTGCCTAAGTAGTCTCATTTGCATGTCACTTTTGAATATAGCAGATTTTTGCCCTGGGCATATGTGATAGCGCCGGGAAAATGGCTTAGTGCCATGCAAGCCCTGAGCAAATGTGCACCACACAAACATTACAGAAACATTTTTCATTTCTGCACACTGTACATTCAGATGCACTGATGCTTGCAGCACTACTGACTCCACTTCTTTGCTAGCACACACACTGGCCACATGGTTCACCTCTACAGTCCTTCTGGTCACTGTGAACTGGGTTGCTGTTGTGGTTTGCATTTCCTGGTTGCTATATTCAGAGCTGTCTTATTCCTGGACTATTGTTGCACTGAGCTCCCAGCCCAGTTTTTCCGGCTTTCTTAGCATGCTATATTCAGCAGGTTTAGCACCGGGGCTATTCCTTTTGAATATAGCGGGCCATTGGTTCTGGGCTAATTTTGCTTGCCGGGCAGTGCTAATTTAGCCCCAGGGCAAAGTTTTGAATATAGGGCCCTATATCTGCACTTTTTACCACTGTCACTTTAATTAAACTTCTTAAATACAGTGTAATGACAATTACCACCTCAGCCTTGACAAAGCACGGGTACCACACAATATCATTCAACTTACTGTGTAGGGAGTGGGGACTGGGGTGGGGCACCTGTATCTGTATACTGGGAAAATAAACTTTTGGGGAATTTATCCTACTGCAGTCTCTGGATTATGAAGCTGCTGTGGATAGTGACTGAGAGATGTACTGGCTGCTCCTACTTTAATAGACGGAACCACATGATATTATTAATACCCTTCAACACTGGAGCAAGTCAGCTGTCATATATGTTTGTAGGGGGCTGTACAACAGGAAGAAAACATTACTGCTAAAAAAAAATACGTTTACCGTATGTAAAAAGATTAGTAGGTAGGAAAAGAAGGAAGGGAAGGACAGCATTTTTTATATTCTTTTCTTTTATCATTTTTTGGGGTGTGTTTTTACAATTTTTTGAGTGAAAGAAGGTCAGTAAAAAGAAAGTCAGGACACACGATGAAAGTTGTACAGAAAACAAAAAGACTATGCATCCAAGTTGTGATGACTCGGCAGCAGTTGCAGCACTGCCATTATTTGCAGCTGATTACCCCAAATTCTCTTCATCTGCTGCTCCATGTTCTCCACCACATTACTGAGATCATCTACCTGACTCCACAGCAGCCCTAGATCCACCTGTGTCGTGGACTTAAGGGGTTGCGCTCCCATGCAGGTGCTGCCAGAGCAGCCACTTGGTCCCGCTTCCTTCTCTGTTTCTCACCACTTGCAGGCGGAGGCTGTGCTGCCACCTGTTGCATAGCAGGTGCATTGCTGGAAACTTCAGCAGCCTTGGCCTCCCACTCTGCACAGTGGTGGTTTACAAGGTGAGTACACTGCCCACCTGTCCCAAGATGATTACCCCTGGGCCCACGCCGCACCAGCACACTGCAGATGTTGCATTTAACAACACTGGGGTCATCAGGCAGTGATGAAAAAAAAAGTGCCACACTACAGAGCTGCATGGTTGACCTGGCACAGGCAGTGGGGGGGGCACCAAATGTTACAATTACAGGCTGCTGGACACTTGGGGGGGAACAACCTGCTGCTGTTCTTCTTGCTGCTGCAGTGGTTGCTGTAACTGTTCCTGCTGCTGGTGCTGCTGCTGAACTGCCATGGCCAGCAGTGTGGGGGGGCAGTGCTAGGTGCTACCGGCGGGGGTGCTTGCATCATGGCACCACTATTTCCACTTCTAGGAAGGGGAGCACTCACAGGGAACAAATTCCCACAGTTGACATGCACAGTGCCACCGTGAATCCTTGGCCTGACATGATGTTCTCTACGTGCCTCTGAACTGAAACCTCGTCTCTTCATTTTACCAAACAAAGAAACAAATTGAACTATTAAGAACAACTAACAAAACAATAAAAACTAAAGAAAATCAAAAGGGGCACAACTCAAAATAAGAAATATGGCACTGAACTGCAAAAAGCTAATCAAATTGAACAACAATATATATCGCTGTCTCTGTCTCTGTCTCTGTCTCTCTCTCTCTCTCTAACACTCAAGTAGCTTTCTCCAGCTCTTAGCAAGGGTAGAGTGAAACTAGTTCACTGCTTTGCCTGATTAACTTTTTGCCTACAGCATGTGACCTGAAGAATGTGAGTCATGTGATGTGCAGCTGTTTCAATTCCCACACACTTTGCCTTTCTGGAAAATAAGGTGAAGTGAATGCGAAGTCAGTAAACAAAGTCATTTTGAGGATGAAGTGGTCCTTTTCAATGGGGACTTCAAGTAGCCCCAAATGGATGTGAAGTGGGTGACTTCACGTTTACTTCACTTAGAAAGTAAAACTGCGCTGCATCTCTAATTGTGACACAAGGGTGACACTGAGATTGGGCACCCCAGTTTCACAATGGTGGGGGGGAGGATGATGAATATGAGACTTGGGGTTCTCTCAGAAGGGTCACTCAGCCCAGAATGAGCTTTTTTTTTTATTAACATTCCCACTCAGAGCAAGTCTCATCCCAGGATGTCTTTTTATTATGTAAATTCCCCACTCCACACAGGGTTGGGCACTGGCCATTAATATGTGGATGGGGGTGCACATTGGCAGTGATCTGCAGGCTAATAATGATGCTGCTCAACTGGGCAGCATCTTGTGAATGAAAGAATTCAGCAGCACTATGATAAGTGTGTCTCGATCCTTTCAACTGCACAAAATTTCCACCTATGACTCAGCTGAACAGTGTCATGATCAGCCTTGCTGATCATTGACCCATCACTTTAGGGCCTCCAGCAGCCCAAGCTGCATTGGATGTAACAGTGACATGTCTCTGAAGCCCACTGCTCTACCAATATGTTTGCTTTATGCATGCAAGTGAAAGCAAACATAAAAATGTGCATGTTGAGCTTTTTGTAAATGTAGCCTAGCCTAGTCCAGCTGGTGGAACACTGCTCCACTATAGGGGAAATGCAGGATTGATTCTCTGCCTTAACTCCCTCACCCAGGCTGGTGGGTCTGAAACATGATGTGGAGGCATTATGTGGTGACCTAAAGAGTAAGGGGATGAGTGTCCCACTCTCTGAGCACCACCTGCAGGTGGGAAAGAGGGTCTGCTTTTACACTGTGGGTGACCACGCAGCACCAGCAGTTCCCTGCCCAAAGGCAGCTGCTGTGAGCATTCATTGGCAGTGTGCTAGGTAAGTGGGAGGGTCCAAACCAGAAAAATTCTCAGAGCAAGAAGCATGATAGCCTGAATGTCTGGGTGTCACTCTCCACTATCAGCCACTCCACCCCTGCCATAGGTGTCTCCCACCATGCTAGTAGGAGTGGTGGGGGATGCCTGTGGACAGATCCCACTATGGGGTGTAAGCTGTGGGATCAGGGTTGCAGAGGCAAGTGCTGGAGATGTGAAGTGATGGGGCTGGGTGTGACTGGAGGGACAGGGATGCTATGTGAGAAATGTAGCCTAGCCTAAGCAAATAGTGATAACAGCATGAGGAGCTAGTGACAGAGTGCAACTTATTGATGTCGCTGGTTGAAGCAGCTATGATGGTTTAATAGGGCCACATACAGAGCTGTTTAAAAGACCAAGAAGAAAGAAAAAGGCAGAACATGGGCTGAAAGAGAACAAAATATGAATTGGGAATAATGTAAGACTTTCTTTCTGCTTTTTTATTTTCATTCAGCTTTTTGGCCAGCAGCTGCCTCCTCACACCTGTTTTGGGTGTTTCTCCTGCCTCTCAATGTTATCCACCAGTCCCCCCTCTGTCATGTGAGCAGGGATCCACATGGGGAGGGGCATATGAGAGTACCTGCGCTGTCATCTGTGTTGGCCAGTGCACATAAGATTTGCTTATGTTTCAACCTTTACCACCACTAACTACTCACCTGGTGCCAGGTAGAACCCTTGCATGTCATGCCCACACATTACACGCCCTTGCAGAGGAGGCAGGCTCTCTGCCCCACCACAGGGACCACTAGTACAGTGGAACATTGCACCCTCCCCAGCTGGGGCAGAGCAACAGCTCCCAAACAACTGGACAGACAAGCTGATGCCTGAGTCAGCTTCCAAATCCAGGTCACCAACGTGGGATTATAACACACTACCAACTAGGCCATTGGGAGGCCCCTTCTTTCTGTTTTAAAGTTTTACTGTTTTTGCAAAAGGAGTGTTCAAGCAGTCACAGTGGCAGCCAGCAGTCACTTAGAGACTTTGATATTCATAAACAAATAAACAGTGCCTCACACACCAGAGAGGGAGTGATTTTGATTGCCTGATAATTTCTAACACCACCTGCAGAGTGCCACCAGCATGATAACAAATTATGGTCAGAGCCAACATGGCTGCAGAATGATTGTAGTGATGGTGGTGAGAGATGTGTAGAGAAGATGTAATAGAGGAATGATGGATAAATCAGTTAAGGGTTGTTGTGGTTTATTGAAACTATATTGCATCTTGTGGAGATCCTTATAATAGGATAGTACAGTTATGTAAGAACTTACCGTAACAGTAGATCTTCGAGAACAGCTCTTGCAGCAGGTTATACCATTAGGACTGAAGCCGGCAAGTGCCAGGACCCCACAGAAGTTTTCTAGCTAGCAGTATTCAGCAGGGACCACCTCCAATATCGGTCCTGCCCCTGATGTCAGGCATACTACATAAGGAGGTGGTCCCCCAGAATCCCCAGTTCTCCCACCGGAGACTCCCGGCTGTTGGTCTACTTGTACTGTAATTGTACCTCCCGGGTCGTGCCTGAAAATAGTCACTTGCTGGCTAGTGCACCTACCCGGTTAACAAAAACTAAATAAATAAATAAATCAGAAGAGACTGAGGATCCACCATCAAATAGCAATCAGAGTGGTGTTGAGAACACCTGATCCTAGGAGAAGGATAACTGAACAAAAAATTCTACCTCCAGCAGGGATGGTGGGAGGGAAAGTACCTGCTGCAAGAGCTGTTCTCAAAGATCTACTGTTATGGTAAGTTCTTACATAACTGTACTATCTTACTGCAAGAAACAGCTCTTGGAGCAGGTTACACCATTAGGACTGATTCCCAAGCAATAGTGGAAATCCCACACCATTGGGAGGAGGGAAGGTAGAAATCCTTAGTAAAACCTAAGCCTAGGACAGAAGTCCTTGAAGGACTGCTAGACCAAAACCTGCTCTTCGCCTTGATGCCACATCCAGGCTATAATGCCTGATAAAGGTGTGCACAGTGCTCCAAGTCACTGCTGCACAGATAGCTGAGGTGGACACATTCTTTAAGGCTGCAAAGGAGGTAGCCACCCCCCTTGTGGAATGACCCTTAACCATGCCCAGTAAGGGTCTGTTGTGCTTCTGGTAACAGAACATGATACAATGTATAAGCCACCTGGACAGCGACTGTTTGGAAACAGGAGGTCCCAGCATCCTGTGGGCTAAGGAGACAAAAAGCTGATCAGATTTTCGGTGGTGTTTGGTCCTGTTCAGGTAGTATCGAAGACACCTATGCACATCTAAAGTGTGCAACAGGGCCTCTCCTCAATTCAAATATCTAGGGAAGTACACTGGTAGATCGATATCTTGATTAAGAGTGAGAGTTGAGACCACCTTAGGCAAAAACTTCGGATTGGTCAGTAAGGATACCCTGTCCTGGTGGAAAACCAAATAAGGTTCTTTGCACATCAGTGCATGAAGCTCTGAAATTCTTCTGGCCGAAGTAACGGCAACTAAAAATAACGTCATCTATGTAAGGAGATGTAGCTCGCAATCCGCTGTTGGCTCAAAGGGTGGCAGCGTAAGTTGCTCCAGGACAAAGAGTAAATCCCAAGGTGGAATAGGATCCTTAATCAGAGGTCTAAGGTGGAGAACACCTCTCAGGAAGGCTCGTGCCATGTCCAACTGAGAGATAGGACGTTGGCCTATAGGAGTGTAATAGGCTGAGATGGCACAAAGGTGTACTTTTATCGAGGAGTAGGCCAAGCCTGTCTGAGAAAAGAGACAGGAGGTAGTCCAAGACTGACGTTTCTGGACAATCTAGTGGTGAAAACCCCTGCGCTTGAGCCCATTGGCAAAATCTGCGCCATTTCGTGGCATGAGTAGCATGAGTGGCCAGTTTTCTAGCGGTCGCTAGAACGTCAGCTACCTCTTGCGAGACCCCGTGTCATATAATGGTTATGTCTCTAGGAGCCAAGAGTGCAGGTTCAGTGAACGAAGATCTGGATGGACCAAGGAGCCCGCCTCCTGAGACAGCAAGTGAGAGCTGATTGGCAGAGGCATCGGAGGTTCCCGGGACAGCTGATATATTAGAGGGAACCAGATCTGCCTGGGCCAGAACAGTGCGATAAGTATCAGCAGCGCTTGATCTCTGCGAAGGTTCAAAAAGACCCTCTGGATCAACGGAAAGGGGAGGATGGCATAGAAGAATCTGCCCGCCAAGGAGATGGACAATGCGTCTCGCCAGGAAACACCAGGCCCTGGATCTAGCAAGCAAAAATTGGTCAGTTTTGCGTTGGATGGGTACACGAAAAGGTCTAACTCTGGTGTACCCCATCTGCGAAACAGATCCTCTACTACTTCCTGGAGTAGTTCCCACTCATGGACTCTGGCCTGAGAGCGACTCAGGCCATCTGCGATGATATTGTCCACTCCTGGTACATGAACAGCAATGAGGTTTGGGCCGTGTTGTAAAACCCAATCCCACACCCTCATGGACTCCCAGCAAAGCAGGTAGGAATGGGTGCCTCCTTGTTTGTTGAGGTAATACATCATAGTGGAATTGTCTGTTTGTAACAGAAGAGTACCCAGTGGAATATCCAACTAGAAAGCCTGCAGGGCGTAAAGAACTGCTCTCATTTCCAGGATATTTATGTGGAGATAAGTCTCTTGGGCTGTTCACAGGCCCTGAGACCGGACACTGTCTAGGTGTGCTCCCCATCTGAGCCCTGAGGTGTCTGTGGAGAGCATCACAATCGGAGATGGTGCAGTGAAGGGAACCCCCACTGAGAGATTCTTCGAGTCTAGCAACTATTGCCAATCCTGGATTACGGCCTTTGTGTTCCAAATTGGAAGCTGTAGATGGTCTTGCTTTTGATTCCATTGGACCCGTAACATCCACTGGGTCACCTGCATGTGGAGACGGGCTAGCAGGACTGTTGCAATGGCCACAGCCATGTGTCCAAGCAGGCAAAGGACCAGTCTGGCTGGGACGGTCTTCTTTGCCACAATGTCCCTGATGAGGGATCTGATGTGTTCCACTTGGTCCTGGGGTAGAAAAGCTTTCCCTGGACGGTGTCCAGAACTGCGCCTATGATCTGCAGAATCTGAGACAGAACTAGACGTGACTTCTCTTGATTGATAATGATGCCCAGCGTCTCGAACAGAGACTGAGTACAATGAATGGCGGACATCAAGGCCTCCCAGGAGGGTGCCATGAGAAGCCAGTCATCCAGGTAGGAGAACATGTAGTGGCCTTGTCTCCTCAGAGTCACCGCTAATACCATCATGCACTTCGTGAATACCCAAGGTGCCGATGACAGTCCGAAGGAGAGGGCTTGAAACTGATAATAGTGACCCTGAAACTCGAAACGCAAGAACTTCCTGTGCACTTGAGCTATGGGTATATGCAGGTAAGCATCCTCCATGTCCAAGGACGCTAGAAAAGTGCCCTGCATGGCAATCAGACCTTGGAGGGTCACCATGCGGAAGCATTTGTACAGGACCGACGCGTTGAGGTCGCTGAGATCCAGTATCGGATGGAGGTCCCCTGTTTTCTTGGGAACCAGAAAGAAGTGAGAATAATAACCTGCACCTCTCTGGTTCCATGGTACATGCTCTATAGCTTCTTTTCCAAGCAGCGCGAGCACCTCCTGCTGTATGAGCAGGGTGTGCTGACCCGAGTAATGGGAAAGCAGGGGAGGTCTTGACGGTGGGTGGTCGAGAAATTCTATGAAGTGGCCTTTCTTGACCAATTGGAGAACCCACCGGTTGGCGGTAATCGACTGCCACCCTAAAAAGTGGCGAGCGATGCGACCCCTAACCTTTTGTGCCCGTTGATCCAGAGGAGGGGCGGGGGCCGGGAAGAAGTCATGCTGTGGCAGCACTGGTCCCTGCAGACTGGGCAAGTTTAGTGTAGCACTGGCCTCTGCCTGGGGACGACTTAGCCTGGGCTTTACGTTGAAAAGTGCCCCTTTGTTGCTGGCGGGAACGTGGCTGCTGCCTTTGTTGCCAGCTGCGAAAACAGCTCCGGTTCCTATGAAAAGAACCAGGCCTTGATCTGTACATGGCCTGTACAGACCTGACTGCCTTCCCAGCATCCTGGAGTTTGGTGATAACCTTCTCCGAGGGTTCACCAGAAAGTACTTTGCCACTGTAAGAGATGTCAAGAATGTTCTTCTGTACATCTGGGGTAAAACCAGAGACACGGAGCCAAGAGTGTCTCCGGAGACAGATGTCTGAAGCTGCAGCTCTGGCAGATGAGTCTGCAGACTCGTATGCAGCTCGTAGCACTTGGGTACCCACATCAGACCCTGTGTGGAGGAGGGTTAGGAGCTCTGCCTTCTGATCATCATCCGGTAATTTATTGACCAGGTCCTGGCCCTGTTCCCTCAGGGCATTCTGAAACTGTACCATGTGACATAGGTAGTTCAGGGACCTGATGGAGCATGTAGCAGCCGCATACATGCGCCTCCCCAGGGCATCCAACTGTTTGGATTCCTGGTCCGGTGGCTGTGTGCTCATGTGCTGTGGTCTTTGGGACCGGTCATGCAAGGCTGTAATGACCAGGGAGTCAGCCAGAGGTTGTTGACCCAAGTACTGGTCCTCTTTTGGGGCCTTGTACATGTGGTCAGCTTCCTTCAGCACAGCGGGAGTGGAGTGCGGATCCTTCCATGCAGTCTTGGTAATGTCCGCGAAGGTGTCCACCAAGGGTGGCACTACCACAGGCTTTGGCTCTTTCTTCTGAATATAACGGGTAAGGCGCTGTCTTTCGGGATCAAGGTCTTCAGCATCCCATCCCATGTTGTCCTGGATGTGCCTCATGATCTCGGAGAAAGAGAGATCATCTGGAGGAGACCTGGGTAGGTCATGTGGGTCAGGTGATGAGATGCTGAGTGGAGAAGGAGATCTGGAGTATACCGAGGTATCCAATCTGGAGTCCTCCCCTTGACGGAGTATATCGATGACGTCTAGGTCACTTGGGGCTAGGAGACCCTGATGAAGATCTTGAGGGAGGCTTTCTCTGGTCCTTGGATCTACCCCTAGGAGGTGGAGTCTACTCCTTAGGGGTTGCTGGGCATCCTGCTGGCCCCTGTGGTGGAGGAGGGGCATAGGAGGTGAAGGAGTAGTAGGAGGAGGATTTACAGGGACCACGTCTTTTTGGACGGTGTCCCACCAGAAAGTAAAGCGATCCTTTATATCTTGTATGTTCATGCCTGACGACTGGCCTGGTGCCGGTGGCCTGTCCCCGGGGTCGGGCGTCGGGTCCATGGGTGTCTCCAGGTTGGGTGAAGGTTCCCTCGGAAGCCCGGCATCCTCTATGTCGCCCACCTGGTCTTCAGGCAATGTCGTGTCCTCCTCCGTGGAATCCCTGTGACCGGTGTCCACCAGTGACTGGGGGCCGGTCTGCGGCTCTGGTGAGTGCGAATCCGATGTCAGTCGCTGGGCCGACGACTTTGGGTCCGGCAAATGCCCGGCTGGTGTCTGGTGCTTGGCCGATGTCCTCTGGTTTGGAAAACGCCTGGCCGATTCGGGTGCTTGGCTGACGTCGGGTGTTTAGCCGACATTAGGTCCGTCGTCTGCTTTAGGGACATCAGGTCTTTCATCTTCCTGGGTGGTGGATCTGGACCCCTGGGAGGCTGGGAGACTGATCTGGAGTTGGGATCCCGATGTTAGGCCGATGAGGAAGACTTGTGGCGTTCGGAAGACTTGGAAGAGGCCCAAGAGGGAGTGGAGGAAGCCGAGGGCCTAGAAGTCTTGATGGACTGAAGAGTCAAGGAACCACCTGTAGCCCGGACTTTGACCGGTTGGGACTGAGAACAAGCCCTGGAGGGAGAGCGGTCAGATCTGGTGGAGCCTGAGCTACGCGAGTCCGAGGCCCGGTTCAGGGATCTGGACCTTGCTTTCTCCTGGTGTTTGTCCCAGTGTTTATGGGCCTTGGAAGATGAATCACCCCTGAAGGACAGTTCTTTGTCCATCCTGCCAAGTTTCTCTTCTAACAGGTAAGCCTGAACTGCCTTCTGAAGGCTGATCCTGGTGCAGCTGTTGAACCCTTGCCAAAAAGTGCAGGCCTTGGTGTCATGGTCCGGGCCTAAGCACCCCACACAAGAAGAATGAGGATCCTTGAAAGGAATCTGTTTTCTGCAGGCACACTTTGAAAGGTGTCCCTCAGATGAAGGAGTTGGAGAGGACATTAGTTTTGTAGAAAACACTTGAAGTTCTAAGTCATCGCACGCTAGATAGAGACCGAGAAGCCAATGCTGGCGAGTCGACGGAGGGAAAAGAACTGGGGATTCTGGAGGACCACCTCCTTATGTAGTATGCCTGACGTCGGGGGTGGGACCGACGTCGTTGGCGGTCCCTGCTGAATACTGCTAGCCAGAAAATTTCCATGGGATCCTGGTGCCTGCCGGCTTCAGTCCTAATGGTGTAACCTGCTGCAAGAGCTGTTTCTCGAAAGTAAGATCCTAAGTACATGGAAATTTCCTGCAATTATAAATGTCCAGATTTCAAAGCAGAATCAGAAATTCATGCTTATGTCCATAATAACGCACTGCATGGCAGCAGTGACTGAGATATCACGGTAGCTAAAGCATGTAAGAAGTAATGTTTCCATTTGGTGGATAACATCAGTAGTGTCACCCCATGGTTTACGATGTAAGCACTACCATTGTAAATGCATAGTTATTTTAAACTGTAATTTCAGTTGAGTGCAATGCAGTGATAGAGGGGAGAAAACAAAGTTAGTGGGTGCAGGGGAGGGCGGAGGAATAAAATCATACTGAAAGTAATACATACTGATATTATTTACTTGTTATGAACATTTGCACACATTTTGCATCCTGCTGTACATTTTGTTAATTTATTGTAGTTGCTGGATATTTGCATGCATTCGGGGCATGTAAGCTATTATTATGGACATTTGCATGAATTTAGGATCCTGCTTTGAAATCTGGACATTTATAATTGTGATACATTTGCATATCTTTACAGTTCTGTTTTGAACATGGGGACATTTATGGGCTTTCTGATCGAATACGACATGAATTTATCAACATTTTACTATGGGTTCTTTTTGTACTCCTTGCTACTACTTATGTCTTTTTACTATCCTGCTCATTAACCTGCCCTGATGTGTATCTATGTATCCTGGATCTTGTGGAGACCCTTATAATAGGATCCTAAATATGTCCTGCAATTATAAATATCCAGATTTCAAAGCAGGATCCTAAAATCATGCAAATGTCCATAATAATGCACTGCACGGCAGCAGTGACTATAAGATCACTGTAGCTAAAGCATGTAAGAAATAGTGTGTTAATTTGGTGGACATCAGTAATGGCACTCTATGGTTTATGATGTAAGCAATCACTCCAACTCCAGTGAACTATTCCTTTGATGTTGGCTGGTTCCTGCATTCGAACACTCCGGAGCCACCAAACTATAAGGCTGCCGATGACTTCTCTCATTATGATTGGCATGTATCTCTCAGTTATTTCCCTTTGCTATGGATCTGGTACATAATAAAATATTACATGTTGTACTGCAGGTACTGAAAAGTCAAAGAGTCATCCCCTCTGCCTTACTAAAAATTAGTAACCAGAAATGAGTCATGGGGCAAGTCTCACATCTTTTCAAAGCAATATTTTCATAACTCCTTCTGAGTTAGTACTGTGTGCCTCCTCCTGTTGCCAGCAGTCTTATTTCTGTCCAAATCTGGTTTGTAAATAAAAAATTATAGCCTTCAGAAGTTATCATTGTGTTTCTCCTTCATTTTTCGATCAAAGTTGCTGGAGGATGATGTCATCAGAGCCACAAAGATAGTGGTGTTACACAAAATGCAGTTCCACCAGTAAACTGCTGCCAGTAAGGATCTCACAGACATAATTTCTGTAACTATGTATATTAACAACATTAAGAATTATTTTCCTTTAATCTATTGCACTGCTGTGTATGACTATTATTTTTGTAATGCTGTTAATTACTGTTTCATTTTTTCCTATTGTACTATCCTCCATACCCCTCCCTCAGGACACATCTGGAAACAAGCTGCTTGTGCATCATTGCACACCCTGGAAAGAGCATACCATCGCTGTTTCACAATGCACAACTGTGAGTGCAGTTATTCTGAAAACCTTGTGTCACATTTGTGTGATAGGCCTCTGGCATATGCCCACCTTGGTTACATGAACACACTTGCCTATGCCTCATGCCTCAGTGCATACCCAGGAAAATGCATACAATGGCTCATTCAGTATGTACAAATGAGACTGCACTTATTCTACAAACTTGAGTCTCACTTGGCATGATCAGCCTCTGATATATGTTAACCTGTGTTAACTCCTATACTCAACCTAGGTACCATCACCAGCACTTTTAATAATGCATTTACAAACCTGGACAGTGTCCTTCCACCAAATTTTTTCGATGACCTCCCCTCCAGCTCCTCCCAAGTTACCCACCAACTAGAACGTACAACCCCAAAGTTTTTTTTTAAGGAGGTTCCACAAGTAGCTAGAAAATACATTCAAAAGGCCATCGGCAAACAAGGGTACAGTGGTGACTCCCTTGACCTGAAACTGCTGGCACAAGTCCTCGATGAAATCTTAGAACCACTTACAAAGATCTTCAATCTCTCGCTTAGATTGGGCCATTTCCTCTCTATCTGGAAGAAAGCCACTGTCACACCGGCTCACAAAAGCGGAGATAGGACACTGCACACCAATTACAGACCTATCTCACTCCTCCCCCCACTATCTAAAGCGCTGGAGTGAATAGAGTCGGACCAACTAGTTGAATTCCTGGATAAGTACAATGTGCAGTGCCCAGAGCAGCATGGCTTCAGAAAAGGGCACAGCACCACCACTGCACTATTGGAATTTACAACCTTCATCCGTACACGCTTGACAAAGGGGAATTGTGGAGGTGTATTTATAGACCTTACTAAGGCATTCAACACAGTTAACCACCCCCTACTGCTCAAGCAACTGTCCTCCATTGGGATCTCCAGTGATGTCCTTCCATGGTTCACCAGCTACTTTGACAATCGGATCCAATGTGTAAGGATTGCAGGGATCTCTTTGGATGAGAAACCGGTCCACTCCGGAGTCCCCCAGGGGTCTATTCTGGGCCCTCTACTCTTCTCCTCTTCATCACAAAATCTCCCAGTGCCTGCTACCAAAAATATTACTATACGCAGATGATGCAGTCCTGTTTTCCAGCCACCATGACATTACAGTCCTTGAATCCCAGCTGTAGCTCGACTTCAGCGATCAAGACTGGTTCAATTCTCATAAACTTGTCCTGAACCACAGCAAGACTAAAGCCATGTCCTTCTGTAACTGACAGAGCAGGCAACTCTCTGTCCCTCACCATCAAGAACCACGCTGGGAACACACTCAAACATGTCAAGGAGTTCAAGTACCTTGGTATTACCCTGGATAGTACCCTCTCCTACACTCGGCATATTGACAATGTTGCCCAGACCGCCAATATACGGATTGGACTACTACACAAACACAAGCACTGTATGCCTGTGGATGCCCTTAAACTAGTCATCTAAAGCTCGGTCACCTCTATCATTGACTTGCCATCTATGGCTCTGCCTAAACAAGTGCCATCCACAGGATCTCGGTTGCTCTCAACAAAGCCTGTAGACTACTAATGGGTGCAGCCCGACAAACTCAAACCTGTGACCTCTATGCACAGGCCAGCTGGCTACCCCTACACAGCAGAATACAATAGCAGACCTGCTTACTTACTAAAAAGATTCTCCTTGGTCTCATGCCACCTGGTGTTAGCTCACTCCTTACTACCGACAGTGACACTCAACAAACATGTGGTGCCCAATCTCTAACCTTTCAGGTTCCCAAATGTCATACCTCCATGGGTCAGCGGTCCTTTATCTATAGAGCTGCTCAATGGTTCAATTCCCTCAATAAAGAAGCACTTTCCTCTACTACACTTGGACCCTTCAAAAGGAATCTCAGACTTTACCTCACTTCTACCACTCAATGTGACTGCTTCTCTGAACAGAGATCTCTCTAAACACCTCCCAGCTCACTCATGTCTCACAGCCCGCCCTTTCCCAGTCTCATTCCTCTGGCACTGGGCCTTCCTTGTGACTCCTTTCCTGCTTCACATCTCCACTAGTACAAGACATTTTCCACCACCATCGGACAGTGGCCCATTAGCCTGCCAACTTCCTCTCCTGGTTGCACGCCTGCAATACTAACTGCCTATGGTGCCCTCTATCTCTTATTGTTACCGCAGCCAGCTGCCTACTCAAGCTACTCGTTATATGAATATTATCTCAAAGTATGTCATAACTGAGTATCTTTATTTTTCTTTTAGTTGTTTTGGTTGTTTATTTTGCATTCTTTTACTACCTCTGTATGTATGTTGACCCTCATCCTTTGACGTGGAACCTTTGTAAACAAGCAGTTTCTGCTCAAAGGTATTTGTAATCTGAGAATTTAATAAATAAAAAAAATGAACTCTTGCCTCTGCCTTGTGCCTCAGTGGCTACCCAGATAACTGCATACCTTTGCTTGATCACTATGTACAATTGTGAGTGTAGTTATTCTGAAAAATCTTTTGTCACTTTATGCGATTGACCCCTGATGTACACCCACTTGTGTTACATAAAGACAGTTGGCTCTGCCTCATGCCTCACTCCATACCCTGGTAAGTGCATCCCATGGCATCATCACAAAGTACAATTGGTTCTGCAGTTATTCTGCAAACCTTGTGTCATTTTTCTCTGATCGGCCTCTGCTATATGCTCACCTAGGATACTTGAACACACATGGCTCTGCCTCATGCCTCAGTGCATATGCAGAAAAGTGCATACCATGGTTCCATCACTATGTACAAATGTGGCTACAATTATTTTGCATACCTTGTCTCACTTTGTGTGATTAGCTTCCGATATACTATCATCTAGGTTACGTGAGCACACTTGGCTCTGCCTCATGCCTCAGTGCATACCCAGGAAAGTGCATGTCATGACTCTGTCTCTCTCCACAAATGTGACTGCACCTATTCTGCAAACCTTGTCTTTCTTTGCGTGATCAGATTCTGACATACGCTACCCTGTATTCACTGAATACACTTGGCTGTACCCCATGCCTCAGTGTCTACCAAGGTACCTTTTCTCCAGCACAGTGTACAATTGTCTGCAGTTCTTCTGAAAACTTTCTTTCTCTTTCTGTGCTTATCCTCTGATATATGCCCATCTGGGTTATATTAACTCACTTGGTTCTGCCTTGTGCCACACTGGATACACTAGTAAGCACATGCCATGGCTCCATTACAGTTTACAGTTGTGAGTGCAGTTATTCTGCAAATCTTGTGTCACTTTTGTGTTATCAGCCTATGCTATATGCTCACCTCAGTTACATGAAGACACTTGGCTCTACCTCATTCTTCAGTGTATATCCAGGAAACAGCATACCATGTCTCCATCACTATGTATAAATGTGACTGCACTTATTTTGCAAACCATGTCTCACTTCATGTGAATGGCCTCAGATAGACTCTCATCTAGGCTGCATGAACATATTTGGCTCTGCCTTGTGCCTCAGTGTATACCTAGGAAAGTGCATACCATGGCTCCATCACTATGTACAAATGTGACTGCACTTGTTCTCTCAGAAATCATGATAGTGCATTAGGGAAATCCGGAGAGTAAAGATTTTCCCAGCCAGAAAGTGCTAGCAGGGCTTTAATTTTGTCACAGCTTTTATTTTGACATATGCATATCAAGTTACTGTTTACTGGTCATTTCCGTGTGAGGGACAGACCTTTTATTGGGAGTCTTCCCTCCCCAAGGGAGAACACACACATACACACTCTGACCACAATGACAGAAATCGTTCGTTGCTTTATACTATGTTAGAAGTGCTTAAGTCCTGGAGTCCAGGAAGTAATCCAAAAAAATTAAATACCTGTGCCATATAGTATTATGCACTCCATCAAGCCCAGCAGTGATGAACATTACATACATATTCTGTAGGTTATTGTCAGTGATGTAAGAAATACATATTTTTTTTATCCAAGCCATCGGCCTCCATTCAGTGCACATAGCTTTATTTATAAAAGGCTGGGAATAGGCCAGTCTTGAGAAGGTTAAAAGTCCATACAGACAGCAGTAAATCATTACACACACACACACACACACACTTGGGAGAGAAACGTATTTTGAATCTCTGCTGGAGCAATGCAGTCTCATTACATACTCAGTTTTGACCAACAGGGCATTGTTTAGATAAAAAATGTGTAAAAAAAAGGTTTAGGTGTCCTTTAGGACTAAAGACAGTAGAGAGGAATTTCTCCAGTGATGCTTAGTTTAACAAGCTGCCTGTGCTGTTTACACTGAGCATATCCACCGATAGTAATTTGAGCTGGCATGAGTATGCTGCATCTACGTAGGAAAGGAACCCTCACCCAGTGTAGTGATTTCAGATAGCGGCAGGATCATACTCCAACTCCAAAATTGTCCTTTGGAGGGGGTCTGAAGTGCCATTTTTTACCAAGTGATAGCAAGACCTCTGTAGGGCTCCACCTCCTGCAGATGTAAAAAGAGGCACATTCTCCCAAAGCCCGTGTAGTCCACAACTGTGCTATTCATTTCCTTCAGCACTTGTAGATTACAACAGAACTGAGTTAATGAACCTTTGACCCCAGATCTCCCAACAAAAGAAGAATGGTGTTTATCAGCAATTAAAAAACATCACATGTACATTAGAAGACCAATCAAAAATGCAGACAAAGACCAGACTTTTTCACTGAAGTTTTTTTTTTTTAAGTTTTTTTTTAATTTCCAAACTTGGCGCTTCCAATTGTACCATTTTACATGGAAAAGGGATGGATCTTGTTTCATCTCCATCCTCAAATTAAAAGAAAATGAAAAAAAAGAAGAAAAAAAAAGAAGCATCTGCTAGAGATTCTATAGCATAGCACTAGAATATCTCTATCCAGGACAACAAGCTTTAAAACACCCCATCCTCAGAGGAAGAGAGTTCTTTCAGCACCAGCTGTAGCCTGAGCTTTGGGTCACTCATTCATATATCCAGAACATCTCTTTAATAAATATCTTCAAATAAATACATAAATTATAAAAAAATAAAACATAAATCATTTTAAGAAAGACCCATGGCTTTAAAGGTTTTGCATTTATGTTTTTGCTTTCTTAGAATGTAGATTTTTTTTGGTGCTTTATAATATTATTTATTATCTGTCATGAACAGCAGATAAAAGTATATGTAATAAAGAAAATAAAAGTTCTATAGAAAAAAAATAATATAAATAAATTCTGTGCATGTTAGAAAGTTTGCATCTTGTCAGTTTTATGTACAAAAAAGTTACTACAAATGATTTTTCTTCTCTGTGTTCGAGGCATTTAAAGAGGAACATGACAGGTAATGGCAACACACACTCTACCTATTTTGGTTTTTTGCTTTCAAACATTTTTAACGATCCACACGTCTGTGCTTTGTTAACCTGATTCAATGATGTTTGTAAACACACTGGTTACATATTACAAGGGCTGTGCTGTACAATGGATTACTTTTAAAATCCCAAAGGCTACAGTCTTCCCTAAACTTTTATGCCTTTTTACAATTGAGTGGGGACTAAGCACTGCAAGGTCGGATAACTCAGTCATACACAGAGTAAGTATCCGTGGTTGGACATGAACCTGGATCCAATGACTCTCAAGCTTCTGCTCTAGACACTAGGCAGCACGCAGATGCAATAGGGATGGTGTGAAACAGGCAGTTTGTGCATGCAGCATTTTGTCGCCACCTGAAAATGCAGTACACAAAGGGCAGTGCACTCAGCATGGTTGGCGAAGCAATACCCCCTGTGAGTGTGCCACATTGAAAGTGGTAATGGGGTTTGCGCACAATAACACCCTGGTATATCACACAATGGGTACAAGTCACAATGTCTAATTTTGCATTGCACTGGTGGCACTGGGAACAATGCCATCTAGCTGAGATGTATTCTCCCCTTCCCTAACTCATAGAACCATAGACACTGACAGCAGATAAGGACCACATCATGTTCTTTGGTTGTCCAACAGTCCCAACCCCTGCTTCCTAAACACCACAGTGACACTCTCTGTTCATCCAGTGGACACCACTCCCCCAGTGGTGTGTATCACCAGTAGTCCAGTAGTACACCCCCCTTCACACCAGAGTCTGTCTTCACAAGGCCCAAGTCTTTGGCTGTTGGATTCCAGCTGTGTCTGTCCACTATACTGCATTACCACTGACTTTTAGCATGCAGTAATGAGGAGATGGCACTGCAGAGTGCAAGCAAGGGATGCCATTTTTTTGTGATTGGTTGTGTTTGAATGGTGGCCCAGCCCCTCCCTCCCAAATGCCTGTAGGTGCATGAGAAGGAGCTGAGATTCCTATTGCATATGGCTCAGTGAACACACTAGCGGTAGCACATGAAGCATATCATCTCAAAGTTGCTACAAGTGAAAGTTAAAGAGAAGGGGGTGATGAAAGTAATATTACAGGGTTCTACAAAAACATCACTTTTAGGACTGGGAGGAGTGAAATCTCATGATTCAAAAAAAAAATCTAGAATTTTTGTACATTCCATTCTTTATAACTGAATACAGTCAGCACTTATATCAATCACACTCATTTTCCATCACTGTGGCTAAGCCATCTTTTGCTATGTTTGCCATAAAATATACACTCAAATAAGCATCACAGTCAGACATCCATTTCATACAATGGGAACAGGTGGTGTCGGATAGCTGAGTGCTGACTGTATATCTGCCTGAAAAAAGGCTTATTACTACTTTAGACTCTACCTCTCTTTGCTTTTCCCGGTTGGATGTCATAATCCTCTATTTGTGACATAAGAATTATGTCCGTGGCAACAGGTAATGATGTCACAAAAAGAGGATTGCAACATTGTAGCAGACAAGAGCTATGTGAGCAGAAGAACGCTAAAGAAAAATAGACCCCGTTTTAACAAAGATGGCTAGTAACAAGAAATGGAAATGTCTTGAAATTTAAATTCTGCAGGATTTTTTGTAACTGATTTCTGATGAAGTACAATTTTTTTTCTGGAAATTGGAAAATCTCTAGGAGTTGTCTGTCTGTCCAGCTGCTCTACCCAGTCCCAGCCAGAAAAAGGGTTCAGTCGTCGGGGCACAGATTTTTAGAAAAAATGAGGGATAAGTAAAACTGCTGTCACTGAAAGAAAGAAACAAGCAGGGTTACAATTAAGGCAATGCTCATCATCTGTAAAGAGGCAGTGCAGTTTGAGCAACACAGGAAAAAGGATAAAGTTTAGATGGGGAGTAGCCATATAGGTTTGCATTGTAGCCCACTTTTATATTGAATATTGAATGTTTGAGGTATTTACGGTAAATTAGCTCTGACACTGCATCCTACATCAAGACAGCAGCATGGGGACAGTAAAATGGAGGTGTGTCGCTATTTGATGACATGTGGCAGGGTTGAGACATTTTGCTAGTGACTATAGAACTAAAAGAGGGATTTTTGTTTTAGCAATTACATATTAGATCTGCTGATTAAACAAGAGAGCAAGTATTTTCATAATTAAAACTGATTTTTTCTTAAAGATGTAGTTCCTTTTAGTATTATGTTCAGTAGCAGACTGCCCTTCCCATATGTCATCACATGGAAATCTGACTTCATTTTACTATCCCTGGTCTAAGACCAGCACAGAAAGACAGTTTTCATAACAAAAAAAAAAAACCACTCTGTGTTCCAAGGCATCTTTCTACATGTGGAGATAGTGCAAGAGTTGAACTAGCTGTTCTAAGCTATTGTTGTAGAAACAATGTGTTTTAAATTGTGGGTCTTTCAGATTCATTCATTTAATGAAGATTAAACTGTTTCTGTTTCATTTCCCTGCCCCACTTTGAGTGCAGAAGATGCCTTTTGTGATATCATCAGGCACGGTGCAAGCTGCTCTCCCATTGGTAAGAGCACGTGACCAATCTAAACTGGAGATGAGTGCATAAGACCCACCCAACATTGAAATATATATATACTTATATTTATATATCTATACATATTTATATGATATGCTATGGCTCCAAGGGAAATATTCTATGCTATCCTTTTACTAGTGCTGTTTGACCTTATGACAACATAAGTAATGTAACAATGAATAATGTCAAAGGTCAAACAGCATGAGTGGAGAAATAACATATATATTTCACTTGGGGCCATGGCATATTTATTTTATCCAAGGCCTGTTAATTTTTTTTTATTGTTGCTTTTTTTGTTTTGGTATTCTTATAGTGTTTTTGTGTGCTCTTTTCCATTGCTGTTTTCGGATGCCTGAGTGGTGCACACTGTATGATGCACATGACACTGTACATGTGTCAATGTGTCAGCACATTAGGATGTTTAACAGTGCTGCAGTCCCAAAAAAACTAGCAGGAAGTCAGTACAAGCGCATGTAGCTTTTTGTGATGCTATGGAGTGGAGCCTGGATGTTGACTGAAGGAACAGGGACATGCTGGTCGGAGCTTGAGTCGTGGATGCTGCGGGAGGTATGGGGATCTATTTGCTTGCAGCTGCTATGGGAGGGAGAATTTTGCAGCAAAGGTGAAAATATTGTTAGTAGTCTGTGATTAAAGCTTAATTTGTTTGGGTCACTATTTTTTCATTTGTCTGGATCACTATTTTGTGATGTTAAAAAAGAAATGAGGACAGGGGAGAAAACAAAAGTATTGTGGGAGAGTTTGAACAGAACTGAAATTAATGGGTGGGAGCCAGCACACGAGTGAGCTTTTCAATTCTAAAATTAGAACTGTGCTCCTTATTCTGCTGGCTTCCACCACATCAGCACCTACAGTGAGAATACTTTTGCTCATGGGGACCAACAATGAGAATATTGCAACATTCTCACTCTAGCTCTGGAGAGAGCACAAATTTCGCTGATAAGTGCCAATTAATATCCTTACAAGCACTGGATATATATATATACACACACACACATATATATATATATAATGGGTATGTGTGGTATACAAGGAAACATGCCCACCAATGCGGGGGGGGGTGTTAATGAGATAATAAGGCCATGAGCCCAAAGGGCAAGTGGCTTTATATCTAATTAACTGTCCTCTATGGGTATATGGACTTGTATGCTACACATACCTATTATATGTTTTATATAATACATAGCAGGTTTTTGTTGCTTTTATCTGCTGTGTGGGTCTGAGTCAGTTTCTTGGTGAGCCATGGTTGGGGCAGTTTCTGGGTTTGCCTTGTTACTATGTGGCCATGTGTGTTTCCATAGTGTGGTGGCATTTTGGTAATGGCTAGAGATGTGCAAAATTAGCAAACTTTGCTCTACAAAATAATTTGAGAAGTTTCCCAAATTCGCAAAGTACGAAGTGATGACTTTGCAAAGTTTTTGGCAAAAAAAGTGGCACTTTTTCAGGCAAAGTTGTAACTTCACCTTAACTTTGTGTGACTTTGCCTCAGAAAGTGCCATTTCCCAAGGAAAACTCAATGCGAAGTGGTGAAGTGGGGCAATTCACAAACTTATTTGTGAAGGTGAATTTAACAACTTCGCCAGAACTTCGCCAGTGAAGTAAAAGTTTTAAACTTTGCAATAACTCTAGTAAGGGCTTCTCATTTGAGCCTTTCTTGTTTTTGTAGTGTAGGGTTTCCTATAAAAGGGGGAGTGTCTGGGCCTGGTGTCCTTTAGATCATTGGGGTTGTGGATTGCAGTGGTGAAGCATGTTGGTGGCAATGTGAAGTGGCACCAGAGGTTGGGAAGGATGGTTTGTGGTCAGGAAGTGGGGGAATGTTGTGTGTAATCATGCCCATTGAGCCAGTGGAGTAAGTGGCTTAGCAGCAACAGTGTGTGAGTGAACCAGAGCTTCAAGAGGAAGGCAGTTTATAAGTATGTGGGGAGGCAGAGAGGTTCTTATGTGTTCCCTGTAGCTGGCATCAAACAGTTTTTTTATTTGGAGAGCTGAGGGGTGAAGCAGGGAGTGTTGCATGCAAACAGGTTTTTAGTGTCTGGGAGTGTTCCTGGACTGGGAGAGGTGGAGTTGTTTCCCAGTAGAGCATTAATTGGCAGCCTTAACTGAGAGGTTACAGCTGTATACCTCCCGTATACCTCCAGAGTTATACAGCATTAATTGGGAGGTAAACAGCTGTGATCAGTTAGGTATTCAGGGAAATCCATGATAATGGTTCCAATGGGAGGGAGAGCCATGTATTTATATATATAGGATCCTCGACGGGTCGTCGACAAAATATTTGTCGAACGACCCGACAGTGAAACCGACAGGTGGACTGCATTTTGCAGTCGGCTGCCAGTTACAAAAGCCACAAGTGTCTTCTTGGTGGGGCTTTGCTTGTAGACTACGTGGGGACTGCCCACACCCACTTAGATTCTCAACTCTGAGTCAGAGCTGAGTCGGTGCAGGACCCACGACAGACAGTGCCGGTTGCCAGCAGGTTCCCTACAGTGATGTGGCACTGTTGTCGCTGTAGGGGACTCTGCTGTCAACATGTCAATGTCGGGGATGTATACTATATAGATATATATCTATATATAAATATATATATATATATATATACACATATATACACACACTGTATGGTGAGGCTTTGTTGAGTATGGAATTCCATAATCTTTAAAAAGTCATTCTGCTTCAGTAGTGACATACGTACTGAAGTCACAAGACAATGCAGCTGCTCAGCCGATAGTCAGATGCCCTACCACTGCTTGTGCTGTACTAAAGCAAGTGGTGAGTAGGCTTTTTAAAAAAATGATAAAAAAGATCCATCTAGTCTGTCCTATTTTGGCCCTTGTCATCATAGGAGGCAAAAATGGGGCAGACTAGATGGGTAGTGTGATGTGGTCCTTTTCTGCCATCAAGCTTCTATGATTCCATGATGATTCTATGATTAGGTTCCAGTAACTTTTACCAAATAGTTCAGTTAACATCTTTAAAAAGGCAGTTACGATATTTTGCCACTCTTGGAGTGTAGTAGGAAATACAAAACAAAAACCTGGTTGTGAACAAGCTGCTGATTCCATTCATGGTTCACAGAAAGTGATGTAATGTTTTCTGTGTGGTATTATAGTGCTACAGTAAAGATTTTTCAAGTCAGATTGGGAGTTACTGTGTATCTCTTGCACCCTTCACTATATAAAATAGTGTATGGGAGCCCCAGTACACAATAAGGTTGTTTTTTCACCTCCTGGTTACAATGATGACAGATGGACATCTCAAGCTTCGCTCTCGAGGTCCTTGTCATCATAGTAACCACTCAGTGAAGAAACAGCCTTGCTGTGTATAGGCTCCAGTACACTATTCTATATGTATTCATAGGACCCCACTGTAAATAAGACTGTCTTAGTGGATTCTATCTTAGATCCTGTAATAGATGGACAGATAAATAGACAGACAGAAGGAAGGAAATAATCTCTTGCCAGTCTGAGGCAGCCAGAACTGCACAGCATTGCTTTGCAGTCCTCGTGCCCATAACTGTACGAGACTATACACATATACTCAAGAGATGTCCTATTTCTTAAAAGATGCTATTGTAATGGGTTTGAACATGTGTGGCATTACTGTGGAAGGTGGACTCATTGTTTCGTAGATGACTTATGATGTCATTATAAGTACATTTTAGATTTGTTGTGCTCTCTAATTTAAATATTATATATACTCTGACCTTCTAGGACCGTGTGAAAAACAAGGATTTTGACTAAATCAGGTTTTTTTGGTTAACACATTTTTATAAATAATCAGTAAATACACTTGCAATACCTGCAGTCTTACCACCTTGAAGCCTGATTCCATCAGCTCTCAGAAGCTAAGCTGGGCCAGGCCCAGTCACTAGTACTATGGGAGTCCTCCTATAAACACCATGTGCTGGTAGAAGTGGTGTCAGTAGCTCTGCAGGGTGCACTCTGCTCTTAGTTGAAAGTAACAATACTGATGCCCAGCATGGTGTTTGGGGTACACTGTGCTGTCAGAGGTGCCATCTTTCAGATGTGATGTTAAACCAAAGTCCTGTCTGCCTGATTTGGTGGTCGTTCAGGCGGACATTGAAAATCCCACTTTTTGAAATGAGTGGGGGAATTTCCCTGGTGTCCTGTCCAATTTTTTCCCATTTCCTTAAAATCACCAACAGCTTAAACAGGTTCTGTATTGGTCGGTTTGCATATATAGCCTCCCTTCCCACGGAATTAGGCTGAAAACAGAAGTATTTCTTAACCCTCCTTTACTGGTTAACAAAAAATAAATCAATAAATAACATTTTGGAGGTATTCCATCATTATAAGAGGTTCCCTTTATGCTTCCTTCAGGTAGCAGAACTGCTCAGCTTTGCGGTTCTCTCATTCTAAGAATGTGTTAGGGTGACTTTTTACAATGATGAGACCTCCTGAAGGAACCCATATTTGAACACATAAAATCAATACTTATAAATACAAAAACAGGCTGCGCAAAAAACAAAGGCAATTGGCCACTGTCGAACTTTGCCTTTCTGCCCAAACTTTAGTCAAGCTACATTACATATGTTTCAATGGTATAGGTAGGTGTATCGACTTTCTTCAGCTCCTCCCTCCCTCACTTAGGCTGACATAGCTGGAGCTGAGGTTAATAACACTGGAGTCTCTCCCTCACTATCTAAACAACCAGCATTGAGGAGGTTCCCACACCCTGCTAGGAAGTTTTTTTTCAAGAAAGTAAATAATTTTTGGGAAGGTATTCAAAATGAACTATGGAAGCAGGGAGTTACTCAAATTCGGTCCTTTTAAATTTATTACAGCACCTCCTGTAATATACAGTATGTGACTTACAATTTCATACACACGCTAAGCTTTACAGTCTATCTTATTTCTTGCATCAATCTTCCTTGACAAGCAGGAGTTAAAAAGAACAGTCATGTTAATCATTTTGACAGACGGGGACCTGGAGGTCCCAACTAACCATTTTGCATAGTCGAGTATCTGTTATCTGTTCTTCTTTTGCAGAAATTATATTAGTTTTCTGGATGATCCTGCTGATGGGCACATGCTATTGCTGCCTACCAGGGTGCCATGTGGCTGAATCTCTGATGATGTACATGATGGGATTAGACACGGGGACTGCCTATGTGCCATATTAATATAATATGTGGGGAACGTAAAATATAACCACATTTGCACTACAAGCTGCCAAAGCTGATCTCACTTCCAGGCACCAGCGAGAGAGAGAGAGAGAGAGAGAGATCAGCTTTTGCAGTTCCGGTGTGTAAATGCACTTATATTTTAAATTCACAGCTTAATATATTAAAATGGAACATAGATAGTTTCTGTGGATAAGCCCATCAAGCATGTAATCAGAGACTCGGCCATACAGCACCGTGATATGCAGCAAAGGCATGTGGTAATTATTATGATCAACTAGATAAAAAAAGAGCAGTTACTCACCATAACAGTAGATCTCAAGAGAATCTCCTCCATTGGACCACATCTTTAGAAGTGTAAGCTGTCTGCATCAGGACCACTTGGAAACTTTTGGTAGCTGAGGACTGCCCGTGATGATGTGCAACATTGGTGCCTATATAACTGTGGGTAGCCCCATTGCTCCTCAGTTGCCCACCAGAGGTAAGCTCGGAGGGCTTTTACTGTGAGGAACCAGGAGACCAGACAAGTACCAGGCACACAAGGAGAGGCATGGCACTGGGTAACAACAAACATAAGGCACTATGGACACCTCCAAACAAGGCAGTGGGAAAAACCTGCCTGCCGATCTCTCAATAACGGGGAAGGAGGGTGGGTGTGCTGTGGCCCAATGGATGAGATTCTCTCGAAGATCTACTGTTACAGTGAGTAACTGTTCTATCTTCTTTGAGGATATCTCCTCCATTGGGCCACAACTGTGGAAGGATTTCCAAGCAGTATACAAGCCAGGTACCCAGGGAGGATGGCATGGTCTGATATGTAATCTGGGCAGAAAATCTTGCAACATCACAAAACCAGAACCAGTAGATTCATAAGCGACTGTGTCTTGACAGTAGTGTGTAGGGAAGGTACATACAGTGCCATGTGTCAACCTTGCAACTGTCAGAAGCAGAAATGGTCATGTTATTTAGTAGGGAGGTTACGTAATATACCAGGAAGTTCCTTACTGTTCTTCCTATAAAGAAAACAGTACTGGTAGCCAGTTATATGGACAGGCATTGTGGAGATACGGGGTGCCCTGTTTCTCAGGGGCAAGCTAAACACAGGGCTGAGAGGACTGTCTGTACCCTATATTGTGATCAAAAAGAGAAGCACAGGAGTCTATGTACATCAAGTGTATGGAGTAATGTCTACTTCTTGGTAGTATGCCCTAGACAATACATTGGAAGGTGTATGAACTGAGGCATGGTAGAGTCAGATACCAACTTAGGCAGACCACAAGGATTGGTTCACCAATACATGCTGTCCCTATGGAAAATTCAATAAGCAAGTTCACATATCAGAGCCTGGAACGCTGAAATCTTATGAGCACAGGTCTTATTGATCAAAGATCAGTGGTTTCCATGAAAGGAAATGCATCCCACTGGGTGCATCAGGCTGAAATGTAGTCCAAGACTATATATTTTCATGTATGACAACATAAGTCCCAAGGGGAAACTGGTGGATAATTAGTGTCTGTGAACACATACCTGCCGGAAGCATACTGGTCAAGTCTAGATGTGACACCATGCACCCATTAACAGAGATATGGAAAGCCAAAAAGGCAGGCAGATGCACTGAAATAGAGATTTAATATATACTGAAGGCTGATATGGTATTTTCTGATCTTTACATAAAGGGTAGTCCCTTTCATGCCCACGGCACAAACTCAATCCTCTTTTTGTAGCAGGAGGATGACAGCCTGAAGTAATATCAGGCAAAAATTTTTGTTGTTGATGAATTTGTTCTGGTCCTGTAGGTATAGTACAGGCTACAGGTCACCTGTCCACTTGAGAATCAGGAAATACCACGAATAGAACCCAGTGTTCCTTTCCTCTGGAGGGATGGGTTCAATAGCTTTCTCTGTGAGAAGCAATCATACTTCTTGTTTGAGAAGGGACAAGTGGTCCAGAGAAAAAAAAGAAAGGAGGTGAGGGAGGGACTTGAGGGGTAGACATCAAATCCACAGCATATCCCTTCTCTACTATTTCAAGGGTCAGTTTGTCAGTGGTCATTTTTCTCCATTTTGAGAGATGCAGGGATATTAGTGGAATGGGAGGAATAAGGATCAAAGAACCCTATATGGGGCCACTTATTTGGTCATGTAAATACTGAAGATATCCCAATTACTCAAATCAATGATAAGTGCATCAGTTCAGGAGGACTGTCATCCTGAAAAGTAGTCATGGCAGAATGCCATAGGTCATCAAGATAATTCACCTTTTTTGCCTGAAAGGTTTCAAGTTCAAGGCCCAAGGATGTAGGGGCATCAGTTTTAGTGACTACAACATCCAGCCATACTGATTACTCATCAGGTGGTCACATACCAGGATTCTAATGTTTCCAAAGAGATCATGATGAGATAGGTTTAGTGCAGGAGTACTGTACTAGTAAAAACTGCAAGGCTCAACAGAAGGAGCATGGTACTGCATATCAGTCTTTCCAAGGACTGTATCAACATGTGAGGATTCAGCCAGGTATTAAAGGCATCTTCCTGCCATGTATGGTGTGCCAGAGGTACCACCATAGGAGGTACAGGTTCAACTTCCACAAACTCTAACAAAGCTTTGGAGTCTTCTCCATCACTCCCAAGACTCATAACCTCTTGGAGCTGTCTAGGAGTGTGAGGAGGAGGAGGAGGAGATGTGGGGTCATAGACCACAGTGTCATGTGCCCTGTAAGAGGCTATAGTAGGACCAGAGAGTATATCTACTTCATAGAGATCTCCTTCTCTGTCTGAATCCTTCAAATTCTCCTCCATGTTCAGGAGATTACAATTTGAATATACCTGGTTGTTGTCTTGAATGACAACAGTGGCAATCAATGGAGTCAGCGAAGACAGCAGCAGCTGTGATGGAGAAATTATAGGAAAGCTACTGTGTCCCATTGATGATAGCTGTAGCAACAGGGAAGGCCCTGTTGATGGGACTGTAGTCAATCTCAGTGTAGCCTACAGTGACAGAAACAGACGAAGTAAAATTCCTGAAAATGATGCCAGCACAACTTGGGAGTTGACAACACCCATTATAGGGTTCATGATTACCAGCGTCGACAGGACAAAGCCCAACAGAGATGGCAAACTGTCCACAGTAGGTATGGCAGCACCAGAATCAGGACCTGACTTTCATATCCAAGGATGGTCAGAGGGGGCTGTAGTTAACACCACTGGAGCAGTCAACAATGAGGACTTAACCTACTTCAACAGGGACTTCAACTTTCTTTCCACCAGTAAAGCATGTATCTCCTGATGCTCATGGTGACGGTTAGTGGAAGAGAGTATCGACGTTGCAGCATCCGTGTTCTTTAGTGTAGTGTGTCCTGATGGTTCTTTCAACTATGTCTATAACAGCATGGTCGATGGCTTCTTCTCAGTATACTTCCTGGTGATAGTCAGACATGAGTGAGAAGCTGATCTGGGACACGTGACCTGGGCCAGAGATACCATGGGAGATGAAGTTTTTCCAGAACCTTAGTATGTTGTCTCCTAGTGGCCTGTGTATCTAGTAAATCTTTCAAGCCTTATGCTATGGGAGAGGTTTCCCAAACAGCAAAACATGCACAGTAAACATGTTGTTGATAAAATGAAAAACTAGGCAGTTGACGGTGTGAGTTATGTCGACAAAGTTTTCAAATTTGCAGAAAAACAACAAATTATAGAAATGATAGCATTGTTTCTCCACAGGTCTGATGAGTAGTCAGTGGTGGAAGGAAGAACTGAGGAGTAACAAGGGCCATCCATGATTACATAGACACCGATGCTGCACATCATCATGGTTGGCCCCAGCCTGCAAAATTTTCTGAGTGGTCCAGATGCTAAATGGCTTACAGTTCCAAAGGTGTGACCCAATGGAGGAGATATCCTCGATAAAGATTGTAATTTCTACAAAAGTAAGATGTGCAAAATTATTTAATAGTGGAAAATGCTTAGCCTGGACCTCCAGGTCTGTGTCTGCCAGAATGATCAACATGCCTTTTCCTCTTTAAGCTAATTTCGAGGTGGGGTGGGTGGAGGATAACAACTTCCATAGGTCCAAATCTGGAAGTCATTTCAGTATATTGGAAGTGATATTACCTACAAGATGCCACATATTGAATACGACAATAAATCAGTTTTTGGCAGTTAACTAAAATATTACTGGTAAAGTACCCTTTCTTTCAGGAAAAAAAAAATGCCCCACTTTTACTTCCAAGCCTGCAAAATTTGATGTTGCCTGATTTTATGTTTACCCCACTAGAAGTTAATAACTGCTTTCCCTTTATTTTGAAAGTTTTCTTCTTATTTTGGAAGAGAAATACTTAATACTGAAGCCCTGATGACAAGTATACAGCACCCCTTGTTAAAAGTGATTGTTTTTGCTTTTTTATACTCAGAAACAGGCACCTGACCTTGCCTCTGGGGACTGCCACTTGAGTGACTTTTGTAGCAATTTTAGATTTGAAATTTTTTATCTGATCTTGATGGCTGTCCCTTTCAGAAAAAAAAAAAGTCCAAACCATTTCAGGTAGAAGTCAAGGACGTACAGTCGAAACCATCATTATCACAAGGACATACAACTGGTAAAAATAATAAGATAGAAATTTCTTCATCTCTGATTACAAAGATACAAAATGTATAAAAAGTTTGCTTTCCCTTCCCTCACCCAGGATGCTGAATATTTTACAAGGAAGATATATATTTGATATGTCAGAGATTATATCTGTCTCGCAGTTAGCATGTTTTCTTAAATAATTTTCTTATTTCCTTTGTAGATACCCCTCAAATGTATTCTTTCAGTCCATTTAACTTTCCATGTGTGTAAAACAGAGAGAGTGAGAAAACAAGATTTTGATCGTTCTTCGCTCTCTATTATCTGGTTTTCGATGCACAGCGTCTGGCTCCCCCTCGGGTTCTTCAGTGCCTTTTGACCTCTGGCCTTCTCTGCTGCCTATTCATTTCTTCCAGGTGGCCTGGCTTGGTGACGCCCAATTCCAGACCTTGGTTGAAGTTATTCAGCTGAGAGGCGGCTTGCACTGGCAGGCGACCGCAGACTCCGTGCTTGTTGGAATACTGGTGCCTCCCTCAGGAGTGTCCTTCACTTCTTGTTATCCTAAAGAAATGTGATAAAACATTTGTTTACTTTCTATTTTTATCTGTATTACAATTGGCAGTGTCTTTCTCAGAATATCTAGGAGTTCTCTATATTATTTAGTACTTCACCAGCTCCCATACCTGTCAACTTTCTTTGATTGGCAGGGATTCCACTGATTTTGAAATTAATCCTCCTGCCAAGCTCACCTCAGTATAAACAGGAAAAACTAAGTAGGGGAGGAGCCTGATCCAATCAAAGGAACTTATACAGACTGGAAAAGATTGGAATCAGAGGCTCACTTACCACATATAAATTAAATAGTTGTATTGTTTATTTTATAACTTCCAGACTTATCAGAAATCCAACATTTCGGGGTTTGACTACCCCTTCATCAGGTAATCTGGACTCTAACAGATAATCTATTTTTAATAAAATTAAAATATAAATAAAAAATTAAATTCAAAATGAATTTTGCATAATTTAAGTCCTTCTGTGGAGCCCACACTTCTCTTTTCCATTAGATAATAAACATATTCTGTTCAAATTCCTCTTATAACTATAGTTCCCAAGAAAATATAGGAACTATTCAATATTTCAACCAACATTAAGGGCTGAAAAACTGTTAAATTTACATATTATTAATACAAACATATGAAATGCCAGCAAAAACAGGCCTCACAGTGTATCGAGTCTGCTCGTTTGTACCGCTAGCTCCTCAATTTCCAGCCCTGATGTGATGAGCTAACCTCTGATTCCAATCTTTTCCAGTTTCACAGATGTTGCCTTAAACATGTCATATGTCACTCCTAAAATAAATGTTTCTGTCACTGAATAGTAGGGATATGAAGCACAAAATAATATCTGACACTGAATTTATATTTTAGTCCCCCTCAATGATTTTCACATTAAACCATTAACTGGTTCTGATTCTTATACTGTAGTTTAAAAATGCACTATTTAATACGGCCCCTACTGAAGTTGGTGTTCCCAAGGGCTCTATTCTTGTCCCACTGCTCTTCTCTGTCTTTATCAACAATCTCCTTCTGGTGTATGTCTCCTGCTCATCCCTTGTTTATGCAAATGACCTTGTTCTCTATTTTAGTTCGCAGACTGTAGGCCATATTAGCACGCAACTTAGCTACAACTTTCAGAATATTCAGTACTGGCTCACAAAACATAATTTGGTCCTTAATGCCAAAAAGACCCAGGCCATGTTATTTGATTCTAATGCCAAACTTAGGACTTATGCAGATGCCTTAGCTGTCACTTGTGTTGATGACTCCTTACCTGCCACAGCTGACTAATTCAAAAACCTTGGCATCACTCTTTTTTCTTCTTACTTTATTCCCTCCCGCTTGGCTGATAACCCCTCCCTTTGTCTCCCACACCAATTACCCACTGTCTCAGGGACTCATCTTGGGCAGAGATGTCCCTCACTGATATACCCTCAGTGCTAGGATTGGAAGAGGAAGGGCCATTCTCCCAACCCCTGAATCACAATCCAGATTCCTCCCCTGAGCCCTGAAGGTGGTGAGAGGGCTGCAGAGACTGGGACTCATACTGCGGCAGCTTGCAGGTGTGTTTCCATTTTTTCTGGTGGATTCCCCAGGGCTATGCCATGTGCAATGATGCATGCACTCATGCTGAAGCATGCATACAATACTGGTGTCCATGTCTGGTCCCCCTCCCAATGCCCTCATTTGTCACACCACCCAGCCTCTGATAGGTGGTGCTGGTGCAGCGAGATGCCGAACCCCCCCTCCCTGAAGGAGGACAGCAGTCCTTGAAATGCTCAGTCCTCCTTCTCTGGCTGGTTATTGAGTGACTGTGGTCCATTCCTGAACCTGGGCTACTGACAGCAGCTCCAGCCTGTAGGCTGCAGTCAGAGTCAACTGCTTGAATAAGTCAAGCAGCACAGAAGATAGCACCAGCTCAACTGATCCCAAAGGGACAGGGGCCAGCACCAAAAGCAGTGCTACCTGACTTATGCACTATACCCATAAGAGCTGCCCGATGGCCAGACTGCCCAATGGAGCCCTCTATATTGGATAGAGAAGGACTCTGGGAGGGATACTTCAATGTCACAGGCCCAGTTGTCCTCAGTGTCATTGGTGATAATGTTGGGAACTCGGGCCCACAGATATCAAGTGCCTTACACCAAAATGACCAGAGGACAATCTCAGCTGGTGCCATTTCATCCCTTTATGCTTGCAGGAAGAAGTTAAGGCAAAGTGGTGCAAAGACCCCAACACAGAATGTGTGTGGGATCTAGACTATTTCTTTTTGTGACTCCAGGATGATTGTCCATAGTCCTGGGTACTGGACTGCCCAGTGCCAGAGCACCCACCCTGAGAAAGGTGGTGACCAGACACAGCCCCCTTGCCAGTGCAACTTTCCTTTCTAGGCTCCCTACTTTCTTCCATGGTCATCGACTGTTAGTACAAGATAGGGCTGAGAGAAACTGTTCATTTTTTGTGTGTTAAATGAACTAAACTGACACAAAAATAACAAACTGTAGTGTATTTTAAACTAAAAGTGAAGAAGTGAACGTTGTCATCATATAGATGGTGAAGTTCTGACCCTGACATGGAGAGTGGTGATTCTGTTGCTGCGCACTCTGTGGGGAAAAAAGAAACTGAGGCAGTGGGAATCTGGCACCGCTGTATACCACAGTGCATGTGCTGTGACGTGTGCATGGGGCCTACCTGAGCCACCAGCTCTCCAGAAAAGTTCCTGCTCCCGCAGGGTCCTAGTGCCTCTGGCACAGACTCATTAATGTGAATCCATGGAGAAGGCTGGTTCTTAGAAGATCACCAGGGTGCAGTGCCCCACGAAGTTGGCACACTTGATGGTGCCATCTGGTCCTTTTTCAGATGTCTTATGTTGGCAACAGGGACAATAAATAGCATGTTTCTAACATGTGATAATACATCTATGATGCATTTGGTTGGAGGACCCAGCCAATGCAGCTTCTCCTTTACAGAGATAGCATGAGGCTTGGGAAAGAACACTGGCAGCACCAAAAACACGTTTCAGTCAAACTCAGAAACCACCTTGGGCAGAAATTCCTTACTTGTGCCCATTACAAACTTGTCTTTATGGAAGTCAAATAACTGGGTTAACCCAACTGAGTTTGCAACTTGTCTACCTGCTGAGTCAAAGTGGTGGTCACCAGAAAAAGAAACCAAGGCAACAAGGCACCAACGGTTCAAAGGGTTTCTCTATCAGTTTAGCCAAGACCAAATTCAGTCTACCAGTGGAAACAGTGGATACAAAGATTGTACAGTCCTACAAAGTAAGCCTGGAAAATGTTTTGCATACCATGGAACTCACTAGTACCGTGGGTAGTAGAGTGGGTGGAAAATCCCCAAAAGTTAGTATGACTGCACAGCATATATTAATCCTTGTTTATCAATCTGGGGAAGGTGCAGGACATGACTGACCTAGAGTTCCATCTGCCCATTAATTACTCTGTTACTATGTATGTTAGGTCCTGCACTGGAGGAGGCTTGCGATAAGAAGGGAGCATACAGCCATGGTGTTTGACAACACAACTAACCACTCACTCTGAAGCAAGGGAGACAGAACCTGCATTAGCTCAACAGGCCAAAATATAACCAAATGTTCCTTCGTTTAAGTTGTATGGAGGCCCATGGAGGACAATGACCAAAAAAGGCAAGAGCAGACCCAATGGGATACTCCATGAGTGACAAACCCCACACTTTGCACCAAATTGAGAACCCCCTTCTCTTAACATCATAGGTTCATTGAGTGGAGAACTTCTGAGATACTTCTAACACTGCAAAAAAACTGCTCCATGAGGATGAGGGATGTGAACCAGAGCATCTCAGGAACCATGCCATCAGAAGCAAGGACTTAGGAGTATCAACGCAGAACCCTGCTGAACTCCCTTTTTTTTATTCAACTACTCTTTGTCTAAAAATAATTCACCCAAGTTTCTTTTGTGCATATACACTCTAAACAGTTCTGCCTCTGTGCGGTAGAGGATTTGGCATTTTCAGGCTTCTGGGCTTTACCTGGTCAGCCCCCCCATGTCAGCATGCCAACGGCAAAAAAAAAAATCACCAGTACTGGAGGAGCCGGAAAGAAGAACTGAGTGGCGGCAGAAAATAATGTCTTAGCATTACCTCAAGGGGCCCAGTTTCTACAGGACTCCAGATCAATCTGAAGTTGGTGCAGGGAAAGGAGACAGTTACCAGCCACTGAATTCCTCATTACAGGCCCTGCCTACGGCACTGGCAAAACAAGCAAGCAAGCAAACAAAAATGTATTTATACCGAACCCAATCCCTGAGGCTCCGGGCACCTTACAGGTAGAGTAGGACATCAAATAACAATAAGTATCACAATAATTAACAGGGTTAGTAACAGTCAGCAGTTTAAAATCAATAAATAAAAAACAATAAATCAGAAAAAATATGTTGTAATGAAGAAATCGGTTCCCCAGTGCAAAGTGTCTGTTCAGACTCCGAATTGGTAAAAGTGCTGGTGCATGAATGGTGATGTCTTTGCTCCTAGTAAAACCTGACTGGTGGAATTTTCAGCCAGTCAGGTTTTCCTAAGAGCAAAGACATCACCATTCATTATTCATCATGTGCCAGTATCATCAGTTACCAAGGACACCGAACAGAGCAGACGCTCTGCACAAAGGGACCATTTTCTTTATATATATATATATATATATATATATACACACACACACACACACACATATATATTGGGTTGAGTAGCCCTTTTAATGTTAAATGGTGAAACTTTGCACCTTAATAACTTTGCCACTGTTCAATAGATTTGCCTGAATTTTTGGCAGGCACGGGGTGTAACCACAGATCTCGGGATCTGCCAACTTTTGTACCAGTCAGATATACGGCTGCGAAGTTATTAAGCGACATCCGTGTGCACATTTACAGTTTTTTACACATTCTTTGCTCGCACCTACAGGTCGCTTTGCGCAACCGGTCCAAAAACTTCTGGGAACGTGCGGCCAGGGTGCCCGATGTGCCTTTTGAAGATTTCATGAAAAAATATTGAACGGTTCAAAAGTTATTCAAAAACAAGTTCCGTTATAAGTCAAATGGGAAAAGTTAACAAAAAGTTCGACAGTGTTGCAAATGCACTTTTTAGTGTCGCAAATGACCCCTGTAGTGTCATGAGTCAGACATTTTTTTTTTCAGTTACTAGTCACAGAAATGCTTGCCATTTAAATTTGGGACCCTCTAGGCACACAATTCTTTTTATGTTCACCTAGTTGGACCCTGAGGATGCTAGCCATGTCTTTATTTTGGGGTTTAACACCCTAGAAATATTTTTTCAACTTTCTGGGAAAAGTAGTGTCACAAAGTAGTGTCGCACTTGTGACACTTTCGCAAATTTTTGTGAAAGCTTGCTGAAATTACGACACTATTTTTCCAGGCTATGGCAAAATGACAGGAATTCTATGCCACCCTGCTGCAAAAGAACGGTTTGGTCTTTTGAGCAGAAATTTGAAGGGAATGCAGCCAACATCTCACAGATGTGCCTTTCGGTGGTTTGGTGGTGAAAAACTATTACAGGGCGACAAAGTTATGGCACTCCAAATTTGACACTTTTTCCCATAGGATAACATTACAGCGTTCGCCGCTTTACAGGAATCCTTTGTCGCCCTGCTGCAAAATAACAGTTTGGTCTTTTGGACTGAAATTTGGAGGGAAGAAAGCCAACATCCCACAGATGTGCCTTTTCATGGTTTGGTGAAAAAATATTACAAGACAGCACAGTGACAGCACTCCGAAGTTGACACTTTTCCCCACTGGATAACATTACGGTGTCCGTCGTGCATTTTGGGACTCGTATCTCGGAAATGGTGCGAGATACAGACTTTTCATCGTAAAATTGCTTAGCCCCCAAAAGGAGGCTAAGTACAAAACTAGCCAGGAAAGTCATAATTCATATGAAATTTACATTTTTTTCTACGTCGTACAGTTCCTGAGATATAAGCTATTTAGTATTCCAAGTCCTCATTTTCTGCTCCAAGGCCCATTGTTATGTATACATTCTTTGTTTTCACTGTGTTTTTCAATGCAGTTTTGGGGAAAAGAAGGGTGTGCCTTTTCATTACTGTGCCAGTTAGCATTTCCAGTTGGGTTTCCATTTCAGTTCGCGGCACCGTTCCCGTCTACGCTACTGTTTGCGTTTTCACTTGCGCTTGTGTTTCTGTGTCATTTGGCATTATTGTTGCTGTTACCATTACCAGTTGCATTTGCAATTGCAGTACCACGCCCGTGCATTACGGTTTGCGTTTCCATATGCGTTTGCGTTTCTGTTTCCTTTGGCGTTATTGTTGCTGTTACTGTTACCATTTGTGTTTACAATTGTGGTACCATGACCATACGCATAACGGTTTGCGTTTCTGTACTCACTTGCATTCGCATTTGCATTTTGCATTCCTTTGGCGTTATTGTTGCTGTTACCGTTACCATTTGCGTTTACAATTGCGGTTCCGTGACCATGCGCGTTACACTTTGCATTTCTGTACATGCTTCCATTCTCATTTCCGTTTCTGTTTCCTTTGGCATTATTCTTCATGTTAACATTACGATTTGCATTTACTATTGCGGTACCATGCCCGTGGGTGTTACAGTTTGCGTTTCTATATGCACTTCTGTTCCCATTTCTGTTTCTGTTTCCTTTGGCATTATTCATGTTAACTTTACCATTTGCATTTACAATTGTGGTACCGTGCCCGTGCATGTTACGGTTTGCATTTACATGCTTACTTGTGTTTACATTTCTGTTCCCTTTGCCATTCTTTTTGCTGTAACACTTAACGTTTGCATTTAAAATATTGGTGCCATCACTGTGCGCTTTATCAGTTGCATTTTCGTACATGTTTCCGTGTCGTTTGCGTCACTGTTTGCTTCCCCATCACTTTGCGCTTGTGTTTCTATTAACGTTTGCTTTAACATTTATGTTTGTGTTACCATCTGTGTAACTGTTGGCACTTGAAACATAGAAACATAGACTTTGACGGCAGATAAGGACTGCTAGGCCCATCTAGTCTGCCCATTTCCTTACCTACAGGATAGGCTGCAGATCCTAGTTAACCAACAGCCTATTTCTTCCTACCCCCCACAAGAATTGCCTTATGTCTGTCCCATGCATTTTTGAATTCTCCCACAGTTTTAGACCCCACAACCTCCTCAGGAAGGCTGTTCCATGCATCCACTATTCTCTCTGTGAAATAATACTTCCTCACATTGCCCCTGAACTACCCTCCTTCTATCTTTAAATTGTGTCCCCTTGTTCTTGCAAGTCTCTTTTTCTGAAAAATGCTACCCTCTTGGACTTTGTTGATTCCACTGAGGTACTTAAAAGTTTCTATCATGACCTCCCTCTCCCTTCTTTCCTCAAGGGTATATATATATTAAGCTCCTTTAGTTTCTCCTCATACGGCTTCTCTTGCAGACCCTGCACCATTTTAGTTGCCCTCCTCTGGACTGCCTCTATCCTGTCTATGTCCTTATGAGATGGGGTCTCCAGAACTGGACACAGTACTCCAGATGGGGTCTCACCAACTGTCTGTACAGAGGATAACAACTTCCTGTTTTCTGCTGCTGATGCCTCTCCTATACATCCTAGTATACCCCAGCCCTCCCTACTGTCTTCTCACATTGCTTTAACCTTAAGGTCATCTGATATGATTACCCCAGGTCCCTTTCCTTTTTGTTGTTGTTACTACCTCCCCACCCATTGTGTATTCTTCCCTGGGTTCCTGTTTCCCAGGTGCATTATTTTGCACTTCTTTGCACTGAATCCTAGCTGCCATACTTCTGACCATTCCTCCAACCTTGCCAAGTCCCTTTTCGTCCTTTCCACGCCTCCTTGTGTATCAACCCTGTTGCAGATTTTTGTGTCATCTGCAAAAAGGCATACTTTTCCTTCCAGTCTCTCTGCAATGTCACTGATGAAGACATTAAAAAGGACTGGACCCAATACTGAACCCTGCGGTACCCCACTAGTAACCCCCCTTTCTTCAGAATGGACTCCATTTACAATTACCTTCTGTGTCCTGTTGTCCACCAATGTTTTATTTCAGGCTACCACCCTGGGTCCCACTCCCAGGCTGGTTAATTTGACTATTAATCTTTGTGTGGACTGTGTCAAATGCCTTGCAAAGTCTAGGTAGGCCATGTCCACAGCCCTCCTGGTCTACTACTTGGTCACCCAGTCAAAGAAATCTATTAGATTTGTCTGACATGACCTTCCCACTGTGAACCCATGCTGCCTTGGGTCCTGTGCTCCACTGGCCTCTAGGTACTGACTATTCTTTTCCTTCAGAAGTGATTCCACCACTTTCCTACCACAGAGGTCAGACTGAGAGGTCTGTAGTTTCCTGCCTCTGTCTTGAACCACTTTTGTGAAGGGGAATCACATCCGCCTTCCTCCAGTCCTCGGGTACCACACCATCCTCCCATGATTTATTAAAAGAGTAGCCAGTGGTTTCACTAGTTCCTCCCTTAATTCTTTTAGAATTCTGGGTAATTCCATCAGGACCCATTGCTTTGTCCACCTTCAGTTTTAGGAGTTCCTGCAGAACCCTTTCTTCTGTGAAAGGCCTGGGATCGAACTCACTATCAAGAGTGCTTCTGTTAATTGGATTAGGCACTTCCTCCTCTTTAGGAATACTGAGCAGAAATATTCATTCAGTATTCCTGCTTTTTCACTGTCCCCTCTGCCCACCCACTGTTCATTCTATTCAGCCTCACTATCCTCCTTTGTCTTTCTACCGCTGATGTACCTATAAAGGTTTTATCCTTCTTAACTGAGTTGGCTATCTTTTCCTCAGTTTGGGCCTTTGCTATTCTGACTTCCTTCTGCTTCCTTCTGCCTTAACTGGTACGTGCTCTCGTCCTGCTCTTCTGTGTTTCCTTATACTTCGGAATGCTATCTTTTCTTCCTGACTTTACAGCCACCTCTTTTGAGAACCATAGTGGCTTTTTCTTTGTTTTGATTTGTTCATTTGCTTCACACAAAGGCTTGTTGCCTCTGTGATGGCAGTTTTGATAATTCCCCATTGTTGCTCCACACCTCCTTCTAGCCTGTTTGCTAGTGCTTTCTGAGGCACTCCCATCTTGCCAAAGTCAGCCCTTCTAAAGTCCAGTACCCTCACTTTTGCATGGCTTGACTCTGTAGCTGAGTTTAACGTGAACCACACTGTTTGATGGTCACTTGTCCCCAGATGGCAACCCACTTCTAGAACTGAGATCCTCACTGCCCCCGCTTGGAGAGTACGAGGTCTAAGATTGCCCCTCACGAGTGGTTCCGAAACTAACTGTCTAATGCCTGCCACCTGTAGGGCATCAAGAATGGCCCTTCTCTTGGATGTGGCTGCAGCAATGTGCTCCAGTTAACATCTGGCATATTCAGGTCTCCCATCAACAGTATCTCCCTTTCTCTGCCATTCTAAGAATGCCTTCTATCATATCCTTGTCCATTCCTTCCCCTGACATGGTGGTCTGTACACAACCCCTGTGCGGATTGTGGTGCCTCTTCCAGTCTCCAAGGTGACCCACAGTGCCTCCTCCTCCCTTACTCTTTGTTCAGTTGCTTTTATCCCTTCCTTTACATAGAGAGCTACCTCCCCTCTTCTCCCTGCCTGTCTCTCCTGTAGGCTAGTGTACCTGGTATGTTAACATCCCAGTCATGGTTCTCTGTGTACCATGTTTCTGTGACTGCTACGATATCCAGGCATCCCTCTTCCATTAAGGCCATCAGCTCAGGGAGCTTGTTGCCCAGACCACGGGCATTGGTACTCATTCCTCCATTTCCTGATGGCCTTACTCCCTTTACCCCATCCCTGTCCTTCTTGCCTTTGTCACTTTCTTCATTTACCCCTGCCCTTCCTATCGACACCTCTATGTTGGTGTTTGCACGACTTACTACCGTGATTATTTGGAGGGGCTAGGATTTTCCTGCTCCTTTCCAGTGCCTCCCCCTTGGCTAGTTTAAAAGCTTGCCAATGAAGCATTTAAACCTATCACCTAGGATCCTGGTTCCCCTCCCAGACAGATGCAGCCCATCATGCCAGTATAGGCTTGCATCACTCCAGGTGGACCCCCAGTCCCCAATGAAGCCAAATCCTTGAGCTTCACACCAGTTTTTCAACCACTGATTGAATCCCATGGTGCGCTTATGCTGCTGTTCCTGTTACTATGCGTATAAGACATCATGTGGTGGGAGTGCGGGCCCTCCCACCACCGCATTACATTAACTATTTATCGCCCTTATTCTCAAAAAAGAAGGAATGAGGCAAAAAACTCTGTTTAATGCATCAGTTAGGTTGTTCCACTATGACAAAAGTGAGAAATTCAGTGTTGGGTTGAGCCCCTTGAACCCCTCTAGCCCACCCTCAATCAGCATCAGGGTGCGCATGGGTCGCCGGTCCCAACTCTCACCCCATTCTCCCACACCTCAGCTTTCTACACACATGATGGGGGAGAGTTAGGCGATGACCTCAATGAGCACCCTGATGCCGTTGGGGTGGGCTGGGGGTTCATGGGGCTTTCAACCCTAACACCTAATTTCCTCGCTTTTGTTGCTGTGGAACAACCCTCAGCTGATGCATTAAACTGAGTTTTTGCTCTAATATATAAATATATATATATATTATGGTAGCACGGTAGTGCTACTCACAGTTAGGCTTGAGGAGTCATTTCATGTTAAACCTCTGTGGCTCTTGCACCTTAATAACTTTGCAAACCGTTTGATGAATTTGCCTGAAATTTGGAATTTATGATCAAGAACCATAGGCCTTGGATCTGCCAAGTTTCATACTGGTCGGATATACTGGCTGCGGAGTTATTAAGGTGATCTGTGCGCTGACGCTTTTCTGGAATTCTGTGGTCGCGCTACAGGTCAGACGGGTTTATGCGATCGCCTGAAATCTTCAGGGAATGTGCAGTCGGGGTCCCCGATGTGCCTTTCGAAGATTTCGTGAAAAAATATTAAACGGTTCAAAAGTTATTCAAAAAACAGTTTCCCATTATAAGTCAATGGGAAAAGTTAACAAAAAGTTCAACACTTTCGCAAATGGGCCTGTTACTTTCGCAAATCGGCCATTTTGTTTTCAGTTGGTGATCAGAAAAATGGTTGGCATTTAAATTTGGGACCCTCTAGCAACCTAATTTTTTTTGTATTCACCTAGTCGGGCCCTGAGGATGCTTGCCATGTCTTTATTTTGTGATAAAACACCCAAATATGTTTTCAAATTTCTGGAAAAGTATTATAAATTATTTTTCGTAGTTCACTTAAAGTGTCGCAAATTTTTAAGTAAAGCTGCAAATTTCGACAGTAATTTTCTAGTCTGTGGAAAATGACAGCAATTCTTTGGCACTGCACTGCAAAATAACCGTTGGGAGTTTTGGGCTGAAATTTGAGAGGAACGCAGGCGCATCTCACAGATCTGCCTTTCAGTGGTGTATTGAAAATATTACATGGTGGCAAAGTTATGGCACTCCAAAGTTGACAGTTTTTCCATAGGATAACATTACGGTGTCAAGCATTACAGGAATCCTTTTGGCACCCTGCTGCAAAATAACGGTTTGATCTTTTTTCCTGAAATTTGAGGAAGACAGCCAACAGTACACAGATGTGCTTTTCAGTAGTTTGTGAAAAATATCACATGAGCGGCAAGGTTACGGCACTCCAAAATTGACGGTTTTTCCCATAGGATAACATTACGGCGCCTGACACTTAACAGAAATCATTTGAGCCCTGCTGCAAAATAACGGTTTGGTCTTTTTCCTGAAATTTGAGGGAAGACAGCCAACAGCCCACAGATGTGCTTTTCAGTAGTTTGGTGAAAACATTACAGGAGGCAAAGTTATGGCGCCCGAACTTTTCTTTTTCCCATAGGATAACATTATATGCTCGCGCTTTCAGGCCCGTGATCTCAGAACGGTGCGAGATACGGACTTTGTCGAAAACATCTTAGCCCCTTTATGGGCTAAGATCCAAATTAGCCGGACAGTTGTAAATAATATGACTTTAAACTTTTTTCTATGTCATACGTTCCTGAGATATAATGTATTTAGTATTCCAAGATCTCATTTTCTGCGTCTGATACTATTATTTTGCATACATCATTTGTACTCACTGTCTTTCTCAATGAAGGTTGTGGGGAAAACCAGCCTGTGCGCTACATTACTGTTACTGTTGCCCTTTCCGCTTATGATCCGCACTGCTTCACTTACCATTGATGTCTGGCGCCACCATGTGCTTATCCTTGCGCTTTCATTTGCGCTATGCTTGTTATTTTTTCCATTTCTGTCTACAATACTGTTTATCTTACTGTTTCACTTTACATCACCATGCCCATTGACATTTCTGTTTGCAGGCACCATGTTACTATGTGACAACACATCACGTGGCAGACCATTCCCATCTACGCCACCATGTGCGTTACCCTTTCTGTTCTCATTCGTGCTTGTGTTACCATGTGTGCCACTGTTAGCATTTCTGTTTGCATTGCTGTCCCTGTTAGTATGCCACAACGCATTATGCAGCGGGAGCGCGGGCCCTTCTGCATTACATTCACTATTTCTCGTTATCATTCTCAAAAAGAAGGGAAATTAGAGGCAAAAAACTCTGTTTAATGCATTAGTTAGGGTTGTTCCACAGCGACAAAAGTGAGGAAATTCGCTGTTAGGGTTGAAAACCCCCCTTGGACCCCCGCCCACCCCCAACCGCATTGGGGTGCGACAGATCGTGGTCCCAACTTCACCCCATTCTCCTATACTCTGCTGATTTACACATGTCTTGGGTGAGAGTTAGCCGACGATCCCAATGCGCACCCCAATGCCGGGTTGGGGTGGGCGGCGGTCCAAGGGGTTTTCAACCCACAGCAATTTCTCACTTTTGTTGCTGTGGAACAACCCTAACTAATGCATTAAACGGAGTTTTTTGCCTCTAATATATATATATATATGTGTATGTGTGTATATATGTCAGTATAGTTATGGTGAAAGGTAACATCTATGTTAAACCCCAATTTTGGAACGTTAATAACTTTGGAACTGTTCAACAGATATGCATGACATTTGGCACACATAATCTCTAGGGCTAGCTCTTATGACCTGCCAAATCCTGTAGGAATCCATTGGGTGATTTCTGAAATATAGTGTGTTACAAAAACAGAAAAATCTGTGTTTTTTTGACATTTCTTTATCCGCCTGGATCTCAGACACAGCTTTATGTTGTGGTCTGAAAATTTTAGGGTAGAAAGCCTTTGCCTTACAGATGTGCCTTTTGAAGGGTTGGTGAAAAAATATTACTCCGTTCAAAAGTTATTAAACTTTAAAGTTTCCCATTATAGCCTATGGGAAAAAATACATGTTCTGAAAGTGAAAGCAGGTAAAAAGCTCCATAAAACAGTTTCTTTGCCACTTCATAGCAAAAAAACGGTTAGGACTTTTAGGCTGAAATTTGCTGGGTGGTAAGACCTTGCCCCACAGATGTGCCCTTTGCTGGTTTGGTGAAGAAACAAATACTGGTTCCATACTTACAACACTCCAAATTAACAACTCTTTCCATAGGATAACATTGGAGCGGTCATGGTGCCTTTCGGCGGCTATATCTCGAAAACGGTTTGAGGTACAGATTTTTTGCTAAGCACAGCTTAGTATACCTTTGAGTGTACTAAGCATGCTTGGAGGTGGCCAGGCCATGAGTACAACTGCAAAGAATTTTTTTCCAAAGTTCCTATGTTTCCTGAGATATTGCAACTTTTGCAGCATAAGGGTTACCTGGAATGGCTCTAGGCATGTGCTGTGTCTCTATACTTATGGGTATGGGCCCTGCGCTCCCACATTTGGATCCCATTATACAATAATGGGAGCAGAGCCCTGCATTATGCAGTACTCCCACATAGAGATGTGCTATCATTAAAATATCAGTACACTTATGTATAGATGGGAGTGCAGGGCCCCCCCACATGAAAATCAGAGACAATTACAAAATGTATACATGATGGGGCCCTGCACTCTCACAACCACATACAAGTAACATTACACTTTCTCAAAAAGAAGGGAAATTCATTACGAACAAACTTCATTAATGCATCAGTTAGGGTTGTCATTACATTAAAAAAGGTTGAAAAAATGATGTTAGGGTTACCAACTCTACCCCCCACCCCCACCCCCACTCTTCACACACCAACAGGCATCAGAGTGTGCCTTGGGGTTGTTGGGCCTAACTCTCACCCTAGTGTCCTATACTGTACCACTCAGTTTCCTCACAAATGGAATGGGGTGAGAAGGCCAACAACCACAAGGCAAACCCCAATGCCTGTTAATGTGTGCAGAGTGGGTGGTAGGGTTGGTAACCCTAACATCGAACTTCCAAACATTTGTCACTGTAATGACAACCCTAACTGTTGCATTAACAAAGTTTTTTTGCAATGAAAATATATATATATATATATATATATATATATATATATACACATACACACACACACACATTTGCCACGGCAGGGGGAAGAGGGCGTTGGGAAGGTGGTTGAGATTTAAAAAATCTTGGGAGTTGGGAGGGGGTGGAATTACACAATAGTGGGTGGGGAAGGGATTTTCATGGAATACAACAACCGCAATTTACGTTTTGTTTTGCTGGTGACTTACCTAAATTCACGTGGTGGAACTGTGCAAATTGTTTATTTGGTGATTTGCTTTGCTGTTTTCTTAATGTCATTGGGTTGTATCTCACTGTACATTGCTTGACTTTGTTTTTACTGTATCCTAATTTTATTATAATCACCTTTGACATGGAACCTTTGTAAACAAGTACTTGCACTCAAAGGTACTTTCTCCATAACTAAAAAACTAAATAAATAAAATCAGTAAATGTAGAGCCTTCCCTGGTTATCATATATCTTTTCTAAATCTTGTCTATGGCTACAGAGGTTGATGATGCCATAGTAAGAATCTTTTTAGTGTCATTCAGAAAGGCCTTATGGATGGTTATGGACATTCATCCATTAATTATTTGGAGGTGCTGCTAAGGAAGGGTATGGATACTCCCTTTGTTGAGGGGAGACCAAGCATACTCATGAAATTCTCTTCCTCTACGTCCACTTCCGAAACAGTGGAAAAAAGATTCAGCAAACCAGCCATTTAATTCATAGATGCAATACAGGAAAAAACAGTATTCATTCACCCTGGGTAAACAATGGAATTCCTCGTTAGCAGAACCAAATTCTTCCTCAGCAGTATCCTTTAGGAAAATAAAGCAGCTCCTGTGCATTTTGCTTACAGACAGAAACTGAAGAGGCTTTTTCAGACAACATAAGTGGGGTAAGGTGTGAGAAAACATGGTGAAATAGTGTCTTTATTATTGTCTGTAGGGTATACTGAGACCAGCCACAGGAGCTTACATTTAAGTGCCACAATAAAGAGCTGTGTCTTGTCCTGTAGTTTGGGGGCTGGATGAGAACTGTTTGGCTCGGGGCTTCAGCTAGGTGATAATTGTATGAGGGGCTGAATGAGTCACATTTCTAATTGCAGGATGGTTTGGGATTGCTATATAAAGACTCACTCACAACAGTCAATAGAGGCTCTCCTCAAGTGAGCCAATCAGTCATTGCCTGATATATAAGGAAGAATCCATCAAGCAGACCTCCATGCAAAGGACTGCAGCACAAAGGGCAACACAAGAGAGTCTTCCAGGAGGGGAGGCAGCCAGGGGAGGCAGCCTGCAGCTGTCCACTCTGCCCCACACACCACAAATAGGTAAAAGGGGTAAGCAGGTGTCTACAGCCACAAGGCGTCAGGTAGGAAAAAAGGTGTAGCATCCTATACAGGGCTAAGCTACACTAGAGGTTCAAAACTTACAAGAGCCTAGGGGCCATTGAAACTCCCTGTATAGGGTAGGGTAATAAGGGGAATTTAAAGGGGTAAAATAATAAAGAAAGCAGGCAGGACAGGATGATGGGAGTGGCGCAGTGCAGTGGCTGTGGGGCGGCAGTCTTCAGGGGGAATTTCTGGAGGCTGCACTGCTGCCCTATCTGCATGCACCTCTCCAAGTCCCAGCCAGGGACCACCTAGTCTACCGCCACTACCTCAGAGGTTGCCCAGAAGGAGGAGCGGCTGGACAACAATTGGCTTGGGAAGTGTTAGGGTGGTGGAACATAGGCCCATCCCACACCCGGTTCCATCTGTAAAACTCCTATACTGCACTGACAGAGTGGGAACATCCCACAGAGGCACCCAAAGTATTGACCAGGGTGGAGGTGGGGGTCCTCCACAGTGGAGACCCCAAGGGGGTGGCCGAGAACCCTAGAGGAGGAGGACATGAATCCTGGTGGGGGACTCCATAGTGAGGAGGATAGAGTTGGGGGCAGGTAAGGATGAGAAGAGGGAGGTTCAGTGCCTTCCTAGTACCACAACTCACAGAGATAGAAAGAAGATCCAAAGGATCACTGATGCAGCAGGAAGGGAGGGAGAGCTAGACATCATTGTCCATCTGGGGACTAATGACCTGGCTAGGATGAGGCAGCAATAGTTCAGGAGGAGTTCAGGGAGTTGAGGAGGGGTCTTAGGCAGGTGGCATGATCTGTGACCTTCTTGGAAGTGCTATCTGTCTATGACAAGGGGAGGACAAGATTCACTGCACCAGGAAATTCAATGCATGGTTGATGGAATGGTGCCATGAGGAGGGTTTTGGCTTCATTGGAGACTGGAGCCCCACCTGGGGGGTTATAAGGGCTTGTACAGGGGAGATGGCCTACATCTCTCCAGGAGGGAAACCTTGATCCTCAGTGAATGGTTTAAATGCTACACTGACCAGCATTTAAACTAGCCAAGGGGGGAGGCAGAAAGATGAAAGGGGACATAAAGTGCCCCCTCACAGGAAAACAATGTCAGTAAGGGGAATCCTGAGGGGATGAAGCCCCAAAAAGAACCATGTAATAAAGGAATCTAGAGGATAGAAGGCAAGAGTGATAATGAGATAGACAGTGGAGGAAACAAAGGGGGGATAGGAAACAAGAGGGGGGTGGCAGCACAATCTGGGAGAGCCATGTGTGCAAATGCTTGAAGTCTAGGCAACAAGACTACAGACCTAGAGGCCAAAGTGGCAGATGTGGACCTGGACATAGAAGCAATTACTGAGTCCTGGTGCAATGAAATGCAGGGCTGGGATGTAGCCATACCATGGTATACTCTGTTCAGAAAAGACACGGTAGGTAAAAAAGATGGAGGGGTGGCTCTTTATGTTAGGGACAAAATAAAAGCCATGGAAATACAGGGAGAGCAGGGAGGAGCTGCGATACTGTGGGTCACCCTGGAAACACATAAGGGGGCCACTATTCACATAAGAGTGAGTTACAGATCTCCAGCACAGGGGGAGAGGTGGATAAGGACATGATGGAGGCCGTCCAAAGGATGGCATGCAAGGAGAAGGTGTTGCTGGTGGTGAACGTCAATATACCAGAGGTGGATTGGAGTCTACCAGCTGCAGCAACAGTTAGAAGTATGGACATCCTGGACTCCCTGCAAAGAGCATTCCTCAAGCAACTAGTTAAGAAGCTGACCTCGCAGTGCGTGACAACCTGGGTTCCAGCAATCACCATACAGTGCGGTTCAATATAAGGACTGGGCCAGAACTGACTTGCACTAAGACAAGGGTCCTGGACTTCAGGAGGGCCAGTTTCAGGAAAATGGGACAAGGCTTCAGGGACAACCTAGCAGGGATAGAGGATCTGAGGGGAATCAAGGAACTATGGGCAAAAATAAAGGGGGGGGGCATTAGAAAAGCAAAACACCTCTGTGTCAGGCAGGTTAACAATGGCAAATTAAAAAAGAGACCACTTTGCTTTTCTAAAGATGTAGTAGAAAAAGTAACAGCAAAATAAAATAGCATTTAGAAAATACAAAAAGACACAGAAGGAGTAGGACAGGGAAAACTACCAGGAGAAACACAGGGAGGCAGGGAAGAATATTCCCCAATCAGTAAAAGAAGGGGCTAAAGCTTTCTTTAGGTATATAATCGAGAAGAGGAAGACCAAAGGGGGGATAGTAAGGATAAAAGGGGAAGAAGGGGTTTGCAAGGAAGCGGACCAAAAGAAGGCAGACATATTGAATAAATACTTTTGTTCAGTATTTACAGAAGAAGGGGTAGGTGACGGGCCAAAGATAAGGGACAAGGGCATAAATGGTAGGGAGGTGGACACCAGTCCTTTTACAGAGGAGAAAGTCCTCAAGGTACTACTGGCACGATTAAAAGTAGACAAGGCAATGGAACCTGATGGGGCACACCACAGGATACTGAGGGAGCTCAAAGAGGTGCTGGCTGCACCTCTGGCAACTCTGTTCAACTTATCATTAGAAACAGGAGTTTCCAGGGACTGGAGGAGGGCAGATGTGGTCCCACTTCACAAAAGTGGGAACAGAGAGGGGGCAGGAAATTACAGACCTGTCAGCCTTACGTCAGTAGTAGGCAATGTAATGGAAACACCACAGAAGGAAAAGATAGTGGAATACCTTGTAACCAGTGGATTACAGGATCCAAGGCAACATGGTTTCACAGGGGGGAGGGTCTTGCGAGACAAACCTGGTTGAGTTCATCAACTAGGTGACCAGGGTAGTGGATCAGGGAGTGTCATCAAGGCACAGGTCAGGAAGCATAGGAAAACCAGGATCAGTTTCAAAATTCGCAAACAGCATTTTATTTTTTTCAATAACAGCAAAATAAAAAAATCAGAATTATTCAGTATAACTATTTACAAAGGCAGTTTAGAGAAAACAAAGTCCTTCTTCTGATGGTTTCTCTTAATTCCAAGTTTCAGTCTCTCAGTCTCCTTGTCTCTCTAGCAAAAGCATTGCTGCTCTTTTTATTTTGCCCGGGAACTCATTAAGAGAGCCTGCTCCTCACAGAATGTTGTCAGTTTACAGAATGTTCTTGTCAGTTTCATTCCTTGCAGGTGCAGTAAAAAGAACATAGTGACCCAGAACCAAGCTGTTGGTTACAGCTCTGCAAAAGGCTTAAAAACTGCATCTCAGGTTAACCCTTGAGTTCCAATTAGCTTTGCAATCATTTCAACAGTATAACTATAAAAAGGTTTTAAACAAAGGGATCCCAGTATCACATACAGTTTTACACTGAGATCTGCATATTGTTATTCCCTGTAGATATGCAAGGAGGAAGAAAATACAGAAATAGCAAGGGAAGGCAGAGAAATAGCAAGAGGCGGAGAACTGCAAAACCGTTGGAGTGATCAGTTCCTAGGTCTCACAAGAAAATTTGGTTGCACAACCAAACCAACAAGAGACAGAAGAGGAGAGGACAGAACAGACCCATGCATTTAAACTCTTTCTGCATAACAAATGGGGCAGGGCCTTATTCAGCCCTGTCATAGGGAGGAGTGGTAGATGTGGCCTACCTGAATTTCAGTAAGGCCTTAGACATTGTTCCACATAGAAGACTGGTGAACAAGATGGTCCATCTGGGAAAGGGTCAAAAATGTATAAACTGGGTAAGAAGTTGGTTAAGCAACAGGAGTTAGAGGGTGGTGGTAAATAGTGTCCACACTGGAGAAGGCAAGGTGACTAGTAGGGTGCCTCAGGACTCAGTACTAGGCCCATGCCTCTTCAATATCTTTGTTAGCGACATTGCGGAAGGGATAGAGGGAAAAGTATGCCTGTTTGTGGATGACACAAAAATCTGCAACAGAGAAGATGCACCAGGGATGGAAACAATGAGGGATGATTTCAAAGAGTTGTAAGAATGGTCAAGGGATTGGCAGCTGGGTTTCAATGTAGAAAAGTGCAAAATCATGCACTTGGGGGACAGAAACCCTGGTGCTAAGTACCAACTGGGAGGGGAAATACTGGCAATAACCAAACAGAAAAGGGACCGGGGGGGGGTAATCATTTCTGATGACATGAAGGTAGCCAAGAATTGTGATAAGGCAGTGGGGAAGGCTACCCAGATGCTCAGGTGCACAGGAAGGGGTATCATCAGTAGGAGGAAGGTGATAATATTACCCCTGTACAGGTCACTAGTAACACCCCTTCTTGAGTACTGTGTCCAGCTCTGGAGGCCTCACCTACAGAAGGACATTGATAAGATGGAGGCGGTACAAAAGAGGGCTACTAAAATGTCACAGGGGCTGCACCAAGAGCCCTGAGAGGACATACTCAAGGAATTGAATATGTACTCCATGGAGAAGAGGAGGAGGGAAAGGAGGGATATTTTACAAACATTCAAATACCTAACAGGTATTAATAAGGTACAGGTAGGTAGCATTTTCCATTGAAAAAGAAGATTGAAGACAAGGGGTCACACTGTGAAGTTGGAGGGTTGTGGCTCAGAGGAAATCTGAGGAAATACTTCTTCATGGAAAGGGTGGTGGAAGCCTGGAAGAAGAAGAATCAGCATTTATATAGCACTTTTCATACACAGTGTATCCCAAAGCACTTTAAAAGCAATGCTAGACTGGTAGTGAAGTGACTAAATGTGTAGTGGTGGCCATATTGCACATCAACATCCACACAGAGCCTGGACAATTGCATGATCCAGGTTTTTTATGGGAAGGGGAATGTTGGCCAGGACACTGGGAATGTCCCCTACTCTTTGTGAGGATTGCCCTGGGTTGTTCTACCTCCTCCAGGACAGCACCAGGATGGGTAGAAGGGACCTTGGTTCAACAACTCATCCAAGGACAGCACACCACAGCAGTACAGCACCCCCCAATACTGCACTCAGATGCCAGTGTTTTTAGGTATGAGTCCAGTCCCAGTGTGGGATAAGAACCCACGACCTTCTGGTCCACAGGCAGATGTGCTACCATCTGAGCCACACTGACACCCTGGAACACACACTGGAACAGCCTTCCAGTGGAGGTGGTGAGTACCAAAATGGTAACGCGATTCAAGCATGCATGGGACAGATACAAGAGGACCTTGGTAGTAGAACAAGGGGAGGAGATGACCGGTGATTGAGTAGGGACTGCGGTGGCACAGTAGGCAGGTGAAAACTGGGCAGACTAGATGGGTCAAAAGGTTTGTATCTGCAGACAATGTCTATGTTTCTGCGTACAGTTGGTTCCTCCTCCAAGCGTTCCTCAAGAGAGTGACAGAGGGGCTCAGAGACAGTTTTTTCAAAGCTTTGAATTGTTTTGTATAATTGCCACTTTTATTTAAAGAGGACAGGAAATGATTTCTAATTGGCAGCTGTTTATAATGCTCCTACTTTCCGAAACAATATCCATACCCTAAATGATCCATATGTAACTCTACCTGAACAAAAAGCAATGCAAAAGTAACTATACAGTGCATGGTAGAACACTGCTCTTGGTAGACATCCATACCCAGAACAACATTGTTGTACTGCAGTAGCTATGTCACCTAGTTTGTTGTGCTGCACTAGATACGTAGCCACTGCAGCACAACAACTTTGAACATGTTCGTGCATGCGCAGTACGTAAACCTCTGCTCTTCGTGAAATGACTGGGGCAGTCAGAGGTGGCCGGAAGACAGCGGCGCCAAAAACCGGAACAAGGCAAGGAAAGGCAAATTTTATTTTTATGGCACCAATCCTGGAGGCTCTGGGCACTGTACAGTTAAAATATAACAAACACACTAAGTAAATAATCACAGTAAACTACATATAACAATAAATTAATTCCAGCAATAATATAAAAACAGACCCCCCCCCAAATAGGGGCCTGGACTAAAACAGGTACTAAGGCATTCAGGGGCCACTTATCTTGAAACTGAGTGTCCAGGAAAGCCTGTCTGAACACAAAAGTCTTGAGGCGGGTCTTAAAAACCTCGACTGATGGGGCCTTCCCAACAGCTGGTGGAAGTGAATTCCACAGGACGGGGCCAGTGACACTAAATGCTCTGTCCTCAGCAATTTTTAATCTCATTCTCGGAATCGCGAGGAGGCCCCTCAAGGAAGATCAGAGTGAGTGGACTGAGGCAACAGGTGTAAGAAGGTCCAACAGGTAGCCAGGGCCCAGTCCATGTAGGGCCTTAAAGGTGAGCAAGCCCACCTTAAAGAGGATCCTCCATCTGACCAGCAACCAGTGCAGTTCGCACAGCACCGGGGTGACGTGACAGTATTTTGACAGTCCCTTCAGCAGCCTGGCAGCCACATTCTGCACCAGCTGCAACCAGCGGAGGTTGCCTCTAGAGACCCCGAGGTACAACACATTACAGTAATCAAGCCAAGACATCACAAATGCATGCACTAAGGTAAGGAGGGTCATGGGCGGAACTAGGGGTTTGATCCTGACAATATTCCTCAGATGGAAAAAGCTGGTCTGGACAATGGATGACACCTGAGCTTCAAATGACAGGCTGCTGTCGAGGATAATGCCAAGATTGCACACCCTAGAGGAGGCCTTCAATGGTACAGAACCCAGGAATAAACCTGTCCCTGTACCCGAGACCACCCTATCACACCTTCTGTTCCGTTCTGTTTGACAGTAAGGACAAAATCATTAATTTATGATTGCCCACACACTATAAAAGACTGTACTAGCAATCATACACAACACGGATGTTTTTAAATCTTGAGGTTTCCACGGTAACAAGACCTCTCGAGCTTCGCTCTCCAGGTCTCGTTACCACAGAAACCTCTCGATTGAAAAACATCCTTGTTGTGTATGATTGCTCATACATGATCCTCTATATTTAGCATTGTTTTGTTTTTATGGGCAGCATTCTGTCAAGTTCTCTTTATGGAACCAGTGGTCTGGAGTTTTGACTATGTCCCAGTTTGTGGGCAGAACTCTGAGCAAGGTTCTGAAAGGTCAACAGCTCATGCTTAGCATTCTATACACAAACCGTGACATAGTAAAAACTCCAAATTACTGGTTCCATAAAGAGAAGTGTGCAGAATGTTGTCCATAAAGAGAAAACAATTAAAAATGCAGTATTTCGCATCAGTTTTTATTCAGGAACAGTTAAAGGTCGCCCATAAAGTAAATTATGCAACCCGCTCATGTCCCACATACCTTTGTAAGCTGTGGTGGGAGTCTGAGGCTGCTGTCAGTACAATTTTCTAAATGATATTCAGTATTTAAAATCCTGCCGAAACTTTTTAAATTAATATCTATAGAAATGTCATTGCTGTCGATATTAATTTAGGCATCAAGATCGCCACTAAAGTAATAAAATAAGCATTTTAAGCCCCCTTCCTGTGCTGCTTTATAGAGATCAATGATGTTAGCAACATCACAGAACTCGGTGGAATACCAAGGTAAACTTGTGCCCACTCAATTGGGACCCAGCCGAAACTTCTGTATTCGCCAAAAAATTTTGGCAGGATTTTAAATACTGAATATTATTTAGAAAATGGTATTGACAGCAGCCTCGGACTCCTGCCACAAGTTACAAAGATGTGCGGGACGGAAGGGGGCTGGATAATTTACTTTACGGGTCACCTTTAAATGTGGATCATTTGGAGGTAGGAATTTTCATTGCTGTAAATGGGAACATTACTAACTGCTGTCAATTAGCACACATTTCTTGTCCCGGTTAATGCCCTCCAGGGAGGGTGCATGTTTCTTTCTCCTTTCTTTTGCCAACTGTAGTAACTGGCTAGTGTTTAGAAAGTATTTTTCGCGTTGTAAGGCAGCCATCAGTGGTATCAACAGCATTCTACTGCAAGAGCCCTCTCGAAGTAAGATTTTCAGTTACAGGTTTTACCTGCTTGAGTGTTCAGCTTATCTATGGATTTGACCTTGAAAAGATTCTCAGTAATAGCAAGCTAAAAGGATGCTATTCGTTCCATTTAAATTTGTAATTTTTTGAAATAGGTACTTTTAGCCAATGAGAATTTTTTTCTGTTTTTTTTTATATATATGATCTGGGTGTTAATAGATTGTGACTCTCTGAACAATTGTTATAAGTCTCCAAGGAAGCACTCGATTGGCTCGAAAGCTTAGACATTGTTTTCTTTTTGTAACATCTATGTTGGCCCAATAAAATGGTATTAAACCATTTGCTTCTGGATCAATTTTCAAAATAGTGATCTAGGTCCAAACAAAGCCAAGGCATGGCAGTCTGCTTTTGCCAACCAATGATTACATGGTCTACTCTTAAAAACTGTAGGCCCTGTTTTCTTTTTAGTCCACCCTCATGCCAATGAATGCAGTAGCACAAAAACTCTTTGTAGCAGTTGAATGTCAGACAAAAAAGTACAAATGGTTAAAAAAATAATGTCCAGTTTAAACAAAATTGTAGTAGTTTATACTGACCAAAACTGAGAACCAGTGAAAACTGTGGTTCTCTCAGTTCCATGAAAACCAGCAGAACCAGAGAAAACCGAATAAAATATAAAATAGAAAGATAAACTACATAAAGTATCAAAATAAATCCATAAACTTCTCAAAATAATAAAATGGTAGTCAAAACTAAGAAAACATAACCACAGGGACTGGAACAGGAATCTGGGTTACTGAGCTCTTAGAAATAAATCTGCCATTAAAAAGCCAGAGGGAGCATGACCACGTTGCAGAGTTTGCATTTTAGTATCCTAATGTTCTGTCTCCAGAGAAACACCTCAGGGCTGATAAGTTGCCATTTATGTGACATTACAAATACACTCTTGCTGTTAGAAATGCAAATAATTTCCCTCTGATGCATTTCAACAGGAGGATATGTGTAATTCAACTGTGTACTTCTCAGCTATATGTATAAGCAACTCCTATTGCTGGATCCCGGAATTACATCATGGCTGTGTCAGTGACTCACTTGGTAGCACTTAAACCTCGGGACCAAGAAGACTGTATGGTCATAAATGCATCAGGCATTTAGGATATTACCCAGCAGTGATACTGAGCTGCTGCACTAGGAGAGTGATGCAGTGTTGAAGATGCCATCCTTTGAACGAGACGTTACATGTAAGTCCCTTCTTTCTATCTCTGGTGGCTATATAGGAGATGTTAGCAATCTCATGGACACCTGGACCAGTGGCGCCAGCAGCAGCAGCAGTAGTGCATTGCACTTAAATAAGACAGACTCAGGTTCACAACTAACCTTCCTTGTACTGATGTTCTGGATCACCACCCTTGCTCAAGAGAATAGTCAGTTGAGGGGTTGAATGGAGGCCTTGGAGAATGATGTGAGGGTCTACAATTTAAAGCTGCATGGGGTCCTTGAAGGTGTCGAGTGCCCTAACCTGCTGGTTTTTCTCTCTCTACTTGGCTAATAGCTTCTATAACTTTATCAGAGCAGTTTGACATATCCTCCTTGAGTCATGCCTAAGGAATCAACCCGAGAACTGACAAAACCTCCTCAAACCAACCTTGGACATAGTTATTGCATACATTTATTTAGTGTTTAACCAAGAAGGGGCTTGTAAACTCTGTTTATCTTGTTAGTAACTTCAGAAGGATTTAAATACTGCATTTGGGTAGGTCCTTGGAGGTAACTAGATTGTCTACTAGGATTTGCTGACAGTTAAACTATTTTTAAATGAATTACAGTTGGCTGAGGAGTTGAAAAAGAAACTTGTAAACTCTGCTTATCTTGGAAGTAACCTCATAAGTGTTTGAATACTGCATTCTGGTTGTCCCTTGGGGGTAGTTGGATTGACTACTAAGATTTTGGGACAGAAACTATTTTTAAATAATTTACTGGTGCGTAGGAGTTTGTGATAGTTAAACTCTTTTTAACAGAGTTACTGGGGTTAAGGAGTGGTCACGGAAAAACCTGCAGTGTGAAACAGGAAAAGACAGTCTTTCATGCAACAGAGGGTGGCGGATCTAGGTTTACGTTTGTTTGTTACAATTCTTAAGATGTTCAGTGCAGGAAGAGTTTAAAGCACAGCTGACTTATTTTGGGGCTGACAGCTCTCGGAGCACAAACCACCAGGCCTGTTTTGGGGCTGGGAAGGTTTACCTGTGTCTGACTTGGATGTGTGGATTTTTCTCTGTTTGATTAGCAGGGTATTTCTCTATCAAATTGTTGTGTAGGGCATCTTGCTGACAGGAAGGCACTCATTGCAGCAGTGGGTCAGAGCTTTTAGCTGATTGTTTTGCGAGGACACAGTTTAGGCCCAACCCCTTCCCACCCTCACCCCACCCACCCCTGGAAATAGTTCCTTTATACCTGGGGTTCTGACATCATTTCCTCAAGAGTGCAAGGTGCATGTCACTGTCATATCCTCTCTAGCACACTGCACTGACAATATAAGCATACACATTGTATATTATAAATATATATTTCTATGTTACAAACCAATCACACACAAAAAAAAAATGTGGGGAGTAGTGCAATGTAATGGCTGTGGGGCAGCAGTCTTCTGGGAGTCTTTCTGGAGGCTGAGATGCTGCCCTATTTGCAGACAACTCTCTGCCCTGAGGGAGGAAGTTGCCTGTCTTCAGGCCACACTGGACAGTAGAAAGGGGACCTTCCCCCAGGCCACACTGGACAGTAGGAAGGGGACCTCCCCCATCCAGGGAGCACCAGAGCCACCACCACTACCTCAGAGATTGTGAAGAAAACACAGCAGTTGGACCACAGTGGGCTCAGGAAGGGTGAGGATGGTGGAACAGAGGCACACCCAGTCAGTTGTTCCACTTCACAATCCATACACCATTCTGGGGGAGCATAGCTCCCCTATGGATGCACCCACAGAGGAGACTAAGGAGGCTGAGGACAGCTGTCACAAGGGAGGCCCACAGGAAGGAGGCAGAGGACACCACAAGGAAAGGAAGCAGCTCCTGGTGGGGGACTCAATTATTAGGGGGATAGAACTGGGAGGAGCTGGGAAAATTGAAGTAAGGTGCCTGCCTGGTGCCATGGCTTGGAGGGACAGGAAGCGCATCCTCAGGATCATGACAACAGCTGCAAGGGATTCTGAGCTGGACGTAATTTTCCACCTAGGGACAAATGACTTGGCTCATCATGAGGTTAGAGCAGTGCAGGAGGACATTGCAGAGTTGGGGAGGGGCCTGAGACAAGTAGCACACACAGTATCCTCCACAGAGGTGCTGCCTGTCAAAGGCATGGGTGAGGCGAGGGTGATTGGCACCATGCAGTTTAATGAATGGTTGAAAAAATGGTGCGGAGCACAGGGGTTTGGCTTCATTGGGGACTGGGGTTCCACCTGGAGGGACACCAGTCTAAACTGGCAGGATGGTCTGCATCTGTCCAGGAAGGGAACAAGTCTTTTGAGCAATCGGTTTAAATGCTTCATTGGCAAGCTTTTAAACTAGTCAAAGGGGGAGGCACTGACAAGCAGCAGAAAAATCCCAGCCTCTCCCTACAAAACAGGGTACTAAATGAGAAAAAGACCAAGGTAGAACGGTCAGTGGGGGATGCTGCAACAGAAGGTAAAGCCATCAAAAAATGGAGAGCAATGAGTACCAATGCCCGTAGTCTAGGTAACAAGCTTCCTGAATTAGTGGCCTTGATGGAGGAGGAACATCTGGATATCGTGGCAGACACAGAAACATGGTACACACAAAACCATGACTGGGACGTAAACATACCAGGATACACTATCTACAGGAGGGACAGGAGGGTAAAAGAGAGAAGGAGTAGTTCTTTACATAAGGGAAGGAATAAAAGCAACAGAACAAAAGGGTAAACAGGAGGGGAGAAGAAGCACTGTGGGCAAATTTGGAGACAGGCAATGGCACCACAATCCGCACAGGGGATGTATACAGACCCCCTTCTCAGGGGGAGGAAATGGACAAGGAAATGATAGAAAGTATACTTAGAATGGCAGAAAAAGGGGAGATATTGCTGATAGGTGATTTGAATATGCCAGATGTTAACTGGAGTGCAGTTGCAGCTGCCACTTTGAAGAGTGCAGTTATTCTAGATGCCCTACAGGGGGCATGCCTTAGACAACTAGTACTGGAGCCCACTCGAGAGGGAGCAATATTAGACTTGATACTCTCAAATGGAGATGGAGAGGATCACAGATGTAGAAGTGGGTAGCCATCTGGGAACTAGCGACCATCGAACAGTATGGTTCACAATAAACACAGCAATAGAGTCAAGCCATACAAAGACAAAAGTACTGGACTTTAGGAGGGCTGACTTTGCCAAAATGGGAGAGTGCCTAAGGACGCACTAGCAAATGGGCAGGAAGGAGGGGTGGAAGAACAATGGGGAATAATAAAAACTGCCATCACAGAGGTAACGAGCCTTTGTGTAAAGCAAATAAAAAAAACAAGACGATGTAAGAAACCACTATGGTTCTCAAAGGAAGTGGCAGTGAAGGTTCAAGAGAAAAAGAAAGCATTCAGGAAGTACAAGGAATCGCAGAAGGAGCAGGATAGAGAACTGTATCAGTTAAAGCAAAAGGAGGCTGGGAAGGCAGTCAGATCAGCAAAGGCCCAAACCGAGGAAAGAATAGCCAACTCAGTTAAGAAGGGGATAAAACCTTTTATAGGTACATCAGGGAGCGAAAGAAGACCAAGAGGAGGATAGTGAGGCTTAATAAAGGGAGGAGGGTGGGCAGAGGAGACTGTGGAAAGGCAGAGATACTAAACAAATATTTTTGCTCAGTATTTACAAAGGAAGAGGGAGGTACATAAAACAAACAGTAGTAACACTCTGGATACAGAAGTTGATACCAGCCCATTTACAGAAGAAAGGGTTCTGAAAGAACTCTTAAAACTGAAGGTGGACAAAGCAATGGGACCTGATGGGGTTCATCCCAGAATTCTAAAAGAACTAAGGGTAGAACTAGTGACACCACTGACTGCCCTTTTTAACAAATCATGGGAGTATGGGGTGGTACCCGAGGACTGGAGGAGGGCAGATGTGATTCCCCTTCACAAAAGTGGGAGCAATGCAGAAGCAGGAAACTATAGACCTGTTATTTTAACCTCAGTGATAGGGAAAATGATGGAATCACTTCTAAAGGAAAGAATTGTTGAGTATCTAGAGGCCAGAGGGGCACAGGACCCTAGGCAGCATGGATTCACAGCGGGAAGGTCATGCCAGGCAGAATCTGATAGATTTCTTTAACTGGGTGACCAAAGTAGTAGATCAGGGAGGGCTGTGGACATGGCCTACTTAGACTTTAGCAAGGCATTTGACACAGTCCCACACAAAGATTAATATACAAGTTAGCCAGCCTGGGATGGGTCCCAAGATGACAGCCTGGGTAAAGAATTGGCTGGAGAATAGGACACAGAGAGTAATAGTAAATGGAGTCCACTCAGAAGAAAGGAGGGTTACTAGTGGGGTACCGCAGGGTTCAGTATTAGGACCGGTCCTCTTCAATGTCTTTATAAGCGACATTGCAGAAGGACTGGAAGGAAAAGTATGTCTCTTTGCAGATGACACTAAGATCTGCAACAGAGTTGATGCACAGGGTGGGGTGGAAAGGATGAGAAGGGACTTGGCAAGGTTAGAGGAATGGTCAAATGTATGGCAGCTTAGATTCAATGCTAAGAAGTGCAAGGTGATGCACCTGGGAAACAAAAACCAAGGGGAAGAGTACACAATGGGGGGTGAGATACTAACAACAACAAAAATGGAAAGGGACCTGGGGGTAGTCATATCAGATGACCTAAAGATGGGCAAGCAATGTGAGAGGGCAGCAAGGAGGGCTGGGGAGATACTGGGATGCATAGGGAGAGGCATCACCAGTAGAAAACAGGAAGTTATTATCCCTCTGTACAGACAGCTGGTGAGACCCCATCTGGAGTACTGTGTGCAGTTCTGGAGACCCAATCTCCGCAAAGACAGAGACAGGATGGAAGCTGTCCAGAGGAGGGCACTAAAATGGTGCAGGGTCTGCACCGAAGACATATGAAGAGAGACTTAAGGAGCTTAATATGTATAGCCTCAGGAAAGGAGGAGAGGGGGACATGATAGAAACTTTCAAGTACCTCAAGGGAATCAACAAAGTCCAAGAGGGTAGCATCTTTCAAAAAAGAGGTGTGCAAGAACAAGAGGGCACAATCTGAAGATAGAGGGGGTGGCTCAGAGGTAATTTAAGGAGTATTTTTTCACAGAGAGGTTGTGGATGCATGGAGCGGCCTTCCGGAGGAGGTTGTGGAGTCAAAATCAGTGGTGGAATTCAAGCATGCATGGGATAGTCATAAGGCAATTCTGGGGGGTGGGGGTAGGAAGAAGTAGGCTGCTGGTTAACTAGGATCTGCAGCTTATCCAGAAGGTAGGGAAATGGGCAGACTGGGTGGGCCAAGCGGTCCTTATCTGCCGTCAAATTCTATGTTTCTATACAGTGTGGGCAGAAGTTAGAGACATAATGATCTTGCCTGCAGCTCGAGCAGCATATCCTCTTACCATAGAAGGTATGGATATCAATTGTACCCGATTTGTCTTTTCAGAGAAGGGCTCGTCATAAGAAACTTGGTTCAATTCGTCAACTGTCATGTCTAGGGATTATGTGAGGGGACAAACGGCAGTTTTTGCACCCGAGAGAAGCAGTTTGCTGGTGTTTAAACACAGAGGAAGAATTAGCTACTAGGTGTGCAACTGAACCTGAGATGCCTAACAAACTTTGAAGGATGGCTGAGTTTACTTTACCTACAGGAACGTCTTCTTCCTTATCTATCTGGTGATATATTGAATAGCCTGGTACTCTGTTTACTACATTGACTTTAGGACTGGGTCACCCTGGGCCCCGACGATAGTTCTGACCTGTGGGATCTTCTTAGGGCAGTTTTCGTAGCTCTGAGTTCTCGTTGAATAATTGTAAATGGTGGTGCCTGCATGGCTGTGTGTTATGTAGTATCTCCTTGTTTCTCAGGCTCCATTCTGCTTGAACTGGTTCCAGTGTAGCTGCAACAGATGCACTTATTGGGTGAAGCACTTATTAGTCATTGATTAGAGGTGTTCAACTGTTGAACTGGGTTTCTATTTTTACATTAAAGGGGTATTTTTCAAGCAGGTTTATAACCTTAGATTAATGTTAGTACACAAATTACAGTGATGGAAAGAATGTTGATGAGTTCTTTGATGGGGAAGGGAATTGTATGCAGAGACCTAATCTTCCGGGTATTTAGTGATTCTGTTTTTGCCCTTTGTATTCCTTCTATTGGAGCCACCAAAGCCATTAAAGATGCAGGCATTAACTTCAAATAATGTGGCTACTCTTCTCTTTTCCTCTACCCCACTTCCTTTTATTCAACTTTACAGGATTAAGACTGGTGCTTATCAAATATTTTTGTTACATGCATTAGGTGTTGTTCTTGAGTAAAACTTGTCTAAGTGCCTGTATTTTTAGTATATGCAATACTTAAAGGGGCACTGTCAGCTTTGCCCCTTCATTTTATGATTAAAACAAACAGTGTGCCTCTTGGTACCCATCTATCATAAATGCACCCCAGAATCTCCCTACAAGTGCAAATTTATAGCCTTTTGGCCATTTTTAAGAATTGTGAAAAAATATGTTTATACTCGGGTCGACTACAACTGGTGTCCCGGAAGCACAATATGGTCGAGAACGCACCTCTGGCACAAGCGCTGTCCAAAACAGTGATTTTTTGAGAACGAACCCGTGATAGAATAATAAGACTGCTCCTCGTGTAGAAATAAAACTTTGCTGGTATCTCCATTGAAAAACCGAGCGCTCTACAGTGCACAATTTTTAATTTCTCGTAGTTGCCAAAATCACATGCATGTGCTTCAGAGGTAGGAACAGAGATCCCGCGCATGTGCAAGAGTGCGCTTCTGAAGTGCAGGTGCGAGATTTCGGCAACTACTAGAAATTTAAAATTGCGCACTGTAGAGCACTCGGTTTTTCAACGGAGATACCAGCAACGTCTTATTTCTACACGAGGAGCAGGGTTATTATTCTATCTCAGGTTCATTCTCAAAAAATCACTGTTTTGGACAGCGCTCGTGCCAGAGGCATGTTCTCAACCACATTGTGCTTCTGAAACGCAGTGAGTTTTAGTCGACCCGAGTGTAAACATATTTTTTCACAAATCTTAAAAACCGTCCAAAAGGCTGTAAATTTGAACATGTTGGGGCATTCTGGGGTGCATTTATGATAGATGGGTGCCAAGAGGCACACTGCTCGTTTTAATCATAAAACGAAGGGGCAAAGCTGACAGTGCCCCTTTAAAACTAAAACCCTAAGTTTAAAAAAAATGTACAAAATAATCACCTTTTGCAGGACACAAAATCTACACCAGAGCACCACTCAAATGCTAAAATATTTTTGCATCAGGCCAGTTAAATTTTCCCTTAAAGAGCAATAAGTGTGCTCCCTTTTAATAAATACCCCATAGCCCCCATTTGAAGTGCAGATGTTTTCTAAAATCACTTTTTTTTGATTTTACTGGTCCATTTCATTCAAATCAATGCCACTGGTCACCATACAAGAAGCTCTCCATACTCAAACATCACAAAACATCTGAGTGTGGCGGAGGTTTGGCATACCAGGATGGTGAAGGGATCAGGCTGCCAGCTCCTTGGAGCAAAATTACGATCCTGTCTCCTACCCGGATCATGCCTGTAAAAAGGCCATGTGGCCTTGTGTTCTAACCCTTCAAACAAAAACAAGTAAACTGAACAGAAACATTTTACATACAGGACCATTTTCCTCAAAAGAGGTAAACGTTAAGTGGGGGCTTTTGTTTAAGCACCAAAACTGGTGCTCTTTAACTAGCCCTGTTAGCTTTATTTACTACACCAATAGGGCAAGTGGAATGTATCTGGAGTCACTGAACTTTTTCAGTCAGTTAACCCTACTGGATAGTGACTGCAAATCTTGTATTGGAAGGAGTGCTATTATAAAGCATAACATCCATTGTTGTCAGTTAATCAGGATTATTTATTTCTCTACATTCTAGGTGCACTTATAACCATTGTGGTGTCTTGTGCAAACAGTACTAAAATTCTGAAGTTCTGAATTCAGTTGATATAGTCCAGTTCTTATACAGGGTTTGTCTACATTTCTGCAAATGAAAACACTGATTTTAAATAGAGGTGTGCAGAACTTTACAATGTTAAACCAAGCCTCCCTGAACTCTGGTGCACAGTCATAGTGAAAACCGAGTCAAAATTTAACGGTTTGGTACTGATTCAGCTCCGATTAAGAACAAGTATTTTTTTTATTTTTTACTTGTCCAACCCACGCAGTGTTGACTCTAGCCACCTGCCTGCTGTTTCTTACCCCCATCACATGCTGCTGGGCTGTCCATGACTCCCTGGTCACGTGCAAATTATGCAAGATCAGAAGACAGCCACATAGTACAGAAAGAGCACGAACCAGTGTATATTATCACTTGTGCACTTGTTCACTGCCATTGCCAGTCAGAAAATAAAGTGATCAACAGCTCTACAACAGGTATGACTGAGGCAATCGGGAGTGGACTCTGACAGGAGGAGGAGACTAATGGAGGGCTGGGGCCAGTAGTGTGTAGAGCCAGCCACTGGCAGTCAGACATAGATTGGAGAGGGGCAGTAAAAAATACAAAGAAAAAAAAAAGATAAGTCTGACTGCACAATGTGTGTGTGTGGTGGGGGGTGAACACAAACCACATGCTCAGAGCATGACAACCTGAAAATCACAAAAGACCACACACTGAATAGAAAGGAAAATACTTTCACAAAATGAAACAGACTGCAATACATTTAATCATAAAGCCTTAAACAATGAAGTATCATGGTGGGGGGGGCAGAGGCAGGGTGGCGTGGCTTGTGCCAAACTATTTTGAATACAAAAAATGCTCTTTTCAGGGCTCGGGGAGCAAAGCAAAGGGAATAAGAGACAGGTGCAGAATTGTTTAAAGCCCTTTTCTGTGTTATATAGCAAAAAAAAAAATCGATAGATAATAGCCCATTTAAAGGCTGCAGCTACTTGGGCAAACAAAGTTATTTACAGCCTCCAGGCCAATCAGGGGGCACCAGTTATTCCTTACTCTGGGCAGGGCACTAGTCCATCCACTCAGGAGCAACAGTATATAAGCTCCACTCAGGACACTAGTCCATCCAGTCAGGGGGCACCAGTAAATAAGCCCTACTCAGAGCACAAGTCCATCCAGTCAGGGATAACCAGTAAATAAGCCCTAATCAGGGCACACATCTGTCCAGTTAGGGGACGCAAGATAATAAGTCTACTCAGGGCACAAGTCCATCCAGTCATAAGGTACCAGATATTAATCTCTTCTCAGGATACATATTCATCCGGTCATGAGGCACCCATTCAGAAGCAGACTTTTAAAACTACTTATTGTCCAAGGTAGTTTCAGGGGGAGGTGAAACTGGCTTGAATGCAACACCAAAGCCTTCTCCAGTGGTGACTTGGCCTGAGGAAGTTCGCATGAGTGAAACTGGTTGGGGCTTCTGAACGTTGTGGTTTTCCTGAATGTGGCACTAGACCTTGTACATTTGTTTTTTAACATTATCTGCACAACAAATGAAAGTAACTAAGCTTAGTGCTTGATGTCAGTACTGGTTGCCTTTAGGAAGTAGACTGTTGGTTAACTAGGATCTGTAGCTTATCCGTTAGGTAGGGAAATGGGCAGACTAGGTGGGCTATGCGGTCCTTATCTGCCATCAAATTCTATCCAAGTTCTACTTTCAGCCTGGCATGACCATGAGTGGAGCACCTTTTCCTGGTCTGGGTGATTTGGTAAAACCAGAACCTCCCCAGTTTTGTATACCATTAATTTTAAATAAGTTTAATTTTTAAATACAGAAATCTTCTGGTTGTAAGAGTTTCTTTTCAAGTCCTTTGTGACCAGAACGGCTCAGCTTTGCTTCACAGTTCTCACACCCAAATAACTTGAGAATGCACTCTTATAAACAAAAGAGACGCATAAACTGTACATATAAACATATAGTAATTATTCATAAGAAAGTATGATGTCATGCTGACAGCCTTGACCCTGCTGCTCTTTATTCCGAGGATGGTCATGGATGCTCATTCTTGTTCCAGTTAAAGGACACTTCTCCACCCCCACCTACACACAGGCTGATTCTGGCCCTTTTAAACTAATGTGAGCAATATCTCTCAACCTTTTGTCATGGAAATGTGGGACAATGACACTCATGTGGAACAAAACAACACTGGCCCTCATAATGTTGGACACATCATAAAACATTGAGATACAAGTTCAGAACTACAGTGTCTGAAAACCAGTGCCTTTATTTTTTTCAAAGTTTTGTTTTGATTGAGTCTTTTATACTGTTATGAATTTCTGCTTTAATGTCTGAGTTTACAGCACTGTCACTGTGTGGGCAGCACCTTTTGTATGTAGGACAGGGCAACTGTGAAAAGTAAAATGAAGGATGGCCATTGTGATGAGAGACATTCGAGAGGTATGAATGGGGGGTTTAGATAAAGACAAACACAAATTGAAACTTTAGGCCCGATTTTAAAAAGTCTGTAGAGTGCTGCAAGGTACTTGCAGCAGGGAGTTTGACACAAGTGGTAGCTTGCATCAAGCACTAAGGCAATTCTGATTTTACAAAATACTCAGCCGCAACTCCCTGGCACAAGTCCCTTGTACTGAACATAGGACTTGGACCAGCTCCATTGGTCTACATTTGCACCATGGGGAAAGCCATTTTATGGGGCATGCACCAAACCTTTGGCACAAGCTGCCATAAAGTGAGTAAACTGTCACAACTGAACCAAAGGTACTAAAAATCTGGCACAGTTGCGAAAAACTGTGAGGTGCAGCTGCGGTAAACTTTGTGGTCGACGCTGAGTTTGAGGCAGGCCCTGCGTCCACCTTCTAAAACTAGGCCCTTTGTGTTGAATATCTTGAATTCAAAGTCTAGCTTTTTGTCTTCAAATTTATTTTAAGTGCAACAGTGCTACAGTACATTACTGGCAATGTTAATATGCCAGGAACACGTTCAGTAAGTAACTGGGGTGCCTGTGTTTTGGTGTTACCATGCAAAGATGGTCATTCTGTTTTTCATTTAATTTTTAGGGCTGTAGTGGGAGGAGCCCTGCAGACCTACTGTTTTCAAAAAAGGATTCCACATTCATTGCGTTCTTTGTGACTGAACAACATGCTGGAGTGTCAACACAGTTGCTTCCACATCTGTGAAGCACTCTGGTAGCACTGCACTATTTTTTTTCCATATAGCTTTTTGCTCCCCTGTTGCCTCCTACATCTTCTTGGCAATGGGGAAGACATGGTATTTTTTTGTGATTTTCTCCCCATTACCCCGGGACCCAGGAACGTGGTTGTACATGCACACCTTGGCTCCAGTGATGGCCCCTTTTGACCACCTGGCCTAATGCCACGGTTCCCTTGTGGCCTAGCACTACCACCTAGCCTCCATTGGGTGGCAGTCAAGAGCCAGGTAACCCTCACTTCCCTCCCCACAGAGGAGAGCTGCCTCTCCGTACCCTCCCCCAAGTCTGACCCCTGGCGGCCCGAGCTTGCTCCCAACTCGGGTTGCCGGCATGGTGCAAGGTGTGGTATCCAGCACCTCAACCCTCAGCACCACCGGGCCAGCCTCACTGCACTATTTTTAACTTGCAAAAAAAATCGGACCATCCTGATCAGGACACTGGGAGAGTGGGCATCCCAGTGTCACTATTATGTTTCTGGGGGGAGGGTGAGTGCTGAGAAGAAGGGTCAGGTGGGGGGCATATTCCTAATTTTAAAGAAAAAGCAAACGGCGTCCATACCTACATAAGGACATAGACAGGGTAGAGAAGGTTCAGAGGAGGGCAACAAAGATGGTGCATGGATTGCATCACAAGTCCTATGAAGACAGGTTGAAGGAACTGAACATGTACTCCCTGGAGGAGAGGAGGAGAGAGGGATATGATAGAGACATACAAGTATCTTACAGGGAGAAACAGAGTGCAGGAAAACACTATTTTTAAGTGAAAAAGATGTTCCAGGACTAGAGGGCATGGGATGAAGTTGGAGGGAGGACGATTCAGAAACATGAGAAAGAATTTCTTCACAGAACGGGTGGTGGACAAGTGGAACACCCTGCCAGAGGAAGTGGTGGGAGCTGAAACAATCACGGGATTTAAGAATGCATGGGATAGACATAAAGGAATTCTAGAGGTCAGGGGTAAGGGGAAACAGACTTCTAGGAAAACAAACTGAACTTACAAGCTCAAATGGGCAGACTGGGTGGGCCATAGGCCCTTATCTGCCGACACTGTCTATGTATCTATGTATCTATGTATCATGGTGGAACATGGAAAACTCTGCTGTGTCCCAGGTGGCCACCCCACTTTACTGAACATGTCCTAGTGCTTGCGCATTGTAGTGTGATGGCCAACTTGGTCAAGGTGGAGTGTGCTGCGCTCTGCCATGATCGCCATTTTTTTCTTTAAAATGATGCATATCTCCCCAACCCGACCCTTCCTCTCAGCACCAACCACCCCATGCCCCCCTCATAAACATAACAGTGACATTGGTGCCCAATCCCCCAATGTCGCACTTGTCGATTTTCTTTGTGTATATTCCACCAACCCTCCTCTCAGCATCCCCCACACAAAGCATAACAATAACACTGGGGTGTTGAATTCCCCCATTTCATGACTCAGAATCCTAACCTAACAGTGACACTGGGCTGCCCAATCTCCCAGTGTCCAGTGGGACCTTTATATATATATATATCTCATATGATATATATACACACACATATATATATTTTTCTCCCCACCCGACCCTCCCTCTGAGCATCCACCACCCATCTCACCCCAAAAACATAACAGTGACCAGGGGTGCCAAATCCCACAGTGCCGCATTTGGGAATCTCCCGTCCTGTTTTTGTTTCCACCTCTAAAAAAAAATGGTTCATCGATATCTTTTGCTGCCATTCCTTACCCTCCACCCGACCCTCCCACTCAGCACCCACCGCCCCGCACCCCCCAAGCCCTTATTTACACATCAGGGGTCCAATGCTGTAATCCTCTCTGGACCACAGTCATGTCTTTACTCTTCAATGACGGCCCACAAACTGAGGAAATCAGGTATGCGTTCAATGCATTTCAGTAGGGGTTTGAACTTAGTAGCATAACATAACCATTTTTCAATATTTTTGCCATAAAATTTCCAACATACCTTTTTTGGGACACCGCCTCATGAACAGTGCAAGTGATGTTAGGTAAATCTGTCCAAAAAGGTGATTTAGCAGTCACTGCCCAAAATCACCTTTCGGGCAGGAGTTGAAAATTTTCTCCACCATTGTTCATGAGGTGGGGTTATAAGACAGCTATGTTGAAAATGTGGTGTAAAATATTACAAAATAACAAAGTTATGAGTCTACATTGCATTTTCTGAATGCAGGCTTGTAACTTTGGTAATTTTCAATATTCTTATCCCAAATTTACAACATAGCCATATCTTTATAGCACCTCATGAATGTGACAGCTGTCATTTTTTAAATCCTGGCCAAAATGTGTTATTTTTTTTTTTACATCCCAAAGGGTGATTTTGTGGTCACTACGCGAAATCACCTTTCAGGCAGAAGTTGAACATTTTCTCCACTGATGTTCATGAGGTGGGGTGATAAGATGGCTATGTTGAAAATTTGGTGTAACAATATTAAAAACCAACAAAGTTATGAGGCTATGTTGATTTTTGCAAACACAGGCTCATAACTTTGAAAATATTCAATATTTTACCCCAAATTTTCAATATAGCCATTTCTTTGCAACACCTCATGAATGTGACAGCTGTCATTTTTCAACTCCTGCCAAAAATGTGTTTTTGTATCCTGAAAGTTGATTTTGCAGTCCCTGCATGAAATCACCTTTAGGCCAAGAGTTAAACATTTGTTCTGCCCTTCTTCATGAGGCAAGGTCATAACAAGGCAATGTTGAAAAAACTGGTGTACAAATATTACAAAAAATGTAGGAGCCTACTTTAACATTTTGCTAACAAAGACACTTTGGTAATTTTCAATATTTTTACACCACATTCCTCGCCTGTAGCCCTATTGGCTCTGGCCAGAGATTGTTTTTAAGGGATCTAATTGAGAGCTCTTAAAACAGCAGTGCAACGAAAAATTTTTTTTTCAAAAATCTAGTTTCAGCTGGAATTAATAAAAATATTATCATATATGTCAAATCTACTTTTTTAAATACCTACTAAGCTGCACACCAGAAGGTTTCTTTTTTTATTTTCTCAATCCTAACACTTTCCAGGTCTAAAAAGTCACACGTGGCAGCCATCTTTTTTTCTTGAGAAAAAAATGCAATTGAATTATTTATTAAATACTCACATTTTCGTGAAACTAGAAAATGTTAGGACATACTTCTTCTCAGACTTGTGAATAAACTGCAGTGTGCTTCCGGGTTGCAAGCCAAACAAAGATTCAAAGTAAATTGGCGTGCACTTGTTCCCAGGGGAGGGGGTCAAAATCAACACACTGCACTAACTAATGTCGCTATGTGTCCTACTTAATTTATATCCAGTCATCCATAAATCCAGTGTGCTTTATGAGTGCTGATTGCTCAAGACAAGTAGGCATCTGCCTCAGACCCGCTCCTCCTGCTCACCCCAGCACTGCAGTGCATGACTTTCACCAGAAGGCATCTGCATTCGTAAAGCATACTGAATTTATGGATGACTGGATGTAAATAAAGTAAGACACCTAGCGAAATTATTTTGTATCATGTGTTGATTTTGACCCCCTCCCCTAGGAAAGAGTGCACTCTAATTTAATATGAACTAGAACATCTTACCACCAAATAAAATTGGACAATGCCTGGAATCTTTTACAGTTAAAAAAAGGTAGGGTCAAATGTTTTGCCTAATTTCTTTGCACTGTAGCTTTAAACACGGAATTCAATTTAGAGTTTAAAACAATATCAACCACCTCATAAGCCTACAAAGACCAAAACTGGTTATGGTGGGGGAGGGTGGGGTACAATGTCCCTTTAAATGCTAAGAGAGTAAGCAAGAGCCATGACAGACAACAAGGTTAAAGGTTAGTGGGGAAATGATATACAGTAGGTAGGAACTATTTTTAAGAGGAGTCTACTTGGATCACTGCAATGCCACTTTAAGTTAACATGGATCGTTATATATAGGTACTAGCTGAGAAAGGATACTTACTCTGAGTCTGGTGAGAGTTCTGAGATACTGTGTGACGTGGCAGAGTGAGGCGTTGATGGGCAGGGCACAGACGGTGTTGAGGAAGTCTGGGCTGTTGAAGGCGTTACTGTAGTCTGTGGGGCAGAGGGAGTGGTAGAAGATTGTGCTGGAGAGAGGACAGATGAACTGAAAGAAGCAAGGATAGAGGAAAGGATATCCAGCTGTTCAGTGGAAGGATGTCGGCTGGAAAGGGCTTCTAGGTTTTCTCTGCTAGGCTGTCTTCTGGAAAGAGGCTCTAGATCTTCTCTGGAAGGATGCCTACTAGGCACTCTGTCTAGGTGCTCCCTGGAGTTGTATCTTCTAGACAACACATCTAACTGCTCTCTTGAAGTTTGCTGTGAAGGGGCCAGCTGTTCCCTAGACAACTGTCCCCTAGAAAGAATATTTAAATGTTCTCTAGATGTTTGTCTATTTGGAAAAGTCTCTGTCTGATCTCTAGGTACTTGCCTAGTAGGCAAAGTATTTAACCATTCCTTGGACATCTGCCTCACAGGTCCGGGATCAAGATGCTCTCTTGACCCAAATCTACTAGGTAAAGTGTCTAGATGGTCTCTAGAATCCTGCCTTCTAGGTAAAATATTCAATTGATCTCTAGAACCATGTGTGTTACTTGATAGATCCAGATTTTCTCGAGATCCATGTCTGCTTAGTAATGCTTCTAGATGTTCTCTAGAACCATGTCTGCTCGGTATAGTCTCTAGATGCTCTTTAGAACCATGCCTGCTAGGTATTGTGCCAAGGTGCTCTCTCGATCCATGCCTACTTGGTATCATGTCTAGCTGCTCTCTCGATCCATGTCGACTAGACTGTATATCTAAGCGTTCTCTGGAAGTATTCCCACTGAGCTGCTCTCTGGACATCTGTCTCCTCATCAGCACATCAAGCTGTTCTCGAGATGAATAGCGACTGGCTGGCTGGGATAAACTTCCTGTTCCAGAGTAGATCCTGCCATACGAGGCTGCAGGGACAGCCCTGTGGCCTAAGGTGGATGTTTTATACCATGATAACTCATTTGTCATTTTCCCCATAGAAGCAAAGCCTTGTATAGTGGGTGGGTACTGTAGCCTATTCTTCAAAATACCTGCAGTGAAAAAGAATGCAGTTACTTACAGTCCTAGAGATCATATAATAAATGCAAACCTGCACTGCTCACTGTGTAAGAAAAAATGTATAACAAGTCCCAAACTAGCCACCTGGAGTATAGTTTAAGATTGGCTGTCACACATACTTTATAACAACCTTTAATAAGCTAACTATAGGGGTAGCAAGTTAGCAACACCAAACTGCCAACAAGTCTCAAGAACACAGTTTATTTACTTATTTAGTTTTTGTTGACTGGGAAAATAGGACTAGGTATTTCAGTGTCATCCGGGGGGAGGGGGGGAGATGCAGATGCAAACTGACACACTGAACCACATTAAGTTGTTGGTGGTATTTTAGTCGAAGGGGGGATATTTGGCCAGGACACCAAACATCCCCCTGAACAACTACCAGAACAGGCAGATGGGACCTCAGTTTAATGTCTCACCCAAAAGATGTCATCTCACGAAGGAAACCCTACTCAAGCTGCAATACAGTGTCAGAAATGAGATGCATCCCCAAGTCCCAGTGTGGGGCTAGAGCCCACAACCTTACCATCTTCCAGCTGCAGAGGCAAGTGTGCAACCTGCTGAGTCACTGACATTGATAACACAGCACAATGCATGAGTTTAGAATGACATACAAAGGCTAGGCTGTTCTGTGTCACACCACATCCATGAGTGTTATCTATAGCTCAGCACTGATATCCTAATCCAGCGATTTGATAAGGTGCTAAAGGCAATAAAAGGAACCAACTTAAAACAAGAATTGGGCTGCTGTCCAAAAGACAGTAAAGCAACAATCCCAACAAATCAAACCACCCTAAAGCATGAGACATGAGTAGAAGCTGGTGGGGGGGGAGGGGAAGAGATTCAGGAGGACTGTGAGAAAGTTTTATTTTACAGAGCATGTGGTTGAGCCATGGACCAGCCTGATGTCAGAGGTGGTGGGCACAAAAACCATTAATGGTTTCAACAATCACAGCTGGGACAGTTTGGGGTTTAATAGTTACTCATTAGGGGTAGCAGTAAGGAGGGGGCAAGGGGGGAAGAGGGGCGAAAACAGGTCTAGTAGCAGGATAAGGTATACTAGGGCAGACTGGATGGACCAATAGTCTTTTTCTGCTGACAGTTTTTCTGTTTCTATATAAAAATGCTATACATGATGGACGACCAACTGCACTGGTCAGAATTCTCTTAAAAGGACACTGTCAACCCTTTTTGCACCATATCATTTTTAATATTGAAACCATTTTATGATTGCTTACCTGCTCTGAAATTCATCGATGTTGCTGGCTGTTTTATCTGCTTTCTTTCTAAGTAGGACTGAAATGCATGGTAGTGGTGTAATTATACCCAACTCTTGTTTTGTTTCAAATTCTTGATCTAATTTCATTGCTGACCAGACCAGCAGGACACTAGAGCTCAGTGGCTTGAGCTACAGTTGCAAAGGAGGATCTGTGGCAGCCAATCGGCAACAGACAGCCAGAACCAGAGCAATTAACTGGCCACACAGGAAGGAAGGAAGGGCCAATCAGGGCAGTCACGGCAATTCTAAATGCCAGACTGCCTTTTAAAGAGTGTGACCTCCACTCAGAGAAGCAGAATAGGAACCAGAGCACTGAGGGGAGAGGTTCACTCTATCTCATCCAGGGACTACCTCTTCCCCTCATACAGAAGCAGCAGCAGAAGTGTCGGAGTGGAGCCCATCAGTAGACAGGGCTTCATCAGCAGCAGTAGCAGGCAGTGCTGGAGTGGAGACCAGACCAGCACCAGACCAACAGGACACCAGGGCATAAAAGCCTAGCCACCTTCCCCCTCCACCATGACTTCTTAAATGCTGAGGAAACTGAGCAGAGATTGGGCAGCATAAGACACATACAAAATCGCACCAGCACTCCAGAGCAAGGAGTTAGCAAGTAACTCCAATGAAGGGTCTCCACACAAAATCTGCAAAAGAAAATTAAAATTAATGGGAGCAATTTTCCATACAATGACACAGTAAAATCAAATGGTGCATCTGTCTCACCAGCTGCCCCCGGTGCTTTGCCACATAAAGCTTTGTCAGGCCCCCCACCCTTGAGCATTTGTTTTGCACATTTTATATGGAGACCTTTCATTGGAGTTACTTGCTAACTCCTTGCTCTGGAGTGCTGGTGCAATTTTGTATGTGTTTCAAGAAGGTGGCAGCCCTGCACCAGCAACCTGCCCAGGTCAGTCAGCACAGTATCTTTTTGCTGGTTTAAGTACGAATTGGGCAGTTTAAGAAGGGGGGAGGAGCATAGGGGCAAGGACGAAGGAAGGACCTCTTCTTGGAAGGGCTGATCACTGAATAACAAATCACTCTGCAAGAACACTCTAAAGGGACGAACAGTATGTATTTTACAGGAACACTCTAAAGGGACTAACAGTATTTATTTTCATATAAATGTGTAGAGGTTGTTTAGAGGTTGTTAAGAGGATTATGCGTGAGGAGTAGTAATGTAAAATAAATGTCTAGAGGATTATACTACTGGGGCTGGATAGGCTAGGTAGAGAGTGTGAAAGGTAAAGGGGCTGTCTGAGGTATAGGGTCTTGCTGTAGATTAAGGGAACAGTAACCTCAGAGGGACAGCAGCACAAAGGGCAGTTCAGGGCAAAACAGGTTTTAATGGAATCTAAGCTGAACATGTGCATTGCATTTTAAGCATTGTAAATGTGGGGGGGTTGCATAGTTAGAACAATCTGCTTTGAAAGAGCAAATAGCATTACAGGTGCTGCATACGATTAGAAGACAGATTGCACAAGTGGATGAGGAAAGGTGCAGTTTAGGCACTGTATAGGTTATGGGGCAGGCAGAGGAAAAACTGCAGGTGGTCGTGTGAAGGGGCAAACTACCCTTGTTGGGTTTAAAAGGCAGACTGCTTTTGTTGGTAGGATACACTTTGCTGGTTGGCCAGTTTTTACAGGGGGTAAGGTATCGGGGAACGGGTGGAACATGGACAGAACTGGTATTTATTTTATTTATTTATTTATTTATTGAGAGCTAAGATTCATACCTTTGAGCAACAGATCTTTACATAGGTTCCACGTCAAGGACAAGTACAGTGCAGACAGAACATTACAGGTACAGTGCATACAGGCAAGTCATTGTTACAGGTAAATTATAACATATCATTTCCAAATAACAAAAATACACAGATAACAAAATGGTTACGTAGCGGAGATCAGGCAGATAGGGAGTACCCTTGTCAGATAGAACAGGGTGACAGACAGAGGAGTGCCAGAGGAGGTAGAGGGTGAAGGGAACCGGCCTGGCTGATCAACAGGTGGGACTGAGAAGAGTGGCAGGTAGTGAGGGGGAGGGTGAGAGGGAGGAAGAGGGGGTAGGATGTAGCACGGCAGGGGGTGGTAAGTGCTAGAAGTGGCCTACAGGGTCAGATGATAGCAGGTGGTGCAGGCTAAGTGCAGCTAGACAGAGCACCATGGATGGCTTAGCAGTAGCAAACACAGGTGGATCTTGTAAGAAGTTGAGATCGTAGTTTGCACTTGAAGAGGCCTATAGTGGTGGCAGAGCTTATTTCAGGCTGGAGTGAGTTCATCCAAAGCGGAGCTTGATAGGCAAAGGCACAGTGTGCTAGAGCCGTGCAGCATCTAGGGACACTGAAAACTTGATTGTTGAAGCTTCTGGTGTTTCAAGTGGACTGCTAGGGGCTGAGAAGATTCAAGACTCCAGTGGAAAGCATACCAAGACAGATCTTCTTAGCTATCATGCAGGTTTGGTAGCAGACTCTCTCCTTTAGTTGAAGGCAGTTTGCTTGAGTGTAGAGAGCACAGGTGTGTGTTAGATGCACAGCACCTGTGAGAAGTCGACATGCCTTGTCCAAGGTCGTTGAAATGCTATGAAGGGTCGTGTCATTGGCAGACCCATAGATGACCAGGCCGTAGTCAATGATGGCAAATATTGAGCTGTGTATTGCCATGCTCAGGGCATCAGGTGTAATGCAATGGTTATGCCAACAGAGCATGCCAATTCTGACATTAATCACTTTAGCAGTATTGACAACGTGTGTGGCGTAAGACAGGTTGGAGTCAACTGTAATGCCCAGGTATTTGAAGTGCTGCACAAGATTAAGTGAGGCATTCTTGTTGTTCTTAATGGATAGCGGGAACGTTTTATGTCTGCTTTGTGAACTGGTGAACAACATGGACTTGGTTCTTTTGTAGTTCATCACTAACTTGTGTTCCTCAAACCATTTTTCTGCTGATGTAAAACTTTGTTGCAAGGCCGACTCCAGTCGTTCAGGCTGAGGGTTGCTGGTAAAAATGACTGCATCATCTGCGTACAGGAGTATGTGACCATGGCAGGAGTCATGGAGTTTGTTAATGAATATATGTTGAAGAGAAGCGGGCCAAGGACAGACCCTTATGGAACACCTGAGCGGACTGGTCTGGGATCTGAGAGGATGTCTCCGATCTTATCTTGTTGCGACCTGTTACTTAGGTAGCTGTAAAACCATTTTGTTGCCTCAGTGGAGAGCCCGAAGATAGTGAGCTGATCAAGGAGAAGTACAAGATGCACAGTGTCAAAGGCCTTGAATAAGTCTATGGAGGTAGCCCCTACCAGTTTTCCTTGATCGAGAGAATTATGGATAAAACCAGTGAACTCCAGAAGAGCAGTGACAGTACTGTGTGCTTTCTTAAATCCATGCTGCTGGTTGCTTATGAGATTGTAGTGGTCCAGGTACTCAACCAGTTGGTCCGCCACTATTCTTTCAAGTGCCTTGGATAGTGGAGGGAGGATGGAGATGGGTCTATAGTTACTGTGCAGAGTCTGGTCTCCATTCTTGTGCACATGGCTTATGCTTTCAGACTTCCACTTTTGAGGAAATTGTGAGTGACAGAGGGATACGTTGATTATCTTGGTCAAGGGTTCAAGGACTTCTTCCATGGTTAGGGGTATGAGTTTTAAGTCCAGGGAGTCCCTGCTATATCTAGACTTCCCTAGGACTTTTACCAGGTATTTTCTGGCTTCTCCTTTTGTAACCAACCTGAAATAGAATGTTGGATACCCAGGGGTATGTTCATTTGGTTTTGGGAGGTCAGCTGGGGTGGTGGGGTCGAAGAAGTCAGATGGGAGAATGCTGCTCAGGTCAGTGACTGCATTATTAAAGGCATTAGCTATGAGTGGAGAATCCAGTGTTGGTGTGCCTTCGATGTTGAGCATTGAGGGAGTGGTTTTCTGGGTCTTTCCAGTGATATCTTGAAGGTTGGACCAGAATGACTTGCAATCATTCCATGTTCTGGCTAAAGCGTCCTTGTAGTAGAAGCTTTTTGCATATCATATTGCTCAGTTGCATTCATTTCTTACTTTCCTATAGCTCTGTGTATTGGCTTGGGTCCCACAGGCCTGTGACTTGTACCAGAGTTGGTCCCTGGATTTGAGGAAGTCGGGTGTCATCCAAGGGTTGTGGACACCTTTGATCTATCTTCTTTTTAATGGTGCATGTTTATCGCAGACCGTACTGAATTTGGTAATGAAATGCTCTACAGCAATATCCATGTCGTTGGTGACATACAGATTCTACCAATCCTGGTGCTTAAGGTCAGATTTTAGCAGTTCAATGTGCCATCTGCCAAGCACCCGGTTAGTCAGAAACTTGGCTGGTGGTTTACTGTACTTGTTGGACCAATGGCATTTAACAGAGGAGTGGTCACTCAATGTATCAGGGAGAACCATGATGTTTGTGATATGTTCTGGGTGATTTGAGAGCACCCAGTCCAGCAGTGTCCCTGTTCCAGTTTTATAGCTAAGTTTGGTTGGCTCCTTTACCAATTGTTAAAAGTGAACAGCTGAGAAAGCATATTTGACTGGGGCCATGGTATAGGAGGATGGGAGGAGACACGGGGGTGGGATGGGCATCCTTCATCTGAATATGTGGGGGGGATGCTGGTGCGTGACTAGAGAGTTGGGAAGGGTGGTAGGCTGCAACAACTATGGAGCACCAATCTTTCTTAGAATTGCATGGAGAGTGGGGGGCTGTTTGGTGTGCAAGCAAATAATGCAGCTTAAGAACGAGATCAGGAGTCTACAAAAGGAGATAAGGTGGGGACGGCAGGTGGCAGTGGAGGACAACCCAGCAGCTGGAGGGGGAGGGTAATTGAGGGAAGGAGGACAGATCAAACCAAGAGGGGGGGGAGGAATGGGGGAAGGGTGGCGGATGGGGAAATAAGACAGGGGGACCCAGGTCAAAGGGCAAATGAAAGTAAAAAGGGGGAAGAATGGAAGAGGGTGAGGAAGGAGGGATATAAAAGTCACAGAGCCAGAAACGGGGGGAGTGGCTAGCAAGAGGAAGGAGGAAGTAAGGAGTAGTGAAGGATCATCAAAGAACTGATGGGACTGGGGGATGTGATAAGGGGTGAGTTCGGTGGAGGAACTGAGGATAGACTGGAGGAGGAAAGTACGGGTGGGGGTGATGTTACAACAGGGGCAGAAGGGGGAACAACTGCACTGGAGGAAAAGGAGGTGTGGAGAGGAAGGGGAAGGGATAAAGGGAAGCATGGGAGTGTGGAAAATAAAAAAGAGAGTACGGTCTCAGTGCTGGTAGACTCAACACTAAGAGGGGTCAGATGGGGAAGCAAGGGGGAGCGGCATAGTCGGATCTGGGTGGAGACCATGTCAGGAGTGCCAGCGGAAAGGGGGGGGGTCAATCTGTTCTGAAGTATGCTAGGAGGGGTAGAGAGAAACCTCATATAGTTCTGCATTTGGGAACAAATGACCTGGCAGGGAATATGGTAGCTGTAGTTCAGAGGAGGTTTGAGGAGCTGGGGCTGATATGTGAGGAGGCAGGAAGATCAGTAGCTTTCTTGGAAGTATTTCCAGTGCCCAGGGTAAGCACTGCAAGGAAACTGAGGATAGAGAAATTTAAGTAGTGACTAAGAACCTGGTGCCAGTCCAAAAGGTATGGGCTGTTGGGGGGTGGGGAAAGACCTGGGAGGATAGTAAGCGCTACGCTAAGGATAGGCTCCACTTAAGTGAGGAGGGCAGGAGGGTATTGAAACAGAGATTGGGAGATTACATAGCAAAAGAAGGGAATTTAAACTAGGAGCGGGGGGTGGCAAGCAAAATCCACAGAAAGGGAAACAGAAGACGCTTACACCCCATACCGGAAGGGACTAAGGGAGAGTACTAGAGGGAAGGCTAAAAAGGGAGTGCAGGAAGGGAAAGCGGGTAAGGAAAAGGAGTGGAGGGTGGTCACCTTGAATGCTAGGAGCCTGGGGGACAAAACAGCAGAGTTACAGGCTCTCATGGCAGAAGGGGAAGTGGTCATAGCGGCCATCACCGAAGCATCGGCCACCTAGTACCAGGACTGGGACCTGGTGGTGCCAGGGTATAGGATATTTGGCAGGGATAGGGTAACTTGGAAAGGGAGAGGGGAGGTGCTGTATGTGAGGGGAGGGCTAAAGTGTGTTCGAGAGGAGGGGGAGGAGGGCAGTACAGAGTCATTCTGGATGCAGATCCAAGATTCGGAAAATAGGACTCTTGGGATGGGAGTAATGCAAAGGCCACCCTCTCAGACAGAGGTATTAGACAAGGAACTAGCAGGACAGATCAGAAGGACCTCCAGGAAGGGTAGCACGGTGATTGTGGGGGACTTCAACCTGCCGGGAGTGGAGTAGAGTACCCCAGCCACCACTAATAGAAGGGAACAAGTACTTGTAGACGCCTTCTAGGATATCTTTGTGCTGCAAATGGTCAGTGAGCCAACCAGGTTAGGGAACACACTGGACCATGTGCTGGCTAATGGGGAATGGCAAGGGAGCTAAGGGTGGAGGAACCGCTGGTGGGGAGTGACCACCACTCAGTGTAGTTCACAATAAATATGGGCAAGGAGGGGGTAGAAAAAGTAAGGAAGAAAAGAGCCACCTTTAGGAGGTTCGAAAAACAGGGAGAGAGGGGAGGACAGAGATGATTACCTGCAGTAGTTGAAGGAGGTGACAAGGGCAGTAAGGGCAGCCAAGGCATTGAGGGAACTCAGGCTGCTGCAGAGCATTAAAGGGGGGAGAATGACTTCTTCAGGTACATCTGTGAGAAAAGGAGTTGTAAGGACACAATTGTAAGGATTAAGAGGGATGGGGGTTGGGTCAGCAAATATAACTACAGTGTGTCCCAGAACGCCTACAGAAGTTACCTACAGACTTCCTGTGTGCCTTAGAAATGTCTGGAGAAGTCACTCACATATTTTAATATTACTTGCCAGCCAGAATTGATTAGAATTGACTGCATAGTACCTTTAGAAAGGTAAAGTTGTGCTGAACAACCTTGCCACTGACACTTTCTGTGTATCATGTTCACTTTAGGAGTTATTCACATTTGTTTATGACATTTTGTCAATCTAGAACCACCTAAGCACTTTGAAGAAAACACACATTCTGGGTATCTTAGCCAGTATAAAACAAAAACCAAAGTAAGTACAGTTGATTGCACAGAGCCGTTGGAAAGGCAATTTTGTGTGGAACAACTTTGCCACTGATACGTTGTGTGTGTCATGTATACTTTAGGAGTTATATGCATTTGTTTATGGTATGGTGTGTATAGTTCAGATTTGTCCCTCAAACCTCACCAATGCACCTTGACTCAAATGGGGAAAAATTATGTTTAATACTGCAGAAATAGCTGTTCGTTTTACAAACAAATTATTAAAATTACATCTAATGTCTGGTTGTTTAATTTGGTGTTGATATGTTACATATTTACCAACAAAAAAGGTTTATGGTGCATTTTTAGTGGAAAAAATATTTTGTTTTGCTGTTTCGACCGGCACAGAAATAAAACTAAATTACCTGCTATTCCTTGCGTACCACTGTTGGAAAGGTAATTTTATGCTGAACAATGTTGCCACTCATACTTTGTGTTTAGCACTTATGGTTTTTGTGCTATTAGCATTTGTTTGCAGCATGCCAATTATTGCTTGATTTTGCTTAGAAGGGCCCAGGATTAACTGTTAACAGTATACAGGAGACAAGTGCTGCAACCTCAGAGAGCTCCTGTGGAGGCAATGAGTTAACGAATATTTCTGCTTGGTGATTACTAAGGAGAAAGGAGGGGGAGGTACCAAGGGGAGGTGGGAGGGCAGGTACAGAGGGGGAGGTGGTGACAGATGGGAGAATCGAAGCGGGCAGAGTACTGGAGAGCTTGAGGGCACTGAGGGTAGACTAGGCTCCAGGTCCAGATGACATACACCCCAGGGTGCTAAAGGAATTGGCGGAAGTCTTGAAGGGGGACTTGGCAGATCTGTTCAATGCCTCCCTGGACTCAGGGTGTGTCCTTCAGGACTGGAGGATGGCTCACGTGGTACCCCTCCATAACACGGTCCCAAGGATGAACCAGGGAACTACAGACTGGTGAACCTTACATCCATCATGGGTAAACTGATGGAAACAATCCTGAAGGAGAGGCTGGTGTCCCTGCTGGAGGCTAAAGGGCTGCAGGACGATAGATAGCATGGGTTTGTCACAGGCAGATTCTGCCAGACCAACCTGGTGGATTACTATGACTGTGTAACTAGGCAGTTAGACAAGGGCCATGCTGTAGATGTCCTGTACCTGGGCTTCAGTAAGGCATTCAATTCGGTGTTGCACTACAGGCCAGGAAGTAAGCTGGAGGGCAGAGGGGCGGGAGTGAAGCTGGTGGGATGGGTAGTGAATTGGCTGCAAGGAAAACAGCAGAGGGTGATTGTGAGAGGGGAGCTCTCATCTGCAAGGGTGGTGACAAGCGGGGTGCCGCAAGATTCTGTGCTGGGGCCGGTGTTGTTTGAGATATACATTGCAGACATACTGTAGCTATGGGCATCAAGAGCAAGATCAGGCTGTCTGCAGATGACACCAAGATGGGAGCAGCAGTGGATGACCTAGGAGGGTGGCAGAGATTGCAGGATGATCTGTCAAAATTGGAGACTTGGTCAGACACTTGGCAGCTGAGGATCAATGCCAAAAAGTGCAAGGTACTGCATTTCAGAGCGAAAAACCCAAGGAGGAACTACCAGTTTGGAGGGGGACGGGTCAGCTAGCCATGACAGAGGAGGAGAAGGATCTGAGGGTGATCATTATGGGCTCAGTGAATAACTCAGCACAATGTAGAAAGGCAGCTGCTAGGGCCAACAAGATGCTGGGTTGTATTGCCAGGGGTATATCCTCCAGGAGAGAGGAGGTGATCCTGCCACTATATAGGTCACTGGTTAGGCTGCACCTGGAGTACTGTGTGTGGTACTGGTGCCCATACCTGAAGAAGGATATTACATTACTGGAGGAGGTGCAGCAGAAAGCAACAAAGATGATCCAGGGGCTAGGGGACATACCCTATGAGAGCAGGCTGAGGGAGTTGAACATGTACTCACTGGAGGAAAGGAGGGACAGGGGAGATATGATTGAAGCCTTCAAGTACATGAAAGGAATAAACAAGACAGGCATGTAGGGGCTTTTCAAGTTAAGGGGGAGAGGGACACTCGAGGACATGATCTGAGATTGGAGGGGGGAAGGTTCAGGAGAGAGAGAGGAGAAGACACTTTTTCATGGAGAGGGTGGTGTCTGGGATGAATGCATTGCCTACGGAAGTGGTATCCTGTAAAACAGTGGACAACTTCAAAAGGGGATGGGGCAGGGTAAGGGGAGGGTCACAGGAGGGGAAGGGGAGGATGGGGAAGCTGCAGTATAGGGGTTGCTAGCTGCACAAATGAGCAGACTTGATAGACCATAAGGCCTTTATCTGCTGGCAATTTCGTATGTTTGTATGTTCATACTTCCTGAACATTACGAACATTCCCCAAACAGTGCAGCCACTCATGCTGCGATAGTGTTCTCTCCTTGAATGGCTAGTCTGTGCGTGGGTGTTCCCAAGTCCAGCAAGGATGCACTGGAAGTTGATCAAGGACTGTAAACAAATACATATTTGGTTTTTTTTTTTTGAAATTCAAGTTTATTGATTTTAACATAGCAAACATAAACAAGATCATTACATATCTTATGCCAGGTATCCATACATGGTATAAAGAAAAAGAAAAAAAAAAAAGGGGGGGGAACCCCAACCCCCCAAACCCCCAACCCCATAGAGTGTGCCAAACAACTTTGTACCTAGACCAGTTAGCGAGTTCATAGATACATCGCAACTCAGTCCTGCCTTCAAAATCCGAGAAGACAAATGGGAAAGGGAGAGAGGAAAGAGAAAACCACCACGGGCATCAGGGAGGAAGCCAAAAGATCATTGGTGCAAATATAGTGCAAACAATTTACCCCATTTTTTGTGAAACAAATCCATGCGATTACGTGAACTGGCTATCAGCCTTTCCATGTTAAGATGGGCTGAAAGCTCAGCCAACCATTCAGAATAAGTCAGGGTCAGCTGATCAGTCCAATGTTTAAGAACTAGTCTCTTAATATCTATAAGACACAAGGGTAATGTGATATCAGCGCTCTAAACAGTCTATGCCAGAGTAGTCACCTAAAATGCAGATTTCAGGAGTGAAAAGATTGGTGAGGCCAAGTAGTGGATCAAGATTGTGTTGAATAGCAGACCACAAAAGGGCAACCTTATTGCAATACCGAAAAATGTGTAGGGAATTCCCGTCACTATGTGAGCACCTGGAGCAGAGGGACAGAGTTAGTTTTTTAAGCCGGAAAAGTTTCTTAGGGGTATAATACATATTGTTCAAAATATAATATTGGGTAAGTCTAAGCCTGTCTTGGGTATGGTATTTGTGCAGGTCTTTCCAAATATGGGCCCAGTTGAGGGTGGAATCTGGGAGCAAAGAAAGCCAAATGCGAGAACCTTCGATCGGTTTCGGAAATTTGTAATCCAGCAAGAAAGAGTATATTAGCAAACTGGAATGTGGTTTAGAAGCGAGGGTAAAGATGTGAGAGAGAAAGGGTTGAACCTTGGGTTCTCTAAACTGTGAGTCAAATTTCGCAGCAATAAAATGCCTTAATTGATATACCTTAAAAATCTTATTACTGGGAATTCCAAATTTAGCCAAAATGTCAGATGAAGAAAGGAGGGATCCTTGATCGTAAGAGTGTTCTAAGTTAGTTTCTTTAATTTGTGGGAGCCACTCAGGGGTAATCATCGAGTTGCCCAGCTTGATATTAGGGTTAAGGGTGGTGGGTTGTGCCAGGTCCATTTTAGGAGAAATTTTAAGGAAGTATAAACATTGGGAAAGAGATTTAAGGGATGTGAGAACTGTTTGGTCAGTTATCCAGTGTGACAGCACCGAGGAAGGAATGTAAAAAATTGCATAGGGATCCAATTTAGACTCAGAAATGATCAATTTCTCAATTTGGAGCCAAATCGGGGAGAAGGGTTCAGGATGGGCTGAAAACCATCTACCTAGCTTAGAGAGGTGGGCAGCCCAATAGTAAAATACTAGATTGGGAAGTCTAAGACCCCCTTTATTCTTGGGGAGAGATAGTTTAAGAAATGAACGGCGAACTGCCTTCCCTCGCCAGACAAACTTCGAGAAAATTATGTGAAACTGTTGTAGGTAAGAGAGCGGCAACCAAAGCCCTAGTAGGTTAAGAGGATAGAAGATACAGGGGAGAACATTCATCTTAATAATATTAATCCTGCCCCAGAGGGAGATAGGAAGAGTGGTCCATCTTTGCAAATCTTGCTGGATATGGGCCTTAAGGTTATCTAAATTGAGTTTTCTGAGTAGAGAAGGGTCTGAGGTAAAATGAGTACCAAGGTATTTAATCGACTTAGGGGACCATCTCATGCCAAATTTAATAAGCTCGTGTTTGCATGTGTGAGTGTTTAAAGGGAATATTTCAGATTTAGAAATATTCAGTTTGTATTGAGAGAGGTTACTGTATTGAATGATTAGTTGCAATGCATGTCCTAGGGAAGTGGCGGGGTGAGTAACATGTAGAAGTATGTCGTCAGCATAAGCTGAGAGGACTAACTCATGTTGGTGCACTCGGCAGCCTTGAATATCTGGGGAGGATTTGAGCTTGATGAGAAGAGGCTCGAGATACAAATTGAACAAAAAAGGTGAGAGAGGACAGCCTTGTCTGGTACCAGTATGAAGTTGAAACAGTGAAGAAAAAACACCATTACAATAAATCTTGGCCGAGGGGGATTTGTATAGAACCTGGATCCACTTGAGACAAATACATATTTGTGTGGTAACACCAGTGTGGTGGACAGGCAGTTTTTCACTTTTAAAATGAAAAAAAAAAAAGAAACAGAATCAGCTATTAAGCATGGCTTCGCTGGGCGCGGCGGTTGGATTTCCGCTGGGCGCGGCGACCGGGTTTGGGAGCGGACTCAGGTGGTCGGAGGGCGGCGGTAAGGGATCAAGCGTCTGCGGACAGCTCTCCTTCTCCGGGTGGGAGGGTGTGGATAGCGGGCGGTGCATGGGACCCCTGGTGGAGGCCGGAGTTCCACGCAGACCGCGGCTTGTCAATCCCATTGGAGGCGGGCGGATGGTGACATCATGGCACCACCCCCGCCTGCAAAATGGATGGAGCTGCTGCCGAGAGTGAAGCCCGCTGCCACGGCCTCGATGTGCTCCCAGGCCGGGCCCCCAACCTAGTCCCAGTGCCTGTGGCATATACGGGGGGTGTGCCACAGGCCCCACCATGGGGGGAAAGCCACGGGCTATCGGGGAACAGTGGCCGATCTGGGGGGCAGAGGCAGGTGGCCTGTGACTGGGCTGAAAATACGGTGGCAAGGCAGCTTGGGAGTAAAAAAAAAATCAACCAACCAGCTACATCAGCAATCTCTACAGAATGTGACTAACCATAAAATGCCTTTTTGTAATTAGAGGCCTTTGATGGTTGACAGTGTCCCTTTAAAATTTCCATAGCTTGATATATAATGAATTAAGGACAGGGATGAATGGGCCTTTGGAAGGTATTGTTATGTTAAAACACCACAGCATTTAAGATCTGATGTGACCCTGACACTCCAAATACCCCGCTTTAAAACTGTAAAAGGTCAAAAGTCTTTTACTTATAATGCAGCAAAAAAATGGAATGCAATAAGTCCTGACATAAGAAATGCTAACAGTTTAAATAATTTTAAAAAATGGTATCAATATTGCTTACTGTCTGAAGCAACTTGTAACTGTATTTGGTATTTGTTATTAAGGTACAGTCTAGGGGCCTGATTCTAAATGAGATACGCCTGGTGTAACAGGACTTGAGCCAAAAAGAATGCTGCAAGTAGCAAGTTACGCCAGCAGTTGCAACATGCAGGATCCTACAATGTGGCCTGTGACATGTCGCAGGCACTTGTGCCAAAGAGCAGTTATGCCTGCAGTTGTGCCATAAACCCCCTGCGACATGGCGCTTGGGGGGTTTACGGCAGCAGTTGCGCCCTATTCTAGTAGGGCAGCAACAAAGTCCCCAATGTTGGGATTCTACAAGAACCCCCGGAGAACTGGCAATGTAAGTTACACCAGCATTTAGCTGGCGTAACTGTACATATGTCCTACAGGGGTTTTGTAGACCCGCTGCACCCACTCCTGCATGTGTCCCCCCCATGTCCAGAACACCCCCATCGGCACCCCACAGGGCAGCCCACAACCCCACAACCCCCAGCCCCCGATCCCCCATAGCAGATGTGCGCAGCTGGGCATCTCACACCCCCAGAACCCCCAAATCCTAAATGCCCTGCAGGGCAGCCCACACATCATGCTCCAGAACCCCACACCGCTAGCAGCCCCTCCAAGGCAGCTGTGTCCCCTCCCCTGATCCAGCCCCAACCTGATACTTTCCGCCAAATGTTTAAAAGTAAAACTCCTAAGATCCCTGGTAGTCTAGTAGCCCCCACCCACCCCACCCAGCAGTGCAGTCCCCCACCTATCCTCGGCCAGCAGCTGGCACAGCCACCCTCTCACCTCCATGGCCAGCCATGAAGCTCAGCACCCAATGTGAGTGCTTACTGTAATAGTACTCAGAAATGAATGAATACTCATTAATTTCTAGGCAGCGTCTATACAATGGCGCTCCTCCTGATGCTGGCTCAGCGGCTACGTGGAAAGTGAGAGGAGGGCTGTGCCAGTCACCGGCTGGGGATGGGTGAAGCCACTAGACTACTAGAAATCTCATTTTTTTTTTATAATTATCCATTTGTGGCACTGAATTCGAGTTGGGGACTGGATCAGAGGGGGAACACAGCTGCCCTGTGGGGCTTTCGAGGGCACGACGCCATTAAGCGCTCTTTGACATGCTCGGGTATGCCCTCAGGTTGGCGCATCTGTCCGCATGTCGCAAGTCGCAGGACTTAGTTGCAGAGACCCTGCCCTTCAGAATAGGGTGCAGGGTCCATGTTGTAATGGTGTTTGGCTCAAGTCACCTTTGGTGGCGACTTGCGCCAAGCTTCTAGAATCGGGCCCATATGTATGTATTTGCATTTGTGTCCCGGATCATGCCTGTAAAAGGGCCATGTGGTCCAGTGTATTTACTCAGTTAACAAAATAAAAATGAAAAAACTGAAATGCTCTGTGCAACAACGCTTTATTAGCTGGTTTAGATGCATGTTAAATACAAACACTAAGACAGGGTTAAACAATATTTTTCTACCTGCAATATATTCCCTGAAAAAGTGAACCAGGTGTTTCAATAGTTCTGCCATCCTCATCTGGGGTATCAGACAAATACATGGAAACTTTTAGACATTTTAACTGATAATTGTGGGGAGTGTGTTTCATTTATACCTATTTTAGGGTTGTTTTTTATTTTATTTTCACTTGATATTGGGATTATACGTCTTCACGCCAACAAGTTAGAGCAGCAGCAGCATTGCTCAGTTTTAATGATTTGCAGAGCATACACCAGTCTCTTCACCTTGGGCTACTGGATTCTGGATCCTGTAACGAAGGCACTGCACTCCAGCTTTGAATAGAAGTGGTGGGGGAATCATTACAGCTATCCAGTGTGTGAGAAAGCACCTCCTAGTAGAAAATCTAAGGGGCAGCAATGACATCACCTGCAAAGGAAGATGCTTGTTAACCCTTCTGGATGAGGTACGGTAGAGCTATAGCAGCCACTGTAAGACAGAGGGCACCAAGGCTTAATGCAAAAAAGGCAGGATGAGAAAGCGCAAATTACACAAAGAAATCATTTTACTTGACCCTGAGATCATGCAGGTAACTAGTAACTAAGCTGTGAATCAATGTAGAATTTCCTGGCTCATGTGTTGTTCTGTTATCCATAGAAACATAGAAATCTGACAGCAGAAAAAAAAACATTGAGCCATCCAGTCTGCCCTATCCTAGTCTTGGACCTACCTCATTACACCACACCTTGTGCCCCCCTTCCCCCAATGGAGACACCTGTCTATCATCAAGGCACAGGTCAGAAAGCAAAGGGAAACCAGGAGCAGTTGTAAAATTCACAACACATTTTATTAATAACAGTAAAATAACAAAAAATTAAATTGTTCAGTATAACTATTTACAAAGGCAGTATAAACAGAGAAAGTCCATCTGGGTTTCTTCTCAATTTTCAATCTCAGTCTCTGTCCCTCTCTTTTTTGCAAAACATTGCAGCTCCTTTTTATAAGTCTGTGCAGGAGCTCCTTACGAAAATAGCATGCTTCTCACACAGTGTTCTTGTAAGTTTCCAATGATCTTGTCAGTTGCAGCAGGTGCAGCAAAAAGAACACTGTGACCCAGAACTGACCTCTTGTTTATATCTTCTGCAAAAGGCTTAAAAATTGCATCTCATGTTAACCCCTTAAGTCCCAAATAGCTTTGCAACCATTTCAACAGTATAACTAAATACAGTTTTAGCTTTGCAGTCATTTTAACAGTATAACTAGATACCATTTTAAACAAAGGGATCCCAGTATCAATTACATTTCCACAAAATGATTCACATATATTTTTATACCAGCAGATATGCAAGGGGGAAGAAAAGACAGAATAGCAAGTGAGGGTAGAGAGATAGTGAGAGGCAGAGAATTGCAAGACTGTTGGGGTGATGAAGTCCTAGGTCTCACAAGAAAATCTGGTTGTGCAACCAGACAGAGAAGAGATAGAAAAGGAGAGAATAGAATAGGTCCTTGCATTTAAACTCTTTGCCCAGAACAACTGGGACAGGGCTGTATTCAACCCTGTCACACTGTCTCCTCCTTAAGTCCAGTTTTTTTTTTCCTTCCCTCTCCTGTTTATTTCCATGTAGTTATTCCATGACCTCTTAAACCCCTCTACTGTTTTGGCCCTCACAACCTCCTTCAGCAGCCTGTTTCAGGGTCTCATAACCCACTCTGTGAAGAAGTGCCCTCTCCTGTTTCCCCTGAACTTTCCTTCCTCCAGCTTTAAATTGTGCCTAGTTTTCGGATTTTCTTTCTTCCTAAAGATGCTCCCTTCCCTCACCTTGTTTATCCCCTTTAAATATTTAAAAGTTTCAATCATATCCACCCTCTCCCTCCTCATTTCCAAGGGATACAGATCAAGTTCTTCCATCATCTCCTCAAAGATCCTCTGATGCATGCCATGCACCATTCTAGTCACCCTTCTCTGTACCATCTCCACCCTGTAAATATCCTTTTGTAGGTAAGGTTTCCAGAACTGTACCCCATACAATAGGTAGGGTCTAACTATGAACCTGTATAGGGGCATTAACACCTCCTGCCTTCTGCTTGAAATGCCCCTCCCTATACATGCCAGCATTCTGGTAGGTTTTCCTACCACTTTGTTGCATTGGTTTGCCTTCTTTAAGTTGTCTCAAAATGATAATCCCCAGAATCCTCTCCTGTTCCATTACCAAAACTTCCTCTCCTCCCAGTGTATATGTGGCCTTTGGGTTTTTGTGCCCTATGTGCATTTTTCTGCACTTCTTGGCACTAAAGGTTTTTTTTGATATATTATTTATTGTCCTCGACTGGGGGGAGGTTGTGCCTTTGGTTCCTCCCCCCCATCTAGCCAACCAGCCCAGCTGCTGCCCCAGTCGGGGACAGAGCTTCTGACCTCCCCATCACACCTTCCCTGGTCGCTTAGCAGTGGGTACTTACCCCACCACCGTGGAGACCAGGAGGGTGGACCCCAGGAGGGAGGTAACTTACATGCGACCATGGCGGTGCCAGTGAGAAGCTTCATGCTACCGTGAGTTTTTTTTTCTTATGAGGATCCCCCTGCGGGAAGGGGCATGCAGTGACACCAATGAGAGGAGCGCGCATGCTTTCTCATGTGCTCTTCCTGGCATCTGCCCCCTCCCGCCCCTGCTTCTGTAGCTTTGGTGGCACTGCCCCTCATTCTCCACCAGGGGCCAGCCACACACCGATTGCTGATGTCTCCCCTCCCCGGAGAAGGAGAGCAGTCCTCCGAATGCTCAATCCTTCTCCAACCCCGCCAACCTCTGGCATAGTGTGAGGTAAAGCATCCAGTGCCTCAGCCCTCAGTGCCACCGGGCCAACACACTTGGCATTAAAACTTAACTGCCAACTATCTGGCCACCCCTCCAGTTTTACCAGGTCCTCCCTCATTGTTTCCACACACACCCGGAGTGTCCACCCTATTACATATCTTTGTATCATCCATAAATAGGCACACCTTCCCCTCCAGTCACTCCACAATATCCCTGATGTATATGTTAAAGAGTAACTGCCTCAATACTGACCCCTGGGGCACTCCGCTTGTCACCCTTTCCTCCCCTGAGTGAACCCCATTTACTACCATCCTCTGGCATCTGTCACTAAGCCAGTTTTCCACCCAGTTTATTTTTGGCCCCACCTTTAAACTACCCAACTTGCTCACCAGTCTCCTGTGAGGGACAGTGTCAAAGGCCTTGCTGAAATTCAAATAGGCCACGTCCACTGTCCTTCCCTGATCAATCACCCTCATCATCCAATCGAAAAATTCAATCAGGTTCACTTGACATGACTTCCGCTCTGTGAACCCATGCTGCCTGTCATCTAGGAGACCACTGGCTGCACGGTAGCTGACAATCCTTTCCTTTAGGAGTGCCTCCATAATCTTACCTACCACTGAGGTAAGGCTGACCGGACGATAGTTACCTGCCTCCTCACTGCCACAGCTCTTGTGCAGTGGCACCAGATCCACCCTTTTCCAGTCCTCTGGAACCCTCCCCATATCTACTGATAGACTAAACAGCCTTGTCTTTGGTGCTGCCAGTTCCTCCCTAAGCTCTTGGAGCACCCCTGGATGTAGGGCATCTGGACCATTGCCTTGTCCACCCTCAACTTACTCAGTTCCTCTCATACTCTGCCTTCCTCAAATGGGCCAGACTCCATCTCTCTGGCCTCTGTTACCCTCCCTTGCAACTCTGGTCCCTTACCCTCCCTTTCCACTTTGAAAGTGGAACAGAAGTACCTGTTCCTCTCTACCAGAACTCCCCCTTTTCCTTTAAGTCTCATTATACCGTTTGGATTTCCTTCTCTTGCTGACATATCTGTAGAACTTTTTATCCCACCTTTTGACCTCCCTCGCTATCTTCTCCTCAATATCTGCCCTCGCCCTCCTAATTGTCTGCCCAGCCACCCTCAGCTTCTCTCTGTATACCTCCCTATCCTCCATTCCCTGCATTCTTTTATACTTTTTTTGGGGGGGGGTATTATTTTCTCTCCTCCAGAGCTCCAGCTACAACCCCCACCCTCCGTTGTTCCCCCCAGCGCCATCCCCGGACATCAGACCCCCTCCCTTGTGCACCCCGGCGACTTACCCTTCACGGCAGGGGTGGTGGGAGCGACTCAACCCACCCAGCGGATCCATGCCAGGGCGCCCCTTCCAGGAATGGCACCGGCGGGGAACAACCGTGCTGCCGGGCTCCTTTTTCGCTGTTTTCCTCCCGGCGGGTCGCGCGTGCAATAGCGCCCAGTGACTGGATGCACGCATGCTCCTGTGCATGCCCCAATCAAGCGTCTGCCACGACCCGCCCCAAGCTTCGTGCCATGCTGTCACCCCCAGCCTCCACTAGCGGTCAGGCAAGCCCCAGCCGCCTAATCCCCTCCCGGAGATGGAAAGCAGTCCTTGACGCTCAATCCATCTCCTCCCCGCCGACCCACGGCAACTCATGCCCGTTCCCGAACACGGGTCGCCGGCGTGGCGCGAGGTGTGGCGACCAGCGCCTCAACCCTCAGCGCCACCGGACCGGCTGCATTCTTTTATACTTCATGAAAGCTTTCTTTTCCCCTGTTGCCCTTGACACCTCTCTGGTGAACCAGAGTGGCCTCTTCCTTTATTTGTTTTTGCCTACCCTCCTTATGCACTGATCAGTGGCTCTCAAAATTCCTCCCTTTATTAACCCCCCACAGTCCTTCCATGTCCCCCAGCTTTTCCTTGCCTTCCATAGCTTCCCTGAAAATCTCCTTCATGCTACTGAAGTCCGCCCGCCTAAAGTCCAGTACTCTAGTAGTGGTTCAACTCACTTCCATCCTCATCCTAAGCCTAAATCTAATAGCTCTGTGGTCGCTTGACCCCAGGCTGCCACCCAACGAGACCTCAGCTACACTGTCTCCATTTGTTAGTACTAAGTCCAGTGTCACCCCACCTCTAGTAGGTTCCCTGATGAGCAGTTGAAGGAACACTTCTTGCAGGGATTCCAGCAACTCCCTACTCCTTGCTGATGTTGCCGATGGGATCTCCCAGTCCACATCGGGGTGGTTAAAATCCCTCATCAGCAGAAGTTCACCCTTGCTTGCCATCCTTTGTACCTCATGCATTAGTTCCTTGTCCATTTCTTCCCCGAGTTGGTGGTCTGTATACCACTCCTAGGCAAACTGTCTCACCAGACCGCTTTTCCAGCTTGATCTACAGGACCTCCACCACCCCTTGTTTTTCCTGCCCCACTGTCACCCTTATCCTGTCCTTTATGTAGATGCCACTCCCTTTTCCCAGTCCTGTCCTTCCAATAAAGTCTGTACCCCAGGATTATCACTTCCCAGTCATGGTGCTCAGTCCACCAGGTCTCCGTTATGGCTACCAGGTCCAGCCCCTCATCCACCATCATGGCATCTAAGTCTCCCAATTTATTTCCCATACTCCTGGCATTGGATAACACCCCTCCACCAAATTTCCCCTTTCCTTTTTTCCACTATCCAACTCTGCCACCTCAAGTGAAGTGCTTTACATGGTGGCCCTACAGTGAGGCTTAAATGCATACTGTAGCTCTAGTTCACAAGATTTGGAGACCTTATTTAACCCTTCCAAAACACTGAAAAAAGAAAACAAACTAATTTGAATTCCCAGTTCCTTTTTATTTTTACTGATTTTTTTTTAACACTTACAGTAAACTTTTCCACTAGATAAAAAAAAATCATTACAATCCTAAAATCACCACATTTCCCAGTCAGGTCAGCCCATGGTTAAGCACTGGCCCACAGGCATGAAAGTGACGTACTTACCATAATTGCTGATTTTCCAGAATATCTTCACCATTGTTTACCACTTATGGGTCTGGGGCCAGAGGCTCTAGGACTCTGTGAGAGCAAATTTTTTACAGGAAGGGAGCCGATACGGGGCTAGTGACGATGTCTGCACACCTCATGTGGGACCACACACACCAGTCAATAACTGTTGCTGGCTCCCTCGCACACCTCAGTTCTGTTCACCAGGAGATAAATAAAGTGTGAGAAATAAAGAATGGGCTCAGCACTTACTAGCCCAAAGGGAGGGATAAGGAACGGATCCAGGAAACACAACAAACAACAAAATTAAACCCAACTACCAACTTGGAAATATAAACTGAACACACTAGGTGGCATAGTGGATAGTAGGGTCTATAGAGCCAGAGTCTCACACCATTGGCCAGACAGAAGGTGGATAGTGATAAAAAAAATAGAGCAGCAGCCCTGAGCATGTGGCTCTGGCAGAATCATGAGAAGGATGTCCATGCACTTGTAAATGAGATGGCACAATGTGCCCAAAAAGGAAAGGGGCACACAAACTCCTGGAAAAAAAGTGGGCAACTCCACGCTACCAGATGGAGAACTTATTGAACTCATAAGTCAACCATGTCTCTCTTTTTTACATCGGAGAAGAAGAAAGGGGGAACCTAGGTGCATCTGGAGTTGCAGGACTGGACAGTATATGGATGTTAAGATGTGTTCATCTTCCCAGACACCACTAAGGGTAGGTGGTTAAGGGCCCAAATACACAAAGAAGAAAGGGCATACCAATCAAAATAGTCTGACATAGTGAGAAGAAAGATGCCATAAAAAAAAGTTACCTGCTTCTAGTACAACCACGGGAATGTACCCTGTGTAAGAGCTGATCCAAAAAGGTGCAAGCACCCCCTAAATGCTGAGCAGTTGCCAAGTGGGGTTAGACTGGATAGTGTCTAGGGGCACATACTGCATGCAGAAACTAACAGGGATTTACCTACAAAGGAGATTTATCCTGGACTTGGAGATGGAGTACAAGAAAGAAAAAGAAGGAAAGGAGCCACCTTCCCTGACACCCTTTTTTTTATTTATTTATTTGCTTTTGATAACCGGGTGTGTGCACTAGGTATAAGAATGCCTATTTTCAGGCACGACCTGGGAGAAAGACAGTTTGAAATACAAATAAGCATACATGTGACACAGCACATGAGATATGTAACACAGTAAGGAGGGAAATCAACATACAATCAAACTTAAGGTGTAGAGAAAACATTGATTCAATACAACAATCACACTTGGGCTGTAGAGACAATTGTTCAGTATGAAGCAGACAAAATACATTTAGGTCAAGTAACAAAAAGAGTCAAAACAATGTGAGAAACAAGCATTGTAAGAGAAAGGTATACACAGAGCAAATACAATAAGTGCCAAAAATCTGTGGTTAATGAAAACAGGAGAGAAGAAGGGAGAGTAGAAGGAAGCAGGGGAAACGGGTAAAGGATGAGAGAAGAAGACATGTGAGGGGGTTATTTAGAGAGGCAGGGAAGTGGCGTCAGGAGGTAGATTACCTAGGGAAGACAGAGGGCAGGGAGAAAAATGGTCTAAGGCAGATGAAAGCAAGTGCAGGGGCTAGTTGTACGCAGATGGTCACGGTGAAGTTTTTTAAAACTAGCATGGGTGGGTGCTCCACGAATGGTTTGAGGTATGGAGTTCCAGTACTTTGGAGCCATGTATGCAAAAGCACGTATGCCCTTATTAGTTTTACATCTGGGGATGTGGAAAAGGGGCTAGGCTGGGCAGATCTGGAGCCCATAGGAGAGAGGTTGTGAGTGAAGCAGACAGGCAAGGGATAGTGGGAGGCCTGATCTGGCAATGCAGTCAATCAGTGAGCCAAAGGACTGGAGTCGATGGGCAGAGGGCTAGGCAATTTAAGTCAGTATAGAGTTGGCAATGGTGTTTGTAACGTGGGGATGCAGAGGCGTAATGGCAGATGTTATTATAGGCGGTGTCCCATTTGAGGAGGGAGGATTTTGAGGCAGATAGGTACGTGACTGAGCCCTATGTGAAGGCTGGGAGCAGAAAACCTTGTGCCACAGCTAGTCTAGCCGATGGGGTAAGGGCATAGTTAGTGTGGTAGGCACCTCCTAACTTAGCATTGACAGATTTATAGGTGGCAATTATGTGTAGGTCAAAATCTAGGGATTCGTCAAGAGTAATGCCTAGATATTTAAAGGATCTGGTGCTAACCAGTGGGGAGCCATCTGCACAAGAGATTTTGAGGGCTTTTTGGTTTGCTTTAAGTCTGGCAGGTGACCCAAAAAGCATAGAATGTGTCTTACTAATATTGAGAACGAGTTTGTTCTCTGTTAGCCAAGACTAAATACTTGAGAAGTCCGAGGCAAGAGGTTGGTTTAGGTCGGCGATATTTCTTATGCTTATGGCAAATGACTAGGTCATCTGCATAAAGCAAAGAAGAACAGGTAGGAGCAAGCAATGAGATGTCGTTAATGAAGATTAAGAATAGCAAGGGGCCAAGTATGGAGCCCTGGGGCACTCCAACATGTATAGATGAGAGGTCAGATATGTCTGAGTTGAAAACTACAGCCTGTTTTCTTTCGGTCAGATAGCTTTTAAACCAGGCCACTACATCGGTAGGGAAGCCGAGGGAGTGTAGTTTAGCAAGAAGAAGGGTATGGTTAACCTGGTCAAATGCCTTTGTTAAGTCAATGAAAATTGCACCTGTCAGGAGGCCCGAGTCCATAGAAGCAAAGATGTTGTTTGTGAGTTTGAGGAGGGCAGTGGAAGTGCTGTGACCCTTGTGGAAATCATGCTGGGAGCAAGAGAGAAGGTTATACTTCTGAAGATATTCTATGGATTGGGTGGCCACTAGTTTTTCCAGGATTTTGCTAAGCAGAGAGAGGATTGCAATGGGATGGTAATTCATGATTTCTTTAGGATCACCCTTTTTAGGAATGGGTGTGACCTTAGCTATTTTCCAGATATTAGGGACTGTACCATGACATAGAGATAGGTTGAAGATTTTGGTTAGGGGAGAGGCTATGAGCGGGGCAGCGATTTTTAAGAGCCTGGCTTCCAGACCATTGGATCCTGAGCTGGTACCGTCAGGAACGGAGAGGAGCAGTTTTAGCACTTCTGTTCTTGTAATACTCCGGAACCTGAAGGGAGGATGCGTGAGTAGAGGTTTTACATCGCCGTTTTGGTGCAAGGATCCCAAAGGAGCTCATCCCAATTTTATATATATTTTTTTTGTTTTGTTAGTGAGCAGGGGCACCCAGGGGAATGCCCAACTCCTTTTTTATGAACAAAAGAAAAAAAGAGACCCGGGGGGGGTGTAACTGGGGAGATTCCCAGCTACTCTGTGTGTTGTGCTGCCAGCACCAACAGGATGAGCTGACCCAGAGGCTCTGGCTGTGTCTGAGTGACAGAAGGTGGTCAAGGCATGGTAATCAATTGTGAAGATATTCTGGAAGATCAACAACTATGGTAAGTACATAATGTTCATATCTCCCAGGAATACATCTTCACCATTGATTCCCACTTATGGGTCACAGTACCGAGCTTTCCTTCTTTCTGAGTGAGGAGCAAGGTCACCCTGAAGGTAGCAAGTACCCTCAGCCCTCTGTCTGGGGGAGAATACCTGAGGGCAGAGGCTCCTCACAGGTCTGGGACCAAAGACTGGTCAGTGCCAGGTGGAGGCTCCTGGGCACAGTGTGACAGGGTTGGGTATGACCCTGTCCCATTTGTTATGCAGACAGAAAGTTTAAAGCAAGGATCTGTTTTGTCCGGTGCTATTCTGCCATTTGTCTCTCTCCTGCCTGTCTGATTGGACATCAAATTTTCCTTGTGGCACATAGGAATTGGCCACTCCAATGGTCCCACAACTTCCCCATATTATCTCCCTTCTTTCACTTGCTCTTTCTATTCTTTCTTTCTCCCATTGCTTCTCTGTGGTTAAAAAAATATCTTTGAATCCTTATGTGAAACTATGTGAAATCGGGATCCCTTGGTTTGCAAATAAATATATTGTTGAAATGATTGCAGAAAGCTATTTTTGTTTCTTAAAAAGAACAATCTGTAATACTGGGGATGACTTTGAGATGTATTTTGACCTCCACAGGATTGTTTACAGAATTGTCAACAGGAGACCATCTTTGGGACAGAATGTTCTATTTTATAGCACCTGTTAAGACTAGATGTGCTCTTCAGGTGGACCTCAAGAAAGAAACAAAAGTTCTGATACCATTTGTGAAAAACAGGAGATGCAACTTACAGCATCACAATGCAGAATTTAAACTGCCAGGAACATACATCTTATGAAAAGAGAAATGTTTTGTTTAGAAAGAGAGCCTGAGAGTTAAGTTGAGAGAGGGACTTTCAGATGAAGGGCTTACTTTGTTTGCACTGCATGTATGATGAGCTGTACCATACAATTTTACTTTATTTTATTGTTATTGATAATAATAAAATACTACTTGTGAATTGTATACCTTCTCCTGTGTCTGCCTATGCTTCCTGATATAAGCCCATATGACACACAGGAGCAAGATTGTACCCGACAGCTCTTGCCTGATCCTGTGGGAGAATAAATGAGCCCCCTGGAACTGCAAGTTTAGCACTTTATGCCTGGCCAGAGGTGGCAGTCTGGATAGGTGAAGCCACACCATTCACCTGAGGCAGACTGCAGTTCCTGCAAGCCTGGAGGACACCTCATTGGCATCATATGATGCCCTTGGTTGGTGCCATGCTATCTCCAGACCTCCAGCAGAAAGGCAAATGGCTTAACCAACTATTTTGCATTGAGGCATTGTAGCTAGGAGCTGATCTAGCTGCAACCACAGGCACCGAAGGCTGCCTGATGTGCTGCAATGCACATACGGGTGTGTGCCAAGGTATAAACCTTCCTCCCAAAGGCATCTGTCTAAGCACAATCCATTTCCAGAGGTTGGTCATGCATGGGGCATCTCGGCACTGATGGGGTCTGCAGCACTTCCAGGCCTAAAGTGGGGTGAAGCACTTGCACCTGCAGACCCTGTGGGTGCATAATACCAGAGTATGAGGTCCCTAGAAGCTAGAGGGCTAGAATAGAGATGCCGCCTTACTACCATTGATGCTTCCTCAGTGGCTCAGGGCCAGGAAGGGATGACAATACTGCCATCATTGGGAATTCCAAGGATTCCCAATTGTATGGCTACCGGATCACAGCCTGTATAGGATCCAGTGTCAAGTGCCTCCTTCATCTCCTCCAGGAACTGCTGGCATAGGAAGTACTCTGCAGCTGAGGACAAGTGAGTCAAAGATTCATTGCCCTCTGTGGGGGATGTTGACAGAGAAGAAGCACTGACACCAGACGCTGATGGTGCTGGTGAGAACGGCCAAAAACTGGGCCCTGTCAGAATCCCTATGAAAAATATCTAGGGCACAAACAAAAGCTCTGTGCTGTTCCCACATAAGTGGCCTCTTATGGCCTATGAATGCAGTAAACCTCTCAAAGAACTGGTGAGGCCCCAGAGGTGGACAAGGCAAAGGGTCTCAAGGGCCTGTACCTGGGCTATGCAATTGTGAGGGGGCCTCGCCCAAGGGCCTTGTTAGTTGAGCAGTGTCCTTCATTAATCTCAAACTGGCCATTCATAGGTAAAAAAAACAGACTTAAAAGTGACCCCCATTGACTTTAATGGGGCGCACCTTTGTGCTCTCCCTGGGCACACATCATTACGTGCCTGAGCACAGGGGTGGATTGGATCAATCAGGAAGTGAAGGGATCGGCTAGCAGCCATGTCACAGCCAAACTATGATCCCTTCTATTTTCATACAGAGTGTTCAAAAAATGTGAAATTGCCATCTACGGACATTTGCCACTATAGGCTTCTACAGACTGCAAGTGTTACCACTCCAACAGAAAGTTGTTGAATCTTTTTAAGCACTTACTAACAAGGGTTCCGGTAGAACAAATTATCTGGCAGATCAGATAACATACTGGCCAAGCTTCAGGAAAGACTTGTTCTTGCCCAACTCTCCTCGTACCTAGACGCATCCTCCTTCTTTACCCCCTACCAGTCTGGGTTCCGCAAATCACACTCCGCCATCAGCTCCATACTAAGAATCACGGATGCCATCCTCACCGGGATGGATAAAGGGCACATCACCTAGGCCATTTTCATCGACCTCGCCAAGCCCTTCCATACCGTCTCCCATTCCCTGCTAATAACCAAATTAAAAAAGCCGGACTCACTGATCATGCCACCAACTGGTTTCATTCTTACCTGGTAGGCAGACACCAATCTGTAACAGTTGGCCCGCATGCCTCAAACCCCCTGCCAGTCTCTACCGGTGTCCCCCAAGGCTCGATCCTGGGTCCATTACTTTTCTCCATCTTCTTAAATGATCTCCCATCTGCCTGCCAGTGCACATCTATCCACATGTATGCGGATGACACCGTACTGTTTGCCACAGGCCCCTCAATCAATGAAGTGTCTACTGCACTCCATCAGGATTTCAGCTCTGTTCAGCATTGGTTCCACTTCAACCAACTGATCCTAAACACTAAGAAAACCGTCTCGCTAACTTTCGGCTTGCCAGCTAGACTCTCCCACCTTGCAGCTCATCTCACTTACCTTACCAAGGATGGGACCCCACTACAGGCCTGTACCTCCTTCAGGTACCTAGGGGTCTGGCTCAACCAGCACCTTGACTACTCCATACACATCGAATCAATTCACAAGAAGCTGCACCCTAAACTTGGCACCCTATACCGCAAGGGTTGCATCCCCATTTTGGCCAGGAAAGAAATTGTTCAAAAGATGATTCTCCCGCTAATAGATTATGGTGACACAGTCTACGGCTCGGCCCCCCTCTCTTTTCTAGCCAGCCTAGACACACTCTTTCATTCTTTCTGCTGGTTCATCCTGGACTGTCCTCAAGAGACTCACCACTGCAGCCTCTATAGTTTGCTAGCCCTACCCTCACTACAGGCCCGGAGACAGATCCACTGCGCCAGGGTCATAGCTAAATACTGGACTCAGTCCCTTCCCCCCTACCTCGAATCCACCCTCTCAACACAGCCTCCGTCAGTATATGCCCTTAGGAGCACTGATTCCAGGCTCCTACATATCCCCTTCATGGGCTCCTCCAAAGGCCAAGCTGCCTTCAAATACCAGTTGCCCAAAATTTGGAACACTTTGCCTTCCGTCATTAGGCATACCACAAACTCTCAGAGCCTCCACACCCTCCTTTATGCCCACTTCTCCACCAGTTGTGTATGCACCTAGTGCTGCAAGCCTCCAGTTCACTTTTTACTACCACGCACACTCCTTCCACCTGACCTCTCCTTTTTGGTCCATGGTAGTCACCGTACCTCAGTTCTGGTCATCTGCCCCCTCTACAAGGGCATGAGGTGGACCTGCTTCCCAACACTGTACCTTAGATTTATCCCAATTGCACCAACCCTTGACTCAGCAAGCTCTGCCTACTAAGGCTGCTATTTTTTCCCTCATTCAGTCTAGCAATCTACCGTAATCACCTACTAGACCATACTGTATGCTAAACTGTCTGCTCTGACAGCACTGCCTCTCCTCTCATAACCTGTACTGTTGTCATTTTGTTGTTGTTCTGTATTTATTTTTATGCATCTATTGTTTTATTTCTGTAATCCCAATTCCCTTACCCCCAGGACGAATCTGGAATCGAGCGGTACTCCACTCAGCATGCCCTCCTGGTTAAACTCTTAAATAAATAAACATACAAACATATGACTCTGTCAGCAGAAACAGGCCTCATGGTGTACAAAGTCTGCTCAAATGTGCAGCTAGCCCTCTACATTGCTGCAGCCCCCCCTCACCTCCCTCCCTCATGTTTACCTCCCGTCACCCTGTCCCATCCCCTTTTAAAACTGCCCACTGTCCTACAGGATACCACCTCCTAGAGCACAGCATTCCACTTAGCCACCACCCTCTCTGTGAAAAACTGTCTCCTCATCTCTCTTCTGTATCTTCCCCCTCCAATCTGAGACCATGCTCTCTCGTGTCCCTCCCCCTCCTCAACTTAAATACCCCTTCTGTACCTGTCTTGTTTATCCCCGTCATGTATTTAAAGGTCTCAGTCATGTCCCCCCGATCCCTTCTATCCTCTAGTGAGTACATATTCAACTCCCTCAGCCTGTCCTCGTAGGGTTTGTCCTCCAAACCCTGGATCATCTTTGTTGCCCTGTGCTGCACCCCCTCCAGTCATCTGACATCCTTCTTTAGAAACAGATGCCAGAACTGTATGCAGTACTCCAGGTGTGGTCTGCCAGTAACCTATACAGTGGCAGGATCACCTCCCTCCTTCTGGAGGAGATTCCTCTCACAATACATCCCAGCATCCTGTTGGCTTTAGCTACTGCCTTCCTGCACTGAGCTTAGTCATTCATATTTCCCATTATAACCACCCCTAGATCCTTTTCTTCCTCTGTGGTACCCAACTGAACCCCTCCCAACTGGCAGCTCCTCCCAGGGTTCCTTGCTCTGAAGTGCATTACCTTGCACTTCTTAGCATTGAACCAAAACTGCCATATTTCCAACCCCTCCTCCAATTTAGTTAGGTCACCCTGTAGCCCTTGCCGCCCTACTGTGTTGTCCACCACTGCCCCCATCTTGGTATCATCAGAGAACAGACTGATCTTACTCCTGATGCCATGTGAGACATCCAATATGAAAATCCCAAACAGTACTGGGCCCAGTACAAAGCCCTGTGGAAGCCTGCTCATCACAGCCCTTGAGGATAAGAGTTCCCCTGCCACCAACAACTTTGCCGCCTCTCCTTCAGCCAGTTCACAGTCCAGTTCACCATCTTTGTCCCCACCCCCATATACCCCAACTTTCCCTCCAACCACCCATGAGGTACCGAATCAAAGGCCTTGCTGAAGTCCAAATACAGGGCGTCCACCGTATGGCCCTTGTCCAGTACCCTCGTCACCCAGTTGTAATATTCAACTAGGTTTGTCTGGCAGGATCTCCCTGAGATGAACCCATGTTGCTGACTGTCCTGGAGTCCACTGTCTTCCAAAAAGGTCTCCTTCAGGATTGTCTTCATTAGTTTCCCTTCAATGGACGTGAGGCTTACTAATCTGTAATTGCCTGGTTCATCCTTTGAGCCACTTTTATGAAGGGGTACCACGTGAGCCATCCTCCTGTCCTGTGGTACACATCCTGCATCCAGAGAGAGGTATTGAACAGGTCTGCCAGTGGCCCCGCTAGGACCTCCGCTAGTTCTTTCAGCACCCTAGGGTGAATGCTGTTTGGTCCTGTTGTCTTATCCATCCTCAGAGCCTTCAGACTCTCCAGAATCCTGCTCTTTGTAATTACCTCATCTGTCACCCCTCCTCCCACTGCCCACCTTCCCCATCACCTTAGGTAGCTGCCCACCCTTCTTTTTCGTGAATACAGAACAGAAGTTCTTATTTAGTGCTTCTGCCTGCTCCATCCCTTTCTCCACCCACCCCCCATCCTTCTGAATCTATACTATCTGGTCCTTGCAGCTCCTTATCTCCCTCATGTACCTGAAGAAATCTTTTTCCCCATCCTTGATGCCCTTTGCCAGCCTCAGCTCTCTGGAAGCCTTGGCCGCCCTGACTAGTCTGGTTACCTCTTTGGACTTCTTCACATACACTTCCCTGTCCTCCCCTCTCCTGGATTTCCTGAACATCCTAAATGCTGCTTTTGTTGCCCTCACCTCTTTCAAGACCTCCTGATTCAACCAGCTTGATTTCTTGGCCCTACCCTTCTTACTCTGTGTCTTGGTACATGATGCAGTAGCCTCCACCAGCCCCAGCTTCATGATTTCCCATTTTTGGCATGCCTGCAAGTGTGGATGAATTCCTGCAGGTGCCTCTCCAAAATTTCCCCATCTTAACAAAGTCAGCCTCTCTGAAGTCAACCACCCTGGTTCATGTACCTACAGCAGCCTTGCCCATGTTGAGTGTGAACCACACTGAGTTATGGTCACTCCCAGCTAGCATGTCTTCCACCCACAGCTCCCTTACAGCCTTCCCATTAGACAGTACTAGGTCTAGAGTTTTTCCCAACCAAGTCAGCTCATTAACCATCTGTGCCAGGAAGCCATCCTGGAATGCATCCAGTAGGACCTGTTCCTTGCACTCGAGGTGACTGGGGTGCTCCAGTCCACTCCTGGTAGATTGAAGTCCCCCACAATCACTGTGTTCCCCCTTCCCACAGAACCCCCTGATCAGCTCTGCTTATTCCCTGTCCAAGTCCTCAGCCTGAGCTGGTGGCCTGTAAACCACTCCCATCCTAGGTCTACGGTAGCGAGTAGGTAGGGACTTAAGGGCAGACTAGGTGGGCCAAGAGGTCCTTTTCTGCCAACAGCTCCTATGTTTCTATATTTTATGTTTCTATGTGTGTTAGCTCCTATGGGCAGATAAAAGGTGATGGGTTCTAAGACGCAGTATCCAATAGGGTGGGAGTTAATGCTGTACAACTGAGCACTGGACCAGCCTGCCAGAAGAAACATCCAAATGATAGTGCTTGGTAAAGGTGTGCGAGGAGGATCAGAGAGCCACCCTACAGAAGTCCTCAGTGGGGCCTATGCACAAAAGCTTTGACTGTCTAACTTAAGTTGGAATACCACAAACTGGAGGTCCAGTGGACTGCTGGTGGCATTCACAGAAGGGGTGCATGCCCCTTCCACACTTGATTCCATGGATAGTCATGCAGCTATGCACGTGGCTGGGCCAGAGGCATGTCTGTGAACATGCCTGCACTCCATGCCATTCACACAGGAGCAGAATGCTGAGTGAGGGGGGCACACAATATGGCAGCAAGGATCCTCCCATATCTTTTGCATGCCCCCCACAGAGTACCCTCACAGGTTATGGGAGACACAGCCCCCAGTCACTATTCTGCTCCAGCCCTGTGGACAGACAGGGAGGGCTGGGGGCAGCCATTGAGGCACTCACCCGTAAACTTTTAAAATTGCCATCCCATGCCTTCCCAGAATCCACTGCTCAGACAGTGCAGTGAATCACCTTTGGGACCCAGGACAGGCATCCGATTAGATGCCCACCTGTGAACTCTGATCTGCCCCTACATAGCTGCATTCTGGGGGTGGTGTTGCAGTAGACAGGCACATAGAGGTGGTCGGTGATTGGCAAGCTGGCCACCACATGCCCATCTGCAGGTGCAGAGCCACATGGGCCAGGTGTTCATGAATCTCGTGTACCACCCCATCAACAGCACATAGCCCCCTTAAGGAACAAATGCTATTTCTATGTGAGAAGTGGTCATGGCCCTAGTGGAATGGGATTTGACATGTCTCCACAATCCCCTTCTTTCCCGCACCCAGGGGGACAAAGAGGTGGTACGTTTCAAAGAAATCCTTTGTGCATCAAAGGTAGATTTGAAGAGCCCACCAGATATCTAAGTAGTGAAGGTGCTTCTATTTCTCATTGGCTGGGGACAGTCACAGAAATGACAGGGAAATGTCATGCCTCCTGCAAATTCAGAAACTACCTTGGGAACAAAGAAGGGAACATTTCTAAGCACCACTTTATCCTAATGGAAAACTAGATATGGTTCCTGATGGGATAAGGCTTGAATCTTCCCAAGTCTACGTGCCAAGAAAATGGTGACTACGAACAGCATTTCAGGTAAAGCTACCATAGGGGAATCATTGACAACAGTTTAAGGAGAGAGTTTATGAGGGCTTCCAGCACTACACTGAAATGCCAAGGGGAATGTTGGGGACCAGCCTGGTATGCATCTTGCTACAGGCTTGGAGGAAACAGGCCACACCTGGCTGCTGGCTGATGGTAGTGGGCTCTAATGCCCCTCACTGACAATAGGGCCACCACCTGGACTCAAAGGGAGCTAAGAGGTCCTTATCTAGACCCTGCTGAAAGAAGTCCAAAATGTTGGAGAGTGTGGATGTAATGGGCTTAATTCCCTGTAGAAAGCACAAGCACGACCAGGAGGGAGCTCACAATAAAGTCGGGTACTGGAAAAAATGGAATCATGGAATAAATAAAAAAATCACACCCCAGGCTGAAGAGAATTTCCACTTTACTTGAAAAATTCAGATGAGAATAAATACATTGATAGTGTTACGTACCAGTGAGTCACAAAAAACAGCCCAGCACTTCGATACCACTAGGATCTCTTTGTGGACCCAGGGGGCGACAGCCTCTCATATGCAATTCTAAATTGTGGGCCAAATACCATGAGTCCAGACTTTCTGGAATCAGTGCAGGACAAATTGGTAGAGCATATGAAGATCCTAGGTCTTTTAATTAGCTGTTGTAAGCCCACACGGAGGTGGATGCACAGGAACTCAGTCCGGGGCTACTGTGGACCCTCCATTGGCAGGCAGTCAGCGAGGACTACTAGGTCTGGGGGATGGAAGGAAGGTTGGAGTCCCCAGGCAGTTGTATGGAGCACAATGCCCCTTGCTTTGTTAGCCTGCCTTGCTCTGTTGAGAATTTCTGGGAGTAGAGTGTAAATAAATTGTTCCTCATCAGATGCCTCTGGATAGGGGGAATTGGAAAAGTTAAGGACCCTGAAAATGTCAGTCATTATTTAGCTGCCTATGAGCACTGTAATTCTGAAAAAAGGTAGGAAAAACAGCACTACACAGCTGGGCTCAGTCCCTTGATTATTTATTGTGCTGTAGTCCCAAACATACAAGAAAATGTTGGGCCACACTATCTTAGGGGGAGTTCGGGAGTGAACTGCTCTGTTTTTGCAGTTAACATAGAGGATAATGACTGGGTTTTGGTTAATAACCACGCTGTAATCACTTCGAGTGGCTGCCAGGACAACATAGTAAACATTGAGAGCACAACTCGAGAGGTTTATTTTGTTGTCCTGGCAAACATGAGAGGTGATTTCAACGCAGTTATTAACTGAAACCCAGTTATTATGCTTTTTAGTATATGGGCAAAAACAGTTAAAAACTCAACTGGGCAACAGTTAAATGAAGACTGTCCTTACTTTTTCTCTTTTCCCCATAGCGCCACTCTCCATTAGGGGCAGCTCTGACTGCTGCAGCCATTTGTTGTGAGCCGCTAGTTCAAAGCCGCACATGCGCAGATACATTCCCGTTCTTAAGGTATCATTGTGACGTAGTCAAGAGGGGTTAACAACCTCTTGACGTCACAACGATATCATAACAACATTGTAAACAGTTGGATTTCAAATAATAACAAGGGCTCCCCATACATTACATTGTAATTCTGCCCTGGGAGGGTGGATTACTAGCTATACCCTTTGAATGAATTGAGATTTCATGCCTGTACTCATCTAGGTTGTACACAACCCTGAAATTGATTCTGGACATTTGAAGATTGTGTGGGAGAACAGTTGCCTGCTTTAGGACACCTGTACTTTTTCCTCTCTGGAACCAAGAACTGAGAGACATGGACTCTGGCCAAACCCCTGTGGTATAAGATTTTGTCATCACTAATAATATGCTCATAAATTATTTGGAGAATAAAAAGGATACTAGTTAGACTTTATTTCAGTTTTGGACAGTCTTGTTGGGGACTGCTTGTTTTCTAACCCCCCATCCTTTGTTTGCAGTCCTACGCCAGCCCCGAGGGTATCCAAGCACCCAGGAGTTTCCCCCATTCCTGGAAGGTAAAGTATGTGGGCTTTTGTTTGTAAGCTCCCCTCCACAGAGATTTCGAATACCCTAGACATGGGGAGGGGGCCTACACAGGATATCTAGAATCTGATGTCTGACCACTGAACATAATAAACACAGGGCTGAAGTAAAGGGCAGACTTGGTGAGGCACTGCACATTGTTTTTGCTTTCTATGAATCCAAGCCCTTTGTGGGTACGCTCTATCAAGATAGAGTTTAAAGAGCAACTCACATACCTCCAGGAGAACTTTAAAAAACCTAATATTTAGACACAGTTCAGCTCATATTTCCTATTAGTTCTGAATTTTTCCTTTATATTATTTATTACTGAGGTCTGTGCAAAAACAGGATATTTTCTCCTTCAGAGTCCATCTGTTCCCATTGCTTATTCCCCACCTGATGTCATAATACTCTGCCTGTGACATCACAGTCATTCTCATGGCCAGCAGACTGTGATGTCACAACAGCAGATTATAAGTAGGGAAGGAGCTGCTGAGACAGATGAACTCAAAGAGGTAAAAAGCCTGTGTTTTTGCAAATTTCCTCAGTAATAAATAATAGGGAGGAGAAATCTGTATTAGATACATGAAACACAAGCTGAACTGCATCTAATTATTAAACTTTTACAAAGTTTTCCATAAGTCATCAGCAGTTCTTTAAACACAGTCTAGCTAATGGTAAAGTGGGAAGTGGTACACCAATGGGAAAAATCCTGCCTAGGCCCCAGCGAACCAAATATCTCACACCGACCCAGGGCAGGGATTGGGTTGAGGAAGCATTTATGGCTCCATTGGAGCTACAGTGGGTAATTCGGTTTGCCAGGCCCCTAGCCCACCCTACAGCATTAGTCCTTTTTACCTTTCCTCTGTCTGTGCGGCTGTGTCAAGGTGCTCTCCTCACCACTGGTCCCCGAGAGGTCTGGCTGGTTATTATTGGCAGCATCCTTGTTGATGTCAAAGCCCAGCTTCCTCTCAGAACCCCACTTCTGCAGGGAGCATGGGTGGTCCTCGCAGTCTCCCAGTGCAGGCCAGTAGGACAGCAGATCGTTACCATCAAAATCTGGAAAACAAAATAAGAGATCACAGAAAAGGAAGACACTAAGGATTTCTTGTCATCATAAAAGTAATAAAACTTGATTCCTATGGAACAAATTTACTCAGGATGACTAAAATAACACAAGACATTCTCAGCATGCAAAGCATGGCAGGAGGCTACAGACATGTTGTTGAATCTCCCTCACTTAACAGTTTGACAAAATTAGGGTTTTCAGATGATCCCTCAGAGTGGGTACCTGTACCTTCCAAGTTGTATATTTCTCTAGAGCAAGAACGTTGAGCCCTGGACATTTCCTTTCCAGAGAAATTGAAAACCTCCGCCTGGAAGACTGCATTAGGAATCATACAACGAGGTACTTGTGGGGAAGCAAAGAATAGGTGTGTGTGCAGCTGGTTAGAAGCTGGGGGGAGCAACAGAAAAGCCCAGAAGAGGCTGGTAAAACTGAGCCCTAAGAAGAGCCTCCACCCAATCTATGCTGGCTGAAGGAAGAGTGTAGCTTCACAGGTGCAAGGACCTTCTGGGCCACTTGGGAATTACTAGAATGAGTGTTGCTGGTTCCCTGCAAAGTTTCCAAACCACCTTTGGAATTCTAGGCCATGGAAGAACATGTACAGCATGGCATCTAGCCATGCCATAGAAAGACAGCCAATGCCCACTGAGTGCAGCTCCCTGTACCTACAATAAAATCTCAAGACTTTGGCATTGGCCTTTGTTGCCACCAGGTCCAAGAGAGGGGTTCTCCACTTCCTGCAGATGTGGACAAACACTTTTGTTATGAAGAATGGCATTTCAAAGGTGTGTCACTGGTGAGCTCATTGCAGCTCAAGCAGCAATGGACTCGACAGTGACAGACCAATTACCAGGCACTCTGGTCATGACACTACGCACTGCTTGTTGGGTGGAAACTTCTTGTAGTTAAAACAATCCAGCCGCTCCTATCAGACAGCGGCTGGTTCATTTCATTGGCATAACATCACCTAGCAACCAGCTGAGCACTGCAAAGGGGGGGTGCTCTCTCTCTCTCTCTCTCTCTCCCCCCCTCCCCCCACAGTGCTCCATTATAATGTTGGCTGATGCCATCAAAACCTCCTTTACCAAGCCAGGTCAGTGTCTCTCCTTTATTCTCCAACTTCCCTTTTAGTCAACACTGTGCTGGTCACCTGCACAGAATTAGAGAGGACCTTTTGATTTCTATGATCACCAGCACTTTGAGGGTTGTTTTTTTTTTAACATGGAGAAAAGATTTTGGGATACACACACTATGTCGGATGGTTTACCTAATACACTTCCAGTCTGGTTTGTTGTTTCTGGTCCAACACAGCAACAAATCAAACAGGTACAGAACTGTGCTACAGGCCAAATCAGGCAACTGGAAAGTGAGTTGTGCTAGCCCACAGCTGTCTACACTGTGCTTCAGGACAGCAAATGTCCTGTGCACTGTTATTTTCTATCCCCTCAAAGCTTTCCAAGGTTAGACACACTTACCTTTCAGGGGTGGTTTGATCTTTGATTTGGAAGTCATACCACGCAATAATAATGTCTGTGAGTTTTCTAGCCAGGTGTCGGACCCTATGCACTTTTTTAAATCCCATAAAAATGTTTTGAGAGGTACAGTTGTAGCAATTTAAAAGTTTCCATTTACTGAAGCATACCTTAGGACAGGATTGACAGTGTTGCTTTGACTTTGATATTACTTCTAACTCTGTAAAAGGAAGGGCTGTTGTGTGTCTGTTGAAGTTGAGAGGAAAGACAGGCACAGCAATGACTTAATTGAAAGGAAAGAAAAACATTTGTTGAATTCAATTAAATGAACCAGGAAACAGGGACTTGGTAACTTCTGGAACCCCAAGATGCCAGAACCCAAGCAAGTGGCAAGATCCAGAACCGCCAGAGTGCACACAAATTTTGTGTGGGTTTTGGCAATTCCAGAATGTACTGGGGTATGGGTGAAAACCAGACCGGACCAGATTGGTAAAATCTATATTGGCCAGAGTGGGCACAAGTGGCATGAATTTTGCTGGTACGGCCAGCACGGCGGGACAGATCTATCCAGCTTTTAGCAATCTGGTCCAGTCTGGTTCTGGTAGTGTGGTGTTCACCAAGTCCTGGGTGACAAACGGTCTACTGGGACCAAACCAGATCGATAAAAGCCTGACAGTTCTGGTCTGCCAGGCAGGCCAGACTGGCAAAATTAGTGCAACTTGCACACAGTCTGTCTGGACTGGGCAGTCTGGATTTTACCAATGTGGTTAGTTCCGGTTTTCACTAAGTCCCATTTTACCACTTGCATAAGTTAAGGGATTCTGGCAGTTCCGGAAATGATCAAGTGTTGCAGTGATTTTGCATTGTAATGGATAGAACGTTGCAGTGATTTCTAAGTACCCAGGAACCACCAAAATGCCAGAACAAATGCCAACTGTAAAATCCAATCTGCAGGAACCTGAGCAAAATCTGCCTGCATTCCAGTGGTTCCTCATTTTACTACTTACGTGGGTTCGAGAAACTACCCAAACAGCAGGAAGTGCAATCTGCTCCTACAGCTTCTTTACTTTTATGTTTGCGTGTACAGTAAAAATTTTATTATGAAGAATGACAGTTCAGAGGTGTGTCACTGCCAATGGGCTCAGCAGTGATAGACCAATGACCAGGCACTCTGGTCATGACACTACTCACTGCTTGCTGGACAGAAACTTCTCATAGTTTATTTTGGGCTTTTTTTACCAGGAAAGGAGGACTAGAAAGTTCTATCTATTTTCAGCCTTGTCCGAGGTGGGTGGGGGGTGGTACAGATGGATGCCAACTGACATTGAACCAGATTAAGCTGTTGGTATTTTTCAATGAACTTTTTAGACCAGGACACAAGGAAAATTTCCCTACTCTTTTCGAGAAGTGCCATGGGATCTTTAACATCCATGTGAACAACTACCAGAAAAGGCAGGCGGGACCTTCGATTAACATCTCATCTGAAAGATGGCACCTCAGCGGTGCAGCACTCCCCTCATGTTGCACCACAGTGTCAGTTTCGGGATTTTAATCCAAGTTCCTGGTGTGGGGATAAAACCCACAGCCTTCTGATTTTCTGGCCTCAGAGGCAAGTGTGCAATCTGCTGAGTCATTGATACTGACTAGCTGAAATGAGCCAGACGCTTCCATCAGTGGCTGGCTCGATTCTTCTATGTAACGCCACCCAGCAACCAGCTGAGCAGTGCGAGAGGGGCACTCTCTCACTCCCACCATGCTCCATTATAATGTTGACCGATGTCATCAAACAGTGCATCACTGCCAACTCATCTTTCCTTTGTTCTCCAACTTCCTGTCTTCCCCTCTGTCTGCTGCTCAGCTCACACCACGCATCACTGCCAGCTCAGTGTCTTTTCTTTGTTCACAACTTCCTGCCTTCCCCTTTGTCTGCTGCTCAGCTGGCTTGACTGACCTCTTGATATCACAAATTAACCATGGTTTGTCAATGACCAGTCCACCACCAGTTCTGCTGCTCCTCTGTATAGCAGCTGGAGGACCCAAAGGGGGAAGCATAGTATCGGTGGAATTCTCTACATGACTTCTGGTGAGGCAAGGATGTCCACTAGTAAGTACAGAGGAAGAGGAAGAACACACCGAGAGACACCACCAGCTGATCTCGATTCCGTTTGAGTGTCAGCATTCGGGCTTCAGAATCCGGCTTAGTCAGAGCCTCTGGTGGACAGGACCAAGAGGAGAAAAATAGTTTTGTTTTGTTTTAATCCCTGTAAAAAAGAAAATGGTCCATCAATGTCTGTTGTCTCCGCTGACCCTCTGCCGCTGTTACCCTTCCCCCACATGACCCTCCACTCAGTACCCCCACCCTCTACCCCTTATTTGCCTATTGGGGTCCAATGCCATAATCCTCTCTGGACCAGCGACACATCTTCACTTTTCAATGCCAGACCAGGAATTGAGGAAATCACGTATGCTGTTAATGTATTTCAATGCGTTTTGAACTTGTAATCATAACTTGGTTATTTTTTTTATATTTTCAACATGGCCTTTTTTGGACCCCACGTTATAAACAAGGTGGGTGAAGACTGGTCTAAAAGGTGATTTTGCAGTCATTCCACAAAATCCCCTTTCAGGCAGAATTTGAAAAATGTTTACCTACCAGGCTCATGAGATGGAGTCATAAAAAGGCTATGTTGGAAATCTGGAGTAAAAATATTAATAAACAACTAAGTTATGAACGTACACTGAAATTTTTAAACACACACACAGCCATTTTTCACACCACCTTATGAACGTGACAGTGGTTGTTTTTCAGATCCTGACAAAAATGTTTTTATCACACCTGTGTCATGGAATGATGTTTTAGCAGGGATTTGAAAAATGTTCACCTACCGGGTTCATGAGGTGGGGTCATAAGACCATGTTGGAAAAACACAAAGTTATGAAGGTACATTGACACTTTTTCAACGCTTGCTCATAACTTTGGTAATTTTCAATATTTTGCCCCAAATTTTCAACATAACAATTTTTTCACACCACCTCATGAATCTGATAGCTGTCATTTTTCTAATCCTCGCCAAATGTGATTTTGCTTTTGTAGCATGAAATGATGTTTTGTCCAGTATTTTACAAATGACACCTGTCATGTTCAGAAGCGGGGGTTTATAAAAAAGAATATGTTGAAATTTTGGGATCAAAACTGTTAAAAAAAATTTATAACGTTGTTTGCAGGGATGGCAGTTGTTCCAGTGGGGAGTCAGAACCACGTTGCCTTCCCGTCCCAGTGACCTGAGTTTGGCTGTGAGCACAGTGAGTTGGCTGAATGACCCAGCCTGGGAAGGGACACAGCAGGGTTCTGGTGTGCACACACAACACCTTGTGGGGGCTGTGGAGCCTTCCCTCACAAGGATTGATGTGCACATCGAGGCTTGATGGGCCCATGCATCGCATCTGGACAAGTAGGTTAGCCTGACAGTTTTAAATTACAGTGCAGGTACAGACTTACCATTAGTAGGAAGTTAGGATCCACCACAAATTACTCATCTCACTTCCGAAGGCTGTGGCCTCCAATTTCAAACCAGGCAACTTGGGATTTGAACTTTCTACCCACTGGCTGTTAAGCTAAGCTTCTACCACTAGCCCAAAAAGCATCTGTGCTAGTAGGTGATCCCTATAAATGATGGCTTGGTTACTTATGACTCCCCCTCCCCGCTATCGCATCACTCTATTACAAAGGTAACTGAGAAAATACCACAAAAGTATGAGTATGTCAGAAAACATGAAGAAAAAGCATGCTCCAAGCAAGAAAGAGACCTGGGGGTGATCACCTCTGCTGACCTCAAGGCAGGTAGGCAGCATGACAAGGCAGTAGGAAGGCAAACAGGATGCTGGGATGCATAGGTGGGGGAATCACCAGCAGAAAAAGGGAGGTAATGATTCCACTATACAGGACATTAGTGAGGCTGCACCTTGAATACTGTGTCCAGTTCTGGAGGCCTCATCTATGTAAGGACATAGTGTGGAGGTGGTTCAGAAGAGGGCAACCAGAATGATGCAGGGACTACATCGCAAGCCCTATAAGGATAGGCTGAGGAAATTAAATGTGTACTCCCTGGATGAGAGGAAGGATATGACTGAGACATTTGAGTACCTCACAGGGAAGAATAAAGTACAAGAGAATACTATATTTTTATTTATTTAAAATTCAGATTAATACCTTTGAGCCTGGGGCTCGTTTACAAAGGCTCCAAGTCAAACAGGGAAAACAAGACATTTACAGGTGATGAAACAGTGCAGACATAAGGACATCAGCTGACAAGTAGAATAAGTGTGCAGTTACAACATTAAACAGGTACAGCAAGTGAGTAGAAATAGGACCACACCAGCAGAGAAAACATATTAATGCAGCACTAATTAAGTTCAGTACAGTGTTTAACAATCAAGTTACAGTTCAGGTGGGGGGGGAGTTGCAGAAAAGCAGTAATAGCAGCCAAGGTGAGGCTTTGTCAAGGGAGAGGTAGTAGGTAGAGGGAGGTGGAGGTAAAGGTGGTGGGCAGTTGAGGACAGGAGGATGTAAGTGAGAGAGGGTAGTGTTTGACGGGTGCGAGACCGGCTGTCAGCAGCTGTGGGCTAACAGAAGCACGGGCAATCAGATCTACTGGCAAGAAGAGATCATAGCCTATTTTTAAAGTGGACTAGTTTGGGGGAGTCAGCAAGGTCTGCAGGCAGCTCATTGAACCATTTAGGCCCACAGTAGGAGAGGGATCTTTAGCCAAGGCTGGTTCGTTTGAAGGGAACAGTTAGGACAGCCCTGGAGGCACTCCTTGTGCATACAGATAGTTGTGCAGGCTCAAAGAGGGCAAAAGTAGCACTAGGCATGGATCCTATTAGGGACTTTTTTTGCTAGGAGGCAGGCCTGGTATTGGAGTCTGTGATGGAGTGGGAGCCAGCCAGTTTCTTTGTATAGGTCACAAGAGTGAGTCGTTTTATGCACTCCCAGGACCAGGCGGCTAGACTTTTTGAGGATGGTTTTGACCCTTTTAAGCACTGTGTCTGTGCCAGCCCCGTATATGACAAGGCCATAATCCCCTGATGAGAGAACTGAACTGCACGTAACAAGTTTCAGGGCAGCCGGTGTCATTGAAGTGCAATGTCTGTACAGGATGCCAAGTTTCATGTAGGTGGACTTTACCAGTTGCTCAGCGTGGGCAGTGAAGGTGAGGGTGTCATTAAGGTGGATCCCTAAGTACTTAAATGTGTTGACTTGGTCTAGTACTTCTCCTTTGCTACTAAGTATATGCAGTGAGGACCCTCGTAGCTTGCTCTGTGGGGTGCTGAAAAGCATGCTCTTTGTCTTCTTGAGGTTGAGTAACAGTTTATTTCTGGAGAACCAGGATTCCAGAGCACGAAAACTGAGCTGAAGTTCAGAGCTGATTGCTCCCATTTCTTACCCTGGGACGGAGATAACAGCATCATCTGCATAGAGTATGGAGTGTGCAGGACAAGTGGAAGGCATGTCATTTATGAAGAGGCTGAATAAGAGAGGACCAAGGATAGATCCTTGCAGGACTCCTAGGTTCACTTCCCTGGGCTCAGAAATTGTATTGCCAATCCTGGCCCATTGAGATCTATGTGTGAGGTAACTATGGAACCAGGCCACAGAGTCCATTCCAAAGAAAACTATGTTCAAGGACAAGGGGGAAAAGATGAAACTGGAGGGAGGGAGGAGGGAGGGAGGGGAGGTTCAGATGGAACGTGAGGAAGTACTTCCTCACAGATAGGGTGGTGGACAAGTGGAGCAACCTGCCAGCAGAGGTGGTGGGGACAGAAATGATTACAGGTTTTAAACATGCTTGCGATAGGCATAGAGGATTGCTGGTAGTCGGGGGGGGGGGTACAACCTAATGCCAGCACTGCATGATCAAGCGCAATTGTTAGTGGTAGTAGGCAGACTAGGTGGGCCAAAGGCCCTTATCTGCCAACAATTTCTATGTTTCTATGTCAGTTCTGTTGCCAGTAAACAAAGCAAGTGAGCAAGAGACTATCAATTAAAAAAAAATGGAAAAAATGATTGGGAGATCAACCAGTAGGCAAAGCCGCTAGTTTATGGTGACCAAAAAAGTAAAAATCAAGTTTTAAAAATAGGATTCCAGGATTTCTTTTTTTCTTTTAATTTACAATTTTATCAGCCAGCCTGGTGGCATGGAGGGCTAAGGCAGCAGCACCTTACCTCCTGCCACATTGCAGACCCGGGTTCGGGAATGGAGTCAGGTCATCAGGGGTTGGCCAGGTCGGGAGAGGATTGAGTATCCAAAGGACAGCTCTCCTTTGTTGGGGTGGGAAGGCATGTGTGCCTGGCCTTAGTTTTCCACCAGATGGAGGCCTGGTGGTGCAGCGCAGGTGGCAAGTAAGGGAGGGTGCTGTGGGGAACATCAGATGGGTGTGCCTCCATGCACAAGTCTGATGCCCTGCACTGAGGGGCAGGGAAAAATGGAAAAAGGAATGTCAGTGGCTTTAGTGAATCCCTGCCCCCTGTCTGAGGGCTTGCACTGCCACCTGGTGCTCACCATTTGTCTACCTTGAATTTCTGTACTGGTGGGGTGGGAGGATGGCCCTCCCTTTCTCCTCCAGCCCCACCATGACGGGGATCTCATGGGGAGAGCCTGATCATGATTAAGGCTGTAAGATTTTCACGATGTAAATTTACATTTTTCACAGCTGCTTCATGGTTTAAAATGCTGATTTCATGAAAAACACATCCACAGATATATTGAGGTAAAAAATGTTTAATTTCATTTAAAATCAGGTGAACCACTAAATGCAAAACGATCATCGAATACTGCATTAACTACCAACTATTTGAATAAATAAACAAAGTAGTTTAAAATGTCAATTTTGTTGAAGCATAGAATACATGCACAAGTTAGACGGTTTGGTGCTGCATCTATTGTCTTGGAGCATCTCACTGTAGCGAGAGAATGATCTCTCCACACTGGCGCTATGTGCTGGAACACTGAGGCAAGACAGGGCAATATTGGACAGGTTCGGGAATCGATCCCTGCAATCTAGCTGGTACTTTAAAACATCTCTGTCTCTGTCATTTGCATTTGTCTGTGTTTCGTTTATGTACGCTCTCAGTTCTGCTTTTGCAGTTAAATTGTCCTCAAACCAGGGAATGCAATTTGTGATATCAATTTCGGTCACAGCAACGGTTGCCAGACTGGATGGATTTAGATGGCATACTGCAGCAAAGAATTTTGTGGCATATTGATGGAACCTGCCATACTCTGTCATGTATTCTTTTATTTTTTTAGCACAGGAGGACAGAGTAGAATTAGTAGAAGGGTATTTAGCGGCTTCAGATTTAACTTTGAGAAAAGTAGCAAAGTCCATTAACTCGTCATATACTAGGTGCGCTTTTACATCGTCACCTTCATATTTCTACAACATCTGGACAATCGGGGGTGCATTTGAGGCTACTTCTTTAATTTCAGTACGAGTACTTTCAGATGCTGACATTGAGACCACCTCCTCACAAGCTGTGCTCTCATCCTTAAAAAATTCTCCATATTCCTCCAGGTGAGAAACATGGTAAAACACTGCTAGTAACCAGGTGTTCCACCTCGTAATTACTGGCATTGGAGGTAAAGCATTTGAGAGTCCTTTGGCTGCTAAATATTGCTTAAGCTGGGCTTTTCTAGCAGGACATGCAGTGAATGATTTTTTAACAGCAACCACTAAATTGTTAACTGCTGGGAAGTTCCTGCACACCGTTTAAAAGGACATGCTTAAGACTTTGTTCCCAACACTTGTTCATATACATTGCGTTGTCTGACACAAACGCTGAAACATTTGTATATGGAATTTCATACTTCTGCAAGCAATGTAACACAGCCTGGGATACCGTTTTGAAGTTAGTCGCATCAAGTACAGTGCAGTCCAACAACACAGGTTCTAATTTTGTAATATTTGTGGATAGTACAGCACAGTTGTGAATTGAAGGAATCGTCACAATATTGAGAATGTATCGATCTTCCACATCTGTTGTCTCGTCACACACTATTGAGACAGATACTGCATCTAGCATTTTTTTTTTATTTCTGCCACATGGAATGCATAAACCTTAGGCAAATATTCAGTCCTTAGCCACTGAGGTGACAGTATAACACCGACAGACTTTAAATTCTCCTCTAAGAAGCAGTGTAGGACAGGGTTATTGAGAGCATTGAGAGGAATGTTTGCTGCAGTAAAAGCCTCTACAAGATTAAATAAAGATACCTTTCTGCTTTGTTGGTGTGCAGCTTTCGCAGTGAACAACTCTCTTACTGTGACTTGCTTCTCCACCACTGAAGTTGATTTCTCCTCAAGTTTTCTTTTTTTCTTTATGTGTGTAGATGACTCTAAGTGTCTGTCACAGGTGGCTTTGCATTTGTGGTCTATTGCAATACTGCAGTATGTACAGAACATCACATCACCAGAAACATGAAATACACCATTTTTATATTGCTTGCAGAGTTGTCTGGGAAACACATTGCCGGTTTTGGAAGCTGAAAGTGGTTTCGGTAGCACTGACATTACGGTTTGCCCACCGTCTTGCACAGTGGTCTCAAGCAGAATGAATAGCAGCAGTTACTGCAGCTCACATTCAATGAGCCAATTTGTAACTTTTGGTGGTAAGACTGTAACTGACTGATTGGCAGGTGATAGTTGTCAGGTAATTTGTCTCATTGATCTTTCATTGATCTTGTAATGCAACCTTGTAATGTGATACCCCACATCAGTCACAGCAACAAGTTAAATTACAAATAGAACAGAATACCTGGCAACTATGTTTCTTTTAATTTTATTAACATAAGATTTTTTTTGTTGCAAAAAACATTATTTTACATTATTGCAAATTTCACGATCTGTTTCCGTTTTCACGGGATTCGTGAAATCTGCGCGGTCCATGAAAAACTTATTGCCTTAATCATGATTAGTAGTGGGTGATGCAGGAGCCAGCTTGGGGAGGTGAGGACAGGGCTCATTAGCTGCCCCAGGATAAAGGAGAATAATATATATATATACACACACTTACAATTGTATCTGATTACTGCTTACCTGCACCCAGTGCACCCATGCTGGCTGGGGATTTTTCAACCATATTTCTTCTACCTCTGAGGTCTGCTTGCATGCAGTTACATACCTGAGTGTGCTATCACATGACACATCATCAGTGTCCACATGAGGGCCCTTTCCCCAACATAAGCCATTTGCTGTTCCACCACCTGGACTCCACCAGCTGGGGAGTGTGCAGCTCTAGCTGCTGTCCCTCTTCCCCATAGGAGGAGAGCAGTCCCTGGGATGCTCAATCCTCTTCCCCTAACCATCCCTTCTGGGGATGAGAATCTGTTATCAACCCGGGTCTTCAGTTGAGTCCAGGTTTTTTACCATTTATTACCACCTACCAGAGTGGCTAGGGAACCCATTTAAAGTGTGCACAAGTTTGCACACCACACTTATTTATAGTTGCTTATGAAGTAGTGGGGCGGACATGATGAACCTAGAGTCCTTTGTGACCCTAAATTACTATGTTGCTATGTTGTTATATTAACCAAGTAGGTTTCAGTGATTATTGCAGTTTTTGAACCAATCAGGTTTTCTCAGTTCTGCCAGTTTTCCCAGCAAAACAGGAAACCAGTGGCCTTGCTCAAAGATAAGAGAAATAAAAGGTGAGACATGGGGCAGTTTATGAAGAGGGAAGGGGAATTAGTGAGGCAGAGAGATGGAGGTGGACTGTTTTAGACAGTATGAGTAGACACTGTGAAGAAACTCCCACTAATGGTTGAGAGGGACATGTGAGGGACAGAAAGAAATCTAAAGGTGGAGTATGGAAAGTAGGCAGAGATGAGGTCAGAGAGACAGGAAGGGGCAAGGTCATGAAGAATTTTGCAAACAAGAAGGGTAATTTTTATAGTGGCAATGGTACTAAATAGGCAGCCAATGGAGCTGACAGAGGATTTAGGTAATGTTAGTCCATGTCTGAGAGCAGGTGAGCAACAATGGTACACGTTGATTAGTTTGTAAATGAGACAGGAGAGACTTGAGAAGTCCGCAGATGAGAATATCACAATTGTCAAGGTGAGAGGTAAAGAAGGCATGAATTAGGGGTTCAGCAGAGGAGGTTTTTTTTAGAAATTGATAAATGCTGGCAAATTTGTAGAGGTGACAGCAGGCACATATGCAGATTATAGAGATGTGGGGGGACCAAAAGTAAGTGCTGGGTCAAGAAGGACCCCCAGATCTTTGACAGGGCAAATGAGAGTGAGGAATCACGGTGAGTGACAAAAGTCATGTTAATGAGGAGGAGCAGGAGGAGCCTGTTTGAATAAATACGTTTTTTAAAGTAACAGCTGAGACTGAAATCAGGGATGATGCAGTCCAGGAGAAGGAGGTGGAGAAAGACGTGCAGCAGACCAGAACAGAGTCTTGAGGGCAGGGCCGAATTAAGGGGGGGACAAATAGGGCAAATGCCCTGGGCCCTCCACCATAAACCAGCCCCCCAGCCAGCCGGAGTGTGAGCAAAGTATTTAGGCATTATCCTAGTGCAGTGGTGCTCAATGCTCATTCTACAGTACTTTTCTCTGCACTGCTGCACAGGTATTGTAATTAAATCAAGCAGGCCCCTCCCCCCAGCAGCATGAGGTATTGAAATCAGAGTGAGCCCCCCCGCCCCCTGTAGCAAGCGACTGGAGTGCAAGATATTTAATTTAAATTAAACGCAATTCATTAGTGCCCCCCTGGTGGGGCAGGCTAGCAGCGGGACTCAAGAGGAAAATGAAATTCCAAGCCCTGGCTCCGCCATGGATATGGAAGGGCCCCCGCCCCCCTGGCCAGCAGCACAATCGTGATGGGAGACTCTGAGATATGCAGTGCAAAGCCCTGTAATTCATCTAGTCTGTATAGACTCTGCAAAAATCGGATCAGCTGTAGATGGGCCCCCCCTGCAGGCAGCAGATCTGGTGTAATTTAAGTAACACAGGCCAGCCAGGATACATAAGGTGGTTAATTGGGCGGTGGCCCCCCATTTACACAAATTACAAATGCAGCCACTCCAGTGTCACCTACTCGTTTTTTCTTTTTCACCAGCTGGGGGGCTCTCCCAAATCGATTCCTCCGCTCCTGCTGCCAGCACAAACCCCAAAGCCATTCTAGTGCTTGAGACCAGGTGTTCAACTTCTCCAAGATTCAAAGGGAGCACGGAGTAGCAGCAACTTAGTTTAAAGTTCAGAAAGTGGCTTATGAAGCTACCCAATCAGAGCCACAAAAGTGTAATCACACTAATCAGAGTGTGGGAGAGGGGCAGAACAGACTTATGATTGGTTCAATCAGGAGAACCAATGACAAGCCTGCACTGATGCAAATGTGCGGCGGGAAAAATAAACAATGGGCACACATGGCTACTTTGCCCTTTAAAAGGGGTGCTTTAAACCCCTTTTCGGCATTTGGACCACCCAGTTTGCAGGGAGGCAGCAGCTACTGCTGCTGATTGTCATCATCACTTCCAGAAGAAGATACTCCAGAAAGGCATTCACCATCACAATCTCCAGACCGATCGGTAGGAAGAGCCCTGCCCGACCAGCATTAGGTGTGCACCGCCTCAGCTCAGCCTCTGTAAGCAGTGGGGGCTGGTCACATGTTGGAGAGAGCGCGTTGTCTTAGAGAGGTCATCAGGTCGGGTGGAAGGAATCGGGAAGACACTCCAAGGTTTGTTTGTTTGTTTGTTTTTTTCTTAATTAAGCCAGTCAAGTTACTAAAAGGAATAGGCTAAGGCAGATGAATGCACAAGAAGAAACATCAAATTTTTTTTTATGGCATGTCAGTGTGTCTTGTGTGCTTGCTTAGATGAGCTGGAATCAAGTTCTTGCAGCTGGGAGCCATGTCTTCAAAAGGTGCAGTGGCAGATGGCGGTGGAAATGAAGAGAGTAGAGACACAGTCTTGGTGTTTCCAAAGCAGTTTTATCCATGTTTTATCTGTTCAATGTATTCTTGAAAGGCTCAACGGTAATAGTTTGTGTGCTGCTAATATATACTCCAGACAGTCAGAGTTCACGAGCTGGACTGTGGGCATAGAAAGGGTATGTTAATGTTAATGGGAAACTGGACTGTACATTTTGCAAATAAAGGAGATTGTGAGCCAGGAATGCATAGATAATGTGGTCCTAGATGTTAACACCTCCAGCAGAAACAGCCTGTTGTGGGCTGGTTAATATTTCTTGAGTCGTCTCCTCCTTTGTTAAAAAAAAAAAAAATGCAACAGAAAAATGGTCCCTCACTGTCTCTGCCCCCACCTGTGCCCACCCACTGTGCACCCTGCCTCCCCCTACCCCATACTTACCTCCGGACTCCGGCACGACAATCTTCGGTGGACCGGGAACACGTCTGCACCCTTCAAAGCCGACCGCGAACTGAGGAAATGCCGGTAAGCTGCATAATGTAATGAATAGGGTTTTTTCAACTTTGCTGCATATTTCAGGTATTTTTTTGAATTTTGGCACCAAATTTTCAACATGGGGTTTTTGGGACCCCTCCTCATGAATTCTGTCACTGTCATGGCATTAATCGGGCCCGAAGGGTAATTTCACAGTCACTGCACAAAATCATCTTTTGGGACTGATTAATGAAATGACAGTGCCAGTGTTCATAAGGTGGGCTCAAAAGCCTATTTTGAAAATTGGTGAAAAATTCCTAAAATGACTATTTTACAAGCGCATCGCTGTTCCTATGCACACTGTGAGGTTTATGATTTTCAATGTTTTCACTCCGGATTTTCAACATTGTCATTTGACCACACTTCCTTATGAGTAGTACAGCTGTCATTTTTTCACATCTCACCCAAAATGTGTTTCCGTGCATGTAGCTCACAATGGCGCAGTCAGTGTGTGAAAATCAATGTTTAGGACACATTAAGAAAATCACAGTGACACTGTTCATGAGCAGAGGTCTTAAAATGGCTATGTTGAAAATTTGGTGAAAAAATTCCCAAAAATGACTATTTTACGAGCGTGTGTTGCGCTGTTCCTATGCACACTCATAAATTCACGAATTTTCAATATTTTCACTCCAGATTTTCAACATTGCCATTTGACCACACCTCCTTATGAGCAGTACAGCTGTCATTTCTCACTTCTCACCCAAAATGTGTTTCCAAGACATGTAGCTTATAATGGCGCAGTCGGTGTGCGAACTCAATGTATGGGACACACATTAAGAAAATTACAGTCACACTGTTCATGAGCAGAGGTCTTAAAATGGCTATTTTGAAAATTTGGTGAAAAAATTCCCTAAAATGACTGTTTAATAAACGTTCGTTGCGCTGATCCTACGCACGTCCATAAGTTTGCAAATTTTCAATATTTTCACTCCAGATTTTCAACATTGCCATTTTACCACACCTTCTTATGAGCAGTACAGCTGTCATTTTTCACATCTCGCCCAAAACATGTTTCCGCCCATGTAGTGCACTATGATGCAGTCGGTGTGTGAAATCAATGTATGGGACACATTAAGAAAATCACAGTGACACTGTTCATGAGCAGAGGTCTTAAAATGGCTATTTTGAACATTTGGTGAAAAAATTCCTAAAAATGACTGTGTTACAAGTGAGCATTACGCAGTTTCCACGCACCCTTGTAAGTTCATGAATTTGTAATATTTTCAGTCCACATTTTCACCAGTGGCATTTTTCCACACTTCCTTATGAACAGTACAGCTGTCATTTTTCACAACATAGCTGAAATGTGTTTTCACACTTTCAGCACAGAAATGCGTGGTCACTGTGGGAAATCATTGTTCGGGACAGATAAAGAAGATCACAGTGACACTGTTCATGACTGGAGGTCCCAAAATGCCTGTGTTGACAATCTGCTGTAAACAATTCCCAAACTAATTACATTATGGGTGCACGTTGCACAGTTTATACGCACGCCCGTGACTTCACCAGTTTTTTTAATATTTTCACTGCAGATTTTCAACATTGCCATTTTTTACACCTCCCAATGAACAGTACAGCTGTCATTTTTCACATCCTGTTCGGAATGTATTTTTGCACCTGTGGTGACGAATGCCGTAATCGCTGTACAAAAGCAGCTTTTGGCTAACAAACTGATATTGCCACTGTTCATGAGGTGGGGGTCACAAAAAAACCATGTTGAAAATTTGGAGTGAAAATACCAACGAATGCCTGAAGCGTTAGGGTTTCCGACCATATCACCCCACCCTGCAGAGAATGACAGGCATCAGAGCTGTGACTTGGGATTGTCACCTGCAATGCTCATGCCATTCCACCCCCACCCACATCCTGCAGCCACTGAGAGGCATCGAGGTGTGCCTTGGACTCTTCGGCCCCAAAGTTCACCCCATTCTCCTATACCGCACCCATCTCACAATATTTTCTGATGGAATGGGGTGCGCATAAGGGCCAAAGACCCCATGGCACACCGTGACACTTGGTGTCTGCACGGTAGGGTGTGGTGAAATGGCATGGCCGTTATGCCTGATGACCCAAAGGCACACCCCAATGCCTGTCACTATCTGCAAGGTGGTGATGGGGTTGGCTTCAGTTCAATACTTCACTGCCATTCCTATTATGCAGCTCTGTAACTCCTACACTACCAATGCCAATGCCAGCAAGCAAACATTCGGCACTGACAAATGCTTGTTTGCCAGCAGTTTAATCCATTTCTCTTGAAATGGTGGCAAGATCACTATCTCAGTACTATTTTCTAATGTGTATCAGCAGATCTGGCTTTATCCACCTTCAATTCCCTTTACCCAGGCTTCCCCCCGATGGACATACACACACACACACACACACACACAAGTAGAGGCCGCTGGTTGGGTGTGCAAGGCCTGGGAGGGGTCCCTAAATGGGAGGGGAGTGATCTGCTCCAGCCTTTGCCTTACCCTGCCCCATCGCCCCCACTGGACTCTCGAATTGAGTAGTCTGCAGCTGGGATTCCCACTGCCTTCATAAACCTTGCTATTTTTGTTATGATTTCATATTCTGACAGCAGGCTTGTTTTGAGAACAAATTACTAATCGCTCCGCTGTTAGACATTATACTTGTTTAATCTATTTCCCGAAAGGCTCTGTAGTTCACCTTTGATTATTAGGTTGTAGTGAAGACCATGAAGACAGACTGACATATAGATGTAGGGACCTGTTTTCACACTTAGGGAAAAATCTGGGCTTTGTTTCATAAGACTTTATATGATTGCAATTGTAAGTAAACGTCTGTCTCTAGTGTTGGAATTTATGAAGACATTTAAAACACTCTGGTAGTCAATGTAGTAATTCATTTGCCTTATATTGTAAGTCTGGGGTATGTTGTAGGTTTCCTGCTGCTGGTTAGTTGCTATGGGGGGTCCAGTTTCATTTTAAATCAACAGTAAACCAGTAGCATTGTGAACTCCTGCTTCCTCTGGATCATACTCTCCATGTTAAAGTTTACCAGAAAGATCTGTGTTGCTCCAGCATTTCATGCCAAAATAAAAAGTGTTGCTTGTATGAAAAACTTGGTGTTGATTTATATCGGCCCCCAGAGTTCGAGTGCCCTGGGCCCCCCAATGGCTTGATCTGGCCCTGCTTGAGGGACACCATAAGAGAAGCTGGAGAGAAGAAGTGCAAATCCAGCAAAGGAGCATACAACTGGGCTTTTGGGATGGCACCCATGTAGAGCTCTGGCATGAAAACAAATCTGACTAGCCAATGCTGAAAGTTTTAAAGCATTGTGCTAGTTTTGCTATGAGTGATGTCTGTGAATGAAAGTGCATTACCACTTCCTTCTTTCTCTTCAGCAATTTAAAGAGAAAGAATCTGGCATGTGCATACTGTATAACAAATAATACAAAACAAAAACAGAGATGTTCCAACTCTTGTAGTCTACTAGAGATACTAGTTCAGGCAGAAAATGAAAATGACGTACCTACCGTAATTCTTGATCTTTCTGTGCATCTTCAACATTCATCACTGGTGGGTTCTGACCAGAGAAACAGGACCCTGCAGGAGTTTCTTTTTTTTTTTTTGCAAAGAGGCAGAACTGACGTAGAGGCCAACACACTGCGTGGCACCCACGGGTTGGCCAGTAACCAACATCGACTCCTTCTCAGACCCAGTTCTGCATGCCAGAGAGTAGCCAAGAAAAGGAGGGTGGGCAAGGGAGCCCAAGGGATAGAAAAAGGAAAGGATATAAAACCAAGGAAGGAATAATGCCCGCCGGATAAGAGGACAGAAGAAACAGGTGCCTAGGGGTCTGGGACAGGGGGCCCCAACCTCTGGGCAAGCAAGGGAGGGACAGAATAAGGGCAGAAGATGTAGAACAGAAGGAGAAAAGAGAAGGAGAGGGGGAGACACTGCATCCCACTCGCTGAGGACCATAGGACTGCTGAAGGACTACAGAAGGGCATTAGTGCTTTAAACCATGTTTCTTTCCTTCTAGGAGAAAAGAAAACCCTTAATTTATGATAATGCAGAGGATGGATGGTTTGAAGTCCAGGAGAAGAAAAGCAGTACACCAACTCCAATGAGTCCTCACTGGAGACTAAGAGTAGAAGACTAATGTCCCCCTCCCCCGACTAAGGGATAATCTGGAAAAGGGACAGGACTCATCCTAAAACAGGCTCCTCTTGACAGATAAACCTCCTCAGCTTTTATTTCTAGAGGAACGTCACCTCTGAGGGAGAGACAAAGACGAGGAGTATATTTAGTAATCCCTCAGAGGCGAACCCTACAAGGGGAGATCACTAAAAATAGCGATAGAAGGGGAAGGGATCACCAGGGCCTCAATAACACTGCTTTAAAATAACCCCTAGGGTTTTAGGTGAAACAGAGAGGAGGATCCAAATACAGGTCCGACCAAGGAGGAAGGTCCCATCAGGATGAAAAAGCGACCTGGTGATCAAAAGAGGGTTACCTCCCTGCTTGTCTCCCCAAAACACGACAACACTCTCCAAGAGGAACAGAGCCAAAAAGTATAGGGGTACCAGCAGAGTCAATATTGGAGAAACAAATAGGGAGGAGGCATCACCCAGAGACTGAGGCTGAAGAGGGGAAGGTGGGTGGGAAGCAGTGATGAATGGTGAAGACAACACAGAAAGATCAAGAATTACGGTAGGTACGTAATTTTCATATCTTATCTGTGCCAAGCTTCACCATTCATCACTGGTGGGTGATTACCAAGCCCCCCAAAGGGAACCTGGTACCTCCCTGAGGGAAGGAAGTCCCTCGGCCTCCTGTGGGGGAGACACTGGAGGAGGGAACCCTTACAGGCCTAGTTGACCTGAGACTGGTCTGGGTGAGGTGGCATTCCCCTTTGTGTAGGAGAGGGAAGTTGCCCCTGAAGTTCCCACCTCACCCTGCGGGAGAAAAGGTGGGTTCCCTGGAATGTGGAGGCAGTCACCCTTCACCAGGCCAGGGGTGATAACCTGGAAAGATAAAGCCATGCCATCTGCCTAATGCAGATCACTGTCCCCACCAGCCTGGATGCCACCTCACTGGCATCATACGATGCCTTTTCTTGGTGCCTTGCAAGCTCCAGACCCCATGCAGAGAGGACAAGGCCTGTCTAGTTGCCTCCTAGTCAGGCAAAAATACTAGGATCTATCCTAGTAAAGACCATAAGTGCCTGTTATAGGCAGCATGATGGGCCTGATGTGCCAAAAGAGATAAAGAGAGACATGCCAAAGAGAACACTCTCCTCCCCCAAAAATCAAACTCAGCAGAGTCTTTCTCCAGGGGTCGGTCACATCTTGGGCGTCTATGCCCAGAAGGTGTATCCAGGAGCGTCACACCCGCGAAGGAGGGTGAGCTAAGGCTCCTGGAGACCCTAGGGGTATGCAATACCTGCGCTGGCAGTCCCTCGGGGCTGCAGAGAGGGTTGAAGGACTTCTCTAGGTGCGGCATGATGCCTCCCTGAAGGGGGAGGGCCAGGCGGCAACCGCCAAGTTGGCCACACTGAATTTGCCTAAAAAGGCACATGCCATCTGCTCAGGATTGCGGCTTCCTAGAGTAAAGATGTGGAGCTCACTGACCAACCCCGAAAGAAAGCACTGATAACTAGATAAATCAGCAGTTGGGGGCAGGTGGATGGAGGAATCCTCTCCCTCAGAAGAGGAAGACGAGGAAACCAATGAGTCCGTTGAGTCAGGCACTGGCTGCACAGGGGGAATGGTGGAACACCTCCTCGTCCATGGACCTAGAATAGGCAGGGAATAGTGCAGCCGTGGATCTGAACTGTTCCCAGGTGAGGGGTCCCGTAGGACTGGAGTGACCTGGGAGAGAGGGAGGTGTTGATAAAGGTAAGGGGGCTAAACACCTCCGAGGAGGGGCGCGACCTCTGCCAGGGCTGGGGAACAGAGCAGAAGACCTCAAAACTGGAGAAGATCTGTCAGCTGAAGCAGTCAGGGGCCATTCAACTGAGCTGGAATTGTCAGGACTGAGCCCTAAAAGAGAATCCCCCCCTACAAGGTGACCGGAGCCACTTGAGCCCAGAAGGGAAGCCCCTAGCCTCTAAAAACAAGATTCTCCCCGGGGAGGCTTCAAGGGAAAAGACAGATCCAGTGCTGTGACTCCTACCCGAGACCCTGCTGGCTCCAAGGAAGGGGCACTGCCTCTGATTCTGTACCCTCAACTCCTCAGACTCAGAGAGGGACCTCTTTCTCAGAGTCAACCTAGGCAGCTCAATCACCGTGGCTGACTCCTGAGAGATGAACACCTTGAGAGCACCCTCCCTGCTTCAAGCATCCTAGCTGGTCCATGAATGGGCCCAGCCTCAGCACCCAAAGTAGGGGGAACACCTCTTAAGGGAGAAGGAGAACCACCGACTCCAGAACATCCTCCGGTGCCACCCCAGCACCGGAGGACCGGTTGGGATCACCGACACCAGTGCCATTAGTAACTGCCAATCCAAAAAAGGAGGGCTGAATCGGAGTCATAGTGCTGGGCAAGGAGGAGTTGGAGGACTCCTAAGAATCCGGGAGCCAGTCCAGGTCTGCTTCTGAATTGTCATCCTCACCTGAAGAGGCTCAGACCCAGTCCACCCCATGAACTGCTCCGCTTCCAGCACCGCAAGGCGGCTCCACACTGCTCACGGCACCACCACGATCCCCAGCACTGCATGTGGCACTGGGATCAGAGATGGCGCCAGGAACCAACTCCGTACCGCCTGCAGTGCCGTCCCGATCTCCTGCCTGACTCCCAGAGGAATCAGGCTAGGCCTCCTGCACCATGGAAGGAGTTTCCACCAAGGCAAAGCATGAAGAGGCAGAAACCTCTTCCTTCACGGTCTGAATAGGACCGGGAGGGGACATGGAGGAAGGGGCAAGAGACCTGCACTTGGTATCCCGGGTGAAAGCCTGTCCACCTAAAGTCGGCGACGCACGTCAGACTTCAAACGCATGCATTTCTAACACTCAACAGTTCATGGAAAAACAGGCATCACAACGATCCATATCATAGTTTGGGCCCAAGCAGGTCAAGCACTGTTCATGCTGGTCCAAGATGGAGAAAAGTCGGCCGCAGGAACACCGCCGCAGAGGAGGCCAAGCCACCTTGAAAGGTTTCTTCTTATCCCCCGAATGAGACATGAATGGTAGGAAAATAACAAACAGAAATAGCACTCGCCGTTGTCGAAAAAATAAAAGGGAAAGGTCTTACTAGGTCGACGGCACCGAGAGACGTAGCTGTACAGAACTAGATACTACTGACGGACTAGGCCGCTGATGCAGAAATCGCTCTGCACGAGGTATTTGTTAACTTGATGGCGGGAAAAGCAGAACTGGGTCCAAGGAGGAGTCGATGTCAATTACTGGCCAGCCCGCAAGCGCAATGCAATGCATCGGCCTCGAGGGCGGCGCCGTGTTGACATCAGCTTCGCCTCTTTGCAAAAAAAAAAAGCTCCCACGGGGTCCTGTTTCTCCAGCCAGAATCCACCAGTGATGAATGGTGAAGATTGACACAGATAAGATCACTTCATATCTTTCAAGTAAAGTTGGTCATATCTATGAGGGAGATGTGGAAATCGACTACTGACAGATGGGGATGGCCATGCTAAGCCGCAGTGGCCTACTTTTGTCTTCAATTCCCTACAGTATGTTCCTGTCTCAGATGGGGTATTCTAAGTTAACAGCACAAATTAAAGCTCAAATACAGCATAATACATGCAGCAACCCCTGTAGCTCATTTTGTTCATCACTCCATTTTTAAATGGAGACTGGGAGGCTGAAGCATCAGTTTGGTCATCACTGGAGACCCGAGTTCGAATCTCAGCTCAGGTCCACAAGTGAAAAGAGTTTGGTGGCCGTCAGCCCACTTTCAAATTGTGAATATCCTGTACCCCAAAGCCCACATGCACAACATTAACAAGTTTTAGTACTGATGGCACAGCCTTTGCTCAAAATAGCCCCAGCATGAAGATCATGGAGACTGAATGACACCCTTGCACAGGAAGGGTTGGTGTCCTCCTAGATCTGAGGTGGACTACAGTAGCAGCACGAGGAAGGTTAATCTATGCTCAGCTGCAGACCGTGCTAGGGTGGTGGTGATGGCAGTGTTGGTGCTCACTTTGCTAATTTGCATAACCTCCCTTAAACCTCCCCCTGCTGGTCAGTGAGCTTCATTGCCACCTGATGTAAATTCCCTCCTCCATTTTATGTATTTCATGCAGAGGCTGCTGAGTACTTACCTTTGGGTGTGGTGTGCATAGGATCAGTAAGCAGGCGCTCGCTGTTGGCCGCTCGTTTAACATGGTGTTGGAACCTGCCCCGAACGCGGACATTCTCCTCGCTCTCGGAGGAAGGGATGGAGAGGCTGCGCTCCTCGTCCAGGGACAGGTCACTGTCAGAGTCTGAGCCACAACCTACGGAGGTAAAGTGGGTGTTATGAGGAGGGCTGTCCCGTAGTTATGCTGACTCAGAACATGTTGATGGTACAAGCTGTCCCTGAGTCCCTGCCTCCATTTACTTTCCTGTGCTGCAGTGATGGACTTGTTATTACTAACAAAGTCAACAGCCTTTCCTAATGGGTGGCTCTTTGCAGTACCATGTGGGAGACTTAGGTTCCAGACTCAAGTCCAACTTCCACATTGGGGTAGTAGCCCGACTCACACATGGGCTAATAGCCCAACTCCTACACTAGGCTAATAGCCTGACTCCTGTACTGCACTAAAGACCTGACTCCTGCACTGGCCTAGTAGCCTGATTCACACACTGGGCTAGTAGCCCAACTCGCATACTGAACTAGTAGCCTGACTCCCGCATTGGGCTAGTGGCCCAACTACTACACTGGGCTAGTAGAAGTAGAGTGCTCAGACTCCAGGGAAGAGAGTGAGAGCACCTACTACACCAGCACCTCCAAGGGCATCTGCAACATGGCAAAAAGTTCATGTGTGACCATGCAGTCTCATCCAGGTCCCATCTACAGGAAGAAATGCCTAAGTGCTGCCAATATGGGAAGGAACTGAGGGTAAAAAGGAAAACTGACTGGCACAGCAATCAGATGATGGACAGCTTACCCACCCCTAATATGATTCTGACACTCTGCTCTGGGACCTCCCTAACCTCCATTAATGGTAAAACACATGGGTATCAGAAGAAGGTTCTCTGAGGACAGCTGAGTGTTTCAGTTAGAGTCAGGGCATAAGCAAGCACAAATTGAAGACATTAGTTGCAGAGGAGGACACAAGAAGCAACTATGACAAAAAAGTCAACAGGAGCACAAGAACTCAAGAATCGTGCATGCATTTTAAAGGACAGACACTAGAACTCAAGAATCTTGCATGCATTATGCATTTTAAAGGACAGAATAACATGGCATGCTACATCAGTCTACTGCTCAAAACTGAAACCAAATTTGAAACAGACTGGTGGTGAAAAGTGTGCAAAAGAATCAAGGTATAGCAAAGTTTGTTGCAATATGATAGCGCAATATTGAATTAGTTTTTAGCACTCAGTCAGTTGTAATGACCCCCTCTGCTGGCTGTTGAGGGTACTAGCAGGGAATGTATAAAGCAGAGCCACCTACAAACTGGACTAACAGAGTTCGGTCCCAATGCACAGCTGCAAGCGGAGCTGCTGAAACCACTATGCTCCTCCCAGTGGTTTGTGACCCCAATGAGTGACATGCTCAAAAGTTTTGCAACCCTTCCTAGGTAATTTGCAAAGCCACTGGCGAATGTACAAGGAAGCAAGCTGCAGTGCAAATGGACTCAGCTCAGGGGAGGCTCGGGAGGCATCAGAGAAACTTCAAACAACGCCGGTGCCATAGAGCTCTGAGCACACAGTCAATACTCCATAAAATGACAAATTACAAAACGCCCGGCAAATGCAGGATACCTACAAATTTATTTCAGCATTTAAAAGGTACAGCAGGGAGCTAGAGACAAGAGTCCGACCAGCCCCAGTGTTTTGAGAATACTCTTCCTCTTTGACTGGGTGTGTGTGTGTGTGTGTGTGTAAATGGCCTGCAGTGCAATGCATAGAGCATGGGTGCTCTACATTCCTGTATGCAGTGGCAAGCCTCTCCCCCGTGCATGTTTGAACCTACAGGTACAAGGCAAGGGGGGACAAAATCCATCAGCAGAAGGGTTCAGGAGAGGGACTGTTGTAAGGCTGAATGCAGGTTAAAGAGGCTGGTTCCACTAGATGCCAGGTAGTGTGCACAAACTGGGGAGCAAGTGGGGTGGTCCATCAGAAACCATGGATGGTACCAGGGGAGCACAAAAAATCAGAGAGCTTCCACTGTGTTTTGGGAAGCTTGTTCTCACCCTAGAAGAACAACATAGAAGACAGAGATTGAAGTGGTGGAAACCGTTCCAAGTGGGTTTTCCTTTGCCCCATCCCAGTAAGGATGGGGGCAATCTTCAGGGTTCAGGGGCAATCCCTTCACCCAGTCTGTCTAGTGAAGCTGCCTGTGACAACTTCAGAAACTGTGAGTACTTCTGTGTTCAGCCCAGGAGGGGCACCTGCATTCCTTGGTGAATTTTCTCTGACAAAGAGACCCTGTCACCTAGACTGTTTCTGTTTTTAAAAGTGTCTGCCTAGGAGTCTAGAGAGAGAGAGAGAGAGAGACCGTCCAAGTACAGAACTTTTATTCATGTAGTATGTTAGGTGTGAAAAACATTTCAAGACAGCATCTACAAGTTTTCTGTGAGGGTGTTTTTAACCAGATGAATGGCCGAGTATAAACTTGGAAGCAAAAGGTGGGAGACCCCCCCCATCTGGAGTAACCAGTTTACCTCTCTGGGTTCAGTTTGGGCACCAGTTCAATTTTCATTCAGTGCATTTGGCCAGTGCCTGATGGAAATAGTTAACCCAGACGTGGGTTGAATTTTCTGTCATCCTAGATGTGCTCTTTGGTGGTCGTGTGTGCCACCAGTATTCCTCATGAAATATGGGAACGTGTCCTAGTACTGGCCGTGTGTGCCTAGTTGAGAGGAAATGTACCAGTTCTGGCCATGTGCGCCAATTTCAAATTCAGAACCTGAGAGTTCACTGTGTAATTCAGAACCTGAGAGTTCGCTGTGTGTGTTCTTTAGGCATACGCTAAATGGGAATGTCAGGAAGTCTGTACCTCAGTAATCTGCAATACCAGTATGTGTAGCCCTGTGGGGGTCCATCTTCACTTTGTGATTATTCCTACTTTGTTACATGAATAAAAGCCACACTCTAGAATCCCAACCTGGTTTGGACAGTAGTTATTGCTTCCACTGTGTCTGGATTTACTTGGGTGCCCCTGTCCAGAAGTGCAAACCTAGCATAATTGTAAGCAAATGTTTTCTCCCAGGGACCTAGGTTGATGGCCATGGTAAATGGTCCCACCAGGTGATGTGCCAGGTAGTTGCCACACTTGGTTTGCCTGTCTGTGTATGGCAGGCTCAGAAGTAGTTGTACTGTAAACTGTTGTGTAAACCCCCATCCCTCTCTTCGGTGCCATGTGGTGAGAGGAGCAGCCCTGCTAGTTAAACAAGAGGGGGGTGGTGTTACACATAGATTGAGGGAGTGCTCCCAACCAATCAGAGCACTCTTTTCCTCTGTGCATGAGACACTCTTGTTCTGTGAAGAGTGTCTCACATGCAGCTGCCACGGAAACAGACACGTTCAAATAAGGTTTTTAAAAAAATGTATTTATTATTGACTGTGCTCGACCAATAACATATTAATATCACCACCGAGACCACCCTTATGGTTATAAGAGTGGTCTCACTTACAGTCTTAGGGTATCAGAGCTGCTCACCTTCAGTTCACGTTTCTCATACCCTACAAATGCACGTGGGACCACTCTTACAACCTTAAGAGTGGTCTCGGGTGCAGTATTACCATACAATCAAAGGTAAAAAGATTAATTTTGACTAATGAAGTTACAGAACTTTAATGCAGGGCTGTCAGAAACCACTAAAGTTTTGGGTTCTGGTCCTTTCAAATAGTTCTAGGGTTCTAACCTTCTTTAGAACTTAAGCATTTTGTTTGTAAGACAGGAATGAAAGAACAGAGAGGAGAGATACTGAGTTAAGAACAAACTCTTAAAAAAAAAAAAAAAGACCTACCCTCTCAGCACAGCAGTGATATTATGTTTAACTGCACATGCAGAAAAAACTGAGAAAACGTATGTGCTTCAGTTTGGCACAGCTGCACAGACACGCACAGAAGCAGCATTCTCGTATGTATGTCTGACTAAGACATTCAAGGATGCAGTTCCAATCATTAGTTTGCTTCCCAGACGGGCAGCTCCAGAAATATCTGAACAAAAAATAATTTTTTACTTTATATTTAGAACCCTTGATACTTAGAGCCCATGGGTGTTCTAATTCTAAATTAGAATTCCACTGGCTCTAAAATTATTCTTTTTCTTTCAACATACGTTTTGTCAACTGCCTCTGCCATCCTACCAGGGATATACCCTGTTCAGGCTTCTGGCACCATCATAGACAACACTGACTTTTCTCACCAGTCTCCACCCCATACTTCCTCCCCTCTGGCATGAGCAATGCCTTTGTGCCCGTGGACATACAGCATACCCCTGCTGGAGGAGTAAGCTCCCTGTCCCACCTGCAGGGGTCACTGTTACACCAGAACCTCTTTCCTAACTAAGGCATGTTGCCATTCGGCAGCTGCCTATTGCCCGTCCTGCCCCTGATACAGCAAACCATATCTACTCCTGAACTGTGGTCACCTGCATGAAGGCACACTGGGCCATCGGGCAATCTCTCTAAGGGTTCTAATCTGTTTAGAACTAGTCCTGACAACTGCACTTTCACAGCCCAAGAGGAAACATAATTTGTACTGGGTGATCTGTATGGCAGGAGGTAAGATCAATAGACCCTTAATTTTTATTTTTTTTGCCAGCCAGCATTTCCTATGTTTTCTATGTTCCACGGGTACAGTACAGGTTAGGTGCAGGTAGAACCAGTCATAAAAAAACAGAACCTCCTGCAACCTAACACATTCTACAGTTCTAGTTGCTTGAACTACAGATTATACATTATCACACAATTAGCATCTCTAATTTACAAATGTAAGCTCATGACTAGGTTGGAAAAAAATAACTTTTAGGAACTTTTGGGGTTCTATATTGACTGGTTGGTCCATCACTCAGGCAGGCATGCACAGTTCATGCTTCCCCCATACTTCTCTGACACTGGCTCTCAGTCCTAGCCTCGTGAGATCAACCTGTCTTGGGGCAAGTGGGTGATTCAGTTTCCATGCCCAGTGCTGGGCCTTTTATGAACACAGTCTGTGGACCATACCAAACTTTGCCAGCTGTTGCGTGGTGGTTTCATTCCACAGGAATTTGATTCTGACAAACCTGGACTGAGACCACCAAACTCACTTTCACTTGTGATCCAAGCCAAGATTCAGGCTGTGTCTCCAAGCACAAGGGACTAAATACTTCACCCACTTATCCACCCAAGTTCTGAAAAAAGTCTGGTTTATAATCTCTGTCAGTGGCAGATCTTACCTCCCTCTGCATCGCGGTGGAACATGGCAACATCCAGGTCGGTGGGTCCCGTGTGTCCCAGGAGGCTATGGTCTGCGGCTGATCCATGACGTACCAAAATGTTTTCTCTGTAATGATCAAAGCCATTGATGTAAGTGTCATGTTGGAAATTCAGTGTGGGAATGTGGTGGTGGTTGTGGTGGTGGTGGGGTGTCTCATATTACATCAAGAACGTTCAAGATTTGCAGTCCACGAAGAAAGATACAAAAGGGGAGGCACAGAGAGCCTCATTTTTAGGTGCAGTTTTGTAAGCAGTGAGCAATGACAAGTTATATAATTATGGGCCAGTTATTGCAAGCCTTAGGTGTATTGTTAGGCATGAAGTGTAGCCAAATGTCTTTAAACACATCTGAGGCGTATGATTATCGGTCATAATTACACATCCATAAAGCATCTTGTTGCACTAATAAAATGGCTTTTAAACATGTAGGTAGAAAAACACTGTACATAAAAAAGATTTTTTTTTCATAAAAAAAGGTTTATTCATTTCTACAAGGCAATTAGATTACACTTCCAAATTACGGTGAGCTAAGCATTGTGGGCTGGAAGGCTCTTTACCCAATCACATTCTTCTGTATTCATAGGACGTTTGTAAAGCCCTGTCCCCCACCCCATCCCTCCTGGTACTTAGAGATACCAGCTGGTGGCAGCAGGACTGTCTTCACTTTTTGGTGCTCTTCCGGTGAAAGCAAGAACCTAGCAATGGGACCACCAGTTTAACATAGCTTCGCCAACTGTCATTTTCTACGGAAAACTGGAGGAGGCTGTAAACAGTTGGAGAAGAGCCAAACCCTTTAGGTTAAACTGGACAACAGTCAAACCTAATTTAGAAAACAGGCCGCTCATGGTGTTTTATACAATGAATGCTATTTACAGCAAAATGCTTATGCAGACAGCCCAGCTTTGTGATGCCAGAGCATCCTTGTGCCACCTAAGTATAAGGATATCATGAAATGACAACAGTCACGTTATAATAACCTTGGGAAAATGATAAGTAGTGACATCACCAATCAGGATTGCTTATTTCTAAGCATTTAAGGCACTTTTATAACCTAAAGATTGTGTCTTGTGTGCACAGTTCATAAATACAGAATTTCTAAGTTTAGCTAGCACAGCCCATTTCTCACAAAGGTGATTCTCTAATATTCTGCAAAGTAAAACATTTTGATTTTAAATTGAAATTCTATTTAAAGGTTTTTAACATGATTTATTGTTTATACGTACAGTTCCTATATCTAACACAGAAACAGAATTTGTCAGCAGAGAAGGACCGCTTGGCCCACCCCGTCTGCCCAGAACTCTCCCAGTTATAAGAGTTTCTTCTCAAGTTCTTTGTATGTCACGACTGCCCAGCTTTGCTTTCCAGATCCAGATTCCTGAAGAATTCGAGAATGCATGCTTATAACCACAAGAGACACAGGTACTGTACATACAAACATATATTATCAATGTTCTTAATATCACCATGCTATTGGGTCTGATTTGGATTTTGAGAGGTGGATGCCTGGCATCCTAAATCTGAGGGGGACATAGGGCACTGGACTGAAACTAATTTTCCAGAATTTACTGTGCTATGTCATGAGTAATGTTTATTGCACTATCAGAAAACAAACACAGCCAGCCCGTCGGCGCAGCGGTTGGATTCCCGCTTGCGACGCCAGTGACCCGGGTTTGGGAACGGACCCGATCACTGGAGGGCCGGCTGGGGGAGGGAAGGATTGAGCGTCCTGCGACAGCTCTCCTTCTCTGGGGGGAGGGCAGGGGACAGGTCTGGTGTCTTGCTGGCTCCTAGTGGAGGCTGGGAGCAGGGCAGACAAATATGGCCCAGTTACTTGGGGGAGGAGCAGACGCCGGCGTATGCCTTGTCGTCACCACGCTGCCTCCCCCACAGAAAACTGGAAACATTGCCCACTGGCTGCCTAGATGATGGCTCCCTGCTCTTTTGGGTACCTCCAGTGCCTATCCAGGGCCTTCTGCTCCTCAGTGGCATCCCCCGGGCCCTAGTATAAGTGTGTGCCGGGGGTCTTCCCTACCGGTGCCCTTCCCCCTCGGAGGAGGGGGACCTGCCTGGTGATAGGGATACACTGGGATGTCCCGGGGGATCGGCCACGATATGAGGACCTGAGGGAGGCTGGATAAAGGCCAGTGGGGTCGAGGAGCTTATGGAGCCCGAAGGAGTGGGGGCCAGTGTGGCACGGGGAGGTGATAAACATAGCATGCAAAAAAAAAAAAACACAATATCAGTATCGCCAGTGTAAATTGCCTGCTACAGCAAATTATGGTTATTGTGAAATCATTAGTTCGAAGACTGTGAGGTCTGTCTGTGAACACAAGATTCCACACAGGGGCCAGCTGTGGAGGCAAGCACTTCGTTGTGGCCAGGCCAGGTGCATAGCTCCCAGTAAGAGAGGGCATGGACCACCTGACATTCACGCCCCTCCTGCTGGACAACCAAGCAATGACATTAGCTTTAGTGATGAAGTTCACTTACCCTCCTGACTGAAGGCAAGGTGCAGCTGTGGAACCCTTACCCTCCTAACTGGAGGCAAGGTTCAGCTTTGGAGCCCTCACCCTCCTGACTATAGGCAAGGTACAGCTGTAAAGTGCTCACCCTCCTAACTAGCAGCAAGGTACAGCTGTAAAGCCTTTACCTACCCTCCCAACTGGAGGCAAAGTGCAGCTGTGAAGCTCTTACCCTGTTGACTGGTGGCAAGGTGCAGCTGTGGAGCCCTTGCAAAGTGTAGCTGTGGCACCCTTACCCTCCTCTACTGCAGGCAAATACAGCTGTGGAGCCCTTACCCTCCTGACTACCAGCAAAACACCACCATAGTTCCCTTATCCTCCTGACTGGAGTCAAAGTACAGTTGCAGAGCCCTTACTCTCCTGACTGGTGGCAAGGTGCAGCTGTGGATCAAACACCAGAAAGGAAGCAAGGCATAGCTATGAAGCCCACACCCTCCCAATTGGAGATAAGCTACTGCTGTGAAGACCTTACCCTCCTGACTGGTGGAAAGTTGCAGCTGTGGAGATTTGTCCCTCACAACTGAAGGCCAGGCACAGCTGTGGAGCCATCACCCTCCCGACAAGAAGCACAGTGCAGCTGTGTAGCCCTCACCCTCCTGATCAAAGACATAATGCAATTGTGGAGCCCTCAATCTCCTGAACAAAGGCAAGGTGCATGCAGCTGCAGAGCTCTTACCCTCCCAATTGTAGGCAGGGTTCAGTTATGAAGCCTTTATCTACCCTTCAAAGTGGAGGCAAAGTGCAGCTGTGGAGCTCTCACCCTCCCAATTTGAGGCTAGCTGCAGCTGTGGAGCCCTCAACCTGCTGACTGGAGGCAAGCTACAGATGTGGAGCATCTATGAAGCCTTCACCTACTGTCCAAACTGGAGGCAAAGTGCAGCTGTGGAGATGTTACCCTTCCAACTGGAGGCAGCCTTCAGCTGTACAGCCATCACCTACCCTCCCAAATGGAGGCAAGGGGCAAATGTGGAGCTTCAGTGTCCTGACTGAAGGCAGGGTATAGCTGTGGAGCCCTCACCCTCCCGACTGGAGACAAGGTGCAGCTGTGGAGCCTTCACTTTCCCAAATGGAGGCAAGGTGCAACTATGGAGGCCTCACCTATCCTCCCAATAGGAAGTGAGGTGCCACTATGGAGCTTTCACCCTCCTGACTGGAGGCAGGAAGCAGCTATGGAGCCCTATCCTCCTGACCAGAGGCAAGGTGCAGCTGTACAGCCCTTACCCTCCCAACTGGAGACAAGTGGCAGCTGAGACAACCCAGATTGTAAGGGTGGGGGAATTTATGTGGAAAACTGGTCAGACATGGACCATGGAATTACTTTAGCTGGTGAAATGTTTTTGATGTTGGGTTTGTATTTCATCAAAATTTAGGAACAAAAAAGGGAGAACAGTAAGAGTGTGTTAGCTGCAATTGGAACTTAAGCTTAACTTAAAACTCATACCTATACATAAAGGTGGATGTAAACAACTGGTGGGGAACTATAGGCCTGCTAGCCTAACATCTGTGATAGGAAAAATGATGGAAAGATTAATGCAAACAAGAATGATAGAACAAATAAATAAAGGGGAATATTGTGATATCACACAACATGGTTTTACTCCAGGGAGATCTTGCCTAACTAATCTTATCAGTTTCTTTAAGCCTGTTAGTGAGGCCTTGGATGGGGGTATGCCTGAGGATGTCATTTTCTTGGACTACCAAAGGCATTTGACACTGTGACATAAAACCTTATTAGAACAGCTTATTAAAATAAACTTGAATAGAAACATTATTAAGTGGATATCCTCATAGTTGGGTGGAAGGGAACAATGACTTATGCTGAGAGGATATGAATCAGACTGGGGCCATGTAACAAGTGGAGTACTGCAAGGTTCAGCACTGGGCCCTTTGTTATTTAATATTCTGGTGTCAACTATGCAGACGAACGGCCATGTCTTGATCAGTAAATATGCAGACGTCTGCAAAGTTGGATGCATAGTTAATAACTCTGAATCAGCTGCCATTTTTCAGGATAGTTTGAATAATATAAGTGTGTGGGCTAAGGAGAACAAGATGACATTAAACGAGTCCAAGTGCAAGGTAATGCACTTTGGAAATAACAATATGGAGGTAAGCTATACTATAAATGACACAATAATTCAGACAACTACAGAGGAAAGAGATTTAGGTGTAATCATTACTACTAATCAAAAATTTGACATACATACAAAGAAAACTGTTAAAAAATGCTATTTCCTATTGGGATGCATACACAGACATTTAAAAAGTAGGAAGGCTAAGGTTTTGATGTCTCTGTATACAAGTCTGGTGAGACCCCATTTGGAATATTGTGCTCCTTTTTGTGCACCAACATCAGCAGGAGGTCTGAGCATGGCAGAGAGGGTTCAGTGTAGGGCTACCAGGAGGATAAAACAGCTGGCAAATCTTCCATATGAGGACAGACTTAAGTCACTAAACCTGTACTCTCATGAGTACAGACTATTAAGAGGGGATCTCATATACATATACACATACACATACACTACTTTACATAAGGGTGAGACATTAGATATCATATGTCTTGAGAAGCATCCAAGTGAGAGTAATACTAGATCACATAAGGATAAAATTAAACGTTCTATCAGTAAAACTCAAACATGACAGAGATTTTTTACACAAAGGGCACCTCCTTTGTGGAACTCATTACCATCATATATTGTTACCAGTAACACTGTGGAATCTTTTAAAACATTTTTGGATGATTACATGGGAGATATGAAATATAAATTCCACCAATGACTATATGGTGGCAAATTCATTATGGCTCTTGGCCTTATGAACTCGTAGTTCTACTATGAAACTATGAAGCTTTATAGAAACTTAGAAAATGGCCTAAGAAAATCCTGGGCTCTGGCTGGTTGATAGCCCTGGCAAGGTGGGCATCTATCAGACAATAGAGCCCGGGTTTTAAAAGTGCCAGTGGGAACGACCATATTACCAATAGTATTGGGCACAGTGAATTTTGAAATGCCACAGCCACCATGTTTCTTCAGCCGGTAACGGAAAACCATGGAGCACCTGACATTTAACAGTTCCTTCAAGCCCAACCCCGTGTGCCAAAAATAACTTATTCACAAGAAAAACAAATTCCACAATAAAAGGTAAACCTATTGGATCACAGCAAAGTGTTTTGCTGACACACATCATCTCTTGCTCCCACACTCCCAGAAAGCCAGCCGATCAATTGCATACTCCTACCCGGCAGTATGTCTATAGCTACGGGGTGCAAAACCACATAACTGTTCCATGGACTGATTCTGATGACCCATACGTTTACAAACCAGTTACCCGGTACGGTGCACCATGTACTAACACGTCAGCATTAATGTTAAAAATAGTGAAAGCTTACATAGATTTTAAGCCACTAATTAATTTGTTTTCCATGTACAAAATCAGCGGTCCTTCTGATTGCCTGCCCACCAACACCACTCTTCAGCGCAATTCTCCACACAGTAGTCCCTCCAGTAAACTCTGTAACAGCATTACCACCACAATCACCTTCTGTTAACTAAAGTGAGCAGCTTAGCTATAAAAAAAGAAACATGTAACATCAGTGTCTCCCCCTTCCTCTGTGCGACAACCGCAACCCTGCTCATTCGGTGCACTCCTATATAAATGTATCTTGTCCCACTTCATTTATTCACTTTAGTGTGCGATCCTGCATGAACATGACTTGCTAAAACGACTTTGGCAAAGGCTTGGACTGTTTTTAAGAATCAGCCAATTTCTCACCAGAGATGCCAAGAAACAACTGGTCCAATCCATTTTCCTATCATTGGTTGATTACGCTGACTTTCTCTACAGCCAATGCCCCAACTCTTACATGGCTAAACTGGACACACTCTACCATCGAGCACTGAGGTTTATAACGGATTCCTTCGACACACATCACTGCACCCTATATGCAGTGGGATGGACATCACTAAAGTTCAGGCGCCACAGAAACGCCGCTCTCTGGACCTATAGAGCCATCTCTAATAAGCTGCCTTACTATATCTCCTGCTGTCTTCCACTGAGTATAATTGGGAAATACGCATTAAGAAGTTACTCAGCTATTACACTTAAAGTACCCAAAGCAAAATCACGCTCCGGCAGGGCAGCCATAAGCTTCATGCTACCTACCTTATGGAACGATCTACAAAAAACCCTCAAATTAAGCACTCTAATCGGTATAAATGCTTTCAAGATGCTTTATTTCCATACAATCAAAGAAGTATGTAACTGCTTCACCCACTCAGACCCAGTACCGGTGTCTGCACTGGTATATAGCCACGCCTAGACCCAATTTTAAGTACTGACCCCCCCAGCTTGCTCCTCACCAGCCTAATTGTTCTCTCTTATCCCCTGTCTTATCACCACTAGGCCCATCCATCCCTTATTCTTCCTTTCCCAACCTCGGATAGGAGCTCACTACCCTGGTTGTGACACCCTACCATGCCCGTACTTTATAGCATTCAATCCGGGCTCACACATACTCCTTTTCTCCATCCACCTTCTCTACATCCAGCTTTACCAAATCCTTTCTGTGCACCGTGCCTCCTAGCCTTTCTCCCTACTTCCCTCCCTCTCTTCCCCTACCTTCACCTCTACCTGTGTATATTTTTATTTTTATTTTTTCTTCCATTACTTCCTCCTGCAACCTTAGATAACCTGCTTTATCTTCCTATAGACACTTCTATGTATGTAAATACCGTGTAATCTGTACAATATCTGTATAATTCTATGTACATATGAACTTCTTTTTCTTCCTCTCTGTAAAGAGTATTATCTGTATTGCCTTGTAAATACCTGTGTTGACCTGTATATACAATTGTTCATGCTCCACCCAGGTCCATCTTGCAAATGAGCTTCTGCTCAATGATGAACGCCTGGTTAAATAAAGACTTGATTGATTGATTGATTGATTGATGACTAATCAGCCTTCCCAGAACTTGCAGACAACTCCATAAATCCTCTGTGAAGCAGAACTGCCTAAACTGCGTTCAGACTATTAAAAAAAAAACCCGTACGTCCACTAGAAGGCATGAGTGCAAGCATGCATGCACTCCAGATGTTCACATAGATCTCAATAAAATAAAAAAAAAAGTATTCAAATATAGGTGGAGGGACTATTTTATGACAAAATATGTCAAACAACTAAGACTTTAAACATAAATGATTTTTTTTTTCAAACATAAAATACAGTGCCCATTTTCTATGCACAATAATACCCTCCAGGCAGGGTGGTATGGTCAATACCGGACCTTCCTGGGGCTATAAGGCCCTTCACCTGTGGCGTCTGGCCTTATTACGCTCCTGGGTGGTCCAGTATTGCCCAATACCACCTACCCTGTTGGGTATTACTGTTTACATAGAATTTGATGGCAGATGGGGCCCACTTGGCCCACTGAGTCTGCCAGTTTTTCCCTGCCTATAGCATCACTGCAGAGCCTACTTGATCTCTGGCACATTCACATGCCCCCTTTTATGTTGAAAACACACTGGAAATCAGAAACCAGTAGAGCATGGAATAACTTTTCGACCCTAGGGCTTTTTTTTGTCATTCTGTATTTCTCTGTCTTGACTCCCAACCTGTGCTTTTCAGACTTTGCCCCCTAGCTCCATCACCTGCCTTCTCCAGGTCTTACCCTGCCTTAGATTCCACATGGCATGTTCCCCTGGCAGGAACTTCTTCTATGGGGTAGGCAATGCCCCTATAGGGCCTAGATCTGAGGAGGCGGAAACCTTGGATGGCAGCACGGGGTTGGTTTCCTTCTTTTTTCTTCCCTACCCTACCCTCAGTGATGCACCTAGCAAGGATCCTAGAGCATATGCACATTGACTCACATCAATGTCCCCCCCCGAGTGACAGCCTTCTGCACTGCTCTCCGAGGACCCCCAGGAAGCAGTAGTGGAGCACAGCTTAGTGCCATTCATCCCCAGTAGAGAACATTTACTGAGACACTCGCTCCTCCTCACCCCAGCCAATCTCCATCACTCTGAGTTCATTCCTGAACTTGGATCACCAGCACAGCGAGCAGCAGCAGCACTACCCCTGCACTGCTGGGATGATAGCATGAGTCTGTTTTGAGGAAAGATCTTTAGAGGGAGATATGAGCATTGCTGGTATGTAGAAAGACAAAGGGAGGGATAGTGAGGCTGAATAGAATGGACAGTGGGTGGGCAGAGAGGGACAGTGAAAAAGCAGGGATACCGAATGAATACTTCTGTTCAGTATTCACAAAAGAGGAGGAGGGGGAGGTGCCTAATCCAATTAACAGAAGCGCCCGGGGGGGGGGGGGTCGATCCCAGTCCTTTCACAGAAGAAAGGGTTCTGAAAGAAGTCCTAAAACTGAAGGTGGACAAAGCAATGGGGCCAGATGGAATTCACCATATAATTCTAAAAGAATTAAGGAGAGAACTAGTGACACCACTGACTACCCCTTTTAACAAATTATGGGAGGATGGTGTGGTACCTGAGGACTGGAGGAAGGCAGATGTGATTTCCCTTCACAAAAGTGGGAGCAAGACAGAGGCAGGAAACTACAGACCTGTCAGTTTGACCTCTGTGGTAGGGAAAGTGATGGAATCACTTCTGAAGGAAATAATTGTTCAGTACCTAGAGGCCAGTGGGGCACAGGATCCAAGGCAGCATGGGTTCACAGCAGGAAGGTCATGTCAGACGAATCTAATTGATTTCCTTGACTGAGTGACCAAAATAGTAGACCAGGGAGGGGCTGTGGACATGGCCTACCTAGACTTTAGCAAGGCATCTGACACAGTCCCACACAAAAGATTAATTGTCAAATTAACCAGCCTGGGAGTGGGTCCCAGGGTGGTAGCCTGGGTAAAACATTGGCTGGACAACAGGACACAGAAGGTAATTGTAAATGGAGTCCACTCTGAAGAAAGAGGGGTTACTAGTGGGGTAACGCAGGGTTCAGTACTGAGTCCAGTCCTTTTTAATGTCTTTATAAGTGACACTGCAGAGAGATTGTAAGGAAAAGTATGCGTCTTTGCAGATGACACAAAGATCTGCAACAGGGTTGATACAAAAGGAGGCGTGGAAAGGATAAGAAGGGACTTGGCAAGGTTGGAGGATTGGTCAGAAGTATGGCAGCTTGCATACAATGCAAAGAAATGCAAAGTAATGCACCTGGGAAACAAAAACCCAGGGGAAGATTACACAATGGGGGGGAATTAGTAACAACAACAAAAATGGAAAGGGACCTGGAGGTAATCATATCAGATGACCTTAAGGTTGGCAAGCAATGCTAGACAGTGGTAGGGATGGCTGGGAGGATACTGGGATGTATAGGGAGAGGCATCACCAGCAGAAACAAGGAACTTGTTATCCCCCTGTACAGACAGTTGGTGAGACCCCATCTGGAGTACTGCGTCCAGTTCTGGAGACCCCATCTCCACAATGACATAGACAGGATGGAGGCAGTTCAGAGGAGGGCAACTAAAATGGTGGAGGGTCTGCAAAAGAAGCCATATGAGGAGCGACTAAAGGAGTTTAATATGTATACCCTTGAGGAAAGGAGAGAGAGGGGGAACATGATAGAAACGTTTAAGTACCTCAGTGGAATCGACAAAGTCCAAGAGGTTAGCATCTTTCAGAAAAAGAGATGTGCAAGAACAAGGGGACACAATTTGAAGAGAGAGGGGAGACGGCTCAGGGGCAATGTGGAAGTATTTTTCACAGAGAGGGTGGGACGATGGAACAGCCTTCCTGAGGAGGTTGTGGGGTCTAAAACTGTGGAAGAATTCAAGAATGCATGGGACAGACATAAGGCAATTTTTGTGGGGGGTAGGAAGAAATAGGCTTTTGGTTAAATAGGATCTGCAGTTTATCCTCTAGGTAGGGAAATGGGCAGACTAGGTGGGCCAAGCGGTCCTTATCTGCCATCAAAGTCTATGTTTCTATGTTTCTATGGTGAGTCTTCCTTTACATAGCCTGGCTACCAGTGAAAGTAAAAAGAAATATCCGGCACTCACTACTCCAGCTGGGCTTGATATTTTCTTCCTGCAGTGTACCAAATGAGGCAACGCTCAACATGAAACGCCAAGGCACTATGACCAATTCTGGTGCAAAAAGAGGCTCTGCTGTAGAGCATTGTGCAAAATACATATGCAACCAGGCAAAAATACGTGTGTGGGCCCACGCCAGGCAGCACCTAACAATCTGCACAAGCTTGTTGTGCTTGTCACAGTAGTCTTCATGATAGTTTTTTTTTGCACCAGAATCAATCATAGTGCCTTGGTGTTTACTGTTTCATGGGGAGCATTGTTTCATTTGGTGCACTGCAAGAGGATAACAACAAGCCCAGGTGGAGCGGTGAGTGCCAGATTTCATTTTACTTTTATTGTTGCGGACACTAATCTTGGCACCCAGTCCCAGTGTGACTGATTTGGGTTCGTCTAAATATTCTGACTGTTATGGAAAACTTGGCAACTTAGTATAAAATTATTTTAAGGTTCCCCCCCAATGGCCCAGTGGCAGCATAGTGCACTCCCATGCGGGCGACCCAAATTGGGACACAAGCCCAAGACTCTGGAGTACTAGCTAAATGGCTGGGAGCATTTGTCAGAGGGGGAATCCCTAACCCCCCCCCTTGCATTGGGGGTTCTCCATCTTCTCCATAGGGGTCACTGCAGCTATGGCACTATTTCAGAACAAGGGTGAAAGGAAAAGGGGGGGAAATGTGGAAGTAACATCAAATAACCACTGTTTACTTGACAGCTGCTGGGTCTTTCATCCCTGCACCACAATAGCTACTATAGTTTTTGGGGCAGGGATATCACTGGTTAAGGCTTAAAGACCTAGTGTACTGCCTGGAAGTAATAATAACATTCAGAAGTAGTCAGCTATCATTTCTCATAGCTAAAGTATTTTTTTTTCTGTTTTGCTAATTAAACGACTTTCTGCCAGACATTACTAGATGTGATGTGTGGAACAGCACTTTATGTGGAGGCTAACATAGTTCTGTTCTTCCCTATCCATTATCAGCATTGTGACCTCCTTGCAACATAGAAACACAGAATATGCCAGCAGATAAGGACCGCTTGGCCCATTTAGGCTGCCCATTCTTCCCTGCCTATAGTATCACCACAGATCTTACTTAATCTCCAGACCATTCTCCCACCTACCTTTCTCTTTCCCTAAGATTCCCTTATGCCTATCTCATGCATTCTTGACCCCCCCCCCACCCCACTGTTTTTGTCCAGCCACCTCTACTGGAAGACTGTTCCAATAATCCACCACTCTTTCTGTGAAGAAGTACTTCCTCACATCTCCCCTGAATCTACCCTCCTCCAGTTTCTTATTGTGCCCCCTTGTCCTTGAGTGCCTTTTCTTTTTCTGAACTATACTTTCCTCCTGTACCTTATTTACCCCTGTGAGATATTTAAAGGTCTCTATCATGGCTACATTGGAACCTTCTATTTGTACACTGAATGGTCACTGCTTATTTTATCCACTTATGAAACAATCTATATTGTGCAACGACTTGTCTACTGTGCCTCTAATTTAAATGCATTATCCCATCCTGTATAAAATAACACCTTTTGATCTGTACTGTTCTGTGACTATACGTGAAATGTCTGTAAAAATTACGTGTACTGTTTTGAATGAAACCTCCCTACTCCCCCTTCCCCGGGTCACACCTAGAAATGAGCCCCGGCTCAGTGTGCCTCTCCCGGTCAACAACTTTAAATAAATAAACATGTCTGCTTCCAGGTAAAGCATTGCTTTTCACATCACACCCAATACCATTAGGTAGAAAACCATCCAGTGAGCACATGGAAAAGAAAAACCCTTCAGAAATAAAAAGTACCAAGGGGCTACTTTAAATTACTTAAATGTTCTGCTGCTATTGTTTGGTGCTGCTTCTAGCTCTTTAAAAGGGAACAGATGGTGGTGGAGAGGTAGTATATAGCTACATAAAATTTGTTTTATTATAATCATATTTATACCAGAGAGCAAGTTTGGAAAACTCCTTCACAGAGGTCAGATAGCCAGGTGGAAGAGTTACAGAGGAGACACACCATTAGAAGAATAAAAAGAGTTGCATGGGACAGTGAAATTAAATTACCCACATTTTAAACACATATATTGAACTCTACTATAAAAAAAACTGTCAGTCTTTTCAGTCATAAGAACAGCTGCATGGTGTACTGATTACTAACTGATATTCAATTTTGAGAGTGTATACTATTTAAACTAGTTTTTTGTGTGTGACTGTCAGTTTTCTGCCATCTTGGACACTGAGGCCTTCCTTGAAAATGAGGTTTCCACCTCAATGGCATCTCTGAGGGTGATTTCCCCAAGTACATTTTTAGGCAGATGTGCAGAACTGAATAATATGAAAAATAAACATTTATTTTTAGGACTGTTTATGAATTTATAATGTTCAGCATACTGTTAAGTCATTAGGTGACTTTTAAAGTTGCAGGTTACTACATTACCTGCTTTGTAACCAAGGTATGATTGGATGGTGATGTAATAAGTAATTAAGTGAGCTGATGCACAAAGCTACACTTTACCTGAGATAACCCCTATGGCTGGAGTGGGTCCGTGCCGAACGTACACTACTGACAGAGGAAACAGTGGAAGCCCCCAGGGTGATGCGATGTAAGCCACTTTCTTCAAACAGGGATGTGTTGTTGTAGGGAGCTGCACCCTGAAAGGGAACGCAGAGAAAGTTTGTTTATTCTTAATCATTTCCATTCACTCACTTTAAAGCACACAGAGAAGAAATGAAGTGATTCAAGCACCTAAGCCAAAAGACTTTACTAGTATTGGGGGTGTACATGCCCCAAATATTAATTCCCTGAGTACCACATATAATGGGGCCCCGAGTGCTCAGGACTCAAAACCAAGTATGCTCCACTATTTGTGGTGCTCTTATTCAGGAAATTAATTAAAAATTAAAAAGGTTAAAAAATAAAGAGTCCCTCTCCAGGTGGTCAAGACTAGCTCCTGAGCCACGTGCCTCCAACCTCCGAGATTTTCTGCCCTCCATCCCCTTCCTTGTTCATCCACACTAACTTAAAGCAAGAAGTTGCTGGCTACTGGCATTGTGACAGGAATCAACGTCCTTTTATAAGTCCCCCCTCCCTTGCCAGACCTTAAATATTCATTATTTAGATGTTACACAGATCCACCACCATCTCTGAAAAAATATTTCCTAGCATTCGCTCTAAGCCTCCCTCCCTCCAGCCTTATATTATGTCCCCTTGCCCTTATGCACGTTCATCTCTGAAATATGCTCCCTCCTGTACACTGTTTATTCCTCTAAGGTATTTGAAAGTCTCTATCATATCCCCTCTCTCTCTTCTGTCTTCAAGTGAATAGATGTTTAGTTCCTTGAGTCTTTCTTTTATAAGGCTTGTGGTGCAGTCCACGTATCATTTTTGTTGCTCTTCTCTGGACTGCTTCCATTCTGTCTATGTCCTTCCTGAATGCGGTCTCCAGTACTGGACACAGTATTCCAGATGAAGCCTCACCAGTGGCATCACCACTTCACTCTTCCCACTGGTTATGCCCCTTCCTATGCACCCCAGCATTCTGTTTGCCTTCCCCACTGCTTTTTCGCATTGTTTGGCTAACTTCAGATCATCGGATATGATAACCCCCAGCTCTCTCTCCTGACTTGTGGTGGCTAGAACCTGCTCCCCCCACCACCACCACCATCCTGTATTCATTTCTTGGGTTTCTGTGTCCCAGATGCATGATCTTGCATCTGTTAGCATTGAAACCCAACTTCCAGACCATTCCTCAAGTAGTCTTAGGTCGTTTCTCATTTTATCTAGCACCTCCTGTCTGTCGACTCTGTTACAGATCTTGGTGTCACCTGTGAACAAGCATACTTTCCTCTCCAGTTCCTCTGTAATGTCACTTATGAAGACACTGAATAGAACTGGACCCAGCACCGATCCCTGTGGAACCCTACTGGTCACCTCCCCCCTTCTGATTTTATGCAATTTACTAACACCCTCTGGGTCCTGCCTTTTAGCCAGTTACCAACCCATTTTACCACTTTAGAGCCCACACCCAGATGTCCCAATTTGTTAAGCAACCTTCTTGGAGGAATGGCGTCGAAGACCTTACTGAAATCCAAGTAGGCCACATCCACCGCCCCTCCCTGATCCACCACCCTGGTCACCCAGTCAAAGAAATTGATAAGATTAGTCTGACAGGACCTACCCTCAGTTAATCCATGCTGCCTCGGGTCTTTTGCACTGCTTGACTCCATGAATTTCACTACCCTCTCCTTAAGCAGGGATTCCATCAGCTTCACGACAACTGAGGTCAGGCTTACAGGTCAGTAACTGCCTGCCTCCTCCCTGCTTCCAGTCTTGTGCAGGGGGACCACCTCTGCCCTCCTCAAGTCCCCAGGCACCTCCCCCATCTCTAGTGATGTTCTGAAGAGGGTTGTCAGTGGACCTGCTAGGACTTCCCTGAGTTCCTTCAACACTCTAGGGTGAATCCCATCTGGCCCCATTGCCTTGTTTGTCTTTACTTTTCCTAGTTCCTCCAATACTGCATCCACCGTAAATGAGCTGGTGTCTACCTCTCCCCACCTGTACATCTTTCCTTGTGAGTCTTGGCCCCTCCCCTGCCTCTTCCTTTGGAAATACTGACCAAAAATATCTGTTCAGTACCTTGGCTTTTTCAAGGTCATCCACGACCCACCCACCCTCTTCTTAACCTAACAATACCATTTCTGGTCTTCTTTCTCTTGCTAATATAATGGAAGAAAGTCTTGTCCCTCTTCTTAATAGCCTGTGCCATTCCTTCCTCCGTTCTTGCCTTAGCCCCTCTGACAGCTTCCCCAGCTTTCAGTCTGTCTTCTTCTTTCTGTGTCTCTTTGTATTTCCTGAATGCCTTATTTTTTTCTCACACTTTCTCGGCTACTGACTTAGAGAACCACAGTGGCCGCTTCTTTCTTTTGCTTAGCAATCTGACACATTGACTTGTCACTCCTGCTGTAGATCTCTTGAGCTTAAGTCACTGTTCTTCTACTCCTCCCCCATATCTTCTGCCGCCAGGGCAATTTTGAGCTATGTCCCCATCTCCATGAAGTTGGCCTTCCAGAAATCTAAGATCTTAATCTTTGAATGGCTTTCTTCTGCCAACGTATTGACTCTAAACCACACAGTTCTGTGGCCACTGGTACCTAGGGGACTGCCCACCTCAACATCCATGATTCTGTCCCTGTTTGTCAGCACTAAGTCCACTTGGGACCACCCTATGCTGATTCTCAGTCATGACTCATGCCCAGCTGCTCCATCAGTCAATCAGCAGAAACAGCACAAAGATGTGCATAATCAGGAGCGAGGAGGGTGGAGCAGGGTGTCTATATTGATGATGCTAGGTGAACTGACTGATTCTTTGACCTGCACTGCTCCCCCAGCCATTCCTCCCAGTCATGTACCTCTTCACGCTCTATTACTCAGCTGACTGACTGATGGAGTGAGCAGGCATGCTGCAAGTTACAGAAGGTGGGACTGAGTTGTTCTACGTATTTTGCTACATATGCCGCCACCACCACCCACACCCAAATTGTGTACTGGTATCAGGGGAAGGGCCAACATCTAAAAACTGAATATTTGAAGAATGGCTGTGTTGGGCTGGGGAAGGGTTGGGGGGATTTTAAAAAGACATGTCAGCTCCTAGAGCAATGCCATGAGTCAGCAAGTTCGTTCTTTCTTTCTTGTTTTTTTAAAGTAAGTGTTTTTCCCATATTGCAGGGATATACTCTGTATCAGGCCGAAGTCGTCATTCAGACAGCAGCTGAGTTTTTCTCCCAGCTTTTCCACCCATCCCTCCCTCCTCCCCTTGGCATGGTTAGTAGCCACTGGGCTTATGTGTGAGCACAGCACTCTGTGAGGGAGCAAGCTCCTAGGCCCTTCCACATGTGTTGCCGGACCCTGTTGCCATCCCTCCCTGGGTGGCACTCACTGCTGTGTGGCAGCAGTTCCAATCCATGGCTGATTCTCAAGGTGGCTCCACAAGTCCGCTACCAAACCCAGGCTGCTGGCACAGTAGTGTGAGCTGCTGCTACTGGCCTATGAGGGCAGCATTTTGTTTTTATCAGTATGAAAGAATGAGGCGAGGGGGAGGGTAGGCCACCTGGGTGGGTGAGTGGCCATCTTGGGAAGGCTAGATTTTTTTTTTAGTTTGATTTTATACTTTCCTCAGTTTTTTTCCCCTCTCAATAAAAGTTTTTATTCAAACATAAAACATCACATTACAGACATATTTAAATCAAGTATGTACTTATTATCAATGAATCCTTTAACATAGACATAAATCATATACACCCTAAAAAAGTTTACATTTTAAACTATGCATATTTCCTAACCATATTCAACATAGTAAGTAACCTTTCTAGCCTTTACATTTAATTCATTTCTTCAACTTCGATAATAAGTTATTAAAAGAACATCGTTATATTTCTGTTTTCCATATATCTTTAACAGTATTCCACAAAGAGAAGATGAAGGAAAAAAAGGTAAGGAGAGAAAAACAAGAGACCAGAAAAGATATGCTACAAACAAACATAGGAAGTGTGTTCTTAGCCACCAGACAAGCAAGAATTTCTTCAGATTTTGCACCGAAACTTCCCTAACCTTTCAAAACAGAATTGCTTTTTATACATTTTCCTGAATAGTTTTAACCCCCCTTAATTATGTGTTCCACAGTACCTATCTACTCACAGATTTGTGTCCCAAACCAATCATATACAAAGCCAATCTCTGTTCTGAGATTCTCTATTAACTGCACCAAGCATTCTTTCTTTGCTGGGATGTTCTCGTCTATCCAATATTTTAGAATGGTATTTCTAATTGAACTCCCTATTAAAAGATGTAAATACTTTTGTTCTTGTGTCCAAGTTTCTTCCTTATTAAAATGTCCTATAATACAAGTTTCGAGTGTCATTTTGTCTTTCAGAATTGTAGCTTCATTAAAATATTCTATAGTTTCTTTCCACAAATCTTGAACACCAGGACAATTCCAAAACATATGAATCAGAGAGCCCCTCTCATTTATACATTTATTATACTTTGAATTCTGTCTGATTCCCATTCTATGCATATGCACAGGTGTAAAATATAAATTATGCAGAGACTAAAAATGCATTTATCTAAGATTGGAAGTTTTAAAACTTTACCTCAGTTTTCCCTGACCAACCAAGTACTGAGTAATTAACAGTCGAGTATCTGTCATGTTGAATATGAATATCATATAGCTTCAATTAACGGACACCCTCAATTTGAGGCTGCCCTTAAATAAATCTGCACAGTTGAATAGCAGATTATGTTAAAAGCTTCCCTCATACAGAGACCAAGGCTAATGTTCGAGGTTGTGCTTGCACCTCTGGTTCAGCTACTGACTACTCAAGCATATTTGCCACGCTTTCTAAAACTTGCTCTGATTGCACTCTGCACCCAGCAGAGATTCATGATATATAGTGATGGCAATTACAGTACATCAATCAATGCCAATTACTGCCATGGTCGATCACCTATAGAAGCCACCCTCAGTTAGAAGCCCCAGCTGAAATCAACAAAAGCAAATAAAAACTATCACTGAAAATTCTAAAAGGGTATATGCATATTACTACTACATATCATGGTCAGAGAATGGGTTGCGGGGGACAAGAAAGCCTGATTAGAATCATGGCTTCCAGATTCTGTGGCTTAATCTCAAATCAAAGTACTGTGAGATAAATAGGAAAACTGGGCTCAGATCTCAATTTCCTGACCTCCCCCTCAACTGATTGGTCAAAGAATCGCATGGTGTTGGCAATGGAGTCAGACAATTGCTTTGCCCTGTAATAGAGGTGTGTTTGGGAGGTGGCATACATCCCAGGGTACTACTGGAGCTAAGGGAGGAACTAGCAGAGCCATTATCAGAACTATTTAGTGAGTCTCTGAGCACAGGAGAGGTCCCAGAAAACAGGAGAAGGACTCATGTGATCCTGCTCCACAACAGTGGCTGCAGGGAGGAGGCAGGGAACCACAGACCAGTCAGTCTTACCTCAGTAGTGGGCAAGATTATGGAAGCACTCCTTAAGGAAAGGATAGTGCAACATCTGGAATCCAGAATCCAGGACAGCATGGGTTTACAACAGGAAGGTCCTGTCAAACTATTCTCATAGATTTCTTTGACTGGGTAACCAGAGTGGTGGACTAAGGGGGTGCAGTTGATGTCGCCTACCTTGACTTCAACAAAGCTTTTGATACTGTTCCACATAGAAGATTGATTAATAAGCTGGGTAGGCTCAGGGTGCGTCAGAGGTTGGTCAACTGGGTGGCAAACTGGTTGGTGGGCAGAAAACAGAGAATGGTGGTAAATGGTATACAGTCAAAAGAGATGCAAGTCACAAATGGGGTACTGCAGGGATCAGTCCTGGGGCCAGTCCTCTTCAATATCTTCATCAGTGACATTGCAGATGGACTGGAGGGTAAGGTTTGTCTGTTTGCAGATGACACCAAGCTCTGCAACAGAGAAGATGATCCAGATGGGGTGGGCAGAATGCGAAGGCAGTCTAGAGAAGGGCAACCAAAATGGTGCAGGGACTGCATCAGAAATCATATGAGAACAGATTAATGGGGGACTTCAACATGCTAGGAGTGGACTGGAGTACCCCAACAACCAGGAACAGAAGAGAGCAGGTACTACTGCATACCTTCCAGGACAGCTTCCTGCTGCAAATGGTCAGTGAACCAACCAGGTTAGGGAATACCCTTGACCTTGTGTTGGCAAATGGGGACTTTGTGAGAGAACTTACAGTGAAGGAACCGCTGTCAGGGAGTGATCACCACTCAGTATGGCTCACATTGGATATGGGCAAGGAAGGAGTGGAATCTGGCACAAAAGTGCTGGACTTCAGGAGGGCCAACTTTGGAAGGATGGGGGAAGTGGTAAAAGGGTACCTGGCCAGAATTCAATCTAGTATGGACACTAACCAGAGGTGGGAGCTCATAAAGCTGGGGATAGTGGAGGCAACCAAAACCTGCTGCAAGGCTCAGAGCAAGAAGGCTAAGGCTAAGAAACCGAGCTGGTTGAGCAAGGAGGTCATCTAAAAGGCAAGGAGGAAAAGAACTGCCTTTAGGAAGTACAAGAAAACAGGGAGGGGGAAGGACAAGGAGGAGTACTTGACAGAATCGAAGGAGGTGACAAGGGCAGTAAGGGGAGCCAAAGCATCTACGGAACTCAGGCTGGCACAAGGCATTAAAAAGGGGGAGAAGGACTTCTTTAGGTACACCAGGGAGAAAACGAGCTGTAAGGACCACATTGTAAGGATTAGGAAGGAGGGGGGTTGGGTGGAAGCAGGGTGTGATAAGGCAGAAGCACTAAATGAGTACTTCTGCTCAGTATTTACTAAAGAGAAGAGGGGATGACACCCAAGCAGGGAGAAATGGCAGAAACAGGGGGGTAAGGGGTGACAGATGAGGATATCATGGAGGGCAGAGTTCAGGAGGGTTTGAAGGCACTGAAGGTGAACAAGGCGCTAAGCCCAGATGGCATCCACTCCAGGGTACTGAAGGAGCTGGCAGAGGTCCTTGCAGGACCTTTGGCAGACCTATTTAATGCCTCACTACATTTGGGGTGTGTACTTCGGACTGGAGGATGGCTCATGTGGTGCCCCTCCACAAGACTGGCCCCAAGGATGAACTGGGAAACTACAGACCAGTGAGCCTCACATCCATCATGGGTAAGCTAATGGAGACTATCCTGAAGGAGAGGCTGGTGGCCCTCCTAGAGGCCAAAGGACTACAAGACAGCATACAGCATGGCTTCATATGGGGCAGATCCTGCCAAACCAACCTGGTGGAGTTCTATGACTGGGTAACTAGGCAACTGGACAGGGGCCATGCAGTGGATGTCCTGTATCTGGACTTCAGTAAGGCATTCAACTTGGTGCCACATGGAAGGCTGGGAAGTAAGTTAGTAGGCACAAGGGTGGGTGCAAAGCTGGTGAGATGGGTAGGAAACTGGTTTCAGGGAAGGCAACAGAGGGTGGTGGTGGGTGGGAAGCTCTCACACCCAAGGGTAGTGACGAGCGGTGTTCCACAGGGCTCAGTGTTGGGACCAGTATTGTTTGGGATATTCATTGCAGACATATCATGGGACATCAAGAGCAAGATCAGTCTGTTTGCTGATGATACCAAGGTAGGAACGGTGGTGGATGACCTAGGGGGATGGCAGGGGTTGCAGGATGATCTAGCAAAGCTTGAAACCTGGTCAGACACATGGCAACTGGGGTTTAACGCCAAAAAGTGCAAGGTGCTGCATTTTGGGATGAAGAACCCAAGGATGAGTTACCAGCTGGGAGTGCAGCTAGCCCAGACAGAGGAGGAGAAGGATCTCGGTTGCTCATCACAGGGTCAATGAACAACTCGGCACAATGTAGGAAGGCAGCTGCAAAGGCCAACAAAATGCTGGGTTGTATTGCAAGGGGTATATCCTCGAGGAGGGAGGAGGTGATTCTGCCACTGTATAGGTCATTAGTTAGACCGCACCTGGAGCACTGCGTGCAGTACTGGTGCCCGTATCTGAAGAGGGACATTAAGTTACTGAAGGGGGTGCAGCACAGGGTGACAAAGATGACCAAGGGGCTGGGGGACTTATCATACGAGAAGAGGCTGAGGGAGTTGAACATGTACTCACTGGAGGAGAGGAGGGACGGGGGGCATGATTGAAACCTTTAAGTACATGAAAGGAATAAACAAGACAGGTACAGAGTGGCTGTTCAACGTAAGGGAGGGGAGGGACACCAGGGGCAATGATATGAGACTGGAGGGAGGAAGGTTCAGGAGGGAGATGAGGAGACACTTTTTTACAGAGAAGGTGGTGGCTGGATGGAATGCGTTACCTGCAGAAGTAGTATCCAGTAGAACAGTGGACTGCTTCAAAAGGGGATGGGACAGGACAAGAGGGAGGGTTAATGAAGGGGAAGGGTGGAAGGGAGGGGCAGCTGCAGAATAAGGGGTGCTAGCCGCACATTCGAGCAGACTTGATAGACCTCTAGACCTTTATCTGCTGGCAAATTTCGTATGTTCATATGGATAAACTGGCAAAATTGTCAGAAGAGAGGCAAATGGGGTTTAATGCAAAGAAGTGCAAGATTATGCACATAGGGAAGAGAAACCCTGAAGCTACCTATAGGTTGGGAGAGGAGTTGCTGGCAACCACAAGGGAAGAAAGAGAATTGGGCATCATCATCACAGATGACCTGAAATCATCCAAGCAGACAGCTAAAGCAGTAGGTAAGGCTAGAGGGATGTTGGGGTGTATTAGTAGGGATATCACAAGTCGGAAGAGGGAGGTAATAATCCCTCTTTACAAGACACTGGTTAGGCCCCATCTGGAGTACTGCGTGCAGTACTGGAGTCCGCACCTCCACAAGGACATTAACAAAATGGAGGCAGCCCAGAGAAGGGCAACCAAAATAGTGCAGGGACTGCATCAGAAATCATATGAGGACAGATTAATGGACCTCAATATGTATACCCTAGAGCAAAGAAGGGAGAGGTGATATGATCGAAACATTCAAACATCTTAAGGGCATTAACAAGGTGAAAGAGTCTAACATGTTTCAATATAAGAAAAATAGCAGGACAAGAGGACACAGCATCAGATTAGAGGAAAGCCAGTAAAGGGGTAATGTGAGGAAGTTCTTTTTCACAGAAAGGGTGGTGGATGCATGGAACAGCCTACCTCAGGAAGTGGTGGATATGAATACAGTGCAGTGCTTCAAACAGGCATGGGATAGGCATAAAGGAGCAATACAGATGAGTATAAATAGATAGGCCATTGACAGAGTAAAGGCATATGGCACATTCATAAGGTAGAAACAAGCATTTGTCAATGCCAAATGTTGGCTTGCTGGCATTGGCATTGGTAGTGCAGGAGTTAGAGATGCATAATAGGAATGGCAGTGAAGTATTAAACCCCAACCCCACCCCCGCCCTGCAGAGACTGACAGGCACTGGGGTGTGCCTTTGGGTCGTCAGCTATAACGCTCATGCCATTTTACCTCACCCTACCCTGTAGACACTGACAAGTGTCATGGTGTGCTTTGGGGTCTTTGGGCCTTATACTTACCCAATTCCATAAGGAAATACACTGAGACAGGTGCAGTATAGGAGAATGGAGTCAACTTTAGGGCTGAAAACTCCAGGCAGACCTCGATGTCTGTCAGTGGCTGCAGGGTAGGGGTGGGGGTGGAGGGTGGAATGGTGTGAGCGTTACAGCCAATGATCCCAAGTCACACCCCTGATGCTTGTCAGTCTCTACAGGGTGGGGTGTTACAATTGGAAACCCTAACGTTGTAGGCGTTTGTTGGTATTTTTACTCCAAATTTTCAACATAGGCTTTTTGCAACCCCACCTCATAAAGAGCAGCACAATCAGTTTGTTAGCCGAAAGGTGGTTTTGCACAGTAGCTATGCCATTTGGCAACACAGGGACAAAAACACATTTTGGGCAGGATGTGAAAAATGACAACTGTATTGTTCATGAGGAGGTGTAAAAAAATTGCAACATTGAAAATCTGGAGTGAAAATATGAAAAATTGGTGAAGTCATGAGAAGGCATAGAAGCTGCGCAACACACGTCCGTAACCCAATTATTTTTGGGATTTTTTTAGCCACATTTTCAACATAGGCATTTTGGGACCTCCCCTCATGAACAGTGGTGCTGTGATTTTGTTAATGTGTCCCAAAAGTTGATTTCCCACAGCAACCACACCATTGTGCGCCACAGGTGAGGATACACATTTTGGGCAGGCAGTGAAAAATGACAGCTGTACTGATCATGAGGAGGTGTGAAAAAATGCCAGTGTTTAAAATCTGGCATGAAAATATTGCAAATTTGCGATGTTACAAAGATGTGTGGAAACTGCGCAATGCATGTTTGCAACATTTTATGGACTTTCGTCACCAAATTTTCAACACAGGCATTTTAGGACCTCTGCTTATGAACAGTGTCACCGTCATTTTCTCAAACTGTCCCGAAAACTGATTTCACACAGCGAACATGCAAATCTGCACCAGACGTGCAAAAACACATTTCGAAATATGCACCAAAGTTGAAAAACCCTATTTATGCCATTATACAGCTTACCGTCATTTCTTCAGTTCGAGGTTGGCTTTGAAGAGTGCAGACGTGTCCCGGTCCACCAAAGATTGTTGCGCCATGCTCCAGAGGTAAGTATGGGGTGAGGGGGGGGTATGGGGAGGCAAGGTGCGCAGAGGGTGGGTGCAGGTTGGGGCAGGGCCACCGAAGTCGACGAGGGACCATTTTCTGCTTTGCAGGTTTAAAAAAATAAATAAATCACAGAACGTTTTTTTTTACTGGGGCATTTGGCACGCTGGGGTGGGCTCCCAGCATGCCACCTGAGTTGTTTCTTTGAGGGGGGTTCTGTAGCTGACAGGGGATTGGGCATCCCCGTCAACACACAACAAATTGGGGGTACTATGCCAATGGGGAGTGGGCCCCCATCAGCAAATTAAACTGGGAAGGAGTCATGATGCGAGGATGGGCACCTCAGCACATACTTTAAATGGAGGGGTTAGATAGGCCGGCGGGGAGTAGGCCCCGCCGGCAAATGAAGTGGGTTGGGGCATGCCAACAGAGGGATTGGGCACCTCTGAAGTCGGCTCTCTGCACAGCAGCAGTCACCGCCGCTATGTGTATTGAAGAGCTTCACCAGGAAAGGCACGTAGGGAGGACGTGTTTTGATGCTGCTGCATGATGATCTTGGCTCTTATTGCAGCGGACCTTTCCTTAGATGTGCTCACCACATTATGTATTCCTGGTGTGACACCTGCATGCTGGCTTACTGGGGAGTGAGGGACGCACCTACTGATGCGTGCCCTGCATTCATCCAACAGTGACCGTGCCTCCGAATCTGCTACTAATGCAATATGTTGGCTGTGCAAGCACGAGCCAACATAAAAATGGGCAGACTGGATAGGCCTTGTGGTCCTTATCTGCTGTCAACTTCCATGTTTCTATGCTTGGTGGGTGGTGGGGTTGGCCATAGAATGTGGTTTTCTGAGGGGAAGGAGTGAGCACATTATTCTTACCCCATTTCAGAAATACACAGAAACATAGAATTTGTCATAGAAAAGGCCCACCTGGCCCACCTAGTCTGCCCAGATGGTCCTTGCCTAGCCTGTCTCTGAGGGCCCTAACTGGTCTCTGGTGACCCTCCCTCCTCCATGCCTATGTGCCAATATTCCCCTATGTCTATCCCACGCATGCTTGAAGACCCCTACTGTGTTTGCCTCCACCATTTCCGATGGCAATCTGTTCCAGGTGTCCACCACTCTTTCAGTTAAGTAGTACTTCCTTACATCCCTCTCAAACTCCCCCCACCCAAACAGCTTTATCACAAGCCCTCTGGTCCTGTGCTTTCTTTATTATTTATTTATTTAAAATTGGTGACCGGGAAAGGCACACCGAGCCGAGGCTCATTTCCAGGTGTGACCCGGGTACAAAGCAAGTACAGTAGATGAACATGATTACAGTAAACGTATTTTACAAAAATATACAGGGACATAATATGGCACAATGTAATTAAGGTGAGAGTGCATTATTGTAACAACATGCAAGTTCTAGGACACATTTGAGGCCCTTAGGCATAGGAGCTGGAGCAGGTAGGGGCTGAGTTTGTACTCAGGAGGGAGGGAACCAGTTCAGGCCAACCAAGTCCTAATTTCCCAGGGCAGGAGGGTTATGAGGAAAATTCAGTAGAGTGGTGGGGGGGTTAGGAGCATTGGGGGCACTGAGGGAAAGGGAGGAGTCTGATGAATTTTTTGAGGGATGAGAACGGGTACGCAAGATGAAGGTCAGAGGATAGATTGTTCCAGAGAAGGAGACAGTACGAGAAGGCAGACGGGTCTGCAGTGGAGTGAGGGCAAGGGATGGAGAAGGAACCCGAGTCTCTGTGGTGAAGAGAGTAGGTAGTGGGTTTGGCAGGTGTAAGGTGGGATGACAGACAGTGGGGAGGGAACCAAACCAATATTTAGCTATCAGAGAGGTGCAATGGACAACACGCCAGTGAGGTAGTAGACTGAGGGAGAGTGGAGTATAAAGGAGGCAGTGATGGGTAAGAGGCAGGGAGGTGGTGGCAAAACAGCAGAATGAATTAAGCAGTGTGTCCAGTTTGGAGAGGGAAGTGGCTAGGGCAGTGCCATAGACTACATCTGCATAGTCCAGTACTGGCAAAATTGTTCTCAGTACTAGTTCATTATGAGTGGGGAGAGGGAGGCAGGCTTTGTGGTGGTAAAGGACTTTCAGTTTGGGCTGGAGTTTGGTGAAGATTGCCTCAATATTAGTGGAGAAGTCGAGGTGACTATCCAGCCAGATGCCCAGGTATTTGAAAGCAGAGACCATCTCAAAGGGTGAGCCGTCCGGGGTGGTGATCGCTGAGGGGGCTGGGAGGGATACCACCTTCTGTCTGGAACCAAAAATCATAGTGACTGTCTTCATTGCATTGAGTTTTAGTTGGTTAGATTGGAACCAGGATTGTACCCTGTTGAAATTGTTTTGGAGATGGGGGAGGACATAGCTGTAGGATGGGCTGGAGGCATAGATGATGGTGTTGTCCGTGTACATGTGAATGTTGTATGAGTGACAGACTGAGGGAAGATCATTTATAAAAAGAGAGAAGAGGATGGGGCCAAGGATGGAGCTTTGAGGAACCCCGGAGAGGATCGGGAGAGGAGTAGAGAGTACATCGCCTACTAGGACTGACTGTTGTCTATTTTGAAGGTATAAGTGGAACCAGTCTACTGCAGGTTTTGCAAGGCCAAAGGATTTTAGTTTTAGAAGGAGTGGGTGGGAGACTGAGTCTAAGGCTTTAGCCAAATCAATAAAGATAGCTGCAGTGATTTGGCTTTGGTCCACTGCGGTGAAGACAGAGTCAATGACACGCAGCAGAGAGGTGATTGTGGAGTGTTGTTTCTGAAAACCTTACTGCACAGGTAACAGAGAGTTATCTGAGGAGAGAAAGTCAGAGAATTTAGCAAGAATAAGGGATTCCTGGACTTTAGCGAGGGAGAGGAGGCGCGATATGGGTCGGTAGTTTCAAGGGGAAGAGGGATCACCACCCTTATGAAGAGGAGGGACCTTGGCAGATTTCCAGGCATTGGGTACAGTAGCTGTGGAGAGAGAGAGAGAGACAGAGAGAGAGATTAAGTATATATGTCAAAGGGACACTTATAGAAGGTGCGGAGATGTGTAGCAAACTAGGGTGGAGACTGTCAGGACTCGATTTGGAGGGATTGAGAGAAATGAGTGCTGAGTAAACTTCGTGGGGAGAGAAAGGAGGAAAGAGGAAGCCAGTGGAAGGGAAGGGGAGGGAGATTCAGGAGAGCAGGAGGAGAGCCAGGTGAATGGGGGGGGGGGATCAGGCAGGGCACAAGAGACAAAGAACTTGTTAAAAGCCTCAGCTACAGAGGCAGGGTCGGAGATAGTAGAGCCTTCAATTTTAAGAACTGGGCAAGATTTCTGGGAAGGGGTCCAGGATGGAGTGTATCACTTTCCAGAAAGAGGCTGAGGAATTTTGGCTCTGCTCGAGTTGTGATCTGAAATATGAAGACTTGGACATGTGAATAGACTTGGTGCACCTATTTCTAAGACGTTTGTAAGGAAGGAGGTTATGTGGGGCAAGGGAAGTTTTGAAAAGCCTCCAGGCTTTGTCCCTAGCATGACACATGGCAATAAGGTCGGGAGTAATCCAAGGTTGGAGGAATCTTTTTACTCTGACTTTTCTAAGGAGTGCATGAAAATCCCAGATGTGATTAAGGATGTTGTAGAAGTGAGATAAGGAAAGGTTCACATCTATGGCAGAGAAGATAGGTTGCCGGTCAGCATATAGGAGATCTTGCTGCAGGGTGGTTGCATCAAGGGAATGTAAGGGGCTGGACAATATGAATTTGGTAGGGGAGTGGGGAGTGTGGATTTTTCGAATGCAATAGGTAATACAGTGATCGCTTAGTGCATCAGAGAGGATGCTGAATGCTGAGATATGGTGGGGGCAGGAGGATAATATCCAATCTAGAAGGGAGTGATTTTGCAACCAAGGGTTTAAATGGGTCCATTCCTGTATAAGTTGTAAGAGGTTAAGGGCCTCTGTCGTTAAGGTGGTGGGCTTGGCAGATGAGGAGAGCCAGTTAAGACTAAAGTCTCCTAAGAGCAGGAGTTCACCATTGGAGGTGAGGGAGGAGATCGAGGAGATAACCTAGATAAGGGAGTCAGGTGAGGCCTTGGGTGGGGTGTGGAGAGCACCAATATATAGGGGGGCAGAGGAGGGAAAGGATAGGTGGGCAATGATGAGTTCGTGGGAGGAGGGTCTGGATTCATTGAAGATAATAGAGCAGGAGATGTATTGCCTGATGTGCAAGGCATCCCCCCCCACCACGGTTACCTCTATCTTGGCGGAATAGGTTAAAATAAGGGATGGTGAGAGAGGAGTTAGTGATTCTGACAGATAGCCAGGTTTCAGAGATACAGAGTATATCAGGGTGGTACTGGGTAAGCCATACATTGAGGGCATCAATTATGGGGAAAAGGCTCCCAGCATTGAGGTGAAAAATATGGAGACCCTTAGGTAGAGAAGTCAAGGTCTAAGACGAGGATGACCCAGGAAAGGTAGAAGATGGGGTGACGGTGGGTTTGAACAAGGGGGGGCAGGGTTGTGTTGGATGTCACCGGAGAGGAGCAGGAGGAGGAGGGAGAGGGTAAGGTGATGGGGGTGTTTGGATCTACCAGAACTGCGCTCTGAGGATGGGGTGGAAAGGTTTCAACAGCGATATAGGGCCTCAAGGTTTAGGAGGTGGGAGGGGAGCAGGGAGGGTGGATAAATGTGGAAAGAGGGAAGAGAGGGGAATGGGGGTAGGACACAGGGTGGAAGAAGGGAAGGAGGACGAGATAGAGTGCTGGGGTGGGCCGAGGGGGATGGCAGGGAGGGTGCAACTGATAGGGGGGTCGAGGAGAGAGTGAACAGGAGGGGCAAGACAAGGGGGGCAACTGTGGGGGGGTGCAGGAAGGAGTGGTAGCGAGGGGAGGGAAAGTGAGCTAGTAAGGGAAGGTTAGCTAATAAGAATATCAGTAGTGGGATTTGGAGGTGGAGGAAAGAGGAGGAGGACATGATTGGAGAGAGAGTACCACAGGCAAGAAGAAAATTGGGAAATGGGGGAAGCAGTGAGAAAGAGGAATGTTAAAAATGTTTAGAAAGAAGAAACAGCAGTAGAGAAATGAGTACTGGCTGCAAAAAATTATCAGTTAACTGAGCTGTTAAGTATATTGGCAGGCAGTCACAGAACAAGGTGAATGCAGGGGGAGGAATGACACAAGACTCGGGAGTAGTGCGCTGGGTTTCAGTTGGACGAGCTGCACATCAGGGTGGAGTCTGAGGTGATTCTGTCATTTGAAAGAGACTCCCCTCCTGCACCTTGTTCACCCCCTGAGGTGCTTGTAGGTCTTTATCATAGGTGTACATGTTGAGATCCCTCAGTCTGTTTGTAGGTCTTTTGATGCAGCCTATGCAGCATTTTAGTTGCCCTCCTTTGAACTGCCTCCACCCTGTCTATGACATTTCTGAAGTGCAGCCTTGAGAAGTGGACACAAGACTCCAGGTGGGGTCTCACAAGTGAGCGATACAGTGGCAACACCATCTCCCTCCTCTTGCTGGGAATACCTCTCCCTATGCATCCCAGCATCCCACTTGCCCTACCCACTGCTTTGTTACACTGCCCTGCTAGTATGAGGTCATTAGATATGATAACCCCAAGGTCTCTTTTTTGCTTAATGACTGTCAGTACCCCCCATCCTATACTCAGCTCCTAGGTTCCTATGCCATAGGTGCATGATTTTGCACTTTTTTTTCACTGAAACCCAATTGCTATGCTTTTAGCCACTCCTCGAGTTTCCCAAGGTCCCTACAGATTTCCTCCACCCTGTCCTGAGTGTCCACACTATTACAGATTTTGGTGTCATCTGCAAAAAGGCATTCCTTCCCTTCTAGTTGTTATGCAATGTCACTTATGAAGACATTGATGTAGACCAGTCCGAGTACTGAGCCCTGCAGCACCCCACTGGTCACTCTCCCCTCATTAGAGTGAGTGCTTAGCTGGCCTGGTGGCGCTGAGGGTTGAGGCACTGGACTCCACACCTCGCACCGTGCCAGCAACCTGGGTTAGGGAACAAGCCTGAGTTGGTGGGGGGGGGGGAATATGAATTGAGTGGCTGCATGGCAACTTTCCTCTCCTGGGTGGGGACTCAGCTGTGCACACTGAAGGGCTCCCCACGGGTGGAGGCCTGAGGGTAGTGCACATGGGAGCGGCTAGACTAGGGAGGGTGCCGCGGACCACTGTGTGTGCGTGCCTCCACAAGCATCTGAGCAACCACGGTAAGGGGAGGGGAGAAAAGTGGAAAATGGAGCTGACACATTCAGCTATTACAGCATCTTGAAAAATACAACCTGCTAAGTCCCCTCCAGCATGGTTTTCATAAGCACCACAGTACCTCCTCAGCTTTGGCCCTTTTCTCTGATCACGTGCTGAGAAACATGGACCAAGGCAAAGCCACAGGTGCTGTCTTCGTAGATCTGTCAAAAGCTTTTGACCTTGTCGACCACAACCTCCTCCACTCAACCCTGTTTCTCTTTGGCTGCTCCACTGGAACTGCTGCATGGTTCTGCAACTATCTGTCCAACAGGTCTCAGTCCATCATCATCAATAATACCTCCTCTGCTGCCCTCCCCATACACACTGGAGTCCCCCAGGGCTCCATACTCGTACCCCTGCTCTTCTCCATATTCATTAATGCACTCCCAAGGGATAGCCTCAGCTGTCAAGTGCTCCTCTATGCAGATGATCTGGTTCTCTGTCACAGCAATAAATCCATTGAGTCCATCTCCTCCACCCTCACACGCTACTATGGCTCTGCCTGTACATGGTCCCTCTTCAACAGGCTCCTAGTCAACGAAAAGAAGACGAAGTCCATGCACTTTGGCTCCAAACCTTTCCTCGCCAAAGCTGCCAAATCCAACTCCTTCCTCCTAGAACTCACCCCAGCACGCCCCCCTCTTGAAAACGTCCCATCTTTTAAATATTTAGGTGTTACCCTCGACCTCTCCCTCTCTTTCACTAAGCACGTCGACTATACTGTGCGGAGAATTCACCAGAAACTAGGCGCTGCTTATAGGCTCAGACATTTTCTGTCTGCTGAAGCGCACCTTGCCATTGCTCAGGGTAACCTACTGCCCCCCTGTCTACTCCTTCATATCCCCCACCTTTCACTCATGATTAAACACTACTTACAACTCTATCTGTCGATCTGTCCTTCAAGCTCCCCACCGGACCCACCACTGCTCACTCTACCAGTCTCTAGGTTAGCTCCCTTTGCAGTGTCGCTTTGATTATGTTGTGGGCTGCCTAGTGGACAACTCACTTAGAAACTGACACTTGTCCCCATGCTCACTCCATTTGATAGACAGAGTGGCTTCTAGGACTCTTGGGGCATCCTCAGTCTCCCCGCTGGAGGCACCCCGTGTCTCCATTGCAATGGGAAGTAGAGCTTTCACCAAATCTGCACCCTCCCTATGAAACAAGCTCCCACCATCCGTCTGCTAGTCCCCAATACACACCTGGCTTTCAAACAGAATCTGAAAGCCTGGCTCCTAGTTGCTGCTGACTGTCACTGTTCCCTGTAATAACATTAGGGCACCATAGCTCCCACATCTCTATGATGAGCAGGCATCCACTACATGTGCCTTCCAATCATCTCCTCTCTCATCTCTGTCTTTCTCTAAAATCCTCTATTCTCTTTAAACCTCTAATCCCTAAAGATTGATGTGAGTATCTGACTGTCTGAATCTGCATAGCTTTATTGGTCGCCCTGTACTAAATTGGATTCATGTCATATTATACAGTTACATATGTTCTTTTTTGCACTATGTAATGTGGCTTCTGAATTCATGTTATCATACATTGTCATGAATGTGTTCTTTTTCACACTATGTGTTTCTCGCCATGCTTGGCCACTGCCTAACTCTGTTGTCATTGCATAATATAGTTATCTAATGCTCATTTCTTATTTTCCACACCACCTCATGCTTGAGATGTATATTACCATGCCCTGTATGTACTGCTGTGACCTGTGTTGTTTGCCACTTTGTGGCTCGGGTCGTGACTGAAAAATGGTCCTTTGGATCAGTGCACTTACCAGTTAACAAAGAAAGAGAGAAATAAATAAATAAATGATGGCCCCACAGCATCTGTACTCCCCCCTGGAGTCTGGATGTTGGTCTCTCGGGGAGGAGGAAAGTCAACGCCTTTCACCCTCGGCCCTGTTATGGGGGGTAACCTGTGGAGGATTCCAAACTTCTGGAAAGTTGAGTCCAAAACCACACCCTTGGCTGAAGGGTGGTCTGAGATCCCAGAAGGAAGTCAGTAGGGAGCACATACTGTGGACCATATGGGTTGAGGGTATCAGGCAGGATACTGGATGCTGTCAGAGCTGCAGGGACAGTCCCAAAATGGCCTCAGTTATGGACAAAGCAACCCCTAGGGATTCATCCCTGTCGAGGATGTCTGTGAAAGGGTATTTAGCCCTTTCATGCACAGATTCCAAGTGGACAGACATGGACTCTGACATGAGTTGGAGTAGAGCCCCAAATGACACCAGCCCATGGATGGTTGTCAACCCTTCAACTGACTCAAGGATGAAGGTATGCATCCTTAATGACTGCATAAAAGAACAATCCGAGTCATCCAAGGACTCGTCAAACACAGCCCTCAACCACTGGCCACCGTGAACCATCAGAAAGTCAACTGACTGGGTGAGTTCCACCGACAGCCATCCTGGTAAGCCAGCTGCATCATGGGAGTCCTTGCTCAGGGCTTTCTTCAACAGCTGTGGTGGAGTCAGTTCCACCAGCAGGGTGTCGGCGACAACTGCCGTGGGTGGACCTACATGGTCTTGACTGATGCCAGCCAGTCAACCACACGGGTGAGGGGTAGAGCCCTGCTCTACTCCACCATGGCCCATTGCTGCCAGAGGAGTTCCTCGTAGTGGCACTGCATATGCTGGCAGAGCCTCTCCTCATCCAAAGAGAGGATGAGGAATATCAATGGTGACACCTCCCAGTTGAGCAGGACAGAGAGTGCGACCAGCACCATGACCTCAATCTCAAAATCAACCACCAACCTGAGGGCCGACATCAAGGTGAAACCACCCAGGTGCAGTGTAAATTATGTGCACCCACTTCGGTGGAATGACCTTCAGTGGAGGTTGGTCCCAAGTGCAAATGGCCAGGGACACTGACCTGTCCATGTCCTCCTGGGTGAGGACCAGAAGTACCGGGGTCTTGGAGAGCAACTCCTCATCAACCTCCTCTGACAACTGGTAGACCGGGTCAAGGAATATCTCTGACTGCCTGATTGGCTGGTGCTGAGGTTGACAAGCCCGATGGGGGCACCATGGGGCTTGCGACTAGGCCCTTGATCAATTCTGGCTCATTAGAAGTTGGGCGCTCCACCTGGGTTGAGCAGTAGGGGGAGTCAAGAGAGAGCAGGAGGAACATGATCTCTCCCAGTCCTACAACTGGCAGCGGTGTTTCCTGTGCTTTTTGCTGTGGTGTGCAGGGCTCACCCCAGAGGCCTGGAGGGCCTGACACATCTCCTAATATACACCAGTGAAGGACACTCCAATGTTGGCCCCAGCCAGAAGCAGTGCCAAGGCTGATGAGGTGCCCGCTTCAGCCTTTTCCACCACTTCTTCCATGACCATGAGTTGAGCCGCTGACCCCACCATAGCAGAGGCCTTCTTGTGGCTTTTTGGTCATGGCTATGGGTCCTGGCCAGCCGACCGAGGAGAAGCCATGCCATGGATCCACCAAGAAGGAAGGGAGCATAGACTGGCACAAGCTACAACCCATGATATCATGTGTCAACCCCAGGCAGTAGAGGCACAACATGTGTGGGTCCACCTGCAACATCTTCTGTTGACTTGGGATGCAAAATCTGAAGGCAGGGGTTGGATTTGCTTCTTTGTGTTCCATCTGCTGTCACCTAGGCAGGAACAGAACTGAGGAAATAGCTAAAGGGTTCAAAAATTGATTAAAAAGGAAAGAAGTTCACCAATAGTGCACTTTAGGCCCTACAATGCACAGAACCATGCAGGGGAGGACAAACTCTTCCAGTGGAAACGAAGATCTGATGTCACGGGGTGAAGTCAGAGGATATACTGCCTGGGTAATGAGAGGAGCTTATCTTAAAGATGTTTCAACGAATCAGCCTTTCTCAGTGGAACTGCCAATGTGTGGATAGTGAACTATATCCACATCCCTAGAATTGATGTTTTTTACCTCCACAGAGGCAAAGCAGCAGATTGTGATGAAATGGAAACATGCAGAGGACTCTTCACTGTCAGAATGGGAGGTAGGAGTAACTCAAACAGTCTCACACCTGAGGATACTTCACAAGATGAGGGGAATTCAGGAGACGTTTGAGAAGGGATGAGACCTCTGGTTACAGTGTATATGGACAGCAGGAATAAATCAACATTAATAGAAACACAGAAACATAGACAATGATGGCAGAAAAAGACCACTGATATAGTCAGTCTGTCCATAAAACCCTATCAAACCCAAGACCTATTGTCATACAGGGTTCTAACCCACACTATCCACCTCCATGATCCCCGCCCTACCACTACCACCCTGAGCAATCACTAAGCCCTTCACTGTATCGCAGTCATGTTTGAAACTATTGATAGTTTTGGTGCCCGCCACATCTGGTGGCAGATTGTTCCACTGTTTCACCACCCCTTCTGTTGAATAAAACTTTCTCACGTCCCTCTTGAACCTCCCCCCAATCAGTTTCTATTCATGCCCCCATGTTCTTGATCTGCTACTTATGCTAACTAGTCCCTCGCAGTTTACCTTGTTCATTCCTTTCAGGAACTTGAAGGTCTCTGTAATATCTCCCTTCTCTCTTCTGGCCTATAGCGAGTACATGTTCAGTGCCTTGAGCCAGTCCTCATAAGATCTGCCTTGCTGACCCTGAATAATTTTGGTCACCCTACGTTGCACTGTCTCCAGCCTGTCCTTATTTTTTATAAGTTTCATAAGTTCATACTCAAGACAATGGCTTCCGCCAAAAGTCTTGCCATTTAAGACCTGTCTCAAAGGAATGTTCCTAGCTACATAGTATGAATCCAGTTTGTTTTTAAATATGGAAATTGATTCACTATCGACTATATCAGATGGAAGATTATTCCATGGTGTTACCACCCTTTGATTAATCCACGATTTTCTCCTATTGGTCTTACAATGTTCACCCCTTAATTGAAAACCATGGGCTCTGGTACATATAATCGTCTCCTTCCTCTCCAGGCCTACGCATTCCCATAGGTCCTGGTTCCTGAATGCACCATATACCAGGCAGATGTCACCCCTCAGTCTACGATATTCCAATGTAAACAGTGATATATTCCGAATTCTGTCATCTTATTCTAAACATTGACAATTATTGACCCGTTCAGTTATTCTTTTCTGAACTTTCTTAAGCAACATCACATCTCTTTTGTGCCTTGGACTCTAGAACTGTACTCCATACTCCAGGTGGGGCGGCCTAACCAATGCTTTGTATCGTGGCATTAACACTGCACTATCTCTATTCCAGAAAAGCTGAAATACACAGTAGATCATTCTGTTAGCCTTTTTAACAACTTTTTTTTATATTTATATTATATGATGTTTCATTTTAGCATACAATATATATTCCAACTAACAGTAAAGAAATAAAATATCAAAATCATCCTTAAAGGATATCTCCAGTCCATATCATGAAGGGGGGTGGGTATTTGTTTGTTCAGACAAATCCAAATGCCTGAGGCAGACTTCGGTAACAGCAGACATTTCTTGCTCTGAGAGAATCTAATACCCCACTCCGAATCTTTATAATGGCCCCTCAAAAATTCTGTGAGTTGATCAACTTCAAAAAATATGAAAGTTTTCCCACTGTGCTGAATTCGAACCTTTGCAGGTGCAAGTAGCTGAAATTAAGCTCCCAACTCCAAAACATCCCGTCTATAAGACAGAAATTTCCTTCTTCGTTGCTGCGTTGAAAAGGCAAAATCAGGAAAAATGCTAAACCTATAGCCCTTGTATAGCAATGTTCCTTTAATTCTTGACAGCTTTAGAATGTAGTAACTATCAGACTCAAAAGCCAATGAAAATAGTAGCCTTTGTCTCTGTATCCCCTGTCTGAATTTGAATGTCAGCTTTTTTGAGAACTCTGAATGTCTTTATGACGAAAAGTAGGTTATCAGCAGGCAGCTCGTACACAGTAATAAAAATGTCTTTTACCAGGTCCTGTGTGGTGTCGAAATCGTCATCCAGTTTCAATGGTAGGACAACAATTCTTAGATTTCGATATCTTGCTTGGTTCCAAGTGTCACAATTTTCCTGTTCATGTTGTAATTATCTTTTGCCAGACCAATGCTAGATAACTTGACCACTTTCACCTGGTTATTTACTTTTTGAATTGCATGTGGATTCTCCAGTACTTGTTTTTGGACAGTGCTTATATTTTCTTTGTTCTGTTTAACTTCTTTTTGCATAAAGTCTACCTTCAAATTTAGTGCCTCAAATTTACGATCAAGTCTTTGTATACTTCTAATATTTCCTCAATGCAATTCCCCACTGATTCCATTGTGTATTTCCTTTACTTACTTTGTGGTGAAAAAATATGCACAGATTCAGGTTCCGACGCAGGTACAGAGTCAAAGCCAGTTTTCTGTTCCAAATCAGGGTTCTGTTCCACCTGATCCATGTCTGCTGCTGTGTTTGCTGTAAGGCAAATCTTGAAAATGCTCCCCCCTTGCAGCCTGGAGTCCTCCCACGAAGGCTGTAAATAAGTAGCTGAGGAGGAGGAGCTGAAGCTCTGTGGGTCTGGGGATCCAGGACCTGCGCCGGAATTCCCAAATCCTCCAGAGCTGGTAGCTGGTCGGAAAGTTTTCTCCAGAGGCTGAATTTGAGTTGAGACATACTCCTCAGAAGGTGCTCTTGGTCAATCTTTCTTTTTTACTGGCATGGTTATGTTTAGTCGAAACAAAATAGATTTAGGATCTGGCCTTCTCAGAGCTAAGCGAAAGCATGTCTGCTCAGGTGGCCATTTCTCTCCCCCCCCCCACCACCACCTTTTTAAAAACTTCAGCCATGTGATGTTGAAAAGATGACCAGGATCCCCAAATCTTTCTCACTATCAACTGTGTTTATGATATTTCCATTTAATATGTATTTACTTAACATATTGTGCTTAACGAAATGCATTACAGCACATTTGTTGATATTAAATTTCATTTTATGCTTATCTGCCCACTCACTAAGTTTATCTGTATCTTTTTGGAATGTGATTATATTGTCCTTATGTCTTACTATGGCTCCAAGCTTTGTACCATCTGCAAACTTCATAATCCATGAATTATGTGAAGTTTGCAAAGATGATACGAAGATATTAAACAGAACAGGACCCAGTACGGAGCCCTGGAGCACCCCACTTGTCACCTCTCCCCAGTCTGATACATAACCTCTAATGTTGACACGCTGTTTACTGTTATTAAGCCATTATTAAGCCAAGCATCTGTCCATCTAACTATAGGTTGTTACATATTGAGCTCTATCAGACTATTTATTAATTCTGCATGGGGAACTAAATAGTATTTTATACTATGTGAACTTGGAGCCCATTGTAAATAAGCATTTCTGCTCAATTGGGCAATCCTATTCCTTTGGAAGTTCTTTCATTTTAAGAATAAACTTTTACAAACAAATGAATCAAAAGCTCTAGAAAAATCTAGATGAAGCACATCCACTGGAAGACCAGTTTCCAAGGCCCTACTGACCTGGTCAAAAAAATGTAGGAGATTTGTCATACATGATCTCTTAGATGTGAACCCATGCTGCGTGAAATCAATTTGACCTGATGTCCTAATGTATTTTTCAAGATGATCTTTGACATACCCTTCCATGATCTTGCTTATAATGCTAGTTAGACTAATCGGTCTATAATTCTGAGGGTCAGATTTGTTCCCCTTTTTAAAGATTGGTGTAACATCTGCTTTACACCAATCTTCAGGAACTACTCCCGTCCTTAGGGATTTCTTGAACAGAATAGACAGAGGACCTGATAGCTCAGTGGCCAGTTCTCTAATAAGTCGTGGATACAAGCCATCTGGCCCAGGTGATTTATTTATTTTAAGTTTATTCAACCCAGCGGCTATGATGTTTCTATCAAAGTATATTACTTCTTCCTCATCAGTAGCTTAGTATGTTTTTGTGCTTGTATTGTTCATTTTACCTTGAAAGGTACTTAGGAAACAGTAATTGAATATGTTAGATATGGTCTGTTCATCAGAGATCAGGTTTCCATTCATGTTGGGGGCCTGTTCCATTTATCCCCTTCTGCTGGTTATTAAAATACTATTTGCACGTTCCTTTGAAGAGCACTGTAACTGCTTCCCGTGACTGTTGGATTTAGAGAATATGGTTAGTACCACAGGTTACTCCTTGCCTGTCCCTCTGTTACCCTTCCCCTTCTGTCTGCCTCCTTTCCATTTCTTATTTTTCCCATACATGCTAATAACTGTATTGATGACAATTAGATAATGCCCTAACTGAAACTGGCATTCTGACTGGCTGAAACAGCCTGCCACCCGGGCCGTTATTTCTTAACAACGGCCCACTGAATAACAAGTTCCCCCTGCACTACCCTTCACCTCCTGATATCCCTGTCCCTACGCACTGATAGCTGGTATTGTTTGCTATGACCACCCACACACACATAGCCAATCTGCAAACTACTCAATATTAACATACGCAAAAAGAAGTAAAAAACAATTCTTTCTTGCTCTTTTACCTGCTAAACTGCTCTCATTCGAAGCTGACAAGGCCCAAACCTTGCACCTCGAAACTGCGCTGCAAACACCGCTAATCGCCACTGCCAACAAGCTCGAATGAAATTCCCACTCCTCCGTTTCCACTTTTAAACAAAAACTACCTCTTTCTTTCACTCTGCAAGGCTCGTCTTACTTCAGTGTTACCGAATCCTATGTCACAGAACATGCCACCTTTCCCGCTCTATGCCTCAGCCTCTCGTTCCCCATGCTGTCTTGCAAACGAAACCATATCCAGGCACATAATACAAACATATAAACAGGAATTAAGCGCCCTCTAGTGGCACTAAATTCACTATTTTACATAAATAGGCATTTCTCTGCATTTTTACTAACATTTTCCACTTTTTTAAATCAAATCATTATTTTATAAAAAACTACTAAAAAAATCCCATTATCTAAGTGTAATAATACCCTCCAGGTCGGGCGTTATAGGATATAACGGACCTTCCAGGGGCTATAAGGCCCTCCGCCTGCGTCGTTGGGCCTCACTACGCCCCTGGGAGGTCCATTATATCCCAATAACGCCCCCACTGTCGGGTATTATTACTTACTTATCACATGTATATATTGTATATAACTGCAATGATTACTAGTGTTACACTGTATCTTTTGTGCCTCTTATCATATTGTGTTGTTTCACTGATGGTTCTGTATTACATCATCCTATTGCCTTTATGAACTATGTCCAGGTCCACCTTGCAAATGAATTTACCTCAATGGTGCTTCACCTGGTTAAATAAAGACTGATTGATTAACATAATTAAAGAACATCTTTTTATTATCCGCTGCCATGGTTGCAAACCTCTTTTCTTCCTGTCTTTTGGCTTCTTTAATTGCCTTTTTACATTTTGCTGCAACTACATTAAATTTCTGCAGATTGTCCATGATTGGCCTCTTTTTATATCTGACATATGCTTTCTTTTTCTTTTTAATATGTTTGAAATGTTGTTCTTAAAACTATGTTGGAGTTTTCTCCCAATTGTTGTATTTAATTTTCTCTGGAATAAATTGTCTTACACACTGATCTATCTTATTTTTGATGACTGACCACAGACATTTGTGTCTTTAAGACAATTTTTCCAGCCCATTCATTCATGTAATTTCCGATTGTATTGTAATTGGCCTTGTTCCATCATTTGATTTTAGTTACCCCCCCCTTGTGTATGGATACTAGGTTTACGAGTTTAAATTCAACCATATTGTGGTTACTAGAGCCCAAGGGCTCCCTCACCTTACACTCGGTTATTTCATTTTTCATATTGGCAAAGACTAGGTCCAAAATATTTTGCCCTCTTGTTCTCTCATAAACATATTGTTCTAGATCATTAGATATTATTAGATCAATAAAGTCTTTCTCCAATTCGGTAGCACCCACAGGCTGACTTCAATTTAAATTGGGCAAGTTAAAATCCCCCATAATTAGTGCTTTATCACTTAATTCAATGTTCTTAATTGCTTGTAGGAAGATCTTATTGGCCTCTGGGCAAAGTCCAGAGGCCTTGTAGCAGACACGTACAGTAATATTTTTACTATGGGGTTGCATGAGATTAACCCACAGCTGTTCTACTTTCTTGTTGTCAGGCAATATAGGTTTTATTTCATGGGCATCATATGTTTCCTTAATATATAATGCAACCCCACCCTCTCTTTTCCTCACCCAATTGTTGTTAAACAAATTGTAGCTTGTAATATGTTGACACCAATCATAATCCTGCCACCAGGTTTCAAAGACTGCACACAGGTCAGATCTCTCATTGAGTAATAACAGTTCTAAGTTGTCTTTTTTATTGACGAGGCTTCTTGTATTAATTAAAATAGCCTTAATTTCTTGAGGGCAGATCTTTTTAACACATCTGTTATTACATGAACCAGGTATTAATGGGTTATTTAGATTATTCATGATGAAGTTAGTAGTTTCTTCCTCTCTCTCCATACTGATTAGTTTAAAGTTTCGCTTGTAATACATTTTTTAATGATTTGACCTAGGTACCTACTACTTTTCTTGCTTAAATGTAGTCCGTCATAAGCAAATAGGTTGACTCATCCATCAAACAGCTCCCAGGTTTTAGTACATTGTACATTAGTATGTAAACACCATAGCCTTAGTTTGTTATTAAGATGTTTAATTTTCCTTGTCCATCTTTGTGTGGCTTTGGGTACTTGTAATATCTTGGATATAATTAACTCTGCTCTTCTATCATCCATGCATTTCTTGATTTCTTTATATTCCTCAAGAATCTTTTCTACCAAATGTCTTTTTGTATTATTAGTCCCAGCATGTAATATAACTAAGGGGTTTAACCCTCCAGGTTTCAAAATATTAGGTAACATCTGCCCAATATCCTTAATTGTGGCCCCTAAAAAAACTACAATACAATTAGCTATATTTTCCTTATCACCATGTGTGGTATAGCAATCTATATATTTAATTATGGAGTGTCCTAGGATGAATATTTGTCTGTTCAAAGTCTTATTGGCCCCATCATGTATTTCAGCTCCATTCATCGTGTCACCCTGGTCAGGCAATGGGGGGGGGGGGGTCATTCAGTTGTCTGGATCCCCTTGTGAGATATAACTAGACCCATCCTGGTCATTAATACCTGTATCCATTATTTCATCCTGTTCTGGCGGGGGGGACATCTTTTGGTTGTCTGAAGCCCCTTGTAAGGTATAACTACAATAACTAGACCCAGCCTGGTCACTGATACCTGTTTTCATCTTTTCTCTCTGATCATGTACTGCAGGGGGATCTTCTGGTTGTCTGAAGCCCCTTGTAAGGTTTAACTAGAATAACTAGACCAAGCCTGATCATTAATACCTGTATCCATTATTTCATCCTGTTCTGGTGGGGGGGGCCTTTCGGTTGTCTGAAGCGCCTTGTAAGGTATAACTAGAATAACTAGACCCAGCCTGGTCACTGATACCTGTATTTATCTTTTTTCCCTGATCATGCACTGGAGGGGGAATCTTCTGGTTGTCTGAAGCCCCTTGTAAGGTATAAGTAGAATAACTACATCAAGCCTGGTCATTAATACCTGTATCCATTATTTCACACTGTTCTGGTTGGGGGGGGATCTTTCGGTTGTCTGATACCCCTTGTAAAGTATAACTAGAATAACTAGACCCAGCCCGGTCATTGATACCTATAGTCATCTTTTCTTCCTGATCAGGCACTGGGGGGGGTCTTCGGTTGTCTGAAGTCCATTGTAAGGTGTAACTAGGCCCTGCCTGGTCATTAATATCTGTATTCATCATTTCTCCCTGATCAGGCACTGTGGGGGGGTGATCATTTGCTAGTGTAGTGACCTTTGTAAAGTGTGACTTGGCCCAGTCTGATCCTTAACACCATCTGTTACACATATTTTTTCTCTCTCCTAACATCCAGTCCTGGTACCTTCACACAGGCCAGCTGTATAAGGTCATCAGCCTGTTCCTCAAATTTATCCATCAAGTTCATCAGCTGTGCAAATCTATTGTTCAGTTCTACAGAGTATTCCTTTTCCCTTCTCTCCTTTCTTTTCTTTTTGTGGGTAGGATTACTATGCATGTAATACCAACCATCCACATCTTCATTCTCTCTCATACGTTTATTTGATTGTTCACCTCTGTTATCAACATGTGATGTCTTACACTGTGTTCCTATATCAACATCTACAAATAGTTGCAGACTAACAATCTGTAGTTCCACTCCACAGATTCTGGACTTCAGGTCCTTTATTTCTTTACATTGTTTGCATGTATATGTGTTTGGTTCACTGCATACTTCAGTAGTGACATTGCCACAGCTCCTGCATTTTGCCCCTATGTACCATCCTTAAACTCTATTACTTTGGCCTCCATTTCCTTATGCTCTAAGAAACACCCTGCCCAAGACAAATGTATTTTTGCACTTTCACTCCAAGAAACCTCGTACCTAGCCAGCCCAGTGGCACTGAGGGGTGAGGCACTGGACGCCACACCTCTCACCGTGTCAGTGACCCGGGTCCGGGAATGGACTCGGGTTGCCGGGAGCTTGCAGGGTGAAGGAAGGATTGAGTATCCTGCGACAGCTCTCCTTCCTTCAGGGTGGGTGAGGGATATGCGCTGCACCGCAGTGACACCCAGCGGAGGCTGGGTGTTTGGCAGGGTGCAGGCAACTACTTGGGGGAGGAGTTGGCGGATGTCTGCACGTTAGTGCACTGACATCAGTGCACGTTTGGCTCTTCAGTGGGCAAAAATAAAGAAATGCAGAGCTGCTGACCACCTTCATGATGCCAGTCCTTGGCTCCTATTAGCCTCAAGGGCAGACCTGCCTTGACCTATCCCCATTGACCGCAGAGCCTTTTGAGAGGGGTCGGTTCTGCGGCCTCGCCCTGGGAGGTAAGCCAGGAGGTCTCAAGGTATGGGTGTATCCAATCTGGAGGTGGTAGCAGGGGTCCGTGACCAGGCGGATCTCGGGCGGCCACCAAAAAGAAAAAGAAACCTCGTACCGTATGGATCTGCAGCCCCTGCAGTCACCTGCAAACATGCGCTGATGTGCTTGACTCAGTGCGCATCTCCACGCACAGCAACCGTGCACTCGCTCAAGGCAGCTCTGAAGTAGCTTGTGACCCGGAAGTCCCCCGCATTACGTGACTCAGCCAAGCATGTACGCTACTCCAAAATAGCCCAAAATGTTTAAAAATTCAAAGTTCCAGCCCATACAAGGGCTGTAGTGCTGCCCAAGATGTTCCTACAGGAAAATGGTGCAAAATGATCTATAGCAATCGTTCAGCTACTGAGTTATAGTTCTGCCCCACAGCCCCGAGAAGTACAGTACCCAATGCACTTCCTGTCTGGTCTAGTCACCCCCCTCAGCACAGAGCTACTTATAAAGAGCCTGCAGTTATTTAAATATACTGCCAGACCTGTCTCACTGCAATTCTGCAGTCTCACAGTATGTGTGCAAAGCAGGCGATAAATTTGTCCCACTCACTCAAGGCAGCTCTGAAATAGTTCACAACCTGGAAGTTCCCCAGGGTCACGTGACTCATCCCAGAGTGAGTAGTACTCCAAAATAGCCCAAAATGTTTAAAAATTCAAAGTTCCAGCCCTTACAAGGGCTATAGTGCTGCCTAAGATGTTCCTACAGGAAAATGGTGCAAAATGATCTATAGCAATGGTTCAGCTTAGCTGAGGACTCCAGAACTGGGCACAGCACTCCAGGTAGACCCTCACCAGTGATCCATAGAGAGGGAATATTACCTTCTCTCATCTGATAGTCACAGAGTGCCTTCATGATTAAGTACAGAACTCATGCTCATGCTCTGAACAGTCAGACAGCAGTCGATTGAGAAGGTAAGCAGAGGGCTTTGTCAGCTGCTGATCTGCTGTGTTAATACTGGTGAGTGGTGGCCAGGGTGAGGGGCAGGAGGTCCTCAGTGTGTGGGCAAGTCGTGGGTGGCAAACACATGAGGGGGGCTTTGGCGCTCAATGGGGGATGATAGCCTACCAGAGATTTTAATTATACAGGGGACCCGGGCTGATCAGGGTAAGGGGGTTCATTAGACTACCAGGGATCATTCATGTTTAATACTACAGGGGCGATCGGGGGGGGGGCATGGGGTCCACTAGACTACCAGGGATCATTCATATTTAATACTAAGGGCAATCAGGGGAAGGGGGTCCATTTGACTATGAGAGATCATTTATGTCTAACACTACAGGGGCCATTGAGGGGATGGGGGTCCACTAGACTACCAGGGATCATTCATGTTTAATACTAAGGGCGATCAGGGGAAGGGGGTCCATTTGACTGCCAGAAATCATTTATGTCTAACACTACAGGGGCCATTGGGGGATGGGGGTCCACTAGACTATCAGGGATTATTTACATTTAACTTTTCAGGGGCAATCAGGGGAAGGGGGTCCACTAGACTACCAGGGATCATTCATGTTTACCATTACAGGGGTGTCAGGGTGAGAGGTGTCCAATAGACTACCAGGGATCATTTATGTTGAACACTATGAGGGGTGATCAGGGGAAGGGGTCCACTACACTATGAGGGATCATTCATGTTTAACTGAACCATCCACAGGTGACTGATCATATGTGGCCAAAAGCAGGCATTGGCTGTGGGTTGCCCATTCCTGTACCAGATATCGGTGTCACAATAGCCATCTGCCTGTTATTATTTGCATCATATTTTGCTATAAATATAAGTTTCTTTGAATTTCTGCTTGTGAAACATGGCAGTCAGCTCAAGGCATCCTGGGACATTAGATTTTTGAAAATGTACTGTTCTCTCTGAGTGGAAGGACACAGCTAAGTTCAAAAGAAGCTAACACATGCCTAACAAAACCTGTGTGGAAATCATAAAAGTCATGTTCTCGGAGAGTTGGTGCTTTGAAGTGAAAATATTGCCTTTTTATGAGGTGACAGGAGAGAGAATGCCTCCTAGTCAGTCTATGTCAAAAATCTCACAATGTTGAGAGGTGGTTCTTAGACTGTTTTCCTGCGCGATCAAAGGGTTATTGTGACCTGTCATAAAGCATGCTCTGTGGCTCACTCATTAGGAGTATATATATATTTTTAATTGGAATGTTTAGCAGTGTGCAGGGGGAATGTGACTGATCAATTAATTACAGGACTAAGGGTGACCTCATGCCAACAGCCAGAGCAGTGACATCACAAGGAGGGTGGGACTTTATCTCTGATATTGGTGAAGCTTGGCTGAAAGAACTGACACTTTTGTTCTGGACTTCTAAGAGACATTTCTTTTCCTGGACTCAAGAGAGACCACTTCTACCAAGACTGGTAATTCACGTGTGAACTTTTGCCAGCTGGAACTAAGTTAGAACTAGTTAATTCAGTTAAAAAGTGCTTTGTTTTGTAATTGACCATTTCTTTATGACTGTAATCATTATGTATATGTTCTGTTTTATGTACTCTATTTATTTACTGTTTTTAGTTTTAGTAAATTTGGTTTTCCTTAAACTTGCCTGAGACATCTTCTCATTTTGAGTGTGAATGATGGAACAGTATTGATAATTCTGATATAACTGTTAAAGTGCTTAGTGTGTCACCATATGCAGCCATGCTAACAAGGATCTGTGTAAAGATCCACCAAGGTAAGAAAAATACCTGAGTCTCAATTGGGTCAGCAGGGGGTTGTGAACCAGGCTGGTTGTACGCCCACTGGGTCATGTATTACGCTGCTTTCCTTAAAGAGAGTGTGACAGTTGAACCTGTTACCTGGGTGTGCTAGCCAAAAAGGGTTCATAATTGACCACAGGACTCGAGACTGATAGTTGCAAGGACCCAAAACAAACAGGAGGGTGTCCCTGTTTGTCCCCTGTTCACAAATTGCACTTCAAGGTTGGGCACTGTGGGAGCTGAGGGCCTGACCCCTGGAGTGGGTTTGTGACAATCATATCTCCAATCAGACTGGACTCCCACCATAAACATTATCTAAGCTATTACTCTTCTAGGGTCTAGAAGGTACATGGGTATCAAATGTCAGTGGTCTCAGGTATCCATGTCCCTTTAAATGTATAACCAACTATTCAGATACTTTTTTATAGTATTCAGGTTGTATATAGTTCTTTAAAATGAGTTTTATTCACATATTTCTGTTTTGGGGGGATATTCGTCCCCTTTACCCACCAACAGCTATAGAGCTCAGCAAGCCTGATATGCTGACCATTGTTTTGAGTGGTACACCTCCATAAAACCAAAAAAAAATTGCACATGTGATAATCTCCAGCTGCTATGTACCTATATATGAACACCGCTGTAATGTTGTTGTGTTTGCTATTGTTGCTGAAGTTATGCATATTGTTGGTAGCAAATCCTGTTATGAATGACAAACCTGAATAAAAGGTTTAACTACAAAAAACACTGTGGGGGAGATCAGGGAAGGGGGTCCACTAGACTACCAAGGATCATTCATGTTTAACACTACAAAGGTGATCAGTGAGAAGGGGGGTCCATGACTAGACTATCAGGGACTCCTTTGTCTACCCTTCAGCACGAGCGCTAGGGAGTCTGTTGCATGCATGCAAATGAGCTAAAAATTGGTATGCAGATGGCCTCTTAGTGCCCTGCATGCCCAATGAGATAATTTGCATGCTCAGGCTGAATATGGCACAGGAGCCCTGGCGCTATCCCAATTTGGGCAGCGCTATCTCCTGTGGAACATATGCACCATTGGTCTGTGTTGGCACAGCACATGTCTACTTAGCACTGCGCAGACACAGCTCGTTATTCAGTCAGTTACTGCACCCTGTCAGGACGCACTCACTGGCTGATAAAATTGCTCAGAGCCAACCGTGAGCTATTTTCAGGTGCAGGGCACTTGTAGCCAGCTCTGAATATGGGTGTCTTTGTCATTAAGTAATGGTCCAAACTAACATATTACTTGAGAGAGTCATGCAGACCCAGTCCTTTATTCACTCTCCCTCTAATTTTTCTACCCTATCTTTCACCGGGGCTTCTGGAAATCTGCCACTGTCTTCAGAGTCTACTTTCCTGCATCCTTAGGGTCTCCAAATTGAAATTACATAATCACATAATTATGAAATTACATAAGTTCCCCCAATAAGAAGCACAGAAATGGGCCAGTGCCAAAAGAAAATGAACTATCCCTAGACTCTGTAACTGTTGACATATGGAGTCACATTGCTTTCTTTTAGCCCTGGTGGCAAATATCCACTGTAGGCGCAGATGCACATCTTGGCTATCATAGTGAAGGAGATGGTGGTTCCTAGCCACCTGGAGAAGTGGGTCACACACCTAAGTTATGTTAAAGCACTGTATTGTATACATACTGCACTTCTGGGTCACCCCTGAAAAAGGGACTGCAATTGTCTCAGTGGACTTACCCGGTTACCAAAACTCAGATAAATAAATCCCTACTGTGACCAGCAGGATCATTCGCAGCCTTGCTCTATTAGTCTGAGGAGCCCAGGGTTAACGCAGTATGCTTGTCAGAGAGCCACAGTGTCCCAGTTATTGTCCATATGTAAGGCCTCCGGTAACCACTATTGTAAAAAGCCCAGTATTAAGTCCCACTCAGTCCCCTCGGGAAGACCTATCAGCCTAACATTCATTGCCCATGCCCGGTTCTCCAATGTCTCTAGCCGAGTGCGGAGATGAGCATTCCTTTGGGTCAGCCTAATCATGACCATGACCATTTTTAGATTCTATGTCATAACGATGACCGCCAAAAGGCGATCGCCGTTACAGTGTAGTCACATTGCCAAAAATCAGTTTTGGCAATGTGACTCCCCTGTGCACAGCAAAACAGCACCAGGGACTTACAATTTTAACACCCCCTACTTATGGATTTTCAACTCCAGGAGGGTGCATGTCGGGGGGGGGGGTGCAAAACATAAAAAATAAATTGGGGCCTGGCGCAACAAAAATGTACCTGCGCGCAGACCCGAACCCAGCACCCTGTCCACCCAACCCGCAAACCCACTCACCAAGCCACAGAGCTCACTCAGCAGCCCACTGCGGTACCACCCCTCAAAAACTATCCCGCCCCTGGCTGAGAGTGCTCGCTCCCATCCCCAGTGCACGCACGTGTAGCGACATCCTGTCAATATATGCACAAACCCACCCCCACCAAGTCGCCCTACCTCATCAGTAGTCCCCATGACATGAGCCATGACTGAGTCGCCATTTTGCGGTTCGCTCAATCACAGTCGCGCATGTCACGGGCTACCCCATTTTTACAAAATGCTTTATCAGCTTCTTTAGCAGTCATTACAGCAGTTCCAGTTTTAGCATCCTGAGTCCCCTGTCTCTCAAAGATGATCTTTATTTTTCTGTCCATGTCTCTCAATGCCTTGAGGCCACAATCCCAAGGGGAGCATCACTCACCTGGTTGGGGGTTTGTGGCTACAGTGCTCCCCAATGCTCTCAGTAGAGATTGTTGCTGCTGCCGCAGGCCTGAATTTTGACCCGCTCTTCCTGATCCCTTTGAACATCCCACCGTATTGTAAATTTTAAAGTCAACTCAAATTTGAAGAACAAGTAATTAATCTTTCTTCCCTTTATAAAAATTAAGGGTTTATAAGTGTGAGGCAGAGGAGTTCCTTCAGAACATGTCTTGCCATGTGCATGACTCTCTAGTGGCTCCTGATAGTCATCAACTTTCATTTATCCTGAATCCATAAACAATTTCTTCTAACTTTACAGTTACCTACTTTAACGGTATCAAACAACCCCTTTTGCTAATCCTTTCTCCCCTCTGTAGTCCTAGACAGTAATTCTGATTTTACTGTTGCACTTCATACAACTTAATGGGAAAGTACAGTCACACTGCAGAATCCCCCACCACCACAAAAAAAAGTTTCAAGAATGGCAGCTTGACACATTTGTATGAGAAGGACGAGGTCAGCCGGTATTTCTTCTTACCGTTAGCTGTGGAGGCCGAGGGGTCTCCTCTCCTTTACTCTTCTTACCCAGACAGATCAGTTTCCAGGCCTCTTGAACCTCCTCATTCAGAATACAGAAAAGCACCAGAACAACCAAGCCCTGCAGGGACAAGGAAATCATCTAGACATTTAATTCTGGAAAAAAAACATCAGCATTCCCGGTGCATGTACTCTGTAGCAGGTCTGACACACCAGTCTGTAATCAGCACCATTTTATACATTAATCATTCAGGAGCATGTGAAAGGGTTCTTGTCTATAATTTTGGAGCATGCATCATTGCATCCACTTATTACAGATGGTCATCAGCAGACCTTCATATGAAGGTTTATCATTTATATCAAGTGAAAGAAACGAAGTCCATCATTTTTGAACATGCAGTAATGAGAGTCTAAACAAAAATGGCCACCATTCACACATCTTAAATCTGTTGCTCACCAAAATTGAATCAGCTTATCTTTATATGAAGACTAATTATTCAGCAAAATGTGAAAAAAAAATTGTCTTGGCCTTTTTGGAGCAACTGTGACAGTGGGAGTATAACAAAGATGACCACCAGCGGGAGCATCATACCCACAGGGTTCCCAACAAGTAGTGCCTTTTTGCGCTGGGGATGGCTGCTAAAGCATCATGCTCCTCCCTAGATTAATTTGTAACTGTGTGCCCCACTCCCCTCCCCAGCACCAAAAATTTTCTTGGCATGTTGTTTCTGGTCAGCACTGTCAGTGATCTGGAATCCAGTGCCCAACAGCATCTAATCAGTACTCTTCCATGGAAGTAATTAATCAGTGAAAATTCAAGGCAACCAATCATTTCGGAGACCAGATTTACATACTGCAGTATAGGTAGGACACGTGTAAGTGAATTTGGATGTCTTGTGTAACCAATTGAGCACTTTTGTCCAATGTCAAAGATGGTTCCCAGTAAAGTATGTTTCATTAGATGCTTCCCTACATGGCCACAGGGAGAGTCATTCAACCAAGAGATCTGGTACATGCTAGGCAAGTTCTGCCAAGAGAGCTTCACAGGTTTCTAAGTTCCTCTGAAAAATGCTTTTGCACCTGATGCCCTGAATTGTACTTGTGATCTAACTTTTCTGCCATTATCAATGGACTCATGTTTGTTTTACTTGAGTTGCAATGCTCCTGCCTGCTTTATACCTGCTTTGTAATCTATTGTTCCTTTTGTCACATTTGTATTTCGTTGTTATCTTCTGCATTGCGCAACATCATCTGTGATGCATTATGTAATTCATCTGATGTGTGTAATCTCCTGGGTCGTGCCTGAAAGTAGGCATTTTATTGCCTAGTGCACCTACCTGGTTAACAAAAACTAAATGAGCTGCCCTCCCTATATTGAGACCCTGCCCTCCCACTGTCACCTTACGTAACCCCCCCCAACCCATTGCGGTATGCATTTTCCCTATACTCTCAACATATCTGCACTTACATACCTCTATTTTATTCCGTTACCCCTCTTACCCCTCTAATTCCATTCCTCCCTCCCTCCCGTTTCTCCTCAGCCCCCACCCATCACTTCAATTTGTCCCTGTTTTCTTCCATACCTTTCTCATCCTACCCCTTGCCCTTCACTTCCCTGCTGTGCCTCACCTACCCCTCATCACTTTCTCCCCCACCCCGTCACCCTCACCACCCTGTTCTTGACAATGCCATTCACTGGCTGCTGTAACCCACCAGGTATGCACTTTAGTCTGTTTCTTAGTTTTTATTAAGGTCTGTGCACCCCTCTTTTGTAATGATTTGTAATGATTAATTGATGTGTTAACTGTTTTTGTGTTTGCTCTGATGTGGAACCTTTGTAAAAGAGCCTCTGACTCTAAGGTATTGTAATCCAAGAAAGAAATACATAAAATAAAATAAAATAAATACATAGACATGTATGCTTGTTTCCTACTGGCAGTATATCAGGCAATGGATATAGTATATGCACGTCTTTTCTTCAGCCCATTCTCTACTCTACTGGCCCCATAAGCAGAAATGTACAATGTCTTAGAACTGAAACAGAACAGTGCCCAGAACTGGAAATGGAAACAATTCAATGGGGGAAACCCACCACCCATGATGAAAGATCAAACATATCTTATAGGAGTCTGGGGACAAATGTAATCATTACATGATGATTTTTTTACACTTTATTTTGCCAGTTGGATGCCTTTAGGGGGTTACATTTTACACAGGAGCAGGTCTTCCCCATTTTGCTCCTGGAACTGAGTCACACTTTTAATTTCACTGCTGGAACAAAGTTCCCCCAGGTTTCCCCCCATTTCCACCACTGATACTGCCTTGCTGGGTAAGACGAACAAAACTAGTCTTGCTAAGGATCCTGGATATGGTTGACTGTAATACAAAGAGTATGACAGTTAAACTGGATGAGGTGATGTCCCTTGTCCTGCCCAAGCAATGCAATCCATTCCAGCTTCCAGAGTAAATCAGTGAATGGAAGTATCTAGCTGGATAAGATCAGAGCATTGCCTTACTCAGACAATACAGCTTACTAATTAAAATACAATTAACAGTAATTAATTTCCTTATCAAATGACCCCTTTGATAACATTGCAGTTGTGCCCTGCCCGCAGTGCCATCTTACCGAGGATTCACTACACTACAGAGAGTGGAGCAGAGGAAATGGATAAGATCACACACAGTCTGGTCAAGGTCACATTTTTTCAATGCTGTGCCATTAAACTAGAAACTGGACACAGGCCAACAGCCAGCAGCTACTGAAATACAGCTTTGGCTACTAAAATGTCAGACGTAAGAGTCAGGCTATCTTCCATGTCCCTGAAGTAAGTCTATGATTAAACTTGTCTGTTAAAGGAAGCAGTCAGTTTGCAATCAGGAGTATTTAAACTTCTTTAACGGGTTAGAGAAACTTGATTACTTTTTTAGTCTTATGCTGTATGCCCTCTCCTAGAGATTAGGGTCAGAGTACCCTGAAAATCACCAGTCCATGATCAACTTTTAGGGGCTACCTGATCCCTCAGCATACAAGGGCATTGCCATTTTTGTTTCTGCCAGATCTTTTCCTCCCTTCTTTTCAGAGATGCTACCAGCCATTAACAGATTGGGAAGCCCACCAGATCTGGCAAAACCAGTTCATTCACCTGCAAGCCCATCCAACTCTCCTACACTTAAGATGCTCCCTGCAGCTGTGATTAGCCCTCTCGATCACACTGTGGGTGTGCATTAAAAACTCCCCTTGGAGGCTGAGGGCACCATGTCGCACCTCCACAGTGTAACTCTGCCTCTTCTCAGGGATGGCAGAGTCCCTGGTAGAGCTGTGGGCATTTGGAAATTCTACCTAATTCTGCAGAATTCCAGAAATTCCAAAAGTTGAAGTTTACATAAACAGCAGATTTATCTTCTGCTAACTGCTGAATCTGTGGACTATTATTCTGCAATTAATTTTAAAATGCTTTTCAGAATTTTGAGGCATTAAAAAGGAAATTCCAAAACTCATTTCAAAAAATGAATTCCCATTCTGCACAGCTCTAGTCGCAGAGCTTGGCTATATCCCTGGGTCTCCCACATGGCAGCATCAAGCATTGTCACCAGCCATCAGGACAGCTAGAACTTTACTGCTTTATAAACTGGTGACTTAACCAAAGTTTTTTTTTTCTGCCCATGGTTCACCAAGTTCCCCCCAGTGATGATCAGATTTACCATGGCACCCTGTCTGTAGCCTAGAGGGGTGGGCAAGCCACTTCCTTCATATCTGACTCCAGTGACACTCCACAACCGGCTGAAAGGGACTGAGCAACTGCTGGGTGGCCTGTGCCCTCTCTGCTTGGGAGATGGCCCCTCAGCATTGCAGTAGATGCCCATCGCCAAGACAAATGCAAACCACAGAAGTGTCTCAATATAGTGCCAGATTTGAATGCAGTTCCAGCAGCACAAAATCAGGGCCGAGATTGAGTGTTATTTCAATGATACACTCCGACAACTGACAAATACTTCTTTTTTTATTGCATAATACGGCATGGTCAAGGATAGGGTATGAGGGAGGCAAAGCCCTTCCCTCCAATCATATGTATCTGTTACTATGAAATCTGTCCAAAATCATGCACAAAAACTCAAGTGTCATGTTTGTACAGCAATAACTGCCCTTGCACACCCCACCCCCACCCCCCATGACAGAAATCTACTCAGTCTATCAGATTTTGAGGTTGTCCATTTTAAATAATGAGCCGTTTCCCAAGTTCAAGCTGCAATCAAAGGCGGGAGCAAAGCCTATGGCTCTGCTGCTAGTAATATACTGAGTTACTGCATAAGTAAGTATGGAGACTGCATAAGATTGCAGTGCTGACATCTTCTCTTGTCCCAGTGGTGTGATCTTATCAGGGTTTGAATGACAGCAATCTAAAGGTGAGGAGGTTACCTGCAGGCAGCAGAGGATAATGAAGAGGTAGTGGAAAGCCAAGACACTGTTATTGACGGCCATCAGCCCAAAGAGCCAGGTCGTGCTAACGATTAAAAGCAGAATGAAGGAACTTCTTATTGTCATACTAGAGGGGAGAGACAAAGACACAGAAGACAGGGGAACAGAGGTTAGAGTCAGGCTAGATAGTACACCCTAAGGCTAACAACATTTAATGTGCGTAGGTGTATATACCAGAAAAAAATTGGTATGGATGCATTTTTTGCATTCATTGTAAATATGTATATAATTTTGGGTCATGATGAATTATCTCTAGTGTACTGCTACTTGCTGTATTATTCGGATGCATTTATGTATGCATTCTTTGTGAACATGTCCACAATTTGGGTTAGTAAGTCTTTATAGTGTATTGCTGCTCAGTAGGTTATCTGTTTTAGCCTGGTTTTTCAATGTGCATTTATGGTGCCATGAATTTTTGATAGTGTTATGTAAGTATTTTTAATGAGAATAGCACTCTATCACTTTAATTGTGGCATTCATAAGGACTGCCACTAGCAGCATTATTCAGCCTTGAGAAAGTGCAAGTAATGTACAAAAACGTTTGGCTGCAGTTTTTTTTGGGGGGGGGGGCGTGTGCTACTCACTGCTGGTGGTTTGTTTGTTTGTTCACTACTTGTCTTCTGAAATAAAGTGCCTTTTATCCTGGCTCCAACTGCTGAAGTGTTTCTTTGCAAGGGGAAGTGGAGACAGTCAAGCAGTTTGTGAGCTCTACTTTAACATATCCATTTACAATTTAAAACCCTTTAATTTCCCCTTCATTCTTTGGTTTCCTGCTCAATATTTAGCAAGAATTTCACCAGCATTATGCAGTCAGCCCTAAGTTAACTCCAGCGTGAGATTCTGGGCACAAGTGTGAACCTCAGCCTCTCTGGTGCAAAGTGCCTCACTATGCAACTCACCATCCCCATGCTAACTCTAGAGGGAGATTCATGGATTCGGGGCACAAATGTGAACCCCAGTCTCTCAGGTGCTGAATGCCTGACCTCTGCAATGCACCATCCCCATGGCAACTCCAGCATGAGATTCTGGGATTTCGAGCACAAGCGTGAATCTCATTCTCTCAGGTGCCAAGCATCTCACCTCCACAGCACACTAACCTGACGTCAACTGTATGGCGAGATTCTGGGATTCCCAGCTTGACTGTGAATCCCAGTCTCCCAGGTGGCAGCAAGAAATGCTGTCTTAATGTCACTGGACCAGCCCTACCTTACAGCACTTTAAAACTTTTTTTTGAACCCCTTGCCTCCCTTTAATGAGAAGAACATATGTGTGTGTAAAAGAGAAAAAGTTACCTACTTGCACCTGTGTTTGTTCAAGTGTTTTTTTATCATTAGTCACACACTTGCAGAATTTGGGCTCAAAGAGCCAGCTCCTGGAACCATCTAATAGAACTGAACTGCATCTTGTGCACCACCTGGTTCCTTCTGACTATTAGATCTTGCTGAAAAGGAGAGGCACCTTATAAATAGTATGTAACCCTTTATACCTGTGTCCAAATGGTCCCTGGCTGCCTTGACGAGAGCACCCACAGGCGGGTGGCCATCTCCATTAGTTCTTGGGTGATGCCCCATGATCCTCCCTGTCTAGGAGTTGCACTTGACAGGCAGTATCCCTCACAGCGAACACTTATATTTAGTTCCCGGATTCTGGCTTCAAATTCTGGAGATTAATGTTGCCATCTTGAGACCCAAACAATGACAAGAATACAATAGTGCAGCACACCTGCAACTTGACTGAAACTGTTCAAATTCATAATGTCCTTACCACTAACCTTGGGACCAGATACTTTATATTGTCATGCTCCACATGGACGTGCCAGGTCTACATTACATGAGGGGGATTACACCAGCTTAGCTCCTCCATCTACGCAATATGAGGACAACCACATAACAGCTGTACTCCCTAATCCACAATGTGAAAGGGCAACTATGTAACAGCTCTACTCCCTTGTCTACAATATGCAAGGGTGATTATAACATTTCTGTTCCCTTGGATACAAAATATAATGGCAACTGTATAACAGCAGACCCTCCTTCATCCACAATACGCAAGGGAGACTACAACCACTCTACTCCCTTTGACACAAAATATGAGAGCAATTATATAACTGGTCTACTTCTTCATCTACAGTGTGCAAGGCTAACTATCACAGCTCTACTTCCTTGGTTGCAAAATATGAGGGTAACTATAAAACAGCTCTGCTCCCTGGGGTTTCCATGGGAAAGTGAGATCTATGCATTCAAATGTATAATAACCTATCCCGTCTGTGCCCATACTTCACATGCTGTGTTTCTGTATATTTTTTATTATTCTTTTTTATCCCCATCACCGTAGCTGCCCCTTTCTGACCTGACTCTCAGCCCCATCCCTTCCCTGACACTTACTTGCATCCCACAATGCCACAGCACATCTTCTGCCTATTGTGGTTTCTTCGTGGGGGGGTTCCATTCAGCAGCCCCCCTCTGGTGCCCTAGTGTGGGAGGTGGAGTGACTCCCTGCCCTTTCCAGTGCCGGCAGCAAGGGCACCAGCTGGTGGTGCTGGGAGTGAGAGATTCTTCTTCCAACTGAAAAAGGTCTGTGGGAACTGGGAGGGTGGTGATCTGAAAGTCAATTCTGCTGACCTCTGGACTGGTCAGGACCTGTTGCTGTGGAGGTCAGAGGAGCTGTTCCTCATTACTTTCACTTGCCATGGTTGCCACAGTAAGGAGTTGGCCTTAGACAGCCTCTGTCCCAGGGGAAGGGGGTGAAGGTAGCTTGTCTCCTTTCACCTTGGAAGGTGGTCTTCCTGGAGGTATCCATCAGCACCTTAACAGTCACCTTGGCCCCCTTCCCTTTCTGTAAAATAAATATGAACTTGGAGGTCAAATAAGGTAGAACTTTGGACCCAGGAACTGTGGAGGGAGGACGTGTCCATTGACGAGATACTTGGACTTCCTCTTTCTCTGCAACTTCTTCCACATGACGCATTCTGTGACCAGTAAATGGTCTGAACCTAAACAGACCACACATTTACTATGGCCCTCTGCCTTAAGCATGGGCTTCTTACAACACTGGCCATCCTACACCACCCAGAGGTTTGCCTAAGAGGAAGACATGGAACTGAAGGAAGCCAAGAAATTTGTTACAAAGTACCGAAAAATGGTAGAAAATGAAGGGGCACAGTGCTAGAACTGAGCTAGTGTTGAAACCAAAACAGAACCGAGCTGAAGCTGAAACCATGACACTGACAAAAACCAGAAAATTACAGAATGGATCCAGGTGCAACTGATCTCTTCTAACCTCTTCTAATGGTTGGAGGAAACTGGGTGTGTGACCTGGAAATGGTGCAGACAGTGTGGTTCAAATCTACTGGATGGTTCCAAGGGCTAGCTCCTCGAACTGGAATTCTGCATGGGTGTGACTATGTTAGTGTTGTTAGAATAATGCGTAAGTATGTCCACATAAATGTGTTATTATAAGTACTCCACAGCCTGGCATTATGGAGTTCTGCATAAATCTGCATAAATCTTAACAACTATGGAGACTGTTTTGCCTCAAACTCAGTCTTCCTATCCTTACTGCACACCTATCCACTTAATGTACTTTAGAATTGCAAGGGAGCACTTAGAAAATGGGAGGGGGGAATACTTAGTTCAATATCATCTTGTCACATGACACAAGATGATATTCCATAATGAGACTCATGATGTCATCATGTGGAACATGATGTCATCTTTTAAAACACCAGTAACACAGGAAGTAGCTGCAAAGGAAGGTGAAAAGTTCAACACTGGGTTTGAGTAAGCCAGACAGGATCAGAGGAGGGAGTCATCGACAGGTAAAAGACATACGGGGCCACAAGTAACGACTTCTGGGAGTTTCTCAATGTTGAAAAACTTAAAATTATTGGATTGTGCTGTGTGCTGTATGCTTAATTTAGCAATCCTATTTTAATAATGACAGAAAGATATTTAGTCATTTTTTTAGAACAAGGGTTTTAGCTATTGCTAATGTTAGTATCCTTCAACCTTTCAGTTACTAATGAATTTTAAGCAAACCAGACATAATCAGAATATTTTATATCACCTGAGCACATAGTTAGACATCAAATAGCAAAGTTTGATATAAAAAAAAAAGAAGCCATCTAGATGGCAGTTAGAACAAACCAAAATACAAGGAGCACAGAGTTTCATTCTATTGTATTTCATTCCTGATGCTGAGACATCGTTTTCAAGTTCTTGGGTTATTTTCTCCCGCGTCTCACTCCTTTGAACTCACCTGTGCCCACTTCCTGCATGTGATTTGCCTCAGTCCTCTGGGATACTCCTCCAGACATCCCGGTGCAACCATAGGCCGAGGCCTCCAATGTCGCTGAACATGGGGGACCCCTGCTGCCATCAGGGAGAAGCAAGCTGTCTGTGGCTGGGGAAGGTCCAAGGGTGTCAGAGGCCTATTAGGGTAGGGAGACTGGCGTGTGGGGTCCAGTGTACTCAGCTATAGTTTTCTTGCTTGCTCCCCCAACCCCCCAGATGTCCTGCCTACCTCCCCTGATGTAGAGGGACACCTCCAGCACCCTTCCTATAGACAGGGCCTTGGCTCATGGCATGTGGCCATCCACGGTGTTAGTGCCTTTATGCCAGCTTCCATAGAAGGCACTAGAAGTGGGTCTCTCTACTCCCTCCCTCACAGCCTGAACACACTGCCATTGCAGCATGTCCCAGACTGCACTGACCAACTGGCCAGATGGGAGGTGTGGAGTTTGCATTGCGCACAAACAGGTGCACTATGTGCTACCCCCCCCAACAGCCACAGGTCTGGAATGGTTTTGATGGTTTTAAAAGCTCCTGCATCATTGCCAGGCCCACGGCAAAAAACATGAGTACGACTGGGTGATGCTATGTGATCATTAGAAACCCATGCCAGCTTCATCCTGACATTTCCACATTGGGGGTACAGTGTGCACACCTGAAGGCTGGTCCCAGGGGACAACATAGAAATATAGAAACATAGAATTTGCCACCAGAAAAAGACTACTTGGCCCAGTCAGTCTGCCTAAGTGTTCCCTGCCTATTCTTCCTCCACAGACCCTATCTGGTCTCCAGCGACCCTCCCCACTCTCTACTTCTTTTCTAATCTACTCCTGTGTTTTTCCCATACGTGCTTGAAGCCTCCAACATTCTAGCCTCCACCACTTCCATTGGCAGTTTGTTCCAGGCATCTACCGCCTTTTCAGTGAAGAAATATTTCCTCACATCGCTCTTGAACTCCCCCCCTTTAGCTTCATTGCATGCCCCCGGTCCTGTTGCTTGTCCACCTTGAACTGACAGGACTGGTAAAACCTGCTCTAAGCTGCCATCTTCATTGATTTGGGACACTAATTACAAAATAAGTAATAAAAATGGTTTACAAACTGAGTGGATTAAAAATGTTGAGCAAAGAGTCTACGGATGTCTGGAATTACAATGCCATTTAAAAAGATATGGTTACATTATTCCCCATTATAAGATCCCACTGTTTTGAGGATGTACGATCTAATGTGGACAAGGAGTGGGAAATGAGTTGGTGGCACCTCTAGTGAGACAGAAAATTGTTGCAGCGACTGAGTAAATAAGCAAATACAGAAAAAGTAGTAATACTGAATAGTCCTTTAAATCCCCACATTAACACCACCTCTTCCCCTATGTGGCCTGTTACTTACAGAACAGATTTCTTCTTTGTTTCTTTCTGGCCCAGTGAACAGGACATCCTTGCAACCATCAGAAACATCAGGCCATTCATCTGAAATCAAGGCAGCGAAAAACAGGGTCAGAAATTAGCTTGTGCAGGACAGTATGCAACATCCTACCTGAAATGTGATGTTGCATCACCATTTAAAATTCCATGTTACATGCATTCTAAAAATGATTACCTTGGAGAAGGAAGACTGAAAAGGATGCAGGGCTGTTTGGCACCACTTGGAGTGTGAGTGCCAACACAGGAGAGAACACAGACGCCTGGTGCAAGTCAATTACCTTGTGAGGCACACGGCGCAAAGTGATATACAGCAAGCAGAGTGAAAGGTGAGGTGACATAGGGGGGAATGGGAGGAGATTTCAGCACTGTACACAGAAATGAAAGACCTGTGACAATGCCTGAAATTAAAGTGCTCTCTTTTTAATACCATTAAAAAAAACAGAGAGAAGCTTTACTGATGTATGTAGAAACATTTTTACGTCCAGTGTTCAGGAAGGGATTGTATTTCAGCTTTGTGGAGCCCACTGTCTGATCCCTTACACTTCCCAAAGTGCTGATCCCACCCCCTGTGCTCAGATGTCTTTTGGCATCTCAATTTGGAGGGGGGCGCTTGCCACACAAATTGATGTGCGTGTTTTTTCAAATACATTTTTTGTTATATTTTAGAGGGCCTGTTGTTTAAAATCAATGTTAACACCAAAGACGCTCAAATATTCTCAATCAAACTCTCCATTGGGTAACAGAATAAGACCCTGTTGCTAACCACTGTCTACTTACCCCCCCCCCCCCGGGAAACAAAGCACAGGGTTGAACAATTCTGTGATCACTGTAAACAGGTTAAACAGGGGTGGGAACATATAATCCTAGGGGACTTTCAATCTAATTGGTTGGCCCAGGACACCGTGGCTATCAGGGATAAAATCCACAGCCTTTACCTTACACAGATGGTTCCTGATGTGACTAGGAGGAATTACTGCACTGGCACCAGCACCCTTATAGACTGGCTTCTCGCCTCCTCTCATGGACATATATCAAACATAACTGTTCTACCTGACACCTTAAATGACCATTCATCCATTGTCTGTTACTGAACACACAAAGGTACAAAAGATCCCCCTCAACTCATCAAAAACTGATCCCTAAGAAAGGGCAAGCTTAGCAATTTCAAGAAATACCTAGCTAGTGTGGTCTGGACCCCGATGGATGACTGTGTAGATGCAAATCAAGCCCTTGATTACTTCACCAAAATCTTCACTACACCCTGTGACTTGTATGCTCCAATCAGGACCTCCAAAGTCAAAGGCACTATAAACCCCTGGCTTACTAGCCCATTCATCGAGCAAATGAACCACCGGGACCACCTCTGGCACAAAGCAAGAACTACTGACTGTCAGGCTGACTACACTGCCTACAGAACAGCCAGGAATAAGTGTACTAGGCTGGTGAGAAATGCAAAGGCCTCCTATTATAAAGACCAGCTGGAAAAAAAACTGGGTTAATGGGAGGGATTTTGGAGCAATGCTAAAGCTCTGACAGGCAAGGCTTCTAGAGCTCCCTTCTGGCTCAATACAGCAACCAAATGGCCTAGCAAATGTCTTTAATAATGTCTTCATGGACCTTAGCTCAGTTCTACCCTCTGAGTACCTAACGACTCAACCCACCAGCAACCCCTCCAATACGACCCCTCCATCTTCCTCCACGCTGGTCAACCTCCATTCTATTTCAGGCAAGTCTCCAGGGCTAAGGCCATTACATATGTTAAGAGAGTTCTGGGCAAAACAAGGGTAGGAAGGGACACCATAGATAGGAAGCTAGTCGCCCTCTCTTTGAAAGAACTTGCTCTGCCACTCTCAAAGATATTTAATATATAAATGAGAACTGGGGTGTTCCCCAATAAGTGGAAGATAACTCTAGTTACCCCTGTTTTCAAAAATGGGGACAGGACTAGCCTGGGAAACTATTGACCTATATCCATACTATCCCCCTTCTCAAAAGCGCTGGAAAGAATTGTCTCTGGATCAACTCACTGAATAGCTGTATAAATATAACCTACTCTGCCTGCAACAGCAAGGATTTCGGAAGAATCACAGCACAGTCACTGTGTTTATAGATTTTACATCACACCTGTATGACGCTCTAGACACTGGAAAGACAATGGGGTCTATCTTCATAGACCTCACAAAAGCATTCAATACTGTGAATCACCAGATCTTACTAGACAATCTGCTAACACTCGGCCTGTCCCGTGACACTGTCTCCTGGTTTTGTAGCTACTTGTCACGATGATCACAGTATGTGAGAATAGGAGGGGTAACTTTTGACCCAAGGGAAGTAACACTAGGAGTCCCCTAGGTTTCAATTCTAGGACCCCTACTCTTCAGCCTCTTTATAAACACTACACCCAAAGCTTGCCCAGCTATGATGCTCCTTTACACAGAGGATGCGGTGATCTCCGTGCCTGTGAACCACCCGACTGAAATTACTGTCAGTCTACAAACTAGTTTCAGACAGTTTGAGTCTTGGTTCTCTCAAAACCAGCTCCTCCTAAACTACAAAAAAACCAGGATCATGCACTTCTCACTCCCACACTCAAAGAAGAGCAGTGAACCTCTAAACATCCTTAGCCAAAAGGGGGACACCACCGAACAGGTAACATCCTTTAAATATCTTGGCATTCACCTGGATGACACTCTTTCCTTCACCACACATATCGACCACAAAGTTAAAACAGCAAATGCCAAACTAGGAATCCTTTACTGCCGCAAACAGGCTTTGACCCCCGATGCCTTGAGACTAGTAACCAAGAGTTCGATACTGTCTTCCATAGACTACGGGCTCATCATCTACAGTGCTGCAGCAGATTCAGCACTGCAAAGGGTTAAGCTACTACTAAATAAAGCCTGTCATTTGCTGCTAGGGGCCGGATACCTGACCCACACTTGTAGGCTCTACTCAGGTACTGGGTGGCTCCCCCTGCACCTTAGGGCTAGGTACCAGACGTGCCTTATGGAGGAAAAAAGCCCTCCTTGGATTAGCACCTGACTCCACGACTACTATGTTCCAACACAATTCATCCTCTATAATGACTAGAAGATCTTCTAAAGGTATGCTGCAGGTCCCCTTCAAGTGCACCTCCTTTGCATAGTGTTCTCTTGTCTACCGTGGACCTCAGTGGCTTAATGACCTCCCCTGCCCTCCTCCCTCCTAGAATATCAAAATATTGGCCCTTTTAAAAGAGAACTTTGATTATTCATAGCCCAGACAAACCACTGTGACTGTTTCACTTAACAGTGACTCTCCCTGTCTATACACCCCCTCCCATCCTCCCCCCTAGGACCTTCTCTGGCTGTTATCTACTAACCACTGGCACTTTGAAACTGAGTTGAGAATCCTAGCTTCTCGATTTTGAGACCTAATGCTGTTCCTCATGTTGCACTTGTATCTGCCAACCACCTGTTATTCTGAATGTCATTTTTGGATTTTGTCACATTTTTGGATATTGTGTTTTGCACTGCATTGTATTGTTTGTGAGAACTATAAACAGGGTTCTGATAGGTCAGCAGCTCATAATTATCATTCTGTGCACAAATCATAACATAGTAAAAACTCCACAAAAGTGATTCCATGAAGTGAACTGTAACAGAATGCTGCCTATAAAAACATAACAATGCAAACTACAGCTTTACCTATCAGAGTATTTACAGTTAAATATGGATACTTTAGGAGAATGCATATTGTTTCTGAGAATAAGAACTTTATAAACAGCTGCCAATTAGCACAGATGCCCTATCCCCTTTAAGGTCTGTTCCCAGCCATCGTCACTAGAGACTCTCTGAATGACGATCAGGTGCCACCTGGTGGCACCCAAGGGAGCTACTAGCCCATGAGCATGGAGGGTATCGAGCCTGAAACACCGATTCTGGGATTTGGTCCCAAGGTAACTTGAAATACTTAACTAACCCTAATTTTATTAAAAAGGATTAATTGATGGGCGCATTTTACTTAAGTAGCATTTGCTTGTGACACTCTGAATGCTCAAAACTTTTGTGCCTGTGAGAAGTCGCACTTGTTAATGTGATCCTAGCTTTTTCTGTTCATTATTCTGTAGTGTTTGCTCAGTAATGCCAGACAGCTCTTGCTGACAGTGGCTATTCTTGCTGTGCTCATTATACCATCAGTGGCTCTCAGATTTGATTGAAGGGGAGCTGTGTTGAAATAAATGTGAGGACTGTTATTGTGTTTCAGCTGAAGTATGCCTCAGTGTCATCTTTGGAGTCTGGCACAATCACCCTGCCAGGTCAGTAAAGTTAGCTAGGCTACTGAGATGCTGGAAAATGTGTTGAATCATTGCACAACACTGGGATCCCCAACACTGATCCTCCGCTCATCACAATAAGATTGATGGGACCCCACTGTTTAACTGAACACCGTCCCCAGAAACTCTTGCAAGACACACAGGATAGACAACAAGAATAACATTTAAATTACCACAATAACCACGGCAATGGGTCCCACGAAGCTCCAGATCAACTTATCATGGACTGAAATCCAGCAGAAGTCAGGGTTTCCATAGCCTTCTGGGTCTAAGCCCACCGCCAAGCCTGTAGCACAAAGGCAAACATGGTAATTTACTTGTTATTTATTTACAATAATTATCCAGGAGGGCACACTGAGCTGAAGACATACTGAATCCAGGTGCATCCTGGGGGATGGGTACATGGGAAGCATAAGAATGCAACAAGTAAATCCAACATCCGTTAGTTTATAAATAAAAAAACACAGTGCCACGTGCACAGTATCCAATGGAATAAGTAGAAACAGGATAACTAAGTTATGAAGCATCACATATGGCAAGCAGTGGCACTGAAGGCAAAACTCAACCTTCAGACCAGCAAGGGGAAAGAGACAAGAAAGGTGGGAGTACAGGGTTGGGGAAAGATCGAAAAGAAAATGTGAGCACCTTTGCAGTGGGTCACATATATCAACATTTGGTTTGTGTGGCTATCATCTGTTCAGTTTCAGATAGTTCCCATTGTGTGAGCTACCTGCTGATCCGGAGCCAGTCCTGCACTATCCAAATCAATTAGAAACATTGACATAGTAACATAGACTTTGACTGCAGATAAGGACTGCTTGGCCCACCTAGCCTGCCCATTTCCCTACCTATTGGATAAGCTGCAGATTCAAGTTAACCAACAGCCTATTTCCTCCTACCCCCCGCTATAATTGCCTTATGTCTGTCCCATGCATTCTTGAATTCCCCCACTGTTTTTGACTCCACTACCTCCTCTGAAAGGCAGTTCCATGTGTCCACCACCCTCTCTGTGAAAAATACTTCCTCACATTGCCCCTGAGCCATCCCACCTCTATCTTCAAATTGTGCCTCCTTGTTCTTGCTCATCACTTTTTCTGAAAGATGCTCCCCTCTTGGACTTTGTTCATTCCCTTGAGGTACTTTATGTCACAAACCCACTCAGCAGGTCAGGCCCTCTACTCCCAAAGTGCCAACCTCTGAGCGCAGTCTTGTGAACAGTGTAACAGACAAGGTAACCCTCTTGTCTGTTTTTGTGAGTTCGGATCAACCTTTGGTCTCAAGTTCAGGAGGGATTCAAACTGTGAACCTCTTGCTAGCGTACCCAATGCACAGGCTCAGATATTTCTGTCTTCGGGGGGCCAGATATCTTTGCCTATGGGCCCCTAACCAGGTATACAGAGATGAATCCTTAAAAACTTTAATAAAGACCTCAGATTTTAAAACGCTGCTCTTTCCAGTTTGGCACTATCATTCAAGCTTATGTTTAGTATCTGCAATAACCATAAATACTTTTCTGACAACTAAAAGAAATTCAAAGACAGACCAAGTAAGTTCTAAAAAGAATTTTACTAAAATAGTTAAAAATATGTAAAGCACAAAATACAGAACTCTTATATCATAAGACATACAAATCTTTAAAAAAAAGAACAAGGTTTAAACAGTGCGCATTCCTACTTACAGTACTTAGATTTTAAATCTTTCTACATACTTGTTTACAAGTGCTCCAAAGATCTTTCCTCAGTCAGAGTCTAGGTTAAAGTGTGTGTAAGTAAAACAGAGTATTCCTTAAACAACTGTATGGGACAACCCATTTTTGTGTGAGGTCAGCTAGCTCCTCCTCTGTCAGATTATGTATAAAAAAATATATATCTTATACAAAAGTATTACATTCTGCAACTTCAGCATAATTCATGTCCTTCAAATGACACTTCTTTTGATCTCATAATAAGCTTCCTCCCTCCAGGGCATGAAAGCATCCCCATGATCTCACACTTCTATGCAACAACCTGGGTTTTCCTTCCAACGTCATAAAATGGATATGTTATAGCAACTATGGTTGTAATTAACTCAGACATGATCCTTAATTAAGGCCTTACACGTAACACATGGTCTCTAAAAACTGAGTGTGTGTGAACTCACATACTGTCAGAATTTTTCTTATGGCTTGCATCTTTCAGCTGAAATCTGTGGGGGGGGGGTGAGTGAGGTCATTCTAAGAGCATCAGATTTTTTTTTTAGCAGAGACAGTCAGTCATACATTTTATATTAAAAAAAATGATACAGCACTCAGAGCTGTCTGTCTACGTCACACTTGAACGTTTCTATCATGTTCCTCTCTCCTTCCTTTCCTCAAGGGTATACATATTAAGCTTGTTTAGTCTCTCTCTTCATATGGCTTCTGTTGTAGACCCTGTCCCATTTTAGTTGCCCTCCTTTGGACTGCCTCCATCCTGCCTATGTCCTTGCAGAGATGGGGTCTCCAGAACTGCACAAAGTACTCCAGATGGGGTCTCACCAACTGTCTGTACAGAGAGATAACAACTTCCTGATTTCTACTGGGGATGCCTCTCCCTATGCATCCCAGTATCCCTCCAGCCCTCCTTACTGCCTTCTCACATTGCTTGCCTACCTTAAGGTTGTCTGATATGACTACCCCCCCCCCCCAGGTCCCTTTCCATTAGCCAGGCCAAATGGATCTGATACATTTGTACAGTACTCTGTCTGAGCCTTCTGATATCCTGCTGTGTCAGATAGTCCACTATTCACATAACCTTAGCCACCCCCACCCCACCTACCCACACACACCCATCACAGTCATCTGGGTCACCATGGACCCAGCTCATTCTCAAGAGAAAAAGCATGCCTTTGCAGTCAATGCCACTGCTGCTGTCTGGTCAGCTGTCTAGGAGATGTGTGTAAGGGACAGGCACCCCCCCCGTGTCTAAGGGTACATAGTGGCACTTCTCATTCAGAAAGGCATCCGCCTTACACCATGAAACACTGTCTCTCTATTTTACTTTTACCTTTGCCACAATGGGTCAGGAAAATGGTTCTGTATACATCCTGCCCTTCACCTACTGATATGGCGTCCAGACTTCAGTGATGTTCGGCTCTGGTTTCACTCAAATCAGCTTTTTCTCAACACCAAAAAAATGTCTCAATGACCTTCAGCACAAGGCATAGACTTTCTGACTTCCCTTCACTCCCACCTTCCACACCCTGGATGGGACTCCATTGGAGACTTGTACCTCCTTTAGATACTTTAGAGTCTGGCTTGACAAGCACCTCAACTTTTCTGCTCATATCAATGCCATTCGCAAAAAGCTTCACCCCAAGTTGGATGCCCTATACCGCAACCGTGGATGCATCCTGCTGCTGGCTCAACGCACAATTGTGCAGAAAAAGATTCTCCCCTTTTTTGACTATGGTGATATAGTCTACAATGCCACACCCAAGTCCACCCTAGCCAGAATGGACCCTCTCTTCCACTTCTTCTGCCGTTTTGCCCTTGACTGTCCTCCCACCACTCATCACTGTGTCCTCTACCAGATCCTAGGCCTTCCCTCACTCCAGGATCGAAGACAAGCCCACTGCGCTAGGCTTACAGCAAAGTTTTGGACCCAGTCCTTGACCCCCACCTCTCCTCAGTCCTAAAATCTGCTCCCCCCTGCGCACCCGCTCAGAAACTCTGACTCCCATCTCTTGGCTGTCCTGCACATGACCACCGCGGCAGGTCAGGCAGCTTTTAACTATCGTATGCCTAAACTGTGGAACTCCCTCCCCACTGCCATTTCAGCTTTCCCCTCCCACTCGGCACCTAAACTCCCTCCTCTTAGCACACTTCACCTCTCCCTGCACTTGTGGACTAAGACCTGCTTTACGCACTGAAGCCTATCTTTCCTTGTACTAGTAATATTTGTGTAGTAACTGAACCCACAATTTTTGTGCCTAGCACAACCACCTACCACTGCAGCTAGAGACCACTACCCCAATCAATTTTCAGGAGTGTTCCATTTTACCCTGTAGTTATATGTATTAATCACCTACTGCTGTATTGTTACGTGCTTGTCCAATTAGCTATGTGATTGCTCTTTTTCTGTAATTTCTGTATTGTTGCATTTCTCCATTGCCCCCACACTCCCCGTACGCATCTGGAATCGAGCAGTACTCTGCTCAGCATGCTTTCCTGGTAAAACTTTTAAATAAATAAATAAATAAAACTGGGACCAGGGCAACCAATGCATATTTCTGGGGTACCACAAACTACCGAGATTTACACACAAACTGAATGTCTATACTGTGAGCAGGGATCAAGAAGCATGTATTTTACAGAGCTGTACCTGTGTAATACAACTTTGAATCGCATTAGCCTCACCTTCTTTAGTTCTTCATAAGCAGTCACCATCAGCATCGATCACATTCAGTTATCATGGGCTCCTATATACACCCAGTATGCTACACTGTCATAGCCATGTTCTCACATTATACTCCTTTTGATTTAAATGGGATAGCTACTGCTGCTATTTCATTTACTAGGGGTCACATTACCCCTCGGTGTATCTGATGCCTGCTACTACACATCTATTTCATTTGCCAGCATCGCCTTTCTTTGACTTTAAGGGGCACTACCATCACTATCACATGCATCACCATTATTACAAATCCTATCACCCATTTTGGGGTCCCTAGTGCCCTGGCATTCCTATAACTGTTTGCGGGTAGCACTCTTCCAGGCAGTGAGACCACTATCCCTGGGGGAAAGCCTGCCTGCGAATTTCGCAGTGTGTGAGTAAGTGACATCCAGTAGACTACAGTAGATCAGCATTAAGACCTACTCCTACATTTAGTAAATGGTTGGTTTGGCTATGTGTGTCTCCTTCCGACACCACACTGATAGCCCTAGTGGCCCACAGAAATGGACTCCCATACCTGGCCGCATCCCGGGAGCTTACCTACTCTAACTCTTATCAGGTGCCCTCCACCTGATGATTATAATTTGGGGCACCTCCCCTGGGAGTTACATAATTGCAAATTACTGCCTAGGCCCTTAGTTTCCAAAAGAGTAACTCAATGAAGGTTAACTTACATATCTGCTCTCTCCTTTGTGTACCGATGACAGGAGTGAATCAGCACAGATCCCAGCAACCTGACTTCAGGGGTGGCCCTCTACTACTCCCATGTGTCATCAAGTTTCTCCAGCTTTCACTTCTCCTAGGCAGGACTTCTTATCTGATGTCCCATAGGAGCTTCTGCTATGGGACTCTTACTAGCTCCTGAGCCTCTGGAGACCTCAACTAAGGGGACCAGTGCCACCAAAACTCAGGGACCCTGCCACCATCATTGAGCCACTGGCTCTCTAGGCTAGGTCACAGTCAGAGAGCCTAGAATCTCCTCCTGTCCCTCTGGTCTTCACAGGACTTTTCACCCCCCCCCCGACCCACAGCTTGACTTCCCCTCTTATAGAGCACAGGGAAAAGAGTAGAACCATGAATATTCTTGCCCAAGTTTCCTGCCTCTGGCTGGGTCAGGAATTGCTAGGCACAGACTCCAGATGCCACGTCCCCAAGCGGGGGCCGACTAGAGAAACTACTCTCAAGGTCAGGCTTAACCCTTCGAATGCTGTCTTGTAACTTGCCTCAGGCTGGATGAAGACAGAGTCAGGCTACATGGATAAAAACTAAGAGCAGGGAGCTGAGTGCCTAACCTTTACAATCTGCTTCATCCCCCATCAGCCCCAAATCAGGGCATCCAAGAAAACTTGTGAACGCAGGTCCCACTCTTTACATCTGGGTTAGCCAAAATATGTGTGCACTTAAGTTATCTATTAGTGTTGCTCAGATAGTGCTTTTGTGGATCCTACCACTATCTGTCAGATAGTGCTGGTATCCTGACTTGGATCCTACTAGAAATCCTACCAAAGACAGATGTAGGATCCAGGGTCAGATAGTGATGGATCCTAGTTAGGATCCAGGGATCCTAGGTCAGATAGTTAGGATCCAGGATCAGATAGCGATGGATCCTAATTAGGATCCAGGAATCCTAGTTAGGATCCAAGGATCCTAGGTCAGATAGTTAGGATCCAGGGTCAGACAGTGATGGATCCTAGGTCAGATAGTTAGGATCTGAACTGGATATTAGAGGACAGGATCCATGGTCAGATAGTACTACTATCCTACCACAACAACTATCTGGCCAAATGGGAGGTATCTGTATCTGTTGGTATCCTAAGTTCTAGGATACTATCTGAGCAACACAATTATCTATCTAACTAACTATCTATCTATCTATCTATCTATCTATCTATCTATCTATCTATCTATCTATCTATCTAATCTACCTATCTTATCTATTTATCTATCTATCATATTATCTATTCATCCTATTTATGCCATCTATTTCACCTCTATCTCATTCATAGAAATGTAGACAATGATGGTAAAAAAAAAGACCAAAGGTCCATCTAGTCTGCCCATAGTTCTCTATCTGGCCCAGGACCTATTGTCTGTATAAGGTTTTATCTCTCCTGGTCCACTTCTCCTCTCCCTTCCCTACTGCTACCAACCTGAACAACCACCAGACCTTTCACTCTGTCCCAGCCATGCTTGAAACCATTTATAGTCTTGGTGCCCACTACTTCCACTGGTGGACTCTTCCACAGCTCCAACACCATTTCTGTAAGATAAAACTTCCTTACATCCCTCTTAAACCTTCTCTCCACCAGTTTCCACTCATGATCTTGGGCTCATGACTCTGTGCGCCTGCTAAATGGTTCCCCACAGTTCACCTTGTTTATTCCCTTCAGGAACATGAAGGTCTCTGTCATATCTCCTTCTCTCGCTGGTCTCTAGTGAGTGTATGTTCAGTGCCTTGAAATGATCTTCATAGGATCTGCCTTGCTTGATCCTGAATCATCTTGGTGAATCAGTGTTGCACCATTTCCAGCCTGTTCCCGTGATCCTTAGATGAGGACTCTAGAACTGAGCACAGTATTCCAGGAGGGGCTTCACCAATGACCTAAACTTTGGCAGTAGTTAGGGTGGGTGAATATCTTAATTCAAATTTTTGGACAAATATCTGTATTTGGGGCCCAAATAGTTGGAAATTACGTATTCGTTATTCATGTATCTGGGGGATAGTAGAAAAATAGCCCCCACACTCTTCTCCAGCCCAATCATTTTAAAATACAACTCCTGTTCCCCACCCTCTACAACAAGCCCAATCTGCCTCCCCAGCCACAATTTAAAAGATTTAAAAAAAAAACCTCCTGATAGGCAGCTGGCACAACCTCCGCCTCCAAGGCCGGCCGCTATCTCCTCTAGCACTTTTACTTGTTGTAACAAATTATCCCTCCTGCCACAGCAGCAACACCCAGCTCTCACTCTCCTCCCCCACAGTGCCCAAATTCCATAAACAGAAGCCCCTCCGAGGTATGGTGACAGCAACTGACTCAACCCACCCTCCTCCACAGCCCGCCGCCTTCTTGTGAATGGAAGTGCTCCCATGCTTGTTCACATAGCACTACAGCTGATCATATGATACTGTTTTACTATGCAAGCAAGCGCGGGAGCTCTTTCATTCATATGCAAGTGGCAGCTATGGAGGAGGGCGGGAGGTGTCGGTCACCTTCGCCATGCCTTGGAGGGGCTTCTCTTTATGAAATTTGGGTGCTGGGAAGGGAGGATGGGAGTTAGGTGCTGCTGCTGTTGGGGGGCTGATGTTTTACAAGTACAAGCACCAGAGGAGACGACGGCCAGCTGTGGAGGCAGACAGGTTGTGCTGGTCATCCATCATAGGACTTTTTTTTTTTTAAACCTTAAATTGTGGGTGCTGGGGGGAGGAGGGTGTGATTGGGCTTGTTGTAGAGGGTAGAGGATGGGATTGTAGTTTAAAATGACTGGGCTGGGGTGGAGTGTGGGGGCTGTTTCTTTTTCCTTTTGGTATTTTCCAAATACCAATAGGCATGAATAGTGCCACTATTTGTTATTTGTATTCAAATAATGAATAGTGCATTATTCGTGGTATTAGGGAAATACTATTGTTCCTCGCACACCCCTACTAGAGTATTTCTTTTTCCTGCTGTCAGTACCCCTTCTGATACACCCCAGCATCCTATTAGCCTTACTATAAGCCTTGTTACACTGGCCTGATAGTTTGAGGGAGTCACTAATGATGACTCCCAGATCTCTTTCTGCTCTCTCTCTCTCTCTCTCTCTCTCTCTATCTCTCTCTCTCTCTAAATGTGTATATGTATGCATATCCATGGGTACCATGGGAGTGCAAATATATTTGGAAGATAAAAAGCTGATATTATCACTGGAGACATACCTACAGTGAAAATACCATGTTATTTGCAAAGTAACTATGTTACCTGCATAATAGCCACAATCCTTGCTTTTTTGTTATTGTTGTTTTTAATTAGTACTTTATTGGGGGTTTTGTACCCTGGTTTTCTCCCGTCCCTGTCTCAGCATGAATGCGTGCATGTGGAGGCATATGCACGTCGTGCCCGAGATGCCTTCCCTTCAGGTTGCCCCTTCCCGCCTGTGCCATCACTGGACCTCCACCCGGTGGTGACAGAACTATGGGGGTGCGAAAACCTCCCCAGGATAGGAGAGCTGCCATTAGGTGGCTCAATCCAGCTCCCTCCCTGCCAGCTCCCCTGCTACCCAAGGTCGTTCTTGATCCCGGGTTGCCAGCGTGGCATGAGGTAAGGCATTTGGCGCCTCAACACTCAGTGCCACCAGGCTGGCCACAACCCTTGCTTTTAACATGAACTGGCTCCCTGTGAGCAGCACATCAAACAGTGGCACTTTCACTTTAACCACAAAAGTAAAAGGCTTGGATTAGCATTATTAATAAGGTGGGAAAAAAACTGTAAAAATGTAATCCATTTATGTAACACAACCCTTTTTTTTACTTGCAACAGACACACACACACACACACACACACAAAAAGTGGGAACTCCCATGGTATACATCGGATATCCCATGAGGCAGCTCCAAATCTGCATGTTATTCGGTTTGAAATGTCCATGTTATTGCCACTGTGCAACATCAACATTCCAAACCAAATAACATGCATACTTGAAGCTACCTTGTGGGATATTCCCTATGTATACCATGGGAGTACAAATACATCTTGCAAATAAAAAGTGTTGTCCTGACCCAACAAAAGCAAAACAAATGCCGAATGTTGGCTTGCTGGCATTGGTAGTGCAGGAGTTAGAGATGCATAACAGTAGTGGCAGTGAAGTACTGAACTAACGTCAATACCCCCCCCCCCGCAGAGACTGAAAGGCATTAGGAGTGTGGCTTTGGGTCATCAGCCAGAACGCTTATGCCATTCCACATCACCTCACCCTGCAGACACCAACAGGTGTCGTGGTATGCTTTGGGGCCTTCGGCCCTTATGCTCACCCCATTACATAAGGAAATAATCTGAGATGGCTGCAATATAGGAGAATGGGGTGAACGTTAGGGTGGCAAAACCCAAGGCACACCTCAATGCCTGTCAGTGACTGTAGGGTGGGGGGTAGAATGCTGTGAACATTACGGCCGATGAACCCAAGTTACGCCCCTGACGCCTGTCAGTCTCTACAGGGTGGGTGTATGGTTGGAAATCTTAATGCCCAGGGCGTTTGTCAGTATTTTCACTCCACATTTTCAACATTGGCTTTTTGGGACCCCACCTCATGAACAGTGGCACTATCATTTCGTTACTCAATTCTGAAAGGTGATTTCGCACAGCAACTGTGCCATTGGGAGGCACAGGTGAGGAAACACATTTTGGGCAGGATGCAAAAAATGACAGCTGTACTGTTTATGAGGAGATATGAAAAAATAGCAATGTTGAAAATCTGGAGAGAAAATACGAAAAATTTTGCGAACTTATGAGCGTGTGTAGATACTGCGTAATGCACGCCTGTAACAAGGTCATTTTTGGGAATATTTTCACCAGATTTTCAACAAGAGCATTTTGGGACCTCTCCTCATGAACAGTGGCACTGTGATTTTGTTACTCTGTCCTGAAAGTTGATTTCGCACAGCGACCGTGCCCACTGTGCACCAGAGGTGCAAAAACATGTTTTGGGCAGGATGTAAAAATGTTAGCTGTACTGTTCATAAGGAGGTGTGAAAAAATGGCAACGTTGAAAATCTGGAGTGAAAATATTAAAAATTGGCGAAGTTACAAGCGTGCGTAGAAACTGTGCAATGCACACTGGTAACGCAGTCATTTTTTGGAATTATTTCACCAGACTTGCTACATGGGCTTTTTGGGACCTCCCCATATGAACTGTGGCACTGTTGTTTTGTTAATCGGTCCCAAAAGGTGATTCCGCGCAGCGACGGCGAAATCACCTTTCAGGACTGAGAAACGAAATGACAGTTACATGTTCATGAGGTGGGGTCCCACGAACCCCATGTTGAAAATTTGGGACCCAAATTCTTAAAAATAGCAGAGATAGCAACCTAAGTTGAAACCCCCCCATTATAAAGCTTACCGTCATTTCTTCAGTTCGCAGTTCAGCTTTGAAGAGTGCAGACTTGTCCCGCTTCAGAGAAGATCATGGCTCCCAACCTCCAACGGTAAGTATGGATGAGGGGTGCAGGGAGGTGGGTGCGCAGGAGGAGGGTGGGGATGGGTGAGGGGATGAGGAGACATCGGTGGACCATTTTCTGCTTTGCAGGGAACAAAACAGACCACAAGGGAAGGTTTTCTTTATTTACAGGCTTGGACCACTTGGCACTTACATACACAAAAAAAATTGGCACACTTGGGTGAGTTTCCAGTGTGCCACTATTCGGGGAGGGGGGGATGCCAACATGGGACTGGGCACCCACACCTTGATGTCGCCAAGCCGAATAGAGGGGTTGGGGGGGCACATCTGACACCGGAAGTGGGCATCCCACTCGTGGAAAAGAGAAGCTGTTTAACCAGGAAAGACACACTACAAGGGGGGATGCTGACGCAGGGATTGGGCACCCCAATGTTGGGATTGTATAGCGGATGGCTGGAGCCGCCATATGTATTTAAATGTTTCGTCAGGAAAGGCACGTAATGGAGGCATGTCACATCTGTCGCTGAAATGACGAGGCTGTCTCTGATTGCAGTGGCAGATTCATTTCGAGTTGGTGGCACTCTCTGAAACTGCTGTCACTGGCAGCATGCTCACTGGTTGGCGGCTGAGGGACACACCTACAAAAGCATCCCCTGCATTCACCACAACACTGACACACCTCTGAAAGTGCTACTACCCTAATATGTTGTTTGTGCATGCATGCAAGCCAACATACTTAATGAAGTTGGTCACTGAGCACGCTCAAAAATTTATCTAGCTCATTTTGTCCACACTGGGCATGCTCAAAAACTTATCTCACTTGTTTTGGCCACACTGAACATGCTCAGAAATTTATCTCACTCATTTTGACCATATTGAGCATGCTCAAAAATGTACTGTGAGATGGCATATGCTGTAGCTTTTGAACATTATGGATTAGCATCCCTCATGCTGAGCCCTTGAACAGAGGGGCACAGCTTACATTTTGACTTTTTTTCTTTTGTAACTTTTTACCATACAATAGGGTGAGCTGATAAACCATAGTGTAAATCTATGTATCTGCAGAACCATTAAATAAATCTCCACAGCCATTAAATAAACAGATGTTATTTAATGGGTCATGCAAACTTGACCATTAGTGCAGCGTAGTGCCACTCAATAGCCACTGAATAATTAAGCAATAAAGCACTCCATGGTGTGTGTTATTGTGTAATAACGTCACTCCTGGGGTGGGTTGAAGCACAAGGCGGAGCCGAGTGCTTCCACCACCTCAGGAGTGTCGTTATTACACAATAACACACACCCTGGAGTGCCTTATTGCTATTATACAATGGCTCGTTTGTTAATAAAAAAAAAAATAAGAATAAAAACATTTTTTTATGCGTTTTATGTTTGATTTTTGTGTGTGGAGGTATACCATTATAAAAAAAAGTGCAGAATACTTTCCACCACTAGGTGGAGGTACAGTCTGAATGATCTTGGCTGCCCAGTTTGTGTTCTGTGTCCTGCGTGTTAATATGATCTTTATCAATCCCACCACCACCACCAGCCCATCTGTTAAATTGGGCTCTGTTTCATGTTTTCTTTTTTTTTTGTGGTCAAAATTATCTTTGTTTGTGTGGTTGACGACGCGAGCTGCTCGGCAATTGTACAGCAAACGTGTAAACTGTGCACACCCTGACAAGACAACGGTGGCAGAGAGGCGATGGAAAAGCCGCTTGCTGTCACGGCTTCCTTTTGTTTCCCCTGGTGAGTACAGAGGAGCAGGGTTGGAACAGAGGATGTTCAGTATGTCAGTGCACAGACTGAGGAAATCAGGCTTTTAGACTGTATGGTGGAAAAGTACTTTCGGTTGTGTCCGAGTTACATGTAGGTTTGTTTTGTAAAGCTGAAAAATGAAGCCATTTCCTTGTCGATAGTGTGACAGAACGCTGTGTTCTTTTTTAAGCAAACCGCGGAAGTCACAGCTTCAGTTTTGTTTTCAGGGAAAAGAAAAATACCTGAGGTTAGGAAACTGGGTTGTGAATAGGATCTGACAGTAGGCTTATTGAGGAGAATGATGGGGAAGTCCGTGAAGGTCCGCTCCGTTCGTGGGTAAATAGCGGGGATGAAGTAGCTGTGGCTGGATTTCTTGATGTGTTTTATGGTCATTTGGGGTGTCTGGACTTAATATAGTGATGTTATCATGAAATAACATCACTGTTCCAGGCACTCACTGACCAATCAGTGACGAGGAATTTTTCTTGCCATTGTATAATATGTATTGTGCTACCGTGCATAGCACGCTATACTGCACTAACAGTCAATTGTTGCATGATTACCATTGTCTGTATAGTAAACATGTCATCCCCCCCCCCCCACACACACACACACACACACAATAGATGGCCCTAGTGTATAAATGGAATACATGATGGCAAGCCAGTGAATACACTGTTTATCTGAACTCATGGAGAGTGACATTGGGAACCAACATTCGTGGCTCAGCTCTGCCACTCATGAGGTTATCCGCGGTCACTCTACTTGTTCAGATAAATTTTGTATTCAATGGCCAGCCATCACATACACCAGGAGTTGGGGTAAAAATGATGAGATAAAAAAGCTATTTTGGCTATTGACATCAATAACAGCAACATATAAATATGTTGCTGTTACTTTTGTCATAATGGATATTTTTAAAGTTACTGTCATCACAGCAGAATACTGAACCAGTCATAGACCAGCTTTCTCAATGCTGGTGACATCATAATGCCCAGTGCCTCACTGAAGCAAGCTAATAAAATCAAAGAAAAACAACAAAATCTTCAACAACTACAGATTCAAAAGCTATAACTTGCAGACTACTGCTGTATATATCAAATCTACAATAGCCTAACTCAAAATAGGCAATTTATCATCACTTGTGAGTGGGCAGGACTTTCATAACTCACTCGTGACTCTGCTACTTGTGAGTTATGGCTCAGCCACCTCACACATGAAGATAAATTTAATTTTTGAGTCAACCCATTGTATATCACATATGTATAATAACACAGGGTAGCTTTTGTACCCTTTTCAGGTTATTTGGCCTGTAATGAGTTAACTCCAACCTGCCTAGGTATCTCCCAGTCAGTGTGATTGGCTGGGAGCTCCTACTGCGGTGGCCAGCAGCTGGAGACAATGGATCCACTTCTCAAAGCATTCTGGATGCCACAAGGAGCTTGTGTCACACAGAATGACGCAAGGAGAGACTTGCATCAGGAATTGTGCCATGCGCACAGCCTGTGGCAGCCACAGGCTGCATGTGCCAAGGGGGTCTTGCACCATCTTTGCAGCACAGAAAGGGGTGCGACATGGTGCATGGAGCCTTGCGCCAGGGCAATGCTGCCACATCCCCTTTTATGGCATTCTGTAATGTGGATGGTGCTGCCAAAAGCAAACACCCGCTAGACCAGCCAGGGCTGGTGTAATGGTCCTTGCATCACCCACGGAACCCTCCCTGGGCTGGTGATGTTGGTGTATGAGTGCAGTTACGCTGTACAGTGTGATCCCAGGATAGCCCGGCTCAGCAACAACATCTCATTTTCGGCAGGGTCTGTTTCTACCCATTTCTGCATCATGCTGCACGACTACAAAGTGACAGAATGTATAGCTGATTCAGACATTGCAGAAGTGCCACATACAAATATAGGATAAATATATACATATATCTATACAACACCTATATTACTGTGTTACACTCCTGCACTGTCAGACTCATCTGTGCATACTGTTTGTTTGTCTTCCTGGGGAGTAGTGATAATATATTTGTGCTGTTGAGTGCAGTATATATATACCCATGTATGTGTATGGATCATCTGCAGCACCCTACTAAGTATGTCTACAGTGCCACCCGACCACACCTGCAGCTTGCGGCTAATCCTCCAGATGTGCCGTCTGAGTGGCACATGGCCACAGTTGCCGCAAGTCATCAGGCTTTGTCACCAGGACCCTGCCCAATAGAAAATCGGGTGCAGGGTCCCTGGCACACCAAGCTTTGTAGCAAGATGCCTTTTACCACAGCTTGTGTCAATCTAAGGACCCTTTGAGAATCAACCTAGTGAGTCACAACAAGTTTACTCCAGTTTAATCAGCTGGTTGGGAGTAGCTGAAGAAGCTACTACCTCCTGGAGAAAATCAACTCACTCACCAGATTGGTGCCAATACTTCTTTTATTTTTTTAAAGTAAACCCAAGGGTGCTGTTACTGTAAATGTAAGCCAATGTTTCGAGGACTAACATTCCTCTTCCTTAGGACTGTACAGTTACTGTCCCCAACAGTTTCGCTCCCTTGTTCACAAAATTTCAAACTTCAAATTAAAGTATCTGTTTGTTGTTTTTAGCCCTACTACTCTGTTGACATTTCACTAGGAGAGTCTTCTCCTTAGTAACCCTGTGCCCTGACACCTTCGGGATCGCAATGCACCTCTGTCTGCCAACTGACAATGGTCCATTTGAAATTCTGTGAACAAGGGAATGAAACCATTGGGTACAGTAACTGTATCGTCCTGTGGAAGAGGACTGTTAGTCCTCAAAACGTTGGCTTACATTTACAGTATTGGATTTGGCAACCTTAAGTTTATTTAAAAAAACATGAAAGAAATATTGACACTGTAATCTGGTGAGTGAGTCAATTTTTTCCAGGAGGTTGCAGCTACTTCGTGGTGTTTTCTAGAGCACACTCCTCCTGCTATATTTCTTTTTCCAGCAGTGGACCACACCGGATTCCAGTTGGGAGTAGCTGGAGAAGCTACATACAGACCCACTAAGGAGCTGTGAGGCCTAGTTTGGAGTTAGACCCCTCAAATAGCAGGATCTTGGCAGTGGTCGTCTCATCATGCTCCCATGGGGTGGACACCCCAGGGAACTGTCAGATCTACCAAGGAACACATATTATCAAAGAAAATGAGCTAAGTATGCAGCTACTGTGGTAAAATGTAAACTGATTCTAGAATGTAACAGGTACCACAGTAACACCCCGGCAACAAGAAGAACTTTGTCATGGGGTCTTCTGGATTTACCCAGAGATTTTCTGCCCCATAAGGGATGTTGAGATAATGGGTGAGATGGCAGGACTCCCTGAAGCTGCAGTCCCCAGTAAGAAATGCTCCTCATACCCTCCCAAATTGTGTGGTGAGCCACAGTTCCACCACAAATTAGCAAAACAAAAACGCCATGGTCAATTACCATGTGGGCAAAACACCAAGAACAAGTACTGCACGTCTCGATACAGCGGTAAAGAATCACAGCGCAAGGGGATGATGGGGATTCAGCACTAACAACTCTGAGAGTGGGGGAGTCAGGAGGAGGATTTACTATTCTCAACTCTTGGGGAGGCAACTTGGGGAGGATTTACTATTCAAACTCTGGGGAAAGATGCAACTCGGGGGAGGGAGGATTTACTATTCTCAACTTTGGGGCGAGGCAACTCAGGCATTTTACTAGTCACACTCTGGGGAGAGACTCAACATGGGGGGAGAGGCACGATAAAAAACCAAAAACAAAAGGGATGTCAGAATTGAACCCAGCTCTGCTGGATGTAAGAAGCCCATACAAAGCTTGATACTCTAACCACTACGCAGGCAGCATGCTTCAAGGGCACACACTCATGGAGTTAAACACAACAACTACAGAGGAGAAGGAACGAGTCAAACTATGGGAACGCGCTATAAGTGGAAATGCCATTTTTGTACACAACGCGATCTTGACTCATGCTATAAATGCAATGCAAAATTTACCTGAGCTGTTATTCCGACGTGCATTTGATGGTATACCATGAGCCACACACGTCATGGGCTAGCTAGGACCAAACTCAGACAATGGCAGAATACTGTATGCCTATGGACCGTTGAGTTGGCTGTATAATTCCACAGGGTAGCAGACATACGAGAACCTAGTTTGGCTACCACAGACCTTCCCTTAGTGGCAGCAGCAAGGTGGGAACCTGGGTTTAGAGGTCAGTAGGAAGTTATGAAAGGAAGCCCTGTGCTGCACTGTGTACACTGTAAGCTCCTATGCCCTGTCCATTTGTCTGTGCTGGTGCATAAGTGAGAACTCACAGACATAACCGCTGTGTAGATTTACCCCAAGCTGAATGTGTGTTAATATGTCTGCAAATAACTGAAACCAAATTGTGCCCCTGGTTGTGCGCAACCTGGAGAAAATGGACTCTGATTCTATTAGGGCTCTGTGCCCTGAAGTCAAACCTCCCAAAAGGTACACTGGACTGTTATAATAGACTCTCCCCCCCATATGGGATCAGAATCTAGAGCCTTTCCTCAGGTGGGGCTTTATTTTTGCATCAGTTATCATATGCTCATGAGCTTTTATTTTATTAAATGGAGACGGTTCAGACTTTATATTGGATTGCACATTCCCTTAAAGAGCAACTCTCTATTAGAAGAAAAGGTTTGAAAACACTAGATTTATACCAATTGTGTTTTAAAAACGGCATTGTTTTCTAGTTATTTTTTTTTTATTTTTCCCTGTAGTTGGTCTACTAAATATTGTTGCTAATGCAGCAATTATTTCAATGAGTCTTTCAAAATGTGTCTGTTTCCCCCCTGCTAATCACACAGTTCCTGTCTGTGACGTCACAGTCTATAGTCATGGTGAGCACCATGATGTCATAAACGAAGGCACTGTGAGATTAACAGGGGACAGGCAAATGTTTCCAAATGTGTTCTATACAGACATTTTAGATGGACTACTAAGAAGTGCTGTAAATCTCGGACAGGAACATTGAAAATGAAAATATATATTCTCTAGTAAAGTGTAACATCTGAAACATCTTATTTATGAATGCACATGCTGAAGCACAGTTGCTCTTTAATAATTTGCAAGTGTTTTGCCTGCTAACCCTCATAATTTGCAGCCTGCAGTGGCCCTAACACTCACCCCATTCTCCTATACTGTACCCATCTCAGCTTATTTACTTATGGAATGGGGTAAGCATTAGGGCCAATGACCCCAAGGCACACACACACACCCCGACACCTGTTGGTGTGTGCAGGGTGGGCGTGAGGTATTAGCTTTGAAAACCCTAACGTCACATTCCCCTACTTTTATGGATTTGACCCTAGCTAGAGCATGTATGCAGTTTTTTGCAATTTATTTCCTTACTTTCTGAGATAGTATAATAGTAACTTTATTTTGCTATGCGCTCCCATAAGTCCATAATGGTAACCATATGTGCATGTGTGAGCACAGGGCCCTGTGGTGCCTGTACTCCCATGCATGCATATTGTAATTGTCCCTCATTTGCATGTGGGAATGCAGGGCCCTCTCTAGCCATAAGTTTAGAGAGATCATAATGAACCCTGATTTCCCTGTGGGACCACAGGGCCCTTGGGGCCCTGCGGTGTCTTTAGTCCATAATGTTACATGTCCATGTGCTCCCATGCATGCATATTGTAAGTGTCCCTCATTTTCATGTAGGCAAACCAGTACAGATGTCACGTTGAACTGTGATTAACTACTGCTCCGTGGAGTTGAATTTTACATGTTATTAAATGGGATCCCACTGTTTTCTTGCACCTACAGTGTCATTTCATTTCTTTGCAATGACTTGCTGCCAAAAAACAGCAATTTGCTTCTAGCCCAGCACCTGAGAAATCAACAGCATCCCATGCTATCAGAAGGACCTGAAACATAATAATCTTTTGCAGTTTCTGCTGTGGCTGCCCCGTCTCCATGGACTACCATCATCAGTATACCCCCTAGACACCAGGGAGGCGGTGGGCTACAATTACAGTAAAACAAATGTAAAGGAGAACATATCAATACAATACAAAAAAAATTCAAGCACAGAACTGAAAACTCAATTTGTTAGTTGAAACTTAGTTAAAGGCATGACAGCTCGCAAGTAAGAATTACTGAATAAATCTCAAAGAGAGCACTATAGCCTTCTAGCATAGCAAATTGAGTAACCCACTGCATAACCCCAACCAGTTTCAGACAGGACAAGCCCGCCTGAATTTAGGCCAACAATGCAAACTCAAATGCATGTTATTCTGATGGCAGACAGCACGCTTCTGGAACCTCGACATTGGGCAGACATCAGATTATTCTCACTTTGTGGTCCTGGGGCAGCAAGGATTTGTTTCTGAACGGGAAGCCAGTCTTTCGGCCTAGACATTTGGCAAGTTTGTTGATGTGAGTGTTCCATGTTAGGAGACAGTCAACCAAGAAACTCAAATATTTGCATTCTCTAACACTTCAAGGGAGATCCGTATGTGGTAGCAAGGACCAGAGGGGCAGAGCCAGCATAGCTCTTCAGTCATCGGCCAGACCCAAATACCATAGCTTTGCTCTCTCCCACATTTAAAGATAGTTTTGAGATTGACTGGATGGTGTGCGCACAGCTGACGTGGTGACAGTGTAAATACCAGCACTCTTCATCTAATGTTTTTTATTTTATAATGTAAATAATTTAAGAACGATCCAATGGATGACAATTGCATAGGACAACTTAGCTATATGTTGGCAAATATTGGTGAAAGGGAGAAATTCATAGCTTTATTATTTTTATTTTCAGTGTTTTTGGTCTTCTGTGATTTCAGTATGCATCCTGCCGCAGCTTTGAGAACGATGATGCCGTTAACTCCAACTAAGTCAAAAGTAGAGGTGGGCAAAGTGGCCGAAATTCACTCCGTGGAGTGATTCGTATAGTAATGTGGAATCCGGGAAGCGCTCTGCAAAGCAAAGCGGAGTACTTCGCATTATGATGGGGAACGCAAAGTCCAATGAAAACAATGACTTTGCATTATTCCGCCTTCCCCAAACCACTTCTCCACCAATTTTAAGGCGAAGAGACATTGAAATCAATGTACTTCACATCACTTCACCTTGTTATTGAGCTCCAAGGTGAATTTGCAGTGCTTCATGGGATTGCAGGTCACATGAGCTCTAGATTGTTCTGCATAGCCTCAGTTCTGTGTAGTGTGTGTGTAGTGGAAGATGGAGACAGTTTCCTCTCAGAGTTCTGTGATTCAAATCCTTTAAAAGCTATTAAAAAAGCCTTTTTGAGCCTTTTTTTTTGCTCAAAATTTAGTGCATCGATTGTAGGAAACCCTCCTGTGCTCATATCATCGCATGTTTATTGTTTGTGTGTGGATTTTGAATATTAATTTAGAACAGTCAGTCTGTGTACTGTGAAGTATGCTTTGGGGGAGGGGCGCACGTATCTGTGGTGTAGGCAGATTAACTGGGAGAAAAAGGCAGTCTTTCTGTTTTGGTTATATTTTTCTTGTATAACTGTGTTAATGTACACACAGTAATATTTTCAGTAATTCTTGACTTTTTTTTGTTGATTGTAGTGGTGCAGCAGTGTATAATTTCAGTTTGTTTAAAACATTTGTTTATATTGCTAAAGGTTTTCAATTTGTTACTCAATACTTGCAGTGTGTGTGTAAGTGTGTATGCAATGTGTATCATTAAATCAGACACCTTTTATTGTGCCAGAGTAATTGCAGTAGTGTGAACCTGCTATCCACCGCACCTGCATGAATTCTTTATACTGCTTTGTGGTATCTTCACGGGTAGTGGACTGCTACTGTAGTGCACTACCCCCCCCCCAAACCGGCAAAAGGTATTCTTTTCCAGATTTGGATTTGTGACTGGTGAGCACTGGTTGGGTGTTGTTGTGCCTTTGCATCTGACTCTACATCTCTTGAGTGCCCAGTGCAATCTTAATCTGTCTGTGCATTTGCAGTACACCATTAATTATGGGAGACTTTGCATTTTTTGTTACCCTATCATTTCACTTCACCAGAACTGGGGAATTTTCTGGACACAAGACAGTAGCATTTTGGGGATGCAAATTAATTCTGGTGACTGTGTGTGACCACTGCGCACATGACTGAGTGTTCCATTAATTCTGGTAGACTTCGCATTTCTTGTTATGCCCTCATTTCACTTCATCAGCACTGGGGAATTTTCTGGACACAAGACAGTAGCATTTTGGAATGCAAATTAATTCTGGTGACTGTGTGGTCACTGCTCACATGACGGAGTGCACCATTAATTCTGGGAGACTTTGCATTTTTTGTTACTCTCTCATTTCACTTCGCCAGCACTGGGGAATTTTCTGGACATAAGACAGTAGCATTTTGGAATGCAAATTAATTCTGGTGACTGTGTGGTCACTGCTCACATGACGGCATGCACCATTAATTCTGGGAGACTTTGCATTTTTTGTTACCCTCTCATTTCACTTCGTCAGCACTGGGGAATTTTCTGGACATAAGACAGTAGCATTTTGGGGATGCACATTAATTCTGGTGACTGTATATGACCACTGTGCACATGACTGAGTGCACCATTAATTCTGAAAGACTGCATTTTTTGTTACCCTATCATTTCACTTTGCCAGCACTGGGGAATGTTCTAAACACAAAACACTAGCATTTTGGGGTTGCATATTAATTCTGGTGACTGTGTGTGACCACTGTGCGCATGACTGAGTGCACCATTAATTCTAGGAGACTTTGCATTTCTTGTTACACTCTCGTTTCACTTCAGCAGCACTGGGGAATTTTCTGGACACAATACAGTAGCATTTTGGGGATACAAATTAATTCTGGTGACTGTGTGTGGCCACTACTCGCATGACGGAGTGCACCATTAATTCTGGGAGACTTTGCATTTTTTGTTATCCTATCATTTCACTTCGCCAGCACTGGGGAATTTTCTGGACAAAAGACAGTAACATTTTGGGGATGCACCGTAATTCTGGTGACTGTGTGTGACCACTGTGCACATGACTGAGTGTGCCATTAATTCTGAGAGACTTTGCATTTCTTGTTATGCTCTCATTTCACTTCATTAGCACTGGGGAATTTTCTGGACACAAGACAGTAGCATTTTGGGGATACAAATTAATTCTGGTGACTGTGTGTAGCCACTGTTCGCATGATGGAGTGCACCATTAATTCTGGGAGACTTTGCATTTTTTGTTACCCTAGCATTTCACTTCACCAGCACCTGGGGAATATTCTGGACACAAGACAGTAGCATTTTGGGGATGCACATTAATTCTGGTGACTGTGTGTGACCACTGTGCACATGACTGAGTGCGCCATTAATTCTGAGAGACACTGTATTTCTTGTTGTGCTCTCACTTCACTTCATCAGCACTGGGGAGTTTTCTGGACACAAGACAGTAGCATTTTGGGGATGCACATTAATTCAGCTGACTGTGTTTGTGTGGGGGAGCACTGGGGGGCTGCCAATATTGTTGCCACTCTGCCTTACTTCGCATTAAGGTGGAATGACAATGCGAAGTAATAATTGCAAGGCGAAGTGAGCCTTTCCTATTGGCCACTCCACGTAGTGGATTGACAACTCGAAGTGGCCACTTCGTGTTCACTTTGCCAGCGGAATTTAAATTTGCTGCATCTCTAGTCAAAAGGGGCAGGGAAAGTTAATGCTAACACCAAAGAGACTGACATTCCTGCTAAACAAGCAGGGAGCATAAAAACCATAATGTTAATTAAATAATGCTAATTAATATACAAAACAAAATCAGCCAGCTCAAATTACAAGTCAGTGACATCCAACAGAACAATGCTGCTACAGCTGAGAAAATAAATGAAGCAGAAACTAGAACAGTACTTACAGAGGACAGTGTTTCTCATTTAGAAGAGTCTGCCACTTATTTTGGTCAACAAATTAAAATGCTATGGTCTAAAGAAGATGACCAAAAAAACGAGGTTGTCGCAACATTTTAAGGCTGGTAGGGATCCCTGAGGCAACCGAGGGGACAATATATGGTCCTTTCTGCAAAACCTGATACCGATTGTTTTAAAACATGATCCCATCCCTTGGAATTAGAGCGAGTTCACAGGTCGCTAGCACCCAAGCTCAAGCAGAGTAGTTAGTCCCTCCCCATACAAATTCTCATTATTTTGTTTTAAGATTTTCTGTCAAAGAACTTATATTAAGGGTGGTGGCCAGACAACAAAAAACTTTATTCTGAAACAGACAAAAAATCTACTTCTTTCAGGATTACTCTGCTGAAATGGCCAGTCAATGTAAAGTGTGTTGGGAAATAAAACAATATCTACAAAAGGCAGGCATACAATACTCATTTAAATATCCTGCTGTTTTTAACATTTGGTGTAACAATCACATGTACTCTTTTGAAACCATCCCAGAGGCCTGGGATTTTGTAAAGGAAAAATGGCCTGAAGCTCACTCTGATTTTTTGAAGCCAAACAGCTATGCACAGAATCACGAACATGCAACTTCTCCAACACAGGGCACAGAACTGTACAAATCACCTTGTGCTTCTACCCCACATGAATGGAGCATAGAATATAAGCAGCAGTATCTCCTCTCATTAGGAAATAGCCCTAGTAACTTTAATGCACCCCCTCGAGCCCAACAACCCTACATAGAAACAAATGGTCAAAAATTACCAGGAAAAGTAAGCTGCAAAGCAGAGGAAGAGCAAAGTCCACTTTGTTCCCTAAATCCTCTCCGTTCCTTCTGCCCATCGCGACCACAACAAGTTCATGGCTGGCAAGAAACTATGTGAAACGCCATACTCCTCCTGGATCCTGACATCATGACCTCTCCCAGCCTATAGAAACGCAGCAACCACCTTCACATGTTGATTCGGATAATTTGCTTTTCTTCCTTGAAAGCCACCCGGAGGACAGGCTTGTGCACTGGGAGTAAATGTACTGCAGAACAGAGCCCTACAGTAAACTGTTGCTGTACGTTTTAGTTCCACCTAACAGAATGAAGCTACTGTAGCCAATCTGATGCCACTAACCATTTAATCTGGACATAAAACCAGTCTCATGCCCCCGGAACATTGATTACAATTAACTGCATGATATTCTACTAAAAGGTGGGACTCAGTGCTTTAACTTAATTTAATTGATCAAGAATGGAACAAAAGAACCTTATGCCTTATTGGTTCACCTTGCTAACTGCACCCCTATTAATGGAGTTGTCCTTAAATGGTAATCTCAAGTGACTAAATTTCAATTGATTATTATAAAGTTGTTTTCTTTCTCTCACTCCCCCATATGACCCTCTTATCCGCATAGCTATCCCATTCATGTGCAGGTCACCATTTTATGGACAAGCCTTATATGGGCATCATGAGCACTTGAATTTAGCCACTGTGCAAAAAAAAAAAAAGAAGCTGAAAGAGTCACAACTACACTAAAAGCTGTCATTTCATAAGAGGTTTAAAGATGGGGTACATATGAGCAGAGACTCATCAGATGGGTTGGCTCCTCATACCGTAGCTACCTAGAAAATCTGAAATGGATAACAGAGTTAATGGAAAAGCAAATGTTAGTGTGTGCCTAAGTGGAGTTGCATTGAAGGGTGACGACCCCTATGGACTGCATATCTTCAGTAGTCAGACGCAAATTGTGTGAAAAGTGTAAACTGCATAATGCAAAGAAATTATAGATGTGGGACGATGCACACCCCGATTCCTTTTCTACAACCCCACTCCCCTCCACCTCCCTTTTATTTGCTCGCGACTACCAACCAAATAGCAGATGTCATTGTCCTGACATATTTGAACTTGACAGCTGATGCTTAATCTTTAAATATATAGGTTACGTTCTAAATATAATATTAGTTAGGTGAAGAGCTAACCCCCTTACTACCTGGCCATAGAATATATGTAGAAGTTTTCCCTATTTGTTTCTGAATTGAGCAGGAATGTTGATAAAAGTGATATTTTTGCCCATTATTATTCTATATACAGTGATTAATACAAGGTTGCTGTTTGGCATAAGTTCTGTTTTACCCTGAGCCATTACATAGATTAATTTGTCATGATGGCTCATCAAGTTATAATTTTGTTTTATTACGGAGTTATTAAATGTTTATATAAACATTAATATTGTTACATTTAAAATGGTAATCTGTTTTGTAGTTTGGACTCTCTCTCCCTCTTATAAAATAATGTTGAACACTTGTATTATTATAAATGTACACGTAAGACTGTAATTTGTTACAGGTGCTATGTTAATGATAATACTATACTTTCAGAAATATGTTAAACTGTATCAGCGATATGGATAGCAAATTTGTTGTTGTATCCTGAAATTTTAAGGGTCTTGGGTTTCCGTTGGGGGAAAAAATTATTGGGCATTTAAATAGACTAAAAGCGAATGTGGTGCTTTTACAAGAAATGCATCTAACTCCATCAGAAGCTGAAAAACTTGAGTGATCCTGGGTTAGCAAAGCATATCATAATTGTTACAACAGTAAAAGAAGAGAACTGCCATACTCATCGGAAAGAATCCGCAGTTCTGTCTGAAAAAACACCTGACGGACACTGAAGGGAGATGGCAGATCCTGCAATATACAATAGATGAAACAGATTTACAGGTATGTCCCTAACACAGATACCCCCAATTTCTTTAGGTTTTTTTTGTCGAACTCAGTACTTTTCCCCAGGAAAAAAATAATAATAGAGGGAGATTTTAACTTCCACTTAGATGTAATGTTAAATAAGAGCAACTCTCCTAGAGCAGAAATAAATCATAATTCAAGAAAGATACTGAAGGAGCTGATGCATAACATGGGTCTAGTAGATACATGGAGGCTAGTCAATCCCATAGAAAGTGATTGTACCTTTTATTCCAACCTACACTCCTCTTTTAGTACAATTGACTACATTCTGTCATCCAGATGGTGCATTAGTGAACTAGCTCACTCATGCATAAGCCAGCGAATAATATCAGATCATGCACCAGTCATTACGTCCTTTCTCAATAATAAACAATAGGTAGGCCCACCGAGATTGAGACTTAACGTCTCCTTACTAAAATCTGAAAAATTTATTGAATAGTTAAAGAAGGAGACAAAAACTTTTATCCAAATTAATGACAAGGAAACATCCGATACCTGCCTCTGGGAAACATAAAGTATACATGAGGGGTTGTATTATTGGTTACTCGTCTAACATTAAAAACCAGACCTGCTGAGTTAACTAAACAAGAAAAGCAATTATAACAATTAGAAGATAGCCACAGAGCCAACTCCCTAAAGACATCTTGTGGCAAGTAACCCTGGTCAAATATAAAATAAATACAATCATAATAGATAAAGTAGTTACATAGGTAATCTACCAGCACAGTGAGACAAAAAGCACATGACTGCTTGCCTATTTTTAATAACAGTAGCCCAGAATACTGTTTTCCTTACAATTTATTTAGCTTTTGTTGACAGGGTGAGCACATTAGACAAAAATGCTTATTTTCAGGTGCGAAGGTTACAATGAGAGATACAGACAATATAACAATGAGAGATATAAAAAATGTAACAGGGAGAAAAAATACAGGCAGGGTTGGAGGGCACAGACATTAGTTGTTCATCTAATTTGGATTTGAACTCATTCATTGTACTGCTTCCCACCACCTCATGCAGAAGAGAATTCCATAATGTTACTATTCATTGGCTAAACCATGCACACCTTCTCTTTGTATAATTTCTATCACCTTTTAGTTGAAGTGCATGCACCCTAGTACAGTGAATTTGGTTCCTCAGTTTGAGTACAAAGCACTTCCACAAATTATTGTCTACTAATGCCTTGTATAACACAGGTCATCCATCATGCGCCTGTACTCTAAGGAAAACAGATTCAAGGCTCCTAGCCTATCTTCATAGGTCTGGTTTTTAATCCTTGTTACAAGTTTATTTGCTCTGCACTGTACCCCCTCAAGAGTCTTTATTTCTGTCTTTTTATAAGGTGACCATAACTGCACACAATACTCCTGCCTGGGCCTGACCAATGCAGTATACAATGGCAAAATCACCCTTTCATCCCTGCTACATATATGCCTGTGTTGCTAACCAAAATCCCATTTGCCTTTTTCATCACTGTATGACACTGATTTTTAAAACTCAGGTCATCTGACACAAAAATACCCAAATCCCTTTCTTCATGTACCACCCTAAGTACTTGGCCATTAAACATAGTTGTGTTTAAGAATATTTCTGCCGAAATGAATAACAACACATTTGTTTATGTTAAACTCCAGCCTATATTGTCTTGCCCAAGCTTTCAGTTTCAGCAATGATTCTTGTGTCTGCAGAGGAACATATACAGAAACATAGAATGTGATGGCAGATGGGGACCTCATGATCCATCTAGTCTGCTGGTGCATCTCGGATATCTGACTCACAACTGACCCCAGTTTAGTGTCATCTGCAAATTTAGAATGCCATGCTCCTGCTACCTTGAGCATTTGTGCTAGATATATATATATATATATATATATATCCAAAACGGATCCCTGTGGTACTCCATTGGAAACAGTCACCCATTCTGACATTATTCCTCTGATGTCGACCCTCTGCCTTCTGTTCTCCAACCAAGCCATTATCCAGTTAACTATCTTTTGTTTAGCCCTATTTTACTAAGAACTTCTATCAGTTTATCATGTAGATCCTTGTCCAAAGCTTTGGACAAGTCCAGATAAATTACATTGGCCAGATATCCCTTATCTAGGGCACTAGAGACTGGTTCATAAAATGTTATCAAATTTGTTAAGCAAGATCTTCCCCTAGTGAAGCCATTTTGTGTATCACCAATCATACCTTCACATTATATGCACTCCTCAATTAATTCCTTTATCACACTTTCCATGATCTTGCCCAAAATGAATGTCAAACTGATGGGCCTGTAATTTGTGCACTCCCTTTTTGATCCCTTCTTCATTATTGAGGTGATGTTAGCCTCTTTCCAGTTTTCCACCACAGAACCACTATCAATGGAAAGCTGAAAAAGTTTAGTGACAGGTTCAGCCAGGACCTCAGCAAGTTCTCTAAGTAGCCTGGGTGGATCCCATCAGGGCCCGGGGACTTATTAGACTCCACCTTGAAATAATCTCTTTTTAACATTATCCTTATTTATTAGTATTCTGTTATCATTTATACTATCAAGTATTTCTGGGCATGTATTATTTTTTTTTGGTAAACACAGATGTGAAGCTATTAAGAAGTTCCACTATCTGACTACTGTCATCCAGGATAGTACCGTTTATATCTTCCAAGGGCCCAATTTGTTTGTTTAGCCCCTGAATATGACCTATATGACTGTAAAATGACTTATAATTGTCATTTACCCTAGTTGGCAAGTTTATTTCATACTCCCATCTGGCAGTTTTGATACTCTGTTTGCATTTCTTGGTAGCTGCCTTGTACTTAGACTGTACTTCTGTAGAACCACTAGTTTTGGCATTGTTGTTCGCTTTTCCTATAACTTGCATCAATCTCTTAATTTTCCTATTTAGCCATGGAGGTACCCTTCCTGCCCTATTATATTTAATCCTAACAGGAACATGCTTCTTGGTTATAGTTTCTATTTTTTGTTTCAGAGAATTCCACACACCCTCCAAATCCAGATGCAAAAATTCACTCTCTCATTTCCAACTTTTAAGCTCATTTCACATTTCATTAAAGCTGGCCTTGGCAAAAGATCTTATTGTTGTACTCCCATGTATTTTATGGCTACTTTCAATAATCCTAAACTCAACCATATCATGGTCATTATTACCAAAATGTACAGTTGTCGAGCACTGAGTAATTTTGCCACCCATATTACTCAGTACTAAGTCCAATATATTCTCTCTCTCCTGGCTGGGTTTTCAACATATTGTTGTAATCCCAGCCTTTCTATAGTTTCCAGGAAATCCATTTCATTTTTTGTTCTTCCAGCCCGTATATGCTAATTTATATTTGGCATACTGAAATCACCCAATAGGATCCCATTTTCTTCTATAGTAATAGTATTTAGAAGTGTAGCCATATGCTGATCTAATTCTGTTTCTTTTTTTTTATTATTATTCTTTTTGACTCCAGTCCTCCACTCAGTGCCCCTAATGGAGCTTGGCTCCTGCCCCACACGCCGACCCACCATGCCCAGACTTACACTCCTAGGCACGGCTGCAAGGCAGACAACCCTGTCCAACAGTCAATGTAGGTGAGCCCTGGCTTACCCCCCAAGGTGGGGCCATGGGAGCGCCCCCCCCCAGTGGACACTAGTGGCAGTGGGAGCAGCAGCAGCGGAGTGGGGCATCATGGCTGGGGGACCAGAGATTTTGTGGTTGTGTTCCCCTGAGAGGTGGGGCTTGCAATGATGCCAGCATCTGTCCTGTCTCCCACGCAAGCAGGCGCTGGCTTTTTCTGATGATTCCCCGGCCTCTACTAGAAGTCGCCAACAAGCCAGACAATTCCCCCCCCCCCAAAGAAGGAGAGCTGCCCCTTGGGTGCTCTATCCTTTTCCACCTGGCCAGCCCTCCGATTCCTGAGTCTGTTCTCAAACCCGGGATGTTGGTGTCAGAAGCAGTCACCTTACCACTGCACCGGCGGGCCAGCGTCTAATTCTGTTTCTTGAAAAGATGGTCTACAGATAACTTCTAGCATAAATTTTTTTTGCCTTCCTTGGGTATATTTTAATCCATACTTATTCAATCAAATCACTTTTATCCATCTCTACTTCCTCTGCAGCTATTTCATCTGCCACATAAATTGCCACTCCACCATCAACTTTATTTTTTCTTTCTCTACTGTAAAGTTTGTATCCTTTTGTATTTCTCCCCCATAAGTCATCATTTTGCTACCATGTTTCAGTTATGGCACACACATGGCTGTGATCACTGAATAACAGCTGCTCTAAATCAAGCTCCTGGCATTTATTAATAGGCATTTCCATGCTCCTGGATCTATACTTAGTGATGTTTTCTTTTCTTTAGATAAAGTAGAATATAAACATTTTTGAACAAGGCAAAACTATTGGGGAAAACCTGGAAAGCTACTTGTCTTTCAATTAAAACCAAGAGAAAATCAAACCTGTATACACAAAGTTGTGGATGACCAGAAGGTACTAAGAACCTCTTCTAAAGACATTAACATGATATCCCACAATTTTTACAATAAATTATATAAAAGTAAATACAATCCCCCAGAGCAAGAAATTAAGTCATTCTGGGGAACATTGAGGCTTCCTTCTTACTCCAAAGAGGACTCAGAAATGCTGGATAAACCAGTTACTACGCAAGAGATTAGCAATGCCATTAGTTCCCTACTATCCTCCAAAATACCATGTTCTGATGGGTTGCCTGGTGAGTTTTACCTTAGCTTAAAAGACAAGCTAATACACCCATTACTAAGGGTATACTGTGATGCCCAAAACAGGAAAGTCCTGCCACCAAGTATGAGAGAGGAATTCATTACAGTACTCCCAAAGAAAGATAAAGATCATACAAGTTGTGCCAATTACAAGCCAAACTCGCTATTAAACACCTATTATAAAATAATAGCTAAAATATTAGCCACAAGGCTACAAACAATAATACCCAAAATTGTACATAAAGATCAAGTCAGTTTTATTAAAATGAGATATGGTTGAGACAACTTCCAATGACTTCTATACATTATATGGTCAGCTAACAGATCCACCGAACCCACCATACTTTTATCACTTGATATTGAAAAAGCCTTTGATTCAATATAATGGCCTTATCTGAAGCAAATACTTCCTTATTTTGGTGTGGGAAACTCATTTATGAGCTGAGTACACACTCTGTATAAATGGGACCTCGGATGCAGTCATAACTAATGGCTTACTGTCTGCACCTATCAAAATAAAGAGAGGCATCAGACAAGGGTGCCAACTTTCCCCTCTGATATTCGTGTTGGCCTTGGAACCTCTTTTGTATAGAATTATGCAAGACGATGACATTTCAGGAGTTAAGACTAAAAAAAGTGACAGCAGAGTCATGGCATATGCTGACAACATGCTACTCACCCTCACAAAACCAAGACAGTCCTTTAAGAAACTCACATCGATACTAGGAGGTTTCACCAATATCTCTGGCCTCGCAATGAATTGGTCAAAGTCAGATCTAATGCCCTTGAATGGAAAATTTTTGGAGGAAGATTTTCTGGTGTTAAATTTGGAATTTAAAGGAATTAAATTTCCCCTATAAGGACAAATTAAGTTTACTCCACTTTAATAGTTCTATATCATTTTTTTCTGATAACCCATGAAGTAGGCGCATGAGGAAGGGTGCCATCCGTTATGGCGACACCTTCCCGGAGCAATCCACTCACAGCGATGGAAGGTAGGGTGATCGGATGAGGGTGGGCAAACTAGGCAAAGGATGTTGCTATATGTGCGGCGTGGGGGAGTGAACTGCGGTGGAGTGGGCAGGAGGGGTGGAGGCTGTGGGGACTGGGCGCCATGGTTGCCGGTCAAGCTGCGTCATGGCGTCAGGGATAGGCAAGTGGCTGGGGTGGCTGAGGGACTGTGTCCGGGCGCTGGTGCGATTTTGTATTGTGCCTGGCCCGAACCTTTTCATTTTTACTGCTTTCACCCCCCCGACATGCACCCCCCTGGAGTTGAGAATCCTTAAGTAGGGGGCTCTAGGGGGTGCAGACCCCCCACAGAAAGCAGTAAAAATATGCCCTGGCGCCACTGTGCTGGTGCGCCGGGGTTGTTAGAGTGCCGTAAATGTGTTCGGCACTCTGACTGAGCAATAATGGTGATCGCCTTTAGGCATTCGCCGTTATCACATAGACCCGTTTTTTCTAATATGGACTCAAAATTAATTTTGTCTAGGTGCTGGAGCCTGTTGGCAATTTTGATGCCAAGATATGTGATAGTTTTAGGTGCCCAGTTAGTTCTCAGACAGGCTGGCAGTATAGCCTAGAGGTTAGAGTAACGAGCTGTGAACGAGCTTGGTACATCCAGCAGACCAGCTTGGGTTTGATTCTCACAGCCTCCACTTGCATACTGTGTGACTCTGAGCAAGTCACTTAACCACCCAGTGCTCCCAGATCGCCCTTGAAAACAAGCACTTGTGCCTAATGGGCCTTACCCAGTTACCAAAGACTAAAATTAAATAAATAGGATTTTCTTCATAGTGAGACTCCCCCAAGCCATGGAAAAGATCTTGAGGCTCCCCCAAATACTGAAATAATATTGGACATCCCCATAGAAAAATAGCATACTTTGCACGGTACATCAGGAATAAAGTGAAACTCCTTTGAGTAGTTGGCTCTCATTTTATTCAGCTTATTGTAACTCCCCCCACTAGTAGCACCCCTTCCCAGGCCAGCCAACTTCCTCTGCTATTTTGATTCTCGTACCATTGTTACCCTTTGCTGCAACACCTCCATGGGTCAGACTGCTTTCTCTGTCTGTTTTCCCTCTATCTGGAATAACCTTCCTACACACCCCTGCCTGTCCACCTCCTGGCCTGCTGTTAAGCAATTTCTCAGGGATAATTTTGCTCCCTCCTGCTCTTGCTCCTAGTACCGCACTGCTTAACCCCTTTACCCTGGTATTTTGGCTGTTCTGCCACCAGTCTAATTGGCCAATTGTTACCTTTCATTATTTGTTTATTGTTCCAGTTTGTTAGCCCTAGTGTTCATTTTGTATTGCTTCACTGTCTTACAATTATTTTTTGAATTGTCTTCACTCCTTATCCTTCCCCAGGTACATCTGAAATGAGCTTTGGCTCAGTGTACATTTCCTGGTTATTGATATGTAAATAAATGCATAAACTGAGTAAACTATTATCCTCTTTCACTTTGTCTCATCCCTTCACACAATACATATATATAACACAAAATTCAAATACTTTTTCAGACTTGCTTGAGCCTCTCCTGGAACGGGTTGGGGCCTCCCCAGAGAGGCTGGCTTCGCCATTTGAGAAACTCTGTTTTGAACTGATCACAGTACACAAAATTCTATATGTGCTCCAGAACTTACCAATCAGAATAGATAATATATGGTTCTAGAAACCTGATAAAATAATAAAAAACTTTTCATGGGAGACAAAGCCACCTAGGCTAAATTAAGCTAAATTATAAGTGCACAGGAAAGACAGAGGTCTGGGGCTCCCTAATGTCAAGAAATACCAGATTGCATTTATGGCTAAATAATTAGTACATTGGTTTTCTATTGCTGAAAAGTCCCCTATCTGGGTCTCCTATGAAAAAGAAATCATTACATAGATTTACATAGATTACATAGATCATACAGAGCATAAAGACAATTTGTCCATGAGCTCGCAAGCCGTGCTTTACTTATACCCATTTATATTTTTTTCTAAAAGATATTTGTCCAGCTGTGTTTTGAATATCTGCATTGTACTACTCTCCACAATCTCTCCTGGTAAGCTGTTCTACACTTCTGTCACTCTATTATTTAACCAATATTTCCTTCTATTTGTATTATATCTATCCTTAAGCAATTGATAATTGTGAGACCTAGTATCATATGTTTGGTCCCTTTTAATCAGGCCCAGGAGATCCCACATATTTGCATTAGTCAATGCCCTATGAATCAAACACATATCACCCCGCAATCTATGATACTCTAAGGGATATAATTTTAAATTAAGTAGTCTCTGTTTATAATTCATACCCTCTGTCCCCTTGATGCTCTTTGTCACTCTCCTCTGGACTCTCTCCACCATCTCAACATCACCCCTCTTATATGGGGCCCAAAACTGGACACAATACTCACATGGGGACGCCATCAGTATTCACTACAACTGGCATCACAACCAGCCTATCCTTACTTTTAATGTGTCTTGCTATGCAATTTGCTATGCCACTAGCTTTTTTGACCACTGTATTGCATTGTAGCCTAAAGCTAAAATCCTGGTTTACCATAATCTCCAGATCTTTTTCTTCACAGACTACCTTCAACATGGACCCTCCTAGAGTATACTGAAATCTGTTATTATTTTTCCCAAAATGCATAACATTGCACTTATCAATGTTAAATATTGATTGCTTCTGGGTAGCCCACATGTCCAATCTATTTAATGCAGTTTGTAGAACTACCTGCTCCTCCAAATTATTCACTGTACACCCAATTCTGGTGTCATCTGCAAATTTAGACATCCAGACAGCTGATTCTACTTGCATCGATGAAATGTACAAATTAAACAAACATGGTCCCAGTACTGAGCCCTGGGGGACACCACTAGTCACTCCAACATAACCAGAGAATTCTCCTTTGACACAAACCCTCTGACTTCTTCCAGTAAGCCAATCCCTCACCCATTTTTGTAACCAAAATGGTAAGCCAATCTCACTAAGTGATTCAACAAGCTGCTTGTGTGGGACCTTATCGAAAGCTTTCGCAAAATCCAGGAAAACCACGTCCATATCTATGGCCTTACTAACTTTGTTATAGAATTCCAACAAGTTAGTCTGACACGATCTACCTTTAGTAAATCCATGTTGAGTCCTATCTATCTTGCCTGTACTGTCAATAAACTTAACTATATAATCTTTGATTATGCCCTCTAAGATCTTTCCAAGCACGGAGGTCAAACTAATTGGCCTATAATTTGAAACCTCCTGTCTACAACCTTTTTTATGTATGGCTTTAAACACAGCTTGTCTCCAGGCCTCTGGTACCTCACCTGTGTCGATGCTTTCCTGATATAAGTATGTTATGGGTCCCACTAAGAATACTGCCATTTCTTTTATCACCCTTGGGTGGATCCCATCTGGTCCTTGTGCCTTATTCTGATATAGCTTCTTAAGCCTAGCCAGGACATCAACGGGATCTATTCTTAGAGGTGGTCCCCCCGTTTAACTATCTCACTGTCTGCAGGAGTCTGAGAATTTTTATTATAAACTGATGAAAAGTATACGTTATATTCCTCTGCAAGAGCCTTATTATCAATTATAAGGCTACCATCCTGAGTTTTTAATGGTCCTATAGTAGTAATTTTCCCTTTTTTACTATTGATGTATGCATAAAAGGTCTTATAGTTGTCCCCAACCTTTGATGATATTACATACTCGTAATCTCTTTTTGCTCTTGCTACAGCTTTTTTTGCGAGTTTAAGATTATTTCTATATACTTCCCATCCTTCCTTGGTATTAATATTTTTTGCTATATGATAAGTTTTGTTTTTGGTTTTGATCAAACTTTTAACTGTTTTGTTCATCCAAGGTGTGGATAGATTTCTTTCCTTGTTATATTTGTTTCTGATAGGTACATATCTAGTGATTAATCCGTTTATTTTATCCGTCAATGAATCCCACGTGTGTGCTACTGTCTGATTCTGAAAATCTGTTTGCCATTCCCATGTGGCCAAGTCTTGACCCATCTGTATAAAATTGGCAGCATTGTATCTATGTATTATAGTAGTACCCTTATTTTCCTCTAGACTACCGGAATACTGGAAACCCACCACATCATGATCACTTAAACCCAAAGGTGGACATATCCTGCAGTTTATAATGTTATCACCCAGGTTGCTTAATACTAGGTCTAATATATGATTTTGTCTTGTATTAGCTGTTACATGTTGTTCAAGACCTCCAAGACTAAAAGCCTCTAAATATTTAGATTCAACTGATGTGCTAGCCTTCCAGTCACCCTAATCTATGCCAGGGAGGTTAAAATCACCAGCTAATATTACATTTCCTGCTACTGTTAAATGATTAACCAGGTTTAATGTAATTTCATCCTCCTTTAACCTCGTGGATGGTGGCCTGTATATTACTGCCAGATTGATTTTAGCTGCTCTGGGTGGGCTTATCCTGACCCAGATAGCCTCGGCTTCCTGCCATCTAGCTGTATCCATACTTTCAGTAGTAATATCCTCGGCAATATATAAAGCAACCCTCCCACCTCTAGATTGTACTCAATCTTTGTTATACAATACATACCCCTGGATTTGCATATCCCAGGTATCCTCGGGTTGCCACCATGTTTCTACTATTGCACAAATATGTATATTTTGATTCTGAAAGATTAATTGTAACTCATCAGATTTATCCGTTAGACTCCTTGCATTGAGTAAAATGAAATTCCACTTGTTTACTGGTTGACCAGATTTTATATCCCCCACATCCCCCTGCTTTTTGAGTTTAAATGGTGGTTCACACTATTTTTTAGTTGTTGCGCTAATATGCGTTTTCCCATTTTATTAAGGTGTAACCCGTCCCTTGCAAACAGCTGCCTACTATGAAATTCTTGCCAGTGATCTATATATAGAAAGCCTTCCCTATTAGCCCATCTCTTTAACCATCCATTAAATCTGTATATTGCCTGATTTGTTTGCTCATTGGCCCTTGGTATAGGCAAGATTCCTGAAATCAGTAACTCACACCCTCTCCCACTAAGTGTAGCCCCCACTACTTCAAAATTTCGCTGTATATCCAATGTATTCCTTTTTCCCACATCATTTACTCCTACATGCAACACTGTAAATGGAGCAGTGTTGTTCTCTAATAAACCTGGCAGCAAGTTCTTGATGTCCCCTATACCTGCTCCTGGTAGTACACTGACTGTTGTATATTCATTTTGCTGTTTGCATAGCACATTATCTGCATATCTTAACATTGAATCACCAATATATAAAATATCACGTGGAGTATTGCTTGCTGGGTCCTGAAATTGTGATGGTAGACACTGTGCTATATTTTGGTAAATTCCACTTTCATTCATTAGTTCAAATGGGTCTACTTCAGTATCTAATGGTCGTACTGGCATCTCTTTATTCTGTGTGCTTGTGCATACATTATCTGCAGCCAGAAGGCCCAACTCGGCATTTACTTGTTGAGTTTCATCCCCCTCCTCATTTATTGTCAATGCCTGGAATCTGTTAGGAGTCAAGATGTTTGAGACCCCTCCAATATTCTGTCTCCCTCTTTTATATGATCCTTTTTTGGGACCTCTGACCATTTTTCTGGACTTTTATCTGCCATGCATGGTAATACTGCCTCTCCAGACCCCTCCTTGGTTTCCCTCATACTGTCTTGTACATTCACTTCAGCTCTACCATCAATATATTGTTCCAACAGGGATATTTCTAACTGTACCTTAATTCTTGTTTTTAGTTCAATAATTTCTGCCTTTAATTCCTTAATCTCGCTACATTTGCTACAAATAAAGACCTCCTCATTTTCCCCTTTCTTAAACATCTCACATGCACTGCACCACAGCATTTTTAGGCTCAGTATTACTCACTCCTTCACTTTTTTGACCTCCTGGTATGCTCTGCTGCCTCAGTTGACACAGCCGACACGTGCCGACTGTGCGTGTCTCTGCGCGCTCCGATCGGAGATTTATACTTCACAACCCGGAAGTAGCGGTGCGTACCGCTGGACTGCTTTGCAACAAAACTTGCGATGTTTTCAAGTTACAAGTTCCAAAGTTTGAGCCTCCTTGCTGTATTAGGGCTCCTGGGCTACTAACAAAACTCAAAATAACAGATGGTTTATTATATTAGCTACAGCGCTATGGTAGTATTGCCCCTCAGTATGTCATACAGGGCTAACACTCCCCTCTGCCTAACACCAACAGATATTAGGGCTCCCAAAAGTATAAAGTGCAGCACTGTTTAAAAAATCAAATCTTTCCCCAGATTTAACTGCTTTTAAAAGAGCTGGAGCTTTGCTCTCGCTTAAATGAGTCCCGATACGAGTAGCGGTGCGTGCCGCTGGACTGCTTCGCAACAAAAGTTGCAATGTTTTCAAGTTAAAAGTTCCAAAGTTTGGGCCTCCTTACTGTATTAGGGCTCCTGGGCTACTAACAAAACTCACAATAGCAGATGGTTTATTATATTAGCTACAGCGCTATGGTAGTATTGCCCCTCAATATGTCATACAGGGCTAACACTCCCCTCTGCCTAACACCAATAGATATTAGGGCTCCAAAAAGTATAAAGTGCAGCACTGTTTAAAAAATCAAATCTTTCCCCAGATTTAACTGCTTTTAAAACCAAGAACACTGCTGGACCCACTATATAATAAACTATAAGGTCCTCTTCTATACTATCCAGCCCTTACGGGCACAGCACTAGCTTATTAAAGGATCTCTATAGAAACATAGAAACATAGACTTTGTCGGCAGATAAGAACCACTTGGCCCATCTAGTCTGCCCATTTCCCTACCTACAGGATAGGCCGCAGATCCTAGTTAACCAACAGCCTATTTCTTCCTACCCTCCATAAGAATTGCCTTATGTCTGTCCCATGCATTCTTGAATTCTCCCACAGTTTTAGACCCCACAACCTCCTCAGGAAGGCTGTTCCATGCATCCACTACCCTCTCTGTGAAAAAAATAGTTCCTCACATTGCACCTGAACCGCCCCCTCTATCTTTAAATTGTGTCCCCTTGTTCTTGCACGTCTCTTTTTCTGAAAGATGCTACCCTCTTGGACTTTGTTGATTCCACTGAGGTACTTAAAGTTTCTATCATGTCCCCTCCTTCTTTTCCTCAAGGGTATACATATTAAGCTCCTTTAGTCTCTCTTAATACGGCTTCTCTTGCAGACCCTGCACCATTTTAGTTGCCCTCCTGGACTGCCTCTATCCTGTCTATGTCCTTGCGGAGATGGGGTCTCCAGAACTGGACGCAGTACTCCAGATGGGGTCTCACCAACTGCCTGCACAGAGGGATAATAACTTCCTGTTTTCTGCTGGTGATGCCTCTCCCTATGCATCCCAGTATAACCCCAGCCCTCCCTACTGCCTTCTCACATTGCTTGCTAACCTTAAGGTCATCTGATATGATTACCCCCAGGTCCCTTTCCTTTTTTGTTGTTGTTACTACCTCCCCCCCATTGTGTATTCTTCCCCTGGTTTCTTGTTTCCCAGGTGCATTATTTTGCACTTCTTTGCATTGAATCCTAGCTGCCATACTTCTGACCATTCCTCCAACCTTGCCAAGTCCCTTCTCATCCTTTCCACGCCTCCTTGTGTATCAACCCTGTTGCAGATCTTTGTGTCATCTGCAAAGAGGCATACTTTTCCTTCCAGTCCCTCTGCAATGTCACTTATAAAGACATTAAAAGGACTGGACCAATCGAACCCTGCGGTACCCGCTAGTAACCCCTCTTTCTTCAGAGTGGACTCCATTTCATATATACCTTCTGTGTCCTGTTGTTCAGCCAATGTTTTACCCAGGCTACCACCCTGGGACCCACTCCTAGGCTGGCTAATTTGACTATTAATCTTTGTGTGGGACTCTGTCCAAATGCCTTGCTAAGAGGTCTAGAGTAGGCCATGTCCACAGCCCTCCCTGGTCTACTACTTCGGTCACCCAGTCAAGAAATCTATTAGAATCATCTGACATGACCTTCCCCGCTGTGAGCCCATGCTGCCTTGGGTCCTGTGCCCCATTGGCCTCTAGGTACTCAACAATTCTTTCCTTCAGAAATGACTCCATCACTTTCCCTACCACAGAGGTCAAACTGACAGGTCTGTAGTTTCTTGCACTGTCTTGGTCACTTACGAAGAGAATCACATCCGCCTTCCTCCAGTCCTCGGGTACCACACCATCCTCCCATGATTTATTAAAAGAGTAGCCAGTGGTTTCACTAGTTCTCCCTTAATTCTTTTTAGAATTCTGGGGTGAATTCCATCGAGCCCTATTGCTTTGTCACAACTTCAGTTTTAGGAGTTCTTGCAGAACCCTTTCTTCTGTGAAAGGACTGGGATCAACCCCCCTATCAAGAGTGCTTCTGTTAATTGGATTAGCCACTTCCCCCTCCTCTTTTGTGAATACTGAGCAGAAATATTCATTCAGTATCCCTGCTTTTTCACTGTCTCCCTCTGCCCACCCACTGTTCATTCTATTCAACCTCACTATCCCTCCCTTTGTCTTTCTACACTCACTGATGTACCTATAAAAGGTTTTATCCCCCTTCTTAACCAAGTTGGCTATCTTTTCCTCAGTTTGGGCCTTTGCTATTCTGACTTCCCTCCTGCTTCCTTCTGCCTTAACTGGTGCAGCTCTCTGTCCTGCTCCTTCTGTGTTTCCTTGTACTTCGGAATGCTATCTTTTTCTTCCTGACTTTCCCAGCCACCTCTTTTGAGAACCATAGTGGCTTTTTCTTTCATTTTGATTTGTTTATTTGCTTCACACAAAGGCTTGTTGCCTCTGTGATGGCAGTTTTGATGATTCCCCATTGTTGCTCCACCCCTCCTTCTAGCCTGTTTGCTAGTGCTTTTCTGAGGCACTCTCCCGTCTTGCCAAAGTCAGCCCTCCTGAAGTCCAGTACCCTCACTTTTGTATGGCTTGTCTCTGTAGCTGAGTTTAACGTGAAACACACCGTTTGATGGTAACTTGTTCCCAGAGATGGCAACCCACTTCTAGATCTGAGATCCTCTCACTGCCCCCATTTGAGAGTACGAGGTCTAAGATTGCTCCCTCATGAGTGGGTTCCAAAACTAGCTGTCTGAGGCCTGCCACCTGTAGGACATCAAGAATGGACCTGCTCTTGGATGTGGCTGCAGCAAATATGCTCCAGTTAACATCTGGCATATTCAGGTCTCCCATCAACAGTATCTCTCCTTTCTCTGCCATCCTAAGAATGCCTTCTATCATATCCTTGTCCATTCCTTCCCCTGACATGGGGGTCTGTACACAACCCCTGTGCGGATTGTGGTGCCCTTTCCAGTCTCCAAGGTGACCCACAGTGCCTCCTCTCCTCCCTGTTTACTCTTTTGTTCAGTTGCTTTTATCCCTTCCTTTACATAGAGAGCTACTCCTCCCCCTCTTCTCCCCTGCCTGTCTCGCCCTGGGTTTGACAGAACCACCCAGAGAATTCCATCCATTAAGGCACAACCAAAAACTTAAATCTGAAAGAAAACCATTTGTAAACAATTATTGGAAAGAAAAAGGTATTAAAATATTGAAAGATATAATAGACCCAAATTCTGGAATCTTATGCTCATTTACATATATGAAGGTAAGATGTTACCTGCCTTTTATGCAGTTTCATAAATATTTACAAGTAGGGGAATCTTTAATCACAGTTATGAGGCCATCTTATCAAACTGAAACTTCTAAGCAATGGGAGTCATTCCTCAAAATTGTCACAGGGAATTGAAGTGCAAGCAGAATATATAAATTAATTCTTAATGATAACAAAATGATCACATCACCTGCTAAATAAAAACGGGAACGAGACCTTGAGAAGCAGATTCCCCAGGAATTATGGGGACAGATGTGGAAAATGCACATCAGGCATGTAAAGAAGTACAGGGCGTTTAGTGCAATATAAAATATTGCACTGTTACTATTATGCCCCTAGCAGACTAGAAAAAAATGGGAAAATGCACTGAAGGTAGGTGTTGGAAGCGTAACCAGTAGCATCCATCTGGGGGACTCAATTATTAGGGGGATAGAACTGGGGGGAGCTGGGAAAACTGAAGTAAGGTGCCTGCCTGGTGACATGGCTTGGAGGGACAGGAAGCGCATCCTCAGGATCATGAGAACAGCTGCAAGGGAGTCTGAGCTGGACGTAATTGTCCACCTAGGGACAAATGACTTGGCTCATCATGAGATTAGAGCAGTACAGGAGGACATTGCAGAGTTGGGGAGGGGCCTAAGACAAGTAGCACACACAGTATCCTTCTCAGAGGTGCTGCCTGTCAATGGCATGGGGGAGGCTAGGATAATTAGCACCATGCAGTTTAATGAATGGTTGAAAAAATGGTGTGGAGCACAGGGGTTTGGCTTCATTGGGGACTGGGGTTCCACCTGGAGGGACACCAGCCTATACTGGCAGGATGGTCTGCATCTGTCCAGGAAGGGAACAAGTCTTTTCAGCAATCGGTTTAAATGCTTCATTGGCAAGCTTTTAAACTAGTCAAAGGGAGAGGCACTGATAAGCAGCAGGAAAATCCCAGCCTCTCCCTACAAAACAGGGTACTAAATGAGAAAAAGACTGAGGTAGAAAGGTCAGTGGGGAATGCTGCAACAGAAGGTAAAGCCATCAAAAAATGGAGAGCAATGAGTACCAATGCCCGTAGTCTGGGTAACAAGCTTCCTGAATTAGTGGCCTTGATGGAGGAGGAACATCTGGATATCGTGGCAGTCACAGAAACATGGTACACAAAAACCATGACTGGGACGTAAACATACCAGGATACATTATCTACAGGAGGGACAGGAGGGTAAAAGAGAGGAGGAGTAGCTCTTACATAAGGAAGGAATAAAAGCAACAGAACAAAGGGTAAACAGGGAGGAGAAGAATCACTGTGGGTAAATTTGGAGACAGGCAATGGCACCACAATCCGCTACAGGGTTAAACAGACCCCTTCTCAGGGGAGGAAATGGACTAGGAAATGATAGAAAGTATACTTAGAATGGCAGAAAAAGAGGAGATATTGCTGATGGGTGATGTGAATATGCCAGATGTTAACTGGAGCACAGTTGCAGCAGCCACTTCGAAGAGTGGAGTTATTCTAGATGCCCTACAGGAGGCATGCCTTAGACAACTAGTATTGGAGCCCACTCGAGAGGGAGCAATCTTAGACCTGATTCTCTCAAATGGAGATGGAGAGAGGATCACAGATGTAGAAGTGGGTAGCCATCTGGGAACTAGCAACCATCGAACAGTATGGTTCACAATAAACACAGCAATAGAGTCAAGCCATACAAAGGCAAAAGTACTGGACTTTAGGAGGGCTGACTTTGCCAAAATGGGCGAGTGCCTAAGGAATGCACTAGCAAATAGGCAGGAAGGAGGGGTGGAAGAACAATGGGGAATAATAAAAACTGCCATCACAAAGGTAACGAGCCTTCGTGTGAAGCAAATAAACAAAACAAAACGATGTAAGAAACCACTATGGTTCTCAAAGGAAGTGGCAGTGAAGGTTCAAGAGAAAAAGAAAGTATTCAGGAAGTACAAGGAATCGCAGAAGGAGCAGGACAGAGAACTGTATCAGTTAAAGCAAAAGGAGGCTGGGAAGGCAGTCAAAACAGCAAAGGCCCAAACTGAGGAAAAGATAGCCAACTCAGTTAAGAAGGGGGATAAAACCTTTTATAGGTACATCAGGGAGCGAAGGAAGACCAAGAGAGAGATAGTGAGGCTTAATAAAGGGGAGGGAGGGTGGGCAGAGGAGACTGTGAAAAGGCAGAGATACTAAACAAATATTTTGCTCAGTATTTACAAATGAAGAGGGAGGTACATAAAACAAACAGTAGAAACACTCTGGATACAGAAGTTGATACCAGCCCATTTACAGAAGAAAAGGTTCTGAAAGAACTCTTAAAACTGAAGGTGGACAAAGCAATGGGGCCTGATGGGATTCATCCGAGAATTCTAAAGAACTAAGGGTAGAACTAGTGACACCACTGACTACCCTTTTTAACAAATCATGGGAGGATGGGGTGGTACCCGAGGACTGGAGGAGGGCAGATGTGATTCCCCTTCACAAAAGTGGGAGCAAGGCAGAAGCAGGAAACTACAGACCTGTTAGTTTAACCTCAGTGATAGGGAAAATGATGGAATCACTTCTGAAGGAAAGAACTGTCGAGTATCTAGAGGCCAGAGGGGCACAGGACTCTAGGCAGCATGGATTCCAGCGAGAAGGTCATGCCCGGCGAATATGATAGATTTCTTTGACTGGGTGACCAAAGTAGTAGATCAGGGAGGGCTGTGGAAATGGCCTACCTAGACTTTAGCAAGGCATTTGACACAGTCCCACACAAAAGATTAATATACAAGTTAGCCAGCCTGGGAGTAGGTCCCAAGATGACAGCCTGGGTAAAGAATTGGCTGGAGAATAGGACACAGAGAGTAATAGTAAATGGAGTCCACTCAGAAGAAAGGGGGGTTACTAGTGGGTACATCGCAGGGTTCAGTATTAGACCGGTCCTCTTCAATGTCTTTATCAGAGACATTGCAGAGGTACTGGAAGGAAAAAGTATGTCTCTTTGCAGATGACACAAAGATCTGCAACAGAGTTGATGCACAGGGTGGGGTGGAAAGGATGAGAAGGGACTTGGCAAGGTTAGAGGAATGGTCAAATGTATGGCAGCTTAGACTCAATGCTAAGAAGTGCAAGGTAATGCACCTGGGAAACAAAAACCCAGGGGAAGAGTACACAATGGGGGGTGAGATACTAACAACAAAAAAAATGGAAAGGGACCTGGGGGTAGTCATATCAGATGACCTAAAGGTGGGCAAGCAATCTGAGAGGCAGCAAGGAGGGCTGAGGGATACTGGGATGTATAGGGAGAGGCATCACCAGTAGAAAATAGGAAGTTATTATCCTCTGTACAGACAGCTGGTGAGACCCTATCTGGAGTACTGTGTGCAGTTCTGGAGACCCAATCTCCATAAGGACATAGACAGGATGGAAGCTGTCCAGAGGACGGCAACTAAAATGGTGCAGGGTCTGCACCGGAAGACATATGAAGAGAGACGAAAGGAGCTTAATATGTATAGCCTCGAGGAAAGGAAGGAGAGGGGGGACATGATAGAAACGTTCAAGTACCTCAAGGGAATCAACAAAGTCCAAGAGGGTAGCATCTTTCAAAAAAAGAGGTGTGCAAGAACAAGAGGTCACAATTTGAAGATAGAGTGGGGGCGGCTCAGAGGTAATTTAAGGAAGTATTTTTTCACAGAGAGGGTTGTGGATGCATGGAACGGCCTTCTGGAGGAGGTTGTGGAGTCAAAATCAGTGGTGGAATTCAAGCATGCATGGGACAGTCATAAGGCCATTCTAGGGGTTGGGGGTAGGAAGAAGTAGGCTGCTGGTTAACTAGGATCTGCAGCTTATCCAGTAGGTAGGGAAATGGGCAGACTGGGTGGGCCAAGCGGTCCTTATCTGCCGTCAAATTCTATGTTTCTATGTTTCTATATTACTACATATGTTATAGGATTGCTCCAAGCTAGACAAACTATGCAAAAGTGATCTGTAATATATGTTCTCTGGTAACTACCATATACTCACATTTTATTTATTTATTTATTTATTTATTTATTGTATTGTATTGTATCGGAATTGCAACCCTTTGAGTCAAAGACTCATTTACAAAGGCTCCTCGTAATACAGAAAATACAAGACAGGGCAGGTGATACATACAGTGGGTGGAAAGACAGACAACAGTGCATGAAACAAAATAGAACTTTTCATAATATACAGACGGTGTAGGCAATAGTAGTGAGACAAAGATAATTTTTTGCTGAAGACTGGCCTATACATGGTGGTAGCTAAGCAGGAAGGGAAAACCAGTGATACAAATATTACATTATACACAGAAAAAAGATTGTAGACAATAACAGCGAAAAGAAAAGCTCAATTAGCAGGTACTGGCCTATACATGATTGTAGCTAAGCAAGCATTTAAGTTGACCTCGTGTATAAGTCGACCCCTCCCCTTACATCTGATTTTAGTTTTGTAGATATACCTCACATACAGTGCCTTCAGAAAGTATTCGCCCACCTTGGAATTTGTCACATTTTGTGATGTTGCAAACTCAAATTAAAATACATTTATATGGGATTTTTTTGTCACGTATCCACACAAATTACTCTATAATGTCAAAGTGGAATGAAACTTCTGGAATTTTTTGTACATGTAATTTAAAATAAAAACCTGAAATGTCTTGATTTGATAAGTATTCACCCCCTTTGCTATGACACTCCAAATTGAGCTCAGGTGCATCCAATTTCCTTGTGAGATCACTCTAAAACTTGAATGGAGTCCACCTATGGTCAGTTCAAATGGTTGACATGAATTCAGAGGAAATACACCCGTCTATATAAGGTCCCACTGTTGACAGTGCATGTCAGAGCAGAAACTCTACCATGAAGACCAAGGAGCTGTCCGTAGAACTCCGTGATAGAATTGTGAGGAGGCATAGATCTGGGGAGGGTATAAAAACATTTCTAGGGTGTTGAAAGTTCCCAGGAGCACAGTCAAGTCCATCATTAGGAAATGGAAAGATTACCGAACCACCCAGACTCTTCCTAGAGCAGGCCGTCCTCCCAAACTGAGCAACCGGGCAAGAAGAACCTTGGTCAGGGAAGCGACCAAGAACCCAATGAACACCCTGACAGAACTACAGAGTTCCATGGCTGAGATGGGAGAACCTGTCCATAGGACAACAATTTCTGCAGCACTTCACAGATGTAGCCTCTATAGCAGAGTGGCTAGACAGAAGCCACTCCTGAGAAAAGGCCACATAATAGCATGCCTGGAGTTTGCAAGAAGGCACGTGGCAGACTCTGAGACCATGTGGCAAAAGATTCTCTGGTCTGATGAAACAAAAATTGAACTCTTTGGCCTGAATGCAAAGCGCTATGCCTGGCGCAAACCGAACACAGCTCATCACCCACGCAACACCATCCCTACCATGAAGCATGGTGGTGGCAGCATCATGTTATGGGGATGCTTTTCAGTGGCAGGGACTGGGGCACTTGTCAGGATAGAGGGAACAATGAATGGAGCCAAATACAGGCACATCCTTGGAGAACCTGCATCAGTCTGCAATAGACCTTGGACTGGGGCAAAGATTTACGTTCCAACAGGACAACGACCCCAAGCATACAGCCAAAGCAACACTGGAGTGGCTTCAGAACAAGAAGGTGAATGTCCTTGAGTGGCCCAGCCAAAGCCCAGACTTGAATCCCATTGAGAATCTGTGGAAAGACTTAAAGATTGTGGTTCACCGATGCTCCCCATCCAACTTGACACAGCTTGAGCAAATCTGCAAGGAAGAATGGGCGAAAATCCCCAAATCCAGATGTGCAATCCAGATACAGACATACCCAAGAAGACTCAAAGCTGTAATTGCTGCCAAAGGTGCTTCTACAAAGTATTGACTCAGGGGGGTGAATACTTAAGTAAACAAGATATTTCAGTTTTTAATGTTTCATAAATTTTTGTTACACAATATAAATATTTTTGCACCTTTAAATTGTTGAGTATGCTGTGTGAATCAAGGGGGAAAAAATAATTTCAATGCATTAAAAATTCTGGTAGTAACACAAAAAAATGTGACAAAATCCAAGGGGTTGGGGGTGAATACTTTCTGAAGGCACTGTATAGGTCAACATATCACACTTTATTTATGGAACACTCATCCCCACTCCCCAGCACCCAATTTTAACTGAAGGCGGCGACCGGCACAATCCACCCTCCTCCACGGCCAGCCGCTTTCTTTGTAGTTTTCAAAAGTACATATAGTGCTAAATTCAAGAGTACAAATTACCACCCTGACCCCCTTTCCTAGTAGCACACTGCTCTGACCCTCCTCACCCACCAACACCCACATTTGGCAAAGGAAGGTGACCAGCACAACCCACCCTCCTCCACAGCCAGCCGCTTTCAGAATGAATGAAAGCACTTGTGCACTTGTTCTGTCTAATAGTAAAACAGATCTGTTTTACTATTAGACAGAACAAGCATGTGGGCGCTTTCATTCTAGCCAGACGTGGAGGAGGGTGGGTTGTGCCAGTCACCTTCCTTTAACAAAATCAGGTGTTGGGGGGAGGAGGAAGGAGCAGGGTGCCACTAGGGTGGGGGTATAATTTGTAATCTTGAATTTGGCGCTATAAGCACTTTGGAAAACCACAAAGATGGCAGCAGGCCATGGAGCAGGGTGGGTTGTTCCGGTCACCTTCATCAGTCAAAACTAGGTGCTGGGGGGGGGTGGGAACAGGGTGCTACTAGGGTAGGGGCAGGGGGTAATTTGTAATCTTGCGTATGTCTCAGAAACCCAGGGCATAAGTCAATCTGGAGAAATTATAGTTAAAAGAAATTCCCCACGTAAATCGACCTCATGTATAACTTGAGTCCCCATTCTTTAACATTCTGTCTTGTGTGGTCATTTTGGGTCGAGTTAAGCAATGGATGGTTCTGATGCCATATGGTGCTATTGGTATGAATGGGTTAATGCCTATTTTTGGCATTAAAAGCTCGATTTATATGTGAGCCTATATGGTAATTATAAAATCTCATTAGACCTAAGTTTGTTTACATTAGGGGATACCAGAGGTCTATTACAAATAGATAGAAACAAACAAATGTGGATTCTGGCTGTAGCATTGGGACTAAAAAGGGTTATTTTATCTAATGGGAAGGACAAGGAAGTGCCAATACTGCAAGAATGGGTTAAATGTATGGGGAATTTAGCAAATAATGAAAGAATTCGCTTCACAACCCAAAACAAACAATCAGTTTGAAAAAAATTGGATGCCCTTTTTAAACTGAATGAGGGGAAAACTGCCTTCAAAACTGCAAGCCAGAACCTAATATTTATATGGATAACATATACAATAAAGAGAGAGAGAGAGAGGGATGGAAAGAAACAGAAGATGTGTTTTTTTTTGTTTTGTTTTTAGTTTCTTTCTATGGAATTTTTGTAAATAATTAGTAAATGTAAAAAGTTCTCATATATAGTATTTATTGATTTTGATAGAATTTGTAACGAAATAATAGTATTGTTATTGTGTTATTTTTTTAAATAATTAATAAAAAAAATTGTGAAGTAAAAAAAGATATTCTGAGTCGAGGAGAAAGTTTTGCAGGTCATGAAACCTAAAAGGGAGGTAGTATAGCACAGTGGTTTAAGGCTCTAAGCTGTAAATCGGGTAACATCCAACAAACCAGACCTGAGTTTGAATCCCACAGCTTCCACTTGCATACTGTATGACCCTAAGCAAGTCACTTCACTTCTCTGTGCTCCCAGGTTGCACCTGTTTTAAAAAAAAAAAAACAACTTTCAGCTTAGTGTGCTAGTCCTGGTTAAAAAACAAAGAATCTCTTTTGGAGAGTGGTTTGCACAGCAGGGATGTTGGCTCCTGAGGCACAGAGCATAGTATCATCCTGGTACAGCTGGCAGGTCACCCCTCTAACATGCTGACCCAGGTCTTTTATGGATAAGGAGAACAATAAGGAGTCAAGTACCAAGCTTTGTGATATAGCTTTAATGATTTGGAGAGAGTCAGACTCAGTGACATATATCCTGTCGCTCTGTTTGTGGCTATAGTTAGATAACTTCTGAACCAGATGGCTACCTCTGAGTTCATGTGCAGCTCAGCTACTCTGGTCACTAGTACTCTGTGGTCTACAGTGTCAAAGGCTTTCCAGAGGTCACTGAAAAAGAGTCCAACACATTTTCCTCTGTCTATGTGTAACCCCCCTGCAAATGGGGGTTCCCAAAAGACTTCCAGGAGCTTGCTTGAATGCTCCAAGCCTGAATGGTGTTTGGCATTTAAGCCATTTATCAGTGAGTGTTTTTAGAGCCTCTGGTACTGTCTCTTTAAGAGCTGTCTGCTTGCAGACATAATTAGTTTGTATGGGGGGGACTGTGTGCTTCTCTGAGTACCACTCAGCTGCTGCCAATTCACTTCATTTTTGCAGTCACTAGGAGTGCAAAGGGAACCTATCTGAAAGATGTAACTGTTTGCCAGAAATTATTTAGAGTAATAATGAAATTACAGTTTGTCTAACCTGCTTTCTTTGCAGTCAGAACTGTGTCTGCTAGTTCCCATTCTAGTTTTGAACTGCTGAACTGGACCAATCAGTGTAAGCTAGCTCTAAAATGGTGCCTTGGACGAATCAGAACTTGGACTCATAATCTGAGCCAGCCACAAGAGGATTGTATGGGCAGTGACTCTAGGAGATGTAGTTTAGACTTCAGTGCCTTTTTGGACCAACAGCAGCAGTCTATTGTGAGTGACAGCCAATCCAGTCAAGAACTGGGAGGAACTCAAAGGAAGTGCCCGGTTTTGTGGTTGGAGTTTCAGTTGAGCTTTGGCAGTGAAGAAGGAAGGAGCCCTGTGCTTTTCAGTGTGCAGTTTAGTCAAAAACGTGTGTAAGGCCCAGAGTTCGGTCTGCAGCTTGTTAGGACTGAATCCGTCCTGTGAAAAGAATCAAAGGATCTCTGAAGAGTAGAAACCAGGCTCACCCTGTAGAAGACTGGAGGAATTGCTGAAAATTACACTCGGTCTGTCAGGAACTGAATCTGCTGTGTGTTCTCGGGTATTGTGCAGTAATTGATCGGGATACAGATGCAGCCTGCCTGGTATAGTGCTTTCTTTTATATGGATGTGTGAAGAGGTTTGTGTACCTCAAGTGAGCCCTGCTGACATTGAAGGACCCTATCTTATTTGGAGGTCGTGAGTACTAATTCAGGGTCGCTCCCTGTTGAATTGCCACATTAAATCCAAATGGAATTACTGTACTGCTGACTGTTTAATTCTCTTTTCTCTGTGTGACAGGGCCCCTACCAGCTGCCACGGTTTGGACTAGCCACTAGGGCTTGGGTACCCAGGGACAGTAACTGATAGGGATAGGCCTGTGCACAGAGCCATAAATAGATTATTAAAGTGATAAGCTAATTAACCTGATTTCCCCTGTCCTTGTTATATCCCCTAAATAAATCAGAGCTGCTTGTTTCAGCAAAGTTATACTGCCTGAGGTATTTGTCTATGTTAAAGTACTGTACTGTGATTGTTGCACTGTATCTCATTTCACAGGAGGTCCCAGTGCGGAACCAGACCTGGGGGTAAGTGTATACTGTGAAGGTAATTCTGATATATTGTGTGGGCCACTAGTGGGAAGAAAGGGGGGTTGCAGTGTCCCAGAGGGCTGTGACCAAGTTAGTTTAACTATTGCAAACCCTGACCTCTGGGTGGAGGCACCCGCCATTGGATCCAGGCCCCTCAACCTGTTAGTGGCAAATCAGGCAGGGGTAGTAGCCCCTGGGATAGCGCCATCTAGGGGTTACATATGGCCAAAATGTTGTCTAGTTGATGCAGCACAGAGATGTAGAGCATACACAGATGACAGCTGCTGCTGCCAGAAAATAACAAAAGAGCAGAAAAGCATAGGGCCAGCCCAGTGCTTTTCTACCAGATATTGGTTTGGCCTGGACTTATCCAACATGTCCTGAATGGCAGCCATAAGGCTGTCCATACACTGATGTGCCAGGTTGGAGATTTCACCTTTCACTCAGAACTCAGCAATGGGTGGTGATCTGCCCTTGTACAGATCTTTTTGGGCTGGGGGTCAAGGACCATCTCACATGTATTGAGAAGACCAATGTGACCCTAGATTCTGGGACGTCAGTCAGCAATCTCAAAGAGCAGCCCAAAACAGGGCCAGAAGGCTCAAGTTCCTTTTGTGGCCCTCTATCAAGGCACACAAGGACAGCAGCAGCAGCCACAACAGCAACAGAGGCAGCAGTTCCTCCAGCACCTCCCGGACAAACCAGTCAATAAATCAATAAATCAGGAAGTCAAGGCCAGGGCAAGGTCCTTGGAGGCAACCACAAAGGGCAAAAAGTGATGAGATTAGGGACCCCATTCCCACTCTGCCCTGACCCCTGCTGTAGCTCCTGGTTGAGGGCTGATTCTCCCACATTCTGCATCAGTGGTCAACTATTATTTCAGCTAAGTGAGTCCTGGAGGTGTTGGGATTGGGGTTGTCTCTGGAATTTGAGACCACGCTCCTTGTCAATCCTGAGCACCACTGGAGGACACACTATAGTGGGAGTCTCTCCCTGCACTACTAAGTGAGGTTCATCAGGTCCTTAAGTGGCATGCAATAGGGCCTGTCCCAGAAAACCAAGCTCAGAAGGGGTTTGTATCACTGTACTCCCTGGTACCCACATGGATGGGGGCCTGGCGCCCCCATTGTCAACCTGAAAATCCTGAACAAGTCAATTTGCAGTCAGAAGTTCTGCATGGTGACATTTTAGAAGATTATTCTCTCCATGGAGCTAGGCAGGAACATAGCCAGGATATGGGAATAGGGGCATCCACCAAATAAATCCAATTAATTAGTAATGATGTAAAAGATCTTTTTTTATGCAAACATAATGTAAACAAGCTGGAAAGGGATTCCTGGGCACTCAGAACCCCCACTACCACCACCACCACCACCATCATGGCTACACCTATACCAGGAACTTGTGCTTCATAGCCCTCCAGGATGCAACTTCCCCATCTTACATCACAGACAGTTCCTCCACTTTCAGATGGACAGAACCTTGTATTAGTTCAAAGCCATGCCATCTGTACTATCATTAGCACCCAGTGTGTTCACCACATGCTTGCTGGCATGGCTGCTTGTCTGAGGCACAGAGACATCAAGGTTTTTTGAACCTCGACAACTAGCTCATCATGAGGTGCCCATTGCAAGATATGCAGTGGTCCAGGGATCTGTCCATCCAGACATTCCAGGACCATGGCCTGATGATCAATCTGACCAAGTCTGTGTTCACCCTGCAGTAGGTGATCCTGTTCACTGGAGCTGAGTTAGATTCCCTTCAAGCCAGAGCTTGTCTGCCCCTGGACAGGGTGGAGGACCTGTCTTCCTTTGCCTTATCATTGTGGGTTGAGAAACCATGCCGACCCATGGTTTCTACCAGCTCCTGGCCTTCATGGCATCTACCATGGCCATGGTGCCCACTGGTACATGGGACCCATTCAGTGGAAACTGAGGCACTAGTGGTCCCAATCGCATGCAGCCCTGAACCAAGTGGTTCAGGTGACCTATATGATACTGGATACCATCTGTTGGTGGATGTCCCCTGCAAACCTCTTAGAGGGCATCACATTTTTCTGGGCAGAGCCTTCAATCACTCTAATGACAGAGGCCTTGTTGGTGGGTTGGGATGCACATCCACTGGACCATATCGTGCACAGTTTCTGTTCAATAAATGAGACTTGGTTTCACATCAGCTTGCTGGAACTTCACGTGGTATGCTTAGTGCTGGCAGAGTTTGCACCACTGGTACAGGATCTGTAGTCCAGGTCAGAATAGACAACAGGACCACCATGTTCTTCCTGAATAAACAAGGCAGCACGCACTTCTTTTCTCTGTGTTAGGAGGTGCTATGGACATAGGCTCAGACTTTCTCCTGGCACATGGACTGATGGTGGTCCATGTCACAGAAGTGAACAACCAGCTGTTGGAAGCTCTTAATGGTTTAGGAGAAGCCCCCCACAAGTGGTCACTACATCCACAGGTAGTGTCCCAGGTATTTTCAAAATGGTGAACAAATTCAGTGAATCTGTTCACTTCCTGTGACGATAGGCAGCTGAGACTGTTCTGTGCCCATCTCCCTCAGCAGGACACTCTGCTAGGGATGCATTCTCTCGATCCTTTACTCAGGACCTTCTGTATGCCTTCCCTTTGACATCCCTGATCCTAAACACACCAAACTGGCCACACAGTCACGATCTCCTCAGTCTCAGCAGCTGTGCATTGGGGTCCAGGTGCAGGCTGTAGGATCCTCCTCGTTTATCATCCTCTGGGGCAAGAGGAGGAATTCCTGCAGGAAGTCATGGACTTCGTCACTGAAAGGGTGTTGGAGTCGCCCAGATGGTTGATTCTGGGGGACTTCATTGCCTGAGTCGATGATGAACTCTCGCATTCTGGAAATGAATTCCTCCAGATGATGACATCACTGGGCCTCGCACAAGCAGTTGCTTCTGCAACCCACTGCCACGGCCATGCCTTGGACTTAGTATTCTCACTGGGGCTTGAGATCACTAGTCTCAAGATTGATCCGGTCTCTTGGTCGGATCACTGCACAGTAGAGTTCTTGTTTGGGGTCACCCCTGTTAGTCCCTCCCCTGTTGAGATGGTCCGCTACCACCCTTTCAGGGGATTGACCCCAGAAGGACTGATGACCGTAGCGGATTTTTCTGGTGTGAATGCTGCATGTGCAGTGGGGTTGGGTGAGGAAGTGGCAGCATATAATCATGCGGTCACCAAGGCACTCGATGCCATTGGACCGATCCATATATGACCCAGGTCTTCTCACTTGAGATCCCCATGGTATGATGGGGCTGTCAAGGAGATGAAGACCAGGGGTCAGAATTTGGAGCATTGCTGGAGGAGGACCAGGTCCCTGGATGACAAATTGGCTTTGAGAATTCACTATGGTGAATATCAAAGGGCAATCAACCATAAGAAGGCAGAGTTCCTGTCCAGGGAGATTGCTGCAGGAAGGAACAGACTGGCTTTGCTCTTTCGGACTGTAGACAGTCTATTAAATCCAGCTTTTCAGCAGCCAAAAAAAGCAGTTTTACTCACACAGTGCGAAGAGTTCGCTCAGTTCTTTTCTGAAAAGGTGTCTTCCATTCGGACTGGGATCTCTCCAGTGGGACAAGTTCAGCCCTGCAGGATAGAGCCTGGTACGTACAGAAGCACTCTGGTTGTCTGGAATGAGTTTCAGCTGATGGGGGTGGCTGAGGTCATTGAGGTAATCTTGAAGCTGCGACCCACTTTTTGTGAACTGGACCTGGGCCTGGGGCATCTCTTAGTGGGATGTGTTGGGTCACTCAGTCCAGTGTTCACTAAGATTGTCCGGTGTTCACTTTTGGAGGTTCCCCCCCCCCCGTCGCCTTGAAGGAGGTTCTGGTGAAGCTCCTGCTGAAGAAACCATCTCTCAACCCTGAAATCTTAGCAAATTACCAACCTGTCTCCAACCTTCCATTCTTGGGGAAGGTAGTGGAGAAAGTGGTGACTATGCAGCTCGAGGCCCGCCTCATGGCCTTTGACATCTATGAGCCACTCCAGCCTGGTTTTAGGAGAAGGCATAGCACTGAAACAGTGTTAGTTAGGGTGCAAAATGATCTCCTCAAGGCGACAGACAGAGGTGAATAGCTAATTCTTTTTCTCCTGGATTTCTCCACAGCTTTTGACACCGTGGAACACATAGTGGTGCTTGATTGCCTTAGAGGGCTCTGTGGATTCACCAACAAAGTTATCAGCTGGTTTGAGTCCTTTTTGACAGGCAAGACAGAACGGGTAGTAATGGGGAATTTCTCCTCCTGCCTGAAGCACCTGACCTGCAAAGTACCTCAGGGCTCGATCTCGTCACCTATGTTGTCTGCGGTGTACATGCTGCCCCTGGGGGACATCATTGGGTGTTACAAGCTGGGGTTTCACTGCTATGCAGAGGAGACTCAGTTGTATACGTCCTTTGCCCCAGGGACACTGAACACTGTGGAGGTGCTAAATAAATGCCTATCTGATATCCAGGACTGGATGTCCTCTAACTGGCTAAGGATTAACCCAGACAAGATGGAGGTACTGGTGATTGAGCCTGGTCATCAGCGGGACATGGTCGCCACCAGAGCAGGAACAGGGTTGCTCCTGGGTGCCACCTCACTGGTGGCAGTAACTTAAGGTGAGAAACTTGGGTGTCAGCCTTGACAATGGTTTGACACTTAATGCTCAGGTGTCTGCCGTCATCTGGAGTGGTTTTCACCACTTAAGGAATGTCGCCCCGGATTAAACCCTTAATCCCGCCTGATGACCTACCTTCTCTGGTGCATGCTTTTGTTACATCTAGGCTCAATTACTGTAACCCTCTTTACTTAGGGGTCAGTGGAGGTAACCTCCATCGGCTGCAACTGGTGCAGAACACGGCAACCAGGTTGTTGATAGGCCTCTCGAGGTCCACTCATATAACCCTGGTTTTGCGCAAACTACACTGGCTGCTGGTCAGGTGGAGGATTGTCTTCAAGGTGAGCTTGCTCACCTATAAGACCCAATACACCTCGAGACCTGGCTATCTGACTGACCTCCTGACACCTGTCCACCCTATGCGCTCACTCTGTTCTTCCACAGAGGTTCTCCTGACAATTCCTAAGGCACAGCTAAAGACACTGGAGACCACGCCTTTGAGGTTGCGGGGCCAGTCCTATGTAATTCCCTGCCATGATCATTAAGGGACGCTTCCTCCATAGAGACTTTTAATCAGGGCCTTAAGGTACGCTTATTTAAACAGGCATTTGATGTCCACTGAATTTTAAAGGGTTTTATAGTTTTAATTTAGTATTTATTATGTGTGTTAAGCTAACTATGATTTTAATTGTCGTAAATTGCTGTAATTGCTGTACCACTTTAAAAAGCGCCCAGAGCCTCTGGGATTGGGTGCTTAAGAAATACAATTTTACTTACTTACTTACAGATACCCATGGTTGCCTCCACTCCAGTTGGACCTGCTGACAAGGTCTGAGAGGACAATCAGCATCCAGACTTGGAGTTCCTGCACCTGACAGCCTGGTTCCTGAGTGGCTAGAGTTTCAGGCCCTTGGGCTTTCTGAGGATGTTCTGCCAGTGCTGAAGGCATTTCAGAAAGAGTCAACTTGCAAGATGTACAGTTGCAAGTGGACAAGTTCCTCATGCGGAAGCGAGGAGGGCAGATTGTTGCTCCTCTCTTGCCCCATGTTACATAATCTCAATTAATTATGTCTCAAGCTTGATTGTGAGCCATGTTTCCTGAGAGGCATCTGGATAGCATTTTGACATATCGTGCCAAGGAAGGTATGTTGACAGTGGCACAGGACAAACTAGTTAGCTGTTTCTTTAAAGGGCTCGACCACCTGTCCTCTCTGGTGCATGAACCGCCTTCACCATGGGACTTACTGCTGGTGCAGTCACAGCTCATGGGTAAACCACTGAAGTCTATAGACAAGTGTGATCTCTCCCACTTGTCATGGAAAACTATGTTTTTAATCACCATCACCTCAGCCAGATGGGTGAGTGAGCTCCAGGCATTATTTATGGAGTTATGTTATCTAGTTTTCCACAAGGACAATGTTGTCCTACACCCCGGCCCCAAAGTGAACTTCCTGACAAAAGCAGTTATCTGAGTTCTACCTAAATTAGGCACTCACCCTACCAACTTTCATCCTGAAGCAGCATGCTTTGGAGGGCCAGCGAACATTTTGCATACTTACTGCATGTTCGTAGGGCTCTGCTCTACTACCAGAATGTATGTCAGAATTTTGTGGTGCAGCTCGTCAGCTGTTTCTCACATACAGTGATAGTGCCCTAAGCAAAAAAGCAGCCAAAAGATTGGCCAGTGGATCACCCCTGCATCACTCTGTGTTACAGGTTGGCTGAGGAGGAGGGTTTTATGTGATTTGAGCGAAGGAAAATGAGCGAGGACAAAATGAGCGAGTGCACATTGACTAATAGCAAAGCAGCCATGTGCATTACATCAAGGACCAAAAACAGTGATGGTCCTTAACATTCTCTCTGGGGGCGATATGTACTTAATTTTTTATGTGGGGGGGCTATGCCTCATGCACCCTTCATAACTATTATAATCAACTCAGGGGGAGCTGACACTGGGGTACAGGGGAAAACTTCGGAGGGTTCTACTCAAAGGGGGGGAATCAAGTCATCGGGAGGAACATTTGGAGGAGCAACCTGCTGATGGAGGGACCACAGTTGGGAAGGTGGGGGGAGAGGGAAGTACAAAGTGGGGAAGTTGGGGGAACATGACACACACACACACACAAAAAGAACACACACACACAAACAACACTCCCACCCACCCAACTAGATCCGAACCTGGGTCCTCCTGCACTAGAGACAGTGACTGCTACCACAAAACCAAACAGCCAGTTGCAAACTGCATGGCCAAACAACCGGCTATATCCTAATTAATTTCTGTAGCTCTCTATCATAATCTATTCTTACCCTAGCTGTACTTTCACATGCGGTATTATCACAGGCGCTCAGTTTGACTTGCCCATATTACGAAGTACCGGGGAGGAGCCACCCGTGAGGTTGAAGGCTTAATCCACCAGATACACTGCTGCCTCTGTTGTTGCTGCCAGGTACTTCCCCATTTCTGAAATGTGCATGGCTGCTACCTGGTCGAATGCACACATATTCATATCCCATCACAGTACTCATTTGCTCAGCCGTCGTGATGCTGCTTCTGGGTCCTCAGTCTTCCAGTCTCTCTACTGACCTAATTTGGGGAGCTTGCTTTATCCCCTCCTCCCAGTAGTCTGCTTAATTAAACTCACTTATGCTGCCCCCATCCTCCAGTCCATAGGAAAAACTGAAGCTCATAGGCTGGAGATGCTATACTACAAAATAGAATGTTTCACTGCAATGTTCCCTCCTAGGACACACCACTGTAATGTGTTGGCCTCCTTAAACTGGCCCTCACTGCCTAGTAGGCTCCAGTACCCCCTACTAACTGTAGCATACAAACTAATCAACAGATCAGCTCTCCCAAGCCTTGAAGGCCTCCTCGTCCCCAAGCGCTCCTGCAGAACGCTCCGCACTTCTAGGAAGACATTACTCGAGGTACCCAGGACAAGGACTACACTTGGAAGTAAATCCTTTGTGCATACAGCCCCTAAACTCTGGAATACCCTACCAGATGACCTACACTCAGCTGGTTTCCTAGCCACTTTTCGCAAGGGTGTAACATTTCAATAAATAAATAAAACACACCTCTATGTGCAGCACCAATGTACCTGCTGGTTGTTGCATGTAGTTCTAGTACTTGGTCCCTAACCATCTACTGTACTCAACTTCCCCAAACGTTTAGTCTAGCCCTACCCTATAATGTTGCTCAGCCCTGCTTGTCCCCACTGTATGAATGTAACCTGCTGTAAATAACAACTGTTTATTGATTGTCGCTGTTATGAATTTACCTTTCAACTGTATTCTCTTTCTGTACGACTTGTTATGATATCTGCTCTACCTACATGTAACTAATTCCGGGTCACCTCTGAAAAAGGGACCTCTGGTTCCAGTGGGCCTACCCAGTTACCAAAATGAAATAAATAAATAAATAAATAAATGACTTCCAGTTGAGCTCACGTGAGGATGGTGGCATAAACATCGAGCTCCATGCCCACCTTGCCCCAAAATGCTCCCCGACTACATTAAGCCACAGCTGAAAGTAATTAAAAATATTGTTACTTCGGGGACTTTGCATCGGAATACCAACCAAGAACTTTTGGAGGCTCCTGCTTTATTTAAATCATATTTAATACGCTGCCACAATGTCAGCGGCTGAGGCCTCAGACTCAGAGCAATCGCTGGCCCCGCAAGAACAACAAGATCAAAACACTCCAGGTAGACAGAAACCAGCTAAGAGTAAGTGCATTAAACTGGACATGATTTATAAAGAGCTTCTATCTTTTCCAGCAGAGATCAAGGATCTTTATAGGGAATTAAGAAAGGACGTAGTAAACCTTGAGCAAAGAACAGAAGCATTGGAGCGCCAAATCACGGTAATGGAAAACCAAATAGACGATATGGAACTAGAAATACAAAATTTACAAGACCAATATGCACAATTACAAGAAAGGCAAGAAGATGCTGAGAACAGAGCACAACGTAAAAATATCAGGCTATACTGTATCCCTGAGGGCTCTGAGGGACAGGACATAACTGATTTTACCATTACTTTATTAAAAACTGCATTAGAACTACCCTCAGACTTTCAAATTGAGATGGAAAGAGTACACAGAGCATTGGGCCCTCGCCCCACAGATCCAAACGCCAAACCTCGGTCCATTATTGCAAGGTTTCTTAGTTATGCACTTAAGGAGAAGGTGCTAACAACCGCATGGCACAGGGGAAAAGTTTTCTGCGGGCAGACCCGTACATATTTGGACAATGACTATGCCCCACAAACAAGAAATCGGTGAGCATATTCAGACATTTTACCAGCACTGAAGAAGGCATCCATTAAATTTACCACGCCATATCCAGCATGAGTTGTGGTGCAGCTTCCCTCCAGCCAGCAGGAATTTCACACAGCCAAGGAGGCCAGGGAAGCACTTCAGAAGCATGGACTACAATTTAAGACGAGACCAGAATACAGACAACAAACACAGGGTCCGCCTAGAAGGCAGACCGTGATGAATGCACAGAATCTGCAAAGGGATTCTTCCCAGAAAGTATTATCTATCTCTAATAGACTGGCTGAATTTTGTTGACCTGCCCGTGGATGAATCTGAAGGGTAGGAACACTAACTTTAGCACCATTATGTGTTAGGCCTGTTGCGACCTAGACCTTAGGCTCCGGTGTACTGGGGACCTGAATTCCTTATACCATTTGGGGACATGCTTATTGAGGTACTGCCCTCTTATTTGAACTGAGGGCCTTCTTAAGACCTCCGTGGTCTACCTGAAGACATGGACATGAGTATTGCATAAAAATTTACAAGGCTGCCTGTACATTATTTAAATATGTTTGATATTCTTGACGTTTAGCAATGATGTGTACCCCTATATATATATATATCAGATGATAGAAGCTCTAGATATTTAGAACAGAAGCTCAGCTTGGAGTTAGAGTTAGGGCAGTCAAATAATTTTATTTAATGAGGGGCACTATTAGTAAAATCAAGAAATAATGGTTCTACTTCGAAAACATATCATTTAGGGAGATTGGTGGGCACTTATACATCGGTGAGGGACAGCTCAAATTGTATTATTTGCAGGGCTGATGATTTTTTTTCATGTGTATATTTTAGTGTGATTTATTTTTGGCCCGCCTTTAATTTGCTATTTAGGGGGACAACACGCCCCCAGAGGGCCCGGGAGATAACCATCTCCGGATTTCCTCCCGTGTACCTTCCTTTTTTGACGGTGACACATACAGGGAGAGCAAATGAGATCTCTGCTAGTTTGGAAGTTCAATACAAGTATGCATGTAACAAGTTTGCTTGTATCAGTCAGACACAGATCCTAAATAGTATACAGGGGTGGCCTCAACAACATCTTGACCCTAACAATATACTGTTAGCCCTGCTGGCTCAGTTGTATAGATTGAAATGTTGTTACTATGTTATGAGCTGGTGTGGTTGCACCTTTTATATAATTTTCAGTAGGATACAACTAGATTGTAATGGTCTATATGACAGTGATACTTTAAAGACGGTAGTAGAGGTTTTGTACAAGTTAGAGTCAGCTGTGAGAGACATTCTGGAGACATTTGGAATACTCAAAAATTGTGGCAGCCAAGGTTGGTAGGCTGGGATGTGTGCTGCAACTCAGGGAAACATTGTAGGCCTTGGATTGTTTGTAGTACAGCTTATTTTTTATACTATTAAAGATGGCAATTAGTACTGTAAATTTTTTTTTCACTTAACATAAATGGAATTAATAATCCAATTAAGAGATCCAGATTATTTCAATACCTTAAAAAACAAACTAGTGATATAATTTATTTACAAGAGACACACCGTTCTGACAAGGAGCATCAGAAATTAGTCTGGGAGGGTCGGTACCAAGTTTTTGCTTCTTCATATCCTAAGGGCAAACGGAGGGGGGCTGCAATTTTGATCCCTTCAACTACCCAGTTTCACCTGGAGTCGCAGTATACAGACCCCCCAGGGCTGTTTTGTGATCCTTAATGGTCTACTGTATGGAAAACAAGTAACCTTGGTGAATGTTTATTTTCCTCCACAACACGTTTTTTCAATAGGTTGGTGGATCATATGCAGGGCTGTCTGATTATGGGAGGAGATATCAACCTTACATTGATGCCCCAACTTGATTCCTCAGCACCTTCCCAATACCGCCTCTCCCCATCACAGAAACAATTTCATACCCAGCAGAATTCTCTTGGGATAATAGATATCTGGAGGCATTTTTTTCCTACTACCAGTGCATACACTTTTTACTCCTCTAGATATAATACATATTCTAGGTTGGATTATTTTTATCAAAGAACATGTAGATTGGCTACAAGATTTAACAATTGGCCCCAGATTTTTATCAGATCACTCCCCTTTACTTTTGAAGTTAGATTGCAAGATTCCAAAAAAGACCACTGGGTGGCGCCTGAATGCCTCATTACTTAAAGATGAGGCCTTTAAAACTTGTTTTAAGGAAAAGATCACACAGATTTTAGTAGAGAACTCTACCCCTGAAATCTCGGCTTCTATTATATGGACACCCTGATGGCTGTTATCCAGGGGGAGATTATTGCCTATACAGCCCACAGGAAAAGGCAGTGGGAAAGTAAATATGTTAAACTCTATGCAGAACTACAAAATCTACAATACACCCCAAATTTAGCCACCACAGACGTGAGAGACCAGATTAACCAGAAGAAGGCAGAGCTACAAAAGATTCTGGATGAAAAAACCCAGCAGGCATTATTTTATCTTAAGACATATAAATCTGAAGGGGGACCCAGAGGTGCTAGAAACTTAGGAGCCATAGAACAGCTACTTATATCACCCACCTTAAGGATCAACACCATAATATTTATGTCAGGAACACCCCACAGATAATGGAAATTTTTAGGACCTACTATTCTCAATTATGTAATACCCCCCAGCCTAATCAGCAGGCATATGAGGAGTTTTTTTTAAGTCTATTTCCCTCCCTAAAATTACACAGGATATGGTAGAGAGAATAAAAGCCCTGATCAGAGCAGAAGAAATAAAGAGAGTAGTTTCACATAGTAAAACCTTGAAAACACCAGGCCCAGACGGCTTTCCTTCTGAATGGTACAAAACGTTTTTCAAACAAGTGGCTCCAGCCTTATTGACAGCGATTCAGGACGGAGGGCCCCCCCCCCCTTGGGCCTATACTAATATTTCCCCCATTCTTAAACCAAATAAGCCAGCAGATCAACCTACTTCTTACCGGCCCATATCCATTCTGAATATGGATTACAAGTTGTTTTTGTCTATCTTAGCTTTCAGAATCGATGAGATGCTGCCATCCCTTATAGACTCTGACTAGTCAAGATTTATTCGTTTGCATCAAACCATAGATAATATACGTAGGAAAATACATCTACTAGACCATATGAATCGGAGGAAGATACCGGCAGTATTTGCCAGCCTCGATGCTAACAAAGCTTTCGATCAAGTTAGGTGGCCCTTTTCATGGCAGGCGTTGTCCATATTTGGATTTCCAGTGGAGTTTATAGCTCTACTACAGCGTATATATTCTTCCTGTAAGGCATATCTTAAAATAAATGGCCAGCTATCCACTTTAATATCTCTTAGCCGGGGGACAAGACAGGGTTGCCCTTTGTCACCCCTGCTCTTTGCTCTCTACATAGAGCCTTTAGCCGAATTCATCCAACAACATCCATTGATTCAGGGATACCGCTTGGTGGGAGAAGTTTCACTATTTCTTTATATGCTGACGATACACTTTTGACATTATTGGACCCAGAAACCTGTATTCCAGCAACACTGGAGGTGATTAATGTTTTCTCTGCTATATCCGGCTATCAAATAAATACACAGAAAACTGTAATATTAGCCTTAAATTTTGTCCCTACCCAAGAATTTAAACAACTTCTCCCTGCCAGTTGGAGAAACAACAAGACAAAGTATCTGGGAGTGAATACTCCTAACAAATTAGAATACCTGGATCTCTTTAATTTAGAACCACGGTCCCTTGAAATTGAATCTTTACTGGGAACATGGTCTCATTTATTTTTGTCTTTTTATTCTAGAATACATGCTATTCGCATGACAGTTTTTCCTAAGATACTATATTTTTTCCAGACTCTACCTTTAACTCATCCCCAGTTTTATTTTGTGTCTTGGAATAGAATGCTGTCCAGCTTTGTATGGGCTGGAAAACAACCAAAGATTCGTTGGTCACTACTACAACTAGGAATAGACAAAGGAGGCCTTAGTCTCCCAAATGTGAGGGATTATCATAGGGCAGTAACCTGCAAATCAGTTATGACTTGGCTTAGTGGGCAGTTGAATCCAACCTAGCAACATATTGAATTTTTGTTACATGAATGATTTAATATCCTTCCTGTAGTGTTTGCCTCTCTTGCTTCTCCCCCACAGCTCAGGAATTTTACCTTTGGAACTCATAACACCTTAAAAACCTGGTATGAGATACGAGCCCTTCCAGTGGCAGAGGGAACCTTTTATTATTTTCAATTACTAGTTAGTGAGAGAGATTTTATCCCCACACAGATGGACCATACTTTTTTTAATGAATGTCATACTAGGGGGCTGTCAATGATATACCAATTTCTGGACACACAGAGAGTGTTACCTATGCATCTTTGCCAACAGCTTTCCATCTCCCCAACTCCCATCACTATAGAGATATTTATACATAAGAACATTTCTGTGTCAGAAAAAAACACCCTGGAATGCTCTTCTGAACCCTGTACCCCCTCTGATAGGCCTTTTGATAGAGGCCATTCAAGGTTGGGAAAACAAACACTGGATAGGTTTTATTTATAAGGCCCTGAGGGAACATTGGCAAGAATCCACAAGAGATGCATTACAGACCTAGAACATAGAGCTACAAACACATCTGACTTATGAGAAGTGGTTGGAGCCAATTTTACCCTCTATGAAAGTTTCTCAAGCCCCATACTGGGTTGAATTCATATGGAAATGCAGGCTTCGATTCTTTAATATGCCTGACAAATTTGTTAAGTTTCTGCCAGCCAGCTATGGCATATGTTGGAGAGACTGTGGGGAGTCTTTAGCTAATATGTCTCACATCTTCTATACCTGTCCAAAGATAGCCCAGTACTGGTGAGAAATTGAATCTAGTTTACGACAATTAATGGGAAATGACTTTACACTTTCTTCACAGCTGGTGCTGTTACAGAGCCGTAGGAAGGCATTTCGGTGCCCTGGGCAAGAGACTAATTTAGTGCCTCTCGTCCAGAAAACAGCCGGGGATCTGGGGGCCGCAAGGTCCCCAGAAGTCCTGTGGGGTTTACATGCTCTGTGGTGAGTTTTGGGGCTTTTCATGAGGTAAAAACATAGTTTTGGTATATGTTCCTTACCCCTGATTGCAGGGAAAATGTTGCTCCCATGGAATATGAGGTGTGTGAGACTCTGGTTGCTGGCATCAGAGTGTGAGCTGTAAAATGAAGTTCTCTTTTGCTGATTAACCAACAAATAAAATAGTCTACACTTGCCTGATGCCAGCTAAGGTGGCAGAGGGAGGCTAACTGAATAAGAAGAAACAAATCTTGATTGATTTAATTGTATTGTATGTATTGGGTATTGTATATCAACGCTCGTCTTAAATACAACTGACTGCAGTACCTATAAGTACTACTTCCCAGTGCTGGCTGCCTGGCATGCTGCAGCTGATTCTTCATTCAGTAGCAGCCTAGCAGGTACCGAGTACTAGGGTAGTAGTAGGGGTCCCTGGTTGAGGGGGAGTCAGGGCGGCGGAGTCAGAATGAATAACTGTCTCAGGTCTAGAGGCTCTGCCTGCCCTGGGACTGGGATGAGAAGTCCCACTGCCAACAGCTACCCACTTGGAGTATTAGGAAAGCAGTGCGGGAGCCTGCCTGCCCTGTAACTGGAGCAGCCAGAGCGAGGCCTGCCAGCAGGCCAACTAACAACTTCCATCCAAGGCAAGGCAATGCTTCATTTTCTACAGCAAGATTGGTGTGGGTGGGGTGGGGATAATGGAAGACATGGAAAAAAAAACAATGGCAATGGAATGGGAGTGCAAGGGATGGGTCAAGAGGAGAAGAAAAATTAAAACGTATAACATGTGGGCGGGAGGATGGTGCCCCGCAGCCCATGCCATGGAAATCAGCCCAATTTAGGAAGGCAACGACTTCTGTTCTTCACTCCCAGTCACTCCCAAAAGAAGCTCACGAGTAAGCACTGTATGGGAGTGTGATTATAAAACTTAGCTTAACAACATGCTGATCAAAAAAATTCACTGTGGACTGTACAAGTTAAAACTTCTTTCACACGGACAGTCACAAAAGTGAACTGAACGCACTCCTCGATCATGAAATAATACATAGCAGCCGCCAGCCAGTCAGCTGAGCCAGCCCAGTAATCAAATTCAAAGCAGATTTCCTGAGTTTGCATTTTTTCCAATCTAGTACCCCCCACCTGGCGCCACTGCTGCCACATACACCATAATTCATCTCACTGACACACAATATGACACAAGTTCTCATTTAAAAAAAAATCATTTTGGGTCACACACAGAACGGACGTGGATGGAAATGAAAAATGCTTGCTGTTGCTTTTACTTAATGCAGTCCAGTCAGACTACTACATTATATACATCACAGAAGACAGCAGTGCATTGCTTAGACAAATCCAATATCTCTCTGTCTCTTGGTCTCATCTCTCCTCTCTACACTCTATAGTTTATTGCTGTTTTTTGCTGCTAGTCTCTTTCTGTCTCATCTCAACATACTGTATCTCCAGCTTCTATTTAACCACCTCTCAGTGCCACGTGCTCGCGGCGCTCCACCCAGTACCTTTTATACTAATGGGTTGGGCAGCGGTGGCCCCCCCAGTTTCTCTTTCTCTGTACCACCACCACCACATGATTATATTGTCTGCAGTAGACAGCACAATCATGTGACACCCCGATTTGCTGATCTTTGGTCCACAGATACACCCCTGCTGACAGCCAGTTGTAATTACAAAACCAAAATATATATATAAAAAAAAGAAACCTTAAAGTGACAGCGCAAGTGAATTAAAAAGTGAGCTTTAGACTTGAAAACTAGCCCTCAGAGGCGCATACAGGCGCGGGCACCACCGCCCACCTTCCTGACACTGTGCTGTTATATGCAAGTGAAGATGAATTCTGTTCCTCCCAGTAAAAGTTAATTATATTTATATCTGGCTGCAGCAAAAAAAAGTAATAACTCGCCTTTGGCATACCAGTACTGCCCCTACATTGGACATGTGGCGTAAGGTGGTGTCTGAAATGTACTATTTAGAACGGGTGATTGCCAAAAGAACTGGTAGAAATAAACCTTTTGAACTGGCTTGGATGCCTTGGGCGTTCTATGTTACCCCTATAGATGTAGCTTTTGTTCCCTGAGTACTACAGAATGATGGCTAATTAACCTGAAAGCACATTCTGATCTATGAAATGTATTTATTGCAGTCTCAAGATCTGTCATTCCCAAGCTGCTATATTTATGTGAAAGTATTGAGGAATGTCTATCACATGTCATTGTATACTGTATCCTTGCTGACATGCTGAAAAATAAAAAGAAAGAATATTAAAAAAATGGAATAAATAAATAAACAGTGAACTGAATCTAGGTAAATAGAAACAGAAGTTACTTATCTGTAACCATAGTTTGAGTACTAGTATTCAGTTCACATCCACATGACCCACCCAACCTCCCATGTCAAGGCTTGATTTGGATACCTGTTCCAGAGTGTTGATCTGAGTACAGTGGGAGCACAGCCCTTGAACCGTTTGGTTGGGTGGTAGGAGGAGACAAGCTTCAAGATTGTTCCAGTGAGTGAGCATGCTCTGTGGAAGACTGCCAAGCATGAAGGCAAACTGAATAAAAACAGTAGAACTATACTTACAAGTAAGTAACCTCTATTGATGTCTTATCCGCTTGTACTCACTCACTGAGGGTTCTACGAAAAATTAGCTCAGGCTCAATGGGCATTCCTGAACTTTTAATAAACATATTTATTAATCTTACTGACTACCCACCTGTAATTATGGCAGGCACTCCCCAGCCAATGGCATAGTAGAACCTCATGGCACCATAGTTGATGTTCCGTGCCTCGGTCTGCATGCGATAGATGTGTAAACCCTCCACAAACAGCCAAGCAAAGGTGGCCATGAAGAAATAATTCAGCAAGATGGCGATCACTGTGCAGGCAAACTGTTGGGAGCACAAAAAAAAAACTGTGATTTCAGGCCCCTCATCCACTGCTGTTAAGTTCAGTGCCACACTGCATTGCCCACAGCAAACTAATAACTGTTCCAACCTGGTTCTGATGTGATCCCCTGAATAAGTTTCCATCTATTTCTAGAGTCTACTGAACTGAAATCACCCAGATGATTAACTGCAACAGACTTTTGAAAGTGGCAGAGAACATTTTTTTTATTTTAATGATCCAAACCCCTGCTTGGTCCAGCGTGGCAGGGACAGTCTCAGAGGCAGCAGAGTCCTTCGCCTCCCGACAGCAGGGCCACTTTTTCCATGTTGCTTCCCGACAGACTCAGGCACGCTCGGGAAACCCAGACGCACTTGCACACAAAGCATGCTCTGCGTTGGTCTCCGGCCTGTCTGCCCCTCCCATCGTGTTCTCAGCTGCACTGCCACCTGTGGTCACCTAGGTGACAGTATCACAGTTAGGACAGTGACCTCCCCTTCCCAGAGGAGAGTGTCAATCCATCTCTCCCCTGCCAGCCCCCAGTGACTTGGGCTCACTTTCAGACCCAGGCCGCCAACATCATCGTTGACGGGCCAGCTCCAAACCTGACTCTAAGCTATGGGTTAGTTTCAAAGTAAAATGAGTGTTCTAGTGTCAGTTCACAAGACAACAGCACGTAATTTAGAGCAACCCCCACCACACACACACACAGCCATCTTTTTTATAAGTCCTTCAGTCTCTCTTACTACCATCCTTTTTACTAGCCCTTCTATCTCTCACTTCCACCTCTCTTTCTTCTTAGCCCTCCTGTTTCTCATACTACCATCTCTGTTCCTTGACCTTCTGTCTCTTACTGCCACCTCTCTCTCTCTCTCTCTCTGTCTCTCTTACTGTTCCTCCTAACTATCCCTGACATCTCTTACTAGCCATCCTGTCTCTCACTCTGCCATCTCTTTTAAGGGTCCTCATCTCTCTCTCTCACATTTTTTTCTCCTCTAGTGTAATATCTATCCAACCAGTCTGCTTCCCCTTCCATCCCCCCCCCTTTTCCTTAAAGCTGTCCAGAGGTAACATTTTGCCCTTCCTATTCCTGCTTCTAGTTTTTCCATACTCATCCCTCCCTCCTCTTCTCCCACCTTCTCCCCCCATCATTCCATTGATGCCCTCCTTCCTACCAATCTGTGCCATTCCCACCCTAGACCTTCTCTTTTCTCCTTGTGCTGATCCCCTCTACTTCCCCAGCATTTCTCTCTGCCAGCTGCTAGCTCCCAAATTGCACTGTATTACTTATGCTGCCCAATATTTATTTTCAGCACCTTCCAGCACCTGCTTAGCAGTTGCAAAGTCTTGCCTTGCTTGTTTATTGTACTATGTTCTCCTATTGCACCTTCATGTATCTGTTTAAGCCCCTCCCCAATTCATTAGCTAACCTACTGGGCTCCTTGGGGACCCCCACAGCCACTCCCCACAGCTAGTACCATATGTCTTTGCCTCCCAGGTCCCTTCCCCGGTATTTACTGCAGTGGGACAGGGTTGGCAGTAGGAACGGCAGCAGTTGTTAGCCCCAGAGGGATGATGAGTGACAGGTGCACAGTGCCCTCCATCTTTGTACCACCAACACGACTTAAAAAGCAGCTCTGTTGACCTGTATTGAGAGGGAGCAGTGGTGCAGGCACGGGTATGCCTTTGATATCTAGCACCAGTGAGAGCGGCAAGAATTGTGGCTCCATATCCATCACTGAGGAACTGATAAGGTGGAGCACCCAAATGCCGGACACAGTCCCTGGTCGCACAGTAGGCAGCAAGGCTAGGGTGGCGTACAATAAGCACCACTGGATGCTTTGTTAAGGCAGCAGAAGCTACATAATGACACTAACGAATGGATAGAAATAAGTAAACAAACATGGCTGTGCCCATGTTTCAGCAGCCCTCTGACTCCACAGGAATCACAGGATACTGGTCAAGGGTTACACTGTGTCTGCCATGGGAACTTTCATTCAGTCATGAGCTCAGCTTTTGCAGAGGCATGCATGTAGTCTGGCTCTGTGCAGAGATGAATATTTTCTCTTTAAAGTTCCAGCTAATAAAAGGACAGACTGAAAACTATAACACATGGAACCAAAAACCTGGGCTTTCATTTGCTCAGTTTATAGTAACGGTAAGGCTGTGTGCCTGCACAGCAAAGACAGACTGGGTACCAGTGGGCCCCTAAGGGACTGACAGACCCTGAGAGTGTACAACTTACTTGGAGGATGCAACTCGATTCTGGAGTTGATGTGTAGGAGAGAAGAGGTAGACAGATGGAAGGGACAGGCTTGCCCAGAGGACTTACTCCTTGAGTAATTTCAATCCAACAAACAGACCCAGAGACAGCGAAGGTGATGCCAAAGCCTATGCATGGGGGTTTCAGATGGAGCCAAGGTGGAACAGCAGGGTGGAGGTAAAAAGAGCCTGTGTTGTTTTCCAGTGTACAACAGAGCTGCACTGGGCCAGTGCCAGCTACTGCCTACAGTCAGGCTGGTGATTTTTGACCACCTGGGGGTATTGCCTTGCAGTACCAAGGTGGGTGGGATAGACCATTGTCTCTGTGGAGCATCAGCTACAACCAAGTAGATCAATGAAAGGCCCCTTCAGGAGAGGGAGCCCAGCAATGAGAAAAGTACTTCCTTCATCACTGTGGCTGTGGGGTGAGACTGACAGCTACTTTTCGCACAGAATGATCTAAGAAAACCATGAGTAAAGACCAAGGTTCAGGCCCTGCAACATCTATTATTATTACTGTTATAATTATTACTTATTTATTTAGCTTTTGTTTACCGGGTAAGTACACTAGACAAGTATTATGCCTATTTTCAGGAATGACCCGGGAGAGTACAACATGAGGAACAACAGTCAAGGAGACATGGCAAAGAGAGTACAGTTTTTTGTCACAGTAAACAAACGTGGAAAATACATCATTTGACGCTAGGGGAAATGTACAGTAGTAAGCACATTTCAGATTATACACTCTAGACTAGCTAGTTCAACTGACAGATATATAGGTCATCATACATAGGAGTGGAGCATAGCTCAAGGACTGGATTGGTCATAATATAACTTATAACATTGTCGTATACACCCCCTAGGCTAGTTGGATCATGGACAGGTATATACAGCTCATCACATTTTTCTAAATATGCACGTGTTAGACAGAAACAGAAACACTTGGTAGTACAAGTTTCTACCAAGGGACCAAGGTGCAATATGTCATGGTTAGCCTATGACCGTGGAGCAATAATGGGTGTAAAGATGCCCAAGGCTTTTTAGGCAGGAGTAGTCAGAAGTCATTGATACAGTGGAGAAAATATCTCCAGGAATTCAATTCAATTCAGTTCAAATATAATTAGTCTTTGTTGACCGATAAAGGATGGCTAGGCAATTCTGCTTATTTTCAACCTCATCTGGGGAGTAGAAATGAGAACTGACTAATTAAATCACATTAAGCTGTTGGTGGTACTGTATTTGTTAGTGAATAACGGGAAATTCCTCTACTCTTTTCAAGAAAGGAAAGGGAAAGTGGAAATTGTTTAACCAGTGTGAGCCTCCTCTCATTTGAGAGGGGCTTATAGCTCACCTTAAAAACATTTTCCCTCTTCCCTTGGAGCTCAGGTTTTCTTTTTGTGCTTGGGGGGAGTAATTTCTGCCAGCCGCCACATGGTGGCAGCAGAGAGTAGTTCCCTTACAAAAAGTTAATCGTAATAGCACTGTAATACCACTCATTTGCCATTGCAATACCACTGCGATTACCACTGTACTACCATTAAGGTTTTCATGGTATCACAGTGGTTTGTTATAATTCCATTGTGATACTATTGTACCACTGTCCTACCACGGCAACAAAAATAATCAAAACGTAAACTACCATAGTACAACCATGGTACCACTGGGTAGTACCATTGTACATTTTGTAGTTCACCACTTTGTTTCCATTGTGGTGCCATGGTGTTGCCATTGTGTCACATTTGGTAAGGGTTAGCTTGGATGGTAGTAATAGGAAGCTTATTGGTCTTTTGGAGGGAGATAGAGAGACTGGCAGTACTGCTAGGGCAGTAAGCGGGGAGTGGTGTAGTGTTCCTGGGTCATTAGGGCTGCAGTAGGTTGTGGCAGGGCCGCTGCAGCTCGGCGTGGCAGGGTGGCCCAGGGATACTGGTGAGGGGGCCGGGGGAGAACCTCTAACCATTAGGGGCTCTGTTTGGAGGGACAGGCCTCGGGGGCTGCTGGATTTGCCGAGTGGGCTGTGGAGTCCCCTGAAGTTCTCCCCTTGAGCTGGATTGCACTTATCAGGCAACAGGTTGTGAATGAAAAGAGTGATGTACTGTAGCTGTTTTAGCAACTGGAGCCACACTACAGGTATATGGTGGACGGAATAAGAGGAAGGCAGACCACTTTTGAGACCAGGTGGACCACAGTAGAGGCCTTGGGGCTTAGAGCAAGTAAAAGGTTGGGCAGAAAGTTTAGCGGGCTGCAAGGATTGAAGCATCATGGTGTGAAATGGAGGGTTTAGAGGTGGCTTGGGGGAAGCTCATCATTTCCCCACAGGGACAGTGCTCCAGTGAGAAAAGTTAAGGGAGCACTACAATCCAAGTAATGGAAGTAGCCTCAAATGGTAGTGAAGCATTAGCTAGGTACTTACCAACGCCAGAGAATATAGGAGCTTCACATTCCGGATTCAAAAGGTTTTTGCCCTGGTGGTAAATCGCTGCCGTGAAGTCTGTTGTGTAAAATCTTGCTCTGCCTATAAATACCGCTTTGACAAATACTCCCTTCTTAGAAATGTAAGAAAGTTAGCCCCATGGAACTGTTGTATGTTTTCAAGTAGTGAGGCCCCAGAGATTGTAATCATTTTGAGAGCTCAGGAGAAATAAAGTTTAAATTGTTGGGGAGAAAGTTCTGATTCCAGTGGGTTTATTTTTAAATGTGATTGAAAAGGGCCCCGATGAAATTAGATGTTTTTAGGGTCAGCAGTCTCTACAAGTTTTCTTTTAGCAGGGATCAAGGTGATTGAAGAAGATCCTGCACCTTCCTGCTGCCAGTGGCCGGTGGGGTTATGAGCAGCCTTGCTGATGAAATCTGGGGTCGTCACTTGCTGGATCCACTCCCCCAGGACACTGAGTACCTGCTGTAATGCCTCAAGAAAAGGAAAGAAGATGTCTCGAGGTAGGCAGTATTTTTCAGCTGAACTGTGTATGCTCTGGGAGTTTTGGTTGAGTTTTCTATGGCTGTAGGTCCCCGGAAAATCAGTAGCCCCTAGACAGTTCATGGAGGGTGGCTGCACCAGGAAAGGCACACTAAGCCAGAGCTTGTTTCCAGGTGTGACCTGGGAGCATAAGGAAGTTAAGTGATTTGCTCAGAGTCACAACTATGCAAGTGGGGGCTGATGGTATTCAAACCCAGATCACCAGGTTTGCAGCTCAGTGCCCTTAACCACTATACTATATTGCCTCCAAGTCGCAATAAGAAATGCCATGGTATCTTTAAGGAATAATTACCGATCGGGTGTGGGTTGGGCCAGGATATGCCCATGGATGGAGTGGTTTGGTCACGAAGGTGTAGCCTGAGTGACCAACCATGCCAGCCATGGGTAAATCTCAGCCCAACCCACACCCGATCTGTAATTATTCTGATTATACAATCCATAAATATGACAGTAACACACAAAAGTGAAGGAAAATCTTTTTTTTCATTGTTTATATTACAATTTTAATAGTATGCCCTTCCCCCAATGCAAGTAGTTCGTTGATACTGGGCAGAAGCCTTCTTGTACCCCTGAAGTCAGCTGGCAGCAAGGTGAGCGAGTAGAGCATCATATAAACAGAAAATATCACTGTTGACTGTCAGTTGTCCCCCACTTAAAACTGCAGGTTAGATCAGATATTTTATATTATTTTTACTGACGGCTTTTGATTTTGTGAAATTGGGATGTTAGCGGGAGAAAACAATGCAAGTTGTAATAGAAAAATTCTCAGTCGAACTTTGCGAGTTGTAATGGAATGCTTAGAGTTCTGTATGGAATGATTTTACTATATGCAGTTGGCTGGCACTTTATACGGTGGTTATTCAAAAATTACCCCACAGCATAAAGTGTCACCCAGCCAATCAGAAAGCTTACATTTTAGAACCCGTTGTATAATGAACATTCATCAGAACCTCAGTTTAACATCTCATCCAAGAGGACACACCTCAGGAGTGCAGCACCCCCCTCATGCTGCACTTCAGTGTTATCATTGATACTTTATCCCAAGTTCTTGGTGTGGGGCTAGAACCTCCAACCTTCTGGCTTCAGAGAGGAGTGCGGAACCTGCTGAGCCACTGACATTGCTACTGGCTAGTTAGTTGGGGAAGTGGGGCTTCAGAACTCCTGGGCAGGACTAAGGCTTTACAGCTAAGTAGGCCTAGGTGGAAGACCTGCTGGCATCTGGCAACGGGCCAGATTACCCTTGTTATGGATTAAAAATAGGGGCCCTTGCAGCCTTTTGTTTTGCAACATCTTTGGTTAAGTGCAGCAACACTCTTCCACCTACTCCACTGGAAGACAACCACAAGCCTGGTAATATGCCCACCATAACTGCACCAGAGGATTTTCAAGGCTTTTGGGGGGGGATTAAAGTCCAGTATACTCACTTGGTGATCATGGGACTTGGAGGAGTGTTTGGGGAGACAGTTTTAAAGTGATACATTTGCTGTTATCCTCTTTTCTGTAATCGGTCTTAAAACTCCTGCACCTCATCCCTTACCCAGCCCCTAAGAAACCTTTGATTCATGTGTATTAAAATTCTATGTGTTGGTATAATTTGTGTGGTTATTGTATTGTGGGATGGGACTGTGTGTTCAGGGTACTTTTTCCTGAAAGGTAACCATATATATGCCAATAAGTATCCCAGGGGACAACCCCAGCAAAGGCACTGCACATCTGAATACTGGCATCCAGTGTATCACATCATCAAGAACTCAGGGCAGACCTTTCAGAGTGTTAAGGAAGTGTCCCCGAGGGTCCTGGCATGCACTATATATGTTTATGTGTTTTCTTATCCCCTGGAACCCCCCCTCTCAAGGTTGCAAATTAATACATACTCTGGCTCAGTGTGCCTCTCCTGGACAAGATGTTTAAATAAAATCCCATATCTTACTGTCATCTCCCTCACTGTCCCTCCTGACTCACAGTTTCACTTATTCCAGGCCTCCCATTCTCACAAAGCCATCTCTCATTTTGCCCTTTTACCCTGCCATCTTTCTTCTTGTTCTATTACTTCTCACCCTGTCATCTCTCATTTTTCCCTCTTACCTCTCACCCAGCCATCTCTCATTTCCCCCCCCTTACCCCTCACCCTGCGCTCTCATTTCCCCCTACCCCTCACTTACCGCCTCTCATTTTCCCCTCTTACCTCTCACCCTGACATCTCTTATTTTCCCTCTTACCTCTCACCCTGCTACCTCTCATTTTCCCCTCATACCTCTCACCCTGCCACCTCTCATTTTCCCCTCTTACCTCTCACCCTGCCATCTCATTTCCCCTCTAACCTCTCACCATGCCATCTCTCATTTCCCCTCTTACCTCTCACCCTGCCATCTCATTTCCCCTCTTACCTCTCCCCAGCCATCTCTCATTTCCCCCTCTTACCTCTCACCTGCCATCTCTCATTTCCCCCTCTTACCTCTCACCCTGCCATCTCTCATTTTTCCCTCTCGCCTCTTACCCTGCCATCTCTCATTTCCCCTCTTACCTCTCACCCTGCCATCTCTCATTTTCCCTCTTACCTCTCACCCTGCCATCTCTCATTTCCCCTTACATCTCACCCTGCCATCTCTCATTTTCCCCTTTACCTGTCAATCTGCCACCTCTCATTTTCCCCTTACCTTTCACCCTGCCATCTCTCATTTTCCCCTTACCTCACACCGTGCCACCTCTCATTTTCTCCTCTTACCTCACACCGTGCCACCTCTCATTTTCCCCTCTTAACTCTCACCCCTCACCCTGCCATCTCTCATTTTTCCCTCTTACTTCTCACCCTGCCATCTCTCATTTCCCCCCTTACCTCTCACCCTGCCATCTCTCATTTTCCCCTCTTACCTCACACCGTGCCACCTCTCATTTTCCCCTCTTAACTCTCACCCCTCACCCTGCCATCTCTCATTTTTCCCTCTTACTTCTCACCCTGCCATCTCTCATTTTCCCCTCTAACCTCTCACCCTGCCACCTCTCATTTTCCCCTTACCTTTCACCCTGCCATCTCTCATTTCCCCCTTACCTCTCACCCTGCCATCTCTCATTTCCCCCTCTCACCTCTCACCCTGCCATCTCTCATTTTCCCCTCTCACCTCTCACCCTGCCATCTCTCATTTCCCCCTCTTACCTTTCACCATACCATCTCTCATTTTCCCCTCTAACCTCTCACCCTGCCATCTCTCATTTCCCCTTACCTCTCACCTGCCATCCTCATTTCCCTCTTACCTCTCACCTGCCTCTCATTTTCCCCTCTTACCTATCACCCTGCCATCTCTCATTTTTCCCTCTTACCTCTCAAGCTGCCATCTCTCATTTCCCTCTTACCTCTCACCCTGCCACCTCTCATTTTCCCCTCTTACCTCTCACCCTGCCACCTCTCATTTTCCCCTCTTACCTCTCAAGCTGCCATCTCTCATTTTCCCTCTTACCTCTCACCCTGCCATCTCTCATTTTCCCCTCTTACCACTCACCCTGCTATCTCTCATTTTTCCCTCTTACCTCTCAAGCTGACACCTCTCATTTTTCCCTCTTACCTCTCACCATACCACCTCTCATTTTCTCCTCTTATCTCTCACCCTGCCATCTTTCATTTTCCCCTCTTACCTCTCACCCTGCCATCTCTCATTTTTCCCTCTTACCTCTCACCCTGCCATCTCTCATTTTTCCCTCTTACCTCTCACCTTGTCACCTCTCATTTTCCCCTCTTACCTCTCACCCTGCCACCTCTCATTTTTCCCTCTTACCTCTCACCCTGCCACCTCTCATTTTCCCCTTACCTCTCACCCTGCCGTCTCTCATTTTTCCCTCTTACCTCTCACCCTGCCATCTCGCATTTTCCCTTCTTACCTCTCACCCTGCCATCTCTCATTTTTCCCTCTTACCTCTCACCCTGCCATCTCTCATTCTGCTCTTACTTCTCACCCTGCCATCTCTTATCTTGCCTTCCTACCTCTCACCCTACCATCTCTCATCCTGCTTCCTTACCTCTTACTCTGCCATCTCTCATCTTGCCTTCTTACCTCTCACCCTGCCACCTCTCATCTTGCCCTCTAACCTCTGACCCTGCCACCTATCATCCTGCTCTATTACCTCTCACCCTGCCACCTCTCATCTTGCCCTCTTACCTCTCACCCTGCCACCTCTCATCTTGCTCTCTTACTTCTCACCCTGCCACCTCTTATCTTGCCCTCTTACCTCTCACCCTGCCACCTCTCATCCGGCTCTCTTACCTCTCACCCTGCTACCTCTCTTCCTACCTCTCTCCCCACCATTTCTCATCTTGCCTTCTTACCTCTCATCCTACCATCTCTCATCTTGCTCTCTTACCTATCACCCTGCCACCTCTCATCCTGCTCTCTTACCTCTCTCCCCACCATATTGCATCTTGCCTTCTTACCTCTCACCCTGCCATCTCTCATCTTGCTCTCTTACCTCTCACCCTGCCACCTCTCATCTTGCCCTCTTACCTCTCACCCTGCCACCTCTAATCCTGCTCTCTTACCTCTCTACCCGCCATCTCTCATCTTGCCTTCTTAACTCTCACTCTGCCATCTCTCATCTTGCTCTCTTACTTCTCATCCTGCCACCTCCCATCTTGCCCTCTAACCTCTCACCCTACCATCTCTCATCTTCCACTCTTACCTCTCACCCTGCCACCTCTCATCTTGCCCTCTAACCTCTCACCCTGCCATCTCTAATCTTGCCTCTTACCTATCACCCTGCCACCTCTCATCCTGCTCTCTTACCTCTCTCCCCACCATATTGCATCTTGCCTTCCTACCTCTCACCCTGCCATCTCTCATCTTGCTCTCTTACCTCTCACCCTGCCACCTCTCATCTTGCCGTCTTACCTCTCACCCTTGCACCTCTAATCCTGCTCTCTTACCTCTCTACCCGCCCACCTCTCATCCTGCTCTCTTATCTCACCCTGCCATCTCTTATCTTGCCCTCTAACCTCTCACCCTGCCTTTCTGATCTCACCCTCTTACTTCTCATGCTGCCATCTACCATCTTGCCCTCCTATCTTTCACAATGCCATCTCTTGTGCCTATTTGCTCCCTTACCTGATTTTCAGTCTTGTTGATGCCTAGCAGGAAGACCAGCTCTGAGAAGAAGATAGCGGCCACCACATTGGCATGGATACTGCGGGTGTTGGACTTGAGTCCGTTCAGACACATCAGGATGGAGAAGGTCAGCAGGAGCACAACCAGTGAGACTGAGAGAGCTGAGTAAGTGACCACTGCTAGTGTGTCCAGATCCCCCTCCAGCTGCTGCAGATTGGAGCACAAAGAACAAGTAATGGAGAGTGAGATTCAGACTGTCTAGTAAACACAATCCCTCCACATATAACTTAGCCAAACATTGCCATAAATAGCCTGTTGACTAGTGAAGGCTAATAGAATTGAAATGCATGGCCAGCCCAGTGGTGCTGAGGGTTGAGGCGCTGGATGCCATGCCTCACAATATGCCGGTGATCCGAGTTCGGGAACGGATGCGGGCTGTCAGGGGTCAACAGGGGGAGGAGAGGATTGAGCGTCCAGAGGACTGCTCTCCTGGGGTGGTGATTGGGGATGTGCCGCTCTGCAGTGGCCCCAGTGGAGACCAGGAGAAATGCAGGAGCGTGCACTTACAGGGGTGAGGTGACGGCGGACGTATGCTGAGGGTACTCCTTCAGCACTGACATCATTGCACATCTGCACCTCAGGGGGAAATGCAACCAAGCAAGAGAGGAAAAACCCTGGAGCTTTGGGAGGTGATGGTGGGGGACTCATGCAGTGGAAGCCCACATGCCCAGTGCTGGTCCTGATCCCAACTTGACTCTCCATGGCTCCACCTCTCTGTCCCCCCCTGCAGGGGGGTACCCAGCACCCAATTTCCCAGTCAGGAGAGGGGAACAGCAGGCAGTAGAGGCAACACCAGGGAGATCCCCCTGCCGGAGAGATACCCAGGAAGTACCGGTGACCGGAGGGAAATAAAGTTGGGAAAAAAAAAAAAAAGAACTGAAATGCATCTGATAATGACAAAATGTATCAAAACACTTGGCTACCAAAGAGTTAGATGCTGGTGATACAGTGACTGTTCGCTGGCCCACTTCCAACACTGACAACCTGGGTTCATGTCTTAAGCCTGGAAGGTCTGAGGGTTGGCAAGGGGAGAAGGATTTTGTGCCCCAGTAACAGCTCACATCCTCCTCGGAATGGATCTGTATCTTAGCATATTACTGAAACCTAGTGGAGGTTGGGCATGTGTATGCCCAGGGACGAAACTACAGCAGAGGAGAAGCATCTGACACTGGCACCCTCTGTGCTTAAGCACGCACAGCACACCTAGGAGCATAATTGCACAGTGACTACTCCAGTGGGGACAGAAGGGAGAAGGGGCAGTATTGGACAGATGATGCCTTATCTGTCTACCACAGCCACGACAGTCCAATGTCCAGTTAACCCATGGTATGCTCTGGAATGACCTCCGTCAGGGTGATGAGACGGTAGTGGGCACACTGCTATGGTGCAGTAGGTGGACTCCACCCTGAGAGAGACAATCCCAGGGTGTCACATCCTGGTTAGACTCAGGTTGTATGGAGTTCCGAGGAGTAGCAGTCAGAGTAGATCTGTGGGCTGGGAGAAGGCACTGACAGAAGGCTGAAAGAGGTCCTGGTAAGTGGCCAGAAATACCTGCCAGATAAAGAGAGTAAAAAAAAATAAACAAATATATACAGTGATTGTATGCAGGTGGGGACAGTAGTCACTAAGATACTCAACAGCATTCATAGACAACCAGGGACACCTGTATTACTGTATAACTTGTGTTATTGAAAGAAGTAATGTTGCCAGATTACCAGGGATACTGTTTTTTTCAGTTAGTACATTGGGATTTTTAACTTCCACCTGGACAACTAGCACAGATGAGCAGAAGGGATATTGGTTTACTACCTCATCCTAGTGCATGTACTGTATGTAACCCTTCAGAAGGAATTTGTAGCTAGCACAGTGGCATGATGGAAGCACTACGCCTGCCACACCATCGACCAAAGTTCAGGAGCAAACCCGAGTCACTGGGGGTCAGGATCAAGCATGTGGAGGACTGTTCTTCTCTTCTGGGGTGGGTGGACCACACCTCCCACAACACGCACAACACCGAGTACAGGCAGGGTGTCATGGCAGATGGGAGGCCCAGAAGGGTGAGAGACATCAACAGATGCACTGCGTCATTGCGCATGAATGTCACTGGGGCACAAAAAGAGAGGACAAATATCCTGCCAGAGCAGGATAAGGATGGCCCTCCCACAGGCCTAGCAACACTGACTGAGATGACGCTGGGTCTTGCCTTGGGGGGGGCAAGGGCAGGTCTACCCTGACCCTACCATGAGAGACAAGTCATGGCAGTACCAGGTAAGTCCCAGAGATGGTAACATGACTGGGCTGGAGAGGGCTGTCGACAGAAGGGCCAGCACGACAGTACAGAGGGAGAAAAATCAAGGGAGAAAAAGGGTCTTTAGTACCACTTTGTTTTGCTACAATGTAGCTACCCAGGAAAGCCCAGCTCAGCTGCAACATTTCCTTTACTGTTTGTGTCCAGCTTCTACCGAGTCTTACAGTAGAGAAGACTAAGGTGCAGGGAGTTCAGGTGACTTGCTGAAGGTCACACAGTAAGTAAGTGCTTTTGTTGGATTTGAATCTGGGTCTCCTGGTTATCAACTGCATGTTCTGGTCACTAAAGCCTGGCATGATATTGGCTAGAACCCTACCTTGCTGCTAGTGGTTGTTGCTTTGAAGTTACAGCAAACATTTGGAGCTCGTGGAAACAAATTAAAAATCTAATTGCAATCCCTAACATTTCTAGGTCTCATTGGGTTGAATTAGGTGCCATTTTTTCACAGACCATACCTCTCTATGAGAACTGTCCATAAGAACCCCAAAGGTGCCAAGCTGTGAGCAATGGCATCGGACATGTGTGCTGTTCCTATACACCAAATCACAGTCCTTCGCTGTCCATCTCCCAGAAGGCTCTAGCCTATAGAGAATGAAACACATGAATATATTAAAATTACTATACATTGACAAGGAGAAGTGCATGGTGTATTGCCCACCAAGCAGACATGTGTCACTGTCCCCAAAGGATTCAGAAAGTTTATTGTTCTCTACATTATGCTCTTGGACCCAACCAGGGTGAAGCTGAAGGGCAGATATCTCACCCACAATGAAGTGGAAGGGAAGACATCCCACCCACAATTGAGTAGAAAGGTGGAAAACCTTTACTCCAAAGGACTGGAAGAACAAATAGAACAGTAGAACAGATGTCCCACTCGCAGTGGAGTAGAAGGACAGAAGTCCTACTCACAATGGAGAAGAAGGGTAGATGTCCCACTCACAATAGAGAAGAAGGGTAGCTGTTCCACTCACAATGGAGTAGAAGGGTAGTTGTCCCACTCACAGTGGAGTAGAAGGACAGATGTACCACTAACAATGGAATACAAGGGTAGCTGTTCCACTACCGATGGAATACACGGGTAGCTAGTCCACTCACAATGGAGTAGAAGGGTAGCTGTCCCATGCACAGTGGAGTAGACATGTAGCTGTCCCACTCACAATGGAATAGAAGGGAAGCTGTCTCACTCACAATGGAGTAGAGGGACAGCTATCCCTATCACAATGGAGAAGAAGGGTAGCTTCGCCACTCACAATGGAGTAGAAGGATAGATTTTCCACTACCAATGGAGCAGAAGGATAGCTGTCCCACTGACAGTGGAGAAGAAGGGTGGTTGTCCCATTCACAGTGGAGTAGAAGGGGTAGCTGTCCCACTCACAACGGAGTAGAAGGGTGGCTCTCTCACTCACAATGGAGTAGAAGGATAGTTGTCCCAGTCACAACAGAGTAGCAGGGTAGCTGTCCCACTCAGAATGGAGTAGAAGGGTGGCTGTCCCACTTACAATGGAGTAGAAGGGTAGCTGTCCCACTCATAGTAAAGTAGAAGGATAGATGTCCCACTCACAATGGAGTAGATGGGTAGCTGCCCCACTCGCAATGGAGTAGAAGGATAGTTATCCCACGCACAATAGAAACATAGAAGTTGATGGCAGATAAGGACAGCAAGGTCCATCCAGTCTGCCCATTTCTTTTTCTACCTTATAAATGTGCCATCGGCCTTTGCTCTGTCAGTGACCTATCTATTCATAGTCATTTGTATTGCTCCCTTATGCCTATCCCATGCCTGTTTGAAGCCCTGCACTGTATTCATAGCCACCACTTCTTGTGGTAAGCTATTCCATGCATCTACCACCCTTTCTGTGAAAAATAATTTCCTCACATTCCCCTTAATCGGCCTCCTCTAATCTCATGCTGTGTCCTCTTGTCCTGCTATTTTTCTTATATTTAAACATGTTAGACTCTTTCACCTTGTTTATGCCCTTAAGGTGTTTAAATGTCTCGATCATATCACCTCTCTCCTCCTTTGCTCAAGGGTATACATATTGAGCTCCGTTAATCTGTCCTCATATGTCTTCTGATGCAGTCCTGCACCATTTTGGTTGCCCTTCTCTGGACTGCCTCAATTTGGTTAATGTCCTTGTGAAGGTGTGGCCTCCAATACTGCAGTACTCCAGATGGGGCCTAACCAATGTCTTGTACAGAGGGATTACCTCCCTCTTACGACTTGTGATACCCCTACTAATACACCTAACACCCTCTAGCCTTACCTACTGCTTTAGAGGTCTGCTTGGATGATTTTAGGTCATCAGTGATGATGATGCCCAAGTCTCTTTCTTCCTTTGTGACTGCTAGCAACTCCCCTCCCAGCCTATAAGTGGCTTCAGGGTTTCTCTTCCCTATGTGCATGATTTTGCACTTCTTTGCATTAAATCCCAGTTGCCACTCTTCTGACCATTTTGCTAGTTTATCCAGATCTCTTCTCATTCTGCCCACCCCATCTGGATCATCTACTCTGTTGCAGATCTTGGTGTCATCTGCAAACAGACAAGCCTTACCTCTAGTCCATCTGCGAGGTCACTAATGAAGATGTTGAATAGGACTGGCCCCAGGACTGATCCCTGAGGTACCCACTTGTGACTTGCATCTCTTCTGACTGTATACCATTTACCACCACTCTGTTTTCTGCCAGTCAACCAGTTTGCCACCCAGTTGACCAACTTCCACCCACCCGAGCCTACCTAGCTTATTTATCAATCTTCTATGTGGAACAGTGTCAAAAGCTTTGCTGAAGTCAGGTAGGCTACATCAACTGCTCCCCCTTGGTCCACCACTCTGGTTACCCAGTCAAAGAAATCTATGAGATTAGTTTGACAGGACCTTCCTTTTGTAAACCCATGCTGTCTTAGATCCTGTGCCCCTATGGATTCCAGGTGTTGCACTATCCTTTCCTTAAGGAGTGCCTCCATAATCTTGCCCACTACTGAGGTAAGACTGACTGGTCTGTAGTTCCCCGCCTCCTCCCTGCTACCACTCTTGTGGAGCGGGATCACATGAACCCTTCTCCAGTCTTCTGGGACCTCTCCTGTGCTCAGAGACTCACTAAACAATTCTGCTAATGGCTCTGCTAGTTCCTCCTTTAGCTCCTTAAGTACCCTGGGATGTATGCCATCAGGTCCCATTGCCTTATCCACCCTGAGCTTAGCAAGCTCTTGTAGGACCCTTTCTTTTGTGAAGGGAGTAGTGCTCACCTCCCTCCCCCCTGTGTCCATGATGCTGAGCTGTGGGCCCTGCCCTACCTTCTCTTCAGTAAATACTGAGCAAAAGTATCTATTTAGGATAGATGCCTTTACAGAGTCCTCCTCCTCACATGCTCCCTTTTCTCCATTAAGCTTAGCAATACCCCTCTGGACTTTCTCCTTTCACTAATGTATCTATAGAAAGTCTTGTCACCTTCTTTTACTGTTCGTGCTAGTGTTTCCTCAGTTTGGGACTTTGCCTGCCTTACTGCCTTACCTGCTTCCCTTAGGGCAGTTTGGTATGCCTCCTATCTTCATCCCGCTGTGTTCCCTTATATTTCCTGAAGGCCAGCCTTTTGGCTCTGATCTTTTCTGCTACTGTATTTGAGAACCAAAGTGGTTTCCTTCTTCTTTTGCACTTCCTTTTCTGTCTAACACAATGGGATGTTGCTTCAAGTATTGTATCCTTAATGCTTGCCCACTTTGCCTGTACCTCCTCACCTGTGTTTCTTTTTGCCAGGGCTAACTTAACTCTGTTGGCCATCTTATCAAAGTCAGCTCCTCTGAAGTCCCATATTTTTGCCTTGGAATGGGATGATTTAGATGTAGTAGCCAAATTGAACCATACCATGTGATGGTCACTGGCCCCCAGGTGACCTTCTACCTGGAGATCTGTGATCCTTCTTTGTTAGTCAGTACTAGATCTAGGATAGCCCTGTCTCTTGTGGTTGCTGTACCAGTTGTTTGAGGCCCTCCCTGCAGGGAATCCACTATGAGTCTAGTTCTGGCAGATGTTCCTGCTGGTATTGACCAATCTGTATCTGGCATGTTGAAGTCTCCTATTATCAGAACCCTCCTTTAGCTGTCATGTTTTGTATATCTTCTAACAGTAATGTGTCTATGTCCTTCCCCTGGTCTGGGGGCCTGTAGACAACCCCAGTTCTTATGGCTGTCTCATTTCCTGTTTCCAGGGTGACCCACAGTTCTTCTGGCTCCTTATGTGTATTCTGAATTTCTGTAGCTTTGATATTTTCATTAACATACAGGGCCACTCCTCCCCCCCTTTTTGCACCTCGGTCTCTTCTGAACAATACATAGCCAGGTACTGAAGTCTCCCAAGTGTGGTTACTGGTAAACCACGTCTCACTAATTGCTACTATGTCCAGTTTAGCCTCTGACATTATTGCCTGCAGGTCTGGGATCTTATTTCCCAGGCTGTGAGCATTGTGTACATGATTTTCCATTGGCCAGATTTTGGTGTGTTAGTTGTTGGGTGAAGTTTGGCATTACCCCTGTGCATCGTATGGGGAGACAAACCTTTTTTCTTACCTGGTGATGCAAATGAACGGCAAACATGCTGAATTCCTGTTTGACCACTAGCTGAGGGGGGAGGGGTGTTCTTCCCATTCGACGTATGGGGTGCTGCACCATGGAGAAGAAGAGTAGCTGTCCCACTCCCAATGCAGTACAAGGATAGCTGTCCTCACTCCCAATGGAGTAGAAGGGTAGCTGCCCCACCCCAATGAAGCAGAAGATTAGCTATCCCACTCACAATGGAGTAAAAGGGTGGCTGTTCCACTCACAATGGAGTAGAAGGATATATGCCCCACTCCCCAATAGAGTAGAAGAGTAGCTGCCCCACTCACAATGGAGTAGAAGGGTAGCTGTCCCACTCAAAATGGAGTGGAATGGTAGCTGTCCTACTCACAATGCAGTAGAAGTGTCACTGTCCCAGCTGCAATGGAGTAGAAGGGTCACTGTCCCACTCACAATGGAGTAGAAGGGTTGATGTCCCACTCACAGTGGAGCAGAATGTCTGCTGTCCCACTCACAATGAAGTAGAAGGGTAGCTGTCTAACTCACAATGGAGTAGAAGGGTAGCTGCCCCACTCAAAATGGAGTAGAAGGGCCACTGCCCCATTCACAATGGAGTAGAAGGGTAGCTGCCCCATTCACAATGGAGTGAAGAGGGTAGCTGTCCCACTCACAATGGAGCAGAATGATAGATGTCACACTCACAATGGAGTATAAGGGTAGATGTCCCACTCAAAATGGACTTGAAGGGTAACGCTCCAATTCACAATGAAGAAGGTTAGCTGTCCCACTCACAATGGAGTAGTAGGGTAGCTGTCCCACTCACAATGGAGCAGAAGGGTAGCTGTTCCACTCACAATGGAGTAGAGGAGTAGCTGTGCCACCCACAATGGAGTTCAAGGTAGACTTGTGGCACAGTGAAAGGACTAGGACAAAGCTGTGCAACATATGGGATCATTTTTATTTTATTTATAATTTGTTAACCAGTAAACCTCAAGGGCATTGAATGTCCATTTTCAAAGGGAACCTGGAGACACTGAAAGAAGGACAGTATACATTAGAAAAAGTAAAGTTACATAAGAACTTACCATAACAGTAGATCTTCAAGAGAGGCTCTTGCACAAGGCAATAACACTTAGGACCGAGCTGCCAGGCACTAGGACCACACAGAAAACTAAGCTAGTAGTGCCTGATGGGGAACCGCCCACCCGCTGTCACATGACCAATGTTGGCTCAACGCTATATAGTAGGCGGTCCCCAAGTGCACCTCCAGTTCTCTTTCCAGAGACCTAAGAGAAGGAGCAACAGGAGACAGAGAGAGATGGCTTCTGGAGCCACTAGAATAGGCTGAAAAAGAGGCAGCAGTACGGGGAATGGAGGGAGGGAGGGAAAAAGCTTGCCTACTGCAAGAGCCTCTCTTGAAGATCTACTGTTAAGGTAAGTTCTTACGTAACTGTACTATCTTACTTTGAGAGGGCTCTTGCAGTAGGCAATAACACTTAGGATTGAGTCCCAAACAGCGTAAATCAGGCAAAGACTGAACACGGGAGACAGGATACAGGTCTGCAGAAAAGCAGGCCCTGAAGGACGGCTAGTCCAAAGCCTGACCTGCATCTAGCGGCAATGTCCAGACTGTAATGCTTAGAGAAGGTATTGACAGAGCTCCAAGTGGCTGCCGCACAGATCTCCGCAGCAGAAACTTTTCTGAAACAAGCAGTAGATGCAGCCATGCCTCTGGTTAACTTCCCCTAGAAGAGGTTTGTTATACTTCTGATAACAGAACAAAATGCAGTTTGCCAACCATTTTGGATAAACATTGTTTGGAAACTGCAGCACCCTCTCTTTTGGGTGCAAAGGAAACGAAAAGCTGATCCATTTTTCGGACTGACTTTGTCCGATTTGTGTAGTAACAAAATTCTGAGCACATCCAGTGTGTGCAGAATGACCTCCCCTTGGTTAGAGTGCTCAGGATAATACACTGGTAAGTGTATAGTCTGATCCACGTAAACTCAGAAACCACCTTTGGTAGAAACTTAGGATTTGTACACAGAGCCTCCCGGTCTCTGTGAAAAGTCAAATAAGGTTCCTTACACATCAGGGCCTGAAGCTTGGAAATTCTTTGAGCTGAAGTAATGGCAACTAAAAATAGCACTTTCCAAGACAGATAGCACAGGTCACAACTTGTGGCCGGTTCAAAGGGAGGCAGAGAGAGTTTCTCAAGGATAAAGTTCAGGTCCCATGGGGGAACAGGGTTCCTCACCGGGGGTTTCATGTGGAGTACTCCCTTCAGAAAGGTATGGGAGACCTCCAACTGAGCCAAAGTTTTGCCTTCCACCATTGTGATAGGTGGATATGGCAGACAAGTGGACCTTTAGCAAGAAATAACCAAGTCCCAGGTCAGAGAAGTGCAGCAGATACTCCAACACCTGAGGAATACGGCATGAAAAAGGGTCTCAATCCTTGGAAGTCGCCCAGATAGAGAATCTCTTCTATTTTATCACATAGGTGGTTCTTGTAGATGGCTTTCTTACCTCTACAAGGACTTCAGCGACTCTGGAGGAGACTCTGAAGTGGGATACTGCTATGCTGAAGGTTCCACACATGCAGGTGAAGGGACTTGAGGTCCAGATGGACCAGCCTGCCCTGATCCTGAATTAGAAGGTCCTGGCGGAGGGGAAGAGGAACCAGAGGCTCTGCTGCCAACTGCTTGAGCACAGGCAGCTATATTTGGTGAGGCCAATATGGAGCGATGAGAACCATCTCAGCTCCCTCCACTTGCAGTTTGAGGAGCACCCTCTGCAACAGCGTTGTATGGGGAGGCGAACAGATTGAGATCTGGGTGACCCCAGAAGTCGAATATGCTTTTAACCACTGACTGTCACAGTTTCCACTCATGAGCCCTTGCCTGAGTGCGGCTGAGATTGTCCGCTAGGATGTTTTGAATGCCCGGGACATGCACCACCAAGAGCTGGAGCTGGTGCTGAACCACCCAGTACCACACTTGCATTGCTTCCCTGCACAAGTGGTAAGATTGATTGCCTCCCTGTTTGTTCAGGTACCAGACCTCACACATGTTGTCCGACTGGACCAGGAGTGGTCCCAGGAGGAGGAGGGGCTGGAAGGCCTAGAGGACGTACAGCACCGCACGCATTTCTAGCATGTTGATGTGCAGTGAGAACTCCCGCTGAGACCAGAATCTCTGTGATCTCCCAGATGTGCTCCCCAGTCCTGACCCAAAGCATCCATGGTCAGGGACTGAACTGGCAGGGGAGACTGAAAGGGGATCCCTCGGCAGAGATTGTCCAGATCTTGTCATCAAAGGAAATCCATCCTCAGTGGGTTGGACACCTGGTGGGCCAGGATATCTGACCTCTGGTTCCATTAAACCCTGAGGGTCCACTGCATGACTTGCATGTGGAGCCGAGCCAGGGGTACTGGGGGAATAGCCGCTGCCATAAGGCTTAGGAGGATGAGGACTGTCCTGGCCATAGTCCAGCAGCTGGAGGCCACAAGTTGAGCTTGTCTCTGCAGCATTTCTACCCTGTCTAAGGGAAGGAAGGCCTGACTCTGTGTAGTATCCAGAACCACCCTAATAAACTGAAGGCACTGGGAAGGAGTAAGGTGAGACTTGGGGTAGTTCACCATGACCCCTATCCTGTGAAACAGGTCCAGGGTAGCCACTAGAGAGGCCTCCAGGCTGTGCCTCTACGGGACTGACAGAAGCCAGTCATCGAGGTACAGGAACACATAGTGACCCTGGTATCGCAAAGCTGCCGCCACTACTGCTAGGCACTTGGTAAAAACCCTGGGTGCCAAGGATAGGCCAGAGGGAATGGCCTTGAATTGGAAATACTCCCTCTGGAAGGAAAACCTGAGGAAGCGGTGGTGGACATGGAAAACTGGGATATGCAGGTAAGCATCCTGCATGTCCAGTGTGCGGAGCCAGTGGCCCTGGTGTAGTAGTGGCAACAGACGTGGGAGGGTCAACATGTGAAACCTTCTGTACTCTATGTAGAGGTTGAGCGTGCTGAGGTACAGAATGGGTCGGAAGTCTCCTGACTTTTTGGGGACCAGGAAGAAGTGGGAGTAATACCCCCTTCCTTCCTGCCTCCGAGGAATGTGCTCTATGGCGAATTTCTGCAGAAAAGCCAAACTTTCCTCTCTGATGAGTGGGATGTGACCCTACGGGTAATGGGAGTGACCTGGAGGATTTTCTGGAGGTCTTTCTAAGAGTTCCAGCTTGTGACCATGAGCTATGAGCTGAAGCACCCAAGAGTCTGTCATGATCGCCTCCCACCCGGACAGGTGACTGGTGAATCTGCCCCTACTTGCTCCTCTGGAATGGCTGGTGGAGGAGGTGGGCAGGCCATGAGTCACAAGGCAGAGGGAGGGTGGGGTAGCACTGCCCCAGAAGCTCTTTGAGACTTGGCGGCGGGGGGGGGGTAGAACCCGAAGTGGGAGCCCGACATTCACCCTGACATCTGGCAGGCTGCTGCCTCTGTTGGTGCCTTTGCTGGTGGCAAAAGGGCTGCTTAGGCTTTGGGCTGGTACGATAGCGGTAGTACACTGACCAAAGGGCATTCCCTCAATCCTGCAGGTCAGTCATAATGTCCTGGACACTCCCCTTAAAAGAGCACCGAGCCCCTGAAGGGAGCATCCAGAATGGACGCTTGGACATGCTGGGCAAATTGGGACACTTGCAACCAGGAGTGTCTGCGCAGACAAACTGCCATCGCCGTGCTGCTTGTGGAGGCATCAATGGCATCATAAGTCAAACGTAGAGTGTAATGACAGGTGATCTCTGCGGTCTTGACTGTTTGTTCAATTTTGATCTTGGCCTCAGAGTCCAGCAAGGCCTGGAATTGAGCCTTTAGCTGGCCCAAGATGGACTTCTGGTAACAGACCAAATAAGCAATGTAATTCAATGCCTACAAGGCCAAAGTAGAGGATGAGTAGATCTTACAGCCAAACTGGTCCAGTTGCCTCGACTCCTTATCTGGAGGGAAGGTTCACATGTGCTTCAGTTGCTTGGAGTGGTCGTGAGCCACATTGATGACCACTGAATCAGCCTTTGGATGGTTTGCTAGGTGGTCTTTCCCTTCTGAGGCGTGAAACAATCTGTCTGCCTTCTTTGTGAAGGCCACAACAGATGACGACTGCTGCCAAATAGTGATGGCAAGGTCATTGTTGGCCCCGTCCAAGGGGGAGGGGATGAGGAGAGGATTGAGCTCTTGAAAGTCGAGCTGCTCCAACAGCCTCCGATGTTGGGGATCCTGCTCAGTCCTCTAGCCGTTGGCCTCCTGGATTTTCTGGAGGATGTCCATGAAGGAGGGATCCTCCGGGGGAGACTTGGGTTTCCTTGGGTTTAGGCTTCTCTGGTGTAGGGGACTCAGAGCCAGAAGGAGAGGAGGAGGAGGAGGAGTCTGACTCTGAGTCAGACAAAGGGCTCCTGTCGGGAGACTGAGACCTTCGACAGGGAACCTCTCTCTGAGGGTCCTCCTGCCCATGACCCTGAAACTCTGTCATGGCGGCACCCACGGTGCGGCCACAGTTGAGGGGCGAGAGAATCCATGGATGATAAAGACTGTGGCATAGGGGTAGGCTGGACTGGCGTGGGGGGTCACAACTGGCTGATGTTGGTCCAGTTCTGAGAGCAAATTATTCTTTGCCCTGTGCCACCAGGAGTCAAAGAGGGCCTCGTAATCCACCTAAGGCCTTGAAGGGGGTGGTGGAGGATGCTGGTATACCGGCAGTGTGTAGACCAGCGGATAAACCAGAGGTGGGTACCCGGGCATTGGATATCCTGGTGTTGGATAACCCGACATTGGGTAACCCGTCATTGGGTTTGGGTAGCCTGGTGTCGGGTACCCTGGCATTGGGTAACTCGGTGTAGGATAACCTGGCATGGGCCCCAATGGCAGAGCAAAAGGACCTGGCTGAGGCCCAGAAGGGCCTGGCTGAGGACCCAAAGGGAGGCCTAAGGATCCAGGATGAGGGTTATCCGATGTTGGACTCACGGGTGGGACCGGCATTGGCCTTGGAGGGGCAATGGGCATCTCTGGAGCCAGGGGGCCTAGCCGGAGTCTCAGATGGGTTAGAGGGCTGGGAGTCTGGGAGGCCCCCCCCAGAGCATCCAACGTAGGGCTTGCCAGTGTTGGCCATTCAATCTGGTCAACTGGCAGCGGCTCCTCCAGCTCCGAGTGGGTGGGAGACTCAGAGGGGCCCACTGAGAGTGAAGAAGTGCCACAAGGGGGGGATTCCTCTCGGGGGAGCTGTGGCCATAGTGGCAGCAGGTGCTGGTCCAGAGACCCCACGTTGGACCTCAGCAGAACCAACGTCCAACTTACTAGCCGTTCCACCCAAATCAGACCCAGGCAAATGTCTGACAGGCCTCAGGGTGGCCATCTCCGAATCCCCAGAGACATCCACCCGAACCATTACCAGCTCGGGTGGGGGGCACCAAAGGCTGCTCCCAAGAGAGTGGAGGTTTGGCCAGAGGGGCACTCTCCTTGCTAGAAGAGGGTCGCTCATTGGTCACGGTCTCCGAGGAGAGCTGCAGCCTATATGGAGACCGATCCCGGTCCCGGTTCTTGTCCTTGTCCCATTTGAGCTTCTTTGGTTTCAGGAAAGAAGAGGAACCTTGCACTTGCTGCAGCTGCTCTTCCATGGAAGCTAACTTTTTCTTCAGAAGATGGGATTTTGGGGCTTGCTGATAGCGTTTCCGTGTGGCCTGGATGAATTTCTGGCAGGGCTCACAGCCCTCGGTGTTGTGGTCAGGCCCTAGACAGATTAGACATGCGGTATGGCCATCTTTCTCTGGTATCTGCTTACCACAGGTGTGCTTGTTTTTTGAGGGACTTGGACGAAGTTGGTGAAGACATGCAATCTAATGTCAAAAGAACTAAATTTTAAGCGAAAACTAAGAAAAATTGAAATGTATACTTATCGAAAATGGCAGTCGACTGTAGCAGAGTTCCACAAGGCCCAACGTGCGCAGGTCAGTGGTGAGAAAGAACTGGAGGTGGGCATGGGGACTGCCCACTATATAGCGCTGGGACGATGTTGATCACATGATGCTGGGTGGGCGGTTCCCTGCCAGACACTGCTTGCTAAGTTTTCCATGTGAACCTTGTGCCTGACAGCTCAGTTCTGAGTGTTATTGCCCTACTGCAAGAGTCATCTCAAAGTAAGATTGTATGGAAACTACAGCAACAAAAGTACTCACTAAGTGCAATTACAAATAGATATGCCCATACAAAACGTTCTCAGTTCTGTTTTAAATGCGGTACATGAAGCAATGTTTTGAGAACCGAAAGGTATTTGAGTACTTAGTTGCACAATACAGAAAAGAACATTGTCCTTGGAGTATTCTGCAGTGGGGTAATCTAGAACAGCATGCATGTAGTGATCTAGTAACATGTGACATACTGTAGTACCCAGAGACAATGACGTTTTAAAAATTAGCTCACAGATGTGGCGGGACCATTTTATATTTAAGTATTATTTATGCAGAACTTCTCTTATCTAGGATGGACTCTGTTCCTTCCACCACACTAGTGACGGTGATTCAAATTCCAAGTTATGATTAAAGACCCAGAACACCAAGTAACTTTAAAGCAAATACAATGCATACACACAGTTTAGCTTATATTTCCTGTATTTGCCTTCCACTTATACTATATTGCTTATGAAATCGTCATTAAAACAGGATTTTTATCACTTGATCTTCATCTGTCCAATTTGCTTGTCAACAAGTGACATCCTACTCCCTTCCTGTTATATCACAGCAGGTTGCTGTACAAGTAATTATGGTGTTGGGTAACACTTTACATTAGGATTCTATAACATAGAGAATAAAGTATGGGTCTGGGTGTGTAACGAGAATTTACACACACCCGAGGGCTTTATGCGTAGCATCTAACCCCGAGGGTGTGTGTAAATTCAAGTTTACACACACCCAGACCCCATACTTTATTTTGTATAATTGCTGGGACGTCCTTTTCCCCACAGCAAGTATATAAAATAAAAAGAGACATTCTTGTGTGACCGCAGCAGTATGCTTAGCTGTGAGCGTGCACTTTACGTCTGTCGGTTGCTCGCTTTTTACTTTTTTTTATTTCATTTTGAGGGTATTTCCCTCATTTTGATTTATTTCTGACTGCCAGCACTTACCGCAGTTAGAGTAGCGGTCCAGAGGGGGAAAGACGAGGCTATGAGGAAGACCGTCAGAGGAGAGGGCATCTGCGCAGTGTGAGGGAAACCGGGCTCGTGTTTGCCGTTATAAACGCTCCTTTATAATGGCGAATTACGCCACGGTTTCATTATGGGAACAAGGACGTGCCGGTTATTATTACACTGTCACTACAGTAACATTACTGGAAATGCAAAGTAACAACTATGTATTTCCATGGATCACGTGTGTAACTACTCTGTAGTTTTACTGTACTTTCAGTTTTATAGTGTAATTATACTTTAATTATTTGTTAATGTAAATAATACAGTTTCCAGACATTTTCAATCTCTGTAATACTCGAGTGATAATACACATGCATGTATTATCACCAGTGTAAAACTGACTGTCTAGCACTTGGTCTAACATCAACTGTTTCAACATTCAAACCAAGGCTCGTACTGTCAAAACTACTCTAAGCTGGGGCCGCCCGATGGCCCAGCAGGTAGCACTCTGCCCTCCCATGCCAGTAACCAGGGTTCAGGAGTGGACTCGAGAGCTGTGTCAGGCTGGCCCGAGGGCTAGGAAGGTGCTGCTGCGTGGCAGTGCTTCCAGCTGGGGAGGGGTGACATCAGGATCTGCCACTCTGGCAACCCCCGTAGTGGGTTGGGGAGCTTGCACCTTCACAGGGACACATCAGCAGTGTGCAAGGCTGATGACATGGCTGTACCCAACATCAGGGAGGTGGGCAGAGCAAAACTGGAAAAGGAGCTGGGGTATGGAGCCTGGTCCATTCCCTGCTCTACGTTATCACCCAGGACCAATGAATCTGGATTTGTGCACCAGGTCAGGGGATGACGAACCTCCCCTTCCTTGCCCTGCCATGGGGCAATCCATGGCGGACTCATGCTGGTAAATCCTGAGGAGGTATGTGCACCAACCAGGGGCGGCTGGGGCTGACAACAGGCTGGCTCCAACTGCGAGAAAAATCTTTGTGGATAAAAAAAATTACTCTAAGCTGCATGTTTTCCAGGGCTAACCCTAGCTTACAAAGCAGTCTCAGGAATTCATTTATGGTAAGAAGAAATAGTCACATTCTACATCTGCTTCTATCCCTGACATTTTGCCACCTGTCTCTATTGAAGGCACTTTCAATTTTTTTATGCCGAGCTGCTTCTTGCATCAGAGTAACTGTTACTATCTCTACTCACACTGGAACGCCTCCAAAAAAGTGCTCTCTGGCAAAGAAAATCAAATCTATGGTTTATGTCTGACTCTGACTTATAGTAAAATCAGACAAAATCAAAACAGCAGTGCAGCCTTTATACTTAATGTTGTATCTATATCTCTATCTATCTATCTATCTATCTATCTATCTATCTATCTATCTATCTATCTATCTATCTCCTCTCTCCCTGCCCTGTTTTTCCCTAGGTAATCTACTTCTTTGTCACCTCTTCCATTTCTCCTAATACCCTCCTACATGGTCCTCTTTCATCCATTACCCTCTTCCTCTGCCTCCCACCACCCTCCCTTTTCCTATCCTCCATGTCCTTTTTACCTCAAAATGGCATTTATTGTACTTGTCTGTGTATATTATTTCTCTCACATTGTTTTCTGATCTTGCTTTTTACTTGTCCAAAATGTATTTGAATGTATTATACTGAACAATGCCTCTCTACACCCTAAGTTTGAATGTATGTGATCCCCCTCCTAACTGTGTTACATGTATCGTGTGCTGCGTCACATGTATTCCAAACTGTATTCTCCTGGGTCGTGCCTGAAAATAGGCATTCTTATGCCTAGTGCACTTGCCCAGTTACCAAAAGCAAATAAATACACACACACACACACACACACACACACACACACACACACACACACCCATACACAGTATCACTAATACTAGTTTTTTTTTCCTAGTTCTTTAAAGGGGAACAGTTAGCACAAAGGGTTCCAAACTCAAATGTGAGGCTGGTCCCAATAAGCACTTTGTGTGCAAAAACATGTTGGTTTACTTACTGTTTACTGTAGTGTACTAGATTGTCCCAGACTAATTTTGCTTGCTTCTAGGATAATAATTCTGTCTAAAGGTTATGTTTTCCAAAGTTTTCCTTGTTTTTATTTTACAATAAGAAATGTTAAGAAAAAAATCACAGTATTACAGTAAATGTTTCTTAAAATATAGAGCAAAGCTAATCCAACATCAAATATTGCTAGAAAGTAACAATCAATTCTTATATGTACATTCTAATCTGTCACAAATAATTCTAAAGATTTCTCAGAACCAATAACTAAAATTCATTCACAGTATATCTTCATATGGAAAGTTAATGTAACCCCAGAGACTCGTTAAATGTGTGATGAAGGGTTTACTTCACATCCACTCCCTTTATGTTGATTATTAACATACTAACTGCTAGCAAATTAGGCCTTATGGTCTATTGAGTCTGCCTGAACCTCAGATCTCATGTTGGGAACCGGCCCCCTTGTGTACCAGAAACCCGTCATCCCTCCCCATCCCTCTGTGCCAGGCCCTCATCTGATACATCCCCTTTCTGTATCTGGCCCACCCTCTTTTGAAGCCCTCCACCATTTAAATCTGAACCAGCTCTTCAGGCAGCACGTTCTGAGGATCCACCACCCTCTCAGTGAAAAAACTCCTCCTCTTCCCCCCTCATCCTTCCACCTTCCAAGCTCAAACCATGTCCTCTGGTGATACCCCCCTCCTTTAGTTTAAAGATTCCCTCCGTGTTTACCTGATTTATTTCCTTGAGGTACTTGAAGACCTCAATCATGTCCCCGGTCTCTCCTCTCATCCAATGAAAACAGGCCAAGCTCCTCAAGTCTGTCCTCATATGTCAAATCCCCCAGTCCTCGTATCATCTTGGTAGCCCACCTCTATACCCTCTCCAGGAGCTGTATGTCCCTCTTCAAGTGTGGTCTCCAGTACTGTACACAGTACTCAAGGTGTGATCTAACCAGTCCATTGTACAGTGGCAGTATCACTTCCCTTCTCCTAGAGGTGATCCCCCATACGATGCATCCCAACATCCTGTTTGCTTTGCTAGCCACTCTCCTGCACTGCTCAGAGTTATTCATACATGCATCCACCATGACCCCTAGGTCTTTTTCCCCCTGTTGAGGCTTCCAGCTCCTCCCCTCCCAAGGTGTATCCGTGTTTAGGGTCCCCCCACCCAAGATGTAACACCTTGCACTTGGTGGTATTGAAATTTAATTTCCAGGTGAGAGCCCACCTTTCCAGGGTGTCCAGGTCCCCTTGCAAGGTCAACCTCCCCTTTTCCCCCTCTAATATTGCTCCCAACTTGGAGTCGTCAGTGAAGAGACTAATTTCACACCCTATACCCACCCTGATGTCAGATATGTATGCATTAAGTAGGACTGAACCCAGGACGGAGCCCTGCAGTACCCCACTACCTACCTCTCTAGGGTTCTAGAGCTCCCCACCGACCACTACTTTCTGTGTGTGTCCATCAAGCCAATTTCCTATCCATCTAACCATCAATGGGCCCACACCCATCCCCGTCAGTTTCTCCACCAGACCATTGTGGGGGACCGAATCAAATGCCTTGCTGAAGTCCAAGTATATTACATCCACAGGCTTTCCCCTGTCCAGTTCCGATGTTACCCATTCATAGAACTCCACAAGGTTGGTTTGACATGATCTACCTGTCACAAACCCATGTTGCCGACTATCCAGAAATACCACCTCCTCCAAGAACACCCCCAATCGTTCCTTCAGTATACTCTCCAATAATTTTCCCACCACTGAGGTCAAACTGATGGGTCTATAGTTACCTGGTGCTTCCCTTGACCCCTCCTTTATGGATTGGCACCACATGTGCCTCCCGCCGATCCCTAAGTACCCTCCCTGTCTCAAGCGACCTGTTGAAGAGCTCCACCAGTGGTGCGGCCAGTAAGTCTGACAATTCCTGTAGTACTCTTGCATGAATGCCATCTGGCCCAGGAGATTTATCTTTCTTTAGGGCCTTTAGGGCTTGCCACACTTGTTTGGTGGAGATAGCATCAGCCATCCCCCCCACCTTACAGGCCTTTTTATCCTTATCCTGATATGACACCCCTGAGGAACCTCTCCCTCCCTTATGCTCCCTTTCTGTTTCTCCCCTGATCCCACACACTACCGCTTCTATCCCCATCGTGCCTTGCTTTGTAAATATCCCATCCCCCTCCCTAGTGAACACCGAGGCGAAGTACTCGTTTAATACCTCCACCTTATCCCTCGCCTCTTCCACCCACCCATCTTCTGATCTCAATCTGCCGAGCTGGCCCTTAGTTTTTCTCCACTCCCCAATGTACCAGAAGAATCCCTTCTCTCCTCCCCGTATCCCCTGCGCCAGCCATTTCTCTTTACTGGACTTTGCTCCCCGCACCAACCGGGTGACTTTTCTAGATGCAAGACGGTACATTTTCATTCCCCTACCCTCCCGTTGTTTTGTATCTTTTGTAGGCAGCCTTCTTTTCTCTGACCACTACCTGAACTTCACTGGACCACCAGCACGGTTTATGTGACCCTGCTCCCTTACGCTTCACTTTAGTGCAAGTACTGACTGCCTCATGAAGTCCCCGTTTTATGACCTCCCATCTCTTTTCCACATCTGTCATTGCTGTAATCCCCTTCAAGTGATCCTTGAGAATATTTTCCATGTCCATAAAGTCTGCCCCCCTGAAGTCCACGGCCAGTGTCCTAGTTCTCTCCCCCCTCCCCCCAGGCTTGTTTGAAACCAGACAGTATCATGGTCGCTTCCAGTCAGGGGATCTACAACCAGGTCCCTTACCAGATCCCCATCCACCAGAACCACATCCAAAACATGCCCCTCCCTCATGGGCTCCATCACGTACTGTGTTAAGAACACATCCTGGAAGCCGTCCAGCAGCCTCTGCTCCTTGACCACCTTAAAGGACATGGTTCCCCAGTTTGTACCTGGCATATTAAGGTCCCCCATCAACATCACTCCCTTCCCTTTAGGTCCGCACTGAGCAATAATGTTGTCCAGCAAACCATCCTCCAGAACATCACCCATCCCAGGGGCCTATATACTACACCAAGTTTGACCTTACCTCCTGCCGGGGTTCGTAAGGTGACCAATAAGGCCTCCACGTTTCCCTCTGCCTCTTCTACTCTAGCAATTTCTATGCCATCTGTAATGAACATAGCCACTCCTCCCCCTCTGCCCTCCTTTCTATCCTTCCTAAGCATAGTGTACCCCCTCACGTTTAGGTCCCAATCATGGTTCTTGTTGGCCCACGTTTCTGTATCCGCCGCCACATCCACCCCCGGAACAGCATGGCCTGAAACTCTGGCAACTTGTTTCCCAGGCTCCTGGCATTTACTAACACCACCATTGTACCCACTGAGTCCTGCATCCCAAGAGCAGGTTGGGTGGGCCGATGCCACCTGCGTCTGGGGATGACATCCACTCTAGTCCATTGTCACTGCGGTACAAGTTTTGTGATGACTTTTAGCACTTGGGAAGGATACACAGATGGATACTGTATAGACAGGTAGACAAATACTGTTGATACTTTATTTAAAAATGCACTTCCAAAAAGCCCAAATCACTACAAACCAATACGCAAAAAGAAGCATTACAAAGAACACCCCTTCTAAAGATGATACACACAAAATGCAGTAAAATAGCTGAATTAGAAATATAAAGTGCAGAGTGCTAAAAAAAAATCAACCATGGTTCCAAAGGACTGGAGGAGAGCAGACATGGTCCCTCTACATATGGGCAGCAACAGGGAAGACACTAGTAACTATAGGCTGGGAAGCCTCACCTTAGTGATGGGGAAATTAATGGAAACACTGTTAAAGGAAAGGTTAGCAGAGCATCTTGAATCCAATGGGCTGCAAAACCAAAGGCAGCATGGATTCATGCGGGGAAGGGGGGGGAGTCATGCCAGACAATTCTGATTGAGTTCATTGACTGGGTGACCAGAGAACTAGATCAGGGGAGGGCTGTGGATGTGTCCTACAGTATCTGGCCTTTAGAAAGGCCTTTGACACACTGCCATACAGGAGACTGATCAGCAAATTGAGCAACCTAAGTGGTGAATTGGGTTAAAAACTGGTTAACGGATAGGCGACAGAGGGTGGTGGCTAACAGCACTCACTCTAATGATGGCGGAGTAAGCAGAGGGGTGCAGCAAGGCTCCATACTGGGACTGGCCTCTTCAATATCTTCATAAGTGACATTGCAGATGAACCGCAAGGGAAAGTATGCATTTATGTAGATGATATCAAAATCTATAATAGGGTGAACAATAAGGAAGTGGCGGAAAGAATGCACAGGAGAGGTCAAGAGCATGGCAGTTGGGGTCCAATGCCAAAAACGGCAAAAATCATGCACCTAGGGCATAGGAACCCAAGAAATGGGTATAGGATGGGTAGATACTGTCAGTCACTAAGCAGGCAAGGGACCTTGGAGTTATATCTGATGATCTCAAAGTGGCACAGCAGTGGGACAATGCAGTAGGTAGGGCCAGTGGTATGCTAGGATGCATAGGAAGAGGTATATCCAGCAGAAGGAGGAGGAGGGAGGTGGTGTTGCACTATATCGCTCACCGGTGAGATCCCACCTGGAGTACTGTGTCCAGTTCTGGAGGCTGCACCTCAGAAAGGACACAGACAGAGTGAAGGCAGTCCAGAAGAGGGTAACTAAAATGCTGGAGGGTTTGCACTAAAAGCGCTATGAGAAGAGACTATGGGAGCTCAACAGGTACACCCTGTAAGACAGGAGAGTGAGAAGGAACATGATAGAAACCTGTAAGTACCACACGGGGATGAACAGAGTGCAGGAGGGGAGTCTCTCTCAAATGAGGATGAGCACCAGAACCAGAGGGCATGCAATAAAGCTGGAGGGGGAGAATTTATGAGGGATGTGAGAAAGTACTACTTCACAAAAAGAGTGATAGCTGCTTGGAATAGACTGTCAGTGGAAGTGGTGGAGGCGAAAACAGTAGTGGGCTTCAAGCATGCATGGGATAGACATAAGGGAATGGTAGCACGTCATTTCAGCACTGCAATTTCAGCAAGTCAATTACAGCGATGCTATTATAGTGACTGCAATAATAGCGATTGCTGCATTACAGCACGGAACAGTTTCAGTGACTATGGGGTAATAGCCTACCTCCAAGGTCCAGGTGCGCCTCGGAGGATGTTATTTTAGAAATGGGGGTGCAGGGGGCGAAGCCTTCCTGCAATACTAGTCTACCACTTTACTATATCCTATTGTAAGTGCACTCGGATAGCACTTGTAACTGCCCCAATGTCTGAAGTTGTGATTCGACTGACCACACGTTTGGAGTTGTACAGGGAGTACAGCACACAGTCACAGTAGGATTACTTGCAAGGAGTGGCATTTAGTTCGCAATAGCACATTTAAAGATGAGCGCTGAATAGACATTTGCTGAATTTCCCGATCACTGAAATGGGCTTTGCTATTAAAAACTCGCTGAACTTGCACTCGCTGAAATATATTCGCTGTATTGACATGGAACCACAAGAGAATATTAGGAAAGAGGCAGGAGGTTCTCTGGAGACTAGTTAGCATCTGTGCAGACAGACTAGGCAGGGACAGGTGGTCCTTTTCTGCTGACAAATTCTAGGTTTCTAAATATTTAGTTTAGTCTTTGGTAATCAGGTAACGCCACTAGGCACAAGTGCCTGTTTTCAGGGGGCAACCTGGGAGCACTGGGCGGTTAAGGGACTTGCTCAGTGTCACAGAGTATGCAACTGGAGGTTGTGAGAATCAAACTCAGGTCTGGTCTGCTGGATGTATCAAGCTTGTTCACACCTCGTTCATCTAACCTCTAGGCCAATAGTTCACAGACTTTGGCACAGTGAGCCTCTCCAAATCCATAGAAAAGATTTTGAGCCTCCCCCAAAAACTGAAGTAATCTTCGGGCTACCCAAAGAAAAATAACATACTGTTCTTTGCGCAGTACACCATGAATAAATTGAAACCCCTTTGAGTACTTGGCTCACATTCAGTTATTTGTCTTATACTGACGTGAAACATTTGAAAAAGAGCTCCTGTGCTCAAAGGTGTTATCTGAATAACAAATAAATAAAATAAACAAATATTATTGTTCAACTTAATTGTGCCCCACCCAGACCAGCCTACTTGTTCCACTATTTTCGTTCTTAAACCATTGTTACCCCTTGTTGCAGTACCTTCATGGGCCAGACTACTTTCTCTGTTTCCATTCTATATGAAATAAGCTTCCTATATATTTTGCCTCTCCCCCTCCGTCCCGGCTTCTAAGCAACTTCTCGGGGACTACTTTGCTCCTTCCTGCTATTGCTCTTAGCACTTCTATGCTCAACCCTTGTATTTGGGCTGTTCTGCCATCAGTCTAGACATTCATCAGCCACTCATTATTAGCTTATTGTTCATATTTGTTTGCACTATGGTTCATTGTGTATTTTTTTTCCCTCCTCTGCCCTCTGCTCCCCCATTCTTCGGGAGTCGCTAGTCTGCCGCACCCTTGCTCACCTGTCCATCCTCCAGTTCAGTCCATCCCCACAGAGCTGTGGCTATGCCCCCCAGGCGGGTATGGGGTGAGGACCCTTTCACCCTGATGTGTCTTGGAATTCATCGGGACGCTGTCTCCGGTGATGACAGGGGTGTTGAGGGTCGGGACCTTGGCACTCCATCTACTGGGAGGCAGTGGGTGTGTTTCCATTGTTCTGGGCATGCCGTGTGCCCCTGACATCAAGGTGCTAAGAGCGCTGACATCCGACATGCCTACCCTCTTTTGTTCCTTGGGCCCTGCGGTACCACAAGTTTCCACTTGGGGTCACCCAGACACTGAGTCCAGTACTCACCCTCCTTCCCAGAGAAGGCGAGCCATCCTTAGGATGCTCAAACCTCCTCCCCCACCCCTCGGCCAGCCCTCCAGCTCCTGGGCTCATTCCCGAACCTGGGTCACTGACGTCGCAAGCGGAAATCCAACCGTTGTGCCAGTGGACCAGCAACGTTCATTGTGTATTTCTTCATTGTTTTGCAGTTACCTTTTGAAATGTATTCACTCCCTACCCTTCCCGGGGTACACCTGAAATGAGCCTTGGCTCATTTACCTTCCCTTGTCACCTATTAGTAAATAAGTACATAACATTCACCTACTATTATCCTCTCAGTTTGCTTTATCTCTTCACACAAAATATATAAAACTCAAAATTTAAATACAGTACTTTTTAAGACTTGCTTGAGCCTCCCCTGAAATAGGTTGGGGCCTCCCAAGGGAGGCTGGCCTCACCATTTGAGAATCCCTGCTCTAGGCTATACTGACAGTCTAGAAAATAAAGTATTGCTAATACTGCACCAAAAAAAACAACCAACTGTCATCTAAAAAATAAAAGACTAATAATTGGGTTGTGTTGCTTTTGACACAGTTACCTGATGGAGCTGATTGGATATTCCAAGGAAGGGCATTACGCAGTCTTGGAGTTGCCATGCAATGCTGCTATCACCAGCTGATTTTAGTAGAGACTTCGGTATGACTAAAAACTGACCTTCCATGAAACACAGCTCCCTGGAATCCATGTGGTGACATGAAGGTTGCTAAGGTACCCAGAGCCTGGCCTTTCAGGGCCTAATAAGTTAACAGAAGAACCTTAAAATCTTGTCACCATCAGACAAGGACCAGTGCAGGCTGTGAAGAGTGGGCATTATAAGGCCTAACCTCCTGATGGTAGTAAAGAGTCACGCTGCCGCATTCTGCACGCATTCTGCACCAACTACAGATGGCAGATTTATGTATGTATGTATGTGTGTATATATGCATGTATGTTTATGTGTGTATGTATGACTGTATGCATGTATACGAGTATGTGTGTATTTATGTATGTATATATGTATGTGTGTGTATATGTATGTGTGTGTGTGTGTGTATGTATGACTGTATGCATGTATGCCAGTATGTGTGTATGTATGTATGTGTTGGTTGGCTGATTCATTTCAAAAGTTTCACCAGGAAAGACATACCGAGCTGCTAACAGCTCATTTCCAGATGCGTCCTAGGGATAGGGGATGTGGAAACTCATATACAGTACATCAAATACAATGTATCAAGGAGAATAATCAAAAATTGTAGACAAGTCAGTATAACAGATGAAGGTAACAGAAAAGAAAACAGATAATTTAGCTGATGGAACTATACTCGTACAGAGCAATGAACCCATAATGAAGGAAACAGATTGCTATGACAAACTAGTTGGGGGAAAGAAACAGATCATTGGCAGTTGCAGAAAGGAAAAGAAAATTATGAAGAGGAGACTTTAAGAATGAGCAGGTGAGGAGTTAATGGCACTATTGTGGTTTCTAGTAAACTGCGAAATGTGTGCTAGTATAAATGTGCGGTATACAATATGGAGTTGACATCAGCAACACATCAACATATGCCACTTACAAGCTGGAGCGATTCCACTGGACACAGACAGGCTTGCTGCGATTGGCCGTTTCCAAGAGACGGAATTCCAACATCAATGGCACATCTAGCACTCCCCGAAAGAAAGAATGGTTGTTGAAGATGGACACGGTTACTATAGGGGAGTTCATCACTGGGTTCTTTGGTAGCCTAAAGTTAAAGAGCAAAAGGAATTAAAAAAAAATGTGATGGAAGAGATCATTCAGAAAGTTACTTAGAAAATCCAGAGGTATCCACAGACCTTCTTTAAAACCCTTACATTAGTTCAATGGCAAAGGCCGGAGACTCGTACTACAGATGTTCTTGTTTGTAGAGTAGGTGTGGACACAAAATTCAAATTGTTTTCCAGCCCAGGTCAGAAACAGGTGCACACCGGACCAAGTTCTCAGGTGCACCTGTAGAGGCCCTATGAGGTTCCAGGCACTTTCTCTTGACAGTTTAAATATGCTGTGTTGGCAAAGCTTGTACCCATTATGCTTTATTAGCACCAGTGTTTCTATTCTTCTTTGCTGGCTATGAAACCTAATTGTTTAACTCACGTTCTTGTGCCACTTTATTGAAACTGCATCCACGTTTTGCTTTTGTTTTTATCTGTACTTTCAATTTGTTTTGAAAATATATGTTCCAGCTTGTTTCTAACCATGTATCATTGCCACCTTTTTTTGCCTGCCTACCTAGTTATTTATTTATTTATTTGCAAACTGGTAACCAGGAAACGCACACTGAGCAAAGGCTCGTTTCCAGGTACCCAGGCCTGGGTCATTCCTGGAAAAGGTCCCACCGACCAGTGTACTTACCCAGTCAACAAACACATACATACATACCCACCTAACTACTTAAATAAATAAACTCTTGTGGAGGAGGGCGTTCCCCTCATTAGCATGCAAGGGCCATTCCTCTGGTAAAAGTAATCCAGATGCGTTGTGGACGGCAACTAAAAAAATGCATGACCCACACCCCCACAAAATGTCCGACTACCTGCCTGAGCAGCCAATGAATCACAGCTGTAACTTTTATTTTGAATGATTTTCATAAACAAGCATGTGGTGGAAGCAGTAGTGAAGGGATATAACAACTGAGTCGTGGTTTGGATCAATACCATCCATCACAAATTGGGCAGTTTTGAGAGTGGCACTGTCTGTTCAAAAGGAAAACTGCATATACTCGCATATCAGATTTGTGACTTTTTGATTTGGGTAGTTCGGAAGGTAAAGAAAAAAAAAATAACCTCCCTTAATTGCTGTCTGGCACAACAAGGGCATATTTAAATACACATAAAATACCCATCAGTGGACACCAAGGGAGGGCTAATGTCAGTCCTCTTGGCCATCAAAAGCACTTACTTATTGAAATCAACTTTTTATATGAGTGAGGGGATAGGGGGTGTTACTATGGCCCTGGGGCCCAACACTGACTTTTGGAAATGTTTAAAGCCCCCCATTGTTTCATAGGGGCATCCTTAAATGGGGTTGTTTTGCCAGATGGCAAGCACAGTGGTAGTGCTACTGGCTGCCACCCAGATGATATGGGTTCCTGCCCAAAGCCCAGAACGTCTGGTGCCGACTGGCGAGGAGAGGTTCTGGCATCCATCTCAGATGCCTCCTGCCTCAGGGAGAGAAGACACCTCCTTCTGCTTCCTGATGATACAAAGGGAGAGTATGTCATGCAGGAAGGGACAATGTTCCCTTTGGAGTAACCTAGGCACCCATCTAGGCACCCCAAGGTGTCAGTGTGGCTCAGTTAGTGGCACATCCACCTCTAGGCCAGAAGGACACGGGTTCTGGTCCTACACTGGGACTGGGTTCATACCATCAATATTGGCATCTGAGTGTAGTACTTGGGGGTGCTGTACTGTCAGGGTGTGCCATCCTTTGGATGAGACAATAAACTGAGGTCCCTTCTAACCATCTCTGGTGCTGTCCTGGGGTGTGTCCAGCTGGAAGTAAAAGAAACCAAGACATTTTTCGGTATCAAGCCAAGTCATCTTGCTCCCAGGCCACCACACAGGTATACAAAATTGCAAGAAACGCCTGCACCAGAGCTACTCGCCTTGAGAAAACCAATTACTATAAAAGAGCCCTGTCCAGCACATGCAAAGTCAGGAAACAATTCTGGAGCAACCTCCTGAAGTTACAGGGAAAGACCCAAAAGGAGCATCCATAATGCTCAACATTGATGGCACCTCCACCCTGGACCATGTAACTATGGCTAATGCTTTTAACTTGAACTTCAATGACCTTAGTCACATGCTACCCCCAAACTTTGCTCCCACCCCTGACACTATTTTCTCAGACAAAACAAGAAGGACACAGGGACACCATCAGTTCTACTTCAAAGAAATCCCCAAGAGTCTAGCAAAAAAACACCTACTTAAAGTTCTTGGTAGGTCCAGACTCAGTGCCGATACACTCGATCTGAAACTTCTCGCCCTCACCATTGACAAAGTCCTGACTCCACTCACCAAAATCCTAAACTGCTCTCATATACTTTCCCAGTTCCCCCTAAAATGGAAAGCTGCTGTGGTTACCCCAATCCACAAAAGTGGAGACAAGGCCCTACCCAGCAATTATAGGCCAATCTCCATTCTTCCTCCCCTCTCCTAAGCCTTGGAATGGATAGTTGCGGAGCAGCTTGTTGAGTACCTGGAAAAATATAACTTGCAATGTTCCCAGCAGCATGGTTTCCATAAGGGCACAGCACCACAACTGCCCTACTTGAATTAACCTCATACATCCACAATGCCCTTGATTCTGGTCAATTAGTTGGCGCTACTTTCATTGCTCTGACAAAGGCATTTGACACTGTAAACCACACCCTACTCATCGAGCAACTATCTCTTCTCAGACTCTCTTCAGATACCACCCACTGGTTTCAAAGCTATCTCAGTGACCACTCCCAAAAGGTCAGGACTGGTGAGTCTCTCTCTACCTCTCTTCCGGTCCGATCTGGGGTCCCTCAAGGATCCATTTTGGACCCCCTGCTTTTCAGCATATTTTTAAACACTCTCCCTGCCTCCTGTCATGACAGAATTCTACTGTATGCAGATGATGCAGTCATCTACACCTGCCACCCAGACCCATCCTTACTACAGTCTCAGCTACAAAATAGTTTTGCAGAAGTTGAAACCTGGTTTAAATCGCATAAACTCATTCTGAATTACAAAAAAAACAAATCAGTGTTGTTTCATGGAACTCACAGCAAGCACAAAGGACAAGAACTAACGATAAAAAACAGCACAGGCACTACTCTGGAGCCAGTGCATCAGTTCAAATGTTTGGGTGTGGACTCTTGACTGCACTCTTGCTTACACCAAACATATTAATCACGTTGCCAAAACTGTGAACACCCGCCTAGGGCTATTATATAAACATAGACACTGCCTTATGGCTGAAGCCCTAAATCTTGCTATTCAGAGCTCAGTGATCTCTATCATTGACTGTGGGCTTGTCATCTTCAGATCAGCCACCGACACTGCCCTCTGGTGCATAACCGTAGCCCTTAACAAGGCTTGTCATCTCTTCACTGCTTCCGCCCACCTTGCCCACACTTGAGATATTTACAAACAGGCAGACTGGCTCCAGCTAACTGGCAGGCATAAGTACCAGACCTGTATCTTAGCAAAGAAGACTGCGATGGATCTTTTGCCTTCTGGGGTTCAATCTTTATTACAAACATACGAACATACGAAATTTGCCAGCAGATAAAGGCCTAGAGGTCTATCAAGTCTGCTCGAATGTGCAGCTAGCACCCCTTATTCTGCAGCTGCCCCTCCCTTCCACCCTTCCCCTTCATTAACCCACCCCCTTGTCCTGTCCCATCCTCATTTGAAGCAGTCCACTGTTCTACTGCATACCACTTCAGCAGGTAACGCATTCCACCCAGCCACCACCCTTTCTGTAAAAAAGTGTCTCCTCATCTCCCTCCTGAACCTTCCTCGCTCCAGTCTCATATCATGGCCCCTGGTGTCCCTCCCCTCCCTTACTTTGAACAGCCCCTCTGTACCCATCTTGTTTATTCCTTTCATGTATTTAAAGGTTTCAATCATGTCACCCCTATCTCTCCTCTCCTCCAGTGAGTACATGTTCAACTCCTTCAACCTCCTCTCGTATGATAAGTCCCCCAGCCCCTTGATCATCTTTGTCGCCTGCGCTGCACCCCCTCCAGTAACTTAATGTCCCTCTTCAGATATGGACGCCAGTACTGCACGCAGTACTCCAGGTGTGGTCTAACTAATGACCTATACAGTGGCAGAATCACCTCCTCCCTCCTCGAGGATATACCCCTTGCAATACAACCCAGCATTTTGTTGGCCTTTGCAGCTGCCTTCCTACATTGTGCTGAGTTGTTCATTGACCCTGTAATGAGCACACCCAGATCCTTCTCCTCCTCTGTCTGGGCTAGCTACACTCCCCCTAGCTGGTAACTCCTCCTTGGGTTCTTCATCCCAAAATGCAGCACCTTGCACTTTGTGGCATTAAAGCCCAGTTGCCAGGCATCTGACCATGTTTTAAGCTTTGCCAGATCATCCTGCAACCCCTGCCATCCCCCTAGGTCATCCACCACCACGCCTACCTTGGTATCATCAGCAAACAGACTGATCTTGCTCTTGATGTCCCATGATATGTCTGCAATGAATATCCCAAACAACACTGGTCCCAACACCGAGCCCTGTGGAACACCGCTCGTCACTGCCCTTGGGTGTGAGAGCTCCCCATCCACCACCACCCTCTGTTGCCTTCCCTGCAGCCAGTTTCCTACCCATCTCATCAGCTTTGCACCAGCCCCTGTGCCTACTAACTTCCTTCCCAGCCTTCCATGTGGCACTGAGTCGAATGCCTTACTGAAGTCCAGATACAGGACATCCACTGCATGGCCCCTGTCCAGTTGCCTAGTTACCCAGTCATAGAACTCGACCAGGTTGGTTTGGCAGGATCTGCCACGTATGAAGCCATGCTGTCTGCTGTCCTGTAGTCCTTTGGCCTCTTGGAGGGCCACCAGCCTCTCCTTCAGGATAGTCTCCATTAGCCTACCCACGATGGATGTGAGGCTCACTGGTCTGTAGTTTCCCAGTTCATCCTTGGGGCCACTCTTGTGGAGGGGCAACACATGAGCCATCCTCCAGTCCTGAGGTACATGCCCCGAATGTAGTGAGGCATTAAATAGGTCTGCCAAAGGTCCTGCAAGGACCTCTGCCAGCTCCTTCAGTACCCTGGGGTGGATGCCATCTGGGCCTGGCGCATTGTCCACCCTCAGTGCCTTCAAACCCTCTTGAACTCTGCTCTCCATGATTTCCCCATCTGTCACCACTCCCCCCCCCCCCCCGCTTCTGCCATTTCTCCCACCTTGGGTGTCACCCCCTCTTCTCTTTAGTAATACTGAGCAGAAGTACTCATGTAGTACTCTCCTTATTGCACCCTGCTTCCACCCAACCCCTCCTTCCTAATCCTTACTATGTGGTCCTTACAGCTCCTTTTCTCCTTGATGTACTTAAAGAAGTCCTTTTCCCTTCTTAATGCCTTGTGCCAGCCTGAGTTCCGTAGGATGCTTTGGCTCCTTACTGCCCTTGTCACCTCCTTCGATTCTGTCAAGTACTCCTCCCTGTCCTCCCCTCCCTGTTTTTGTACTTCCTAAAGGCAGCTCTTTTCCTCCTTACCTTTCCATGACCTCCTTGCTCAACCAGATTGGTTTCTTAGCCCTAGCTTCTTGCTCTGGGCTTTGCAGCAGGTTTTGGTTGCCTCCACTATCCCCAGCTTTATGAGCTCCCACCTCTGGTTAGCGTCCATACTAGATTGAATTCTGGCCAGGTACCCTTTTACCACTTCCCCCATCCTCCCAAAGTCGGCCCTCCTGAAGTCCAGCACTATTGTGCCAGATTCCACTCCTTCCTTGCTCATATCCAATGTGAGCCATACTGAGCAGTGGTCACTCCCTGACAGCGGTTCCTCCACTGTAAGTTTCTCACAAAGTCCTCATTTGCCAGCACAAGGTCAAGGGTATTTCTAACCTGGTTGGTTCACTGACCATTTGCAGCAGGAAGCTGTCCTGGAAGGCATCCAGCAGTACCTGCTCCCTTCTGTTCCTGGTTGTTGGGGTGCTCCAGTCCACTCCTGGCATGTTGAAGTCCCCCACAATCACCACACTACCCTTCTCGCAGGTCCTCCTGATCTGTCCCGCTAGTTCCCTGTCTAACTCCTCCGTCTGAGATGGTGGCCTGTACACCACTCCCATTCTAAGAATCCTATTCTTGGAATCCTGGATTTGCATCCAAAGTGACTCCGTACTACCTTCCTCCCTTACACACTTCAGTCCTTCCTTCACATATAGTGCCACCACCCCCTTTCCCAATCACTCTGTCCCTACGAAATAATCTGTACTCTGGTACAGACAGGTCCCAGTCATTGTATTGGGTGGCCCATGTTTCCATGATGACTGCAATGTCCACCTCTCCTCTGCCATGAGAACCTGTAACTCTGCAGTTTTCCTCCCAAGGCTCCTAGCATTAGGTAACCACCTTCCACCCTTCCCCCCTCCCATCCTGCCCTCCTTTCCTAGCATCACCAACAGTACTTGCCATTTGTCCTTTGTCACTGTTATGGGGGAAGCTCATATGGTTTCCCAACCTGGGTCTCTGCATATCTCTTCCCAACTGCCACCCCCACTCCTAGTTTAAATTCCCAACTTCCTCTATGTACTCCTCCATCCTGTGTTTCAACACTTTCTTTCCTCCTCACTCAAGTGTAGTCTGTCCTTGGCATAGAGACTACTGTCCTCCCAGGTCCCTCCCACCCCCAACAGCCCTTCCCTTTAGCACAACACCAGGTTCTTAGCCATTTGTTAAATTCCTCTATTCTCAGCTTTCTTGTTGTGCTTGCCTTTGCTTAGGGAAGTATCTCTGAAAAAGTTACTGATCTTCTTGCCCCTCACATAATTGTGCTAGTTCCTCAAACCTCCTCTGGACTGTATCTACTGTCTTGTCAGCCAGGTCGTTTGTCCTAAGATGTATAATTAAATGAGGCTTGTCCCTACCCCTTCTAGCATATTTCAGAACAGACTGTCCCACCCTTTCCTGGCATGGCCTCCACCCAAATGCGACTATGTCTCTCCCCCTTGCTATCCCACCTAACTCCTCTTAGTATTGAGTCAGCACTAAGATTCCACCCCTCTTACTCCCTACTTGCTTCCATTCATCTCCCTCTCTCATTTCCAGCTCCTCTTCTTCCTCCTACACATTATTTCCCCCTTTTACCCCGTTGCAATTCTCCCAGCAGAACTTCCCCCCGCTCCAGTTTGGTCCAGGCATTTATCAATTACTCCTCTAATTTCATCATTTCCCTCCTCCACCTTCTTCCTCTCTAGCAGACTGCACAACTATTTTCTGAGGCCCTTCACAAATGCCGCTCCCTCTCTCTCATAGTAACCTGTTCTCTCCTTTCCACTCCATGACTTTTGCCACTTCTCGCCTCCCTCACAAGTCCCTATTTCCTCCTTCCATTTGTCTTTTCTCTCTGACCTGGTTTCCGCAATTGTTCTTCCTGGCCTGGGCCTTTGTCTCTCTTCCCTTCTTCTGACCCTCTCCTCACCACTGTTGGTTTAAATCGCCTCCCTCATCTCCCTTCTTCCTCCCTCCAGTATTGGGCTAACCCACCCCAATCTGCCTTGCCTGTCTTAGTTCCTCCTGCAGACCCTTAATCTCCTTTCTAAGTTTTTCTATGTGGTTGCACACTAAACATCCTCCCACACTCCAAGCAATTTTTAGAAAGATTGGTGCACCGCAGTTGTTGCAGCCTACCACCCTACCCATTGCTGTTGTTGCCCACCAGCGACCCCCTACCCTTCCAGATGCAGGATACCAAACACTCCCCCCATGGGCGGCTCTACACCAGGGCCTGCCAGGGCACGTGCCCTGGTAACAAAATGCTGTGCCCCAGTTGGTGCCCTATATGGTGCAGAACGTCCCCCATAGTAACAATATATCAGTGCCCTGGCTGTCATCTGTTGTGCCCCAGCTGTGCCCTGGTAACCATTTGTGGCTAGAGCCGCTACTGACTCCCCCAAGTCTCCCCTCTCCCTCCTCTATCAGTGCAAAACATTTTCTTTATTTCCCTTACCTCCTTTGTTGCACACGTTTAGATATATTGAGCAACTGCTTTTTATATTCCTATCCTTCTTATCCACACTCAAAAACAGATTTTAAGTAGCCATTGCACAACCTTCTTCAAACTCCTACTCCTCCTTTCCCCAATGCAATATCAATGAGAAGAAGTAATAATGAAAGCTCCTAGATTTGCATTTCTTCCCTTCCACTGAGAGAGCAGTCATCTCTTCACTTGCTGCTGTTCCTTTCCTGGATGTCTGCTTTTGCTATGACAGGTGCATATCCTTTGCCTGTTTGAGGAAGTGATGTCAGAACCCCTGGTATAAAGGAAATAATGGACTAAGGGTGGGACCAGCCCAAGTCTTCCAGAAACAATCAGGTAGCTGAGGCCTCTGGTCAGACCATTAGCACCCTTCCCCACTCTGCATTCAAACTTTGCAGCTAGTGAAGCCAGCAACAATGAATCACAATTCTACTCAAAGACCCCAAAATAAGTTTGCTACCCAAAGAAACAGGACTCCAATTCAAACAGCTTCACCAGCAACACATCAAAATAGGCTTGGAATTAGAAGATATATGTTTCCAATTCAAAGAAACAGACCCAGTTAAATCACACCAATTATGTTTTAAAACAGAAGAAATAGGTCTCGACAAATGCAGCCTGCCACACAGTGAATCAAACAGATGAGCCCACTTATAGCTACCAAAACAGGTTTCAAAATTCCAACAGCCCCAAACAATACCCTGCTAGCCCTTAGTAGTAAGAAAGAAACAAACAATACCCTGCTAGCCCCTTAGTAGTAAGAAAGAAAAGAAATAACCTTCTACCAAATAGAATCCACAAGAAACAATGTAAAACAAGAAGAAGCTACTGTACTGTAGATCTGATCTTGGACCCCTTCTAGTTCCTTCTGAGAAGCCAAAGCACTGAGTTCCAAACTCTGTGATTTCCCTTGTGCTGCTTTCAAAATCAGACAGTTCCAAACTCTGTGATTTCCCTTGTGCTGCTTTCAAAATCAGACAATTCCAAACTCTGTGATTTCCCCTGTGCTGCTTTCAAAATCAGACAGTTCCAAACTCTGTGATTTCCCTTGTGCTGCTTTCAAAATCAGACAGTTCCAAACTCTGTGATTTCCCTTGTGCTGCTTTCAAAATCAGACAGTTCCAAACTCTGTGACTTCCCTTGTGCTTATTGACCTTATTGACCCCATATGGTATCTCCCGCCTACCCAGAAGATCGGAGTGTCAAACATTTACCGTTCCCCGGTCCCGGACCACACAAGGTCAATGCTCTTACATAGTCAGAGCCTCTTGCTGGTTTAACTCTCTCCCATCAGAAATTTCCAACATTGTCTAGCTTGGAGCTTTTAAGCTTTCCCTTCACCAACATCTTGTAGCCAGTGCCTCCTGTGATTGCTTGTCCTAGCTTGCTTCAAATTGGCCCTATCTCGCCCCACTCTCAGACCTCCCCCTACCCCTCCCTCCTAGCATTACTCCTTCCTTCCCAGGAGTCTAACATATTGCTACAGTATTCCTTTCCTCCTGCCTAGTTCAACACTCTTCCCCCTATAATCAAACTGCTCCCACCCTAGCTTCTGCCCCAGCACCTCTACCCCAACTCTCTTCATCCCCCACTCCCCTCCCACTCCCACCCATACCCTCTCCCTCTCTTCATTCATCCTCCTTAACCCATTTTCCTCCCTCCCATGCCCCCTCACTTTACCCTCACCCCTCTTCTTCCTACTTTAACTCCTACCTCCTCCATCCTCCTTTTCCTATCCTCACTACTTCCTTTTCCTCCCTTGACAATGCTTCCTGACCTGTGTTCCCCTTCCTGCCTCTCCTTCATATCCCCTAATTCCTCTGCATTTACCTCCAAAGCAACTCTCCCCTAGGCATACACTGCACAATGCCTACTGTTATTGTGCTGCTGATTCAATATAAGTACAAGCATTTAACTGACAATGTATTTTACTGCTCCTAATTGTATGCCCTACAGTATGTCTGTAACTTTGCACAAGTCTGTTTCTCTTTTGTCATTACTTGTTGTGTTCTTCTGACAAGAAACCTTTGTAAATGAGCCATGGCTCAAAGGTGTTTTCGGATACTCTAATAAATAAAATTTTTCGTAAGTGTAGGGGATTTCCCTGGTGTTCTGGCCAACATTTTCCTTCCCATAAAACCGGTTCATGCAGTTGTCCAAGGCTGTGTGTAGATGTTGATGTGTGAAATGGCTGCTACGACACATTTAGTCAATTCATTACCAGTCTAGCATTGCTTGTAAAGTGCTTTGGAATACAATGTGTATGAAAAGAGTTATATAATTGCTGATTTTTCTTCTTCTTCACTCACCTGGTGAGTAACGAGGAAGGAATCCATCTTGAACTTGGTTTATTACAGAATGCTACAAATAAAGTAATTTACGAGGCAGAAATGAGATTACAATGCAATCCCAACAGGCTCCTTCACTGCACTATGACTTTAAATCTCAATGTGATATTTCACCAAATTACTGCTCCCATGTGGATGCCCTCTGCCACTACAGGGATACCTGAATTCAAATCCCAGCATTGCAGGTTGGGTTGGGATTGTACCTGTACCACTGCTCTGGACATTTGGACCTCGAGATACCAGGATATGTGGTCACCCCTGGTAGAGTGATTTCTGCCTAGGAAACAGCAAAAGAGAGGTAATGGACGGGAAGAGACATGACACCATTTTTTTGTTTGTTTCTTTTTACCTGATACTTCTCCGGTCAGTGTGGTATTTTGCTGGTAATAGGCCCCCTAATGTTCGGTAAATAATTAGAATGATGATGGTCACTGCCGACTCAGGTTCCGGTAGAAGCTGTCTGTGTGTGGTAACCTCTGCCGTGTCATTCTGTTCAGCACTGGCATGGGCAAGCTCAACCGTGGGAGAGACTGAGATTACAGAGAAAAGAAAGGAAAAAAATCACACATTGAGGTTTCTTTTTTTTTTTTTTACGTTACGAACATACAAAACTTGCCAGCAGAAACAGGCCTCATGGTCTATCAAGTCTGCTCGAATGCACAACTAGCACCCCTATACTGCAGTTGCCCCATCCCCCTCTTTACCTCGGAAACTGCTCAGCGTTGTTTAGCCAGCCCCCCTTGCCCTGTCCCATGCTCTTTTGAAACTGCCCATCATCCTGCATGCCACCATCTCTTCTGGTACAGCGTTCCACTTTGACACCACCCTCTCAGTGAAATAATGCCTCTCATCTCCCTCCTGAATCTGCCACCCTCCAGTTTTAGCCCATGCCCCCTTGTGTCCCTTTGCTTCCTCAGCTTAAACAACCCCTCTGTGCCCGAATTGTTGATCCCCCTCAAGTATTTGAAAGTTTCAATCATATCCCCCTGATCTCTTCTCTCCTCCAGGGTGTACAAACTCAAGTGTCTCAGCCTTTCTTCATAGGTTCTGCCTTCCATCCCCTGTATTACTTTTGTCACCCTACACTGCACTGCCTTGAGCAGCCTGATATCCTTCATCAGATATGGACACCAGGGGCCCAATATTCAGAATTGCGCCTGGCAATGGCGCAAGTGGTTGCGCAGTGCAACTGAGTTGCACTAGAGCAACAAAGGGATATATTCAAAAGAGATGTGCCATGATGCATCACTTCTGAATACAGCAAATAATGCGCACGGCGCAAATACAATGCGCCAGCGCATTCCCCAGACAGGTCTGACTACCAGGAATGGGAACTGTGCCAGTGCATCAGAGATGTGCCATGTGCAAATTTCTGATATTCAGACACCAATATGCAAATAAGGCCATAATACATGCAAGGTGCAAATGGGGCCATTTGCATGTCATTATGGCCCCATTTGCATGTATTGAGCAGGGCTGGCCGGTGAAATGCACCTGGCGCCCTGCACAGCATGTGGTCCCTGTACCAGGGACTGCAGCAGTACCCCCTCCCTCTGCCCATCTCAAAACCCCGATCACCTGTAACAATATTTATTCCATGATCCCTGGTAGTCTAGTGGTACCCCTCCCTCCCTCCTGTACCTCAATTGCCCGTAAATCTGAATACTATTGCCCTGGTGGTCTAGTGGTACCCCTCCACCCCGCCAGTAACCCAATGGCCCGTAAAGTTAAATGAAACATTTCCTTGGGCCCAGTGGCACCCTCACCCCCACCCAGGTCCCCACTCCCACCCAACCCCCATCATCGGGCAGGCAGCAAACCCACCCGCATACCTCCGCAGCTGCCCACCAAATGACCGCTTACAGTATCAGCTGCAAGCCCATTGGTCCACTAAGGGAATCCCAGAAATGAAAGGGCCATTGTTTACTAGTGAAAGGGTTCTGAAAGGGCTAGCTGCCCTTAAAATAGATAAGGCCCCGGGACCAGATGGGCTGTATCTGAGGATACTCAGGGAATTAGCAGTGGAGCTGGCTGAACCACTGGTATGTCTGTTCAACGGCTCATTTAGGTCTGGGGACGTTCCAAGGGACTGGAAGGTGGCAGGCGTTGTATCGCTTCATAAGGGGAGGGGGATAAGTAGCAACCAGAGAACTACAGGCCTGTCAGTCTAACCTTTATCATAGGGAAGCTGCTGACAGAGTCCTTGGTCAAAGAGAACCTCATAGATTACCTAGAGGTCCTCAGTCTCCAGGATAGTAAACAGCATGGTTTTGTGGCAGGAAGATCTTGTCAGACTAGCCTGATAGTTTTCTTTGACTTGGTGACAAAGGAATGAGACAAGGGCCATGCTGTGGATCTACTTTACTTTGACTTCAGCAAGGCTTTTGACTCGGTACCTCAAAAACGATTGCTCAAGAACCCATAGTGAACTGGGTGGGTAACTGGATAGAGGGGAGGCAGTAGAGGGTAGTGGTCAATGGGGTTAAATCAGAGAAGAGGGAGGTTATGAGCATGGTTCCACAGGGACCAGTCCTGGGTCTGGTCCTCTTCAACATGTTCATTAGTGATGCTGCAGGAGGAATCCAGGGCAGATTGTGTCTCTTTGCAGATGACACAAAACTATGTGGAAAGGTGAATAGTGATGAGGGAATAAGGGAACTGCAGAGAGTCCTACAAAAGCTAGAGGGGTGGTCAAAGGTCTGGCAGTTAAAATTCAGTGCTAGAAAGTGCAAGGTAGTGCACCTAGAGAAAAAGAACCCCAAGACAGAGTACTGGATGGAGGACAGAGACTTAGCACTACAGCTGAGGAACGGGATCTGGGAGTTATCATTTGCAACTCACTTAAGCAATAGAGTCAGTGCAGCAAGGCCTATAGCAATGCTAACAGGATACTGGGATGTATCGAGAGGGGTACTAATAGCAGAAGAAAAGAGGTAATACTTCTCCTCTACAGATCCCTGGTGAGGCCTCACCTAGAGTACTGTGCCCAGTTCTGGAGTCCTCACCTCATAAAGGATAAGGATAGATTGGAGACAGTGCAGCACAGAGAAGTAAAAATTATTCAGGGTCAGCAGGGCAGATACTATGAGGAGCACCTCAAGGCACTAAATGTGTACTCACTGGAGACCAGAAGGGAAAGGGGAGATATGATAGAGACCTTCAAGTTCCTTAAAGAAATTAAGTGAACTGCGGGAAACTATTTAGCCTGAATACCAATTCACGGTCACGAGGACATGAATGGAAATTAACAGGAGGTAGGTTCAGGAGAGATGTGAAGATATACTACTTTACAGAAAGGGTGGTGAAACCTTGGAACAGTCTGTCGGCTGAAGTGGTAGGTACAAAAACTGTCAGGGGATTCAAGCAGGGCTAGGACATAATGAAGGGAATAGTGGTTACTGGGGGTTACAGGACCAAAAAGGAGAATAGAGAGAGGACGGGGAGGGTTAGTACCCTGGAGGAACAGTAGGTTCCAGGGATTATAGGGAATTTGGGCAGACTTGATGGACATCTGGTCTTTTTCTGCCGTCACTGTCTATGTTTCTACACAAGATAGAGCACTCTTGAAGAATGTAGAGATGTCTCAATGCCTGTATTTATATCCTTAAGTATAAGCAAATCTTAGCACTAACCGATTAAATCAGTGCCAGAGATTTATAACGTTCCACTCATTCTTAGTCAAAGTCTATTGTGATAGAATGGACTGATGTCATAAACAAACACACTGTGAGCAGTCTGTTGTCATGGGAACGACTATGATATCACGAACAACCATGCTGTGAGCAGTCTGTTGTTATGGGAAGACCTGTGCTGTCACACATAGGCCCACTGTGAGATTAGAAAATCCACTTACAAGCTTTTTACTAGGCAAGCTACTTGAAAACATTTGACCAGACATTGTTCAAATTTTTTATCATTTTGAACCTCTAGGACAAAAATGTTGGTGTGGTAATACTATGCAAATTAGGGATGCGAGAAAGGTTTGGAAACAAGGACTTTTTAAACATTTTTTTTGTTCAGATTTAAACTGTTACCAAAACTGAATCATGAGAGGTTGGTGCCCCATACCTAATTGTTATGCAAAAGTTGAGAATATGACGGCTAAAGAAGAAATTCTGCTGGCCCATGAATGCAGTGGCAGGGCTACCCCTCATGATGCCAGTCACCAAGATCAGGAATGCGCCTAGGATGGCAGGAGCTGGTGGGGAAGGGGAGGATCTAGCATCCCAGAGGACATGCTCCTCCTCCTCCTCCTCCTCAGGGAAGGGAGTGCTGCAGCATCTCATGCTGTCACCACTGCTCGTATGAGTACAGGTGGTAGAGCGAAAATGAGGGGTAAGCATTGCGCAATGCGTGGTGGGGCGCACATATATTTGTGCTTCCACCTGAACAACTGTCCTGGCACCAATGTCCCCGTGGGGAGGGGATTAGCAACAGGGGAAACTAAAGGGTAAATCCCCTCTGTCCAGCTCCAAGATGGCCAGTATAGCCAGAAGGCAGTATATCTGTCCTGCCAGACGGAGGAGCAAAAACAGAAGTTAAAAAAGACTAGAAATTATACCAGACATATCATAATTTTGTTTTCTGTTAGCTGCAGTGTTATCACTGGGAACTTATAACAAATGGGTAAGAAGCACTCCAGCTAGGGACTCATTGGCACAGCTCGTGCTGTCACCACTGCTCATACGAGTACAGGTGGTAGAGCAGCAGGCAGGAGTGAAAAGGAGGGGTAAGCATTGCGCAATGCGTAGTGGGGCGAAGTGGGGTGCACACATGTATGTGCTTCCACCTGGACAACTGTCCTAGCACCAATGTCCCTGTGGGAAGGGGATTAGCAACAGAGGAAACTAAGGGGTTAATCTGCAGTGTTATCACTGGGAGCATATAATAAATGGGTAAGAAGCACTCCAGGTAGGGACTCATTGGCACAGCTCAGAGCTGTGACATCCGCACGGAATGTCAGGGATATGAACACTTCACAGCCTCTCACACAGCAGTCTACTCTTATTGCCATGCAGTACAATACTAACAATAAATCCCACTAGCAACGTGTTCACATTTTCCAATTCAAACAAAGGTGATATAAAGGAAGATAAAATGCACTGGACCGTTACAGAAGAATCAGAACGACTTGCTTGGTTTGGACCTCTGAAAGCACCGGGAAACTCGTGACTAGATTTTTGGAACAACTGGAGTTGTTAAACTCAGGTCAAACAGGATGTAATTAAATATTGTTAATAATCATTAACCCTCTGACTGAAAGGTTAAACTGTTTAAATCTATAAGGCACAAGAAAAAATAGATATGTGCCTGAAAAGCGATGTCTTTGAAAGTTTAAAAAAAACAGCATCACCACAGTGTCGATCTACTGAATCATACCAAGAATATTTTCTATGGGAGTAACAATAACTCTTGGCTGTGGTTATAGTGGCAACTTTGGAACCAACAGAAAAATAAATTATGGTAAGTGTGATATAATTCTTTCTTTCTGCAGCATTCCACATTGTCACTGAGAATTCATGACAAATAGGTTCTAATAAGTAGTACCCTTCAATATTAGGGTGGGGGAGAGTAATGTTGTATATCCCCAGTGCAAGTTTTAGCTTTTAATTGCAGCCTGTAGCACCTTGCACCCAAAAGCTGCATAATCCAAACTTGGGGTATCAAGCCGCAGTGTTTGGTAAAGATGTCGAGGGAAGACCATGTGGCTGCCCTGCATAGTTCTGAAACAGAAGCCTCTGCATTTTCGGCACAGGAAGCTGCCACAGCCCTGGTTGAATGTGCCCTTATCAATGCTGGCAGTGATACCACATCCAGTAGAAACATAGAAACATGGAATTTATTGGAAGATAAAGACTGCTTGCCCACCTAGTCTGCCCCTCTTTTCCCTGCCAATTCTGCCACTGCAGACCCTACTTAGTCTCAAGCCACCCCCTGCTACATACCAGTTTTCCTTCATACTTATCCCATTCATGCTTGAAGCCCACCACTGCTCCCCCCCCCACTAGCACCAGAAGATTGCTCCAGGCATCTACCACCCTCTCAGTGAGACATACTTCCTCAAATCCCTCCTAAACCTCCCCCCTCTAGCTTCATTACATGCCCTCTAGTTCTTGTAACCATCATTTCTGAGAAAATGTTCCCATCCTGGCCATTATTCATCCTTGTAAAGTATTTAAAGGTCACTATCATGCACCTCCCTCCTCTCTTCCAGGATGTACATGTTTAGAACCCTCAGTCTCTCCACATAGGACATTTGGTGCAGCCCTTGCGCCATTTTTGCTGCCCTTCTATGGACAGCGTCTACCCTGTGTCCTTTCTGAGGTGTGATATCCAGAGCTGGGCACAGTACTCCAGGTGTGGTCTCACCAGTGACTGATACAGTGGCAACACCCCCTCCCTCCTGTTGCTGGTCATACCACTCTCTATACACCTCAGCATCCCACTGGCTTTCCCTACTGCTTTGTTTCATTGCCTTGCCACCTTAAGGTCATCCATTATGATTGCCCCTATGGTAGATCCCTTTCCTGTTTAGTGACCGTCAATACCTTCCCCAATTGTATACTCTGCCTCTGGGTTTCTTTGCCAAAGGTGCATGACTTTGCATTTTTTTGCATTGAAACCCAGCTGCCATACCCTTGACCATTGCTCGAGCCTTTTCTGGTCTCTATACATTCTCTCAACTGCCTCCAGAGTGTCCACCCTATTGCAGATCTTGGTGTCATCTCCAAAGAGGCTCACTTTTCTCTTCCTGTTCTACTGTAATATCACTTATAAAGACATTTAATAGACTGTGGGTGTGTCATGTGATGCTCCCAACCAATCACAGCACCTACTTCAGCTGCATGTGAGGTTTTCCTATCTCCATAAGAATGAGAGCACAATCTATAATAATTTTATAGGAATGCTAGAAGGGCCTCTTATTGATATGAGTGTTGTCTCTTATGTCCTTAGGGCATCAGAACTGTTTCCCTTCGGTTTATAGTTCTCTTGCCCTAAGGACGCCCAAGATGACACTCTTATATCCATAAGAGGCCCTCCTAGCATCCCTATAAACTTAAAAAAAGACAACATGACCCAGTACTGATACCTGAGAAACACCACTGGTCATTCTCCCTTCCCTCAGGTGAGTGCTGTTAACCACCACCCCCCTCTGTCATCTATTTATCAGCCAATTATATACCTAGTGTGCCACTTGGTTCCCACCCAGCTTCTCAGTGTTTACATGAGCATCCTATTTGGCACAGTATCAAAGGCCTTTTCTGTACTGTACATCTCTGACCCACCTAACCAAGGTGGCCTTGAAAGCCTTTTGCTCTTCCTTTGCAGCTCTGAAGAGAATGAAAAAACTGACTGGTCAGTGATCCGAGGGTCTAGCCCTACTAACAGCTTCAAAAAAAATTTATAATGTCCAAGTGTATTCCAAGCTAGGAACCACCCATGGGGCCCAAAGCTGAAACCTCAATCAAAGGGTGTTCAGAGATAACCTCTTATCTTCTACAGGGTGAAGAAAATTCAAAATCTGAGCCACAGAGGCTTTCTTAAGCTTGTACTCTAAACCCTCTGCCCAGTTATGAAAAGCGTTCCAGACTATTTCACATGCCATTGAGGTTCTCCTGAAGGACATGAGCATGGCCATCACTTTAGCTGAATATCCTAGCTTTAGCTGCCACCTCCTCCTCTCAAGAGCCAGGCTGCCAACTGCAGTTTCTCTGGATTGGGATGAAGTACAGATCCCTGCACCAGCAGGTCCCTGCAAAGACAAAACGGTTCCTGACTTGGCAGATTTCTCAGATCCAAGAAGCATGGCTTTCTTGGCCATTCCAGAGCTATCAGAAGAAAGGTTCTTCTTGATGCCTGAATTTTTGTAGCACCCTTGGAAGCAACGGAAGTGGAGGAAATGAGTATGCAATCCTAAACTCTCCATTCTGAGACGGTGCATCCACTGCCTCCACCTGTTGACTCCTTAAGCAGCTGAAGAACCTGGGAACCAGAGCATTATATCAGAGGACTAACAGGTTTATCTGTCCCATCCAAAAGTGCCAGCACCATTGATGAAACACATCTGAGTTCAGGGACCCCCCACTCACAAATGCATGAACTGGTGACTGAGCCAGTCTGCCTGGATATTTAAATCTACCACTACATGCATGGATAATAGAGAAAGAAGAATCCTTTCCACCCAGTGAAACACATGTAGACTCCTGTAAGCATGTTTTCACTTCTTGTTCCTCCATGATTTTTTATTTACCCGGCTAATACTGTACTGTCTAAGCATACCCATCGCTGCTTTAAACAGGATTCATTCCTGGAACTGTTGGAGGGCAAGAAAAACCACCCTCATTTCTGGAACATGTATCTGGAGAGTCTTATCCTCTGGGCCCAGACATCCTGAATAGGAATCTGGTTCAGAACTGCATCCCAGTCGAGAAGGCTGGCACTGGTCATGAGAATCAGCTCTGGTGGACAGCAAAGAGACCCCTTTAGTAAATTCTGAGGGTCCTCCCACCAAAAGAGTGAATGCCAAATGCAGAGGGAGTTAAATCCCAATCTGATGCTGTTACAAAACTGGAGACTAACTGGAGCAATGATACACTTGCATGGCCTTGTGTGGAAGTGAACCTAGGGGACCAACTCTATCACTGCCATCATATGCCCTAATGTCTGAAGGCAGCAGATTTACACAATCTTCTGATATTTTGGTTGTCGGATTGGAGATTATCTACCTTAGATGAGGAGAGGAAGGCTCTCTGTAAATCAATCAGAAAATATTCCCCTAGGTGTTCCAGATTCTAGGATGGCTGGAGGAAATTTGTCTCTTTATTCACTATCTAGCCATGATGACACAGGACTTGTATAGTCCAGAGCACAGAGGTCTTGGCTGACTGTTCCGATGCTGTCCTGATTAAGAGATCAACCAGCTAGAGTACACATGGCGACACTCCAGTCTAGAGGAGACCACAATCACTATCTGGACCATGGTAAAAATCTTAGGGTTGAGGCAAGGACAAAGGAAAGAGTATGGTACTGGAACTGCTGGTCCCAAATGGCAAGCCTCAGGTATTTCTGTTGTGAGTGATGTCTCAGAATGTGGAGTTAAGCAGATCACTGGAGCCCAGGTAATCCCCTGGGTGAACTGTTAAGCAATAATCCACCACAGGGTGTGGGTGATGCTGGGATTTACCCATGGCTGGTGTGGTTTTGTCACAAGGCTGCAGGCTGAGTGACTAAACCACACCAGAAGTGTGTAAATCCCAGCATAACCCACACCCTGTGGTGGATTATTGTGATTATACAATGGTGAAATACATTTAGAGTCACAAAAAGTGGAAGAAAACGTTTTTATGCTGAAAGTGGAAATATTATTCCACAACATAAACTAGTCCCATTTACTATAGCATTCAATGTAAGTTTTAACTCATTGTTGAAACGTTTAACAATACTTTTTTTAAAGTTGTAGGATAATAAATTATTAGTAAAACTGCATTTTTTTAAGATTTATTCTAATAGAGTGAATGGAATGAAACAAGTGTCTTAATTTTTTGTGTGTTTTTTCATTCACAACAGTCAGTATTGCAATGTTTGTATGCATGTAATGATGAGCTGAGAACCAAGTAATGTCTGAAAGCTCATAGAAGTCCATAGGTATCAACTTTGTTTTGCTATATAGACAAGGAATAATTACATACTTTTATTTATTGCAGACAGAAAGAGCAGTTTTCTTTTTTACTTGTTTGGAATGTTTGGAATGCTTGATCAAGGTTTATTTTTACAGTTTGTCATTTCTGGGTAAAGGAAAAGCTTATTGTTCCAACAAATTGGCTGAGTCTAGGGAAATTAGGTGGAGTCACATTATGCTGTTCTCTTGCACTGCCTTTGTTGTTTGAAAGAGTTACAGTGAGCTGAGACGACATGCTGACTTTACTGTGCATGAAGGAGCTGGGTAAGTTCTGCAATTTGCAATCAATATTGTCATCGATATTGTAAGAATAGCTACTTTGAAAGGTTTGACAGCAATAGATTTCTTTTTCCTTTTTGCACATTGGATTGGGAAGTGGTTTTCTGAGCACTGGATGGCTGCAAGATGAATTTTTCTACGGTATATGTGCAGATAACAGCCACGTGTGAGTCTTGGTTGAGTGCTTGCTTGGAGTCAAACTTTGCTGCATTTTGGAAGAATAGTTGTTCTGTTTTGTTTTTTGCAGGGGGTGGGACATGTACTGTAATTGTCTGGATGAAACATTCTGTGTTTCGATCTAACTTTTGTTTATTGCATTTTGTTTGCTATATTTTTAAACCTGTCTGGGTAACAGTAGGTACTTTCCACACATGCAGCAGTTTCTTTAGATGCAGTTAATCACTGTGTTGCTGATGTTGGGGGCAACAAGGAGAAACATGAGCATGTGCTGCAGGCTGCTGGTGCTCAGATACCTCACAGAAGCATACACTCGTGGACGGTTTGTGCTTGAATTCTTTGTAAAAAAAAAAAAAAAATGTCTGTTTGTGGTTGCTTTAGTTTTGCTTGACTTTTTGGTTTTTGGCTGTTTTTCCACCAGGACGGAGCTCCACTAAGCACACTCATCTAAATTAGGGTGGCAGCAGCTATGCAACGTCTACTCATTTTTATGTTGCTTGCACGCATGTGCAAGAAACATAGTGTCATCATCCTAGTTTTCGGAGGTGTGTCAGCCCCTCTTCCAATGCAGTCAGTGTGTTTGCAGGCGTGGCCCCAGTTCCCCAATGAGTGCTGCAGCTGTCTATGACAGCTCCAAACTGCAGTGGCATACATTTGAAAGGGAGAGCTGCGCTTCAGTGAGCAGAGCTCCCCCCGCCGCGCACAGCACATGTTGCGTGCTGATGCACCTCCCCAGCGTGCACTGTATGGCCGGCGGGTGCCCAACCGTCAGCGCCACGCCCCAACAGCTGTTCAGGTGCCACCGCTGAGAGTCCACCCCAGTGTGGCAACAACTGTTATAACCGGCGGGGTGCCCAATCCCATTCGGCTCCAAGGCTGCATGCCCCAAAAGCTTTCCCAGTGCCACGCTGGGGAGCCACTGGCGTGCTAAATCTTGTTTTGGCCGACCGGGGTGCCCAATCCCCCATCGGCCCATGTCCCCCAACAGCTTTTCCTGCTGCCATGCTGGGAGCCCACCCCAGTGTGGCAAACGTCCCGCGTCATCTTCTTAAAAAGAACAACAACTTGTGAATAAAAAACGGTCCTCATAGTCTCCCTGCCCCTCCACAACCCGCACTCCACCCACTGCGCACCCTGCCTCCCCACACCCCCAATCACCCCATACTTACTTCCGGAGCTCGGCGCGACAATCATCAGTGGACCGGGAACACATCTGCACTCTTCAAAGCCGACCGCGAACTGAGGAAATGCCGGTAAGCTGTATAATGGGATAGATAGGGTTTTTTCAACTTTGTTGCATATCTCAGGCATTTTTGGGAATTTTGATCCCAGATTTTCAACACAGGGTTTTTGGAACCCCTCCTCATGAATTCTTGCACTGTCATGGCGTTAATTGGGCCCGAAGAGTGATTTCGCAGTCACTGTGCAAAATCACCTTTTGGGACTGATTAATGAAACGACACTGCCAGTACTCATAAGGTGGGCTCTCAAAAAGCCTATGTTGAAAATTTGGTGAAAAAATTCCTAAAAATGACTGTTTTACAAGTGTGTGTTGCGCAGTTCCTACGAACGTTCGTAAATTCGCGAATTTTCAATATTTTCACTCCAGATTTTCAACATTGCCATTTTACCACACCTCCTTATGAGCAGTATAGCTGTCATGTTTCACATCCTGCCCAAAATGTGTTTCTGCCCATGTAACGCACAATGGCACAGTCGGTGTGCGAAATCAATGTATGGGACCATTAAGAAAATCACAGTGACACTGTTCATTAGCAGAGGTCTTAAAATGGCTATGTTGAAAATTTGGTGAAAAAATTCCTAAAAATGACTGTTTTACAAGCGTGCGTGCGCAGTTCCCTTCCGCTTGTAAGTTCGCGAATTTTCAATATTTTCACTCCAGATTTTCAACATTGCCATTTTACCACACTTCCTTATGAGCAGTACAGCTGTCATTTTCACATCCTGCCCAAAACGTGTTTCCGCCCATGTAGCGCATATGGCGCAGTCGGTTGAAGACTCAATGTATGGGACATATTAAGAAAATCACAGTGACACTGTTCATGAGCAGAGGTCTTAAAATGGCTGTGTTGAAAATTTGGTGAAAAATTACAAAATGACTGTTTCTGATGCGTTACGCAGTTCCTTAGCTCCTAAGTTCATAAATTTTCAATATTTGCACTCCAATGACTTCCAAATACCTAAACAGCACATAGAAGCAAGCAACATTCGGCATTGACAAATGCTTGTTATGACTAGTTATGGCCATTATCTGTCTTTAGCTCTGCATCACTGAGAAGAGTAACTGCAGTTGTTGATAAAGAGGGTATTTGTGTAGGTTTTCTGCAGTCCAGACTCTTTTCAGATTCAGACAGCATTCCACTTAAACAGTTAACCAACATGGGATCTAAACATAGAAACATACATAGAAACACAGACTTTGACAGCAGATAAGGACCGCTTGGCCCACCCAATCTGCCCATTTCCCTGCCTATTGGACATGCTGCAGATCCTAGTTAACCAACAGCCTACTTCTTCCTACCCTCCGCTATAATTGCTTTATGCCTGTCCCATGCATTCTTGAATTCCCCCACTGTTTTTGACCCCACAACCTCCTCAGGAAGGTCGTTCCATGCGTCCACCACCTTCTCCATGACAAAATACTTCCTCATGTTGCCACTGAGCCATCCCCCCTCTATCTTCAAATTGTGCCCCCTTGTTCTTGCACATCTCTTTTTCTTAAAGATGTTACCCTCTTGCACTTTGTTGTTCCCTTGAGGCACTTGAAAGTTTCTAGCATGTCTCCCCTCTCCCTCCTTTCCTCAAGGGTATACATATTAAGTTATTTTAGTTTCCCTTCATATGACTTCTGGTGCAGACCCTGCACCATTGTAGTTGCCTTCCTCTGGACTGCCTCCATCCTGTCTATGTCCTTGCGGAGATGGGATCTCCAGAACTGCACACAGTACTCCAGATGGGGTCTCACCAACTGTCTGTACAGAGGGATGACAACTTCCTGTTTTCTACTGGTAATGCCTCTCCCTGTGCATCCCAGTATCCCCCTAACCCTCCTTACTGCCTTCTCACATTGTCTGCCTACCTTTAGGTCATCTGATATGACTAACCCTCCTTACTGCCTTCTCACATTGTCTGCCTACCTTCAGGTCATCTGATATGACTACCTCTAGGTCCCAGCTCCCTTTCTATTTGTTGTTGTTGTTAGCTCCCCACTGTGTACTCTTCCCTGGGTTATTGTTTCCCAGGTGCATTACTTTGCACTTCTTCACATAGAAACATAGAAGATGATGGCAGATAAGGACTGCAAGACCCATCCAGTCCGCTAATTTTTTCTACCTTATGAATGTGCCATAGGCCTTTACTCTGTCAATGGCCTGTCTATTCATACTCATCTGTATTGCTCCCTTATGCCTATCCCATGCCTGTTCGAAGCCCTGCACTGTATTCATGTCTGCCACTTCCTGAGGTAGGCCGTCCCATGCACCCACCACCCTTTCTGTGAAAAAAGAACGTCCTCACATTACCCCTTAATTGGTCTCCCTCTAATCTCATGCTGTGTCCTCTTGTCCTGCAAGTTTTCTTATATTGAAACATGTTAGACTCTTTCACCTTGTTAATGCCCTTAAGATGTTTGAATGTTTCGATCATATCACCTCTCTCCCTCCTTTGTTCTAGGGCATACATATTGAGCTCTGTTAGTCTGTCCTCATATGTTTTCTGATGCAGTCCCTACACCATTTTGGTTGCCCTTCTCTGAACTGCCTCCCTTTTGTTAATGTCCTTGTGCAGGTGCAGTCTCCAGTACTGCAGGCAGTACTCCAGACAGGGCCTAACCAGTGTCTTGTAAAGAGGGATTATTACCACCCTCTTATGACTTGTGATACCCCTGCTAATACACCCCAATATCTCCCTAGCCTTACCTACTGCTTTAGTGGTCTGCTTGGATGGTTTCAGGTCATCTGTGATGACGATGACCTAGTCTCTTTCTTCCCTTGTGACCGCCAGCAACTCCCCTCCAAACCGATAGGTGGCTTCAGGGTTTCTCTTTCCTTTGTGCATGATCTTGCACTTCTTTGCATTAAACCCCAGTCACATTGACTCTAAGCTGCCATACTTTTGACCATTCCTCCAACCTTGCCAAATCTCCCTTCTCATCCTTTCCACCACCCCCATGCATCAACCCTGTTGCAGATCTTTGTGTCATCTGCAAGAGGCATACTTTTCCTTCCAGTCCCTCTGCAATGTCACTTATAAAGACATTAAAGAGGACCGGCCCAAATACTGAACCCTGTGGTACCCCACTAGTAACCCACTTTCTTTGGAATGGACTTTGTTTACTATTACCCTCTGTGTTCTGTTGTCCAGCCAATTTTTTACCTAGGCTACTAACCTGGGACCCACTCCCGGGCTGACTAACTTGTTTATTAATCTTTTGTGTGGGACTGTGACAAATGCCTTGCTAAAGTCTGGGTAGGCCATGTCCACAGCCCCTCCCTGGGTCTACTACTTTGATCATCCAGTCAAAGAAATCTATTAGATTCATCTGACATGACCTTCCCACTGTGAATCCATGCTGCCTTGGGTCCTGTATCCCACTGGCCTCTAGGTACTCAACAATTCTTTCTTTCAGAAGTGATTCCATAATTTTCCCTATCACTGAGGTCAAATTAACCGGTGTGTAGTTTCCTGCCTCTGTCTCTGCCTTGCTCCTAACTTTTGTGAAGGGGAATGACATCTGCCTTTCTCCAGTCCTCAGGTACCATACCATCCTCCTGTGATTTGTTAAAAAAGGTAGTCATTGATGTCACTAGTTCTCCCCTTAGTTCTTTTAGAATTCTGGGGTGAATCCCATCAGGTCCCATTGCCTTGTCCACCTTGAGTTTTAGGAGTTCTTTCAGGACCCTTTTTTCAGTGAATGGACTGGTATTGACCACCTTATCCAGAGTGATTTTAGTATTTCCTTTAGGTATGTCCCCCTCCTCTTCTTTTGTGAGTACCGAATATAAGTATTTGTTCAGTATTTCTGCCTTTTCACTGTCACCCTCTGCCAACCCCTTCCCCTTTACTAAGCCTCACTATCCTTCCCTTGGTCTTTCTTTGCTCCCTAATGTACCTATAAAAGGTTTTATCCCCCTTCTTAACTGTGTTGGCTATCTTTTCCTTGGTTTGGGCCTTTGCTATTCTGACTGCCTTCCCCACTTCCTTCTGCTTTAACTGATACAGTTCTCTGTCCTCCTCCTTCTGTGAGTCCTTATACTTCCTGAATGCTACCTTTTTCTCCCTAACCTTCCCGGCCCCCTCTTTTGAGAACCATAGTGGTTTTTTCCTTTGTTTTGTTTTATTTGCTTCACACAAAGGCTTGTTGCCACTGTGATGGCAGTTTTGATTTTTTCCATTGTTCCTCCACCCTCCTTCCTGCTCTTTTGCTAGTGCATTCCTTAGACACTCTTCCATTTTGCCAAAGTCAGCCCTCTGAAAGTCCAGTACCCTTGCTTTTGTATGGCTTGACTCTACGGCTGTGTTTATCGTGAACCACACTGTCTGGTGGTTGCTTGTTCCCAGATGGTTATCCACTTCTAAATCTGAGATCCTCTCATCGTCCCCTTTTAAGAGTACCAGGTCTAAGACTGCTCCCTCCCGAGTGGGTTCCAACACTAGCTGCCTGAGGTATGCCCCCTGTAGGGCATCAAGAATGACTCTGCTCTTGGATGTGGCTGCAGAAAAGGTGCTCCAGTTAACATCTGGCATATCCAGGTCCCCCATCAACAATATCTCCCCTTTTTCTGCCATTCTAATGATGCCACCTACCATTTCCTTGTTCATTTTCTCCCCAAGACTGGGGTCTGCATACAACCCCATGCAGATTGTGGTGCCATTTCCTGTCTCCAAGGTGACCCACAGTGCCTCTTCTCCTCCCTGTTTATCCTTTAGTTCCATTGCTTTGATCCCTTCCCTTACTTAGAGAGCTAATCCTCCTCCTCCTCGTTTACCCTCCCTGTCCCTCCTGTAGATTATGTACCCCGGTATGTGGACATTCCAGTCATGGTTCTCTGTGTACCATGTTTCTGTGACTGCCACACTATCCAGGCATCCTCTTCCATCAAGGCCACTAGTTCAGAAAGCTTGTTGCCCAGACTATGAGCATTGGTACTCATCACCCTCCATTTTTTGATGGCCTTACCCCTTTTAGCCCCATCCCTGTACTTACTGCCTTTGCCTTTTTCTCCATTTATCCCTGCCCTGTCCCCTATTGACCTCTCTACCTTGGTGTTAACTTTGTTAATTACCCTGTTTTGTGGGGGGAAGGTTGGGAATTCCCTGCTCCTTTTCAGTACCTCCCCTCTTGGTTAGTTTAAAGGCTTGCCAATCAATCATTTAAACCTATCACATAGGATCCTGGTTCCCCTCCCAGACAGATACAGACCATCATGCCAGTATAGAGAGTACCATGCGGGGAGTTGATCTCATACTTGTTGAGGTTGTTTCTGTGGGTAATAGAAAAGGGATGGAGGATTGGAGGCAATTGGGAGAAGTACTTAGTGTATGCCTTTATAAGGCAGAGAGATTTGCCAGGATGTTCAAAGAGATATCCCCTACTGCTTTGCTTTGAAAGGTCTTGCACCTTTTGTGATTCATAGTTTGCTTGTTATATGTCTTTATCAGCTTTCTGAGGCCATTTGGTGCAGTTTTTATTTCTAAGGAGGAAGGGGTGTTGGATTGGACTGTGACAGGGTTGAACGTGATCCTCTCCCAGTTGTTATGGAGAGTTTGAATGCAGGGATCTGTTCTGTTCTTTCCTTTCCAGTCTCTTGTCTGTCTGACTGCGCAGCCAAATTTTCCTGTGAGACCTAGGATGTGATCGCCCCGATAGTCTCGCATTTCTCTGCCTCTCACTATCTCTCAGTCTTCCCTTGTTTTTTCTGTCTTTTCCTCCCTTGCATATCTGCTGGTATAAAAATATGTGCAAATCATTATGTGGAAATGTAACTGATGTTGGGATCCCTTTGTTTAGAAATTATATAGTATTACTGTTGAAATGTATATAATTATAGTTTGAGATTAATGCAAAAAGCTATTGGGAACTCAAAGGGTTAACCTGCGATCAGTTTTTAAGCCCTTTTTCAGAAGCTGTGGAGAAGAGGCCTCAGTTCTGGGACATTGTGTTCTTGCTGCACCTGCCTAAAACATACAAGAACATTTTAGAAAAAAAACAAGATGCTTGTTAAGAAGGGGGGTTGCAAGGACTCATGAGAGAGAGCTGTAATGTTTTGGGAGAGTGAGATTGAAGAATAACTCAGATGGATCTTCTCTGTTTATTCTGCCTTTGTAAATAGCTATATTGAACAAGTTTAATTTTTTATATAATTGCTAGTACTAATAAACACTTTCTGCAAATTCTACAACTGCTCCTGGTTTTTCCTATGCTTCCTGATGTGTGCCTCAATGACAGATGGTGTCAGCCTAAGTGGGATTAAGCCATGCATACTCTAAGCCAGAAATTTTGTGCGGGGGTACTGGACCTAGTACCAGGGAAGCATAGAGAAAGGTATGGATTCTGCAGCAGCAAGTCCAGGAGCGGTTACCAGGAGAATGGCAGCCAAACTAGCAGAGACAGAAGTCCAAGTCAAGATTGTACAGTCAGCACAAGTTATGGAAAAAGAACAGGCAGTGACAGAACATGAAAGCTTGACTGCCTTTTTCAAATGGTGGGCTATACAACAAAAAGAGATGGAGGAAAAGAGAAGAGAGGAGATGCAGCAGAGAGAAAAAGAGCTTCAACATTTAGAAGCACAGAGAAAAGAAGAAATGCAACAACACAAACAGCAGAGAAAAGAAGAGATTCAGTGACAGAAGCACAGAGGAGAGAAGAGATGCAGCGACAGGAGCAGCAATGGCTGGATGCCTTGCAAGCTATCAAAGGCAGAAGATCTGGCACAGATCCAGACAAGCAGCAAAACAAAAGCAACTTAAAAGCCATTAAAAGTACAAAGTTGTGTCCCTCGAATGATATCGAGGCATATCAAACAACTTTTGAATGAGTTGCCACAGCCTGCCAATGGCCAAAGCAGCAATGGACAATCAGACTGGTACCCTACCTGACAGGGAAAGCCTAACTTGCCTACAGCAATATGGACACTGCACAGTCAGAAAACTATGACCTGGGGAAAAGCGAAATCCTGAAAAGGAATGACATCTCAGGAGAGACCTACAGGCAGAGATTTCAATCTCTGAAGTACAACTCACTCGACAATCCCCGAGAAGCCTTCACCCAACTCAGAGAACTCCTGATAAAATGGCTCCAATCAAAGGGCAAAACAGTCCCACAGATCATCAACACATCTGCCTTGGAGCAATTCTTCAACATCCTGCCTAGAGATGTGCAGCTTTGGGTAATGGAACACTGACCAGAAAGTGGGGAAAAGGCTGTTTCTTTGGCCAAAGACTACCAAATGGTGAGACAGACGTCACAGCAATGAGGTAACAGCCAGACACCAATAAGACACTCTTTTTCCCATTTAAACTCCAAGTCTCATAAGAACTCTGGTGGGGGTGACAAATCTGTGCCCAAAGACATTAATTGCTATAACTGTAATAAGCCAGATTATACTGCAAGAAATTGCTGTAAGAAGAGGAACACTGGAGCAGATTTGTCCTTAGCAAATTGGGGCAAATACTTAAAAGATGTGAAGATGGGGGATAAGACTGTAAAGGGACTCATTGATTTGGGAAGCAGACAGACCCTAGTGCATGCTGAAGTGCTGGGAAAACACTGTGCAAAAGGACCAGGTACTGGTGTCATCTGCATCCATGGGGACACTCGATACTATCCCACCACCAAAGTGACTCTGACCATTAAGGGTGTGTCGCACCAAATGAAAGTGGGGGTAGTACCTAAGTTACCTGTACTCGTGATTACTGGAAATGACTATCCAGGATTTACTGAGTTAATCTCAGAGGAACTGAACCCTGCAGTTTCAGCAGCAGTGGTAACAAGAGCTCAGGCAAAGAAAACCTCAAATGGTGGGGACACCTTCCCTTTCAGTGACTTTGATTTGGACTTGTTTGAGAACAGCTCCAAGGTTCGGAAGTCCAGGAAAGAAAGAAGACGCCTGAAACAACAGTGGCAACAAATGACTGATGGGCATGAAGAGTTAAAATATAAAAATGTTGAAGCTAAACTGATAACTGATTGTGATTTTGTTTCAGAGCAAGCTAACAATGTTTCTCTCCAGGGTTATTTTAAGCAGCTGGGGGTGAAACCAAAACAGGGTAAACCAATGTTTAAACAAGCATTTGTCAATGCTGAATGTTGTCTTGCTGGCCCTGGCATTGGTAGTGCATGAGTTAGAGAGATGCATAACAGGAATGACAGTGAAGTATGGAACCAACGTCAACCCCAACCCACCCTGCAGAGCCTGACAGACATTGAGGTGTGCCTTTGGATCGTCAGCCATAACGCTCACCATGTCACCTCACCCTACCCTGCAAACTCTGACAAGTGTTGCGTTGTGCCTTGGGGTCATTGGGCCTTATGCTCACCTCACTCCATAAGGAAGTACATTGAGATGGGTGCAGTATAGGAGAATGGGGTGAACTTTGGGGCCAAAGAGTCCAAGGTACACCTTCATGCCTGCCAGTGGCTGCAGGGTGGGGGTTGGGGGTGTAATGGCGTGAGCATTACAGCTGACAATCCAAAGGCACACCCCTGACGCCTGTCAGTCTGTACAGGGTGGGACATTATGGTTAGAAACCCTAACACCCCGGGCATTTGCTGGTATTTGCACTCCAAAGTTTCAGCATGGTCTTTTTGTGACCCCACCTCATGAAAGCATTTGGGACCTGTGCTAATGAACAGTGTCACTGTGATTTTGATCATTTGTCCCGAACGTTGATTTCCCACAGTGACCGTGCCATTCTGCGCCAGATGTGCGAAAACACAGTTTAGGCAGGATGTCAAAAATGACAGCTGCACCATTCATAAGAAGGTGTGAAGAAATGGCAATGTTGAAAGTCTGGCGTGAAAGTATAAAAAAATCTCGAAGTTATGACCGTGTGTGAAAATTGAGCAATGCACGCATGTAACAGTCATTTTTTTACTAAATTTTCAACACAGGCATTTTGGGACTTCTGCTCATGAACAGTGTCACTATGATTTTCTTAATCTGTCCCGAACATTGATTTCCCACAGCAACCGTGCCGCTGTGCGCCAGATGGGTGAAACCACATTTGGGCAGGTTGTGAAACATTACAATTGTACTGTTCACAAGGAGGTGCGCAAAAATGGCAATGTTGAAAATCAGAAGTGAAAATATTAAAAATTCTCGGAGTTACGAGTGTGCGTGGAAACTGCGCAACACACGTTCATAACATACTCATTATGTGGAATTCTTTCACCAAATTTTCAACATAGTCATTTTGGTACCTCCACTCATGAACAGTGCCACTGTGATTTTCTTAATCTATCCCGAATATTGATTTCCCACAGAGACTGCGTCATTGTGCGCTGGATGTGCAAAAACACATTTCAGGTAGGATATGAAAAATTACAGCTGCACTGTTCATAAGGAGGTGTGTAAAAATGGCAATGTTGAAAATCTGGAGTAAAAAATATTAGAAATTCTTGAAGTTACGAACGTGTGTATAAACTGCGTAATGCACGCTTGTAACAGCCAATTTTTGGAATTTTTTTCAACAAATTTGCAACATGAGCTTTTTGTGAGCCCACCTCATGAACAGTGGCACAGTCATTTCGTTAATTAGTCCTGAAAGGTGATTCCACGTAGTGACTGCAAAATCACCTTTCAGGACCAAATAACGACATGACAGTGACTGAATTCATGAGGTGGGGTCCCAAGGACTCCATGTTGAAAATATGGTGCCAAAATTCACAAAAATTGCAGAGATATCCACCTAAGCTGAAAAAAACACCATTAATGCCATTATACAGCTTACCGGCATTTCTTTAGTTCCTGGTCGGCTTTAAAGAGTGCAGATGTGTTCCCATCCACCGAAGATTGTTGCACCAGGCTCCGGAGGTAAGTATGGGGTGAGGGGAGTGTGGCCAGGTGGGGTGCGCAGAGGGTGGGTGCAGGTTGGGGAAGGGGTCATCGAACACAGCAAGGGACCGTTTTCTTCTTTTCAGGAAAACAAAAAAATTAAAAAACATTGTGTGAAGGTTTTCTTATTTTGCAGGTAGATTTGGTATGCTGGAGTGGGCTCCCAGTGTGCCACCTGGATCTTTTTTGGGGGGGAACTGGAGCAGGCAGGGATTGCCCCCCTCATCGGCAAAGTAAAAAGGATCTGTATTGGGGGGACATGATGCCGAGGGGGATTGGACACCCCCCTCAACAGACAAATGATTTTGGGGGGACAGTATGTCAAAATCCGCCGGTTATCTGAGGGCGTCCCATGGCCGCAGGGTTGGCAGATGCCTAATGCCAGCTCTGGGTGCGGCCACCTCCAAAGTCAGCTTGCCGTGGACTATGAAAGGCAGATGGCCGACAGCCGCCGCCTTGTTTCCTGAAATGTTACACCAGGCAAGGCAAGTTGTTATTTGCTGCTGCAATTAGGAATGCCCCAGCAGCAAAAACAGCTGATTCTCCAATTACAGGGCGCTCCCTGATTGCAGCAGTGAATTTCTTTCAAGTTGGTGGCAGGCTTCTCATCTGCTGTCATAGAAAGCTTGCTGTTTCATTGGTGCAACAGACCCCGGCACAAAAATGCAGTGGCGCCATTATCCCAGCACCACCGCACCTCCTAAACCTGCTTCTCCACTCCAAGCTGTCACAATATGTTGTCCGCATGCACAAGACAACATAAAAACGTAATGGGTTACTGTACAGAGTTTGGGTTAAACCTCAAGCACAGAAACAGACAGAACAATTGGTTATGCCACAAAAGTATAGAATAGAGTTGTTACAGATAGCACATGATAGTCCTATGGCTGGTCACTCAGGGAGGGATTACACCCCTGCCAGATTGCTGGACAGATTTTACTGGCCTGGAATTCATGAAGATGTTGCTACCTATTGTAATTCCTGTGTTGAGCATCAGAAAGTAGCCCCAGTCACTAGGAAAGATAAGGTGCCCCTGGTGCCCCTACCCTTGATAGAGGTGCCTTTTGAGAGAATTGCAATGGATGTGGTTGCTCCTTTAGACAAAAGTAAAAAGGGTAATAGATTTATCCTGGTAGTATGTGACTATGCTACTCGATACCCAGAAGCAGTTCCAATGTGTACTGTCACAGCTTCAAAAGTGGCAGCAGAGCTTGCAAAAATTTTGAGCAGAGTGGGTATACTTAAAGAAATTATTACTGATCAGGGTAGTAATTTTGGTGCTGCACTACTTAAGGAGCTGAACAGACTACTAGGTATCACTACCGTAAGAAACTCCCCCTATCACATTCAGACAGGTGGTCTTGTTGAACATTTTAACCAAACCCTAAAATGCATGTTAAAAAAGATTTGTAAAAGGGGAAGGGAAAGATTGGGACCAATACTTGCCTTACGTACTTTTTGCTTACAGAGAGGTGCCACAGGCATCAACAGGGTTTTCACCATTTGAAATGCTGTATGGTAGGCAGCCAAGAGGGCCACTGGATGTGATAAAAGAAATGTGGGAAGATAACCCCACTCAGAAACAATCTATAACATCTTATATGCGTGCCCTAAGAAAGAAGCTGGCAAAATATGTTGAAATTGCCCATAGTAATTAGGAAGAGGCCCAAAACTTGCAGAAGGTATATTACGACCATGGGGTAAAAGAAAACATTTTTGAGCCTGGTGAAAAGGTTTTGCTGCTGTTACCCACAACAGAAAATAAACTGTTAATGCAGTGGCAAGGGCCTTATAGAGTGCTTAGACGTTCTGGCACTGTTAACTACAAGATTGAGACCCCTGACAGGACAAATCCTACTAAGATATACCATGCTAACCTCAAGAAATGGGTTGAAAAAATGCCAAAAGCTGCTTTGCTAGTTTTACCAGAAACCGATAAAGAAGATATTGACATCCAATGCTCCCAAACCTAGCACACCAGGGATGTTCCCGCAGGTACTAACCTTGTTGGACGAGCCATTAGAATACATAGTGAATTTCAAATACTTGGGTGTGTGGATAGACTCAAAGCTGTCCTTTGTAACCCACATCGAGGAACTTCCAAAAAAATTAAAACAGAGGCTTGGTCTCTTTTATCAAATCAAGCACCTACTGATGCAGCTACTGACAGCAAAACTAAGGTTAGTGCAATCCACCTTCATGCTCCTCCTGGACTATGCCAACCTTCTATATGGGCAGGGCCCATCTACTGAAGTCACCAAGCTTGACACTATATTCCATCGGGCTATTAGATTCATCACCAGAGCACCGTACTCTACTCATCACTGTTCGCTGTACGCTAAATTGGGTTGGAGTTCTCTTAGTTTCCGAAGACATAAAAATTTGATCCTTTGGACGTACAGAGCTATCATTAACAAACTATCTCAGTACATCTCTGATTGCCTTCCCATCTGTTCTCCCAGACCCTACCAATTAAGAAACCTTGCTTACATCTCATTTGAAATACCCAAGGTTAAAACACGATTTGGAAGGGCAGCTATAAGCCATACCCTCCCTGTCCTCTGGAATAATATTCAAAAAACCCTGAGACTCGCAACACAAGAGGCTGACCCTCTTTAAGAAACTGTTCATGAGCTCCTTTAAAGAGGCATGCAAATGCAATAGCTGATGGTCTTGATTCCGGGTCTGCACGATTTCTCTCGATAGTTCTCTCCCTCCCTTCATTTCTCCGCAGCCATACAGTCCCATTCAACAATCCTGTTCTTTACTCTCCTTCCCCTTGCTGCTGCCTTACCTCTCTTATCCTCTCCCTTCACCAGGTGGATAGAGCAGCCCCTCCTTCACCACATTACTCCCTTTATACTGGGTTTGTATATGTTGTGCATAGGTCTGACTGTGCTTGTCATAAGTTGGGATGGACTCTTAGTTTGCGGCCTCCATGGCCATTTAGTTCTTCACCACAGAGGCTGTTCTATAGTTATGTTATCCTGTATCAGAGTTGTCTTGACTGTAACTCCCGTATTTTTTGTTAAATAGTGTGTGCACGCGCTCCTAGGTGCATCTTGTAAATGAGTTTTTCTCAACGGTGCTACGCCTGGTTAAATAAAGAACTGACTGATTGATTGATTGATGTACTACATAGAAACATAGAATTTGACAGCAGATAAGGACCACTTGGCCCACCCAGTCTGCCAATTTCCCTACCTGATGGATAAGCTGCAGATTCTAGTTAATCAACAGCTTACTTCCTCCTACCCCCCACTAGAATTGCCTTATGTATGTCCCATGCATTCTTGAATTCTCCCACTGTTCCTGACTCCACAACCTCCTCAGAAAGGCTGTTCCATGCATCCACAACCCTCTCTGTGAAAAAATGCTTTCTAACATTACCTCTGAGCCGTCCCACCTCTATCTTCAAATTGTGCCCCCCTTGTTCTTGCACACCTCTTCTTCTGAAAGATACTACCCTCTTGTACTTGGTTAATTCCCTTGAGATACTTGAAAGTTATTATCATGTCCCCCCCTCCCTCCTTTCCTCAAGGGTATACATATTAAGCTGCTTTAGTCTCTCTTCGTATGTCTTCTGGTGCAGGCCCTGCACCATTTTGGCTGCCCTCCTCTGAACAGTCTCCACTCTATGTCTTTGTGGAGATGGGGTCTCCAGAATTGTACGCAGTACTCCAGATGGGGTCTCACCAACTGTCTGTACAGAGGGATAACAACTCCCTGTTTTCTACTGTTGATGCCTCTCCCTATGCATCCCAGTATCCCCCCAACCCTCCTTACTGCCTTCTCACATTGCTTGCCCACCTTTAGGTCATCTGATATAATTACTCCTAGGTCTCTTTCAATTTTTGTTGTTGTTATTAACTCACCCCCTATTGTGTAGTCTTCCCCTGGGTTTTTGTTTCCCAGATGCATTACCTTGCACTTCTTTGCATTGAATCTGAGCTGCCATATATTTGACCATTCCTCCAACCTTGCCAAGTCCCTTTTCATCCTTTCCACTCCACCTTGTATATCAACCCTGTTATGGATCTTTGTGTCATCTGCAAAGAGACATACTTTTCCTTCCAGGTGCTCTCCAATATCACTTATAAAGACATTATAGAGGACCTGTCCCAGTACCGAACCCTGCAGTACCCCGCTAGTTACCCTCCTTTCTTCACTGTGGACTCCGTTTACTATTACCCTTTGCATCCGGTTGTCCAGCCAGTTTTTTATCCAGGCTACTACCTTGGGACCCAGTCCTGTAGCTTATGATAGACTGGAACAAACTGTAACTGCTGATGCTGTAAAGCTGAATGTTTCCTTAACCCCCGAACAAACCGCAGAAATTCTTAACTTGCTAAAGACATTTAACAGTACTTTTACCACAGTACCAGGCCAAGCAAAAGGGGTTGAGCACATAATAGTGCCAATGAATGCTCGCCCTATTAGGCAAAAGACATACAGGTTACCAGAGCGGTTATGAGCTGACGTGGTTAAGGAAATACAGAAAATAAAAGAATTGGGTATCATAGAAGAGTCGAGGAATGCTTGGTCATCTCCAATGGTAATTGTAAACAAAAAAGAAGGGGGTGTTAGAATCTGCCTTGATTTTAGGAAATTTTATCAAGTGTCAGAATTTGACAGTTATCCTATGCCCAGAATAAATTATTTGGTGAACAGACTGGGGAGTGCAAAGTATATCAGTACCTTCGATCTCACCAAGGGTTACTGGCAAATTGCTTTAGCTAAAGAATCCAGACACAAAACTGCATTTGCCACTCCTGTTGGATTCTATCAGTTCACCATCATGCCATTTGGTTTACATCTTGCACCAGCTACATTCCAGCAGTACATGGATGTCATTTTGTCATCTCACACTGGTTATTGTGCTGCAAACCTGGATGATGTAGTGGTGTACAGTCCAGACTGGAAAAGCCACCTGGAACACCTACAAACAGTTATCCAAGCTATCAAAAAGACAGGTCTGACTATTAGTCCTACCAAATGTGCATTGGGCATGCGGGAAACCAGATATTTGGGTTATGTGTTGGGAAATGGAGAAGTTAAGCCAGAAATTTCTAAAATAGAAGCTCTTGTTAACAGCCCTGTCACTAAAACAAAGAAACATGTCAAGTCATTTTTAGGGCTGGATGGTTATTACCGGAGATTTGTTCACAACTTTGCAGAGTTAGCTACTCCCCTCACTGAACTCATGAAAAAACGGTACCCGAATAATGTGAAATGGACCGCAGAGTCATGAAAAAACAGTACCCGAATAATGTGAAATGGACCCCAGAGTGTGAAGAAGCTTTTCAAGCCATTAAGGCTGCACTATGTTGAGCCTCTGTTTTGAGAAACCCAGATTTTGATAAACCATTTTTGTTACAAACAGATACAGCAGAGGTAGGCCTAGGTGCAGTTCTGAGTCAAGATACAGATGGGACAGAACATCCTATTCTGTACATAAGTAGGAAGTTGCATGACAAAGAGAAAAGGTACTCCACCATTGAAAAGGAATGTTTAGCAGCAAAGTTTGCCATGGAGTCCCTTAAGTTTTATTTGCTAGGAACTGACTTTGTACTTATAACAGATCACAATCCTCTCTGCTGGCTTAACCAAATGAAAGATAACAAGCATTTGTCAATGCCGAATGTTGCTTGCTTGTATGTGCTATGTAGGTATTTGGAAGTCAGTGGAGTGCAAATATTGAAAATTTGCAAACTTACGAGCGTGCGTAGGAACTGCGCAACGCACGCTCGTGAAACAGTCATTTTTAGGAAGTTTGTGACCAAATTTTCAACATAGCCATTTTAAGATCTCTGCTTATGAACAGTGTCACTGTGATTTTCTTAATGTGTCCCACACAGTGATTTCGCTCACCGACTGCGCCATTGTGCGCTACATGGGCGGAAACACATTTTAGGCTAGAGGTGAAAAATGACAGCTGTACTCCTCATAAGAAGGCATGGCAAAATTACAATATTGAAAATCTGGAGTGAAAATATTAAAAATTCGCAAACTTACAAGCGTGCGTAGGAACTGCGCAACACAGGCTTGTAAAACAGTCATTTTTACGAATTTTGTCACCAAATTTTCAACATAGCCATTTTAAGACCTCTGCTCATGAACAGTGTCACTGTGATTTTCTTAATGTGTCCCACACAGTGATTTCGCACACCGACTGCGCCATTGTGCGCTACATGGGCGGAAACACGTTTTAGGCTAGATGTGAAAAATGACAGCTATACTCCTCATAAGAAGGCATGGCAAAATTATAATATTGAAAATCTGGAGTGAAAATGTTAAAAATTCGCAAACTTACAAGCGTGCGTAGGAACTGCTACAACGCAGGCTTGTAAAACAGACATTTTTAAGAATTTTGTTCAATAAATTCTTCAACATAGCCATTTTAAGACCTCTGCTCATGAACAGTGTCACTGTGATTTTCTTAATGTGTCCCATACAGTGATTTCACACACGACTACGCCATTGTGTGCTACATGGATGAAACACATTTTAGGGAGATGTGAAAAATGACAGCTGTACTGCTCATAAGGAGGTGTGGTAAAATGACAATGTTGAAAATCTGGGTGAAAATATTGAATTTGCAAACTTACGAGGGCGTGAGGAACTGCGCTAACGCAGGCTCGTAAAACAGTCATTTTAGGAATTTTTCTACCAATTTTCAACATAGTCATTTTAAGACCTCTGCTCATGAACAGTGTCACTGTGATTTTCTTAATGTGTGTCTATACAGTGATTTCACACCGACTGCATGCACTAGCTAAATGCCGTGAGGAAACAACTTTTGGCGAGATGTAAAAATGACAGCTGTACTGCTCATAACGAGGTGTGGTAAATGACAATGTTGAAAAATCTGGAGGAAAATATTGAAAATTCATGAACTTACGAAGCGCGTGAACTGCACAATGCACTGTCAGAAATAGGTCATTTTAGGAATTTTTCCACCAAATTTTCAGCATAGGCTTTTGAGAGCCCACCTTATGAACACTGGCAGTGTCGTTTCATTAATCAGTGCCAAAAGGTGATTTTGTGCAGTGACTGTGAAATCACCCTTTGGGCCCGATTAACGCCATGACAGTGAGAGCATTCATGACAAGGGGTCCCAAAAACCCCATGTTGAAAATTTGGTGAAAAATCCCCAAAAATGCCTGAGATATGCAGCAAAGTTGAAAAAAACCCTATTTATTACATTATACAGCTTACCGGCATTTCCTCAGTTCACGGTCGGCTTTGAAAAGTGCAGGCGTGTTCCTAGTCCACCAAAGATCGTCACGCAGAGGTCCGAAGTAAGTATGGGGTGAGGGTATGGGGAGGTGGGTGTGCAGTGGGTGGGCAGGTGGGGGCCCAGACAGCGAGGACGTTTTGTGTTGCAGGTTGTTTTTTTTTTTTAAAACAGGAGGAGCGATCGCGGGGCGTTTGCCACGCTGGGGTGGGCTCCCAGCATGGCACAAGGATGCTGTTTGGGGGCTGTGGAGCTGACAGGAGTTGAGCACCCCATCAGTGATAGCATCTGTTGCCACGCTAGGGGTGGGCTCCCAGCGTGGCACCGTGTACTTTCGGGGGAGGGGCAGTGGAGCCGACAGGGGATTGGGCACCCCCGTCAGCTATACCATGGGATGCCACGCTGGGGTGGGCACCAGCGTGGCATGTGCTAACTCAGTTTTTGGGGGCAGCACAGCCGATGGGATTAGGCACCCCATCGCTATACAGTGTGTGTGGGGGCACAGCATGCAGTTTGTGTGCGTGTGTGTGTGCATGTAGGGGGAGCGGGCATGAGCAGGTGATATCTTATCGCTGCTCACTGAAGCATAGCTCCCCCTTTCAACTGTATGCCACTGCATTTTAGACTGCTGTCATAGACAGCTCCAGCAGCGATTGGAGAACTGCGGCCACGCCTGCAAACACACTGACTGAATTGGAAGAGGGCTGCCACACCTCTGAAAACTCGGATGATGGCACTATGTTTCTTGCACATGCATGCAAACAACATAAAAATTCCAGAATCACAAGGTGGTACCTGGCACTACAGCCATTTAAATTCAAGGCAATACACAAATCTGGTACAGAGAATAGCAATGCTGATTTTCTGTCAAGATATGGATCAGGAATTGAGGGTTTTGAAGGCTGAAAAACAAATGTATGAGTTTAAACTTTACTGTTTGCTGTACTATTATAGAAAAAAGGATACTGCACATGTGCTTAAATTCTGAAAGTTAGAAGCTAATGTAAGATAATTAATAGAAAGTTTAGGAAACCTGTTTGTTAAAACAGGTCCCCTCTTAAGAAGAGGGGTGTATGTGACATGGTTGAATAGGACCCTGTCCCAGTTGTTATGGAGAATTTAAATGCAGGGATCTGTTCTCTTGTCTGTCTGGCTGCGCAACCAAATTTTCCTGTGAGACCTAGGATTTGATCACCCCGACAGTCTCACAATTCTTTGCCTCTCGCTATCTCTCAATCTTCCCTTGTTTTTTTGTTTTTCCCTCCTTGCACATCTGCTGGTATAAAAATATATGCAAATCATTTTGTGGAAATGTAACTGATAGTGGGATCCCTTTGTTTAGAAATTATAAAGTGTTACTGTTGAGATTATATAATTATAGTTTGAGATGTTTGCAAAAAGCTATTGGGAACTCAAGGGGTTAACTTGAGAGTAGTTTTTAAGCCCTTTTCAGAAGCTGTGGAGAAGGGGCCTCAGTTCTGGGACATTGTGTTCTTGCTGCACCTGTCTGAAACATACAAGAACATTTTAGAAAAAAACAGGATGCTTGTTAAGGATGGGGGTTGCAAGGATTTATAAGAGAGAGCTGCAATGTTTTGGGAGAGAGAGGGAGAGAGACTGAAGGAAAACTCAGATGGATCTTCTAAGTTTATTCTGCCTTTGTAAATAGTTATACAGTACTGAACAAGTTTCTTTTTTTATGTTATTGCTAGTACTAACAAACACTTTTTGCAAATTCTACAACTGCTCCTGGTTTTTCCTATGCTTCCTAACCTGTGCCTCGATGACACGGACACCTTCACCTCCCAGACAGGCCATGTGAAGCTGGATTTCCAGCCACACTGTTTTTAACTATCCATGTTGCAGTATCTGGAAAAAGGGCTGCAGAATTTCTTAGGTAGTCTAACTCCTGCAGAGATAGTGAGGATGGTGTCTGGGTGAGCATTTCCCCACCTGCTTTGTCTTTTTACTAGCCCTTTGAAGACATTGTGTGAGGTGGGAAATTGAGTATTTGTCATAAGGTTTAGTGGACAGCTGATGGGAGGATAATTTATGTGGCGGCGAAGGCCAGAGCATAGACTAATGTAACTGCTTAGACCATATTAATTTCCAAAGCTGTTTCTCATAGATCCATAAAACTGTCTGAGCAGTTCATTTAGATTCTGGGGAGGAATGGTGAATAGATCAACTAATATCTTTTTTCCTCTCACCAGCTGCTGAAAACATTGATGGCCAACTTGGTCTGTCTCACCGTAGCCTCCTCGTTCCTTTCAAGTTTTAAATCGAGTGTGTCTTGTTCTGGTACAATACTGTGTCTTAGTGCTTTAGTAATGGTACCTTGTTGTACACAGATAACTGTGGCTTGATCAGGAGGTAGTGATTGCTTTTGGACAGTGTGAGATGGAACGAAGGGGACTGGAGAGTGAACAAAAAAACTGGAGTGGGCTCAAGTGGCTTGTACAGTGGCATTTCTGTGGAAGGGGGCCAGTAAGTGCTGTGTGAGAAATATCTCATCTGTTTCTAAATTGCTCTTGCTCTCACTGGTGTCACCTTCCTGTATAACTATAGTCAAATAATGCCTACAGTTCAGCATTGGCAGCTAAGTCAAAACTGGTGGGTAACTAAGACATTTTTTTTCCTCATTATCTCTAGCAGTTCGCATTCACGATATGCAAGATGGCAGAGGGTTTGTCTATATTTAGAACGCTGGCAGTAGGTAGTGATTCATTTTGGTTTTGCTTTTTGTAATAAGGTAAACTGGTTCTTTATGCGTGGGGTATGCAGAAGTATACTCATGCATAAAGAAAGCAACTGACCAATCACAATGCATGGCTTTTGGACCCCATTGGCTTTTTTGGGACCACAAAAAAAAAAACTAAGTAGAACTGCAGCTTTCCCTCCAGAGGAGGTACTAGAGTTGTAGCCCTGATCAGGGTCAAGTGGGGCAGGGTCTCATCCACTACCTCCTTTTTACCTTCCGGGTCCCTGCAACTGTCTAAAGTTGTATGTGGGTGTCGATGTGCGAAATGTCTTCCACTGCACATTTATAGTCATTTCACCAGCAGTCTTTTCCTTTGAAGGATTCACTAGAGTTCTGCTGATCCTTTGAAAGGAGCAGCTGACCCTTATTATTCTTCACATCCTTAAAATACCATCATGTTTTGGACCAAATAACATGTCTCCAAAGAAGGGAACTCCAAACAAATGCATCTTGGAAGCCTGGTCCACAGATTGGTGAAGCAAACAGACTGCTCTCAGTGTGGCAACAGCAGCAGTAGAGCTCTTAGCTGACAGCTGCAACACAACAAAAGCAAAGTCTCATATAAAGGTCAGTGCAAGTTTGATTAGGAGAAGCAAGTCCTCTACCTTAGAATCCTCAGATGAACCAACAGAGTGGTTATCTGTTCACAGAGGGCCTGAGACACCAAAACTGGAGGTGGAAGCAACCCTAATAACTGACCCTGCACTGATGTAAACTCACTGACTGACAGCATCTATTCTCTTATTCTCATCTGAGAGGGCATCAGCTTCCTCAGTTGGGACAGTCATGTGTTTAATCTTATATGAAATAGTCGCATCTGTGACTGGCAGAGTCTCACCCCTTTATTTAATCAGCACTTTATCTCCTTATCTCCTGACCTGCCCCCAACCAGACCAGTCCCCCCACCCCATCATTTGGCTTTCCTGGGACTTACCTCATGCTCTGTTGTCCTGTGCCGCAGGAGCTAGCGGTGGCCAGTTACCAGCGTGGATCCTGCTGGGGGACAGGGCAGTCATCCAGTGACAGTTGTTTTTTTTTTTTTCATTTTCTCCCTAGGCCCATGGCACACATCATGCAAGCTCCACCACCATGGAGATGCCCCTGGCATCAACAGGGTGGAGTCCCTTCCACTGCATCCCTCTGTGCTACCACCAAGATTCCTTCAGGTGGCATCTGCCTAACAGGACACATTTACCACCCTTCCCTGAGGGAGAAAAGCTGTCCTATGGATGCTCAATCCTCTCTCCCCCAACCAGCCCCTGACAGACCCGTGTCCAGTCCCAAACCCCGGTCACCAGTGTGGTAGGTGTTGGGACACTCAGGGCCTCAATGCACCATGCCAGTGAGATGACTTGGGTTGCATACTTTTTAAGCAATGCTTCCTGAAAAGGGCAGCATATAGATAATTCCTGTAAGAATTGCTTCTTTTTGTTGAGGTCTATCCGCTCCTGGTTGACCACCTGTTCAAAATGCAGAAAACCCAGGAAACACTTGCTAATGTTTCTGGAGTTTGATAGGACTGAGTTCCCAGGCAGTGAAGTAGTGGACTGAACTTCCCTGCGCTGCAGTGCTCTGCATGTTTCTTCACTCAGGATGAAAAATTAGGAACACAGAAGACTGACAGCCGAAGAAGGCCCCACAGTCTATCCACTCTGCCGTGTTGAATACCTACAGTAGGTAAGCTATCTCCAGGGACCCTAGTGATCCACCTCTGTCCTCCCCCCATTCCTTCCAGTGCACTTTACAAGTCCCCTGTGCTTGTCCCATCCCTTTCTGAATCCCCCACCCGATTTGCATTGACCAGCTCAGTGAGCAGTCTGTTCCATATTTCCAAAAGCACTCTGTGATATCCTTCCACTTGCATACTGTGTGACCCTGAGCAAGTCACTTAACTTCCTTGTGCTCCAAGGTCACACCTGGAAACAAGCTCTGGCTTAATGTGCCTTTCCTGGTTAAACAATTTCCTCTTTCCCCTTATTCAACCTCTCAGTGCCCACCAGTTTCTTATGGTCTCCCCAGGTATTACTGTTACCACTATCAGTGAACAGTTTGCTAGTGTCCACTCTGTTTATTCCCTGCATGTATTTAAACATTTTGGTCATGTCCCCCCTCGCTGCTGACTTCCAGTGAGTACTATACAGATTGTCTCACCAGTCTCTGCTCATATAACTTGTTGCCCACATTATCATCTTCGTCACCCTCCTCTGCACAGATTCCAGGTTGTCTCTGTCCTACTATAGGTGGAGATTTCTAAACTGTACACTGTCCTCCAGGTGCAGCTGTGCAAGGGATCTATACAGGGCCAAAATGACCTCACATCGTACTTCTCGATCACCTTTGAGAGTATTGTGGACTCGCCAGTACTGTCATCAACTGGTTTGAGTCATATCTCTCTGGAAGGGAACAGCGGGTGGTGATGGGGAATTTCTCCTCCTCCCCAAGGCCCCTGCCATGTGGAGTACCTCAGGGTTCGATCTTGTCGCCAATGTTATTCGCAGTATACATGCTGGCCCGAGAGAGCTTATTAGACAATACAGTGTGGGATTTCATTGCTATGCAGATGATGCCCAGCTGTACTTGTCTTTTGCCCCGGGAACACATGATGCAGTGGAAGTGATTAACAACTGCCTGGCCAAGATCAACAACTGGATGTCCTCCAACTGGTTGTGACTGAACCCGGACAAGATTGGGGTACTAGTGATTGAGCCGGGTTGTGGATATGATGGGAGTGCCTCTGGAGTGAGTACAGGACTGTTTCTGGGATCCACACCATTGATGGCTTCCACTAGGGTGTGGGACCTTGGTGTTGTTCTGGACAGCAGACTGACACTTGAAGCTCAGGTGTCATCTGTTGTCAAAAGTGGTTTTTGCCACTTGAGGAACACTGCCCGGATCAAGCCCCTAGTTCCGCCCAAAGACCTGCCATCACTGGTGCATGCCTTTGTGACTTTGAGGCTGGATTACTGCAATGCTCTTTCCTTCGGGGTCACAGGAGGGACCCTCCACTGACTGCAGCTAGTGCAGAACACAGCGGCTAGGTTGCTGATGGGCCTGGCAAGGTCCAATCATGCTACCCCAGTCCTGCGGGCTCTGCACTGGCTACTTGTCAGGTGGAGGGTCCTCTTCAAGGTCGGCTTGCTCACCTATAAGGCCCTATATGGTCTGAGCCCTGGTTATCTGGCTGATCTCCTAGCACCTGCTCCTTGACCCGGAGCCTCCTTGATGTTCCCAGGGTGAGGCTAAAAACACTCGGTGAGCATGCTTTTAGTGTCACCATGCTGACCCTGTGGAACATTCTGCCAGCTGTTATCAGGGAGGCCACAACAGTCCAGGTGTTCAAAAAGGGGCTACAAGTCTACCTTTTCTGTTTGGCCTTCCTCAATGAGGGTGACTGACCTGTATTAACCTGATAAAACTACTCAGTGATGCTGAGATGTATTTAATGTATTTAAAATTTTAATTTTTACTTGCATGCTGTATTGTACTGACCCTACTGTTATTGTTACTGTTACTGGTGGGGGGGGGTATTTTATTTAATAATTTTTATTTTTGTTTAAGGTGGGGTGGTGAGAGAACCCTGGTATTTTATTTATCTTTATATTTTAGGAGTCCTCTCACTGAGTTTAGACTTGATTTTCTTTGGGGTGGGGTTGGTTCTTTTTGAATTAATTGTTTTGGAAGGTTTATTGTTTTGGTTTTAATTGTTCTGTAGCAGTATGTGTTGGCCCTCTGTCCCCACGGTGGTGCGTTATTCATCCTCCTCTCTTCGCGCCCTCTACCCTTTTTATTCTCTCCCTCTCCAATATGATATATATCAATGCTGCAGAGCACTGGGAATTGCTCGTAGGAGAGGGAAAAGGGCTGGGGGTTGCGAACAAGGGAGGATGAATGAGGGGGGCCATCATATTGGGGTAGTTAGATCCAGAAGGCCCCTTGGGGTGAAATGGAATCCAGATCGTGGTTTACCATGTCTGGTGACCATACCCACGGGCACTACAGAATTTAGTAGGCAGATGGGCTTGACAGCCCCCGAGGTTCGTCCAACTCGGGCGGTGTTATGCAATGCTAGGTCCATCAGAAACAAGACTGGTATTATTGCTGATCTTGTTGGCTCAGTGGACTTGGCTTGCATCACTGAGACCTGGCTGGATGAAAATCCAGGCCCCACATTGGAGGCCATGACTCCGGCCGGGTACTTGGTGACACACCGCCCGAGACTGGACCACAGGGTTGGGGGGGTTGCAGTCTGTTTCAAGACTGAACTGGGCCTCACGAGTATGGTAGTGGGGGAGACTGAGTCCTTTGAGTGTACAGTTGTAGCAGGTGTAGGTGTACTCATCTACCGTCCACCCAGTGATGGGGAACGCTTCTTACAGGAAGTGGCAGACTTCATCGTCGACATGTCATTTGAGTCACCCAGATTGATGGTTTCTGGGTGACTTTAACGCCTGGGTCGACGATGAACTTTCGCAATTTGGTAATCACTTCCTCCAATTAATGACTTCTTTGGGCCTTACACAGGTGGTTTCCACCGCTACCCGTAAATCTGGACACTCCTTGGACTTAGTCTTTCTCCTAGGGATTGATAATTCCGATTTGGGGGTGGAACCAGTCGCTTGGTTAAACCACTACACCGTGAGGTTCAATTTTTGCACCACCCTGAGAAGGCCTACCCCTGTGGAGATGGTTAGGTACCGCCCTTTATGGGATACTACTCCTCAAGGCCTTGGGGTGGTCCTTGACCACTCGTCCCCTGTGTTGGCGAGCAGTAGTCCAGAGATCCTGGTGGTGGCCTATAATATGGCTGTCACGGAGGCTCTGGATTCTATTGCTCCTGTAACATGTATGCACCTTATCCCTTCACCCCAAGTACCCTTGGTTCGATGGGACGTTGAGGGAGATGCGGAGACTGGAGAGAAGGTTAGAGCATTGCTGGCACAGATCTGCCCTTGATGCCAACCACCTTAGATTGATGGACCATTATTCTGTCTATCAACCTGCAATCACCCGTAAGAAGGCAGAATTCCTGTCCAGGGAGATTGCAGTTGCTAGGAAACGACCAGCTCAGCTTTTTCAAATGGTAGACAGACTGTGCAACCCAGCCTGTCTGCAGTTTCGGAAAGTGTTTTCGCAATTAGAGTGTGAGGAGATTGCTCGTTTCTTCGCAAATAAGGTGGCCGACATCAGGGCAGATATGCGTCCGGCAAACTCTAAGGGGCATGCTGTTGGACAATGTGAGTTCACAGTACCTCAATTTTCTTGGAGTTCCTTCGGTCGACCTGATTTCGTGGACATCATGAGGATCATCCATAGTGCATGCCCTACAAGCTGTAGTTTGGATCCTGGACTGACCTCCCTAATGTTGGGTTATAGTGATATCATCAGTCCAATCCTTGTGCGAATAGTCTGGTGCTCCTTGGAGACGGGAGAGTTTCCCAGCTCCCTGAAAGAGGCAGTGGTGACACCTCTCTTGAAGAAAGCTACCTTGGACCCGGACTGTTTCACAAACTACAGACCTATCTCAAACCTAACCTTTATTGGGAAGGTGATTGAGAAGGTAGTGGCGACCCAATTTGAAGACCATTTAACCATCCATGACATCTACGAATCCTTCCAATCCGGTTTTCGTAAAAGACATAGCACCGAGACTGCTCTGGTTCGGGTGCTTAATGATCTTCTGAGGGCGAGAGATCAGAAAAGACATTCTTTTCTGGTTCTTCTTGATCTCTCGTCAGCCTTTGACACCGTGGATCACTTGGTGTTGATAGCACGCCTGAGGCAGATTTGTGGAATATCGGGAATCCTCCTTCGATGGTTCACCTCATTCCTCACTGGGCGTTCACAAAGAGTTGTGTCTGGGTTTTTTTCCTTAAGCCCAACTCCTTTGTAGTGTGGGGAGCCTCAGGGTTCAGTGCTGTCTCCCATGTTATTCGCAGTGTATATGCTGCCCATCGGAGACATTATAAGATGGTACGAGCTGAGGTTTCACTGCTATGCAAATGATACCCAGCTTTACCTGTCTTTTGCCCCTAACCAGGATGGAGCTCTCTCAGTATTTAACAGCTGTCTGAAAGAAATCCAGGATTGCATGGATTCTAGTTGGCTGAAGTTGAACTCAGAAAAGACAGAGGTTTTGGTCGGGGACCCTGGTCATCAGATAGAGGGGTCGTTTGTTTGTGCACCCTCAGAAATTTTTCTTGGTGGCGTTTCACTCCCGACCTCTGAACGGGTGCGTGACCTGGTGGTTATCTTGGATGGCAGGCTGACACTGCAGTCACAAGTGTCAGCAGTTGTCAAGACTTCCTTTTACCATCTTAGGAATATTGCCAGAGTTAAGCACCTTGTTCCGTCTGACTAGTTACCAACGTTGGTCCACGCCTTTGTGTCCTCACATTTGGACTATTGCAACTCCCTCTACTTTGGGCTTTCTGGGGTTGAAATCCGCCACCTACAGCTAGTGCAGAATGCAGCAGCCCGGGTTTTGACTGGGACAAGTAGGTCCTGTCATATTACCCTGGTGCTGTGCGAACTGCACTGGCTACCTATCTGGTGTCGGATCGCCTTTAAAGTCAGTTTACTGACTTCCAAAGCCTTACATGATCAGGGTCCGGCCTATCTGAAAGAACTTCTGGTCCTTTACTGCCCCGACCAATCACTTCGCTCGGCCGATGAGGGGTTGCTAGAGATTCCAAGAGTGAGTCTTAAATCTTCAGGTTGTAGAGCTTTTTCTTATGCCGCACCCACTCTTTGGAATTCTCTACCACACCAGTTACGGGAGTGCACCTCTGTGGAGGAACTTAAGAGGGGTTTAAAAACTCATTTTTATAAAATAGCCTTTTTGGAATACTGACTGTATTTGAGATTGTTGACTATACTGTAATTTTATTGTGTTTTATATTGAATTTTACCATCTGACTCGTGTTGTTTTATTTTGTATAGTGCCTTGAAAATTGAAAGACGCGTTATAAATAAACTTATTATTATTATTGTAAGGTGCCCAGAGCCTCAGGAATTGGGCACCAGATAAATAAAATTTGCCTTCCCTTGTCTCTTTTCTCCTGCTGCTAAATCCCCTCCCAAAGCAACCCAGCATTTTATTTGCTTGGAGATAACAAAGTATCAAATAAAAATGGCACTGAAGGGACACTCAGACCCTTCTACCCATTCTCTTTCCTCTTCAACAGACACTTCTTCACCTTACGCCTGTGAGACTCCTGCAGCCACAGGGATCTGATTACCATGAGAATCATCACCGTTTTGTGGCTGCAAGGTGGAACCACACCCTGAAAAGTCTGGAGTGGTTTGTGTTTTCAAGTCGGGAAGAGCTCCCTTATTATGCTCCGGTGCATCGGTATGTGCCCGTTGTGAGCCCCCCTTAGCCTGAGAGACCTGGAGCCTGCCTCAGGATCAGGTGTCTTCACAGGTGTATACTGCGGTTTTTAGCATGAAAGAGCTCATTCAGGAGATAAAGGAGAGAACAGTGCAACTCACGCATGTGATGAGCCAGATGTACCTTCCCCCGTGACACTAGCATACTGTGTGTTGGGGAAGGAAAATACAGCATTTACCTTGCTACTGCAAAATGGGTAGAACACACCATAAGGAGACTGTCTAATGCTTCCGAGATAGTCTTTGCACTTTTTAAAAGAAAAGGTTCTGCAAAAAGCCATAGTGCTAAACCAGTAATCTTTTGCTAATAAAAGTCCCCCTTTTGAAAAACCTAAAAAAAGTTTTGCACTAAGCCTGGAAGTATGGGTGAGTCAAGGTCAAATTTTGCAAACAATTAGCCCAAAAAGCAAGATTTTGCATCAGCAAACAATGCTGCAAATGCAAAGCATATCTGTCACAATAGCGAAAACCCCATAAACAGCTGCACTGGCAAACAACATGATAAACACAACTGTAGCTGTCAGAACTGTGTAAATACTGCAACATACTAAATCTGTGTCAGCAGAAAATGCCACAAAATGCAAATTTGTCCAGGAGTGTGTATGTGCTAACAGTAGCGTCTGGAATGACACATTTACTTCTCATTCAAGGCAGTTAAAAAGAGCGTGAAAATGGAGCCGGTACTTGCAAAAGACTCAAGAAACCTTTGAAGTTAGAAGTTAAAAAGTAAGACATTCAAAAACCTACAAAAAGTCACTCCCTGAGGGAAATCACACCAAAGAAAATCCAGTAAAAAGACTACACAAAACTCTAGGCTAAGGGAACACATGGAGCTGTAGATCGACAGGCGCGGACTGGCTGTCAAAAAAAGGAAAAAATTCCCCGGACCAGGCTGAGACAAGGAGACCAAGTACAGCAACAAGGCTCTTAGCTTACACCCTTAATTTTAACAAAGGCAAGCAGAGTGGCAGATCACACAGATACACAGATATTCACCCATGAAGCCATTTGTGAGAAAAAGCAGGCTTGCCAAATTAAATTTAAAACAGGCAAGACTGAATTGTACTGCTTGTAGAAACAAATAGTATCTATCTGCTAGAGTCACTTTTTTGGGAGGAGAAACAATAACAATTGCAAAGGTACAAATCAGTTTGAAAAGTTTTTAGGCTGGGCTGCTGTCCCTAACATACTAGCACAAAAGACTGATGTTTGAGAAGCTTTGGAAAGCTCAACTCAGCCAATGTCAGTTTGGTTTCTGGCATCAGAGAATTATCATGCACCAATTTGGCTGCCCCTGTGGGTCCGCCCATCTTTGTTATGGTGGCAGGATCCAGAGAATCTGTTATGGGATTGTCCTGCAGGAGATGATCCTCACTACAGATGCAGGTCTTTAGTTCTGGGCAGCGGTGCTGGACTACTTCCCCGTGCAGGTGGCTTGGAGTCTGGAGGAGCAGAACTTTCATATCCCCTACAGTCACAGCTCTGAGTTATGCCATTTAATCCCACTTCTTAGCAGAGATGCATCTTACCCATTTGTTATCAATTTCCACTAACGTTTCAGAAATGGTATTGCTATAATTTGTATTATCTTCTGACCTTTTCATAGGCAAAGCCTACAAAAAACTAGAAAGGGCAGGGGTTGTAGAGGGGAGAATGAAATGTTGCGATGCAATTGTGTACATAAAATTAATGGAAATTAAGTTGCAAACTACCAGTTTTTTTTTTTTGTTTTGTTTTTGCTCCCTCTGCCTCCTCCCCCCAACCCCCGGGTCGGCCCCTACTTGGGCCTCCTAGGCTCCCCGCCAGCACTTTACCCCCGTCCCACCTCACATAGCAGTCATCCCAGGGTAACCAGGCATAACCCTTCACGGATGGGTCCCTCCCTCGGAGGAAGGCACGCTGGAAGTGGCCAGCACATTCTTGTTTGATTAGCCCTGGGTGCTGCTGAGGTGGGTATGACTAGCTTGAGGCTTCTGTGGCGATGGGGGCCAGCAGCCATCATCTGGCTGGCCCATGAGTTGCTTTTCTTCCCTGTTTTTCTCCTCGGGGTGTGGAATGCCACTGACATCTAGGCACACACCGACATCTACCAGTGCTCCTTAGTCAATGGAGCCCAGCACACTGCTTTGCTCCCGGCCTCCGCTAGGAGTCAGCAGGCGCCGGGCTGCATCTCCGCCCTCCTCCCAGGAGAAGGTGAGCAGTCTTGTGAGCAGTCTTCTGACGCTTGAGCCATCTCCCACCAGTCTGCCCTCAGGCATCCATTCCCTGGCATCCAGCATCACAATTTATTTATTTAGTTTTTGTTGACCGGGTAAGTGTACTAGACAAATTCTGCCTATTTTCAGGCACGACCCGGGAGGAGGATACAGATGAATGCCAAATGACTTTGAACCAGATTAAGCTGTTGGTGGTATTTTAGTGAATGGGGAGAGGAATTTGGCCAGGACACTGGGGAAATTCCCCTACTCTTGCAGTAGGGGGAGCTTTGTCCAACTACTGGCTGGCAAGATGGCCGACCAGGGAGCAGGGTGCACAGATGGTGTAGCTGCAGTTTTGGATGTCTCAGACCTTGGACTTACTTCTTTGGACTCTACTCCTTCGTTCCTTTTGGGGAATCAGTTGTTTCAATATATTCTGCATGAAAATATGGACTTGGAGGTTTCCCAATCCTTTTCTAAGCCTCCTCCTTCTACTAAGCTGGAGAACCTGCCTTTACCTGACCATAAAGCTGTGCCTCTGGTTCTACGCAGTGTTGTGGCTGACCCTTTACAACCTATGTCTACTTGTGCTGCCCAAGATTCATCAGAGCAAATTTTGAAAGTTAAACTCTGCAGGGACAAACTTTTACGTCTTTTGGACATTGAGGAAAAAGCTCTCTCTCTCACCTGGAAAGCACTATGGGCGATGTCCTTTCAGTTTCTTCGGAAGCCTTTCCACAGCATTCACAGCAGTGCTCATCTCCAGAACCTCCAAGAGTTCCCCCTCTTACAGCTCAGCCCTGGTCTCCTGCGGCTGCCCTGCACAATGCTGGCTGGATCCGCAATGCCGATGATAGTGACTGGATTTCTCCTGCTGTCTCGACTGCTCATGACATCCATGCTTCGAGTAACTTAGCTGCTGCTCCATTACCTTTGGCTCACCCGGTTTGTTCTGTTGCCTGTTCTTCTCACCCGTCTGAAGCCCCGGTTGCCATGTTTCCACATTCCACCTGTCAGACGGCAATCGTGCCTAATGCTACAGACCTTCCATTTCCACCTTGCAATGCTGAGCAGCACCCTATACCTCCAGTTGCTTCTACCGTTCCCTGCCAGGCTGAACACAGCATCCCTGTAAGTATCTCTGCTCCTTCTATTGATTCCGGTTCTGTTGCTGTACATTCTTGGACAGAAGTTCCTTCAGCTTTACCTGGCCCTTCTATTGTATTGCCACCTCTACATGATACTTCCTCCGCCTCCTGGGGTGATATTATGGATTCACATGTGTGTCTCAAACCCCCGCAACAATGGGCTGCGGATCTGACTGCCCCAACGTCCAAGCCTACTACCTTTAAATTGTCAGATCTTTTTATTAATTTAGGTGAACCTGCCAAACGGAAGAATGCGGTCTGTTTAAAATATTGTGAGGGCTTGGAGGACCCTCCTGATAGGGCTTATGTAGCTCAGCGTTTGCTAAAGGAAACTATGCAATTTACTGCCACCGAGGTTTTTGCTTTGATCCATACCTCGGGAGATACCCAATTTGACGTCAGTTTTCGTTCTCCTTTCTTGTTGGACAGATTTTGGCTAAAGTATCACACAGTGAAATATTCCCCTGTCTGGACCCCATTCATTGTTATCCCTTTAACTAAGCCTACGTGGAAAACCATTAACATCTTATGTAAGAATAAAGGGGTTAATATTTTGGATATTTTGCATTGGATTAAATGCTGGGTGAAGGCTATCGATTGTCCTCAGCTCATCATGGACTCAGAGAACATTTGAACGGGTGGTTGGCGCATCAAAGCAAAATTAAAAACTTCAAACGCTGGCATTCAACACCTTCCTAGTAGCTTCTATATTGGCAGGGATAGGGGTTTTGTCTTTACCCTGGACAGCCTAAAACCTGTCACAGATGTGGTTCACTTTCTCATTTGAGTAACGCCTGTGATGTTCAAGTTTGTGTCTTTTGTCTGGAAGTGGGCCATTCTCATAATTTTTGTCTGAACCCAGTTTGTTGTAACTTATGTGAAGAGCAAGGACACTCTTACAGGATATGCGCCTGGGCTGCTCATACTAAAGTGTCCTTCTATGAGCAGGATGATATGATCCTGGAGCCTCAAAAACAGAAGGAAAAGGCTCAGTCCTTGTTTTCTACTGCACCGCACACCTCTGAGATCACTGATGAACAGGCTGCCCCTGCTCAGGCCCAACCTCCGTCTCAGATGCCTACTTCTCCTGTTGCTCTTCCACCAGGCTGTCTGACGGACACTCCTCCTCTATCCTTCCATCTGAAATGCCTCCTCCACCTCTCCCACAGGATGACTTTGTCATGGTGGGTGGGAAGAGGAAACAGGAAAAACACCAGCCTAAGTCTAAGATTTCTTGCCGTGACTCTATCATGACTAGAAATAATTATGCTGCCTTTAAAACTTGTATTGAGGATGATGGGGATGAATCAGATTTATCCTCTAGAGCATCTTCAGTGAAGGATAATTCGGAGGGTGAAGGTGCGCCTGATCAGACAGAACCTCAGAAGACTTACAAAAGGACTAGAAAGAAACGTTCTTGATTTAACCTTTGGTTCTGTCTTCTTTCCAGCTTCATGTTACATCTTTAAATGTTAACAGTCTTAGGAATCTTAAGAGATGACTTACTCTTTTTTTCTTCCCTCCAGCTACTTACTGCTTATTTTCTTTTTTTACAGGATACCAGACTCCGATCTGTCCAGGATATATTATGTACGGAAAAGGCTTGGTCTTGGAGGGCCTCCTTTTGGTCCTTGGGGGAAGAGACTTGTTCTGGTGTGGGCATTTTGTTTAAGACCGCAGCTATTACTGTTACTAGAATTATGGATGTTGTGTCTGGTAGACTGCTTTTGTTAGATGCCTTATATGATAATATTGCTATGAAACTAGGTTCTTTGTGTGCACCTCAGACTAAAAGTGATAGAATCTCTTTTTTTAAACTACTGCAACCTTATTTACACACGGGGAGATTTGTACTCTTGGGTGGAGATTTTAACTGTCCACTTGATTTACAGGATAAAACTGGGGCCACACACAAATTATATTGTGATATTAATGCTCTTCGCCTTATTCTTCAGACGGCCAATTTACAGGATTCCTATCAACAAGTCCATTCTTCCGGTGGACACACCTATTTTAAGAATACACTTTCCACTCATATTGATTATATTTTTTCCTCTAGTAGAGGGTGGATTCAGTATGCCTGGACGCAGGTTAATGCCTTGTCTGATCACACCAAATTGCATGTCATTTTGAATCTTGGCCTTACTAAACGCCTTGGCAGAGGGTACTGGAAACTGAACACTTCTCTCCTTACTGATCCCAAAATTTACCCAGATTGCTTCGCTCTCCTGCATGATAGGCTCTCTATAGCTGTTTTTTATGATACTATTTTGGATTGGTGGTCTGCCTCCAAACTGGACTTGCGCTCTTTTTTTAGATATCATGGTAAATGTAAGGCAACGGACACTTATTTGCATTACTTAACTCTTAGGACACAACTTTATAAACTTCTTTCTTTACAATCTATTTTGAAAACGTCCCTTCCCCCACAAATTCACCGTCTTAAGACCAAAATGAAAGCATTTTTGTATGACAGGGCTAAGTCTTTGATCACTGAACAACATTTTGGGACACGGTTACATAAAGGTTCTGTGGGTGTTTTTAAATATAATCAGGAGTTTACTAATACTAAAATAATTGACAGTTTACGTACTGATGATGGGGTCTTGTTTCGATCAAAGTCCACATATTTTACGATTTGTTGAATCTCGTTTTGAAACCTTTTTTACAGCTGTCCCCCATGCTTCCTTTGAGGGTTTTTTTTCTGATTTACCTCCTAAAGTTTTATCTGATGATGATGTGGTTTTATTAACTAAACCTATTTCGATACCCGAGGCTGATTCTGCCATTCAAGCCCTTCCGCAAAATAAAGTTCCTGATCCTGATAGACTCAGTTCTGAATTTTATAAAACCTTTCAGCACTTACTGTCCAGGATACTTACTGAATTATTTAATGAAATCTTAACTACTGACTGTATTTCAAGGGACTGGCTTCAGGCCTATATGATTTTGTTATATAAAAAGGGGGATAAAACAGACTTAACTAATTGGAGACCTATTTCTCTTTTAAACTCTGATCAGAAAATTTTGGCTAAAATTCTGACTAAAAGCCTTAATTTGATCACACCTAAACTGATCTCTAGTGTCCAAACTTGTTCGATCCCCACCAGAGGCATCGCAGATAATTTGATTCAAATCAGAGATCTCACTGAATTATGTAAAACTAGACACTTTCTGCTTTCTTTAGATCAAGAAAAGACTTTTGACCATATGTCTCACATTTTTTTGGTATCAAGCCTTGAAGCATTATGATATTCCTACTAAGTTTATTTCCTGGATCCGGCTGATTTACCAAAATGCTTCTTTTAGACTGTTGATTAATGGGTATCGAAGTAAGGTCATTTCTCCCATACAAGGGGTTAGGCAAGGTCACCCCCTTAGCCCTATGCTATACATTTTTGGTTTGGATATTTTACTACAAAAAATATTACATGTACTAGATATTCCTGGCATTTCTCCTTTAGATCATTACCTTTCTATTAAGATTTTAGCTTATGCCGATGATATCTGTTTATTTTTACCGGATCAGTGTTCTGGATTTAGGTTACAGCAACTTCTTTTAGATTATTCCAGGGTTTCAAATGCTAAGATTAATATCTCTAAATGTAAAGCTTTGGCCCTGCTTTGGATTTCATAGCTGGAATTCCTGTGGTACAAAATGGTATTAAAATTTTGGGGGCTACCTTTGGTACTCCTGATGTTGATAAGTATAATTGGGATATGAAATTGCATGAAGGTTCAGCCCTTGTCAGTAAATGGAAACATATGCAAATGTCTAAACTGAAATGGATATGTAACCCCTTTGTTACCCGGGTTACTAGAATCCCAGTAAGACCTAGTGGTAGGCAGGAAAGGCAGCTTGTGAAACTCCAGTTAAATGGGTTTCACACTGTCTCACTCTGTCCTCGGTCACAGCTGAGACTTGAGAGATGACATCACTACAGAACTGTCACAGCTGCATGAGCCACTTTGGAATCTCCAGCTCAGGGAGTGAAGTTTAGAACTTTGGGAAATTCAAAGTCAGTCTTCCGTTTGTCCTTAAGCAAGAAGGAAGCATTAGTCTGCAGTCTGATCTCTCACTCAGGAAAAAGGAAGTGTTCCTGTATTTTACCTTTTTTAAAGTGGTGGAGACCGCTCCCACGGTCTCAGTGCCCCCCTCCCTCCGAGGGGGGGGCAGGAAAAGTTCTCTGTGGGTTCCAGGGGCAATCCCCTTCTCCCACCATGGAAGGAAGCTGCCTGGGTTTATTTAGTCTGTTCTTGTATAACAGCAAAGGTTATAGTACTTCACCTGTGGGGCACCTGCAACGAATGGGTGAGTGTTTGGCTCCATTTGAAGGGGCAAACAAATTGTTTTCTTCAGTTAGAAAATGAATGTGGACTGCTGTTTGGGAGGACTATGTTACTAGGATGAACAAATGGAGCAGTCAAACAGCCTAAAGTTTTAAATGGATTTCAAGTAATGGGGACTGCTATTTGGGGGGACTATGTTACTAGGACGAACAAATGGAGCAGTCAAACAGTCTAAAGTTTTATTGGATTTCAAGTAATGCTGTAGAGGGGGTGCTTTAGGTCATCCACCGTTCAATCTACATTTTAAAGTTCTAAAGTTTTCTGTGTGTGTCCAGAGAAATGGCTGGGTATGGGCTGTGGGAGCAGGAGGTGGGAAAAACCCCCATCTTTAGTAACCAGGTCCACCTCTATGGATTTCTTCTGTGTTTTGCTACTTGCCTCATGCACTTGGCCAGTGATGGGGTGGGTACCCAGACGTGGGTCGCAACTTGAAAATCTCTCTAGGAGTCACAGACTCTAAGTGGTGTGGGGAGCCACAGGATGGGAAAATTACTCCTTGTTGGATGGGAGTCTCCTTGTTTGATGGGAGTTCGATTGGAAGTACGAAACAAATCTCTAGGAGTCGCAGACTTCAAGTGGTGTGGGGAGCCACAGTTTGGGAGCCTCCTTGTTTGATGGGATGTCTTTCCAAGTAAAGTTTGGGTTCATTCTTCAAGTGGACCATCAGTCGAGTGGCCGGCAAGGGAGCCGGGCCAGTCGGGCTATGTATCCACTGCGCATGCAAAGTCCAGGCTGAGTGCCTGGTGGGTCCAAAGCCAGACAATTGTAGTAATGTGTTCATTCCTCAAACGGACCGCTGTGTTTAACCTCTAATCTGCACATTACAGTAACGTAGCCCTTTGGGGGACCATGCAGTGCTTTGTTTATGTTCAGTTAGTTAATAAATAAAGCCACACTGAAAAATCCCAGTTCTGGTTCTGGACATTACAGTTATTGCTTCCTGTAGTTGGATTTACTTGGGTGCCCCTGTGCAGAGCAGCCAAACCTAGGTCTCTTGTGCCAAGTAACCTCATCCTTCCCCGAACCCGTAGACACATATATGTATATATATGTTACAGATACTTTTGATTAAATCTTTATTACTGCTTCTTTTTTTTTATACATTAGTACGGTCTTCCCTGTTCCTTTAGATCTTGAGTCCAAGCTTTACAGTCTTCTTTTTCAAGCCCTGTGGGGTAATAGAATGAATCCTGTAAAGCGGAACTTTACTTATTTACAGGTTGACAAAGGTGGTCTCGGTATGATCAACCCTGTGGCATTTTTTAATATTAAGTTTCATTTTTGTAATATAAAACCCTTCCCCCCCATTCTAAGACCTGCCATTTATATCTCTCCTCTGTTTTATGTCCTTTATTTTTGCTTTGGGAAGATGGGAGGTATCACTTTCATACTATTTGGAAAAAAACAGCTGATACCTCATTATCTGGTTAATATTTTTTTTAAATTAAACAATGGCATGTTAAGAGAGAAGAAGTGCTTTTTTTCTAAAAAAGAGTTTTATAATCTCCTCTTAGTTAAAAAATATTGGGAACCTTTGATTTTTCCTTTTGGCTCCGCTGAGGGTGCAAGTTGCACTCTAAAATTTTTTGACTGATCCCTGTATGCCAAAGTTTATGTGGGACACTATTTGGTTGTCTTGTCACGGATGTCTAGGTGTCCAGAACTCCCATAGAAATAAGGCTGTTACTGAACGATTTTGCTCTAGGGACACTTGTAACAGGATTTTGGAGACACAATCACATTTATTTTTGGACTGTCCTTATGTGACTTCTTTTTGGGGCATGCTTGCTAAATTGCTACACATGCCAGCATATGGTTCCATGACTTATGAGGTACTGGTTTTAGGTGTTTATCAAGGGGTTTGGCTAAAGTACCATCCCAGTACTCTCCGTGTGCTATTGGGAACCTTGTTATATTATATTTGGTTGTCTCGGTGTAACTTAGTTTTACATCAAGTATTGTGGACACAGTTCGAAGTTCTCCGTTTTGTTCAGAGGAATGTGCATGCTTTACATGACTATGAGTTTGTACACATTTCCAGGGCACAACATGTTCATTTATTGTACAATTATGAATTTTGGTGGTTTCACCCACCTTGATTTTTTTTTTTTGCATTTATTTGTTTCTGTATGTTTCCCTTTCCATTCATTTTCTTGGTTTATTTTCCTTTCTGGTAGTCACTGTATTTCTGTTGTACTCCCGTAATTTGTTTTGAATCACTATGTTTAAGTTTTTGAATTTTCAATAAAAACACCCCTACTCTGATGGTAGGGGGCGCTGGTGTGTCATGGAAGATGGAGCAAGTTCAGCTTAGTTGGCTGGTTGCCCTACAGGACAACAGGTCTCCCTCTCTCTCTAGGTCCAGCACATGAGATAAGGCTGGAGGAGATGTCTCATGAAATGGAGGGTGTGAGAGTGGAATATGAAGCCCAAGCGGCGACTGGATACTCGGATTTATGTGCTGCTGGTCTGTAGCAAGAAGCAGATTTTATACAGGCATTGAGTGTTGAACAGCAACAGCGTTTATTATTGGTTTTGTTTACCCCAGGCCGTGGAGAGAGCTCAAGAGGTGATGTTGCTGCTGAAAATGCTGGTATAAATATTGAGAGCGAGATGGGAAGCCCGAGCACAGCTGAGCTGTTTATTGCTGTTCTATCCAGGAGCGAGGCTCCAATTCAGAAGCTGTTAGCTGACTCACAGTCCTGTCAGGCTGCAGAGTCAGCGCCGAATGGTATGGAATTCCGTGATTATTTTGGACTTTTCTAGTGTGCAATGTACTGGAGTAAGTACTGCTTGTAATTCTGTTAATTCAGCTGAAGAATTGTTGCCCGATGCAATCTCTGTGTTAGAGACATCAGTATGTGGTACGAATACTGGACAAGGTGTGTCACCAGCTGATGGGATGAAGTGCGGCCTAGGAGATGGGAGTGCTGCTGTCTTGGCTGAACACGGGCTGACTGGTTGGGCTGTAGAGGCAGCGCTTATGGGGGCAGGATGGAGACAAGTAGAGGTTGGGGGGGTTTCTGACCCTTTAGACTTCGAAGTTACGGGGATAACAATTTAAACTTCCCTGTGGATGTGCGACAGGCTGATCCCTGTCTTTTGGCTCAGGCTACTGTTGGGCCTGTACTGTCTGAAGCAGTCCCTAATATTTCTTCCATCACTCCCATTAGCTGTATAGAACCGAGTGTAGAGAACCCTGCCCAAGTCAGCGGTACATGGGGGGAACATATAGACACAGAACACCCTGTTTTACAAAAGGAAGGGATGTAAAGCCGACTCTGCTTTAGAAGCAGTTTTGGAGTAGAGAATCCTTTTTTTCTGGTACTATTTCAGCACAGAGGAAAAATGCTGTTTGGATACAGTATATGGGGGGAATTGTCCCTTCCTCCTGATAGACTGTACATAGGTAAAACTCTGATTAAAGATTAGTTGAGATTTCTTTCAGATGAGATCTATGCATTGATACATGCAACAGGTGACACTGTGTATGATGTGAGTTTTAAATCCCCTGCAGGCCTTGATTATTTTTGGGCATCGTATAAAAAAAAAGCATTCTGCTTTATGGATCCCTTTTCGTGTCATCCCACTCACAAAACCAGCTATTAAGCAAGTTACAGTGCTGTTTAGGAATGAGGGGGTAGCTGTGCATGATGTGACATATTGGTTAAAACAGTGGTGTGTGGTTTTAGGAGACCCATCCCCGATTTTAGATGGGGAACACATATGGACAGGGGGGTGGAAACATAAAGTCCATCTGAATTCTGGGCCACAAGGGCCTAAACATTTGCCAAGTGCTTTCTTCCTGGGATCTGAGAGGGGCCACTGTATTTACCCGAGGCAACCTAAGACATGCTTCAGATGTGGCTCATATCTACACCTTAGCAATGTCTGTGATAGAATAAAATGTGCCTCCTGTCTTCGCTTTGGACATACAAATACAGATTGCACTGAAATTCAAAATTGTAATTTGTGTGAAGCACCAGGTCATGTTTTTAGACGTTGTGAATGGGCCATGCACAATCGATCTGACCATCCTGGTCAGGAAGAAATAGTGGACAAGGCACAAAGTCTGAGCATTTCAATACAGAGAAATGTTAAGGAGAAAAATCAGAAGGAGACAGCACTAGATTCACAGATACAGGGTCCTCTATCTGTTTCAGTTAGCCCTGATGCATTGTGTGTGCAGGACCTCCCCCTCCCCTTCCTTCCCTACCTCTCCTGACTTCTGCGACAGTGGGAGTGGCCCCTGTGGAGGAACACACTTGTGTGGAAAATACCCCGATGGAGATGAAGATTGTGGCAGACTCTCCTGAGGTACAACAATCTGCAGTGGACGTACCAAAGGAAGTCCAGCTGGAAGACATAAGGGACATGCTCCCCCCGAGATGACTGTGCTGGTTTGTAAAAAACGTTCACTGAAAACAGTGAAATCCAAGGCCAAAGTACAAAAAATGGGAAAGGTAGTGCCAGACATCCCACTGTTGAATCCTTATGATGTGCTCCAACCTGCAGATCAGGATAATGGAGATGATTCGGAAGATTCCACAATGATTTCCTTTACCAAAGGGTTTTCCTCTGACTCTGAGGTGGATGACATTATGCCTGTGGACCATGCAATACGGCCTCGTCTAAAACAAAGCAGTTCCCAACCTACACGTAGTCAACGGCTGGGTAAACAGGCAGTGACTTGATTATGTCTTGTATTTTATTTTTGCTATTTCACTCCTGATGAACTATGATGTCTCAACCATATGTTTATAATATTGCCAAGATTAATATGAACATTATTCATAATGGTCGTAGACGAGTAGTAACCTTTTCAGTCCTACGAGACTTTCATGTTGACATTGCCTGTTTACAGAATGTGTGACTGTATACAGTAAATGATCTAGAATGTGCAAAAAAACTGTGGTGTTGGGGCCCGGCCTTTTTTCGCTTACCCAGGCATGATGTGGTGGGGTGGGGGAGGTCTTTAGAGGATGGGATTATTTTATCACACGGGTGGTGGATATAGACCCAGGGAGGGTACTTCTTTTAGATTTCAATCATGGCCAGAAACAATGGAGATTCATTTCTCTATGTGCACCCCAAACGAAAAAAAGGAAGGGAAGATTTATTTACTGCAATTAAACCTTTTTTGTTACGTCTCGACTTTTGAGCTGGGCGGGTGACTTCAATTGCTGTTTACCTGTGGATAGAAAGGCGATTGCAGGAAAAAAAACATATTGCGATACGAATGCTTTAAATAATGTCATACGACAGACAGGGTTTGTCGATGCTTATAGACCAGTGCATGCCTCAGGAGGGTATACCTTTTACAAAGCACAGCTGGCTACAAGAATTGATTTGGTATTGTTTGCTGCTTCTTTGGTGTGTGTGTTCGGGCTGCCACTGTTCCACTGGAGACATCAGACCACATGATGGTGAAGGTTAGTCTATCCCTAGGGACTAGTATCAGCTGAGGAAGAGGGATTTGGAAAATGAATAGCACAGTATTACAGGAGATGCGGTGTGTAGCTGGTATCCAGGACCTGATACAGGCTCGACAATCAGTTATTGAATTAGAACATAATGTAAGCCGGTGATGGGTTCAAACTAAATCTGATATTAAGTATTTTTTTAAGAATTGGGCCTTCCGTTCACGTTCACAGAAATACCTACGTTATTTGACCTTACGGTGGCAGTACATGCAGGTGGTGTCTTTAGTTAATGAGGGATATGGAGAATATGCTTGTCAGATTGTTTAATTAAAGCAACAAATGGAAAAATTATAGTACGGACGGGCCTCTTCTCTTTTATATGAACATCATATAAGGACCCCAGGAAAAACAGCTACAGGAGATATTTCTGAGAGTTGCAGAACGAGGGTGCAACAAGGAGTGATGGTCTCGCTATGCACCCCGTGCGGGGATGTGGTACACTCTCATGATGACATTCTTCATGAGGTCCACAGTCATATGGAAAGCTTGTATACTGCTTCTGAGGTGTCACATGATAAGATTGTAGACTTACTCCGACATTGTGTGCAGCCCCCTTGTGAGCCCGGTCTGCTGTCTGACATGGTGAAACCAATCACTGTACAGGAAATAAGGGCAGCTATTGTTTCTTTAAATAATAATACAACCCCAGGGCCTGATGGTTTGACCTCAGAGTTGTATAAGGCATGGATTTCTGAGTTGGCAGAAGTTTTGTGTGTGGTCTTTAATACAATTCTGGATGGACAGGAGGTGACCCCACAGTTTGGTCATTCAGTACAAATATTTGTGTTTAAAAAAGGAGACAGACGTCTTTTACAGAACTGGTGACCGCTGAGCCTTATAAATTCGGATTTAAAGATATTAATGAAAATCTTGGCAAATCGACTTGGGGTGGTGGCTCCCTTTCTCATCGACCCAAGTCAGGTATTTACAGTAAAAAGGCAAAAGATAACGGATAACCTGATACTATTACGAGAGGTGGTATCTCAAGGACAGAAGAATGTACTGCGGGGATATCTGTTAAGCTTGGATCAGGAACAAGCATTTGACAAAGTTTTGCATTTATTTCTCAAAATGGTGTTGGATCATTATGCTATACCTACTCTCTTCACAACCTGGATTATGAAATTGTATGCCTCTGCATCCTCCAGTCCGTTAATTAATGGATATGTGGGTAGACCTGTAAAAATTGCTTGAGGAGTCCAACAAGGATGCCCCATGAGCCCTATCTTGTATATTTTTAGTTTAGATCCATTGCTCCACTTGATTGGGCATAAGCCTGAGATTAGAGCCATCCATATGCCTGGGGTGTCGACAATTACAAAAATGTTAGCCTATGCAGATGACGTCTGTCTCCTGGTAGAGGATAAGGACTCGGCAGAGTGCGCTTTAAGGGTAATTCAGCGTTTGTCGCAAATTACAGGTTCAGCCTTGACTATTAAAAAGTGTTGTGGATATATTTTGAGTCCTAGTACTGCTCCCCTGGGTGAAATTCTAAATATTCGTATGTCAACTAAAAGTATTACGATTTTGGGTATTATATTTGGGTCTGCAGATATGGCAAGGGAGAATTGGGGAAGGTTTTGGAAAGTAGTGCTGAGATGGTTAAATAGTGGAAAAATTGGCAACAAACTAAAAAGAATCGTATCAATTATTAAGACCCTTTTTTTGCCCCTGTTACCATATGTGGGGATGATATTTCCACCCCCGAGTTCAATGGATGTCTTCATTTTGAGCCAGACATTTCAACTAATATGGGGGAGTCCTTTGAACCCTATTAAGAGGGAGATCCTATATAGGAATGTTAGGGAGGGAGGTTTGCAGATGCTGAACCCAATCATTTATTTACATAGCCTATTTTTGTTTAACACAATATCAGTTTTTATTCATCCTGGTGAGATAGGATGGAAACGGGTGGCGGACCTCTGGGTAGCTCCATTGTTACAATTGTGGTCACAGGGTCTGCTAAGCACACAGAAACGAAAGCTCTGGCCTACATTTGTTGTACATGGGTTGGAGAAAATACGTTGTTGGAAGCTGACTAAGGCGCATCTTTCTGTACCATCCAGGAAGATACTGTATTTAACTATTCAAGAGGGGTCCTATCAGATTCCAGTGGCGTATCCTTCATTGTGTTGCGGTGACCATCCTTTGGTGGAGACTTATTTAACTGATAAGAGGCCTCCACTGCGAATGTGGGATGTGCTGTGGTTAAACACATGGTCATTTGGGGGTAAAGGGTAATGCTAAACACAAATGCCTTGAGGAGAGGTTTTGCCCCAGGGAGAATTATCAGAGCCTGATTGAAACACAAGAGCATTTCTTCATTCTGTGTCCATATGCTGTGGAATTCTGGCTTGAACTGGATCACAAATGGGGTGGGGTGGGATGGACAAAGGTTACGTAAGTCAATCTTATTACAGGGTCTGCACAACTTTCGATGCATGTTGAAGTCGGAACTATCAGATTAATTATTACTATCATAAAGTTTTTGATGTGGCCGGTTTGATGCAAATTTGTTCTGCAGCAAGAATACATCTCTCCACAGATTCTGGTATGTATGATTGAAAAAGAAATTGTTAATCATGCAAATTTTGATAAGGAAAATATGTCTTGGGAGCAAAGGAAAAAACATTGGAAGGAGTTTCCATTATGGAGTATGAACTAAGAACCTCCTGAACTAAGTATGAACAGTTTGGTGAACACAAAGGGAGAGGTGGTGGGGTGTTCCTTTTTAAATTTTTTTTTTTCTTCACAGGGGTGTGGTGAATTATGGTGTCTTTTAAGGACTCCTGTTTTCTCCTGTTCCCTGTTCTGAAGGTTTCTTGCTGAATTTTGTTTGTTTGACTTACTATTGTTTTTTTGTATTGATGACTCCTTGCAAATTTTATTTTTTTAGGTATCACTCACAGACCAAGGGAATTAGTTTATAAATTTTCCTTGACCCATGTATGTATTATGTCACAGAATTTGTCATGTGTACTTCTGATTTTTCTGGAGGTCATGTATTGTGAGTATTGCTTTGTATTGTTTAATGTCACAGTACTGTACTTATATTTTCTGTAATAAAACTTTCCCTACTCTTTTTGAGAAGCGCCATGAGATCTTTAACATCCACCTGAAGGGACCTCGGTTTAACATCTCACCTGAAACACGGCACCTCAGGAGTGCAGTGTCAGTATTGGATATTAACCCAAGTGGCTGGTGTGGGGCCAGAACCCACAGCCTTCTGATCTCCCGGTTTCAGAGGCAAGTGTGCCACCTGCTGAGCCACTGACACTTAAAATCAAAATCAAAATCCAACCGCTGTGCCAATGGGCCAGCCAACTACCAGTTTTTAATTAAATATTGTGTAGTGTTACCAAAATTAGGAAAAATAATTTATATTTTTTTTTTACAAAACCATCATGTAGATTTATATATCAATACAAAAAACAGTATTGATAAAATCTGTCAATACAACAAAAATAGTATTGATACTATTCTGACCCTTTCACAAGCAATGCCTACAAAAACTAGAAAGGGCAAGGGTTGTAGAAGGGAGAATGAAATGTTAGCAATGCAATTGTGGACATAAAATTAATGGAAATTATGTTGAAAACTACCAGTTTTTAATTAAATGTTGTGTAGTATTACCAAAATTTGGAAAAAAAAATATATAAATTTTTTTTTTACAAAACCATCATGTAATTGTATATATCAATACAAAAAATAGTATTGATAGTCTGTCAATACACAAACTATAGTATCGATACTATGTGTGCCATTTTACGGCTGTGTCACAACTAAAAAATATATATCAATATTATCAAAAAGTGGTTGCAGATAGTATTGCTATACATAGAATATAGTATCGACACATACAAACAGCAGCAACAGAACTGGTTCTTAACACACTCATAACACACTTTCATTTAAAACAAAATATGTTTTTATCCCCAATAGTATCAAAGTTAGACTTTTCCAATGATAATTTTATTTTAAATGAGATACCTTTGGAACCCCTAGAAATGTATATTTTTAAATGAAACCCTGGAGACAGCTAAGCTGATGTATCGATATGTTGCTACATCTTCCACATTGTGCAGCGATACATAAAAACATAAAATGGTTAAAAAAGGTGATAGTTTAAAAAAGTGAACGTTTATTTTCTTATTTTTGGCCATGAAGCTTTTGCCCTCTGGTTTCCACCTATTCCTGGCATTCAGGCCTTCGTACCGGCAACCTCTGGTCTTGTCAACTGCTCCCACCACTGTCAGACCACTGGGGATCCACATGAAGAGGACCCTAGGAGTACTAGCAGTGGTCATAAAGGCAGCCAAGGTGCATGGGGTTCTTCGAGTTTTCTCCCCTTTTACCTTTACTCTCACCTATCTTCTTCTGATGCTGGGCAGCCCCCCCCCATATGACCACATATGCACTACACCTCTGCAGAGGAGACAGGCTCCCCACCCGCCATGGTGTCACTGCAGCAGTGGAACCCAGTGCAAGTCCTCCCCAGCTGGAAGCGCTATAGAGCAGCAGTGCTACCCCTTCTCAGCCACCTATCTCAGCTACCTGACCTAGTTTCCAAGTCTGCTCCTGAACTGGATCACCAGTGTGGGAACACAACACACTAGTCCAAATTTGTATTTTTTTAAACTCCTTTTCCCTCTGGTCACTGGCCCCTGAGATCTCCCTCAGACGTAGCCTCTTACAGGCAGCTTTCTCCCACCCAGTCAGAGCCCCCCCCAGGTCATGTCCCCCAATAGAACTCCATCCTGCGCCCACGCTTGCAGTCAATGCCCCCAGCTTGTACCCCCTGAGGCAGGGCCGCCACCACCTACCTTGGCACTCCATGAATCCAGTTGGCAGGCAGGGTGAGGCATAGGATATCGGAGACCTGACTGGGCTGGATCTGGTGGTGGGCATGGGGGCTGCTGTAGGGCATGTCATCATCCTCCCAGGCACCAGTTTTTCCTTTGTTTGTGAGACGTGATCCCCAGAGGTGTGGATGTGCAATGACATCCTGTGTGAGATGGGCATGTTCCCACACCCACCTGCAGGACATCCGCTGTTGCCTCCACCTCCTTCCAAGGTGTCCCCCGACTGTAGCAACCCCAGTATCCACTGGGAGTCACTTGATGCCGGGGATCCACAACCCACCCCTTCCCAGAAGAGGAGAGCAGTCCTCCGGTCACTTAATCCTCTACGCCCCATCCAACCCCCGACAACCCGAGCAGGCTCCCAAATCCGGGTCGCAGGTGTGGTACGAGGTAAGGCATCCAGCGCCTCAGCCCTCGGTGCCACTGGGCAGGCCTAACAAATTTTTTTATTTTTAACAAAATATATCGACATGCATAGAGATTAATCAACATATAAGAACTGTATCGTTATGATCTAGTCATGTTGATTGGACTCAAAGCTTTCATTAAAAAAAAAAAAAATTAATGATGAACTGCACTGAATGTGAAGGTGATTTTTCCCAGTACAAGCTGTGTTTTAAATACTGGTTTTAATTCTCTTAGTGTTCCATCTATACTGGGCTATTAATAAACACAGTGGTAGTTTCTGATTTACACTCTGGTACTGAGGGCAATTTAAGAACCGTATGATGTAGTTTATGTCCCTCTCACTCAGAAAGTTCTATAGTAGAATATGGATGCATTGTGCCAACAATGGAAGAGCAGAGCAAGGGACATAAACTACATCATCCAGTGCTAACATTGTGCTTACTACCTGTGTGTAAATCAGAAACACCCAAAAAGATAATTAAAAGCCTGTAGCGACGGAACAGTAACAGAACTGGACCCAGTAAAAATCAGCTTCTATAGGAGAAAATGACTTACAGGTTCAGTGAAGTTCTCCTTTAAGTGTCTAATCCTAACAGTTCAAAATACAGTTTCAAGCTACATAAAATATGGTAAAAAATTATTTTTGGAAATGGCCAGAAGATATAAGTGGTTGTTATTCTTTTCTACTTTCAATATATAGAAATTATGTACTTACCGTAATTATGATCTTTCTGTGTACTGTATCTTCACCATTCATCACAGATGGGTACTGGCCGGAGGTCAGGACCCGTGGGGCTCTTTTTTTTAAAAGGGCCAGGCCAGGCCGGCGCAGCATCGGCACCATCCTCGAGGCCGACGTACTCACGGGCGCCGAGGATTGGCAGCTAGCGGTCGACTCCACCTGACTACCAGTTCTGAGTCGCCGGAGAGGTAAGAGGAAGGGATGGAGGGTGGGACAAGGGAGTCCAAGGGACAGAAAAGGAAGGAAGAGCTGAACCAAAGGAGAAATAACGACTGAGAGGACAGCAGACAAGATGAAACTAAAGGGATTGGGTAGGGGCCCAATCTCTGGAAGCGGAGGAGGAGGGGAAGGGGGAGAAATTTCAGGAGAGAGTGAGAGAACACAGGATCAGGACCCTTGTCCTTCACCAGATTGTATAGGAACTGCAAGGAGTAGCAAAGCTTACTTGCCAGTATTCAAGGCACAGAATATATGGCATACCCCAAAAGCAGAGTGGCTATACTGGAGAAGGACAGGGACAGGGATTAGTACTCTCTCTGAAAGAAATTTGAAAAAAAAAGAGGTCTTTTTTAACATTTGGATGACAGGAGGAGGGCAATCAACAACTCCCACCTGCTAGGGTGGAGATATGCTGTAAAGAAGGAATGCCACTCGGCTGTACCCTTTATAGGGAAGAATTACACCCCTGTGTTCCCATTTACCCTATCAAGAGAGAGGCACAGAGGGAGGCGGACCCAGAGACTGAGGCCCCAGGGGAATGGTGGGCGGGATTGTGATGAATGGTGAAGATACACAGAAAGATCATAATTACGGTAAGTACATAATTTCTATATCTTATCTGTGTCAATCTTCACCATTCATCACAGATGGATGAGTACCAAGCCCCCCGAAGGGGGTTGACTGATTGCACCCTAAGGGACAGTGTCCCTTAGCCCTCAGTGGGTGACACACTAAGGGGGGGGGGAACCTTCTGGGCCTGGGGAGGCCCGAGAGTGGGGAGAGTGAGACGGGGTCCCCCCAGAGGAGGAAGGAAGTTGCCCTGACAAATGCCGTCTCGCCCTATGGGAAAAGAGATAGGTTCCCTGGTGAGCTGAGCAAATCACCCTACGCCGGGCCAAGGGTGACAACCGTGAAAGGCGAAGCCATGCCGATCTTCTGGTACAGATCGCTGTCCCTACCACCCTGGTAGCTACCTCGTTGGTGTCATAAGATGCCCTTGCTTGGTGCCCTGCTAGCTCCAGGCCACGTGCAGAGAGAGCGATGGCTTGCCTGGTTTGCTCCGAGTCAGGCAAAGCAGCTAGGATCTGACCCAGCGCTGACCACAAGAACCTGTTGTAGGCTGCATAGTAGGCCTGATGAGCGGAGATGGAGAGAAGCAACCATGCTGAGTAGAAAGTCCTCCTTCCCCAGAAATCAAAATCCGAAGAGTCTTGATCAGGGGGGCCAGTCACGGTGGAGGGCACGAAGCCCGTCAGGAGTGTCCAGGTGCATCAATCCGGACTGCGGATGAGGCATGGAACCTGGAGACTCCGGGTGTGCGCAATACCTCTGGCTGAGGTCCCTAGGGGCAGGAACTCCGGAGAAGGGCCTCTTCCAGAAACGCATGGATGCCTCCTGAAAGAGCAGGCCAGGGGGGCACGCACAAGGGTGGCCACCCGAATTGCCTAGAAAGGCGTGCATACCGCATGCTCTGGATTGCTCATGGATAGAGGGAAAGTGAAGGTCCTCCAACATCCTCGGAGGAAACGCTGATACTCCAGAGATCAGCGGCAGGAGAGATGTGGACAGAAGGTTCCTCACCCCCAGAAGAGGGGGATGAGGAGCTGGAGGTCACCATCTGCTCCGAGGGTGGCTGCTCGGGGGGAGGTTGAAAAACCTGACTGTCCAAGGCCCTAACGTAAGCAGGGAACCGAGAAGCCACCGCTCTGAACTGCTCCCAGGTGAGAGGCCCAGTAGGACCAAGAATGCCCGGGAGCGCTGGAGAATGTGGCAGAGGGGTAGGGGCAGAGCCGAGGGAAGGAATTGGCTGGCCTCTGCCAGGGCTAGGGAGTGGACCATGGACACCCGGGGAAGGTGTCCCAGAAGACTCCGCAGCTGACAGCTGTACAACCACGTTGGTACTGCCTAGGCTGCGCCCAGAAGAATCCCTCCAGTGAGGCGACCGGGGCCGTATAGGTCCAGAAGGATGGTCCCCTGCCTCCAAAGAATAGGACCCTCTCAAGGAACCAGAAGGGGAAGGGAGAAGTCCGCACTTCGGCTTCATCCAGGGCCCGGGTGGACCCCAGAGAAAGGCCGGCGCGCCGACCCCACACCCCTCGACCCCTCAGAGTCCGAGAAGGTCCTGGTCCTCGGAAGGGTCAGCCTAGGTAGCTGGCAGCTCTGGGATGTCCCCGAGGGGGAAATCAAGGGCGCAGCACCCTCCCCAGCTGTAGGCTTCCCGATGGGCCCCAAAGTTGGGCGATTGAGACACACCACGGGAGGGGGTACGTCTGCTGAAGGGTCAAGGAACCCTCCCAGACCAGGCTGCAAGGCTATGGTGGCACGCACCACAGCTTGCTGGTCAGTGCCACTGACCCCGATCTGGAGGGGAACCCGACGCTCCTCAGCAGGGGACTGACTCCGACTCGTCGAAGAGACCACCGGCTCACCTCCTGTGCAGTCAACCCCGAAGGGTGTGACTGCCCATCCGACTCTGAGCCGGACTCCGACTCCGAAGAGGTGGAATCCGAGATCCTGAGCCAGACAGTAGGAGGGCGAGGAAAAGCGACCTTCGTGAAGGGCCCAGAAACCGTGGCAGTGGCCAAGGCCACCCCCGCGCCCTCCATGGCCCGGGGGCAGAGCTGGCAGAAGGCGGTAGGGCAGCCGAGACCAAAGGTCCGGAGCTAGGGCCAGCCGCGGCGCCACCAAGTCCATCGGCACCGGAAGCGGCGCCGAGGACAAAGATGGCACCGGCGGCAGCCCCAACAGCGGCTCCGGAGACTCAGACACCGCCAGGCCCCCCGGCGCCGTGAGCGGCACTGAGAGTCAAGCGGTGCCACGCGCTCCGAGTGCAGGCTCGGCACTGACGACGCCGCCAGGCCACATGGCACCATGAGCGGCACCGAGGGCCAAGGCGGTGTCGACTGCCCTGAAAATGGACCCGGCACCGCCTGGCCCCCAGCGCCACGAGCGGTGCCGAGAGCAGAGGTGGCGCCACGGGCGGCGCCGACCAACGACTCCGAGGTCGCGGCGCCGTGCTCAACCTCGGCGAGTGGCACCGGGCGGGAACATAGTGGCGTGCGCGGATCAGGGTCATGGCGCCCACGAGCAGAGTCGGCGCCTGGCGCCGCCAACAGGGCCCACGGCACGAGGCGAGATGGCACCGGCGTCGGCGCCGTCAAGGCCCTCGGCACATGACGGCACGAGCCTCAATGACACCGACCGGCGGTGTCAGGGCGGTGCCGACCGGTCTTGGAACGCGGGAAGCGACACGGGGGCCTTCACCCGAGGGTGATTGCCATGGCGGCGCTTCCCGCCCACTCCCGGGGGAAGCAGGACAGGCCTCCTGTGCCACGGGAGGAGCCTCGACCAAGGCTAGGCTACAGAAGGTCGAGGCTCCCTCCTCCACGGTCCGTATAGAACTGGGAGGGGACCCGGAGAAAAGGCCGAGAGAGCGCGGCTTGGCCCGACGAGTGCAAACCCATCCCCCGAAAGTCGGCAGAGCTCATCCAACTTTCCACGCTCGCTGTTCGAGGACGCGGTGGTCCATAGAGAAGTAGGTGTCGCACGAATCCATGTCGTGAAATGGGCCAAGACACGCGAGACACCGGTCATGCTGGTCAGTCACGGAGAAATTGCGGCCGCACGGGCACTGATGCATAGGGGCCGCCCGCTTAGAGAACTTCTTGCCCTCCGACCGCGGCATGACCTACGGAAAACAACACCAAAAAGACCGACGCCGCTTAATGTTAATAAAAATGAAAGATCTTACCGGCGACGCCAAGTGGAGGCAGAACCCAGAACCAGCAGACTGCGGACTGGCGACGGAAATATTGCAGGCGTAAGGCCTAGAAAAACTGACAGACTTCAAACTTCAGGCTTCCCGCAGGCGACCTCGACGGGAGATGAAGAACTGGTGAGTCAGGCGGGTCGAGCAACAACGGCTAATCCTCGGCGCCACGTCGTACTCGCCTCGAGGGTCGGCGCTGACAAGCGCGCCGGCCCGCCTGCCCTTAAAAAGGCCCCCGCGGGGTCCTGACCTCTGGCCAGTACCCATCTGTGATGAATGGTGAAGATTGACACAGATAAGATACTGCTATTCCTCGCATGGTCAATGAAAATGGAAAAAAATGTATTCCCTTCCAAATTACAGAAGCTGAATTAATTGTCTTTGTAAAGTTATATACTGAAGTGGATACCTGCTTTTAAGGGCTACCTTAAAGAAGTTTTGCTGAAGCACTTTGTAGAAAGGTTAAGTAATGGAATGTTTGAACTGCTAAAACGTACTGCTGGAAGAAATGTATGCTTAGAGTGACACTGAGCACAAGGCATGCAATACCTACCTTCCACCTTTGGTGGCAGAAGAACAGAGGGGGGCAGGATTACATGGGTGTGAGGGTCCCATGGGGTTTGGCCACGAAAGGGTCCACTGTGGTAGCGGGGGAATCGTCGTCGGATGTGAGTGTGGTTCACCACCCGATCTATGCTTAGTACTGCAAGGGGAATAAAAATGAAACAATTACTGCATACTACAAGGAGATTAAGAACAAAGCAGAAAAAGACAGGGCATATAGTACTATTGTTACCTCTCCCTGGTAAGCTTTTATTTATCACTTCAGTTCGACCCCTTTTCCTCCTTTTTTTCAACACTTACTTGTTTCCTCTGTCCTGGCCCTTCCAGCCTAACATACACATCCCACAGGGCTTACCTTTACTCTGGGAAGTCCCCCATCAATTATCTTCCCCCACATGGCAGAGCTTGGGGAGCTGGTCCCACCCACCCGGAGCACAATCCAGATATCTGGAGGAAGCACCTGGTTGGTAGTGGAAAGCCGGCAGAGGGGTGGGTCGCCATCCAGCTAGGCTGAGTTTGTTTCTTCCCTGGTATTCTCTCCAGAGCCACCCATCATGCTGTGATGATGCGCATGTGCATCGACTTAGAATTTTACATGCATCGCCTCCGGCTTGAGAGTGTAATCTCCCATTGCAACCAAGTGTCCCTTGCTCTGCTACCACCCGACTTCCGCCAGGTGGCAGGCAGGTAGCGGTACACAGGAATCCCCCCTTCCTGAGACAGAAGAGTTGACCATGGGACATTGCATCCTCCCTCCCCCGGTCAGCCCCTGAATGAACAGAGTCCATTCCTGAACTCGGTTCAGCAGTGCACTGCCACTGTGCTAGCAAGCTGGCCCCAAGTCATTTCTTCCACTGTCCCACAAAAGGGAAGGAAGGCACTGCACATTCCCAATCCATATTACTTATGTCTTGTTCTCCTTTTGTAATAGGTTTCTCTCTTTTTTTCTTTCTGTCTTTCTGGTCTTCAAAACCAGCTCTGTATGTAGTCTTTGTATTGTGTCATTATAAGGGCCCTAACCAGTGATGTCATTGTTTGTTTTTGATTTCCTCAGTAACCCGCCCAAGACCTATGGCTCTTCATACATTTGAATGAATATGGATGGCACGGTGCTATTCGCATCTGGCACCTCTGCCCCTGATTTGACTGTGCAGCTCCAGTGTGACTGCCACAGAAAACATATGAGGACAGATTAAAATACCTCAGTATGTATACACTTGAAGAGAGGAGGGAATGGGGGGATATAGCAGAGACCTTCAAGTATCTTAAAGGCTTGAACAAAGTGCAGGTGTGTGACATCTTTCACTACAAGAGTTGTACAAGGATGAGGGGACATGATATGAGGTTGGAGAGGGGCAGGATAAGAGGAGATGAGATGTGAGGAAGGTTTTCTTCACAGAGAGGGTGGTAGATGATTGCAATAGCCTAGCCCAGGAAGTGATGTGTGCCAACACAATAGGAGGCTTTAAACATGCATGGGAGAGACATAAGGGAACCCTAGATGGGGGAAAAGAGGCGAAAGCCAATGACCAAGTAGGGTCAGTGGCCTCTGAAGCAGGCAGGGAATACGGGCAGACTAGGTGGGCCTAGCAGTCCTTATCTGCCATCAGTTACAATGTAACAGTATCCAACTCTGGTTCCGCACCAGTCAGCTTACCCTCATTGCCAAAAAGTACGTCTCCATGACCTTTGGTACTAGTCAGCATCTGGATGGAATCCAAACTCCCTCCGACTTCATGGCTCTGGGGACGGTTCCGAGTTGGAGGTTGACTCCTTTAAATATGGGAGTGTTTGGCTTGACTGCCAGCTTGACTTCCCTCTCTTTATTAATACTTTCTGTAGCCAGCTGCTTCTCAGGATTGGTGCACTTCACAGATATAAAGGCTGTATCCCCCGGCTAGGTACAAAATCATTATAAAAATGATACTCCTAGCCTTTGATTATGGGGTTCTAATTTAAAGCACTGCCCCTTATCCACTCTAGCCAGATTGGATCCCCTGTACTATTCCTCCTGCTCCTTTGCTCTTGACTACCACACACACACACACACACACACACACACACACACACACACACACACACACTGCTGCCTGTACTCTACTCTCTCCCTCCCCAGTCTTAACGGCCTCCACCTCTCCCAGTGTGTCTCCCTCCTGTCAAAGTACTGGTTTTGGTCTCTCTATCGCTACCTCAGCACCCTCCTAATTTGCCCTCCTCCCTAGCCTCGAGGAAAGGAGGGACAGGGGGGACACGACAGAGACTTTCAGATACCTCAAGGAAATCAACAAAGTCCAAGAGGGTAGCATCTTTCAGAAAAAGAGATGTGCAAGAACAAGGGGGCACAATTTGAAGATAGAGGGGGGACGGCTCAGAGGTAATGTGAGGAAGTATTTCTTCACAGAGAGGATTGTGGATGCACGGAACAGCCTTCCTGAGGAGGTTGAAGAGTCAAAAACAGTGGTGAAATTCAAGAATGCATGGGACAGACATAAGGCAATTCTAGTTGGGGGTAGGAGGAAGTAGACTGTTGGTTAAGTAGGATCTGCAGCTTATCCATTAGGTAGAGAAATGGGCAGACTAGATGGGTCAAGCGGTCCTTATCTGCTGTCAGATTCTATGTTTCTATGTTTCTCCACCCCCCTTCCTATTCCCTCTGCTCTGCTGGCTCTCATTCTATAACTGTCCTGTGGGCCAAAACATCTGCTGCTTAGTTTGCCTTTACTTACAGACTACCCAGACTCTGGACTAACCATCCCCCTCTATCTGGTCTGCTATCTCCCCCTCTTCCTTTAAGGCACTGCTCCAGTCCTGCACCACCTATGTTTTTCTCCTGCACCCAACTCCCATCCCCTCCCACAAACCGAAACACAGAAAGCTGCTGACACTCTCCCCTGCTCTCCTTGGTCCCTCGATCAACCCTTTCTGCCTATCCCACCACCTATTAAAGTTCTCCACTGTTTCTGCCCTGACTAGTGTTTCGGGTAGTTTGTTCTACCCCTCCACCACCCTCTCTGTGAAGCAGTACTTCCTCAGGTCCCTTCTAAATGCTCCGCCACCACCACCAGTTTCTTATTATTCCCCTGGTATATGTGTTGCCTCTGGTTGTGAAAAGCCCTCTGGAGCCCACTTTGTTAATATTCAGCATGTATTTTAAAGGGGAACAGTCAGCACTAAGAGCCCCACACTTAAGAATGGGGCTGGTCCTAATTTGCACTCTGTGAGTAAAACATTTTGTTTACTTACTGTTCAATCAATCAGTCAAACAATCAATCAATCTTTATTTAACCAGGTGGAGCACCATTGAGTAAAAAAAAAACTCATTCACAAGGTGGGCCTAGGAGGAACATAATCTGTACAAATGGCAGATATACACAATACAATACAGATAATCTTGTCACAGCCAAGGGCCATTACAAGGTACAAGTAATGCAAAAAAACAAAAAAAGTAAAAATATAGAAGATTATACAAAACACAGATAACCCTGGCACAGTAGGATGACCCTAAGACGTGCCCAGTAAAAGGATAAATAAATACAATGCATGCTATAGGGCAGGTAACAGTGCATGTAAAATGAGTGCTAAAACAAACAATATTCACTTCAGTATAGTAGATTCTATTACACTAATTCTGTTGACATGCAAGCTGACATTTTATGTAACTACAAATCCCAAAATCCATTGCAGCTGACATCAGAGGAGGGCTGCAGCAGTTTCAGATTCAAAAGCCTGCAGTGTATTTTAGAGCTTTTATAAGCTCCAGTGATATGGTTCCTGGTTCAACTGTTCTCCTGGGGCTAAGCACAGTCATCTGTGAACATACTTTGCACAGAAATGGCAGCAGGAACAGCAAACAAAAGATCAGAGCTTATAAAACTTTAACGTACTGCAGCCTACTGAACCTTCCACTGCTACAGCTCTCCTCTGGTATCAGCAGTAGGGGATTCTGGGATTTCTCGTTACAGAAAATGCCAGCTTGCGAGTCAACAGAATTAGTGTGATACAAACTACTATACTGCAATAAATAGTAATATGCTATACTTAAAAAGTGTAAGTTACAGACCAGCCCCACACTTGGGTGTGGGATTCTTAGTGCTTACAGTTCCCCTTCAATGTTTCAGTCATGTCCTCTCTGTCCCTTCTGGCCTCCAGTGAATACATGTTGAGGCACTGTCCCTGTTCGTATGTCCTCTTGTTGCCCCTGAATCATTCTGATCCCCCACCTCTGCACAATCTCCAGCTCGGTGATATCCTTTTGCAACATGCATATGTTGCTACTGATCATACAGCTGCAGCATCTCCTTGATGTGCTCAATTTGCAATGAAAAATCAGCCCATGTAAGCAGTGCTGTCAGCATCAGAGGACAATGACTGATTACAACTGATGATGCCACTGGTTGGCGCACATATAATGGCTCAATCGGCAGGGCTACATACAGAGCTAGGTTTAAAGGCCTGGGTGACAGAAAACAAACAAAGCAGAGAACTACATGGAAAGAGGACTGCAAGCAGCCTTTTGCTTTATTTAATTTTTTGTGTAACTTTGCAATGTGTTCTACTGCTGCTCCTCTTCTTGCCTCCTAGGGACCCTCTGGCAAACTAGATGCTGCTACATCTTGATAATGCTGTTCTGGTGATGAAAAGACAAATAAATTCTAGTGTTGCTTGGGTTATTACCTTACAAGATCAGATACCATCATTTTGGTTGGCTTTTCGATCGACTCGAATGCATAGACATCCGACCAAGGATCCAGCCTCTTAGGATCCACAATAAGTATCTGAGGCATCTGTGGATCTGACCAGGATCTGATGGATCCAATCATCGGATCAAGGTATCAGGCCATTGGAGCCAATGACTCTTACCTTGGAAGCATGGATCTGACCTCAGATCCACAACTATCCGACTATGGACCCGAAATCTGACTCTGATCAGATCACAGTTAGAGGGGGATACCACCATTATCTGACGAAGGGTTGTCGGATCCACAAAAACACTATCTGAGCACCACTTATAAATGCATGCACATCTGAACACACAGATACACACACACAGCTAAACACAAATACAGATATACACACAAACACCTAAACACACACACACACACACACACACACACACACACACACACACACACACACACACCACCACACTCTCACTCACATACAGTACACCACATGAAAAAGCAGGGCAGACTGGATGGACTGATGGTCTTTTTTTGCTGACATTTTCTGTTTTCTATGTTACACACATGCATGCACACACACAGGCGCACGGGCACACATACATATGGTGGCCTGTGATTTTGGCGACTCCGTAATAATAAGGCCAAAATCAGCGAATGCATTTCAGCGAGTACACAAACAGCGAGTGGTACATATCACCGATCGGCGAAACGGCGAAAAATGCTTTTCCCCCTCCCAGAGGTGCTACAACCTAGGAGCTGGTTATATAAGTAAGAGAGATGAGGAGGGCAAAGTCCCCTATGGAAAAGCATCTGTCGCCATTTTGGCAATCAGTGATACGTACCGCTTGCCATTTGTGTACTCGCTGAAATGTATTCACTGATTTTGGCCTTGCTATTATGGACTCCCCATATTCACATAGAACCACACACACACACACACACACACACACACACACACACACACACACTCACACTAATCAGCCTCCCTGTTTATCCTTAATCAGTTAATGCTTCATTCACTCCCTCTGCAGACTTGAACAAACAACTGAGGAGGGTCATCACAGTGGTTGAGTGTACTCAGCTGCATCTTGGGCCTGGCAAGACACCTGGTACATGTGGTAAGAGTTGCCTTGCTGCACATCCTCTCATTTGTTGTCACTTACATTCTGAATGCTGCCACTGCCTGGATGACAGAAGGCAAACACAATAGACCCCCACTGGGGGTGGGTCATCTAGCATTTCCTATATTCTCCTAGTGGGTTTAAATTCCTTTCCAGGGCTGCACTATGTAATTCTTGCTACAGCAGCACCTTTTAAATATGAGAATGAGACACCTTGTGTGTTTTGCTGTATAAAAGTAAGTACGTACTGATGTTTGGTGCTACCACAGCGACAGGGTTCAGGTACGTGAGTTTCATGTTTTCAGCTATGGTACTGGCATACTCCTCCATCTGCTCCATCAGCTTGGCAGTCCCGCTCTCCGCCTGCTGAAGTGTATCCCAGTGTTCCCTGTTTTCCAGCGCCATGGCTGCACTCTCTGCCCTGAGAACATTCTAAACAGCCAACACATACAATCAGATCAGACATCAAAATACTCTCCTTTCAGAGATGTGGGAGTTAAGAAATGCAAGGATGGACAGATCTGATTTTAAAAATATATAAAGGGTGTTTGATCTTGTATTATATCATTGGATGTTAATCGACAGTATTACAAGATCTCATAATTCTATCAATGAATTTCAGCAACAGTATTACAAGGTTTTTTGTATGCTTTAGTATTAAGCAAATCCAGAGAGAGAGGGGGACAGAGAGAGAGAGAGAGAAGAGAGAATAAATGATGGCAAAGGGTGGTATACAAGGAAATAATACCATCGAGGGGTCCGACAGCCGTATCGCGACAAGCTCAAAGGGTGAGTAGTCTTTATGACCTTGTTCCACCCCAAGATGGTATTATTTCACAAGAATGCTGGATTTTGCCATCTTTTATCTTATATAATGCATTAGGCTGGGCACTTTTTGCTGTGTCCTGTGTTTTGCTGTAGTGTTGGGGGGGGTAGGGTGGCTGTTACATGTGTTATTAAGGAACTTGTTACAAGTGTTGTTAAGGGGCTTGTTACTTGTGTTACTGGAGTTGTTTGCAGTGTGTTGGGTAGTAATGCATTATTAAGGCAACGCATTAATGTAGCAGTCATTTGTATATATAAACATGGATGTGAACTTTTCCCCATTGAAAAGGCCATCATTTATTTCACTGTATACCTGTGACTAATCTATCAATTAAATATATATGCCTTCACTAATCAAACAATTACAGCTATATACTTGCACTAATTAAAGTTACATACAGTAACTACACTAATCAAACAATTAACAGGACAATACTGATAACACAATTAATACATCATTAGGAAGGTAGTCAAACTAATTAACAAGCTGAAAATTAACCTGGAAAAAAAGACACACAAAACCCTCTCAAACCCAGAAATCCTCCAAACTCCTACCTGCATTCACTGTACACCATTCCCTCCTTGCTGCAAGAAACCTTCATGTGCCATAACGTGATTGCAAATGCAATCTCCATAACAATAACCATCGTAATGTATTATATTCAGCAAACAATGGATAAGGGTGGATCACTCGTACATATACCCATCTCAGGGACTGATTAGGGCAATAAAGCCACTCACCATTTGGGCTTGTGGCCTTATAGCTCTAATTAGCCCCTCAATGAGTATAAATCCTTGTATACCACCATTACCCATTATTTATTCTGTATATAATACACATATACACACACACATACACATAGGTAGTATAGATATATAGTGTTTCTTATGTATTAATGTGTTATTAAGGTGTTAATAACACATGAATACAGTGTAATTAGCTAATTGATATCATACTAGCTAATTGGTTACTACCATATATGGAAATATATGATGGCTTTTCCTATGGGGACAAGGGCCCAACCATGTGTTATATATAGGATATGACATGGGTGAGAGTGAGATAGTAGAAATATCTCCACTCAGTACGAGTGGGATATCAAGAGTTCAGTAGCAGCAAGTGAAGATACTTCTACTGTCTCACTCGCCCCCTTCTCATATTTGATTTGTACAACAGGCGTGGATCTCATTATTCTGGCAGTTTCTGCATGTGTTTCATTGTGCTTTTCATAATAAGTCCTGTTTTTTAAAGCAGCTGGTGTGACACGTCAATGTGCAAACTCGACACTGGCAGTGTGGTTTCCATGACATTATTTAAAGTAGATGCTCTTTCATTATGCAGCCATATGTTTGTTGGCTGGCTAGTGTGTTTTGACTGGGCGTGTTACTCGGGAGTCTTTTCTAAGCATGCGCACCATCATTTGTGAAACTGCAGTGTGGGAGAAGGTTTGGCGTGTAGCGTGTTGGCAGTCAAGTGGTTCGTGTTGTGGATTCTAGCTTGGGAGATGCTCGTGGTTTCTGGGTGTTCATACTACAGTGGTCAGTCAGAGACAGGCTTCTGTTTTCAGAGCGGTAACTGCTTTCAACAAGAGGTTGGTTCTGGGGGGCAGGTATGCTGTGAGGGACCGTCTCAGCTGCACTTTCTTCAATTAAAGTCAGCCGTTCGTCATTCATTTCAAAGCTGATGTCCATGTTTTGCTGTAATTATTTTTTTTGTTTGACTCAAAGGTGAAGGCTATGGATGACAGTGGTTTAACAGTTTCAGGTAACTGCTTTAAAGACTGTAGCAATTCTGTGCATTTACTGTATGGAGCCAACGGTTTAAGTGTGGCACCTGTAAAGGAGTTTTTTTTCTGTTACTTTGACTGCTAAAGAGAACAGAGTGGTGTTTACTGGCTGAACAGAATTTGTTTTTAGTATGGTAGAGGTAAGACTTCGGTCAGTGTTCACACGGAGATGCTTCATTTTAAAATGAAGACTTAAGAATGTTTTCAATGAATGACCTGCAGTCTCACGCTCCACTCAGCTCGCACTGGGAAAAGAATAGCTTTGCACTGTGACGTACCCAGCTTGAGAACATAGTAGTTATGACATACCCATCATGAAGATATCACTACTATCTCACTAGTGGCCCGTGCGATGGTAGTTATATCTTCGCTTATACAGACCCACACCTGTTGTATAAATATATTTATACAACATATGTTTTGAGATAACTGCCCAGATAAAAAGTGATATCTCTCCGAACATGAAAAGATAATCTATCATTTCTTGGTGCATTATGTCATGTTATGAAATGGGTAGAAAGAATTCTGAATTCTGATTGGCCGAGAGCAGCTTTCAGCTGGGCCGTTATCCCAGCACAACAGGCCAGCTGAAAGTATTATGTTTAAAAATGCATAAAATTTACTAAAAATCGCCCATTTCATAATTGCAATGAGGCACTCCAGGGGGTGTGTTATGGTGGGCTAAGGGCCCTTCTCGGGAGATGGAAACCCTTGGCTATGCCTTGTACTTCAACCCACCCACCCCCGTCATACCTTATTGCTTAAGTGATATCTTTTCCTTGTGTCACTATGTCACAGGTAAGCAATAACACGTGACAGAGCATGCGATTATTGAGTAATTACCACACACCCTCCCACTCTATGGGCTGAAGGCACAAGGCATTAGTTAAGTGTGTCCTTTAATCACGGGGTAGGAGGGAAGTGTCATAATTACCCAATATCCCATAAGCCCTGATGTGTGTTAGAGTGTAAATAAAATGGCACCAAAATAATAATAAAAAAAAAACATAAGACAAAATAAATCTTTAAAGAATAAATAAATATTCATCACCAGTTCTCATGCCAAACAGCTGTGTTTGCCCCATAAAAGAGGTCAAACTGGCTGGCAGGTAAGTCACTCATGTTATTATTTGAAACTTTTTTTGTTTTTCCCAACTGTCAGTTACTGAAAATTCTGAACCCAGCATATTGCTAGTTCTAATTAGTTCAGCCTAATAAACACATTTCAAGACACACGAGGCACTTTCCAGACCTGTGCTGTTATTGGTCAATTACCACATAGGTCTGGACAGCCATTGACCAATCAGATCACTGGATTTTTCTTACCTATTTTATCATAAAGATTCTGTCTAGAATGCTCTAAGCCACTGCAAAACAGGCATTCCACTGAGGGTTTAGAATATTCAACCTCAGTAGCAATACTAACCATATTAAAATGCAAATAACTTTAAAACGAAAAATGATAGTATGGTACTAAAAGTGTGAAAGTTTTCAGCACAAAAATATGTACAGAATGAGTGGTGTTTCATTTATAGATACTGTATGAATTTTTTTTATAATCAACAAATTTCGGCAGATAATTCGTTTTTTTTTTTCACTTTTTCAACCAACAAATGCCCCCAGTACAGCAAAAACAAAAGAATTGTACATCAGCATTTTCATTATGTACAGTCCACAATGTAAAGTTTGTGTTTTTCAAGTTTTGGGGTGATGCAACTTGTTGGACCATGGTACAGATAAGGAAATGTTTGTACTCTCCAATTCGTGCTAAGTGCAGGTCGCTTTTAGAGTCAGAATTGCCACCAAACAACCACCAGACACCTAAACCTGATTTTCTCAAACAATATAGCTTACAGCACCATACTACCAGCATGTAATTTACTAAGAACACACATATCTATAAAATTAGTCTCTTTTCAAACTAAAATAAACACCCAATTTTGTGTAAAACAGCAAAAAACGGTAGAAAATTCCATTTTGTCACTTTTTCAACAAACAAATGCCCCCCCAAAAAGCAAAAACAAAAGAACTGTGCATCAGAATTTGTCATTATGTACTGGGCATAATGTAAAGCTACGGGGCTCAGCGAGTTTAATCGAAATTGTAGCAAATCTCTGAAACCACTCCCAAGCAGCACTGTTTAACTGTAAAGGAATCCAAAAAATTAGTCACATGTCAAAGCCACGGGCACTTTTTTTACACATTCCTAATCAAGTTTATCCCAAAACTTATGTCTATATAAACAAAACATGACATGACCCAACTGCAGATATACTGCTGCTCCTCATTCAAGGCCAATCATATTAAGATATCTCACATACTGTTCATCTATATCTCTTAGCCACCTCCCAGTTCCATCTTTCCTTTTTTCATTACTTACCCACCTTCCAGGGGTGGGTGGAGCAGACACTTACATCTCTCTGTGGTGGACTCCATTGGGGGTGGGAAGAAACTGCCCCACAGGTCCATCGGGTGTGGGAAGGTGGCAGACAGTTGGGTCACCAGGGACAGAGAGTGGTCACCTGCATGCAGCATTCACCAGAACTTTCCACCATAGATTTTTCCAGCCTTCAAGGATGCCAGCACTGAGAACTTTGATGTGGGAACATGCATGTACAGTGAAACTGTACACCAGAGCCAGGTGGCATCCTCTCTCCCAAAATTAATTCCAGCTGCACAGTTGCCTGTAGTCACCCAGGTGGGAGTTGTGACCGGGAGCTCCTGCCACTCTTTAGGGCTGACCTTTTCTTAAATCTGTTGCAACAATTTTTCTATTTCTAAGCCTAATCTATCCTTTACAATTTCTAGTCCATGAGGTTGGCCACCTATGGGCACCCCCCCCTCGCCTTGACTATGCTACAGTGTCCTCTTTAATTTTCCTTTTCCCTCCTTGTACAGGGAGGTTATTGTGGTGACCTCCAAGTGTATGTAAAACAGATTGTGTTTATTGTTGTTGGATTTAGTATGTAATCGCACTATGTTATAAAATACCTTAATGTATATACCTTATGTTTATGAAACCTGTAAATGTTGAAAATACCATGGCACTTGGTGTTTTGATAATGGTAAAAAGTACTAGGTGTCTATTATAGAAATTAAGCTAGCTGTGCTATTTAAAATGCATGGAAATTGATGTAAACTGAAAAAGTCTAAATGTCATGCTGATTTGCATATATCCCTTCATGCATTGCATTATGGAAGTATGTATGATGATGTATTTCTTTGAAATTTAATTTGTTGCCATTGTGCTTTTGGATAACCCTTCTTTCAGTGATTCTGCATTGAGGTTCTTTGTTAATAGCTTGTTTTTTTTTTCTTTTTGAGCCCCCACTACTTAAGCAAATAGGGCCTGCATAGGGGTTATGGCTACAGCTCAACTAGTGAACTGGATCAGAGATCAGTGTCAGTCGGTGCCGGCTAAGTGCAGAGAAAGGACATTCATAGTCTGATGCTGCAAACTGATGTGCTGAAAAAGTAATATGGCACTGCAGAAGCTTATTTCTTGTATTTTGAATAAACATCACACCAAGATTGTGTGTTGAACCTGAAGTCTGGTGTCTGGTCCATCTGTTATCTCACAACCCTTGCACAGACTTGGTGTCAGAAGTAGGATAACTTGCTGGAAGCATCTGGACTGGCTGAAGAGGGGTGTTTTCTGGTGGATATCATCCAGATATCCCAGGTGGATTGATGCACCTGGAGTTGCCAGAGCAGAACCTGGAGAAGAAATTCTATGGAGTTCTGACCAGAACCATGGCTGACAGACAGACAGAAGCTGCTGCCTGGACTGGACCTGAGAGCTCAGAGGAAGGCCAAGCTTGAAGAAGATGGAGAGATGCAGGTCGAGGCAGACTGGAGGTGCGAGAGACAACACCCCGGAGGTGGAGACCCTGATGAGGATGGTCCACTGGATGAGTGGGCAATGGCTGGAGGCAGACTGACTATGAAGAGAGGTGGAACACTGGTGCCAGGTGCTAGAAAGGTTCCTGCTGGAGAGTTTGGACAAAGAGTCGGAGGAGGATTTTTCATGGGCTCAGTTTGAGGAGGACCCCCTGACTGAGCAGGATATTCCTTTGTTTCCTGTGTTCCCAGGATGTTACCTGTTGGAGGTTGGAGATGCAAGTACGGAACTTGAATGTGAGACCCCAGGTAAGACTGCGCTTAGTGATATTGTGCTGGGGTTGACGACTCCAAGCAAGCAAGAAGAAACCTACGAGGCTGAAGGGACTTTTCTTGTATTGATGCAGCTAAATCTATTAACAGTATTGACTGGGGTATACTGCATGCTAAAAATGCTAATGTTGCCAAACTGTTACAGTATGTTAAAGTTAAGGAGGGTAGAGGTCATTTGAAAAAATGTCACCCTTAGAAAAAGGGAAACTCTCCCATAGGTTACATGGTATTACATGGTAACAGATGGCTGAAAATAGCACAGTGATTAAAAGGATGTTTACTAAGACACCCCAGAGTTACAGTAAGAGGTTTAGGAATCTGCTGTTTAACACTACAGGGTATTCAGCATGAGAAGTTCCTTGGGGTCCTGTAGGTTTCTGTAGAGATCTGCCTGGGGATAAGATGACCAAGGATTTGGGGTCATAGGTTATAAAAGGTTGAAATAGGAGAGTAGAAACTACTATTTACTGGATTTACTGGATTTGTCAGGACAAAAGAAGGCCGAGGCCCATCGAGATTGTCCCCCTCAATAGAGGCACATTTCCATACTTATAATTTTAACCATAGATCGAGATTAGTTTTAAATGTTTGAAAGTTAGCTATATCTACTAGTTCTTGTGGCAAGGAATTCCATAGTTTAGAGGCCCTAATTCAAAAATATTTATCCCGTTTATTGGTATTTGCTCATTCAATAATAAATTGTTTATCATGACTTCTGCCCACCGTTCGCTTATTTGAAAATGACAATACACATTGTTTCATTAATTGTGGTGTTTTTAAAATCTTATGAGTAAACAAAATATCTCCTTTAAATCTTCTCATGTTGAGTGGGTATAATCTGAGTTTCTTAAGATGTAGTTCATAGGGTTTATGTCTAAGGTTTGGTATCATCCTTGTGAATCATTTCTGAATTTGTTGTAGTCTTTTTATATCACCTTTCAGATACGGACTCCAAAACGGGGTTCCATAACCCAAATGTGGCCTAATGTATGATCTATACAATGGAACTAAACACTGTTTAGATTTATTTAGGAATGATTTATTGATTTGTCTTAATAATACATTAGTTGTTCTTGCTACCTTGTTGCAGTGAGAGAAGGAAGATAATTTATTATTAACCAGGATACCCAGGTCTCTTTCACAATTAGTTTTTCTTAGAAGTGTACCATTTAAAAAATAGCTCATTTGAGGATTCTTATTACCAAAGTGTAAAACCATACTTTTATCTGTATTAAATGTCATCTGATTTTTTTTTGCCCATGTTTCGATAGTAGTAAGATATTGTGTTAATAAGTGTGACTGTTCTAATGTATCCACTCTACCACCTAGTTTTGTATCATCAGCAAATTTTGCTATATGATTAAACGATGAAATGTTAAGGTCACTAATAAAGATGTTAAAGAGAGTGGGCCCCAGAACAGAGCCTTGTGGTATTCCATGCATTACTCAGCCCGCATTAGATAATGCTCCATTTATTTTTACCATCTGGGTTCTGTTATGCAACCAACTTGTTACCCAGTTAATCAGATACTGGTAAAAAACAAATTAATTTAGTTTTTCAATTAACAATGTGTGAGACACCTTATCAAAGTCTTTACTATAATCCAACAGAACTACATCTGATGGAATATGTTTGTCCAAATAACTACTAATGTTATTATAGAATGATATCAAATTTGTCGCACAAGAGGAACCTGGTTTAAAACCATGTTGAGATATATCTTCAATACCCACTTGTTGCATTTCAGACTCTATTAGTGATTTAACCAAACGTTCCATAACTTTTCCTATAATAGATGTTAAACTAATAGGGCTATAGTTTTGAATACTTGATTTATTACCTTTCTTGAATATAGGAATCACTATGGCCTTTCACCAATCCATTGGAATGTCATTTTCTATAAGTGACTTATTAAAAAGTAAAGTAAGTGGTAAAGCTAAGGAGCCAGCTGTTTCCACCAAAAATCTGGGTTGAATATTGTCAGGTCCTGGGTTAGTTGTTTTTTTAATATTTGTCAATACCTTCTCTGAAAACTCAAATTTATGACTATTAGGTACTATATTAGTTACCGGTGAAGATAAGACTGTTTTATCAAAAACAGAGCAGAAATATTATTCGGATAAGTTTGCTGTTAAATGATTATCCATTATGATTTTTCCATTTTCTATCAAAGGCCCTATTGTTTTAATATTACATAGATACATAGATACATAGACAGTGTCGGCAGATAAGGGCCTGTGGCCCACCCAGTCTGCCCATTTGAGCTTGTAAGTTCAGTTTATGTTTTCCTAGAAGTCTGTTGCCCCTTACCCCTGACCTCCAGAATTCCTTTATGTCTATCCCACGCATTCTTAAATCCCGTGATTGTTTCAGCCCCCACCACTTTCTCTGGCATGGTGTTCCACTTGTCCACCACCCGTTCTGTGAAGAAATTCTTCCTCACGTTTCCTCTGAATCGTCCTCCCTCCAACTTCATCCCATGCCCTCTAGTCCTGGAACATCATTTTTGCTTAAAAATAGTATATTCCTGCACTGTTCCTCCCTGTAAGATACTTGTATGTCTCTATCGTATCCCCTCTCTCCCTCCTCTCCTCCAGGGAGTACATATTCAGTTCCTGACCTTCAGTTACCTTTTTTACTATTTAAATATGAAAAAAAAAGATTTTTGATTGGATTTTGTATGGGCTAGTTTGAATTCAAATTTACACTTAGCTTGTTTTATTGATTTTTTTAATAATGACGTTGTTTTGTATTTGTATATATTGCTCATTGTATAGTTTCTTTTCATTTTTTTAAAGAGATGTTCTTTTTTTTTCATCAGCCTATGAATTGATTTATTAAACCAGATAGGAATTTTACCCTTTTTGTTGTATTTTGAAGTTATAGGAACATATTTATCTTCTAATGAGAAAATTATTTGTTTAAATTTGTTCCAAGCAGTATTTATTGATTTGTTCTTGAATGTTTCTTCCCAGTTAATTTTATTGAGTTCGGAGTTTATTAAATTAAAATTAGTATTATTATAATCTTTCAATTTAGTGGTCAAAATTGGTTTGACATATTTAATATTTAAATTGGATTGAGTAGTGATCACTGTTACCAATTGGAGAAGTAATATTTATATCTGAAAATATGCTTTCTGCATTTGTAATAATAAGATCTAGTATATTAGCACCCCTTGTTGGGGAGTGTACCAATTGTTCGAGTCCATTTTCTATGCAAAACATTGCTAATGATTTTTCCTGTACATTTCTTGCTATATATGAATTCCAATCAATTCCTGGCATATTGAAATCTCCCAGGACAAGGGTATTACCATTATTTACCATGTCCGAAATAGTACGGATTGTTCCTTCCATATTCCCGCAGGCACTTTGTGTAAGACAGAGGGGTCAAGTTAGTTGCAGGCAAGGCCAGAGGTGGTTCTGCAATGGTCCCTTTCTATAGGCAAAAGTGTAGCAAGTTTGGTCGGGGGCGGGCCTGATGTCAAGGAAAGAGGTACCCAAGGGCAGACAAGGAGTCTGAGGTGGTACATGTGTTTTATTCTTTGCTGAGTGAAAACCTACAAAGGAGAAGTGGGTGGAAAATGGATTGGAACCTGTGCTGGGGTAACACATTGAGTGTCTACCCTCAGGTGTCTATTTCTGTAAAAAGTGAAATGAATCAAGAGTCATAGTGGGTTTATGTAGAGGGGTTGAACCTAGGAATGGGCCCCTGCTTAAAACTGACTTGTCTGGTGGGGTTGGAGCAGCAGTTACTCACCCCAGAGAAAGTGTTTCTGTGGTGCTGGACTTTACAGCCATCCAGATTTTTGGTTAAGAAACATAACAGACTTTCCCTAAAAGGAGATGGAACGATACCGTTAGCCTCTGTTGAGAAATGTGTTTATGCCTCAGGGTAAAGAATGACGATGTCCACTATGTTTATGATGAAATATTAATCGTTAATATGGACCCTGAGATGCAGCTTCTGAAGATGGATGGGTAGAAGCTCCATCCCTTCTTGGGACAGGAAGGTGCTAAGCAGTCTGCAATAACTGCTTCCCTCTTAAGGTGGAGGATATGTGACTGGGAGCTCCTGCCACTCTTGAGGACTGACCTTTTCTTAAATCTGTTGCAACAGTTCTTCTATTTCTAAGCCTAATCTATCCTTTACAATTTCTAGTCCATACGATTGTCCACCTATGGGCACCCCCCCCCCACCTTGACTATGCTACAGTGTCCTCTTTAAGTTTCCTTTTCCCTCTCAGGTCCTCGTACAGGGAGGTTATTGTGGTGACCTCCAAGTGTACATAAAACAGATTGTGTTTATTGTTGTTGGATTTAGTATGTAATAGCACTATGTTATAAAATACCTTAATGTATATACCTTATGTTTATGAAACCTGTAAATGCTGAAAATACCATGGCACTTGGTGTTTTGATAATGGTAAAAAGTACTAGGTGTCTATTATAGAAATTAAGCTAGTTGTGCTATTTAAAATGCATGGGAATTGATGTAAACTGAAAAAGTCTAAATGTCATGCTGATTTGCATATATCTCATGATGCGCTGCATTATGGAAATATGTATGATGATGTATTTCTTTGAAACTTGATTTGTTGCCAGTGCCCTTTGGGGTAACCCTTCTTTCAGTGATTCTGCATTGAGGTTCTTTGTTAATAGCTTGTTTTGGTTTTTTTCTTTTTGAGCCCCCACTACGTAAGCAAATAGGGCCTGCATAGGGGTTATGGCTACAGCTCATCTAGTCAATTGGATCAGAGATCAGTGTCAGCAGGTGCTAGCTAAATGCAAAGAAAGGACATTCATAGTCTGTTGCTGCAAACTGATGTACTGAAGAAGAAATATGGCATTGCAGAAGCTTATTTCTTGTATTTTGAATAAACATCACACAGAGATTGTGTGTTGAACCTGAAGTCCGGTGTCTGGTCCATCTGTTATCCCACAACCCCTCCACAGCAGTACTGCAGCAAAGCCAACTAGCCTCTCTCCCCAGAGGAAAAGAGTGTCCTTTGAGACACTCAACCCTCCTCAACCCTGGCTGGTCACCAGAGCCCTGGGCTCAGTGACAAACACGGGTCACTGGGCATCACGAGCCACAGCCCTGCCACTGTGCCAACAGGCTGATGGAAATCAATAATTTATGAAAAGGCAATTCAGTAGCTAAAATTTAACTAGTAAATTACTCTTTCCTTTCAGGACAAAAAATTGATCATTTTTTATATGCCTGAAAAATTGGAAGTCATTCACTTTTGTCCCCACTCTCATTTGGAAGTCATATGATTCTTCCCCCCTTTACTGTGGCTGTTTCTTTTTCCTAATTTTTGGATGTCAGATACTTCCAAAATGGAGCAAACTGAGGTCCTCCATTGGTGTTGCCATCTTTGAGCAAAGTGGGGGACAAGTTCATCACAGAGGTGAAACGTTCACTCTCTAGGGACAGAGAGCTAGAGTGAGTCATTCAGCACAACCTAGTGGGGTCTCCAATAAGTCTACTTCCCATGTCCACTCAACTGTGGCTAAGGCTTCAATGCACCATAGGAGCACTGAGTGGGGGCAGGGGGAAATGGGGATAAAAATAAAGCGTAAGACCCCCGGGTGGTTGGAATTGAGAAATGAGTACTGGATAAAATTTTTCCAGATCTACAGAGCAATATAGTAAGATAACATAGAACCAGATTTGCAGAGTAGTCTGGCTAGGGCTTCTTTTAAAAGTAGTTGGTCTGTGATATTCCTCATACTCTCGAATAGGACGAGGGCCATCAGACTCCATACAGGTTGGCCTCCCACTCTGGAAGGCTACCCAGCACACACCCACAAGTATGCATAGGGCTTTGAGGATAGGGCCCATGGTATCTTAATTGTATCTTGCTGATCCCTCCTGCCCCACAACAGGGACCATACCCAATGTGGGTATGAACACAAATCACTCTAGTCTTACTTTGAATGCCTGAAGAGTGCTAGCTTTCAAACTCTTTCTGGGCAGGCCATCGTCGTTAACCACCTTCTGTGGGAAGTAATGATTCCCCTAATCCTGCCACCCACCTCAGTTTGAGTGCATGTGCTCTAGTTCTGTTTACATTTACCAGCTTAAATATTTGGGTACTCCACCCACATATAAGTACCTGCATGGGTTAAACTGAGTGGATGCCAAGAAACTATTCTCCTTGAGTTCAAACACAGGGACAAGATGAAATTCACTAAAACTGGCAATAGCGGAAATTCAAAAAGAACATCTGGAAGCAGAGGATTTATGGGATTGTTTGGGCTTGAAGTTTAAAGATCTTCATTATACCACCAAGTCACATATATTGCAGCTCAGGGTGGAAAATAAAAGGAAGGTTAATTGGTTCAGTCACAAAGGTGTGCAAGACTTACAACAGGGGTATCCCTGTCATTGTCGGTGTAGGTTTCACCATGTCCTTCTTATGAAACCCAACCTGACTACCTGCTTAAGATATGCATATCAGAGTAGGGCCACCATCCATAAGGGGGGATTGTGCATTACTGAATGTGAGGAGGACGCTGCACCTGCTGATGGGTATCCACATGCCCTGGGCCAACCTACACGCCCATGTAAAAGTGTGTAGGGCTCTTTGGATCCATCCTGAATTTATCATTATGGCATATCATGACATTCAGATTGTGGTAATAAACCTATTGATTTTTATCTTATTTCTTCATTTGTTTATTTATGATTCATACATTCTTTTGAGGCGTGGTACTGGTGGTCTTAAACTCTATGTGTAAAAGAGCAGAAGACCAATCCTTGTCAGTGGGGGCTCCTGTCCACTGGACTGCTATATCATATAACTTGTGAACAGCTCCCACACATTCAAAAACTTTAAGGAAGGGAAAAAAAAAAACAACTTTATGTTTAAATAGTACCACATGCTAGTTCTACATTTTAATTTCTTGAGCGCAGAGGTGCACTTTGGATCTTAGGAAAACCCTTTTAGCATACCGATTTTCAAAGTTATGTCATCAGTACTTTAAGACAAAAAAACCTCAGTGCTTGCAAGTGTTACCCCAAAGGGCATTGGCAATAAAGCCAAGTTTCAAAGAAATACAAAATCACACATACATCCATAATGCAAAGTATCAGGGGATATACATGCAAATCACTATGAACTTTAGGCTGGTTCAGCTTTAAGCAAGAATGTACATACAAACATATTATCATACGAAGAAGCCAGCAGAAGAAGGCCATTTGGTCTATCAGTCTGCCTCATGCAGGTCTACACCTGAGCCACGTCCTGCCCTCCTCCACACTCCTCCCATCCTCCCTACCCATGATCCTTACTTCCCCCTATGCCTATCCCAGCCACTCTAAAAGCTGCCCACTGTATTCAACGAGATGACCTCTCCCAGCAGTACATTCCAAGTGTCCACCACCCTCTCTGTGAAGAAGTGCTTCCTGACCTCCCTTCTCAACATCCCCCCTCTAGCTTAAGACTGTGCCCGCTCGTGTTATGGTTGCCACTCAGCTTAAAGAGACTCTCCTTATCAATCCTATTTATCCCTTTCAAGTACTTGAAGGTCCCAATCATGTCCCCTCTCTCTATCCTGTCTTCCAGGAAGTACACATTCAGTGCCCTCAACCTCTCCTCGTATGCCTTACCCTACTGAGCCACCATCATCTTTGTAGCCCTCCTCTGGACCTTCTCCAGCAGGTTAATGTCCTTTTTGAGGTGTGGGCACCAGTACTGAACTCCATACTCTAGATGCAGCCTTACCAGTGACCTGTACAAGGGCAGTATAACCTCCTCTCTCCTACTACTGATCCCCTAGATATGCATCCCAGCATCTTGTTTGCCTTTGCTGCTGCTTTCTTGCACCGCGTGGAGTGCTTCAGGTCACTAGTGATCATCACTCCCAGGTCCTTCTCCTTCTCCGATGCAGATACTTGGACTCCACCCATGTAGTGCTCTGTCCTGGAATTCTTGACTCCAATATGCATAACTTTGCATTTCTTGGCATTGAAGCCAAGCTGCCAGATCCTGGACCACCTCCCCAGCTTTTCCAGATCTTCCTGTAGGTCCTGTATCCTTTCAGCTGTGTCCACACTCCTGCAGAGCTTGGTGCCATCTGTGAATAGGCACATTTTGCCCTTAATGCCATCCCCAATGTCATTGATGAAGACATTGAACAACACCAGCCCCAATACCAAGCCCTGCGGGACCCCACTGATTACCTCCCTAGTGCCAAATAACTCTCCCCACAACCATTTTCTGGGTTCTATCCCTCAGCCAGTTTTCCACCCATCTGGCCATCTTTTCCCCAACCCCAAGATCCACCAACTTCCTGATCAACCTTTTGTGGGGCACAGAGTAAAAGGCCTTGCTGAAATCAAGATAGAGGATGTCTACTGCTTGGCCCCTGTCTACTGTCTTAGTGACACAGTCAAAGAAGTCAATCAGATTTGCCTGACATGATCCCCCCATGACCCCATCCTGCATTGCATCCTGGAGACCATGCTCCTCTAGATATTCCACCAACCTTTACTTTAGTATGGTCATCACGAGCTTGCCCACAACGGAGGTCAGACTGACTGTTCTGTAATTCCCTGGGTCATCCTTGGGACCACTTTTGTGGAGGGGCACTACATGTACTGTTCTCCAGTCCTTTGGTACCACACTTGACTCTAGTGGACTATTAAATAGATCTGTCAGTGGCCCTGCCAGCTCCTCAGCCAGTTCTTTTAGTACCCTTGGATTTACTCTGTCCGGGCCTGGTGATTTGTCCACCTTCAATGCCAGCAGCCCATCCCTGAATGTATCCTCCTCTATCACTACATCTGTGTTCCCCTCACCCCTGCTCCTCTTTTCCGTCCTGAAGGTACTGGTCCATCCTTCTCCCTGGTGAAGACAGAACAGAAGAAGTATTCATTCAGCATCTCTGCTTTCCCCCATTATCCTCCACCTACTCCAACCCTTTCTTAAGCCTAACAATCCCTTCCTTTTTGTCTCTTTTCTCACTTATATAGTGAAAGAAAGCCTTCTCACCCTTTTTTCCTTCCTTAATAATGGATCACATTTGGTCCACCCCCATATCTGCTCTGATGCCCGCCAGATGACTCCTTAGCACTTCGCCCATTTTCCTGAAGTCCACCCTCCTAAAATCCAAGATTTTGGTCTTAGTTGGGATGCTTTTCCTGCCCATATCCAACTGGAACCATACTGTGCAATAGTCATTTCCACCCAGTGGCTCCCTGACCATTACTTCCTGTACATGCTCCCCATTTGTGAACACCAGATCAAGAATTGCCTCAGCTCTTGTTGGTTCAGTGATGCCTTGAGACAAGAACCCACTCTGCAGTCCTTCCAGGATCACCTGACTCCTAGCACATGTTATGGAGGGTATGCTCCAGTCCACCTTTGGCAGGTTGAAGTCCCCCACAATTACCACCTCTCCATTCCCCGCAGCTTCCAAGATTTGTGAGATCAGTTCCATTATCTCTCGCCTCATCCTGAATGGGTGGTCTGTAAACCACCCCCAACCTCACCTTTCTCCCTCTACTGGACCTTAACTGAACCCATAATGCCTCCACCTCCCCTTCCTCCGACTCCTCCCTTGTGCAAGTTATTCCTTCCCTGATATAAACTGCCACCCTTCCCCCTTCAAGACTACCCTGTCCTTCCTGAATAGTTTATATCCAGGGATCACAAGGTCCCAGTCATGGTGTGATGTTGCCCAAATCTTGGTTACTGCAGCTATGTCCACCCTTCCGTCTGTTAATAGAGCCTGCAGGTTATCCATCTTGTTTCCAAGACTCTGTGTATTCAGAGACACCACCCTCCATCTAGAATTCGACTTTCCTTCTCTTCCCTCTATTCATCTATTCACATTTATTCCCTCTTGTGCACCCCTCCACGTACCCTTGTTATGTGTTCCTCACCCCCTCCACCCTTTGCTAACTGTGTTCTCAGCTTCTCACCCCTTCCACCTCCTCCCTCCAGCCCTTTTCATCACTGTGGGAGGGAGGTTCACTGACCTCCTCCTCCTCTCAGAGTCTGTGGGACTGCACACCTGCTGTCCCCCACCCCAGTAGTTTAAATTAAATGTAGTGGTTATGTATTCCTCCAGTTTGTCCCTGAGTACCCTCTGACCCTCCCTACTGAGGTATAGCCTATCTGGTAAAAAGGGTGCTTTGTTTGACCAGGTCTCCTCCCAGTCCCCAATACAGATAAACATCTCCTCCATGCACCATTTCCTCAGCCAGTCATTAAAATCCTCTATTCTTCTTTTCCTGGCTATGCTGGCCCTTGATACTGGTATCACGTCTGAGAAGGCCAGCAAACTTTCTTCCTCCCTGCAGATCTTCCCCAACTTCCTGAGCCTACTTTGCATTACCTCAACCTCCTCCCCAGCTAGGTCGTTGGTTACTAAATGTATAACTAAATTAAATTTTCCTCCAACCTCCCTTATTCTTGGGCCCACCTTCCCTGCTGTCATCCCTGGCATACAAACCACCCTCCTGCTTGCATTTGGGTCCCCTTTTCTTCCCCAGTGAATACCCCTAGTTATGGAGTCCCCTATGATTGCTATTCTTCCATCCCCGGCACCTGTGCTCCTCATCCTTCCTTTCTTACCTTCGGTACCAGCTGCTTCAACACCTGACTGCTCCCTCTGTAATCTGGTGAACTTATCATCACATTCACAATTTATCCCCTTAACTGTTTTTCCATCTCCCACTCTGCACCTCCCCTTCTATCTGTAGCTTGCTTTTAGTTTTCCTTCCCCCTTCCTTTCCTTTTCTCTCCCTCCCTCCCATCCTCCACTCCATTTTGCCTGCTTCCTCTTCCCTGCCCACCCTGATTAGTTATCTCTCTTCTCCCCTGTACTCCTACTCTCAGCCCTGACTCAATCTGACCTCCTTCCTCATCTCCTGCTGCCCCCTTCCTCCTTCCAGACAGCGGTGCAAATCTATTCAATAAAGGCACCCCTTTAGAATTTCCTACCCCTGATGCTACTCTCACTTTACCACCCCTTCCCCTTACCACTTGCCATTCCTCTACCCTGGGCTCCCTAGTCCTCTGAGGAAGATACTCCTGTATACTGGGTGCTCCTCTCCACTCCCATCCCCCTGCCTGATGCCCTCACTCCCCTGGGCACCACCCATCTGTCTTTCCCTCCACTGCTCTGCTCTTCTGACTTCCCACACAATCCTCCCCATCTTCCATCTGAGCAGCCTTATTTCAGCCCTTAGCTGCTCCAGGATCTTGCACACAGGACATCCCCCTTTACTACACAACACCTCAGAAAGACTGCTGCCCCACTGCTACTGCAGTTTACCACTCTACTGCTTCCAATACATGCACCTATTCCCCCACATCCTCCCAGCCCAGCTTCTCATAGCCTCCAGTTATACATAACTATAAAATAACTATAAAATTCAAAAATATATAAAAAAGGTATGGTGTCTAAGGGTGCAAACATTCATTCTACCCAGGACTCATCAGTGTGCCTCATCTGTATCATACCCAAGGGGAAATGAACCAGAGCCCTAAATTGGTCTTACGGGTTGGGTCATAGTGAGCCCACAAAAAAACAAAAAAAAACAATCTAAAAGACAAAAAACCTCAGTGCAGAAAAACTGAGGTATGGGTTACCCCAAATAGCACTGGCAATAAAGCCAAGTTTCAAAGAAATACAAAATCACACATACCTCCATTATGCAAAGCATCATGGGATGTATATGCAAATCAGTACTTTATTTCTATAGTCTGCATACCATAACCTAGTTTTTGACCAATGGAAGAGCATTTTTCACAATATTATATGACCTCACAGTGGCCCTTTGCTTTATTCAGTAAGCAGTTGAAGGGTTGGCTTGTAGACATACTGGCAGGGCTACCACGAGTCGCAACACTCGCGACCCGGGTTTGGGAACATGCCCAGGCCACTGGATGGCTGGCAGGTGAAAGGAGGATTGAGCATCCCAAAGGATGTGCTTGCTCTTCGGGAAGGGAGGGTCACTGCCTCTGCTACAACACTGCCACCTGAGTGACCAGGGGAAGCAGTGCAACAAAGGCACTGCAGGAGGGAGGATGCTGGCTGGGCTCTGCGATGGCACAATATGCATGTGTGCACTTGGAGCCCCTAGTGTGCTGGAATCCTGGGGAAAAAACTCAGAAAAATCCCAGAGGAAGCAGGGCATTCTCTGGCCTCAACTCGGTCATTGGCCACCCATCCTGGAGTCTCTGTAGCAGAGACAGATAACACTCCAAAGCGCTCCCCCCAGCCTGGAGGATCTCGGCACAGGGAAATAGGTTAAGTACCAGAGACATTGGGGGTAGGGGTGGCAGTTGCCCTGTTAGATTGGGACAGTGGTGTAGGGGGCATAATGTATAAATTAGCAGTTGAAATAAAACAGTTTAAATTTCACACAAAGAGCTAAATTAAACATTAGACCTCTTAACTTCCATAGTATACATGGCAAATGTAGTGGACTGCACTGGGGTAACCATATTTATACAATGTAGGTGAGAGCCAAATCTTAGAGATAAATTATTTATTTTGGCCACTCAAGCATTCTAAATGATAGTAAATCATTTATTTAAAAGTTAGGAGAGTCATCAGCATTTACTTAGGTTGGTCACAATGAAGCTATCCAACGGGAAAGCAGCTTTGTCAATGCCTGATGACATCAAAATGGCTTCTGTAGCACGCAAAACAGAGCAATGAAATCACACAGAAACCATTAAATCTTGATTAAAAATAATTAAATTGAAGCTTTACAGTTTCTATACAATGTATAAATAGCACACACAATTGCCTGACTACGAATATATGACATTTATCATCACTTGTCAGGAGAAACATAGAAACATAGACTTTGACGGCAGAGAAGGACCACTTGGCCCACCTAGTCTGCCCATTTCCCTACCTACAGGATAAGCTGCAGATCCTAGTTAACCAACAGTCTATTTCTTCCTACCTCCCACAAAAATTACCTTATGTCTGTCCCATGCATTCCCTAATTCTCTCACAGTTTTAGACCCTGCAACCTCCTCAGGAAAGCTGTTCCATACGTCAACCACCCTCTCTGTGAAAAAATACTTTCTCATATTGCTCTTCAAATTGTGTCTCCTTGTTCTTGCACATCTCTTTTTCTGAAAGATGCTACCCTCTTGGACACTTTGTTGATTCCACTGAGGTACTTAAAAGTTTCTATCATACCCTCCCCCTTTCCTCAAGGGTATACATATTAAGCTCCTCTAGTCTCTCCTCATATGGCTTCTCTTACAGAGCCTGCATCATTTTAGTTGCCGTCCTCTGGACTGCCTCTATCCTGTCTGTGTCCTTGCGGAGATGGGGTTTCCAGAACTGGACGCAATACTCCAGATGGGGTCTCACCAACTGTCTGTACAGAGGGATAACAACTTCCTGTTTTCTGCTGGTGATGCCTCTCCCTATACATCCTAGCATCCCCCCAGCCCTCCCTACTGCCTTCTCACATTGCTTGCTAACCTTAAGGTCATCTGATATGATTACCCGCCAAGTCCCTTTCCATTTTGTTGTTGTTACCTCCCCCGTGTAATCTTCCCTGGGTTTTGTTTCCCAGATGCATTATTTTCACTTCTTTGCAGGAGGTAGGACTTTCATCATTTACTTGTGGCACTGCCACTCATGAGTTATGTCCTGCCCCCTCACTCATAAAGACAAATGGCATGTTCTAAGTCATGCCACTGTATATTCCATATTTATTACACATTTGTTTTGGTTTTTTATGCATAAGTGGAATTACTTCCCTGAGAGAAAGAAGGCCCTCGTCTGTGCCTTGTGCCTCACACCCAAGCCTGGGAATGCAGCTATTACTGAATCACTGCACACTCTGTCATGTGCTATTCTTTACTCAACTGACTAGTAAAGGATAAGAGACATTTAGGCTACCTTCATGGCCCAACTATGCAGGGTTTTAAATAACTGATTAGCAGTTTTTTTCCTGGGACAATGCTACCTATACAGAAATTATTTATATAGGTTTTCTAGAAGTGTTATGTTTGTTAAACACATTGAGGCAAGTGCTATGCATTTTCACAATGTTTTAGCACTTTTATGAGCAAAACGCTAATCAATTTTTGGAGTTAAATAAATCCCTGCTATGCATGACTAATGGGTCCATGTCATATTAAAAGCACAGCCAAACTGATGTTAATCTTTCCCTCCTCTTTGTCTCACATGATTTATCTTCTACCATGATACTCACCTCATTAAAGTGCACGTCCTGTGTAGCAGTCAGCCCAAAGCCCTTCTGTCGGTTCTCAAACTCCATCAGCTTGGAAAGCAGTCGATAGGTGATCTGAATGTCATTCCCAAAGTACCTGTCTGCCTGGTCTGTGACCACCCGCAGCTTGTGGGCTAGCTTCTTGGCCTCGAGTGTGCTGAGCTCAGTCTCATTCCTCTCCAAACGATCCAACTTAAAGCAAAAATACAAAAATGGCACTATAGCCAAGGCATCATAAACAGGGGTTGGGCCTGGCTTATGAGAAAGGCATATTTTTTCCAGAACATATCTACATATTATTATATTCCATAATATATATTATTGCATTCAGGAATTATATCTACATATTGTAATGGACCCAGCTGACTATAGTAGAGACTCTTACTAACTTAGTGCATTAGTCTAAAACTGGATCTTTTCATGAGGAAATTGCCTAAATACTTATTCATCATTGCCACGATTTTGTTCTTCTAAGATCTCTAAAGTTCCATTACTCCAGTGCAGCTGCAAAAATCACAAAGGGCATCAGCATGGTACCAAGGGAAATAGGATGGGACTGTGGTCTTCTCTATCATGGCCATTGTAGATCCCTCCTATGCAGGTTCAGGGCCCACAGAGTGTGTGTCTTGGTGTACTGTAGGCTAGGGAGTGCGAATACACTATCTCAGATATTTGGGCTCAATATTATATTCAGGCCTCCAAATATTCAGGTATTCATATTCGCTATTTGGTGATTGTTTAAAAAAAAAAAAAAAAGAAACAGACTAATACCGCCCCCCAGCCCAGATCTTTTAAAATACACAAACCCCATCGCCCCACCCTCAGTTATAATCCCAATCCCACTCTCCTCCCCCAAGCACCCACAATTTGATATTAATGTATATTTCATAGAAAACAAACTCTCACGATGAGCTACCAGTGCAACCCGCCCACCTCTGTGGCTGGTCACTGTCTCTCAGCACTCTGTTTGTGTTAAAACAAATATTCCCCCTCTTCCACCCTGGCAGCATCCTCCTTCCACACCCAGCACTCAGTTCTTCTTAACAGAAGAAGCCAGTGAGAACGAAGAAGGTGACTGACAAAACACACCCTTCTCCATGGCCAGCCACCTTCTGCTGAATGAAAGTGGCCACACACTTGCTTTCACAGTAAAACCAGCTGATCCCTTGATGAAAGGAGGGAGAGTGGGGACATGATAGAAACATTTAAGTACCTCAGTGGAATCAACAAAGTCCAAGAGGGTAGCATCTTTCAAAAAAAAGAGACATGCAAGAACAAAGGGACACAATTTAAAAGATAGAGGCGGTTCCAGGGGCAATGTGAGAAGTATTTTTTCTAGAGGGCAGTGGATGCATGGAACAGCCTTCCTGAGGAGGTTGTGGGGTCTAAAACTGTGGGAGAATTCAAGAATACATGGGACAGACATAAGGCAATTCTTGTGGGGGGGTAGGAAGAAATAGGCTGTTGGTTAACTAGGATCTGTGGCTTATCCTGTAGGTAGGGAAATGGGCAGACTAGGTGAGTCAAGCGGTCCTTATTTGCTGTCAAAGTCTATGTTTCTATGTTTCTATCACATCATTAGCTGATTTTACTATTCGAGCAAGTGTGTGGCCGTAGAGAGGGTGGGGTGTGCAGGTCGCCGTCTTCATTCTTACCTGATTCATCTATTCAGAAGAACTGGGTGTTGGGGAGTAAGAAGATGAGAGAAGGGTGCTGCCGGGGGGGGGCACATATTCACTTTAGCAGAAATGAGCATTGAAAGATGGCAGTCAGCCATGAAGGTGGGCGAGTTACGCCACTCACTCGTCATGGGAATGTTTTTTAAAATCTACATTAATATCAAATTGTCGGTGCTGGGGGGGGGGAAGGGAACTGGGGTTCTAACAGAGGGTTGGGGAATGAGGGATTGTATATGTTAAAGGATTTGAGCTGGGGAGGATGATGGGAGGCTGTTTTTTTGCAAACAATAGTATTTCCCCAATAGGAATAGGGGATGAATAGGTGCCACTAACTGTTATTTAGTTCTGAATAACAAATAGTGCATTATTCGTGGTATCTGGGAAATACTGTTTGTTACAGGCACACCCCTACTGTGGGCAATGTTAGTCCTGGTTACTGGGGAACAGAGCTCTGGGGCAAGCTCCTGTGTACAGGTAAAGGAACAGAATTGTTGTATATGTGAATAAGTAGTGCCATCTAGATATGAAAAGCTTTGAATGACAAGGGTCCTACAGTGAACAAGCTGGGTGACTGGTCTGACTCCTGGAGTCTCAGATTCAATGGAGCCAAATGCAAGATGATACACTTGGGAAGAAAAAACAGAGGTTGTACCTATATGCTATGTGGGGCTCCTCTTGTTGCTGTGGGGCAGGATAAGAACCTGAAGACCACAACAGACAAGGAGATAAAGCATGGCAAGCAGTGTGCATCCACTGTGAAGAGGGCGGGCAGGATGCTGGAGTGCATTAAAAGACAGAGGACGTAATCCTACCTTTCTACAAGACCCTGGCCAGGCTCCACCTGGAGAACTGCATGCAGTTCTGGGCTCCTCAAGATACAACAGAAATTGAGACAATTGAAAAGGGTGCAACACAGGATCACCCAAATGATACAGGGTATGGAAGACAAAAGCTATCAGGAGAGACTGGTGGCCCTTAGTAAGTTTGCATTGGAGAAAAGGAGACTAGGAGAGACATGATCTCAGTTGCAAGGGTGCTGACAAGATTGTACACTGTGATGTTAGATTTCAAGTCCTCCAGTAGGACATAGGGACACACCTAGAAGCTCAGAGGTGGTAAATTTAGGGTTAATATTGGGAAGGACTTCTGCCAGAGGGTGGAGAACATGTGCAACTGCCTACTAGTGGAGACAGAGCACATAAAAGCAGTGCAGCTCTTCAAGGTAAGCCTGAACAAATTTCTGCTTACCAAGGGAACCACCAGGTGCCCTGCATAGTACAATGGGTAGGGTATCCCTATAAATTAGTACATGTCTCCATAGCATACTTAATCATACCTGCCTATGAAACAGGGTAGTGGGCATGATGGATCTGGAGTCCTTTCCAACCATAAATTACTGTGTTACTATGCTGAGATATGGTAACAGAAGACAGACTTCTGGTGGTGGCTGTTGAGAGTGTGATTTAGGCAAGTCACAAGGCTTAAACTAGCCTCCTAGCTAATGGGAATTTCCCTTTATCTGAATGGTTAGAACTGCTGCCTTCAGGTTTCGGGGTCCTAGGTTTGATTCTTAGTAAGGGTTCAGGGTTGCCCACCTAGAGAAAGGGGCAGACATAACAGGAATAAGCATGCCTGCCAGATTGTGAAAACAGATCCAGAAGCAAATGATCTGATACCTTTTATTGGCCCAACATAGATGTAACAAAAACCACAAAGTGCTTTAGCTTTCTGACCAACAAGTCCTTCCTCAGAAGCTTAAGGAAGGACTTGTTGGTCCGAAAGCTAAAGCACTTTGTTCTTTTGTTGTAACATCTATGTTGGTCCAATAAAAGGTATGAAATCATTTGCTTCTGCATCTGTTCTTACAAGGACCAATACGGCAAATACTAAATCTGTATGCCAGATTGTGATGAAGACTGTCACTAGATGAACTAGTGAAGCCACACTTTCAACACATCTGGTGGAGCTTGGTCTAGTATTCTGTGCTGTTTATCTAATGCCCTAGTCATCCAGAATCAGAGTGCCATCAGCTAATACAGCAACCTTAAAGAGTAGCTAATGCCTCTGGGGAACTTTGGAAAACCTAATATTTAAACATAGTTCAGCTTGTATTTCACATATCTTACATAAGATTTCTCCTCCCATTATTTGTTACTGAAGAAATTCCCAGAAAAACAAGATCTTTATTCCTTAGAGGTCATCTTCATCTATAGCTTATTCCATACTTGACATTATAATGCTCTGTGTTGCCATGGGAATAACTGTGATGTCACAAGCAGAGTATTATGACATCAGCTTGGGAAGAAGCAATAGGAGATGATGAACCCACAAGGAACAACTATCCTATTTTCATGCATATGATTTAAGTATAAAATAGTAGAAATAAGAAATTCAGAGATAATGAAAACTATATAATGTGCTTTGTATCCAAATCTTATGTTTTTCAAAGTTCTTCTCAAGGCATCAGTGGCTCTTTAAAAGACACATTCAGATATCACACCCCTGTCCCCACTGCGGCAGACCAGGAGTGGGATATACACTGCATTACGCATTTTATAAAATTATGCAACAGCAAAAGTAAACTGTCTGAAATAATGCACAGTATTTCATTAAGTTTCATCCTGGAGCCCTATTTCTTTGTGGGACTGCTGTAGGATTGACAAATTTTGCAACAATGAGCATTAGTATCTTTAAATGTGCATAAATTATGGCACAGAGAACATAGCAAGAATACTTAATATGTCCATGAGGTCAGTATGGAATATTTAACAGGATAATGAGTTCAGTGAGGTGTGGGGTGTTTACTAGAGTTGTGCAATCAGTGAGTGCAGAGGTAGTTACTTGAGGTTAGCAAATGCAGTTATATTTACCAGACATGTGAGGTCTGTGAGCAGAGGGATATTTACCAGAGATGTGAGGTCAGTGAATGGAGGGATATTTTCCGGAGATGTAAGGACAGTGAATGGAGGGATATTTACCAGAGATGTGAGGTCAGTGAATGCAGTTATATTTGCTAGGGTTGTGAATTCAATGAATGGAGGAATATTTACCAGAAACGTGAGGTCAGTGAGTGAAGGGATATTTACCTGAGATGTGTGGTCAGTGAGCAGAAGGATATTTTCCACTGATGTGAGGTGAGTGAGTGGAGGGATATTTTCCAGAGATGGGAGGTCAGTGAGCAGAGGAATATTTTCCAGAGATGTGAGGTCCATCAGTGCAGGACTATGTACCACAGGTGTGATGTCAGTCAGTCAGTGGAGGGATATTTTCCACAGATGAGGTGAATGAGTGGAGGTATATAAACAAGAGATATGAGCTTGGATGGTAGAGGGATATTTACCAGAGATGCAAGGTCAGTCAGTGGAGGGATATTTAACAGAGATGTGAGGTCAGTCACTGAAGGGATATATAAGATGCAAGGTCAGCAAATGGAGGAATATTTACCAGAGAAGTGAACTTAATTAGTGGAGGGATATTTTCCAGATACGTAAGGTCAGTTAGTACAGAGAAATTCACCAGAGAGTCAGTCAGTGCAGGCATATTTATCAGAGAGCTGAGGTCAGTCAGTGAAGGGAGATTTTCCACACATGAAGTAAATAATCAGATGATATAAAGCAGAAATATGAGGTCAGATAGTGGAATGATATTAATTTACTAGAGATGTGAGGTTAGTGAGCAAAGGTATATTTGTCAGATATGTTGGGTCAGTCAGTGGAGAAATATTTACCAGAGATGTGAGGTCAGTCAGTGGAGGGGATATTTTATACAGTGTAAGTAAATGAGCAGAGAGATATTTACCAGAAATATGAGGTCAGATGATGGAGGTACATTTACCAGAGATGTGAGGAGAGTCAGTGAAGGGATATTCTCCACACATGAAATAAATCATCAGATGATATTAAGCAGAAATATGAGGTCAGATAGTGGAAGGATAGGAGAGTTAGTGAGCAGAGGGATATTGATCAGATATGTTAGGTCAGCCAGTGGAGAGATATTTACTACAGAGGTGAGGTCAGTCAGTGGAGGGATATTTTATACAGATTAGGTAAATGAGCAGAGGGATATTTACCAGAAATATTAAGTCAGATAGTGGAGGGATACTTACCAGAGATGTGAGGAGAGTCAGTGAAGGAATATGTTCCACAAATGAGGTAAATGAGAGGGCGGTATTAACCAGAAATATGAGGTCGGATAGTGGAGGGATATTTACCAGAGATGTGAGGTCACAGTGCAGAGGGATATTTACCAGAGATGTGACATCAGTGAGCAGAAAGACAGTTACCAGAGAAGTGAGGCCAATGAGTGGAGTAATACTCACCAGAGATGTGAGGTGAGTGAACGGAGGGATATTTTTCAGAGATTTGAGACAAGTCAGTGGAGGGATGTTTTCCAGAGATGTGAGATGAGTGAGCGGAGGGATATTTTCCAGAGATGTGAGTTCAGTGAGCAGAGGGATATTTGTCATAGCTGTGAGGACAGTGAATGGAGGGGTATTTACCAGAAATGTGAGGACAGTGAATGAAGGGCTATTTACCAGAGATGTGAAAACAGTGAATGGAGGGATAATTACCAGAAGTGTGAGGACAAAGAGTTGAGGGATATTTACCAGATATGTAAGGTCAGGGAGAGATACTTACCATAGCTGTCAGGTTATCCTAATGGAAAGACATTTACCAGAGATATTAGGCCAGTGAGCAGAGGGATATTTACCAATCTATTAATTAATTAATTTGCTGATTCTTAAACTTCCCTTTGAAAATGTCAGCTTAGATAATATTGGCCTTTTGCCTTTAAAAAATGCATTAAGCAACATTTTAAGACATTTGTTTGTGTTGATGCTATTAAATTCTAGTCTCTTTTTGTTGTATTATCAGACAGGGATATATGTAGACACTTGTTCATAATTTGTGAATCTCTTATCCCAGGTCACGCTTGAAAATGGATTTGATCACAAGGTTTTCCTACCCAGTGATCAAGGAAATGAATAAAATACTTGAGATGCGAGTCAGTTCAATGAGCAGACCAATATATATGTAAGGTCAGTGAGCAGAGGAATATTTATCAGAGATATGAGGTCAGTAGGTGGAGGGGTATTTCTCAGAGATGTGAGGTCAGTGAGCAGAAGGATATTTACCAGAGATGTGAGGTCAGTGGATGGGGGTATATTTACTAGATATATGTGGTCAGTGGTAGAAATTTGAGGTTACTGGGTGGAGGGATATTTATCAGAGATGTGAGGTCAGTAGTTAGAGGAATATTTACCGGAGATATAATGTCAGTGAGCAGGGTGATATTTATCAAAGATGTAAAGTCAGTGAGCAGAGGGATATTTACCAGGGCTGTGAGGTCACTGAATGGAGGAGATGTGCAGTTAAACAGGTCTGGTTCGAGCCACCCATGTTCTTCATGGCAATGGCGAATTGCTGCCCCTACGAACACAAAAAGACAAAGAACTTAACTCAGAATAGGGTAACACCTCTACATCCTCCCATCTATCAACATGCCCAGCTAAAGCAGCACAGTTATCACCCACATCATGTATACATACACCCAACAAAAGCAAAACAGCCTTCAGAAGAATGATAGCAAAAAAAGGGCTGTAGCGTTCCTGCTCAAGGTTCATTCAGACGGTTTTCATTTGGTGGAGGGAGGGGCAGAGATTTATGGAAAACGGGTGGAGCTGTAGAGGGTGACATCTCAGTGGGCTGCTTACTTCCACTAGGGGCCAGCCGAGACATCTTGCTTGCTCGGATCTTCCTCCCCCTACTGATTTGGTCCCCCTTTGTGCCTGCCAGGGTGCCCTGCTAGAGATGGCAGGCAGGTTCTGACAGTATCACAAGATATTTATCCACGTGACAGGCACAGCACAGGCAGCCACAACACAAGCATTCCCCACCCTGCCTAGCCAATGTGCCTCAACCACATCATATAATGACGATTTTTCTTGGGATAGAGGGTACAGTATAGCCAGCATTAAACTAATATTAAACTAACAGTCTAACTTTGTGAGGAACGAGTTTGAGGCATAAAGTCCGATGATTTTCTAGCTCAGTCAGCAATGTATCATCACTAGGTTTGCATATTAATCTTCTATGCAATAATTTATGTAAATCCAGCCCTTACAGCAACAGTGCAAAAAAAAATAAGTTGATTGCCTGTATCTATAGTCTAGGAGTGCTATATAGTTCATATCCACACATGGGCAGTTCTACTTTGAAAGTGCTGATTCACTGGAACATCATCAGGCTAAGCTCCTCCCACCACCTGAGCGATATATTCCTTCGCTCCACCCTGTGCTGTCAGATCTTATTTATTTATTTAAAAGTTTAACCAGGAAGTACATACTGAGCTGAAAACAGCTAGTTTCCAGATGTGTCCTAGGAGAGAGGGGAGTAGGAGATAGCTAATAATAAAAAATAACAAGGTAAAATACAATAATATAGTTTTACAAGCAGAATCATAAATATTATAGGCAGAATAGTAAATGAAGGCATCTTGAAAATAACACACACTCTAATATATACAGAAAGGGACAATAGCAGAACAGTAAGAAAAGAGCAAGACAAGAGAATGGAGAAAAAGAGGAAGTGTCACAAGCAGTTGCAGGTAGGATGACAGAGGTCAGAAATAAGAGACTTTAGGGAGGAAGGAGAAGAGGCAGAACGAACAGGAAGGAGAAGGGAGAACCAAAGTTTTGGAAAGTGGTAAGAAACAGCAGATTGGCCAACAACAGATTTTCTAGAAGGAAAAGAGAGAGAATGGAAAGTATTGTTGTGGAGAGGGTAGGAGGAAGAAGGAAGAGGTGAAAAAAGGGATTTGAGATAAGAGGGAAGAGTGCCGAACCAGAATTTGGATAAAAAAGAGATACAATGCGAAAGGCACCTAGCATCAAGAGAGAGGAGGGAAAGGGCTGAGTAAAGAAAGCAGTGGTGAGTACGAGAGGGGCAATCTAAAGCAAAGCAGCAGAAAGAATGAAAAATGGGGTCCAGTCTGGCAAGGGAGGATTTAAGAGAAAGCACAGATCTGTGTGCCAATTGCCAGAGGAGACTGGGGGGGTGTGTGGATGTGAACTATATACCACTCCAAGAACTACAGTTATAGGTGAGTAACCTATTTTTCTAGGGGCATGGATATAGTTCACTATCTGCACATAGTTAAACTTCTACCAGTTTTCCGTGAGGAGTGTACAAGTTCCCCCCTGTTTGGTAACCAGAGACTGGAGATCTGAGTTCCCAAAAGCAGTATCCCGGTGAGACTCGAGGTCAATGTTGTAGTGGGAGATGAAGGTGTGTGCCAACTTCCAGGTAGCAGCCCTACAGATCACCTGTATGGGAATGTCTCTGGAAGCAGCCACCGAGGCAGCAGTGTATCTGGTGGAATGAGCCCTAAGCCCTACAGAAGGTTCCCTACCAGCCAACCTATAGCAGAAGTCAATGCAATATGTCATCCACTTGGTAATCATTCACATTGCTGCCGGTCTGCCAGGCATGGCTGCTGCATATGTCACAAATAATGGGCAAGACTCACCCCGAACTCCAGACGAGTGCTCATAACAAGCAAGCGCCCACCGCCAGTCCAAGGTATAGAGCCTTCAGTTGGCTTCCAAACATGAGTCTGCAAGTATACTGGTAAGTTGATCACCTAGTTAAGGTGAAACTCCAAGACAATCTTTGGGAGGAACATCGGTTGGTGGCAAAGGATGACCTTGTTCTTGTGGAAGACCATGTAGGGAGACTCCACCAAGAGTGCCTGGAGCTCGCCAAGCCTTCTGGCAGATGCGATAGCCACCAAGAAGGTGTTCATCCATGACAGGTGAGACATACCACACCTGTGCATAGGCTCAAGTGGCTTGCCCATAAGCACAGCAGGCACCAGCAGTAGGTCTCATGGTGGTGGTGGTTCATGCACCAGAGGGGACAGGCAATCAAGGCCCTTGAAAAAGTGCCTGACCACCATCTCCTGGGCCACCATCAGCATACCAGCCCATGCCTGATATGCAGAGATGGCTGCCAGGTGCACCTTGACGGTTGTTGTTAGCAGCCTCAACTGGGAAAGCGACCAGAGGTACTTAAGGATACTAGCCACAGGGCAGGCAAGAGGATCCAGCTTCTTGTCTTGACACCAAGTGGAAAACCATTTTCATTTAGAGGCTCAGCACTGTGAGTTGACTCCTTTCTGGAGGCCTCCACAATGTGGAGCAATTCCTCAGAAAGACCCAGGACCTGAAATTCTTGCCACTCAGGAACCAGGCCGTGAGGTACAGGGAATGAAGGTCCAACTGCAGGACTGTCCACTGTTGTCTGGTCAGCAGGTCTAAATGGAGAGGCAACCACCACAGAGGCCTGCTGCTTAGGCTGAGGAGATCCAGATACCAGAACTGCTGTGGCCAGTCTGGAGCTATCAGGATCATCCACACCTTGTCCTTCTGGGCCTAGACCACCACTTTGTGGATCAAGGGGAAGGGATGGAAGGCATACATAAGGCCTGGGGTCCAGGACCTCACAAAGGCATCCCTCATCAGTGTCCTGGATTGAGGGGGGTGAGCACAAAACAGCATCAGTTTTGCGTTCTCACAGGAGGCAAACAAGTCCACCAGAGGTGTGCCCCACAGGGAGAAAAGGTGGTCGACCACCTCCTGATTCAGGAACCACTCGTGCAACATCTCTCCCACCCAGCTGAGAGAGTCTGCTGACTGTCTGCTTCGGCAACATGAATTGCCAGGGGATTTGCACCCAGGCTGCACATGAGGTTCCAGGTGCGGAGGCCCTCTTGACACAAGGGAAGGGAGTGCATGCTGCCCTGCCTCTTCCAGTAAAACATGGTCATGGTGTTTATACAAACAGAAGTGAGAAAGAAATAAGTGTTTCCGCTGGGACCCGAACCCAGGCCACTTAGAATACTGTTCTGGTTGCACGACCAGATGTGCCATCAAGGCAACTGTAACCTGGGCTGCCCCAGAGCATATTACTCTCTCCAATGCACAACCTGGTGCTGCACTGATAATTACATTTTCGTTTTGCTATAGAGGTGTTATATCCTCCTTTGGCAGACACGGGTGCCTGTTCCAACCCATCCACATCAGTAGCAGCCATCCAGATTCTCCTTCGGTGTCCAGGACCATTATTCCCCACAGACTGCCCCCCCCCCCCACAGTGGGTCCAGGAAGGGAGGGTCATCCTCCACTACCTGGAACACAAGTCCAGACTGTCCCAGACCCAAAGAGACTGGGAGGGGCCAATGGCTTGACAGGCAGGGTTTCATGGAGCCCAACCTCCATTTTCCCTCCTGAGCTCCACAGGACGTGCAATGAGCATGTTTTCTGTGCTCTGCCTCCAAAGAGATGCCCCTGGTGCTCTGAGTGTAGGCCCCTCCCATCTTGTGACTCACACGCACCAGCATTTGGATTCTTCCAGGTGATGGCCGATTGTCGAGTCACAGAGTCAACCTTCCCCGAGGGAGGAAAGCAGTTCTACAGAGACTCAATCCTCCCTCCCTTGGCCAACCCCTGAATGACACGTGTCTGTTCCCGAACCCAGATCACTGGTGTGGGAAATGGTAAGGCGCCCACAGTGCCTCAGCCCTCTTCACCACTGGGCCGGCTCTAATAATTACATTTTCAATCACTGCACTCGTGTGCACTCATTATTTCTTTCTCTCTTCTGCATCAGGCTGTGCATTGGAGAAAAGTAATGTGCTCCAGAATGGCCCAGATTCCAGCTGTCTTGGTTGCACAACTGGCAGCACAATCAGAATGGCATTCTGGGCAGCTTGAGTTCAAGTCCCAGCTAAGCCATGAAATTCTTTCTCTCTTCTGCTTGTATGTATTCCATAAATGTGCACACTGCTCTCTAGCAGTTGAAAATTGCCATGGTGTTATCTATCTGGACTTGCATGACCTGACCCCTGATGAAAGGAGCAAATTCTATGAGAGTTAACTGCATTGCACAGAGCTCCAGCAAGTTGATGTGGTGATGGGATTCCCTGGGTGACCAGAACCTATGGCTCTATGGTCCCCTGGAGCACTTCCTTCCCCACCAGAGACACGTCCATAGTGAAAGTGATGGTCAGCTCTGGGCATAAAAATGGTACTCCTTCTTCCAGATGTTCTGAGATCAACCACCACTGGATGGCATCCCACTTTAACAGTGTCACTGTGATCGGCTGGTCCAAGTGTCCTAGGTGCTTGGATCATTGACATCCCAACTCTCGAGACACAGAGGGTGGTGGTGAACAGAGTTCAATCCAAAGAGAGGGAGGTGATCAGCGGGAACTTTTTAAACTGCTGTTTCTATCATCTGTCCAGCTCAGTCTAACAGATTTGTTCTATTTCTTTCAGCAACCTAGGGGACTCATTTCCTCTTGTTTTGTGAAAACGAAAGTCAGACTCGGTGTCCGATTACATACAGTGGAATGCAGATTGCTAGCTGCCTGATGTTCCTTTCCACAGGACAGATTGGAGGCAAGCAGTGGAAACGGAAGACTTTTTTTCTCACTTTATAATATGATGTACTGAGTGTGTATTTAGCTGCAGGGTCAGGGCCTTGAAGAAAATAATAACATTTATGTAACTCATTCAAGATTCTATCAGGTGGTCAGAAAAAGAAGTCTAAGAGAATTTGTGTAAAAGTAAACAAATGAAAGATGCAAAAAATAGCATGCACACTGGCCTCTGAGACTGGAAGATCAAAAGGTTGTGGGTTCTATCCCCACACTAGGCATGGAGGTTAAGGAGCTTGTGTATTGCCTAAAACTAATATTAGATTTTAAAAGCAGTCAACCATTACCTTTTATATTTGAGGTACTTTATATTTTCCCTTTGTTTAATTAGAAGAGTGTTTACCTGATGTTAATATGTGATGTGTGGAACACACTCTTTCGGTAGAAGTTGACACAGTTAGTTATATTGTTTCTTTACTATACTCACCAGCATCATGACCTCACTGACTATGACATCACTGCTACTTAGGAACAGCAATTCAATGACTGCTAGGTCATTCACATGTGATGTCACTGTCAGTGAGATCAGAGTGCTGATGATGTAGTGGGGGGCAGTAAAGCTAGATATGTCAGCTGCTATGCTAAGAGCTGTTCCACACATCCACCACAACATTGACATAGAAGACTCTCTAATGGGCAAAAGGTAAAAGAAAGGTACTTCAGAAATAAGATTTTATAATTGACTACTTCTTAAAATGTATAGTATTTTCCTGTCTGCCTGGTTTGGCTCCACTAGCTCTTCAAATGCCAATTCTGACACTGTAGTGCAGCATGGGGGGGGCGGGGAGTGCTTCTGTCTTTTCTATATGCCTGTTCAGGTAGATGTTAAAGATCCTATGGCATGTCTCAAAAAGAGTAGGGACATTTCCATGGTGTCCCCCATTCACTAAAAATACCACCAACAGCTTAATCTGGTTCAAGTAAGGATTTATGCCATGTTACAATTTCAGTTGGTTACCATCTGTACCCCTTCCCCACCCCTGAAAAAGGGACTTCTAGTCTTAGTGGGCCTACCCGGTCAACAAAATTCGACGAATAAATAAATTCCCCCATTATGCCTTATGGATTCCATATAAATCCAAATCATTCAAACGCCATCTTGACATATAATTTTAATACCTAACAGCAAATCAGAGCCCTTTTCCTGATAAAAGGCTGCCAATATATTACATGTAAATAAACAATAAAGTCACAAACAAGGAACTAGGGGCTTATTGGAAAAATCTACAGGGATTTATACAGGGATTTGATGTTGCCTCTACAGGGAAAATACAAGAAAAATGAGGACTTGTTATAGGAAAATGGTTATTTGGATCTGGGAGCACTGTGATTGTGACTAAACAGCACTATATGGCAACAACAAGAATATGGCAGCCCTTCACAACCCTATTGGCTCTGGCTAGAGCTTATTTTTTCAGGGGGCTCTGCCCCCCCCGACATGTAAGGTTTCACTCCCTCACCCCCCAGACTTAAAATAATTAACTCCGGGGGGTCGTGGACTTTGGAGATGGGGAGAAAATCGGGAGGGGGGAAAATTACTTTAAAAAAAAAAGTTTCAGCAGGTGAAGACGTGGGGGAATTGAACCACAGTCCCAGATCTCCTGTTTCGCTGTGTGCTGTGCCCTAACCCCTCCATCATGGGAGCAGCTTGGCCAAACACCCAGCAAACGGCACCTTGATCCCTGTACTGGAAATCCACAGAAAGACAGGGGTAGCAGTAATGCCGTACTGCTATTATACCCCATCACTCTAAATCCATTTATGCTTTACACAGCGCGGTTCTTGCAGTGCATTTCCTGGTGTGCTGTTTTTACTCAGTACCCTGGACATGTACCCCTGACTTGCCAGGGCATCTGTAACATGGGCTATAGCCTCTTTCACAAGGAGCTGAGTGATGTCCTCTCTTAGGGCGGACAGCGCATTCTGTAACACCGAGGACTCCCTTGCAGCATGGGATCAGTAAGGTGGGAGAGCCTCAAAATATAGAGGCAGCCCTCTGCCTACCACCTTGAGAACCCTATTTGTCCATGGTAATGATGGACCAGAGTGGTAGAAGTGGCAACGCTGACCCCCCACAGGAAGCTGGGTCAGGGACTGGAGAGGTGGGAGGTGGATACTCTGACCTGTTACTGGGCAGCTTTGGAGGGGGCACCAACTGCTGGGGCCAGAGAGGCACCACTTCCCTTATCTCTGCCTCCTTTTGGTCCCTGGATAGAGAACTTGGCTTTGGGGCACCAGGCTTGGTATTGCCCCTGCTGGGGCTGCTGCTGAGGCTGCTGTGGCTGAAAGGACCAAAACTAAAAGGCCTTATTTTTCAGTTTCTGGGCATTAGGGTCCTTTTCGGATAAAGCCACAGAGTCCAGGGTGTGGTTAGAGTTCTCAATCCTGGTGAGATCACCGTTCACCCCTAGGCCAAAGAAGTCAGTGTCCAATAAAGAGATATAGACTAACTTGTGCTGAGTGTCCACTGTGAAGGTGGAGAACCTCAGACAGGTCGTGCAATGCCCCAGGCTGGCACTGACATGGTACAGGTGCAAGAGTTACCCATGTTTAAGGTTGTTTGGAGTTGGTGTTTAGCCAGCGCTTGACCCTGGTCTCTGAACAACTTCTTCGGTAGCTGCTTCTCAACAAGTAGGTGATGGAGGACACCATCCAGTACTACCAAGAGGGAGTGACCAAAGTTGTCCATCATCATGGCCTAGCTCGTCTGATGGAGACCAAGACAGGAGGCAGCACAGACCTTTGTGGTCACATGGCCAAGCTTCTTCAACTCCTTGTCTGGGCTTGTCCACATCTCCTTGGTTTCCAGACATCTGGAAAGCTCAGTCCGTGGCCAGACCCTTGGCTGAGGGATGGTCCGAGAACCCAAAAAGGGACCCAGTAGGGAGAACATACTTGTGGACCATACAGGCAGGGTGTACCAGGTAGGATGCTGCAAAAGCTCCAGGCCCCGTCCCAATATGGCCTCAGCCATGAGAAAGGCAACCCCCATGGATTCATCCCTATCAAGGATGTCTGTGAAAGGATCTTGACCATTTCCTGAACAGGCTCCAGAGGGACAGATTTGGACACCAGGATGAGTCAGAGTAAAGCACCAAATGACACCAGTCCATGGTTGGTAGTCAGTTCCTCGACCAACACAAGGTTGATGGTATGCATGCTCAATGACAGCATGGATAAGCCATCAAGGCATCTAAGGACTCTTCAAAAATGGCCTTTGGTTGTTTGCTACTGTGGACCACCCAAGAGTCATCCGACTGGGTGACTTCCACTGACAGCTGACCTGGCAAGCCAGCAGCAGCACAACAGTCCTTCATCAAAGCTCTCACCAAGGGCTGCAGGTGAGAGAGCTCCACCCGTAAGGGTGGCGAGACAGATGAGGGCGACATCTGTCAAGGATGGACTGGCATGGGCATGACTGGTGCCTGCCTGTCAACCACAGGTGTTGGGGGTAGAGCCCTACCCCGCACTGCAGTGGTGCACACTGCTACCAGAGGAGTTCCTTGTAACACTGCCGAATCTGGCAGTGGAGCCTCTCCTCGCTCAAGGACAAGGAGGTTGAGGGACACTGACAGTGAGGCCTTCCAGTACAGTGCAAGTGGCATCTCAACCAAGAGCTTGACCTCAGCCTCGACACGAGGGCCAACACTGAGGAGAAGCTACTGGGGATTCATTATAGACCACATGCTGAGGTGCATGGGGAAGTGCCAGTTTCAGTGGAATGACCTCGGTGGAGGCTGTTCCTGAGTGAAGCCAGTCAGGGACACTGATTGGTCCACATTTTCCTGAGTGAGGACTGAGAAACCTATGGCCTTGGAGAGCGACTCCTTGTCAATACCCTTTGACAAGTGGTTGATGGGGTCAGGAAAAACCTGAACTGCCTGATAGGCCAGTGTCGAGGTTGAAAAGCCTGATGAGGGCACGTGGAGCTTTCAACCTGGCCCTTGACTACAGAGAGCTCAACCAGATTCAAGTGCTCAACCTGAATCGAGAGGTCGGGGGAGCCAAGGGAGTGGGGGCCCTCGATCTCTCCTGGTGCCACAACTGGTGCCAGTGGTGCATGTGTTTCTTACTGTGGTGGGCAGGGCTCTCCTTGATGGCCTGGAGGGACCAACACATCTGGAATTCTCCAATGAAGGACATTTCGACACTGGCCCCAGCCAGAAGCAGCACCAAGGCCAATGAGCTGCCCACAGCAGTAGTGGCCACTGCCTATTCCATGGCCACAAGTTGGGCAGCAGACCCTGCCATAGTGGAGGCCTTCTTACAGCCTTTTGGCCAAAGCTTCAGGTCCCTATTGGCTGGCCAAAAAGAAGCCAGGCTGCATGATCCTCCAAAGAGGAAGGGAGTGTCACTTGGCACGGGCCACAGCATAAAACATTGTATGCAGCCTCCAAACAGTAGCGGCATGACGTGTGGGTCCATTTGCAACATTTTCTGGCAGCACGTGACACAGAATTTGAAGACAGGAGCTGACTTCACTTCCTCTTGTTACATCTTCTGTCGTCGAGGCTGGAGCCGAACCGATTGTGAAGAGAAAGGGTCAAGAAACTTCCGAAATATCGAGGAAAAAAAAAAGCAGAAATTGCCAATGACACAGTTGGTAGCCTACAAAGCACAGAGCTGCGAAGGAGACCGAAGTCTTCCAGCGTAAAGGTAGATCTGACATCATGGGGTGGAGTTGAGAGATATACCACGCAGGTGGTAGGAAGAGCTTAGATTGAAGGTGTTCTGGTGAATCAGCACTTTCCTGTGATCATGAACTACAGTATATCCATGCCTTTAGAAAAAATATTTCTCTATAAAGCTAGTTTCAGCTACAGATCATAAAAACTATTAGCATACCTGCCGAATCTACTTTTCTAAGTACCTCCTATGCTGAGCACCATGACTTTTTATTTTCTAGATCCTAAGAATTGCCAGGTCTGCAGTGTTTATTTGTAAGCCAAATGCCAAATGTGGCAGCCATATTTTTTCTTGAGAAAAAAAATGAAATAAAAACACTTCTAAAAAACTCAAATTTTGATGGAACTAGAAAATGTTACTACCAAATAAAACTGGAAGATTTCTGGAATCTTTCATAGTCAAAAAATAGTATGGTCAGATTTTTTACCCATAATAAAATAACAGCAACCAAAATGCAACTCATTGAACAATGAGTTAAGAGCTCACTGCAAATAAAGTGTATTGCTGACTATGCTATAGTTCAGACTCTGCGCCCAGTTAAATACTTGGCCTTTCATGAAAGATCACCAGTGAGGGTTCCACATAATGCCACTTGTGACATGAACACCAGTTCACTGGAAACTGGACTGAGACCCACCCCAACTCATTTCACATAGACCACCGAATAGTAACTGGATGATAATGGTTTTCACAGTCACTACCAACCTAGGCTGAATTTGAACCAGTAATTTTAGTGTAAGGCCCCATAACCCACTGCCATTCCACTGAGCCCAAAAAGCAACATACTAAGCCAGATTTTAACTCTTCTTATTCTCTGTTTATTCCCATGGGGATGGGGAGCCCTACTTCTGCCTGGTATGACTCCCTCCCCAACAACAGTGGACAACGCCTGGTTGCTCTCTTGATTTCCACCCTTAGTCACTCCTGTGGCTTTTCAGCCACAGCATGTGATCTTTAACACCCTTGTAAGGTCCAGCAAGGTTGGGGAAAAAAATACCAATGGGTACGTTATACAGCGCTGGGAGACAGGTAGTATACCACCAAGCTGATGCCTTGTTCTTTTTTCTTCTTAAAAGTCTTTCTCACCAAGTCAGCCTCGTGGCGTGGAGGGCTGAGGTGTCCTGCACCTTACCTTCTGTCACACTGGCAACCGGGTTGGAAACAGACATGGGTCGTTCGAGGGGCTGGCTGGGGGAGAGTGAGTCAAGCGTCCCAATGGACAGCTCTCCTCTCAGGGAGGGGGGGACAGGACCCGGCTAGCTGACTGCCACCTGGAGGTATCCACGTGGTAACACAGCCAGGACGCACAAGCAACACCAATCATGGACATTTGAGGATGTCTCCATGGAGGCAGAGCTTGTCTGTTATGGCACTGCATGCTTTGTGGTTGCCAGGGGAGAAAACCAGGAAAAAAGCCTATGTCCCCCCCACTGCTGTATGCGACAGCCTTCAGGGCACTTCTGGGTCCTGCTCCATGTGGATTCCTACTGGTGTGACAGTGGGGGAACAGCAGATGGGACTGGGGACCCTCGATACCAGGCCCAATGGCAGGAGTAAGTGGTGATGAGCGGGCAAAAAGTTCTATGGGGAAAAAAAGTCCTTCTCACCTTCCTTGGCTAAAATCTACCCCATAACGCCAATCTTTGACGGATAGGATGTCAAGTGGTTACGAACAATATCTAATGCTGTTCCCCTCCCCCGCTGAAGGCGCTCAAGTAGTGGAATGCACACATATTTATTGTCAGAGTTGGAGTGTACTTCCTTAACAACACACCCTACACTCTACCAGCTGTGTGTTAGGAGTCAGGGTTCTAGCACATCCCCAGGCTTTCTACAAGGTAGTGCAATGTTCTCAGGGTGATCTACACCTAAACAGGATTTGTGACACAAAACAAGTAACAGTGTCACCAAAAGGCTAATTTTTAAACGTATTAGGCTAAATCTGCCCTCTGAGTATTGCACTGAACCTGTAAGGGAATACCACACACACAGCAGGTTTTGAAAATCTGATCCTTCTGGTTCTCACACTAGAGCATGCAATCGTTCACTAAGGAACTGCAAGAGATAGGAGGTCAATCTTTGAGGTCAGAGGCTGCAGTGCACTGCATTTGTAATGGGGCAAGACAGGATTCACCCACTGTAATGGGGCCATTGGGATTCGCTCAAGGGTACTTAAGGAACTGAGCATGGTGCTTGCCACCCCTCTGGCAATGCTATTTAGCACCTCATAGGAGATGGGGAGGCAGGCTCCAGAGGAATTGAAGTGGGCTGATATGGTCTCCCTGCACAAGAGTGGCAACAGAGAGGAGGCCAGTACTCACAGACCAGTAAATCTCACATCACTGGTGAGGAAGTTAATGGAGGTCACAGAAACTACCCATGAACTTCCCCAGCACCTGACATTATGCACATCCGCCTGGTGCATCCCCCTGACCACCTGTGCTGGATTTTGTTTTCTTTCTTGTTGTCAAAGCCCTGCCATGGTAGCAAGCCACTAGGGCATTTTGAGTGGCAAAAGGATGCTGCCACAATAACCCACCCAATCTGTAGTACAGCATGTTAAGGGTACTTCAGGGACAGGAGGTGCAGTCTGGAAGCAGACATGGCATCCCCTTCATTAAGTGCTGGGTGTACCCAATGACACTGCCTTCGCATCTGACTGCAATACATTTTTAACACCAATCATAGTTTATGACTATCATGTAACAGGGTAATGTGTAGCCTTTATTCCACACTTTGATTCAAATGGAACCGTCTGAATGTGTCTCCAGATAGCGATGCAGACAATGCAATGAAGCAAAGCAGGGCAGCCCTGGTGCAGCGAATGCCGGCAGCGAGTTAGGAGCCTTACCTCGACCCCGTAGGCCTACGTCAGTTCAAGGATGAAATAATCAACATAAAAAAACATAAGAAAACATCAGAAGTGTTATTACATAAAGGATCAAGAAATGGAACAATTCTGAATAGTTTTTTCCAGAATACTTTTTCTGGGATTTATCACTTACAGCTTATTTTTATTGTTCACGTACATTCACCTATACAGTTTCTGTCAATAGTGTATAGTAGAGCACTGTTCTATAATATAGAAATTCATCCTTTTCAAAATGCTGCTGTACCACAGTTCAAAGGTTATGAAATGTGATTGTACCCTTCTGTGGTAGAACAGCATTCTAGAACCTCTAGAGACTGCACAAGTCAGTTCCATTGTAAAAGAGAAAAAAACACAAAGCACACATGTCACATAATACTATACACTATAAAAAATACAGTATGAGCAACGTTATGCACAACCAGTGTTTTCTGCCACCTCGGGGTTCAGATTCCCATGGACCTCTCGAGCTTCACTCTTGAGGTCAGAGGGAATCAGAATCCCTCTATGGCAGAACAGACTGATTGTGCATAGTTGCCCATCCAGTATTCTCTATTTGCTATGTCACTGCCTGCTGTATCTCTTCCCCTATATCCCATCAGGAAAGGCGCTCTGGCTCAGTGAGCCTATTCTAATCACCACATTTTAAATAAATAAATACAAATTTTGACTATTTTGTGCCATTAAAGAAACAGTTGGGGGGGGTCCTAACGCTCAAAGGTGAAACGGAATGTCACATGATAAATGAGAAACACTGCCATTGGACAGTATTGAAGATTGTTGTTTGTTTTTTTAAGGGGAGTGGGGTTAGGTTCACTTCTCTTTTAGGGTATACCAATGGCGCAGTGACGTAAGGCCATCACAGCGACATTTTTGACAGTTCGCTGTGATGGTCTCCAGGTATTCCGAAACTGCTGCCGCAAGGGTGTTTGCCCCCCTCTCTGAACTAACTCCAACTGGAGTTAGTAATCTTTAGTGTGAGGGTGCAGGGCAGGAAACCCCCACATAGAAGTGTGGGGGCAAAGCCCCACAGAAAAACTAGTTCCCCCAGCGACGACACAACACCAATTGGCGGTGTTGTGCTGTCGCTGTTCCGACAGTCGACAAATTTCTTGTCATCACGGCATAGTGGAACCCTCTTTCAGTATCATCAATTTTATCAAATGAAGTTTAAAAATCATCAGGTCTGGCTTCCAAACTGCCTTCCCCCTAATGTGACCCATCCCCTGACATCACAGGCAAAAGCAGTGCAATGGAACACTTCTAAGGGCATACTAAAACATTCCTAACAGCAGCACAATTATTAGGGAAAATCTCTCAGCATTGCTTCTGTTTATAATTAATAAATTTGATTAGAAAATACTGTTGAAAAACCTTAGAAATGCCTCCACCAATTATAAACATCATTTACCTACAGCGGGAGACACTTATTTTCCCAAGACTCAAGAGCACTAAGGCTCTTGCTATACCACAGCGCAATGTGTCTTAATGTAAAATAGCAGAATGTCATTCCTTATCATAATTCTGCTTGGGTGTAGGTGCAGTAGATGGTCAGATAGAGAAGATTTATGTAGCTAATAATACAATGGTGGATGTTTACACACCTGAGGTGCAGAATGCTATGTAAACCCCAAGAGTGAAGATTGAGGTTTTTTTTAAAGCACCCCACACCAAGGGTGTGTGTAAAATTATGGATATACACCAACCCATCCATGTCTCATTTTTTTAATTATTACTAGTGAGCATTTTTAATTAATGTGGGTCTTGGTGATGTGCTTGGATTGAATAAATACAAGAAACTGCTTTTGAGTCTGTTCTGTGAAGGAGCTCAGAAATGTCAAACCATGACTCAGTACTCTCTTTACAGATGCTGCTCTAAAACCACAAACTGTTTGACCGCAAAAAGAAGGTACTCTTTTATTTTTTTGTGGAACTACTGACCCTTGGGGTACCCCACTTGTCACTTTCTCCTCCCTGGAGTGAGCCCCATTGACAACTACCCTTTGAGTTCTGCCTTCTAGTCAGTTTTCCACCCAGTTTGTCAATCTCCTCCCTACCCCTAAGCTGCCCAACTTGTTCACGAGCCTCCTGTGAGGGACAGTGTTAAAAGCCTTACTGAAGTCCAGATAGGCCACGTTCACCGCCCTTCCCTGATCAAATACCTCAGTCACCTCATCAAGGAATTCGATCAGGCTCATCTGGCATGATCTTCCTCCTGTAAATCCATGCTGCTTGTCACCCATGAGCCCTTCCTCCTCTGGATATTGTACTGATCTTTCTTTTCGGAGTGCCTCCATCAGTTTACCCACCGTAGAGTTAAGACTGACCAGATGATAGTTTCCTGGTTCCTCCCTCCCTCCCTCCGCTCTTGAGCAATGGGTACACATCTGCCTTTTTCCAGTCCTCTGAGACTTTCCCCTTTTTTGGGGGTAATGTGAAGAAGCATTTGTTCACCCAGAGAGAAACAGACATAGTTCCCAAGAGAAGCAGTGAAAGTGGGGTGTGTCAAGTTTTTGAACTCATGTCGAATAAGTTACTTGTGGAGAATAACGCATGTGGATTTAGCATTTAATTCACTAGTGAGAGGGATCCCAGCGGTTTCCAATGTTTTACATAATACTGAATGCTACAGCTGAAGGATGACAGGAAACAAACACGATGAACCATTAGGTCTTTTTCTGTCTTGCATTGTCTATGTTCTGTAACTGATAACCAGCCAGTCTTTCCAGTTCTGCTAACACTTTCCCTTTTCTTGTGAATTAAAATATTAATAGTCACTTAGGAGACTTCAACCTTGACTGGCTCTATCCCTCCTCAAAGCCCACGCTCATCGGGAAAGAGTCCCTTAACCTCACCCAGCTGATCCTTGAACCCACTCGTCTGAACCATCACTCCTCAAACCATTCCCTGCTGGACTGGGTGCTCTCCTCACACTCCCACAGGGTCACAGCTGCTGGTATGTTTCCTAATCCCCTTAGTGATCATTGTATCACCTATTGTGTTAGAAAAATACAAGTCTCCCACCCCATCCCCAAGTACATCTGGACCTGTCCTCTCCATGACTTGGACACTGAAGCCCTCCTCCAGGACCTCTCAAATGCAGACTGACTGCCAGTTTTCTCAGTCCACGATGTTGACTCTGCCCTATCCCTCTTCATTAGTACATTTACTCACGTCTGGAACCTCTGCACTCCGGTAAAAAAAGCTAGAGTAAAGCGCCACCATCACCCCTGGATTAAATCCGATCTTCTGGCCTTATGCAGATCCAGGGACAAAGCACGGTCACAATATAAAGCCTCCTCGTCTCAGACTGACCTACAATCCTATAAAACACTTAGGAATAAATGCACCAAAGCCACCCACCTCTCCAAGTCTCAATATTTTAAATCCCATCTACAACATGAACAATTCACTCCTGCATCATTCTGGAAAGTTATTTACTCACTCCTTGATCCTCCTACTCAACTTTCCTACCCCAGTCCTCAAAATTGATTGCTCTCTTGTCTCTGACCCCTCCACAGTAGCTGAGATTTTCAACAAATTCTTCGCCACCTGCACGCTCCCAGAAAATCCCTCCCCTATCCCCCAACCTCCTCCACCTCCTCTACCAATTTCAATTTCCCCCCCATCATCACCCAAGAAGTTCACACTGCCCTTATTGCTCTTGACCCAGTCAAAACTAGCCCAGATGGCCTCCACCCCAGGCTCCTTATCATATCTGCCCCTACCATAGCTTCCCCTCTAGCCCATATCCTTAACCTCTTTACCTCTACCATCCCAAAAGCCTGGACATTTGCTAATGTGCTACCTCTCCACAAGGGTGGTGACCTCTCCCTTCGGGAAACTACAGCCCATTTCACTCCTCCCATCCCTTGCCAAACTACAGGAGTTTTTCATTCACTCTAGGCTGTCTGAATACCTCTCCATCAATAACATCCTCTCTCCTGTACAGTCTGGGTTAAGAAAGCAGCACTCAACTATCTCTTCCTTGTTATGGGATACAGATTCTGTTTTTTCATCTATGGACCAGAGTCATATTACTGCTGCTATATTCATAGACCTGGCCAAAGCTTTTGATTCTGTCTCCCACCCACTCCTCCTTCACAAACTGAACTCTGCGGGTCTAGCAGCTCCAACTGTAAACTATTTCCGTTCCTATCTACAAGACAGGCAGCAATCTGTCAAAATAGGAGACATACTTGGCCCCCATTCCTATCCTATCTGGGGCCCCTCAAAGCGCTATTCGTGGCCCCATCCTATTCTCCCTGTTCATAAATGACCTCCTGTCTATCTGAACCTCCTCCCACATGCACAGGTATGCTGACAATACTGTCATCTTCACATCTGGCCCCTCATCTGTCAGTGTGCAATCCCCTCTCCAAGAAGACTTCACTAAGGTGCAGGCCTGGTTTTAACTGAACCAACTTAAACTAAATGCAAAAAAAAAAAATGTTACCATGACTTCTGGCACCAGACAGAAACTGTCTACCCTTCAGTCCATCACAATTCTCACTACTCTGCATGGATGACACCTTGAATGTGTCACAGCATTTAAGTACCAAGGGGTCTGGCTAGACAACCATTTAGATTTCCCTACACACATTGACGCCACCTGTTCTAAACTCAGACCAAAACTCGCAGTCCTATACCATCACAAGGACAGTCTCTCTCTACCCACCCGTCAGGCGCTTGTAACAAAAATTATCCTGCCAGTCCTGGATTACGCAGAGGCAGTCTACAGCACAGCCCCCATCAAATTCCTCTCAAAACTTGATACCCTCCTTAATTCCTTCTGCCGTTTTGCCAGTGCTGACCCTCCTCTCAATCACCATGGTCCCTCCGTATTCTGCACTCTCCATGGCTTTCCTATCCCACAGAAGATTAGTTCACTGCACCTCCCTTATTGCCAAGTTCTGGTTTGGGACTCTCTCCTCCCCCCACCTCTCCTCCCATCTCACCCAAGCTAACACCTCGACGTACTCCCTTCATCATAGAGACCCACGCACCTTCACTATCCCACATCCCCTATCTGCTGTGGGCCAGTCGTCTTTCTCCTACGGATTTCCTTTGCTGTGGAACAAGCTCCCTGCTGACCTTCGCCTGTCCTCCTCTATCTCTTCAGTTAAAAGATTCCTCAGACTTCTCCCTTCCCGCAATGTGCAAACTGCACACAAACATCCACAGCAACCCTGAGCTGCCCGCCTCAAGACTAGGTTAAATCGTACAGTTTATTTGTAGCTGGCAGTTTTCCTGCCTTGTTTTGTTCTAGTGCTAGGTTTATTGCATGTATCAATATAGCACACCTTTCCTTATTTTTGGCAGAGGATACTGTGTTTATTTTGTGCTTTTTCTTATCCCTGCTGCTATTCAATCAAACGTATAAATGTATATATTTTTTACTAAATTTGAAGGTATTGCATACCGTATATTTGTATTTTGTTTTGTACCTGTTTTTGTATTTCTCAAATATTGTACACGTGTGTTTATTCCTATGTAGTCCTCTCCCCCGGGTTGCACCTGGAAATGAGCCTAGGCTCAGTGTGCCTTTCCTGGTCACCAAATTTTAAATAAGTAAAACAAAATAGTAAAAAAGACCCCTCATAACTAGGGGTAGCATGTTGGCAGTTAACATTTGATGTGTGTCCATACTCAAACTGTGGAGCAGTCATGGACGCCAAACAAGATGGACTCCAAATCTTTTCCAGCACTACAATATCAATACTATGTTAAAGGAGTAGTACACCTTCGAATCTTGTACATGTTATTTGTTTCCTTGTGAACAGATAACTCTGTTTGTGTAGCTGTTGGGGATATACGTATCTGCTGTAATTTGTTTTCCCTGTTCATATTAGCCCCTGTAACTAACCGGGGGGGCGGGTCTCCATTATCCAATTATTGAAATCTCATTGTCCCTAAGAGAACATGATGCCACAGCACCCATTTATACCATGTATCTCTATGCTGAAAGTACACATAACCTGAAAAAACACTCTAGATACACACGGACTAAATGCAATTTAAAGAGAAAAAACCTGCATTACATCTGAGACAGTTTGTAAAGCTAACTGAAGGTAAATGTTGCATGTCACACCTTCCTGCAACATGTTTAATTGAACTGTAATTAAGCAGACAGACATACTGTGAAATCTAAAAGGTGCTGACACATCATGTTCTCATTTGCTAATGCAGCTCTCAGGCACAATGAAATTTCAACAACTATAACATAGAAACCCCCCATGCTAGTTACAGGGATTGGCATAAACAGTGAAAATAAACTAAAGCAATCACATATATGCCTAACAGTTACACAGAAAGAGCTGTCTGCTGACAAGGAGACAGATAACATTTACAAGGTAGCCCATGAATATTGTGAGGCAATTCAAGCAAGTACATTTGGGTAAGGTAAAAATAGCGACTCGTAAATGAACGACTGTTACTTGATAGCATTAAGTGCTTTGGTGTCACTGTTAATAGTGGAGCACTTTTGTTGTAGCAGGGATCCGTAGATGTAGTTGAGGATGTAGCTACTTGCTTGTCGAGCCAGTTCCAAGCTGGCCGTGTAGTGTAGCGGTTACAGTCACCGCCTGTATGTCTGAGAGACCTGGGTTTGGAACTGGATGCTGGTAGAAATTATGCTTAATTGTTTGGGGTTTGTTGGAGTCCTGTTCTGCCCACCCTCCTTTGTTTGTTCCCCTCCACCCCCAGGTTGCCCTCCCAAAATTTCTCCCCCTCCTGATCTGTCTCCCCCTGTGGAATATCCCCCTACCAAAGTTTCAACTTTCCCCAACATCAGCCCCTCCCCCCAGAGTAGGTTATATAAATTAGAGGGGATGTAGGGGGCAGAGCCCCCCCATAGAACAAGTAAATAGTAATTATACAATGTCTTGGGCTGGACCCGTGATGTTAATCAATACAACATCACGGGTCTAGTCTCAGCCTCACTGTGAACCTGCAGATGATCTTTTGGATGATGAGCTTTTTTTTTTTGCATCTCCTCTTAAGAAACAAAAATATTTTTCCACACTAATAAAAACATTCTTTAAAATTATTTTTTTATTTGATATATAACAACGAGCCATTGTATAATATAATAATGCCCTCCAGGGTGTGTATGCATTGGGATAACGTCACGCCTCAGTTGTTGGACAGCACTCAGCCTGCGGCCTCGTGCCCAACCACCTGAGGTGATGTTATCCCAGCATGACACTACCCTGTCAAGCATTATTGCTTAAGTGTATGATTGCTGAATTTGGAGCACGCTAGGTGTTTTTTTTTTTTTATTTGGGCTGTTTTGTATGTGCCGTCATTTGTCTGGGCTATTTTGAAGTCACCGTTTTGACGTAGAACCCATTTACAAGACATGAGAGTGTACTACTCCTTTAAGAAGGAACATGTAATCAAAGTGTTCTGAATACTAAAAGGTATAGACAAGGTGGCGTATATATAGTCACTACCTATAAGGCAGGAGGGGTCAACAATATGGACTCATGTCCTTTCCCCCACAACAGTACTATGTTAAGTGCCTCATAAAATATTGAGTTTCTTTAAAAAACAAATGAGCAATTAGCATGCAACAGTCATATAATTATGTATGCATGTTTATTCACAACTTAATGGGTTCAAGAGGAGGCTGGAAAACAGGAACCTTTTAGAACTTGGGGCACTCAGATTCAACCCAGGGCAGGTTCTCCCATCGAGTTCTATCTAGGTATATTGAAAGAGGCTAGCGTGCGGACTGACATTGGATCCCTTAAAGCCACACATCCGCCATATTAGGGGACGATTAAGCTGCTGGCAGATAGCAGGAACCCTTCTTGAAACCTAGCTAGAGGCACATGCACACTGTTCTGACAGCAATGGAGTAACACACTGCTTATACAAGCAAAGGAAACACAAGTGTACCTTGTTTTTGTCACCACAATGTGCATCTGCTTCTTCATTTCCTTGCTGTCCATGGTGCTTCTTACTGAAATGGATCAGCACGTTGCTGTCAGAACAGTGTGCTGGTGCTGCTAGCCAAGTTTCAGGAAGGGTTCCTACTATCTGCCAGCAGCTCAATCCTCCCATAACATGGCAGCCACGCAGCTTCAAGGGGAGCCAATATCAGTCCGCACTCTAGCTTCTCTCAGTATGTAACCCCTAGATGGCGCTATCCCAGGGGCTACTACCCCTGCCTGATTTGCCACTAACAGGTTGAGGGGCCTGGATCCAATGGCGGGTGCCTCCACCCAGAGGTCAGGGTTTGCAATAGTTAAACTAACTTGGTCACAGCCCTCTGGGACACTGCAACCCTTTCTTCCCACTAGTGGCCCACACAATATATCAGAATTACCTTCACAGTATACACTTACCTCCAGGTCTGGTTCCGGCACTGGGACCTCCTGTGAAATGAGATACAGTGCAACAATCACAGTACAGTACTTTAACATAGACAAATACCTCAGGCAGTATAACTTTGCTGAAACAAGCAGCTCTGATTTATTTGGGGGATATAACAAGGACAGGGGAAATCAGGTTAATTAGCTTATCACTCTAATAATCTACACATGGCTCTGTGCACAGGCCTATCCCTATCAGTTACTGTCCCTGGTACCCAAGCCCTAGTGGCTTAGTCCAAACCGTGGCAGCTGGTAGGGGCCCTTTCACCACAGAGAAAGGAGAATTAAACAGTCAGCAGTACAGTAATTCCATTTGGATTTAATGTGGCAATTCAACAGGGAGCAACCCTGAATTAGTACTCACGACCTCCAAATAAGATAGGGTCCTTCAATGTCAGCAGGGCTCACTTGAGGTACACAAACCTCTTCACACATCCATATAAAAGAAAGTACTATACCAGGCAGGCTGCATCTGTATCCCGATCGCAATTACTGCACAATACCCGGGAGAACACACAGCAGATTCAGTTCCTGACAGACCGAGTGCAATTTTCAGCAATTCTTCCAGTCTTCTACAGGGTGAGCCTGGTTTCTACTCTTCAGAGATCCTTTGATTCTTTTCACAGGACGGATTCAGTCCTAACAAGCTGTTACACAAGCTGCAGACCGGAACTCTGGGCCTTACACACGTTTTTGACTAAAACTGCACACTGAAAAAGCACAGGGCTCCTTCCTTCTTCACTGCCAAAGCTCAACTGAAGCTCCAACCGACAAAACTGGCACTTCCTTTGAGTTCCTCCCAGTTCTTGACTGGATTGGCTGTCACTCACAATAGACTGCTGCTGTTGGTCCAAAAAGGCACTGAAGTCTAAACTACATCTCCCAGAGTCACTGCCCATACAATCCTCTTGTGGCTGGCTCAGATTATGAGTCCAAGTTCTGATTCGTCAAAGGCACCATTTTAGAGCTAGCTTACCCCACACTGATTGGTCCAGTTCAGCAGTTCAAAACTAGAATGGGGAACTAGCAGACACAGTTCTGACTGCAAAGAAAGCAGGTTAGACAAACTGTAATTTCATTATTACTCTAAATAATTTCTGGCAAACAGTTACATCTTTCAGATAGGTTCCCTTTGCACTCCTAGTGACTGCAAAATGAAGTGAATTGCAGCAGCTCAAGTGGTACTCAGAGAAGCACACAGTCCCCCATACAAACTAATTATGTCTGCAAGCAGACAGCTCTTAAAGAGACAGTACCAGAGGCTCTAAAAACACTCACTGATAAATGGCTTAAATGCCAAACACCATTCAGGCTTGGAGCATTCAAGCAAGCTCCTGGAAGTCTTTTGGGAACCCCCATTTGCAGGGGGGTTACACCCTTCCTGGCCTGGGAAAGCTTGACGTCCGCGTCAAGCAAGTACCCCCATAAGTTTCAACTGCAACCATATACATTTGTATTAGGCTCGCACATGTAATCATCAGTCAATATATCATTTTACCAAGAACACATTTCTGAAACATTGCAGTATGTCACTCTTTACACAGTATTACATACACATTGTACCATAACTCAAGTTATTACCTCTTGTACATGAAACCTGAAGAGAGGGGGCCCTTCCCTATCAGTTACCTTGGGGCTGGACGGGGCAAGGGCACCATACTTAGAGGGCAATACAAGTAACTTGGAGTTAGCACTGACGCTCAGTTTGGGCAATGAGCTCGGGGACACATACACTCCTTTATGGACAACATTGAGAGGCAAATCCACAGGCCTCCCAAGGAATCATAACTGAGGTGCACCACAGGCTTTACAGCTCGACCAGTCTTTCTAGGGAGAACTGTTACAGTCTCTGCACTCTGAGCCTCATTTTCAGCATTGTCCACACTTGTCAGGGAGTCTCCATGGGGTGAGAGGCTAGAACTTGGGGCACTTTCAGCTCCAGGAGTTACAGTTTCTGAGTCCACAACACTTGGCTCGCATGGAGAGCTTTCGGACACTGGCAGTGGACTGTCAGGGCACTCAAAATACTCTTCTTGTTCGGTGTATCACCAGTCTGCCCCAATCTATCATTTTCCTCCCTGAAAGCTCAAACAGTTCAACCATGCACAATGATTCCATTTCATCTGATCTGATGCTTTGCACTTCACTTTCTGGGAGCATTGGCTCCAGGGATGAAGCTGGGGCTTAAACAGTCCAGAAGGCCCAGCTTTGTCTCCAGTATTGACTAGGGATTGCCCGAAACAATTGACTCAGTTCAGTAAGAAGGATAGTATTCAAAGTCACTCTCACTTTCTTCCGATATGGACTGACAGTCATGCTCAACTGGGACTTGTGGAGGGAACACTTTAACTTTGCTTCTGTAGGTGCAGACTTTCTTGATCTTTTCTTAGCAGCAGCTCTAGTCACTGGTCCAGAGGGGCATCTTCTAGGGCTCAGACTCAATTAAGATTTGTCCAATGGGCAGTAAATGATTTCTATGCATTGTTTTTACATCTTTTGAATTATTCTCAGGCCTTACTTTGTACACTGGCAGATCATCTAGTTTGCCCACTACAATGTGAGGGAGATGGTGCCATCTGTCAGCAATCTTGTGCTTGCCATGCAATCCCAGATTTCTTAGCAATACCCGATCTCCCTCCTGGAGTTCCTGTGCTTTCACCTTTTTATCATACCTTTCTTTGTTGGCCAGATTTCTTTTGGCAGCCATGGTTTGAGCCAGTTGGTACGCATGAGTTAGCTGGGCCTTTAACTTTTGCACATACTGTAAATAGTTGTCAGCCTGAACCCCATCAGAGAGACCCCAAAACACACATCTACTGGTAGTCGAGCTTCTCTTCCAAACATCAGGCGGTAGGGGAGAATCCAGTGGCATCACTTTGGTGCAGTTATAAGCATGTACCAGGGTGCTGATTTGTTGGCTCCATCTAGGCTTGTCCTTTGGGTGCAGGTGCCTAGCATATCTAGCAAAGTGCGGTTGAAAGCGTTCAGGCTGTGGGTCCCCTGGGGGGTAGTGAGTGGTTCTGGACTTTCCTCCCCACAGAGAAAGCATCTCTTGATCAGACGACTCTCAAAGTCTCTCCTTGATCAGAATGGATTCTTTGTGAGCCCCATAGTGAACAAAAAGTTTTCTACAAGTACTTTGGCCACAGTGGATGCTTTCTGGTCTTTGGTGGGAAAGCTTGGGCATATCTCGTGAAATGGTCAGTGACCACCAGCAATTACTGATATTTCTTTGATCTGACTCCAAACTTAGAAAATCAATACAGACCAGCTCCATGGGTGCACTGGTGGTGATGTTAACAAGGGGCAGCCCTCGGGGCAAAGCTTTCCTCTGTAAGCAGCGACTACAAGTTCGAATGTGTTGCTCCACATCAGCCCCCATCTTAGGCCAATAGAATCTGGATCTCACCAAGTCAAGTGTTCTGTCTATACCAAGGTGCCCCATGTGGTTGTGCAAGGACCTCAGTACTGAGTCTCAAAGGCAGTGGGCAGCACTAGTTGTTGTTTGTCTACTTGCCCCTCTGTCTACTGTTTCTCTGTATAACAGTTTATTGATCAGTTTCAACTTAGGACCTTCTTTGTATAACAGTGCAGTTCTCAAATCAGTGGAGCGAATTTGGACACATCTTTTCCTGCATAGAGGGCTTCTAAAGCTGCTTTGATCATGGGATCGCGGGATTGAGCCCCGACGTAATACTGTCATTGTCCAGCTGAGGCAGTGCACCAATGTCTATTGCAGAAAAGTGGCAATAAGCAGCAGGTATGCAATTCTCAGAGGCTCCCAAGCAATCCACCATGCAGTCCACTGCGTCCGTGGACATTTGTTCCTCCCTGTCAAACTTCGGCAGAGTGCCCGAATGTCAGGTTCTGCCAATCGGACTAATCATTCTGGGGAACAGGCCTCCGGAGAGAGCATCAGCATCTATGTGGTTCAGACCTGCTCGGTATTCGAGAGCATAGTCATATGTAGATAATGCAGAAAGCCACCTATGGCCAGTGGCATCCAACTTAGCTGAGGTCTGCACATAGGTCAAAGGATTATTGTCAGTTTTACTAGTATTTTAGCCCCATACAAGTACTCATGGAATTGGTCAACAATAGCCCACTTCAAAGCTAGGAACTCTAACTTATGTACAGGATAGTTCTTTTCGGATGGGGTCAGGCTTCTACTGGCAAAGGCCACTGGTCTCAGGCCATTCTCGTGTCTTGGTACAACACAGCCCCAACCCTTGCAAGCTAGCATCAGTGTGCAGGACGTAAGGTTTTCTTGGATCGGCATAGGCCAGCACTGGAGCATGGGTAAGTTGATATATGATCTCATGAAAAGCAGTCTCACAATCAGGAGTCCAGCGGGCCCCAAATACTTCACCGGATGAAAATACACTCTTTCAGTCTTGAGGATGCTGACTTTTGGTATTTTTGTGGGTTGGGGATACCCTTGAGTAAGGTTAAGTAAGGCGGATCACTCTTGAATAGTCCTTGATGAAGCGCCGATAATAACCACAGAATCCCAGGAATCTTTGCAGTTCTTTTAGATTTTTGGGCTGTGGCCAGGTGGTCAAGGCCTCAACTTTACTTGGGTCGGTCTCTATTCCTCGGTGGATACTATGTCCCACATACTTTACTGATGTTTGAAAAATTGACACTTATCAATGGACAGTTTAAGGCCAAAGTCCTCCAGTCGGTCCAATACCTTAAATAATCTGCTCTCATGTTCCTCCAGTGAGCTGCCAAACACAATAACATCATCTAGGTATACCAGGCACTCTAGTAAGTTCATGTCCCCCACTGCACGCTCCATCAATCGTTGAAAAGTGGCTGGGGCACCTGAAACCATGAGGCATCCTCATGAATTCATAGAAGCCAAGCGGACAGATAAAGGCTGTCTTTTCACGGTCCTCTGGGGCCATCGGGATCTGATAGTACCCACTGCGGAGATCCAGCACAGAGAACCACTTGCTCCCGTTAGGCAGTCCAAAGCATCCTGAATGCGGGCATTGTGTACTGATCAGGGATAGTCCGCCGGTTTAAGGTGCGATAATCCACACATCCTTACTGTTCCATTCTTTTCCTCACTACCACAATGGGGAAGCATAAGGGCTTCTGGATTCTTGTATTACACCAGCAGCTAACATCTCTTGCAGATGCCGTCTCACATCATCTATGTCAGCAGGTGCCAGGCGTCGAGACCTCTCACGAAATGGTCTTTCGTCATGCAGCCGGATATTGTGCTCAGCTCCTTGCACGCATCCTACATCCCATTCCTTTAAAGAAAACACCTGGTCTCTCTGGGCAAGCTTCTCACTGATCTTCACTTTCCATTCAGCTGGCAGCGGGAGTCGCGAAATCAAACAAGTCAGGCTTACTCTGTCATTCTTCCTTGAACTCTTGCTGCTGGGTAGCACTGCAGTGTCTGCACAATGCACATTAGCCAGGATGCAACCTCTGTTTACTCGAATGTCTCTTCAGACACATTATGAACTTGGACCATTACCCTTCTGGCATAAGCATGGGCTCTAGCGGGCAAAATACTAGGCTTGACCAGCAGTCCCTCTGGCAATTTTTCCATCGCCTGGTGCATCCAACATTAATATTTTATTCTTAACATCCTTTCTGATACGGACCTCTCCTGTAAGGTACACTGGGCATTTGGCGCCAGGATCAGAGACTCAGGATCCTTCTTCCATACAATTCCGACCGGTTCCTCTGGTTCTGTTTTTTCAGCATCTCTCTGTGCCTCATAGGCCTTCTTAATTAAAGCCGGAACTCTTAAAGCTCTACTAGTCTTTGACCCTGTTTTCATAACACAACTGTGCCAGCCTTCCGAACATATGAGCATTTGTTCCAATCAACAAAGGGACACCATCATACAGTCCAGTGGGGGACACACTAAGGCTAGGGTCTCTACTTGTTCGCCACTCCAGCCACGGAGGTGGGGAAAGACAGCCAAATTCGGATATACCCGGAATAGGGTAGGCCTTCACTTAACCCCATACATGCAGTCCTTCTAATGGTTGTAAGGGTCGTCTGACAAATGCTTCTGATACCAATCTTGGAACATAATTGTCACTTGGGAGCCACTGTCTAATATAGCTCTTGTAGACACTCCGTTCACCTTTACAGTGGTCTCCATGGAGGGACCCACTATTCTGGACCAGTCTGGAGGCGGTAGTGGGGGCCTGGGCAACTGACCTTGCCACAAAAGGACGTGAATTAGCATTTTGGTGCCCTCACTGGGATCATGTCGTGCACCTCTTAACCACTGATTTCTTCTCGAAGCTCTCCTTGTAGCCTATATGCAACTTTGTCAGTGTCTTTTGGGGACTGGCATTCCCTTTCATGTGCCCATCTTTCCCACAATTATAGCAAAACATACTTTCTGGAGTTTGAGCTGGCCGAGGCGCCACACTGGGAGCCAGGGCGGGGTATTACTAACTGGAAACCTTGGTGCCATCTCTGTCTGCGGCGTGATAAGCATTTGGAGACATCTCGTCAGTTTCTCCACTTCCATGGTCAAGGAATCGAGTTCGAGCTGTTATCAGCAGGAGATACATGGTGGGTACCCCCACCCCATAGCAGATGCAGTCGGATATAGGTCAGGCCCGTGACTTGCAGGCGTGGCCTTCATAAAGGGACTGTTTTTGAATTCCCGGATCTCTCTCAACAGTTCACCCCATTGTGACATATCTTTTCCTTGTCAGAGCACTCATTGACTGCCAACCTCTGCCCTGAACTTCATGATGGGTCACCCTCAGTCACTCGGGCGTGGCCGCAGCTATTGGTGCAGGTCCCTCCCGAGTCGTCTTTTCTCAACTCCTCAGATTTCTCATTAACTCATCATAGGAGGGTGGGAGGGTGCCAGAGAAGATCTTCAACCTTCGGTAAGAGTCGTGACTAATGGCAGGTGCAGAAATAGGAGTCTGCATTGGTTCAGACACCATTACGGGCACTGGAGCAGGAGAGGGTGTTGGGGGAACACCCCAGGTGGCAAGAATAGTTTCTTCAAGTCCTCCACAGTTTTCCCTCTCCCAGCAACCATTCAGCAAATTTCTCCTCAAAAGTTTCAGATAGTGGTGGGGCTGATTCCCCCGGTCTTTACTGTCCTTAGTTATCACTCTCAAGCAGTGAGGGCTCCTCTGGGGTAATGGTCTGTGGCACTTTGGAGCTATCTATGGGATCCTTAAACTCTACTAGGGCCAGGAAAGTGTGGGTGAGCAGATTAGCATGCCGACCCACCACCACAGGGTTTTGTAAACCTTCCACCTTGGAAAGTACTCCTGCACAGTGTCCGTGTTGATACCAGGGGATGTCCAGGATAAGCATAGCATTTTGGGGTCGATCTCCTCCCCAGTACACCACTCCACCAGCGGTGCACAGCCACTTCTGTCGGGTACCCATTTTTTCTTAACAGTGGTTGTAAATATGGCCACTAGAGGACACACAATCCCAGCGGTGAGCCTCAAGATGTAACCCCTAGATGGCGCTATCCCAGGGGCTACTACCTGCCTGATTTGCCACTAACAGGTTGAGGGCCTGGATCCAATGGCGGGTGCCTCCACCCAGAGGTCAGGGTTTGCAATAGTTAAACTAACTTGGTCACAGCCCTCTGGGACACTGCAACCCCCCTTTCTTCCCACTAGTGGCCCACACAATATATCAGAATTACCTTCACAGTATACACTTACCTCCAGGTCTGGTTCCGGCACTGGGACCTCCTGTGAAATGAGATACAGTGCAACAATCACAGTACAGTACTTTAACATAGACAAATACCTCAGGCAGTATAACTTTGCTGAAACAAGCAGCTCTGATTTATTTAGGGGATATAACAAGGACAGGGAAATCAGGTTAATTAGCTTATCACTCTAATAATCTACCTGTGGCTCTGTGCACAGCCTATCCCTATCAGTTACTGTCCCTGGGTACCCAAGCCCTAGTGGCTAGTCCAAACCGTGGCAGCTGGTAGGGGCCTTTCACACAGAGAAAAGGAGAATTAAACAGTCAGCAGTACAGTAATTCCATTTGGATTTAATGTGGCAATTCAACAGGGAGCAACCCTGAATTAGTACTCACGACCTCCAAATAAGATAGGGTCCTTCAATGTCAGCAGGGCTCACTTGAGGTACACAAACCTCTTCACACATCCATATAAAAGAAAGTACTATACCAGGCAGGCTGCATCTGTATCCGATCGCAATTACTGCACAATACCGGGAGAACACACAGCAGATTCAGTTCCTGACAGACCGAGTGCAATTTTCAGCAATTCTTCCAGTCTTCTACAGGGTGAGCCTGGTTTCTACTCTTCAGAGATCCTTTGATTCTTTTCACAGGACGGATTCAGTCCTAACAAGCTGTTACACAAGCTGCAGACCGAACTCTGGGCCTTACACACGTTTTGACTAAAACTGCACACTGAAAAAGCACAGGGCTCCTTCCTTCTTCACTGCCAAAGCTCAACTGAAGCTCCAACCGACAAAACTGGGCACTTCCTTTGAGTTCCTCCCAGTTCTTGACTGGATTGGCTGTCACTCACAATAGACTGCTGCTGTTGGTCCAAAAGGCACTGAAGTCTAAACTACATCTCCCAGAGTCACTGCCCATACAATCCTCTTGTGGCTGGCTCAGATTATGAGTCCAAGTTCTGATTCGTCAAGGCACCATTTTAGAGCTAGCTTACCCCACACTGATTGGTCCAGTTCAGCAGTTCAAAACTAGAATGGGAACTAGCAGACACAGTTCTGACTGCAAAAAGCAGGTTAGACAAACTGTAATTTCATTATTACTCTAAATAATTTCTGGCAAACAGTTACATCTTTCAGATAGGTTCCCTTTGCACTCCTAGTGACTGCAAAATGAAGTGAATTAGCAGCAGCTCAAGTGGTACTCAGAGAAGCACACAGTCCCCCCATACAAACTAATTATGTCTGCAAGCAGACAGCTCTTAAAGAGACAGTACCAGAGGCTCTAAAAACACTCACTGATAAATGGCTTAAATGCCAAACACCATTCAGGCTTGGAGCATTCAAGCAAGCTCCTGGAAGTCTTTTGGGAACCCCCATTTGCAGGGGGGTTACAAGTATACCTATAGAACTCTGTTGGTTCTCCAGTCTCAGACTGAAAGTGGACCATTAACTTCTGACTGGGCACCAGAAACTTGACCAGATGCTAACACTGCAAGCTTCCCTAGCTAAGTCAGCATAGGCCATTCCAGATTACACATAAGATTTATAAAATATTGAGGTTGCAAGACTAGAATAGCATATTATTCTTTTTATTATACCAATTATAATTCTTTTTCCTCCATTCCCATTCAGTACCCCTGTCCCCCACCCTATGTTCGGAGTTGTCATGGATACACATCTTTCCTTGATAGGGTAGGTGAGTGGCTGCCTTCACAGCTGATGTCAGTTCTGCTCTGTGATTTGGTAACGGGAAGGGGGGGTGCATTCCTGTGATGCATGGCACCACCAATCGGCTCCATCAAAGTACTCCAGGCCTCACAAGTGAACTAGGTCTTCAAGGTAGCAACACCACTGGGTTAGCCAGAAATGCTTATTCTATATTGACTGTCTTGCCTTTGCTAACATAATACATTATTCCTGTAAGGCCTTCTGATTTCTCTCACATGTAGAGACTAAGAGTAAAGTCCTCTGGTTCTAGGAACCACCACTCCCCCCAATCTAGTTCATCTGCTGTTTAACCAGTCATTGTAGCCAGTAGAAATATGGTTGCATTGCTTGTAACACTATTCGTGGACAGAAAATGAAAATCGTTAATCTGTTCAGTCAAAGTGGGATGCCCTTATGGGATACAAGAAATATATCACTTACCCAATGACCCTTTAGGGCAAGGCACCGCAGCTGGGAGTTCAAACTTTGTCCGAGGCCACCAGACTCCAGCACTAAGTGTTCTCGGGCATCCATCATAGATCACTGCAGAAAACAGCAAAGAGAAATGAGCTGAGTGAATCCCAGAATTGCACAGCTTTGTATTTAGTTGTATTTTGTTTGGGAGGGGGTAAGCAAAGTCCCTTTCACCTCCATTTTTTCCAAGTCCCCACCTAAATCCTTAGGCAGTCACTGTAAACACAGCTGATCCCTGGGCCAGAAAGCAGTTGAGGGTCTGCCTTCATAGCTACTGCCGCATCCTCTCTGCAGGTGGCCTGTACTGGTCGTCTCTTGGGGCCAGCACCTTACCTGCACAATGCACTCATCTCCACTATTTCTTTCTTTTTCTATTATCTGTTTATCTCAATTTCGCTTGCCTTGCTCCTATTGGACCAGCCTCTCCATCCTCACTACTCCCAGGTACTCACCCCAGCTCTGTCCCGATGGAGGAGGGGTGCCTAGTCGGTGGTGCAGGAGCTGCAAGGTGATGGTTGCCACCCTGCACAACCAGGGGTGTTGGCAGGCAAACGAACTGTACTCAGTAGAGTACAGTAAAAAAAATCAGGCAGGGGCAACAAAAAGAAGAAAGCAAGGACATCGTGAGTCGCATTATGTCTGTGTCACGCTGAGCCCTTCTGCCTTTGTTGTTCGCTATGGGGCACTGATGCCACCAGCCACATTTATAAACAAGAACAACTTACCAGGCAGGCAGAAAAGCAAAGGAAGGAGGATTACAGATAGAAACTGATTACTTGAACCAGTTGAACTCAGACATGGCTAACAGGGGGTCGGGGGTGACCTATTGTTGGTGTGATGTGGCAGCGCATATTTTGGTTTATGGAACACTGAGTGGGGGGGAGGCAACAGTGCATCAGTTTTGAATACAAGTTTAAAATTTCTGGCTACAACCCTGTGCACAACCAGCATGTTTTTCCTCCTGATTTTTTCCCACCTCATGCATGTGTGTGTGTGGGGAAGGGGGCGTTCTGCCTTGGCTGCGTGTAGCACATTCCCCAGCTCACCAGCAGGAGTAGCTGCAGCAGTGGAGCATGCCGCCTCCCTCCTCCAGCTGGAATATGCTGCTATCAGCAGCACTGCCTCCCAGCCCTGTCCACACAATTGCAAGCTCCGCCTCCCAGCTCTATCCACTCGATTGCAAGCTCAGAAGTTCACTCCTGAACCTGTGTCACCAGCATGGAAGCATAATGTGCTTCCATTAGGCTATCAGATGGCACCATCCTCACTATTTCTTACTCCCTGGAAGGAACATTTACACGGCAAACCCGGGCCTAGCAGGTGAAAGGGCAATGTGCAGCTTCCGCCTCACCAGTCCGGTCCAGTATTTAATCTTTCATCCCCATTTTCCTGGGTTACTCAGATTTCAAAAACATGAATGTTTGCCCTATAAGTCTGTAGGTTTTGTAATCTGAAACAGAAAATTCATTTTAACATGAAATTGTCACTCTTTGATGAAATTTTGAAAAACAAAGGGCAAGATTCTCAAATGTCCTACAGTGAAAAGGCCCTCAACTGCACTTAAGGTTCAGGTGCTGCTAAACTAGATTTACAGGTGGTCTGGCCACATCTGGGGTTTAGATGCAGGTGTACAGACTGCAGCAAAAGTCTGTTTTTTGTTTGTTTGTTTGTTTTACACAAGCTGTTGCAAGTTGTAGAAACTATCGTAGAACTCAGGATTCTTTGAAAATACAGATTCCGAATTTTTGCATAATCCGGTGGACACAGACATGTCCAGCCCATTACAAATCTTCCAAATGATGACTCAGGAAGGAAAAGCATGGCAGTTATCGGCTCTTTCAGCCCCAGTTTATGATTTTCCTTCTTAAATTCCATCCCCTAGTCCCTGCCCTCAGGGCATGGCCTGTCATGGACCTCCTAGTTCCTATTATCAGGAATGCAGCACTAACATCTGATTGACTGCCACAGCATCTACCCCTAGATCAAAGAGTGACTTCATGCCGATGGCGAGAGTGGTTGCTGGAACATGCATTTCTGACAACATGGCTCCCTTCTCCCAACAAAAAGAAGCCATGCACCATCATGAAGGAACCACCTACCCTCCATGAGACAGTGCACCCATCTGCCTTAGCTGGACTGAGGTGGGATTCACAAGCTTAGGACACAAACCAGAGACCCCCCCCCCCAAAATGGTAAGCAACATGCTTACTACTACCCTGTCAGGCCAGCCAGTATTGACCTTTAAAACAAACCTTGCAACTGTCCCTGATGTTCAGGGATAGGCCTGATTTTGCCTCAGAAATGTCCTCCCTCCTTCCTTCCTAAGCTAGACATTTCTGTCACTCAAAGAGCAGCTGGCGCCTTTGGAAGAACGTTGAAAAACATAACAGCTGAACACAATTCAGCTTGTATTTCACATATCGTCTATAGATTTCTCCTCTTCATTATTTATTACTGAAAAAATTCACACAAAAACAGGATCTTTATCCTTAGAGCTCATCTGCCTCTGTAACTTACTCCCTACTTGACATCATAATGCTCTGTTGTGACATCACAGTCTGTTGCTATGGGAATAAATGTGATGTCACAAGCACAGTATTGTGACATCAGGTTGGGAAGAAGCAATAGTAGCTGATGAACCCTCAGGGAACAACTCTTCTGTTTTCACGCATCTGACCTCAATAATAAATAATGGAGATAAGAAATACAGAGCTAATGAGAAATATAAGTTGCTTTGTGTCCAAATGTTACATTTTTCAAAGTCCTTCTTGAGGCGTCAGTGGCTCTTTAAATGTAGGACTCTGAAACATAAAATACATCCAGAAATGAATGTTATAGTTTACTTCTTTACAAAATGATTTTTAAAATAAGTCACGTATTTTATTTACCAGAAGACACACAGTAAGCTGAAAGCTTGTTTACAGGTGCGCCCTGGGAGAACAAAGAAGTTAAGTGATTTGTTTAGGGTCACACAGTATGCAAGTGGGGGCTGTGGAATTCCAACCCAGCTCTCCAGGTTTGTAGCTCAGGGCCTTAAACCACTGCGCTATACTGCCTCCTTTAACAATATATATATAGCTCACAGTGCATTTTTTTAAGATGTGTCCCTCATTCTGGTCATTTGTCTCTGATGTTTTAAAGACTTATCCCTGATTACTGAGGCAGAAGGTTGAGAGGTATGCTTTAAATGCATGGATGTTAGCCTTGCCAGGTGGCAGGGCACTTTACTGCCATGTGGGAGACCCTGGGTTCACAGCACAATCCTGATCCCCCCCTCCCCTGGGCAAAGGAGCCTCGGGAATGCAGCAGGAACAGGGCTTTCAAACACTGAGGGAAGGTATTGCTTGCTCTACTCCAATAGCTCCGGGTGGCCCAACATCATGTGTTACCACGTGACAGCAGCCCTCCCCCACACGGTTAGGCATGGTGTGGGTGGCCACATTTGAGGGAGGTGGACGAGACAAAACAGAGAGGGAAAAATTGAGTAGGTCCAAGATAAAGGACGTCCACTCCTCTCCCAAGGCCTAATGGCTAGTGCTGAGCCCAAACAGCTCATCCCACATTTTGAATCCTGCTGCGATAGGGCTAGTTAAAGGGAGTCATAGCAGGGACAGAGGTCCATGGGTGTGGGCATTGTGTCAGGATGGGAAAGGAGCCTGAGAACAGAAGGAACACTGGGGACTCCAGGGATGAACATTGGAATGAAAGACATGAGTGTCAAGTCCTGTACAGAGGGAGTCCTTTGAGAGATCTGGATAATAACATTATCCCCCTGCCCACTGTCATGTATTCTCCTTACTTACTGTGAATGACACTGGAATAAGACTGGAGTCCAGTAATTAGTGCAATGAATTTAGGTTTCGGGTTCAAATCCTGCCAGAGTCACTAGCTTATGATGTTACCCTGAGCAAGTCACCTGACCTCCTTGTGATGCCCTTCTCCCAGCAGTAACACTGGATAGAAGCAGAACAGCGCTGTAAATGAGATGGAGTAAATAAACTGTAATAAGAATGTATTTTTGTTTACAATTTGTTTTACCAACATTGCCAAGCTGAGAAGCAAAGTCTGATATTTAGTGGCCTGCTCCTGTCTCTTCCTAAGTTAGCGGAGTGGAAGCATATGAAGATCAAGTCACTTGCTCAAGGTGACAAAGTCAGTAAGCGGCTTTGAAGGGATTTGAACCTGGGTCTCATAGTTTACAGTTCTGCACTGTAACCACTAGGTTATTCTATCTGTACAATAACTGTAGAGGACAACCAAATACATACACTGACAGGTGTGCGTGTGTGTGTGTATTCTCTATCGATCTGCAATTTCCTAAACATCTTTTTGTAACTGAGAGCAGCCTCACCCTCACAGCCACTTTGCGTAACTTCTGCAAAAGGATTGTCACAGCCATTGCACTGTCGGCCAATCACTCCAGGTCTGCAGTGGCACTGGCCGGTCTCAACATCACATGACCTAGTGAAGGAACCAATGGGATAGCAGTCACATGGCAGGCAGGTGTCACTTCCTTTGGGCTGGTAATGGAATTCCTAAAGCAGAAAGTGGAAAAAGAGTCTCAGAAATCCATCAGTACCCACAAGTTAGTCACAATTAGAAAACCATGGTTGTAGTATTGTACCAGAACTTGAAGGGATGCTCAGAAAGAACAAACACACTGGCAATTTTCAACTAAACAGATACATTAAATTAAAAAAAAATATATTTTCATTTGCAGGACTGATTAAGGCAAAGTTGCTTTTCACTGTCCCTACATAGCTGACTCCCCACTCCAGACTGTAAGAGGTAGGCAATGTGACAGGGGACAACCCTGCCACAGATCTAGGACCCTTTTCATTTTAAAACACTCTGGTTGCAACCTTTCTTTGCTATTTCTGTCTTTATTTTTTCTAGTCCAGAAGGTATCCCACCTTCAGGAGCAACCTTCCCCTCTCTTATGCTATCCCTGTCTCTTTTATTTCTTATATCCTCTTGGGTCCAGTGGTATGGGGAAGGTCAAATGCTCACTGACCTCCATAGCAGAAATGCAGAAATGTCTTTTCCCTTAGAATGGGAAGATACATACGAGTGGTCCAGAATATGTCTTTAAGAAAATGGGGAAGCTTGTACAGAGCAAGTGGCTGGTAAAATGATTTATTTTATTTAACTGTGAATACACTTTCCCTGATGTGGTGACAAGACATGTAAGGTAATTTATGTGAAATGTATGCAAACACAGAAGGCAAGACAGGAGCAGCAACCCTTTCCTTTTTGTTTCCTTTCCCCTTCTGCTCTGTCATTTAAAACAATACAGAAATAAGGGATGCTACTAGTACAGTCACTCATTACTAATTATGACTATTTCATTATGTTTTTGGTAGCTCCCCCGTTGTTTAGCAGCTTTCTGCTGCATGGGTTGCAGTGTTAGACGAAAAGGGGCTGTATTGCCCTAATAAATGCGGTAGTTGTATACTACACATCCCCTCCTTCCTGCAAAGGTGCTCGAAGAGTAGAATGGAGTGCACGAGTCAGGAGAGGTTGCAGAGGTCCGAAGAAAAAGTGCTCCCTCTCGCTCTACCGTGCTGTTCCCAAGTCCCACACTGTGACAATTACTGAGACATGAGCCGCTAGACTGAGGGCTGAGCCACGCATGCAAGAAGCAGCTTGGTTTTAATGTGTGGCTCGCTCCTTTGATTGGGACAACAGCCCCTCTGGTACTGCTTTGTGGCATTAGCCACCCAAAGGAACCTTACCCTGCAAGATAGGGCAAAAGCCTGGGATGGAGAGGAGTGTAAGAGCTTGTCTCTAGAAGCACATCACTCTCTCTCCCCAAGTTCCAAGGCTCCTGCAGTACTTCAGCAGTCTAGCAAAGGAAAGAAGTTAAGAAGCCAGGATGCCTCTAAAGTATATTAAACGAGTTTTGAACCTTCTTAGACACAGGTCCCTCGTCAATGAGTTCCTGTGAGTGTACCTGTGTCTCTATATGTGTAATCCAAAACAACCTTGAGCCAAGGGCCAGAATGAAAAGTTTAGCCAACGACTGAGCTTTACAGCCATTGGCATGCATAGTAAAAGCTTTCCCAAAATTAGAGCATCGAATCAGCTGGTAGCTGCTCTTATTTATTCTAAAAACATATAGCAATGCTCTTCCCAGGGGAATTCCACTCCTGAAAATTACCCACACTAGCATGTAGAAACAAAGGATATAAATAAGCACATTTATATGTATTTTGCGAGTCGCAAAGGATTCTGTGTCCCACAGTAAAGCCCAGCATTATGTTGTTGTCTTTATAAGTTAATACAAAATCACAAACCATTCATGAGGTAATTTTGGGTCTAGTAATACTGGAGGCCTAATACTGTAAGCCTGTCCTACCTGTACCAGGGAATGATAGAGAATGCCAGTTCAGGTGCCTTTTAGGAAGCCAGCGGCCCCTAGTGGCCCATATTTATACATCAGAACCTGTCAATCAAAGGCATGTGGAACATTTTCCACTTCTCCATCAAGATACTTATGTTGCTGGGCTGTGTTATTTTGATTTGAACAACAGGTTTGCCTCTTTCTATAATTAGTAAGCCCTCAGATGCTATATAATTTAAAAAGAGGGCTTGATAAAAAAGTTGATAGTTTTAGTATGCTGTTGTCACCATACCACAAGGGTGGGTATAGAAAGCCCTCCTGTGCTTCTCTCCGGCAGATAGGGAGTCAGTTGGTGCTGACTGTGTAGGCGAAGGTAAGGGGAGCCTCTTGCTACACTGGTAAAGTGGAAACAGTGCTAGTTTGCCACTCAAGTCGTTATGTTTAGTTGCTAACTTTGAACCTTTATTTTCTGTGCAAAAAGTTATTGCGGTATTTCTTTTGATTTATTTGTTCCTTTTAATAAAAAACTCACAAAGTCAAGTGGGTTGTACTTTATCTGCAGTGTGGTGTCCATCTGTTATCCCGCCCTCTACAACAGGCAACATATACAAAATCTTAACACAAATCCTGGACCACAGCTAACAATAAACATGGAATGAACTACTGCAAAATTTATAATGCTCTAGGTAAAACATGGATTGGAATCAATTAACTAACTGCCTCCTAAATTACAGTGGGCAGCTATTACGTGATGTCATTAGCCAACTGCACTTTTTGTGTTTTCAGTCTATTGTTTTTTCCCTTGCGCAGTCATCTTACCAGGGATACACCCTGTAATCAGGGATATACCATGGGTTGCTCTTGTACCTTACTGTACTGTATTTTCCATATTTTGTATTGTATTGTTTTGCACCTTGTTATTGCCTATTCCTTCCCCTCTCCCCCAAGGACATATCTAGAAATGAACTGTATGTCTTTCCTGGTGAAATTTTTTTAAATAAACAAAGAATATACCATATTCAGACTCTAAGAGCCATCAGTGAGACAGCAGAGAGTTTTTCTCCCCCGTTTTCTTCACAGATTCCTCCCTCCTAACCTATGATGCAAGTGATGCCTCCATTGCCCACGAAATCATAGTGTCCCAACAGTGAGAGGCAAGCTTCCTGGCCCAGCCATAGGGGTCACTGTGGCACCAAAACTTGTCACCACCCCTACCCGACTGAGGCGCACTGCCAAACAGCAGCTACCTTAGCCAGGCACGTCCACCGCTATGGCAGACCAACTCCACTCCCACTGGGCCATTGCGGCAGCCCCCAGCCAACTGTATTGTTTACACCTTTGTAATCAGGAATATACCCTGTTTGGGTTCTATGTGCCATCACTGAGACAGTATGGAGTTTTTTTAGTCCAGGTTCTGTCCCTAGATCCCTCTTTACACCTCTGTAATGTGAACAGTGCCTCCATCAACCTCAGTGTCACAGCATCCCCATGGAGACAGGCAAGATTACTGGCCCAGCCACAGGGGTCACAGGGCGCTTGAACTCACCACCACCCCTCCTCAACTACTACTGATGGCAACTCCCTCAACCAGACCTGCCCCCTGATCCGGCAATCCAACTCTGCTCCTGAACCTGGGTCACCTGTGTGGCAGTGTGACTCAATGCTGCTGGACCATTGGGGCAGCCCCAGCCAACTGCACTGTTTATCCCATTGCTTTGCCTTGTGCTATTCATAATCCCAGTGGGTAACCCCTCCCCTGGTCATGCAATGTCCCTTAATTGCTCTTTCTTTTTCTGTCTCTCTGTTTCTCTCACCCTCTCTCTAGCTCAGATTATGTTTCCTTGTCAGGCACCTACCATGAGTATATCATTATATTGTCACTCTAGGTGATTGAAAAGCAAATATTTTCACTGTAGATCCTTCAGAATAGAAGCCAAACAGCACTTCATTCTGTTATTTGACTGTTCTCAGAAAGTTATGTTTACTGTACAGAATTTTTTACCGTAACTTCCCTGAGACATCAGCTTATACAACCAATTTACCACACAAATCCATACCATTGCATAAATCAAATAGTATATGGGCCCAATAAAAATATGCCTTATATTTGGTTAATCTGGTTCAAGGTCAGTTGGCATTCATCTGTTTCCCCCTTACCCAGGTCATGCCTGAAAATAGGCAGGATTTGTCTAGTGCACTTACCCGGTCAACAAAAACTAAATAAAATTTTACTTGTGATCCATGAGCCCTGTGACATCACTTGTGGATACACCACTCAGGATGTCATGGGAACATGGACCAGGTATATTTTTACTAGGCCCATGCCATATCTCTTGTCAAAGATATCGTTTTTATCTTGTCATCCTTACCCCCACTCCTGTTGTATAAATATTTATACCACTGGAGGAATTAATGACAGGGCTCAGTAAAAGTGGTTATTCAGCCTTGTTATTCACCTCCACAGTGAAAAAGAAAAAATTACTCACCTTAGTAATTGCTTTTCTTCTCATGGAGTCTTGCTATATTAGGACCTTTGCAGTATGCCCCTGGCTTTTGACTGCCCCGGAGATGAAATAGTTAACTCCAGAGAAATCTGGAGTTCCACAGCGCGAGAGCGCTATTGAACGCTCTATCTGGGTTGTTTGAACCCAAACTGTCAGGTTCTTTCTGAGGCTAAACTAACATAGCAAGTCTGCTGTGTGGAAAAGCCTTACACTAGCCATGGCTACCTACTAACAGTAGAACCACAAAAACACAACAATAAAGAAAAACAGTATCACGTATTATTGTTAGGATAACCCTTGGCAATCACTACTAAGGCCCCTCTGCCCAAAGACTCAAGTCCAGAGAGGGCCCAGCTATCAATTAACAAAACAGAAACTATCTAGTTCCTAACCCAAGAAAGAAAAGAAGGGAACTAGAAGCTAAACAGGCATGACACAGTGATTGCACCAATTGCCAACCCCATACCCAAGTAGGGATTCTGAGAGGGGTAGGAGGGAGGGTTGTCCTAATATAGCAAGACTCCATGAGAAGAAAAGCAATTACTAAGGTGAGTAATTTTTTCTTCAAACACCATGAAGTCTTGCTTATATTAGGACCTTTGCAGAGTACACAGCAGTACCCCCATGGAGGAGGGTCAGAACCTACTTAGGAAATAGGCTCTGCAGGACAGCTGTGCCAAAGCGAGCATCTCTCCTGGACTGGACGTCCAGGGAATAATGCTTAGTGAAAGTGTGGACTGTCTTCCAGGTAGCAGCTTGACAGATTTCAAAATGGGAATATCTCTAGCAGCCGCTAGAGATGCAGCTGTACCCTGGTGGAATGAGCCCTCAGGCCTGGGGGCGGCTCCTCTTGCATTTTTGATAACAGAACTGGATACAGAGACAATCCACCCTAGCAATCGACCTCCTAGTAGCAGGCCTCCCTTACCCACATCTCCATAGGTAAGAAAGAAGCTGGAGGGATTGAACCTGTGACCCTTAGTACGATCCAAATAATAGCTAAGAGCTCTTTTACGTCCAAACTGTGCAGCTTCTCTCACCAGAAGAGAGTGCTCAGTAAAAATACTGGAAGAGAGATGGATTGGTTAAGATGAAAATCTGAAACCACCTTAGGTAAAAACTTTCTGTTAGTCCTGAGGATCACTTTATCTCTGTGGAAAGAAATGAAATCCTCTTCCACTGACAAGGCTTGCAATTCATTTATACGCCTAGCAGAAGTGATAGCCACTAGAAAAACAGTTTTCCAAGTTAAGAACTTGAGATCTGCCGAATCCAGAGGCTCAAAGGGAGGTTGCATTAGCTGGGCAATGCAAATATTCAAGTCCCATGCAGGGGTTGGTTCCCGAAAGGGAGGATTAGTATGAAGTAACCCTTTGAAAAATTTTGCAAACACAGGGTGAGAAGAAAGAAAACTGGTTTTCCTGCAGAAATAAAACCAAACAGCTGCCAAATGAACCTTTAAGGTAGCTGGTTTGAGGCCTAAGGAATTTAAGTGGACCAGGTAGTCCAACAAAATAGGCAGGTCAGCTGATTCTGGGGTGATTTGCCTCTCAGAACACAAAATGAGAATCTCTTCCATTTAGAATTATAAGTGGCTCTAGTGGAAGGCTTTCTGGAGGCCTTCAAAATATCCAAGACACCTTGAGAAAGGTGTAAATGAGCAAACTCTAACTCCTCAAGAACCAAGCCTTGAGGTGGAGGGAGTTGAGATCCGGATACCACACTCTCCCCTGTGCACAGGTCAGCAGGTCGTGAGCCCTGGGCAAGGTCAGGGAGGGTGGAATAATAGGGACAGAAGAAGAGGTACCAAGGCTGCCTGGCCCAGTCTGGAGCAATCAGAATCACCCTGCAAGGCTGAGTTCTGATTTTACTAAAACCCTGAAGAGGAGAGGAAGCGGAGGGAAAGCATAGAGAACTTTCCTCCCAATCCAGCTGAAAGGCATCCAGGGGACTGACCCCAGAACTGAGGGCCTGCAGCAAAACAGAGGAAGTTTGTGGTTGTCTTGGGCTGCAAAAGATCTATCTGAGGGTGCCCCAGCTGGCAAGATTGACCCCAGCACTTGAGGTTCAGAGCCCATTAAATGGTGGCCTAGAAATCCTGCTGAGGCGTCCGCTAGGACATTGTCCTTCCCTGGGAGTGAACCGCTATCAGAGGTGTTCAGGGAATAGGCCAGAGACCACAACTTCATTGCTTGATTGCACAGGGCTGAAGAGCAGAGTGCCCCTTGCTTGTTGATGTACCACATTGTTGTGGTATTGTCTGTCCTGACTTGAACAACTTTGTTCTGGACAGTTTCTGAAAAAACCTGGAGAGCTAGGAAGACAGCTCTGAGCTCCAGCAGATTGATGTGAAGCAGAGATTCCTGAGGGGACCAAACTCCCTGAGTTGAAAGGTCGCCCAGGTGAGCCCCCCAACCCAACAGGGACGCATCCGTGGTGAGGATGAGGGAGTGAGGGACAGGAAGGAATGGGACCCCTGAGGACAGGTTGCTCCAATCCAGCCACCACTGGAGAGCTAGGATCAGAGTCTTGGTCACTGGGACCAATTTGGTAAGGGGGTCCCTCCTTTGAGACCAATAGGATCTCAAGTGGAACTGAATGTCCCTCATCTGAAATCTTGCCCCTGGCACAACAGCTGTAGAGGCAGCCATGTGCCCAGGAGTTCAGAAAGTGTCTTGCTGGTCAGAGACCTGCATGGAGAAAGAAGATGCCAGGGCAATGAGTTTGTCCACTCTTTGAGGAGGAGGAATGCCTGGCTAACTTTGTGTTCAGCTCTGCACCTATAAAAGTTAGTACCTGAACTGGTTCGAGAACTGACTTTGGAACATTCAGCAGGAACCCCAGAAGATGAGGAGTTCCGGGTGATTTGCAAGTGGGATTTTACCTGCTCTGATGACCCACAATAAGCCAGTCGTCCAAGTGGGAAACACAGCTATCCCTTGTCTTCTTAAGTGGGCCACTACTACAGCTAGACATTTTGTGAAAACTCTTGGAGCAGAAGTGAGTCCGAAGGGCATTGCCCTGAACTGATAGTGGCCGAGGGCAGTTCGAACCTGAGGTACTTTCGGTGAGGCCCTGATTAGAATATGGAAGTAGGCGTCCTTGAGGTCCAGGAAGCTAGCCAGTCCCTGGCCTCAAGGATGGCAAAATCATTACTAAAGTCAGCATTTTGAACTTTGGTTTTACAAGATGCTTGTTCAGAAATCTTAAATCCAAGATGGGCCGTCAGTCTCCTGTCTTTTAGGGTCAGGAAGTACCTTGAGTAAAGACCCTTGCTCTGGTGGCAGGGGACCCTTCCACTGCTTTGCAGTCCAAAGAGAGAAACCTCCGCTTCTAGTGTGAGGGTTTCTAAAAGACTTGAGGGGAAAAGTGCCTGGCTCTCATCTTGGGAAACTGTTTGAAACTGAGAACCAAGCCTTGGCTTACCACCTCCAGAACCCATTTGTCCGAGGTTAGGGACAACCAGTTCTGGCAGAAATAAGCCAGTCTGCCCCCACCGGTGGTACAGGAGAGTCGGCCCCAGACACCCCGTCAGAGTGCCTGTAGCAGGAGCAGCTTTAGGTTAGGAGAGGGGCCTGCCTGTGCCCCGTCTGCCTCTGCCTCTGAAAAATCTCTCTGCGCAAAAGCAGAAGAAGCCTGGAATTGGTAAAAGGCCTATTGTAAGGCCTGCCCCTACCCTGGGGGCATGCCTATGTTGAGTGGCATGCCTCTCCTTAGCTTGGGCACTTTGTAAGTAGTTCTGTATTCATCCATCTTTTCATGTAATTTTCTGTTTGTTCTCCAAACAGAGAATTTCCTATAACAGGAAAATCTATAGCCTTTGACTGGGTATCTTGGGACAGATTAGTGCATCTGAGCCATGCCAACCTCACGGAGAGCTACAGAAGTGGCCATGACCTAGAGGAAACATCATTAACATCAACAGCAGCATGAAATTGAACTTTAGAGGCTTCAGTGCCATCAGCAGCCACCTGTTCCAACTCACTAGCCAGCTGGCCATGGGCCTGCTTGGCCAACTGCAATATAGTGTCCCATCTAGATTTCTGATATCTAGCCACATAAGCCATATAATTAGCCTGTCTGAGTCCCAAAGAAGCTGCCACATACTGTTTTTCACCATGGCATCAATCTTCCTGGAATCCTTATCAGGAGGATGTGAAGCCAGGGAATATTAACCTTGTCACAGGCTGCAGCTTGCACCACACCTACATGACTACACTGTTCAGTAAGGAAGTCTGTATTAGGGCCTGACAACGTATACCTTCTGTCCATTTTTTTATCTACAGGAGGGACAGAAAAAGGATTTTTTTAAATCTTAGTGGTTTGCCTCCTAAATGACTTATGTAAAGGAATAGAAAACCTTCTAGCCTCTGGAATATCCATCATTTCCACATAGTCAGGCTCCTCTTGCTCATCCACAGCCTCTTCTAAGGGCAGCTGGAGAGTTTCTGCTACTTTCTTATAAAATCTGAAATGAGATGGGGACTCAAGACAATAAAGGGGGAGACTCAAAGGGTCTGTCTGGAGAAATGTCCAGTTCTATTGGCACTTCCAGACCTTCCCAATCACAATTACAATCATCAAAATCTTCCTCCCCTCCTGTGGTTCATAAAATCCCCAACATAATCCTGAACCACTGGACCTGAACGAGACCCCTTTTCCAACCAGAGAGGGTTCAACAAGTCCCTGAGACAAAGACTGGACAATCTGTATGGCTTTAGCTATTTCTACAGCAGAAGGAGGACAAAACTGGACTCCACTAGCTGATTTCTTTGTCCTTTTGCTTTGACTGGTTCCTCAGGACCAGCCTTTCTTTGCCGAGTATGCCTGGTCAGAGGCACTCCCTCGGGTCCAGCCGTAGCTGGGCCAGGCTGGCCATCCGGGTCAGCGGACTTTTTGGCCTCTCGTTCCCTGAGCCTGCCCAATCTCTTTTCCAGGGTGGCTGCAGGGAAATTCTTACATATCTGGCAGTCTGACAGGAGATGGTCAGCCCCCAGACAATAGACACAAGTGGTGTGTGGGTCAGCCTTGGCAAAGGCTTCCCCACAGACATCCTGATGTTGAAACCAGTGGGCCGGTTTTCTTTTGGGTTTCTCAGACATAGTGCCAGCCTAACCAAACTTGTCCTTTGTTTCCAGGCCTTGCCAGGACAAGACACCCTTATCGGTCCCTAACCGTGTCACGGGTATTGAAAAAACACTTTTAATTGCAGGTTTTTAGGACCGATAAGAACCGAGATACCTCACTCTAAATGCAAAGAAAACAATTTTAAAGCAAACTGATCGGTTCAGAGCGAACCGATAATGAGTTCCACACAGACTAAAATTATTTTACTTACGGTTACCAGATAGAGCTTTAAACCAAAAACCGCGGTAATTTTAAACACTTTCTCGGTTAAATGAACCGATAAAAATACTTTAAACCACAAAACGAACTGAAATGAAGGAGCTGGTCTCCGGAGCGTCTGTTCAGTGAAAGCGGAGTAAAGAATCTGACAGTTTGGGTTCAAACAACCCAGATAGAGCTTTCAATAGCGTTCTCGCGCTGTGGAACTCCAGATTTCTCTGGAGTTAACTATTTCATCTCCGGGGCAGTCAAAAGCCAGGGGCATACTGCAAAGGTCCTAATATAAGCAAGACTTCATGGTGTTTGAACATGTTATTCTCCTTGTAACCAGTTATTTTCTCCTAGGTGAAATCACAATGATTTTGTAACTGTTCCAGGTTCCATGGCATAAATAGGATATCCCAGAGGGTGTCCAGGGCTAAGCTTTAATACTGAGATTAAAATAAAGCCAGCACTCAACAGGTCAGTGAAAAATATTTTTACTATGACTTAAATAATTTTTCCACAATCATGATACAATCTCAAAAGCTGTAGTACCTTACAGTGCACAAGATATATTATAAATCAGGTCTAACACATGTCTGACCAGCCCGGCGCTTCGAGGTAACAATACCTCTTCCTCAGGAGTGTGGCTCACAATCTAATTTCACCCTATATATGGTAAATAACCCAAGTGTAGTTAATTAATTCAACACCAGTGTCAATCAGTAATTACCAAATTAAATAAGAAAACATGCAACTTAAATTGCACACTCCCTCATGTCACTAAAACCAAGCACCCATCCAACTCTTTATTAAAAGAATAATTTACTAATTATGAGGACATGTCTAGGTCAGACACAACGGAGTGTGCAAGAATAGTATATGTTACTCATTTAAATAATAATAAATATCATATTTCAAGTTACCTTGCTTTATTCATTTCATTAAGCATTTATTTTCTTTTTAGTAATAATTTCAAAATACCAAACAAGTTAACCATTATCTCTTATAACCTGGATAAATTTGCCAGTATATTTAATTCTTAATAATTAGGGCATACAATAATCATATTCAATCTCTACATATCAAACAAACAACTGGATATTGAAAACTCCCACCAATTCTTGTGTATGAGATAAATAATAAATAAGCTTTAATACTGCCCATTTACACAACACTAGTAGAATGAAAAGTGTACATATAATTTACTTTACCTGACGACATATGCAACCTTTAAAATAAAAATTGATTTCAGCTTTTGTATGTCACAGTCATTTATTTTGCAAGTTGCATATTTCAGGCGTGAATGTACACATACATGCATGCAATGGGTGTGCACATGTGCAAGCCGACCAACTACCCCACCCCTCCGCTGGTTTCACAAATCTGCACCTCCCATGCTTCTGCAGGAAGTACTCATACAGTGGCACAGTCAGCAGGTATCCACCCTCCTGCATGCCCTATCATTAAAGAACCTGTGGCGGGGGACCATCTCCATCAGCTGTATCTTCCTCCTGTCAACCCAATTCTTAATGAGTCCCTGATATCATTTGGACAACTTTCAAAAAATGTAATATTTAGACACAATTTAGCCCATATTTCGTATTTTTTTCCTGTAATTCCAATTCTTGCTTCAATATTGTAATGGAAATTTACATAAAAACAGGATCTCTGCCCCACCTGCTCTGGCTGCTTGTCTACACCTGACATCGCAGTTCTGTTTATGACATCATAATCTGTTGTTGTAGAGATAATTATTACATCATAAAAAATGAATTATTATGTCAAATGTAGACAGGCAACCAGAGCAGGTGAAGTCTAGGGGACAGCCATCTTGTTTTCAGGCGACTGTCTTCAGTAACAAAAATCGAGAAGGAATTACAAAAAACATAAGAAACATTAACTGAACTATGTCTAAACTGTACATTTTTCAGAGTTTTACCAATGGTGTCAGGGGCTCTTTAAAGAACCCTACCCCATCACCAGTATCCCCTTCCCCCACCCAGATCTTTTACAAAACCAATGTCGGGTGCACAACCCTACTGCCAATATCCCCTCTCCTGCCCACACGATCCTTAGAGAACCCAGGGGCAGGTGCCCAACCCCACCATCAGCATCTCCCTAATATGTGCCCAACCCTTAAAAAAACAGTGACAGGTGTCAAACCCTGCTGCAAGTATCCCCCCTCCTACCCAGTCCTTACCTTCCTGTCCGCCCTCAAGATCTTATATAGAACCAGCAGTGGGTTCCCAACCCAGCTGCTGGTGTCCCTGCTCCCACCCACTACATCACTGGGATAAAAAAAAAAACAGAAACGCCCTTTAGCACCCATGCCAGCCCCCTTCCCCTGCATTGGTACCCACTCTGTCCCTCATCGCAATCAGGTTTTAACAGGCTGACCCCCAAAACACATTTTAGATCAGATTTACATGGTGTCACTAATGTGGTCATGAGGTGGGGTGGTGATCTGGGCACCCTGAAAATCTGGGTGCAAAATAGCAAAAACTAGTGAAGTAATGCTCAAAAGAAAAAAGAAAAAAAGCTTAATATCTTTAAGTTTTTTTTTTTACTTTAGTAGATAATGGCCAGCAAAGGATGAGGGAGGGTTGTGACAGCTGAACAATGCTGGATTTTACTTAAAAAGATGAGGAGAAGTATGGGTGCTAAGTGGACGGGGAATTTTTTACTTGGATGGGGGGAGGGTATCATGGGTGGTTTTAGGTGAGGAGGTTGGTTTCTGTATGATTGCTCAGCACTGGGATGGGACACCCAGTGTCTGGAAACCGAAGCAGGACCCAGGGACATGGCCACCAAGAGCCACATGTGGTCTGGTGCACAGCACATCACTATGCAGCTGCTTTGTGAGTGGCCCCACAGGGCAATCTACCATGCAAGCATCAGGCCTAGTGCAATGTGCGTCATTATGAAGTTGCTTTCAGCTATCTTTTCTAAAAAGTAAGAAAATTAATTGCAAAAAACTACAGTAATGCATCTATTAGGGTTGAAATGCCAAGCAGATAAAGTAACAAAATGAAATGTTTGGGTTCAGAGTCTCTGAAATGTTGGCAAATTGGTGGTGTGGTGTTCTTCAGGGTTTGAATGATCATGCGACGCAGGGTGGTGTTACCCTAATATTGGCACTGTCTTGTCTCACAAAGTAAAAGACAGCAATGCTTGCATAGACAATGCTATTATTAGGATAATCCAAAACCCTGTGTTGCATAATTGTACATGTATCTAACCTAAAGACATACCGACAGGTCTGCTATAAATTCGTTTACAATAGATATGTTATTTTGTCATTTCTTTATGTCTCCTAGTTAATGGCTGTCACCCATTGGCTCCATTCCCCCAAGCCCTGTCTCCAACCTTCTCTGGAACTCACCCCCTCCATTGAGACTCCCACAGTATTACTCCCCATGGTAGGACCATCGGGGCTGGCTAGGCCCCTCTGAAGCACAATCAGAGTCCTGAGGGGGCAGTCGGTGGTGTGGGGCCTGAGAGAGACCGGAGTTGGAGCCTGCCAGTTGGGGATTTACCTCCACCATTATCTTCCCTTATGCTGCTGGCTGTGCAATGACATACTGTGTATGAGTGTGCAAGGGCATGCAGGCAAAGGTGTCTTCTGGTAAGCCTGTCTCCTTTCTTGTCACTATGCACTGCCCATGGCACCCCCAGGCAGCAAGCAAGCAGTGGAGGGAACCTGTTGCCCTCCCTAAGAGGGGATAGCAGTCTTGGGACGCTCCATCCTCCCCCCCCCCCAAGCCTGTCTCACCATTTTGACCAGTGCTCGCTCCCATACCTGGGTCGCCAGCATGATAGTACTACTGCTGTGCCCCTGGGCCAACCCACAATTCATACCTGAAAGGTTAGGTACATCACAATGGAATATTGCACCAATCAGAGGGCACGGATTACTATCCCGATGACATCACAATAGCCCTGTGCAGCACTGTAGTCAGCAACTGAAACTGGTGGTGATTCACTGCGTAGACAAAAGATCAGAATTCTGCTGGAAGTAGATTATACCAGACTTTGGATTATTTTATCATTTTAGAATTCTCTAATTCGATAAAATATCTGGTACTCGGACACCAAAAAATGATCTGCATAAAAAACGAAATCCCTCAGATGGCAGTATTACAGTTGGAGTCAGGAATCCCTCACCCTGGAGGATGAGGAGGAGGAGGAGATGCTTGATCCTCCTCCTCTTCCTCCTTCCCCCACCGGCCCAAGACGTCTCAGGCTTGTTTCCAAACCCGGGACACAGCCGTCACAAATGGCTCATTTCTATTTTTTAAATGTAGGGCTGCTTGTTTTGCTGTGCACTCATTTTGGCTTCTGAAAGTGAGTTTAAATGCTTGCATGACCATAACTGACTTCAGGATGCTGATATAACATTGATCTAATGGCAGAAAGTTGTCAGAATGCTGGTACAACAAAGCTGTGATGTCACGGTTTCCCCAAGGTGAAAAGTGACCAGCCATATAGTACTTTACCTTATCCTGACTGGTACAACTCTGATTTGGTACTCATTCTTGGAATGATTACCCCATACATATGCACTAGGGTATTCTGTTTCTACCAGTAACACCCCAGTGCCTCTTGCTGAATTTTGCGCAACGTTTCTAAACATAAACACACTTGCATTACTCATGCACCCTGGAAGCTGTCCATCATCTCACCAAAATTACTTCCTGCCAAAAAAACAAAACCTGCTCCCTTATCCTGCTGATACTACAGAATTGGCCTCACCTCACGTTCCCTACCTGCCCCATCCCAAAACCCAGCACACGAATGGACCCAACCACTGTTCCCACCTGTACCATCTTACTAACAGTCACAGAACCTGCCATATGCCACCTCACTACATACTACAGAAATGAATCCACACCACTGTCTCCATCTGCCCCATCATATCACTCTCCAAAGAAATGTCTCCACTGTACTGTCCCCACCTTTTCCATCCCAGTACCCTGCATAGGAATGGCTCCACCCACTGACTTCATCTGCCACATCTCACGATCTACCACAGAAAGGGATGCACCCCACTTGTCCCATACCACTACCTATCATAGAGCAGGCCAAATTTAACTCTCTCCACCTACCAATCCCACTGCCCACCACAGAACCTGTCCCTTCCAATCCCACTGCCTACCACACAAAGGACCTCACCTACTGTCCCAACCCCACCAATAATGTTGCACTATACTGCTTACACCTGTCCCATCCCACTACCCACCACAAAAAGTTCCACTCTACTATCCCCACCTGTCCTATCCCGCTACTCATGACAGAGAGAGAGAGACGCACTCTACTGTCCCATCCCACAAACCTCTACAGAAGGAGCCTCACTCTACTGTCCCCACCTGTCCCATCCCACTACCCACCACAAAAAGAGCTTAACTCTACTGTTCCCACCCATCCCACTACTTAGCACAGAAAGAGCTGCATTCTACTGCCTCCACCTGTCTCATCCCACTACCCACCACAGAAAGAGCTTCACTCTACTGTTCCCACCCATCCCATCCCATCCACCTACTTGGCACAGAAAGAGCTGAATTCTACTGTCCCTACCTGCCTGCCCATCCCACTGCCCTCCACAGAAAGAGCTGTACTCTACTGTCCCCACCTACCCATCCTACTGCCCACGACAGAAAGCCACAATATACTATTCCCACCTCTCCCACCCCACTACCCACCACAGAAAGAACTACACTCTACTGTCCCCATCTGTCCCATCCCACTGCCCACTATAGAAAGAGCTGCACTCTATTGTACCCATCTGTCCCATCCCACTATCCACCATAGAAAGAGTTGCACTCTATTGTCTCCACATGTCCCGTCCCACTACCCACTACAGAAAGAGCTACACTCTACTGTCCCCACCAGTCCCATCCCACAACTTTCACAGAAAGAGCTGCACTCTACTATCACCACCTGTCCCATCCCACTACCCACCATAAAAAGAGACATACTCTACCGTCTCCTCCTGTCCCATCCCACTACCCTCTACAGTCAGGGCTCCACCACTTTCTTCCCACCTGTTCCATCCAACTACCCACCACAGAAAGGGCCCCATCCCACTATCCACACCACACTGTCCCATTCCACTACAGAAATAGCCCCAAGCTAACTGCCCTCACAGAAGTTGACCTCTTACCTTGCAGTGACACTGCCCATTGGTTTTGTTGCAGTCAGGGTCAAAACCTTTCTGAACGTCACAGTTGCAGGGCCCACAGGTAGGATTCCCCCACCAGCCCTTGGGACACTGCTGGTCAATCCTGTAGGAAAGGATGCAGTTGTACAGAGTTAAGAAGTATCAGAGTTTGCGAGTACAGGAACACAATTTCTGGTAGGTTGCAGGGTCCTGGTATATAGGCAATATCAGGTACACCAGACTTCCCAAGCTACTGGGAAAAGTTAAGGGAACATTCTCCAAAAAGCCATACAAAATGACTCACACTCAAAGACAGTCAGGTGCCAGTAAAAAATTTATAAGGATTTTTATTCATGTGAATAATTCCACCAGTAGCACAGATTTTTTATTCATGTGAATAATTTCACCAGCAGCATGATATTTCAAAACAAGAGAAAACCCCAAAAGCCCTGGCATTTCACTCAAACAGTACTTCATCAGGGAGCCCCCAATGTCAGAAATGCATTTTGGTTTAAAAAGACAGATATGATTAAATATTTTGCTGACTGACCAATACTGCTCTACAGTAAATCATTCAGCCTCCCTGTGCTTCAGTTCCTCCTGACTGTAAAACTGGGCTGGAATGCTCCTGCCACTCCTACAAATGAGGTGCTGCACATACTGTACCTCTCAACTACTATGTATTGGGAGGGACACAACCATAGTGTACCTCTCAGAGGCCCTCAGTCCCTTACGGATAAGGTACTGCTCTGCACTCTACACAGATTTTAAGGCAAATTCATATTAATCCTTGTTGCTGAATCAACAGCACACTTTAACCACACAAATGCACTTTTACTAGGTTTACTAGGTTTTACTAGGTTTATGTGGACATGAGAAGGCACAAGACCCATCAGGAATGTCCCCCACATTAGTGGGTCAGAATTACACCAGTATGTTCTTGTTGTAGTAGTAATCGTCCAGGGCTTTTTTTAAAGGCATTAAATCCTTGATATCAACAATGAAAGGTGGTAGTCTAGTCCATACTTTAGTAATTCTAACTGTGTAAAAGTTGTCTTTTGTTGGTTGTGACCCAAGGTACTACTAACTTTCTATTGTGAGATCTTGTATTACTCGCAGTACTATAGGAAAGTTCACAGCTGTTAGTAAGATCCTATTTCTGCAGGATCTTATGCAAAAGTAATAAATCACCCCATTGACATCTGATATGGAGGGAGTAAAGTGCAACTGTAGTTAATCTATCCGGGTATGTCATGTTCTTTAATCTGGGAATAGTTTCAGTAATAGACCTTTGAACTCTTTCTACCCTGTTAATATCTTTAATTAGATGAGGAGATCAGAATTGTGACGCATAGTCCAAATGTGGATGTACATAACTTCAGCATAGAGGAATGATACATTGCTCCATTCTTGTAGTAAAGGAGCGCTTAATCCTTGAGATCAGCCCAACTGCTGTTTTTGAAGCAGCTGTACAGTGATTTGACAAGTTTAATTTATTGTCCACTAGAACACCAAGGTCTCTATCAAGGCTAGAATTTTTAAGAATTGCTTGGTTTAGTATATAAGAGTGATGGGGGTTCTTGTGTCCAAAATGCATGACAACACATTTATTAGCGTTAAAGATCATTCCATTTCTCATTGCCCACGATTTCAGTTTCCCTAACTCTTTCACTATTGAAAAATGCTGGGAAAGGCTATTAATTCCACCTCCTAACTTGGCATCATCTGCAAACTTTATACTGTTTTTTCAGTCTCTGCCCATATCAGATATAAAAAGGTTAAATAATACAGGGCCCTACACAGATCCTTGGGGGACACCACTGCTGACTTCTCCCTGGTTAGACAAGGTATTGTTAATACACATACGTTGATGATGGTCAGTAAGACAACAGTGTATCCACTTAACCAAACAGTGGTCGATGTCCAGGTCTGATAATTTAGCTATTAGAGTATTGTGTAGCACCTTGTTGAAGGCTTTGGAGAAGTCTAGAAAAATAACATCTGAAGGCAGTCCCATTATCCAGATTTAAACTGATATTGTTATAAAAGGTAATTAAGCTGGTACAGCAGGACCTATCCTTTGTAAACCCATGTTGCTTCACGTCATCCATATCATTATCATTTAAGAATCCTTCTAGCTGTTTTTTTAATTAGTTTCTCCAAAACCTTGCAGCAGTGGGATGTCAAGCTGACAGGTCTATAATTTTCTAACTGCCCCCTATTGCCTTTTTTAAAAATCAGGACAACAATGGCTGCCCTCCAATCCTGAGGAATATAACCTTCCTTCAATGAAATATTATAGATTATAGAGGGTGTGCTACTATGTGGGCAGTGTAGTTAAGAAATAAGGGACTAATATTACCTGGTCCAGGACTGGATCTGTAATTAAGTTTGATTATTTCAGAGTAAACATCCTAATAAGTTATGGAATACATTTTATTTGTATCATTATTATTATGGAACATATTATTCTACTTCAGGGGAGAAAACTGAACAAAAATAGTAGTTGAAACTATCAGCTATAGATTTATCATCATTTAGTGAAGTATCATCCTTGTAAATAGGACCAATGGTTTTTATGGACATCCTAGAGTTTGAATTTATGTCAGCATAAAGAAGTTTTACTTTCTTACTATGAGCAGTTTTAAATTCCATGTTAGCCTTGGCTTGTTTTATGAGATTTTTTAACAAGCTAAGTGCTTTTTGTAGGCTAGTTTATTGGCCGCAGATTGATTGTTTATAAGTCTTTTAAAGGCTTTTTGTTTAGTCCTAATCTGTCTTTTTATGCTAGCATTCAACCAAATAGGTACTCTGCCCTTGTTGTATTTTTTCTTGATAGAGACACATTTATTTTCAATTTCACTAATAATCTCCTTAAACTTTGTCCAAGCAGATTCAGTGGAAAGACCATGAAATATGCAGTCCCAGTCTGTGTTCTTTAAAGAATTTATAATAGCATCTAAGTCAGCCATATTACTGTATATTCTCTTATACTGGTAGAATGATTTGTTGTGTCACAAGTTATTACCATACTCCCCAATACCATATTATGATCATTGCTACCTAAGGGATTTATTACCTTCGTATAAGAGAAATTTTTGTGAATGTTGGTGAGAAATAAATCCAAGACATTTTTATTACAGGTGGGTTCAGCTTCAAGCTGTTCAAGGCCATTCTCTGCACAACATTCTGCAAAAGATTTCTCATGTAATGTAGTACCTTTGAAGTTCGACCAGGTTATACCTTGTAGGTTAAAATCTTCTAGAATAATCACGTCCTCAAACTCAGTTGCTGTAATAATTTCTTGAGATAGGGCAATGTTGTATGAGTCAAGAGATGCAGGGGTCTATAACAGCAACCTAAAAGTAATTTGGTCCTACCTGGAAATGATAGTTTGATGCATACAATCTCAAGCTCAACCTCTATGTTTACTTATTTATTTATTTATTAGATTGGTTTACAGACCTTTGAGTCATAGACTCATTTACAAAAGCACCTCGTCAAGAGCGCAATACATCACAACAAACAAACAGTACAGTACATAACGCTTAGATTAAAAAAGCAACCAGTGTTACAGGCATTCACTGGTGGTACACGCTTGGTAATAGGTAGATCACAGTAGTCATAACATAGGTACACGAGTACCATGTCAGGTAGCAACCAGAGATATTTTATTACATTAGTCAGAAGATGTTGCATGAGGCCCCAGGTATATACGCAAAAGTAGACAGGTCAGACCCAGCTTAGGGGTGAACTTAAGGGGCAGGTGGGGGATTAGGTGCAGTTGCAGCAGTGAGTGCTTGTCAGATGGCTTCTGAGGGAGACCTTGAAAGGACCAAGCTTACTGGAGTCAGCTATATTGACTGGGAGGGAACTGAGCCAGGAGGGAGCCCAATAGCAAAAGGATCTCTGGGCCATAGAGGTCCTTACCTTGGGGAGAATAAGGGAGGTTTTGACAGTGCTGTGGGTGGAGACTGAGGGGGAAGCACACTGCAGGGAGGTGGCAACTCCAGCTGGGGAGAGCCCTAGCAGGGTCTTTTTTTACAAGAAGGCAGTTCTGGAAGTGGAGTCTTTCTTCAAGGTTGAGCAAGTTGGTGGTGGAGTACAGCAGGCATGCATGGGTGCACCTAGGGGCTCCCAGCATTAGCCTGCAGGCCTTGTTTATAGAGAGCTGGATTTTTGCAAGCGCAGTGTTGTCAGCTGCAACACAGATGAGCAGCCCATAATCGATTAGCGACAGGACGGAGAAGGTGATTGCCAATCTAAGGGCCTCTTGTGGTAGGCAGTCCCTATGGCGGTATAACAGTCCAATCCTGACACTGGTGGCAGCAGAAAGGGCATTGATATGGGAATGGAAGGAGAGTGCCGAATCAAAGGTAATGCCCAGATACTTGTAGGCGGAAACCTGCTCAATGGGGTTAAGGCAGTATCAAAGAGGGGCACAACTGGCTTTGCTTTGGCGATGCAAGAAGAGCATAGCTTTGGTCTTTTTTAGGTTCAGGACTAGCCTTCGTGATGTGAACCAATGCTCAGCTCTATCAAAAGCTTGTTGGAGGGTCGCCTGGAGTGTGTTGGGGTTGGGGTCATCGGCGAAGAGCACAGCGTCATCCGCGTGGAGGAGGATCTTACTTGGGCAGGCCAAGGGGAGGGAGTTGAGGTAGAGACTGAAGAGGATAGGGCCTAAAATGGAGCCCTAGAGAACCCCAAAGTGGACAGGTTGTGTGTCAGATAGGGTGCTATTGATTTTTACACACTGAGTTCTGGCAGAGAGGCAGCTGATGAAACATGCAAGGGAGCCAGGGGAGAAACCAAGGCATCCGAGGGAGTCAAGCAAGAGAGGATGAAAAACCATGTCAAAGGCCTTGGAGAGGTCAATGAACACGGCACCAGTAGGTCTTCTGGCATCAGGAGCAGACTGTTGGAAGTTGGAGAATTCAAGTAGCGCAGTTGTAGTGCTGTGACCAGCATGAAAGCCATGCTGTTCAGGGCACAGGATATTGTGCATGGCCAGGTATTCAGCAAGTTGGCTGGCAACTATTTTTTTAAGGGCCTTAGAGAGTGGGAAGGGGGAGGATGGAGATAGGTCGATAGTTACCTGGAGTTGCCGTTCTTTAGGATGGGGGTGATGCTGGCACTTTTCCATGTGCTAGGGAACTGCCCCAGGCACAGAAAGCGGTTGAGCAGCTCAGTAAGTGGGACCAGGATAGCATCCAACATCAGACGAAGTAGCCTAGTGTCCAGTAAGTCAGTGCCGGGGTTGTTACTACTAATGACTTTTTGCAGAAGGGGTCTAGCCTCCAACAGGCAGATGGTACATAGGTAGAAAGGAGGTCTCTGGAGAGTGGACATGGTTGCTACTGGGATGGGGTCAAAGAAGTTACTGGGCAGGACTGAACTCAGGTCTGAGAAAGTGTGGTTTAGGCAGTCTGCAATGCCAAGGGGGTCAGAGCAGACAGTTCCATTAAAGGAGACTTGAGAGGGGGGTGGGGGAGCAGGATTTCCCATTCAGCTCCTTTACATTATCCCAAAAGTTTCTAGCCGATCCCCAGGAGGAGACAAGAGTGGATTGGTATTACTGGGCTTTGGCCTGTCGAATGGCCCAAGTACACTTATTGCACTCAGCGTTGTACACTTGCCTATCAGCTGGCTTGCCAGATTCCATGGCAATGTGCCATAGGTTGTCTCTCATTTTAAGTTTGTGAAGGAGGGAGGGGGTAACCCAGGGCATGTTTTGCTTTTTGGTGTGATTTCTAATGAAGGGGGCATAGAGGTCACAGGCAGTATTAAAAGTGCGAGTGAAAAAAATCCAATGCCTCATCTATGGATGGTGAGAGCCTGATTGGGGACCAATCCAGTTGTGAGAGGTACAGTTTGAGGTGATGCAGGCTGCCTGGGAGTAGGCAACGTCGCTGGGTGGTTTGTGGTGCAGGTTTGCTGTTGGCAGCAGACCAAGAGAATACAACCGGGGAGTGGTCACTAAGTGAGTTAGGAAGTACACTGATATCGAGCACCCTCTGGGGGCAGTTGGTAATGGTGATGTCCAGGAGGGTGCTGGAGCCAGTAGAGGGGTTGAATCTAGTTGGGGTGGTGACAAGCTGGGACATGTCAAGGGCGCAAAGATATCTCTGGTTTGGGAGGCCGTGGCAGAGAGCTAGTTGATATTCAGGTCACCAACAATTATCTGGGCCATTTTGGATGGTAGGCCAGAGAGGTAGTCAGCAAGTGCCTGAATGGTGAGGTTTTGCTTTCTGGGGGGAATATAGGCAACGGCGAGAAAGAGTGGGCCCTCACCAGGGTTGAGGGAGATTTTAGTGTGAGGGCTTGCACACCATTATCAAGCTTGGGCGGTGGAAGTGCATGTCCAAGGAGGGAGTCACGCATATAGACAGCACAACCACCTCCACGCTTACCCACCCGATCTTCCCTGAAAAGGGTGTAACCAGGGAGGGAGGGAGATGAAGGAGTCAGGAGTGGATTTGAATAACCAGGTTTCGATGAGTGCAACAATGTCCGGTTGGTGTTGAGTAACCCAGCACTGGAATGCAGCAGCCTTCTTAAGGAGGCTGCAAATATTCATAGAAGCTATGCGGAGTCCTTGAGCCTGGGCAGGCTTGTTCATAAGGTCGGGCACGGGGCCAGGGTTTGGATGAATGTTACCTGATAGAAGCAAGAGGAGGGTGATTAGGCGCACCAAAGTGTGGTAGTGATTGTGGCATCTCCCCTTGTGACTGGACATGGGGCCGGGTGCTGGGGTGCAAGGGTGGGTAGAGTATGAAGGGTGGGAAAGGCATTGAGGAGAAGAGACCAAGGTATGAGTGGGAAGTAAGATGTAGCAGGGTGGAAGTGTGGGGGTACCAAGGGGTTGATTGAGCATCGGGGGTCTGGTAGAGGTGTTGCAGATAAGGGGGGGTTACTATGCGTAGAGGGTGATGGTCCTAAATAAGGTGGGGCTGGCGTAGGAAGTAGGTGGAGGACCATACTCAGTTTCAATGCACTAGATCCCAGATGCATTGAGGACGATAAGTTATTTGAGCACAAGAGAGGATCACTCCTTTAAGAAGTTACAGAAAGGAGAGCTCCTTTAAGGAGTTGCTGTAATTGACTAGTGTGAGGCCTCAGGAGGTGGGGATCACTGGGGAAGTGTACTTAATGGAGGAGGGAAGAGGGTGGGCGAAAAAAATTGTCCAGAGAGCAGTACAGCAAGGCAGTGGCCAAGCTGTGTTTTGAAAAAGGTACCTTGTATGCTTTCTTTTCTCAAAGGGATCTGCAGCATCCAATCGGGCAGCAGCCACAGTCCCCAGGATCAGTCCAATTACGGGGATTGAAGCCTCACAGCTCCAAGCTAGGAGCTGACCAAACGTACCTGCTTTCCTTGGTCAGGGGGTGGCAGGCTGGATGCAGAGTTCCGTCTGCCAGCAGGTAGCAGCACCAGGGCCACTCAGCTGAAGTGGAGAGCCTGGTTTGGGGTTGTGGCTAAAACAGATCAGAAAAAAAGGCGGGCCATTAAAAAGTCAAAGACAAAGGTCAAGTAAATTGGTGGGAGGGCTCTGGACAATTTAGTGCTCAGGGCAGAAATAGGTGCAAATAGTAGGAGAGAAAAGGTTCCTGCAGAGAGGTCTGGTCAACGGTGCCAGGTGGGAATTTAGCAAAACAAAATCTGATTCAGGAGGTTGGGGGGGGAGGCCCCTTGAATGAGACCAGGGAGAGCTGGGAAGGAGGCGTGTGGTGGAGAGGACTCAGTGTAATCTGGAATGAGTAGAGAAGATGGCCCTAAATGCCAGGCAATATTTACAGAATGTGCTGGTTTAGAGGGGTGTCAGGAGAGGGAATCAGAGGTCCAGTAGATGGCAGAGAAACATTGTGGGGAATTGAGAGAAAGAAATACAAAAGGGAAAAAAGCAAAGAGAAAGAGGGAAGCAAAGAAGACAGTCTGAGGATGAATGAGAGGAACTGTGATAGTAAAGCAGTGTGGCAGAACAAACAGCAGGCAGTAGTCAGTTCTAGCTATTCTACAATATTGGGCAATTAGCAGAAAAAATTCAGTAGTGCAAGCAGTAAGCTGTATAAACATCAGGCAGTCAAAGTTCGCTACAACTCTGCTGTACTCTGCTAGGCAATTCCTACATATACAGTGCAATAGTTTAAAGGTAAAATGTTTAAGCAGTAGAAATATTCAGTAGTGCAAGACATAAGCTATATAGAAGTCAGGCCTAGCTAATACAGCAGGCTAAGCAGCAGAAAATTCCAAGAGGAAAGAAAAATATATATATTTTTCCACATGAGCAGTAAATTCAGCAGAAAAAAATGTCCAGAGAGCAGTACAGCAAAGCAGTGGCCGAGCTGTGTTTTGAAAAAGGTACCTTGTATGCTTTCTTTCTCAATGGGGATCTGCAGCATCCAATCGGGAAGCAGCCACAGTCCCCAGGAGCCAGTCCAATTAGGGGGAATGAAGCCTCACAGGTCCGAGCTAGGGGCTGACTAAACGTACCTGCTTCCCTTGGTCAGGGGGTGGCGGGCTGGATGCAGAGGTCCAGTCACCAGCAGGTAGCAGCGCCAGGGCCACTCGGCTGAAGTGGAGAGCCTGGTTTGGGCTTGTGGCTGCTTTCCTAGGTCAGTGAGTGGCGGGTTGGATGCAGAGGTCCAGCTGCCAGCACGTAGCAACACCAGGGCCACTCAGCTGAAGTGGAGAGCCTGGTTTATACTAAACTGATGGGATACTACAGGAATACTATTAGTTATGTAAAGGCATACTCCTCCTCCAGACCTAGAATCTCTGTTTTTATAGAAGAGCTGGTATCCTTGAATATCTCTGTACCATTCAGAGGAATGGTCCCACCGTGTTTCGGTTATTGCCATCACATCATCATTGTGTAATTTATAATAGGCTTCTAGTTCTGTTAACTTTAGACAATTTAAACTTTGGGCATTACCTAATAGAATTTTGCACTCTTTTTGTTTACTAGTTGGTGTGAGACTGATTTGAGTATGAGCCATATTGCTTGTATTAATAACCCCCCACCACTTATTCCATATTGTTCCACAGTATCCTCAGCTTTTACTCTATCTCCATGATGTGATGGCATACCCTACATTTTGTCTTTTTTTTTTGCCATTGTGTGGCATATTTTGGTGAGATAAAGTTGAGAGACATAGTTCTGAAGCTCAGCAGTGCTACTGTGTGTGTATATGTGTGTGTGTGTGTGTGTGTGTGTGTGTGTGTGTGTGTGTGTGTGTAGGTGGGTAGTACACTGTATAATGATTGGAAAGACAGTGACACTAAGAGGAGGGGGAGGACATTTCTTACCTGTGCTCACAGTAATGCCCGAAATGACTGTTTCCACAGTCACACATGTAGCCGTAAGAGTTGGGTTTACGCCGACACACTGACTCATTCTCGCAGGGGTTCAGCTGGCAGACATCCACACAGTCTTCACCATAATACCTTGGGGAAAGAACCAAAGAAAAATGGGAAAGATCAGAGGGGTAAGGCAACCTCTAACTGTTCACCACTGTGACTTGGGGGATGACTACGGTGAAACATACAGTGGTAGGATGGCTGACTGGTAGCAGAGTCTCCTGGAAAGTAAATGACTGTATCAAATTTAACCAACAAAGTTATACCTAACTGAGAGAAAAACAGCTTTCAATAACTAGAAGAGTTTGGGGGCAAAATTAAATAGAGGTTGAAAGTCTTCCTTTGGACCCCCCATCCGCCACACTATATAGAGACAGCTGTACGGTATACTGTGGAACCCAATTAATGTGATAATGGAGATAATGAAAAATGAACTAGTAGCACTGGCGTAGTAGTGCAGTGGTAGTGTTACTACCCGCTACACTGGAGACTTGAGTTCAGGAGCAGGCCAAGGGAAGGAAGATACAGTATCCTAAGGACAGCTCTTCTCTCTCTCTCTCTCTCAAGAAGGGGAGGATTCTGGCATCCCGCAATCAGCCTGCCACCTGGAGAAGGTGAGGTGGTAGCACAACAGAGATCACCTCAGCAGGGGGAGGGCCAACCTCAGATACTGATATGCACGTGCGTGTGGAGGTTTGTGCACACACACACACACTCACAGCACCTCATTGCATACTGAGAAGTCCTGAGGTGATCATGCTAGATGAAAATTCCCCGAATTGCTGAATGACTTCCCAATTGTCTGCAGGCTCAACACCCCCAACTAGGGAGGGCTTTGTGAATCTGGTTTGTGCTACTGGGACGTGACCTTCCTCCCAGCCCTGCCCCAGTCTGAAATCTGTGGGACTCTCGCAGAGCCTGTAAGTCCTAAGTAAGGTAGGTTATGGGATGGAAGGCTTGGGGACAACATGTGGCTGGCTGGCAGACAGAAGAATAAATCAAATGGATGAAAAAAAGAAAAACAAATAGGCATACTAAAGTTAGATGTACATAGATTCTGATGACAGATAAAGACTCATCAGTCTATCCAATCTGCTCATGTCCTACATAACTCCATACCTACCCTGTCACCAGACTGGTATTACTGGGCCTCTTGCCCTTCTGGTGCTCCAGTGCCCCCCCCCCCAACACTGGCTGCCCACCCTCCTCCTCAACATTAGATCTTACTATCTAAATGTGCCTATCCAATCGAGGTTTGAAATCAGCCACTAATCTGTCTTACATCACAGGATCTGGTAGACTGTTCCAGGTATCCACTACTCTCTTTGTAAAAACAGTATTTCCTAACATCCCTTTGCATCCCCCCCCCCCACCAACTTCCACCCATGTCCCCTAGTTACTGTGTTTCCATTCCGACTAACATACTAAAAGGCCAGCAGAATAGGCCTAATGGTCTTTTGTGTCTGCTCGTTTGGTCAGCCCCAACCCTGGGTGCTGACCTTGCTGTCCCCCTCGCCTTCTCTGGCTTCTCCCTTCCCAGTTCCGGATATTCTTGCTGCATTGGATTTTGCTTCCAGAACCCTTCCCCTGTACCTGTCCCACCCCTCTTGAACCCCTCCACTGTCTCTGCCTCCACCAGCCCCTAGGCAGTGCATTCCATGGCTCCACCACCCTCTCAGTGAAGTAGCACCTCCTCCTTTCTCCCCTGAATCTTCCCTCCAGCTTCCACCCATGCCTCTAGTGGCCTCTTCCTCCTTCCTTCAAAGCACCCTGACAGTTCCTCCCCTATTTACCCTCTTCATGTACCTGAAGACCTCTATCATGTCCCCCCGGTCCCTTCTCTCATCCAATGTGTACATATTTAGCTCTTCGAGCCTCTCCTCATAGGTCCTGTCCCCCAAGCCCCAAATCATTTTGGTTGCCCTCCTCTGGACCCTCCAGGAGGTTAATGTCCTCTTTAAGTGTGGCCTCCAAACTGCATGCAGTACTCAAGGTGAGGCCTCACCAAGCAGTTAGAAGGGTATCACTTCCCTCCTTCTGGAGGTGACCCCTAGCGATGCATCCCAGCATCCTGTTGGCCTTAGCTGCTGCCCTCCTACAAGTCTCAGAGTTGTTCATCTTGACATCCACCACCACCCCAGGTCCCTCTCAGCCATGAGACTTGTAGCATTTCCTCCCCAGGGTGTACACTTGGCCTGGGTTTCTGGCCCCTGGTGGAGTACCGCATTTCCCTGCATTGAACCTCAGCTTCCACTTTCTAGACCATCTTTCCAGAGCCTCCAGGTCCCCCTGTAGGGCCACCCTCCCCATCCACCACCGCCCCCAGTTTTGAGTCATCTGCAAAGAGACTCATCTCAGTCCTGATTCCTGTCCTTATGTCAGATACGTAGGCGTTGAACAGAAGAGGCCCAAGGACTGATCCCTGTGGGACCCCAGTAATGACCCTCCTTGGGGATGAGACTATCCCACCAACTATGACCCTCTGGGTCCGGTCCTGGAGCCAATTGCCTATCCATCTGATCATCTGGTTCCCCACCCACATTTCTTCCAGCTTATCCAACAGGCCCACGTGAGGAACAGAGTCAAATGCCTTGCTGAAGTCTAGAAAGAGGACATCCACTGGTCTACCCAGGTCCAAGGCACTTGTCACCCAGTCATAGAACTCCACCAGGTTTGTCTGACACGATTTCCCCAGGATGAATCCATGCTGTCTATCGTCCAGGCACCCTGACTTATCCAGGTCCCCCCCAGCCTCTCCTTGACAATGCCCTACATCATCTTGCCCACCACCGATGTCAGACTGACAGGCCTGTAGTTCCCTGCCACCTCCCTTGATCCCCCCTTGTGGATAGGCACTATATGCGCCACCTTCCAGTCTTGGGGCACCCACCCTGTCCTCAGAGAGATGGTGAAAAGCTCTGCCAGGGTTTCGCCAGGACATCTGCAAGTTCCTTCAGCACTCTGGGATGTAATTTATCCGGCCCCGGTGCTTTCTCCGTCTTAAGGGAGCTGAGGGCTTCCCTCACTCTCTCTGCTGTGATTTCCACTTCCGGTACCTCTTCTCCTGCTTAGCCCTCCCCACCTGCCAGTGATGCCTCCCCTCCCCAGACCTGCCGATCGGTAAGGGTCCCCCTCCTCAGTATCTCTGTCTCCTCCCATGTGTGATGCAGCACCCCATTTCCCTGGTGAAAACTGAGGTGAAGTACTCATTTAGTACCTCAGCCTGCTCCCGGGTCTTGTGCCCATCTCTCCTGATTTAATCCTGCTAATCTGCCCCTTCACCCTTCGTCTTTCCCCAATGTATCTAAAGAACCCTTGTTCCTCTCCTAATTTCCCTGGCCAGGTTCTGCTCCTTCCTTGCCTTAGCCGCCTCACCACTCTAGTGGCCCTTCTAGCCATCAGCTCGTACTCCCTTGATCCCTTTCACTCCTTGAGCACTTGAATTGCTTATAGGCTGCTTTCTTTCCCACACCACCTCCTGGACCTCCCTGGTCCACCAACAGGTTTTGGGCCCTACCGCATTTTCGTCTTACTCTTGCACAGGTGCTGGTAGCATCCTGCACCCCTCTCCTGATGATTTCCCACCTACTATCAGCGTCCATGTCTGACCCAATCCCATCCAAATGCTCCCTAAGGATCCTTCCCAGTTCCTTAAAATCCGCCCCCCTGAAGTCGGTTACTTCCGTCTTTGTGCAACCTTCTACCTCTCCTAGGTCCAGGCAGAACCAGACCATGGCATGGTCACTCCCTGCCAATGGGTCCCTTACCTCCAGGTCCCCAATCTAGTCACTGTCTGCCAGGACCACATCCAGTACCCATGCCTCCCTGGTCGGTTCCCTCACCTGCTGAGTTAGGAACGCGTCTTGAAAGACATCCAACAACCTCTGTTCCTGGTCACAGAGGATGTCACAGTCTTCCAGTCTGTTCCTGCATGTTAAGTCCCCAACACCACCAGTTCCTCTGCCCAGTCAGTGTCTCCTAACATCTGCCACCAGACTGTCCTCCAGCTCCTCTGCCAGGGCAGGGGTCTATACACCACTCCTATTTTTACTCTCTTGCCCCCTTGTTATCAAGGTGACCCAATCGCCTCCACAGTTCCTCCGCCTCCTCTACTCCCCTATGCCAATGCAGTTTTGACTATCATTGCTACCCCTCCTCCCTTCCCTCCCCTGTCCTTCCTGAACATAGTGTAACCCTCCAGGTTCAGGTCCCAGTCATGTCTTGCAGTGGCCCAAGTCTCAGTGACGCTGCCACATCCACTGCTCCTCAGTTAGCATAGCCTGGAGCTCAGGCATTTGATTGCCCAAGCTCCTGGCATTTATGAACTACCTTCCACCCTTTCCTATAGTTCCATTTCCCTGCTGTGTTCCTATGGGATTCTGTTTTCCCTGGTCTGCGCTTTGCCAGTTGGCCTTTTCCTGCAATCCTCCTGGTCTCCAGGGGTGGAGACAGAGTCCCTCCTTATCGGCACCCCTTGACAGCCTTTTCTCCCATCCCACCCCTTCACAAGTTTAAACCCCACTTTTCACCAATGAACCCCTCATTTTCAACTTAAGGATTCCCTCCCTCCAAATTGAGATGTAGTCTATCTCTAGCATACAGCTCCTTATCCTCCCAGGTCTCCCCAATCCCCCATCAACCCATACCCTCTGGCCTCACCACTCCCTGAGCCACTGGTTTATCTCCTTAATTTTCCTTTTGTGTTCCCCACTAGCCCTTGGCACTGGCGGATTTCTGAGAAGAAACGTGCATCCTATGTCATGACAGACCTGGCGAGCTCCTGAATCTTGCCTGTATCTCTAGCTCGCTATTTCCCTCAATGTCATTTGTACCCAGGTGGACCAGTATGTCTGGGGAACCCCCACAATCCTTTGCCAGCTGATATACCTCATGCTTAGCCCTGTGTACCGTTAGTCCAGGGAAGCATCTTGTTCTAACTGGCCAGGCTTCTCCCTCCCTATCCCATTTGATACCCCTGATCATAGAATCCCCCAGCAGGAGCACTCTGACCACTCCTTTTCCTCATAAATAGTTCCCTGCACTCTACTCTGTTGATATGCCTCAAGAACTTGCAGGTCACAATCATGTCCCCCCTCTCCATTTCGGCCTCTCCTCATACATCCTCATCTGCTACCCCTCTATAATTTTTATATCCCTCCTCTGAGCTCTCTCAGAGCAGCCCCTGGTCTTCCTGAGGTGGGGACTCCAGAACTGAGCATAGTACTCCAGGTACGGTCAAACCGAGGACCTGTACAGGGCAGTATCACTGCCTTTTGTCTGCTTGTGAACATCCTATCTATGCACCCCACCATTCAGCTGGTCCCTGCCTAGTCTGTCTATGCAGACCCTAGTTGACCTCTGGCGACCGTCCCTTCTCCCTGGCTATTTACTAACACTACCATATGTCTATCCTATGCACACTTGAAGCCTCCTACTGTTTTTGCCTCTACCACTTCCATTGGCAGTCTGTTCCAAGCGTCCAACACTCTTAACTAATTAATTTATTTATTTAGTTTTTGTTAACCGGGTAAGCACCATAGCCAAGACATGACTATTTTCAGGCACAACCCGGGAGGTTACAGTGGGTAGGAGAACTTCGAGAAACATACTCCCCACTCTTGCTTCACTGCATGCTATCTGGTCCTGGTACTCTTTCTCATTTGAAACAGACTCCCCTCTTTCATCCTGTTCACCCCTGTGAGGTACTTGTAGGTCTTTATCATGTTCCCTCTCATTCCGCTCTTTTCCAGGTTGTAAATGTTAAAATCCCTCAATCTCTCTTCGTAGTGATTTTGATGCAACCCCTGCACCATTTAGTTGCCCTCCTCTGGACTGCCTCCATCCTATGTCCTTTCTGAGGTATGGCCTACAGAACTGGATACAATACTTTAGGCGGGGTCTCAGAAGCGAATGATACAGTGGCAACAACACCTCCCTCCTCATGGCAGAGGTACTGCTCCCTATGAGCCCTTCCAACTGCTTTTTCACACTGCCCTGTCACTTTGAGGTCATCAGATATGATAACCACTAGGTCCCTTTCCTGCTTAAGTGACTGTCAATACCCCCCATCCTATACTCAGCTTCTGGGTTCCTATGTCCCAAGTGCATGATTTTGTACTTTTTGTCACCGACCACCAAACTGGCATGCTCCTGACCACTCCCTGAGTTTCCCCAAGGTCCCTACACATTCTCTCCACCCCTTCTGAGAATCCACCCTATTACAGGTTTTGGTGCCATCTGCAAAAACGCACACCTTCCCTTCCAATTCTTCTGAAATGTCACATATGAGGAGACTGAAGAGGACCAGTCCCAGTACTGAGCCCTGCGGTACCCTGCTGGTCACTCTCTCTCTCTTCATTAGAGTGAGTGCTGTTAACCACCAGCGTCTGCCACCTGTCCATTAACCAGTTCCTTAACCAATTCACCACTTTGGATCCCATCCCTAGGCTGCTGAATTTATTTTCAGTTTTCTGCATGGCACAGTGTCGAAGGCCTTGCTAAAGTTGAGACAGGCCATGTCCACTGCCCTCTCCTGATCAATTTCCCTTGTCACCCAGCTGAAGAAATCAATCAAATATGTGTGGCATGACTAACCAACCTCCCCCCCCCCCACACACACACACACTCGGTTAATCCATGCTGCCTTTGTTTTTCCAGATTCAAGATACTCTACTAATCTTTCCTTTAACAGGGTTTCCATTAATTTCCTTGCCACTGATGTGAGACTGACCGGCCTATAGTTGCTAGCTTCCTCCCTGCTGCTGCTCTTATGGAGAGGAGTCATGCCTGATCTCCAGTCCTTCAGAACCATGCCTCTTTCCAGCAAGCTGTTCAATAAGGCCATCAGTGGGGCAGCGAGCACCTCCCAGAGTTCCTTTAGTACCCTTGGATGTATCCCCTCTGGTCTCATAGCTTTGCCAACTTTCTGAGCTGCAAGTCCTTTTAGGAGTCTTTCCTCTGAAAATGAACTTGTGTCCACCAACCCCCTTGTTTCTGTTGCTCCCTGGTGCTCTGCCCCCCCCAACACTGAGAAGACTGGGCAGAAGTACCTGTTTAGGATGTCAGCTTTTTCTTTTTTTTTTTTTTTTTATAATCTTTATTTTAATTTTCACATAAAGAGATTGTCTCATCTTACATTAAAGAACACAGCTGTCACATCACAGAACATGGCTTCTTGTCATATCAACAATATGTACTTGGCCCAGTGGTGCTGAGGGTTGAGGTGCTGGATGCCACACCTCATGCCACGCCGGCAACCTGAGTTTGGAAGCGAGCTCGGGCACTGGGGGTCAGCAGGGGAGGGATTGGATTGAGCCCTTACTGGGCTCCTCTCCTCTCCCGAGGGAGGGCATAGGGAAGTCCGGTGCTCCAGTGGCCCCTGGTGGAGACCGGGGGAGCAGTAGAACATTGGGCTGTACGTACACAGCGTGAGCCAACACTGGAAGGATAGCCATGTGCCAAGAAGTCGGGGACATGCACCATGCACGGGAGTGGGGAGGAGGGTGCACAACCAGGGAAAAAGCCCTCTCCTGCCGGATAGGTGATGGCTTCCTCCAGTGCCACCACCACACGCCGAACGCTGGTTCCCCATCACTGCCCCTTCGATCTCTCTGGGGCTGTAGAGCCCGCATCCCCAGAGATTTGTAATGTCCTTGAAGATGACGGGGGACAAAGCAGGCGGTAGAGCAGTCAGGCGAGTGGATAAGCCTGAGAGAGTACCGGACCAGGAGGGAGAAAAAAAGAGTCTACAAAAAAAAAAAAAAGTACTTATAGAAACATAGAAACATAGAATTTGATGGCAGATAAGGACCGCTTGGCCTACCCAGTCTGTCCATTTCCCTACCTAATGGTTAAGCTGCAGATCCTAGTTAACCAACAGCCTACTTCCCTCTACCCCAACCCCTAGAATTGAGTTATGCCTGTCCCATGCATTCTTGAATTTCGCCACTGTTTTTGACTCCACAACCTCCTCAGGAAGGCCATCTCACGCATCCACTACCCTCTCCATGAAAAAATACTTCCTCATATTACCTCTGAGCAGTCCTCTTCTATCTTCAAATTGTGCCCCCTTGTTCTTGCACATCTCTTTTTCTGAAAGATGCTACCCTCTTGGACTTTGTTGATTCCCTTGAGGTACTTGAAAGTTTCTATTATGTCCCGCCTGTCCCTTCTCTACTCAAGGGGAATACATATTAAGCTTCTTAAGTCTCTCTTCATATGTCTTCTGGTGCAGACCCTGCACCATTTTAGTTGCCATCCTCTGGACTGCCTCCATCCTGTCTATGTCCTTGCGGAGATTGGGTCTCCAGAACTGCATGCAGTACTCCAGATGTGGTCTCACCAGCTGTCTGTACAGAGGGATAACAGCTTCCTGTTTTCTACTGGTGATGCCTCTTCCTATACATCCCAGTATCCCCCCAGCCCTCCTTACTGCCCTCTCACATTGCTTGCCCACCTTTAGGTCATCTGATTTGACTACGCCCAGGTCCTTTCCATTTCTGTTGTTGTTAGTATCTCACCCCCCATAGTGTACTCTTTCCCTGGGTTTTGTTTCCCAGGTGCATTACCTTGCACTTCTTAACATTGAATCTAAGCTGCCATACATTTGACCATTCCTCCAATCTTGCCAAGTCCCTTCTCATCCTTTCCACCCCACCTTGTGTATCAACCCTGTTTCAGATCTTTGTGTCATCTGCAAAGAGACATATTTTTCCTTCCAGTCCCTCTGCAATGTCACTTATAAAGACATTGAAGAGGACCAGTCCTAGAACTTGAACCCTGCGCTATCCCACTATTAACCCCCCTTTCTTCAGTGTGGACTCCGTTTACTGTTACCCTCTGTGTCCTGTTCTCCAGCCAATTTTTTACCCAGGCTACCATCTTGGGACCCACTCCCAGGCTGGCTAACTTGTATATTAATCTTTTGTGTGGGACTGTGTCAAATGCCTTGCTAAAGTCTAGGTAGGCCATGTCCACAGCCCCTCCCTGATCTACTACTTTGGTCACCCAGTCAAAGAAATCTATTAGATTCGTCTGACATGATCTACCCACTGTGAATCCATGCTGTCTTGGGTCCTGTGCCCGTCTGGCCTCTAGGTACTCAACAATTCTCTCCTTCAGAAGTGATTCCATCATTTTCCCTATCACTGAGGTCAAACTAACAGGTCTATTGTTTCCTGCCTTTGCCCTGCTTCCACTTTTGTGAAGCGGAATCACATCTGCCCTCCTCCAGTCCTCAGGTACCACCCCATCCTCCCAAGATTTGTTAAAAAGGGTAGTCAGTGGTGTCACTAGTTCTACCCTTAGTTCTTTTAGAATTCAGGGATGAATTCCATCAGGTTCCATTGCTTTGTCCACCTTCAGTTTTAAGAGTTCTTTCAGAACTCTTTCTTCTGTGAATGGGCTGGCATCAACCCCCCTATCCAGAGTGTTTCTGTTGTTTGGTTTAGGTACCTCCCATTCTTCACTTGCGAATACTGAGCAAAAATATTTGTTTAGTATCTCTGCCTTTTCACAGTCACTCTCTGCCCACGCCCCCTCCCCTTTATTAAGCCTCACTATCCCTCCCTTGGTCTTCCTTCGCTCCCTTATGTACCTATAAAAGGTTTTATACCCCTTCTTAACTGAGTTGGCTATCCTTTCCTCGGTTTAGGCCTTTGCTGTTCTGACTGCCTTCCCTGCTTCCTTCTGCTTTAACAGATACAGTTCTCTGTCCTGCTCCTTCTGTGATTCCTTGTATTTCCTGAATGCTATATTTTTCTCCCTAACCTTCCCTGCCACCTCCTTTGAGAACTACAGTGTTTTTTTTACATTGCTTTGTTTTGATTATTTGCTTCACACAAAGGCCTGTTGCCTTAGTGATGGCAGTTTTGATTACTCCCCATTGTTCTTCCACCTCTCCATCCTGCCCATTTGCTAGTGCATTCCTTAGGCACTCACCCATTTTGGCAAAGTCAGCCCTCCTAAAGTCCAGGACCTTTGCCTTTGTATGGCTTGACTGTACTGCTGTGTTTATCGTGAACCATACTGTTTGATGGTCGCTAGATCCCAGATGGCTACCCACTTCTACATCTGTGATCCTCTCTCCATCTTCATTTGAGAGTACCAGGTCTAAGATTGCTCCCTCCTGAGTGGGTTCCAGTACTAGTTGTCTAAGGCATGCCTCCTTCAGGGCATCTAGAATGACCTCGCTCTTTGATGTTGCTGCAGCAAATGCACTCCAGTTAACATCTGGCATATTCAGATCCCCCATCAACAATATCTCCCCTTTTACTGCCATTCTAAGGATACCTTCTATTATTTCCTTGTCCATTTCCTCCCCCTGAGATTGGGGTCTGTATGCAACCCCTGTGCGGATTGTGGTGCCACTGCCTGTCTCCAAGTTGACCCACAGTGCTTCCTCTCCTCCCTGTTTACCCTTTTGTTCTGTTGCTTTGATTCCTTCCCTTATGTAGAGAGCTACTCCACCTCCTCTTTAACCCCCTCCCTGTCCTCCTGTAGATAGTGTACCCTGGTATGTTCACATCCCAGTCATGGTTCTGTGTGTACCATGTTTCTGTGACAGCTACGATATCCAGATGTTCCTCTTCCATCAAGGCTACTAGTTCAGCTTGTTACCCAGACCACGGGCATTGGTACTCATTACTCTCCATTGTTTGATGGATTCTCCTCTGGTAGCCCCATACCTGCCCTTACTGACTTTACTTTTCTCCATTTACCCCAGTCCTGCTCCCTTCTGACCTTTCTACCTTGGTCATTACCTCATTTAGTACCGGGTTTTGGAGGGGAAGACTGGGAATTCCCTGCTGCTTATCAGTGTCTCCCTCCTTGGTTAGTTTAAAAGCTTGCCAATGAAGCATTTAAACTGATCACTGAGGAGACTGGTTCCTTTCCCGGACAGATGCAGACCATCGTGCCAGTATAGGTGGGTATCCCTCCAGGTGGAACCCCAGTCCCCAGTGAAGCCAAAACCCTGTGCACTACACCAGTTTTTCAACCATTCATTGAACTGCATGGTGCGGAGTACCTTCGCCTCACCCATGCCATAGGCATGCAGCACCTCCGAGAAGGATTCTATATGAGCTACTTGTCTAAGGCCTCTCCCCAACTCCACAAACTCCTCCTGCACTGCTGTAATCCCATGCGTGGCCAAGTCATTTGTTCCTAGGTGGACAATGACATCCTGCACTGTCTCCCATGTAGCTGCTGTTGTGATCCTTAGAATCTGCTTCTTGTCCCTCCAAGCCATGGCGCCAGGCAAGCACCTTGCTTCACTTTCCCTTGCCCCCCGCAGTTCTATCCCCCTGATAACTGAGTCCTCCACCAGGAGCTGCTTCCTTTCCCTACTGTGTCCTGTTCCACCTTCTTGTGGGCCTCACTTGTGACGATTGCCATCAACCTCACTCTCCACCATGTGTGCCTCCATAGGGGAACTATGCTCCACCAGAATGGCATATGGATTGTGGAGTGGTACGTCAGAAGGGATGCACCTCTTTTCCACCATCCTTACCCTCCCTGAGCCCACTGTGGTCCAATCACTGCTCCTTCTTGGCAACCTCTGAGGCAGAGGTGGTGGCCCTGGTATTCCCTGTGTGTGTGTGTGGGGGGGGTTCCTGTACTCCTGTCCACTTTGGCCTGGAGTCGGGCAACCTCCTCCCTTAGAGCAGAGAGTTGCCTGCAAATAGAGCAGCATCTCATCCTGCAGAAAGTCTCCCGGAATACTGTTGCCCCACAACCAGTGCATTGCACTACTCCCCACATGTCTGTCTTTCTAGTTTACCCTGTGTAAATATATATATATATATTTTTTTTTAAATAGTGTGTGTGCTTTTACTGTCAATGCAGTGTGCTGTGCTGGTGAGGATATTACAGTAGTATGCCCAGAGGAAATTATGTCAGAATCCCTGGTATAAAGGAAGTGACACCGGGGGAGGGAGGGGGTTGGACCCAAGCCATACCCTCAGACACAATCAGTACAAGTTCTGACCCACCACTATGATGAGTGTTGACCTTCCTTTCAGCAAGACAACCTGCACAATGAGTTAACAGAGAAAATACCCAGCAAAGGAAAAAACAGAGGAAAAATCAAGCAGTTTAGCACAACACAGGTAAGCCTCCCTGACCTTATACAACCTAGTGTTGTGTGCTCTGAAAGCAATCACAGGAAGACAATCTCCCCCACCTGAGGCTCTGTCTGGATTCAAATACACAAACTGCAGCCTTTGTTATGAGAACTAATCGGTCACCACCACCAGTAAGTTAATCCTGCCAGCCTCTTCTTAATTCAAATAAGCAAAAATGAAAGTATCAGTAAAAATGTGTTTCAAACCTTCATCATAGGTCCCAAATGGAGGGTACATGCCCGTGGTTAAGTGGGGGAAGAGCTCCTCCCCCACATCCTATTTCAGCCAGCAGGCTGAACACCGCCCTGCTTAGAGCGAGTCACACTCGCTTTCAGCATGCGGCTGGTTCCCGCCCCCCTCTCCTTCCTTCTGGTCCACCTCCTGCTCCCCTGTTTGTCTGGTCATTGCCTTGCTTGCTCCCTTCCCGTCCTTGTCCTTCCTCCCACCCCGCTCCGTCCCTCTGTCTTGCTGGTTGCTTTCTTTCTCTTTTGGAGGGGGGTGGTTGCCTGCCGTGCCTTAGTTTGTTCGCCGTCTTTTGGATGTCAATGAATTCCCTTACCTGCGCCTTCTCCTCTGCGCGTTCCATTCACCTGGCTCGTTCTCTGCCTCGCCGCATCAAGTACTCTGTTTGCCATCCGCTGCTGGCCCCCTTCCACTAGATATTCCCTTCGGGCTCTGCCTAACGCTACTCCATTCCTCTGCTCCATTTTGCTGTACCGTCTGCCTCCTGCCTCCGCTCGGAGCATTTCTGGATTGCTGTGGCTCTACTTCCCCCTGCTCAATGCACCACGCTAAGGATGCCAGCATGCTGGTGGCTTGTTTCGGTCTGCTCCCATCTAGCTTCTAGCTCCATTGCTGTCTTCCCCTGCCACGGCATTACACTGCTGCCTGCACTACCTAGCATCTCTAGCCATAACAGTTCTATGACCTTCGTATCATAGGATGCCTAAGCTTTCAGGCACTCAGATAAGTAACTGCACTATTTCCTTTGGCATATAAGACTGATAAAGCATTGAGTGCTGCTGCTCTTTTACCTGCAATTGGTTCAGGTTTATTCATGCTCATAGCATGATAAAGGACTTTCTCCTCATCTATATTATAACATCTTTATTGAATGCCTATAGTTAAATTATCCATAGATAGGCTGGCATATTCTTCACCCGGTTTTATGAGGGTTTATGATATAGCATGGAAGCCACTGGAACCTCACTGAGCAACATCTAATGACCAGCAGTGTTGTGCTTTCTCTTTGCATTCGCACCTTACCGCCTCCTGGACTGCCTGCGCTATACCCATAGTGCTGCTGTATTACAACTCTGCCCACTGACATCGTTAGTACTGGACTTGGCATGCTCTCATTTACAGCAGATAGATGCTTCGTGCCTACTCAACCACAGCACCACTACTTATCTTCATACATTTCAGTCCATTCACTGTATGTGCATTCTACATTACATCACTAGATGGCATCATAGCTTCGCTGAATTTCTGAATTCCTAAGGTTGTATTCTAATGCATCCTGAACTATGGCAACTTACAACTGTTATTATACTGGACTTCAATCTAACCCATTCGGGTCCCTCAATCCTTTAACTCCAGTTCCAGGATGTCAGTCTATTCCTAGGCATGCCTGACTTCATTCCAGTCCTCATTGAAGCCTGATCGTATAACCCGGCTCCTACCTCTCTACCGCTTTCTACTGAATTCTGTCACCCAACGACACAGGTGACTCTCATAAGGCAAGGACAGTGGCCTCTCCAGGATATTTATCTCAGTCTTGCTAATTGAGTTCTACTTGTTGCAGCTCACCTTACATGTCTCTGGATGCTTACCATGCTGCTTTGCCTCATTTGGCTCATAGCTTCTACCTTACTTCTGGCTGACCTGTGTGTGGCTCAGCTGTGCATGCTAACCTTCATGGGGCCTAGCTGCCTCTCTCTTTTCCCTTACCAGCTGACCTACGTGTGGTCCAGCTGCGCATACTAGTTTACGTGAAGCTGGCTGCTACTCTCTACTTACCTTACCAGCTGATCTCCCATGGTCCAGCTGTATGCTAGCATTCTTAGGTTTAGCTTCTATTTATTTACTCACCAGCTGACATACGCTGCCAACGTACTTCCTATAGTCCATTGGCTGACCTACACATGGTCTAGCTGCACTTCCTTATCGGGCTTAGCTCCCTTTCGTTCCCATGGATGCTTTCTACAAAGCTGCTTCATTCAGCCGGACTTACCTCTCCAAATCAAACTTCCTACAGCTTCTGCTTTCCACTGGATTATTTCTGGAGTACATCACTGTATTCACCTTAATTCTCTGGAATGCTTCTCGTCCTGCTATTTCAACTACTTCAGAGTTACATCTGTTTCCGCCAAGAACTCCCTGCTGAGCTCTATTCCATACTGCCTTCCTTAGTTTACCTGATATCTACTACTTGATGTACTACAGTTTCAGGATGCTTATTACCTCTGGTCAAGTTGCCAACTCATCCACATGGGTTTTCATTGCATATGTTACCATCCTCAATTATCAGGAATCATCAATCTACACTGCATGGAATTGGTTCAGGAGTATGCTACCATTTACAGTACTACGCACAATCTATCTTACCGCTTCGCTACTCTTTCTGCATTGCATGCAGCTGACATTACTGGTGTAACCCCCCTGCAAATGGGGGTTCCCAAAAGACTTCCAGGAGCTTGCTTGAATGCTCCAAGCCTGAATGGTGTTTGGCGTTTAAGCCATTTATCAGTGAGTGTTTTTAGAACCTCTGGTACTGTCTCTTTAAGAGCTGTCTGCTTGCAGACATAATTAGTTTGTATGGGGGACTGTGTGTTTCTTTGATTGGTACCACTCAAGCTGCTGCCAATTCACTCCATTTTGCAGTCACTAGGGAGCAAAGGAACCTATCTGAAAGATGTAACTGTTTGCCAGAAACCATTTAGAGTGATAATGAAATTACAGTTTGTCTAACCTGCTTTCTTTTGCAGTCAGAACAGTGTCTGCCTAGTTCCCCATTCTGGTTTTGAACTGCTGAACTGGACCAATCAGTGTGGAGTTAGCTAGCTCTAAAATGGTGCCCTTGGACGAATCAGAACTTGGACTCATAATCTGAGCCAGCCACAAGAGGATTGTATGGGCAGTGACTCTGGGAGATGTAGTTTAGACTTCAGCCTTTTTGGACCAACAGCAGCAGTCTATTGTGAGTGACAGCCAATCCAGTCAAGAACTGGGAGGAACTCAAAGGAAGTGCCGGTTTTGTCGGGTTGGAGTTTCAGTTGAGCTTTGGCAGTGAAGAAGGAAGGAGCCCTGTGCTTTTTCGTGTGCAGTTTTAGTCCAAAAACGTGTAAGACCCAGAGTTCCGGTCTGCAGCTTTGTGTAACATGCTTGTTAGGACTGAATCCATCCTGTGAAAGAATCAAAGGATCTCTGAAGAGTAGAAACCAGGCTCACCCTGTAGAAGACTGGAGAAATTGTTGAAATGCACTCGGTCTGTCAGGAACTGAATCTGCTGTGTGTTCTCCCGGGTATTGTGCAGTAATTGCGATCGGGATAGAGAAGCAGCCTGCCTGGTATAGTACTTTCTTTTTTTTACCATATAAATGTGTGAAGAGTCTCTTGGAGCTCAAGAGTAGCCCTGCTGATATTGAAGGACCCTATCTTATTTGGAGGTCGTGAGTACTAATTCAGGTCGCTCCTGTTGAATTCCACATTAAATCCAAATGGAATTACTGTACTGCTGACTGTTTAATTTTCCTTTTCTCTGTGTGAAAGGGCCTACCAGCTGCCACGGTTTGGACTAGCCACTAGGGCTTGGGTACCCAGGGACAGTAACTGATAGGGATAGGCCTGTGCACAGAGCCATAAAGTAGATGATTAGAGTGATAAGCTAATTAACAGATTTCCCCTGTCCTTGTTATATCCCCCTAAATAAATCAGAGCTGCTTGTTCCAGCAAAGTTATACTGCCTAGGTATTTGTCTATGTTAAAGTATTGTACTGTGATTGTTGCACTGTATCTTATTTTACAGGAGGTTCCGGTGCCTGAACCAGCCCTGGGGGTAAGTGTATACTGTGAAGGTAATTCTGATATATTGTGTGGAGCCACTAGTGGGAAAAAAGGGGGGTTGCAGTGTCCCAGAGGGCTGTGACCAAGTAAGTTTAACTATTGCAAACCCTGACCTCTGGGTGGAGGCACCCGCCATTGGATCCAGGCCCCTCAATCTGTTAGTGGCAAATCAGGCAGGGGTAGTAGCCCCTGGGATAGCGCCATCTAGGGGTTACACTATTACTCTGTCTACCTCTGCTGCAACCTGCCTCGCCCCGCAGGGCTGGCGGTTCACAGCATCGCACTTCAGATGGCCATGCCCCATGGGCTCAGAGGTCCCTTGAACTTATGTACTACACCATATTCGCCTGATTCTATGCCCTGCCTCACCCATCGGACCGGGGGTTCAACTACTTCTACTCTACACCTACCTCGCCCAGCTCGGGGCCTGGAGGTTCGCATATTCTACTATATGCCTTCCTGCCACCATGTCAGCCAGCCCTAGGAGCTCCTTTACTATAGACTCACATCTGGATTTGTGTAGCTATTTGTCATCTATTTGGATGCTCCTGCCCTGCCGCCTCAGTCATATGAACTTACTACTACTACTTTTGTAAGCCCCCGTTACCTGGGGTTACTAGAATCCCAGTAAGACCTAGTGAAAGGCAGGGAAAGCTGCTTGTGAAACTCCAGTTAAATGGATTTCACACTGTCTCACTCTGTTCTCAGTCTCAGCTGAGACTGAGGAATGACATCATTTTAGAACTGTCGCAGCTGCATAAGCCACATTGGAATGTTGCAGTTGGAGGTTAGAGTAGAATGTTGGGGAATTTGAAGTGAGTCAGTTCTACTGCAGTCAGTAGTAGAGGTGCTCTGCTGTAAGCAGGCCCTCAGAGCTCTAAGCTCTGTCAAAGAGCTATTTTTGGTTGTATAGGTATGTGTGTTCTCACATGAAGAGGAACACAAGAAAAGCCCATTGAAGTGTTGGAGACCGCTTCCAATGGTTCAGGGCCCCATCCATGTGGGGACGTGGGGAAGGAATCAGCCTGCTTCCAGGGGTAACCCCACTGGTAAGGCTAGGGAGAAAAGAAGTTGCCTGATTTAAGTTTGTGCTGAGGCACCAGAAGCTCTGGACGAGAGTTATTTGAGGAGAAAATGCCTGTAGGGCACCTGCAACAAAGGGGTGAGTTCGCTGTATTAAAGGGCCATGTGTTTTCACCAGAATCAAGATGAAACTGAAGAGACTGTTACTGTGGGGTCAGGAAAAGACAGCCAAATACAGTTTGGACGATGTGAGGATTGGACTGCTTAAATCTGTGGGGGGTCTAGAGTAATGGACACAACCACTTATTAAGTATGTTCAAGTTCAGCACAAATGGGATATAAAGACAGTAGATTGAACATGAATACATTTAAAAAGAATCTACACAGCAAAGTGTTTCAAAGGATGAGGCGATATAGTCCAGAGAAATGGCCGGGTATGAATTATGGGAGCGAGAGGTGGGAGACCCCCGATCAGTAGTAACCAAATTCACCTCTATGGGTTTGCTTTGGGGCACCTGTTGCTTTCTCTCAGGTACTTGGCCAGTGCCTGAGGAAAGTACGCAGATGTGGGACTGATGAGGAAGATTCCCTGATGGAGCAGAAGTGCTCATAGGTGGTTTAGGGAGCCACCAGTAAATGTTTCCATGCTATATGGAAAGTGTCCAAATGGCTGGCAAGGGAGATGAGACAGGGAAAACCCAGAGCAGCATACAAGTTCGGGCTGTGTGCCCAGTGTGTTTCAGAGCCTGAGGGCTAAAGTGAATGAGGATGTGTTCTGATCTCCATAAATCTGCATTACCAGGAGTGTAGCCCCGTGGGGGTCCATCTATGCTTTGTTTATTCTGTTGGATGTGAATAAAAGCCACACTTTAGAATCCCACTTCTGGTATTGGACATTACAGTTATTGCTTCCATGTCTGTAGTTACTTGGATGCCCCTGTGCAGAGTAGCCAAACCTAGCCAATGTGCCAAGTGACATATTTCTCCCCGAACCCAGACCACCAGGTAGTGCTGTCAAGACGGAAATGGCATACCTGGGTAGGGGTTACAAAAATGGAGGCACTGCTGGGATTTGGGTTTGGAATTTAGGGAGGAATGTAAGAAAGTTTGCTCGGACAATGGTTAGCATTTTGGTTATCTGGCAGTGGGTAGCCCAAAACAGCTGAAGCAATGTAAATTAATGGGCCGCTGTGTGCTGTTATCCATGTGCTGCTATTAAAATGCCAACTGTTTACCAAGGAGCAGTAAAGCCTGAGAGTGTATGCCCTTGTCCTGCATCAAATTACAGTGTTTGCTAGCTTTTAAAAGTGTTTGTGACAAAGGAAAGTGTGGAAAACTGTGGGTAGCAAAAGGAAAATTGTGCCCTAGATGTTGGAAATGCTTTCTGTGTGGACTGAGAGACTTGTTATACTTAATGGCCATGAAAAATGGTTAAAATGGTGCTCCCGCTGAGAAGTTTCAGTTAAAAAAAAAAAGTGTGGTTTGCAGTTTAAATTTGCCTGCTCGACAACCGCCGTGAGGAGAAGAGCATTTGAGAGGAAAGAGGCTCATTTGCATGGTGTCGAGTAATTGGTGAGACTGCAATCAGTCCCGCCCCCAAGCCAGCTTTAGAGTGACTACACAGCATTCGAGAGGGAGAGTGAGTGGAGTGTGCGAACTGGCTTACAAGGAGGAGCGTCGCAGTTACTAAAAGCGCTGTAAAAAGTTTAAAAACTGACTTTTCTGTTTAAATTCGGGCTCAACCCGCATCTCGATCGACTGGACTATGAGTGCGGAGTTCAGAGGGACAATCAGCAGAACTGCCAACCCGCTTCCTTCCAGAGGCCTCCAAGACTTACTGCAGGCCATTTTTCCATCGCAGCAAACAGCTACTGATAACAGTGAGTACTAACAGAAATAATTGCTCAAACTGTGTGATTTCACCAAAAGCCAGCTGAATCTGTGTGTAGCAGTGTAATCGCTTTGCAAAGAAGGACTGTGTTAAGTTTTACCAGCAAAAGCAAGAATTCTAAGCAATCGACTGTGAGCATAACTATAGGTTCAGCATCAGTATAATTTTCAAAGCCATATGGGAGACTGTGAGTTGTATCAGATATGCAGCAAGAAATACAGACAATCCTGTGCTATGAAATGCTGAGGCTTTAAGGGACTGTAAGCTAGAGCAATGTCTTCAGTGAGTAAAAAGTCCATGGTAAATCATATAAATGTGCTAGCAGAAAAAACAGTGCAAGTCTGTGCAGTTTGAGCAAAGTTATCAGTAGAATGTGTAAATCGGATGCGCAGTGGCTTGACCCAATTACAGAATGTTGATGCGTAGGAGTGCTGCCGCCGCCATTACAGGGTGGGGTAGTAATGTAAGCATAGCAGCAGTGGAGCCATTTTGAAAGAGAAAGAAAGTTTTAAGTGATGTGAGACTTGAAATAACAGTGCGCATTTGTTTGCTTTCCTCTGCAGTTATGGCTTCAGGACCAGCCCTTTACCCGGATCATGCCCGGGCTGTGATAGCAGTAGAAGTTAACAAGTTAAGGGACATTGAGAGATGTTACTACAGGGGATGACTGCCTCCTCATGTGGTGATTCCTGGATATCCAGTGCGAGTATGTGTGCTGTGCTTAAATGCTGGAAGGGACGTCTTCATGGTACCTCACTGTTCTGCGTGCCTAGAGAAATATGGTTTGTTTAAAGCACCCAAGATTTGTTTGGCTCCCACATGGACAAAAGTTCAAGAATCTGCAGTTGGCAGCACACAGCACCAGGTGGAGCCTGTTGGAGAAGGACCCTCAGAGTGTAGCACAAAGCAAATAGGGTGCAGATTTACAGACAGAACAATGTGCTGATGTTTCAGAGTCTGAGTCGCAGAGAGACATTTCAAGAAGAGTATCAGCAGACCCTTGGAGAGAGGGGCCTAGTCCAAGTCTCATAGGTGAAGACAAGATGAGGGAGATCTTAGAATGGGAGGTTTTGACCTCCGCGCCCAGAGAAGAGTGGGCAGTCTCAGGAGTGAGGATGACTGCTCACTCCTGGGCACAGATTCTCAGTGAGGAGGAGGAAGAAGAAGAGGGGGAACCTATGTGGCCTTGTGAAAAAGGAATTGGTACACAGCCTCAAGCTCTTGCCTCAGAGGAATGCATGGAAGAGAGTGGTGATTCCACTGCCCTGGCTGTGCAACAAGAAACCAGGGATCCATTTTTTTAACATAGAAACATAGATTTTGATGGCAGATAAGGACCGCTTGGCCCACCCAGTCTGCCAATTTCCCTACCTAATGGATAAGCTGCAGATCCTAGTTAACCAGCAGCCTACTTCTTCCTACCCCAACCCCCTAGAATTGTCTTATGACTGTCCCATGCATGCTTGAATTCCACCACTGTTTTTGACTCCACAACCTCCTACGGAAGGCCGTTCCATGCATCCACAACCCTCTCTGTGAAAAAATACTTCCTTAAGTTACCTCTGAGCGCCCCCTTCTATCTTCAAATTGTGCTCCCTTGTTCTTGCACACCTCTTTTTGGAAAGATGCTACCCTCTTGGACTTTGTTGATTCCCTTGAGGTACTTGAAAGTTTCTATCATGTCCCCCCTCTCCCTCCTTTCCTCGAGGCTATACATATTAAGCTCCTTAAGTCTCTCTTCATATGTCTTCGGTGCAGACCCTGCACCATTTAGTGCCCTCCTCTGGACAGCTTCCATCCTGTCTATGTCTTTGCGGAATTGGGTCTCCAGAACTGCATGCAGTACTCCAGATGGGGTCTCACCAACTGTCTGTACAGAGGGATATTACCTTCCTGTTTTCTACTGGTGATGCCTCTACCTATGCATCCCAGTATCCCCCCAGCCCTCCTTGCTGCCCTCTCACATTGCTTGCCCACCTTTAGGTCATCTGATATGACTACCCCCAGATCCCTTTCCATTTTGTTGTTGTTAGTATCTCACCCCCATTGTGTACTCTTCCCTGGGTTTGTGTTTCCCAGTGCATTACCTTGCACTTCTTAGCATTGAATCTAAGCTGCCATACATTTGACCATTCCTCTAACCTTGCCAAGTCCTTCTCATCCTTTCCACCCCAACTTGTGCATCAACTCTGTTGCAGATCTTTCGTCATCTGCAAAGAGACATACTTTCCTTCCAGTCCCTCTGCAATGTAGCTTATAAAGACATTGAAGCGACCGGTCTAATACTGAACCCTGCGGTACCCCACTAGTAACCCCTATCTTCAGAGTGGACTCCATTTACTATTACTCTCTGTGTCCTATTCTCCAGCCAATTCTTTACCCAGGCTGTCATCTTGGGACCCACTCCCAGGCTGGCTAACTTGTATATTAATCTTTGTGTGGGACTGTGTCAAATGCCTTGCTAAAGTCTCGTGAGACCATGTCCACAGCCCCTCCCTGATCTACTACTTTGGTCACCCAGTCAAAGAAATCTATCAGATTTGTCTGGCATGACCTTCCCGCTGTGAATCCATGCTGCCTTGGGTCCTGTACCCCTCTGGCCACTAGATACTCAACAATTCTTTCCTTCAGAAGTGATTCCATCATTTTCCCTACCACTGAGGTTAAACTAACAGGTCTGTAGTTTCCTGCTTCTGCCTTGCTCCCACTTTTGTGAAGGGGAATCACATCTACCCTCCTCCAGTCCTCGGGTACCACCCCATCCTCCCATGATTTGTTAAAGAAGGCAGTTAGTGGAGTCACTAGTTCTACCCTTAGTTCTTCTAGAATTCTGTGATGAACCCCATCAGGCCCCATTGCTTTGTCCACCTTCAGTTTCAAGAGATCTTTCAGAACCCTTTCTTCTGTAAATGGGCTGGTATCAACTTCTGTATCCAGAGTGTTTCTGCTGTTTGTTTTAGGTACCTCCCCCTCTTCCTTTGTAAATACTGAGCAAAATATTTGTTTAGTATCTCTGCCTTTTCACAGTCACCCTCTGCCCATCCTCCTTCCCCTTTATTAAGCCTCACTAACCCTCCCTTGGTCTTCCTTCGCTCCCTGATGAACCTATAAAAGGTTTTATCCCCCTTCTTAACTGAGTTGGCTATCTTTTCCTCGGTTTGGGCCTTTGCTGTTCTGACTGCCTTCCCAGCATCCTTTTGCTTTAACTGATACAGTTCTCTGTCCTGCTCCTTCTGCGATTCCTTGTACTTCTTGAATGCTTTCTTTTTCTCTTGAACCTTCACTGCCACTTCCTTTGAGAACCATAGTGGTTTCTTACATCGTTTGTTTTGTTTATTTGCTTCACACAAAGGCTTGTTACCTCTGTGATGGCAGTTTTATTATTCCCATTGTTCTTCCACCCTCCTTCTTGCCCATTTGCTAGTGCATTCCTTAGGCACTCACCCATTTTAGCAAGTCAGCCCTCCTAAAGTCCAGTACTTTTGCCTTTGTATGGCTTGACTCTATTGCTGTGTTTATTGTGAACCATACTGTTCGATGGTCGCTAGTTCCCAGATGGCTACCCACTTCTACATCTGTGATCCTCTTTCCATCTCCATTTGAAAGAACCAGGTCTAAGATTGCTCCCTCTCAAGTGGGCTCCAATACTAGTTGTCTAAGGCATGCCCCCTGTAGGGCATCTAGAATAACCCCACTCTTCGAAGTGGCTGCTGCAACTGTACTCCAGTTAACATCTGGCATATTCAGATCACCCATCAGCAATATCTCCCCTTTTTCTGCCATTCTAAGTATACTTTCTCTCATTTTCTTGTCCATTTCCTCCCCCTGAGAAGGGGGTCTGTATACAACCCCTGTGCGGATTGTGGTGCCATTGCCTGTCTCCAAATTTACCCACAGTGATTCTTCTCCTCCCTGTTTACCCTTTTGTTCTGTTGCTTTTATTCCTTCCCTTATGTAAAGAGCTACTCCTTCTCCTCTTTTACCCTCCCTGTCCCTCCTGTAGATAGTGTATCCTGGTATGTTTATGTCCCAGTCATGGTTTTGTGTGTACCATGTTTCTGTGACTGCCACGATATCCAGATGTTCCTCCTCTATCAAGGCCACTAATTCAGGAAGATTGTTACCCAGACTACAGGCATTGGTACTCATTGCTCTCCATTTTTTAATGGCTTTACCTTCTGTTGCAGCATCCCCCACTGACCTTTCTACCTCAGTCTTTTTCTCATTTAGTACCCTGTTTTGTAGGGAGAGGCTGGGATTTTCCTGCTGCTTATCAGTGCCTCCCCTTTGACTAGTTTAAAAGCCTGCCAATGAAGCATTTAAACCGATTGCATAAAAGACTTGTTCCCTTCCTGGACAGATGCAGACCATCCTGCCAGTATAGGCTGGTGTCCCTCCAGGTGGAACCCTAGTCCCCAGTGAAGCCAAACCCCTGTGCTCCACACCATTTTTTCAACCATTCATTAAACTGCATGGTGCTAATTACCCTTGCCTCCCCCATGCCATTGACAGGCAGCACCTCTGAGAAGGATACTGTGTGTGCTACTTGTCTTAGGCCCCTCCCCAACCCTACAATGTCCTCCTGCACTGCTCTGATCTCATGATGAGCCAAGTCATTTGTCCCTAGGTGGACAATGATGTCCAGCTCAGACTCCCTTGCAGCTGTTCTCGTGATCCTGAGGATGCGCTTCCTGTCCCTCCAAGCCATGGCACCAGGCAGGCACCTTACTTCAGTTTTCCCTGCTCCCCCCAGTTCTATCCCCCTAATAACTGAGTCCCCCATCAGGAGCTTCTTCCTTTCCCTGTGGTGTTCTCTGCCTCCTTCCTGTGGGCCTCCCTTGTGACAGCTGTCATCAATCTTCTCTGCGGGTGCGGTGTAAGGATTGTGGAGTAGAACAATTGACTGGGTGTGCCTCTGTTCCACCATCCTCACCCTCCCTGAGCCCACTGTGGTCCAACTGCTGTGCTTTCTTTGCAACCTCTGAGGTAGTGGTGGTGGCTCTGGTGCTCCCTGGATGGGGGAGGTTCCCTTCCTATTGTCCAGTGTGGCCTGGGGAAGGTTCCTACTACTGTCCAGTGTGGCCTGAAGGCAGAGCAACTTCCTCCCTCAGGGCAGAGTTGTCTGCAAATATGGCAGCATCTCAGCCTCCAGAAAGACTCCCAGAAGACTGCTGCCCCGCCATTATTACTTTTCTCCCACATGTTTATCTACTTTTTATTTTGTTTGTTTGTTTTGTGTGTGTGTGCATCGTGATTGGTTTGTTATATAAATATATATATATATATATATATATATATATAATAAAATTAATACTTATATTGTCAGTGCAGTGTGCTTGAGAGGATATGACAGTGATATGCACCTTGCACTCTTGAGGAAATGATGTCAGAACCTCAGGAATAAATAACTATTTCCAGGGGTGGGTGGGGTGAGCGTTGGGAAGGGGTTGGGCCTAAACTGTGCCCTCACAAAACAATCAGCTAAAAGCTCTCAGCCACCGCTGCGATGAGTGCCTTCCTGTCAGCAAGATGCCCTACACAACAATTTGACGGAGAAAATACCCTGCTAATCAAACAGAGAAAAATCCAGACATCCAAGTCAGACACAGGTAAACCTCCCCAGCCCCAAAACAGCCTGGTGGTTTGTTAGCCACAAAGGAAAATCAAATATGCAGTCATTTCAGCCCTTCTGAAGATGCTGACAAGATAAGCAGTTTTGAAAACCCCCTTCCTGAATTAAAAACTAAAATAATTAAACACAAAGCAATACCAATGTAAAAGTAAGGAAAACTTCCCATAGATGTAAGCAAGAGAGAGAGATTTGTTTCAGATATCTAGTCCAATATAGTATATCCCATGCAGCTTCTCAGTTGTTTCAAAGCACCCCCACTTACACAACTTGGAAGAAGATGGACTTCTGTCTGAAACAGGATCACACCAGTAGTTTATAGTAATTGATCAATGCTGAAATGTTCAGGCTAGAACAATTGGCTGTGATGCAGGTCTCCCTGACTTGTGAAGACAATTTCCCCACCTCAGGCTATGTCTGGCATCCAATTACAAACTGCAGCCTTTGCTATTTTAAATCACACAACCACCACCAGCAAATATTGCAAAATATATTGATGCAAATTGTCACAGAATTCTAGTAATCAGTCCAGTTAGCCACAAAGAAAAATCAAATATGCAGTTATTTCAGCCCTTCTGAAGATGCTGACAAGATAAGCAGTTTTGAAAACCCCCTTCCTGAATTAAAAACTAAAATAATTAAACATAAAGCAATACCAATGTAAAAGTAAGGAAAACTTCCCTCAGACGTAAGCAAGAGAGAGAGATTCGTTTCAGATACCTAGTCCAATATAGTATATCCCATGCAGCTTCTCAGTTGTTTCCAAGCACCCCCACTTACACAACTTGGAAGAAGATGGACTTCTTCCAAGAATGTGTAGCTGGCAGAACAAGGACTGGCTGTCCCCAAGCCAGGCCAGAGGACTCAGGTTGACCAAAGCTAGTAAAGAGGAAAGACTGGTTCGTAGGAAAGCGAATGAAATCTATGAGATGTCCTTTCCTACTTTTCCTCGGAGAGTCTGGGAGGAGATTGAAAAAAGCAGGAAATCCTGGATTTGGGAAGAAGCAATGAAATGTGTCCATACTGGTGCAAACAAGCATGTCAAGAACAGAATGTTTCAAGAAAAATACAGCCAGTGGAAAAGAGGCAGGACACTGTTTATGGACACTGTTCGAATTGTGGATGGAGAGGGACATGAAACCTTTCACAGTGTGAATTATGAGCGCCCAGACGGGGTAATAATTCCAGCACCTGGCCCGTTGTGCTATTGGCCACAATGCAAAGACCTTCCTGCAAATGTGCCCATACTTACCAAATGGAAAGCAGAGCAGTGGTAGCCAGTGCTGCCACTCCAGCCGTTGCCATACCTATGTTGTTCCGCCAGTCTGGATGTCCAGGACTCAGGTACCCCACATTCATCAGTTCTGCAGTGTACTGGCTTTCCAGAATCCATTGACTGTCCCACCAGATGACTTCAGATCCAGAGAGGACACCAGCCCAGCTGTATCCTGATTCATCGCCTGGGTATCAGATGACTTCAGACCAGCTGTTTTCCTTTTTGTTCCTGTTCCAAGGTTCCATCTCCAGAGATGACATCAACCCAGTTGTTTCCAGATGTGCCCTCCTGTTGTTTCCCAGAAGATGTCCACCCAGCTATATTGGAAGAATGCTGCCAGGGAGAGTCTTTGGCTGAGGACCAGGTGTGGTACCATTTTCGTTCTACAAGGGATTGGTAAGTCCAGACTTTTCTATTCTTATGACATTGCAGTACACACCCTACTCTAGCAGACTTCAGATGTTTGAACTGTCCTCAAAGACTCTCCAGTGCTTCACCGGGCTCCGGCCCAGGACAGACTCTTTAATGGACTTGCCTTTGGGCACTGTGGTCACTAGATGGGACTTTTAGGGCACTCCATTCCCCAAATATTGTGTATTGTAAATAATGTCATTGTTTTCTAATGTTTATACTGTTTTTTCTACTTTTCTAAAAAAAATGTTTTTGGGATTCTCTAGTGTTTTGATGGTAGGGGTTTAGATAGGCCGTGTATGCAGATTAGGAGTGTTTGCTGTCTTTCTTTTTCTTGCAGGTGTTCCTGAAGAAGATAGAAGAGAAGACAAGAAGAGGAGGAGGGACTCAGCGGAGTTCCTCAGTAGTACTTTAGAGTGTAGTGTTTAAAGTACTGTTGTTGTTGTTACTATGTGTAACTTTTTCTTCCACAGGTATGGTTGTGGGGGAATGTGGGAGTAATGCAAAGTGTATGGTATTAGCTCTTAGTGTGTGGTTGCATGGTGTCCAGGGTCGGGGAGGTCCCCTGTTTGTTTTGTTTTGGGAATTCTAAGTAGAGGCAGACAGATTTTCCCTAGAGGGCTAGGGGGGCTAGATAGGCTGTGGCCCTGACCTGTAGTAGGGGTTGCAGTACTGATCTATTAGGGCTATGCTCTGGACAGTTCTACCGGAGCCACTAGGTACCCATAGTCAGCGGGTAGAGTAGAGGCTGATACGTCAGCTGAAGGCCTCTAGGCCCTTAGTGTTGTCTGCCTGTGCTGGCACATGGTAGGGGAGAAGGTAGTGCTACCTCCCCATAGTCAACACATGGGGTGAGATGGCCTAAGCCGGGTGACTAATGACTGCGGACAGTCATTTTCCTGGCCCAGGGTGAGTGTAACCCCCCTGTTACCCGGGGTTATTAGAATCCCAGTAAGGCCTAGTGGTAGGCAGGGAAGGCAGCTTGTGAAACTCCAGTTAAATGGATTTCACACTGTCTCACTCTGTTCTCAGCTGAGACTGAGGGATGACATCATTTTAGAAATGTTGCAGCTGCATAAGCCACACTGGAATGTTGCAGTTGGAAGTTAGAGTAGAACATTGGGGAATTTGAGGTGAGTCAGTTCTACTGCAGTCAGTAGTAGAGGTGCTCTGCTGTAAGCATGCCCTCAGAGCTCTAAGCTCTGTCAAAGAGCTATTTTTGGTTGTATAGGTGTGTATCCTCACCTGAAGAGGAACACAAGAAGAGCCCATTGAAGTGTTGGAGACCGCTTCCAGTGGTTCAGGGCCCCATTCCTATGGGGATGGGGGAAGGAATCAGCCTGCTTCCAGGGGCAACCCCCCTGGTCTGGCTAGGGAGAAAAGAAGCTGCCTGATTTAAGTTCATGCTGAGGCACCAGAAGCTCTGGACGAGAGTTCTTTGAGGAGAAAATACCTGTGAGGCACCTGCAACCTAGGGGTGAGTTCGCTCTGCTAAAGGGCCATGTGTTTTCACCTGAATTAAGATGAAACTAAAGAGAGGAGCGTTACTGTGGGGTCAGGAAAAGACTGCCAAGTACAGTTTGGACGATGTGGGGATTGGACTGCTTAAATCTGTGGGGGGGGTGGGGTCTAGAGCAATGGACAAAGCCACTTATTAAGTATGTTCAAGTTCAGCACAAATGGGACGTAAAGACAGTAGATTGAATGTGAATACATTTAAAAAGAATCTACACAGCAAAGTGTTTTAAACGATGAGGTGATACAGTCCAGAGAAATGGCTGGGTATGAATTATGAGAGCGAGAGGTGGGAGACTCCCCCATCAGCAGTAACCAAATTCACCTTTATGGGTTTGCTTTGGGGCACTTGTTGCTTTCTCTCAAGTACTTGGCCAGTACCTGAGGAAAGTACCCAGACATGGGATTGATGAGGAAGATTCCCTGATGGAGCAGAAGTGCTCATAGGTGGTTTAGGGAGCCACCAGTAAATGTTTCCATGCTATATGGAAAGTGTCCAAGTGGCTGGCAAGGGAGCTAAGCCAGGGAAAACCCAGAGCAGCGTACAAGTTCAGGCTGTGTGCCCAGTGTGTTTCAGAGTCTGAGGGCTAAAGTGAATGAGGATGTGTTCTGATCTCCATAAATCTGCATTACCAGAAGTGTAGCCCTGTGGGGGTCCATCTATGCTTTGTTTATTCTGTTGGATGTGAATAAAAGCCACACTTTAGAATCCTTCTGGTATTGGACATTACAGTTATTGCTTCCTTGTGCATAGTTACTTGGGTGCCGCTGTGCAGAGTGGCCAAACCTAGCCAATGTGCCGAGTGACATATTTCTCCCCGAACCCAGCCCACCAGGTAGCGCTGTCAAGATGGAAACAGCATACCTGGGTGGGGGTTACACTCTTTTCCCAGGACACTTAGTTGAGCTTATACAGAAAACTTTCATTATCATGATTGCTGCTCTATGGCTTCTTGGACCCTGCGACAACGCTACTTCATTCAACTCAGCATCTTCAGTTATCACCTTCTATGACTTATAAGCTCAACTATTCAGGACTCGTCAGACTATTCTCACCAAGTCAATTCTAGCTAATCTACTATTCTGGCTTTTGAAAAGTGGTTATCAACATCGGTACACAACCATTTGGATCACCAGATAAAGCTCCTTGATTCCTGTCCTATTACCATTTCTTCATACTACTTGCTGAATACCATACATGATTTATGCAATACTACTCCCCTGCTACTACATCTGCATCATACAGATTTAATTACTACTACCACTACTGACCTAGGTACGGGTCCAGTTCTTACTCTACTGCTCTTCTTACCTGCTTCACCCTTACAGGGCCTAGAGGTCATTACGACTAACTCACTGATTTTACAACCTACCTACTCCTCGAGCTGGAAGTTCATCTGACTTTGTCTACATTTATGCAATCAGATATCTATCTGCTTAACTTACTTGCTTCCCCTCTCTGGATTGGAGGTTCCTACTGCTCCATCCTTTTCCATCACGCAGCATGCGCCAGTTCCTGTGCTTCTTCGCCATGGCCTTCATTTGCAAAGCCTGTCAAGTGGAAAATGACCCAACTGTCCTCCTTCTCTGGACATGGACGCTTAGTCTTTGATTCCTGGTTCTACTCTGAGAAGTCCTCACCTGCTGGTGTGCTTCACCACTGCAGCTCATCACTTCTAGTTCATATCGACCATGGATTCCACTCTACTACCATTCCTACCTGCACTTGGATTTTCGAACTTGGAGTTTACTAAGTGGATGTTTGCTCTGTTCACCTGACATGTCATGATTCATTACTTCTTCAGTCCTTCATTTCTCTGGATCAGGTTATACAACTTTGGGGTTCAGATTAGCCAATTAAATTAAAAGTTATTTAAGATTACTCTCCTTTAGTATGCCCAGAAGGACAGGCAGGTCAGTAGCCATGGGTCCTCAGAGGTTTCCCCCCAAGGGGGGTTTTCCCCTCCTGCGTGCTACTGGTCACACTCTCTGGAGTTGGAGGAGGTGATCACACTGCTACTCATTTTTCTTGGGGGTGTCATCCTACTCGACTCCTTCTGACAGTCGGATACAGAACAATCGTATGATATCACTATTTTTTGGGGGGGGGTCTCATAATACTGGATTAAGTATCCTTCCTACGGTGGGATATAGAGAAAGGCCAAAACTATCAAATTATAACAAGTGACTCATCAGTTCAAGCATCTAAGCACCTTGCATATACTATCCAGTTTCATATGTACTATAATCACTGACTTGCTCATGTCTATGCTAAAGTACCTAAGCATGAATCATTTCATACTACTAGTACCTTGCAAGCATTGTCCTACTTACTGGTCTGGCCTCTGTATCCAAGCACAACCTACATTATCCAGCTACAGTATATAGCATAAGCACTGAGCTCTAAACCACAGAATATTATGCCTTTCCAGGCTCCCCATTCCAAAAGATGAGTATGATTGTGTTCTCTGCAATATAGCAAAGATTTTGCAGCCTCCACCAAAAAGTCAAGGCATGTCTTCTACGATACAGTACAGAAGATCCTTATGAAATATCATGACTGACTCTATTTTTCTTATTATTATAATCCTTGGCAAATGACAAATACAATATATTTAATAATGATCACCTGATGTCAGCTTTTTCTTGATCCTATTCTGTGCAGTCTCCCTCTGCCGCCCTCCTTATCCTCACCATCTCTTCCCTTGCTTTCCTCTTCTCACTGATGTACCTGAAGAAAGTTTTAGCCCTTTTAGCTACCCCTTTGACTATCCTGTCCTCTGCCTGTACCTTTCTGCATCTCACTGCCTTTCCTGCTTCCCTCTCTTCTTCTTGGTATACCTCACTGTCTTCCTTCTTTTGTGTCTCTTTATACCTCCTGAATGCTGCCCCTTTTTTCCCCCTCATCATCTTGGCCACTTCTGCAGAGAACCATAATGGTCTTTTTTTTCCTTTTATTTACTCCCTTTGTTCACACAGGGATTGGTTGCTTTAATTATGCCCTCCTTTATTTTTCCCCACTGTGCCTCTACCCCTCCCTGGCAATCCCCCACAATGAAACAGTTTCTAAAGCAGTCTCCCATTTCTTTAAAATCTACGCTCCTAATGATGAAGTACCCTCATCCTCATGTGGTTTGCCTCAGTTCCCATCTTAATGTTAAACCACATTGTGCTGTGATCACTGGTACCTAGGAGACTGCCCACTGTGGCATCTGCAATGCTGTCTTAGTTTATAAGTACCAGGTCCATCACTGTCCCATCCCCAGTGGGCTCCTTCACTAGATGCTCGAGAAAAACCTCTTGTATGGAGTCAAGGATGGCCCTGCCCCTTGCTGAAGCTGTTGCTGGAAGGCTCCAATCCACATCTGGCAGACTGAGGCCCCTAAGTAGCAGCACCTCCCCCTTACTTGCCATCCTGATGCTGGCTTCCCCAAGTGCCTTATCTAACTTCTCTCCCTGTGCTGGGGGTCTGTATAGCACCTCTGTACAGAGAACAGCCCCAGTACCTGTCTACAAGAAGGGCTCCTCCCAGTCCTTCTTTTTCCTCTGGGTGCCCCTGTACTTTCATGGTCTTGGCTCCCTCCTCACATATAGTACCATTCCCTCTTCTCCTCCTCCCCCCCTCCCCTGTCTCTCCTGAACAGAAAGTAGCCTGGTAGGGCCATGTCCCAGTTGTGGCTATCAGTGCAACATGACTTTGTAATGGCCACCAAGTCCAGTCTAGCCTCTGCCATGATGGTCTCCAGGCCCAAAATTATATTTCCCAGACTCCTTGCATTGGAATTCATGGCTCTGCATACCTTACTCCCTCTCTCCCTGCTTCCCTGCTTCCCCTTCCTCCTGCTTGTGCTGTTCCTTGGAGCTCTCCCTGAGCCCTCTCTTAGTTTGTTACCTTCTCCATTACCTATCCCCCTTACTCTCTTTTGGGAGATGGCATATCATGTAGGTGCTGCTATGGCATACTGGGCGGGGAAAATGGGCAGAGTGGATGGGCCAAAGTGGTCTTTATCTGCAGACAACTTCTATGTTTCTGTGTATAGCTCCCTTGTCCTCTGCCTTGTCCCCACCATGTAGACACTTCTCCAGTCTTTCCAGATCCCTTTTCATGTCTGTTATTCCCTTCATTGTGTCCACTTTCCCAGAGATCTTGTTGTCATCAGCAATGAGACAGCCCTTGTTCTGTATACCCTCTGCTATGTCACATATGAAGATGTTAAACAACATTGGCCCAGGACCGATCACTGTGGCACCCCACTAGTAACCCCTCTGACTGCTGAGAATTCTCTGTTAATTACCATCCACTGAGTCTAGCATCCCCACTCCCAACCATAGAAACATAGAAGTTGTTGGCAGAAAAGGGCCTCTTGGCCCACCTAATCTGCTCCAAAATACCCTACCTACTATGTTACCACATACCCTACTCGATCACTGGCCTTACCCCCCCCCAGCCCTGTTACTACAGTTCCCTTGTGTCTATCCCATGCGTGCTTGACCCCTGCTACCATTTTGGTACCCACCACCTCTGCTGGGAGTCTGTTCCAGATGACCACCACACTTTCCGCGAAGACGTACTTCCTCACTTACTTTCTTACTTGCCATCCTGATGATGGCTTACCCCAGCGCCTTATCCAACTCCTCTCCCTGTACTTGAGGTCTGTATACCACACCTGTACAGATAACAGCCCCAGTATCCGTCTCCAGAATGACCCACAGCAGCTCCAGTTCTTTTTCCCCTGGGTGCCCCTGTACTTCCAGGGCCTTAGCTCCCTCCTCATATATGGTACCACCCCTCCTCCACTCTTCCCTCTCTCTTACTCTAGACCCTACCTGGTCTCTGGACTAACCCCCCAGCCCTGTTACCAAGGTCCCCTTGTGTATATCCCATGCATGCTTGAATCCTGCTACCATTTTGGTACCTATATGTGAGGCAGGAGCCAAGGTCATTTAGCGAGTTTGTTCTTCAACCCCAGGCCCTCCATTTCTTTTAACCAGCCTTCTGTGCTGTACAGAGTCAAAGGCTTTTCTAAAGTCCAAGTATAGTACATCAGCTGAATGCCCCCCCCCATCCTCTGCCTTTGTAACCCAAACAAGTCAGTTTAGTACGTCACAAGCTGCCTGCCACAAACAAAAGCTGCCTCTTTTCCTGCAGTCTGGTAACCTACAGGAATTCTACCAGGTACTACTTTATAAAGCTCTGTAACAGAGTAGACACACCAGAGGGTGTAGACAGAATGAGAAGCGACCTGCAGAAACTTGAAGAATGGTCAGGGGTTTGGCAGTTGAAATTCAATGCAAAGAAGTGCAAGATAATGCATATGGGGCACAAAAACCCTGGCACAATATATCAGTTGGGGGTGAGGATATAGCATGCACCAAGCAGGAAAGGGATTTTGGGGTTATCATCTCTGATGACCTCAAGGTAGGAAACAGTGTGACAAGGCAGCAGGTAAAGCAAATAGGATGCTGGGATGTATAGGCAGGGGCATTACCAGCAGGAAAGGGAGGTCATAATTCCGATATACAAGACACTAGTGAGGCCCCACCTGGGTACAGTGTACAGTTCTGGAGACCATACCTACGTGGGACATAGACAGGGTAGAGAAGATTCAGAGGAGGGCAACAAAGATGGTGCATGGATTGCATCACAAGTCCTATGAAGACAGGTTGAAGGAACTGAACATGTACTCCCTGGAGGAGAGGAGGGAGAGAGGGGATATGATAGAGACATACAAGTATCTTACAGGGAGGAACAGGGTGCTGGAAAACACTATTTTTAAGCGAAAAAGATGTTCCAGGACTAGAGGGCATGGGATGAAGTTGGAGGGAGGATGATTCAGAGGAAACATGAGAAAGAATTTCTTCACAGAACGGGTGGTGGACAAGTGGAACACCCTGCCAGAGGAAGTGGTGGGGGCTGAAACAATCACAGGATTTAAGAATGCATGGGATAGACATAAAGGAATTCTGGAGGTCAGGGTTAAGGTGCAACAGACTTCTAGGAAAACAAACTGAACTTACAAGCTCAAATGGGCAGACTGGGTGGGCCATAGGCCCTTATCTGCCGACACTGTCTATGTATCTATGTATGTATCTATAATAGCTTCCAACAGCTTCCCTACTATCAAGGTGAGACTCATTGGCCTGTAGTTTACCAGCTCTTCTCCATCCCCACTCTTGTGAAGTGGCAACACATTGGCTACCCTCCAGGGAACTGGCATGACCCCTGTTTCCAGGGAGAAGTCAAACAGATTAGCCAATGGTGCACCAGTGTCTGACTCATCTCTCTCAATGCCTTCAGATGCATGCCATCGGGTCCTGCAGCACTCTCTCCTCTGACACCATTCTTACCCCAGGTCTGTTATTCTATGCTACTATGGCCCTGATCCCACAGTCTGGCAGTGGCCACCTTCTTCCACTGTACAAACTATCTGTTTAGGATATCTGCCTTTTTTCTATAATTTTCCACCCATCCACTCCCACTCTTCAGTCAGCCAATTCCCATTGTGTTTCCTTCTTTTCCTTAACATAAACAAAAAAAAAGGCTTTCTTTCCCAATTAAACTGTTTGGTTACCTCAGTGGGTAAGTGGGTACCATAGGCGGTGGAGTAGAGCCTGCGGGGTCACCGGCTGTCATCCTGACACTCAGGGAGGTTTTCCTGCTTGGTTTTTAACCAGGTCTCTGAGGTTAGGAATGTGTGTCATGGCACAAGAATATGGAATGAAGACACCATACATACTCAAGCACCTGCCCCCCCCCCGACCCTCTTGGAAACATCTGTTGATGCTATACCATCCAACCTTCACTAGGAGTAAGGCAAGCAGTGGCTCTCTATGTCTCCTCACTCCCTGAGGAAGGAGAGATCTCTGTGGATGCTCAATCCTCCCCACCCTAGCTGGCCCCAGTGATCCTGGTCCATTCTCAAACCAGGATCACCATTGTGGTGGGATGCAGCATGGTGTGGTGGGGGAGCACAGCACTTGGTGCCTCAGCACAATGCACCACTGGTCTGGCTGCCTTTGTGTTTTTGACTGTCATGTTGCCCTCCTGTAGCTTCTCTAAATATTCTCCCCTCGCATTTTGCTCTCCCTTGTACTCCCAGAAAGCTTCCTTCTTAGATCCAACCTCTCCAAGCTCCTCCCCTGCCACTTTGGTAAACCTCCCCTACCTCTGCCAGTCTTACTCTGAGCTTCTCATCCATTTTTCCAAACTCTGCCCTTCTAAATTCTAGCACTTTTATTTTTGAGTTGGAGCACTAGACCTCCACCATCAACCCGAGACAACACTGAATTGTGGTCACAGGACCCCAGTGGCTCATCCCATTGAAATCCCCAATGATATCCCTGTTACAGAGTACCAAATCTAGGCCAGCCCCTTGCTGGTAGGTTCTTTGATCCACTGTACAAGAAAGGAATCCTGTAGCACAGCTAGCAGTGCTTGGCTTTTGCCACTCTTAACCCCTGGGACTGCCCAGTCCATGTTAGGTAGAGGAAGATATCTAATCAGTGTGATCTCCCAACATGCTGATGATTTCCTCAGTTCAACTCCCAGTGCCTTATCCTGGCCCTCCCTCTGACTTGGCCGTTTATACACTACATCCACCCTTGTCCCCCCCAACACTTTCATATAAGCTGTACCCAGACTGACTCCACATCTCTTTTAATATACAAGCCACTCCTCCCCTTGTCTTTTTTCCTTTCCTTCTTGTAGATGCTCAACGATGACATTTAATAATAGATTAGATGAATATAATAGACTTAAGAGGAGAATGTTCCGATAAAATATGGTGAGCATAATGGACGCAAGTCTAAATCAACTCAGTATTTTCCTATGACTCCTTTGAATCCTATGCTGTAACCTGGTACATTAAGGTCCCAGTCCTTATTGTTGGATGCCCAGGTTTTGTTTATGGCAATTAGGTGTAGTTGGGTCTCCCCCATTACCACCTGATGCTCTTCAATTTTGTTTCCCAAACTTCTGGTGTTCGGTTCTCTGATGCACATTTGCCTTTTGCCCCTAAACTTCCTGCCACCCCATTAGTCACTGCTTCCCCAGTCCTGCCTTAGTTCTCCTACTTACTTGGCTTGATCCCATCATGGAACTTAACCAGGATAATTGACAGTTGAAAGGCAGACTTGAGGCACTTGAAAATGAAACAAGGTCACTCACTGAATCTCAGTTTAGTAAGGGTGCTCCAGAGGGTGTGGAGGGACAGAATATTCTTTCTTGCAAGCTCCAGGACCCATGACAAGGAGGTTGTGAGGGCACTGCAGAAGCAGCCCTCCCCCAAATTTCTTGCAAGGTACGGACAGCGTTCTGAATTCGAGATGTGGCTCTCTTAAGATTCAAATGTGGCACCATTTTTATTTGAATTAGGACTCTTTTAAAAGGCGCAACAGGACGGCAAAGCTTTAAAAGTTGGCAAAAATCAACAGATATGTTTTGTTTGCTCAAACTTCTCCAGCAAATTCATTATATAATTGCATATCTGTTAAATGCTGTAAGGGATTTTAATTTATATGCCACACTGAATTCCAGCTTTGCCTTGTTAACTCGGTCAAGCCCTCTGTTTGTACTGCCTATGCTAGGTAGCCTTAAAGATCTCTATTTTGCTCTAAGATTTAAAGCTGCCATACTCTGGGTCAGCTAGCTAAATGTAATTTTTCAACAAAGTCCTACAGTAGCCCAGATTTATCTAGTGGAGTACCTAAATGCCTAAAGCTGCTTATACTGAGGGACAGGTAGTTTTAACTTAATTCAAGATTCAATTTATTTATTACTGGCTGCATGCTTTGCTGAAAAGTCATACTGTGCATGCTACGACAACAGGGCTCCTTTTTGTGATTAAAGTCTTGGGCAGGAATTGTAATTTTAAGGTTGAGTTCCATTTTGGGTATAAGCACTTTATATGCTACATGCTGAGTGCTGCTTCGAACTCCTCCCAGAGGGGCTTCCAATTGTTAACCAAATTAGATTTACGCTGCATGCTGGTCACCTTTTAAATCCTGTCTCCTCATAATCCTGTCTCCACAGCTCCGGGACCCATGATGAAGAGGTCATGAGGGCACCGCAGAAACAGCCCTCCCCAAATTTCTTGCAAAGTACAGATAGCATTCCGAATTCGAGACGTGGCTCTCTTAAGATTGCTCCGCCGACGCTTCATGTTGGCTGCCCCACAATCCTTGGTGGATGTTTACTTTTATATAGTCTCTCACGTGCGGTCTCTTGAGACTATCAGTCAACTTTCCCATTAGCAGCCTTTACTCCTTCACCACTTGAGGCTGCCACTGTGTGTTTTTTCTCCAACTTACAAGATTCCTTCGAATGGTATTCCCACCATGTTATCTCTATACATCGTCCTTCTTGCTCCACTATTCTCTCTAGTGAGACTCCCTCCTCCAACTTCCCAATGGAGCTGGTTCAAAATGTCACAACCTATACAATGCCAGCTTGGCAGACACCCTCTTGCACTCCCCACACTGGGCTTTACCAGAGGACGATGGTGCTTATGTGGCTGGTCAGCCCCTCAATCCTGCCACCCTCCTTCCATGCATCCACCCAGTGATGGCGGCCATCCAAGATCCACTTCCTGCAAACCTCAGATGTCCATGCTCTATTACAAGTTCCTAATGACCATTCTGCTGCTACTCTCTGAGGACATTGAGACAAACCCAGGGCCATCTACCACCCCAAATACAGGGCCATCCACTACCCCCCTCGGTTTACCTCGTGGTCTGAAAATGATGCATTTAAACATCTGTAGCCTACTAAACAAAATCACACTGCTGCAGCCAACTATCACCTCTCTAAAACCCAATGTCCTGATTATCTCTGAAACCTGGCTCAAGCCCCCCAACAATGACTGTGAAATCTCCATCCCAGACTACTCTACTTTCAGGCTTGACCAACCAGGCAACAAGAGGGGAGGTGGGATAGTGATGTATATCTCTTCTGCCATCCATTTAACCCCTGTAAAGATATCAAAACTCCCTCACCCGATAGACGCACTACTAATCAAACTCCCCACCGTACTACCCCATTATTTATAGCAGGGTCTTACTGCCCCGCTCTGAAATCATGTTACTGGCAATTATAGAACACCTGGACTCCCTGAATTCCCTCGCCAAGGGTGGTGGGCTCCATATCCTAGGGGATTTTAATCTAAACTGGTTATCCAGCACCACCTCCACGCTCTGTAGCCAAGTTGTGGCACTAAATCTGTCACAAATGATCGCTGAACTCATTCAGCTGAACAAGAAGTCGAAAAACCACTCCCTTCTGGACTGGGCCCTCACATCCCACTGGCATCCCATAATTGCGTCATGCACTCTACCTGACTCACTAAGTGATCACCACATGAATTAATCTGTAAAATTTTCTGGCCAAAAGCCCCCTCCTTGAACAATTCTCTCAAGGTCATTTAAATCCCTAGACCTTGCCATGCTACTAAATGACCTGACTGCCACCGATTGGTCCCCCATCCACAGGGCCTCTTCTATCAATGACACGTGGCTGTATTTGAAACTCAAGTTCCTAGCTGCATGGGATACCCATGCACCTTTCAGACAGTTGTGCATGAGGGGTGCCCACTTGGTGTGGATCACTGCTGACATCATGTCCCTCACCAGAGACCAGGCATGGAAGACTTTCAAGGACTCCAGTTCCCCTGTCAACCATGCAAAATACTGATCCTTACACAACACCTGCACTAGGCAAATCAGGCAGGCTAAGGCATCATACTTTAAATCTCCTTCCAGGCTAACATAAACCACCCATCAAAATTCTGGAAAGTGGTCAAATCCCTCTTCTCCCCACCCTCTCAGTCCCCCTCACCTGCGTTGAATGTAGGTGGTACCACAGTCAAACAATCAATAAATCAATCAATCTTTATTTAGCCTGGTGAAACTCCATTGAGCAAGCTCATTTTCAAGGAGGGCCTGGTAGCTACAGAATAAATAATACAGTAGCACAATAGAACATATAGCACAAATGGGCATAGTACTACAATACATAGCAATAAAAACAAGGTACAAGGATCGACTAGCAGTAGCAACCGAATTTAACCCGTATTTTACAAGTCGCACCTCAGCCCTGCTGTCTGCACTCCCCCCAGTCCAGTCCAAACCACCCGCCACCTACTCTCTGCACAGACCACTCCCTTCTGCCCCTCCTTTTCCTTCTGTCAAGTCTTCCTCTCGGTAGTTTTAAAAGCTTTGCTCTCCTTAAACCCTAACAAGATAAATGCCCCACCGGAGCTAGTTCAGATGCTCTACTAGCTGCTCCTGCAATTGCACCACCCCCAACTGATCTTTTCAATCTCGACTTCTCTCTTGCTTCAGTTCGCTCAGAATGGAAACACGCTACTGTTATCCCACTCCCAAAGGGAAGTGACTCCTCTGTCCCTGGAAACTACCGTCCTACTTCCCTCCTTTCCATTCCGGTGAAACTTCAAGAGAAGCTAGTTCTCTCCCAACTCTCCTCCTTTCTCAACTCCTCCTCCTTCTTCTCACCCTACCAGTCTGACTTCAGAAAGTCCCACTCCACAGCCACCTCACTCCTACGGATCACCAATTCCATCTTGGATGGCGTGGGCAAGGGTCATATCACCTCCTCTATTTTTGTAGACTTGGCCAAGGCATTCGACATGGTGTCTCATGCCCTCCTACTATATAAGCTCTCCATTGCTGGGCTATCTGCCAAGGCCACCAGTTGGTTCCACTCCTACCTAGTAGGCCAATCCCAATCCGTCAGAATTGGTGGTTTCACCTCGCCCTCCCTCCCAGTTACCACCAGGGTCCCCCAAGGCTCGGTCCTCGGTACGATCATACTTTCCATCTTTCTAAACGACTTGCCTACTGCCTGCCCACACATATGCATACATATGTATGTGGACGACACAGTCTTGTATGCTTGTGGCCCTTCAACTGCTGATGTAGTGACCAAGTTGCAGCAGGACTTCAATGGAGTCCAGCTCTAATTTTACGCTAACCAGGTATTCCTCAATGCTAAGATAACTGTCTCCATGACCTTTGGCATGAGGCAGAGACTCTCTTGGCTTAAAACCACCCCCTCCTTCCACACCCTGGACAGGACTACTTTGGAGCTTTCCCCCTCCTTTAGATATCTTGGGGTCTGGCTGGATCAGCATCTCGACTTATTTTTTTTTTTTTTTAATTTACATTTTTTGCTGCCCACAGCTGCCGGCACATCAACCCGGTCATGGACCCTTGAACACCCACTTCAAAATTGGCTGTATCTCCCGATACCCCCAGCTTTCCCCCCTCGGGTTGGGGTTGTAGCACCTGAGCTCAGTGCCGCAATCGTGGGACCAGTTCGGGAGCCAGCCTGGAAACTGATCAGGGCCATGGGCGGGCATCACTTGTGGTGGTTGCAAGCAAGGAATTTTCTTTACATCCCCAGGGGTGAGAATGTGCAATGACGGCCTGCGTCTGCCTGCCCCTCAATGGTTCCAGATACCAGTGCTTGCGATTTCTCCCAGCCTCCGCTAGGAGTCCTACGTGTGCCAGGCATTCACCCTAGCCCTCTCCCCAGAGAAGGACAGCAGCCCGGAGGGCACTCAATCCTTCTCCCCCCGGCTGACCCTCCAGTTCCTCAGGTCCATTCCTGAACATGGGTCGCTGGCATTGCAAGTGGAAATCTAACCGCTGTGCCAGCAGGCTGGCTAGCATCTCAACTTTTCTATACACATCGATGCCATCTGCAAGAAACTTCACCCCAAACTTGGTGCTCTCTACCACAACCGTGGTTGCATCCCCCTGCTAGCTCATATAGATTTTCCCCTTATTCAGCTATGGGGATGTAGTTTACACTGCCGCTCCCAAGTCCAACCTAGCCCGACTGGACCCTCTTTTCCACTCTTTCTGCAGATTTGCCACTGACAGCATGTCATACTCACACCACTGCAATCTCTATCGGTCTCTAAATCTGCCCTCACTCCACAACCACCAACAGGCCCACTGCGCCAAGCTCACAGCAAAGTACTGGTCCCAGTCCTTGCCTCCGTACCTCGAGGCTGTGCTCACAACCCATACTCCTCCTGCATATTCCATGACAAATGCTGACACCCGCCTCCTGTAAGTTTCACATGTAACCCCCTTACAAATGGGAGTTCCAGAAAAGTCTTCTTTGAGCTTGCCTAAATGCTCACTGCCAGGTTGGTGTCCTGCATTTTAGCAGTTAAAATGTGATTGCCAGAGAGTGCGTGTATAGCCTCTGTGCACTGTCTCTTTAAGAGCTGCTTGGATTGCAGTCATAAATAATCTGAGAGGGAGCTCTGTTGAAAGATGTAACTATTTGCTGACAATCACTTAGAGTGACAATGATAATGTAGTTTGTCAAATCTGCCTTCTTTGCAGCAAGGACTGTTTTGTTTGTCTCCACTATCTTGATCCTGGACTGCTGAGTTGGACCAATCAGTCTGGTGGGACCTAAACTGGAGCCAGACTACAGGAGCTGTCTGAAGTCAAAATCTCTAGGAATTGTTGTTTGGGGCTTTTGGCACCTTTTTTGCAACTGAAGGAGGAGCTCTTGTTGTGACTGACAGACAGATCAGCCAACCAAACCTTTTGGATCTTGGGGAAATCCCAGACTGGTTGCAATTTTCAGTTAGTTCTGAGCTGAGAAGTGAAGAAGTAACAGCTCACATGATTTTGATCAGCAATCCTGAGGGGATTCACATGGGAGAGCTGTGGAAAGGCCTGAATTGTGGCCTGCATGTCTGTCTGCTGCCCCGAGAGGGAGAGAAGAGAATTATTTCATACTAAATCCGAGTTTGTGAGAACGGAGTAAGCCACTGATTTTCTACCATGCTCATATCTGAAAAAGACCAAAGATTTTGCTGAATGCGATCGGCCTGTCAGGATTTCCAGCTGCTTTTGAATCCCCGGTTTGTGCAGAGACTTTGCAATCGTGACCGGAGAGCAGTTTGCCTGATAGAGTAGAATTTCCTTACATGTAAATGTGCTATGTTTTGAAAGTGGGTCATGATTTGGTTCCCCACTGTGTGAACTGTGTTCTGCTTGCTGGGAGCTATATCCAGCCCCAAACAGACTGTATCCGAATTTGTCTCCATTTGGCCAGGGCCTTGCCACACTGGCCCAGCCAGACTACCCGCTGCACAGAGAAAGCCATCGATGAGAGACCTGCCTGGGGATCAGCCCCCTGCTCCACGCTTGAACAGGAAAGTGATTTGTGTGGGCCCTGCTTCTCCTGGTACTCCAGATTAACCACCTGCTGTCTCAATTTTCATCCAGCCTGTGTCCAGTCTTGGGTACCGTCAGTAATCATCAGGGTAGCTCCCTGCAACAACAGCCTAATCTAAAAGTGTGTCATCTGATTGTCTTGTTGTTTTCTTTTCACGAACTGAGCCCTTTGGCTCCGGATTACAAATAGTGTGTGTTGTGCATGTTGTTTTCTTCTATCACAGGGCCCCAACCAGCTGCAACGTTCCTGGCTAGCCCACCATTCTCTATCTGGGTACCCAAAGTGTGTGACTGTTTATGGACCCTGAAGTGCATGCATAACTGTTTGAATGATAGAGTCTCTAAGCAAATTAACCTGATTATGCTCCTCCCTTGTTCAAGTCCCTTAAATAAATCAGATCTAACTTTTTTTTTTTTTTTGCATTTACCCTGACTGTGGTTCCAGTTTGTGCAAGTGTACTGTACTGTACTGCTGTTATTTGCTGTGTATAATCTTGTTTTACAGGGGGGCCCCAGGGCCGAGCCAGAGGAAAGCTCTGGTGGTAAGTACAAACAGTGTGGGTACTTGTGTGGTGTATCAGGGGTATTGTAAAAGTGATTATTGTGTATGGTTCCAGGCACTAGTAAGGAAAGAGGGGGGTTACAGTATCCCAGAGGGCTGTGCCCAGGTTAGCTTGACCACTACCAACCCTGACCTCCGGGTGGAGGGACCAGTTTCAGAACTCAGGCCCCTTAATCTGCTACTAGCCCAGCAGGCAAAGGTAGTAGCCCTCGGGATAGCGCCACCTAAGGGTTACACACATACGTCATCATCATCATCAGGACAAGCAGCCTTCAGACACCGCATGCCCAGATTATGGAACTCCCTCCCTGCAAGCACCCAGCTAACAACCCCCTCCCAGAACCTCAGTCACCTCATAAATGAACACTTCTCCACAGCATGTGATTGTGGCTAGAAGTGTACATGAACAGTATGTAACAATTTAACTTATATTAGTGTAACCCCCCTACAAATGGGGGTTTCTAACAGCCATCTAGGAGCTGTCTACGCGTCCCCCGGCGGTCGGCGCTTAAAGCAGTTTAAATGGCTCTGTGAGTGCTTGTAGAGCCTCCCCTTACTGTTTCTTTAAGAGCTGTCTGCTTGCAGACATATTCACTTTATCAGGAGGTTGTACTCTCCTGCTCGAGTCCCACTCTAGCTGCTGACTAATGTCTAGTCTTAGCGTTCGCCGACATTGGAGGGCAGGAGGAGCACTTTCCAGAAAGTGTAACTGTTTGTCCTATACCTTTAGATGTGGTTGTGGGAATGTAAGCTGTTTAACCTGCCTTTCTTGCAGCTGGACTTTGTGTGCTGTGCCCCTCCATTTTGGACCAGGACTGTCTGAAGGGTCCAATAGGGGCAAAAGGGTATCTAAAATGGAGTAACTGGCAACCAATCAGGATCGGGACTCTCAATGGAGCCTGCTGACCAATGGGGATACAGCTAGAGGTTCTGGGAAGTGAAGTTCTGGACCATGGTGCCTTTTTTTGCACCAATGAGGGAGAACTTAGTGGCTGGTTCCAGCAGCCCACCAAAGGATCTGGTGGTGCCAGACAGACAGTCTTGCCCCATACTGTCAAGAGCAGAGCGTTGTGGCTGTGAGCAAGTAAGGAGCTCGGGGCTCTGGTGCCATTTTAGCGGTCGCATGGGAAGCGCGTGTAAGGCCAGCGTCGGGCATTTTTAAACGCCAGTAATTTTCAAACTAAATCCACTGAGAAGCGGTCAGAGGAGGCCATGCAGGAGTGTGGCTACCTACCAGGCTCACCCTGTAGAAGACTGGAGAATCTGCTTGAATCACGCTCGGCCTGTCAGGAATAGTGAAGCTGCGTCAGTTGGGCCCAGTGTATGGCGGGCAGGTGATCGAAAAGGACAGTAACTGCCTGGTATGGTATCCCTCTGCCTTGCAGATAAATGTGTGGAGAAGTGCTTGAAGTACAGGCTCGGTCCTGAGAGGAGGTGAAAAGAGCACTCTGTCTGCTGGAGTCGTGAGTACGAATTCAGGTAGCTCCCAGCCAATGGTCCTAGTGAGGGCAGGGACGGTTTGGGTTCTGTATGGTGACACTATCTGAGGCCTGCTGGCTCCATTTAATCTTTAGGAATTAAATGGTCGGATTTGTGTCAGGGCCTAACCAGCTGCATCAAGGAACTAGCCTTTGAGGCTTAGTACCCATAGACGGTAACATAGGTTGAGCCTGTGCAGAGCCCTAGGTAGATACTCATATATTGTAGTGGTAAGCTAATCAACCTGATTCCCCAGTCCTTGTTATCTCCCTTAAATAAATCAGATTGCTTGTTTTGCAAGTACACTAGTTGTTTGTATGTTAATGGTGAATTACTGCACAGTGAATATTGTGTAATTACCCCTTACTTGCTCAGAGTCCCGGAACAAGCTGATTAGTTTGGGAGGCAGAGTAAGTATATATAGTAAGGACACTGTAATTGAATTGTGTAGGTCACTAGTGGGAAGAAAAGAAGTTCTGACAACCCCAGGCAGCTGTAGCCAAGTCATCCTCGACATCGCTCTTAACCCCGACCTCTGGGTGGAGGCACCCGCTAACGGATCTGGGCCCCTCACCCTGTTACAGTTAGGGCAGGCAGGGGTAGTAGCCCTTAGGATAGCGCCCCCTGGGAGTTACATTAGCATAGCCATGTTTGTACATATCTCCTTATTGTGTTGCAATTGTACTGTATGTATTTTCTTATTATACTTCTGTTACCATGTTCCCCCTTCCCCAGGATGCACCTGGAATCGAGCAGTACTCTGCTCAGTGTGCCCTCCTGGTAAAACTATTAAATAAATAACTAAATAAATAAACGTTTGAAAACATGGACTGCTAAAAAACATCAGCTTGTCATGGGTTTTGAACTCTCAGTTATCAGAAAAGTTTACAGGCTTAGCCCCACTCTGCAACAAGCTTGAACAGCCAGCCCCATATGAGATTGTTTAGGACTTCGAGATCAGATGTCAGAGACACAATTCTATCAGCAGCCAGAACAACTTACCCCTTAACCTAGACGGAGGTGACCTAAAATTTTATCTGGACCATTTGTATCAAACAAGGGCACACTACAAGAAGTTCAGATCTGTGCACCACCACCTTACAACCTTGCAGTTTATTAATTATTTTTCACTCCCCACTTGACTGTGTAGAGTCTATGGAGGAAAGGCTTTCAATATAATGACCCACAAGAAGTGGGTAGATAGGTTGAAAAAAATTGAAAAAGCATTTCAGCTGAAAGAACACATCGGATTCTGGGGAGGACTGATTGTTATTTGTTAACTTCAGTGCAGTATATACTAGCTGAAGGTGGCGGCTCCATTCCATTTTTTTTCATAAAGGTTTTTCTCCCTGGGCTGTAGGCGGGTGGCTATAAAGCATGTCCCCACTCCTTCTGACCATCATTCATCTCCCACCACCACTGGTGAGTCTCCCCTGGATTGCTCTCCATAGCTGAGCCAGGAGGGGAAGGGCTGTCCTCGCCCCCTTGGTACACATATCCAGATGCCACTGGCCATTTGACAGTGTGGGCCTGAGCAGAGAGGGCGCAGCTTCATGAAGCCCACCAAGCCCCTTTTCTGCCCACTCCCTGGGCCTCAGCAGCATGTAAGCATGCACATGCTGCACAATCACAGCTCTCCTCCTCTCATGGAATCGCTCACAACCTGCATTGCCCCTGGGCCTCCACTCAGTGGCAGTTAAAGGCCAAGATGGATAGCCACTCCTCTCCCAGGAGAGGAGAGGACAGCAGTCACTCGAAAGCTCAGTTCTCTCTCCCCTGTCCAACCCCCAGTGACCCAAGTCCATTCCCGAACCTGGGTTGCCGGCATGGTGGCAGGTGAGACACAAGTGCCTCAGCCCTCTGCGCCACCAGGCCTTCCAGGTCCATTCCAGTTTTAGAGGTTCTGTAGTAGAATTTCATTGTGCTATGCCATTTCTTTTTTTTTACCTGCAAGTTTGGTCGATTGAATGTTATAGTTATAACAGCCAGAGGAGACGTTCCATATTGTGCACATTAACATGGCACTGACTGCTATGATGGCACTGGGCTTTGCTTTCTTTCTGTGGAGGGTCCCTCATGTAACATATATCACACTGTACAATGCTGCACTATAACAACAATGCCAAGTTCTGTCAGATTGACCCTATGACGCTTGCAGTTTAATGCTGTGTATAACTCTTATATCCCAGGTCTCTGATATATTAGTTTTGCAAGGGTTTTACAGTTATTAGGTTTTAAGTTTAACATCTTGTACTGTTAAACTGGTAAGTTTAACAGAACTTTGATGTTTGATGACAGAAGTTTGATGTCCATAAGTGAATTGTTGTAAGAAGATTAAGTCGACCTGTACATTAGCATGCTGTGGTTTAAATAGCAGCTGTAATGGCTGTGTTTATCTAGTCTGAAGGGCCTTCATTATCTACGTGCTACCATTAAGATGGATAGCATGCATAGTCTTTAACTTCAATAAGTACTAGTTTAAACGTTTTCGTTTATCTTCATTACTTAACAGATTAAGAGGCCATGGATCTCAAATGTCACAGATTAAGAGGCCATGGATCTCTAATGTCACCAATACCTGTATAGCGTGTCCTGCATACTACTTAATGTGGATGCCTTTTATGAGACCTGACTATACTTTATTGTACTGTGAGAAAACAAGAAAATATAGGTTATAAAAAAAGACCCTTGAGTCCCCAGGAGGGGAAGCGCATCCATCCATAATTCAAAATACCACTTCCTGCCAGTCACAGAGGGACATGGTCATCAGCTGTGAAGGCAGTGGCTCAGTTGCCCTCCAGACCAAATGAAATGGCAGCCTTGGAGACCCCGAACATCAGGATAGGGAGGAGGGTACATGGTGTGGGCAATATACCACTCCATCACTAAAAGGAATCTCATTTTATTGCTTATGTAACACACAGGCCTGGGCTTGGAAGTGATTCGGAGTGTCCAGCATTGGATGGAGGAACACTGAAGGTTCATCACAAGAGGACATGCTAAATGCTACAGGTGGAAGGGCACTCAGGCCATTACCAACTGGACACTACCTGGCAAACCTACAGAAGCAACATAGATGTCAGTTATGGGGTCAGCCACTTACCTCTCCTTGCTGCACTTAGCTAGGTATGTCCATAGAGGTCACTGTAAATTTGGAGGGGTATTTCAAAGTAGGAAAGCCCCCTCCCACCACCACTGTCCTAAATCCTCAGCCACTGTCTCAAGAAGAAATCCAAGTATGGCATATGCCACAAGTCAGAGGCAATGTAGCAGGAGGACCCCCCCCCCACTCCCCCTTCCGGGGTAGACTTAAAAAAGAAGTAGTCCATCAATGACAAGCAAAGGCCACAACAAAATGTAAATAGTAAATTAAATCTCTCCAGCTGCTTGCTCTTGAACAGGGCTGCTTCAGCTCCCCCATGGTCAGACGGCACCCAGCCTACCGAGACCAGGATGCCCGCCTGCAGCTCCTTGGAAGCTGCCTGCCCTTGAACAGGGCTGCTTCAGCTCCCCCATGGTCAGACGGCACCCAGGCGACCAAGACCAGGACACCCTCCTGCAGCTCCTTGGAAGGTACGGTGACAGCGCAGCCAATCGGAACACGGGCACTTCCAGCAAACCCGCTCCGATTGGCCAGGACTTTTCCCCCTGCTTTTGACACCTGGCGCTTTTTACAAATAGATTTAGCTGCAACTAAGCAAAATTCAGGTGTCTCATAGAAGGATTTCAACTGTATTAGCTGGATTGTAATTTCTACTACTGTTTTAAAGTGCTTACAGCTCTTCTGTTGTTTCCTTGCTCCTGCACCTCCACCCCCCCATTCAAGCACTCTGCCTTGGCGTCGAAAAGTCTCACTCTCTTTTGTCTTGCTAAATTGCTCAATCTAAACCTGTCCTGCCTCTACGCTATTTAACCCCTGCTATTTTTCTTCTCTCCAGCTGCCTGCCCTTAAACAGGGCTGCTTCAGCTCCCCCACGGTCGGATGGCACCCAGCCGACTGAGACCAGGACACCCGCCTGCAGCTCCTTGGAAGGTACAGTGACAGCACAGCCAATTGGAACAAGGGTGCTTCCAGCAAACCCGCTCCGATTGGCCAGGACTTTTTCCCCCTGCTTTTGCCACCTAGTGCTTTTACAAATAGATTTAGCTGCATCTAAGCAAAATTCAAGTGACTCATAGAAGGATTTTCGTCCCTCCTTCCCACCCCCCTGACATTAAATACACCTATTGCCCGCCCACATTCCCTCTCGCTCCATCACTGGTTAGTAAGCCTAGCAGCACTCGCTCCCTCATTGGCTAATAAGCCTAGCAGCACTGCTCGCTCCCTCATTGGCTACCTAAAACCCTCATTCCCTCTGCTCCCCCATTGGTTCCTAGTCCTTACAGGTCCCTATCATTTCCCTGCCCCAGCATCCCAGCCCTCCACCTTCTCCACTAAGTAACTAAATCACCTACCTTCCCCACTAAGTAACCACAGCAGTAGGGCCCTCCTAGCACCTGATCCAAACCATGATCCTTCTACCAGGCCACCTGATCCTGCTCATTCCTATTCTCTTATCCTTCCCTCCCTTCCTTTCCAACATGCCACTCACCTCTCCCATGCCACCACTCCCAAATTCTGACAAACCTCATTGAGCTCTCCCACCCCTCCAGCCCGGCGTCCACCTCCCCTTTCGCCCAAGCATGGACACACTCTGCCACACATCCCAGCCCATTTATTTTCAACCCATCACTCCCTTGGGTCATTTTTCAACTTATTCCCCTATGCCCAGCTCATACACGCCATCAATCTAACAGACGTCCACTCGCAGTCAGTCATATACAGCTATTCGCTCACTATCTAACTTTCACTCTCCTGCTCCTAGCAGCAGGTGACATCCACCCTAACCCCGGACCCAATACTACCCCCCCATGCCCCTCTCCAACATTGGCCTCTTCTTCACCTCACTCTGGGGACCTTCTCCCACATAGCCTGCACCTCCTGCACCTAAATATAAGAACCCTGTCCACAAGCTTGACTCCCTTCAAGTTCTTGCTGTCCACTAAGCTCCAGATATCCTCACCCTGTCCAAAACCTGGCTCAACAAAAACATCAACGACTCCTCTGTCACTATCCCAGGCTACAATGTGGCCTACTAGGACAGCATTTCAACGCTATGGAACAGCATCTACATAAACTCGGACTTATACTGTTCAGTGGTCCTGACCAAGTCCAAACCAAAAGTCCTTGAAGTAATACTAATTCAGCCTGTCCTTCACTTCTTGCTACCAATCTACATTGCTGGGATATACTGCTGACCTGATACACCAGCTTCTGCTGTCACCGACCTCCTAAAGGAAATCTCCTGCCTAACCATGACAGGGGAACTCTACATTATGGGCGATCTTAGCCACAATTGGCTAGCTCCTGCCCTCAACAAAACCAGGACTGAAATTTCCACCCTAAACCTCTCACAAATCATTACTGAGCCCACCCGGCTTAACCTAAAATCTGGTAACCACTCCCTCATCGACTGGGTCCTTACCACACACCCCCACTGGGTCAAACAAGCCAGTATTCTTCCTGACTCCCTCAGTGACCACCACATAACCTTCTTAGTGCATAAAATCCACCGCCCAAAATCCCCCATTAAATTTGTAGTCCAATGCTCCTATAAATCTCTCAATCTAGCCCCTGTATTAGATGACCTTGCGCTAGCAAACTGGGTCCCTGCCCCTCCTACGATCTTCATTGATGATGCCATCCTACACTTTAAAAACACATTCCTCAGCGTCTGGAACACACATGCCTCACTGCGTCGTACAACAGTACGAGGAAACCATCTACCTTGGATCACCCAAGAACTGATTGCATGTCAAATCGCATGGGACAAAGCCTGGAAAACTTATAAATCTTGACACCTCCCACAACACCGCTCCACACACCGCATGCTTCGTAACAAGTGCACCAGAGCCACTCGTCTTGCAAAAACAGAGTACTTCAGCAGCTCCCCCCAGTCAAACCTAAATAAACCCTCAAAATTCTGGAAGGTCATTCACTCCCTTTTCACCCCACCAGCTGCCAATCCCACTCCAATGCTAAATGTTAATAACTCTCTCCTATCAGAGCCCACAGCAGTCGCCACTGAGTTCAATGTGTACTTCTCCACTTTTGCTGCCACCCTCCTCTCTTCCCTGCCCAACACTACACCTCTCTCACTGCCTACAGACATAAAGACCCAGACTAGGCCTCGCTCCTTTTCCTTCAAAGACATCTCTGCAACTAAGGCCCTAGATGCATTACTTTCTCTCAGCCCTTCAAAAGGCAAATCCCCGGATGGATAAGACCCCAAACTTCTATACCTCTCCGTCCCCACTATAGCAACTCCACTTGCAAAACTTCTAAACCAATCCTTTGCTGTTGCTGCCATCCCCCATGCATGGAAGCACGCCATTGTCATCCCTCTGCCAAAAGAAGGTGCCCCTACCTCCCACCCTATCTCCCTCTTCCCAGCCCTGGCAAAACTACAAGAGCACCTTGTGCTCACCCAACTTACTTCCTTCCTTACTGACTCCAAATTCTTCACGCCATTCCAGTCTGGCTTCAGGAAGGGACACTCCACCACCTCCTCCCTGATAAAGCTTACAGACACTATCCTGACAGGCATGGACAGTGGACTGATCACCTCAGCCGTTTTTGTCGATCTTGCAAAAGCCTTCAACACCATCTCCCACTCCATATTGCTCTCGAGTCTTGCTGAATCAGGCCTCTCTGTCACAGCCACAAACTGGTTCAGATCATACCTCTCTAACAGAACTCAGTCCGTTAGAGTCTCAAATGCAATCTCCACCCCCCCTTCCCTTAACTACCGGTGTCCCACAGGGGTCAGTTCTTGGTCCCATTCTATTCTCTATATTCCTAAATGACCTGCCACTCATCTGCTCTACTTCCTCAATCCACATGTACGCAGATGATACTATACTCTACTACTCAGACTCCGCCTCTGATGTGGTACAATCCAACCTCCAAGCTGACTTCAACAAGGTACAGCAATGGTTTAGCTCGCATCAGCTCTCCCTAAATGCAAAAAAAATCTGTCACTATGACCTTCAGCACATGACAACGCCTGGCCAAACTCCCCTCCCTTCCCTACTTCGCCACCCTGGATGACCAAAAACTTGAAGATGTCTCCTTGTTCCATTACTTGGGGTCTGGCTCAACAGCCATCTCTCCTTCTCGGACCACATCGATGCTGTCTCAAAAAACTATGCCCCATGCTCAGTGCACTATATAGGAACCGCAGCAGCCTTCCTCCCAGAGTCCGACGTGAACTGGTCCTGAAGATGATACTGCCCTCCATCGACTACTGCGACACTGTATACAGCCCAGTCCCTAAGTCCACCCTATCTAAACTGGACACACTCTATAATACCTTCTGCCACTTTGCTCTTGATGCCTTTCCCCTCACCCACCACTGCGACCTCTATCGAGCCTTGGCACTACTGTCCCTCGAAAACCACTGCATCTCTCACTGTGCTAAATTTGTCTCCAACCTATGGCTCAGGTCCATCCCCTCCTACCTTGCTACCATGCTTACAGATGCCCCACCCCCCTCCCATCATCTTAGATCCAGTGACTCCTGCAAACATTCAGTCGCTAGGCGGAAGACCTCTGCCAGTCAAGCTGCCTTCTCACACCGGTTACCCAAGCTCCGGAACGCCCTCCCACCGCAAATTCAGCACTCCTCCTCTTCCTACTCTCTGTCTACTGCCCTGGCAAACTTCCTTACTACAAATTGCTCCTGTCTCTGAATCTGCCATGGCCCACTATCCCCTCCCTAATGCCTGACCAGTGTCCTTAGCCTTGCTACAGAAGCTGGCATATAACCCCAACCTTGCACTTATGTCCTGGGCCTATTTTGCCCTATGTACTGTGTATAACTGTATAACTGTGATATATGTCCTCTGTTGTTTACAGCTGTTACTACTGTGCTAATTTACCTAGTCTGCTGCTTCTTGTCACAAAAATTGTTATTTGATACTGCAATATTCTAAGCAATCAATGTGTGCTGCTTGTATATACATGCAATCATGTATCCTTATGCTACTTTTTATTTGCTTCTGTTAACTTTTCACTTGATAATCTGCATGTTATCATATCCATGTATACCCCCCCCCCAACCCGGTCGCACCGGGAGACGAGCATCTTGTTGCTCAGTGTGCCTTTCCTGGTGAAACAACTGCAATAAATAAAATCATACAATAAATAAAATTATACAGATCAGTGATGAAACGGCACACTTCAGTTGCACTGAAAAATGTAAAAGGAGCTCCCAGAGAAAAGTGTACGATAGAGATATGTCCTTACCTGGGTTGCAGAGACAGGTGTAGCTCTGCCACTCATCCCTGCAGTAGCTATTTGTGGGGCAAGGGTTGGAGTCACAGGAATTAGAGACACTGCAGCCTGGCTCCACATTCAGAATACGGCTGGGCTTTGCCAGAGGAATCCCACTGGAGGTGTCACCTAAACGCACGCCCTGTGAATTTGATTACAAAGAGGGAGCTATTAGGTTTGTTTTGCTACGACTGTACACATGGGTAGTAAGGTGCTGGCCCTGGTGAGAACGATTTATATACCTTGGGAAACAACACAGACAATTCCTCCAGCTGAGACCCAGAGAAAAGTAAGATGCTTTGTTACAGCAGTGGCTGTCCGGAGTTCACATTACATTTTTCCAAGATCTGTCACCAAAGCTCATACATACACTGCCAGCCCATTTTTGCACATGTGGATTCAAGACATGACATCTGTGTATATGCACTAGTGAGGGAGTACCACATCAGGAAAGTGGTCAATGTCTACACTGGTGAGGGAGTACCATGTCAGTATAGCAGTCTATGTCTACACTGGTGAGGGAGTACCACGTCAGTATAGCGGTCGATGTCTACACTGGTGAGGGAGTACCATGTCAGGAAAGTGGTCTATGTCTACACTGGTGAGGGAATACCATGTCAATATAGCGGTCTATGTCTACACTGGTGAGGGAGTACCATGTCAGTATAGCGGTCTGTGTCTACACTGGTGAGGGAGTACCACGTCAGTATAGTGGTTTATGTCTACACTGGTGAGGGAGTACCATGTCAGTATAGCAGTCTATGTCTACACTGGTGAGGGAGTACCATGTTAGTATAGCGGTCTATGTCTACACTGGTGAGGGAGTACCATGTCTTATAGCGGTCTATGTCTACACTGGTGAGGGAATACCATGTCAATATAGCGGTCTATGTCTACACTGGTGAGGGAGTACCATGTCAGTATAGCGGTCTATGACTACATTGGTGAGGGAGTACCACATCAGGAAAGTGGTCGATATCTACACTGGTGAGGAAGTACCATGTCAGTATAGTGGCCTATGTCTACACTGGTGAGGGAGTACCACATCAGGAAAATGGTCTATGTCTACACTGATGAGGGAGTACCATGTTAGTATAGCGGTCTATGTCTACAGTGGAGAGGGAGTACCACATCAGGAAAGTGGTCGATATCTACACTGGTGAAGGAATACCATGTTAATATAGCGGTCTATGTCTACACTGGTGAGGGAGTACTATGTCAGTATAGCGGTCTATGTCTACACTGGTGAGGGAGTACCACGTCAGTATAGCGGTCGATGTCTACACTGGTGAGGGAGTACTATGTCAGTATAGTGGTTTATGTCTACACTGGTGAGGGAGTACCATGTCAGTATAGCAGTCTATGTCTACACTGGTGAGGGAATACCATGTCAATATAGCGGTCTATGTCTACACTGGTGAGGGAGTACCATGTCAGTATAGCGGTCTATGACTACATTGGTGAGGGAGTACCACATCAGGAAAGTGGTCGATATCTACACTGGTGAGGAAGTACCATGTCAGTATAGTGGCCTATGTCTACACTGGTGAGGGAGTACCACATCAGGAAAGTGGTCAATGTCTACATTGGTGAGGGAGTACCATGTCAGGAAAGTGGTCTATGTCTACACTGATGAGGGAGTACCATGTTAGTATAGCGGTCTATGTCTACAGTGGAGAGGGAGTACCACATCAGGAAAGTGGTCGATATCTACACTGGTGAAGGAATACCATGTTAATATAGCGGTCTATGTCTACACTGGTGAGGGAGTACCATGTCAGTATAGCGGTCTATGTCTACACTGGCGAGGGAGTACCATGTCAGTATAGCGGTCGATGTCTACACTGGTGAGGGAGTACCATGTCAGTATAGCGGTCTATGTCTACACTGGTGAGGGAGTACCATGTCAGTATAGCAGTCTATGTCTACACTGGTGAGGGAGTACCATGTTAGTATAGCGGTCTATGTCTACACTGGTGAGGGAGTACCATGTCTTACAGCGGTCTATGTCTACACTGGTGAGGGAATACCATGTCAATATAGCGGTCTATGTCTACACTGGTGAGGGAGTACCACATCAGGAAATTGGTCTGTGTCTACACTGGTGAGGGAGTACCATGTCAGTATAGCGGTCTATGTCTACAATGGTTAGGGAGTACCATGTCAGTATAGCTACTGTAACAAGGTACCTTTGTAAATGAACCTATGGCTCAAAGGTTTTCCAAACTGCTGTCTAAATAAATAAATAAATAAATAAAATAGCAGTCTATGTCTACACTGGTGAGGGAGTACCATGTCAGTATAGTGGTCAATGTCTACACTGGTGAGGGAGTACCATGTCAGTATAGCGGTCTATGTCTACACTGGTGAGGGAGTACCACATCAGGAAAGTGGTTGATATCTACACTGGTGAGGAAGTACCATGTCAGTATAGTGGCCTATGTCTACACTGGTGAGGGAGTACTACATCAGGAAAGTGGTCGATGTCTACACTGGTGAGGAGTACCATGTCAGTATAGCGGTCTATGTCTACACTGGAGGAGTACCACATCAGGAAAGTGGTCGATATCTACACTGGTGAGGGAATACCATGTTAATATAGCGGTCTATGTCTACACTGGTGAGGGAGTACCATGTCAGTATAGCGGTCTATGTCTACACTAGTGAGGGAATACCATGTCAATATAGCGGTCTATGTTTACACTGGTGAGGGAGTACCATGTCAGTATAGCGGTCTATGTCTACACTGGTGAGGGAGTACCATGTCAGTATAGTGGTCTATGTCTACACTAGTGAGGCAGTACCGCATCAGGAAAGTGGTCGATGTCTACACTGGTGAGGGAGTACCATGTCAGGAAAGTGGTCTACGTCTACACTGGTGAGGGAGTACCATGTCAATATAGCGGTCTATGTCTACACTGGTGAGGAAGTACCATGTCAGTATAGCGGTCTATGTCTACACTAGTGAGGGAGTACCACATCAGGAAAGTGGTCGATGTCTACACTGGTGAGGGAGTACCATGTCAGGAAAGTAGTCTATGTCTACACTGGTGAGGGAGTACCATGTCAGTATAGCGGTCTATGTCTACACTGGAGAGGGAGTACCACATCAGGAAAGTGGTCAATATCTACACTGGTGAGGGAGTACCATGTCAGGAAATTGGTCTATGTCTACACTGATGAGGGAATACCATGTCAGTATAGCGGTCTATGTCTACACTGGTGAGGGAGTACCATGTCAGTATAGTGGACTATGTCTACACTGGTGAGGGAGTACCATGTCAATATAGCGGTCTATGTCTACACTGGTGAGGGAATGCCATGTCATTATAGCGGTCTATGTCTACACTGGTGAGGATGTACAGTATAGCGGTCTATGTCTACACTGGCGAGGGAGTACCATGTCAGTATAGCGGTCTATGTCTACACTGGCGAGGGAGTACCATGTCAGTATAGCGGTCTATGTCTACACTGGTGAGGGAGTACCATGTCAATATAGCGGTCTATGTCTACACTGGTGAGGGAGTACCATGTCAGTATAGCGGTCTATGTCTACACGGTGAGGAGTACCATGTCAGTATAGCGGTCTATGTCTACACTGGTGAGGGAGTACCATGTCAGTATAGCGGTCTATGTCTACACTGGTGAGGAAGTACCACATCAGGAAAGTGGTCGATGTCTACACTGGTGAGGGAGTACCATGTCAGGAAAGTGGTCTATGTCTACACTGGTGAGGGAGTACCATGTCAGTATAGCGGTCTATGTCTACAATGGTTAGGGAGTACCATGTCAGTATAGCTACTGTAACAAGGTACCTTTGTAAATGAACCTATGGCTCAAAGGTTTTCCAAACTGCTGTCTAAATAAATAAATAAATAAATAAAATAGCAGTCTATGTCTACACTGGTGAGGGAGTACCATGTCAGTATAGTGGTCAATGTCTACACTGGTGAGGGAGTACCATGTCAGTATAGCGGTCTATGTCTACACTGGTGAGGGAGTACCACATCAGGAAAGTGGTTGATATCTACACTGGTGAGGAAGTACCATGTCAGTATAGTGGCCTATGTCTACACTGGTGAGGGAGTACTACATCAGGAAAGTGGTCGATGTCTACACTGGTGAGGGAGTACCATGTCAGTATAGCGGTCTATGTCTACACTGGAGAGGGAGTACCACATCAGGAAAGTGGTCGATATCTACACTGGTGAGGGAATACCATGTTAATATAGCGGTCTATGTCTACACTGGTGAGGGAGTACCATGTCAGTATAGCGGTCTATGTCTACACTAGTGAGGGAATACCATGTCAATATAGCGGTCTATGTTTACACTGGTGAGGGAGTACCATGTCAGTATAGCGGTCTATGTCTACACTGGTGAGGGAGTACCATGTCAGTATAGTGGTCTATGTCTACACTAGTGAGGCAGTACCGCATCAGGAAAGTGGTCGATGTTCTACACTGGTGAGGGAGTACCATGTCAGGAAAGTGGTCTACGTCTACACTGGTGAGGGAGTACCATGTCAATATAGCGGTCTATGTCTACACTGGTGAGGAAGTACCATGTCAGTATAGCGGTCTATGTCTACACTAGTGAGGGAGTACCACATCAGGAAAGTGGTCGATGTCTACACTGGTGAGGGAGTACCATGTCAGGAAAGTAGTCTATGTCTACACTGGTGAGGGAGTACCATGTCAGTATAGCGGTCTATGTCTACACTGGAGAGGGAGTACCACATCAGGAAAGTGGTCAAATCTACACTGGTGAGGAGTACCATGTCAGGAAATTGGTCTATGTCTACACTGATGAGGGAATACCATGTCAGTATAGCGGTCTATGTCTACACTGGTGAGGGAGTACCATGTCAGTATAGTGGACTATGTCTACACTGGTGAGGGAGTACCATGTCAATATAGCGGTCTATGTCTACACTGGTGAGGGAATGCCATGTCATTATAGCGGTCTATGTCTACACTGGTGAGGGAGTACCATGTCAGTATAGCGGTCTATGTCTACACTGGCGAGGGAGTACCATGTCAGTATAGCGGTCTATGTCTACACTGGCGAGGGAGTACCATGTCAGTATAGCGGTCTATGTCTACACTGGTGAGGGAATACCATGTCAATATAGCGGTCTATGTCTACACTGGTGAGGGAGTACCATGTCAGTATAGCGGTCTATGTCTACACTGGTGAGGGAGTACCATGTCAGTATAGCGGTCTATGTCTACACTGGTGAGGAGTACCATCGTCAGTATAGCGGTCTATGTCTACACTGGTGAGGGAGTACCATGTCAGTATAGCGGTCTATGTCTACACTGGTGAGGGAGTACCATGTCAGTATAGTGGTCTATGTCTACACTGGTGAGGGAGTACCATGTCAGTATAGCGGTCTATGTCTACACTGGTGAGGGAGTACCACATCAGGAAAGTGGTCGATATCTACACTGGTGAGGGAGTACCAAGTCAGTATAGTGGTCTATGTCTACACTGGTGAGGGAGTACCATGTCAATATAGCGGTCTGTGTCTACACTGGTGAGGAAGTACCATGTCAGTATAGCGGTCTATGTATACACTGACGAGAGAGTGCTATATCAGGATAGCTGCATGTGTCTAGACTGATAAGGGAACCCATCACACAACTGCAGTCTGTGTCTGCATTAGTGAGACAGCATCACGATGGATAGCAGCCTATATCTACACTGCTAAGGCAACCCCATGACAGGACAACAGTCCATTTCTACATTGGTGAGAGGGCGCCATAACAGATAGCAGCCTGTGTGTACACTGGTGACAGAACAACAATCCATGTCTACAATGGCGAGAAAACACTATGACAGAAAATTAGTCTCTGTCTAATACACCAGTGTACTGTGTCTAGGGGCAGAGGATGCTATGGTGCATAGGGAGAGGTATCACCAGTAGGAGAATGGAGGTGGCATTACCACTGTATAGGTCACTGGTGAGATCCCACCTGAAGTACTGTGTCCAGTTTTGGACGCTGTATTTCAGAGAGGACATAGACAGGGTGGAGGCACCCCAGAGGAGGGTAACTAAAATGGTGAAAGGGTTGCATCAAAAGCCTTATGAGGAAAGTCTGAGGTATTTCAACATGTAAACCATGGAGGCGAGGATGGGGGGGGGGGCATGATAAGAAACCGACAAGTACCTCATGGGGGTGTACAGGGTACAGATGGAGAGCCTGTTTCAAATGAGGAAGTGCACCAGAACAAGAGGGAATGCAATGAAGCTGGAAGGGAAACGTTTGGGAGGGATGTGAGACAATACTGCTTCACTGAAAGAGTGGTGAATGCCTGGAACAGCCAGCCACCTGAGGTTGTGGGTGCAAAAACAGTGGGGGGGCTTCAAATATGCATGGCATAGGGGAATACTGGTAAATAAGCAGCGAGGGGGAAGGATCGCCAGAAACCAGGTAGGGTCTGAGGATACAAACTAGGTAGGGAACACGTGGGCAGACTGGGTGGATCTCATGGGCAGACTGGGTGGACCAAGCAGTCCTTTTTTGCAAATAAATTCTGTGTTTCTGTGTTACACTGGTGCAAGAACATCACGACAGGACAGCAGTTTGTGTTTGCACTGACGAGGGAGTACAATAACAAGGCAGCAGTTTAAGTCTATGTTGCTGAGTGTATCCCATGAAAAAAAATGTTTAAACGGTCTGGTGATGTTAGGGGGAGGGGGCGCACAGCTTTCATTCACAAGAATACAGGAGCACCATCTGATGGCAGCCCATATCCCATCCTCTACACTGTAATTTCTGAAACAGAATACACAATCCATTTTATCCTCAAACTGCTAGCAAAAAATTAAAATTACATACTCACCCTAACTCTTGATCTTCCCAAGTATCTTCATCATTCATCATGATTAGGTCTAGGCCGGAGGACTGGACTCTCATGGGAGTATTTTTCTTTAAGAATTTGGGAGTTGGGGGAGCTGACAAGTTTAATGCGTGTTATGTGGCGCTCGTGGACTGGCTTGTAACCAACACTGGACCCCCTCACCTCTAGTGTTGTGCGAAATTGTAGATTTTCACTCTGTGAAATATTTTGCGAAATTCCTGTATTTTATGAAATATTTCAGGGGTGTGAAATGCGACATCCCACTGTCAAAATGTGGAATTTCGCTGGCGAAACACGAAATTCCACCCGCACAAAATTCCGCTGCTCATGGGCAACATTTCACATTTCGCTGACAAATTTCCACATTTCGTGGGTGAAATTTCGCATTTCACATCCATAAAGTATTTTGCGGAATGTGTGGAATTTCATGAAATATTTTGCTCGGCAAAATTCCTGATTTTGCCAGAATTTGCCGGCGAAATAAAATTTTGCTGCATCTCTACCCATCTACAGCTCTGTTTGTCAGGAGAGAAAGAGAAAGGGTAGAGCAAGAGAGGGTAGGGAAGAGAGCTCAAGGAAGAGGTAGGGAAGGGAGGAATAACTAAAGATAATAAGGTTGGCTAAAATAAAGATTAGAGATGGTACGAGGGACTTAGGTAGGGCAATCCTGGCCAGAGCACTGGGCAGCCCTAGAGAAAGAGAGAGAGGTGGTCAGTGTCCCCGTGGCTGGAGTTTCTCTAGAGAGGGTAGAAGGAACCAGCATGTCAAGTACTCCTGTCAGTACTGGAAAGCCCAAAAGAGGAGACCAGCAACCTTGAGGAGAATCAAGGAAACCAAGAATTTGTGTTCTCCCAGGATCGAACTAAGGAAGGCAAAGTAGAAGATGGTCCCGGCACTGCAGAAATATCTCCCTTTTTTTTTTGCAAGAGAGACTCAGGATCAATTATGAACTGATCCCTCGGAGCACCAGGGAAATGTTTGTTGCGACCTCACAATAAAATGTGGATCTTTACTCGGTCTGAGTGGTGCATCACTGTTAATTTGTGTTTTACCAATCGTTTCTGCTAGTTCTAACAGCTGATCCCCGAGTGTGGCCTGTTATCGCCTTCTTTTGTGTTTCTTCAAAGTAGGAGATGGTCCATGCACAGCAGAAATTTCTCCCCCCCCTTTTTTTTAAAGAGACTAAGGATCAAGGATAGACAAGACTGGGCAGGTGAAGAAGGGAAGGGTATGGGAGGGGCAGAGTAAGGGGAGCACACAACAAGGTGCTCTTTCTGCGGTTACTCTTCAAGATTACCACCCCTGGGTACCACCTCTTTTCCTCTGGTCTTTTTTTTTTTTTTAACTACCTCAAGAGGCGAGAGGAGAGGCATAAGGTGTAGATTGAAAACACAGAAGGGGACAGAATTTCAGAAGGTATCTCCTGGAGAATATGTCTGCCTGTCTGTCTTTCTGAAGAAAAACCCTCTTAGGAGAGGAGGCTGACCAAAGGGGAGGAACAAAAAGGAAGGAGAAGGAGGAGAAATGAATGCTTTCGTTCCACCTTCCTTCCCTACAAAGTCCCATTTTTTTTAAAAGGCCTGTGAGAACAGGACCGAGTTACACAAGAAGCGTGGAGGAACCCAACCTAAACAGGAAGGGCAGGGTTTGACGAGGAGAACCATCCCCCACCCAAAAAAAAAATATGTGCACCCTTGTCAGACTCAGAACAAGGGAAAAAAGGGGGTGATGGAAGGAACTTCAGGGTGGAGGCTCTGCCCAGCACCTGGCTATGGGGGATGGAGGTGAGATATCATGATGAATAGTGAAGATACTTGAGAAGACCAAGAATTATGGTGAGTACATAATTTTCATCTTACCTAAGTCAGTCTTCACCATTCATCATGATTGGGTCAGAGTGCTGAGTTGGCAAACCCTAAGAAAAATAGTTCTCTCAGCCTCCTGTTGGGGGGAGACACAGGAGGAGGAGGAGGACGCCCCATATGGGTCTGCTAAAGTCCGTGAATGGTCAGGGGCAGGCGGAGGGTCCCGAGCCCTGGGAGATGGAAGACGCCCCTGTAGCTCATGCCTTGCCCTGTGAGAGAAGAAATGGGCCCCCTGGAAAGGTGAGAATAGCACCCTACACTGGGCCAAGGGTGACAACTGCGACAGGCAAAGCCATGCCATCCGCCTTATGCAGACTGAAATTCCCACCAGCTTGGAGGCCACCAGTGTTCTACGCCACTCTAGAGAGGTGTCTTGCTGGCTCCAGGCCCCATGCAGAAAGGTTGATGGCTTGCCAGGTTTCCTCACAGTGAGGTATAGATGCTAGAAGCTGACCTAGAAATGTCCAGAGATGCCTGGCATAGGCTGCTTGATGAGCCACAATACAAAGGTGTAGGTGCACTGCTGCAAACACTCTTCTTCCCCAGGGGTCAAACTCAGCCATGTAAGACTCTTGGGGTGATCATGCTGAGGGTAACGATGTCCGGAGGGGGTGTCCAGGAGCTCTACTGTCAAAGAGGGGTGAGACATGGCACTTGGACACCCCACAGAAGTGCAGTACCTGCATATGCAGTCCGTAGGGGCAGGAGCTGGGGCAGTGGGACACTACCAGACACCGTACAAAGCCTCTGCAAATGGCTGGGGCCAGGGAGGTATGACCAGATGATCAGCACTGAACTCCCCCAGGAATGCCAGTGTCGTATGAGCAAGGTTGTGTCTGACAAAGTGGAAGATGTGCAGCTCCTCCAACTTCTCTGCAAAGAACTGCTGGCAAGAGGTAAAGTCAGCATCAGCAGAATAATGGAGTGAGGAATCCCCTTCCTCAGTGGAGGAAGTGGAAGACTCTGAGGAGCTGGGTTCAGTGGGAGGTGGTGCAGGGGTCTGAGGTCTAAAGATAACCTCATTTAGTGCCCTGAGGTACCTAGGGAATGCAGTTGCAGAGCCCCTGTACTTGTCCCAGGTCAGGGGCCCCCTTGGACCAAGTAGACCTGGAAGAAGGGGAGGGGAGGCAGAGGAGGAAGGGGGGGGAGCTCTGGCGAATCACAGAAGGTCCTCTGCAAGGGCTGCAAGACTACACAGGGGACTCCTCCCATGGGGGGGGCGCTGCCTAACTCATCCACCGCAGAGCAAACAACAGCAGCGGGGTGAATGGAGTGGTGCCCTTTGGGGACAGCCCCCAGGCCAGGAGAACAGAGCCATAGTGCACCTGTCAGGCAGGTCCTATCCCCAGCAACCACAGGATCCTTCATAAAAGGATCGGAAAGCAAGGAAGAGTCAGCACTAGGGGCTCCTCCCCAAGCATTTAGAGACTCCAGGGAGGGAGGGACCATGGCGTCTACCCTGACCTGCCAATCTCTGCCCTACTAGAAAGGGACCAGCCCATTGGAAGAAGCCTAGAAGAAGAGTCCAGACTAGCAGAAAAGGGAGAGGTCTGAGCAGCAGAGGAGATGACCCCAGACTCCTTCCCAGCACCGTCCCTAGCACCAGAGCCCACCTCTGTACTTAAAGAAGTGGCAGAAGCAGACCTGGCACCAGAGTCGGCGCCGACTCCTGATTCAGCCTCAAGCCCCATGCCGCCATCCCCATTGGTGTCCAGACCTACACCAAGAGGGCCCTCAGTGCCAGAAGTGGCACTGGAGGGCTAAGGGGAGGCAGCGCTGGGGGTGCCACAGAGGGGAGAGCCTGCAGACTCCGAATCCACAGAAAACATAGGGTTGACCCAGGAGGCATCCAGTAGGGCTGTGCGAATAATGAATATTATTTCCCGAATACCACGAATAATCAGTATTCGTTACTTGGATTTCGAATAATGCACTATTCATCCGGTATTCGGGAAACACTTCAAAAAAGCTGAAATCGCCCCCACCCTCCTCCCTAGTCAAGATCTGGAAAGATAAGAAAGACCCCCCCCTTCCTCCACCTCAGATAGCATACAACCTCCTCCCCCCACAACCAGTTGTAATTACAAAAAGAAGGTCATCAAAATCCCAGTGGGCAGCATAACTCACTCGTAAGTTTCTTCAATACTGTGCCCCCCACACACACACTACCCATCCCCACCCCAGTAGCCAGTAGCGGCATGCACTCTGCACCCCTGCAGCTAAAGAGAAGTAAAAAAAAGCAGTCAGGCAAGAGCTCATACCTTTCTTCGCCTAGCTTCCTTCTTGAATGAAATCATTCAGTTGCTATCTTATAGTAGAACAGCTGATCATGTGATCAGCTGTGCTACTATATAAGCGCAAACAAGTGAATGATTTAAATCACGAAGGCAGCTGGCCGAGGAGGAGGGTGGGCTGTGCCGGCTTCTTTTTTTTACTTCTTTTAGTGCAGGGTGCGGGTGTGTGCTGTTACTGGGGTGGAGATGGGGGGTGGCTGTGGGTAAGGCACGTATTGAAGAAACTATGGCCCGGCCGTGGAGGTGAGTGGGGGCTGTGCCGTCAACCATTGGATTTTGATGATCTTTCTTTTTGTAATTACAACTTGGTTGGGGAGAGGTGTGGGTTGCTATATTGAGGGTGGGGGGAAGGGGGGTTCTTTCTTACTTGCTAGATCTAGGTAAGGGAGAAGGGTGGGGGGTGATTTTAGCTTTTTAGACAAAATTAGCAAAAGTGCCCAAATAGAATATTCAGCCAAATATTCAGATGCATGGGCTCCGAATACCGAATATTCAGAGCTAGATAACCATTTGGGACCATCCCAATCCTCACTGTCTGAGGTGGAGGACAAAATCAGGGCAATCTCCAGACTGGCCACCCCCTGGATCCTAGGTCCTCCAGCACCCAGAGCAGGGTCAGAGGGGGAACCTGGGTGCATGGTGGATGCCACCTTGCTTCCTGGCACCAGGGATGGTGCCGGGAGCAGAGGTGACACTGGGCCGCAGCACTGAGGGGATCATTGGAGCAAGCCAAGCATATAGCTGCAGCACCACACCTGGGGTCATCCAAGTCTCCGAGGAGACACCAGACTACGAGGGGTGCTCAGCCGCCTTCCCACCCCAGGAAGAAGACTGTTCCACTAATCCCTTGTTCCAGCAAGATTAGAAACAGAGGGGTTTATTCTGCACCAAGAGAGGGGCTTGGGCGGGGGGGGACCAAAGACCTCGTTTTGGTGTTCCGAGTATGATACCATCCACCAAATGTTGAGAGGTGTCTCCCCAACCTTTCCACATGGATAACAAGGGTGTGGTAGTCCACTAAAAAACAGGCGTTGCACTTGTCCATAGCATGGCAGGGTCCCAAACAGGAAAAAGAGCGGTTGCATGGGTCAGAAACAGTCATGGAGTTGCCACAGGAGCACTGACGCATGGGGGCAACTCTTGCTTTTTTTAAAGACTTTTTTGGCCCCAGACCCGACATCGCCTCTGATGGAAATAAAAAGTAACAAACAGGAAGACTCAATGCTGCACTCATAAAACTAGAAAAATAAAGTAAAAGAATTAGTGCCATGAATGGTGCCAAGACTTAAAGCATCCATGAAGAGTGCAGCGATGAGTAGGCCCAAAAATGGTGAACAGGGCTGATGCAGTTTTCTGAGAACACCCTCCTAGAGATGTTTCCTCAATGGCGGGAAAAATAGAACTGATGAGGTGTGGGGGCAGTGTCTATTCAGGCCAGTCTGTGAGCACCACGTAATACATCGACCTCATGGGTGGCGCTGTCTCTGTCGTCAGCTCCTCTGACTCCAAAATTCTTAAAGAAACATGCTCCCATAAGAGTCCAGTCCTCTGGCCCAGACCCAGTCATGATGAATGGTGAAGACTGTCTTAGGTAAGATCATATTTATCCCGAATTTGAAAACATTTGTGTATTTCCTTTTTTTATATTTATTTGTTGAGGACCCATTTTATAGGCGCAATAAGACAATGCGGGGAATTGACTGTCATGGGTTAAATACACTTTCCGGGCTGTAGGCACTCTAAACAGCAATATACTACTGCTCCGGGGCATGCAACACCTAGTCGTGTCTTATTATGCATGCATAGATGCATAGATACTGATGGAAAAAGAAGGCCTATCATTAAATTTCCAGGGGTTTGCATTTTCCCTCAGTCCTTTAAAGCTACAGCTCATGTTAAAGAATGCTTTTGTATGCTTCATTCCGTATGCCTATGCCACCCTCCAGTGATCTTCCCTGTTGTCCCTATTTGTCTCCAAATCTGTTTATTTGGTGGCACATTTAATTTTACATTTGCTCTCGTCGAGCTCAGGTTTAACACAGAACACTGAAAGCTAAATGAATAAAAAGAGCCGAAGTCTATTCAGCTTGCCCTGGAATTCCACCTGCAGCTTCCATGCAGTTCTCTCCTCTCTCTCTCTCCCTCTCTCTCTCTCTCTCTCTCTCTCTCTCCTCCCTCCCTCCCTCCTCTCCTCTCTCTCTCTCTCTCTCTCTCTCTCTCTCTCTCTCTCCCCTCCCTCCCTCCCTCCCTGTGGTCCTCTCCTACCTCCCAGATTTGGTGGCATGTAGTTAGCCCTGATGTCTGCAGTGCCCCATAAGGTCATGGAGCAATGTCAGTTGCAGTCTAGTTCATCTTAGTCACACGAACAATGATGTTATACTGTGGCTGCTCAAATACAGCTGAGAATATTGATGGAAACATTGGGGTGGCCATAGAAACAAAGAAGATTGCAGCAGACAAGGACCTCTTGGCCCATCTGTCCAAGTTTCCCTACCTGCAGCTACACTGCAGACCCTATTAAGTCTCTGGTCTTCACCCCCTGCCTTACTTCCAAGATCCCCTTGTATCTATCCCATGCAGTCTTGAATCCTGTAACCATTTTATCCTCCACCGCCTCCGCCGGGAGGCTGTTCTTTGCATCCACCACCCTCTCTGTGAAGAAGTACTTCCTTACATTTCCTCTGAGCCTGCCCTCCCCCTTCCACCTTCATAGTGTGGCCCCTTGTCCTTGAGCATCCTTTTCTTTGGAAAATGCTAGCTTCCTGCACCAGGTTTTTACCTGTAAGGTATTTGGATGTTTCTATCCTATCCCCTTTTCCCTCCTTTCCTCAAGGGAGTACAAATTCATCTGCTTAAGCCTTTCTTCATAGAACTTTTGATGCAGGCCCTGCACCATTTTGGTTGCCCTCCTTTGTACTGTATCCTATATGTCCTTTCGGAGATGGGTCCTCCAGAACTGGACACAGTACCTGAGGTGTGGTCTCACCAGTGACCTATACAGGGGCATCACTACATCCCTCCTTTGGCTGGTGATTCCACTGCCTATGCAGTCCAGCATCCTATTTGCCTTCCCCACTGCCTTGTCACACTGTTTAGCTACCTTCAGGTCATCAGAAATGATCACTCTCAGGTCCCTTTCCTGCTTTGTGACTGCTAATTCTACTCTTCCCAGCTGCTATGTTGCTCCCGGTTTTCTGTGCCCCAAGTGCATGATTTCACACTTTTTTGCACTGAGACCCAGCATTCTTCCATCTCTTATAGATCCTCCCGACCCTCATTCTTTCGACCCCCAGTGTGTACCGTGTTTCAGAGCTTTGTGTCATCTGTGAACAGGCATACTTTCCCTTCAAGACCCGCTATGATGTCACTAATAAATATATGGATATATATATGTCCCTGCTCCAAACATAATAAAAGTTACTGCATCTTTATTGGAATCCCAGGCTAAGATTCAGAGTCTCGCCTGACGCGTTTCAAATTTCCAGTCTTTTATCAAAGGCAAACAGACTCACACTCCCTAAATACCATATAATACAATCACGTGGTGTAGTGATGTCACTCTTTCTATTTCCCTATTACTCAGAATGTGGGAATTCCCAATACTGTGTTAAAAGGTGTAATTAATCTTTCAAATACTAAAATCAGCATTATTACACATAATTAAAATACTTTCCACACCAACATTAATTTCCAGGTGCTTTTTACAGCATACTAATTAACTTTGCTAACTAATAAGCTATACATGCACACACAACCAGGTCTGAATACTCAATTTGATATTAGACCCTATTTGAGAAAACAAAAATGATTTGTGTTTTTTTTTTCTTTTTCCCTCAATTCAGATCCCAATCCCATCAATTCCAATCATACAGATAATCATATTCCAGGCATGTTATATCATCGTGATTAAAGGAAAGAAGGGGCGGTAGGGAAAGGGGGAGCCAGCCGAACAAATACACATTCTATTGTATTGTATCGTTAGGCAACAATACCCAATCTTATGCTGTCTCGGAAAGAAGCCCAAATTTTCTCAAATTTTTGTGCCTGCCCTTCTTTAATATAACAGATACGTTCTAAATTCATAATTTCTATCATGTAGTCAATCCATGTTTGTATTGCTGGGGGTTGTCTGCCTTTCCAGTTAAGCAGTATGCACTTCCTTGCAGTTATTATTGCTGTGGTAATAAAAATCATCTGATCTAGATTAAGTTCTACAGATGACATCATTATTAGTGCCAATTGAGCTGTATTCTGAATAATTTCATGCAATGTTTTTTGAATAAACCAAATTATTTTATTCCAGAAATTAGACAAGTAAGGACAGGCATAAAGCATATGCACAAGGGTGCCCAGGGCATTTTTCTGTAATAGCAGGATTAAAGTGATTTAATCGAGAGAGGGTATAGTAAGTTCTGTAAAAAGTATTAATCTGAATTTGTTGAAGCTTACTAGATTTTACAGAATATGTATATGATTTTATTATATTCTGCCAAATGGGGTCTGTAATATTTATGCCTAAATATTTTTCCCATTTGTTAATTATTTTTTGTTGTTCTTTTCGCAATGTATCAGCTAATGCTTTATATATAGTTGTTATTAATTTTTGTTTTTCTTTTTTATTATTTAGAGCATTAAGTAATGATGAGGTCCATTTTTTATTTTGTTTCTTATAAGAGGCATATATGAAATTTTGTAATTGAAAATATTGAAAATATTGTGTGTTCAGTAAAATAAAGTCTCATTGTATACTTGAAAAATCTTTCAGTTTTTCCTTATCTATAATATTTTTCATTCATTTAATGCCCCTTATACACCATGTATGAAAGACTTGGTCTTTAATTGATGGTTCAAATTTGTAATTCAACATAATAGGTGAATAGGGTGATATAATATTATGTTCTTTGATTTGGGAATGAGCTCTTTCCCAGGCAGTAATGGTAGTGATAGTAGCTTGACTTAGTTTTACATTTTTACCCTTTTTATAAAAGTCAGAATGTAGTAATTGCAACATATCAGTATATGGATGTGTTTTAAGCTCTAATTGGGCCATTTTTGATGGAAATGTGTTCTCATGCAGCCACTCCCAAATTGGTACCATTTGTGAAGCCAAAAAATAATAATACATATCTGGTAAGGCTAATCCACCATTAGCCTTATCTTGCACTAAATGATGATAGGCTATTCTCGGAGATTTATTGTTCCAAATAAATTTGGTAATTATTTTCCTAAGATGATGAAAATATATTTGAGGGGGTATTAATGGCAAGGATTGAAAAGGAAAAAGAAATTCAGGAAGAATCATTTTAATTATATTAATCCGACCAATGTTAAGGGTAGGCATTTCCAATTATTTAATTCTTCACTAATTTGATTTATGAGAGGTTAATAATTTAGTATTATGGTTTGTTTAAAGTCAAGAGAAAGTTTAATACCAATATATTGAATTTCTTTATTAATCTATATCTGTTGATCTAGTAAATACATTTTTTTATAGTTCTGATTTAATGTCATCCTAACCATTTTGTCCCAGTTAATTTTCCAGACAAAAGACCAAATTGTCTGGATGTCTCAATAATCTCAGGAATAGATGTTTCAGGGAAAGACAGATATAAAAGAATATCATCCGCATAAAGACTCAATTTATATATTTCCTTATTAATAGATATACAGTGCCTTGTATGCCATTATTGGCTCTTATTCTATCAGCCAATGTTTTTATAACCATTGAAAATAATAGAGGGGAGAGTGGGCAACCTTGTCTTGTACCACGGTATGGATTAAAAAATTGTAATTATTATTTGTTTTGACCATAGCTTTTGGTCTATTGTAAATTAACTGAAGCCATCTGCTGAGCTGCTCCCCTACTCCCATCCGTCCAATCAAATGCAACATATACTGCCATTCTACATGATCAAATGCTTTCTCAGCATCTAATGCTAAAAAAGCTGCATCTTCATCCTGAGCCAATGACAATATATTAATCGATTGTCTAACATTCTCTCGTACAGTTAGTTCCTTTATAAATCCATTTTGATCTGTATTGATTATTACTGGAAGAATATTTTCTAATCTTTTTGCTGTGATTTCAGTAAATATCTTATAGTCGACATTCAGAAGGGAGATGGGATGGTAAGAGGAGCAGCTCAGTGGATCCTTATTCTTTTTAAGAAAGACCAGAATGAGAGCTTCCTCAAAAGATTTAGGAAGAGTTCTGGATTCACAAAAATAATTAAATAACTTGAGTATTACTGGAATAAGTATATCTTTAAATTGCCCATAGAATTCAATTACAATTCCATCAGGCCCAGGAGATTTATTAGGAAGTAGTTGTTTAATGGCTATTTCTAATTCTTCGTATGTAATTTACCATTTTAATTGATCTTGAAATTTAGTGGGTATCTGGGGACGAGGTAATGCCTGTAAATACTGATCAATCTGTTCTATCATAATATCTGAGCATTTGGATTTATATAAATCCTGATAGTATTTAAGGAAACACTGATTAATAAGCTCTGGATCCTCTATCCTCCTACCCTGTTGGTCCTTTATTGCTAATATGAAGTTTTTTTGTTGGTCTTTCCTTGTTTGCCAAGCCAACAATTTCTGAGGTTTGTCTGAGGCAAATAAATAATTCGATTTTGTACGCATAATTTGTTGAGTTATCTGGTCTATTTGTATAGTATTTAACTGATCTTTTTTCTGGATTAATTGGTTACATATTCTACTGTCCAAGGTCTGGGAATGTATTTCTTGAAGGGATTGTATATCTTTTATTAACTGATTGACAATTAAATCCATTTTCTTCTTCCTTATTTGATCTATACTAATTAGATGTCCTCTTAACCAAGCTTTAAATGCGTCCCAGACAACATTAATTGTAACATCAGATTCTAAATTATTATTAAAAAATTCTTGAATCTCATTATGTAAAGTCTGAGAAATATGAAGGATCTGTAGGATAGGATAGTTTAGTTTCCAATGCCTATAAATCATCTGAGATTGATTATATTTAATGTGTAGTAATCAAGGAGAATGATCAGAAATTAAAATACCTGTATATTTGACATCGGTAACCATATATTGTACAGTATAGTTTCTGAGATCAAATAGTAGTCAATTCTAGAATATGAATGCTGAGCTGATGAATACTAGAAAAACACTTTACTATTTGGATATCTAATGCTCCATGGATCCGCCAAGCCTAATTCTTGAATGTATTTTTGAATAATCAAGCGGGTGGTACGATGTGCCTTATCTAATTTAGATGTTTTATCCTGTGCATAAAGTATTACATTAAAGTCCCCTACAATAATATATGGTGGTAGATAAGTGAACAGAGTCAGAAAAAATTGTATAAAAATATTTGGACTGTTTTCATTTGGTGCATAAATAGTTGACAAAGTAGCTTTAAAGTTAAGAATTATTAGATCTACTATTATTCATCTTTCTGAAGTGTCAGTTTCTGATTTATTTATTTTTGGATATGATTTTGTCCTATTAAATAACATGGCTACCCCTCATGAATTTTTTGCAAAATTTGATATTATACCATTACCCCATCTATTCATAAACCATGATGAATCTCCACCCCCAAAATGTGTCTCCTGCAACATAGCTGTGTCTTTCTGTTTTTGCATAAATTTTATTATGTGTAGCATTTTTGTTTTATTTTTTAGGTCTTTAACATTCCAGGACAGCAGCTGGATAGAATTAAACATATTTAATTATATATTTGGGCTGGCTCCCCTGTCCCTCCTCCCCCATGCCAATTATACCAAATTATTTTCCTTTTCCCTTCTTCTTTTTGAATTCGTGCAAAAGTATAAAAAAACTTTAGGCTGTGAATCAAATTTCCTATTAATAAAAAAGTTATACCATTTCCCCCAACCCCCTACTGGAACTCGAATCAGACTGACTCCAGCCCCCCCCCCAAAAAAACATGATGACCACAAATGGTCATTATTTTGCTCTAAACAGAGAGGCTCGACCAGCAATGAGTCAGGAGTGTTCTCTAATTAAGTTATATTATCTTACAGCTGGGGAATGAGGAAAAAAAAGAATTTATAGGGTGAGATGGGTGTGAGAGAGAGAGAAGAGAGGAAAAAAAAAGTTCTCCCCGTCCTATCCTATGTTTTCCCTTGAATTTCAAGGTATCTTCCCTTCCCCTCTCTCCCTCCCTCCTCCCCTGTGCTTTAACACTTCTCCCAACCTCCAGTCAAAGTCCCCCATCCTTGCTCCCTTCCCCTCTTTATGCCTAACAATCTTCCTACATAGCCCTTCAATATAGACCTTCTACTTTTCTCAGACTATCCTATTAAACTTAAAGAAGAAGAATTATTAACTATAATTTCCATTAAATGCAGCCAAGGCATCATCCAGATCATCAAAGGTCTGCAGTTTGTCTTTAAAAACAAATCGTAATTTTGCAGGATAATTCACCGAGAACTGGATGCCTTTATGATACAATTTTTCTTTGACCGTGTTGAACATCTTTCATTTTGCATTAGTTTCTGCTAACAAATCTGGAAATGCGTTAAACTTTATTGATTCAAACGTAAGGCCTTTCTTCTGTACAAGCCTTAGCGAGTATTGCTTCCTTATCTAGAAACTTGTGAGGCTTAATAAACACAGGCCGAGGGTAATTACTGTTGCTATTATGACTGCCCGCTCTATAAGCACAATCCAAATGGATTTTTTCATCGGGGTATTTACGGTTTTTCTTCAAAAAAGGCAATGGATCCCCATTGCCTTCTGTTTCTTCAGGTATTTTTAATTGGCGCAAACTGCCCCGTCTAGCGCAGTCTTCCTGTTCCGCCACCCGGTACTGTAACTGTTCCAGTTGTTTAGCCAAACTTTTATTTTTTTCTTGCCAGGGCTTCACAGAGTCTTCAGTCTGGGAAATGCGATTTTCCATAGTTTTTGTACTCAGAGTTAACTGTTCAAATCTTACAGTTAGGTCTGAAACTGAAGCAACGACTATTGTTAAAGAGGTTTTCTATCTCACTCAATGTTCCCATAACCTCAGATTTAAAAGAAATCATTGCATCCCTCATTTTTGATTTTAGATCAGTTACTGTATTTTTTATCACTTGCTCTATCTGAATTTGCATTGAGGTCTCGTTAGGTACTGATGTTGTGATGTTATAGCAAAAGTATCATCTGCTGCCATATTCGCTGAACACTCCTCCCCACTATCTGTTATGTCCAGTTTACCACTGCCTGATTTCAAAGCATCAACATGAGATTCCTGGTCTACCACTAACTCAGGCATTTTCAGCAGTAATTCATCCAGTACAATTTTTTCTAAAAAAGGTAAAATCTTACCCACATTCAAGGTCTTACCCTTACTCCCACCAACTGCTTTGTGTCATCTGTGAACAGGCATACTTTCCCTTCGAGACCCTCTGTGATGTCACTAATAAATATATGGATATATATATCCCTGCGCCACACCATAATAAAAGTTACTGCATCCTTAATAGAATACCAGGCTGAGATTCAGAGTCTCAACTGACGCGTTTCAGATTTCCAGTCTTTCATCAAAGGCAAACAGACTCACACTCACACTCCATAAATACCATATAATACAATCATGTGGTGTAGTGATGTCACTCTTTTTATTTCCCTATTACTCAAAACGTGGAAATTCCCAATACTGTGTTAAAAGGTGACTACTATAATCTTTCAAATACCAAAATCAGTGTTATTACACATAATTAAAATACTTTCTACACCAACATTAATTTTCAGGTGCTTTTTACATCATACTAATTAATTTAACTAACTAATAAGCTACAAGCGAACACACAACAAAGTCTGAATACTCAGTTTGATATTAGACCCTATTTGAGAAAACAAAAATGATTTGTGTTTTTTTTTGGTTGTAAATAGAATGAATATACCCAGAACTTTAGAATATGTATTATTTATATATAAGAAAGTTGTACTGAAGTAGCGAATGGGATATGTGGAATAGATATATAAAATTATTATGTGCAATATTCCTCCCTTTTTTCTCCCCCCCATTTACCTTCCCACCTCTACCCCCCACTCACCCACCATGTCTCTCCCTGCTCTTCAGCTTCCATTTTCTTTTTCTGTATTCTTTGTAAGATCTACTTGTAGCTTATTAGTTAGCAAAATTAATTAGAGTTCCTACGTTTTGAGTAATAGGGAAATAGAAAGAGTGACATCACTACACCACGTGATTGTATTATTTGGTAATTAAGGAGTGTGAGTCTGTTTGCCTTTGATAAAAGACTGGAAATCTGAAACGCGTCAGGCGAGACTGTCTCCGAATCTCAGAGCCTGGGATTGTAATGATGCAGTAACTTTCATTATGGTGTGGTGCGGGGTTGATCTTAACATTGTTTTACTAGCCCAAATACTAGTGCACATACCTCTCAACCTTTCTTCACCAAAATGTGTGTCAAAATGTGTGACAGATAAGCAAAATGTGTGACATATCATCAAACACGGCACTGCAAGCTTAGAACACTATTGCTGTCAGTGCACTAATGTTAATAATGTTTGCTGGTAATTGAGCACAATACATAATTATGAATTTCTCCTTTAAAACTCTGTGAGAAATGTGGAATATCACTACCTTGATGTGGGACAAAGGATTTCTAAGGGTTAAAATGAGTGGCGTACCTAGTAATGTGTGACAGTTGAGAGGTAAGCTAGTGCAAATTGACCAGGGCTAGTGCAGCCAACTCTCTAATTGTCTGGCTTGACTAGTGCAGATTTTCATGGCTGTTACTGAAGTTAAAAAAGTCTCTACTTTAGCAGACTCTAGTCCTTATGTTAATCTCTCTCAATGTTCCAGATGGCCTGGTATGTTTAACAGCTCATTAAGAACTGCAATTATCTGGCAGTTCAAGAGGGGGATCCAACAAGAGACTCAATGTAAGTCATTACCACCCCACTGTTAGGACTTTCAGTTAGTGTCCAGGGTGTGGTTAAGGGTAGAGTGCTGTTAAGTCACTAGCTTCCAGTTTTCTGAATGAGTCTCTGTCTAACAATTTGTCCAATATTATTAAGACCAGTGCCCCTCATTTCCCTACGTTTTGAGTGTCTGTATCCAACATTTCAGTGACAAGATGCAAGGAGGTATACAGGGTTGACCCTGCAGGTGGTGGGTTTTATCCCAGCCTCACCATAACTTCCCCTTCCCCACCAAATCTCTTAACTCTGTTCTTTCCCTGGACACCACTGCAGACCAGACTCTGAAATGACCATCCACAGATCCATAGCTGCCATTACTGGCAAGTGTAGGGGTCCCAGCTCTTTTAAATGGACCATGCCAGCTATCATTATCCATACAGTCCCACCCTTATCCCACCCAGCATGTCCTTTCATCCTGAAAACAAAGCGTTGGATCACGTATGGTTCAAAAATAAACCTTAATAAAATACATAATCTGAAAGCTTAAAATAGGCATTCCTTGAGTACATAGATCATCCTATATAGAAATAGAGATCGTATAGCATTATGCCTGTGCACTGTTTCTCCTGGGCTGATGAAAGGACAATGTTAAAGAAAAATATGTTATTGTTGGGGAAGAGCATATTAAAAGCAATGCTTTTAAAAATAAAAATGTCATAGTTTTCTGTTTTCCAAGCCCCTTAGGTTTGTGTAGCCTCCACCTCAAAGAAATCTTAGATGTGCTACTGACTCAGTTAAGACTGTACAAAAACTTCCAGAAGTGCAGGTCTCCAGTTGACTATAGGGTTTTAATCTTATTTGTTTGTGTTTTATGGCTAAGTTGTACAAGCGCTTTGAATAATTCTGGAACTGCACTTTTTATAAATAAAGTTTGATTTGATTCCCTCCTCTAGTCCCCCAGTACCTCCCCTATTTCCAGTGACAGGTTGAACAGGGCTGTCAGAGGTGCAGCCAGCTCCTCTCTGAGTTCCCTCAGTATCCTTGGGTGTATCCCATCAGGTCCCATTGCCTTGTCCACTTTTAATTGCACTAGTTCCTTAAGGACTCTGTCCTCTAAAAAGGGACTAGTATCCACCTCCCGTCCCTTAATTCCCTCATCCTTTACCAGTGGCCCATTTCCCACTCTGTCTTCCATAAATACTGAACAAAAGTATTTGTTCAATATGTCTGCTTTTTGGTGGTCCTCTGCCACGCACATCCCTCCTTCTCCTTTCAGCCTTACTATCACTCCCTTGGTCTTTCTCTTTTCGCTTATCTAAAAAATGTTTTATCCCCCATTATATGCAGTAAAGCTTTAGGAACTGTTAGAAACAGTACAGCTTTAAGAAATGTTAGTGCAGCTTTGAGAAATGTACTTCCTGTTACTCTTCCTGTCTGTGTGTGTTGAGAGAAGTTTTCCCCCTGTGTCTGTGCTGAACAGAAGTAAACAGAGTAGGCCTAAATTTCTGTGGTTCATGTTTTCTTATTACCAAGACCCGGATGGGTTTTAAGGTACTTATTTTGGCCACCAAATTAAACACACTGGTGACAAGGATGGTGAAAATTTTAATAGCTCCAGCTTACTGAACTACACCATTTTCTGACTTTCTACATTGGAGGCAAGTAAGCAGTTTGGAACTGCGGAGTATCATGGCATAGCCAGCTTTGAATTTTTACAGGACTAGACTGGGATACATGGTCCAGATGGTTTGATCAGGGGTTATTACTTAATCCTGCCATAAAATCTGCAAATTTTGAGCGACAGGATATACTTATTTGAGCTGCTTTTTGTACTTTCTTGGGAAGTGAAACCTTTAAACTGTTATGCAGTCTGTGTGCACTGGACCGGCCGGAGGATTTGTCATGTCAAGAGCAAAAGGCTAAGTTGAATGCACAATATAGTTTAAAAACTTTTCCAAGGGCTGAACATTATAAATTCTACAGTTACCATCAGAAACCAGGTCAGTCATTACAATCTTATTTGGCGAGATCAAAAGCTTAGCTCACACATGTGAGTGGAGCAGGGAGCATCTTGAATCTAATTTAGCTGATAAGTTTGTTATGAGGTTAAATAATGAACATCGTATTCAGCAATTACTTTTTGTAAGTGTCAAGAAGTCTGCTGATGAACTTTTACAGATTGGTACTAATGTATGAGGCTGCAGAAAATGAAGTGCAATCTAAGATGAACACTAAAAATGAGGTACAAGTAACTGCAGTAAATCCCAAATTGAAACAGCTCAAACCTAAGTCTAAACCACTGTTTTCAAAGAAAAATTCAACCACTCCACCCAAACTGCATGACCAGTTCAAATGTGCATCATGTGGGTCTTCTCAGCATAGCACAGACCAGTGCAAATTCAGAGAAGTTTAGTGTCATGCCTGTAAACGTCAGGGTCATACTGCTAAAGTTTGCAGGAGCAGGAGAACTGCAGTGATCAGTTCAGAGAGCACAGACAGTGCAGTGGTTCCTATTGCACCAGAAATGCAGACTAAAGATGTTCCTCCTTTCTATGTGTTACTTCAGTTGCCACAACCGAGGCATCAGTTGCGTTTAATGGTAGATTCTGCTTCCCCAGTTACTTTTATTAACCAAACATGGTCTGATCTGGATAAGCCACCATTGTCTCCTTGTAATAAGTTGCTGCATGCATTTAAAGGGCAACCAATTCAGCCACTGGGCTCGTTTACCACTTTAGTATGCAGGACTGATTCTCCTAGTACACCTTTAACTTTTCTGGTTTCAAAAAAGGGTGTCAACATTTTGGGCAGAGATGCTCAGGTTCTTCTAAACATTCATATTGATCCAGCAGATTTTGGCCTACTTACTGCTGTCCAGGCACCACAAAGCAGTAACCCGCCCAAGCTTGGGGAGATTTTAGCATGTATCCAGAGCTGTGGAAAGGCCTGAGATGTTGCACAACAGCTAAAGCAAAGCTAGTTACAAAACCTAATGCAATCCCTAAGTTTTGTAAAACATGGAAACTTCCTTTTGCCTTAAAACCAGTGGTTGAGGCAGAATTGGACAGACTGGAAAAAGCAGGTGTGCTGGAAAAGGTTTCAAGTTCAGATTGGGCTACTCCAATTGTGGTGGTATCTAAACCAGGTAGTAAGGTTCGAATATGTGGAGATTTTAAGGTGACACTTAATCCAGTACTTAGCACAAATATATTTCCTTTACCCTTACCAGAGAAACTTTTTCATAGACTGAATGGTGGTGTGGGGTTCCATAAACTGGACCTCACTGATGCATACCTTCAAGTGGAGTTGGATACAGACTCTCAGAAATTGGTAGTGATTAATACACACCAAGGACTGTACAAGTACAAATGGTTATGTTTTGGCCTTAGTTCTGCACCTGTTATTTTTTAAAAAGTGATTGAGGTGGGTGATATACCAGGTGTTGCTTGTTATTTGGATGACATCATTGTCATGGGTAAGACAGAAGCAGCACATTGACTTAACTTACAAAATACTTTAGAGAGACTACAACAGAGTGGATTCAGACTCAGGAGAGAAAAATGCTAATTTTGTCAACCAAGTGTCACATACTTAGGTCACACTATTGACAAAGATGGAATTCATCCGAATGATGAAAAGGTGAACGCCATTGTGCACATGCCTGAACCACAGAATGTTTCAGAGTTGTGTTCATTCTTGGGTATGGTGCGCTACTATGATCGTTTCATACCTGGCTTAGCCACTAAATGCGCTATCCTAAATTAACTGCTACATAAAGGTACTCCATGGAAGTGGGCCAAGGGCCACAGTAATGAAGTTCAAGCCATCAAGCTCTCTCTAACTGATGTGAATAATTTAACTCATTATGACCCAAACTTACCTACAGTATCACATTGGCCTGTGATGCTAGTCATGTGGGTATAGGAGCTGTCCTTTTCCATAAAGATCCAGAAGGACTGGAGAAGCTGATAGACCATGCTTCATGCAAACTCACTGCAGCTGAAAGGAATTATGCCCAGATTCAAAGAGAGGCATTAGCAATTGTGTTTGGAGTCCAGAAATTTCGCCAATACTTGCTAGGTTGCAAGTTTCACCTGAAAATGGATCACAAGCCACTAGTGACAATTTTCAGTCCAGAAAAAGGAATTCCAGAAACAGCCGCTAACCGACTTCAATGATGGGCATTAATTTTGTCTGCCTATAATTTTGAGGTTACATACCAACCAACGGACCAGCATGGAAATGCGGATGCCTTGTCAAGATTACCAATATCCAGAGAAATGGAGTTCGATATGGGACATAAAGAGGAGCCATTAGTATGCCAGGTGGTGCCAGATAGTTTTCCAGTGCAATTCAAAGATATGGAGGACTCTACTGTTGTGTGTGCAATGGAGCTACAACAGTTAGATCAGCTTCCAGTACTAGCTAAGGACATTGCAAAAGCGACTAGTCAAGATGCAGTTTTGAAACAAGCGTATCAGTATACGCTTGAGGGTTGGACACAAGGTGCTACTTGTTCGACTGCACTACAACCCAACTATACAAAGAGACAGCAGTTGTCCATTGCTGAGGGGTGTCTTCTGTGGGGACTGTGTGTCATAGTACCCCAATGTTATCACTCAAATGTGTTGAGTCTTTTGCATGCGGGCCATCCAGGCATTGCTAAAATGAAATCCCTAGCCAGACTTCACGTATGGTGGCCTTCCATTGACAGAGACATACACCAGGTTGTGCATAGATGCGATGGTTGTGCTGTATCAATGGGAAATCCAGCAAGAACTCCAGTTCACCATTGGGAACAACCTGAAAAACCCTGGCAAAGGTTGCATATTGATTTCGCAGGACCTTATTTAAATTCCATGTGGTTACTCTTAACTGATGCTGATAGTAAATGGACAGAAATTCATCAAATGTCTTTGACAACTACTGAGACTACTATTAAAGTGTTGAAATCTATCTTTGTTACCCATGGTTTTCCGCAACTGATTGTCTCGGATAACGGACCACAGTTCATGTCTGTTGAATTCCAAGCATTTTGCCAGCAAGGTGGTATCAGCCATATTTCCTCATCTCCCTACCATCCAAGTTCAAATAGCGAAGTGGAATGCTTGGTTCAGACTTTTAAAAAGAATAATGGATAAAGCTAATCATACTACACCGACGGCAATACAAATAGCCCTTTTGGACTTTCTTGCGATGTATCGAACAACACCACATTGTGTCATGGAAATATCCCCTGCAGAATTGTTGCTTGGACATCAGATTCGAACTCAATTGGACCTTCTTCACCCTCTAGGCTATAAGTCAGTAACTGAAATGCTTCCTAACACCAGATCCTTCAAACCCAATGATCTTGTGTGGGTCAGGATGTATGCAGGCCCGAAGAGATGGAGAGAAGGCGCGGTGGAAAAAAAGTTTGGAAATGTTGTTTATACTGTTTAACTGACTAACCAGAGGAGAGTGAAAAAACACTTGGACCAATTATGTCCTAGGATTCAGACAGAACAAAAAGGGATACCCAGAGTCGGGGTAGTTATCCAGCATTATTTCTTCCACAACAAGAACAGGAAGAGACAGTGGAACCACAGCAACTGAGAAAAGATGTGGATGATGCTAATCAGATTCCAGAGCAACAGCCTCCAGTCCTACTACATCGTTCAGGACATATAAGATATCCACCAAACAGAATGGACTTGAAGAGATATAGCCTAATGACATGACTAACTAAAAGGGACATTGCAGTAATAACTTTAATAGTTTCATATTACTTCTGAATTATTGACTAACGTACTTTCTAGCTAAGTCAGGAGGGATTGTTATATGCAATACAGCTTTAAGAACTGTTAGAGGCAGTACAGCTTTAAGAAATGTTAGTGCAGCTTTGAGAAGTGTACTTCCTGTGACTCTTCCTGTGTGTTGAGAGAAGTGTTCCCCTTGTGTCTGTGCTGAAAAGAAGTAAACAGAGTAGGCCTAAATTCCTGTGGTGCATGTTTTCTTATTATCAAGACCCTGACGTGTTTTAAGGTACTTCTTTTCGGCCACCAAATACAACACCCCCCCCCCCTTTTTTTTTAACTGATTTTGCAATATTTTCCTCTGTTTGTACTTTTGTGCCCCAACTGCCGTCTTTGCCTCCCTCTATTTCTCCAGTAACTCTCCCTATCCTCCTCCTCCTCCTGTGTTTTTTGTACCTTCTAAACTGCATTTTTTTGCTCTTACTTTTTCTGCTACTTCTTTCGAGAACCATAGTGGTCTCCTTTTCCTCTTACTCCTGCTAACCTGCCTGACACATAGATTTGTAGCCTTTTCAATGCCCTCTTTAATTTTGGCCCACTGTTCCTCAACTCCCTCCATTTTCCCTATCCCTGCCAGGGCGTGCCTCAGGCATTCCCTCATTTTCTTAAAATCAGCCCTCCTGAAGTACAGGACCCTCATCTTTGTGTGGCTTGATTCCGACCCCAATTTTATATTAAACCACACCATTCCATGATCACTGGCCCCCCCGTGGTTTCCAGCATTTCCTTATCTACCTCTTTTCCATGCGCTGGAGGTCTGTAGATGACTCTTGTGTGAATAGTGGCCCATTTCCTTGTCTCCAGGGTGACCCACAGCACCTCCCCATCTCCTTACTCCCCCTGTATTTCTGTAGCTTTTATGTTGTCTCTTAAATAGCCACTCCCCCCCTTCCTACCTACCCTGTCCTTCCTGAACAAGCCATACTTTATGATGCTCATCATTAATGCTTGCAAATATTATGTTAAAGCAGACTTAACACTGGGAAAGGGCAATTTATGTAACCCCCCCTACAAATGGGGGTTCCTGAAAGCTTTCCCAGAGTTTGCCTAAATCCTCCATGCCTGACTGGTGTTCGGCGTCAGGCCACTAAATGTGGGTGTTGTGAGTGCTTTTAAAGCCTCCAGTACTGCCTCTTTAAGAGCTGCCTGCTCGCAGGCTTTCATGGTACAAATAGGGGGACTGGGGTTTCCCTGCTCGAATCCCACCCGGGACTGCTGTCTGATCGCTCCGTTTCTGCAGTCGCTAGGAGCGCTGAGGGAGTCCCCTCGAAAGGTGTAACTATTTGCCTGAAATCATTTAGAGTGATAGGGAAAATGTAGTTTTGTTTAACCTGTCTTTGTTGCAGATGGGACTCTGTGTGCTGTGCCCCTCCATCTTGGACCAGGACAGTTAGAGGGGTCCAATAGGAGCGAGGGGGTATCTAAACTGGAGTAAAAAGCAGCCAACCAGAAACCAGGACTCTAGATGGAGCCGGCCAACCAATGGGGACACAGCTTGTAATTCTGGGAAGTGGCATTATGGGCTATGGCACTTTTTTGCACCACTGAGAGCAAAAGTAAGTGACTGGCATCTGAGGCCAGCCAATGGGATCGGGTGGTGCCCGAGCTAGAGAGCTGCACCGCACTGCAAAGGGGCAGAGGCGTTGTGACTGTGAAGGAGAAGGGAGCTCTGAGCTCCTGCGGCGTTAAGTGTTTGCGTGGGAAGCGCGTGAAAGGCCTGAGGTGGCCGGTTTAATCGCTGGTGTTCCACAGACTAAATCCGCAGGCTTGTGGTCAGAGGAGGCTGTGTACCAGCACAGCTACCTACAAGGCTCCACCTGAAGAGGACTGGAGAATCTGCTGAATCGCGCTCGGTCTGTCAGGAAAGTGGAAGCTGCAGTGAGGCTCCTGATGGCTGTGAGTTCGGTTGGGTTATAGGAGCAGCTGCCTGGTATGGTACCCCTCTGTGGTTTTCCATATAAATGGGTGAGGAGGCCTTTGAAGCTCAGGCTTAGCCCTGCGAGTGGTGAAGGAGTGGTTATCTGCTGGAGTTGTGAGTACTGAATCAGGGTAGCTCCCTGTGAAAGGTTACAGTTAAAGGCAAAATTGTTTGGTTGTATTGCTGACAGTCTCAGTTGAGCTTTCTGGCTCCATCTGCTCTGCTCAGGAATTAAATGCTCGTGTGTGTCAGGGCCCCAACCAGCTGCATCAAGGAACTAGCCATTAGGGCTTGGGTACCCATAGACAGTAATTAATAGGTTAGGCCTGTGCACAGAGCCCTAGGTAGTCAAACATATATTATAGTGGTAAGCCAATCACCCTGATTCCCCCCGGTCCCTGTTATCTCCCCTCAAATAAATCAGATTGCTTGTTTTGCAAAAGTACACTGGCTAGTCTGTGTATTAATGGTGAAATACTGCACAGTGAATGTGGTGTAACTGTACCTTACTTTCCAGGGGTTCCCCGGAGTGAGCTGACTGGTCTGGGCAGGGGTAAGTGTATAGTAGGACACTGAAATTGAACTGCGTGGGCCACTAGTGGGAAGAAAGGGGTTGCAGTGACCCAGAGGGCTGTGACCGAGTCAACCTCAACTGTTCTACTTGACCTCTCGGTGGAGGCACCCGCCAGCGGATCTGGGCCCCTCACCCTGCTACAGTTAGGGCAGGCGGGGGTAGTAGCCCTTAGGATAGCGCCCCCTGGGGGTTACAAATTGGAGGCACCGCTGGGATCAGCATCCCCTAGTGGCCGAGTGAGTGAAGTTCATAAATATGGATAAGTTAAAGGAAAAGCTGGAAGGGGATATCATGGCTAAGATTAAACTGGACCCTATTAAGACAATGGTACACAAACTGATGGGGTAGGGTGAAGCCGAAGAGCAGGACTCTCAGAGAATTGTGTTACTACTAGATGTACCTCTGGGGACAACGACTGCTGACATTATTTCTACTGCACAGCGTGTTAAATGTTTAGGCAAGGTAGAGGTGAAGGGGCGTATGGCTGACCTGCTCGATCAGACCTTGCAAGTGTTACTTTTGTGTAGTCTAGCCATCGACCCCAAGAGGGTACCTCCAGTGATTTATCCGGAAGGTGCTCCACAGGGGTGGAGGCTTGTTCACATTCGGAGTGGGTTGGTCACTCCTGGGGGTTCTCCCCAGACTAATAGTTTCAAAGATAAACTGCTTAAATTGCTAGCTATGGAGGGGAGGACTACCCAGGAGTTGCTGCAAGTATTGGACCTCTCTAGTGAACCCACCCCCCAGGTTTCCCCAGGTACCTCTCCCTGTCCCCCCAAGAGTTCTATTTTGGCTCCACCGCCCCTAGTGGTTCCCCGTATACAGCTAGATTCTTACCGTAGGCTAAAACTTTTTTCTGGCACAGTGCCAGTGCCTTCAGGGGAGGATGATTTGGAGGCATGGATGGACTATGCCACCCCCCTAGTCCAGGAGTGGCAATGCTCTGAGGGGGAGAAATGAAAGAGGCTGATGGAGAGTCTGCGGGGCCCAGCTTTGGAAGCCATTAGGTTCTTGCGGGCCACTAGCCCGGAAGCTTCCGCAGCAGAGTACCTTTCTGCTTCAGAGAGAGTGTTTGGGAGTACAGAAACTGGGAAGACTTATTTGGAAATTCAAGTCTGCCAAGCAATGGAGGAATGAGAAATTGTCCGCCTTTGTTACTAGGGTGGAGCAGGCCTTTCAGAAGCCCTATCGAAAAGGGGATCACAGCCTCAGCCTTGAACCAGGTCAGGTTGGAACATGTTTTGAAGTCTGCTAGATTTTCCAGTGTGATATTGTTAAAATTTAAGTTACATGACAGACGGGCTGCCCCGCCTGAATACTGTCAATTGATGAGGGAGATTAGAGAAGTAGAGACTGATGAGGAGGGGTGGGAACCCTATGTGGGGGCTGTGAATCTGAGCCAAACCCCTGAGTCTAGTGCACCCGATGAGACCCACCTCTCGGGGGGGGGCCTGATGTGTCCCCAGAATTACAGGCCAGTGTGGGGGTGCATGCTATTTCCTCTGATCCCCAAGTAGAAAGTGAGTTGAGGGCCGAGGTCAGAAATTTATGAGAACTGATGAGGGACTTGGAGCGATCCACTACCCACCCTGTTAGGTCTGGGGAACCTGAGTTATCTAGAATCCAATGCCCTGGCCCAGGGGAACCCCGTCGCCCCCTGGAGGGCCCCCAGCAGATAAAGTATTCCCCTCCCAATAGAGACCCTCGGGACCCCAAGTTTTGTTACCATTGTGGGGAGGATGGACACTTTCAGCCTGAGTGCCAGCTGCCGGAGAATTTAAGGAAGGTCAACAGCAGACTGATCACTTGGCATCGCAGGGCCATGTCCGACCCCAGGAAGAGCTTTGTGACCAGACCAGCCCAAGCAACTGTCAATGCTGTGCCTCCTGAATGGTCTGATGTGGTCGGGCCTTGATGGAAGCCCCAGTGCGAGTAAATGGGATTCCCACCGAGCTGTATTAGATAGTGGCTCTCAGGTAACCATCATGTTTCAGGACTGGTATCAGACACACCTACCTGAGGTGCCACTACAACCCTTGGATGGTCTACATGTATGGGGGCTGAATGACAAGGCTTATCTGTATTTGGGGTATATCCGGATCTGGTTGTCATTTCCTACTTCTGTGGCTGGAGTGGACGAACAGGTGGAAACCTTGGCTTTAGTCTGCCCCCCCACTGGACTATATGATGGGGTACCCCTGTTGATTGGGACAAATGCTCATATGTTTTGTCGATTAGCTCAATTGTGTTCAGAAAAGCAAGCGTTTAGGACTGGGCGAGCCCTAAGAATACCCGCTGTGATCCAAAAGGCCTATGAAACTCAGAGGAAGGTTAGCCAGGAGGAACCTGAAGGCCCAGTGGGTGTAGTATGGAAAAAGGATCCAGCACCGTTGGTACTTGCCCCAAATACCCAGTGTGTTCTGCAAGGGGAAGTCTGAATTAGAAAAGATGTTAAGAATAAGTTATTGATGTTGAATGCACCCGGGGAGGGAAGATTGCCTGAGGGACTGCTGGTTAAACCCAGTATTTTGCCTGCTAGAGCCCATGCTTACGCCAGGAGGGTGATGGTTCAAGTTCATAATGTGTCTGACAAGGAGATTCGAGTAAATAGAGGTTGCACCCTAGCAAGTGTACATTGTGCTGATACTGCAGTGCTACCCAGCAGCAAGAGCCCGAGGAAGGATGACCAAGTAACTCCCGACTTGTTTGATTTCGGGGACTCCCCATTGCCTGCAGAATTGAAAGTGAGGATCAATGAGAAGCTTGCCAAAAGGGACCAGGTATTTTCCCTAAAAGAATGGGACGTGGGATGTGTGCAAGGGGCTGAGCACCACATCCGGCTGCACGATGAAAAGCCTTTTCGAGAGAGATCTTGGCGCCTGGCCCCTGCTGACATAGTTGATGTGAGGCGGCATTTGCAAGAGATGCTTGCTGCTAGTGTGATACAAGAATCCAGAAGCCCCTATGCTTCCCCCATTGTAGTAGTGAGGAAAAAGAATGGAGCGGTTCGGATGTGTGTAGATTACCGTACCTTGAATCGGCGGACCATCCCAGACCACTATACCACGCCACGTATACAGGACGCCTTGGATTGTCTAAATGGCAGTAAGTGGTTCTCTGTGTTAGACCTCCGCAGTGGGTACTATCAGATCCCGATGTCTCCCGAGGACCGAGAGAAGACTGCGTTCATTTGCCCCCTAGGTTTCTATGAGTTTATCCGGATGCCTCAAGGGATTTCAGATGCCCCAGCCACCTTTCAGCGCCTGATGGAACATGCTGTGGGGGACATGAATTTGCTCGAGTGTTTGGTTTACTTAGATGATGTCATAGTGTTTGGCAGCTCGTTGGAAGAACATGAACATCGATTGTTCAAGGTCCTGGATCGGCTGGAGGATTTCGGTCTCAAGCTATCTATAGACAAGTGCCAATTCTTCCAAACTTCTGTGAAGTATGTGAGCCACATACTATCCACTGAAGGCATAGAGACTGGCCCCAGCAAAGTGGAGGCTTTGACTACTTGGCCTCAGCCAAAGAATTTGAAAGAGCTGCAACAGTTCCTGGGGTTTTGTGGATATTATAGGCGGTTTGTCAAAGATTATTCTCGAGTGATCCACCCCCTCCTCAACCTTACTCAGGGGTACCCTCCCACGCACAAAAAGTATAAGAAAGTTGTGCACTCTGAGATGGAGAAGAAGTATTTTTGGCCGAATGATGTGTTTGGAAACCGCTGGACTACTGAGTGTGAGGAAGCTTTCTATGACATCATATATCAACTTACCCATGCCCCAGTGCTGGCCTATGCTGACCCAGCCAAGCCGTATGTTCTCCATACTGACGCCAGTCTACAAGGATTGGGGGCCGTGTTATATCAGGAGCACCCAAATGGTCTAAGACCTGTAGCTTTTGCCAGCAGAAGTCTGACTCCTTCAGAAAAAAATTATCCAGTGCACAAACTAGAGTTCCTGGCTCGGAAGTGGGCCATTGTTGATCAATTTCATGACTATTTGTACAGTGCCAAGATACTGGTAAACACTGATAACAATCCTCTGACCTATGTGCAGACCTCAGCCAAGTTGGATGCCACTGGCCATAGGTGGCTCTCTGCATTGGCCACCTATGACTATGCTGTTGAGTACAGAGCAGGTCTAAACCATATAGATGCGGATGCTCTCTCTCGGAGGCCTATGCCCCAAACCGACTGGGTCAGGTGGTCAGAACCTGACACAAGAGCCCTTTGCCAAAAATTTGACAAGGAGGAACAGGTGTCTCCTGATGCTGTGGACTGCATGGTGGATTGCTTGGGGCCATCCGAGAACTGCCTACCTGCTGCTTACTGTCATTTTCTGCCTTAGACACTAGTTCATGCCCCCAATTCAAAATGATAGTCTCAACGGGCTCAATCCGAGACCCCATGATAAAGCTGCTTTGGAGGCTTTGCAGGCAGGAGAGGCGTGTCCAAACTCGTTCCACTGACCTGAGAACTGCCTTGTTATACAAAGAAGGTTCAAAGTTGAAACTGATTAACCAACTACTATACAGGGAGACTGTGGACAAACAGGGCCGGGTAGACAAACAACAACTGGTGTTGCCCACTGCTTTTAGAGAACTGGTGTTGAGGTCCCTGCACAATCACATGGGACACCTCGGCATAGACCAAACCCTTGACTTAGTGCGGTCCCGATTTTATTGGCCCAAGATGGGTGCTGATGTGGAGCAGTATATCAAGACTTGTAGCCGATGTTCACAAAGAAAGACCCTGCCTCAGAGGGCTGCTCCCCTGGTCAATATCACTACTAGTGCCCCTATGGAACTGGTCTGCATTGATTTCTTGAGTCTAAAGCCAGATCTGAAAAACATCAGCAACATATTGGTAGTCACTGATCATTTTACCCGGTATGCACAGGCTTTTCCTACTAAAGATCAAAAAGCAACCACGGTGGCTAAAGTACTTGTGGAAAATTTCTTTGTTCACTATGGGGCACCTCAATGGATTCATTCTGACCAGGGAAGAGATTTTGAGAGCCGCCTAATCAAAGAAATGCTATCCTTATGGGGGTTGCGAAAGTCAAGAAGCACCCCGTACCACCCCAAGGGAGATCCCCAACCTGAAAGGTTTAACCGCACATTGCTTGATATGTTGGGCACGCTGCAGCCTAAAGACAAGCCCAGATGGAGCCAGCAGATTAGCACCCTGGTACATGCTTATAACTGCACTAAAAGTGATGCCACTGGATTTTCCCCATACAGACTGATGTCTGGGAGAGAAGCTAGGCTGCCGGTGAATGTATGCTTCGGGGTTTCTCCTGATGGGGTTCGAGCAGACAATCATCTACAGTATGTGCAAAAGTTGAAGGCCCAACTCTACTATGCTTACCAACTAGCCCAGACCATGGCTGCTAAGTGAAACCTGGCCAATAAGGAATGGTATGATAAGAAAGTGAAAGCAATGGAACTGAGAGAAGGGGATAGAGTGCTATTGAGGAATTTGGGGCTGCATGGCAAACATAAGATTGCTGACAGATGGCATCACCTCCCTCATATTGTTGTGGGAAAGCTGGCAGATTTACCTGTATATAAGGTGCGGCCTGAAAACAATTCAAAAGATGTAAAAACTATACACAGGAATCACCTGCTGCCAATCGGGCAAATTTTGATAGAAGCTGAATCTCCCAATGCCACCCCCCCCCCCCCCAAGGCCTGTGACTAGAGCTGCTGCCAAGAAAGCACCCAGACCACTTGATTCTTCAGCACGCAAACTAAAAAACCCTTCTCCAGCCCTCTCTAATGAAGATGATCGTCAGTCTGTGTCTGAGGACAGTGAGAATAATATTGAATATTATCCCTCTTATGAACTGAGCCAACTGTTTCGGGGCAATCCCCTAGTCAACTCCAGAGATGAAGTTGGGCTTTCTGGACTGTCTGAGCCCCCAGCTTTGTCACTGGAGCCAATGCTCCCAGAGGATGAAGTGAGTGGCATCCAAGCTGAAGGGGTGGGATCCTTGAGCCTGGCTGAACTGTCTGGCCTGGCTGAACTATCTGACTTTTCAGAAGAAGGAAGTGATGTGGGGGAGCAAGCCAGCGATATGCCAGAACCTGAAGAATATTTTGAGTGCCCTGATGGTTCCTTGCCAGTACCTGAAATGTCCCCAGCTGAGCCAAGTAGTGTAGGTTCTGAAATAGAGGGCCCTGTTCTCGAAGGTGCTAGGGGCCCTGGGTCCCCTTCCCCTATGGAGGTTCCCCCAACTAATCTAAGTGAGGCTGAAATAGAATCGGGACCTGTAACAGGTTTTTCTGAGACCCCTAGACGCACTGGCAGAGAAGTACGGCCTGTAGTAAGGTTAAGTTATGAGTCCCTGGGTCAGCCTGTGGACCTGCCCTTAAATGTAGTCCATAAAGGGATGTATGTGTCCCCGAGCTCCTTGCCTAAGTTAGCCTTGGGGGATAACTCTAGCCTGTTAGTATTGCCCTTTGAGTATGGTACCCCTGCTGTAGGTAGCCCGCAAGTAGCTGATAGGGAAGGGTCCCCTCTTTCCAGGTGTCATGGGCAGGAAGTAATGACCTGATTTAACAAGAAAACAGTTATCTGTATGTAATGTTGAATAAACAGTAGTAAGTTGAGAATGCAATAACAATGCATGTAATATAAAGTGTGATATAATGTTACTTAAACTGTTTGCCTTAAAGTTATTTAACATACTAACATACTATTTGCCAGCAGATTAGGCCTTACGGTCTATCGAGTCTGCTTGAACCTAGATCCTTAGTTGGGTGCCGAGACCCTCCCATCCCTTGTGCTCCAGAAACTCCTATCATCCATCCCCACCCCCCCAGGACAGGCCATCATCTGATACATCCACTTTCTGTGTCTGTCCCACCCTCTCTTGAAGCCTTCCACTGTGGATCTCTGAACCAGCTCACCAGGCAGTGCATTCCAAGGGTCCACCACCCTCTCAGTGAAAAACCTCCTCCTCTTTCCCCCTCACCCTTCCACCTTCCAACTTCAAACCATGCCCTCTGGTAATACCTCCCTGCTTTAGTCTAAAGATCCCCTCCATGTTTACCCTATTTATTCCCTTGAGGTACTTGAAGACCTCAATCATGTCCCCCTGTCTCTCCTCTCCTCCAATGAAAACAGGCAGAGCTCCTCAAGTCTGTCCTCATAAGTCAAATCCCCTAGCCCTCGTATCATCTTTGTTGCCCTCCTCTGCACCCTCTCCAGGAGCTGTATGTCCCTCTTCAAGTGTGGTCTCCAGTACTGTACACAGTACTCAAGGTGTGGTCTAACCAGTCCATTGTACAGCGGCAGAATCACTTCCTTGCTCCTGAGGTGATCCCCTCACGATGCATCCCAGCATCCTGTTTGCCTTGCTAGCTGCTCTTCTGCACTGCTCAGAGTTATTCATACATGTATCCACCATGACCCCTAGGTCTTTTCCCCTATTGAGGCCTCCAGCGCCTCCCCTCCCAGGGTGTACCTGTGTTTAGGGTTTCCCCAACCAAGATGCAACACCTTGCACTTGGTGATATTGAAATTTAAGGGTAACTACTTGATGTGGATGCCAAGTTTTTTCCAGGCCAGGAAGGGTGTAACCCCCCTACAAATGGGGGTTCCTGAAAGCTTTCCCTGAGCTTGCCTAAATGCTCCATGCCTGACTGGTGTTTGGCGTCAGGCCACTAAATGTGGGCATTGTGAGTGCTTTTAAAGTCTCCAGTACTGCCTCTTTAAGAGCTGCCTGCTCGCAGGCTTTCGTGGTACAAATAGGGGGACTGGGGTTTCCCTGCTCGAATCCCGCCCAGGACTGCTGTCTGATCGCTCCGTTTCTGCAGTCACTAGGAGTGCTGAGGGAGCCCCCTCGAAAGGTGTAACTATTTGCCTGAAATCATTTAGAGTGATAAGGAAAATGTAGTTTTGTTTAACCTGCCTTTGTTGCAGATGGGACTCTGTGTGCTGTGCCCCTCCATCTTGGACCAGGACAGTTTGAGGGGTCCAATAGGAGCGAGGGGGTATCTAAACTGGAGTAAAAAGCAGTCAACCAGAAACCAGGACTCTAGATGGAGCCGGCCGACCAATGTGGACACAGCTTGTAATTCTGGGAAGTGGCATTATGGGCTATGGCGCTTTTTTGCACCACTGAGAGCAAAAGTAAGTGACTGGCATCTGAGGCCAGCCAATGGGATTGGGTGGTGCCCGAACTAGAGAGCTACACCGCACTGCAAAGGGGCAGAGGTGTTGTGACTGTGAAGAAGGGAGCTCTGAGCTCCTGCGGCGTTAAGTGTTCGCGTGGGAAGCGCGTGAAAGGCCTGAGGTGGCCGTTTTAAGCGCCGGCATTCCACAGACTAAATCCGCAGGCTTGCAGTCAGAGGAGGCTGTGTACCAGCACAGCTATCTACAAGGCTCCACCTGAAGAGGACTGGAGAATCTGCTGAATCGCGGTCGGTCTGTCAGGAAAGTGGAAGCTGCAGTGAGGCTCCCGACAGCTGTGAGTTCGGTTGGGTTATAGGAGCAGCTGCCTAGTATGGTACCCCTCTGTGGTTTTCCATATAAATGTGTGAGGAGGCCTCTAAAGCTCAGGCTCAGCCCTGTGAGTGGTGAAGGAGTGGTTCTCTGCTGGAGTTGTGAGTACTGAATCAGGGTAGCTCCCTGTGAAAGGTTACAATTAAATACAAAGTCATTTGGTTGTATTGCTGACGGTCTCAGTTGAGCTTTCTGGCTCCATCTGCTCTGCTCAGGAATTAAATGCTCGTGTGTGTCAGGGCCCCAACCAGCTGCATCAAGGAACTAGCCATTAGGGCTCGGGTACCCATAGACAGTAATTAATAGGTTAGGCCTGTGCACAGAGCCCTAGGTAATCAAACATATATTATAGTGGTAAGCCAATCACCCTGATTCCCTCCGGTCCCTGTTATCTCCCCTCAGATAAATCAGATTGCTTGTTTTGCAAAAGTACACTGGCTAGTCTGTGTATTAATGGTGAAATACTGCACAGTGAATGTGGTGTAACTGTACCTTACTTTCCAGGGGGTCCCCAGAGTGAGTTGACTGGTCCGAGCCGGTGGGTAAGTGTATATGGTAAGGACACTGAAATTGAACTGCGTGGGCCGCTACTGGGAAGAAAGGGGGGTTGCAGTGACCCAGAGGGCTGTGACCGAGTCAACCTCGACTGTTCTAACCCCGACCTCTCGGTGGAGGCACCCGCCAACGGATCTGGGCCCCTCACCCTGCTACAGTTAGGGCAGGTGGGAGTAGGAGCCCTAAGGATAGCGCCCCCTGGGGGTTACATTTAAATTGGAGTAACACAGTATGGGGTAATGTTTTGTTCAAACATAAACTTCTACTCAAATGCTAATAAATGAATATAAGGTAACCTCTTCTAAAGCTAGGGTAGGGTAAAAGAGAGGAAAGGAAAGCAATTAAATTTTACATAGTTTCTTCTCAACACTATCTCAAAGCGCTTTACATGCAGTGAACAGTCTGCAGCACCCAGTAAGCTTGAACGGAGGGAAAAAAAGATTGAGGCAGGTTAGAGAATGCACAGATATGTTAAGGGAAGCACAGATGGGGGAGGAAGAGTGGGAGTGAAGGAGGAGGAGGTTATGTACACAGTGTGGATAAGTGACCTTCTCAAAGTCACAGAGTAAGCAGAGGTTAAAGGGTACAGAAATAACTGTTGGGTCTATAGGGGCCAGAGGAAGATGGGCAAACTTTAGTGCTGTACAGAATTTTTAAATCTAGATGGAATGGAATTCCACAGAATTTCAGAAAATTTTGCCTAATTCCGTGGGATTCTGTCAGTTGCAGAATTCTGAAATTTTAAAAGTGGAACTGTAAGAAGGCAGAGTTCCTGTCTAGGGATATTGCAGCAGCAATTAACAGACTGGCTCAGCTATTCCGCACTGTGGCAGGCTGTGTAATCCAGCCTGTCTCCAGTCTGGGGGAGCCTTTTCACAATCAAGATGTGATGAGTTTGCACTGTTCTTTGCTGATAAGGTTGCCTCGATCAGATCGGAGACCCAGTCAGCGTCCTCAAATGAGCATTGCGGTGATGAACGTGGGGTCACAGGCACTCAGTCTGTCTGGTCCAACTTCGATCAGGTAGCGGTAGTAGATGTTGTGCAGGTCATTCAGGAGTTATGGTAAACCTAATGTAGTTTGGACCCGGAACCAACACGTCTCCTTGTGGGGTGTGTTGATGTCAGCAGCCCAGTCCTAGCCAAGCTAGCCTGATGTTCTCTGGTGTCAGGGGTTTTTCCTGGGCCCCTGAAGGAGGCAGTTGTACGGCCCCTCCAAAAAAAACCTTGACTAGACACGGACTGTCTGGCAAACTATAGGCCTGTCTCGAACCTTCCCTTTTCAGGGAAGGTTATCGAGAAGGTGGTGGCCATTCAACTGAAGACCCACTTAACAGCCTACAACATCTATTAGCCTCTCCAGTCCAGTTTCAGGAAAAGGCATAATACTGAGACTGACCTGGTTCAGGTGCTTAATGATCTCCTGGTGGCAAGTGATCGAAGGAGATGTTCTGTCCTTCTTCTCCTCGATCTCTCAGCAGCGTTTGACACTGTGGACCATGGGGTGCTGTTGGAGCACCTGCAGGTATGTTGTGGGCTAGTGGGAACAGTCCACAATTGGTTTAGATCTTACCTCACTGGTAGATCACAATGTATGGTGTCTGGAGTTTATTCCTCAGCCCCCGTGCCTCTGCCATATGGGGTCCGGCATGGCTACATCCAGTCCCCATGTTGTTTGCGGTGCATATGCTGCTACTAGAGGGCATTATAAAGTGGTATGGACTGAGTTTTTACTGCTGTGCAGATGGCACTCAGCTCTACATGTCCTTTGCATCTGAGCAGCAGGAGATAGTCTCGGTACTGAATACCTGCCTGGATGAAATCCAAGACTGGATGAGGGCGAACTGGTTGAGGTTGAATCCGGATAAGATTGAGGTACTACTGCTGGAACCTGGTAGCCAGGGGATGAGGGTGCAATCTGGTCGAATCTCATGGCTTAGGCTCAGGGACACCCAGTTGCTTACCTCTGATTGGGTGAGGAACCTTGGTGTTGTTTTTGACTGCAGTTTGATGCTTAGATCACAGGCGTCAGCCGTTGTCAAGACTTTTTTTTACCATCTTAGAATTATCACCAGGGTGAAACACCTGATTCTCCCAGCTGATCTGCCAGCATTGGTTCACGCCTTTGTGACCTCTGTTTGGATTACTGCAATGCTCTGTACCTAGGACTAGCAGGGGTAGATCTGCGCCACCTGCAGCTAGTGCAGAATGCGACGGCCAGGCTGTTGACCGGTCTACCAAGATCATGTCATATGACACCTGTGCTGCGCTCTCTGCACAGGCTGCCAGTTAGATATATAGATACATAGACACTGTCGGCAGATAAAGGCCTATGGCCCACCCAGTCTGCCCATTTAAGCTTGTAAGTTCACTTTATGTTTTTCTAGAAGTCTGTTGCCCCTCTCCCCTGACCTCCAGAATTCCCTTATGTCTATCCCATGCATTCTTAAATCCCGTGATTGTTTCAGCCCCCAACACTTCCTCTGGCAGGGTGTTCAACTTGTCCAACACCCTTTCTGTGAAGAAATTCTTCCTTACATTTCCTCTGAATCGCCCTCCCTCCAACTTCATCCCATGCCCTCTAGTCCTAGAACATCTTTATCACTGGAAAATAGTGTATTCCTGCACCCTGTTTCTCCCTGTAAGGTACTTGCATGTCTCTATCATATCCTCTCTCTCCCTCCTCTCCCCAAGGGAGTACATATTCAAGTCCTTCAGCCTGTCCTCATAGGACTTGTGATGCAATCCCTGTACCATCTTTGTTGCCCTCCTCTGAACCTTCTCTACCCTGTCTATGTCCTTACGTAGGTAAGTCTCCAGAACTGTACATTGTACTCCAGGTGGGGCCTCACTAGTGTCTTGTACAGTGGAATTATTACCTCCTTTTTCCTGCTGGTGATGCCCCTGCCTATGCATCCCAGCATCCTATTTGCTTTACCTGCTGCCTTGTCGCACTGTTTCCCTACCTTGAGGTCATCAGAGATGATAACCCCAAGGTCCCTTTCCTGCTTGGTGCATGCTATATCCTCACCCCCCAACTGATATGTTGTTCCAGGATTTTTGTGTCCCAAATGCATTATCTCACACTTCTTTGCATTGAATTTCAACTGCCAAACCCTTGAACATTCCATAAGCTTCTGCAGGTCCCATCTCATTCTGTCTACACCTTCTGGTGTGTCCACTCTGTTACAGAGCTTTGTGTCATCAGCAAACAGGGAAATTCTGCCTTCTAGGTCCTGCGCAATGTCACTGATGAAGACATTGATCCTGACTGGTCCCAGTACTGATCCCTGTGGTACCCCACTGGTCACTCTTCCCTCTGTGGAGTGACAGCCATTTACCACCACCCTCTGTGCCCTGCCGGCTAGCCAATTACCTACCCATCGCACTACTGTCCTGCCCAGTCCCATATTCCCGTTTGTTTAATAGCCTTCTATGTGGTACAGTGCCAAAGGCCTAGCTGAAGTCCATTTAGGCCATGTCCACTGCCTTCCCCTGATCCACATCCCTTGTCACCCAGTTAAAAAATTCAATTAAGTTGGTCTGGCATGACCTCCCACTGGTGAAACCATGCTGCCTTGGGTCCTGCTGTCCTTCAGTAGTGCTTCCATGATCTTCCCCACTACCGAGGTCAGGCTGACTGGTCTGTAGTTCCCCGCTTCCTCGTTGTTCCCACTTTTGTATAAGGGGACTACATCTGCTGTCCTCCGGTCTTTGGGTACCTCCCCTGTTTCCAGTAATTGGCTAAACAAGATTACCAGAAGTTCACCCACCACCTATCTTAGTTCCTTTAGGACCCTGGGGTGCATCCCATCTGGCCCCCATTGCTTTATCGACTTTTATTCCTTCCAATTCCTTTAAGACCCTTTCCCATGTAAAGGGACTTAAGTCCATTTCTGCACTGTTCCCACCTCTTGTACTCCCTTCAGGCCCATTACCCTCCTCTTCCTCAGTAAAGACTGAGCAGAAATATCTGTTCAGTATGTCAACTCTACTGTTGTCATCCTCTACGCGGCCCCCATTCTCCCCCTTCAGTCTCACTATCCTTCCCTTTGTCCTTCTTTTTTGACTTATGTACCTGTAAAAGGTTTTGTCCCCTCTACTCACTTATTTTGTGATGCGCTTTTCTGTCTGAGCTTTGGCTTCCCTTACTGACCTCTCTGCCTCCCTTTGCTTCTCCTGGTACTTCTCACTATCCCCTTCTGCCTGTGTCTTTTTGTACTGCCTGAATGTTACCTTTTTGACTTTCACTTTCTCTGCTACCTCCTTGGAAAACCATAATGGCCTCCTCTTCCTTTTCCTCTTGCCAACCTACTTAATGCATAATTCTGTTGCTCTTGTAATCCCTGTTTTTTTTGGGGGTATCTCTTTCTGCTTGACCTACTTCGTCTGCTCCCATTCCTGGCAACTCCTTGGGACTCCGGCCACCGTCCGACAACCCCTGAGCTCCATTAGGGTCCTTGCCTGTTTACCCTGTGGCTTACCCCCCACAGTGAGGTGGTGGGGAGCCCCCTTCTCACCCACCAGGTCCAGATCCAGATTTGGAAACTTCTTCCAGAGCTGGTGTTTTGTTGGATGGCCATCAAGCCGCCCAACCAGGAGGTCTACCTTTCTCTCACTTTTCTCCCCGGAGCTGAGGGTGTGCCATAATGCCAGTGGAGGGGACCATGCACACGTCTGCACATGCTCTCTCCTGGTGTCTGCCCCAACTCCTCCCCTGAAGTACAGTGCAGCGCCTAGCCTCCAGCCTCCACCAGGGGGCAATCAGACACAGACTGTTGTGGACCCCCCTCCCCGGAAAAGGAGAGCAGTCCAATGGACGATCAATCCTTCTCCTCCTCTGCCAGCCCCCAGCAACCCGAGCTCACTCCCGAACATGGGTCGCCGGCATGACATGAGACAAGGCGACCAGCACCTCAGCCCTCAGCGCCACCGGGCCGGCCTGTAATCCCTGTTTTAAATATTGCCCACTGTTCCTGAACCCCTGATTCCCTCCCCATTCCCATTAATGCATCTTTCAAGCATCTCCCCATTTTCCCCCAGGTCTGCCTCCATAAAATCCAAGATACATGTTTTTGTGTGGTTTGGTTCTGCTCCTTCTGTGATTTCAAACCACAGTTGTTCCCCAGGTGCTCCCCCACTGTTACCCCCATCGCACTGTCCCCGTTTGTTAGCACAAGGTCCAGTACTGCCTTCTGATGAGTTGGTTCCATGACCAGTTGCTTGAGGAAGGCACCTTGAAAGGAGTCCAGGATAAATCTGCGCCTGGTTGATGCTGCTGCTGGGAAGCTCCAGTCCATGTCTGGAATACTGAAGTCTCCAACCAGCACCACCTTGCCCTTGTCTGCCATCCTTTGGATGGCTAGCATCAGCTCCCTATCTGTTTCTTCCTCCTGGGCTGGTGGTCTGTAGACCACCCCTGTGCGGATGGCTGACCCCATTTTCCTTTCCAGCTTAATCCACAGTATCTCTCCCCCATTTTGTTCCTCCCGAATCTCTGTGGTCTTCATGCCATCTTTCATACAAAGTGCCACTCCTCCTCCCTTCCTGCCTGACCTGTCTCTTCTGAATATGTTGTAGTCAGATATGGCCATCTCCCAGTCGTGGTTATCATTACACCAGGTCTCTGTGATGGCCACAATGTCCAGGTCCGACTGTACCATGGCAGCCTCCAGATCCTCCATCTTGTTGCTAAGGCTTCTGGCATTGGCACACATGGCTTTTCATGATGTGAACTCCCTGGACTGTTTAGCTGTTCTACTCCAGCCCCCTCCCTGGTTGTCCTTGATCTCTGATTCTCCCTGCTGTCTGCCCTTTTGTTGAATTTTGCGCCCTTTCTGCCTATCCACCCATTGGGTGTTTATCTCCATCTTTTGCACACTGCTTTGTAGAGATATCCACTCTTCCTGTTCACTGGTTCCACTGCTAGCTGGGAGGGGTGGGCAATTAGGTACGCTCCTTGCTGTCCTGCCACCCCCCATGGCTAGTTTAAATGCTTGTCTATACAGCATTTAAACTTATCATTGAGTTCTTGGATTCCCCTCCAGGATAGATGCAGGCCATCAGGCTTGAACAAGCCTCCATCCCTCCAGGTGGGTCCCCAGTCACCAATGAATCCAAACCCTTCCTCACAGCACCAGTTCTTCAACCATGAGTTAAAGTTCCTGGTGCGTGTGCCCCTATGCTCTCCCATGCCTCTCACAGGTAGTACTTCAGAGAAGGTGACAGAAGTAGTTACTTGCTTGAGACCCTTCCCCAATTTCCTAAACTCTTCCTGAACTTCCTTGGGCTCCCTGTTTGCCAGGTCATTAGTACCTAAGTGGATAATGACATCCAGCTCACCCTCCCATCTTGCCTTCCCGGCGATCCCCAAGATCTTCCTCCCCTTCCCTCCATGCCATGACACCTGGTAGGCACCTCACCTCCCTGTCCTCCTCCTCCTGTGTTCCTGGCTCAATCCCTCTCACGATAGAGTCTCCCACCAGAATTTGCTTCCTCCTCCTCCTCTGGGGTCCACTGCTCTCCCCACTGAGGTCACCTCCTTGGTTGACCTCCACATCCTTCCCTTCCACTTTTCTGGGTACCTCTATTTGGTTGTCCCCCATTTGCTAGTGCAGCATATGAGTTCTGGAGTGGAATAGGATTTGGGATGTGGCTCAGCCTGACCCCCAACCTCCCAAGTCCACCATCATCCAAGTGCTCCTCGTTCTTGGCATCCTTTGAGGCAGTGGCGTTGGACTGGGTGATCTCTGGATAGGGGCAAAGGTACTCATGACCCAGTTTACTTCTGCTCTGAGTCTCACTACCTCATCCCGAAGTCCAGAGAGATGCTTGCAGATACAGCAGCACCTCAGTGTCCAGAAGGTCTGCCTGAATATGGTTGCCCCGCATCCACTGCATTGCACCACTCCCCACATTATACTACACTTATACTGCTATTCCAGTACTTGTCTGTTACTGAAGTTCTCCTTGTAGTTCCCTCTTTATTAATTAACTGTCCTAAAAATCCTGCCACTGATCCTCAGATACTTTTTTTAAAGAAGGAAAACAAACAAACAAACAAAGAGTCAAAACGCTTGTGCCGAGGACAGGCTTCCTTCCCTTTAAGCCCCTCCTACTCCACAACCCCTGTTATTCACTGCGCTTGGCTCCCATTAATCAGATTTAACAGGCATATGCTTGTATAAACACCTTGAGCTTCATTCTCAGGGTTTATGTAGCATCCAACGCCTTGTGTGTGTGTGTGTGTGTGTGTGTGTGTGTGTGTGTGTAAAATTCTCATTATACTTACTACCCCATACATAATTCTATATATTGTATGACACTCAGGGACATCTGAAGGGCCATGTGGAGTGGGGAAAATAACTTAGAAAAAAAGATAAAACTGTGCTCCCTCCATAACTTTGCATACTGCCATCCTGAAGTCATGGTAAACGAAATGAACACAGAGTAAAGGCCCTGCCTTGAGGCCCTATGAGACCCCCCAAAATCAAGTAACGAAAACAGTTTGTCTTGCCAGGTCCGAGACCCCACCAGATAATCCCAGTACACTTTAAGTTATGACTGCAAGTGGCAGTGTTGGTGGAAGGATTCAGCTCTAGGTCTCGAGGTTCACAGCTCTGCACTGTAATCACTAGGTTTCACTGCCTCTTCAGTATCGTGGTCCAACAGAACAGGGCAGCAGCCTACAGTACTCTCTCCCAGAATCTCTCTGGGCCCTCCTTCAATGGTGTCCAGCTTGTTGCAGTTTACTCATTTTAGGCTTGCTTCAAAATAACAGAATCATATACCACATAAACTACTATAAGTGGTTAATCCCATGATCCCTAGCAAATCCCAAAAGGCATATCCTCTATCGTTCTCACCTGTATGCAGCCTTCTAGTCCATCCTGGACCGCCCCAGCTCCCATAAGTCCTCCAATATGAAGGTGCTTCACCCTGAGGCCATACAGCTCATTGCCAACAAACAGAGAGTCCTGAAAATGAAAGAGTGATTAGCAGGGGTGGAAGCAGTTAGTAGGAGTGTCAATAAATACATCCAAGGGGATCAATTCAACAGTAACTGAACAAAAGTAAGTGGTTTTTATGACCATTTGTAACTGCATCTGATCTACATCTATCGAACCACCTGTCTGTCTGTAGTGGTGTGCAAGACAGGTTCGGTTCTTCCACCAAAATTTCCCAAAAGACAAAACTGTAACCCCACCATCAACTTCTACTGGTGACATTACTTGTTACCACTTTAGAAAGGAATTATTTATTTATAGTTTCAGATTACAACCTTTGAGCTGTACAGGCTCATTTCCAAAGGTTCCAAGTCAAAAATTGGGCATGACAAAATACATAGAATACAAAGGATTACAAATACCATTGATCGATTGTTACAGAGACAACATTTGGTGATGGATCAAACGTATAACTATTATTGTAAATAAAGGTAGATTACAGTTACATTTGCCAAGTGAAGATTGGGTAGAGGCGACACTAAGTTAGTGCAGTACATTGGTTATTCAGGACAGAAGAGTGCAGTGAAGATTCAGAGGCAAGAGATGATTGTGGCGATACTCCTCTGCTTGTGACATCACAGCCTGTTGCTGTGGAAATTATTGTGACCCCCCCCACCCTATGTTTGTGGCTCTTCCATATGTAATGCAGCTGCCTATTTTTGGTTCCTCTCAGCACAGGCACCATTTCCTTATGTTACAGGCTCTAAGCACTTCATTCTGACTCTTATGTCAATTACTAGATGATCTGTTAGCTGCCCTGTACCCTGTCAATGCACTTCTGTACACTGTCACTGTGACCATATTTCTGTGACTTGCTGTAATCTTGTATTATTGTTCTCCCTCACCCCCACCCCGAGTCACACCTGGAAATGAGCCGCTGCTCTGTGTGCTTTTTCCAGTCACCACTTTCCAAATAAATAAATGTCAAAAACAGAGGATTCTGACTGAGAAAACTTAGCAGCAGAACAGATGGACTCTGAGGGACAAAGATCATGTTTTCAGAAACATGTGCTCAGCAATATTGAGTGGGTATGCATGGAATAGAGAAAATATATGAAATACATGCAGAGCTGTAGCTATATAATATGTTTCCAAAGTTCTTCCAGAGACATCAAGTGCACTTTAAAACCTCAGGGCTGAGCTGTCATTTCATCCATCTCCATTTATTTTATTTTTATTTGACTGCTTTACCAAGAAGTGAACTGGGTCATTTGTCCCATTTTCAGCCACATCTGCATGTACAGAGATATGAACATATGACGTTTTCCCCAGAGGTGGCAGGGAAGGTTAGGGAGAAAAAGATAGCATTCAGGAAGTATAAGGAATCACAGTGAGCAGTACAGAGAACTGTACCAGTTAAGGCAGAAGGAAGCAGGGAGGGAAGTCAGAATAGCAAAGGCCCAAACTGAAGAAAAGATAGCCAACTCGGTTAAGAAGGGGGATAAAACCTTTTATAGGTACATCAGGGAGCGTAGAAAGACAAAGGGAGGGATAGTGAGGCTGAATAGAATGGACGGTGGGTGGGCAGAGAGGGACAGTGAAAAAGCAGGGATACTGAACAAATACTTCTACTCAGTATTCACAAAGAGAGGAGGGGGAGGTGCCTAATCCAATTAACAGAAGCACTCTGGATAGGGGGGGTTGATCCCAGTCCTTTCACATAAGAAAGGGTTCTGAAAGAACTTCTAAAACCGAAAGTGGACAAAGCAATGGGGCCTGATGTAATTCACCCCAGAATTCTAAAGGAATTAAGGGGAGAACTAGTGACACCAGTGACTACCCTTTTTAACAAATCACGGGAGAATGGTGTGGTACCTGAGGACTGGAGGAAGACGGATGTGATTCCCCTTCACAAAAGTGGGAGCAAGACAGAGGCAGGAAACTACAGACCTGTCAGTTTGACCTCTGTGGTAGGGAAAGTGATGGAATCACTTCTGAAGGAAAGAACTGATGAGTACCTAGAAGCCAGTGGGGTACAGGACCCAAGGCAGCATGGGTTCACAGCGGGAAGGTCATGTCAGATGAATCTAATTGATTTATTTGACTTGGTGACCAAAGTAGTAGACCAGGGAGGGGCTGTGGACATGGCCTACCTAGACTTTAGCAAGGCATTTGGCAGAGTCCCACACAAAAGTGTCAGTGGCTCAGCAGGTAGCACACTCACCTCTGAGGCTGGGAGATCAGCTGGCTGTGGGTTCTATTCTCACACCAGGCACTTGGGTTAATATCCCAATACTGACACTGTAGTGCAGCATGAGAGGCGTGCTGCACTTCTGAGGTGCTGTCTTTTGGATGAGACGTTAAACAGAGGTCCAATCTGCCTGTTCTGGTGGTAGTTCAGGTGGATGTTAAAGATCCCATGGCACTTCTTGAAAAGAGCAGAGGAATTTCCCCAGTGCCCTGGTCAAATTTCCCCTCATTCACTAAAAATACCACCTACAGCTTAATCTGGTTCAAGGTCAGTTGGCATTCATCTGTATCCCCTCCCCTCCAGGTCGTGCCTGAAAATAGGCAGGATTTGTCTAGTGCACTTACCTGGTCAACAAAAACCAAAAAAATAATAATAAAGAGGAATAATCAAATTAACCAGCCTGGGAGTGGGTCCCAGGGTGGTAGCCTGGGTAAAACATTGGCTGGACACAGAAAGTAATTGTAAATGGAGTCCACTCTGAAGAAAGAGTGGTTACTAGTGGGGTATCACAGGGTTCATTACTGAGTCCAGTCCTTTTTAATGTCTTTATAAGTGACATTGCAGAGGGACTGGAAGGAAAAGTATGCCTCTTTGCAGATGACACAAAGATCTGCACCAGGGTTGATACACAAAGAGGTGTGGAAAGGATGAGAAGGGACTTGGCAAGGTTGGAGGAATGGTCAGAAGTATGGTAGCTTGGATTCAATGCAAAGAAGTGCAAAATAATGCACCTGGGAAACAAAAACCCAGGGGAAGATTACACAATGGGGGAGGTAGTAACAACAACAAAATGGAAAGGCACCTGGGGTAGGCATATCAGATGACCTTAAGGTTAGCAAGCAATGTGAGAAGGCAGTAGGGAGGACTGGGAGGATACTGGGATGTATAGGGATAGGCATCACCAGCAGAAAACAGGAAGTTGTTATCCCTCTGTACAGACAGTTGGTGAGACCCCATCTGGAGTACTAAGTCCAGTTCTGGAGACCGTATCTCCACAAGGACATAGACAGGATGGAGGCAGTCCAGAGGAGGGCAAATAAAATGGTGCAGGGTCTGCAAGAGAAGCCATATGAGGAGAGACTAAATGAGCTTAATATGTATACCCTTGAGGAAAGGAGGGAGAGGGGGGACATGACAGAAACTTCTAAGTACCTCAGTGAAATCAACAAAGTCCAAGAGGGTAGCATCTTTCAGAAAAAGAAATATGCAAGAACAAGGGGACACAATTTAAAGATAATGGGGGGATGGCTCAGGGCAATGTGAGGAAGTATTTTTTCACAGAGAGGGTGGTGGATGCATGGAACAGCCTTCCTGAGGAGGTTGTGGGGTCTAAAACTGTCAGAGAGTTCAAGAATACATGGGACAGACATAAGCCAATTCTTGTGGTGGGTAAGAAGAAATAGGCTGTTGGTTAACTAGGATCTGCAGCTTATCCTGTAGGTAGGGAAATGGGCAGACTAGGTGGGCCAAGCAGTCCTCATCTGCCATCAAAGTCTATGTTTCTGTGTTTCTACAGTGATAATAGTAACATTTTTGTTGAAGCATTAGAAAAGAATAGATACAGAAGTCTGATGGGCTGCTCTCTTCCATTAGGGAGAGACAACTGTGGTGTCCAGCAATTATCTAACCTCTAGTGGTAGCTGGAGATGAGGGAGCCTGGAATCTGACCTCCAGCGATGACTGGATACGATGGATCCTGGAACCAAATGACCCAGGGTGGTGGAGTGGTGGATGTCTATGTACCACGTGTGGAAGTGCGCATGGGGGTCGTGTTGATGTTATTGTATGTTCCCTACCTTCCCTGTGGGAAAGCTTAAGAATAAAAAACCCTTCGAGCCATGCAGCATGAAGCCAGACACTCTTCTCCCTAGACTGCAAGAAGCTCCCAGAATGACATGCCAAAACACTGAGGTCTTGATCTTCCCCATGCCCCCGGAGAAGCCCTGCAATGAAGTAATCCATGGGCAAATTACCTGTATTGGTAGGCCTGGGGGGGGGGCAGTGAAATGGGCAGATATAGGGTACATCCTTGCCAGTGAAAAAGGAGAACAAACATAGTTTAAAAAAATAGCACTTGGTGCTAATGCATCAAAAGCTTTGCCGTTTAGGAAGAGGAGTAGAATCTTGGGGTAGTGGTATACTGTAAATAGGAATTATTGGCATGAGTGGGTGGTTGTCCCTTGTGAAGTCCCCCCCTTGGAAGGAGGTGGATTGTGTTTGAGAAGAAGGCAGCATTTGCCCCGACCCCACCACACAGGTTAGGGCCCTGGGAGGACCATGCAGGGGCCTACAGGCTTTGTCTCAGTGTCAGAGCGCTAGGATCAGAGTAGCACAGAACCCTCTGATGGGCTCTTTCTGCCTGTAACATGTGGGAAGGGAAGGACATAGGGTTGGAAAATGAGAAGTTTTTTTTCTGGACAGCCTGAAAGGGAGCTGGTAGTCATGCATTTGCAGGGCTGGACACCTTTTCTAGGAGGGGTGGACGCCACGGTTCGAAGGCACAGGTGCACCTTTGCCGAGCAGCCATGTTTAAGCTGCACTCTCGAGCTCATCCGGTGTGCCTCTAAGTGCTCAGTTTGGGGTTTGGAAGTTCCCATGCAGATGGAAAGGGTGGGAGCACAGGGGGTACGGATGGCTGGGTAACAGCCTCAGCACAGCAATAGCAGGTTCCTAGGTGGGCATCCCCTCGAGAGATGTGCATCGATGGCTTTTAGGCCTGTAAGTTTCCCTAAAGATGCCTGGTTGGAGTAGGATATGGGAACCAATAGCGGAAATTGAGGAAAATGGGCAAACTGCAATGGGGGTCAGAGGAGGTAACCAAAAATATCTGCCTGAGGTAGCAGCCACAATAAGGTAAAGAGTGAGGTAAAATCAAAGGCCACAATATTCAAAAGTGGCTGTTCGCACTGTACAAAACAGGGCCACATGCAAAATGGTATGCAGTCATCTGGGTAGCAGATTCATACAGGCAGTGCACCCTGTCCAGTGCCTGCTGCCTGTATGAAAATCAGGCTGTGGTAGCGCTGTGCAAAGTGCATATGGCACAGTGCCACTAGAGCCCCCTGCTGGTGACAGACAGCCAGGAGCAAAAAGGGATAGGCAACCCAAACAGGATAGCGCCTTTGGTCTTGGGTGCCATATTCAGCAGCTGGCATGCTAATGACTATATATGGCATGTAAGGTGCTAAGGGGCTATTAGCAGTTCAGTGGAATGCCTCAGTATGCAAATGCATAGAGGCATTACGTGCAGCTATGGCCGTTGCTCCCACCCTCGCCTGATACCCACACACTTACCCATGATCCCTGGCAGTCTAGTGATGCCCCTCCTATCTGATCCCAGATGACAAATGAATATTCCCTGGCAGTCTAGTAGTACCTTTCTCCCACTGGATCTCAGTATATTATGACTCCCCAGCAGTTTCTACAGTATGCAACAGTATGCACGGGCTTGATCCCAGTCAATCAGATGATGGCCAGCCGAGGTGCTGAGAGCAGGGTCTGTGATGGCCACTGTCTACAGTTCTGCTGGCTGTCCTGGATTGCCTTTTGTAGGATAAGCTGGTGCTGGAAGGGTGCTGGGGGTGATGAGAAGGTAGGCTGGGGAGGAGGGTGCCATAGTATACCAGGTACAGGGTGGGGGGGGTACCACAAGACTGCCAGGGAATATTCTTATATCATCAGGTGGTGGGGATACCACTAGATTGCCAGGGAATATTCATATGGCATTGGGCAGGATACATACAGTAGCCACACATACATAGATTCACACACAAAGATACATATATGCATCAGATAAAGACAGCATACACATGGATTATGGCTACAGAAAAAGGCCCATAGCTCCATCCACTCTGCCGACCCTACCTAACTACTCTGCTCTAGCCTTTGTGTCCACCCCACCTTTGTTTCTGCAACTGCTTTTCTGACTAATCCCATATGCTTGTCCCATCCTTGTTTGAAGCTGATTTGGGGGCACCACTAGATTGCCAGGGAATTTTCATACATCATTGGGGATTGGGTAGAGGGCAGGATTAACACTGGACTTCCAGGGTATCAGGGAAGGGTAGCACTGGCACCAGTGCTGCTGGGGGGCAGGAGTTCTGCACCACCGTGACATTATGAGTAGAGTTTTGGAAGTGGTAAATAGTGCTGCCTGAGCAGCCTTTTACCACTTCCAGAATCCACCTAATATACCACTATGCCCTATATGCAAGAGGGTACCCTCATTTGCATGAGTGCAGTGGTGCATTTAGTACGATCCTACTAGCCACTCAGCATGTGCTGTGGGCCCCTGAGAATATGGCCTCTGCCCCATTTGTACACACTACGTCCGGTTAGTACAGCACTATTGATGTAAGCATCATGCTAACCTTCTGAATATAAGGGCCAAAATGTCTTACTTGGTAGAAAAGCAGAGAAACCCCTGTGTGGGAAATGGACTACGCAAACTGAACTTTTAACTTCAAAATTCTGGAAATGTCAGCAGGGGAGACCCACTTACAAATGTATTTAGATACAGGGATCGTTCACTGCTGAACAGAACACGCCCTTCACTTGAGTGAGCATCAGGCACTTTGACACTGTAAACAATGTATCATGTTTAGTTGCCCTGACTGTTGGATGGTTGTGTTTCTCATACACTTATTAACAAGCGCTCAGATTGGACCATGATCTACAAATATTACTGTACGAGTGTCTGGAATGTTTAAAAAACCCATCCCGATTGGCTAAACATTGTGTCATGATTTATAATTACATTCTCTACCTACAACTTTAGGGAGCAAAGACGATCACTAGACCATCAAGATCCACCCTTCCACTAGCTCAGAGGAATGCCCTGGCGTGCCTTTTTCTTCAAAAGTACTTGCTAAATCTGAGACAAAATATTATTTTACATCTGCTTTTATGCAGGTTCAGTTACCAGTGGTGGGTGAAGTTGGGAAACTGTATTGCCAAAAACTACACAAAGTTGCCCAACTTCACGTAGCGCGACATGCCACCTTGCATAGTTCTTCACCTAGGGCAGTTACCCACTTTTCCAGGTGAACTGCCATTACGCATAACTCCTCACCCAGCAACATTGGTGCTTGGCACTCAAAGTGCCACTATGTGAAGTTTATTTTGGTTAAAAAACATAAAAATCACCCCCACCCACATAATACATTTACTCACCCTCCTCCCCCACCCCAAACCATTGACTATCACCACCCCCCCTTGTTCCTCTACCCCACAGAAGCATCCAACCTACCCTCCTCCCCAGCCTTAGTGAGGTAAATGTTTCGGTGCTACTGGTGCCAGTGAAATAAGTAAATTGTGCGCAACTGTGTCCAAAACATAACCTTCCCTCACCCATGTATCAATTCCCATCTCCCCCTCCTCCTCCCATCCCAACCCAGTCAGTTATACACACACCAGTTCCCCATTTTGTAGGCATCCATAACACCATTTTCACCCCCTTGAGGATACAGTTATAGTCCCACAGAGGGCAACTGGCACAGACCTCCCTCCGTCTTGGCCGCCTGCTGTCTAGTGAATGAAATTGCACTCATGCTTATAGTAATCATCTGATCAGTCAGATGATAACGATAAGCACCAGTGCAGTTTCATAAATTAGATGTTGCCGGCTGGTCGAGATGGAGGCAGTGCTGTGCCAGTTGCCTACCATGGGACCCTAACCACATCCTTTAGGGTGTCATGAGGGAGGGTGGTATGGGTACCTTTAGGGTAGTGGGATAAGGGGCTGTAATGTACTGGGCTGAGCGTGGGGAGAGAGAGAAATGGGATCTCATTCAAGTGTGGAGGAAGGGTATGTTTTGGACACAGGTACATATGACATGCTTACTTTATTGATGCTGTAGCACCCAAAACTTTACTTCTCCAGGACAGGCAGAGGAGGGTGGTTTGGTTCTATAAGGTTGGGGGGATAGGGGCTTTTCAATGGTCATGGCTGGGGGAAGCAGGGTTCGTAAATGTACTACGTGGCTGGGGGGTAGCTTTAAACTTTTTCCTTTTTTTTAACTTCAGCAGGTGAAATTCATGAAACATCACAACCCTTTGTAAAGTGCAAAGTTCCCGACTTTGCACCAACTTTGTCGGCAAAGTTTCAAGTTTGCAGTATCTATAACAGTTACATATGCATCATTTGGAGAAATTAATATTGTTTATGAAAACAGGAAAAAATATGGATCATTTGGAAGTGTAAATATAATGTCTGAAAAATTCAAACATTACAAGCCACCGCAGATTAACACATGTTCTGTCATAGCAAGAGGCTTTGCACTGCGTGAGGCCATGTCAAATCGCTGAATTGTGATCACTACTGTATTATGAGTCCAGGTTGAAGGTTGGGAATAAAATATTTAAAAAAAAAAAAAAAAACAGACCTGATACAGTCCAAAGTCGATGCTGATGGCAACCAGGTATCGGATGTCCCGCCCACTCCGGACATCCCGCAGCTCCAGCTGGAGGTCGTGCCACTTCCCGTCATTCACCGACACCTGGTCCAGGAGGAGTTCCACGGTATGGCTGGTACCCCGGTTGATGACTAAGGATAACTGGCCAGAGTGGAGCTGGGGATGGATGGACAGACAAAGCAGTCAGCATTATGGAAGGTTTAATTAAGAAGATGTAGGTGTGTCCTTGTTATCTAGTGCATATTTGCATGAATCTAGTACTATATGTGTCCTTTATTACCATTTGGTTATTGAGTAACAAAATATCCATCTCCCCCAGTTGCAGAGGATTTAAATTAAAAATCTTGATGAGGTTTATCCTAAGTTCTTTGAGAACTAAATTTACATACTAAATTGATCAGATGCTGGAGGGGTTGTGGGTAGGCAGGTACCCCGTCCCATATATTCTGAGGCGGCCAATGAATGGACCCCTTTTGGAAGGAGGTCCACAATTTTTTGAGTACTGAGTACTCCCCATCACAATACCTAGATCTTTCCAGACAATGATTTGGGGCACCTTTGCACATGAGGATCTGGGAAAGCGAGAGACCAGTATTTATAGGCTCATTGTGGCCCTGCTGTCAAGGCCATTACTGTGAAAAGACTTAGCCAGCTGTCTATCTTATGTCACTCAGGAGTTGGGCTCAACAGAGCAGACCGAATAAAATTCAAAACTTTGAAATGAGATTAAAACATTTATTATATTAAAACCACAGCAGAGGATTTCTCCTGCCGCCACCGTTTCACACTAATACGTGCTTTATCAAGGTGTTCAACGTATTGGTGTGAAATGTTGTTGGCGGCAGGAGAAATCCTCTGCTGTGATGTTTTAATCTCATTCCAAAGTTTTGGATTTTATTCAGTCTGTTCTGTTGAGCCCGGCTCTTGAGTGAAATAAGATTGGAGTGATGCACACCTGTGGCTCTTGGAATTGATTCAGTGCTCCCTAAGAGAAGAAAGTTAGCCAGCTGCCACCAACCCTGACTGGGTTTATTAGTAGGCTGAAAGATACTAGAAGCATTGACAGTCTTAACTAGGGTTGTTTGGAATCCAACGAATGGAATCAGATTCATAATATTCAATTTTTGGGTTTAAGGTTTTCAGAACTGCAGTCCAAAAAACATAATTCCTAAACTGAATCCTAAAACCTATTTTTACATACGAATTTAGGATTTAAAATCCGAATCCAATTTTTAGGTCCTTTTAGAATCTGAATTGGAATTGGATTAGGATTTAGAAGTTCCTGAATTCCTAAATCCAAAAATCAGATCGTTATCAGCCAATTCTGAGCATCCCAAGACTTAATGTAATGTTAGATATGAGAATGGATGAGTTTTATGTGATATGGTCTGAAGCTAATGAAATATCAGATGAACCTACTTCTCACAGCAATGACAACAACACTACAGTTGAAGAGGCCATATAATGGAGCTTTCTGTGATACAGGGCCTGATACCATTACAATGGCACAAATCTTTTTTAACACTTGATCGACGTACTGATATTAGCATTATGTGTTACTTTGTTTATCATGTATGTACTGTTATACATTACAAAATCAATACAAAAAATGTTTAAAAAAAAAAACAGTTGTTGAACTAATACTCGACGTAACTTCACTGAACACAGAGTTGGGGCTGGAAACAGCCATACAGAAATTAGTTCCTTGCTGAATTACCAGGCCTTAGTCATCTAACCAGTAAATCATGTAAGAACAAAAGAAATGTAGACAAAAAACCCAAGGGTCCAGGATGTTTGTTTTTTACCATACAGACAGCTGTAACATTCAATATCATGTGAAATACCTGTAGCTTTTGTTAAATGGAAAGTGTTACATTTTATGGACATTGGCACTATGGAGAGGAAAACTGCTATTGATGAACCCTCTAAGTACTCAAAATAAATTAATTGTTCTGCCATTTCCTCCTGGGAATACAAATTCTGTTTAAATATGATCCACATGACCATCCCCTCTTCAATGAATTATATGCTTCATCCAGCAATACTATTCTCCATGAGTAACTGATCCAGCTTGGGTGTTAAAGATTCGCTCCTCACTTGTACCATTTTCAATGGGAACCTGTTTCATGGGTTTAGCACTCTTTGGGTGTAAAACTACTTCCTCACATTATCCCAAATTCTATTCCAATCAGAAAAGTAGGGTGAGCTCTAGTGTTGTACAGAACTGCGCATCCTGCTTCTGACAGAAATCTGCAGAAGTTAGCCAAATTGCGAACCCATGGTGGAATAGGCCTTTTCTGCTGTGAAAAATTGTGGAAACTGGAATTTGGCCAGTCGATGTGGAATCCCATGAAAAATGGCAACATTCCTCCATTGCTACAGTTTTTCTACAGAACGTGTTTCTGCAATTTAAAAAAACAAGAATGCAGGTCACATTAAAAACCTGCAGTTTGTGTTAAAAAAAGATGGTGGAATTCCACAAAATTCACCACAAAATGTTGTCAAGCTTAGCAGAAGCAGCAGTGCCATTCCACCATAGTAATTACATATTCTGTACAACAGCAGTACGCTCTCTAGTTCAACTGCCATGAACAAGATGAAAATGAGTCTAGAGGAGCAATCAGTACAAAGGTCCCCACTCCCAAGTGTGGGGCTGGTCCCAATGTACACTTTGAGCGCAGAACATCTTGTTTTACTTGCTGTTTACTGCAGTATAGTAGACTGTATTAGAATAACTTTGCTTACTTCTAGGCTGACATCTTCAGTAACTAGAAATCCCAGAATCCCTTGCAGCTGACATCAGAGCAGGACTGCAGCAGTAGGAGATTCAATAGGCTGCAGTGGTATATCCTGTTTTCCTGTTTATGCAATGTCTTTATGCTTGGTGACATTTTATCTAAGTGCCTGGACTGGCACCCTAATTGCACATTGGTTGGAGGGCTAAAAGATACTGTTTTCCACCCTCTAGGGATGTATAAAAAGGGTCTCTTGTCCCCCAAAGGAATTCTTCTGCTTGGTTCCAATCTAAAGGTGTTGTTTCAGCTTCATAGAAACATAGAAACATAGAATTTGATGGCAGATAAGGACCGCTTGGCCCACCTAGTCTGCCCATTTTCCTACCTAACAGATAAACTACAGATCCTAGTTAACCAACAGCTTACTTCCTCCTACCTCCCACTAGGACTGCCTTATGTCTGTCCCATGCATTCTTGAATTCCCCCACTGTTCTTGACTCCACTACCTCCTCAGGGAGGCTGTTCCATGCATCCACAACCCTCTCTGTGAAAAAATACTTCCTCACATTACCTCTGAGCCGTCCCCCCTCTATCTTCAAATTGTGCCCCCTTGTTCTTGCACATCTCTTTTTTTGAAAGATGCTACCCTCCAGAGAGGCCTCTTGGCCCAGGAATGCTGGCATGGTTCATGGGTTTGGGTAGCACTTGCTAACAAACACTGCGTTAAATAGAGCACATGTTCAAACAAGAACTGTAAAGATAAAACAGTCAGTAATAACAGAATGTTCAGTCTTATGCGTCCAACTCTTGGGTGGTCTCCTGGGCTAAAAAGTCATTTCGAATTTTTTTTTCAATTGTTTACCTGCTTTGGCTGGATCTTCATACAGGAAAGTCTTACCCGTGTTCGTGAGCTTCATTTTAGTGGATAGTTGAAGGGAGTGGGTAACTCCTAACTCCTGAAGACCCACCTGTACCGCATTGAGGGGTCTGTGGTGCACCCTCATCACAACACTCTGATCAGGAAAACAGTGTATCTGAGTTCCATCTTGCAGAAAGAGCTAATCATTTTAACATTCACCAGGATCTGACATCTGTGAGTATAGCCGTCTCTGAAAATTCTTGTAAGAAAAGCTATACATGCAGCCAAGAGTGAATTTTCTTAATCAGCTCTGCTGACCTCTGTTAAGGATCCTAGGTGTTTCTGACATATAATTGCAAACGTTGTCAGTGCCGCTACCAAGTTTCACACTGTTGGCATGCTTATTGGAGGTATAAACTGTAACAATGCACCGACAATTGCTAATGCTTTCAGCATTCAGTTTTCTGACCTGTTGGCTTTCACCTCTTTGTTTACTGCATCTAATTTACAGGATCCACCTGAGAACCCACCACCTGCATCTGCATCCCACTCACCTTTCTACCTCAAAACTGTGTCAGTAGTGAGACTCGTAGATACCTGGCCAGCCTTGCCCCCTTTACTAGTGCTGTGCATGACAGTATGAAGTCTAAACTTATCCGTCTGGGCACCCATTTCCTCACCTTGCCAATCACCAATCTCTGTAACACATCCATTATTATTGGATCTATCCCCAACTTATGGCAGGTTGCCAGGGTTGTACTGATTTTTAAGCAAGGCACTCTTACAAATTATCAACCCAGTTATCCTATGTGCTATTAGCAAATTATTAGAGAAAGTGGTAGTGTCCCAGTTGACAGATTATATTCAGAGATATGAACTACTATCCTTGGAGCAGCATGGCATCCATAAGGGATATAGTACCTCCACTGCCCTTGCCAAGGTCACATCAGAGATTAGGGTTGCTATAGATCAAAGCAAGCTGACTGGAGTGATCTTTGTAGATTTCTCCAAGGCTTTTGATCTGGTAGACCATAAACTCCTGTGCTCCAATCTTCATTCTTTTGACTTGCCAGCCCCTGCCCTAGCCTTGGCTTACAAACTACCTACAGGGAAGGAAGCAGCTTGTTAAGTTTAACAAGTTGCTCTCTGAGCCAACTCTTGTCAAGACTGGAGTCCCACAGGGGTCTATTCTGGGACCAATCTTATTCTCCCTATTTGTTAACGACTTAACTCAGGTGCCTGTCCATAGTAGTGCTACCTTATATACTGATGACCTGGTGCATCTAACCAACTCACAGGACTTTAGTATCATTAACTCACAACTAAAGACTGACTTTTGCAAAATACAATCTTGGCTCCTGTCCAGCAAGTTAGTCCTTAACCTCAGGAAAATGCAGGCTATGCTCTTTGGCTCTCTGGCCTAAATCAGAATGTGTCCTGAGCCCCTGAATGCCGCTAAAGCTGATGGGTCTCTTGTGATGATTGCTGACTCTTTCAAATACATGGGAGTCACCCTGTATCCTCAGATAGACCTCTCCCTGCACATACGTAATGTGAGCAAGTCAGCAAACAGTAAGTTGGGCCTGGCCTATTGGGCCAAATGCATTCTCACTTCAGCCGTGCACCTTGCCCTGGTAAAAAAAATACTCCTCCCCACTCTTAGTTATGGGTTCATTACCTTTACACATACCATCAAGTCCAATCTATCCAAATGGGATGTTGCCTACAACGACATATGTTGTTTTGCCTTCTCTGCCCCTCGACTCACTTATGATTGTGAATTATATAACAAAATTGACTGGCTAACTCCAGGAAGTTTATCATACTTTTGCTTTGGGCTGGTTCATTGATAAAGTAGTCACAACTGCTACCCCTCCAGTCTTGGCGAAACTACTTAATCTTGTCAACCCAACATACCCACTCAGTTCTAATGACTAATCTGTGTTCCTTGTTCCTAAAACCTGTACATTGATGGGTGACTGGGCATTTGCTGTCTCTGCACCAAGGCTATGGAACTCTCTCCCAGTACATGCTTGTTGCACCACCTCTCACCTCAGTTTTAGATGGTCCCTATGGAATCATCTGAACTCTAACTCTGCCTGCAACTGTACTGAATGTCTGGTGTCCTCCCCCTTACAAATGGTGCATTTTATCGTTTAGTCAGGTTTCTGTCCAGATCCATGCTTGAGTAAAGTTGTATCTTAAATGTATTACATTGTTTAACTTTGCTATGTTCTTTGTTACCTTTTATTGTACTGCTGCCTCCTCACTGTTACGCCTTTACATTGTCTGCATATTCTCTGTAACTTCCCAGGTCATATTCGAAAATGGGCATATATCTGTCTAGCGTGCTTATCTGGTCAACAAAAGCTAAATAAATAAAGTGGTCCTTATCTGCCGTCAAAGTCTATGTTTCTATGTATCTCTTCCAGAGCAATCAATAAGGTTCTTGGTAGCTTGGTGTTTGCTGGTCTTTTCCAAGGGATGATCACATATGCTGTATGCACCGTAATGTCTAAATAATCCCCAAATGGGTACAAAAATAAGTCCTGGGCATACTGAATCCGATCCATTCCTTCCAAGCCTTCCAGAACACCACTGATCCTCACATTAAATGCCCATGCCATGTTCTCCAAGTATTCAAAGCATAGGCGTAAAATGTTATTTTCTTTTAATAACCCCAGTAACAGCAGTGAATGTTAATAGTTATCAGTTGCCACTCTCACTTTGGTGGTTACTACAGCACCTCAACTTTAGATTCCAGTACAGTCACTCAATTATTAAAGACTTCCACATTTGCATCAAAGTTCTTAAGCACCTGCAGAATGCCCCTCAGCTATGGCTCTGCCTCCAAACTGGCCTCCTTGTGAGCACCATTCTGGGTTTTACTGCTAGTGGTCCCCTGCATCTTTTCCTTTCCTGGCTCATGCTGCGTCATCTGTCATGGTAGTGACATCTGCAATCTGGCTCAAACTTGGTACCGCTGTAGAAATCATGATTCTCCACCAAGATACCAAACTTAAAAACTTAAATTGAAATATGTATATGTTAAATTAAACAAACAGAGAGCATGTTCTGCAGACCACACAAAAGTACAGCTGCTGCTGTTGGCTGCTGGCTCCACTTCCAAGGAAGATCATCTTCAGGATGGTCACATACAGAACCAAGAATGGGATGCAGGACTAGAGATATCCAAAATCCCTCCAGGGAGTAGTGCATTCGGGAAAGTCAGGCAAGTGCCTCACTAGGACACCTAGTCCTAATACATACCTTCTCAGCAAACTTGATGACATTCCAGGAAACAAACAGCTAAATAAATGAGTAATTTGGAGCAGAAAATAAGTAACAAGAGATATTCATTAAGGGCACATAGGTAAGAAGATGCTGATAAAAGCAGTCCCAGTGCTTTGACCACTGGGGGTCTTCACTGCCAGCATAAAATAGTGATTGTATGACGCGACTTGCAAATTTGCTTGCTTTTTTCAGGTACTGATTTTTTACATTGAAACATTTAGGTGTCTGGAGAATAACTGTGAACTCATTACAATGAATCTTGGTATCGAAGCACTGATAATGTCATTGGTTTTCTGTCTGTGGGTGTCTTGAACCGTTTTGATATGATACAAATGTCCACTTGTTTAAGACCCCAAAAGTCACTTGATTTGTTCAGCCATACGCTGTATCAACTGCCTCATAGTTTTTCCTGACATAAACTAAATTGCATGGGCATTTTATTGCATAAACAACTTGTTCTGTTTTACAAGTGATAAAATCTCTGATTGTGACTTTTGTTGTCTTTATAGGTATTACAAAAGGTTTTTAATCTCCTTGTGTTGTTACAGTTAACATTGTCACCACTAGGGTAACATCCCTTTATATTCACTGCCCATAGTAATACTGCACTTCTTGTGTTCTGAACTGGATGTGCAGAGTGGGACACCCTATCACCTAAGCCTCACACTCTTCTGGATACAAAATGGCTTATCCCTACAGACAATCTTGCCTACCCTTGTGGCTTTTAGTTTTATTATTAAAAGTATAGAAACTAACATCAAATTTACATTGGGTTGTATCAAGAACTATTTAAATTGCAAAAGTTATACATGTTTGCAAGTGTACAGCAAATGATTAAAACTTGTGTACAGTATATTGATTTTTTAAGCCGTTCTGAAGAAGTGACTAGTTCTGTCATGCAATGTTGACAAATAGCATGCTATATCCAGAATATGAACTAAATATATGATTTGCTAAACAAAAACAGGTATATAATTTAAGCATATAATACAATAATCTGCAAGCACAATGACATAACTCAGATAAATACTGTTGAAAATGTAATTTAAAAGTCATTAAAGAACTGGTCTTATGGAATGGGTCAGCCAATCTATTCCAAAAACCAGAGACAGCAACTGAAATTGCTCTCGAGCCCATTTTAGTTTTACATAAATGCATTTCCAAACAGATATTATCAGCCAAATGCAGATTATTATTGGAATAACTGACAGGCATGAGGTCCTTAAGTGCTGAGGAGTCAGAGGAAAAATAACCTTGTAAACAAGACAGTCAATAAGGCTATAACTATCTTTCATAATATTGAATGCTGCAGCTGCCTGGGTGGCAGAAAACAAACATGACAGATACTTGGTCTATTTTCAGCAAACATTTCCTATGTTCCTAATGGAGCCCAGGGTCCCCTGAAATGCATCCAGGCTGGGTGATTTACCTGTTACATATATAAAGTGTTTGTAGCCATAATGATCCTTTGAGAACTAAAGACTCAGAAAGTGAATACCTATTATTGAACTCACATCAATACTTTACAATGAAGCCCAAGTATACTTTGACATAGATACAAAGATACATAGAAGATGACGGTAGATAAGGACAACTTGGCCCACCCAGTCTGCCCTATTAATCCCTATCTAGTGTAAGGCCCCATGCCCAAACTGAACTCTGGAGCCCCCCCCCCCCTTGCCTTCAATATACCCCTGTGTCTAGTCCACCCCTTCTTAAATTCTGTGACCATTTTAGCCCCCACCACCCCCCTCTGGTAAGCTATTTCAGGCATCTACCACCCTCTCCATGAAAAATGTTTTCTCATGTTTCCCCTGAGCCTTCCCCCCTCTAATTTCATTTTGTGCCCCCTTGACTTGGAGCATCTCTTCCTTTGGAAGATGCTTCCTTCCTGCACTCTGTTTATACAGGTGATGTATTTTTATGTCCCAATCATGCCCCCTCCTTTTTCCTCCAGAGAATAAATATTTTAACTCCTTTAGTCTTTCCTCATAGGTCTTGTCCCACAGGCCCTGCACCATTTCCGTTGCCCTCCACTGCACTGCCTCCACCCTGTCTATGTTCTTCCATAGATGGTTCCTCCAGAACTTGACGCAGTATTCCAGGTGTGGTCTCACAAGTGTCTTAAACAGGGGCAAGATGACCTCCCTCTTTCTACTCGTGATACCCTCCCTTTTCATCCAAGCATCTGGCTAGCCTTTCCAGCAACCTTATTGCACTGCCTAGTTTCTCTTAGGTCCGCTGAGATGAAACCTCCCAGGTCCCTTTCCTGCTTCATGACTGTCTGTAGCTCCCCACCTAGTTCATACTTCGTCCCTGGGTTTGTGTGCCCTATGTGCATGAGTCTGCATTTCTTTGCACTGAATTCCAACTGCCATTCTTCAGACCATTGCTCCAGTTTTTTGAGGTCTTCTCTCATTCTTTCAACACTCCTTTGTATGTCCACCCTATTGCATACCTTTGTATCATCTGTGAAGAGGCATACATTCCCTTCCACTCCCTCTGCAATGTCCCCAATAAAGACACTGAAGAGGATCAACCCCAACACCAACACCTGCGACACCCTGCTCATCACCTCTCCCTCTCCAGAGTACTCCCTGTTTACCACAACCCTCTGACTCCTCCCATTCAGCCAGTTCTCCACCCACAGAACTGTTTTAGGATCCACCCCTTGGCTGCACAGTTTATTAATCAGCCTTCTATGGGGGACGGTGTTCAAGGCCTTTCTGAAGTTCAGATAGACCACATCCGCTGCACCTCTCTGGTCCACTACCTTAGTTTCCCACTCATGCCACAGATTAGTACAATGAGTTAGTGCAAAACACAGTGCTTATCCTAAACACAGTAAAATTTAGGGTTAGATGTATAAGTAAATAAATGCCATATAAGGCAGTGTATGTGTGTTAGTGTGTGTGGCAATGCTCTGAGTGTGTAGACAGTGCACTACTATGTTATACTGGAATATATAAGTGTATAAGTATTTGTCAGTGTGTGTGTGTGTGTGTGTGTGCTGTGCGTGTGTGTGTGTGTGTGTGTGTGTGTGTGTGTATCACAACAATTAGAAAGTGCTGTTAGGTGTCTTAGTGGTTAGTGCAAAAATTGCTAGTCTACATTCCCCTGCTATCTAGATCAGTTTCAGCATTATGCATGTCACTGCTGATTTAAATGAGGTGTTTAGTGGCAAGCTCCCACTCTCTGATGTCCCTTGGAGCCTGTAAAGAAGAAAACTGTCCCTCAACGTCTTTTTCTTAATCTGTAAAAATGGGTATAGACACTGCATGTCTATGTTATATTGGAATATATATGCATATATATACGTATATGTATTAGTCAGTGTGTGAGCATCACAACAATTAGAAAATGCAATTAGGTGGCTCAGTAGGTAGTGCAAAACTTGCTAGTCTACATTCCACTGCTATGTGTATCAGTTTCAGCCTCAAGCATGTCATTGCTGATTTAAATGAGGTAGCTAGTGGCATTCCCCAGCCTCCAATGTCCCTCGGAGCCTGAAAAGAAGCAAGCTGTCCCTCCAATGTCTCTTTTTTATTAATCTGTAAAAATGTGTGTAGACAGTGCACTGCTATGTTATACTGGAATATATATGCATATATGTGTATAGGTATTTATGCGTGTGCATCACAACAATTAGAAAGTGCAGTTGGGTGGCTTAGTGGTTAGTGCAAACATTGCTAGTATACACATTTCTCACTGTCCACAATCTCAGTATTTTGCAGCAGTATTGGCTCTTTCTAGAGTTTGTTATATACTTGGTGACATGGATGTACAGTAGTAGTAAAATAAGTTTATTCAGGAAATAACCATCGAGCCAATGCTAATTTTAAAAGGTGTCCAACAGGGATTTACAAAGAAATGTACACAACAATAAAATATAACTAGCAGATTTTTTTTATCTCCACAGGAGTATCTGATTTCACCAGCAGTTTGTGGTGTACGTTTGGGAGGGAGGGCTGCTCAGCTAGGAGGTAAGGGAGATTTGTTTCTTGTATTTTTGTGTGTTTAAGGTGTAACAGCTTCAAACACAAACAAGCTAAATGATGATTCTGAGCTGTCTTTGTTTCTTGGGGAAGTGAGGTCACTGAGGATTGGTGGCTAATTGGAGGGTAGGGGAGGGCCAGACAAGCAGCTTTGTTTTATCTGCACAGGAGTATCTTATTTCACCAACAGTTTGTGGTGAGTGTTTTGGGGGAGGGCATCTCAGCTAGGAGGTTTAAGTGGCTGCCTGAACACCAACTAGGGGCCCTGCAGCTTGGCAGGAAGTCCCGCCTCGAGAAGGTACCATGGGGAGGATAAAAGAAAACACTCCTAACATGTCCCCACACATGTTACTTCCCAGCATGTGAGTGGAACAGCACAGGAGTGGAATATGTGTAAGGTTCATGTCTCAGGTGTTGGCAGGCATCCACAAGAGGAAGCAAGGGGCTCTGCCAGCCCAGTAAGATAAGGTAGACTACCTGTGTACTGGTTGTTGCCTGTTTAAAAAGGTGTACTGTCAGTGGAATGGAGGAAACAATGGTGTAGGTAGGGAGGGTAATAACTACAAAGGTAAGCTAAAGGCAACCGAAACACACAGTAGCATGGGAACAGAGGCAACACCTAATCTAGGATGGAGGGAGAATTCAGTTATCATAAGTCACCAAGGAACCAAAAAAGGGAACTGAAGGAAAATCCTATCTAGGGTATTTTTTAATTTTATTTATTTTTATTTTATTTTTAGGGTAAGGGGTAGAACACAGATTCAGAAGGAGAAAGGTAAAGGGAAGCCGGGTTGGGGGGGGGTTAGTGATAAGAGACGCCTAAAGACAGGGAAGCAAAAAGTCAGAAGGATAAACAAATTATCAGGCATGGAAGTAGTGTAGTGTAATGGGTGTAGGGCTGCGATCTTCAGAGACACAATCTGAAGACTGAGGTGTTACCCCATATGCAGGCACCTCTTTGGACTGAGAGCAGAGGTTGCTGGACTGTGGGCTGAACTGGCATGAATACAGGGCGCCATCTTTCTCACGCAGGGCCACCTAGTTTTCTGCTGCTCCCTCAAGGAATGCCTGCAAGGAGGCAGAGAGGCTGCACCTTTGTGGGCTCCGAGAGGGAGGTGTGAGGAAGGAAGAAGAGCACTCCTCAGACTTTACTGCTGTGCAATTTCTTTGCCATTCTGGCAGGATGTGGAAGCCTTAAGGAGGCACCCAAGGCAGGAGTAAGAGACAAGATGAGAGTCCTCAAGGGAGCAGGCCCAAAGAAGGGTGGGTGAGTCCCAGCCAAGAGGAGGCAGTTGTTGGGGGGGGCTCCATAGTTATGGGTATTGAGCTGGGGCAGGGGAAGGGAGAAACAGGGTAATACAGTGCATTCCAGGCACTTCAGTGGGGAGGACTGCAGGGTGGATTTAGGGGATCACCAGGGAAGGGGGTAGGGAGGGAGCTTGATGTTTTTGTCCACCTGGGGATAAATGATCTGGCAAGAGAAGCTGTAGAGGTAGTGCAGGATAGGTTTAGGGAGCTGGGGAGAGGCCTGAATCATGCAGCTTGCACTGTGGCCTTCACTGAGGTGCTACCTGTGCACAGTCGGGGGAAGCTAAGGAACTTCACACCAGGTCCTTCAATGAGTGGTTGAAGGTATGGTGCAGGGAGGAGGGCTTTGGCTACATCGGGTACTGGAGTCACACCTGGAAGGATGGAGGCTTATACAAGGGAGATGGCCTCCATTCATCCAGGAGGGGAACAGCAGTCCTGGCTGGAAGGTTTAACTGCTACTTGGATGAGCATTTAAATTAGCCAAGAAGGGGAGGCAGAAAGACTGAATATGGCAGAGATTGCTCCCTTCCCCCAGGACAAGTATAACAGGGAAAATTAACCAAGGGAGAAGAAATTCCCCGGAGGCTGACTGAAGCAAAGAGAAGGTCAAGGCAGGCAACTCTAGAGAAGGAACTTCAGTTCGAAGAAAAAGGAAAGAAGGAAAGTAGAAAGATAGAGCTGTGCAGAATATAAAATTCCACCTGTGGAATGCCTGTGGAATTACCATTCCATTTCTGCGGAATTTCACAGGATTCGCACAAAACATCTGCAGAATTTCACCAAATTTTACATTTCAGTTATTCTGCAAAAATTTTAAAAGTATGTATCTAACTGTAGAAAGTTAGTAATGGCTTACTTAAGTGTACCAAATGTCAGAGACATAGCTTGAAAAGGGGATGATTTATGGGTGGCCAAACATTTGATCAAAATTAAATTTTCAGTTATTGTGATCTCATTTTAAAATTTCTTATCCAAATTTCTCTACAGTTTCATGATTTACAGAGACATACAACATAGGTATGTGTACCTCATTTTAAGTCCCAAGTTTCAAAGGTAGCTGAGTTATAGGTAGCCAAACATTTTGCCAACATTTAGATTTCTGTTATTTTAGAATAATGTTGACAGTATTCATTGAAATGTCATACAATTTTACAGGTATGCAGGTTATCACTACATTTATATACGTACATTTTTTCAGATTTCTAGCTTCAAATGGGACTGAGTTAATGTCCTGCCAAATATGTTGCAAATATTTAAAATTCAGTTATTTCCCTCTAATTTTTAAACAACATATCCAAATTTGACAAGATATGAAACATTTAAACTACAATGCCACATGGGCATTTCTAACAAAGTTCATATTTACAGCTCTAAATGGGAATATATTAAAAGTAGTCAAACTTTCACAACATTTTAAGATTTCATTTTGCAAGCATGTAAAGTAGAAATTTATAAACCCCTGAAATGTTAAAACTACAGAATGCAATGCAATTAAATTTGGTAGGTTGTTAGACCTTACAAGGAGACTGTGTGTGTCAATTTTATTAACTGCTTGCTGCCAGAAATTGCAAAATAACATCTGTACTTACAGTGAAATTCCTTGAGTCTCTACGACAATTGCGGAATTTCATGAAAATTCCATAAAACTGGAATTTGCTAATTTCACTCAACCTTATCTGGGGGACTCAAAATAAAATATAGGGGTATGAAAGGCAGGTAGTGCAGGGGTTCACCAGGTTCAGGAGTTGGATGCATAGTTTCACCAAGAAATGGACAGCTGAGCTGGGTAGCACACCAATGGCAGACCCTCCAGTTGGAGCAAGGAAGTACAGAATGTCAACAATTCCAACTTGAATGCAGGCCAAACATACCCAGTAAATTGATGATCCAGGGAGTCTGATGTACATGCAAGTCTGGGACTCAAAAATATGTAGTGGGGGAAGACAATGTATAGGGCACCAGGAAGAAAGAATTCTGGCTGCTACATCAGGATAGTGTGATAGGAAGAGCAGTAGATGACTGTCATTTTAAGGGATTTTGTCACTGTAAAGAACAAAGAGGATATTAGTGGGATCAGTAGTTCTACTGAGTCAGTCTGGCTACACTAAGGGGGGGACAGCAAAATAGTCACCCAGAGAGGAACCGCAGGACTGCAAAAAGCTCAGCCCAGCCAATCAAATGAAGTAGTGATACGTGCATTGTGAATGTTAAATTCCAAAACAAGAATTCTGGATGCTACATCTTTATGCTGCCATAAATATTTGAGAAAATGTTACCAATATTTTTTGTGGTTTGTTTTCTGATATACAAACCAATTTATCCAGTTGTGTTAGTTACCAGGATACCCTGACATCAGATATGTATGTCAAATGTTAAGTCTCCGCCTGCAAGAGCAGAGAAGTTACAAACATCCACATTTTTGAGAGTTTCTACAACATTTTGCAACTATTCACATAGTAAAAGTTTGAACCCCTGTAACTTAAACATTTCTTTTTTTTATCACTTCCATATTTGTCGCCTTTCTGCGTCGAGACCAGCTTGGGGCATCCAGCTGCCGGCCCTGCCCACCCAGAGAGCTGGGTGGCTCATACCGCACCCAGGAGGGTCTGGGACGGCCATCATGCTGCCCCACCGGAGGGCCTCCTCTACCACTCCTAGCCAGGACAGCCCCAGATCCTCCCCAACGGGACTCCTCGCAAGTCCTCCGGGCAGTGCAGGGCACGGCCATCAAGCTGCACAGTCGCGCCCAGCCATTTTCCTCCAATTTTTTGTCCCTGGGGGATGCAGACGTGCAATGACGTCAGGCACAGCATGCCGACGTCCGCCGCACTTCACCCCCAGCTGCCATCACACTGGCAGTACCTCCAGGGGTCCCCAGAGGTCGCTGCTGTGCAATGATGTTCCCCAACCCACCCCAGGACAAGGAGAGCAGTCAATGGATGCTTGATCCTAGTCCTCCCCTGCCAGCCCCCAACGACCCAGGCTCGTTCCCAAACCCGGGTCGCCGGCGTGGTGCGAGGTGTGGCATCTAGCGCCTCAACCCTCAGTGCCACCGGGCCAGCTCCAACTTAAACATTTCTAATCTAATTCTCTTCATATTTAGAAGATTCTATAACCATTACAAAAAGGTTAGTCATGCTAATTTACACAAGTCAAACTCCAAAGGTGCCTGAGTTATACGCAGATACATTTTTTCATAACATTTCCTGCAAAAAAGTAAAATGCCAGACTCTGAGCATATATAATTTTGAGACAATCCATTGTAATGTCATGTAATTTAGCACATTGTTAGAATACCTATAATCAAGTAATCATTCCAAATTTAGGATATCTGGACCAATAGATGGCTACGGTATATGCAGATAAAAATGTTCATGACATCTCCCACAAAAAATAAAATGACAGATTTTGAGCACATATAATTTTAAGACAATCCATCCTAATCTCATGTTATTTAGTACGTCACTAGAATTCCTCCCAGAAGGTAAGTATGCCAAAGTGCAGAACTCTAGCTCACTATATGGCCAAGGTACAGCCCAATTAATACATTCTAAAAATTCTGTGTAATTCCAGTGAAATTCTTTGAAATTTCATAGAATTTTGTGAAATTTCATTGAAGTTCCATGAATTCAGAATTTTCTAATCTTGCACAGCTCTACAGGAAGACAACATAACAGGGAAGGGGGCAGGACCAGGATTAACAGAGGTGGGTGGTGGGTGGGGGAAGCAGGAAGGGGAGGCTGGTTAAAGGGAGAGAGGGATGAAGAGAATGGAGAGCAATGTGTGCCAACACAAGGAGTATGGAAAACAAAATTCCTGACCATGAGGCAATCATTGTGGAGGTAGACCTGGGTCTGGTGGCCATAACAGAATCATGGTGCATGGACAACCACAACTGGGAAGTGGCCATCCCACGCTACATCATGTTCAGGTCAGGAAGTAAAGGTAGAGGGGTTATTTTAATTGTGAAGGAGGATATAAGGGCCATTGAGACACAGGGACAACAGATGGACATTGAAGTACTGGAGGTACTATGGGATCAGCCTACAGTTGGGATTGGGAGGCTGTTTTTCACATGGGGTTGGCATACAGGCTTCCGACACAGGGGAGGTTTAGACAGAGCCCTGGGGGAAGACACTGGGTAAATGGCCAGGGAGGGGGAAGTTTTGATCATTGGGGACTGTAATGTGTTAAATGTATACTGGGGCATTCTGGCCGCAGCAATATCAAGAGGCAGGGCGATCCTCGACTTCATACAAGGGACATTTCTCAGGCAGATGGTTTTGGAACCCACTAGGGATGGGGCAGTGCTGGACTTGGTATTTACAAACAGAGACAGCACTGCTGACTTCACAGTGGGCAGTCCCCTGGGTACAAGTGATCACCATACATGTGGCTTGGCATATAGATAGGACACATTAAGATGAAGGGCCTGTACTTTAGGAGGACAGATTTTTAAGAAATGGGAAACTGTCTCAGAGAATGCATCAAAGGGGGAGAAGGCAGAGAGGGAGTGGAGGCTTAAAGGAGAAAGATTAAGGAGGGTGTAGCCCAGGCAATGGCATGCTGTTTGAAGGACATGAGCAAGGGAAAGAGGAAGAGGAGGCCATTATGGATCTCCAAGGAGGTGGCAATGGCAGTGAAGGAGAAGAAAGCAGCATTTAGAAAGCACAAGGAGACCCAGAAGGATGAAGGTATGGAGGTATACCAGGCAAAACAAAGGCTGCAGCAGGGAGGGTGAGGGCAGCGGAAACACTAGCAGAGGAGGGAATAGCTAAGGAGGTCAAAAAAGGAGACAACTTTTTTTCAGGCATGTGGAGGAAAAGAGGAAGACAAGGTGAGGGATAATGAGAATCAGGAGGGTGAGGGTGGGCTGCACAGAGGAAGATCAAGAGAAAGCAGAAATACTAAATGATTACTTCTACTCGACCTTCACAGTAGAGGGTGGGGGGATGGACCAGCAAACTGCAGTAAGCACCAGGGCGTGTGGTGGTGGACACAAGTCTATTCTCAGTGGAGAGGGTCCAGAAAGGATTGGAAGCCTTAACAGAGAATAAGGCAATATAGTCAGATGGGATTCATCCAAGAGTCCTAAAGGAACTGAGCACTGTGCTGGCTGCCCCTCAGGCAGCACTTTTTAGCACCTCAGTGAAGGTGGAGGAAGTTGCAGAGAACTGAAGGAGAGCCAGTGTGGTCCCTCTGCATTAAAGCGGCTATAGGGAGGATGCTAGTAACTACAGGCCAGTTAGTCTCACATCAGTGGTGGGGAAGTTAATGGAGACACTACTAAAGGAGAGGCTTATGGAGCACCTGGAGGCAAAAGGGCTACAGGACCGCTGGCAGCATGGTTTCACAAGGGGAGGTCATGTCAAGCTAATCTCATAGATTGCTTTGACTGGGCTACCAGGGAGGTAGATCAAGGGAGGGCAGTGGACATGGCCTATCTGGACTTCAGTAAGGCTTTCGACACTGTGCCACACAGAAGGCAAATTAAGCAGCCTGGGCTGAAGGAGAAAGTGACAAGCTGGGAATCAAACTAGTTAAGGAATAGGAGACAAAGGGTGGTGGTAAATGGTAGCCACTTAGGTGATGCAAGAGTGACTAGTAGGGTGCCACAGGGTTTGGTGCTAGGATTGGTCCTCTTCAATGTCTTCATAAGCAACATCTGGGAGGAGCTTGAGGGGAAGATGTGTCTCTTTGCAGATGATACAGAAATCTGCAACAGGGTTGACACTCAGGAAGGGGTGTAGAGAATGTAAAGGGGTCCTGAAGAAACTAGAGGAATGGTCTAGGGGGTTGGTAGCTGGGTTTCAATGCCAAACAGTGCAAGTGTATGCATTTAGGGCTGTGGAACTCAGGGGCTGTGTATAAGATGGGGGGGAATGGAACCTACAGTCACCAACCAAGTAAGAGACCTAGGGGTCATCATATCTGATGACCTCAAGGTGGCTGGGCAGTGTGATAAAACAGTGGGAAAGGGTAGCAGGATGCTGGGGTGCAGTGGGAGAGGGATTTCTAGCAGGAGGAGAGACGTGGTACTGCTGTTGTATCACTCACTGGTGAGGTATCACCTTGAGTTCTGTGTCCAATTCTGGAGGACGCACCTCCACAAGGTCATTAAAAGGGTGGAGGTTGTAGAGAGGAAGGCAGCCAAAATTTAGTAAGGGGGTTGAACGAGAAGACATTTAAGGAAAGGCTGCAGGAACTTAATAGGTACTCCCTGGAAGAGAAAAGGGCGAGGGGACATGATTGAAACCTACAGGTACCTCACAGGAGTGAACAAGGTGCAAGTGGAGGATCTGTTTCAGAGAAAAGAAGGTACTAGAATAAGGAGGCAAGCAATGACATTAAAGGGGGAAGTTTAGAAAAGATGTGCAGAAATGCTTCTTCACGGAAAAGGCAGTGGATTACTGGAACAGCCTGCCAGAGGAGGTCATGGGGAAAAAGACTATGGGGACCTTCAAGTACACGTGGGATAGGCAAAGGGTCATATTAGGTAGAGGAATGGAAGGGAGGGAGTGTCACCTATGACCATCTTGGGTCAGTGGTGACAGAATAGGCAGGCACAAGGGGCAGACTGGATGGGTCTAAGGGTCCTTTTCTGCTGACAATATCAATGTTTTTATGTTCTTTGTTCAGAATATGGTTCTAGGTGAAATAAGCTACAGCAAAATAGTGTGAGCAAGAAAACTGCAAACAAAATGGCACGGCAAAAAAGAGCTAATTGAAATAAGAGCTAAAATACCATACAGCGTGACAACATGCGGGCAGCTTTTACAAAAATGACACATGCGAAAAGTAGATAATACATGTTTGTGTTCAGAACTGCAACGCTTGATGTGCTTGTATTTTGTTCTGCATGTGTCATTATCGTCTGGGCTGCCCACATGTTGTCACGCTGTACGGTACTTTAGCTCTTAATTCAATTAACTCTTTTTTGCCGGTCTGTTTTTTTTTTTTTGCACTGCTCTTGCTCACACTATTTTGCTTTAGCTTATTTCACCTAGAACCCAGAATACAACATGCAGTAACAATTACATTTAAAACATTCCTGCCCTTGATTGACAACATATCTGTGAGGAACTTGCTTAAGCAAAAAATCATTGTTTAAGTTTTTCAAAAGATGGAAGAGGAGTAATAATAGGTGAATTTCATACTTTAGGACCCTTATACTTAAAGGTGGTTTTCCATAATTTCACCTATAATGGGGCTCAACAAAAGAAAATGACTCAGAAGATCTAAGATTTGACCGAGACTTCTTTACGGACAAAAAAACTGCACTATAACCTGGTGCTTTGCAGTGAGGCGATGGAGCCAGCTTGAGGACCCCAAGAGTTCTCTAAAGCTCTTTTACCAGCTTGTGCGAGATGGTAGTTAACTCAGCTCCAAGTAGCCAGCCAATCAGAAGCCAGCACTTTAAGACAAAAACAGGCTGGCTTTTCATTTTCTAGTGGTCCATCCCTGAGTGACTTGAGGTGGTGCTGTGAGATGGGGGTTGGGTTCATGAAAGATGTATGCTTGTGCCTGTGGCATGGCACTCACCCATGGCAGTAAGCTGTGTGCAAACTGACTGAGTCGACTCAGACTCTCAGTCAAACCAGGGCACTGACTTTTTTTCATTAGAATGAACATCTTTAGCCACTGAACACCCCAGGATTGGAATATCAGATAAGTCCTGTCTGTCCACTCCTCCTATTGGTTGCTGCTGGTTCCCAGGACCACTTGCTCTCCCCTTACTGTGCTGCCTTCCTGACCCATACTATGTGACTGTCCTGTGGCCTAGTGGCCAATTTCCATTCACAGTCATCCCCACCTGACCCCTCTCCCAAAAGTCACTGATGAGAAAAACATGGAAACATAGAATTTGTCAGCAGAAAAAGACTGGTAGGCCCATCCAACCTGCTCTACTTTTCCCTGCCCATTCTGACACCTCAGACCCTACTTAGTCTCTGGCGTCCCTCCATCCCGTCTCCCTTTCCTTTACTCAGTATTCCAGTATGTCTATCCCATGCATGTTAGAAGCTCCCTGATGTATTTTCCACCACCACATCTTCTGGCAGGCCATTTCAAGCATCCACTACCCTTTCTATGAAGAAATATTTCCTCACATCCCTCTTAAACTCCCCAGCTTCACTGCACACCCCTGTGGTCTGGTGCTTTTTCTCCTCCTCTGAAACAGACTCCTCACCTGCACCTTGTTCACCCCCTTGAGGTATTTATAGGTCTCAATCATGTGCCCTCTTGTTCTCCTCTCCTCTAGGGAGTACCTATTAAGATTCTGTAGCCTCTCCTTGTATGGCCTCCCATGCAACCCCTGCATGATTTTAGTATGCTCCTCTGGACTGCTTCTACCCTATCAATATCCTTGTGGAGGTGTGACCTCCAGAATGGGACACAGTATTTGAGGTGGGGTCTCACGTGTGAGTGATACAGTGGCAACACCACCTCCCTTCTCCTTCTAGAAATCCCCCTCCCAATGCACCCCAGTATCCTACAAGCTTGGCATACTGTGTTGTCACACTGCCTTGCCACCTTGAGTTCCTCAGATATGATTACCCCATGGTCCCTTTCTTACTTGGTCATTGTAAGTACCTCCCCCCATCTTCTACACAGCTCCCAGGTTTCCCTGCCCCAGGTGCATGGCTTTGCACATTTTGGCATTGAAACCCAGCTGCCACATCCTAGACCACTCCTCCAGTTTCCTCAGATCCCTTTGCATTCTCTCAGTCCCTTCCTGAGTGTCCACCCTGTTGCAGATTTTTGTGTCATCCGTAGAGACACACCTTCCCCTCCAGTTTCCCACCTATGTCACCTGTAAAGACACTGAAGAGGACCAGTCCTAGTACTGATCCCTGTGGCACCCCACTAGTCATTTTCCCATCCCTCAGTGTCGTCTGCCATTTACTATCACCCTCACCCTCATCCTCCTATCCTTTAACCAGCTTGACATCTGCCTTACCACTTTCTCCCGAATCCTCAGGTTACTTAATTTCTTTATTAGCCTCCTGTGGGGCTTCCCGATGCCCTAGCATGGGAGTCAGCACTGCCAGCCTGGTGCCAAAAGCACCACTTTCCTAGCATCACGAGTCAGCAATGTGTGTTTGTCTGCCATCTGCTGTGAAAGTCAGTTGACATAGTGGCAAGTTACCTGAGTCCTCTGTGTGGCACTACTGCCAGACCTGACCACGGGCCCCATCATAAAGGACGTGTTGTCAGCATCATGGTAAGGCTACTGCAGTGGCAAAGCTTCATCATTTGGGTCGGTGATCGCCTGAGTCTCTGTCAGGTACACTCGTACTGACTTGTTATTGACACTGGGCCATGGGCATCCAACTCAGTCTTCAGGAGGGGAAACTGGAGAAAGCTCAGCACAGCAGCAGAATTACCATAAGGAGGAGAAAGCTCTCTTCCCTAGCCCCGCTGGATCAATCATCCAGTTCTCAATGCAAGCTAGTAGGTGACAGACCTGACGGCAGGGTAGGGGTCCACTTTGCTGTTGTGGGTAGCTAGCGTCGGATTGTGGTAGGGGTTGTTTGTCATGATCCCCCGCAGACTGTATTATTTCCTGGCTTTGATGGAAGTTCTGTGGTAGTCCCTGGGACTGGACTGGCCTGGGAGGGATGGCTGCTGGGAGGGGTCTGTTCTGGACGACAAGTAGGGCAGGGTGGGTGATGAGAAGTGTTGATATTTGGAAGTGGGGTCTGTGGTGTTATTTATTTTGCTGCTGCTGCTAACAAGTCCTTCTGGTTTTGTGGTGGCAAATTCTAACTACTGAAGATTTGTAGCCTCTCCACATTTTCATATTTTTGTCAAATACAGATGTTAGCACCCCCTTGGCTTTTTGCAATGCCCCTCACCCCAGGAGCTGACACAGAGAGCAATTTAGATGAGGTATGAGGCATTTTTCCCCCACAGGATTTAGCAATGCATACTTTTCTTTTTCACCCCAAACATTTGCTCTGAGTTGATATGGTGCCACCATCCTTTATTATAAATCGCTTTGTATTAGCCATTCCACTGGCACAGAGGTAGTGCTACTGCTGCTGGGCCAGCAACCAGGTTTTGGAAGCAAACTCAAGACACTGTGGGTCGGGGGGAGAGGACTGAGTGTCTGAAGGATGCCCACGGAAGTGTGTCGCATTTCCCATAGTGCATCTGACACCCAGCAGAAGCTGGGTTTCAGGGCAGTTGGGAAGCTCAGGAGGGTGGGGAATGTTGGGACAATGCTGAGCATCATTGCAGACTGACAGGGAGAGAGAAAAAGGAGGAAAAAGACCATCCTGCAATGCAGGATGAAGACGGCCCTCCTGCAGACCTGGCATCACCCAGGCATCCTCACCGGATCCTGCTTCATGGGGAGGGGGGAGAGACAAGGGCAAGTCCTCCCATCCCAGCCATGAGGGTTAAGTCATGGGGGCACTGCGGTAAGACCTGGTGATGGTAGGTGACTGGGCTGGAGAGGGCCACCAAGATAGGGCTGGCAGGACAAGAGTGAAAAATCCAAGTGGAAAAAAATAAATAAATTGCTTTGTATTTCATATCTAAAAAGGTTACTTTGCTTCTGATATTGTGACAAGTGACAATGATGGAGGTTTCTGCTGATCTGCTCATGTTTAACCCTGTCCGGGAAAGGGATTAGGTTATCACCACCAGATCCAGTAACGGCAGACTAAATCGCAGTTTGTTAGTCGTTTAGCCTCATCAAAGTTATGGCAATTATTGCAGTATTGCAAGAATGGCGTGTTGCACTGAAGGACTGAGGAGGCAACAGTGCAGGAATAGTGGGAGTAGCGCACATGGGGACAGGCGGAGCCGGGGGGTGGGGTCAAGGCTAGTGGGGCAAGTGTCAGGAAGGGGTGTTAACAATTTGGCAGCACATCTATGGTTCTATGTGCATCACACATTTATACATAAAATGCAAAACATGAAAATCACACCTTGCTTGCAATGACAGCCAGCCTAGTTCTTTGTAAAGTGAGCGGTGATGTGTATGCTAGGAGCATTCAGGATAAATCTTGAAAGGGAGAAGCAACATGAAGTGATGCAACATGGACAATGAAGTGATGCAACATGGACAATGAAGTGATGCAACATGGACAATGAAGTGATGCAACGTGGACAATGAAGTGATGCAACATTGACAATGAAATGATGCAACGTGGACAATGAAGTGATGCAATGTGGACAATGAAGTGATGCAACGTGGACAATGAAGTGATGCAACGTGGACAATGAAGTGATACAACGTGGACAATGAGGTCCACAACTGGAAACATTAACTCCCATAGAGCCCCTCTGCTCTGATTTTAAACTGTTTTTAAAGCAGTGCACATGCTAAATCTAAGGGCATGGCTACAGCAGTGTCACATAAGACAGGGTGCATCGTAGGGGAAAGAAAGCCAATAAACCTGTTTGTGATGGAGATCCCCAGGGGTCGTAAAACTACCATACAGCTAGCAGGCTAATTTAGGAAAAACTCCTAATAGCAGACAGAGGGAAGCACACACTAGGACTTAACATACATATCAAAACACTCTGCATAACATATTTTTTTTGCAAATTCTGGGTGGACTACTCTTTAATTAATGGCTCAGCATTCAAATGACTGTGACTCTACAGTCTAGCATCCCAGCGAGAGGACATTTTCCTTCACCTAGAATGCTTAGAGTTTTTGCCTTCCAGATTCCGAGTCCCAGGATGTATTCCCAGCAAAGGTTCTAGGGGGGCAGCTCAATGGAAGAGATGCACATAAAGCAGATGTTCCGTTTCCTTATTGACTAACATCAACACATCCTTTGTAGTGTTTTTTAACACACAGTGCCTTGAACCAAGGTGCCTGAAACTGTCAAAGAAACAATTATAGCTGGTAAGAAGAACTATATTACATCCATACCTGGCAGAGAATGGTAGTGTACTGGCCGGCATGAGCCTGCAGCAGGACCCCCTCTCTCCGCCGGGTCCTGAACATCAACCCCAGGTACCAGGGAAGAGAGATCTTCACCTCATTCTTAAAATCCCAAGACAGAAAGCTGTTTCCAAGGAAATGGTATGGATGGTGCATTGCTGAGAAGAAAAAAAGAAAACATGTTTATACAGCATATATCTATTGGGGCGGGGGGCTGCCATAAAGATGTCTAGGCCATGAAAGTGGCGGTTGTGAGGAAACAGAACTGTGGGCCTACAGAATATGGGTGAGCTGGGGACCATCTCAGCATATTATTCCAGATTCAGCTGATGGCCTCTGCTATGTTAATCTGGCTGTTCTGTCCAGGCCTTATAAAATCCATGAGACAGTTGGTGCCCCCCCAACCCCCAAGTCCAAGACAGACCATAAGACAAGCACTCACTTTCCCAATTGGCTGGAGGCCAGTGGGTCATTACAATTTACCCAGCTCCCCATTTGTACTGCTGATGGGCACACAGTAAGCAGGAGGAAGAAGAGACAGCAGTACCTTCTATGGGCCATCACATGACTCATGGACTTTACAGCCCATTCATGTTTCTCATGGGAAGGCCCTAAGGTACACTCCAAAATTTACTGATAAATCCCCATGAGTTACGAAGGAGGAATCCAAGGTAGCTAAAAAAAATATGCCTGTCCTGTTTAAAGAAAACTTATCTATTTCCTCAAGTCACAGCATGTTAATACAGTCCTGGAGTTCACCTGGTGCCTCAGAACCCTTCCAATACTTGCAACAATGGGTAATTTCATTCACAAGGATCAGTCTCTACCTAGGCGTGAACCTAGCACATGGGAAAGGTCAACCTCTTCCAGATCTATTATAAACCCCCAAAATGTTCTAAAAGGTCCTGACTTTTAAACCTGGTCATTTACATATTTTTAAATATTAATTATGAACTGGAGATCGTAAATGGAGGAAGCTGATTGGCCAAGAGGTTTTGAAGCCGTGATGATATCGGGCTACATCATCGCAGCTTCAGAAAACCTCCGGTCACCAGCCTTCTCACTCTCCCGAAATTACATCTGCACCTGTTCCTTCAGTTCCCACACAAACACCCCTTGTCCGTGCCACTACAAAGGAATGTAGATTTCGTAGCAGCCTCAGTTAGCTGAAATGTACTGCCACACTACAACCCGCTATTTCTTTTAAAATGAAGTGCTCGCTGCTTCTACGTGCGACTTTGCCATCTTGCTCTCTCCCCAGAGGCGTGCACTTGCTCAACCAACCGCCCGTTTTCCACACACAGTAGCACTTGGAAAAACATTGTTTTTTTTGTTTTGTACTTCAAAACTCCTGTGTGTACCCTATCAGTTGCCAAACTAAATACTGACAACTAGCAACTTACCGATCTGTTGAAAAGACCGGAAGTCTCCCTGCTACTCAGTTAGCTCCATTTCACTCTGTCTTCCATCCCCTTCTGGTGGCTTGCATTACAAAATCCTGTCTACAGAATTTAAGAACAAAATTAAAAGCACACACAGTTTCCCTGGTTCCTGACCACAGTATACAGGGCTGGCGCAGTCTTACTTCACAGCTGCACCTCCTCCACAAACGTCAGTTACAGTTACAGCAGCGCCACCTGCTGCCCAGACCCTTCCAGGAACTATTTTCTTGAAAGGTAGTCATCCAATGCCCCAAAAACCTCATTTTCATAAGGTTATGAATATTTTGTTTTAATTTTTTTATGAAAAATTTTTTTTGAGCCAGTTCATAATAGCAATAAGTCACTCCAGGGTGTGGTATATCATGGGATATCGTCACTTCTCGGATGGTTGGACGCTCTTGGCCTGCGGCCTCATGCCCAACCACCCGAGGCGTGACGATATCCCATGATATAACGCACCCTGTCGTGCCTTATTGCTTAATTATATACTAATCACATGCTAATTACATTTGCAATTTGAACAGTTAGAACTTTTTTTTATGGGAAGGTGCTTTGGATTCTATATTTTAGAACCAGACAGACTGTTAAAGTTTTTTTGAAACCTGGTTCTTCCCATCCCTGCCCAGCCCCCTCAAGGAACAAAATCAGATACTTTACTTGTCTTTACCTCCCACCCCCAAACATGCAATGCAGTCATCTCTTTTTCAGTTCTAGGGAACTGGCCTCTTCAATACCACTTACTCCCCCAATGTAGATAGTAAGGTAGTAAAAGTTTATTTTTATATAGGTAACATCACCTTAGGACAAGAAAAGATATCCTGTTTTCAAGGTAGGCCTGTTTTGCCAAAAAAGGTTGAGTTAGAAAGTCACAGTATAGAAGTACATAGTGGTATAACAAATATACAATACATGTCTGAGTTGCAAAGTTATAGTACAGAAGTACATAGTGGTATAACAAACATACAATACATGTCTGAGTTGCAAAGTTATAGTACAGAAGTACATAGTGGAATAATAATTACAATACATAAAGTTCAAGTATCTAGCTTGCAGTCAGTGATGTCACATGCAAAAAGAACACAGGAAAATGGCAATCAGGGCTAGGGGCAGCCAGTGTAAAAAAACATGTACCCAACCACCCTCTCTCTGAGCACTCACCTTGTCCACAGTCCTTGCCTCCAAACCCTAGCGGGCATTCACAAGTGAAGGTCCCCCAGCTGACGACACAAGTACCACCATTCCGGCATGGGCTTGAGTCACAAAATGAATGTTTGTAGTGGCAACCTATAGAAGCCAAGCAGGTAGTAAGGAGAGATGTTCTAATTTAAAACAATAGGTAATTTCGTAAAGCTACAAATAAAATGGTGAAAAAGAAATAAATTATTTGTCAACCCCACCCCAAACAAAACAGCTGGGGTGTGGCATGTTAGCCCACATGTAAACAGGATAAAAACAAAAATGTTGCGTTAGTTTGGTAGATTTATTACACTAATGAAAAAAGTTATGATAAAGCTTTCAAACCTCCAATGCTCCCTCTTCGTCGAATTTTGAACAAAAAAAACTGAAACCCTTTTTATAGAAATTTAGTTCAAAAGGCAGGGAGGTGATTTTCAGTCACTGTAAAACTGTAGTGACATTCACAAGCTTTGTAAAGCTTGATTCTAGAGGCCTTTAAAGCAACAAGCTTTGTAATTCGAGGCTAGAGGCCTAGAAAGCTTATATCTTATCTGTTCCTTAGCATAATAAAGGTATAATTTCAACCAAATTAAACTAACTTTTTTACACTGCAGTTCTCAAAGTAGTTTGCCACTACCCCAAAAAAACAGCCACACAATGGCGAATTTCTGCACTTTGTGTAGGTTTTCACTACGCAAATTGCACATTTTGCAGTTTTGCAGTTCTGCAAAGTGAGGTATTTGTGAAACATATTGCTACTTGAATTTCTACACTTTGTGGTGAAATCTGTGAATTGCAAGTTTTTTTTTTTTCATTTCACCCAGACCAACTGTTAACCCCACCCCAAAAGACTGAAGTTAGATATGAGGCAAGTAAGTGTAACGCACTTATACAAATACCCCAACTACTGAATAAAAGGCTACAGCAGAGATACAGAATCAGTTACACTACCTTTTATCTTGCAACGCAGCCACCTCCTGATACAGACAGCACACTAGAGCCAGGTAAAAAAAATTTTTTTAATTTTTCTCCACAAACCAGAAATAGAGGTACATAGTGGCTAAGACAAAGGTATACAGCCTCTGGGACAGTGGCCGGCAGGAAAGCCTTCCCAAACAAACATTTTGTTAGGGGTTAGTAAAAATGTTAGCCTAGTGAAAATATTGTTTCAAGGTTTTGGTGAATAGAGTAATGCTTGTGTATACATAAAGGTTGAACTTTGGCCTTTCTCTGTTCCAACCCTTGGTAGGTAAGTCAGGTAGCGAGTAGGGAACAGAAGGCCCAAAAAGATTACCTCCTCCAACTCACGGAGAGTATGACTAGCAGCACACAGGAAAGGAACCCCCCCTCCAGGTGGAGGAAACCGCTGAGGATCCATGGCTACTGACCCGCCCGTCCTCAGGGCACACTAAGAGGAGATTATCCTAAGTGCTTAGAGCTATGTTCTATTTTTGTGTAGGGTGTAATGTTCATAGAGATGAAGTTCCATCTTCTGAGTCCATTGAATGATGTGTTCAGGAGGGTAGACTCTTGAGGGTGAAGAGGCAGGTCCAGTCCGAAGGAATGTCCAGATTCCAAAGATGGATTATGTCCAGCTCGTAAAGGGGGTTAAACAAAATCCAGGATTCATATGTGATATTGGTTGATATTTGTTGGAGGTACAGATGGACATAAACTAGAGGATCATGAGTTTGTTCAAATGGGCTTCCAGACTCCGAACGATGGGATGTATGATGGTTTATGAGATCCTTAAAGTAAGCTGTCAGACAAAGGAGGTAAGGGTAAGATACAATGCTTAGTTACTTGTAGAGTGGCAAATGGTTCAGATATTTGCAGTGTTCTGGACAAGCTTGTTCTCATACTGTTTAGGAAGAAATGCAGGAATTAAAGAAAAGCTAGAAAACGGGGTAGAAGAAGCTCAGACATCCAGAATTAGGGTCTAATGGCTTGAGGTCAGCAAATTCGCAATGTTTCTCTATGAAGGCATCTCTAGGAAGACGATCAAAGATTCAAAGATTTAGGTACCTGGTAGAAGAGGGTACTGAAAGATTTCAGACCGATGAGGGAAGAATGAAGTATGCTGTAAATGCAGTAACTGGATACCAAAGGGTACAATGGAAATGTTCAGTACAATAATTTCAAGGTCTGAAGGCAATTTAGAGTTGCTATGATGAGGTTTGCATGGGTTCATATTCAGAAAGGAGTGCTATGTGAGATGATGGCTATGGTGTTGCTGTAGCTTAATCGCCCGTGGCGGGAGCTTAAGTGGTCATTGCGACTTTGCCTTGCTGGTGGATCCAATATCTGTGTGTTGTGGGGAGCCTGAAAAAGAGGGGTCTTTGAGTCTACTGACTGAAGAGGCAATGGGATAGATGGCAGGAATAATGCAATTGGTGCACTGACTATCTAGTCAGATGTAAAACTGTTGCAGAGCGTAACTGTGATAGGAAGCCAGCCAGATCAGTAGGGGATGCGCTGGATGATAAAACAAATGGAGGCCTGCTCCTGGTGATGGAGGAGATAGATCTCATCACATACAGTAGGTTAGAAAGGACCACTGGATGGGTAGCTGGCATGATTAGAGTATCATGATGAAGGGATGTTGATAACTTTGTGAAGTGTGGCAATATCCAGAGGCCAGGGAACAGTGGCTTGGGGTAGTGCACATTTAGCAGGGCAGCTATGCACTGGAGATCCAGCTATATGTATTCTGGGATAATGGATGGAAGAAGGGTCTTGGAAGCATCCAATGACTAATCAGGGAAATACGAGTTGGATACCATAGTTGAAGAGAGTCAGCGCTTTAGGGAGTAGACTATACATGGAAGGTATGGTAGACGAAGCCAGTACTGCTATGTGGTATCCTGTGGTTCCCAATATCCTTGAGGAGTATAGTTATTATGGAGTTTGTATGTCCCAGGAGGGAATTAGGTTCACAGTTCCAAAGTAAGATAAAGGGCATGAAGAAGACTTCACTTGTGCCAGCCCACTGGCGCAGCGGTTGGATTTCCGCTTGTGACGCCGACAACCTGGGTTTAGGAACAGACCCAGGAGTCAAAAGGCCGGCTGGGGAGGAGATGGCTCAAGCATCCCACAACAGCTCACCATCTCCCGGAAGGGAGGGTGACTGTGACTTGGTGTTGTTCGACCTCTGGTGGAAGCTGGGGGTAGGGTACCACATCAGGGCAATGATGAGGAAGAGTGACAGATGCCAGCTCATGCCTAGACGTCCTGCATGTCAGGTTCCCTAGGAGAGAAAATCCAGGAAAAATGGCACACCGGCAGGGCAAGATGATGACCTCCTGGATCCTTGTCACCACAGCTCCCGACTACAAATGACCACCCTAGCAGCACCCAGGTCCACTGGCAAGCCGGTAGGTTAATTCCCATTGTAGGAAGGGCATCTACACAGTGAAACATAGAAACATAGAATTTGATGGCAGATAAGGACCGCTTGGCCCACCCAGTCTGCCCATTTCCCTACCTAATGGATAAGCTGCAGATCCTAGTTAACCAGCAGCCTACTTCTTCCTATCCCCACCCCCTAGAATTGCCTTATGACTGTCCCATGCATGCTTGAATTCCACCACTGTTTTTGACTCCACAACCTCCTCCGGAAGGCCGTTCCATGCATCCACAACCCTCTTTGTGAAAAAATACTTCCTTACATTACCTCTGAGCCGTCCCCCCATCTTCAAATTGTCGCCCCCTTGTTCTTGCACACCTCTTTTTCTGAAAGATGCTACCCTCTTGGACTTTGTTGATTCCCTTGAGGTAACTGAAAGTTTCTATCATGTCCCCCCATCCCTCCTTTCCTTGAGGCAATACATATTAAGCTCATTAAGTCTCTCTTCCTATGTCTTCTGGTGCAGATCCTGCACCATTTTAGTTGCCCTCCTCTGGACAGCTTCCATCCTGTCTATGTCTTTGCGGAGATTGGGTCTCCAGAACTGCATGCAGTACTCCAGATGGGGAGTCACCAGCTGTATGTACAGAGGTATAACAACTTCCTGTTTCCTACTGGTGATGCCTCTCCCTATGCATCCCAGTATCCCCCCAGCCCTCCTTACTGCCCTCTCACATTGCTTGCCCACCTTTAGGTCATCTGATATGACTACCCCCAGGTCCCTTTCCATTTTTGTTGTTGTTAGTATCTCACCCCCCATTGTGTACTCTTCCCCTGGGTTTTTGTTTCCCAGGTGCATTACCTTGCACTTCTTAACACTGAATCTAAGCTGCCATACATTTGACCATTCCTCTAACCTTGCCAAGTCCCTTCTCATCCTTTCCACCCCAACTTATGCATCAACTCTGTTGCAGATCTTTGTGTCATCTGCAATGAGACATACTTTTCCTTCCAGTCCCTCTGAAATGTCGCTTATAAAGACATTGAAGGGGACCGGTCCTAATACCGAACCCTGCGGTACCCCACTAGTAACCCCCCTTTCTTCAGAGTGGACTCCATTTACTATTACCCTCTGTGTCCTATTCTCCAGCCAATTCTTTACCCAGGCTATCATCTTGGGACCCACTCCCAGGCTAGTTAACTTGTATATTAATCTTTTGTGTGGGACTGTGTCAAATGCCTTGCTAAAGTCTAGGTAGGCCATGTCCACAGCCCCTACCTGATCTACTACTTTGCTCACCCAGTCAAAGAAATCTATTAGCTTCGTCTGGCATGACCTTCCCGCTGTGAATCCATGCTGCCTTGGGTCCTGTGCCCCTCTGGCCTCTAGGTACTCGACAGTTCTTTCCTTCAGAAGTGATTCCATCATTTTCCCTATCACTGAGGTTAAACTAACAGGTCTGTAGTTCCTGCTTCTGCCCTGCTCCCACTTTTGTGAAGTGGAATCACATCTGCCCTCCTCCAGTCCTTAGGTACCACCCCATCCTCCCATGATTTGTTAAAGAGGGTAGTCAGTGGTGTCATTAGTTCTACCCTTAGTTCTTTTAGAATTCTGGGATGAATCCCATCAGGCCCCATTGCTTTGTCCACCTTCAGTTTTAAGAGTTCTTTCAGAACCCTTTCTTCTGTAAATGGGCTGCTATCAACTTCTGTATCCAGAGTGTTTCTATTGTTTGGTTTAGGTACCTCCCCCTCTTCATTTGTAAATACTGAGCAAAAATATTTGTTTAGTATCTCTGCCTTTTCACCATCACCCTCTGCCCACCCTCCCTTTATTAAGCCTCACTATCCCTCCCTTGGTCTTCCTTCGCTCCTGATGTACCTATAAAGGTTTTATCCTTCTTAACTGAGTTGGCTATCTTTTCCTCAGTTTGGGCCTTTGCTGTTCTGACTGCCTTCCAGCTTCCTTTTGCTTTAACTGATACAATTCTCTGTCCTGCTCCTTCTGTGATTCCTTTAGTACTCAATGCTTCTTTTCTCTTGAACCTTCACTGACACCTCCTTTGAGAACCATAGTGGTTTCTTACATCGCTTTTGTTTTGTTTATTTGCTTCACACAAAGGCTTGTTACCTCTGTGATGGCAGTTTTATTATTCCCCATTGTTCTTCACCCTCCTTCCTGCCGATTTGCTAGTGCATTCCTTAGGCACTCACCTATTTTGGCAAAGTCAGCCTCCAAGTCCAGTACTTTTGCCTTTGTATGGTTTGACTCTACAGCTGTGTTTACTGTGAACCACACTGTTCGATGGTCGCTAGTTCCCAGATGGCTACCACTTCTACATCTGTGATCCTCTCCATCTCCATTTGAGAGAACCAGGTCTAAGATTGCTCCCTCTCGGAGTGGGTTCCAATACTAGTTGTTCAAGGCATGCCCCTGTAGGGCATCTAGAATAACCCCACTCTTAGAAGTGCGCTGCAACTGCACTCCAGTTAACATCTGGCATATTCAGATCACCCATCAGCAATATCTACCCTTTTTCTGCCATTCTAAGTATACTTTCTATCATTTCCTTGTCCATTTCCTCCCCCTGAAGGGGGGGTCTGTATACAGGGATACATTGGGGTACCCTTGGTGGCTGCAATGTGGGGCGGTGGGTGGAAGGGAGTAGCCCGGGACAAGTCTAGGTCCTTGAGGGGCCTGAAGGAGCATCCAGCCGGTGTGTGAGTGGGGAGCAAAAAAAAAAGTAAAAAAAAAAAGAATCCACTAAGCTTGGATCCTATGGAGATATCAGGAAGTAGTTACATCCATGCAGTTTGTATCAAATGGAATATAAAAAGAAGGATCCTGCAAGTTGACTAAGAGGTAAGATCTTCTGTAGTCCAGGCGAGTGGAATCCGGAAATTGACCCTGAAGAGATTATCGGGAAGTATTGATATTTCGTAGTGACGTAGCTAGTTTGAAAAAGAACTCCTCAGAGTGTTGGACGGGAGCAGTAGTGTCAGCTGAATTAGGAGTGTAAGTCGGGTGAATGGGTAGGAGTAACTGAATGGGCGTGGATGCTGGCCATCGGTAGTTGTGAAGGATGCCCAAAACAGACACAGCAGCAAATGTGCACGAGCCTTGAGTTCTAGGGCGGCAATAGCAGTACCGACATCAAAAGTTACAGCCAAGATACCAGACTGCAAGCAGATGCCAAAGCATAATGGAATAGATGTGAAAAGCCAAAATGGGCCTCTGACAGTAAATCCAGGAAACTGAGAGGCGGAGCCAGGTACAAGATGCTGTGAAGGTGTGGTATGAGGTTCCCACCTCCGAAGGAGATGGTGAACATGAAGTGCTGGAGGAGAAGGTGCAGTAGTGATGGGGGCGAGGTTCCTACCTTGGAAGCAGATGGCAAACTAGAATCGCTGATGGTAGACCTATGGCTTGAAAGAAGGGCAGCAGTAGGGGAAAACTGGAGGACACCATGAGCTCCTGTCCCTGGAAGACAGAGGAATCACAGAAACATAGAAGCTGACGGCAGATAAGGACCGCAAGGCCCATCCAGTCTGCCCATTTTTTCTACTTTATTAATGTGCCATAGGTCTTTACTCTGTTAATGGCCTATCTATTCATACTCATCTGTATTGCTCTCTTATGCCTGTCCCATGCCTTTTTGAAGCCCTGCACTGTATTCATATCCACCACTTCCTGAGGTAAGTCGTTCCATGCATCCACCACCCTTTTTGTGAAAAAGAACCTCCTCACATTACCCCTTAATCGGCCTCCCTCTAATCTCATACTGTGTGCTCTTGTCCTGCAAATTTTCTTATACTGAAACATGTTAGACTCTTTCACCTTTTTAATGCCCTTAAGATATTTGAATGTTTCGATCATATCACCTCTCTCCCTCCTTTGCTCTAGGGTATATATATTGAGCTCCATTAATCTGTCCTCATATGTTTTCTGATGCAGTCCTTGCACCATTTTGGTTGCCCTTCTCTGGACTGCCTCCATTTTGTTTATGTCCTTGTGCAGGTGCAGCCTCCAGTACTGCATGCAGTACTCCAGATGGGGCCTAACCAGTATCTTGTAAAGAGGTATTATTACCTCACTCTTACGACTTGTGATATCCCTACTAATACCCCCCAACATCCTTCTAGCCTTACTTTCTGCTTTAGTGGTCTGCTTGGATGATTTCAGGTCATCTGTGATGATGATGATGATGCCCAAGTCTCTTTCTTCCCTTGTGATTGCCAGCAACTCCCCTCCCAACCTATACGTAGCTTCAGGGTTTCTCTTCCCTATGTGCATGATCTTGCACTTCTTTGCGGTAAACCCCAGTTGCCACTTTTCCAATCATTTTCCCAGTTTATCCAGATCTCTTCTCATTCTGCCCACCCCTTCTGGATCATCTATTCTGTTGCAGATCTTGGAGTCATCTGCAGACAGACAAACCTTACCCTTCAGTCCATCTGCAATGTCACTGATGAAGATATTGAAGAGGACTGGCCCCAGAACTGATCCCTGAGGCACCCCACTTGTGACTTGCATTTCTTCTGACTGTATACTGTTTACCACCATTCTCTGTTTTCTGCCCGCCAACCAGTTTGCCACCCAGTTGACCAACCTCTGACCTACCCCGAGCATACCCAGCTTATTAATCAATCTTCTGTGTGGAACAGTATCGAAAGCTTTGCTGAAGTCAAGGTAGTTGACAGCAACTGCACCCCCTTGGTCCACCTCTCTGGTTACCCAGTCAAAGAAATCTATGAGATTAGTTTGACATGACCTTGCTTCCTGTTATAAACCCATGTTGTCTTGGATCTTGTGCTCCTATGGATTCCAGGTGTTGCACTATCCTTTCCTTATGGAGTGCCTCCATAATATTGCCCACTACTGAGGTAAGACAGACTGGTCTGTAGTTCCCTGCCTCCTTCCTGCTGCCACTCTTGTGGAGCAGGATCACACGAGCTCTTCTCCAGTCTTCTGGGACCTCTCCTGTGCTCAGAGACTCACTAAACAGTTCTGCTAATGGCTCTGCTAGTTCCACCCATAGCTCCTTTAGTACCCTGGGATGTATGCCATCAGGTCCTATTGCCTCGTCCACCCTGAGCTTAGCGAGCTCTTGCAGGACCCTTTCTTTTGTGAAGGGATTTGTGCACACCTCCCTTCCCCCCTGTGTCCATGGTGTTGAGCTGTGGGCCCTGCCCTACCTTCTCCTCAGTAAATACTGAGCAGAAGTATCTATTTCGGTTAGATGCTTTTCCTTGGTCCTCCTCCACACACTACCCCTTATCCCCTCTGATCTTAGCAATACGCCCTCTGGACTTTCTCCTTTCACTAGTGTATCTATAGAAAGTCTTGTCCTCTTCTTTTACTGTTCGTGCTAGTGTTTCATCAGTTTGTGCCTTTGCCTGCCTTACTGCCTTCCCTGCTTCCCTTAGGGAAGTTTGGTATGCCTCACTATCTTCGTCCTGCTGCATTCCCTTATATTTCGTGAAGGACAACCTTTTGGCTCTGATCTTTTCTGCTACTGTTTTTGAGAACCAAAGTGGTTTCCTCCTTCTTTTGCTCTTGCTTTTCTCCCTAACACAATGGGATGTAGCTTCAAGTATAGCATCCTTAATGCTTGCCCATGTAGCCTGTACCTCTTCACCTGTATTTCTTCTTGTCAGGGCTAACTTAACTCTGTTGGCCATCTTATCAAAGTCAGCTCCTCTAAAGTCCCATATGTTTGCCTTGGAATGGGATGATTTAGTTGTGGTGGCCAAACTGAACCATACCATGTGATGATCACTGGCCCCCAGGTGACCTTCTACCTGGAGATCTATGATCCTTTCCCTGTTAGTCAGTACTAGATCCAGGATATCACTGTCTCCTGTGGATTGTTGTACCAGTTGTTTGAGGCCCTCCTCCTGCAAGAAATCCACTATGTGTCTAGTTCTGGTGGATGTTCCTGCTGGTATTGACCAATCTGAATCTGGCAGGTTGAAGTCTCCCATTATCAGAACCTCCCCTTTAGCTGTCATGTTTTGTATATCTTCTAACGGTAATGTGTCTATGTCCTCCCCCTGGTCGGGAGGCCTGTAGATAACCCCAGTTCATATGGCTGTCCCATTTCCTGTTTCCAGGGTGACCCACAGTTCTTTTGGCTCTTTATGTGTATTCTGAATTTATGTAGCTTTGATGTTTTCACTGACATTAAGGGCCACTCCCCCCCCTTTGCACCTCGATCTCCTCTGAACAGTACATAGCCGGGTACTGAAGTCTCCCAAGTCTGGTTACTGGTGAACCATGTCTCGTTAATGGCTACTAAATCCAGTTTAGCCTCTGTTATTGTTGCCTCCAGGTCTGGGATCTTGTTTCTCAGACTGTGGGCATTTGTGTACATGCTTTTCCATTGGCTAGATTTTGGTGCGTTAGTTGTTGGGCGAGGTCCGGCGTTTCCCCTGCATGTCATATTGGGAGCCGGACTTTTTTCCTTACCTGGTGATTCAAATGAACTACAAACACGCCGAACTTCTGTCTGATCACTAGCTGAGGGGGATGGGGTGTTCTTCCCATTCGATGTATCGGGTGCTGCACGCCTCTCCCCATTTGCTAGTTTAAATATTCTGCAAAGACATCAAACTTCTGCCCCAATGCACTGACTCCCTCCTTAGTCAGATGCAGTCCATCGAATTTAAAGAACTTTCACTCCCAAAACTGTTGCCAATTACCTACAAATATGTGTCCTTTTTCCTGGCACCAACCCTTGAGCCACATGTTTAGCTCTCCTCTCTCCCCTTCTCTGACCTTCCATCCATCTGCCTCTCACTCCCCGGCCAGCAGGATCTCAGAGAAGGAGATGCCAGATGAAATGGATGATAGTTTGTTTCCCAGCCTGGTCAGGTGTTCCTTGGTCTCCACAACTGAACGGCTGGCAAGATCGTTAGTCACTATGTGTATCAGGACGTTGATGTTTTCTCCTGCTTCCTGCACAATTTTAGAAATGTGGTCAGTGTCTCTCCACGCTGATGTACCTGGAAGATATCTGACCATTATCCCTGGCTGAAGGTAGGTATCAGCTCCCTGAATCATGGATTCTCCTATGATCAGAAGTTTTTGGGATTTCCTTTTTGTCTTTTTGGTTTTGGTCCCTATTTTGGGCGATTTTTTGTAGCTCTAGCTCCTGTGCTGCAGTGTCCTGCTCTGCAATATCCTTCAGAGATAGAGGCAGATACCTGTTTATAGTTTTTATATGGTTTGTGGAGGTGATACGTTGGTGAGCACTGCATGATGGGGCACCCGATTTGCCACTCCTAACCTCTGCCAGCCTCCTTGACCAACTACCCTCTGCAGTCGAGGTGCTTCAGTTGGATGTTGGGGAAATGGCAGGTGACTCTTGTAATATATTTCCTCCTGAATATGCAATTTGAGGCATGCAATCTCTGCCCATGCTGCCCGTAGCTGAGCCCTTAGATCTCCGAGGGTCCAGCATGTAGTACAGCATCCGAAATCCTGTATAACTGCCCTTTTGAAAAGTGTCCCACAGTACCTGCAGTTAATAATATTCATTCCAGTTGAGTTGTCGAGTTTATAACCTGATCCGAGTAATTAGAAGGAAAATGAAAGCAAAAGACTTTTTTTTTTTATTTTATATATTTTTGTTTGTTTGTTTGTTTTTGTATAACTTTTTATAACAAGTTAAATTAATTGTGCCCCTGTAAGTGAGGTCACTGTGTGGATACCCCTCTGATCCTCCCCTTCCTGCTTTGCTACAGGAAGTGTCAAGACTGTGCTACTCTATAAAAGGAGTGTAGAATGGGGTGGGTGGTTGGGCCCTTCCCCTTCTGAAAAAGAAGAACCACAGATGAAAGAAACAAGGAGGTAAGAGCAGAAATAATCAACCAACAACAAATGCAGTAGCCCTGAAAGCTTAGCCTAATGATAGATAAAACTGTAAAATCTGAAAACACCACCAGTAACAATTTCACAGAAGATATATGCTGCAAAAAACACTTTGCTACAAAGAAAAATAAAGCAGTAGCAGAAGATATACCTTGCAAAAGACAATCTGAATCAGAGAAGATTACAGCAGTAATCCGTAAGCACAAAACCGTAACAAACCTGTAGGCTCACCCTGTAATAATGCAGCAGAAAGTATACCCTGCAACAGCAATTTGAATCAGAGAACAATAAAGCAGTAAAATGTAAGCAAAAAACTGTAACAAAACCTATGAGCACAAAAGAAAATAGTAACACACAGTAAATTTGTCTAGCCAAAAGAAGCCTTAATCTTTTTCCTTGCTCTGATAATGTTCCTTGCTCTGTCCTTACAAGCGAACCTAGAAGAAAAGAGCTCAGGTGAAGCTACTGTAGGTGCCTTTGTCAGCAAACCTAGTCTTCCACTGCCCGCATTGCCCTTGCTTCCTGCTCGATATATGAATCATCATATATTGAGCAGGAAGCAAGAGCAATGCGGGCAGAGACAAGTCAAGTAGGAGGCTTCAGGAAAACAGGAATGTCCAGGGTAGCAATGGTGGAGTAGACGGTAGAAGGAAACTGAAAGTTCAAAGACCGAGGGAGGTGGATCTGGAAGGCAAGCCATAGGCAACAATGCACAGGAAAGAAGCCCGGAAGTCCAATGGTCAGGGGAAGGTTGAGAATAAACAAGCTGGTGGGTCCAAATCCACAACGCAAGGAGGCCAGGCATGAACAGGCAGACAAATCCCAGGGCTCAAGTAAGCTCAAAGGCTGACAGAGGATGGAGGTTCCAGTCCAAATAAAGGCAGCAGGCCAGGTTACCGGCTGAAAATTCAGGTGGTCGAGGTAGGAGACCGGAGACTGCAGGGGCACAGTGGTCCCAATTCCAAGGGGAAGTGGGAAATCCATGCCGATGGTACAGCATGCAGGTAGCTGATATGATGAAGCAAGCTGAGATGATGGAGAACAGAGGTCCCATTCTGGAAGGGAAGTGGCGAACTCAGATTGCTGGCTTAGGCTGCAGGTATTGATGAGCCTGAGTTTGGAGTTCATAGGGTACAGCTGTCCCATTCCTGAATGCATGCGGCAACCAGACAGTAGGTATTGAATACAGATATATGAAACAATAGATGGAGAATAAAAGGCTGGGGGTTGGTAGGGTACAGCGGTCCTGTTCCCGAAGAGAATGCTTCAGCCAGATAGTAAGTATTGAATGCTGTTGTATAAGACAGTAGATGGAGGCCACAAGCTCCCATCCCCAGCAGCTGGAGTGAGCTAACCTTCACTTGATGCCTCACTGGGCAGAGTTAGGGACAGAGACTGACAGCAGTAGGCAGGGAATAAAATTATGGAAACTGTAGATATAAGAAACGACTTTCATCCCTGGCAGACAGGGGATGTCCACCTGCACTGTTATGCCTCTGAAGGTAGAGTTAGGGACATAAGGGGAACATGAAATGGACCAAACAAATGAATGAGAAAGAATGGGCAACACCACATATTACAGGAATATATGGGAAGGAACACAACATTAGAGAAGGACAGAGGAGACACTACACAGGATTTGAAGGGGAGGTAGGAGTGGGCAGGATCCCAATCAGAAAGGGTGGAGGAGGCAGGTGATTATGAGAGCTGGAAGGGTATGAATTACTAGGGGTACGATTGGATAAAGTAAGAAACTATAGGCTGAGCAGGGTATAGGGACTCGGAGACCAGGAAATGGTACAAACTGGGTAAAGGCATGAGCAGCATCGGTAGCAGACAAAGCTGCAGGGGGAAGGTTGTGAGGGATAGATGACTGAGAGCAACAGATGCAGAGGAATTTCAGGCACCAGACCAGGTGAAACGTGGAGCATGGCTGTTGGAATAGGAAGGAATGGTGATGGAGATGGAGTGCGGGTGTGAGAAAATCCAAAAGAAATAACAGGGAGCAAGGGACAAGGAAAAAGAACATGGGACGGGGGGGATCAGAAGAGGAGGGCAGGTTGGGGTCATCACCGGCAGGCCAACAGAAGTCTGGAGGGCTGCAGCAGGACAAAAATGAGCGGCATGTCAGGGGAAAAGACAGGCAGCAAGCCAGGGACAGAGGGTAAGCGCAAACTAAGGACATAGTGAAGAGCTTTAAACAAAGGTTTAAACAGCTAATGGAGGGGAGGGGGGATAGAAGGGAGGTTGTAGGTAGGCAAATCAGGGTAAGAGGAGGAAGTGGGAGAAAAATGTAGTACCAGTGAGAAGGGAGACGGGCTTATTCTTCATTTGGGGAATCATGTAAGGTGGGGAGCAGGGCAGGCTCAGAGAACTAGGACAAAGGGAGGGGGGTAAAATCGGAAGTTCAGGTAGGCAATCAGGTGGGGGAAGCAGAGAGGGATCAGGGATTCACGGGAAAGGGCAGAATGCTGTACTTGTGGAAGGATTGGATCAGCGAGGGACCAGGAGGTATAAGGGAGTCAGGTAACTGCAGTGCTTGGGTCGATTCCTGATTTACTTCTCCCCGAAGGGTGACATTAGTTGAAGCAAAGTGGGATATACTCATTATTCAATGAGCAACAAGATGCTGAACAGTGGTATACAGCATGTTGGAGGGAAGCCGAAGGACCAGCACATAGCACAGAGGAAGGAAGGAGGGGAAAATGGTAACACAGGAAGCACCTCGGAAGGGTGCTAGTGGCCTGGTTCAGAACAAGCAAGGCCGAGGCCAACTAAGACAGAACCCCAGTCCAGGAGTCTCAGCTGGAAACAGAGTGAATGGACTGTAGAAGCAAAACAAGCATGGAGGTAAAATTAAAAAAAAATATGGAGACTTACTGTAGCTTATTTTATTTATTGAAGAGTTTCACCAGGAAAGGCACACTGAACAGTATAAAACTGCTCATCTAACAGAGCGTCCTGGGGGATGGGACATAGGAGTACATAGTCTTAAGCATTACGTGCATCAATCCATAGGAATACATAGTCTTTAGCACTACATGCATCAATCCATAGGAACACATAGTCTTAAGCACTACATGCATCAATCCATAGGAGTACATAGTCTTAAGCATTACATGCATCAATCCATAGGAATACATAGTCTTAAGCACTACATGCATTAATAATGACATGAGTTAGAAGTGATTACACTCAACAGGATTAGGTAAATACAACAAGCATTTAAAAACGTGCAGCTAGGCAGTACAGGTAAAGCTATTTGCAAAAATTAAAAAAAATGGGTACATGGAAAAAATGGAGTAATGGCTAGGTAGCCCTTAACAAGAAAAGTAAATTTACTGTCAAATGACATATGTACAGAAATGCAGCATGCAATAAAGCAGCTTGGAGCTTGCTTTCAATTTAGAGCTAGAGGGACAACTAGAAGAGGAGAGTATGTGGGTGGCTAGGAGCAGTTGCATGCAGGATAAAGGAAGCTGTGGAGGGAGGTTGAAATGGACCAAGGGGAGAAGCTTAGGGTGTAAACGGTGCTGCACAGCCAAATCCAGGGGAGCTGAGGAGCATGGGACAGCAAAGGAAGCCACCGAGCAGGAAAGAGCAGGGTGTGCTACCAAGCAAAAGAGAAGGAGGGAGCAGACCAGAAATAAATCTGTCTCGGGAGGACTTGGCCAAGCCAGCATTGCCAAAAGGGAAGGGGACCTATGGGGCTCCAAGTACAGGGGCAATGAGGGGGACGGGAACAGCGGGCAGGGCCAGACTGGGGAGGATTGGAGGTACGAGTCCACTCAACCTGGAAGTGGGAGGGGAAAAAGGGGAGAGACGGGAGCTTGAGGGGAGAGAAGCAGCATGGAAAAGAAACAAAACCGGAGGACAAGAAAACAGGGAAACATAACACGGAGGCTGAGGCAGGAAGGGGAAGCCAAGGAGAGGAAGGGGGGAGGTGAATGGGCAACAGGGAGACAGAACAGGAACAGAGGAGACAGTGCTAGGAAGCACGGGGGGTAGATAACAAGCAGGAGAGAGAAAGGCAGGGTAATTACATGAAACAAGCAAAGAGAACAAACAAGAAAGGAAAAGGAAGAGTGGGAAACCAAATGACGCACAGTCACATGAGCCACACAGGAGCCAGGTACTTGTGAAGGGAGTAATTTTCACAATGTGCTAAGCAGGGAACTGCTGAGGAAGGCTGGTCTTTGTAGAGGATGTGGGAGGAGCTATTTTCAAACACTGAACCTTGGGCTTTAGCCCTCCCAAAAATTGCTAGTCTGCAAAGAAAAAGGAAAATCTTTGCATTTCAAAGTGTGACATTTATGTGACCCCCCCCAAAAAAGTTGCAAATTAAGTTTCTGCCATATTGTTATGTTTGCTTGTGCATGCAGCACACAAGAAACATTTTGAGGAGAGTAGAGTATTGCAGAGGTGGGTCAGTGTTTGGCCAATCCGGCGAACGCTTTCAGGGGCACGTCCCTTGGCCACCAATCAACAGGAAAGCTGCCAATGATGACAGTTTCAGAGCGAGCACCGGACTGGAAAGAAATCTGCTGCTCCAATCACAGACAGTTTTGTCACTGCAGTGACAGATCTCTTCCCCCCTTCCCGGCAACCAGGAACATTCCAGCCATGCACATTACAGTGTACAGTAATGCACATGGCTAGACTTATGAGCAACTCGTTTGCTCAGTGTGACTTTCCTGGTGAAATAAAAAATTAGCCGCACAGCTTTGCATTATTGGCGGCTCCTGCCACCCACCACACACTCCCCCCAAAGCTGACATTGGGGTGCCCAATCCCCGTATCGGCATGCCCCCCAAGCTATCTTTTGCTGACAACGGGGTGCCCAATCCCCATGTTGGCATGCCCCCCCACTACTGTGGCACACTGGGAGCCCACCCCAGCATGCCAACGTAAACATTATGTTTTTCCAACACCGGGATACCCACTCCAGTCGGATGCGCCCCACATGTCCCCTTTCTCAGCTGACCTCAGGTGCCCAATCCCGGGTCGGCATTGACTTCACTAGTCTGGCACACTGGGAGCCTACCCCAGTGTGACAAAATCTATTTTTCATAAAATTACACCTAATGTGTTTTTTTTTTTTAACCTGTAAAAAAGAAAATGGTCCCTCGTCGTCCCGGAGGCCCCCTTCCCCATCCAGACAATCACTCTGCACCCCCCCACCTCCCCGCACTCCCCCGCTCACCTCATACTTACCTCCGGAGCTCCAGTGCTGCAATCTTCTGTGGACCAGGAATACGTCTGCACTCTTCAAAATCCACCGCAAAACTGAAGGATATCATGGTAAGCCCTATAACAGGAGTCATTGGAGAAAGGTTTCAACTTGGGTTGATAACTCAGCCATTTTTTGAGTTTTGGTCCCAAATTTTCAACATGAGGTTCTTGGGATCCCACCTTGTGACCACTGACACTGTCATTTTGTTTCTCAGTCCCAAAAGACGATTTCATGGTCACGGTGCAGAATTACCTTTCAGGACTGATTAACAAAATGACAGTGCCACTGTTCATGAGGTGGGATCCCAAAAAGCCTATGTTGCAAGTCTGATGAAAAAAATCCCAAAAATGACTGTGTTACAAGCATGTGTTGCACAGTTTGTACGCACACTTGTAAGTTCGCCAATTTTTTATATTTTCATACCAAATTTCCAACATTGCCATTTTTTAACACCTCTTTATGAACAGTACAGCTGCCATTTTTTGTATCCTGCCTGAAACGTGCTTTAGTACCTGTGCCACAAAATGGTGTAGTCATTGTGCAAAATCAACTTTTGAGACAGATTAAAGAAATCTTGGTGCCATTGTTCATGAGGGGAGGTCCCAAAAAGGCCATGTTGGAAATTTGGTGAACAAATTCCAAAACATGACTGCGCTACGAGTGTTGTTATGCAGTTTCTATGCATGCTCGTAACTTCACCACTTTTTCATATTTTAACTCCAGATTTTCAACATTGCCATTTTTTCACACCTCCTTATGAACAGTACAGATGTCACTTTTCACATCCTGCCCAAAATGTCTTTTCAGAGCTGTTGTGCTGAATGGCACATCTGCTGTGCAAAATATCACCTTTGGGGATTGAGCAACGAAATGATAGTGCCCCTGTTCATGAGGTGAGGTTCCAAAAAGCCCATGTTGAAAATCTGGAGCAAAAATACCAACAAACACCCGGGGCATTAGGGTCTCAAACCGTAAACCCCCACATACAGACTGACAGACGTTGGGGCATGGCTTGGTGCATCGGCCGTAATGCTCACATCATTCCACCCCCACCCTGCAGCCACTGACAGGCATCAAGGTATGCCTTGGGGTCTTCGGCCCTAACATTCACCACATTCTCCTATACTGCACCCATCTCAGCTTATTTCCTTATGGAATGAGGTGCGCGTAAGGGCCGAAGACACCAAGGCAACCATGACACCTGTCAGTGTCTGCAGAGTGGGGTGAGGTAGAATGGTGTGTTATGGCTGATGACCCAAAGGCACACCCCAATGCCTGTCAGTCTCTGCAGGGTGGGGTGGGGGTTGGCATTAGTTTAACACTTCAATGCCATTCCTATTATGCATCTCTCTAACTCATGCAGCATCAATGCCAATACCAGCAAGCAAACATTTGGCATTGACAAATGCTTGTTTCTTAGTAGAATGGTGGATTTTTTCCTCACAGATCAGAGATCCAAAAGTCTCATACTTAGAAAACAAAAATGTGAGGACAAGAAAAACTTAAAGTATCATTGCGTGCTCGCAACAGAAAACTCATACAGTTTATAAGTCCATAAGCCCCTTATAGAGGTGGTACACACACACAACAATTTCTTTAGTAACCCTTATTCTTGTCAGTAGGCTCTCACAGTTAATCACAGAAACAAAATGATGCCATGAAACCAGTGCTTCTGCTGTCAAGGTTTTTTTCCTTTTATTTATTTTATTTCCAACTGGATAGAAGTGAACACAGAAAAGCAAATTGTTAGAATACGATTCCCTTGGAATTTCTGGATATCTTTTACTGAATCAGAGTTAATTCAAATTCCAATGAGGATCTCAGAATTGAAATCCTAAATCCTAATTTCCAATATAAAAATATTTTTAACCCTTTAATTTTGGAATTAGCAATTTCGAAAATCCTAATTCGGGAAAAAAGGATCTGAATCTGACAATTCCAATTGTGATCATTCAAAGGCTAAATGAACTCTTAAAAAGCAACAGTCAGCACTGGCAGCCCCACACTATAGTGTAAAGTTGGTCCCAATTTGCACTTTTTTCACTTTTTTAGTTGTTTTGGTCACTGTGGGTCAGATTTTATTTATTTATTGAAATGTTTCACCAGGAGGGCGCACTGAACATGTTGCTCGTCTCACAGTGCGACCTGGGGGGATTGGGTACATAAGGTAAGAAAACAGAGATTATACAATTTTTGGATAGGTGAACAGTTACAAATTATGTAGTAGCAGGTAGACATGAATGCAACTGTAAGGGTGCAGTACAGACAATTACAACTTGTAAGATTGTACAAAAGTAGGGGAACACAGAATATAATACAGTATAACATACAAAACAATAATGTTACAGAACAATTTTTTTGTGCGATAATGTACCAAGAGTAGGCTTGAGGTAGTACGCAAGTGCTGAAGGAGGAGAAAGGGGGGGTAACTAATAAATGCTGAGGAGGTGAAGAAGAAGGGCAGCAGGGAGGGGAAGGAAGAGTGATAGGGGAGGGGAGGTAGCCAAGCCTTACATTCCCCTTCAGGATGCTGAGAACCCTGCCAGGGAGTTAGGGGTTGGTAGACAGAGCTAAGAATAAGATAGTTAAGGAGGGTCAAAGCAGGAACAGCTGGGAGAGAGGTAATTGTGGAGGGTGGTGGAAAGGGAATAGGTGGAAGAGGAGTGCCAGATTTTAGGGAAATGATGGGCAAAACTAGTCTGACCAATGAGGGCAGAACGACGAGGGACTACCAGGGTGCATGTATCGTTAGATCTGAGAGAATGGGAGGGGAAGGGGGAGTGGACAGAGAGGATGTGAGTTAGGGAGGGAGTCTGCCAAGCCAGAATTTGAAGGTTAGTTTGGCACTGTGAGGGATACACCTGTGAGATAATGGAGGGAAAGCTAGGGAGCAATAGACTTCACAGTGATGGGAATGGGAGGGGGAGTCAAGGACAAAGCGGCGGAAGGAGTTAAAGAGAGTGTCCAATTTGGTCAGGGGAGATTTGGGAGCAGCACCATAGACTATGTTACGGTAGTCAAAGATGGGGAGTATCATCTTCTGGACAAGTTTTCACCTCGCATTCAGTGGGATGCAACTACGATTCCTGTAAAGAGCATGAAGCTTGGGGTGCAGTTTCTTCAGGATGGCATCGATATGCACAGAGAAGTTGAGATTTTGGTCCAGCCAAAACCCCAGCTATCTAAAGGAGGAACTGTCCTCAATGAGTGTCCCATCAAGAGTGTGGAAGGAGGGTAGGACAGTAAGCCTAGAGAGTCTTTGCCTGGTGCCAAAGGTCATAGAAACAGTCTTCTTGGTGTTAAGGAAGAGCTGGTGGGAGGCAAACCAGAGATGAACTTAGTTGAAGTCATGCTGTAAGCTGGTTTCCACAGTAGCAGAGTTTTTGCTGGAGCTGTACAAAACAGTATTGTTGGCGTACATATAGATGGAGGAGGTAGAACAGGCTTTGGGAAGATCATTAAGAAAGATGGAGAAAAGTAGGGGACCAAGCACTGAGCCCTGGGGACACCAGTGTTGATAGGGAGCAGAGGAGAGATAGAATCAGAGACTCTTACCGATTGGGTCCTACCAAAGAGGTAGGACTTAAACCAGTTTGTAGCTGACAAGGCAAGGCCAGCTGAGGACAGGGAGTCAAGAAGCAGTGTATGGGAGACAGTGTTGAAAGCTTTGGCTAGATCAACAAAAATGGCTGAGGTGATCAGGCCATCATCCATCCCTGTGAGGATAGAATCAACAAGCCTGAGGAGGGAGGAGGTTGTTGAGTGGTTCTTCCGAAAACCAGATTGGAAAGGTGTGAAGAAGGAGGAGTCAGAGAGGAAGGATGAAAGTTGGGAAAGGACCAGGTGTTCTTGAAGTTTAGCAAGGGTAGGAAGGAGAGAGATGGGGTAATAGATGCCAGGAGAGGATTGGTCACCTCCTTGGGGAGAGGAAGGACAATGGCATGCTTCCAGGAGAGGACTTGGGCAGACATAAAGGCAGAGGTTTAAGATTAGAGAGGTGGCATAAGCAATGGCAGGAGCAGAGAGGTACAGAAGTTTAGGATCGAGATCATCTGGGTAGGAGCCTTTAGAGGGGTTGAGGGAGAGGAGGGTGCTTAGAGCTTGATTGGGGAGATGGTTAAGAAGGAAAAAGGGAAGGGGGTAGATGCTGGATGAGGTGAAGATCTCGAGGTAGTAGTTGGTAAGGGAGGGAGGTGTAGTAGGCATTAAATTCATTGGCCACTAAGCAAGGGTCCATAACCAGGGAGTTACGTACTTTAAGAACTGGGGGGGGGTGAGAAGGAGGAGAGAATAGAGCGTGGACAACCCTCCAGAATTTAGATGGGGAATTAATGTTCGTGAGGAATGAGGAATTGAAATAATCAGACTTTGCCAATCTGGTAGCTTTTATACTTAAGTTGCGTGGCGTTCTATACTTGGCATAATCATTTGGATGCTTTGTCGATTTATGTTTTCTCCATGTTGACATTCAAATATGGCATCAGGGAGGACAGGCGGTAACCTGTCTGGGATGCGTTAGCCCCTTTAGCTCCTGTGTGTGTTTGTGGCCAACAGGAAACTGTGCTCTACACCCTTGCACGTTGTGCAGTACTACCACAGCCATAAATTTGTACACACATTGTGTACCACATATGGGCGCAGTATATGTACAAATATATCTTCGTTAAGGCAGCGCTATACTTTGTGTGGCACAATTAGCTGCATTCAAATATCCAGCCCCATGTAACTTTCATTATAGTCTGTAGAGAAAATAACCAGTTTCAAGTAGGACAGGGTGTTTTCGATCTAACTCTCATGTGCTGTATCACTCAGGGAGTGAAGGGCTTGTAGTACATACCCACCTCATCCACATGATGATATGATCATTAGAAGCATCCCCAGCTGCAGAGAAAGACACTTATTTCTCCCTCCCAACCCAAGTTCACACAAGCCTGGTGACTGTCAAGAGAGGGGGAGTGGGGAATTAAAAAAGGGAGACAATCCCGTTGAAAGATTCAAATGCATGGCTCAGAGAATGAGGGTAGCACAAGTCTCCTGGACATTAATGACCTGTCTGTCAGTTCTGCGGTAATGCTATTGCTCATGATGCCAGCCCGGGAAGGGGGTGGAATTGAGCATCCCATAAGGTACTGTCTTCCAGGGAGGGAGGACTGTGTGCTTCACTGCACTATTGCCACCTGGGTGGCCACAGATGACAACGCAAGCTGGAGCTGCAAGTGGTTGGGTAAGCGCCCCCTGGCAGTGACCTGAGCACACTTAGCATGCTGACATTCTCTGTAGTTCAAACCACAAGGCACCTGGCAGGGATCAGGGAGAAAAGTATTAAATACCACAAGGCTGTGTGAAATGAAGGGACATCCCTCCACAGTCCCTGTGCCTCCCTCTGGTCACCCTGCCAACATCCAGGCTAAACATTCTTCAAGGCTTGGGGAACACCAGAGCACCCTGCCACAGGGGATAAAGTGTGGGGCACTGCATTTAGGATCTACAGAGACATGAGTGACAGGGCTAAGGGGGATGCCTGTGATGAAGGCCAGCCAGGATGCGAGGGGAGTAACAAAAAAAAAAAGACTCCTCAACATGGAAAGTCAGGTGGGGGAAGGGAGGCAACAGAAAATAAAGAATTTGTTTTATGTGTCAGAAAATCATCTGACATAATATTGAACTTCAGGGCTAAGCAAATTCAAGGGGGCTACTAAATAAGTTTGGGATTTGTCCCAATGACAAGATGACAATGCCTTGCACTGCCACCTGAAAATCCTACAGTGGGGCTAGCTGAGAGCTTGCATGACACAGTGGGGGTGAGGGGTCCAGATCCTAGGGAGAGTGGGCACAAGCTGACATTTTTTCACCCTCTGTTGGTCAATCCAGTAATGGAGTATCATTGTTGCTGGCTGTGATGGTAGCCGCTCATCTGACATTGGTGTCGCTGTGAAGGCAGCTGCTCAACTGGCATTAGTGTTTGCTGTGGAGCCAGCTTCTCAACTGACACTGCTTTTGGCTGGGAAGACAACGGCTCACCTGGCATTGCCACTGGCTATGTAACCTACTGCTTACCAGGCATGGTGTCAGTTGTAAAGGCAGATGCTCACTTGGCCCAGGGGCCACTATATCCGACATCGTTACCCCAGAGGATGCCAGGGAGGAGGAATGGCTGGACTACAGTGGACTATGGAAAGGTGGGGTTGGGGGGTCAGAGGCACATTTCTCAGCCAGTACCACTACAAAATTCTTACACTGCTCTGGCCAGGTGGGACTGCCAGAAGGAGGCACCTGTGATAGTGGCTGGGGAGGATCCAGGGGTTCTCTGGAGTGGAAACCCCAAGGAGGGAGGAAGGGAACTCCAGAGGAGGAGGAAGCAACTTCTGGTGGGGGCCTTGACTGTGAGGTGGATAGATTTGGGAATAAGAAAGTGGAGGAGAGGGAGTTTAGGTGCCTACATGGCACCATCACCTGAAGGGGTGGGAAGCAGTTCCAGAGGATCACTAGGGCAGCAGGATGGGAGGCAGAGCTGGATGTCATTTTCCACCTGGAAACTAATGGCTTGGCTAGAGACAGGGCTGGGCTACTGCAAAGGGAGTTTCAGGAGCTGGGAAGGGGTCTTAGACAGGTAGCATGCTCAGTGGCTTTTACTGAGGTACTGTCTATCTACGATGGGGGGGGGGGTTAGGAGAGAGATCTCAGCACCAAGACCTTCAACTCATGACTCAAGGAATGACGCATAGAGGAGAGGTTCAGCTACAGTGAGGAATTGTGATCCACCTGGCGAGATAAGGGACTTTACAGGGGTGATGGCCTGCATCAGTGACTATGATTTTATTATGAATTTTTAGTATTTCAGACCTGTTTATTAATGTCTTCTGTCTTTATTATGTCTTTAATGATATTACCTGTACTGTTTTATTGTTAGGCACCCAGAGCCTCCGGGATTGGGTGCCACAGAAATAAAATTTGCCTTGCCTTGCCATCCGAGAGGAGAACCGCAGTCCTCAGTGGACATTTCAGATATTAGTTTCATGAGCATTTAAACTACCCGAGGGGGGTGACAGAAGAAATTGGGAGCAGTAACTGCCCCCACAGGTTGATGTAAAGTAGGAGAAGCTAAGGGATGGAATCCCCAGGGTGATATTAATAAATGAAGCAGGTGGTAGAAATGAAGGGAGGTAAAGGAAGCATTAAAAGGGGGGAGGCAAAAAGGAAAAAAAGGGGTAACAAGAACAGTGGTAATAAAATTTGAAAGGGTACATGTGCGAATGCCAGAACTCTAAGAAATAAGGTTCTGGACCTAGAAGACATAATGGCAGAGGCTGACCTGGATATTGTGACTGTTATTGAGTCATGGTACACTGAAAATCATGACTGGCACATGTCCATACCAGGCTATACTCTGTTCAGGAGGGACAGGGTGGGAAGGAAAGGAGGGGGTGTGGTGCTTTATGAGGGAATTCATAAAACAACAAGATAGAGGGAATACGTGGGGGGGGGGCAGTGGTACACTGGGTCACCCCAGAGACAGGAATTGGTGCCTCTGTTCACACTGGCATGATCTACGGACCTCCAGCCCAGGTAGACGAGTTAGATAAAGTACTGGTGGAAGCTATTGAAAAGATGGCAAAAAAGGAGGAGGCGCTGCTGGTGGGGAATTTTAATCTGTCAGATGTAGATTGGAACCTCCCAGCTTCGGCTTCAGCTAGAAGCAGGGACATCTTGGACTCCCTGCAAGGGGCAGTCCTTAGGCAACTAGTCAGCGAACCCAGATGCAATGGGGCAATACTTGACCTGGTACTCACAGACAGAGACAGTGTTGCAGATGTCAAGGTAGGAGGCCACCTGGGAACAGCAATCACCGTACAATGTAGTTCAATATAAGGACAGCTGCGGAATTGAATCATACAAGGGTGAGGGTCCTGGACTTCAGGAGGGCAGATTTTAAAAATATATGTGAATGCCTCAGAGATGATCCGGGGATGACCTGGGTGGAGAAGAGGAACAGTGGTCGCAGCTAAAGAGGGCCATAGGGTAGGCAACAAACCTCTGTGTTAGGCAAGTGAACAAAACCAAGAGGAAAAAGAGACCACTATGGTTCTCAAAAGAAGTGTCGGAAAAGATAAAGGCTAAAAGAGAAGCATTCAGAAGGTATAAGGAGACGCAGAGGGAGAAGGATAGGGAGGTGTATCAGGGGAAGCAGAGGGAAGCAGGGAAAGCAGCAAGGAGCACAAAGACATAAACTGAAGAGAAAATAGCCCAGGCTGTGATGAAGGGGGCCAGGACATTTTTTAGGCATAGCAGCAAAAGGAGGAAGACCAAGGGTGAGATTGTAGGATTAAATAGGGAAGCAGTGAACTGTGCAGAGGGGGACCAGGAAAAGGCAGACATCCTGAACTAATACTTTTGTTCAGTGTTCACAGTGGAAGGAGATGGGGAGGGGCCACAAAAACGTAACAGGAGCACTGGGGGGAGGTGGACACTAATCCATTTTCAGAGTGTTCTGTCAGCCTGGTGGTGCTAACGATTGAGGTACTGGACGCCTTACCTCTTGCTATGCCGGTGACCCACGTTCAGGAGCAACCTCGGGTCACTGGGATGCCGGCCTGGGGGGGGCCCAGGATTGAGGGAGCCTTCAGGCTGCTCTCTTCTCCTCCTCTCCTCTCCCAGGGGGTGGTGGGGGTGGGTTGTCTCCCCTCCCGTAGTCCTGTCCCCACCGGGTGGAGGTCTGATGCAGTAACGCAGGCAGGCGAGGGTGGCAATACAGGTGAGCAGAAGGGGCTGAGCTGGCTTCCAGTGTGCGTGCACGCCTCCATGAACATGTATGGCTGTGTGCCGGGGGGGGGGATGCAGGAGAAAAACCTACAAAACTTATATAAAAAAAAAAAGAGGAGAGTGTTCTGAAGGGACTCACTAACCTGAAAGTGGACAAAGCAATGGGACCAGATGGGGTGCATCCAAGGTTATTGAGGGAGCTCGGGGAGGTACTGGCTGCACCTCTGACAGTCCTGTTACCAGCTCATTGGAAACAGAAGTGGTTCTGGAGGACTGGAGGAGGGCAGATGTAGTCCCACTTCACAAAAGTGGTAGCAAGGAAGAGGCTGGCAATTATAGGCCAATCAGCCTGACTTCAGTGGTGGAGCAATTACTGCTGTAGGAAAGGATTGCTGAATATCAGTGGGTTATGAGACCAAGGGCAGCATGGATTTACCTGGGGGGGGGGTCACATCAAATGAATCTGCTAGATATACTTGACTGGCTGGCCAAGGAATTAGATCAGGGTGGAGCAGTGGATGTGACCAACCTAGATTTCAGTAAGGCTTTCAACATCGTTCCACACAGGAGACTAGTAAGCAAGCTACGTCACTTAGGAGTAGGTCCAAAGGTGGTAAAAGAAATAGGTTAGGAGATAGATGACAGAGGATGGTGGTAAACAGAGTTCATTCAGAGGAAGGAGGAGAGACCAGCGGGGTGCCTCAAGGATCAGTGACGGGCCCGGTTCTCTTTAATGTCTTTGTAAGTGACATTGTAGAGGAGCTGGAAGGAAAGGTCTGCCTCTTTGCAGATAACACCAAAATCTGCAATAGGGTTGACACTCCAAGGGGGTGAAAAGGATGAGCAGAGACCTCAGAAAACTCGAGAAGTGGTCAAGGGTATGGCAACTGGGTTTCAATGAGAAAAATGTAAAGTAATGCACTAGGTACACAGGAGCACAGGGGCAGAGTACAAAACAGAAGGAGTGGTACTGACAGCCATCAAGCTGGAAAGAGACCTGGAGTGATCCCATCAGATGACCTAAAGGTGGCCAGGTAGTGCGACAAGGCAGTTGGGAGGGCTAGTGGGATACTGGGGTGCATAGGAAGGGGTCTCACCAACAGAAAGAGGGAGGTGGTATTGCCTCTGAATAGATCACTAGTAAGACCCCACCTAGAGTAATATGTCCAGTTCTGGAGACCACATCTCCGGAAGGACATAAACAGAGTGGAGGCGGTCCAGCGGAGCGCAACTAAAACGGTGCAGGGTCTGCAGCAGAAGCCCTACAAGGAGAGACTTAAGGACCTAAATATGTACACCCTGGAAGAGAGGAGAGAGACAAGGGGGATATGATAGAGACCTTTAAATACCTCACAGAGGTAAATAAGGTATAGGAGGGAAGTATTTTTCAGAAAGAAAGGTGCTCAAGTACAAGGACAGCCTTCCAGCGGAGGTGGTGGTGGGGGTAAAAACAGTAGTGGAGTTCAACAATGCATGGGATAAACACAAGGGAATCATAGTAGAAAGGAAAAGGGGAGAAAGACCTGTAGATCGGGCATGTTCTGCGGTAATAGTGTAGGTAGACAGAAATGGGCAGACTGGATGGGCCAAGTGATCCTTATCTGCCATCAAATTCTGTGTTTCTAAGGAGCATGGATAAAAAGCTGGAGGGGTCGGTTCAGGAGAGATATGAGGAAGTACTTCTTCACAGAAAGAACGATGGATTCCTGAAACAATCTTCCAGCAGAGGTGGTGGGGGTGAAAACAGTGGTGGGATTCAAGAATGCATGGGACAAGCATAAGGGAATCTTAGGGAAAGGGGGGGGTGAATGGGCTGGGGATGAAGTAAGATTTACGGTGATACTATAGGCAGGGAAAAATGGGCAGACTTGGTGGGCAAGCGGTCCTTATCTGCTGGTAAATTCTATGTTTCTTTGTATGTTGGCTGTGAAGGCAGCTGGTAACCTGGCAATAGTGTCAGTGGCTCACCTGACATTGCTGTTGGCTGCAACGGCAGCTGCTTACCTGGCATTGCCATTGGCTGTGAAGGCAGCTGCTCACCTGGCACTGCCATTGGCTGTGAAGGCAGCTGCTCACCTGGCATTGGTGTTGGCTGTGAAGGCAGCTACTCACCTGGCATTGGTGTCGGCTGTGAAGGCAGCTACTCACCTGGCATTGTTGTCGGCTGTGAAGGCAGCTACTCACCTGGCATTGGTGTCGGCTATGAAGGCAGCTACTCACCTGATATTGGTGTCGGCTGTGAAGGCAGCTACTCACCTGGCATTGTTGTCAGCTGTGAAGGCAGCTTCTCATCTGGTATTGGTGTCGGCTGTGAAGACAGCTACTCATCTGGCATTGGTGTCGGCTGTGAAGGCAGCTACTCACCTGGCATTGGTGTTGGCTGTGAAGACAGCTACTCACCTGATATTGGCATGAGCTATGAAGGCAGCTGCTCACCTGACACTGGAATGGGCTATGAAGGTAGCTGCTCACCCGCTATTGATGTGGGCTCTAAAGGCAGCTGCTTACATGATATTGGCTTGGGCTATGAAGGCAGCTGCCCACCTGGCATTGGTATTAGCTATGAAGGAGGCTGCTCACCTGTCACTGGTGTTGGTGTGAAAGCTGCTGCTCACCAGATAATTGTGTCAGTTGTGAAGCCAGGTGCTCACCTGACATTGGCGTATGCTGTGAAGACAGCTGTTTACCTGACATTGGTGTGGGTTGTAGCGATAGCTGTTCACCTGACACTGGTATGACTGTGAAGGCAGCTGCTCACCTGACATTGGCATCAGCTATGAAGGCAGCTGCTCACCTGACATTGGCATCAGCTATGAAGGCAGCTGCTCACCTAACACTGATGTCGGCTCTGAAGGTTGCTGCTCACCTGGCATTGGCATGGGCTATGTAGGCAGCTCCTCACCTGACACTGCTGGCGTGGGCTATGAAGGCAGCTGCTCACCTGACACTGGCATGGCTATGAGGGCAGCTGCTCACCTGACACTGGCATGGGCTATGAAGGCACCTGCTCACTTGATATTGGCATGGGCTGTGAAGGCAGTTGCTCACCTGGTATTAGTGTCAGCTGTGATGGCTGCTGCCCACCTGTCCTGTTGCCTGGCAGAACAGTGCAGCTGAGCAAACCTAATTATTGGGGTAGGGGACAGTGTGAAAACATGATAAAAATTAATATTTAAAAAAAGGTTTTGGATACCTGAAGCCACTGTGTGTTACCTGCTAGTGTTCCATTGTTTGCAATGTAAGCCGCCATGTCAATCCGTCTGTTGTCAATGTGTAGGTCTCTCATGCATCCAACAAACTCTCTGTTTATGACTGGGAAATTCTCAGGCAGATTCGGGACACCCCCCAGGAGCAAAGGCCCTGTCAGGTCCAGAGACCTATAAATACAGTAAATAAGAGTGGTTAACAAGCTGGATCCCTCAACTCAATATCAAATGAATCAGGAAATCAGTCAATTACAATTTTACATATCTATAGCATCTTCTTACATTTACCTACTGTTACCCATGATACTTTGCACCTTTTGGAGGCTTGGAGCTTTACAGTTTGTGGTTGGGATTGAGACATTACAATAGTAACCAAACTGTTTTAGTTGTGTTCTCTCCGTTTAACCTCTTTAATGGCCCTACACACTCTTGAACAAACACAAGAAACGGCCACACCAGGGTGGGGGTGCACAGTTAAATTAGCATGGTTACCGAGGACAAAACCAGCACACTCCCCTCCCAGATCTGGACTTTTAATTTTTTGCTGCCTTTCACCTCGTGCTTTAGTCTTCAGCAAAAAAAAGAACTTTCAAGCTTGTTTCTTGAAAAACATTCAACATTTATTCCAAAAGTTAACAATGCAAAGACAGACATGCTAGTGGGTCATGTCACATCAGGTCATACAGCCTAATGTTTCGCGTAGTGACCCTACGCTTTCTCAACCATGATCACATGCTTACTGTAATCAGCTGTTACTGCAGTGAACACGTAATCACGAATTGTCAGTTGGCAGCTGGCCATGAAAGTGAGTGCAGGGTCTGTGCCAGTTGCCATGGGTGGTTGGGCGCTGGAAACAGGGCCTGCAGGTCGGGGGGGTCGGTCCTATGGGGGCTTGTTTGGTGAAGCAGCTAAAGTGTACTGCCTATCAGTAAAGTATTGGTATGCTAGCAGCAAAATATTTAGAAAGCAAATATAAGATTGGATTAATCTAGTAGATTTTCAGCCTTGCATAATCAGTACCCATAGGGAGTTCAGAACAAAGAACTGGTGACACAGAGTGGGCAGGCCAGGGGATTCAAAGCTGGGGGGTGGAGGGACCAACAGGAAATTTTTGGTTAGAATCAGTGCAGTGTTCAGGGAGCCAGGGGGACAGCTGGCCATGAGGACATTTTATGTAAATTACTAGTGGGATGTTCAGGAGCAGGGGAACCGCTAGCCACCAGGGCATTTTATGTACAGTACTGTCAGGGTGTTTGGAGGAAGGGGAAGCCACTAGCCACCAAAAGGCATTTTATGCAAATTACCAGTGGGGTGTTTGGGAGCAGGGGTTACCACTAGCCACCAGGGCATTTCATGTACAGTACTGCTGAAGTATTCAGGGAGGGAGGGAATCATTAATCACCAAGGCATTTTATTTAACGTACCGATGGGTGTTCAGGAGGGGGGCTGTGGTTAGGGTCCACAGCCCATAAGACCTGGTTTGGGAAGGTGGTAAATAGTGCAGCAGTAATAGCTACTAACTGCCTCTCCAAACCTTCCAGAATGCCACTGTGCCTGTACGCAAGGTTCTATCAGCAGCTTTGCACAGGCACACCAACCTGATGTAGGGCCAGTCGCTAACTGGTTAGGACTTGCTAACCACACCGTTCAGTATGGTATTTTGTGATCCTTCACTGCTTTGGCGGTGCAAAGTGGTGTTCACGACTCGTTAACCTGTTTAGTGGTCGCTAATGCCTTTCAATATCTTGGCTATTGTGCATTCTTACCATCTGTACAGGCACTCCCCAATGTCCTGTGGGTGAAAATTTTCTCCCTTGCATCCCGCTGCACTGCCACCCAGATTTCTACAGGTGGCAGCCACCTTGTGGAATGCATGTACCCCCATCCTCGATGGAGGAGAGCAGTTCTAGGGACACTCAATCCTCCCTGCCCTGACTAGCCGCTGAAAGAACAGTGTCCGTTCCAGAGCTGGGTCACCCATGTGGCAGGCAGTGCCTCAGCCTGCCACACCACTGGGCCAATGGTGATAACGCTTCCTAAGCCCAAAAGGTGTTGCTGCTTCACCAAAGGCTCTGGCAGAGGAAGCCTGTTGGCACATCTAGCTTAAAAGTCACTTAACTCTTATTAAGGCCAGGGAACCCATTTGATCTCTGCAAATGAAATTAGATTATTCAAAGGGCTCTGGGTCTGTTGAGAAACAGAACAAGGAAAAGAGATAGCACTGAGGCTGTCAAGGTATCTTGTGCAGGATTGATAGAGAGAAGATGGGAATTAGCATTGAAGTGCTCAGGCTAATTCCAAATATGTAGGTAGTTTGAAAACTTTTGTGCTAAGAACATAGAAACACGGAAACATAGACAAAGACGGTGGAAAACGATCACTGGTCCATCCTGTCTGCCCATAAAACCCTAACAAACCATGGACCCATCGGCAAAACAGAGTTGTAACCCATACTATCCACCCCCATGCTCTCAACCCTTCCACTACCACCCTGAGCAACCACACTAAGCCCTCCATTCTATCCTAGCTATGTTTGAAACCATTGATTGTTTTGGTCTACCAAGTTAGTATCTGGTACGCTTAATGGCATATGTTAAAACCGCGCAACAGGAACAGCACGGTAGGGTATAGTGAGAGGGTGCAAAGCCGCGAAAGGGTGTATACATAGTAGTGCACCCTCTCACTCTTCCCAGGTAGGGGATGAGACTTGTGCTGGGAGGTGGGGCCAACAAGCAGCTGCCGTGGCTCGATGGGATGAGCCACAGGCAGCATAGAAACATAGAAACATAGAAGTTGACGGCAGATAAGGACCGCAAGGCCCATCCAGTCTGCCCATTTCTTTTTCTACATTATAAATGTGCCATCGGCCTTTGCTCTGTCAGTGGCCTATCTATTCATAGTCATTTGTATTGCTCCCTTATGCCTATCCCATGCTTGTTTGAAGCCCTGCACTGTATTCATAGCCACCACTTCTTGTGGTAAGCCATTCCATGCATCCACTACCCTTTCTGTGAAAAAGAATTTCCTCACATTACCCCTTAATCGGCCCCCCTCTAATCTCATGCTGTGTCCACTTGTCCTGCTATTTTTCTTATATTTAAACATGTTAGACTCTTTCACCTTGTTAATGCCCTTAAGGTATTTGAATGCCTCGATCATATCACCTCTCTCCCTCCTTTGCTCAAGGGTATACATATTGAGCTCTGTTAATCTGTCCTCATATGTCTTCTGATGCAGTCCCTGCACCATTTTGGTTGCCCTTCTCTGGACTGCCTCAATTTGGTTAATGTCCTTGTGAAGGTGTGGCCTCCAATACTGCACGCAGTACTCCAGATGGGGCCTAACCAGTGTCTTGTAAAGAGGGATTATTACCTCCCTCTTACGACTTGTGATACCCCTACTAATACACCCTAACACCCCCCCTAGCCTTACCTACTGCTTTAGAGGTCTGCTTGGATGATTTCAGGTCATCAGTGATGATGGTGCCCAAGTCTCTTTCTTCCTTTGTGACTGCCAGCAAGGGAGGGAGGTGGTGCGTTTGGGACCAGGTTTTGATTCCCGGTCCCAGACGCAAGATTTTATTTTCGCACTTTGTATGAAGTTAAGTGTTCGCGCCCCTACCCCCAGGTTGGTTATTTTAGTTGGGGGTTGGGGAGGAGCCCCCTCCTTGCAATATATCTCGCTGTATTAGCTGCGCAGTATATTGCTACGGCATAATGTCTTATGACGTTATGACCCGTGCCTAGTTTTGCTGCCCACTTCTCTCTCAAACAGATATGTACAGCACTGCTGACTGTGTCGAGTGAGGGAGGAGTCAGCAGAGCACTGCACATAGCAGTACAGTCTCTCTCACTCTTCTTTCTTTGCTGAGCCATACTTTCACTTCCTGCTCCAAATGAAATTCCTCCAAACAAAGTTTTATTTTTTTTTTTATACTTCTGCAGTGCAGCAGAGCAGACTAGGCTGTTAGCTACTGTGCCCCACTATCCTACGCACTAGCCCAGATCATGCCATGCACAAAGCAGAGTACAGACTCAGAGCAGCAAAGCAAATGAGTCACACAAAGTCTGTCTCACTCTGACCCTGCCCTTCCCTTGTGGAAATTTGGGAAGTTTAATAATTCACCACTAGACCTCAGTGACTCAGAGCAGCAGAGCAAATTCTGTTACAAACTCTGACCCTGCCCTCCTTTCTGTACTTTCTCCTTCTCTCACGGAAATTTGTCAATTAAACTATTATTTTTTTGCCTTGCCTTATGATGACAAGTACTATCCACAACACAAATGTCAGTCAGTTTTGTATGAACACTGACTGAACAAAGTAAACACCTTTTTTTAAGCCAGAAAACAATTCACTTTCAACCATCAAACACACACTGTGAAGCAGTCCTGCTCACATCACCACTTGCTTGCACACTCCACCAGAAATAGCAATGTGGAGCAAGTCTAAAGCATCCCACCCGTGTGTTTTACGACCTGTACCACCAGTGGTCACTGGTGTTGCTTCCTAGTGCAGGGAGGGAGAGGTGGAGAGATCCACCTTCCTCCAATGAACAGATTCGTTACTGTAAGGAGGCTGGGTGACTGACATACTGGGAGCTGGTCTCCTGACTCTCTTCTCGTGCACCACATGTTGCGACTCATCACTGCTGCGACCTGGGGGCCTACCAAGAAGCAGAGCATGTGCTGCTGGCAACCACCAGGTAGGAAAATAATGAACTTCTACAAACTGACTGGGGCAAACCAAGTGAACCAAAGTCAGCATTTTTTGTGAAAATGTTCATGCTCAGCAGACAAGCATGAACACGGAGAGTTCAAGGATTTTCAGGGCCATGGCGAACCAAACTTGCAGCCCTACTCAGCTGGTAGATTGTTCCATGGCTTCACCAACCTTTCAGTAAAATAAAACGTTCTCATTTCCTTCTTCAACATACCACCATCAGTTCCCAATTGTGTCATGTTTTCTTGATCTGCTACTTATGCTAAACAGTCCTTACAGTTTACCTTGTTCATTCCTTTCAGGAACTTGAAGGTCTCTATTCTGTCTCCCCTCTCTTGTCTGGCCTCTGGTGAGTAACTGTTAAGTGCCTTGAGTCGATTCTTGTAAGATCTGCCTTGCTGGCCCTGAATTATTTTGGTCACCCTATGCTGCACTGTCTCCAGCCTGTTCATATCTTTCCTTAGGCAAAGACTCCAGAACTGGGCACAGTACTCCAGGTGGGGTCTTACTGGTGATCTATAGAAAGGTAGTAATACCTCCTTCCTTTTTCTGTCAATAACCCTGCATACATACCCCAGCATCCTGTTTGCCTTACTGTAGGCCTTGTTATGCTGGCTTGATTGTTTTAGGGAGTCACTGCTGATGATCTGTAGGTCTCTTCCCTCAGAGGTTGCACCCAGCTTTACCCAACCCCCCAATCCAGTGCTCTGTCCTGGGGTTCTTGTTCCCTATGTGCATCACCTTGCGTTTTTTAGCATTGAAGTTCAACTGCCAAACCGCTGGCCACTTCTCTATCCCCTGCAAATCTCTCTGTGTCTACCTAACCCCTTTTTGCTGTCTACCTGCCACAGAGCTTAGTGTCATCTATGAAGAGACACATCTTGCCCTGGATTCCTTCTCCCATGTCGCTGATGAACATACTGAAAAGAATTGGACCCAGGACTGAGCCTTGTGACCCCCCCCCCCACAGGTGACCTGCCTCTCTTCTAATTTGATTCTGTTAACCACAACCCTCTGCTGTCTACCTTCCAACCAGTTTCTCACCCATTTGTATCATTCATTGCACCCAAATCCACTAGCTTCTTCAGCAACCTTCTGCGTGGCACCAAGTCGAAAGCCTTGCTGAAATTGAAGTAGAGAAAATCCATAGCATGTCCTTTATCCACTCCCCTCATTACTCACTCAAAGAATGCTGTCAGGCTGGTTTGACAAGACCTCCCTGCTATGAACCCATACTGGAGTCCACTGCTCTCCAGGTAGTCCACTAGGTCCTCTTTGACTAGTGTCTACATCAGTTTTCCCACATTAGGGGTAAGACTGACAGCTCTGTAGCTATCTGGTTACTCCATGTCCCCACCCCTTATGAAGCAGGACTTCTACTCTCCAATCTTTTGGAACTACCTTGTCTGAACTGAGCTATTGAATAACCCTACCAGGTGTTCAGTTAATTCTGTTGCTAATTCCTTGAGCACCCTCAGATGAACCCCATCTGGCCCCAGGGCCTTATATATCTTTAGGGCTGGTAGCCCTTTCCAAACCCTTTTACTGGTAAATACTTGCTGCTTCACCTCAGGGATCTCCCATACAGACACCTGAAAGTACTCTCTGGAAGAGGCCCTATGTCTTCCCTTGTGAATACAGAGCAGAGTCTTGTAAGAAAACAAAACAAAATACCACACTGAGCATCACCGCAGTGCAGATGCAAATCCATGGCAGTAATGAAAAAAGAAATCTATATATTCGCATCTGCAGAGCACACAAAAGGAGTACAAACAGGGTTTACTATATACTAATGGCAAGTTTTATTTCAAAATAGTGTTAAGGAGTGCAAAGTCTTAAAGCAGATTACATACTCACAGACTAATGGTGCTAGGCACTTACAGTAACAACAGGATGCGTCAAAGACGACATCACAACATGTAACATTTCACCTGGGTGACTGCCAGGCTTATTTGTCAGAGATGAAGTGTGAGTTCAGTATGTCCCTCTTAAGTAGTGCAGCATTTAAAGTGACCACCACATTTATGTGATAATAAAAAACATGGCATTTTTTTTGCCAAGTGCCTTACTTAAGAGACTGATATTTCAGAAACTGTTACAGTGCATTAAAAAAGAATCACATTCCATTATCAAGGAACAGCAGATATACACTGCATACAATTTATTAATTTAGGGACTTTCCATACGACGTTAGAGTGTAACAATATCTAAAGTGCCCAGACAGCCATTCAAAATATAAGAGGGGGGAGTCCATACTTACAAAAATATTAATCTTGTTCTAACATCAGTAGTGTGTAAGCTGATGGAAACACTAATTAAGCAGGACATAGTGGAATACCTGGACAATAACAACCTGCAATATACCAGACAGCATGGCTTCATGGCAAGTAAATCATGCATGACAAATCTCATATTATGCTTTGATTTGGTTACCACAGAATTGGACAGGGGGTACCCAGTAGACCTGCTGTATTTTGACTTTAGTAAAGCTTTCGACCAATTCCACACTATCGCCTGCTAGCTAAACTCAAAAACACTGGCATATCAGAAAACATCTCAATGGGTAAAAGCATGGCTCCAGGGCAGAAGCCAGAGGGTGGTAATCAATGGAGTAGGTTCAAATAAGGGAGAAGTCATCAGCGGGTTTCCCCAGGGCTCCATCCTCGGATCTGTGCTTTTCAACATCTTCATCAGGGACATTGGTAAGGATATAAATGGCAGACTAGCACTCTTCACAGATGATACAAAACTAGGAGGCAGGATGGATACTGAAGAGTCTGTCAGAAACCTTCAGGCTAACCTAAACAAGTTAGAAATATGGTCCAAAGATTGGCAACTCAAGTTTAATGCAAAGAAATGTAAGGTGATGTTTCTGGGCAAGAATAACCCCAAGACTGAATATTACTTAAATGGAGTCCAACACCTCATCTGAGGAGAAGGGCCTAGGAGTGCTTAACTCCGAAACCCTTAAAGCATCAAATCAGTGTAATTCTGCATACAGCAAGGCCAGCAGAATTTAAGGTTCCATCAGCAGAAGGTTCAACAGCAGGAACAGGAACATCATCCTGCCTCTTTATAGATCAATGGTGAGACCTCAGCTGGAATACTGTGTCCAGTTCTGGAACCCGCACCTTAGGAAGAACATCAACAAACTGGAGACAGTCCAGAGAAGGGCCACAAAAATGATATCAGGACATCACCTGCCATATGATGAACTACTAAAGGAGCTGAATTTATTCTCACTCGAGTCTAGAAGGGTGAGGGGGACATGATCGAGACATTCAAGTACCTGAAAGGCATCAACAATCTTCCACATTCGGAACTGTTTATTAGATCCAACAACACTAATACGAGAAGGCACAACTGGAAATTCAAAGCGGGGGATTTCAAGCATGATATCAGGAAACACTATTTCTCAGAGCGTGTGGTAGTACCATGGAATGGTTTGCCCTCTGAAGTGGTAGAGGCCAAAACAGTCACTTCATTCAAATAAGGATGAGACAAGGCATACATGCCACAGAGAGTAGGGTGAGTAGCTTGGCCTAAAATGTAAATCATATGTGATAGCCAGCAGGACCCAATGGGGGTCCCTGCAAACTAAAGGGCAGACTAGATGGACCATTGGTCTCCTTCTGTCATCATCTTTTTAAGTTTCTATGTTAATCATGGTCCTCCAAAAAGTGTAAAATGGAGAGTATATTTATAGTCGAACTTAACAACATGGAGCTTGAAGTAGTTATTTATCTCGTGAACTGACAATATCACTTGCTTGTCACCTAAAATGTAGATAAAAAAGAAAATTATAAGTTAATCAGGCAACGCAATACATCAGTGAATGATATAAAATTCACTGTATAGTTCTATAGTGCCTCCAGTTTTTGAAATTTCAGCACGGACACAGTGTATAACTACAGTGAATTTTGTCTTCTACAGTGATATACTGCACTGTCTGAGTAACTTCTATTTTTTTAGGTGACAAGCAAACTGATAGTACCCATTTCTGCAGAGACAGGATGCTGCTTCAAGTTCCTGTAAAATAATGCATTATTGGGACAAACATACAAGTTGATTTTGCTATATTAATTATTTGTTCTTTTTACTGTGTAATTTTTCATGGGAATGACTGCTGTTCCATTTTATGTGTTTTGGGGGACCATGATAAATATTTTTGTAAGTATATCCTCCCCACTCTTATATTTTATGGGGCTGTCTGGATACTTTAGATATTGTTGTACTCTAACTTGCTATAGGAAATCCCTAAAGTTATAAATTGTGTCTAATGTATATCTGCTACACTTTGACAATGAAATGTGATTCTTTTTCTAATGTGCTGTAATAGTTTCTTCAAACAAAATGTTGCCATGTTTTGTTTTTTTTTTATCACATAGATGTGGTGGTCACTTTAAATGTTGCAATGTTTGAGAAGGACATACTGAACTCACATTTCCTCACTGACAAAGCCTGGCAGTCATCCAGGTGAAATGTTACACACTGTGATGTCTACTTTAATGCATCCCGCTTTTAGGTGCATAGCACCATTAGTCTGTGAATATTTAATCTGCTTTAAGACTTTGCACTCCTTAGCACTTTTTTGAAATAAAACTTGATATGAGTACATCGTAAACCCTATTTGTACTCATTTTGTGTGAGTTGCAGATGCAAGATATATATATATATATATATATATATATATATATATATGTGTGTGTGTGGAAATGTTTTCATTGAATACAGAGCAGTAGTAGCCCTTAAGAACAGTTGCTTTCTGACCATCCTACTCAATTATTCTATCTCCCTCTGTTAGCCTAACATTTCCTCCTTCCTTCTTTTTCCCTAATGTAACAAAACAACTGTTTTTCCCCTCCCTTGAATCCCCTCCGCAATACACATCTCTGTGTCTGCCTTTGCTTCTCTGATTGCCAACTTGGTTTCCCTTGTTCTCATTTGGTACTCTCCCCATTCTTTGATCTCTTGTTTTTCCTTGTACCTGGTGAAGGCCTTCCCTTTGGCTGCCACTGATTTACCAACCTTTCAAGAGAACTATGCTGGTCTTTTGAACCCATTTCTTTTGCATACATTTCTCATTCCCTGACCTGTCCAGAGCATCACATTGCTTTTTTGTACCTGTTTCTTTTGATTACCATTGTCATGCAAGATTTGTTTTGCCTCTAGAATGACCCCTTGATTGCCCCTGTCTTTCCTCCACATCCCTGATGCTGTCCACTCTGACTAACTTGTCCAGGACCAGCTCCCTCATCTGACTGAAGTCTGCCCTTCTGAAATCTAGAACTTCAGCCTTTGATGAGGGCTTACTTGTCCCAAGGGCTTGGTCGAACCATATAGAGTTATGGTCTCTGAACCCTAGTGGCTGCCCTACACTCACTACTCTGACCACATCTGAGCTGGTGAGCACCACATGGAGAATGGCAGCCTGCCTAGTGGGTTCCTTCACCAGCTGCACCAGCAGGTAGTCCTGCAATGTATCCAGCAGGACCTGACTTCTAGAGATCCTGGCTGCTGGAATGAGCTGATTAATATCTTATTTATTTTATTTGAAATGTTTTGCCAGGAGGGCAACTTGAGCTGAGAACAGCTCCTTTCCAGAAGCATCCTGGGAAGGGGGGTTACAAAGTAGGGGAAACAAGGACACGAAGTAGAGAGTAATACACTGCAGAGTAATATATACAAGTAGCACACTATAAACAATATATCCAATTATACAATGGCAATTAAAATGCTTAAATCTCATTGGTCAGCTGGCACCATTACCCTGTTGTAAAATTCAGCATTACCAACAGGAAGAAGTGCCAGCTGTGCTAAGGCTCAACCCCCTAAAAAGAAAACAATCCGATCCCCATTTTAACTTTCAAATGCCGCCATCTTGTCCCACCACATTACCGGAAACCGCAGTTTGATTAAAAATTTTTTTTTTTTAAATGGTAGTACCCCAGAGTTGGGTAGTAAAAATCACTACCTTTAGTTTACTGTGCATGTTGGCTTTGTCTCTGCTGTATCTGTACCTCGCTCCTACATGCTCACCGCTACTTGTCTTCAGCATCATTTTCCCTCAAAATCCGATCCCCGTTTTAACTTTCAAGTGCCACTGTCTTTTCCCACCACATTACTGGCAACCGCAGTTTCAGTACCAACAAAATAAATAAATTAAATAAAAGGTAGTGCCCCAGAGTTAGGCAGTAAAATTGCTACCTTTAATTTACTGTGCATGTTGGCCTCGTCTCTGCTGTCTCTACACCTCGCTCCTACATGCTCACCACTAGTGGTCTTCAGCATTTTTTTCCCTCAACTGAAAGCACAGCACGAGCTAGTCCATGCCACCCAACATCACTGGTCACCTAAACATATATTTTAACACTGCCAGCAATCCTGAATTTAAGAAATATGTCTTTATTAAGAACGAGACTAGAAGTTCTATAATCGCCCTGAAAAATGGAGCTCGCAAGTCGCCCATACGCTTATGAATATGCATGTGTACGCATGCATGTCCAGTTTCACGTCTCCACTTTTCTCTGCTGATTTACACAACTTGTAGCCCTCATTTCTTATTAAGACACACTTTCTCCCCTTCATAATTATTTGCTGTTAAGGTATACATTTAGTGAAAAATGTTGCATTTACATTGTTTCCAGTAAAACTCTTCTCTAGCTGTCTCTCCTCTCAAACGAGAGGGATGAGTAATGGGGTAACATTATTGTACCTATCAACAGGGAACTATTTTTTGTGTCGGAATGACAAATGTAATAAAAATGATTAAAAGTGGAAAAAAAATATATTTTCTTTTAATTTTTGTTACAAAAAAAATCAAGGGGAACATTGTATAATTGCAATAAACCACTCCAGGGTGTTGGTGATGCTGGTTTTACCCACGCCTGTCGAGGTTTAGTAACTCGGCCTGCAGCCTCGTGACCGAACCACATCAGGCGTGGGTAAAACCAGCATCACCAACACCCTGTCGTGGTTTATTGCTTAAATAACACACCTTGGCAGGGTGTTACCAGAGGGAACAAGGTTGGGAAAACAAAAACACAAAATACAGAGCAATACTGTACAGAGCAATATATACTATTAACACATCTTAGCACAGTCATACCAGAGGGTTATAATGTTAGGAGAAACAAAACTATAACAATAAAACACTGAATAATATTCTGCAGAGCAAGATGTGCAAATAACACACCTAGCAGAGACTGCTAGAGGGGAGCAGAAAGACCCAGGGTTGGCCTGTACCTTCAGGGAAAACAGCTAGGTGGAAAAGAAAGGGGGTACGACCAAGGGGGTAGGAATGGTGGAGGTGGACAACAGAATAAGTGCAGGGGGAGAAGACAGCTTGTGTGTGAAGTGCTTGGTTAGGCCTATGGTGCAGGAATGGCATGGGGGAGGAGGTGGAAAGAGAGAGGGTAAGGATGGGGGTGGGGGACAGGAGGAGACCAGGGGAGACCAGACAGAGAGAACGGGGGGTGGCTGGGAGGGGGCAGGAAGGGGAGGGAAGGAAGAGAGGATAGGGATAGAGGAGTGGAGGGAAATGTGGAGGGTTTTGAAGCAGGGAGGGAGGGAAAGGGAAAGGAGGATGTAGGAAAGCATCTCCCTAGCAGGAACAGGACCCCTTTAGGATGTAATGAACCCTACAAGGGGAAAGAGAAAATATAGAGAGGGAGGAAGGAGATAGGGAAAGGAGGGGGGATGTGCAGAGAGGGACAAAGCAGGGGAGTCTAGGGAGCATGGGGAGAAAATATAGATGGGAAATGGGCAAGGGAGAGAAGATGGGGGAGACATGGGATAACGGCAGGAAGGATGGTAGGGTAGGGGAGGGTTAGGGAGAGGAGCAGTTTGGGGAGTCGAAATTATAAAGGGCTAAGGAGATAGAAGAGGATATCTAGTAAGTTTGGATCTCCTTCTACCACCACCTCCCCCTTTGGCACCCCCCTTCTAGTTCTGCCCCCAGCTCTTTATCTCTCTCTTCCGCCTCTCATGGATGTCTATAGATCACCCCCATCCTTAGTTTCTTGCCTGAGGAGGATGCCATGAGTTGAACCCACAGTGATTCTCTTTCCCCATTACCTCCCCTAATATTTCCATCCTACACTGCCTCTATGCATTCCCTGACACACAAGGCTACTGTTGTTACAGTCTTCCTGTTACTAACTGGTTCTGCTGTTACCGGCTAAGCATTGGTGAGAGTATTTCTGAGGCTGCCCTCAAAAAAAACTGGAACCTGCTCTGGTTTATAGAACTTATTATTGGTAGCTAATTGCTGTACATTTTTCCTCTGCATCCCACTATTTGTATTCTCCATTTAATTTTATTCATAAATTATAGTTGTGGATTTTGAGTTGTTGGGAGGGGGCATCTGGGATTGGAAGGAGGGCTTGGTGTGTATGGTTTTAGGTTGATGACTGAATGGTCGTTGTATGTGTTAACATATGTTAGTATTAGAATTGGTTAAGTGATTTGGTTGGATATGTAGGGAACAAGGTGAGTGTGGGTTCTTCTTTATATCTCATGATTGGGAAGTTATTTTAGTTGATCTATTTTGTCTGAGGGGGAGTTGGATAATTTAAGTAGGGTCATTTTAATTGTATAGAATCAGAAACTAGAAGATGTGCCTTGGCTTCAGACCCCTGTGAATTACCTACTCAACGTCTCCACTGTGTGACCTCCACCCTTTCTCCAACCCCCCCCCCATAAGCTGCAGCAGCTAGGTGCCGTAGGGAGGTCTGTGAAGGTGCGGAATAAAACAGACACAACAAACCAATTAATAATGATCATTCAGATTTGTGCTGGCATGGATGTGGTAGTAGGGCTACTTTAACTCACTGCCTGTGGACCTGTCATAAAATAAATCAATGGTGGTTAAAGATCTATCATATTTTATGTTCCAACCTAGGCCTTAATTTGCCATTTACTATAGACAAATTTATATTTAACAATTTACTAGACCTAGATTGGGATGACACGGGGTCATAATGTCGTAAGACACTATGCCACATGCAAAAAGCGAGCTGCCAATACAGCGTGATTTCTTGCATGCAACATAAGTCTTTTTAGGGGGTTTGCCCCCACACCCCCTGCACCCCTGAACCCTCCCAATGAGGATTCTCAACTCGGGGTCAACAGTGAAATCGCACAAAGTTCGAAAAATAAAAAAAAATTTACTTGCACCTGGGACCAAGAATCAAACCCAGTCCCAAACATTTGGCCTCCATCCCCTGCTACTAGTGATTTATCTTGTACAGCCAGAGCAGCTGCTCGATGGAGACCTGTCCTGTCAGAGTTCTTATCCTCTGCCTGGGACAGCGAAAGGGTGTAATACCACGCACAGAAGCATTTGTGCTACTGCACCCTCTCGCTCACATTTACAGCGCTATTTCAGTTTAGTGCTCATGTCGTACACTATTAAGCATACGACATATTGACTCAGTAGGGATTGGGACATACCCCAAAAGAAAGTATTCATGCTGGCTACGATGGCAACTAAGAGACTAATTTTGGAGAACTGGAAGGAATCTAATCTTCTGGACTTTAACTTATATAAATGGTGAGCCATATTTGATGAAACTTTATTATTCGAGAAACTAATTTATGATTTGGACCCTACTATAGACGATCAGTATGGCTCATCCTGGAAAGAAACTGAAACTATATTACCACCAATTATGCGTATTTAGGAGAAACACCCTTCCCCTCCCTGTGACCCTGTAACTGGAAAACATCTGCTATCCTTCTTCCCTTTTGTATTACCATGTAAGTTATTATATGGTTCAAATAGTAGCCGAGGCCATATCTTCCCTAAACCTCTTGTAGAGTACTAAGAAGGGTGGGTTAGGGAGGGAATGGGACAGACATTTAATTAGCACTGTTTATTTTCTTGTTTTTTGTCTTTCATAATTATTGTTCCCTTATGTAAATTACGTAATTCACACTCTGATATACAGTGTTATTTTTTTTGTATCTTGTTTGAATGTAAATTCAATAAAAATGAATAATGAAAAAAACTTTTTGTGACTTTTAGTAATTTGCTGACTATTGAATTGTCATTTTGTTGAGGTTTTATTTTCTATTGCTGCTCATTATCACTGTCATATGTTTTGTACTGTTGCATCTTTTTTATTTTACCTTCGCCTACCTGTACAGCGCCCAGAGCCTCCGGGATTGAGCACTTAACAAATAAAGTTTTACTTACTTACTTACTTCTCCTTCTTTACGTTTTCCTCTATCATTTCTAAACATGGTGTAGCCTGGGACTGTCAGGTCCCAATCAGTATTTTCTGTAGCCCAAGTTTCTGTGATGGCTACAAGGCCCATCACAGTGTCTGCCACCATTGCCTGGAGCTCACTAATTTTATTTCCAAGACTCCTGGCATTAAAGCAGAATCCTTCCAATCTTTCTCCTGATCCCCTCTTGTTTTTCCTATTTCTTCTCCCTTATTCTTCCCTTGTTTCCATAATGTGTTTTATTTATCATACTGAATATAGGCTTGGTAAGCCCTCCCTCATTGGCCTCTTCCCCTAATCAAATCTGAACTTCAACTTTACTGTTACCCACCTTGCTGTTACTAGCCCTTTGTTCAGGGGGAGCTCTAGCTAGGTTCCCCACAGATTCTTCCTTCTCAGTGATTCCCTAGCCTTTGTCTCCCCTGCAGTCAGTACCTGTCCAACGTAGTCATCAAAGTCTGCCCCAGAGCTCTGCTCCCCTCTCTTGTTAGGTGAAGGCCATCATCCTTGAAGAGCTTCCTGTCCTACAAGCCACCCCCAGTCCCCTACAAGGTGGTACTCCTCCTCCTGACACCATCCCTTCAACCACCATTAAACTTCTCAGTCTCTTCCTTCCTTACTCTATCATTCCCATTCCCCTTGTTCCACAAATGGAGGACCTGGAAAAGGCCAAGGAAGTCGAGGGCATCTTCAATCTGCCCCTCCCCCCAGCCTCTTAAAATTCTACCTCACTGCCTCCACAGACTGATTCACCAGATTGTTGGTACCCAAGCATACCAGCATCCATAGTTTCCCCTCCCCCTTCTCCACCATCCACCCCATCCTGTCTATATCCTGGATAACTGATGCACCAGAGAGAGAGGCATCTGACCATTTCACTCCCCTTCCCTCCCTCACCCACCACCCTCTTGACTCCCCTAATCAATGAGTCTCCAATCACTAAGACTCACCATGCTGACTTTCTCCTCCTCCCCCCTCACCCAGTGCCACTATGTCATCCTGTCCATTTCCCCTGAGTCAGAGTCCACCCTGATGGAGTCAGGTATCTGAGCCTCCTCCAGATGTGCAAAGTAATTTGCTGTCTGGATGGTGTAAGGCTGGTCAAACCCCTTGTGGCTCTTCCTGCCACATTTACCACTCCCCTTCCTTACCACCCTCCAACCCCCGGGCCACTGGGCCTCTGGGGGAGTGGGGTAGATTGCAGCTGAGCTGATGCCACAGCTGAGATATCTCTTGCTGCTACCAGCTGTGCATGGTGCTCCGTAAAGATCCTGCAGATGGGGCAGTGACCCCTCCTCCAAAGCGTAACCCTGGAGAAGAACGCCCTGCAGTCCCCCCCAACTGGCTATGTCCCCACTGTACTTTGTCTCTATACTGATTCTATGATAAGCTCTAGACAGTTGTTAATAACTTGTCACCCATTTACAATTTGCTAATGCAACATTTATACCTACAGCTTTTAGCATAAATCAATCCAGATTTAGGAACCAGGTACAAAGAAAAGTTACAAACATACAAAAAACAGTTCACATAACTACAATAAATTGAAGTACAGACTTTTTTTTGAATTCCCATATGATTCTTAAGCAAATATTTAAAATTCTGTAAAGAACATGCATTCTTTTTCATAATAGCAGGAGGTAGGGCTGTGAACATCGTAGAGGCTTTGTACAGCAATGACCTTTGACCCTTTGTCAAAAACATTTGAACAACTTAGTTGGTAAAAAAATTACTGACTGTCTAAAACAAATTGTAACATGGCATAAAAAAGAAAAACAAAATGAAGCACTCAGATAGGTGCAGTCACACCATGTGGTACAGTAGAAACCATGGTCTAATACCATAGTAGATCATGGTTTGTATTATAATACCTTGGCAATCCACTACAGGTAAGAAGTAGTATACAAGTGAAAGCAATATGCAAATATCTTGCAGTGTATAATTGTCCCAAGTTGTATTTACTAAGAATTTTCCTGGCACAGGGTTTTTGACTTTTTCAAGATTGTTCTATGTTGTAACTACAACAGAAGTTCATGAGTTACTAAATATTGTACATTTAAACTCCACATATACTGTTAATTATGCTGCAGCAATATTTCTGTAGAAGTGAACAGTTACATACTATTACCATCCCTTCTGATCTACTGCTTTCTAAGCAACTGTGGGTGCAATGCATTGTGGATGACTGAATAACATTATCTGGCCTAGCCCTTTCTTGGTGAATACACAGTGGTAAAGATGAGCATACAGCTTCTATAACCAAAAGCAAAAATAACAGACACTGAGATAAACAAAGCAAAATTAAAGAGAGAGGATACTTCTGTGGGTGAAAAGAAAAATAAATTGAGAGAAACAAAAAGAAATCAATGAAACAGACTAACAATAGTAGTCAAAACAAGTATTTGAAAGATGAAAGCAGTAAACGTTATGTTGTTCTATGTCCTGCTGAGTTAGGTAGTTTAGAGGAAAAAAGTGAAAATAATATTCCATAAAATAGTAGTTGTTCAATAAAGTGTTTTCAGATTGGCTTAGTTCAGTACATTTGGAGAAAAGGTGCTTGTGCTACTAGGATTGTGTGACAGCCACCTATTGGTCTGCAAAGGAACTGGAGAAAGAAAACTAAATGTACCACAGCACACTCCCATCATGCAGTGCAGCCCATATCTTCTAATACATAGAGAGGAAAATCAAAGCACCTAGAATAGAAAGTGAATTGCAAGTTTTTGAAAAGTTGTAAAATATGTTTTGATGTTAGAAAGCTTAAAGCTTGTAATGAAAGTTATTTTAACAAAAGTGAAATAGTAGCCACGATATTTCCAATAGGTGTGTTCCAATTGTTTTCAAGTATATGTACATTATGTTTAACAGCTCAATTTATAGTAGTCTGACAATAAATCAGTATGATGGTACTCATTTATTCAAAGACTATTAGTCATACACTCATTGCCATGTTACAAGCGGATTAAGCCACTCAAAAGGATGGGTCTACAGTGGAATTAATCGATGGTTGGTTGGTTGGACCCACTCGGCCTTCGGCCTTGTGGTCCAACCCCCCCAACCATGGATTAATACCACAGTAGACCCATGCTTTCTTGTGGCTTAATCCTTACTTATTTAACAATAATGGTAGCAAGTTCGCAGCATACTTTTTATGAGTATGCTAGCGTGAGAAAGCATTATTCAAATGTAGGCCAAATTAACTTTAAAAGCATAGCACAGTGGTGAGATTGGGGAGGCAATTGTGTGGCAAACTGTACTATTTTATTATACTGTACCCTCATCCTTGACAGTGCCCCGTCACTGGCAGAAAAATAAAGTAGTAAATCATAATCCAAAAGTGAAAGAAAACGTTGTGCCAATAGTTTTCTTATTGTGGGGCTAAATAGAGAGTTTAAACAACAGGGGACTCCAAGTCTCTGATGCAATATTTTGAAAAATGTTGAAACGTGGGCTTCTTAAGTTAGGGTGCTGTCAAGGGTAAGTCCTAGGTATCTGAACTCCATAATTTGCTCTAGTACATCCCCATCCTAAGATCTCAATACAATTTCAGGAGAATTCAAACTTTTTTCTTGTTTTGTTCTATGTAAGAGCATTGTCTTTGTCTTCAAAATATTTCAAATCGGTTTTTGGTCCCTAAACAAAGAATGCATTGAGATTTTGCTGAAGAATAGTCAAGATAGAATGAATATTAGATCCAGAAGTACAGACAACAGCATTGTCAGAATATAGTGAAACTTTGGTGCTGTTGCAGACAGTTGGCAGAGAATTGAGAAAAGGGATACATAGGAGAGGACCCAGGATTAATCCCTAGGGAATTCCTATCTCCACTGGTAGAAAAGGAGATAGTATTTTATCAGTTTTAGTACACTGCATTTGGTCATGTAGATAACTGGAAAACCAAGAGAAGACTTCACTCGACATCCCAGGGGAGCCAAGCGAAACCAGCAACAATTCATGGTTTACCAGACTGAAGGCATGGTGAGGTCCACAAAAAGAGCTGCAAGACAATGACCTAAATCCAAGGCCCTGTGTGCTAGCTGGGTGAACCTTACCAGTGCCATCATGGTGCTGTGGGCAGGCCTAAATCCATGCTGTGTTGAGGTTAGAGGAATGTTATATTTGATCAGATATTCCAAAAAACAATTGAAAACAGTTCATTTAATAACCTTGCCAGTGGTGCCTGTAAAGAATGGGGTGGTAGCTAACTGATCCCCAGATTTATAAATGGGGGTAATCTCTGCTTTTTTCCAATTAGCCGGAAATTGTCCAGTGCATAATGAGAAATAGAATATCTTTGTAATGGAGCAGAAATTTGTTCGGAGGCTGCCTTTATAAATCAAAATTCAATTTAATCTAGACAGTACCAATCATTGGCCATGAGTTACTTTTTTCTCAAAAATCCATGTACCTCAGCAGTAGTTAAGGCCCAAAATTAAAAAAAGAAGATGCATTATTGTATTGGATTTATTCAGTAGTTTCCTGGACAAATTTAATGTAGTTGGAGTCAAATAGTTGGTCAAATTATAAGGCAAGTTTTTTTTTCAATTCCACAAAAAAAAACTGATTGAATTTTATTTCCATATGTTTATCCTGATTCCCTGATTTACCCTTGTTAACTTTGGATTATATTTTAAATAAACATTAACTATTTTCTAAGATATAAGTGACTGGTTGTGCTTTTGTGAAAGGGTATTTTGCAGTTCCCTGAGGTATCCACACTTAGGAAGACAGAGACACTATCATAACTGATCTGAGCTAGGTAACCTGAGATGTGCCATTTACACAAAGGGGAAGGTGTGGGTGCAGGACACAGACCAAGGGAAACTAGGGTGGAGGCCTTTGACTAGCTCAGTATGAGAGGGGCACTGGCATAATGATCAATCTGTAACACGGTTCCATTTATTTAACAAAACTGAAGCCACTGTTCATAGGGTTACCACCTTTTAAGAAGCCCAAAGTGGGACATTTCTTACTGAAACATGATTTTTCACAGGACAGTACTTAACCTCAACCAATGTAACAGACTCATTTTTTTCTATATAATCAGAATTAAGGCTAAGTATTGTAGTTTCTTAGTTGCTTTTTATTGTTTCTTATCATTTTAAGGTATTTTAGTTCAAATATTGTAGTTTTCTGCAACATTTAGTGGAAAGTAAGAAAATACTTTTTCTAATATAAAATCAGGGCATGTAGCATTTTTCCTGTTTTTTTGCATGACACAGCTGCCCAAATCAGGACTGTCCTGCAAAAATCAGGACAGGTGGTAACCCTAACTGTTCAAGTATTGTGGCTCATGGTAGCTGTTACTGGGGTTCGGTGTTTGATTACCTGGTTGATGTACTGATTGGAAACAGTCTGCACAACATGTTTCTAAACACTCTTGAGTAAGATTCTGTCATTCATTCCCCACATGCATCTCCCTAAAATAACTTTCTCTTCTATGTTCCAGCCACAGCCTCTCAGTCTCTAAGTTTCTCTTTAATCTTTTTTGATTTTTTTTTGTTGGACAAGTATTTTTGCTCTTCCGTCTGGTAGGATGGATATATCACCATCTGGCCATACTGTGGCCGTCATGGAGCCCAGACAGAGAGGATTTACCCCTTCAGATCCCTCTGCTGTAAGGTTCCCACCCTGTGAGGATGTCATGACTAAGATCGCAGTCCAGGGGGAAGCACTCACGTGTGCACATCCTGCCATGTGATCCGCAACACCACCTACAGATGGCAGTAACAGAGCAATGTGAAGCAGCCTTCCCTCCTCAGAGGAGGAGAGTGTCCACTGGGATGCTCAGTCCTCCTTCCCCAGCCAGCCCCTAACAACCCAGGCTCATTCCAATACCCGGGCCACCAGCAATGTAAGATGTAGCACTAGCACTGTGCCGACCGGCGACATTCGTGGAGATCTGTGGACCCACTTATGCTAGTGGTGGCTACTTAGGGTTAGTTGGCATGGCTGTGTAGTTTTTTATTGTTTTCTTTGAGTCAGGGGTCTGTGCACCCCCACACACCCCCAGTGTTAAATCAGAAAATTGGGGGAGGTGGCCACAATTGAAACAAATTGATAAAGAACACCTTACAATCACAACAACGAAGCTAAAGTAGCATAACTAGCATAACGTACTTCTATGCTAGGCTATGCTAGTTTTATGCTGGTCCGTAGATTAGCGCTACACTAATCATAAAACTAATAACGGTGTTAGTAGTTCTATGATGCTAATAGCCGCTACTAGTGTAAGTGGGTCTATTGATCTCCACTAACGCCCGACAGGTCAGTTTGTTTTGTTGTTGTCGTTGTTTACGCATTCTGCACTAGGGAGGTGACAATATCAGGTATGCCACCATATCTCCCATGAACTCTCACCCCTCCCAGGCCCTTGTCATTTGCCCGATAGCTGGGTCGCTCACACTGCATGAAGGAGAGAGAGACCAAATCTGGTTGCAGGGGTGGTGGCTTCCCTAAGACAGAGAACACTGCTCTCTACAGTGCTGCCCTCTCTGGGCCACTTAACACTAAGGGGCCCAAGCTCATTCCTGAACACAGGAATGTAGGAACATAGAAAATGTCAGACAGAAACAGGCAATAAACTCAAGGGTCTGTCTGTCACTAATAGTGTATCCACAAATCCCATGTCTCTTAATACATCTATCTTATCTATTCTTGAAAGTACCAAGGGCTGAACTTGAACTCTTCTTCAGGTAGACTGTTCCGGAGGGATCATACTCTTTAACTGAAGAAAGATTTTATAAGGTTTTCTGAACATTTTCTCCAGCTAAATGAAAGTTATGACTCCTATTGTTCAGTTCTACTTCCCCCTTATTTAGATGTAAGCTGTTCATCAAATCCTTGTTATTAATAGCCTTCTACATGTAACCCCCCTGCAAATGGGGGTTCCCAAAGGTCTTCCAGGAACTGGCTGAGTGCTCCTAGCCTGAATGGTGTTCAATGTTTAAGCCGTGTATCTGTGAGTGCTTTTAGAGCTTCTGGTACTGTCTCTTTAAGAGCTGTCTGCTCGCAGACTTTGTTAGTTTGTATGGGAGGTACTGTGTATTTAATGCTCGAGTTCCACCTGGGCTACTGAGTAAATCGCTCCATTTCTGCAGTCGCTCTATGCGTAGAGGGAGCCCTATCAAAAGATGTAACCGTTTGCCTGAAACTAGTAAGAGTGTTAAGTAGGACGCAATTGTCTAACCTGCTTTTCTTGCAGCTGGGACTCTATGTGTTTGCCCCTCCATTTTGGATCTGAGCTACTGAATAGATCCAATCAGTACAAGGGGACCTCTACAATGGAGTTTGTTTGGACCAACCAGAATCAGAACCCTCTTGGGAGCCAGCTCTACCTAGGAAGATATAGCCAGTAATTCTGGGAAGTGAAGTTCTGGACCTTGGCACCTATTTGCACCAACAGGGGGAGTTTTCAGTGATTGACAACTGAGTCCACCAATTGGACTGGGTGGTGCCCAAATGGAATGCCCTGCCTTGTGTCTGGACAGATCAGATCCGTTGTGACTGTGACAAGAGAAAGAGCTCGAAGCTTCTGCGCTGCATAATTTCATGTGGGAAGTGCATAGGAGGCCTAAACTCGGGCTGTGCGTTGTCACTTTGATTCGGACTAAATCTGCGCCTACTGAGAGGAAGAGAGGCTGAACAAGTGGGAACCAGGCTCACCCTGTAGAAGACTGGAGAAACTGCTTAATCGTGCTCGGTCTGTCAGGAAAGTGAAGCTGCAGTGTGAACTCCCGGGTTAGCAGTAAGTGCGATCGGGACCTGAAAACAGCTGCCTGGTATAGTAATTTCCTTTACATATAAATGTGTGGAGTGTTTGTGAAGGACAGCTAAATGGGTCCTCTTGTCCCCGTGCAGTGTATACTGAAAGCCAAATGCATGTATGCGGACTGAATCCGTTGCTGATCTAAGCTGTGTGCCTGGATTGTAGAATTTCATCTCCCTGCTATGTGAGGGAGTCTGGCAATCCAGAATCCTATCTGTGCCAGTTTTCAGCATCAAGTTTGTGAGTACAAATCAGAGTAGCTCCCTGCCATCGGTTTATCAAATTGCAAGAGTACCATCTAATTTTTGTGGTTCTATTTCTTCATGGACTGAGTCATCCGGCTCCGCATTACAATTGGGTGTTGTGCATATTTTCCTCCACAGGGCCCTTTTCCATCTGCACCTGCCAGCCAACCCCGGGCAATGGACCTGGCTAGCCTCCCATCCTGGGTACCCAGAGTGTGACTCTCTAGACCCTGTAATGTGCACAGTACTGTGATCTTGTTCTACCAATTAACCTGATTGCCCCCTTCCTTGTTACTGCCCCCTCTAATAAATCAGATTTGTTGTTAGAGAACTATATGCTATCTGTGGTATCCGTACATGTAGGAAAAGTATTGCATTGTGTTTATGTATGTTGATTAACCTTGTTTTACAGGGAGTCCTCAGAGACGAACCAGAATCAGTCTCGAGGGTAAGTGGTACCTTATGAGCGAACAGTGTGTGCATGTGGGGTATTGGGATTGTAACTTCTGTGCATTGTGTGAGCCACTAGAAGGGGTAAAAGGGGGTCTCAGTGTCCCAGAGGGCTGTGACCAATTTAGTCTAACCACAACAAACCCTGACCTCTGGGTGGAGGCACCCGCCATAGAACCTAGGCCCCTCAACCTGACAGTGGTCAAGCAGGCAGGGGTAGTAGCCCTTGGGATAGCGCCACCTGGGGCTTACATCTTGGAAGCACCGCTGGGATTAGCGTCCTCTAGTGGCCGAGTGAAGTAAGTACCCCATTATGTCTAACTTAAAGGAGAAGATGGTGGGGGGTACCACGCCCAAGTTAAAACTCGATCCCCCTTAAGATGATGGTGCACAAATTGATGGGGTGGTGCGGAGCTGAGGAAATGGACTCCCAAAAGGCTGTTTTATTGCTGGATGTCCCTTTAGGTATTAAAAGCGCTGATTGTCGCTACTGTAGAATATGCCAAATGTATGGGCAAGGTGGAAGTAAAAGGGCGATATGCTGCCTTGCTCAAACAAACCCTGCAAGTGCTGCTTTCATGCAGTATTCCAATAGACCCTGAGAGGGTGCCCCCCATGATTTTGCCCGAAGGTGCCCAGAAGGGATGGAGGGTTATTCACACACTGGTTTGGCCATCCCGGGTGGGTCCCCTAAGACTAATAGTTTTAAGGAAAAAACTGTTCAAACTGTTAGCCGCAGAAGGGAAAACCACTCAGGAACTGGTAAAGGTATTAGACATCCCGGGCGACCACACTCCCCTGCCGTCCCCAGGTACATCTCCCGGGTCCTCTAAGAGCTCTATACTAGCCCCACCCCCTATGGTTATTCCCCCATTCAACTAGATTCCTTTTGGAGATTGAGACTCTTCTCCGGTACTGCTCCAGTGCCTTCAGGGGAAGATGATTTGGAGACCTGGATGGACTATGCTACACCTTTAGTGCAAGAGTGGCAGTGCTCCGAGGGGGAAAAGAGGAAATGGTTGATGGAAAGCTTGAGAAGTCCTGCACTGGAAGCCATTCGATTCCTATGGGTCACTAGTCCGGAGGTCACTGCAGCAGAATATCTTTCCGCATTGGAGGGGGGTGTTTGGCAGCACCGAAACTGGAGAGGATCTATTACGGAAGTTCAAGTCAGCTAAACAGTGGAGAAATGAGAAATTGTCTACTTTTGTTACTAGAATGGAGAGGGCTTTGCAAAAGGCCCACCGCAAAGGGGGAGTGTCTGCCAAGCACTAAACCAGGTCCTATTAGACCATGTACTGAAGTCAGCAAGATTTTCAAGTGTAATATTGCTGAAACTCAAATTGCAAGACAGGAGGGCCAACTCTCCTGAGTATTGTCAATTGATAAGAGAGATCCGTGAAATTGAAACTGATGAAAAGAGGTGGGAACCCTATGCTGGGGCTGTGAACCCTTGTCAGACCCCTGAGAAGAGTGAGCCAGATGAGACTCAACAGCTGAGAGGGTTGATTAAGGAGTTGACCGAGACCTACCGGGAACTGGATCTGTATCAAGTTCCCCCTGAGCCTAAAAGTGGAGTGGGAGTGCATGTTGTTTCCCCTGACACCCCGATTGAGACCAATCTGAGAGCAGAAATTAGGGACTTAAGAGAGATGATGAGGGAGCTGCAACAGGCTGCTCTCACCCCCAATAGAAGTGGAGAACCAGGGATCCAATGGGGTAAGCACCCAGTTCAAGAAGAGCCATGTAAAGCCCCTGAGATGCCCCACCAGATAAGAGATCCCCTTCCCTCCAAGGACAACAGAGACACTAAGTTCTGCTACCGTTGTGAAGAGGATGGACACTTTCACTCTGATTGTCGGCTGCCAGAGAACTTGAGGAAAGTTACCAGCAGGTTAGTGGCCTGGCATCGCAAAGCCTGTGCCCGGTTATCAGGGGGAGCAACCCAGAAAAGTTTTGCCACCAGGGCCAATGCCCGAGCGACATCCCAAGTAATGCCCCCCAAATGGTCGGAGGTGGTGGGTCCCTCTATGGAGACTACTGTGAAAGTGAATGGGGTATCTACCAGAGCTGTACTAGACAGTGGCTCCCAAGTGACAATCATGTTCCAGGACTGGCATCAGAAGCATTTGTCTAATGTACCTCTGCAATCCCTGGAAGGGCTACATGTGTGGGGCTTGAGTGAGAAGGCCTACCCCTACTCTGGCTATATCCGAATTTTGTTGTCCTTTCCCACTTCTGTGGATGGAGTGGCAGAGCAAGTGGAGACCCTAGCCTTAGTGTGTCCCCCTACTGAACTGTATAATGGGGTCCCGTTGTTGATTGGAACTAATGCACATATGTTTGGGTGACTGGCGCAGTTGTGTTATGAAAAACAAGGGTCCCAGACTGGTAGAGCCCTAAGAATTCTGGCCTTGATTAAAAAGGCCTATGAGGCACAGAGAGATGCTGACAGAAGGGAACCAGAGGAACCAGTTGGGGTTGTCTGGAAGAAGGATCCTGAATCTCTGCTTTTGGCACCAAATGTCCAGTGTGTCCTACAAGGGGAGGTCCGCATAAAAAAGGATATCAAGAACAAAATATTAATGCTGGATGCACCAGGAGATGGAAAACTGCCCGACGGGCTGCTGGTCAAGCCAAGTATTCTGCCTGCTAGAGCCCATGCTTTTGCCAGAAGAGTGATGGTTCAAGTTCACAACGTGTCTGACCGGGAGATCCGAGTAAACCGAGATTGTACCCTGGCTACTGTGCACTGTGTGGATACGCTGTGCTATCCAGTAACAAGAGTTCAGAAAAAAGTGACAGAGTAATGCCTGACTTGTTCGATTTCAGTGACTCCCTGTTGCCGGCAGAATGGAAAGTGAGGCTCAGTAAGAAGCTTGCCCAAATGGACCAGGTGTTTTCTTTAAAAGAGTGGGATGTGGGCTGCGTGCAGGGGGCCGAACACCATATCCGGCTGCAGGATAATAGGCCATTTCATGAGAGTTCTCGACACCTGGCCCCTGCTGACTTAGATGATATGAGATGACATTTGCAAGAGAAGTTGGCTGCTGGTGTAATACAAGAATCCCGAAGCCCATATGCTTCTCCCATTGTGGTAGTGAGGAAAAAGAATGGGACTGCGAGGATGTGCATCGATTATCGCACCTTAAACCAGCGGACTATCCCTGACCAGTATACAATGCCATGCATTCAAGATGCTTTGGACTGCCTGAACAGTAGCAAGTGGTTCTCTGTGCTGGATCTTCGCAGTGGGTACTACCAGATCCCGACAGCCCCAGAACACCGTAAGAAGACAGCCTTTATCTGTCCCCATGGCGTCTATGAATTCATGAGGACGCCTCAAGGGATTTCAGGCACCCCAGCCACTTTCCAATGACTGATGGAGTGTGCAGTGGGGGACATGAACTTATTAGAGTGCCTGGTATGCCTAGATGATGTTATTGTGTTTGGCAGCTCACTGGAGGAACATGAGAGCAGGTTATTCAAGGTGTTGGACCGATTGGAAGACTTTGGCCTAAAACTGTCCATCAATAAGTGTCAATTCTTTCAAACATCAGTAAAGTATGTGGGGCACATAGTTTCTACTGAAGGGATAGAGACCCACCCGAGCAAAGTTGAGGCCTTGACTACTTGGCCACAGCCCAAAAATCTAAAAGAACTGCAAAGATTCCTGGGTTTCTGTGGTTATTATCTGCATTTCATCAAGGGTGATCCACCCTTTACTTAACCTTACTCAAGGGTATCCCCCAACCCATAAAAGATACAAAAAGTCAGTGTCCCTCAAGACTGAAAGAATGTATTTTCATCCAAGTGAAGTATTTGGAGCCCGCTGGACTCCTGATTGTGAGACTGCTTTCCATGAGATCATATATCAACTTACCCATGCTCCCATATTGGCCTATGCTGATCCAACAAAACCTTATGTCCTGCACACTGATGCTAGCTTGCAAGGGTTGGGGGCTGTGTTGTATCAGGAGCACGAGAATGGCCTGAGACCAGTAGCCTTTGCCAGCAGAAGTCTGACCCCTTCCGAAAAGAACTATCCTGTACACAAGTTAGAGTTCCTAGCTTTGAAGTGGGCCATTGTTGACCAATTCCACGAGTAGTTGCATGGGGCTAAGATACTAGTAAAAACTGACAAAAATCCTTTGACCTATGTGCAGACTTCAGCTAAGTTGGTTGCCACTGGCCATAGGTGGTTCTCTGCATTATCTACATACAGCTACGCTGTTGAATACAGAGCAGACCTGAACCACATAGATGCTGATGCCCTCTCACGGAGACCTGCCCCCGAATAATTGGGTCAGACTGTCAGAGCCTGATATTCGAGCACTCTGCCAGAAGCTTGACAGGGAGGAACAAATGTCCACGGACGCAGTGGACTGTATGGTGGATTGTTTGGGACCATCTGAACATTGCATTCCAGCTGCTTATTGCCACTTCTCTGCCTTGGACACTGGTGTGTTGCCCCAATTCAATAATGACAGTATTCAGCAGGCTCAATCCTGAGATCCCATGATCAAAACAGCTCTAGAAGCCCTTCAAGCAGGGAAAGATGTGTCAAGGTTATGTTCCACCAACTTGAGAACTGCACTGCTATATAAAGAAGGCCCTAAGTTGAAACTGATCAATGGGCTGTTATATAAAGAGGGGGCCAACTGGACAAGCAACAGTTAGTTTTGCCTACTGCCTTTCAAGACCTGGTGCTGAGGTCCCTACACAACCACATGGGACACACTGGCATAGACAGAACACTTGATTTGGTGAGATCCAGATTTTATTGGCCTAAGATGGGGCTGATGTTGAACAACACATTAGAACTTGTAGTCGCTGCTTACAGAGAAAAGCTTTGCCCCAAAGGGCTGCCCCCCTTGTTAACATCATCACCAGTGCCCCCATGGAATTGGTCTGTATTGATTTTCTGAGTTTGGAGCCAAATCAAAGAAATATCAGTAAAGTGCTGGTGGTCACTGACCATTTCACCCGATATACTCAAACTTTTCCCACCAAGGACCAGAAGACTTCCACTGTGGCCAAAGTGCTTATAGAAAACTTTTTTATTCACTATGGGGCACCACAAAGAATCCATTCTGATCAAGGAAGGGACTTTGAGAGTCGTCTGATTAAAGAGATGCTTTCTCAGTGGGGAGTGTAAAAGTCCAGAACCACCCTTACCACCCCAAGGGAGACCCACAGCCTGAACGGTTCAACCGCACTTTGCTAGATATGCGAGGCACCCTCCATCCAAAGGACAAGCCTAGATGGAGCCAACAAATTAGCACCCTGGTACAGGCCTACAACTGCACTAAAAGTGATGCTACTGAGTTCTCCCCCTATCGCCTGATGTTTGGAAGAGAAGCCTGACTACCCGTAGATGTTTGCTTTGGAGTTTCTCCTGATGGGGTTCAAGCAGCTAATCATTTACAGTATGTGCAAAAGTTAAAGGCCCAGCTAAATCATGCATACCAACTGGCTCAAACCAAGGCTGCCAAAAGAAATCTGGCCAACAAAGAAAGGTATGACAAAAAGGTGAAAGCACTGGAACTCCAGGAGGGAGATAGGGTGTTGCTAAGAAATCTGGGGCTGCATGAAAAACACAAGATTGCTGATAGGTGGCACCATCTTCCTCACATTGTAGATAGATAGATAGATAGATAGATGGATAGATAGATAGATAGATAGAAACTTTTATTTTTTGACAGGATTTTAGGACCAAAAGAGGCCCTGTTTATCAAAGTTGTCCTGTTTTGAAATACAGTTTCAACAAGTACAAAACATCATGTAATAAAATATATTACATGAACAATCTTATAGACATCACAACACATAATTCTACAGCTTACATACAAAAGCAGGAGTTTCACAGTGTATCAGAAATCTAAAGATTTTTATACTTGAGAATAAATATAAGCATTTATAAGATGGACAAGGATATATAGTTAAGTACACAATTTAGTACAAAAGGTTTTCATTTCCAAAATTTCCAGTCCAGAAGAGTTAACAAAAAAAGAGGGAAGGGGAAGGGGAGAAGAAGGAATTAAATTTATCTGCAAGTACTACCATATACCCCATTTACAGCACACACAGAAACAGTGGAGAGAAAATTTGAGAAACAATCCAGAGTCCGAACAAGAGAACAGATGATAGTGTCCTAAGTGATACCATAACAAACACATCTGTTACTCCAGATGGAGTCTAGAGAGTTCTTAAATTTACCTAAGCTATCAGTAGTCCTAATTTCTGAATCTATCTCATTCCGTATTTTTGGTAAATAGAAACGTCTTTGCATTCTGCTGTAAGTGTTAATTTCTAAAGGAACTTTTTGGCATCTATGTTTCAATTGCCTCAAATTATACCTAAACATATAAGAAACAGAAATATTAAGGGAATTCACATCATGCTTAACTTCCCCCCCATATTCCATAAAGGCTTTATACCCTACATGTTTTTTTCTACGAATTGCAAGGGAATCCCAACCAAGATTTTGAAGAAAGATGCAATGATGAGTGGAAAAAGGGCATTTCGCCACATATCTTGCTATTCTATAATATGTTTTATCCAGACAATTTAGTGATGATTTAAAAGCAAATTGATACATTAAGCTACCGTATTCTAGTGTTGGTAAGAGTACTTGTACAGCTACTCTATTTCTTGATTCTCTCGAAAGAATTGTTGTTTTCCTTCTTAACACACCCAATCTGGAGTAACCTTTTTTGTTACATTTGTTATATGTGTAGAAAAGGTAAGAGAACTATCCATATAGACTCCCAAGTACCTATATGCCTGAACCTGCTCTAACACTTGATATTTTAATGGATACATATTTAGTGTATGATTATGAGGCAGTTTACCTTTTGAATGAAAAAGCATTACGTGAGTTTTCTTTGTATTAAGAACCATTTTGGATTGTAATAACCAATTTTGTAAAATATCAAAATCAGATTGAAGAGTTTTTTGTAAGTCATCCAAATTTGTAGCTTTTCCTATCAGAGCCATATCGTCAGCATACAAATAAATCTTACTATTTTTAATGCATGATGGGAGAGGATTTATATATATCAAAAATAGCAGAGGACCCAGAACTGAACCTTGGGGGACACCCCTAAAGGTGACCTCCAAGTCTGACATTATTCCATCTATACAAACCTGTTGTGTACATTCAGTTAAGTAAGATAGTAACCAGGTTTGAACAGGCTCAGATATACCTATCTGGGCCAACCTTCCCATTAGTATATTAAAATCGACCAAACTGAAGGCCTTTGAGAGGTCGACGAACACCGCCACAACAGACTCCAAGGCAAACTAAATGATTTGCCTGTGTACAAAGTAAGGCCCGAAAATAACTCAAAAGATGTGAAGACCATGCGTAGAAATCATCTACTACCTATTGGACAGATCTTGACTGAGTCTGAACCCCCAGAAAATACCCCCTCCGTACCAGTGACTAGAACTGCTGCTAAGAAAAAGTCAAGAAAGCATGCACCCATAGAAGTTGAATTAACATGTTCCCCTCCACAAGTCCCAATTGAACATGACTGTCAGTCCATGTCAGAGGAAAGTGAGTGTGGCCTTGAATAATACCCTTTTTATGAACTGAGTCAATTGTTTCGGGGCAACCCCCTAGTCAATCCTGGAGATGAAGCTGTGCCTTCTGGACTGTCCAAGCCCCCAACCTTGTCCCTGGAGCCAATGCTCCCAGAAAGTGAAGTGCAAAGCATCGAGTCAGATGATATGGAATCATTGTGCATGTTTGCACTGCTCGATTTTTCAGAGGAAGAGAATGATGGACTGGGACAAACTGGTGATACACCAGAACAAGAACAGTGTGTTGAGTGCCCTAATAGTTCACAGCCAGTGTCAGGAGCCTCCCCAGGTGAACCTAGTGTTGTGGACTCAGAGATTGCAAATCCTGGAGCTGAAAGTGCCTCAAGTTCTAGCCTCTCTGCCACAATGGAGACCCCCCCCCCCCCAGAGAGTACAGACAGTGCTGAAAGTGAGTCTAACCGTGCAGTGACTGTAACAGTTCCCCCTAGAAGGACTGGTCGAGAGGTGAGGCCTGTGGTACAGTTAAGTTACGAGTCCCTGGGCAGACGTGTGAACCTGCCCCTTAATGTGGTCCATAAGGGAGTGTATGTGACCCTGAGCTCGTTGCCTAAACTAAGCCTGGGAAATAATTCCAGATTACTTTTATTGCCCTCTGAGTATGGTGCCCCTGCCCTCTGCAGCTCCAGGGTAGCTGAAAGGGAAGGGCCCCCTCTATCCAGGTTTCATGTACAGGAAGTAATGACCTGAGTTAAAATGTTTGTATGTGTAATGTTGTATAACCAGTAGTAGAATGTATAATACAGTATAAGTATATATGACAAAGGTTTAATATGCTGATTGTTGCTTAAAAGGGATGCAAGTTTAAACTGTTCTGCCTTAAAGTGATTTAAGGATATCTACTTGACGCGGACGTCAAGCTTTTTTCAGGCCGGGAAGGGTGTAACCCCCCTGCAAATGGGGGTTTCCAAAGGTCTTCCAGGAGCTGGCTGAGTGCTCCTAGGCTGACTGGTGTTCGGTGTTTAAGCTGTGTATCTGTGAGTGCTTGCAGAGCCTCTGGTACTGTCTCTTTAAGAGCTGTCTGCTCGCAGACTTCGTTAGTTTGTATGGGAGGTACAGTGTATTTAATGCTCGAGTTCCGCCTGGGCTACTGAGTAAATCACTCCGTTTCTGTAGTTGCTCTATGCGCAGGGGGAGCCCTATCACAAGATGTAACTGTTTGCCTGAAACTAGTAAGAGTGTTACGTAGGATGTAGTTGTCTAACCTGCTTTTCTTGCAGCTGGGACTCTGTGTGTTTGCCCCTCCATTTTGGATCTGAATAGATCAATTCAGTACAAGGGGACCTCTACAATGGAGTTTGTTTGGACCAACCAGAATCAGGACTCTCTTGGGAGCAGGCTCTCCATGGGAAGATATAGCTAGTAATTCTGGGAAGTGAAGTTCTGGACCTTGGCGCCTATTTGCACCAACAGGGGGAGTTTTGAGTGATTGACAACTGAGTCCACTAATTGGACCGGGTGGTGCCCGAATGGAATGCCCTGCCTTGTGTCTGGACAGATCAGATCCATTGTGACCGTGACAAAAGAAGGAGCTCCGAGCTTCTGTGCTGCATAGTTTCGCGTGGGAAGCACGTGGGAGGCCTAAACTCGGCCGGTGCGTTGTCACTTTGATTCGGACTAAATCTGCACCTACCAAGAGGAAGAGAGGCCGAATGAGTGGGAACCAGGCTCACCCTGTAGAAGACTGGAGAAACTGCTTAATCACGCTCGGTCTGTTAGGAAAGTGAAGCTGCAGTGTGAACTCCCAGGTTAGCAGTAAGTACGATCAGGACCTGAAAGCAGCTGCCTGGTATAGTAATTTCCTTTACATATAATTGTGTGGAGTGCTTGTGAAGGGCAGCTAAACAGGTCCTCTTGTCCCCATGCAGTGTAGACTGAAAGTCAAATGCACGTATGCGGACTGAATCCATTGCTGATCTAAGCTGTGTGCCTGGATTGTACAATTTCATCTCCCTGCTGTGTGAGGGAGTCTGGCAATCCAGAACCCCATCTGTGCCAGTTTTCAGCATCGAGTTTGCAAGTACAAATCAGGGCAGCTCCCTGCCATTGGTTTATCAAATTGCAAGAGTGCCATCTAATGTTTGTGGTTCCATTTCTTCACGGACTGAGCCATCTGGCTCCGGATTACAGTTGGGTGTTGTGCATACTTTCCTCCATAGGGCCCTTTTCCATCTGCACCTGCCGGCCAACCCCGGGCAATGGACCTGGATAGCCCCCCATCCTGGGTACCCAGAGTGTGACTCTCTAGACCCTGTAATGTGCACAGTACTGTGATCTCATTCTACCAATTAACCTGATTGCCCCCTTCCTTGTTACTGCCCCCTCTAATAAATCAGATTTGTTGTTAGTGAACTATATGCTGTCTGTGGTATCCGTACATGTAGGAAAAGTATTGCATTGTGTTTGTGTATGTTGATTAACCTTGTTTTACAGGGAGTCCTCAGAGACGAACCAGAATCAGTCTCGAGGGTAAGTGGTACCTTATGAGTGAACAGTGTGTACATGTGGGGTATTGGGATTGTAACTTCTGTGCATTGTGTGAGCCACTAGAAGGGGTAAAACTGGGTCTCAGTGTCCCAGAGGGCTGTGACCAATTTAGTCTAACCACAACAAACCCTGACCTCTGGGTGGTGGCACCTGCCATAGAACCTAGGCCCCTCAACCTGACAGTAGTCAAGCAAGCAGGGGTAGTAACCCTTGGGATAGCACCACCTGGGGGTTACATACACTAACATGAGAGCCCCTCTAAGTCATCTGACCTGCAGTGAGAGCAGGTCCAGTTCTAACAATCGTTCAAAAGAGAACTTGTCCTAAATTCCTCTAATTATTTTAGTGCGCCTTCTCTGAATCCCATCCACCCTTATAATGCCACCCCCCCACCCCCCATGGTTAGATGCCCCAAACTGTGCACCGTATGCTTACACGGCAGAGTACTGTGCTACTGATTTTGGGCAGTCCTCTTTCTTGTTTTTTAATATTATAATAATTTTTTTGGGACTGATGGTTTATTCACCCAATGCTTTCAGGGAGCATTCCAGCCACTGCAACCAACTGAACACCCAGGTCTTATGTCTCTGGAGGAAGTACAATTTGTTCCCTGCAATCCTCTACCAGTCTCTTTTAAATGTTAGATTTATTTATTTTAGAAAGAAAACAAACACAAGCAATTACATGAATTAGAGACATCATATGATTAGGCAGAAATACTACATAAGGATATATATCTCTTGTTCAGTAGTTACGCTTATGGGAAGATACCTGAAAACATTTATGTATGGTATATTCCTTAAGCAAAAATTAATGAAATACGCCGGCCCGGTGGCGCTGAGGGTTGAGGTGCCGGACACCACACCTCGCACCATGCTGGCAACCCATGTTCGGGAATGAGCATGGTCCACCGGGGCTCGGCAGGGGAGGAGAAGGATTAAGCATCCCATGGACTGCTCTCCTTCTCTGCGGAGGGGGGTGATCAGTGATCGGAGTTCGCCTGACATCTAGTGGAGGCTGGTGCTACAAAGCTGCAATCAATGGGGGCTCAGGAGAGGGGCAGATGCTTGACAGAAGGCATGCATGGGTGCGTATGTGGCCCCGTCGCCGGTGTCATTGCATGCCCCGCCTGAATGGGGAGAAAACCAGGAAAACAGACCCTGGCAGCTGGTCGCTGTAGCTTGATGGCTGTCCCTGGCGCTCCATCTCCGGCGGTAACACTCCCAAACTGGATCTGGATCAGTGGGTGAGTAAAGGGCTCCCTGCTGCCCCGCCATGGGGAGGGGTAAGCCGTGGGAGTTACAGAGGGTTAGGTCCTGATGTGGAGCAGAGCGATGGGATGGCAGCCAGATGAGGAACCGACCAGGGCCAGGGGGGAGTAGAAAGAAGTAGCAAAAAAAAAGAAATTAATGAAATAGCCATTAGCAGCAATACTTTGGGCAAATTACTTAAATTATTCTCATGAAAGATACACTTTATATTGTAAGTCACAGCAGTGACTGTAAGCCTATGAGACATAAAAATGAAAACTATAACCTTGCATTTAAGTACAGATGTTTTCTTAGAGCTCAATGAAGACAAGATTAATAATAAACAGAGTAATTACATTAATACATTCAAATCTAATAGAAACAGCAGAACTAAACTCCAAACTGGGAGTGTTAATACAGCATAGTGAGAGAGTACCCCCACACCTACAAAAGGGTGGGACAGACTGTGCAAAGAATATGTTAAACAAAGCCACCAAAACATCTCAGCTCTTGTTCAAATAATTGACTTGGGGAGTGCATGAGAATGTCTGCAAGCCCCTGATCATCAGATCAGCCTACAAATGAAACAATAAAGAGGGCACTAAGTTGTCAGCTAATATCAGTAATTAGGAGGAGAAATGCCATATCCTACCTCTGGTACCACAGTGAGTGGCCATTTTGTTAGAGAATGCAATATCAGAGTCTAGCCGCGTGGTCACTGTTTCCAAAAAAGAAAATGCTGAGGTGGAACTTTAAAAATAGCGAAGCCTTATTAACCTTATTCATAAGGTATTACCAGCATACCCATCTCCCTTTAGTAAAGGGGAAGTAAACATTGCAGGGGTCAGTCAAATTGTAAAAGCCCATGAAAATATATTTCAAACGAGGCACTGGGCTTCCTTGTAGGTGTCAGGAGTCCTGTGATATGACTAATTAATCTGTAAATCAAGACAAGGCAGCAGCCATTTAAAAAAAGAAAGTCATGTCACTGAGGGGCAGGCTGCATGTTGTCAATTACAGCTTGCCCCTCAGTGACATCACTGTTGGTCTCACGATTCAATGAAATGGCTGCTGCCTTGTTTTGATTTACAGATGATTTAGGTATTCATATCTCAGGACTCCTGACACCTACAGGTAAGTCTAATACCCAATTTGAAAGATCTTTTTTGGGGTTTTCACAATTTGAGGGACTCCTGCAATATTTACTTCCCCTTTAAAGTGAACAGAATAGTTGGCCTATAACAAGTGTTAAACAAATCAGCATCAATAAGCTCTAAGTACAGGAAATTAGTTTAAGTATCATTTCCAAGCACAAGTCTCTGCATAGTCATTTTACAGGAAGAACAAACTGCCAAAATAAGTTATCATCATCCTCCTCAAAATCCCAAGCCTTATTTGATTCTGCAAAGTCTTTATTTGTTCCAGTTTTGCACCTGCATCAGCTGGGTCATTATAAATATACGTTCCCTGTATATGAAACCTTATGTTTTGCAGGCATCTGCAGGGTATGGTAGATCCCCAGCTCCCGCAGTCCAATACAAACAGCATAAAAGTCCCAACATCTCCATCAGGTGGCGTAACTTAGGTCTGGTAAGAAATAAATAAGACTGCCATCTGAAAGATTTACTTGCCCTTTAGCCTCAGTACTCTGTAAAATAAAATTATGTACTGTATGTGAGGTCCTACAGTTACCATCAAAAGTGTCCCATGCAGATCGGGATTAATCGGCAGTTTCCTAGGGGTGATTCTGTACACCTTGTAAATTAAATCCCTCTCCAAACTCTCCAGTATTGTCTTAAACAAGTCCAGAACTTGTTTAAGACAATACTGCAGATTGTGGATGTCGAGAACCTAAACCCCGACTGGAGAGGCTCATAGATGTCAATGGTCACCAAGTGTGTCTCCAGCTGCAACACAACTACCCTCTCAATAACCTTGCCTAGGAATGGCAGGTTAGAAACAGGCCAATAGTTCATCACGACATCCAGGTCCAATGTTGACCTTTTCAGAAGGGGTCATACCAGTACACTTTTCAGTGCCAAAAGGAAGATCCCCTTCAATAAAGAATACCGAATAATCCTGCCGAACTCAGGGCCAAGCTGCTCAACACAGTTCACAGAGTCACGTTGGGCCTGGGTCCAGCTCAAAATATGTTGGTCACAGTCCTAGGATCACCTTTACAACCTTCTCAATAGTACCTAACTGAAACTCTCCCCAAGACCACTGACCGCTAGTGTGACCCCTAGATTTTACATTTCTGGGCATTAACTGCCCAGTTGGAGAGATCCTAGCCTAGATAGAGGACACTGTTCAAGAAGAACCAGGTAAACTCCTCGTATTTAGTGGATGAAACAGCCTTCACAGGCTCCAGACAAGCTGGATGCAACAGCCTGTCCAGTGCCCAGAAAACCTAAGCTGAGCAGTTCCTCCCAGCTGCAATCTCCCTGGACAGAAATTCTGCCTTCTTACGAAAGACTGCCCTTTGATATTCACCGTAGTGAGTATTCAAAACCAGTTTCTCCTCCTTGGCCCCAGATCTCCTCTAGAGCTGCTCCAACCTCCACCCCTGCACTTTCATCACCCTCAGCTCACTGTCAAACCACGGCAAGCCAAAGCGTGGAACCAATAAATGTGCATGGACTGGCACTACAAGGTTGAAAGCCACACCTACAGCCTTGTTATAGGCTGCCACTGCTTCCTTCATTCATCAGTGCATGCCGCCATCATTGCCTGAGATTTCCAGTATTGCTAGAAGTCCATCTGGCTTCAGCCTTCTCAATCGGCAGTATCTGATCACCTCCACAGGGGATGGACCATAGAGGGGTGCCCTAAATTCAAACCTAATGGCACAATGACCCGACCAGCTGACTTGATCAATCCTGAGGTTTTCCACCTCAAGCCCCATGTGGAACATGACGTCCAGGGCATGCCCGTGTTGGTGGGTTGCAGTAGCAACTGCTTGTGGCAGGCTCAGAGCTGTCATACTCTGGAGGAAATCATGTCCACAATATGAGAGTTAGTTGTCAAACCAGGCATTGAAATCACCATGGATAATCCACACTGATGATTTCAACACCCTGTCAGTGACAAACTCCACAATTTCCTGTAGAACGTCCCCCCCTTTCCCTGGTGGCCAAGGAGAACCCTGTTCCCGGCACCTGGACCCCCACACATGGTCACTTACGCTGTGATGCCTGCAGTTGGTGAAGAACATGGCTGAGAGGTTCTTCACCAGCCTTTCAAGGACAAATCATATTAACCCAGCACTGCGGGAACTGCATTGGCTGCCAGTCAAGTGGCATATCTCCTATAAGGTTGGATTGCCAACTTACAAGGCCCTACATGACCTGGGTCTGGGCTACCTGCACAATCTCATTCGTCCTTTCCTGCCTGCATGCCCCCTCCATTCTGCCGAGGACGGTCTCCTGGTTGTTCCTAGGGCCAGACCCGAAATGTTGGGGGACAGGTCCTTCGAAGTAGTTGGACCATGAGGGCTCTGAGGGAGGCCTCCTCGGTGGAAGTCTTTAACAAGGGGCTAATAACACATCTCTTTGCTCAGACTTTTGGTGCATGAAGTATGTCATTTACAAAGAAATTTAGTTATTTATTGTAGTGCAATCCAGCTATTGGTTATTTATTTTATGTTTGTAATTAAAATTTTTATTATTTTGTGCTTTAGAATTATTTTGTTTGCTTTATATTTATGTTTGCGCTGTTTCCTCCTCTGTACTGGTGCTCTGGGCCACTGGGGAAGGGTGCCATAAATAAATAAAGTTGCTGCTTCTACAGAACACATCCTTTAGGATCAGGCACCTCTGCCTCCTCAGGGACTCCCAAAAGTTGAAGGTTCACAGCTCAAGCACAAGTTTCAAGGTGTTCCAGACATAACTGGAACAGTTTGCCTTGTTTAACAATATCGGAGACTGTTGCTGAGCATTTATTAGCTGGTTCAGTTGCTTGTTTGAACTCAGCAAAAGCAAAGCCCACTTCTGTCTGCAGAACAGTTGTGCGATTATTAAATGCCTCAATCTTCTTATCTAGCTCACTTACAGCTTGCAAAATGGCTCTGATGGATAGCTCAGCATCCCCACTTCCATCTTGAGCTGTCCCACTTGCAGCACTGAGTTCTTGTGTAGGAGGTGCCTCTCCCCTCTCTGCCTTTTCTGAAGAGCCATGCTTCAGCAGTCCCATGCTGTACACCAATGGAATTTTGATATTTTTATAGACAATAATATCCTCTGTTGATTGATTTAGGTTTGGAAAGCTTGCTTTGCTATTTGAAGTATATAACTAATAATTCAGCTGTGCTTACGCAAGTAGATGAGGTGATTCTTGTGTGACTTGATTTACTTTGAGGCTTTCCACCTATCTATCCATGGGATATACCACCCTGTAGGGGTACAATGCAAGGAACCCTAGAGGAGGGTCCCTCCCTTACAGGTGCTACAGGAATGATTGTGTTGGCTAAAGGTAGGTTAGGAGGAAGCCCACGGGTAAGAGAGATGAGCCACTGTAGGAGGAGGGGTGGATGGAGGGCAATGAGAAATGAATCTTGGAGAGGTCCAGGATGAGTGATCTTATACGCCTGATGGGGGAATTATGTAGTTGCTCTACCCATTGAACCCCGGGCTTAAAGCCCTCCCATTCAATTGTGCTTAAGCAACTAGATGAGATGATTCTTGTGTGACTTGATTTACTTTGTGGCTTTCCACCTCTCTATCCGTGGGATATACCACCCTGTAGGGTTACGATGCAAGGAACCCTAGAGGAGGGTTCCCCCTTACAGGTGCCACGGGAATGATTGCGTCAGCTAAAGGTAGGTTAGAAAGAAGCCCAAAAGGAATACCCAATCTGGTGTCGAGCACTGAAGAGGCGAGGATGATGAATGAATGAATTCTGAGAAGATAAGGGCGGACTTCCTAAGGAAAGAGGAGAAAGCTGGGGCCACCATCTGCCTCCATCCAACACCAGAACCTAACTAATTAACCAAAATGCACTAACTCTAACTAATATTATGACCACTGGCATGGAGGAAAGGAAAAAAACCCTTTGAGGAGGAAACCTCTGGGGATGCAGGAGGCTTCGAGGGCCTACACAAAGGTAAGGCGCAAGCAATGAAGGGCCAGTAAGCCGTGTTGATGAACCCGAGGTGCAGGAGGCATGAGGGAGAAAAAGGATGCCTATGCATGCTTAAAGTGCTCAAGGGGGGCTAGAGAGAGAGGGAAGAGTATGATTTCCTGGCTAAAAGGGTCACCAGGGTGGTAGGGGGTCCAAGGAGAAGAAGGAGCTTAACCTGGCCAGGGATATCCGCAGGGGGGGAAAGGGGTTCTATAGATACATAGGGGAGAAAAGAAAAATGAGGGCACAGATCAGCAGGATTAGAACTGGGGGATGGGCGCAAGAAGCTGGGGAACAAGCAGCGGTGCTAAATGAGTACTTTGTCCCTTTCTTTACCAGGGGAGGTGGGGGATCTTTCCAACCCGATGGGAGGGTAGAGGAGCCCACTGAATTAGGAGATCAGTTGGAGACTGAAGGACTGGATGAGACTAGGGCAGGGGATGGGTCGTATCTAGAAGGGGAGGAGAGGATGCATGAGGAGGGGGGGATGGGAGGGCGAAATCACAGCGGATAGGGTGAGAGAGGCCCTCTGGTTGCTTAAGACTGAGAAGGTGCCAGGGCCAGATGGGCTGCATCCAAGGGTGCTGAAGGAACTGGCGGATGTGCTGGCAGCTCCACTGGTCTCCCTCTTCAACATCTCCCTGATGACAGGGTGGGTGCCTCAAGATTGGAAGGCGGCTCATGTGGTGCCTATCCACAAGGGGGGGTCCAGAGAGGAGATGGGGAATTATAGGCCCATTAGCCTAACGTCTGTGGTAGGCAAGGTTATGGAGGGCATTATCAAGGAGAGGCTGGGGGACAGCTGGAAAGGTTGGGGCACCTGGATGACAGGCAGTATGGTTTTGTTCTGGGGAGGTCATGCCAGACTAACCTGGTGGAGTTTTATGACTGGGTGACGGGTGCCCTCAACTGACACAGGCTGATGGATGTCCTCTATCTGGATTTTAGTAAGGGGTTCGATTCAGTACCCCACAATGGCCAACTAACAAAGCTGGGGGGATGGGGTGGGGGAGCAGTTGCTCAGGTGGGTGGAAAAGTGGCTTATGGGGCGAATACAGCGAGTGGTGGTTGGAGGGATAGTCTCCTCTCCCAGTAGGGTCATCAGTGGGTTCCCACAGGGTTCGGTCCTGGGGTCACTCCTGTTCAATTACTATGTCTCAGACATAGGGTGGGGTGTTCGGAGTAGGTTGAGTCTCTTTGTGGATGACTCAAAACTGGGAGCACTGGCAGATGGGCAGGAGGGGAGAGAAGCCCTGCAGAGGGATCTGGATACCCTGGGGGGGTGGCAAGAAAGTGGGGGTTGAAGTTCAATGCAGGGAAATGTAGGGTGCTGCATCTGGGGTCAGAAACCTAGCACATGCATACACTATGGGGGGACCACACTGCAAGTCACATCAGGTGCGAGGGACTTACGGATAGTGATGGACAGCAAAATGAATAACAGAGAATTGTCGAAGAGCTACAACAAAAGCAAACAGGATACAGGGCTGCATAACCAGGCGGATTACCTCCAGGAGGAGGGAGATGATCCTCCCTCTGTATAATGCCCTGGTTAGGCCGCATTTTGAGTACTGTGTGCAGTTCTGGAGACCCCATCTTAAGAGGAACATAGCAGTGCTGGGGAGGGTCCAGAGGAGGGTGACCAGGATGATTCAGGGCATGGAGGGTAGGACCTATGAGGACAGACTGCATGAACTCAATCTGTATGCACTGGAGGAGAGGAGGGACAGAGGAGACATGATAGAGACTTTGAAGTATGTAAAGTGGATAAATAAGGGTGGAGCTAGGGAAGTGTTCAGGCTTAAGAAGGGGGAACTACCGGAGGCACGAGTGGAAGCTGGAAGGGAGGAAGTACAAGGGGAAGCGCAGGAGATGCTTCTTCACAAAAAGGGCGGTGGAACCATGGAACGCACTGCCCAGGAGTCTGGTGGAAGAGACCACAGTGGAAGGATTCAAGAAGGGTTGGGACAGGTACAGGGGGAAGCTGAGGCCAGGGAGGGCCACCTCTGGGGCTGGGGTGTGGAGGAGTGAGCTCCCAGTAGGGGGCTAGTTTCCAAGCAGACATAATAGACCACGGGGCCTATTCTGCTGGCTTTTACTATGACACTATGATACTATGATCCAAGGCCTAGGTCACCTTCCCTCCAGGCTGATGACATTTGATTTGAGGACGCATGTCGTTAAGAGAAAGATTCATTAAAGAGAAGGATATGAGTAGGGAAGATGACAGGATAGGGAAAAAACAAAAACAAAGAAAGCACAGAACGAAGAAGGAACATGAGGCAGCAGGTACCTGAGAGGGGTATGCTTGAGTAGTCAATGGGAAGGAGTAGATCCATGTAGAAGTCAGATCCATGTAGAACTCAAAGGAGCAAGGGTTAAGTCAGAGGAGCAAGGGGCATCCAGATGCACTCAAGAGAAGCCTGAGGATGATGAAGACTGATGATGATGAGTGGTCAAGCGATCGATAGGAGAAAATGGACGATGAGGAGTGAAGCCATAATTGGGGTGAATCCTTGATGGCTGGTATGAGAAATGGCATACCTGGAACCAGAAGGGTAGGTGATGTGATGCAAACAGACTTACATGAAGGTTGGAGGAGCAGGTTGTTAGATGAGCGAGGGATACCCAGAGGCGAGCATGAGAAGTCTGAGGGAGGAGGTCGAGTCGAGGTAGCATGGAGTATTCAATGTGAATGCATAGACCCATGTAGAGGTCAAAGGAGCGAGGGCTATCCAGATGTGGTCATGAGAATACTGAGGATGATAAACACTGATGATGATGATCGCTGCAGGAGAGTAGTAGGTCAATAAGGTAGCATAAGACCCAATGAGAGGTAGGCTTGAGTGATCGGTGAGAGTACGTAGTCTCTGAGGCCAATGAGGCATGCTTGATTATGCGATGTGAATGATTAGACCCGAAGGTCGGAGTCAATGAAGGAGCATAGGATTCAATGATAGGAATGCTCGAATAAGCAATATAAATAGATAAACCTTGAAGTAAGGATGAGTGAATGACGACTGGAGTCATGAACCTGATACAGACATCAGGAAGGCCGCAGGTCGATAATATATGTGACAGGAGGGCTGCGGTTCGATGAGGAGGCATATGATTCATAACAGGTATGCCCAAAATAAGTATCGAGTGCAGGCCAGATAGAGTCAGCCTACTAGGAGAGGACTGAGCCACCTCCTGGACAGTAGGAGAACCCGCGTCCTGATAGATGTATGATTGTATAATACCAGACTGGTAGGGAGAACATCCATTTGTCTTTTTGTTTTGGTAGAAAAGCAAACCCTGCCCAAAATATAAAACCAAAATCCATTAACTTCCAAAACAATCACTCAAGGACTACTCCTACGCTGTATCAAATTAACAATGTTCCTGGCGTTCAATCATCACAAAACAGAAGGATACACAGAGACATACTTCTTAATAAAGGTCTAGCATAGAAACAGGATGGCATTCACTAAGGCAAAAAAAAAAAATCAGCATTCTGAACATAGGTTTTCAAAAAGTTTTAACAGCATAAAGAACTAAATGCTTATTTAAATACAGTTTGACTAAAAAAAATGCTCATGCCATTCTGCATCAGAGATGGATATCATCCTTTGAGCAACATCGGCATACACTGAGTGAAGAGCAATAGAATTCGAGATTTTGGGTATGGTGCAAAGCATTCCAGAAAAAGCTGTCCTGAGCATTATGTCATCACAAGTACTGTTAAAAGCTAATCTGAAAGTAAAGTAGCATAATAGTGCAGTGGGGATGACAGAAATCCAAAGCAAGATGAGTTGAGGAAGGTAAACTCTCCAACACTGATACTGTGCTAGAGTCCTTGAGAAATATTTCCTGTTGAGGGAGGTGAACATAATTGCCAAACCATATCGAACAAGGTTTTGATGCATGAGGTAGAACAAGTGATGACGGCAGCCCGGCAAGAGAGAAACAATGCAGTGCCAAATTCTGTACGGAACTGGGGCGCACAGGAAGGCAAAGAGACAAGAATGCAGTGATGGGCTGGAGGAGAGTAGACAGCCTCGAAGAACAAGACATGGCGCTGAGTGAGAAGGAGCAGGATCAGGACAGCAAGTGCCATGGTGAAAAGCAGAATCCATCCAGCACCACAATGGGATGGAAGCACAGCAGGAATGGATGAAAACAAGGTAAGGGCACAAAAACATAGCTGGGAGTCTGAGTGTATCTGGTCCTAGTCATATATCAGGAATTTGGCTATGATTAACAGATGAGACATCCAAAACTAGAGGAAGAAATTGGAAGCATGAGATGAGTAAAGCTGTGCCAGAGAAGGAGCCGAGCTGCATCAGCGGCAGAAGGCAGCGAGGAGGGGCGATGTGGGGATCGGTAATATCTGTGAAGTCAGAGAGGCTGGATGGGAAGCAGGAGAGAAACAGCATGTAAAAGAAATACGAGTCCAAACGGAGCCGAAGCAACAGACGGCATGGATGAACGAATATGCAGGTACAGAAACCAAGACGCCAGGCAGAGAAGGTAGCGGAGCTGAACTGGAGGGCAAAAAAAATGCAGCGGGGAAGGAGGGAGCAGGGGTCTGTGACAGACATGGCAGGGGGCTCAATGCGGAAATAACAAGAGGGGAAAAGGGAAGGGAACAAAAACAGAGAATGAAGGGCAGCAGAACAGACAAGGAACACAGCAAAGAAAGTAGAGGGAACAGAAAACGCTGAGAGTGTGACCAGAGGTGATGAAGAGGTGATGGGGAGCACATAAACAGGAAAAACAGTCAAGGGAGCAGTCAACAAAGCCTCCGGCCACAAAGAGAAATGAATCCTGGAGAGGTCCAGGATGAATGACCTTATAAGGCTGATGGGGGAGTGACGTAGTTGCTCCGCCCATTGAACCTCGGACTTGAAGCCCTCCCAAAATAATGTACTCAAGCAGAAAAAAAAATGCATCTTCACATGTCAGCTGAAGATTCTGTTCCCAGTACTCCACCAGTCACATACCCCAAGGAATGCCCATTGTAGTGTGGAAGGTTCTCCCTCATGGCGTAATGAAGCCGATCAATCGGGGGCTACTTAGAGGGGTGCCCCCACTGTGGGGCTTTTACCTGTTGTGGGCTACAGCCCTTGCTGCCCTGATGATCTGTCTTCCGCCTCCAGTCCCCTGGACTGCTTGGATCAGGACCGGAGGGCTTTCCAAGGAGCCCCTAGTGGGATTTGGGTCAGGACGCCATCCCCACCTTAGCGGTCACAGCTGCCGAATCTTCCTGTTCTTTGGCCCCATAAGGAAAGCAGAGCCAAGGGTCTGCAGTATTTTGTGCCTCCAGGCACCCAGAGAAAAGTTTCTGCCCCTAGTTTTGGGGTTTACAGGGCTGGACTGGAAAGTATACATGGTGGCTGTGCATGCAGAAGTCCTGTGCATGCACGCCTAGCTCTTACAGGAGCTGTGGCTCCCTAAACCATTTTGGCAGAGGGACTGGAAGGAAAAGTATGTCTCTGCAGACGACACAAAGATCTGCAACAGGGTTGATACACAAGGTGGGGTGGAAAGGATGAGAAGGTACTTGGCAAGGTTAGAGGAATGGTCAAATGTATGGCAGCTTAGATTCAACGCAAATAAGTGCAAAGTAATGCACCTGGGAAACAAAAACCCAGGGCAAGAGTACACAATGGGGGGTGAGATACTGACAACGACAAAAATGGAAAAGGATCTGGGAGTAGTTATATCAGATGACCCAAAGGTGGGCAAGCAATGTGAGAAGGCAGTAAGGAGGGCTTGGGGTATACTGGGATGCACAGGGAGAGGCATCACCAGTAGAAAACAGGAAGTTGTTATCCCTTTGTACGGACAGTTGGTGAGACCACATCTGGAGTACTGCGTGAAGTTCTGGAGACCCCATCTCCCAAAGACAGAAACAAAGTGGAGGCAGTCCAGAGGAGGGCAACCAAAATGGTGCAGGGTCTGCACCAGAAGACATATGAAGAAAGACTAAAGGAGCTTAATATGTATAGCCTCGAAGAAAGGAGGGAGAGGGGGACATGATAGAAACTTTCAAGTACCTCAAAGGGAATCAACAAAGTCCAAGAGGGTAGCATCTTTCAGAAAAAGAGATGTGCAAGAACAAGGGGGCACAATTTGAAGATGGGGGGGGGGGAGGCTCAGAGGTAATGTGAGGAAGTAATTTTTTCATGGCGAGGGTTGTAGATGCTTGGAACAGCCTTCCTGAGGAGGTTGTGGAGTCAAAAACAGTAGGGGAATTCAAGAATGCATGGGATAGGCATAAGGCAATTCTAGTGGGGGGGTAGGAAGAAGTAGGCTGTTGGTTAACTAGGATCTGCAGCTTATCCATTAGGTAGGGAAATGGGCAGACTAGGTGGGCCAAGTGGTCCTCATCTGCCATCAAATTCTATGTTTCTATGGCCATACAACCATAAGTTAAAGACATTCCCGGCTCCAGGGTAGGCAACAGAACTGGAAATTAAGCATTAAGCACCACCAGGTGCATCAGTAGGGGGTTTCCCAGTCCCCAAATGGCCAGTGGGACTGGGAACAGGAATAGAGAGGTGTGCATGTGCACCAGCAACACCAGAATGGCACATAATGGGCACCTTTTCTTTTGGGAACCCCTAAAGGCAATTGGGCTCCTTTCATTAAATTGAGGATTCCCTGACCCCATCTCAGCAAGTGGGGCTAGGGCATATAGTTATCTGTCCTTAATTGGGTTTATGATAAATATTATAGGCTGCAAAAGTGAGCAGCACAAATGTAAATAAAAATGGCAGCTCCCAGTAATCTCCCTGCTGCAGGGGCTGCTGGGAAGGGTGAGAGGGTACCTTTCACTAGCCTGAGAAAATACTGGCCAATCAGGTTGGAAGCTGGGGTCTGCTATAAAAAGGGCTGTGCCCTGAGAGCTGAGAGTTCAGACAAGAGCAAGAGGTGGAGACTGTGTAAGGGTGCTGCACCAGCCAGAGACTAGTTGTGGTGCAGAAAGGCCACTCCAAAATCCAAAGTTTCTGGCAGAGTAACTGCTTGCATGTTTTTCCCAGCCAGGAACTGATTTGAACTATTTTCCAGTTTTTCCAGCCTCTAAGTTTATTTGGACTGTTGGACTGTTTTTCCCAGCCAGAAGCAACTTAACAGAATTGTTTGAGACTGCAAAGAAGCCCAACTGCACGTAAGTTCCAGCAGAACAAGTGTACCCCCCAAAACATCCTGTGTGACCACAAGCCTGGGTGGTACCCCAGTCAGATTGCAAGCTCTATAGATGGTGGCTATGCTTTCCCTACAGACTTGGTGGGGGTGTCCGATCCCTCCTCCAGGTGGGTCTGAAGCACTATCTCTGAGTGTGAAGACGATGAAAGCCCCAAGAGGCAAAGATGATGAAAGGCCCGAGGGGTGAAGACAACGAAAGGCCCAAAGGGTGAAGATGATGAAAGGCCCAAGGGGTTAAGATGGTGAAAGGCCCAAGGGGTAAACATGACAAAAGGCCCATTGAGAGTGATGGAAACAGTGCCAGTTTTACAGCTTCCAGCCTGCATCTACTGTTCCTTGAGAGACTGCCTCCTGTATTCAGAGTTGCACAGTCAATAAGTATCCTTCAACAGTACCCCCTGAACTCTTCAAAAACCCTGAGTACCCCAGGGCTGCAGCCCCGAGGAGTCCTGTGAAACTTGATTAGTTAGTTTAGATAGCCATAAATGGGGTTGTCCTCTGCAGGACTTTGTAAATCTGCAGGAAGAGCCCAGGAAGAATTTTATAAAAATCAACCAGTCCACCCTTTTTGGAATCCAACTGGGGCCCCTTACCAAAGTTCCTCCAGTTCACATTGAAGACTGTTGTTTTCTCAGTGTCCTAAAGTGCACCAACCAATCATTAACTGTCTAGCTACCGGCAACCTGGTGAGGTACCCACCTCAATGGACACTTGTCATTTCCCCCAGCTGTTAAGGGGTGAAGCTGAGTGCACCAGCAGGGGTGGTATAGGGTCTGTGTGTGGAGACAAATGAAGCTGAAATTGTTGGTGTGCTTCCTACTCTATTCTGACTTTTTATTGCCTTTTTGCTTTCCCCTTACCCCTCCCTCCTAATAAAACGGGGACTGGTTCACTTTACAGTTCATGTTCATAGTTATTGCCTGGTGTATATTTTTATTGTATGGGGACAAGGTAACAGTGTATGGGAGGTAAAATAATATTCATTTCTGGGGGTAGGCTAGGGCCGCATTGGGTAGCCTTTATATATCCCAGCCCCAGGTGGAGGCACCAAAATCTGTTTGTGGTATTCTATCAGTGTACTGCACCTGAAAGAACCCAGGTTGACCTCAAGGTGGGTCAGTGAGTGAGGGGGTGCCGGGTGTGCACTTCAGAGAGAGACCCCCCCCCCTTACATAGACATAGGGAGGGCAAGGTCATCCACCTGAGACAGTCTCCTTGTTCATGATGCCCTCTCTCCCCTGATGCCATCAGATGGAGTTGCCCAACTTGCCCAACAAATCATTTATGATTTCAGGACAACCTGGTATGCCCCCTCCATGCAGATCTCTGCCTCATGCAAACACAACTCACCTTCCTTGGAGAAGGCAAGTGTCCAGGCAGATGAAAATGCCTCCTTTTGCTAGTCCACTCTTGTCAGCATGCCCCCACTTTGCCCCATTCACCAAAGATGCCACTGTGTTTCACTGTCTAATTTCTCAATCTGCTTCTCTATCTTTGCCACAAGCTTCTGAAAAATACTCCCATGTTTCACTAGATTCTCCATGAATCCCTCAGGGAATTATTTATTTATTATTTATTGAAAATGTTTCACCAGGAAGGGCACACTGAACAACAAGTTGCTCATCTCACGGTGCGTCCAGTGGGAGAGGGAACAGGGAGATTCAACATATACACAAACAAAGACCATACAGAATATAACAAGGATACATGTAAAACAGCATATACATGATTAGGCAGCACGAACAATAGTGATGGGGGTGCAGTTATAAAATGTAGTTAATTCTAGTGCTTTAGGCTGAAAATGCAGACAAGAGCAGGCAGTGGGCCCAGAGCAGGCAGTAGGAGGAGGAGAACAGCGCTAGAAAGGGGTGGGTGGGGTTAGACACAGGTATAGTTGACCAACAGGAAATTTTGAAGGGTTAGGGTAATGGAGTGAGGGGAGGAGGCATAATGAATCTGGGTTGGGGGGCATTCCACAGTTTGGGAAAGCAATGAGAGAAGACTGTCTGGCCTATGGCAGATATGAGGGACTTCCAGGAGACGAGTGTCAGAGGATCTCAGGGAATGGGCAGAGGGAGGAAAGAGGTGCATGGGGATACGAGACCCAAGCAAGTTAAAAATGCAACTAACAATGAGTCTGAGGCCCCGGCAGGTGGAGTAGAGGCCCTACAATCAAACTAGGCCCTACTGAAGCTGACCCTGAGCATCAATCACAAGTTAAAGAGGTATAATGCTAAGGTGGCCCTCCTGGACAGTGAAGTGACAGTAGTAGATGACATGGCAAAGGTAGCAACAGCAACTACAGCTGATAAGGCTCTGGCAGCTTCAGCCACCCTATCTAAAGAGACCTCACGCCTACAGTGCAGACTGGAAAAAAATCTGGAAAATGCAACCAGGGCATCAAATCCATGCATAACAGGGATTTCAGAGGCAGAGGGTGATTTATTACTGAATCACGGAATATCTACAATCTGAGGGATTGATGACTAGTGTGCTTTGAGCTTATTGCATCTTGCCCAGAGGGGCCAGACTAATAGAGTCTGCAGTGGTAGGGGCATACATGGTTCTGGCTCTGATGGGAAACATGATGGAGCAGGACTTAGTACTGTGGGCTGCCAAACAAAAAGGACAGATCCAGTATCATGAATCAGTGGTTTTGTGTTCGTGGACTTAAGTTATGCAACACAACAGCATCACAAGGGATTCAGTACCAAGTGTTCACTATTCCAGCAACTTGGAATCTATCATATCCTTCTCATGCTTGTCATCTTTTTTTGTGTGTGTGTATTAATTTATGCTCCTCTCCGTGGGACCCTGCCGGCCACTCCTTCGGAGCTCTTTTGCCCACCACACCTCCACCTTAGCCCTGCACCACCATTCTCTCAACCCCGTCTTGCAGCCTTACCTGGGTAGCCCGACCTTTCCGTGTGTCGGGAAGGTCCCTTAACTCTGAGGGGCAAGTGCCGTCAGGTGAACTACATATCCCAGGAAGCTGCTGCAGGGGTTGGTCCGGGCTTGTCCAGGACTTTGTGGTGGTGCAGGAGAAGCGCTCGTCATCCGGTTGGCAGGAAGCCCAATTTTCCATGTTCTTGTCCTGCCTCACGTTCTAGCCGTAAGGATGGCATTCTGAGGTGGGGATGCATAGGAGGGCGTGTCGAGCCTTCACGCCCTCCACGCTCATCCACCAATCCACCTACAAGAGCCCAGGCTCATGCCACCCCCGGGAGGAAACTCCTCCCTGCCAGTCTCCGCTCCTGGTACCTGGGCTCGGGGCGTGAACCCAGGTCACCAGCATGATGCGAACTCGGGTTGTCAGCGTGCCGTGCAAACCCCTTTGCTTGGCGCCAAGGAGCTGGCACTAGCCACCTTTAAGGTGATATATGGAGGGAAGATGTACCAGTATGCTGAGCCCATGGACAAGGTAAGCTGCTGTTGAGAGTACATAGAGAATTTACTTGACAGGATGATGGATCGGGGCTTGATTCTGATGGCAGACAGTAGAGGCTGAGTATCTTTGTTAAAAAGCTGAACAAACCTTGGTAAACCTTAGGACAGATTTATGGATTTTTGTGTAATGCTACCCAGCTGCTCTGACTGTTACTATCCTTAAAAAGTTTATTATTGCTTTGTTTATACAGGTTTTGGGCTGAGTAAAAACTAGAGGTTAAAATGTCAAAACCAGCGTTCTCATTTCCAGGAGAACAGTCACATTGGTATATGCAGCATTTATGACTGTGATACACAGCCCCACTTTGTTGATGGACATTATTCTTCAGGATAAAACTGTTTGAGGCGGGCATGTCTCATGGGGGAACATAGAGTTTAGCTGTCATTACTGTTAAATATGCTGTGGAACTTTATTAATAAACTGTTTATTGCAAAGTTTTAAATGTCACTGAAGTTCATAAGTTTATTGGAGGAGTTAGGGAAGAGATTGTATGGCCAATTTTATATTTATATCCTATGGATCAAGGAAACTTACACACATGTATAGGGCACACTAAGAAGTTTCTACTTTTTGAAAGTCCCAGTTCATGGCTGCAACAAGCTAATCACAGGTACACAATCTTTTTAAATTTATAACTGCTGTGGAATACCCCCTATACAGTATCAAGAAAGAGGAATGAGATAATCCTGCTTTAAAATTGCTGTTTAAATGTATTTATTATTTATTTATTTATTGAATTTTGATGACCGGGTAGGCCTGCTGGGCCCCGGAGGTCCCTTATTCAGGGGCAGCCCAGGAGTAACAATTATTACAGGTAACAGATCAGTACACTCAGATGATTATCATGTTATATGCTAGAAAAAAGACCTCATAGGTTTAAAACAGTAGGTTGTGGAAGACATACAGGCAGTGGGAACATAGTAGTTACATCTTGAGAAACATATGCTTAGTAGTTACAAGTTTTGATTAAGTGTGTGCAAGGTTGGGGCAAGGAAATTGGCTAGGGTCATGTGGTTCCTTCCTTATGGGCAAAAAGGGAAGGGGATATGCAGACGTGTAAGTGCTCCCCTTCTGGTGTATAGTAATTCCTTGAGGTAGGTGCATTGTCCTACCAGAGTGGCGCTAAATGGTCAGGTCCTGTAGCATAGGCATATGCTCCTATCTAGCAAGTGAGACTTGAGCTTTGTTCGGAAGCAGGTGATCGATTCCTCTTCCCGCACCTCCAGGGGGAGGCTGTTCCAGTTAGAATGGGTAGCATACGCAAAGGACATGGACCCGGCTTTTGTCCTTGCCTTAGGGACCACGAGGAGAGTTTGGCCTGCGGTCTGTAGATGCCGTGGGCTTAGTTTTACCCTAATAAGACCATTGAGGCTAGGGGGAGGTGTGGGACCCATTAGCTTAAAAGTAAGGCAGAGGGTTGGATAGATGAGGCGAGCTTCGAGAGACGGCCACCTGAGTCTTGTTAGGGACTCACAGTGGTGACTCCTAGGGTGTGACAGTGAGGCAAAGTGGACTATCTTGTTGTACAAGGTCTGTAGCTTGCATAGCTCAGTCTTGGCCACACCCTGGAGTACCGGGGCCGCAAAGGTGAGTGTAGGGAGAAGTACGATGGCCGCAATGGCTACCCTAGCTTCAGAAATCAGTTGATCCTTTAGTCTGTAGAGGGTTCTGAGTATCCCATGGATGGCCTTAGTGAATTGGTCCACATGGTTTTTTAATGTGAAACCTTGGTCCAAGGTAAGTCCTAGGTATTTGGTGGAGGCAACCACTTCAAGTTTTTAACCCTCCCCCCCCGGATTGGAGTTGTAGGAGCAATGACCTCTCAGGACCTAGGGATCTGGGCCCAAACAGCATCACCTTCATTTTGTTAGTATTTAGGACCATTTTGTTTAAAGTGAGCCAGTCCTCCATCTGAAGGATGTCCTCTTGGAGAGCTGTCCCCAGCTCTGTTAGGTTGTGGGAGGCTCTATAAATGACCGCATCATCCGCATACTGGATAACGTTGCTGCTCCCACAGTGGGTGTGCAGCTCATTTATAAAAAGTGTGAAAAGAAGGGGACCGAGTATTGACCCTTGTGGTACCCCTTCTTTGAGTGGCAACAGCTTGGAGATATTGTCCTTCCACTTAACCCTCTGGGTACGTTCTGAAAGATAGCTCTCAGACCATCCCAGAGCATGAGTGTCAAGGCCTAGTGAGCAAATTGTTTGGAGTAGGAGCTTGTGGTTTACCAGCTCGAACGCCTTGGAAACTTCTATGAAAACCGCACCTGTGTAGGCCCCTGTGTCGCTATTGCTCAGAACTTCGGCCGAGAATTTGGTTAGCACGGTATCTGTCCCATGCTTGGCTCTAAAGCCGTGTTGGGAGGGTGAGATTAGCCGGTGGGCTTCCAAGTATTCTCGGAGCTGGGAATAAACTATCTTCTCCTGTATTTTTGCAATGGCACACAGCAAGGAGATAAGCCTATAGTTCCCTATGGGCTCAGTTGACCCACCCTTGTGTATGGGGATCACGAGAGCCTGCTTCCAAAGCTCAGGGACAGACCCCTCCTTTAAGGACCTGTTTAGCAGCCAGGTAAGGGGCTTAGCTAGTGCTGGGGCTTCATCCTTGAGGATTCTAGTCTGGATGCCGTCAGGGCCCCCTGATCCTCTTGAGTTCAGGGATTTAATGATGTTCAAGACCTCCTTTACCCTAACCAGCCTCAAGTGAAACAAAGGGTGGGCAAGGTCTGGGGGCCCCTGTGCATTAGGCTCATTCCTGTTGTCTGGGGGTCCAGCCTTATATTCATCCAGGTTCGTGAAGTAACTGTTTAGGGCCTCTGCGATGAGTGCCCCCTCTTCAATTAATTGCCCGTTGGCCTTGATTGGGCAAGGGGCAGTTTTTTGGTCCCTTTGAGCAGTTCATAATGTGCTAATTAGAAGAACCTTGGATTGCCTAGGTTAGTTTTTTGGAGAGTGGTGATGTAGTCTTTTTTAGCTATCTTTATGGCTTGCTTACATTGGTTTCTAAGGGCTCTGTAGCTGGCAAAGTCAGCAGGTAGCATAGATCTCCTGAACTTTTTCCAGGCCTTGTCAAGGGTGATCATCAAAGCTTTCAGAGAGGGCATGATCCACTTATAGCAGCTTCCCTTTACTCGGTGGGTTTTCATAGGAGCTAAGAGATCAACGGTCCTTGTAAGAGTTGTCTGGAAAAATTTTACAGCCTCCTCCAGGGTAGGTAGGTGTCTTAATGGACTCCAGTCGATGCCATCTATATATTTACATTATATTTGATGTTCCCTCACAGGGTAAGCTTGTACTTGTACTGCTACTGATATAGAATTAATAAAAGTAATAAAAAAGGCGAAGAATTTGAAGCTAGAGGACGAGGCATTTTTCCAGTACATCCAGGAGAAATACAAAGTCAAGGAGCGTACTGTGTAGCTGGAAAAAGAGGAATAATGGGAGGAGGGGGGCAGGGGCAAAGGGCAGATACTGAACCGATATTTTTGTTCAGGATTTGCAAAGGAGGAGGCGGGGCCAATTCCAGAGTGCTGCATGGGGGTAGGAAGGCAAAAGGGTGTTCTAGAATTTAAGGGCTGAGAAGGTTGCCGGAAGGTAAATCAATGGGGCCAGATGGGCTGCATCATAGGATACTCAAGGAATTATATTTATTTATTTATTTATAGAGCTGCTGACACAATTTTGTGCCCCTGGCAGGCAACTCATATAGTGTAGTTGCCTGTCCTCGGAAATTTTCTGGCTGTAAATAAACATTTTCCATTCGGTTGTTTTAAAAATATTAGACTCGTAAAGCCCGACTGGTAACTCCTGTGTACGAGCCAAGTGGCTAAGGAGTGCTGCAGCCCGGCCCCTAAACACATCATAATTATGAAGTGAGTTCTGGAACGGGGCTGTAGGCTGTCTCTGGGGACTGTAGAGGAATCAGGAAGGGGGACCGCCTGAAAGTACTAAGTTTAAGTTTTATTTTAGGGGATGGCAGGAAGTAGGCTGTTGGTTAACTAAAATCTGCAGTTTATCCAGTAGGTAGGGAAATGGGCAGACTGGGTGGGCCAAGTGGTCCTTATCTGCCTTCAAAGTCTATGTTTCTATTTCCTTTGATAGCATGTTTACATGTATGAGGCTACCTGTATTAGCACCATACCTGTAAACATGGAGGATAGTATCTGCAAAAAGGTAGACCTCCCCCTGTAGCCCCTCTGCTATGTCACTGATATAGCTGTTAAACAGGATGGGCCCCAGCACTGACCGCTGAGGTACCCCATTTGTCACCCTTACCTCCCTGGAATGCACCCCATTTACCACCACCCTCTGGCTTCTACCCTTCAATCAGTTCCCTATCTACTTTGTTATTTTCTGTCCTACCCCCAAACTCTCCAGTTTATCAATCCATCTTTTGTGGGGCACAGTGTCGAAGGTTTCCCCGAAGTTCAGATAGGCCACGTCCACTGCCACCAACCCCCAATCAACCACCCTCATCACCCAATCGAAGAACTTGATCAGGTTCATCTGATATGACCTCCCGTGTGTGAAGTCATGCTGATGGATGTCCTGTAGCCCACTATCCTCCAGGTATCTGACCACCCTTTCTTTCACTATCACCTCCATCACCCTACGCACCACCAATGTGAGGCTGACCGGGCGATAATTGCCCACCTCCTCCCTGCTGCCACTTTTTTTAAGTGACACCACGTCTGCCGTCTTCCATAATAAATACAGTTAATACAAATGAGTAAGTAAGCATTACAAATAACAACTGTGATTTTCAAAGCTGATACAGTTAGGCCAAGAGGCCTGAATGAGAGGTGGGATTTAAAGCCTTTTCTCAGATAAAGGAAATAGATGGGTATCTGTAAAGTCTTGATTTTCCTCTAATGATAAAGCAACCCCATGAAAAAAACAACCCCCCCCCAAAACCTGTCCCAAAAAGGAATGTATCATTGTATTTAAATAGCCTGCTTAATGATTGTTATTGTCATAGGGTTTTAATTACGTCTTGTTTTCTGTTGCACGGTGTGCATTTCCATCTTCTTCCTAATTTTCCAGAAAAGCTGGCCAAGAGACTAGACTCTAAACTTTCCCTTTCTTAAATTCTATCTGTGAGATGCTGTGAGGCTCCATATTTATACTGTGAAAAATTTACTGGACCTGCATAAATCACATTTTATGTACACAGAGTCGATTTCATAGATCTCCTTTCTTAGAGGATCCCAGTGGCTCGTGTAAAATACAGTATAATGAAGGCTTTAGATCCATTAGACACAAAGTGTTTAGAATAATTTTTCTAGGACCTCTAATTTTGCTTTAATGTTATGCTGTGACTGTGCTGCTGATTAACTGTATACATTTAGTAGTACATAGCAAAGAATGGCATAGAGTAGGAAAATATTTTTGTTTACTTTTCTTTCTTTTTTTGTACTTTATGTTTATTCATTTTAGAAAACAAACAAACAGTTTGAATTGCAAGCAGAGATGTTACAAATAGATCATTATACCCCCTGAGGGCGCCACTCCTCGTAATATACACATTAGAGCAATCCCTGCTATAAAAATACGTCCTAGAGGGGAAGTAACATGGATTTAAACAAAGTTGTACAGTACGAAAGCTGCATATATGGCCCATGAGTTGCATGCTATACAGTCCATTAGAATTAAGACAGAGTCCTCTCAAAGTCCTGGTCCTCACAAAGAGGAGTAGGCGATTACCATGCAAAAAGATTGTCTAGCACTAAAAGTGCATCACATATAAACTGATGGAGATCAAAACCAAGCAGTGTATTTTTAAAACAGAATAATTCACTACTAACTACTGGCACTTAACATAAGGCTGCTGAAACATCAGGTCCCCCCAAAACATCCTCTTATATACACATTTTTCTAAGCTAGCAGACCCCCTTAAGATAATATGCAGAGAGAGATCAAAAAACACAATTTGAACAGCAATAACCATCATAAAGTTGCTTAGTAAAGTATATGTATTTCCCAAAGGGAGCTAACTATTTAGGATCAAAAGAGGATTCTCACAGTAAAATGTCAAACTATAGTCCACAGACTTGTGCACGATTAGGGAACTATCCTTTAAGAAATTGTCCAGGGAACTTCATATGCTCATGTGTCCTCTGCTTCCGACGAGCTCCCTTCCAAATCAGCCGACAAATTTTGGCCCCCGCACGGCTTCAGGCCCATCTCAAAGCATCGCTTGGGTCGTTGAAGAGAAAGACTCTCCCCTTATGCGCGATGTGCAGTCTGGCAGGGAAAATGATTCCATGTGGTATTTGAGCCTCATGGAGTAAGGCCCACACCCCATCGAAGTGCTTTTGCTTTTGGCGAGTAGCGCAGTTGACATCCAGGAAAAGCTGGATTCTTTGGCCATCAAGCAGTAAGGGACCCCGGCGACGTGCCAAGGCCAAGAGAGTATCCCGGGTGCCAATTCCATTGGTCACCAGCACAATAGCTCTGGGGCTTCCGGATTGTCTGGCTTACCTCTTTGGTTTACACGGTAAGCCTTTGAAAAAATGTGGTTTTCCCACTGATCTCCTGCCCAAGCTGTTGTACGAGCCATTCCCGTAAAAAAAGCACCATATGGTCCCCTTCACACTCCTTCGGCATCCCGAGAATGTGAACATTCAAGGACCGCACCTGATTCTCTAGGGTTTCTAATCGGGCCTTCCAGTGGGCACTTTCTTTAAGGACTGTCGACACCGCTCCCATTGTGGAGTCAGCCCGCTTCACTGCATCTGCTGTTGCCATTTGAACCGAATCCATACTTGTCTCCAACACTGCCACTTTGTTGGTAAGGCCATCAAACATATTGGCAAGACTGGCCACCGAGGCTATGAGACGATTCAGTTTAGCACCTATGGTTTGTAAAGTCTCCTCTCCCAATGTGTAAGGCGGTTCTTCCGATTGGGCCTGATTAGACCTGGTGGTGGAAGCTGCAGGCTGGTTTTTGGATTTTGCTCCTAACCCATGTGTCTGGTCTTTATGAGGGTTCTCCATGTTACAGTAGGTAGGTTCCAATGCACCTTTCTACAGTTTTAGTGCCAGTTAGTTCATGCAAAAAGTCCACTTGTGTAGCAATTTAGACTTTTAGTTCGCAGAGCTCCATCAGTTAGGTGCCATCTTGCTCGGGCTCCACAGCGCCCCCCCTACTTTTCTTTTAAATGAATGATTTGCATAAAGAATCCAGTGACATGTGGTGTATTTGGTGATGTCATGATTTGCGCTGAGTTTAAAGCAAGCAATGTTTCTCAGTAAAAGTTTACACCCCCTTGGAAGGCTAACTGCCAAGACGCTAGGGGCTTCCTGCTTTTGGGTGAATCACTTGTCTGTGGCACTGAATCTTACAGCATTAAATGCTGAGTATCAGTTAAACCAGCAGTCTCCAGTGTGTTTCTCTGCTGATATTGGAATTTGGTTGCACTGACGTTTGGAATTCTTTGTTGTTTTGCTGGGTTTGCCACCCTTGCAGTGCACAGCTCTCACCAAGCGCAGGAGAAATAACTCTTTGGAATAAATAACAACTGTGCAAGGATGCAGATTCCGTGAAAGTAAAACACATTATAGAACACTAAAGTGCTGAAGGATAACGTCATTTGGAATGTGCAGAAGGCAATACTGAGTTTAGAGAAGGGGCAATGGTTATGGTACTGGGAGGGTGGACAAGGGCACTGCAGTAGTGAAGGTGAAGGGCAAGAAGAGAAAAGGGGTGGGCAGCAGCCCAGGGCCCAGTAGCGGGGCAACTGCAGGAGTCAGTAGTGAAGTCACAGAGGGGAGAGAGAGAGAGGTGAGTGAGTGGTGGGAAAGAGCAGTTTGGATGGTGGGAAGAGAGAACTCCACATTTTGTGGAACCGGCAGGAGAAGGCAGCTTGCCCAGCAGTGGATTTCCTAGAGGGGAGTGAGAGATAGCGAAAGCCAAAGTTGCGAAGGGGATAGGGAAGGAGGTGAGGAGGAAAGCAAGGTAGGAGGGGAAGGAAACAAGCCAGTATTTATAGATAAAAGAAGCACAATGCACGTGACGTTTGGACTCGTGGGAGAGGAGAGGAAGGAGTACTGGGAGCGGTGGTGGGTGCAAGGGGGGGGGACCGTCCAGGGCAAAGCAGCAAAAGGAGTGAAAGAGTGGATCCAGTCTGGCCAGGGTGGACTTGGGAGCAGCACTATATACTATATCACCATAGTTAAAGATAAGGAGTAACATCTTCGAGACGCTCTCTCTATGGGCAGGAAGCGGGATACTCCATTTATTCCTGTAAAGCACACCAAGTTTGGGCTGGAGCTTCTGGTGGATGGCATCCATGTGAGTACAGAAATTGAGGTGCCTGTCCAGCCAGGCCCCAAGGTACTTATATGAGGAGGCATCCTCAATTACTGCACCATCAAGGGACTGGAAGGGCAGAGTCTAACTCCACTGGCAGATATTATTAACTGCTCATTGGACACAATATTAGTCCCCAGGAATGGAGGACTGCTGACATGAAGGAAGGATGAGCCCGGCAACTATAGGCTAATCAGTCTGGGGGCCACTTGAGGCCATACTGCGGGAAAGCTGGTAGATTTTCTTGAAGTAAATAGGTTGCAGGATGATAAGCAGTACAGATTTACCACGAAGAGGTCATGCCAGACGAATCAAAAAGGGTTTCTCTAATTGGATGACTAGAGCAGCCAACAAAGGACAGGCAGCTGACATTCTGTGCCTGGACTTCATTATGGCCTTCCACCCAGTCCTTCACTGAAGGCTGGTCAAGAAACTGAGGGACCTAGGAGTGGAAGTGCAGAAAGCAGCCTGGATAGAGATCTGGCTGAGGGGGAGGACACAGAGGGCAGTGGTAAAAGATGAAGAGGTTATGAGCAGGGTGCCACAAGACTCAGTCCTAGGCCTGGTCCTCCAACATATTCATGTGTGACATAGGTGTAGGTACACAGGGTGACATCTGCCTCTTTGCAGATTAAACAAAATTCTGCTTGAGGATGGACACTGAGGAGGGGATTAGGGCCTTAGGGCATCTGAGCTTTAAGGTGAAAAAATGCAAAGTATTGCATACTGGGAAAAAAACCTGAGAACGCAATATACAGTGGGGTTGTGTGGTACTGGAAAGCAAAACAGAAGGCAAGGACCTCAGGGTCATAATATCAGAAAGCCTGACATTTACAGCACACTGCAGCAAAGCCGTGGGGAAGGCAAACAAGATGCTGGGGCACACGGGGAGAGGGCAATGTGCCAGCAGGAAGTCCAGAGGTGATCCTTCGGCTGTACAGATCATTGGTGCGACTGCACTTGGAGTATTGTACAAGGTTCTGGAGTCCATATCTGCATAAGGAGTCTGAGAAGGTGGACGCAAGGCAGTGAAGGGGCAACTAAAATTATCAAGGGTATGGCAGAAAGGCATACAAGGAGAGGCTGCATGGCCTCACCATGTACACCACAGAGACTGGGGGGGGGAGGGAACATGATGGAAACATACATGCACATGCACAGGATAGACAGAGTGGATTGCAAAGAAATGTACATCTTGAGTATGAACATTAGAACATGGGGGAATTCACTGAAGCTGGTGGGAGAAGAAGACTCAGGAGGGATGTCAGTAAGCACTTTTTCACCTAAAATCATGAGGGGAAAGTGGAACAGACAGCCTTAGGAGGTGACGAAGGCCAAAACAGTGTGTGTGTGTTGGGGGGGGGGTTCAAGATACAGTGGGACAGGCACATGACCATAGTAAGAGGAAAGAGGGCAGAGGTAAGGGGTGAGGGGTGGTCACTTGGGCCTACGTAGGGTAGTTAGGCAGGGTGCACATACCCCTTGTCATTCAGACAGCAGCTGGCCAAGGTGGTGAATCATGGGGGCTGTGCCAACTACCAGCCCAATGTTATAAAGCAGCATATCTCCAGTGTGTGGGTCCTGATTGGGTGGGAGGGTGTCTGTAGACCTGTTGTTGGGTAGCGATCGGGGGGAGGGGGGTTTATACTATCCACCATTGGGGTTTCTATTACAACAGCCTGCCTGGGGTGGTTATGGAGGGAGGGGATGCAAATCCGACTCCACACAATGCCACCATGCTGCCTGCATGGCAGCACTGCACAGTATGGTTATGAGCCCATAACAGCATGCAAATACACATAGCGCCGAGCATGCTCAATGGGCTCATTAACATGTTAGCATTGAATATGGCACACAGGAGCTCTGGTGCTATCCCATTTGGGCCACACTACCTCTGCTGGGCTCTAATAGGCCATTTCCAGTCAAGCTTGTGTCAGCGCAGCACATAGTTACTATGCGCTGCACCAACATGGCCTCAAATTCAGACTGTTAGAGCGCTCTGGGTTGGCGCACATTAACTGTCTGAATATAACCCCGAACCAGTCATGTCCTATATTCCATGCAGTGCTCCTGTCTGCATGGCACTCATGGCTGACTTTGAATATGGGGCCTGAATACCCTTCAAGTTCTGCAATCAATAAATCAGGACATACTGATTACAGAATGTTCTAGGCAATATGCTAAAGTCCTGGAACACTGTAAACAAGGGCTGCGGTGAGAAATGAATGGGTTGCTAGAAAGCTGAGGGTTGCTATAGTGCTGAGGGTTGCTATAGTGCTGAGGGTTGCTCTAGGATGGAAGTATAAACAGGGGAGCTCAGTTGAAAAATGGAGCAAAGTTTGCGAGTTAGGAGACTGAGGAAGGAGTTTCCTCAAGAGGCTTGATCCGTGGAGTTTTTGGGCCCAGATTTTAGCCTAGGGAATGACTACCTTGTGTCAGCTAACAAGAGGTGAAAATCTGATTAGACCTAGTGGTTCCCAAGATTTAACAAGGGGCACATCAGAGCCGTGAGTCAGGTGATTTGGAAATCATAGGGGGAGGGTGCTCAGCATGTGGACTGGTGGTGCTTCAGAACATTCTGCACATTTGACGCCTGGCAGGCCCGCAGGATTCAACCCACATCAGACAGTCTGCTCAAATCTCTTCTCGAATCTCATTCGTCATACTGTGGAGAGGCAAGATTTGCACTGATCTGAGAATATCCTACAAAATGGGTTCTTGGCACACAAGTGAATTATAACTGTTACATATAGCTTCTTGGCCATTTAGAACACTTAAAATGTCCTAATTACAGCTGATGTCTATCCCCTCTACAGGAACAGGTACACATTCAGTCCTTGCTGAGAATCAAACCCAGGATCCTGAATCCTCAAGACAGCAACTTTAACCATTCAGCTAAAGACAAAATCCCTCTGACCTAGGAGGCTAGTTTTCTCCTTTGACTTTATTACATCAATGTTGATATCAAAGTTTATTAACACAAAGAGTATGTAAAATTTCACAATTATAACATTCATAAATTCAAATCTACTTTAACCTGAAGGTTTCATGTAATTAAAAAGTCAGAGCAGAATTAACCATTTACAGTACATACTATATAAATAAAATCAATCAGTGCTGTTATCATATATAAAGTGCAATCATGCCCGAGTTTATTAGACAATGCTTTGTAAGCAAAGGTTGCCATTGCAAACTTGTGACTTTCGCAGGTTGAAAACAGCATCTAACCCAAATCTGATTTTCTTGTAGCTGTTCCCCTATTTTATCACAGACTACCAGAAGCCATTGTTTCCGTTCCCTTTCCTATAGCTTACAACGGAATATCAAGAGTGCCACAGTGACCTTTACAATTTTGCATTGCTACACTGCAATCCCAGCAACCACCACCAGAGGTCTGTCTGTTGTTACTTTATACAGGACGACTCTGTCATTTGCAGCTACTGTACATTGCAACATAAGACACTGTCATTAGAAATAGGCACTGCGGCTCACCTAGTCTGTCCAGGCCCACCTATCTGTTGATTTTATGAGGGTCCATGAGGCCCATCCCCCCCCATTCCTACATCCATGTTGTCACTGTCTTCACCAGATATACCTATCTCACCCATGCATGAATCCCCCCCACTGCCAATTTTGCACAGACTGCCTCCCTTGGCAGCCTATTTCACCCTTCCACCACCCTTTCTGTGAAGAAATGTTTTCTAATGTCACATGTCTAACATTAAATAGCACTGCTGTGCACATGTTGCTTTCTCACAGATATAACACCAATATCTTGTCAGCCTGGGACTATGCACTTGCGACATCATAGCATTCCCTCTGGGTATCATCAAATGATCCAACAAAAGCAATCCATGATTTATGAATACCTCCTCCGCCAATCAAAATGCTGGTTCTGGGCAAGGTGCAGGGCCATAACTTACTTTTTGGAACTGGACTGCAACCCACGAGCTGCGCAGGTATAGTTGCCAAGCTGATTCCCAAACCGCAGTGCAACAGAGGCGTCACAGTCATCCACAGTAAGGATTGCCACTTTCTCCTTTGAGGGGCCCTGAGCCACCCCTGCTGGTCCAATCTTCGGCTGGAGAAATAGAAAAGATATTGTCTTAGTTTAACAGCCCTGTGATAGGTACAATGTAACTATATGGCAACCGGTACCCTTATACTGGTAAAACAAAAACTGGATAAACTCAAATCATACTGTAAAAGACCACTATCTGATCAATAGTATAAAAGATGACAACATTTAATGAAGAAAGCGAGGTGATACACAACAATTTGCTACAGCGAATATTATAAATATTGGACCCTGTGTATACAACACTACCTGCTCTTTGTGGAACAGAATGGATCTGAGTGGTAAAATGAGACAGTCAGCAGAATGTGGGACAAGTGGAAGATACCTACATGAGAGCTATCCCTCCTTCTGTGGGACATTGAATAGTATGTAAAGGATGTCCTTCCCAATGGGGGATAAGTGAGAGGTATGTGAGGTATATCCTACCTTTTTGTAGTTATTTGTATCCATTTTTCAAATGTTGAAAAGTACAATTGAAAAAAATCTTGGTTACGAGTAAAAGATACATTAAAGATAAGTCATACTTTGTAATAAGTCACACTTCATCCTATTACAGCATAGGGATAGCATTCCTGGAAATAAAAATAAAAATATTCCAAGAAATACATATGGGAAAACAAGCCTTTAATGCTGCATGGCCATGGACTCTCTAAAATTTCAAGTCTGAAAAGTTCACATTTTGTGCAATTGTACAAAATGACATCACCAGTGTGAGGAAACCCTCATGGAACTTTTTAAAATCTGTGAAATAAAATATATGTTGCAACACTCTAGTGTAGGAGTCCAGTCAATAGCCTAACATTGAAACAATAAAAGAATGGTGTACACACACACACACACAGAGTTTTTGGGGAATTTTCAGATTATTAACAGGAGTTTACACTATCCAGCCAAACATCCTGATGAAGCGTTTGGTGAAGGTCCTATGTAGGGGCGTGGGCTGGATGGTGTGAGCGCCTATTAAATCTTAAAATTCCCCATCAATGGTGTGTGTGCCATTCTTTTGTTGTTTTCTTGAGCTTTTAACTTAAAGGGGAACTAAAGTCAAAATTTACAAAACTTATGTTGTGCAGAGTGTTTTGATTTGTAGGTATACTCCTAGAAAGTCCTTCCCTTTATTTGCCAAAAGGAGTTTTTTTTAATTTTCTTGCTGGTTTTATGGCCCCTGGGGATCTCCATGTTAGCATTTGTCATGGCTCTTCTTGTTCCCACAATGCCTCCTGTCTCTTGTGACAGTGATGTATCCAGGACTATTGATTCAGAGAGGAATAACTGCTGCAGCAGCAGCATCTACTGTTAGGATCCTGATAGTCTGTCTTCAATTAAATAACTCTGTCTAATCCAAACTTTATGTTTTCTGGTATGTGTCTAGCTCTAGCCAGCCGAAGTGAATGTTTTGTTTTTAAAGTTTTTCATTTTATCAAACTACAAACAACCATTAAAAAGCCAAGGTTACAAATGCTATAATTAGTGAAGACTATAGCTGTTTCCTTACAGAATAGCTCACACAGTTGTCCTGCAGGCATTTGCCATCTGTAAATGTAGCTTTCATTAGAGCTCCCTGGTCAAGGAGAAGTTAGTTAACATCACAACTCTACTACTGTAAACTTGAGAAAAAAAACAGCTCTTGTTGAATTAATGGTCCTGGATGCATCACTGTCACATCGGACAGGAGGCACTGTAGGAATAAGAAGAGCCATTAAAAATGCTAATATAGGTGGCCGGCCCGGTGGCGCTGAGGGTTGAGGCGTTGGATGCCACACCTGTGACCCAGGTTCAGAAATGAGCCCAGGTCATCGGGTCGGCAGGGAGAAGGATTGAGCATCCTAATTACTGCCTCCTTCTCCAGGGAGGGTGGGATGGGTAGCCACAGCTTTGCTGGCTCCTGGTGGCAGCACAGAGTCATTGCAGGCAGATGGCTCAAAACAGTGGGGTGGTGTGGGTGGTGTCTGACATGCGGTGCCTGGGAGTATGCATGGCGATGTCATTGGCGCCACTGCACACCCATGCCATGGGGAGAACAAGGGGTTACGTAAAATTACTCCTCAATGTGCAGGATGAGGGTCAGTCTGACAGCGCTGCACTGCTCTGACTCTGGATGCTCCCCCTGGACCCGACACCCACCGGCTCCACGGTGGTGGGGTACGTACCTGCTGTGGCTGTTGTGTAGATCAGTGGAGGGGGCAGAGCATGGTATTTGGAGCGGCGTGGGAGCTGTGAGACCAGCCTGACTTGGGGGGAACCATAGATAACACTCTCCCAGCCATAGAGGACTCTAAACAGTGTATATAAAAAAAATGCTAATATGGAGATCTCCAGGTGCCCTAAAACCAGCAAGCAAATTTAGAAAGAACTCCTTTCAGTAAATAAAGGGACTTACTGTACTAGGAGTACACTTACAAATCAAAATACTATGCACAACATTTTTTGTGTAAATTTTGATTTTTATTTCCCTTTAATGGTATCACATTTGAAGGCGGCCAGTGGGCACGGTCTTTTGTTTAGTTAACAACCGAGGGATCTGGGATTCAGTAACTAATACTTGGAACTGATTAACAAACCACATAGAAGACTAACAGCCGTACACTTTCAATTTCGAATCATAATAAACTAAACAATTTTGTCAGTTAGAACTTTAAACCTTGAACAGTTTTAGGAAAATATGAAACATAGCAAACTTGCACAGGTATGAGCAAATATGAAAATGAGCAGCATGTTAGTTTTACCCTGACCTTGTAATTAATACTGGTGCCTGCCCCCTCGATTAACTTCTTGCTACGTAGAGTTGGTGCTCCCTGTATGCATATGATAGAAAACATGTAAGTGTGCACTGGAAATGCAGTGCACATCCACAAGCTGTCAGCTATAACAAAACAAAAGGAAAAAAAGGACTTGCACGCTAGAGTTTTTGAATTTTAAGTAAATGGTGCTAAGTTTATTCGAGCAGGGTGCCCAGCAAACCAAAGCTCCTGCACTTCTACCCCAATCTGGGTCTTCCTAAGGAAGCATATCTAAAGTGCACTTTAGACATGCTCCCTTAGAAGACTCTCAAGTGTGAGTTCTTTTTTCCTTTTGTCTCCCTGAATGCATATAGCATACTTGCGCCAAGATACTTTGTAGTAGCAGCCATCTTGAGGTAAGGACTCCTCGCCCACCCCAACACTCACTGCCCAAAGAGATGAAATGAAACAACAGAGAGTTCCAGAACATTAAATTCTACATCAGTACCCTCTCAGTGCTACTTATCCACGAGGCACCACAAATCCAATAAAATGTAAATTACTGGAATAAACCACTGTGGCGGGGTTATGGGATAACAGATGGATCAGACACCGAACTTCAGGTTCAACACATAATCTCTGTGTGATGTTTATTCAAAATACAGGAAATAAGCTTCAGCAATGTGATATTGTTTCTTCAGTACATCAGTTTGCAGCAACAAACTATGTATGTCCTTTCTCTGCACTTAGCCAACACCTACTAACACTGATCTCTGATCTAATTCACCAGTTCAGATTTAACCTCCACCCCTATGTGGGCCCTGTTTGCTTGGGGAGTGGGGGCTCAAATAAAAAAAAAAAACAAGCTAAAAACAAAGAACCTCAGTGCAGAAACACCGAAAAAACGATTACCCCAAAAGGCATTGGCAACAAGTCAAGTTTCAAAGAAACACAACATCATACATACTTCCATAATGCAAAGCATCATGGGATATATGCACATCACCATGAAATTTCAGACTTGTTCAGTGTACGGCAATTTACATGCGTTTTAAACAGCATAACTAACTTAATTTCTATAATAGTCACCTAGTACTTTTTACCATTATCAAAAACACCTAGTGCCATGGTATTTTCAACATTTACAGGTTTCATAAATGTAAGGTATATACAACAAGGTATTTTATGACATAGTGCTATTACACACTAAATCAACGATAACCACAACCTGTTTTACATACATTTGGAGCTCACCACAATAACCTCCCTGTACAAGGACCTGAGAGAGAAAAGGAAAATTAAAGAGGACACTGTAGCATAGTCAAAAAAGGGAAGGGTGTGCCCACAGGTGGCCAACCTTATGGACTAGAAATTATAAAGGATAGATTAGGCTAAGAAATAGAAGAACTGTTGCAACAGATTTAAGAAAAGGTTGGTCCTCAAGAGTGGCAGGAGTTCCCTGTCACAACTACCATGTATGCTCCATTGGTCAGGAAGAAAATGAAACATACATGTAACACAGCAATTTCACATTGGTATCGGTCCACCCCCTCTAAGTCAAGAGTAGTCAGATTTTGAGCAAAGCCCACTTTTATTACCTCTAGTCTCTTTCCTGCTTTGGTTAGATCTGTATACAGATAGTTCTTACCAATGTACTGTATACCTCCAAGCAAGTCTGTGATTGTATGTAGTTTGTCACATGATACATGATGGGAGGTATTTATACTGGTCTTTTGGAGTTTGCCACATCTTCCCTGATGCTGAGTGCCTCGAAGCGTCGAGAATGTGGCCATGTTTGTCTGCACACTGAAAATGAAATTGCACTTGCACTTCACTGCCGGTTTTGTATGTGCTGCTTATTTACCTTTAGCAGCAGCATCTTTTCTCTGATTGAGCACTTTGTATTACATGTCTAATGGACTCCATCTCACCTGGGACAAGTAAGACGTATGTGGGGAACATAACACCCCTCCTCATTTGGGACAGGTAGTAGTTATGTGAGGAACATGACATTCCTCTTCATTTGGAACATGTGAGAGGTGTGTGAGGAACATGACACCTCTCCTCATTTGGAACAGGTGAGTGGTTTCTGGGGAATATGGAACCCCTCCTCATTTGGGACAGGTAAGAGGTGTGTGAGGAACATGACATTCTTTCTCATTTGGAACAGATGAGAGGTGTGTGATGGACATGACATCCTCATCATTTGTAACAGGTGAGATCCGTGGAACATGACAGCCTCATCATTTGGAACAAGTGAGAGTTATGTGGGGAACATGACATCCCTGCTCATTTGGAACAGGTGAGAGGTATCTGGGGAACATGACCTCCCTCTTCATTTGCGACAGGTAAGAGGAGTGTGAGGAACATGACATCCCTCCTGATTTCGAACAGGTGAGAGGTATCTGGGGAACATGAGACCCCTCTTAATCTGGGACAGGTTAAGAGATGTGTGAGGAACATGACACCCCTCCTCATTTGGGACAGGTAAGAGGTGTATGTGGAACATGACACCTCTCCTCATTTGGGACAGGTAAGAGGTGTGTAAGGAACATGACATCCCTTCTCATTTGGAACCGATGATAGCTGTGTGGGATATAAGACACCACTACTAATTTGAGACAGGAGAGAGGTATGTGAAGAACTTGGCACCATTCATCATTTGGCTCAGATGAGAGCTGTGTAGTGAAATGACACCCATAGTCATTTGAGAAATATGAGAGTTGTGTGGGCAACATGACACCCCTCCTCATTTGAGAGGTGAGAGTTGTATGGGGAATATGACACCTTTCCCCATTTAGGACACCTTTCCCCATTTAGGACAGATGAGAGGTATAAGAGGAACATGACACCCCTCCTCATTCATCATATGGAACAGGCGAGAGTTGTGTGGGTAGCATGGCACCCCTCCTCATTTGGGAAAGGTGAGAGGTAAGTGGGAAACATGACACTCCTCCTCATTAATCATGTGGAACAGATATAAGTTTTATGGGCAACATGACACCCATTGTCATCTGGGACATATGAGAGGTGTGTGAGGAAGACAGCATCCCTCCTCTTGTGGGACAGAGGAGGAATATGTGGGGGACATAATATTCTCTTAATGTGGGACAGGTAAGAAGTGTGAGGAATGCAACAATCATCAATATGTAGGACAGGTAAAGGGTATGTGAGGAACATGACACCTATCCTCATGTGGGACTGACAAAAGGTATTTGAGGCACATGACATCCCTCTTCATGAGGGAGAAGGGAGATATGTGGGGACATGACATCACTCCTCACGTGGGACAAGTGATAGATATGTGAGGGATATGACACCCCTACACATGTGGGACAGGTGAAAGGTATGTGATGGACATGACACCTCTCCTCATATGGGACAGGTGAGGTATGTGGGGGACATGAAACCCCTCCTCCTATGGGGCAGGTGAAATATGTGGGGAACATGACACCAATCCTCATGTGTGACAGGTGTGAGAAACATGGCATCCCTCCTCATGTTGGGCAGGTGAGATATATAGGGAACATAACACTCCATATGGGACAGGTGAGATATCTGGGGGAAGTGACACCCATCCTCTTGTAGGACAGGTGAGATATGTGAGGGACATGACACAAATCCTCATATAGGACAGGTGAGATAGGTGAGATATGAGTAAACCCCCTCTCCCCATGTGAGGCTTACCTTGGCTCAGTGGAGCCGCTGCCACCATTTCTGTCATTTTCCAGTCCTCAGGACTACCGACTGGGACCAGGATTGAAGAGGAGCCCCAAGACTGTTTTGGCGCTGTGCCCCATTCATGCTAAAGCAGCACCGGCTGCACATTAAAGAGAGGTACGTTTGCCACCAATGAAAGGAGATCGCATTCTCAGGACTGGAAGGGAATACCCAACAACCACACCGATCCTCCAGCCAACCAGAAGTTAAGTTTGATTGTAAGCACAAAAATAAAGATATGTGGTCACTGCCCCAAAGGACTACAAAATCCACAACTATCTTGTTTGCCTCTGAATCCACTCAGTATGGCAATGAGGGTCAGGGGTCGCACTACAGCCAATCAAGCTGCAGCAGCCTGTAAAGAGAGCCAGAAGGGCTCATGAGACACCAGTAGACTTAATAGCAGCACAGTTTTTGGCCAATGATTCATCAAGTGACAGACCTCTAGCATTGCCCAGAGTGACTGACAGCTCAGTGGACCAACGGAGAGCACCCACTCCCCAGTGAACAGCAGGGTCTGTTACCAAACTGAGTCAGTCTGTGTGTGACTGCAGTGATGATTAGACTGAAGTGATGACATATAAGGACTACTTGGCCCACCCAGTCTGCCCATTTTGTGTTACCTACAGTATCACTGCAGACCCTACTTGATCTCTTGTTCTATCGCCCCCCCTTCCACTAAGATTACCTTATGCCTGTCCCATATATTCTTGAACCCCACCTCTGTTTTTGCCCTTACCATCTCTGCTGTAAGGCTGTTCCATGAATCTACCACTCTTTCTGTGAAGTACTTCCATTCATCTTTCCTGACTCTCCCTCTCCTAGCTTCTTAGCATGTCTCCTTGTTCTTGAGCATCTTTTTTTGTGGAAAATACTTTCCTCCATTATCTCATTCACCCCTGTGAGGTATTTAAAGGTCTCTATCATAGCCCACTCTCCTTTCTCTCTTCCAAGGTGTACATATTGAGGTCCTTTAGTCTCTCCTTGTAAGGTTTATAATGCAGACCCGGCACCATTTTAGTTGCTCTCCTCTGGACTGCCTCCACTCAGTCCATGTCCTTCCAGAGATGTGGTTTTCAGAATGGGGCAAAGTACTCCAAGTCGGGTCTTACCAGCGATCTATACAGAAGCAACACCACCTCCCTCTGCTCATCCTTTCCACCCCGCCCCCCGGGAGTGTCCACCCGGCTGCATATTCTGGTGGTATCCACAGTTTAGGCAGACCTTCCCTTCCAGCTCCTCTTTAATGTCATTTATAAAGGTATTAAAGAGGATCAGTAACAGTAGTGAGCCTATAAGGCATCCCACTGGTCACCCTCCCTTCCTCAAAGTGAACTCTGTTTACCACCACCCTCTGTCACCTATTCCCCAACCAATTTCTTACTCAGTGTTCCACCTTTGAGCCCACTCTTATGCTACCCGACTTGCTTACTAGTCTCCTATGTAGACCAGTGTTGAAAGTCTTACTGAAATCTAGGTAGGCCATGTCCACTGCTCTACCCTTATCTAATTCCTTGGTCACCCAGTCAAAGAAATCTATTATTTGTTTGACATTACCCCCCCTCCTCCAGTGAATCCATGCTGCCTCAGGTCTTGCAACCCACATGGATTCAAGATATTCTACAATCCTTTCCTTCAGCAACAATTCCATTGACCTTCCCACCACCGATGTCAGGCTGACTGACCTATAACGCTGCTGGGCTTGTACTGCGCCACACACTGTCAGAGTTGGAGAGGGGCCGGGAGTACGGGGTGCCATCTAGGGGCAGCTACAGTACTATTGTGCTCGGTAGGCAAGTGGGGTAAATGTTATTTACATTTTACTTGCAGCCTGAGTTTTAATTAGCAATTTACTTGCAGTCTGAGTTTATTATGTTTTGGCTTACATTGTAATTTCTGCCAGTAGATCTGGGGGACCTGGAGAGCTGAGGAGGTCATGGGACTCGGAGAGCTGAGGAGGAGTAATCGGGGCACAGCAGAGGATGGCAGGAGCACTGTATGAAGGGAAGTGACCTTTAACTTGTTTATTTCTATTTACCAGCATGGGTATAAATGGGCCAAGCAGTAAGGATCTGCTGCTATTTCCTGAGAGGAGGTTGATTGTCTCGCGAGAGACCGGGGGTAGACCTAAACCCACCCTCCCTCATTCCTACCTCCCCAAGCTCATCTCCATTTACAGTGAGGCTGCTGCCTCCTGACTGGAGGTGAAGAGGACTCCCCTAACAAACACAGGTATCTGCGTAGGACGGCTGGGACCATAATGTAACAGAAACAAATGAACAAAACAAAAAACATATATATACACTAATAGTATTGTTTTAGGATATAGAACTAGATAAGGGGGATTGGAACTGGGTTAAGTAATGAGGACATCTTGCAGGTCAGAGCGTACCAGATGAAGGGGCAGGCAGGCTTCAAGGGCAGAGGTTGGAGTGGGGATGAGCACTGGGTTGGGGAGGAGGAGCAGGAACAGTGCAGGAGGGGATGTAGGAAAGATAGTTGGCTGCAATGGATGCGGAGCTGCAATCTTCTTAAAGATCGCATGGAGGGCAGGGGAGTGCTTGGTGTGCAGGCAGCTTGAGCAGCTATAGGAAGAAATTACATGGGTGAGGAGGGAGCTGAGCGGAAGAGAGGAAAGGGGTTGATGGTGCCAGCTGGGAACAAGGGACCATAGGAAGGCATACTCAAATTGCACAACCTGCAGGCTCAGAATGGAGCAGGAAGCGGGAGCAAATGGACCAGTACCACCATATCCTCATGAGCCACTAGAGGAAGGGCACAGAAGGGTGGATGATGGTCAAAAAAAGGGTTAGACGAAGACCTGGGAGAAAACAGAACTGGAACACTCAGTACAAAGGATCAGGGAAGATCCATGGCGAGGTGAGAGGGGAGAGCAACAGGTTCTCAGTGCTGACTAGTCTGAATGAGCAGGAGAAGAAGAATTTCAAGGGGGAGGTAAATGTAAGGGGGAAGAGAAATAGCACAGGGATTAACAGCCAGGGTGATGGCAAGGTCAGGGTGTCAGAGGATATAAATGGGATAGCAGAGGCTAGGGGGGTGGGGTAGAGGAGGCACTGGGGAAGGGTGAGCAAGGAGATGGTGGGCAGAGGTTGAATGACGGTGATAATATTGGTAGAAATGGGGGGTTGGGAGGGCAGATAAGATGGGTGGGCAGTGGTGACGAGAGGGCCAGCTGGTGCTATGACACGGCTGGGGGGCAGGAGTGCACCAGAACTTAAGAAGGCATTGGGGGGGAGGAATAAGTGGGGGAAGGAGGAATAAGCACAGCAGGAGAGAATGGGGGCATGGGGAACGAGGACTCACATGGGGACTGTGGCCAGCAAAGGGGAGGCCATTCAGGCAGCGAGCATGATGGAGGAGGAGGAAAGTTCACTGGATTGGGAGATGGGGATATAGGAGAGGGAGTGGGGCACACAGATCCTGGTAGACAGGAGGGAGAGCAGAAATGCTATGCCAGTGACAGAAAAGGGGCAATCCTTGGGGGGAGCACAATAAAGGAAACAAAGACAATCGGGGATGGTGACAGTGCTAGAGAGGTGGGACAGTGGGGTAAGAGGCAGAATAATGGTGAGAAAACTGGGGGGCAGCAGGGATTACAAACAGCAAGTCGTCATACTGGGTGACTCAGCAGTGAAAGGTATCAGGTGGGGGGGGCAAAGGAGCCTGGAAGAGTTGTATTTGGGTGGAACGCATGCCAGGTATGACGACAGGTAGAGTGGGACAGCTTGTTGCTAAATGTGTGAGAAGAAAGGGGTTGAAGCCCCACATAGTGGTGAAGGAAGGAAGGAAGGAAGGAAGGAAGGAAGGAAGGAAACTTTATTTATATAGCACTCCTCTCTGGAGGCTCAGAGCACTTTACAAACCAATACAATTACAAGTATAAAATAACAATGGCACAAATTAAAACAGTATTAAAAATTGGTACAATAGATACATTTGGAAAGAAGGTAGTACAGCACATTAAGTTAATAAGTAGCATTGAACACAATGATCAAAAAATTCAGACTTAATCAATTAAAAGCTTGCTGAAAGAGGAGCGTTTTAAGGCCCCTTTTGAAGGCCTCCACCGAGGGAGTCACCCCGAAGATGGTGAGGAAGAGAATTCCACAAAGCTGGTGCAGCGACTGAGAACGCCCTGTCCCCGGATTGCCACAGCCTAGCTCTGGGAATCACAAGAGGCCACCTTCGGAGAAGCAGAGGCCAAGATGGGAGATGGGGGGATCAGCAGGTCTTGCAAGTAGGCTGGACCCTCCATGTTCAGGACTTTATAGGTCAGAAGCCCGAACTTGAAGGTAATCCCCCATCTCACTGGCAGCCAGTGCATCTTGCAGATGACAGGTGTAATATGATCGAATTTAGAGGTGCCAGTCAGCAACCTCACCGCCACATTCTGCACTAGCTGCAGCAGACAGAGGTTCCCTTCGGTTAACCCCAGGTAAAGGGCGTTACAGTAATCCAACCTGGATATGACAAAGGCATGTACCAGGTGGGCAGGTTGCCGGGTGGTAACAGGGTTTGGATCTGGGCAATGTTCCTCAGATGGAAAAAGCCAGTCTTGATGACGGCTGACACCTGTGCTTCAGAAGTCAAGCCGTCATCTGGGATCACACCCAGATCCTTCACCTGACTGGAGGGAGAGGGGGGAACACCACCAAGGACTAATCCGGGGGATAATCACATCACCCTCTCCATTACGACAGTGGTCTGGTTCCATAACTAGTACCTCCATCTTATCTGGGATGAGACAAAGCCAGTTGTGTGTCATCCAAGCCTAGACCTCAGCCAGGCAGCTGTTAATCACTGAGTCCGCCATCTGGTTACCGGGGGCACAGGAAATATATAGCTGGGTATCGTCGGCATAATAATGAAAACCCAGTCCATATCACCTAATAATGTCTCCCAATGGAAGCATGTACACTGTGAACAATAGAGGTACCAATACTGACCCCTGCAGAATGCCACAGGACAGAGGCATTGGGTCAGAGGAGGCTAAGCCCATTATTACCCTCTGCACCTTGTCTGTGAGGACGGACCAAAACCAGTTGATGACTGTACCAATTAGTCCAACCCAGTGCCACAGACAGTCCAACAGCACCCCATGATCAACAGTGTCTAATGCTGTGGAAAGATTGAGGAGGACTAGGATGGTATGCTGTCCTTGATCCCTCACCATTAGAAGATCATTTATATCCTGACCAGCACGGTCTCAGTGCTATGACCTGACCTAAAGCCAGACTGGAAACACTCATAAATGGATGAGGAGGCAAGATGCATCTCTAGCTGAATGGCTACCACTTTTTCAAGAACTTTCCTTAAAAATGGGAGGTTCGAGACTGGCCTGTAATTGCTGAGACACTCCAGGTCCAATGAGGGTTTTTTCAGTAAAGGTGTAACCAGGGCTACTTTCAAAGCCCCAAGAAAGACCCCACTCTTGAGTGAACTCGGAACAATCGCAGCAACCACAGACCCTATTAGGTCCAAACATCCAACCAAAAGGTGAGTTGGACTCGGGTCGAAATCATAAAAGGTAGGCTGAAGCATTAAGATTATGTCAACCACCTCATCCACTCCAACAGGATCAAACTCTATCCAAGCAAGAGGGGTGCCCCGACAAGGCCCAGGCCGGGCACCGCAACCCCCAAGAACGGGGGTGGAGGAGACTTCTGCCCTGATAGAGGACATCTTGTCAGCAAAGAACAAAGCAAGCTCATTACAATTATTACTTGAAACAGCTCCCCCGCATGGAGACAGGCCGGATGTTAAAGTCTGTCTACTATGCGGAAGAGCTGAGCTGGTCTGTTCCTCAATGCAGCAATCTCCCTGGACAGAAAATTAGCCTTCTTACAGGAGATTGCCCCTGATAAGCCGCATAATGTACCCTCGGGGCCAATCTGTCCTCCTCCAGGCCAGAGCACCTCCAATGCCGTTCTAACCTCCTACATTTCCTCCACTCTGCTGCCCTCCAGATCATTAGTGCCTAACTTAGGCATTAATGATCTCAAGGGCAGCAGAGTGGAGGAAGTGCAGGACAGATTCAGGGAGTTGGGAAGGTTGTGCAGCATCGAGGGGCAAACAGTTACATTCTCTGAGGTCCTACCAGTACCCAAGGCAAGCACAGCCAGGAAACAGGAGATCATGGAATTTAATGCATGGCTGGCAGAATGGTGTAGAACTATGGAGTTTGGACTGGTGGGGGGTTGGGGGAAATAGGGGATAACAAGAACCTGTACTCGCCAGATAGGCTGCACCTGAGCAAGGAGGGTTTCTGTGCCCTGAAATAGAAATTGGGGAGTTCAATACAGCCAAATATAATTTAAACTGACCAAGGGGGGAGGCTTAGTATTGGGCAGCAGTCAGAGCCACAAGGTGAGGGAGGCCATGTGCCTCCCACCCTAGCTAGTAAGAAGGGGAGGAGAGGGTGATCAAAAAGCAGAGGAGGAAGAAGGGAGGGGAGTATTGGGGTAAGCAAGGGATCCTGTTGGAGGGTGGTGTTACTAAATGCAAGGAGCTTGGGGAACAAAATACCTGTGCTCCAAGCATTAATGACTGAAGGGGAGGTGGATATAGCTGCCATCACTGAGACATGGGCCAACCAGCACCATGACTGGGACATTATGATACTGGGATACTGACTGTATTGCAGGGATAGGACAAAAGAGAAGGGTGGAGGTGTTGCTTTGTTTGTGAGGAAAGAGACAGTCAGCAGTATAGAGGAGGGTGGTGAAGGGAGGCTGGAAACCTTATGGGTTCAACTGCAGAACAATAAAGGTAAAAGGGTCAGACTGGGGGTTGTGTACAGACCACCCTCACAGTCAGAAGACATCGACAGAGAATAGGCAGATCAGTTACGGAAACACTGTAGAAGGGGTGGCACTGCAGTGGTTGGGGATTTAAATCTACCAGGGGTGGACTGGAGAACCATGTCTACCACAAGCACTAGGGAAATGACCATTCTGGACGCCTTCCAGGATGTATTCCTGTCACAAAAAGTGGAGGAACCAACAAGGGAGGGGAACATTTTGGATCTTGTGCTGACTGACGGAGACCACATGCAGGGAGTAGGGACTGAGAACCCCCTAGCAAGTAGTGACCACAGAACAGTGTGGTTCTCTTTGGATATGGGTAGGGAGGGGACGTCTACAAAAACCAAGACAGTGGACTTCAAAAGGGCTGACTTCTGCAGGATGGCTTACATCCTCAGTGGGCATTTGGTTAGCATCAACCTGGACATGGATACCATCCAGAAATGGGCCGTCCTGAAAGAAGATCTGTTAGTAGCCACATATACCTGCATAAAGAAATACAGTAAGAAGGCAGGGACTAGGAAGCCAAGTTGGTGGTCAAAGGAGATGCAGATAAGCATGAGGGAGAAAAAGACTGCCTTCAGAAGATGGAAGGGGTCCAAAAGAGAGGAGAACAGGAAAGAGTACACAAGGAAAACCAAAAAGGTGAGCAGGGTTGTGAGGGCTGCCAGGGCTTCAAAGGAGCTAAGGCTTGTACAGGGGATAAAGGAGGGGGACAAGGCCTTCTTCAAGTACATAAGGGAGAAGAGGAGCCACAAGGAACAAATCACCAGGATCAGGAAGGATGGAGGTTGGGAAGAGAAGGGGAATGAACAGGCAGAGGCATTCAATGAATACTTTTGTTCAGTTTTTACTAAGGAGAGAGATGGGCTGTTACCACATGGCCAGGGCAAAGCTGGCAAGGGAGGAGATAGGATAACAGATGGGGAGATCCCTGTGAGCAGAATGCTTGAGGGCCTTAAGTCATTGAACATGGACAAGGCTCCAGGGCCAGATAGGTTGCACCCTAGAGTCCTGTGGGAGTTGGCTGAGGTTCTGGTGACACCACTGGCAGACTTGTTCAATACCTCCCTGCAGATGGGGTGCGTGCTTCTGGACTGGAATATGGCACATGTGGTACCCCTGCATAAGAGTGGTCCCAAGGACAAGCCTGGTAACTATAGACCGATCAGTCCGACATCCATTGTGGGTAAGCTCATGGAGACTATCCTAAAGGAAAGGTTGGTGACCTTCTTGGAGATGAACGATCTTCTGGATGACAAACAGCATGGGTTCTTCTCCGGAAGATCATGTCAAACAAACCTGGTTCACTTTTTTGACTGGGTGACAAAAGCACTAGATAGCAGTCGGGTGGTTGATGTCCTGTATCTGGATTTCAGCAAGGCCTTTGACTTGCTACCATATGGCAGATTAACTAGCAAATTGAGGAACCTGGAAGCAGGGGAGAAACTGGTTAAGTGGGTTAGTAATTGGTTGGGGGATAGACATCAGAGGGTGGTTGTAGGGGGGATCTCTCAACCCCCAGGGCAGCCACCAGTGGGAACCCACAGGGTTCGGTGCTGGGGCCAGTGCTGTTTAACATCTTCATAGCCAATACAGCAGTTGGAGTTAAGAGCAGAATCAGTCTATTCGCTGACGACACCAAGCTAGGTGCAGTGGTGGATGGGGTAGAGGGAGGAAAAGACTTCCAGGAAGATTTGGGAAGGCTTAAGCAGTGGTTAGACACGTGGCATCTGGGTTTCAATGCTAAGAAGTGCAAGGTCATGCACTTCGGAGCCAGGAATCCAGGGTACAGTTATCATCTGGGAGGGGTACAGCTGTCTGTCTCTGAGGAGGAAAAGGATTTGGAGGTAATGGTCACAAGGAATATAAACCACTCGTCTCAATGTAGGAAAGCAGTGGCAAAAGCCAATAGAATGCTGGGGTGCATTGCTAGAGGAATCACCTCTAGGAGGGATGGAGGAAGTCATTCTGCCACTGTACAGATCACTGGTGAGGCCACAGTTGGAGTACTGTGTACAGTTCTGGAACCCATTCTTAAAGAAGGACATCAGGTTATTGGAGGGGTCCAGCGGAGGGTGACTAAAATGATCATAGGTATGGAGGGGAAACCTTATGAGGATTGGTTGAAGGACCTCAACATGTACTCATTAGTGGAGAGAAGGGAAAGGGGTGATATGATCAAAACCTTCAAGTACTTAAAGGGCATCAACTGGGTTAGTATAGGGGCATGTTTTGATTACAGGGAGAAGGGATTACTAGGGGGCACAGCCTGAAGTTGGTGGGGAGTAGTTTCAGGAGAGAAATGAGGAGGCATTACTTCACAGAGAGGGTGATAAAGGGTGGAACACACTTCCTGAAGAAGTGGTATCTCTTAAAACTGTAGAGAGCTTTAAAAGTGGGTGGGATAGGGTCAAGGGCAAGATACTACTCTGTGGGTAGTTGAGGGGGGAAGAGAAGACAGCAAGGAGTGGGGGGGCAGCAGCAGGAGTCTAACCTGTGTGTTACACAATTCAGCAGATGTGGTAGACCACTTGGCCTGTGTCTGCTGGCATTTTCGTATGTTCGTATAATTGCCAGCCTCCTCCCTGCTACCACTTTTGTGAAGTGGGACACTGTCTGCCCTCCTCCAGTCCTACAGAACCACTTCTGTTTCCAGTGAACAGTTGAATAGGTGGGACTACATATTTCCTGCCCCAGTCCCCTGGAACCACTCCTTTTTCTAGTGATCTGTTAAGTATGACTGTCAGAGGTGCAGCCAGTACCTCCATGAGCTCTCTCAGTACTCTTGAATGCACCCCATCTGGCCCCATTGTTTTGTCCACTTTCAGATTAGTGAGTCCCTTCAGGACTCTCTTCTCCATAAAAGGACTAGTGTCCACCTCCCTCCCTCCAAAGCTTCTGTTACTTTTTTGTGGCCTCTGCCCTTCATCTTCCTCTGTGAATACTAAACAAAAGTATTTGTTCTGGATGTCTGCTTTTTCCTGGTCACCCTCTGCACAGTCCTCCCTTTCCTTTTTAACCTTGCAGTTCCTCCCCTGGTCTTCCTCTTTTCACTTACATATCTAAAAATTATTTTGTCCCCTTTCATTGCCACTAGGGCTGTTCTCTCTTCAGTTTGTGCCTTCATGCTTCTTACTGCTTTCCCTGGTTCCCTCTGTTTCCCATGATACAACTCCCTATCTTCAGCTCATGCATCTGCCAGAGCCAAGCAGAATTCCTGCCAATGCAGACAAAGAGGTAACCACGTTTAAACAGCACAGGCTGGAGGCTGAGATAATTTGCTGCGCTGCAGCTAAAAGTCTGCTTGAGTGTGAAAGAAGCTCTGTGTCTGAACAGCCACCCAGCCAGTATCACTGTTTGTTACTGTTATCACAGCATACAAAGGACTAGACACCAGGATGTGGTGTGCTGCTCTGACGCGGTTCAGGCTCACAGGCAGAATCTGCCCTGTGAGAAGACAGAAGAGGAGTGTCTGCTCTACGCAGAGATCAGGAGAGGCCTGACTGTACCTGTGGAAGACAACCCTGTACACCTGTCAACACTAGAGGCGTTAACAAAGAGGAAAGCCAAAATCAGCCAGAGGAGGATTCACTGCTGCGCCAACACCCACGTGCAGTGATGGGAAATCCCGCTACACTGAGTAAACTGTCAGAACTTCATGGCTTGCTCCTGCAGCAACATCACCACTATACAATAGTTAACTGGGAAATCTTTAATGGAATAGGCCATCTGGCCAGGAGTACAATAACCCAGTCTGGGATTTAAATGTGAGTACTTGCAAGTATTTAATTTTGTTACGAGTACCAACACTGGCCAACCATGAGCAATGTTTATTGGGCCTACACTGTTTCTGTGGCTGGGTACCTAGTGAAGCACTGTTATCTCCGTAAGTACTCAGGGTATTTGTACCAGCAGAGTGAGGGTAGTGTCCAACAGTACAGCCGGGCAAACAGCACAGTGCATGTGTGTTGTTTGGGGTTGGACTACCTTGCAAGTTATATGGCTGAGCCTACAAGGGCGATAGAAGTACAGCTAGGGCGCTGCATATAACATTTAGGCTGCACCTAGACAGGCTCCATGCCAGCCACACTGCTTTATCTGACTGTATAACCTTATCCTTTTTCCCTAGAACTTTGTTCCCGCTACCCCCAATGAGCCCATTTGTTATTTGTTCATGTTTATGGTCTGTGAGCATACATAGTGCTAATAACTGTATTTATACAATAGGGGGTGAAGTGATATGGCATCAAATAAAAAACCGTATCACACGCACAGTGTGATAACTAGATTGTGATGTGTACACTGTGAAGATATCAAGCACAGTGTACACATCATCGCCAGTTATCAACACAGTGTACATGTCACTCCCCCACACGCTGCTAAAACAAAAAATGAAATAAACAAAAAACTGAGCCCTATTGTATAAAACGGATACGTGATGTCCCGTTGTGTGATATCTATGTATCACAACTCATGGACAATGACCTCAGACACCTCACTCATGGCTCCACTACACTACGCCACTCGTGAGCCGAGGTCACTGTTCACTCGTTTTGATACATACGGTATCACATGTCAGGCCATCATGTATCTCCTTAATATCAAATCATTTACAGTCCAATCTGATATCAGATAAAATTAAAAAAACAGAACAGCAAAACGGAAACTATATGGCTCAAAATAGCAACTGGTAGAGACAAAAATATTATTACAGAATTATGCTATAAACTGCCAAACAGTGAAAATGGGATTACAGAAGAAATAATAGATGAACTAGATAAAGCTTGCAAAATGATCTGGGTTATATTTGTAGGGGATTTAAACTACAATTACATAAGTTGGGATAAAATGAAAGCCACTAAACCGTACAGTAACACTTTTATGAATGCAACTGTGCAGTTAAACATCAACCAACACATAACAACACCAATAAGAGGAGAAAATATGTTAGACATAGTTCTGAGTACAAATGAGGTTAACATTACAAACTATGGGATCCAGGCACCACTAGGAAATAGTGACCATAATATACAGTAGTAGCTTTCATAATTGAGGAATGTACCCCTAGAAAAAATTGATTCAAAGAGATCTACAATTTTAACACGGCAAACCAACAAAAAATACAGGAAGATCTGGCCAAAATAAACTGGGAGCAAGCTCTGAAAGATAGAACAGCTGGTGAGGTCATCAAAAAGAAGATTTTCATAGTATGTGACAGACATATAAAGAAAAGCAGAAAATATAATAACAGAGTGTTAAACCACAATTGCTCACAAAGGGTCTAAAAAAGCTAATGAGGAAAAAGAGAAAACCTTATAATGAATACTGCAAGAACAAGAGAGGACAAAACTGGGAGAAATACAAAAATGCACTAAAGCGCTGCAAGAAATGAATTCAGAAAAACAAACAAAACATGGAAAAAATCTAGCAAGTACTCCAACAAACGATAACATGAAGAAATGTTATGGATATGTAAATTCTTTGTGAAATGCAAATAGTGGAGTGTGTTCAATGATCTATAATAATTGACAAATTGAAGACCCAAAGGAGATGGCTGACATTTTTAATACCTATTTTGGGACTGTTTTCACACAGTGAGCCTCATGTGAGAGATACACCAGAACAGACGGGTATAACAGAAAATATTACACGTGATAAAATAAACAACAAAATTCAAGCCCTAAAATGTACATACTCATCAGGACTAGATAACATATCTTCAAAAATGTTAAAGTTATTAGCACCACAAAACTGCAACTCCATTAAGTTTATTACACAAGCGAGCACTGTCAAATAACGAAATACCAGCTGACTGGCTAGCAGCCGTTGTGGCCCCAATCCACAAAATAGGAAGTAAAAATAATTATGAAAATTACAGACCTATAAGTCTTACTTTGGTTCCGGAAAAAAAATATGGAATCAATTTTAAAGGATATGGTTAATCAACATATAGAAACAAACGGCTGCAGAGATAGGAGGCAGCATGGTTTTACTGCTGCATAGCCAACCTACTATGTTTTTATGAAAAAATATCAGCATCACTAGATGGGGGACCATTAGTAGATTGTATCTTCCTGGACTTTGCAAAAGCATTTGTTAAAGTACCACACATATACCAATAATAAAACAGCTAACTGAGTTAAGAGTAAATCATAAGATTACAGCATGGATCAGAAGCTGGCTTAGTGGAAGAAGTCAGAGAGTCAGTATAAAGGGATGCCTCTCTGCTCCAGTGAGCGTAACTAGTGGGGTGCCGCAGGGCTCTGTTCTGGGACCACTGTTGTTTCAGATTTTTATATCAGACATGAACAGAAATTTAACAAGCTGGGTAAGTAAATATGCAGATGACACAAAAATAGCTAGAGTTGTAAGGACACAGGAAAATATTAATGCACCTCAGACAGAACAAAATACCATAGGCAAATGGGTGACTATAAGGGGTATGAGTTTCAATGCAGATAACTGTTGTGTAATGCGTCTAGGCCATAACAACAAACAGAACACTTATTTTCTGAATGGACGACCCTAGAGAAAAACCACAGAAGAAAAAGACTTAGGCATAACAATTACTGAGAAATTAGCTTGTGGTAGTCACTGTTACAGACAAATTAGTAAGGCCAAAAGGATACTATGGACGATCAAATGAAATTTTAGAAGCAGAGATGAGGGAGTGGTGATGCCATTGTACAGAGCACATGTGAGACTGCTTCTAGATTATGGTAGCCATGCGTGGAGCGCTATTACTACAGGGACGGAAAAGCAGCTGGAAAGGTTCAAAGAGAAGCAACAAAAATTATTCATAACATAAAAAACCTGTCATATGAAGAACGACTCCAGAAGTTAAACCTTATGTCTCTGGAAACAAGAAAGACCAGGGGAGATATGATCTTATGTTATGACATAATGCAGGATAGTTATCTGCTTAATGAACTTGACTTTGAATTCAAAAACTATACATTAGGAACCAGAGGACACTACTTGCAATTAAGACCAAAAAGATTCTTCAAAAACAAGAGGAAGTTCTTTTTCACACAGAGGGTGGTGAACCCTTGGAAGGGTTTGCCATCAGAGATTATAATAATTAAGGATAAAGAGCAGTTTAAGAACAATCTAGACAATTACATACTTGCAGGAAATAGGATATGTTATTATGGGTAAATGGTAGGAGTCTGCATGGGCATACCGCCTTCTTGATTCCTTAACCTTTAGTATGAACCTTAGTATAGTATGAACTGTTATTGGGTTATCTGTACATTATTTAGTGCTGCTTCCCAGGTGGGGTGATCCTATAGGGTAGTGGTGGGTACTGCATCCCAGGGGGTGGTACTATACTTGACACTGGGCCCACTTTAACGTTCCTGTTTGTGAAGCCAACATGCAACTTAAAGGAGAAGTACTGACTCCCAGGTTCAGGCAACTGCTGCATAGACTGGGGCTTCAGTAACCGGATCACCTGTGCAAGCTGAAGTTTAAGAGATATTTTTTCAAAACTGAGCCCTCGAAAAAACTGCAGCTAGATATGTAGCAGGCAGACATTTCACACTATACCTGTGCCTGCCCCCAAAATCACACTGGATGACGGAACTAATACCATGCTATGATGATATGCAACTGCCCCATCTAACACAGTGCCCTGTGTATAGAGATTTTACATGCTGCATATCTATTATGTCTTGCTGTATTTGCAAAGAAAAATCCTAAATGCCATGTTATATGCTTATAATTAACATGGCATTTAGACTTAGTCTTGGCAATTACAGCAAGGAATAGAAGATACAACGCATGTAAAATTTTCATACGTAGGGCACTGTGTTAGAAGGGTCATTTGCACGTCATCATAGCCATCACAGTGCTCTTGTCCAGCACAGTCTCGAGGGTGGGCTCACCAGGCACAAAATGAGATGATGGCCTGCTACATCTCTAGCTGCAGTTTTTGCTAGGGCTCAGATCTGAAAAATATTCTCTGAAGATTCCTCCTGCACAGATGATTCGGGTACTAAAGTCTACTCTGTACTGCAGTTGCTTGGACCATTAAGTCAAAACTTTTCCTTTAAATACAATCACGCATATGAGCACCTCATCAGGAGTCATCAACTCCGGACCCACAACCTTATGTGAGCCCATAAGGCACAGGCAGTCACAGACAGCCACGGCAATCCGGTCACATACGTGAGGGACGTGCACCCTTGCTCAGGTATATGTGGGTGTTTTGTGTGTCAGGTGAGAGAATGTAATACCCCTCCTTATGTGGGACAAGAGAACAGGATATACTGAAGAATTCCTCCTCTGTGCTATAAACCTCAGTGGCTGGGATTTCATTGACTCTTTCTCCTGCAGGGGTAAACATAAATCAAAAAACCCATCAACAGCTTTCCTAAATGTAACAAACAGAGGTACATTTCGGGCCAGTACTGTGACTTCACAACACAATTCATAAGGAAAAACTTCAGGTCCCTTCCCATACTGACTGAATGGGAAAACACTGGGTGGTGCATTTCAGGGCAATAGGAAGGCTGACAGCAACTTGAGCTCTTGGGATTCAAAGGTCACTGTTCCTAAATGCAGTGCATCATTGAAAAAAAATATGCCATGTCCTCTTGTGCTTCAGACTGATGGAACAGCAGCTGCACACAACACTGCTGTCTGGGACACCAGCACACAGAACTGCTAATTGGGAGACCAGCACACAGCACTGCAAACTGGGAGACCCGTACACTGCCCTGCTAATTGGGAGACCTGCACATAGCACTAGAAAATGGGAAACCAGCACACAACACTGCAAACTAGAAGACTAACATGCAGCACTGCAAACTGGGAGGCCAGCATGTAACACAGCAAACTGGAAGACCAGCACACAGGATTGCAACCTGGGAGACCCATACACTGCCCTGCTAATTGGGAGACCAGCACACAGCACTGGAACATGGGAGGCCAGCACACAACACTTCAAACTAGAAGACTAGCATGCAGCACTGCAAACTGGGAGACCAGTACACAGCACTGCAAACTGAGAGACCAACACTTAGCAGTGCAAACTGGGAGACCGGCATAGAGCACTGCAAACTGGAGACCAATACACTGCTAAATGGGGGGCCAGTGTGTAGCACTGCAAAAATAGGAGACCTGTACAGTGCACTGCTAACTGGGAGACCAGCACACAACACTACAAACTGGAGACCTGTACACTGTGTTTTTAATTGGGAGACCAGCATGCAGCGCTGCAAACTGGGAGACCTATACACTGCACTGCTAACTGGGAGACCAGCACACAGCACAGCAGATTGGGAGACCTGCTGCATACTATGGGCTAGATATTCAAAGGAGTTGCACCGGTACAACCCCAGAAATGTACCCTGGGCCTATATTCAAAAGGGGGAAGTGTGCTGCACAATTCCCGATTCGCCGCGGCGCAAAGATAATGTATGTGGTGCATCTCCAGGGGGCATGCCCATGCATATGTGGCACATCTCGATATTCAGCCGAGATGTGTGGCGCATCTGCCGGCACATTCCAGAGATGTGCCACATACATGGGCACAAAATTGAGCATGTATAAATCATGCTCAAGTGATAGCCACCCACAGGCGAGCTGCTGTACTGCAAGGCGCATCACAGCAGCTGCCAGTCATGGGTGGCTACCCCCCCCGAACACTGTACACAAGCACCCACATTATTCCCTGGTAGTCTAGTGGTAACTCCCTCCCCATACTATACCACGATCCCTGTAATAAAGAAATATTTAATTCCCTGGTAGTCCAGTGGTACTTCTTCCTCCCCATCCCATACCGCGATCCCTGTAATAAAGAAATATTTAATTCCCTAGTGGTCCAGTGGTACCCCCATCCCGGCCCGTAACCACGATCGCCTGAAACTGCATCTCCACATCCTTGGTAGTCTAGCTGTTCCCCACCCCACACCACACAGGACCCATCACCCTCCCCCAAGGTCGCCCGGTGGGCAGCAGGCCGCGCTACACACCTCCATGGCTGCCCGGCTGAATGACAACTTACAGTGCGTGCTGCAAGCTCACTGGTCCATACTGACAACCAATGGACTTGCAGTGTGTACTGCACTAGTCATTCACGACTTTGTGAATGAATCAACTTCATTCACAAAAGTCGTGAATGACTAGTACAGTACACACTGCAAGTCCACTGGTCGCCAGTGTGAACCAATGAGATTGAAGCATATACTGTAAGTTGTCATTTGGCGGGCAGCCGTGGAGGTGTGCGGGGGGGGGGATCTGCTGCCCTCCAATGACCTGGGGGGGAGCGGGGTGGAATGGTGTCCTGTGTGGGTGGAGGAGTGTGGGGACCACTAGACTACCAAGGATGTGGGAATGTGGTTTCGGGCGATCGTGGTTACGGGCGGGGAGCGGGGTACCACTGGACCTCAAGGGAATTAAATATTTCTTTACTACGGGGATCGCGGTACGAGAGGGGGTGGGGGGTACCACTAGATCACCGGGGAATTAAATAGTTCTTTATTACGGAGATTGAGGTATGGGATGGGGAAGGGGTACCACCGGACCACCAGGGAAATAAAAATGTGTTCAGTACGGGGATCGAGGTACAGGATAATAATAATAAAAATAATAATAATAATGATCTTTATTTCTAAAGCACAATTCAAAATTATCAAAGCGTTGTACAGGTAAAACAATAAAACATACAATAGATAAAACTATAAAAACACAGTACAGTCCAGTTACAATATATGATAAACAATTGTATCATATAAAATCACCAAAGGCAAGATGAAACAAATAGGTCTTTAAGGCCTTCTTAAAGCTCTCCATGGTCTGGCACTCTCGAATCTGATGAGGTAGAGAGTTCTACAGGGTAGGGGCCACAAACATTAAAGTGCTCGCCCGTGAAGTTTTCAGTCGTACCCTGGTAACCTCTAGCAATCCCTCATCGGCTGAGCGGAGAGGTTGGAGGGAGCAGTACGGAACCAGGAGCTCTTGCAGTTAGCCCGGACTCTGTCCATGTACGGCCTTATAGGTCAGTAAACCGACCTTGAAGGTGATTCACCACTGTACAGGCAGCCAGTGCAGTTTGCGCTGCACAGGTGTGATGTGACTCGCACGGGAGACCCCCGTCAGTAGCCTGGCTGCCACGTTCTGCACTAGCTGCAAGCAGTGGATCTCAATCCCCGGAAGCCCTAGGTAGAGGGAGTTGCAGTAGTCAAGGCACGAGGTCACAAAGGCGTCGATCAGCGTTGGAAAGTCGCTAGACAGAACAAGATGCTTAATCTAGGCGATGTTCCTCAGGTGATAAAAAGAGGACTTGACTACTGCCAATACCTGAGAATGCAGTGTCAGCCCATCATCAAAGATCACCCCCAGATTCCGCACCCATTCAGAGGGAAGCAGCTGGCTACCTCTGAGCCAAAGCCCAGAGGCAAGCCCTGCCCCCACCCTCTCAATGCGGTGACCCCAGATCCACCACCAGCACCTCAGTCTTATCGGGATTCAGCTTCAACTAGCTGACCTGCATCCAATCCTGGATTTCTGTGAGGCAGCTATTAAAAACTGAGACCACGCTATCCTAGTCAGGCACAAAAGACAGGTAGAGCTGAGTGTCATCTGCGTAGCAGTGAAACCTCAGTCCATACCATCTCACAATGTCTCCCAATGGTAGCAAATACACTGCAAACAACACTGGGGACAGCACAGAGCCCTGAGGGACCACACATGGCAGAGAGAATGAGGCCGAGGAATAAATCCCAGACACCACCCTCTGAAACCTGCCTGTGAGGAAGGATTGAAGCCATCTGAGAACCGTACCTGACAGACCACAGATGTCTCTCAGGCACTTCAGCAACCCCCACCATGGTCCACGGTGTCAAAGGCTGATGAGAAATCCAGAAGGACCAACATGGAACGGCACTTCTGATATCTTGCAATCAGGAGATCGCTGAGCACCCGCACTTGAGCAATCTCAATACTATGCCTCTTCCAAAAACCAGATTGGAGGGGAACGTAGATGTCATGAATGGTCAAATGGTTCTCCAGCTGCAGGGTGACTACTTTCTATCACCTTCTCTACAAAGGGAAGGTTACAGATTGGCCTGTAGTTAGCAGGGCAGTTTGGGTCCAGAGAAGATTTTTTAAAGAGTGGTGTCACCACAGCCTCCTTCAGGGAGTTAGGAAACTCACCCGACTCTAAAGAGCACCAAACTATCTCTGCCAGGAGAGGGCCAATGGTATCAACACACCCATAATATGAGGTGTGTAGGGCCCAGGTCCAAACTACAGCAAGTCGGCCGCATGCTCTGGACAATCCTCATGACATCTGAGATCTCCGGCCAGTCAAAGTGTACCCAAGAAAACCAAAGAGTAGTTACCATGCACCAACCACTGAGCATCCATAAAGCGGGCTGATCAGATCTCTGCCCTGATGACGGCTACCTTATTAGCAAAGAATTGAGTGAACTCATCACACTTATCTTGTGAAAATGCTCTTCGAGCATCTAGACAGGTTGGATTGCACAACCTGTCCACACTTCAAAAGAGTTGAGCCGGTCGATTCTGGGCTGCAGCAATCTCCCTGGACAGGAACTCTGCCTTCTTATGGGAGATTGCTGATTGATAGACATAATAATGTTCCATCAGTCTAAGGCAGTCTGCATCTAGGGTAGAGCTCCACCAGCACTGTTCTAGCCTTCGTCCAACTCGTCTCAGCTCCCTCAAGGTCCCATCAAACCAGGGGTACCGAGGGCGAAGAGTGAGAGGACGAACCCAGACAGGAGCGATAGAATCCAGAGCTCCTGCCACAGTCTTATTACACGCTTGGACCAGATTCTCTGGACACTTGTTAGCATCTGGCAATCCCGATAGGTCTAATACCACCAAAATGCCATCAGGGGTTACATCCCTCAAAGGGTGGTATCTGACCATCTCCACAGGGGCAGGCCTATAGGGGGAGCCCAGAAATTGAACCTTACAGTGTGATGGTCAGACCATCAGACCGGTTCCACCACCTGATTGGAGGCCTCCATTCCCAGAAGGAAAACCAGGTCGAGTGAGTGACCCTGATTATGGGTTGCAGAGGCAACTACCTGTATGTAGCCCAACAAATTCATAAGTTGGATTAAGTCCTGGCCAAATGGAGAGAGTTTGTCGTTGACCCAAACGTTGAAGTCACCCAGCACCATCAACCTGGGTGCCTCCCAACACCATGTTGGCAACGAAGTCTGCGACCTCCTGCAGAAACAAATTCTCACCCCCAGGTGGATGGTAGATGAGAATGATCCTGCACCCCGCACCTGCAGCCGCAGTACACTCAAACAATCTCGGTACCTCAACTGGAACCTCTATAAGGCCCAATTCCGATTGAAAATAAATGGCTACATCCCTGCCCCTGCGGTCCAATCTCAAGTGATGTATCACCGAGAACCCGGCAGGAGCAGCTGCCCCCAAAACTGGGCCAGCATTCTCATCCAGCCAGGTCTCGGTGATGCATGCCAGGTTTGTAGTCCCAACAAGATCAGCAATAATAGCTGTCTTGTTCTTTATAGACCTGGCATTGCATAACACCAAACGAGATGGACGAGACTCCAGAGCCAGCTGGACTACCGACCCTGTAACACAGGAACCCTTGAGTATGGGGACCAGATATGGAGAACCACATTCTGGAAACCATTTTACCGGGATCGGGGTACCACTGGACTACCAGGGAAATACAAGTGTATTCAGTATGGGGATTGGGGTACGGAGTGGGGAGGAGGGAACCACTGGACTTCCACTGACAGCACCGCATGCTGTGCAGGACACCAGGCACATTTCGCTGGCCAGACCTGCACAACTCATGCAAATGGGGCCATAATGACATGCCATAATGACATGCAAATGACTCCATTTGTGCCTTGCATGCATTATGGCCCCATTTTCATATTTGGGTCTGAATATCAGGACTTTGTGCCCTGCGTATCTCTGATGTGCTGGTGCATTTCCCATTCCTGGTATTCAGACCTGTCTGAGGGATGCACTGGCGCATTGTATTTGCGCCGCAGGCATTTTTTGATACAGTGAGATGAGATGCGCCATGACACATTTATACTAACATACTAAAATGGCAACAGAGGAGGCATAATGGTCTTTCGAGTCTGCTCGATTGTCAGCACCCGCACTGGGGATCAATTTCACTGTCCTCCCTTCCCCCTTGGGTTACACTGTCCCCAGTCCCAGATGTTCCCTCTGTATTGGACCTCGTCAGTTTCACCCTCCCCCTGTACCTGTCCCTGTCCCATCCCCTCTTAAACCTGTCCACAGTCTCCACCTCCACCTCCACCAACCCCCTGGGCAGCGCATTCCATGGCTCTACCACCCTCTCAGTGGAATAACACCACCTCCTCCTCCTCTCCCCCGAGTCTACCCCCTTCCAACTTACACACATGTCCTCTCGTTGCCCCCACCTCCTTCCTTTGGAGCACCCCAACTGGGCTCCCCTTATTAATCCCTTTTATGTACTTGAAGACCTCTATCATGTCCCCCCTGTCCCTCCTCTCCTCCAGGGTGTACATGTTGAGCTCCTTGAACCTCTCCTTGTAGGTCCTCTCCCCCATGACCCAGATCATTTTGGTTGCCCTCCTTTCACCCTCTCCAGGAGTGCAATATCCCTCTTTAAGTGTGGTCTCCCAAACTGCACACAATACTCGAGGTGTGGCCTAACCAAGCAGTTATACAGAGGAAGGATCACTTCCGCCTTTCTGGATGTAATCCCCCTAGTGATGCATCCCAGCATCCTATTTGCTTTTGCCGCTACCCTTCTACAGGTCTCTGAGTTGTTCATTTTGACATCTACCACCACCCCCAGGTCCCTCTCACCCTTCGAGACTTGTATTGTGTCTCCTCCCCAGGGTATACCCTTGGCCTGGATTTCTGACTCCCAGGTGCAGAACCTTGCATTTCCCCACATTGAACTTTAGTTTCCATTTTCCCAACCACCTTTCCAGAGCCTCCAGGTCCTCCTGCAGGGCCACCCTCCCTTCCTTCTCATCCACCACTGCACCCAGCTTTGAGTCATCTGCAAAGAGACTAATTGCACTCCTGATGCCCTTCCTCATGTCTGAGACATAGGCGTTAAACAGGAGTGGCCCCAGCACTGACCCCTGGGGAACCCCACTAGTAACCCTCCTTGGAGATGAGGCTAGCCTCCCAACCACCACCCTCTGAGTATGCTCTGAAAGCCAATTCCCTATACATCTTATCAACTGCATCCCCACCCCCATTGCTTCCAGCTTAGCCAGCAGGCCATCGTGGGGTACCAAATCAAATGCCTTGCTGAAGTCTAGAAAGAGGACGTCCACTGGCCTACCCTGGTCCAGGGCACTTGTCACCCAGTCATAGAACTCCACAAGGTTTATCAGACAGGATCTTCCCGAGATGAAGCCATGCTGCCTATCATCCAGATACCCAGTTTGCTTCAGTAACCCCCCTAGCCTTTCCTTGACAATACCCTCCATCACCTTGCCCACCACTGACATCAGGCTAACAGGCCTGTAATTCCCTGCTTCCTCTCTTGATCCCTCCTTGTGGAGCGGCGTGACATTTGCCACCCTCCAGTCTTGGGGTACCCACCTCGTCTTCAGAGAGATGTTGAAAAGCTCCACCAGGGGGGCCACCAGGACATCAGCTGGTTCCTGCAGCACACTGGGATGTATCTCATCCAGCCCAGGTGCTTTCTCCATCCGAAGGGACCTGAGGGCTTCCCGCACTCTCTCTACTGGGATTTCAACCTCCACATCCTCCCCCTTTGCTCCCTGTGCTGCTAGCCCCCCCCCCCCGTCTGTGGTGGCCACTCCCTTTCCCCCAGACCCGTCAGGGCCCCCGATCTCTACGGGTGCCTCCTTCCTCCAATTTTCCCCTCTCCCCTGCAAGACATAGCCTCCATCCCCCCTTGTAAAAATGGAGGCAAAGTACTCATTTAGAACTTCGGTCTGCTCCCCCGCCTCCTGTGCCCATCCCGCCCCTGTCCTTATCCTGCTGATCTGCTCCCTCACTTTCCTTTTTTCTGCTATGTATCTAAAGAACCCCTTGTCCCCCTCTGCATCTCCCTGGCCAAGGACTGCTCCTTCCTTGCCTTAGCCACTCTCACCACTATGGTGACCCTCCTGGTCATCAGCTCATACTCCCCCTGATCCCTTTCGCTCCTTGAGCACTTGAAGCACCTATAGGCCGCCTTCTTGTCCCTCACCACCTCCTGAACCTCCCAGGTCCACCAGCAGGGTTTTCTGACCTGACTTAATTTTTGCCTTTCTCTTGCACAGGATCTGGTAACCTCCTGTACTCCCCTCCTAATGATCTCACACCTGCTGCCAGCATCCATGTCTGGCTTTATCCCATCCAAATGATCCTTAAGGATCCTTCCCATCTCCCTGAAATCTGCACCCCTGAAGTCAGTTACTTCCGTCTTTGTGCAGCCCCCCCCCCCGGTCCAGGAAGAACCAGACTGTGGCATGATCACTCCCCACCAACAGGTCCCTCACCTCTAGGCCCCTAATCTGGTTACTGTCCACCAGGGCTACGTCCAGTGTCCTGGCCTCCCTAGTTGGCTCACCCACTTGCTGGGTCAGGAACGCGTCCTGGAAGACATCCAACAACCTCTGCTCCTTGGCCACTGGTGATGTCATAGTCCCCCAGTCTGTTCCTGGCATGTTTAGATCCCCCAATACCACTACCCGTCTCTTTCCCAATCTACAGCGGCCCTCGACATTTGCCACCAAACTCTCTTCCAGAGACTCCACCAGTGCGGGGGCTCTGTATACCACCCCGATCTTTATTCTTACCCCCCCCCCGCATCAGCAGGGTGACCCAAATTGCCTCCACATCCCCCCTCCTCATGCACCCCTCCAATACCTATGCCATTTTTGACTAACAGTGCCACACCCCTCCTTCCCTCACCCCTGTCCTTTCTAAACATCGTGTAGCCCTCCAGGTTTAGGTCCCATTCATGCCCTTGCATGGCCCAGGTCTCAGTGACTGCTGCCACATCTACTGCCCCCTCAACTAGCATTGACTGGAGCTCAGGCATCTTATTTTCTAAGCTCCTGGCATTTATCAGGACCTCCCTCCACCCCTTTCCCCTCCTTCCCCCCCCCCTTGATCTCCCAGTCAGCAGCTCCTTTACCCTACCTGTTGGCCTACTTCCGTGTTCCCCCAGCTCCTTAGGGGATTTGAGACCACGTCCCTCCTTTATCATACCCCCCAGAAAAGCCCCTTCTTCGGTCCCTCCCCCTTCACAAGTTTAAACCCCACCTTTCACTAATGAACCCAGCAAGTTTCAGCTTTAGGATTTCCATCCCGTCCAAGTTAAGGTGGAGCCTGTCCCTAGCATACAGCCCCTTATCCTCCCAGGTTGCCCCCCAATCCCCCACAAGACCATACCCCCTTGTCTCACACCACTCCCTGAGCCACTAATTCATCTCCCTAATCTTCTGCTTGTTCTCGCCATTATCCCTTGGCATTGGCAGGATTTCTGAGAAGGAGATCGAACAACCTATGGAAAGGCATACCCTGGCCAACCCCCGAAACTTCACCTGCATCTCTAATTCACTATTTCCATTTATGTAATTTGTACCCAGGTGCACTAGTATGTCCGGGGTAACCCCACATTCCTTCATCAGTAAATACACCCTATGCTGGGCCTTGTGCACCGTCAAGCTTGGGTGGCATTTGTTTTTTATCGGACAGGTTTCACCCTCCCCGTCCCTCCCACTGGATACCTCTTATTATGGAGTCCCTCAACAGTAGCACTCTAACCTCCCCCTTGCCTCCATGCTCACCCTGCCGGTTCCCCATTCTCCCGGTCTCTGCCCCCAACTGGCACCTCGCACCTCCCACAATCTGAGTGTTGAAGGTAGCCCCCTCACTATTTTCACTGGTCCCCTCCATCTGCTCCTGTTCTGGGCACCATCTCCCCCACCCGAGCATCTTTCTCCATAGTCCTGTCCCCACCCTTGACTAAGCCATCTGCCCTAACCATTTGCCTACTTTGTTTCCTGCTCGCTATCAACCCATTGAGGTTCTGCACCTTCCTACCTGCTGTGCCCCCCTGGTCCATACCCGCAGCCTCCTCTTTGTTCAGCTGACCCTTCTCCTTTTTCTGCTCCCCCACACCTCCCATCCCTCAGCCTGTCTAGGTCACCCCCCCCCAGATGCTCCCCTTTTCCGGTCCCTGCCTCTAACCCCTCCTCCCTTCCTATCTATCCCTGCCCTGGCTGCATCCTCCCCCCCACACTTCCCTCCTCTACCACCAGCCACAGAGGGTTAAAACGCTTTATGAGCTTTAGACCAGTCCCCAGTGTCCCTCCCCCTTCTGCCCATCTCAGTTCTTTCTGGACACCCCCAGATGCCTGCCTGCTGCTTTGGAAATCGTCACCATTTGGGCCCCCCTCGGCAGGGTCCCCATGGGCCCCCTGAGCACCCCCTCACATCCTCCCCTAATGTGAGCACCCCCTTTATTCCCCCCCAATGTGGGAGGCCTCAGCACTTGATGTCGTCACACAGGCAACCCTTGCCCCTACCCTCCATTCTGCCCCGCTCCTCCTCAAAACCCCCATCTGCCTCCTGGTTTCCCCAAACTCCTCCCTAAGCTTGCCGCGTTGACTGGAGAGGCATGGGTGACCCGCTCCTGGAAGGTCCCCCTCGCCGCACCAAATCCTGCTGAGACAGCCGAGTTAGAGGTGCGTGGGCTTTGCAGCTCGGCGGGCCTCCTCGGCAGCTGAATCGTTAATCGAGTTTTCCGACCCTGCCCCGTGCAGAGAGAGACCGCAAGCAGAAAATCTGCACCTCCTACCGCCAGTACTTTGCCGGGAATCCGCCTGAAAACCTCGCCTGTGGTGCGTCTCGCTCGACGGAGAGAAACCGGTGACCCCACCGCTGAAACCTGCACTCCAAGGACTTACAACCTGTTGTTAGTTTTGAATTTGGGCACCGAATTTATCGCTCACCTCCATTGGCTCCTGCCAGTAGTGACGCTCTCCACTGCCCTCTACAAAGGGCGAGCTTGCCCCACCTATCCTGGACTTGCCGACGTTCGCGCTGGAGGGGAGGCATGGGTGACCTGCTCCTGGAAGGTCCCCCGCGCACCAAATCCTGCTGAGACAGCCGAGTTAGAGGTGCCGTGGGCTTTGCAGCTCTGGCGGGCCTCCTCGGCAGCTGAATCATCAATCGAGAGTTTTCCGTTTGAACCCTCCCGCCCACCCTGGGGTGTGCGCGAACTATATGCCAGTTTTTGCCCGCCTACCACGAGGAAACTCACCCTATCAGCCTGAGGGGGCGGTCCAACCTTGGATTCTTGGGGCATTGATTGCAACTACCCACTGAGAAGCTCTTTCTACGATTAACTCCTTAGGCTGTGCTGATATATGGACTTTTGCCAAAGTAGTTCCCTACTGCCTGCGCTCTGCCTATTTTTGTGCCTAGCCTGCTGTTTAACTATCCCAGGTCCTAAGCTCATTCCCCATCCACGGGGCCCAATAGGAGCCTGCCCTGATCGCCTAAGTGAACTATACAGCTCCCCCCACAATCTCTCGCAGTGCCTAGGGAAAGTGCCGTCCCTCCTGAAGCTCAGACCGGTCTCTCTCCGACCTCTAGCCCCCAGTCCCGGCCATATTGCCATCTACCTTGCCTGCACCAACTGTGCCAGGCTCCTATTTTCCTACCTAGTTTTCAGCCCCTCTCTCTCCCCTCGAGAGCCCCTCCGGCCGACTGTTTGAACTTCGAACTTGGCCCCAAAAGGACCTAGTACAAACTCTCCTGTTGGTCCAATGTCTTTAGCCGGACGTGGTCCAGGCTCACCGCCCCAGCTCAAGGTGGTGGGGACACCTCCCTGACATCGAACAAGGGTGTGTTGCCTGCCTCTTACAGGACGCTGGTCCCAGCTGGTCCTGTTCTAGGGCGCTCCTTGCACCACACGGCCACTTCCCCACCAATATCACTGGGGGGATACTGAGAGAGGTCCTCCTCCTGTGAGTTAACAGATCTCTCCCTCTCAAACTTCCTTGTGACCTCCAAGTCTCAATGCTGGCCCACATGTTGCCTAGACCTTTGGAGTCCTATGTTCTCTGCCAAGACTCAGCGTACCCGTGCTTTCAATTCCTCAGCCGGCCAATCCACCATGAAGTGGTATCTCCAATGGCTCCTCCTCTTAACACTGCTTCTGGCGGGAGATATAGAAACTAACCCAGCTCCGTTCAACCCCCAGAACATCCCCTGTGTATGGGGCGTGGGCAAGGGTCTAAAAGTAGCACATCTCAACATCCGGAGCCTGCTACACAACCGAGATGAACTGGTCGCGTGGATGGCGCTCTATAAACCCGATATCCTCGGGCTGACTGAGACCTGGCTCAAACCCTCGATCCCTGACTCAGCCTGTATCCTCCCTGGGTACGAGTTCACTCACCTGGACAGAGCGGGGAGCAAGAGGGGGGGAGGCATACTGATCTACCACAAGTGCCATCTCAAAGTCTCCCTAGTTGCCCACCATCAATCCCACGTGTCCCAGTGCGAGGTACTCCATGTGCTACTCCTACTTGGGGACACAAAGAAACTGCACCTGGTGTGCACCTACAACCCACCTAAGGGTGGGCTCCCCGGATTGACCCACCTCCTAGACTCAGTTAGTCCCAACGTTGGGGACAATGAACTCTTAATCCTAGGGGACGTCAACCTCAACTGGGCTGGAGGTAGTGTGAAGCAGTATGAGGCCCTACTAGCTAACTTTACTCTGACTCAACTCATCCAGGATCCAACCAGGCGGTCAGCGAACGGATCCTCCGGTACCCTACTGGACTGGATCATGTCCAACCGTCCGGACAGAATCTCCTCAGCAGATACACTGCCGGACTCTATCTCAGACCACTCACCGGTCTACTGTGTATGGAAAATTTCCTCCCCCAGAATTCCTCACAAAATCCTGCATGTCAGAAACTACTCCAGGTTTGACCCTGGGGAGTTCCTGGATGACCTATGGCTTACTGACTGGTCCGAGGTGTTAGGGGCCACTGACCCCTCAGTGGCAACCTCCTCCTTCATCACTATCTTCGGGACCCTGCAAGATAAGCACGCCTCCAAGGTCACCCGAAGGGTGAGGGGGTCTGCTACTCATTGGTTACATGGGAATCTCCCTAGCCCAAATGCGGAGAGAGACAAGTGTTGGGCCCACTTCAAAAGTTCCAGTGATCCCACCACTTTCCAAAAATACAGACACCTTAGAAACACTTGTAAAAGGCCATTAGGGCTGCAGTGACTTCTGCAAGTCCGCCTCTACTTAGCACCGCCAGCAACCCCAGGAGTTTCTGGAGGAATATAAAAACTCTTGTCAACGGATCCTCCCAACCAGGGGTATCCGGCATGTTTATCAATGGGGTCTCCTGCACGAACCCCCACACCATTGCCAACTCCCTAAATTCACATTTCACAGATCTCTCTGCCTTCACTGCACTCTTCTCTACCATCAAGAGCTCGCCCCCCTCCCTTCCCCCCTCGGCTCAGAGGGAGGGTCACCCCCCTCGGTTAATGTTTAACCTCAGGGAAGTGTCTATACTGGACACCCAGAGGCACTTGGCTGGCCTCTCACAGTACTCCAGTCCTGGCCCAGATAACCTGGAATCAAAGCTCCTCAAGCTTGGCACTGTCCACCTTGCCTATCCAGTAGCCCACATCTTTAACCTATCCCTTGGTAGCGGTACCTTCCCCAATATCTGGAAAGAGGCCAGGATTGTCCCAGTACTGAAGCAAGGCAATCCTAAACTACTGGATAATTATCTCCCGATTGCCATCCTCTCATCCCTTAGTAAGCTCCTTGAAAAGGTAGTGGCCGAACAGATTTCGGAGCACATCCACTCACAGGAGTTGCTGTCCCCGGCCCAGCACGGTTTTCGCAAGGGTCACAGCACCACTACTGCCCTGATCTCGGTCACATCCAGAATTAGATCAGCCAGGGATCAGGGCAAACTCTCCGGAGCCATATTTATTGACCTGTCCAAAGCCTTTGATCTTGTTGACCACACGTTGCTTGGCTCACAGCTGTGGTCACTCGGTCTCTCTCCACTCACCATGAAATGGCTTATGGGCTACCTGCATGGTAGAACGCAGCGGACCAGTTTCAATAAAGTCCTCTCAGAGTCCCTTCCAGTGACCTCCGGTGTCCCTCAGGGTTCAGTACTGGGCCCTCTCATCTTTTCCTTCTTTATCAACCAGCTACCTGTGGTGACCGCCACCTGCAGTGCCACCCTCTATGCTGATGACCTGGTGATCCTGGCACACGCCCGAGATGTCGTTACTCTCAACAAGGCCATGTCCGGAGACTTTAACAAAGTCCAAACCTGGATCACTGAAAACAAACTGGTCCTGAACCTGAAAAACACAGGCCATGCTCTTTGGCTCAACAGCTAAACTCAAAGCCTCGTCGGCATTGTTAAAGATTTCCTGTCCTGACGGATCTCCCTCCTGTAGTGAACTCTGCCAAATACCTAGGGGTCACCCTTGACCCCCAACTTGACATGGGTAGTCACATCCTAAACATCTGCAGGGCAGTAAACTGCAAGCTGGGCCTGGCCTACAGGGCCAAGTTCAACCTTACACCAGCGGCTAGACTAGCCCTTGCGAGAGGTGTTCTTCTTCCCTCTCTCAGCTATGGTCTGCACCTATTCGCTCGCTCTCCCCAGACTCATCTTACTCGGTGGCACACGACATACAACAACATCTGTCGCTTTGCCCTTGCTGTCCCCCGTCTCACCCATCGCTGCGAGTTATACGATAAACTTCGATGGCTCTCCCCAGCTAGGTACTTGGACTTTGGGGTGGGCTGTCTCACGGACAAAGTGATCAGAACCGGCACCCCCCCAGAGCTGGCCCTGCTCCTGCCGCAAACTGACACTACTATCTACCACCTCAGGTCCCAGGCCCCTGGGATGCTCATGATCCCCTCCACCCGTACCCTGATGGGTGACCGGGACTTCGCCGCATACGCGCCCAGACTCTGGAACTCCCTTCCTGTGCATACCCGTTTGACCTCTTCCCACCTGTGCTTTCGTAATTCCCTCTGGGGTTTCCTGAAACTAGCCTCAGCGTGTGACTGCCCTAAGCCTCCCTAGAGAATTTCTCAATTTGGTTGTCTTTCCGGTTCAAAGTATGCCTCCCTCAGATGCTACCCGTAACTCCTGCTGTTTTCCATGACTCTACCAATTTACCAGGGTACCCGACCTAGGGCACACTGCCCATGTCAAGGTTCCCTGGACATTGCCTTTCTAAATTGTCTCTAATTGTGTAAAATGTGTATATGGTTTTGTTGGAACTTGTAAGTGTCCTACTCACCCCGGGGGTACGTTAACCTTAAAGTTATACGTTTTATTATGACCTTCCATACCCCTGGACTATGTTACTATTTCTTACATGTTGTCATGATGTACTTACACTCTACTGTAAAAATGTCTGTATTCCTATGTTGTACTCTCCCGGGTCGTTCCTGAAAATAGGCATAATACTTGTCTAGTGTACTTACCCGGTCAACAAAAGCTAAAATAAAATAAATAAAAAAGCTGTGTCAGCTGGTAGCACACTGGGCAACCCCCAAACTTCCAAGCTCAGTCCAGTATTATGGCCGCACCACACCCTGCACACTCAACCACCCTCGCAAAGATGCCCGCTGTAGCGACATGTGGTCCCATCATCATAGCAGTCCTTTTAGGTCAAAACAACCCCACCAGGTTACCCAGTGGTCAGAGCTACAAGTGGTTCTACAGTACTACCAGTGCCTACACCTAGACAACCCCCAACACAGCATGCAATTTAGGTTAAAACAGTCTCCCACCCAGCTTACAAGGTGGTAGTCCAACATCCACTGAAATTTGTCCCAGGCCACAGTCCCCTTACTAGGCAGGCCACTCCTATCTTTTAAATATATCCCTTTGTTGCTCCAGCGCAACTCAGTTGCGCAGAGCAACCACTTGCACCATTGCTAGGTGCACTTCTAAATATCTTGCCCTATATTGCTAACTGAGAGACTAGCTTACAGCACTGCAAAATGGGAGACCCATGCACTGCACTGCTAACTAGGAGACCAGCACACAGCACTGCAAAATGGGTAACTGAGAGAAAATGTCAGTGCACAAAATCCAGATTTCAAAACTTTTAGTCCTCCTGACAGAATCAATTTATCTGATCGGTCCTTTCTCCAGGATACAATCTGACAGTGGAGGGGGGGGGGGTCTCTTCTTCAACACTGCAGTGTAACTGAGCAATGAAAGGGTACTACTTCAGTTGTCAGTCTTGCCTCATTTGGAAACCTGGCAGTAAAAGACAAAGGCAGAAGGCAAGGCTGTTCTTTGGTAACCGAATATCTGCAAAATACATCATTGTTAGTTATTATCATAAACTCAATAATTCTTTATGATGATGGGAAGCAGAAAGGAAGCCCTTGGGTTAGGATGATTACCCTAGCACTCTTGATCATATTTCATTCAGCCATGGTTAGCTGCTGACCAGTACGTTGCTCTCCTTCCTCCTTTTATACTAGTAGATGTAGTGTTGCCCTTGTTCTGTGTTTGTCTCTATAGTTCGACTGTTAGGACTCTAAACTCTCAGCCAGGAGAGCATGGGGGCTTTCCCCATACTGGTGACATGAACTCGTACCCAAGGCTGACATTGCAGTGTAGTACTAGAGTTTGGGAGGATGGCTGCCCAACTGAAAATGCTGGCCTTCAGCTCAAACATTAATTTAAACTTTTACACTTCCAGTGGTTGTTCAGGTGGGCATTAAATACAATAGAAAACAATTTTAAATATCTTAAAGTACATTCATTATCTTCCATCCGATCATAGTATTTTGTGTTCTCAGATTGGTATTCTGTGTAATTTTATCCATTGTATTTCCCCCTCCTCTGTCTCCTTGTTTCTGCCTGCCGATTGTCTGATATGGCAGGTGGCCCCCTCACTGTGATGTATAATTACTGTACCCTGTGATGTACTATTTCTTGGGACTTGTCCCCCAGGTCGCATCTGGAATCGAGCAACCCTGCTCAATATGCCTTCCTGGTTAAACTTGTAAATAAATAAATAAATGTTCAATATTAGGACAAGTTTTGGCTGCTTTGTCATTCAGAGAATGTTTTTTTTAATTACTTGTTTACTACTGTGAAGGGTGCCACAGATTCACACCCTTAACTGGTTTTAACTTTCTTTTCGAGTGTTTCTGGCAAAATTCTATAACAGCCGCTTCACTTCCTTGCTGACTAGTTCATACTGCAGGAATGTCCAGGAAACCTAGAAACTTTGTAAACACTTGGGGAAGAAAACTGCAGAGCATACACAGACAAAAGGAACCCGCACACCAGAAAAAGTGGTGATTGCATCTTGGTAGGTAACCTAGATACAAAAAAACAAACCCCTGAGGAAGAGGCAGTGATCCTCGAAGTACCAGTTTTAGTCTGGTCTCCTGTGCCTGATTTTAATAAATTCTGCATTAAGCATGTGTAACCCCTAGGTGGCGCTATCCCAGGGCTACTACCTCTGCCTGTTTGACTACGGACAGGTTGAGGGGCCTAGGTCCTATGGCGGGTGCCTCCACCCAGAGGTCAAGGTTTGTGGTGGTTAGACTAGCTTGGTCACAGCCCTCTGAGGACACTGAGACCCCCTTTTATTCCCTCTAGTGGCTCACACAGTACACCAGAGTTACAGCCCCAATACCCCACGTATACACACGGTTCACTCATATAAATACCACTTACCCTCGAGACTGATTCTGCAGCACGTCTCTGAGGACCCCCCTGTAAAGTAAGGTTAAACAACATACACACCAAAACACAATACTGTTTCCATAAGTACCAACACCACAGACAGTATATAGTATAACAACAACAAATCTGGTTTATTTAGGGGATAGTAACACAGGGGGAATCAGGTTAATTAGTGGCATTAAATCACAGTACTGTGCACACATACAAGGTCTGAAAAGTCACTCTCTGGGTACACAGGTTGGGGGTAGCCAGTCCATTGCCGGGTTCGCGGGCAGGCAGATGGACAGGGCCCTGTAGAAGAAAACATGCGCACAACACCAATTGTAATCCGGAGCCAGAGGGCTCAGTCCAAAAGCAGTGAAACAACAAGAATTAGATGACACACTTGTGATTGAAAAACAAGCTGCAGGGGAATACCCTGATTTGTACTCACAACACCCAAGCTGAGGATGAGATGGAGAATGTCCCTCTGGATTGCCAGAAGAACAGGGCATGAGGACAAGGTCCTTGTGACTGGACCCCACTGCGGTTGATAGCAAACGGATGTAGTCCGAATTAAGCTGGGGTTTACTTCCAGCTTCAGCACCCAATTCACTGTACAGGGAATTTGAAACAGCGATTCCCCACAAGCACTATGCACATTTATATGTAAAAGGAAAGTACTATACCAGGCAGGCTGCTCCTCGATCCTGACCGCAATTACTGCAAGATACCCGGAAGAACACACAGCAGCTTCAGTTCCTGACAGACCGAGCGCGATTAAGCAATTTCTCCAGTATTCTACAGGGTGAGCCTGGTTTCTACTCTTCAGATCTCCTTCTTTCTCCTCACAAGTCAGATTCAGTCTGATCTGGCGCTTACAATGGCTGCAGGCCGAACCTCAGGGCCTCACACGCGCTTCCCGCACGAAACTATACACCTCAGAAGCATACAGCTCCTTCTTTCTTCACTGTCACAACTGATCTGATCTTTCCAGTCACAGAGCAGGGCATTTCCTTTAGCTCCACACTATTCTGTTGGCTGATTCAGCTGTCACTCACAATAAGACTCCCTCTGTTGGTGGAAAAAGGCGCCAAGGTCAAAACTACATTTCCCAGAGTCATTGCCCATACAATCCCCTTGTGGCTGGCTCAAATTAAGAGTCCAAGTTCTGATCCATCCACAAGCTCCATTTTAAGGCTCCCTTAACCCAATTGGCCCAGCACAGCAGTTTAGGTCCAAAATGGAGGGTTAACACACACAGAGTCCCAGCTGCAATAAAGGCAGGTTAGACAAATTACAATTTTGCTAATGCTTTAAATAATTACAGGCAAACAGTTACAGCTTTCAGATGGGCTACCTTTGCACCTTCAGCGACCGCAAAATGGAGCGATTACTCCGCAGCTCAGGCGGCATTCGAGCATTAAATACACAGTCCCCCCATACAAACGAATTAAGTCTGCAAGCAGACAACTCTTAAAGAAACATTACGTGGAGGCTCAAATAGCACTCGCTTGCAACCACATTTAAGCAGCTCAGATGCCGAACACCACCCAGGCTTGGAGCATTCAGGCAAGCTCCTGGAAGACTTTTGGGAATCCCCATTTGCGGAGGGGGGGTTACACATGTGTATCCCAAGCACCATGTGCCACTGGACTACTACCCTTGCCTGTTGTCCTTCTAACAGGTTAAGGGTCCTGGGTCCTGTTACGGTGGTGATCGGGGGATCTATCTGAAAGATAATAACAGTAGCGTGGTGCCTCCACCCAGAGAGAATTAAAAGTGGGTTGGGTGACTGGCTGGCACAGCCCCCTGGGATGCTGCACCTACCCACCTCTCCTACTAAACACCTCATACACTAGAAACCCAACAGTTCAGTAACACCATAAACCATGAACTGTAATGATCTGACAGATTCAAGGATACCTGGCACACGTAATTTCTAACAATATATTACAGCTTTATTGAGGGAAAGGGCTAGGGAAGTAATACCGGGATAAAGGAAAGCTGTGAAGAGAAATATGGTTAGTGAGAACAAGGAGAATAACCATCTGGGCCTGTAAGCCAAATAACGCCCCCACCGGAGGCCCTCCCGCCACTGGTACCAGTGTCTACCCTGACAGTCCTTAGTGGTACCCACAAGGTGCAGGCCTGGTTGTTGCCATGGGTTGGCCAGCTGTTGGAGCCCTAATAAAGAAGAAGAATTGTTTGAGGAAACAGTTAAATCCATGTTACACTCCCTTGCTTGATTTCCAGGAGTCAGGTCACAGGTATTCACGGTTTTGCAGGACTCAACCACGCTTGGGATAATTGCCTCCAGATATCCTGGACGATGGAGCTCCGTGCAACAATGAGCAGATAGAATCTTGCTCGAGGATCTTGCAGCTTGTCCCCTTGATTGGAAGTCTGGCCGCTTGTCACCTTCAGCTGCTTCTGGCCCATTGTAGAGCTCCGTGGCAGGACCACACCAGCTCCAGAAGGCCCAGACCCGGGAGTGGCTCCATAGCCCGGCTTCCCACAAGGGTCATAGGTGCCCTAGGTGCCCGTGACCTCCTGAGACAGTGGGTCCCACTTGGAAGGATTTAGTTAGTTCCCTCCCTGGCTCTGGTAAGAACTCCCAAATGGTGGGGGTTCTCTGCAGTCCCTGCACTGGGTTCAAAATCCACAGATATCACAAGCAGTTGTTCAAACCAAGTCCAGTGCCAGTTAATAGTGTGTGCTAGCCCTAGATCACACAAAGCACAGGTGCAAACAACAGGGGGGTCAATCACAGCAGTCCCCTGCGCTCCAGTCTATGCTTTCCAGACAGAGAATGTTCACCACCTTTTCTTCAGCTGCAGCCACTTCGACCATTTCACTCAGGAAAAGGATAGCACCTGGCTAGCAGCCTGGTACCAGAGACGCTTTGCCTCTTTGGAAGTGTACAGTAATTCCAGTCTCACACAGGTAAAATGAATCCTCAGAAGCAACTGTGGCACTCTCACAAAAACAGTGCAGTCCTATCAGCACAGTTCAGTCCACCAGTGCAGGATTTCTGCAGCACTTATCCTCTCCAATATAAACAAAATGCTCACAATACCTGGGGAATCAAGGTGTCAGTTCAGTCTCTCGTTCTCTTTCCCCTGTGATGCTTCTATGAAATAACAATCTCCACCAGAGACCTGAGAAAGGCCTCTAAAGTCCAGATCCACTCGCTCAGGAGACCACTGACTCATCTAGAGCCCGGGAATAGACTGAAGAAATCCCAGCAAGTCCATGGGTTTTCTCTCAGGAATCCAGACTCCTGATTGGCTGTTCAAGCCAATCAATCATCAATAACCATACTGATCAATATTCTCTAATTGTTCATTGGAGCATGGTCTAGGTGCCTGAATTAGGGGAACTCCCTGTCCCAGAATCTCTCTCAGGTCCAGTTTCAGGCACCTAAGCAGTTGCTTGGCTGCTGTACTTAAACTTAACTTAGACAGTCCATCCAAATTCTGGAAGGTCATTCACTCCCTCTTCTGTCCACCAGCTGCAAATCCCACTCCGCTCCTAAATGTAAATGACACCCTTCTCTTGGATCCACGAGCTGTTGCCACCGAGTTTAACACCTACTTTGCCCAATGTGCCTCCTCTCTCCTCTCCTCTCCTCTCCTATCCTCCCTGCCCACCCCTGCACCACACTGACCCACCACTGAAACTAACATACTACATGGGCCACACACCTTCGCTTTCAAAGATATCTCGCCAACAGAAGCCCTTGATGCCCTATTGTCTCTCAACTCCTCGAAAGATAAATCTCCTGATGGACTGGACACCAAACTCCTATACCTTTCCGCCCCCGCCATAGCTACCCCACTTGCCAACCTCCTCAACCTCTCTTTCACCACTGCAGCTGTCCCCCTGACATGGAAACATGCTGTCGTCATTTCCCTCGGTAAAGTGGGGAGCCCCCACTTCCGCTTCAAATTACCGCCCTATCTCCCTCCTCCCAGCTCTTGCAAAACTACAAGAACTCCTTGTGCTCGCCCAACTTACTTCCTTTCTCTTGGACACCAAATTCTTCACATCATTTCAGTCTGGTTTCAGGAAGGGACACTCCGCTGCCTCCTCCCTGTTAAGGCTCACTGACTCCATCCTCACCGGGATGGATGGGGGCAGATCACCTCGGCCATCTTCATCAACCTTGCTAAAGCATTCGACACAGTCTCCCACTCCTTGCTGTTACCTAGCTTCTCGGAAGCTGAACTCACTGATTCTGCCACCAAATGGTTTGATGCATACCTCACTGGCAGAACACAATCAGTAAGAATTGCAGACACCACTTCCTCCCCTCTCCCTATAACAACCGGAGTCTCCCAAGGGTCATTTCTTGGCCCCATTCTGTTCTCCATCTTTCTAATGTAACCCCTCCTGCAAATGGGGGTTCCCAGAAGTCTTCCAGGAGCTTGCTTGAATGCTCCAAGCCTGGATGGTGTTCGGCGTCTAAGCCGTTTATCTGTGAGTGCTTTTAGAGCCTCTGGTACTGTCTCTTTAAGAGCTGTCTGCCTGCAGACATAATTAATTTGGATGGGGGTCTGTGTGTTTCCCTGCTTGAGTCCCACTCGAGCTGCTGCCAATCGCCTCCGCTTTTCGCTTGCACTAAGTGGGCAGAGTGAGCACCTTCCAAAGATATAACTGTTTGCCAGAAATCATTTAGAGTAATAATGAAAATAGTTTGTCTAACCTGCTTTTCTTTGCAGTCAGAACTGTGTTTGCCTAGTCCCCCATTCTAGTTTTGAACTGCTGAACTGGACCAATCAGTGTGGGAGGACCTTTGAAATGGAGCCTGCTGCTGGCAAATCAGAACTTGGACTCTCATTGTGGAGCCAGCCACCTATGTATTGTATGGCCAATGCTTCTGGGAATTGTAGTTTGAACTTTGGCACCTTTTTTCCACCAACAGGGGGAGTTTACTGTGAGTGACAGCCAAACCAGCCAATTGAACTGGGAGGAACTCAAAGGAAATGCCCAGCTCTGTCTACTGGAAAGATCAGATGAGTTGTGACTGTGAAGAGGGAAGGAGCTCCGGGCTCCCTGCGCTGTTGAGTTTTCGTTCGGGAAGCTCGTGTGGGGCCCTGAAGTTCGGCCTACAACTGTTTGTGAGTGCCAGTGTGGACTGAATCAGAGTTGTAAGGAGAAAGAAGCACCAGAAGTGAGGAAACCAGGCTCACTCTGTAGAAGACTGGAGAAATTGCTGAATCGCGCTCGGTCTGTCAGGAACTGAATCTGCTGTGTGTTCTCCCGGGTATTGTGCAGTAATTGAGATCGGGATAGAGAACCAGCCTGCCTGGTATAGTACTTTCCTTTTACATATAAATGTGTGTAGTGCTTGTGGGGAATCACGTTTCAAATCCCCTGTACAGTGAATTGAGTGCCTGAAGCTGGAAGTAAACCCCAGCTTAATCCAGACTACATCCATTTGCTCTGAACTGCCATGGGGTCCAGTCACAAGGACCTTGTCCACATGGTCTGCTCCTCCTGGCAATCCAGGACAATCTGCCTTCCATTTAGTTTCAGCATTGAATTTGTGAGTACAAATCAGGATAGCTCCCTGCCATCATCTAACTGCAAGTGTTCCATCTCATTACTTTTCCTTTCTTTCTTCACGAACTGAGCCTACCAGCTCCGGATTACAAAGTGGGTATTGTGCATGCATTTTCCATCCTAAGGGCCCCAACCAGCTGCACCAAATAGGCTAGCCTCTTATTGCCTGGGTACCCAGTAAGAGTGACATTTGGGACTCTGAAATATGTGCACAGTACTGTGATTATTAATGTGACTGAATCAGTCAACCTGATTTCCCCCTGTCCTTGTTTCTATCCCCTAAATAAATCAGATTTGGCTGTTTAGCAAAGTTACACTGCTTGAACTGTGTGTCTATGTTGAATTACTGTACAGTGGTTATTGTATAACTGCATCTTACTTTACAGGGGGTCCCCAGAGTCAAGCTGATTGAACCAATCCTGGGGGTAAGTGTATATGGCAAGGGTACTGTGATTGATTTGTGTGGGCCACTAGTGGGAGAAAAGGGGGGTTGCAGTGACCCAGAGGGCTGTGACCAAGTCATATCAGACTGTCTTAACCCCGACCTCTGGGTGGAGGCACCCGCCATCGGATCTAGGCCCCTCAACCTGCTAGTGGCAAATCAGGCAGGGGTAGTAGCCCTTGGGATAGCACCCCCTGGGGGTTACACTAAACGACCTGCCATTATTTATTATTTTATTATTTATTTAAATTGTTTCACCAGGAAAGGCACACTGAGCAAGAAGATGCTTGTCTCCCGGTGCGACCTGGGGGGAAGAGGTACAGAGGGAGATAACATGCAGGTTATTAAGAGACGTACATTTAGGCAGTTATACAGGTGAGATTATAATTATGCACATTACAAGACAAAACGGGAATTGTTGTAGACTAACTAGTATTACGAGGCACATAACGTATAGTATAATGATTGACAGTAAACATTAGCTGCAGTTTGGCTTGGAGTAACAAAGAATACGTTGATTATGGTTTAGCCAGAACCCAATAGAATTTGATACCACTGAGATGAGCAGACAGAGTAATAAGCGCACTATAGGACAGGACAAGAAAAACACAGCCAAGTAGTGCTATAGTTGGTTTTGAATAAGCCAGCTTTCATAGCGTGTGCTAGGTGCCGCTGGTCAGGCAAGGGGAGTGGGGGGAGACAAGACAGGTGGGAGGCAATAGAAGGAATCAAGTGCAGGTGCAATTTACCATGAGGTAGTTTGCCAGTTCTGTAGATAGGGAGTGGTTAGAGGAGGAGTGGCGAATTTGAGGAGGGAGCTCGTTCCACAGTTTAGGGAAACGGTGTGAGAAGGCAGCTTGCCCGATAGTGGTCCTCCGCCTTGGGATTAGTAGGTGACGGTAGTCTAGGGATCTAAGGGCATGAGTGGGGTGGGAGTAGGGGACAGTAGTGAGGAGAGATAGGATGGGAGGGCGTCGAGCCAAAATTTTGAGATGAATTTGGCGCAGTGCTGCAGACGGTGGTTATCGAGGGATGGGAATGCAAGGGAATGGTAGAGGTCGCAGTGATGGGTGCAGGGGGTGACATCGAGAGCGAAGCCACAGAAGGCATTGAAAAGGGGGTCCAGTCTGGCTAAGGTGGATTTGGGAGCAGCACTGTAGACTATGTCACAATAATCGAAGGAAGGAAGGATCATCTTCTGCACTAGTTCACGCCTAGCAGTAAGGGGAAGGCTATGGCGATTCCTGTAGAGGGCACCGAGCTTGGGGTGAAGTTTTTTTATGATTGCATCGATGTGGTCAGAGATGGAAAGATGACAGTTGAGCCATACCCCGAGGTACCGGAAGGAAGTGGCATCCTTTAGTATTGTCCCATCAAGGGTGTGGAAGGCGGGGAGGAAGGGGAGCCTCAATAGATGTTGACGAGTGCCAAAGGTCATGGTGACCCTTTTTTTAGTGTTAAGTGAGGGCTGGCAAGAGCTGAACCAAAGCTGAACTTTGCTGAAATCAGACTGGAGGTTAGCTGTTACCTCGTCTGGGAAGGAGCCAGAGGTGAATAGAACAGTATCATCTGCATACATATGAATAGATGCTTTTGAGCACTCTAGAGAGAGGTTATTGAGAAAGATGGAGAACAGAAGTGGACCGAGTACTGACCCTTGAGGAACACCGGTATGCATGGGGAGGGGAGAGGAGGTGGTATCAGTAATTCTAACTGATTGTGTCCTGCCAGAGAGGTAGGCAGTGAACCATTTTGTGGCTGAGTCAGAGAGGCCAGCTTCCGAGAGGCACGATAACAGCAGGGGCTGAAAGACAGTGTCAAAAGCTTTGGTAAGGTCGACAAAGATAGCTGAAATAATCAGTCCTTTATCCATATCAGTGAGGATGGTGTCTGTGAGCCTGATCTGGGAGGAGGTGGTGGAGTGTCCTTTCCTGAATCCGGACTGGAATGGCGTGAAGAAATTTGATTCAGAGAGAAATGAAGTGAGTTGGTTGATCACTAGGTGGTCTTGTAGTTTAACTAGTGCTGGGAGAAGAGAGATAGGGTGGAAGTTTGAGGGGGAGGTGGGAGCACCCTCTTTAGGGAGGGGAATAATGACAGCATGCTTCCAAATCTGGGGGACAGATGCAGTGGAAAAGGAGAGGTTTAGGAGGTTGGCAAGTGGGGTTGCGATGGCAGGAGCAGAGAGGTGGAGGAGTTTGTTGTCTAAGCCATCAGGGGATTCACTTTTTGATGGGTTGATAGCCCATAGGGCCTCGAAGGCGTCAGTAGGCGAGATATCATGGAAGGAGAAGGTGAGTGGCCCGTGTGTGTTCTTTAAACCAGCAGGAGGAATGTGCGGCACGGGAGAGGGCAAGGAGGAAAGGAGAGCAGAGGCACAGGAGGAGAAATATGTGTTGAATTCTGTGTCAACGGTATGGGGTTCTGAGAGGATGGTGTTATTCACGATTAGAAGTGGAAAGGCATAAGCAGCTGGAGGTTGTGGAGTCAAAATCAGTGGTGGACTTCAAGCATGCATGGGACAGTCATAAGGCAATTCTAAGGGGTGGGGGTAGGAAGAAGTAGGCTGCTGGTTAACTAGGATCTGCAGCTTATCCAGTAGGTAGGGAAATGGGCAGACTGGGTGGGCCAAGTGGTCCTTATTTGCCGTCAAATTCAAATTCAAATTCTATGAGGGGTGAAGAGGGAATGAATAACCTTCCAGAATTTTGATGGGCTATTTAAGTTCGAGTGGAGGGAGGAGCTGAAGTAATTCACTTTAGCTAGATGGGTTGCTCTGGTGTACTTATTGTGAAGAGTTCAACAGATGGTGAAATCGTGTGGGAGGCATGAGACTTTGTGTTTCCTCCATGCTTTTTACCATGCATTATGGCATGCTAGAAGTTCTTGGGTGATCCAAGGCAGGTGGTTGCCACGTACTCTAGTATGACGCAGAGGGGTATGTGCATCCCAGACTTTGAGGAACGTGCTTTGCAAGTGAGTGAAGGCCTCATCTATGGAGCAGGGTATAGTGGGAGTGTAACCCCTAGATGGCGCTATCCCAGGGGCTACTACCCCTGCCTGATTTGCCACTAACAGGTTGAGGGGCCTGGATCCAATGGCGGGTGCCTCCACCCAGAGGTCAGGGTTTGCAATAGTTAAACTAACTTGGTCACAGCCCTCTGGGACACTGCAACCCCCCTTTCTTCCCACTAGTGGCCCACACAATATATCAGAATTACCTTCACAGTATACACTTACCCCCAGGTCTGGTTCCGGCACTGGGACCTCCTGTGAAATGAGATACAGTGCAACAATCACAGTACAGTACTTTAACATAGACAAATACCATCAGGCAGTATAACTTTGCTGAAACAAGCAGCTCTGATTTATTTAGGGGATATAAAAGGACAGGGAAATCAGGTTAATTAGCTTATCACTCTAATAATCTACCTATGGCTCTGTGCACAGGCCTATCCCTATCAGTTACTGTCCCTGGGTACCCAAGCCCTAGTGGCTAGTCCAAACCGTGGCAGCTGGTAGGGGCCCTTTCACACAGAGAAAAGGAGAATTAAACAGTCAGCAGTACAGTAATTCCATTTGGATTTAATGGCAATTCAACAGGAGCGACCCTGAATTAGTACTCACGACCTCCAAATAAGATAGGGTCCTTCAATGTCAGCAGGGCTCACTTGAGGTACACAAACTCTTCACACATCCATATAAAAGAAAGCACTATACCAGGCAGGCTGCATCTGTATCCCGATCGCAATTACTGCACAATACCGGAGAACACACAGCAGATTCAGTTCCTGACAGACAGAGTGCAATTTTCAGCAATTCCTCCAGTCTTCTACAGGGTGAGCCTGGTTTCTACTCTTCAGAGATCCTTTGATTCTTTTCACAGGACGGATTCAGTCCTACAAGCTGTTACACAAGCTGCAGACCGGAACTCTGGGCCTTACACACGTTTTTTGACTAAAACTGCACACTGAAAAAGCACAGGGCTCCTTCCTTCCTTCTTCACTGCCAAAGCTCAACTGAAACTCCAACCGACAAAACCGGCACTTCCTTTGAGTTCCTCCCAGTTCTTGACTGGATTGGCTGTCACCACAATAGACTGCTGCTGTTGGTCCAAAAGGGCACTGAAGTCTAAACTACATCTCCCAGAGTCACTGCCCATACAATCCTCTTGTGGCTGGCTCAGATTATGAGTCCAAGTTCTGATTCTGCCAAGGCACCATTTTAGAGCTAGCTTACCCACACTGATTGGTCCAGTTCAGCAGTTCAAAACTAGAATGGGGAACTAGCAGACACAGTTCTGACTGCAAAGAAAGCAGGTTAGACAAACTGTAATTTCATTATTACTCTAAATAATTTCTGGCAAACAGTTACATCTTTCAGATAGGTTCCCTTTGCACTCCTAGTGACTGCAAAAATGAAGTGAATTGGCAGCAGCTCGAGTGGTACTCAGAGAAGCACACAGTCCCCCATATAACTAATTATGTCTGCAAGCAGACAGCTCTTAAAGAGACAGTACCAGAGGCTCTAAAACACTCACTGATAAATGGCTTAAATGCCAAACACCATTCAGGCTTGGAGCATTCAAGCAAGCTCCTGAAGTCTTTGGGAACCCCCATTTGCAGGGGTTACACCCTTCCTGGCCTGGGAAAGCTTGAGTCCACGGCAAGCAAGTACCCACAAGTTTCAACTGCAACCATATACATTTGCATTAGGCTCGCACATGTAATCATCAGTCAATATATCATTTTACCAAGAACACATTTCTGAAACATTGCAGTACGTCACTTTACACAGTATTACATACACATTGTACCATAACTCAAGTTATTACCTCTTGTACATGAAACCTGAAGAGAGGGGCCTTCCCTATCAGTTACCTTGGGGCTGGATGGGGCAAGGGCACCATACTAGAGGGCAACACAAGTAACTTGAGTTAGCACTGATGCTCAGTTTGGGCAATGAGCTCGGGGACACATACACTCCTTTTATGGACAACATTGAGAGGCAAGTCCACAGGCCTCCCAAGTGAATCATAACTGAGGTGCACCACAGGCTTTACAGCTCGACCAGTCTTTCTAGGGGAACTGTTATAGTCTCTGCACTCTGAGCCTCATTTTCAGCATTGTCCTCACTTGTCGGAGTCTCCATGGGGGTAGAGAGCTAGAACTTGGGGCACTTTCAGCTCCAGGAGTTACAGTTTCTGGAGTCCACAACATTTGGCTGCATGGAGAGCTTTGGGACACTGGCAGTGGACTGTCAGGGCACTCAAAATACTCTTCTTGTTCGGTGTATCACCAGTCTGCCCCAATCTATCATTTTCCTCCCTGAAAGCTCAAACAGTTCAATCATGCACAATGATTCCATTTCATCTGATCTGATGCTTTGCACTTCACTTTCTGGGAGCATTGGCTCCAGGGATGAAGCTGGGGGCTTAGACAGTCCAGAAGGCCCAGCTTTGTCTCCAGTATTGACTAGGGATTGCCTTGAAACAATTGACTCAGTTACGTAAGAAGGATAGTATTCAAAGTCACTCTCACTTTCTTCCGATATGGACTGACAGTCATGCTCAACTGGGACTTGTGGAGGAACACTTTAACTTTGCTTCTGTAGGTGCAGACTTTCTTGATCTTTTCTTAGCAGCAGCTCTAGTCACTGGTCCAGAGGGGCATCTTCTAGGGCTCAGACTCAATTAAGATTTGTCCAATGGGCAGTAAATGATTTCTATGCATTGTTTTTACATCTTTGAATTATTCTCAGGCCTTACTTTGTACACTGGCAGATCATCTAGTTTGCCCACTACAATGTGAGGAGATGGTGCCATCTATCAGCAATCTTGTGCTTGCCATGCAGTCCCAGATTTCTTAGCAATACCGATCTCCCTCCTGGAGTTCCTAGTGCTTTCACCTTTTATCATACCTTTCTTTGTTGGCCAGATTTCTTTTGGCAGCCATGGTTTGAGCCAGTTAGTACGCATGAGTTAGCTGGGCCTTTAACTTTGCACATACTGTAAATAGTTGTCAGCTTGAACCCCATCAGAGACCCCAAAACACACATCTACTGGTAGTCGAGCTTCTCTTCCAAACATCAGGCGGTAGGAGAATCCAGTGGCATCACTTTTGGTGCAGTTATAAGCATGTACCAGGGTGCTAATTTGTTGGCTCCATCTAGGCTTGTCCTTTGGGTGCAGGGTGCCCTAGCATATCTAGCAAATCTGGTTGAAAGCGTTCAGGCTGTGGGTCCCCTGGGGTGGTAAGGAGTGGTTCTGGACTTCGCACTCCCCACAGAGAAAGCATCTCTTTGATCAGGCGACTCTCAAAGTCTCCCTTGATCAGAATGGATTCTTTGTGGAGCCCCAGTGAACAAAAAGTTTTCTACAAGTACTTTGGCCACAGTGGATGCTTTCTGGTCTTTGGTGGGGAAAGCTTGGGCATATCTCGTGAAATGGTCAGTGACCACCAGCACATTACTGATATTTCTTTGATCTGACTCCAAACTCAGAAAATCAATACAGACCAGCTCCATGGGTGCACTGGTGGTGATGTTAACAAGGGGGGCAGCCCTCTGGGGCAAAGCTTTCCTCTGTAAGCGCATCCATAAGTTCGAATGTGTTGCTCCACATCAGCCCCATCTTAGGCCAATAGAATCTGGATCTCACCAAGTCAAGTGTTCTGTCTATACCAAGGTGCCCCATGTGGTTGTGCAAGGACCTCAGTACTGAGTCTCGAAAGGCAGTGGGCAGCACTAGTTGTTGTTTGTCTACTTGTCCCCTCTGTCTACTGTTTCTCTGTATAACAGTTTATTGATCAGTTTCAACTTAGGACCTTCTTTGTATAACAGTGCAGTTCTCAAATCAGTGGGCGTAATTTGGACACATCTTTTCCTGCATAGAGGGCTTCTAAAGCTGCTTTGATCATGGGATCGCGGGATTGAGCCCACGAATACTGTCATTGTCCAGCTGAGGCAGTGCACCAATGTCTATTGCAGAAAAGTGGCAATAAGCAGCAGGTATGCATTCTCAGAGGCTCCCAAGCAATCCACCATGCAGTCCACTGTGTCCGTGGACATTTGTTCCTCCCTGTCAAACTTCCGCAGAGTGCCGAATGTCAGGTTCTGCCAATCGGACCCAATCATTCTGGGAACAGGCCTCCGGGAGAGCATCAGCATCTATGTGGTTCAGACCTGCTCGTATTCGAGAGCATAGTCATATGTAGATAATGCAGAAAGCCACCTATGGCCAGTGGCATCCAACTTAGCTGAGGTCTGCACATAGGTCAAAGGATTATTGTCAGTTTTACTAGTATTTAGCCCCATACAAGTACTCATGGAATTGGTCAACAATAGCCCACTTCAAAGCTAGGAACTCTAACTTATGTACAGGATAGTTCTTTTTGGATGGGGTCAGGCTTCTACTGGCAAAGGCCACTGGTCTCAGGGCCATTCTCGTGCTCTTGGTACAACACAGCCCCAACCCTTGCAAGCTAGCATCAGTGTGCAGGACGTAAGGTTTTCTTGGATCGGCATAGGCCAGCACTGGAGCATGGGTAAGTTGATATATGATCTCATGAAAAGCAGTCTCACAATCAGGAGTCCAGCGGGCCCCAAATACTTCACTCGGATGAAAATACACCTTTCAGTCTTGAGGGACTGACTTTTGGTATTTTGTGGGTTGGGATACCCTTGAGTAAGGTTAAGTAAGGGCGGATCACTCTTGAATAGTCCTTGATGAGCGCCGATAATAACCACAGAATCCAGGAATCTTTGCAGTTCTTTAGATTTTGGGCTGTGGCCAGGTGGTCAAGGCCTCAACTTTACTTGGGTCGGTCTCTATTCCTCGGTGGATACTATGTGTCCCACATACTTTACTGATGTTTGAAAGAATTGACACTTATCAATGGACAGTTTAAGGCCAAAGTCCTCCAGTCGGTCCAATACCTTAAATAATCTGCTCTCATGTTCCTCCAGTGAGCTGCCAAACACAATAACATCATAGATATACAGGCACTCTAGTAAGTTCATGTCCCCACTGCCGCTCCATCAATCGTTGAAAAGTGGCTGGGGCACCTGGAAATCCCTTGAGGCATCCTCATGAATTCCTAGAAGCCAAGCGGACAGATAAAGGCCGCTTCTCACGGTCCTCTGGGGCCATCGGGATCTGGTAGTACCCACTGCGGAGATCCAGCACAGAGAACCACTTGCTCCCGTTTAGGGCAGTCCAAAGCATCCTGAATGCGGGGCATTGTGTACTGATCAGGATAGTCCGCCGGTTTAAGGTGCGATAATCCACACACATCCTTACTGTTCCATTCTTTTCCTCACTACCACAATGGGAAGCATAAGGGCTTCTGGATTCTTGTATTACACCAGCAGCTAACATCTCTTGCAGATGCCGTCTCACATCATCTATGTCCAGCAGGTGCCAGGCGTCGAGACCTCTCACGAAATGGTCTTCGTCATGCAGCGGATATTGTGCTCAGCTCCTTGCACGCATCCTACATCCCATTCCTTTAAAGAAAACACCTGGTCTCTCTGGGCAAGCTTCTCACTGATCCTCACTTTCCATTCAGCTGGCAGCGGGAGTGCCGAAATCAAACAAGTCAGGCATTACTCTGTCATTCTTCCTTGAACTCTTGCTGCTGGGTAGCACTGCAGTGTCTGCACAATGCACATTAGCCAGGATGCAACCTCTGTTTACTCGAATGTCTCTTTCAGACACATTATGAACTTGGACCATTACCCTTCTGGCATAAGCATGGGCTCTAGCGGCAAAATACTAGGCTTGACCAGCAGTCCCTCTGGCAATTTTCCATCGCCTGGTGCATCCAACATTAATATTTTATTCTTAACATCCTTTCTGATACGGACCTCTCCCTGTAAGGTACACTGGGCATTTGGCGCCAGGATCAGAGACTCAGGATCATTCTTCCATACAATTCGACCCGGTTCCTCTGGTTCTATTTTTCAGCATCTCTGTGCCTCATAGGCCTTCTTAATTAAAGCCGGAACTCTTAAAGCTCTACTAGTCTTTGACCCCTGTTTTCATAACACAACTGTGCCAGCCTTCCAAACATATGAGCATTTGTTCCAATCAACAAAGGGACACCATCATACAGTCCAGTGGGGACACACTAAGGCTAGGGTCTCTACTTGTTCAGCCACTCCAGCCACGGAGGTGGGAAAAGACAGCCAAATTCGGATATACCCGGAATAGGGTAGGCCTTTCTCACTCTTAACCCCATACATGCAGTCCTTCTAATGGTTGTATGGCACGTCTGACAAATGCTTCTGATACCAATCCTGGAACATAATTGTCACTTGGGAGCCACTGTCTAATACAGCTCTTGTAGACACTCCATTCACCTTTACAGTGGTCTCCATGGAGGGACCCACTATTCTGGACCAGTCTGGAGAGGCGGTGGGGGCCTGGGCAACTGACCTTGCCACAAAAGGACGTGAATTAGCATTTTGGTGCCCTCACTGGATCATGTCGCACCTCTTAACCACTGATTTCTTCTCGAAGCTCTCCTTGTAGCCTATATGCAACTTTGTCAGTGTCTTTTGGGGACTGGCATTCCCTTTTCATGTGCCCATCTTTCCCACAATTATAGCAAAACATACTTTCTGGAGTTTGAGCTGGCCGAGGCGCCACACTGGGAGCCAGGGCGGGGGTATACTAACTGGAAACCTTGGTGCCATCTCTGTCTGCGGCGTGATAAGCATTTGGAGACATCTCGTCAGTTTCTCCACTTCCATGGTCAAGGAATTGAGTTTGGAGCTGTTATCAGCAGGAGATACATGGGTGGGTACCCCCACCCCCATAGCAGATGCAGTCGGATATAGGTCAGGGCCTGTACTTGCATGCGTGGCCTTCATAAAGGGACTGTTTTTGAATTCCCGGATCTCTCTCAACAGTTCGCCCCATTGTGGCATATCTTTTTCCTTGTCAGAGCACTCATTGACTGTCAACCTCTGCCCCTGAACTTCACTTGATGGGTCACCCTCAGTCACTCGGGTCGTAGCCACAGCTGTTGGTGCAGGTACCTCCCGAGGTCGCCTTTTCTCAACTCTCGAATTTCTCTCATTAACTCATCATGGGAGGGTGGGGTTCCAGTCGATTTGCCAGGCGTAACTGGAAGCAACAGCAGTTCTGAGAGGGGGCAGACTTAAGGATTCTGTCCAGTCTGGTTCGGTCCGGTTCAATCGCTGGCAACTACCCTTTCTGAGGCATTCTTGCAACAATTTTCCAGCCGAGAGACATACACAGACAACAACTCCTTGGTACTGTTGTGCATTTCTTACTCTCCACCATAGGTCCTCATCAGAATCTGGGCTCCCATACACATTCTCCAAGGCCTCAAGATAGGCCTGTGCAGTCGCTTCAGGGTTACTGGCCCGTTTAGCACGGATGGTATGGGGCAGGACTCTGAGGCTCTCACTAGCCCTCTTTAAGCTTTTCGCCTTCCAGGCATTGCCATTCTAGCACTTGGGGGCAACATGGTCTATCCAGGTCTCCCAGTCATCCTCCCCTTGGGGGTGGGGAGGGTGCCAGAGAAGATCCTCAACCTTCGTAAGAGTCGTGACTAATGGCAGGTGCAGAAATAGGAGTCTGCATTGGTTCAGCCACCATTACGGGCACTGGAGCAGGAGAGGGTGTTGGGGAGGAACACCCCAGGTGGCAAGAATAGTTTCTTCAAGTCCTCCACAGTTTTCCCTCTCCCAGCAACCATTCAGCAAATTTCTCCTCAAAAGTTTCAGATAGTGGTGGGGCTGATTCCCCGGGTCTTACTGTCCTTAGTTATCACTCTCCAAGCAGTGAGGGCTCCCTCTGGGGTAATGGTCTGTGGCACTTTGGAGCTATCTATGGGATCCTTAAACTCTACTAGGGCCAGGAAAGTGTGGGTGAGCAGATTAGCATGCCGACCCACCACCACAGGGTTTTGTAAACCTTCCACCTTGGAAAGTACTCCCTGCACAGTGTCCGTATTGATATCCAGGGGGATGTCCAGGATAAGCATAGCATTTTGGGGGTCGATCTCCTCCCCAGTACACCACTCCACCAGCCGGTGCACAGCCACTTCTGTCGGGGTACCCATTTTTTTCTTAACAGTGGTTCTGAATATGGCCACTAGAGGACACACAATCCCAGCGGTGAGCCTCCAAGATGTAACCCCAGATGGCGCTATCCCAGGGCTACTACCCCTGCCTGATTTGCCACTAACAGGTTGAGGGGCCTGGATCCAATGGCAGTGCCTCCACCCAGAGGTCAGGGTTTGCAATAGTTAAACTAACTTGGTCACAGCCCTCTGGGACACTGCAACCCCTTCTTCCCACTAGTGGCCCACACAATATATCAGAATTACCTTCACAGTATACACTTACCCCAGGTCTGGTTCCGCACTGGGACCTCCTGTGAAATGAGATACAGTGCAACAATCACAGTACAGTACTTTAACATAGACAAATACCATCAGGCAGTATAACTTGCTGAAACAAGCAGCTCTGATTTATTTAGGGGATATAACAAGGACAGGGAAATCAGGTTAATTAGCTTATCACTCTAATAATCTCCTCATGGCTCTTGCACAGGCGTATCCCTATCAGTTACTGTCCCTGGGTACCCAAGCCCTAGTGGCTAGTCCAAACCGTGGCAGCTGGTAGGGGCCCTTTCACACAGAGAAAAGGAGAATTAAACAGTCAGCAGTACAGTAATTCCATTTGGATTTAATGTGGCAATTCAACAGGAGCGACCTGAATTAGTACTCACGACCTCCAAATAAGATAGGGTCCTTCAATGTCAGCAGGGCTCACTTGAGGTACACAAACCTCTTCACACATCCATATAAAAGAAAGCACTATACCAGGCAGGCTGCATCTGTATCCCGATCGCAATTACTGCACAATACCGGGAGAACACATGCAGATTCAGTTCCTGACAGACAGAGTGCAATTTTCAGCAATTCCTCCAGTCTTCTACAGAGTGAGCCTGGTTTCTACTCTTCAGAGATCCTTTGATTCTTTTCACAGGACGGATTCAGTCCCACAAGCTGTTACACAAGCTGCAGACCGGAACTCTGGGCCTTACACATGCTTGACTAAACTGCACACTGAAAAGCACAGGGCTCCTTCCTTCCTTCTTCACTGCCAAAGCTCAACTGAAACTCCAACCGACAAAACCGGCACTTCCTTTGAGTTCCTCCCAGTTCTTGACTGGATTGGCTGTCACCACAATAGACTGCTGCTGTTGGTCCAAAAGGCACTGAAGTCTAAACTACATCTCCCAGAGTCACTGCCCATACAATCCTCTTGTGGCTGGCTCAGATTATGAGTCCAAGTTCTGATTCGTCTAAGGCACCATTTTAGAGCTAGCTTACCCCACACTGATTGGTCCAGTTCAGCAGTTCAAAACTAGAATGGGGAACTAGCAGACACAGTTCTGACTGCAAAGAAAGCAGGTTAGACAAACTGTAATTTCATTATTACTCTAAATAATTTCTGGCAAACAGTTACATCTTTCAGATAGGTTCCCTTTGCACTCCTAGTGACTGCAAAATGAAGTGAATTGGCAGCAGCTCGAGTGGTACTCAGAGAAGCACACAGTCCCCCCATATAAACTAATTATGTCTGCAAGCAGACAGCTCTTAAAGAGACAGTACCAGAGGCTCTAAAAACACTCACTGATAAATGGCTTAAATGCCAAACACCATTCAGGCTTGGAGCATTCAAGCAAGCTCCTGGAAGTCTTTTGGGAACCCCCATTTGCAGGGGGGTTACAGGAGGATTTCAGTTTGCAAGCACAAGGTCATCAAGTACAGGAGTGAGGTTTATGGATTTGAAGGAGCGTTGGACTAGGTACTTTGGGGTGGATTTGGGGCGGTGAATTTTTTGGACTAGGTAAATGATATGGTGATCACTTAGGGAATCTGGTAATAGTCCTGCATTTATGACCCAGTGTGGGTGGTTGGTGAGAGCCCAGTCAATTAGTGAGTGGTTGCTCGTTTTGAGGTTTTGACGTGTGGGCTCGGTGATGGTCTGCAATAGGTTTAGTGCGGATATAGCTGTCCAGGTTTTATTGAAGGATGGAGCTAGCCAATTGGGGTTGAAATTTCCCAAAATATATAGTTCTCCAGTTGGGGATTAGCAGAAGATTTGCGCTAGGAGTCGGTGACACCTGTTGCCGGTATGCCAGGCCGGCAGTAAACGCCAGCTATGTAGATCGGGAGACAGAAAGGAAGTGACAGTCGCAGCAGTAGCAGTTCATAGGTGAGGGGTTCTGTCTTGGCTAGACTACCGAGAACTGCAATTCAGAGTTTACATAGATGGCCATGCCGCCTCCTCTAGATGACCTGTCCTGGCGGGCCAGTGTGTAGCCTGGGATAGTAAGCGAGGGATCAGAGATATTCCTATTTAGCCATGTTTCAGAGAGGATGAGGACATCGGGGGCATAGTGAGCTGTGAATAGCTGGAGAGAATAAAGTTTGAGGGGTAGACTTCTTATAATTACGTGCAAGAGATGCAGGCCACGAGGGAGTTGGACTCCAGTGGGGGTTTTGGTTGTGTTATGGGAGGAATCTGCTGCATTTGGTAAGATGGGGGTGATTAGAGGGCCTGGGTTTGGGTGTATGTCCCCTGCTGCAAGGAGCAGGAGGCCAATAGTGAGGTAGTGTGTAAACACGTGTACATACCGTAATGCTGATGAGCGACATCTTGGTAGTGGGATGGAGTGACTCGGGGCGGCATGCCAGGAGGTAGTTAAATGCAGAATTACCCAAGAGTGTGAGGGGGTCAGGAGGAAGGGGCAGGGAAGGAAGGTGAAGTGGGACCAAACATGATTGGGTGATGGGATGGTCACCAAGTTAGAGGGAAAATGGGGACTGCCAATGTGCAGTAGTATGGGGGGTGGCAGGTTAGGCAGAGTTGGTGGCATGTTGGACAGGAGTGGTGGGAGGTAGGTGCATAGGACAGTAAGAAGGAGCATGTGTCCGGGCAGGGGAGACATGATTCCTGATCACTGGGTGTGGCAGTGGAGTCACAGCTCTAGGAGCCCTGTAGTGTTAGTGAGAGATCTAAGGGACTGGGCAGCCCGTAAAATGAGTGGCTGAAGGCTGAGCTTCAGCAGCCCAATGAAGAGAGATGCTCAGATGGCCAATGAAGGAGGTGCCAGGATATGGGGTGGGGGAAAAAGCATATTTAATCAGTGGAGAGAGTGGGGGAGGGCAAGGGGGCCGAAAAAAATGGGTTCTGCTCCACCACAGCTATCCATATATATGCAGAAGATACTGTCCTATTCACCTCCGGCTCCTCCCCAGAAGAGGTAGTTGCCAACCTCCAGGCTGATTTTAACAAAGTTCAGCTCTGGTTCAGCTCTCACCAGCTCTCCATCAAAGATAAAAAAAACTGTCACCATGACATTTGGTTCAAGGCAATGACTGTCCAGGCTCCCTTCCCTCCCCTCCTTCCACACCCTGGATGGGACAACACTGGAGGATGCCACTACCTTCCGTTACCTAGGGGTATGGCTTGACCACCACCTATCCTTCTCCGATCGCATTGATGCAATCATGAAAAAACTGTGCCCTAAGCTTGGTGCCCTCTATAGGAACCACTGTAACCTCCCCCTTACCGTGAAGCGCGAGATTGTGCAGAAGATGATCCTGCCATCATTTGACTACTGCGATATAGTCTACAGTGCAGCTCACAAGTCTACCATGGCCAAACTGGACCCCCTATTCAACGTGTTCTGCCATTTTGCTCTCGATGCCCCACCCCGTACCCATCACTGCGCTCTCTACTGCTCCCTAGCTTTCCCATCCCTTGACAATCACCGACTACTGCACTGTACCAAGTTTGTCTCAAAACTCTGGCTTGGCACCCTCCTGTCTTACCTTTCCGCCATGCTACTGCCAGCCCCCACCCCCACTCATGCCCTCAGGTCCCTTGACTCCCGTCAACTACTAATCCCTAGGCGCAGGACCAATGTTGGCCAATCAGCCTTCTCTCACCTCTTCCCTAAACTCTGGAATGACCCCCCCCCTCACCAAATTCGCCTCTCCTCCTCCACCTACTTCCTATCCTCCACGCTGGCAAGTTACCTTACAGTAAACTGCTCCTGTGCTTGATAACTCAAGAGCTGGTCCATATCCCCCCCCCACACCCCTCGTCTGCCTGACCAGCAGCACCTAGCTTACGCTATGGATGCTGGCTTATTTTGACCAACTATGGCTTTTACTTGTCTCGTGCTCTCGTTGTCCCGTCCTAAGCTGCACTTGTTACTTGTTTGTTCTAAACTGCTTCAGTGACACGTGTTCCATATGCTATGTGCTTGTGACATGTATACTGTGTACATTGTACCTAACTGCAACCAAAGTGTTATCTCGTCCGAAACCTGTATAATATGTTACCTCATACCACTGTAAATCATCTTAAATGTAATAATCAATTGATAACCTGCATGTTATCCTCCCACTGTACCCCCTTCCCCCCAGGTCGCACCGGGAGATGAGCTTCCTGCTCAGTGTGCCTTTCCTGGTGAAACATTTCAATAAATAAATACATAAATAAAGTACTGGGGTTAAAGCATCAGCAAAATGTCAGCCCCCATTCAGTTCACCAGCAGTCCATATGTGCTCCCACTTTCCAGTCCTAGTGTAGCCAGGAAGAACATGCCACACCTTTAATTCACCCACAGTCTGTTAGCCCCAACATTTTCCTCCCAAATGAGCCTACTCTCAAACATCTGTGATCCATGGTTCCATAATCACTGCCCCTGTAATACTATCCCCCAAGTGGCAAGATCAGCTCTTTAATATTCATGTGGGGCTCATTAATATTTATGAGCCCTGCTACATACTCCGATCGAAACCCTTTATTTATTTAATCCTGGAGGCTTTCCTTTCACCTCATTAAGGTCTCCGGTCCCCGTTTAGATCAGCGGGGCACCGGGACCATGAACACATCCCTCGACTTGACCACAACGGTGGTTGGAAACATCAAAGAGCGCCCCTAGGCGCATGTGTGAGTGCCGGCCCGAAAGCAAACATGCCAGCAGCTTGTGTCCAAGGATTTAAGCCCAAACTGAGCTAAAACAACATACTGGGCTGTTCAGGGAAGTTGGAGAGGACCAGGGGCACCAGAAGAACCGGGGGGAAGAAAATAAAAACAAAAACAAACGGGTTCGCCGGCAGCACATAACCGGGCAAATAAGGTAAGCTCCCAGAGGGGGGTTACACATGAGTTCCAGTATTCAGTGTAAACTGCAAAGCACAGTCAGCTGCACTTAATGTTTATGGCTGCATAACGCAGCTATGCAAGACAACTCATCACGAGTTAAGGAGACAAAATGGGAAAGCTGAACAGATGCACACTACTTACAGCACTCATAATGAGTCTGACTGGCTTATTAGCATGCATTAGATTGCTGCACTGTCACTCCCTAGTGACCAGCAGCTGAACCCACCCTTTCTCCAATCCCAGTGGCACTCTACACCCATCTCCAGGCACCAGAGTAAGTAGGACCAATGACAGTCTTCAGGACTTGAGCTGCAGAGCCAGTACGATGCAGTCGTGGTGACTGATAACAACCCACCCAGCTTCTTGTGCTGGAGACCAGACGCACAACAGCAAGTCTGGTGCCCATCAGGTTTTTCCCTGTATCAAGCAACGCAACTGACAGTACTTGTGTGAACTGTAAGAACAAAATATAAAGTCCAGAAATCTTGGCATCAGTATCACTGGCTTGAGAGGAGAGGCACAAACACTAAGCCCCAATGCTTCAAGGCAGATGCCTGTCTGTCAGGAAGAGGAGCCGAAGCAAACACTTGATGTTTATAAACCACAAACAGGATACTTCCTAGTGATGGAGTGAAGAAGTGATGAAAAAAAAGTGAATGCAGCCAGCCCAGTGGCATGGCAGGTGGTGTCATAGCTTGCCACTCCGATGACCCGGGTCCAAGAACGGACCAGGGTAACTTGGGGGTGGCCAGGGGAAGAAGGATTGAGCATCCTTTGATGGCTCTCCTCCTTTATGGAATGGGACCAGCATGTATCACTGCTTCCCTGCCACCTAGTGGAAGCTAGGAGGCACAGCAGTGGTCAACTACCTAGCTGGCTAGGTGCAGGCGAAGGGACGAGCTGTGTCTTCAAGCAGTGCAGGCTCCCAGTTGGGAAGAAACTGAGAGGGAAGGCATCTCCACCAGCAGGATGCCGTCAGCAACCCCACCGGCTCCACATCCCCTACCGAGGCACCCACTCTCCCACAGAGGGAAGAAGAAAAAGATGGGGTTAGGCCAGAGTGAGGTGGGTGACAGGGGCTGGGGGTCACCGTTAGAAGGGGGTTGGTGGGGAGGAACAGGAGGCAAAAGAATAGAAGTTAGAAGGAAAAAATGACAGTGAGACACACAACAAAGTTTAGCTGGGCCAGGAGAGTGGGGGAGGTAGACACAGGTAATAAATAGGGATGAGCTAGTGATGAAAGGTACAAAAGAGCAAGCGCAATGGTGTGTTTTACAAAAGTGCTTACAACTCTGTGTGAGAACCACCATTCCACTCATAGCAAGACAGCCTGGTTCAGTGCAGAATGCATATTCAAACTTCTGGAAGAAACTGAAAAGGCTGGATTGCCAAGAAAATCACTGAAACTGAAAAAACATATAGGCCTACAGTATGTGAAAGAAAGCAGAATGGTGGTGGTGCACCCATCTGCATTAAGGGGCTGGGTGCCTCACATCACCACCAGGCTGCCATGGATGTCTGCAGTCTCTCCTGCATTCTTGTCTCACTCACTTTTGAGGGAGACTCATATCCAGACAGAAACAACAGTGTGGTGCCACCGCCTAGAGCAAGATTTAAGTGGGCCTGGTGACAGGTCAGCAGGGGTGCCAACGGGGGAGGGGGACAGCCACGACAATTGTCCCAGGCCCAGGTGGCTCAGGGGGGCCCATATTTACACATTTATATGTCTTGGGGATGGAAGGGGGCCCCAGACCTAAAGGTGTGTTCCGGACCCGGAAATTTCTATCGGTGCCCCTGCAGGTCAGTACAACCCCCGGGATGCTGTACCTGCCCACCTCCCCACTGTGGTCACTCCTCCCGCAGAACCCAAACAAATGCAACAGTTCCCCCAAATCAGCATGTACTGTATTACTGGGGAGTCATTATATGTGGTTCATAGCTCAGTGCTTATGTAACATATTTGAATGATGTAAATGGTTGTTGGATACAGAGGCCAGCATAGAATGATTTGAGCTTAGGTACTTGGATGCTTGAATTGAGTCATTTGATAATTTTTGATGGTTTTGGCCTTTCTCTGTATCCCACCTGTAGGAAGGAAGGAGGCTTGGTTTAGAATTATGGAGCCCCCCGGTGGGATAAGAGTGCCGCAGAAGGAGGAGGTGTCGGGGAGGATGGAGGGTGAGTGCGACTCGCTCTAAGCAGAGCAGGAGTTAACTGTTCTCCTTCAGTAGGCAGTGGGGGAGGAGCTCTTCCCCACATAATCCCGGGAATCCCTTTAATTATGTGTGGTTCATAGCTCAGTGCTTATGTAACGTATTTGAATGATGTAAATGGTTGTTGGATAAAGAGGCCAGCATAGAATTATTTGTGCTTAGGTACTTGGATGCTTGAATTGAGTCGTTTGATAATATTTGATGGTTTTGGCCTTTCTCTGTATCCCACCTGTAGGAAGGAAGGAGGCTTGGTTTAGAATTATGGAGCCCCAAAAAGAATAATATCAACGATTGTTCAGTAACTGAATGCTGAAGAAGTCGTGCATAACAACTTAATGATAAGAATAGACGATCACCTCCTCCAACTCCGGAGAGTGTGACCAGTAGCACTCAGGAGAGGAAAAACCTCTGAGGACCCATGGCTACTGACCTGCCCGTCCTTCTGGGCATACTAAAGGAGAGAGATCCTAATTAAACTAAATTAATCAGCTAATCTGAATTCACATTTGTAGAATTCAATCCAGATGAATGGAGCTTAAGAAAGCTGAATTATAAATGTCCATTGAAATAATTTCTTTCTAATAAAGTCCGAGAATCTATGTATAATTCGGAATGATGGAGAGTAGATATATGAAGAACAGTCTTCCGTACTTCAGTTGATAGAGGGCATAATCCAGGGAATTGAATGATGGTGGAGATGAAGTTGATGACTGACGAATTCAATACAAGAGCAGAAATAATTTCATCCAAGCTTGATGTCTACGAGGCAGAACGAAATCAAAGTAGTATGACGTCCAGGTTTCTAATAGGGCTTGTATAGTACGAGGAATGAGAGAAGGCTTGAGGCCAGGCTATCGAGTGATGAATTCAGTTCTGATAGGAAATATAGTCTTAGGAATTGATATGAAGCAATGGCTGTAGAGTTGAGCTGGAATAATGGCATGTTGTATATGATAATCGGAGACACTGGTGCGATTAATGAAGCATCCAAGTAGTATAATGCGGTGAGCCCAAATGAAAGAAGGCAGTCGAACTGAATCCAAAGCGAGAGGCAGTAGGAGCAGGAGTGCATCAACGTAGGCAAATGTGTAGGAACAGGATGTGGTAACCAGCCCCTGAAGAAAACGTAGCCGAGACAGCTGGCAGGATAGGAGAGAGGCGGCTGATTCCAGTATGGGAAACCCAGCTAGACCCAGGAATGACTGTTGGCATAAATGAAGTGATTGAGTCCTTCGATGTGCAGGAATCCAACAACTGGACAGGTACGGAATCACTTGGAAGAGACTGAGACGGAGACATGGCAACTGCACGAGAGGAATAACATGGAAAACTGAAGGCATGCAAATTCGAGGCATGAAGTAGACGAGACCCGATGAGTCTGAGATGGAGATAACTTAAGAAGCGGAGTCCAAGGAAACAGCAGAGTCACAGGGCCGAAGTAGGAAGAGCACAAGCAGGAGAACGAAAGTCCGCAGGAGACGCCAACCAAGTCCTGGAAAGAAGCAGCTGTAATTCCACAGCTGAGGCGACAGGGCAAAATATCCAAGATAGCAACCCCGGAAGCTGCTGAATGAGCACTGAGGCAATCTGAAAGCGTTTATGAGTATGAGGACCATCCACTGATTCGGAGAAGTAGGAGGCACCAGGCATGTAGGGGGAGCAAAGCTGAGATGGTAACAAATGTCCCAAAAGGTGAAGCATCAGGGAGTACAGGGCTGAGGCAGCAAAAGCAGGTATGCATAAGTAGAATGGAATCACCAGGTCCCGAGCTGGGCGAGGCTGAAGGAGAACAGAAGTAGGTGAACCTCCCAGCCCGAAGGGCGAAGGCAGGTCAGAGAAGCAAGCGAGTAGGTAAGTAGACCTCCCAGCCTAATGGGCGAAGGCAAGTCGTAGAGCATGAATTAGTAGGTAACCTCCTAGCCCGGTGGGCGAAGGCAGGGCAGAGAAGCAATCGAGTAGGTAGGTAGACTTCCCAGCCCAATGGGCAAAGGCAGGTTGCAAAGCAGGCAAGGAGTAGGGAAACCTCCCAGCCCGAAAGGCGAAGGCAGGCCGGAAAGCTGAATCACCAGGCTCGAGCTGCGCGAGCAGACAAGTAAAGGAGGTAAACTTTCCAGCCCGATGGGCGAAGGCAGGGCGAAGAAGCAGACGAATATGGTGTAGTAGTATATAGGAACGGAGGACCTCTAGCGCTCATAGGGACATAGGACTGAGAGAGGCAGCAAACATCCAGGAACTGACGGTATGCGATATACCTGTAGGAGAAATTGGTCCAATCAGGGAAACAATAAGAAAAGTACATCAGGGAATACTGGCCGAGGCAGCAGTACGATCTCCGGAAATTGAACAAACATGGGAAGGAGCATCCATTGCAGCAAAGGTAGGCCGTAATCAATGAGCATCTCGATAGGAAGTATTCAGGATATGGATGCGAGACCAAATGAGGGAAGGACGTGCGGCTGAACCATGTCAATTAGCTGATGGGAGGTAGAAAGTAGGAGTGAGGATGATGTGCCATTCAATCAATAAGTGCATAGGAAACAGTAGCTAAGTCCCACGAGGCTAGCATGCAGCTGGACTCCCCTCAAGTCAGCTGTAAATAATAGAGTGGCAGATAGCCCCACGTAAGCTAGCAAGCTCAGCTGGACCACACGAAGGAAGGCCAGGAAACAGTGGCAGCTAAGCCCAAAAGGGTAGCCAAGCACGGCAGACTGACTCATAAGTCGGCCGATAAGGAAGTAGAATAAATAATAAACAGAGCAGTAACATGATAAGCATCCAGGGACATGAAACAAATTCAGAGACACAATGCAAGTAAGCCAAAATTAAGCTCCAGTGGAGGTGAGAGCTGCAGCATCCTGGTCTCGAGTAGCATGGCGGAAGACAAGACAGCCTGAAGTGTCCAATATCGATGGAAAAGCAGGGATGATGGACAGCAGGAAGGAACCATAAAGGGCATGACGAGACATACAACCAAGGCGTAAGGCAGAAGTCCAGAGGTCGAGGCAATGAGGAACGCCTTGCCAGAAAGTTCCCAGCGAGTTGCAAACAGGGAGTAATAAATATAAGGCAAGGACTGCATTGTACACGTCCAAAAATCCTGGTAGCCCGCCATATGACATCTGAACAAAAAGATGCAGCTGATCGCGAAGTAGAAATCTTTCGGAACGAGGAATAGCCCCTTAGATGGATAGGTGGAATGTAGAGTAATGAACTGGAAAGCAGGCCAAAACCCAGAGCCACTCCGGTCACCACGAGACCCTGAACAAGTCAATGAATTACACAGTCTGAAGTGCTCCAAATCGCTTCCCGGATCTGACAGGGACAAATACAGGCAGGCAACATGCAGAGTGGTAGGCAGGGCACCCAACAATAACGCAGCAGCACAAGCGAGTACCAGGGCTAGCGTATAGGATCGCCGAATGCCGAACAGCATGGAGGAGGAGCAAACATGGTGGTTGAAGCCAGACTGGGGAGACCCATAGAGCAAGCAGAGGGATCCTGCAGCAATCGGGCGCTCGGCAGACTGCAGAGCAAAAGGCAGCACGGCAGCGAACTAAACAGCATGGGACAGCGGCTGCTAGGAAAGAATAGGACAGCAGCAGTAAAACAGGGAGAGCAAAGCATAGTGACATGGAGAGCGTAAGAAGAGAGAGGAAGAGAGCGGACGGCTACAGGAGACGGAGCGCAGCATGGCAAGGAGAATAGCCACAGGACACCCCTAGAAGAAAGACAAGGTATGAAACAAACAGAACAACAAGAGGACAAAAAGGAGGGGGGAGAACAAACAAACGTGCAGGACAGGAGGAATGGGAGGGGGCAAGTAAAAACAGGCAGGAAGAGAGCAGCCACGAACCTGCACAGCACGCCAGCGAATGCGACTCGCTCTAAGCAGAGCGGGAGTTAACTGTTCTCCTTAAGTAGGCAGTGGGGGAGGAGCTCTTCCCCACATAATCCCAGGAATCCCTTTAATTATTGAGAAATGGCTTTAGAAACAAACACTTTAGGGCCGTCCCAATGGTGCAGTGGGTTGAGATGCCGGATGCCACACTACTAATCATGCCAGAGACCCGGGTTTAGAAGCTGGCTCAGGTCACCAGTGGTAAGCTAAGGGAGGGATCAAGCATCCAACAACTGCTCTCCTCCTGGGGAGGGGGGAGTTACTGCATCACTCCTGTATGTGTGCAGGTGGGGTGGTTGGGCAGCAGCTGTGACACAGGGCATGGACGGCCAGTGTCAAAGGCTTGTTAGGTGTATGCCTCCATGCACACATGCAGCTGTGTCACTGCATGCTGCCTGGTTGGTGAGAAAGAACAAGGAAAACTGGGGGCAGGGCACCATGAAGCTGTGCTCGCTTCAGCAGGCACCATTGCCCCAGGACCCTGTTGGTATTGGGATGTGGACTCTGGGGAAAGAGATGGCCTATCCCTCATAGCTCTGCCAAAGAGGGGCAATCTGTGGGGGACTTCAGACGGGTGAGTCCTGTGGGAGATGGTGGCTGGTAAGAGTGGTGAGCAGGGGGTAAGAGCTTCAGCCTGGGGAGAAGAAACCTATATGAAAAAAAGAACAAAACACTTACTTCAGGGAACCCACTGAAAAGGGAAACCAAAAAGGTTAAAGTAAATGATTCCCAACTGTGCGGTAGTACAGTACTGTATTTCCAGGGCCTCACACAGGCTTGGCCTTTACTACATGCTTACAGTAGCTGCTGCCACTTACAAGACCCATAGCAGGCACGACTAAATAACAGTCTTCCCTGGCTGCCACTAACTCAGCCCAACAAGGTGCAGCCTTCGTTCTCAGTGCCCACCCCCCCACTGCTTGTCACGATACAGTAGAAGAACAATCAGCATTTATATAGTGCTTTTCCTATACACTGTTTCCCAAAGTGCTTTATAAGCAATGCTGAGCTGGTAGTGAAGTGACTGAATGTGTAGTGGCAGCCATTTTACACATTAACACTCACACGCAGTCTTGGACAGTTGCATGAACTGGTTTTGTGGGAAGGGGTGTTGCCCAGGACAATGGGGAAAAATCCAATACACTTCCAAAGAGTACCTTCGGTTCTTTTACTTCCACCTGGACACCACCAGAGATGGGCAGAAGGGACCTCGGTTTAACATCTCATCTAAACTACAGTGCACCCCCCATACTGCACTTGAGAAGCAGCATTGATGGTATGAGTCCATTCCCGGTGTGGGACCAGAACCCATGACTTTCCAGCCCAGAAGCAGATGGTCTACCAACTGAGCCACACTGAAATCTAGTAACAGGATGGTGCTCCTTTAAAGGAGGTTCTCGAGGCCACTACCTTCTCCCTTCTGGTACTAGGATGATTTTATTATTATTTTATCAGAGCTCCTTTAAAAGCAGTCCCTGAAGAGCATTTTGGTTCTAAGCATTAGCAAGGACCTCGCCGGAGGTCTTTCATAGTGATATTGGAACGCAGTTCAAGGGAATGAGTCCCAATCTGGCTGGCAGTCTTAATCCTCTTGACACTAGAAGTGTCACCACCTGGCAAGGCTGAGTGCAATACTGACTGTACAGCGATGATTTCAGTTAGCCATGCGTAAACTGGAGAGCATCTTTCTCTCTGTGTTCAGTGCTTAGTTAGTGCAAAATGATCTTGTAGAGTTTCTGTTTTCTTAAAAGAGACACCGAGTGCATTCTTATTTTTTATCCAAGCTATATTTAGTAAACACAGCTGTTTATTTAAAACAGGATCTCTGCGGAAAAAGAATGGATCGTGCTCCCTGTTAAAAAAGAAGCCCATCAAATCATTCAAGTTTAAAGGAAAATGGCACAAAGTTATTATTTCACCCAGTGCTGTAAAAACAGCCAGAGATGGGGTTCTGACCATAATTGAAATTTTTACAGTACCTTTTGGCATGTGTTTTATCATTTATTCTTAGAGGGTCATAACTTTCAAAGCTAAGTGATGCCCCTGGGCATCTCACAAGCACCAGGCGGCTTCTTGTGCTCACAGTATGCTAATGAGAGCTGCTGACTACCTTTTCCTTAAATGAAAAACGATCTTGGTGTTCAGTGTTTTGGATCACCTAATGAAAACTACAGTCCCAGTGCTATAAGTCAAACGTGGTGGAACTCTCAGTCCTCTCATTTAAAGATCTAAGTGCTGAAAGTGTAATGTTTTCTGACACTGCATTTGAATCACTGTACTGTTAAAAACTATCACTTGTCTGGTTAACAAAATGACTCTCTGGGGTCTCAAGTCTAAAAAAAGGTACATTTAATTTTGAACACATCACCTGGAGGAAAAGTAACATTAGCTCTGGAAATGGAACCTACCAGACCCACATTTCTGAAAAAAGAAAGAGCACCATTGAAGTCACTATTTTGAGCCCTGTTACCTCTAAGGCAATTGGGAGAATGCCTGCCCTACAGGGACCTTGCAAACAAACCAGCTTTGTGTGCAAGGTCGATACTACTCTGATAGTTAGACTCTCTGAACATACAGGTATGAATAAAGCAGGGGCAGATCTAGATTTTTTTCAAGGGGGTAGTAACACTTTCTTGAAAATATAAATGGTTCCTTTAAAAGACTTAGATGTGGCTAAAATAGCTACTGTTTTCTGGGCCAAGAAGGGGTAACAGGTGCTTCCTCGCTACACAGCTGCATCCGCTGGTATCTGAAAGAGCAGATGACCAGCCTTTTTTCCTTTTAATCTATGCTGAATTAAGCTTCTAGAAATCAGATGGCCGTATGAAAAACGATGTCTTATTGCAAGGTATTAATATGCTTGAAATCTGTAAAAGAGGAAGATACTGCGTGTTTTTCTCGCTTCTCCACCCTGTTGTAAATTAAATGTCTGATTTTATCATTTTTAATAAAAGAAGTTAAAAAAAGATATATTTCAAGATAGGAATAAAAAGGACAGGCTTAATGGATTGTATGGGTATTTTTCTATCCTCTTTTCTCTGTTTGTACATTAAAGGCTTCTAAGGCAGAAACAGGCTTGCGCCAGCATGACAGGTGAGGGAAGAGGTGCAGGGACCGCATGTAGGGTGTATGATGAGGTAAAAGAGGTACAGCAGTGGAAGGAGCAGCAGCAGAGGAGACTGCAGTCTGGAAGTGCAGTAGACAGCTGGGCAGCAATTCCAGGAAGAACAGGCAGAGTCATCAGGTACCCCAGGTGGCAGATGTCAGTGCCACTAGGGAAAACTACTTTCCAGGTGACATACTTCAAAGCAGCAGCTGCCACAGGCTCAAAAAGAAGAAGCCTCCATCAGCTGGGCAATACACAGATTCAGGTCTTATGGGGGCAGCATCCCTACTGGAGGGTACAGATGATTAAGGCCTTTAAAGAACCATTTTAAAATGGGTTTGTAGGCCATTGATCTGTGTTTGCAAGCTGATGTATGAGCTGATGCTGCTGCCAAATGCACCTTCAGAGTCAAAGGCCTTAGGCCCAGAGACTAGAGGTGGACTAGGTAGTCTAGAACTGTGGACATATCTGTTTAGGAGAGCACCATAAGGAAAAATATTTCCCCACTTTGGAATTTAAGTTTTCCCTGTTGCTGATTTCCACTTCCATACTTTTTCAGAAAGATTCAGCCCAAAGAACTCTGACCCCTCAAAAACCATGCCCTGAGGCACAGAGGTCTCAGATCTGGGAATGTTATCCTGTCCTGGGACACTGTCAACAGGTTGTGCCTCAGGGGCAGGTTGATAAACTGTCTACTGGAAAGGGACAGGGTCATGAAGAACCATGTTTGTCTGGCCCAAGCCTGGAACAATTAGAATCACTATTGCCGACTTCCCTCTCAGTTTTACCGGTACTCAAAATGAAAATGGGAAGGGAGGGACCTGTAAAAACTTTCCCTAACCAGCTGAGTAGTAAAGTGTCCTCTGGGATTGAACCCACTACTGGGGGTCTGCAACAAAAAAGTGGAGCTGATTGTTCTCCCAGGGGATGAACAGATCTATTTCTGGTGAACGCCTTCTTCTGAACACTGATGCCAGCACTTGCTGATTTAGGGCCCACTCTTGATTTCCCTGGCTGATCCTGCTCAAGGAGTCTACTACTACACTGCCTTTCCCTGGTAGGTGTATTGTGGATAGCTGCACCTCCAGGGAATATTTATTTTATTTTATTTATTTATTTATTAGAGCATTGGTTTACAGACCTTTGAGTCAAAGACTCATTTACAAAGGCACCTCGTCAAGAGAGCAATACATAATGATAATAATAATAAATAAGAAAACTTTATTTATTAAGCGCCTTTCAAGCACCAAGGCACTGTACAAAATAAGCATAAAACAGAACCATATATAAAATCTGAATAACAACAATCTTCAATATTAACAATAAAACCAGAGACATATATAAAATCAAATGACAGCACTCTCAAGTCAAAAAGGCTTGAGTCCAAAGATGGGTCTTGAGTTCGCGCTTAAAGATCTCCACGGATGTGCATTCCCGAAGCTGGCGAGGCAGAGAGTTCCAGAGGGTTTGGGCAACAAACATAAAAGCCCAAGCCCCTGACGATTTTAAAAGAACCCTCGGAAACTCCTGCAACCCCTAGTCAGCTGAACGGAGTTGTTGTACAGGGGTATAAGGAATCAGAAGCTATTTCAAGTAGTTGGGGCCAAGTCCGTGCAGGGCTTTGAAAGTCAGAAGATCTACTTTAAAGGTGATCCGCCACTGTATAGGCAGCCAGTGCAGATCGTGCAAGACAGGGGTAATATGCATCCTTCTCATACCCCTGTCAACAACCTAACAGCAGCATTCTGTACTAGCTGCAAGCAGCGGATATCAACCCTAGGAAGTCCCAAGTAAAGGGAGTTGCAGTAGTCAAGGCGAGAGGTCACAAAAGCGTGGACCAACACAGGTAGATCACAGGACGGAACAAGATGCTTCACCCTGGCAATGTTCCTAAGATGGTAGAATGCAGACTTAATGACTGCTGACACCTGATAATGAAGGGTCAGCCCGTCATCAAGTAGAATACCCAGGTTATGCACTCGATCAAAGGTAAGGAGCTGATCTCCCCCCAGGAATAAACCAGAAGGCAGATCAGACCTCAACCCCTCTATCCTGTGACCCGGGTCTACAACCATAGCCTCAGTTTTACCAGTGTTCAACCTTAACCAGCTCGAATTCATCCAATCATGGATTTCAGCGAGTCAGTTGTTAAATACCGAGAGAGTACTATCCTGGTCGGGTGCAAAAGACAGGTAGAGCTGGGTATCATCAGCATAGCAGTGAAACCTAAGCCCATACCATCTTACAATGTCTCCGAGGGGCAGCATATACACTGCAAACAACATGGGAGAGAGCGTCGAGCCTTAAGAAACCCCACACTGCAGAGAGAAAGGGTCAGAGGAAAAAATCCCCAACACAACTCTCTGTGTTCTCCCAGATAAAAAAGAAGTAAACCATCTGAGCACTGTACCAGTCAGTCCACAGATGGTCCTCAGGCACTCGAGCAAAACCCCATGGTCTACAGTGTCAAAAGCTGAAGAAAGATCAAGGAGAACCAAGATAGAACGATTTCTCCGATCTCTCGCCATCAGGAGATCATTGAGCACCCGAACCAGAGCAGTCTCGGTACTATGCCTCTTACGAAAACCAGACTGGAGCGGTTCGTAGATATTATGGATGGTCAAATGGTCCTCCAGCTGGATTGATACTACCTTCTCAATAACCTTCCCTATAAAGGGAAGGTTAGAGATAGGTCTGTAATTGACAAAAACATCTGGGTCCAAAGAAGCTTTCTTCAACAGTGGGGTTACCACCGCTTCCTTCAAGGAGCTAGGAAACTCACCCATTATTTGAGCCATCACAGCAAACAAAAAAGTACAGTCCATAACGCTCAGATTAAAAAAGCAACCAGTGTTACAGGAATTCACTGGTGGTACAAGCTTGGTAATAGGTAGATCACAGTAGTCATAATATAGGTAGACAAGTACCACGTCAGGTGGCAACCAGAGATATTTTATTACATTAGTCAGCAGATGTTGCCTGAGACCCCAGGCATATACTGCAAAAGTAGACAGGACAAACCCAGCCTAGGGGTGAGGGTAAGGGGCAGGTGGGGGATTAAGTGCAGTTGCAGCAGCGAGTGCTTGTCAGACGGCTTCTAATGGAGACCTTGAAAGGACCAAGCTTAGTGGAGTCAGCTATGTTGGCTGGGAGGGAACTGAACCAGGAGGGAGCCCATTAGCAAAAGGATCTCTGGGCCATAGAGGTCCTTACCCTGGGGATAATAAGGGGAGGTTTTGACAGTGCTGCGGGTGGAGACTGAGGGGGAGGCATGCTGCAGGGAAGTGGTGACCCCAGGGGGGTGAGCCCTAGCAGGGTCTTTTTTACAAGAAGGCAGGTTTGGAAGCGGAGTCTTTCTTCAAGGTTGAGCAAGTTGGTGGTGGAGTATAGCAGGCATGTATGGGTGCGCCTAGGGGCTCCCAGCATTAGCCTGCAGGCCTTGTTTATAGAGAGCTGGATTCTTGCAAGCACAGTGTTGTCAGTTGCAGCATAGATGGGTAGCCCATAGTCAATTAGCAACAGGACAGAGGAGGTGATTGCCAATCTAAGGGCCTCTTGTGGTAGGCAATCCCTATGGCGGTATAACAGTCCAATCCTGACACTGGTGGCAGCAGAAAGGGCATTGATATAAGACTGGAAGGAGAGTGCTGAATCAATGGTCGTGCCCAGATACTTGTAGGAGGAAACCTGCTCAATGGGGTTTAGTGTGCTAGGCAGTATCACCAGAGGGGCACCACTGGCTTTGCTTTGGCAATGCGAGAAGAGCATTGCTTTGGTCTTTTTTAGGTTCAGGACTAGCCTTCGTGATGTGAACCAATGCTCAACTCTATCAAAAGTTTGTTGGAGGGTGGCCTGAAGTGTGTTGGGATTGGGGTCAGAGGCGAAGAGCACAGCATCATCCACATAGAGGAGGATCTTACTTGGGCAGGCCGAAGGGAGGGAGTTGAGGTAGAAACTGAAGGGGAGAGGGCCTAAAATGGAGCCTTGGGGAACCCCAGAGTGGACAGGTCGTGTGTCAGATAGGGTGCTATTGATTTTTACACACTGAGTTCTGGCAGCGAGGTAGCTGGTGAATCATGCAAGGGGGCCGGGAGAGAAACCAAGGCATCTGAGGGAGCCAAGCAGGAGGGGATGGCAAACCATGTCAATGGCCTTGGAGAGGTCAACGAACACGGCACCGGCAGGACTTCCGGCATCATAAGCAGAGTGCAGTAAGTTGGAAACATAGAAACATAGAATTTGATGGCAGATAAGGACCGCTTGGCCCACCTAGTCTGCCCATTTCCCTACCTGATGGATAAGCTGCAGATTCTAGTTAATCAACAGCTTACTTCCTCCTACCCCCCACTAGAATTGCCTTATGCCTGTCCCATGCATTCTTGAATTCTCCCACTGTTTCTGACTCCACAACCTCCTCAGGAAGACTGTTCAATGCATCCACAACCCTCTCTGTGACAAAATACTTTCTAACGTTACCTCTAAGCCTTCCCCCCTCTATCTTCAAATTGTGCCCCCTTGTTCTTGGAGAATTCAAGTAGCTCAGTTGTGGTGCTGTGGCCTCCACAAAAGCCATGCTGTTCAGGGCAAAGGATATTGTGCATAGCCAGGTATTCGGCGAGCTAGTTGGCAACTACTTTTTCAAGGGCCTTAGAGAGTGGGGGGAGGATGGAGATAGGGCGATAGTTACCCAGGGTCGCTCGATCGCTGCCCTTTAGGATGGGAGTGATGATGGTGGTTTTCCATGTGCTGGGGAACTGCCCCAGGCACAGAGAGTGGTTGAGCAGATCGGTAAGTGGGACCAGGATAGCATCCAACGTCAGATGAAGTAGCCTAGTGTCCAGTAGGTCGGTGCCGGGGTTGTTACTACTAACGGCTTTCTGCAGAAGGGGTCTAGCCTCCAACGGGGAGATGGTATGTAGATAGAAAGGAGGCCTCTGGAGAATGGGCAGGGGCGCTACTGGGATGGGGTCAAAGAAGTTTCTGGGCAGGACTGAACTCAGGTCTGAAAATGTGTGGTTTAGGCAGTCTGCAACGTCAAGGGGGTCAGAGCAGACAGTTCCATTAAAGGAGAGTTGAGAGGGGGGTGGGGAGCGGGATTTCCCATTCAGCTCTTTTACATTATCCCAAAAGTTCCTAGCTGACCCCTAGGAGGAGACAAGAGTGGATTGGTAGTACTGGGCTTTGGCCTGTCGAATGGCCCAAGTACACTTCTTTCGCTCGGCATTGTACGCTTGCCTATCAGCTGGCTTGCCAGATTCCACGGCAATGTGCCATAGGTTGTCTCTCATTTTAAGTTTGTGAAGGAGGGAGGGGGTAACCCAGGGCGTGATTTGCTTTTTGGTGCAATTTCTAGCGAAGGGGGCATAGAGGTCACAGGCAGTGTTAAAAGTATGAGTGAAAAAATCCAATGCCTCATCTATGGATGGTGCAAGCCTGACTGGGGACCAATCCAGTTGTGAGAGGTACAGTTTGAGGTGATGCAGGCTGCCTGGGAGTAGGTGACATCGCTGGGTGGTTTGTGGTGCAGGTTTGCTGTTGGTAGCGGACCAAGAGAATATGACTGGGGAGTGGTCACTAAGTGAGTTGGGAAGTACACTGATATCGAGCACCATCTGGGGCGGTTGGTAATGGTGATGTCCAGCAGGGTGCTGGTGCCAGTAGAGGGGTTGAATCTAGTTGGGGTGGTGACAAGCTGAGACATGTCAAGGGCGGCAAAGATATCTCTGGTTTGGGAGGCCATGGCAGAGAGCCAGTTGATATTCAGGTCACCAACAATTATCTGGGCCATTTTGGGTGGTAGACCAGAGAGGTAGTCAGCAAGCACCTGAATTGCGAGGTCTTGCTTTCTGGGGGGGAATATAGGCAATGGTGAGAAAGAGTGGGCCCTTACCAGGGTTGGGGGAGATTTTTAGTGTGAGGGCTTGTGTCCCGTTATCAAGCTTGGGTGGTGGAAGTGCATGTCCAAGGAGGGAGTCACACATGTAGACAGCACAACCACCTCCACGCTTACCCACCTGATCTTCCCTGAAAAGGGTATAACCAGGAAGGGAGGGAGACGAAGGAGTCAGGGGTGGAGTTGGATAACCAGGTTTTGATGAGTGCGACAATGTCCTGTTGGTGCTGAGCAACCCAGCATTGGAATGCAGCAGCCTTCTTAAGGAGGCTGCAAATATTCATGGAAGCTATGCGGAGTCCTTGAGCCAGGGCAGGCTTGTTCATACGGTTGGGCACTGGGCCAGGGTTTGGATGAATGTTACCTGATAGAAGCAACAGGAGGGTGATTAGGCACACCAAAGTGTGGTAGTGACTGTGGCATCTCCCCTTGTGACTGGACATGGGGCCAGGTGCTGGGGTGCAAGCGGTGGGTAGAGTACGAAGGGTGGGAAAGACACAGAGGAGAAGAGACCAAGGTATGAGTGGGAAGTAAGAGGTAGCATGGGTGGAAGTATGGGGGGTACCTGGGGGGGGAGGTTGGGGGGAGGTCAGGGGGGTCTGGTATAGGTGCTGTAGATAAGAGGGGGTACTATGGGTAGAGGGTGACGGTCCTAAGTGAAGTTACAGATCTTCATGGCTTCTGTGCACAACATGGAAGATCCTCTTCCTTCCTGTGTGTTTGTGTGGTACATGTTTGTGGTGTTGCCTGCTCTGATCTAGACAGACTGACCACTGATCTAGGGGGAAAAGCTTGCATTGCCAGGTGTAGTGCCCCGAGTTCCAGGAGATTTACATGTTCCTGCGTCTCTTGTGGAATGGAATCCACTGTCTGAGGTTGCATTCCTCCTTCTACCAATCCAACAAGGTTAACAAGGTTCTTGTGACAGACACCAGTTTAGATAGGGTGCAGGTACTGAATATCTCTCATCTGGAATCTGGCCCCTGGCACCACTGCTGTGGAGGAGGCCATGTGACCCAGTAGCCTTAGAAAATCCCCTGCAGGCCTTGGATGGCCTGCTCTGAAGGTTTCTACATTTGAAATCAGATTTGCTACCCTTGATAGAGAAAGGAATGCCTTCCCTTGCAGGGTAGCCAGCTCTGCACTGATGAAGTCTAGAACTTGAACTGGTTCAGTTTGGGACTTTGAAAGTTTATGAGGAAGTCCAATCCCTTCGAAGTGTTTAGTCAGCAATGTAGAGGAGTTTGCTTCCTGCTGTGTTTTCCCCGAGAACAGCCCATCATCCAGGTAAGGACAAAAACGCCACCCCTCTTCTTCTCAAATATGCAGCCACCACAGGTAGGCACTTTATGAATACCTTTGGAGCTAAGGTGAGACCAAAGACAGGGGCTGTGAACTGGTGGAGGCAGTGTGTATTTTCCTTAGGCATCTTATGCATTTTTCTTTAGGGTTAGGAAGTATCTGGAGTAATGTCCCTTGTCCTGTTGTGGGCCAGTACTTTTTCCACTGCATGATTGCAGAGACACACCCTGGCTTAGTACCCCTTGGATGGGAGTAGTGCCCCAGTCCTCCTTCCACTCGCAATGGTTGGGCAATCTGGACAGACATGTCCGGGGTTCTACTTTGCCTGGGGTTTGGGTGCTGGTGTTGCAGCAACGCATCTATTTCCCTTTCTACTTCTGCCCCATAACAGGCCCATTGTGAAGGGTAGTCATCATAGGGAGCATATGCACAAGGGTAGTTTCCCCTACTCTCCTGTAGGTGGGTTTACACTCATCCACCTTTTCCATGTAAGCCTGTGTCTTGTCAACAAACAAGGAATTTCCCTCAGAAGGAAAATCCATAGCTTTTGTTTGACAGTTCTGGGACAAATTTGTAGTTCTAAGCCAGACAAACTTTCCTAGGGACACTGCATGGGCCATTAACCTTGATGCAGTGTCATTAGTAGCCATTGCCCCATGAAACTGGCATTTTGTGGCACCTATGGCTGATCTTGCTGTGCCAGCCATATCCTGTACTGAGTCTGCAGTAGCCTTTTCATTCAGGGCTAGAAAGAGCTGCCTCCCTTAGGAGCATGAAAGCTGAAGTATACACTTTTTTTTGTTCTCCCTGGAATCCAGTTTCCTGGAATCTTTTTCAGAATGCTGGGAGGAAAAGGGCACTTTGGGCTTGTCACAGACAGAAGTCTGAACCATTCCCTCATGATCAGGGTGGGAATACAGGTACCCAGAACCCTGCTTGCCAACAGATATTCATTCATTCATTATCTTATTTTTTTAAATTCTCTTAACTATGCCAGCAGCTGAGGTGGGTACTGACATGGGGCCCCATTTTAAAAGGGGTCTTAGAGCGACTTAAGTTGTGCTGCTGTAAGGTTGTGGCAAACTCCAGGTGCCGCAGGGATCCGGCCCCTGAATCTGGCACAACACCTGAGAGGCCGAAAGGGTTGAGGGGAATCTGCATGTAAAAAAGGGGCCGGGGGCAGAAGGGGCATGAAGGGTGTCCTGGGGGTGTTGGAGAGATATCAGGCATGAGAGGGAGTGATGTGGCAACTGACAAGGGTGCAATTTGCACAGCCCTATCACTGATGGGCAGGGACTGCTTCATGGTGGGTTAACAGGGCCAAACAGTGACAAAGCTCCAGGTGGGCACAGCCTTGGTAACTGCCCCATAGGTGCACACAGTCAGGACCCCATAGTCAGGAAGCTGGAGCTGCGGGTTGAGGGTTGCCAGTGGTGGTGGGGACCATTCACCAGGCACCACCAAAGTTCCCTAGTACCCACTGTCCCATGATGTGGCAGGCAGCTCCCGCCTACAGGGTCCTGACTGTGTGCACCTATTGGGCAGTTGCCAGGGCTGTGCCCACCTGGGTCCATGCCACTGTTTGGCCCTGGCAACCCCCCATGAAGCAGTCCCGAATGATCAGCTGTAGGGCTATGCAGACAGCACCCCTGCCGAGTGCCACATCACTCCTCCTCATGATTGCTGCCTCCTCGATGCCCCAATGACACCCCTGTGCCCCTTCTGCCCCAGCCACCCACTTTCAGACCCCACCCCCCCTTTGGCACAATGTGTGGCACTGGTGCAAGTCCCTTAGACCACCTCCTGGCTGGTCTAAGTGGAGCTCTTTGCTGTGTCCATGACAGGACTTCCATAATTGCAAAAAGGGAAAGTTACAGCCCCGCTGTGGTGTAAGCCCCCTTGCAACCTGGCACATGACTGCTTTTTTGTCACAAGAGGTGACCGGTAAGGCATCTGATTTCAATGCAGTCTGCATTCAAAAATCGGGATTGCCACAAAGTTTGAAGCAAGGTGCCACTTGCATCTTACACCTTTGGCACAGGCACCCTGCGTCAGGCAGAGCCTTTTGAAACTTGGGCCCATGATTTGATCTACGCCTGTTCTCTCAATTGACTAAGCCATGTATTATGTAATTACTGAAGAGTAAATACCTATTTTATGATCTGTTATATTATGTCGTATCGTACGTTATACCTTCTTTAATGCTGTATGTCAATTTTTTGTTACCATTATCCGTCTTTTCTGTGTTATTGCACTGTTCTGCATTGCTTGCTGCAATCCCGGGTCGAACCTGAAAAAGGACTGCAATTTTCTCAGTGGACTTATCTGGTTACCAAAACTCAAATAAATAAATAAATATGTCTCACAAAGGTATAGTGCGAGACAAGTGCTCTGAAGGTCTTGGAGGGAGACAAATTCTTGCTAAGGAGAACCATCTGGTCCTGTGGGTTCTCCCTCATTTTCTTCTTCATAAAACATTTCTACTTCCTCCTCCGCATTGGAGATGGGACCGGAACCTGAGGAGGGGGCAGGCTCATAAAATTCCCCATAGTCTGGAATGCCTGGAAGAATTGCCATGCTTCAGTCAAGTCGTCCATTGTGGGCATTTATGGTCCAGGACCATCTTGAAAATGAGCTTGCTCAACGATGTAAACTGCCTGGTTAAATAAAGTTTGATTGATTGATTCACTGGCAACTCCTTTCCTTCTTCAGGAAGAGGGGCAACTACTTTTTTTTTTTTTTTTTGGCATGCACCGTCTCCAGTGCCTGCTCTGACTCTCTTATTTTTGACTGGTTTCAGGGTTCCCACATTCAGACACCCCGATTTCTGATCCATCTTTGCAGCTTTATCTTATTTCAGTCAACTGCCATCTCCTTTGCTTCTTCAGCAGGAGGGGCAGTGACATGTTTTCCTTTTTGCTTTTTCTTAGCAGGCGCTGCTTCTGATGCCTGCTCAGCAGCCCTTTTACTCTTACTGGTTTCAGGGTTCTCCCTTTCAGACACCCTGACATACATGTCATCTCTAGCACACTTGTCCTTCCACTTACTCGGAGAGGCTGGACTTTCACCTGAGCCTTGTTATGACATAGGGGCAGACTGAGAAGCCCTAATGACTTCTAATGTTTTTGTTTGTTAGCCCACTGGTGTGTGTTTTAGGGCAAAAACTCTAAATAAAGTTCAAAATTGTTAAAATCATGGTCTAGACCCAGGCAGTTTAAGTGCAACTTGTGGCAGTCTGACTTTGCCAGGAGTCGGAAACAAACGTTACCATTTTTAAAGCCTGCAGGTCCCATATTCTTCCTGAGTCAATCAGTCAGTCAAGCCAAACACTGATGAACCAGGGAAGACAAAGTGTTAATGAAAAGTAAATTTTTGAGAAAAAAAAACCCTGTTTAAATAAAAAAAGGGGGTTTGAAGTTTTTGAAATGTGGTTCAGTTCCCTTAAAAATGAAACTGCAAATAGAAATAGCATAACAGATGATTTTGTTAGACTAAAATGTAAAATAGCTCAGTTCAGAAATAAGAGAAACTAGGAAAAATAAACAGTAAAAACCACAAAGTGGTTTAATTTGGTAGTAATTTAGAGAAAATAAAGTAGTAGACCAGGGAGGGGCTGTGGACATGGCCTACCTAGACTTTAGCAAGGCATTTGACACAGTCCCACACAAAAGATTAATAGTCAAATTAACCAGCCTGGGAGTGGGTCCTAGGGTGGTAGCCTGGGTAAAACATTGGCTGGACAACAGGACACAGAAGGTAATTGTAAATGGAGTCCACTCTGAAGAAAGATGGGTTACTAGTAGGGTACCGCAGGGTTCAGTACTGGGTCCAGTCCTTTTTAATGTCTTTATAAGTGACATTGCAGAGGGACTGGAAGGAAAAGTATGCCTCTTTGCAGATGACACAAAGATCTGCAACAAGGTTGATATACAAGTAGGCGTGGAAAGGATGAGAAGGGACTTGGCAAGGTTGGAGGAATGGTCAGAAGTGTGGCAGCTTGGATTCAATGCAAAGAAGTGCAGAATAATGTACCTGTGAAACAACAACCCAGGGGAAGATTACACAATGGGGGGGGGGTAGTAACAACAACAAAAATGGAAAGGGACCTGGGGGTAATCATATCAGATGACCTTAAGGTTAGCAAGCAATGTGAGAAGGCAGTAGGAAGGGCTGGGGGTATACTGGGATGTATAGGGAGAGGCATCACCAGCAGAAAACAGGAAGTTGTTATCCCTCTGTACAGACAGTTGGTGAGACCCCATCTGGAGTACTGCATCCAGTTCTGGAGACCCCATCTCCGCAAGGACATAGACAGGATAGAGGCAGTCCAGAGGAGGGCAACTAAAATGGTACAGGGTCTGCAAGAGAAGCTATATGAGGAGAGACTAAAGGAGCTTAATATGTATACCCTTGAGGAAAGGAGGGAGGGGGGACATGTTAGAAACTTTTAAGTACCTCAGTGGAATCAACAAAGTCCAAGAGGGTAGCATCTTTCAGAAAAAGAGATGTGCAAGAACAAGGGGACACAATTTAAAAAAAGAGGGGAGCGGTTATGGGGCAATGTGAGGAAGTATTTTTTTCACAGACAGGGTAGTGGACACATGGAACAGCCTTCCTGAGGAGGCTGTGGGGTCTAAAACTGTGGGAGAATTCAAGAATACATGGGACAGACATAAGGCAATTCTTGTGGGGGTTAAGAAGAAATAGGCTGTTGGTTAACTAGGATCTGCAGCTTATCTTGTAGGTAGGGAAACGGGCAGACTAGGTGGGCCAAGCAGTCCTTATCTACCATAAAAGTCTATGTTTCTATGGTTTTAAAATTGGTTTCCTAACAGTGGGAACCACACCGAAAAACTGCCTTTTCCGGATCCTGGGAACTGATGGGGAACCAGAGAAAAGATAAAAAAATATATAACAAACAACCTAATTAAGCAGAGTTATCAAAAAAATAACTAAACAGTATACTATGGGAAAGTTTTAAAAAATATTAAACTGAAAACTGGTCTGAAGTTGAAGAGAAGACTTCAGGGTGGCAGCTTCTTCAAGCAGGGAAATAAATCTGCTATTAGAATGTGAGGGTGAGCATGACAACACAGCAGAGTTTGAATTTCATTCCAAATTCCATAATTAGCAGACTGCAGCAGCAACGATCACTGCTGGGGGCAAGAGATTCAAGCTGTGGAAAACACAGCTGCCTCGTTTAGTGCTTCCGAAAGTACTGATGCGTGCAAGTACGTGTGTACGTGACGTCATGATGCTGCACGTGACATCTCCACATTGGGGGGTGTTTGCCTGAGCCAAGAGGCAAGAAAGTGAAAGCACTGAAGGCTCAAGGCGGGCCTCTGCAAGAAGATAAAATGTACGAGCCTAACTGACAGGCTCCAAGCAACGGTGGGAATCTGTGCAGCTCAAAGGAGCCATCAGAAAATAACACTTAGTGCCCTGAAAGCCTGCCCCCCAAGTAAAAACCTGATTAGCAGGCTGCAACAATATCTCCCCTTTTATTTATTTAATATTATTTTTTTAAATATATCTCTGTCCCCAGCTAAGAACACACAAGCCTCAGCAAGAGGGAAAATCAGTGCCTCACCAAACAGCACCAGACATCTCTACTACGGCACACACAATCAAAAAACTCCAAAAAGAGAGGATGAACAAAAACACAGCAACAGTCCTGTGACAGTGTTGGGGAGGGGAGTGTGACGCCAGTATAGATGCTAGGAGGCATGGGAAAGGCTACAAAGTAAAGCCTAGCTATACTTACCATGGCACTGCAAGGGAAGGAAATCAGAGACCTGATAAGAATAACTTGGCAATAACCCACGACAGGGTATAAGGTTATTGGAATTTAATCAATGCTTCGGGTGCGTTGGGAGGCAGAAGGTCGCAGGCAGAGTGTCCTCACAGCACCCAAGGCATTGATTAAACGTCTATAACGCCATACCCTGTAGTGGGTTATTGTGCTTATAACATGGGTTCTTTCTAAAATAAAAATCAATTATCACAGAGGAGTTCATTCCAATTAAAATAGAAGAAATGGGAGTGTATCCTGCCTCCTTGAAAAGCAGTCCCCAACAAGTAATGCATATAACAGTTATGTTATGAACAGATAAATGCTACATATATAGTATTAGCATAATTTGTGGCATTTGTTGCTCATAAAACAGATTGTCACAAGTTAAAACATGCTGTCATGTCACTCCCTCGTCTCCCTTCCCCCAACAGTCCTCGGAGCAGATACAGAAAATGTCACTGGTAATGCTGCTGGGGTGACCACAGTCAGCAGGAAGAGTCAGTTTAACTGATGTGATAACACTAACTGTCCTCCTGGGTACAGCATGAGAATTGTGCTGCTAGGTCTCTGTGTCTGTGTGTGTGTGTGTGTGTCTCTCTCTCTCTCTCTCTCTCTCTCTCTCGGGTGTGCAAGGAGAGAGGACAAGATACTGTGGATTGTTTGGAGGGGGATCCGGGTGTGCTCCTGCTGCATGTGTCTGTCTGAAAGCTGACTGCCAACAGGTCTTCCTTGCTGTGCTACCACTATGGCAGGTGAAAAATGCTTTGGGATGGGACAGGAGGGACAACACATACAGTGATTGGAAGTAAATGTTATCGATGTATCGACGGTTTCTCCAAGAGGTGCCATTTCTGTTTCTCTCTGTCTCAGCCACAAGCAGTCTAGATGGAGAAACATGTTGCTCTGTACTCTTGGGATTGCTGCAAGCCAGGGGAGAGATGTGACAGAGAGAAGTAGGAAAAATGCTTTAAATAAATGACATGCAATGTCTCTCTCACTCCCTCTTTCCCTTAGTGGGCTATTATCCAGTGAATGATCGGAGTGCTGTACAGGACTTCCCATTGTACTGTCTTGCCTTTCACTCTCTGTGTCTCTCTCCCTCTCTCCCTCCACACATAGTTAAGCAAGGGGGTCTGCTCCTACAATGTACTGTTCAACAACACTGTGACAGGCACTTCTGGGGAATGGGGGGGGGAATGAGGGTGCTCTCTATCGCGTTGTGAGCTGCTGCTGCTTCTAGGCTCACATTCAGGAGGAGACAGTGTGTCTTGTTGGGGGAGGACAGAATCTGGGTGCAGGATAACGAGTGTACTGTGTCTCTCTCTGTTTCCGCAGCATCCTGCACTGCTCCCTATCTGTGTCTCTCTGTCTTCCTCACTCTCTCCACCACTCCGTGAACTGACAACTACAAAGATAACTGGGTTGACAAGTGAAGACACAGACACAGGACATCCTGTGTAACTGTGCAGGTTTCTCTCCCCCCAACCCCCAAAGGCACATGCCATGCTTGGTGTCCTGCTTCATCATTTGTAAATCAGTAAAGAGAAACACAGAGGAAAGACATCTTCCATAAATCTGCTGCTCAGTTTCTCACTGTGACTCTATCTCCCGTCCAACAGAGCGTGCTGTGCTCTGTGTCTTCTACCAGTCTCAAGCACCACAGTGGACACATTCTGTTTGGGAGCAGCTCGGTGTGTGTCTCTGTTGCTCTGTACCAGCTGTATTGGGGGGACCAGGGTATCTAGGTCCCGGACAATAACAGTGAATTTTCCCCAGTGAGTACAGGGCTGACATAACACTTTGAAGCAGGGGAGAAGTGTGACAGACAGCTGCAGGACACATGCATTAACAAATAAAATGCGCTGTCTCTCTCTCCCTCAGACTGTCCCCTACATTGATTGACCGACTGTGTACTGGATCAGGAAGATGAGGTATCAAATGTACTGCTGGGGGCATTTAATGGAGGAAGGAGCCACAAATGTACCTCAGCATGAGGTACTGTACTGTATGTAACTGTGCATCTAATCGTCTCCTTGGGTGCACATACAAAACAACAGGAGAATTGGGTAGAAGAATAATAATCAGCATTTATATAGCACTTTTCATACACAGTATTCCAAAGCACTTTACAAGCAATGCTAGACTGGTAGTGAAGTGACTGAATGTGTGGTGGCAGCCATATCGCACATCATCACCCACACACAGCGTGGATAATTGCATGAACTGGTTTATGGGAAGGGGAATGTTAGCCAGGACACCGGGAATGTTCCCTGCTCTTTACAAAGAGTACCCTGGGTTCTTTTACTTCCACCTGGACACCCACCAGAATGGGCAGAAGGGATCGCGGTTTAACATCTCATCCGAAGGACAGCACACCCCAGCAGTACAGCACCCCCCAATACTGCACTCAGATACCAGCTATTTTTAGGTGCAAGTCTATCCCAGTGAGAGACAAGAACCCACGACCTTCTAGTCCAGAGGCAGATGTGCTACCAACTGAGCCACGCTGACACCCTATACACTGCCTGGTATTACACACTGGGTACAGCACTGGCAGGAGGCCACCAAGTTACCGCTGCGTCTCTCTCTCTCGCTGAGGTGCATTTTTAATGGCTGCCTGTTGGTGCTGAATTTTCGCACAGGTAACAAGTCCCGCTCTGCCCAGGGATCTTTCAGGCCTGGCATCTCAAGAGATTTATTTATTTAGTGATTCGGAAAAGACCTTTGAGCGCAAGCTCTTTTACAAAGGTTCCACGTCACAGATTGCAAAGCAAAGAACAATAGGAGAAAGCAAAGGTACATAACAATAAATGATACAGCTTGGATTCAGAACTTACAGAATAACTCAAAACATACAGTAGGTACAAGTTAAAATAAAAATAAAACACTTTATGAGGGTGTGGGGATAAAGCAGCCACAGAGTGCCTTGTCAGTAGTTCAGAGGGACAGGATAGCTGTCAGTGGGGTGAAGAAAGGAGGTACGAGAGAGAGGTATGTAAAGCAGTGGAGGTGAAGGTTTGGGGAAGAAGGGTGATAAGGTATAGGGATAAATGATGGGGTGAAGGGAGGCTGAGTGGAGAAGACATGCTAAAGTAAATGGTGAGGTGTGAGGGGGCATGGTCAAGCAGCCTGCATTAGTAGTGACTGTTACGGAAACTCAAAGGACTGTGAGTTGGGGGGGAGGTGCCAAAGGAGCATGACACAGACTGATTGCTGAGGCAAATCATGAGATGGGACAGAGGGAGGGGGTACCTTGAGGCTTGCCTAGTGCTTGCTGGGGGGAAGAGAGAGCAGGTGTGACTGGACTCAGGGGCAGGTGCACTTAGAGAGTGTTATTAGGTGCTGTTTGAGGTCAGTTTTGAATTGTGGCAGACAATTGGTGGCCAAGAGGTGCCCAGGGGAGTTCATTCATCCACAGGGAGGCCTGGAAGGCAAATGCACGTTGCCCAAGTGAGGTGCGACGGAAGGGGATAGCCAAGGCCCCTCTAGTCCTCCCTCTGGGTGACCTGTAATGAGTTGGCCACCTTGATTAAATTGCCTACACAAGGTGGTGTTTTACTCAACAGAGCCTTCTTCCCTAGGATGCAAGTCTGGAATCTGATCCTGTTTCTTAATGACAGCCAATTTGCGCATTCATACAGAGTACAGGCGTGATTGCCATCCTCAGCATCCAGGGTGAGTCTGCAAGCTTTGTTGAGCGCAGTCTGAACCCTCTTGAGTGCTGTATCCATTGCTGCCCCATAGACCACTAGTCCATAGTCAATAGTAGATATAATTGAACTGTGGACTGAGAGGCAGAGGGCCCCTGGAGAGAGGTGTTGCCTGTGCCTGTATAGGCACCAATCTTGGTATTGACTGTCTTGATCAGAGAGTCAATATGGTGTGCAAATGTGAGGGTATCATCTATTATGACCCCCAGATACTTGAACAAGTGAACTTGTTCCAGCGGCTCACTGCATGAGTTGGAGATGATGAGGGTGTGGTGCTTATTTTTGTTGTTGGGGCTGGACATAAGCATGGCCTTGGTCTTCTTGTAGTTTAGTAGCAACTTATGACTACAGAACCAGTCCTCGAGTTTGGAGAAGGAGTTCTGCAGCTCAGATTGTAGGGCAGCCTGAGACGTGCTGCTGGTCAGAGGCACAGCATCATCTGCATATAGTATGAGTTTGGTGTCATAGGCTGTGGGAAGGTCATTTAAGAAGAGGCTGAAGAGTAGGGGCCCCAGTATTGATCCCTGGGGCACCCCTAATGATACCTCTCTTGCGCTGGATACTGTTTGCCCATTTTTGACACATTGATTTCTCCATAACAGGTAGTCTTGGAACCATCAAAAGGCATTGGGTGCAACACCCATGTTTTGCAGTTGGGTCAGTAACAGGGGGTGGTTGACTGTATCGAAGGTTTTGGTGAGGTCAATAAAGACAGACCCTACCAGTTTGCCTTCATCCAGGGCCTTATGTGCATAGTTTGTGTAGTCCAGCAGGGCAGTGGTGGTACTGTGATTTTGTCTGAAGCCACACTGGTTGGGGCATAGTAGATTATACTTATTGAGGTAGTCAATGAGTTGATCAGCCACAATCTTTTCCAGTGCCTTGGACAGGGGGGAGAGGATCAAGATGGGTCTGTAGTTGGCTACCAGAGACTTGTTGCCTCCTTTATGCACTGGCGTAACTAGATCCTGCTTCCAAACTGCCGGGAATTGGGCCATTTGGGCCATCCCAACCGTGGATTAAACAGTGACTTTAATCCACAGCCAGGTGATGCTATTTGGCCAATGAGCTTTCCCCTGTTGTCAATGCATGTTATAAATACCCTTAAAATAAAGTGGCAGAATGTGGCCCTCAATCCAAGCAAATACTGGCAGTGGAAGTGGAGGAAAAAAGGCAAGTTAGCAATTTGAGCCATAGATTAGCAGGCACGATTTTAAATTTTGGGGTGCTCCCTGACACCAGGTAGCCCCAACCTGCTCAGCAGAATCACAGCCCAAAGAATCAAGCACCAAAAAGAAAATTCTTCCTTCAGAGAAATCTTCTATGCTGTTTTCTCCTTCGATGGCACAGCAAAGACTGGAGAGTTCTGCTGTCTGGAATGTTCATGTGCCCAATATTCTATGCTGATTATAGCCTTGGGCTGTGCCATTTCCCCTAGCAGGGGTGCACATCACCGTGTGTACTGATTACCCATTGACAACGTGAAGCGCTACAGAATAATCACTTTATTTATTTCACAGACCCTGATTTCACAATCCAGTCAGAGAAAACAAGGGTCCACCAGTGCTTCAATGCAAGGAGGGAACGATTTTCCTCCTTTATGATCATTCAAAACTCTCTCTCTCTCTCTCTTCTCTTTTTGGATACTTATTATTGACTGGTCACCATAAGGAAGAAAATAAAAAACCTTTTCCCCTCAAGTTTGGCTTTTGTGGGGAAAAAGGAATCTGTTTAAATAGCATTAAGCAAGACAGTCCCTGGCTTCCGATGGTATTTCACTTCCTCATCCCATCCAGTGACAATAAGTTCCTGGTATTTAGCTACCCAACCCCCACCCCATACTGTGCCAATACATCACTAGGTTCAGTGGTACTCTTTCCCTCTCTCTATCCAGTGCCAATAAGTCGCAGACATCCAGTAGAACCCCCCCCCACATCCCAACCCATGCAACTAGGTCCCTGATGTCTACTGTAGCTGCTTCCATGCATCACCCCACCACATGTCCAAAGTCCCTCATAGTCAGTGGTACTCCATAACCCCACCCGCACACCCTGACAGTGACTGGCCCAGCTTTCTTCTCACCTTCTCAAGCGACTGTCTGAACCCTTTATCACAAACAGATTCATGAAAAACACATAGTGAGCTTGTATTTCATACATAATTGTTTGTGATAAAGGATTCAGACAGTGAATGGCTGAAGGGGTGAGAAAAGGGCTATGTCAGTCACTGTTGGGGGGGGCAGCCACTGGCTACCTGAGACTTTTGGCAAGGGACAGGGTGAGGGTCAACTAGATAACAGAAACTTATTTGCATGGTATGAGGGTACCACTGGATGCCAGAAATGTATTAGCATGGAATAAGAAGAGAGAGGGGGGTAGTACTGGATGTCAGGAACTTATCTGCATGGGATGGGGTGAAGGGGGTGCCACTGAATGCCAGGGATTTACTGGCATGAGACCAAGTGATGGAGGGGTACTACTGGATACCAGGGATTACTGGCATGGAATGCAGTAGAAAAAGTGAGGAGGTGCCACTGGAACTCGGGGATTTATTGGTATTAGATGGGTGAGGGAGAAGTTGTACTGGATGCCAGTGATTGTCTTGGCATAGGATGGGATGAGGGAGGGGCAACAAGACACCAAGTACTTATTTGCATGGAGGGGGTGAGGGAAAGAAGTACCATTGGATCCTACGGACTCCTTGACACAGGATGGGATGGAATAAGAGGGTATCACTCGACACTAGGAGCTTGCTGGCTTGGGGGGAGGGAGGAGGTTCCTGGACTTAAGTAAAAGATGTTTTTGATACTTAGATTCATTATGACTAGAGAATTATCATAAAATTGTATTAAAAACACCCCAAATATACTCGGCTCTTAGAGGCGTCACTACATGAAGCCCCAGGTAGGCCCTCTCAGAAATTTTTCTATCGTGGCTAGGTTATTCCGTGGAGATCTCCTACAACTCGATGATAATTGGCAGTTGCTGTAAGCCAAGCTTGGGGGGGGGGGTCTGTTGTTAAATTACCCATTACCTGGTCTTTCACAAATATAGACCTTTGTTTTGTTTTGTAAGTATTTTTGCCTGTTTTATCAAACACTGTTGTATTTTTCCAGACATGTTGCACATGTTCCCAGTGTGTGTGTGTTATACGTGTATTAAGTTTGGAAACAAAAATCTTTAACCACAAAAAAAAACAACACCCTAAATATACCACAGAACAGCTAAAAACCTATGGCTTTTTTCTAGATTTTCATTTAGGGCGGCATCAATTTTCTGAGCTACCCACAGCCCCCGAGCAGCAATATTTATTTATTTATTTATTATTTATTGAAATCTCGGAATTACAAACCTTTGAGTCAGGGACTCATTTACAAAGGGACCATGTCAAAAGTACACAAGGTAAAAAATGCAAGAAACAAACAATGCAGTGCAATTACAATAGGAGTAAAAAGGTGTCAGGAACACAGTACTGCAAATAACACAAATGTAGCAGCATGGTAGAACTAAGCATGACCAAGAAGGTGCAGTATACATCAGTATGAAGAAGGAAATAAGTGCCTATAAGGGAAGGAAGATAATATAACAAAACATGAACAAAATAATAACAGCATAATACAAATATGCTGAGAACAAGGAGTAAGTTAAACATGAAAATACTAAAATTTACATTTGAGTGGAAATTAAGGGTGTATTATCACAAAAGAGAGATGTAGGCCATGGATACACAGGTATCAGGGGAGTGGCAGTCCAGGGGACTTTGTCAAACCTACTGGTAAGGAAGAAGAGATTTATGGGGGAGGGGGGCAAGGGAGACAGATAAGGAAAAAGAGAGACAGGGAGAACAAGGGTAGGAAGAGAGTGGATTAGTAGAGCAGTGAATAAGGAAGCAGATACCAATACAAGTAGACAGGACAGCAGGTGTGGGAAATATCATCCCCGACCCAGTAGGCCCCCTGCAGTATGCAGCTGGGGAAGGGGTTAACAGCATAGTCCAACACTGGATGCAGTAAACAGAAGAAGCAGCCTGCAGAACAAGAGTGCAGCACAGTCACAGGAAGAACCCAGAAGACATCAGCAAAGGCGATTATATTAGGGGACACATAGTGCCCTAGTTGTAGAATTCTGCGGATTACAGTACTTGTTCCTCCAAACGGCGACAGTTAGCCACGCCCCCTTTCCAACGTCAGTTCTCCCAACCCCCAAACACACCTCTTGCAAGCAGCCAAATCAGATATCTCCACGCCCATTACCTGTATTTATTTATTTTATATGGTTTTGCAATATTTTTAACCGTGTGATTTCGATGGAGAGAACATCGTAATGATGTTACCTATTTGTTGGGGGGGGTACCAGGGCAGTTCAGTAACGCTTATAACCATAAAAAATAAATAAATACAGGTAATGGGTGTGGAGATATCCGTGTCCTCAAAGGTGAACAGAAATGTAAGTGAACATCTGAATATTATTATTATTAGACTGTAGTGACTGCCTTATGTTTGTTCTGTGGGGGCAAATGATGCTTTAGTAGTTTGCGATAGCCTTATGTTTGTTTGTTCTGTGGAAGCTCCATCCTTCAGGTCCAGGAATATGTTGTTTTGATAAATATTGTAATAATTACACATTTACGTAGTTTCGGCTTTAGTACTTTGTGATAGCCTTATGATTTGATCTGTAGGGCGCTCCACTTCATGAGTCAGGAATATGTTGTTTTGATAAATATTGTAATAATTACACATTTACGTAGTTTCGGCTTTAGTACTTTGCGATAGCCTTATGTATGTTTGTTCTGTGGGGGCGTGACATATCAGTGACTGCAAAGCGCATGCGGCCGTATTTCTCACTCCATGCACTCACTTCCAAGGTGTGTCCTCTAAAGTAAATATATGCCTCACCAAATAGGCTACCAGCAGTAATGCCAGAGTGGCAGGAGGCAGTAGGTTAGGAAGAGCAGGCAGGAAGCTGAACGATAAAGCGATAGGAAAGAGGTGGAATGATAATGAAGTTGTGACCACCTGCAGGAGCAGTGGGGACCAGAGGAGATGTCACGTGGTGGCAGCCACAGACAAGAAACTGCAGGGCAAGCCACCTCAGCAGCAACAGAGCAATAAGAGTTCAGCTGGCACAGGATTAGAGGATCACACTTAAGGCCCTGGCCACACTACGCCTCTGTAACATTACAGAGTGCCCAAACAGTTACCACAACGGTTTGCGTTTACACTTGTAACGTTACAGAAGATGTTTTCGTAACTGTTGTTAAACCACATATGAGATGGTTTCAAAAACAGTTATGAAACCAGTCCCACCTCGGTAACGTTGCCAGCGGTAGTGTGGACGGGCGGTAATGGTCCCCTGCAGGCCCATAGCGCAGCTCGAGCTGCATTATGGGATTGGGCACCATAGTAACGGTCACCCGGTTCCCGAGGTGTGGATTAGCGGTACCGGTCTCGTACCAGTCACTGCTGTAGTGTGGACACACTGTACCGCTCCCCGGCTGTAATGGTTTCTGTTACGGGGTCTGAGCGGTGTAGTGTGGATGGGGCCTTAAGTAAGTGTCAGTTTCAATGTAACTGTAGGGTAGGTAATCAGTTCAGTTTATTGATTGGTCATTTGACCTTTTCAGTGTAAAAACAATAGAAAATACATATAAGTACAAATATTTAAAATACAGCATAGTACAGACATATTAAATACAAGTAGGCAAGGTTATTGCACATATAAACCAGAGCTCTTTCTGTAGAAAGATAGTAATTTGCACAAACAGCATCTTAGAACATATTGTAGACACAGCATAATTTTTGAAATTTCTTAATCATTGTCCTTTAGCACCTTTACGTTTGAGACGAATTCTTGAGATACACACTAGATATTGGGCTACTATCCTAATTATTATATCATCATTAGTAGTGAAAAAAATCTTCAAAAGAAGATCTTGGTCAGATCAAGTTACAAAGTGATGTTATCTTATTTCCACCTAGCGAACTTGTACCAGGGGCACTCAAACATAACGTTTTATATTTTCTAGAGAGGAAAAAGTGGTACAGGAACATAGCCTAGCCTGACTAGAAAAGTCTTCTATATATTGCATCTAATAAATTGCTCAGAAATAACTCCAACTTATAGATAGTGTATTGAATTCTTTGATTCTGATCAACTAAGACATAAAGACATATGGGATATACAATGGAGAGCTGTCAGATAGATGCTTTATCTACACAAGTGCTTTCTGACCTCGGTTAACCTCACGAGTGGCGTATGCCATGAGTGGGGTGTCCAAGGTCAAACAGCACTAGTGTAGATAAATCACTTATCTGACAAGTCACCACTGTATATTTCATTTATGCAATAGGGATGCTTTCTGTCAGGGCAGGGACATTTGCTTTTGATTGCTTATATTTTTTTACATATGTTTGTCAAAAAAGTGAACAAAAATTGTATTTTCTGCTCTTTTTTGCTAATTATAAAAGAATGTATAAGGTATCTATAAATGAAACACCACTCATTTTGTAGATAATTTTGTGCTAATCAACTTTCATGCTCACAGTACCATGCTATCTTTTTTTGTTTTAAAGTTATTCACATTTGAATATGGATAGTACTGCTACTGAGGCTGAACATTCTAAATGAGTTCTGGAGTGATTGTGACATAGCTACTATATGGATACATTTTATTTATTTAACGGCTGTGAAGATGCTACTTAAACCCCAATGGAGAAGCCCGACGGGTTTATCAAAGCATCTCACGCCGAGGGTGTGCATTAAATTCTCATATGGACACTTTTGCATCTTTTATTTTGCTGGTTTGCAATTTTTTCCAGCCCAAGTGGTGTCACACACACACACACACACACACACACACACACACACTCCCTGTCTCTCTCAATAACCCCCCCCCCACCTTGGCATCTACTCCAACAATCCCCACCCAGCAATCTTAAATGCAGCAGCAGGCACCCCTAAATGCAGCATCAGCGGCCTTCCCTTTTGCAGCAGCAGCAGCCACCCACTAAATGCAGCAGCAGCTCCCCATCCCACTCCAGATTCCCCCGCTGTACAGCAGTCCCCATTCCACTTCCAATTCCCCAGCTGTACAGCAGCTCCCCATCCCACTCCCGATTCCCCCGCTGTACAGCAGTCCCCATCCCACTCCCGATTCCCCCGCTGTACAGCAGTCCCCATCCCACTCCCGATTCCCCAGCTGTACAGCAGCTCCCCATCCCACTCCAGATTCCCCCGCTGTACAGCAGCTCCCCATCCCACTCCAGATTCCCCCGCTGTACAGCAGCTCCCCATCCCACTCCAGATTCCTCCGCTGTACAGCAGCTCCCCATCCCACTCCAGATTCCTCCGCTGTACAGCAGTCCCCATCCCACTCCTGATTCCCCCGCTGTACAGCAGCTCCCCATCCCACTCCAGATTCCCCCGCTGTACAGCAGTCCCCATTCCCTCTCCCTCGTACCCACAGCAGCCTGAATGCAGCACAGGAACCTCCAGTTTCTTCAGTTCCCACTTTAATTCACTTTTCCCACTAAGCTGCAGTTCACATCACGGTCGAGATTGCGCTAGCGCTTATCTCTCCAGAAAGCAGTTAGCCACAGACTCAACCCATTCGTGCTGATAGCGTGTGTGTGTGTGTGTGGCATCTAAAGCTGGCTGTCGAACCACAGTATCAACCAGATAGTTAAAAAAAGAAAAAATAACAGTATTGCTAAACTTAGGATCAACCAGATGTAAAACAAAATATTATCGGAAGGTGAACGGACAGTTGTGGTAATTCCTTGCTACCAACAGAGCCACTATGTTTATGAACTATTTAGATTGCCCTCACAGACAGGGAGCCAATGAAAGAGTGCTCCCTTTTGAGTGGTGGAGCACATGAATGTCATAATAATTGACTGGTTATTACGACAAATATCAACTGGCTGAACACATTCAAAAAATTGCTCACCAGTAATTATATATAGGAGATTGTGTATGAGCAGTCGTACACAACAAGGCCGTTTTTGATCGAGAGGTTTCCGTGGTAACAAGTGACCTCGAGAGCGCAGCTCGAGAGGTCAGTTACCATGGAAACCTCAAGACTGGTAAACTGCCATGTCTGTGTATGATTGCTCATACGCAGTCTTTTATAGTATATGGTCAATCATACTTTGCCTTTGTTTGTTAAAAAAAAAATCACCCCAATGCTAACGGACACCTTTGAGTCCATTTAGATCAAGCACCTCTTGCTTCCAAGTTTGATTTCACCGCCACGGCCCCTTTATCGCGCATGCGAGATGACGTTGAATCTTGTTGTGCTGCACTAGTGACGTGCTCGGTGCAGCACAACAAGACCATTATGTAGTGAGGGCAGCACAACAACGCTGTTCCAGGCATGGATTTCCATGTGGAACAGCATTCTACCATGCACTATAAACAGGGTTAGTCAATGAGTTTTGAGCCCACTCCTACTGCGTAAATCTAAATAATGCCCATAATAATGTAAATTATCATTCAGCCTTGTCCATGGTAAAAGCGACAGCCCAAGATTATTCTCCAGATCCTTTAGTTTAAAATATTCCACAATTCTACTGGTGACACATTTTTTATATTTTAAGGGTAGGTAATCATGAAGTACATGTAATGGGTAATTACACTGTACTTACATGGTTTGTTGCAAGTACATACATTGTAATTGCAATGCAGTTATAGTTTAGTTACAATGTAACTACAGTGTAGTTAAGGAAACAAAGTGTTGCTGATTAGAGTGGCAGAGAAGGCTGGTACATAGGATGCTGAGAAAGGAGTAGATAGAGAACAGACAGGCAAGGCAGAAGCAGCTACTACCGCACCAAAAACAAAGAAAACAAGCGGCCTCAAGGATGCTTACATATATGCTTTATAGTACACGGCAGGGCTGGCTGCAAGTTGCCCACTGCACCACCAGACCACAGACACAGGTTCATCTTTACACTGGAAATCTGATGGTTTTAAAAGATTGGTTAAATATGTTGAAATCTTTGCTTGTCACATTCATAAAGCCAGTGTTTGCCCCTTCTAACCAAAACTGGTGGTCAGTAGCACCTCTCTGCTAGAGTGTAATGGTAGATTTACATGAGCAGCTCAGAAAACAAACAGCAATTTTATTTTGTACTTGGCTTACTTTATACAGGTCAGTTGCACAGGATAATCCATACACCAGACTGCCCTAATCCTAGAGTGGAAATAAGCTCTGCATGGCAATTCTACATCTGATATCAGCTCCAAGACAATGCCTGTGCCTCACCCCATATCCTCTAGTTAATTTACTTTAACTCTTGCTGTGCCACGGATTGATACAGTATATTAGTCCAGAATTCCTGTACGTTCAAGTCTGCCGGCAGTCCAAGGGTTAAAGGTTGTCCATATGTGGAGTGTTGAGTTTCACAAAGGAATCTACCCCCAAATCCCCCAGTAATTATAGCTTTCAATCTGCTCTATAGAATTTCGATCTAAAGAGAAAATGCAAATTTGTTTGAGTTATATACAGTATATTTAGTTTCGAAGCAGTCCAAAATAATACTAAATTTGTCTTTTGCACAAAAAACACTCCGGTGACAGCATATTCATGGTTCTCTTTTTTGGGGACAGGTTCCCTCTGTTATCCTCTTTTCCTTGTGAACTTTATTGCAGACAAAGCATCACCCAGATTCATTGAAATAAGATTTGTTTCCTTCTTGGTTACACCACTGTCTCCCTCTCACACAGATGAAACCGTTGTCATTACCAGTTTCATACAAGACACCACTCTTTTTCTTGCTTCGAGGATAATGAAGCTGTAGTGTCTGTGATTCACAGACTTGCCACCAGATGGGACTCAATCTCTAGACAACTCTTTCCTCTGTAATACCTGACATTGCCTTAGCCCCCCCACCCACCACCACCATCACCAATTTTAGGTCACACACTCTCCCACCAACAGTGTACTGAGTTGCCTTTGTTTTTATTTTCTGCTCTTAAGTCTTCTACCCACCCAGCCACAAATCTGACACAGCAGACTCTGTGACACATGTAGCAATTAATCACCAGTGGTAATAGCAGACCCTGCTGTTATACCACAACAGATACATTATCAATGGGAGTTCAGCATGGACAAAATTGTAACCTGGAGGGGAATGGGGGCACGGACATTGTTGCAGAACATTTCAGTTTTTAAGATATTTTTTGTGTGGGTCAGGACACCCTGTCACCCCCTGATAGCCTCCCCCGCTCATTAAAAGTTGTCACAGAATCTGACTCCCCAAGACCCCACATTTCATATTGTGTGGGGGAGGGGCTCAAGAATAATGCGCTCAAAGCTGGCCCATTGGCACAGTGTCAGAGCTGTCACTCCCTACGCTGGTGATCCCAGTTTGGCAACAAATCTGTGCCACTGTTGGGCCAGTAGGGTGAGGAGACTTGAGCGTCTCAGGAGATGCACGCCTTGGGGAAGGAAGGGTTGCTACCTCCACTGCCATGCCATGGTGGCAGTGCAGCAGAGGCACCACGAGTGGGAGGATGCTGGTCTGGTTCTTTGTCCGCATACAGAACGTGCATGGACTTGGAACCCCTCATGTGCCAACGTCCTGGGGCTGGGGGGAAACAGCACAGAATAGTCTCAGTGTGAGAAGGATGAAGCTGGCCATGCTCAGGCCACACCACGCTGACTGGCCTCCCCCAGCTTGGAAGTCTTCCATCATGGAGACATCTTCTAAAGGGCTCAGCCCCAGTCTGGAAAGCGCTGCCTCTCTGTGTTAAAGGAGAGTAAGCAACAGAAAAGTTGGGGATAGTGCTAGGTGAAACATAGAAACATAGAATTTGGTGGCAGATAAGAACCGCTTGGCCCACCTAGTCTGCCCCTTTCCCTACCTAATGCAGATCCTAGTTAACCAACAGCCTACCTCTTCCTACCCCCCACTAGAATTGCCTTATGTCTGTCCCATGCATTCTTGAATTACCCCACTGTTTTTGACTCCACAACCTCCTCAGGAAGGCTTTTCCGTGCATCCACAACCCTCTCCATGAAAAAATACTTCCTCACATTACCTCTGAGCCATCCCCCCCTCTATCTTCAAATTGTGCCGCCTTGTTTTTGCACATCTCTTTTTCTGAAAGATGCTACCCTCTTGGAATTTGTTGAGTCCCTTGAGGTACTTGAAAGTTTCTATCATGTCCCTCCTCTCCCTCCTTTCCTCGAGGCTACACATATTAAGCTCCTTAAGTCTTTCTTCATATGTCTTCTGGTGCAGACCCTGCACCATTTTGGTTTCTCTTCTCTGGACAGTCTCCACCCTGTCTATGTCTTTGCGGAGACGGAGTCTCCAGAACTGCATGCAGTACTCCAGATGTGGTCCCACCAACTGTCAGTACAGAGGGATAACAACTTCCTGTTTTCTACTGGTGATGCCTCTCCCTATGCATCCCAGTATCCCCCCAGCTTTACTTACTGCCTTCTTACATTGCTTGCCCACCTTTAGGTCATCTGATATAACTACCCCCAGGTTCCTTTCCATTTTTGTTGTTGTCAGTATCTCACCCCCATTGCATACTCTTCCCCTGGGGTTCTGTTTCCCAGGTGCATTACCTTGCACTTCTTTGCACTGAATCTAAGCTGCCATACATTTCACCATTCCTCCAACCATGCCAAGTCCCTTCTCATCCTTTCCACCCCACCTTGTGTATCAACCCTGTTGCAGAGCTTTGTGTCGTCTGCAAAAAGACATACTTTTCCTTCCAGTCCCTCTGCAATGCCACTTATAAAGACATTAAAAAGGATTGGGCCCAGTACTGAACCCTGTGGTACCCCACTAGTAACCCCCCCTTTCTTTACTGTGGACTCAGTTTACATACTTACATACTAAAATGCCAGCAGAATAGGCCTAATGGTCTTTCGTGTCTGCTTGTTTCGTCAGCCCCCACCCTGGGTGCTGACCTTGCTGCCCCTCTAGCCTTCTCTGGCTTCTCCCTTCCCAGTTCCGGATATTCTTGCTGCATTGGATTTTGCTTCCAGAACCCTTCCCCTGTACCTGTCCCACCCCTTCTTGAACCCCTCCACTGTCTCTGTCTCCACTAGCCCCTAGGCAGCGCATTTCATGGCTCCACCACCCTCTCAGTGAAGCAGCACCTCCTCCTTTCTCCCCTGAATCTTCCCCCCCTCCAGCTTCCACCCATGCCCTCTAGTGGCCCCCTCATCCTTCCTTCAAAGCACCCTGACTGTTCCTCCCCTATTTACCCTCTTCATGTACCTGAAGACCTCTATCATGTCCCCCTGGTCCCTTCTCTCTTCCAATGTGTTTACTATTACGCTCTGTACTCCATGCAGTTAAGGTGCAGCTAAGTACAAGGAGACAACACTGGCAATAAGGGGGATCATTTACCTCTCTGACAAGGGTTATCCTGTATCGATGCCTAGTACTACCACCAGTTAACTAAGATTATGCCTGGACTGCACTTGCAGTACTGTTTTACGAATTTCTACCTGTTTACTGTGCGTTCTCTGTATTTGTCTACCCTCCACCCTCTGTAACCGACATGGAGCCTTTGCAAAAGAGTCTGTGACTCAAAGGATTGTAATTCCAATTGTATCCAATAAAATAAATAAAATAAAATAAAAAAATAAAGTGAAAATTAAAAATAATGCTCTGTTGAGTTCTCCCTGGAGAGTTAGTGCTTTGTCGTTTTGACATGTCTGCCCTCTGGTCAGCACAGTGAGAGAACTGAGGTCACTCTTGAACCCAGGCCTCCAGCGTGGCAGTGCAGCAGCACACTGCACTCTGCCACTAGGCCAGCTGTGTGCAAGGGTCTTTATAAATGTTGGGAAAGGTAAAAGATACACCATAATCAATCTGCGGTGATGATAAATTCTTTGCAAAAAAACTGCATTAATGTACCAGTTGGGGTTCAACTTAACACCACAAAAGCAGGGAAATGTTGTGTTAGGGTTTCCAACCCTAACTCCCTACCCCATCTCCCAAGCAGCAAAAGGAAAAAACATTAGGGTTTTGGGTCTCAAGAGTCTTGCGAATCAGTGGTGGGGTCTTGGTGGGACCTTCCTTGGGGTTGTCAACCCTAATGCTTACCCCTCTCCCCCCACACGTAGTTTCCTGTCCAAAGCACCAGGTACAGCTCCAAACCAGTACCTCCTAGTGGATATTCGTCAAAGGTACAGAAGTGTGTTGCAAACAGAACCTGTTGTAGCTTTTTCGCACAGTGCTCTGTGGGCCCTGCATAAAGAAAAGAGATCACGTCTGACCTTTTTTTGTTCATGGAAGGGGTGGACATTAGAGTTGACAACCCTAAAGAAGACCCCACCAAGACCCCACCACTGATTCATCAAGACTCTGGAGACCCAAAACCCTAATGTTTTTTTTTTTCCTTTTGCTGCTTGGGGGTGGGGAATTAGGGTTGGAAACCCTAACATCACATTTCCCTACTCTTGTGGCATTAAGTTAACCCTAACTGGTGCATTGACTCAGTTTTTTTGCAAATAATTTCTTTCTGAGATAGCAGAATCATATCCTTATTCACACAGATCCTGAACAGACGCAGACATGTAGCCCTCTGGGCCCTGCATCAGTGAAGGTTCCGTCTGCCTACAAATGTGCAGGACCCACAGTGACAGATGTCAGGTACTCATGGGGCTATCTGGTGGGCTGTGGAAGTGCATGGTCCTCTGGGCCCTATGCTTCCATGTGGTTGCAGATAGAGATGCACAAGGCAAAGAGTCCATCTCTCAGCCAATGCACAGGGTCCTTTGCCACCCACATGTGCAGAGGTACAGGGCGCTATGCCAAGGAGAAGAGTCTCTTCACTATATGGTACCTTGGCCCATGGGGGAAACCCTGCACCTTCCCTTCCCTGGCTGGGGGGGGTGCATAACAGCACTGTTCCTCCAGCCTTTTACACTCCAGCTGGCTCATTGAGCTTGCTCCCGAACTCAGCTCACCGGCATAGGATCACAGAGCACTACCTGCTGGAGTAAAGACTGGAACTACACACAACATGTCGTAATAATTAGGGCACTGCGCTGCAAACCTGGAGACCTGGGTTAGAATCACATCAGCCCCCATTTGCATACTGTGTGACTCTGAGCAAGTCACTTAACTTCCCTGTGCTCCCAGGTCACACCTGGAAACTGCATTTATAGTATATCAGCCAAAAACTTAGCCTTTTCAGAGTTCTCTCATGCAAATCCACTCAGGATTGCTGCTCAGAATCACTTCAGCTCCTTCTTGTTCAGCTTCCAGCTTAGATCTAACTGAAAACTGCAAGCAGCCCAGGACTTCCCCAAGATCCAAAAGATTTGGTTGGCTGATTTGGCTGTCAGACAAAGTAAGAGCTCCTCCTTCAGTTGCAAAAAAGGCGCAAAAAGTTCAAACTACAGTTCCTACAGATTTTGATTTCAGACAGCTTCTGTAGTCCAGCTACATTTTAGGTCCCATCAGTACTGATTGGTCCAATTTGCAGTCCAGGACCAAGATAGTGGAGACAAACAAAACAGTCCTTGCTACAAAGAAAGCAGGTTAGACAAACTACATTATCATTATCACTCTAAATGATTTTCAGTAAATAGTTACATCTTTCAGCAGAGCTCCCTCTCAGTTTACTTAAGCTGTAATTAGGCAGCTCTTAAAGAGACAGTATACAGAGGCTATATAGGCTCTGGTAATCACATTTAAACTGCTAAAACGCAGGACACCAGCCTGGCAGTGAGCATTTAGGCAAACTCAAGGAAGACTTTTTGGGAACCCCCATTTGTAGGGGGGTTACACCAGTCTTCTTATGATACCACCTCATGAACCCAGTAGGTGAAAATTTCAATCCCGCCTGAAATATGAATTCATGTAGCAACTGCAAAATCACCTATCGGCACATATTTGAAAAACTAATACTGCCTTGTTCACAGGCCATGTTGAAAGTTTGGTGGGAAATTATTGAAAATTAGCAAAGTTATGAGTGTACGATGAAACTTTCAATGTTCACTCATAACTTGGTCATTTTACTATATGTTTACACCAAATTTTCAACATAGTCTTCTTATGACTCCACCTCATGAACCCAATAGGTGGAAATTTCAGATCTTGCCTGAAAAATGATTTCGCACAGCAACTAACAAATCACCTTTCAGTATGGATTTGAAAAATTACACCATCCTTGTTCATGAGGTGGGGGTCCCAAAAAGGCCACATTGAAAATTTAGTGTAAAAATATTCAAAAAAATGACAAAGTTGGCCGGCCCGGTGCTGCTGGATGTTGAGGTGCTGGACACCACAACTTGCGCTACGCCAGCAGCCCAGGTTCAGAAAATTAGCCTGGGCCGTCAGGGGTTGGTAAGGGCGAGAGAAGGATTGAGCATCCGGAGGACAGCTCTCCTCTCTCAGTCCTCTTGGGAAGGTGTGGGAGAGGCTAGTATACAATCAACTTCAGGACTACCTTGAACAGCACCACCTCCTCGCCAACGTAGAACCTCATCCTCTACACAGATGACACCGTTGTCTACCACAGTCACCCACAACTCAGTGTCATCTCCTCCAAACTTCAGGCCTCTCTCTCAGCTCTTGAGGTCTGGTTCTCCATGAACTCTCTAAAGCTGAATGAGGAAAACACTAAAACCATCCTGTTCGGGACTAGATGCTTGGGCACAGACAGAAGTGAGCTGCTCCTGCTCAACACATCACAAGGGAGGAGAGTAGAGGTCATAGATCAATTCAAGTACCTTGGGGTCCTCCTTGACCAAGAACTAACCTATACACCCCACATCGACTCCTTAACTCGATCCATCCACCAGAGGCTCTGCCTCCTCTACCGTCTGGGAAACTCCCTCTCTGGCGAAGCACGGCAAGCCATAGGCAAGAGTAACCTCCTCCCATCCATCCTATATGGTTCTCCCATACTACAGTTCCTCCGGGAGACGGAGCTCAACAAACTCTCCATGCTCTATCACAGAGTGACTCATTTTGCAACAAACTCCTCGCCTAAGAGGCACCATTGTGAGGCCCTTGCAGACCTAAACTGGCCCACCCTACAGCTCAAGCTGACCTACTCTGCTTCCTGCCTGGCCTTTAAATTCACCTCCCTTGACCCTCTGCCACACCTACATGGGCGGCTCACTCCTAAAGTCCAGAGCCGAACACTGCGATCCACCGCAAGTCATCCCCTCGATATCCCCCGTGTTCGCACCAACCTAGGCAAGCCCTCTTTCCACTACGCTGCCCCATTCTTATGGAACGCCCTCCCAACAAATCTACTCGACAAACCTACTCTCCTAGGGTTTAAATCAGGCCTCAAAATGTACTTCCTGGTACTAAGCCTCTGTGGATGCAATCGCTAGCCCCCGCCTGGGCTCACTGTCTTGCTACCGTCTGCTAAACCACGCCTTCCCACCTCAAGAATATCGGATGGAATGATGCTAAAGGCACTGTGTATCTGTCTCAATACCTGTCTAGCCTGTGATGCCTACTGTTCTCCATGCCCAACGTTTGATACCTACTCCCCAATATGTATTGGCTTATCTACTGTACCCTAATGTCTATGTATGTACTCCCTGTAACTAAAAATGTATTCGTTACAAATTACTGTATTTTATACCTATGTATGTATGTATGCATTGTAACTAATCCCGGGTCACCCCTGAAAAAGGGACCTCTGGTCTCAGTGGGTTTACCTGGTTACCAAGATCTAAATAAATTGTCATCCCACCCGTTAATCACCCTCGGTGGGGGCTGGGGGGCAACTCAAGCTGGACAGACAGACTGCACATGCCAAATTTTGGGCTATTTCATTGATAGCTGCTAAAGTTATTAAGATACAAAAATTGGGGTTTAACATTAAACACCTTACTCAATCCCAATTATACTGGTGCTAATGCACCAGTATAACATCCACCATGAATATCAGAGGTAATAATGTAAACTGTATATTTAAGGCACAGCCCTGTGGAGAAGGCTGCTGATACACTGCACCACCACATGCGAGACCTGAGATCAAGTCCTAATCCTGACTTCCCCTCCCTGGTCTGATGGGGTCTAGAGTGGGATACAGAGGCATCATGCACTGACTCCAGGGGAAGGGAGCTGGTCTGTTCACTCGCTGTCTGAGCACCTCTTGTGATGGAGCTGTGGTAGCACTGGCATTGTGGGGGACCACATAACATCAGCAATCTTCTCCCACAGGATGGCACCTTTGACAGCCACAGGCACATGCCAGGGAAGTGAGATCTTATAGAGGTTAAAACATCCCCCCTGACAGTATGATGGCACACTGACCTGCCCCCCTCAGGAGTGGCCAAATATCTTGGCAGCCCTTCCTCACCAACTCCCATGACTTAAGAGTACTTCTCAGCCACTGTAAAGCAGTCACTGACCATTGGTCCTGCCATGTAAAGCAAGCCACAAAGCCCCCGGAGAGTTTGGGAAGGGTCTAGTCTGGAGCCACCTCAGGTCTGTAGTGTGCAAGAGGGGCAAATTGGAGCAATGGATGGCTCAAAAGAGAACATGAGTGGAGGATGTCAGTGAGTTGCTGGGGTTTCCAATGTAAATTCAACTCAGCACCTCACACAAGGAAAGGGATCTCAGGGTCCTCATATGTGACACCCTTAAGCAGTCAAACTAGTGCAACAAAGCTTACAACAAAGCAAATAAAATGCTGGGGTGTATAGGGAGAGGTTTCGACAGTTGGAACAGGAAAGTAATCCTTCCACTGTACCAGTCCCTGGTGAGACCACACCTGGAATACTGTGTCCAGGTCTGGAGCCCTCACCTTAGGAAGGACAGGGATAGGTTGGAGACTGTGCAGAGAAGGGTGACCAAGATGGTTCAGGGCCTCCAGGGGCTCTTTCATGAGGAGTGACTAAAGTCATTGAACATGTATTCTCTAGAGACTAGAAGGGAGAAGGGTGATATGACTGAGACATTCCAATTCATGAGGGGCATTAACAAAATATAATTACTGGGGACCATAAATATCAACCAGATTCCTGTTTTGTTAAAAATGCATATCAACCGGATTTCAGGTTATTATGCTCCAAAGGCAATAATAACCTGAAATCCGGTTGATATGATACTTCATAAGAACCCCAAATCTGGTTGATACGACATTCGCCAAAGAAACTGTTGCATTCCACTGTTTCACAAAAAGTATTTCAACTGCAGTATTTCCAACTGTGTTTTATTCATGTACAGTTCAATTTCTTCAAAAATAAAACCGAACTCTAGCTAAAAAATGTCCTTTTCTTTCAAGTTGTTAGAAATACAGTCTAAACCTCCACACCAGCAATTACAAAAAATAAAGGATAGATACATTTGATGTTATGGATTTGTAATATATGGATAAGCCTCAATAATACCATACTAAGTTATACAAAAATGTTCCCAGTAATACATCACTACTCTCAATAATACTATCCTGAAAAGTGATAATACTACTGTTTTTGTTAATAATACTACAGTTCAAAGGTCATCTCCAACTGTAGTATTATCAATGGATCCATATAGTACAAAAAATAACAGAACAATAAGTGTTTTACAAGGCAGTAATACCAACTTGAGGTTTTGAGGACTTTAGGACCTCTCGAGCTTCGCTGTTGAGGTTCCATGTTCCCAAAACCTCTCAACGGTATTACTGCCTTGTAATACTCACTTATCTATTATTCTATTTTTTTCACACACTCTCAGTGTGTGACAACCACATAAACCTTTCGAGCTTTGCTCTCGAGTTTTATGGGTCATCACACACCTCGGATGTGTGAAAAAAATCCATAATACACACTTACCTAGCCATTATTCTCTATGTCCTACTCAGAAAATGTTAACAAAATAGAAGGCTCAGCCACCAAGGGACACGAATAGAAGTTATGGGGTGAGAGCTTCAAAAGGGATCTGAGGATGTATTACTTAACAGAAAGAGTCACTGAACCATGGAATAGACTGCCCGCCGAGGTGGTGGGCACTAAAACCATGGCAGCTTTCAAGAGAGGGTGGGACAGAGTAAGAGCTCAACAAGGTACAGAGGGTAGGGGACTAGGTCCTGGGACCCATAGAAGGCCTCGGTAACCCTTGGACAGACTAGATGGACCAATGATCTCTTTCTGCCGTCATCCTCTATGTTTCCATAAATGAAAAAATGGATATTAAATATGAGGCCTATAATAAAAATCCCCAATGAATATTGAAAGGCAGTAACATAAACTGATTACATAACTTGATGTTTATAATAAATTGTGGCCATGAATACCAGAGACAGCTGAGCAAGCTCAGACCATAACCTGTGGTTTATAATAAATATTCAGCATGAATACTGAAGACAGAAACACAAGCTCAGCACATTGCCTGTGGTTTATAATCAATAATCTCACAACATACGAGTGCAATGTTCGTAATGACCTATAACTGTATTCCTCATACTCTGTTATTTATGTGTGATGTTAAAACAAATGTTTGAAACCTGGGTTGTGCTTTGGCATACAATTTGCTGGGGTTAACAAGGGTGGTGGATAGGGTGGGCAGAGATAGGGTTCAAACTAACCCTAACATTGCATTTCCTTACTTTTGTCACTTCAATAATAAACTTTAACTTTTTTATTTATTAGTTGATTAATTTATTTGAAAATTGGTGACCAAGAAATGCACATCAAGCAAGACTCATTTAAAAGTGCAACCCAGGGGAAGGAAGCAAAGGGAAAAAACAATACATAGCATAGATAAATTCAATGTAACAAAAAAGAGCAAAGTCAGAGAACACAAAGATCACATAAAGTGCATAACGAGCAAAAAAGTCATAAACAGGTGACTGTATGTTACCGCAAGTGTATGGTGGAACTATTAAGTTGGGGGGGGCAGGAGCAGACAGGGGAGAAAATGAGTCTCAACTGATATCTGAGGGAGGCCCGAGAGGCAGAGAAAGACAGAAAGAGGGGAGCTGGTTCCAAAGTGAGGGCAAATTATTGTGCATTAATGTCGTTTTTTTGCAATAAATGTTGTTTCTTTTTGAAATAGATACCCATAGTATCTTACTTTCAAGCTACCCAACTGATCATTACCAAATTTGCAGGGTCCAGAGATCCTGGGACCGACAACATGCATGCCAAATTTACAAGGTTATTCTGGCCTGGGATGGCCATGTTGTTAAGGTGCAAACACTGAGGTTTAACACAGAAATGCAATTTCAACTCTGGCGCTACCACGCCCTATAATCCACCACGCATACAACCCCACCAGTGCAAAATAACCTGTGGTTTATAACATATATCCAGGGTGAATATCAGAGGAAAGACCAACCACACAACTCGACACATAACAGTGGTTTATAACTATTCAGCATGAATTATTAGAGGCATTTAGAACAGAAGCGTGTGTGTATGTGTGTGTGTGTGTGTGTGTCTGTGTGTGTTTTATACTGCACCATTCATACACTAAATACTAAGTGCTTAATAAGCAATAAGTTAAGGCATTGGTTGTGCAGTGAAGGTATGCAGATGAACAAAACAGCCCTTCTACAATGAATAATATGTCAACCCCCAGGTCAGTATTATGAGAATTGGGAGAGACCAGGGCTTATCCCTTACTCTGCGAAAAGTGTCATAAATGTCATGGAATCTTTAACTTTCACCTGGACAGCCACCAGAAATGTAATGAAGAAAGCTCTGTCTAATGTCTCATTCTAAGGATGGCCTGTCCCACAGGGCAGCAGACCCATAGTACTGCACTGCTGGCAGTGTCAAGTCCCACAATTCCTCTGGTGTTGTACTGAAACCCACAACCTTCACCTTCACCTTCACTATGAATTCACATGAGGGTTGCTACCCAGAGAAGAATATATGCCTGGGCAGGGTTTGTGCTCAGAGGTTGTTTTGTGAGCTATCAGTTTTTGCCTCTTCATAAAATCCTGTAACGTCACTGGTCAATGGACATCACATGACCCTGACTGTGCATTATTTCTTACAAATGGACATCTAACCCAAGCTAGATAATTATTTATTTTGAGATGTATGCCAATATCTCTTTTATAAGTAAGATAAGGTACAGTACTTCTGTTGTGTGTTTGTAGGGAATGCATGCAGTTCCTGGGTGGCTAATGACACTTGGCTGTACCTTGTGCCCAACAACCACCTGATACAGCTGTATATTCCCTTGTGACCACACATCCTGTTATGTGTTATCTCTTATACACAGCTTGTTACCTACCTTGTTGTAATACCGGACCAGCACTGTGTGCCACTGCCCATCACTAACGCCTCCGGGAAGGTAAGGGGTCACCAGTGTCGTTGACTCACCTGAAAAGTGCAGAGAAAATTATGGTGACTGTTGAAACCTTTTTATTTATTCATATGACATGGACTGGACTTTTTTTCCCCATAGGAAAAAAACATCAGCTATTTCCCCGTATCCGACAGTAATTAGTATACAGTATACACTACTAATGAAACTACATCAGCTTATTACAAATTTACGAAACAACTTGTTCATAAACTGTTACAAGTATAAACACAAAATATATACCTTATTCCAGCACTATTAATATGTCTAACAGCCACTGTACTACAGTACAATTCTACTAAAACGTCTAAACAATTTTGTGCCCATTCTTACTTAATACACAAAACATCGGATAGCAAAGTCCTATATAATCATGCAATATTACCATTTATGAGCTAACAAACTCATAAAGCCACAAACTCAATTTAAGAGCTTGTTGGGCCCCTAGATGGTAATATTTCCTGGTATACGACACTTTGCTATCAGTTATTCTCTATTTATATCCCCTTCCCCCATTTTCATTCTTATAGAGCCCAGAGCTGTCTTCTGGCTAACTGGTTCCTCTGACAGTGTCCCTAGCCAGAGTTACTGGAAATGTTTGGGCAAGATATTCCAATATCGCTTGCCTGACTCAAGACTCACCTTGTAATCTGCCAGTCCCCAATCTGGAAGATGGGGTCAACATAGTCTTATTTAGTTACTCAGCCTATGGGTGGACATCTTCTGTAAACCAAATGACAGGCCTTAAAGATTAACTGCCAGATGTTGGATCGAACCAGGTAATCCTTGTCTCACCCTTGTCTCAGAGGCAGCAGCTCCAGCCATTCAGCTAAAGGGAAATTCCCACTAACAGGGCTGTCTGATGGAGCTGTAATACTTCACATTACTCAGATTTTGCCAACAGATGGCACTCTGCATTTTCTGATTACTGTTTCTGTAACACAATGGACAACTACACCTTTCATGTGGCTGAGAGGGGATGAGAGGGTGAGCAAGCAGCCGCCTCCACAGTGGATGCCTCTCCTTGGTTTGGGGAAAGGGATGATGCAAATATTGCATGGCCCATACTCTGCCTTCACGAGAGCAGAGTATGTTGCCACCAGAACATATTTCTAGACTCATTTTTTTCTAACCTGGGCTCAAGTGCCAATGTACTATTGTACTAGCTCCCAAGTGCAAGGTGGCAACCTGGGCCTCCCTTCCAGCTTTGCTCACCATCTGCCTAAAAGACAACACCCCCCATAGGAATGGCCTTCTCCAACTTGGCACAGAAATATGTGGAAACTCACTTATGTTTCTGGAGGTTGAACTATAGTCTGTGGTGGCACTGTGTTTCTGGTGACCCCAGCAGAGCTAGTTCTTAGAGGTCATTCACCCATTCAAGCCCTCTGCTTAGCACTGCTGAACTGTATCATGGCAAGCCACATTATGGAATGAAGACGGTGTTTTGAAAGTTTCTGCCCAGCACAGTGATGTCCCCTTGTACGATGTTTCCACAGGGAACAGTAAGTGAATTAAATCACAAAACTGTAAATTTCAAGGTCTGAGAACTTGCACTAGCTCTGGGAGGTGTTTCCTATGGTCAGAGGAGTCCCCAGCGAGTGCAGGTAACATGGATGCCCAAGGTTGGCTGTGACACTCAGTCTCACTTGCAACCCTTTAGGTCTCTTGATGAAGACCGTTAGGTTAGATTAGGTATTTTATTTCAGTATAGTGCCTTTCTTAGAGTCAAATTGTACAACTAAATGAGCATAATAGGAGAAATAAATGCATAAAGAATTATACCATGGGTGGGATGAATAACAGCTGAATAGAAGTTTTTTTATCCCGGTTGTTTGCTTACTAGGTGAATAACATGTTATTCATGTTATATATTGTTGATAGTGGACTCAAATTCTCTGCTCACATTGGTGCTATCCACACTAACCTTCGCCCCAAACTTGGAGACCTGACCTTAATAAAGACTGCATGTCATAGATTCACAGATTCTGTCAGCAGATAAGGACACAGGCCCATCCTGTCTGCCTGTTTACGCTAGCTCACAAAGCGACCAGTGACCCTTATTGGTCATTGGCTTAGCTTTTTCTTCCTACCCCTATTATTCCTTTGTTTCTATCCCATGCGTGTTTAAAACCCACCACAGTACGGGCTGCCACCACCTCCTGGGGCAGGCTATTCCATGCATCCACCACCCTTTCCATGAAGAAGAACTTCCTAATATTTATCCTTTTGTGGCCACCCTTCAATCTCACGTCATGACCTCTTGTCCTTGTACTACTGTTGAGCTGAAATATGTTGTCCCCTTCCACCTTGTTTATGCCCTTGAGGTACTTGAATGTTTCTATCATGTCACATCTCTACCTCCTCTGTTTCAGTGTATACAAATTTAGGCCCCTCACTCTCTCCTTGTAAGTCTTGTGCTGTAATCTGTTCACCATTTTGGTCACCCTCCTCTGCATCGTCTGTATCTTGCCAATTTCCTTTTGAAGGTGTGGTCTCCAGAACTGTACACAGTATTCAAGGTGAGGTCTCACCGGGGTCTTGTACAGTGGAACCATTAACTCCCACCTTCTGCTTGTGATTCCCTTTCCAATACACCCCATCATCCCACTCTCCTTTCCCACCACCTTGGCAGTCTGCCTAGAGGCTTTCAAGTCATCTGTGATTATGACCCCTAAGTCTCTTTCCTCCTTAGGTACTGTCAGCAGCTCCCCCCCATCCTGTAGCATGCTGCAGGGTTCCTGCTCCCCACATGCATGATTTTACATTTCTTTGCATTAAACCTTGGCTGCCATGCCCCTAACCATTTCTTCAACCATTTCAGGTCCCTTCTCATCCTTTCCACCCCCTTCAGGGTATCCACCCTGTTGCAGATCTTGGTGTCACCCACAAACAGGCAAACCTTTCCCTCCATCCCATCTGCTATGTCACCAATGAAGACACTGAAGAGGACTGGTCCTAGTACTGACCCCTGAGGTACCTCACTGGTCACCTCCCTTTCCTCTGATTGGGTTTCATTTATCACTACTCTGTTTTCTGTCCCTTAACCAGTTGCCAATCCAGTTCATCACTTTGTGTCCCACCCCCAGAATGCCTAGCTTGTTGACCAGTCTCTTATGTGGGACCATGTCAAAGGTTTTGATGAAGTCGAAATAGGCAATGTCTACTGCCACCCCTTGGTCTACCGCTTTTGTCACCCAGTCAAAGAAATCTATCAGATCTGTTTGACAGGATCATCCTGCGGAGAACCCATGTTGCCTGGGATCCACCAGCCCATTGGCTACCAGGTGTTCCACAATTCTTTCCTTGAGGAGTGCCTCCATTATCTTCCCAACTAGAGAGGTTAGACTAACTGGCCTATAGTTCCCCACCTCTTCCCTACTATCGCTCTTGTGAAGAGGGGTGATGTTTGCCCTTCTCCAGTCCTCTGGGACCACTCCAGTGTCTAAGGACTCACTGAACACGGCTGGCAAAGGGTCTGTCCCTGCATATCTGCCAGGAACTGGTTGCCAAAATGGTGCTTCCAGTCTTTGACTATGCTGATGTGGTACACTGTACTGCTCCATCCTCTTCCCTTGCCAGACTGGACACCCTCTGCAATGTCTTCAGTCATTTTTATTCATTTTTTTATTTATTTAATACAAGTTGGGTTTACAACCTTTGAGTCAGAGACTCATTTACAAAGGCACCTCATCTCAGGGAGGGCAGACAGACATGGTGCAGAAACAACAGTGGTCAACATTACAGGTGCAGAAATGAAATAGAACATTTAACATAGATACACTTAGGTTAAAGAGTGTTTCACGTTGTGACTTACTTAAGTTACATAATGTTGCAAGAAGTATGTTCCAAACATAGATATAGTAGGTCCCTAGGGAGGACAGGTCCTCAGAGAAGAACTGCTGGGTGTTTCCCTATAAGGACCAAGTGAGGGAGGAGAGGGTCCAGGGAGAGGGGGATGCTGTCCAGTGGACATTGTCATGCAAGAGGGCAAGGCGGGTGGGCAAACACAGGTTGCAACAGGGGGGAGGTCAGGGTTTTTAGTTGCACCTGCAACAGCGGTTATTGAAGATGTGGTTTTGAAGGGCTGTGTTGAACGAGTCAATTTTGGGCAGGCTAGAGATGCAGCTAGGGAGGGAGTTGAACCAGGTGGGGACTCAGTAGTGGAAGGATCTCTGGGCAAGAGAGGTCTTAGTTCTGGGCACCTGTTCTTTGCTACTAACGCACCTCCTCGTACCCATCACTGCACACTCTACTCTTCCCCATCCATCCTCCCTCCCTCTTCCCTCCCATCACCTGCATCACTAAGCTTCCTTCATCTCTAAATACTGGTTTGAGAAACTGCCCTCATACTAATCCTCCCAAATCTCTCCCATCCCATCTGCCTCATACGACCTTGCTTCCTGGGATCCCAGCACCTTCTCCCTCCCCCACACTCGCTCCTCAGCTGGGCTGTCAGCTTTCTCCTATTATCTCCTCTCTCTCTGGAACCTTTTCCTTTCAGCACTATATTGCTCACCCTCCCCAGCCTCCCACCAGCTTAAACTCCTCCCATTTCCCTCCTGCCCTGCCTTTCCCTCCCCCATCCTAATTTTTCCCCCTCCCTTGGTGGCAGTTGCATGCCTCACGTTTCTCTGAACTGTGACGGTCTACCAGTTGCTTTATTTTTGTCGCAGGAAGTTGAGTGCGTTCTTGCTCCCATTAACCATAACTTGAAAATTTGCACCTTCTGCCAAATTGCACTACTACTGTTTGCACTTTGTTTGTAATCACCTATTTTATTGTATTTTCTTGATGTCTTCCTCTACCCTTCCCCGGGTCGCACCTGGAAATGAGCCTTGGCTCAGAGTGCCCTTCCCAGTTACCAATTATAAATAAATAAATACAATTCTCACTATAGCCCATGTTGAAGACTGAAGATGCATTCAGTTTCCTTGGCATTTTCCAAGACATTCCCTGTGTGATGTATCGAAAATGGAAGGATAGGGTGAGGAAAGAGAATTTTGAGGTGTTTAATGGGTGGTTAAAGGGATGGTGTCAGGAGGAAGAATACCACTTTGTGGGGACGGGGGCTTTGGGTCAGGAAGCTCTTCAAGGGTGATGGCTTTCACCTAACAAGAGAGGGGACCAGTGCATGGGTGAAGAAGTTTGACATCTAAATTGATGGATATTCAAACTGACCGCGAATGAGGCTAAGGCTTGGGATACCACTGAAAAGTGAGAACCTAGCTAGAGCTCCCCCTGAACTGGGGACCTGAAACACTGAAACACTGGGAAGGGTAACGGTGAGGCACACCTTCCTAAAAGGGTGGGAAAAGATGCTGGGAAAGATGGCAAGGAGAGGGGCTCATTAAGCCTGCCAAAAATGGGAAAAACAAGAAATTATGGAGACTTGGGAAAAATGAAGGGTATGGACCTGTAAAAACCAAAAAATGGGTTTGGGCACAAAATGGAAAGTGGTATGCTTTAATGCCAGGAGCCTAGGAAACAAAATCATTGAGCTCCGGGCAATAGTTGCAGATACAGGGCTGGACCTTGCATCCATTACAGAAACTTGATACACCATATATAGGCCAGATAGGGGGAAGCAAAGGCGTTGAGGGAGCAGAGGATGAATCCATCAGGGAAGGAAATGGGGAAATAGAATAGCTGGGGGTTCAGCTCACAGCAGCACCAAGTAAGAAACTGTGTATTGGGGTGGTCTATAGACCATGAGGGCAGAGGAACAACAGCTACAGGGAACTAGAGGCAGGAGCAGAGAACGGGAGTTGCAAAGGGTGAGGTGGTAGTGGGGGATCTCAACCTCCAAGACATTGACAGGGACATTCCAGCAGCTAGAAGCACCAGAAGTCAGGTCCTTCTAGATGCACTGCAGGACTGTATGCCGGAGTAGCTGGTCAAGGAATCCACAAGGAAGGCTGCCATTCATGAAGTGGAGCTCACCAATTCGGAAAGGGTAAGCAAAGTGTGGGCTGGGGAATCACTGGAGTTCAGCAACAAAAACACCATATCGTTCAAGCTGGCCCTTGGCACCAGTAAGCCTGTATCAGTGGCTGAATTTCTGGAATGTAGAAGTACAGACTTCAACCACATGACGGAATTAGTCTGGAACGGGTTAAATGGAGTAGACAGTATCAGTGGAGTGGAGGAAAGATGGGGACAAATAATAAGGTACCACACAGTGAAATAATGACCCACTCAATGGGTAGAGATTTTAGAATTATAATTTATTAGGCATATCTACATCAAATACAGACTATAAAACCACACATCAATGTTTTGTGATCTTGTATCTAACCGCTTCTTCAGGAAAACTTACCGTTTTACCCAATATATGTAATATATGCAAGTTATTTTTGTGAAACCACATTTCAAAGCTATATACTCAGCTCTCCATTTTAAAATACCAGACTGCAAAACTGCAAGTCCAAATCATATTCATATTTCTTGTATTTTTAATATATATGATTAATATTCTCTAAAAATGTTTGCCTCTATTGTTACCACATTACAAATTGGTTTTGAATTACAGAAAAACGAAATCCGCTTGATTCTCGGGCTCATAACTAAAAAAAGGTCCCTCCACTGGTCATCCTCAATGCCACTGGACAGTATCTAGAACAGATAAGAGTCCTAAAGTACCTTGCTGTTGCTCCAGACGATACCCTATCATTTTCCCCTCATGTGTACAACACTGTTAGCTTGGCTAAAAGAAGCCTGAGTGTGCTGTTTAGGAACTGCTTTAACCTTACTACCAAAGCCAGACGTCTTGTTGTATCCAGTACGGTCCTATCACTCATTGATTATGGCCTCCCTGTCTAAGCTGCTGCGTGTGACACCATACTAAAAAGAGACAAGGTAGTATACAACAAGGTCTGTCACTTTGTACTGGGGGCAGACAACCTTTTTCTCTAGCTGCTCCCTGTATTCCCCCATCAACTGGTTACCCTTCCATGGCAGATTAAAGTACCAAACCCGTCTGCTTGCAAAAAAGGTGCTGTTGGGCTTAACCTCTCTGGCTATACAAAATTGCTACCACCCCATTACCAATCAATATAATACCAGGAGCATGACTAGGAATGCTCCAGGACTGCCTTTCCAGAGAACCAACCAGAGAAAATACTCATTTGTTGTAAGGGCAGCCGGCTGACTGAATTAATTACCTGAATCTCTATTAATTCTCCCAAATATTGCCTATTTCAAAACAGCTCTGCTCCTAGCCCTCACCTCGAGTTCCAACTGCACCTGCTTTCAATCAATCAATCACTCACTCAATCAATCTTTATTTGTATACTGGAAGGAATGTGAGCAAAAATGCCCATTTTCACAAACATCTAGTGTAAGAGATACCAAGAAGGTATGACAATACAAAACAGAATCTAACAGAAACAAAATATATACAGGGGAAACAATCCAAATAAGGGGTTTAGATATGCAGAACAATGTCAAAGACTAACAGTTGTCTAACAGTTAACTGTACACCAGGCTTGCGCTGTAACATTGTTACTAATACTGTGATTGCAAAATGCAAAATTCCATTTCTGTAGCTATGCATCTTTTTGATTGTATTGACTATACTGCTCTGGAATTAATGTTTTTGACTGCTTGTTTGTAACCGTATTGTCTGACTTGGATGTGGAACCTTTGTAAATGAGCACCTGTGCTCAAAGGTATTTTCCAAATAAATAAATAAAATACAATAAATAAAACTGAATAGTAAGTCTTTTTCTTCTGTCAGGGTGTTTATACTCCTTTGCTGGATGCCCTAACTCAAGCTTTGCCCGGCAATTACCTAGCCCTGACAGTTCCCTTCCTAACACGCGCCAGTGTCATCTATGGCTTATTCCCCTGGGTTGGGCTGACAGGGGGAGCCCCTAATGCAAAGGCACACAAATGGGCATGATAACAGGCAGGAATGAGGGGTCCAGGCATGCTGGCACCATCGTCCTGGTGGATACCATTTTCCCTTCCTGGTTAACCTCCTGATCCTGGCCCTCCCATCTCCCATGGCAGTGCTTACATTTCCCATGATGGGCTCACATGCATGCATGTAAGCATGCCCCCTGAATTACAACAAGCTCCCTGGCCCAATGCAGGTGGGCGCTACAGCATGCTGGGGGGTGGACCACACCAGCACTGGTGACCCAGGTCTGTTCCTGAATCTGGGCCGCCAGCTTGATAGCACAGTGCACTTCTGTTGAGCCATGAGGTGGCCCAGAAAATCCTAACAGGCCTTTGGTCTAAAGTACTCCAGATTTTGCAATTCATTTCTGAGCTATTCCAACAGCATGTTTACCAAACGTCCAGTGCAAGCTGATCAATACATTCAGCTATTTTATTTTATACAATGGGTCATGAAAATCTTGCGACCTCATTCGCTGAAACAGGTTACATGACCTTTGGTTATCTTCAGACAACCATATACCTCACTTGAACCACATCTTTTTATTAACGAATAGTAGCCCACTTATAAGTGGGATAACAGAATTCAGAGTGAGTGGTCTTAAGGGAATAACATACTTCTCAGGTGGCTGTCACACTTGGCTACACCTCATGCCTAACAAATACCTGAGGCAATCCTTATACGCTGATAACCGCACACCATCATGTGCTGTTTCTTACATGTCTACCGTGGTAGCCAAAGGTAAATCTCAGTATATAGCTAGATATATCTAGTTTTCCATATTGTACAGTGACCGCACTTTGTGTGCCAATTTTTATTTTTTTGCCAAATTTTTGTACAAATATTTTGTAATTGTTTCTTGTACTTCTGCTTCTCCTGTTCACTTTCCCCAGGTTGCTCGAGGAAATGAGCCTTTGCTCAGTGTGCCTTTCCCAGTTACCAATTTTTGTGTCAGCTCCTATGGGCGATGAAATGGTGATGAGCGTGCATAGATATAGCTAGCTGTATCAGAGGAAATCACATTAAAATGAATGGGGATTTTCTGTGATACAGTATATCTAGTTATACTGGGACTTATCTCTGTCTACCACTGTATATGTGACACAAAACATATGTCTATATGTTTCATGACAGACATCATGAGCAGTCTAGAACACTAGTCACTGCGATTCCTCTGGGGTCACTACACATACCTGTAGTGAAAGGTAGCACAAGCTAATTTTCTGCCTAGACTTTGCCTATTCCCTATTTAAGAATAACAGCCTACAAGCTGGCCCAGTGGCACTGAGAGTTGAAGTGTTGGACACCACACCTCCTGCCATGCCGGAGACCCAGGTTCAGGAACAGATTCAGGTCGTTCAGGGGTCAGCTGGGGAGGTAAAGACTGAGTGTCCAGACTGCTCTCCTTCCTTGGGGTGGGGGTTTGTGCTGTGTGCGTCAGCACAACTAGAGGGGTTTGGCCCATGTCCAGGGTGCTTGGGTGCCTCCACGGAGGTAGACAGCTGTTGTGCCCATTGCACAGTGTGTGGGCATAAGGGGTGAAAACGGAGGAAAATACCGGGACCTAGTAGGACCCATGATTGCCATGATGGGCCTGAGGATGTACTCCTCTGGCAGGGGTTGTAGCCCCTGCCAGATCCGTGGCAGTGGACAAGTAATGTTGTGATTAAAAAAAAAGAGAATAAGAGCCTACTCTTTTGTACAAGGAAGAACAGTGACTTTGAGCAGCCCAAGAGAAGCATACGAGGATAATACTGCAGCTGTACTTTGTATTTTTCAACTGTCCCTGATTTTCAGGGACCTCCCTGATTTTACCTCAAAAATGGCCTCTGTCCCTCCTAAATTTCACATTTTTGTCATTGAATTGCAGAAATTTGATGCATCAAATGAAACCAAACATTAACACTGAAAAACATAAACATTGACGGCAGATGAAGGCAGTGCCGGCGTCGGGTTGGGGGTGGGGGTGCAAGGGATGCAACTGCACCTGAGCCAAGCCCTGAGTCCATTTCTTTTTTCTCTTTTTTTTTTGGACAACAAGAAATGGGATACTGGGTCTACAAACCTATTAAAAATACATTAGGTGCAGGCAGGGCTTCAGATATTTTTTTTTGGGTGGAAGTCAAATACTTCCATGGCTTGAAATTTGGAAGTCATTTCAGTTAACCGGAGTCAAAATACTCCAGATGTCAGTTTTTTGGAAGTCACAATAATTTCCATCTGACAAATTTTGGCAGTCAAAATACTTCCAGTCCTATACTTTTAGAAGTCAACTCATTGGCCTTCTGAATACCTCACTGGCACAAGCTAATATGCAGTGACACAGCAGGACGACTTAATGTGGGTTGTGCCTGGGGCAGGGGAGGTAGGTCTGTGAAACACTATATAGATATTGGCAGCCAGCTAGCAACCAGCAGGGCAGTGCAGGCTGATTTTAAAGAGGCAGACTGGACACAAACTATCACTAAGTTGCTTCACTCTGTGATGCTGAGAAGTAGAAGAGTCAGGTCACATTAATATGTAGCGCTCAAGTGCATTTTGATAAGGAGCAGCCAACCACCACGTTGGTGTTTTAGGTGTATGTTTTCACATCATGCCTTCTTTCCCTTCTAATGCCCTCACCTTCGGATAAAAATAAAAAAAGAAACATAAAATTAAGTACAATAAAAATTAGCAGATATTATGAGGATTCCACTTAGCAACTGCACTTTATGATTTCGCAATTTATCAGTACTCAGACTGATATGATGATTTATTTGCTGCTCTTTGTGAAATATCTTGGAGGTCAATGTATTATGCCGAGGTCAAAGGCACTGTTATGATGCACTGCATTTTTGAGAACTGGGGCCTCAGTAGCCCTTCAGAGCATTTGAAACCAAACATTCCAGGGCTGACCCAGTGGCATGGAGGCTGCATCATGTCTTGTGGCTACCTAGGTGTCTAGGGTTCACATACAAGCTATGGAATCTCATGCCAAGTCCAGCTGGGTGCTGAGTGCCTTGCATTGCTGAGGTGCTCATATTTGTGGGGTGGGGCCACCTGACGTTGGCTACCTGCTTGCTGGATGACCAAGAAGCAGCATTTGGCATCTGGGCTGAGAAGGTAGCTGCTTGTCTGCCCGCCCCACCAAATAAATGTGTCACTTTTGCAATCCCACCATTTGGTTGGGGGGGGGGGTGGAACCAAAAAGAAAGGGGGAAAACATGTTAAAAAAATAAACAAAATTGGTGCTTTGTGCGCATGATCTGCATGCTCGTACATTATCTGACTCTGCCTGCAGCAGCAGATTGATTGTTTGGAGAGCACCAAATCTGGATCTGAGTTGTACTCTGTGAGGTACACTTGTCTTGTCTCTAGTAGCCTGCATTAGGTTTTATATCCTAGCTAGAGACCTGAAAAGAAAATAATACTGTTGTATTCGGTAATGTCACACAGTCATTGTCTGTTTGGGCCTGTGATCAAGTAATAGTACAGTACTACTATAAAATTAAATAAATAAGATAGTTACCTGATGCACTGAATTGTGCTTGGCACTGAGACAAAGCCGATACTGACATTAACATGGTCGCGATCCTCGCTCGGGCTGGCAACTATTCACCCCCGCTGCTGGCTTCCTTCAGATACTCACTCTTCTGGGATGGCCTCCATACAACCACGGACCATCTCAGGCTCCCAGACAGTCTCCTTTTCCTAATTTAATTCCAGGCTCCCTCCTGAGTCACTCACACCCGGCCAGCATTATCTGTTCTGTTCTGCGGCTATGCCTCCGCCGGCACCTACTATGACTGACCAGACCACGGGCTGAGGATGGCCAGCACCATCCCCACACACATGTGTGATCTGCAGCCCTTTACTCCCTCCAGATCCTCCTTGGTACTAGTTTGGGTGAGGTTCGTTCACTAGGCTGCTGCAGCGCATGGCAAAAAAAACACTTTTTTTTTTTTTTTAATTAGTCAGCTACTTCCTCGACACACTCATGATGCCACAGCTCCCTCTAACCACCTCACAATGACTAATGACTTTGGCGCCAAACTGACTGACTGTGCTTGCCCATGTGCATGCGTGAATGGTACGCGCGGGGGGGGGAGACTCCCATGGCAACTGCTGGCTTGGCAACCCCCATAGACTAAAAAGAAAACTCGACATCCACACCATGAAAAACGGACGTCAGCCTCAAACAAGAGAAATATTACTGGAAGTCACTGACTCCAGATAGTACATTTTTGGACGTTTTAAGCTGATTTTTGGACGTAAAATACATCCAAAATAGAGTTATCTGAAGGGCTGGGTGCAGGGTGCCGGTGGACTGCTGGGACAGGCCAGTGCTACAACTGTTCTACTGCGATTTGAAAAATAAACCATAGCAAGGTTGTATTGGTGGACTCTCAATCAAAACACCAATTCACATATCAGAGCTAACAGATTGTCTATCTGTAGGCAGGACGCAGAGCGAGAACTCTGACAAGAGGTCAGTGTTAAGGTCAAGTGATTGCTCTGCTGGCAGATAGATGTGACTCTAACAGATGGTAAAAGTGTGTTCAGTATTTAAAAAATTTATAATATGTAATTGAATCCGCTGCCAAAGAACAAGTCAGAAACCCTGAAGCTACCTATAGGTTAGAAGGGGAGTTGCTGGCAGTCACAAGAGAAGAAAGAGACTTGGGCATCATCATCACAGATGACCTGAAATCATCCAAGCAGACCACTAAGGCAGTAGATAAGGCTAGAGGGATGTTGGGGTGTATCAGTAGGGGTATCACAAGTCATAAGAGGGAGGTAATAATCCCTCTTTACAAGACACTGGTTAGGCCCCATCTGGAGCACTGCGCGTAGCACTGAAGGCCGCACCTGCACAAGAACATTAACAAAATGGAGGCAGTCCAGAGAAGGGCAACCAAAATGGTGCAGGGACTGCATCAGAAAACATATGAGGACAGATTAATGGAGCTCAATGTGTACACCCTAGAGCAAAGGAGGGAGAGGGGATATGATCGAAGCATTCAAACATCTTAAGGGCATTAACATGGTGAAAGAGTCTAACATGTTTCAATATAAGAAAAATAGCAGGACAGGAGGACACAGCATGAGAATAGAGGGAGGCCGATTAAGAGGTAATGTGAGGAAGTTCTTTTTCGCAGAAAGGGTGGTGGATGCATGGCATGGCCTACCTCAGGAAGTGGTGGAAATGAATTCAGTGCAGGGCTTCAAACAGGCATGGGATAGGCATAAGGGAGCAATACAGATGAGTATGAATAAATAGGCCATTGACAGAGTAAAGGCAAATGGTACATTCATAAGGTAAAAAAATGGGCAGACTGTATGGGCCTTGTGGTTCTTATCTGCTGTCAACGTCTGTGTTTCTATGGGTTGTGCAAAGTGTAAAGAACAACAACAGCTACAGCTTCCACAGAAAGCAGCAGAAAATGCTAAAAAAGTATACTGTAAATGGTTTAAGAGTTTGCCCAGCGATGACACTGTTACCAGCTACTGGAGAAAGTACTACTAGTAGTGGGCAACCATTAACCTCCTCACTCAAAACAGCAACAGCAGTTGAGGCAGAAGAGGGGGAACATGAACCAAACACAACTCTGAAAATGTACAGCAACAACAAAGATAACAAGCTATTGAATCATGCAACGTAAACCCTCCTGAACCCAGTTAACCACCATTGTGCGACTTTTACCACCCAGCTACTTGGCCTAACATTTTTCTGAAGAGCTTAGAGTTGAAATTGTGAAGCATGAACCTCTGCTGCTGAAGGAAACTGATGTTGCATTCCAGAAAACTGCAGGTCGTCATTTTACTTTTGCAAACTATAAGCATAGAGTGAGATCCACAAAGATTCCCAGGCCTTGGTTAGTTGACTCCAAGTCTGCAGATGCTGTATTTTGTTTCTGCTGTAAGCTATCTGGTGATGATAGGGGAAAAGTCTTTGCAAGGTTTCTCCAACTGGAAAAAGTTATTACAAAGGCTGTCTCAGCATGAAGCATACTCATCACACAGAGAATTTCTATAAGTGGAAACATCTCGAGCTAGGGTTACAGAACTGGGCTACAATAGGAGTTTGCAAGAAAAGCTAAGTAAGGAAAAGGACTCATGGCATGCTATGCTTTGAACAATTTTGGACTGTGTTTTACACTTAGCAGGACAAAATGTAGCCTTCCATGGTTCAGTAGATGGTCTGTACGTGGTCAACAATGGGAATTTTGTGAAATTGCTGGAACTGTTGTCCAGCTGTGACCCTGTTATGGCTGATCACTTGCAACGTGTTCAGTGAGGAACCGATGTTCATTAGTTAAGCAAGGATAGCCAGAACACATTTTTGCAGATGTTAGCTGAGGCTGTGACTAGTAAGATTCAGGACAAAATACAGGATGCTCAGTACTACAGTGTGCTGATGGATTGCACTCCAGATATTTCTCACAAGGAGCAATTATCAATTATGATTCACTATGTTGCAATCAATGGAGACCAGGCTGAAGTGCAGGAGAGCTTTCTGGAGTTTCTCCATGTTGAAAATACAACAGGAAAGGCTTTGGCTGAATTATTGCTAGATCGACTTAATGAACAGAGAATACAAATTGAAGACTACAGGAGGCAGTGTTACGACAATGGGTCTAACATGAGAGGTGTCTATCAAGGACTACAAGGGAGAATATGACAGGTGAATGAACTTGCAGTGTATGTACCTTGCTGTCCTCATAACTGGAATCTTGTGATGGAGCATGCAGATGAATCATTCGTGGAAGCAAAGAATTTCTTCGGCGTACTGCAGTGTCTTTACAGAATCTTTTCTGGGTACACTAAACATTGGGACATCCTCACTAAGCACATAAAACTGAGTGCTCTCGCTGAAGCTACAAAGGCAGTTTGTGAACAACTGCCTGAGTTGCTGACTGCTTTGCTCAAAGTATCAAAAAGTGGCAACTGTGACAGCGAAAACACTGTCTGAAATCATGGGCTTTGTGAAAACACCGGAATCGTTTTCATTTATTGTAGGTTTTGTTGTGTGGAATGAAGTGCTTAGTGCCATCAATCGTATGACAGCGACTTTACAGTTACACAACTTAAACCTGGAAAATGCAACTAATGTGGTTTCAGCAATCAAGGAACAACTGTCTGATTATTGAAAAAAGACTTTGGTAGAGTATTAGAGGAAGCAAAGCTGCTAGCTCAAAAGCTCGACATTGTTCTGATTTTTCCAGAAAAATGCACCTGATGTCGAAAATGCCTGCCAGGAGAGCTTGCTGAGTATGAACCTTTAACTGGTCAAGAAAGCTTTGATGTCAATTTTTTAATTGCCTTTTGGATACAGTGCTGATGGAAACTCAGGAACGTTTCCAGTTTTTGCATGACTTTGAATCACTTTTTGGTATTCTGTTCCATGTAAAAGCATCTGGAAGTGATGAAAAGCTACAACTAGCATGTGGTGAGTTGGCCTGTTTACTTGGGGACATAGATGGTTCAGACATGACCAGAGAAATAACCATGCTTGCTCGTTTCTTACCTGATGATATGAACTCTCCATATCAAGTGTTACAGTACCTGGCACAGAAAGACCTGAGCAGAGGATTCCCCAGCACCCACATTGGACTGCAAGCACTGCTTACAGTTCCAATAACAGTTGCTAATGCTGAGCGATCCTTCAGTAAACTGTCTTTGATAAAGAATTACCTGCGCTCAAAAATGTCACAGGAGAAATTGTTTGCATTGGCTGTACTGTCACTTGAAAACAGACTTGCAAGACAACTAAACATTTTCAATGTGATCAAAAAATCTGCATCAGTTAAAGTTCACTGTATAGAGCTTTAGATTCATAAAATGGAAAAAAATATGTAAGAAAATATTTTAAGAGTTGTATTGAATTAATTTGTAATGTGGGCTATGTTTTGAGATGTAGACGTGGTATTTTTACAGAAACATTTTCATACTAAGTTCTGAATTTGATAACATTCATTTTTTTTTCGGTGGGGGGGGGCTACTTCAAAGTCTTTCACCAGGGCCCAGTAAATCCTAGTGCTGGCACTGGATGAAGGCCTCATGATCATCTAGTCTGCCCAACATACACTAATTACATTAGTTTTACAATCTAACGCACCTTCAGAAAACACTTTTCACACTAAGCTATATACAGTTAGAAGCTTCTGGAGCAGATATTACCATTTTTATGTTGCTTTCACGCATATGCAAGAAACATAGTGCCATCATCCAAGTTTTCGGAGGTGTGGCACCCATCTTCCAATTCAGTCAGTGTGTTTGCAGGTGCGGCCCCAGTTCCCTAATCACTGCTGCAGCTGTCTATGACAGCAGTTGAAAATGCAGTGGTCGTACAGTTGAAAGGGAGAGCTCAGCTTCAGTCAGCAGAGCTCCCCCCCTCCACACACACACACACACACACGCACGCACGCATACTGCATGCTCATACGCCTTCCCCCTAACCCCCATGCACACACTGTATGGCCAATGGGGGTGCCCAATCCCCCATCGGGTCCAGCCCCCCCAAACAGCCTTCCAGCTGCCACGCTGGAAGCCCATCCCAGCGTGGAAAACATGCCTCATCATCTTTTCCTCATTAAAAAAAAATAAACCTGTAAATACAAAAACTGTCCCTCGGTGCTTCTCCCTGCCCCCTCCCACAACCAGCACCCACCCACTGCGCACCCTGCCTCCCCACACCCCCCTCACCCTATACTTATCTCCGGACCTTGGCGCAACAATCTTCGGTGGACCGGGAACACGTCTGCACTCTTCAAAGCTGACCGCGAACTGAGGAAATGCCAGTAAGCTGTATAATGGGATAGATAGGGTTTTTTCAACTTTGCTGCATATCTCGGGCATTTTTGGGAATTTTGACAGCAAATTTTCAACATGGGGTTTCTGAGACCCCTCCTCATGAATTCTGTCATTGTCATGGCGTTAATTGGGCCCAAAGGGTGATTTCACGGTCACTGCGCGAAATCACCTTTCAGGACCGACTAATGAAACAACAGTGTAGTGTTCATAAGGTGGGCTCTCAAAAAGCCTATGTTGCAAATTTGGTGAAAACATTCCTAAAAATGACTGTTTTACGAGCGTGTGTTGTGCAGTACCTATGCACGTTCATATGTTTGCGAATTTTTAGTATTTTCACTCCAGATTTTCAACATTGCCATTTTACCACACCTCCTTATGAGCAGTACAGCTGTCATTTTTCACGTCACCCAAAATGTGTTTCCATGCATGTAGCGCACAATGGCACAATCAGTGTGCTCAATCAATGTTTGGGACAGATTAAGAAAATCACAGTCACACTGTTCATGAGCACAAGTGTTAAAATGGCTATGTTAAAAATTTGGTGAAAAAATTCCCCAAAATGACTGTTTTACGAGAATTTGTTGTGATGATCCTACACACGCTTGTAAGTTTGCGAATTTTCAATATTTTCACTCCAGAATTTCAACATTGCCATTTTACCACACCTCCTTATGAGCAGTATAGCTGTCATTTTTCACATCTCGCCGAAAACATGTTTCCACCCATGTAGCGCACAAGGGCACAGTCGGTGTGCGAAATCAATGTATGGGACACATTAAGAAAATCACAGTGACACTGTTCATGAGCAGAGGTCTTAAAATGGCTATTTTGAAAATTTGGTGAACAAATTCCTAAAAATGACTGTTTTACAAGTGTACATTGCACAGTTCCTATGCACGCTCGTAAGTTCGCAAATTTTTAATATTTGAACTCCAGATTTTCAACATTGCCATTTTACCACACCTCCTTATGAGCAGTACAGCTGTCATTTTTCACATGTCGCCCAAAATGTGTTTCCGTGCATGTAGCGCACAATGGCGCATTCGGTGTGCGCAATCAATGTTTGGGACAGATTAAGAAAATCACAGTGACACTGTTCATAAGCAGAGGTCTTAAAATGGCTATGTTGAAGATTTGGTGAAAAATTCCTTTAGATGTTCTGCAATGTTACTAATGAAGACATTGAACAGGACTGGCCCCAGGACTGATCCTTGCAGCACCCCACTGGTCACCCCTCCCCTAGACTGCACACCATTTACCACCACTCTGCCTCCTGTCTGTTAGCCAGTTTCTAACCCAGTTTACCACCCTTTCCCCCATGCCCAGCCTACCCAGCTAGTTTATCAGCCTCCTATATGGGATGGTGTCAGGCTTTGCTGAAATCAAGGTAAGTGTTGTCCACTGCCCCACCCTGATTCACTTCCTTTGTCATCCAGTCAAAGAAATCAACCAGATTTGTCTGACATGATGTCCCCACTGTGAATCCATGTTGTCTATGGTCCTGGGCTCCGATGACTTCTAGATGCCCCACTATCCTTTCTTTAAGCAATGTCTCCATGATCTTCCCCACTACTGAGGTGAGGCTGAACGGCCTATTGTTTCCCGCCTCCTCCCTGCTGCCGGACTTGTGTAGAGGGACCACATGTGCCCTCCTCCAATTCACTCATGTTGAATGACTCAGTGAACATGGCTGCCAGAGGTACCGCTATCTCCCTTTGCAGTTCTCTTAATATCCTTGGGCGTATGCCATTTGGTTCCATCGCTTTGTCCACCTTCAATTTAGTGTGCTCCTGCAGGACTCTTTTGCCTTTGAATGGACTATTCTCCACCTCTTCACCCCCTTGGCAACTGCTGTACTGCTGTGGCCCTTGCCCCTCCCACTCTTCTGTGACTACTGAACGGAAAGACACAGTGGATGTCTTGGGAAGAAGGCATGGAACTATCACTTCCAAATACCTAAACAGCACATACAAGCAAGCAACATTCGGCATTGACAAATGCTTGTCATGGTTGCTTGTGTGCATGCACAAAGCAAACATTTTGGGGCTGCTCAATCAGTGTAGGTGCTGAGGAGTTGTCTGCTGAAGCAGCCAATGCAGCTGAGCTTGCAGGAGGTGTACAAGTGCACACCCAATTCCCACAAGGCTCCTGCTAATGTTGCTTCATTGGCTGATGGGCAGAAACTTTGCACATACTGTATGAAAAGATGCAGCCACACCTATTGTATCACAGTGCAGCTGCATCCTTTCTTATGACTGTTATCAGCCAACATCCCCCCCCTCCCGATCGACCCAGGTTTGAAACACAATCATCAGTGAGTGCTGAACCCTGCTGCTGGTATCACCGCTCCCAGCCAACACAGCACTGCAAATATGATCAGTGGTAAGTGTTCCACCCCACCACAGGTATCCCCTCTCCTGCCTGATCAAGCTTTGCAAATATGACCGGCAGCGGGTGCTCAACCCTGCCACCGATATTCCCCTCCCATCTGATTTAGCTTTCAATGCCCTGATACAGTCCATCAGCAGGGTGCCCACCCCTGGTGTTGTTTAACCCCCCCAACAAGATGCAACACCAGGGAGCCCACCCCCAGTGTCACCAACCAACAAACCAACACTTGGGACCTTCACTGTTGGTCTCTGCAATAAAGAAAACTGTCCCCCATTGCCTTCATTGTGTTTTTTTAAACCTGAAAAACAGAAAATGGTCTACTGATGTGTTCTGCTCGCCTGGGCCCTCCGACCCCCTGACCCCAACATCTTGCTGCTACCTACACTGACTGTGAACTGACTGAAAACATGGTAAGTCTGGCTAGTGGCTTTTTAATGCATTTTGAACTTTTACTCATAACTTTATAATTTTTTTAATATTTTATTGCCCCCCAATTTTTCAACTTAGCCTTATTTTACCCAACCTCATGAACAAGGGACGTTTTCAAATCTCCTCCTAAACATGCTTTCATAGTTTCTCTGCAAAATTACTTTTTCGACAGTACAGAAAAAATTCAACCTGTCTCAATCATAAGGTGAGAGCATAAAAAGATCGTGTTCTGGGGTCAAAATATCACAAAATAATGAAGTTATGAATCAACAATAAATGTTTTCAGTGCTTAATTATAACCTTTTGATTTTTTCAGATTTGGGCCCCAAATTTTCAACAGTCCTTCTGTTACCCCACTTCATCAACATGATAGCTGTCATTTTTTCAAATCCCCTCTGAAACATGTTTTTGCAATTGCTCTTCGAAATCACCTTTTAGATGGGATTTTACAAATTCCACCTGTCTTAATTGTAAGGTGAGGGCATAAAAAGACTATTGCAAACATGGGGTCAAAAAACAATGAAGTTACACTGAGGGTTGAGGCACTGGACGCCATATCTCACGCCATGCCGGTGACCCGAGTTCAGGAATGTACTTGGGTCACTCTGGGGTCGGCCAGAAGAGAGAGGATTGAGTGCCAGTAGAGCGGCTCTCCTGTCTTGGGGAAGGGGGGTTTCCATGTTTCGCCACTTGTCTGCCATGTAGGGGCAGACCAGTGCGTGCAAACACATTGTAAGTGGGAGGGGCGTACATTCAGAGCACTGGGGGAGCCTTCGCGAAGGTGAAGCATACACATTGTGCCCACTGCACTTCTGCGCAAGCCCAGGGAGAAAATCAGGTGGAAAAGTTGGGCTTAATGAAGCCCTCCTCACGTACTGACGGCCCACCCAGTCTCACTGGCTTGGGGGGACATCTGGATTTGTGCTCCGGGTGGGGGAGGTTAGACCTCCCTTCCTGGCCCCACCGAAGGGGGTAATCTGCAGGGGATACAACCCCCCAGAGACCTGAGGAGAAGTGGGACAACCACGGTTGTAGAGACGGGCTGAGACAACCACCTAGCCTGCCACAGGAGGATAAAAACTTGTGTGAAAAAAAACTGTGATGTTATGAAAAAACATTTCATTTTGTCAACAGTTTATTCATAACTTTGTGATTTTTTGTGATAGATTTCTCTAACTGGGTGACCAGGGAAATAGACTGAGGGAGAGCAGTGGGTGTGGACTATCTGGATTTTAGCACCGTCTTCGAAACTGTGCTGCATAGGAGGCCAATAAAGAAATTAAGCAGCCAAGGGGTGGAATACAAAGCGGTAAATTGATTAGAAACTGGTTAACATATAGGTGACAGTGTGGTGGTTAACAGCACTCACTCTAATGAGGGGAGAGTGACCAGCAGGGCGCCACAGGGTTCAAAAGTGGCACCAGTCCTTGTCTATGTCTTCATAAGTGACACTGCAGAAGAATTTGAATTGAATGTATGCCGTTTTATAGATGATACCGAAATCTGGAATAGGGTGGACACTCAGGAGGGGGTGACGAGAATGCGTAGGCATCTTGTGAAACTCAAGGAGTGTCAAGAGCATGGCAGTTGGGGTTCAATGCCAAAAAGTGCAAAATCATCCACCTAGGGCACAGGAGCCAAGGAGCTGAGTATAGGATGGGGGTACCAACAGTCACCAAACAGGAAGTGACAGGGCAGTGTAACCAAGAAGTAGGCAGGGCTAGTGGGGTGCTGGGATGCATAGGGAGGAGTATCTGCAGCAGGAGGAAGGAGATGGTTTTGCCACTGAATCACTCATAGATGAGACCCCCACCTGAAGAACTGTGTTCAGTTTTGGAGGCCGCACCTCAAAAAAGATATAGACAGGGTAGAGATAGTCAAGAGGAGAGGAACCAAAATGGTTCGGGGGTTACATGAGAAGCCCAATGAAAAGTGACTGAGGGATCTCAACATGCACACCCTGAAAGAGAGGAGAGCAAGAGGTGACATGATAGAGACCTACAAATACCTCACAGGGGTGAACAAGGTTCAGGAGGGGAGCCTCTTTCAAATGAGAAAGTGCACCAGGACCAGGGGGCATGTGACAAAGCTGGAGGGGGGGTTAAGAGAGATGAGAGGAAATACATCTTCACTGAAAGGGTGGTAGATACCTGGAACAGACTGTCAGCAGAAGTGGTGAAGGTGAAAACAGTGGGGGGCTTCAAACATATATGGGCTAGACATAGAGGTAGATTAAAAAATAGGCAGGGAGGTTTGCGGAGACAAATTAGCCAAGGAACATCTGGGCAGACTGGGTAGGCCAAGCAATCCTTTTCTGCTGACAAATTCTGTGTTTCTAAGTTTCTGTTTTGCAGATTTCAACCCCAAATTTTCAACACAGCCATTTTGTTACCCCACCTCATGAGCATGGCATTTGTAATTTTTGAAAACCCCTTTCACCTTTCAAATCACCTTTCAGATGGGACCTAAACAATTCCACCATAATAATGTGGGGTCAAAAAAAGACTACGTTGAAAATTTGGAGTCAAAACATCAACAAACAACAAACTTATGCAGAAATGATGAACTTATAAATATGTTCTTTATTCTGTTCACCATTTCTTTTCAGCTCTGTGCCTTTTAGCTCGGTGGAACCCAAAGTCCATGAGACAATGGCTACTGGGGGTAAGAAAGGTTTGCACGTAGCCTAAAGATTCTGTTGTTCTGTCTTTTACAGCATGCAAGCAAACATGCTTGTCATTGACATATGCATGTTTGAGATGGGTCCCTGATTTTGGTCATTTGTCCTTGATTTTTTTCAAACATTGTCCCTGATTCTCAAGGCAGGAGGTTGAGAGATATGCTGGTGTTACACTATATATAGCACTGGCTAACACTGTGCAAAACTTCCAGCCAATATACTCATTTGCAGCATCAGTGCTAGGCTTTGGAACTCTGTACCTGTGTCCAGCTGCACTGCTCTCTGCAGAAATGTTCAAACCTCACTTGAAGACCTGGCTCTTTAGGGCTGTTTTCTCAGAAGACTAGTATCATAACTGTTTAGTTTTACTTAGGTGGTTTTCATTTCACCTTGTTTGTAATCGGTGCAATAAGTTTATGTCTCAATTGCTTTAATGTAATCCATATTTCTTGTTACTAGCTTTGAGCCCAGGAAAGGTACAATATAAATAAAATCCTGTCCGTTTGTCTGTCTGTCTGTCTGTCTGCCTGCCTATCTATCTATCTATCCTATTTATCTATCTGGCTGTCTGTCTTTCCATCTATCTACTCCTAGCTGCAGGATTTGAAGTTTGAGACAGAAAGTTTCCACCAGACACACAGGCTTACCAACTGTCCTGACAGCTCAGCTGGTAAAGCAACAAGTGGTATTTCTGTGGACCAGGGTTCAGTTAAGACACATGATTTCTTTCTTACTGCAGTTTCTGTTTCGAGTACGTAGCAGTGACTGATATTGCACAGACAACTACCGTCTACAGTCACCTTACATTAGGGAAGGAATTAAATAATCAGACAAAGTTTCTTGGTTGTAAAGTGAATGTGATTCTATTTTGGATACAGACCTGTCGAATATTTCAGCTGGACCTGCCCATCAATAATCTCTACGGCGATAAAATCATGTTTCTCGTTCAGCCGCCCATTGTAGAACAAAAGGCCATTCTTCTCCAGAGTGGCAAAGCTGTAGAAACAAAAAGAAAGGTCAGATTTTGTGCAGTCTGAAATCTCTTATTATCCTGAAATGACTGGCTGCCTGAAGCATTTGGCTGAAGCCTTCAGCTCCTACACCTCTGAGGCTTGTATTATATTCTGCCCTTGGAACCCTAGTGATTTCCTTACCTCTTTAGGTTCTAATTCTAACCACTCTGGATGGTACCCAGCTGTCAGAAGCAACCATTATGCAAATACCTAAGTGTCTGGCTGGACCCATGCTCAAAGAGGAAAACCCATATTATCATAATTAGTAAAGTTAGACACAGAATTAGTTTCCTGTTTAAAGGATAACCTCACTGAATCTATAAGTAATTTATACCAGTAGAAAACTTTTTTTAAATACTGGTTCAAATTCTGTTATTTTTCGAGCTAATAAGGCTTTCCCTCCTGAAAGGAGAACTGCATTGAACCATAAGTAATTTATACCACTAGAAGCCATTTTTTAAATACTGGTTCAAATTCTGTTATTTTTCCAGCTAATACAGGCTTTTCAGTTATCCCAAGTGGAGGTTTCTGTTTTACATGCTGCTGTTAAGAACCATTTTAGAACAGTAGGATGTAGTTTATGTCCCTGTTCTGCTCTTCTACTGTCGGCACCATGCATTCATGTTCTACCATAGAACTCAGTGGTTGAGAGGGACTAACTACATCAACTACATCACACAGTTCTAAAAGGGGACTTAACACAAGAATGTAAATCAGAAACACCGACTGAGGTTACTAATAGATCCATATAGACGGATCAATAACAGAATTTGAACCAGTGCTTAAAAAAACATATACTATTGGGGAAAATGGCTTACATGTTCAGGACAGTTCTCCTTTAAAAATAAAACTGCCTCTCTATGGCCACCAGGCTCAAAGTAGTTAACTCCAAGATTCTCGTCCTCGACTATGGGCACATCCTGTGAAGACAGTCCACCAGTGCCCTACTGCACAAACTTGATATCCAGTAGAACATTGCTCAGTTTACTATAGCTGCCCTTAGAGATACTTATCACTGTGATATATACACAGTCAGACAGCTACAGTGGACTTATCTGACACTATGGCTGACCTATCTGGCACCTGCCGCAGACATCACATGACAGATGGTGCAGGCCACCCACCACCATGTCTACAAGTTCAAGTTTCACTTTTCTTTATTTAAAACAGGAATAGCTGTCATACAGCCAACTGACCGAAGCTCATTCACAATGGCCTCCTGAAATGTTCACAATTAAAACAGAATACGAAAGTATACTTCTAGCTAAAATTTATCACATCGCAAATTAATAAACAATTTTCTTAATAGCACGTACATGTCAACAACAGACAAGACATCCCAACCCACAAATTCATACAAGAGTCACAATATACTTGGCAAGTAGTTTTAAACCAATGTTTCAGGGCACACAGTGATGGAACATTGTCAATACTGGGATACATCACACATGGAGGGGTGTTCCACCTGTGCTCTTGAGTAACTGGTAGATAACCAGTTAGTCCATGAACAGGTTGGTAATGGGTCGGAGGGGGTGCCACAGGGACCAGGAGATGGAGGAGAAGAAACAAAGGATGAAAAAGCTCTGACATTGACATGTGAGCCAAGAGAGGCTGGGATAGGCATAAGGGGAAAGTATGGGTAATGGGTGGGGCACAGAAAAATGATGGGAGAGCTGGGGAGGAGGTACAGGGTCAGTAGCATAAGCTGAGGACCTTGCAATACACGCAGACTAGATACTGTAGATCAAATGGCCTTACTCTGCTGGCTTCTTTGTATGTTCATATATTGGTATGTGTGATTAACAGCAAACTATACTGACATGGAGCACTTATCACTGCATTCCCTGCTACATGCAATAATAGCAGGTTTGGGGCATGTTGTGTCAAGAATTTTTTGGGATAGGTACATGTTTTGGTACTTGCACAGTCAGTACCCCCTAAAGAAGTCCATCATGGGATGATGTTGCACCTGTAAAATGCGTCCATCTGACAGATTGAAAAAGGCCAAAATGTTGCAGGTTTTTTTCAATATTTTCAGCTGTAGAGCCTAATTCAAGGGGGATTATGGGTAGCAAACATTTATTTATTTTTTGATGACCGGGTAGGTGCACTAGACACAAAAGTGACTATTTTCAGGCATGACCCGGGAGGTTAACAACACAGAGAGATACAGGCACATGGAATACAGTGTCAAGAAAGTACAGTTACGTAAGAACTTACCGTAACAGTAGATGTTCGAGAGAGGCTCTTCCAGTAGGTAATTACATATGGAACTGACGGGCGGCAGGACCTCATGGAAAATTTCTAGCTAGCAGTCCTGGCGGGACCGCCTCATCGTCAGGTGACCGCGCTATACGACGCCGGTATAAAGGGGCGTGTCCCGGACGCCCGCCTTCCAGCGTTCTTTCCCCGCCACAGGCCCGGAAGGCCCGGATCGAGAGAAGCAGACATTTCCCTCAATGGAAAAGGAGCTGAAAAAGCCTAGGGATGGGGGAAGGTATTACCTGCAAAAGCCTCTCGAAGATCTACTGTTACGGTAAGTTCTCGACTGTACTATCTTACTCGAGAGGGCTCTTGCGTAGGTAATTACATATAGGACAGAATCCCAAGCAGTCTGGAACAAATGAAAGGCACCGGGAGGAGGAACTACTCCAAAAAGTAGCCAATAATCTAGCAGGCCTCAAGAAAGGAGGCCTTGCAAGACAGCTAACCCGAAGCCTGCTCTACGGCGAGAGGCAATGTCCAAACTGTAATGTTTAGTAAAGGTATGGACTGAAGTCCAAGTGGCGGCTGCACAGATGTCTGCCGCAGACACGTTTTTGAAACAAGCCGCAGAGGCTGCTACTCCACGAGTGGAGTGACCTCTGACTTGACCCGGTAGGGTCTTGTTGTACTTGTCATAACAGAAAGTGATGCAATGGGCCAACCATTTTGATAGGCATTGCTTAGAGACAGCATTGCCTTCTCTTTTGTGAGCAAAAGAAACAAACAACTGATCAGTCCTTCTGAGATCCTTTGTCCTATCAGTGTAGTATCTCAGGATCCTGTGAACATCCATGGTATGGAGCAGGTATTCTCCTTGATTGGAGCACTGCGTGAAGAAGGCAGGTAATTCAATAGACTGATTCAAGGTAGATTCCGCTACCACCTTCGGGAGAAACTTAGGATTCGTGCGAAGAGCTACTCGTTCTTTGTGAAAAATTAGATAAGGGATTTTGCGCATCAGGGCCTGGAGCTCAGAAATTCTGCGAGCAGAAGTAATGGCTACCAGGAAGAGCGTCTTCCACGATAAAAACTTCAAGTCTTCGGAAGCCGCAGGCTCAAAAGGAGGAAGGGTAAGTTTCTCGAGGACAAAGTTCAAGTCCCATGGGGGAGCTGAATCCGGACAGGGGGCCTGAGATGAAGGACCCCTCTGAGGAAAGTTTTGGATACCTCCAGCTGAGCAAATGCCTTGTCAGTGAAAGGGACATGGTAGGCTGAAATAGCCGCCATATGGACTTTCAAAGAGGAGTGACTGAGACCCAGGTCAAAAAGATGATGCATGTACTCAAGCAGAATGGTCACAGGGCAGAAAAAAGGTTCCACGTTCCTGGCCGCAGCCCAGATAGAAAATCTTTTCCATTTCATGGCGTAGGTGGACCTAGTGGAGGGTTTTCTAGCCTCCACCAGAATCTCGGCCACCTTAGGAGAAACGCCAAAACGAGATTGAGCTAGGTCTGCAGGAGCCATGCATGAAGTTGAAGGGACTTGAGTCCCGGATGGACCAGGGTCCCCTGATCCTGGGTCAGCAATCCTGGAGATAAAGGAAGAGGAAGAGGAGGAGGAGGAACCTCTGAGTATTGTTGTAGAAGAGAGAACCAGATTTGCCTGGGCCAGAAAGGAGCAATCAGAATCATTCTCGCTCCTTCTAAAGCCAGCTTCTGTAACACACGAGGGACCAGAGGAATTGGGGGAAAAGCATAGACGAATTTGTCCTTCCAGCTTAGAGATAGAGCGTCGCTCCAGAAAGCGCCTCGCTCTGGAACGAGCGAGCAAAAGATTGGAAGCTTTGCGTTTTGGGAGGAAGCGAACAGGTCTATCTGAGGAGTCCCCCAAATCTGGAAGATGCTTTTTAGAACTTTTTCGTCCAATTCCCACTCGTGTGGTAGAGCCGACAAGCGACTTAGTCTGTCTGCCAGGACATTGTCGACTCCCAGAACATGGATCGCCGTGAGGTGAAGGTTGTGAAGCGTTGCCCAATCCCAAACCCTCATCGCTTCCCTGCACAGCGGGTAGGACCGAGTCCCTCCCTGCTTGTTGATGTACCACACCACGCACATGTCCGTTTGGACAGCTAGGTGACCGGGAAGGATGAATTGGTGAAGGGCTTGGAGAGCATACAGCACTGCTCGAAGCTCGAGCACGTTGATATGGAGAACTATTTCCAACTTTGACCATAGGCCCTGGGTTCAGTGAGGACCCAGATGGGCTCCCCAACCTTCGCCTGAAGCGTCCGTGGTCAGAGTCTGACCGGGGGGAGGATGAAAAAAGGGGACCCCCGGAATAGGTTCTCTCGAACCATCCACCATTGCAAGTCTCTTATCATTGGCGTGGAGATCAGAACTAGATGATCTAGATCGTCTACCCGTTGATCCCATTGAGATCAGAGAGTCCACTGAGAGATTCTCATGTGGAGGCGCGCGGGCAGAACCGTCAGGATGGCCACCGCCATAAGCCCCAGTAGATGAAGCACTGACCTCGCTGGGACCCTCCTGTGTTCCGATAGGAGGGAAATCTGAGATTGGAGGGAGGCCCCCCTGTCCGGAGGCAGAAAGACCTTGCACAGTGATGTGTCGAGAATTGCCCCGATGAACTGGAGCCTCTGTGAAGGCTCCAGGTGAGACTTGGAATGGTTGATGGTAATACCCAGGCCAGTGAAAACCTGCTGGGTGAGGGACAGAAAATGTAGGAGTTCCTCCCGGACGAGGCCGCCAGAAGCCAGTCGTCCAGGTAGGGAAAAACCTGGGCTCCCAAAGAATGCAGGTGGGCCACTACCACCACCAGGCATTTGGTAAAGACTCGGGGGGCCGAGGAAAGACCAAATGGGAGCACCCGGAATTGGTAGTGGACCCCCTGGAACGCAAACCTGAGGTACTTTCGGTGCGAGGGGTGAATGGGGATGTGCAGGTATGCATCCTGCATATCTAGTGCACAAAGCCATTGGCCCGGCCGAAGCAGGAGCAAAAGGGTTTGAAGGGAAAGCATCCTGAACCTCTTGTATTCCACATACAGGTTCAGAGAGCTGAGATCGAGAATAGGTCTGAGATCTCCTGTCTTCTTTGGTACAAGGAAGAAGTGGGAATAGTAACCCGTCCTGTAGAGGTGAGGAGGGACGGGTTCTATAGCCTGTTTCACAAGGAGTGCCGAGATTTCTTCCCTGACCAAAGGAAGATGGTCCCTTGAGCAAGCAGAGTTCAGAGGGGGGTGACGCAGAGGTTTCTGTAGAAACTCTATGGAGTGCCCCTCTGCTATGATCTGAAGCACCCATGAATCTGATGTTATCCTCTCCCAACCCGGAAGGTGGAGGGAGAACCTCCCTCCTACCGGTTCCTCTAGGGCTGCCGGAGGCGGTGGGAGAGGGAAGGAGTCAGGTGGTGTGAGGCAGCGCCGCAGCTGGGGCACCCGTTGCTTTTTTGGGCGGCGGGGCCTAGCAGCTATGAGGGGCCAGCGTTTAGTGGCCCGCCTTCCCTGAGGTTTAAGCAGGGCCAGCTGCATCTGCGAAAGGACGGCGCTGTGGGGATGGGGATGGTACATTGAATCAACAGATTTAAGGGCCATCCCCTTCTCCTGCAAATCAGTGATGATGTCCTTGACATCACCACCGAAAAGCACGGAACCCCTGAAAGGTGCTTCTTGGATCGCTGACTGCACCTCCGGGACCAGACCTGACACACGGAGCCATGCATGACACCGAAGACTGACGGCAGAGGCAGAACTCCGTCCTGCGGTGTCCACTGCATCATAGGTCGTCCTCAAAATATGACGACTGGCGAGCAGGCAGAAACGGACCAGGTCGGCCAACTCCTACTTGACTTGGGAGTCAGGCAAAAGTCGATCTTAGATTCTGCCTGGGTAAGACGGCCTTCTGGTAATCCCCTTATGTGCTACATAGTTCAGGGCCCTAATCCCCAGTGTGGAAGAAGTGTAGATCTTCCTTCCATACTGATCCAGAAAGCGAGATTCCTTATCCGGGAGATGAGCTCAATGTTTTGGGTGCTGACGGCCATGAGCGGCGCTAATCACAACCGAGTCTGCACGGGGGTGAGAGTCTAAAAAGTCTACACCCTCCGGAGTCTGGTATAGCCTGTTCAACTTCCTGGGAAGTGGGGCTAAAGCCGACGGTTGCTTCCAAATCATGGAAACAAGGTGAGCGTGAGGCTCGATCCAGGGTGGCACTAGGGTAGGAGCCGTAAGGGGTAAGTCCAGATGTTCGGCGAGTTTAACCCGTTGAGGATCTGGCTCTAAGGAGAGCCACTGATGGACCTCCTGGATCTTCCTGAGCAACTCCGTGAAGGAAGGATCCTCCGGAGGAGACTTCAGGAGGAGTCTCGGCAGGGCCTGGACAGGGCGTGGCTCATCGTCTTCTCGGAACATCCATTGGAAGCCTCCGAGGTCTGAGAGAGAGAGAAGAATCTAAAGCAGAGTAAGACTCCCTAACTCGACTGGGGAGGCAGGGTTCCTTGGGGGAATCCCAGAGCGTGTCCTGCCCCTCTCTGGATCCCTAGGGTAAGGCCCGGGAATCCGGAGAAGGAGAGGGAGTGTGCCGTCTGAGGCGTATGGGGGCCGGGGGTGGCACCGTCGCCATAAGATGGCTCTTGACTTCCTTGGTGAGCTGAGCCTTGACCTCAGCCCACCAGGAGGCAAGAGTCTCCTGAAGATCCACCGGCGGCCTAGGGGGTGGTGGAGGAGGAGGAGGGGGATAGGTGTCTGAGGTAAATCCGTGAGGGAGTATCCGTAACCTGCTGCGGGTATACCGGAGCTGGGTACACCTGCGAGCCGGGTACTGCGGCGTCGGAAGCAATCGGCACGGTACTGCGGCACAGGATACTGCGGACCTGGGAAAACCGGCATCGGATAGGACGGCGGAAGCCCAGGCACTGGAGGAGCTGCCGGAGCAGACGGCCCAGCCGGCTACTCCACGGGCGGATCAGTCGGGATAGACCCGTGGGGTGGAGGGCCCGATGGAAGAGGAATATCCCCCGTCAGCATTGGAGGGGCCGGTATCGGAACTGGCGTCGGCGAGGCCGGTGTCAGGGCTGGCGTCGGAGGAGTTGGTGCCGGGGCCGGTGTCAGGGGCGGCGTCAGATCGGCTCTTCAGAAAGAGGATCGGACGGTGACAGGGTCGAGCTTCATCCAGGGACGGAGGAAAAATCCCGGGGTCGGGCAGGGGACTGGGGCTCCCCCGGCGACAGCGATAGCTGCGGGGGCCTGGTCACGACAGGCGCAGCAGGGTCTGCCATAGGCTCAAGGCGGCGCTTGTCGGAGAGCCGGCGTGTGGCTTATAGGCCGTCAGCGGACGCCAGAGGGCGGCGTCTGACTTGAGGGTCCCTAGGTAGGGCGGGCTGAGTATGGGAGGAGGCCGGTCCAAGGGGACACTGCCGTCGCCCGAAGGGTCGGCGTCTTAGCGGCCTTCTCCGGCATACGTCAGAGGGCGGTCCGGCAAGGAGGTGCCCACACCAGCAGGCGCGGGCTGGCCGTGACCACTGAGGCTAGAGTCTCCTTTACCGGAGACACCAGGCGGGCTCGAATGTGAACCCGGCCAGGCGGGCGAGCCTCCTCCAAAGCCTTGGAGGCTGCCAGTCAGGCGATCCCCGGAGGATATTACCTGCTAGCGACTCGGCCAGAGTCGCGGAGAAGAGCCTTCTCCGGTGCCTTTCCTTGTCCTGCTTCTTATGCCCTTCAGGGGAGGTCGACGCCTGCCGGAGTTTCTTCAAATCCTTCTCCATCGCGGACATCTACTTTTTGAGGAGATGGGCTTCGAGGGACTGCTGGCATTGTCTGCGGGTGGCCGCATTGAATCGAAGGCAGTGCAGACACTTGTGGGCACCGTGGTCGGGGCCTAAGCAGAAAGGCAGAGGTGAACGTCTTTGTGAGGCAGTTGGGCTCGCACGAGTCGCTTATTCTTTGAAGGGACGACATAAACCGAGATTCACGCGAAAGAAAATAAATTCTATACTGAAAACTTGTTCAGAAAAACCCGAGTAACAGGACTGGCGGTAAGAACTTAACGGCGAGCTGCCTGACTGACGAGGAAAGAACTGGAAGGCAGGCGTCCGGGACCAGCCCCTTTATACCGGCGTTATATGGCGCGGTCACTTGGCGTGGGCGGTCCGCCAGGGACTCCTAGCTAGAAATTTTTCCGTGGGGTCCTGCCACCGGCCGGCGTCAGTCCTATATGTAATTACCTACTGCAAGAGCCCTCTCGAAGTAAGATATATGCAGTACATCACAATCAGAAGTGAAACAAGATTAAGACAATAGTGGCACTAAGGCACGTAAAGATGTATTATACAAATAGAAAGAGGTACTTTCGGTGCGAGGGGTGAATGGGGATGTGCAGGTATGCATCCTGCATATCTAGTGCACAAAGCCATTGGCCCAGCCGAAGCAGAGGCAAAAGGGTTTGAAGGGAAAGCATCCTGAACCTCTTGTATTCCACATACAGGTTCAGAGAGCTGAGATCGAGAATAGGTCTGAGATCTCCTGTCTTCTTTGGTACAAGGAAGAAGTGGGAATAGTAACCGTCCTGTAGGGTGAGGAGGGACGGGTTCTATAGCCTGTTTCACAAGGAGTGCCGAGATTTCTTCCCTGACCAAGGAAGATGGTCCCTGAGCAAGCAGAGTTCAGAGGGGGTGGCGCAGAGGGTTTCTGTAGAAACTCTATGGAGTGCCCCTCTGCTATGATCTGAAGCACCCATGAATCTGATGTATCCTCTCCAAACCCGGAAGGTGGAGGAGAACCTCCCTCTACCAGTTCCTCTAGGGCTGCCGGAGGCGTGGGAAGGAAGGAGTCAGGTGGTGTGAGGCAGCGCGCAGCCAGGGCACCCGTTGCTTTTGAGGCACGGGGCCTAGCAGCTGTGAGGGGCCAGCCGTTCGTAGACCGCCTTCCCTGAGGTTCCCGCTAGGCCGGCTGCATCTTGCGAAAGGGGCGGCGCTGTGGGGATAGGGATGGTACATTGAATCAACAGATTGAAGGCCATCCCTTCCTACAATCAGTATGATGTCCTTGACATCACCACCGAAAAGCACGGAACCCCTGAAAGGTGCTTCTTGGATCGCTGACTGCACCTCCGGGACCAGACCTGACACACGGAGCCATGCATGACACCGAAGACTGACGGCAGAGGCAGAACTCCATCCTGCGGTGTCCACTGCATCATAGGTCGTCCTCAAAATATGACGACTGGCCGAACGAGCAGAACGGACCAGGTCGGCCAACTCCTGCTTGACTTGGGAGTCAGGCAAAGAGTCGATCTTAGATTCTGCCTGGGTAAGGACGGCCTTCTGGTAATCCCCCCGTATGTGCTACATAGTTCAGGGCCCTAATCCCCAGTGTGGAAGAAGTGTAGATCTTCCTTCCATACTGATCCAGAAGGCGAGATTCCTTATCCGGGGGAGACAAGCTCAAGTGTTTTGGGTGTACCGAACGGCCATGAGCGGCGCTAATCACAACCGAGTCTGCACGGGGGTGAGAGTCTAAAAAGTCTACACCCTCCGGAGTCTGGTATAGCCTGTTCAACTTCCTGGGAAGTGGGGCTAAAGCCGTCGGTTGCTTCCAAATCATGGAAACAAGGTGAGCGTGAGGCTCGATCCAGGGTGGCACTAGGGTAGGAGCCGTAAGGGGTAAGTCCAGATGTTCGGCGAGTTTAACCCGTTGAGGATCTGGCTCTAAGGAGAGCCACTGATGGACCTCCTGGATCTTCCTGAGCAACTCCGTGAAGGAAGGATCCTCCGGAGGAGACTTCGGAGGAGTCCTCGGCCAGGGCCTGGACAGAGAGCGTGGCTCATCGTCTTTCTCGGAACATCCATTGGAAGCCTCCGAGGAGTCTGAGAGAGAAGAGGAAGAATCTAAAGCAGAGTAAGACTCCCTAACTCGACTAGGGGGAGGAACGGGTTCCTTGGGGGGAATCCCAGAACGCGTGTCCTGCCCCTCTCTGGATCCCTAGGGTAAGGCCCGGGAATCCGGAGAAGGAGAGGGAGTGTGCCGTCTGAGGCGTATGGGAGCCGGGGGTGGCACCGTCGCCATAAGATGGCTCTCGACTTCCTTGGTGAGCTGAGCCTTGGCCTCAGCCCACCAGGAGGCAAGAGTCTCCTGAAGATCCACCGGCGGCCTAGGGGGTGGTGGAGGAGGAGGAGGGGGATAGGTGTACGGAGTAAATCCGTAGGGGGAGTATCCGTAACCCGGCTGCGGGTATACCGGAGCTGGGTACTGCGGCGTCGGGTACTGCGGCGTCGAAGCAGTCGGCACCGGGTACTGCGGCACAGGATACTGCGGACCTGGGAAAACCGGCATCGGATAGGACGGCGGAAGCCCAGGCACTGGAGGAGCTGCCGGAGCAGACGGCCCAGCCGGCTACTCCACGGGCGGATCAGTCGGGATAGACCCTTGGGGTGGAGGGCCCGATGGAAGAGGAATATCCCCCGCCAGCATTGGAGGGGCCGGTATCGGAACCGGCGTCGGCGAGGCCGGTGTCAGGGCTGGCGTCGGAGGAGTTGGTGCCGGGGCCGGTGTCAGGGGAGCCGGCGTCAGATCCGGCTCTTCAGAAAGAGGATCGGACGGTAGCCCAGGGTCCCGAGCTTCATCCAGGGACGGAGGGGAAAAATCCCAGGGTCGGGCAGGGGGGACTGGGGCTCCCCTGACGGCAGCGATGGCTGCGGGGAGCCTGGTACGACAGGCGGCAGGGTCTGCCATAGGCTCAAGGCCCGGCGCACATCCGGAGGAGCCGGCGGTGGCTTATGGGCCGTCGGCCCGGGCGCCAGAGGAGGGCGTCTGACCTGAGGGTCCCTCGTCGGGAGGCGGGCTGAGCATGGAAGGAGGCCGGTCCAAGGGGACACTGCCGATGCTGCCCGAAGAGTCGGCGTCTTAGCGGCCTTCTCCCGGCATCGTCAGAGGGCCGGCGTCCGGCTTAAAGGAGGTGCCCACACCAGCAGGCACGCGGGCCTTTGCGTGTACTGGGGGCTAGAGTCTCCTTTACCGAGACACCCGGCGGGCTCGAATGTGAACCCATCGGATGGCCGACGCCTCCTCCAAAGCCTTGGAGGCTAAGGCCGGGCTATCCTCCTCGAGGGGATATATTTGCTCGCGACTCCGCCAGAGTCGCTGAGGAGAGGCCTTCTCCGTGCCTTTCCTTGTCCTGCTTCTTATGCCCTTCAGGGGAGGTCGGCGCCCTGCGGAGTTTCTTCAATCCTTCTCCATCGCGGACATCTTTTTTGAGGAGATGGGCTTGAGGACTGCTGGCATTGTCTGCGGGTGGCGTTGAATCAAGGCAGTGCAGACACTTGTCGACCGCGATGGTCGGGGCCTAAGCAGAAAGGCAGAGGGAGTGAACGCTCTTTGTGAGGCAGCTGAAACCGCATTTGAGTCGCACTTCATTCTTTGAAGGGACGATATAAACCGCATATCTACCTGACGGAAAGAAAAATAAAATTCTATACTGAAAACTTGTTCAGAAAAACCGGCGAGTAACAGGACTGGCCCGGTAAGAACTTAACCACGGAGACTGCACGAGCTGACGGCGGGAAAGAACTGGAGGCAGGCGTCCGGGACCGCCCCTTTATACCGACCGGCGTCATATGGCGGTCACTTGACGTGGGCGGTCCCACCAGGACTCCTAGCTAGAATTTTCAAGTGGGGTCCTGCCACCGGCCGGCGTCAGTCCTATATGTAATTACCTACTGCAAGAGCCCTCTCGAAGTAAGATATATGCAGTACATCACAATCAGAAGTGAAACAAGATTAAGACAATAGTGGCACTAAGGCACGTAAAGATGTATTATACAAATAGAAAGTAAGTGCCCGTGTGTAAACAGTTATAGTAATATCACATTTAAAGTGCAGAAAAATGCCACAGGGTTATCATTACATCTGGCTGAAACTGAAAAAACAGCTATTGGGAGGAGGAGGTAGGGAGAAAGGTAATGCTGAGATATAGCCTAGCGAGAGAGAGAAAGAGAGAGGGAAAGGGATGGGAAAGGGGGGAGGACAGAATTTGTGGGGGAAGCTAAAGGAGCAGGGTGCCAGCTCACTCCCCAGAAGGTAGGAGGGAAACTGTGGGCAGCTGAAGCAGAGGGAGCCAAGATCTACGATGGGTTGAAGCAGGTGCACCGAGCACGTGCGGTAAAGAAGGAGCGGTGCCTCTTCTTAAATGTAGCATGATTAGGGGCCAGGCATACATCTAGGGGCAGCGAATTCCAGTAATAGGGAGCTACATGCGAGAAACCTGATTTCCCTTTGATAGTTCTACATCTGGGAATGCTAAGCAAGGAAAGGTCAGAAGATAGGAGACCATAGGAGATGGGCTGAGGGGTCAGCAAGGAGGCAAGGTAGGTAGGCATACTGGACTGCAGTATACTGTCCAGAAGGTTTCCAAGAGAGAAGAGCCAGTGTACAATGGAGAGGGCCAATTTAGGTCTGAATACAGTAGGCAGTGATGTCTTAGTCTGGAGGATGCAGAGGCGTATCGGCATATACTGTTATAAGTTGTGTCCCACCTATGAAGAGTAGCCTTAGATGTGTTAGTATAGATTACGGATCCATATGAGATGATGGAAGTAGGATTCTCTAGCAATGGCTAACCTAGCAGAAGGGGTTAGAATATGGCTTGTTTTGTAGGCTAAGCCCAGTTTGGCATTGACAGCCTTACATGTGGAGGTTATATGGGTGTCATAAGTGAGGGATTCATCAAGCAAGACACCCAGATATTTAAAGGAAGTTACCATCTCCAGTGGGGAACCATCAGCCCAGGAGACCTGGAAAAATTTCCGGCTCTGCTTTAGTTTAATAGAGGATCCAAAGAGCATAGCCTGGGTCCTTCCAGCATTGAGAACAAGCTTATTTCTGGTGATTCAGGACTGAATATTTAGAAGGTCCATAGAGAGCTTGTGGTTAATAGATTGGACATTATCTAAGCTAGTATAAAGAACAAGGTCATCGGCGTATAGCAACGAATGAACAGGAGGATATATTTTGTGCTATATTATTAATAAAAATCGAGAAGAGGAGGGGTCCAAGGATAGATCCCTGCGGTACACCAACATTAATGACTGCTTTTTCGGAGGTGGCCGAGTTGAATTTTACGGCTTGAGTCCTGTTCAATAGGTAGCTACAGAACCAGGTTACAACTCCAGTTGAGAAACACAGGATTTGGAGATTAGCATTTACAAGGAGGTTTTCTTACACATCCCTGAAGTCCACACTTTGAAACAATATACACTGTTCCTTAGGTAACGTAAAGCTCTGAGGTGTTCTGGGGGAGTGGGAAATGCAGGCAGGGAGGCACTGCATGATACAGTTTACTACAATATATAGGCATACAGCAATAAGCAGGTGTGACCAGAATTCCATGGAAAGGTTGTGTGTGTTTGGTATCTGTGTTACCAGAATACACTGAAAAACTCAGAAATTAGGTGATTTTGTACACTCAGTATAAAATAGCAAGACATGTAGGTTGAAAAAGTGAAAAGTGCACTTTGTTCTGCATTTTATATTATTGTACATAATTCCGAGGACAATGATGGGTAGTAAACCTTTGGATTAGGGGTGTTACTCACGTTTAGAAAATAAACACTCTTCATGAATTTATTTATTGGCATTTTTGTTAGGTAAGCAATACAGAGAATCAGGCAAGTCTCATTTACAGATGCATCATGTCTGACAGAATAAAGATAGAAAGAGGGGAAGCAGAAATTGGAGCAGTAAATTAACCAATACTAATAACTTAAGAAAATGTACAATCAGGAATGCATAGCTATAGAAGACAGTAGCCATAAATACAGACACAGAGGGAGAAAGTCTGAGCCAGTGCAGAAAACGGCAAATTGTTGATTTAATTTGACCTTGGAGATGTTTAAATTCAAGGAGCAAGTTATGCCACATGGCTAGCTATTCCAGATTATATATGACATATTGCTCTCATTTTCTATAGGACAGAGATTTAGTACCTTTAAACTAATATAAAAATTGTACATGACTCTTGCTTCCTTTGCTGAGATGGATCAAATAATAAGCATCCCCCCAAAGGTTTTCAACCTATCAAGTGACAGCCTCGGCCTGCTCTTCCCATGTCAGACAAATAATCATATTGTAGTCTATCAGTTATAAACTGTAGCTTAAGATCCCTTGAATAAAGTTCTTTAGATGCTGAGACAGGTAAAATAATAACCTGCCTGGAAAGGTCGGTAACCTACTAAGTGACTGCCTTGGCCTTCTCCTCCCATGCATTACATCAGTGTACCTAGTCATTCCAAGACATGACCTTGGTGTGATATGTTTCAGAACACTTTTCCAGGCACAGGCCTAGCTTTGTGGGATATTTTGGACATATTACGGTATACTGAGTCTCTTTTGATACCTTTTTTGTAGCAGACTCAATGTCTCTTTTGGAGTCTAGCCTTCCTATCAATAGGTGCAATTGTTCTGCAGAAATGTCTTTCTGTCAGTCTGGCTATACCCTCATTTCTTTCCATGTCATGTATTTCTGTTGATTAAATTGGAGACTCAAGATTACATTGGTTTCGAAATGTAAGAAGGATTTTAAAGGACCATGGGCCAGATATTCAAAACTGCACAAAGTGGAGTACAAAAACATGCGCTGTGTTTTGCGATAGTCTGGGTGCCCGAAGATGCTATAGTCAGTGGAATAGCACACCAGGGCTGATCGACTGAATATAGAGCCATGTCAGTGCAGTGCTTAGCCACTTAGCACTACGTTGGCATGGCTCTTGAAATACGGCACCACAATGACTTGCACCTGAGCTATATTTCCAATATTCAAAAGGACCCATGCAAATGAGCCCAGTGGGCATGCAAGGCACTGAGGGTCCATTTGCATGCCCATTATGGGCTCATTTGCATGGGGAGTGATGCTGTTTTGTGCAGCGTAGCCCCCCCCCATTGCTCAGTCCCAGAGGAGCTACCCCTGGTGCTAATGGTCCTTCCCCCCACCTGCACCCATGCCTGATGTTTTTAGAATCTTATTCCCTGGTGTCAATTGGTTCCTCCCCACACCTGTACCCATGCCCAATGTGTAGAATCTCCCTTCCCCCACTCGCACCCATGCCCGATGTGTAGAATCTGATTCCCTGGTGGTTAGCGGTCCTTCCCCCCACCCACACCCATGTCTGATGTGTAGAATCTGATTCCCTGGTGTCTAGCAGTCCCTTCCCCACCCACACTTATGCCTGATGTTTAGAATCTGATTTCTACTTGCCTAGCAGTCCCTTCTAAAGCCCCAGTTTGTCAATAACCTCCATGGTGACAGCCAGCCCACCACTGCTGTACAGCAGGCCATTTGCAAGTAAGTCCCCCACAGCAAAGCCCCGGCCCCATTCAGAAACAGTGATCTGTGCCCCCCAACCCATCCCTCAGTGGTAGTTAGTGGCCTCCCTCCCACATACGGAACACAAAACCCACCCCTCGGTACCCCTCACCTGCCTGTTGGTGCCACAGTGACTCAACGGTGAGTGACACAGCCCTCCACATACCACCTCATCTGCCTGCCGTCTGGCAGGAGCAGGAAGCACGCTGCTTTATATGTTGTTGACATGTAGGTACCATTGTGGCGTTGTCCCATTCACACATCATTTGCTCCATACAAGGGCCTTTTGTAGGTCCCCTTGTGTGGAGCAAATACCACCAATCAAGACCTTGCTTTAATCCCCGCAACCCTAGTGGTTGTCTGAGGTACTGTGCCCCCCCCCCCATGACTGCCGATCACCAGCCTGATCAAAAATAAAAACTCTCCCTGGTGGTAGTGGTTCACCCACCCCATGATCACCGATTGCCAACCCGATATATACCAAAGTTTGTCCCTGGTGTCTAGTGGCCCCCCTCACCAATCACTGGCCCAATACAAATAAACATATTCCCTGGTGATCTAGTGGCCCCCCTCACTGATCGCTAACTCGATATAAAGATATTCCCTGGTGGCCTAGTGGTCCCTTCCACTGCAGATTACTGTCCCAGTCACAGAACTGAATACCGTTGTCACATCCTTGGTGGCTAGTGGCCCCTCCTCCCCCCACTCCATCAACTGATTGAAGTATACAAAAGTTGTCTCTGGTGTCCTGTGTAACCCCCCCCTTACCAATCCCCTGTATAATAAATACAGACATGTCCCTGGTGGTGTAGCACCCCCCCATCCCCAATCCTTTGTACAGAGAACGTAAACCACTCCCTGGTGGTCTAGTGAACCCTCCCCCTCCCTCACAGGCAGTGCCCCACCACCCTGTTCCCCATTCCATCCCTGAGCCAGCGACCGGCACAGCCCTCCTCCCTCCACCATGGCCACCTGCCAGCTGAGGCTGTCACTGAGAACATACTGTACACAGTGCAGGCTCATTGAGTGACAACTCAGTGAGTTGTCAATCAATGAGCACATACTACATACATGCTCAGTGACAGCTCAGTTCAGTAACCAGAAGGAGTGGAGAGGAGGCTGTGATGATTGCTAGTAAAGGATGGGAGGAGCAGGTGGCTGTGCACTGCTCAGCAGGTGGGCCACTAGACCAGCAGGGGAGTGGTTTACGTTCACTATACAGGAGATTGTGGCTAGGTAGGGGGTTTGCTAGACCACCAGGGCATGTCTGCATTACTATACAGGGGATCAGGAAGGGGTACTATACTGGACACCAAGGACAACTTTGTATATGTTGGGCAGTTGATTGGGTGGGGAAGGGCCACAGCTGCACCAGGTTCAATGGTATCTGCCCCAGACTGGGATGGTGATCTACGGGGAGGGGACCACCAGACCACCAGGAATATCATTATTTATTTTGGTCTGATAATCGGTGAGGGGGCACCACTAGACCAGGGAATATGTTTATTTATATCGGGCTAGCGATCAGTGTGGGGGTACACTAGACACTAGGGACAAGCTTTAGTACATATTGGGCTGGCGATCAGAGATCAAGGGGCGGGGGAGGGACCACTGGAAACCAGGAACAACATTTTTATACTTTGGGTGGTTGATCAGGTGAGGGGAGGAACCACTAGCCACCAGGGATGTGACAACAGTATTCAGTTCTGTGACCAGTCCGGCAATTGATGGGGAAGGGAGGAACCCTAGACCCCCAGGGACACACTACATGATATATTGGGCAAGCAATTAGTCAGGGAGGCCACTAGACACCAGGAACAGACTTTAGTATGTATATATATTGGGTCGGCGAGTGGCAATCAAGGGGGGGAGGAACCACTGGACACCAGGGAGACTGGTTATTTGTGATTGGGCAAGTGATAGGTGATCACGGAGGCACTACCACCAGGAGGCTGGTAATTTGTGATTGGGCCAATGATTGGCAATCAAGGGGGGGAGGGACCACTGGACACCAGGGGCACTTCTAAGTTTGATACCAGAATGGTGATTGGTGGGGGAAACCACTAGTAAGGCAGGGTCGGGGGGAGCAAACAGGCCCACAATGGCATGCAAATGGCCACGTAGTGCCTTGCATGCCTAATGGACTCATTTGTATGGCAGCCTTTGTGAACGGGAAATAGCGCCCCTGCACTATTCCTTGTGGGTCCATGCTCCTAGCTGCATGTCGGGGCAGTGCTATGGTGACAGTGCAGCTGTCCTGAGGTTCCTGATGCCTCGGACTAGCCTATTCACAGTCGTATAGCGTGGTATGCTATCTGATTGAAAAAAGTAATTTTAGACCGTGAAGCGCAATGCAAAATTTTGCATTGCTTTTGTGCTTTTTGGGAATGTAGCCCCAGGCCCCAGATGCCTTTGCCCAGTACACAATACAAATGTATTTTATTTATTTATGGCTTTGGTAACCGGGTAGGTGCAATGATCCCAGGGACCGTTTTCAGGCATGACCCGGGCCACTTACAATGGCACAGAGTTGAAAATAAGCAACATTACATAGAAAGTAGGCAGTTTAACAGTTAAAAGGGAACACTGTTATACAATGGTTGCAATGAATACAGTAGATCCGCAGGATCTGGTTTGCAGAATACATAAGTCCAATATTCATATACATAGTAGACATACATAATACCTATGTTCAATGTATAGCCAGTTGTATATGAAACCAGCAAGTGTACATTTGTGTAACTTGCATGGAAACAGATAAGGCGGGCAGGGGAGGAAATTGGAGGGTCAACAAAAGGGGGAGGGGCATAAGGCATGAGACTCAGGTGAGCACTGGGCAGTACAGCAAAGGAGGACTATCCAGAGAAGCAGTGGCAGGAGGAATTTTCCATGAGTCAACCTTTGAGGGGGGATTTGAATAGGCAGTGTGTGTCGATAGAGTGGAGCTCAGCTGGCAGTTTATTCCACAGTGTGGGTGCTGCCACTGAAAAGCTCTACTGCCCATCTTGGTGGATATCCTGAGAACAGTCAGAGTAAGGTTGCTGTTCAAGCAGAGGCAGCGATGCAGAGCTTGAGCCTTGAGGAGGGCTGCAAAGGGAGATTCCTGGCCAGTGCGGATGGCGGAGTCAAGCTTGCAGCAGACGGCGAGGTCAAAATTGTCTTGCAGTGGGAGCCATCCAAGAGAATTGTAAAGGGAACAGTGGTGGGTAGAGAATGGTGCAAGCAAGGCAAAATGACAGGCGTTGTTGTAGGCAGAGGAGAGCTTAGCCATTAGGGTTATGGATGTCCTAGCATAGATAGGGGAGCAGTAGTCCAGTATAGGGAGAAGATTACCCTGGATGATGGCAAGTCTGGCCCTAGGGGTGAGGTAATGTATTGCTGGACTCTATAGGCTGTAACTAATTATTGGTGAAACCTCTGGACTAAAGAGTTGATGTGTTCGGAGAAGGAGAGGAAGGGGTCAAGTAAGACACCTAAGTATTTGAAAGTATTTACGTCCTCTAGGGCTTGACCATTGGGGGAGACGATATAAAGCAGGGGGTGAGTCTTCGATTTTGCAAGGAAAGGCTTGGATCCAAACAGCATGGATTTTGTTTTTTTGGTGTTAACCAGGAGGAGATTAGCTGCAAACCAGTTGTGGGCTGCAGTATAGTTTAAAGCGAGAACTGAAGAAATGCTGGTGGTGGATTTATCGCTGTAGAAGGGTACGAGGTCATCGGCATAGAGAAGGGAGTGACAGCTGAAACTGTCAGAGGGAAGAGAGTTAATGAATAGGGAGAATAGGAGGTGCCCCAGAATGGGGCCCTGGGGGACCTCTGTAGAGACAGGCAAGGTAGGTGAGCAGGCAGGGCCAATACACATGAATTGAGAGCAGTCAGTGAGGTAGCTCCTGAACCAGTTTGTTACCTTCAGAGAACAGCCAAGGCTACTTAGTTTGGAGAGAAGGAGGGCATGGTTGACCATGTCGAAGGTCTTGGAGAGGTCAACGAAGACTGCACCAGTGGCCTTACCCGTATATATATATTTATGAGGATGTGGTCGGTCAGCAGTGCAAGGGCGGTGGTGGAGCAATGGGTTTTGTGGAAACCATGCTATTGACTACACAGGAGGTTGTATTTGCCTGTGTGCTCAGCAAGTTGATTATGGATTGCTTTCTTGAGTAACTTACTAAGGTGGGGGAGGATGGAGATCGGATGAAAACACTGTACATAGCCAGTTGAAATAGGTGAACAACTAATTTCTTCTACTAAGCCATGGTTTTTTAATTGGCATGATAGGGCTCCACCATCTGGTCCACATTGTCCATACCTCCCATGTACTTGTTATAGTTTAGTTTAGTTTTTAATTTTTATTTCTCACAAAATACTTTCAGCAAAGCCTATTTTCAAATAATTCATAGTCAGAATATGAATATTGAAACACATACAAACAAAGGTGATACGTAAATACAAAGTGCAGTTGTTAGATTGGATACAGGTTATTTGGCATAGAAGTTCAGTATATAGAATACATTAACTGGATTACAAAAAGGTTTTTAATAGCATTTACATGTTCTGGAGGCATTGAGCATATCCAACAGCTGAGATTTAAATGATGCAACCGAGTTTCACCTTCCCAACACAGCTGCCATGTAATTCCAGCATTTAGCAAACCTAAACAAAAAGAAGCTCTGAATCAACATGTTTTTTCTGTGAGTCAGTACCAGAATGTGACTTGCTCCGTCTCTGATAGTGTATTTCTTATCTACATAACAGAAAATGGATGCAATCCAGGGGACAGAAAACCGAAGAGGGCTTTTTTGCCAGGAACCAAGGTACGCTATAATAGCTTGCTATAGCAGACATAAGCATGTGCATCTAATTTGAGGTCCAGGGCAAAGCAAACAGGCCCTATTCAGCAGACCCCTGACCCAGGATATTATGCTATCGTTCGCAGACCCGTAGACCATGATGACATAACCAGTGGAGCCTAAGATAAAGCATTGGACCAGGAGTTTCTTTGTCTCGGGTGGATGTTGCTCCTGTGCCTGTAGAGCAAACCAGTTCTGGAATTTATAACCTTTACTAAGCAGTTGACATGGTCAACGAAAGACAGGGTACAGTCAAGAATCAGGTATTCGAAACTGTTGACCTGCTCAAGGGTAGCACCAGATGTGGTGGTAATGATTAATGCATGGGGAGAGGTCAGCCTTGTTACATGTGCTGAACAGCATGTTTTCTTTTTTTTTTTATTCATAACAAGAAGATTTTGAGTGAACCAGGCCTGAATAGAGTTAAAGTCCTGCCACAGCCTCAGGTGGTCAGGGTTTTCATCACTTAAGACGATTACGGCATCATCAGCATAAAGGATTATATTGGTGGATTTGCAGACAGATAGGAGAGTTCAGGAATAAGCTAAACAGTAGGGGCCCAAGTATGGAACCCTGGGGAACCCCTAATGATACAGGTCTGTAATCAGCAGGGCCTCAGGAGACTTGCGGAAAAATTTATCCAAAATTGCGGAGCTTTTTTCAATAATTGCAGAGAAATTGCAGGTGTTCTACTATAGACCCTGAATGCTTCACAATAAATCTTTTAATGTTGTCTGCAGCATGTATTAGTCAGTATAAACTGCTAAATGAATACACATCCACTTGAATATGTTTAAAACATCAAGGAAAGTTTATATTCCTAAAATGAATACTAAACTGATAAGCTATCGTAAGCGTTGCCTATCTTCCAAAATTTAAAAGCATCTGCCTCATACTGTGCTAAATAGATTCTATAAAGTGAGCCACAGTAATCAGGATCAAATAAATCCAGAAATCTTTTTTTTTTTTTTTTTTTATGTTTCTGGATGTAGAATAATGAAGTCTGATCAACAGCTGTTTACAGTGCTCTGCCAGCTATTCACCCAATTTGGCACAAGAAAGAAATAAGTAGATAAAGTGGTGAATAATTGAGTTTTAGTAAAATGTTGTTAAAGTGTTTAATGTTCATAATTAGAACTGTAGGTACTGCACACTATTTTTGAAATCACATATTTAAACATTAAATCTGGGTGTTATTGTGGCTGGCAGTATAGACTAGAGATTAGAGTAACAAACTGTGAATGAGCTGAAGACATCTACTGTAGAAGACCTGGGTTCGATTCCCACAACCTCCCCTCGCATACTGTGTGACTCTGATCAAGTCACTTAACCTCTTAAGTGCTCCTCGGTTGCCCCTGAAAACAGGCACTTGTGCCTAGTGGGCCTTACCTGGTTACCAAAAAATACCAAAACATTTTTACTTCATCATACAGTAGTCGGGGTGCCTGTAACTTACCTTTCTTTTACTCTGGCTGTAATGATTTTGTTTCGTTAAAGATAAATGTTATGTGTTTTATAAGCTTGTTTTTAGACTTTAGTCGGTTTTTATTGTAGTCTTTGCATGTGAGCAGTGGTAGGTGGTAGATTGCTAAAAAGCAAGATCACTGTTAGCAACTAGCTTATTCAAGTTTAAAATCAGCAGGGCCATCCAAAAATCCTCAGCTGTTTGAATCAAAACTAGTCTGAATGAAAGTATGCTCACAAGGAAAACCGTGCCCTATCACTTACAAAAAGGCTTCATAGTTAGTACCCCATGTAAGTGAATAGAATAATTTGCACCTTTTCTCCCATCTTTTGTTTCAGTCTCTATGGCAACAAAAGGTTTTTTGATAGACTGCTTTAACACAAAAAGTGCTTAAGCATGCTTATGCTTGGCCAGTGGATTCTGAAACCAAACAAGACAAGGATTCAAAAGAAAGCAGTGTCACATAAAATCATTACCCTACATTGCACTGCATTGTTTTGGTCAAACCCAAGTCTGCATGCAAATTTGCCTATATATTTGAGAGTATTTTATTAAAAATGTTAACACTTTTTACACAGTTCAATGTAAAAACCCAAAAATTGCAAGAAATTGTGGAACATGTCTGTTTTTTCGGAGAATGGTGAAAATTGCAGGTTCCGTAAAAAAATTGCAGATGCAATTTTCCAGTGGCTCTGGTCATCAGAGAGTGTATTTTTACATTTTATTGCTTCCAGCTTACCGTAAAAGTAATCTTTAAACCACCAGATGGTATCCAGGAAAACTCCTTGGTTAAGTCTATGAAAATTGAACCTGCCAGTTCACTTTGATCCAGTACACAATGTACTGATTCCATGAACTTGAGTAGGGCGGTCATTGTACTGAAGTTTTTCCTGAACCCATGTTGCTTTTTTGTCTTAAGCTCATGTTGGCTAAGGAAGTCTACAAGTTGGTCATTCACTATCCTCTCAAGGTCTTAGATGGGGGGAGGATCAAGGTAGGTCGATAGTTGTAGGGCAAGTTGATATTACCACTCTTAAAAATAAGGACTACACAGGCCGTTTTCCAAACATCCAAAACTTTGCCTGTGCTCAGTGACAGGTTAAAGACTAGCTGCAGAGGGTAGGTGACTTCCCTATCTTGGTTCCATGTGATAACAGCTACTAAATAACAGCGAAAGTCAAAACGGCGATTCAAAAACATCACGGACATAAACAGTGATGCCACATTTACAGCTAATGTACAGAAACAGCGATGTTGAAATACAGCTTTAACGTGGGGGGGCTCCACTCCCTCTGTTTATTAATAACCAGCTCCGAGGTGCACATTGCCAGGTACTACTGCCTTTTAGTGGGGGTCGCCGTAATCGCATGGTCGCTTTTATTTCATGGTCGCTGTAATTGTCATCACCATTATGACTTCTCCGTTATTGAGTAGCTGTTGTTAAGTAGCTGTTATTACATGATACCTCCATCTCTCTACTTCAGGAGCTTCATATCAATGTGATGAGGTCACAGTCTAGTCTTAATTTTAAATTTGGACAGCTAATCATAAACATCTGCCCAGATTAGCTGTTTGAAGTAGAATTTAGGATTTGGTTTAGAGGTCCACAAATGGGACAGAGTGGGTACTAAGGTCTGGTATATAAGTTGTGAGGTCACTAAATGTTTGTTAAAGACATCAGCAATGCAATTGTCACCATTAATAGTAGAACCTCCATGGATGACAGCATTAGGGATTTTTTGGAGTGCCCTATGAGCTCATTAATGTTATTTCAAAGTTTTGTGGGGTGATTAAGTAAGTTGTAATAACTGAGGACTTTCACCTCGTAGGTGAAGCTGGTTGTAATTTGTCATTATATAATGGCGAACATGCGCCAGCTTCTCTGCAGCTCTGCTCACACTGACTCACTGTGCTGTCACAACTTCCATCAGTCAGCAAACACAGAAACAGTTTGTCAAAACATCGCAATGACTAGAAAACCGCTCACACAAATAAAAAAAAACACAAAATAAAATTCCCTCACTAACCTTTTGGGGCACTATTATGCATGTTGGAATCTGACACTCACACACACACACACACACACACATGCTCTCTTTTTCATCTCCAAAGAAACCTCTATGAACTCTGACCTCTGCACTTAATTACCATATTGCCGTAACAACGATGACTAGGACCAAATTAAAAATAGCTGCAACTAAAAACTGAAAAAACAAAGTACAAGTTTTTAAACGTTTCCTACTATTTAAAAATATTTTCCTATTATAAGTTTATTCTTTTCTACTAATTTGAGAAGCTGCTGTTTTTAGAGTAGGAATGAACCTGTAACTTAAAGCAAGCTCTTCATATCTATGTTAAAAAAAACTTATAGCGCTTATGCACACAAATAACACATGCTGAAACACTATGCCACTGTTTAATCAGTTTCTTGTTTCATGTTGTGATAAAAATGGGACACAAACTTTGTTTAAAGACACTGTTATTCAAGGAAATCTAGTAGGGGGAAAAAACGTCCCCCAGCAAATCCATAAAACAACACATGGTGGAGAGTGCAAAACTCAAATTTTATTTATTTATTTATTTTAGTCAATCATAGGAATTACAACCCTTTGAGTCATAGACTCATTTACAAAGGCTCTGCGTCAGCATAGTCATACATTTAGAGATAGTACATTAGTGGGACAACACATTTCAAGTAATTACATATAATAGCCATGGTGGTTGAAAGTCTATACATGTAGTAGCTAGGGTATTGATATTATTACAGTGGAACAATTATAATACAAGTGCAGCCTCTGGGGCACTGTCGTATAGAAGTAACAGTGGTCTATACAATAGTGAGACAACACAGTTTTAAGGAAGTATTTACATATAGTAGCCTGGGCGGCTGTTGACCTATACATTTGGTAGCTAGGGTATTGGTATTAGTACAGGAGGTATAGTTACAGTGTAGGTGCAGCCTCCAGTGCATTGTCATGTAGCAGAGACAGAGATCAGCAGCAGAGATGTCCTATACAGTTAGTCCTATACAACTGGTGGCAATGTCAATGGGGAGCGGCTATAGTGCAGCTCTTTGCAGGTCAGTTAGGAAGATTAGCAGCTGCACTGGCATTGGCGCAAGGAGAGAATGTGTTTTTTTAGGATGGTCTTGAAGTGTCCTAAATTGGGAATGGAGGTTATGGCTGGGGGGGAGCTCATTGTACCAGGCGGGAGCTCTATAGGGGAATGATCACTGAGCAAGGGAGGTTCTGACCCTGGGCACGGTCCACAGATGCTTGTTGGCAGAATGAGTGGTCACAGTGCAGGAACATGAGAGTAGTGAGGCTGAGACCCCCAATGGAGTTAACCCTAGGTGGATTTTTTTATGAGGAGACAGGATTAATATTGTAGTCTTTTCTCAAGGGTGAAGATGTTTGTAAGAGTGTAGAGGGTGCAAGTATGGGAGCGTTTGTCTGCACCTAGGAGGAGTCGGCACACTTTACTAATGGCTATGTGAATTTTGTTTAGGATGGTGTTGTCCACAGCAGAGTAGATAGGGAGCCCATAGTCAACGAGAAAGAGAGAGAAGACAGAAGAGGTGACAGCCAGGTTGAGAGCCTCTGGTGTCAGGCAGTCTTTGTGCCGGTATAGGAGGCCGATGCGGGTATTAATGGCTGAGGTCAGGATGTTAATGTGGGCATGGCAGGATAGGGAGGTGTCAAAGGTAAGGCCAAGGTATTTATAAGTAAGTACTTGTTCTAGAGGGAGGTGAGCATGGGAGAGGATTTTTAGTTCAGTGTCCTTGGCCTTGCTCTGCCGGTGGGCAAATAGCATAGCTTTTGTTTTTTTGATGTTGACCACAAATCTGCGACTGGTGAACCAACTTTCGATCTGGCTGAATGAGTGTTGGAGGGAGGACTGTAGGTTGACAGGGCAAGGGTGTGCGGTGTAGAGAACCGCATCATCAGCATATAGCAGTAGGTTAGGTTACCGGAGCAGGATTGGGGTAGTGCATTTAAGTAAATACTGAAGAGTAGGGGGCCCAATATGGATCCCTGGAGGACCCCTGAGTGGACAGGCAGGGTGGAAGATAGGGTGTCATTTATCTTAACACATTGGGATCTGAAGGTAAGGTAGCTATTAAACCAAGAGAGTATTCCGCGTGATAGACCAGCGTGGTGGAGTATGTCCAGGAGGAGGGGGGGGTGGGAGACCGTATCAAAGGCCTTAGAGAGGTCTACGAAGATGACTCCGGCCAGATGTTTATGGCCAAGGGCAGAGTGAATGAAATTGGAGAATTCTATGAGGGCGGTGGTTGTGCTATGGCCTGATCTAAAGCCATGTTGTTCACTGCATAACAAACTGTGGGCTCGAATATACTCGGGTGAGTTGGTTGGAAATGATTTTTTCAAGGGCTTTTGAGAGAGGGGGAAGGATGGATATGGGCCGATAGTTGTTGGGGTTGGTATTGTCTCCACTTTTTAGTATTGGGGTAATTGCTGCAGTTTTCCAGGCTGTAGGGAACTGTCCCAAGCATAGGGAGTGGTTAAGGAGGTCAGTCAGGGGGGAAAGAACAGTGTCAAGAACCTGGTACAGGATTTTCATGTCAAAGGAGTCTTTGCAATAGTTGGAGCCACCGAGAGCTTTGGAGAGGTTGGATTTTGCTTCCTGCTTTGTAATGACCCTAAGATAGAAAAGGGGGCACTGGAGGTTTAATTTAATGCACACCCTTGATGTGGGATACTTTGATAAACCCTTCAGGCTTCACCCTTGGGGTTTATGTAGCATCCCACACCTTGGGTGTGTGCATTAAAGTCTTGTTATGCACTCCCCATGTATTATTCTATATGTTTTGCTGGGTTTTATAATAGTCAGCCTTGGCTATCCTTATTCGTATTTTTACAGAGTTATGCTACTCTCATTTCTAGAGGTACTTTTGGAGGCCTAGCTCTTTGTAAACATTCCAGGCTCTGTCCCATTCCACAGTAAGTGATTTAATAGCAGAAGGGTACCATGCATGTGAGGTTCCTTTCAAAGTGATTGAACTGTAGGGGGAAATAATGCCACATACTTTACTGAGCTGTAGGATGAAGTATTCAAGGGCTGCATTAACATCCTGCATTTGAGTTAGGAATGCTCAATCAATTTGTTGCAGGATGGTTTGAAAATCGGGAAGCTTCTGAGTACCGAACACATGGGCAGTCACAGTGGTGGGTTCACTCTTACTAATTTTGGCAGACCATCTGCAGGCGACTGAGGAGTGATTGCTAAGGATGTCTGGCAGGGCATCACTAGAAATTACTTTGTTGACATGGCTGACCAGGACCCAATGAAGAAGCCTGGCCATGCCAGTCTTATAATTTGCACTTGTTGTAGTCAAGGACACACTAAGGCTTATTTAGCAATTTATCCTGACCACAAACTAGAACTGCTGCTGCAGATTCATCATGAAGTGTATTCAGAAGGTACACATCCTTTTTATCTCTGAATTTTACAGCCAGCAGTTCCCTGCATTGGAGCACACAAGATTAAGCATGTTTCTGCTTTTTGGGTATCAACTTTTTGGGAAATCCCTGCCTGTCGAACCTGATAGTGCCACAAGGTACTGTATCTGACTGATACAGGACAATAAACAGAGGAATCCCAGTGTAGAAATCATCTACATAGAGGTGGTAGTTAGAACTTTGCAAGGGAAATTAGAGCCCACAAAATGTGCTTATTGCTGTTCAGACATGGAGGCAATCTGGCAAATCATATGTGGTATACATTATTGTGTAGTTACTGAAATGGTATGTGTTTCTGTTGTAAGTTTCACAAAGTTTGTACAACTTAATTCCATACCAAACATGTTTCAGGGGAAGATACTGCTTAAATGGTATTCTCCCCTTGAACAGCAGAAGGAACTCATCCACCAAGATGTTCTGTGATGGGGTATACGTCTCAGAAAACATTTTAAAGAAATTACCAATAATAGGCTTTAATTTAACATCATATATTTTCTGTGTAAGGCCCCTGTAGTGTGGGCATCTTTCGAATTGTCTAAAGTGACGGTGTTGTAGTCACATAGGTCAGGAAGCGTAGGCAGACCAGAAGTTATAAAATTCACAAGTAGCGGTTTGTTTTTATCAATAACAATAAACTAGAAAAATAAAATTGTAGATTATAACTCTTCATAAAGGCTGTACAAATAAAAATCCTCAGAGTCCCTCCCTGAAAAACTTTGTTGTCTTTATATCAGATGTTTTTGCCTGGCAGTTCAGACTCCTCATTCTGTTGTTTTAAGTTACATCCCTTATTTTTCACAAACTATATCAAACCTTTGTCATTTTTCTTCCTGTGGCCAGCTGGAAGAGCACATCTAGCCTTAACAAGTGAAACAAAATGATACATTTTGTGACAGAGCTGGTTCTTGTTGACAATTCTGTAAACAGTTTGTGGAGGTCAAAGAGCATCTCAACATCAACCCCCAGTGTTACAGATGGTTATTACTCTAATAAATCCAAATAACTTTCTGCACTCATTTCAACAATGTACCTGGATACATTTGCAAACCAAGGGATCCTAGTTTCCCATAACGATTCACATATATTTTTGAACACAGAGAAGCAAGGAGAGAGAGAGAAAATAGAAACAGCATGTGAAGAAAGGGAGATAACGGGGAAAACTGTGGGACCATTGGAGTGGTCAATTCCTAGGTGCCACAAGAAAAATTGGATTGCACAGTCAGACAGGCGAGAGACAGATTAGTTGCAGAATAGACTGAACAAACTTTTGCAAAGAGAGAGCTTTTGGATTTTCACTTTAAATAGCTTACAACTATATGGTTTGAACAAAGAATGGGATTTAAAACCATTCTTAAAAAATTAATGAATATTGATACAAATAACCCCTTTTTTATTTTTATTTTTCCTGTTTTTCCAGTTCATGCTCTGGAATCCTTCGATGGTGGATCCACCTAAAAAAATGGAAATAGAAAGGTACAAGGTGTGATCACTAATCTTGGAGAGTTCAGGTTGCAGTATGAATGGAGGAATTATTTGGATTTGAACTACAAAAATTAAGACTCTTCACTTTTCCCAGTATGCTGAATTTTGACCTTTACCACCAATGGATAATGATTATAATCTAAAATGATTGAATTAAGTAATAAGTGAAATAACAAATTAAAAATTGTAGATTCATAAATTTCAAAAGATATGTAAAAATGCCTTATAAACAAGCTTCAATATTGTATTCCTTGAGCAAAAGTTGTTTTCTGAACTGATTTTGTATCTATTTTTTATGTACATTTTGTGGATTTTCATAGAGCTAGATATTGTGGAAAAATGGTTTAAATTGTTTTTTGTACTTGATATTTAGATAAAAAATACCAGATTAAATGTTAAAGAAGGTTAAAAAAAACTTAAAAATCCACTAAAAATTAATTTTGAAATTTAAGGTTCAGAACCCACCAGAGCCACTTAAAATTTGAGAAAGGTTTTGCCAGTTAACCTATACGGGCAGTCAATTCTCTGGCAGATTGGCTATAAAAGGAAGTATCTTATAGCATTAATCACCCCCTGAGGAAGACCACACACGTGGTCGAAGCGCTGTGATTTAGTGCTTACGTTGGATGCGCCTATATTGGCTGTTAACTGAATTCTATGGAGCAGAAAGTGTTAATTGTGAATCCAGGCACCATAAAAAAAAACTCACTATATTGTAGAAAAGAAAAAGAAGGTTGGTGTTTATTTGGAAGATCACTGGCACTCGAGTGCAGAATGTGTTTGGATTATAGGTAGTTGCAGAATAGGACAGGACAAAATAGATCCTTGCTTTTAATTCTCTCACATAAAAAATGGGACGGGAATTACCCAATCCTGTCACAGATAGACTGCCACTACTACACCTTACACTGCCACTGGGCTGCCGTAGATGTTTGTAGTGGCTCCTTGGTTCTGTTCTCTCTCATTAGTGAGGGAGGGTTGCATTCAGAAAGGAGAAATAGTGGTCTGCCTCCTCTAAAAGCATGATTTAAGTGGGCCTGGTGACTGGTCAATACAACACCCTGCGATGTTGTACCTGCCCACCTTCCCACTGTGATCATCTCTCCAACAGACCCCAAAGAAAGGCAACAGTTTCCCCCCAAATGGCATGCACTATATGCATTTACAGCCAATAATGAGACAACAAGCACCTCTTTATTTACTAGGGCATGCAGTCCTAAAAAAAGAGGTGAAAATATTTACTGCAATTAATTCCCAGACAACAGGGTATTACTGTATATCTAAGCCAGTGTTCTGCTGTCCTGAAATGGCAGAGCCTAAACTGGGAACCCCATAGGTACACTGCACAGGCAGGGTCAAACTGGAACCCTTCCTGATCTTGACACTAAATATGCCCTTTAAGGTGCAGCCCTGACTCAGTGTCCACCCCCACACTGCTATCATAGTACAGCTATACAAATGGTCCTCCTGAATAGAGGCGGCTACTCTCTCCTGCCTGGTACCAGGACTGCCCTTTGTAACCTAATGGGAGTACCCTTGTAACAGTTCCTGGATATCCAGGGTTGAAATGTTGCAGGCACATTGATGTTGTCCTGTGTTGGTCAGCAGTGGAGCACTTTAACTTCATGGGAGTAACATTCTCAAATGAAAACCCCAAGACCATGCAATTACTTAAAAACACTTAAAGACCAAAGAATCTGGCCCGATGGCTAACTGCAAAGAATGAATTCCCAAACAGTTTATTTCCCATTCAGCAGGGCAAGCCCTGATCTTACTCACAGTTCTCAATCAAATGGCTTATCCTTCTCTCTGCAGGGCCTCTGGACCTCCGATCTCTGTAGTACCGCTTGATCATCTGGGCTGCCTCTCCAGTCTCACCTCTTTCAGTCACTGGCTCACTGGTTCCTCCTGGAGGTTCGGCTGTCTCTCTCCCTGCAGCAGAACCAGGAAGTACAGCGCTCACCGGTGGAGGGCAGGGTGCTAGTCAGAGGTTACGAACCCCAGACTAAAATTGGAACAAACACAATGACCAGCACTCCCAAGTCCAAGACAGAAATGCATAGGAAAGAAAATAAGGGAGCCACACTCATGTTCCAATGCTTGTGTGGTTTATTTAAAGATTCCGTCACCAAATGCAAATACAAACAAGGCAACCCAACCAGAGACTGTTACCCAGGTGCCCCAGCACTTCGTATGATTAGAGCTTCATCAGGGAGCCCCTGGTGAAGCTCCAATTGAGCAAAGCACTGGGGCACCTGGGTCAGGAGGACCATTCATATAACTGTACTGTGACTGCAGCATGGCTCCCTTATTTGCTTCTCTATGCACTTCATCTGTCTTTGGACTTGTTCTGGTTATAGAAACACAGAAGGTGACAGCAGATGAGAACCATGTGATCCACCTAGTCTTCCTCTTTTCCCTACCTAATGCAATACCACAACACTAGTTGATCTGCAACTTACCCTCTCATTTTGGTCATTTTATTTCTTCCTGTCTCTCTCCCTCTCTCCCTGACCACTTACTTGGCAGTGCTGGTCATTTTGTTTGTCTCTGTCTCTCTCCCTTCCTGATCACTGCATGTCCACACTGGCCCACACATCATGGCTTTAGATCCCTCTGGGGAGTCACAGCCCAATGCCTAGCTGTGATGCCTGCTAACGGAACCTGCAGCAGCCCTGCTACAGCTTCTCCCTTCTCTCCATGCTACACAATAAAACTGTCATCACTCATGCTAGCTAGCATGTGAATGCCACTCTTTTCCTCCACAGGAACTTTAGGGTTTACTCACAGTTCATCTTTCACAGATGCACAGTCTGTAATGATGCAGCTTGAACCCTCCAACTGGACAGAAGTCCTGCCTCTCTGTGGTCTTTCACAGATCTTCCCTCAGTCTACAAAGCATTGAGACAGGGTTGGGAAAGACCCTGTCCCATTTGTTATGCAGAGAGAGTTAAAAGGAAGTATCTATTCTGTCCTCTAGTATTCTTTCACTTGTCTGTCTCTTGCGCAGTCAAATTTTCCTTGTGGCACCTAGGAATTGGCCATTCAGACAGTCCCTCAATTTCCTGTTTTCTCCCTTCCTTCACTTGCTCTTTCTAGTCTTTCTTTCTTTCCTTGTTTCTCTGTAGTAAAAACATGTATTCAAATCTGTCCAGTAAGTGAAAATGGGATCTCCTGATTTGCAAATGTATATAATGATACTGCTGAAATGAATGTAGAAAGCTATTTGGGTTTCTTTTAAATTGCAATCTGTAATACAAGGGGTTAACCTTGAGCTGTATTTTGATCTTCACAAGGTTGTTTACAGAATTATCAGAAGGAAAGCAGCCCTGGGATAGGAAGTCTTAACTGGTTGCACCTGTTAAGAAGACTAATGTACTCTTCAGGCTGGTCACAGGAACAGTAAAAAAAATCTTGTATTTTGTGAAAAACAGTATTTGAAACAAACATCATGCAGAGGTTAAACTGCCAGGCAAAAACAACTCATATTAAGAGACCATTTGTTTTTAATTGTTTAACCAGGAGTGGCAAACTAAGCTGAAAGCTTGTTTACAGGTGCGACCTGGGAACACAGGGAAGTCAAGTGACTTGCTCAGGGTCACACAGTATGCAAGTGGGGGCTGTGGGATTCAAACCCAGGTTTCCAGATTTGAAGCTCAGAGCCTTAAACCACTATGATATACTGCCTCCCATTTTTTGTTTGGGGTGAGAGAGAGAGAGAGGGATTGAGATTTTATTTATTTTTTATATATAGTTTGTCATTTTTTTACCCTTTTTCTCCCCTGTTTTCTGGGCCCCAGCACACGGTGTTGTGCATGCATGGAGGCACATGCACGTCCTGTGGTGCTGGCTCAGCCCCTTCTGCCTTCCCCATGGCAATTGCCGGAGCACCCGCTGGTCGGCACTGCCATCTGTCCTGCACCAGGTGGTGGACAGTGGCCAGGGAGCCCTAAATCTCTCCTAGGAGGAGAGAGGTGCCTTGCGGTGGCTGGATCTTGCTACTCTCCCCTTCCCCCCAGCTGACCCCTGACAACCCAGGTTCATTCCCAAACCTGGGTTGCCAGTCAGCGTGAGGTGTGGCATCCCATACCTCAACCCTCAGCACCACCGGGCCGGCCCAGGTATTAAGATTTTAAAGAGAAACTCAGAGGAAGTATTTTTGTTTGTACTGCCTTTGTGAAGAACTATCCTGTACATCTTTTATTTTTTTATTGATAATATTAAAATGCTACTTGTAAATTTTATAACTTCTCCTGGTTTGCTTATGCTTTCTGACCTATGCCTTTAAGACAAGCTCCTACTTCACAGATAAATGGTCAGCTCCCATAGTTTCTGCAAAGTGTCAATCATGTTCCAAAAGTAAGGTCCAAAGTTATTGCACTCACTAGGCAGTAAACAGATGAGACAACAGAGTCTGCTGTGTTGTGTAGTTTAATTAGCGCTGCGCGTCAAAGTGCTGGGGCTAGGGCTGTGTGTTAGAACAGGAGCTACTGGCAGCAGGAACTTATTTTTTGTGCACTGAGAACACTTTAAACTGTATCTGTTTTCTGTATCTGCTGATTGAGAGTGAAGCATGGAAAGCACTGATTAAACTACATTTACTGCCTTTTGAGTGCAATAACTTTGGATCTTACTTTTGTGTATGCTTGGGGTTGGCTTCCCCTGTTATTTGCACCAAGCCTGCACCGAGGTCAATGGCACCATACCTCTGGAGCTGTCAATCATATTCAGCTCTCCAGGAGGTCCAAACTACAATTGCCCATTTGCTTTGCAAAAAGAGCAAACTATCCTCCTGCATCCGGGAGGCTTCTTCACATTTGCTCTTGCATCCCACCATCTGATTGGCTGTCAGCCCCAAGTCACAGGGCTTTAAAATGGCAGTGGCCACGATGTCCTGAGACACTGGTTCCAAAGTTTAGTTCTGAGAGGGCTCTTACCTCTCAACCATGTTTCTGGCTCCATGGTTTGTGCCACACAGGTGTGCAATATTGTAGGGTAAATTCAGACCAGTGGTTAGAGGTTCCCTCTGTCAAGGGCGTACACCCACCTTTGATGTGCGGCAACAGCTATTCCACAGCATGGTGCAGAAAGCTCCAAAGAAGCCAAGTTCCTATATCCCTCTGCCAGTGCCTACCAGTCCCCCCACAGCAAAGTCCAGCTCCTGAGGACTGGAGGCAGCTGTACATGGTGGCAGCCATCTAGTGTGGACCAGGGGACAAACCAACTAGTAGGGCTCAAAGGTAGACAGTCAAAATGTTCCAGGTTATTCCATAACTGCACCGTCTTCTCAAGAACCTTAGCCATTACTGGCAAGTGGGAGACAGGCCAATAATAAGCCAGCTCAACAGGATTCAGAGATTGCTTCTCCAAGAGGGGTCTAATGACAGCCCTTTTCAAAGCCATCTGATAGATCATGGCTCTCAAAGAAGCACTGATGATGACAGCTATAGTCTGGGGTAGTATACATCCATCAGCCATGCCTATACGAGCTGGGATGGAACTGAAAGAAGCCTAGAGGTTATACAGCACAGTCCAAAGACCACTTGGGCAACTATCTAATCATGTGCCACTAGGAACATTTAGAATCAGCGGGGGTTTCTGACTTACATGCTATTGGTAAGGGTCATATTAGAACTGTGTAATGTAGTTTATGTGCTTGTTACACTCCTACACTGTTGCCAGAATACATTTTTAGCAGCAATGTAAGAGCTTAGAAAGGACATAAATGACTTCATGCAGTTCTGAAATAGCCACTACCTCCAGTGAGTAAGTCGAAACACCCAATGTGATAAAGCTCTCACCATGCCAGCCTTCCGCCCCTAGATACCTCCAGTTAAGCCTTTTAAGTATGTTGTGGCATTTTCTCCACACAACATACTTATTTTAATTGCAAAGTTTGCTACCCGGAGTATGAGAGACGAGTGTTGGGGCTCCATTATGTGCAAAGGTGCGGCCGCACCGTACCTTCAATACAAAAGTACTGAAGCATGCTGTGGCGCTTGCTTGCAGTTACAGATAATAGGCTCACTGGTGTCAGCCACTTCTGGTGGCAATTTCAGAGTAATATGGCGGGAGAGAAGCTACAACTGTAAAACAACACAGAGGAAACTCACTAAAAGGTCAATAAAGATGGAACACCAAGAGAATGTGAACCAGTATTTGGAAAATTACAGGTTTTAAATACAGTGTCGGTGGTTAAAGGTAGCTCAGTTTTACACAGATTGTGGCATATTTTCCCCACCAAAACATTTAACTCATCACATGGGGAAGAAAAGTACGAAGAGAGTCACACTCTTGAGAAAGTAAAAAAGTATCACTAATTCAGAAGGGTTGTCATCAGAAAAAAAAGCTTATTTCACCTATAAGCCAAAGATGTGGCACAAAACCCCAGCACTTTATGTTAAAAACGTGATGCTTCACCCTGGGCACATCACATACAAGAGCTGCGGGCTACAGTCTTTAGTCTGTTTTTAAAGGTACAAAATACCAGGTGCATAGCAGGTGCAGGCTTGAGAATGAAAGGTGCAATGTCCAACTGATGCCTCCGCAGCAGTGAGTTGTGTGTGAGGCAGTGACAATGATCAGGGTTAGGGAATGGACTTAGAATGCTAGAATCAGGCAGCCAGGGCTGAGGAAGCCTGTCTCAGCCCTGGATGGGTGGTGCCATAACTCCACCGTATCATTGACCCCTGTGAGGGACAGGTGAACTTGGAGCATACTAGGTGCATTTCAGCTCACCACGTGGCTACATGGCATCAGCAGAGTGATGGCTGGAAAAGATAATGGAAAGAACTGCAGGAAGAAACAGGCAGGTGCAAGGATGAAGGCAGTGGCATCCTCAGGCCCCGCCCTCCCCCAACCTCTCCCAGATCCCCAGGTCTTTGGGTGAAGGTGACTTGGAGATATGAGGTTGGGAATAGGGATGGTAGAACCACAAATGGTTATGTGATTCCATAAGGTTTTGGTAAGCAATAAAAGGTTCTGATAGTTATCTAAGTCTTACCAGAACTTTTAAAAGTACAAAATAAGTTTCAATCATCATGGCTCACTCTGTGCTACTGTAAGTAAAGGAAAAGGAATGTAACACCTAGGAGTGGTATTACACTGTCTCCAAATTATCAGGACCTTGTCAGAACCTGAAACATGGTTCCAATAAGGTTCTATTTACAGAAAATGGTATAGGTTCTGGTGTAAAGCACTGAGGGTCTATTCTCACTAATGGTGTAGCGGTGTTTGAGTAAGGAGAGGCAGGAGACAAACTCAGTGAATGAAAGCAGGTTTACTGGGTGCAAAGCACTGAAAAGGATAAGCAGTGGTCAACCAGATATACTGTAACCTGGTACTCTATACCTCTATAGCGATTCGTATACTCAATTCCTATACTCTGCGATGGTCTTATTGCTCTAAACTCTATAATACCCCTTATACTCTATTCATATCATTAGTACAGCATGTCAAGCACAGACCAAAAGAGCACAGAGTCCTTCACAAGTTAAGAGTGGTGGCCATCAGTACACTTTGTTGGCCGGCTTTGGTTGAATTGGAAGAACTGGAGGGTGAAGAACTAGAATAAACAAGAACCCAAGCAGTGGCAAGCCTCCTGGCTGAATAGGGCTCCAGGAGAACTGTGCTGCGGAGAAACTGAAGCATGCAATGCAAGGCAGATGTAGGACCTCCTGGCCAGTGGAAGATCCCAGGGAAATGAGACAGGATGCAGACAACTGTTTGAAGACTCCTAGGCCGAAGCTGGACTCCAGAGAAACTCAGGATGCAGACAACTGGGCCGAAACTGGACTCCAGGAAAACTCAGGATGCAGACAACTAGGCCAAAGCTGGACCCCAGGGAAATGAGACAGGATGCAAACAACTGACTGAAGACGCCTTGGCCGAAATTGGACTCCATGGAAACTCAGGATGCAGACAACTGAGCCGATGCTGAACCCCAGGGAAACAAAATAGGATGCAGACAACTGACTGAAGATTCCTAGGCTGAAACTGGACCCCAGTGAAACTCAGGATGCAGACAACTGACTGAAGACTTCTGGGTTCTTGCATCCAAAGCCCCACCCCTCTTTTTATGACGTATTCCTACCTGTGAACCGAGGCGGTTCCCTGCACTACCTAAAAACTGATAGGAAGGGGAATAGCCTGTAGTTTTGGATGGGAAATGGGTGACAGGGAGCTAACTATGCTATATCTATGCTGGTGACTGGCCCAGCTTGTTGGAGAAGGATGATGGTATCAATCTCTAGTTGGTCACGGCTATCAACAGTCTATAAAATGAACGATAATCAGGTGAAGAAAATTATCAATAGGTGAAAGAATTCTTAGAAGAGCTGGTAGTTCAGTGGCGTGCAAGGCAGTTCTTGAAAGGGAAAGCAAGTGCAGGGTTAATCCAATAATCTCTAGGGACAATCCAGAAAATACGAACAGACAGGGCACTTTGATATAAGCAAAGCCAATGCATAGTTAATCCAACAGTTTCTTGAAATAAAGACAGCTTGAGCAGGAGACAGCAGTTGTACTGTAAAATTCTGGCACTGTCTCTCCAAATGCAGTCTCAATGTCTATAAAATGTTTCATCTTCTTCAACAGTCACAGTGTCCCACATAAATATTTTCCTAGGCAGTGACTTTAGAAGGGAGATACACTGAGGAAACCTACCAAATGCTAGGGTCTAGCTATGTGGGGACCCTGGGGTATAAACCCCTCCCCCCACAGGTAATTATCTCTGAAGGCACCCAATGGGAGAATTACCCTAAGGCTGAGGGTAATATAACTAGCTGAAATGCTGAGGGTCCCTTCCTGACTTTCCCTCCCCAAACTAGGGTCTATGGGGAAGTTACAGGGATTACTAGCTCTTGGGCATGGACTGTGGCTACTAAGCTGCTAAGGTGGCTAACTGCTTGGCCCACTCCCCTTCCCGTGTTGCTGGCTACAGCTAAGAACAGAGTGCACTTCTAAGCAACAGGATAACACTCTTTAAATATTTACTTGGCTCGTCCACTGGTGGCCACTTGGCTACTGCCCATTTTACTCTTCTTTGGGGCACTATTTTTTATCAGGGGCTGGTGTCCCCTAACTGGTCTACTTGGAGCAGGATAAAATGCACAAAATGTGGAAAAACACTGAGAAAAATCACATTGGGCTACCTGGCCCCTAACCCACTGGACTGCCTGGCTAATGTGGTTACCACTTGAACTGGGGCTCTCCTTGCCCTAACTGACCTCTTATTTAATAAATAAAATAAACTGTAGCTTTTGGGCTAACTAGCCCTCTCTGGTAGTCCACGTGGTTAACTGGCCTATAGTGGTGGGGCTTTGCCCTGCCTCTGGCTGCACCTTCCTCGTTTACTTATTTATTTGAATAAATTCATTTTAGTCTGGGCCGTCTTGCCCTAGCTCTGCCTTGCGGGAGCTTAATTTACATAAATCCAACCCCCGCTCTATTGCTTTCCCTTGCTGGAGCTCATTTCAATAAGTTTAAATATTCCCACCCTCGGGTGGTCCCTTCCTAGGGGCTTTGCCTTGCCCCGCTCATGTCTGTCCCTCTGAGCATCCCTCGGCACGAACTAAACTTTTTATTTAATAAATTAAAAGTTCTGGCAGTCAGCATCTGCTAGATCGTGCCGCTGCCGACTCACCACCCCAACCTGGGGAGAAGCTGCTGGAGAGAGGAGGAGGAGGTGGAGGGAGGAGATGCTGCTGCTGAGGTGGGTGCTAGCGGAATTCGGGCAGGCAGTAGGAGAGACAACTAAGGGGCCTTGTTGCACAGCCGGACGCTCCTCTTTGCGAATGCAGCCCTGCTTGCGGGTGCCACTGACGAGAGACAGAATTTACTTGTTTTTTTAAAAACATTAAACAAAACGGGGCAATACAAGCCCACGATGTGGCCAACCGCCGCCGAGACTGGGGAACCTGCCGGAACACCAGAGGACCACCGCCACACAGGAACTGCCAGAGAGTTACAGGGATGAGAAGAGGACTGCAGATACAATTTACCTACTACTTTTACCTCCCTGCATCCCCTGTCTCTCTGACTTGGCCACTAAACTTTACTTTCTCCTTGTCGGGGCACCTGAGATTGCTCACCCAATCGTCACCTCTGCTGGCCATACACGAGCTGTTTAAAAATGGCTGTTATTGGTCAAATAGAAGCCCTCCCTGGCATTCAGGATGCTGAGTTCCTAGTGACCAGGGAGGCAAGCAGCTGCCCAGTGCGAGGATGGCATGACCTCATGCTAGGGCTGGGCAGGCTGCAGGAAAAACAACAATTAAAAACTGCAGGCTGCAGTTTAACTTTTTACAGGGGCACCGGTCTAATTGGGAAATGGGAAGACTGGGAGACCCCTAACACTGGGGCATTACACTGGGTGGGTCTGAACTTATCCAAACCAGTTCTCCCATCTCTAGTTGGGAGGTAGCTAGCTAGACCTAAGAGGAGGTGACAGGACCAGCAGAAAAAGCAGGGTTTGAAAAAATGAAAAAGAAAGTTTACCTTAGATTTTTTTAAAATACATATATTGCAACACGAAAAAAGTGTATTTATGCAGTTGCTGAACTTGCTGTACAATGCCATTACTCATGACAGGATGAGGTAATGTTCCTCAGATGGCATGACACAGTGTCTCTGTTGCATCTCATCACAGAATAGGACTTTGGGGAAATGCAGCACTCTACTGTGTGGACACAAAATCACCTGCTTCTCATCAATCCTAAAATAATTATGTCGAACTGTGTTCCCAGGGATATAGTACAGTGGTTGCTATTGCAGAGAAGGTGATGGAAGAGGAGATGTGATGACAGGCAGCCAGCAGGACAATTCTCATAGAATACATAAGCTATCCTGCTCTTGATACAGTTCTGTCCATTGTATCTGTCTCTTGGGCAGATCTCACCTTATCTGCATAACTGGGCAGTTTCAGTAAATACAGCCATGGAAGAATGTGTGTGACATCATCACCCTCTGCCATGGGAGTGTGTGTGTGTGTCATCATCATTCACGGCCATGATGTAGCTTTTTTCTTTAGTGCAAACATCCTTTGCTCAATTTTCCACCTCCCCCACCTCACCTCACTCACTAGGGTCACCACGACTGCAGCTTAAACAGCAATTATGCACTTCAGCATGTACTTCCATAATTATGATGTTTCAGCTGTTACAATTTACTAGGGAATACTTTTTTCATTTTCAATGTCCCAGTCCAAGGTTTATAGCACATCTTGGTAGTCTATCCAAAAAGTGTGTAAAAAGCATTTGCCTCTCCCCAGTTAACCTCACAGTACTTTTTGTTTACAACATCATAGTGCTCACCATGACAACAGACTGTGATGTCACAAACAGCAATTGTGAGGTCAGCAGGGGAGAGTCAGATTCAGTTTGAAAGACCTGGTGAAACACGTACTGCATTATCTGCAATATGTAGGAGACCAACAACAGGAAAAAGTATTAAAAAATAGAAAATACTAATGTTAAAACATAATTAAAGTAGAGAGTTGCTCTTTAAAGTGCTCTCAGATAAGTTAGATAATGTCATGCAACATCGAGGGATTTGTCTGTATTATGCTGTAAATTACATTATTTCACACGGAGTCAGAATTTTGATTTTCCTGTATAACCAGTGCAAGTCAATGGTAACAGTTTACCTGCAGACTGTAAAGTACAGGAATTCCTGTAGATTATGGATGCCCAACCTTATCCTCTGTCCTGTTAGACTGTGGGGAGGGGCAGTTGCTTTTGCAGTTGACACCAATGATATGCTGTCATTTGTTGGCAGGGGGTGCTGAAATTCCAGGGCAGTCCATGCTCTCCCTCCTTGGGAGCCAGGTACCTCATCTGACCGAGACACACCAGGATCCACTTGTGAGGTCAGGTCTCCCACGTGGCATCCTACATGCACATCTGCCATGACACTGGGTCAGCCTCCCAGAACAGGGCTTTGCGACCACCAACTGAGAGGGAGAAACTGAAAACATAATTGTACCCGAGGCTTGGGCACTGCATGACATAATTCTGGGAGGAGTTGTCTCTTGTGTCTGAAGTGACATGCATCTGTTATGAGTCTCAGTTGCAACTATGGTTGCAAGGACCACTTTACGCCCACGATCTGCAATTCTCTCACAGCACAATGGCACATGCATATAGGGCTGTCAGCCAGTGCTGTAGCATAAAGTTTTTACTGCCCTGTAAAAGCAGAAGGTATCTCTATGTGACCGACTGCAACCAAGAAAACTGTGTAACTGGGTGCACTAGATGCCAGGCAAAGAGGTGACTGGATGGGTGGAAGTGGGGGGGATATGGCTGGCATAGGTGGGGGCATCTCTGGTCACCATGAGTTTAGAGGGAGGTATAAGAGCAGTGAGGTTGGGGGTGGTAGAGGGGACTATAATAGTCTGTAAGGGGTTACCACTGGAGACCAGGAACATGATGGAGTGGGGGGACCAGTGCCAGAGTAGTGGTACTATACAGTGCCGCACCATGTGCTGGTAGTACCAAGGCCAGCGCTGCTTCTGCGCTCACTTTCTGGGATGTTAGTGGGTGCTAACCCTGACAGCACCCAACAATATTTGAACTGCCAATCTGCATTGTGCTGCAGTCACGAGGGGGTGAACTCCTCCCCCAAGGGCATATTAACAGCATTATGTATAGCACTTTCAGATGGTACTATACCAGGCAGTGCTTAGTGCTAGTTTTGCACTACCCCCAATTACTCCTGAGACCTGAGCCCATTATTTAAATTTAAAAAAATGTTTTTAAATGAATGTCTAAAAGTCAGCTGTTAATACTTTAGCAGCAGGAAGAAGAGAGACATGGGATGGGGCGAGTTATACATTTTAAGGGGTTGTATTTTTCTGTGCTGAATTATCATTTCTGTACATGATTTGTGAGTTCTTGCAGCATCTGTACTGTGCTGTTATAATGTTGTTGCTGTAATGCAATAGTTTTGGATAAAGTGTTGTTAATTTTGGTGTTAGTCAATATGGTATACCAGGTATATGGTATATAGTACACCAGGTATATGGTATATTGGTATATAGTACACCAAGGAATTACAGACTAGTCAGTCTGATCTCAATCGTGTGCAAGCTAATGGGGACCATACTTAAGGAAAGGTTGGTAGAATATCTACAGAAGCATGGTCTCCAGGATGCAAGGCAGTGTGGGTTCATGGGGGGGGGTCATGTCAGACAAATCCGATTGACTTCTTTGACTGGGTCACTAAGACTGTAGTCAGGGGTCAAGCGGTTGACATCCTCTATTTGGATTTCAGCAAGGCCTTTGACTCTGTGCCCCACAAAAAAGCTGAGTGGCAACCAAACACGAGGGGGCACAATCTTAAGCTGAGGGAGGAAGTGTAGGGAGGCAGTCAGGAAGCACTTCTTCATGGAGAGGGTGGTGGACACTTGGAATGTGCTGCCAGAAGAGGTTGTCTCGTTGAAGACAGTGGGCAGCTTCAAGAGAGGCTGGGATAGGCATAGGAGGAAGGTGAGGGTCTTGAGTTGGGAGGATAGGAGGAGTGGGGAGGGGGGCAGAGACAGTAGCTCAAACTGTGAACCCTGCAATACGAAAAGAATAGATAGACCAAATGGCCTTCTTCTGCTGGTTTCTTCATATGTTCGTATGTATAACATTCACACTGCAGAACTCACAAAATATTGTTCTTTATTATATCCATTTATTACTCCAAAACCAAATAAAAATGATACAAAATAGAAAGTATAAAAGTCAGTTCAGAAATGCATCCTTTTCAAGCATTTGGGAACAAACCCAAATAGAAACAAGTAACACGACTTTCATCAGGGAAACGTTAGCAGGTGGCCATGTAGGTGATTCTGTCATGTGATAGGCTACAGCTCCCTGCACAAATGGGCACGTGGAGGTATTCAAATGAACCCAGAGGCCCGTAGCACCATTGGCTGACAAGTGGGAGGGGCTGCTTTCTACATCACTCACTAGCTACCAGCCCGCCACACCTACAGACTGCATCACCATACCAATATGTTTGGTTTGAATTTGTATGCAAACAAGGTACGCTCATCCCAAGTTCTTAAAGGTTAAAGTCCCTTCAGCCTATTTTCTGTATACCTGTGTAGTTTGTAGGCATAAACAAATATTCCCTCTCTTGCACCCCTTAATGTCATCCTAATTTAAATATAAATGAGGTTGATTCTGTTTTGTTCTGGTGTGAAAACCTGTTTGTCTCCAACCCAACAGTCGTGATTCCACTCATGAACAGCATTGTGGGAGTTGATGATGCATACCTGCACAAGGCAGCAGATGGTATACTCTCATTCCATTCTGTTATGTGTCTCATGAAGTCCCTGTATTCTTTAAAAGCATTTTTTGTCTAACTCAGATACACTTTAAACTACAGAAAACAGCAGGGCACTTACTATGCCTTGAAAAGCTTCATGACCAGCATAAGACAAGAACATAGGGACTGCAGAGACAGCAACAGCACTTACTAATGCATGTAACTACTGCAGGCTTTAGCACCAAAGCATCACAAAATTCCACAATGCCTTACAAAAGTCAGGTCATGATCTTTGCAATGGAGTCAAGCAGGTTTTCAAGCCAGACTTAAGCACCTTCATTTACATTTAAATCCTGATGAAATTAGGAGGGTGCAATAGATGCAATCATTGTGCATGCCTGCAAACTACAAAGGGAAACAGATCAGAAGGCTGAGGAGACTTCCCTTTAAGCCCTAACACTTTGGAACACTTGACCAAAGGCTATTAGAATAGCTGAGATCTGGAAAGGGACCTATAGGGAGGCTGAAAGCTCTTCATTTAAGCCCATATCAATGAAGACCCCTTTTGGATTTTACATCACTTTGTTATTGGACAAGATATGATATTAGAAACATAGAAACACAGAAATTGTTGGCAGATAAGGACCGCTAGGCCCATCTAGTCTGCCCATAAGCCCTGTACATGATTACGGCATCTGACCCTCCCTCTGCTTTACGTCTATGGTTCCCCTATGCCTGTCCCATGCATGTTTAAATCCAACCACAGTGCTTGCTCCCACCGCCTCTTGTGGCAGACCATTCCATGCGTCCACCACCCTCTCCACGAAGAAAAACATCCTCACATTCCATCTTAACCTGCCACCTTCCAATTTCATGTCATGCCACCTCGTTCCTGTACTCCTTCTGTACTGGAAGATATCTCCCCCCAGCACCTTGTTCATGCCCATGAGGTACTTGAATGTCTCTATCATGTCCCCTCTTTCCCTCGTCTCCTCCAGCGAGTACATATTGAGGTCCCTTAGTCTCTCCTCGTAAGTTTTGTGGTGCAAGCCCTGTACCATCTTAGTCGCCCTTCTCTAGACTGCCTCCAACCTGTTAATGTCCTTTCTAAGGTGTGGCCTCCAGAACTGCACACAGTACTCCATGTGAGGCCTGACTAGGGTTTCATATAATGGCATATTCTGTTAACTGGCAATGCCAGACATAAAAGGTGATATATATATATATATATTTTTTTTTTAAACAGACTTTTCATGGGGCAGGTACACAGTTCTCATCTCTTTGCCGTAATGTAGGCTCGTGTTCCACCTCATTTATCTTGCCTCTAAAAGCCACAGACATGCAGCAGTGAGGACTGCTATGGAGTCACATAGCCAACCTGGGCGTACAGAAGCACTTCTCTGATTGTCAGCCTCTGCCAAAGCTTTATTAATCGGCTGTGTTGTTGAAAGTATTGTTGGACACCAGACTGCAATTACTCGTACTGCTGTGTACAACACTGGCTGTCTTATTACTGGATGCAGCATCGTGGATTGTAACTGGAGGCAATTTTCTGTTTCATTTTTTTTTTGTTTTCTTTTTAACAGGAGGACAAGCTGGTGACTCAAAGGCATCATGTCAGAAACTAATTATTCACAACAGCAGTAGCTGTGTGTTTACTACCCCACATGGAATGAGGAACGAGTTTTACTTCCAGAGGGATCACAAGTGGAGAGCTCCCTGGGTTCTGTGTAGCGGTTATCTGTACAGGCCAGAAGTGACACTAATCAAGGTTTACATAGTAACCTGATATCATTATTCAGCCTGATTAGTGAAATCACAGTGCCCGCCAACCAATTTAGGAGTCATTTAGCTGCTTGGTGCATTTACCAGGAGCTCGCTCGGGGACAGAGCAAATGTTATTTCAAAATGTACATAAAATTAAAAGTGACTGTAATCCAACATTTGCTATGAATAATAAGCAATACAGGTTGTAGGTTTTTCCACAGCCAAAACAATCATTTGTGAAATGCATAGTAACATAGTAATTTAAGGTTGGAAGGGACACTAGGTCCATCATGTCCATCCCCTATTTCACAAGCAGGGATGTCCATTCGGTCTGCCTGAGTTCTCTATCTAACCCAGGGACCTTAAGGCCATCCAGTGTCCTAGCCCTCCCCATCTTTCCTCTATACTCCTTCCAGTTTTGGGGCAGCAGAAACTGGAAGAAGAGTAGGAGAGAGAACTGGGGGGGGGGGCTAGGACCCTAGATAGACAGTAGGTCCCAGGGTTAGATATGGAACTGGGGCAGACTGGATGGACCAGTGGTCTTTTTCTGCTATCATTGTCTATGTTTCTATGTCTTTATGGGGGAAAAAAGCATTCTGTGCAAACATTTAGTTCACAGGGATTCCCTACCCACTCCACTATGCGTGGTATCCAATGACTGATGGTAAGCTGAAATATGTCCTGGCTTACCTTGAAGGCCTGTACTATCTTCATATTCACTGTCTCCACTGGTAGGCTGTTCCACAGGTTTACCATCCTCTGGGAGAAAAAGAGCCTCCTAGTGTTACTAGGGATGCTTGGAACTGCAGAATCAGAATTGACTTGAGGAGGTAGCATAGAACAGTGCTGAAGAACATTGAGCTGTAGACCTGGAGAACTTGGTTTAAATCCCACAGCCACCACTTACACAGAAACATAGAATTTGTTGGCAGGTAAGAACTGCTTGGCCCACCCAGTCTGCCTATTTTCCTCTATCTACTGCATCACCGTAGACCCTATGTAATCTATGGCACTTTCTCCCACCCCCCATTCCTTTCCCCTAAGATTCTCTTATGCCTATCCCAAGCTTTCTTGAACACTTCCACTGTTTCTGCCCCAACTACCTCAGCTGGTAAGCTGTTCCAGTAATTCGCCACTCTTTCTGTGAAGAAGTACTTTGTCACATCTCTCCTGAGTTAACCCTCTCCAGCTTCATATCATGTCCCCTTGTTCTTGAGCACCTTTTCTTCTGAAAAATACTCCCTGCCTGTACCTTATTTACCCCTTTAGGTGTTTATAGGTCTCTATCAGATCCCCCTCCCTCATCTCTTCCAGGGTGTGCATACTGAGTTCCCCTCAGTCTCTCCTCATAGGGCTTCTGATGTAGACCCCTCATCATTGTAGTTGCCCTCCTCTGGACTGCCTCCAGTCTGGCTATGTCCTTTCATAGATATGGTCTCCAGAAGTGTACACTGTATTCCAGATGAGGTCTCACAAGTGACGTATACAGAGGCAACATCACCTCTCTCCTTCTGTTGGTGACCCCTCTCCTTATGCAACACAGCATCCCACTAGCCTTCCCACCTGCCATATTACACTGCCTGGCTACCTCTAGGTCTTTCAAGATGATTGCACCCAGGTCTGTCTCCTGCTTGGTTGTTGTCAATAACACTCTCCCCCCATATTGTACTCTGCCCCTTGGTTTCTGTGCCCTAAGTGTGTTATTTGCACTTTTTTGCATTAAAACCCAATTGCCAAACTCTTTATCACTCCTCAAGTTTTCTCAAGTCTCTTCTCATCCTTTTCATCCCCCCCCCCACCCCGAGCGTCCACCCTATCACACTTGCATGCTCTGGGACCACAAGCAAATCATGTAATTTCCCTGTACTCGCAGGACACAGCTGGAAACAAGCCTTGGCTCAGTGTCTTTCCTGGCCAAAAATTGTAATAAAATGTAAGCCTCCCCAAATGGGCTTACCTTGTAGGGCTACGCCTCATCGCTCCTTTTGTCAGTGTCTCATCAGTGGCTTCAGGTGGACTCTGAACATAGTGGTCCCATAACTGCCTCCACGGAGTTAAGAGCCTGACTCTGTGTCTAGCCCCAGTTTAGATGGGGGCTAAGCTCTAAACAGGGTATGTGCACCTCTGTGTGCTGGGGAAATTGTTTATTTTCTTTCAAGGGATTATGTGTAAATAGTTAATCACTGTATTGCTTTAAGGTTAATGTACTCTAAAATGGCAGCCACCCCCATAAAACTACAAAACACTGGGGAGCTGCTGGGTAAAGGTAACAGGGCATTGAATTTTCCCGGGACTGCAACATCCAATCAGGGAAAGGCTGGATAGAGACTATAAATAGGACGAGTAGCTGCCAAGAGGAGAGATCTCCCATAGGGGGAGTGCAGTAGAACTGTAGAGGCCTCACCACCTCAGAGCTGCGCTCAGGCCCCAAAGCCTAAAGGGTCAAAAGGTATTGAAAGCTGGAGTACAGAGTAATGCTAGAGTTTGTAATCAGATATTGAGAGCTGAAGCACACGGAAACCAGAGTTTGCTAAAAAAGCCAGAACCAGTGTGAAGTTGGCTGCACATATCGGTGCCGGAGTTTTACTGAAGGGGAAAACAGTGAGCTGCAAGCTGTTTAAGTTTGGGATTGAGTGATTAAGTGAGCTGCAAGCTGTATAAGTTTGGGACTGAGCAACTACTTGAGCTGAAAGTTGCTTAAGTTTGGGCCTGAGGACGGGGTAAAAGCTGTTGAATTCAGAGCTCAGAGACATAGTCACTGCAGTTTAAGTTTCTTTTTTTCTGTAGTTAATCTTTTTATTATTATTAATATTTAGAGCTTATAAACAAGAATCCCAATATCCTCCAATATACAACTGCATATGATCATAATGAAAGAGGAGGAACACCATATTGTCTGAAGTACTATACAATGTTGATATAAAAAAGGAAAATACATACTTGAGAACAATGTAAGACAGTATATCCTATGTAGTTAAGGGAACTAGACAAACTGTAATACAAGGAGTATGGAAAGTGAATTGAACCAAGCGGAGCAGACCATCATGATAGTACAATGTAGTATTTGGAATCTGTAACAATGCAGTAAAAGTATATAAAGGAGGAGTATGTAACAAAGAGAGGTTATCCAGGAAGAGATCTGGAGCGAAGGAATGGAAAGGAAGAGAGGGAAGAAAGACAGAAGAGGAAGAGAAATGGAGAAAGGAGAACAGGAGAAACAAGAAGCAAAAACACAATGGAAAAACATGTAGAGACATACATAGGGACAAAAGATATGGACTATTCATTATGTGACAATAGGATTAGATGATTCCAAATATTTAAAGTAGTCCTGCCAGCATTTGTTATATAGAGGGAGTTGGTCAGAGGAGATGTGTGTCATACGATCGAGGGATGCATATTGAGATAATTGTTTGAGTATATTGTGAAAAGTGGGGGTTATATTAGATCTCCAGTGTATAAGTATAAGACGCTTGACTTGAAGGAATAATATGGTCAACCATCTGTTCCGGGAGTGGGATATTCTATAGGAGCAAAAATTAAAAATACGAAGTATACAGTGTTTAGGATCTAGTGCAAAGGACTGACCTATCACTCTTATCGCAAAGAGATGGATACGACACCAGAGATTGTGAATGGGGGGACAGTTCCATAAAATGTGTAGTAAATCACCATTAGGAGAGTTGCATCACCAACAGTTGTTGTTGTTTATTAAGCCCATTTTTTGAAGTACCATCGGTGTCTTGTACCATAAATGTAAAATTTTGGTTTGTATGAGCGAACTAGAGCCAACACCTATACCACTGTATATCAGTTATATTGCAATTTAACAGATTACTCCATTTATTTTTGGCATTGATAGATTGGTCTGGAAGCATATCTCTAACGTCTCTGTAGATAGTGCGGTTTAAATTGGACAGTGTATTAATCCATCTAGAAATATAATTATTATGTAAAGATTTATGAGGAGTAAGAGAACTGTAGAGATTACATGCCATGCACAACTGTAGATATTTCCAGAGATCGTGATAGGGGAGATACCATTGATTGCATAGGTCTGAGAAAGGTTTTAATTTGAACATCTGGGGTTCAAGTATATCTCCCAGGAAAAGGATGCCCTTATTTTTCCAATTTCGACAGAAAATTGGGTGGTTATCGAGATAAATATTATGGTTTCCCCACACAGGGGCATAAACAAGGGGGGTTGGTTCTGATTTGAAATGTTTATGAATTGTTTTCCAATAAAATACAGATGCAGCTATAGTAGGCTGAGACTTTAAATTTGGGGGGAGAGAATATAGATGAAAGAGGTAGCAACATTGCCTGGGCATAAAGATGCTTCCATATTGCTCCCCTTATAGCCTCCCCGGTGACCCACATTTTCAACCTATCCCTTACCCAAGGACTGATCCCGGATATCTGGAAGGTTGCCAAGGTCGTCCCTGTCCCTAAGCAGGGCGACCCCAAAATCCTGGACAACTACCGTCCCATAGCTATCCTCTCTGCTGTCAGCAAGCTCCTGGAAAAGGTGGTCGCCAAACAAATCTGGAGTATATCCACTCCCATGGTCTGCTGACCCCGGCCCAACACGCTTCGTAAGGCACAGCACTTCCACGCTCTCATCTCAGTCTCTTCCAGCATCAGAGCTGCTATGGATCAGGGAAAACTACAGGTGTGGTATCTATTGACTTATCAACAAGGCTCGGACTATGGACTACTTACCTGCTTGCCCTGCAGATGAGGTCCCTGGTTTGTCCCCCACCGCCCTAAACTGGGTCTCTGACTATCTATATGGCAGAAAACAACTAACTAAATTCAATAAAGTCCTCTCACCTTTGACCTGTCACCTCTGGTGTCCCTCAGGGCTCCGTGCTGGGTCCCCTATCTTTTCCTGTTCATCAACAATCTCCCTGATGTGGTCTCCAGCTGCCGTGTCATCATGTATCGGATGACCTGTTCTCCTGGCCCACTCCTGTGATACAGCCACACTAAACCGTCACTTATCTGAAGACCTCTGGAACATCCAGGCATGGCTCCAACCATAAATTGGTCCTAAATCAAACAAAACCCAGGCTATGCTCTTGGTTCCTCTGCCAAAATCTGAGCCTCTTAAACTCCCCACATATCAACTACGAAGATGGCTCCTCTCCTACCGTGACCTCCCTCAAATATCTTGGAGTGAAGCTTGATCCCCAATTGACCTTGGTAGTCATATCCATAATGCCTGCAGTGGGTAAACGCAAACTGGGATGGCCTACAGGGCTCAGTACAACCTCACTCCAAGCGGCTCGCTTAGCTCTTGCCAGGGAGTACTACTTCCTCCCTCAGCTACAGCTCCCTCATATTTGCTCATACTTCTAAGACCCTCCTAAGCAAGTGGAGCACAACGACAACAACATCTGTCGCTTTTGCCCTGGCCGCCCCCCGCCTCACCCATCACTGCGAGCTCTATGAAAAGCTTGGCTGGCTATCCCCGCTCAATCACCTTAACTTTAGCACTGGGTGCCTCATGAGTAAAGTACTTAGCTCCGGCACCCTCCAGAACTGGCCCGGTTTCTTGCTCCTGCTGACCTCTCCCCTACCTGCTTAGATCCCAAGGCCCCGCCTACTAAGTGTACCTACTTCCCGCACCAACATGGGGACCGGAGTTTTGCTGTCCATGGCCCCAGGCTCTGAACTCCTTTCCTGAAAGAGTCCGTACTGCCTCTCTCACAAGTTTCCGGACCTCCTGTGGGATCATCTTAAGGTGGCTTCGCTGTGAATGTCCTAAGCCTCCTTAGCCTCCCGGTGTCCACTGGTGCCGGCTTCTTCTCTCCTGCTCTGGCATCACTACTCTTGCGCTTATGTCCTCATCCAAATCCCTCCCTTGCTTGACCGACGCCATGATGTTACTATGCTCATAATCCTCACCAGCCCTGTTGGTCATTGAATTTATCTCTAACTTATACCTTGCCCCAGCACTGTATCTGGGTGTACCTTCCACGTAAATGTAAAAACTGTAGAAATTGTCTTTTCTCCTGTTTTTGTACCTGAATGTATTCATCTGAACCAATTACTGTATCAATGTACCTGTTGTACCCTTTTGTACTCTCCCGGGTCGTTCCTGAAAATAGGCATAAAACTTGTCTAGTGTACTTACCTGGTAAACAAAAACTAAATAAATAAATAAATAAATATTAACCCATAATGGTGACTTACTGTTAGGCTTATTAAACCATTTAATGGTTTGGGCAGTACATAAGGCCCAGAAGTATGCTTGAAACCAGGGGAGTCCAAAACCACCTTTGGACCAATGGGAACGAAGTTTGTTGCAGCTAAATCTAAGGATTTTACCTTCCCAAATAACATTTCCAATTATTCTGTCAATTTTGACAAAGAAGTGGGTAGGAAGAATTAAGGGTATATTCAAAAATAAATGTAATATTCGGGGAGCTATTGACATTTTGATTGCGGAGATTTTCCCATTAAAAGAAAGGTTAAGTAGTTTCCATCTATTGAGAGTGGTGGTTATACTTGCTAACAAAGGAGAAAGATTAACGTTCCATAACTTGTCTAATTTAGGGGTAATCTGGATTCCAAGATAAGACAGACCATGAGGGGCCCAGCAGAAACCTAATGTAGTATTCATAGAAGGTTTACAGAAATTGTTCAATGGTAATGTTTTGGATTTGTTAAGATTGAGAGCAAGCCCCGAAAGAGAGGTGATATCGCTGAGTAATTTGATTAGGGGTTGTCCTGAGGTTTCAAGGTTTTCCAATAAGATGAGGAGGTCATCAGCATATGAAAGCGAGGTGTAACGAGAGTTGCCAATAGGGATACCTTGATTGAGGAGGAATGACGAAGAAAGGCCGCTAGAGGTTCCATGGCAAGAATAAATAAAGTAGGGGATAAGGGGCACCCTTGCCTAGTACCTCTTGCCAAGTAAAAGGAGGGGGACAGAATAGAGTTAGTGAGTACACAAGCGGAGGGTAAGGCGTATAATAATTGAATCCATGCACAGAATTTATTAGTGACACCAAAATGGGATAATACATGGTATAAATAGTTCCAATTGAGAGAATCGAATGCTTTCTCAAAATCGATGGCTATAGCAGCGGCTGGTGATCTAAGGGATTTTGCTTTGTAGATTAAGTTAAATAGAGAATGGAGATAGTCAGAGCCAGTTCCATTCTTGATGAATCCAGCTTGAGAATTGTGGATGAGTTTCGGAACTAATGATTCTAAACGGAGATTTAATAATTTAGAAAAAATGTTTCTATCCGTATTAAGTAATGAAATCGGTCTACAGTTTAAGTTTCTAATTGAACCCTTGTTTCAGGATCAACCTTTCCCTCCTCAGAGAAGTAGTTCAGCAAGGGGAGTAACTGAATACTGGTTTGGAGACTTTGGATGGGCCAACCTGCCTAAGAGGAACAAAAAAACAAACAGCCTTGAGCTGGGTCGAGTGACAGAGTAAAGTACAATCTGCAGTTATTTGCCGGATTCCTGTGTGATTGAGAGGATCCAGGGGACCAAGTTTAGCACCCCCTGGATTGGAGAGTGAGGGGAGACCTGCAGCGCTGGACGACGAAAGGCCTGCCTGAGTGAAGTCAGTCCATAAAGGAAGCAGTATAGTACAGTGTGTTAGGCTCTGAGCTACAGATCTGGAAACCTGGGTTTGAATCCCACAGCTGCCTAGGTGCATACTGAGTGATCTTGGGCAAGTCATTTAAATTCCTTGTGCTCCCAGGTCGCATCTGGAAACAAGGTCTGGCTTAGTGTGCTACCCCTGGTTAAACAATGTTCCCTAAAGGCCAATGGGTGAAGCCCAAAAGGCCGTGTAGGTGAAGATCAACTGCTTTCTGTTCTCCAGTGTTTCTGTCTGGCATCCGTATCATCGGGAACCTTCATGGTACCGTGCAACTGTTATTGTGACTGCCTTTCAGCTGGCTGCAATGCTCCTGTGTGGACATCAAAACTGTGAGTACCCCCCAAGCTGCGGCTTTGGGGAGTTTCTTGTGTCTAGTTAGCTAGTTAGAGTCTGGGGCAGCTCCCCATCAGGACTGTTGGGAAACAAATATAAAAGCAGAGACAAAGCCAGGGGTAATGTGTTACAAGTGACAGTGAAAGTTTAGACATTGCAAGGTTTAGATTGTTTCAAGCCAATATATAAGTTAGGATACAGCAAGATTTAAAGTGCTGACAGTGGAAATAACAGTTTGGACAAAACAAGATTTAAAGTATTGGAAGTGTTAAACAGGTTGGGCCGCCATGAAGGTTCTCATGACTGCATCTTTATTCGGTGTGGTGCCCACCACAGCAAGGACGTTAAGGGTGCACCCTGGGGTGGGAAGTCCAGAAACTAAGGGCAATTGTGTGGAAAGTGTTTAAAAAAGGTTGTATTGCAGTTTCCTTCCCATTTTCCCTTTCCCCAAATAAACTGTTATTCTGTTTGCATGTTAATACTTGTGGTTGTACATTTATGTGCACATGTTACTGTGTGTGGGGGGGCAGTTATTGAGTGGGGGGGTGTACTGGGGTTAAGTACTGTTGTTTCCTGGGGGGGTAATCTGCAAGTTTTCCCCAGGTATTCCCTGCCACTACCCCAGGTGGAGGCACTGCGCCAACAGATTGTCCAGTTGCAGAACCTGGGCCGGGACCCTCATAGGTGTGTTCCAGGTAAAGACCAAAGGCCCCAGAGTAGCCTCGGTGAGTCAAAGAGCTGGTACAAAAAAATTAGATTCCAACTTTTTATCGGAGTTAGGATTTTCAAAACAGTAGACAAAAAAATGCTAATTCTGAAAACACTCTGCATCCTAAGTACATCCTTACGACTCCCCCTGACTTGGGTTCAACACACACAAAAAAAGGGTCCTGGTGCTACCCAGCCTTTTACACAGTACTCCCCCAAAACACACACACACACACACATACACACATACACATGCACACACACACACTTAAATCTTTCCCTTCCCCCACACCCACCCTTGTAGAATCAAGGATCTGAATCCTCCCATCCTCCCTTCCACTGTCACTCATTACAGTTTGGTTTGGCAGGCTGGCAATAGTTTGGAAAGCTGTACTACTCCATCAGTGTCCTCCTCCTCCTGATGTCCAATAGTGCTCACTGCCCAAACCCATTCTTCCTTCTGTTTCATGGTGTTGGACTAGTAGTCACTAGTAGGACTGTATAGGTAGGTTAAAATAATGATCCAGAGGCCAGCCCAGTGGTATGGTGTTAGTGCTACCACTTGCCATGGTGATGACCCGGGTTCAGGAATAGGCTCGGGTCACATGTAGGCTGGCCATGTAGAAAGGATAAGCACCCCACAGACTGCTCTCTTCTCTTGGGAAGGGGGAACAAATCACTCCGCTGCTTGCTTGCCCCACTGCAAAGGCCATGAGTTGGAGTGTCAAGTACAGGGGCAACCATGCCAGTGGATGCTTATGCGTGCATCCTTGCATGCTCGCACACAGAACTTCACTGCTTGGGCAGTAGCCAATGGTATAAAACACAGAAACATAGAATTTGTTGGCAGGAAAGGATCACTTGTTCAACCCAGTCTGCCCAGTTTTTCCCTGCTTGTTCTACATCCAGAGACACAATCTGATCTCTAGCGACCCCCCCCCCCACTGCCTCTGTTTTAATTTACCCTCATGTTTATCCCATACTTGTTTGAATTCCCCACTGTTCTAGACTCAACCACTTTGGCTGACCCTCTGTTCTAGGTGTCTACCACCCTTTCAGTGAAGAAATATTTCTCACATCTCTCCTGAACTTCTGTCCCTCTAGCTTCATCATATGCTCCCGGTATACCATCGGAACAATGAATCCAGGAGAGCGAAACCAACACAGCGATAACAACCAATTCGACATTGACAGTGTTGAATAGGTTGTCAGAGCACTGTACCAATACAGTGACTCCCGTGTTAGCTGCTCTCTCTAGTAATCCCCCCCCCCCGATTTGATTATATTTAAGGTTGGCTAGGCCACCCCCTGCAAACAGTCTTCAGTATCCTGTCACTGCGGTGGTTCGTCAACACATTTGCCAGGCAATGTGATAGCCGTCAGCAAAATGTTGTTGCTGTAAAGCCTGTCGACAACTTTGTTGTCGATGCAACTTGGTGGAAACTATGCCCCCTGGTTCTAGGGCTGATCCTTATTTGAAAGAGGCTGTCCACATGAACTCTGTTCATCCCTGTGAGGTACCTGTAGGTTTCAATTATGTCATGTGTGTGTGTGTCTCTCTCTCTCTCCTTCCCTCCCTCCCTCTCTCTCTCCCCTCCAGGTTGTATATGTTGAGATTCCCTCAGTCATTCCTCACAGGGCTTGCCCTGTAAATCCTATCCTCCTCTGGATCTCCCCATCCTGTCTATGTCCTTTCTGGGGTGCAGTCTCCAGAATTGGACCCAATACTTCAGGTGGGGGCATACCAGGGAGCGATACAGTGGCAGCACCACCTTCCTCCTCCTGCCAGAAATAACCCTCCCTGTGCGCCCCCAGCATCCACTTGCCCTACCCATAGCCTTGTTACACTGGTGCTACCATTTTGAGGTTCTGAAATAATAACCCCAGGGTCCCTTTTCTGGCCGGTGACTGTCCTTACCTTTCCCCATTCCCTACTCAGCACCAGGGCTCCTATGCCCTAGGTGCTTGACTTTGCAGTTTTCAGCACTGACCCCCAACGGCCATGTTTTTGACCATGTCAAAAATAGGTGAGGTTGGCCATCCCACTGGCATGGAGGACTGAGGTGTTCAGTGCCTTACCTCCTGCCATGCTGGAGACCCAGGTTTGGGAATGGATACAGCTCATGTGGCGAACCCAAGGGAGGGAGGACTGAGCATCTCAAAGGCAGCTCTCCTCCCCCAGGGGGTAGGTGCATCCCACTAGGTGGCTACCATGTGATATTCTAGATGGCAGTACGGTGGGATGCCAGGGAACGTGTCCTGCCTGCTTGATTCCAGGGTGCATCTCCATGAAGGTGGATCTCACACACAGCATGACTGCACATGGTGACTGGGCTCCTGGATCTTCTGGCAGAAGATGGATGGTAGCAACAGGAGTAAGTACTAGAGAAGCTGGGTGATGAGGCTGAGGGACTGGACCAGAATATGGGCGATCCGCAGTCAAAGGAGATAAAATACTAATACATTTAAAGAAATGGTGGCAGTAAATCCCTGACTGGCAGGATGAAGCTCTGGTCTCCTACAGGCCCTGTATCACCAACTGGGCCCCCCTCCAGACTCAGACATGTGCTCCAGAGGGGCATGGTCAGCCCAAACTGCCCCACCATGAGGGTATTCCACTGCAGACTCAAGGGATGGGTTAAGTTCCGGAGAAGGTGGGTGACATGGAGCTAGATGAACCAGAGCAGATGGGGGCCAGCTAGCGACCAGGAGGTATAAAGATAGGATATACTGTTCACAGGACAGGTAAATAATGTGGGCCAGGGGGTTAACTGACACAAACCTCCCATAGATTGAATGAATGTGAGACAGCACATTCATTCATTCATTCATTCAGTGTATCATAGCCAGCTGAGGTGGCCAGAGGATGTGTCATGTCCACCGGCTCAATATTTATTTACATGTCCTAAGGAGTGTGGGCACTGGAACATTTTTTTCCCTGAAAAAAGTTTTTCCATCCTGCTTTTCCTCTACCTCAGTCTCTCGTTCACTCGTCTCCTGTCCCACCCCCTCCTTCATACTGACTAGTGCACTCCACATACTGGCTTGAGTACAAGTGAAAACAAAAACCCAGGGACAGGGTATAGAATGGAGGAAGAGGTACTGATGGTCAGTAAACAGGAACGAGATCTTGGCATTATTATATCTGATTACCTCAAGGAGGCAGGGCAGTTCAACAAGGCAGTAGACAGGGCAGATGGATGCTGGGGTGCACAGGGAGGGTAATCCCCCGCAGAAATAGAGAGGTGGTGTTACCGCTGTATCGATCATTGGTGGGACCCCACCCGGAATACTGTGTCCAGTTCTTGAGATCACATCTCAGAAAGGACAGAGACAGGGTACAGCCTGTTCAAAGGAGGGCAACTAAAATCATGCAGGGACTGTACCAGAAGCCCTACAAGGAGAGAATGAGGGATCTCAATATGTACCCCCCTGGAAGAGAGGAGGGAGGGGGGACATGATAGAGACCTATAAGTACCTCATGGGGTGAATAAGGTATGGGAGGGAGTATTTTCAGAAGAGAAGATGTACAAGTGTAACCCCTAGGTGGCGCTATCCCAAGAGATGCTACTCCTGCCTGCGTGACCAGGTGCAGGTTGAGGGGCCTGGGTACTGAAAACGGGTGACTCCACCAGGAGGACAGGGTTTGTGGTAGCCTAGCTGACCTGGGTACAGCCCTCCAAGACTCTGTTACCCCCCCTCTTTGTCCTCTAGTGGCCTAAATGATTCACAGAATACACAATTGCAATTTACCCCTGACAACAGTTTTAACCCCACACTTGTAGCACTTACCACCATGGCTGGTTCAGCTGGCTTGGCCCTGGAGACAGTATTTCAATGCTGTTTGTACAGAGGTACACCACAACCAGTTTCAATGCAAAAAGATTTAGATCCGATTTATTTAAGGGGGCAGTAACAAGGAAGGGGCAGAATCTGGTGGTTGATTCAAGATCTGAAAGATTCAGGTTATATGGCATGCACATTAGAGTCCCACAACACAGTCACACACACTCTGGGTACCCAGTTGTTGGTAAAGGCTAGCCTGAAGCTTCGCCCGGGGTAGGCCGGCATTGCAGCTGGTCGGGGCCCTAATGATGGAAAGAAATAATCATGCACAGTAACCCACAATTTGTAATCCAGAGTCAGGTGGCTCAGTTCTTGATAATTAGGCAAAACAATTAAATCAGATGACACATTTTGATTGAGCTGTTGTTGCAGGGAGCTACCCTGGAGTTTACTCAAGCTACCCAGTACAGGACATAGGATTGACAGAATGGAAACCTCTGGATGAAGAGCTGGATGGCCAGGAGAAGCAGGGCCCACACGATTCACAGTGGTGTCATTCCTGTTCATGATGTTGAGCAGGGGGCTGATCCCTGGGCTGGTGTCTCATCGATGGTTTTCTCTGTGGCGCAAGCAGCTGTCTGGGCCAAGGTGGCAGGGCCCAGACTGGGTAAACAATTCGGATAACAGTCTGGTGGTTGCTGGATGCAGCTTCCAGCAAGCGTGACGCAATCAGGCAGTGGGGAACCAAATCACGACCCACTATCAGCATTCAGCACACTTCTAGTAAAAGCAAGTAAATACCACAGTTCAGATGACGGTCTGGTTGCAATTCACAGTGTCTCTGCGCAAACCGTATGCTCTGCGGCAGTCTCAGGTCCTGACAGGCTGATCGCACTGAGGCAAATCTTCAGTCCACTTCAGCAAAATCCAGTTTGTCACAATTCAGGATTCTAGTCACAAGCACAGCAACTTCAGATAAAGTCCAGTATTTTAAGACTTCTTCACTAGAGAAGATGGTGGCAGGCAGGCCAAACACAGCCTTCCCGACAATTTCCCCTGTGACTACACAGGAGCAGCTGCTCGAATATCTTGAGCTGTTCACTCTTCCAACTCCAAACTCAGACTGACATACTGCTGCTGGCAGCTTGGGACTTTCCCAGTGATCCAAAAGATTTGATTCGTTGATTCATCTGTCTGTCACAATTACAGTTCCCCCTTCAGGTCCATTTAGGTGCCAAAATGCAAAAACTACAATTCCTACAGAAATTCACTCCCACAAGACCCCTGGGGACAGATTCCATTTTGGAGTCCCCAAAGGTACTGATTGGTCCAAACTAGCAGTCCAGAACCAAGATGGTGGGGATTAACAGAAATGTCCATGCTGCAAAGGAAGGCAGGTTAGACAAACTAAAATATTATTATTATTAAAGCAGATAAACAACAAACAGTTACAGTTCCTAATAGGGCTCCCTCTGCACAATTAGTGATGGCAGAATGGAGCGATAACACTGCAGTCCGGGCGGGACTCGAGCCTGAAACTACTCAGCCCCTACCCAGATTAATTATACACTATGAAATAGGCAGCTCTTAAAGAGACAGGCACGGAGGCTAACAGGGCACTCACATGCAAAAACTTTTAAATTGCTAGGACACAGAACACCAGCCCAGCAGTGGGCATTTAGGCAAGCCCAAGGAAGACTTTTGGGAACCCCCATTTGTAGGGGTTTACACCCTTCCCTGCCTAGAAAGAACTTGGCATCCACGTTACATCTATACCACAATAACATGGAAAAAAACAATATACGACATGTTAGATATGTGACATTACTACACAAGATAGGATAATGACTGAGGCATCCGTAAAACGTAAACTTATCACATTACTATACTTATTTAGTATTCTCTATACATATACTATATTCATAATGACAACAGCTTTACATGTTTCATACATTCAATACTGATTCTACTATGATCTAAGCAATGATATTACTATTTTTATTCACGTAACAGTTTCTTGCACTTTGAACAATACAAATGGGGACTCACTCCTATCAGCTAACTTAGGGCTAGATGGGGCAGGGGCACCATGTTCTGAGGCAAGAACAATTAACCTAGAATTGGCAGACAGGCTCAGTTTGGACAGTGAGTTATTTGAAATGTAAACACCCTTGTGAACAACATTGAGAGGCAAGTCCACAGGCCTCCCAGGGGAATCATAGTTAAGGCGCATCACTGGTTTGACAGCTCGTCCAGACTTTCTGGGGAAGACAGGCACAGGCTCTGGGTGGTCAACACTAGCATTGGTTTCTTCTCCTATAGTGAGAAGTGCCTCTGCACTGGTTGAAATGTCCAGATTGGGAACACTATCAGCCCCTTGCACTACAGATTCTGTTTCCACAATATTTTGCTCATTATCATCTTCTGAAGAAGGCCCCGGTTGCTCATCCTGAGGATGCTCTGACACAATTGGACTTTGTGGCACTGGAGGGGTGCTGTCAACACTTTTATAGGATTTTTCAAGGGCTGGTATGTCACCAGAGAGATTTACCACACCAGATTCCTCCTCAGGAAATTCAAAACAATTCTACTAGACACAAATAATCTGCTACCCCAGACGTTACACTTTGCACCTCACTTTCAGGGGGAATTGGCTCTAAGGAGGAAGCTAGGGGGTTAGGCAGTCCTGAAGGCCCAGCTTCATCCCTATAATTATACATAGGGTTACCTCGAAACAATTGACTCAGTTTATAAGACAGGTAATAAGAATTGTCACACTCACTATTATCAGAGGTGGACTGACAGTCACTATCATTTTGGGCCTGCCTGGGGGGAAGGCCTTAGGTCTGGAACAACTGGGGCAGGTTGACTCTGTCTCTTTTTAGCAGCAGCACGAGCCACCGGCACAAGAGGGGCAATATCTGATGGTTCTGCATTAATGATCTATTGGCCAATGGGCAGTAGGTGGTTTCTGTGCATGGTCTTGACAGCTTTAGAGTCATTCTCAGGGCGCACTTTACACAGGTAAATCATCCAACTTTGTTGACTATTACATGTGGAAGATGATGCCACCTGTCAGCGATTTTATGCTTCCCATGCAATACCAAGTTATGTAATAGCACTCAATCCCCAGGCAACAACTCCTGAGCCTTTACCCATTGATCGTGTCTCTCTTTGTTAGTAAGGTTTTGTTTGGCAGCCATTGTTTGAACTAGTTGGTACACATGGTTCAATTGAGCTTTCATCTTCTGTACATATTGTAAATAATTTTCAGCTCTGACCTCATCTGGAAAGACTCCAAAGCAGACATCCACAGGCAACCGGGCCTCCCTCCCAAACATGAGGCGATAGGGAGAAAACCCAGTAGCATCACTTTTGGTGCAGTTGTAAGTGTGTACCAAGGTGCTAATCTGCTGGTTCCATTTTATTTATTTACAGTGAAGAGAAAAGGAGTAACAAAATGGTAAAGAATACAATCAGTATGTACAGACATTTTTACAAGGAATATAACACATTATCTATATTAAAACAAGAAGGGGCAGGGTTGCACACGGGGAGCTACGGAGGGTGAGTAGAGACTGTGAGGGGTCTCTGTTACGTGCTGGGACCATTTGTACAATTAGGGCAAAGTGGGGTGGATAGGAGCCTGAGGAGTTGGGAAAAGGCCGAATGAGTAGGGGCCAGGTGGAGACTGGAGGGGAGGTTGTTCCAGAGAAGGGGGAGACAGTACCAAAAGGCAGCTTGGCTGACGAGAGTGTGAGGTCAGGGCAGGTAGAAAGACTTGTCTTTAGGATGAAGAGCGCCCAGCATATCCAGGAGAGTTCTGTTAAAGCGTTCCGGCTGGGGGTCCCCCGGGGGTGGTAAGGAGTGGTTCTAGACTTTTGCATCCCCCACAGGGAGAGCATCTCCTTAATCAATCTGCTTTCAAAGTCCCTTCCTTGATCAGAATGGATACGTTAGGGTGCACCATAATGGACAAAGAACTTTTCTACTAGCACCTTGGCCACCGTAGAGGCCTTCTGATCCTTGGTCGGGAAAGCTTGTGCATATTGGGTAAAGTGATCAGTGTCTACCAGTACATTGCCAATGTTCTTTTGATCAGGCTCCAAACACAGAAAGTCTATGCAAACCAGTTCCATGGGGGCACTGGTTGAAATGTTAACAAGAGGAGCGGCTTTCTGGGGCAAAGCTTTTCTCTGTAGGCACCGACTGCAGGTTTTGACATGGTTTTCAACATCAGCCCCCATTTTTGGTCAGTAGAATCTAGACCTCACCAAGTCGAAGGTCCAGTCAATACTGAGGTGTCCCATATGGTTGTGCAGGGACAAAGCCGTGGGGAGTACCAATTGCTGCTTGTCCAACTGACCACGTCAATCTACTGTCTCTTGATAGAGTAACTGGTCTCACAACTTTAGTCGGGGGCCTTCCTTGAATAATAAGGCAGTTCATAAGTCAGCAGAATGTAGTTTAGACACATCTTTCCCCACATGAAGGGCATCAGGTGCTGGCTGCATCATGGGGTCTTGGGATTGAGCCCACTGAATGCTGTCACTATCAAACTGAGGCAAGGCACTGATGTCCAAAGCAAAACAACAGACAGTTACAGTTTCTAATAGGGCTCCCTCTGCGCAATTAGCAATGGCAGAATGGAGAGGTAACACTGCAGCCCGGGCGGGACTCGAGCCTGAAACTACTCGGCCCCTACCCAGATTAATGATACACTATGAAATAGGCAGCTCTTAAAGAGACAGGCACAGTGGCTAACAGGGCACTCACATGTAAACACTTTTAAACTGTTAGCACACAGAACACCAGCCTGGCAGTGGGCATTTGGGCAAGCTCAAGGAAGACTTTTGGTTACCCCCATTTGTAGGGGGGTTACTCAAGAACAAGGGAGCATGCAATGAAGCTAGAAAGGGTGAAATTTAGGAGGGATGTGAGGAAGTACTTCTTCACTGAAAGAGTGGTGGACACCTGGAACAGTCTTCAAGCGGTGGTGGTGGGGGCAAAAACAGTGGTAAGTTTCAAGGATGCATAGGATAGTCAAAAAGGAATCTTGGTAGGAAAGTGGGGGTTAGCCAGAGATCAGGTAGGATCTGCCATGCAGTATAAGCAGGGAAATATGAGTAGACAAGCTGTCCTAATCTGCCAAAAAATTATTTGTATATGTTTCTATGTTCAGTTATCCCTCTATGCTTCCTCCCCCCCTCAAAGTGGACTCTCCATGTTCTCCACTGCTCTTCTATCCTTCACTTGGTGTTCCCTGTATCTGTCTCCTACCCTTGGTGATCGCCTGCATCCAGCCCCCTCCTCAATATTCTGTAGTTAGAATCACATGACAGCCCTGTCCATTCTCTGCCCAGTACCTCCACTCCCTCCTTTGTTTGTGCAACCCATATCAGGTAAACAGGTGTACTTTGCCCCACAAGACCTTCCAGTTAGCTAGAAAAAGAAATCCTTTCCTCTTGCACAAGACCCTGAAAGCTGATCTTATCATTGTAGCTTACTCCTTTTGTAAAACATTCCTGACTGATTTTCTTGTCATTGGGGTCCAGTCCATCTGTGAAACACAGCTGATCTTATCATTGGGGATCTGTTCCTTTGTGAAACACTCAGCTGATCTTATCACTGGGGATGTGTTCCTTTGTGAAACATTCACAGCTGATCTTATCACTGGGGATCTGTTCCCTTGTGAAACACTCAGCTGATCTTATCACTGGGGACGTGTTCCTTTGCGAAACACTCACAGCTGATCTATCACTGGGGATCTGTTCCTTTGTGAAACACTCAGCTGATCTTATCATTGGGGATATGTTCCTTTGTGAAACACTCAGCTGATCTTATCACTGGGGATCTGTTCCTTTGTGAAACACTCACAGTTGATCTTGTTTCACTGGGGTCTATACTTTTGTGAAACGTTCATGGTTGATTTGGTTTTCATTGGGCTATATCTTTTTGTGAAACGTTCATGGTTGATTTTGTTTTCATTCGGGCTATATCCTTTTGTGAAACGTTCATGGTTGATTTTGTTTTCATTGGGCTCTATCCTTTTGTGAAAGATTCACGGTTGATTTTGTTTTCATTGGGCTCTATCCTTTTGTGAAACGTTCATGGCTGATTTTGTTTTCATTGGGCTCTATCACTTTGTGAAACGTTCATGGTTGATTTTGTTTTCATTGGGCTCTATCCTTTTGTGAAAAGTTCATAGTTGATTTTGTTTTCATCGGGCACTATCCTTTTGTGAAATGTTCATGGCTGATTTTGTTTTCATTGGGCTATATCCTTTTGTGAAACGTTCATGGTTGATTTTGTTTTCATCGGGCTCTATTCTTTTGTGAAACGTTCATGGCTGATTTTATTTTCATTGGGCTATATCCTTTTGTGAAACGTTCATGACTGATTTTGTTTTCATCGGGCTCTATTCTTTTGTGAAACGTTCATGGTTGATTTTGTTTTCATTGGGCTCTATCCTTTTGTGAAAGATTCACGGTTGATTTTGTTTTCATTGGGCTCTATCCTTTTGTGAAACGTTCATGGCTGATTTTGTTTCATTGGGCTCTATCCTTTTGTGAAACATTCACGGTTGATTTTATTTTCATTGGGCTCTATCCTTTTGTGAAACGTTCATGGCTGATTTTGTTTCACTGGGCTCTATCCTTTTGTGAAACATTAATGACTGATTTTGTTTTCATTGGGCTCTATCCTTTTGTGAAACGTTCATGATTGATTTTGTTTTCATTGGGCTCTATCCTTTTGTGAAAGATTCATGGTTGATTTTGTTTTCATTGGGCTCTATCCTTTTGTGAAACGTTCATGGCTGATTTTGTTTCATTGGGCTCTATCCTTTTGTGAAACGTTCATGGTTGATTTTATTTTCATTGGGCTCTATCCTTTTGTGAAACGTTCATGGCTGATTTTGTTTCACTGGGCTCTATCCTTTTGTGAAACATTCGTGACTGATTTTGTTTTCATTGGGCTCTATCCTTTTGTGAAACATTCATGATTGATTTTGTTTTCATTAGGCTCTATCCTTTTGTGAAACATTCAGATGATTTTGTCATCATTGGAGTTTGGTCCCTTTGAGAAACTCTCATTGTTGATCTTATTACTGGGGTTCGGTCCCACTGCGATGCATCCACAGTTGTATTTTTTTTTTCATTTTTTGGTGGACTGGGTAAAGCCCATTAGGCACAAGTGCCTGTTTTCAGGGGTAACCCAGGAACACTGGAGAGGTTAAGTGGCTGGCTCAGTGTCACACAGTATGCCAGTGAAGGTTGTGGGAATCAAACCCAGGTCTGCTGGATGTACCAAGCTCATTTGCAGCTTGTTACCAGCTCAAGCTGTACCAAGCTCATTTGCAGCTCATTACTGTAACCTCCAGGCTATACTGCCACCCCAGCATCTTTTTTTGTTGAGGCTCAATCCCTTTGTCAAATGCTCACAGCGGATCTTGTTATCATTGGAAGATGATCCCTTGTACAAGGCCTCGATTTTTCTGTGGCAATTTGGGTCTAAATTCTGCAGCAAGTCCCCTTGTTGCCACAGAACGTCTGCGGCATTAGTTTCCCATTTCTGAGGAAATTCTGCGGTAGCAGCTGGGGGCATCGGTAGCAGTCGGCAACATCCCCCCAAGCACCCAGGTAGGGTGAAAATGTTAGTTTTTGTGCTGGGGACTATAAACCAGAGAATATTGTCAATTAACTCCTGAGTTCTTAGTATTAGAAAGTAAAAAATCCACTCCATCCACCTCAGCCCAATCCCCCTACCCCAGCCTGAGAGTCCCCAGATCCACCAAATTGGAATGAGTAATATTTTTAGCAGCTACCACACTGCATAGTAATCCTCATCCTTCTAGTTTTACCACTAGGCCAGAATGCCAATTTCTCATTCCAGCAGTGCTTTGTGCAGCTGTACTCAAAGCACTTCTGAGACATGAAACCAGAATTTGGGCCTGGTGGTGAAATTAGAAGGATGAGATATGCTGCACAGTATGGGAACTGATAAAAATATTTCTCCTTCAAATAAAGGGACTCAAAGAGATTCTCAGGATGGGGAAGGGAGGGTGGTGGGACTGAGCTGGTTGGGGGAATTTACCTGTTTTGATTTTTTTTTATTTACATTTTTTGTTATTTTTGTGCCCCCGATTCTCGCCTGTCCCCTTACTCAGGCACAGGCACGCATGTGTGGAGGCATGCACATGCTGCGGTCCGAGACGCCCTCCTGACTTGCGGCCCCCTCCTGCCTGAGTACCCACCGGACCTCCACCCGGTGGCAGTGGAACTACGGGGAGGCAACGACCTCCTTGGGAGAGGAGAACTGCCATTAGGTTGCTGGATCCTGCTCCCCCCTCGTGCTGACACCCCGACGACCCAAGGTTGTTCCCGAACCCGGGTCACTGGTGTAGCGTGGGGTAAGGCATAATGCCTCTGCCTTCTGCACCACTGGGTCGGCACCTGTTTTGATTTTTAGGGTATAGCCCTAGCAGACAAAATTAATAGTCAGGGGCTGTTCCAAAATGCTTTTCAGATTTTTGTTTTTAAATTCCACAGAATTCCAAAAAATCATTCTGCAGAATTTAATGTAAACTGCAGAATAGTTTTCCGGGGTTGATATGATCCATGGAATAAGCACAGTTTATATGATCCATGGAATAATTTTCCATGGTCAGAGTCAATGTAAACTGCAGAATTGTTTTACTCACAGTTTATACTGACTTCATTTTTTTTTTATTTATTATGCTTTATCACCTCATCCTCCAGCGCCTATTGGTCCGATCTACACACGCTGAAGCCCCGCCACACAACCCGGGACTTACCTCACTCCTGAACACCCCCGGCCTACCCCCCCCAGGGGTGGGTCCGCCAGGGGGGCTCCTTCCCTCGATGGAGACTGAATGGTAGAACATGAGTGTGGGTCTGCAATGTGGGGGTGGATGTAATCATGTGGTGGTACCTCAATTTTCCCATTTTCTCCCCAGGAGACATGTCAAGCAGTGACATTGGAGTGGCATGCCAAACATCTGACACACCTCCCAAACATAGTGAGTTCTGGCTGTTGTATGCCAGGCTACCATGAGGGGTTACCTGAACACCAGTAACTTCCCTATCCTCCCCGTCAGAGGAGGAAAGCAGTCCATAGGATGCTCAATCTGCCTTCCCCGGCCAGCCCTCCAACTTCCCAGGCTTATTCCCAAACCCAGGTCGTCAGCGTCATGAACTGTACTACTGTGCCGGCGGGCTGGCTAAATACTGACTCTTCAGTATAAACTGTGGAATAATATTCCGCATTTCATGTAAACCATGGAATAATATTCCACAGTTCATGTAAACTGCAGAATAATATTTTGCAGTTCATGTAAACTGCAGAATAATATTCTGCGGATTATCTGCGGTTTACATTAAATTCCATGGCAATTTCCATGGCAATCTCCATGGCCATGAAATCATGGAAAATACAGGGCCTTGCCCTTGTAAAATACTTACAGATGATCTTGTTATGACTGGGGCTCGATCCCTCTGTGAAATGCTCACAGACAATATTATCATCGGGGGCGATCTCTTGTAAAATACTTACAACTGATCTTGTTATGATTTGGGGTTAGTCCCCTTGTTGAAACAATCACCGCTGATCTTGTTATCATTGGGGAATGTTTCTAAAATACAGCTGACCTTGTTATGACTGGGTATCGGTTCCTTCATTGAAACACTTACAGCTGATCTTGTTATCACTAGGACTTGATCCCTTTGTTAAAATGCTCAGAGATAATCTTGTTATCATTGGGGTGCACAGGGAGGGGAATCCCCAGCAGAAATAGAGAGGTAGTGTTACCACTGTACTGATCATTGGTGGGACCCCTTGGCTCGACCTCTGTAAGCAACTGAGAGCAAAGGACAAGCCGAGCCAGTTATGGTCAAAGTCAGCATTTTTGTCAGCCTGAACAGTTAGTGTAGTGTCTGAAATACTCCACTCCTATAAAGAGAACAGCCTGCAGTAGCCAGGTCTTAGCTTGTGTTTTAGCTTGTAGAGTCAAGTCAGACCACTGACTCAGCTATGGCTTGGATCTTGGTGAAAAATGCCTGGCTTGCCCACCTTTATGTGTGCTACGGACACTTTGAAGTCCTGAGGTGTCCTGAAGAGAAGTGTCTCTGAGGTCAGGTAGATGACATTAGGCAGTGGTGGAAGGAGGTCTGAGCAGGCACCCTGGGGTGCATAAAAAGAGCTTAAAAAAATGATAGATACTGCAGTTTTTCCTGGCCAAGAATTCCTAAGACTTCATCCAGATTAGGATACAAACACCACATTTCACAATTTGGGTCACAATAAAAGCAAAGCAAAAGACTGAATGCTTAATTAAACTTTTGGAAACTGTGAATGCAGAAACCCCTCTAAAGTGTGAAATAGCAGCAGCATCTGCCTAGACTTCTTGCTGGCCATCGGCAACATGCCCTGCAAAAGGAGGGAGGGAAGGCCAATGGAAGGAACACTTGGAAATGCTTGTCATGGTAAAACATCTCAGCAGATGGAGTTTACTGATTCCAGTCTCTCTCTCTCTCTCTCTCTCTCCCCTCTCTCTCTCTTTCTCTCTCTCTCTCTCTCCCCTACTTAGAACACACAATACTTTGTTTAAAGTAGACCAAGGAGCATCACTTTCTTTATTCATCCCTCTAGCTTGTGTAGCCAGAGAGGTACAGTACAGGGCACCCATAAAGTAAATGCTGTTTTTTTCCTAATGTGCTCAACAAACTGGGCACCTACCTTTGCACTTAGACTAGTGTTTCAGCTGGATCATCTCATACCCTGTGGGCTGCAGCAGTGCAGGCCAACTGACTGGCTGGTTAATAAAAGCACCAAGTGTAGACATGTGTAAATCCATTCTTGTTAGCATACTTCAGCAGCTTTCCCATGGATGGGCATCAAGATTCACAGCCAGGGTTTGTACAATTACAGAGATACTCGGATACACTTTGGCACACTTCTGTAGCATGTTGAAGCTTTGGAAATGAAGTCACTGTTTCCTCTCAGGCTTCATTAACACTACAGCTCCTAAATGTGGGCTGTCATGACATCATATTGAGTGGAAGTTAGACCACTGTGTAGCCTCCTCTCATGACAGCAAATTGAGAGGTGTCTGGGTGACATGACCTTGTTTGGCTGATGTGAAGTGCTAGAGTCATGGTGGACATCAACAGCCTCTAGAGAGAAGCGTGCTAATAATGGACAACATAGAAGGGTGCATTTTAGGAGAGTTCCTCTACAGCCTCTACTTTTTTTTTTCCATGATTTATAGTTGTTGAACACTCCTATATTGTAGTACTGATGGAGAATTGACAATTTTGTCGAAACCAGCTGCCTTCGACATGGGGAAGCTGCACCAAGCTGCTGCACAGGAGGCGGGGTGTTGTATTATGGCAGGAATGCTACAAAAGTGTTATAAGTGTATACTGTGGTATTATGGCAGGAATGCTACAAAAGTGTTATAAGTGTATACTGTGGCATTATGGCAGGAATGCTATAAAAGTGTTATAAGTGTAAAATAGGTTTTAACTAAAATGTTAAGGCCAGGTAAAATGGCATCAGAATGGGGTGAAGGAGCGTGTGTTGCATCCAAAACAGATGTTTTAATCATGGCAAATTTGCTGTGCTTGACAGAAACATTTTGTACAAAACACATTATTCTTTTGGTGCAAAATAAAAGGTCATGGCTAAACTTAAATTTAGCCAGCCTAGACAGCTGTGCAAGCAAAATAAGAGAGTATGTGCAGAGTTGCCCGTTCCACTTCCCTGTTTTATGTTGTTTATGTCTAAAATGTATATTATAAAACAAGAGCCAGTGACCACCTGCTATGTTCGTGTCTTAAGGCATTGGCTTTTCTGCCTTCCTAGACAGGTTATTTTTAAAAATGTAAGTTCTCCTTATGACCTGTGACAAAGAATGTTTTCTGTCTAAATCTCTGTCTAAATCAAATGTCAAACAAAACTTTTTGTGTAGCAACTGCTGACAGACGTATCTTGTGATAAGTGTATCTTGTGATAAGTGTATCCTGGGCCCCTATCTCATGACTTACTGTTTTTGCCATTTTTTGCTAAAAGGTTTTAATAACCTTGGAATTCCCCTTCTCTGCATGTTTTTCATAAACAATCAGTGTATAAATAAGACTTAAACTGTAGGTCCTGTGTGTCCAAGAGGAACAGACAGACGGCTGCCATGGATGCTTGAGACACCCAGAAAAAAGGGATAAATTTTGCTTCATTTTTTCTGTACACCTGTAGCCCTGGTGGTAAAAAGCCATCAGCTGTTTAGAATTAATCATGTTAGAGGTAAAATTGTTAGGGCTTATTTGGGTATTAATAAATTGCAACTAATTTAAAACAACATCTGGTGTAAGGTAGTTTTATTGGATTACCAGGGACCACTAACCACGAACCTTGTACTTTTACTACCTCACTGTCATCAGTGTGGTATAGTTTGTTTATTTAAAAATTGGCTGAGCCAGCCACGGAGTGGTTGTGATTCTGTTCTTGGTAAATCCGGTAAAGCCTAGTATTTATTCTAGACAGGGTCCACACAGGTAAGGGTCATAACCTAACTGTGGGGCTGGGAAAAAGAGCCTAACAGACTCTGAGTGTTCGAGTGAGACTTGAACCTACAGGAAAAGGTCTATGGAGCAGCTAAAAGCTGGGTAAGGGTGAATGTGACCCAGATTTAATTAAATGTATGTAGAGGTCAGAGGACCCATGGGGCAAGTTTAGGGATATGTGGAGAGATTTATTAAGGAAAAGTCTCTCAAGCAAGGGCAACTGCCCTTGTAATTTGAGCCTGCTAGATAGCAGGTGAGAGGAAAGAGGAAGTATACACTGTTAAAGCTGATGATGGCTTTCACAATTCAGGTGGCTTTTACTAGGAAAGTGGTGTCTGATCAAGTGCTGTTAGATAAGCAACATTTAGAAAAATAAAAATAAAACCACTGTGGATGCATACACAGTAAGTGTGACTACAGAGGGGTTAATTTGAGAACCCCCAATGTTCATTATCTGTGCAGTTTTAAGTTTTTTTTTTCCCTCAATTTCAAGTTCCCTTGCCTCCTATTGTGGCTGGAATATTTGATCCCAAACCCAGGTACTGGGGTACTCCACCAGTTGGATTTCAACCCAGTACCTAGTATTGCTACAGATTTTATTGCCAAACTGCAAACCAGAGCTCTGGGAAAATACTTGGTTTGGCAGGTTACTGAAATGGCCACAAAGGAAACCTTCTTTGAAAGGGTTAATAGCTGCAGCACTTGGAGGTAATTAATCATCAAGGTTTTGCGAACATTCTTCTGGATCAGGCTGGTCTATCAGGACAGAAGAAGGAAAATACCATGGCACAGGGTAAGTATGTGTATTTTGTTTTAAAAGTTTTTTTTTTAAATTGTTGTCTATCTGTTTCATTTCTGCAATACACACACACTAAACAAAGTAATGCTCTCTCTCTCTCTTTTTCTTTCCTTTTGATTTTTCCAGTGTATATTTGTGGTTTATGGTTATGTTCTGTTTTCAAGTTGTTGTAAAGATAACATGGGGCTTCCAGAGCAAAGCATGTTACAGTACAAAAGCAAAAAAGTTATCTGCCTCTTATCTGACTCTTTTAGTTGTTTTTTTTTTTGTTTGTTTGTTTGTTTTTATCAAAGATGTGTGCTGCCTGGATAGAGTTACTGAAAAACTTTCATATGTAGTTGTTGGTCGGAGCAAGCGGTCTTGAGAGGGAAGAGATATGACATCATAGATTGCAATGTGTAAAAAGATTTGTAGTTTGCAAACAATGTGCCAAGCAATTGCTAGGTGAAGTTGTAATGTGTTAACAGCTATGAATGGCTTTATCATACTTCTAGTTAAAAACAGGAACTTTTTGCTAAAGAGAAGTAAAATGTTCATCACAGAAATTTCAAAACGGCTGAGTGCCATATTTTAGGTATGCGCCAAAGGGTGTAACCATGGTCTCTTAGATCAGTCTTCACTTACAGTTGGTGTGTTGTACTGTATTTTCAAATAAGATCTTGTTTACATAGAAACACAGAATTTGATGACAGATAAGGACCGCTTGGCCCACTCAGTCTGCCCATTTCCCTACCCAATGGATAAGCTGCAGATCCTAGTTAACCAGCAGCCTACTTCTTCCTACCCCCAATAAACAGAAATAAGGAAGTTTCATTTTATAAAGTAGTTAGTAGGCATTTGAAAAGTTTTATTTTGAAAAGATGTGGCATGGAGATATATAAATTAGTTGGTTTAAGTAGTTGTAGTGTGTTACAAGATAAGCAGTAGGCAGCACATATCTAAAACACTTACAGTTTCCTAATGAATCTATAGGCATTACCTCTGAAAACTGGTGTCAAATAATGTGTGTCTCATTTTGTGTTAAGCATTTTTTTTGTGTGTGTGTACTGTCTTAGCCAGCAGCTTTACTTTGCACTCTTTTATTATTAAAATACACTTTAATAAGAGTAGTGTTCAAGGACATTACAGAAACAGCCGTGTTTGAGCGACCCTTGCGTGCACACTGTGTGACCTTCTGCAGGATTACTTGACCTTCTTGTGCTTCATAATGTGTATGTTATTACCAGTTCAAACTTGATGTGTGCTCCCTACCTAAAGCACAGATTTTCACACAAAATGTATGTTTTCATGAAAGCACACCAAGGGTGAACCCTACAATTTTATTTATTTTTATTTTTTGTACAGTACTGACACTCTGAGTAAAAAGGACAGACATTTTCTTCTGGGCTTGCAATCAAAACTTACTGGCTAATCTTTAATTTCAAAGTTCTAAAGCATTGCATACCCTGAAAAAGCCTTACAAGGTAACAAAAACAGAGTGGTGGATTGCTCAAATAATTATTTCAACCAAAACTAAGTAATTTTTACCAAGAACTGCAACTTACGAATATAAACTGTGCCCCACCCTCTGCAACTTATTCCATGGCTGTGCTCAACAAGTAAACTGACAATGCTCTAAGATTCCTGGACTCTGAACTAAACTTGCAGTTTACATTTGTTCTATTGTTTAAAATGTATTTTATGCATTATGCTCAATGCTGACATTATTCTATTGCAAAAATGCTTATGTTTTACATTTATGTTATAATGTTTTGATATACATCTTGCTACACTTTATCAAGTATGTATTCAGAAAACTGCTCCACATTTATCAATGTTTTTAATGCTCATAACCAAACCTAGATACTGGGGCAAGCATTGCTGACCCACCTCTACAATATGTTCCAAGCAAAACCCCAGACAAATTAATGCTCTGTTTGTCTCATCACTCCCAGGTACCCCTGGACAATAAAGTGCACTCTATGCAGGTTTTGTAATTTTAAATCTTAACAATTATAATATGGCAGAATTTAGATTCTACTCTAGAACCTAAGCTTCAAGGTTCCATGGTAGACCCATTCACTTGTCACAGATGCAATAGGCACTAATATTAGTTGGCATAGGCCAACAATATATATATTTGTCCCACTATTACACAGTGTAACAGACATATTGCCACAAACTATATGTTTGAAGTGTGTTATTATAATATTACAAGATTTTATAACACAGGTCTCAGGCCTGCCAGCAACACATAGACAGGGAAATCATGTCCATCACTGTCATAGCCTCTTCTGCAATTTAAAAGCAAGGTGCAACCACGACATTGTCATAAATTCACAAATGGTCAAATGGTACTATTAGACCTCGGCCTGCACTCCCAGGTGTGCGGTCGACGTCCCATGTTTTATTTTTCTCTTTCTACAATTGTCAGAAATTTAAGAACTGTCACACCACTCTTTACACAACAAAAAGGTCATTGGTTTAACAGATTGTTATTTATGTGTTCTTAACTCAGTTTCTAACACACTTTGCAAGTTTGCAGGTTTCCACGGTGTGGCACACATAACATATCCACGTACAACAGCAGTAACACTTTCATCTAAGCTGTAAAAACCTTCATCTTTTATCTTGAAAAGAAAACAACTGACACAGCTTCAATGTCATCACTATCTTTGTGCATGACTGGTTCCATATAAGGACTACTACATGAAACAAGTTATTATTACCTCTGAAAGTGTAATGTTTTCAGCAAAATTACACCTATTTGTAGAACTTTAAATAAACTTGAAAAAGGTCCAGCCAATTCAGCCTCTACAATCAAGCTTATTGTTTTTGCTTACTATAAAGCTAAGCCCGGGGTAGGGGCAATCCCCCAACTTCAGCAAGAAGATTTTTCTTCAATTGATCTTCAAGCAAGATATCCATTTTCTTCACTGCTGCTTTTTCCAAACCTGGCTGGTACTTTATACAAACTTATTGCTCTGTTATGGACTGTGTTCTTAATTGTTTTATTGTGAACTGTAACTTTTTTTTATGGACTGATAATCTTTGTGCAATGGTGTGATCAACCTCCACAACACAAATGCTATGCCAGTGTGTGTGTGTGTGTGTGTGTGTGTGTGGCTACTCCATTAAAAGGACTTAGTGTGCAATTGAATGCACCCCCTGGCAAGGCCTTTGCAAATTCAGTTATCCAGCAACCCACAGCCTGAACACTGACTTTCTTACTATGCTGCTGTTTTGTTTTTAAATTACTGACTGCATAGCTCCATGTTCTTTGTCAGGTTACTACCGTTCCACAAAAGACATTTCACCTGTACTGTAACTACGCCAACTTGTGGTTACTTATATGAACTTTATGGACAGTTAATTTCATGGACTGTTTTTTGTATGAACTTTCTAAACTGGTCATATACATTTTATAATGACCTATCTGTTAAGAGACATTATTAACAGATTCTTCAATCAAGCTCCAAGGGTGTGTGCCACACCTCAACAGATAGGCAACATATAACTTACCCACTCTCAAAGTGGATTCAATGATCTTTTTTGTTGATACAAGTTATTATGTTATGTTTTGTTTAATTGTACATTCTATTCAATTGTTTTCTGCACTATTATGTAATATTAAACGTTCACTATCTTCTATACATATCACTTGTGGTGTTGACATGCCTAGTTTCTGTTTTGTCACAAACATACCATTCCATTTTTGTTCATTCTGTGATTACCCTGTACCAACTCCAGAACAGGATTCCTTTCATGGTTACCTCGACTATCTATATGCTATCAACCAGTTTTAAAAAGGTTTTTCATGCAATTAATAACACTGTGTAGTAATCAATTATAAACTGTTTTTCTAGCTTAAAGAAAAATTGTAGATCACATTTTAATAGCTTAAACAATTATGTAAGGTAAAAGTATTAGAATGCAATTAACAGATTAAGACCAAAAGTGTTTAGTTATACTAAATTTATATACTAATCAAAGTATTATCTGTGGGGGTTCGGGACTCCCCTTATGGGTCTTCCCTCGCCCCCATGGTGGGGACTGTTGTATTATGGCAGGAATGCTACAAAAGTGTTATAAGTGTATACTGTAGTATTATGGCAGGAATGCTATAAAAGTGTTATAAGTACTGTATATAATAGGTTTTAACTAAAATGTTAAGGCCAGGTAAAATGGTATCAGAATGGGGTGAAAGAGCATGTGTTTCATCCAAAGCAGATGTTTTAATCACAGCAAATTTGCTGTGCTTGACAGAAATATTTTGTACAAACCACATTATTCTTTTGGTGCAAAATAAAAGGTCATGGCTAAACTTAAATTTAGCCAGCCTAGATAGCTGTGCAAGCAAAATAAGAGAGTATGTGCAGAGTTGCCCGGTCCACTTCCCTATTTTATGTTGTTTATGTCTAAAATGTATAATATAAAACAAGAGTCAGTGACTATCCACTATGTTCGTGTCTTGAGGCATTGGCTTTTCTGCCTTCTTAGACAGATTATTTTTAAAAATGTAAGTTCTCCTTATGACCTGTGACAAATAACGTTTTCTGTCTAAACCTCTGTCTAAATCAAATGTCAAATGAAACTTTTTATATAGCAACTGCTGACAGATGTATCTTGTGATAAGTGTATCTTGGGCCCCATCTCATGCCTTATTGTTTTTGCCTTTTTTTGCTAAAATGTTTTAATAACCTTGGAATTCCCCTTCTCTGCATGTTTTTCATAAACAATCAGTGTATAAATAAGACTTAAACTGTAGGTCCTGTGTGTCCAAGAGGAATAGCCAGACGGCTGCCATGGATGCTTGAGACACCCAGAAAAAAAGGATCAATTTTTGCTTCATTTTTTCTGTACACCTGTAGCACTGGTGGTAAAAAGCCATCAGCTGTTTAGAATTAATCATGTTAGAGGTAAAATTGTTAGGGCTTATTTGGGTATTAATAAATTACAACTAATTTAAAACAACATCTGGTGTCAGATGGTTTTATTGAATTGCCAGGGACCGCTAACCACGAACCTTGTACTTTTACTACCTCACTGTCATCAGTGTGGTATAGTTTGTTTTTTTACAGGGAGTAGCAAGCATGCCAAGCCATAAGACAGAGCAGATTAGATGCAGAGAGATTTCTGAAGGCTACAATGAAGCAGAAAACTGTGACATCAGCTGAGCCGTTTTACTGTAGTCTTCAGTTCAGCTGATGTCAGCGGGTTCTGGAATTGCTAAGTAAATTAAAAAAATGAATACTGGGTTGGGGAGGAGGGGGAGGCTGCATTTATATAGGGCCCAAAATAAGAGGAAAAAAAAATGAAACTATTTCAAAACAAATGGACAAAACCATGCCCCGGTGGTAGCTAAACCCACTTCACATATGCCCACATTTACAATTATGTTAATAAGGGTAACAACATGGTCTATGTTGCCTTCAAAATTGCCTTTCTTTATATTGTAAACTCTCTAGCTGACTCATTTTTGTCTGTGTTCGATGTCCAGACTCGAAGTGGAAATAACATGTTCCAAGTGAAATAACATGGTTTCTAAGTTAAATATCATGTTCTAGGTATATATAATAATTTATCTCAAAAGAAAATGTTTATTTAACCTAATTTATTCACCACTAGTGTGATATACAGTATAAATGTGTTATTTCATAGAACATCCAGGAATAAACTTTTTACTCACTCTGGAGTGTTGACAATAATGCTGCCTAGCAACGAGGAGTGCAGCCCCCAAGTGCCAGACTGGCATTATTGTCATCATACCAGAGTGAATAAAAAGCTTATCCCTGGATGATGTGTCATTCATGTAATTAACGCTTTTTATTGCATGTGACTGAGTTTGCTAGATACTGTATGTGTAACTGCTGTGGTTTGAAACAGTGCAGCAGCATAAGTGAAGGAACTGGGGTTCACAGGGAGAATAACGTGCCAAGGAGTATAAAATGTTATTTTCCTGCAGGGGAACAGCAGGGCAGACTAAACACAGTTATAAGATGGGGTATAAAAAAACTGACCAAACCAAACAACTTCATTGGTTAAAACATATTAACTTAACCCATTAGCATGCGAAACAATCAATCTGAGGAGAGAAGAGAAGAAAAGTGGGCACACAAGGAGAGCTCCGACTTTAACATTTTTATTGCACACACCAATGACATTAAAGTATAATATGGTTACAAAACATAGTGCAACATAATACAGACAGTGTGGGCAAACTGTCCTCAGACTGACAAAAACTCCCTTATGTATCGGCGCTAAGACATGCCTTCTTGCACTTTAATGGCATTGGTGTTTGCAATAAAAAGATTAAAGTCAGGGCTCTCCTGGTGTGCCCACTTTTTTTCTGTTCCCATTTTTCTGTTTCCTTGCACTTGCACAGGAAACACTTTGGGACAGTACCGCATTTGAGAGGTGTGTCAGGGATGAGTCCAATGCAGAGCACTGTACAGTGGGCTCAACCCTGACACACCAGTGACCACTGAAGCCGAGTGTGATGGCCGTTGGAATTTCACAGCAGGGAGCCAGTCGCACTTGAGAGAAATGACCTGCACCAATGAGAGAGTGCACTTCATTCCTCTCATTTGCATAGCCAGCACTGCAACTCTGCAGACACTCCCACTCCTTCCCACTGCTGCAGTCCTCCCTGCACTCTCCGTACCACCACTGGCCTGGCATCTTTAATTAAACCCTCCCACTGTTGCTGTCCTCCTCCCTTCTCCCGCCCTGCCCCGGGAATCTAATCAAACCCTCCCACTCACTCCTACTGTGTGCTGTCCACCCCGCACCCTCAGTTCCCCATTCTCGTGCTGACATCGGGGTGCCCAATCCCCGTGTCAGCATCATGGTCCCCCCCCAACTCATGTGGCACACTGGGAGCCCACCCCAGTGTGCCCAAATGTATTTTTTTTTTGTACCTGTAAAAAAAGAAAACCATCCACTGACCTCTTTTTTAATCTGTAAAAAGGAAAACAGTCCCTCGTTGTCTCCCTGTCACCCTCCCCATCCCCACCCTCCCACTGAGTAGCCACCTCCCGCATCCCCTTACCCCATACTTACCTCCAGAGGTCAGTGCTTTCATCTTCTGAGGACTGGGATATGACTGCACTGTTCAAAGCCGACCGGCAAACTGAAGAATCAAAGGTAAATGCTGTATAATGGCAGTCAGTGGGGTTTTCAACATAGGTTGATATCTCAACCATTTTTAGGAATTTAGGCCCCAAATTTTCAGCAATGGGTTCTTGGGACCCCACCTCTTGAACACTGTCACTGTCATTTTGTTACTCCGTCCTGAAAGGTGATTTTGTGGTCATTGCGTGGAATCCCCTTTCAGGACTGACTAACGAACCAACAGCGCCACTGTTCAAGAGGTGGGGTCCCAAAAAGCCTATGTTGCAAATCTGGTGAAACAAATTCCCAAAAATGACTGTGTTACAAGCATGCGTTGCACAGTTTCTTTGCATTCTCCTAACTTTGCCAATTTTTTATATTTTCACTCCAAATTTTCAACATTGCCATTTTTTCACACCTTATGAACAGTAAAGCTGTCATTTTTTACATCCTGCCCAAAATGTGTTTTCGCACCCGTTGTGCAGAATGGCACAGTCACTCTGAGAAATCACCCTTCGAGATAAGTGAACAAAATGACAGTGGCACTCTTCATGAGGTGGGGTCTCAAAAAGGTGATATTGAAAACTTGGTGACACAACTCAAAAAAATGGCCGAGTTACACCCAGTCATTCAAAATTTTCTATGCATGCATGTAACTTTGGTAATTTTTAATATTTTCACTCCAGATTTTCAGTATAGCCTTTTTATCACACCACCTCTTGATCAGTACAGCTGTCATTTTTCACATCCTGCCCATAATGTGTTTTTGCACCTTAGGAGTGGAATGTTGTTTTCCCATGGATTCAAACATTTTCACCTACAGGGTTCATGAGGTGGGGTGATAAGAAGACTATCTTCAAAATTTAGGGTCAAAATATGAAAAAATGACAAAGTTATGCCACTTGTTGCAATTTTGGTACACATTCTAGTAACTGCACAAATCTTAAATATTTGCACCCCACATTTGCTTTTTTATTTATTTGTACTCCTGTTTCATGGCCCTCTCTATCTGGAGGGAGCCCTAGCCCCACCCCCGACATCCACCAGCTGAAGCCAACCAGCTATTCCCCAGGCTTACCTCCCCAGCGGGGTCAGTAGGTGGCCCACCCCCACCAAGACTGGATCCAGTACAGTGGTCAGTATCATGACTATTCGGAGGGGGGGTACCTGCGAGCTTTCTCCATCATCTGCAATGAGCTTTTTTCCTCCTGGTTTCTCCCCTTCAGGGGCGGAGTGTGCAAGGATGCTGGCAACAGTGCCATGCATGCTGCCATGCATGCACCCCTTCAGGCATCTGTCCCACCTCTGACCTAATGTCTGCAGCATTGGTGTGCCAGCCCCCAGCCACCATTAGGGGCCAGGCATGCATGGACAACTGGTCACCCCTCTCCCTGGAATAGGAGAGCTGTCCCTGGGATGCTCAATCCTTCTCCTCTCCTGCTGACCCCCAGCAGCCTGCGCTCACTCCCAAACATGGGTCACCAGCATGGCGCGAGGTGTGGCATCCAGTGTCTCAACCCTCAGTGTCACCGGGCCAGCGATGCACCCCACATTTTCAACATAACCTTCTTATTACACGAGCTTCTGTATTCAAATGCTGTCCTAAATATGACTGCTTGTCAAAACATAGTTCAGGCAGGCTTTTCCTCCTGCCAAACAAAGTTATGCCCACTTGTTGCAAATTTGGTACACATGTTAGTAACTACAGAAATCTTAAATATTTGCACCCCAACATTTTTTTAATTATTTGTACTCCTGCTCTACGGCCCTCTCTATCTGGAGGGAGCAACAGCCCCATCCCCCGATGTCCACCAGCCAAAGCCGACCAGCTAACCCCAGGGCTTACCCCCCTGGTGGGGTCAGTGGGGGAACCCCCACCAAGACTGGATCCAGTACAGGGGTCGGTGCCGTGACTATTCGGGGGTGGGACCCGCAAGCTGCCTCCATCATCCACCATGACCGTTTTTCCTACTGGTTTCTCCCCTTCGGGGCGGAGTGTGCAAGGACACCAGCAACGGTGCCTCACACTCTTCTGTGTGCGCACCCCATCAGGCATCTGTCTCGCCTCATAGTGTCAGTGTGCCAGCCCCCAGCCACCGCTAGGGGCCAGGCATGCACCGACAACTGGTCACCCCTCTCCCCAGAGAAGGAGAGCTGTCCCTGGGACGCTCGATCCTTCTCCTCCCCTGCCAACCCCCAGCAGCCTGCGCTCACTCCTGAACTCCTGAACATAGGTCACTGGTGTGGCATGAGGTGAGGCATCCAGCGCCTCAACCCTTAGTGCCACCAGGCCGGCAATGCACCCCACATTTTCAATATAGCCTTCTTATTACCCGAGCTTCTGTATTCAACTGCTGTCCTAAATATGACAGCTTGTCAAAACATAGTTCAGGCAGGCTTTTCCTCCCATCAACCACAGTTATGCCCACTTGTTGCAATTTTGGTATGCGTGCTAGTAACTGCAGAAATCTTAAATATTCGCACCCCACATTTTTTTAATTATTTGTACTCCTGCTCTACGGCCCTCTCTATCTGGAGGGAGCCACAGCCCCATCCCCCTGACGTCCACCAGCCGAAGCCAACCAGCTTACCCTAGGTCTTACCCCCCTCCAGTGGGGTCAGTGGGGTGACCCCCACCAAGACTGGATCCAGTACAGGGGTCGGTGCCATGACTATTCAGGGGTGGGACCTGCGAGCGCCCTCCATCATCCGTCATGAGCTTTTTTCCAACTGTTTTTTCCCCTTCAGGGGCAGAGTGTGCAAGGACGCCAGCAACGGTGCCTCACACTCTTCTGTGTGTGCACCGCGTCAGGCATCTGTCTCGCCTCTGGCCCACTGACTGCAGTGTCAGTGTGCCAGCCCCCAACCACCACTAGGGGCCAGGCATGCACTGACAACTGGTCACCCCTCTCCCCAGAGAAGGAGAGCTGTCCCTGGGACGCTCGATCCTTTTCCTCCCCTGCCAACCCACAGCAACCTGCGCTCACTCCTGAACATAGGTCACTGGTGTGGCGCAAGGTGTGGCGTCCATCGCCTCAACCATTAGTGCCACCAGCCCGGCAATGCACCACACATTTTCAACATAGCCTTCTTATTACCCGAGCTTCTGTATTCAACTGCTGTCCAAAATATGACAGCTTGTCAAAACATAGTTCAGGCAGGCTTTTCCTCCCACCAGAAGTTCAACTAACACAATATACACCTGCCACATAAACCATGCAAGGAAACATTCGGCATTGATAAATGCTTGTTTTGGTGAGTGATGCACCTGAGGAATATGTGCTGAGAGCCTTTACAGTTCTCCAAATCAGACAATTGGAATGCTCCATTTTCAGCCTTTGTGTTCTGATGCCTGTAAGATACATCCTAAGTGTCAACCTAACCTTTGTGGCTGAATTACTTGTTTGTTTCTGTGTGCTGTTTTCTTGAACATTTTAATAAACCATTTTTACAAAACAAAGATTATATATATATATATATATATATATATGCATACATTATTTTTTTTTATATATATAATTTTATTCTGGTTACCTGTACAATATACACAAATGTCTTTTTTTCATGTTTTGATGCAAAAGTGTTTCAGGAAACATAGTACTCACGAGAGAGAGACGGTCATGTGGAACCTCTGTCTTAGGCCACGGAACATGACAAAAGAGCGCGGAGGGAAGGATCGGGAAGTCAATTCACAGTAGGGCTTCTCAAAGCCACCTGAGGGGCACTCGTAGCGGAACCCTCCCTCCATGAGGTTTGTGCATGTGCCTCCATTTCTGCACACACCAGGAACGCAGCGTCCGGAGCGGCTATCCACTTCACAGTGATCACCTGCAGAAGGGGAAAGGGTGTAAAGAGCAACAGTCAGCCGTGCAACCTCACACAGACAAATCTCCCCTAATTACTTTCTGCTACCCACTGTGGTTAATCAACTTTAAGCATAAGCAGTCCATACTTTTACCTGAATATTTACTAATTATAGGACCAAATTTACACCATTGCATTGCAGCCTGAATAGCTGGACCAAGATTAATAATAAGTAGCCGATGGAATTTTTACTACAGTCCCCCATAGGCATCAACCAAACCCCTACCACAATTTGTTTCACCTGTGGAGTTTATTTACAGCAAGGGGGGGTGGAATGTATTCGATTGGATAACCACTATGTGATCCAGTTCAGAGATCTATCAAGCCCTCAGATTACAATGACTGCTTTCTGACATCATGAAATAATTATTACTCAATTATCATTCTAACTGGCTGAGAAGGTTTAGAATGCAGGGTGGGATCCCAGTACAAAGCCCAAGGAGCCGTCATATATCCAACTTCTAAACTGTTGAGATGGGAAACCAGATAAAAATCTTCAAATTTATGTTAATTTCTTGAGCTCAGTTTTATGTAATAGTGATCAGTTCCTTCAAGATGGATTCTGTATTCCTGTGAGGTACACTTCATGTCGTTAAAATGTCATGACATTGCCTTGGGCTCTTACCTCAAACTAGGTCGACAGTAAAGAATGACCAAGTTCACCTTGTCAGTACTCTGTCCCTAAGTTTATTGCACACATAAAACAACAGCTCACGGCTGTCACATTGTTTCGATGCGACCTTGTAGCATGGGCGGTAGAGCCAGGGGGTTGGGGAGGGTCAGGAGACCCCTCTCTTTTGTAGCTAAAGGATCGGACAGTGAATTCTGACCCCCACATTTCATTCAGTAGAGCAGCATTAAAATGAGGCTGCTGGGATTTCTCCAAATGACAGCAGGAAGGCTGCATTTAAACCTTTTGGTACTCAACATACATTGAAAATACAAGCAACTAAACTGATACTTTTTGGGAAAACTATGGAATGTTTGGTTTTGTTGCACAAGGCACACTGTGTAGTTATTTTTGGCTTCCATTCTCCTCTCAAACCTCTTCAAAAGCTAGAATTCTTGACCCTGTTCCATTTTATCATGAATAACTCATGCATGTCTGTTCATAAATCATGGCTTATTCGTCAAAATGTGTTGATTATTCAGGATCATAAAACGCTACTGTAGGTAGGTTGACTAAAGTATAGTCAAGAAGGCAACTGTTGTCCCAGTGCTCTGGGCTAAGGTGTTCTATGCAGTTCTGCCCTGTACACTCCTCCACCACTGCCCTGTAGTAAAGATCAGTGATGACTTGAGCCCAGTGGGTGCCATGTCACACTCCCACATTTGTGACCCGAGTTCGGGAGCAAATTCCGGAGCTAACCGGGTGGACCAGGGGGTTGGGGAGTGCTCCCAGCCAGGAAGGGATGGTGCCAAGTTCTACAGCACTAGCGAATTCTGTGGTGGGCCATGGAGCATGCCTCCTCTGCAGGGGCTTGTTTCATGCCTGTGTGGCCTGTCAGGGCAATGCCGGGGGCTGTGGGAGAGGTGGGCAGGGTTAAAGGACAAAACTGAGGAAAAACTGCATGTGCACTGGTTGTCATTTTTGATGGCGCCAGTACTCTCGTGTCCTACCCCATGTGGATCCCTGCTGGCATGACAGCAAGAGGAGTGGCAGACAGGACTAGAGGCTGGGAACACGTTACACATATAAGGTGGTGGCCACAAAGCTAGATAAAAAAAAAGATAACTTAAGGGCCCTTAGTTGCCAAGGCTTTTTTTCTGTAGGTGCAAAATGGCGAGAAACTCTTTAGAGAATAAGAGGTCGCAAACCATGCATCTGCACCCAGGTCAGCGCCCCCCCTGCACCAGCTTGCCACAGATCTTCACTCTAGTTTGCTTCGTACTTTGTCCTGCACCCACATTTGACCCACTGCAAAGTTAGAACATCCCTGACATCTGGACCCTGGAGCCCAGTCACCAGCCCCCCTGGATCAAGCCAAGGCCGACTCCCCGACCATCAAGTGGCGTGCAGTCTTGTTTTTGATGATTTACCTCATTGTTTTGCAGTATCAGGAAGGACTATTAAGCTCTGATAAGCTATGACAGTGTAGTTCAGAATTAATACCCCAGAAATTTATTAAATATACCCTCAGTCAACACAGCACGACCAGCCACTTATATCTTGCTAAATTGTTGCCATTTATTTATAAGAGAAAATACAAAGTAAACAAAGTTTAAAAGTGCATTTAGAAAAAAAAAAAGATTTTTAAACAGCAACTACAAGGACATTCATCTAGACTGATTTAGGCTCGAACTTAGAGATAGAAATGTTATGTTACCCAACTAGAAAACAGGTTACCAGTTCGTACCCAGCAGAGACCTTTTCTCTCTATTTACACCCCCATCAGTTACTCTGATCTGTGTTGTACTACTGTACCGGGACTCTTGTTCCATATCCCTGACAGAATGAGTAGCCCTCTCAGTTCTCCTTCCCTTTCTATCTCTGATAGACTCATTTTATATTCGGAGAGCAAAAGAGGTGCACCTCACAAGATGTGTGGCTGTGTTTGAAGTCCTCTGATGTGACCCATGGTGTCAGCTCATGTCCGGCCTCTGGTTCCCCCTGAGAAGGCCCTGCATTCAAAGGTGACACTTTTAAAGCTTCGGCCACTCTATCACCTTCAAGATGCAGAGACTACAGACCATTTGACCTTCAGCAAAATGTCAAACTTTGGGGCATTCCACTGCTTAGCCAGTACATTTTTTCCTGAATAAAAATTATACACATGTGTGCCATAAGGTCCCTCATAGTATAAGTGTGCAGCAATATAGTATCATTAGGATTAAACCATCTGTGTTTAGGCATAAGTCACGCCAGTGTTATTACACTGTACTGCTGGCTATGACTTACAATGTGTTAATTCTTTGGTAACAGGGTAAGGCCCACTAGGCACAAGTGCCTGTTTTCAGGGGTGATCTGGGAGCACTGGGGAGGCTAAGTGACTTGCTTAGAGTCACACAGTAAGCAAGTGAAGGTTGTGGGATTCAAACCCAGGTCTGCTGTATGTACCAAGCTCATTCACAGCTCATTAATCTAACCAGTAGCCTATACTGTCAGCCCCTTTAAATAGGAGATCTCAACCTGCCAGACATCGCCTGGGCCTTCTCCGCAGCCAGGAGCACTAGAAGCCAGGCGCTGCTTGATACTTTGCAGGACTGCATGCCAGTGCAGCAGGTCAGGGAACCCACTAGGCAATCAGCCACTCTTAATGTGGTACTTACCAATGTGGAAAGAGTAGATGGAGTGTGGTTAGGGGAACCACAGTGAACCAGTGACCACAATACTATATAATTCAAGTTGCCCCTTGTCTAATGCTGAAGTGATAAGCTTCAGAAGGGTGGATTTTAACCAAATAAGGGTTCTAGTCCTGGGCAGGTTAGCTGGCATAGACCAAACGGGGGGGCACTGAAGAAAGGGGGGGGTCATAAAAGGAGCCGTTCTCAAGGCAATAAAAACATGCACGAGAACAGTTATCAAAAGAAGCAAATACAAGTGACGAATCTGGGTCTCTGAAAAGGTCATGGAGGCAGTGAGGGCCAAAAAGAAGGCTTTTACAAGGTACAAAGAAAAACAGGGACAGGGACAAGTATCCGGAAAAAACTACATAGGCCAAGAGGTAGGGGTCAAGGGAGGGGAGAAACAGTATTTTAGATTTGTAGACTGAGAAGGGAGGGTATTGTTGCCTACAGGAAGGTGTGGGATGTGTGTATTTCATGTTAGTTGAGAACAGTATAGTCAGCATGTTGTTCTCTGGTGAATCATATCTTGTGTAGGTTTCATTTTGTACAGTAGACAGGCAGTTTGAGATTTTTGTGGGGTTGTCCTTGTCACCAGGATTAGCTGGCTTGTTGCTGGGTGGTGGCATGTTGTTTAGGTGGTACTGTGACTTTGTTTGTCACTGTTTCATGGGATTTCTGGGCTGATGATTTCAAATGCATTTATTAAAAATATTTTTTTTAGCTAGAATCAGGTGGTTGCTAAGAAACAGCTTCCTTGGCATAGTGTTCTAGTTTTGATAGAACACTGGAAGTAGCAGCCTACTGAGTTCTAGATTATTGAGACTGTTGTTACATTTTGATGGTAAAGTGAGATAGAAACTTATATATTTTTGAATGTTATAGTTATTTTATAGTTATGTATAACTGGAGGCTAGGAGAAGCTGGGCTGGGAGGATGTGGGGGAATAGGTACATGTATGGGAAGCAGGAGAGTGGTAAACTGCAATAGCTGTGGGCAGCAGTCTTTCTGTGGGTGTTGTGCAGTAAAGGGGGATGTCCTGTGTGTAAGAGCCTGGAGCAGCTAAGGGCTGAAATAAGGCTGCTCAGATGGGAGCTGGGCAGGATGGTATTGGAAGTCAGATGAGCAGAGCAGTGAAGGGAAAGGCAGGGGGTGATGCCCAGGGGAGTGAGGGCATCCGGCATGGGATTGGAGTGGGGTAGAACACCCAGTATACAGTATACAGGAGTATCTCTTTCTCAGAGGACTAGGGAGCCCAGGTGGAGGAATGGCAAGTGGTAAGGGGAAGGGGTGGGAATGTGAGAGTAGCATCAGGAGTGTGAAATTCTAAAGGGGTGCCTTTATTGAATAGATTTACACCACTGTCTGGAAGGACAGAGGGGGCAGCAGGAGGTGAGGTAGGAGGTCAGGTTGAGCAAGGGCTGAGAGTAGGAGTACGGGGAGGGGAGAGGGAACTAATCAGGGTGGGCAGGGAAGAGGAGGCAGACAAAATGGAGTGGAGGATGGGGGGAGAGAAAAGGAAAGGAAGAGGGGAGGGAAGGGAAAACTGACAGCACGTACAGATAGTCAGAAGGGGAGGTGCAGAGTGGGAGATGGAAAAATAGTTAAGACGATAAATTGTGGATATGGAGATAAGTTCACCATGGTGCAGAGGGAGCAGTTAGGTGGGGAAGCAGCTAGTAATGAAGGTACGAAAGGAAGGACGGGGAGCACGGGTGCAGGGGATGGAAGGGTGGCAATCACAGGGGACTCCATAATTAGGGGTATTCACTGGGGAAGGGAAGGGGATCCAAATACAAGCAGGAGGGTGGTTTGTATGCTAGGGATGACAGCGGGGAAGGTGGGCCCTAGATAAGGGAAATAGTAAGGGAGGTTAGAGGAAAACCTAATTTAGTTATACATTTGGGAACCAGCAATCTAGCTGGGGAGGTGGAGGTTGAGGTAGTGCAAAGTAGGTTCAGGGAGTTAGGGAAGATCTGCAGGGAGGAAAGACGTTTGCTGGCCTTCTCAGGGGTGATACCAGTACCAAGGGCCAGCACAGCCAGGAAAAGAAGAAGAATAGAGGATTTTAATGACTGGCTGAGGAAATGGTGCAGGGAGATGTTTATCTGTATTGGGGACTGGGAGGAGACCTGGTCAAACAAAGCACTCTTTTCACCAGAGAGGCTACACCTCAGTAGGGAGGGTTTGAGATACTTAGGGACAAACTGGAGGAATACATAATCACTACACTTAATTTAAACTACTGAGGGAGGGCAGCAGGCATGCAGGACCACAGACTCCGAGAAGAGGAGGTCAGTGAACCTCCCCCCACCAGTGATGGAAGAGGTCTGGAGGGAGGAGGTGGAAGGGGTGAGAACACAGTTAGCAAAGGGTGGAGGGGGTGAGGAACACATAACAAGGGTGCGTGGAGAGGTGCACACAGAGGGGATAAATGTGAATAGAAGAATAGAGGGAAAAGAAGAAAAAATTACTGACCTTAGTAATGTTGTTTCTTCTAATGGAGTCTTGCTATATTATGATATATGCAGTATAACCCCAGGTTAGAACTGCTCCAGAGGTGAAAGAGTTAAGTGCATGGAATCTTGAGCACGAGCTCGGTTGAACACTCTGTCTGTTGTGCTTCAAACCTAACTGTCAGATCTTTACGAGCAAAACTCACTAAAGGTTCTGTGTGGAAGCTGTAAACCTACACTAGCCAACTGGCTACTAAATACTAACACATTTTATGGTCCCAACAACAAGACTCAAGTCAGGGGACCAAAGAATGAAATACAACAACAAACAAAATGGCAAACACTAGGTGCCAACAGGTCACTACCCACCCACATCCCCCAAAAAACAAGAAGAAGAGGTTCTGAGAGGGGCAGGTGGGGGGGAGGTCATAATATGCAAGACTCCATTAGAAGAAACAACATTACTAAGGTGAGTAATTTTTTCTTCAAACAACATGAAGTCTTGCTATATTATGACATATGCAGACTACACAGCAGTACCTCCATGGAGGAGGGCAGAACCTACTTAGGAAATAGGCTCTGAAACACAGCTGTGCCAAACCGAGCATCACTCCTAGCCAGGGTGTCCAGGGAGTAATGCTTTGTGAAGGTGTGAACTGTTTTCCCAAGTAGCTGCTTGACATATCTCTAAGATAGGAATGTCCCTGGCAGCAGCCAAGGACGCAGCTGTACCTCTTGTAGAATGAGCCCTCAGACCTGAAGGAGGAACCTTACCCAGTTTTAGGTAACAAAATTGGATACAAGAAACAATCCACCTGGCAATGGACCTTTTAGTGGCAGGTTTCCCTTTACCTATCTCACTGTAAGTGAGGAAGAGTTGGAGGGAATCAAACCTGTGACCCTTGGTACGCTCTATATAGTAGCTAAGGGCCCTTTTGACAACTAGACTGTGCAATCTCCTCTCACCAGAGGAGGAATGGTCAGTGAAATACACAGGAAGAGACATAGATTGATTCAGGTGAAAGTCAGAGACCACCTTAGGCAAGAACTTTCTATTAGTCCTGAGGACCACTTTATCTCTATGAAAGGAGATAAAATCAGGCTCCACTGACAATGCTTGTAGTTCACTTATCGCCTAGCAGAAGTGATGGCTACAAAAAACACAGTCTTCAAGTCAGGTACTTAAGCTCTGCTGAAGACATGGGTTCAAAGGGAGGTTGCATAAGCTGGGCAATGCAAATATTAAGATCCCATGCGGGAGCAGGATCCCTGAAAGGAGGTTGATGTGAAACAACCCTTTGAAAACTTGAGAACACCGATGAGCTGAAAGAGAAGAGGGTTTACCTGTTGATAAAAAGGCAGACACGCTGCCAGGTGCACTTTAGGGTAGCTGTTCTCAGCCCCAAAGCATTTAAATGCACCATATAATCCAGAACTGTGGAGCAAGCCGGCAGACTCTGGAGAAATACCCTTAGAGACACCATATAGAAAACCTCTTCCATTTAGAGGTATAAGTAGCTCTGGTGGAAGGCTTCCTTGAGGCCTTCAAAACATTGAGCACACCCTGCGAAAGGTGTAAGTCAGCAAACTCTAACTCTTCAAGAGCCAGGCCTTGAGATTGAGAGATTTGAGATCTGGTACCAAACCCCTCCCTGTGCACAGGTTAACAGATTGTGATTCCTGGAAGGCACAGTGGAGTTGGACTGCTAGGGATAGCAGAAGTGGATACCAGGGTTGTCTCGCCCAATCTGGAGCAATCAGGATCATCCTGCAAGGTTGAGATCTGATCTTGACTAGCACCTTGAACAGGAGGGGAAAGGGGGGAACGCATAGAGAAACTTCCATTCCCAGTTGAGGAGGAAGGCATCCAGAGGGACTGAGCCCAACACTGGGGGCCTGCAACAGAAAAGAGGAAGTTGGTGATTGTCTGGGGCTGCAAAAAGATCTATCTGAGGAATGCCCCACCTGACAAACACCACCTCCAGGACAAGGGGATCAGAGTCCTTTCGTGATGGCCCTGGGAAATCCTGCTGAGAGCATCTGCCAGGACATTGTCTTTGCCTGGGAGGTGAACTGCCAAAAAGGGAGGGTGTGTTCAGGGAATAAGCCAGAGACGGCTCCAACTTCATTGCTTCGTGCACAAGGCAGAGACCGAGTGCCCCCCGCTTGTTGATGTACCACATTGTAGTGGTGTTGTCTGTTCTGACTTGTACAACTTTGTTCTGAACAGATGTGGAGAAAGCTTGAAGTGCTAGAAAAACTGCTCTGACTTCCAACAGATTGATGTGGAGCGGAGATTCCTGGGGACCACAATCCCTAAGTGGTGAGGTTGCCCAAGTGGGCTCCCACCCCAAGAGGATGCATCTGTAGTAAGTGTCAAGGAATGAGATCATGGATAAAAGGTACCCTTGTCTCAGGTTGTCTGATCCTGCCACCATTGTGTGGGCCTGGATCAGGTCTGAGTTACTGGGATCAACTTGGATAGAGGATCTCTCCTTGAGACCAGAAGGCTTTCAAATGGAACTGAATGTCCCTCATTTGAAATCTTGCTCCCTGCACTACTGCCGTGGAAGCAGCCATGTGCCCTAGGAGCTGCAGAAAATGCCTTGCTGGCCGAGAGACCTGCAGAGTGAAGGAGGAGGCCAGAGAAACCAGGGTCTTTGCCCTTTCCAGAGGAAGGAGTGCTCTGGCCTGTTGTGTGTTCAGTTCTGCACCTATGAAGGTGAGAAACTGAACAGGCTGTAGAACTGACTTTGGAAGATTGAGAAGGAAGCTTAAAGATGTGAGCAGCTGCTGGGTGACTTGAAGGTGTACTTGACTTGCTCTGGGGACTGCCCACTATGAGCCAGTCGTCCAGGTAAGGAAAGATGGCAACTTTTGCCTTCTTAAATGAGCAACTGCTACTGCCAGGCATTTTGTGAATACCCTTGGGGCAGAGGTGAGACCAAGGGCATTGCTCTGAACTGGTAATGGCCTGAGGGCAGTTCGAATCTGAGGTACTTTCAGTGGGAGCTCTGATGAGGACATGGAAGTAGGCATCCTTGAGGTCCAGGGACGCTAGCCAGTCCCCTGGCCTTAGAGAGGGTAAAATAACTCCCAGAGTCACCATTTTGAACTTTGGTTTTAAAAGGTGCTTGTTTAGGTATCTGAGATCCAGGATGTGCCGCCATTCTCCTGTCTTTTTTGTGGTAAGGAAGTACCTGGAATACAACCCTTTGCCCTGGTGTAGGGGAGGAACCCTATCCACAGCTCTGAGAGCCAGGAGGGTTGAGACTTCTGTTTCCAAGGTGAGAGCCTCTAAAGGATTTGCAGGTGGAAAGGATCTGGCTCTCATCCTTGGAAATATTTTGAAGCTGAGAGCCAGTCCCTGGCTTACTACTTCCAGGACCCACTTGTCTGATGTTAAAGACATCCAGTCCTGGAAGAAGTAAGCCAGCCTGCCCCTACAGGTAGTGGAGAATCGGCCCTGCCCAACCCATCAGGTGGCTGTTTGGCAGGAGCTTTAGGCTGAGGGGGGAGCAGGCCTGCTCGCACCCGCCTGCCTCTCCCTCTGAACCCCCTCTGGGCATAGGCTGAAGAGGAGGCCCTGGTTTGGTAAAAGGCCTGTGAAGAGGCCTGCCCCTGCCCCTGAAAACTGCCTTGAGGAGTGGCCTGCCTTTCCTTGGCCTGCACTCCTATAGGTAGTCCTGCACTCATCCATTTTCTTCATATATTCTCTGTCTGCTCCCCAAACAGAGAGTTATCCACAACAGGAAAATCCATGGCCTTAGCCTGGGTATCCGTGACAGGCTAGTACACCTGAGCCAAGCCATTCTCTGAGAGCCACAGATGTAGCCATGACTTTGGAAGATACATCATTAGGAGTCCACTGCAGCATGAAATTGCACCTTGGATGCCTCAATACCATCAGCAGCCACTTGCTCCAGCTCCCTGGCATTGTTCAGGAGTTGCTTCTAAGACCATAACAGTATCCCATCTGGATTTCTGATATCTTGCGACATAAACCATATAATTTGCCTGTCTGAATCCCAAAGATGCTGCCATGTACTGTTTCTTTGCCATGGCTGAATCCTCCTGGAGTCCTTATCCGGGGTGTGAAGCCAAAGGAATATTTGCCTTATCAAAGGCTCGTGCCTGCACTACCCCCAACATGGCTGCATTGTTGTGAGAGGAACTCTGTGTCAGAGCCTGACAAGGTGTACCCTTCTGTCCATTTTCTTGTCCACAGGAAGTACAGAATGGGGTTTTTAAAATCTTTACTGCCTGTTTCCTGAAAGATTGTGCATAGGAATAGACAGTCTTCTAGACTCTGGGATATCCATCATTTCCACATAGTCAGGCTCTTCTTGGTCATCCACAGCTTCTTCCATAGGAAGCTGGAGGTTTCAGCCACTTTTTATAGAACATAAAATGAGAAGGAGAGTCAGAAAGCCTAGGGGAGCTTCTATAGGTCTGTCTGGAGAAATGTCCGTTCAATGGGCACATCCAGACTGTCAAAATCATATTCACTCTCTTCAAATCTCTCCCCCCTCCTCGGTACATAAAAATCCTCATCATACTCCTGAACCGAGGAACCGGACAAACCGACCGCTGCGTTGATGGTGACGGTTCGGTCGGAACCGGGAAAGTGACTGACAATTTTGATCGCTTTGGCTATTTCTGCAGCAGTTGGAGAAGGGATTTTTGGCTCCAAATCTGCTGACTTCCTAGTCCTTTTAACTGGAACCGACTCATCCGAGTCAGCTCTCCTTTTGCCCGAGGAAGACTCAACTTGTTTAGGGGGGACTCCCTCTAGTTCGGCTGGCACCGAACCGGGCTGGCTATCTGGATCAGTGGACTTCTTAGCCTCCTTTTCCCTGAGCCTACCAACTCTCTTATCCCGGGTAGCTGCAGGGAAATTGACACAAATCTGGCAGTCTGGATGGGGTGGTCAAACCCCAGACAATAGACACATGTGGTGTATGGGTGGGTCAAGCAAAAGCTTCCCCACAGACATCACAGTGTTGAAACCCAGTGGGACCGTTTTTCTTTTGGGTTTCTCAGACATAATGCCAACCTAACCAGAAAACTTGCCCGCTAACGCCCTTAGCCAAGCAAGACACCCCTTATATCGGTTCCAGACCGTAATCATGGGTCGTGGAAAAACGTAATGAAACCGTTTTAGAACCGTAAGAACCGGGAACCGTCACTTAATGAAGTTTGAAGTAATTTTACAACAACCTGATCGGTTCAAAACTGAACCGATAATATCGTTACAAGTTCCACACAGAATAAATGTAAAACCTAAATTTACATACGATACCACAGAGAGCTAAAACCGACCGGTTGCGGTTTGATTTTAAACAAATACGGTTTAAAACTGAGAAAACAACACTAAAACTGACAAAATAGACCGAGCAGTAGGAGAAATCTCTGGAGCGACTGTTCAGTGAGGCGGAGTAAAGAATCTGACAGTTAAGGTTTGAAGCACAACAGACAGAGTGTTCAACCGAGCTCGTGCTCAAGATTCCATGCACTTAACTCTTTCACCTCCGGAGCAGTTCTAACCTGGGGTTATACTGCATATGTCATAATATAGCAAGACTTCATGTTGTTTGAAGGAATGTCAGACTCCAGATAGAGGGTGGTGTCTCTGAATGCGCGGAGTCTTGGAAACAAGATGGACGACCTCAAGACTGTTAGCAGACAGGAGGGTGAACACAGCTGCAGTAACCGAGACTTGGGCAACATCACACCATTACTGGGACCTTGCGACCCCTGGATATAAACTATACAGAAGGGACAGGGTAGTAGGGAAGGGGGGAGGGGAGCAGTTTATATCAGGGAGGGAATAACTTGCATGAGGGAGGAGTCAGAGGAAGGGAAGATGGAGGCATTATGGGTTCAGTTAAGGTCTAATAGAGGGAGAAAGGTGAGGTTTGGGGTGGTTTACAGGCCATCCAGTCAGGATGAGGAGAGGGACAGAGAACTGTGTTCACAAATATTGGAAGCTCGGGGGAAAGGAGAGGTGGTATTTCTGAAGGACTTTAACCTGCCCCAAGGTGGACTGGAGCATATCATCCACAACATGCGCTAGGAGTCAGGTGATCCTAGAAGGACTGCAGAGTGGGTTCTGGACTCAGAGCATCACTGAACCAACAAGAGCTGAGGCAATTCTTGATCTGGTGCTCACAAATAGGAAGCATGTACAGGAATAATGGTCAGGAAGCCACTGGGTGGAAGTGACCATTGCACAGTGTGGTTCCAGTTGGATATGGGCAGGGAAAGCATCCCAACTAAGACCAGAATCTTGGATTTCAGGAGGGAGGACTTCAGGAAAATAGGTGAAGTGCTAAGGAGTCATCTGGCAGGCATCAGAGCAGATATGGGGGTGGACCAAAGATGGTCCATCATTAAGGAAGGAATACTGGTTGCCACAGATGAGCATATTAGGCTCAGGGGGAAGAACATAAGGGCCAAAGCGCCCAGCTGATTCATTTCTGGTGTTGCCCAGGCAGTAAGAGAAAAGAGGTTGACCAATAGAAAATTCAGGAAGACCAAATAGAGGTGGACAGGGAAAATTACCTAAGGTTGGCTAGTGAGGCAAGTAAGGAAGTCCGCCGAGCAAAGGCACAGAAGGAGCAGCAGATAGCTGAAGGAATTAAAAAGCAGGAGAAGGCTTTCTTTCACTATGTAAGTGAGAAAAGGGACAAGAAGGAAGGGATTCTTAGGCTTAAGAAAGGAGTGGAGTGGGTGGAGGATAATGGGCGGAAAAGCAGAGACATTAAATGAATACTTCTGTTCTGTCTTCACCAAGGAGAAGGACAGACCAGTGCCTTTGAGAGGGAAACAAGGAGCGGGGGGGGAGTACACAGATGTAGTGATAGAGGAGGATAGAGTGAGGGAGGGGCTGCTGGCATTGAAGGTGGAAAAATCACCAGGCCCAAACGGAGTACATCCAAGGGTACTAAAGAAACTGGCTGAGGAGCTGGCAGGGCCACTGGCAGACCTATTTAATAGTTCACTAGAGTCAGGCGTGGTAGCGCGGGACTGGAGAACAGCACATGTAGTGCCCCTCCACAAAAGTGGTCCCAAGGATGACCCAAGGAATTACAGACCAGTCAGTCTGACCCCCATTGAGGGCAAGCTCATGGAGACCATACTAAAGGAAAGGTTGGTGGAATATCTAGAGGAGCATGGTCTCCAGGATGTGAGGCAGCATGGGTTCATGGGAGGAGATCGTGTCAAATTAATCTGATTGACTTCTTTGACTGTGTCACTAAGACAGTAGATAGGGGCAAGTGGTAGACATCCTCTATCTTGATTTCGGCAAGGCATTTGACTCTGTGCCCCACAAAAGGTTGATCAGGAAGTTGGTGGATCTCAGGGTTGGAGAAAAGATGGCCAGATGGGTGGAAAACTGGCTGAGGGACAGAACCCAGAGGGTGGTTGTGGGGGGAGAGTTATCTGGCACCAGAGAGGTAACCAGTGGGGTCCTGCAGGGCTTGGTGCTGGGACCAGTGTTGTTCAATGTCTTCATCAATGACATTGGGGATGGCATTAAGGGCAAAATGTGCCTATTTGCAGATGACACCAAGCTCTGCGGGAGAGTAGACACAGCAGTAGGGATACAGGACCTACAGGAAGATCTGTAAAAGCTGGGGAGGTGGTCCAGGATCTGGCAGCTTGGCTTCAATGCCAAGAAATGCAGAGTTATGCATACTGGAACCAAGAATCCTAGGACAGAGTATTACCTGGGTGGAGTCCAAGTATCTGCATCAGAGGAGGAGAAGGACCTGGGAGTGATGATCACTAGTGACCTGAAGCACTCCATGCAGTACAAGAAAGCAGTATCAAAGGCAAACAAGATGTTGGGATGCATATCTAGGAGGGTCAGTAGTTGTTTTTTTTTTAACCAGGTATAGCACACACAGTATAGTAGTAGGAGAGAGGAGGTAATTCTGCCCTTGTACAGGTCACTGGTAAGGCGGCATCTAGAGAATGGACTTTAGTACTGGTGCCCACACCTCAAAAAGGAAATTAACTGTTGGAGAAGGTCCAGAGGAGAGCTACAAAAATGATAGCTGGTCAGTAGGGCAAGGCATACGAGGAGAGATTGAGGGCACTGAACATGTACTCCCTGGAAGACAGGAGAGAGAGGGGGGATATGATTGGGACCTTCAAATACTTGAAAGAGATAAATAAGACTGATAAGGACAGTTTCTTTCAGCAAAGTGGCAACCATAACATGAGGGAGTCACAGTTTTAAGCTGGAATGTGGAAGGTTTAGAAGGGAGGTCAGGAAGCACTTCTTCACAGACAGGGTGGTGGACACTTGGAATGTGCTGCTGGAAGCGGTCATCTAGTTGAAGACAGTGGGAAGCTTTAAGAGAGGCTGGGATAGGCATGGGGAAGGTAAGGATCATGGTTAGGGAGGATGGGAGGAGTGGGGAGAGAGAGCCGGGACATTAGCTCAAGCTGTGGAGCCTGCAATATGAGCAGACTTGATAGAACAAATGGCCTTCTTCTGCTGGCTTCTTCATATATTTGTATGATATATAAGGGTAAAACGGCAGGAGGGGGATTGACAGGCTGAAGGAGTGGGCAGTGTAATAAAGTAAGATGGGCAGAAAGCAGCCCTGCTGAATTACCACTTGTACTTACAACCTAGTGGAATACCTGGAGAAAAATGGGCTTCAGGATAGTAAACAGCAAGAGTCTGTGGCCGCAGGATCTTGTCAGACCAACCTGATAGTATTCTTTGACTGGGTAACCAGTGTAGTTGCCAAGTGGCACACAGTAGACTTACTATACTTCGACTTTAGCAAAGCATTCAACTTGGTGTTACATAGAAGGTGCTGAAAAAGTTGAGGGATCTGAGTACAGCTAGGAAAATAGTAATGTGGGTAGGGAGTTGGTTTGAGGGGAGGAAGCAGAGTTGTGGTGAATGGATTCAAATTAATGGAAACAGAGGTCACTAGAGGAGTACCACATGGATATGTCCTACGCCTAGTCCTCTTCAATATATTCATCAATGACACAGGACAGGGAATCCGGGGCAGATTGTTTCTATTCATAGATGACACTAAACTCTGTGGTAAAGCTGACAATGTGGAGGGGATAAAGGAACTGCAGGGAGACCAGCAAAGGCTGGAAAATTGGTCCAAAGTCTGGCAGCTGAAATGCAATGCCAAGAACTGCAAGTGATGCACCAAGGGAACAAAAACTCCAGAACAGAGTATTGGTCTGGCCCACCAGTGCAGTGGTAGTGCTACCACTTGCAAAACCAATAAACCGGGTTTGAGAACGAGCCCAGGCTGTCGGAGGTCAGCCAGGGAAAGGATGATTAAGTATCCCATTGGATACGCTTCTCCTCTTAGGAGACGGCTTTGGGCTGTCTGCTGCTCTACCGCCATCTAGGTGAGCACAGGTGGCAGTGCAGGGATGGCACTGGGTCTCAACATAGCAGACCACAATGCTGTCGGCAACAATAGCGTGGCAAAAATGCTGTCATTTTTGTTTTTGTGGGGGGCTCTGTCCCCCGCACCTCCTGTACTTAAAGATTCTTCCTCCGGGTTGGGGGGGAGCTGATCACAGGGCAAGTTAAAATTTAAGGGACCATGGAATACAGGCTCCACGGCCCCTTGTAAATAAATCTAAGTCTCGATGTCGACAAAATGGTAGAAGACCAAGAATAGAACTCTGGTCTCCACTGTCTCCTGAGCAAGCCGCTTCATGCCCCACCCTCAACGCCATGGAAGCAGCTCAGCCAGTGCCTGGTCCTCTGCTGCCCTTGTCCTATACCAGCACCATGGACAGTGACCAGGGGAGCACATATCACAAGCGCTATAAATCCCCGCTGTCCATGGTAGCGCTAGATGCACTAGTGATCTTTTGAGCAACGCTATTAATGTAGTATGAATCTAACCAGGTACCCAGGGGATCAGCATGAGGAGGCACAACTGTCAGGCATGCTGGCACCCAGCGACGTGGCATACTCCTGAGGGGTGAGTGGGGTTAAAGGGGAGAAAATAGCACAGGCCAGGATGGATGAAGCACCATCCTGCTCATCAGGCTCACTGTCTGGTTCCTGCCACTGCATCCCAGGGACACCCTTGGCCTTTACCTCCACCAAAGGCAGCCAGATGGCAGCGGAGTACGAAATGCTGAAGTGGCTAAGGGCATATCCAGTATTGGGGGGTAAGCCAGGGGGTAGTGCAGCTGTGTGTTACAGGTGGGCTGTGGGTAGTGTTACACCTGTATTAGTCACTGGTAAGGCTGCAACAGGAGTACTGTGCTCAGTTATGGAGTCCCCACCTAATAAGTACTGGGACAAGTTAGAGGTGGTACAATGCAGGGTGACCAAGATGATTCAGGGCCAGGAAAGCATATATTATAAGGATTGGCTAAAGGCGCTGAACATGTATACATTCGAAACCAGACAAGAGAGGGGGGATATGACTGAGACTTCAAGTTCCTGAAAGGAATGAACAAGGTGAACTGTGAAGAGCTATTTACCAGGAACAGAAGCTAGGATAAGGGTTCATGAGTGGAGGTTAATGGGGAGAAGGGGTTTAATAAGGATGTGAGGAAGTATTATTTGACAGAAAGAGAGGCTGAGCCATGGAATGGCCTGCCAGAAGAATAGTGCATGCTAGAACTATAAACGGCTTCAGACACATCTGGGATAGAGCCAAGGGTATAGTAGTTACTTAGTGGGATGAGGAGGAAAACACAGAGAACAAAAGGGGGTAGGGTGGGAGGAGACCCCACAGAGACAACAGGTCACAGGGTATGATAGGGTTATAAGGGCAGACTAGAGGGATTGCCTGTCTTTTTCTGCTGTCATCATCAGTGTTTCTCTGTTTCTAACTCTACATCAATATTATGAGGAATAAACTTTCAGTCTATAGGTATAACATCATCATTATTACACTGAAGTAAATGTCATGGTCTATCGTGGCACAATACAGTGATACCAAAGGAAATAAACTAAGAATCGATAGGTATTACAATGTTGTTTCACTAAAAGCTAAGATGCCTTACAGTGTAACTATGTACTAATTCATTGCAAAAAAACTTTGTTAATGCACCAGTTAGGGTTAAGACAACAAAGGTAGGGAAATGTGGTAATAGGGTTCCCAACTTCTAACACCCCACCCCACCCTGCAAGCAGCAACAGGAAAAACCATTACGGTTTCACCTCTCCTGAGTCTTTGCAAATCAGGCATGGGGTGTACCTTGGGGTTATCAGCCCTAGCACTCACCCCGTTCCATCAGTAAATAGGCTGAGATGTGCAGAGTATATGAGAATGGGGTAAGCGTTAGGGCTGACAACCCCAAGGTACACCCCATGTCTGATTTGCGATGACTCAGGAGAGATGAAACCATAAGGTTTTTTCATGTTGCTGCCTGCAGGGTGGGGGTGGGGTGTTAGGGTTGGGAACCCTAACACCACATTTCCCTACTTTTGTTGCTTTAACGCTAACTGGTGCATTAACAAAGTTTTTTGCAACAGAGTTCCTTACTTTTTGAGATAGTAGAACTGTATCCTTATTCATGCAGGTCCCAAACATATCCATTTGCCTGTTGAAGCACAGGGCCCTCCATCCCTGCATGGATGCATACATCCATGTTGGTCTGGGACCTGCGCTTCCATTCGTGCCAAAAACCAATTTATTTGCTTGGCTATATGGGTTGTTCAACTTCCAATGTTATCCTATGAGAATTTTCATGTTTTACATTCTTTGTTTTTTGAAATACTCCCTATATTGTTGGGGGTATTATGTGTTATTCTTGTAGTACTCATTAATACCTTTCTTTTGACATATAGATTGTCCCTTAGCTCCAAATATTGAGGGGGTTATGGTTTGTTGAAGTTGAAATGTGGTAAAAAAAAACTGAAGTCCAAAATCTTTTTTTGTATCAATCAAATTTATTTAATACAGTGTACTTTGTCATTGAGAATCAAGGCGCTTTAGAGACAGAAAGCAAAGATAAAATCAAGCCGAATTTAACCTGCTACAGAGCCGGCTCCTAAACAAAAAGCTCCTCCCTAATGCAAAAAAAAAACAAAGGCAATGATGTTTTCTCCATTTATACAGTACATGCATCAAACCTGGCCTGTACAGGAGCAGTACCACAGATTACCACATTGTTGGGTGAAAAACTGGAATTTGTCACGAAATTTAAATACCTGGGAGTTTGGCTCAACAATAGATTCTCCTTCCTTGCGCATATTGAGGACTTGTTAAAAAAACTAAGGCAAAGGCTAGGACTTTTCTTTAGGATTAACCACCTCCTCACGACTGTTACTAAACCACAGCTGGTCTAATCAACATTTCTTTCACTGCTGGACTACACAGACTTCCTTTATAGTCAGTGCCCAGCTTCTTCGCTTGCAAAACTAGATACGCCTTACCACACAGCTCTGAGGTTAATAACAGGTCTTCCCCTTAACACACCCACCGCTCCTTGTATAAGGCCGTGGGGTGGACCTCTCTTCAATTCAGGTGGGACAGAAATGCTTCTGTATGGACCTTCAGGGCTATTTCCAATAATCTCCCGCAATATATTAATGACTGTCTCCCTCTAAGCACTTTAGGTAACTATGCTTTGAGAAGCTACTCCTTTATTACCTTGAAAATACCCAAAGTCAAATCGCGTTTTGGTAGAGGGGCCATAAGCTGCCTACTGCCCTCACTCTGGAATAAATTACAAAAAACCTTGTGACTCAGTATCCCTGTTAGCTTGTCTTCCTTCAAGATTCTGTATTCCCACCACATTAAGGAACTGTGCAACTGTTTCTCTCGTCCTTAGTCAACCATAGTATCCGCAATCCTTCATTTTGCCTGGTCCCATCCAGGTAGTCCAGGTCTCTCCACCTTCCTGGGCTCCCCCCCACCCCCAGTTTTTTTTTTCCAGGCCGCTGACATACCCTTCTTCTTCCTTTCATTTTCTCTACTCCTTCTCGTTAATACTAGGTCTTCTTTTTTTCTCTCCCTCCCTTCTCTACTTACTACCAAACTTCTTTGACTCATGTAAATAGCCCATTAACCAATACGATCTCGTATGATTACCAGCCAACCTGTCCACTCCTTCTGTCTCTTGCTGTATGGGGAGCGGACTCTATATCCCTGGTCGAGTCCTGTACCCATCATCCCCGTTGGTCCCCCCTTTTCTTTTCCACTTTGTATGAGTGTCCAGTTCCAATACCCCTTGCGTTCCGTTGCTCCCATAATTTCCCCTTCACCCCCCCACCTCTCCTAGACCTTTGGGCAACCCCTGTCATCTGTCCCTCTCTGTTGCCCTGGCTTATTTGTATGAGGTGCATCTTTTTGTGTTACATGCAGGCTCAAATTGTAAATTGCTCATACTGTTACATGTTCATTACTGCTATATATTTACCTATGTTATGACTATATATATCCTGATATTGAAAACTGTATTCATTTATCATGATTGTTATATACATATGTATTTTGTATTGCATTTGACCTTTACCAACCAGGTCCATCTTGCAAATGAGCCTTGCTCAATGATGATCGCCTGGATAAAGATTTTGATTGATTGATTGATTGAAAATAACATATAACTATAAAACAGCAATAAAATTATTCTGGTGTTTCAATTATAGTACAGCTACAGGTAACTAACTTTTAATCAGGCTGAAAAGGTTGCCTAAATTAAAATATCTTCAGTTCCTACTTGAAGGTTTTTACAGTAGTAAGATCTCTCAACGTATGAGGGAGCATGAAGGCATCCTTTTTCGTATTAATGAAAAACCCATATGAGAAAGGATTCCTTCATATGAGAAAAGAATCAGGGGAGAAAACTAAGTCTAAAATCTGTTCTTGTATGAGGCATCCTTTTTCATATGAATGAAAAAACATATGAAAAATGATCCCTTGATATGAAAAAAGAATATGTATCTATCCCCCCTGATTCTTGTTTCATATGAAGCGATCCTTTTTCATATTTTCTTTTCATTCATATGAAAAAGGATGCCTTCGTACGAAAAAGTAATAAAAATTAAAAAAACCTAAGTGCAAATTCTTTTTTCATATGAAAGGATCCTTTTTCATATGGCCAATTTCCCTTTTCATATGGCCATATGAAAAAAAACTGAGTCACGAAACAGGATTTTAAAATGATAAAAACACATTTGGGGGTAATTTTTCTAACAACTAAGTGCAGAATCCACCTAACATGGTCCCAATGAGCAAGATGCATGTGTTGGTGTGTGTCCAGGATTTAATTTTTGTGGGTTTTGAAAAAAATTGTTTTGGAAAAAAACAGAAACAAGATGGCAGCCACATGAAAACGGATTTTTTTGCTTACGGAAAAGGATCACCCCCATATGAAACAAGCATTTGTCAATGCCAAATGTTGCTTGCTTCTATGTGCTGTTTAGGTATTTGGAAGTCATTGGAGTGCAAATATTGAAAATTTAGTGAACTTCATTTAGCTGCAAGTGTGAGGGAACCGCGCAAATACACGCCGTAAAACAGTCATTTTTAGAATTTTTTCACTGAATTTTCAACATAGCCATTTTAAGGCCTCTGCTCATGAACAGTGTCACTGTGATTTTGTTAATGTGTCCCATACATTGAGTTTGCACACCGACTCGCCATTATGCGCTACATGGTAGGAAACACATTTTGGGCAGGATGTGAAAATGACAGCTGTACTGCTCATAAGGAGGTGTGGTAAAATGGCAATATTGAAAATCTGGGTGAAAATATTGAAAATTGCGAACTTTCTGAGCCTATTAGGAACTGCAGCGCGCTCGTAAAACAGTCATTTAGAATTTTTCACCAAATTTTCAACATAGCCATTTTAAGACCTCTGCTCATGAACAGTGTCACTGTGATTTTCTTAATTGTCCCATACATTGATTTAGCACACCGACTGTGCCATTCTGCGCTACATGGTAGGAAACACATTTTGGGTGAGATGTGAAAAATGACAGCTATACTACTCATAAGAAGGTGTGGTAAAATGGCAATGTTGAAAATCTGAGTGAAAATATTGATAAGTTCGAACTTACGAGCCTGCGTAGGAACTGCGCATAGCTACGCTCAGTAAAACAGTCATTTTGGAATTTTTGCACCAAATTTTCAACATGGGGTTTTGGGACCCCTTCTCATGAATGATGTCACTGTCATGGCGGTATTCAGGCCGGAAGGTGATTTACGGGTCACTGCGCGGTCACTGCGGCGAAATCACCGCCGGGCCTGAATAACATTCGTGACAATGCATCTCATCAGAAGAGGTCAAAATCATGTCAAAAAAATCATGCCTGAGATATGCAACAAAGTTGAACCCCCATCTAGGCCATTATACAGCTTACCGGCATTTCCTCAGTTCGCGGTCAGCTTTGAAGAGTGCAGACGTGTTCCCGGTCCACCGAAGATCATCGCGCCGGAGTTCAGAGGTAATTATGGGGTGAGGGGTGGCGTGGGGAGGCTGGGTGCGCAGTGGGTGGGTGCAGGTTGTGGGAGGGGTCGGGAGGCGCTCCATGGTTCCGTTTTCGTTTTCAGGTTAAAAATAAAAAGGCGTTGTGGGACCGTTTGTCACGCTGGAGTGGGCTCCCAGCGTGGCACAAGGGCGTTGAGGCGTTCAGCCGACGAGGATTGGGCACCCCGTCGGCCTATGGACGATTACCACGCTGGGGTGGGCTCCCAGCGTGGCACCCAACTGGGGGATGCAGCTCAGCTGGCGGGGGATTGGGCACCCGTCGGCTACACAGTACGTACGCGGAAGCGCCGCACGCCCTGCATGTGGGGGCGCGACGCTTCTATCTCTGCTCACTGAAGCGTAGTTCCCCTTTCAATCTGTAGGCGCACTGCATTTTGGAGCGTGTCATAGACAGCTCCAAAATGCATTTGCTTACAGGGGCCGCGCCTGCCAGCTCACTGACTGAATTGGAGGAGGAGGTGACACACCTCCGAAATCTCCGATGATGGCACTATGTTTCTTGCACATGCGTGCAACCAACATAAAAAGGATCCTTTTTCATATGGACAAAATTATTTTTCCATTCCAAGCAGCTATCTAAAAGACTGTACTGAGGATGCTCAGAACCTAAATTTAAAAATGTAATAACTTTAATAACTTTGGAATGGATTAATATTTTTTCAACAAACCTAGCCTATAGCCTAGATGTTAGAGTAATGAGCTGTGAATGAGCTTGGTACATCCAGCAGATGAGAGTTTGATTCCCACAACCTCCACTTGCATACTGTATGGCTCTCAGCAAGTCACTTAACCAGCTCAAAGCTCGCGGGTCACCACTGAAAACAAGCAGTTGTGCCTGGTGGGGCTTACCCAGTTAACAGAGAATAAAATAAGTAAAAAAAAATGGCAAAAGGCACAATTGTGACCCAAGCCCTTTCTACCCTGAAAACGTCAGACCAAAATTCCAAACCATCTGGGTGCTAGGTGATGACAAAGAAACAGCAATACACCACAATTATTTTCACTTTTTTTAGCTACCTGCATCTCAGAATCCGCACATCCGATCTACCCCCCCCCCCGATCACACATGCAACATTCTGTGCAAATCCATTAAATGGCTGCAAAGCTTTTAAAGTGCAAAGTATGAGATTTAACATATAACCTCCTGATCAACCCTAATTGAGCCACTATAATACCAAGGAAATAAAATAAATAAAATGACATTTTACAGTTATTAAATTGATATTATGATGGGATACGAGATTACGAGCCAGATGCATACAGCATAGGCCTACACAATATGGCTTTTATAGATCAGCTTTGCAAAACAGCATGATTTCTGTCTTGTCTATACAGGCAGCCTGAGGGTGACAAAAGGATCAGGGGACAGTCACTATTAGACAGTTTGTGGTCTCTGAGGTGAGGAAACAAAATGATTTTGGATGGTCCAGTTAGGCACCTTCCTCTTTTCCTCTGATCATTCACTAGTTCTAGAAATGTTGCAAGTAATAATGTCATACTGCAAAAGTATATAAGAACAGTCACACAAAGTGGGCACTTGCACACATCCTACTCCTGGGAGACAGAAGGCTAAAGACCATGCTTTAAGGCCCTAACAGCGACAAACCATGAGGATGTCACTGACAGCTACTGTAAGTGTTCTGTGCTTTGTTTGTTTGCAACAAACATACTTGTAATAAAAGAGGTTTGCTAGGAGGAGAAATTGTGTATCTGCCTCAGCTCTGTTGGCAGTTGCTCCGGGAAAGCTAACCCACAATTCTGATCTTATCACAACAATTACGCTACATAAAAAGGCATCACTTATAGTTTAATGATATCCTTATAACACTAGGAATAAGCTATCCATTGTATAAGTGTTACTGTAAAGTGATACCAGTGGAATAAACTACCAATCTATAGGTATTGCATTGTTATTACACTGCAGTAAATATCATGGTCTAAACTATACAGTGAAACAGTACCACTCCAAATTGATATTGTGAGGCTTTAGTGTTTATGTGGTTGGGAGAAAAACAAACAGTGTAGTTGCCGTATTGGTACTAGTAAGAACAGATCCAGAAGCAAATGGTCTGATACCTTTTACTGGACCAACATAGATGTTACAACAAAAGAACAAGGTGCTATAGCTTTGGGACTGACCAAGTCCTTCTTCAGAAGCTTTATGACAGTTATTTAGAAAATCCCATACTATTAACACCCATCTAATGCATAAAAAAACAGAAATAATTCTCACTTGTTTAACACAGTCATTCGAAACATAACAGAAGATTACGTCAGAGAAGCTAAGTAACACCAGTATGCTTTTAGGTGAAAAGCCATTGAAGGTCAAAGGTTATCAGAAAATAGCACAAGCAGTGAGTTCTCCTCACATAAATTTTTAAATGTCTCAGTATGTTTCAAGAAAACAGTCTTATGAAAACAAAACCTTAGGATACTATTCTCCCTAATTACATGTAAGATGAAGAGCTTACAACTTTAATTGCAAGTGTCCTTATGTGTTAAAGGACACAGTCAATGACAGGCAAACCTGTGGATATTAAATACATGCTAAAATGAAACATAATTGCAAGCAAAAAAACAAGCCCCCAAAATAAAATAAATAGAAATTATATACATATGACATACAGAGGGTTTAAAGTAAAGTTTATTCAAAGTGAGAAAATGTTTCACACATAATGTAAGGCAGAACTTAGCTAGAGACATTTTACCAACTATACTCTCAACCAGTTAATATATTCCATAAACTTTAAGGCCTTCAGTGTTGTTACAGGATTTTATACATGATATAAGTAAGTATAAATGCCAAATAAAAAACTACTTGTCAAGGACCATCAAGAAATGAGGCCATGAGCCTGACATGTACATATTTCAATACAGTGTCAGGGTATGACAAACATGTCAGAATCAGTCTAAGGAATCTGAATAAAAACTCATAGGAATTAACCCCCCACCCAGGGAAAGATAACTAGTTAGAAGGAGACATATGTACAAGAGTCCTAATACACCATCATTCACACCAATCATTGCAATATTTACCCAAAGGAATTAAACCTTTCATGAACCCCCAAGTAAATGAAATGTGCATCTTAATATGAACAGATTTTAAAAATGTGACAGTACTTGATCCAACCACAGACAACTAATAGAAGGAAGTAAATATTCACGATATATGTAAACTAAGAGTCCTAGCCACTGTAACACCATAATGTCATGTGCCTGAATAAAAGCTTACTTACCTCAATATCACCACAATAACCACACCCACTATACCCACCCACGTCCCCCCCAACACCCATGTGCGGTTGGGAGAGTGATGCAAAAATAGTGGTGTAGTTAGTGAAACAAAATCTGTACACTAGGACTCTCTATGGCTTCTCTTTGAGTATCCCCCCCCCCATTGTATGCAAATTTTTTACCTCTGTAACATGGTTCAAAGACAAACATTCTGAAATCCACGATAATATCAAATGTGTCACTGTAAAAATTACCCTCTGGGTCAGAAGTATTGACATCTTAATATTTTCTAAACTTTATGCATTGAACTGTATGCTGCTGTTGTGCTTTTACAGCTATATAATGTATTTTTTGTCTCTTTTTGTATTTTCTTGGTTGTCTTGGTTGCTATACTATATATGTGTGTATTAAAAATAAACTAAATCTTAAGGCTTAATTTTGAGATTGCTATTTTTATTTTATTATCATTTGATTTCTTTCTTCATCCTGCATGGGAGAATTTTTTGGTTCATAATATTTACATGTGCAGTAAAAACCTGCACTGGTAGTAAAAAAAATGGAAAAAAACATTAATTTAAAAAGCTAGTATAATCATTTCCCTGTGGTACACAGAATGTATCCAATTCATAGGGAAGAGTTTAGTACTTATTCATGCCAACAATTCTAGTGAGTCCCAGCATCCTTTGCAGCTCATCAGCCGTTCCTTGTATACCCCGGGGGAGGCATGGTATAGCCAAACTAAATAGGCAGATAGATAGACAGGCAGCTGTCTTTATTCCAGTTTGGATGGGTAACAGCCACAAATCCTTGACAGACTTGCCACTTTCCTTTTTATTTTTGCCTCTGAACAAATCTGGCTTTGATTTATCTTCCGAGTGTCCCTGACAAGGCATATTCCCCGCAGGAGAAAGGAAGAGTAGAATGGCTTCTTGTCAGAGGCATGATGCTAGGGCAGTACGATGCATAGTAAAGGTAAATGCTTGTACCAGCTCTGTGATCGCTCTCAGTGTTAACTAGCAGTTTTATTTATTTATTTATTGAATTTTGTTGACCGGGTAGGCCCACTCAGACTACAAGCCCCTTTTTCAGGGGCGACCTGAGGGGGAAATACAGATGGTAACCAACTGAAATTGAACCAGATTAAGCTGTTGGTGGTATTTTTAGTGAATGGGGGAAATTTGGACAGGGCACTGGGGAAATTCCCCATCTCTTTTCAAGAAGTGCCATGTTGTCTTTAACGTCCACATGAACAACCACCAGAACAGGCAGATGGGACTGCGGGCTAATGTAATCTGAATAACAGCAGCTCAGGAGTGCAGCATCCCCCCCTCATGATGCACTACGGTGTCAGTATTGGGATTTACCCCAAGTGCCTGGTGTGGGACTAGAACCCACAACCTTTCGATCTTCAGGCCTTTAGTAAAACAGTTTTTTTATTTCACAGTTTATCCTCTCAGGTTAGCCCAGCTATGAAACAGCATCATGTTTCAGTGGGGAGTCTGTCTTCTCCCCAGATTTTCTTTGTTTTTAACTCTGTTTTTCTTCTGACAGGCCCATCTGCACCGGATCTCCTCCAGCCTCTGTCAGCACCACTTCCTGTCCAACAAGGCCCCTGGACTCCTAGGAACGCTATAGACCACTCACAATACACTGCTGTGTTATCCCCTCAGATTAACCCCCACCACCCCAAAGGTAGGGCTTTCCTTCAGCAGATTCATTCCAGTATCCTGCAGCCCACAGAGGAGGTGAATTCCAGGAGCATATCCAGGAGTCAAGGGAGGAATACCCAATGCTGGGTGTTGGGGGGCAGGTAGGGTGTCATCTGCCCAGCCAGTGGCCATTCTCCCCTTTTCTCCTTCCCCTAGGACATGGCCAGGGAGTGACACAAAAGGCTCGCTCCCACGTATGCATGGATTGTGCCAGCATTGGTCACATCCCAACCCTCCCGGAATCAGCCGACCCAGCCACTCTGCCACCTAGCCTTCACTAGGCAGCAGTCAGATAACAAGTCATACAAGACTCCTCTCCCCCCAACAGAAGAAGGAGATTTACAAATCAGAGTTCAGTTTCAGGAATCCAACTCCAAGCCAAATTCTTACTGATTTGGATGTAGGATTTTCAGCAACAAAATCCTAACTTTAGGATTGGAATCCGATGCATCCAGTTATGAAAATCAGACTCTGACCACCCCTAGTACTGATGTGAAGTCAACTGGCACCCCTTCTATGCCTCTGTGAAGTGCTGCACTTAGTCTTCTCCCATGACCACCAGGGGACGAGCCAGCAGTAGCGATCCACGCTCCGGGCACGAACCTGGGTCCCCAGTATAGCAAGGAGTTTTCCAGTCACTCAGTTGTCTTGCTGGCTTTCTCCATTTCATTTTTTAGGTTCCAATATTATTACCACCATCCTGGCAGTCATATCAAGTTTTCCTGTGTCTGTGCTGGGGGTGCAGAGGCTTGCATGCCCAGGCTTTCTTTATAGCCACATTGCTTGGCGAATTATTTTTTCCCTTCATTCTTTTTATTAAAATATTTTATAGTACAATGATTCATATACTATTTGTTATATGCTCTTGTACACTGGAAAAGGTTCAGGGGAGAAGAGAGAACAGGAAAAAAGCCTAATCCACAGGTGAATTCATCATACGTTTACAATAACAGTTGCCTAAGATACACCCCTGTATACTTATTTAGAGGGGCAGTCAACAGCATAAAAATCAAAATGGCGAAAAGGGGATCACCTTTACAATATTTTAGACTTAAAAAATAGAAAAATGAATCTTCCTTGCCTCAGCCCTCCATACTGGTTTAGAGTGCTGAGGCAATTGGTGGTGGGGCTCATTTGATGCTTAACCACTTTGAGTGGTGTAGTCGGAGATTGAAGAAGAATCAGCATTTATATAGCATTTTTAATACACAGTGTATCCCAAAGTAGTTTACAAGCAATGCTAGACAAGTGACTGTATGTGTAGCAGCAGCAGCCCTATCACACATCAGCACCCACACATAGCCTGGACCATTGCATGAACCGGTTTTCTGGGGAATGTTGGCCAGGACACTGGGAATGTTCCCCTACTCTTTGCAAAGCCTTGGGTTCTTTTACTTTCACCTAAACACCCACCAGGGCAACACCAGGATGGGTAGAAGGGACCTCAGTTTAATATTTCATCCAAAGGACGACACACCCCCAGCTGAACAGCACACCCCCCCATGCTGCACTCGGGTGCCAGCATTTTTAGGTACGAGTCCAGTTCCAGTGTGAGATGAGAACCCATGACCTTCTGGTCCAGAGGCGGATGTGCTACCAACTAAGCCATGCTGACACCTCTTGTGCAGGCTTCCCCCATTCATAACCTCCATGCTCTCCCAGCCACCACAGCATACACAGCTTGCTGTGAGTGGTAGCGGCATGTGACTATGCTCCTGTGGTGGACCCCATCTGCTCATGTAGATCCACGGATCAGGTTGGGACCAAATCCACAGAGTTTTTGACTTTGCATTGTGCATGCACAAAGTGCACTTTAATTTGCAGGTTCCAAGTAAGGAGGGAAAAAAGAATGTGCTAAAACACTGATGTAGACATTAAAATAAGAAGCAGAGGGACCAGCCTGCCAGCACAGTGATACACTACTGCTCATGATGCCGATGTTCCAGATTCAGAACAAGCCTGTGTCATCTGAGGGCTGGCCAGGGGAGATGAGATGAGCATCCCAGAGGAGGGAGGGAGGTTGGTCTCTGCTGCATTACCACCAACTGGGTGACCACAGGTGCCAGTGCTGCTGGAGCTGAGGAACAGGGCGAGAGGACACTGACATGATTTGAGGTGCAATGCATGCAGTTGCCTGCACATGCATCAAGGGCTCATCTCAGCATCCTAGGGGCTGGGACGGTAAAAGCATAAAAAACCCCAATCACTGCAGAAAGACGTCTGCATCTCACTGCAGCACTCTCTCCAGGCACCAGAGACTAAACCCTATCGAGGAACTGGGTCCACTCCCAGTGGACCCACCCTGGGGGCAAACCAGAGTGGAAACATGGTGAGAGGTAAGTCCCAGAGAAAGCGGGTCATGGGGCTGGGTGAGAGGGCTAGGACTCATGGTGGGCCGATCAGGAGACACGGGTTAAAAATCATATTCAATTAAAAAAAATAAAAATAAGAAGCAGATGTAACCCCCGTGCAAATGGGGGTTCCCAAAAGTCTTCCAGGAGCTTGCCTGAATGCTCCAAGTCTGGAGGTGTTCGACGTTTAAGCCGCTTAAGTGTGAGTGCTTTTAGAGCCTCTGGTACTGTCTCTTTAAGAGCTGCCTGCTTGTAGCCATAATTCATTGAAAAGGGGGGGGACTGTGTGTTCTAATGCCCGAATCCCGCTCGGGCTGCTGTCAATTCGCTCCGTTTCTGCTGTCGCTACATGTGCAGAGGGAGCCTTGTTGAAAGATATAACTGTTTGCCAGAAATCATTTAGAGTGACTGAGAAAATGTAGTTTGTCTAACCTGTCTTTATTTCAGCACAAACTGTTTCAGTGTAGCTCTTTCATTTTGTTCCTGAACTGCTGACTTGGACCAATCAGGATGATAGGGAGACCTTAAAATGGAGCCTGTGGATGAATCAGAACTTGGACTCTCAATTTTGAGCCAGCCACAAGGGGATTGTATGGGCAGTGACTCTGGGAAATGTAGTTTTGACCTTGGCACCTTTTTGCACCAACAGAGGGAGCCCTGCAGTGATTAACAGCCGAATCCACCAACAGAACTGGTGTGGAGCCAAAGGAAATGCCCTGCTCTGTTACTGGAAAGCTCAGATCAGTAGTGACAGTGAAGCGAGAAGAAGCCCTGCTTCTGCTGCAGCATGCAGTTTCACACGGGAAGCACGTGTGAGGCCCTGAGTTTCAGCCAGCAACCGTTGAGAGTGCCAGTTTGGACTGAATCCAAGTTCTGAGGAGAAAGAAGTACCAGAAGTGTGGAAACCAGGCTCACCCTGTAGAAGACTGGAGATATTGCTGAATTGCGCTCGGTCTGTCAGGAACTGAAGCTGCTGTGTGTGCTCCCGGGTGTTTTGCAGTAAGTGCGATCGGGATCGAGAAGCAGCCTGCCTGGTATAGTACTTCCATTTTACATATGAATGTGCGTAGTGCTTGTGAGGAACCACTATTTCATGTCCTCTGTACTGTGAGCTGTATGCTGAAGCTGGAAGCAAACACCAGCTTGTGTCGGACTAAATCCATTTGTTATCAACTGCAGTTGGGTCCAGTCGCAAGGACCTTGTCTCCATGCCCTGTTGTTTCTGGCAGTCCAGAAAGAACATCCACCATCCAGTTCTCAGCTTGGGTATTGTGAGTACAAATCAGGGTATTCTCCCTGCAGCCTGTTATTAATTACAAGTGTGTCATCTGATTATTGCTGTTTCATTTCTGCACGAACTGAGCCCCAGGGCTTCGGATTACAATTTGTGTGTGCTTGTGTTTTTTCTATCAAAGGGCCCCAACCAGCTGCACCAACCCTGGCTAGCCCCCCACCATCCCGGGTACCCAGAGTGTGACTTTTTAGGACCCTATATATGTGCACAGTACTGTGATTTGAACTTTGCAAAAACTAATCAACCTGACTGTCCCCTCCCATGTTGCTGTTCCCTAAATAAGTCAGATTAGTTGTTATTATACTATATACTGTCTGTGGTGTCAGTACATATAGAAACAGTATTGCATTTTGCTGTATATGTTGTTTAACCTTGTTTTACAGGGGGTCCTCAGAGACGTGCTGCAGAATCAGTCTCGAGGGTAAGTGGTATCTATATGTGTGAAAAGTGTTCATATGTGGGGTATTGGGAAGGTAACTCCCATGTACTGTGTGGGCCACTAGTGGGAACAAAGGGGGGTTGCAGTGTCCTAGAGGGCTGTACCTGAGCCAGTTTAATTCCTATTAACCCTGACCTCTGGGTGGAGGCACCTGTCATAGAACCTAGGCCCCTTAACCTGTCACTAGCCCGACAGGCAAGGGTAGTAGCCCTTGAGATAGCGCCATCTAGGGGTTACATCTTGGAGGCTCACCGCTGGGATTTTGTGTCCTCTAGTGGCCACATTTATGAATCACTGTTAAAAATAAATGGATACTCCGACAGAAGTGGCTGTACACCAGTTGGTGGGGTGGTGTACTGGGCAGGAGATCGACCCCCAAAATGCTATGCTTATCCTGGACATCCCCCTGGGTACCAATAAGGACACTGTAGAGGGAGTACTTTCCAAGGTGGAAGGTTTACAAAACCCTGTGGTGGTGGGTCGACATGCTAATCTGCTCGCCCACACTTTCATGGCCCTAATAGAGTATAAGGACCCCATAGATAGCTCCAAAGTGCCACAGACTATTACCCCAGAGGGAGCCCTCACTGCCTGGAGAGTGATAACTAAGGACAGTAAAGACCCAGGGTGGAATGAGCTCCCCCCCCCCACTATCTGAAACTTTTGAGGAGAAATTTGCTAAGTTGTTGCTGGAGGAAGGCAAAACTGTGGAGGACTTAAAGAAGTTATTTCTGCCACCTGGGGATGTTCCTCCCCAACACCCCCTCCCGCTCCAGCACCCGTTATTGCCCCTCTCTCTGTGGCTGAACCAATGCAGGCTCCAATTTCTGCACCAGACATTAGTCACGACTCTTACCGAAGGTTGAGGATCTTCTCTGGCACCCTCCCCACCCCCAGGGGGAGGATGATTGGGACACCTGGATAGATTGTGTTACCCCCTTGACACCTGAATGGCAGTGTGCAGAGGCTGAGAAATGAAAAAGAATCATAGAAAGTTTGAGGGGTCCTGCCCTAGAGGCCATTAAATTTTTGAGGTCCACAAATCCTGATACATCTGTCCAGAAGTACCTATCTGCACTTGAAGGCAATTTTGGGAGCACTGAGTCAGGGGAGAGCTTGATGTGGAAATTTCAAGGTACAAAACAGTGGCCAGGGGAAAGTTTGCCTGCATATGTTACTTGTCTGGAAAGAGCTGTGCAGAAGGCTTATCGAAAAGGTGGGGTAGCCACCAGTGACTTAAACCATGTAAGGTTGGAGCACCTACTACAACATGCAAAGCATTCTAAATTGCAGCTCCTTCAATTAAGGCTCCCAGACAAAAAGGGTAACCCACCAGACTATTGTGACTTGATAAAAGAACTTCGGGAGGTTGAAGATGAGAGGGGGATTTTAATTCTGGGGTGAGTGCAGCCCAAGTGATCACAGCATCAGAAGGTCCTTCTGAAGCGGGGACCAATGAGGGTGTGCCACCATGGGGCGAACTGCTGACGGAGTTCAGGGAAATAAAAAACAGTCTCTTTATGAAGGCCGCTCCTGCAAGTACAGGCCCCGACCCTCATCTGACTGCATCTGCTATGGGGTTGGGGGTACCCACCCAGGCATCTCCTGCTGACAACAGCTCAAAACTCAATGTCTTGACCATGGAAGTGGGGGAATTGATGAGATGTCTCCAAATGCTTATCATGCCGCAGACAGAGATGGCACCAAGGTTTCCAGTTAGTAGTACCCCTGCCCTGGCTCCCAGTGTGACGCCTCGGCCAGCTCAAACTCCAGAAAGTATGTTTTGCTATAATTGTGGAAATGATGGGCACATGAAGAGAGAATGCTGGTCCCCAAAAGAAACAGACAAAGTTGCATATAGGCTACAAGGAGAGCTTTGGAGAACAAATCAGTGGTTAAGAGGTGCACGATATGATCCCAGTGAGGGTCCCAAAAATGCTAACTCATGTCCCTTTGTGGCAAGGTCAGTTGCCCAGGCCCCCACTACCGCCTCTCCAGATTGGTCCAGAATAGTGGGTCCCTCCATGGAGACCACTGTAAAGGTGAATGGAGTGTCTACAAGAGCTGTATTAGACAGTGGCTCCCAAGTGACAATTATGTTCCACGACCGGGATCAGAAGCATTTGTCTGATGTACCCTTACAACCGTTGGAGGGGCTGCATGTCTGGGGGTTAAGTGAGAAGGCCTACCCCTACTCTGGATATATCCAAATTTGGCTGTCTTTTCCCACCTCCGTGGCTGGAGTGGCTGAGCAAGTAGAGACCCTGGCCTTAGTGTGTCCCCCTACCAGACTGTACGATGGTGTTCCTCTACTAATTGGGATGAGTACACATATGTTTGGATGGTTGGCACAGTTGTGTTATGAGAAGCAGGGATCACAGACTGATAGAGCTTTAAGAATTCTGGCCTTGATCAAGAAGGTCTATGAGGCACAGAGAGATGCTGAAAAAGTGGAACCAGAGGAACCGGTTGGAATTGTCTGGAAGAAGGATCCTGAGTCCCTGATCCTAGTGCCAAATGCCCAGTGTACCTTACAGGGGGAGGTCCATATCAGGAAGGATGTCAAGAATAAAATACTTGTGCTGGATGCACCAGGCGATGGAAAATTGCCGGAAGGACTACTGGTCAAGCCTAGTATTTTGATTGCCAGAGCCCATGCTTATGCCAGACGGGTAATGGTCTAAGTTCATAATGTGTCTGATAGAGAGATTCGAGTAACTAGAGGTTGCACCCTGGCTGATGTACACTGTGCAGATACTGCAGTGCTAAGCAGTAACAAGGGTTTGGGGGAAATGACAGAGTTACACCCGACTTGTTTGATTTTGGGGACTCCCCATTGTCAGCTGAATGGAAGATGAGAATCAGTAGAAAGCTTGCCCAGAGAGACCAGGTGTTTTCTTTAAAGGAATGGGATGTAGGATGTGTGCAAGGAGCTGAGCACCACATCCGGCTGCATGATGAAAGGCCATTTCGTGAGAGGTTTCGACGCCTGGCACCTGCTGACATAGATGATGTGAGACGGCATCTGCAAGAGATGCTTGCTGCTGGTGTAATACAAAAATCCAGACGCCCATATGCTTTACCTATCATGATAGTGAGAAAAAAGAATGGGACAGTAAGGATGTGCGTGGATTATTGCACCTTGAACCAGCAGACTATCTATGATCAGTATACAATGCCCCGCATTCAGGATGCCTTAGACTGCCTGAACGGTAGCAAGTGGTTCTCAGTGTTGGAGCTTTGCAGTGGGTACTACCAGATCCAGATGGCCCCAGAAGATCATGAAAAGACAGCCTTTATCTGTCCGCTTGGTTTCTATGAATTCATGAGGATGCCTCAAGGGATTTCAGGTGGCCCAGCCACTTTTCAACAACTGATGGAGCGTGAAGTGGGGGACATGAACTTATTAGAGTGCCTGGTATACCTTGATGATGTTATTGTGTTTGGCAGCTCACTGGAAGAACATGAGAGCAGATTGTTCAAGGTGTTGGACCGATTGGAAGACTTTGGCCTTAAGCTATCCATCGACAAATGTCAGTTCTTCCAAACCTCTGTAAAGTATGTTGGACACATAGTGTCTACCGAAAGAATAGAAACAGACCCAAGTAAAGTTGAGGCCTTGACCACCTGGCCACAGCCCCGCAATCTAAAAGAACTGCAAAGATTTCTGGGATTCTGTGGCTACTATCGGCGGTTCATCAAGGACTATTCAAGAGTGATTCGCCCTCTACTCAATCTTACTCAAGGTTACCCTCCTACTAACAAAAAATATAAGAGGTCATCTTCCCCTCAGGCTGAGAGAGTGTATTTTCGCCCCAATGAAGTCTTTGGAGCCCGATGGACACCTGATTGTGAAGCTACTTTTCATGAGATTATATATCAACTCACTCACGCCCCTGTCCTTGCCTATGCAGATCCAGCAAAACCCTATGTCCTACACACTGATGCTAGCCTGCAAGGTTTGGGGGCTGTGTTGTACCAGGAGCACGAGAATGGCCTGAGACCAGTAGCCTTTGCCAGCAAAAGTCTGACCCCGTCTGAAAAGAACTATCTGGTGCATAAGTTAGAGTTCCTAGCTTTGAAGTGGGCCATTATTGACCAATTCCATGAGTACTTGTATGGGGCTAAGACACCAGTAAAAACTGACAATAATCCTTTGACCTATGTGCAGACTTCAGCTAAGTTGGATTCTACTGGCAATAGGTGGCTTTCTGCATTATCTACATACGACTGTGCTGTTGAATACAGAGCAGGCCTGAACCACATAGATGCTGATGCTCTCTCACGGAGGCCTGTTCCCCAGAATGACTGGGTCAGACTGTCAGTACCTGATATTCAAGCACTCTGCCAGAAGTTTGACAGGGAAGAACAATTGTCCACAGACACAGTGGACTGTATGGTAGATTGTTTGGCACCCTCTGAGAATTGCATACCTGCTGCTTATTGCCACTTTTCTGCAATAGACATTGGTGCACTGCCTCAGCTGGACAATGACAGTATTCAGCGGGCTCAATCCCGAGATCCCATGATCAAATCAGCTCTAGAAGCCGCTCTACGCAGGGAAAGATGTATCCAAGTTACGCTCCACTGATTTGAGAACTGCATTGTTATACAAGGAAGGTCCTAAGTTGAAACTGATTAATAGACTGTTATACAGAGAAACAGTAGACAGAGGGGGACAAATAGATAAACAACAGCTAGTTTTGCCCACTGCCTTTCGAGACTTGGTGCTGAGGTCCCTACACAACCACATAGGGCACCTTGGCATAGACAGAACACTTGTCTTGGTGAGATCCAGATTCTATTGACCTAAGACGGGGGCTGATGTTGAACAGCACATTAGAACTTGTAGTCGCTGCTTACAGAGGAAAGCTTTGCCCCAGAAGGCTGCCCCCTTGTTAACATCACCACCAGCGCCCCCATGGAGCTGGTCTGTATTGACTTTCTAAGTTTGGAGCCAGATCAAAGAAATATTAGTAATGTGCTGGTGGTCACTGACCTTATACACGATATGCTCAAGCTTTCCCCACCAAGGACCAGAAGGCATCCACTGTGGCAAAAGTACTTGTAGAAAACTTTTTTGTTCACTATGGGGCTCCACAGAGAATCCATTCTGACCAAGGGAGAGACTTTGAGAGTCGTTTGATCAAAGAATTGCTTTCTCTGTGGGGAGTGCGAAAGTCCAGAACCACCTCTTACCACCCCAAGGGGGACCCACAGCCTGAACGTTTTAACCGCACTCTGTTAGATATGCTGGGCACCCTCCACCCCAAGGACAAGCCTAGATGGAGCCAACAAATCAGCACTTTGGTACATGCCTACAACTGCACCAAAAGTGATGCCACTGGGTTCTCCCCCTACCATCTGATGTTTGGAAGAGAAGCTCGACTGCCGGTAGATGTATGTTTTGGAGTTTCTCCTGATGGGGTTCTAGTTGACAACTATTTACAGTATGTGAAAAGTTAAAGGCCCAGCTAAATCATGCGTACCAACTGGCTCAAGCCATGGCTGCCAAAAGAAATCTGGCCAACAAAGAAAGGTATGATAAAAAGGTGAAAGCACAGGAACTCCAGGAGGGAGATCGGGTATTGCTAAGAAATCTGGGACTGCATGGCAAACACAAGATTGCTGACAGGTGGCACCATCGCCCTCACATTGTAGTGGGTAAACTAGATGATCAGCCTGTGTACAAAGTAAGGCCTGAGAATAATTCAAAAGATGTTAACACAATGCATAGAAATCATTTACTGCCCATTGGACAAATCTTGATTGAGTCTGAGCCCCCAGAAAGTGCTCCCTCTGGACCAGTGACCCAAGCCGCTGCTAAGTAAAAGCAAAGAAAGTCTGCACCTACTGATGCTGAGTTAAAGTGTTCCCCACAACAAGTCCCAGTTAAACATGACTGTCAGTCCGTGTCAGAGGAAAGTGAGTGCGACTTTGAATACCACCCTTCTAACGAACTGAGTCAATTGTTCCAAGGCAATCCCCTAGTCAATCATGGAGATGAAGCTGGGCCTTCTGGACTGCCTAAGCCCCCAGCTTTGTCCTTGTAGCCAATGCTCCCGGAAAGTGAAGTGCAAAGTATCAAGTCAGATGACATGGAATCACTGTGCATGGTGGAACTGTATGAGCTCTCAGAGGAGGAAAATGATGAACTGGAACAGACTGGTGATATACCAGAACAAGAAGAGTATTTCGAGTACCCTGACGGTTCACTGGCACTGCAGGAGAGCTCTCCCTGTGAAACAAGTGTTGTGACCCCTGAAATTGCAAATACTGGAGCTGACAGTGCCCCACGTTCTAACCCTGCTACCCCAAAAGAACCCCCCCTAGCAAGTAAAGATCACGCTGAAAGTGAGGACCAAAATGCAGAGACTATAACAGTTCCCCCTAGAAAGACTGGTAGAGCTATAAAGCCTGTAGTACGCCTCAGTTACGATTCTCCTGGGAGGCCTGTGGATTTGCCTCTCAATGTGGTCCACAAAGGAGTATATGTGTCCCTGAGCTCATTGCCCAAACTGAGCATAAGTGTTAACGCCAGGTTACTTGTTTCACCCTCTAGATATGGTGCCCCTGCCCCATCCAGCCCTAAGGTAGCTGATAGGGAAGGGCCCCCTTTCTTCAGGTTTCATGTGCAGGAAGTAATAACCTGAGTAAGGTACAATGTGTGTATAATGCTGTGTAAAAAGTAATGTGCTGAAAAGTTTCAGAAATGTGTTTATGGCAAAGGTGATATGGTGACTGATGATTACACGTATAAGCCTAACATGTTAGTGATGTAAATGTATATAATGTTGTATTGCAATTTATAAGGGTACCTACTTGACGCGGACGCCAAGTTTTTCCAGGCCAGAAAGAATGTAACCCCCGTGCAAATGGGGGTTCCCAAAAGTCTTCCAGGAGCTTGCCTGAATGCTCCAAGTTTGGAGGTGTTCGGCGTTTAAGCCGCTTAAGTGTGAGTGCTTTTAGAGCCTCTGGTACTGTCTCTTTAAGAGCTGCCTGCTTGTAGCCATAATTCATTGAAAAGGGGGGACTGTGTGTTCTAATGCCCGAATCCCGCTCGGGCTGCTGTCAATTCACCCCGTTTCTGCCGTCGCTACATGTGCAGAGGAAGCCTTGTTGAAAGATATAACTGTTTGCCAGAAATCATTTAGAGTGACTGAGAAAATGTAGTTTGTCTAACCTGTCTTTATTTCAGCACAAACTATTTCAGTGTAGCTCTTTCATTTTGTTCCTGAACTGCTGACTTGGACCAATCAGGATGATAGGGAGACCTTAAAATGGAGCCTGTGGACGAATCAGAACTTGGACTCTCAATTTTGAGCCAGCCACAAGGGGATTGTATGGGCAGTGACTCTGGGAAATGTAGTTTTGACCTTGGCGCCTTTTCGCACCAACAGAGGGAGCCCTGCAGTGATTGACAGCTGAATCCACCAACATAACTGGTGTGGAGCCAAAGGAAATGCCCTGCTCTGTTACGGGAAAGCTTAGATCAGTAGTGACAGTGAAGAGAGAAGAAGCCCTGCTTCTGCTACAGTGTGCAGTTTCACACAGGAAGCGCGTGTGAGGCCCTGAGATTTGGTCTGCAGCCGTTGTGAGCGCCAGTAAGGACTGAATCCGAGTTGTGAGGAGAAAGAAGCACCAGAAGTGCGGAAACCAGGCTCACCCTGTGGAAAACTGGAGATATCGCTGAATCGCGCTCGGTCTGTCAGGAACTGAAGCTGCTGTGTGTGCTCCCGGGTGTTTTGCAGTAAGTGCGATCGGGATCGAGGAGCAGCCTGCCTGGTATAGTACTTCCCTTTTACATATGAATGTGCGTAGTGCTTGTGGGGAATCGCTATTTCATGTCCCCTGTACTGTGAGCTGTATGCTGAAGCTGGAATCAAACCCCACCTTGTGTCAGACTAAATCCATTTATCATCAACTGCAGTTGGGTCCAGTTGCAAGGACCTTGTCTCCATGCCCTGTTGTTTCTGGCAGTCCAGAAAGAACATCCACCATCCAGTTCTCAGCTTGGGTATTGTGAGTACAAATCAGGGTATTCTCCCTGCAGCCTGTTATTAATTACAAGTGTGTCATCTGATTATTGCTGTTTCATTTCTTCACGAACTGAGCCCCAAGGCTCCGGATTATAATTTTTGTGTGCTTGTGTTTTTTCCATCAAAGGGCCCTAACCAGCTACACCGAACCTGGCTAGCCCCCCACCATCCCGGGTACCCAGCGTGTGACTTTCTAGGACCCTATATATGTGCACAGTACTGTGATTTGAACTTTGCAAAAACTAATCTACCTGATTGCCCTTCCCGTGCTGCTGTTCCCTAAATAAATCAGATTCATTGTTATTATACTATATACTGTCTGTGGTGTCAGTACATATAGAAACAGTATTGCATTTTGCTGTGTATGTTGTTTAACCTTGTTTTACAGGGGGTCCTCAGAGACGTGCTGCAGAATCAGTCTCGAGGGTAAGTGGTATCTATATATGCGAAAAGTGTTCATATGTATGGTATTGGGAAGGTAACTCCCGTGTACTGTGTGGGCCACTAGTGGGAACAAAGGGGGGTTGCAGTGTCCCAGAGGGCTGTACCCGAGCCAGTTTAATTACTATTAACCCTGACCTCTGGGTGGAGGCACCCGTCATAGAACCTAGGCCCCTTAACCTGTCACTAGCCCGACAGGCAGGGGTAATAGCCCTTGGGATAGCGCCACCTAGGGGTTACACAGAAATATAACAGAAGTTGCAGGTGGCATTACATTTATACATGGGCTGCTGTTTTAAAGGATTTGCCTTGGATTAAAGCCCCATGCCCATTAAATTGGACTGAACATTTATTAGTACCCCAAGGAGGTACAAGGTGTGTTTCGCGCTGTATATGTCAATCTATTTCTAACAGAGATCAATTCTGTTATTTGTCGAAGAGACTTAAGTTGAAGTCTGTAATAAATAAAAAAAAAAAATGTTGCTTGAGTTATCAAAATGGGCCCTTCCAGTTAGATCAGAACTTTTGCAGACTTTGGAATCTTGCACAACTGCTGGGGCCTGTGTAAGAAACATAGAAACATAGACTTTGATGGCAGATAAGGACTGCTTGGCCCATCTAGTCTGCCCATTTCCCTACCTACAGGATAGGCCGTAGATCCTAGTTAACCAACAGCCTATTTCTTCCTACCCCCCACAAGAATTGCCTTATGTCTGTCCCATGCATTCTTGAATTCTCCCACAGTTTTAGACCCCACAACCTCCTCAGGAAGGCTGTTCCATGCATCCACTACCCTCTCTGTGAAATAATACTTCCTCACATTGCCCCTGAACTGCCCCCCCTCTATCTTTAAATTGTGTCCCCTTGTTCTTGCACGTCTCTTTTTCTGAAAGATGCTACCCTCTTGGACTTTGTTGATTCCACTGAGGTACTTAAAAGTTTCTATCTATAGTAAGGGCAGATAAGAAGCAGCAATCAGGTGGTAAAGTGTGATATGATTAGTAAATGGAATTTTTCTGAAACTTTAATGTGCCTCCTCCCCATGTACGGCTTACCTGGCTCCACAGAGTCCCAGCTTGTTGCCACTGTTGCTCTCCAATCCCCAGGACTGCTGTCTGGGACCATTAGAGAGAGGAGCTGCAGTTCTTCAGCACCTTCTGTGCCAGTCATCTTCCGTGTCACTGCACCACACAGCCATTCTTTGCCTCCAAAGAAGGACCAATCACACACCAGACAGAACTGGGACTTCGTCATTAGTCACCCTGACCTGACTGGACTACAGAGCGCAACCGTGCACACAACACCTGGGGGCAGATATGTTGTCTGAGGGCAGGAGCCCTTGTGAAAAATAAAGACACTGTGGGCCATGGGCCCAGGACTTCAAATGCAGTTGCCATCTTAGCCAGCTATGACCCCTGGCAGCATGGTAACGGGGTCAGAGGGTTGCAGCACTAGGCCCCAGAGCCTGCAGAGAGAGAGCCACAGAGAGCTTCTGGGACAGGGGGGACATTGTTTTTGCCCAGGAGCAAGGTGACCAACCAACCATCAAGTGACAGCCAGACTCTCCCCAGAGATTGCCAAAGGGTCTACACCAATTGGATCCTCAAGTAAACCACAGAAGCTGTTCCAAAACTTTTTAGTTTGCTTCAGTTCTGCCTCAGAGAAGGCAAAGAGACAGAGCTGCTACCTAAGCTGCCAATGAGGGCAGCCTGCCTAGGGTTTCTACAGCCAGGGATCAGGAGGCACCCACTGGGATTAAACAGCCACACACCTGGACATGACTGCTGCATGCAAGGGTAAAACGAGAGAGAGAGCACTGAGGTCTGTAGCTGAACACATCTGTCTGCAAAAGTAAGCCACCATGCATGCATGCATTGAGAAGCTTTTCCAGAGACTGACCTAAGTGGTCCGAGTGCAGCTAGAACCAGCAGGACCTAAAGATACATAGATACTGTTGGCAGATAAGGTCCGCCAGGCCCATCCAGTCTGCCCGTTTATGCTGCCTGACAAAGCGGTCAGTGACCCTATCTGGTCACTGGTTTTAGCTTTTTCTTCCTATCTCTAATATTCCTTTATTCCTGTCCCATGCATGTTTGAAGCCTGTAACCATACGGGCGGACACCATTTCCTGGGGCAGGCTATTCCATGCATCCACCACCCTCTCTGTAAATAAGAATTTCCTGATACTTCCCCTTATGCAGCCACCCACCAGTCTCATGTTATGCCATCTTGTTCTGGCACTACTTTTAAAGTGGAATATGTTGTCCCCTTTCACCTTATTCATGCCCTTGAAGTAGTTGAACGTTTCTATCATGTCACCTCTCTTCCTCCTTTGCTCCAGCATGTACAAATTGAGGTCTCTGACTCTTTCCTCGTATGGCTTGTGATGTAGACCCTTCACCATTTTGGTCGCCCTCCTCTGTGCCATCTCTATTTTGTCAACATCCTTACGAAGGTGTGGCCTCCAGAACTGGACACAGTACTCAAGGTGAGGCCTCACCAGGATCTTGTACAGTGGAACTATTAACTCCCTCCTTCAACTTGTGATTCTCCTTCCAATACACCCCAGCCTCCCAGTGTCCTTCACCTCCCCCTTGGCCGTCTACCTTGTGGTCTTGAGGTCATCTGCGATTATGACCCCCAAGTCCCTCTCTTCCTTAGTAACTGCCAACAGCTCTCCCCCAACCTGCAGCTTGCTCCAGGGTTCCTGCTCCCCATGTGCATGATTTTGCACTTCTTTGCCTCAAACCTTAGTTGCCATGCCTCTGACCATCTCTCCAACCGTTCCAGGTCCTTTCTCATCCTTTTCACCTTTTCCAGGATATCTACCCTGTTGCAGATCTTGGTGTCATCTGCAAACAGGCAAACCTTTCCATCTAGCCCATTTGTAGTGTCACTGATGAAGATATTGAAGAGGACTGGCCCCAGAACTGACCCTTGATGTACCCCACTGGTCACCTCCCTTTCCTCTGATTGGGTTCTGTTTACCATGACCCTCTGTTTTCTGTCCCTTAACCAGTTTCTGATCCAGTTTACCACCTTGTGCCCCATCCCCCGGCTACCTAGCTCGTTGACCAGTCTCCTATGTGGGACAGTATCAAAGGCATTGCTGAAATCTAGGTAGGCAATATCACTGCCCCCAGTCTACTGCCTTTGTCACCCAGTCAGAGAAATAAATTACATTAGTTTGACAGGACCATCCTGCAGTGAACCCATGTTGCCTGAGATCCAATACCCCCATGACTTCAAGGAGCTCCAATATTCTTTCCTTGAAGAGTGTCTCCATTATCTTTCCTACTACAGAGGTTAGACTGACTGGCCGGTAGTTCACTGCATCTTCTTTACTACCACTCTTGTGAAGAGGGACAACATTTTCCCTTCTCCAGTCCTCTGGGACCACTCCAGTGTCTAGGGACTCACTGAACAAGGCTGCCAGAGAGGCTGCCAGTTCAGTTCTCAGTTCCCTTAGGACCCTGGGATGTATGCTATCTGGACCCATGGCTTTGTTCACCTTCAGCTTTGCAAGTTCTTCTAGGACCCTCTCCTCTGTGAAAGGACTGGTGTTTACCTCCTTATCCTTTGTTCTTTTAAAGTCTAGCTCTGGACCCTGCCCATGCCCTTCCACAGTGAAAACTGAACGGAAATACTCATTCAGGATTGCTGTTTTCTCCCTCTCCCTCCACTATCTCCCTCCCTGACTCCTCGAAGCTTAGCTACTCCCCCTTTGCCTCCTTCTCTCGCTAATGTAACTGAAGAATGCCTTGTCTCCTTTTATAACCGATTGAGCTATTCTTTCCTCTGTCTGCACTTTAGTGCATCTCGTTCCTTTTCCTGCCTCTCTCTGACACTTCTGGTACATTTCCTCTTTGTGTCTCCTTATATTTCCTGAAGGCTAACCTCTTGCCTTTACCTTTCCAGCCACCCACCTTGAGAACCAAAGCAGTTTTCTTCTCCTTTTACCCTTATCTATCAGCCTAACACATTGTTTTGTGACCTCCGCTATGGCTTCTTTGATGTGTGCCCATTTCTGCTCAGCGTCCTCCAATCCCCCTTTTTTTCCAGGTTTTCCTTAAGCTGAAGTCCCATCCTGGTAAAGTCCACCCTTCTGAAGTCTAAGACTCTTGCTTTTGTATGGGTTGACTGTATCCCTGTGTCCACCTTGAATCACACCATATGGTGGTTGCTGGACCCTAGCTGACCTTCCACTTTGAGCCCTGCTCTCTTGTCCCCTTTTGTCAGTACCAGATCCAGGATTGTCCAGTCTCTGGTAGGTTTCTGCACCAGTTGCCTAAGGCCAGCCCCCTCAAGGGAGTAAATGAAGTCCCGTGCCCTGGCCGAAGCCCCTGCTGGGATGGACCAGTCTATTTCTGGCATGTTAAAGTCTCCCATCAGTAATATCTCTCCCTTTGCTGTCATGTCATGCATGTTTTCCAGCAGCAGTTTGTCAATTTCTTCTGCCTGAGCTGGGGGTCTGTAAATGACCTCTGAGTGAATGGCTGTTCCATTGCCTGAATCAAAGGTGACCGAAACTTCCTCTGTTTGCTCATACCTGTTCTGAATTTCAGTTGTCTTGATGCTCTCTTTGGTGTAGAGGGCCACCCCCTCCCCCACCCTTTTTACCTTCCCTGTCTTTTCTGAACAGGGCATAACCGGCTACACTTATGTCCCAGCTGTGGTTCCTGGTGTACCATGTTTCAGTTATGGCCACTATGTCCAGATCAGCCTCCGTCATTACAGCCATCAGGTCTGGGACCATGTTCCCCAGACTGTGGGCATTCGTGTGCATGACTTTCCATGGAAAGTGTCATCCCTTCATCCCCTCCTTGTGTTTTGCCCCTTGTATCATCTTACTATTCCTGGTATATTTTATGAAGTGCTTCCCTTTTGCTACCTTTCTGGTTACTTGTGGATTAGGTCTTTTTGTTAACGATATCATCTGGCCCTGTGTACAGCCTTTCCTGCCCTGTATCTGCCCCCAACATAAAGTCCTGGTCCTGCTTGATGCGTGGCCTAACCTGTGGGGAAGGGCTATCTGAATCTCCCCACTCCTGACAGCCCCCCCCCACCATGGCTAGTTTAAATGCTTGCTCAGGAGCACATAAACTTCCCATTGAGGACAGACTTTCCCTCCCCAGAAGGATGCAGGCTGTCTTTCTTGTACAGGTGTGGACCATCCCAGGTGGTACCCCAGTCCCCAATGTAGCCAAAGCTGTTTTCCCCACACCAGTGCTTCAACCACTTGTTGAAGCTATTGATCCGTTGGTTTCTTCCCCTCCCAACTGGTAGTACCTCTTTGAATGTAACAGAGTTAACTACCTCCCCCAGGCACCTACCCAAATCCCTAAAATCCTCCTGAACCTTCTCCAAGCTAGCCCTGTCTTTGACTAGGTCATTTATCCCCAGATGAACAATGACATCCAGCCCCCCCCCCAGCCACAGACATAGCGATTCTGTGGATCTGCTCCCCCTCCCTCAGAGCTGTGCCTTCTGGGAGACACTTGACCTCCTTCTCCATCTTGATGTCTGTTCCAAGCTCCATACCCTGAACTACTGAGTCTCCCACCAGAAGAAGCTTCCTCCTCTCCTGGGTTTCTCTGGCCCCATCCCCTGAGCCCCCCTCCTGGTGGACCTGCTCATCCTCCCTGGTCTCAACCTTGGGTTCCCTTTCAGGGCTCTCCCTCTCCTTGAGATCATCGTATTTGTTCCTTAGTTGGACCGGGTGGGGGATGTGCTTGAGTTCCACCTTACTCAACCTCCCTGAGCCCATTGTAGTCCATCCAGGCCTCTGTCTTGGCAATCTCCATGGTAGTGGCTGGTGGTATGGTGGTCCCTGGGTGGGCAAAGGTTTCCAATACTCCTGCCAGCTGTGCACGGAGCCTGTCCACCTCCTCCCTCAGCCCAGAATGGTGCCTACAAATGGGGCAGCACCACAGTTCCCAGAATGTTCTTCTGAATACCACTGCTCTGCACCCACTGCACTGCACCACTCCTTGTGCCATCCCACATACTCCTGATGTATGCTCTTCTACTTCTCTACTTATTTTTTGTGTGTTTTTTTATTTGTTTGTTTTTTGTGTGTTTGTTTGTTAATGTATCCTATGTGGAGGGATGACCCACCCACTCTCTAGCGCTCGCACCTATAAAGGAAGAGTTAACCCTGGGTGGGTGGGTTGTGGGGTGGGAGGGATTTAACTAACGCAGCTCCCTAGCCAGAAGCAATCAGCCCCTCTGTATTCAGATTCTGCTGCACCGGCCCAGACTCTTGGGCCAAGAAATTCAGCAAAATGAAGCAAGCTTAGCAAACACAAAATAATTTCAGTTCACACACCTGTAACTTGATGCCTGCTGAGTGGAGACACCTCAGGCCAGAAGTTGCTAGAAGCCTTAGAATGCTGGTTTAAACAACGCTAGCCCTTGAATAGCTTGGGCAAAGAAATTCAGCCAAATTAAGCTATGTGCTGATCACCCCAATTAGGTGAGCTGCAGAGGTCTTGATCCTCAATATCCCCTTAGAGCATACCTCTCAACTTACACATTACGAGGAACGCTCCTCATTTTACTTCACAAAAGCCCCTTGTTCCACATTGTGAGGACTTGTTCCACATTCAAAGTCAACATTTTTAAAGCAAAAATCCATAGTAAATGATGCAAAAAATATATTATTCAATTAATAACAGACATTCTGAACATAAATGCAACATTTTAACAGTCTTTTGAGCTTCTTAAGTAAAGATTTAATCAAGTGTTCCACATTTTGCCCATTTGTTCCACATTTTGACAGGCAATGTTCCACATTTGGGGGACAAATGGTTGAGAGGTATGCCTTAGAGAGGAAAGAGTGATGGAGTGAAATCCCAGCTGATCTGCAGAGGTATCACAGAGAGAGTGACCAGCAAAAGTGCACTGGTGGAGGTGTTGGAGGCGCGACAATGCAGCTGAGATAACCGACCAGAGAGCTGAACTAGAAACACAGAGGGGCCGGCGTCTGGAGGTCTGTTGGGTCGGGAAGCCATGAGTACTGAATTAGAGTCTATGATTTGCACAACCTTGTAAATCATTTAGATAGAGCCATACAGTTGGGCTTCAACATATGGACTAGGCCATCTGTCTGGGATTCCAGATTTTGGGTTTGCGTATTTGTTTTCAAGTGCACCAGTGCCTGCGAACTGCACGCAACTGTGACAGGCCTACACTAATCCAATGGCTGGGTTCCAGTGACACACCAGGAGCTCCCTAGGACTAAGGGTTATTAATGCAAGTACTGTACCAGTAGGGGGCATGGGTAGTCCCAACAGTACAGCTGATCAGAGGCACTGTGGAGGTGGTGGGATTGGTTGCACTATATTTTGGGCTGTGCCAAAAAAGGCACACAGCAGGATGAGGTGCACACCTTGAGAGCAAAATATATAAACCAGCCACAGTTAAGCTGCATAAACTTGATTTATTTTAACATCCATATGGTAAGGACGACACCAGTCAGACAAACACTGTCAAGGTGCCTCGGCGCTTTGACCATATGTGTCTTCCGCGGGGCACCGGGAAGACCAGTCAAATAAGAGAGCAACCAGAATGTTGATATATTTTGCATTGTTTAACCCATTTCTCCCCAAAGTACCTTGATTTTGATTCTGTCCAAAAAAAACTTTATTTGTTTGCAATCCTTTTCTTGTGCATATTGGTATAACATTAAGATTCATATTTTGCTACAAGTGTTACTGTACTGTGTGGGAGCTGGGTGTGGTGTGCTAGCAGGGACCATAGTGGATTCGTATTTTTTCCCAGGGGCAGTACTAATTTATTACCTAGCCCACTTAATCTTTCCCTGGGTGAAGGCACCACACAATTTAACATCTGAACTTTATCACATCTTTGGGTACCGAATTCCCACAGGAGGTATTGACCTAGACCCCTCAACCTCATTTAAGCCCATAAGGCAGCGTTAGTGTACTGTTGTTTACTGTAAGCCAGTACTGTAGGAAAATCAACGTACCAATGGTACTAAGAGGGGTCAAACTTCCCTGAGCCGAAACAGGACCCCACTAGAAATGAGATGTAGCATCTTACTTGGGCTATCCTATGTAAATAATTTGCTCGTACGGTATTTTAGGATGCAGTATATGAACAGCTACATAAATGTAAATTCTATACTGTTCTTCAGTCTAGGCACTACCAGTACGTAATCAAAATACCAATGACACTGAGATGTGTCAAAGCTCAAATGACTGGAAGTTAACTACATAAAAAACAAGAGCTGGCTACAGCCAACCAAGACTTGTTTTGCAGTGGAGTTATCTGTTACGTTGTGTTTTGTAATTTATTTTCATTCAATTTTCTGTACATACATTGAAAATTGACTTTCTTGGTTTAAGGATACAGCAACTTGATGAGAAATGATACAGATGGATATGTCCCTTATCAACACCCAGTGAACACAGAAGGGCTGCACTAAAAATATTTAAATAAGTTACATCATTGCATCTATAGGCTTAATACACCATGACCTTGGGCCATAGTTAACAAAATATCAGTGCAACATAAAGCTCTCTGTGCCCTGTACTACAGCAGTTGGTCCATGAATCCTAAATAACGATAATAGTGCCCGAAGATATAAAGTTCATACTGACTTAATAGCCAGAGTATAATGTCTTAAGTGGTACCCTTAATTATCACTTGGTTAAAAATAAACAGGCATTTTCCAAAATTTGAGCCATAGTAATAGCTAAAACAAAAACTTAATACACCAAAAAACAAGCAGTCTAGCATTGACTGTAAGTGTGCAACAGCTCCATTAATGGTGGTATTTTTAGAACTGAGTCTCCAGGTCCTCATATTAAACTACGTAGGGGAGAGTACATCAGCCTCTACAGCCCTCTTTCCTTCACGAAATGTTGTCCTTGTCAAACAAACAGCAAGAACTAGTGGCCTGTAGAGGTAAACCCCAATTAAATCAGCAAAACAAACTGAAGGACTCACCTCCCCAGCATCTCTGCCAGCCAGGCACCATACCAGAAAACACATGGATTCAAGGAACCTCACCCAGCCTCCACAGTGCTCCACATTACTTATCCATCTTAATACAAAAAGAACGATCGTAACATTTAATTAATAAAGAATGAGAACAAGGTCTAAGCAACCAAAGTTCACAAATTCATTCAGCTAGTATATTCCTTGTCAGAATCCTCTGCCTCTCTTAAAATTGCCCTGGCTGCAAAGTCCTGCCGAATCTTCTTCAACTGTCGACCAGCCTCTTTAGGATCATTATATACTGTAAATAGGTTTTCCCAACATAGGATATTCAAATTTGGCTTGGAGTTGCAGATACTGAGAGGCCTCCAGTTCTTTCAGGCCCCCTCTGATTGTGCTGAAACATCAGTGCCACTGCTGCATTGCAAAACTTGTATAACCCGGTCTCATCAGGGAGATACAGTGTCCCTTTGTTTTTTTGCCACATTCAAAGTATTATCCCTTATGGGGGGGGGCCCATCGTAATGATCATCATCATGGTACAGGGTAAGTCTGGATTATCAGGCCTTTTACATGACGTGACCCTATACACCTTGTGTATTTGTGAGGCAAGCTTTATCCTGTACAAGTCCTGCAGTAAATTCACCAGATAAGTTACTGGGTCTCGAGTCTCCCTGTCTTATCTCCATTTTCAAGATGTTCTAAACAAATGCTCAGCAACTTTTTTTCTTGAATTAGTCCAGTCATTGTCGCTGAGGGCTTATTTGAAGTCTCTGCTGTCAATTTTGCCATGAGTTCTACTGCCTCCACCTTGCTCTCCACCACACTTATCGTTGTATTAAAAGTATCCATCTTTTTTTTTGGTCCATGTCTTTGATCATTCTTTCCTAGTCCCTCACCACACATAGAACATCTGTCAGCATGGGGCCATCCTCCCTGCTCTCAGCTCCCCCAGTGCCTTCTTTACTTGCATGCTGCTGTTTTTGTTTTCTGTCCATCCTTTGGCTTCACTATTCTGTATCCCTCCAAGTTTTGCACTGGAGAACACTTCTACCTCCGCTTTGCCACCGAGTAGTGTTCCAGAGTCAATGTTGACAAGAAAATAATTAGGTCTTTTACTAAATATACAATGTAGTGTTTCAGAGCTCCCTACAGTGCGGGAGTTTCAGTCAGTAGCTGGCCATGCTGACGTCGGCGTTATCTGTTGTTCATGAATGTGAGGTAAGTGTTTGTCCCAGGAACCTACAGTATCTGTTGGCTATAATTGTGAACCGTCCTGGAAACCTGCCCAATCTTTGCCTGAAACTGTTCATTTTATTCTCCTACTAAGGTCCAGAGAATTAAGATGTGGCGTGTTAGAGTTATGTATTCTGGCCTCCACGAGAAGGTCCAGAGGTGAGCTGCTGCATTTGCACTTGATGCAAGGATGAGATCTGGCCACAGGACAGAACATTGTGGAGCATTCTACAGTATGTGAGGCACCAGGCAACAAAAGCCTGCACCAGTGTTGTTTATTTAAATGTAGTTTGCCAGGTAAGCAATACAAAGTATCATAAAGTCTCGTTTACTTATGCGACCTGGGAAGGGAGTAGGGGTGGAGGGAGGAGGATAGGAAGCATAGTTAGTAACCAACCAAGCATAAATACAGTTCGGTTAAGCCAGTGATTAAGTACACAGCAGTATAATAGTATGCAATTCTGTGACATGATGAAATCCACAAGACAGTAAAAATAAAGGGAGTTACATTAAGAATGGGGCACAACCTCAGTTCTATGACATGGAGGGCCGAGGTGCGAGGCACCTCATCTCCTGCCATGCCAGTGACGTGGGTTCAGAAATGGATGTGGGTCACTCAGGGAGGACAATTGAGTGTCCCTGAAACCGCTGTCCTCCCTCAGGGAAGGAAAGGGGTTACAGCATCCCGCTACTCATCTGCCGCCTGGAGGAATTTGGGTGGTAGTGCAGCAGGGTCCACATACAGGATGCTAGGGGCATCTCCAAGGAGGAGGGAGTATGCACATCGCATCCATGGCAAGTGTGGCAGTCCCTTGGCTGAAAAAGTGGAAGAAATCCAGCCACAGGATGACACCCGACCCCTTGCAAGCTCGCACCAGTGACCAGGCACCTCAAAAGAGACCTTCTGGCAGAGGGTGAGAAGGAGTGAGGCCAGTCCATGAAGAAGCTGAGTGATGGGCTGGCGGGGTCAGATGGGGGTGGCTGGGCAGCCAAATGTGCACAAATGAAGGACTGAAAAAAGAAAGGGCACAACCTAGCTGCTGTAAACAGCATCCCCTAACTATGGTCAATGTCTGGATGCAATGGTAGGAGTTTCATCAAAGCATACAGTACCCCCAGATGTAAGCCCTTGTAACACAAGCTGAATCCCATATTAACTAGGTAGCCTCTTCTACTTTAACTGACTAGGCACATAGAACCCCAAACAAACCACTTATGTCTACACAGCAGTATAACAGTATGCAGTGTTGCTACATGATGAAATCCACAAGACAGTAAAAATAAAGGGAGTTATTTTAAGAATGGGGCACAACCTCGGTTCTATGACATGGAGGTGCTGGGCGCCTCTTCTCCTGCCATGCCAGTGGCCATGGGTTCAGAAATGGATGTGGATCACTCGGGGAGGACAATTGCGCGTCCCCAGAACAGCTCTCCTCCCTTAGGGAAGGAAGGGGGTTACAGCATCCCGCTACTCATCTGCCGCCTGAAGGAATTTGGGTGGCAGTGTAGCAGGGCCCACATACAGGACGTTGGGGGCATCTCCGAGGAGGCAGAATATGCACATCACATCCATGGCACATGCAGCAGTCCCTTGGCTGAAAAAGTGGGAAACAAAACAGCCACAGGATGACGCCCGACTCCCTGCAAGCCTGCATCAGTGACCAAGCACCTCAAAAGAGACCTTCTGGCAGAGGGTGAGAAGGAGTGAGGCAAGTCCTGGAGAAGCTGGATGATGGGTCTGGCGGGGTCAGATGGGGGCGACTGGGCAGACAAATGCACACAAATAAAGGACTGAAAAAAGAAAGGGCACAACCTGGCTGCTGTAAACAGCATCCCCTAACTATGGTCAATGTCTGGATGCAATGGTAAGAGTTTCATCAAGGCATACAGTACTCCCAGATGTAAGCCCTTCTAACAAAGCTGAATCTCATACCAACTAGGCAGCTTCTTCTACTTTAACTCACTAGGTGCATAGAACCCTAAACAAACCACTTATTATGCCTATAGTGAGCAGAAATAGATAGACTGATGGAAAGAATAAGGAAGGGGCTGGCCCAGTGGCATGGAGGGCTGAGGCATCTGTGTCTTACCTCCTGCCATGCCAGCGACCCATGTTTGCGGTGCGAGCGGGCCACCAGGGGTTGGCTGGGGAGGGAGAGGATCGAGCGTTTGGAGGACTGCTCTCCTCTCCTGGGGAGGGGTGGGAATGGAGTCCACTGCTTGACTGGCCTCTGGCGGTGGCTGGGGGCTGGCGCATCAGATCCACAATGTAGTGGGTGGATACAGGGCAGACGCCTGGCATGCCACATGTGGAAGCATGCACGGCTCGGCCATTGGTGTCATTGCACGTCTTCTCTCCACGCTCGAGGCTGGAAAGTAAAAAGAGAAAAAGGAATCCTGATCAGCGAGATGATGCCAAACTCCCGCAGGCACAGCACCTGGCCAGCTGGCACCTCGTGGAAGCAGAGGTGAGTCCGGTAGATGCCAGAGTGACAGGACTGGGTGGGGGTGGTGGAAGGGGGCCAGTCGGGGAGAGAAAGAAAGTAACAAAAAAAGAAAGAATAAGGAAGAAGAATATTGTGTAGGATGCATAAATGGTACAAGGTAGATGTGTTCCAGTTTGTGTGGTTTCAGTAAACTCATACAATCTAAAGCCTGAAGCCCAGCACATAGCATCATGGGTATGCAGATCTTTTGGGGGGGGTAAACTGAATGGAACTTGTCTCCACCATAGAGATGTTTCAAATATATATATATATATATATATATACACACACACACACACATAGACAGCATGTGGCAAAACAGGGACGCAACCTTTACGATCTCTATGGGGCTATTAGGCAAATGATGTATACAAACTCACTGGTTTCAAATGGTACAACATTCTGCTGACTATGTCACTATGCAAGCCGCACCATAGCCAGGACACGCACAGTAAAAAGTAATGTTAATCTTTCTAAAATGCACAATCTTTTCTCCTACCAAAATTTACAAAAATGAGATGCAAAGTGCCTGAGTGAGGAGACAAGCTGCAACATTCTGCGTTAGCTGCAGGCATCTGATCTGGCTAAATGCATTATACTACTTGAAGCAGCAGTGCAATGAAAAATGTTTTTTCCAAAAAACTAGGTTCAGCTACGGATAATAAAAATATTAGCATACCTGTCAAATCTACTTTTCTAGGTATCTCTTATGCTGCGGACCATGTTTTTTTTTTTTATTTTCTCGATCTTAATCCTTGCCAGGTCTACAGTGCTATTTCTAAGCCAAATATGGCAGCTATCTTTTTTCTTGAGAAAAAACTAAGCTAAAACATTTAGGAAATACTCAGAATTTGGTAGAACTACAAAATGTTACCACCAAATAAAACAGGAAGATGCCTGGAATTTTTTATAGTGAAAAAAGGTAGGGTGAAATTTTTTAACCAATTTCGTTGTGCTGCTTCTTTAAGGTAACAGAGGGCTGTAATCTTTTCACATTTTCAGTTTCAAGAAAGGGGTAAAATCTGGCAATGGGAGAAGCAGCTGCTAACTACATTCAACAATTGGGATTCTGGGGTCAGACCCTTATAAGAACAATGGTGCTCCTAAATTGCTGACAACCTTTTGTTACAAGCTGAATCCTATAATGTTGCCTCCACTCAGCACAGAAGCAGACACATTTGAACTCTTTGATTGCTGTAGTGAGCGGAAAAAGGTCAAGTAATTTACAAACATATGAGGTTGCCAGCAGAAGAAGGCCATAAGGTCTATCAAGTCTGCCTGACGTGGAGTCCCATGTCATAGTGTTTACACTGCCCCCTCATACTCTTACCTTCTCCTTTACCATGTCCCAGACCCTCTTGAAGCCACCAATCATCTTCCGATTGACAGCCTCTGCTGGAAGCTTATTCTACTCTGTCACCGCCATCTCTATAAAGAAGTTTCTCTTGACTTGAACCTCCACCTCAACAGTTTGTAACTGTGCCCCCTTGTGTTTTTGTTTTCATTTAAAGGAGAACTGTGCTGAACCTGTAAGTCATTTTTCCTTGTAGAAGCTAATTTTAAAATACTGGTTCAAGTTCTGTTATTGTTCTATCTTTGTGGGCCTATTAGTAACCTCAGTGGTGGTTTCTGATTTACACTCTGGTGCTGAGTGCCATTTTAGAACTGTATGATTTTGTTTATGTCCCTTGCTTAGCTCTCCCATTGTTGGTACAATGCATGCAAGTTCTACAACAGAATTTTGCAGTTGGGAGGGACATAAACTACATCATACAGTTCTAAAATGGCACTTTACACCAGGTCTGTTTTGTATTTATCGTTTTAATAATTTTGTAACTTAATTATCATTGTTGCAGGGAGTTTTATTTTATTTTTTTATTTATTTAGTTTTTGTTTACCGGGTAGGTGCACTAGCCATAGCAATGACTATTTTCAGGCACGACCCGGAATTTTTTTTTTCACAAAAAAATGTATTTATTTTATTTATTTTTATTTAGTTATTTAGTAGTAGTTTTTATATGCACTTGTATACTTAGTGTTGTTTATGTTAATCTGTGTACTTATTGTTCTAATGACTTGGGACATTCTGTAAATGAGACTTGTTTCTCATAGAACCTATTCTGTAATTTACTCAACTTTTAAATAAAAACATAAATAAATAAAAATAAAAAACAGTGTAAATCAGAAACAACCACTCAGGTTACTTACAGACCTATATAGATGAAACAATAATAGAATTGGAACCCTATTTTAAAAAATAGCTTCTCCTGGGAACGATTGCTTCCAGGTTCAGCGCAGTTCTCCATTAAGCTCAAGAGAGTCCTGATACCTTTAAGGTACTTGAAGGTTTCTGTCGTGCCCCACCCAAGTGAGTACATACCCTGGCAAAGCGATCATGAACTGTCCTTGACAATACATGAATTATTCATGAAAAGTTCATGAGTTGAGACCATGAACGTGCATCAAAGTTCAGCAGTCATGTTCATGAATGTGAATATGAGTTGTGCAAGAACAACAAATAGGCAAAGTGTGTTCATGAACACTCTTGAACACAAAGGTTCATAAAGGTTATTGAAAGTTTGTGAAATTCATCTACTGATCTTTTTAAGACACAGTCCATCAATATTTTTAGTGACCAGAAACACCCTGCTTTCATAATATTGGTTAATTCATCAGGCAGACCTGTTTAACCCTATTCATCCTTTTGTAATGGATGTCTTTTTATACAATGCATTTTACAAAAAGTAGTTTACCTTTTACTTACTTTTTTGTTTTTCATGCAAATTAAATCACTGCTCAGCAGAGCCGGATTAACCTTTCGTGGGCCACGGCTCCAAAAAGTTGTGTGAGGTCCCCCCATCCCCACCCAATCGACCTGCCCCCCGCCACCAATGTGTTCTACTTATTTTTCCCAAATTCCCCTTTATTAAGATAAGATGGAAATAGGCCATTTAAGCATTTTTTTTTAATCAGCAAAATATAACTATGCAATATTTGACAATATAATAATATGGCAACATATCTGGCTGGCAGTATAGCCTAGGGGTTTGAGTAATGAGCTTGGTACATCTAGAAGATCTGTGTTTGATTCCCACAACCTCCACTTGCATACTGTGTGACTCTGAGCAAGTCATGTAATCACACCAGTGCTCCCAGGTCACCCCTGAAAACAGGCACTTGTGCCTAGTTGGCCTTACATGGTTATCAAAGAATAAAATATCAGTTACAGAGGCCTACATTCTTTCTGGAATGTTGTCAGGGTTTATCCTTCCCAATATAAGTGTTCTGTTTCCCTGCAAAGAACTGGAGCAAATGAGACTGCTGCTGACTCCCTAGACCAAAGGAGTAGCTCCACAGACATAAAGACCAGATGAAGGGGTGGTGCCCCCAAAGCATCTCAGATTTTGATGGTTGTGACATACAAAAAGGAGGATTTTTCAGACTGAATTTGTATGGGGAGTGAGGACAACTGAATCGTTTGATGCCACTGGACAAACACTGAGAGCTAATTATTGCATTGCAGTGACTGGTTTACAAGATTTACTGTCTGGCCAGCCTGGTGGCACTGAGGGTTGAGGTGCTGGATGCCACACCTTGCTCCACGCTGGTGACCCGGGTTCAGAAGCAGACTCGGGTCATTGGGGGTTGGCCGGGGAGGAGAGGATCGAGCGTCTGGAGGACCGCTCTCCTCTCCTGGGGAGGAAGGGTGCTGCACCCTGCAGATCTGGCAGCTCCCAGTGGGGACTGGAGGCATCGCAGCTAGCAGAGGCATGTGCAAGGGGTAGGGGTGGTGTCAGTGGATGTCCTGCGTACGGGTGCAGGAGTGTGCCCATCACATGCTGACATCATTGCACATCCACACCCCCAGGGAAATGGAAAAAGCAGAAAAGCCCTGTCACCCGGGTAGGTGAAGGCGAGACTCCAAGGATGGCACCCACGCTCACTGCTGGATCCTTCTGGCTGGCCTCCAGCTCTCATCCTCACTCCAGCTGCAATCTAGATTCTAGATAGTATGCTGGAGGAGTTGGCAGCCCACCTATGGGGACTCAGAGCCAGGGGGCTGGTAGGTAAGGGTGAGGCATGAGAGCACCCCAGGAAGGAGGCTGGACTGGAGGATCTCAGGCAGAGCAGGAGGACACCGTGCCCAGTGGTCCACGCTGAGAGAGACCTATGGGGCCAGTGAGTAGGAGGCCTAAGTAGAGCTGAAAAAAAAAAAAGATTTATTGGCTTTTATCTGATGAAGCAACTGATACAAAATGCCACAGATACAAGAAGGCTGTATCTGGTTGAGGGTCCTGCATTCATTCTAGTCCTCTTTTTTTCTCTAGGAATTCTGTCATTCATTGGAGAGTAACTGTTTCCTTGGCTTGTGTGTTTTAAACTGCTCTTTCCCCTGCAGCCTGTATATATTCCTTTACTAGCCACTTAGTCTTTGCTTAATCACACACGTGTATCATGCCAAATTTAAACAAAAAGAGAGAGATCCAAAAGCACAATAGAAATAAACAATATGTAAACTGCAGCACCATCCTGTTTAGTCATGCGATCAAAGAGCATCATATTATAAATAAAATCCCAGTGGATTTTGTTTTACTCATAGAAAGATTACTGTCCCAAAAATATAAAGACACGGATGGGTTGCCGATGGAAAGGGACATCTCTAACCAACAAGGACAATACAAATGAAATGTTTAAAGGCCTGACATACACACAGCTTTCTTGAAATGTCAGAACCCAGCACAAGCAAATACACACAGCTTTCTTGAAATGCCAGAACCCAGCACAAGCAAATACAACATGCAACAGACATTAACTGTGTAAGGAAGGATGATTCAGTTTTCATCTACATGCCCTTTCTGATAAATAACAGAATGGGATGAGCTTCAAATAGATTTAGAATTTCGTGTAAATGAGCTCTGCAGTTGCTAGTTATGACATTTTTTTTTGTTTGCTAGTGACCGGGGCACCGTCTTAAACCTTTATATTCCTTCGCAAGGATAGCCATGGGAGAAGACTAAGAACTGCACAATGCATTTACTGTTATAGCTTTTGTTGTCATGTACAAGGCGCCACTGGACCCAGTCAAGAGATCATTTATTTCACACACTCTGCAGAGTTTTGCCACTGTGATAGTGAGCAGAGTAGTATCTTGCGCTACCCTGAACAGCAGTGTGCACAGTTTCATTAGTCAGACAGGCATTTTTCCTCAACAAAAAGTTTGGAAAGCTGTGCTTCTTATTCTTGTGCTTTGATGAGAGATAGTCAGTTTGTCGACTCTTGAGTTCTTAACACACATTTTTGTGTTATGATATACATAACAAACTGGACCAATTTTAAAAGTCTGCTGGAGATGGTATTCTGTTTGCTGCTTTACAGGTTTGCATAGATGTACGGCATGCTGAAAGATGCTTGGCTGCTAACTATTATTAATAGACAGATGTTAGTCACTCATACAGTATAACAATTCTGGCACCTCATTTCTAGATAAAAATCATTGTTTTGAAGCACATATCTTGAATGAGTAAAAGGCACTTGAAGACAACTGAAGTACAGTACCACTGAACCTAAAGTTTCTAAGCTTTACACCACGTCTGAGAAAACCCTACTTATCTGTTTTCATCACATTCAGTAAATTTGCTTTTTCGCTGTATAAACCACCAAGAAAAGAAGCTCGCAACTGTTGACTGCAAACAATCTCTTCATCTCTGAGCAGTAGCGTAGCAAATTCCCAGAGGGCCTGGGTGCAAGTTAATGTTACAGGGCCCCTCTCCAGTTTTGAATAAACATCAAAATTATGATTTTGGACCCTCAAACCTCGTGGGCCTGAGTGCCACTGCACACCCTGCACCCTTGAAGCTACGCCCCTGCCTCTGAGTACAGTATTAGTATAATTGTGTCCGCAAAGTCATATTGCTTTTGGCTTTGCCTTTTAGATAGATAGAACCAGGGTTGTTATTGGAATACTTGGACATTCTCTGCTGAAAACCCTGGCTCCAGAGTCATGCATCTCTCTCTCTCACACACACACACACACACACACATACACAGAAGGGGGGGGGCGAAACACAGGAAACCGCAGCACCAAACAAGCAAGTAATAATAACTGATACCCAACCGCTGTGCTGCCAGTCAAACTTTCCAGCCCATGCCAACCTTTTCCTTTACGTGACTTAGGAGCAACGGGAGGTAACTGCTACAAATAAATAAACAAAAACAAGCCAGCAGACTTTAACCTATGGCCACTGCCCCCATGCTGTTGTTAACAGTACGGATCAGGGACAGGGATTCCTTTACCTGACTTAGCTCAGGACTAGGGAGGCCAGAAACAAAACAAACACCAGCAAAGAAGCAAAAAAAAAAAAAAACAGCCAGGTTAGGGAATGGGAATATTTACCCAGCTAGTTCATCCACATCAGGCAGGCACCGGCGCTGATTCCATCAGCCAACACCACACCAGCAGCTTTATTAAATAATTCAGGCTCCCTCAACAAACTGCTCTGGCTCTACTTGGGACCGGGTCACCAGGAATAGTCTTGCTGGGTTGTTCTGCTCGAGTCGGGGGTTGGGTCTGGTTTCTCGCGGCCACGTGCCACCTCAGTCTCTGCTGCTGTCTTACAACAAAAGGAAATGGAGGTAAAAGCAGTTGCTTAAAGAGCCCGCTGCCAGTACTCACCACTCCCCCTCACACCAATTAGCTTAAGACAAGAGCCGTGAAGGGAAGATGAGATCGGACAGGATGTTTTTTGTTATGCACTATCCCCCCATGACCTTGCTGAGCCTGACATCATTTAGCAGCTGGGGGGCTGCCTGCCATCTCTTGCTGGGCCGTTGGCCTAGATTTTTGATTTTTGTGGCTGCCAGCAGTGCCAGTAACTAAGGTCCAGAAGATTGGACAGTGAGCCCCCTTCCAGTGTGGGGCCTGGCACTATGGTGCCATTAGCGCCATTGTAAATCCACTATTGCTGCTCGGGTTCCATTCATAAATACACCTGCCCAATTGCTATTTAAATCAACAAATTCTGCAACTCTTTTAAAATGTGGTGAGCTTAAATGTAAGCCCTTTTTCAGTGCTCAAATAGTTAACTGCCTACAAAAGATTTGATTCTGTGATGCTTTATAACTTTTTCAATGGGAAATTGTGCATTCCAATATGCAAATTAGTTATGCAAATTGTTTTTGTCCTGATTCATCATGGTCCATTAAAGGTTAAGCAACTCCATGAACTTTGTGCTGCTGAGCAGTTCATGAACTGAGCTGAAGAACAGTTGGAGAACTGTGGCGGATGTCCATGAACAATTCATGAATGTTCATCAAAGTTCCTGAGCTGATGAACTTCATTTCACCTGGGTATTCAGGCTTCTCAGCCTTTCCTCACATGGGCTATCGTGCTGGCCCTGGATTATCTTTACATCCCTTCTCTGCAATGCTTCAAGCTGGTTTATATTTTTTTCTCGGCTAGGGACTCCACTACTGCACACAGCACCTCAGGTGTGGATGCACCAAGGATCTGTATGGTGACAGGATCACCTCCTTCCTTCTTCTGGTGAACCCTAAGGGCAATAAAGAATCACCTATTTTCAGGTCCAGTTCGAACGTGGAATTGTGGGCCAGTTCAATATTTCTGCTAAAAAGCCAGCCTGTCATTTCTGTTGGATGGAAATGCCTGTTTATGTTTTCTATTAAGCTTCTAACGATTCAAAGATATGCTTGTTTTCTCTAAGTCTAGTGTAAAGATACAGTTCCATCTGGAACTTTGTTTAGGAACAGATGACATATGTGGTGCTGAATACATGTAAACAGGTATGTCATAAGTACTATCAATTTTGCTCAGTGAAGTTTTTTTGGAAGGCTACAGTCTGTGGTTCAAGGGGGCGGTGCAACTGGCCACACCCCTGTTCGGCCTATTTAAGGGCAGCTCTACTCACTCCACACACAAGCAGTTTTCCTTACAGCTGGAGAATCTGTCTGTCCTCTCTCTGAGCTCACTCTTTCCCTGAGCCCTGCCCCACTCCACCCCGCTGTGTTTGCCTCCTCCCTTCCTTCCTGTTGGACTCTGCTGGCTGTGCTAGACTCCCTGTCAGGTTTGTACTTCTGCTTCTGGGTCAGTAAATGTTGCCTTTGCCTTCTGCCTCTCGGTCCGTGCTTTGCCTCTGGCTGAAGTCTGTGCTTCTGTCTCAGTTGTTTGTTCTCCCTACTGCTCCTGTGGTCCTGTTTGCTTCGTTTGCTTTTTGGGCTTTTCTGGTATGCTAGTGCTATTCTGTTTGCAGTGTTATATATAGCTGCATTGCTAATCAAGCTCTCAGTTCATTTATCATATTTCAGCAATCTCTCTTTCTCTGTACTAGGTGTCTGTGTGCTCTCAGTTCCAATTGCTGTTTCCATGCTGTAGTCGCTATGCTTATCACCTTAATTGTTTGCTCCTGCCTTTAGTACTGGCTCCCCTTAGCAGCTATCACTCCATCTCATTCCCCTGCCTGCTGCAGCAGTGTTCTGCCCTACTGCATCACTCCTCACTTCTATGTTTGTGTTATTTAGGCTCATTTATTGCTATCCCCACTTTTACCAAACCTTACTTTACCAAACCCACAGCAGTCTGTTTCTGATGATATCCTGCTTTCATGGCTGGCACGTATTTAACTTATTTCATTAGCTGCTTGGTGTCATGGCACCATGTTCTTGGCTTCTTTGTTTTTCCTACAGCGGGGGGACTGAGGAACCACAGTGAGCACTGTGGCCCCAGGCAGCAGTAGCAGCTTCCCATTTGTCATGTATTGTATAAGCCCCTGGCTCGCCCAGCCTACTCCTGCTGCTCCATTTAGCCTTTATTTATTTATTCATTTATTTATTTATTTATTTATTTATTACCTTTTGGTAACCGGGTAAGTGCGCTAGGCAACAGACCTGCCTATTTTCAGGCACGACCCGGGAGAGCACAGGACATTGGTTACAATATGCAGAAATGCACAGACATAATATAGGTGTACAGGAGCAAAACAAGATATACATTGGGTAGCAGAGTAATAGTTACATAAGGGTACATTTTAGGCATAGATCATAATAAGGATGTAAAATAAAGCAATTAGGGTAACCATAAGACAGCTGAGGACAGTAAAGACATCAAGGTTCATAGCCACCTAGACAAACGTATTGCATGGGAGAACATTAGTGTAGTACTCAGGGTCAGACCCGACAGCCTGCAGTGGGACAAAGCAAATTAAGAGCATTTGCATTGGCCAGAGGCTAGGAGGTGGGTGAACAGCGAGTTTTTGAATTCTCGATGGGAGGCTGAAGTTTTCACCATAAGGGGGAGTGAGTTCCAGAATTTGGGAGCAAAATGGGCAAATGCCTGTTCACCCATTTTTGTCATGCAAGGTCTAGTGGAGAGCATGGGGACAGTGGAAGACCTGAGGGCACGGGTGTGTGAGGCAGGAGTCAGGAGGTTGGCAAGATAGACAGGGCCGAGAGGTCTAGACAGGGAGTCGATAAAGCAGCCCAGGGAGTAGGCTCGAATATCCTTAGGTGACAGCCAATTTAAGCCAGTGTAAAGGAGACAATGATGGGTAAGGCGTGGGGCAGTTAAGGCGAATCTACAGATGTTGTTGTAGACAGTGTCCCATTTGTGGAGTGTAGCAGAGTTTGCAGCAAGAGGAGGGCAGAGCATATTGGAGCTGGGGTAAGAGAATACCTCTCGCAACAGAAAGTCTAGCGGAAGGAGTGAGGGAGTGGTGCACGCGATAAGCTCCGCCAATTTTAGCATTGACGGCACGGCACACCATATTGACATGTTGAGACAGGTCAAGTGTGGGATCCAAAGTGACACCAAGGTACTTGAAGGACTCAGTGTTTGAGATGAGGGAGCCATCAAGGCATTGAACCCGGAGCCTGTTCGCAGGGGCAGACAGTTTCTTAGAGGATCCGAATAGCATAGCACAGTTTTTTCTAGGTTCAGGACTTGGTGGTTGCTAGAGAGCCAGGTCTGCAGGAATTGGAAGTCATTAGTGAGAGTGGAGTTGATGGCAGCAACCGATTTTGACCCAGAGTAGAGAACAAGGTCATCTGCATACATAAGAGTGCAGCTATGCCGGGACATGGTGGGAATATCATTTAGGAAGAGGGAGAAGAGTAGAGGTCCAAGAGTGGATCCCTGGGGAACTCCACGGGAGATGTTTAGGGGGGAGGAAAGGGCCTTGTGAAATGCTACCGCCTGAGTCCGATTGTCAAGATAGCTATGGAACCAGGAGAGGACTTGGTCAGATGCTCCAATGGATTGGAGCTTCTTGATTATGACAGGATGGTGTACCATGTCGAAGGTTTTATGACATGAAGAAGACGCCCCAGTGAGAGAAGGCCACGGTCCATATTATTTCTGATGTCATTGTAAGTTGTGTAAGTGCAGAGGTGGTACTGTGACGGGCCGAAACCATGTTGGCACGGGGTTTGAAGATTAAACATGTCAAGGTGAGCAGCAAGCTGGCGGTGGACTATTTTTCAAGCAGCTTACTGAGAGTGCAGAAGAGATATAGGGGGTAGTTGGACATGAGTTTGACATCGCCCTTTTGTGTATAGGGATGGTTCTGCAGTTTTCCAGTGGATGGGACAGTAGGCGTACGAATCGAGAGGTTAAAAAGCCAGGTGATAGGTCTGGTCAGGCCAAGGTGCATACTGCTTAAGTATGCAAGGATGGATGCCCTCAGGCCCTTGACCCTCAAGCCGGAAGGAGCAAGAACTTGGGTAACTCAAGTGGTATGTGGTTGGAGCCAGAACGAAAGGAGAGGTGGGGGGCTGCGTGAGGAGAAGAGGGACAGTCAGGTTGTGGGCTAGTTAGAGTAGCGACTGGTGGAGAAGAAAAAAGGGCATTGAAGGCATTATGGTGCTACTCAACCAGCAATTCCACACAACTATCTACCTAACAGCTTCTGGCTCTACCCAGCCTTCTACCAGCCCTTCCCTAATATTATGCACCTGATTTACACAGTCATCCCAGCCTTCCTGTCCCTTGCACTATCAGCAACGCTCATCCCCTTCCAAGTCTGGCAGCATATCATGTTTACTTGCTTCGAACCGCACACCCTACCATACTGGCTTTGCAGCCTCCTCCTACCTAACTGGCTTCACAGCCTCCTCCTCTCCAACCATCGTCTGCGGGCTTCACCTGGCCTCGCCGTTCTCTTACTCATAACATACAATTCAATTCACTCTCAATTTGTGTTCTTAATGGACTTGGTCAGCATGCATTCCTGTGGCTGACAAATGCTATTTGCCTTACCTAGACCTATGAGAAGGTCCATATTGCTCAGCCTGACCCATGTACAGATCTCTCCCTGTCAGCTCTCATCCAGTCATGACCCACGAGAGGGTCCACAGTGCTCAGTCTGACCTACATACAGGTCTCCCCATGTCTGCTATCATCCATCATGACTCACGTGCGGGTTCCATGCTCATTACAACTCACTCCTCCCCATTTTGAAGACATGTTGACCATATCCATTACTTCCAGAACTCAGGGCTAGCCCTGTGGCTGACAGTCTCTCTCTGCACCCCGAAGTCCACATCTTGAGTATGTGAAGCTTGGAACAGGGTCCTTCTCACCTGGCTCATAGTTGGGAATGTCCTTGCTCTGGCTGGACATTCAGCCATCAACCATTCGGACAGCACCTTGCGATGTAGCATTGAAGACTTCAGCGGCACAGGGGTGGGGCTCTCATGGGAAGGGCCTCTTTAGCTGCCCGAGCAGGTTTGGAGGCACCCTTTAAAGCCATTCTCCCTACAACTGCCTCTGGTTCACCTGGTTTGTTCTTAAATCAGTAGGCCAGCTGAGTGCCTCAGTAGTCATTACTCTCCTCCTTCCACCTTGGAGGTTGGCACAGAGATGCCCCGGTGTTGCAGAGTTTGCTCGCAACCCTCCAGGTGTTCCCATTAGAGGGATAGAGCGAGAGTGTTCCCTGAAATTTTAATTCCCCTGGACTGGCCTACTAAATTGCAGTAGCAGAGCCGTCACTAAACAAAACTGTCCCAAAGTCTGGAGGGAAGGTGACCTAGGCCTTGGATCCCCAGAGGTTTCCTCCTCATGGTTTTTTTTCCTCTCCTCTATGCCAGTGGTCATAATACTAGATAGGCATAGTTGTAGTCCCTAGATCACTAAGTTAGGTTTCTGCTGTTGGATGGAGTTGGGTGGCTGCCATGTAATTATCCTTTCTCCCGTTTTGGATGTTCTCTCTCTCTCTCCCCTTAGGAAGCCAGGCCTCCACACCTTACAGCCAGACCGCTGAGCAGGTCAGTATTCACCTGTTGTTTCCTGCCTACTCTACTCAAACAATACGACCAACTGACCCATGCTACCAACTGAACCCATACTACCAACCGACCTACGTACAGGTCTTCAACCCCAATAAGTGTTCACTACCTTGTATGCTTTGATCAGTACTGCCAAGTGCGACAGCAAAGCGTGAGTTAAAGCAAGTTACAAAAGTATTGTTGAGCCCAGGGAGCTAAAAGTGAATAAAGATACAGCCAAGTATCAGCGTTTGCATCAAAATAGTTTGCTGCGTCTGTTTTGCCAACAAGCAAAGTTTCTGCACAGAAACAGTGATTCTTAACACAGGCTCAACCTGGAAAAAAGTTGCAAGTGGCAGTGAGGCAAGTTTAATCTCAGTCCAGGACAATATGGGGTCAAGTGTGAGTAGTCAAGTCTTAAGTATGATCTGGCTTATAATGAATGCAATCCTACCTCCACATGCGGTCAAATACATCGCCTGACTAATAATTGTACTAAAAGCAAATATTCAGCTTGAAATGGTTTGGAAGACAGCCTGGTAGAGTGCCACCAGCTGAGGCACTGCCATTTGTGCTTCCCTCGAGCGGTATAGCCTACATGTGAGGTTAAAGCATGCCGGCCCTGCTCCCACCTGTTCATCCAGCAAAGTGTTCCAGCCTTAAAGAAACACTGCCTTCAGAGTTAAAATGCAAGTTTTCATCTCAAAAGCTGCAACACCTTTGCAGTCAGTTTCAGGTTCATGGCTGCTGGCCTTTGCCCTGTGTCTTGATCTTTGGAGCCAGAGTTTTGGCCTGCTGAGAGCACCAAATCTGGATTTCCCTAAACCAGTAAAGACATCTACTGTAAATAATGCAGGGCAATCCCTGCGTCACCAAACCAGACTTGTATATAGTTCAAGGGTGTAATTCCTGAAATCTGCAGTTATTCCAAGTGAAATAAGCCATCTAAAGTTAATCCTTGTTTATTCCCTTAAGGGCCTGAACCATGCCAGCCTACGTACAGCTGCACTGTCCATCAGGCCTGCACCATGTTTGAGAATTTTAAAGTTACTTGGTACCCAGGTCATATGGGATTGGGTCTTGCACCAAATGGGATACTGGTATCAGTGTGGATATTTCTGTAAATAATCTGTTTTACATATCTAGTTAGATAGCCAGGGCTCTGGTTAATCCCCAAGGCTGGTGAGGCAAATATGACTACTAAGATGTGGATTTAAACTGCACTAAATTACTCAGCTGGAGGGTTTCACCAGCACTTACCAAATTGAAATCAGCTGTAAATACTGTGACTGCATATCCTTTATTCCATTTCCTTTTTTCCTAGACCTCCCCCTTGTAAATAAAATTTGTGTTATTTGTTCTTGCAGATCCTGCCTCGTGAGCATATTATTAGAGAGAGTCATTAAATGGTAAAATGTCTGAACTATGGGGAAATGTGTATTGGCTCAAGCTTGGGGTGGCTTTTTAGTAATGTGGGTGGATACAGCATCCCTGAGGGTTGTATCAGATATTCAGCTAGCCCACTTAAAGCTAAACTCTGGTTGGAAGCACTGCGCATTATGTATAATCTTGGGTAAGAACCAGTTTAAGTTAAGTCTTGGGAACCCAGGCCCCTCAACCTTGTCCAGGCCTGCAAGGCAGGGGTAGTAACTCTAGGAATAGCACCGTCTAGGGGTTACATACAGAACAGAACTAGGGCAGAGTTCAAACTCAGTTTTGTTGACTTGTTGTGAAAACATGTTTATCAAATGTTCCTAGAAGAAATGTAAGCAAAATTCAGCTTAGTCTTAATGTCTGATGATGTGAAACAAAAAATGTTTACACAGAAACATAAAAGTTGATGGCAGATGAGGACCACAAGGCCCATCCAGTCTGCCCATTTTTTCTACTTTATGAATGTGCCATAGGCCTTTACTCTGTCAATGGCCTATTAATTCATACTCATATGTATTGCTCCCTTATGCCAATCCAATGCCTGTATGAAGCCCTGCACTGTATTAATATCCACCACTTTCTGAGGAAGGCTGTACCATGCATCCACCTCCCTTTCTGTGAAAAAGAACTTCCTCACATTACCCATTAATTGGCCTCCCTCTAATCTCATGCTGTGTCCTCTTGTCCTGCTATTTTTCTTATACTGAAACATGTTAGACTCTTTTACCTTGTTAATGCACTTAAGATGCTTGAATGTTTAGATCATATCCCCTCTCTCCCTCCTTTGCTCTAGGGTATGCATATTGAGCTCCATTAATCTGTCCCTTATATGTTTTCTGATGCAGTCCCTGCACCATTTTAGTTGCCCTTCTCTGGACTGTCTCCATTTTATTAATGTCCTTGTGCAGGTGAAGCCTCCAGTACTGCACAAAGTACTCCAGATGTGGCCTAACCAGTGTCTTGTAAAGAGGGATTATTACCTCCCTCTTACGACTCGTGATACCCCTACTAATACACCCCAACATCCCTCTAGCCTTACCTACTGTTTGGATGATTTCAGATTATCTGTGATGATGACACTCAAATCTTTTTTTCCTCTTGCGATTGCCAGCAACTCCCCTCTCAACCTACAGGTAGCTTTAGGGTTTCTCTTCCCTATGTGCATGATCTTGCACTTCTTTGTGTTAAACCCCAGTTGCCATTCTTCCAACCATTTTGCCAGTTTTTCCAGATCGCTTCTCATTCTGCCCACCCCATCTAGATCATCTACTCTGTTGCAGATCTTGGTGTCATCTGCAAACAGGCAAACCTTACCCTCTAGTCCATCTGCAATGTCGTTGATGAAGATATTGAAGAGGACTGGCCCCAGGACTGATCTCTGAGGTACCCCATTTGTCACTTGCATCTCTTCTGACTGTATAACGTTTACCACCATTCTCTGTTTTCTGCCCTCCAACCAGCTTGCCACCCAGTTGGCCAACTTCTGACCCACCCTGAACCTACACAGCTTATTAATCAATCTATGTGGAACAGTATCGAAAGTTTTGCTGAAGTCAAGGTAGGCAACATCAACTGCACCCCCTTGATCCACCACTCTGGTTACCCAGTCAAAGCAATCTATGAGATTAGTTTGACAGGACCTTCCTGTTGTAAACCCATGCTGTCTTGGATCCTGTACTCCTATAGGATTCCAGGTGTTGCACAATCATTTCCTTAAGGAGTGCCTCCATAATTTTGCCCACTACTGAGATAAGACTGACTGGTCTGTAGTTTCCTGCCTCCCCCTGCTGCCACTCTTGTGGAGTTGGACCACAGAAGCCCTTCTCCAGTCTTCTGGGACCTCTCCAGTGCTCAGAGATTCACTAAACAGTTCTACTAATGGCTCTGCTAGTTCCACCTTTAGCTCCTTTAGTACCCTGGGATGTATGCCATCAGGTCCCATTGCCTTGTCCACCCAGAGCTCAGCGAGTTCTTGTAGAACCCTTTCTTTTGTGAAGGGACTTGTGCACACCTCCCTCTCCCCTGTGTCCATGGTGCTGAGCTGTGGGCCCTGCCCTACCTTCTCCTCAGTAAATACTGAGCAGAAGTATCTATTTATAGATGCTTTTCCTTGTTCCTCCTCCACACACTCCCCCTTATCCCCTTTGATCTTAGCAATACCCACTCTGGACTTTCTCCTTTCACTAATGTATCTACAGAAATTCTTGTCCCCTTTTACTGTTCCTGCTAGTGTTTCTTCGGTGTGGGCCTTTGCCTGCCTTAATGCCTTCCCTGCTTCCCTTAGGGAAGTTTAGCATGCCTCCCTATCTTCGTCCAGCTGTGTTCCGTTATATTTCCTGAAGGCCAACCTTTTGGCTCTGATCTTTTCTGCTACTGTTTTTGAGAACCAAAGTGGTTTCCTCCTTCTTTTGCTCTTGCTCTTCTCCCTAACACAATGGGATGTTGCTTCAAGTACTGCATCCTTAATGCTTGCCCACTTTGCCTGTACCCCCTCACCTGTATTTCTTCTTGCCAGGGCTAGCTTAACTCTTTTGGCCATCTTATCAAAGTCAGCTCCTCTGAAGTCCAATATTTTTGCCTTGGAATGGGATGATTCAGTTCTAGTGGCCAAATTGAACCATACCATGTGATGGTCACTGGCCCCCAGGTGACCTTCTACCTGAAGATCTGTGATCCTTTCCCCGTTGGTCAGTACTAGATCCAGGATAGCCCTGTCTCTTGAGGGTTGGTGTACCAATTGTTTGAGGCCCTCCCCCTGCAGGGAATCCACTACGTGTTTAGTTCTGATAGATGTTCCTGCTGGTATTGACCAATCTGTATCTGGCATGTTGAAGTCTCCCATTATCAGAACCTCCGCTTTAGCTGTCATGTTTTGTATATCTTGTAACAGTAATATGTCTGTGTCCTCCCCCTGGTCTGGAGGCCTGTACACAACCCCAATTTGTATGGCTGTCCCATTTCCTGTTTCCAGGGTAACCCACATGTCTGGCTCCTTATGTGTATTCTGAATTTTTGTAGTTTCGATATTTTCATTGACATAAAGGGCCACCCCCCCCCTTTTTTTTTGCACCTTGGTCTCTTCTGAACAGTAAACTGCCAGGTACTGAAGTCTCCCAAGTATGGTTACTGGTGAACCATGTCTCACTAATGGCTACTATGTCCAGTTTAGCCGCGGTCATTGTTCACCAGGTCTGGGATCTTGTTTTCCAGACTGTGGGCATTTGTGTACATGATTTTTCTTTGGCCAGATTTTGGTGCGTTAGTTGTGGGGCGAGGTCCAGCTTTTCCCCTGCGAGTTGTATGGGGAGCCAGACCTTTTTCCTTACCTGGTGATGCAAATGAACTATAAACATGCTGAACTCCTGTTTGATCACTAGCTAAGGGGGGAGGGGTGTTCTTCCCATTTGACGTATGAGGTGCTGCACTCTTCTCCCCATTTGCTAGTTTAAATATTCTGCAAAGACATCAAACTTCTGCCCCAATGCACTGACTCCCTCCTTAGTCAAATGCAGTCCATTGAATTTAAAGAACTTTTGCTCCCAAAACTGTTGCAGTTACCTACAAATTTGTGCCCTTTTTCCTGACACCAGCCCTTGAGCCACATGTTTAGCTCCCCTATCTCCCCTTCTCTGACCTTCCGTCCATCTGCCCCCCTCTCCCAGACCAGCAGGATCTCAGAGAAGGAGATGCCTGATGAAATGGATGACAGTTTGTCTCTCAGCCTGGTCAGGTGTTCCTTGGTCTCCACAACTGACCGGCTGGCGAGATTGTTAGTCCCTATGTGTAACAGGACGTCAATGTTTTCTCCTGCTTCCTGCACAATTTTAGCAATGCGGTCAGTGTCTCTCCATGCTGATGTACCTGGGAGACATCTGACATTACCTCTGGCTGGAGGCAGGTATCAACTCCTCAAATCATGCAGTGTTCTATGATCAGAAGTGTTTTGGATTTCCTTTTTGCCTTTTTTGTTTTGGTCGAGTTTTGTAGTGCTAGCTCCTGTGCTGCAGTGTCCTGCTCTGCAGTGTCCTCTGCCCCTTTGTTTGATTTTGGAGATAGAGGCAGATACCTTTTTGTAGTTTTTATATGGTTTGTGGAAGTGATACGTTGGTGAGCACTGAGTGATGGGGCACCGGATTTGCCCCTACTAACCACCTGCCAACCTCCCGGACCAACTATCCTCTGCGGTCAAGGTGCTTCAGTTGGATGTTGGAGAAATGGCGGGAGGCTCTTGTAATATATTTCCTCCTGAATACGCGATTTGAGGCTCGCAATCTCTGCCCATGCTGCCCAGAGCTGAGCCCTTAGATCTCAGATGGTCCAGCATGTAGGACAGTGTACTAAATCCTGTATAACTGCCCTTTTGAAAAGTGTCCTGCAGTACCTGCAGTTAATAATATCCTTTCCAGTTAAGCTGCAGAATTTATAACCTGGTCCAAGTAATTAGAAGGAAAATGAAAGCAAAAGTTGGATGTTTTTTTCATATTTTTTTTTGTTTTGTTTTTGTATAACTTTTTATAACAAGTTAAATTAATTGTGCCCCTGTAAGTGAGGTCACTGTGTGGATACCCCTCAGATACCCCCAGTGTGGATTCCCCTTTCCTCTGTATAATGTACTGCATAAAAATATGACCATTTCTCGAGAGAGAGACTGTACTGGTACTGTATTCAGACATATGATGCCATCAAGAGATGCTGTATGTCTAAATAACAGTACCATCGAGATGGTATTTCAACATCATCTAATGCCATCAAAAAATGTGGTATTTCTCACATCTAATACCTTCATCATGTCATCTGTAAGCAACAAACATTTTCTGCAGCAGCTCAACCAGGAGAAAGGAAATGCCATGCAGAATCCTGTGCCATGCACTACGCCTCAAAATCATGATGCAACGAGTCATTCAGGAACAAGACTTCCAGCAGCTCCTAACATCTACACTGGATCATCAGACCATTGAGGGAGAGAATGCCAAAAAGCATCACTCCCCCCTGAACCAGATAAAGATAAGTGTTTGTCAACTACTGCAAGCCCTTGCCAAATAAACTCCCTAGCTACCGTCTCATCTTTGGCAAGGGACTAAAAGTGCCGAGAGTGAGATTTTACCCGGAGGGGCTGCGGGTTCATCGAATTGCTAATGTATGTGCATGTTTTGCTAACTGCATAAACTGTTATCATCTGGACTGGTTACATGCCAAGCTGAAATTGGGACTGTTTTGCTGAAAGTATCAGCTAAAGGAATTCTTTCCAGCATCCCCACTCCAAGAGGAAGCCAAAAGACTGCCAGCAACGTCATGTTCTTATAACAAGAGTGCACTGGTACTAATGAATGTATCTGGGACTGTTGCTTAATTACTTGCTAATTGCTTATATGTCATTTTTCTTTTCAGGTCTGTTGCTCAAAATAAAACAAATATTGAGTGAAATAGTATGAGTTACTTGTTATTTGCTTGTGTAACTTCTAGGTGGCGCTATCCCAAGGGCTACTACCCCTGCCTGCTTGGCTAGTTGCAGGTTAGTGGGCCTAGGTTCTGATATGGGTGCCTCCACCCAGAGGTCAAGGTTGGTAGTGGTCAAGCTGACCTGGGCACAGCCCTCTGGGATACTGTAACCCCCCTTTTCTCCTTCTAGTGGCCTGACCAGTATACAATAATCACTTTTACAATGACCATTATTCACCAGGCAATTACCCACACTGTTTGCACATACCACCAGGACTGGTTTCTCTAGCTTGACCTTGGGAACCCCCTGTAAAACAAGGTTAAGCACAGCAAATAACAGTACAATACTCTTGGCACAAACTGGAAACACAGTCAGGTTAAATGCAAACAAAGTTAAATCTGATTTATTCAGGGGACTTGAACAAGGGAGGGGCCTACACAGTCATACACTCTAGGTACCCAGGTAGGAAAATGGTGGGCTAGTCAGGAACGTTGCAGCTGGTTGGGGCCCTGTGATGGAAGAAAGCAACATGCACAACACACACTATTTGTAATCTGGAGCCGGAGGGCTCAGTTCATGAAAGAAAAGGCAACATGACAATCAGATAACAACATTTTTAGATTTAGCTGTTGTTGCAGGGAGCTACCCTGATGTTTACTCACGATACCCAATACTGGACATAGGCAGAACAAAATCAAGACTGCAGGCTGTTGAGCTGGAGTGCCCGGAGAAGCAGGGCCCACATGAATCTCCGAGGCATTGTTCCTGTTCAAGGCATTGAGCAGGAGGCTGATTCCCAGGCCGGTCTCTCGTCGATGACTTTCTCTGCGTAGCAGGTATTCTGGCTGGGCCAGTGTAGCAGGGCCCAGGCAAATGGAAATGGATACGGATTCAGTCCGTGGAGCTGGATACAGCCTCCAGAAAGCAAAACACAGTTCAGACACACAGTGGGGAACCAAATCATGACCCACTATAAGCACACAACACATTCACATGTAAGGAAATCCCACTGTATCAGGCAAATGGCTCTCCGGTCGCAATTACAGAGTCTCTGCACAATCCAGGAGTTCAGAAGTAGCTGGAAGTCCTGACAGGCTGACCCCATTCAGCAAATCTTTGGTCTTCTTCAGGTTAAAGCCTGGTCACAATTCAGTGGCTTAATTCACTCTCCAAGTTCGGATTTAGTCCGAAAAAAAAACACAAGTTCCCTCTCAGGAACAACAAGCAGGCATGCAGGCCAAACTCAGGCCTTTCCACAGTTCTCCCGCGCGAATCCATGATGGATTGCTGCTCAAACTATCTCGAGCTATTGCTTCTTCACTTCCCAACTCAGGTCTAACTGAAACTGCAAGCAGTGTGGGACTTTCCCCAAGATCCAAAAGATTTGGTTGGCTGATCTGTCTGTCAGTCACAACAAGAGCTCCCCCTCCAGGTCATTTTAGGCGCCAAAAGGCCAAAACTATAATTCCTACAAGTTTTGGCCCCACCAAGCCCCTGTAGGCAGGCTCCATTTTAGAGTCCCAAATGTACTGATTGGCCCATTCTGCAGTCCAGGACCAAGACAATAGAAACAAACAGAACTGTCCATGCTGCAAAGAAGGCAGGTTAGAACAAACTACAATATTACTACTACTCTAACAAATGATCAGCAAACAAGTACATCTTCTAGCAGACCTCCCTCTCAGATTAATTATGACTGCAATACAGGCAGCTCTTAAAGAGACAGTACACAGAGGATATACAGGCACTCTCTGGCAATCACATTTAAACTGCTAAAACGCAGGACACCAGCCTGGCAGTGAGCATTTAGGCAAGCTCATGGAAGACTTTTCGGGAACCCCCATTTGTAGGGGGTTACACCTGCCCTGTGAAACTCACAACATTGTGGGATTTATGTGAGATCCAAACACTGGGATTAAGAATTACTCTTGAGCTAGTATCTAGTAAATCAGGCTGCCTCCAACACATTTGGCTACCAGGTTTGGGTCTGAGTAACTAAAACTGGGCCATAACACTCACCAACCCCTTGCTATGCACCCTAGCATCCTGTTAGGTTTGGCCACTGTCTTCTTAAATTGCACTGACAGATTTAGGTTGCTAGTTATAACCGTCCACAGATCCTTTTCCTCCTCTGATACTGTGACCATTACCCCCTAATCCCTTGATCATGATGCTTCTTGTGTGAGAACATAGCCAACATTTTTAGGCAGGGATGTACATTACTGCTTGCATTACTACTGTTTATAAAATTTGGGTAACAGAAAACAAGACCTGTGTTTGGTCAGATGTGATCGCATGACTGTGTGTTATTCCAGCATAACCACACAGGTCAGAACATAATTACTCAGTTTTCAGTCACAATAAGGCACTCCAGGGTGTGCATAAGTGTGGAGTACCAGTATTTCTCAGGTGCATAAGGTACTCAGTTTTTCCTCGTGCCTGCCTTCTAGAGGCATACCGTTGTCCCACAATAATGCACACTCTGTCATGTTTTATTACTTAACTAGTGGAGGGGTAAAAGAACACAGTAAATGTTTTTTAGGCACAAAAGGGAGACTAAGTGCAGCATGGAGAGAATAAAAATGATGGTATGGGGACAACATAGAGGATGATGCAGGGAAAGCTAACATCTGAAATGACTATTTCAGGTCAGTCTTCATAAAGCAGTTGGGACTTCCACCTGATAGAGAGGCACAATTCAAAGAACCCTGGGACAGAGGTTGGCATGAGTTTTTAAGAGTCTAAAGAGTCTGAAAATAAGTCACCCAACCCTGATAGTATGCACATCAGGGTTCTTAGGGAAATTAGGGAGGCCCTGGTGGAGCCACTGGCAGACCTTTTAAACTGCTCCTTGCAGACAGGAGTCATGCCAGAATACTTGAGGGTGACTGATGTAGTTATGCTGCACAAGAGTGGGGATATAGATGATCCTGAAAACTACAGGCTGATAAATAAGTCTAACCTCCATTGTGGGCAAACTTCTGGAGACCAGTTGCCAAACAAAAGGCAGAATAAATTCATAAGGTTGCATCAGACTAATGTGATATACTTCTTTGATTCCATGATAAGGGCAGCAGACGGGGCAGGCAGTAGGTATATGTAACCTGTATTTCAGCAAGATTGTTGACTGTGCCACACAGGAAACTAATCAAGAAGGTAGGGGATCTGGGAATGTGGGGAACCTGACTAGGTGGGTTGGCAACTGGTAGTGGTGGAGAATTTAGAGGGTGGTCTTTAACGGTAATTTATGTTTTCCTTAAGTACTTTTAGGTGTTATTCTTTTGGTTTTCTCCCCAGTCCCAATCCTGTGCATCCTTGATGTGACACATATGTGTGAAGGGCAGGGGCACGCGCATGTCACACCCTATTGGCTGCTCCACCCTACCAGTCGCTCCATTACCTCCTGCACCTGCCACCGGACCTCCATCCAGTGATGGCGGGACTATGGACTAGCGACCCACCTACCAGGAAGAGGACAGCCAATGCTTGATCCTGCTCCCAGCCTATTCCCCGTGCCGGCACCCCGATTATCCGAGTCCATTTCTGAATCTGGGTCACCGGCATGGCATGAGGTGTGGTGTCCAGCGCCTCAACTCTCCGTGCCACCGGGCCAGCCTTAATGGTAATTTCTGAGGCCAGCGCGATTACTACTGGTAGAATAAGTGTTATCATGTGCTCTGTTACACTTTTACTCTTTAAACAGACCTGCAGGCACATACAGTAGATGTCCCCATGGCTAAACCCATCATTCATGTCATCAGAGGGCTGATCACGGGGGACGCTAGGAAACAGTACACTGACATGATGGGTGGGGGGGGCCTCACAGGATCAACCAGATGAAAAATAAAACCACACAAAAGTAAGTGACTGAAAAAAATTATATTTTATTGAGTTTTGCTAAGGTCCCACAACATTTCTGCAGGGGAGTTAAGGGTTCCTCGTTAATATATGTGTCCAGCTGTACCGTAGTACCTAGGGTTCAAGACAGATCGCAAAGAGCAGTGGGGACAGGGGCCAAAAGGAAAACAAAAAAAGCAGTACTCACCAGCTACATTTTTAAAAGTTCATTTAGCAACAGGAGCCTGATGAAGCCCCATATATAGGGTGCTACGTAGGGTCAAGCTACGTCACTGTCATGGCTCATGTTGCTAAATAAACTTTTAAACTGTAGCTGGTGAGTGCTGCATTTTTCTTCCTGCTGCTGCAAGTCAGAGATGGCTTATGTGCGCAAGCACCTTCAGAGGCAGGAGTGCACTAAACAGTGATTTTTATTTTGGGACGGGGGCCACCCTGCTGGGTCCCTTGCTCAGAGTAAACCTACTGGAGTTGACCCCATTCACCAAGACCAAAGCTTCTGGTCTAATATAAAGATTCATTTTTAGGCCAAATAAAACGCTTCCTTGATTTAATTTTAGAAAATTCCAATTAACCTTATCAAATGCTTTTGGGAAGAAAGGATGTTCAGCATTTTTCTGATGTTATCATGTAGCTCCCTGTACATAATTCTGTTGACTTAGGAATATAACTGAATGGTGGTATTTGTGAGGGTGGACTGTGGCTCTCCTTCACATGCTGCACAGTTTATTGGTTCTGACAAGTTGCAGGACCCTGAGGATGTCCAACAGACAACAGAATTCAGTTTCTCACTGATCGGCTCCTACTGATGGGATACTCCAACAAAGTCATGTTCTTTTTTTATCCTGATGATGTAGATAGGAAATAAGCAATTGGCCTCCCAGTAACCCCAAAGAGATTACATTTTCCCTGTTTAACTGGACCATACTTAATATAGAGGAAATCCCAGGGGCTTTGGTCTTTTCTTCCTAGATAAAACTGACACAGAGACAGCTACATTTTACATAAACACCCGACAGGTTGTGCTTGTCCCAAGCATGGAGTTACATGTGTTCAGACTTCCTCACTGTCTTTCCTCCCCCTAATTTCTACATTTCTTTCATATTCTGAATATCAATGTTCCTTCTTACTTCAACCCTGGGACCCGCCCACCTCCCTCATGTATCCTCCCGTTCCAGTACCCCAGAACTGCAAGAGTACCCCCAATCCTAGACTAGAATGGCTGCGTGCTGACATACTGGCCCACCCAAACGTTTTTTCTCTCATAGAGGAAAACATGCCACATCAACATAAAGGGGCATACATATTGACCACTGTGTCACTCCCACCCTGCAGTAGTCTCTAAAATATTATGTCTCCTACAAAGGTTGTCTCCTTTTGCTGCCTGTAAGCCCATGCGACCTGCCCCCTTCCAGCTGATGGTGGACTCCTTGTTATGTCTGTGCCCTACACTTAGACAGATGCACTTCTACAGCCCTTGCTGAAAATCAAACATGGGACCCTGACCCCTACAGGCATCAGCTCTGAATAGTCAACTAAAGAGAAACTCCCACAATCACTAACTGCTACTAGATGTGAACACTAATTGTGGGGGAGAACAGCTGCTGGTGCATGTGATTAGTACTGCCTTGATGTGGTCACAGAGTGCACATGTGTGTGTGGGGGGGGGTGAAGGGTATGTATGGCTGCAGGGACATCTCAACAGTGCTGCTCTAATGTAAACTTTATGCAGTACTTTATTCATCTTACCTCACAATTGCAGGTGGAGTTTGACAATATTCAGTGCTGGTTCCAGTCTAACCAGTTAACCGTCAATGCAAAAAATAACTGTTGTATGACTTTTGGCACCCATCAGAGGCTTTCTGGACTCTCTCCTCTCTCCTCTGCCTGCACTTCACACCCTGCATGGTGCTTTGATTGAGGATCATTTAAGACCCTTGGAGTTTGGCTTGACCGTCATCCTGATTTTTTGGTTCATGTTGATGCCATTCATCAAATGCTTCACCCCAAACTTGGTGCTCAGTACAGGAACAAAGCGAGTATCCTGCTTCAGGCCTGCCATGAGACTGTATTAAAGATGATTCTCCCAATCTTTGATTATGGTGATAGGATCTTTAGTGGTGCACCCAAATCCTCCCTTGCCAGTCTGGACCCCTCTTTCACTCGTTCTGTCGTTTTGTTCTAGATTGTTTCCCTCGTATCCACCATTGTTCTCTCTACTCTGCCCTTTCTTTCCCTTGCCTTCTCTTGATGCCAGGCTCATTTCCCATTGTGTTTCCTTTATATCTAAATTCTGCTTTGGTGCTCTTCCTTCCTTCCTACCTTACATCCCTCTTATCCTCTCCCCCTGATTCCGGCTACCCTCTCCACAGTAATACTTCACATTCCGTCCTTATTCCTTCTAGAAAAACCATTACTGGTCAATCTGCTTTGTCTTATCATTTCCATAAGCTCTGGTCCTCTCTTCCCTGTCCATTCGCTCTGCTTCTTTTGCATTTTCCTTAAAGTCTCTTCTTCATGACTTTTGTTCTTCATCTTGTAACTGTCTTTGACCATCTTTCTCTAAGGCCCTGTCCACACTCACCTGTGAGTACTGTTATCGCGGGTCACAACCGTTATGGAAAATACTAAAAATGGTTCGTGTCCGCACTGGTAACGGTACCCAATGCATTTTTGCTACCAATCTCGAGACCTGTTGGAAGGTAGTCTCGAGATCAGTAGCAGAAACGGTTAGATGTTAAAACTGTGGCCAAAACTGTTAACTCACCAGTGCGGATGGGAGAGCGCTCCATTTAGTTACTGCTGGTCCTCCATAGCCCCACCAGATATCCCATGAGAGAGTGCGGCAAGAGCGCATCGTGAACCCGGAAGGGCTGTAAAAACAATTTAAGTTTCCCGCAAGCCAATAATGGCTACTTAAAACACATCGGTGGCTGTATGTAGAAATTTAAAATCCGCCGCCATACTCGTTTCTGTTTACTGTGCCCATGGAAACAGTATGCTGGGATACATTGGGAGTGATGCACATCATTCTGGGATTGTGTGCGTCAGTTCGCTGGATTCAGATCATGGCGGCCATCATCAAACACACTGGAGTGGTGGAATGTGGACGCGAGACAAGCGGGAGCACACCTTGAGGAAACATGGTTTCGGGGTAGTGTGGACTGGCTGTAACGGTAAGCACTGAACCGATTCTGAAACTGTTATGCTCCCACGATCGTGAGTGTGGACAGGGCCTAAATCACACCTTATTTTCACCCCCCATTAGTTTACCATATTCTATTACTCTATTTCTTACTTGAAATGTATTCTCTTGCAATCCAAGACTCTATTTATACCTGATATGCATATACTTTATACTGCTGATTTTACTTCTGTTTTATTGGTTTGTTTAAGACCTTTCACATCCTCTTTCCCCCTGACACATCTGGACATGAGCTGTTACTGGCTCAGTATGTCTTTCCTCGTGAAACTTTTTTAAATAAATAAATAAAAACACTGTATACTATATGTGTGTGTTGGGGGGTATGACTGCTCTGACATTGCTGAATAGCTCTGGACAGATATTAACACTGTATTGTCTGTGAGTGTGCGGAAGGGGGCACTGCAGTGACAGTGTGAAATTACTTTGCCTCGATGTGGACACTGTGTGTGTGTGTGTGTGTGTGTGTGTGTGTGTGTGTGTGTGTGTGTGTGTGTGTGTGTGTTGTAGCTATTGAGTTTATACAGCATCTGTATATTTATATTTAAAGAATTAGGCAAAACTCATTGGCCATATAGCATACTTAACAGTATCTCATTTTCATGAGGATCCTTGTACAGGAGAATACAAAAAGTGCATAGTTGATAGTGCAGTACAATAGGACGTACAAGTGCTAGTCCCAAAAGGCTACACAGATAAAAATGACTAACTTTACAGGAAGTGCACAGTTAGTAGTGCAGTACAAAAGGATGCACAAGTGTTAGTTCCAAAAGGTTACACAAATACAAATTATTAACTGTACAGAAAGTGTATGGTTTTTAGTGTAGTACAGTATGACAGACAAGTACTAGCTTCAAAAGCTTACACAAATACAAATCACTAACTGCACAGAAAGTGCACGGTTTGTAGTGCAGCACAATAGAATGCACAAGTGCTAGTCCCAAAAGGCTACACAAATAAAAATTACTAACTTTACAGGAAGTGCACAGTTAGTAGTGCAGTACAAAAGGATGCACAAGTGTTAGTTCCAAAAGTTACACAAATACAAATCACTAACTGTACAGAAAGTGCACAGTTTTTAGTGCAGTACAAAAGGATGCACAAGCTCTAGTTCCAAAAGTTACACAAATAGAAATTACTAACTGTACAAAGAGTACTCAGTTTGCACTGCAGTACAATAGGACACACAAGTGCTAGTTCCAAAAGGTTTCAGAACTACTATTACTAACTGGTCAGAAAGTGCACTGTTTGTAATGTAATACAATAGGATGTGCAACTGCAACTTCCAAAAGGTTACACAAATACAAATCACTAACTGAACAGTAAGGGCATGGTTTGTAGTGTAATACAATATGATGCACAAGTGCTAATTCCAAAAGGTTACACAAATACAAATCACTAACTGTACAGAAAGTGCACAGTTTGTAGTGTAGTACAAAAGGATGCACAAGTGCTAGTTCCAGAAGTTACACAAATAGAAATTACTAACTGTACAAAGAGTACACAGTTTGCACTGCAGTACAATAGGACACACAAGTGCTAGTTCAAAAAGATTTCAGAACTACAAATTACTAACTGGTCAGAAAGTGCACAGTTTGTAGTGCAGTACAATAGGATGCACATGTGTTTGTTCTAAAAGCTTACACATATACAAATTATTCACTGGTCAGAAAGTGCATGGTTTGTACTGCAGTACAAGAGGACACAGTGCACAGTTTGTAGTGCAGTACAATAGTAAGCACACGTGCTAGTTCCAAAAGGTTACACAAATACAAATGGACAGAAAGTGCATGGTTTATAGTACAGTACAATATGACTCACAGGTGCTAGTTCCAAAAGCTTACACAAATACAAATCACTAACTGCACAGAAAGTGCATGGTTTGTAGTGCAATACAATAGGACACACAAGTACTAGTTCCAGAAGCTTTCACAAATGCAAATCATTAACTGTACAGAAAGTACACAGTTTGTAGTGCAGTACAATAAGATGCACATGTGCTAGTTTCAAAAGGTTACACAAATACAAATCACTAACTGTACAGAAAGTGCAAGGTTTATAGTGCAGTGCACTGTGCACTAGGACACACAAGTGTTACTTCCAAAAGGTTACACAAATACAAATTACTAACTGTACATAAAGTGCATGGTTTTTAGTGTAGTACAATAGGACACACAAGTACTAGTTCCAAAAGCTTACACAAATACAAATCACTAACTGCACAGAAAGTGCACAGTTTGTAGTGCAGTACAACAGGATGCACAAGTGCTAGTTCCAAAAGGTTACACAAATACAAATTACTAACTATACAGAAAGTGTGTGGTTTGTAGTACAGTACAATAGGATGCATAAGTGCTAATTCCATAGTTATACAAATACAAATCACTAACTGTAGAGAAAGTGCACAGTTTGTAGTGTAGTACAACATAATCCACAAGTGCTAGTTCCAAAAGGTTACACAAATACAAATTACTAACTGTACAGAAAGTGAACAGTTTGTAGTGCAGTACAGTAAGACACACAAGTGCTAGTTCCAAAAGGTTACACGCATACAAATTACTACCTATACGAAAAGTGCACAGTTTGTAGTGCAGTACACTAGGACACACAAGTGCTAATTCCAGAAGTTACACAAATTCTAATTACTAACCGGTCAGAAAGTGCACGGTTTGTATTGCAGTTCAATGTCATGCACAAGTGCTAGTTCCATAAGGGACACAAATACAAACTATTAACAGAGCAAGAAAACTCATGGCAACAGCAAAGGGCACAAAGTTCTCCTGGAGGAGATGGAGGGGATGACAGCCATGTGCAAAAGTTGACCATTTTTACTCACAGTCAAGGGGAAGGTGGGTGTTTGTATTCCACAGAAATCAGAAAAAAAATTTTCTTTTGAGATATATTTGCAACAAGAAGAATGCTATTTTTTTTAAAAAAGATGATGTCACCATCATGTTCTTCTCTACCATGATGTTTGTCACTGCTGCCTCTGTCTGCAGTACTATGCAAGTCACAATATTTTGTGAGAACGAGCGGAGATCATCACAACACAGTGCTAGGCAGACCAATAAGTCAATCTGTCAGCATCACTCAGGGATACACAGACCATCTCTAGACTATGCTGTGGCATGCTGCAGTCTATCAGCAGTACATTACACAGACAGCAATGCCCTGATGCTTAGGGCAGGGGGCAATGAACAGTTGGGTTTGTTGCCTACTATTAACCTGGCCCACAATCATAGATGGAAGGGGTCAGAAGGACTTCTTGCCGGGAATGGCCCTGTAAAGATGTGGGGTGAGTGTGGGGGGAGTTAGAGGAAATGTGTACAAAGTACACTATTGAGCTGCTGTTGTTGGGCTGCTTTGTTCTATCTGTGACACCTTTTTATGCCTGCATGTAACTGACATGAGTAAAAAACCTTATTAAATTTATTTATGGGGTTTCCTCACATTATTGCAGTGTGGCATGTGCTTGCCATGTTTTTTACCTAATGTTTACAAAATACAGTACTACACTGTTAGTGTGCCACTGTACACTTTTAATGGAGTATTGGTATAGGACGACTGGGGCAGGGGATCTGTACAAAACACACTATTGTGTTGGTAGTGTGCTACCATATACTTTTAATGGAGAAGTGATACAGGACAATTGGGGGGGTATGCATAAAACACACTATCGCGCTGGTAGTGTGTTGCCATATACTTTTAATGAAGAACTGTAAAGCACCACTTGGGGGAAGGGGATATATGAACACATACATAGGGACATAAGACGAAGCCAGCAGAATACAGCCATTAGGTCTATCAAGTCTGCTTTTATTGCAGGGTCCTCAGCACCAGCTATTGACCCTGCCCCCCCTTCCCAATCCACCCTTTCCCTCCATCGGCCCTCTCTTGATCCTTAGTTTCCACTTAACTCTATCCCACACTCTCTTGAAGCTGCCTACTGTTGTCAACAAAACCACCTCCACAGGAAGCCCATTCCAAGTTGCCACCACCCTCTCCATGAAGAAGTGCCTTCTAGCCCCTCTTCTAACCCCCCCAACTTAAGACCGTGTTCTCTCATTTTTCAGCTCCCACTAAGCTTGAAGAGACCCTTCTTGTCCACCTTATTTATTCCTTTTAAATACCATACGGTGTCAATTATGTCCCTTCTCTCCCTTTCTTTTCTCCTCCAAACAGTACATTTTCAGGGCATGCAACCACTCCCCCTACGTCCTGCACTGCAAGATCATGGTCATCTTAATTGCTCTCCTTTGGACAGTCTCCAGCAGATGTATGTCCTTTTTAAGGTATGGACACTAATACTGTACACTGTATGCCAGATGTGGCCTCACTAATGACCTGTACAAGGACAGTATCACCTTCTCCTGCCTGCTGCTGATCCCCCCTCCCCCTGGCAATGCAGCCCAAACTTTTATTGGCGTTGGCTGCTGCTTTTCTACACTGCATGGAGAGTTTCACGTCACTAGTGATTGTGACAGGGTTAGGAAAGACCCCATCCCATTTGTTATGCAGAGAGAGTTAAAAGCAAGGATCTATTTTGTCCTCTCCTATTCTGTCACTTGTATGTCTTTTGCCTGTCTGACTGCACAATCAAATATTTCTTGTGGCACCTAGGAACTGGTCACTCTGTTGGTCCCACAATCCCTCACCCCATTATCTCCCTTCCTTCTCTTGCTGTTTCTGTTATTTCTTCCTTTGCTTCCCTTTGGTTAAAAAATCTATGTGAATCTTTATATGAAACTGGGATCCCTTGGTTTGCAAATGTACAGTATATACTTATATTGCTGAAATAATTGCAGAAAGCTATTTGGGTTTCTTAAAAAAATAATCTGTAATACTAGGGTTCACCTTGAGATGTATTTTGACCACCACAAGCTTGTTTACAGAACTGTCAATGGGAGAGCAGTTCTTGGACAAAATATTCTATTTTGTTGCACCTATTAAGACTAGATGTGCTCTTCAGGTTGCCCTCATGAAAGAAACTGACAAAGTTCTGATACATTTTGTGAAAAACAGAGATGTACGTTACAAGAACAGGATGCAGATTTTTGAACTGCTAGGCAAAGGTATCATATATAAGCAGAGCAATGGTTTTCTAAAGAGATTCTCTCAGATGGTGGACTTTTTTTGTTTGGACTGCCTGCATGAGGAGCTACCCTGTACAATTTTATTTTAATTTCTTGTTAGTAATAATAATAATAAAACATTACTTGTGAATTTGCTACCTTCTCCTGGTCTGCATGTGCTTCCTGACCTATGCCTCTATGACAGTGTTCAGCACTTCCTGGTCCTTCTCTTTCTCTGATGTAAATACCCAGACTCCACCCAGGCTGCAATCAGTCCTCAGGTTCTTGGCTCTGATGTGCAAAACCTTGCATTTCTTTGCACTGAAGCAAAGTTGCCAAATCCTGGACCAGCTCTCTAGCTTTTCCAGATCTTCCTTTAGGTCCTGTGTTCCTTCTGCTGTGTCTACCCTCCCACAGAGCTTGGTGTCATCCATGAATAGGCAAATTGTGGCCTTGATGCCATCCCCAATATCACAGATAAAGACACTGAACAGCACCAGTCCAAGCACCGAGCCCTGTGGGACCCCACTGGTGACCTCCCTGGTGCTGGACAGATCACTTCCCACCACCATGCTCTGGTTCCTGCCCTCATCCAGTTTTCCACCCATCTGGTCAATTTCTTACCAACTCCAAGAACTGCCAACTTCCTGATCAACCTCTTTTGGGGTACAGCATCAAAGGCCTTGCTAAAGTCCAGATAAAGGCAATCCACTGCTTAGCCCCTGTCCAGGGGGTTAGTGACCCAGTCAAAGAAGTCAATCAAATTTGTTTGATGTGACCTTCCTCCCATAAACCCATGTTGCCTCTCATCCTGGAGACCATTCTCATCCAGATACTCTACTAACCTTTCCTTAAGTATGGTCTACATGAGCTTTCATATAACTGAAGTCAGACTGACTGGTCTGTAGTTTCCTGGATCGTCCTTGGGATCATTGTTATGGAGGAGCACTACATCTGCCATTCTCCAGTCCTGTGGTTCCCCACCGGATTCCAGTGAACAACAGAACTGGCCAGACAACGGATCTTCAAGCTCCTCTGCCAGCTCTCTCAGCACCCTTGGGTGTATTCTGTCTGGGCCTGGGGATTTATCTACCTTCAGTGCTAGCAACCCCATCCTCACCCTAACCACTTCTATCAAAATATCTGTGCGCCTTCCCCCTTCTCCCCGCCTTCTCCCTAGTGGCCCCAGTCTGTCTCTTTCCTTGATGAAGACAAAACAGAATTACTCATTCAGTACCTCTACTTTGCTCCCATTCTCCTCTACCCACCCATCCCCTTTCCTGAGTGTAGCAATCCCATCTTTCTTGTCCCTTTTCTCACTAATATACAGCAGTGAAAAAAAATACCCTTCCCCCCTTTTTTAATTCCCTCAGCTAACTGCAGTTCCTTCTGAGCTTTAGCTCACTGGACTACCTTATCTTCTACATTTGCCATCTTCAGGCAGTCCTCCCTGTCTTCCTCCATCTGGGGCCTCCTGAATTTTTTGAAGGCTGCCCTCTTATCCCTTACTGCCTGGGTGACCTCAATGTTAAACCAGCTGGGTGCTTTGGTGTTCTTCATTTAAGCCTAACACACTCCACTGTGGCAACCATTATTCTCTCCTTTATGATGGCCCCTCCTTGATGATGGACCACCTTTGGTCCACCCCCAGATCCACTCGGATGCTTACCAGGTGACTCCTTAGCTGCCCATATTTGTGAGTTCAGTTCCCTGTCACTTTCCTCCTCCTGGTTGAGTTGTCTATAAACCACCTCCAACCTCACCTTCCTCCTTCTATTAGACAGTAAGTCACATTGCTTCCACCCTCCCCACTTTCTGCTCCTCCCTCATACAAGTTATGCCTTCTCTGATGTAAACTGCCACCCGCCACCCCTCCTTTTCCTACCTCCCTGTCCCTCCTGTATAATTTAAACCCGGGAATTGAGAGGTCCCAGTCATGGTTAGGTGTGGCCCATGTCTCCATAACTGCTATGATTTCCACTCCTTTCTCAACCAACAGTGCCTACAGGAGGTCACCCATCTTGTTTCCAAGACTTCTTGCATTCAGGGACATCACCTTCCTCCTAAAATATGAGCCTCCTTCCCTTCTCTCCCATCTGCCTTTCTCATTTCTCCTCATTACCTGTGCCTCCTCATCCCCCCACTGCTAACACCCTTGTTCATCCTTCAGTGCCCCCCCCGGCATGGGGGAACATCTGTTGACCTCCTCCTCCCGCAAACTTGGGGCCTTTAGGCCTGCTTGCCTCCCCAATGGTTTAAATTAAGTTTTTGGTTTATGTACCACCTCCCAGTTTGTCAGTGAGGACCCTGACCCACCACTACTAAGATGCAGTCTGTCTGGAGCAAAAAGTGTTTTATTTGACCAGGTCTACCCCCAGGCCCCAATATAGTCATTCCCTTTCTTCTTACACCACTCCCTCAGCCAGTTATTGAACTCCCCTATCCTTTTTTTTTTTTTTACTTTCTGTTTATGACCCCTGCACTCTGCAGCAACCCCACTCTTCGGGGTCCCTAATGCGCCCCACAGTTAACACTGGAGGGGGCTGAGAGGCTCTGGCTTCCTAATGAGTGCCCCACTCTCCATTGTTTCATGAGCTTCCGGTTTTCCTGGCAGGGTGGAGGACCCTTTCCCTCCATACTCAGGACAGCTGCACCAGGAGCCACCTCAAACCTTCTCGGCCAGCGCAGAAACTCAGTTACAGGTGCCACCTGGGGATTTTCCATTTTCTGGTCCCACCCCCTGCAGATATTGGCACACTAGGAGGGCCAATGAGACAAAGGCACACAGAGACGTACCTTTGCTCAGACCCTTGTCCAACAACTGCCCCTCCCTGTACTACTCCCTCATCTGCACCACCAGCTGTGGTCACCCAGGTGGCGGTATAGTAGCAAGGACTGTAGCCCTCCCCTCCTGGAGAAGGAGAGCAACCAGATGGGCACTCGATCCTTCTCCCCCCAGCCGGCCCTCCAGCAGCCCAGGCTCGCTACCAAACCCGGGTTGCTGGCATTGCAAGCAGTAGTGCTACTGCTGTGCCAGTGGGCCGGCCACGATCCTTTTCTACCTGATCATGCTGACTATCGGTACTGGCAAAACCTCCAAAAATGCAAGCAATCTGGCTACCTCTCTGCAGACCTTCCCTATCACCCTGAATCTTTGCTGTACTGCCCCCACCTCCTCCCCAGCTACAGTAGATTGTTGATACCTAGGTGTATAACTATGAATGGTTCCCCCAACTCCCCTCACCAATTCCCCAATTTTTGGCACACCCTCTTTGCTGTCATCCCTGGCATGCAAACCACCTTCCCACCCATATTTGGGCCCCGTTTTTTTCCCCAGTGAATACCTTTAATTATGGAGTTGCCTAGGATTACCACCCTTCCCCCATTCCTAACTCTCTCTTTTCCTTCTTTGACTGCCTTATAAGCTTCTCCCCACTTAACTGCTCCCCCTTCATCATTGTTACCACCCCACTTTCGTTCTCCCCAAGCTCTGCTTGATTGACATTCCCAAAGCTTCTACTCACCCCTATCCCTGTCTTCCCACTCCCTCCCTGTCCTTCCTTTTCTGGCCACCCACACACACTCTCTCCTAACCTCCTTTCTCCACCCACCCGCTAGTATGTTCTCCATGTTCTCTCTTCCCCACCAACCATGTTTAGTTTGTACAGTCCTACCACCTTCCTCGATTCCTCCGATACAATTCCTAGATTTTACAATAAACAATAAACCTTCTTCTGTCCTACTCCCCCGACCCCATTACCTTAACCAGACCTCCCTCCACACCTCCTGTTCCCCCTCCTCACTTGCAGACAGTAGGTGAAATCTATTCGTTAAATGCACCCCTTTGAATGTTTCCACTCCTGTTGCAACTCTTGCGGTCCCACTATTCCCCCCACTACTTGTTGTTCCCCGATCCTGGGCTTCCCTATCCTCTGAGATAGGGGTACCTCCAAACATGGGTTATCTCCTCTGTTCCAGTCCCCTGCCTGCTGATCTTGCTCCCCTGGGCATCCCCCATCTGGCTTTCTCTCCCCTGCCCTGTTCCTTCAACACTACATGCCAGCCTCCCATCTAAGCTATCTTACTTCTGCTTTTAGGTGCTCCAGGCTCCTGCACAATGGACAGCTCCCTGCTACTGCCACCCCCAAACCATTACAGCACACCACCCTCTTCCCACTATCTTTTTTTTTTCATTATTTGTTTCTTCCCCCCGTGAAGCTAGCAGGGGGCTCTGGTCCTCTCTCAGAGGGCTCAGTTCATTCCTGGTACCCCCCCAACTGACCCAGCCTCTTCCTTGACTAGGTTCCTCCATGGATTTCCCCCCCTGGCCAGGGAGGACCATCCCCTCCCACCCGAGCACAATTCAGATTGCTCGGGATCGCCAGGGTCAGGGCCGCATAGCCAGGGCTTCATGAAGCCTGCTAGCTCTACATTTTCACTTTTCTCCCTTTCTGACACACACTTCAGCATGCGTACATGAAGGCATGCACATTCCAAAGCCCTGTAGCACCCTCCCTTCCTGGTCACTCTCTGTCCCCTGCTACCACTAGGCCTCCACCTGGTGACAGTTGTTCGGCAGGAGTGATGCACCACACACCCCGGGAGAGGAGGGCAGTCATTCGGACACTCAATCTCCTTCCTCCCCAGCTGACCCCTGATGATCTGCTCACACCACGAACATGGGCGCTGGCATGGCAGGAGGAAAGGCAATGATACCTCAGCTCTCCACACCACTGGGCCAGCTTTCTCTTCCCACTATCTTGATGCCTGAACATATTCCTATTCCCCCACATCCTCCTGACCCCTGGCCCACTCACCCTCCAGACAGGAACTTCCATATGTAATCCAGTTGGGAATGGCTGCAAAAGCCACAATTCGCTATTAGCCTAGGCAGCTAACTCTTGATACTCCAACTCGATACTGCTTCCTTAAACCATAATACAAATGTAAGCGGACCCTAGATAGGGACCAGATGCATTCCCTTGCCTGTGTCACGCTTGTGGGCTGGTCCCAAATACGAGCTGGCTACCCTCTCTAGCACTCCCTAATCTGTTATATATTTACAAGCTGACCCAACACAGGGATCAGCTGCAAACCTCTACGAACACTGATAGTATATTTCCTGCCCTCCCTTTACACTTACATATTCTCCACAGAACAGTATGGCCTGTGGTCGTAGTCCTCCCCGCATACATCCTGCCAATGCCTTTAGATGTCACTGAGCCAGATGCAACACTTCTGCTTTGTGGTACTATGCTTCAGGATCACTCCCACAAGGGGTTGCTAGGGGTTGTTGATTTTAAGTATGCCCAACAAAGCCCCTAATGGGCATTTGTTACTAAGTGGTCTGGAGGCGTTCTTTCCCTTCCAGCTACAGACTCACCAAATGATCCCTCCTCTTGCTCCGACCTCTTGCCCCTCAGTCCCTCAGTAAGCACAGTTCAATTGTTTTAAGCCCCCATTCTAGTAAGCACACATTCCAAACATAAATTCAAATACTTAGCTGAGCAATCACCATGTGACTCTGTGTTCAGTGATCACTCGGTGACAATCGCTGGTTAAAGGAATAAGCAGCACACAATTCCTGCTTTTTAGGTGACCTCCCAACAAGGCCACTATTAGACATTTGTTGCACATGGTCTGGTGGCATTCTTCCCCTTCCACCCACAAATTTGCCCACTGATCCCTCCCTCTTGCGCTGACCTCCTGCCCCTCAGTCCCTCAGTGAGCACAGTTCAATTGTTTTAAGCCCCCATTCTAGTAAGCACACATTCCAAATGTAAATTCAGACACTTAGCTGAGCAATCACAGTGTGGCTCGGGGTTCACTGAATGCTCAGCAGCAATTGCTGGTTAAACGAACAAGCATAGAAACATAGAAGTTGACGGCAGATAAGGACCGCAAGGCCCATCCAGTCTGCCCATTTCTTTTTCTACCTTATAAATGTGCCATCGGCCTTTGCTCTGTCAGTGGCCTATCTATTCATAGTCATTTGTATTGCTCCCTTATGCCTATCCCATGCCTGTTTGAAGCCCTGCACTGTATTCATAGCCACCATCTTGTGGTAAGCCATTCCATGCATCCACCACCCTTTCTGGAAAAGAATTTCCTCACATTCTCCTTAATTGGCCTCCCTCTAATCTCATGCTGTGTCCTCCTGTCCTGCTATTTTTCTTATATTTAAATATGTTAGACTCTTTCACCTTGTTTATGCCCTAAGGTGTTTGAATGCCTCGATCATATCACCTCTCTCCTCCTTTACTCAAGGGTATACATATTGAGTCTGCTAATCTGTCCTCATATGTCTTCTGATGCAGTCCCTGCACCATTTTGGTTGCCCTTCTCTGGACTGCCTCAATTTGGTTAATGTCCTTGTGAAGGTGTGGCCTCCAATACTGCATGGTACTCCAGATGGGGCCTAACCAGTGTCTTGTACAGAGGATTATTACCTCCTCTTACGACTTGTGATACCCCTACTAATACACCCTAACACCCCCTAGCCTTACCTACTGCTTTAGAGGTCTGCTTGGATGATTTTAGGTCATCAGTGATGATGATGCCCAAGTCGCTTTCTTCCTTTGTGACTGCTAGCAACTCCCCTCCCAGCCTATAGGTGGCTTTAGGGTTTCTCTTCCCTATGTGCATGATTTTGCACTTCTTTGCTTTAAATCCCAGTTGCCACTCTTCTGACCATTCTGCTAGGTTATCCAGATCTCTTCTCATTCTGCCCACCCCATCTGGATCATCTACTCTGTTGCAGATCTTGGTGTCATCTGCAAACAGACAAGCCTTACCCTCTAGTCCATCTGCAAGGTCACTAATGAAGATGTTGAAGAGGACTGGCCCCAGGACTGATCCCTGAGGTACCCCACTTGTGACTTGCATCTCTTCTGACTGTATACCATTTACCACCACTCTCTGTTTTCTGCCCGTCAACCAGTTTGCCACCCAGTTGACCAACTTCTGACCACCCGAGCCTCACCCAGCTTATTTATCAATCTTCTATGTGGAACAGTGTCAAAAGCTTTGCTGAAGTCAAGGTAGGCGACATCAACTGCTCCCCTTGGTCCACCACTCTGGTTACCCAGTCAAAGAAATCTATGAGATTAGTTTGACAGGACCTTCCTTTGTAAACCCATGCTGTCTTGGATCCTGCTGCCCTATGGATTCCAGGTGTTGCACTATCCTTTCCTAAGGAGTCCCTCCATAATCTTGCCCACTACTGAGGTAAGACTGACCGGTCTGTAGTTCCCCGCCTCCTCCTGCTACCACTCTTGTGGAGCTGGATCACATGAGCCCTTCTCCAGTCTTCTGGGACCTCTCCTGTACTCAGAGACTCACTAAACAATTCTGCTAATGGCTCTGCTAGTTCCTTCTTTAGCTCATAGAGTACCCTGGGATGTATGCCATCAGGTCCCATTGCCTTATCCACCCTGAGGCAGCAAGCTCTTGTAGGACCCTTTCTTTTGTGAAGGGAGTAGTGCTCACCTCCCTCCCCCCTGTGTCCATGATGCTGAGCTGTGGGCCCTGCCCTACCTTCTCTTCAGTAAATACCGAGCAAAAGTATCTATTTAGGATAGATGCCTTTACAGGGTCCTCCTCCTCACATGCTCCCTTTTCTCCATTAAGCTTAGCAATACCCCCTCTGGACTTTCTCCATTCACTAATGTATCTATAGAAAATACACCATGGGCTGCACGCCAGCTCAGCAGTAGTTATCGCCCATGATGCTGTCAACCTGGGATTGGGAACGAGCCTGGGGCATCAGAGGGCTGGCTGGGGGGGGAGGTGAGTGCAGCATCCGAGTGAACATTCTCCACCTCAGGGAGGTAGGATGTATGGCTGCCAGTGCACTACTGCCACCTGGGTGACCATGTGTTGCAGTGCTGCCAGCGCCATTGGATCAGGGTGGGTGGACACCAGAGTTTTTCTGTTGTATGCGTACATCTCTGTGTGGATGTACATGCCATCCTGGGGAAGAGAAAATCAGGAAAATGTCCACTCCACATCGCAGGCCCTACATCGCCGACCATGGCACTTGCTCCCAATGTACCAACCAAGTTTCTGCCAAGAACGGAGAGACCCCAGAGGTGCCATCCTGGGGGACAAGCCAGGGTACTTATGGAGTTAGAGGTAAGTCCTGGGAAGCGGCTGACAGAGCTGGGCACAGGGATAGAATCGATGGAGGCCGGTTAACCATATGAGGCAAAAAAAGCACACTAATTAAAAAAAAATACACTATTGTATTGTTAGTGTGGCACCACATACTTTTAATGGAGAACTGGTATAGGACGATTGGGGAAGGGGATGTATACAAAATACACTACTACACTGTTAGTGAACCACCACATACTTTTAATAGAGAAGTGGTATAGGACGACTTGGGGCAAGGGGATATGTACAAAATACACTGTCGCGCTGGTAGGATATCACCATATACTTTTAATGGAGAACTGGTATGGGGGACTGGAGGAGAGGATGTGTGCAAAATAGACTATTGTGCTGTTAGTGTGCCACCATATGTTTTAATGGGGAATTAGTATAACACGACTGTGGGAAGGGATGTGTACAAAATATATTATTACACTGTTAGTGTGCCTCCACATACTTTTTTTAATAATATTTTATTAAAGTTTATGCAAAATTGTAACATCACAGTACAACATACAGTTAAAAAAACTATCAGCAGAATATTAAGTACATTATGTGACAATAAAATGATCATATTTTATACATTTGTTGTCTCTTTTAATCCTTTTAATTGTGTGTTAGATTTAATCTGAGCACTGATCATGAACATGTACTGAATATGTACATTGTCCAGGTCTACCTTGAAAATGAGCATGTTCTCAATGGTGTTTCGCCTGATTAAATAAAGACTTGATTTACTGATTGATTGATTGAAGCTTCTGGGTAATACACCTCCGTGTCCTCTACCCTTACTCTATGGACTAAGGAGGTCTCTTCTCGCTCTCATCCTGACTCAGAACCATTACGGGACAAATAAAGGGTCTGTTTCCAGCATACATCTTGCCCACCTCACCCAGTGGTTTGTACCTCTATCTACCTATTGTCTGAGTGAGAGCGTTAATTGTTCCAAGTCATATATACCTTTCACCGCCTGGTATCAATCTGCTCAGGTAAGAGGGTCCTTTGACAGCCATTGTTTCATGGGGGAATTTTTGGCTGCTACCAATAGGATTGCCACCAGATATCTCTTCACTACAATACCTCTCTTTATTTGTCCAAAAAGTTAACAGAAAGAGAAGGTCCATAAATTGCAGGTGAGGAGAGAAAATAGCATGCAGTGCCTTTTCCAAGTCCTGCTGAGGGGGGGGGGGAGTACCAGGCCCACCTACATTATGTGGTGGATGGTGTGTTGCTTTGGGTTCTCCACACATGTCAGCAAGTTGGAGAGGAGGCAGTACCTCGGTAAATCTGCTGTACAGGTGTCAGAAAGTATCTAATAAGGGACTTCCAGCTATACTCCCTCCAGGCTAATTAGCTGGTGGCGTTATGCATGGAGGGGTGTATCTGTCACTGCTGCTCAGGAGAGATGTGGCATGCCAGCTCTCTGTCCCAGTTTTCTAGGGCCTGAGGCTGTACCTGGGGGTCTTCAGTTTGGAGATATAAATATAATTTAGAAACAAGATGTCCACCCAGTGTACCTCCTGTGGCCTCAGAGAGGAGTGACAAATGAGAGAGAGAGCTGGGGGTGGGGTTTTATTGTTATAATCTCAGAAGATAGGCTTTCACAACCATATACTTTTAATGGAGAATTGGTATAGGACAACTGGGGGGAGGTGATGTGTACAAAATTCACTATCATGCTGGTAGTGTGCTACCATATATTTTTAATGGAGAACTGGTATAGAATGGGGGGGGGGTGAAAAATAAATGGTTGCAGTGTTAGTGCTCCACAATATATTTCTAATGAAGAAACCAGTACATCCAGCCAGAAGGATGTACTTATCCAACCAGGTAAACATTGTGTGAACCAGAACTGAGAGTAACCCATCAGGGGCTTCAGGCCCTGCAAAACCCATCCTTTTGTTGAGCTAAATAGGGCCACAGATTTGGGACTTAACACTTTAATGGATTAGGCCATTCAATATAATTAATCCTCGTTTAACAGTGTAACAATGCCAGTCAACAACGTGCAATGTGACCATTGGGCCTGCCACGATTCCACACCTGGGTACCCAGGATTCTGCCGGAGCTCCCTAAGAACATGGGGCAGTGCTGGTCTGGTACCTAGTATAGGGAAGTGAGCTAGTGCTCAACAGCACAGTTGGAAAGGCACTGTGCTGGTTGGGGGTGAGCTGCTAGGCCACATAGCCTATTGCTTTTGTTGTTACTATTTGCTGCCAGTATTAACCTGTTTTCTTCCCAAGGTCTTCATTTCTTATCCCCCAGTAAAACCCTTGTTCTGCATCTGCATTCATTGTGCGTGAGTATACGTTTTATAGTTTTAATAGAAGCCGTTATTTGCATTGTGAGGGAAGTGGGTGGGTTGTAGCAGTGGTGACCATAGCTGGTTGATATTGTTTCCCAGTTCATATGATAGACTTGAGTAAGACTCTGTCCCATTTGCTATACAGAGAAAGTTGAAAGGCAAGGATATATTTTTCCTTTCCTTTTCTGCCACTTTTCTGTCTCTTGCCTGTCTGATTGCACAACATTTTCTTGTGGCACCTAGGAAATGCCCACTTCGATGGTCCTATGATCCCATGATCGCCCTTCCTTCACTTGCTGTTTCTAGTCTTTCTCCCTTTGCTTCTCTGTGTTTGTACTGGTTTAACTGGAAGGTACAGTATGTGTGTGTGTGTGTGTGTGTGTGTGTTGGGAGGGGCTGCAGTGAATAATTCCCACCCTCCGCATGCCAAGGTTTGCTGTGGGGGGTGGATTACTCCCCCCCCCCCAGTTGCATTCCTGCTGGTAAGAAACATGGTAAGGCTCTTGAATTAGGGATGAAAGAACCACAAAAGTTCTGAGGTTCTAAGAGGTTATGATATGCCATAAAAGGTTCTGATACCTATCTGAGCCTGATCAGAACTTTCAGTACCTTTTAAAGCACAAAAACTGTTTTAATTATCATGGTCTACTCTGGGCTCTTGTAAGTGAAGGGAAAGGAATCTAAAAACAGCTGGGAGTGGTACTACAGTACATCGTCTTCAGTCTCCTTTTAACAATCATTGAAAAAAGGGTCATATAAGGTTCTTTTACAGAAAATGGATATTTATGCAAACAGTGGTTGAATTCACGCATACATGGGACAGCCATAAGGTAATTCTAAGGGGTGGGGGTAGAAGGAAGTAGGCTGCTGGTTAACTAGGATCTGCAGCTTATCCATTAGGTAGGGAAATGGGCAGACTGGGTGGGCCAAGCGGTCCTTATCTGCCATCAAATTCTATGTTTCTATGTTTCTGAACTGATCCATCCTTATTTTAAAACTTTTCAAAGTTTAAAAAACATTTAAAAAATCACGACTGCCTGCTTGTGCATGTGGCCTGCTTTAGACAATGGTAGGGTGTGCGTAACATTACCCCGTATTAATAAGGTCCTAATTGGAAGAATGGATTTCCTCAGCCCATTTTTTATAATTCATCTTAATTTTCATAGTTACAAAAAGGGGGTCTAAATACACCCATATTTACAATATAAACTGAAAGGTATCTAAAAAGGATAGGTCTTCAGAGTGTACCCAGGGATGTCAGAGCTTTTGAATTGCTACTGGAATTAGAAGATCGTTTCCCTAAATTAAACTGAAAGATTTCTGATGTCAGTGACAACGAAAAATAAAGGTTAGGTCAGATTTTGCTCACCTGCTGAGATAACTGCTGTGCTTTAAGTGGGGTTGAGTGATGACACAATGTGTGATGGAGAATCTGCCTGTTGTATTATTTATGCAGTGCTTTTCAACCCAAATGATATAATGGGTTCCATAACATATGGACACCATTGACATATGGCATCATCTGAGACACGACGCAAATTAGAAGCTATTTGGGTGATTTAAGGCTGATATCGGAGACCCCTTCAGCCACTATCATTAGATTGCACCAGAAAAGACAACATTATTAGGTTACAATGCCTGACCATGTGCCTGTCAATTTAATGCACTTTGCTAAGCATTTCTCATTCTATTTTTCTCAGTGCTGATCTGTTCTGTAAAGCTTTTATTAGTACGGTAGCAAAATGAGGCTCTGCTGACCCCTTTACTTTTCATTTAAGCAATAAGACATGACAGGGGATGTGTTATGGTGGGATAATGGCCCAATCGGGGTGGGTTGACGCACAAGGCATAGCCGAGGGCTTCCACCACCAGTGAAGAGCCATTAGCCCACCATAACACGCCCCTTGGACTGCCTTATTGTGATTATGAAAATGGGTAATTTTTAGTAAATGTTATGCATTTTTAAACATAATACTTTCAGCTGGGCTGTTGTGCTGCGATAATGGACCAGCTGAAAGCAGCTCTCGGCCAATCAGAATTCAGCATTCTTTCTACCCATTTCAAAATGTTTATTATCTCTTTCCATCTCCCTATATGGAGCAGTTAAACCCTCTTTCAGTGGGTCTCCATTCCTGAACTTCTCTATTGGAAGGATCTCAACTTGCTTCCCGGAACTACCAATGACCTCCAGCACACTCCCCCGGGGGGGCGGTGACTGCTCCTCGGTGGAGTGGATGGTACTTCACTTCAGCTGCCTGAGGATGAAAGCAATGACACGAAGAAGAGGGACCCTTATGAGGTCAGTGCATCTCAAATATGAAGTGGCCTAGACCACACTTCCATTTTCTCTGTTTCCACACAGTCTGCCAACCAGCACCTGCACAAGGTGTGAAAACACCATCCACAATTAGTAATCTTTCCCCCTGATACAGGGGGCCTGCACAGACACTACTGGAAATTCCAGGGGGCAGCGCTACTGCAGGGGCTTGCGCCAACCCCACCACATAGGTAGAGGGCATTTTGTGGGTCACTTGAGTTTCCTGCTCGCCCACAGTGGTATTAGAGGCATGGAAGCAAAACCTGGATTGCTGGCATGCTGAGCAGCTCCCTGGCTACTGCCGTTTCAAGCCAACTCAACCACTTTACTATGGAGTTCTCCCTAGGATTTGTCACATGATTTACTTATTGTTAAGGTTAGAGGGTGCTGACCTTTCTAAACATGGGGTCTGCAAAGGCAGCATGTTCAGACTTGGGCAAGAGGGGGCAGAGGTGCCCGCTCCAACAGCAATCCTATGACAGCTGGCCTTTCAGCATCAATGATGTAGGTTACCTCAAATTTTGTCAACTAAGTCCCTGCCTATGGTAGGGGTGCTGGTGGTATATCTATGATGCTTGTGGATGGGCAGAGTTTAGGGAGCAAACTGACCCTTATTATGTTGGATAACACAGTCAGTCCATCATCTCCTCTTCCCCAGACACACACACACACACACACACACACATATTAATGAGCCTCTGATGCCCTAGAACCCCCCACCCCCCGTGTCAGCCAGGCCAAACACCATTACTTGTCTGATATAAATCAGATGCCTCTGACTGTTGCAAAGAGCTTTCCCAGTTTTGAGGAGTGTTTCAGGCCAGCAATGGAGTGCAGGGGAGCCCAATGGAGTGACCCCAAAATATTAATATTACAATGGTTTGAGACTGGGTGCCATGTTACAGCAACACCACCCCTGTGTTGCGTGATGGTTCCAACCCTGAGGAATGTCAGTATAACCTGGCTGTCATAGCAGGGGCTACCAGGAGTCACACAATGTGTAAAATCATGTTGTGTGTTACCATGGGGCTATGCTATGTGGCCTGCAAATGTTACAAAAATGTGCCTGTGTTTGAAATGGTTACTCTTAGCCCTGATTGAAAGGCTAATCCTAGCCCTGTGCATTAAGGTTCTGAGTATTCTGAAATGTTAATAATATACATCCTGTTCTGCAATGTATTTTTTGCTTTTTTAAAGTAAGCCTAGGTACCCATGCTTGCACCTGCACTTGCCCATTGGTTAGGATGGTTCCTGAGCAATGTTTCCTGTCTGCTAGGGGCATATAAACAGGGCTTTGGCCCACCAAAAGTTAGTTCCTTGGTGTGGTTCCCCAGACTGGAGTACCAGTGTGTACAATTCCAGTTAGCACCTATGGGTGCGCTTTTCCCAGCTGCATCCAGTTGGAGTGTGCCTATGGGTTTAGGAATGGTGGCAGGGTTCCTGGGTCTGGGTAATACTGGTCCTCTCAGATGCAGATGTCTGGAGGCTCGGACCTCAACTGGGGTCCAAGATTGGGGATGGCAAGGGCCTGTTGGGGGTTCACCCTCACAGAGGCTCTCCTGATGGCTTTTATATCATCTGTCCCAAGCATCCTGAAAACAGTGCAGAAGCAGTGGATCCTGTGCTGGCAGGGGACTGTGGCCTAGAGCAAAGGGCCTGTGTGTGTGGCAGAAGACCAGGGCAGCTAGCCCTAAGGAGCTGAACATCAGGGCAAAGTTCCTATACCTCAGTGTGTGGTGTGTGTGTGTGTGTGTGTGTGTGTGTGTGTGTGTGTGTGTGTTTGGAAGGGTATAACCCTTCATTTGCCCTCCACCAGAGGCACCATGTCACTCTTTCTGTACCAGTCAGCACCAGGTACACCCTAATGTCCACTTCTCCTACTCGCTGCTGTGAGGGACACCAAAATGTAACTGTAGATATCTCTAAGTGTCTCCATTTAAGAGAATGGGGGATTGGTAAATGAAAGTGACATGCTGAAGAACTCTGGTATTGAAATGTAAAGATATTAAAGTAATTGGCTGCTAATAAGAATACAATCTGCAACTGGCCAGCCAAGGGACACGTAGAATAACGTTGATTATGCCAAATGTGATTGATGCCAAACTATACTGAATGTGAATACTGATCTGGAATATTGATTTGAAACTAGGCCCAAAATGGGAGCTGTGGTCAGGGAAGGGGGATATCAGTGTGATGTCGGGAAGGGAGACACCCACATTTGAGCCAACTATCAATATTTTGCAGTAGATCATAATGCTGAATTGCTGATTAATAACATGTGCTTCCCTGTCAAGATGTGCCAGCAAAGCCCCTAGACACAGAGAGGTGCCTGGCGCATATAATTACAATAAAAAAAATCAGTAAGTATGAATGAAAAATCTGCCTCAAGAGCCAAGCTGTCCAGACGTCATGTGATGGACGCGAGTGAAGTGAAAAGTACACAAATAAAGACGTTATTTTAGCTGATGACATATGCTACCTCTATCATAAACATTTATTAGATGTTGCATAGGTCACAGCCATTTATTTTACCTGTTGCATATAGAAACACAGAAGCATTCTGCAGCTGGAGCATCTACCAGAACCAATCTGAGAATGGATTTCACAGTACTGATGACATCAGAAGGTGTGTGCTGCCTTGAAGTCAGTAGCTGAACTCAAACAGAAATAGTTAAATGTTTAAGCAGCTGATCATAATTAGTAAACTGTTGTTGTATAAATTGAATATACAATGACCTGACTCAAAATACATAATGGGCTGGATATTCAAACTGCGCTATTTTGTGGTGCAAGCACTTGCGCTGCACAAAATAGTTGCGCAGGGGGGTGGCTGGGGCGATATTCAAAGGAGTTGTGCTATTGAGCAACTTCTTTGAATATCACCCCCCGGCCACAGCGACTGTGCATGGTGCAGTGGAACTTGTGCCACCGCAAGTGGTCAGAGTGGAGCATTCAAGTTGCGGTGGCTCAAGTACCATTGCGCCATGCGCAATTTTCCCATTTTCAAAAGGTGACATGCAAATGGGGCCATAATTCATGAAGGAGCGGGGGCCATTTGCATCTATTTATGGCCCCATTTGCATGCCATTAGCATGCAGGTGCACATCCTTGACGACTTGCACCTGGTGCCCTGCCAGGCAGCAGCCATCGGGGACCGACACCCTTCCAGCCCGATCGCGGGCAAAAGTGTAAAAATCCCCCACCCCCGACTGGCCTGATCGTGGGCAGCAAAGTGTCAAACCCCCAGGAAATATCCCTGGTGGTCCAGTGGACTGCTAAGCCCGATCGCGGGCTGCAAGCGTTTAAACCCCCACCCCCAAGAACATATCCCTGGTGGTCCAGTGGACGCTAAGCCCGATTGCGGGCTGCAAAAGTCTAAACCCCACCCCCAAGAACATATCTCTGGTGGTCCAGTGGACCGCTAAGCCCGATTGTGGGCTGCATAATGTGGTGACCCTGCAAGACCATATCCCTGGTGATCTAGTGTGCCCCCACCCACCCACCTGAAGCCCCACTACCCTGCTCCCCCGGCAGCCAGGTAGCATCCCACTCCACCTGCCGCCGCTGCTTGGCCGACTGATCACGCTCGGTAGGGCTACACGCCCATTGGTGCAGAGCAACAGCCAACCGGGCATGCAGCCCATACCGCATAAGGCAGTCCAGATATGTGAATGAATGAATTCTGCCGGGGGGGTGGTGGGGCTTCGTGGGTGGTGGGGACACTAGATCACCAGGATATGGTCTTGGGGGTGTCGCCATACTATGCAGCCCATGATCGGGCTTAGCGGTCCACTGGACCACCAGGGATATGTTCTTGGGGGTGGGGTGAAACTTTGCAGCCCGCGATCGGGCTTAGCGGTCCACTGGACCACCAGGGATATGGTCTTGGGGGTGTGTCACCACATTATGCAGCCCGCGATCGGGCTTAGCAGTCCACTGGACCACCAGGGATATGTTCTTTGGGGTGGGGTTTAAACTTTGCAGCCCGCGACGGGCTTAGCGTCCACTGGACCACCAGGGATATGTCCTTGGGGGGGTTGACTCTGTGCTGCCCGCGATCAGGCTGGTGGGGGTATTTTACAATTATGCTCGTGATCAGGCTGGTGGGGGTTATTTAGCTTATGCCCCGCGATCGGCTAGTGGAGGGTGGGGGTTTTTACACTTTTGCCCGTGATCGGGCTGCAGGGGCATGTAGGGAGTAGGTTGAGGGCCAGCCACAGGTGGCAGCTGCTGTGTTAAGCCCTGCAATGCGACAACTCACCTGTGGGTGGCCCTCGACTTACTCCTTTTTTTGGCTCAAAGTTGTGCAGGCGCAGGTTGGGGTTGCGCCTGAAACTCTGCACAGCCCGCTGAATATCGGGCTGTGCAGTTTATGCATAGTTCCTCCCCCTCCAGTTCAGCATGCATTCATTTGCATTGCGCTGTTGCTCAGCTTGCCTTGGGGGGGGCAACTGCCTCCTGCTGAATATGGCAGAATGGCGCAATTTTGGACTTGCGCAGGCGCAACCCTATTGTGCATGGCACAACCCTTTTGAATAACCAGCCCAATGTATCACCACTTGTGAGGGAGAAGGACATTCATAGCTCACTCATGGCTTCAGCACTTGTTAGTCATGGTCCTGCCCACATGAAGATAAATATCTAGAATAAAAAAGAGATGGGTATATGTAGTATCCAAGGAAATATATCCAATGAGGGGGCTGATCAGAAACTAAAGCCACTTGCTCAAAAGGTGAGTGGCTTTATTATATGATTAGCCCCCTTGATGGGTATATTTAAGAATACACAAACATAGAATTTGAAGACAGATAAGGACCACTTGGCCCACCTAGTCTGCCCATTTCCCTACCTAATGGATAAGCTGCAGATCATAGTTAACCAACATCCTACTTCCTCCTAGACTTAGCTATCCACTGGACCACCAGGGATATTGGACAAATATTTTTACACTGAAGCCAGTGATCGGGCTGCGAGCGGTCCACTGGGCCACCAGGGATATTGGACATATATTTTTACACTGAAGCCCGCGATCGGGCTGCGAGCGGTCCACTGGACCACCAGAGATATTGGACATATCATTTTACATGGATGCCCGTAATTGGGCATGGGGGGGGCGTCGCCAATGAAGGTGCAGCTGGAGCTCAGGTGGCCACCCAGAGGTGGCAGCTGCCGTATTCCGCTTTGCAATATGGAAGCTCACCTGTGGGTGGCCAGCTGTTGTTCCTTTTTTTTTTTTGGCTCACCTGTGCAGCGCAAGTAGGGGTTGCACATGGTTGACTCAGCACATCCCGGCTGATTCATCGGATGTGCGGAGTATGTGCCGGCACCCCCCACCTGCACCGTGATACATTACTGATGCACTCCGCACATCGGGATTTGTACCAGGCACAATCCTCATTTGAATATCATGCCAGGTGCATCAGTGGCGCGCAAGGTGCACACTGTTGCGCCATGCGCACCCTTCTGAATATCCGGGCCATAGTGTCATGGGCACCTGAAAAGGAAGGATATACTACTAAAATAAATGCTATTCTGATATTTTATTTATTTATGTGTGAGATTTTAAGTGTAGTTTTACCTAGGTCACAGACACATAAGCTATAAATAAGGATGGATATATCAGTCAAAGTTTGTAGTAGCAACATAAAGCAAGAAAAATAATAAATAGTTTTTTTTCTTTCAATTGTTTAAACAGGAGTGGCACACTAAGCTGAAAGCTTGTTACAGGGGCAACCTGGGAGTGCATGGAAGTTAATTGACTTGTTCAGGGTCACCCAGTACGCAAGTGGGGGTTGTGGGATTCAAACCCAAATCTCCAGATTTGCAGTTAAGAGCCTTAAACCACTGTGCTATTCTGCCTCCCTAGTTAAGGCAGTCATCTGTTGTATGGTTCATGATGTTGGTGTAGTAAGCATACCAACATACTAACATACAAAAATGCCAGCAGAATAGGCCTAGTGGGCTTTCGTGTCTGCTCATTTGGTCAGTCCTCACCCTGGGAGCTGACCTTGTTGCCCCCACCCTCCGGCTTCTCCTTCCCAGTCCAGGGTATTCGCTTCATTGACTTTGTTTCCACACAACCTTCCCTGTACCTGTCCCACCCCTCTTGAACCCCTCCACAGTCTCTGCCTCCACCAGCCCTCTCGGCAGCGCATTCCATGGTTCTACCACACTCTCTCAGTGAAGTAGCACCTCCTTTCTCCCCTGATTCTCCCCCCCTCCAGCTTCCACCCATGCTCTCTAGTTGCGCTCCTCCTTCCTTCAGAGCACCATGACTGCGCCTCCCCTATCTACCCCCTTCATGTGCTTGAAGACCTCTATCATGTCTCTCCCATCCCTTCTCTCTTCCAATGTGTACATATTTAGCTCTTCGAGCCTCTCCCCATAGGTCCTGTCCCCCAAACCCCAGATCATTTTGGCTGCCTTCCTCTGGACCCTCTCTAGGAGTTCAATGTCCCTCTTTAAGTGTGGCCTCCAAAACTACACACAGTACTCAAAGTGCGGTCTCACCAAGCAGTTGTACAGAGAGAGTATCACTTCCCTCCTTCTGGAGTGATTCCCCCTAGCGATGCATCCCAGCATTGTGTTGGCCTTGGCCGCTGCCCCCATACAAGTGTTTGAAGTGTTCATCTTGACATCCACCACCACTCCAAGGTCCCTTTCAGCCATACAGCCATAGCAGCAGTACATTGCGTAGCAGAAATAAAATGTCAACAAACGGGTCACGCAACAAATGTGCTGAGCAGTTACTGAAGCAAGAAATGTACAGCTGTCATTTTTTACATCCTGTTCAAAATGTGTTTTTGTACCTGTGGCGCCAAATGGCACAGTCGCTGTGCAAATCTCCTTTCGGCTAATGAACTGATAGTGTCACTGTTCATTCGGTGGGGCCACAAAAAGCCCATGCTGAAAACTTGGAGTGAAAATGCCAAGAAACGCCCAGGGCATTAGGGTTTCTGACCATAACACCCCGCACTGTAGGGACTGACAGGCAGCAGGGGTGTGACTTGGGACTGTCAACAGTAATGCCCATGCTATTCCACCCCCATCTCCACCCTGCAGCCAGTGACAGGTATCGAGGTGTGCTTTTGACTCTTCAGCCCCAAAGTTCACTCCATTCTCTTATACTGTACCCATTTCAGTGTATGTCCTTATGGAATGGGGTGAGTGTAAAGTTTGAAAACCAAGGCACACCTTGACTCTTGTCTGTGTCTGCAGGGTAGGGTGAGATGAAATGACATGAGCGTTATGGACAATGACCCAAAGGCACACCCCAATGCCTGTCCATGTCTGCGGGGTGGGAGTGGGGTTGGTGTCACTTCAATACTTCACTGCCATTCCTATTCTGCCTGTCTGTCTGTGTGTCTCTTTCTCTCTAGCTACATGTCTATGTAATTATCTATCTTTCTATTAATTCATGTATCGCTATTTTTACCTATTTCTAAAACAAACCTGCATATCACATTTGCCTGCACTCTGAGCACATACTTATGAAACTATGCATATTTGTACTCCACTTCTGACTAGACCTCATACTTTCCTAATATTCCCATTATCACAAGCATAACTACCTTGCCCTTATCAAACACGACCCCCTCTGAAAATTAATATCACATTTTCTCTAGCAGTCCATCATCATTACACCTGACTTCCTGACATCGACACATTGCTTAAATATAACTTACATCACCTCATGGACAAAAACCCTGTTTCTCTTTAAAAAATTAAAAACTTTAAACAATCCCAAGGCTGAACATATGCCAGCCATTACTTTTTCATGTACTGCCACCTTCTGTACCATCATGGGGATTTGCATATGTTTCCCTTGATGCTTTGCTTTATTGGGATACGTGCAACTGTGTTTTCTTTAAAATCTGGCTGTCTGGCCAATATCATCCAGGATAACACATACACCAGTGGCATTTGCTCTGTGGTTCTTTTGTAAGCTTCCTGCTCCTTCCATTAAAATGTACACCTCCATATATTTTGCTAATAATGTGTATGCCTTCCTTAGAACAGAAACTAAAACAAATCTTACTACTTACAAGTCATTGTGTTGTTTCTCCATCCCTCCTTAACAATTCCACACAACGTCACTCACTTCATTATGCAGCGGCGGTGGATCTGACCAGAGTTTGTTTAAATGGGCCACTGTAGTACTAGTGTTGTTCCATAGTTTACGGTCTCCCTATCTAAGGGGGTGTGTCTGAGGCAGTCAATCCTTATATGTGTTGGTGGTGTGTGGTTGGAGTCAGATATCTGCAGTGGTGCTTGCAGTCGGGAGTGGCATGTTTGGCCGGGAGTGGCATTTGTGGTCAGGAGCAGCATGTTTGGTCATCAGCTGTTGGAGTCTGCAGTCGGGAGCAGCGGCATGTGAGCAGCATGGAGTGTGTGGCACAGAGGCACATGGCAGCAGGAGCATGGAGGGCCTGGCGCGTGAGGAGAGAGGTGCACTCTGCAATGGCAAGGGACATGACTGCACAGTGCGAGGCAGGGGGATATTGTTGCTTTATGTGAGGTTGCAGTTATTTGTTTTGTGTGGGTTGTTTTTTGTTTCAGGTTTGGGAATTCTTTTTAGTTTCTTCTGGCACGCATGTGTTTGTTCAATGAGACTTTGTTTAATTAGTTTGGTAGTTTCTTAACTGCTGTGTTGATTTATTTATTTGTTAACTGGGTGGGCACACTGGGTCCCAGGGACCATTTTCAGGCATGATCTGGGCCTTCAAGAGGGCACAAAATACTGAGCAGTAAAACACATACGTGAAAAGAGAGGAACATCATGGAGCAATACCATTGATTACTGGTAGGCAGGGGTGCATACCAGTGAACAATCAATAATTAATTTCAGAGATACCTGTCAACAATCAATAATTAATTACAGGAATACCAGTTCAAAGACATGATGAACATGGCAGGTTACGAGAGTGAATCCCGACAATAAATAAAAACAATGGAGGCTATGCATAAATGCAAGCTGGGTATAGTGCAGCTCCACTTCTGAAGACAGGTGCGTGGGATATGGCATGCACTAACACTGCAAGCCACCTTGCAGTGCCTGTCCACAACCCCCCCAGTACGCTGCTGTACAGGAGGGGCAGACTGGAAGACACAGGCATGTATCCAATTGGATGCCTGACCTGGTCCCACAGTGGATCCCCTACTCTACATGGAGCAAGGGATTGTGGCGAGTGCCCAAATGGCCACCACTAGTCCTCCTTCCATGTCTGGAGGGCTGAAGCAGCAATGGCGGGGGGGGGTTAGATCCCACCGTGGCCAGTTGGTGAGCTATGTTGGGGGCGTGTAGCAGCTACGGCAGGGTACCTGCCTGCAGAGCCTGCACCTCCCTTGCCCAATAATCCACGCCTCCATGATCAGCGTAGAGTGCAGGCAAGCCCACGGACTCTCCCCTGGACCATCCATGTGTGTAGCTGCGCAAACCTTAGAGGACTGAGTATGGAATGGGCATAAGTCCCTTCCATGAATGCCCCCCTCCCCGTGAATAGCATTCTCACTTAGGGTTACCTACGCATTGCAGATCTGTGGCATTCTCACTCAGGGTTGTCTATGCATTGCAGATCCGCGGCATGTTGGCAATCTGCCCATTAATGCATAGACCCCACTGTGCACAGTGATCAGAAAATGCAAGGAAAGTTAGTCAATTGATTTGTTAATTAGGCATTGGTTGGCAATTGCGTAATTGGTGGTATGTTTACATGTTTTGCTGTCTTTACTTGTGTTTAAAGTAATTTACAAAGATTTTGCTTATACTCACAAATCCTGACATCTTCAGCTGGCGAAAGTCACTTTTTGCCATTTGTAAAATTTTCTTTGCAGCCTCTATGTTCATGGACGGGATCATAGTTTGGCCCCAATGAGATGGTCAATCGATCCCTTCCACTTCCCGATTGATTTGTCACACCCGGCGCTCAGGCAAGTAATGATGTATGGCCAGGGACTGGCACAGGGCTGCACAGCTTTGAAGTCAATGGGGGTCAAATTCATTTGCATTTTAATGCATAATAATGTTCAACTGGAGATTAATGAAGGTCACCACTTGACTAACAAGGCCCTTCAAGTGAAAATGATTGGCTGGCCACCATTGTAAGTGTAACCCCTAGATGGTGCTATCCCAGGGGCTACTACCCCCTGCCTGATTTGCCACTAACAGGTTGAGGGGCCTGGATCCAATGGCGGGTGCCTCCACCCAGAGGTCAGGGTTTGCAATAGTTAAACTTACTTGGTCACAGCCCTCTGGGACACTGCAACCCCCCTTTCTTCCCACTAGTGGCCCACACAATATATCAGAATTACCTTCACAGTATACACTTACCCCCAGGGCTGGTTGAGGCACTGGGACCTCCTGTAAAATAAGATACAGTGCAACAATCACAGTACAATACTTTAACATAGACAAATACCTCAGGCAGTATAACTTTGCTGAAACAAGCAGCTCTGATTTATTTAGGGGGAATATAACAAGGACAGGGGGGGGAAATCGGGTTAATTAGCTTATCAGTCATTCAGTCAGTCAGAATCTTTATTTAATCAGGCGAACATCATTGAGCATAGCTCATTTACAAGATGGACCTTATCACTTTATTCATCTACCTATGGCTCTGTGCACAGGCCTATCCCTACCAGTTACTGTCCCTGGGTACCCAAGCCCTAGTGGCTAGTCCAAACCGTGGCAGCTGGTAGGGGCCCTTTCCCACAGAGAAAAGAAAAATTAGTTTAAACAGTCAGCAGTACAGTGATTCCATTTGGATTCAATGTGGCAATTCAACAGGAGCGACCCTGAATTAGTACTCACGGCCTCCAAACAAGATAGGGTCCTTCAATGTCAGCAGGGCTACTCTTGAGCTCCACGAGACTCCTCACACATTTATATGGCAAAGAAAGTACTATACCAGGCAGGCTGCTCTCTATCCGATCGGATTACTGCACAATACCGGGAGAACACACAGCAGATTCAGTTCCTGACAGACCGAGTGCAATTCAGCAATTTCTCCAGTCTTCTACAGGGTGAGCCTGGTTTCTACTCTTCAGATATCCTTTGATTCTCTTCACAGGACGGATTCAGTCCTAACAAGCAGTTACACAAGCTGCAGAATGGAACTCTGGGCCTTACACACGTTTCCCGACTAAAACTGTGCACTGAAGGAGCACAGGGTTCCTTTCCCCTTCACTGCCAGAGCTAAAACTGAAACTCCAACAGACAAAACCGGGCACTTCCTTTGAGTTCCTCCCAGTTCTTGACTGGATTGGCTGTCACTCACAATAGACTGCTCCTGTTGGTCCAAAAGGCGTCAAGTCTAAACTACATCTCCCAGAGTCACTGCCCATACAATCCTCTTGTGGCTGGCTCAGATTATGAGTCCAAGTTCTGATTCCGTCCAAGGCACCATTTTGAGCTAGCTTACACCACACTGATTGGTCCAGTTCAGCAGTTCAAAACCAGAATGGGGAACTAGGCAGACACAGTTCTGACTGCAAAGAAAGCAGGTTAGACAAACTGTAATTTCATTATTACTCTAAATGATTTCTGGCAAACAGTTACATCTTTCAGATAGGTTCCTTTGCACTCCTAGTGACTGCAAAATGGAGTGAATTGGCAGCAGCTCGAGTGGTACTCAAACAGAGAAGCACACAGTCCCCCATACAAACTAATTATGTCTGCAAGCAGACAGCTCTTAAAGACAGTACCAGAGGCTCTAAAACACTCACTGATAAATGGCTTAAATGCCAAACACCATTCAGGCTTGGAGCATTCAAGCAAGCTCCTGAAAGTCTTTTGGAACCCCCATTTGCAGGGGGGTTACACCCTTCCTGGCCTGGGAAAGCTTGACGTCCGCGTCAAGCAAGTACCCCCATAAGTTTCAACTGCAACCATATACATTTGCATTAGGCTCGCACATGTAATCATCAGTCAATATATCATTTTACCAAGAACACATTTCTGAAACATTGCAGTACGTCACTCTTTACACAGTATTACATACACATTGTACCATAACTCAAGTTATTACCTCTTGTACATGAAACCTGAAGAGAGGGGGCCCTTCCCTATCAGTTACCTTGGGGCTGGACGGGGCAAGGGCACCATACTTAGAGGGCAACACAAGTAACTTGGAGTTAGCACTGACGCTCAGTTTGGGCAATGAGCTCGGGGACACATACACTCCTTTATGGACAACATTGAGAGGCAGATCCACTGGCCGGCCCAGGGAATCATAACTGAGGTGCACCACAGGTTTTACAGCTCGACCAGTCTTTCTAGGGGGAACTGTTACAGTCTCTGCACTCTGAGCCTCATTTTCAGCATTGTCCTCACTTGTCAGGGGAGTCTCCATGGGGTAGAGAGGCTAGAACTTGGGGCACTTTCAGCTCCAGGAGTTACAGTTTCTGAGTCCACAACATTTGGCTCACATGGAGAGCTTTCGGACACTGGCAGTGGACTGTCAGGGCACTCAAAATACTCTTCTTGTTCTGGTGTATCACCAGTCTGACCCAATCCATCATTTTCCTCCCCTGAAAGCTCAAACAGTTCAACCATGCACAATGATTCCATTTCATCTGATCTGATGCTTTGCACTTCACTTTCTGGGAGCATTGGCTCCAGGGACGAAGCTGGGGCTTAGACAGTCCAGAAGGCCCAGCTTCATCTCCAGTATTGACTAGGGATTGCCTGAAACAATTGACTCAGTTCGTAAGAAGGATAGTATTCAAAGTCACTCTCACTTTCTTCCGATATGGACTGACAGTCATGCTCAACTGGGACTTGTGGAGGGAACACTTTAACTTTGCTTCTGTAGGTGCAGACTTTCTTGATCTTTCTTAGCAGCAGCTCTAGTCACTGGTCCAGAGGGGCATCTTCTGGGGCTCAGACTCAATCAAGATTTGTCCAATGGGCAGTAAATGATTTCTATGCATTGTTTTTACATCTTTTGAATTATTCTCAGGCCTTACTTTGTACACTGGCAGATCATCTAGTTTGCCCACTATAATGTGAGGAGATGGTGCCATCTGTCAGCAATCTTGTGTTTGCCATGCAGTCCCAGATTTCTTAGCAATACCCGATCTCCTCCTGGAGTTCCTGTGCTTTCACCTTTTATCATACCTTTCTTTGTTGGCCAGATTTCTTTTGGCAGCCATGGTTTGAGCCAGTTAGTACGCATGAGTTAGCTGGGCCTTTAACTTTGCACATACTGTAAATAGTTGTCAGCTTGAACCCCATCAGGAGAGACCCCAAAACACACATCTACCGGTAGTCGAGCTTCTCTTCCAAACATCAGGCGGTAGGGGGAGAACCCAGTGGCATCACTTTTGGTGCAGTTATAAGCATGTACCAGGGTGCTAATTTGTTGGCTCCATCTAGGCTTGTCCTTTGGGTGCAGGGTGCCTAGCATATCTAGCAAAGTGCGGTTGAAACGTTCAGGCTGAGGGTCCCCTGGGGGTGGTAAGGAGTGGTACTGGACTTTCGCACTCCCACAGAGAAGCATCTCTTTGATCAGGCGACTCTCAAAGTCTCTCCCTTGATCAGAATGGATTCTTTGTGGAGCCCATAGTGAACAAAAGTTTTCTACAAGTACTTTGGCCACAGTGGATGCTTTCTGGTCTTTGGTGGAAAGCTTGGGCATATCTCGTGAAATGGTCAGTGACCACCAGCACATTACTGATATTTCTTTGATCTGACTCCAAACTCAGAAAATCAATACAGACCAGCTCCATGGGTGCACTGGTGGTGATGTTAACAAGGGGCAGCCCTCTGGAACAAAGCTTTCCTCTGTAAGCAAGCGACTACAAGTTCAATGTGTTGCTCCACATCAGCCCCCATCTTAGGCCAATAGAATCTGGATCTCACCAAGTCAAGTGTTCTGTCTATACCAAGGTGCCCCATGTGGTTGTGCAAAGACATCAGTACTGAGTCTCGAAGGCAGTGGGCAGGACTAGTTGTTGTTTGTCTACTTGTCCCCTCTGTCTACTGTTTCTCTGCATAACAGTTTATTGATCAGTTTCAACTTAGGACCTTCTTTGTATAATAGTGCAGTTCTCAAATCCGTGGAGCGTAATTTGGACACATCTTTTCCTGCATAGAGGGCTTCTAAAGCTGCTTTGATCATGGGATCGGCGAGTTGAGCCGCCGAATACTGTCATTGTCCAGCTGAGGCAGTGCACCAATGTCTATTGCAGAAAAGTGGCAATAAGCAGCAGGTATGCAATTCTCAGAGGGTCCCAAGCAATCCACCATGCAGTCCACTGCGTCCGTGGACATTTGTTCCTCCCTGTCAAACTTCCGGCAGAGTGCCCAAATGTCAGGTTCTGCCAATCAGACCCAATTATTCTGGGGAACAGGCCTCCGGGAGAGAGCATCAGCATCTATGTGGTTCAGACCTGCTCGGTATTCGACAGCATAGTCATATGTAGATAATGCAGAAAGCCACCTATGGCCAGTGGCATCCAACTTAGCTGAGGTCTGCACATAGGTCAAAGGATTATTGTCAGTTTTACTAGTATTTTAGCCCCATACAAGTACTCATGGAATTGGTCAACAATAGCCCACTTCAAAGCTAGGAACTCTAACTTATGTACAGGATAGTTCTTTTGGATGGGGTCCAGGCTTCTACTAGCAAAGGCCACTGGTCTCAGGCCATTCTCGTGCTCTTGGTACAACACAGCCCCCAACCCTTGCAAGCTAGCATCAGTGTGCAGGCGTAAGGTTTTCTTGGATCGGCATAGGCCAGCACTGGAGCATTGGTAAGTTGATATATGATCTCATGAAATGCAGTCTCACAATCAGGAGTCCAGCGGCCCCAAATACTTCTCGGATGAAAATACACTCTTTCAGTCTTGAGGGCGCTGACTTTTAGTATTTTTGTGGGTTGGGGATACCCTTGAGTAAGGTTAAGTAAAGGGCGGATCACTCTTGAATAGTCCTTGATGAAGCGCCAATAATAACCACAGAATCCCAGGAATCTTTGCAGTTCTTTTAGATTTTTGGGCTGTGGCCAGGTGAGTCAAGGCCTCAACTTTACTTGGGTCGGTCTCTATTCCCTCGGTGGATACTATGTGTCCCACATACTTTACTGATGTTTGAAAGAATTGACACTTATCAATGGACAGTTTAAGGCCAAAGTCCTCCAGTCGGTCCAATAACTTAAATAATCTGCTCTCATGTTCCTCCAGTGAGCTGCCAAACACAATAACATCATCTAGGTATACCAGGCACTCTAGTAAGTTCATGTCCCCCACTGCACGCTCCATCAATCGTTGAAAAGTGGCTGGGGCACCTGAAATCCCTTGAGGCATCCTCATGAATTCATAGAAGCCAAGCGGACAGATAAAGGCTATCTTCTCACGGTCCTCTGGGGCCCTCGGGATCTGGTAGTACCCACTGCGGAGATCCAGCACAGAGAACCACTTGCTCCCGTTTAGGCAGTCCAAAGCAACCTGAATGCGGGGCATTGTGTACTGATCAGGGATAGTCCGCCGGTTTAAGGTGCGATAATCCACACATCCTTACTGTTCCATTCTTTTTCCTCACTACCACAATGGGGGAAGCATAAGGGTTTCTGGATTCTTGTATTACACAGCAGCTAACATCTCTTGCAGATGCCGTCTCACATCATCTATGTCAGCAGGTGCCAGGCGTCGAGACCTCTCACGAAATGGTCTTTCGTCATGCAGCTGGATATGTGCTCAGCTCCTTGCACCATCCTACATCCCATTCCTTTAAAGAAAACACCTGTCTCTCTGGGCAAGCTTCTCACTGATCCTCACTTTCCATTCAGCTGGCAGCGGGGAGTCGCCGAAATCAAACAAGTCAGGCGTTACTCTGTCATTCTTCCTTGAACTCTTGCTGCTGGGTAGCACTGCAGTGTCTGCACAATGCACATTAGCCAGGATGCAACCTCTATTTACTCGAATGTCTCTTTCAGACACATTATGAACTTGGACCATTACCCTTCTGGCATAAGCATGGGCTCTAGCGGGCAAAATACTAGGCTTGACCAGCAGTCCCTCTGGCAATTTTCCATCGCCTGGTGCATCCAACATTAATATTTTATTCCTAACATCCTTTCTGATACGGACCTCTCCCTGTAAGGTACACTGGGCATTTGGCGCCAGGATCAGAGACTCAGGATCCTTCTTCCATACAATTCCGACCGGTTCCTCTGGTTCTATTTTTTCAGCATCTCTCTGTGCCTCATAGGCCTTCTTAATTAAACCGAACTCTTAAAGCTCTACTAGTCTTTGACCCCTGTTTTCATAACACAACTGTGCCAGCCTTCCGAACATATGAGCATTTGTTCCAATCAACAAAGGGACACCATCATACAGTCCAGTGGGGGACACACTAAGGCTAGGGTCTCTACTTGTTCGGCCACTCCAGCCACGGAGGTGGGGAAGACAGCCAAATTCAGATATACCTGGAATAGGTAGGCCTTCTCACTTAACCCCCATACATGCAGTCCTTCTAATGGTTGTAAGTACGTCTGACAAATGCTTCTGATACCAATCCTGGAACATAATTGTCACTTGGGAGCCACTGTCTAATACAGCTCTTGTAGACACTCCATTCACCTTTACAGTGGTCTCCATGGAGGGACCCACTATTCTGGACCAGTCTGGAGAGGGTAGTGGGGGCCTGGGCAACTGACCTTGCCACAAAGGGCGTGAGTTAGCATTTTTGGTGCCCTCACTGGGATCATTTGTGCACCTCTTAACCACTGATTTGTTCTCAAGCTCTCCTTGTAGCCTATATGCAACTTTGTCAGTGTCTTTGGGGACCGGCATTCCTTTCATGTGCCCATCTTTCCCACAATTATAGCAAAACATACTTTCTGGAGTTTGAGCTGGCCGAGGCGCCACACTGGGAGCCAGGGCGGGGTACTACTAACTGGAAACCTTGGTGCCATCTCTGTCTGCGCGTGATAAGCATTTGGAGACATCTCGTCAGTTTCTCCACTTCCATGGTCAAGGAATCGAGTTCGAGCTGTTATCAGCAGGAGATACATGGGTGGGTACCCCTCCCCATAGCAGATGCAGTCGGATATAGGTCAGGCCCGTACTTGCAGGCGTGGCTTTCATAAAAGGACTGTTTTGAATTCCGGATCTCTCTCAACAGTTCGCCCCATTGTGGCATATCTTTTCCTTGTCAGAGCACTCATTTACTGCCAACCTCTGCCCCTGAACTTCACTTGATGGGTCACCCTCAGTCACTTGGTCGTAACCGCAGCTGTTGGTGCAGGTCCCTCGAGGTCGCCTTTTCTCAACTCCTCGAATTTCTCTCATTAACTCATCATAGGAGGGTGGGATTCCAGTCGATTTGCCAGGCGTAACTGAAGCAAAAGCAGTTCTGACAAGGGGGCAGACTTAAGGATCCTGTCCAGCCTGGTTCGGTCCAGTTCAGTCGCTGGCAAACTACCCTTTCTGAGGCATTCTTGCAACAATTTTTCCAGCCGAGATACATACACAGACAGCAACTCCCCTTGGTACTGTTGTGCATCTCTTACTCTCCACCATAGGTCTTCATCAGAATCTGGGCTCCCATACACATTCTCCAGGGCCTCATGATAGGCCTGTGCAGTCACTTCAGGGTTACTGGCCCGTTTAGCACGGATGGTAGCGGGGCAGGACCGGAGGCTCTCACTAACCCTCTTTCGCCGGGCTTCCCAGCATTGCCATTCTAGCACTTGGAGGGCAACATAGTCTATCCAGGTCTCCCAGTCATCCTCCCTTTGGGGGGTGGGGAGGGTGCCAGAGAAGATCCTCAACCTTCGGTAAGAGTCGTGACTAATGGCAGGTGCAGAAATAGGAGTCTGCATTGGTTCAGCCACCATTACGGGTACTGGAGCGGGAGAGGGTGTTGGGGGAGAACACCCCAGGTGGCAAGAATAGTTTCTTCAAGTCCTCCACAGTTTTCCCTTCCCCCAGCAACCATTTAGCAAATTTCTCCTCAAAAGTTTCAGATAGTGGTGGGGGCTCATTCCCCTGGGTCTTTACTGTCCTTAGTTATCACTCTCCAAGCAGTGAGGGCTCCCTCTGGGGTAATGGTCTGTGGCACTTTGGAGCTATCTATGGGATCCTTAAACTCTACTAGGGCCAGGAAAGTGTGGGTGAGCAGATTAGCATGCCGACCCACCACCACAGGGTTTTGTAAACCTTCCACCTTGGAAAGTACTCCCTGCACAGTGTCCGTATTGATACCAAGGGGGATGTCCAGGATAAGCATAGCATTTTGGGGGTCGATCTCCTCCCCAGTACACCACTCCACCAGCCGGTGCACAGCCACTTCTGTCAGGGTACCCATTTATTTTTTTTTTTCTCAACAGTGGTTTGTAAATATGGCCACTAGAGGACACACAATCCCAGCGGTGAGCCTCCAAGATGTAACCCCTAGATGGCGCTATCCCAGGGGCTACTACTCCTGCCTGATTTGCCACTAACAGGTTGAGGGGCCTGGATCCAATGGCGGGTGCCTCCACCCAGAGGTCAGGGTTTGCAATAGTTAAACTTACTTGGTCACAGCCCTCTGGGACACTGCAACCCCTTCTTCCACTAGTGGCCCACACAATATATCAGAATTACCTTCACAGTATACACTTACCCCCAGGGCTGGTTGAGGCACTGGAACCTCCTGTAAAATAAGATACAGTGCAACAATCACAGTACAATACTTTAACATAGACAAATACCTCAGGCAGTATAACTTTGCTGAAACAAGCAGCTCTGATTTATTTAGGGGGAATATAACAAGGACAGGGGGAAATCAGGTTAATTAGCTTATCACTTTACTCATCTACCTATGGCTCTGTGCACAGGCCTATCCCTACCAGTTACTGTCCCTGGGTACCCAAGCCCTAGTGGCTAGTCCAAACCGTGGCAGCTGGTAGGGGCCCTTTCCCACAGAGAAAAGAAAAATTAGTTTAAACAGTCAGCAGTACAGTGATTCCATTTGGATTCAATGTGGCAATTCAACAGGGAGCGACCCTGAATTAGTACTCTGGCCTCCAAACAAGATAGGGTCCTTCAATGTCCAGCGAGATACTCTTGAGCTCCACGAGACTCCTCACACATTTATATGGCAAAAGAAAGTACTATACCAGGCAGGCTGCTTCTCTATCCCGATCGCAATTACTGCACAATACCCGGGAGAACACACAGCAGATTCAGTTCCTGACAGACCGAGTGCAATTCAGCAATTTCTCCAGTCTTCTACAGGGTGAGCCTGGTTTCTACTCTTCAGATATCCTTTGATTCTCTTCACAGGACAGGATTCAGTCCTAACAAGCAGTTACACAAGCTGCAGAACGGAACTCTGGGCCTTACACGTTTCCACTAAAACTGTGCACTGAAGGAGCACAGGTTCCTTTCCCTTCACCGCCAGAGCTAAACTGAAACTCCAACAGACAAACCGGGCACTTCCTTTGAGTTCCTCCCAGTTCTTGACTGGATTGGCTGTCACTCACAATAGACTGCTCCCGTTGGTCCAAAAGGCGCGAAGTCTAAACTACATCTCCCAGAGTCACTGCCCATACAATCCTCTTGTGGCTGGCTCAGATTATGAGTCAAGTTCTGATTCGTCCAAGGCACCATTTTAGAGCTAGCTTACACCACACTGATTGGTCCAGTTCAGCAGTTCAAAACCAGAATGGGGAACTAGGCAGACACAGTTCTGACTGCAAAGAAAGCAGGTTAGACAAACTGTAATTTCATTATTACTCTAAATGATTTCTGGCAAACAGTTACATCTTTCAGATAGGTTCCCTTTGCACTCCTAGTGACTGCAAAATGGAGTGAATTGGCAGCAGCTCGAGTGGTACTCAAACAGAGACAGCACAGTCCCCCATAAAACTAATTATGTCTGCAAGCAGACAGCTCTTAAAGAGACAGTACCAGAGGCTCTAAAAACACTCACTGATAAATGGCTTAAATGCCAAACACCATTCAGGCTTGGAGCATTCAAGCAAGCTCCCGGAAGTCTTTTGGGAACCCCCATTTGCAGGGGGTTACATAAGTATAAGCTGATAATAAGCAACTTGTAAAATACCTTTAATGTGTATATCTTCCCACTGTGTACACCATAAATTGGGAGGTATGCAGCTTTAATCTGTGATATATGCAGGAAAATACATTATAATGGATCCTTTAGGGGAATCTGCATTCATATATTATATTTGTGTATATAGCAACCCCTCCTTATAGTAGGAGACGTTGGCTGTTACTAGATGTTGGCCAACAAGGAAGCGGTGCCTTGGAATTCTCTTCTGTGGATATAAATGGTATGGTAGAAGCTATAGGAAGTATAAAATAGGGCTCCCTCATGGTACCAGGGTTCTTAGTTCTTAGGAGACTTAAATCTAAGGTGTCTAGGATGGCAGTTCCAAGTTCTTAGGAGACTTAAATCTAAGGCGTCTAGGATGGCAGTTCCAGTTGGGACTGTAGGCAGTGCTGATTCTCCAGGTTCCCTCGCCTAGCAGGCACCCTCTGGAGTGCCGGTGACGAGCTGGCTGGGTAACCTATGCCAGAGTGCCAGATGAGTGGATAAGCAAGCAGTGCCAGCAGGGCACTGGGATGTCAAGGGGTACTTCAGTGTGATCAGCAGGGGTGGGCACTCACCAATGTCCACTAAGTGGTTGGCTGTGGGACTTGGGTCAGGGGCACAGGAGGCACCCTGGAGGGAAGCTCTTACCTGGAAGGAGTTCCTTGGGCCATATTCACTCCCATATTGGGCACAAAAGTAGGCTGCTTACCGTACTACTGAAGTCCCACCATTTTTTTAATGAGACAAGATTCTTCTTTTGCGAGTTCTTTTGTGACTCACAAAAGAAAAAGACTGGTTCATGAAAGAAGAGGGTGGGAATTAGTTTTTTTTTCACAGTTCTTTTGTGAGGTCATACAAAAAAATTGTTTTTTCGTGTGATCTCACAAAAGAACTGCCCGTGTCTTGGATGTTCCATCTATCTATCTATCTATCTATCTATCTATCTATCTATCTATCTATCTATCGCTCTCTCTCGATATCTATCTCTCTGTCTGTCAGTTCTGTCTATGTATCTAACCTATCTGTCTGTTTTCATTTTTATTAAGCAGACTGTGGTGCCCACCCCCAATACCACTTCTCCCCCCCCCAGGTCATCCACCTCCTTTCCAATGTTTGATTTTTAAGTAGTGTAAGTGGAATGGGGTGCCCCATCCCAGTACTGCTTCTCTTGCTCCCCTACCCTCCAGGTCACCTATCTTTCTTTGATATATGTGATGGCACTAGGGTGCCCACCCCTGGTGCCGCTGAAGATCATCCGGACACTTGGATGCCCAACCCCCAGTGTCGGCTTCTGTCCCTTACAATAAAGAAAACCATCCCTCATTGATCTTTGGGTTTTTTTTCTGTTTTTTTTTCAGCTGAAAAAAACAGAAAATGGTCCCCTGACCCCCAGTTCAGCGCACACACACACACACACACACAGACACCTGATTATAACCCAAAATGCGTTCACCAGTGTTCTCAATATTAGAACAGTTGGACTTTCTTGAAATGTGAAGCTGCAGCTGGAGTTGTGCTGCTGGCTTCAATTACAGCACTGAGCCGCTGATCCTCTGATCGTTCTCTCTCTACCTAGTGTCTCTCTGTCTGTCTTCTGTCTATTTTTGTTAAGTGGACCTGCATGCCCACCCCCCAGTACTGCTTCTTTCTCCCCCTTTCCCTCCAGGTTGTCCACCCTCCCTTTCTCACATTTCATTTTTAAGTAGCATAAGTGGACCAGGTCCCCACCCCCAGTATCACTTCTCTTGCCCCCCTTTCTAGGTCACCTGCTCCCTATTTTTTTAATATATGTGGTGGCACCAGGGTGCACACCCTCAGTACCACTGAAGATCATCCTGATATTGGGGTGCCCAATCTCCAGTGTTGGCCTCTGTTCCCCTACAATAAAGAAAACCACCCCTCGTTATACTTTTTTGGGGGTTAACCTGAAAAAAAAAGATCTATTGGCACTCTGAATCCCCCCTCACCCCACCCATCCTGACACCCAGCTCAGCACCCACCACCCCACACCCTCCACACACCCTCACTCACCTGAACATGTTCCATGATGTAGATCCACTCTTCAATCAAAGACACATCTTGCTGCTGGAACCAGCGACTGTGATATGAGAAAATGAGATAAGCGTGGTTTAATGTATTTCAATGGGGTTTGAACTTTTATTCATAAAGCATTTGCCTTATTTTCTCTTCTGATATTGCAGTCACTGGTTCCAGCAACAAGATACTTCTTCAAGTCAGAGAGTGGATCTACATCATGGGACATGTTCAGTGAGTGAGGGTATGTGTGTTGGGGGTTGCTGAGTGGGGGATCGGGGGGTGGGGTGGAGGTGTGGGGAGACAGTTCACAGATGGACTGTTTTCTGTTTTTTCAGGTTAGGAAAACAAAATAAAAAAGATCAACAAGGGACAGTTTTCTTTATTGCAGGGGACTCTAAGATGACACTGGGGATTGGGACCCTGTATGATCTTCAGTACATAGATGGGCACCTGTACCCAATATGCATATAAAATTAGGTTGAGAAGGGCAGGTAACCTGGTGGGGGAGGGGGAAAAGAATGAGTACTGTGGTTGGCAACCCCATCCACTTATTAGTTAAAAAATTGGAAAGGTGGGGGCAGACGACCTGGAAGGGAGGGAGGAGAAAGAAGTGATACAAGGGGTTGGCACCCTGGTCCACTTAAGAAAAATATAAAAATAGATACAGAGAGAGAGAGAGAGAGAGAGAGAGGGAGATTGGTTCAGTTAGAGCAGTGAACTGCCAATGCCCTCATCTGTCTATCTGTCTGTCTGTCTGTCTATCTATCTATCTAGCTATCAATCCATATTTCTTTTTATTTAGTGGAACAGGGTGCTCTACCTTGGTATTGCTTCCTTCTCCCCCCTCCTCTCCAGGTCATCCACCCCCACATTTTTTTTAAACTAGTAAGTGGACCAAGGTTCCCACCCCTGATACTGCTTCTCTTGCTCCCTCTCACCTCTAGGTCACCTGCTCTCACTTCTTAATATAATGAAATCACTGTGTACCCCAGTGCCCACTCCCAGTACTACTTCTTTCAAACCCCCAAGTCCCCCCCCCAAAAAAGGCGGTGGCACCATGGTGCCCATTCCCAGTGCCTCCAAAGATCATCCCAACACTGGGACACCCAGTCCCCAGTGTCAGTTTATGGCACCCTGCAATAAAAGAAAACTAATCCTCCCTGATCTTTTTTTTGTAACCAGAAACAAAATGATCCATCCATGATCTGCATCCCTACACCTCCCACCCACCCCACCCTGACCTCCCAATCAACACCCACCATCCCACACCTCCCACACACCCTCACTCACCTGAACATGTCCCATGATGTAGATCCACTCTCCGATCAAAGACTTCTTGCTGCTGGAATCGGAGACTGCAATATGAGAACATAAGGTAAGTGCGGTTTAATATATTTAAATGGGGTTTGGATTTTTATTCATAACTTTGTCACTTTTGAACATTTTCACACCACATTTTCAACATGGTCTTTTTGGGACCCCTCCTCATGAACAAGTGTGGTGAAATTATGCAAATTTATCCTGAAAGGTGATTGCATGGTCGCTGCTTGAAATCACCTTTCAGGCAGGATTTGAAAACTTTTCTCTGCCCTTGTTCATGAGATGCTGTCGTAAGAAGGCTATGTTGAAAATGTGGGATAACAATATTAAAAAACAACAAAGTTAAGAGCGTGTGTTGAAACTTTTTAACACACACTCATAACTTTGTTAATGTTCAATATTTTGACCCCAAATTTTCAACATAGACATTTTTTCACACCTTCTCATAAACGTGACAGCTGCCATTTTTCTAATCCTGGCCAAACCGTGTTTTCTCACTTGCAGCATGAAATGCATTTCATTTGAGATCTGAGAATTTTCACCTACTGGATTGATGAGGTGGGAGTAATGACATGGTTATGCTGAAAACTTAGGTAAAAAAATATTAAAAAACAACAAAGTTATGAGCATATGTTTGAATTTTTCTGTGCTCACTCTTAAGTTTGTATCTGTAGCTGCATGAAAGTGCAGGGCCCCTTCCGCAGCCAGACTTCTTACTCTGGCAAAGAGCCCTCTGGTCCCTGCACATCTACATCTGTAGCCATATGGAAGTTCAGGGCCCAGAAGACCCTGTGCTTCTGCAGACAGAAACATAGACTTTGACGGCAGATAAGGACCACTTGGCCCACCCAGTCTGCCCATTTCCCTACCTACTGGATAAGCTGCAGATTCTAGTTAACCAACAGCCTATTTCCTGCAACCCCCCACTATAATTGCCTTATGTCTGTCCCATGCATGTTTGAATTCCTCCACTGTTTTAGACCCCACAACCTCTCCAGGAAGGTGGTTCCATCGTCCACCACTCTCTCCGTGAAAAGAATTTCCTCACATTACCCTGAGCCGTCCCCCTCTAACTTTAAATTGTGCCCCTTGTTCTTATACATCTCTTTTCTGAAAGATGCTACCCTCCTGGACTTTGTTGATTCCTTGAGGTACTTAAAAGTTTTTATCATGTCCCCTGTCCTCCTTTCATCAAGGGTATACATATTAAGCTCTCTCAGTCTCTCTTCATATGGTTTCTGATGTAGACCCTGCACCATTTTTAGTTGCCCTCCTCTGGACTGCTTCCATCCTGTCTATGTCCTTGCGTAGATGGAGGTCTCCAAACTGCACGCACTACTCCAGATGGGGTCTCATCAACTGTCTGTATAGAGGGATAACCACTTCCTTTTTCTACTTGTGATGCCTCTTCCTATGCATCCCAGTATCCCCTGGCTTTCCTACTGACTTCTCACATTGCATACCCACCTTTAGGTCATCTGATATGACTACACCCCAGATCCCTTTCCATTATTGTTGTTGTTAGTACCTCCCCTGCTGTTGTTACTCTTCTCCTGGATTTTTATTTCCCAGGTGCATTACTTTGCACTTCTTTGCATTGAATCTAAGTTGCCATATGTCTGACCATTCCTCCAACCTTGCCAAGTCCCTTCTCATCCTTTCTACCCCCCTGTGTATTAACTCTGTTACAGATCTTTGTGTCATCATCAAAAGGCATACCTTTCCTTCCAGACCCTCTGCAATGTCACCTATAAAGACGTTAAAGAGGACTGGACCCAGTACTGAGCCCTGAGGTACTCCATTAGTAACCCCCCTTTCTTCAGAATGTGTTCCATTCACTATTACCTTCTGTGTCCTGTTGTGCAGCCAGTTTTCTACCCAGGCTACCACCCTGGGACCCACTCCCAGGCTGGCTAACTTGATTATTAATCTTTTGTGCGAGACTGTGTCAAATGCCTTGCTAAAGTCTAGGTAGGCCATATCCACAGCCCCTCCCTGGTCTATTACTTTGGTCACCCAGTCAAAGAAATCGATTAGATTTGTCTGACATGACCTTCCTGCTGTGAATCCATGCTGCTTTGGGTCCAGTGCCCGCTGGCCTCTAGGTACTCAACAATTCTTTCTTTCAGAAGTGATTCCATCATTTTCCCCACCACTGAGGTCAAACTAACAGTTCTGTAGTTTCCTGCTTCTGCCTTGCTCCCACTTTTGTGAAGGGGAATCACATCTGCCCTCCTCCAGTCCTCAGGTACCACCCCATCTTCCCATGATTTGTTAAAAAGTGTGGTTAGTAGCTAGATGGACTCCTCACTTCCGCATCTAAACAAACTCATTTGGCATAGGGTCCAGAGAGTGCTGCACATGTGCACCTGTAGTCACACAGAAGAGTAGGGCCCAGAGGGTCCTGTGCTTCTGCAGCCTGATGGATTCTACATTTGGCACAGTCTGCACCTGTAGACACACAAAGGGGCAGGGCTCAGCGGGCCTGCGCTTTCACAGCCAGACAGAACTCTTCTGAATGAGGATACAGTTCCTTTGTCTCAAAAAGAAAAGAAATTCATTGCAAAAATCTGAGTTAATGCACCAGTTAGGGTTCAACTTAAAGCAACAAAAGTAGGGAAATGTGGAGTGAGGGTTCCCAATCTTAATTCCCCACCCTCCCAAGCAGCAAAAGGACAAGCCCACACAACCAATCACAGACAGGCATCATCAGGTAAGACAAACAACATACAACAGTTTCCAGATGACACAAATGCAGTAGCATTCTGTAGCTCACTGCAGAGGCAGTGCGTCCAGATGCTGGGAAAGGGTGCAATGTATCCTGTTGCTTGACTGTCTACTGCATAGAGTAAAAGGAAGGTAGATGGGATTTACAATGGGTAAAACATCAAAACTGGCACAGCAGCATCAGAGATCAGTCCACCCATGTCCCAGTGGTCTGCCTGTCTCACCACGCCCCCATCTCCTCCCAACTCTGACTCCATGTGCAGAGAAAAAAGTCCCTCAGGGGAAGCTACAGAGGCACTGTGGGAGGGTTGACGTTATATCTGGACTGAGGTAACAAAGCAAAAATGGTACCAGAATAGGAACTGCAGAGGTAGGTAGTCCCCCGAAGGGATAAACAGAGATGATACTGTTTTATGAAAGGGATAAGAAACGTCATGCCATCTGATTGGTCAGTCTGGGTCTTTGCCATAAGTAAATCTCACAGTGTTCACACAGGTAAGGCCCCAACTTTTAATCAAATTAGATTTTTTTTTGTCTTTTTTTTTAAGTTGGGTTCATTTTATATCCACAATAACACATTCCAGTACATGTTTTATTGCATTTACCCATGTCTCTTGTTTACGGCACTTGGCTGCACCTCTTGTCACACCACGCAAGGGGTGGGCAAATTCCATAATGGATCACACCCTCTTGTGCATTATTGCTTAAAGGAACACTGTCAATCTGTTTTCCGTCATAGTATTTCTAGTTAAAACCCTACTTTTTATGATTGCCTACCTTCTCTAAAATTCATTGATGTTGCTGTTTATTTTGTCTGTCTCCTTGTTTAGTTGAACTGAAATGCATGCTAATGTATATTAATAAACAACTTTGTTTTATTTCAAATCCTGAATCTGTTCTTACTGAATACTTCCTAAACATTAGAAACACCACCAAACAGTGCAGTCACACATGATGGAATAGCCTCCTAAACTCCCACTGCATCACAAGTGGCAAGACTGTGTTGGGGGTGTTCCCAAGCCCAGGAAAGATGCAGTTGGAGTTGATCAAGGAATGTAAACAAACCTGTTTTTGTGTGCTAACACAATAGGAGGCAGTATAGCGCAGTGGTTTAAGGCTCTAAGCTGCAAATCAGGTGACCTAGATTTGAATCCCACAGCCCCACTTGCATACTGTGTGACCCTGAGCAAGTCACTTAACTTCCCTGTGCTCCCAGGTTGCACCTGTAAACAAGCCTTCAGCTTAGTGTGCCACTCCTGGTTAAACAATTGGAAAAAAATATGTTGGGCAGTCTGTTTTTCACTTTTCAAAAGGAAAAAAGAATCAGAATCAAATTACCAGCTACATCAGCAACCTTTATAGAATATTGGCAACCTTAAGATACATTTTTTTTAAACTAGGGACACTTTGAGGCCTAAGGGGGTTGACAGTGTCCCTTTAAGTCTCCTATATCTCTACTACAGCACTAGGCCCAAAATAACCTGTTTAGTAGAGTTAATGTCTTGGATCCAAATGCCAGGCCAATATTATTCATTTATTCCTTTGCACATCCAATATTGATTTTAATAACTGCATCAGGCATCTATGTTAATTCTAGCAGCAACCATGCAGATACCGGAACTGAAAACAGCTCTGAAAAGCAGTCTTCTTGGTCATACTGCAAGTCCACAGATCAAACAAGCATAGTCTTTTTTTCTATCCAAGTTGCAAGTAAGAAAAAAAAACATATCCTGCTACAGTAATTCAACAATTTAACAAATCCAAGCATTGAGCTATGAAATCATCACTGAAATAAAAAAAAAAAACACACAAGTTCACAGGGACCAATATTTAAATGAACAGTACATTAAGCAGCAATTAAATCTGACAAAGATCTAAATCTGCCCTTCGGGAGCTGCTAACAGTTTTGTCTCGGCCTGTGTGGCCCCCTTTGCTAAATCCATTTTAACAGAATGCGTTAAAACAAATTACAAAACGGAGAACCATTACAGCTGAGCATGGCGGTCTAATTCCAATTTCACAGAAGACGAGCTACAGCACACTCCATCAAATGATCTCTTTATTCAAGTTATTTCATGGCTATTTCAGCCTTTCAACTTGCGAGGTCGAGTAATACAGAAGGGATTCCCGCTAGATAGAGAATACAATGGATTTGCAACCAGTTTTTTTTTTGTTAATATCATCTACCCCACACACACACACACAATTTAATTTTTCTTCTTGAATCTCCCTCTCACCCCTCACCCCAGTAATTGGAGCTGCAAAGCTTTCTCCATCAGCGAGGGCTGGCTGAGCTGCTCCCTTTATAGCCAATGTTGCCCCTTGGTCGACTAGCAGGAGAGTGAGGAAATGCCAGGTGGCCTGTGCCGTGTCCTCCCTTCCCAAGGAGCTGTCTCACCTCCACAATGCCCTTCCCCCAGCCAGGTGCAGAGTTGGATTCTGGGACTGGCAGGCTAACCCTGGTTCCCCAGGTAGCAACATGATGCACTGCCACCATACAATTAGCCCAATCTGGCAAATCGGCTCCAAATAAAATGTTAATCTTCCCCCAAACTTTGCCAGTTCTTAATTACTGAATCATTTTAAATCAGGGTCTTTTCTCTACCTAGTAAATGTATAATTTTTTTTGTCATTTCTTTCTGGGTTTTTTTTTATGTTGGCGTGCTTGCGCAGCCAACATCTTGCAACAGTGGGGATTTGGAGGCATGGTTGATGTAGGGCGAATGCAGGGCATGCATCAGTAGGTGCATCCCTGATTCCCCAATCAGCCTGCATACCGGCGCCACACCAAGCATACTAATGTGGCGAGCACATCTAAGGAAAGGCTAGCTGCAATCTGAGCAAAGCTTGTCAGATGCAGCGGACCCTTCCTGTGTGCTCGCCACATTGTTAGCATGGCGGGTGGCCGCCCAACTGTCGACTTCGGGGGTGCCTAATCCCCCTGCTGGCTTACTCTGGCCACAAATGTTTGCCGATGGTGGAGCCCACTCCCCATTGGCATAAAGCATTCCCCCCCCATTTCTTTTATGCCAAGGGGGTGCCCATCCCCATCGGCATAAATTAACAACCCCCTTTTGTTGTGTGCCGATGAGGTGCCCAATCCCCGTGGCTGAGCAACCCCCACAGTTAGGGTGGCACACTGGAGCCCACCCAGCATGTCAACTCCCTGAAAAAAAAAACTGCCCTGTGGCGTTAGGTTTATCCCCTGTAACATAAAAATGGTCCTTTGTAGTCTCCCTAGAGTCCCTACCACCACCGCACTCCACCCATCGCACCCTGTCTCCTGGCTACCCCCTCACCCCATACTCTACCTCCAGAGTCTGGCAGAAGACGATCTTCGGTAACGGAAACATGTCTGCACTCTTCAAAGCTGACCGCGAACTGAGGAAATGCCAGTAAGCTGTATAATGGGATAGATAGGGGGTTTTCAACTTTGCTGCATATCTCAGTCATTTTTTGGAATTTTTGCACCAAATTTTCAACATGGGGTTTTTGGGACCCTCCTCATGAATTCTGTTACAGTTATGACGTTAATCGGTCCCGAAAGGTGATTTCGCAGTACTGGAGTCTATCCCTGAGGAGAGACTGTGACAAGGTGGAAGCAGTACAGTGCAGGGCAACTAACATGGTCCTTGCACTAGAGTGTACAACACACAAACAAAGACTGCAAGACTTGAACATGTATACCTTGAAAAAAGGCGGGAAGGGGGCAATATGATCGAGACTAGGGATGGGCGGACCGGTCCATTAGGAATCAGAACACCCCCTTCCCCCTCACATCTCACACTGTCAGACGGACCCAGGTAGATCAAGACATTGTTGGTGGGAGTACTGGGTCCGCCCTTCTGTGTTTAAGCCATCACATCATTTTTTTTCCTCCAAATCCCCTCTCCCATCTGCCACAACCAGTTGCCAAACAAAATCAGATGCAAAATAGTTTTTTTTTGGCCCACGCCACTCACCACTTCTCCCACTCTCTCTAAAGATAATTTATGACATGGGCTCAGAATTCTGAAGCCCCTGATTGGTTGTTAGCCATGTGCTGAAAATGACTAGTGTATGGCTAACATCAAGAGCTGGCAAGCTTGACACAGTACCCATTTCTGAAATTCTTGTATCTGCCTGCCAGCCCACTTGCTTGCCCACCCGACTGCTCGCTTGGACCTGCCACAATCTCTTGCTCAAGATGCTCCTCACCGACTGGCTGGCTCGTCACTATTTCTCCCCCTTACCCCTCACTTTTATCATTTTAAGTCTATTTAAAATAAATATCCTGAATGGACTACATAATTAACAAACAAACCCACATTCCTGCCATGATCCAGCAACAGTCTGCCCATTCGCTCCGTCACACATAAACCACAAACATTTTTCATATACGGCCCTCCACATGAAACGGCTCCCGAAATTTAAAGACACTGCAGATTCAGCTTCAATTTTTTTTTTTATTATTACTTCTGAAAATGTTACTCGAACACTTCTCTTTCCACATTTTGTCTCCACTAGTACTGCTACAGCTCGATACTTTCCCAGTGCCCATTTCATTACTATCGGTATCATTTAGTGTCACAGCTGCGAACCCACAGTCTCTTACCCCCAGCCCAGGCTTACTTTAAATTAAAAAAAAAAATAATAGAATACCAACATCTCCAGAACTCTGCACTTAAACTTTGGCACTGTAGCTGCCGGTCTCACACCATGCACGCTCTCTTCTCAACTGGTGCCCCATCAGTCCAAACATACACACACTCCTTCTGTCGGTCCGGTTGAAAACATAAATTAAATATAAAAAATACTGACTACGGAAACATAGAATGAGCATCCAGTAATTGGAGATTGTGTGTGTGTGGGGGTGCAGGCCATAGCAACCACCACAATAAAGACTACAGGAGCCAGAGTAGGACAAAAGTCCTCAAGTGAAAAAAAACGCAGGCGAAGGAACAATTTTATTTAGCATCAAGGCAAAAATGTAACTTTTATTACTGAATCCTAATAATTGTAAACTTCACATACATCAAATGCCAGGGTGCCCATTTCATAAGCGCAATAAGACACTCCAGAGGTGTGCGCTAGACACTTCTAGTGCACGGCCATGTGCTGGAGGCACGAGGCCGCTATGCCCCTGGCCATGTGCTAGAAGTGTCTAGTGCACACCCTGTCATGTCTTTTTGCTTACGTGCTGCTGAATGTGTGACAGAGAGAGACAGAGAGAGAGAGAGAGAAAGAGAAAGAGAGAGAGCATGTGTGCGGAAGTGCTGGAGGTGCGGGTGACAACAGTTCATGCTTAGAGTTCATGGCATTGTGGTGGTTGCAGCTTTAGTAATTGTAGCGAGGAGTGATGGCAGCAGGATGCATCAGGTATGTTTTTGGAAGAACTGGTTGGGTATAGACACGGAGGAGTTAGATGCCATGTTGTACTGCTACTGGGTGGGAGCCTGCAGATGGGACTGAGCAGGGTGTCCAGACTGAGGATGGGTAGGATCTGCAGAATAGCTAGGAGTGTGCTGTGACTATTAGCAGATTTGGGCCTTGTGGGGGCAGCAGATTAGAGGGGAAGGGCGTGCACTGTTTGTGCAGACTGGGTAAAAGGGGAGTTCAGCAGATGGGAAGGGGCAGGGTATCCAGCATCCTGCAGCAGGAAGAATTCAGCAGACTGACTGGCAAGGGGTGGGAAAAAGGTAGAGTGAATGCCAGCTGATGAAAAGGTCTGCAGACTGCTGTGTGCATACTGGTGAATATTAACGTGGCAGGGCTGTGCACAGTGGGATGAGAGGTAGCAGACTGAGTGACAGCAGTGTGCATAATGCACGAGAATAACTGTCAGCAGATAGAAGAGGACAGGGCTGTGCATACTTGGGACAGGAAGCTGTGAATTATTACAGTATGCACTGCAAGCCCATTGGTCCACAGTGTGGATCAGTGAGCTTGCAGCAACTACTGTAAGCTGTCATTCGGCAGGCAGCTGCAGTGGTATGCAGGCGGGTATGCTACCCACTGATTGGGGAGCTGGGTGGGCTGGGAGTCTTGTGTGGGTGGGGGGTGGGGGTACCACTGGACCACCACGGATATTTATTTACTACTTAGCATGGAGATCAGACTCACGGAGGGAGGGTCCACTAGACTACCAGGGATCCATAAGATACATTTTGCAGCTATTGGTGGGTCGGGATGGGGATGGGAGGAACCACTTGACCACCAGGAAGATATATGTTACTCATATGACAGTGATGGGGAGTTGGGCGGGGAGGGTACCTCTGGACCACCAAGAAAATTATCAATATTTATATCGGCGATCGGAGGGTTAGGATCAGGAGGGTGGAACCACTGGACCATCTGGGACTATTGTGTGTGCTTGTGCATGGTGTTGGGGAAGGGGTTGCCACCCACGGCCAGCGGCTGCTGTGTTGCGCACTGCAATACAGCGTCCCACCGGTGGGTGGACTGCACTTGAGCCTCTTTTTATGGGCTCAACTTTGAGCTCAGATATGTGGCACATCTCTGGGTTGTGCCACCAGATGCGCTGCACATCCTGGGCTGAATATCGGGATATGCTGTATATGCATGGGCACGCCCCCTGGAGATGTGCTGCATACATTATCTTTGTACTTTTGAATATTGCCCCGGGGCGCAGTTCTGGGGTTGCACTGGTGCAACCCCTTTGAATATCTAGCCCCAAATATATAAGTGGTCATATTTGTGAAAAGCAGTAAGTACAGCAATACAGACTGACACAGCTACATCAAAATACAACAGCATGTCATCCAAAGAAACATATAAAGATTTGCACAGTATACGGTACACGTATCGTAGCTGTTCAGTTGTTGAATATATTTATGTACAGTGCTCCCTCGCTGTAACGGACAAACATGCATCCGTTATAACCCCCCCATTCGTTACATCCAGGGATGCTTGGAAAGAGCATTAGGCACCGTAATAGACTGGAAACCCTCCCACCTGACCATACCCCCAACTGCCCTTTAATTTAAAATACTTTATTGAGTTGCAGTTCACCACTGCCAGCAAGGAGGGACAGCTGTGGAGAGACCAGGCAGCCATCATTAGTGATCTGGTGAATGTGAACATGGTGGTAGATGTCATGATTAGCAGAGCCATGATCAGGAGCATTGAGGAGCAAACAGGCAGGTAAGGGTGAGCATGAGTGGCGGAGCGGGGGGACAGATAAAACAAAATAGACTGATTAACCAAACTAGCTTCAGCACTGACGTTACATAACAGTACTGAACCTAGCTGTGTTGTGTGCAAAGGAGCTGTGAAATAACTGATTAGTTTGGAGCCATGATTACCTTTCACTATAACTGAGTTTTCGGTATAGCGGGGTTTGGTATAACGATTGGGCACTGTATGTATCTATGGGTGGGCAGCCTAAAACATACAGAAAGGGCCCTGGTTAGCACAGGCCCAGATGCCATCAGATGATGAGGGGATTGTCCTTTTTTTTTGCATTATTTAACATTCGCCATTATGACACAGACAAGTGATGTCAATGAGCTCATCTGAGTATCAGGCATCCCTCCATGTCATCTCTCTGCAGCGATCTGCAGCGGAGCTGTTTTCTACGTGTTGTCTCATACTGAGCACTAGGAGGATACAGTCACGTAGTGGGACAAGCAATCCCTTCCCCACTACCTCAGAGGAGAGCCACGAGTCAATGCTTGATTCTCCCCTGCTGACCTCCATTTCTGCTGTACTGGGCACGGGGCATGAACTTGGATCCCCAACATACCAAGTGGTCCTCTGCCACTCGTTGGCATGCAGCCGGCTTATATAACTCTCTTGCTCCTCATCCCTCCTTCTGATGTTTACTTTTTTCCCATGATTCTCTGCATGTCTCAATGAATCAATGAGACTAATTCTAATTGAAATGATGTTCTTTTATTCTACTCAGTTCAGCATTGGAACATCAGGCAAATGTACTCTGAACATAAATATAAAGAATTGCTTAAAACTCAAACACATGCAGTCATTCGCTTTGCTGTGTAGCAAAATAAAATCTCCATTTTCACTGGGCTCCACTGCAGAGTTATGACTATGGATGGAAGGGCCAGCTCTGTGTCAGGTTAGGTCCCCCAAAAAATAAAATGGTCCGCCTCTGACTCTGGAAATAGGAGTCATTTGTGATTCAGCTCTGATTCGACCTACTCCAGAGTATTGACCAAGTTCCTATCTGCCAGTTATTCCATTCTGATCTGATATACATAATGTAAGTGACTTTGGAGCTTTATTTTGTTTGGAATAGAGCAACTAGTGAGAAAAGACAAAATAAGTGTTTTAAATGATATAAAGAAAAGCCTTATCATGAGGGGTAGAGGCAACCTGATTCTGTCATTTGACCTAATCCAGATCTGGCTATGACACGGATCTGATTTAGTCTGGAAAATGTACTCTTTTGACCAACCAGTACACACAGGAGGAAGTCAGAACCTTTGGGGAAAAGATTAGAGTCAGAATCAGAACCAGGTCACAGCCGGCATTCCCATCCCTAGTTATGACTTCCCCAGAGTGCCCATACATAGAAACATAGACTTTGACAGCAGATAAGGACCACTTGGCCCACCCAGTCTGCCCATTTCCCTACCTACTGGATAAGCTGCAGATTCTAGTTAACCAGCAGCCTGCTTCCTGCCACCTCCAACTACAATTGCCTTGTGTCTGTCCCATGCATGTTTGAATTCCCCTACTGTTTTAGCCCCAACAACCTCCCCAGGAAGGCAGTTCCATGCATCCACCACTTTCTCCGTGAGAAAAATTCACACATTCCTCTGGAGTCAAAATTTCGCTTCTATGTTTAAATTAGCCCCTTGTTCTTACACATCTGTTTTTCTGAAAGATGCTAACCTCCTGGACTTTGTTGATTCCCTTGAGGTACTTGAACATTTCTATCATGTCCCCCCTGTCCCTCCTTTCATCAAGGATATACATATTAAGCTCTCTCAGTCTCTCTTCATATGATTTCTGATGTAAACCCTGCACCATTTTAGTTGCCCTCCTCTGGACTGCTTCCATCCTGTCTATGTCCTTGCGTAGATGAGGGCTCCAAAACTGCACACAGTACTCCACTGGACTATTACTGTAATTCTTGGGATGGGCAGATTACCAGTCCTTAAAAAAGAGCCTGTATATTTCTAAAACTTTGAACCAAAGAGAACATCCCCAAAAAAGAGTTCATGTGATGTGAAATACAAATTTACAGTTAGCATGTAATCACCCTCAATTTGCAAATATTTGCAAAATACTAGATTTCAAAATAATGCTCAAAAGGAAGCACCTTTTAGAATCTACTTGGCTTCTAATTAGATCCAATCTGCACATCCCTAGTGGATACCCTTCCCCCAACAATACCCTGATGCCTCTCCCTAGATATGTCACTGAGAAACATGGATTCAGCAGGGGCAACCAAATGATGTCTGGGGAACAAATAACTTATTTTAATGCAGATGTCTATAATAATAACCAAAGGAATCCAGGGTCCGTGAGGGCTTAGGACGCCCTCCCCCACCCCTCGAACCTCCAGACAACCGAAGGAATCCAGGGTCCGTGAGGGCTTAGGACGCCCTCCCCCACCCCCCAAAACTCCAGACAACCAAAGGAATCCAGGGTCCGTGAGGCTTAGGATGCCCTCCCCACCCCTGAAACTCCAGACAACCAAAGGAATCCAGGGTCCATGAGGGCTTAGGACGCCTCCCCCACCCCGAAACTCCAGACAACTGAAGAAATCCAGGGTCTGTGAGGGCTTAGGACGTCCTCCCCACCCCTGAAACTCAAGACAACTGAAGGAACTAGGGTCCGTGAGGGCTTAGGACGCCTCCCCACCCCCAAAACTCCAGACAACCAAAGGAATCCAGGGTCCGTGAGGGCTCAGGATGCCCTCCCCACCCGAAACTCAGGTGCGGCTGAATCTCAATCGCTCGCGCTGAGCTGTGCTATCCTGTTCATTCAGAAAGGACTCGGCTGGACTTTGGCGCCTTTTTCAAACTGTACCTTTCATTTGTAAATAAGTTTCCCCACACGAATGCAGATAGTCTCTTTTAGCCTTAATGCCTGCTTGTATGCCTGCTACTTTTAAACGCTGAGACAGATAGGCTGCACCTTTAACCTGGGTCTGCAGCACAAGTCGTAAACGGCTGTTTTCAGCGTTGTACTGCTCTGTTTTTTCAGTTGTTCCCCATGCCTGCTTGCAGTTTTCAAAGTTATGTAGTGTTTTTCCTGTTAAGTTAACTATTTTCTGCTGACTCCTCCCCAATACAGCCCCCCCTCCGAAATCCTACCTGTATTTAATCTCGCCCTGTCTCTGCTTCCTCCTCAGACAACCGAAGGAATCCAGGGTCCGTGAGGGCTTAGGACGCCCTCCCCAACCCCCCGAAACTCCAGGTACGGCTGAATTTCGATCGCTCGCGCTGAGCTGTGCTATCCTGTTCGTTTAGAAAGGACTCGTCCCCGCTGTCGCTGCACTCCGGCTCCCCACCACCCTTGGTCGTCTCTCCATTATATAGCTAGTGAAGTGACACATGACCATCGAAAACCAATCAGTCCACTTCTTCATCTGCAAGCTATCAAATTCCACCACTAGTCGCCACTGCAAGTAAATATCCTCCAAACTTGTAAGATAGCTAGCTCCACCACTAGAGGCCACTGTAAAGCTTCCAAAAAAAAAACAACCCAATTGACCATGTCACTCTCAGCATTATTTGTTCTTGCTCTACACTCCTGGATGCCATTTCACTCACTCCCCTCACGCTCTGACATCTCCACCCCCAATCTCTCTCTCCTTACACCCACCCTACCCTCTGCCCCGAACCTCCCCTCTGTGAACCCCCGGCACATCACCTCTACTCAAATCCACGACCCTTCTTCCCCTTGCATAGAATCCCCCTTCTCCCCCATCAACCTCCCCAACCTTTCACCCTTCTCTGCTCCACTCACACATGCTAAACCTAGAGGCCCTTCTCCGGTGCCTAAACTTGTGAGCTCCACTCACAAAACACTCAAATAGCAGAAGCAAAAAGCACACCCGCCTCTTCCTACCCCTGCTACACCTACTCCTGGCAGGTGATATACATCCAAACCCTGGCCCTGCAACAACAAAAGTTTCCCCAGTGTCATCTGCCCCCCAACTCAGTTTCTCACCAAATTCGCTCCCAAAGGGCCTCCATATATTCCACGTAAACGTCAGGAGCCTCCTCACCAAACTAGACATCCTCTCTGTCTGGTCAGCACAGTACAAACCGGACATACTTTGTATCACAGAGACTTGGCTCTCAGGAAAAATCTCCAACCTCTCACTCGCCATACCTAACTATATCCTGTTCCGCCAGGACCGTGGCAAGCATGGCGGTGGGGTAGCGCTGTATATCAGACACTCCATTAAGTGCTCGGTAATTTTCAAAGAATCGCGCCCATCTTCCCATGAATCCTTAGTCGCTCACCTATCCTTTCCCTCATCCACCCCTCTTTATATAGGTGTTCTATATACCCCTTCAAAACCCTTACCTAACTGCCTCATCTCAGCCATCTCCTCTATCTCTTCAACCTCCTCAAATGGCGAACTCATTCTATTAGACGATTTCAACCTAAACTGGCTCTCCTACTCCACAAAACCATCAGCCCTGAGGATTGAAGCCCTAAATCTCACCCAGTTAATCCAGGAACCCACCCATCTAAATCACCGATCACAAAAACACGCCCTACTCGACTGGATTCTAACCTCCCACCCCGTAGGATCACCGCCTCAGGTATCCTTTCTGATGCCCTTAGCGACCACTGCAAAACCTACTGTATCTGGAAAATCCATTTACTTCACTCCGGCCCCAAATTCATCGCTACCCGCCCCTTACACCTCCTTGACGAATCCGCCCTTCTACGCGACCTGTCAAACACAGACTGGCTCCCTGTCTTTGCCTCACCTGACGTCGACACTGCCCTCTCCCACTTCTGCAGTATCTTCCTAAGCATATGAGACCACCACGCTCCCCTCAGGAAAGCCAGAGTTAGGAAAAACCACCACCCCTGGATCACAGCTAACCTAATCTCCCTGGGTTGCGTCAGAGATAAGGCCTGGAGGCGTTACAAAACCTCTTTAGCTTCCAGCGACCTGCTATCTTATAAAATTCCTAGAAACAACTGCACAAAAGCTATTCGACTATCAAAGGCCCAGTATTTCAAGGCCCAACTCACCGCTCACCAAGCCTCCCCAGCGTCTTTCTGGAAGGTGATAAACTCTCTTATCAATCCACACTCCAAGCAAGCCAGCCCTAGCCTAAACATTGACGGTAATATAGCCTCTGATCTGGCCATTGTCTCCAAACTCTTCAACTTGTTTTTCATCTCCTGCGCCAAGCCCGACTCACCCCCCCCCAACCTCCTCCACAAATCCCCCACCCTCTCACCATGGTTTCCACTTTCCCCCTTTCACACCCCTGGAAGTCTACACTTCTCTCACCTTCCTAAACCTGTCAAAATCCAGCCCAGACGGCTTGCATCCCAGTCTGCTCCACATCTCCGCAGCTGCCATAGTCGCTCCTATAACCCACATACTTAATCTCTCGAGTGACACAGCCACTGTCCCCTCTGCCTGGAAACTTGCCAAAATCCTACCTCTCCTTAAAGGTGGCGACCCCTCCCTCCCTGGAAATTATAGACCCATCTCTCTCCTCTCCTCCCCTCCCTTGCCAAAATCCAAGAATCCCTCATGCTATCAAAGCTGTCCTCTTTCCTCTCTACAAACAGCTCCCTCTCCCTTTTACAATCAGGGTTCAGAAAATCTCATTCCACCACCACCGCTTACTAAGAGTCACTGACTCCATTTTCTCCACCATGGACGCCGGGCATACCACTACTGCCATTTTATTGACCTAGCCAAAGCCTTTGATTGGGTCTCCCACCCTCTACTGCTAGGCAAATTGCGCTCCTTCGGCCTCGCAAATCAGGCCATAAACTGGTTCCATTCCTACCTCCAAAATAGGATGCAGGAAGTACAAATAAGGGACACCCTCTCTAACCCTCGACCCATCCTCATGGGCGTCCCCCAAGGCTCCATCCTTGGCCCTATCCTTTTCTCCCGTTTTATAAATGACCTCCCCTCAGCCTGTCTCACATCAAACGTGCACCTATACGCTGATGATACTATTATCAACGCCTCAGGCCCCTCCCATGGCAGCATTCACCCAAACCTCCAAAGCGATTTCAACCGAGTACAAGCCTGGCTCCAGAAAAATCAGCTAAAACTAAATGCAAAAAAAAACTGTCTCCAAGGTTTTCGGCACAAGACAAAAACTCACCTCCCTGCCTGCCCCCACTCTGATCTACACCCTGGAAGAAATACCCCTTGAATCTGTACCCACTTTTAAGTACCTGGGAGTCTGGCTGGACACAAACCTCAATTTGTCCACCCACGTCGACGCTACCTGCACCAAACTCCAGCCCAAACTTGCCATCCTCTAGCGCCACAAAGCCTGCCTCCCCCTCCCTACTCAGAGTGAACTCATACAAAAAATAATCCTACCAGTACTGGACTACGCGGACGTCATTTATGGCACAGCCCCTTCTTTCTCCCTTGCAAAACTTGATGTCCTGCTAAACTCCTTCATGCGCTTCGCAACTGCCCCCCCACTCACTCATCACTGCCAACTACTCTCAACTCTATCTCTGATGCCACTCTCACATAGGCGGACCACCCACAGCACCTCACTCATAGCGAAATATTGGCTAGCTTCTTTCCCCTCTACCTCTCCTCCCGCCTCTCTCAAGCCAACCCCTCCGGCTACTCACTTCGCCACAGACATGCTCGTACCTTCCACCTTTCACGTCCCCTCTCAGCCTCTGGGCAAGCTGCCTTTTCCTACCAGCTCCCACTCCTATGGAACAACCTCCCTCCCAACCTCCACCTGGCCCCCTCCCTATCAGTCTTCAAACAGCTTCTCAGGCTCCTCCCTCCCACTCCCTGCCGCAGCTGTGCACCCAGTCCCTCCCTACCCGGACCTAGTGTTAGCCCACGACAGCCTCGCCAGATAAAAAATAATCTCCTCATGCCAGCCATTACCGCTAAATCACTCCCCCCCCCCCACCAGCACCCTCTCCTCGAAAACTCAAGTTTTCGATAAGTCCACTGCTGTAAATAATGTAATATACTAATATCTGAAATTTTAGGGAAATTTATGGTCTAGAAATGAAATGAATAAATTTGTTTTTTTCCACTCTGCTGCTCTTACAAAAAGTGTAACCTCACCACCAAACTCCATGTAATTTACTATACTGTACTATTTCATCTGCTACTTGATATTTTTTGCTGTATTTCTATATCTAGGTCTCCCATTTGTACTAATTACCCAGGTCGCACCTGGAAATGAGCCTCGGCTCAGAGTGCCTTTCCCGGTCAACAATTTTATATAAATAAATAAATAAATAATAAAGAATGAATAGTCATGAATACAGAAAATGAAGTAAATATAAGCTGAACTGAGTATAAATATTATATTTTTAAAGCTTATGTTTTTAGATGGAAGTCAAAGACTTAGACATATTTACATCCCAGCTTTTGGGGAAGTCGAAATGCTTCCTAGGACAGTACAGTACAGGCCTTCAAAGTAAGCCAGGATAAATTTCTGCTAAGCAAAGGAACCATAGAGTGCCCTAGGTAGCAGGGTGTGGAATCTGTAATAAACAGCACACTTAATGGTCACCGACCTCCTCGTGGACATAAGTTATCCATCAGATGCCCAAGACCACTTTGGTAGTGGGTAGCCTGCCATGTTGGTTGTGTTTGGCCCTGTGAAAGGTGCTAACATTTCCCTTAGTGGCCCAAGGGGCAATTTTCCATTTTCTTCCACATATGACAGCCAGCTGTGCAGTGATTCACATGTTGCACCACTGTGTAGCATGCCGACTTCGAAAGGCATCCCTCCACCTGTCTGGTGGCCCCAGCTGTGATCCCATCTAATTTCTGCCAGCTCCTCATGATCTGAGTCAGCTTCTGAACCTGGGTTGTTGGCACCACAAGTGGCAGCGCTTCTGCATGCTAGCAGGCCGGACAAAATCAACCGTTTGTGACTTGCATGACTGCAAAACTGAATGTCTCTGAATTTTATCTTTTGTTCTCTTTGTAGTCAAATGCTTCCTACCCCTTATTTGGTATGTTTTTACCTAATTTTTAGGAAATCAGATATTTCCATTGTGGAGTTAATTAAAGCCATGAATCACACACGAAAGACTGAAATGCACCAGATAAAGGTTGCTCTCTCTCTCTCTCTCACTCTGCCTCTCTCTCTGTCTCTCTTTTGTCTGTCTCCATCCCAATTAAATTAAGAGAGGGCAAGGGATGCAAACTCAGTGTGCAAGAAACATATGTCACAGCTGAGCCAGTTAGGCAAACAGTGCCCATATTTCTGACCACATTAAATCATGTTAAAGGTGCAGCCTCAGCCTCCATTTCTCTCTCTCTCTCTCTCTCTCTCTCTCTGCAGCTTAGCTGTTGGCATAAAGTTATGTGTAACTGTTTACCAAGGAGCAGTAAAGCTTGAGAGAGAATGCCTTTGTCCTGCATCAAAAATTACAGCGTTTTGCCAGCTTTTAAAAATTGTTGTGACAAAGAAAAGTGTGGAAGACTAGGGGTAACAAAAGGAAAATTGTGCCCTGGACATTGGGAAATGCTTTCTAGTGAACTGAGAGACTTGCTGTGTTAATGGCCATGAAAAATGGTTGAAAGGGGCTCCCGCCATGGAGTCAGTTAGAAAAAAAAAGTGGTTTTGCAGTTTAAATTTGTCTGTTCGACGATCGCTGTGAGAAGAGCACTCGCGAGGGAAAGAGGCTCATTTGCATGGCATCATGTGATTGGTGAGACTGCAATCAGTCCCACCCCCAAGCCAGCTCTGCAGCGACTGCCCAGCATTCGAGAGGGAGTGTGAGTGGAGTGCGTGTACTGGCTTACCAGAGGAGCGTCGCGATGACTGAAAGCGCTGTAAAAGTTTAAAAAAATGACTTTTCTGTCTAAATTCGTGCTCAACCCACATCTCGATTGACTGGACTGAGAGTGTGGTGTTCAGAGGGACGATCGGCAGGACTGCCAACCTGCTTCTGTCCAGAGGCCTCCAAGACTGGCTGCAGGCTGTTTTCCATCGCAACAAACAGCTACTGATAACAGTGAGTACCAACAGTCAGAAATAATTGCTCAAACCAGTGATTTTTGCCAAAAGCCAGCTGAATCTGTGTGCAGCAGTGTAGTCGTTTTGCAAACAAAGACTGTGTTAAGTTTTTACCAGCAAAAGCAAGCTTGTTGAGCCATCGACTGTGAGCATAGTTATGGGTTCAGCGTCAGAGTAAAGTTTCAAAGCCATGAGAGAGACTGTGAGTTGTATCAAGTTATGCAGCAAGAGTTACAGGCAATCCTGTGCTTGAAATACTGAGGCTTTAAGGGACTGTGAGCTAGAGCAATGTCTTCAGCAAGTGAAAAGTCCGTGGTAAATCATATAAATGTGCTAGGAAAAAGAACAGTGCAAGTTTGTGCAGTTTTGTGCAAAGTTATCAGTAGAGTGTGTAAATGGGATGCTGAGTGGTTTTGACCCACTTCAGAATGTTGATGCACAGGAGGGCTGCCGCCGCCATTACAGGGTGGGGTAGTAATGTAAACACAGCAGCAGAGGAGCCATTTTGAAAGTGAAAGAAAGTGTTCAGTGATGTGGGACTTTCAACAACAGTTTGTTTGTTTTTCTCAGCAGTCATGGCCTCAGGACCAGTCCACTACCCGGATCATGCCCCGGCTGTGGTAGCAGCAGAAGTAAACAAGTTAAGGGACATTGAGAGGTGTTACTATGGAGGACAACTGCCTCCTCATGTGGCAATTCCTGGATACCCTGTGCAAGTGTGCTTAATATGCTTAAATGCTGGAAGGGACGTCTTCATGGTACCTCACTGTTCGGGGTGCTTAGAGAAATATGGCCTGTTTAAAGCGCCCAAGATTCGTTTGGCTCCCACATGGACAAAAGTTAAAGAATCTGCAGTTGACAGCACACAGCACCAGGCGGAGCCTGTTGGAGGAGGCCCCTCGGGGGAGTGCGGCACAAAGCTAGAGGGTGCAGATTTACAGACAGAACAATGTGCTGATGTTTCGGATTCTGGATCACAGAGAGACAATTCAGGCAGAGCATCAGTAGACCCTTGGGGGGGGCCTAGCCCAAGTCTCATAGGAGAAGACGAGATGAGGGAGGCCTTTGAATGGGAGGTTTCAACCTCCGCGCCCAGCGAAGAGTGGATAGTCTCAGGAGTGAGGACGATTGCTCACTCCTGGTCACAGATTCTCAGTGAGGAAGAAGAAGAGGGGGAACCTATGTGGCCTTGTGAAAAAGGAACTGGTACACAGCCTCAAGCTCTTGCATCAGAGGAATGCATGGAAGAGAGTGGTGATTCCACTACCCTGGCTGTGCAAGAAGAAGCCAGGGATCCATTTTATGTGTCTTTGAGAATGCGTAGCTGACAGAACCAGGACTGGCTGCCACCAAGCCAGGCCAGAGGTCTCAAGTTGACCAAAGCTAGTAAAGAGGAGAGACTGGTTCGTAGGAAGGCGAATGAAATCTATGGGATGTCCTTTCCTACCTTTCCTCGGAGAGTCTGGGAGGAGATTGAGAACAGCAGGAAATCCTGGATTTGGGCCGAAGCAATGAAATGTGTGCATCCTGGTGTAAACAAGCATGTCAGGAACAGAATGTTTCATGAAAAATACAGCCAGTGGAAAAGAGGCAGGATACTGTTAATGGACATTGTTCAAATAGTGGATGGAGAAGGACGTGAAACCTTTCACAATGTGAATTATGTGCGCCCAGACGGGGTAATAATTCAAGCTCCTGACCCGTTGTGCTATTGGCCACAATGCAAAGACCTCCCTGCAAATGTGCCCATGCCTACCAAATGGAAAGCAGAGCATTGGTAGCCAGTGCTGCCACTCCAGCCATTGCAGTGCCTTTGTTGTTCCGCCAGTATGGACGTCCAGGACTCAGGTGCCCCACATTCATCAGTTCTACAGTGCACTGGCTTTCCAGAATCCATCGACTGGCCCATCAGATAACTTCAGATCCAGAGAGGACACCAGCCTAGCTGTATCCTGATTCATCGCCTGGTAATCGGATGATGTCAGATCAGCTGTTTTCCTTTTGTTCCTGTTCCAAGGTTCCATCTCCAGAGATGACATCATCCCAGCAGTTTCCAGATGTGCCCTGCTGTCATTCCCGGAAGATGTCCGCCCAGCTGTATCGGAAGAATGCTGCCAGGGAGATTCTTCAGCCGAGGACCAGGTCAGTGTTTTGTTTGTTCTACAAGGGAGTGGTAAGTCCAAACTTTTCTATTCTTATGACATCGCAGTACACACCCTACACTAGCAGACTCCAGATATTTGAACTGTCTTCAAAGACTCTCCCTTTCAGGACTTTGGCCTGCTAGAACTGTGCTTCACTGGGCTCCAGCCCAGAAGAGACTCTTTAATGGACTAGCCTTTGGGCACTGTGGTCACTAGATGGGACTTTAAGGGTACTCCATCCCCCAAATATGTGTATTGTAAATAATGCCATTGTTTTCTACTGTTTTCTAATGTTTATACTGTTTTTCTACTTTTCTAAAAAAAAAAAAAATCTTTTGGGGATTCTCCAGTGTTTTGATGGTAGGGGTTTAGATAGACTGTGTATGCAGATTAGGAGTGTGTGTTGTCTTTCTTTTCTTGCAGGTGTTCCTGAAGAAGATAGAAGAGAAGACAAGAAGAGGAGGAGGGACTCATCGGCATTCCTCACTAGTACTTTAGTGTGTAGTATTTAAAGTACTGTTGTTGTTGCTGTTACTGTGCGTAACCTTCTTCTTCCACAGGTATGGTTGTGGGGGAGTAAGGGAGTAATGTAATGATATGGTATTAGCTCCTGGTGTGTGGTTGCATGGTGTCCAAGGTCGGGGAGGTCCCCTGTTTGTTTTGTTTTGGGATTTGAGTTAAAGGTAGACAGGTTTTCCCTAGAGGGCTAGGGGGATAGGCAGGCTGTGGCCCTGATCTGCAGTAGGGGTTGCAGTGCTGATCTATTAGGGCTATGCTCTGGACAGTTCTACCAGAGCCACTAGGCACCCATAGTTAGCGGGTAGAGTAGAGGCAGATATGTCAGCCAAAGGCCTCTAGGCCTTAGTGTTGCCTGCCTGTGGTAGCACATGGTAGGAGGGGCCTGATCACCCCCTCTTCTTCAGGTATCACATAGGGTGAGATGCCTGTTAATAAATAATGATCATGGACAGTCATTTTCCTGCCCCAGGGTGAGTGTAACCCCCCTGTTACCCGGGGTTACTAGAATCCCAGTAAGACCTAGTGGTAGGCAGGAAAGGCAGCTTGTGAAACTCCAGTTAAATGTATTTCTCACTGACTTACTCTGTTCTCAGTCTCAGCTGAGACTGAGGGATGACACCACCATAGAACTTTCACAGCTGTATAAGCCACACTGGAATGTTGCAGTTGGAGGTTAGCATAGAATGTTGGGGATTTTTAATTCAGCCTATGTGCAGACTTGGTGAGAGACAGTAGTACAGCTGTCTGTGTGCAGGCTCTCAGAGCTTTAAGCTCTGTTTTAGAGCTACTGTTAAGAAGGTGTGTGTTTCCACCATAAGAGGAACACAGAAACTGGTTATTGAAGTGGTGGAGACCGCTGTTACTGGTCCAAGTGCCCCATCCCTGAGGGGATGGGGGGAAAGGTTTGCCTGTTTTCCAGGGGCAACCCTCCTGGTTCCGGCTAAAGGAAGAAGCTGCCTATTTCAAGTTGTGCTGCAGCACCAGAAGCTCTGAGAGAGAAATTCCTGTGGAGGAATCGCCTGTGGTGCACCTGCAACCAAAGGATGAGTTCGCTCTGAAAGAGGGCCATGTGTGTTTCACCTTAACAGAAGGAAACTAAAGGGACTATTACTGTGGGGTCAGGAAAAAGACAGCCAAGTACAGTTGTAATGTGGGGGATTGGACTGCTTTAACAGTGAGGGGCCTAGAGCAATGGGCTATGCCAATTAAAAGTATGTTCAAGTCCAGCACAAAGGGAAAGCAAGGCAAGTAGAGGAAATGTGACATACATTTAGCCATAATCTACATTGCCAAGCTTTACAGTATGAGGTGTTTACTGTCCAGAGAAATGGCCGGGTATGAATTGTGGGAGCGAGAGGTGGGAGACCCCCCATCAGTAGTAACCAAATTCACCTCTACGGATTTGCTCTGTGGCACCTTTTACTTTCTTTCAGGTACTTGACCAGTGCCTGAGGAAAGTACCCAGACGTGGGATTAAAAGGAAAATTCCCTGATAGAGCTGAGGTGCTCTTAGGTGGTTTAGGGAGCCACCAGTAAATGTTTCCATGACATATGGAAGGTGTCCGAGTGGCCGGCAAGGAAGCCGAGCAAGGGAAAACCCAGAACAGTCTACAAGTTCGGGCTGTGTACCCAAAGCAGTGTGCAAGTCCAGGCTGTGTGCCCGGTGGGTTCAGAGCCTGAGGGCTAAAGTGTAGAAGAAGTGTTCTTGATTCTTTTAATCTGCATTACTAGGAATGTAGCCCCATGGGGGTCCATCTATGCTTTGTTTATTCTGTTTGGATGTGAATAAAAGCCACACTTTTTAGAATCCCATTTCTGGTATTGGACATTACAGTTATTGCTTCCTGTGTTCAGAGTCACTTGGGTGCCCCTGAGCAGAGTAGCCAAACCTAGCCCTTGTGCCGAGTGACCTATTCCTCCCTGAACCCAGCCCACCTATCGGTATTGCTGTCAGATTCAAAGAGCATATCACCTGTCATTGCAAAATGAAGGATGGTGGGGTTACATATGCAAGCAGCTTGAAGAAGCATCACTGTTCACCCAAATCATTTCATCTGTCATTCAAAACATGGCGGCAATGATTCTTTCTGTTTTGTTATGGTATGTCAATTGACAGCACGGACTCAGTTCCACCAAAACTAATACAGGGAGATAATTCATGTCCCTCTTTTTTTCTGAGGCCAAGTGTTCTTTTACCAATTTTATCCACACCCCCCCCCCCACATTGGCTGTCCCACAGTGTTTTTGGCAACCAGCATCTACAATAACAGGCACAGGAGGTGGCTGCTTCCTCCAAGACCTCGTCACATTCATCCCCATCACAGATGGTACAGTGGAGTGGCATGCACTAGCCATCTCTTTCAGCAGATCTCTATGACACACTGCTCCGGCTGACTCAGAAAGTCAGAGATACTGGGTCACTCTTGGCATGTTTCAGATTGCGAGAACCACCTCCCATGGCCTTTTTTGTGAATACACAACAAACAGGACTTTTTAACCCCCCCCCCCTCCTTTTTTGTCAACCCATGCCATGATGACGAAGGGGTCCCTGTTCTTCACAGCTGACACAAATTCTGCTCCACACCTCGCTGACAGGAAGGGTGGGGATGTCAGATGGCCCCTACACCCCCTCCCTGGGAAACAAGGGCCATAACTCTTGAATGGACTCAGATGAAAAGTAGAAATCTGTACTGGTTACACCAGTTTTTAAAAGTGGCGACCATTCTAACCTTTCCAGTTACAGGCCAGTTTCGATACTCTTCCCCCATGTCCAAAGCCCTTGACAGAATAGTGTCTGATCAACTTGTTTCATATCCTGAACAATATGAAATACAGTGTCCCCATCCACATGAATTTTGGAAAAACACGTAACACCAGTACAGCACTAAATGAGTATTCCAAGTTCGTCCTTGAGGCCCCTGACAATAGAGACAAGGCTGGCGCCATATACTGTATACTGACTTGACAAGAGCCTTTGACTTGGTTAATCATAAGTGCCTTCTCTACAAACTCTATGGCCTGGGCCTGTCACAAGACACAGTCACCTGGTCCCAGAGTTATCTCACTTACAGCACTCAGTGCATTAAGATAGATGGCTCCTTGTCAGATGCTAGGAATGTATCCACTGATGTTCCGTAGGGCTTCATTCTGGGCCCCCTACTATTTGACTTAGCCATAAACCACCTGCCTGATGCCTGTCAGTCTGCAAATGTACTTCTCTATGCAGATGATGCTGTTATCTATTCCAAGGCCCTTAACCTTGGCAGCCTTACCTCCTTCCTCCAGGGTAATTTTGAGGTCCTAGAAAAACGGTTCTCCCAAAACAAACTTATAGCCCCCCTACAAATGGGGGTTCCGAAAAAGTCTTCCTTGAGCTTGCCTAACTGCTCACTGCCAGGCTGGTGTCCTGCGTTTTAGCAGTTTAAATGTGATTACCAGAGCCCTGTATAGCCTCTGTGTAATGTCTCTTTAAGAGCTGCCTAATTGCAGTTTAAGTAGTCTGAGAAGGAGCTCTGTTGAAAGATGTAACTATTTACTGAAAATCATTTAGCGTGATAATGTAGTTTGTCTAACCTGCTTTGTTTGTAGCAAAGACTGTTTTGTTTGTCTCCACTATCTTGGTCCTAGACTGCAAATTGGACCAAATAGTACTGGTGGGACCTAAAATGTAGCCAGACTACAGGAGCTGTCTGAATTCAAAATCTGTAGGAACTTTAGTTTGGAGCTTTTTGTGCCTTTTTTGCAACTGAAGGGGGAGCTCTTGCTTTGACTGACAGCCAAATCAGCCAACCAAATCTTTTGGATCTTGGGGAAGTCCCGGGCTGCTTGCAGTTTTCAGTTAGTTCTGAGCTGGGAAGTAAAATAAGAAGAGCTCAAGTGTATTTTGGGCAGCAATCCTGAGTGGATTCACATGGGAAAACTGTGAAAGGGCTGAGTTTTGGGCTTGCATGTCTGCTGCTGCTCCTGAGAGGGAGAGAAGAGAATTATTTTGGAATAAATCCAAGTTTGTGTGACTAAAGCAAGCTACTGAAGTGGGCCAGGCTCAACCTGAAGAAGATCGAAGATTTTGCTGAATGCGATCAGCCTGTCAGGAGTTCCAGCTACCTCTAAGCTCCCGGTGCGTGCAAAGACTTTGCGATTGTGACCGGGGAGCGCTTTGCCTGGTACAGTAGAATTCCCGTACATGTAAATGTGCTATGAGCTGCTAGTGAGTTGTGAGTTAGTTCCCCACTGTGTGAACTATGTTCTGCTTGCTGGAAGCTGTATCCAGCCCAAAACGGACTGCATCCGAATTTGTCTCCATGCGGTCTGGGCCTTGCAAGACTGGCCCAGCCAGACTACCCACTGCATAGAGAAGCCATCGACGAGAGACCTGCCTGGGGATCAGCCCCCTGTTCCACGCCTGAACAGGAACGACACCTCTGCGACTCGTGTGGGCCCTGCTTCTCCTGGCATTCCAGATCAACCACCTGCAGTCTCGATTTACGTCCAGCCTGTGTCCAGTCTCGGGTATCATGAGTAAGTGCCAGGATAGCTCCCTGCAACAACAGCTTAATCTGAGTGTGTCATCTGATTGTCTTGTTGTTTCGTTTCCTTTACGGAACTGAGCCCTCTGGCTCCGGATTACAAATATTGTGTACTGTGCATGTTGTGTTTTCCATCACAGGGCCCAACCAGCTACAACACCGAGCAACAGTCCTGGCTAGCCCATCTCTTCTCCACCTGGGTACCCAGAGGTGTGACTATGTGGGGGGACTCAAAGCGGATGCATAACTGCTTGATTGATATAACCTTTAAGCTAATTAACCTGATTTTGTTCCTTTCTTGTTCAAGTCCCCAGAATCAATCATATCTAACTTTTTCTGCATGTAATCTGACTGTGGTTCCAGTTTGTGCTCAAAGTACTGTACTGTTGCTATTTGCTGTGCACAACCTTGTTTTACAGGGGGTCCCCACGGTCGAGCCAGAGGAACCAGCCCTGGTGGTAAGTGCAAACAGTGTGGGTACTTGTGTGGTGTACCAGGGGTATTGTGAAAGTGATTATTGTAGTGTTCAGGCTACTAGAGGGGAAGGAGTAGGGGTTACATTGTCCTGGAGGGCTGTGCCCAGGTTAGCTTGACCACTACCAACCCTGACCTCCAGGTGGAGGCACCCATTTCAGAACTCAGGCCCCTTAACCTGCTACTAGCCAAGCAGGCTGGGGTAGTAGCCCTTAGGATAACACCACCTAGGGGTTACATCTTGAAGGCTCACCACTGGGATTGGCGGCACCTAGTGGCCAAATTTGCAAATTGCTGTTAAAAATAAATGGCTACCCCAACAGAAGTGGCTGTACACCAGTTGGTGGGGTGGTGTACTGGGCAGAAGATCGACCCCCAAAATGCTATACTTATCCTGGATATTCCCCTGGGTACCAATAAGGACACTGTAGAGGGAGTACTTTCCAAGGTTAAATATTTACTAACCCTGTGGTGGTGGGTCGACAGACTAATCTGCTCACCTAAAGTTTCATGGCATTAGTAGAGTGTAAGGATCCAGTAGACAGTTCCAAAGTGCCTTGGACTATCACCCCCGAAGGAGCCCTCACTGCCTGGAGAGTGATAACTAAAGACAGTAAAGAACCTGGGGAGAATGAGCCCCAACTATCTGAGACTTTTGAGGAGAAATTTGCTAAATTCTTGCTGGAGGAAGGGAAAACTGTAGAGGACTTAAAGAAACTATTCCTGCCTCCTGGGGGTGTTCCTCCCCCAACACACCCTCCCTCTCCAGCACCTATTATTGCCCCTCCTTCTGTGCCCATGCCAATGCTGGCTCCTATGTCTGTACCTGCCATTAGTTACGACTCTTACCGAAGGTTGAGAATCTTCCTCGGCACCCTCCCCACCCTCCAAGGGGAGGATGATTGGGAGACCTGGATAGACTGCGTTTCCCCTTTGGTACCTGAATGGTAGTGTTCGGAGGCTGAGAAACGGAAAAGGATCAAAGAAAGTTTGAGGGGTCCCGCCCTAGAGGCCATTAAATTTCTGAGGTCCACAAACCCTGCTGCATCTGCCCAGAAGTACCTATCTGCACTCGAAGGCAATTTTGGGAGCATTGAGTCAGGGGAGAACTTGATGTGGGAATTTCATGGTACAAAACAATGGCCAGGGGAAAGTTTGTCTGCATATGTTACTCGTCTGGAAAGAGTGCTGCAAAAGGGTTACCAAAAAGGTGGGGTAGCCACCAGTGACGTAAACCATGTGAGGTTGGGGCACATACTGCAACATGCACAGCATTCTAAATTGCAGCTCCTTCAATTAAGGCTCCCAGATAGAAGGGGTAACCCACCACACTATTGTGACTTGATAAAAGAATTCTGGGAGGTTGAAGATGAAGAGGGGGACTGTAATTCTAGGGTGAGCGCAGCCCAAGGTGATCACAGCATTGGAAGGCCATTTCGAAGTGGGGACCAATGAGGGTGTGCCACTGTGGGATGAACTGCTGAGGGAGTTCAGGGAAACAAAAAACACTCTCCTTATGAAGGCTGCTCCTGCAAGTATAGGCACTGACCCTTATCCAACTGCATCTGCTAAGAGGGTGGGGGTGTCCACCCAGGCATCTTCTGAAACTCGATGCCTTGACTATGGAAGTAAGAAAAACGAAGAGATGTCTCCAAATGCTTACCACATAGCAGACAGAGATGGCACTATCTTCCCCATGTCATAGTTGGAAAGTTGGATGATTTGCCAGTGTACAAAGTGTACCCAGAGAATAACTCCAAAGCTGTCAAGACCATGCATTATAACCACTTGCTACCTATTAGTCAAGTTATAATTGAGGTTGAACCCACCGAGATTGATTCCCCTGGACCAGTGACTCATGCTGCTAGAAGAAAGAAACACAGTCAGCCTGCCCCTGTGGTTACCGATTTAAGACTTCCCCCGCAGCAGGTTCAGAATGATAATGACTGCCAGTCTAACTCGGATGACAGTGAGTGTGATAATGCCTATTACCCCTCATATGAACTGAGTCAGTTGTTTCGTGGAAATCCTGTGTTGAATTACGGGGATGAAGCTGGGCCTTCTGGACTGCCTAACGCCCCGGCATCATCCTTGAAGCCAATGCTCCCTGAAGGTGAAGTGCAAAGTATCACGTTTGAGGATGCTGAGTCTTTGTGTATCATGGAACTGTATGATTTGCCTGAAGGAGAGGCTGATGGTATGAGTCTTTCTGGTGACATGCCAGAACTTGAGGAACACTATCAGAGTGCTGACAACCCCCCTTCAGTGCCAGAGTGTCTTCAAAATGAGCCAGGTATTGTAGAAACAGAGACTACAGAGCAAGGGGCTGACAGTGCTCCCAGTCTGGACATTCTCCTTCATGCAGAGGCACCCCTCACAAGTGATGAAAGCTCCAAGACCATTACTGAAAGTACAGAGACTGTGGTTGTCCACCCCAGAAGACTGGCCGAGCTGTCAAGCCAGTGGTGCGCTCCGATGCTTGATTCACTTGAGCCAGTGGATTGCCTCTCAATGTAGTCCACAAAAGTGTTTATGTCTCTCAGAGCTCACTGCCCAAATTGAGCTTGACGGCCATTCCAGGTTACTTTTTCTGCCCTCTCACCATGATGCCCCTGCCCCATCCAGTCCCAAGTTAGCTGATAGGGAAGGGCCCCCTCTTGCATTGTTTAGAGTACAAGAAGTTATTACATGATTCTGTATAGTAATATTCAATTTACCTGTGTGAAATATGCATAATGTATTGTCAGAATGGAAATTATATAGTGGAGTACACTGAAATGTATAGTAAAGTGACAAGTTATGCCAATTAATGAATCAGATAGTACTTGTATAGCATGCTAATGGTATAAATATATTGTATATTGCATTTTCAATGTTATGATGGTACAGACTTGACGCGGAAGCCAAGTTTTCCCACACAGGGAAGAGTGTAACCCCCTTACAAATGGGGGTTCCCAAAAAGTCTTCCTTGAGCTTGCCTGAATGCTCACTGCCAGGCTGGTGTCCTGCGTTTCAGCAGTTTAAATGTGATTACCAGAGCCTGTATAGCCTCTGTGTACTGTCTCTTTAAGAGCTGCCTAATTGCAGCTTAAATAATCTGAAAGGGAGCTCTGTTGAAAGATGTAACTATTTACTGAAAATCATTTAGAGTGATAATGATAATGTAGTTTGTCTAACCTGCTTTCTTTGTAGCAAGGACTGTTTTGTTTGTCTCCACTACCTTGTTCCTGGACTGCAAATTGGACCAAACAGTACTGGTGGGACCTAAAATGTAGCCAGACTACAGGAGCTGTCTGAATTCAAAATCTGTAGGAACTTTAGTTTGGAGTTTTTTGTGCCTTTTTTTGCAACTGAAGGGGGAGCTCTTGCTTTGACTGACAGCCAAATCAATCAACCAAATCTTTTGGATCTTGGGGAAGTCCCAGGCTGCTTGCAGTTTTCAGTTAAATCTGAGCTGGGAAGTAAAATAAGAAGAGATCAAGTGTATTTTCGGAAGCAATCCTGAGTGGATTTGCATGGGAAAACTGTGAAAGGGCTGAGTCTTTGGCTTGCATATCTGCTGCTGCTCCTGAGAGGGAGAGAAGAGAATTATTTTGGACTAAATCCAAGTTTGTGTGACTAAAGTAAGCTACTGAAGTGGGCCAGGCTCAACCTGAAGAAGACCAAAGATTTTGCTGAATGTGATCAGCCTGTCAGGAGTTCCAGCTACCCCTAAGCTCCCGGTGTGTGCAGAGACTTTGCGATTGTGACCGGAGAGCGCTATGCCTGGTACAGTAGAATTCCCGTACATGTAAATGTGCTATGAGCTGCTAGTGGGTTGTGAGTTAGTTCCCCACTGTGTGAACTGTGTTCTGTTTGCTGGAAGCTGTATCCAGCCCAAAACAGACTGCATCCGAATTTGTCTCCATGCGGTCTGGGCCTTGCCAGACCGGCCCAGCCAGACTACCCATTGCATAGAGAAGCCATCGACGAGAGACCTGCCTGGGGATCAGCCCCCTGCGCCACGCTTGAACAGGAATGACGCCTCTGCGACTCATGTGGGCCCTGCTTCTCCTGGCATTCCAGACCAACCACCTGCAGTCTCGATTTTCGTCCAGCCTGTGTCCAGTCTTTGGTATCGTGAATAAATACCAGGGTAGCTCCCTGAAACAACAGCTTAATCTGAGTGTGTCATCTGATTGTCTTGCTGTTTCGTTTCCTTTACGATCTGAGCCCTCTGGCTCCGGATTACAAATATTGTGTACTGTGCATGTTGTGTTTTTCATCACAGGGCCCCAACCAGCTGCAACCCCGAGCAACAGTCCTGGCTAGCCCATCTCTTCTCCACCTGGGTACCCACAGGTGTGACTGTGTGGGGGGACTCAAAGCTCATGCATAACTGCTTGACTGATAGCGCCACCTAGGGGTTACAAACTGGTTCTCAATTTAAAAAAAAAAAACTAACACAATGCTCTTCACAAGCCCACAAATTGAGAAGAAGTACCCCCCCCCCATCATCCGCTATGACCTGTACATATACTTGAACAGGTGGAAATCTTTAAATACTTCAGGATGGTCCTGGATGATACCTTATCTTTTGCACACCTTGGGCCTGATTCACAAACTGTCTGGATTGGCGCAAGCCCGAGGTGCGCCAAACTCAGGGTGCATGGGGCATGCAGCAGTCCCCAGCTGAAGGACGGAATTCAGAGCCGGTGCGTCCACGGCCTGATGTACCTCTGCCGCCCATAATACGGGGCTTGCGCCACATGTCTGGTGTAAGCAGTCGTAAATGGGTTAAAGTGTCACAAAGGCATGTGGCCTTTGTGAATTGGGTGCAGTGAAATGGTTGGCACAGTACCGGGTGGATGCAGGCTTGAAGTAAGCCTTGCATCCACTTTTGTGAATCAGGCCCCTTGTGTCTACAGTAAACAGAAGATTGGAAGCCTAGTACCATAACTGGGTCAACCTCACTACTGATGCTAGACGCCTTATAGTGGCAAGCTTAGTACTGTCACCAGTGCACTATGGCCTCCATGTGTACACACATTTTCAGAATAAATTTGATCTGTAATAAGTTTTATCACTTTGTGCTTGGGGCTGACAAGCACATCCACTGCGGCATATTCTACACTCAAACAAATTGGTTACCCCTACCTAGCAGAATTAGCAAAATTAACTTCCAGACATGTCTGCTAGCCAAGAAGGTGCTATACTAGGCCTAACCCCCCCCCCCAGCCCTAACTCACTCTTCCACCCTGTCATCAATCTCTACAACACCAGGAACATGGCTTGGAATGCCCTTGAACTGCCTTTCTGCCATATTCAGCTGGGCAAGTGTTCATTCGTAGTTAGGGCTGCTGGCTGGTTAAATGAGCTGCCTGATACCTTGCCCAATCAACCTAAGTTTGACTAGTTTAAGACAGCACTACAGGGAACCCTAACAATTCAGCGTAACTGTAACTGCTAATCATCTTAACTAAAGTCCCTCCCGTTATACATAGATACATAGATACATAGATACATAGATACATAGACAGTGTCGGCAGATAAGGGCCTAAGGCCCACCCAGTCTGCCCATTTGAGCTTGTAAGTTCAGTTTATGTTTTCCTAGAAGTCTGTTGCCCCTTACCCCTGACCTCCAGAATTCCTTTATGTCTATCCTATGCATTCTTAAATCCCGTGATTGTTTCAGCCCCACCACTTCCTCTGGCAGGGTATTCCACTTGTCCACCACCCGCTCTGTGAAGAAATTCTTCCTCATGTTTCCTCTGAATCGTCCTCCTCCAACTTCATCCCATGCCTCTAGTCCTGGAACATCTTTTTCGCTTAAAATAGTGTATTCCTGCACCCTGTTCCTCCTGTGAGATACCTGTATGTCTCTATCATATCCTCTCTCCCTCCCTCCTCTCCTCCAGGGAGTACATGTTCAGTTCCTTCAACCTGTCTTCATAGGACTTGTGATGCAATCCATGCACCATCTTTGTTGCCCTCCTCTGAACCTTCTCTACCCTGTCTATGTCCTTACGTAGGTATGGTCTCCAGAACTGTACACTGTACTCCAGGTGGGGCCTCACTAGTGTCTTGTACAGCGGAATTATGACCTCCCTTTTCCTGCTGGTGATGCCCCTGCCTATACATCCCAGCATCCTATTTGCTTTACCTGCTGCCTTGTCACACTGCTTCCCTACCTTGAGGTCATCAGAGATGATAACCCCAAGATCCCTTTCCTGCTTGGTGCATGCTATATCCTCACCCCCCAACTGATATATTGTGCCAGGGTTTTTGTGCCCCATATGCATTATCTTGCACTTCTTTGCATTGAATTTCAACTGCCAAACCCCTGACCATTCTTCAAGTTTCTGAGGTCCTTCTCATTCTGTCTACACCCTCTGGTGTGTCTACTCTGTTACAGAGCTTTGTGTCATCAGCGAACAGTGAAATTCTGCCTTCTAGGTCCTGTGCAATGTCACTGATGAAGATGTTGAATAGAACCGGTCCCAGCACTGATCCTGTGGTACCCCACTGGTCACTCTTCCCTCTGTGGAGTGACAGCCATTTACCACCACCCTCTGTGTCCTGCCACCCAGCCAGTTACCTACCCACCACACTATTGTCCTGCCCACACCCATATTCCCCAGTTTGTGTAATAGTCTTCTATGTGGCACAGTGTCAAAGGCCTTGCTGAAGTCCAGATAGGCCATGTCCACTGCTCTCCCCTGATCCACCTCCCTAGTCACCCAGTCAAAAAATTAAATGAGGTTGGTCTGACATGACCTCCCCCTGGTGAAACCATGCTGCCTTGGGTCCTGTAGTCCATTGACAACCAGATGTTCCACCAATCTCTCCTTCAGTAGTGCTTCCATGATCTTCCCCACTACCGAGGTGAGGCTGACTGGTCTGTAGTTCCCTGCTTCCTCTTTTGTATAAGGGGACTACATCTGCTGTCCTCCAGTCTTTGGGTACCTCCCCTGTTTCCAGTGATACACTTTGAACCGTGTCAGACTCTGGCTCTGAGGCCATGTAGCATTGCTATGCTTGTTCTACACTGATTCTGTCTACCTGCCTTATTGTAAAATTGTATGCAATTGATTCCAGCCTTTTTATTTGTACTTGTTCGACCATATTTGTATTTGTTTGACTTCATTCCACTGGAACGCTCTTATTGTATTTGTTATGTTACCTTGTAATCTTTGTTATTGATGTAGAACTTTTGTAAAAGAGCACTTGTGCTCAAAGGTATTCCCCAAAATTTTCAATAAATAAACAAATAAATCCCTAGTTAGCCTCATTGTGGAATTCCAGGCTTCATCTAGAAATCCTGGTTTGCCAGGTGTCATTGCAATGAACAGGACTTTCTGAAAGAGCCATTGCTGAAAGCTTCACCATTTTCCTACAGCACTTATCTATTAGTCAGCAAAGAAGTCCCTTGATAACCTGACAGGCAATTACTGTGCATTAGAAATGGGTTACAAAAATTCTGTAAACTAATTGGCTGAAAGCACTCACAAGACATTAGCTCATCATGCAACAGAGCCCTCTTAATAAAAAAGAAAGAGCCAGTACTGCTATTATATTAGGACTATTTTACATATAGAACGTCTTCTTTAAATGTTTTAAAATACTTTGTTTTACATATAAAGTATGTTCTTCAAATGTTTTAAAATACTTTTTAAAAAGTTTATTACTGCAAAAAGCCCATTAAGACCTACCAGGGTGTGAAGTGTTGGGGAATATCCACAATTGCAGGGACTGTAAGGCATTCCATCTGCAGCAATGGGCCTCACTACACACTGGGTGTACAGGTATCCCCCCACACCTCACACCCTGTCGGGTCTTATTGCTTACCTACTTCACAACAATCTTGATTTACTAGATTCAACAGAGACAAAAGTAGGCAGAAAGCCCATCAAGATTGTCTTCCCACACTAGTGGGATCTTGATTTCCTGATTATTTTGGGTTTTTTGACAATACATACACATCAAGGAACTTTTTAAATTCATTAAAAGTTTTCAGCTCTATTATTTCTCGAGGTAAATTATTCCAGTACTTAGTAGCATGAACTGTGAAGTAATTGTCCCTTTTGTTTGTTTTGGCCCTAGGTACCTTAAACTGTTTATTATGTGCATGTAAGTTTAATATCCTGTTATGTGGTTGAAACCCACAACCCAATGCTAAGTGAGGAGAGTATAGGATTTTATGCATCAGGAGAATATCTCCATGTAGATGTCTCTCCTGAAGTGAAAAAAGATTGGTTGCATTAAGTCTCTCTGGATACAATTTGTATTTTATGTGGGGGATTAATTTGGTTATCCTTTTTTGAACCCTTTCAAGTAATACAATGTCCCCCTTTAAATGTGGGCTCCAAAACTGAGAACCATAATCCAACAAAGGTCTAACACAGGATTTGTATATTGGTAGCAAACATTGTTCTGATCTACAGACCAATGCCTGTGTAATCATGTTGATCATTAAATTTGCATTTTTTGCAACCATTCGACAATGGTCAAAAAATAAAAGATTCATGTTGATTAGTATCCCTAGGTCTTTTTCTGATTTTGAAGATTGGATAGGCATATTATTTATAAAATATGAATAATGTGGGTTGGTGTTCCCAAACTCCATACCACGCATTTCTTTGCATTGAAGGACATTTCATTTTTAACTGCCCATTGTTCAATTTCCAATAAATTATTTACAATTCCTAGATGTTTAAGAAAGGAATCAACTTCTCACCCTAATTTAGTATCATCGGCAAATTTCATTATACTGGAAGAGACGTCTTTATCCATATCGCTAATAAAAATACTAAACGGCATAGGACCCAGGATTGAGCCTTGAGGTACTCCACTAGTAACACTGCCCTCAGATGATGTACAACCATTCACAGTAACGAATTGTTTCCTATCAAGAAGCCAGCCTTCTCTAGTTATTTTTCTGAAATCCAGACTTCCCGAGCAATTGCCAACATGGATTAAAGATACACGAGGAAGGGGTTTATAGATGTTGCATTGGGGAGAGTTGAAAACTCTTCATCTGTCTACAGTACAAACAGTTCAAACAGTCAATGCCATGAAGATGGGCTCTTTTGCAAAGGTTTCACCCTCGGCGTCAGTATCAGTTCTTCTTGACCTCCCTACAAATGAGATGGCTTTCCACCTCAGTGTGCATACCTCTCAACTGTCCCTGATTATGAGGGACATCCCTCATTTTACCCCTCAAAATGATCTGTCTCTCAACTGTCCCTCATGAAAAAGGCACTGCCCACACAGAGAAAGTGCTGTACATTCTGGCTTTAAAGCTGAAATTCATAATATTATAAAATGCTAAATGAAAAATAAACTTTATATACAAGTATACACAATGGTTTTCACAGTGTTCTGGGTTTTTACTTCCAAGTTTGAGAATGTTTCCCTCATTATTAGGGTTAGTGTCCCTCATTGTCCATCATTTTGAGTGCCCATGTCCCCAAAAGGTTGAGTGTGTTTTATCTCACGTTTGCCATTTTACAAATAAAAATAAAAAATTTAATTTCTAAAGATATAGCAGCTGCACTTAAACAGAGAGTTTAACCTTCAATGAAGAGAGATATTCTAAAGCCATATTTTTAAAATGATGTATAGAGACGTGATGGTTTCTGTAGGATCATCTCATTTATCTCCGCTAGTGATGATAAGGGCATTGTCAATCTTTTGTTATGAGTCTCATCTTCACAGATGAAGATAAATAGCTGTCTGATAATGTCCTACTTCTCTGGGAAAAGAAAGTCAAGATTACACTTTTATTCAACGAGAAATCATGAGTAACCAGGACATTGAATGGGGACCTGCTGGGATTTTACCCAACTTCAGATATCTGAGGGTTTTACTTGACCGTCACTTCTCCTTCGATACACAGTACAAAAGAGAAACACCATCAGTCCCTGACAGCTACTGTAGGTGCACTCTACAGAAACAGCACTGTTTTGACTTTTTGGCCTACACTCCTATTGCAAGCATTACTGCCTTTCTTGGAAAAGGATGGTGCTGTCTATAGGGTGACCAATTCCACCTTGCTTCAGAGGCTATCCACTCTGCACAACAAAAGACATTCAGCAGATTCATCCTTTGCTATCAGAGCAGGACACATCATTATAACATGAATGTACAGACCCAACAGCAGTAGGTTCCACTGTGATGAACAGTGGTGCCTTTCAGAATTCATGTGTAACCCCCTTCAGGCAAGCAGAGATTTAAAATAACTGGCATTGGGCCAGCCCCGCTGATGCTATACTCAGGAGTGGCAATGAGTTCTGAGTCCTGGATGTGTTCCATGCTTTCTGACAGGTCTAGTCCCTGGGCAGCCATCTAGCACAATGAAGACACCAGAAAGATGGTGATGAACCTGTTGGGAGGTTCTTCTTCCAGGGGTTTGTCCTGTTGGTTTCCTCTATGTATCCCATTTCTGAGTTTGAGCCAGCAGAAGATCATAGGCTTCAGTGAAGAACTAAATCAGGCAGAATCCAGGTACCTCAGTCGCTCTGCAAATCCCAGGAGATGGGAATCCAGTTATAAAGGAATGGTACAGTCTGGGGGACTGAGTTTAAGACCTTAATGCTAAAAGATGCTCAGCATAGGTCTGTCTGTCTGGTACACTGCCAGGGAAAAGACAATGCCAGAATGCAGCCAACTATGGGGTGAGAGAGTCAGTGACCTGGGAGGAAGAGACAGTATAAAGAGGTAGATGCCATGGGTATCAACATGAGTCTCCTGGAATTTAAGGAGCAGGGTTTAACAATTAACTCAAATGTCTGACAAAGGTTGGAAAAGAGTACTGGTACGGTATGCCAGGGGCCTGGGTTCAATTCCCAATGGGGTCACAATTTTGCTTTCTCATTTCCATTCATGAATTAAGGGTTGGAAAAATAAGGTGCAGGGATGTAACAACTGTGACAGGCAGAAAAGGGCGTGGATGGTTAAAACAGCAATAGCGTGAAGTTGTAACTAATAGTGATTGAATGGAAGTTTGCATTTGGAAACACTGCCAGAATGTTTCGTGTTTGAAACCCACCACAGGCTTGCAGTTTCATCATTGGAGTGGTGTCACAGTCCTTCACGGGAGAGGTGACTCCTAAACTATTAACTAAAACTGAGATATGTTGATGTTGAACAGCATGCTTCTCTAGGGAGAGAGGGGACCCTGAAACATAATCTATGCCGACCATGTACTATCTAACATCTGACCAGAGGTCCTGTACAGTACAAAGCAGAGACATCATGCCAAAAGAATTTGTGTGCGGGGTGGAAGCACGCAATAAAAAATTTATCAAGACAGGGAATAAACTTACACGTCTACTGCTCTTTCTTTTAACAAAAGTCAATTCTTGGATGAGAATTAGAGAGGGAGCATGTACTTTCCTAGACTGTAGGGGCATTATGTACAAAGGCCTGTGTATACAACTGTAAATAAACTTGTCTTGTTTCATTGCAACTTGGAATCTTTGTGCCCTTATACACATAGCCCTAATGCTGGTGGGCAGAGATTTGATAGCACTAAGGGAAGCACTGAAAATGTAAATGTAAATGGGAAACTCCATGTTACATGACATATTAAAATCAGTTGCTGTGCAGCAAAATCAGTGCCCAGCCATAACAGTAATTGCAGCTGTTGACCTTGCATTAGGTATCCCACACACCCATAAGGGCTGTTAATACCAAGTACCCCGTACACACAGAATATTTCTCCGAGGGGGCAGCACCTCTGGGTTCATCCAATGAAAGCAGCCACCTCAGATGGTGGCACCTCATTCTAATCAAACCAGCAACTTTTACCATCATGAACTCACAACCTACTGCCCATAGAATAGACCCACATAGTGACATAGTAATTTAAGGTCAGAAGGAACACTAGGTCCATCAAGTCAGTACCCCACCCCAAACTGGCCTATCTGCAAAAAGGTGGGGTTACCACTTGCTACTCCAGTGACCCGGGTTCACAGACAAGACTGGGATGTCAGGAGCTGGCCGGTGGGAGGAGGACTGAATGTCCCATAGGAAACTCTCCCAGGAGAGAGCAGTCAGCTCCGCAGTAATACTGCCCCCTGGATGGCCGCAGGTGGCAATACAGTCAGAGCAACTTATGGGAGAGAGGTTGCTAGCTGGGACATGTGCAGCCACACATATGCATGCACAGCTGGTGCACGCTGCTGGCATTCAGGGGGAAGGGCACAACAAAGTGGAAAACACCCCGAATTGTGCACGATAACACCTGGCACTCTCAGGCCCTGCTCTCCTGTCTGGCTACTCCACCTTACACAAGAGGGCTGGAGGGGACAGCTGAACCCCCCCCCCCCCGAAGAAACCACCACAGTGCAAGAGCTGCTCTGTGGCACTGCGAGGTTGAGATAAGTACCACAGAAGGGATGGAAGTAGTTGGGGTAGAAGGGGTCAGAGTCAGTGATGGAGGATAAAAGTACAATAAAAAGCCAACCCCCCAGTTCATAAGCAGGGACCAACAATTACTCCGTGCAAACAAGCACCAAATCATAAGAGATTTCCTACCAGCCCTTCTACCCAGGGTACACATTAATTCCCGTGGTAAGCAACATTTCTGCAGGCTTAACTTCAAGGCCTGTACAGTCTTCATGTCCACTGTCTCTGCTAGTAAGCTATTCCATAGGTTCACAGCCCAGTCACTTATAATTGTACTTCATATGAAGGCACAGACCAACCTTTTGGGTAGGCAAGACTTAAACATGAAATCGTGGCACAGCTGCATTATCCCCATTGTTTTAATGGGCTGAAGCAGGGACAATCACCGACATCCTCTCACCCCAGTTCAGCACACCAGAACACACCAGCTATTGGGTCTTTACGGACTTCTTGGCCTGTTCATATTATCCAACAGCTGTCTGTTCAGTTGGACTACTTATGAATAACAGCTTCTAGGGCCAACTACCCAGACAACGTAGACCTCAGTTTTCTGTTTTCTTTCGATATTTGGATGCCTGTTAGCTGTTTTAGTTCAGTTTTGTTTTAGGCATTTTGATTGTACTACACTTAAAGAGCCCCCGACTGCCTCTCCTGCCACACTGGCCTGGACAGTCCAAGGCTGAGGTAGCAGCAGCACACTGAGTGGATGGAGCTATAGGCAGGTGGGTGCGGTGTGCAGAGCAATTGGAGGCGGTGTGTAATGACGGGGGGTAGTGTCATTTGTGAAAGTGGGCAGCTTATAGGCCCTGTTTTTCCCCCTTTAAATTACCCCTTTATTCTTATCTCACACCTCTGAAAGTAATACAATTCTAAAATTTGGGAGTCTATTTTTTTTTTAAACTTCAGCACTCTTGAGGGGCCATCCTGGAGGACAGAACACCCAACCTGGACATGTTAGGCCCCACGAAGGGACTACCATGGAGCTTATCTCCTACACTGTCAGTTATGACATGACATAGGTGACCCCCTGCAGGTAAAAAAATGGTTTAATTTTTAAAAAATGGAAAAAGGTGTGGTGTGATGTATGTAGGGGATATACAGTGGCGTGAAAAAGTATTTGCCCCCTTCCTGATTTTCTCTATTATTGCATATTTGTCACACTGGATGTTTTCAGGTCTTTAGACAAAATGTAATATTAGATAAAGGGAACCTGAGTGAACAAATAACACTTGTTTTTTTTTACTTATTTCATTTATTTAATGAAAAAAGTTAACCAACACCAACTGGCACTGTGTGAAAAAGTAATTGCCCCCTAGTTAAATCAACCCAATTAAAGGGATAATTAGAGTCAGCTGATTGAGCACAGCCAGGCTTGATTACAGCCAGCCCTGCTCAATATAAACCTCACTTATTTTGACCCTTACCATCAGAGTCACGTTGCCAGCACAAAGATTCAACAAGCACGTTATGCCACGATCAAAGGAAGTTCCTGAAAGATCAGAAAAAAGTTGTTGCTATCTATCAGTCTGGAAAGGGTTACAAAGCTATTTCTAAGGCTCTGTGACTCCATCGAACCACAGTGAGAGCCATAATCTCAAATGGAGAACACTTGGAACAGCAGTGAATCTTCCCAGGAGGGCGGCCTGCCAAAATTACTCCAAGGGCGCAGCGTAAAATCATCCAGGAAGTCTCAAAGGATCCTAAAACAACATCCAAGAACTGCAGGCTCTCTTGCCTCAGCTAAGGTCAGTGTTCATGACTCCACAATCAGAAAGAGACTGGGCAAAATGGGCTTCATGGGAGGTAGCAAGGTGGAAACCACTGCTAACCAAGAAGAACATAAATGCTCATCTCTCATTTGCCAAGAAGCACCTGGATGATCCACAAGCCTTTTGGGAAAATGTTCTATGGACAGATGAGTCCAAAGTGGAACTTTTTGGACGACATGGATCCCATAATGTCTGGTGTAAAGCAAACACAGCATTCCACAGTAAGAACATCATACCAACAGTCAAACATGGTGGTGGTAGTGTGATGGTGTGGGGATGCTTTGCTGCCTCAGGACCTGGACGACTTGCCATAATTGAAGGAACCATGAATTCTGCTCTGTATCAGAAAATTCTTAAGGAGAATGTCCGGTCATCCGTCCGTCAGCTGAAGCTGAAGCGTAGTTGGGTCATGCAGCAAGACAATGATCCAAAACACAAAAGCAAGTCCACATCAGAATGGCTGAAAAGAAGTAAAATTAAAGTTCTGGAGTGGCCTATTCAAAGTCCAGACCTAAACCCAATAGATATGCTGTGGCAGGACCTGAAACGAGCAGTTCATGCTAGAAAACCTACCAGTGTTACTGAATTAAAGCAGTTCTGCGAGGAAGAGTGGGCTAAAATTCCTCCACAGCGATGTGAAAGACTGATATTGAATTATAGGAAGCGTTTGGTTGCAGTCATTGCAGCTAAAGGTGGCGTAACCAGTTATTAAGTGTAAGGGGGCAATTACTTTTTCACACAGTGCTAGTTGGTGTTGGTTAACTTTTTTCATTAAATAAATGAAATAAGTAAAAAAAAACAAGTGTTATTTGTTAACTCAGGTTCCCTTTATCTAATATTACATTTTGTCTAAAGACCTGAAAACATCCAGTGTGACAAATATGCAATAATAGATAAAATCAGGAAGGGGGCAAATACTTTTTCACACCACTGTACAATGAGCTGACTCAAAATATGCAACTTATCTTCAAGTGTGAGGGGGCAGGACCATAACTGATGACTGGCAGAGCCACAAGTGAGTTATGAATATCCTGCCCACTTACAAGTGATAATACGTTGCCTATTTTACGAGCATACGAAAATTGCCAGCAGAAAAAGGCCAACCGGTCTATCAAGTTTGCTCGAGTTTGCAGCTAGCACCCTTATTTTGTAGCTGCCCCTCCGCATTGTCCTGTCCCACCCTCTTTTGAATCCATCCACTGATGTACATGCCACCACCGCTGCTGGCAGCGCATTCCACTCTACCACCACCCTTTCCATAAAGAAATGCCTCCTCATTTCCCTCCTGAATCTCCCGCCCTCCAACCTCATGTCATGTCCTCTACTGTCCCTTCCCACCCTTGCCCTGAACAGCCCCTCTGTGCTTGCTTGTATTATCCCCTTCATGTACTTGAAGGTCTCTATCATGTCTCCCCGCTTCTCCTCTCCTCCAGTGAATGCATGTCTAACTCTGCCAGTCGGGCCTCATAAGACAACTCCCCCAGACCTTGGATCATTTTTGTTGCCCTGCGTTGCACCCCCTCCAGCAGTCTAATGTCTTTCTGCAGGTACAGTCGCCAGTACTGCACGCAGTAATCCAGGTGTGGTCTGACCAATGATCTGCACAATGGTAGAATCATCTCCCTACTTCTTGAGGTTATTTATTTATTTTTTTTTTAAATTCAACATCTTTATTTATTTTAACATGTGGAACAACCAACATACATACAAGTATCCTGCAATGAATAAGCTACCTTCAGATAACATATATGAAATATAACAAAAAAAAACTTAACCTTTAACCCTATCCCCCTCCCACTATCCCACCACTACCCCCCCATCCACCACCCCTGGAGTGTGCCAAATAAACCAATCATACGAATAAGGAAACAGTGGTAAATATGCAATCTATAACCAATATTCAAAAAAGATAGCGACATAGACGTGTTAGTTACTAGTGCAAATATAAAGCATATAATTTGCCCCATTTTTTATTAAATGCTTTCATGTTATTACGGGAGCTAGCCATCAGTCTTTCAGTGTTGAAATATGTTGATAAGTCCTTCATCCATTGAGTATATGAAATGACCAGCTGGTCCATCCAGTGTTTAAGTACCAATTTCTTAACCACTTTTGAAATTAATGCCATGTGGAATTTACGTTCTTGAACCTCAATGTTGAAGAACATTCCCAAGATACATATCTCTATAGTGAAAAGCTCCTCCAAACCTAGTAATGGGTCTAGACTGGATTGAATTGTTTGCCAAAGAGGGGCTATTTTTTTTACACTGCCAAAATATATGCAGCAAGCTCCCTTCGTCTTTACTGCACCTGGTACAAGTAGAAGTTGGAAGTCTGCCCATTTTTGCCAACCTAACTGGCGTATAATATATATTATTCAGGATGTGATATTGGGTGAGTTTGAGCCTGTCTTGGGTGAGGTATTTATGAAGATCTTTCCAAATTTGACCCCATACAGGGGTGTTATCCGGCAAAAGAGAATCCCAGACTTTGGAACCTGAAAGGGCAGCTGGGAACTTGAGATCCAAAAGGTAAGAATATATCTTGGAATCCCCATGAGGTTTATTAACATATTCTTGCAGCTGTTGTAGGATGGGCTTAACTTCGGCCCCTTTAGGTGTAGTTCCAAAGTGAGAACAAATAAGATGTCTCAGTTGGACTATTTTGAAGATGAACTTCTGAGGTATCGTGAATCTGGTCAGAATATCGGGAGAAGAGAAGAAAGAAGAGAATCCCGAGAAAACAGGTTTTCTATAAGAGCTCCTTGCAGTTGAGGAAGCCAGTCTGGAGAAAGTTGTGACCCTCCTATCTTTATATTAGGATTATGAATAAGGGGTTGACCGAGGTCTAGCTTAGGGAAGATCTTGAAGTAAGACCAACATTGGGCCAGGACTTTAATTGAGGTGCTAATGACCGAGTTATGTAATGGAGTCAGTAATACTGAGTTGGAGAAATAGTAAATAGTTAAAGCTACTAACAGTCCCTATTTTTCTAGGACAGTCCCTATTTTAGGCAACATGTCCCAGTGTCCCCACAAGTTTTGCAAAATGTCACTTTTGTCCCTTTTTTCGCTTACTTGTCCAGGTTTTGTCCCTTTTTTTTTGCTGACTGCTAATCCGTGAGTGACAATTATTTCAGCACCACTGTGGCACTGCTCAGGCTGGACAGCAGTTTGCAACTTCAACCCCTGTGCCTGTGTTGCACTGCAAGTATGTCAGTGGCAGTACAGTAAAGCATGTTCCTTCCTGTTATATTAGACTGGGTAGTAGTGCAAACAAGCACATGTGGATGTCTGTCTGCCAGCAGCTGAGAGGGACTCCAGACAGAGAAGAGACCGGCAGCAGGGAACTAAGGTACCCAAACCTGATCAGCTGTAGGGAAGTGTGAAAACAATCTGGTGAGGTGGTGGGAGTCACTGAATTTGTTCAGCAAATGAGGCGAGTGTGAGCGAGCTGGATGGGACTGTCAGGAGGAACAATACATGCAGCTCGAATGTCTGATCACAATTTAACGCAGGTTTGCTTCTAATGAACTTTCTGTACATCATGATTTGGAACTTGCTGCAGCAGAATGATGTAGTGTTTTAATCTGAATGTTTGCTACTGGTGTTACTGTGGGGTGGCATGGCTAGAGCAAGCAGCAAAATGTAACTGATTGTGCGCAGCGTTGTCTGTGGTGGTGCCCATGGGAGTGATACGGTGGTGGGGGGTGGGTGTCATGGTCAGGATGGACTGTCCCAGTTTTAGGAGTTGTAAAGTTGGTAGCTTTATCCATTTCAAGCTGGAGTTTGTGCACTTGCTGGCAGAGGTGGACAATCTCGGGGTCAATTTTATCTTTCCATTTTTCTAGAGATGAGGATCTGGCCTCTAAATCCCCCATCCTTGTTTTGAGGCTAGTCAGGTCACTTCATATAGATTTCAACTCTGTGGAAATGTCTTCTAGAGTTTCCCTGAAGGGTAAGAGCTCCTGAAGAAACCGATCCTCGGTCAGAGGGATCGCAGGAGAATTGGGAGAATTTGTTTTAGTAGAACTCCCTGTTCCTTGACTTTTTAATTTTTTTTGAGTTTTCTCTGGGGTGGAAGGCGGAGTTTGTTTGATCCCGGTCTGTCTCATCTCAGCGTCCATCACCGCTAAAGAGCTATTTGCGATGTTGAATTCGGATAAAACAATTATCGCTGAAGACAGGAGTGCAGTAGAAGTAAGTGGAATTAGAAATCAGTGATTAATCCTACCAGAAATTAATGATTAGGGATTATGCAAAGGGTTTTAGGCAGAAGCTCCAGTCTGGTGCTGCTTCTAGGTGCTCTGCATCATGTGATCCTTCTTGAGGTTATTTTGAGTCAGTCGGTTGTATATTTGATATATACAACAGTAGTTGACAAGCTGTAGCTTTTATAGCTGCAGTTTGTGTAAAGATTTTGCTGTTTTCCTTTGCATTTAACAGCCAGCTTCAGTGCTGCACTAGGCATTGTGATGTCATCAGCATTGTGAAACCTGCTCTCTGATTGGTCCAGTATTCCATGGCGATGACAGTAACCTTAAAAAATATCCATAGTGACTGCAGTAATTGATATGTTGCAGATGTCACCAATGAAGACATCTTTTTTTATCTTGCCCTTTTTACCCCACTCCTGTTGTATATAAATCTAACACGCACAGTGACCTGAGTAGAGATATGTAATATTATTTCCAGTCGTGAGGGGACAGAGTTTACATAACTGTGCCACTTGTAGTGTTAGTGGTTTAGTAAGTTCCAGAAGGTCATGGGTTCTTGTCTTACACCAGGAAATTTGGCTAAAACCCTTATAACCACATGAGACTCAGTAACTGTGCATATAAACATATACAAGAAGTCCGGCCACTCTGGATACCTTAGCTGAAATCACATAAATGTTTTTTAATCTAAAACAAAAAGGAACTAACTACCTTTCACATCATCCATGGAGACAAAAATGGGACACGTGACATCACACTTGCATGCCTCACTTCATGCAGCTGCTGGAGTTGCACCTAGCACTGTTATATAAATGTAAGCCCCTTTAAAGAGGGCTTATATTTCTCATCTTAGGCATCCCTTTCCCTCCTACTCCCCGCAGCTAGGGAAATGGGTTAGTGCTCTGGGAGAAATTGACTGCTAGATGCCTCAAGGTGGCAGCAGAGAGTAGGTTTAGGGGATACATAAGGGAACAGACAGGAAGCATTGGTCTCTTTCCAGCCCGGGAATTAGGCATGGGGCTGAGGGGGAGGCTGGAAGCGTAGAGTTAGGAGCAGATGAGGTGGGCAAGTAAGGGAGCTCGGTGGTCCAGGAGCACCAATAGGGAACCCCCAAAAAACAGTACAGTCAGGACAGCTTTTTCATGCTCTGTGGTCAACGAGGAGTGGAGTTATGGAGCTCCATGGGGAATATGTAGCCAGGTTCTGCGTCACTGGGGGCAGGGACAGTAGGTGGCTTTGTAGGCCAGGAAAGTGTAGGAGCCTTTAGAGACCCCTAGCAGGTGTACCCCAGATTGCCAGGGCTGGGAGGGCAGTGGCAGTGGCTCCCCTCATACCCGGTGTGGCAGGGTGGCCTGGGGGGACAGAGGGAGCCAGTGGGCCTTTCACCCATTCATGGGGCCTGCTTGGAGGGGCAGGTCCTGTGGCGAAAGTACATTGAGGGCCGGGTGGGCCACAGGCCATAATGGCAGGCCTTGGAGGGTAGCCCCCATGCTGGAACTTAATTCAAGCCCAGGTGGTGTGAAAGGGGATATGGGCCTGGTTGGGACCCCTAAGGAAGATGACCAGTGGAATCTGGAGTGATGTGGGCCACCAGTGAGAAGGCAGGTGCCGAGGCAGAGAAGAGTGGAGGTGGCAGGAGTTGAATTAGCACCCGGTACAGTGCCATCTGTTTCTCAGAGGGTCAGGGGCCATGGTCATCAGCAAAATTCCTGGAAACCCTGTGGCTTAGGCCAGTGTCCATGGGTCCAGGTGGGGGAGGCAGCACACTTTCCTGTGCCAGAGTCTGGGGGAACGACCAGTGCAAGTGAGAAAGAGAGTGACCCAGGTGAAGAAGGAGAAGCAAAGTGTTGGCTTACCAGATCCAAAGAGGCCAGGAGATTGCAGGGATCTGAGTTCGAGTAGGGCTTGGGTAAATCATCCAAGAGAGAGAAAGAGAGAGAAGGGAAAAACAATCCTTGCTTGCGATTGCCTTGTATCCATCATTTCTGCTACCTTAGACTGTCCAGCCAGTGTTTGTAAAAAAGTTAATTAGCTCCATGGAGCTCCTTTATCTAATCAAAATGAAGTCTGTGACCCCTGTATTGCTGGAAATCATTTGCATTACAGGTGCAGAATAAAATCCAGTTGGGGGAGGAAACAGTGGTAATGTGCCTTATTTAGACTGAGAGGGGGAAGCCAATGAAAGGAAATCCTTTTTTTCCCCTTTATGTTCAGTTTGATAAATTTTTCACGAGTTGCATTCCAGTTGCCATTTTTGTTCTGCCTGGGCTGGACCGTAGGGGCTCCTGAGACCGTAGAGGTACAGTGTGGAGGTCCTGATCCGGTGTGCAGCTTTCCGGGAGGAGAAAATCAAATACTGAGGGAGAAGGTAGAGTGCACGAGTATTGAAGACGCCTGAGAGGTAGGATATTATTTCCCTGCCTTAATCTGAAGTGCATTTGTCTTGATGTTAGCGTTTGAGGGTACCCCTCCTTAATTGCCCTGGTACATCTGCGAAAGAAAGTTTATGCCCCTAGACAGGGACATGGAAGAAGGGTTACATAAAACACAGTTGTAAAGCCACTGCCCCCCCCCCCCCAACCAGTGCTCTCATTTCTTCCTTCAGTAACACTGCAGGGAGGCAGTGTGTAAGGAAGTTGCCTTCTTCTCCAAAAGAGCAGCCACATTATGAGATGCAGAGTGTGAAATAAACAGATAATAATGTACAATATTTGAACTAGTACTTAGGCACTAGGAATGAAAAAAGGTTTGACCATCATGCTTACTCCCCAACTCTTTGAGGGGTAAATCTATACAACAACTGGTTGGAGGTCGCTACTGTTACAACACACACACACACACAGAAACAATCTGATGAAATGAACACAGAGGCACACCAGATAGGACTCAGAACTTGGCTACTAGAGCTCCTGTCAAAGAGCTTATATTCATGTCCTTGGCTGACAGCTCAAAAGTGAAGCTACTGTCTGTTTAAATCCCTGCATGCCTTGCAGGCATCGTCCCTTTCTCCCTCAAGGAGCTGTGGGATCTCCTTTTTAATGATAATGAAAACTGTCTCCCTTTGATATTCTCTTTAATATATTCATGGGTTCCGTCACTGCAGGGCACATGGAAAACCATGCTTTATTAATCAGAGCTACTATGAGCACAGAAGCCAGTACTGTTGGAATATCCCCGATACAGCCATACTTAATCTCACTCTCTCTCTCTCTCTCTCTCAAACAGCATGCAACCATTTTTACGGGAGTGTAAACGCTTCTATTTAGTTCACTAATTTATAAACTGGCAACAGAGTAGCCTGTTGGATTACAGAGCAGAGCTGCAAACCTGGAATCACAGGTTTGAATTCCACCACCACTCACTGAATGACCTTGAGCGAACCATTCCACTTCCTTGTACTTAACAGCACCTTTCTCATACTTGAGCGCTTTTCGCTTTCCTTAACCTCCACCCCACCACCCCCAGTTCCACACTACCTCCTTGTGCACTTGTAAATGCTGCTGTAGGTATTCCTGACTTGTAAAGAACTTTGGCATACACGGTGTAAGAAAAACACTATATAAAACCAAATTCCTTCCCTTGTTCTGTATATATCAACTATCCAAAAAAATATCAGTTTCTTTTTTTTTTTTTATCACCGAGGTTCTTTATCTTAGCAGATAAATATATTCACTCACTGTAGACTTTAAGGTTTTGCTTTCTCAAGAAAACATTTTATATAAGAAACACATAGGTGAGGGAGCATTTACCTGGTTGAGCTTTTCACAATACTCCTCTGCACAATGGCACTTTAATAAAGCATTGGATTGAGCTGGCCCAGTGGCGTAGAGAGCTAGGGCACTGGGGGGGGGGCGCTGGACTCTTACCTGCTGCCATGCCAGTGATCTGGGTCCAGGAGCAGACCCAGGTAGCTGGGGGTTGGCCGGAAGGGAGAAAGTTTGAATGTTCTCTGGGCTGCTCTCCTCACCCAGGGTAGGGGGGCATGCCATCTTGGCCTCTGGCTGCAGGGGAGGGGCTGTGACTCTGTAGTGCATGCATTCCTTCACATGCATGTATGTACTTACATGCCACTGTGGCTGAAGATAGAAGGGAAAGAAATAGAAAAAGGGTACATGCAGGCTCTGTGAAGCCCTGCCTGACTGTACAATACCTGGTCTTCCCCCTCCTTCCCCACCATAGGAAGCAATCCATGAGGGACTTCATCTGGTTAGTACCAGTGGAGGTGCCCATTGGTCATTGGGGAGTAGAGACAGGGCTGACAGCCTGTCCACATGGACCCGAGGGAGACAAAGTATGGGGGAAAAAGGAGTAGATTGGCTTTCACCATTTCTGGATTGGGAAGCAGTATTAGTAGTAGACTTTATTTATGGCACCCTTCCGCGGAGGCCCAGGGCCCCAGTACAGAGTAGGAATTCTAGATAAAACAGCAGTTATCATAAATGATACCGTAAACTATCAAATACACAATAAAATATAATTACCATAAATAAAACAACCCACAAAATTAACCCGATCATATTGCACACAGCTAGAAGGTCACATCTTTACATCAGCAGAGAATTAGACCCCAAAGCCCTGGGAGAATAGAAAAGTTTCAAGGCCCCTTTTGAAACTCTCCACCGAGGGGGCCTCCCTTATGACCATTGGAAGAGAATTCTATAAAATGGGTCCTACCACTTCAAAAGTTTAGTTCCCTAAACTTTTCAGTCTTCACCTGGTGACCACAAGAAGACCCTGCTCAGTGGAGCAAAAGGAGCGCATTGGCCTGTAGGGATGCAGGAGATCATGCAGGTAACCCGGGGCCCAGCCTGTGTAGGGCATTGTTAGTTAACAAGCCAATTTTATAGGAGACATGCCACCACACCGGCAGCCAGTGAAGTTCACGTAGCACTGTGGAAATGTGACTTGACCTAGAAAAGTCAGTTAAATTTCAGGTGTCGTCCATTGTCAAGACCTCATTTTATCATGTGAGGAATATCACCTGGATTAAACACCTGATCATCTTCCAACATTGGTCCACCCCTTTGTGACCTCCCACCTTGACTACTGAAATGCCCTGTACCTAGGGTTACAGGGGGTTGAGATCCGCCACTTGCAGCTGGTGCAGAATGCAGCTGCCAGGCTGTTGACTGGTTTACCTAGATCATGCCATGTCACGCCTGTGCTCCGCAGCCTGCATTAGCTGCCTGTTCAGTGGTGGATCACCTTCAAGGTCAGTTTGCTGACCTACAAGGACCTACATGGACAGGGACCATGTTATCTGCAAGATCTACTGTGCCCCTACCATCCCTTCCGCACACTCCGCTCCACCGATGAGGGATTGCTAGATGTTCCCAGGGTTTGTTTGAAGACCTCAGGTGCCCGGGCATTTGCGTTCATGGCCCCTACCCTGTGGAACTCTCTACCTCATCGGATAGGAGAGTGCCTGACTGTGGAGAGTTTTAAATCTGCACTCAAGACCCACCTTTTTAATCTCGCTTTCCCTGAGTTTTGATTAAGGTTAGCTAATGCTGATACGTAAATGTAATATTTATTAGATATTTTAACATTAGGTTTTTATAACTTATGTACAAGCACTTTGATCTGTTGTGAACTGCACTTTTTTATAAACAAAAATATTGATTGATTGATTAATAGTATCCTCCCAGCCACATTCTGCACTAACTGCAGGTGCTGCGACTTACCTCCACTGACTCCGAGATAAAGAGCATTACAGTAATCGAGTCTCGAGGTTACAAATGCATGCACCAGTGAGGGCAGATCATCTGAATGTCCTTATTATGATAGCCGCAAGACCTCGAGGTGGTGAGTGCTCATTATTTTTGAATGATTGTTCTCCACCATCAGTCCCTTTGTCCTGAACTTGATGACCAGGGTCATCATGGCAGTACCCTTCCTCCCACCAGAATGGCAGGACAGTGACTGCCTTCACAGACAATGCCAATTCTATTTCTTGGTGGATGTGAATGCCGGGGTGGTCCAACCACGCCCTCACTCCCTGGGAGCTAACTGCCTCAACTCCATAACACAAGACCCCCAGTTGTCCTCAGTGTGGGATTCCATGGCTCGCTAGGGCACCTGATTTTGCAGGAGGCAGCTTCATGTCCTTCCACTAAACCACTAGAATGGAATGAACACTTTATTAAAAGCAAAACTTTTTCTTTTCCTTTTTTTTTTTAAATTATAGCTGTATGGCCCCTGGTCTGCCACCTCACACCTTCCTTCACGCATGTCCCCATCTCATCTGCTACTCACTCAGTCAGTGAGGCCAACAAGGGGTAGGACTTGAGAGTGCCAGTGTGCCGTCATCCAAGCTGACTGGTGCGCATAGGTATTTCTTCCTCTGTTTTTTCTCAAGACCATCCCACCTCCCCAGGAGCTGACACAGCCTACTGCTGGTCTGTCACACTGCAACATACTCTGGGCATGTGCCACCCCTCATGGAGGAGTAAGCTCCCTGGCCCACCATGAAGAGCCACTGCAGCGTCAGGTGTCGGGCACCTCCCTCCCTCCCTGACTGGTTTGCTCTGCTCTCAGCAGCACTCACCATTGCACAGTGTGGTTCCAGTTGGATATGGGCAGGGAAAGCATCCCGACTAAGATCAAAATCTTGGATTTTTAGGAGGGGCGGACGTCAGGAAAATGTGTGAATTGCTAAGGAGCCATCTGGTGGCCATCAGAGCAGATATGGAGGTGGACCAAAGGTGGTCCTTCATTAAGGAAGAAATACTAGTTGCCACAGATGAGTGCATTAGGTTCAGGGGTAAGAACACAAGGGCCAAAGTGCCCAGCTGGTTCAGTTCTGGGGTTGCCCAGCCAGTAAGGGAAAAGAGGCTGGCCTATAGAAAATTCAGAAAGACCAAGAGAGAGGTGGATAGGGAAAGTTACCTAAGGTTGACTAGTCAGGCAAGTAAGAAAGTCAGGTGAGCAAAGGCACAGAAGAAGCTGCAGATAGCTGAAGGAATTAAGAAGGGGGGGGGAAGGCTTTCTTTCACTATATAAGTGAGAAAAGGGACAAGAAGGAAGGGATTGTTAGGCTTAGAAAGGGATGAACTTGGTGGAGGATAATGGGGGAAAAGCAGGGATACTCTGTGCCCCACAAAAGGTTGATCAGGAAGTTGGTGGATCTCGGGGTTGGGTAAAAAAGATGGCCAAATGAGTGGAAAACTGGCTGAAGGACAGAACCCAGAGGGTGGTTGTGGGGGGAGAGTTATCTGGCACAAGACGGGTAACCAGAGGGGTTCCGCAGGGCTCAGTGCTGGGGCCAGTGTTGTGCAATGTCTTCATCAATGACATTGAAGATGGTATTAAGGACAAAATGTGCCTATTCACGGATGACACCAAGCTCTGTGGGAGAGTGGACACAGCTGAAGAGATACAGGACCTACAGGAAGATCTGGTAAAGCTAGGGAGGTGGTACTCATGTGGCAGCGGTGGCTTCAATGCCAAGAAATGCAAAGTTATGCATATTGGAGCCAAGAATCCTAGGACAGAGTACTACCTGGGTGGAGTCTGAGCATCTGCATCAGAGGAGGAGAAGGACCTGGGAGTGATGATCACTAGTGACCTGAAGCACTCCACACAGTGCAAGAAAGCAGCAGCAAAGGCAAACAAGATGCTGGGATGCATATCTAGGGGATAAGTAGTAGGAGAGAGGAGGTTATATTGCCCTTGTATAGGTCACTGGTAAGGCCGCATCTAGAGTATGGAGTTCAGTACTGGTGCCCACACCTCAAAAAGGACATTAACCTGCTGGAGATGGTCCAGAGGAGGGCTACAAAGATGATAGCTGGTCAGTAAGATAAGGCATATGAGGAGAGGTTGAGGGCACTGAACATGTACTCACTGGAAGACAGGAGAGAGAGAGGGGGCATGACTGGGACCTTCAAGTACTTGAAAGGGATAAATAAGGTTGATAAGGAGAGTTTCTTTAAGCTGAGTGGCAACCATAACATGAGGGGGCACAGTCTTAAGCTGAAGGGTGGGAGGTTTAGGGGGAGGTGAGGAAGCACTTCTTCACAGATAGGGAAGTGGACACTTGGATTGTACTGCCAGAAGAGGTAATCTCATTGAAGATAGTGGGCAACTTTAAGAGAGGCTGGGACAGGTATAGGGGGAGGGTAAGGGTCATGGGTAGGGAGGATGGGAGGAGTGGGGAGAGGGGGCAGGGACAGTAGCTCAAGCTGTGGACCCTGCAACACGAGCAGGCTTGACAGACCAAATGGTCTTCTTCTGCTGGCTCCTTTGTATGTTCGTATGTAATCATAGAAATTTGATGGCAGAATAGGACCCTCCCGGCCCATCTAGTCTGCCCCATCCTCCCCTTTCACATACCACCCTCCGCAACTGCCCCCACCCTCCCCCATAGTCCCATATGCCTGTCCCATGCCCTCTTAAATTCCTCCACTGTCTCAGCCCCCACCACTCCATCCAGCAGTCTGTTCCAGGACTCCACCACCCTCTCTGTGAAGAAGCGCCCCCCTCACATTACCCCTGAACCTATTTCCTTGCAATCTGAGGCTGTGCCCTCTAGTTCTGGCTCCCTCCTTCCTCCTCAGCCGACCCCTTCACCTACTTTATTGAGCCCCTTTACATATTTAAAGGTTTCAGACATATCCCCCTTTCCTTCCTTGTTTCCAGTGTGTACAGATTCAGCTCCTTACACCTCTGCTCATATGTCTTCCCCTACATACCCTGGCCTGCACCATCTTTGTTGCCCTTCTCTGAACCCTCTCCAATGCATCTATATCCTTGCAGAGGTGTGGTCTACAGAACTGAACCCCATACTCTAACTGCAGCCTCACCATGACCCTATTCCTGGGGGATTCCTGTCTAGGTTCCTCACAGTTCCTCCCTCCACAGTGGAATTCCCAGCCACAGTCTCCTCCGCAGCTAGCTTAACCATCTACATTTAAGTCTACATCATGTTCCCTTCTCTCAGCAGCTCTTGGTCTTCCTTGTCATGTTTGCAAGAGACTTCATGACATCAGTTGTACCATTCCATGACATCAGTCTCACAATTCCGTAACATCAGTTGCACCATTCTGACACATAAGTTAGACCATTCTATCAATCAATCAATTAATCAAAATTTTATTTATAGAGCACTTTTTAATATATCAAAGCGCTAATGCACATCAAGAATAAACATCAACCATAATAAATAATGACATAAAACAGTAAAAACAACCATAAGCTTATTCAAATGCTAGGTACCAAATAAGTGGCTTTCAGAGACACCTTAAATGATTCCACGGACAGTCACTTTCTAATCTGATGAGGCACAGAATTCCACAGGGTTGGGGCCATAAAAGAAAAGGCCCTGGCCCCAGATGATTGAAGACGAACCCTGGGAATCTCTAGCAATCCCTCGTCCAGTGGGCGGAGTGGGCAGAGAAGCGGTAGGGGTGAGGAGATCTTGCAGGTAGCGGTCCCTGACTGTGTAGGGTCTTATAGGTCAGCAACGCGACCTTGAAGGTGATTCTCCACCGACTGGCAGTCAGTGCAGTTCAGCGCAGCACAGGTGTGATATGACAAGTTCTTGTAGCACCAGTCAACAACCTGGCTGCAGCATTCTGCACCAGCTGCAGGCGACGGAGATCCACCCCCGGCAACCCTAGATATAGAGCATTACAGTAATCAAGACGCGAGGAAACAAAAGCGTGGACCAGCACAGGAAGGTCATCATGTGGAACAAGGTGTTTTATCCAGGCAATATTCCTCAGATGGTAAAAGGAAGACTTGACAGTGGCCAGTACCTGTGTCTTCAGCGTCCGCTCACTGTCAAAAATTTCACCCAGATTTCGCACCTGTTCAGAAGGTCTCAACTGGTTACCCCCTAATAAAAGACCAGAGGGAGACCCAGGAGTCAACTTCTCTACATGGTGACACCTCAGTCTTATTCAGATTTAGTTTCAACCAGTTTGCACTAATCCAGCCCTGAATCTCAGTGAGGCAGTTGTTAAAGACTGATAATGCATCATTCTGTTCGGTACAAAGGACATATAGAGCTGAGTATCATCTGCATAGCAGTGAAAACTCAGCCCATAACACCTTACAATGTCTTCCAATAGCAGCATATACACCGTGAACAACATGGGGGAAAGCACAGAGCCTTGCGGCACCCCACAGGACAGAGTGAAGGGAGCAGAAGAAAAAATCCCTGAAACTACCCTTTGACTTCTGCCTGTGAGGAAAGAGTGGAACCATCTGAGGACTGTCCCCAACCGTCTGCAGAGTAGCCGCAGGTGATCCCGCAACATCCCATGGTCCACAGTGTCAAACGTTGCAGAGCGATCAAGTAGAGCCAAGATCGAACGGCTCTTCCGATCTCTCGCTATTAGGAGATCATTAAGTACCCAAACTAATGCCGTCTCAGTACTGTGCCTCTTCCTGAAACCGGACTGGAGAGGATCATAGACCTCATGGGTGGTAAGAAAGTCACTGAGCTGCAACACGACTACTTTCTCAATAGCCTTGCCCAAAAAGGGCAGGTTAGAGATCGGTCTGTAGTTAGCGAGACAGTCAGGGTCAAGGGAAGATTTCTTCAAAAGGGGTATCACAACAGCCTCCTTTAAAGACTCCGGAAACACCCCTCGGTCCAGAGAGCCCCAGAATATCTTTGTAAGGACTGGTCCGATCACATCCATGCACCCCACAAGGAGGCGCATAGGACCAGGATCCAAACTACAGCAAGTCGGTCGTAAGCCCTGGACAATCTTCATGATATCCATGATCGCTGGCTGGTCAAAATCTGTCCAGGTAGACTGAGGGCATGTAACCCCACATCGGTCGCTGCAATGCTCATTTGAACGTGTGCTGTGGATCTCCAACCTGACTGATGACACCTTATCCTCAAAGAACTGAGCAAACTCATCATACTGTATTTGTGAAAAAGCTCTCCAACCCCGCAGACAGGCTGAATTGCACAGTCTGTCGACAGTCCGGAAGAACTGAGCAGGTCGGTTTCTTGATGCAGTTATCTCCCTGGACAGGAACTCTGCCTTCTTATGGGAGATTACTGATTGATAGTCCACATAATGGGCCATCAATCTAAGTCTGTCACCTTCCAGGCCGGATTTCTGCCAACACCGTTCCAATCTTCGCCCCACTCTCCTCAACTCCCTCAATGTCCCATCAAACCAAGGGGACCGAGGGTGAAGAGAGAGGGGGCGAACATGGACAGGTGCTATGGAGTCCAGTGCCCTCAGCACCATGTTGTTGTAGTGCACTACTAAGGCATCTGGTTCCATGCACTCCATAGGCCAACTCGATAGGTCCAGCACCGCTATCAGACCCTCAGGGGTAACTCCCCTCAAAGGGCGATACTGGACCATCTCCAAAGGGGTAGGTCTCATGAGGGGGGCCGCAAAATTGAACCTTATGGAGTGATGGTCAGACCACCCAACTGGTTCCACCATCAGTTCTGTGATCTCCATCCCCAGGGTGAACACCAGATCCAGAGAGTGACCATGAATATGGGTAGCAGCAATAACCACCTGTGTGAAGCCCAACAAAATCATAAATTGGAGGAAGTCTTGACCGAAATGCGAGAGTTCATCATCGACCCAGGCGTTGAAGTCCCCCAAGACCAACCAGCTGGAGGGCTCCAACACCAGGTCGACAATGAAGTCCGCGACTTCCTGCAGAAAAACTTTCTCATCACTGGGTGGACGGTAGATGAGCAAGATTCTGCAGCCTACACCCGCTCCCATAATACACTCGAAAGATCTAGGGGACAGCACTGGAACCTTCACAAGGCCCAATTCGATTTAAAACAAATAGCGACCCCCGAATGATCCAACTGGGCGATGTTACATAGCACCCGCTGGAACAGCTGACCCAGTATGGGACCAGCATTTTGTCCAGCCAGGTCTCGTAATGCAAGTCAGGTCAGATGACTCAACAAGATCAGCAATAATTGCTGTCTTGTTTTTATAGACCTGGCATTACATACACGCCTGGTTGGATGAGAGGCCTTGGAGAGTGAGCGGACATTTGCCCACTCAGTGGAGACCTTGGGTATGGGAACCAGGCATCGTGCTCCCCTAACCTGAGCCTATTTCGCGCCAGGAGTCTCCCCTGACCCCACCCACCCCTTATTCGTCCACCTTGCTCCCCCTCGCAGCCAGGAACCCCTCCTCCCTCTCTGCCTCCAGGTAACCCCAAGGCATGACAATGTGCCTGTATACCTCAAGTTGCAACTAGGGGCTATCAAAAGGGCGCAGGTCCCTCAGCTTAGAGGGGAAATAGCGCCTGTCCATGGAAGCCCGGTCCCAACACATACTATCTAAATATTTAAAAAGAAAAACAATTTTAATCAACCACTTTGATTCAAATACTATCAAGACCAAAACTAATTTGAATATCTTAATCAATAAAATAAAACAATAGTCCATTCCTCTTCAGGCCAACTCCTCAGAGAAAGTCTTAAGGCAGGTCTGGGTAGGTTTTAAGCTCCTCATAAAAAATTTATAATAATTAGGACAAGCATCACAGTTTCTTCCGACTTATGCTTTGCTAAAGACAAGAATAATGAGAGTCCCTCAGAGCTCTCATCCCCAAGGAATCTGTCCCAGAGCCCATCTTTCACATAGGCAGAAAAGCAGTCACACAATCAGATCTTGAAAATAAAAATGAAGCCCTCTCACTGCTTCACCGAAATATACAAGGGGAAGAAAAAGGAACAATCTGACCTGAATAATGATCGAATAAAAATTAAATTTATAGCTGTTCCATATACTTCATGTAGAGAGGACAAAAACTTTTCCAGTCCTCAGGATTTATTCCAGCCACTTAGGAGGGAACACAATCGACCAGCCAGCAGAAAGAGGGGACTCTCCCTTAGGTCGTCCCCCGAGGTGTTATTAGGGAAGTCAGCCTACAACTGGATCTATGTGAGCGGGCTCTCCAGCCTACCCCCGCAAAAGTCCAGAAACCACGGGTATCATGGGCCTGTCCTCCGACAGCACACCCCCAATCTCCCGTAGCGGCTGCCTGCCCCAGTGAACCACCCTGGGTTCAGGCCAGAGCTTTAACCAATAGAGAGAGTCCCCCTGGTCGTCCCCCAAGGTGCTGTTGAGGAAATCAGCTAGTAACCGGAGTTCACACGAGCAGACTTTCCAGCTAGCCCACCGTAAAGCCCAGGAACCATGGGCACACTGGGGCCCGTCCTCCAACAGTACCACCCCCAGTCTGCCCCAGCCAACCACCCCAGCAGACTACCCTGGGTTCAGATCAAAAACTGGCAGGCTCACTCACTCCAGAGTGATGATGCAGAGGATGTAATAATCCGTAGAGCCCAGAAATGAAAACGGTCAATCCTCCAAGGAGCGAGCCCGATCTCGAGATCCCAATCTCCAACTCCAGGCCACGCTGAGCTGCGAGAGAACAGGTCCAGACTACAAGTTTCAATAGTCAGCCCACACGAGGGTTGGATCCAAATGTTCTCCAGAGAAAAGAAAAGCTCCAAAATAAATCCCTCGGCAAATGCCGCAGTCAGAAAGGTCCAACGTTCCTGGCGGCAGGCCCTCAGGCAATCCCCGAAAAAGCGCAACAAACACGGCCACAAAGGCGTAACTCTCAATGCCAACAGAGAGAGCAAAATTGAGGCAACTCAGGACTGCACAGTTGCAAGACGTGATCAACACTGCCACAGCGCTCAACAATTGGGACCCAACATACTAGCAAATACAAACTGCAATATTTACTAAAACTATAAAATTAAAAAATCGAACAAAAGCTGTTCAAAACAATTAAAAATAACTATGTAAAAGTTAAAATAAAGTTAAAAACTAAACAAAAATGGAGCTAGAACAGAGGCTGACCCAGCGTGGTCACCATCTTGCTTCGTACTACTCTGTGAAGTAAAATGAGGCTTCTCACAATCACAATCAGCACAACCATATGGCATCTGTAGCACTGTTCTGTGACAACAGCTGCACCACTCTGTGACATCAGTTCAGTTACTGTACATTACATGACATTGTTTGTTGACATCAGTCAAACCGTTCCATGACATTAGTTGCACAGTTCATTGACATCAGTTATAATATTCCAAGACATCAGTCTGATTGTATACTTCTCATTCTGTAAGTTTTTGTATAACACAAAGTATGGATATTGACCAATAAGTTGTTAGGATAAGCATTCCCGGATTTAGAAATTGGGGCAACATTATTTTGCAGTCATTTGGGAAAACACCAGTGTTTAGGGACAGATTATTGATGCATATTAATCAGGAAGCAATATACTCAGTGTCATGTTTTAAACGTTTTGCATCATTTTGTATCTTGTTAAATCAAGCCAAGTGGATTTGCTGGGATTTAATGCCAGCGATTCCCCCAGGAAAAATATAACATACTTGCAAATCTGCTAAATAAGTTTAAGGTCGCCGAAAGCATCTTGAAATATAAAGGGCGGAAAAAGACTTTTATTCCATCAAGTCTGTCCTAAAGCCCTAGGATGCATTATTCTGATTTAGTTTTCCTCTCTGAGTTTTCTCTGTCTCCTACCCCCATCTTGTTAACTGTCCCATTGTGTTTAGGACCCAGATATAATCTCTGCATTGACTAGATTGCTGCCAGATTATTCTGCCTGTCCATCAGCCACTCTGTCGAGAAATGATTCCTAATGTCCTTATGAATTTTCCCCCTCCACACACACACAACAGATAGATACAGATTATGACAGTAGATAAAGATTCATTAGTCTACCCATGTCCTACCTAACTCTGTGTTCAACCTATCATTGAGCTGGAGCTACTGGGCTTCTTGCTTTTCTGGTTCCCGAATGCAACCCTTCCCTGGCTGTCCATCCTCCATTAGGTCATACTATCCCATGTGCCTATCCCGTCCATGTTTGAAACTGGTCACTGATTTAGCTACCGCCACCGCCAGCTTTAGTAAACCATTCCAGGCGTCCACCACCCTCACCATGAAAAAAGTATGTCCTAATATCCCTTTTAAATCCCCACCACCACCAGAAACCTCACCCATGTCCTCTGGTTATAGTGTTTCCATTCCTGGTGTAAAGATCCTTGCAATCACCTCAACATTTAAATTTTTTTAGCATTTTTGGTCAGGAAAGCCACACTGAGCTGAAGTTCATTTCCAGGTGCATCCCAAGAGCATGGGGAGCAGAGGGGGTTAACGTGACTTGCTCAGGGTCCTACAGTATGCAAGTGGTGGTGGTTGTTGGTTTCAGACCCAGGTCTGCTGGGTCTCCAAGTTCACAGCTTGGTTCTTTTTTTTTTCTGTTTTTTCATCAGTACTTTATCCAACGACACTTCTGGACTGCCCGCTTTGGTCCATACCTCTTTAGCTGCATCAGCGACCCACTGGGAATTACACCCATTTGCCAGGGTGGGGCCTCCAAAGGCCCATACATCATCCTGCAGCCAGAAGGGGTTTTTCCTCCGTGTTTTGTTGCCCCATCCGCAATCACCTTGTGTGCAATGGCCTGACAGACGAGCTCCACCTCTGCGGAGACATCTTCAAACGCCTGTGTTTGCCTCGCTGAGTGTACCCAAACTGCGCTACCACCAGGACACCTCCAGGTGGCAGGCAAGCAGCAGTTCATAACACCCCTCTCCTCCAAGGGAGGAGAGGAGTCCAATGGGATGCTTCATCTTTCCTTCCCCAGCCAACCCCTGAACAATCTAACTCCATTCCTGAACTCAGGTCACCGGCGTGGCAGGAGGTACGGCACTAAGCGTCTCAGCCCTCCATGCCACTGGGCCAACTTACAGCTTGGTTCTTTAACCCTCTATGCTATTCTGCTTCCCTCATTTCATAGGCACTGAATTTAAATAGCCACATCTTAGAGGACTTCTTCAGCCTCTTCAGATCCCTTACTCCCTGCTCTGTGTCCACCCTCCCCAGGATCTTGGTGTCATCAGCAAAGAGACAGACCTTGCACTGTATATCCTCTACTACATCAAGTAAGAAGATGTTGAACAATAGTGGCCCCAACAACAGATCCCGGCGGCATGCCACTAGTAACCCTGCTACCCCTAAGAATTCCCCATTTACTGCCACCCACAGAGTCCTGGTGCCCCCCAAACTGTTCTCTATCTGTTGAGTTTATTCCCCATACCAAGGTCTTCCAATTTTTTAACCAGTCTTCTGTGTGGTACAAAGTATAGTACATCAACTGCTTGGCCACTGTGCACTGCCCTTGTAACCCGATAAAAAAAGTAAATTAAAGGGGAAAAAGGGGCGATATTGTTGACAGCTTGTATGGCAGCTTAGATTCAACATAAAGAAGTGCAAAGTAAAGCACCTGGGAAGAAAAAATCCAGGGGAACAGTACACAATGGGGAGTGAGATACTAGCAACAACAAAAATGGAAAGAGACCTGGGGGTAGTCATATCGGATGACCTTAAGGTGGGCAAGCAATGTGAGAAGGCAGTAGGGAGGGCTGGCGGGATACTGGGTTGCACAGGGAGAAGCATCACCAGTAGAAAACAGGAAGTTATTATCCCTCTGTACAGACAGCTGGTGAGACCCCATCTCCGCAAGGACATAGACAGGATGGAGGCTGTCCAGAGGAGGGCAACTAAAATGGTGCAGGGTCTGCACCAGAAGCAATACTAAGAGAGATTGAAGGAGCTTAATATGTATACCCTCGAGGAGAGGAGGGAGAGGAGGGACATGATAAAAACTTTCAAGTACCTCAAGGGAATCAACAAAGTCCAAGAGCGTAGCATCTTTCAGAAAAAGAGATGTGCAAGAACAAGGGGGCACAATTTTAAGACATAGAGGGGGGACGGTTCAGAGGTAATGTGAGGAAGTATTTTTCATGGAGACAGTTGTGGATACATGGAACAGCCTTCCTGAGGAGGTAGTGGAGTCAAAAACAGTGGAGGAATTCAAGAATGCATGGGACAGACATAAGGCAATTATAGTGGGGGGTAGGAGGAAGTAGGCTGTTGGTTAACTAGGATCTGCAGCTTATCCATTAGGTAGGGAAATGGGCAGACAAAGTGGGCCAAGCGGTCCTTATCTGCTGTCAAATTCTATGTTTCTATGACAGGGGACCTAAATATGCCGGATGTTAACTGGAGCACATTTGGTGCAACCACATCCAAGAGCAGAGTCATTCTGGATGCCCTACAGGGGGCATGCCTCAGACAGCTAGTGTTGGAATCCACTCAGGAGAGAGCAATCTTAGAGCTGGTACTCTGAAATGGGGACATAGAGAGGATCACAGATTTTGAAGTGGGTAGCCATCTGGAAACAAGCGACCACCAAACAGTGTGGTCACAATAAACTTAGCCATAGAGCCAAGCCATACAAAAGTGAGGGTGCTGGACTTTAGGAGGGCTGACTCTGGCAAAATGGGTGAGTGAGGAATGCACTAGCAAATGGGCAGGAAGGAGGGGTGGGAGAACAATGGGGAAAAATCAAAACTGCCATCAGAGAGGCAACAAGACTTTGTGTGAAACAAATAAAACAAAACAAAGTAAAATAAAAAAAACACTATGGTTCTCAAAAGAGGTGGCAGGGAAGATTAGGGAGAAAAGGACAGCATTCAGGAAGTACAAGCAATCATAGAAGGAGCAGGACAAATAACTGTATCAGTTAAAGCAGAAGGAAGTGGGGAAGGCTGTCAGAATAGCGAAGGCCCAAACCAAGGGAAAGATAGCCAACTCTATTAAGAAGGGGGATAAAACCTTTTATAGGTACATTAGGGAGTGAAGAAAGACCAGGGGAGGGATAGTGAGGCTTAATAAAAGGGAGGGGAGGTGGGCAAAGGGTGACAGTGAAAAGGCAGAGATACTGAATGAATACTTTTGCTCAGTATTCACAAAAGAAGAAGAGGGGCCGGTACCTAAACCAAACAATAGAAGCACTCTGGACAGGGGCGGTCGATACTAGTCCATTCACTGAAGAAAGAGTCCCTAAAGAACTCCTAAAACTCAAGGTGGACAAAGCAATGGGGCCTGATGGGATTCACCTCAGAATTCTAAAAGAACTAAGGGGAGACCTAGTGACACCACTGACTACCCTTGTTAACAAATCATGGGAGGATGGTGTGTTTGTTACCTGAGGACTGGAAGAAGGCGGATGTGATTCCCCTTCACAAAAGTGGAAGCAAGTTAGAGGCAGGAAACTACAGACCTGTTAGTTTGACCTCAGCAGTAGGTAAAATGTATTATTTTATTTGAAAAGGTTTCACCAGAAAAGACAACATGAGCTGAAAACAGTTTGTTTCCAGAAGTGTCCAGGAGGTGGGGGGGCACAAAAAATGGGGAGAGCGGTGGGGGGGGGGCAGCTGCAATGCTAGCTGCACACCCGAGCAGACTTAGATAGACAGAGTGGTCTGTTTCTGCTGGCACATTTGTATGTTCGTATAACAATATAAAATACATAACAGTGCAGTTCAGATATAATTCAGATACACAAAGTGCAGAGCAGGCAAAAACAAAAGTAAAAATACATACAGTACCATTCAAGACATGAAGTGTAGTACAGATACAGTACATTTCGATCAAGACAACAGACAGTAACGTGTAAAAAGTGTGATAGAGTAGTTAAGCTACAGGAACAGACATAGGAAGAGACATACCAGGGTAAACAAAAATTACATGTAGTTAAGACAAACATAGTGCTAAAAAAAGAAAAGGCAATAGGTACAGACAGAAGATGGAGTAAACCTACAAATGCTAGAAGTGGCAGGCTGAGCACCAGGTTACTAAGTGCTAGTTCAGGTCTAAGAGAAAGGCAGTTATAACACAGTGTGTTGATGGGGGGGGGATGACAAGGCAGGGAGGGTGGAGGGAAGGGGGGAGGAGAGAGGCGAGCCAGGGACTGTACCCCTTCAGGATGCTGAGAACACTGCAAGCGGACATGACCCGGTAGGGTAGGCGATGACTGGGAGGTAAAGCTACCAACTGTCCCTATTTTCTCAGGACAGTCCCTATTTTAGGCAGCACGTCCCAGTGTCCCCACAAGTTTTGCAAAATGTCACTTTTGTCCCAGTTTTTGCTTACTTGTCCCAGATTTGTCCCCCTTTTTTTTTGCTGACTGCTAATCCATGAGTGACAGTTATTTCAGCACTACTGTGGCACTGCTCGGGCTGGACAGCAGTTTGCAACTTCAATCCCTGTGCCTGTGTTGCACTGCAAGCATGTCAGTGGGAGCACAGTAAAGCATGTTCCTTCCTGTTAGATTAGAATGGGTAGTAGTGCAAACAAACACATGTGGACATCTGCCTACCAGCAGCTTAGAGGGACTCCAGACAGAGAAGAGACTGGCAGCAGGGAACTAAGCTACCTGAACCTGATCAGCTGTATGGAAGTGTGTGAAAACAATCTGGTGTGGTGGTGGAAGTCACTGAAGTGCAGTTTGCTCAGCAAATAAGGTGAGTGTAAGTGGGTTGGATGGGACTGTCAGGAGGAGCAAAACATGCAACTCGAATGTCTGATCACAATTTAATGCAGGTTTGCTTCTAATGAACTTTTTGTACATCATGGTTTGGAACTTGCTGCAGCAGAATGATGTATTGTTTTGATCTGAATGTTTGCTACTGGTGTTACTTAGGGGTGGCATGGCCAAAGCAAGCAGCAAAATTTAACTAACTGTGCACAGCGTTGACTGCGGCGGTGTCTGTGGGAGTGACACGGTGGGGGGGGGGGTGTCATGATCACACAGAAACACACAGAAACACAGACTTTGACGGCAGACAAGGACCGCTTGGTCCACCCAGTCTGCCCATTTCCCTACCTACAGGATAGGGAGGATGAACTGTCCCAGTTTTAGACCTCAGAAAGTTGGTAGCTTTACTGGGAGGGGAGCAGAGGGGAAAATAGGGGGCGGAGGGAGGGAGGGAGAGGAAGGAAGCAGGCCAGGAACTAGCCCTACAGGATGTTGAGAACTTTTGCAAGGGGACAGGACCTGGCAAGTTAGAAGGTGGTGGGAAGGGGGAGGGAAAGGGAAGGCGGGGGGGGTAGGAGGGAGGAAAGAGGCAAACTAGGAACTATACCCTTCAGGATGCTGAGAACCCTACAAGGGGACAGGACCCTTTAGATAGGGGATGAGAGAGGGGGTGGGACAGAAGGGGGGAGGGGTAGGAGGGGGAGAAGGGGTGATGGAGGCACCTGCTAGAGGTAGCCTAGTACTCGACATGGAAGGCATGGGGGAGAGGAGGGTAGCAATGGGAAATTAGTAGGCATAGTAAGGTATTAGGTGCAGTTACAGTGATGGACAGTATGTTTATGGAGCAGGAGTCAGAGTGAGTGGAAGGATTGAGCAGAGCGAATTTCCAGCGGAAGGGAGTTCCAGATATCAGAGAACTATGAGAAGGAGGTGCGGCCAGAAGTGCACCATGGTGGGAGGGCAAGAATTCTATGTGTGGAGGTGCGGAGCGTATAACAGGAGAGGAGGGAAGGGGGGATGATAGGAGGGAGGGAGGACAAAAGGGCAGTAGAGAACCATGCTAGAACTTCCCAACTAGATTAGCGATGTGTGACAGGTGCCTGGCATGGAGTGAGGGGAAGGAAAGTGAGGAATAAAGGTCACAGTGATAAGTACGTGTGGGACAGCCAAGTATGAAGCGGCAGAAGGAATTGAAGAGAGCATCCAGTCTGGATAAGGTGGTTTTGGGGGTAGAGCTGTAGACAATGTCCCCAAAGTCGAGGACTGGGAGAATCATCTTTTGAACGATTTCTCTCCTGGCTTGTTGTGGCAGGCAGCTGCAGTATCTGTACAGAGCACTGAGTCTAGGGAGTAATTTTTTATGGATGGCATCAATGTGTACCCCGAAGTCTAAGTTCTTGTCTAGCCATAGGCCTAGGTACGTAAATATGGCTAACATAGACATAGAAACATAGACTTTGACGGCAGATAAGGACCGCTAGGCCCATCTAGTCTGCCCATTTCCCTACCTACAGGATAGGCTGCAGATCCTAGTTAACCAACAGCCTATTTCTTCCTACCCCCCACAAGAATTGCCTTATGTCTGTCCCATGCATCTTGAATTCTCCCACAGTTTTAGACCCCACAACCTCCCTCAGGAAGGTTGTTCCATGCATCCACTACCTCTCTGTGAAATAATACTTCCTCACATTGCCTGAACCGCCCTCCTTCTATGTTTAAACTAGTCCCTTGTTCTTGCAAGTCTCTTTTCTGAAAGATGCTACCTCTTGGACTTTGCTGATTCCACTGAGGTACTTAAAAGTTTCTATCATGTCCCCCTCTCCTTCTTTCCTCAAGGGTATACATATTAAGCCCTTTAGTCTCTCCTCATACGGCTTCTCTTGCAGACCCTGCACCATTTTAAGTTGCTCCCCTCTGGACTGCCTCTATCCTGTCTATGTCCTTATGGAGATGGGGTCTCCAGAACTGGACACAGTACTCCAGATGGGGTCTCACCAACTGTCTGTACAGAGGGATAACAACTTCCTGTTTTCTGCTAATGATGCCTCTCCCTATACATCCCAGTATACCCCAGCCCTCCCTACTGCCTTCTCACATTGCTTCTACAACCTTAAGGTCATCTGATATGATTACCCCTAGGTCCCTTTCCTTTTTGTTGTTACTACCTCCCCACCCATTGTGTATTCTTCCCTGGGTTCTTGTTTCCAGGTGCATTATTTTGCACTTCTTTGCATTGAATCCTAGCTGCTATATTTTGACCATTCCTCCAACCTTGCTAAGTCCCTTTTCATCCTTTCCACGCCTCCTTGTGTATCAACCCTGTTGCAGATCTTTGTGTCATCTGCAAAAGGCATACTTTTCCTTCCAGTCCCTCTGCAATGTCACTGATGAAGACATTAAAAGGACTGGACCCAATACTGAACCTCATGGTACCCCACTAGTAACCCCCTTCTTCAGAGTGGACTCCATTTACAATTACCTTCTGTGTCCTGTTGTCCAGCCAATGTTTTACCCAGGCTACTCACCCTGGGTCCCACTCCCAGGCTGGTTAATTTGACTATTAATCTTTTGTGGGACTGTGTCAAATGCTTTGCTAAAGTCTAGGTAGGCCATGTCCACAGCCCCTCCCTAGTCTACTATTTTGGTCACCCAGTCAAAGAAATCTATTAGATTTGTCTGACATGACCTTCCCGCTGTGAACCCATGCTGCCTTGGGTCCTGTGCTCCACTGGCCTCTAGGTACTCAACTAGATCTACATCATCCAGTGTTGAGCCAGAGAGGGTGTAGAAGGTGGGGGTGGAATCGAGCCTGGCCAGTTTTTGTCTGGAGCCAAAGGTCATAGAAACTGTGTTATTGATGCTCATAATGAGTTGGTTTGCATTAAACCAGTGTTGGACATTGTTAAAGTCCAGCTGAAGGCTAGTGGCCACCTCTGAGGGGCAGTTCCCGGAGAAGAACAACAGTGTCATCTGCATACATGTGGATACATGATGATGATGAGCAGGCATTAGGAAGGTCATTCAGAAAAGTAGAAAAGAATATAGGACCAAGTACTGAGCCTTGGGTGACACCTGTGTTGATTGGGAGTGGAGGGGAGAGGGAGTTGCCTACTCTGATGGACTGAGACTGACCTACAGGGTAGGACTGGAACCAGCTGGTGGCTGAATCAGAGAGGCCAACTGCAATCAGCTTGCTGAGGAGAAGGGAATGGGAGACAGTGTGGAAGGCTTTGGCCAAGTCAACAAAGATGGCAGAGGTGATGCTTCTCTGATCCATGCCTGAGAGAATGGAGTCAGTGAGCCATAAGAGGGAGGTGGTGGTGGAGTGGTCTTTGCGGAAGCCAGACTGGAAAGGGGTGAAAAAGGAGGAGGAGTTGAGGAAGGAGGAGAATTGTTCCACGGCCAGATGCTCCTGCAGTTTAGCCAGAGTGGGGAGAAGAGAGATGGGGCAGAAGTTGGAGGGGTTGGAGGTGTCCCCACCTTTAAGGAGAGGGATCATGGTGGCAGGCTTCCAAGCATCAGGAACTATAGAGTGTAGGAAGGAGAGGTTCAGGAGATTAGTTAGAGGATAAGTTATTAAACTATAGAGTAAGTAGGAAGGTGAAGTAGCATGGGGTCGAGACTGTCAGGGCTTTTGCCCTTGACTGGATTTAAGGTGAGTAATACATGCAGGGTGTCATCCAGGTGAATGGGCTTGAAAGAAAATGGTGGTGCAGAAGGGGACTTGGGGAGAGGGGAGGAGGCAAAGAGGGGAACAGTAGAATTCCCAGAGTCAGGGCAGGGAAGAGATGCCAGAGGGGAGGAGGCACAAGTAGGGAAATAATTATTGAATTCTGTGGCCACGGAGGGAGGGTCATCAATTATCCGGTGCCGGTATTTAGGATAGGAGATCAGGATTGGGTTGGGGGGGCAGAGCCTGGATAACCTTCCAGAATTTGGATAGATTATTGATGTTTGCCTGGAAGGAGGATTGGAAATACTCGGCCTTGGCGTTCAGAATGGCCTTGGTGCAAGCATTGCGGAGTGGCGATAACGCTGGAGCTTGAGGGGAGAACCAGAAGTTTTATATACAGCCCAAGCTTGGGTCTCTTGCATGTTGGCATGCTACGAGCTCTGCAGTGACCCAAGGAAGGTGATTCTCGCATACTCATGCATTTCTAAAAGGTGCATGTCGGTCCCATACGTTCAGGAATTACAAGCTAAAGAAGGACAAGGCTGAGTTGACAGAGGAGGAAGAGGTAATTGGTATCCAATCAATGTTGGACAGGTCATACTGTAGTGAGGATAGATCTAGGGAGTGGAAGGAATGGAAATTGAGAATGACTGGAGGGGACTTGGGACGGTGAATTTTATGCACACAGTAGAACATATGATGATCGCTGAGTGCGTCGGAGAGAATTCCAGAGTTTATGACATGGTGGGGGTGAGAGGTCAGTACCCAGTCAATTAGGGTATGTTTCCCTGATTTGTGATTTAGACACTTTGGGTCAGAAATAAGTTGTTTTAAGTTTAGGGAATAGGCACGATTGCAGATTTTAGAGTGTGTGCTGGACAGCCAATTTATGTTAAAGTCCCCTAAGATGAAGAGTTCACCAGGGGTGGCAATGGAGGAAACAGTGGAGAGAAGATCAGTGATGGAATTGAGGGAGTGGGTGGGGAGGTTTGGGCAGCAGTAGACACCGCCTACAAAGATGGGGAGGGAGAAAGTGAGGGATAGTTTTACTAGTAACAGTTCGTAGGCAGAGGGGGATGTCGAGGAGAGACAGAGTATTTGATGGATGTGGATATGTACACGGTGACTCCCCCTCCCCTAGACTTACAATCCCCGGTGGATGAGGGAGTAGCCAGGGATGGAGATGGCCGAGTTGGTGATTTTGGGAGAGAGCCATTACTCTGTTAGGGTGAGGCCAGAGGATTTAAGTTGTGTCATGATGGAATCACTTCTGAAAGAAAGAATTGTTGCGTACCTAGAGGCCAGCGGGGCACAGGACCCAAGGCAGCATGGATTCACAGCAGGAAGGCCATGTGAGACAAATCTAATAGATTTCTTTGATGGCCTACCTAGACTTTAGCAAGACATTTGACACAGTCCCACACAAAAGATGAATAAACAAGTTAGCCAGCTTGGGAGTGGGTTCCAGGGTGATAGCCTGGGTAGCAAATTGGCTGAACAACAGGACACAGAGGGTAATAGTAAACGGAGTACACTCTGAAGAAAGGGGGGTTACTAGTGGAGTACTGCAGGGTTCAGTATGGGGACTGGTCCTCTTTCATGTCTTTATAGGTAACATTGCAGAGGGTCTGGAAGGAAAAGTATGCCTCTTTGCAGATGACACAAAGATTTGCAATGGGGTTGATACACAAGGAGCGGTGGAAAGGATGAGAAGGGACTTGGCAAGATTGGAGGAATGGTCAGAAGTATGGCAGCATAGATTCAATGCAAAGAAGAGCAAAGCAATGCACATGGGAAACAAAAACCCAGAGGAAGAGTACACAATGGGGGTACTAACAAAAACAAAAATGGAAAGGGACCTGGAGTAGTCATATCAGATGACCTTAAGGTAGGCAAGCAATGTAAGAAGGCAGCAAGGAGGGCTGGGGGGATACTGGGATACATAGGGAGAGGCATCACGTGTAGAAAACAGGAAGTCATTATCCCTCTGTACAGACAGTTGGTAAAACCCCATCTGGAGTACTGCATGCAGTTCTGGAGACCCTATCTCTGCAGGAACATAGACAGGAAGGAGGCAGTCCAGAGCAGGGCAACTAAAATGGTGCAGGGTCTGCACCAGAAGCCATACAAGAGAGACTAAAAGAGCTTAATATGTATACCCTTGAGGAAACGAGGGAGAGGGGGACATGATAGAAACTTTCAACTATCTCAAGGGAATCAACAAAGTCCAAGAGGGTAGCATCTTTCAGAAAAAGAGATGTGCAAGAACAAGGGGGCACAATTTGAAGACAGACAGGGGACGACTCAGGGGCAATGTGAGAAAGTATTTTTTCACAGAGAGGGTGGTGGACGCATGGAATGGCCTTCCTGAGGAGGTTGTGGAGTCAAAAACAGTGGGGGAATTGAAGAATGCATGGGGCAGACATAAGGCAATTATAGTGGGGGGTAGGAGGAAGTAGGCTGTTGGTTAACTAGGATCTGCAGCTTATCCAATAACTAGAGAAATGGGCAGACTAAGTGGGCTAAGCGGTCTTTATCTGCCGTCAAAGTCTATGTTTCTGTGTAATTAGGAATGGATAGTCTGCTGCCTCTTATCCTGTGGTCCAGTAACCTCCAGGAGCTCCACCAGGTACTCATATATGATGGTTTCTAGCAGCTTCCTTACTATGGAGGTCAGGCTTACTAATCTATAGTTTTCTGGACCATTGCCAACTGAACTCTTGTGAAGTGGCACCACATTAGCTGTCCTGCACTCCACTGGCATGAATCCCATTTCCAGGGCAGACCAGCCAAAGGTGCAGCCAGTGACTATCTCATCTTCCTCAGCACCCTAGGGTGCATGCTGTCAGGTCACAGTGATTGATTCACTTTCAGGTCTCTGAGTCCCCTGAGCACTCCTTCCTCTAATATCATTCCTACTCCTTGTCCATTTTCCTATGCTCCTAGAGCCCCGATCCCACAATCTTCTATTAGCATAGAGCTCAAGTTACACTACTTGGCCAAGTCGGCCTGTCTGTTATTTATTTTTTTTTGTAAACTTAAGTTTATTTAATTCTTCAACATACAGGCCATAGCATAATACAGGTAACACCACAAAGACCATAATCTATTAATCAATATAGGCCTGCCCTCCCCCACCATCCACTCCCCTTCCCCCCACCCTCCCTGGCTTGGCAGTACATAAAGCAAATTAAAGTAAATCCAATAAAAGACTCTCAGAGGTCACCTCCTTGAGGTGGGAACAGGCCCTCCCTCATTCAGAAGCTAGAAGGCAAATAAATAAAGGGCCTATGCCCTACTGAGGGTTTAAAATCTAATCTTTCAGGTCTCTATCCACCCCGCAATTGAAGCAGGTAGAAGGCGTGAAATCCTTACCATAGATTCTTATACCTAGACAATGAACCCCAAAGACTGGCCCTCATTTGTTCTACCCTGAGATTGAAGAGGAGTTCGTTTAGCCATTCCAAATAGGATATGGCTGTTCATCTAACCAATGTCGAAGAACCAATTTCTTCAAAGTTAAGGATATGAGGGCCATATGATACCTAAGTGCCCTGACTGGGATTCGAAAGAACTCCCTCAAAAGACAAACCTAGGGGGTAAATGAATCTTCCAGCCCGAGCATGGGATAAGCTTTGTCATTAATCTGGTTCCATACCTTTTGAATCTCTGGACAATCCCAGAAAATGTGTTTAAGTGAGCCCTCTTCCTGCTTACAACTGTTACAGAGATCATTAGAGGCTCTCCCCACTTTGTAGAGTTTGATTGGGGTCCAATACATATAATTTAGTCTGTCTGTTATTTTTATTAGTTTATTTGAGTTGGGGCTTAGGCCCACTATGTTTAAAAAGGGGTGTGTGCAGGCCACCCCCCAACTCAAATAAACTGACAAAACTGAAATTAACAGCAAGCACACGATGAAATTATGCTGTGTTCTTTGTAGCTCTGCACTGCACTGACAGTGGTGGTCCAATATTCTACACAATCGACAAGTCATGGACCTCCAGACTAATTTGAAACCACATGAACTGTAGTCGCTGAACCCCAGTGGCCCTAGCATCCCAACAGTATCACTGTTAGAGAGTACCAGATCCGCGATATCCTTCCTCCTCCTTGGTAGGTTCCCTGACCCACTGTACAAGAAAGCAACTCTATAGCACCTCTACCAAAGCTTAGCTTCTGGTACACTTAGCTGCTGGGATCGCCCAATCTTCAACCAGTTGATTCAGGTCTCCCTTTAGCACTACCTCCACACCACATTGCTGACAATTTCCTAATTCTGTTAACCAGTGCTCTGTTCTTTTCCCCCCCCCCCGACTTGGGGATCTATATATGCTACACCCACCCTTATTTTTTCCCCTTGATGTCAGCTGCCCCTCGACTGTCTCTCTCTTATTTCACCCACTGGTGTGTGCATGGTGGTTTTATGGCTTCTTTAACATACAGGGACACCCCTCTCTACTTATACTTCTATGTATACTTCCTGTAGAAGGTGTAGCCCAGGACAACAAGGTCCCAGCTGTTACTGCTGGATGCCCAGGTTTCAGTTTTGACAATTATGTCTAGCTGGACATCTGCCATTACTGACTGATGTGCCTCCATTTTGTTTCTCAGGGTTCTGTCAGACAAGCAAACAGCTTTACATGGCCGCCATGACCGCACTGTGCATGTGTGAAGAGGGTATCACACGTGCACAGTAAAGGATTTGAACCATATATGCAGTCCAAGGGTGTTAAAATAATTATATTTAACAGACCCCTATACGCATACCATTATCGCTCCAGAGCACTCTCGCTTCGTTGACATCATCACACAAGCATGCCGTGGACATCTTAGGCTGCTACCGGAGCAGGCATTTTAAAACAGTTGCCGATTTGTTTACATCTTTTTAAACCCAAAGAAATGGTGTTAAAAATACTTTATGCATAAAAAGAAGCGCATCATATACAGGTAAGGGCTTAGACTACAGCCCCATGCTTGTGGATTTTGCAGTCTTGTTTTCCTGGGAAACCCCTTTTTACTTGTAGTTTTTTCCATATCAGCTGTTTTCTTTTTTAAGGTCATATATTTACATAACAGCAACATGGATGCTGTAAAACACTGCTTGGTGTATCTCTAAACAAAGAGCTTTCCATTGTCCTCACTACATTGCATTTCTGTGCTTTTGTCCTTCGTGTATCTGTCTTCCATGCCATTTTTCACTTTTTCAGCTACTTGTGTCACTGAATTGAAAAAATTAATCAAGTTAGTTTGGCATTAATTGCCTCTTGCAAACCCATGCTGATTTTCATATTCAAAGGCCCGTTTTCTGACAGGTATTAAAAGGAAAGTTATAATTTTCTTACTGGTGATTCCAGTTGTGTATAGGCTCTGTCCTTGGGCAGGCAGCGTCTGTAGTAGCTACTTTCTCCTTTCAGTTAGGACAGATTGAAAAGTCTGAGAGTGTAAGGACATGCCCCTATCCTATCACCCTCAGTCGACCCTTCTGTCTAAGTCTGTAGGTCAAACCCAGTACAACTATCTGCAGTAGCATTAGTAATTTAAGCCTACAATATTAGTACCATTGAACTAAGGGAACTATGCACAACATAGGACATGAAACTCAAGTTACAAAAAGCTTGCAGCACTGAAACCTGAGAGGACTTGCCTGCTCATGGACAGAGCCTACACACAACTAAAATTACCGAGTAAGGAAATTATAATTCCATTTTGTGTGTCAGTTTCTTTGGGTAGGCAGTAGCAGTATGGGCCCTAATAGGTAATCCCGAGCTGGGAGGGTCAGTGATGTACAGCTAGGCACAACACACACCTGTCAAACGCAGCAACAGTGGAGCGAAGCACATCCAGGCATTAATGCCTTGTGAATGTATAGACAGTGGCCCAAATAGCGGTCTTACAGATGTCCTCCAGGGATGCCAAAGCATGCATGGCATAAGATGCAGCCATAGTTCTAGTGGAGTGAGCTTAGAGGCCTGATAGAGCCAAGAGACACCGAGTCATGTAAGTCAGTCTACTGGCCCAATAGAGCAACTTGACTAGGGTACATTTGGCTGGGGCCACCCCTTTCTTCTAAGGCCCCAGCAGTATAAAAGTCTGGCAGTGCTACAGAGGATTCGGTGCAATTCAAGTAAATCCACAGAGCCCTCTTCATGTCAAGAGAATGCAGATGCTCCTCCTTCACATTCTTGGGATTTGGGCAATGGGAAGACAGTGCAATCTCCTGCTGCCTATGAGAGGCGGACACCACTTTGGGAATGGGGTCAACTGTGCAGCAAACAACTGATTCCTTGTGGAACACCAGGTAATGTTCTTTGTGGGCAGCGCATGAATTTTCCCAATCCTTCTTGCTTAGCAAATGAACATTAGAAAGAACACCTTTACGGTAAGAAGCCATTGGAAGACCTCAACAAGAGAGTTGAAAGAGGGGGATCTATCATGGCTTCTAGGACCACTTTCAGTTTCAGGAGAAGTGAAACTTGTAGGATACAAGGACGGAGTTTGTGGCATACTTTAATGAAGTGGACAACACTGAGAGTATAACCTAGGGGGTAAGAACCCATATATCCCTGGACGGCAGAAAGTGCCACCACCTGAACCATAAGGGAACTAACTGACAATCCATGGTCTAGGTCTAATAAATAAATAAATAAATAAATAAATAAATAAATAGGCTCTGCTGGAGAAATTCTAAGACACTGGACAGAGAGGCAGCCAAGTGAATGACCCCCAAGGGGAAACTCCAGGAATATAATGTGTCCCAGACTCTACTGTAGGTCTTGCTAGTAGAGGACTTCACGGAGTGCATCAGGGTGTGGATCACATCTTGGGAAGCATACAATCTCCATGTTGTTTCTGCACTCAGGAGCCAAGCCAATAGCTGGATACAGGATTAGACCCTGACAAAGCAGGTCTGGTCTGAGATAGAGTAGAACAGGTTTGTATAAGGCCAACTGAACCATTTCTAAGTACTGCACTCTTCTGACCACTTTGTGATGATAAGAATACATTTTGTAGACTCCCCTTGTAGCTTCCTTAGTACTTTCAGGCTCACTGGCCATGGTGGGAAAGCATACAGCAGTGCTTCTGGCCATGGCAGGTACATAGGGCCTGATTTTCAAAAGTTTTGGGAATGCTACAAACTCCTGGTGTGCTGAACATACGGCGTAGGGGGCTTGCGGCATTCCTCTGGTACTAATCTCGATTTCAATCAGTGCGCCAAATGCCACAAGTTAGATCAGCTTCCCCTGGTCTAACTTGCACCATTTGGGGGACAGGTTTTACCGGTCTTGTGCCGAAGCTTTGGCACAAGCTGCCATAAAATGTGGAAAATGTCGCAACTATGACAGATGTACTAAAATGTGTCCAAAATTCACAGCAAGCTCGGCTCACAGTAAGGACAAATGAATCCAGATTTTTGGAATACCCAACCCTCCCCTCCATTCCTTTCTATTGTTGTTAGAATTAAAGTTATTGTATACGGATTTAGTCACATGCTATTGACATCACCTAGCAGCTGAACCAATGAAATTAACAATAATCATTTGAAAATGCTATTTAAAACGAGCAGAGTGATAGATCAATGCAATTAGCCTTAATAAAGCACTTTATGTGAAACAGTCATTGCTGGTGGCTGGTGGCTGCGTGGTGTGTTTTAACATTTAATAAATGTTTTAATCTTATTCTAAAATTTGGATTAATTTGTCCTTACTGTGAGCCCTGCTTGTTGTGAATTTTGGACTGCTTGCTGTGGATGCTGCTGACTCCAGGCTTGAATCAGTGCGTCTTCAGAAAGAAACTTTGGTACTAAAATTTGGCACAGCTGCATCAACGGAGTTTGGTGCAGTTGCGTCAAACGCGGGATTGACGTGGGACTTGGCTTTGCATCAGCCATAGAAAATCAGGCCCATAGAGTCTATTCCCAGTGACCGACATACTTGAAAATGGCTGAAGTATCTTTGCGTCTTTGAATGTGCCTTGATGGCCATGCAGTCTAGACATGGAATGCCCCACCTCTGACTGAGCTCCCACTTCCCTGGAATGAGGATCTGACTGCTGAGCCAAAAGGCCTGCATGATCAAAGTCTCTGCAAGATGAATTGCTGATAGGGATAGTAAGTTTACTTCCACACAGCTAAATCCCTTGTAGGCCTCCACCACCACTGCCTTGCATCGTGTTCCTCCTTGTTTTCTGAGACAGGCTATCATCACTGCATTGTCCAGTTGCACTAGTACATGCTTGTTTTGAAGCTTGCTCCCAAAACACAGCACTGCTCTAAATACCACCCTCATCTCAAGGATGGTGATTAGTAACTTTCTGTCTAGCAGGCACCAGGTCCTGTGCGCTGAGGCTTTAAACAAACCAACTGTCTTGAAAACGTCTTTTCAAACCTCTGTTGATTCACTCCAAGATAAGCACAATAAACGTGCAACTTATCTTACAGCTACTGGGGGTTTTCAGATTATTTCCAGACACAGGAAAAAAAGTACATAAAGCTGAGGAATGGAACTGGAGTTTTCCCCACACACCAAAAGTGGATGGCCGCCATGTTGCCCTACCTTACAATCACATGATCTGCAAGCCAGATGATTAACATGCTGACTACCAGTTAGCTACAACAGTTAATAAGCTCATTAAGGATTGATTAAGAATTAGCTAGAATTAACTCCTGCACTGCTGGGGAGCTTTCCACTTCTTTAAAAACAGTTAAACATTTTTTGATTAATAAATATATTATATAAAACAAATACAGGAAAAGTGCTGCATACTCTTAAAATAATGCCATCGTGGGGCGTAGCAGTAACTATTAAATCCAGTGGTACTTACAGCTAGTGGTTTATGAGCTTGATAGATCCCACAAAGGCATTATGCCCTTGTACACTATACGTTTCAAGTTTTTATTTTGTCTGTAATTTTTGGCCAGGAAAGGCACACTGGCCTGTGATGGCTTGTTTCAAGGGGCATCTTGGGAGGCGGGCTACATGAATCTATTTTATTGACAGAGGGAATGTTGGACAAGACAGAGGGGAGAATCTCTTTATTTTATAAAAAGTGCCACAACTTTAAGAGCATCCTTGACAGCCACTGGGGATGGGAAGAATTGACCTTGGTTTAATGGCTCATCCTAAGAAGGATACCTCAGCTACAGTATCAGTATTTGGTACTTTTGGTACTTTGGTGGTATGGGACAAAAGAAGGCGATTAGCCCATCATGATTGTCCTCCACGTTTGTGGATCATTGAGTAAGTCCCCTAATTAGTTAACCATTTGTCCAGTTTGTTTTTGAAGGACAATATGTTAGGCAAGTCAACTATTTCCTGAGGTAATTTGTTCCATATTCTGGGTGCTCTTATAGTAAAAAAGTTCATTCTTTTGTTTGTTTTTGCTCTCATGATCTCCAGTTGTCTGTTGTGTAGTCTTGCAACTGTTTTTCTAGTAGAATATTTTAGACCACAGTTTTGCATCTGTCCTGTGTTTGCTGTAATTTTGAATAGTAATAGTAAGTCCCCTCTGAGTCTTCTTTGAGATAGTGTGTGTAAACCTGTTTGTTCTAATCTAGTGGCGTAATTGAGTTTAGAGAGATGGGGTATAAGCTTTGTTGCTTTGTGTTGGATGCTTTCAATCTTATCGATGTCAGAAGTTAAGTAGGGGTTCCAGAAAGGGGAGCAGTAGTCCAAAAATGGTCTAACATGAGATCTATAGAGTGGAAGTAGGCAACTTCTCGAAAAGAGTAGGGGAATTTCCCCGGTGTCCTGGCCAAATTTCCCTCATTCACTAAAAATACCACCAACAGCTTAATCTGGTTCAAGGTCAGTTGGCATTCATCCATATCCCCTTCCCCCGGGTCGTGCCTGAAAATAGGCAGGATTTGTCTAGTGCACTTACCCCGGTCAACAAAAGCTAAATAAATAAATTGTTCAGTTTTGTTTATGAAAGTTTTGTTGATCCTTCTGAGAGTGATCTTTGCTTGGTTGGCTATTTTAGTACAGTGTGATGTGGAAGACAAGTTGTTATTGACCAGGATACCTAAATCTTTTTCTACAGAAGAGGTTTTAATAGCCGTATTATTTAGGTAATATGTTTGCAGTGGATTATTTTTACCCAGATGAAGGGTTGCACATTTGGAGACATTAAAGTACATCTCGTTTGTAGATGCCCATTGCTCGATTAACAGTAGTTCTGCTTGTAGACCAGAGTCTTTGGTTTGATTGATAGCTTTTCCCCCGATTTTGGTGTCGTCGGCAAATTTCACCATTTTATTGTTTCTTGATATGTACATATCTCCTATAAATAAGTTAAAGAGAACAGGCCCAAGCACAGAACCCTGGGGGACCCCACTGTTCACTCCCCTTTCCCTGGACATTACATTATTGACCCTGACTCTCTGAGTTCCGTTATTCAGCCACTGGTTTATGCAGGAAGTTAATATGGGTGACAGCCCTATTTTAATAAGTTTTTAATCAGTAAAGGGTGAGAAACTTTATCAAACGCCTTACTGTAATCAAGTAATATGATGTCCATAGGTGTGTTGTTGTCTAAGTGATAGCTGATGTGTTCGTAAAAGGAAATGAGGTTTGTTACACATGAGAAACCCTGTTTAAAGCCATGCTGGTATATGTCGGTTATTTTTAATGTTGCTAGTTCGTGTAACCCCCCTGAAAATGGGGGTTCCCAAAAGACTTCCAGGAGCTTGCTTGAATGCTCCAAGCCTGAATGGTGTTTGGCATTTAAGCCATTTATCAGTGAGTGTTTTTAGAGCCTCTGGTACTGTCTCTTTAAGAGCTGTCTGCTTGCAGACATAATTAGTTTGTATGGGGGACTGTGTGTTTCTTTGATTGAGTACCACTCAAGCTGCTGTAATTCACTCCATTTTGCAGTCACTAGGAGTGCAAAGGGAACCTATCTGAAAGATGTAACTGTTTGCCAGAAATTATTTAGAGTAATAATGAAATTACAGTTTGTCTAACCTGCTTTCTTTGCAGTCAGAACTGTGTCTGCTAGTTCCCCATTCTAGTTTTGAACTGCTGAACTGGACCAATCAGTGTGGCGTAAGCTAGCTCTAAAATGGTGCCTTGGACGAATCAGAACTTGGACTCATAATCTGAGCCAGCCACAAGAGGATTGTATGGGCAGTGACTCTGGGAGATGTAGTTTAGACTTCAGTGCCTTTTTGGACCAACAGCAGCAGTCTATTGTGAGTGACAGCCAATCCAGTCAAGAACTGGGAGGAACTCAAAGGAAGTGCCCGTTTTGTTGGTTGGAGTTTCAGTTGAGCTTTGGCAGTGAAGAAGGAAGGAGCCCTGTGCTTTTTCAGTGTGCAGGTTTAGTCAAAAAGCGTGTGTAAGGCCCAGAGTTCAGTCTGCAGCTTGTGTAACAGCTTGTTAGGACTGAATCAGTCCTGTGAAAAGAATCAAAGGATCTCTGAAGAGTAGAAACCAGGCTCACCCTGTAGAAGACTGGAGGAATTGCTGAAATGCACTCGGTCTGTCAGGAACTGAATCTGCTGTGTGTTCTCCCAGGTATTGTGCAGTAATTGCGATCAGGATACAGATGCAGCCTGCCTGGTATAGTGCTTTCTTTATATGGATGTGTGAAGAGGTTTGTGTACCTCAAGTGAGCCCTGCTGACATTGAAGGACCCTATCTTATTTGGAGGTCGTGAGTACTAATTCAGGGTCGCTCCTGTTGAATTGCCACATTAAATCCAAATGGAATTACTGTACTGCTGACTGTTTAATTCTCCTTTTCTCTGTGAAAGGCCCCTACCAGCTGCCACGGTTTGGACTAGCCACTAGGGCTTGGGTACCCAGGGACAGTAACTGATAGGGATGAGCCTCTGCACAGAGCCATAGGTAGATTATTAGAGTGATAAGCTAATTAACCTGATTTCCCCTGTCCTTGTTATATCCCCTAAATAAATCAGAGCTGCTTGTTTCAGCAAAGTTATACTGCCTGAGGTATTTGTCTATGTTAAAGTACTGTACTGTGATTGTTGCACTGTATCTCATTTCACAGGAGGTCCCAGTGCCGGAACCAGACCTGGGGGTAAGTGTATACTGTGAAGGTAATTCTGATATATTGTGTGGGCCACTAGTGGGAAGAAAGGGGGGTTGCAGTGTCCCAGAGGGCTGTGACCAAGTTAGTTTAACTATTGCAAACCCTGACCTCTGGGTGGAGGCACCCGCCATTGGATCCAGGCCCCTCAACCTGTTAGTGGCAAATCAGGCAGGGGTAGTAGCCCCTGGGATAGCGCCATCTAGGGGTTACATTCGTTTTCTATTTTAATCTTAATAATTTTTTCCATAAGTTTATATGGAATGGACGTCAAACTTATGGGTCTGTAATTTTCAGTCTTTGAGTGGGAGCCTTTTTTGAAAATTGGTGTGACTATTGCAGTGCGTCATTCGTTTGGCACTGATGATTCGTTCAGTGATTTATTAAATAGTATTTTTAGTGGTTGGATAATGTCATCTTTTGTTTCCATTAAAAATCTGGAACTGATTTCATCTTGTCCTGGACTTGTATGTTTTTTAAGAGTGTTTATTGCATTTTTTATATCTTCTTCTGAGATCTTTTCTGTGTTTGTGTCAGTAATAGGGGGTACAGTAATAAAGTCTGATTTATGTGTATAGACAGTAGAGAAGTAATTGTTTAATTCAGTAGCTGTTTCCATATCTGAAGTAATGGTTTGTGAATTTATGACCAGAGGTCCAATTTGGTTGTTACAGTTCTTTTTTTTGTTTAAGTAGGAATATAGAGCTTTGTGGGAGTCCTTTGTATGCGCTATCTTGAATTCAAGGTTGCATTTGGCTATTGTTATATGTTTTTTAAGTTCTTTAACTGTTTGTCTATAGGATATTAGTATTTTATCTGTTTGAGATACTGATTTTTTTTTAAGCTTGGAAAAGAGTTTTTTTTTTGCGAGTTATTAGAGTTTTTATGTGTTTATTAAACCATTGAGGAATTGTTCCTTTATTGTTATATTTAAGTCTCTCAGGGATATATTGTTTGTCAAGTTGTAGTATTTTTGGTTTTACTGTTTCCCATACTTTATTTGTTTTTAGGGGGGGAAGAATTTGCTCCCAATTGGTTGTTCCCAGATCTTGTTTAATAAGGTCAAAATTTGCTTTGTGGTATTGTTTTACTTTAATATTATTTATTTTGAGTTGTGAGGGTAGCTGGATTGAAAAGTATATAGTCATGTGATCACTATTTCCAATTGGCGGTAAAATTGTTATATCAGATATTGGAGTTTCTAGGTTGGTGATGACGAGATCTAATATGTTTTTTTCCCTGGTTGGCTCCCTCACTTTCTGTTTTAATCCTTGGTTGGTTACAGCAGATAGAAATTGTTTGTCATACTGGTTTAGTCCAGTTAATGTGTTCCAGTTGATAGTTGGTAGGTTGAAATCTCCTAGTATTAATAATCATTTCTATCAGAAATTGCTGTATTTCCTCAATTATCAGTCTGGTGGTTTCTAGATCAGAGGCTGGTGGTCTATAGCAGGTTCCGATCAGTATTTTGTATGAACATATAACTTGAATGTATGCCCAAACATTTTCTAGACAGGGGTTGGAGTCTTTTTGATAAGGGTTTAGGTCGTTTCTTATGTATAAACTAACCCCTCCTCCTCCTTTTGTATTGTTTCTATTTTTATAAAAGTGTTTGTAGACAGATAATTCTGTTGTCCAGATTTTTTCTGAGTTTCCCCAAGTTTCGGTTATAGCTATTATTGCTAATTCTAGAGTATGTGTTAGTATTTCTAGTTCAGCATGTTTGGGAATAGTCATGGATCTGGCATTGAAGCTAAGTATGTTAAAGTTATGGTTTAGTGGTGAGTTGACTTTATTAACTAGAGGTTGGGATAAATTCCCAGACTCCCCCCTTTTTGTTAGTTTAAATGGGTATTTATGTAAGCATTCATTTGTTGTCCTAGTATTGTACTCCCTCTTCTGCTGAGGTGTAGCCCGTCCCAGCAGTATAGAGATGGCCTATTTTTGAATTCTTCCCAGTGGGTTAGACATTTAATGTCTTGTTTGTAACACCATTTTCGTAGCCATTCGTTTAAGGCTTTGATTTTTTTGGTGGTATGTTCGGTGGCTCTAGGGATAGGAAGCACCTCTGAAATACATACTGAGCATCCATGTTTACTTAGAATATTGTTTAGTGCTACAATATCCTGTTTAATTTGTATGAGGTTTGATTCTTTGATGTCGTTAGTGCCTGCGTGAATTATCACCAAAGGGTTTTTTTCTGCTTTGGCTAATATTGGTTTTGCCATTCTTGTTATGTCTGCTATTCTGGCCCCTCTGAAACTCGAACACATTCTCTGCTGTTTGTCTGGGTTGCATATTGGTCTATCAAGGTATTTAATGATAGAGTCCCCTAGTACAATGACCTGTTTTTGTTTCATTTCTGTGTTGCCCGTGGGGGGTGTTTCTTTTGTTGTTACATTGTTTTTTTCAGGTATATTATTTTTTTGTTGTGAGTTTGTTTGGAGATTTTGTTTGACATGTTGGGGGGAGGGAAAGGTTGATGTATCTAAGGAGATTTCAGCCTTATCTAGTCTATGTCCATCGGTTACTTCAGAATTTAAGGCTTCAAATGAATTATGCAGGGCCAATTCCTGGTTTTCTGTACGTAGGTTTTTAGTTTTTGTTGTATGCTTTTTATGGGGGACTTTAAACCAGCTTTCATCAGGTTTATTATTTGAGGGGGTAGAGGAAATGACTGGTGATTCTGCTAGATTGGTGAAAATGTATTTGTTTAGTGATTTATCAAGGTGTGGTGGGTCTTCAGGAATTTGAATGATGGATACATTATTTTCAACTAACAAAGACATTTGGTCTATATATTCCTCAAGTGCTTTTATTTCAGGTTGCAAGTTGTCTTTAGGTAGCAAGCGTTTAATTTCATCCTGGAGTTTTTCTACCAGTAGACATCTGTCACAGACAAAGCTAGGTGTTTGTTTTCCTGTGGTGTACATGAGACAGGTTGAGCACATTTTGTTTGCTTTCTTCATTGTGTTAGATAATATTAGGGTTTGTCCCAGGTTAACACTCAGTGTAGAGAGAGAACTTGTGATTCAATAATGGGTTAAAGTAGAGTTACCTGTTTCACTCCCAGTAGTGTGTGTCAGTCCCCTTTCCCGTTTTCCCTGGGAGACATGGAAGACACGCGCCGCCATGCGTGTCTCTGTGCACGTCTCCGCGCGCCCTCCTTGCGCTCACCCTGCTCGCTAGGCGCGGCGTTTTTGAGCAGTCTGAAACTGGAAATACATTGTAACGCTACTTCCGGTTTCGCGATGTGGAGATTAGTATTCTAATACTTTGATCAGCCTTTAAGAAGGCTTTTGATATGTGATATCAGGGTTTTTAATCCTGCAGGTAGTTTTCACAGAGTAAAAAAAGCCTGTAAGGCTTCAAAATGTCATGGGACCAGGAAGTAAGATGTGGAACAGTCCTTCAGTGTCCCAGAATTCAAGTGCCTAGCCAAGGAGCTTGCCTGTAACAAGAAGGCACCCCTCTCACAACAACATTCAGTACAATGTATTCAATAAAGACAATTTTGCATTTATCAGTTGTTAAATAGCATAGAATAGTTTAACAGACACTCCTTCACAGTGGTTGCATCAATCTAATGGGCGCTCGCTAGTGCGAGCGTTTTTTGAGCAGTCTGAAACCGGAGGTACGTTGTAATGCTACTTCCGGTTTCGCGATGTGGAGATTAGTATTCTAATACTTTGATCAGCCTTTAAGAAGGCTTTTGATATGTGATATCAGGGTTTTTAATCCTGCAGGTGGTTGTGTGAAATACTATTATCCCAAGTTCCTTGTATGGTACTAGAGCCCACAACCTCCGAACCTTCTCGCCTCAGAGATGAGTGTACGAACTGTTGAGCCACTAATACACACATTGTTCGAGATGCTGCCAAATTGTGCTGCTAGCTTAGCTCCAGTAGATAAGAAGAAGTTATTAAATTACTCTGCAACTTTTCTGTGTGAAGATACATTTTCAACACAAAGGTGAAACAGATGAGCCTGTAGGTAGTAGTACTAGTAGTTTTATTTATTTATTTATGGCTCCTTCCCCGGAGCCCCAGGGCACCAGTATCAGAGGAAATAGCAGACGATTAAATACTCAGATACATAATAAGGAACAAACAATAGAAACATAAATGACAACCCTACACCCAAAAATAAATAAACCAATAGTAGGACTGCACAATGAATAATTTCCTCATAAATAACATACTTCAGGCACCAAAGGCCTGGGGGAAAAAAAAGGTTTTAAGTTCCTTTTTAAAGACTTTCGCCTGGGGGGGCCTCCCTCATGACCCTCGGTAACAAGTTCCATAGTAGCAGTCCAGCTACTTCAAAGGCCCTGACCTCGGACGTTTTGAGTCTGGTCCTGGGGACAACCAGGAGACCCTCGTCGATGGTGGAACAAAGGGGATGAGCAGGCAGGTAAGGATGAAAGAGCTTGTACAGGTAGCCTGAACCCAGGCTGTGTACAGCCTTATAAGTTAGCAAGCCAATCTTGTAGGAGATATGCCACTTAACCGGCAGCCAGTGCCATTCCCGTAGCGCTGATATAATGTGACTTGTCCTTGAGAGGCTGGTCAACAACTTCACAGCTGCATTCTGCACCAGATGCAAGTGCCACTGCGTACCTCTACTGACCCCAAGGTAGACAGCATTATAGTAATCGAGTCGAGATGTCACAAAAGCATGTACTAGAGAGGGCAAGTCCTCAGGGGGGATAAGGGAATGAATCTGGCTAACATCCCTCAGATGGTAGAAGCCTTTCCAGACAACTGCCAGCACCTGAGTCTCAATTATCAGCACTTTGTCCAGAATGACACCCAGATGTTTCACCTTATTGGCAGAGTCAAGCCTGGAGGTATCAAGGCAAAGCCTTATTTCCCTCCCCAATGTAGTAGTGATGTTATAGCTGACTAGGGTATTCAATTATTATTTAGCAGTTTAGTGAAGTAGAGCTTTTTGGCAATTTGGATAAGAGCTGTAATTTGAGCCTTTTGGGTAAAGAGTTACCACACTTTAGAATGTTCAAATTAAAACAAGTGCCATTTTTTCTCACACAGAACATCCCTGCATTTTCCATATGATATCCCACTCCACCCATCTGCTCAAAACTAGTGCTGTGTGAAATTAGCGCAGAATAGTCATTCTGCAGGTGGAATTTCCACCAGAAATTTGCTGGTTCCTCCACGGAATTCCGTCTACTATGATCAGTGGAATAATATTCCATGGAAAAAAAACTTTTCATACGCAACAATTTCCATGGAAAATACTGAGATCCGCGGAATAATATTCCGTGGAACAGCATTTTTTTCCGTAGAAAACCATTCCACAACTATTTTCTACTGCTGAATTTTACCATTCCATTTGTGGTGAAATTCGGTGGAATTTCAGCAGAATTTTGAAAATTCCATTGAAATTCGTTCTGCCAGAATTTGAAAATTCCGCACAGCACTACTCAAAATCCTCCCTACAAGTGTCCAATACCTTTTTTCCAACTTTGATTTCAATCTTCTCACTTGTCTACTTCACTTTTTTTTTTGTTCTGCAGTCCCAGCAGTCTGTTCCATCCAACACTCCTTTACTCTGCATCTGTTTATTTTTTCACTCATGTTTTCCTCTGTGCTGCTACCACTTCAGTTTTTAGAAAGATGACACTGCATACACCAGCATAGACCAGCCACTGCAGATAATGAATGTCTGCAGCACTCACAATCCTATTTTTAAACTGACCACACCTCCAAACAACTGTATACTACAGCAGCCGAAGGCACTCATCCTGGGGCCCCATGCCTGACTATTCCCCTGGGAATGCAGTTGTAATTGTTTGCTTATAAATTTTGCATTCAAAACTTAAAATACAGCATCCACAAAAGGATAACATCATGAAGTATAAAACTATACATTCTCTTAAAAAGAACATTCTCAAAAACCTTTCTAGCGCTACAGCATTGAGGAGAATTAATGCATTTGATGCTAAACATTCTATATTCATCTATGGCTGTTTACAGCACAGAACTTGATAGGGTTACTGTATTCTAATAGGTTTTAGACTATGCCCTACTTGCCATAATGCACCTAATGCTCTGTAACCCCCATGGAATTAAAAAAGAAGTTAATTCTTTGAATTTTACCCCGAGGAGGAGCCTTGTTCAAACTTCAGTTGACAATTGTCATACCTATGATAAATTACAAATTATGAACTGGTTGCCTTACATGGAAGAAGCTGATTGGACGAGAGTTCTTTGAAGCCATGATGATATCGGGCTACATAATCACAGCTTCAAAAAACCTCCGGTCACCAGCCTCCTCATTGACCACTGACCGCAAAATCATCCGACTACTTACACATCAGCGGTAAACACCACTTCAGCGCCAGTGACTGTTACATAATAAGCTCATGTTGTGCTGTTAAACAGCAGAGCATGTTTCATGTGAAATATTTTTTAAACCTTCCATAACATTTTTTAAACCTTCACACTGACACCCCAGTAAATTGACTAGCCAGCCCGTAATGCGATCACCATCCCGTTCTCATCTGCTTGACGCTGTCTCCCAACCCCACCTCACTCTCACAGATTAAGTGCGTGCATTGCGTTTCCCTTTCCAAAGCTGCCTTCCACTGCTGGTTCATGGCTGTACCGAAAACGGATAAATTCAGTGCACATGCTCCTCTGAACCGTGGCTTACACTCACATGCTCAGGTCGGCGAATGTACGTCAGTTAGGCAGGTGAACATGTGGCAGTTAGAGAAATAAAAACACAGAGAGGTTACAGACTTATGAATGGCATGTACAGTGTAACAGCGCCACCTATTGATGGAAACAGATACAGAACTATTTTCTGAAACTGTATTACTGCACAACCCCTTCTAAATAATTTTTCACATATTACAAAAGTGTTTTCTTATTTTTACAAATTTAAATCTAGTTCATAATAGCAATAAGTCACTCCAGGGTGTGGTATATCATGGGATATCGTCACTTCTCAGGCAGTTGGACGCACTCGGCCTGTGGCCTCATGCCCAGCCACCCGAGGCGTGACGATATCCCATGATATACCACACCCTGTCATGCCTTATTACTTAATTATCACAGTACTTACTGATTTACTAGAGTATCGTGAGAAAACAAAAAAAAAAACAGCTACATCTCAACTAACTACTCTTACTTTAAGGGTGCTGTCTCAAGTTATACCTCTCGCCTACCAGAGCCATTAGTATACTTAGGCAGTTTAAACATATTCCTGTATGGAGCATCCCGACTCTCTTAAGGTAGTATCACTGGGGATCAAGGATTTGCCTAACCTTCCAACCTCTACCCCTCCTACAGGAAATATGCTGTGTGGGCTCTTTTTAATGCAGAAGTGAGAGAGGCTCTGATGATTCACCATGCGGTCTGCATATGTGGCAGCCATTTTAACTATAATCGAGCTGAAAGGCAATATTGCTGAACAGGATTAAATGTATTGCTAGCACACAAAAAAATAACTAGTTTTGTGAAACAGTCCAAGAGTCATTAGTGCCAAGCACTCTGGATCAGGTAGACCCAAATGTCCCATACGCAAATGGTTGCTTTTGTCCCGTCTGTTGTCGACAAAAGGTTCCATGTAGGCACTCTAAGGGAGGAGGGGAGACAACGAAGAGGAAATCCCCACACCAAGCACAAACTTTAGTCCAAACTTAACAACTTGATCACCTTAGTGTGTCTAGAGATGGATTCCAGGATCCCATAAACAGCCCCCCAACTTAACAGTACTCACAGGCTAACCATTATAACTGGACGTGTTCAACAACATGACTTTAACTAATGTCTGTTTCGTTATCTGATGCAGCGTCTTCATGGTTTTCCCTTTCTTGCTCGATTCATTGGACGAGCTTCTCAGCCTCTCTCAGCTCATTAAAGAGATAGGTATGGCCCTTCCATACTACCTTCAGCTTTGCTGGGTTGAGTAGTCGATGCTGTAATTTTAGTAGATGAAGTGCACTCCGTACTCAGTCAAATGCTTTCCGCCATTGTCATGTGGAGTAGGAGAGATCGGGGAACAATGACACAGATGCCTCACCATATCTGAGGTCTCTTTTCCATCTGGCAAGTGCTAATATTCTGTCTTTGACTCCTACTCCATTGCACACAATTAGGAAGGTCCGAGGTGCTGTAACATCAAAAGCAACCCTGTGAGGCATGATTCTGTATGACTTTTCAATCAGGAAGGCAGGATCCTCTTCGGACAGTCCAAATAATTGCAGGAGCAGTGTTTCAATAAAATCCAGTGGTGACTCTTCCTTGGCTTGTTCAGGCAGCCCCACCAAATGTATATTCCATTCATGAGTTAGGTTTTCGACAGTCTCCAATCTCTGTCGAAGAAGAGTGTTTTCCTTGATTAGTTTAATGGTTGCGTCTGTTGCCCTGATCACCGACCCATCCATCCATCCATTGCAGCACCTGCTCCGCCTCGTCCATCCTAGCCTCTAGAGTAGCCACACTGGGGGTCAGTGCATCCAGTTTCTTGCTAATTTCTTGCACAGATCTGACCAACTGAGTGAGGGTATTGTTGACCGTGCCCAAAGACACATTCTCAGCTCCAGCACCACTGATCGTTGCTTCATCTTGCGGCGCCTGGCCTGCACCTTGTGGTTTCCCAGTTCTGGGCTGGAAAAAGTCTGTAATGAGAGCTGCGGCTCTAGATTTCCCCATGTTTGCACCTTAGCTGATATGTTTGATAGCTGACTAGTTAGAAGATGTCTAAATCAATAATATACTATTTTATTTTAAAAAAATGGCTTGTTTCCTCGGGAGCTCAGTTCAGGAACATCAGCTCTGCTCTGCTGCTTAGCCATGCCCCCCGGGAATGCAGCTGTGGCAGCACAACCAACATTCCCATCTTGCCTTATTGCTCAGTTTTGCTCAGGCAATGCTGTGCAGGTCCCGACACAGAGCTCAGGTGTGAAAAATTCATCATAAAGGGACACAGGAAATAGTGCATGTGTTCTTTCTGAAGGGCAATTCCACACAATTAATTTGCTGTCAGGTTTCTTTGAATCCACTGATTCCCAAAATGTGACTAGATATATGAAACACTGTATTTCAACAACTGAATGGTTTCAGGCACCCACATGGCTTTTTGGATTTTCCTTTCATGATTTCTTTGATATATGTCTTCTCAGTGGCTCCTCAAGCTGGAACAAGCTCCCCCTTGCATCATCCTCCCTCTAATCTGGGACATGTGCAGCAGGCCCCCTGTTAACCCAGGACAAAGGCCACTGATATGGTTTTGTACCCTGGTTTTGGCCCTTTCCCCTTGTTTTGGCTGTCCTCTCTACACGGGCAGGCACACCTTCAGACCTTGCTAGGAATCAAACCTAGGACTCAACTACTTTAAACACAGCATCCCTCTCCTTTATGCAGACGTTCTGGTGCTCTTTAATAGTGCTGCGAAAATGGAAGATGTTAGCAAAGCCTTAACCTCTGACCTGAGGGCCATCCAATTCTGGCCAAAAGAAAATAAGCTTCTCCTGAATCATGCCAAATCATGCGTGATGCTCTTTGGAACCCCTGATCGACCTAAAGACAACTGCCCCCTATTAACAGTACTGTGTGATGACAGCTCCCCATTAGAAATGGTCACTGCCTTCAAGTACCTCGGGGTCACTCTTGACTCATCCTTGGACTTCTCTCTGCATCTTACGTCCATCTGTAAGATGGTAAACTCCAGCCTCGGAATAGCCTACTGTGCCAGCCCCAATCTCTCATCTGCATGTAAGACAACTGCCTGCAGTCTACTGCTCCCCATGTTTACTAATTGTCTGCCAGTCTTCTCTTGCACCCCTGCTGCCCTACTGCGCAAGTGGAATACAACAATATCTGTCATTTTGCACTTGCATGTAATCATCTTATCCACCACTGCACACTGTAAAACATGCTGGAATGTGTCCACCCCCAAGCTTGACTGACCTTTCCTTAGGGAGAATTATCCACAGAACCCTACATAACCACATGCCTCATTCTCTATTTTCCCTCCTCGTAACTAACAATAATCAATACTCCCTAAGATCCTCTGACCACGGTCTGCTGTTCATCCTTAGGGCTAGATCTAAATTTGGTACCACAGCCTTTGCAAGTGCAGCGCTCAAACCCATTCCCCAAACCCATCCCCCTAAATGTATGATAGTGCCAGTCACCCATCTCTTTCAGGAACCAACTTCATGCCCTATTGACTCAGCACTCCCAATGCACCTGCTCAGTATAACTCAACCCCTGCCTTAATTCCTCCCACCTTGTTATGTTATGCACTCGTCCTTCTTCTATTCCACCTTCTCTTATACTTTTTCTGACTAGGTTCTGTAATCCACCTCCTCCTTTTCCACCTTCTCTTATTTTCTGTGTAACCCCTAGGTGGCACTATCCCAAGGGCTACTACCCCTGCCTGCTTGGCTAGTAGCAGGTTAAGGGACCTGAGTTCTGAAACGGGTGCCTCCACCCGGAGGTCAGGGTTGGTTGTGGTCAAGCTAACCTGGGCACAGCCCTCTGGCACACTGTAACCCCCCTCTTTCCTTACTAGTGGCCGGAACAATACACAATAATCACTTTCACAATACCCCTGATACACCACACAATACTCATACTGTTTGCCTTACCACCAGGGCTTTCCTCTGTCCCAGCCCTGGAGACCCCCTGTAAAACAAGGTTATACACAGCAAACCACAGCAGTACAGTACTCTTGCACAAACTGGAACCACAGTCAGACTAAATGCAAAAAAGAGTTAGATAGGGTAATTTGCTTAAAGGCTCTATCAATCAAACAGTTATGCATGCACTTCAGGGTCCATAAACAGTCACGCACTCTGGGTGCCCAGATGGGGAATGGTGGGCTAGCCAGGAACGTTGCAGCTGGTTAGGGCCCTGTGATGGAAGAAAACAACATGCACAACACACACTATTTGTAATCTGGATCCAGAGGGCTCAGTTCGTGAAAAAAAACAAGACAATCAGATAACACACTTTTAGATTAGGCTGTTGCTGCAGGGAGCTACCCTGATGATTACTTATGATACCCAAGACTGGACACAGGCTGGACGAAAATCGAGACATCAGGTGGTTAATCTGGAGTGCCAAGAGATGCAGGGCCCACACAAATCGCCGAGGCGTCATTCCTGTTCAAGCGTGGAGCAGGGGGCTGATCCCCAGGCAGGTCTCTCATTGATGGCTTTTTCTGTACAGCGGGTAGTTTGGCTGGGCCAGTGTGGCAAAGCCCCGGCCAAATGGAGACAAATTCAGATACAGTCCATTTTGGGCTGGATACAGCTTCCGGCAAGCAAACACAGTTCACACAGTGTGGAGCCAAATCACGACCCACTTTCAATACACAGCACATTTACATGTAAAGGAATCTACAGTACCAGCAAGCATAACACAGTTCACACAGTGGGGAACCAAATCACGACCTGCTTTCAATACACAGCACATTTACATGTAAGGAAATTCTATTGTACCAGGTAAACCGCTCTCCGGTCACGATTGCAAAATCTCTGCACAAACCGGGGATTCAAAAGCAGCTGGAAATCCTGACAGGCCGATTGCATTCAGCAAAATATTCAGTCTTCTTCAGGTATGAGCTTGGTAAAAAATCAGTGGCTTACTTCATTCTCACAAACTTGGATTTAGTCCAAAATAATTCTCTTCTCTCCCTCTCAGGGGCAGCAGGCAGACATGCAGGCCACAACTCAGGCCTTTCCACAGTCTTCCCATGCAAAACTACTCAGATAGCTGCTTGACTGTCTCAAGCTCTTGCCTTTTCAACTCCCAACTGAGATCTGACTCAAACTGCAGCAAGCCTGGGAATTTCCCCAAGATTCAAAAGGTTCGGTTGGCTGATTCATCTGTCAGTCACAGCAGGTGCTCCCCCTTCAGGTGCAAAAAGGCGCCAAAAGCCCAAAACTACAATTCCTACAGATTCTGACTCCAGACAGCTCCTGTAGTCCGGCTCCATTTTAGGTCCCATCAGTACTGATTGGTCCAATTTGGCAGTCCCGGGCCAAAGTGGTGGGGATAAACAAAACAGTCCTTGCTGCAAAGAAGGCAGGTTAGACAAACTAAATTATTATTATCACTCTAAATGATTTCCAGCAAATACTTACATCTTTCAACAGAGTTCCCTCTCAGATTACTTATGACTGCAATCCAGGCACCTCTTAAAGAGACAGTACACAGAGGCCATACAGGCACTCTCTGGCAATCACATTTAAACTGCTAAAATGCAGGACACCAGCCTGGCAGTGAGCATTTAGGCAAGCTCAAGGAAGACTTTTTGGGAACTCCCATTTGTAGGTGGTTACACCTGATTTAGCTTTACTTTTGCCCCTAACCAGGGCTGTCTCTTGTGTCTGATGTGTAGTGTTAAAAAGTGTTTGCCATCTAGTTGACTACATTTGTCTGTATCAGGTGTTCACGGACCCCCAATGGGCAAATGTTACGCAACTGTATTATTTCACTGTATGCACTTAAGTATCCTCGTCACTGTAATGTTCAGAAAAATCCCTGTACTGAATCTGTGGAATCATCATGATTATGTGATGTGTCAAATAGTTCTCTGTCTGTAACCTCCCGGGTTGTGTCTGAAAATAGGCAACTATTTGCCTAGTACACTCTACCCGATAAACAAAAACTAACTAAACAAATAAAATGTCCCAAATGCAGCTAACCATTCCACTAAAGGAAAATCTCCCCCAGTTGGGAGGTTTGACTGAGTCTTTGATTTCATACATTGTGATCTCAGCAACAACCACTAGAGGTTACCCTGGTATTACTATTTCTCAGCACTGTAGGCCTAAAGCTACCAACATTCTGAGGTCTAAAACTGGGACAATTCATCCTGATCATGACCCCCCCCACACCGTGTCACTCCCATGGACACCGCCGCTGTCACCGCAGCGCACAATCAGTTAGATTTTGCTGCTTGCTCTGGCCATGCCAACCCTCAGTAACACCAGTAGCAAACATTCAGATTAAAACAATACATTCTGCTGCAGCAAGTTCCAAACCATGATGTACAGAAAGTTCATTAGAAGCAAACCTGCATTAAATTGTGATCAGATATTCGAGCTGCACGTATTGCTTCTCCTGACAGTCCCATCCAACCTTATTTGCTGAGCAAACTTCACTTCAGTGACTCCCACCACCACACCAGATTGTTTTCACACACTTCCCTACAGCTGATCAGGTTCAGGTACCTTAGTTCCCTACTGCCGGTCTCTTCTCTGTCTGGAGTCCCTCTAAGCTGCTGGTAGGCAGACGTCCACATGGGTTGTTTTGCAATACTACCCATTCTAATCTAACAGGATGCTTTACTGTGCTCCCACTGACATGCTTGCAGTGCAACACAGGCGCAGGGATTGAAGTTGCAAACTGCTGTCCAGCCCGAGTAGTGCCACAACAGTGCTGAAATAACTGTCACTCACGGATTAGCAGTCAGCAAAAAAAAAAAAAAGGGACAAAACTGGGACAAGTAAGCAAAAACTGGGACAAAAGTGACATTTTGCAAAACTTGTGGGGACACTGGGACATGCTGCCTAAAATAGGGACTGTCCTGGGAAAATAGGGATAGTTGGTAGCTTTATGTAGGCCTATTTCATCTATAACTTCTCATCACATCTGGATGGCGATGCTTTCCACAAATTGTTTTTTTTGCTTTTTTTACACGTATACCCCTCCCCAGTACTACCAGTTGACATGGCACGACACACTGACACTTCTTGCTGAATGCTGATCTTGAGCTTGGATCCTTGTCCACCCGCCCACCCATTATCATGATACTTATCACAGCCGTTGCTGATGTGTAGGCCTAGTGAGCTGCACATCTCCACAAGCAACCTCGATGTCAGTCCTCATTTGCCAACAGGTGGATGCATATATACTTGGCAGTCAGTGCCTTCCCTTCATCCATCTGTCTATAAAGCAGTTTATTCATCTATCTATCTGTCTACCTATCTGTCATCTGACCATCCATCTGTACATCCATCCACATCCATCTCTGAAGAAAATATTTAATATTTCATTTTTTCTGTAATGGCAGAATAAAATCTTACATTTATCTATGTAGCCCTGGTGCCATATGCCAGTGGCCCCCCACCAGCTATCTCTGACACCAGACAAAGGGCCTGGGTCCTGCTATGTTGACAATTAGGGGTTTGTTGCCAGAAATATTGATAATAGCGCAATGCCTCCACCCAGAGTAAAGTATTAGTGGGCCAGGTATCCACTTGGTACAGCCCCGGGGATACTGTACTTACCCACCTCCCCAACCAACTACTCTGCACACTGAGTCCCCAAATACTTCATTCAACCAAAAACCATAAATCTTAACAGTAAGCACATGCAATGAATTTCACTAACACCAGCAGTCACAGCTTTATTCAGGGGGTAAGGACTAGAGGACGGGATACCAGGACATCGGGTAGCTGTGAAGAAAGAAGAAGGTTAGTGAGATATGCAACAGCAAAACATGTGGGCCTGCAGGCCAAGCCCTCCTTCACTGGTACCAGTGTCCCTGAACTGTGCCTAGGGGTACCCACTAGGTGCAGGCCTGATCGGTGCCGCGGGTTGGCCAGCTATTGGGGTTCTGAAATTGTAGAAAACTTTAGATTTTGAAAAAACACACAAATTCCCCTTTTCCCTCCCAGGAACCAGGTCCTGGGTACTCACAGTTTGTCAATCTCAGCACTGGGAAAAAGGGAGCTCCATGGGTTAGTGCAGCAAACACGGAACAGCCCAGCCAGGATCCCTCTGACTGGATGGAACTTGCTCAAGGATCTCACAGCTGGTCACCTTGATTGTAGTTCTAGCCGCTTGTCACCTTCAGCTGCTTCTGGCCCATTGCAGAGCACTGTGGCAGGACAACACCAGGCCAAGAAGGCCCAGACCCGGGAGTGGCTCCACAGCCCAGCTCCCTCGATGGTCACAGGTGCCCTAGCACCCCAGCAAGCGCTGGTAACCTTCTGAGACAGTGAGTTCCACTTGGGAGGGGTTAGCAAGTTCCCAAATGGTGGGGGCCTGCCTGCAGTCTCTGCACTGAGTTCTTAGAATGCAAGGTTTTCAGGCAGATGCTCCAATAAAGTCCAGTGCAATTTTGAGTGGGTGCTAGCCTCTATTTCAATAAGTGCTAGTGCAGTTCAGCAGGGTGGAACACAGCAACAACCCCCTGCACACCAGTCCACACTTAGCAGTGTCCACAACCTTGTTGTCAGCTTCAGCTAGGCCTCAGCTCTCAGCCATTTTAACCAATTCACACAGGACACACACAGCTCTCAGCTAGCACCCTGATGACCAGAGACGCTCTGCCTCTTCAGAATTTCTATTACAGTCCCACACAAGCAAACAACTTCTCAGCCCTGACTGTAGCACTCTGATAATCCACACATTCTTCTCAGCTAGTCCAACTTCCCAGTGCAGGGTTTCTGCAGCATTTAGTTTTTTCTATCATCAACAAGCAACTTCTCCATACCTGGGGAATCACAGTTCAGTATCTTTCTCTCTTTCCCCTTCTCAATCCACACAGGAGCAAGTACCTGGGAAAACAGAATCTCAGCTCAGTCTCTTTTCCTTCTTTCCCCTTTCCAATCCACTTCTGCTAACAGGCAATTCTCCAAATGGGGGCCTGACGAAGCCCCTGAAGCTCAAGGTCCACTCTCACAGAAGAGTCCTGACTCATCCAGAGCCCGGGAACAGACTGAAGAAATCCCAGAAGGTCCACACAGTATCAGTTGAAAATCCAGAGTTCCGATTGGCTGTTAAAGCCTTTAAATAATCAATAACCATAGTGATCAATATTTCCCTGCTCGATTATTGGGGCATGATCTAGGTGCCAGAATTAGTCTCCTCCTTTTCTCAGGAGTCCCTTTTTGTCCAGTCTGGGCACATGTCAGCTCCCATTTGTTTACCTGGAGTCCCTTACAATATAGTGCAGTCTCTCCCTTTTTCAAGTCTGGTGCAGCCCAACACATACCACCATCCAGTCTAGCACCCAACCAGATTGTAGCCCCAACTGTCCCCATTCAAACAAGCCTACTCTCATCAGGATGATCCCCTCAGTTTAGCTGTCACTGCCCCCGAGACCCTGCCCCCCTAGGTGGCAGGCAGCAACCTCATTAATATTCATGGAGCCACTCATTAATACTCATAAGCCCCGAGTGGCCCCCTGTTCAAACTCCCATTCTCTCAATTTTTTAGACTTCTGCCTGATCCCCATCAGGTCTCTGGTCCCCGAAAAGCATAAGAGGGGCACTAAGATCCTGAACAGACCCCACCGCCTTTGGACTGCAACCGCAGTCAGCAACATCAAAGCACTCCAGGCTCATACACGAGTGCCCAATGAAACAACATGCCTGCAGCTTGCGACTACAGACCTATGCCTGACAGGGCAAAAGACAGCATGCTGGCGGGGGAAAGAATACGGGGAAGCCCAGGGGGCACCAGCAAAACAGGGAGAAAATGGGGCAACTACAGGTAAGCCCCCCAGAGGGGGGTTACACCTAGATGTCACAAGGCCACTAAACCATAAACCCAGTAATACAGTGTCTGTTTCCCAGAAGAAGGGAAAATCAAAGTTATGAAAGCTTGTCACATGGCCTTGCAACATCTTTTGATGCTCAGACCCCAGAGTCAGGGAGAGAACTGGTTTCAGATGTGTGAGCGATCACAGAAACCAACACTCCAGGGGATAAAGTCACAAAATAGGGGTGGGAAGCAAATGTTGACATCATGACTAGGAAAGTTAAGGTCAGGGGGGTACATTACAGAATTCTTTGTTTGTGAGAAGTTCAGCTTTTTTTTATATTGGTTTTTATTCCCTTACCTGCCGTCAGCCTCAGCAATATACTCTGTAAGCAGGGATATCCCCTGTCTAGGCGATGTACACTGTCATTTGGACAGCAGTGTTTTACTTCCTTGTCTTTCCCCCTTCCCTTCCTCCTCCTCAGTCAGGAGCGATGCCTCTGTCGGCCTCACCAATCACAGCTTGCCCCACAACAGAAGCAAGCTCCCTGGCCCAGCCTCAGTGGCCACTGTGGAGGTAGAATCCGCCACCAGCCTTCCCCAGCTAAGACACACTGCCGAGTGTCAGCTGTCTTGGACTTGGCCTGGCCTCTGATGTGACTTACTGGGCTCGCTTATGGTAGGGCAGTGTGCTACATCTGGGTCACTAGGGTGGCTGTAGCAGCTCAGCTTTTAACATCAGTTTAGCCCAGAACTTTGTTTTATATAGCTTTTTACCTCTCACCTACTGCCAACCCAGGGATATACCCTGCTAGAAGGGATTTACACTTATCAGGCAGATTTAACATCATTCAGACAATGGGCGGGGGAGTCTTTTCTTTCCTGCTTTTCCCGCTAGTCTCTCCTTCCACTCGTTGGCACAAGCAGTGTCACATTTGGCTTTATATGCATGCAGCATCCTTGCAGCTAGAGGGATGGTTTAATGTGTTTTCTAGGGTTTAAGTTCAGTTTGGTTTTGGTAGGGCTTGGCAGGGTATAGTTCAAGTTTGGTTCAGTTTGATTTGATAAGTAGACGTTTGTGTTCAAGTTCAATTCTGTTCGAGGTTTTTGTTTGTGTAATTTTTCAGTTCGAGTTCCAGTTAGCAGATGTCTCCCTACTGCCTCCGTGTAGGCAGTCCTCGTCTTACAGTGACTAGATTCAAGTATGGTTTGGGTTCATCTTTTTTTTTTTCCTTAGGTTCAAGTTCAGTTCGGATTGGATGAAAATCTAAAAGTTCGATTCAGGTTTGGTTCACGGGCGAACCCTCCCTCTACCTGCAATGAAAGTAAGGTTCCTTGCCCAGTTGCAGGGATCACTGTAATGCTGGAACCCCCGCCAACCCTCCCCGACTGAGGTACACTGCCATGCAGCAACTACCCCAGCCTGGCCAGCTTCCCAATGCAGCGACCTGTGCTCGCTCCCAAACTTGGGTCACCTGCATGACGGCACGAAGTGCTGCTGCTGGACCATCCGTGTGGCCCTAGTCCAGTCCAGAACTTGAGAGAGAGAGAGAGAGAGAGAGAGTGGTAGCTAAGAGAACCATCAACTTTCTACATCTCTAACCAAACCGTTTAACCCTGTGTGCAACATAGAGAATAATGGATAGGCAAGTGTGTGTTATGGATTTTATTTACACACCCGAGGTGTGTAGTGACCTATAAACCTCAAGAGCGAAGCTCCAGAGGTTTATGAGGTCATCACACACCAGGGTGTGTAAAAAAAAATCCTTAAACACACACTTGCCTATCCTTTATTTTTATGTTGGCCCACGCGTGTGCGCCAGCCAACATATTGCAGTAGCAGCAGATCTGGAGGTGCGGTCACTGTGGGCGAATGCAGGGCATGTATCAGTAGGTGCATTCCCCATTCCCCAATAAGCCAGCATGCAGGTGCCACACCAGCAATATGTAAAGTGGCCACCAGATCTAAGAAAAGTGCATCTGCAATGACAGGCAAGCTCCTTATGCCGCAGCACCAGAACACGCTTCCCGACGTGCCCTTCCTGGTGAAGCAGTCCAGTAAACATGGCAGCAGCGACTGTGGCCGCCTGCCACAATGCCAAGTTTGGGGGTGCCCAATCCCCCTGTCGGCATGCTCCGACCCAGTTCATGTGCCAACAGAGGCCCTCCCGTCAAGCATAATAGCCCCTCCCATTTCAATTCTGTGCCAGGGGTGCCCAATCCCCCTTGGCATCATGCCCCCAACAGTCTTTCTTTGCCGACAGGGGCCCAGTCCCTGTCAGCGTCAGCCCCCAGTTCCCAGTTCAATTTGCCCGTCGGCGCAATGCCCCCCATCTGTTGTGTGCCGAGGGCGTGCCCAAGCCCCTCGGCTCTTGTCCCCCACTACTCTGTATGTGCCGATGGGATGCCCAATCCCCCATCAGCTACAGCCCCCAAAACAAGTCAGGTGGCATGCTGGGAGCCCACCCCAGAGTGCCATATGCCACTGTTAAAAAAAAAAAACATTCTGCAATGTTTTTCTTTTTATTTAAACCTATAACACTAAGCGGTCCCTCATCGAGTCCGGTGTCCCTCCCCAACCCGCGCCACCCTCTGCGCCTATACTTACCCCACCCTCATCCCATACTTACCTGCGGAGCATGGCACGAAGATCTGCGGTGGACCGGGAACACGTCTACACTCTTCAAAGCCGACCGCGAACTGAGGAAATGCCGATAAGCTGTAAAATGGCATAAATAGGGTTTTTTTTCAACTTTGGTGCATATATCGGACATTTTTTGGAATTATGACACCAAAATTTCAACATGGGTTATTGGGACCCCTCCTCATGAATTCAGTCACTGTCATGGCGTTATTCAGTCCCAAAAGGTGATTTTGTGGTCACTGTGCAGAATCACCTTTCGGACCAATTAATGAAACGACAGTGCCACTGTTCATGAGGTGGGCTCTCAAAAAGCCTATGCTGCACATTTGGTGAAAAAAATCTAAAAAATGAATGTTTTACGAGCGTGCATTGCGCAGTTCCCACGCACGCGCAACTTCGTGAATTTGTAATATTTTCACTCTAGATTTTCAACATTGGCATTTTTCCACACCTCCTTATGAACAGTACAGCTGTCATTTTACATATCCTGGCCAAAATGTGTTTTCGCATTTCCGGCGCAGAATAGAACGGTCGCTGTGGGAAATCAGTTTTAGGGACAGACTAAGAAAATGACAGTGACACTGTTCATGAGCAGAGGTCCTAAAATGCCTATGTTGTAAATTTGGTGATGAAAGTCCATAAAACGACTGTGTTACAAGCATGTGTTGCGCAGTTTCCACGCACCATTGTAACTTCGTAACTTTGCACTATTTTCATGCCAGATTTTTAACACTGGCATTTTTTTACACCTCCTTATGAACAGTACAGCTGTCATTTTTCACATCCTGCCCAAAATGTGTTTTCGCACCTATGACGTACAATGGCGTGGTCGCTGTGGGAAATCAACTTTTGGGACAGATTAACAAAATCACAGTGCTACTGTTCATGAAGGGAGGTCCCAAAATGTCTATGTTGAAAATGTGGTTAAAAAAAATCCCCAAATAACTGGGTTACGGACATCTGTTGTGCAGTTTCTATGCATGCTCATGACTTCAATTTTTCATATTATCACTCCAGATTTACAATGTTGCCATTTTTTTACACCTCCTCAAGAACAATATAGTTGTCACTTTTCCCATCCTGCCCAAAATGTGTTTTCGTACCTGTGGCGCCAAATGGCGCAGTCGCTGTGCAAAATCACCTTTCAGCTAACAAACTGATAGTGCCGCTCTTCATGAGGTGGGGTCACAAAAAGCCCATGTTGAAAATTTGGAGTGAAAATACTAACAAACGCCTATGGCATTAGGGCTTCCAACTGTAACACCCCACCCTGTAGAGACTGACAGGCATCAGGGGTGTGACTTGGGAACATCGGCTGTAATGCTCATGCCATTCCACCGCACCCCTAACCTGTAGCCAGTGATAGGCATTGAGGTGTGCCTTGGAGTTTTCGGCCGGAAAGTTCACCTCATTCTCCTATACTGCACCCATCTCAGCGTATTTCCTTATGGAATGGGGTAAGTATAAGGCTCAAAAACCCCAAAGCACACAACAACACTTGTCAGTGTCTAGAGGGTAGGGTGAGGTGAAATGGTATGAGCATTACAGCAGATGACCCAAAAGCACACCCCAACGCCTGTCACTCTCTGCAGGGTGAGGGTGAGGTTAGCGTCAGTTCAATACTTCACTGCCATTCCTATTATGCATCTCTAACTCCTGCACTACCAGTACCAATGCCAGCGAGACAACATTCGGCATTGACAAATACTTGTTTATAATTACTGGTGTAGGGAGTGAATGCCAACATTAGTTAAATTAAAGCACTTCTGTCATACTGTCAGACACACACACACACACACACACACACTCCCTGTCCAGTAAGGAAATGTTTTTCTTTTTTTCATTTTTTTTTTCTTAAAAAAAAATGCTACTGTTGAAGGGCAGAAAATGCAAGTGTGAAAGAGGCCAGAGACGCCATGTTTTTTTAAGTGTTTAGACCACCCACACTTAGATTAAGAGACAGTCAGCTGTGACGCTATGAATGACTGGTTTTGTTTTTAAAGAACGTTTTTGGGAATGCCATAATAACCCATTTTCAGGTTGCTATGGCGTTTGCCAGAGGCTTGTGAGTTGGTTGATAAATGGGCCACCAGTAATCATAAGGAGTATTATATCCCCTTTATGCCTGAATAAATAGTTATTATTTTTCCTAAAAGAAGAACCAAGTCCTTATCATTGTTTATCTGGAAGCAGCAAAGAATTCCTCTATCTGTGCAGGACCATATAGAGGCAACATTGCAGTGTCAGTGCTCAACTACTGTACAAGGTGAGAGGTGCAGCCAGCGTAAGTTCTTGGCTGGATTTACACAGAGGATGCTGGTGGCAACTGCTGTTCAAGGGCTGACATACTCAATACACTGGTTAGTGCAGGGAAAAGAGAACATGTCTAGATGAGGATAAGTGACAGAAACAGAGACTAATGTCACATTATCCATCCATCTGTATATCCATCCATCTATATGTATAGTCACATATTCACCTATCTGTATATTCATCTATCTACAGTTTCGATCAATTTGTCTTTCTGTCTGCCTAGCTACTCATCCATGCATCTGTATTTCCAGCTATCCATCTGTACATCCAGCCATTTAAACATCTGTATATCCAGCCATCTAAGCATCTGTATATCCAGTCATCCATCCATCCGTCTGTAGATCAATTCTTCTGTCCATCTGTATCAATTCATTTTTCAATCTGACTAATCATTCATCCATCCATCCATCCATCCATATATCTATCTATCTGTCTGTCTCTTTCCATCTATCCGTATATTCATCCGTCTGTATGCCCATTCATACATATATCTGTATATCCAAAAAATGCAGCATTGTATGTTTGTGAATAGGCTTTTACGAAATGCAAAGAACTGAAGTAATCAGAGCCAGATTAAGGCAACCTGGGGCCCTAGGCCCAAGAGGTATGCACCCAGGATGGCGACACTATGACAGCGAAAATGTCGATGCCAACAACACTGACCCTTTTCGCTGTAGTAGACCGCCTGAGACTCCGGCGCTGTCTCTCCCAGTCCTGCACCCTCTCCCTGATCCAACTCTGACTCGGAGTTAGAATCCTAGAGATCGGGGGGGGGCAGAACCCCCTGCATGGTGGGTGCAGGGGGCAAAGCCCACCAATGAAAAAACAGCTGGAGTCTCAAGGCAGATTTATGTCAACACAAGTTGCGGTTGACATGAATCCATTGCTGTGATGGCAGTCGACAACTTAGTTGTTGAACCAGCATCATAGAGCCGGCCCAAGAGAAATCTGGGCCCCGCTCACCACAACCACGTCCCTTCACCATGACTGTGCCCCTTTAGTGTGACTGCACCCCTTGGCCATTGCATATCAGTTACTGAAATGTGAAAAAAAATATTCTGTCCCTTAAAAAGTAGCATAAAATATACTAACCTAACTAAAAATGCTTCAAAATTAATGAAACCAAATATCAGTATGGAAAAATAGCAGTAGTCTGAGTTTGATCATTCAGAGAAAATAATTAGTAATTGGCCTGGTAAAAATATTTTTTTTGGGTGTGAAGTGTCTATTTGTGTGTGCTAACATTCTGGGTATTATCATTTTGTCTTGTCGGGTAGTATGAACCAGGATGTGATAGTTTTGTTGGGTAGGGTAAAGACCCAGCTGTAGAAGAGGCTAGGTCCTGGGTGGGGTAGGAGTTAAACTGGTGGTTTACTAGAGGAGTCATGAACTGTTGAGGTTATATTGCAAAGCAAGTGATTGTTGGAAGAAATCATTCCCAGGATCAAACATTTCTGTAATTGATAAGTAAGCCAGGATCTATAAATGGCAAGATTTATTGATGGGGAATTTGGAAATATGTTCATTTATTCACCCTAAAAACCGAGCTAAATCAAGGTCAGAACTTCAATATTAGTGAGATGAAGAAATTTAAAAAACAAAAGTACAATTTTGAACTATACCACTGAAACGCATTGCAAATTTCTTAATTTTAGGAGTGAGGTTAAATATAAAGCATATACACTGAATTGTACTGTTAGAGAAAGACTTGATTCTAAGTGGGGATTCTAAATTGGAGTGGGAGATAAAACAAAGGGAATGGGCCTGTTCACACCTTAAAGGTCAGCCTGGCTGAGGCCACCTGAAGCTATCAGCTGCACTTAACACCTAATCAGGGAAGTGAGGGGTCATGTTACAGTTCAGCCCCTGTATTGCTCAGATTACTCAGTGTCTGAGTCCTTTACAAAAAAATGCAGCTAGGGCAGAAAGAAAAGGATATATAGTAAATATATGTTGGGGATTGCTTGGGGCCCCCTGGCAGGCAGGAGCCCTAGGCCTGTGCCTGTGTTGCCTATGCCTCAATCCAGCCCTGGAAGTAATGATATTTTCAAATAAATGTGAAAAACATGCAGACTTTAAAATCCATACAGCTGAAAGCAAGTGCCTAGAATAAGGCCAAAGCTTCATGTATCGGAGGTGTATAGCTAGCTCTCTGTCTAGCTGACGATCAGCACACAGAACATGTAGTAAAAAAACATGCACCAAAAGACTGGCATGTGTACACACACAAGCACTGCCTGGACATGCAAACCAGAACACTAAGGTCTGCAGGACAGACTGCCAAACAATACTGCATGAGTTAACTGTCATCTACAACCACACATGCAAGTTTACACTGGATGTGCGTTGCTGGATACATTATTGTGACCTACTCTATATAATTGCTTGGCATCTTAGCTCTCAAGGATAGAAAGGAGTTGCACTGGGTGATGTGCATCTCTAAATGTACTCAGGAAACATCCATCGACTACCTGAGTGACCTCACCAAAACCATCTCTATTTACAGGCTAAGATCACAGAAAAGGGAAATCCTCCATGTCCCAAAAACAAGTGAATAATAGGTGCTGGTCTCTGGAAGCTCGGATTCTGACTGGAATCCGAGATTAGGGACGAACTATGAGGGCCTGCTGGTGGCTCACCCCCAAGGAAGGCTGCCTGAGGATTTCTGTACTAACTGCCCAGTGTTCCAGCAAAAGAAACAGATTGGAGAGCTTTTCTGACAGAGGCCTGCAGCCCAAAAGAACTGTGAAGGCAGCTGTGTATCGTGAAAGAGCGCAGATGGCAGGCACCAATGATATGCATCCGAGGACAGGGATAAGGATGTGATGAGTAAGTCTCTGTAGCTGTGATATCTGTGTACCACCTCAATTTCCTAATGTCCAGGCTGGACACTATTCACCCTGGGAAGGTATAGTATATCCTCTGTTGTTAACCCCTGCATAGGCACTGAGTAATGCTGGGCCTCACGGGGTGGGTACACCCCGGTTCCCTTTTCCCACTCGTGGCTGCAAGGAGACTACTGACTGACTACCCCAAATTATCACTAGTGTAAACTGTTAAGGTATTAAGTAATGGCCCTGCTAAATGTGTACCCATGATTATCACTGGGACCATGGCAGGACTTTGGTCAGGGTGCCAGCTATGTAAATTCTCACTGCCAATCTGGCATGCACATACACCCTGAAATAAATTGTTTTGTTTAAAGCAACTTCAGTTTCCTCAAGTATCATGCCCTATGACCTGAAGTTACTGGCGGCAGAAAGGGACCAGAGATTGTTTAAAAGTATTGGAGCTGTTACAAGTCGACATTGGGCCCGATTTTAGAAGGTTGATGCAGGGCTTGCATCACGCCCTGCACCAACCATGGTGTTTGACGCTGTGGCGCATAAGCCCTTTGCTGCAATGCAGCCCGAATTTACAAGGGCTGGTGCAGTTGCAACATTTTCTGCACTTTACGGCAGCTTGCACCAAAGCTTTGGCACAAGCCCCATAATATGGGTCTCCCAATGGTGCAAAGTTAAACTTGGGGGGAGCTGGTCTAACTTGCTGCATTCGGCAGAAGGGACTTTCGGTGGGGGATTTGCGGCAAGCTTCATTGCAAAATCGCACTTGCCACAAACTTTACTGCAAGTCTCCCCTTGCATCAAACTCTCTGCCACAAGTTCCTTGTGGCGATCCAACACGCTTCTAAAATCAGGCCCTTTAAGTCTTTTTCCTGTGCCACTGCTTGATTTTGACAGGGATCCACCTATGCCAACCCTCTGCAGCATCCAGAGTTACTATTCACTTGCTCAGTGGGTTCAGTGCTCGAGTGTCCTGAGGCACTCTCCATCAGCATCCCCCCAGGTGCAGGCACCGTGCTATTTGTAAATATGTTTTCCTTGTACTCATTAAGAACTGTTCAAGAACCAAAGTCAGCTCCCTCAGTGTAAAGAGACACACTGTTCCCCAAGGCCCCTGGCATGGCCACCTATGGACCTCCAGACACCACCACAGCGGGCATGTGGGCGAGGTGCCATATGACCACCTGTGGCTGTGGCGAGGCCAGACCTCCAGTTATATTTATATACATTTAAATGTTTTGTATATTCATCCATACATACATCCATCTACATATCCATCCATCTGTATATCCATACATCTATCTGCATATCTATTCTTCCATCCATTGATCCATCTTACCATCCATCATCCTTCAATATGTATATCCAGTATCTATCTATCTATCTATCTATCTATCTATCCATCCATCTATCTATCCATCTATCTATCTATCTATCCATCTATCTATCTATCTCTCTCTCTATCTCTCTCTCTCTCTATCTATCTATCTATCTATCTATCTATCCATCTATCTATCCATCTATCTATCTATCTATCTATCCATCCATCTATCTCTCTCTCTATCTCTCTCTCTCTATCTCTCTCTATCTATCTATCTATCTATCCATCTATCCATCTATCTATCTATCTATCCATCCTATCCATCTATCTATCTATCTCTCTCTCTATCTCTCTCTCTCTCTATCTCTCTCTATCTATCTATCTATCTATCTATCTATCTATCTATCTATCTATCTATCTCTCTCTCTCTCTCTCTATCTCTCTCTATCTATCTATCTATCTATCTATCTATCTATCTATCTATCTATCCATCCATCTATCTATCCATCTATCTATCTATCTCTCTCTCTCTCTCTCTCTCTATCTCTCTCTATCTATCTATCTATCTATCTATCCATCTATCTATCCATCTATCTATCTATCCATCCTATCTATCTATCTATCTATCTATCTATCTACCCATCTATCTATCTATCTATCCATCCTATCTGCATCTTCTTAGAAATTACTGCATTAGCACTCCAAAGCTATTAACACAGACAGGGAGGAGACAAAAAAATGTTAACCACTCTATTTGCTGCTCTGTCAGTGTCTGATCAGCTTGAGGTTAATTACTGCTGACTTCAATTATTCAGCCCCAAATTACAAAGCTTCAAGCACCTCAGTTCCTTCCCAAACTCTGCTTTGTTCTCTACTTGAATAAATTCACTTCCTTTCAAATGTGGTGCATATGATTGTCACTAAGACCTCTAAGCTGAAAAAAAGGAGGAGTACAAAGCTTGCCATTAACCCTATGGTCACTAAATAAATCAGAACCCTGCACTGATAGTGCAGCAAGCCTACACTTTATCCATTCTCCCATTTGTGTAAATGAGCAAGTGAACGCTGCCCCTTAACTCTGGACCCTAGACCTGCCCTGACACTGAATCATACAGTATGTTCTTCCTCCCAATGTCTCATAAAAGGGGTGGAGACAGGATCAATACCACCATGCATCTCCATTTTAGGAGCACGAAACCCACTTCTTCAGCAGCAGGGAATATCTTGGAATGTGTCTTTTTCTGCACACTAGCAGAGACTGTGTTAAATAAGCATTTGTCAATGGCAAACGTTTGCTTGCAGGTATGTGCTGTGCAGGTGAAGGCTGTTAAACAATTATTTATTTATTTATTTATTTTTATTCTCACCCCAACTTTTGAAGATACTTGTTTTAGGATTTGCCTTGTAAACATGATAGTATATTGCCTGAAATGTCAATTCGCATCAGAGGTGCGAAAACATATCTCGTCTAGGAGTTAAAAAAGGACACCTGTCACGTTTATGAGGTTGTGTGGAAAAATAGGTATGTTTGGAGTCAAAATATAGAAAATTAGCGAAGTTATGAGTGAATCCTGAAACAGCATAATGCTCAGTCATAACCTAGGCATTTTACTGTATCTATGCACCAAATTTTCAGCACAGCCTTCTCATTACCCCACCCAATGAACCTCGTAGGTGAAAATTTTCACATCTCCACCAAAACATAATTCTGTGCCACCAAAACGTCATTCTGCCCCACAGGTATGAAAACACATTTTGGCCAGGATTTGAAAAATGACAGCTGTCATGTTCGTGAGGTGGTGTGAAAAAATGGCTATACTGAAAATCTGGGGACAAAATATTAAAAATTACCAAAGTTACGAGTGAGTGTATAAAGATTTCAATGTATGCCCATAACTTTGCCAGTTGTACATATTTTGACACCAAATTTTCAACATAGCCTTCTTATGCCCCCACCTTATGAACAAGGGTGGTGAAAATGTTCAAATTCTGCTTGAAAGGTGATTTCACAATGCGACCGCAAAATCACCTTTCGGGCCTCATTTGCATAATTCCATTGCCATTGGTGATGCAGTGGGGGGCCCAAAAAGGCCATGCTGAAAAGTTGAGACCAAAATATGTAAAAATGTAAAATTTTGCATTAATGTTGAAAACCCCACTGAAAAACATTGAACTGCACTTACCTTGGTTTCTCATGTTGCAGTCGGCGGTTCCAGCAGCGACATGTCTTCGATTGGAGAGTGGATCTTCACTCTGGGACCTGTTCAGGTGAGTGAGGGTGTGAGGGGTGTGGGAGGTGACTGCTGAGTAGGAGGTCGGGTGGGGTGGGTGGAGATGTGTATGGGGGGGGCAGATCGTCGAGGGATGGTTTTCTGTTTTACAGGTTACAAACAAAAAAAAAATTGAGGCACAGTTTTCTTTATTTCAGATACATTCCAACTCTGGGATTGGGAACCCCAGTGTCGGGCTTATTTGGAAACAGGAGCGGTGGAGGCGAGGGTGGTAGATAAAAGCGGTACTGGGGGTGGGCACCCCAGACCCCTTACATTTAAAATAAATATTTATAAACATGGGAAGGGCAGGCAGGTGGATGAGCTACCTGGAGGGAATGGGGAAAAGAAGCGGTAGTGGGGATGGGCACCCCGCTCTGCTAACATTTATAAATAAATATTTGTAAAGATTGGAAGGGCGGGTGGGTGAGCGACTTGCAAGGGATGGGAAGAAAGAAGCGGTAACAGGGGTGGGCACCCAGCTCCACTTATATTTAAAAAAAATATTTATAAAGATGGGAATGGTGGGTGGGAGAGCGACCTGGAGGGGACAGGGAGAAAGAAGCGGTAGTGGGGGTGGGCACCTGATTTTGCTTAACAAAGAGATAAATAGATAGATAGATAGATAGATAGATACATAGATAGAGAGATAGATAGACAGATCGATAGATAGATATCTCTGAGGCTCCTGTTGTTGACAGCTGATCAACTGCTTGCTGACTGGCTTCATGCAAATGAAAGGACCGAAGCCCCCTCTGATTGAAGCAGCTTTAGTCCTTTCAACTACAGGTACATGAAGTTTCCATCCAGCAAGCAGTGTCTGCAGTGAGTGACGTCATGACCACAGTGCGTGGTCATTGGTTTGGAATGCTGAGTCCTTTCCAGAATGAGCTGCAGTGGGTTTGGGTGTGACATACCTCTCAAATGCCATTAAGTGTAACAACACATTTCTTGCACATGCATAGACAATTGTAAAAATGTTGTAATTGCCTCAACAACAACAAAAAAAAAGAGACACAAACCAAAACTGCATTAAAGCTGGAAAATAGGCTGCCTCCCCCCCCCCCATGCCCAGCACTGCATTACGCTGTCAAGTAAGTGACCCAGGTTCTGGATCAGACTTGGGGAGCCACACTGGGGAGTGGCCATGGGCTAGAGCAGCTGGTGCCCAGTAGTGCGCTCTGCCCAGGGAGGGCTGGTGGTGGGTTATGGTGCCATAGCGACACCTGCAGGAAGGCCAGGGAGCTTGCTCCCCTTGCCTGGCACTCTGGCCACATGGTGCCAACATGGCTACTGCTCATTCCATGGGATGGAGGGAGGAGAGGAATGCAGAACAAAACATCCAGCTGCCATCACAGTGACGCCTTGGCCTAATACAGGGTATTTTCCTGTTCCAGGGTATATCCCTGTCAGAAGGCAGCTGGTTATGGATATAAAAATCAATACTGGAAAAAATGCTAAAGAGAATGCATCAGAAAAAATGAGCACACGGTGACATTTGTTTATTTATTTACTTTTTGTATACTGGGTATGTGCACTAGACAAGGATTTGCCTATTTTCAGGCACTGTCCAGGAGACTACAGTCATACAAATTATTACCATACAGTGTAATTGACAATCCACTTCACAAGGGTGCAAAGCATAAGCAGGTATCAACAGCATGAGACAAGGTACAAAGTGCAAATTTACAGGAACTACAACACAATGGGTGAGATTACGTAAAGAATTTTGACAGTCTTAAAGAAGCAGTGCAACGAAGTTGGGCAAAAAATTTGACCTTACCTGTTTTTCACTATAAAAGGTTCCATGCCTCTTCCAATTTTATTTGGCGGTAAACTGTTCTAGTTACACTAAATTATAAGCATTTTATAAATGCTTTGAGTTTCTTTTCTCAGGAAAAAAAGATGGCCGCCACATTTGGCTTAGAAAGGGCACTGCAGATCTGGCAAGGGTTAGGACTGAGAAAGAAAACTATACTCATGTTGTGGAGCATGGAAGGTATCTGGAAAAGTAGATTAGACAGGTTTGCTAATATTTTTATTATTTATAGTTGAAGCTAGCTTTTTTGGAAAAACATTTTTCATTGCACTGCTGCATTTAACTGCACCAAAAACAAACAGAATTACATCAAATACGGAAACTGCACTAAGACTAATACTGCAATTGTTAAGCAAATGCCACCAAAATAATAGTGCACGTGTTCAATTTATGAAACTTGCCCCAAACAATACAGTAACATGAGCCTTGGCTCAAAGGTATTTATAATCCTAGACTTGATAAATAAAATAAAATAAAACATAAAGAATCAAAGTATTAAGATGATGGAAGGGACTTAAGAGTCCATCTTGTCTGCCCTTTCTGCCATATGGCAGTGACTATACCCAATCTGAGTATGGATCCATACCCAAACTACAGTAGACAGCCAGAATATTACGCCTTCTCATGCAGTGTAACCCACAGAGCCAAACTCTCTGCCTCTCTCTCTTGAATCTGACTCACCCTGCTTTGAAATCCTGAACAGTGCTAGTGTCACAGCCTCACATGATAGGATATTTCACATGTGGACCACCCACTGTGGTAAGTAATGCGTTCCAGTGTTTCCCTTATTATGCCCCCCCCCCATTTCAGTGCATGCTCTCTAGGTCTGGTTGCACTCACCTGCTAAAACATCTACCTATACCCCACTCTGTCTATCTTCATTAGTATTTGTGTGGCCCAGACCTCTAAAGTGGGGTTTCAGATGGGCATCTCCTTCTTCCCCAGTTGGGGAGTGGTGGGAAGGAGTGGTATGCTCTGTGCCAGAGTATAAAGGGGGTACAATACATTTTTTTTAAATGAGTCTTTTTCCTTCTCCCAGCCCAGCTGCCCTCAGCCTGGCTACTACCCAGCCCTGTCACCTGTCCCTGGACCCCAGAGAGCTCAGATTACCTGCCCAGAGGCGTAGCCCTTCCATGGTAGAGCCAGTGGGGGGGGGTGGGCTTCTACCCCCCCAAACAGAGCACACCAAGTCAATGGTAGTGGGGCTCTTCTTTGCTGAGTGGGCAGGTGGAACAGGGCCCGAGTGTGCTAGTGACATTCTGCTGAGCCGAGGAGGGCTTTTTCTCCCGTGATGCGAGGCTCCCAAGATACTTACACATGAACATGTAGCCAAGCACACAACAGGTGTGCCCTGGAAAGGCCCCTGCATCTCCCCTCCCACTGCCATCCCCCACTAAGCTTACACCATCTGGGTGCCCCCAAGTGCTGCATCAACGGCAGGAATCAGACTACTACCCACCAGTGGGAAGCATTCCCTGGGAATCTTGATCCTTCCTTCCCCCGGTCATCCCTTGCTTGGGCTCATTCCTGAACCTAGATCACTGGCGTCACAAGCAGTTGCCTTACTACCGGGCCTATGGGCCAGCCCCAAGGGCACTGGAGTGCTGGGAGACAGATAAGGAGAGTCGAGAGCAGCTAGAGAATGGTGTGTTGATTGGAGTTCCAGCCATGCTGGCCAGTGGCTGTTTAGCTGTGATGGAGTGTCTCTGGGGGGCCTCATGCCAGTCCTGGTGTGTGGAGGTCCTCGAGGGTGGGGAGCCCTTAAATGGAACCAAGGATCCAGCTATGGATCCTGGTGCACCAGGTCTTGGATGCCCACCAAGGACACCAAATGGTCTGTGGTCCCTTCAGAGGAAGAACAGGGGAACCTCAGCTATGTGCAGCTGGTTGTGGTGGACTTAGATTATATCTGGTGTAAAGGGGAATTGAGATTCTGATCTCAGCAAAGATCTCAGAAAGAGTCAGGAAACAAGATGGAAGCTGAGGATGACACTGTGCACATTTGGTAGGATTTCCTTTTAGTCACTGGTCCCATGAGCAGTGGTCACTAGCATGCCCAGTCATGGACCACCCACTTAATGCTGGCCTAGGCTTGCTCCTGAACCCAGGTCAACAGCATGAGAGTGTACAGCACTGCCACTGGGACACTGGACACCACCACCCTCCAATGACTACTGTTAAAGCAGGTCATCACACTCACATCCCATCCTTTGCTAAGCACAAGTGCTCGCCCCAACAATCCCGGTAGTGTAACAGGTAGGGAGAAAGTAGCCATGCGGAGGACCCAAGTGCATGCATCCCATGCCCAGGGCATTCCTGCGGTGGGTGTAGGAACAAAGGACCCTGGCAGACATGCTTCTCCTACAGGTAGGGTGGCATTGTCCAGTCAAACTGTTTTTAGTAGATTTTCATTGGCCATAGCTGTTCTCCAGTAGAGCCACAACTTACGGCCCCCAAAATATGGCAGTTTCACTTGTGGCATGAGTCCTAAGGGTAATGGCTATGGATTGTTATTCTCCCAGGTCCCCATTTGTTTGTTCCTCCCTCCAACCCACAGATGCTGCAGCCTGTCCATGGATCTCAAGTGGCCTTATGAAGAATGCTGGGATGCTAATGTCTCCTAATCAGTCTATGACCCACCAAAGGGGTTGCTGCCAAAGCAGAAGGATAGTACCTCCCTCACCCAGTCAAGAGATGCTGACAACAGTTGCACCTTACCGTGGGTTGCCAGACATGTAGAGGCCAGAGCTCCCTCCCAAACCTGGGTCCCACATCCTGTCACTTTACTGATGAATATATTACTGAGCTACAGACACACCACTGACACCCATGGTACTCAGGGATTACTGTTTAGCCTAAAGAAGAGAAGGTTGATGGGGGGGGGCATGATTACAGCATGCAAGAATAGTAAAAAGATGGCGTGAACACAGCTGTTTGCATTGGTGAATGCAAGCAGAACTAGATGGTAAGGACTCAGACTGGAAGGGGGCAAGAAAGGGGAAAATTAGGAAGCATTACTTCATATAGATGGGTGGTCTGCATGTGGAACAGTCTACTTAGCAAGGTAGTGGAAGCAAGTATTGATCAGGCTTCAGCAGGACTAGACAGATTCCTGAGGGAGAATGGCATTGCGGGTAACACAACATGACTCACGACTACATATATATACATACATACTGTAGATATTGTTGCTGTCCTATCCTTGTATGGGGCTGCTCCCTGAATTGGCCTGTACCACATCCTCTGGCAGCTTGTTCCACCTGTCCAGCTTGATTGTCTGTCCATACACAAATTGGGTATGGTCACCGCCATGCAACAGGAACAGTAGACAAGACAGACCCCACGTCCCTTCCATCATCACAATATTATTATAACTCCCCTACAAATGGGGGTTCCCAAAAAGTCTTCCTTGAGCTTGCCTAAATGCTCACTGCCAGGCTGGTGTCCTGCATTTTAGCAGTTTAAATGTGATTGCCAGAAAGTGCCTGTATAGCCTCTGTGTACTGTCTCTTTAAGAGCTGCCTGGATTGCAGTCATAAGTAATCTGAGAGGGAGCTCTGTTGAAAGATGTTAACTATTTGCTGAAAATCATTTAGAGTGATAATGATAATGTAGTTTGTCTAACCTGCCTTCTTTGCAGCAAGGACTGTTTTGTTTATCTCCATTATCTTGGTCCTGGACTGCCGAATTGAACCAATCAGTACTGGTGGGACCTAAAATGGAGCTGGACTACAGGAGCTGTCTGGGCTCAAAATCTGTAGGAATTGTAGTTTTGGGCTTTTTGCCCCTTTTTGCACCTGAAAGGGGAGCCTTTGTTGTGAATGACAGACAGATCAGCCATCCAAACCTTTTGAATCTTGAAGGATTTCACAGACTGCTTGCAATTTTCAGTTAGTTCTGAGCTGGGAAGTAAGATGAGAAGAGCTCAAGTGATTTGGGCAGTAGTTCTGTGTAGTTTTGCATGGGAGAACTGTGAAAGGGCTGAGTTTTGGCCTGCCTGTCTGCCTGCTGTCCCTGAGAGGGAAAATAGAGTTTGTTCAGACTGAATCTGAGTTGTGAGGACTATTTAAGCCACTGGACTGTGACCAGGCTTTAATCTGAAGAAGACCAAAGATTTGCTGAATGCGGTCAGCCTGTCTAGACCTCCAGCCACATCTGAGCTCCCGGTGTGTGCAGAGACTTTGCGAATGTGACCGGAGAGCAGTTTGCCTGGTACAGTAAAATTTCCTTACATGTAAATGTGCAGTGAGCTGCTAGTGGGTCATGATTTGATCCCCCACTGTGTAAACTGTGTTCTGCTTGCAGGAAGTTGTATCTAGCCCAAAACGGACTGCATCCGAATTTGTCTCCATTTGGCCTGGGTCTTGCCATACTGGCCCAGCCAGACTACCCGCTGCACAGAGAAGCCATTGACAAGAGACCTGCCTGGGGATTAGCTCCCTGCTCCATACTTGAACAGGAATGACGCCTCGGCGATTCGTGTGGACCCTGCTTCTCCTGGCACTCCTGAATAGCCACCTGCTGTCTCGATTTTCGTCCAGCCTGTGTCCAATCTTGGGTATTGTGAGTAATCATCAGGGCAGCTCCCTGCAACAACAGTCTAATCTAAAAGTGTGTCATCTGATTGTCTTGTTGTTTTCTTTTCACGAACTGAGCCCTCCGGCTCCGGATTACAAATAGTGTGTGTTGTGCATGTTGTTTTCTTCCATCACAGGGCCCCAACCAGCTGCAACGTTCCTGGCTAGCCCACCATTCTCTATCTGGGTACCCAGAGTGTGTGGCTGTTTATAGACCCTGAAGTACATGCATAACTGTTTGAATGATAGAGTCTTTAAGCAAATTAACCTGATTACACCCTTCCCTTGTTCAAGTCCCTTAAATAAATCAGATCTAACTCTTTTTTTGCAGTTACCCTGACTGTGGTTCTAGTTTGTGCAAGAGTACTATACTGCTGTTATTTGCTGCGTATAACCTTGTTTTACAGGGGGTCCCCAGGGCCGAGACAGAGGAAAGCCCTGGTGGTAAGTGCAAACAGTGTGGGTACTTGTGTGGTGTATCAGGGGTATTGTGAAAGTGATTATTGTGTATTATTCTAGCCACTAGTAAGGAAAGAGGGGGTTACAGTGTCTCCCGGAGGGCTGTGCCCAGGTTAGCTTGACCACTAGCAACCCTGATCTCTGGGTGGAGGCACCTATTTCAGAACTCAGGCCCCTTAACCTTCTACTAGCCAAGCAGGCTGGGGTAGTAGCCCTTGCTATAGTGCCACCTAGAGGTTACACATATAAGATGGGGGTGGAGGTAAGGACAGTCACTAAACTATCACTATCATATCTGATAACCTCAATGTGTCAGGGCAGTGTGGCAGAGCAGTGGGTAGGGCTAGTGGGATGCTGAATTGCATAAGTCAGTGTCAGTGGCTCAGTAGGTAGCACACTTGCCTCTGAGGCTGGGAGATCAGAGGGCTGTGAGTTCAGTTCCCACATCTGGCACTTGGGTTAATGTCCCAATACTGACACTGTAGTGCAGCATGAGAGGGGTGCTGCACTTCTGAGGTGCCGTCTTTTGGATGAGACGTTAAACCGAGGTCCCATCTGCCTGGATTGGTGGTAGTTCAGGTGGATGTTAAAGATCCCATGGCACTTATTGAAAAGAGTAGGGGAATTTCCCCGGTGTCCTGGCCTCATTCACTAAAAATACCACCAACAGCTTAATCTGGTTCAAGGTCAGTTGGCATTCATCTGTATCCCCTTCCCCCGGGTTGTGCCTGAAAATAGGCAGGATTTGTCTAGTGCACTTACCCGGTCAACAAAAACTAAATAAATAAATAAGGAGGGGGTGTATCCAGCAGGAGGAGGGGGAAGGTGGTGTTGCCACTGTAACACTCACTGGTAAGGCCTTACCTGAATTATGATGCCCAGTTTTGGGGGCCGCACCTCAGAAAGGACACAGACAGGGTAGAAGAAGTCCAAAGGAGGGAAATTAAAATGGTGCAGGGGTTGCATGAGCTCTATGAGTAGAAACTGGGGATCTCAACTTGCAAACCCTGGAAGAGAGGAGAGTGAGAGGTGACATGATAGAGACCTACAGGTACCTCACAGGGGTGACCAGAGTGCAGGAGAGAAGTCTGTTTCAGATGAGAAGGAGCACCAGGACCAGGGGGCATGCAATGACGCTCGAGAGGGGGAAATGTAAGAGAGATGTGGGAAATATTTCTTCACTGAAAGGGTGGCAGATGCCTGAAACAGACTGCCAGTGGAAGTGGTGAAAGTGAAAACAGTGCGGACCTTCAAGTATGTGTGGGATAGACATAGAGGTGTATTAAAAACAGGCAGGGAGGAGGGAGGGTTGCTGGGTCTGTGTAAACAAATTAGGCAGGGAACATCTGGTCAAACTGGGTGGGCCAAGCGATCCTGTTCTGCTAACAAATTCTGTTTTTTTTGTTACTATGTATACATTTCACCGTGTTTTCATTTTTTTTTTAATCACTGTTTCCCCCCCCTCCCCCATCTGCTTGGCCACCAGACAACCCCACTGACAAAACTGAAACCTACAGAGTCCCTTACCTGTCCTGCAGTAAACCCCCTGCAGTGGGACCTTATTCCTGGAAATTAAATAAACTAAAAGAAAGACTCTGCAGGTCATACCTCGTAACTTGCTGGCTGAACACTGATAAACGTATTCAGTGCCTTTCTGTTCTTCCCTAACTCCCTTATCCATTTCTTCATCTCTACAATTATCAGGCGGGATCCGAACCAAGCACTTCAGCACAGGGACAGAGTGACTGGCAGCTGAGCATGTAGGAGAGTTAGATACACTCACTGAGGCTGTCCCAGTTCACATCGGTCTTTAGTTCTTGCAGAAGTGATTTTCGGCTGAAGCTCTCTGCGCGCATCTTTCATGGAAAGATCATTTCCCAGTCGTGTTTAGGAGTGGAAAATGTGTAACAAAATTGAAAATGTGAAAACAAGGCCATGTAATACTGAAAAACTCATGAATCCATTTTTCTTTCCCTGTATTAGAAAGATACTGATTTGAGTGTTACAGTGTCAGGCAGACATGGACCTAAATGCCTGTGGTGTGATTGCCTGGCCTCAGAGAAATTATTCAGTCAGAGCGTTGACAGGGGTCTCGTCATCCCTTGGAGAGAAATGGGGGGCTGTAGTTCCCCCTATGGAGATTAAGAATGCCATAGCATGTTGCAAGTCTATTCTAGAGTGCACCGCATTTGCTGGAATGAAAGATGTCCAGTTGTGTGGGCGACTGCAGCAATTACTGTATGTCTTATCCCTCTAAGTTCTCAGTGGACCTTGGGGAAGGGGGGCACACACATAAAGAGAGAATTTAATAGAGTCTAAGATGGATGCTACACATCACTTGATAGATACAGAAGCTGTGGTATTTCCCCAGGCCCTCCAAGCCCAGCTGAATCAAGTAGCTGGGTCGCACATACTACAGACTGCAATTTATTTATGCAGGAAAGTGCAGCTCAGATGCAGCATCTTGTTTCACTGGTGAGTGAGCTGAGTGGACAGCAACACATGGAGGTCATATGACCTGCTCAGGGATGATCACTCGGTGAGTCAGGGGTTGTGATGGGATTCGAACCTGGGGCCTCCTGGGTCACAGCTCATTGCTATAACTACCAGACGTTAGTTACATTTCCTACATCCTGGTGTGTGAGTTCTCTGTGCCTCATCTATTGAGGCAGCTAATCACGTGCTACTGGACTCACGATCTATTCACTCAGACTAGCCATCCATCAAATATAGTAATTTCAAGGGGGGGGGGGGGAGAGAAGCAAAATCAACTGTAAATCACCTCAGCTCTATGGAATCCTGTTCAGTTTCATTATCTTGAGCCCCCCCCCCCAAGTTCTGTAATTTTATATCCCCTTCCCTTCCACTGAAACATACTTCCTCCCAGCTCTAGGGTCTGGTCTCAAAAGTTGTCTACAGAAGATTATGTTCTTAGGAGGCAGAGAAAGACCAGCAATTATCTGCACCAAGTGTGACAGCTATCAGGAAATTGTCTATTGTTCAGTGTAATTCTGTTTATTTCCCTACAGCGTCTCTCATGCATTGTATCACACACCACAGTACAGAAGATAACCGTATAGTGCGAGTGCAAAGTGCATAGTCGGGCACAGACGAATGCACAGCAGTCAAACATGACCTAAGGTATTCACAGAACCATGGGTGAAAACACAGATTTTCAGCAAGGATCTGAACAGCAGAAATGAGTCCCATAGCCACAACTCAGAAGAGAAACTATTCCAGAGGGCAGACCATCATTTGAGAAGACTTGTTTGACAAGTGTGGCAACACTGGTGATCGGAATGCAGAGGAGTCTGATAAAGGAACAAAGACTCTGTGAAAGATTGTGTAGTACTGGCAAGAGAGGTTGGTTAGGGCAAGGACATGGAGAGATGTAAGCATGGGAAGGGCAGCTTTATGGAAACAGAAACAGAGAATTTTTGGGGCAGATAAGGACCGCTTGGCCCCCTTAGTCTGCCCATTTGTCCCTGTATATACTGTCAAGGCAGACTTTACGTGATCTTCAGATACCCCCCCCTTCCCAACCAAGGCTCCCTCGTGCCTATCCCATGCTTGTTTGAAGACCACCAATGTTTTCACCTCCACTACCTTTGCTGGAAGACTTTCCATGCATCCATTACTCTTTCAGTGAAGAAGTACCTCCTATGGCCAGCCGGTGGCGCTGAGGACTAAGGCTCTGGATGCCTAACTTCTTGTTACCCCGGCGACCCAGGTTCAGGAATGAGCTTGAGTCATCAGAGGTCAGTGCGGGGGAGGGGCGGAGCTGGATGGGGCTGCCGACAGGCACGCTCTCCTCTCCAGGGAGGTGGGATGGCTCCTCTCAGCTGATGGCTGCCACATGGTGGAGGCTGGGGACAGCACGGGCCAAGAGAGGAGACAGGCACTAGGCCAATGGGTTGGGAGGAAGGGGACTGTTACTGGGGCCGTGGGACTGATGAGTGTCTCCATATGCATGCGTGCCCACTCCCGAGGCCCTTGGGAGAAAATGGTGGAAGACAAAACATCACCAGCAGCAGGATGGTGACTGACTCGCTGCAGGCACCGCTCCTGGACTGGGCTTAAGATGAGCCACGGTAATTCCGAGGGACAGGGCTGGGGGGGTCGGTCTGATGGGGGCTAAGCCAGGTGAAGGTGAGAAAATGTTGTACGATAACAAAAAAAAAGAAGTACCTCCTCACATCCCCCCTAAATGTTTCCCCTTCTAGCTTCACTGCATGTCTCCCTTGTTCTCTTGCACCTTCTCCTCTGAAAAAAATGCTCCCCTCTTGTACCTTATTCAGCCCTGTGAGGTATTTCTAAGTCTCTATCATATCCCCCATTCTCTCTTTTAAAATGTACATATTGAGATCCCTCAGTCTTTCCTTATAAGGCTTCTGATGCCACCTCTGCACCATTTTAGTTGCTCTCCTCTGGACAGCCTCTACCCTGTTTATATCCTTCCTCAGATGTGGTCTCCAGAACTGAACACAGGACTCCAGTTGGGGTCTCTCCAGTTATCTATACAGTGTCAATACCACTTCCCTCCTTCTGTGTGATAGTCCTCTTCCTATGCACCCCAGCATCCCACAGACCCTACCTATTGCCTTGTCACACTGCCTCACCACCTTACGGTCATCAGATGGTCCCTTTCCTGTTTGGTGACTGACAATACCTCTTCTCCCATTTTATACTCTGCTTCCGGCTTTCTGTGCCCCTGGTGCATGATTTTGCACTTTTTAGCACTGAAACACAGAATCCGTACTCTTGCCCACTCCCTGAGCTTCCTCAGGTCTCTGCATATTTTCTCCATCCCCTCTGGAGTGTCCACCCTATTGCAGATTTTCATGTCATCTGCAAAGAGGCTTACCTTTATTTTTATTTATCGAAATGTTTCACCAGGAAGGCATGCTGAGCAACAAGTTGCTCATCTTCCGGTACGACCTGGGGGGTAGGGAACAATGAGATAGAATACAGAGAAATGTTACAATGTTGGAATACAATTTGCTTACTTGCATTCAATGAGAGCAGGAGGGATTACAGGTGGATATCATTGGCTAACATTCTAACAGTGAATGGTGGGTTGCTTGACCAATTATCTTCTTCATTGGATTGGCTCGTCATTGCCATGCCACTCAGTCCTCAGATTGTGGGTGCTGGAAGGAGGAGGTGGCTGCAGCTGGGTGGGAGGGTGTGAATTGTATTAATGAAATGGATTAGTGCTTCCCTTCTAGCTCTTCAGCAATTTCACTTATGAAGACACAGAAAAAGACTGATCCCACTACTGAGCCCTGTGGTACCTCACTGGTCACTCTCCCTTCCCCAAGTGATTTCTATCATTACTCTCTGTCACCTATCCATCAACCAATTTCGTACCCAGTTTACCACCTTAGCACCCACCTCCAAACTACCATGCTTTTTTCTGCATGCCCTGTGCAACTGGGACCCAGTGGACACATAAGCAATAAGACAGGACAGGGTGTGCAGTAAGACAGATCTTACCGCATGATCCAGGGGAGGTTTCACACAAGGTGATGCAGAGTGCTTCGACCACCTGGGAAGTGTGGCAAGATCTGTTTTAATGTTTACCCTTGAGAGGGCTACTGGGCTTATAAAATGGTTTGTTTGGACAGAAGAATGTTTGAGCGAGACATTTTATAAGTTTAAAATACAACTGTTAATTTGGTTGACAGCCAAGCTGAGCGGGTTTTACTATGAGCAAGCGCATGAGCATTTTCATTCAGAAGAAGGTGGCTGGCCGTGGTGCAAGGTGGGTTGCTTGACCAGTTAGCTTCATCATTGGATTGGCTTGTTATTGCCATGCCACAAGAGGCCCCAGATTTTGGGTGCTGGAGGAAGGAGGTGCTGCAGCTTGGTGGGAGGGTGTGAATTGTATTAATGAAATGGATCGGCCCAAATAAGTGCTGAAAGACGGCAGCTGGCCATGGAGGTAGCCAGGCTGTGCTGGCTGCCCCTTGTGGGATTTTTTTCTGCTTGTCGGTGCTGGAGGGGGGAAGGAGGATGGGATGGATTCTTACAGAGGATGGGTTATGAGGGAGTTTTTTTTTAATCACAGAGGCCCTTTTTTTTTAACTTTTTGCTGCACTGGAACCTAAATACCGAATATTTAGGGCCCAAAATATAATATGTGGCTTGAATATTCCAGGATAATGTATTAGCACACCACTAGTAATAACAGTGTTCCAGTGTTCTATGGGGGTGAGTAATGAATATTAGTTTCTGCATACCACAAATATTAGGCTTCCCAAATATTTGCCAAAATAACAAATAGTTTTCAATAGTTGCATTCAGCTAAGGGTATTCATAAATTAATAAAAAATAAATACCCCTCCCCAGATGGCCAAGGTAGTCTCCTGGCCACCCTCTCTTCCTGTTCCAAGCTTTTCCTGCCCACTTCTCCCTGCCTTGCTTGCAGCCCTGAAAATGGATAAGGCTTCAGGGCCAGATGGGTTGTACCCAAGGGTGCTCAGGAATTGGCATTAAAATTGGCTAAACCACCGGCAGGGCTATTCAAAAGCTCCGTACAGTCAGGGGTGGTTCAGAAGGACTGGCTGAAAGTGGACGTGGTGCCGCTCCACAAGGGAGAGGACAGGTAGGAACATGGAAATTACAGGCCCGTCAGTCTTACCACCACTGTAGGTAAACTGATGGAGACCCTAGTCAGAGAGGACCTAGTAGAGAAATGAGCTCCAGGATAGCAAGCAGTGCTGGTTCGTGGCACAGATGTCTTGTCAGACCAAACTGTTAGTATTCTTTGACTGGGTAACCAGGGTAGTAGATAACGGACAAGCAGTAGATTTACGCTACTTTGGTTTCAGCAAAGCATTCTATACAGTGCCACACAGAAAGTTGGTGAAGAATGTTTTGGGTCTGGGAGCAAAAAATTACCTAGTTAAATGGTGGAAAGTTGGTTAGTTGGGGGGAGACAGCAGAGGGTGGTGATAAATGAAGTCAAACTGGGGAAAGGAAGGTCACAAGTGTAGTACTGCAGGGGTCTGTTATGGGACCAGTTCTTTTCAATATGTTCATCACTGACACAAGAGAAGGAGTACGGGGCAAGGTGTGTCTCTCTGCAGATGGCACTAAACTCTGTGGCAGGGAAGACAGAGGGAAGGGGGTAAGGGAGTTGCAGAATGACCTGCAAAGGTTACAGAGGCAGTCTAAGGTCTGGTAGCTGCAATTCAATGCCAAAAAGTGCAAGGTGATGCAAATAGGGAACAAGAACCCCAGGAATACTAAATGGGAGGGGTTAAGCTGGCCACTACTTCACAGAAAAATGACCTGGGAGGCCATCATAAGTGACTCATCAAACCAGTCAACATAACAAGGCTAACAGCAAGGCAACCAGAATGTTGCGGTGTATTGGAAGGGGGCTCGTTAGCAGGAGGAAAAAGGTAATACTATCTCTGAACTGATCACTGGTGAGATCCCATCTGAGTACTGTGGCCAGTTCTGGAGTACTCGCCTGAGGAAAGACAGAGACAGGCTGGAGACAGTGCAGCATAGAGTAATCAAAATGATTTAGGGCCAACAGGGCAGGTTCTGTGAGGACTGGCTTAGGACACTGAACATGTGCTCACTGTAGGCCAGAGGTGACGTGACAGGCATAAACAGTATGGCGCAGTGGTTTAAGGTTCTGAGCTGCACATCTGGAGACCTGGGTTTGAATCCCACAGCCCCCACTAGCACACTGTGTGACTAAGCAAGTCACTTAACTTCCTCGTGCTCCCAGGTTGCACCTGCAAACAAGCTTTCAGCTTAGTGTGTCTCACCTGGTAAAATAACTGGTTAAAAAAAACAAAACAAGGTGAGCTGTTTAGCAGGAATGGTGGGCCAAAAACAAGGGGACATGAATATAAGCTGGTGGGGAGTGAGATTTGTGATGGATGCTGGAAAGTTTTACACTACCGAGAAAGTGGGTGAGCCGTGGAACAGCCTACCAACAGAGATGCTGGGTGCAAAGACCATTAATGGGTTCAAGCGCTGCTGAGGCAGAGCAAAAGGTGTCATCATTTCCTCAGGGATCTCCGTCAGGCAGGCAGTTTGTGTGTTGGGGGGGGGGGGGCTGAAAACCCATCTGAAAAATAGGTCATGGGGTAAAGTAGGGTACAACTGGGCAAACTGGATGGACCAATGCTAATTTTCTGCTAACATTGTCTATGTTTCTATGTTTCCCCAGTGTCCCAAACAGAGTTTAAAAATAAAGAAACTGATGGTCAACTCTGGGCATCTCATCAAGAGCTGAGAGTATCTTTATTATGACACTTCCTCCCTAGCAAAACTAATCCATTCCTTCAAACTTAAAAAATGACGATCGAAGGTATAAAATTATAATCTGGGTTGCACCTCTAAATGAGCCTGGGCTCAGTGAGTCTTTCCCAGTCACCAAGTTTAAAAAAAATAAATAAATAACGCACAAGGCTACAAGTTCATGTCATGGGGCCACCAGTCATGTTGGCACTGCTGTTCTATCTCCGCAGGTGATGGAAGCCTGCTTCCTGCTTTAACAGGAGTGTCTTCCTGCATGTTCGTTGGGTGTGATGACTGTGATTTTTTATTTTTGTTTTGCTCCTCCATCTGACAGAGCAGATGTACTGTCATTCTGGCCATACAGGATGTCATGAAGCCTGATGGAGGGGGGCTTTCCCTTTAGTTTCTCCTGCTGCAGTTCCCTTCACCCTGGGCATGTTTGTGCTGGGACAACTGTTTCACAACTTCCCTCTCATCCCTATGCCCAATCTGCAGCTTTACTGGCTGTACTCCTACACGAAGTGGTGAAAGAGTGAGGAGTGAGGCAATGTAGCCCTCCCTCCCTCCTCCTCGTCGGAGAATATCCACTGGAACACTTGATCGTCTTGCCCCTGGCCAGCCCCCAATGTCTCAGGCTAATTTTCCAAACCTGGGTCACAGTTGCTGTGAACTGTATCTGTCTGTCGCTACACCTTTAGACCAGCAACCGTAACATTCTTGCATATAAAGTATACTGGAAAAAGGGGTTATAGGGTTGTGAGAAGTAGGCTGTCTGCCCCTAGCACTGCAAGTCATTCTGAAACACAATTTCAAAAGAAAAGGATCTGTCCAAATGGTGTGTTGGCAGCTCATCACATGGCCACCTGTGAGATGGAGGTTTGCAACCAATCCTTGTACTCCCATGCTGGGGCTTGCAGGGAACTTAGTGCATTGCATGGGTGAGGCCGGCTCCCAGCGAGTGATGGAACGGGCTGCCTGGCGCCATCCCTCCTCGCTGACCGACACACAGAGTGGTAGTGGTGTTGACTATATATGCAGGTGCTCTCCCGCCTCCCTGGTCTAGAGTCAAATACTCTCTGTGTTGCCTTGGATAAGTCATTTAACTTACCAGTTCTCCAGTCCACCCAGCTCTAGAAATAACAGAAGCAAGAATCCTCTGAAAATAAGTTGTTGTAACTCTGGCGGGCTATCCTGGGTAAATAAATCTAAGCAATAATACCTGACAGGATGGGCAGTATTGTGCTATACCGGACCACCCAGGAGCAAAATGAGGCCTGACGCCGCAGGTGGATGGTCTTATAGCCCCTGGAAGGTCTGGTATAACACAATACTGCCCACCCTGGGGGCTATTATTGTGCTTAGAAAATGGCACTGTAAAAAATTAATTAATTTAAAAAATTATTACTAAAAAATTAGTTTTTCAAATAAGTTTAGTCATAAAATAGTTTTTCCGGCTACTTTAGAATGTTGTGGTTTCTTTTGTTTTTTAAGCTATGGAGTTTTGACATATTGGAGGCTGTATGCAGTTACACCACAACCCCCATCATGCAGCACTTTTGTTTCTGATCGTTGCTTTTTTAAGTTGCCGTTAGCAAGATAGGAACAATAGCAAGCAGGGGACTGAGCAAGTAGATAAGCATGTACACCCCACCCCACTATGTAGAAGCACTGTCACAACTGACTGCTCTTTAGTTTTGTTCCTTTTAATATCTTTTTTTTTTTTTAGTTTTGCTTTAGTTTTTTTTTAAAGTTGTATACCTACTAGCATGACGAAAGGAGAGAGGACAAGTGAGGGAGCGAGCGATGGAGTGGCGGGCTGAGTAGTTCAAAGCCGTGGCAGAGTCCGAGAAGTGAAGATCAACGGCAAGCGGAGGAGTGAGTGAAACAACCCTCAAGGACTACGGTGTCCAGGACTGCACAGCAAAACAAATAATTAATGTAGTAAAGATGGCTCTTTTACAAATAAAGTTATCGAGAGAGGGAGGAGCAAGAGGGTGGGAGGTGGTGAGCGTGCAGGAGACTGATGGGCAAGTGGTAGCCATAACGCTTCCAAAGCAGTACTTTCCCCAAGTTCGTCTTCCTGGAGATGAAGACACGCTGTCCTAATTCATCAGCTGGGATTTGGGGGGATGCTTAATTTCTGAAAAAGACCGGGCAGCAGCAGGGACGAGCAAGAGCGTGGTCGGCTCTCGCTCTCCCAGACTCGCACTATGCCAACTTCTCCATCTCTGCCTGACTGGCACTGCATCCTAAACCACGACAACAACCATAGTGCTATCCCCATGTAGCTTTCCAGCTAACAGCCTCTCGCTCTCTGAACCGAATGCCCGCTTCCCCGCAACAGAGCAACATAGCGCTAAACACGCTGATGGAACTAGATGCTACTGTTGATTTTTTTTAAAAAGAACTAAAAAGAAATGTAAGAAGCAGCTGCTGCCACTGGACTTAGGAGCACTGGGGGACCAGTCGCTCTCGCTAAGCGAGAAGAAAAACATGGTGGACATTTGACACTCAGGAACTTTTAGCCAATTTTAAAGCAGGCTGGGTACACTGATAGTGACTGAGTGAAGGGGCTGGCACTTGTTATCTACTGGGCTCTACTGTCACATAGACTAGGGATTTTGTTAGGGAACTGATCAATCAGAAGCCAGGATTTTACAAGCCCATTTTCTAATGCCAAATAGATCCTCACTGCAAGACGTTAAGATGTACATTGGTCTAATGCAACTGCAATCCACAACTGGGATGTTCATGACTATAATCCTCCCTGTATGTACAAATGCTGCTTCATGAAAAAAGTGGAATTTCAACAAAAAAAATGCTCACTGTAAGGCAAGGGCAATTTAATTTTTCTGGCGTTCTTGGCTCCATGCCGCTAAGCAATCGGGCACACCTCTGGCAACCTGGGTTCACACCCATAGCCCAGGACATCAGCAGCAGAGGCTGCCAGGGAAGGAGTCGAAGCATCCATCAGATGATTCTCGCCCACAGAGCTGGTGACTGCATTCCTCTTCGATAGCTGCTCCTGGTGGTGGCTTTGTGGAGACACTCCTGAAAGTGTGGGTGACCACACACACCCCAGTAAGCTGCTGCAGTAGTGCACATGCAGGTGGTGGGTGGGGTCCTGGACATGGAAAAAGGGTTGCACTGGGTATCCTAAGTGACGGCTTCTGAGGCAGGCCCTCCCATGCTACCAGGCCCCCAAAGTGGGCCTGCCATTCCACCTCTGGCTGTCGTATGCAGAACAAGGTGCTTCCTTCCTGATGGCAACAGGAAGGGCCCCCAACAGGGATAAATCAGATCTGCTTTATGTCAGTGGTACCGGAGGCCTGCAGAAGGGTTCAGCTGTGCAGGGTGAACCTGGTGGGCAGTGCTAGTGTGCCACGTGGAGTGCTTGAAAGAGTGGGCACCCACAGCAGTAAGAGTAAAAAAAGGTTAACATTATAAATTAAATCATCAACACAATTATAATTGCAACCGGTTAATGTAGGCTAAGAAAAACAGATGTGATTTGAGTGCCTTTTTAAAGATCTACACTGATGGGGTATTAAGAATATAGAATCGCAGATTTTTCTAGACCACAGATGCAGCCACCGCTAAGGCTCTGTCCCCAGAGAGCTTTAATCTCAAACATGGGACAGATAACAAACCCACCTCAGCAGAAGAAAGAGGGTGGATGGGACGTACATGGACAAAGAGCCTCCGAGGTAGCTAGGGCCTAAACCATGCAGGGTCTTGTATGTTAGCAAGCTTATCTTGAAGTCAACACATCACCGAATAGGCAGCCAATGCACGTCAGGTGGCACCAGTGTAACATGCTCCAACTACGAGGTCCCAGCAATCAGCCAGGCCACCATATTCTAGACCACCTGCAGGTGGCATATCACACCTCCAGATACACCCTAGGGAAAGAGCACTGCTAGAGTCCAGTCTGGTCTGGTGCAAAGAATCAGTGCAGCAGCCTTTCACCAATAGACGACTCTTCCAATAGCCTCTGCCCAGTACAGGGCTCTTCCAGTACAGCCTCTGCGCACAAGATAGCTCATCCATTACAATCTCAATCCACTAGAGGGTGTCTGTGTTGTAGCATATCACCCCTAGCGGGCTCTTCCATTGCAGCCTCCTACTCGTAGAAGGCTCTTCCACTTCAACTGCTGCCCACTTAAGAGCTCCTCATTTGCAACCTCTGGCCACTGAAGTGCTCTTCCATCCCAACCTCTTACTACAAAAGGATTATTTTCACAGACTACTTTATCAGATATAACAATAATCTTATCAAAATAAGAGGTGCTCAGTCCATGTGGGAAGCTCTGAACAACTGACTGGTATAAAATAGTATTACACTAAATATCTGGGGAACAAGACACCCAGGGAGGAGTTGCCTGCTCTCCCAAACACATTTTTATATAATTTTGTTAATTATGTAATGATGCTCTCTCTGGGAAAACCTCATTTACAGTAAGCGTACCACAGGAATTAAACATGATCCCAGTGGCATACAGCAAGGTATAATTAACACTCCCCTGTTGCACATTCATTCATCAGGATAAATTACATGAATTGATACAATTACAAGGCTTATGCAAATAGAAGTTTAAGTGTTTCATGGCCACAGCCTGTCCAAATCTTTTAGATTTTGAGGAAGTAAATCCCATTGCCCAACGCCTTTCTCTTCCAGTATGTTTCCTGGAGAGGCAGTGTAGCCAAGTGGTTAGAGTACACTGAAGATCCAGCTTTGAACCCCACAACAACCACTTACACACTATGTTTAAGCTTCTCTTTCTTTTTATTTTTAAATTTCATTTTTATTGAGTGAGACATAGTAGTACAGACTAGAGATTTCGTTAGGCTCTTACAATGCTATACCAACTGAAAAATATGTATCCTTTTAACAGCAAGAAACAAAATCAATTACTTTTCATGTTTGTTACACATCACCACTTGTATCTAATACCAAGGACTTCTTTCCACAGCCCTATGAAGTATGTTATAATTTGTTATATGTAAGGCAGGCGGCCAGACCCCATCCATGAATAAACTAAATTGTCAAGGGGACCCTTGCTGCATCCCCCCCCCCCCCAAAAGTAAGTAAATTAGGAGGAACCTGACCTCTCTGGGTAATTTAACCTTTATTTAACCCTCCTCCCTCTTCAGGGCACAAATTCCGGGTCTACCAAAGATAAATACATTACCCATCTACACCATTTAACTTCAGAAGAACCATGTTTGTTATGTACTTCAGCAGTGAGGCTTTCCAAGTTATATTTTAAGCTTCTCTCTCTCTCTCTCTTTTTAACCTTACCCTGTGTTGCTTAACCTTCCCTGAAGTATTCCTGAACCTCCCTCTATGCCATTTAACCTCCTTGTGCTTGCCTAATGACTGATGCTGGTGTTCAAGGGTTGTAATGCAGACTGGAATACACTGTGCATGAAAGGTGCTACATAAAATTCAGAGGTACTAAAGTGAATGAGGATGAAGTATGGCTGAAAGGTGCTCAGCCTCTAATAATGCATATGGTGGACTGAGCCATGGGTGATGTCCACCTGTCCTCGGTATGTATTTTAATACACACTATATACAACAAAATAGCACACCGCCTTGCTTAACCTGCCAGGACTGATTGAGATCTAATGCAGCTCATGATCTCAATTGTTACCTGCAGATTAAGCATGGAAATGCACTGTTTTACAGTATAAATATTAAAGTACATAATAAGAGCAGATAGATGTCCCCTGCCACTCAGCCCACCGTGAGCACTGTCAGATGCTTAGATGCTGGGGACACTTGGAGTTTGATGTGGCCGTCATGGTGGGGGGGGGGGGTTACAGGATCAACCAGATATAAAGTGAGTTTAACTGCAGTGTAAGTAATAAAAAAAGCTTGTTTATTCATGCAGACTACTTAATCAAGACCTGTAGGCCTCAGTGCATCTGTTTGGGGGTGCTGAGAGTTCCCATTTAAGAAAAAAGCATAATACTTTTGAAAATTAGTTTAACAACTGATGTGACTGTTTTGTTTATCTTGTTAGAATGTGATATAAAAACTAGATAGTCCGGGCACTCACCAAACCAATAAGGACTGACGCATGGCTCAAAAATCTGAAAAAGGCAAATTTATTTAAGCATAAAAAGGCATGCCTTTTTATGCTTAAATAAATTTGCTTTTTTCAGATTTTGGAGTCATGCGTCAATCCTTATTGGTTTGGTGAGTGCCCGACTATCTAGTTTTTTGTACTTGTTTTTTGTCAGAAGCACCACCTCTCCCAGTGCAGCTTCTTTGCGAGTGTACATTAGAATGTGATGCAAAGCTTCCAAGTTAACAGTAACACTCCTCAAATGAGGGATCTCCTGATTTTGTCCACGTGTCCCTCATGAGTAAGTCTGAGATGCTAGAACAGCAGTGCTAAACCCGTTAGAAGACAAGAGGAACAGTCTGTTCTCTGCTTCTAATGATTTGGGGGAATCAAAATGGAGTCAAAAGAAGCAGGAAGTAGAAAAATGGACAAAATCCGGGAGCCTCCCCTGAGGGCAGAGACTTGGAAAGTACAATATATCTGATATTATACATTTCTGTTGCTATTATGCAAATGTTCATCTTTTCAGTGCATTGTTACCACAGAGTTCTATAGAACTTTTGTTGCTTTTTGCATTTTTGCTGGGGTACAGAAACCTGTTTGCACAGATATGAGACAAGCTGAATCACTGCACGGTCATATGATCCAGATTCCACAATCACAGTGCAGTATTTCTATGAGCAGTTTATATAATATGAAAATGTTCATTTGTTTGTATAAGTGACCGCATGGCTAATAGTTTCCTTGTCTCAGTGCTCCAGCAAAGTCAATTGGGTGGATCTGGTAGGTCCACTTAGCATCCCCCCATTCTGGATCTGCCTCACGGGGTGGGGTGGTTGAACAAGGACTAATCAAAACACAGACTGGGGCATAGCTCCCCAGATGAGTAACCCAGAAAAGGTGATCTCTGCATTTCTTGCTTCTTTGCCTGGTAGATCTACATAAGCCTGCTGAAGGAGTTAAAGAATCATCAGGTGCCTTGACCTAAGGCTGACTCTCAAAGGGAAGAGAATTCAGCAGGTTGAAAGTGAGCCAGAATCTCCAAAGGAAGGAGCCAAAATGGAATTTAAAGGTTTGTACAAATGTCCCACTATCATGGCACTTCTCCCCTTGTGGCAGTGAGGGAAGGGTTACTCTGGAAACTGGGGACAGTGGAAGACCTGAGGAGCCTGGAAATCATGAGCAGTAGCATAGGCTGAGTCCAACAAGGAGCAGGAGTATAGGGATGGAGCAAAACAAACATGGCCAAGCTGACACCATACCTTTCAGCCTTTTGCCACTGATATAAGAGACATGAACACTGAAAATATGGGGCACTGGCTGTCGAAATGTGGGACACATCATCGAACATGGAGGTGCAAGCTTAGAAGAACATTGTGAAATCTGATACTTTCATTTGTGAAGCATTAGCTTCATAAACTGTAATATCTGGTGTGGGGTTAGAGCTGCCACTCACAATGTCAGCAATCCGGGTTTGGGAATGACCTGGGTTATTTTTGCGGGAGGACTGTTGGAGCATCCCAGAGGATGCTCGCTTCCTTGGGGAGGGAGAGTGTCCACTCCCTGACGTGCTAGCAACACCTGGTGGTCCACAGGTGGCATAGGTAACTTAGAGGTAGCAGTAGGTAGGGGAGATGCACTATGCTCTGTGACCCACACAGCCATCGTGTGCTTGCATCACTTGTTAATGCTGGCACCTCAGGGAGGGAGAAACAGCTGGAAAAGTGGCCACGGCAGGATGTCACCTACTCCCTGCTGGCCCCACACTGCTGACCAGGAGCAATCCTGAGTGGTAAAATGAGGGACATACCTCATAATGTGCGACAGTGGACACATATGACTTGTACTTAGAAAACTGTACACGGATAGTGGGGTACCATTTATTGATTCAACATAGATATAGTAAATAAATGTAATAGGATACACGTTTTTGGGGCCACCCAGGTTCCTCATGGTCTGAAAGCTCATCTCTTTTAACATCAAGGTACAATATTTATGTTGACTGGCCCCAAAAGGTGCCAGACTATCCAGTAAGTCATTTTATGGCTGCATAGCGAGGCCTATGCTGACATAGTGCAATTACATTGAAAAGGGGGCTTTGGTAGCGCATGACTGTGAGTGGGGGAGGGGGAGCACGTGACTGCAGCGGGGGGGAGGGCTTTGGTAGCATCCAGATCCAATCTCCTAAACATGATTTTTTCCAAAGTCACAGTCATTTTCTCTCTCTCTCATGGGCATGTACGCACTACCCTGTAAGAGTACAGAGAGAGAGAGCGAGAGAGAGCATGCAAATCTCCTAAGCATGTTTTTTTCCCAAAGTCATGGTGATTCTCTCTCTCTCATGAACCGCACCACCCTGTAAGAGAATAGAGAAAGAAAGCACAAGTGATTTTGCTCTTTTTTTTTTTAATCTGTCACAACATTTGACAATGTAGCATGGCATCTGACAATTTTTCACTTCTCTCCCTCTCTCTCTCTCTCTCGTGACCCACACCACCCTGTAAGAGGACAAAGAGAGAGCGCACAAGTGATTGCTCTTTTTTTTTTTAAAGGGAGACAGATATGTAGTGCCATCATTTTTTGAGCAGGTTCAATAAATAAATTATTGTAGACCAAAGTTTCTTTATTTCAATGTGATGTATTTTGTTTCTTAAAAAACAAGCAGCATTTTTAAATACACTGATGAACATAATTCAGCACAGGCCACCTGAAAACTGGACCGCAGCTCAAGTACAAGCTTGGCCCTGTGTCAAACACAGACGAACAGTTACTCACAGGGAGGAGCAAGTCACGGTCTCGGCAGCATGTGCTAGCTTCTGTGAACATGCTCACTCACTACAGCACACGTTACTAAAGAACAGGGAACAGTCACTGCCATGTTTCTCTCTCATCTGACTTCATACAAAGGTTCATACAAAGGTATTTGGGAGCAAAGAAGACCCAAAGAAATAGCCCATAACCGCTCCCATCCAACAACCCTTAATAGGAGATGTATCTTCTTTCCATTATATAGTTATCCAACCGTTTTCTGAATTGAGTCTTGGACTCAGAGCAGTGCCTCTGAGCTCGTTCAAGGGGGACACCACTCTCTGTGTAAAGAAGGCTTTCCTTCTATTTGTGTTGTATTTTATGTGTCTAAGCTGAAGTGGGTAACCCCCTGGTCCCTTTAGTGTCATTTTTAAATTGGAGGTTTAGTTTGTTTAATATATAAACGTCCCCCATTATATCGTAACATAATAGTAGTAGTAAATCCCCCAACTCTTCTTATCTCAAGTGACATAAGCTTTAATTGTTTCAATCGCCCTTCATAGAGGATATTTTTAATATTTTATATATAGAGGAGAATGTATGGACAGCGGTGTGTAACAACACTATGTTTGCCTTCGAGTGGTTCCCTTGGCGACTCTGTTAAACCTCGAGAGCGAAGCTCGAGAGGTTTACAGGGTAGCCAAGGGAACCACGAGAAGGCAAATGCAGCATTGTTGCACACCCCTGACCATACGTTGTCTTTTTATAGTGTGTGGTCAGCGGAGAAACAAAAAATTATGCCAGTGTTGGAAACAATCTAGTACTATACAACAGGCTGCAGGCTTACCTTACGGTGAAGGATGACATATCTGTTTATGGGTTTTCAAAGCGAGCATTTTTATTTCTAAACTTTTTAAACATAGGAATGTTTGGCTGTTATGGGGATCATGGCAACAGCATCACATGGTAGTTCAAGTCTGTTACACTTTCGATGTGATGCATCGTCGATAGTATAACAAGAGTGTGATGTCACATCGACAGTGTAACAACGCTGTAAAAAGATGATTTTTGGGCCATAACAGCGTTCTACCATATATTATATTATTTTTGTGGCTTGTCTTTGAACTCTTTCTATGTTTGCCACAGCTCCCTTTGCTGTGGGACCCCACACTGGGGCCCCATAATCCAGAATTGGTCTAAAATATGCCCATACAAGGGCATAACCACCTCCTTATTGCGACTCTTGAAGTTTCTTTATGTCCCATAACACTTGTTTGGCTTTTATAATCTGATTATTTGCATGGGAGCGATATGTTAGTTTGTGATCAATCAGATTGCCTAGATCTTTTTCTTCCTCAGATTTGCTAAGTACCTTTCCATTTATGTAATAGTTTTGCATGCTATTTTGATTCCCCAACTGGATTACACAGCACTTCTCTACGTTAAACGTCATACCCATGGATGATGCCCAGTCACAGATGCCATCCAGGTCTGCCTGTATGCCTTTAGCCCCCTCGGGGTCTGTTACTACTCTAGCCAGTTTAGTGTCGTCGGCATATTTACTAATCCAGCCACCTCCCCCCTTACCCATCGTGGACATAAAGACACTGAAGAGCACTGGCCCAGAACCGATCCCTGCAGGGCTCCACTAGTGACACCCACCTTGTCTGAGTAATATCCATTAATACACACCCTCTGGGTCCTCTCACCCATCCAGGCCCTGATCCAGCACACCACTCTGTGGTCTGTAGCTGCATCAACAAGACAACAAAGGACTTGTTGGAAGGGGACTTTATCAAACACCTTCGACAGATCCAGATAGATGCAATCCACATCCTGGCTTCTATCTAGTGCTTCCGAGATGTTTTCATAAAAGCATAGCATATTTGTTATGCATGATCTCCCCGTGACAAAACCATGTTGTTCTCTGCCCACTTGGTCAGTCTCCACAAGGTGGGCATCTATGACGTCTTTCAATATGGATTCCATCAGTTTACCCGTCACCGAGGTCAAACTAATGGGCCTATAATTTGTGCAGTCGGCCCTATCACCCTTTTTATGTATGGGCACCACATTTGCCTCTAACCAGTCTCTAGGGACGATTCCACTCACAAGCGATTTATTAAATAACACAGTCAGAGGTACTGCTATGTTAGGGGCAAGAAGCTTAAGCATCCTATTTGAGATGTTGTCTGGTCCTGCAGAATTAGCATTTTTTAAGGACTGAATTTTCTTCAGTACCATCTCAGTAGTGATTTTAATGGTCTTTAGGCCTAATACCTATTTGACTTAGCTGTTTGCTAGAAAATACTGTACCAAAATAGTCATTAAAAATGTTTGCAGCTTCAACTGGATCTTTAATGATCTCATTTCCTTTTTTTTTATAGAGCATAGATTATGTTTAGATTTCCTTAAGGAGTTGACATAACTATAGAATTGTTCCATATTGCCTTTTTTGGCTGTAGATGCCAAGTCTACCTCCATTTTTAACTTATTTTTTCTTCTCAGTCTCTTACACTTGTCCTGCACTATTTTATATTCCCTCCATACCAGAGGGTCCCCCTTATTAATTTTGTGTAAGTTATACAATTTCTGTTTTTTCTTTAAAAGTTTTAGAATATGCTTGGTTAACCATTTAGGTTTTTTCCCCATGCATTATAGATTTTGTTTTTTATTAAGTGCTTATCACATAATGTAAACGGTTCATGCTTAAATGTGTTCCACATATCCACCATAGTTTTGTTTTTTAATTTACTACCCCAATTTAGCTTTTGTAGTTCAACATTTATTTTATTAATACCTGTGGTGCCAAATGTATAGATTTCTCTACATCCTTTAGTGATGGGAATATATTGACTAAGTGTAAAAAATATCCCATTATGGTCACTGTGCCCTGGGGTTGGGGGTGGGGGTAATAGAGCAGGATGTGATATTTATTTCTTTTGTTGTCAGCACTAGAACTAATATGTTGTTTCCTCTTGTGGGGGTGTCAACATTTTGGATCATATCTACTTCTAGACACAGTTGTAAAAATTCTAGACTCTGAGGGCACCCTACCTCAAGAGCCCTCCAGTTTATATCCCCATAATTCGATCTCCCACTGGCAAAACCTTCCCTAGTTCACAAGCTATTTTTATCTCCTTATTTATTTCTTCGGAGGTCTCAATAGAGGTCGCTGGGGGCCTATAACATACACCAATAATAATATGTGAGTTATAGTCTGTTTCTATCCTAATACAAATTGTCTCAGGTCCCGTCCTCCCTTTTTTAATTTTTTCTGATACATCAGTGGAGTTCAGGGTATTTGATATATATGCAGCTACCCCTCCCCCCTTTTTTTCTTTCCTATCCAGATGATACAGGTCATATCCTGGGATATCTCGTCCCCATACATTATCTCCAGTCCACCAAGTTTCAGTGATAAACGCCATCTGTATTCTCCTACTTAGTTCTGCCTACAGCTCTTCCATTTTGTTATTTAGGCTTCTGGTGTTTAAAAGTAAGCAGCGTATATCATTTTCTTGTTTTGGTTTTCGTTTAATTAGAGGTTTTGCATTTTTACATACCAGATCCCCCCCCCCCAGGTACTTAATTTAAAGTATTCTGCAATGAGTCTTTTCTGGACTCCATATCAGTGGAGTTTCTCACAGACAGTGAGGTGAGGAATTAGGTTTTATGACAGAAACAGTATCTTTTATGAATAGTTTTACTTGTTTTAACAAGTTATAAATGACGTTTCATATCTGGTAGATCGGGATTTAGCAATGATTAGCATAAAGGCAATGCCTTGTACACCAAAATCGGACCCACTTACAGCTCCCATTACAAGTAAATATGTTGTAGTTACCCTTCATCATTCACGTAGTACCCCCGCCTATATCAACGTCACACTGGTAATATCTTCAGAATCACCTTGACTATTCAATTGCTCAACAGTCGATGACTCATGTTCTGTAACCAAAAAGGCACTTTGATCCAAGGTAGATCAAGATGTTGTTGGATTGGAGTACATTTTCTTTTGCAAACTCGATTTGCTTGCAGTGAAAATAGCTAGTGTATAACTGCCAAAAAATAATTAGTATTGTGCAAAATATGTGTCCCCCTCCCACACATCACACCTTCACCAACACATTATTTTGATTTTTTTGTTATGAATAATCATGACCTTTCTGCTACTGAGATCAACATTAGTGTGCTCTTGCAGAAATGGCAGCCCAATCTGAGGTCATGTACTGCTGCCGTTTCTGTTTTCAGACTGGACTCTGTTGCACTGACAGTTGTCAGTGAAAATAAATAGTTTTTATCCTGCATTCACTTGTTCATTGGCAGGATAAAAACTATCTTCTTTTCACTGACAACTGTCAGTGTAACAGAGTCCAGTCTGAAAACAGAAAGGGCAGTTACATCCTGCTACATGTAGTGCAGAATCTCAGACTGGACTGCCATTTCTGCAAAATCACAAGGGCTCATTTCCTCATTAACAGAAAGGTCCTGCTAATACAGGGGGAAAAAAAACAATAAAGCATTTGGATGGAGTGGTAGGTGCGGGTGCGATGTGTAGGAGAGGGATGGGATGCTCAACTCCTGAGATACAATTGTGTGTCTGTTGGCAGATAAAAAGTCATCAGATTGAACTGCCATTTCTGCAAGAGCACAAGAGTGCTCGCCTCCTCAGCAGCAGAAAGGTCATCCTTATTCATCAAAAAATAATCAAAATAATGATTTTGAGTGATGGGTGTAGTGTTGGTGAAGATGCAATGTGTGAGAGGGGGACGGGGTGTTTTGTATAATATCAAATTTGTTTTTTTCGCCAGTTATGCACTAGCTGTCTTCATAGCAAATGAGTCTGGTTTGCAAACAGTAAATGTACTTTCATTAAGCAACATCTAGATCTGCCTCAGACAGAAGTGCCATTTCAAATATAACTTTGCAGCTTTATTGGCTCTGAGCAGAATTTGTTTAACTAAACAAGAGTTTGAGCGTCAGTATGTCTCAGCTGTAGTACAGTTGTCTCTGGGCTACAAGACTGTGGGTTCAAGTCCCGTACTGCAGACATCGATTTCTATGCAGCACTGTCACTGCAGTGCAGGAATGGGAGTGGGAGGAGGCTGACGCCCTGGCTTACGTGCCATCCTTTGGACAAGACATTAAACTGAGGCCAATTCTGCCTGTTTCTAGTGGAAGTTCAAGAGTCCATAGCACTCATAACACCAGTGTCCTGGTCAGTGTTTCCTCTCTCTGTAAACTGTGCAGAGATACAGCTTCCTCCAGCGATGTTAAGGAAGCTGCTGCTATTCACTCATATTAGCTGTGGTGACTGAGCTAATTACCTGTTTTCGAAGTTCCTTAAGACACGGTATGTATAAAAGCATCAGTGATAATTTATTTTTGTTTTCTGTACAATTCATGTACCAGTGATAGGCCAGCTGAGGTGCAATATCTTGTTTGTAGTGGTGTCCTGCTTTTACCCATTTTCTCAGCTGGGTGGACTAGAAAACAGCAAGAGATTAACTGAGTAGATCAAAGTCTCACAGCATATCCGTGGCTTTGCTGGGATTCGAACCTGGGTCTCATGGTTCCTAAGACTACGTCCCAAGTCTCCCAGATCCTGAGATCATGTTCCAAGTCTTCCAGTTCCCAAGACCATGTCCTAAGTTACATGGTTCCCAAGCCCATGTATCAAGTCTCTCTGTTCTCAAGCCTGTGTCCCAAGTCTCCAGGTTTGTGAGACTGTGTCCCAGGTCTCCCAGTTCCCAAGCCCGTGTTCCAAGTCTCCCAGTTCCCAAGCCTGTGTTCCAAGTCTCCTGGTTTTCAAGACAATTAAGCAGGGGGAGACTGCATAACAGTAAGATATTGTGTGGAGAAAAAAACTAGGTCAAAACTATTGCTGAAAAGTAACAGTTCAACAAAGAACTGGATAAGATAGGGGAAGAGATACTTACAGTCAACAAGCAAGAAAGAGATCCCAGGGACATCATATCCGATGACCTCAAAGAAGCTGGTCAGTGTGACAAGGCAATCAGAAAGGCTAGTAGGATGCTGGAATGCACTGGGAGGCGGATTTCTAGCAGGAGGGAGGTGGTGCTGCCGTTCTGTCGCTCTCTGGTGAGGCCCCACCTGTTGTGCTGTGTCCAGTTCTGGAGGCTGCACCTCTGCAGGGACACTAACAGGGTGGAAGCAGTACAGAGGAGGGCAACCAAATGGTGTGAGGATTGCCCAAAAAGCCACATGAGGAAAGGCTGCAGGAACTTTTTATTCAACATATACTCCCTGAGGGAGAGAAGTGTGAGAGGAGACATGACTGAGATCAACAAGTATCTCACAGGATGAACAAGGTGCAGGTGGGATGTCTCTTTCAGAGAAAAGAAGATGGTACAACACAGAGGCATGCAATAAAGCTAAAGGGGGGAAGTTTAGGAGAGATGTGAAGAAATAACTTCTTCATGGAAAGGATGGTGGACAAATGGAACAGCCTGCCAGAAGAGGCAGCAGGGCAAAGACTGTGAGAAGCTTCAAGCATGCATGGGATAGGCACAGGGGCAAACTGGGTAGAGGGAGGGGGGAGAGAGGCAGGGACACCAGTGACCAAATAGGGTCAGAGGTGTCAGAACAGGCAGGGAAAAGGAGCAGACCTGATGAGTCTACCACTCCTTTTCTGCCAACAGAATCTTCTATGTTTCTAGCTCTGCCAGCATAGTGGTATGGTGTGGTGAAAAAGGGCCACTGGGCACACCCTAGTCCTGAGGAAGGTGTAGAGGAGGGATAGGGTTCATATCTGGCTGGGCTGGGCAGATTAACTGGCCACCCCACTACGCTATATAAAGTCTTTATTATAACTTAGTGCTGTAATGATGGCAAGGACTTTGGTTCCATCTTATCCGCCACCCCCATGCTGCATGGCAGTGACTATTCCCAAATCGAGTATGGACACACATCCCAGCTTATTAGCCAGAATGCTACCCCTACTCATGCTGGGTAACCCTCAGTGTCATTCTCCCTCAGGAATCATCCAGTCCTGCTGCGAAAACTGGGATAGTGTCAGCCTTCACGACCTCACCAGTTCAACTATTCCACATTTTAACCACCCTCTCTGTGAAGTAATGCTGTCTAATGTTTCTTCTTATCCTACAACCCCCCTCCCCCCAGTATGAGTGCATCATGTCCTCTGGTTCTACTCACACCCACTGGCTCAAGGATCTGTATGTATTCTTCCCTGTCTAGCCCTTTTAGTATTTGGAAAACTGTGACCTTTTCTCTTCTCAGCCTTCTCATCTCTACACTGCATAATTTGAGCAAGTTCAATCTCTTCCCACAGCTTTTGCCCCAGACCACTAATTACTGCCTCCATGCTCCATCCCCTGACCTAAAGAGATTGCCCCACTGGTTTGAGTCAAACAGAGAGGAGCATGCCCAGCTCTTCAGAGCTAGGAAGGAAGTAAGTTCTCTAGTGGGAATGCCTACATACAAAGATACATAGACAGTGTCGGCAGATAAGGGTCTATGGCCCACCCAGTCTGCCCATTTGAGCTTGTAAGTTCAGTTTATGTTTTCCTAGAAGTCTGTTGCCCCTTACCCCTGACCTCCAGAATTCCTTTATGTCTATCCCATGCATTCTTAAATCCCATGATTGTTTCAGCCCCCACCACTTCCTCTGGCAGGGTGTTCCACTTGTCCACCACCCGTTCTGTGAAGAATTCTTCCTCATGTTTCCTCTGAATCGTCCTCCTCCAACTTCATCCCATGCCTCTAGTCCTGGTACATCTTTTTTCACTTAAAATAGTGTTTTCCTGCACCCTGTTCCTCCCTGTGAGATACTTGTATGTCTCTATCATATCCCCTCTCTCCCTCCTCTCCTCCAGGGAGTACATGTTCAGTTCCTTCAGCCTGTCTTCATAGGACTTGTGATGCAATCCATGCACCATCTTTGTTGCCCTCCTCTGAACCTTCTCTACCCTGTCTATGTCCTTACGTAGGTATGGTCTCCAGAACTGTACACTGTACTCCAGGTGGGGCCTCACTAGTGTCTTGTATAGTGGAATTATGACCTCCCTTTTCCTGCTGGTGATGCCCTGCCTATACATCCCAGCATCCTATTTGCTTTACCTGCTGCCTTGTCACACTGTTTCCTACCTTGAGATCATCAGAGATGATAACCCCAAGATCCTTTCCTGTTTGGTGCATGCTATTCCTCACCCCCAACTGATATATCGTGCAGGGTTTTGTGCCCCATATGCATTATCTTGCACTTCTTTGCATTGAAGTTCAACTGCCAAACCCCTGACCATTCTTCAAGTTTCTGCAGGTCCCTTCTCATTCTGTCTACATCCTCTGGTGTGTCTACTCTGTTACAGAGCTTTGTGTCATCAGCGAACATGAAATTCTGCCTTCTAGGTCCTGTGCAATGTCACTGATGAAGATGTTGAATAGGACCAGTCCCAGCACTGATCCCTGTGGTACCCCACTGGTCACTCTTCCTTCTGTGGAGTGACAGCCATTTACCACCACCCTCTGTGTCCTGCCACTCAGCCAGTTACCTACCCACCACACTACTGTCCTGCCCACACCCATATTCCCCAGTTTGTGTAGTAGTCTTCTGTGTGGCACAGTGTCAAAGGCCTTGCTGAAGTCCAGATAGGCCATGTACACTGCCCTCCCCTGATCCACCTCCCTAGTCACCCAGTCAAAAAATACATCTTGGTATAATTCTTGCTCAAGCTATCAGAGAGCATGTGAGTGGGAATAAGATGAGCCAGTGGTAGTCGTGGGGGGTGGGACAGCAGGTACAGAATTAGCTGTGGCTGCAGAGGCTGGCACCTGCACAGAGAGCTTTCTTCTGTGGATGTGAGGTATTTGGTTCACAGATGGAAATCCTAGGAGCCCTGGTCTTAAGGAGACAAACGAGGAATAATAAGGGTTGATACTAAAAAAAGAAATAAACTTTGGGCACAAGAATCTATTGAGTTTGTTTCAACACATTAAGCTCATTTGAGCTTTAAGATTTGAACCGGTGTTCACACCAAAGGCTGAAAAATGTCTACGTAAATTAAGTGGGTCATATATCCAGACTGTTCCCATCATCACAGTTTTGAAGCTTCGGGGATACACACAGTTCAACTTGCATGGTTTGCGTACCACTGTACATGTTCACAGTTTGTCATTTATGATGCGTCACATCTTCAAAACACAGGCACATGCTTTTTGGGTTGCAAATTTCTAAGATATTTTTAGGGGGTGGGGCAGAAAAAGGTAGAAGGGGGCTGACTGCAGTCTCCAGAGTCATCACCAGAAATTATAACTACTGTAACAAGATGTTCTGGGACTGATCCAGAGAAGTTGTAATGGCAGGCACAGTTTGCCATATTGATGACATCCCGGGGTCAGTACCCTGAGACTTGGACAACGCAGCTGGCAGGCAGGCAAGAGGAGAATCAAATGTCCCAGTGGGCATCCTCTTGCTCTGGCGTGGGGTTCATATTGTCTACTATAATACTGCAACCTAGCAACCACAGATGGAAGTGCAGTCGAAGTGGGAAGTGTAGCGGATGGAGAGGATGCATGTACTGAATGGAGCATCAGGCATGCCGGTGTTGTTGCACCCCTGCATCCTTGAAGGAGGGATGGGGGGATAAAAAATGGCAAAAAAGGGAAAGGGGAAATTGTTTAACCAGGAAAGGCACACTAAGCCAAAACTTGTTTCCAGGTGCGACCTGGGAGCACAAGGAAGCTAAGTGACTTGCTTAGGGTCACACAGTATGCAAGAGGGGGTTGTGGGATTCAAACCCAGGTTTCTAGCTCAGAGCCCTAGACCACTATGTTATACTGCCTCCACAGGAAAAAGGAAGTTTTCTTCTGGGTATATAAAGTTTTGCCCTTTTCGGGGCCTAACCCCTGAGACCAGCTTCAGGGAGCTCTTTCTCTCACCGCTGGTAGTTGGATCTTAAGTGGTGCCTGCCAGGGAGCTCTGCCTCAGGGGATAAACTGGGGGACAGACACACAGGAAGAGACACTCTCATTGCAAGGAGGGGGTGCGGTACAGAGCAGCTAGCCCAATAAACGGAAACCACAGAAACAAAAATACTGCACTCACTACAGTTAAGACAGCACAACAAAGTAGATGCCCACAGAAGCAGTGTTGATTCAATACAATGCTATTTATTTAACTACAAAAGGATCAGACACAAAAAAAGAAAGGTAACCTTCTCCAAAATATTTAATTACAGATGCAAAGTGCAAACAAAATCAACAAAGTCTGGCAGAAGCCAGGAGGGCTGCAGTGGAGCATGTTAAATGACAGCTGTTATATTATGAGGTACTGTAAAGAAATGGCAATGTTGAAAATTTGGGGTATATGTTATGTCACTGTGTTTTACTGTAATTTGTACAGAACATGCTGAAATGTTCTGGAGAAGGTGGAAGGCTAATGTGAATGTAAAAAACAACAACAAAAATTGAAAGAGACCTAGGAGTAATTATATCAGATGACCTAAAGGTGGGCAAGCAATGTGAGAAGGCAGTAAGGAGGGCTGGGGGGATACTGGGATGCATAGGGAGAGGTATCACCAGTAGAAAACAGGAAGTTGTTATCCCTCTGTACAGACAGTTGGTGAGACCCCGTCTGGAGTACTGCGTGCAATTCTGAAGACCCCATCTCCACAAAGACATAAACAGAGTGGAGGTTGTTCAGAGGAGGGCAACCAAAATGGTGCAGGGTCTGCACCAGAAGACATACGAGGAAAGAATAAAGCAGCTTAATATGTATACGCTTGAGGAAAGGAGGGAGAGGGGGGAACATGATAGAAACATTCAAGTATCTCGAGGGAATTAACAAAGTCCAAGAGGGTAGCATCTTTCAGAGAAAGAGATGTGCAAGAACAAGGGGGCACAATTTGAAGATAGAGGGGGGACGGCTCAGAGGTAATGTTAGAAAGTATTTTTTCACAGAAAGGGTTGTGGATGCATGGAACAGCCTTCCTGAGGAGGTTGTGGAGTCCAGAACAGTGGGAGAATTCAAGAATGCATGGGACAGATGTAACCCCCTTGCAAATGGGGGTTCCCAAAAAGACTTCAGGAGCTTGCTTGAATGCTCCAAGCCTGAATGGTGTTTGGCGTTTAAGCCATTTATCAGTGAGTGTTTTAGAACCTCTGGTACTGTCTCTTTAAGAGCTGTCTGCTTGCAGACATAATTAGTTTGTATGGGGACTGTGTGTTTCTTTGAGTACCACTCGAGCTGCTGCCAATTCACTCCATTTTGCAGTCACTAGAGTGCAAGGAACCTATCTGAAAGATGTAACTGTTTGCCAGAAATCATTTAGAGTAATAATGAAATTACAGTTTGTCTAACCTGCTTTCTTTGCAGTCAGAACTGTGTCTGCCTAGTTCCCATTCTGGTTTTGAACTGCTGAACTGGACCAATCAGTGTGGGTAAGCTAGCTCTAAAATGGTGCCTTGGACCGATCAGAACTTGGACTCATAATCTGAGCCAGCCACAAGAGGATTGTATGGGCAGTGACTCTGGGAGATGTAGTTTAGACTTGCGCCTTTTTGGACCAACTAGGAGCAGTCTATTGTGAGTGACAGCCAATCCAGTCAAGAACTGGGAGGAACTCAAAGGAAGTGCCCGGTTTTGTCTGTTGGAGTTTCAGTTGAGCTCTGGCAGTGAAGAAGGAAGGAGCCCTGTGCTTTTCAGTGTGCAGTTTTAGTCGGAAACGTGTGTAAGGCCCAGAGTTCCGGTCTGCAGCTTGTGTAACTGCTTGTTAGGACTGAATCTTCTGTGAAGAGAATCAAAGGATATCTGAAGAGCAGAAACCAGGCTCACCCTGTAGAAGACTGGAGAAATTGCTGAATTGCACCGGTCTGTCAGGAACTAAATCTGCTGTGTGTTCTCCCGGTATTGTGCAGTAATTGCGATCGGATAGAGAAGCAGCCTGCCTGGTATAGTACTTTCTGTTTTACCATATAAATGTGTGAAGAGGCTTGTGTACCTCAAGTGAATCCTGCTGCCATTAAAGGACTTTTGCCTGTTACTTGTTCACCATATAAATGTGTGAGGAGGCTTGGTTAGCTCAAGTGAATCCTGCTGCCATTAAAGGACTTTTGCCTGTTGCAGTTTACCATATAAATGTGTGAGGAGTCTCGTGGAGCTCAAGAGTAGCCCTGCTGACATTGAAGGACCCTATCTTGTTTGGAGGTCGTGAGTACTAATTCAGGGTCGCTCCCTGTTGAATTGCCACATTGAATCCAAATGGAATCACTGTACTGCTGACTGTTTAAACTAATTTTTCTTTTCTCTGTGGGAAAGGGCCCCCCAGCTGCCACGGTTGGACTAGCCACTGGGGCTTGGGCATACCCAGGGACAGTAACTGGTAGGGATGAGCCTTGCACAGAGCCATGAAGTAGATGAGTAAGTGATAGCAAATTAACCTGATTTCCCCTGTCCTTGTTATATTCCCTAAATAAATCAGAGCTGCTTGTTTCAGCAAAGTTATACTGCCTGAGGTATTTGTCTATGTTAAAGTATTGTACTGTGATTGTTGCACTGTATCTTATTTACAGGAGGTCCCAGTGCCTGAACCAGCCCTGGGGTAAGTGTATACTGTGAAGATAATTCTGATATTGTGTGGGCCACTAGTGGGGAAGAAAGGGGGTTGCAGTGTCCCAGAGGGCTGTGACCAAGTAAGTTTAACTATTGCAAACCCTGACCTCTGGGTGGAGGCACCCGCCATTGGATCCAGGCCCCTCAACCTGTTAGTGGCAAATCAGGCAGGGGTAGTAGCCCCTGGGATAGTGCCATCTAGGGGTTACACAGACATAAGGCAATTCTAGTGGGGGGGCAGGAGGAAATAAGCTGTTGATTAACTAGAATCTGGAGCTTATACATCAGGTAGGGAAATGGGCAGCCGGGTGGGCCAAGCAGTCCTTATCTGCTGTCAAATTTTATGTTTCTATGTTAAGTAATGCTGGGGGGAGGCAATGGACTATGGAGATAGGGTGCATACCAATGGTGGATGGGACTAGTGGTGTGCACCATACACCCCACCCCACACCCTTGGCATTGTCATGCAAGTGGTGTGCACTATGCAACCCCACACTCATCATCATGGGAGTTGACATGGGCTGTTCTTGGGTCATGCAGTGTAAGTCAGGCTTTCACATTTTAATGCAAAGAAAGTACTGTACTTGTTCTGCAGGGACTGGGAGGGGAGATCTGGGAGTGGGTGATCCAGTAGCCTGAGGTAATACTGGAAGGAATAAGACTTGGAATCATGCTGCATAGAATTGGTGGATGGGGATGGGTGGTGTGCACCATATCTCAGTGCCCTCCCCGAGTTGGGCAGGGGGCTTGAGGGTATTATACTCTCCCGGCCCCTGCCCCATGCCCCAGGTACTAGCTCATGTAAGAGGGGTTCTCCAGTGGAACACAAGCTGGCAGCAAGGTACAGGCAGGAGCCACTTTGGTGGACATTGATGGGACTGCAGACAGTGAGGGCAATGTGACTTTCCAGAGGCCTGCAGCTGGTTTTGAGAAACTTCATAGACAAGTAAATAATCAGTATTGAACTGTGCTGTTGGGGACGGGATGGGTGATACAATAGCCTGAGGTAATGTCGGGGGGGGGGTCAGAGAACTGTGGGTCATGGTGCACACTACTGTTACACAGGGACCAATGGTTGTCATTTTGCCCCACCATTCTGCTGCCTGGGGTGACAGAGAACTATGGGGACATGGTGCATGCCACTGGTGAATGGGGATCAGTAGTTTGCACTATGTCCCCAACAGTCTTCTGCCTTGGGGGGGGGACTAGGGGGTATCACGCTCCCCACAGCTCTGCCTCCCACCCCCGGCATTACCTCATGGAAGTGGGTGGTCCTGCCATAAGCATTAAGCCAAGTAGCAGATGGGCGATACATTACCTCATGCCAGTGGATGGATGACTGTGGGTTCAGAGTTGAAATAATAATCTTTTAAGAATAATTTTATTTCTTTAAACAGCATAGAAAACATCTTCTTAAAAGCACACATGTAAATTCAAAAAACATCCATGTAAAGGAGAACAGACACAGTCGTAATTGCAACAGCTATGCCAGAAGGTTTTGGCATACAGACCTTCTAGGCGTGGATCTTCAGAGGTTAATGCATGAGTCCCCTTGCCACATTTAAATACCACCACCAATCAAAAAAGTGATTGTGCTTCTTATTAAAATAAATGACTTACAATTCAGTGTTTTAATTCACTCTTAGTTCGGATGAGAGAAAACAAAAAGGAAAAACCATGAGAAATCCAGAGCTAAAAGCAGGCTACAAGTAGAACAAATAGGAGAAGGCAGCAGTCTAGAAATAATAAATTAGTCAGAAATCTGCCTAAATGCAGGTACAATAAAATTAATTATACTCAGCAAGCAGTCACAATTAAAATGAAATCTACACAGTGCAATCAATTGAGGCAGATTCTAAGTTGGTTAAAACAAAATATCAGCAGTAAATGAAAATTTATATCAGCAAATGAAAGCCAGAGCTGAAAACAGCCTGGGCATACAGAAAAAGCTCAGACTTTAGGGCTTGCAGTAGTACCCAAATGGGAGGAGATTCACCTCGAAGCAGCCAATCACAACCAGTGGTGAGAGTGCAGCAAAAGTGAATTAACTCCGGTGCTCCTATGGTAGGGCGTCCGTACCTTTATTAGCTTCAGCTGCGAGCAGAAGGAGGCGGGCAATGATGGTGGAAGTCACACTGCGGGGGGAGCTCACCCGGTCAGGGGGACTCGATCTTAATTAGCTTCAGCTGCGAGCAGGAGGGAGAGGTGGGTGGTGGCAGAGTGGAAGCCGCACCGTGAGTGCAGCTCACCCAGTCAGGAGGGCTCGATTTTAATTAGCTTCAGCTAATTTATTCTGGAGAGACACACAGCACAAAAAAGAGCATGGGAACTGATATAAGAAGAAAAGCAAGAATAGAGAATGGAAGTGAGAAAACCAGCAGCCGGATCCCTGATCCTCCACATTTTGCATGGTTGTGTCAGTTTGTGTTGTCCATTACTAAGGTTCCAAATAAAGTGTCATAGCATAAAAATGGACAACACAAAGTGTTGCAATTATGTAGTTTCCTGGATAACAAGATTTAAGGAAGCTGTTAGGAAGAAACAGTTTTCTGTAGTCTTTGTGCTTAGACTAACTTATATCTTCAGGAAGTTAATCAGACAGCTAATATAAAATTTGAAAGTGAGTCTTACCATGAGGGCTGATCAGCTGTTCGATGATAATGCTGTCTTCTCAGGGCTGAGTACGATCACAGAGGACTGGGCTTAGGTTGAGATGACAGAATTACCAGTGAACAGTTAATCAGAGATTTTGTTTAATTTTTTTATTTTATTTTTTTGTGCTTTTTTAATGTCCAACATCAGAATCACCAAAATGGAACACAGCAGTGAAAACATTGCCTGCACACCCCATCTCCTGCACTTAGCCAAGTTTATCAGTGGGAGTGTCAAGTGTGCCGACCATGGTAGCATGACTCTGCTCTGTCAGGGGGAAAGGAATCCAGGAGCCGAAATCTAGCTGAGGACAGGAAAGAAATGCAAGAAGGAAAAGAAAAATTACCGCGCATGCACGGTAGAGGCGCGGAGAGGTAGATGTGGTGAGGCTGAGGAGTTGCGATCGAGACACTGGGGGATTGAGCATGGGCACTCTTCCTCCAGTGTCACTGTTATACTTCTTTTATTTGGGGGTGGATGGTGCTGAGACGGAGGGCTTCTGCGATAACTGGAGGGATGGGGATGGACGAGGTGGCTTACAGTGGGTGGTAGCGGGAGGATTTCTTTTGTAGTAAAGGGACGGGAACAGATGGGTGGGGGTGGTACACTGCACAGTGGGCGGTAGTGGGAGGGTTTCTTTACAGTACACCGGGGAAGGGATAGACTGGTGATGGGCAGAGAAAGGGTGGGGAGGAGCTGTTTGAATAGCAGTAGAGCATGGGCAGCAGAGAGGGGGCAGGGTTGTGATGGGCGGAGAGAATCTGGGGTTTTTTAATTAAGGAAAAAATGCAGAGTCCTTACTCTGTGATGGTTAAAGGACTGCAGGCTCCACCCACTGCAGCCCTAAAAACAATGAACAGACCGACCTTTATGACAAATGCCCTGGCACTTCGACTCCAAACTGAGCTTTTTACTCCCATGATGAAAGACCGACTCATGCAAAATTATTTTTAAGATCATGTGATCTATCTTCCTAATGCATGTACAAACATTGGGGTCTTTACAGCATTTTTCTACATCACAGGTGCTAGAAAATGTCTCGACCGTAGTGAGTGCGGCACCCTTTTGTGGTAAACTGGGGAAGTAGGTCTGCAGTGGTGAACAGGCTGAGCTGTGCTGTGAGCTCCCTGTTGGAGGGGGTGGCTGTGGATCGGTGAGCTGTTGGACAGGCAGAGGCATTCGGTAGGGTTGAGAGAAAGGTCTTGGATGAGCAGGGAAGGAAGGGGGACCAAGTGGTGCATCTAGAACTCATAAACAGAAAGTTTTTGGTTTTTTTAAACTTGCATGAGCCACCACACTGAAACTACAAACGTTGTGAATATTTGCTGTGACTGCTAATCCTGAGGTTTAGCTACAGTATTTTAGCTGACTGCCTTTGTGACAGGTTGGATGTGTTAAACAGTAGTAGATTTGGCACAGTGTATTCTCACTGTTCTTATGTGACCTGTTATTAAATGCAGAAAAGTGCAAGTGTTGAACAACAACAAAAAAAAACCCACCAGAATCCAGATAAGTGAGCTAAAAAGACAAAGAACCTCAGCACGAAAACACTGAGGCAAGGGTTACCCAAAAAAGGGTATTGGCAACAAAGCCAGAACCAGCCTAAATTGTCATGGTGCTCTGCATATATATCCCATGATGCTTTGCAGTATGGGGTATCTGTGATTCTGTATTTCCAGGTAAGAGTTTCAATTGGGAGCAAATTACTCATTTTTTTAAGTCTATGAGTAAATTTGTTTTCCCACCATCTAAAAATCCTCCAAAACACAGAAAATGTGGATTTCCGTAACCTCAAAGTTCTGTTACATAACTACGAAGCACACAACAAGGGTTCAGATCCAAAAAGAGACTTTTTTTGGGGGGGGTATTATTTTCTCTCCTCCAGAGCTCCGGCTACGGCCCCTGCCCTCCGTTGTTCCCCCCCAGCGCCATCCCTGGACATCAGACCCTCTTCCTTATGCACCCCACGACTTACCCTTCGCGGCAGGGTGGTGGGGAGCGACTCAACCCACCCCAACAGATCCATGCCAGGGGAGGCACCCTTCCAGGAATGGCGCTGCGGGGAACAACTTCGTGCTGCCGGGCACAACTTTTTTCCGCTGTTTTCCTCCCAGCGGGTCATGGCGGTCACAATAGCGCCCAGCGGCTGGAATTGCCACGCTCCCGTCGTGCCCAATCAAGCATCTGCCCGACCCACCCCCAAGCTTGCAGCTATTGCTGTCAACCCCCAGCCTCCGCTAAGGTCAGGCAAGCCCGGCCTTCCCAAATCCCCCTCCCGGAGATGGAGAGCAGTCCCTTGAACGCTCAATCCATCTCCTCCCAGCCGACCCACGACAACCCATGCCCGTTCCCAAACACGGGTCGCCAGCGTGGCGCGAGGTGTAGCGATCAGCGCCTCAACCCTCGGCGCCACCGGGCCGGCTCAAAAAGAGACTTTTACAGTACGAAGAAAATAAAGTTCAGTATAAAGTGTAGTCTTCTGTCCCCAAAAAGTACCAGTTCATTTCAAAATTTGGAGAGTCTGGCCTGCTTTGCCTGACTATGTCTTGTGTTTACTGCCTCAGCCTTGGACATAAACTTGTACTTTTCTATGCATCAGATTGCCGGTGAGTGCGTTGCTTGATTTTCTTCTTTATGGTATACTGACCAGTTGTTGAGCAGCACATCTCCCTTGGTTTGGGGTGATGCTTTAATATTAGGAGCGGCCTGCAAAACAGGATCTCACTAAGAGGAACATTTTGTAGTACCTGTACAACAAGGACCACTCAAGTCAAGAATTAGCCTATCACCACCCCCCAGGTTTCTGAGTGTGACTCTGCTGTCTCCTTAGTGCATTCTAGGCTCCACAGGCTCAGTGCAAGGACCCCAGCTCCTGACTAGAACTAAGATCTCCTGCCTAGTAGCGCAATATGCTGACTCCGGTACCATCAGACCGGGATACATCATAACTGGAGGTCTTCGTATTGACATATTTGGCATTTTACAGAAGAACGACTCATTCAAGAGTGTAGCTATGTTAAATTCTATTATAAAACTGGTGGGCTTTTCACGAATGTTGTTAAGTATAATACTCCACTCTAGGTGTGCGTCAAAGCTGCAATAACCTCACTTCCTGGGTGTCTGAAGGCCCACGACTATGCACCATAACCCACCCAGTGTGTTTTTTTTTATAACAACATTGCAGCACACCTGACCATGGATTATTTCACTTACATTCAAGTGAAAACTGTTCACATATTAGGAATACCTTAAGGGACCTAGGTCGAGAAATGTGAGTTTAGGTTTAGTGTGGGGGAAATGCAAGGTACTGTACTTGGGGGTGAGGAAGCTGGGTCACACATACACCCTGTGTGGTGTAATTGTGGACAGCACAGCTACAAAGAGGTTTTTGGAGGGTAATTGTTTATTTAAGCAATAAGGCACAACAGGGTGTGGGTTATTGGGGATTTACCCACGCCTTGTGTGGTGTGTCACAAGGTGCAGCCAAGTGATTTAACCACACAAAAAGTGGGTAAATCACACAATAACTCACACCCTGGAGTACCTTATTGCAATTATACAATGGACCCATATGTAAAATAAATTTAAAATGTGTTTAATTATGTTTTTATAAATGCCATTCCTCAGCCCTATGTTATGCAGGAGTTACCCACGGTCATGTGACATGTTTTGACCAATGAGGTTACAGGATTTTCACACACCATTGTATAATTATTTGTAATCTTTGACCAGAAAAGGCCCACAAAGGTGTAACAGCTCATTCCCAGGTGCGTCCTGTGGGGTGGTTTACACTGACCTGTTTTATTGGCAGGAGGAATGTTGACCATGTCATCAAGGAAACTCCCCCACTCTTCTTCAATAAGTATCATGGAATCTTTAACTTCCAGCTGAACAGTGACCAGAGATAGGAAGAAGGGACCTGGGTTTACTGTCTAATCCCAAGGATGGCAACTCATCAGTGCAGCACCCTCCTCATACTGCACTACACTGTCAAGTTCAAGTTTATTGACAGGAAAAAACTCCATTGCACAGGCTCATTTACAAGGAGGTCCTGATACAGTCAAAATTACACACATCATAATTAACAGAGAGTACACAAGTTTACAAATGACACATGGAAAATATGGGGATAAAAGACAGTACAAAGTTCACAGTACAGTCTGACATCACAAATTGACTAATACAAGCAAAGTACTACACTGACTTGAAGTATGGATATCTATACACAAGTGCTTAGCTTTCATCTTAACTACAAAATGGTAACTAGTTTGATTAAGGTTAGGGAGGAAAGCTTTAAGATATAGATATGGGGGTGGGGTAGGGGGTTAGCCCAGAATAGTTAGCTTACAGAAGAGTGCAGTCTGAGAGGGGATGTTGTGGGGGGATGTGGGTGGAGCTGTCTGTAGAAGGATGGTAGGGGATAAGAGAAAAGGGTGAGGGGGGAGGCGGACAAAGGTGGAGGTGGGGAGTGAGGGTGGAGGATCGGATGGTAGGGGATAGAAGGAGAGAGTGGGAGAGATTAGGTGGATAGAGGTGGAGGAGTGAGGGTGGAGGATTTAGGGGCAGGTGGATTAGCAGTGAAGGTGAGGAGTAGGATAGTGGGATAGGTGATAGGCGGATAAAGGACGGGGCGAGGCAGATAGAGATGGAGGTGAGTAGTGGGATAGTGGAGTAAAAGTAGGTGGGAAAGGAAGGTGAGGGGTGAAAGGTATGAGTGAGTGTTGTAGGAGGGCAATACTGATTGGAAGTGGGTGATTCAAGGCTTAATAAGGGATGGAGGGTGGTTGACTCTTACTGGCGGGAACAAGAATTGTTAAATTTACTGATGACCAGCTTCTTGAAACTGTTTAGTGGAATTAGGTTTTGAACTTTAAGGATGGCTCGGGCTTTGTTCCAAACAGCTGGGAGGGCATGGCTTATAGCCGTATCACCAAAACAGGGCGGGTGCTTGGAAAATCTAGCATAATATGGGAGTTTGTACGCAAGGGGTACAGGCGGGCCGTTTGCTGAAAGAGAAGTGATATATAAGGGGAAGTTTTGACAGAAGAGCTTTGTAAGTCTAGGTAAGGGAGTGTATGAGATGCCTGGCAGTCAAGGAAGTCCAGCTCAAGGAGGCGTATAAGACACAATGGTGTGTGCGTCGGTGGGCATTAGAAATGAAATGTATCACCCTATGGTAGAGTATATCCAGTTGATGTAGCAGGGAGTTTAAGCAGTGGCCATATAGTACGTCTGCATAGTTGAGCAGTGGAATGAAGGTCGTCTGGACCAGGCATAGCCTGGCATCTGTTGTAAATATAGATTTGTTCCTGTAGAAGAAGCCGATTCTTTGTCGTAGTTTTGCTGTTAGAGCAGTGATATGGGCAGAGAATGTTAGGTGTTGGTCTAACTCGCAACCTAAGTATTTAAATATTTTGACTACCTCTAGGTCATCGTCAAGGTGAGCTCTGTTAGGGGGCAGGCATGGGAGTGCATTATTGATGGCAGATTTATGGTTGGAGTGGAAGTACATTATGTTAATCTTTTTAGCATTTAGAAGTAATTTGGATTGTGCAAGGTTACGTTGTAGCAGATCAAATTCGGATTGGAGTTCTACGCGGGCATCGGCTGCTGATGGTCAGGATAGCTATATTACTGCATCATCTGCGAACTGGTGTAGTTTTGCTTTAGTGATTATATCTCTTAAAAATGATAAAAGCACTTTAGTTAAATGTAAAAATGGGTTACAAGTGCACGAGAGGTTTAGACTGTGCAATTATTCTCTTCCATGTAAATGTTAAGTCTTAAATTGTAATGTGTACTGTATTTTTATATGCATTAATACTGATTGGATACATTGCATGTGAAATGATATGTTATTAAGTTTATTTATATGTTGTATTAATGTTCATGTTTTAAGGATCTCCTTGAAAATGGGTTGACACTCAATGGAGTTTAATCCTGTTGATATTGATTATGAATAAAATTTTACTATACCATTTACCATCTCCAATGGTATTTATATAAATCATGAAGAGAAGAGATCCAAGGATAGAGCCTTGTGGTACTCCTCTTGTGAGAGGAAGAAGTGGGGAATTAGCAATTATGGATATTACCCCAAGTACCTGGTGTGAGTCTAGAACCCATAACCTAATTTTTCAGCACCAGATGCAAGCATGCTACCTACTGAACCACTGACATTGCAGGACTATAAGATGAATCAAATTAGAAAGAAGCTCGGAAGCAGGTCAAAGGACATGATTCTAACCATTACCGCATACAGCCTTGGTTAGACTTCAGCTGGAGTAAACCCTCTTATTCAGGTCACTGCAGTGCAGAAAGGACATATAAGAGATCAAGAGGGTACAGAACAGGGCCACCAAGCTGATTAATGGCTTTGAGGCAAAAGGTCTGAGGAGAGATAGGGTGCACTTCAATTAATTAGCTTGAAGAAGAGAAGGATGAGAGGAGACATAATCACAGTGTTCAAAATACTAAACAGATTGGAAGGGTTGAGTTTACACAGCTGTTTTACTTATTTATTTGTTTGTTTGTTTATTTAATGTAACCAGGTAATGTGAATGGAGACATACCGTAGGTCCCTTTTTCAGTCATGACTCAGGTCATGGGAGATGGTACAGTGGGATATGTAAGGAATAATCCATGGCCAGATGTGTGCCAATACTGTAAGAACAAATTGACATGGGTGGGTTGTGAGGTCCAAGGTGCAGCCTAGGGCCTTCGACCACCCAGGAAGTGAGGCTATTACAGAACTGATGCACACCCAGAGTGGATAGTACACTTATTCGTAAATGGTCAGAAGTGTTATAAAAAAGTAAAACCATCTAATACATGAGGTAATTCACAAAAACAGTAACAACAAATTTACATGAGTAGGAAATCTGAAAGATTCAGGCACAGTCTAAGTTTAAGATTGGTTACTAAAACAATCACAATATGAGCTTGTCAGTAAATTAGTTCTTTGACCTGACTTTGAATAATTGAGAAGTGCCTTCTTGTTTCATGTTAGGAGGTAATTGGTTCCATAAGCAAAAGCCTAGATGAGAAAAAACACTTTCCCCAGATTTTGTTTCTCCTTTTGGCACTTTTCAGTGTTTCAGATGTTGAGAATAACAACTACTGTGTTTATGGGGAAACAATTATGCAATATAATGGGTGTGCTTGCATGAAATGTTAAAAATCAGGGTATACCATGCAGATGTTTCTTTGCCGGAGGGGGACTAGACAGCCAGAGTTAAATAAAATTGACCATGGTGGCTGTACAGACATTAAAGGCAGGATTTTCAGAATGGATAGATGCAGCAGCATCATCTGCCTTCATCCATGGCCATTCAAATGTGTCCCACGTTGCCCAATGTGTTTGCGACATAAAGTCAGGGTTTATGGCAGTTTGCCTCAAAAATTACACAAATTAGGGTCTGTGTCATTTTTTTTTTGTATGCAAACGCAGCAATCCATGAATGCCATGTAAGGCCATCTAATGAATGATCTAACAGTGTGGACAGAAGACTGCTTTGAAAATGAGGCAATATAAATCCTGCCCCAAGAGTGCAAATCCACATATACTGTTCTATAAGGCCACATAAAATGAACATGTTGATCCTGGCATTTTTCTAGAGCAATGAGCACATCCTTTTTCCTCCACAGGCTTAGATTTGTTAGGTATATTAACACAAAACTTCTGTTCTTTTGTTCTAGGAGAATACAGGGGTCAAATTTGCCACATATTCCCCTGGCAAAGTTTATTTTACAACATCCCTACCCTTCCATCTCAACAATTCTGGGCTACTACATTACTATGTAGGGACCTCCTAGCAGCACTACAATTGTAAGTCTGAACATATCAAGCATATCTTTAGCACAATTCAAAAAAAAAAAAACATTCAGAATTCTAGATTCCTACCCCGCTGAAAAATCCTTCTCATTGGACAATACTAGACTATATATTGTTATCATCATGATGGGTATGGAAAATGACATGACAGGGTGTCAGTAGTTATGAGACAACCGCACACCCCAGGGGTGGTGTAAGGAAAGAGGCCACAGGCTGACTGTCTTCCACCCCTGGAAGTGCAGTTGTGGCACAACTATTAATACCCTGGAGTGTCTCATTGCACCTATTTAAGGAGTTACCATGTAAATAATAATAAAAAAAAAAATTATACAATTTAGAACAATTAAAAAAATAAAAATATACTTGCATTTAATGTAAAACAGTTTCTCAGCTATTCGGAGCCAGTGGGGGGAGCTGATAGGTTTACAGTTAATCTGCTAGTTGTTTGTAGAGAAAAAGGACTGCTGCTTAAAACCTTAACATTCTAAAGGGTTGTTATTACTTTGAGTTCCCCTGCATAGTTCTCAAGTGGGCAGCACTTGTTTGCTGCTGTTGGCAGTGGTCTCACCATGCATAGCTGTGAACCAATCAAATTGCAGCATTTTTCCTAGCCATTTTATAAATCTCTACACAATAACATAGTAACTGGAGGTCAGAAGGGACTTTAGGCGAGGCAAAACAATTCAGTGTTTATTTATATAGCGCTCAATCCCATGGGTTCTGGGTGCTTCACAACACTCAATATAATAAAGCAGTAGTTAGAATGATACATTATAAACAAACTCAGAAAACGTACATTATAAGCAAAATGATTAACTCTACAGCCATCATGCTGTCCACCCCCCCCCCCGCAACTTTATATGCAGGGATGAAAAAGTGGCTGTGCAAACAAGTAGTAATTTATAGCGATTTGTACCCATGCTACTACCGGTGGTACCCTGTAATTCCTTTGAAAAGCAGACATTCCTCCAGGCTTGCCTTAAATGCCTGTACTGTCTCCATGTTCCCGGTCTGCACTAGTAGACTGTTCCATAGGATAATTTTATATACATGATATTACATACATCCCCCTGCCCGATTTCTCCCAACCTCAAAAAAGTATATATTTTATGCAGCCCCCAACCTTGACCTTGATCCATAATGGGGGGGGGGGGGCAATAGCAGGCATATAATCCAGGCTTACTCCATGATCCCTTACGTAGGAAAAGAAATATAGAAGTTGCCAGTAGGCAAGGCCCACCCAGTCTGCCCATTTGGTCCCTGCCTATACTGTCACCGCAGACCATACCTTATCGCCCACTTATTCCCCCCTGCTTTCCTACCAAGATTCCTTTGTATCTCTCCCATGCTTGCTTGAAGCCCACCACTGTTTTCACCCCCACCACCTCCTCCCCAGGAAGACTTTTCCAGCCATCCACCACTCTTTCAGTGAAGAAGTACTTCCTGACATCCCTCCTAAATTTCCCCCTTCCAACTTCATTGCATGCCCCCTTGTTCTCGTGTGCCTTCTCTTCTGAAAAATACTCCTCTCATGTACCTTATTCTCCCCCGTGAGGTACTCACCCAAATCTGCAACATCTAGTTCATTCTCAGCTGATGCTCAGCCTACCTCCAGCACACCCAGGAGGGGAGGGAAGGGGAGGGGGAGGAGTGTAATGGTCTGCACATTATTGATGACCACAGGCAGACTGATTGATTAGTCTGCCTAGCATCATCAATGACTCGCAGACTGCTCCTTCAGAGCATGCTGCAGGCAGGCTGTGCGTCAGCTGAGAGTGAAGCAGCAGAAGCCGGCCACAAAACACATTTAAACTACTCCCTCAGTTACTCACTGCTAGTATTTAACACATCCACCCCCTAGGATGTAGCGATCTAAATTTACTATTCAACTTAATTTTGTGGGCTGCCCCGATGGCCCAGCAGCAGCTAGTCACGCTGCCATATAGGCGTTCCGAGTTCATCAGTGAGCTCCGATTGCCATGCTGGGAGGCAGGCCAGGCTGGGGAAGCTACAACGCAGCAGTGTGCTTCAGCAAGGAAGGGTTGAGGGCTAGCTCTGGCACTGCAGTGACCTCTACAGCTGGCCCAGGTAGCTTAATCTTGCCACAGAGGACATGCTGCATGCATGCAAGGTCAAGTGCAGCTTTGCTCATGTCTGGGAGGTGGGAGGGACCAAGAAAAAGGACAAAAAACATGGCTGTCTAAATAACTGCCTGCGTTCCTAGATTCTCCTGAGTCCTAGTTCACATAGTGGACTGCCTCAGAGAAGAACAGCCCTGCCCCTGGAGTCCATGCCACAGAGGGGAAGCCATGGGTTACTGGGGCCCGTGAAGGTCGGGAACACAGGCCTGAACAGGGTATGCCCCTGGGACCAGAGTATATCCCTGACACAGATGGACATGATACATAGATACATAGATACATAGACAGTGTCGGCAGATAAGGGCCTATGGCCCACCTAGTCTGCCCATTTGAGCTTGTAAGTTCAGTTTGTTTTCCTAGAAGTCTGTTTCCCCTTACCCCTGCCCTCTAGAATTCCTTTATGTCTATCCCATGCATTCTTAAATCCCGTGATTGTTTCAGCCCCCGCCACTTCCTCTGGCAGGGTGTTCCCTTGTCCACCACCCGTTCTGTGAAGAAATTCTTTCTCATGTTTCCTCTGAATCGTCCTCCTCCAACTTCATCCCATGCCCTCTAGTCCTGAAACATCTTTTCACTTAAAAATAGTGTTTTCCTGCACCCTGTTCCTCCCTGTAAGATACTTGTATGTCTCTATCATATCCCTCTCTCCTCCTCTCCTCCAGGGAGTACATGTTCAGTTCCTTCAACCTGTCTTCATAGGACTTGTGATGCAACCCATGCACCATCTTTGTTGCCCTCCTCTGAACCTTCTCTACCCTGTCTATGTCCTTACGTAGGTATGGTCTCCAGAACTGTACACTGTACTCCAGGTGGGGCCTCACTAGTGTCTTGTATAACGGAATTATGACCTCCCTTTTCCTGCTGGTGATGCCCCTGCCTATACATCCCAGCATCCTATTTGCTTTACCTGATGCCTTGTCACACTGTTTCCCTACCTTGAGGTCATCAGAGATGACAACCCCAAGATCCTTTCCTGCTTGGTGCATGCTATATCCTCACCCCCAACTGATATATTGTGCCAGGGTTTTTGTGCCCCATATGCATTATCTTGCACTTCTTTGCATTGAATTTCAACTGCCAAACCCTTGACCATTCTTCAAGTTTCTGCAGGTCCCTTCTCATTCTGTCTACACCCTCTGCTGTGTCTACTCTGTTACAGAGCTTTGTGACATCAGCGAACAGTGAAAGTCTGCCTTCTAGATCCTGTGCAATGTCACTGATGAAGATGTTGAATAGGACTGGTCCCAGCACTGATCCCTGTGGTACCCCACTGGTTACTCTTCCCTCTGTGGAGTGACAGCGATTTACCACCACCCTCTGTGTCCTGCCACCCAGCCAGTTACCTACCCACCACTACTGTCCTGCCCCACCCATATTCCCCAGTTTGTGTAATAGTCTTCTATGTGGCACAGTGTCAAAGGCCTTGCTGAAGTCCAGATAGGCCATGTCCACTCCCTCCCTGATCCACCTCCCTAGTCACCCAGTCAAAAAATTCAATGAGGTTGGTCTGATATGACCTCCCCTGGTGAAACCATGCTGCCTTGGGTCCTGTGGTCCATTGACAACAGATGTTCCACCAATCTCTCCTTCAGTAGTGCTTCAGCAGTCTTTCCCACTACCGAGGTGAGGCTGACTGGTCTGTAGTTCCCTGCTTCCTCTTTGTTCCCACTTTTGTATAAGGGGACTACATCTGCTGTCCTCCAGTCTTTGGGTACCTCCCCTGTTTCCAGTGATTGGCTGAACAGGATAGCCAGAGGTTCAGCCACCACCTCTCTTAGTTCTTTAAGGACCCTGGGGTGCACCCCATCTGGCCCCATTGCTTTATCAGCTCTTATTACTTCCAGTTCCTTCAGGACCCTTTCTCGTGTAAAGGGACTTGTGTCCATTTCTGCACCATTCTCACCCCTTGTACTCCCTTCGGACCCGGGCCGATGTAACAGAAAAACCTCTATAGAAAAAAAATTATTTGTATTCAGTTAATTATAGATTCCAGTAATCAGTTCCACAAACCAACCACTCTTTGTGTATAATTGTACTTTTTTTTTTCAGTTCCGAAGTTGTTAACCTTTAACTGTTTGTCATGTCGCCTTGATTTACATATCCCATATTTGAAATCAAGGTTCAGACTGCTCAGTAGTCCTTGATCCTTAGTAATCTCATGCACTAGAAGCATGTCCCTTCTCACCCTTCTCATCTCAAGGCTCATTAGTTTAAGTTTTTCTAACCTCTCAGACCATGGTTTATCTTGTAGCTCCCATATCATTCCCGTTGCCCTTCTCTGAACTCTGTCTCTGCCCTTATAATCTCCTTTATAATGTATGGGGCCCAAAACTAGGTACCAAGATCCAGATAGGGCCTTAAATATGATCTATACCATAGACCCATGACATTTTTGTTTCTATTGCATATGTTTCATCCGATACAGTTCAGTACTCTGCTAGCCCTTGATACCGTGTCCTCACTTTGCCTTGCTGTGGTAGGATCCTTGGTTATGATAATTCCCAGGTCCCTTTCTTTGCTGGTTGATTTTAGCCTATTGCCTAGCAGGAAGTATGCATCCTCCCTCTTTAGTTTTCTGGCCTCAGGTGCATCACAGTACATTTGCCGCTGTTAAATTTCATTCTCCATGCATATATATATATATGCCCTGTAGAAGCTTTATCTAGGTCCACTGGCAGTCCTATAGTTTGTTCACTACTGCATAATGTTAATCTAGTGAATCTTGTCTGTCAAATAATGACTTCTCTCCCAAACGTGAGAGTGAAACGGTACCCCACCCACCACGTGTTATGACCTATGATTCAGACAACAGTCAAAGCTTTTAATTATATTGCTGCAAAGGCATACCCAGCAGTTAACATCACCACACTAAATGCAAAGAAAAGAGCTAATCACATAACAATAGGATAGAAAATGTCAGCTCACCTGTAAATTCCTCTCTGCATATACAGGTGTAGCCTCCTTCCCTTCTGGCGCAAACTCCTTCATTCTGGCATGGGTTCGAGTAGCACAGGTTGATCTCTGTCTCACAGTAGTCCCCAGTAAAGCCTTGTGGACAACGGCAGCGTAGGCCCGTGATGGGGCGGATGGGCCTAAACAATATGGCCTCGGAGGTGATGAAGGGGGCGGAGCTGTCAAACTTGAGCACCGAGATGCACTTCATGTAGTTCTCACATGGTTCGCGGAGGCAGACATTGTCGTCAAATGGGAGAACTTCCAGCATGGAAACTGAGGTCAACAGCATCCTGTTCATATACAGCTGCTCCTGCAGGTCCTCCGAAGTGAAGAACTGACCCCGCTCGCCACCAGGTTCCAGTGCAGAGAAGCTGACGTTGAGGATGCTGCCACCCACATCTGTGTCGTTTTGTATGTTGAAGACAAAGATATCTTCCACAGGGGTGGAGAGGACAGTGGCCACACCCTCCAGAAAGCGGCTGAGCAGCGGCGACAGGAAACGCTCCTGAGACATGTTCTCCAGCCGGGCCGTGATGCTATTGGTCAGCATGTCTTCTGTGATGACGATGACGCGCAAAACACACTGTGCAGTCACACTGTGGATCCCATCTATGAGAGAGAGAGAGAGAGAGAGAGAGAGATGGGGAATAATTAGAAACATAGAAACTCAGAAACTTAGAATTTGATAGCAGAAATGGAGTGTTTAACCCACCTAGTCTGCCCAGATGTTCCTTACCTATTCTGTTTCCCCAGACCCTACCTGGTCTCCTTCAACCCTCCCATCTTCCTGCATCCTATCTAAAATACCTCTATGACTATCCCATGCATGCTTGAACCCCTTCCCCCCCACTGTCCTAGCCTCCACCACTTTCATTATCAATCTGTTTCAGGCATCCACTACCTTTTCTGTGAAGAAATATTTCCTGACATCACTCTACAATCACCCTCCCCCCCGCCACACACACACACTTCACTGCATTCCCCCTTGTCTTGGTGCTTGTTCTCATTTGCAAGAGTCTCCCAGCCTATACCCTAGTCACCCCTGTGAGGTACTTGAAGGTCTCTATCATATCGCCTCTCTCTCTCTCTCTCTCTCTCTCTCCCACTTCTTCCAGTGTGTATATACTGAGATCCCATAATTTCTCTTTCTAGGGCTTCTTGTGCAAAATAAGCGCCATTTTAGTTGCTCTCTTCTGGACTGCCTCTGCTCTATGCCTTTTATGATGTGCGGTCTCCAAAACTGAACACAGTACTCCAGGTGTGGCCACACCAGCAAGCGATAAAATGGCAGTATCCCTCTCCCCTACCAGGTCATTATGTTGTATGCTACGACATTATAGCTAACCCAAAACAGCACTGTCCATGACAGCAAATGGTGCAATACCGCATATACTGCTGTATGCTGTATTACACCATTCACACACTCCCAGGGAGTGGGTTCTGTCAAGCAGCTGCTGTAGCTCACGGGACTGTGCAACAGCAGCAGAAAGCCAGGTGCTGTGCCTGGGACTGGGTCTGATTCCTGGTCCCAGACATTTAATTTTTTTCCACTGACTGTGCGCTCCCCGAGTTGGACCCCCCCCCGAAGTTGAGAATCTTTAGTGGGGGGGGTCTGGAGAGGGCACAGCCCCCTGTAACGGGGGGTGGGGGGGTGGAGCCCCCCACAGAAAAAAGATTTATGCTGCATGGCAATATCGCATGTATTGGCAGCACGATTTTGCCATGCAGCATAATGTCATGCGATATTATAACCCCGTGGCCCCCCTCTCTCTCCCTATTGGAAGTACCCCTCCCTATGCAATCCAGAATTTCACTAACCTTACCCACTGTCTTATCACACTGCCCTACCACCTTGAGGTCCGCAGATATGATAACCCCAAAGTCTCTTTCCTGCCTAGTGAGTGTTAGTGCTCCCCCACCATCATGTACTCAGTGCCAGGGTTTCTGCATCCTAGGTGCATTATTTTGCATTTTTAGGCATTGTAACCTAACTGCCATGTTTTTGACCATTCATCAAGTTCCCCAAGATCCCGATACATTTTTTCCACTCCTTCCTGAGTGTCCACCCTATTGCAGATTTTGGTATCATCTGCAATGAAGCATACTTTCCCTTCCAGCTCTTCTAGAACGTCCCTTATAAAGCTATTGAAGAGAACTGGCCCCAGTACCAAGCCCTGTAGTACCACACTTGTCACACTCCCATCTTTAGAATGATGGCTGTAACCATCACACTCTGTCACTGATCCTTTAACCACTTTCTAAGCAGTTTAGCACAATGGATTCTACTCCTTTGTTGATCAACTTCCTAATCAGCCTTCTATGCGGCATTGTGTCAAAGGCCTTGCTAAGTTAAATAGGCCATGCCCACTGCTCTTTCCTGATCAATTTCCCTGGTCACCCAGTCATAGATATCTATTAGATTCATTTGGCATGACCTCCCTCCCATGAATCCATGTTGTCTGTGGTCTTGCAGTTCATCTGAGTCAAGATATTATCTCATCCTTTCTTTCAGTAGTGTTTTCGTCAATTTCACCGCAACTGAAGTGAGACTGACTGGTGTATAATTGTTAGCCTCTTCCCTGTTGCCGCTCTTATGTAGAGGGATAACATCAGCCCTTCTCCAGTCCTCTGGGACCATTCTTGTTTCTAGTGAGCTGTTGAACAAGGCTGTCAGTGGAGCAGCCAGACCCACCTCCCACAAGTAGAGGTGGGCAAGCCAGAGTAGGCTTGGCTTGAGCCTGACTCAAGCCTAGTGCCTGGCTCGGCTCAGCTTGACCTCCACAAGCACTTGAGAACCAAGGTCAAGCCGAGTCATTTGTGGCCAAAGTAAGCATTTTTGTCAGCCAGAGGAGTTATTGTAGTGTCTGAAACATTCAGTTCCTATACACAGAGCAGCCTTCAGTAGCCAGGGCTCAGCTCATGTTTTGGCTCGTAGAGTCAAGCCAGACCCTTGGCTCAGCTCTGGCTTGGCTCTAGTTGAAAAATTCCAGACTTGCTCACATCTACCCCTAAGTTCTTTTAGCATCCTGGGGCGAATACCATCTGGTCCCATTGCCCTGTCCACCTTCAGGGCTGCAAGTCCTTTTAGCACTCTTTCCTCTGAAAATGGACCTGTATCTAACCCTTCCCTACCCTATCCCTGCTTCTCCCTGGTGGTCCGTTCCCTCCACCCTCCACTGTGAAGACTGAGCAGAAGTACCTGTTTAAAATGCCTGCTTTTTCTTGGTCTCCTTCTGCACAGTCTCCCCCTTCTGCCCTTCTAATTCTTACCATCCCTACCCTTCTTTTCCTCTTCTCTTATGTACCTGAAGAAAGTCCTATCCCTTGTAGTGGCCCCTTTGGTAATCCGTTCCTCTGTCGGTGCCTTTGCTCCCCTCGCCACCTTGCTTGCTTCCTTATGCTTTTCTAGGTATACCTCCCTGCCCTCCTCTCTGCATTCCCTTATACCTCTTTCATGTCACCCTTCTTTCTTTTACCACCCTTTTCACTTCCTTGGAGAGCCATAATGGTCTCTTTTTACTTCTGCTGTTGCTTACTTCACTCATTCTGTAGTTTGGTTGCTTTAGTTACATTTCCCTTATTCCCCCCACTATGCTTCTACCCCTCCCTGGCACTCCCCTATCTCTCTTTGGCAGTTCCTGAAGCAGTCACCCATTTCTTTAAAATCAGCCCTCTTAAAAGTCTAGAACCCTTGTCCTTGTGTGGCTCACCTGTGCTCCTGTCTTTATGTTGAACCACACTGTACTGTGCTCACTGGTACCAATGGACCCACGCACTGTGATGTCTTCAGTGCTGTCCCAGTTTGTAAGCATCAAGTCCAGCACTGCCCCATCCCTAGTGGGTTTTGTAACTGAATGCCTGAGAAAAGCCCCCTGCAGGGAGTCAAGGATGGACCTGCTCCTTACTGAAACTGCTCCACTCCACATCGAGCAGCACCTCCCTCTTACTTGTCATTTTGATTACGGCTTCCCCAAGTGCTTTACCCAACTCCTTGCCCTGCATTGCGGGTCTGCACACTACTCCAGAACAGATAATGTACCCAGAGACTGTCTCCAGGTGGACCCACTGTAATTCCAGCCCCTCGTTTTTCTCTTTATGCCCCTGTACCTCCATGGCCTTGATACCCTCCACATGACACAGTAGTGCAGAAGGACGAACTCCACTGTAGTAACATTTCTTCAAGCCTTTATTTTTAATTACACACAAACAAATGGGCAACGGTTTCATGGTGGTGCCACTTCCTCAGGCCCTCTGTGTTGGAACTTTTAAATTAATTTCCAATGAGTTCTTGTACACACAAGAGCTAACACAGTACATGTGCTTTATCCTCATATATTAAATGTTTCACTTCTCTTATGATTTTTCAGTTCTGCATCATTTTCCCTCTAACTCAGACAGAGGATTCTATTATAAATTGGTTCTTTCAAGACTGCTTTACTTTTCAGTTGTTTGGTCCAGTCCAAGTCACAACTCGGGATTCAGTGGCATGTCTCAAGCTGACCCTCCCTCTCATATAATATAAATCCTCCTCCATTCATCCCTGCTCTGTTTCTCCTGAATGCAGTGTAGCCCGGTATGTTAATTTCCCAGTTCTGGTGCTCACTACACCACAACTCCATTATAGCCCCTAAATATAGATTAGCCTCTGCCACGGTAATTTCTAGGTCTGGAATTTTGTTACCAAGGGTTCTTGCGTTAGTGCATATCACTTTCTAAATCCCCCCCCCCCCATCTAGTACCCTGCTTTTCCCTCCCATTCCTGTCTGTTTTGTTCCCTGACTTACTCCTTTACTCACTCGTTCCCTTTTTACTTTCACCATGTCCGAACCCAATTAGTTCTCTGTCCTCCTCTACCTGCATTGTGTTCCCATTTTCTTCTTCCCTGTCCCTGTCTTTTTGAGCATATGCTCTAGGGAAGTTTTCTCCACTATGGTATTCTCTCCCTAACACTTCCCTCCTAACACTTTACCATCTCACAAGGGAGGCAGTTGTTGCCGTCTTTGGCTTCACCACCTCCCCCCACCTAGAGTAAATGCTCATCCATGTAGCATTTAAACCTGCCATCAAAGACTGTGGATCCCTACCTAGAAGAATGCACGTCATCTCTCCCAGTGAGGCCCACATCCTCTCACGTTGGTCCCCAGTTCCTGCATCCAAACTTAATGCATCCAAAACTTTCCTCCACGCACCATGCCTTTAACCATTCATTAAAAGCCCTGGTGTGGAGTTTCCTTGCCTCTCCCTGGCCATACACAAGTAGTACCCTGGAAAAGGCCGCTGTGCGTGCTACTTGCTTCAGACCCCTCCCCAGCAACCTGAAATTTACCTTTACTACACCTACCTTCCCCTGTGCTATATAATTCATCCCATTATGGACAGTGATATTCAGCTGCTGTCCTAGTGATCCACGTTCCATCTTTCCCAGTGGAGGCACCCATTTGGCAACTCACCTCCTGATCTTCCCCTTTCATCTTTCAAGTCTATCCCCTTCACAACTGAGTTCCCCAACAGCAGCTGCTTTCTCTGACTGGGGGGGGGGTCCCTTCCTCCTTGGGATCTCCACTTTTGAGAACCCTCACTTCCTCCCTTCCCACTGTGATGGGTACTTCCTCTCAGCTGCCCTTTTCTGCCAATAATGCGAAGGGGCTATTTATTTTATTTATTATTTTACAATTTGTTGCCTGGAAAGACACACTAAGCCAAAGCTCATTTCCAGATGTGTCCTGGGAGCACAGGGAAGTTGAGTAACTTGCTCATGGTCACACAGTATGCACGTGGTGACTGTGGGATTCAAATCCAGTTCTCCAGGTTTGCAGCTCAGTGCTCTTAACCACTATGCTACACTGCCTCCCAGAGGTATAGATGGAGGAGCATGCCCCCCCCATCCCCAGAGCTTACCATGGTCCATCCGCTCTGCCTCTGTCTAGGCATCCTTTGGGGGAGCAGTGGTGGAGCTGATGGCCCTTGGGTGGGGCAGAAGGTACCCTCACAAATTCGGCCCAGAGTCCAGCAACCTGTGCCTGCAACCTAGAGAGGTGAGTACAAATGGGGCAGCACCTCAGTCTCCAGAAGGTTTCCCCAAAGACTGCTCCACCACAACCAATGCAATACACCACTCCCATGATCTTTAACTTCTTCCTCTTGGGGTCTTTGCAAGTTCAGTTTTCCCTTCTACCTCCTTACTACTCCTGTATTTTTACTACCGCACCCTTTTTGTCCCTGAAAGTATTTTATAATCGTTCCCTAGATAGGGTGTCTGCTGCTTATCCTTTTTTAACCCTCTTTCCTGTTCCTATCTATGTCTGATCCTACGTTATACACGAATCCTGACCTCCGTGTTCTACCCACTCTACTTGAGCAATCTTTGGGCCTATCCCACTTGTTTGTTATTCCCACTCTGAGTAATGACTCCCTGTTACACTTTAGTACATTGAGTAATAGTAATTACCTTCCTTTACTTAATGTCTATGCAAGTTCAGGTAACCTTTATACCCCTTCCTACTCCCAATCTAGTACTACCACCCGGTTTTTCTTCCCTGAAACTAGTTCATAACCTTACACTAGACATGTTGTATCCTGCTTTCCCTTTATTAATCCTCCCACCTGTTCCTACCTTTGTCAGATCCCACGTTATACACTTTAATTCTTACCTCCCTGTTCTACCCTCTTTATTTGGGGAAGCTTTGGTCATATCCCACTTGCATGTTATCCCTACTGTAACTAAGCAGGGACTCCTTGTTAAAATGTTTACTGCATTAAGCTAAGTAATAATAACTTTCACACAGTGTTCCTCAGTTTACCGTATGTAAAAGACAATATGGACTCATCCTTCTTGCCTATTTGTTAGTTAAAGGAAAACTGTGTAAATTCACTACCCCCCCACCACCGAAAAGCTTACCCCCATCCAGCTTTTTATGTAGAAAAGCACGTTTTTCTCGCGCTGCTACTTACTTAATTTTTATTGCAAAAAGTCTGTGAACCGGGAATATGGTGGGCGGGGAGCTCCATTTACTGTAAAATGTAAACCATACTGCTCAAATGTGTTGAGGCGAGTGGTGTGGCGTCTCACCTTTACAATCATGGAACCCTAACATTCGCTATATTCCCATTGCGGACTTTGCAATAAGCATAAAGTAAACAACAGCCCAAACGCTCTTTCTACATACTTGGATGAAAAGTAAGCTTTTAGGAGCAAGCTCAGTGAATGCAAGTTTTCGCTGTCTCCCCAGCATCAATGTATATTTATAAGCTCAGAATAAAGAATAGCAGAGTATATTAGTTAGAGATAATATAACAATATGTACCTTTAGCCCTTTTTTTTATAATTTATACTACTAGTTACCCGCCCTCAGCATAATCTGCTTATATCTAATATTATTTAACCCACTGTTTACTTACAATGTTTGATGCCTTGATGCTGGATGCTGCACTCTGACAGCTGAATAAACCTCATAAATTCACTTGTACTTGAATTAAATTAGATATCAGGACTGCTTTGGGTGTCACACTTATGGTGTAGCATCTCCTGCCAACTGCTGCCCCACACTGACGTACAATGTGTGATGCCCTTTACCCATGGCCCTGGCCTTCAGCTAAAGGGCTGCAGCAGAGGATCGGTAAGCCACAGGCACAGAAATAATGCAGGATCTATTTTGATTTTGTTGACTGATGGCATGGCCTTCCTTAATACTGGGATTATGAACTGAGGTATCATCCGAGCTGAATGTGGTCTCTGCAAATCAGTTTTGAGGATTTGGGCCATCCATTTTATAATAACAAATATATATCAATGTTACTTCAAAAACACTCAGAATGAGGGCCACCTGATGGCATAGTGGGTAGCACTTCACGCTCCCATGCTAGTGACCCTGGTTCAGGAGCAGACTCAGGAGCTGGGTCAGGCAGGTGTGAGGCACGGGTAGGCATTGCCGCCTGGTAGCACTCCCAACTCAGGAAGAGAAGGTGTCGGGATCCGGCACTCTGATGACCCCTGCGGTAGGCCAAGGACCTTGTTCCTCCACGGGGTATGTCAGTAACATGTGAGGTCAGCTGTCGGCTGTACCTGACGTCAGGCAGGTGGGTGGGGCAAAAACGGAAAATGAAGTCAGCGGATGAAGCCTGACCTGTTCTCTGGCCTGCACTGCCACCCAGACACAATGATTCTGTATGTGTGCACTGGGTGGGGGGAGGATGGATCTCTCCTTTTTGGTCCTGTCATTGGGGGCAATTCATGGGGAACCCAAACCAGTAAGTGAGGTATGTGCCAGCTGGGGGCTGGGTTGCAGCTGACAGCAGGCCAGCTCCAAAGGCAGAAAAAGCTTTGTGGAAGAACAAAAATATTCAAAATGACATAGAAACAGAAATTGACAGCAGAATAAGACCCACTGGCCTATCTAGTCTGCCCAGCCCTCCCTACACTACGATGCCAATGTTCTAGTGGTCTCTGACTCACCTCCCCCAAGTCATCTTCCCCTGCTCTCCTCACCAACTCCATATGTCTGCTCCACCCTCGCTTTAATCACTCCACTGATATGGCACAGACCAATCCTTCCTATAGCCTGTTCCACTTATCCACCACCCTCCCAAAAAGAATGTTTTTCCCTATAAATCTGATGAGGGATTTAGCTGAAGGTTTGGCTAAAGTCCAGATACAGTCTATCCACTGCCTATTCTTTGTCCGCTGCCTCCATGACCCAGTCACAGATGTTGATCAGATTTTCGAACATACAAAAATGCCAGCAGAAGCAGGCCTTACGGTCTATCGAGTCTGCTCAACTGTGCAGCTAGCCCCTCAACTTGCAGCTGCCCACCCTCCCACCCCTCTTCATTTGACATGACCTCCCTATTGTGAATCCATGCTGTTTTTCTGTCCTGAAATTCATGTGCATCCCAAAACACCACCTGCCTCTCCATAATAATGACCTCAAGTAATTTTCCCACTATAGACGTCAGATTGAGTGGTCTATAGTTCCCCGATTCATCTGTGCTTCTCCTCTTGTGCAAGAGTACCATATCAGGTGCTCTCCGATCCACTGACACCACTCCTGTTTCTACTGAACAACTGAAGAGGTCTGCCAGTGGTGCAGCCAGCTCTTGCTATATTACTTTCAGCACTCTAGGATGCAACCCATTGGGCACATTGATTTGTCAATCTCAAGAGCACTTAGACCCCTCAGTACCCTATACTCAGTGATCACCTCCATGTTAAATTACACACACACATGCACACATGATCACCTCCATGTTAAATTGCACACACACACACACACACACACACACACACACACACACATTTGGCCTTGATATACTGATATTAGCATAGATCATGGATTTATACCAGGGGAGGGATGAATGACAAGGATAAAAAAAAAAAGTTAGTCAAGCCTGTTATTCACCTTCTGGGTGAAAAACATTGTTATTGACAACAGGATGCATAACATGTTATTCACCCAGCAGCATGGGGTCATAATGTTGCAGATGAAACTGCGCACGGAAACACTGTGCACAGACAACAGTGTGTGGCAACACAGCCGCAGTACATAATGTCTACTGCACAAAATCACCACACACCTGATTAATTATTTCATTTTTGTGGGGGGGCTCAGCCCCACAGCTCTAACATGGGGGCTTGGCTCCCCCGGCACCCTCCAGAATAATTATAATCCACTCCGAGGGGGTGTGAACAGAGGGACAAGTTAAAATTCACACTGCGGCACTTACTCGTGGCTGCACAGACAGGAGTAAAATAAAATTTCCCTCGAGCAGGATTTCAAACACTGGTCTTCCCCTCCCTCGCCTACTGCTGAGTCGAGTGCCTTGGCCACTCCACCACGGGAGCAACTCGACTGAGCACTCAACCAGCAGTGCTCAAATCCCTTTTCTCCACTTCTGTCTTCCATTCCACAATGAAAGGGGTAGCAAAATGTTTGTATCACTCTAATACCCCTGCCGCTGTACTTCCATACGTGCTTAAGACAGCACGGTTCTTTATGCATGGTTTTGTCCACACTATAGTGACCTGGTACCCACCCTGCAGCCCAAGTTACTTTCCCTGTAGCCTCAGCACAATGGCATTCAGTGTTCCTTGGCATAAATAGGACATTCCGTAGGGCATGCAGGAATAAACTTTTTATTTGCTCTGGAATGTTGCAAACAATGCTGACCTGGACCTCGGGGCTGCACTCTGCTCCACCACTTGTTTCTAGGCAGCATTGCTGGTAACATTCCAGACTGAACAAAAAGCTTATTCTTGCATGCCCTATGGAATATTCCCATTATATATGTAAGCATTAATCACTGGCAGAGGAGGGCTCTACCGATGATTAATGCCCGCTGGGGGGGCGTTGTTGCACAAAGCGAAGCCGAGAGTTCAACCAGCGGGCATTAATCACCGGTGAAACCCGGCACATCTCCAATGATATACACTTGTACCACGGACAACCTCGATTGCACATAAGCGAAACTCCACAGCCATCTAATTTTTGCCTACACCACTACCGCGGCTCTCGTGTGTGTCTCCCTATGTGTGTGTGCTGTCTAACTCTACCCCCCTGCATCCGCAGTACCAGTCTTCCTCCCTTGCAGGCTCTATCCCGTTTGGGATCCGTGGCGCCAACCGCCCACAGCGCTACTTGCCACCCAGTGGCTATGGTACCCACTACAGCAGCAACCACGGCATTATGAGGCGATAATGGCGTGTTGGGCTCAGGGTAGCGCCAAAGGCAACATGGCATTATGAAATAATGCCCGTGTTGGGCTTCGAGGAGTAACGCAAAGCAACCGCGGCATTATGAGAAATAATGCGGAGTTGGGCTTCGTGCCAGCGCTTCCTGCAACACCAACATGGCATTATCGGCTCACAATGCCGTGTTGCTCCTGCACCACATGACGGCGTTGCGCCTATCGCGGGGCTCCCTGGCACGGCTGTCCATAATGCCGTGTTACAAATATATATATACCCCACCAGTGGTGAATAAAATGAAAAAATAAATCAAAATAGTTTTCAAATGGTTAGAATAAAACATTCATTTTCACTTTGAACACGACATTTTTTTTTTCACTTAGAACATTGTTATTTCCCTTCAGAATCTGGAAACAGGACACAGAGAAGAATGGGTTAGACTAGACAGAGTTGAAAATGGAAAGAAAAGCAGTTCACAAGCTAACACACAATAAAACACTCACTAAAAACATCAAAAAAGTGTGTTATATATAAAATACATAATGCGTTGCAGTTAAATAACACATCCTCACATGAGTGATAAGACCTTCATAAGTAACTCAGGGTTTCACCACTCATGAGTTATGGGTCTTACCACTCACTAGTAGAGATAAAGGTGTTATTCCACTGCAGCCCTTTATTTATTCCTTATGTAGAAGATTCAAGCCTCTATAGGCAGTTAAAGACAGAGAATTGTCTAATTTGACATCCCAAATTAAATTTCCTAACTAGGTTAAGAAGCTGCTTGGCTGAACCGCAATGCATAGGGAGCCCTCTTTGCTTCTGACAACCCGTTTGTACCAGTCCCATTTGTTCTTGAAATCTGAGATGGAGTCAGTATTCACCACTTCCTCCAACAGCCTGTTCAATCTGTCCACTACCCTTTCAATAAAGAAAAACATTCTCCTCTCCTGGTATGTGTCCTGCATGATCTCCCGTATGTGTCCTGCATGATCTCTGTATGTGTCCTGGATGATCTCCCATATGTGTCCTGCATGATCTCCCGTATGTGTCCTGCATGATCTCCTGTATGTGTAATGCATGATCTCCCTTATGTGTCCTGGATGTTCTCCCGTATGTGTCCTGGATAATCTCCCCTATGTGTCCTGAATAATCTCCCGCATGTGTCCTGCATGATCTCCCATATGTGTCCTGAATAATCTCCCGTATGTGACCTCGATGGTTAAATACATTGATTAACTACGTCTCCCAGTTTACTCCACTTGCTCTCAGCTGAAATGTATAGGTATCCCATGACTAGGATCTCATGATCCCTGGATACAGGGTGTACCGCAAAGATGGGGGGTAGGAAGGGGGGTAGCTATTTATGTGAGGGATGGGATACAATGTACCAGGAAGGAGGGCAAAGAAGGGAAGCCAGAAGCCATATGGGTACAGCTCCAAAACTCCAAGGTTAGGAATGTTAGGATGGGGCTGGTGTACAGGCCACCCTCACAGAATGAGGAAAATGACAGGGAGTTGGGTGAACAAATCAGGAAGGTCATTGGCAGAGGGAGTACAGTCATAGTGGGTGACTTCAATCTACCTGGGATTGAATGGCAAATCATGACTACCACAAACGCCAGGGAGCAGGTACTGCTGGAAGTTATCCAAGACAGCTACCTAGTGCACGGGGTAAGAGAGCCCACTAGGGAGGGTAACATATTGGATATTGTACTAGCAAATGGGAACCAAGTCCAGGATGTAGTCGTGCAGGACCCTCTAGTGGGAAGTGATCACTGCATAATGTGGTTCTTCCCCCACACGGGTAGGGAGGCAGCCAGGGCCAGGACAAGAGTGATAGACTTCAGGAAGGCAGATTTTGCCAGGATGGACAGCATCCTATGGGGGCATGTTGCTGAAATTTGCCAAGGGATGGATGCTGAACAGAAATGGTCCATCATAAGGAGGGGTCTGACAGAGGCCACGGACACGTGTGCCAAAACAGAGAGTAAGTAGTCTAGGTCTAAAAAAGCTAGCTGGCTCAGCAGACAGGTGGCAGGGAAAGTAAGGGAGAAGAGAATGTCCTTCAACAGGTACAAGAAATCTGGGCCAGGGAAGGACAAGTAGGAGTACTCAAAGAAATCCAGGGAAGTGAGTAGAGCAGTCAGGGCAGCTAAAGTGGCAAGGGAGCTGAGATTGGCTCAGGGTATCAGAGAGGAGGAAAAGGATTTCTTCAAGTACATAAGAAAGAAGAGGAGCTGTAGGGACGAGATTGTCAGAATCAAGGGGGGGTGGTTAGGCAGATAAAGGGGAAGACCAGGCAGAGACACTCAATGAGTACTTCTGCTCAGTGTTCGCTGGAGAAAAAGATGAGTCGATATCACAAGGGCAAGGAAGGATAGTCGGGGGGGGGGCAGAGGTAATGGATGGGGTCATTCAGAAGGGGGAGACCTCCAAGCCAAGACCCGTGACTAGTGAGGTACCACAGGGTTCAGTGCTAGGCCCTGTTTTAGTCAACAACTTTATCGGGGACATTGCAGAAGGGATCAAGAGTAAGATAAGCCTGTTTGCCAATGACACAAAGATACTGTAAGTGCAACAGCGGACAGTGAGAAAGGGAGGATCCAGCAAAACTTGAGCATTGGTGAGGTGTGTGGCAGTTGGATTTTAACGCTAGGAAGTGCAAGGTCATGCACCTCAGAGCCAGAAACCCCAGGACCGGATATTGGCTGGTGGAGTGCATATATCAATTTCAGAGGAAGAGAAGGACCTAGGGGTACTAGTCACAGGTGACATGAGGGTATCAGCACAGTGCTGGAGGGCGGCAGCAAGAGCCAATTGAATGCTGAGGTACATAGCCAGGGGGATCACCTCAAGAAGAAAAGAGGTTATCCTGCCTTTGTACACATCACTGGTGAGGCCACACTTGGAGTACTGTGTGCAGTACTGGTGCCCTTACCTAACAAGATCTAGTCAGAGCAGATACGGCTTTGCCAAGATCTTACCAGTCCAGGTATCAGAGCAGCGGCCGCATGGCTCGCAGAGCACTGTACCAGCAGTCACAAAGTGGCGTGACATCAGAGCTGCTCACGGGTGGAAGTGGTGGTGACAGTTGCCATTCAAAGGCGAGCATGATACTCACGCATACACAGTAATGCAGATGTGCGCCTACAAAGCAGTGCGACTGGGAGGGGGAACGCACAGATGGAGCTCCACCGCTGAGAACAGCTGCAGGAGAAGCGCTGTCATAACATTGCTACAGCACTGTAGGAGAACACAGGGTCGTGTTCTGGAGCCAACCCCTGTTCTCCTACAGTGATAGCATAATGTCAGCGGAGCTCCGCCCACTCAGCCGTAAAAAAACAATGTAAGATTACTGGAAGGGGTGCAGCGTAGGGTGACAAAGATGATCCTAGGTCTAGGGGATGAACACTATGAGGAAAGGGCAGACCAAACAAGAAAAAGCACACAAGGCTGGGGTGCTAAGGATAAAAGTGCATAACTACAAGTATACAGTCCAGCACTCACTACCAATAAAGAACGATGCTGCTCTCCAAAACTCAAAGTGCCTAGTTTTATTTATGCCACAAAAATGCCTTGAAACATTTTGAATACTTCTATCCTTTTCAAAAGGCATTTAAGTTAGGAAATCAGTAGCCTTTTGTAGTACATCAAAGGTGACGTCATGAGTTAGCGTCAACAAGCAATTTAAAAGTACAAAGTGCAAGTGCAGCCACATAATCAAAAAAAAAAACCCCAAAACACATACATATGTGTTAAAAACTGTTAATTAGTATTTAAAAGCAGAGATAGCTATGTACAGAGAAACACAGATGCAGGATTACTGAACTTTGCTTGTAAGCTTCTATGTTCTTTAGGCGAAATTTCGCACATAAGTAAATAGATCTGGAAGAGATCAAAACAGAGATGTTAAGTTTCTAATTCATTGGTTTTATCTTTGTTGGTATTCAGTATACCAGACATTAATCAAAACTCTGGATAAAAATAAATAAAATACAGAAGCTGAATACCGGCAATATAATATTGCAGTGTTTTAAGAAATTAAAAACTAGTCCCCAGGGGGCCGCCACTAGTCTAAAGGTACTATGAGGAAAGATTGAGAGAGTTCATACTAAGGTTCACACTAAGGGGTAAGGAACAAAAAAGGCTTAGCACTAGCCCATAACCGCTCCTTTCCATTTACCCATAATAGGGCAATTGATGTCCTTCGAGAATGTGAGAGTCTAGTGTTCTTTAAAACTGGGCTTTATTTTCTGAACGTATGATATCTTCGGGTAGTTTATTCCATGGGGACACCACTTTCTGTGTTAAAAAAAGCCTCTCTTCTGTTGGTATTGAATTTAATATGTCTTAACTACAGATGGTGACCCCTGGTATTTATGTTTGCATTTTTGTGTTGTAGGTTTAATTCATTTAGCATATAATCATCCTGCATTATGTCACAGCATAACAATAGGTCCCCTCTTATTCCCCTGGGGCCCAATTCCAAGACGGGCTATGCCAGTGTAAGGCGAGATACACCAATCTCCATAGCATATCCTACGACTTACACCATGCACTACGCTCGGTGCTATTCCAGGAGGTGATGTGCGCCATGGCTTATGCAGGCTATGACAATCGCAGGATATGACACCACTTATGCTGCAGCCTGCAACACCTGGTGTAACTGCATGTTATGACAGCAACACAGCCCAATTCCAGGAGGGCGGCTGTCGTAACCCACAGTTGCGATTACAGAACACACAGTGGCAAAGCGAATGCATGACAGCTCAGAGCTGTCCTAAGTGGCATCCGATGGCTGGCACCATCAGATGCCACCATGTAGTGCTGTGCCAAGGATGCCAAGATACCCCCATGTCCCACGAGCCCCCTGCCCCCAATCCCCGTTCATGTGGGACCCCGAAGTCCGTTACAGTTGCACCCCGGATGCCTGTGGCCATGTATCCTGCCCCATGCCGCTGATGTGCGCTGGGGTGGTCTGGGGCAGGGGGCTCAGGGGCGGCAATAAGCCAGCTACGAGGTTGCAGCTGTCACGGCACCAATATGCCATGCATTGGCTACGCCACATGCATCCTGTATCTCGCATGTCACAAGTGCGCGACCCTGCCACTTCTGGAATGCGGTGTAGGGTCCTGGTATAGAAGCGACTGGCGTACACGGCTGCGTGCAAGTTCGCCAGTAGTACAGAATCAGTCCCCTAGTCTCTAGTGACATGAGTTGTAACCTGCCAAGTCGTTGCTCATGTGTTACATTTTTGAGTTTATGTATCATTTTAGTAGCCTGTCTCTGTACTCTTTCAACCTGTTCCACTGCCCCCTCTGAAATTGGACCCCCGACCAGAGCCCCATAGTCCAGTAATGGTCTGACATATGCCCTATATAGTGGCATGGCGACCTTTTGACTGCTACTCTTGAAGTTTCTTTTTATGTTCCACAGCACCCTTTTTGCCTTTGTAATCTGCTTGTTACAATATGATTTATATCTGACAGTTTATGATCAATTAGTATACCCAAGTCTTTTTCCTCCTCAGATTTCCTCAACAGAGTGCCGTTCGTAAAGTATTGTGATTCGCAGTTATTTTTGCCAAGGTGCATCACAAAACATACTAAAAAGCCAGCAGAGGAGACCCAATGGTCTTTCATGTCTGCTCAGTAGTTAGCCCCCATACTGGGCACCAACTTTGCTGTCCCCCCCATCCCTTTTGGTTTCTCTGACCCTAGCCCAAGGTGTTCCCCTTGTGTTGGACTCGGTCAGCCTCCCCTTCCCCTATACCTGTCCCAGCCCCTCTTAAACTCCTCCACCATCTCAGCCTCCACCAGTCCCTGGGGCAGCGCATTCCATGGTTCCACCACCCTCTCAGTGAAGTAACACCTCCTCCTCCTCCTCCTCCTCCTCTCTCCCCTGAGTCCCCCCCCCCCAGCTTCCATTCATGTCCTCTAGTTACCCCCCTCTCCTTCCTTTGGAACACCCCGACTGATCCTCCCTTATTTATCCCCTTTATGTACTTGAAGGCCTCTACCTTGTCCCCTGTCCCTCCTCTCCTCCAAGGTGTACATGCTGAGCTCCTCTAGTCTCTCCCCGTAGGTCCTGTCCTCCAAGCCCCAGATCATTCTGGTTGCCCTCCTTTGTACCCTCTCTAGGAGTGCAATATCCCTTTTTAAGTGCGGTCTCCAAAACTGCACACAGTACTAGAGATGCGGCCTAACCAAGAAGTTATAAAGGGGGAGGATCACTTCCTCCCTTCTGGAGGTTATCCCTCTAATGATGCATCCCAGCATCCTATTGGCTTTTGCTGCTGCCCTCCTACAAGTCTCAGAGTTATTCATTCTGATGCCTATCACTACCCCCAGATCCCTCTCACCCTGTGAGACTTGTAGTGTGTCACCCCCAAGGTATATCCTTGGCCCACGTTTCTGGCCCCCGGGAGCAGAACCCTGCATTTCCCAGCATTGAACCTCAGTTTCCACTTTTTCGATCACCTTTCCAGAGCCTCCAGGTCCTCCTGCAGGGTCACTGTCCCTTCCTCCCCATCCACCACCGCTCCCAGCTTTGAGTCATCTGCAAAGAGACTCATTTTGCTCCTGATACCCTTCCTTATGTCAGAGACATAGGCGTTAAACAGGAGGGGCCCTAGCACCGATCCTTGGGGAACTCCACTAATGACCCTCCTTGGAGATGAGACTAGCCCCCCAACCACCACCCTCTGAGTATGCTCCGAGAGCCAATTTCCTATCCATCTGATCATATGCATCCCCATCACCAGTTCTCCTAGCTTGACCAGCAGTCCACCATGGGGGACCAAATCAAATGCCTTGCTGAAGTCTAGAAAGAGGACGTCCACTGGCCTATCCTAGTCCAGGGCACTCATCACCCAGTCATTGAACTCCACAAGGTTTGTCTGACATGATCTTCCTGGGACAAAGCCATCCTATCTATCATATAGGTACCCCCCCATCCTTTCCTTGACAATACCCTCCATCATCTTGCCCACCACCGACGTCAGGTTCACAGGCCTGTAGTTCCCCCACCTCCTCTCTTGATCCTCCCTTGTGGATAGGCATGATATGGGCCACCCTCCAGTCTTGGGGTACCCACCCTGTCCTCAGAGAGATGTTGAAAAGCTATGCCGGGGGATCCGGCAGGACATCCGACAGCTCCCTCAGCACCCTGGGATGTATTTCATCCGGCCCTGGTGCTTTCTCCATAGTAAGGGACCAGAGGGTTTCCCTCACTCTCTCTACTGGGAATTCGTCCTCCATGTCCTTCCCCTTTGCTCCCTGTACTACCCTCCCTCCACCTGACGGTGCTGGCCCTTCTCCCTCCCTAGTCGCTTCAGGGCTCCCAATCTCTAAGATTCCCACCCCTCCACCAGTTCACTCTCTCTCCCCTTAAAAGATGCAGCCTCCCCCTTTTTCCCCTGGTAAAAGCTGAGGCAAAGTACTCATTCAAGAGGGACATTAAGTTACTGGAGGGGGTGCAGCGCAGAGCAACAAAGATGATCAAGGGGCTGGGGGACTTATCATACGAGAGGAGGTTGAAGGAGTTGAACATGTACTCACTGGAGGAGAGGAGAGACAGGGGTGACATGATTGAAACCTTTAAATACATGAAAGGAATAAACAAGACGGGTACAGAGGGGCTGTTCAAAGTAAGGAGGGGAGGCCACCAGGGGCCATGATATGAGACTGGAGTGAGGAAGGTTCAGGAGGGAGATGAGGAGACACTTTTTTACTGAGAGGGTGGTGGCTGGGTGGAATGCGTTACCTGCTGAAGTGGTATGCAGTAGAACAGTGGACTGCTTCAATCGAGGATGGGACAGGACAAGGGGGAGGGTTAATGAAGGGGAAGGGTGGAAGGGAGGGGCAGCTGCAGAATAAGGGATGCTAGCTGCACATTCGAGCAGACTTGATAGACCTCTAGGCCTTTATCTGCTGGCAAATTTCGTATGTTCGTATTTAGTACCTCGGCCAGCTCTCCCGCTTCCTGTACACATGCCTCCCCTGCTCTAATCCTGCTCATCTGCCCCCTCACTTTCCTTTTTTCCTCAATGTATCTAAAGAATACCTTGTCCCCCCTCCTGATCCCCCTGGCCAAGCTCTGCTCCTTCCTTGCCTTGGTCACTCTCACCACCCTGGTGACCCTCTTGGCCATCAGTTCATAATCCCCCTGATCCCTTTTGCTCCTAGAGCATTTGAAGCGCTTATAGGCTGCCTTCATTTTCCCTCACTGCCTCCTGAACCTCCCAGGTCCACCAACAGGGCTTTCTGACCTTACCGACTTTGCACCTCTCTCTTGCACAGGACCTGGTGGCCTCCTGTACCCCTCTACCAATGTTCTCCCATCTACTGTCAGTATCCATGTCTGGCCTTATCCTTTCCAAATGACCCTTAAGGATCCTTCCCATCCCCCTAAAATCTGCACCCCCTGAAGTCAATTACCACCGTCTTTGTGCAGCTTCCCTCCCCCCAGTCCAGGAAAAACCAGACTGTGGCATGATCACTCCTCGCCAACGGGTCCCTCACCTCCAGGCCCCTAGTCTGGTCACTATCTGCCAGGACTACATCTAGTGTCCTGGACTCCCTAATCGGCTCCCCTACCTGCTGGGTCAGGAACACATCCTGGAAAACATCCAGCAACCTATGTTCCTTGGCCACTAGGGACATCATCATCCCACATTCTGTTCCTGGCATGTTTAGGTCCCCCATCACCACTACCCTTCCATTGCCCAATCTACAGTGGCCCGCAACATTAGCCACCAAGCTCCCTTCCAGATCCTCTGCCAGTACGGGCGGTCTCTATACCACCCCTATTTTTACTCTCTTACCTCCCTACGATATCAGGGTGACCCAAATCACATCCACACTCCCTTCCACCTCCTCCTCCTCCACTCCTATACCGAAGCCATTTTTTGACTATCAGTGCAACCCCCCCTCTCTTCCCCCGTCCTTTCTGTACATAGTGTAGCCCTCCATGTTTAGGTCCCATTCATGCCCTTGAGTGGCCTAGGTCTCAGTGACAGCTGCCACATCAACTGCTCCCTCAACTAGCATCACCTGGAGCTCCGGCATCGTATTCCCTAAGCTCCTTGCATTCATCAGGACTACCCTCCACCCCTTTCCCCTTGTCCCAATTTCCCCCGTTGTGCCCCCATTTGACCATGTGCTTCCCTTCCCCGAACCCTATCTGTTGGCCTTTTTCCATACCCCTCCAACCCCTCAGGGAAGTGGAGACCAAGTCCTGCCTTTTTCGTACCCCCGCAGCAGCCCCTTCTTCTTCGATCCCTCCCCCCTTCATAAGTTTAAACCCCACCTTTCACTTATGAACCCAGCTAGTTTCAGCTTTAGTATTTCCTTCCCCTCCAAATTGAGGTGTAGCCTGTCCCTAGCGTACAGCCCCATATCCTCCCAAGTTGTCCCCCAGTCCTCCCACAAGTCCATACCCCCTAGCCTCACACCACTCCCTGAGCCACTGGTTAACCACCTTTATTTTCAGTTTGTTCTCCCCACTAGCCCTCAACATGGGCAGGATCTCCGAGAAGGAGATGGAGCATCCTATGGACTGGCAAACCCTGGCTAGCTCCTGAAACCTTGCCTGTATCTCCAATTCACTATTTCCATTTACGTCATTTGTACCCATGTGCACCAGTATGTCCGGGGATCCCCCCCATTCCCTTGTCAGCGAACATATCTCATGCTTGGCCTTGTGCACTGTCAGCCCAGGGTGGTATTTGGTTTTTACTGGATGGGCTGTACCCTCCCCTGCCCCTCCCACTGGATACCTCTGATCATGGAATCCCCCAACAGAAGCACTCTTATCTCTCCCTTGCCACCCTGCCCAACCCATAGGTTCCCCCCCTTCCGTGCTCATCCTCTTTTATTCTCCTGGTGTCTCCCCCCCCAGTCGCTCCTCGCCCCTCCCACAATCTGGGTATCAGATGTAGCCCTCTCCTTATTTTCTCTGGCCACCCCCTCTGCTCCGGTCCTGGGCATCGCCCCACCTGAGTATCCTTTTTTTGTATCACTGTCCCGCCGTCCCTGCCCTTGACTAGACCATCCGCCTTATCTGATGGCCTGTCTTGTTTGTTGCTCCCTTCTGACCCATCCTCGTTTATTGCCCCCTAGCTGGAATGCCCCCCTGGTCCATACCCTCAGCCCCAATTTCTGCAACCACCTTCTTTTTCACCTGATCCTCATTTCTCTTCCCCCCCACCTTCATTTCTTCTGCCTGGCTGAGGTCCCCCAGCTCCCACTTTCTCGCCCACCATGCCCCCTCCCCTGCTCCTCCTGTTTCCAGTCCCTGCCTCTTACTCCCTTCTCCCTTCCCTGCTACCTCCCCCCCCAACCTCCCCTCATCTACTACCAGACACAGAGGGTCAAAACGATTTGTGAGTTAAAGTCAGACCCCATACTTCCCCCACCACGCCCCCCATCTCTGTTCCTTCTGGGCCACCCTAGTCGCCTGCCTGCTTCTCTTGAAGTTTTCACCTTCTAGGCCCCCTCACCAGGGTCCCTTGTGTCCCCCTAGTACCCTCCTTCCCTCCTCTCACAATGCCGGAGGCTTCAGCACCAGGTGCATCCACGTAGGCAACCTTGCCCCTCCTTCTCCAATCCCCCCATGCCCCCAAAGCCCAAGCTGCCTTCTAAGCTCAGCCATCTCCTCCCTAAGCTGTGCTAGCTGGTAGCACACTGGGCAACACCCAAGCTTCCAAGCCCAGTCTAGTACCATGGCCGCCCTGCACCCTGTGCACCCAACCACCCTCCCAAAGATGCCCGCTCTCATGACGTGTGGTCAACACTTATCTATTTTAAAGCTCCTACCTTTTTCGGTTGCCCACATAAAGATATCATATAGGTCTGATTGCATCATTGCAGCCCCATTACCATTTGTGACTATACCTGCCAGTTTAGTATCGTCTACGTATTTACTTATCCAATTTTCTGTTCCTCTCCCCATTCCTGCAGTAAAGATTCAAAACAACACCAGTCCCAGGACAGAGCCCTGTGGGACCCCACTAGTCACTGGTACAGATTCTGAGTAGTAGCCATTTATGCACACCCTCTGAGATCTTGCCCCCAGTCAGCTACCAATCCAACATACCACCCTGTGATCCAGGTCAATTTCTTTTAGGCTATGCATAGTTTCAAAGTGGGGGACTAAATCAAACGCCTTAGCAAAACTGAGATAAATACAGTCCACTGTATCCCCTCTATTCAGTGCTGCTGAGATTTTTTCATAGAAGCACAGCATATTAGTCACACATGATCTGCCTGCCACAAACCCGTGCAGTTCACAATCCCTTGATAAGTATTTTCCAAATGAGAGGTCATTACATCTTTCAATATTGATTCCATCAATTTTCCCAGTACCGAGGTCAAACTAATAGGTCTATAGTTGGTGTGGTCAGCCCTATTACCCTTTTTATGAATTGGCACTACGTTAGCAGATAACCAGTCCCTAGGTACCTCAGCCTCCTTTAGTAATTTTATAAATATAATTGTCAGTGGGATAGCAATGTTTGGTGATAGTAGTTTAAACATACTATTCGAAATATTATCTGGGCCAGCTGAGTGGGTGATTTTTAGGTGTTTTATTTTATTACTGTTTCTATTGTTATTTCGATATAATAACTGGTCAGTAATTATTTACGTTGCCTGACCAAGTTATAATTTCCCATTATAACTTGCGAGTTATAACGGGGAGCACGCGCTGAGTCAGTCAGGAAAAAACACTCCCTGATTGGCTGTGCGTGTGGTCCAGGGCTGGCTTTCAGTTTCTGAAACATGGCGGCTCCTCACTCACTTAGCAAAGAGCTGCCAGAGCAAGTGTTTTCGTCGCTTTTTCTTTTTTAAAAAACAAAAACATGCAGAATAACCATAAAACAATCTATCTGGTTGATCCTACTATTCGTAAACCACAGCGCACAACATTTCCGACTCTCACTCGCTATCTGCTTGAGGCCGCACAGAACAGGAAGTGCCAGCGAGAACGGTTCTGACCAAAAGAAAACTGCAGTAAGATCGCAACCATGAAATAAACATAAAAGAAAAAAATTGCTAACCAGCAATTATAAATAATAAGGGATGGGGAAGTGTACAAAACTTGGATTTAATGATCGCCCTCATTTTTGTGGGGTGCTTTAATAATCCCCAAGGGCGAAGCATCCCACACCTCCAGCAATCATTAAATCCTCGTTAAGAACACTTCCCATCCATGATTGTATATGTTACATTCCTTATTTGGTCTGATATCTACCTGCCCTGGTAGTTTATTAGAGAAAACTGTACTGAAGTAAGAATTAAAGATATTGGCTACTTTAGTTGGGTCAGAGACCACCTCATTCCCCACCTTGACAGAACATAGAGTAGTGTTAGTTTTCTTTGGGGAGTTAACGTAGCTATAAAATTGCTGCATATTATATTTTGTAGCCGTTTTCACCAATTTTACTTCTAGCCTTTGTTTATTCTTCTTTATCACTTGTTTATATTTGTTCTGTGTTTGTTTAAACTTTCTCCAGGACTGTGAGTCATCTGTGCTTCTAGCTTTATTATATAAGTTTTGCTTCCTTTTTAAAAGTTTTGTCAAAGCTTTTGTCAACCATCTAGGTTTCTTACCCTTTTTATTGTATATACAGACTTTTTTAATGTGTTTATCACATATGTTAAAGTTGTTACCTTTAACTGTATTCCACATTCCTGCTACTGTTTTATGGGCCAGAATTTTTTCCCAATTAATTTTGTCCAGGTCTCCCAAGACTTGCATTTTATCAGCTGATTTTATGTTATAGATTTCTCTGCAGCCTTTATTAATTTGAATATATTGTTTGAATGAAAAGTATACCCCCACTATGATCACTACTGCCCAGGGGGGCAATTATTTGACAATCTGTGATGTTTATTTCTTTGGTCAACATAACTATATCCAGTATGTGTTTTCCCCTTGTTGGACTACTTACACTTTGAGTTAACTCTAGCTCATTTGTGAGTTCCAAAAATAATTTACTTTGTGGTTTACTAGCCTCCTGATTTGTCCAATTTATGTCAGCATAATTTAAATCTCCCACAAATATTACTTTACCCAGTTCACAGGCTCTACTGAGTTCTTGGTTTATTTGTATAGATAGTGCTATACTAGCTCCAGGTGGCCTGTAACATAACCCTATTATTAAATATTAATTTCTCCCAACATTTATTCTAATCCATATGGTCTCAGTGCCCTTAAAACCTTGTTTGATTTTGTCACTTATGTTTGTAGTTTTTAGGGAGTTTGATACGTATGCAGCTCCCCCCACGAGGTTACCTTCTCTATCCAGATGGTAGGTCAAAACCAGTATGTCTTTTCCCCATTGATTACCCTCCGTCCACCAGGTCTCAGTGATGAAGGGCATGGTGATATTTGCCCTGGTACGTATTAGTGCTTCGAGTACTTCTGTTTTATTATTAAGGTTCCTGGCATTCATGAAGATGCAGTTTATATTATTCCTGTTTGCTCGGTTCAACATGTATTCCCTGGAGGACAGAAGGAAGAGGGGAGACATGATAGAGACCTTTAAATAAACAGGGTAAAAGCGGAAGGACAGTTCCGCTTAAAAGGAAAAAGGGTCTCGAGGGGGTATAGTCTGAAGTTGGAAGGGGGTAGATTCAGGAGGGAGATTAGGAGGCACTTCTTTACAGAGAGGGTGGTGGCTGGGTGGAGCGTGCTGCCAGAGAAGCTGATCGCACAGAAGACAGTGGACAGTTTTAAAGGGTATGGGATAGAGTAAAGGCGTACAGACAGAGAGCGGGGGAATAGTCCGGGGGAGGGGATGATGGAAAGGGAATCGGTGGGGGGCACTGCAGGAGAAGTAAACTGCCAGCTGCACGCTCTGGCAGACTTGAAGGACCTATGGGCCATTGCTGCCGGCATGTTCATATGTTCGTATAATACTTCCATACTTCCTCATCTTTGTACCCCTCCTCACCCACACTAGCTGCATACACCCATCTCCCGACTTGCTTATGCTGCTCTTCTCATTTCCCTTTTCTCCCTCCACACAGACCCCCCTTATCCTACCCCTTGCCCTACACCCCACTTCCTCTATTTCACGCCAGTGCCTTACCCCCATAAATGTCTGCAAATAAAATATTTTACTGGTGCTCCCACTCTTCTCTGAACTCCACAATAAACCCCCGGGGGCGCAAGAAACACGCCACCTTCTCCTTTCTCCTCCTCCTCATCCTACTCCCATGCCGGGACATCGAACTGAACCTGGGCCCCCCCGTAACCCTCAACCAACCAACTCCTCTAAGGGTCTATGTATTTTTCATATGAATATTAGAAGCCTGATACCAAAACTGGACCTTGTTAAATGCTGGATTGCTCAACACTCCTCAGACACACTTTGTATCACTGAAACATGGCTCTCAGCTAAGACCCCCAACTCCTCCTTAATGGTCTCCGATTACTCGCTTCTTCGCCACAATCATGGCAAGCAGGGTGAAGGGGTAGCACTCTATGTATGGCAACCACTATCTTGCTCTGTCACCAAGCAGTAAGCTTTCCCCGCCTCCCACAAACTTATCCTTGCCCCATTTCCTTCCCCTTTACTCTCTCCATTTTCATTATGCCTCCCCACAGCTTGCCCCTGACTCACTTATCTCGTGCTTATCTACTCTACTACCCCTAACCACAAATGGTGAGTTTATTCCGGTTACCCACCCGATGGCGACATTTCGACAGCGAGGTCCCCTATAGCCACTACAGTGCCATGCCGCTGTAGGGAACCCACTGGAACCTGGCGCTGTCTGTCGGGGGTCCTGCACCCCCAAAGTAGCTCCGACTCGGAGTTGATAATCCTAAAGTGGGAGTGGTGTGGGGGGTGCAGCCTCCCACGTGGGGGGTTCGGGGAGAAGCCCCCCTAAGAAAACACATACAGCCACTGAAAACCGGCAGCCGACTGCACAATGCAGTCGACCTGCTGGTTTCGCTGTTGGGGCGTTCGACAAATATTTGGTCGAACACCCGTCGTGGATCCAGTTTATTCTAATGGACGATTTCAACTTGGACTGGCTTTCCCCCTCCACTAAAGCCTCCCACACAAAAACTGAAGCCCTTAACCTCACCCGGCTGATCACAGAGACCACCAGTTACAATCCTCACTCCCCAAACCACTCATTTATTGTCGGGATTCGCTCCTCCACCCTCACAGAAACACTACAGCCAGTGTACTGTCTAATGCCATAAGTGACCACTGCATCACTTATTGCATCAGAAAACCTCAGCTCCCTAAATTGGCCCCAAAATACATAAAAATCTAACCACTAGCCTTAATTGATACTGCACCTCCTGCATGGCCTGAGGCATGCTGACTAGTCCCCAGTCTACTCAGCAACTGACGTTAACTCAGCCCTGGCCCAGTTCCTAGCCATACTCACTCTGATACGGGACTCTCATGCCCCTCTGGTTAAAACCAGAGTCAGGAAACCTCATCATCCCTGGATTTCAGCCTTATTCATAGACCAGTGCAAAGCCCGTGGCAAGGCCTGGTCACACTATAAATCCACCTTGTCCCCTCAAACTCGGCAAATATATAACACCCTTCAAAACACATGTACCAATGCCAGACTACTTTAAAAAAACACCTGCAAAACGTGCATCCCACCTCTTTCTGGAAGGTGGCTCACTCTCTAAATGGTCCCCCTGCTCAAACATCCTTACCAATCCTAAAACAAAATGACCTACCTATCTCTGAACCACTCAGTGTAGCTGACATCATATATAAGTTCTTTACCACATGTGCCCTTCCCGACCATCCCTTGCTCCCTCCCAAGACCCCTCACGGGATGCTTCACATAATACTTTCCTTTTCTCATCCTCTCAAGTGCACTCAGGAAGTTTTTCAGGCACTCTACTCTCTAAACACCAATAAATCCAGCCCTGACAGGTGTCACCCCAAACTACTTTGCCTATCTGTCCCTGAAATTGCTGCACCACTAACCCATCTCCTAAACCACTCCTTTTCCTCTGGAACTGTACCTCAGGCCTGTAAATCAGCTAGTGTAATCACTCTGCACAAAGGTGGCAACCCCTCATTACCAGGAAACAACTGACCATTCTCCCTCCTCTCAGCCCATGCCAAGTTACAAGAATCCCTACACAAATTCAGACTGACTGAGATCCTAACTGCCTCTGACTTCCTTTCCTGATTCCAGTCCAGCTTCTGGAAGCACCATTCTACAGTCTCGTCCCTTTTACGTGTCATGGAACATACTCACTCTGCCAAGGACCAGGCCACTTAACTGCAGCAGTTTGCGTGGACGTGGCCAAGGCTTTTGACTGTCTCTCACCCCCTCCTTCTCACAAAGCTTGAGGCTGCTGGCTTAGCCCCCCTCACCGTAAGGTGGTCCAAATCTAACCTTGAAAAACAGACTGCAATCTGTCAGGGTGGGCAGCTCCTCCTGCCCACCGGTTCCCATACTTACAGGTGTACCACAAGAATCAATCCTTGGCCCCATCCTGTTCTCAGTATTCACCAACAACCTCACCTCTGTATGCTCCAGCTCCCGCATACACATGTATGTGGATGACACCATCTTGTAGGCCCCTGGGCCCACCTTATTGGATGTCCACACCCCTCTCCAATGGGATTTTACTAAGCTGCGATCCTACTTCCATGCAAACCAAATGAAAACCAACACCGCCTAGGCTGTTTCCATGATCTTCAGTTCAGCACAAAAATTGGCCAGAGCACCCTTAGCCCCAGCCGGTTCCATGTCATAACAGCGACTGCCAAATAACGAGTGCCATTACAGCAAGTGTACATCACCGAAAAAACAAAATGGCAATGTACAGTCCCAGCGAGGCAACACTAGCGAAAACAAATGTATTTATGTGTGTTGGGTTCCCCCACACCCTCCTACAGATTCTCAACTCCGGGGTTGGGGGGGTGCATGTCAGGGAGGAGGAGAAACTTGTAAAAAAGAATTTACTCCCACACATAAAACACAAAAAACTGTACCCCTTCCGGGCCCTGAACCCTCTCCACTGTGGCCGGCCACCTTCACCACCACTCCACATGGCCAGCTCAGCAACCTTATGCCACACTACCTCCCACATACCTTCCCTATAATTGCTCTTTTTCCATTCTCCCTGATCTTCTTCCCTTCACCCTGCTGTTTTCACCTCATTACCCTTTCAGGATAGCTCACATAATGGGCACTGTAACTGAGTTGCTCATATCTGAGTCGCTCAATTTCAGTCGCCCTTTTCACAGGATACTCCTTCCCCCCAGTCTTGACCTCTTTGGATAGTACTCCACTGGACTATGTCTTGTCATATAAATACCTAGCGGTATGGTTTGATCCCCACCTGAACTTCTCAACCCACATAGAAGCCGTCACCTCAAAGCTCTGCCCCAAACTAGGTATGCTGTACCATGACAGAGATTCCCTCCCACTCCCTGTAAGACACCGTAATAGTGACTGAGATTATCACACCAATCTTTGACTATGCTGATGTTGTTTACAGCACAGCCCTGCCTCTTCATTATCCAGATTAGATACCCTGCTATATGCTTTCTGCAGCTTTGCTACTAACTCTTCCCCAGAACTCACCACTGCTCCCTATACTCCTCCTTGGCATCCCACCCCTATCCCACAGACGATATATCCATTCTCTTTCTCTTATAGCCAAATTCTGGTTCACCCTGCTTCTCCCTACCTCTCAGATATGCTGTCCCCTGCAGTCACCACCTACTATGCCCCTGCACACCAGGGACACCTGCTCCTTCTCAAATCAAACACATGTGTTCAGGTTGTCTCTAAAAATAATCCTATAGTTCAAACACCTTGTGTCTTCCTTAAAAAATTGGCAGTCCACACAATAGTTAAGATAGGAAAGGATGAACTCCACTGATTCCAAAACTTGCAATCTGGCTGCTTTTATTGAAGTTTTTTATATTCACACTTGAAAGCCAGGGCGACAGTTCCGTGGCCTTTGCCACTTCCTCAGGCCCATTAACAGTGTTGATTCTAAATAAAAATAGATAAAAACACAATTTCAACAATCAGTTCATTTCTTTTTTAAAACAACCATCAGTGACTTTATCTCCCTCTGTTCATCACTACAATTCATTTCTACGTAATATCTCAAAGTATCTTAACATATAGAATACATCCATAGTATTCTCATAATAGCTCTACCTGCCTATTAAACCAGCACTATAGACCCCCTCCTTCTTTCTTCCCCAACCCCTTTTGTCGGCTTGGCAATCCGCTTCTCCTACAGACTCCCGTCCTTATGGAACAGACAAACTCCTCAACTCCAGAAATCTCTCGCACCCTCTCTCAAGCAACATTCATCCTTCTCCCCACCCCATTTGCTCCTGCCTTTACCTACCCCCCCTCCCAACTCCATCACAGTAACCAAAGTTAAGACTTGTAGGGTTATCATCACTGATTAGGTACAACTATATAGCCAAATGTATAACCCTGTTCTCTGAACTGTATCTTAAAATGTCGGTAACCTGCCATGCTTATACTGATTGTTGTACCTGCATTTATTAATATGTCAAAATCCTGTGTATGTTCTCGTTATCCTTGTCTCCGGGTCACACCTGGAAATGAGCCTCAGCTCAGTGTGCCTTTCCTGGTTACCAAAATTTTAAATTAATAAAAAATAAATAAATAAAAAACCTACTCCCCACAAGTCTCAGGTACTGACCCTAGCATCTGACTGACCCCTAAATTTGAATAACTGCCTGAATTCACCCTGCTGTATCCGCATACAGTATATATTTGTATTATTTCTTAGTCACATATCTCCTCTTCCTTCTGTCCTCCAAGGAGTACATTTTGAGTTTCTGCAACCTCTCTTAATTGCTCTTCTCCTGCTGTCACTGTATCATTTTGCAACCTGTATTCTCTTTGTTTTTTTCCCTGTTCTTCATGTAGTGCGGGTTCTAGAACTGCACACAGTACTCCAGTGCAGCCTAACCAGTGACCGATACAGCAGTAAGATAACGTTTACTGCAACTGATAACCCCAGTCTAATACATCTTGTTATCATGTTTTCCTACTTGTAAGCTTTATCACACTGGCTAGATGGTTTTAGCCACTGTTTATTCGATTCCCAAGTCTCTTTCCACTTGTGTGGATTCCTCGTGACCCCATTTATGATATACTCCACCTGAAGTTGTTTTTGCCGATATAGTATTTCTTACTTTGTGGTCATGGTCAGAAGATACTAGTAGTTGTTCTGTTAAAGGACACCTCTTTCTAATTTTTCAGTATTTACAAGCAATCATAGGCCAGTCAGCCTGACATCAGTGGTGGGCAAGTTAATTCAGTCACTGCTGAAAGAAAGGATTGTGGAATATCTTGAATTCAATAGGTCACAAGACTCGAGGCAGCATGGACCCAAGGGGTGGGGTGGGGGGTTGTTGTCGAGGCACAGATCAGGAAGCATAGGAAAACCAGGAACAGTTATAAAATTTGCAAATAGCATTTTATTATCGGTAACAGTAAAATAAAAATTAGAAATTGTTCAGTATAACTATTTACAAAGGCAGTACAAACAGAAAAAACAGAGTCCTTCGTCTGAGGGTACCTCTAATTCCAAGTTTCAGTCTCAGTCTCTCTAGCAAAATATGGCTGCTCTTTTTATAACAAGTCTTTGCCTGACAATTAACTTCTTCATCCTGCGGTCGTTAAAGAGACATCCTGTTTCACACCAAATATATCAGAGCTCTTGTCAGTTTCTTTGCAGAGCAGACTTGCAAATAAAACAGTGTCACAAGCTGGCCTCCTGCTGACTGCTCTACAAAAGTGTTTGTGCTGCATCTCAAGGTTAACCCCTTGAGTTCCAAATAATTTTTTGCAATCATTCCAACAGTATAACTATATACAGTTTCAAACAAAGGGATCCCAGTATCACATACAGTTTCACACAAAGATTCACATATATTTTTAAAACTGCAGATATGCAAGGAGGAAGAAAAGACATAAACAGCAAGGGAAGGCAGAGAGAGACAGTGAGAGGTGAAGAATCACGAGACCATCAGAGTGATCAGTTCCTAGGTCTCACAAGAACATTTGGTTGCACAACCAGCCAAACAAGAGACAGAAAAGGAGAGGATAGAACAGATCCTTGCATTTAACTCTTTCTACATAACACATGAGAGAAGGCCTTATTTTAAAGCTACCAACCATCCTGATTTTCCCAGGACAGTCCCTGTTTTAGGCAACATGTCCCGGTGTCCCCACAAGTTTTCCAAAATGTCACTTTTGTCCTGGTTTTGCTTACTTGTCCTGTTTTTGTCCTTTTTTTGTTGACTGCTGATCTGTGAGTGACATTTACTTCAGCACCACCATGCGCTGCTCAAGCTGGAGCGCACTTGCAACCTTCCGCCCCCTGTGCTGTGAATGAAATGCTTAGGTAGTCAGATGGCAAGCAGGTCAGTGGGAGCACTGTAAAGTATGTTCCTTCCTGTTAGATTAGACTGGGTAGTAGTGCAAGCAAGAACATGCAGCCATCTGCCTACCAGCAACTGAGAGGGACTCCAGACAGAGAAAAGACTGGCAGCAGTGACCTAAGGTACCCGAACCTGATCAGCTGTAGGGGAGTGTGCAACAACAATCCAGTGTGGTGCTGGGAGTCACTGAAGTGAAGTTTGCTCAGCAAAGGAGGTGAGTGTAAGTGGGTTGGGATGGGACTGTCTGAAGGAGCAATGTATGCAGCTCGAATGTCTGAACAGAATTTAAAGCAAGTTTGCTTCTGATCAACTTTCTGCATGTCATGATTCAGAACTTGTTGCAGAAGAATGATGTATTGTTTTAATATACATGTTTGCTACTGGTGTTACTGTGGGGCAGCGTGGCCAGAGCAAGCGGCAAAATGTAACTGATTGAGTGTGTGCGGCACGGTCTGTGTTGGCACCTGAGGGAGTGAGTGACATGGGGGGAGGTCGCAATCAGGATGGACCCTGTCCCAGTATTAGGCTTTGGAAAGCTGGTAGCTTTACCTTATTTAACCCTGTTATGGGGTGGTGGTGGGAGGGGGGTTGCATATCAAACAAATCTGCTGAATTTCTTTGACTGGGTGACCAAGGAATTATATCGGGGTAGAGCAGAGGATGTGACCTACCCAGATTTCTGGGTGAAATTAATAAAAACCTACATGAAACACATGTCAGTGTTTTTTCCTGTTTGATGCATCATATATAAAATTTACCAATAATAAAGTGACATTTGCTAAATTTCTCATGTTTCTAATCTTTTTCTTTGCAATCATTGTTATCCCGTGCTGCCTGCCACTTTCAAAGCTAGCTTCCATGAAGCTCGAGGCAGCAATGATGTCGCTAACCCTGTGACTGTCTGACACTTTCTCCGTGTCCTCACTTAACAGTGTGCAGTGTCTAGCATTCAGAGTCCCACGCTCTGTTCAGCTTACACAATCAATTTAAAAGCATGTCAAATACATGTCTATTACTATAAAAAATTAAGGTCTATGTTTTTACATTCAGCATACATAATGACTGTAACTATGCAAAAGCAGAGTTGTACAAAATGATTCATTTTCACTACTGAGCAATGACTACATTTTCCCACCCATTTGCTTAGCAAAGCGGCACTAGCTGTACATTTGCAAAGCAAATCCATAAAAATGTATGCTCGCGTCTCTGTACTAAAAAAATATTCTGCTACACCATTGCAAATGTATAGTGTCTATTTATATAAATCTCCTCCCCCCCCCCAATGTACCAATCCTTTTCCTCCAGTAAAAAAAGAAATGTGAACCAATTCGGAAACTCTCCTAATGTGGCATTATTCGTAGCTCGTATTTATGGAAGGTTTTAGTTTCAAAGGAACCACATTTACAGTCATTTTATTCTCCTGATCTGCATCTGAGTTCCTTTCCTTTTTAATGCTACTAATTGTATTAAATGTAAATGTTTACCACAATGTCACATGCAAATTTTGACAATTTGCATATTCATCAACTGTTACTTTGCAATATATATATATATATTACTGCAGGCAGTAAACTATTCGTAAATTGATATTGCAAAACAGTGTGCTGGCTTTTTGTGCTACTTTTGCTTGAGAATGGTGGAGAGTTTGTACTATAAAATCTGAATCATACATAAGGATGTCGTTCTATGAATGATAATGGAAATTATGTCTGTATCCGACAGCTGTTCATGAAGTTTACACACACACACACACACACACTGCATTCACTGAACGCAGATAGGCACCTGGATACTTCAATTTTGTAACACACTAATTATTTTTCTTTTATGCCTCTATTTTGCCTCGGTCAACGGGCAGAGAACACCCCCGTTCGGCTTTGTCTGGGTACCTACAGGATCCAGGTGTCATAGGAGCTCGTGCTGAGGTGTTTTCCCTTGCACATCCTCTGTGACCTCTGTGACCCACCAGAACAAGTCAGTCGTATGCAATGACCTCAGCGCAATCCCGATGTGCAGAGGCTCACTTGACCCCGTCCGACAAGGCCAGACAGCATGATCCTGGACTGCTGTACCCCAGCCAACACTAGGGGTCTGTGTAGGTGCTGGGTACCAAGTCCCTCCCTCCCGGAGAAGGTGGGCAGTCCCTGGACACTCCACCCCCCACTGACCCTATGACATTTGAGGTCTGCTCCCAAACCCTGATCATCAGCGCTGCAGACAATAACACTACCACTGCACTAGCGGGCCTACCCGTAACATGCAATTCTGTATATAAATATTTACATATAAGGCTATTTATGTTATGGGTTCAATCTTGTTTATATTTTATTTCATTAAATTATAAGCCATTGATGGGGCACAGTTTTAACACATAGATGTATGCTTAGATTGTTTTAAAAACAAAAGATAAATGTCTTAAAATACCAACTCATTTCATACATATAGTTGTGCTCAGCTGAGCATAGGTTGCATTCATATATCACAGTTGGTTCCAATATCTTACATCGCAATAGTAGTAAATAACTGGAATACCCAGATCATGATACATTGTTCAGAATTTTGCAGAGTATAATTTCAGATGTTGCAAAATGGTTATACATATTGAATATCATTCCATTTACATTCAGTATGCAACAACGAGATTGACAAATGTTACTGAGTGCTGTTATTTGAATTGTCTTATTTAATAATAGTGTACGTGAATGGGCCCATGTTAGTACTTGAACTGAAGGAAGCATAGCAAATTGTTATGTTACTCTCCCAAAGATACCAAGAACTCAGGTGGAGGAAGGAAACCACACTGAAAACATAAGTGCTGTTCTCAGATGATTTACATCCAAAATGATACCTGCTATAGCAAAAACTAACTGGCTGTTGCCAAAAGGGTTTCACAACAGCCTGTTAGTTATTGCCACAGGTATCAATTTAGATGCATTCTGCACAGTTTATACTTTCTCTTTTGCTGTTTATTGCCTGTGACTATAGAAATTTGTTAGCGGCAAGCATCGTTCATTGACTACAGTAAATTAGCTAAGGACAGCACTTATGTTTCCAGCATGGTTTCCTTCCCTCCACCTCAGTTCTTGGTATTTTTGGCAGAGTGTTTTGATGTGCATGGGCAGGCTGCTCTTCTACTGAGTACCAGGAGTATTGTGCCCCCAACAGAACCATAGGTTTTATGTGCCTGACATTGTCTTATAAATAATTACACATAAATTAAAATGGTTATAACAAAGTCGAGTAGACTTACAAAAAAAAAAAAGATACATTCAATATCTCACAACCACACATATTATCTATATATACAAGGCGTACGGAAATCAGCTGTCCCAACAGAGGCTGATGTGAATTTTAGACTAGAAGACTCTGTCACTACCACATAAGATCCACTGTCAGACTGACATCAGTAAGACGATATTCAGGCAAACTTTTTTAGACTTGTTAAACAAACATTTAACTTACACATTACAACATGATTATAAACAGATGAGAATATCAGTGCTTGACTGAACTGAACTGCCTGTCAAATGAGCCATCACCCGCGTCTAACTATTCACGGTATGCACTTTACAGCCTGCAGCGCAAACAGAGGTAGTGATGTATCTGGTCACATGATTGCAACTCTCAGCTACTCACTATAAGCTACCGGCGGCATCTGCAGAGGGAGCTTAACTGAGGAAAAAATAGCCAATTCAGTTAAGAAGGGGGATAAAACATTTTATAGGTACATTAGTGAGCATAGAAAGGTTAAGGGAGGGATAGTGAAGATTAATAAGGGAGAGGGGAGATGGGCAGAGGGAGACAGTGAAAAGGCAGAGATACTGAATGAATACTTTTGCTCAGTATTCACAAAAGAAGATGAGGAGGAGTTACCTAAACCAGACAATAGAAGCACTCTAGGTAGGGGGGTTGACAACAGTCCATTTACACAAGAAAGAGTCCTGAAAGAACTCCTAAAACTCAAGGTGGACAAAGTAATGGGGTCTGATGGGATTCACCCCAGAATCCTAAAAGAACTAAGGGAAGACCTAGTGATACCACTGGCCACACTTTTTAACAAATCATGGGAGGATGGGGTGGTACCTGAGGACTGGAGGAGGGCAGATGTGATTCCCCTTCACAAAAGTGGGAGCAAGGCAGAAGCAGGAAACTACAGACCTGTAAGTTTGACCTCAGTGGTAGGGAAAATGATGGAATCACTTCTTAAAGAAAGAACTGTTGAATACCTTGAGGCCAGTGGGGCACAGGACCCAAAGCAGCATGGATTTACAGCAGGAAGGTCATGTCAGATGAATCTAATAGATTTCTTTGACTGGGTGACCAAAGTAATAGACCAGGGAGGGGCTATGGATATGGCCTACCTAGACTTTAGCAAGGCATTTGACACAGTCCCACACAAAATATTAATAATCAAGTTAGCCAGCCTGGGAGTGGGTCCCAGGGTGGTAGCCTGGGTTGCAAACTGGCTGCACAACAGGACACAGAAGGTAATAGTGAGTGGAACACATTCTGAAGAAAGGGGGCACTAGTGGAGTACCTCAGGGCTCAGTACTGGGTCCAGTCCTCTTTAACATCTTTATAGGTGACATTGCAGAGGGTCTGGAGGGAAAGGTATGCCTCTTTGCAGATGATACAAAGATCTGTAACAGAGTTGATACACAAGGGGTGTAGAAAGGATGAGAAGGGACTTGGCAAGGTTGGAGGAATGGTCAGACATATGGCAACTTACATTCAATGCAAAGAAGTGCAAAGTAATGCACCTGGGAAACAAAACCCAGGAGAAGAGTACACAATAGCAGGAGGTACTAACAACAACAAAAATGGAACAGGACTTGGGGCAATCATATCAGATGATCTAAAGGTGGGTAAGCAATGTGAAGTCAGTAAGGAGAGCCAGGGGATACTGGGATGCATAGGAAGAGGCATCACAAGTAGAAAAAGGGAAGTGGTTATCCCTCTGTACAGACAGTTGGTGAGACCCCATCTGAGTACTGTGTGCAGTTTTGGAGACCTCATCTACACAAGGACATAGACAGGATGGAAGCAGTCCGAGGAGGGCAACTAAAATGGTGCAGGGTCTGCATCAGAAATCATATGAGAGAGACTGAGAGAGCTTAATATGTATACCCTTGATGAAAGGAGGGATGGGGGGACATGATAGAAATGTTCAAGTACCTCAAGGGAATCAACAAAGTCCAGGAGGGTAGAATCTTTCAGAAAAAGAGATGTGTAAGAACAAGGGGACACAATTTAAAGATAATGGGGGTACGGCTCAGGGTAATGTGAGGAAATCTTTTTTCACAGAGAGAGTGGTGGATGCGTGGAACTGCCTTCCTGGGGAGGTTGTTGGGGCTAAAACAGTGGGGGAATTCAGACATGCATGGGACAGACACAAGGCAATTATAGTGGGGGGTGGCAGGAAGTAGGCTGTTGGTTAACTAGAATCTGCAGCTTATCCAGTAGGTAGGGAAATGGGCAGACTGGGTGGGCCAAGTGGTCCTTATCTGCCATCAAAGTCTATGTTTCTATGTAACTGTGACAGTCCACTCATGAAGAAATGGCAATTTAGACTTATTCTGAATAAAGAACACACTTAATTTACTCAAACTGAGACCAGTATTGCATTTTGAAAGAAAAAAATATTCATTTAGTGCTGCAAACTGATGCAACATTTCACCTTTCAGTAAGGCTTTTGACACCATTCCACATAGGAGGCTAGAAAGCAAGCTGGGTAGCTTTGGAGTGGGTCTGGATAAGAATCTGGTTAAGGGATAGGTGACACAGGGTGGTGGTAAATGGAGTTATCTCTGAGGAAGGAAGGGTGACCAGCAGGACACCTTATGGATCTTTGCTGGGACCAGTCCTCTTTAATGTCTTTATAAATGAGACTGCAGAGGAGCTGGAGGGGACAGCCTGCCTCTGACACCAAAATCTGCAAATAGGGTGGACACTCTGGGGAGCGTGGAAAGAATATGCAGAGACCTGAGAAAACTCAAGGAGGGGTCAAGAGTATGGCAGCTGGGTTTAATGTGAAAAAGTGCAAAGTAATGCACTTGGGGCATAGAAACCTGGTGGCAGAGTACAAACTGGGAGGAGTGGTACTGACAACCAGCAAGCAGGAGAGAGAGACCTGGGGATCATTAAATTTGGATGACCTTAAGGTGGCCAGGCAGTGCGACAAGGCAGTTGGGAGAGCTAGTGGGGATACTGGGATGCACAGGAAGGGGTATAACTAGCAGAAAGAGGGAGGTGGGATTGTCTCTGTATAGATCACTCGTAAGATCCCACCTAGAATATTATGTCCAGTTCTGGAGACCACATCTCTAGAAGGTCATAAGGGTGGAGGCGGTCCAGAGGAGGGCAACTAAAATGGTGCAGGGCCTACATCAGAAGCCCTACGAGGAGAAACCTAAGGACCTAAGCATGCACACCCTGGAAGAGAGGAGGAGCAAGGGGGGGGGATATGATTGAGACCTTTAAATTCCTCATAGGGCGTAAATAAGATACAGGAGGGAAGTATTTTTTAGAAGAAAAGGTGCTCAAGGACAAGTGGGCATGATAAGAAGCTGGAGGGGGTTACATTCAGGAGAGATGTGAGGAGGTACTTCACAGAAAGAGTGATGGATTCCTTTAACAGTCTTCCAGCAGAGGTGGTGGGGGCAAAAACAGTGGTTGGGTTCAAGAATGTATGGGATAGGCATAAGGGAATCTTAGGGAAAGGGAAGTGGGTGGGTGGGTGAATGGGCCAGACAGCAAGTAGGATCTGTGGTGATACTACAGGCAGGGAAGAACGGGCAGATGAGGCGGGCCAAGCAGCCCTTATGTGCCAGCACTTTCTGTGTTTCTATGTTACAGCGTAATGTTACATTGTTTCTTACTATGCCAGATGTTTCCATAACAATATAATGGAAGAGGTGAAACAGTAGGGGTGTAGCTCTACACAACATGACAGCTCTCCAATCTTTTCTTTATTTCACATTTCTTAGCATTTTGCTTGCTGGGTCAGACTTCCCTGATACATATTTACTGCTTGAGTCCTTAAAAGTTTATTTGTTCTGAAATCTGCAGTACTCAACACTAGAGAAAATAATGCAGGGGACAATCCACAGGGAAGCTGAGCACTTTGAATGAAGGACGAGGGACTTGTAATAGATAATAGAAGGATCTGGGGCTCCAGAGGCAGGTACTGGATGACCTGAATATCAGAATGGAAGAAGGTTTGCTCTACAGGCAGGCTGGGAGTAAAAATTAGAACAAAAAGTATTGAAAAAACACAGGCTCAATCAGAATCCAGATTTAACAAGACTCCACTCTACAGCAGCTTTTCTTCTTAGCTAACTGTAAGAAGCCAAAGGGTACTGATGTTTTGCAGGAGGGACCCGGTTTCTATATGCCTATGAACTAACATGGTGGAGGGGGGGGCTGAACTTTTAATGATGTCGTTTTCTGCAGCAACCAAGGATTCCATCTGCAAGCTTCAAATTCTCTCATATAACACCACTCTGGGTTCCAAAATCATTGAACTGTGCAGCTGATTAATGGAGCTAGGCTATGTTTGAAATCAAAGGCTTTTTGTATTTCAGAGAGGGGGTGGCCAGCTCGCCCGACACAGCGCTACTGGCCTTTGTTATCCATCAACCAAGATCCTGCATCTCCAGACCATACCTTTTATCACTGCCACAGGGCCTAGTGGAGAACATTAGAAGGAAAGGAGTGACAAGTTCAATGGATGTAATGCAAGGCTAAAAAAAAAAATCCAACAGCGAGTTTTATACCAAGCTCTTTATATAACAAGGATTGTGTTTTTTGTTTTTTTTATATATAGCTGTATGACCCATGAGCCACCACCTGCTTTTATCTTCAGGTCTTCCACCAGCAACCTCCAAGCCCCTCTGCTCCTGCTATTGGCATTGTAGCCGGGGAAGATCAACATGGAGGGGAACCCCTGAGAGTGCCAGGGACAATATTCAGATAGATCACTGTTCAGGACTTAATTCCTGATTTTCTCCTTTGTTTTCCTCCTACCGCCCCATGCCATGGGCAGTAGCCAATCAATGGGCTATGCATACACACACACACACAGCATCCTGCGGTTGGAGTTAACTCCCTGGCAATTCCTGCAGATGTCATTGTGGTGCCCGAACCTACTACCAACTCTCCCCGGTTGAGATGCACTGCTGATCAGCAGCTGCCTCAGTCATAGCCTGCCTCCAACGTGGCTCCCCAACCCAGGTTGTGAAAACACCAGTGCAATGTGCTGCCACAGACCATCTGGTGGACTATAACCAGGGTTGCTAAAGTAAGGAATTATAGGGAACGGGGAAATTGTTTAACCAGGAAGGGCACACTAAGCTGGAGCTTGTTTCCAGGTGCAACCTGGGAGCACAAGGATGTTTACTGACTTGCTCAGAGTCACATGGTATGCAATTGGGCTGATAGGATTCAATCCCAGGTCTTCTGGTGTGCAGCTCAGTGCGCTTAACCACTACACTATACTGCCTCCCAGTACCATTATTGTAACTAGTAATTTTCATTACTCCTTCTGTCTCTGATTTTCCCTTTTTTCCCCCCAGCCTGACATTGGTGTGGAGGCGGCTGCATCCTTCCTCCATCTGGGAGGCAGGGTGAGCAGCTGCCTTCACAGACAACACCAATGCCGCTTAGTGGTCAGCAGCAGGAGGAGGAGGAGGAGGAGGGGGTACATCAATGCTTGGTGGCCAGCACACCTCCCCTCTCCAATCGAATCCAGGTCACTGGCACAGCAGAGTGCTGGCAATCAGGCAACGTATGCAGGGCTTGTTTAATGTAACACATAGCATAGATCTGAAAAGAGGGAGAGAGGAGGTGCTTTTCACAGCATGTGGTAAGGAAATGTCAGGTGACAGGAACAGCATGTGAGAAAGCCTTGCTGCCTATGTCTCGTAGTGTATTTATTTATTTATTTATTTATTTGGTTTTTGTTTACCGGGTAAGTACACTAGACAACTTTTATGCCTATTTTCAGGAACGACCCGGGAGAGTACAAAAGGGTACAACAGGTACATTGATACAGTAATTGGTTCAGACGAATACATTCAGGTACAAAAACAGGAGAAAAGACAATTTTACAGTTTTACATTTACGTGGAAGGTACACCCAGATACAGTGCTGGGGCAAGGTATAAGTTAGAGATAAATTCAATGACCAACAGGGCTGGTGAGGATTATGAGCATAGTAACATCATAGCATTGGTCAAGCAAGGAGGGGGATTTGGATGAGGACATAGCGCAAGAGTGGTGACGCCAGAGCAGAGAGAAGAAGCCGGCACCAGTGGACACCGGGAGGCTAAGGAGGCTTAGGACATTCACAGCGAGAAGCCACCTTATGATGATCCCACAGGGAGGTCCGGAAACTCTTGTGAGAGGAGGCAGTATGGACTCTTTCAGGAAAGGAGTTCCAGAGCCTGGGGCCATGGACAGCAAAACTCCGGCCCCTCATGTTGGTGCGGGAAGTAGGTACACTTAGTAGACCGGGGCCTTGGGATCTAAGCAGGTAGGGGGAGAGGTCAGCAGGAGCAAGAAACCGGGCCAGTTCCGGAGGGGTGCCGGAGCTAGTACTTTACTCACGAGGCACCCAGTGCTAAAGTTAAGGTGATTGAGCGATAGCCAGCTGCTTCTCAGAGCTCGTGAGTGATGGGTGAGGCGGGGGGCGGCCACGGCAAAACGACAGATGTTGTTGTACATTGTGCTCCACTTGCTTAGGAGGGTCTTAGAAGTATGAGCAAATATGAGGGAGCCATAGCTGAGGGAGGGAAGTAGTACTCCCCTGGCAAGAGCTAAGCGAGCCACTGGAGTGAGGTTGTACCGAGCCCTGTAGGCCATCCCCAGTTTGCAGTTTACCCCACTGCAGGCATTATGGATATGACTACCAAGGTCCAATTGGGGATCAAGTGTCACTCCAAGATATTTGAGGGAGGTCACGGTAGGGAGAGGGGAGCCATCTTCGTAGTTGATATGTAGGGGAGTTGAAGAGGCTCGTATTTTGGCAGAGGAACCGAAGAGCATAGCCTGGGTTTTGTTTTGATTTAGGATCAATTTATGGTTGGAGAGCCATGCCTGGATGTTCCAGAGATCTTCAGATAAGTGATGGTTTAGTGTGGCTGTATCACAGGAGTGGGCCAGGAGAACCAGGTCATCCGCATACATGATGACACGGCAGCTGGAGACCACATCAGGGAGATTGTTGATGAACAGGGAAAAGAGTAGGGGACCCAGCATGGAGCCCTGAGGGACACCAGAGGTGACAGGCTGGGGGGCAGAGAGGACTTTATTGAATTTAGTTAGTTGTTTTCTGCCATATAGGTAGTCAGAGACCCAGTTTAGGGCGGTGGGGGACAAACCAAGGGACCTCATCTGCAGGGCAAGCAGGTCGTGGTCAACGAGGTCGAACGCCTTGGATAAGTCAATAGATACCACACCTGAGAGTTTTCCCTGATCCATAGCAGCTCTGATGCTGGAAGAGACTGAGATGAGAGCCGTGGAAGTGCTGTGCCCCTTACGAAAGCCGTGTTGGGCAGGGGTCAGCAGACCATGGGAGTGGGTCTCTACTCGAGATTTGTTTGGCGACCACCTTTTCCAGGAGCTTGCTGACAGCAGAGAGGATAGCTATGGGACGGTAGTTGTCCAGGATTTTGGGGTTGCCTTGCTTAGGACAGGGACGACCTTGGCAACCTTCCAGATATCCGGGATCAGTCCCTGTAAGGGATAGGTTGAAAATGTGGGCCACCGGGAGGCTATAAGGGAGCACCTAGTTTGAGAAGCTTGGCTCCAGATCATCAGGACCAGGGCTAGCATTCTGGGAGAGATCAAGAAGGAGAGACCGCACTGGCTAGACCGATACCGCCCTTAGGTAAAATGGAGGGCGGTCAGACCAGACTCCCATTGGGACGGGGAGGCAGGGCAGATTGAGTTTTGGGCTGAGGACTCTAGCGGGAGAGCAGAAGGGAGGTCTGTGAAATGAGAGTTTAGAGCATTAGCAATCACGTGAGGATTGTTGCAGGAGACTCCTTCGATGAGCATGTCAGTGACCCCGGAGTAGGAGCGACCGCCAACCAGTGATTGGATGGTTCTCCAGAACCATCTGTATGGGGGTTTTGAACCATATATTTTATTTATCTCATCTGGGAAACACAAAATGATTAAGACAGGAGACAGCAGAGGGCTTCAGGTTATTTACACGTATATTTTTGTACCCCCCCCCCCGTAGGTTACTATACCTTTAAAATGTCTTGGTTTTTCTGACATCATGTGGCAGCGACTTTGGTCGGACTCATCCGAGCTACTGATGGACTGCACTGGATTTGAGAGATCACCCATGCAGGACTCGGGTGTAATTTGATGCTTGAACTGTGCGCTTTGTGTGAGTCAGGACAATTACAGAAACTGCCGATAAACTACAGATGGCAGCCATGTTCTCACCCTTTGACCCACCCTGCCAGAGTGATGGGGTTGAGGGGACTAGAACCCACCAATTGGGATTGTTGGTCAACTCCGTGAGCCACAGGGGCACATGATCTACAGGTGGACCTAATTAATTTGAGCACCTTTTCATCAGCAAATCTCTTGTCAAGGATCAGACCTCCATGACTGTCTGTCCTGATTGACAGCCTGAGCCAACCAGTTGGGTTCTGCTGTGGCCCCGTGAAGTGTAGGGGTTGAGCTGCTCACCAGTCAGATCTGTGAGGGATCTCGTCATAGCTGGATCACTGCCCCATGTGTTGGAGAGTCATGCTGTGACAGACTGTGTGTCTGCACAGACAAATTGAGGGTGTTTCAAGCACATTCCCTGCTTGAGCAAAAGGAGGTATCAGAAACATAGACACACAGATTTTGTCAGCAGAAAAGGACCTTCAGGCCCATCCAGTCTGCCCCTTGGCCCTACCTATTCCATCACCACTGACCCTAGTTGGTCATAGGTGTCACTCCTCCCCCCATTTCTCTATCTACTATGACCTGTGCAATCCCATGCATGCTTGAAGTTCCCCACAGTCTTTGCCCCCCCATCATCCACCACCCTTTCTGTGACAAAATATTTCTGCACATCTCTCCTAAATTTCCCCCTTAGCTTCATTGCATGTCCCTTTGTTCTGGTGCCTTGCTTTCTCTGAAATAGACCCTCCATTTGCACTTTGTTCGCTCCTGTGAGGTACTTGTAGGTTTCAGTCATGTCCCTTCTCGCTCTCCTCTCCTCTCTTCTAGGGAGTACATGTTGAGTCCCTGCAGCCTTTCCTCTTATGTAGTGTTGTTCAGATGGTATCCTGGAAATTAGGATACCAACAGATACCTCCCATTTGACCAGATAGTTGCTGTGCAAGGATAGTAGTACTATCTGAACATGGATCCTATCCTCTAGGATCCAGCTCGGATCCTAACTAGCTGACCTAGGATCCATCACTATCTGATCCCAGATCCTAACTATTTGATCTAGGATCCCTGGATCCTAACTAGGATCAATCACTATCTGACCCTAGATCCTACATCTGTCTTTGGTAGGATTTCTAGTAGGTTCCAAGGTAGGATACTGGCACTATCTGATAGATAGTGGTAAGATCCACAAAAGCACTATCTGAGCAACACTACTCTTATGGCTTCACATGCAACCCCCCTCAACATTTTGGTTGCCCTTGTCAGTACCATTGCCACCTTTTCAATGTCCTTGCGGAAGTGCAGTCTCCAGAACTGGACACAGTACTCCAGGTGGGGCCTCACCACTGGGCGATACAATGGCAACACCACCTCCTTCCCTCCTGCTAGAAATCCCTCTCCCAATGCACCCCCGCATCCTGCTAGCCTTTACCACTGCTTTGTCACACTGCCAGCACACCACTGATGGTGAGCTTCTGCAGCACACAGGAAAAGGACAGAAAGGTAGGCTGCTACCTGTGACTGCTGCAAGATCTGTCAGCAGGTAACATAGCTCAGTATCAGGCTATTACCACCCAAATGTGTCTTGACGTCTCAACATGGGGGTCAGTGTGGATTCACTGTGGCTTGATTGGGCAGAGGACAGTGCACTTCTGAACTGCACTGTCAGCTCAGACAAACTGACACTGATAGTGAAAGTGAGAAGAAGGAAGTGGAATTTAGAGACTGAGGAGACCAGCAGACAGCCAGAGAGGGACTGACTTGAGCCGCACACTGGAACCTTGCACAGTGAGAAGGATCTAAGAGCTCTGGAACTGTTCATAAAATCAGAGCTTCCCTTTCCTGCAAGGGAAGTGCACACATAGTTTGGGAAACTTGTCACTGGATTTGGTCAGCAGGTCAGGGAGTTACCAATACCTAGGTCTGAGGTTTTGCAATTTATGCAGTTGCATGGCCTTTGGGTTGGGGTTTACCTCTATTCTCTGAGAACTGGTTTTGCCTATGTTAAAGTGTACCACCGTCAGCTAACCCTCTGCACACTCCAAGGGCCTGCACCGATTCAGTCACTGGGTACCCCATAATTTGTAGGGTGCTCCCCCCCATTAATTCAGATGGATAAATCACACTAGTACCAGTGGGGAGAGGGTAGTGCCTCCAGTACAGCAGAGTGACATCATACTCTGTACTGGGCACTGGGGTGTGGGGCAGGCTGCATGTCAAGGCTGAGGCTAGAAGGGCTTCTTTAGCAACAGCCCAAGAAAGAGATTAATTTGGTCACATCTGCTCGGGGCACATAAAGAGTAGCCACCGTTATTGTGCCAGGCCTACAAAGGACAATGAAAGACAGGCCAAAAGGCAACCGACTACCTAACATTGCATTAATCCCATCAATCCCATCTCCCCACTTAGTGTAGCTGGCCCTAATAAAAGTTGTGATTTTGTGTGAATAAAGCTGTCCACTGCTGTTTCACATAGACTATCTGTGCATGCCCACTGGGGAGCTGTCTAGCCCAGTATGTGTGTCTGTTTGCAAATGACACTAGGACCTGCAACATGATGGACACTCCGGGAAAAGTGAAAAAAATGAGAAGGGACCTACAGTAGCAAAACTGGAAGAATGATCTGAAATGTCGCAGATGAGATTTGATGCATAAAAAGTGCAAAATTATGCATTTGGGTTATAGAAACCAGGAGGATTACGGGGGTGGGGGGACTGATGGTCACCAAACAGGAAAGGGATTTGGGGGTAATCATATCGGATGACCTAAAGGTGGCTAAACAATGTACCAAGGCTGCAGGGAGAGCCAGTGGAATGCTGGGGTGCATAGGGAGAGGTGTTACCAGCAGAAGGAAGGAGGTGGTGATGCCACTATGCAGATCACTGGTGAGGCCTCATTTGGAATGTGGTGTCCAGTTCTGGAAGTCGCATTTCTGTCAGGTAACTTTAATTCACAAATGGGTTAAACAGTTCTATTTTACATTTGTATCCTTCTCACCTTCTGCTCCCACTGGTTAGGCTTACTGAACGCAACCTGGACATATCTTGGCTAGCATGATGATTCACCTGCACAAGTTGCTTCTCAGTCCACAGCACTGTCTTTTTAAAATGTTAACTTCTTGTTGAAAATATGGCATAATCTTCCCATCAATGTTATTGCTAAACATATTGTAGCTAGCTTGGCTTGAGGAAGGGTGAACATGGTCAGGACCCCTTAGCAATTGAGATGTATATGCAGCAAATAAGTCTAGATGCACTAACTTACCCTACAACTGTTAAGTATTACAATCTGTATAATAGAGAAGACTTACAGTGATGAATCTTCATATACTAACATACTAAAATGCCAGCAGAATAGGCCTAACAGTCTTTCGCATCTGCTCGTTTGGTCAGCCCCCACCCTGGGGGCTGACCTTACTGCCCCCTCACCTTCTCTGGCTTCTCCCTTCCCAGTTCCGGATATTCTTGCTGCATTGGATTTTGCTTCCAGAACCCTTCCCCTGTACCTGTCCCACCCCCTCTTGAACCCCTCCACCGTCTCTGCCTCCAACAGCCCCCTGAGCAGCACATTCCATGGCTCCACCACCCTCTCAGTGAAGTAGCACCTCCTCCTTTCTCCCCTGAATCTTCCCCCCTCCAGCTTCCACCCATGCCCTCTAGTTGCCCCCTCCTCCTTCCTTCGAAGCACCCTGACTGCTCCTCCCCTATTTACCCCCTTCATGTACCTGAAGACCTCTATCATGTCCCCAGTCCCTTCTCTCTTCCAATGTGTACATATTTAGCTCTTCAAGCCTCTCCCCATAGGTTCTGTCCCCCAGGCCCCAAATCATTTTGGTTGCCCTCCTCTGGACCCTCTCCAGCAGTTTAATGTCCCTCTTCAAGTGTGGCCTCCAAAACTGCATGCAGTACTCGAGGTGCGGCCTCACCAAGCAGTTATACAGAGGGAGTATCACTTCCCTCCTTCTGGAGGTGATCCCCCTAGCGATGCATCCCAGCATCCTGTTGGCCTTGGCTGCTGCCCTCTTACAAGTCTCCGAGTTGTTCATCTTGACATCCACCACCACCCCCAGGTCCCTCTCAGCCATTGAGACTTGTAGCATCCCGGGTGTACACTTGGCCCGGGTTTCTGGCCCCTAGGTGCAGTATCTTGCATTTCCCTGCATTGAACCTCAGCTTCCACTTTCTAGACCATCTTTCCAGAGCCTCCAGGTCTCCCTGTAGGGCCACCTTCCCCTCCTCCCCATCCACCACCGCCCCCAGTTTTGAGTCACCCGCAAAGAGACTCATCTCACTCCTGATACCTGTCCTTATGTCAGAGATGTAGGCGTTGAACAGGAGGGGCCCAAGGACTGATCCCTGTGGGATCCCACTAATGACCCTCCTTGGGGATGAGACTATCCCGCCAACTATTCCAGTCCTGGAGCCAATTTCCTATCCATCTAATCACCAGGTTCCCCACCCCCATTTCTCCCAGCTTATCCAACAGGCCCTCGTGAGGCTGGTTTGGGTTCTACTGTTTATAATACATGGATGAATACTATTCAATAGCTGGGGAAGACATTTTTCAATGACTGCCAAATGTGATACAGTGATAGATGTTTTGCAAAGATATAACAGAAATTATGTCTATGAGGTATTGTTGTCCAAGAATTGGATCATGTTTTCATACAGACATTACATTTAGGGTACATGATTACAACTTTGTGAATCATTGCTGCTCTCTGTACTGAAATCGCTGTTAGACATGTAGCTAACTTAAATCTTTAAATAGTAATTCTAGAATTTTACCCGGAATCTGTATTTATTAATTTAAAAAAATATATTTTGAGGGGGTGCTTGGTTATGGATTATCCCAATATTTAATTTCAGCATTTTAGTGGAAATTTTGCACTTTGATTTTTTTTATTTTGAACTTTTTATAGTATGTTGTCTGTATTTATATTAATTATGTTGGCATTCCTGGTAATGTACAGGGACAGGGGACTGCGTTTGTGATTGGGTTTGAATAAAGAATACAAATATTCATTACAGTGCTTTGCTATCTCCACTGGATTTTTTACTGTTTCCGCTTTACCACATATACAGTATATATATATATATATATATATATATATGTGTGTGTGTGTGTGTGTGTAGTTAGTTTAGGCTACTGATGTAACTGCACAATTGCTTGCTTTTACTTTTTTCTGCAACTGTTGTATTTGAGTTCCATTTTCTTTTGAAAATGGTTACTTTTATGCTTATGTTTCTTTTAAAATATTTAATTTTCTGACCAAGGGTTATGTCATGGACCATAACTGATCTCCAGCCTTTACCCCCCCATGCTCCAGCCCTATTACCAAGGTCCTCCTATGTGTATCCTGTGCATGTTTGAAACCTGTTACCATTTTGGTACCCATTACCTCTGGTGGTAGGCTCTTCCAGGTGTCCACTGCCCTATCTGTAAAGAAGTATTTCCTCACATCCCCTCTAAGTCTTCCCCCCCTTCTAGCTACATATCATGCCCCCTTGTCCTTGTACATCTCTTTCTCAGCAGAACTGAACCTTCCTGTACCTCATTGATACCTTTGAGGTATTGAATTATTCTATCATATCTCCCCTTCCTCTCCGTTTTCTCTAAGGAATACATATTTAACTCCCCGAGTCTTTTCCCATAGGCAACAGTTCCATCATCTCTCATCTAGAGTACAAGTTTAAAATTCCTGGCTTCACCCATGCTTACATGCATGATGTATCTTACAGCTAAGGTTTTAAGAGCTGGTGCCAAGAGAATTACTCCACACAGGTAAAGGGATACAGCTTCATCCCCAAGAGATACAAAATGGACATGCCACTTCATCAATCATTTAAAATAACACAAGTTTAGTTTCACATTTTTAATATGATGGAAGCATGTAAGATTAACCAGCATGGTCTGCAAATGAACTGACACTTCTGGATCAGTGGAGGAGGGGATACCAGCAAAACAAGTTTCTCAGTCTGCAAATGGTTGTAAATTAACTACTGAAACTTAACACAGAAAGAAAATGCCAATAAAACACTATAGAGGAGGTTTCAGCTTGCAAAAATAAAAATAGAGACAGTACTGGGGATAGTTCAATTAAAGGAAAACTACATGTTAAAATCAGGAAAAGATATGCATTATTAACTTTCTGTATGCCAACTTCATTTCAGTGGTTTTTTTTTTTAGTTCTGGCTGTGAGAGGATTTTTTTCTAACTTTCATGGTAGTTTTATGGCCACTGGGGGCTGCTATTCAGATTTCTTTTATTGCATCCTGTCCCAGACAATCTTCCCAGAGTGCCCTTTGATCTAATGTTTAATTGCCCCTGCTGGAGGCCAGTGTCTTGTTACATTGTTTTTTTTGTTTCAAATTAGACACAGTAGAGAGAACACAGCAGCCAGAGGAGTCACCCTGCGACTCTTAGGGTAAATATAATCAATAAGTTTCCTAAATATTGGTACTTTATCCAGTTGTGTTCTGCTGTGTGTGTGTGTGTGTGTGTGTGTGTGTGTGTGTGTGTGTAAGCATGTCACTATTTAAAGTAGTGTTGTCTGCACTCCTATTGCTATCCAAGTCCCTTTCAGTTTTGCACCAGTACCAAGTAGCAGAAATGGAGCATCACTTTATAGTTTATTAATGTAGATCATGAATGAAATAGTATATGCAGAATTGGAATGGGTTATATAAACTAGTCTGGAAACAACATGGAGCACATCTATTTAAAACACAAATTTGTGACTGCTCCTCACAATGCTACTTTACACTCTCCCCCCTCCCTCCACCACTGCATAGCAAGGGACACATCAGTTTATCTCCGCAGCAGTTATTGCTGCCTGCAATCTGTATATAAACTGTGTCACTTTGCCTAAAATCATGCTCCCCCCATTTTGATCAACATGTTATGGACTTTTGATTCAACTGCTTGTGTCTTGCATAGAAGACAGTGCGTGTAGACAAATCTAATCATTTTGCAGTCGTAGCCATCCATTGGCTAAGTAGGCTTTGTGATGGTTTGTGTTTATGTGATCCAATCCCTACTTAGCATTTGGTTACTTTACTGATGTCTGTACGGAGGGACTCAAAATGTGCCGGATAGTTTTTTAGCAAATTCAGAGAAATCGCAGGGGCACCAGACTTGGACTTTGGATGGAGTTTTCTTTTAACTTCTCTCAAGCCAGAGGAAAGCCCCATAAAACACTATGGAGGAGGTTTCAATTTGCAAAAAAAGGCAGTACTGGGGAGGGCTCCATTAACTTCTCAAGCCAGAGGAAACATAGAGCTCTCCAGCTGCCATACACACACAGGCAGCGTAGTAATGCGGCTTCAGCAGAGGACACCATTTTTAACACTCTACCATGTTGTTTGGAAGGTAACTATGCAGGTAGTCCTTTTCTCAAAGCAAAACATCTGCAGGGCTATGTCACTGCAGCTGTAAAAAACAACAAATGGAAAGCCACATCAAACTCAGCCTGCAATTTTATTGCAAAGTTCTGGTGGCTGTATAAGCCATTGATGCTACCAGAGACCTCTATTTTAATTTTAGTATCATAACGTGTTTTTTTTTTCCTATCAAATACCCTCTTTGTATAGTGTGATCCAGTGTAACTCATATTTATTTAGTAAGGTAAGGGATCCTAGCTGGTTGCATAGATTTCAGTGACGGATGTGATGATCACATTATAGCATGAATCTGTGGATATTTAAAGTGGTTTTACTATTTTCCTTCCCTTACTTTATTTTTGAATGTTCCCAAACATAGTGATGCATGTGCCTTGCTATTTAGAAGCATTTTGTGCAATAAAAACTGTAACAACGCCCTCTAGGTGCAGATTTGTGCAGCTTGTGCTAACTTTTCCATAGAGCTCAAATATATACTGTATTTATAATATATATTCATTGCAAAAAAACTTCATTAATACACTAGTTAGGGTGAAAGCAACAAAAGTGGGGAAATGTGGGATTAGGGTTTCCAGCCCTAACACCCCATCCCCACCCTGCAGGCAGCAACTGGTGTTAGGGGTGTGTCTTGGAGTTGTCAGGGCAGTGAACTAATTTACACTCAGAGTGGGGACCTTGCACAGTGCAAACTGAGACCTTTGAGTATGGGGCCCCATATAACTTTTATAATCAGAGTCCCTAGTGCTCTGTGGCACTTTAGAAACATAGGTAAAGATGGCAGAAAAAGACCAATGTTCCATCCAGTCTGGACATAACACTGTATTATACCCAGAGACCTTTTGTCAATATGGAGTTTTTGTCTACACTATCCACCCCCTTTGCTTCCTGTCTTACTATTACCCCCCAGTAACTGCTAAACCTTTAACTCTTTCCCAACTGTGCTTGAAACCATTAATGGATTAGGTGCCCACCACCTCCGCTGGTAAATGGTTCCATAGCTCAACCACTCTCTCTCTCTCTATAAAATAAAACTTTCTCACATCTCTCCTGAACTTTAATCCTGATTTCTGCAACATGGCTCCTAGGTTTCTGGAGCAGTGTTTGTTCAATTCCTGTGCCATGAATTATTTGTTTCTGTGGCAGACTGCAGTCCTGCCATTGGCTAAAATATAATGTGATATCATTGATGACATCACATGCTGAGTGTAGAGGAGAGGCACTATAGCCAAACGTCATTTAAATGAAAAATTATCAAGAGCAATGCATTCTACTGCACTGCACACATTCTGTGACATGATGCGTGTTTGGCAGAACATTCCATGACCATGGAATTTATAAAGTTCCAGTGGCCTTGTTTGCAATCCATATGTGGCAGACTGGAAATTATACATATTTTATTTATTGTTTTCCTTTTTTGACCAGGAAAGGCACACTAAGCTATGATAGTGCAGACCTGTTTGATTGACAGGGGGATGTTGAACATTACACTGGGGAAACTCATCTAGTCTTCATCATTAAGTGCCATGGGATATTTACAGTGACCACAGATGGGCAGAATGGACCATGATTTAAAGTCTCATCCAAAGGACAGCACCTCAGGTGTGCAGACCCCCTGCCCTTACCGCGCTACAGTGTCAGTTATGGGTATTACCCCAACTATCTGCTGTGGGGCTAAAACCCACATCCATCTGATTTTCCAGCTCCAGAGGCAAGCGTGCTACCTACAGAGCCACGCATCTGTGAGTTGCCAGGAAATAATTCCAGCAAGGAGTTCTGATGATATCATGAACTGGGAGAACTAAACCCAACAGTTTTATGGAAGGGCAGCAGAATTCCTGTGGTGGAATTATGGCCCTGTGACTGATGCTCCATTGTGTACAATACACAGATTCTCCTCCCCAACCCACCTCCCAGCTGCTGTTTCCTGCAGAAAAAGGAGAACGCGTGACTGTCAGATGGTTTGGAAGATGGGAGGGGGGTCTACAACAGCTGGAAGGGTAGAAGAATTAAAATTCTGTGCATTTTCATGGCTTGTAGATTGGGGGGTCAGGAAATGGCAGATGGGAGGTGGGCTGGAGTAGGAGGATTGAGAAGTAGTTTGACACAAGTACACCAAGTTTTTTTTTTTTTTGCATGGTCTAGGGCACAATTATAGGGCTTATCCAAATACTTCATGACTGATTTTGAAAAGTAACCTTTAGCATTGCCTTTTTCTATTTTTGAAGTAGTTGTATGGGTGTCTTCCATAAGTTCCTAGAGGAGCTGTAAAGCTTGCCATTAAAAAAAATGTATTAAATGTTACGTGCTGAATTCCTCCTCTCTCCCAGAACCAGTACTATACAAATGTAAACTATAGAGACAATAAAAAAGATGCCCCTCTCAATAACCCCATTTAAACCAAGGCTTTACTATGACCTTAGCATACTGTACAGCTGCCGTAAGCAATGAGTTTTACATGTTGCTTTATCTTTTACTTTATTTGATGTATTGTGTAACTTGCTGGCATTTGTTCTTCTACTGCAGTTCTTGTCTGTGCCCTTTGGGACCCTCTTTCAAAGTAGGTGCTACAACTAAGTGAGGTTACCTGGTGTCAAAACCTTTAGAAAAATAAATTTAGAAGAGACACAACCAGTTACAAAAAACAGGAAAAAGAACCTCATAGAATCTGTTCTATTCTAAAACTTAAAACTAAACTGACCCTTGCCTTAAAGAAATGGTTAGCTGTTTGAAATGTGAATCTGTTCTTAGCATAAACCTGGCATACAATCAGAGGAAGAATCAGCATTTATATAGCACTTTTCATACACACTGTATTCCAAAGTGCTTTACAAGCAATGGTCGACTGGTAGTGAAGTGACAGAACATACAGTGACAGCCATTTCATACATCAGCACCCACACACACCCTTGGACAATTGCATGAACCAGTTTTTTATGGGAAGGGGAATGTTGGCCAGGACACCAGGGAGATTCCCCTACTCTGTGTAGGGGGCGCTGTCTCGGAGGTGTACGCGTCATTTTCGATGGAGCTGGAGTTGGAGCAAGGTGTGGGCGGCGAGGTCTCCTCGGCGGGTGATGTAAGCGCTGATAGCAAGGAGCGGCCGCGGGTAGAAACGAGTGATACGGGCATAGGTGATCTAGATTTAGTGGACTGTACAGATAAAACAGAATTGTGACAGTCCTGTGAATCAAAACTTCGATCAGCCAAAGAGGACTATGAATCTGCCTCTCAGCTGCTGCATGAGGAAAAGAAACAAAAAAGATTACAGGGTCTCTCGCCTTCCCCTGAGACTTCATCAGCGAAAGGTTTTATGACCATGCAGCGTGAGACAGGATCCAGCTTACCTAGTAAGGAGACTTCAGGGCCAGATATGAATCTGGGCCCTTCCATTTCTGCAGTGCCGGGCCATGGAGATTGGTCTGCAGAAGGGGCTCTTACACAAGTCGGCTGGAAACGCCATACAGACGGATCTTGGGAAATTGATGAGGATTTCTGAAATGAAATTATTCAACCCAAAATGATCCAAAACAGTCAAATCACACTTTTGGATGAGGACCCTATACCTGAAACCCTTCCTGCCGAGGTTGTGTCACTTCTTGGTGAGCATAAGCTTTTACCCATGATTAAAAGTTCTCCTTCATATTCCCCCCTTGTAGGCCTCTCGGGTGTTGGGGCTGAGGGTGCAACTAGGGGAGATGGTCCTTTCCCATCGAATCATCTGTTCCAAATCCTACTACCAGTGACAAAAAAAGTATGCTGAATTGTTTCACAAACCAGTAGAAATGGCAAACCGGCGTAATGCCATTAGACTTCGATATTTGGGTGGTATGGAGGAACTGCCTGATCGTTTTTACGTCAGCCGTATACTCCTGAAACAAACTTTGGGCTTTACTCCCTCTGAGGTGTATGCATTAATACATTCACTGGGAGAATATATCTTCAATGTGAGTTTTAGAACTCCTGCCTTATTGGAAAGGTTTTGGACTAAATATTCGATTCTAAAGACCAATCCTTTCTGGGAACATTTTCAAGTAATACCTCTTACAAAACAGTCATTTTGGATTATTACAGTTCGATTCCGAAATGAAGGGGTTAATATAAGTGATATTTTGCAGTGGTTGAATAAAAAATGTGATGTTCAGGGAGCTCCAGAACCAATTTTAGACACTGAAGGGTTTTGGAATGGAGGGTGGCTTTTAAAAGTAAAGTTATTTCAAAGTGCAAATGATTCTCAGCATCTTCTGAATTGTTTTTTTTTTTTTTGAGCTGGGATAAGGGCTTCATTTTCTATTCAGAGCAACCTAGAAGGTGTCATAAGTGTGGTTCTTTATGCCACATCAGCACTCATTGTGATGTTATTAAATGTTTTCATCGTGGGAAACTGGGTCATGCTGGGTTAGACTGTGATAATGCTCCAAACTGCAATTTCTATGAAGAATCTGGTCATACGTTCACTGAGTGCCCATTGGCGTCTCATAATACAGAAGAAGCTGATTTTGCAATGCAAGATTTTTATATCAGACGTGCCCTTTCAGGGCCTGGTCCCCCTGACGCTAGGCCACCTAGGAAGCCTCGATGTGAGATTCCGATTCTTTCTCTCGGCCCAGTCGTGGGTCTTGGAATCTCATCTGCTGTAATTTCTGGTCCTACACAGGGGTTGGAACCTGTGGCACATGCCACTGTAGTATCTTTGCAAGGTAAATATACCTCTCATCCCATTCTTCCTTGTGATACTATAGGGGCCATGGCACCCCCCCCCCTGGAAGTTCCATGTAAAAATCAGGGTTTGGTACTTGATGCTGAAGGGAACACATTGTCCTCTAACCAACCTATTTCCTTATCAAATAAATTTGCTGGTCTCCCAGTCGAAGAACATATGGAGGATTTGGATTCTGACACAGCTTCTAGATCTTCTTCTCAAAAGGATCCTTCTTCGGCCATGGAACAGGGTCCTATGGCTGCACATACATTAAAACCAAAAAAGAAAACGCATGGTGGTAGCTTGGGTGTTCGTAAAAGTACTCGAAATAAACACTTACTTCCTTAGGTTGTAAACTTTCCTCCCTAGGTCTGAAGATTTGACTATTGCCTCTTTAAACGTTAACAGTATTAGATCTGAAAAAAAAATGACTAGTCACTTTTGATCTATTTACAGGTTCTTCTTTTGATGTGTTTTTTTTTTTCAGGATACTAGACTGTACTCGGTAGAGGATTTTGAGCTGGCCTCTAATGCATGGCTTAATGGGGTATGTTATTGGTCTGGGGAAGGGGAAGTGTTATGTTCTGGAGTGGGAATTTGTTTTTTTACTTTTGATGTTACTCTTACTAATATAGCAGACATAGAACCAGGATGTGCTCTTTTGTTAGATGTTTCCATTCATGGCTCGGACTTTCGCTTAATTAATATTTACGGACCACAAATTAAAACTGCTAGAATAGCTTTGTTGAATAAAATTCAACCATATCTCTTTACCAGGAAAAATGTGTTGTTCAGAGGGGATTTCAACATTAATCGAACCCTTCATGACAGGGGAGCTGTGGGCAGCAAATTATATTGTGATACACATTGTTTAAATGATTTATTACATTTAACAGGTTTAAAAGATGGATTTGCTGATTTTGATATTTCTGCCTCTTATTCTTATTTTTCTGGTTCTCGAAAATCAAGGATTGACTATTGGTTTTTATCTCCAGATTTGCATGTCAGAACCCCTAAGATTGTGCCAGTGGCCACATCTGATCATTTAATGTTGCAAATTACTTTGTCTGATTTTCCATCAACTTCAAAAGGGCCTGGATACTGGAAACTAAATTTGTCATTATTAGAAATACCAGAAGTTCGACAAGGTTTTTTATCTTTATTGTCCGCAAGGAAATCAGTTCATTTTCTTTATGATTCCCCACAATTGTGGTGGGATGATACCAAAATGGATATTAAAAATTATTTTCAACATATTGGTAGACTTTTAGGTAAAGCTAGGCAATCTGAGTATAATATACTTCGTGCTGAATTACGTCGTTTATATTCTAAAATTATACAAGTGAATATGTGGCTCCGGCTCTCTTGCCTGATATAAAACATAAAATGACACAAGCTCAATATGATAGGAGAAAATCTTTGGAAGCTGAACAGTGTTTTGGATTGTCAGGGTAACAGGGGGCTGGTAACCCGTTTGAGAGTTGTGCTGCTCATCGTGTAAAAAAGGATATGAGAGCCCTAGAAACCTTTGTGGGGGACCTGGTTGTCTCTCAGCAAGAGATTTTGGCAGAATTGGATGTTTATCTCCGTCAGCTTTTTAGAGCAGATGTAGATGTGACAGTAGAAAGTTTAGATCATTGGTTGTCATTATGTACTCTTCCGAATATTCCTGATTATTTATTGTCTTCTCTTGTTTCTCCTATTACGTCGCAGGAAATGGAAATAATTATACGTAGTTTACCGTCCTGCAAATCATCTGGTTATGATGGTCTTTCAAATGAAATGTATTCACTGATTTATGATCTTTTAGGGGTAGAATTATTGGGTCTTTTCAATTCTGTTTTGGATACTGGAATATCCCCTTTCAGTTTTCATAAAGGGTTAGTGATTTTTCTTTATAAAGAAGGTGTGAAAGAAGATCTTAGAAATTGGAGACCTATTATATTATTGAATTCAGACAGTAAGATTGTATCAAAAATATTAAGCAACACTCACCGGAATAAAAGGGGATTTAACCTCCCATGGTTTAAAGCCTATTTATGGGCCTTCACAAATACACAAACCATTAAATGGTTTTCTAAACCTACCCCCATGCACCATTATGGGTTATAATGGACTCCTCTCTATCTCCAGGTGGGATCCCTGCTTCCTTTATTTACAATCCCCTTCCTCCTACGCTAAAATCCCACCCTACTATATCAACCTCTACCTTTTATTGGAAATTAACTCATAAATTTCTAAAATCCAACCCGGCTCCCTTTTTTTATATACCCCTCTATGGGGTAACCTCAACCTGTCTCTGGACTTTAAACCCTTATTTTGTCATACCTGGCGAAATAGAGGTATATTCTTTATAGGTGATATTCTAGAAATGAATACTTTAAGACTAAAATCTTTTTCTGATTTACAACAAATCTGGGGGATTCCAAAGCAATACTTCTGGAAATACCTGCAACTTAGAACCACTTACAACTCTATCTCTCATCATATGAATAAAAATACTCTACATGACTTATATATCTCTCATTGGATTAAACTATCAGCCAAATGTAATAGTACAATATATAAAAATATTAGAGACAACTTACCAGATCAATCCTTATCTGCAAAACATAAATGGAGTACTCTCCTTAATTATAATATTTCTCAAACACAATGGCACACCTGTTGGTGCCTACCTCATAAAATTTTTAAGGACACTCGTAGCTCTTTAATTCAAATCAAAATCTTACATTTATGGTATAGAACCCCCTCTGTATTACAACATATGGGACTTATAAACAATAATAACTGTTGGCGTTTTAATTCACCTAGTGGTGATTTACCCCATATTCTTTAGTCCTGCATCCCCATTAACAAACTATGGAGGAAAATATACTTGATTGCTATTAAAATAATTGGAAAACAAATACAATTTGACCCAACATTCTTTCTACTAGGTATTTTTACCCCAAATAATCCTACTTTATCCCATGCTCATTTCAGGTGGTTGAATATTCTATTTTTATTAGTTAAACGCCTCATTCTTATGAATTGGAAGTCAAATATTGTACCAACTTTGACAGACATTCTTCAAAATCTCTCCCAATATGCTTCTTTGGACTGATTATCCCATGTTTCCTCTGATCAAATTGCAGTATATGATAGATGCTGGCAGAACTATTTAAACTACATTAACTTCTCGGCTAACCCTTAAACTTAACATAGAAATTACTCTTTTTCCATCATTATTACTGGGAAAAAGCCAGGTCCTCTTACAGCAAACACAACATCCAATGCTACAGAGCTGCAAGAAACCACTGCACCAACCTTATCCGCCAAGCAAAGGCCAACTTCCACAAGGAGCAGCTTAAAAAAACTTGGGGCAATGGGAAGAATTTTTGGGATAACATCCAAAACCTTCTTGGGAAGGATGAGAAGAAGATCCCCCACTCGCTCAACATTGACAACATCACGATTACTGACCCTCAGCACATCGCGGATTCTCTCAACACAGCATTTACTGACCTGACTGGAGTGCTACCCCTGACTACCTGCACCCCTGCTGGGAACAAACCAACTGCACGCCTCAGAGGGCTCAATCCTGTCTTCTACTTCAAAAAGTGTCAGTGAAGGAGGCTTCAAATACATAAAAAAATACTAAGCAAGACCAGAATGGGAGTGATGGAATCGATATGAAACTCCTATCCCTAACACTGGATGTCATCATTGTGCCAGTTACAAAACTATTTAACAAATCACTGGCTCTTGCACAGTTCCCGGGATCTGAAACAGGCTCTCATGATGCCGGTGCACAAGAATGGTGATATGACATGCACCGCCATTACAGGCCGATATCCATCCTCTCTCCTTATCTAAAGCCCTGGAAAGATTGTGGCCACCCAACTCACAGATTACCTCAACAAATACAACCTGTTATGTCCAAACCAACATGGCTTCAGGCAGAATCATAGTACCTCCACAGCTTTGCTGGACTACACTGACTACTTGCACAAGGCACTAGATGAAGGAAAGCTGGTGGGGTCAGTCTTCATAGACGTCACCAAAGTCTTCATCACTGTCAATCACTCTCTCCTCCTGACTCAACTACAGAACCTGGGGGTTGCAACCAATGCTGTCTGCTGGTTCAAGGACTACCTAACACACAGGAGCCAACGTGTAAAAATTGGGCACACAGTATCTAGCTCCAAAGAGGTATCTTTAGGGGTCCCACAGGGGTCAATACTGGGGCCCTTACTATTCAGCCTCTTCCAAATAATCTTCCTGAAGCCTGTGACACTAAACTGATTCTTTACGCGAGATGACGCTGTGCTTCTCACCAGCAGTTCATCAATAGTTTCCTCCACTCCCAGCTGCAGGCATCCTTCTACAAGCTGGAAGACTGGTTCTGTAGCCATAAACTTCTATTAAACTACAAAAAAACAAGGTGATGCTCACAGCCAGCCCACAGCACAAAAAGCTCTCCCTCACCATCTCCAATAAAGTCAGTGAACTGCTGGAACAAGTTCAGACCTTCAAGTACCTGGGGGTCACCGTTGATGACTGCCTCACCTTCACCCAACACATCGACACAGTGGTAAAGGCAGTGAACACCAAGCTGGGTGTACTATATAGGCATAAAAAGTATCTCATGCCAGAGGCCCTCTGTCTCTCAGTCTCCAGCTCCATCCTTTCTACCATGGACTATGGATTGGTGGTCTATGGCGCAGCAACAGATACTGCACTAAAAAGGATTCACATTGCCCTCAACAAGGCATGTAGGCTCACAATGGCTGCAGATCGAAATACCCACACCTGCTCCTTATACAAGGAGACCAATTGGCTGCCCCTAAAGAACAGGATTATATTCCAAACACGTCTCCTTGGAAAAAAGGCACTAGTGGGTAAAACCGCCCCATGCATTTCTAGCATCCTAACACCAAGTGCTACCAGCTATACCACCAGAGGCAGGATGAGGGGGGCCCTATCAACACCTTTCCGTCGAACTGTGCAGGGACAGCGTGCTTTCAGCTTTAGGGCCCCCAATGGCTCAATGAAATCCCAGTGCACATTCTAAACTCCCAATGCATCTCACAATTCAAAAATGGCCTAAGGCAACACCTTCTTACTAGGACAGTTTGTGACTGCCACTAGGACTCTAACACCCACAATGCCCACTCACCCACACTCTCCTTCCCTTTCCTTTTACACCCACTCTTCCCTATTGCCCTATCCCTCTGTCTTCCTCTCCCCGTGCCTTTTCTCCCACTGGATCAACCTTAAAACCAACATACGATCACTACCTCCCCAACCTCCTAGACAAAGCCACTTCTTCTGGCTGCCCATTCCCCCCCGTCTCCCTTCCCCCTCATCTTGACGCCTCCTTGGACTCTCACACTAGGTGTCACACCTGTTTATCTCCTTCGCTACATATAAACACTGTCCTTTACCCTAGTTGAATGCTCGTCACGCTGTACTATCACCATTGGTTCTATGAATGACATTGTATCCTTACTGTAGACTAGCTACCTACTATTCGAGTATTGTATGTAAACTGCTTGTTATTGCTGTTATTGTCACTGTTTGACGTGGAACCTTTGTAAAAGAGCTCTGAGCTCAAAGGTATGATCCGAATCCCTAAATAAACAAATAAATAAAATACAATATTACGTAAGCAATATTCTAGATCATAACTGTTTTAATTATCTCTCTCTCTCTCTCTTTCTCTTTTTCTATCCTTTTCAACTCTTTTCCTCATTTCCTCTACACAGTCTTATATCCAATTATATATAACACTATATCTACATCTTCCTGTATATTCAGTTATATAACACAATAATTTACATCTTCCTGTATAATTACAAGAAATACGTCCACTACCATCTACGTATCTACTTCAATAACGTTTACTTGTTATTATCTCAATAAGATATTCCTCTTGGTGTGTATTTCTACGAATTCATGTAGTAGATCGTACTTAGATTGATTTTTTGGATCTTATACTTACTAATTGCAATAACACTATGTACATGTAGTAAACCTTATTCGACATGGAAGATGTTATTCAATATACAGACTGTTCTTTTGTGTCTATACACATATTAATCTTAATAAAAAGATAAAATACAAAAAAATATTGAGCAACAGATTATCTTTAATTTTGCCATTTATTGTCGGTCCCTTTCAATTTTGTTCAGTCCAAGGGAAGAAGATTGCTGATGCTTTGGTTTTAATTAGAGAAGAGATGGAATGTGGCACGACAGGTGAACTTACAGGTTTTTTACTTAGTTTGGACCAACTTAAAGCTTTCGATAGTGTTTTACATTTTTATATTTGGCAGTGTCTAGAGAAATTTGGGTTTCCGGTACAATTTATTCGTTGGCTTAAACACTATTATGCTGCTACGGAAGTGGCTCCTTATGTGAATGGATGGATTGGAAAATTTAGGACACATACTAGGGGAGTAAAACAAGGTTGTCCTTAGAGCCCCTTATTGTACATTTTAACTTTGGAACCATTTCTGGCATGTTTACGAGCTGATACTCAGACTATTGGTTTTTCTTTACACAGTGATATGGAGGAATTAAAAGTTATTGCATATGCTGATGATATTTGTATTTTTTTAGCAGATGTTCAATCCAATAATGCTGCTGATGCAATACCTTTAGATTTTATGACGTACACAGGAGCGAAGATTAATCGACAAAAAAGTAAGCGTTTTGTTCTGGGGGGGGGAGCTCACTAAGTATCAAGCTATTATGGGTATACCAGTACTTACATCTGCTGCCAAGATTTTAGGGATTTATTTTGGAATTGTTAATGCTGCAGAATTTAACTGGAATATTCTTATCAAAGAAGCTCAAGTTAGGATTATGCGCTGGAACAAGTGGAGGATGTCCAAACTTAAGCGGGTTTATATGGTCAAGACATTTTTATTGGGTAGTTTTTTACATTTGGCTGCAATATTTTCTCTTCCAAAACATCTTGAAACTTTAATGTTGAGTCTTTTTTTTTTGGTGCTATTTGGGGTAATAGACTGAATCCTATTAAGAGAGGAGAACTATATCTTAAAAAGGAACAGGGTGGTCTACATATGGTCAACCCTGTTCTTTTCTTTTTTTTTTTTGATCTTTTTATATTCAGACAGGCAGGCAGTATAGCGCAGTGCTCTAAGACTCTGAGCTGCAAATCTGGTGACATCCAACAGATCAGACCTGGGTTTGAATCTCACAGCTTCCACTTGCATACTGTGTGACCCTGAGCAAGTCACTTAACCTCCTTGTGCTCCCAGGTCGCTCCTGTAAAAAAGCTTTCAGCTTAGTGTGCTATACCTGGTTAAACAACTAATAAAAAATATTTTAATTTAAAACCTTTACTATGTAACATCCCTACTGTATGGGCCCCTTGGGTTCTTGATTATCTTGCCCAGTGGATAGATGATTGGAAACCAGACACCCCAATTATGAAACAGAAACATAGTCAGGCTTTGCCGTCTTATTTTTTTGAATGTTTTTGAAAATTGAAGGTATGGAAGATAACCAAAAATGAGGTTGTTCATTCTACAAGGAAGGACTTGTATTCATGGCTTCAACAACTTCATTTTTTTCAATGGCCTCATTATTCTGTTAGCTCTCTTCATGAATAATCCCAGATTAAAACCTTGTTATTACATTCTACTATGCCTGATTATACGTGGGATGTTACTTGGTTGGGTGTTCATTACAAACTAAATGTTAAAGGCAATTTATCCCATAAAAAAATGGACGAAAGAACAAGTCCTAGGACTTCTATATGTACTGCAGATATTGAAACCGTGGAACATTTGTTTTTTTACTGACCTTATGTTCAGTGTTTCTGGGATTTATGGAATGCTCTCTGGGTGGCTTCACCTTTTACCGATCTTACGGCAGATATTTTGTTGCTGGGATTATTCCACAACAGTGGCATTCTTTTGATGTGCATGTATTACATGGAATATTGGGTTGTATTAAATATTATATTTGGCAGGTCCAATGCCAATGGTCCTTGCAACAAGTATTTGTTACACAAACTCGACTTTTTCATTTAATTAAAGAAGCAATTCTGGGTATTCATATTCGGGATAAACAACAGTTGTCTCATGAGCTTTACAACAAAAGATGGAAAATACTTCATTGGCTGGACACAGGTTAATATTTATTTGACTTGTAATATAAATTTTCTGATTTCAGCTTTAGAGTATGTTTCATACCTGTATTTCTATGTATCTTTTCGTGTCTGCAATTTGTATATTTGCTTTCTGTAAGTTACAACACACTCATTCCCCTATAATTTTTTAGGGATTTAAGTATATTTATGTATTGGAATTCTGCATACTCCTACTGTTAGACCTGGGACCGAGGTTTCAGTCTATTGGGATTGATTATTGTATTTTCACATCTGTTGTACTTCTTCTTGATTGTTTGGATGTCTTTTATGATTTGTTTGACTTAATACACTGTTGTATGATTTATTTTGAAGTTTTGAATAAAAAAATTCCCCTATTTTTGGAAGGCTGTTGACTCCCATTCCAAGATGGAGAATCCAGAGGTTGCTGAGGAGGAGGTTGTGCAGCAGGCTGGGGAGCTGTTCTCCCTCCCTCCCAGCCAATGAACCTAAGGAAAACACTGAGAAAACTGGATTTGGAAAAGAGGATAAGCATAGGTTGGAAGAAATGAATGCAGACAGCCAAGTTGAGAACTTGGCATCGGAGGATTCAGAGATGGAAACTGGACAAGATGAATTTCATGTTGCTCAAGAGTCAGTAACGAAGAAGAACGCTAGCATAGAAAAATTATTTACAACAGAAGATCCATTACATCGTTGAAAATCAGAAAAAAAAACCCAAAAGAGATAAAATGAAGAAGAATGGGATAAAGATTAATAAATAAAGAAACAATGTTTTCCTGCAGTGGAACAAAAAAGACTAATGGGACAACAAAAAGACAAACGGCCCGGGGATGCTTGAAAGGGTCATTTGGCACAGTATTGCAAGTGGAGAAGGAGGCCGACTGAACACAGGAATCAGCACTCCAAAATGCCAGCTTGAAGCAGGACGGTGTCGATAGGTGGATTCTGGACCCAGAGTTTGATGTGGCAAGTGGAGGGTCACTGTATGTAGACAGTCAGTGGGTATAGAAACTTATGAAAATAATGAAAATAATTAAAAGAACAAACCTTATGAACAGAGCAATGACAACCGCTTAGGTGGGCATAGTGGTGTGACAAGTAGAGGCTTGGAAAGAAAACTGGAAGGTTTAACAATATATACAAACTTGGGATACAAAAATGTAAATGGTAAAACTACGTTGGATTGTCCTGAGAAGAACAAAATGGTAGAACTACAAGATGAAAGCAATGCTACACAGATAAGGGGACAAGGCAATACAGAGGAACAGAAAAACAAACTGACTCAGCACAGTGAAGGAAAAGGAATGCAGAGCAAGGAACCCAATAGAGGTACTGACGAGGAAACAGGACGGGTGGCAGATAATACGGAAAAGAAGTGAAGCACATAATTTAGATGAAGAGTTACAAAATAACATAGAAGAGACGGATGTCTGGCAAAGTCAAAGCAAACAGCAAGCAGATGCTGGGGAGGATGAGGCACAAAATGAAGTGAATGAAGATAAAACGGGATCAAAGCCACAAAGATCACAACCCAGATTTTCGTATCTGTTTGACAGATCAGCTCCTGTACCTAGGCAAAATGCAATGCACATTAGGTATAAAGGGGGTTTGGAATCACAACCAAATGGACAGCATGTGGGGAAGAAAGTTAATAAAAGAGTTATTGAACTTTGTGCCAGCAGATATACATGCATGCATTGATCAACATTTCTGGTGAAGATAATTTTGGTATTAGTTTTAACATGTCATGAGGACTAGAATGCTTTTGGACAAAACATAATCAGAGCAAATTTTCTCATTTATGGTAATTCCCCTGACAAAGCCCATGGTTAAAAGAATTACTGTAATGTTTTGGACTGAGGGGTTAAACGTAGGGGATATTCATCGCTGGTTGCAGAAGAGATGTGATGTTTTAAGCACTCTAAAACCAATTCTGAGTCCTTCTGGACAGGAGGGTGGCATTTTAAAATAAAACTTCGACAAACTGAGGCTGGTATCATCCATTTTCCCAACAGTTTTTTTATAGGGAAGGACAGAGGTGTGTGTTTTTATGCAGGCCAGCCCAAGGCCTGCTATAAATGTGGGAAAAGGACACATTTAGCCAGTACCTGTGACAAACTGAGGTGCATTTTTTGTGGAGAATACAATCATGTGAGTACTGTATATAAGAATGTTGCCAGATGTAATCTGTGTGACACCCTGGACATGTATTTCAGAAGTGTACATGGTCGGCTCACGACCAACAAGACAAAGTAGATCAGGATGCCTTAATCAAGCAAGCTCGAAGGAAAACTGCTTCAGCACATGGAGAGGAATACAGTCAAGCAACAACATCAGCCAGCACAGAAAAGATGGCTGCAGATTCCAAGACCCATCATGAAACTGAGGATGCACAGGAACAAACAGATGGAGGGGGCAATGACTGAGATAACAAGAAATGGAAGTGGGCATGGAGGAAGGAGGTAACCTGAACAGCACTCAGACACCACCTCCCCAAGAAGAAGGAATATCTCTATCTTCCAATGAGAAAAAGAAGGATAAACAGACCATGCCCCCATCTCCATCCAGTGTTAACTGATATTAAAGTACAAGAAGGAATCGGGAATTTACTGAAAGCAAGAAAGTCAGTATATTGTCTCTACGATACTGCAGGAGAATGGTGGGAGGATACAAAAAAAGTATATAGAAATGGTTAAAAAAGTATGGAGCGATGGCTCAAAATGAAAAATTCTTGAAGTACTTTACAATAAGACAACACTTGCAGTATATTTACTCTCTAGTCAACACCACGTCAGGAGATTTTTTTGGGGGTCAAATTAAAAATTTGAAAGAACAAATGAAGAAGTATGAATGAGACAGAGCTAGCACACTGATGGCAGAATTAACTCATGGAACATTAAAAACACCAGCTGGGGATCCATGTGTGGCTTGTAAGGCAAGAGTGGAAAATACAAACATTACAGAGTTAAAATATTTAAATGGGAGAGTAAAAAATACACCAAAAGAATTAGGGAATATTATTAGACAATACAAGGCATCACTAAATGAACAAGGGAGCAGTCTCAATAATATGTCAACCTGTTTAGTCCCAATTAAAATCAAACTGCTGGAGGCAGATAAAGGAAAATTAGAAAAACCCATTATAAAGGATGAAATTGCAGAAATCATAAAAGGCCTTAGGAAGAATGTATCACCAGGATGGGATGGGTTGCCAGCGGAATTTTACCAAATATTTCAGGAAGAACTTATTAATATGCTCCTTCTGGTATATCAAGAACTAACTGAATGACAGATTGTGGAGGAGAATTTTTCAAAGGGCCTTGTAAGATTCCTTTATAAATCAGGAGATAAAACTGCTACAGAACTGGAGGCCAATCTGCTTACTGAATATTGATTGGAAAATATTTGGAAAAATATTGCAAAAAAGATTACAACTGAATTTAGATACCTTGTTACACCGGTCACAGACGTGTGAGTACCCAGGAAAAACTACAAGAAAATGTATTTATAATAAGAGAGTGTTATGAATATTGTATAAGAAAGAAAATAGAAGGGTTTATTATGTCTATTGATCAAAGTAAAGCTTTTGATAGAGTTTCCCACGCGTATTTATTTCAAGTGTTAAAACATTATAATATACCAATAAAGGTAGCAAACTGGATTCAAACATTATATGGACAGACAACAGTAGTATCTCAGATGGGGGTGGCAAATAGTCCCACTATTCCAATTTAGATAGGGGTTAGACAGAGTTGTCCTTTGAGCCCCCTTTTATATGTACTTTCCTTAGACCCGTGTATTAGGCACATTCTGGAAAATATGGACATAAAATGACTTCCATATCCAGTGGGCACAGGGATGCTAAAAACATCAGCATACGTGGACAACATATGTTTTTTTTTTTTTTTACAGACGGAAGATAGTATAAGGAAGACAACAGGAGAAATAGCCACATTTGCTGAGGTTTCAGGAGCGAAGCTAAATAGTTAAAAGTGTAGGAATCACAGTGGGAAACAGGGAAGCACAGAGGTGCACTGCAGGGAATACGGATAACAAAAGAGCCTATTAAAATCCTGAGGATATATATTGGAGAAGGAGATATGGCACAAACAAAACTCAACATTAGCCATCCGGAAATGTGAGTGAAAAGTGGAAAAATGGACATTATCCAAACAAAAAGAGAGCGTTTTTGATTAAACAGTTTCTTATTCCGTTGTTGTTATGTCAGGTGGATTTATCCATTACCCTGGAATCTGGAAACAAAGGTGTTTAGTTTATTTTTTTTTTATGCTTAGGGGGAGCAGATTTAATCCCATTAAGAGGGAATTTACATATCTGCCAAAAAAGAAGGGGGTGGGAATGGTGAACCTCATTGTCTTTTTCCACACAATGTTTTGGATGGGCACAATAAAAATGGTTTTATGACAGGATGAGGACAGTGGGAAGGAAAGGACAAAAGGAATATTACATGAATATTTGGACAGATGGCAGGATGAGCCTCTAAAAATAATACCAAGGTTACAAGTACCAGAATATTTGAAACCAACATTAAAGAAAATGTTTATTTGGAAAATAACAAAGTCACACATTCTGGCACATACTAGACAGCAACTACATGAGATAATATTAAAAAAAGATTGGCCCGTCGGAACCTGAGTTTAAATTCTGTGCACCAGGTAGGAAGAAATGGGCTCTGTAACAACTAATCAATCAGAGAATCCCAGCGAGAATGTGGAATAATTTATGGTTAAGCACATGTGGTGGAATAATGTTAGAGGGAATCAAAAACATAAAGCTATTAGAGAAAGAACTTGTCCCTATTATGAATGTCAATCTCCAGAAGAAACTATATAACATTTTATGTTAGAGTGCATATACACTAAACACTTGTGGCAGTTTTTGACCACGAGATGGCAATTGCCATGGTTACAAAGATTGACTTGAGAGCAGATTGTGCTAGAAGAATATGCTGGTCAGTTACAACAGTATGATGCAAGTACTGTACACTAGGAGTTCTGTTTGCCTGTTTAAAATGTTATTTATGGCAAGCCAGGAGTAGGTATGTGTTACAACAGCAACATATGACATATTTAGCAGTAGGGAACTTATGTGAAGCAGCAGTCAAAGAAGTCTATGAAAGAGATGTTCGAAGGTTTTCCAGACAAAAAGTTTATAAAATGTGAAGAGGTTTAAAAAAGGTACTTCAATGAAGAAAAGAAAAAGAGATGTAGAGGTATAAGAAGAAGATAAGAGGAGACTAGATAAAGTAATAAAATGTGATTGAAAGGTAAGACAAGATAGAAAGAAATTCTAGGTAGTAGAAAGGACGTTTAGCTAGTAAAGACACAAATGGGGGAAATACATGGAATGTACGGGAATTGAGGTGAAATGGGATGTGGGAATTTGTTTTGGGATTATTTTTGTATTTGTATTTGGTTTTGAATTTGTATTGAATTTATTTTTAATAAAAATGCCCCTACTCTTGCTAAAGTTAAAAAATTGTGGGTAAACTGCAAACTTGCAAATACATAAAAATAATGGCACAAGCGAGCTAGACATTGTAAGACTTCAGTAATAAGAGTTTGTAGTGTGCAGTTATGGAGACTTGTATTTTATTTAGAATGTACAAAATTATTTTTTTTTTTGTAGAATGGAACTGCATATGTATTTGTTTGGAGTCCTCTTCAATAAAATTCCCTTACTCTTGCGAAAAGTGCCTTGGATTCTTTTACTTCCACCTGGATACCCTCCAGGACAGCACCAGAGATGGGCAGAAGAGACCTCAGTTTAATGTCTCATCTGAAGGATGGCACACCCCAACAGTACAGCTCCCCCTAGTGCTGCAGATGGGTGCCGTTGTTTAAGGTTTGAGCCCAATCCAGTGTGGGACTGGAACCCACAACCTCCTGTCCCAGAGGTGCTACCAGCGGGGCCACACTGACACCAAAATACATGTAAATTACTTGGCTCAAAACTACATTAAAAAAAAAAAAAAAAACCGTTTAGGGTTCTACTGGAACCAGAAGAAGTTTGCTTGACCCTTATTTTTACCCTATAAATGAAAACTATGGCAGTATTAAAACTGACAGAGGGACCCAGCTTCCTTCAGCTGCCCTATCATCAGGATGGGGTGGGGGGAGAAACTTCACCTAACTTATACAACAGAAGGAAGGTTGTGTGCTCAACTCTGCAGACCCTTCCATGTCTGGAAGGCAAACATCCTGCTTAATGAGCAGTATATAGATCATTATATAAAACCTATAGTGGGCAATTTAAAGGACACTAGAGATATTTTACATATTTTGAATGATTTCCACATCAAGGGTTCTAGTATTCTACTAACCCTCAACGTGAACTCATCATATACCAGTATATTTCACTGGTATGGTTTGCAAGCATTTGGAATATTTTTTGCAAAAACAAAGAGATTATACAGGTCCTCCCACTGATGTTCTGCTTAATATGACAAAATGTGTCTTAGAGTGTAATGCCTGCAGATTTCTGATAGTTTTATATACAGAAACGTGGCACAGCTATGGGGCAACTATTGTTCCCAACTACGCCAACTTGGCAACAGGTATGTGGGAAGACAATGTGACATATACTGAGGATAACCACTTGCGCTGTAAGACTGACTTGTGGAAGAGGTTATTGATGATTGCTTTATTGTTTTATGATGTGGCAGGGAGTCTATGTCTGGACTCCAGGATTTTCAAACATCTGGAAAAAAGAGCATAGGTTTCTGGTTCACAGTCAGTTGTCATGCTAGAGAAATTTCTTTCCTGGATTTAAAAATCGAGAAAGACATTGATGGGAGTATCAATACCACATTATTTAGAAAACCTATCAATCGGAACACCCTTCTGCTGGGCAGTAGTTGTCATCCTGCCACACCATAACCAACATGCCTAAGGGGCAATTCATGAACCTCAAAGGAAACTGTAGTTCAGAGAAGGCTTATCACAGGAGGCACAGGGTATGATTTCTAGATTTCATGAAAGGGGGTATGGGGAGCATGTAATATCAAAGGCCAAAAGAGAGGCTGATAATATGTCCAGGGATAGTCTCCTTGAAATTAGACAGTGGACAAGAGAAAAGGACAATAGACTCAATTGTGTCACTTCTTGCTCTCAAAAGTGATGGGACTTAGTTCTCATAAGTCATGGGAGCTACGATGGATGATGACGAGGGGTGGAGAGGACTTCAGGGAGACCTGACTAAACTACAAGAGTGATCGGAAGCATAACAGTTGGGGTTCAATGCCAAGAAGTGTAGGGTACTGCACTTCAGAACTAAGAACCAGAGGAGGAGCTATCAGCTGGGAGGGGGGTCAGTTGGGAAGCACAGAGGAGGAAAAGGACCTGGGGGTGATTATAACAGAGAGGATGAACAACTCAGCACAGTGCAGGAAGGTGGCAGCAACAGCCAAGCAAGATGCTGGGCTGTATAGCGAGGGTGATCTCCTCAAGAAGTAGCGAGGTGATCTTCCCTTGTACAGGTCACTTATCAGGCCACACCTGGAATACTATGTGCAGTGCTGGTGCCCATTCCTCAAGAAGGACATTAGGCTACTGGAGGGGGTGCAGTGCAGAGCGATGAAGATGTTCCAGGGTTTGGAGGGGAATTCCTACAAGGAAAGACTGAACAGGCTCAACATGTATTCCCTAGAGGAGAGGAGGGATAGGGGAACATGATTGTAATCTTTAAGTATCTGAGAGGGATAAACAAGGCTAATACAGGAGATATAGTCCAGATCAGAAGGGGAAGGGGAAACTAGAGGGCATCAACTGAGGCTGGAGAGGGGAAAATCCAGGAGAGAAATCAGGAGGCATTATTTCACGGAAAGGGTGGTAGGCAAGTGGAACACTCTACCTGATGGGGTGATTTCTTGTAAGACAGTGGCCTGCTTCAAGGGAGGGTGGGACAGAGTAAGGGGGAACATGACCATCGGGCAGGGAAGAAGGGGTGGTGCAGCTGCAAGATAGGGGGCTAGCTGCACAATTGAGCAGACTCAATAGACCACATGGCCTGTTTCTGTTGGCATTTTGTACGTTCATATGTTCGTAAGTCCATGGCTGTACAGAACATTGTGCTACAAAACTGTGATATATGGATGGATGAACCTAGCCTTACGGACTGTGTGGATAATGAACCCAGATTTATATAAAAGGCTGGAAACCTCTGTGATACCAGTGTTTACAGTGTTCAGAAAAATCCTCAGAGAAAGACAGCTTTCTTTCCTCCCCTTCCTCCAGGTACCAAATGCTGTGGCAGGTGTAAACACCGTGCATCTGTAGGTGTCGCTACTTCTTTTTTAAACCCTAATAATGGTAAGTCCATTAATATCAAGGATTTCATAAACTGCAGAGGAGGGCAACCAAAATGTTGGATGACCTGCATCGGAAGCCCTACAAGGAAAGACTAAAGGAATTAAATATGTACTCTCTAGAGGCAAGGAGAGACATGACAGAAACATTCAATTTCTTTTTAAACCAGGAAAGATACACTAAGCTGAAAGTTTCTTTACTGGTACAACCCAGAAGCACAAGGGAGTTAAGTGATTTGCTTAGAGTCATACAGTATGCAATTGAGGACTGTGGGATTCAAACCCAGATTTCTAGGTTTGCAGCTCAGAGCCTTAAACCACTGCGCTATACTACCTCCTTAAATATCTCAAAGGTATTAAAAAAGTACCAAGAGGGTGGTATTTTCCATAGAATGGGATGGTCAAGGACAATATGATATGATATGAAGCTGGAAGGGGGGCTCAGAGGGGATATGAGGAAGAAAGGGTGGTGGACATCTGGAACAGCCTCCAGCAGAGGTGGTGGGGACTACAATGGTAGCAGGATTCAAGCATGCATGAGATAGACACAAGGGGACCTTAGTAACAGGGCTTGGGGGGTAAGGCCATAGATCAAGTAGGGTCTGCAGTGTTACAGTAGGTAGGGAATTTAGGGCAGATAAGGTAGGCCAAGAGGTCCTTTTCTGCTGACAACTTCTATGTTTCTATGAGACACCTGCAGTGTAATTTACCATGCCATGCACCCTTGTGGAGATTTTTTTTTTCCTGTGGGGCCTTTTATGTAGGCCGCATTAAGCATAAATTTAAAGAAACGATTAGGAAGAATATCAGGGCCATTCAGCTGCAAAATGGAAGATCTGCACTAGCTATACATGCAGGCAGCGTGGGAAGTGTTGATGATCACAGCCCTGTTTTCCTGGGTATGAAAAAGTTACCTTAGGGACCCGGACTGGGGGTTGGATAAGAGGTTGGCACTTAGGGGGCTCAACTGGATTTATGAACTGGGTGCTCTGTCTTGGCCTGGACTTAATGACCAGATAGAGATTACATCACATCTTTTGTAGATTCCCTAGAACAGAGTTGGGACTCATGAGAGAATAAGGACTATGCAAATTTAATATCATTTTTATAATTGCATTTAAGGCATAATTTTTGCATTGCTATCAAATATTCTCTTAGTATAGATTTATATCTTTTGATATTTCCTAACCACTGTGCTGTCACATAGGAGTCCTCCGTGGCTCAGCCCATCAGTTGCATCATCAAAGGGCTTCCCATGGGGGACTCTGAAATAGTAATGGCAGGTGCGGTATCACAGGATCAATCAGATAAATTAAAAATAAAAGCTGGGTAACTTATTTTTAAAAATTACTGCCAATACAATTTACCTAATCGGGACCTACAGGTGCTGTGTTGTTGTCGAGGGGAATGATAACAGTTCCCCTTTAAGCACAAACCTAACTTCTATTACAAGTGGGCAAGCTGTAGTAAGTGCATCCAACTACTGCACTTCCTCCAGCTCAAGCCCTGCCCACATGTAATAGGAGTTAGGTTTGTGCTTCTGTGGCACAACCTAACCAAACCATGAAGATGCTCTCAGGGGAGCCAGATGTCACAGTCACCACCACCATGCTAACTCCAGTCAATCTGACATTATACAGTACTTGCCTCTTTTTATCCCGAGTGCCTGCCAATTACTTAACAAATACTCTCAAAATTGCACAGTTTTGGGCACGGATCCAGCACAAGCACTATACTGATGTCTGTTTTCTGACTTACGTATGATATCTATTATCTGTATATGCGCATTATTACTGTAAAAGCTAGCGTCTTTACTGCTCCATATGACTGTAACTTGTCCAGCAGTATTATTGTTTGTACACCGCGGGTCCACCTTGTAAATGAGCTTGCTTAATGGTGTCCGCCTGGATAAATAAAGATATTGATTGATATTGATTGATTGAAGCATACTGGGGGGAGGGCCGAAGAGGGGCTGGGATAGGCCCTCAATAAGACGATAAGATATGGTGTGAGACTGGATAGTTGCAGGGTGGGATGGCAGCATGACCAGATAGTTCTTTTTGTTTAAATCAGGACTTTTTTCTCCATCATCCCCGATGCTCTTCTCCCTCAGGGAGCTCCCATGGTATACTTGGTCCCTCCACACCAACCACCCATACCTACCTGCCTCCACAGAGCCATGATCTGCCCCATGTGGGATCAGGGTGAGGGTATATATCCTGGACAGCAGATGCTCATCATGCGGTGGAGGTGTGGGTCTCTGGCTATACCTAGGTCTGTCATCCTATGTGTCAGGGCCATTCTCCTTCAATTTTCTCCCTCAGTCCTCAAGACATTAGCATTAGTGATGCTATGCACAGGCATAAATGCCAAGCATGCTGCTATACGGCATCCGCCAACATCTCCCTGCCCCATGGTGTGCAAACCATGCAGCTGCACCTGTGGGCACACAGATGGTGCTACTTACATACATAGATACATAGACAGTGTCGGCAGATAAGGGCCTATGGCCCACCCAGTCTGCCCATTTAAGTTTGTAAGTTCAGTTTATGTTTTCCAGGAAGTCTGTTGCCCCTTACCCCTGACCTCCAGAATTCCTTTATGTCTATCCCACGCATTCTTAAATCCCGTGATTGTTTCAGCCCCCACCACTTCCTCTGGCAGGGTGTTCCACTTGTCCACCACCCTGTACTTCAGCAGTGTCACACTGTCTCTCACCCCAGAGAAGGAAAGCACCCCAGGGGATGCTTACTCCTCCCCCCAAAGTCAGCCCTTAACGAAGCAGGCTCTCTCCCAAACTCGTGTTGCCAGTGTCCAAAGCAGTAGCCCTACAGCGATGCTGATGGGCCAGCCTCTGAGCAGATATGTCTATGAAAAATGTATCACAACAAGCTGGCAGGTGGGGGTCATATATATGTTACCATAACTCTGGGAGTGGACCTAGCCCCTCCCACCGAGCCCACCACAAGCATTAAAGATAGGTAAATCCCCTCTTGTGACAGGGCTGCTGGGGGGGGGGGCATCAAGGCATTCGGCTTTTTTGGGTGGGAGAGATTCAAATTAGCAGGGAGGAGGACAATATAATATCCCTTTTTATCTGCATCAAGCTGATATTATTCTTTTTTCCGGTCTTACCCCATGCCCAGCCCTATCATCCACTGTCCCCAGGACATACTCTACCCGGTGTTCCTCCCTGGCTTTCCCCCCAGGGCGGGGCCTTCGGCAGGTGACCCTTCCTCCTGGAAGACAACCAAACTTAGTTTTGGGATGTATGAGTCACGGTGCAGGCCTGCTACACGAGGCAGGCGTCATCCAGCCGCCCGAGTTTTCCACTTTTTCTGCCCTGAGAGGCAGGACATGCAATAATGTTAGGAGTGTGCACATCAACGTCTGCCCCACCTCCAGTAAATGCTAGCACCAGCTGTCAGAACCCTGGTTTCCACCAGCGGTTGGGCAAGCGCCAGGAGCTTCCCCCACCCTCTTCCCTGGAAGAGAGCAGTCTATGGGACACTAAATCCTTGTTCCCCCCGACTAGCCCTCCAACGCCCAGGGTCGCTTCTGAACCAGGGTCATCAGCATCGCGAGCGGTAGCGCTACCACTGCGCCAGCAGGCCAGCATCAAGCTGATATTAAAGATACCATTTTCTGATAATGTGCATGACAGTCTGATTGCTTAGTAGAGCAGATAATGGACTATTTGCATAACCCTTAATCATGTCTGACCCATAGCCCAGCCACAGGGGGTGCTATAGAGTTCAGTTCTCTTGCCATACAGAGCAAGTGCATCACATCCATATTATGTCTGTCTCATCTCTCAGCAGGATGCCCCTATACCTTCATTGCTTGTCTGGCACCAAACCTGTGACTCTGAGGTCCAACGCCAGCAGATCTGACCATTCAGCTTAAGGGAAATTTATTCTGGCTAGGAACTTGGAGTGCTCCTTTGACTGTTATCCTTTGGATCTCTTTTTGGTAAATCTCTGTACGCCTCCTGACACTGGCCATGCTCCTTTCTGATCCTGTTCCCCTCCCCCACCAGCCCCGTCACACAGCTTTTTGCCAACTTGCAATTACCTCTGCCTTCCCTATGGCTTTCCCCCATGGGTGGGATGGCAAGGCTTCAAGTACAGATCCAAATTTGGAGGAGGACCACATTACCAGTGTGGAGCCTGAAAGAGGCTGTATCTCTATCCTGTACTAACTGGGGATTTAGCAACTTTTTCCGATTCCCATCAGTTGCCAGCATTTTTAGGTTGTGCAAGGGTACAGCGTGCATCACAGTTGGCAATCCCCCCAAACAGTAACATCTGCCATATGCACTACCACCTGTGGTCATCCAGGTTGCAGTACTGCATCAGAGCTGACTGCTTTCCCTCCCCGAAGATCTTCCTTTGGGACACTGGATCCTTCTCCTTCCAGCCAGCCTCCGACCACCTAGGCTTGTTTCCAAACCCACTTAGCCATGCTGTGAGGGATAGCACTGCTGCTACACTGACGGTTCCTTTACATATAATCTATGTAACCACTACCTGTCATTAACCAAATACAGGACTTGAATTTAATGGCATTCTGTAGCCTTTGTATGTGACTTTTTGCTGCAAAACACCAAAATTGGTCTGCAAGTAGTCTGCTGGGATTACTGGAACTATGGGATGGGGACAAGGGGAACCAGTAGAGAAACTGGGGGATAACAAGAACAAAAATAACTATACGGACACCTTAGATGTTTTGTAAGGTGCAAGGCAAAGTCAAGTGCCTTCAACTACATATACATTTCTGTACAGAGAACCTGGAGGTGTCATCTTAAAATATTTTTTATTATTGGTGTTTATCTGCTTCCTCTTGCCTGCCCCATCAAGACAGCTCCCCCAATCCTTGCCACTACCATCTCTGGGATTTGACCTTGTTCTCCAATAACTTACCTTTTGTGGCAGGGGATCTGCCTTTTCCCCCCTGAAGTAGGATCCATTGAGGTGTCCAGTCAGTGGTGCCAGGCCTAAAGAAGGGCTGTCCATTACCCCGCTCTGGCAGGGGATTTTTTTCCTCCTGTTTTTGGGATGTCAGGGTGCAATGACATAAAGCATCTGTCAATGTCCCACACCCTTCTGGACCTCCCATCTGCCATGACACCTCGCTTCCGCTAGGCATCTGATGTACTAAGGGTGGTGCAGTCTCCCATCCAAGGAATGCAGAGCAGTCCTTTACGTGTTCGACCATCTCCACCACCTCTACAGGCTAACCACTGGAGGCTTCAGTTCCTTCCCAAGCCTGGAACACTGGCATGGTAGAAGTGAGCACTACCGCTGTGCCACTGGGACAGTGCATCTTAAAATACTTTTTTTTAAATAAGTCAATTAAATTAATAACGAGTCCTAAGAGCTATTTTTTTTAATTAAGTCAATTACATGAATAAGTCTTTAGGTCCAAGCTGACTGGTTGCAATGAAATATCTTTACACCATGTGATAGTTTTCAGCCAATTATATTGCTGGATGTTTTCAACCTGTCTTATATTGAGTAGAAGGGCTTTTTTTTCATTTCTTGTTATTTAAAATTTTGCCTATAGCACTCCTGGGAATAAAAGGAACATCAATGTCCCTTTAAATCAAAATGAAAAAAAATGATAAGTAAAGCTACTCATGCATACGTAACAAGGCTATGGCTTTACTACAGCTGTTATAAACTCCCTTTATTTCATTGAGAAGCTTTCAGCAGCATAATGCGTGCCTAGCACCAGATGCCTCCACAATGATGGATTCCCTCACTCGTGCGGACAGTCAAGTTAAGGGAAAAAAAGATTCTGTGTGCCTCAAAAATCTCATTTAGAGAACATGCTCCCAGATTCCGCTTTTATAAAAATGTGTCTATTCTGAGCTGACAGTCAAAATCATTTACAAGGTATCAGGCTTTCCGGGTGTCTAGCTGCATTTTTGAAGCTTGCAGCTTGGGGACTTTGGGGTGGGGGTGAGGGAAGAGGGGAGTAGACACATGGCACCCCCTGTGCAAATGACCTTACACAAAGATTTCTACCTACCTCTGTGATTCAAGGTTTGTTCAGCTGCTACTGTCCTGGAACAGCTAGTTATAGCACTATGACCATGGAAAGGAATGCCAGGAACAGTGCTAATGAATCCATGAATGGAAGCTTAAGATTTACTGACATTTAAAGAGTTCCCCCCACTGATGTCCCAATGGAAATTTAGAAGAAAGACAATTTTTAGACTCATTTAACTTGTATTTAATATATTTTCTGTATTTAGCCTCCACTTTTTATGTTTGCTTACAAAAGGCTAAGCACACATTTTTCTATCACTCTGGAGCTCTCCCTGGGGATTTGGGGGCTTACTAGGATGCAGCTAACTACACAGCTACATAATGCCATCTCTGCCTTCTTGCTTGGTCATTACCCAATTGACATGCAGTTATTCAACCATCGCACTACCATAACATTTTCAGCCAATTACATTGCAGAAAAATGTATGTTTTGCTACTTTTGTAGTCAATTACATTGCTTACATATCACATTCGCACCCATCTGTTACTTCCTGTTGTAATTTTCAATCAAAGAACTTTTAAGTTCCACAGCTATGATATTGGTTGCCTGTTTTCTTTTTGCTGCTGTCAGTCATCTACCTTTACTCTCACCCTCCCAACAAATCATGCCCTTTAACGGATAAAAGCCCTTGTCGAAACTGGCCACTCTGGTATGAAAGCCACCGAGCAGCACTTGTCACCCACCCACCTGCTCGCTTACTGTAAAACCAGCTGCAACGGTTTCAGACTGAATAGCTGGTTCGATTCCATCCCTCCCAGCAAATCACGAAATAGGCTTCATATAGTAGTACATACCTACTGTAGTTAAATAATATGAATGTCAATGAAGTAACAGCAAGTGACAAATGATGCAAACAGCCATGGGGAATCCTGCAATGAAAATATGAAAGTCACCATAAAAGAGAGAAGACTATCTACAAAGCAGAAACATCAACAAGGCAAAGCCACACAAAGACCTGCAGAATGTTAATGCCCAAAATGATGAGGTTGATGAACGAGGACATGCACAGTGTAGAAAACGAAAAGCTAGCCAAACAGCACAAACATCTATAAGGCAAACCCAAGCGACGAATGAAGCAACTGACAAGGGGACCCCAACAACTGACATGTGAAGCAGCTGCTGTGAAAACCAGAGCACTGCATACATAGAAACACAGAGACATAGAATTTGAAGGCAGATAAAGACCACTTGGCCCACCTAGTCTGCCCATGTTCATTACCTACTATCACACCTTGTAACACGGCATTATTCAGAAGTCTAGGAGGGCGTCCCGCGATAGGCTCAACGCCGTCACGTGGTGCAGAACCAACACGGCATTGTGAGCCGATAATGCCGTGTTGCTGTCCTGGGAAGCACGTTCACGAGTCCAACACGGCATTATTTCTCATAATGCCGTGTTAGGCCGAACACAGGCAATTCACAGGCATTATGAGAAAAATGCCGTGTTGGAGTCGTGAACGCTTCCAGCACAGCAACACGCATTATCGGCCACAGTGCCGTTGCTCGTACCACGACGGCGCGGTAATCGGTCGGGCCATACAGCCTTCAATAATGCCCTTGTTGTAAAGTAAGACTAAAGTCTATGAAGATTGCCTCTGTCTCCGCGCCTTTTCTCAATGACTCTGCACTGTGCACGTCTAGTAGACATGCGGCTTGTCCGTGTTACAAAGCATTAATCACCAGCAGCCTCGGCCTCTACCGGTGATTAATGCCCGCTGGTTGAAACCTCGGCTTCGCTTCTCGCAGCAACAACTTCTTTGCCGGGGCATTAATCCCCAGTAGAGGCCTCCTCTGCCGGTGATTAATGCTTACATAGACACTACTTGGTCTCTGACTTTACCCACCTTTCTTTGCTTCTAAGGTTCCCTTGTACTAATCCCATGCCTCCTTAAATCCATTACAGTTTTTGCTCCCAACACCTCCTCAGGGAGGCTGTTCCAGGCGTCCACCACCCTTTCTCTGAAGAAGAGTTTTCTAACATTACATACAGCTTAGGAATGCTGATGAGGCACAGTCAAATGATGCTAATCAGAAACGGAGATACCGTAAATAGTGGCACCATCCCAGACAATAAGAACATCAATGAAGCAAAGCTGAGCAACAGAGCCAAATGGTGCCACAGTCCCCACAGTAACAATGGGCCAGGCTGAAATGCCAGGAACTGACCTTGGTGTCCCAGAGGCTGGTTTGAACAGCAACACAGGCCAGTAGAATGGCCAGAACTCACCCTTTTTTGGTCACAGCATGGAATCCAAAGGGAGAGGACCAGAAGAACATCAGTGAAGGTAGCATGGGTGGGATGGCAGGAAGACCAACACTGGAGGTCCCAAGGGCAGGAAACCAACAGTAACCATGGGAACTAGACCAGCAGTCATCATGGGAGGGAGATCACCAATACCCATGGATGGGAGACAGCCATCATATGGCAGAAGACCAAAAGCCATGGAAGGGAGAAAAACAGCAGCAGGATCACCAGTGCCAGCAGAAGAGGAGGTAGGGATGTCCTGGCAGCAGCATACAGAGAAGGTGACACCCTTATGTAGTGGGTAACCAAAAACATATACCCCAACATTGAAGTCAAAGATCTACAATGAAAGCCAAAATAAAACAGCAACCCAGCGCAAGTTCCAGGATCCGAGGAACGTTCCTTCAGCCAGACACCAACTTGACGATGGAAGAGGAAAAACTGAGGAGGATGAGGTCACCCATGCTATACAGATGCCGCCTATGAGCACCATCATGGGCAGCATCAGCTAGGCAAACGTTTCAGCGCAGTCCCGGAACTGTCGGGGGTCTATTTTCTTTAGGTTTGGGCTGAAAGATATTTATAAATATCTAATGTTTCATGTATGTGTTGGTTCTGATTTGCACCCTACTCTTGTTTTAGCACATGATATTTATTTATTTTTATTTGTTTCAGTTTAGGATTAATACTTTTGAGTCCAGGACTCATTTTCAATGGTTCCAAGTCATTGTTGTACAAACATTACAAATATAACAAGGTATACAGAAAACAGGAAAACAACTACACAGGCAATCAAATACCATGAAATTATATACATCCAACGAGAGGTTTAAAGAGGATAGGGTGAATAGGACTCAACATTGGAGTTCACTAGTTTACAGGTCATCCTAGGAGGAAAAGGGGTAGGGTGGTCAACCAGAGATGGCGTCGTCATCGTAAGAAGTGATTTGTCAGCAGAGTGGGCCTCGTTTGGAGAAAGGGGTGAAGGAGGGGTTTGAGGAGATATAAGGGGAGATGGGGGGGGGGTTGGGAGGCTGAAGTCCTGCCACGTTAGTGCAGGCAGGCACAGTTCTTTGTATGGTAAGTTCATATCACCTAGTGGTTAAAACATGGAGCTGAGAACTTGGACACTTAGGTTTGAATCCCACTATCACCACATAAAGTGTAAACTAAGTGTCCTCTCTTATTCTTCCTTTCTCTGTAGTTAATACCCCTGAACTTTATTTAAAGAGCTAGTGTCTTATTTTTATCTTTGCCTGCCAAGAGCATAAGCAATCATCTTGATATCACAGAAAGTGGGGTGTTTGGGGCTTGGTCATCCTCAATCTATCACAGCAGTTTGGTCGACTTATCTTTGGTACACCTGGATCTCAGGCAGCACTGCTAGAGTGTGGTCAGCTTGTTCTGGGTGCATCAGGATCTGAAGCAGCACTGCAGTAACTTGATCAGCTTGTCCTGGCTGCACCGGGATCTTGTGCAACACTGCTAATTTTTTTAATTATTTTTTAATACTAGAGCGACTCACAAACTCCCATTCTAACAAATGTAGGAATGGGAGCTAGGAGCAGATCGGCATGACTGAAAATGATGTTGCCTAGCATGAATACGGAGCACTCCTCTGTTTTAACAAACATAACACCTGGATGCAGGGATTCAATAAAAACTTATATGGGTCTAAATTTGGAAGTCCTGCCAGTTATCTAGAATTCAGAATACTTTCCAGGTTCCCAATGTGTAGAAGCTAGATCGTTCTGTGGAATTTGATCAAAATATTACAGATACAATTGTTTTTTTGATTGATTGTTTGTTTCAGAAAAAAGCAACCATTTGAGCGTCCATGTCTTCAGAACTGGATGTCACCTCTTGTTTTTTCTCCTTTGGGAGACAAATACCTCCTTTAACCCCCCCCCCCCTTTCTGTTTATTTTTGGAAGCCTACTACTTCCACAATAGAGTTAGCCGAAGCCATGACTGACAACCCTTATAGGGTGACTGAGGATTTCAGACAGAGTTGAATTACATAGTGGGTCTCAGTTGGCACTGCCAAATCTTTGCCAAGTAGTCCCAGGTTCACCAGGATCTCAGGGAGCAATGCCTTATTATTCTTAACTTGTCCTGGGCGCACTGAGATCTTAAGCAGCACTGCCACATTGTTCTGTAGTTGTTCTGGGTACATCAGGATCTCTGGCGGCTTTGTTCTATGGTTTTTATGTTTTCAGTTCACATACGGAAGCACTAGTCTTGCTGTCAGCTCCATAAATGGGACAGGATTCGGAAACAATTTCACTGGGCATACTGCCAAAGCAATACACGCAGCAGCATCCTCAAACTGTTTCTATTTTAGAATATGGAACTGCCAGCCAAAGGAGGGATTCCATTTTTTTTTTCAGAAAGCAAACTAACAAACATTTCTGCTTGTTGTTGCTGCTTAAGCATGAGCTCTGTATATCGTATAAGATATACCGACTACAGATATGCAGTATATTTTAAATAACAATTTATTAGTGCAGTCCTTTTTGCATTGTCTAAAGGTTTTCTTCACTCAGAATAAACAAAATTATCAGCAAAACTGATTCCTTTAGCAGGTGTATAAGTCCTTGTAATCCACATTTATTTGAACCAAACTTTATTGTTTGCATTCCATCTTCCACTAATGCATGTTTTTCTTAAAATATGTTTGAAACAAACTGGAACAGGAGCCGCGTTACAACTATCTATAGCAATATGTAACCATATTCAGTTTCTTCCTGCAGTGCCCTTCTCCTTAATAAAGCTACAAGAAATGTATGATATCCATGAGAGAAAAGCAATCAATACATTCTGTTCCCTAAAACCATCCATCACCATCGAGGAGAGGGAACGCGCTGAGTTATTGTTGCTGAGGATGTGGTACACTTTCTGCCCATGGGATGCTTGAGTTATATCCTACAATGTGACTATAAACAACTATGGTGACGCAGTATACATTGGAGCTCTCAAAACCTCCCTTGCCGGACTGGACACCCTTTTTGACTCTTTTTGTTGTTTTGCTTTAGACTGTCCCCCTTATACCCACCACTGCTCACTCTACTCTGCCCTCTCCCTCCCCTGATGCCAGGCACTATTATTTGGTGCCCCCTTTACATCCAAATTCTTATCTCTCTACTACCATCCCCCTCCCTCCTCTTATCCTCTCTGCAGCAATGTTTCCCATTCCCCACCTCCACTTAGGGGAGATCAGAAAAGAACACTGGTTATGCCAGTGTCTCCGGCCCAGGTTAGCTGTCACCATGCATCTCAGCAAGACAAAAATGAACACATACACACACATACATTGATGCACACACACACACATGCACACACATTACCATATAAGCCTGCCTTGTAGGCAGTGAGTATTTTACTTCCTCTAAGCTGAGCTATTACTACCTTTAACCAGCCTCTCTCTTCATCCAGCTAGAGGCAGATTATGAGAGCACTCAAAGGGTTGAGCCTAACCCTGAGAAATGTTCTCTAGTGGTGTCTGGAGTTTGTGCACGGAGATTCGTGACTCAGCTGAAAGTGGAAATCTCGGACATGAATATTCATGGCCCTGCCCTTCCACTTTTACACCACATAAGAGAGAGAGAGGCAAGCTGAGTGCCAGTGGAGAGGGAGTCTGGCCTCACACCAGCGAGCTAGAGAAAGAGTTCAGCCTCTCCGGCATGTGACTGAGCTGAGGGGACCTGCTGCCTCAAGGATGGTGACAGGTTCCCTGGCTCCGGGCGGCACTGATGCCGTCTGGTGAGATCTCAGAGACTCAGGGCCCCACTGGGGTCCTGGATCAAGAAGAGACTACAAGAATGATAGCCAGTAACAGAGAAGGACCTGAGCAGGAGTTCTGCACTGGGAGGAAGGAAAGATCAAGACCAGATGGACACCCTGAAGTAGTGATGGGCGACCCCTCAAGAAAGGTCTCCAGGATCCTTGTGGATCCATTTCCATCTCCAGTACACAAGGGAGACAGCATGTATATAAGTGCGCTTTCATTATATTGCTCTGTGGGAGAAAAGGCCTAGGCAGTTAAATAACGTGTTACCCCTGGGATATCAAAATCCGAATATGGTAACTGGCAATGGTCATCATGATGGGGGACTGGCAAGAGCTGGGGGTGGTAAGCCAAGGATGAAAGTCCATTTCTTTGGGACACTAGGGCTATTGGTATGGAGCCAAAAGGGAGGCACACACAGCCAGATCAACTATTCATTTCTTAGAAGTAAATCACAGACTGATTTGCTGAATTCTATTTGATACCCCTAACTGGTACAGAAGTTACCTGCTGGCACAGCTGCTCCCAGGGTAGTGCTCACCGTGCCTGGGAGGCTGCCATTGCACACTGGTCTTATGGATGAAACCACCCAAAAGACCCTGAAAATAGGCAATAGGAGGTTTCATTGAATGTATGCCCGATCACAGCGAGGGGTAGTTACAGCAGTATCGCAGTGCAGTAAGAACATAACAGTAACAGCAATTGAACATACCAGTGACAATGAAGTAAGGCAAATGGATGAATTGAATGAGGTGAGGGCAAAGCCCTTTAAAGCTGTGTAAGACCAGTGCAGCTAAATAAATATGCATCCTGCTTGATCCCAGTTCCCTGCGTGGACATTAATTTGTGAGTGGTTTCATGTTAGTGGCACCCTAAAATGTGCATTGGGTGCTCTAGTCCCCATTCACTCAGACCTGTGGTGGCAATGTAAAAGGTAGAGGTACAGTGTTCATTGTATAAGGTGAGTGCTCCTTTGGATAAGAGATGCCACCATATATCCCTATACACGGGGGTGCCCAGCTCTTACATACCCGATCCCCAGTTTCCATATACCTACCTCTTTTGTGGTGCAGGTAGGGGCGTTACTGAATAATGGGATACTAGGTATTCTGAAGTGTCTCCTGTCTAGGCAAGCAGTGACTCTTAATTTCACCCTGCCCCTTATAACCCACCCTCTCTTTTTATTGCCTCCTTGCTGCTGTTGGTAACGTGCCACCCCAGAGTGTGGGACTGAATTGGTGCATAGAACAGGAAGGAGGATGACAGGATTTTTTTTTTATTTATTTGTAATATCAGAAGACCTTTGAGCATGAGCTCTTTTACAAAGGTTCCACATCAGGGTGGACAGTAATACAAGACACAAATACAGTAGTTACAGGATTTAGCACATTAGGCAATTAACGAGAAGTCACATGAGAATTATTGACAACATCAGAGGAAAATAAAGCAATTGTAAGAGGATTCAGGCTATATATAGGATGATACTCTGAGTAGCTCACCCCTGGAGACCACCAAAATTCATTGACAGACTATGGTTGAGAAAGTGGGTGGGGGTTGGGGGGCAGTACACAGAACTGTAAAGAGGATTAATAACTTACTAGCGCTCCTGGCTAGGCTGGGATGGGGGCAGGTTTTTCTAGGTTTCCGTGCTGGGTACTACCTTGGATGTAGGTTAGTCCGTCAAGTAGGGCCTGAGAAACAGGTGCATTTTGAGCTAGACATTAGGTGCTGTTTGAGGCCTGTTTTTGAACTGTGGCAGGCTGTGTGTTTGTAGTTTCAGTGGGAGTTCATTTAACCAGAGGGGGGGGCTCGGTAGGAGAAAATGCACTGCCCAAGAGAGGTTCACCAGAATGGGATGGACAGTGCTCCATTCTTCCTCCCTCTGGTGATGTGGGATGAGAGAGAGGCCTCGAGCAGGTTTCCTATGCAGGGTGGGGGTTTTTCCAAGGAATGCCTTCTTACCCAGGAGACAGGTTTGATATTTGATCCTGTCTTTTAGGTTAAGCCAGTTTGTACGCTCATATAGGGTGCAAGTATGAGTGTATTGGTCTGCGCACAAGTCAGGAGGCACGCCTTATTTAATGCAATTTGGACCCTGTTGAGTGCTGTATCTGTGGCAGCTCCATAGACCATAGCCCGTAGTCTATCGTGGGGAGTATGGAGACTGAGTTGGAGACTGAGATTCGGAGTGCTTCCGGGGGTGAGGGATTTCTTATGTCTATAGAGGACCCTGATTTTTGTATTTACCGATCTGACAAGGGAGTCAATGTGGTTCATATAAGTGACAGAGTCATCAATGGTGACCCCTAGGTACCTAAACGATTGTACCTGCACAATCTGCTCACCAGCATTATTGGTGATTTCAAGGGGAGTGAGCCTGTGTTTATTGTAGGGACTGGAATGTAGCATGGCCTTGGTTTTCCTGTAGTTCAGTAGCAGCTTTTGCCTACAGAACCAGTCCTCAAGTTTGTTGAAAGAGGTCTGTAGTTCTGTTTGTAGGGCAGCCTGGGAGATGCTGCTACCCAGCAGCATGGCATCGTCTGCATACAAGAAGAGTTTGGTGTCACAGGCCGCAGGTAATTCATTAGCAAAGAGGCTGAAAAGCAAGGGCCCTAGGATTGATCCTTGAGGATCTCCTAGGAGTAAATCTCTGGGGCTGGATAACGTCTGCCTGATTTTGACTCGCTGATTCCTGTGTGATAGGTAATCATTGAACCAATTTAGAGTGTTTGGAGCCACTCCCAGTCTTTGGAGCTGGAGTACAAGTAGAGGGTGGCTGACGGTGTCGAAGGCTTTAGTGAGGTCAATGAAGATGGACCCCACCAATTTGTCTTCATCCTGCGCCTTGTGTGCATAGTCAGTGTATTCCATCAGTGCCATGGTGGTACTGTGTTTTCGCCTGAAACCATGTTGGTTTGGGCAGAGCAGATTGTACTTGTTGAAGTATTCTGTGAGTTGGTTTGCCATGATTTTTTCCAGAGCTTTGGATAGTGGGGAGAGGATAGATATTGGCCTGTAGTTAGTTACCAGTGCCTTGTTTCCATTCTTGTGCACAGGAATTACCAAGGTTTGCTTCCATACTTTCTGGAATTGAGCTAGGGCCAAGGATTTATTAAATAGCATTGTAATGGGTTTGATCAGAACATCAAGGGTCAGAGATAGAAACTTTATGTCTAGCCCATCACTCCCCACCCTAGTTTTTCCTAGGACTTTCCTGACCATTGTTTGGGCCTCCTTTGCTGTCACCTTCTTAAAGTAGAAAGCTGGGTGGTTAGTAGTGGTCAGGGTGGTGCAACCTCGGTCCTCCACCGGCAGAAGGCAGTCTGGGGGCAGTACTGGGGACAGGTCAGTAAAGACCTAGTTAAAGGCATCAGCAATGGCTAGTGGATCTGTGGAGGGAGCGTTATTGATATTGAGCATTGTAGGATTAAGCTTCTGGTCTTTTCCAACAGTGTTCTTGAGGTTATACCAAAACCTCTTTCCATCTCCCCATGCATTGTTGAGCTGAGTCTTATGGAAGTTGGCCTTCATGAGCTGGATAAGTTTAGTGCACTGATTTCTAGCAGTTTGTAACATTGAAAGTCATGCTTACAACCTGAGTTTAAGGATTTTGCCCAGAGGCAGTCCCTTTCTTTCAGGAGAGAGAGGAGCTTACCATCCAGCCAGCCGTTCTCCACTCCCCGAATTTTCCGTTTAGTGCATGGAGCATAGATATCACAAATGGAGATGAATCCCTCCATGAAAAAGCTGAGTGCCTGGTCCAACATAGGTGCCTTGTGTATGGGGGACCAGTTGTAGGCAGACAGAGCTGATTTGAGGGAACCAAGTTTGCCTTTTTGCAGGACCCTGCTCTCAATGAGACGTGGTGGGCTTTTGGCAATTTTAGTGGTCCAAAGAAAGGAGATCGGAGAGTGGTCACTCAGCACATCTGGGAGAACTCTGAGTTCAGAGAATCGAGACGGTGTGCTGACCAGGACCCAGTCAATTAGGGTGCTGGTACCAGCCTTGTAGTTCTGCCTGGTGGGGTGAGTTACGAGTTGAGTGAAATTGTGGGAAGTGATTAGGTCTCTGACGGGTGTCACCTCTTTATAAAGCCAGTTAATGTTAAATTCACCCATTAAGATGAGTTCTGAGCTCTTTTTGAGGCCGCTTGTTTCTTGCATAACCAGAGGAAGGCCTTCCTTGGCTTTTTTGGGGGGCAGATAGGTTGTGGCAATGGTAATGGTCTTGCCATGTAGGCCGGCTTTAGTTTTTACCACTAGTAGCTCATATTCCTCCGCAACTTTGGAGATGGGGAGGACGGAGCAACTCAGTGTGTTTCTGGCATACAAGAGGCAGCTGCCGCCTTTCTTGCCTATTCTATCGAGTCTAAACCTTTGGAATCCTTCAATGGTCACCTCACCATCTTTGATCCTATTTGACAGTCAGGTTTCAATTAGGCAGCGTATGTCCGGGGCATGAATGGTCATCCAAGCCTGGAGCTGGTCGAATTTGGCAGTTAGACTGCAGATGTTTAGCGATGCTATCTTTAGGCCGGTCACTGAGCAGGCTTCCCTGCTCCTCAGGGTTGTTGGTCCAGGGTTTAGGTGAACATGGCCAGAGAGTAGCAGTAGCATTATGGGTAACCTTTCTGGCAGATAGGGTGATGTTTATCTTCCCTTGTGTCTTCTGTCGCTCTGCGCTTCAGATGGGGGGGTGCCTAGACACATGTATTAAATAAGGGGAGAAGTTAACTGTTAAGGTTAAGGGACAGGAGGCTAACTTGGTGATAACTGTGTATGGGAGGTGTGGGGGGCTGGGGGGCCTAACATTACCAGAAGTGGTAGTGGCCATGTGTATGCTTTTGTTCCAGCATGCACCCAAAGTGGTTTCAGAGTGTGGAGGTTGGGGACCGAATTTGAATGTGGTGCCAGCAATACCAAAAGAGATAGAGAGGAGTAGTAGTAGTATGTAGTTGTACCCCATATTAGTTTGTTTGGTGTGGCTATCCTGCTTTAAGCTGCTCGCTGGTGAATAGGTGATTTACTTTGTAGCTACATGCTAGATTCAGACTGCTGGAGGGCAGGACGAGAGGGAGGGATCTACAGACAAGTTTATGAGTAGGAAAGAGTCACAGTTAGGCTGAGAGTGGGCACTGAGGGAGAGCTAGAGGGAGTAAGGAAGCAGCAGGTTAGATGCTCCGTTTTGGGAAAGGAGGATTGGGTGAGGCTGGGTGTGCTGTAACAAATAGGGTTAGCAGTCCAAAGGTGGGAGGGCGAGAGTGTATTTAAAGGAGGCCTGGGAGGGGGTGGTGGGGGCGAGAAAAAAACAACTCAAACAGCAGAAATACTATGGCTGGCAGAGAAAAATACAGATTTGGCAGCAGTCCGTGAGTGCACCAATGGTTGAGGTGCAGAAACTGTCTTATCCAATCATGGGCCGCTTGCAGCGACGCTGCACCAATCTGTGAAAAAGCCGCAAGGTATGGAGCTCCCGCTGGGTTAGGCACTCGTACCTGTGTTTGGAATCCGGGGGCGAGTTCCAGGGAGGCGGGCTGAGATCCTGGTCACGAGTCGGTGCAGTGCCCATTGAGTGCAGCTTTTCGGCGGTAGTGCCGAGATCGCTCTGGGTTCCCTAGTGGGGCAAAAAGAAGAAGCAAAAATATTAATAGCTAGCTAGTGCAGGAGGGAGGCTGGTGACAGTTTGTCAGCGGGGCCGGGAGTGCTAGAGAAAATTAAATAAGAAAGGGTGGCATGGCTGACGGTGGGGTGGAAGGACAAAGGAATCAGGTAGCACAATTAAGTGGGGAGAAGATCTTGTAAATGATCGGGGAAGGGGAGAGGAGGCAAGAGCTCAGGTGAAATAGGGCTGGGCAGAGTAGTAGAGCAGAGAGTGGGCCGAGCCAGGAGTTCTCAAACCACTGGGGGGGGGGGATCGGTATTACAGCTATTCAGGCTGAGGAGGGGTTCTGATAGAGATTCAGTGCAAGTGAGGGGCACATGGAGGGAGTCCAAGAATAGAGAGAGATGGAAGGAGAGGGAAACAAAATGAAAGTAATAGGCTCTAAAACAGAAATTACAGCATACCAGAACACAGGATTTAACAGTGGTTTTTCATACTGTTTGAAAAAATGCTAGCAGTCATTATAGAATCAAAGCAGCTATGTACATGTTATGCTAGGATTAACAGAAAGCAACTAAACAAAGCGTTTAATTTTTAGATAGGAAATATCAGCAAAAACAGCTCAAACAGCAGAAATACTATGGCTGGCAGAGAAAAACACAGATTTGGCAGCAGTCCGTGAGCGCACCAATGGTTAAGGTGCAGAAACTGTCTTATCCAATCACGGGCCGCTTGCAGCGACGCTTCACCAATCTGTGAAAAAGTCGCAAGGTATGGAGCTCCTGCTGGGTTAGGCACTCGAACCTGTGTTTGGGATCCGGGGTGAGTTCCAGGGAGGCGGGCTGAGATCCTGGGCAGGAGTCGGCGCAGTGGCCGTTGAGTGCCGCTTTTCGGCGGTAGTGCCGAGATTGCTCCGGTTTCTAGGATTTAGAGGGAGCTGTGAGCCTTTCCATGACCCAATGTACTTGGTTATGAATTGAGACTCCAAGTTAAATGGTAATAATGACCCCCTCTGTCTTGCTCTCTCTCCCTGCTAGTGAAACAGGCAGCTTTGGGTATCAAAAGACAGGAGGAAGAGGTGTGGCCTGACTCTGAGTAGTAGGGACATCTGAAACCTAAACTCTGTAATCCAAATAGCAATCTAGCATCATCATCAGCAATCTAAGCAAAGTTTGGAAGATAAAATATAGATCAGGCTCATTGGATCCTACTGCAGCTATATTTCAAGGTATTTTCTCAACATTTTACTGTTTTCCTGGACTGTACCTTGCCTGACTGCTTCCTGGATACACATATTGAGGGCCTTACAACATGGCTGGAGCTGCAAACATTATGACTCCCTTGGTTAAAGTAGAAGCTATGTTTCAGAAACTAATACCTCTGCTTTTTTACTACACATCCTACCGATGATATTGAAGCTTCCTGCAGACCACGGCCTAATTATAGAGTGATCGCACCACTCGTTAGGCCCTAAGCCCTCTCCCGAACAAAGGCCTAGACCTATAGTGGCCACATTTCTGAACTTCTCCCACACAGAACTTATCCTACAGAAGGCCAGAGAAATCGGGCACCTTACCTGGCAGGACTGCTGCATCTATATACACCGGGACTTTTCAAAAGAAGTATCCACAAAAAGAAGAGCCTTTACCTGGTTAGGCCACCTATGCACCAGCTGGGGCTGAGATTTTTAATGCGTTATTCCATGACAATGCTTGTGTTCAATGGTAGTACCTATAAAGATTACAACACCCCCGAAGCACTGATGGAATTTCCAAAATTGCTTTGGTATGTCCTCCACAAATGTACCTGATGCTTAAATAATTCCTTCGGTCCACTCCAATACATTGATGGAAAGCACCGGTGCTGATGAGCGTACCTCCTCCATTTCTACCATAGTGAACAACACAGTTTCTGAACCTCCTGCAGAAATAACTACGAGGCAATCTAACCGCCTCCAGGGAAAAACCCCATCACACTCATCCCAGTGTAAATTGCAATGTTGTAACACTGTACCAGCAAAACCAAAAGAAAGTAAATCAGGCTCCAACATTAAAGTCACATCACCTAAACCCCTGCACAACAAATACGCTCTCCTTCAGGACTTTCCAGCATCGCAACAAGATCTCATTGAAGATAATGATCCACCTGCCGCAAACGAATTGCATACTGCACCCAACATAGTGAATGACTCCGTGGAGATCTCATGGGCAGAAAGTGTGGCCAGCTCACCACAGAAATTCTTGGAACCACCGAAGAAAAAACACCGCAGTAAAGGGAAATCCAAATCAGATATTGCAGTAATGAAACCAGCATGAATAACCTAATCTGTATCTCCATTTGACGACAGACCGAATTTATAAGGTTTTGTAGTGGTTGATTATGATACTACCTACACTTCTGTCCACAGATAGAAGCCTAGTTTTATCTACACCTTACATATTACACTGTCTCACCCCTAGTAAGCAACAGCAGCAAGATAGCGAGTAATATGTCACACCTATCGCATGCTTACTGGGAAGCGTGCTTTTTGCTAATCTTTTGAGGCACATTTGGTTTGGGATTACTCCCTAATTTGGTTCTACATATGCAAATTCCCCTTACTACCCATGCATATATATATATATATATATATATATATATATATGCTGTGCAGATGATTTTCCATCAACCGGGATGCACATTACTACCATAAAGGTTGCTCGAAGTCTGACAGCAATATTTAAACCATCGATAGTACTTTGAGCAGATCACCCATCCTAATAAATAAAGGAGCACATTTATTTATATGTAATATCAAATTAATCATTCGTTTTATGGGGCTAAAACACATACAAGTCGACTCTAAGTAGGTGAGGATAATCTAAACAAAATCTTAAAGGTGAAGGATCGAATTTGTGTGTATTCTGCACATCAGCGTTTAAGACTAAACACTAAAAACTTACTTTCCAGGACTGGTAATTTTTATGACTAATATCCAGTGACAGTCCTTTATATAAGGATATATATTTTTTTTGTTCTCCGCTTCCTTCCCCTTCCCCCAGCTGCGGTCTGGAATTCTAATTGTTCCTTTTCTAATTAACAGCGATGATGCTAATCGTAAGTTGTTGTTAAGTATATGAATTTTGCTAAGATCTCACTAACTTTTTTCACTATACTTTAATTGCATTTAGCTATTAAGGTAATATTTTACTGATAGTTGATCCCCTTTTTATGGAAATTAGCTATTTCTCATTGTTGTTAACTCATTGGTAGATATAGGCATTCTAGTTTTTTTGAAGTTATTAGGAGTATTAGACTTTCAGCTATATCTGATTCTCTTATACTCCTAACACATGCCCTAGAGAGCTTAGTAGGGGTCTTGGTTAAACCTCTTTTTATACATCCGAACCGACCTATACTTCTTTGCTCATCCTAGATGGATTTAAACTTCTCTTTTTTAATAGTTTGGTTGTTAGTTATAGTAGCTATGTTAATTAGAGAGACATATAATAATTGGAATCTGGGGGGAGTCCTGATCTCTTTCTCCCTTACACCCCTTCTTATTCCTGCACGAAACTGGGTTAAAATCATCAAATATGTCACCCCAATCTGCATTATCTTTCCCTCCATTCCTTGGTGCTTTGAGATCATAATACGTTCATTACCATTTATTACATTTCAGTTAAGTTTCATTCCCAGTGGCTCACCTAATATTATATACATGGAATGTCAAAGGTCTCAATGCACCAACTGAGCATAAATAAGTTCTAAACCATCTTAAAAGCATAAGGCACAAATTACCTTTCTGCAAGAAACTAAATTACTGGAAGCAGACTATGATGTGACTGGGTCAGTCAAGTTTATGCTGCTTCTGCCACGTCTAAAAAATGTGGGGTCATGATTTTAATACATAAGAACTTAAAATGGACAATTGCAAATACCTTGAAAGACCCTGATGGCAGATGGCTGATTGCCACTTTTAATACTATAGCTGGCCCACTAACGTTAATCAACATTTATGCCCCAAACTCGGATTTACCCACGTTTTTTCATAATCTGACACTGCAATCAACCTCTTTAAATTTAGCTAACACCCCAATTGTAATTGGAGGAGATCTTAACTTTGCACTAGATGCATATCATGAGAGAAGTAATTCCTCAACGGATGCCCACCCAAGGAGCGTTGCTGCACTTTCATTATTAATGAAACATTTTGGATTATCATATATTTGGAGACTCTTCCACCCTAGAGTTATAGAACATACTTTTTACTCCTCTCTACACCAATCATACAGTAGAATTGACTATTGGCTAACCCCCCTACTATTACAGCAAATATAATTGATTCCGATATACTACCACTTCTTATCTCAGATCATTCTCCGGTCAAGCATCACCTATTATGGGATTCCTCCCCACTAAAATCACCTTCATGGCATCTGGACCCACTTTTATTAAAAGACCCTGAATTTATTCCTTGGATAAAAATGCAAATTCAGGACTTCATTTCTTTTAACAATCCTGAAGATACGTCCATGGGTACTACTTGGGAAGTGCTTAAAGCTACCCTTTGTGGCAAAATCATTAGTTTTTCAGCACATAGGAAAAGACTGAGAGAAAAACAACCTAATGACCTTGAAAATCTACTTAAAACCAAAGAATCGCAGAACCTATCTACCCCCCCATCCTGACCCTAAATCTCCTTTATATCACAAAATCCTCTGACTTCGCATACAAATAAATGATTTGATTTCCAGAAAAAACAAAATCGCATTACTAAGAATTAAACATACATATTGGGAGGGGGTGAAAAGGTAGTAAATTATTAGTCTACAGACTCAGAGCACAGCAATCGGAACACTATATTGCTGGCTTAAACAACTCTTCATGACAAATATGTACCAATAACTTAAGCATTAACAAAATAATGTCCACATTTTACAACAAGCTATATACACCCACCTCTACTGCTTCAAGTTTTCACATTAATAATTTTCTGGATAAAGTAGTTCTTCCCCTGATTACCCATGATGCAACAGAATCATTAGATAAACAATTCTCAATAAACAAAGTTTGAGAAGCACTCTTCTCCCTGAAATCTGGACGGGCCCCTGGTGGCGATGATTTCCCAGTGGAGTTTTATAAAAGTATGGCTGACTTATTTTGTCCTTTATTATGTAAGGTATTTCATGAGTCAGTTTCTTCAGATAAACTACCTCCAACCCTAACAGATGCAATTATTACAGTGCTCCCAAAGAAAGATAAAGACGTTACTCTCCCCTCTAATTATCGCCCTATATATTTACTAAATGTCAACAGTAAATTATAAGTTAAACTCTTAGCCACATGCCTAGAACCTTTTATTCCCCAGCTAGTTAATAAATCACAGGTAGGCTTTGTTAAGGGTAGGGTAGGGTTGGATCGTCTTTGTTCTTTACTCAACCTTATGTACAGAGCTAATCTCTTAAATCCCCCACAGCAGCCATAGCAATTGACTTTGAAAAAGCATGTGATTCTTTGAATTGGAACTTTCTTTATCTTGTCTTATCTTGTTTAGGCATCAGTGATTGCTTTTGCTCATTGATAAAACTACTTTATACCTCCCCTACAGCAAGAGTCCTTACAAACACTACCTTGTCTCAACCCTTTAAATTAGCCAGAGGTACTAGATAAGGATGTCCCCTTTCTCCATCCCTTTTTATTTTAGCCCTAGAGCCACTGGCAGCTGCCCTTCACCAATCAAATGAAATCAAAGGTATTTCCATTGGTAATACACAGTATACATCTCTGTCCTTTGCGGATGCTCTGTTAATCTTACTTGAAAACTAGAACATTCTGCACATCCACTTTTACAACTGTTAAATACATTTACAAAACTATCTGGACTCGTGCTTAATGTGCTATGTAAACCACATATGAATAACTCCCTTGGTTTTGGATGGGCACCTCAAGGTGACTCTTACCTAGGGATTACAATTCAACCGAACATTGCAAAAATTTGGGAGGCAAATCTTACTCCACTACTTATAGAAATCAAAACATCTCTTGACAGATGAAAAAATCTCAATCTATCTTTAATTGGTAAAATAAATGCGATAAAAATGAATATTACCCCCCCAAGATATTGTATCTTTTCTCTAATACACTACTCATTTTACCCTCTATCTTTCTTTCTAGAATTGATAAACTAATCAGTAACTTCATTTGGGAAGGCTGCATCCCAAGATTTAGTAGGAATAAATTATGTGCACACTGGTCCCAGTGTGGAGTTACCCTCCCCTGGTTCTTGGCCTACCTGTGGGCATTTTGTGTCTCACAAATCACAAAATGGTTCATCAAACCTACCAAAGAATAACCATTATGGCTTGATATGGAAGCCTCTTTGACTCCAGGTAATACTCCCACTATCTTTATTTTCAACTGCTTGACAAAAAATTTAAATAAACACCCTACGATTGCGTCTTCAGTTTATTACTGGTTTAAATTACATTTTATTTTTTTAGTTGTTTAACCAGGAGTATCACACTAAGCTGAAAGCTTTTTTACGGGAGCAATCTGGGAGCACAGGGAAGTTAAGTGACTTGCTCAGGGTCACACAGTATGCAAGTGAAAGCTGTGTGATTCAAACCCAGATCTGGTCTGCTAGATGTCACCAAATTTGTAACTCAGAGCTTTAAACCACTGTGCTACACTGCCTCCCATAACCATAGATGGTTAAAAACGGACCCAGACCCTGCTTTATACACACCTGTATGGGGAAACCGAAGTATAACTTTAGATCATCATTTAGTGTTTTGCACTTCATGGAAACATAAAAATATAATATTCTTGGGAGACATTCTAATCAAAAATAGCAACATACTAAATATTTTTACCAATTTGCAGGCCATCTGGGGTATACCTAGACAGGAGTTCTGGAAATATTTACAAATTTGTGCTGCATTATTCCCTATTCTACAACAAATTCATATACAAAAAGATACTACCTCAAATATTACTGCTTGGGTGAACACCTCATCTGGACTAGTTGGCACAATATATAAACTTATTAGGGACAATCTACCAAACCAATCATTTTTAGACAGAAATAAATGGAGCCTAATTATACAAGATGACATAATTGATCCCCAGTGGAACCAATGCTGGACCTTCTCCCACAGTACCTTTATAGACGTTCGGAGTAAACTTATTCAATACAAAATTCTCCATTCATGGTACAGAACATCATCTCTTCTCCACAAAATGGGATTAATACCTGATGATCATTGTTGGCGATGTAAATCGTCTAGTGGAAATCTATTTCATATTCTATGGCTTTGCAACCCTATCTCTACACTGTGGCGGTCCGTCCATCATTTGGCCTCTAACATTATAAAATGCCCTTTACCTTTTGACCCTAAATATTTTATTCTAGGGATTATTAATAAGAATATCAAATTGTCTATATAGCAACACAAATGGCTGCAGATATTATTCTCGCAGTTCAAACGTTTAATTCTGACTCACTGGAAGTCACAGACAATACCTACACTCACAGATATCCACAATAGCCTAACTCACATTGCATCCCTAGAACATCTCTCTTTTTGGCCCTAGACCAACTAAATGAATTTAGGCTATGCTGGCAGGATTATCTTAATTTCTTACAATCTGAGGATCAGGAGGTATCCCTGGACTCCCTTCATAGTTTAACTATAAACTATATTACACTTAATAAGCATACTGTATCTCTGTCTTTAACATAAATAGGTTGTATAATTTTTATTATAAGTATTATGTTTAGTTTATATACGGTACAGAAAATTGGCCAGTCGCATTGGCTGACCACTACTATATATATTATAATATGAACTGTACACAAATAGTCTTATTGTCAGCTAACTTGATTCCTTATAACCAATCAAAATGTGATACTTGTATACCAACATACTGTATTATTTGCTGTAACCATGTCTGTATGGTATTAATGTAATAATACGAAAGTTTTTCTTTTCAATAAAAAGATTAACTACAAAAAAGACAGGAGAAAACATGATGATCACAAGGGAAGCAGCTGTCTGGTAGCAGATTACAAAAAAACACAAAGGACCTTGCAAGGAAATGGCAGCCAGTCTAGATACTGGGGAAATACTCATTTGAAACCTCAAGTAGCATTGGGCAAAATAGTAACTTAGATACAAACAAAATGAAAGGGGACAAAAATGTTCTTTGGAGCTTTTTTACACTCACTGAGGCCACTCACTGGGGTGGAGGAGTAACCTGGACTGCCCTCCCCCCCCAAAAAAAATGTACAGTGCTCTCCCATCTACTTTGTCTTACTTTTTTTCTCTTTCTCTATTTTCTTTTTTAGTATATATGATTTACTGTTTTCCAGCAATACCACACAGAAAAAGTTACATGACATTACATATACATACTACAGTACAACACACAAATGACCCCCACTCACACAGCAAGTTGATAATACTGTTATTCATACATTTATAAAAGGTCAGAATCATATCATTAGGCACAATGCAATATGCATGGACATCGTTAGAGCTCTGGATTTATGTTTTGTTTGCTATATAGACTATTGTGTGTAGTTTCTCCTCTCTCTCTATAGTTGTGAATTTTGTTATTGACACTGGCTACTATCTTTCCTATGTGCAGTGCCTCTAGGATCTCATTGTGCCATTCATTGTATGATGGTATCTCCGAGTCCATTAAGTGTTTCAGGATAATTTTCTTTAGCTGCCATTCAGACCATTTACATATTGTACTTGTGTTCATCTAATAGTTGATCCTCAAGCTACCCTAGAATACAAATCTCTGGCTTAAAGGCCTCTTCCAATCCGAGCAATGGGTCCAAGCTGGTTTTAATTTGGTCCCAGAAAGGTTTGACTTTACAGTGCTCCCACAGAATATGGTATGAACCACTCTCTTGTTCTCTACATCTCATGCAATTACCTGTATCTAGTCAGTTCTTTTTAAGCAATTTAACTGGGGAGTAGTATAGGTTTTGAAGATTTTAAACTGCATCAGTCTGAGATTTTCAGTTCTGATCTATTTGTATGTGTTTTTCCAAATTTGCTCCCAATCTCTATTGCCATTAGCGTAAGGTAGCTTTTGGTTCCAGTCACGGCTTGTTTCAATGCCTTCCGACAGACTGAGACCATTAATAGCTTTAAAAAGCTTTATTGTTACATTTGCATGTTTATTTTAAACTATACATGTTTCATAGAGACTTAGAATTTGCTGGCAGATAAGGCCCACTAGGCCCACCGAGTCTGCCCATTTCTCCCTACCTATTGTATCACCACACATCCTACTTGATTTCCAGCCCATTCACCCCTCCTTCCCTTTCCTTAAAGGAAACACGTTACATACCTTACTGGGCTTCATAGCCCATTTCCCTGTGGGGGTGATAGTCAATTTGTGCCACAATTACAAAATTTACCAGTGTCCAGTAAGAGAGGGAAGGGCTCATGGTCAAAACGTTTTTACAATGTTTTTACAGCTTTTTAATGTGCCTTTTGATAAAAATGAAAGCCACCGCTCCACTAATAGGGACCCTTTTATCAAAAGGTACATTAAAGTGGTGTAAAAACATTTTGAAAATGAGCCCCGTAGACTTGTATGGGGTGCATTCCCACACTCTCCCTAGTTAAACGTCACAAAATGAGGGAGCACAGGGGCAGAGCAGACAGACAGGGAAATGGAAAGGGATTGGCCGGCTGACGGTTCGGCCACAGTTATGATCCCTTCCCTCCTATACTGGACACTAGTAAATTTCTTAATTGTGGCATAGAATGACTATTGCCCCTACAGGGAAATGGGATATGAAGTCCAAAACTGAATATTATTCATCACACCCTCACTTTAAGATTCCCTTATGACTATCCCATGTATTCTTGAACCCCAACACTGTTCTTGCCTCCACTACCTCTGCTGGAAGACTATTCCAGGAATCCACCAGTCTTTCTGTGAAGAACTACTTTATCACGTCTCTCCTGAATCTACCACCCACCAGCTTCTTGTCCTTAAACACCCTTTTTTCTGAAGAGTGCTTCCCTCTTGTATCTTGTTTACCCCTGTGAGGTATTTAAAGGTCTCTAGCATATCCCCCTTCTCTCCTCTCTTCCAGAGTGTACATATTTAGGTTCTTTAATCTCTCCTCATAAGGCTTCTGATGCAGACCCTGCACCATTTTAGTTGCCCTCCTCTGGGCACTTCCACTGGATTTATGTTTCTGTCTTAGCTTCTTGCTATTAGGTTCTCCTATCATCCCAACCTAGTTCTCCTTTATTTCCCCAGGCCTGACTAGATATCAGCTCTCTACCTGTAAAATAAACATCTTTTTATGTATACCTAACTCTCTACTTCCTTTCTCTACCATCGCTGACCCTGTGTGCCTCCTCAGCCTCCTCTTACCTAGTTTTTTAGATCCTGACCACATCCCCAATGTCCTCAGGATTCCAAAATGTCACTGGAGCAAGTGAGTCCTCATCTGAATTCATTTACCCTCTATCACATACTAAGCAGGACAGTTTCACTACAAAAACTTGTAACCCAACATTATTGGCATTGGCCACTGCTTATCCTTTATAGCTGCGCACATCAATATGAAAACAGTGTCACCACCCTTAGACTTTACCTGCCCTGCCTGCTTATCTACACCTGACATTACAATCCTTTGCTAGTGACATCACTGTCTGTTGCTGTGAAAACAATCATTTCTTAAACAGGACCATGACATCAGACAAGAAGCCAGTGCAAAGTCTATTACATAGTGATCCTGTTTTTGTAAGTTACTAGGGCCTCCGCAAGGTGTCTCTTATGGTATAAGAGATTCCAGAGCATGCGGTTTGAGTGAAAGGACCGTGAAGCTGAGAGGCTCTGGCTACCCAACCCTCATGAGGAGTCACTTATACCACAAGAGACACCCCATGGAGGCCCTATTAACTTATTATAACTCACCTCAGTTAGCTAAAGTGATTTATAATAAAGTTTTTCATTTTTTATTTCGAAAGTTAAATGGAGCCACACTCCCCTGGCTGTGAAGTGGAATGCTCCACTCCTAAGTTCCTGCTCAAGAGTCCAGCGTATGCAGGATAAGAGGTAAAGGGGCTTTGTGGGATGATTGGCTGAAATCACATAAGCGATCTATAATCATGTTTACAATCATGTTACTGTACATAGTCGTTATAAAAAACAGGGTGTTAAATGCAGAGAATATTGGAAATATAAGTGAAATGTGACTAAAAGTTATATTTTTCTAAAGTATCCCCGGAGACGAAAGAGCTCTTTAAAGAAGCAATATTTGTTAGCTGGCAAAAAAAATTATCATATAGCTTTTTAGCATTAATATTTTTCTGACATAATTACATTTATAATTGACATTTATTTTTATTTCTATCAGATTTTTTTAAAACAGCTTCTACGACTGAGTTTATAATTAACTCTTCAAGTCATTAACGATGGTCGCCACTAGCAATTTTTAAAAATCCCTTCCCTTGAGGTTACATTTTGACTTTCTACACTGGATTCATACTTTTCTGCATTAGAAGGGTGCTTGCTCACAATACCAATGGTAAACAGCACAGCACCACATCAAAATGCCAGTCCATTCATAGTGGTGATGGCCACAGAACAGGGACTTTTGAAAACTTCAAAACCCTATATCTCAGTTCAGGAGGGAAATACATTGAAAAGAAAAATGGATATATTGTTGTTTTTTTTTTCCCAGAAATGCATCATTACTAATTTTTTATTTGCTTCCATGTGCAGCACAAAGTGACCAGCTTGTGGCTACTCGTGACAGTAGAGACTAAAAAGGTTTGTCAGAGTAGTATCCAATGCAGCTCAGGCCGCTGTAGGCTCACCACTGAGAGCCCAATGTGGAGCAGGCAGATAGAGATGGTGTTCAGCCTGGTGGATGGGTGGAAACTTTGTGCAGTTGAAAGAAGGGAGCCGCACCTATCAGCGTGTAGCTGGGTTCTTTCATCTAAAAGACATTGTCAGGCGGCCAGCTGTGCACCATCATGCTCAGCCTGCTCTTCTTATTTCTGACTCACTCCCCTTGTGAGTCTTGACTTCTGCCGATGAGGGGAACTCACTTGGGTCTCCATGCCCATTTCTGTTTCCTTCCCCCTTTAAAAAAAATCTGCAGCTCACTCCTCTCACTGGCATCAGCTTCTGCTGATGAAGGAGAACTCACTTGGGCTATAAGCCCCTGCCCCCTGACTTTATCCCACCCATCTCTCTCTATTGCTTCAACAGTACCCCTTTCTGTAAAAACAACCCCTTCCCACTGCCAATCATCCTGCCCACCTCCTGTTTGTTTCTTCCATTCCCCGTCTGTAAAACAAACTCCCTTCTACTGCCAATTACCCTGCCCACCTCTTGATCACTTCCCCGTGCCTTGTCCATAAAACAAACTCCCTCCCACTGAAAATTATCCTGCCACCTCCACATCACTTCCCCCAGTTCCCCGTTCGTAAAACAAACTCCCTCCCAGTCCCACTGCCAATTATCCTGCCCACCTCCCAGTCACTTTCCTATTCCCTGTCTGTAAAGCAAACTCCCTTCCACTGCCAATTATCCCTCCAACCTCTCAATCACTTCTCCCATGCCCCATCCCTAACACAAACTCCCTTCCACTGCCAGTTATCCCACCCACTTCTCAACTGCTTCCCCTGGTGCTCTGTCCATAAAACAAACTCCCTCCTGCTGCCAATTTTTCCGCCCACCTTGGGATTGCTTTTCCCATGCCCCCCAAAAAGCAAACTCCCTTCCACTGCCAGTTACCCACCCACTTCCCAATCATTTCCACCGATGCCCCATCTGTAAAACAAACTCCCTCCAACTGCCAATTTTCCCACCCACCTCCTGATTGCTTCTCCAGTACTCCATCTATAAAACAAACTCCCTCCCACTGCCAGTTATCCCACCCACTTCCCAAACATTTCCTTATGCCAGTCCATATAACAAACTCCCCTCCACTGCCAGTTATCCCTCCCACCTCCCAAATGCTTCTCCCATGCCCTGTCAATAAAACAAACTCCCTTCCGCTGCCAATTATCCAGCACACCTCCCAATCACTTCCCCCAGTGTTCTATCCATAAAACAAACTCCCCTCTACTGCCAGTTATCCCTCCCACCTCCTGAATGCTTCTCCCCAACCGCATCTGTGAAACAAACTTCCTTCCACTGCTAATTATCCCACCCAGCTCCTAATCATTTTCCCAGGGCCCACTTCCCGCTCACTTTTCCCATGCCCTGTCCAAGAATGCAAACTCCCTTCCACTGCCAATTATCCCACCCACCTCCCAATCATTTTTCCAGGACCCCATTTATGGAAAACATCCTCCCACTTATAATTTTTCTGCCCACCTCCTGATTGCTTCTCCGGTGTTATATCCATAAAACAAACACCTTCCCACTGCCAATTAGCCAGCTCACTTTCCGTTCACTTCCCTGGTGCCCCGTACCTGTAAAAGAAGAAAACGGTCCAGCAACTGGTCAAAGTGACAACTTCTGCTCCCCCACACCCCACCCCAGTCCACTTCTCAACACCCACTATACCACACCTCCCCTTCCTTTTACCTCTTACTCATCTATCTGGTAAACAGGCTCGTGCTACTGCTCCCAGTGACACATCCAATGCTGACCAAGAACTAACTAAAACAAGGTAAGTTCAGTTAATGGACTTTCAATGCGTTTTGAACTTTTGCTAATTTTTTAATTTTTTTGCTGCAAATTTTCAACATAGTCCTTTTTTTTTACCCCACTTCATGAACCAGGTAGGTAACATTTTCAAATCCCCCCCCCCAACATGTTTTCACAGTCAGAGCAATATCATGTTACAGATGGGATTTAAAAAAATTCCACCTGTCTTGATCATAAGATGGGGTAATAAAAAGACTATGTTGAAAATTTGGAGTTAAAATCTCAAACAACAACAATGTTATGAAGAAATATGAAATTCTTCAATGTTTATTCATATTTTGCTACTTTTCCAGATTTTGACCCCCACATTTATAACACAGCCTTTTCTTTACTCCACCTCATAAACCATGTAGGTGAAATTTGGTCACCCCCCCCCCCGCAACAAGTTTTTGCAGTCACCCTGCAAAATCACATTTCAGATGGGATTTAAAAAATTCCACCTGTCTTAATCATAAGGTTGAGTAATAAAAGACTGTTGAAAATTTGGGGTAAAATCTCAAAAAAACAACAAAGTAATTAAGGAACACTGAAATTTAACGTTTACTTATAACTGCTATTTTTCCAGATTTTTTTTTGTCCCTCGGTCTCAGCCTGGAGGTATTTCTACCTTTCTCTGGTCTTGCTGGCTGGGTCCTGGTGTACCAGGATCCTGGCATCATGATGCACGACACCAGGGAGTTTTTACTTATGATTTATCCCTTTTTATCTAGTACAGTCCCAACCCCCTGAGGGCGCCGGCACAAGGACATACATCCAGACTGACAACGTACTGATGCATGTCATAGTCAAGCACCTAACAGCATCCTCCCTTCCCCCGACCTACCTTGTGAGCCGTTTATGCCCTGCTGCCTGTGCTTCTACTGGCGGAAAGACTTAGGGCACTAACGCTGCCCGGAGTGTCCTTCCCCCCACCAGAGGAGGAGAGCATCCATTGGGATGCTCTATCCCCCCCCAGCTAACCCCCAATGGCCTGGGCCCATTCCTGAACCTGGGTCGCCAACATGGTGTGAGGTGTAGCATACAGCGCCTCAATGCTCAGTGCATTTTTCCAGATTTTGACCCAGATTTTCAACATAGTCTTTTGTTTACTTCATATCAGAACAAGGCAGGTGTACATTTTTTAAATCCACTCCAAAACATGTTTCTGCAGGCGCTCCATGAAATCACCTTTTTAAAACATTCACCTGTGTTGATCATAAGGTAGGGTACTGTTTACTCCTAACTTTGCTACTTTACTGGATGTGGACCCCAGATTATGACCTGTAAACAAGGGTAGGACATATGGGCAGACTGGATGGGCCTAGCGGTCCTTATTCACTGACAATTTCTATGTTTCTATGTTCCTATTTTCAATATAGCCATTTTTCTATTCCATCTCATGAATATACATACTAACATACTATTTGCCAGCAGATTAGGCCTTACGGTCTATCGAGTCTGCTCGAACCTCAGATTCCTAGTTGGGTGCTGAGGCCCTCCCCCCCCTTGTGTTCCAGAAACCCCTATCATCCATCCCCACCCCCCTGGGACAGGCCATCATCTGATACATCCACTTTCTGTGTCTGTCCCACCCTCTCTTGAAGCCCTCCACTGTGGATCTTGGAACCAGCTCACCAGGCAGTGCATTCCAAGGGTCCACCACCCTCTCAGTGAAAAACCTCCTCCTCTTTCCCCCTCACCCTTCCACCTTCCAACTTCAAACCATGCCCACTGGTGATACCTCCCTGCTTTAGTCTAAAGATCCCCTCCATGTTTACCCTATTTATTCCCTTGAGGTACTTGAAGACCTCAATCATGTCCCCCGTCTCTCCTCTCCTCCAATGAAAACAGGCAGAGCTCCTCAAGTCTGTCCTCATACGTCAAATCCCCTAGCCTCGTATCATCTTAGTTGCCCTCTTCTGTACCCTCTCCAGGAGCTGTATGTCCCTCTTCAAGTGTGGTCTCCAGTACTGTACACAGTATTCAAGGTGTGGTCTAACCAGTCCATTGTACAAGCGGCAGAATCACTTCCTTGCTCTAGAGTGATCCCCCACTTCGATGCATCCCAACATTCTGTTTACCTTGCTGGCGCTCTCTGCACTGCTCAGAGTTATTCATACATGCATCCACCATGACCCCTAGGTCTTTTCCCCTATTGAGGCCTCCAGCGCCTCCCTTCCCAGGGTGTACCTGTGTTTAGGGTTTCCCGCCCAAGATGTAACACCTTGCACTTGGTGACATTGAAATTTATTTCCATGTGTGAGCCCAGCTTCAGGGTGTCCAGGTCCCTGCAGGGCCAACCTCCCTCTTCCCCTCAACTACTGCTCCCATCTTGGAGTCATCAGCGAAGAGACTCATTTCACACCCTATACCCTCCCTGATGTCCGATATGTATGCATTAAACAGGATCGGACCCAGGACCGAGCCCTGCGGTACCCCACTACCAACCTCTCTAGGGTTTGAGAGCTCCCCACAGACCACTACTCTCTGGGTGCATCCAGCTAGCCAGTTTACAATCCATCTGATCATCAAAGGGCCTACTCCCAACCCCATCAGTTTCCCCACCAGACCATTGTAGGTGACAGAGTCAAACGCCTTGCTGAAGTCCAAGAATTATACATCCACAGGCTTTCCCCTGTCCAGTTCTGATGTTACCCATTCGTAGAACTCCACAAGATATGTTTGACATGATCTACCTGGCACAAACCCATGTTGCAGACTATCCAGACCTCCCACCTCCTCCAAGTACACCCCCAATCGTTCCTTTAGTATACTCTCCATTAATTTTCCCACCACCAAGGTCAAACTGAGGGTCTATAGTTACCGGGTACTTCCCTCAACCCCCCCTTTATGGATTGGCACCACATGTGCCTCTTGCCAATCCCTAGGTACCCTCCCTGTCTCAAGTGACCTGTTGAAGAGCTCCGCCAGGGGTGCAGCCAGTATGTCCGCCAGTTCCCATAGTACTCTCAGATGAATGCCATCCGGCCCAGGAGATTTGTCTTTCTTTAGGGCCTTGAGGGCTAACCACACCCTTTTGGCGGAGATAGCATCATCCGTCCCCTCCACCTTACTGGCCTTTTTATCCTTATCCTGATGTGACACCCCGGGGTACCTCTCCCTCCCTCTTGCTCCATTTCTGTTGCTCCCCTAATCCCACTCACTGCCTCTTCTATCCCCATCGTGCCTTGCTTTATAGATATCCCATCCCCCTCCCTAGTGAACACAGAGGCAAAGTACTCGTTAAATACCTCTGCCTGGTCCCTCGCCTCTTCCACCCACCCTCCTTCTGATCTCAATCTGCTGAGATGGCCCTTAGTTTTTCTCCGCTCCCCAATGTACCGGAAGAACCCCTTTTCCCCTCCATGTATCCCCTGTGCCAGCCGCTGCTCTTTACTGGACTTTGCCCCCCTCACCATCCGGGTGACTTTTCTAGATGCAAGATGGTACATTTCCTTATCCCTATCCCCTCTTGTTGTTTTATATTTTTTGTAGGCCACCTTCTTTTCTCTGACCACTACCTGAACCTCATTGGATCACAAGCATGGTTTATATGATCTTGCTCCCTTACGTTTCACCTTAGCGCAGGTCCTGACTGCCTCATGAAGTCCCCGTTTTATGAAGTGCCATTTTTCAAATCCTGCCCAAAATGTCTTTTCACACTTGTTCTGCGAAAAGACAATTTGGACAGAATTTCATAAATTGCCCCTGTCATGTTCCTAAGCTCGTATAATAAAAAAGACGATGTTGAACATCTGGGGTCAAAACTGAAAAAAAAAAGTTGTGAGCAAATGTTGACATTTTCCACCATTTGCTCATAACATTGCAACATTTTTACTTTTTGAACCCACATTTTCAACATACTCATCTTTCTAACCCCCATCGAATGAACATGGCAGGCGTCACTACCAAATCCACTTCCAAAACCTGCTTTCCCGGTCATTCCACAAAACAATATTTCGGGTCACATTCTATAAATGACACCTGTCAAGTTCACATGCTGGGGCAATAAAAAAATAGTATTTTCAAAACTGAAGGTCACAGTCTGAGGAATCAACAACATTCTGTATAAACCTCTTAATTTCCCAACAATGACAATTTCACTGTTATAATTTGTGTTATTAATTTGTTAATTTTAGCCTCTGCACTATCAACGCCAAATGCCTACACTACAAATACGAGCAGGCAAACATTTGGCATTGACAAATACTTGCTTTTACTGCTAACAAACACTGCTGGTTTAAGACCACACCCCTTCTCATTTAGTCCCATTCCAGTCTGAAGTATAGGATATCATTTTGGGGGGGGGGGGGTTACACGTTAAGTGTCAGTTTCAATGTAACTGTGGGTAGGTAATCATTAATTACATTCAACAGGGGCAAATACACTGTAGTTGAATATCTGTTGCATGTAACTGCTTTGCAATTGCAATGCAGTTATCAGTGTAGTTATACTGTAACTAGTGTAGTTAAGAAAACGTAAAGTGTCTGTTTTTTCTTAAACCTGGAAAATCCAGAAACTAATTTTTTTTCATTCCTTCTTTTCTCCCTGTTCTATTTTTTCTTTTAGTTTTTTTTAATAATGTGCTTGCCCAGGTTCATCCAACCAGACCAAACCATTTTGATTTCAGTGGGGTCATCCTTCTTCCCAGTTTTATAACTGGGAGGCACTAACACACAGGGAGGTCATGTAACTCGCTCAAGGTCACTCAGACAGTTGGTGTTTATGTTCAATTCAACTTTTTCAGCAATGGAAATGGAAAACATTCCCTTCAGGGATCCACCACCTCTATGTCTGATGGAGAAGTTCAGATTGGGGCTGTGGGACAGCCTTCCTTATAAAGTGTTATGTTTTTACACTACACTTAGCACACTTTGATGCATTTCGGTTAGTAGAGCAGCACTCTTTCCCCCAATTATGTAATTTTCAACCAGGAAAAAGGCACATTGAGCTGTGCCAGCTCATTTCTCGGTGCATCTATGGGGAATTAAATGTACCTGTTATATTGGCAGGGAAAATGCTGGCCAGGACGCCAGTGAAAATTGGCTGCTGTTAAAAACTGGGACGTCGTCTTTTTTCAGATAGGAATGCGGAAACAATTATATGCACATGTTGTAAACAGATGCTGTCAGGCTCCAACAGTCCTGGAAGATTGTCTATGACTCAGACAAATTTGGTGCTTTTAATTTTCTCTGAGTTCCAAAAACTAGGAATGCTGTGTGGCTGAGTTTTTTTTGGGAGATTGCAGGTAAACACAAATTTGAGACATGAAAGTGTAGAGAAGGCATTTTTGTCAAGCACCGTCTTGTGACAAACAATGTGAAATGCTCATTTATTTGCATGTGGCGTGCCCTTTTGCACAACAGTTTTGGCCATAGAATTTGAGGGTGCTGAAGGATCCAGGGTTTTTGAATTTGTCATGTAGGAATACTGTGCATGGGCTTTTTCGCAGCCATTGGGGAACTATGATAGTGGTATTCTAGTAGTTTTGTTTGCACTGCTGAAATACTTTTTGTGGCAGGCAAGATGCTAGCAGTCATTGCTCAAACTGAGTTGGAACACGAACACCAGAGCTAATTCCCATGAAGCTGGCTGAGGAAAATTTAAGAGGAATACCAGAAAGAATGTTTTCATGGAAAAGGTGGTGGTAGGATGGAATAAGCTATCAAAAGAGGTGGTCTGTGCAAAAAAGTAGGGGGGTTTAAACAGGAATGGAACAGTGCATTGACTAGGTAAATAAAGTATCAAAAGGGGAGGGGAGAGGAGGTGTGAAGAGACACTAAGGCTCTTACATTCTACAGCAGATAGATAGCACTGCAGACATGATGGGCCAAGTCACCTTTCCTGCTAGCAAAGTCAATGTTTCCATATTTCAGTCGATGAAACAAGTAGTGACAACCCTGTGTACAGGTGTACAACAATAGGTGGGAGACATAAGAACACTGGACTGGATTCATGAAGCTCCTGGAAATCCAGCAGCTGCTGGAAAAACCTGGCGCAAGTGGATTGTACTTGCAGAACCACAGTTTTTCATGCAGCTGGGTATACACAAAGGTATAGCCAGTTTACGACTGGCTCCACGATTTATGGCAGCTTGTGGGTGCCTTTTTCCCCACAGCTGCAGAAAAATGTTACAGCCAGTGGGACCAGGTGTAACATCCCTACAGCTGCAAGAGACTGTGAATACAAATCTCTGCAGCTGCAGAGATTTTGGTCTGCAACTAGAAATATAGAGTGTGACTTAGTCCCATTTTGTTTTGTGAATCTGGCCCATAATTTTTTTTCTGGAAAGGGAAAATTAGAGCCAACAGTCTTTAGAAAACTACGGAGGAATGTGCAGATATCAATAGACTAAGGGGATGTTTGACCCACCATCTTTTTTAAGGATGTACTTTTTGAATAGGAAGCTTGTATTTTGAGGAAATTATAAGAATTGGTAGGGGACTGTGTTGAACTTTAGTGATGGGTTTCATCAGATAAATAATGATTGTATTGTTTTTGTGTTTATTTATTTCAAATAAAAAAATGTCCCTTCTCTTATGATAAGTGCCATGGGATCTAACACAGGCGGTGCCACGTATGACGTTAGCCACACGGCAATGTAGATGGCACCATCTTTAGAAGTCTCCTTTAGGTGAGGACGCTAGTGGTTTTCAATCGAATGTATGTGGCTCTATGAAGGAAGGATCCTCAAAGAAAATCTTGAATTTCCACCTGGACGGTCACCAGAGATGGTGAGAAGGGACCTTGGTTCACTACAGTCATGACAGTGTCAGAATTGGGTATTCACCCAAATTCCTTGCGTGTGACTAGAACCTATGACCTTCTAATCTTCCAGCCCCAGAGGCAAGCATGTAACCAATTGACACTGCTGTCTCCCGCTTTATTTCTGGAATGGAGTTAGACTTTTAATTTCAGTGTTGGAGCTGAGCTCAGGCCCACCTTCTATGGTTGACTTCTGTAACCACTAGATCACTTCTTTTTCCCTCTCAAGTCTTCGTAAGGTTAGCAGATCTCTGCCATGCTTTTTTTGTTGGATGGTAGCCTTTAACAGGCACAAATGACACTCTATGTCATTAGCAGATGAAATTATACCAAGAATCCCCCCCGCCAACATGTGTACACACTAACCCAAGGTCACAAACCCCAAGTCCCAAATGACACTGGTGACCGAGGGACACATCACAAAATCTTGTGTCAAAATGAGAAGCAGGTCAGGGCTGCCCAGTGGCCATGAGTAAAAAGACCATTCAGTCTGCCTAGCACCATCAATGTTATGAACCACTCAGACCACCTTCCCCCTAGATGTATGCACTTATAAAGTCAGGTGACAGTATAAACAAAGGGGACAGAATCTTGTGGGTTACGGAGAGGTATGATTAAGTTAGCTGAGATTCAGATTCCAAAAGGCCTCTCTCCAAATTGGGGGGTCAGAAGTGAGGCAGCCCACTACTGAGTATGGGTATTTAGGGGTCTGGGGGTGGACTGGGAGGGGATAATTTAAAGTCAGTGTCATCTCTGGGTACAGTACCAGGAGCTGATTTTTGTTGTTGTTGTTTGTTTAATAAATCTGTGTATCGGAGGAGGGGATAGGGGAATGGAGGGCAGAAAATGACTGGAGCTTTTCCTTTGAATGTCCTCAACAGGAAAAATTACTTGGTAGCCAAATCTGAGTACCAAGTTGCCTATTATTTGTGGTATTCAGAAATTCATATTTGGGGCCTTGCACATCCTTACCAGCCATCTTCCCGAAAGCAGTAGTAGGCATCCAGGATGTCCAGACAGGACCTGTGCATATCAGTGCTGGTCTGACATTGTTACCGAGGGGGAGCTAACCGCAAAACAAACACACTGCAGTGCACTAGTGGGAGGACTTACCTAACTGCTTAGCTAACACTCTGTACAGGTATGCATCAAAGTATTATATTGTTTAATATACATCTACCATCCAACCAGTTATGTAACATTGTCTTTGCTGTACTACTGTCATGTCTGTATTTGTCATCCGACGAGGAGCCTTTGGAAATGAGTCTATGACTCAAAGGACTGTAATTCCGATATTGTAATAAATAAATAAATAAAACTAGTGGGAGATAACAGTTGGGAGTTAACAAGCTGCTATAGCAGATATAAGCAACCTTGAAGACTAAGATTACTTGCAAAAACAAAAGTACTTTTATTTAAGGTATACTCTCATCAAAAACGGGAGCAAGGACACTGGCTAGGTACCCCTGCGCTTCATACTAGCGGATCCAGACTTCATGGGAAAACTGCACTTACAATTGACGGCTGTCAAACAGGTATTGAAGGGAGCTGAACCCAAGCACTTACAACAAATGTGCAGAAAAATACACACATAGAAAAGTGCTTGAACTAACATTTAAAAACATGATTATGAATTATGACAGAAACTAAATGAAGGCCCATTAAGCACTGGTAGTTGAAACTAACCTATCATGGTCTACTATTGTAAGACAGGCCATCAGTTTCTGCATGTGCCGTAGACACCTGGGATAGCTGTCAGTGCTCAGTCAGTATGTGACAACCCTGGCCAGCCCACTGGAACAGTAGTACGGCTACCATTCACGATGCCAGGATCCAGGTTTGGGAATAAGCATGGGCCTCTGGCAGGCCAGCTGGTGGAGGGAGTTTCAAGTAACCCAGCGACGGCTCTCCTCCCTCACGCAGGGGACTCTACATCTCACTGCGAGACCGCCACTGGACAGAGGCCGGGTGGTCGTGCATACAAGCACATCAGAAGGGGAAGGGCTGCCGCTGGACATCAGCATGCCTGTATGCCACCATGCGTGTGAATGTGTGTCACTACATGCCAGTGCCTTGGGAGAAAATCCAGGGAAGAAATTCTCTGATCCTACACAGCAACCCCTAAAGCCACCATACAACATCACAGGCCACCCACCATCATTTGTGGTTCTGGGCAAGTGGTTGATAACTGGATAGTCCATGAAAAGGTCAGTGATTAGGTTGGGGGTGCCGCAGGGGCCAGGGGATGGAGACGTAGAAACACGTAATGGGAAAAAATGTGACCACCCTGGCTTGGGACTTTAACTCTGTTGACAGCATGGTAAGCAGTACCTCTTTACATTAGGTCACGAGGGGGCTCGATATATATCAAAATCTTTTAAAAAAAAATTCTCTCTAGCAGGAACAGCAAATTGTGTTTTGCTGATTTCACATCCAACTTTAATCTGCAGTGGTGGATCCAGAGAGAGATTCAAGGATTAGAACCCCCCCCCCTTTTTTTTATCATTCCCATTATCATATTATACTGAATTAGTGAGAATATTAGCACCCCCTCAGCATGTCTAGATCTGCCCCTGAGGCCACCCTATACTTCCACTACAACACCCTAGTACACCAGAGACTGTTTTGTCTGCTGCCATATTCACACTGATGGTGGGGTTCTGAAGGGGGAAGCCATATTGGGTTGAATGGCAAAAAAGGCCCCAAGATCCCTGAGAATGAGATTCAGGGACCCACAGCTTCTGAGTGCAGGGGTGAGTTGAGCCAACACCATGCTGACTTAAGTAGCAAAATATAATAATCCCTGCAATAGTCTGATCTCAGCAAGTCTTCTTCCCAAAGGCTTGTTTGAATAATTCATCAGACCCCTTTAATTTTTTTTTAATGTACCTCCTTCAAAACGATTTCAGCCCTTCTGAAAAATGAATCCTAGCAAACTCCGACCAACTTAATTGCATAATCATTCACAACAATTTAATTTAGCTGGCACTAGCTACCTGCTTCAAGATTATGACTAATCCGTACAGACTGTCCCACGCAAGACTCCATATTATTACATATAAGGCAGAAGCAGTACCAATGGAGAACCTGCAGGTGGTGCAATGTCTCCCTAAAGCAGCTGGCTGATTAAGGAGGAACCTTATTGTGCGGCTGTGGGTGCATTTTGGGACAATCTGGAAGTGGAGGTGCTTTCCTCTTGAAGTCAAAAAGTATTTATTAGCATCTTGGACCACCAGTTCTGAATGTTAAGACACTATTAGAGCTTCTGTTAACTCCATTTTGGAAGTATCTGACTTCCAAAACCTAAGGGCTTAAACTTCCCAACGACAGGGGAAGGAAATATTTAAACCCCAGTGTGGACACAAAAGAACATTAGTCATGAAAGTCAAACATAATGACTTTTTTTTAACTTTCTGTTTCTTCTGCTTGTCACTGCCATAAACCCCTTCCTGTCCCTTGGCAACCACACAGCCCCATTGCTCCCACCCACTGTGCTCCTTACCTTGGCACCTTTAGCTTAGCTGTGCTAGCCATTCCTCTGGATATGCCCTTGAAGGTCGAGGGAAGGGAGGACCCTCCCCCGGGCCTACGGCCAGGTGTAAGGTGGTTGGGAACGAACGTAGGGCCCAAGTGGACTCAGACACTTATCCTGCAGGGTTTTTTCTTCAGTTTTGTCCCAAACCCTTTTTGGGACACCGCTGTTGAGGATGTCATAGGCGTGCGCACACATATGTGTGCTACTGTACCAATGACAGCAATGACCTAACACACCTGCAGGCCCCCCAAATGCTCTACCACCTGTGGTCAACCAGGTGACAGTGCTGCAGCAGAAGATATTACCCTTCCTCCCTGGAGGAAGACATAGAGAATACTGGATGGGTAACTATGCACAACCAGTGTCGTCTGCCATAGAGAGGTTCTAATGCTCTCTGACCTCGAGAAAGAAGCCAGAGAGGTCTGTTGGAATCAGACCCCTGAGGTGGCAGAGCACACAGTGGCTGTGCATAAAGTTGCTCATCCTGTATTTTTTATTGTGAACAGTATTATGTGAAGTGTATGCATGTCAGTTCTTTCACTTTTAGAACTAAACTGACCTGTACAATCTCTAGAGGTTTCAGAATGATGTTGTACCACAGAAGGGTACAAGCACATTCCATGACCTTTGAACTGTGATACAACAGCATTTTGAAGGGAATGGAATTCTATACAGAACAGTGCTCTACTATACACTATAACATCCTTGCGGACACTCAATTCTCCCCCCCCCCCGGCCAGCCTATGATAACCCAGGCTTGTTTCCAAACTACCACTGTGCCAATGGGCAGGCTACAATTGATTTATGTGAAAGAAATTGTACTGTACAAGTAATCTTTGTATTACTGTCCTAAAACTGCTTCTCTTAGCAAACAGTGCTCCCTTGCTATAATGAACAAAATGGGAGACATAACCTGTGTTCGTTATCACTATCTGCTTGTTATGTCGAGGAACACTTGATCACAGTGTATAGCAGTATTAACAAAAGCAAATAAATAAATAAAATATCAATCTCGCTTGCTGAAGAAGTCAGAAGATCTGGGCATAGCAGGCAGCATCTTTAACTGGGTGGGAATCCAATTGGATGGAAGGAGGCAAAGGGTGGTGTCCAATGGGGAGATGTCAGAGTAGACAGAAGTGACAAGTGGGGTCCCGCAGGGCTTGGTCTTAGGCCCAATCCTGTTTAATGTGTTCATCAGCGACATAGGAGTAGATATCCAGGGCAAGATTGCACTGTTCAAAGACAACACTAAATTAGGGGGAAGGACAGACAACGAAGAAGTAGTGAGAATCATACAAAATGATTTGAAAAGGTTAGAATAATGGTCTAGTATCTGGCAGCTGAGATTTAAGACCAAGAAATGTAAAGTGATGCATGTTGGCAGGAATAACCCTAAAACGTATTGGCTAAACGGGGTCAAACTCAGCGACTCAAAAGAGGAAAGGGATCTAGGAGTTATTATTAGCAACACCCTTAAATAAACCAGCCAATGCAACGCAGCATATAGTAGGGCCAACAAAATGCTGGGATGCATAGGGAGATGATTTGACAGTAGGCAGAGGGAGGTGATACTTCCACTGTACACTTCAATGGTGAGACCCCATTTGGAATACTGTATACAGTTTTGGAAACCATACCTTAAGAAGGATAGGGACAGGATAGAGACCATTCAGAGAAGGGCAACCTAAATGATACAGGGGCTGCTGTACAAGAGAAAGCTGGTGGCATTAAACATGTACTCACTTGAATCTAGGAGAGAAAGGGGGGGATATTATAGAAACATTTAAGTACATGAGGGGCTTAAATTTAGTTCCCTACACAGAACTATTCACCAAGGCTCCCAACTCAAATACAAGGGGGCATGGATGGAAACTGAAGGGTGGGAGTTTCAAGAGGGATCTTAGGAAGCATCATTTCTCAGAAAGGATTGTGGAGTCATGGAACAAACTACATGCGTAGGTGGTAGGAGCTAGGACCGTATCAGCACTCAAAAGGGGTTGGGATAAGGGGTACACTAGAATCACATCTGCAAGGGAATCTACCAGCTAGGACCCAGGATCACCTAGGATCTCGGAATCTCAAGGGCAGACTTGATGGACCTTTGGACTCCTTCTGCTGTCACCTTTCTATGTTTCTATGTTACCTGCTCCCCTTGTTCACGAATGTCAAAACTCAAACACACGCAGATATAGTATAATAAGGAGTAGCAGGGAGTAGTACTGTAAGTGACACAATCAGTTTAAATCAGTTAGGGGCTTTCCAATCAAGTTACAGTAAATCTTTTCATCTCCCCGACTCACGAACCACACTGCTGCTTCCAAAACACCTGGACTCTTTCTGAAGGCTGTGCTTGACTGGTCAGACCTCCACCATCTAACACCTACCATTCATAAATAAACACTTGGCTTCATGTAGCTTTATTTCAGTTTGCATTCTATTCAGCAGATCACGGGAAAGGTCAGATATGACACCCACAAGCATGGATCGCACTGCTCATGCAGTCCCACACACAGAACCAAGAAAAACCCTGATAACCCCTGAGATTTCTGTTAGTTTGCTGTACTCAGTAATGTGTACTGTACTGTGCTTCTGCTTTTCTTCTTTTTTAAGCTAGTGCTTAGTGTTTGTATTGGCAATGGTGAAACGAAACAGTCACGATCGTGATCTCACCTGAAAACAGAACCCAGAAGTCAGCCGGGAGTCACAGGATTAAACAGTATATACTGGAGAAAGCATCAGAAGCGTTGGTACATGTATCTATACTATGTTTTTTACTCTGCTGTAATAGTGCTGCTTAACTGTGAGAGATGCTTTTTCATTTTTAATACTTACAGCAGTGTTGGTGCATTCAGCTGTGATAGCGCTACTAATAACGGCTTTTTATGGGAGCCAAGCATAGCATTCAGTGTAAAGGTTTTACTATAGCAAGGTTCACTGTAGTGAGGGAGCACTGTATTTACATCCACAATTTGGGACCTGGAAAGTAACTTCACAAAACAAACATGGTGTAACCCAGCTACTATAAATATAGGTTACTAGTTAACCTGTTTGATTATTCTGTGCTCAAGGTTTTTGCATTAAAGGGTTAATGTTCTAACCTGTGCCTTCCGAACATGTTAATGTAGTTCCTGTTATAGAAAAGTTTCTGTTTAGTGACAAAATGTTTCCCTGTGCTATGCACGGCCTGTGCCCATTGCTGCAGCCTTTTGCCTGGGCATTTTTCCCATCCTCCAGGGGCTTATAAACAGGACCCCAGTCCTGCCAAAAAGCAGTTCTGGCAAAGTTAAATGATAGTTCAGTATCAGAGCCCTCAGTATTCGGGCAACTACAGGTGCATTTTCTCCATCTGCAACCAGCCGGGGAGTTGGGGAGGGGGTCATGCAGTCCCCAAATGGTAGGAGGGTGCAGGGTCTTTGTGGCACTGCCTCCCTTGGGTGTGGGTCTCTGGAGTCTTGAATCCCTTCCAGGGTATGAGATCATAGACAGCGGGGACCTAGTGGTGACTCACACTCAGGAGGGCTGCCTGATGGTGTCTGCACTACCATCCCATTTACTTCCAGCAAGAATCGAAGTCTGAGTGCTCCTGGCAGGAACCAAGAACTAAAAAAACACTGAAAAGAGCAAAGGTTTGCAGAGGACCAGTGCAGTAGCTGGGCACCAAGTATCTGTACCTGAGGGAAAAAGGAAAGGATGCAATGAGCCATGGTAAGCCTTTGTATCTGTGACCACAAGGTGTTGTGACACTGTACTCCCAGGGCAAGTGGCTAGGTGCAGAGGCCTATTTGATCTACTACAGCACTAAAGTGCCCAGCTGAGCACCCTATCCACCTTAGGAGGGTATAACCCTCCGATGGCAACCTCCGCTAAGGTGCTGAGTAAAAGCAGAGCCTTAATTGGCCAGGTACATCCCATGGCCCACTTCCTCCTCGCAATTGTGAGGAAACATCCCTAATTGATGATCAGTGTCACTGAATTGCAATCAAATTAAGCAATAATGCACAACAGGGTGTGGTATATTGTGGGATATCATCATGCCTCGGGTGGTTGGGCACGAGGCCGCAGGCCGAGTGCATCCAACGACCCGAGAAGTGATGATATCCCATGATATACCACACCCTGGAGTGCATTATTGCTATTATGAACAGGAGTAATGGTTTTATAAATAAAAGATAAAAAAAACACCATTTAAACCTGTTAAAAAAAGCTTTTTTGGTAGTGTAGGAATACATTTAAAAAAAATACTTCTAGAAGACAGCAGGTGGTGCTGTTGTAGTTGGAGCTGACAGAAAATGTAATAGTGTTGTGATGGTGTGACCTGTGAACTCTGCAACAGTATCTTTGTCTGCGCTCCCCCCCTCCGCAGTAGATGGTCACAGTAACAAGATTTTAAAGAGAAAATGAAGCCAGTGACCAGTATCAGTAGATTAGGAAGCGTAATTTTTTAAACCCTACTGCGTTGGTTAAACGGGTGGCCGCACGTGCGCCTCTGAAAGGAACGAGCGAGCGAGAGAAAGAAAACTCTCACACAGTAGCGCGGGTTAAGTTGTGGTGCTAAATTTCGGCAGCAGGATTACAGGGATGTTGGCAGGGAAATGAGATGGCAAGTGGATTTCTTTTTAATTTTTTGAAGACACTGGATCATTGTTTCTGGCAGCAGCTTGCCTTGTAAGTTCAGCGTGGCTGCCCATTGTCATCGGAATGATTTTTTTATCTGCTGGCGAGAAGGCTGGTGACCGGAGGTTTTCGGAAGCCGTGTTGATGTAGCCCGATATCATCACGGCTTCGAAACCCTGTCGGCCAATCAGCTTGCTCCATTTACGATCAGTAGTTCATAATATGTTATAAACACTGCTAGATATGTAACAGTGCTGACTAGCATAGGAATTGTACAGTAATGATGATTATGATAGGGCCCTAGATGAGGTATCAACTGGGGCTCCAGCTGCGTATAGAAACACAGAAACATAGACAATGACAGCAGAAAAAGACAAAAGGTCCATGTAGTCTACCCAGAGTTCCCTATCTGCCCTGGGACCTATTGTATATATGAGGTTTTATCCCTCCCAGTCTGCCCCCCCTCTCCCCTCCCTACTGCTACCAACCTGAGCAACCACCAAACCCTTCACTCTGTGCCAGCCATGCTTGAAACCATTTACAGTCTTGGTGCCCACCGCCTCTGCTGGCAGACTGTTCCATAGCTCCACCTCCCTTTTGGTAAAACATAACTTCCTCACATCCCTCTTAAGCCTTCCCCCCACCAGTTTCTACTTATGGCCTCAGGTTCTTGACTCTGTACTCCTCTTAAATAGTTCCCATAGTTCATCTTGTTTACTCCCTTCAGGAACTTGAAGACCTCTATCATATCCCCCCTCTCTCACCTGGACTCCAGTGAGTACATGTTCTGTGCCTCCAGATGATCTTCATAAGATCTCTCCACCCTGTTGGCCCGGACGCATCTTGGTTACCTTGCATTGCACCATCTCCAGACTGCCACTGTCCTTCCTTAGGCAAGGACTCTAGAACTCAGCACAGTTTTGCAGTTGTGGCCTCACCAGTGGTCTATATAGAGGTAGCAGTACCTTCTTTTTTCTGCTCAGTACTCCTTCCAATACACCACAGCCTCCTATTAGCCTTACTACTGGCCTTGTTACACTGACTTGAGAGTGCCACCACAGGGCATGCCTCCAAGGTGTGGGGAAAAAACAGATGTGGGAATGTACAATGTAAGGGGGGGGTGGATCCTGGGGAGAAAGTTCAATTTGTTCTACCCCTAGATACGGAAATCCGTCCTAGGTTATTGTCTGCCTCCTCCTCTGCACGGGGCATGGTGGTAAAGGCAGTTGGTAGAGGGGTATGTGTACACCAGAATGTCTTCCAGATTTGAATTCATGGAAGTTTTTGGTTTCCACCAAAAATAAGGTAGCTGGAGTACTAGATGACAAGGGCTGCCTGCCACCTATGTGATCTGGGTTTGTGAATGAGTCAAGTGATCAGAGGGCTGGTGGGGAGAGGAGAATTGAGCATCACAGTGGAAGTTTTCCTTCCATGAGCCAAGTGGGACATGCCTCTCGTTGCAATACTGCCAACTGGATGCTCAGGTGTGCTCAGGGTGGGCAGCACATGTGGATGTCAATGAGTCATTTGTGGTATTACCTAAGGAGTTTAGTAACATGTGTATTCACTGGAGGGAGACAAACTGATAGAAAAACTGGTGACCAGCAGCTAGTGAAGTCATGCCAGCCTCTCATGACAATCACAGGTTCTCGCTCTGGCCCTGTTTGGCAAGACTAGCTCCCAGGGACTCCTAAATAGCCAGGTAAGGGGGGGAACACCCACCATGGCACTGTAAGATGGGCCTTTCCCCATGAAGAAATCTGAAGGGGGTACCAGGGCTGTGGACGCACTAGTCCAGTAGGAAGCAAGTGGCTGGGGACACCGTGGTCGGGTAGTTGGCTAGAGGCATCAGTAAAAGGAAGTCTGACTTGTTGGGCCACAGAAGGAAAAAGCATGTTAAAAAAAGTGAACCACTAAACCCTGTGCAACAAGGAAGTCCATGGAATGATATAAATGTTGAGTGGTATTCATGGGGGAGGGGGCAGAGTTTGATTTCTACAGCTGCAGTAGGCGGAGCCTGCAGATGTTTTGCATGTACAAAAAGAGTGATGTCACGTTTTCTGTCCGTGGAACTGACTGAAGGTGTGGTCTCTTTCACTTTCTCTCCTCAAAGCAATGTTTTCTGCACTCAAATAAATATGCTTTCATGTTAGTCAATGGTTGCAGGGTACTATTTTCTTTCTTAAATGGGAGGTACAAGAACTGGAACCTGAGTAGTGGAAGGCAGCATTAGGATTGTTTTGGGAGTAAGATCCACCTCCACCTCCACCTCCACCCAAGAAGCTCCTAAAGATCCAGCCCCAACTTTTTTCTGATTCATGCGGGAGGGGCATGAGGTGGCTCTATTATGCTGTAACAAGACACACTTGTTTGGGACCTGTATCAACCAACAGAACAAGTCTGTGCAGTGATCAAGTAGTGAAGACTCTGCATTAGGAGAACAGAAGATACTCAATGCCTTTATTAAGGACTAGGGGAACAGAAGTTATTTAATGCCTTCAAACTGACTTAAAAAACCCTTGGAACAAATGATTATTGGAGCCACCTGGGACCTCAGAAGGAGACCCAGACACACATTTTAATGTACAGTAAGAGCCACAGGTTTTTCTTAAACATTTTACACACATATATATATATATATATAGTTTATATATAATTTGTCTCTCAGTAGTTTCAAAACTTTGAAAGCACTGGTGTTAGTAATGCATTTAGAAATACATTTTTTAATTGTCTTTATGGTTAAACATGCAGTTTCATGTCAGGGCACAATACAGTTAAACATGCAGTTTCATGTCAGGGCACATTTTTGGGGGGAGGGGGTTCAAATTATTTTAATCATGGGCTCAGTACTTGGTCAACATAATCTTTGATGATAAAGTGTGTTTTTTCTTTTAAGTTTGAGAAGTATGTATTAGAAAGCATTGAACAAGAAAACAACTGGTGATTTTAAAAGCTATTCTGATAAGAGCTGACATTAAAAAAAATCTCAACTGTATTTTTCATTTTATTTTATCGGGGACACTAGACACAGGATGTTAACATTTACACCATGGAACCTGTTATTCTGTTTTTTTATTGCATCTTGTCCCAGGCAATCTTCCCAGAGTGCAGTTTGTTAGGGCACATTTTTTGGGGGAGGGGGTTCAAATTATTTTAATCATGAAACAGTGGTGTTAGTAATGCATTTAGAAATACATGTTTTAATTGTCTTTACTATTAAATATGCAGTTTCATGTCAGGGGACATTTTTGGGGGAGGGGGTTCAAATTATTTTAATCATGGGCACAGTATTTGGTAAACACAGACTTTGATGATAAAGTGTGTTTTTTTATTTTTTGTTGTTGAAGAATTAGAGAACTCCCTGTTGTGATGCCAAGTTCAAAATTAGAAATGCTGCTATGACACACAATGGGACAGCACACATCTCATTTCAATGGAGTAAGCAGACCTCCTTCATTTTCCATTTATGTGGGTTCAGTGATTACTGTTGGCACGTCTTGTGATACTAGTGCTAAGACAGCTCTTTATTGAAAATATAGGTGTCTCAATACAAGACGATAAAGAGCAGCTAGAAAAAATAACATCCATGCTGAATTCTTACATATTTGTTTAAGACACCAACTCAGTGTCCAGCTGTTAAAATTCCCAACTGATGTTTTACACTTTGCACATCCTCAAATTACTGTGCAGCAATTTGTTAGCTATAATTTAAGTTCTGCCAGTGTGTATAATAACCTGGCAATGGCCTTCCATTGATCCAGCTCTTAATTACATGCCTGCATTGCTTTGGCATACAACAGCTAGGTAATCATAATGTCACCTGTTACACATTCATTCTTTGGCTCCTAAATGGCAAAACAGTCCATTATACACACTTAAAACAGGCATTTAAAATATGTTCTTTTCAGGCTAGAACAGGAGACAAGATCAACATGAATTTTATTCCGTTTTGAAAATGGAAGCTGCAGTCCCAAATAACTCTTGCCCACCCCCACCCCATTGTTGTACCTCTCGTGTCTTGTTGACAGAATGACTGATCTGTGTGTTTTTCATTTTTTATAGTAGCCTACTCCCTAGCCGGTGAAGGAGCACACCTTGCTCCTGGGGACACAGCATATCCCAAACCACTGACTGTCATCATTTACATTAGTCCAGTCAGAAGAAAGGTGCTGCTTCTTTTTATCATTAAATTGAAAAAAAAAAAAGGAGGAAAGGCCTAATATCTTGAAACAGATTTAAGAAAAATTATTCTGCACTTACTTTGAGACACATTTTTTCAGCTCTCCTCTTTATGATCAGAGCTGCTGATGCCACAGTGAAAACTTTGAAAAAACTAATAACTTGGTACAAATCAGTTTCCATTTTAAATATATTCTGTAGATTTACCCTGCCTATCTTTCAGTACAGAGGAAATCTGGATAAATATATGATCTTTATCTGTTAGAGTTCATCTGCCTCTATAGCTTACTCCTTACTTCAAGTCATAATACTATGTTGTGACATCACAGTCTGCTGTCATGGGAGTAACTGTGATGTCACAAGTCATGCATTATGACCTCAGGTAGGGAGAAAGCACTAGGAATACATGAACACTTCAGGAGCAGCAGTCCTCTTTTCATGTAAATGACCTCAGTAAAAAATAATGGGGGGAAAATACAGAACTAATGTGAAATATAAACTGAACTGTGTCTAAATACTATGTTTTCTTTCACTTATCTTGAAGGCGTCATATGCTCTTTAAGACTGGCCCTCTGCTTGGGGAAGGGTGCTCATTGGAGCAAGGTGGCAACATGTATGTTACATGTATGTTTCAGTGCTAAACTATAACACAATTGCTTTCATTGTTTTTCCTGTACTATAACTGTTTTAAGACATTCCGATGCATGTTTAACCCCATAGGCGATTACTGACCGCAAATTAGTGCTGCTTGAAAAGTTTTTCAACCCAAATTAGTGAACAGGACTGTGACTGTAGGGGCAGTTGCCTCTCCAAAGACTGTCATGACTATAACTTCTCCATCTATATGTCTCTCTATATAATTATCTATATTTCTATCAATTGCATCTATCCCTATTTTTATCTACTGTATATGTAAAATAAACCTGCATATCACATTTGTCTACACATACTTATGATATAGTGCATATTTGTACTCCACTCCTGCATAGACCTCATACTGTCCTGATATTCCCATTATCACAAGCATAACTACCTTAACCTTATCAACAGCGACCCCTTATAAAGTTACTATCCCATTTTCTCTCCTAATGAAGTCCATCATTACACCTGACTGCCTGACATCAACACATTACATAAATATAACTTACATCACTGCATGGGAAAACCCCCTGCTTTTCTCTATAAAACTGTGTAAATAATCCCAAGACTGAACATATGCAAGCCATTACTTTTTCATGTACTGCCACCTATTCTACCTGTCAAACCTATATTGCTTACCATTCCTTCCATTGAAATCTACACCTCTGTATCTTTTCCTAATAATATGTCTGCCTTCCTTAGAATACAGAATAAAACAAATCTTGCTAGTTAAAAATCATTGTGTTGTTTCTCCATGTCACCGCACAACCTCACTAACTTCATTATGCAGCCGTGGTGGATCTGACCAGATTTTGTTTTTGTGGGCAGGGTGGGCCGGCCTGGGGTAGGCTTTCCGACAGTAGCTCATTAGGGATAGGGTTTACGTTACACATCAGTGGCAGATCTAAAGTAGGTCAGAGTCCAGCTCTCCTCCCACCCATCCTGCAGTTGCTTCCAAGAGATCTGTTTGACCATGAGTGCTGGATCCTGTTCTTGCCTGATCAGAACTGACTATCTAGTCTAGCAGTGATGGGTGTAAGTGGCATGGTCACATTTTGTTGGCCTGTGGAAAATGTTTTCTTTTTTTTTACAACTTTTTTACCCAGGCTAGCCCAGCTGATATGCAACATCCCACTTCCAGTGGGGCCTTGATTCTACCCACTTCCACATCTTGGCAAACTGGAGCACTGAGAACCAGTTAAGTGACTTAATCAAGAGAGTGTTCGCTTCTAATGGGGTTTGAACCTGTGATCTTGTTCCCAAGCTGGTGCTCTGTCCCCTAGACTGCACTGCCTCCTCCCATCTGAGATGGCAGTATTTCCTGAAATGCCAACTCCACATTGTACCTGATGGCCCTGAACTGCCTGATCGCTTTTAGAATGGTGAGAATATTTAACTTTTTTTACAGGTTTTTTCTGCCATATTTTTTTCAAGACATCCCCTTGTACTGCAGGCAATGTGTGTCATACTCAGCCTGAAACTGTGGGCACTGATTTTATTCTGGAAGCACTTCAAGAGTCGCATGTGACCACACACACATGCTGCACACTAACGTCAGTAGTGTGCTGGTTGACTAGCTATGAGATATCTGAAAATCTATGAAAAAAATTAATTCATTAATGAAGATAAATTGAGCTGACTAGGGAGGTAGTGCAATGATAACACTTCTGTTTGATATTCCAGCAACCCGCATAGGGAGCAGACTTGGGTTGCTGGAAACGGCTGGGGGAAGGCGAGACAGGCATTCCACGTACAGCCCTTCTCCTTTGGGGAGAGGAAATTTCATCCTCTGCTGTGTGTCTGTCACTTGGCAGAAGCCAGGTGTAATGGAGCGAAGGCCCAGATCATGGAAGGGGTCCACCACCAGATGCCAACAGCACGCCATGCACCAACGCATGTATGGGTCATTACCTGCCGGCAACCTAGGAGAAAAATGGTGGGGAAAAAAACTACCAGCAGGATAATGTCCAACCCCCAGCTGGTCCTGCACCACTGACTAGCCAACCGCCTCCCAAACTGGATCCTGACGCTGTCGGGGAAGTTGCCCTTCCTGAACACACCACCATGGGGGGCGTGCCAGGGGGAAACAAGTCGACTGGGGTAAGAACCTAGGGAAGGCAGGTGAGGGGGCTGGGGGGAGCTGGACCAATGGGGGCAAGTTAGCAGTGATGTGGATAAATACAGGTGGGAAAAAATTAAATATCTCTGCAATTACTCAACTGCTCAATGAGTGAATAAGCAGTAAATCTAGTTGTTATAGCCTAGAACTGTAAACCTAGGGATCCCAGGTTCAAATCCCACCAAAGCCACTTGATCATGGGGTGGCCTTCAGTATTACCCTTGAACTCCCCCCATGTTTCAATTGCTCCCAGTTGAAAAACTGGGTAAAAGTAGGATCCCCCTGTAAATGAGATGATGCATTTCTGTTTGGATACTTTAGGTAAATAAATTGTTAAAAAAATAAATAAAATCAGAACATAAGTTCCGAGTCATAGTAGGCTGGGGATCGGGTCAGGTGAGTTTTGGTCAATCCACTCAGGACAGCTAGAATTAAGCTTTGGTCTGTCGACCAGTTTTATCCCAGTTGTGCCCCCTGCTACAGAATGGCTAAAAATAGCCACTTCTACTTGTCTTTCCCCCTTTGTAGACCACCCCCAACTCCTCATTTGTCCCTGTCCCCTTTCTATGGAAATGGATATCTCATTCTTGACCCCCTTGAGGATCCTTAAGAGGGATGCCAGCATTACTGGAGGTCCGACTATTGGTTCCTGGATTCCTAGTACTGTGCCTGACTAATAAAAAAATACTGTAATCTTTTTGATCACCATAGCACAGCACAAGGAATCCTGGAACAAACAGTGGGAACTCCAATGAATGTGGGTGCCCTCCTCTTCCCCGACACAAAGGGGAATCGCACAGGCTCAGAGTACGCCTTGCTGTGTTCACTCCCAAATACATCAGTTTCCATGGCAAATGGAAAAGGACACAAGGGGGTTAGGAATGGAGTTGCCAAGGGGGAAGAGGGAGAGTGTATTCGTAACCGGACTGGGGAAGGTATGTAGATAGATAGATAAAAACTTTATTTTTATACAGAAAATTCTAATCATTAGGATTATACAATCCTGTTCTCAAGATAGTCCTGTTTGTATTTCGCTAAGTTACATCTAAACATATAACATAACACTTCTTAAATAATTACAAAATATGCACAAAACACAATATGCAATATCCACCAATACATTAAGACACAAATACAAAAAGAAATGCAGAATTTCACAATAAAAGCTCCCTAATCAAACAAAGTCATGTGCAACTACATGCTATTTTATAAAATTTCAAAATTTCATTTTTGAAAATCGTGTGGACATCTAAGGATCTTATTGGTGGGGGTAGAATATTCCATACTTTAGCTGCCTGACATGAGAGGGAACCATTGCCATATTTATTATGAATTTTTATGGGACAGACTCTATGTCTATGCACAGATCTTAATAACGCATGCTTGCCTTTACTAACTTTGGGAAAAAAGTGTTTGTGTAATATAATGATCAGGTATGTAGGTCTTGCAGCTGGCCCCAATGGCACTCACAGGGAGCACAAAGGCACTTTTGTGGTGACATTTCCCTAGCTAGTCCTCATGATCCAACCTTACCCCTCAGTTGTACCATAAGCCATTTACGGAGGACTTCGAGGTTCCAATACCCTCAGATTCCAATTTCATTGATTTCAGATTGCAGTTTTATTATGGGGCCCCCTGATGAAGCTCTAGCAAACGAAGCGTCGGGGCTTACTACTGTGGCTTGCACTGGCACATTCTTTTATGTTTGACTGTAATTTACACCAGTCTGGCAGATTATTAACTAAAGTATACAGATAACCAGGCTTGCAGTAAAATACTTTATGCAACTGCATAAGCCCTCACCACTGTAGTGGTCTGCATTTTCATTCATCAGACCGCAGAACAGGCATTGGAGTGCATCTGTCTTTGTTAATTCAATGCTGAAGAATGCGTGCTGTTGACCTATATAAGTATTCTGTTCTTTTGAGCCTCTTACAGATTGCAAAAATAACTTAAAAGTAATTCTGATTAATTCTGCCTTTCTGTGCCATGGACTCCTGTAGATGTCCTAAATTCTTATACGTTTTAAATCTACTGGCAGTCAAAGGGAAATGCAATCTGATTGTCAGCCCATAAGCACAGTGGCAGAGACAACCCAGGATTGTGATCCAAGCCCAGAGCACTGATGTGTGTAGGGGAAGGGGGTGGGCATACACTGAATGTGGAATGGAATACGCCACATGCATGTGCCTTGGAGGCCTCACTATTGGTATTCTGTGGCAGATGGGAGAAATCACAGAAAACATCTCAGCCAAGTGGGATGAAGCCTAAGGTGCTCCAGGGCCTTGTGCTACTACCTGCAACTCTCTGTAACAGGGCTGAATAAGACCCTGTCCCGTTTGTTATGCAGAAAGGGTTAAATGCAAGGATCTATTCTATACTCTCCTTTTCTGTCTCTCTTCTGTATGGTTGCACAACCAAATGTTCCCGTGAGACCTAGGAATTGATCACTCTCAAAGTCTCGTGATTCTCCGTCTCTCACTATCTCTTTGCCTTCCCTTGCTGTTTCTGTCTTTTTCCCCCTTGTGTATCAGCGGTTATAAAATATATATGTGAAACTGGGATCCCTTGGTTTGAAATGTATGTAGTTATACAGTTGAAATGATTGCAAAAACCTATTTAGAATTTAGGGGGTTGACCTTGTCTGCAAACTCTTTTGCAGAGTTGTCTGCAGGAGGCCTGCTTGGGACACTATTCTAGCTGCAAGCCTCCTCTGCAAAGAAACTGACAAGAACTCTGATATATTTTATGAGAAACAGGATGTCTCTTTAACGAGCTCAAGATGAAGAAGTTAATTGTCAGGCAAAGACTTGTTATAAAAAGAGCAGCACTATTTTTGCTAGTGAGACTTGAGATTTGAGATTGAAAAGAACCCCCTTAGATAAAAGTACAGTTACGTAAGAACTTACCGTAACAGTAGATCTTCGAGAGAGGCTCTTGCAGTAGATAATTACACATATGGGACTGGCGTGACGGTAACAGTACCCTGGAAAAATTTCTAGCTAGCAGTCCCTGGCGTGGGACTGCCCCCTCGTCAGGTGACCGGCGTCATACGACGTCAGTATAAAGAGGCAGTCCCAGACGCCCACCTTCCAGTTCTTTCCCGCCACAGGCCCGGAAGGCCCAGGCGAGAGAGAAGCAGATATTTCCTCAATGGAAAAGGAGCTGAAAAAACCTAGGGATGGCGATGGAATAGAGTTATTTACGGTAAGAGCCTCTCTCAAGATCTACTGTTACGGTAAGCCTTATGTAACTGTACTATCTTACTCGAGAGGGCTCTGTGTAGGTAATTACATATAGGACAGAATCCCAAGCAGTCTGAAACAAATAAGAAAGGCACCGGGAGGAGGAACTACTCAGATAAGTAGTAGGAGAGCTTGCGACCCTCAAGAAAGGAGGCCTTGCAAGACCGCTAACTCGAAGCCTGCTCTACGGCGAGAGGCAATGTCCAGACTGCAATGTTTAGTGAAGGTATGGACGGAAGTCCAAGTGGTGGCAGCACAAATGTCTGCCACGGACACATTCTTGAAACAAGCCGCAGAGGCAGCAACTCCACGAGTGGAGTGACCTCTGACTTGACCCGGGAGGGTCTTGTTGTACTTGTCATAACAGAAGGTGATGCAATGAGCCAACCATTTTGACAGGCATTGCTTGGAAACAGAGAAAAACTACAAGACAGCTCATCCAGTGAACAGAGTGTGCGAGTCAAAAAGCAATATACACTGAAACGACAAAAACCGCACCACTCAGAGCTCCAAAAGACGGCAATGTTTAATAATGAAACAACCGCAATTACAAGTACATGCAGGTAGGTGAGTAGTACAACCTCTACCGGTTTCAGACAATTTGCGCCATCAGGAGGATGACCATCCATCTACATAGACCCCTTTTATACTAAATTAACAACCTAAATTTAAAGTGCCAGTACAACAAAAAATATAAACACATAACATAAGATCCATGTATTAATAGTCCTGTCTTTATATCTACTAATAAAAAACTATGAAAATAGTTAAAACGAAGCTGAGAAATTAGAACGCTATCTATAATTATCCTTCAGTAACACATAGTGTATTACATAGCACTCATACGTAATTTGGAGACAAATATCTAACAAAAATTAAAAATAAAAAATAACAATATATATTTAATCTAAGGAGCCAAAATCATTTTAAATGCAATTAACAATACCAATAAAGGAGCAAAAATAAATATTATGTCCATAGTGAAAAAATGAAGAAGCAGAAACAGAAGATACGCACATTTTCACTGTAACCTGAAAAATAAGCAAAGAAACATTTTTTATAATAATTTTTGTAACAAAACATTATTTTTCAATTAGCTATTAACATAAATATATATATATATATATATATATATAATTCAGTATGTACCATACAAAAATATATGGAACAGGGAGGATATCCTATATAATTAATACAGGTTCTAATCCCACCAGGGGCCACCAAATCCAAGAAAACATTTATTTTCTCCTAATACATGATAATAGCTCAATCCTATCATTCAGACCAGGAAATTTTAAAGCTCCCAAAGTGTAAATCCAAAAAGATTCTCGATAAAGTAATTTTTTCATCCAAGTTCCCACCACGTGGGCCTAACACTACCCTTTCAAAGGCACAAAATTTGAAACCATGCTTGCCACCTCTTGCACTGTCGATATGAACTGCTAATGCATTCTTCACATCCTTATTTGCAATAGATTGAAGATGTTCACCTACCCTTATTTTGAATTGTCTACCAGTTTTGCCCACATAAAAGACCCACACTGTATATAGCCAATATATAACATATTGCTATTACAATTAAAAAATTCCCTAATCTGGAATTCTTTTAAATTGTTATGCGTAGTAAATTTGTCAGTTTTCAAAATGTAAGGGCAACACTTACAATTCCCACAGCTGAAACTTCCAGCTGGTAAGGGTGGCAACCAAGTTCTAAACGCAGGTACTGCTTTATCAATAAAGTGACTATGTACTAGTCTATCTCTAATGTTTCTACCCCTGGCGAAAAACAAAACTAGGTTTTTCCTTCACATCCTCATACAAGAGAGGCTCATGTTCCAAAATGTGCCAGTTATTTGAAACAATCTTCTGAATCTTATGAGACTGTCTAGTATAGCTCATGACAAAATTCATCTTCGGAGACTCCACTGATTTTACTTTCCCCAACAATAATGTTTCCCTTTTGATGTCCAATGTATCTTTAAAAGTTTGATCTACACACTTAGATGAATAACCCCTGGCAATAAATCTACTGCACATATCACTGCCTTGGACAAAAAAATCACTATCTTCAGAACAGTTTCTCTGAGCTCGATAAAATTGTGCCTTGGGAATATTTTTAATCATATGGTAGGGATGGAAACTAGATGCTAATAGAAGAGAATTTCGATCAGTATCTTTACAAAATAAATCTGTTTTCAGAGTGCCATCTATGTTCTTTGAAATCTTTAGATCCAAAAAAAGAAACACTGTCAATGTCACTCTGTACTGTGAACTTTAAATTAGGATTAGTTGTTTCCAAAAATTCAACAAAATGACCTAATTCTACACATGTACCAGTCCATACCATAAAGACATCATCAATAAAACGACGCCAAATGTCAATTTTATCCCGAAAAGGATTGTTCTGTTCATCATAGACATATATCTTTTCCCATCGACCTAAATAAAGATTAGCATAATTGGGGGCAAACGTTGCCCCCATAGCTGTACCTTTATTTTGTCTATACATGTCTTTGCCAAAAAGGAATACATTCTTAGTCAATACATGTTCACTACAAGTCAATAGAAACTGTTTCTTAGAATCTGTGATATTCAAATCCAAGGACAGCCAATAGTCCAATGCCTCTATACCACCCGAATGGGGTATGTTAGTATAGAGGGAGGTTATATCCATCGAAACCAGGAACCATTCTCTCTCAGTCTGCATTTCCCCCAGTATACCCAGCATCTGAGTGGTATCTCTAATAAATGAGGGTGCACATAACATAAGGTTTAATATGCATATCAACATATTTAGACAAAGGTTCAGTAAGTGAACCTATTCCCGCTACTATTGGCCTTCCTGGTGGATTATAATAATCTTTATGAATCTTAGGCAAAATATAGATACTAGCTCTAACCGGTTTGGATACAGTGAGAAAGTTAGCTTCACTTGTGGAAATCACCCCAGAAAATAAAGCATCACTAATAAACATATCTATTTCTTGTTTAAATTTCCATGTGGGGTCACTTTTAAGTTGAGTGTAAAAATCCAAATCATTAAGCTGTCTAGTGATTTCTCCTACATACTTATCTCTATACAGTATCACTATTGAGCCTCCTTTGTCAGCTGGCTTAATTGCTATGTCTTCATTCTGTTCAAGTTCTCTTAAAGCTGCAGCTTCCATTCCAGAAATATTTATATATCTGGCTGATGTATCTGAGGTAAGCATAGCTTCAAATTCACTTTCACAGGCTCTCTCAAATACACGCACTGTCTCATTACATGGTGGCATGAAATTAGATGGAATCTGAAAGGGACTCACCTTTTTCTGATATTTTATTTTTATTTTTTGTTAGATATTTGTCTCCAAATTACGTATGAGTGCTATGTAATACACTATGTGTTATTGAAGGATAATTATAGATAGCGTTCTAATTTCTCAGCTTCGTTTTAACTATTTTCATAGTTTTTTATTAGTAGATATAAAGACAGGACTATTAATACATGGATCTTATGTTATGTGTTTATATTTTTTGTTGTACTGGCACTTTAAATTTAGGTTGTTAATTTAGTATAAAAGGGGTCTATGTAGATGGATGGTCATCCTCCTGATGACACAAATTGTGCGAAACCGGTAGAGGTTGTACTACTCACCTACCTGCATGTACTTATAATTGCGGTTGTTTCATTATTAAACATTGCCGTTTTTTGGAGCTCTGAGTGGTGCGGTTTTTGTTGTTTCAGTGTATATTGCTTGGAAACAGCATTGCCTTCTCTTTTGTGAGTGAAAGAGATGAACAACTGATCAGTCTTTCTGAGATCTTTCGTCCTGTTGGTATAATATCTCAGAATCCTGTGAACATCCATGGTGTGAAGCAAGTATTCTCCATGATTGGAGTGTTGCATGAAAAAAGCAGGTAATTCAATAGACTGATTCAAAGTAGATGCAGCTACCACCTTCGGGAGAAACTTAGGGTTTGTGCGGACAGCTACTCGTTCTTTGTGGAAGATCAAGTAAGGGATTTTGCACATAAGGGCCTGAAGCTCGGAAATTCTGCAGCTGAGGTAATGGCCACTAAGAAGAGCGCCTTCCAGGATAAAACTTCAAGTCTGCAGAAGCTGCGTTCAAGGGGGAAGAGTAAGTTTCTCGAGGACAAAATTTAAGTCCCAAGGTGGAGCTGGGGTCCGGATCGGGGGTCTCAGATGAAGGACCCCTCTAAGGAAGGTTTTGGATACCTCTAGCTGGGCAAAGGCCTTATCAGCGAAAGGTACGTGGTAGGCTGAGATAGCTGCCATGTGGACCTTCAGAGAGGAGTGACTGAGACCCAGGTCGAAAAGATGACGCATGTAATCCAGCAAAGTGGTTATGGGGCAGAAAAAGGGTTCCTCGTTCCTGGATGTGGCCCAGATGGAAAATCTCTTCCATTTCATGGCGCAAGTGGACCTAGTGGAGGGCTTTCTGGCCTCTACCAAAATCTCGGCTACCTTAGGGGATACTCCAAAGCGAGATTGAACTAGGTCTGAAGGAGCCATGCATGAAGTTGAAGGGACTTGAGTCCCGGATGGACCAGGGTCCCCTGATCCTGAGTCAGCAATCCTGGAGATAAGGGAAGAGGAAGAGAAGGAACCTCTGAGTATTGTTGTAGAAGAGAGAACCAAATTTGCCTGGGCCAGAAAGGAGCAATTAGAATCATTTTGCTCCCTTCTAGAGCCAGTTTCTGTAACACATGTGGGACCAGTGGGAATTGGGGGAAAAGCATAGACTTAATCTGTCCTTCCAGCTTAGGAGACAGAGCATCTCTCCAGAAAGCTCCTCACTCTAGAGCGAGCGAGCAAAAGATTGGAAGTTTTGCATTTTGGGAGGAGGCGAACAGGTCTATTTGAGGAGTCCCCCAAGCCTGAAAAATGCTGTTTAGGACTATTCCGCTAATTCCCACTCGTGTGGAAAAGCTGACGAGTGACTTAGCCTGTCTGCTAAGACATTGTTCACTCCCGGAACATGGATCACCGTGAGGTGAAGGTTGTGGAGGGTGTCCCACTCCCAGACCCTCATCGCTTCCCTGCACAGTGGGTAGGATCGAGTTCCTCCCTGCTTGTTGATGTACCACACCACGCACATGTTGTCCGTTTGGACGGCTAGGTGACCGGGAAGGATGTATTGGTGAAGAGCCTGGAGTGCATAAAGCACCGCTCAGAGCTCGAGAACATTGATGTGGAGAACTACCTCCAATCTCGACCAAAGTCCTTGAGTTCGGTGAGGACCAAGATGGGCCCCCCAACCTTCGCCAGAAGCGTCCGTGGTTAAGGTCTGATTGGGGGGAGGATGAAAGAAGGGAACCCCCCCAGAAGAGGTTCTCTTGTACCATCCACCACCTTAAGTCTCTGACCATCGGTGAGGAGAACAGGATCGGAAGATCTAGGTCGTCTACTCGTTGGTCCCGCTAAGATCGAAGAGTCCATTGAGATATTCTCATGTGGAGGCGTGCTCGTGGGATCGTTTGGATGGCAGCCGCCATGAGCCCCAGTAGACGGAGCACCGACCTCACCAGAACCCTCCTGAAGTTCAGTAGGAGGGAAATCTGTGACTGGAGGGAAACCCCCCGGTCTGGAGGCAGAAAAGCTTTGCACAAAGTTGTGTCGAGAATCGGCCCAATGAACTGGAGCCTCTGAGAAGGCTCCAGAAGAGACCTGGAGAGGTTGATGGTAATACCCAGGTTGGTAAAAACCTGCTGGGTAAGGGAGAGGAAATGCAGGAGTTCCTCCTTGGACAGGGCCACCAGGAGCCAATCGTCCAGGTAGGGAAAAACCTGAGCTCCCAAAGAACGCAGGTGGGCCGCTACCACCACCAGGCATTTGTAAAGACTCGAGGAGCCGAGGAAAGGCCAAATGGAAGCGCCAGAATTGGTAATGGACCCCTGGAATGCAAATCTGAGGTACTCGGTGCGATGGGCAAATGGGAATGTGCAGGTACGCATCCTGCATATCCAGTGCACAAAGCCATTGGCCCAGCCGAAGCAGGGGCAGAAGGGATTGAAGGGAGAGCATCCTGAACCTTTTGTATTCCACAAACAGGTTCAAGGAGCTGAGATCGAGAATCGGTCTGAGATCTCCCATCTTCTTTGGTACAAGGAAGAAGTGGAAATAATACCCCCGTTCCATAGAGGTGAGGAGGAACGGGTTCTATAGCCCATTTTGCAAGAAGAGCTGAGATTTCTTCCCTGACCAGAGGAAGGCGTTCCCTTGAATAAGCAGAATTCAGAGGGGGGTGACGTGGAGATTTCTGTAGAAACTCTATGGAGTGTCCCTCTGCGATGATTTGAAGCACCCATGCATCCGAAGTTATCCTCTCCCACTCCGGGAGGTGGAGGGAGAACCTCCCTCCTACCAGTTCCTCCAGAGTGTCTGGAGGCGGTGGGAGAGGGGAGGAGTCAGGTGGTGTGAGGCAGCGCCGCAGTTGGAGTGCCCGTCGCTTTTGTGGGTGGAGGGGGCCTGGCAGCTGCGGGGGCCCGGCGTTTAGTGGCCTGCCTTCCCTGGGGTTTCGCTTGAGGCCGGCTGCGTCTGCGAAAGGGACGGCGCCGGAGGATGAGGACGGTACAGTGACTCATGGATTTAAGGGCGCTCTTCTCCTGAAGTCAGTGATGATGTCCTTGACATCACCGCAAAACACGGAACCCTGAAAGGTGCCTCTTGAATGCGCGGATTGCACCTCCGGGACCAGACCTGACACACGATGCCATGCGTGTCGCCGAAGGCTAACGGCAAATGCAGAGCTCCGTCCAGCAGTGTCCACTGCATCGTATTTCATCCTTAGCATGTGACGGTTGGCCGAACGAGCAGAATGGACTAGATCGGCCAACTCCTGCTTAAGTTGGGAGTCTGGCAAGGAGTCGATCTTAGATTCCACCTGGGTAAGGACAGCCTTCTGGTAATCCCCCATGTGAGCTACATAGTTCAGGGCCCTTATACCCAGTGTGGAGGAAGCGTAGATCTTCTTTCCAAACTGATCCAGAAGGCGAGATTCCTTATCCGGGGGAGACAAGCTCAAGTATTTAGAATGTGCGGACCGGCCGTGAGTGGCGCTGATCACGACTCCGAGTCACGCGGGGTGAGTCTAAAAGTCTACACCCTCTGGAGCCTGGTATAGCCTGTTTGACTTCCCAGGAAGTGGGCTAAGCCAACAGTTGTTTCCAAATAGTGGAAACAAGGTGGGCATGAGAGTCATCCAGGGTGGCAATAAAGTAGGGGCCGTAAGGGGCAAATCCAGATGTTCGGCGAGTTTCACCTGCTGAGGATCTGGATCTAAGGACTGCCACTGATGGACCTCCTGGATTTTCTTAAGTAACTCCGTGAAAGAAGGATCCTCCGGAGGAGACCTCGGATGAGTCCTCGGCCGGGGTTTGGACGGAGAATGTAGCTCGTCGTCTTTATCAGAAACTCCCGCGGAGGCTTCCGAGGAGTCCAAGAGGACCTCAGAGGAAGAATCTGAGGCAGAAAAAGACTCCCTCACCCGTCTAGGGGGAGGAACATGTTCCATGGGAAGAGTCCCAGAACGTGTGTCCTGTCCCTCTCTGGAACCCGAGGGGAGACCCTGGGAACTGGAGGAGGGAGGAGAGTGCCGTCTAGGGTGTATCGGGAACCGTGGAGGCACTGGGTTGCCGTAAAACGCAAGGTTTCCTCGATTTTCTCTGGTGAGCTGAGCCTGGCCTCAGCCCACCAAAAGGCAAGAGTTCTCCTGCAATCCACCGGTTGCCTGGGGGGCGGTGGAGGAGGAGGAGGAGGAGGGGGATAGTGAAACGGAGGATATCCATAGGGAGAGTACCCAAGATCCGTCTGCGGATAAGTCAGAGACGGGTAGTGAGGCATCGGGTACTGCAGAGCCGGAGGATTCGGCGCTGGGTACGGTGGCGCTGGGTACTGCGGGCCTGGGAAGACCAGCGTCGGGTATGACGGTGGGTACCAAGGCACTGGAGGAGCTGCCAGAGCAGACGGCCCAGCCGGGCACTCCAGGGGCGGATCAGCCGGGAAAGGCCCCTGGGGTGGAGGGCCCAGAGGAGGGAAAATATCCCCTGCTGGCGTCGGAGAGGCCGGTGTCGGGTCCGGCGACAGCGGGGCCAGTGTCGGCTCGGCCGGCGTCAGAGGGGCCGGCGCCGGCGTCGGGGGAACCGGCGTCAGATCCGGGTTCTCAGTGGAGGGATCTGACGGAAGCCCAGGATCCCTAGTCTCATCTGGGGAAGGTGGTGAAAAATCCCGAGTCAGGCAAGGGGGACTGGGGCTCCCCTGACGGCAGCGAAGGCTGCGGAGAGCCTGGCACGACGGAAGAGGGTGGTTCCGACGTAGGTTCTGGGACCCGGCGCACGGCAGAGGAGCCAACGTGTGACTTATGGGTCAAAACCCGGTGGACATCGGAGGAGCCGGCGTCCGACTTCGGTGCTCTCACGTCCGAGACGAGCCGAGGAAGAAGAGAGGCCCAGTCGGAGGGAGAGACAGCCGGCGCCGGCCCTTTAAAGGGCAGTCGGAAGCATTAGGAGGCCTCTCCTGGCTGGATGTCGGAGGAGCCTACGCCCGGCTTATGGGAGGCACCCGCACCAGTAAGCCGAGGATGTGAGACCGTACTGGGGGCTACAGTCTCCTTTGGCCCGGAGACACCCGACAGGCCCGAACTCAAGCCTGAAGGGCGGGCGGACGCCTCCTCCAAACCCTTGGAGGCTGCCGTCGGAGGATCCCCCGGAGGGGAAGTTACCCTACCCATGACCCCGGCCGGAGTCGCGGAAGAGGAGGCCTTCTCCCGGTGCCTATCCTTGTCCTTCTTTTTATGCCCTTCCGGAGAAGTCGACGCCTGCCTTAACTTTCTCAGCTCTTTCTCCATCGCAGACATCTTTTTCCTTCAGGAGATGGGCTTTGAGGGACTGCTGGCGTCGCCTGCGGGTTGCTGCGTTGAACCAGAGGCAGTGCGGACAGTTATCGACCGCGTGGTTGGGGCCTAGGCAGAGGGAGTGACCGTCCTTGTGTGGCAGTTGAGCGCCGCACGAATCGCACTTGTTTTTAGAGGGGGACGACATAAAACGACGTTCACCTGACGATCAAACAGAAAAACTGTAGCTTTCTCGGAAAAAAACGACGAAGAGACAGAACTGCAACGAACTTAACCGTGAGGTGCTACTCGTAGCTAACGGTGGGAAAGAACTGGAAGGCGGGCGTCTGGGACGGCCCCTTTATACCGACGTCAGAGGACGCCGGCCACCTGACGAGAGGCGGTCCGGCCGCCAGGGACTGCTAGCTAGAAATTTTTCCATGGGGTCCTGCCGCCGGCCGACGTCAGTCCTATATGTAATTGCCTACTGCAAGAGCCCTCTCGAAGTAAGATCTTTTGTTTTCTCTGTTTGTACTGCATTTGTATATAGCTATCCTGAACAATATTTTTTTTATTCTATTGTTATTGAGAATAATAAAATGCTTCCTGCAAATGTTATAACTGCTCATAGTTTTCCTATGCTTCCTGACCTATGTCTCGACACTCTGCAGTCAATGGGTATTCTCAGATGATTCTGCCCTAATTTCAACACCATGGAGGGGGGAACTGTGGGAAACAAGGTGCTCCAAGAAGGCAGCGTTTGACTCAAGAAGTTCCCAACATAGGGCAGATGATGACAGGGCTGGTGAGGAAGGAGGCTTAAAAAAATAAAATAATCAGCCCAGTGGCACAGTGGGTTGAGGCATTCATGCCTCCCTGCTGCCACGCCGGCGACCTGGGTTCGGGAACAGACTCGAGTCACTCACGGGCTTGGTGGGGGAGGGAAGATTGAGCATCTGTAGGACAACTATCTTCCCTTGGGGAGGCGGGAACCCAGGACTCACCGCTCGACTGCAACTGGGAGGAATCCAGATGGCAGTGCATGCAAAGTCTCGAAATTCGGGGAAGGGCCAGCATATGGAGTACTGAGGGCACCTCCATGGAGGTGGAGCATGCACGCCGCACTCATTGCATGTTCAGCCATGCACAGGGAGAAAAACCAAGAGGGAAAACAAGGGAGGATGAGCTTAATGAAGCCCTCCCGCTAGCACTGGCAGCCCACCCAGTCTCACGGGCCTAGTGGAGACTCGGGACAGCTGCATGATATGGGACAGGCTTATACAGGTGCCAAGCCTGCCCAGGAAGGGATAAAAACTTATATGAAAAAATAAATAAATTAAACAATATATGATGAGCAAGAACAGAGATTTTGTACCATAGTGGTTTCCAATTGATCATTAATACTCCCAACCCCATTACCAGTTGGGGCCAGTTCACCCAAGTGACCTGAACACCAGACTGATTGATAAAGTATGCTGAAGTGAGCTGGACTGCCCCTTCCCCCACTTCCCCCTTGAGGGGGGTGACCAGGATCCTCTTCGGGCTCCTCATCTGTCACCATTCGGAGTGGTAATACTCATAAGAAGAACTCCACACTGAATGGCTGTGCAATATGTAAATGTACAGATAACTCTTGTGAATTCCCTGCCCCTCACTGTACCTTAGGGAGATTGAGGAATTATAATAACAAAGGCTACTGCACTCCAGAACAGTGAACTGTAATGAGGACTTGAGACCACACCAACTGTACCAATATGTTGCCTTTTTTGATGTATGCTGGAAGATGATACAGACATGGAAAATCTTAATAAAAACTATATTTACAAAAACAAAAATTATGAGCTAATACATTTTTTTGGGAGGGGGGCTGCTAGACTGCCTATGACTGGCGCACCTTCCACTGGCCTCCCATGTAATGTCATTCATGTTGTTTGAAAAGGCAGACGCATGACTTTCTGACCACCAGCATAACTTGTCTAATATGCTCCAATGTGTTACTGGAGGGATCTCATTGACCTTAAAACATTCCAGACCTGGGTTACATTCCTCAAAAGATATTATTTTTTAAACATCATTTTGCCTTACCACAGTAGGGACTGATACCTTTGTCTGAGCTGGTCATAGGGTACTCATGCTTACCATTAAGCTACATAACACTGCCCCAGAATTTTCATTGCTGACTTCTATAAAACACTGGTTCTTAGAAACTCATGGCACTGTTGTCCTAAATGTCTGAATGGCTGATGGAATGTTAATGTCTGATGTATGAATTCTGCATATAGCCTGGAAGGAGTCTAAGTACAACCTTCACCCGGGATGCCCTTTCCACTAAGATTCCAGCAGGAGAACAGGGTAAATTGAGACCCAGCCCTGCTGATTTCTGGCCTGGCCCTTTAAAGGCCATATGCATTGGCTGTATGCAGGCTTGGAAACCCCTGTGGGGGAAGGGCACAAATGAGCCTTATCTGGCAGGAATAAAAAGGAAATTAAAGCAAAAACGAGGATTTCTGGGTTTGAGAGAGCAGAGCTCCTGTGAAGTGGAGAGCTGAATCAAGTTAAAAGCATGTTGTTTTATATCTATTCTGCCAAAGTAAGCTGCTTGAACTCTTTAAGTAAAGTAACTTTTTGTTCCATTGAACTTTGCCTGGAGTTCTTTTTTTTTTTCTGAGCATGTCCCCAAAAGTCTTGGCTCAGGACAGCACTGTTACAATGGCATATGGTACTGCATGTATACTTATGTCTAGGTAGTTAGCATCTTCCTGCCTGTGTGACAATTTTACATGCAAATGTAATTTTTGAAATAATGTTTCTTCTGTTACCATGCCTCATCCTTCGGGAAGTCATTGTAAAAGCCTCAGCACAAGTGGCTGAATCCTTTAATGAACATATTTCACTACTACTATACGCTGTTGCAGCTGTAGTGGCCTAGGAAATGAGGAAATGGGGAAGGGGATGAAGGGCAACGTGAGAGGGGGAGCAGGCACTGCCTCACAGAAACACCTTTTTGAAAGTCCCCCTTTCCCCATTTCTCCCCCTGCACACCGTTCTACACCGAGATGATCGTGTCGCCACAGCTGCAACCTGTCCTCCAGCTGGGTGAGCAGGCAGGCAGCTCCTTGAACAACTAATGCATGCATCGCACCTTCACTGGCTGTTAGGGGGAGTGTGAATGCCAGGCAACCCTCAACTCTGCTCACAAGCACTTCAAATGCGTGGCACACTTGGCCCACCACTAGCATTAGCGTGAGAGTCCAGGTGTGTCACGAGCTGCTGCTGCACCAGTGCAACAGCCCAACTGTTGCAAAAGTTTATGGGACTTGGAAGGGATACTGTACCTGAAATTTGCAGTGAGGAGATGGTAAAGGCAAAGCTTTAGCCTAACTTGCACATGTGAATGACTTCTGTTAGAAAACAGATCCCCAACCCCCATTCAATAACTTTAACAACGGACCACAGGTGGCGGATGTGAGGATTAACCAGAGGCCTAGCAGTGCATACGTTAATGAGAATTGCATCCTCATTTTTCAGTCTAGCGGCAATTAATTAAGTTCAGATGATTAGCTTGTCCACAAATGAGGATTCAATTTAGTGCGGCATATACGCCTCCACGAATAATTTCAAAATTTATGAAACTTGGAGAGTATATTTAACATCCAATTTGGAATAACATATTGATCAGTTATGCCAATTATACTGAACCTGCACAAATGTGATGAGGTTAATTAGGGAGCTGGTTTTGCTGAGTAGGTCTGACAGTAAGTGGTGCAGGGCAGCAATTTGCTTCGCAAACTGCATTACTTTGTTGTCTCTGCCTTTGGTTTGTGTAGCACTGACCATCATAAATCCAGAGAGCTTGTGGTGTCCAGCAGCTGACTGTCCAGCACAGTTTCTGTGGCGCTATGCAACTAATAAAGTGGAATACTTTCCTTGGTGAAACCTGCTATAGAGTAAGGAAGTTTTGAGGTATCTTAGGATAGACCTTCCTCCTTGGCTGAATCCAACCTTGCCCACCACCCCTAGAGGAAGCATGTGCACCTCCCCACACACACACACAGACACACACACACACACACACATATACATATACACCAAAGTAACAGGTTCTGACAAACCCTGTGGAATTAACCCTCCCCAGTAAGGTAGATGGCTCTCCAATTAGTTGCCCGAGACTGAATCCAATTGAGGCAAGAAACAGAACCTGGAAAGGTCAGTGTGTTCCAACTGCTCAGGAAGACATGACGTCATTTTCCTAACCTGCTACACCATTTTCTCCACGTTCTCCCCAGTCCTCTGCCCCTCTCACACGCACACAAAGGATGTAAGACAACCTGGCAGTCAAACAGACCAGTGGGATGTTTTAGGTGTGGCCACTGTAGTGCCTGTAAATGTATTAATCAGGAAAAGACCTACAGACACCCCACAAAAGATCTTACAGTGAAAATTCGAGAGTTTGTAAACTGCGCTACTAATTTTGTGGTTTACGTTGCCTATCCTTCCTGCAATATGCAATATGTGGGAAAAACAATTTGTCCGGTGAAAGAAAGATTGTTAGAACATTTAAGGGACATTAGGAATCATAATTTGGATTCTGCATTAGTAGTTCATTATGTTAATGTGCACAATAATGACATACATTCCCTGAAATTCACTATTTTGGAATATGTGAAACAACTACTTAGGAGAGGGGAAAGGAAGACTATATTATCACAGAAGGAATCCAGGTGGATTTTTACTTTGGACTCTCTAGAACCAAATGGTTTGAATAGAGAACTAGACTTGACAGTTTTCTTATAAACCCTCTTCCCCCCCCCCCATTCCTTAACTGCTTTCATTATCCTAGTACTTTTGTAGTAGGGTTGTCCTCTATTTTTATTGAATTATTGTATAGGACCTGTACCATAATCAACTTGTGAACTAGGAATGTCTCATTAAATATTATAACAAAAAGAAAATGGAAAAATAACTCTTTTGAAAGTTCATTAGAGTTAAAAAATAATACACTTGATTGTTTGTATATTTTATTCATGTCGACTGTCAAAGTCCTGCCTGTCTTAATGTAGAATGTCCTTAAGTACTTGAATGCACAACACATAACATTTGCTTCTAGGACTGCCGTATTTAATAATACTGAAATAGAATGGTAAGGGAGACTTAGACTGAAGAGTGTGATCGCCAATTTGGCTGATCCGCTGAGAAGTAGAAAAAATAAGAAAGAAACAGAAGAGATAGTCTCCCATGCACCGATTTGGTGTATATTATTTTAAAATAGAATTACTCATACCCCTTTATTTTTAGGTAACTTCTTTGCCTTAAGGGACATGGCAGATATTGAAGCAAATGTTCTTTTCCGATAACACTTCTGATAAATTTGTTGTGTGTTATGGGGTTTTTAAATTATGTATGTCCTCACATTTTTCTATTTTGCACAAATGTCTTTTGTATTTTTGTACTATATACCTCCAAGAGGTTAAAGAAATGCATAAGCTAAGAGGAACACGGGCAAAATGAATTGTGACGTCATTCAATTCTGTGTATTTAAGGTAATGGTAACTTATCAACTCCACCCCCTGATGAAGAGGGTTCTCCCTCGAAGCGCCGGGGAAGTTGTGATGTCTTTAATTACTAAATAAATGGTTTGTGTTTTTGGAGCTCATTGTGTGATCGCTTTTTGTATTTGCTTCCGAAGGTTCCCAACATGGAGCAGATGATGACAGGGCTGGTGAGGAAGGAGGCTTAAAAAAATAAAATAATCGGCCCAGTGGCACAGCGGGTTAAGGAATTCATGCCTCCCTGCTGCCATGCCAGCGACCTGGGTTCGGGAACAGACTTGAGTCACTTGGGGGTTTGGTGGGGAAGGGAAGATTGAGCATCTGTAGGTCAACTCTCTTCCCTCGGTGAGGGGGGATCCCAGGACTCACCGCTCGACTGCCACCAGGAGGAATCCAGATGGTAGCACATGCAAAGTCTTGCAATTTGGGGAAGGGACAGGGTATGGAGTACTGAGGGCGCCTTCACAGAGGTGGAGCATGCACACTGCACTCATTGCATGTCCAGCCATGCCAGGGGAGAAAAACCAAGAGGGAAAACAAGGGAGGATGGGCTTAATGGACCTCTCCCACTAGCACTGGTGGCCCACCCAGTCTCAGGGGCCTGGCAGAGACTCAGGACGGCTGCATGATATGGGACAGGCTTATACAGGTGCCAAGTCTGCCCAGGAAGGGATAAAAACTTGTATGAAAAAAATAAATAAAACAATATATGATGAGCAACAACAGAGATTTTGTACCATAGTGGTTTCCAATTGATCAATAATACTCCCAAACCCATTACCAGTTGGGGCCAGTTCACCCAAGTGACCCGAACACTACTCAGACTAATTGATAAATTATGCTGAAGTGAGCTGGACTGCTCCTTGTGCCACTTCCCCCCATGGGGGGGACCGGGGTCCTCTTCTGGCTCCTCCTCTGCCACCATTCGGAGTCATAATACTCTTAAGAAGAACTCCATACTGAATGGCTGTGCAATATGTAAATGTACAGGTAACTCTTGTGAATTCCCTGCCCCGCACTGTACCTTAGAGAGATTGAGGAATTATAATAACCAAGGCTACTGCACTCCAGAACAGTGAGCTGTAATGATGACTTGAGACCACACCAACTGTACCAATATGTTGCCTTTATTATGTATGCTGGAAGATGATACAGATGTGGAAAATCTTAAATAAAAACTATATCTACAAAAAAAAAAATTATGAGCTAATAAATTTTTTTGGGAGGGACTGCTAGACTGCCTATGACTGGGGCACCTTCCACTGGCCTACCATGTAATGTCATTCATGTTGTTTGAAAAGGCAGATGCATGACTTTCTGACCACCAGCATAACTTGTCTAATATGCTCCAATGTGTTACTGGAGGGATCTCACTGACCTTAAAACATTCCAGACCTGGGTTACATTCCTCAAAAGATATTATTTTTTAAACATCATTTTGCCTTACCACAGTAGGGACTGATACCTTTGTCTGAGCTGGTCATAGGGTACTCATGCTTACCATTAAGCTACATAACACTGCCCCAGAATTTTCATTGCTGACTTCTGTAAAACACTGGTTCTTAGAAACTCATGGCACTGTTGTCCTAAATGTCTGAATGGCTGATGGAATGTTAATGTCCGACGTATGAATTCTGCATATAGCCTGGAAGGAGTCTAAATACAACCTTCACTAAGGATGCCTTTCCACTAAGATTCCAGCAGGAGAACAGGGTAAATTGAGACCCAGCCCTGCTGATTTCTGGCCTGGCCCTTTAAAGGCCATATGCATTGGCTGTATGCAGGCTTGGAAACTCCTGTGGGGAAAGGGCACAAATTAGTCTTTTCTGGGTAGAATAAAAAGGAAATTAGAGCAAGAAAGAGGATTTATGGGTTTGAGAGAGCTGAGCTGCTGTGAAGTGGAGAGCTGAATCAAGTTAAAAGCATTTTGTTTTGTATTTGCTCTGCCAATGTAAGCTGCTTGAACTCTTTAAGTAAAGTAACTTTTTGTTTCATCGAACTTTGCCTGGAGTTCTTTTTTTTTCTGAGCATATCCCCAAATGTCTTGGCTCACAACAACACTGTTACAGTGGCCTATGGTACTGCATGTATACTTATGTCTAGGTAGTTTGCATCTTCCTGCCTGTGTATGACAATTTTATATGCAAATGTAATTTTTGAAATAATGTTTATTCTGTAACCATGCCTTATCCTTTGAGAAGTCATCATAAAAGAGCCTCAGCACAAGAGGCTGAATCCTTTAATAAACATATTTTACTACTACTACTATATGCTGCTGTAGCTGTAATGGCCCTGGAAATGGGGAAGGGGTTGAAGGGCAACATGAGAGGGGGAGCAGGCACTGCCTCACAAAAACACCTTTTTGAAAGTTCCCTTTTCCCCCTCCACACCGTTCTCCACCAAGATGATCGTGTCGCCACAGTTGCACCTGTCCTCCAGCTGGGTGGGCAGGCAGGCAACTCCTTGAACAGCTAATGCATGCATCACACCTTCAATGACTGTTATTTTATTGAATTTTGTTGACCAGGTAAGCCCACTGAGACTAGAAGTCCCTTTTTCAGGGGCGACCCGGGGGTGTGAATATAGATGTAACCAACTGAAACTTTTACCAGATAAAGCTGTTGGTGGTATTTCTAGTGAATGGAGGAAATTTGGCCAGGACACCGGGGAAATTCCCAACTCTTTTCGAGAAGTGCCATGGGATCTTTAACGTCCACCTGAACAACCACCAGAACAGGCAGCCGGGACCTCAGTTTAATGACTCATCCGAAAGACAGCACCTCAGGAGTGCAACACCCCCTTATGCTGCACTACAGTGTCAGTATTGGGATATTAACCCAAGTGTCTGGTATGGGGATAGAACCACAGCCTTCTGATCTCCCGGCCTCAGAGGTGAGTGTGCTACCTGCTGAGCCACTGACTTTGGCTGTTAGGGGGAATACGAATGCCAGGCAACCCTCACCTCCGCTCACAGGCACCTCAAATGTGTGGCACACTTGGCCCACTACTAGCATTAGTGTGAGAGTCCAGGTGTGTCACGAGCTGCTGCTGCACTAGTGCAACAGCCCAACTGTTGCAAAACTTTATCGGACTTGGAAGGGATACCGTGCCTGAAATTTGCAGTGAGGAGATGGTAAAGGCAATGCTTTTGCCTAACTTGCACATGTGAATGACTTCTGTTAGAAAACAGATTCCCCACCCCCATTCAATAACTTTAACAATGGACCACAGGTGGTGGATGTGAGGATTAACCAGCGGCCTAGCAGTGTGTACGTTAATGAGAATTGCATCCTTATTTTTCAGTCTAGTGGCAATTAATTAAGTTTAGATGATTAGCTTGTCCACAAACGAGGATTCAATTTAGTGCGGCATATATGCCTCCATGAATAATTTCGAAATTTATGAAACTTGGAGGGTATATTTAACATCCAATTTGGAATGACATATTGATCAGTTATGCCAATTATACTGAACCTGCACAAACGTGATGAGGTTAATTAGTGAGCTGGTTTTGCTGAGTAGGTCTGACACTAAGTGGTGTAGGGCAACAATTTGCTGCACAAACTGCATTACTTTGTTGTCTCTGCCTTTGGTTTGTGTAGCACTGATCATCATAAATCCAGAGAGCTCATGGTGCCCAGCTGCTGACTGTCCAATACAGTTTCCGTGGCGCTATGCAACTAATACAATGGAATACTTTCCTTGGTGAAACCTGCTATTGAATAAGGATGTTTTGAGGGATCTTAGAATAGGCCTTCCTCCTTGGCTGAATCCAACCTTGCCCACCCCCCCCAGAGGAAGCAGGTGCACCCCCCACCAAAGTACCAGGTTCTGACAAACCCTATGGAATTAACCCTTCCCAGTAGGGTAGATGGCTTTCCAATTAGTTGCCCAAGACTGACTCTAATTGAGGCAAGAAGCAGAACCTGGAAAGGTCAGTGTGTTCCAACTGCTCAGAGAGACATGATGTCATTTTCCTAACCTGCTACATCATTTTCTCCATGTTCTTTCCAGTCCCCTGCCACTGTCACATGCACACAAAGGATGTAATAGCCATGGGTACTGCAGCAGTGATTTTTCCAGAAGTCAAGGGGCCTAGGGACTGAAGAAGGGACAGTTATTTTGTTTTTGCTGAGCAGGAAAAGTAGGGTTAGGAAATACCTTCTGTTTTCAGCCTCATCCCCGGGGATTTTGAATGATATTGAACCAGGTTAAGCTATTGTGTTTTCTATCTGTTTATGCTCCTGCTCCTGTCTAGCCCTGGGACCCACCTTTTCATCCTCAACCCCCAACCCAGCTCCATCACTCCATCTCCTAGGACTTACTTCCTCCCATTGTACCCCATGGCGAGGCCTTCCGGATGGCCTAAGCCCATCCAGACAAACTTTTCTCCAGTTATTGAGAAGCCTGCCTGGGTGCTGAACCTGCAGGTGGGGGCAAGATCCATCAAGCTGCTTCACGTGGCAAGGAGGTCATGACTTGTGCATGCACAGAGTGCAGACACATGCATCAACATCAATATTGTCCTCCACTCCCATCTGGAGGTCCTGGCTGCACCTCCCCTTGTGGTCACCCAGGGTGGTGGAATTGCAACAGGGCTGCTCTGCCTCCCTCCCTGGAGGAAGGGAGTATCCTCTTGGATGCTCAATCTTCCTTCTCTCGGCTGGCCCTCCAATGACCAGAGCTCATTCCCAAACCAGAGTCGGCGTTATCAGCAGCAGCCCTACTGCTGCACCAATGGGCCGGCAGTGAGCCATGTGATCTTTGACACTCACCAGAACAATCATCAGAACAGGCAGATGGGACCTCAGTTTAAACCAATGTGCCCCCCTCTTTTTATAGAGGGAGCTAGATAACTACAGGCAAGTGAACCCGACCTTGACTGTGGGTAAAACACTGAAGAACATTAAAAAGGATCACATTATGGAACTATTTCAGCGATGTATGTGGATCACACTCAGCACATCAGTAAGTAGTGTGCTCTGTTGGCATGAGAACACAAAATGCAAATAAAGCCAAACAAATACAGACACTATTTGTTGCCCTAAAACCCAACACTGGGCCTGTGGCGTGTGTGGTGTGTGTGTGTGTGTGTGTAGCATACAAGGCTGGGGGGGTGTTCTTGCCAGTCTTACTTGGTCTATTCTGAGGAAGTAACAAAGGAGCTGAACAGAATGAAGACAGCTAATGTAATAGTTACAGTTCAGTAAAGCATTTGACACAGTTCTTTATGAGAAGCTGGCTCTGAAGTTGAAAGGGAAAGAGAGTTTACCTGGTACCTGAAATTCTGACAGCCCATAAACGGATCTATCAAATAAGGAATTATTACCTGCAGGTTTCAGCAGTCCAGAGATATAAATACCTTATTTATAAATCACATCAAGGTAGCAGCCATTTCATCAAATCTTGAGGCTGAAAGTGATTTCACCGAGGGAGTAAACTATCATTAACAACAGTAGCTTGTTCTTTACTGACACTGGGAAAGGGCTGCCACCTTGATTTAATGTACAGATGATTTAGATATTTTATATCTCGCGACACCTGAAACCTACAGGTAAGCCCAATACCTTGGGGGTTTCAGAAATTGTGTTACTTGGCAAACCTTTTTTCCCATTTAAGGACCACTCTCCCTCCCCATTTGTTTATGCTCCTTACTGAGCCCTCCTTGATGCCAAGGTGCCCTATGTTCCCCAGCAGCGGAGTCCCATCCATCTGCGACTCCATTTACACTTATTCCAGCCTGGTACCACAGCCCTAGGCCACCCTCCCCCACTTATTCCCTCCTGAGAGTGGGGCTCAGCCATTTTCAGCACCTAGATGGGGATTTTCTCCCATCAAGGCTGCAACCATGGGAAGCAAAAGTGTGAAGACATTCTGGCGATGGGGGAGCAGGGCCACATTGACTGGGTGGGAGGCTCAGCTTATTTATTTATTCATTTAAAAGTTTGTGACCGGGAAAGGCACACAGAGCCGAGGCTCATTTCCAGGTGTGACCCGTGACTCTGGCCACATGCCAGAGACACCTGCCTTTTTTATGATTTTTCTCTCCCATCGTGAGACTGCACACACAGTGCTGCTAAGTGCCACCACACCTGATATGCCTGCATCCATGTGCATTCCCCTCCAAAGTGCACCCATGTAGCCTTGCTGCAACACCACCTGTGGTCACCCAGGTGGTGGTATAGCAGTCGTAAGTGCCAGCCTTCCTCCTCTGAGGAGGGGAGTCTCCTCTTGGATGCTTAATCCTCCCTGCCCTGTTCTTGTTCCCAAACTGGGGTTGCCAGTGTTGCATTCAGCACCTCTGACACTGCATCAACACACTGGCTCTCATTAAGGAAATCTGTGATTTCTAGTAACCCTAACCCTTTAGGTCCATCAATAGAGAGCTGGTGGGTAATTGTGCATCAGACAACACTGAACTGGAAGGAAGTCCCCACCAGTGGAATCCCCAGGAGTCGATACTGGGACTACTGTTCAAAGTTTTTAATGGTGACCTGAAGTCAAGGGTCACAAGTAAAGTCATGGGATCTGCAGATGACACAAAGCTAATGAGGTTGATTCCAGGTACCAAGAAGACAGACTGCAAAGGGACTGAGGGAGTTGGCAAACATGTGACAAATAAAATTCAATAAGGATAAGAGCAAAGATCTTCACTCAGGCCAAAATAATTCAACTCAGGAGTACTATTTAAAAGGCTTCACTGGTCCAGCAGGTAACTCTGGATAAAGTAGGTAGTATAGTTGGTTGCTTGGAGTGTTGTGCTTGTGCAGTGTATGGACTGCAAGCCTGGGTAGCTTGGTGTATGTGGCCTTTCGTGCTTTCTGTTCCTAGGGAACTAACACCCTTCTGGGGTACCAGAGGCACAGAAACCCTCTTGAAGAGGGCTGCACCCCAGAGGTGCCAGAGGACACAAACATTTGGCTAAAGGTAACTTAGGGAAAAAGCCCAGAAGGAGAGAGGTGAGCCATCAGGGAAAGGAGCGAGGAAGGTAGGAGCAAGCAAAGAGGCATCCCAGGACATTAGGGTTGAGCATGCTTAAGTAGCACTCAGTGAGGGGCAAAGTGTGTGTGTGTTTGTGTTGCCCACTGCCTGACTGAACCCCCGGCATTGCCTCACAATTCACTAGTCCAGCAGGCAACTATGTATGGAGTAGGCAGTGCAGTTAGTTACTTGCAGTGTTGAGTTTGTCAAGGTATGGACTATAAGCCTCAGTAGCTTGATGTAAGTGGCCTTTTGTGCTCTGTTCTTGGGGAACTACCATCCTTTCAGGATACTGGAGGTACAGGAACCCTCTGGAGGAGTGTCTGGTGGCATAGTGGTGGGATCTGGGAGATACTGGTGGCACAGGTATAGAGGTTAGATTCGAGGTCAGTGCATCAGATTGATAAACTGAAAACAGTACACACACAAACGGCAGAGATTTGGGAAAAAAATTGTTTACAGTATAAAGTTCCCTACCCTGTTTGTTTGTTTGCCTGTTTGTTTGTTTGTTTGTTTGTTTTTTCGGTGCAAGTGTAACTAACAATAGTTAGTGATGAAGATGGCTTCCAACTACAGCAAATACACTGCAGACTACCTAAGGCAGTTGTGTCAGGAAAGAGGGGTCAAGTACAAGGGGAGAACCAAAAAGATCCTCATGGAGGCTCTCATGGCAGCCGATGAGCAAGCAGTTACCCCACACCTCAAGTCACAGCAAGTAACTGAAAGGGACCAGAACTTGGGTGCGAGGGTGTCAAGGGACATTGCAGTGTTCAGTCCCATGGAGGACAGCGAGGCCAGAGGGAACCCAGGGGAAGGACACCACAGAGCTGGAGCTGGAAGGGATCAGGCTACAATTTGAGCTGAAGAAATTGGAGCTGGAGCAGAGAAAGTTTGAAGCCCAACAGCAGAGGAAGTTCGAGCAGAAGAGGTTTGAACTTGAGATGCAGGAAAAACAGCACCAGAGAGAGGAGGAAAAGGAAAAGCAGTGCCAGAGAGAGGCCAAGGAAAAAGAAAGACAGCTTCAGAGAGAGTTTGAACTGGAGAAGCTAAGACTCCAACGACCAGCGCCAGTGGAGGTAAGTGGCAGGGGTGAACCTGAAACTCCAGGGCTGGGGTATAAATTAAATTCCAAATTAATAGCTGAATTTAAAGAGGGAAGGATATGGATGTATTTTTGAATTCATCTGAAAAGGTCTGTATCCAGACCAAAATACCCAGAGAGTCCTGGAGCAACCAGCTATCCCCACTATTTACTGCTACAGGCGGTGAGGCGCTAGGCCAAATGGACAATGATGATAGTCAAGACTATGAGAAACTTAAAACTGCTTTACTTAAAAAGTATGAATTAACTCCTGAGGCCTACAGGGTTACGTTCCATAAACTCCGAAAAAGCCCTGACATGAGCTTTGTGGAACTCTCCACAAAGCAACGTTAGTTTTTAAAATGTTGGTGGGAGGGGGTGGAAACAAATACTGTGGGGAAAGTTGAGGAACTTGTAATTTTAAAGTAGTTCTTTTGGGCTTGCCCAGCAGTGTTGAAAACCTGGCTAGAGGACCAAGATCCAAAAATAGCACAGCAAGCTGCTGAGCTCTTGGATCACTCTGCCAGGAGCAGGCCTGCTCTGAAAGGAAGTGGGGCAGGTGTGGCAGGGCAGAAAGGGAAAAGTGCACCTTCAGGGCAGCTAAAACCCTCACTGCCTCTGCAGAAAGGGGAAGCCCCAAGTTACCAAAAAGGGATTTCTGGGATAAAAGAAATGATGACTGTTGGTTGTGTAAACAGCCAGGCATCTTGCTAGACAGTGTCCTAAAAAGGCACAGAGTGGATAAAGTGGTCCTTGAACAGAGTTGGGTGCACTGTGTATCCCTGAAAGCATGCCTGTAAACATGAGTGAACACATACACCCGGTTACTGTAAATTGGGTGAAAACCCATGGGTTAAGAGACATGGGGGCATCTCTTACCCTGGTAAAATGGAATTTGATTGAGCATGAACAGCTTATAACTAATCAGTTTGTAATGGTGTGGGGATTCACTGGGGAGGAGAAAACTCTGCCACTTGCTAGTGTTCTCCTGGATTGGGATGAAACAGGAGAGAGGGTGCAAAAAGTGGCAGTGGCAGACAACCTCGCCCTGGATGTGATTATAGGGAATAATCTACAGCAGGGAGTGGTGTGTGCGGTTACCTGCAACAAGCCAGCTAAGGCTCCTTGTGATTCCCTGAGCCCCACAGAAGCCCCTGTGTGGAAAAAACAGGAGGCTGGTTCCCCAGCCTGTGTCTCCTGACATGGAGAGTAGTGAAAGGGAGGTAGAACTTCCCCAAGTAGCTGTTCACCAAACAGCTACAGAAGGTTACTCTGAGGAGGGAGGGCTAACAAATGGTTAGATTAGGGATAGCAGTGACTCTGAATGCCCTGTCGCTAGAGCTGTGGACCCCAGTTTAGAAACTGAGGGGGACATGTCCCATGCTTTGGGAAAATGTGTTGATTTTGCAGCTGCTCAGAGAACTGATCCTAGTTTGGAGAGGCTGAGAGGTGACATGAGACATACGGTATTTTGGGACAACGGACTGTTGTATACAAAGGACATGAGGACAGAGGAAGGGGTGATGGGCAGGCAGCTTGTCATTCCCCAGGGGTATCGTGAGTGATTGCTCAAGGTTGCTCATGACATCCTCGTGTCTGAACATCTGGGCATTGCACGTACCATGCAACTACTGGCCCAGCTTCACCCAGCAGATGAAGGAATACTACAGGTCTTGCCACCAGTTTCAACAGATAGGGAAGGTGGGTAGTCAAACCAAAGCTGCCCTAGTTCCCTTGCTCATTGTGGAGGAGCCATCATAGAGGGTAGGAATGGACATTGTGGGACCTTTGAGTAACCCATGTTCCTCCGGGAAAAAGTTTATCCTGATGGTGGTCGATTACGCCACCTGATACCCAGAGGCAGTCGCCCCCTCCTCACTTAGGGCAGACAAAGTGGCAGATGCCTTGCTAGTGATTTTCTCCCATGTCAGGTTTCCACAGGACATTATCTCTGATCAATGGGGTAGCTTCAAGTCAGACCTGATGAAGTGTTTGTGGGAGAAGTGTGGGGTGGTGCAGAGACGCACGACACCTTATCATCCACAAACCAATGGGCTCATGGAAAGGTTTAATGGTACCCTAAAATCAATGCTTCAAGCGACTGCTGAACAGCATGGGAGGGACTGGGAGAAATACCTTCCCCACCTGTTGTTCGCATACAGGGAGGTGCCTCAAGAGTCAACAGGGTTCTCCCCTTTGAACTCTTATATGGACGTAGGGTGTCTGGGCCCCTAGACTTGATCTGGGAAGACTGGAAAGGCAAGCACACCACCCAGGAATCTCCCATAGTGGAGTAAGTCCTCAAGTTTAGGGAGAAGCTAAAGGAGTTTATGGGGGTGGCTCAGTGCAACCTGTCAGCTGCCCAGCAGAAGAAAAAAGTCTGAGACGACTGCAGAGCCAGAGCTAGCTTGTACAGTGCAGGTCAAGAAGTAATGGTCCTAATTCCAGTCTGGAAGGACAAGCTGCAGGCCAAGTGGGCAGGACCATATAAGGTAGTCCAACAGGTCAATGACGTAAATTATATTGTGGAACTGCCTGACAGGAGACATACCCATATGATGTACCATGTCAACATGATGAAGCCATATGCAAATAGGGCTGACATGGTGTAGTCCTGGGGTTGGATGGACGAGGAAGACCCCCTCCTGGACTTGCTAAAGGAAAGCAAGCAGTAGTTATCTGTGGAGGCAATCAAACTGTCACCCCAGCTGATCCAGGAACAGTCCTAGGAAGTGAGGGAGGTTTTAGAGAAATTTGCCCCTTTGTTTACGGCTAAGCCAGGACTGAACCCCCTTAGCGACACATGATGTGGACACAGAGATGCAAGAGCTCATACGGCGGACAGCCTACCGGGTGTCTGAGGCTGTCCTAAAGGACATTAGAAGGGAGGTGGAGGAAGTGCTGGTTTTAGGAGTAATCCAGAAATCCCACAGTCCCTGGGCCTCACCCATAGTCCTTGTGCCCAAGCCATATGACTCTACTTTCTTTTGTGTGGACTATCATGGACTCAGCATAGTCACAAAGTCTGATGCCCACACAGTGCCATGGACAGACGAACTACTGGACAAGATGGGAGGGGTAACATACCTAACCACCATTCACTTGACAAAAGGGTACTGTCAAGTGGAGTTAACTGCCAGAGCTAGAGAGCAGTCGGCCTTCATCACTCCAATAGGATTATTCAAGTTCTGGGTAATGCCTTTTGGAATGAAGAAAGCCCCTGCCACCTTCCCAAAGATTGGTCAACCAGGTGTTACATGGTACTGAAGAGTACGCAGTGGCGTATCTGGATGATACTGCCATCTTCAGTACCAGCTGGAAGGGACACCTGTCCCACCTGAAGGAAGTGTTGGGCAGGATACAGAGGGCAGGGCTCACTGTCAAGGCTGAAAAGTGTCAGGTGGCTATGGCGGAGGTGGCATACCTAGGCCATGTAGTGGGGCAGGGGCAGCTTCATCCTAATCAAGCAAAGGTCAAGGCAATAGAGGTGTGGCCCATGTATGAAACCCAGAAGCAGGTTAGGAGCTTCCTAGAGACTGCAAGGTACTATCGAAAGTTTGTGCCCAATTACAGTACCCTGGCAGCTCCCCTATCCAGCTTGTTGAAGAAAAGCCTTTGAAAAAAGGACTTCACAAACCCGAAACATGTCAGGAGGGACCATGTCTGCATATGTGTTTGAATAAAAATGTTTTTTTTGAAATAGCAATTACTGCTTTGGCATCCCTTTTATAAGGTTAGTGTGTGCTAGAAACTTTTTGACTCATGTCATTTGTTGGTTTCTTTGCACCACATTCCTAGTTTGCAGTCCTCTTTGCCTTAGAAAATCAAAGGATATTGGAACTGTAAGAGAATCTAACTAATCAATAATATGGTTCACTTAAAAATCTTGGACAGAGCAAGAGAGACCCCTGCTGGCCCAAAATGATAAGGCCACTGAAGAGTTACAGACTGCATGGACCAAAGGTACTTAAAGCCCTCAGATCAGGGCATGTTGCACACTTTTTCATGGGATACGCTTCCTGTCACACACCAAGCAAGACTGTCACAGAAACAGCCTAAGGACTAGTAAATGCAAGAGAGACCTGGGTCTTTGCAAACTCATTTATTTTTCTGGACTTTGATCATCCATGAACCAGGTAGAATAAACTAGACAGTTAAAAGTTAAGAATGCATTTGTTTTATGTATATTTTCCAACTTTTGTTTTATCTTGTAACTAAATTTCTGAATCTTCTGTATGATAATTATTTAAATAATTTAGTAAAGCACTTTCCTTTTGAAGCTTCCTGTGAGTGATTTTGTGTGTGTAAAGGTAAGAGGTTTATTCAATTCTCAGACCAACCCAGTAAATGCAAGGTGTCACCATTGCTACAAAGGACATGGGATCGCGCAAGGGGATCTAGGTGCCAAAAGTAGGGGAGAATACACAGGTCTCAGGAGGAGTCTGTAAGGGGGAACTAGGTTCTGCACACCCCATGGGAGAGGACACAATCAGGTTTATGAGGGCAAATCCCAAAGAGCTGGTAACACTTGGGTCTCCCCCCCAAGTACAGCAGCTGAGGAGGGTTCTCACCTGGCTACAGACTTGAAACTGTATTTTGTGCTTACCCAGAATAGAGAGGAAGCCCTGGGACCTTGTGGTGAGTGTTCAGTCATGAACTCAGCGAGCACTCTAGATGGACACTTGGAGGGTATTCCTGTTCCCCCCATCACAGACTGCACTTAGGGGTGGGCACTGTGAGCTCAGTGGACCTGGCCCCCAGAAGTGGGTTCATGATAGAGTGTTACAACTTCCACCCTTAGAGGTGCTTCAGGACATAGTCCTTTGGCTATGGTATCTTAGGGAAGGAGCCAAAAGAATGTAATAGAACTGTCAGAATATCATCTCACTCTAAAAAAAAAAGGGAAGGTCATGAAGCAAAGTGACCAGTGAAGGAAGTAGAGCCAACATCCAGTTCCCAACCCATCTGGCTGAAGAAACTTATCTATATCCTTGGAACCCTTGTGGAGGAAATCACTGGAGATCCAAGGCTTCAGGTCACCATCCCTCCCGGGCCAACTGCAGAAGCAGGGGGCCATGGGGGTTGCCGTTGCAGAACAAAAAGCATATTAGGTAAAAAAACAAACATTAAACTGAAGTGATTCTGCCACTTTACATAGTACTAGTAAGGATGCACTTGAAGTAGAACTAGAGTACATGCACTCAAACTGGGTGGAAGGCAGAATATGGGGAAACATCAGAAGGCAATACTATATACAGAATGTTGTTCACAAGTAGAATAGCCTACTCAGTATAGTTGTTGATACAAGCACTGTTCAGGCTTTCTAAGTGGGCTAGAGAGTTTCTTGAGGGAATGGAAATTCATAGTAGTAGTAGCATTTTGGCTGCTAAGCTTGGTTGTGGCTCCACACTCTAAAAGGGAATAGTCAAAGCTATGCAGAAAGAGAGGTGGGCAAGACAGACTGTAAGTCCCTTCATCATCACAATACTATGTTACTATGTAATACTGTCACAGATTGTTCCGAACTCTCTCCACACTGTGCTACCAGGTTGTCATGATCCTTCAGCCATCTGAATGGTCACCATAGTATGCTGCCCCCCTGGCTTGACTCTCACTTGGGGTATCTTTAAGTTTGAGTCCCACTACAAGTCACTGCTAACACAGTACAATGGCCTTTCTTGACAGTAAACAACCCACCCCTATACTCACAGCTCTGAACATGCTTTCACCTGCCCTGTACTAGGCACAGGCATGCTCTGGAACAGTTTAGTAGCCTACCTCTTTGGAGATGGACCAATGGATTTCCCAAATACACCAGGTTATCTATACCCTTAAAATAATAGTATAGCCACAGAAAGCATGAAGCATATAATATTATATTTAATACTCCATGATATTCACATATGGTACAGGATTATACAGATCAAAGTCTATGGGGAATCCAACAGCACCATAGAAATGAAAAATAAAAGCTTTTGAAGAGACAGAATACAGACAGGAAAAACTAGTTATTGTCTACACTAGACTCTAAGTAAAGACTTAAGCTGACCCCAGCTGGGATCTCGCAAATCATAGCAGATACTAACAGGTAGTATACCATGTTAGTTCTCAAAATATGACTACTTCTACAAGGAAATTCTGGCAGAGGAATAGACAAGCAGGTTCCCCCCTCCCCACATTTGTGTCATCCTGCATGCCTCTCCTTCATCACAAGATGCACATTTCTTTGACCTGAAGACCCACCTCTGCTCCTAAAACCAGTATGATCCTGTTTAGGTCTTGGATGCGATTAAGATCCATTTTCCTTTTTCCACACAACACACAGTAAACTAAGGAGCCATCTGGCCTGCCCTGGCTACTGTTTATGCATAAATAAATAGCCCCTTTGAGGAAAATCCTTTCTATAGGAAGAATGCACCACACTCATCCCTACCAAACTTATTTCCCCTGTTCTGAGAACAATGGACAGCTGACTGCGTGCAGTTTCAATTTTCAACATACATCCCGAATCTGCTAAAATATTTCACAGAAAAATAAAAGCAAAAAAAAAAAGTTTTCATTGCTGTCACAAATAGTTTGTTACTATGCAAAACTATGTTACAATGTAATGCTCTGTTACTAGGTAATATGATGTTACTATGTAATATTATTTTGCTAAGCCATGCTGTTGCATTGTAATGCTATGTTTCTGTGTTACTACATCATGCCAGTTTACTATGTAATACTTTATTACTATGTTATGCTGTGTTACAATATAATTCTACTAATACTTTGTTAATACATAATACTATGTAAATATGTAATGTTACGTTACTGTGTAATGCTGTCACTACATAATGTTATGCTACTGTGTAATTCTATGCTACTATGTAATACTTTGTCATTATGTAATGCTGTTACCACATAATGCTATGTTACACTGTAAGTTATGTTACTATGTAATGCTACGTTACTATGTGGTACCATGTTACAGTGTAATGCAGTTACTACTGTATGTAATGTTATATTACTTGCATTACATAGTAACATAGTATATAATAACAGCATTACATAACAACAGCGTTACATGGTAACATAACATTACATCATAGCATAGCATTACGTATTAACAGCATTGCATATTGATATGGTGTTGTGTAGTAACATAACAGTACATAGTATCATAGCATTACATAGTAACAGCATTACATAACAGCATTACATTGTAACAAAGTATTACATGATAGCATAGAATTACACAGCAACATAACATTACATATTTACATAGCATTATGTATTAACACAGCATTAGTAGCATTACATAGTAACATAGTATTGCATAGTAACATAGTATTATATAGTAACAAAGCATTACATCATAGCAGCATTACATAGCAACAGTGTTACATAGTAACATAACATCACATAGTAACGTAGTATTACACAGTAACGGCATTGCATATCAATATAGTATTATGTAGTAACATAATACATAGTATTACATAGTAATATAGTATTACATAATAACATCATTATACTCTAATATAGCATTGCATACAGTAGTAACAGCATCACATAGTAAAATACAGTAGCTTACACTGTAATATGGCATTACAAGGTAACAGCATTACATAGTAACAAAGTATTACACAGTAGCATAAAATTACACAGTAACATAACATTACATATTTACACATCATGTAAGAACAAAATCAAGGTGCTATATCAGCAAGTGGTCTGAAAACAAAACAAAATAGTAATATTAAATGCACGCTGAAAATAGAAAATAGTGAGTGGTCTGGCAAAAGCAGCAATACATCACTGAAGCCACACAACTATCCACCAGGTTTTACTCTTCTCTTCCACAGGACCCAACTGCCAACTATAAGACTGAGGTTACCACCACCATCACCTCTGCTATTGGAAACAAACAACTCCCTGCTTCCACCAAGATACTCACAGTTCAATGTCCTCAGGCATCCACGTTTTATCTCCTTCCCAAAATCCACAAAACAAGTAACCCTGGACATCCTATTGTGTCTGCCAGCTCCTGCCCCACATTCTACATCTCTGCATTTTTGGACAGCCTCATGAGACCACTCACAGAATCCCTGCCCTTCTACATTAAATACACTAACCATGTTCTCCAGTTATTTGACAGGTTCAGATTCAGTGGCTCACATCGGCTCATTTTCACCATGGACATCAAAGCTCTGTACACAGTGATCCCCCACAATGATGGCCTGTCAGCTTTGCAGCATTTTCTGAATAAGCTGGAAGTCCAACAGCCACCCACTCACACACTAACCCATCTGGCAGAACTTGCTCTCCAACTCACTGAGGTTCTTTGTCTTTTAGCTTGTTTTTCATTTTTATTGGGCTCACCATAATCCAACTGAGATAGACCAACTTAGGGTAGGTGGTTCATTCCACTGGGGTGTCATACGGTTCCATGTCAACTCATCGCAAATTATCTTAGCGCATACAAGTACCGCGCATCAATAACAGCGCTTATAATTTCATCGTCACACAAATTCATCAAATAGCCTTATAATCAAAAAAACCTGCAAGTAATTATTTGGCCGCATACCAACACAATAAAGACAATTAGTAACTGGTTTCATTCAATTATCCAATAAATCCATTTAAATTTATTCATTATGTTAGTGATTGTATCACTGAGTACAACATGCCTTTGTCATTCGTTCTTAGCCAGCGAGGGCAGCAGCTGCTTGCGGAGCAAGGATATTTAGTACCGTAAAAGCGAGTTCACTCCGTAAACCTTATTGGAAATGTGCAGGGTACGATAAACTGAAGTGCACTGCAAGATGCCATACTAACAGTGACGATATCGTATGCACATAAATTCCCATAATCATGTGCCAGATGCTGGTGAAATTGAAGTTAAAAAGTAATTGCAGTCATGAAGGAAAGGCAATTACCTCACTAGAGGAACACAGCAAATTGTGGCAGGAGCCACCGGTGAGTTACATCAAGCTGTTGCAAGTAAACTGCCTTCTGTTAGCTGTCTGAAACGAACAGTACAGCGTGCGAGGCAAAAGGCATGTGTTGCTCCTGCATTGCCTTTAAGTTTAGCTGAATTAAAAATACCAAAAGAATACTGCCTGTCTGATAATGGGGATCTGTTTCTGCTACATGACAGTGGTTGCCAAGACCATGATAGACTACTAATTTTCAGCACCAAAAAAAATCTGGAATATATGGCAACAGCAGATAATTGGTATGCAGATGGCACATTTAAGGTTACTCCACCTTTATTCTCACAACTGTACACAATTCATGGTATTCGATTTAATGCTGCTATTCCGACTGTTTTTGCTCTCATGACTGCATGCACAACTTCAGCTTACATCGAGCTTCTTTCCGTTCTGAAGTCCCTATGCCCTGCACTCTCTCCGCTTTCTGTAATGACAGACTTTGAGCAAGCAGCTGTTCGTGCTTTTGCATGCCAGTTTCCAGAAGCACAAGCAAGGGGTTGTTTTTTTCATCTTTGTCAGGCATTATGGCGAAAGGTGCAGGATTGTCCAGAAATTCTAGAAGTCACACTGTAGACAGAACTATGCACTAAACATAAGAATGACTGCAGCCCTAGCATATGTACCCATAAATGATGTTGTGGATGCATTTGAAAGTCTTCGAAATTCTGAGTTTTATGCTGATCATGATGAGATCCTAACACCATACATCGATTATTTCGAGGACACTTGGATCGGGAGACCTGTGGGACGGCGCGGTCGAAGGTGCCCACTATTCCCCATCCAATTCTGGAACTGCCATTCAGCTGTTTCCCAAGGGTTGCCACGAACCAATAATGCAGTAGAGGGTGGCACACGCAGTTTCAGTAGCCTGATAGGAGCCAGTCACCCGACAATCTGGAAATTTATCGCGAGCCCTGAGAGCGGAACAAAACATGAGCGAGCTCGTATTGAGCAGTATCTTGCAGGACCACGAACCTCCAGCTCAGTGTAAGAAGTATAGGGACACTGCAAGACGGCTGTGCGTGGTAGTAGAAAGTTATGGCAGCTGCTCCATCCTTGATTACCTGCGTGGAGTGGCACATAACTTTCAACTTCAAGTATAAAAGGTTAGCTTTTATCAGATTTTATCAGATTTTAAATCTTTGAATTTTTAATTAATAATAAAGGATTTTCACTGATTTGCACTGAATTGACAAAAGGTTAGGGCACGCTGCTGAAAATGCTGAGCTTTTATAAGATTTTAAATGTTTTAATTTTTAATGTGATGAAGAACATTTTATTCCATTTTATTACATTTCGTTAATTCGTTATTTCTATATGTCATGTACTGGATGTACTGGGTTTTTAATTAAACCTGGTGCTCCAGAGTTGCCTTTTTATTTGTAAGGGTATGCTGCTGTGCTGAAAACCATTTTATTCAATTTCATTATCGGTAATTCGGTATAGTAATAAACCGGGTGCTCCAGAATTGACTTTTTATTTGTTAAATATTTTAATACAGTTGATTGTGCTGAAAAGACTTGCGTGCTCCTTATGATGCCATACTATCAGTGTACTATACGATACCGTATTAAATATTTTAATATAGTCAATTTCGCTGAAAAGACTTGCGGCAGTTTAACAATTACGCTGAATTTAATTTCGATATATTGTCTGCGCTGTAATGCTTGCGCTGTTTTGTTTGCGACGAATTGACGTGATACCGGTGTCATACAGACGAGGCACACTGATGAGTCCTGGTAAGATGAACCACATGTCTGTGTCTTCTGTTGGCACCCTTTGCAGACTGTGTGAGTGGCCTTTCAGCACCATGCATTTCTGCTTAAAGTTGAACCAACATAATATTCTATGGTGATTTGCATATACAGCCCATGATGCTTTGCATTATGGGGGTATGTGTGATTTTGTATTGCTCCTCAACTCAATGCTTTTTCTTTTAATAACAGGTTTTTTTCAGCAGATCAGTGGAGTTGCCATGGGTACCAAGATGGTCCTAACTTTGCCAATCTGTTTGTGGGTTGGGTGGAGGAATAGTTTTTTCTCACCTTCACAGGGATTGTGCTTGAACTCTACAAATGCTACATAGATGACTGCATGCGGGCCACCTCCTGCTCCAGAGAGACCCTCCAAGTCTTCCTGGATAAGTTTACCATGGCCCATCCATCCCTTCAGTACACTGACGAAGTATCTTCCTGTATACTGCCTTTTCTGGATATTAAACTCTCTGTGCAGAACCCTGGTCTGAAGACATCAGTTTATTATAGCCCCCCTCCCGACTCACACAGCTTCCTCCTCCACATCTTCTTCCATCCCAAACATGTTAAGAATGACCTGCCATATTCAGTTTCTTAGACTTCACAGGTTATGCAGTGAAGATGATGATTTTGCTGAGTAGACTCAGATAATGTATAGTTTTTTCATTAACAGGAGGTACCCTAAAAGCACAGTGGACAGAGCACTCTCCAGGGTCAGTAACATGCCCTGTAACCTTGACCCCTGTAGGGAGGATACTGTCACGCAACAATGCATTTCACTAGTACTTCCCTTTCATCACAGTACACCTTTTCTTCACAGGATCATCACTAGTAACTTTCCAATTTTGCAAACTGACCCCAATATCAGTGCTTCCTTTACAGAACTACCCATTGCCTCCTACCGCTGACCACCCAACCTGCAGAATCTCCTGGTAAGAAGCAGCCTACCTACTCCTAACAATTCATCTCTACTACATATCAAACCTTGCAACAGAACTACTATACCTGCAAATTATTTTCTAGTGTGACTGAAATTTGGGGGCCACAGGTGTTTTTCACATCATCAAGGAGTTCTCATGCACCTCCACGCATGTGGTACATTATATTCTTTGCAGGAAGTGTGTAGCTATTTACATCAAAGAAACTGGTAGATGCCTGACTGACTGTTTTAGGGAACATTACAGAGCAGTCACGAATGGAGACACTGATAAACCCATTGTATCCCACTCTACCTCCAGGGACCACAGTGTCAATGATCTTTCTGTTTGTATCCTTCAGCAGGGTTTCCAGGATGCTGACCAAAGGAAAAACATGGAAACCAAACTGATCATCTGCCTTGGCTCCCAGCAGCCCTCTGGTTTAAATGATAAACTTATTTTCTACTCACATCTTTTAGCCACCCTTTGTTTTCCCTACAGTCTGTTTGTATTTGTGCACATCCATTTTCATTTTCACCAGATGTCTCCATCTCTGTCTCCTCTGAGCCTTCTTACTAGGCCTTGTTAATTAGACCTCACCTAGGGGCTTATCTAGCTCATTCGCTCCTGTTATGCCTTGTCATTCCCATCATCAGCAGTGATACTCTTTCTACATTTAGGCAGCCCCATCCCCTGATTACATTAAATTATCCATAGATCACCTGCAGCCCCATCCAAGACCTTGCATTATAATTATGCTACTTTTTGGGCAGGGCTGCAGCACTCCATGGCCGCTTGGCTCCTACCAGGAAGGTACGAGCCGAGCTTTACGAGTGAATTATTTTAAAACCCAGGGCACAAAAAAATGTAATCACAGGCTGAAAAAGCTTCACGGGCAGGCAGCTAATGTGTATGAGTTGCCTGCCCAATCATGTCAAGAGCTCTTTAAAGATCAATAGAGGTATGTAATAGAAATTTCTGAACTCTACTGTTAGCACGGTTGCTTTTCTTCTAAAATCTAATAAACATATTATGCAAAAAAAATATATATATATATAAACAGAAAGAAGAACCTACATTCACACATAAAGAGTACAAAATATTGATTTTACAATTGCAGGCTACTATAGGTGCCGGAACAGGGGGGACCACTAGGGCCACGGCCTTACCACTTTCATAAATGGCCCTATCACTTTTTGCTATCAAATAAATGTATTTAATAGGGGAGAATTTATGTCTTACATCCTTGGCCCTATCACTTTTCAAACTGTTCCGGCACCAGTGCAGGCTACCCATAAAGATGAACCTACATTTCATGAACTCATAGGTCACTTTTTCACAGTATGTGGTCCTTATTACGATGCTTTCTAGAATCTTTTTTTTTTTTTTTACATTCTCTGTTTATCATGCTTCATGCCACCAACCTGCCTCCTTCGTCCATCTTCCAGCCCCAGCCCCATCACCCAACTTCTCTGGGACTTACCCTGCTCCATCCTGATAAATGGATATCTGCTATAATTAAACCCAGTCATAAATCTGGCATTAAGGAGGTGGTCTCTAATTTTCATCCAATATCTTTATTGGCCCACCTACCAAAAATTAGTTTATGACCAAGTCACTTTATACTTCAGTAAATATAACCCGCTACAATTGCTCAACATGGATGTCATGCTACACATAATATGGAGACAGCCTTGATGAGTTTCACCGGGTGTGTGCATGGTGCCATTGATCGGGGCCATGTCGCAGCTGTTTTTTGTGGACCTCACCAAGGCTTTTGACCTAGTTGATCAGACTTATTGAATAAATCTCTGCTGAATACTAATTTTTCACAAGCTGTGTCATGCTGGTTTTTTAATTATCTGTCAGGGAGATGTCATAAAATGTCAACAGAAGGATGCAGGTCGGATTCTCTTTCTATTATATGTGGGGTTCGCAAGAGCTCAATCCTGGAACTGCTCCTTTTTTCTTTATTTCTAAATTCCATTCCAAAAACTTGTAAATCTTCTGAAGTATTACTTTATATAGATGATGCGGTAATCTTTTTTCTGATTTAAATGCAAGGATAAAAGTTAATAAAGTCTAAAATGATTTTAATTGGTTTCAGCATTGGTTTCAGACATATAAAATGGTTTTGAATTCTAAAAGAACAAACAAACTGATGGTATTTTCTGGTTCAAATACAGAAAGAGACTCAGACTTGTCCATTGTGGATTGAATGGTGATGTCATTGCACATGTTAATAGAATTATTTGGGAGTAATTCATGATAACTCCTCATCTTTTGAACATGTTAAATATGTAACACCATTCATCAAAGGCTGGGTCTGTTGATTAGGGTTAAACATTTTCTTATTCCACAGTCTCATAAATTGATAGCTCATCACTTCCTACATTCAGTTCTTGACTATGGGCCACCATTTTTGCAGCAGCTAATCTTGGTACTATGTCTAAAGTCTGGATTGTATATAATAGTATCAGTAGGTTTATAACTAACCTTCCTAGATCCACACATCATTGCTTTTTGTAGTCAACTGTTGGTTTCCTCCCTCTTGAAGACTGATGTAAACTACATCTTGGTATAATGTTGCAGAAAGATGTTCTCAATCTTCTTCCTGAATCTGTTTCTGGCATGTTTAGCAGGACTTAAAACTGCCATGAGACAAGATCTCAGAATACAAGGCCTTATAATATTCCATTTATTAAAAATATCTTCCACTCAAAGACCTTTTTTGTATAGGGCCCCCAACTGTATAAACTGATGCCAAAAGAACTTGTTAGATGTCCCACCTTGACCTTGTTTAAAGCCCATTTAAAACAATGGCTTCTCCAACAGAGTATTTGTCCATGCTTTCAATAATGTATTATTTGTGTGCATTTGTATGTATGATCTTGTCACTACTTGGAACAGACAGAGATGTTCATTAGCTTACAAGTATAAAAAATAAAATGAGAAAAAAAAATATTCAACACCATGACTTACCTCCCATGGTGGGGCTCTTTCATCTGGGTCCATAGGGGTATCTCAGATCCTTCAAGGCAACTCAAGTCAGTGTGTCTGCAGAGTGGTGCCACAGTCAGTGGTGTGAGGCCTGCAAGCTAAGGCAGAGTTATCCTGCTCAGCTGTTTTTTTTTTCTTTAGTTCCTCCCAGCCCAAGATGGAGGCAGGCCAGGGGAGCCAAGGGGCATGCGCATGCTGAGCATGCATGTTCCTCCAACTTCTGATCTACATCTCCCCTCCCTGGTGTCCTCAGCTGCACTGGCACCCATAGTCATCCTGGTGGGAGTAGAGCAGCAAAGATGACAACCCTTCCTCCCTGGAGGAGGAGAGCATCCATAGGGACGCTTGATCCTCCTCCCTCTAGCTAGCCCCTGACAACCCAGGCTCGTTCCCGAACCCGGGTCCCTGACATCGCCACTGTGCCGACCACTGATGCTTTCTAGATTCAAATGATTTTTATACTGGTTTTATTTGTCTTTTTTGTACAGCAAGAATGCTCTCTATTTTGGGTTTCTGGATTCCATTATACTCATTTCAGCAGCCAGCTTTCAAAAAATGTTTTATACCATATCAATTTAATCTGTGTCCTGGAGCGGACCTCTAAGTAGACTGGTGGTCTCTTACTCTCTCTCTCATGCACAGACAGAAGGCCAGGCAGAAGCAGGGAGGGGAAACAACCAACACAAAGAGTGAAACCATAACAAAAGATGTGTATCTCTGTACATTGTTAGTGTAACATAAGTAGTATAATTGGTGGTAGACAGTATGGGGCTGCCTGACATGCTGTGACATAGCATCATGCTCTGACTCCAAGATGGCAGAAGCCATCCAGGAGAACTCTCGGGCATTAATCTGGATGACATTCTCTTAGAAGTGGGGGAGGGCTTGGCACACAATCTTGAAGTGACATATAGAGAGAGGGCTGGTGACAGTGTCACAAGCAACACAGTGACTTGTTGCCTAGCACCCGTCAGGAACATCATAAGTAGTGGCCAATAAGCAGGGTGGTTTGTGGGAAAAGGGCCTGGGGACAAAAGCCACCTTGGATGGAACCAGTCGTACCCAGGGCCAGCCTTAGCTAGAAACATAGAAACATAGACTTTGACGGCAGATAAGGACCGCTTGGCCCATCTAGTCTGCCCATTTCCCTACCCACAGGATAGGCCGCAGATCCTAGTTAACCAACAGCCTATTTCATCCTACCCCCCACAAGAATTGCCTTATGTCTGTCCCATGCATTCTTGAATTCTCCCATAGTTTTAGACCCCACAACCTCCTCAGGAAGGCTGTTCCATGCATCCACTACCCTCTCTGTGAAATAATACTTCCTCACATTGCCCCTGAACCGCCCTCCTTCTATCTTTAAATTGTGTCCCCTTGTTCTTGCAAGTCTCTTTTTCTGAAAGATGCTACCCTCTTGGACTTTGTAGATTCCACTGAGGTACTTAAAAGTTTCTATCATGTCCCCCTCTCCTTCTTTCCTCAAGGGTATACATATTAAGCTCCTTAGTCTCTCCTCATCTGGCTTCTCTTGCAGACCCTGTACCATTTTAGTTGCCCTCCTCTGGACTACCTCTATCCTGTCTATGTCCTTGCGGAGATGGGGTCTCCAGAACTGGACACAGTACTCAGATGGGGTCTCACCAACTGTCTGTACAGAGGATAACAACTTCCTGTTTTTGCTGATGATGCCTCTCCCTATACATCCCAGTATACTCCCAGCCCTCCCTACTGCCTTCTCCATTGCTTGCTAACCTTAAGGTCATCTGATATGATTACCCCAGGTCCCTTTCCTTTTTGTTGTTGTTACTACCTCCCCACCCATTGTGTATTCTTCCCTGGGTTCTTGTTTCCCAGGTGCATTATTTTGCACTTCTTTGCATTGAATCCTAGCTGCATACTTCTGACCATTCCTCCAACCTTGCCAAGACCCTTTTCATCCTTTCCATGCCTCCTTGTGTATCAACCCTGTTGCAGATCTTTGTGTCATCTGCAAAAAGGCATACTTTTCCTTCCAGTCCCTCTGCAATGTCACTGATGAAGACATTAAAAAGGACTGGACCCAATACTGAACCCTGCGGTACCCCACTAGTAACCCCTCTTTCTTCAGAGTGGACTCCATTTACAATTACATTCTGTGTCCTGTTGTGCAGCCAATGTTTTACCCAGGCTACCACCCTGGGACCCACTCCCAGGCTGGTTAATTTGACTATTAATCTTTTGTGTGGGACTGTGTCAAATGCCTTGCTAAAGTCTAGGTAGGCCATGTCCACAGCTCCTCCCTGGTCTACTACTTTAGTCACCCAGTCAAAGAAATCTATTAGATTCGTCTGACATGACCTTCCCGCTGTGAACCCATGCTGCCTTGGGTCCTGTGCTCCACTGGCCTCTAGGTACTCAACTATTCTTTCCTTCAAGTGACTCCATCACTTTCCCACCACAGAGGTCAGACTGACAGGTCTGTAGTTTCCTGCCTCTGTCTTGGTCCCACTTTTGTGAAGGGGAATCACATCCGCCTTCCTCCAGTCCTCAGGTACCACACCATCCTCCCATGATTTATTAAAACAGTAGCCAGTGGTTTCACTAGTTCCTCCTTAATTCTTTTAGAATTCTGGGGTGAATTCCATCAGGACCCATTGCTTTGTCCACCTTCAGTTTAGGAGTTCTTGCAGAACCCTTTCTTCTGTGAAAGGACTGGGATCGACACCCTATCAAAGTGCTTCTGTTAATTAGATTAGGCACTTCCCTCCTCTTTTGTGAATTCTGAGCAGAAATATTCGTTCAGTGTCCTTGCTTTTCACTGTCCCCTCTGCCTCTGCCCACGTTCATTCTATTCAGCCTCACTATCCTCCCTTTGTCTTTCTCTCGCTCGCTGATGTATCTATAAAAGTTTTATCCCCTTCTTAACTGAGTTGGCTATCTTTTCCTCAGTTTGGGCCTTTGCTATTCTGACTTCCCTCCTGCTTCCTTCTGCCTTAACTGGTACAGCTCTCTGTCCTGCTCCTTCTGTGTTTCCTATACTTCCGAGATGCTATCTTTTCTTCCTGACTTTCACAGCCACCTCTTTTGAGAACCATAGTGGCTTTTCTTTCGTTTTGATTTGTTTATTTGCTTCACACAAAGGCTTGTTGCCTCTGTGATGGCAGTTTTGATGATTCCCCATTGTTGCTCCACACCTCCTTCTAGCCTGTTTGCTAGTGCTTTTCTGAGGCACTCTCCCATCTTGCCAAAGTCAGCCCTCCTAAAGTCCAGTACCCTCACTTTTGTATGGCTTGACTCTGTAGCTGAGTTTAACATGAACCACACTGTTTGATGGTCACTTGTCCCCAGATGGCAACCCACTTCTAGATCTGAGATCCTCTCACTGCCCCCGTTTGAGAGTACGAGGTCTAAGATTGCTCCCTCACAAGTGGGTTCTGAAACTAGCTGTCTGAGGCCTGCCACCTGTAGGGCATCAAGAATGGCCCTGCTCTTGGATGTGGCTGCAGCAAATGTGCTCCAGTTAACATCTGGCATATTCAGGTCTCCCATCAACAGTATCTCCCCTTTCTCTGCCATTCTAAGAATGCCTTCTATCATATCCTTGTCCATTCCCTCCCCCGACAAGGGGGTCTGTACACAACCCCTGTGTGGATTGTGGTGCCCTTTCCAGTCTCCAAGGTGACCCACAGTGCCTCCTCTCCTCCCTGTTTACTCTTTTGTTCACTGCTTTTATCCCTTTCTTTACATAGAGAGCTACTCATCCCCCTCTTCTCCCCTGCCTGTCTCTCCTGTAGGTTATGTACCCTGGTATGTTAACATCCCAGTCATGGTTCTCTGTGTACCATGTTTCTGTGACTGCTATGATATCCAGGCATCCCTCTTCCATCAAGGCCACCAGCTCAGGGAGCTTGTTGCCCAGACTATGGGCATTGGTACTCATTACCCTCCATTTCCTGATGGCCTTACTCCCTTTGCCCACCCCTGTCCTTCTTGCCTTTGTCACTTTCTCCATTTACCCTGCCCTTCTCCCTATCGACACCTCTATGTTGGTGTTTGCCTTACTACCGTGATTATTTGGGGGCTAGGATTTCCCTGCTCCTTTCCAGTGCCTCCCCCCTTGGCTAGTTTAAATGCTTGCCAATGAAGCGACTAAACCTATCACCTAGGATCCTGGTTCTCCTCCCGGACAGATGCAGCCCATCATGCAGTATAGGCTTGCATCACTCCAGGTGGACCCCCAGTCCCCAATGAAGCCAAATCCCTAGGCTCACACCAGGTTTTCAACAACTGATTGAATCCCATGGTGCAAAACAACCTAGCCTCTCTATGCCATACATGGGCAGCACCTCTGAGAGAAGGTTACCGTGCGTGCTACTTGACCTAAGGCCCTCCCAATTCCACAAACTCTTTCTGCACTTCTCTAATCCCTTTCTTAGCCAGGTCATTTATCCCTAGGTGGACAATGACATCCAGCTCCATCCCTGTGCAGCTGCTGCAGCAATCCTGAGATTCTCCCTGTCCCTCAAGCCATGGCGCCAGGCAGGCACCTTACCTCCTCTCCCCTTCCTCCCCAGTTCTACCTTCCTAACAATGGAGTCCCCACCAGGAGTTTGTTTCCTTCCCTGCAGGGTCTCCTGCCACCCTCCTGTGGGTCTCCTTTGTGGAGTTCCCAACATCCTCCTTGGTCTCCACTGTGGATGCCTCCATAGGAACCACACTTTGCCAGAATGGCATAGGAGTGTGAGAGGTACAACTGGAGGGATGCCTCTGTTCCACCCCTCTCACCCTCCCTGAGCCCACTGTGGTCCAACTGCTCCTTTTCTTGGCAACCTCTGAGGCAACAGCAGTGGCACTGGTGGTCCCTGGATGGAAGAGGAGGTCCCACAAATCCTGACCAACTCAGCTTGAGATGAGCAACCTCCTCCCTCAGCCCAGAGGTGCCTGCAGATGGGACACCGCATCCTCAGAGCGTCTCCCAGAAGGCAGCTGCTCCACAGCCACTGCACTGCACCACTCCAATCATGTCTTATTTCTGGCCCCTTAACTGTTTGCAATCCTTACTCTTTCCTCTGTTTTTTTCTCTCTCTCCTTACTTTCTGTCTGTGTGCCCTTTAAGCTCCTGATTGTCCTGTTCTGAGACAAAATATCCTATATTTCTCAGTAGACCACTTACTTGCTCAGAGGCAGACCTCAGCAGCTAGAGGGGGCCGGAGAGCTACTCTTGCCCTTCTAGGATGGTGGGTCTTTGGTGGTTCTGTGATCACTCACTTCCTGCTCCCAAACAGGAAGTTCCTGTTGTCAGTCAAATCCTGTGCCTATAAAAATAGAACTAGCTTTGGGAGGGGAGGGAAGGAGGGCAATATAGTCCCAGCAGAGAAGTCCAGTCACACAGCAGTCCTTTCTCCTGGTGTCTTCTGCCAAGCTAGGTGCAAACTGTGCCCCTGCACCTTGGGGGCCCATACTTTATGCCTAAGTTTTGTTAGAAATGAAAATGTTTACCAGCAAATGAAAGTGGAAGACAACTGTCTCTGTTACTGTTACAAAAGGTGGAGGGCAGCTTTGCTGCAGTGGAAAAGATTAGGTTGAGTAAGTGCTAATGGTGTTAATGGCCATACTTTAAACCTCCCAGGTTGACTGCTTTCACAAACAAAGGGCTATACTGACAAGAGAACTTGTTTGAAACCTGGACGTATAGCTGAAACAATGAAAGATATGACAAAATCTGTTTCAAAAGTATGTGAGCACTCAAAGTGCCTCAAAAACCTGACCAGCACAGAGCAAAACTGGATTTCCTGATAGGGACCCTGAAAACCTGATCACCAGGTAAAAAAAACTGACAGGTGGCAACCTTACTGATGTCCCATTATACTCCTCTCCATTCTCTCTCACTCACAGCTCCAGGAAAGTCAAGTTCTCTAACTTGTTTGCAAATCAGAGATTCAGAAGTGTGTGTCCAGTGATGATATCCCTGTCCTTACAGAAATGAAAACATAGAAACATAGAATTTGACAGCAGATAAGGACCGCTTGGCCCACCCAGTCTGCCCATTTCCCTACCTAATGGATAAGCTGCAGATCCTAGTTAACCAGCAGCCTACTTCTTTCTACCCCAACCCCCTAGAATTGCCTTATGGCTGTCCCAAGCATGCTTGAATTCAACCACTGTTTTTGACTCCACAACTTCCTCCGGAAGGCTGTTCCATGCATCCACAACCCTCTTTGTGAAAAAATACTTCCTTACATTACCTCTGAGCCGCCCCCCCATCTTCAAAATATGCCCCCTTGTTCTTCCACACCTCTTTTTTTGAAAGATGCTACCCTCTTGGACTTTGTTGATTCCCTTGAGGTACTTGAAAGTTTCTATCATGTTCCCCCTCTCCCTCCTTTCCTCGAGGCTATACATATTAAGCTCCTTTAGTCTCTCTTCATATGCCTTCTGGTGCAGACCCTGCACCATTTTAGTTGCCCTCCTCTGGACGGCTTCCATCTTGTCTATGTCCTTGCAGAGACTGGGTCTCCAGAACTGCACACAGTACTCCAGATTGGGTCTCACCAACTGTCTGTACAGAGGATAACAACTTCCTGTTTTCTACTGGTGATGCCTCTCATATGCATCCCAGTATCCCCACCCTCCTTACTGCCCTCTCACATTGCTTCCCCCTTTAAGTCATCTGATATGACTACCCCAGGTCCTTTCCATTTTTTTGTTGTTAGTATCTCACCCCCCATTGTGTACTCTTCCCTGGGTTTTGTTTCCCAGGTCCATTACCTTGCACTTCTTAGCATTAAATCTAAGCTGGTGTACATTTGACCATTCCTCTAACCTTGCCAAGTCCCTTCTCATCCTTTCCACCCCACCTTGTGCATCAACTCTGTTGCAGATCTTTGCGTCATCTGCAAAGAGACATACTTTTCTTTCCAGTCCCTCTGCAATATAAACACAAAGACATTGAAGAGGACCAGTCCCAATATACTGAACCCTGCGGCACCCCACTAGTAACCCCCTTTCTTCAGAGTGGACTCCATTTACTATTACTCTCTGTGTCCTATTCTCCAGCCAATTCTTTACCCAGGCTATCATCTTGGGACCCACTCCCAGGCTGGCTAACTTGTATATTAATCTTTTGTGTGGGACTAAGTCAAATGCCTTGCTAAAGTTTAGGTAGGCCATGTCCACAGCCCTTCCCTGATCTACTACTTTGGTCACCCGGTCAAAGAAATCTATTAGATTCGTCTGGCATGACCTTCCCACTGTGAATCCATGCTGCCTTGGATCCTGTGCTTCTCTGGCCTCTACGTACTCGACAATTCTTTCCTTCAGAAGTGATTCCATCATTTTCCCTATCACTGAGGTTAAACTAACAGGTCTGTAGTTTCCTGCTTCTGCCTTGTTCCCACTTTTGTGAAGGGGAATCATATCTGTCCTCCTCCAGTCCTCAGGTACCACCCTATCCTCCCATGATTTGTTAAAGAGGGTAGTCAGTGGTGTCACTAGTTCTACCCTTAGTTCTTTTACAATTCTGGGATGAATCCCACCAGGCCCCATTGCTTTGTCCACCTTCAGTTTTAAGAGTTCTTTCAGAACCCTTTCTTCTGTAAATGGGCTGGTATCAACTTCTGTATCCAGAGTGTTTCTATTGTTTGTTTTAGGTACTTCCCCCTCTTCATTTGTAAATACTGAGCAAAAATATTTGTTTAGTATCTCTGCCTTTTCACAGTCACCCTCTGCCCACCCCCTCCCTTTATTAAGCCTCACAATCCCTCCCTAGTCTTCCTTCGCTCCTCGATGTACCTAAAAAGGTTTTAGCCCCCTTCTTAACTGAGTTGGCTATCTTTTCCTCAGTTCGGGCCTTTGCTGTTCTGACTGCCTTCCCAGCTTCCTTTTGCTTTAACTGATACAATTCTCTGTCCTGCTCCTTCTGTGATTCCTTGTACTTTCTGAATGCTTTCTTTTTCTCTTGAACCTTCACTGCCACCTCCTTTGAGAACACAGTGATTTCTTACATCGTTTTGTTTTGTTTATTTGCTTCACACAAAGGCTTGTTACCTCTGCGATGGCAGTTTTTATTATTCCCCATTGTTCTTCCACCCCTCCTTCCTGCCCATTTGCTAGTGCATTCCTTAGGCACTCACCCATTTTGGCAAAGTCAGCCCTCCTGAAGTCCAATACTTTTGCCTTTGTATGGCTTGACTCTATTGCTGTGTTTATTGTGAACCATTCTGTTCGATGGTCGCTAGTTCCCAGATGGCTACCCACTTCTACATCTGTGATCCTCTCTCCATCTCCATTTGAGAGAACCAGGTCTAAGATTGCTCCCCCTCGAGTGGGTTCCAATACTAGTTGTCTAAGGCATGCCCCCTGTAGGGCATCTAGAATAACCCCACTCTTAGAAGTGGCTGCTGCAACTGCACTCCAGTTAACATCTAGCATATTCAGATCACCCATCAGCAATATCTCCCCTTTATCTGCCATTCTAAGTATACTTTCTATCATTTCATTGTCCATTTCCTCCCCCTGAGAGGGGGTCTGTATACAACCCCTGTTCGGATTGTGGTGCCATCGCCTGCCTCCAAATTGACCCACAGTGCTTCTTCTCCTCTCTGTTTACCCTTTTGTTCTGTTGCTTTGATTCCTTCTCTTATGTAGAGAGCTACTCCTCCTCCTCTTTTACCCTCCCTGTCCCTCCTATAGATAGTGTATCCTGGTATGTTTACGTAGTAGTACCATACTTGCTTAAGTTCTTGTTTCAGGCTCAGTCAGATTAATTTCCAATGGTGAAGTAAAATAATTCACTGCAGTCAATGGCACTAATTAAAAGATGCTGGTTAAACTAGCAGACTTGGTACTGCTTTATTAATACAGGACAGGAGGGTTAGTTTGTTGTAAATGTTGGATGTGGGGGGGACACAGGGAATGGAGTAGTGGGGCCCGGAAGGGGGCTGCACAAGGGCCCAGAATTGTTAAGGCCAGCCCTGGTCATACCCATGCTCAACAGACCAACAAAAAAAGTGCCCCCTCCTCCACTTCCTGAACACAGGATCCATTAGAAGGGACTTGGCAAGGTTGGAGGAATGGTCAGACATATGGCAACTTAGATTCAATGCAAAGAAGTGCAAAGTAATGCAGCTGGGAAACAAAAACCCAGGAGAAGAGTACACAATAGCAGGGGAGGTACTAACAACAACAAAAATGGAAAGGGACCTGGGGGTAGTCATATCAGATGACTTAAAGGTGGGTAAGCAATGTGAGAAGTCAGTAAGGAGAGCCAGGGGGATAGTGGGATGCATAGGAAGGGGCATCACAAGTAGAAAAAGGGAAGTGGTTATCCCTCTGTACAGACAGTTAGTGAGACCCCATCTGGAGTACTGTGTGCAGTTTTGGAGACCTCATCTACACAAGGACATAGACAGGATGGAAGCAGTCCAGAGGAGGGCAACTAAAATGGTGTAGGGTCTGCATCAGAAACTATATGAAGAGAGACTGAGAGAGCTTAATATGTATACCCTTGATGAAAGGAGGGACAGGGGGAACATGATAGAAACTTTCAAGTAGCCGGCCGCCGGTATGACAATCAGGATTTCCGCTTGCGGCGCGGCGACGGGTTGGGAACAGATCCGGATCGTCAGAGGGCGGCTGGGGAAGATTGAGCGTCTGATGGGCAGCCTCCCTTCTCCGGGGAGGGTGCGGGCAACATTCGGAGTTCTGGGACTCCTGGCGGAGGCCAGGAGAACTCGCATACCCGGCATTCAAGCGGGGGGTGGGAGGTGGGGTGGGCGCTGGCGTCATTACTGCGTCCCCGCCTCCTCAGGGGAGGGAATATGGGAGGAACAAAATCACGCCTTGCGCCTCGGTGACGCTCTGCCCCAGGAAAGCCCTGATTGGCCACATAGCCGTTCCCCAACCAGTCACAGTTCTGTGGTCCGATAAGGGTTGGAATGGTGGCCCCACTCTCTGGGGGTAAGCCAGGAGATGACCGGGAGATGGCAATTTCCGGTGGCGGGAGCTCCAGCGAGTCCGTGACCAGAGTCGATGGTCGACGAGAGGCGTGGGGAAAAAAATAGGACAATTAAAAAAAAAAAAAAAGAAACTTTCAAGTACTGTACCTCTAGGGAATCACCAAAATCCAGGAGGGTAGCATCTTTCAGAAAAAGGGATGTGTAATAACAAGGGGGCACAATTTAAAGATAGAGAGGGGACGGCTCAGGGGTAATGTGAGGAAATTTTTCACGGAGAGAGTGGTGGATGCATGGAACCGCCTTCCTGGGGAGGTTGTTGGGTCTAAAACAGTGGGGGAATTCGAACATGCATGGGACAGACATAAGGCAATTGTAGTGGGGGGTGGCAGGAAGTAGGCTGTTGGTTAACTAGAATCTGCAGTTTATCCAGTAGGTAGGGAAAAAGGCAGACTGGGTGGGCCAAGTGGTCCTTATCTGCCATCAAAGTCTATGTTTCTATGTTTCCCCGAGTAAACTGTAGTGCCAGACTGGAAAGGGGCCCTGCCTCAAATGAGGGCTGAGGGGTGAAGTGTGGGAGCGGTGAGTCATGAAGAAAGGGTGGGCAGCTGGCAAGCAATAGAAAAACCCGAAGATGAGCCTAGTGAAGGAGCATAAATGGATCAAATAAAGAACACATACAAATAAATGCATAAATAATAACAACTGCAGTTTACCATTGCTGTTAACCTTTTAATACAGGTTCCTTAATGTATTTTTCAAACACAATAGTGCTACCACTAACATAGACAGCTGGAGTATGTTTTGACTGTGAGACAACCCTGCCTTATGGCCACTTACACCTAACCTGAGAGTAAACCATGTGATTCAGTTTTCGGAGTGATCAGCCGCCCCACCCCCCCAATGCCCCAACCTTCAATAGCCACTAAATTTATTGCTTAAGAAACTTGAAGGGTATTTCTGGGACACCAGCAGAACATTCTGTAATAACAAGGATGCAAAATTTGCAATTTACTTAAGAAACTAAGTTGTGGAAGCCAGACCAATGTTGCCATGGCTGCCCTGCTGCTTGTAACACTGGTGATCCAGGTTTGGTAACACGCCTGGGCCAGTGAAGAACTGTCGGGAAGGAGTAGTTGACCATTCCAGAGAATGCTGTCCTTCTGGGGTGGGTGGGTATGTGCCTCTCACTACAGTACTGCCCCTTGGGTGGTCACAGGTAGTAATGCAGTTGGGAGACCACTCCTGTTCAATTGGGGAGTGCACACAGATGACAGTGCTTCACTACTAACATCGCTCACAGAAACTTCAAGTGCACACTCGGGGTGGGAGAAAACTGGAGGAACAAATGGTAGCCAGGAGGCAGATGAAGCCATGCCAGCCTCCTAGAACCATCACTGGTCCTCTCTCCACCCCGTCCTCTCCATTACTGGTTCACAAGGACTCCATAATAGCTGGCCAGGTAAGAAGGGGATTTCCAGTCATTGTGCTGTAAGGTGAGGCCCTACCCAGGGGGATCGTGGGGGGTACCAGGTCTGTAGGTGAGGTGGTACAGTAGGAGAAGGTGACTGGAAGTAGACTCAGAAATCAGTCAGCAGGCTTGTGGCATCGGTGGAAGGAGGTCTGACTGGTTGGGCCATGAGTAAGAAAAAGTATTTTACAGAAAGAAAAAAAAAGAAAAAAAAGCACTTCACTCAGTTTAAAGAGGCACATCTGATTTTTTTAAGGGGGGTATAAGGCCCCCGTGTAGCAGTGTGATTTACAAAACTGAAATCTGCAGTTCATATATCTAGATCCTCCTTGATGACGCACGAGTAGTGTGAAATCGGTCGAGGTTTGGGATTCTGTACCGCAGGGTGGCCTTGCAATTTTACTGCCTTTAATAAAGTCATAGCGATTACCTGCTGTGCCATTGTTTTTTTGCTTTAGTTCATGCAGCTTCCCTGAAGACCCCAGGCAGCTCTCTTCCTTTAGCTGTTGGCAGGTTTAGAAATTATTTTTACATGTCTCGCAAATCCTGAGTGCAGGCAGTTGTACATTACTCAGCAAAGGCCAGCTGGGGATGTTTTTGACAAATTATTTACCAGTATAGCCCAGATGAGATGCAGCATCTCATTTTCAATGGAATCATGTGTCTAACCATTTCTACAGCTGGGTGCAGGGGAGCACTAAGAGGTTATATGACTTGCTCAAGGTAATACAGTGAGTATTTGGCTTTGGTAGGATGTGAACCTAAAATTTCCCAATTCCAAAACCAGTGCATGAACCACTAATGCTGCCTCTCTGCCTGTAACCTGAAGTGGTCCTAGCCCTTTTAAGGGTGACTTGGTGAGAAGCCCCATGCACATCAATTTCAATAGCTCGTTGACAGCATGAATTTATGTGAAACATCAAAAAAATGCAAGTAAAGCGCATACTGTAAACAAATAATATTTTAAAGAATGGCCCTCAATGGCTTGAAAATGCTAAAATGTCTATTCTCTTTGAAAACAATATTTTAGTTAGTACGATCTTTATTTTTTTCTCCTTGGGTTTCATCTTTGAATTTCTCTGAGTGTCCCTCTGTAGTAATGCTTTTTGCAGGGGGCTTGCAGTAACACCCATTATAGCTGTGGGTGTGGCTACAGCTCGAACAACAATCAAGAAGAAGAAATACAATTTTAGTCCAATCATCCTTGGCAGCAGCTGTGAGGCATGACCCTTTCTGCCTGCCTGGGACATCAAAGCCCAACATATCACAAAAGGGCATTGGTTTCAAATATCACAATCCAGCCAGCTATGATGGGAGAGCCTCTGACACAAAGGAACCAAGCATTCTAATTTAACAAGTCTGTAATTTCATTAGCTGAATTTTGTAAATGAGCGGTACTAATGATAGAGCAGACCCTGGCTCCAATATCTCCGGCAATAGACATGACTTGCAACCACTGCCCCCCAGATAACCTCATCTCATGTGCAAGTTAATTGACATCTTGAACGGCACTGGCTAAAGGGCACACTAACTGCTGCTCTGAGGCCGAGAGGGAGAGCTGTAGTTTCCTATACAGTTGGAGGAGGATAGGCATTTGCAGAATACTAGTTTCTAATAGATTAGTTCACTTTTTTTCTTGCAATTAATCTTTTTAATTGGCATGTTCTATTTTTCACAGTACTGCACAGGGGCATATGCAGCATTACTATAGAATGAACAACTCATAAAGCATTGTATTTTTTAGTTCCCTTTTTTAATCAGTCACATATTGTTTTTTCTTAAAGGTCAAACAGATTCTCAAATGGAAACTGCCCCCTCACACACGTACACACTCCTACACATAGATCTGTGCACTTACTTATTAGTATGGTCCCCTAACCTACACTGTAAGTGAATCGTATTGTTGTGATTATGTTTACTGCTGCCTGCCTTGTGCTGCATTACCTACTTCCATTAATGCTGATTGTGCTGCCCTGATTGTAATGTCACATTTTAGCACTGAATGTTCTGTCTTGTTCTCAATGCTGTTATTGTACATACAGTACTCTAACTCTCCTAGGTTGGGCCTGACAATAGGCATTTGCATGCCTGGTGTCCTGAGAGGCTAAATGACTTGCTCAGTGTCACATGGTGAACATTTTGCAGTAGCTGCTCCTTGCTACTTTTAAATTGCTTCTTATTAATTTCACTTAGTATCAGGTTATTTTTTTTCTTTCAACTTCTAAGGGGCTAGCAGGGCATTGTTTTGGGGCTGTTGGAATTTTGAAAACAAATTTAGTGTGCTGTAAGTGGGCTGATTTGTCTTGTTTCGCTTGGTAGCAGGCTGAGTTTTTCTTATTACTTCTTAAAAGGGGCTAGCAGGGAACTGTTTGGGAGCTACTGAAACTTTGAAACCTATTTTGGTGTGCTTTAAGTGGAGCTGTCATTTCTTTGAATTGGAAACCTATATCTTCTAATTTCAAGCCTATTTTAGCGTGTTGGTGAGGCTGTTTGAACTGGAGACCTGTTTCTTCTGGTATCAAACCAATTGTATGTGCTTTTAGTGGAGTTGTGGTTGTTTTTTGCTGTCTTCACTAGCTGCAAAGGTTAGTGCATAGTAGGGGAAGGGTGCTAATTGTCTGACCAGGGGCCTCAGCTACCTGATTGTTTCTGGAAGGCACAGGCTGTTCCGCCCCTCACCCCACCCACCCCAAGTACATCATTTCCTTTATACAGGGGGTTCTGACATCACTTCCCCAAAAGGGCAAAGGACATGCACCTGTCATAGCAGAAGCAGATGTCCAGGAAAGGAACAGCAGCGAGTGAAGAGGTGACTGCTGTCTCCATGGAAGGGAAGTGACTGCGACACAAGGAGCTTTCATTTTTACCTGTTTGCATTGTGGAAAGGAGGGGAGGCGTTAGAAGGAGGCTGTGCAATAGTTGCTTACAGTTTCTTTTTTGGTGTGGACAGGAGGGATAGGAACTTAAAAGGCAGCTCAGTCTATCTAAAGTGTATGACAAAGGGGGTAAGGGAAATTGAGAAAAGGAGAAGAATGTTTTACAATGATGGGGGGGGAGAGGGGAGACTTGGGGAAGCATTGGGTATCCTTCCTCTGCATGGATGGAGGGTCGCTGGTGGACAACGAGAGCAATGGGTGGGGTGGTAGGCAGCAACAACTGCGGTGCACCAATCTTCCTAAAAATTGCGAGGAGGGTGGTGGGATGTTTGGTGTGCAACCAAATAGAGAAACTTAAAAAGGAGATCAAGGGGCTGCAGGAGGAGCTAAGACAGGCAAGACAGACTGGAAGACTTTATAGCCCAACACTGGAGGAAGGGAGGAGGGAGATGAAGAGGGAGGGCTATTTGGGCCAACAGGGGGCAGGAGAGGGTCAGAAGAAGGGAAGCAGAGATGGGGAGCCCAGGCCAAGAAGAACAGCATGGGGGAAACCAGGTCAAGGAAAAGAAGATTACAGGAGGGAGGAGAAAGGGACTGGTGAGGGGAAGAGGAGAAGTGGTAACAGCCATGGAGTCGAAAGGAGGGAATCAGCTACTATGAGGAGAGAAGAAGCAGGCATTAGAGAGGGGTCTTCAGAAAATCATTTTGCAGTACTAGAGGAAAAGGAGGACGAGGGAGGTGATGGAATTGGAGGAGTAACTGATAGAAGTCTGGATGAAACTGGAGTGGGGGAAGTTCTGCTGGGGAATTACAAAAGGGGCAGAAGGGGGAACTACTGTGCAGGAGGAAGAGGAGGAGCTAGGAACAAGAGGTGGGGAGGAAGGGAAGCAATCAGTTGCTAAGAAAGGTGGAATCTTAGTGCTGGGTGACTTAATACTAAGAGGAGTCAGGTGGGGTCGCAAAGGAGAGAGGCATAGTCGCATTTGGGTGGAGGCCATGCTGGAAATGACAGCAGAAAGGGTGGAACAATCTGTTCTAAAATATGCTAGAAGGGGTATGGAGAAGCCTCATTTAATTATACATTTGGGGGTGAACGACCTGGCTGACAGGATAGTAGATACAGTACAGAGGCGGTTTGAAGAACTAGGACAATAATGTGAGGAGGCAGGAAGATCAGTAACTTTCTCAGAGATACTTCCAGTGCCCAGGGCAAGTACAGCAAGAAAGCTGAGAATAAAGGATTTTAATGAATGGCTGAGAACCTGGTGTCATGCTAAAGGGTATGGGTTGGTGGGGGGGGAGGAACTTGGGAGGACAGTAGTCTCTATGCCAAGGATAGATTACACTTGAGCAAGGAGGGAAAGAAAGTGTTGAAACAGAGGATGGAGGAGTACATAAAGGAAGTTGGGAATTTAAACTAGGAGCAGGGGGTGGCAAGTGGGCAAGGGACATGCAGAGACCACAGGTTTGGAAGCCATATGAGCTTACCCACCATAACAGTGACAAAGGACAAAGGGCAAGTACTAGTGGTTATGCCAGTAAAGGAGGGCAGAAGGTGAAGGGGTGGAAAGTGGTCACCCTGAATGCTAGGAGCCTTGGGAAGAAAACTACAGAGCTACAGACTCTCATGGCACAGGGAGAGGTGGACATTGCAGCCATCACCGAAACATGGGCTACCCAATACAATGACTGGGACCTGTCGATACCAGGATTACAGGATATTTTGTAGGGGATAGAGTGATTGGGAAGGGAGGGTGGCACTATATGTGAGTGAAGGACTGAAGTGTGTACAGGAGGAAGGGGAGGAGGAGGGTAGTACGGAGTCTCTATGGATGCAAATCCAGGACTCCAAGAATAGGACTCTCAGGATGAGAGTGGTGTACAAGCCGCCCTCTCAGACAGAAGAGTTAGATAGAGAACTAGCAGGACAGATCAGGAGAACCTGTGAGAAGGGTAGTGTGGTGATTGCGGGGGTCTTCAACATGTCAGGAGTGGATTGGAGTACCCCAACAACCAGGAATAGAAGGAAGCAGGTACTGCTGGATGCCTTCCAGGACAGCTTCCTGATGCAAATGGTCAGTGAACCAACCAAGTTAGGGAATACCCTTGACCTCATGCTGGCAAATGGGGAGTTTGTGGGGAACTTAGGGTGGAAGAACCAGTGGCGGGGAGTGACCACCACTCAGTATGGTTCACGTTGGATATGGGTAAGGAAGGAGTGGAATCTGGCACAAGGGTGCTGGACTTCAAGAGTGCCGACTTCAGGAGGATGGGGGAAGTGGTAAAAGGGTACCTGGCCAGAATTCAACCTAGTATGGGCACTAACCATTGGTGGGAGCTCATAAAGCTGGGGATAGTGGAGGCAACTAGAACCTGCAGCAAGGCCCAAAGCAAGAAGGCTAAGGCAAAGAAACCTAGCTGGGTGAGCAAGAAGGTCATGGAAAAGAGTTAAGGAGGAAAAGATCTGCCTTTAGGAGGTACAAAAAAACAAGGAGGGGAGAGGACAAGGAGGAGTACCTGAAAAAATCAAAGGAGGTGACAAGAGCAGTAAGGGCAGCCAAGGAGTCTCCGGAGCTCAGGCTAGTGCAGGCCATTGGGGGGAGGAGAAAGACTTTTTCAGGTACATCAGGGGAAAAAATGAACTGTAAGGACCATATAATAAGGATTAGGAAGGAGGGGGATGGGTGGAAGCAGGGGGTGATAAGGCAGAAGCACTAAACGATTACTTCTGCTTGGTACTTACTAAGGAGAAGAGGGGGTGATACTCAAGGTGGGAGGGAGGGCAGAAACAGAGGGGGAAGGGGTGACAGATGGGGAAATTATGGAGGGCAGGGTTCTGGAGGGTTTGAGGGCACTGAGGGTGGACAAGGCACCAGGCCCAGATGGCATCCACTCCAGAGTACTGAAGGAGCTGGTGCAGGTCATGGTGGGACCTTTGGCAGACCTATTTAATGCCTCACTACACTTGGGGTGTGTACCTCAGGACTGGAGGATGGCTCATGTGGTGCCCCTCCACAAGAGAGGCTCCAAGGATGAACCAGGGAACTACAGACCGGTGAGCCTACCATCCATCATGGGTAAGCTGATGGAGACTATCCTGAAGGAGAGGTTGATGGCCTTTCTGGAGGCCAAAGGACTACAGGACAGTAGACAGCATGGCTTCATAAGTGTCAGATCCTGCCAAACCAACCTGGTGGAGTTCTATGACTGGGTAAGTAGGCAACTGGATGGGGGCCATGCAGTGGATATCCTGTACCTGGATTTCAGTAAGGCATTCGACTCAGTGCCACATGGGAGGCTGGGAAGTAAGTTAGAAGGCACAGAGGTGGGTGCAAAGCTGGTGAGATGGGTAGGGAACTGGCCTCAGGGAAGGCAACAGAGGGCAGTGGTGGGTGGGGAGTAGGGTTGTCAGAACTAGTTCGGGAAACATTCGAACCCGTCTCGAACCCTGGTGTTCGAGTTCTAATTCAGAACTCGAACACTAGAGGGTTCGCAAAAGGGTTCGAATCAGTGTGAAACATCGCAATTCGCAACCTGCCCGATTTGAAACCAGCAGCCCCCGAGCTGCGACAGGGAGCGAGTGGTTGGAGTAGTCCATGGGGAAAAGCGGTGAGAGGTACTGGTAGTGGTCTGGTTTCAGTGAAGAGCGAGCCAGTGGATTGCCATCTAATGATGAAGCCAAACCAGACGCGGACGTACGATGGGGAGGGGAGGGTTACAAGAAGCGGGCGGCGTCACCGGCGTGTCTGTGTTTTAGGAACAAACAAGAGGATGAGGTGCTTTTGGTAAGCAGTAGTCGTTATTATCCAGAATCCAGATCAATTTTTGTACCAGGGGGAGGAATGGACTGGGAGCCTGAAGAAGAGCCTGGGGTGCAGCAGCTAGAGGTTTATGAAGAGGCCGGAGTAAAGGGCAAGTTGGGGAAGGGGAAGCTGCTGGGAGTATTCGAGCAGAACCAAGACAGGAAACACAGGACCTATGTTATGTTTACATTCAATTTCTCACAGTGACTGAAGTACTTGAAGAACGCTGGGAAGACTCCGTTAATAATATAGGTAGAAAAAGAGAATGTTTAAGTGAAGACGGTCAAGACGCCATTAAGGTTCTCCAGTGTCACAAACCTGTACATGCTGCTGAATATATTATGTTAATGTTTCTATGTTGTTGGGGTGGGGGGAATGGATGGTACTGTGGACTGCCATTCAGTGAGGTCGCGCCCGCGCCTCCGTATTTGTTGATCCCTCCCAGTCCCAGTTACTTACCACCTGACCATATGCTCTGCGGTCAGGTGGTGGTGAAATACGTTGGCAAACCCCGGCTGCAGCTCCATTCATTTAGTCCCATGAAGGAGTTGCAGGCGCAGCTTGTGCTACTATGCTCTGGGGCCGCTGGCTCTGCTAGTCTCTGCTAATGCTAATTGCTATTTGTGTCTTTTGCGACGAGTCGTTGTCATGTCACATTTTTCACAATAGTTGATTGATTTATTAGGAAAAGTACAAAATAAATAAAAAAGCTAAAGGGTGGATGGGGTGTGAAGAGGTAGGGGAGTGGACAGAGGAAAGCTAGCTGAGATTGAATAGTGGTGATGGCCTCAGGACGGGGGCAGAGGAAATTAAGAGCTAGTTGCTGAATATTTGTGAGAAACTGAGAATTCTTATTTCTCATTTTCACCTCAAATTCAATCAACAGTTCATCTCTCTGTCTGGCGTGACTCGTGACACACTTGGAGGAGGCGATCACCCTGGCTGGGGAGGTGAAGAAAATAAAACATTCAGATTTACTTGATTGAGAGGAAATTAAGTTTAACTTTAAATTAATGTGTGAAGTTGAGCGAAACATTTGAATTTGATGGCGTTTATTTACTACTTTAAAGTCAATAAAGAGGAGAAAAGAATTAAACCCTACTCCACAAAACAAAGTAAAAAAAATTGTCAGGGGACAGGATTCTGTCTAAGGACTGTACTGTGCTGAATGTTCTTCTCTTCCACCTAAAAATTCCTGTTTTTGGGTTTTTGACACAGTATTCCCTACTTGTGTGTTGTGCATGTGACTCCACTGTAGCCTACACAATAAAGTTTAGTGTTGAGAGGAGAGGCAGAAAAATCTCTTTCCTTGGGTTGTGTGTGTGTGATTCCATTTTCTGTGGTCAGCCAATCACCCTGGTCAGTTTTGTGGTGGCATTATCCTTAAATGCATGACAGAAGCCTAGAAATATATTTGCCTGTTGGGAAGAGAGACAGAAAAATCTCTTTCCTTGGGTTGTATATGTGTGTGTGAGTGTGACTCCGTCTCCTGTGGTCAGCCCATCTGCTGTGTGCCTGTTGACTGCACTGTACCCTACCCAGTGTGTGTTACCAAGAGAGGCCCAGTGGCCAGTTGTCGTGTGGTGGCATTATCCTTAAATGCATGACAGAAGCCCAGAAATATATTTCCCTGTTGGGAGGAGAGACAGAAAATCTCTTTCCTCGGTTTGTGTGTATCACTCCATCTCTTGTGGTCAGTCCATCACCCTACTGCCTGCGCCTTCACTGCTATCGTATGCCCATGCCCAACAGCCCAATCATTCTGTAAGCCTTGAACCTGGATCCTTTAGTTGCAAACCGTCATATTCTTCAATTACTTTCAGTTCACTGCATCACAGTGTCACCTAGCCAAAATAAAATTTTGGAGTTGTAGCCAGTGATCATAGATCACGTTGCTTTCTTACACAGGAATTGTGTGGGTGTATTCTCTGCAGTATACTGGTTCTGTTTCTGTTATGGCTGACACCAACATAGATGGAGCATCTAGTGCTGGTGTTGGAGCAGGTGTTGGTGGTAGTGGTAATCCTGGTGCTAGCAGAAATAAGCAAAATATTTCACGTGATAAAAATTCAACAAACAGCAAAAGAGCAACAGTGAAGTGTGGTAAAGGGGACCTTTTAAGAAACCTGTACAGCTGCTGGGGTCACACGGAGGCACCATAAGGTATGCCATTCATGTTGTTAAGATCCTGTGACTAGCAGCAATAATGCAAGCGACAGTGAGTCCCTCTCTGACTCAGACAGTAGCTCTTTGTCTCAGTCCAACACTGTTGTGTCTCTGACGAATCATTACTTCCTCTACAAAGTGAATGAGCAAGTCTGCTGACAATGAATCAGGTAGTGCACTTGCAAATACATCCAGCACTGTTGGCAATGAAAAGGACATATCCATTGAATCCACCACTTCTGTGTCGGCCAGCAATGAAAATCCATCAGAGTCTTCTGCCCACTCTTCTAGCACCAAGGAGCATGTCCCAGGTTCTGTTAGGACAGGTGAAAAGACACAAACAGTCTTTAGCTATCTTCCTAGCATTCGAACAAAATCTGTCACATCTGAGGTGTGGAATTATTTCTCTGTCAGTAAAACTGATCCATGCAGAGCAATTTGTTCCCTGTGTAAACAGAGTGTAAGCCGTGGTAAAGTTGTGTCATGCCTTGGCACTACAGCTCTTAAAACGCCATCTGAAAAAAGCATTCAGTTTTGCTTGATCATCCAAAACCCATGTCTTCCATCTTCCAGACCACATGTGAGAAGGGTCAGGAATCTGAAATGGATACTGAATTGTCTGAACTTAATGCGGGCAGAACCACTGCCAGCCCTAGAATCACTAACACTGTCTCAGGCATTTGAAAGGAAGAATACCTTTACTAGAAATCATCCAAAGACCCTTCATCTTAATCACCGAATTGGTGAACTATTAGCTGGAGCCCTTCTCCCCATACTCTTTGGTAGATCATGAGGATTTTAGGGAGCTCATGACATTAGCAGAGCCTCGTTACAATGTTGCTCATCGAAGGTACTTTTCCTATGTTGAAATACCAAACATTTATCGGGCTTTAAAAGCAACAGTGATGCTTGCACTTAAAACTGCGGAGGGTGGGGTTATTCATGTCACAACAGATATGTGGACCAGCACTCAAAACATAGATTACATGTCCCTTACCGCTCATTGGGTCACATTTTCTTGTGCTTCTTCAAAAACAAAGACACCCCAAAAGATAGCGCTGCTCCATATAAAGAAGTTTGGGCAAAGTCATACTGCTGCAAACATCTTGCAGGAACTAAATGACCTCCTTGACGAATGGGTTTATTCTCACGGTCTAAAATGTGGCTTCATAGTAAGTGACAATGGAGCCAACATCTTAAAAAGCAGTACAGGATGGAGGATTTCTGCATGCTTCTTGCTTTTGCACATTGCTTACACTTAATTGTCACGGGATTTCTCAGCAACGAAACACAAGTGGATGGTATGATTGCTGTTTGCAAAAATTATGACTCACTTTTCACATTCAACCAAGGCTATACGGACATTGTCCGAACTGCAAAAACACAAGCTGCCCCAGCAAAGCTGATTCAAAATGTTTCCACTCATTGGAACTCAACGCTTTATATGCTGCAGGCGCCTCTTGGAAACAAAAGCAAGCTGTACATGAGTACTGCTCCAGTTACATTATGGAGATGGCATTATGCTGTCTGTGCTGCAGTGGAAATTAATGGAGACAGTGTGCTGTATCCTAGCTCCTTTGAGACAGCTACAAGGACATGTCTTCTGATGGCGCATCCGTGAGTCAGGTTATCCCACTCATAATGCTCATTTCACATCATCTTAGTGTTCTAAATCTACAAATAGAAAAAGACAGATCTGAAGCGCAGACAACATGTCGCCTGTATCATGGGAATCTCGTAAAGAGAATGAGCGAGAGCTTCAAAACCAATGACAAATTAGTTGCAATGACGAAATCAAGACACTACATCCTTGCAACTCTCTTAGATCCCAGGTTCAAGGCTATACATCTTCCAAAAACAGATGATATACAGCAGTACAAATGTATGTTGCTAGATGAGCTGCAGCACTCACAGGAGTCAAACACAGACACGCACAGTACCCTCAGGTTGTCATCACCACAACATGCAGGTTCATCTTCACAAAGGGATACAGAACTGGAAAAGTCACCAAACATTAACAGTAGTTGTTGCACAACTGCCACTTCTTCAACCCTTAGTAGCAAGCTAAATCTGTGGCAAAACCTTTCCCAAATTGCTGCCATACCAGCTTCTGCTGATTCCTCTTCTGAGCAGTCTCTGTCCATCATGGTAGACAGTTACCTGCAAGAACTGCCTATTCCTATTGATGCATGCCCTTTTGAATACTGGAGATCAAAAAAGTCAATTTGGACAGAGCTGTATGATGAAACCTGTAAATATCTTGGTTGTCCTGCAACAAGTGTCTCTTCAGAACGCATGTTTAGTACAGCTGGCAATATTGTGACAGACACCAGAAATAGGTTGCTGTGAAAATGTACACACTTTAACTTTTATTAAAGTTAATAAATCAAGATTTTCGTATCCCTACAAGAGTATACAAACTGATCCTGAAGTGATTGATGTTGTGGATGTTGATGGTGATCAACTCAGATGGTGGTGGCTGGTAAATACTAATATAGGAATGAGTCTCTCTGCACCAAAAAACTTTTACAGACTGTGATGACTTTGGTTGTCGTCTCTCTCCTTTCTCGATCTACTGCCTTGGTATATACCCCCAAAACTTTCACCATTTCATGGCAAACTGCTTTGTAGCTAGGGTCTAAACTAAAGTCAACAAGTTTTATACAGGCAATTTTAACATCAGTGGGAACAGGCCCAAATTTGGCATAAAAGGACACTGTCATGTCAATCCTTTCTGTATCATATTATTTATAGTTAAAGTGAAAACATATATTTTGGATTTACCTTCTGTGACTTTGTGGTGCATCAGTATGGGCTGGGACAGGAGGCGGTCTATTCTTCAATTTTAAAGAGGACAAAACAATGAGTTCTAATTGGTAGCTGTTTATTATTTTTTCAATTACAGAAATGTTAGCCATAAACGAAAAATGGATGCTAGTACATGGGTGAGGGTTGTGGGTTGGTTTTAACATGGGTGTAAGGTGTACAGGTGCTACTGCACAGATGAGGTGGTGGAAGAAAAGTGGAATGGGTGATGAGGTGAAAGGTGGGTGTTGTTTAGTTCTTTCATTTACAGATTCGTGATCAGCTGGGAATGGTGAGGAAAAATGATGACAGACCGAACCTACTGTACACATAATATATATTCTTATTAAATACATTGCAAACTGCTGCCACCTAGCACAATTGTCCTGTCCCTTTAAAAAAGAATAAAGGAATCAGAAATAAAGAAAATCTGCATCAGCAGTTTTCACAGAATGTGATGTATCATAAAGTGTTTTTGCTTTACAAGTAGTGATAATTTGATACATAATGGGGTTGACAGACGCTGTCCCTTAAACATCACATGCCAATTGCTGCAGCTACATTAAATGTTCCTTAGAATGTGGTGAGGAAACCACTTTTTTTATTTATGTGACTGAAATACAGATTTTATTGAAGTATCAGCTGCAAAAATGCATCATCTTAGAAAGTTGTAAGTATTACTTGAATTTGCCAACAAAAATGTTGGTATATGTATGCATTACCTTAGAAAATTGCATGCATTTTTGCCAGCAACAATGACTGGCATATTTTTTTTATTCAAATGTCTTGACTGACTACGTTATGACATAATATGTTTTGCAACAGTTCCACATGCTGCTGCTGTAGTACTTGGCTTGACTTTGTTATAAAAACTATCTTTTAAACATGGCAACTTTTGATTTACTCATTTAAAACAGAAAGCAGCAAATAGCTGAAATTAGGTAATATCAGTTATTTTTTCTCATAATTCATGACGATGAGTATATAGCTGAGTACATAAATGGCTAATGTGCCTCTTTCTTTCACTAAGGAACTATGATGCAGCTGCAGCAGGAAAACTTTTAACATATGGGTGGGTGGGTGGACCTGTTACGTATTAAGTTGCTGGCTTTAGCAAACAGAAGAAACCATAGATAAACCTAGTTGTATTCCTATCAATGTCACACAAGATAATTTCTCTCCCCTTATATTGAACAGTTTTCCTTTACATGTATTTTATTACTATCTTCATTACTGGCAGCACAATAAAAAAATAGGGTTCGAATTCTAAAAAGTTCTAAAAAAGATTAGAACCCTAGAACTTTTTCAAAGGTTCTAGACTAGAACTAGAACCCAGAACTTCAGAGGGTTCTGACAACCCTAGTGGGGAGCTCTCATCCCTAAGGGCAGTGATGAGTGGTGTTCTGCAGGGCTCGGTGTTGGGACCAGTGTTGTTTGTGATATTCATTGCAGACAGATCACTGGGCATAAAGAGCAAGATCAGTCTGTTTGCTGATGTCACCAAGATCGGAGCAGTGGTGGATGACCTAGGGGGATAGCAGGGGTTGTGGGATGATCTGGCAAAGCTGGAAACCTGGTCAGACACCTGGCAACTGGGGTTCAATGCCAAAAAGTGCAAGGTGCTGCACTTTGGGGTGAAAAGCCCAAGGAGGAGTTACCAGCTGGGGGGAGTGCAGCTAGCCGAGACAGAGGAGGAGAAGAATCTGGGGCTGCTCATTACGGGGTCAATGAACAACTCGGCACAATGCAGGAAGGCAGCTGCAAAGGCCAACAAAATGCTGGGTTGTATTGCAAGGGGTATATCCTCAAGGAGGGGGGAGGTGATTCTGCCACTGTATAGATCATTAGTTAGACCCCACCTAGAGTACTGCATTCAGTACTGGTGCCTGTATCTGAAGAGGGACATTAAGTTACTGGAGAGGGTGCAGCACAGGGCAACAAAGATTATCAAGGGGCTGGGGGACTTACCATACAAGAGGAGGCTGAGGGAGCTGAACATGTACTCGCTGGAGGAGAGGAGGGATGGAGGTATGGTTGAAACCTTTAAGTACATGAAAGGAATAAACAAGACCGGTACAGTGGGGCTGTTCAAAGTAAGGGAGGGAAGGGACACCTGGGGCCATGATATGAGACTGGAGGGAGGAAGGTTCAGGAGGGAGATGAGGAGACACTTTTTTATGGAGAGGATGGTAGCTGGGTGGAATGCGTTACCTGCAGAAGTGGTATCTAGTAGAACAGTGGACTGCTTCAAAAGGGGCTGGGACTGGGCAATGTGGGAGGGTCAAGGGAGGGGGAAAGGTGGGAGGGAAGGGCAGTTGCAGAATAATGGGTGCTAGCTGCACATTTTTGCAGACTTGATATACCACTAAGCCTTTATCTGCTGGCAAATTTCATATGTTCGTACAATGAGGTTTGACAAAATTAAAATCTGAGACGTCTTTACATAGGAAATTCATATTTAGAAACTAAGATTCCAAATTTCGATTTCAAGGTCCTTTTTAGAATTGGATTCCATGTCAGAGATTCCTACATTCCTAAAAAGTCCTACTGGGTTCAAATCGGCCACTTCCAATCATCCCTAGTGCAACAAGTAAGACAGGAGAAACGTGCGTCAACACCTCATATGGAAACCTCCACAGACAATAAATAAATTGAGCTGCCCAGTTGACACAACAGCAGCACTACCGCCTGATGCCCCGACAAACTGGGTTTCCCGAAGGGTGGAGGATCGAGCGTCCCTGTCGGGATGCACTCCTTCTTGAGAGAAAGGTCATGGTCTCCACAGCAATACTGGTTGAAGTGCAGCAGAGGTCGTGTGGGGGGATGGATGCTGGCTAGGTCTTGAGTCAGGACACCAGCAAGAGCACACATATGGGGGTGCCTAGCCTGTTGACATCTGTGAGGGACAAAACACTCAGAGTGTCAAGGGATGACAACAACAGTACTGGCCATTCCAACCTGTCTCCCTGCTAGCATGGATTCCAAGGGTGTCCCCAGGCCCAGTGGCCCTGCTGCAGGGGGAAGCCATGGTAATGGATTAAGCTCTGCAGAAGCAGTGGACAGGATTGGGAGGTGGCCCGAGTGCATGAGAGCAGCTCCTGAGCAAAGAGGGCACAGATAAATATAAAAAACACTTACGTACGCAAATCACATCTCGCAGTTTTTAAAATAGCTAACAGAAACAGGACTATTAAACAACTAGTTATAAAACTGATGGAAATTTAACTTGATAAGCATTTAGAGGCAGACTAAATAAATACAGAAGTAATATAACAAACTAAATAATTGAACTTCAGCTACACTCATTGAAGCATGTAATGCTTCAGTTTGTTTTTAAACAGAACTTAAGAATAAGCTTGAATTGCCAGCCCGGTAGTGCAGAGGTCTGAGGTGCTGGCACATCACCTGCTGCCATGCCAGTGACCCAGGTTCGGGACTGGTCATGGGTCACTTGGGGGGTCAGCCAGAAGAGGAGGACTGACCATTCTACAGGACACTGTCCTCTTCCAGGGAGGGAGGTCTGCTGGCTCCACTGCAATACTGCCACCTGGGCGACCACAGGTGGTAGTGCAAGCAGAGCTGCAAGGGGAGGACGGGCGCCTTCTGTCTGGGATGCATGCACATGTGTGCATCCGCTTGTTCCTCGCCCATGGGGCATGGAAGGGGAGAAAACAGCTGAAAAAGCAAGAGCTGTTGCTGGATGATGCTGCACTCCCCCACAGGCTCTGCACCCTCTACTGGGCTGCCTGCTGCCACATCCATTACCTAGTCTCCTCCTGGGCTTGGGTAGCCTGAGAGGCTCTGCCATTGGGGAATCCACAGGGTACTGCAAAAAAGTGGGGCTCTAAGCGCCAGAGGTGACATGGCTGAGGAGAGTAGCAAGGCAGAATAGAACCCACTGAAGTGGAAGGGAGAAAAAAAAAAAGAGTAATCTTGAGTTTTGTCACATTGAAAGGCATCATCCCGGACCCGTGCTGATTTTAGCCTGTAAAGAAGAAGCAAAAGTAGTCCTTGGCCTACCAACTGGCTCACCCTTCCCAGTGCATGGGGTTGGGGTGGGGGGGTCAAGTTCAGCTCATGGAGGTAAAGTGGACCCAAACCAAACCATCCAGGCCTTTAAATGACAATACGTAGGCAATGCTTTGCCTGGCAGAAAGCCAACCGAGGATGTAGCGACAGTGTAATATGATCTGACCTCTGAGCAGAGGTCGGAAACCTCTCTGCCACATTTTGGATCATCTGTAGATGTCAGATCAGATGAAAAGGCACACCCTGGTAGAATGTGTTGCAGTAGTCAACACAAGAGGAGACACTGGTGTTTTCAGGTCAGTGAGTTCCAGAATAAGGCGCAGTCTGTAAGTAGTTTTCAGATGGTAAAGGCATTCCTTGACAGTGACCAACATCTGGGATTCCAGTGTTGGTCATTCATCAAAGAATATGTACACATTACATACCACCTTCACTGGTTTGAGCTGAGGTCCATCCCAGACAGGACTCCTGAGCTCCATTTTAATGAAAAAAACAAGTATTAGTCAATGCCGAATGTTGTCGCGCTGGCATTGTCTTTGGTAGTGCAGTGCGGAAACACATTTTGGGCAGGATGTGAAAAATGACAGCTATACTGTTCATAAGGAAGTGTAAAAAAATGGCAGTGTTGAAAATGTGGCATGTAAATATTGCAAATTTGCGAAGTTACAAGGGTGCGTGGGAAATGTGCAATGCACACTTGTAACACAGTCATTTTATGGACTTTTGGGACCAAATTTTCAACACAGACATTTTAGCACCTCTGCTCATGTACATTGCAACTGTCATTTCCTCAAACTGTCCCAAAAATTGATTTCGCACATCGACCACGCTATTCTGCGCTGGACTTGCGAAAACACATTTCGGGCAGGATATGTAAAATGACAGCTGTACTGTTCATCAAGAGGTGTGGAAAAATGCCAATGGTGAAAATCCACAGTGAAAATATTACAAAAGCACGTTACAAGCGTGTGTGCAAACTACGCAATGCACGCTTGTAACACAGTCATTTTATGGAGTATCATCACCAAATCTTCAATATAGGCATTTTATGACCTCTGCTCATAAACAGTGTCGCTGCCATTTTCGTAATCTGCCCCAAACTCTGATTTCCCACAGTGAATGAGCTATTGTGTGCCGGAAGTGCAGAAACACATTTCGGCCAGGATGTGAAAAATGAAAGCTGTACTGTTCACAAGGAGGTGTAGAAAAATGACAATGTTGAAAATCTGGCATGAAAATATTGTGAATTTGCGAAGTTACGAGCATGCGTAGCAACTACGCAATGCACGCTCGTAAAACGGATGTTTTTTTTTTATTTCTTCCACTAGATTTGCAACATAGGCTTTTTGAGCCTCACTCATGAACACTGCCACTGTCCGATTATCGTCCCGAAGGTGATTCCGCCGCAGGGACTGCAAAATCACCTTCGGACCAATTAACGCCATAACAGTGACAGAATTCATGAGGAGGGGTCCCAAAAACCCCATGTTGAAAATTTTATGCAAAAATGTCAAAAAATGCCTGAGATATCCATCAAAGTTGAAAAAACCCTATTTATTACATTATACAGCTTACCGGCATTTCCTCAGTTTGCGGTCAGCTTTGAAGAGTGCAGACATGTTCCCGGTCCACCGAAGATCGTCGTGCCGGACTCTGGAGGTAAGTATGTGGTGAGGGAGGGGTGTGGGGCGGCAGGGTGCGCAGTGGGTGGGTGCAGGTGGTGGGTAGGGAGACTACGAGGGACCATTTTTGTGTTACAGGGTGAAAGAAGAAAAAAAAAACATTGTGGGACATTTTTTTTTTTTTTTAAACAGGGTATTTGATACGCTGGGTTGGGCTCCCAGCGTGCCACCTAACTGTTTTTGGGGGGTTGCTGCAGCCGATGGGGGATTGAGCACCCTCGTCGGCACACAACACAAGGGTGGGGCTTAATTTATGCTGACAGGGATTGAGCACCCCCATCAGTACACAAGGAAAGTGGGGGGAGCCGAGGGGGATTGGGGACCCCCCTCAGCATATAACAAATGGGGGGGAGACTGCTTTATGCCGACAGGGAGTGGGTTCCCCCATCGGCACATACATTGGGGCACAGGAAGCCAGCAGGGGCATTGGGCACTCCCAAAGTCGGCAGTTGGGTGGCCACCACATACACAATGTTGGTGAGCACGTCCAGGGAAGGTCCGCTGCGTCTGATGAGCTTGGCTCGGATTGCAGCGGATCTTTTCTTAGATGTGTTCACCACATTATGTATGCATGGTATGGCACCGGCATGCAGGCTGATTGGGGAATGAGGGACGCACCTATTGGTGCGTGCCCTGCATTCGCCCAACAGTGACCACGCCTCCAAAGCTGCACTACTCGCAAGATGTTGGCTGCGAGTGTGCCACCATAAAAACAAAACCTGTTGATCAGAGCCTACCAGTAACTGCTCCATCAGACTTGCACTGAGAGCCAGCCAAATAGAGGTCACTCAGTCAATAATCTCAGACAATTGTCTGGGTGTTGATGTGTGATATGGCTGCCACTACACATTCAGTCACTTCACTACCAGTCTAGCATCGCTAGTAAAGCACTTTGGGATACAGTGTGTATCAAAAGCGCTATATTAATGCTGATTCTTCTTCTGCCATTAAAACTGCCTTGTTAGCCGGCCCAGTGACACTGAGGGTTGAGGCACTGGACGCCACACCTTACTCCACGCTGGTGACTCGGGTTTGGGAATGGACTCGGGTTGCCAGGGGTGGAGAGGGATTGAGTGTCCATGGACTGCTCTCCCTCTCTGGGGGAAGGGGGCCAACAGTTGTCAGTGCACTACCGACTGCTGGGGGGGCAGTGCACTGGCTCTGTATGGAAGGTGGGGAGCTTGGGGCACGGCACCAGGAGGGAGCACGTGCGGATATGTGCATGCTCCCTCCATTAGTGTCATTGTATGCCTCAGCCCACACCAGTCAGGAAAAGTGGAAAACATGGCTCTTGATTGCAGTGGCTTGATGGCCGTCCAAGGGAACTGCCTGGCCTTGGGGGCACCATCGCCCAATACTGGATCCTGTGTCAGTGGGGAGTAAGGGGGACTCCCTGCCGCGGGGGGTATGCCACGGGGGTAGATGGTGATGTGGGCTTCACTGGGGGCCAGGCAGGACTGGACGGCAGCCGGAGGTGGACGGAGACCACAGCACCATACAGGTAAAAAGTATTAAGGAAAAAAAACTGCCTTGTTTACTGCAGTAACAATGTTGCAGTATTGCACTGCATCCTGACGACTCCACTGTAGTCTGCATATATTCTGTGGCATAGTGCAAATTCTGGGGAAAATTCCATGGTTGTGGAATCACAGAATTCCAGGGGCCTTGACCAGGAGTCTCTCAACCATCACTTGGTCCACCATATCAAATGCTAAGAATAGGTAAAGGAGGATCAAAAGAATAACCCTCCTGCAGTGATACCATACTACACCTGGGGTAGATCATTACACACTCTGACCAGTGCAGTCTCCATGCTGTGATCTAAAACCTGACTAAAATGACCTGAAGATGTTACTGGCCTCAAAGTGCTCAATGTGTAGCCACCTCCTCGACAATAGTAGCGAGAAATGGCTGGTTGTAGATAGGTCTATTACCCACTGGCTCCTCAAAATCTAATCTGCTCCTTTTAAGCATGGGCCTCACTAAAGCTTCTATCTGTCTTCCAGGGAGGTAGCCCTTCCCAAGAGAAGCCTGAATGATACCAAAGAGGACTAGTGCCAGTGCTTTGACATTAGCTTTTACAAGCTGAAGCGCAGCAGGATCCAGTCTTGAGGTGGTGCTCCTCATAGTCACAAGCACCAGAACCACATGTTCATCATCTGATATCTGGAAGTTAGCCCAGGACACTATAGTATTCCTTCTCCCTTCTTCTATGCCCCTGCTATACATGTTAAAGGCAATGACTGAAATGAAGTCCCAGATGCAGGGCTGTGCTAACAACTGTAAGGGCCCCCCTGCAAAGTATTTTGTGGGGGCTTACCTCCACACCAATAAATAAGTAATAAGCCATGACAGGGTGTGCATTATAGGATTTTAATGCATTCCCCAGGGATGCAGTTGCATTCCCCAGGGATGTAGTAAGGCTTGCGGCCGAAGGCTGAATGTTCTTACACCCCTAGGAAGTGTATTAAAATCCTATGGCACACACCCTGGAGGAGTTTATGACACTTATAAAATGGTTCTAAGTAGTTTTTTGGGGGGAGAAATATGAGATTCAGCACCTGAGCATGCATTTAAAGAGATTTAATGCACAGTCAGGTACTGTCTCTCAGCCAATAAAATTTCTAGCTTTTTTCTTGCCATTTTATGAGTGTAAAATAACCATTAGTGCATATAAAATATTTATAGCATCAGTTCTTTTGTAGCAATCTTAAAGAGTATACAAAGCTTTTCTATGCTGTCCCCCCACTGGCACCATGATCAAGGAACTAAACACTGCTCCTCCCGGGGACAACATCAGTAAGATCAGGTGCTGATCATTGAAGAAAGTGCATAATCAGGAGGCAAAGGTTTGCGCTGTACTTGTGCCCAACCCAGAGATTGTTATATTCAATCAGATAGTGCACTGGCACTGTCCAACTGAATATCGGCCCATGTCAGCACTGCACTAAGGTACGCTGCAATGCCCCAACATGGACCTCAGCTGTATCCAGCCCATAAGGAAGTAAACCCCCCAACCAGAAAGCACCAAGAGCCATTGAATGAAATTTCTGCAGCAAAATGCAAAGGAGCCCATTGGGCATGCAAGACACTAAGGGGCCATATGCATGACCATTATGGGTTCATTGGCATTGGAAGCGCTGGCCAAGTTGCACCTGTGCTGACACCGTGCCTAGTACATAGAAGCACCCCACACCCTCAAAATCACTCATCCCAACATATTTTTTCTGAGTCCATGATGCCTAGTGGCACTCCCACCCCCCTGAACACCCACCCTGGTTGTGTGCTATGATGCCCTGGTGTCAAGTGGCACCCCCCTCTCTGACTGCCTGTCTTGGCCATACACTGAATTCCCTGGTGTCTAGTGGCACCCCTCATTCACCAATCACCCATCCTGTAACTGTGTAGGTTGCCCCTGGTGCCTAGTGGCACCCCCACCCACCGATCATCCATCCTGTAATTGTGTAAGTTGTCCCTTGTGTCTAGTGGCACCCCCACCCACCAAACACCAGTCCTGGTACATCTTAGGTATGCCCTGGTGTCTACTAGATACCCCACCCACCGATTATCAATCCCTGTATGTCTTAGGTATGTCTAGGTATCTAGTGGACTCATCACCCACTGATCACAAGTCCTGGTACTTCTTAGGTATGCCTTGGTGTCTAGTGAATCCCTTCCACCTGCTGATCACCAGTCCTGGTACATTTTAGGTATGCCCTGATGTCTAGTGGACCACTCACCCACAAAGCACCAGTCGCAGTACATCTTAGGTATGCCCTGGTGTCTAGTAGACCCCCTCCCCACCCACCAATCACCAGTCCCGGTATGTCTTAGGTATTCCCTACTTTCTAGTGGACCCCCCACCCACCAACGACCAGTCCTGGTACATCTTAGGTATGCTATACTGGCTAGTGAACCCCCCACCCACCGAGCACCACTCCTGGTGATTCCAAAGCTGCTCTAGTGGCTAATGAAACCCCTGACCTCCCATTCCATATAGTGCTCCAGATTTCTGGAGTGCAGTGGCACCCTTTCCATCTCCCAGCCCACGTAACCTAGCCTATCCCTGGCATCCCATGGTACCCCACACGCCCCCTGATCACAGTTGCCACACAGACCAGCGAACATTGGTGGTTCAGTGCCCCCACCCACCCTGCCTGCTCTCAGCACAACACTCCAGCCCAGGGACACATGGTGTGCCCATTATGACAACCAGCACAACCATCCTGTCACCTCCTTAGCTGGCCACCAAATATAGTGACAGTGAGCACATACAGTATGCAGTGGGGTTGGCTGAGTGATATGCTGGGTGTGGGGTGGGTGGATTGGGGGCACTGAACCACCAATGTTCACTGATCTGTGTGGTAACTGGCAGTCAGGGGCATGGGGTACAACTGGTCATGAGGGACAGGCTAGTTTACATGGGCCTGGAGATGGGGGGGTACCACTGGACACCAGAGATCCAGAGCACTACACGGGATGACAGGATGGGGGGTCACCACCATAGCTTCGGAATCACCAGGATAAGCGCTCAGCAGATGGGCGAGGTTCCATTAGACACCAGGGCATACCTAAGATGTATCTGGGTTAGTGTTCAGTGGGTGGGGGTCCACTAGACACCAGGGCACACCTAAGACATACTGGGATGGATGATTGGTGAGTGGGGGATGCCACTGGACACCAGGGACAACCTACACAGTTATGAGATGGGTGACTGGGGGTTGGGTGCCACTAGACACCAGGGCAGACACTCTCAGCTCTCAGTACCAGGACAGGTGCTCGGAGAGTGAGGGGTACCACTACTCCCAAGGAACTGTCTGCCCATCACAGGATAGGTGCAATGCAGCTGTTTTGCCACCAGAGCTTTGCAACCACATAAGACTAGGTTTTTGGAGGCAGTAAACAGCACTGTTTTGAGTGCCATTTACTGCCAACACAAACCTTTGAAATTACCACTGTACCCGTATGCAGGGGGACCCCCTTATTTGCATGGGTGAAGCATTATGTTAGCACTCAGGTGCTAATGGGTGTAACCCACACTACAGGGGTCTCTGAATACAGACCTCACCCAAAAACCGGGTGCAAAACCCAATTATCATGAGTACACACCACCATTTTTTTTACACGCTATTTAATCCACAGCGGCAGGCCACCGCTCTATCAGCCAACCTTACCAAACTCTGGAGTCGTTCAGGAACTTATGGTGCTATGCGCATCCTGGCAGAACCCCAGAGCCAGCATGAAGGTGTCATCCTACCATGACTCCTGATTTTTCCTCCATTTTCGCCCTTGTTACCTGAGGCCCCTGAAGATGTGACGCATGCGCATGGCGGGATGCATTCACGCCGCAGCTCCAGTATACAGCAACTTCCAGCCTCCCCTGGCCTAGCACCAGGGCTCCTTGGATGTGGTGCTGCCACCTAGCCTCTACCTGGGGGCAGCCAAGCTCTGAGGAGACCCTCTCAACCCTCCTGAGGAGGAAAGCTGCCAGCGATCAATGTCCTCACCCCCCCCCACGCTGACCACTGACAACCCGTGCTTGTTCCTGAACCTGGGTCACTGGCATGGTGCGAGGTGTGGCATCCAGCACCTCAACCCTGGACGCCACCAGGCTAGCCTCGAGCAAGCACCCCTTAGTGCCCATGCTTACTTTTGAATATCTGGCCCCAGATGTTTTCAATAATGGGCCATATTGCTTTCTTGTTCTGTATTCCCGTCCACCCCATAATACTGGAGTTGGAATCGGCACTGTTGCCTCTGCTGACAGTCCCAACTTCAAATGGATAAGTAATGTACAAAATGAAAGTTGCAAGTCTGTGGTAATAAAAGATTTCCATAATGCTGACCTCCGAGGCAGTGGGCCCCCTGACAGTGTGGGCCCTACTGATACCGCATCTCTTGCACATCCCTGGTCTCAGCCCTGCCCAGATGTTGACACCTTTGCTCTTGAATAACAGATTAAATTGTTCACACTTCTCAAGGGAGGCATTCTGACTGTCCCTGCTCAACAGACAGACAGGCCAGACTGATATTCCTCCAGCTGTGATATCATGACAAGTCTGTCAGTATTCTCTTGCAGTTTTCCTCACTTGTGCTCTAAATGCCATTTTCATATGTTAAATAAAACACTGACACTCATAATTAAACCAAGGTGTGCTTCAGCAGGAAGTAACAAGGCTGGAATAGACTGGTCCCAGGGTGTCAGCTGCTGAGACAAGGTTCAATTTTAGGTCTCAGCTCTAGAGAATGCCCTTATCTGGGATGGCAGTGAAACAGCTACGCAGTCAGAAGTGGTTTTGGAGGGGTGGGGGTGTCTGTGACTGAACTGCACAGTGTAGTGGTCAGACCAAAATAACAGGATCCCCTCAGATGTTACTTTTCTCCATACAAGCAAGGACACACCAGAACCTCTTTTGTGCATCGGTGCAGAAATTTCTTGCCTGACTCCCAGTAAATCTGTCACTTGGAGGAGGTTTGTAGAAAATGTATCACCCACACATGCATTACAATCAAGGAGGCCAATAACCGTTAAGGTTTCCAAAGTGATGGGCAACAAATTATCAGCACACTCCTGCATAAAGTTCACCTAATCATGAGGAGGGTGATAAAGGAGGACACTTCTGCAGCTGGGACTGGCCACATACAAAATGGTCATCTGTTTAAAAGACCCAGAGTGCTCCACCAGCAACACTGTGAAGTCCAGCTCATATCTAAAGGAGAAGGTCACCCCACAATCCTTGCATTCCAGTAATGGGAGGCATATTACAGAGAAATATGTAGGAACTATCTCTTCCAGAGGAGAACTGGCCAGTTTGTCCAACCTGGTATCCATAATAAACACCCAGTGCAGGCATCATAGATAAGATCCCCAATAATAGTGGTTTACTGACAACTGACCTGGCATTGCAAAGCAATTTCTGAGTTGGAAGTGTCTTGCCACTGGCTGCACTCTCTTCCACCTGTCGTGGACAATACATAAGGTCAGGTGAGAGATCTCTGCCCCATCCAAATCCCTTATGCAAACACCTCCTGGCCCACTTATCCCCCTAATCATCAGAGTGGGGGACAAGGGAAAAATATGGGGGTTTCAGTGGAAAAAGAATAGTAAAGATTTGAAAATCATAAAAAAGAAGCTTAAGGGTTTCTCATTTGTGTATCTGCTTCTGTCAACAGAAGGACACATGTTCAGCTAATATGGTAATCACATGGGCTCCACCCATTCAGTAGACTAGATTTTCTGATCCAGCTTTATTCTGTAAGTTCATAGTTGTCAAAAAATAAATGACAACATTGGTCCAGAAAAATATACATTAGCAATGACTTCATCCCTCATTTACAGTGACAACCGATTACAGATTTAAAGTGCTATTAAATGTAAATAATAATATAGTTAAAGCACATTTGAATGCATCGTAAATATTAACCAATATAATTTTCAATATATATTATAAAAAAGCAAGAACAAATACAGTAATGTTATTAATCAAGACACGTTCGCTGTTTATCACAGAAAATGCATGTTTGAAGCACAGTGATACACTTCAGGGTGTGCGTTAAGGCACTGGAGATGCACTTCCCAGTAGAGATGCAGTGAAGTGAAACTTCCATGAAGTGGCAACTTCACGAGTGAAGTTTGGTCACTTTGTCGAAAAAAGTGCCACTTTGCCTGGCAAAAAAATGTTGTCAAGTCAACACTTTGAACTTCGTGAAGTTGGTCAGCTTTGCAAAGTTCTAGCGAAGCAAAGTTTTCTCAACTTCGCCAATTTCTACTTTCCAGGGAAATAAAGACACATGGCCCTCAACTTCATGCCTCACAGAACCTTTGGTTGTATACAAATGGTTCAGCCTACACCCTGTTGTATTATTGGTTAATTTGTTGAGTGGCTTACTAAAACTCTATTCTTCTTGAACTACATTGCCATGTTTGGCCATAGATATTAGCATCCTGCAAACCAAGTTGAAATAATTCAGTTGGGAGCGACATATGCTGAAGAGTTTAAGGTCCCTGATTTAATCTTGCATTTCAGCAAATAGCTTTGCCACAAACAACAGTAGAGATAGATACAGTATGGAGTTTCAAACTTAAATTGGACAAGTATCTGGAACAGAGAAATATCACTAAATACAACTGCTGGGACAGACTAAACTTTGGTCTTATTTTGTACTATTGTACTTCACTCCGATTTCCTAAGAAACTAGCTGACTTGCTTATACCAGCACAAGGTGAAGCCAAACAGATACAAAGGGATGTGATTTACGAGACCCGAGATTCATGTGTGTGGGTGTTTACAGCATACTTTATATCCAGTCAGGGCAGTGTGCTGAATTTAGCAGGTTGAGTCAGCTGATCTCAGCGGGTTTGAATGGCAAGAGTGCAGCATCACTCTTTAATAAATATTTAATATTGAAAACAGTGGAAGCTGAGGAAATGAGAAACAGACAGCAACCCTGTCGTGACTCTTACACTATAGTACATGCTACAGGCAGACTCCGCACACAATATTGACTAGTTTTCTTCTTGTATTATGCTTTGTCATGGCCAACCTCATCACCAGTCCTTCAGCCAGCACTCTGCCTGCAGAGGAAGTCACAGTCATACCCACTGGCTTACCTGACAGCATCCCACAGCATAACTCTGCCAACGCCAGCAATGAGACAAGCAGTGCAAGTAGTTCAAAGGTTCTGAGAAGCATCCAAAGAATCCTGCCACATCCCAAATAAAAATCATGTTTGCCACAGACTTTCTCTCTTGCAGGTCTATTCAGCAAAAAATAGTCCTTGAACATTGTGACCTGACAGTGCAGCAGTAGATCTACTGCTCTCGATGCCAGTGACCCAGGTTTGGGAATAAGCCTGGTTCATTAGGGCCAACCAGAGTGGGGCCGGGGACTAAGAACTAAGATTGAGCATCCCAGAAGATGCCATCTTCCTCCAGGAAGGGAGGGCCACTAGCACTGCTATAACACTGCCACCTAGGAGATCACATGAGGTAGTGCAGCCACTGCAGCAGAGGTACAGGGTGAGAGGGACGTCAACCGAGTTCCATTCCACCAAGCATAGCATAAATGAACATGAAAACCTTAGCATGCTGACATCCACTGGGAAGAGGGACAATGAGAGCAGAAAAGCCCTGGCTCAAGGGGATGAACTCTGAGGATCTCAGGCCCTGCTTCCTACCACTGGCTACCCACACCCAGGGTTCCCCTCCTGCATCTGTGCTATGGAGGTGGTGAGAGATCTGAGTGTGGTTCAGCCAAGACCTGCTAAGGGGGGGGGTTAAACCCGTGGGATGAAAGTGGACTGGGATAAGAGCAATGAACACAGGAGAATGAGACTGGGACCAACATGAAAGATGAGGAGAAGCACAAAGAATAAATAAAAAAACAAATCCCTTAAACTTATTTACTATGACACCTAGCGAGGCCGTGCATGGCCTAGTGGTTCGGGCAAAGAGCTATGAACCCGGGAGATCTATGTCTGCATCCCAACAAACCCACTTACTGTGACCATGAAGCTGCCTTGCACTACATTCCCCCTGCCTAGCTCCTAAGCTTCCATTACCCTCTTGGTCTCATTTAACCTCTTGCTGCTCACCAAATAGCTTCTACAACTGTTCATGACATGTACAGGAGATATTCCATAGGGTGTCCAAGAATTACCTTTTTATTCAAAAATGTTGCCAGCAGTGCCACCTAGCAACAAGTGGCAGAGCAAAGTTGAGCCACAAGTGCTAGGACAGCACTGTTGGCAACATTCCAGAGTGAATAAAAATCTTATTCTTGGATAACCTATGTCATGTTGTATTTGCACCATGGGCCACGACTCAAACTGATATAGCAGAAGAACCAACATGATTACCAGCTATACGGAAATAACATAGGCTGTGGGTGGTGAATAACAGGACAGAATTACACATTTTATTCAGTGATGTCATTCACATCTCCCATGGTATAAAAAGTGTTACAATATATCACATAAACATTGTATTTGCTTTGGTTGAATAAATTGTATAATATGCTGATTACTTATTATTTTACTTGATTATTTTTATCTTTTAAACTATTTTATGGAATTATGTGTATTGCATGGCAAAGTATTTATAGATGTTTGGATGCAATTGTAAAAGAGAGATCCTCTCTCAATTTGCCTATCCAATAAATGAATGACTGATTGATTGATACACAGTTTTCATGAAAGGCACAAATAAAACCAACTCCTATCCTCTCCTTATCTGATTTACAGCATTAGTGCTGACAATGATTCTTCATCCAGACAGCTATAGCATCCCCTACAGTAACAGAATAAATATATTAGGGATGCAGTATAGCCTAGAAGGTTACAGCACCAAGCTGTGAACCTTGAGATCTAGCAGACCTGGACCTGAAACCCACAAATACCACTGGCACACTGTGTGACCCTGAGCAATTCACTTAACCTCCCTGTACTCCTGGGACACACCTGGAAACAAGCTTTGGCTCAGATTTCCTTTCCCAGCACAAACATCTAAAACAAATAAAATACTATGGAAGTAATAAGGCACAAGGTGGGATTTATGGTAAAATGACCACATGCCCAGGTGCTGCAGGATTAATATCCCCCTAGAGTTCTTCTGCTCATGTTGCTTTAATCTTTTGAAAAGTTATAATCCCATTTGTGACATCTCAGTCTGTTGCTGTGGAAATTGTTATGACATTTCAAACAGCAGATTGTGACTTCAGCGTAGGATTAAACAGCCAGAGTAGGTCAACAATAGGGGACAAGACTCCCTTTTCCATGTAAATGATTCTAATAAAAATGACTAAATTAAACAGAAGCACAGAAATCTATGGAATATAAGCTAAAATATGTCTAAATATGTTGTTTAAAGGTTTCTTAAAAGTGCTAAAATCTTTTCAACTTATGTCCAGTGGAGGCTCTGCAATAGGGCACACCAGAGCACGTGCTCAGGTAAAAATTGTTCCCAGGTTGGGGCCCCATGAGATGCACAGCTACCCCACAGCAATAATATATAGGTGCCCTAGCTGCCAGGTGCTGTGCCCATTCATGTCCTGTAACTAACAAAGGCCAGAGCAAAAACTACAGATGTCTATTCCAAACTAGTTGATATTAACCAGAGTCTGCCCCCCAACAAACCAACTGATTTTAAACAAAGTCCATTCAAACTCATTGATTCTAATCAATACCTGCCCCTAAACCAAATGATGTTAACCAGTGTCCACCCCTAAATCCAACTGATTTTAACCAAGGTCCACTCTAACTCACTGATTTTACCCAATGCTTACCCCCAAACTAAGTTTGTTGTTATTCTTTCTTCTTCTAGCACCTCTGGATCTGACCTGGGAATCTCCTTTCATCCGCCTTTTGTTAGTTTCTCCTACCCATGGAACCCCCTGAGGTCTGACATGCTATTTGTGCATTTGCTCACTCCAAACTTTAGCCCCTGGGCAGGTAACCTGTGACTTGTCCCTCACAGGTGGGACCTCAGAAGGGGACCAAGCCTCTGAAGTGAATACTTTGCTCGACAAGCCTGGGATGCCAGAGGCAAAAGCCACTGAAAAGGAAGCAGGACAGTCATCCCAGTTGGGCGTGGTGGGATGAGGGACTTCATCTGTCCCAAGTCCACTCCTTTATTTTCTCCCCATAGCCCCACACCTTTGCCCACTCACAGGGCATGTTCCTATGGAGTGACACAACCTTGTTGCCTATCTGGGATGTTGGAGGGATAACTGATGCCTCCTCTACTTCAAAATCCCTTGCTGGTCCCGCTTTGGGCATGTGATGCCAAGCAAGTGCATGTGTGCAAACAAAAGGCTGCTCTGTAAAGGAGCATTATTCCTTCTAGTTCCTACATGACATGCCTCCCCCTGGGGCACAAGGCAGTCATGCAATGAAGGAAATACCCTCCCTCCCTGAGGCAGGAGCCATCCAAGGCAGACAGTGAAACCCTGCCTCACTGGTTGACAGCAGACATCTCAGGCTTAGGACATGAACCCAGTGTCATCTGGATGGCAAGCTGTAGTGCTAACACTGTGCTATCAAAGTAATTGATTTTAACCAATGTCCATCCCCTAGCCAACTGCTTTTAACCAGTGTCCACAATAAAAACCAGTTGATTTGGACCAATATCTACACCAAATCAACTGATGTGAACCAACATCCACCTCTAAACCAACTGATTTAAATCAATGCACACCCCAAAGCAACTGATCTTAACCGATGTCCACTCCCAAAACAACTGATATGAATCAAAGTCTACCAAACCCACTGATTTGGATAAACATTCACTCAAAATTTACTGATTTTAACCAGTGCAACCCTCCCACAAACCAACTGATCTGAACCAATGCCCATTTACAAATGAACATATATATATATAAAATCACACATGCCCCCACAATGCAAAGCATCATGGGCTGCATATGAAAATCACCACAGAATGTTATGCTGGTCCAACTTTAAGCAGAATTGCATAGTGCCGAAAGGCCTCTCACACAGTTTGCAAAGGGTGCTAACAGAAGACATAGACACGTGTTTCGTCCTACCAGGACTCATCAGTATGCCTCATCTGTTTGACACCCCAGTGGAATGGACCAGCTACCCTAAGGCTGGTCCATTCCACTGGGGTGTCAAACAGACGAGGCATACTGATGAGTCCTGGTAGAAATCAAACACGTGTTCATGTCTTCTGTTAGCACCCTTTGCAAACTGTGTGAGAGGCTCTTTCGCACTATGCATTCTGCTTAAAGGTGGACCAGCATAACATTCTGTGGTGATTTGCATATGCAGCCCATGATGCTTTGCATTGTGGGGCATGTGTGATTTTGTATTTTCTTGAAACTTGGCTCCAACCAAATGCCCTTTGGGTAACCTCTTGCCTCAGTGTTTACGTATTATGCTCAGAGTGTTCTTTATATATATATATATATATATATATATATATATATATATATATATATATATATATATATATATATATATATATATATATATATATATATATATATATATATATATATATATATATATGTATATATATATATATATATATATACGGATGCTCACCCTAAACTAATTTTAAGCAATGCAATCCCAAATACTCTGATTTGAAATATCCACCTCAAAACAACTGATTTCAGCCAGTGTCTTCAACACAAATTGATTTTCACCAGCTTCCACCACCAACTAATTTAAAGCAATGTTTGCCCTCCTAACCAATACATTTTTACTAGTAATTACCCCACAAACCAACTGAGTTAAATCAATGTCCACCCCAAACCAATGGCATTGAACCGTGTTCTCAAAAATCAACTAATTTGAAAAAATATCCACCACAAACTTATCGAGTTTTAACAATGCCACCCCTCAACCTACCTGATTGGGACCAATAACCACCCAAATCAAATGTTTTAAACCAATGTCCACTCATAAATCAAGTAATTTAAACCACTGTTTGTTCCACAAACCAAGTGATATTAAACACAACCTAAACCAACTGATTTGAACCAAAGTCTACCCTCAAATTGATTGATTTGTCCCTCCCAAACCAACTGACAAACCAATACCCACCCTACAAACCAATGTCACTGTTACAGTTAAGAAAATAATTGAGCCAAATGAAAACTAGTTTAAGCTTTTTTGGCATTCAATTTGAACTGTTCGCTCCTTTAAAATTCTGAACTAGCTCTTTACTGAATGAAATCACCTCCCCCTGGTTCCTGAGTAAATGCAATGATGTTTTAGATTACAGCAAAAGAATAATGTATGCATACTCTCTGGTGTCATGTTTTTATACCAAAACCAGAATTCATGTGCCCCCTTCCCCCCCAACACACACACACACACACACACACACACATATATATGCATACACCAGGAAGGCCAACATTGGGCTTTACTAGAATTAACCCCAAAACTAATTAGAATGAATGTTTATTAATCATTGTACACTCCAGAAATTCTGCAGAATTCACCACTACCCAGGAAAGCCCATAGGCAGTTACTGGACCTCCACAGACTGGCTGTGGCATCTGTCAAATTGGTAGGTCATACAGTTGTCAATCCAGCATCACATGAACATTTCAGCGGTCTTACTGTACCCCTGAGATTCTCTGAACAACAGGAACTTTATAGAGCACTAGTATACTACCAAGCATATTGCATCTTTTATACTGCGATTACTAGCAGTATTATGAATAATGAAAGGAAAAAAAGTATTTGAGACCCTTACCTGTTACTGTTACCAACATGGATGCCACGAGTGGACGATTATTGTCTAGCTTCCGGCTCAGCCTCAGTTCACCACTTGTCTGATTGAGGATCATTAGATGCAACTCATTCCCTCTTTCAAAGCTGTAGTAAAGTCGGTCCGATACATCAGGGTCATAGGCTGGGATCTTGCCTATGACCCCAGTAGGGAATGTATTGGATTTATTGGATATGTAATTGTTAAAGATTATTTGGAAGTTCTTGAGGACTGGACTGTTGTCATTCTGGTCAATTAGTTTAATATGAACGGTAGCCCGGCTTACAAGAGGTGCAGAGGTGGCCTGGACCACAATCACATACTCAGACTTGGCCTCATAATCCAGATCTATAAGGGCTGTGAGTTCACCTGTAAATATGTCCATTTGGAAGATCTCTGGGATGTTGCCTTCCACAATCTGATACATAATTTGCGCATTTGAGCCTTCATCTGGGTCACTGGCTGTGATTTGTGCTACTATGGATCCAACAATACTGTTTTCTTTGACAAAGACTTCAAAGTCATCTGCTGGGAAAATGGGAGCATTGTCATTAACATCTTGCACAGTTACATGAATGTGAACAGGTGTCCTCTGAGGAGGGACACCCTTGTCTACTGCATATGCAGTTAGCTCATAAAATGGGACACTTTCTCTGTCTAGCCTGCGGACTGTGCGGATGATGCCCGATGTGGGTTCTATAGTGAAGTCCCCATCACCATCTTCTCCATTTTGAAAGGTGTACTGTACTCTACCATTGGTATGGGCATCACGGTCAGTAGCAGATATTTGTAGGACACTAGTAAAAGGAGGGGAGTCTTCAGAGACAGTACCATGGTAACGGGCATTTAGAAACTGGGGTGCATTGTCATTGACATCAGTGACCATGATTTCAACATAAGTTGTATCTGACTTTTGAGGGATTCCATTATCTTTGGCTGTGATGGCTAAGGTATAGGTCATCTGGTCCTCATAATCTAGCTCAGCATGTAGTGTGATGGCACCAGTGTCTGGATTTATACGAAACTGGGGAATAATGTCCTCCAAATAATATGTTATCCTAGCATTTTCACCAACATCATCATCAGAGGCACTGATGACCACAATGGTGCTGCCAATGGGACGGTCTTCATTCACACTCACTGAATAGTGAGCACTTTGGAATACTGGCCGGTGTGTATTGGCATCTGTTATATTAACATATACATGACAGGAGTCGTGCAGCATACGGTCAGAAGCGGTGACTGTCAGGACATAACGTCTCTCCTGCTTGTAGTCCAGAGGCAATGCCAAGGTAATCAACCCAATTCCACCTTGGGTGCTGATGGCAAACCGGTTACGTGTGTTCCCACCTGTGATCTGATAAGTAATTAAACTGTTCACATCACGGTCAACCGCAGTCACACTCAAGACACTTGTACCAACAGTTGCATCTTCATTTAGGCGAATAAAATACTCTCTTTGTGTGAACTCAGGGTGATTGTCATTGACATCCAATATGGTTATGGTAACACTGGCTGAAGCTGAAAGAAAAGGGGTGCCATGGTCTCGAGCCTCAACTCCAAAGAAATACTGCTCTACAGTTTCTCGATCTAGTTGAGCACTTACAGTTATCCAACCAGTTGCACTATTTATAACAAAGGGAGTGTCAGGTAAAGTATCTGTTAATCTATACTCCAGCCGGGCATTCTCACTAGAGTCTGCATCCACAGCTTGAATGTGGATCACAGAGTGGCCCAGTGGTGCATTTTCCAGCACAGAGACTTGAAAAGGTGTGCTGACAAAAATAGGTGCATTATCATTAATATCCACAACTTGCACACTTACCATACCTGTATTATTGGACAAAGGTGGGTGCCCAGCATCCTGAGCACGAATTCTGAGGGCATATTCTCTCTCTATTTCAAAGTCTAAGGGCATTACCACTTGTATTTCACCAGTAACACTGTCTATGGAAAACTGTCCCCTGCTGTTTCCACTTATAATGTTGTAATGAACCAAAGCATTGTTGTCTTTGTCAAGATCTGTTGCTGTAACTGTTAGAATGTCTGTATGAGGTCTAATATCCTCCCTTACTTGAACTATATAGCGTTTTTCACTGAATTGTGGCACATTGTCATTTTCATCCAATACTGTGATGTAAACTTTGACCGTAGCTGATCTGGGACTGGGATCTTTTCCTTGGTCATTTGCTTCTACAATTAGGGAATATTTCTCTAGCTTCTCTCTGTCCACTTGCCCACTGGTAGTGATCAGCCCTGACCTAGGATCTATCTCAAAGACCGCATGAGCTGCTTGTTCATTCACAAACCGATACTTGATGTTGGCATTGGAGGGAGAATCTGAATCTGTGGCCCTCAGTTGCAAGATAGGGTATCCTACCTCCACATTTTCCCTGATAGTCTCTCTGTATTCAGTTTGCTCAAAAACAGGGTCATGATCATTCCTGTCTGCAACAGTAATGGCAACCATGGTGGTGGCAGAAAGGCGGGGGTTTCCATGATCCACGGCAGTGACTCTAAAGTAATGGAGGTCCATGCTTTCCCTGTCTAAGACTGTGGTGGTGGTTATTAGTCCACTCTGTGAATTTATGCTGAATAAATCCATGGACTTACTATTCATCAAGGCAGACATGGAATATGACAGTCTCCCAGCTTCCCCTAGATCTGGGTCTTGTGCTGCCATGGTTAATACAGGAGTCCCTGGGGGCTGGTTCTCAGCCACCTGAACCTGATAATTATATTGAGGGAAGTGGGGGTGACGGTTGGCTGCTCTAGGAGTCCTTATTAATGGTGCAAGCGTCCTCCTGTCCCTTCTTCTGCTGCTCTGCCTGGCATTTCTGGTGTATAATGGATCTCTTGGTTGTAATGGATCAAATTGCATAGCTTTACTGGGCTTTAATTGCAGATGAGCACACAGATCGATGGGTAAATGGCTCCCCAGGTTCACTTCGGGACAAATAGTTTTTAAACAGTCTTTCGTCGAGTTAAATATTGGGAAAAGGAGGCGGCCGTCTTTCTCAGATGAAATTTTCCACGTTTTCTGTTGCCGGTAACTACCAGTTGTCTGTGTCTGAACAGACGCCATTTGTGCTAGCACCCAGGGAGCTGTTCTCTTACCCAGTGGTACTGAAACTGTATCTTTTAATCCACCTGACTCAACCTGCCGTTGGAAGCACTTATTTGTAAAGTCTTCCAAAAGGATGCCCCGTTTTGCGCGATCTGCCTGGTTCGAGCCTGTTCTGTAACACTGTTCTAAAAAATCACTGGTGCACGGAGATGCCTGGCTCAGCCTCAGTTGCTCCGAACACATGTTAATACAATTAGCCAGGGTAAAACATGCATTCAAACACTGAGTCTCAGACTGAGGTACCGAGTCGAGGTGCGCAGTTACACGTCGTGAGGGGTGCTTCCCATTGGGAGCTAAATTCTGGATGGAGCTTGAAAGTCCGTATTTCTCTGAGACCATTTGGCAATTACAGATCTCAGTCTGGCAGGGATTCGCGTGGCGCTGCGTGCCGCCTGTCACGCTGGGATTTAGATGCTGCCTTTGACACTCATTCACAAATTGCTTTACACACTGTTTCACACCTTGCAATAACTCCCCGTTGTCAGTCCCCCGCTCCTGACAGGATGCATTAATAGGCAGAATCAGGCAGTGGCAAATTAAATCTCTGTTCTTGGCGAAACTGCAGACTTCCCCGTCCACAGTGAGAGAGCGGTGGCTGATACATTCATATACATCTTGGTACCTACATAATTTCTCCCGGCTACAGTTCTCGTGAGCTTGACAAGTTCTGGTAACATTAAAGATCAAGGACAGACTAAAGCCTTTTCCTAAATCCGACAGAGATTTCCTTTTGAGCTCAAAGCTTTTAACACTACACAGAAATGAAGGGCATACACAGGGGGTTAGGAAGCTGTATGTACAGTTGGATTTGGCTGCTAATAAAAAAATGTTGCACGTTTGAAGTGTGCAGTTACACCGGTACCTGGCAACAAGATCTTCGCTGTCATCCCAGGATTTTAAGGAGCACATCTTTCTTCTCTTAGAACGGAGGACTCTGCAGATTTTATCTGGTAGCAGAAAGCACATAATCGAGGGTTTTAATATGTTTTTGCAACCCATGTTGCAGCACTGTGTGGTACTCTCCATCCCGTCTGGTTTAACAGTAGTGCGAGTAGGGATGTAGCAACACTGGGGATTCGAAATGCCATTCAGGACCACATGCATAAATCTTGATTTTACAATCAAGGGAAAGAAAACACCGCCAAACTTATTATCCATGGTAGTCCGGTGCAGAAAAGGCGGATGTTTTCTCTTTCCATTTGGTTTAATCGTGCAACTTGCAGGAGTCACCAATCCGTAGTGGATAAGCGAATTGCTAGTCCAAAGCTCCTGTGGAGCCCCTCCGTCCCTCACATGCACGATGGAGCAACGTAAAGAACCCCAGTCTGGCTCACTAAGAAAAAACATCCCACAAGTCCTTTGCAGATCTTCGGCTAAGCCTCTATTTCCCAGCTTCCGGCCTCCCTTGATCGAGTCCCCCGCAATGTGCCGCTGTCTTTCGGAACAAAGGGTTAATATATAAGGGTATCCACACAGCCCCTCCTGGCTGCCATCGCCCCTCTCCCGACTCGCTCCACCGACATGCTGAACGGGTACAGCACCCGGCCCCTCTGCATCCCTGGATAGCCCAGTTAAGAAAGACCCCTCTTCTTCGCTGGTACCCAGCTTCAGCATCCTATCCTCCGGCGAGATGCGAGGAGACGGAAGGGCGTTTTCACCTGCTTTCCCCCGGCCGCTTGCCTGCCTCTCCAGGCTGGAAGTGAACAAAGGGCTGGGGAGAAGCAGCAGCAGGAGAAGAGCAGCTAGGCTTCGTCCCACCACCAATGCAGCCATAGTATTCCAACCTTCTCGCCTGGAAAACAGCAGCCTTCACCGGCCGGTGCCAAACCCTTCCCCGGGTCCTCCTCTCGGTCTGCCGACCCGGTAGGCGAACATTTACTCGGCGCTTCCTCCGCTCACAGACTGGCTCCTCGGACGCAGCATCTCACCACCCTCCTTTCATTCAGCTCCAACATGGCTCCCGGCAGCCCCCAATGGTCCGCTCCACCCTCACTCATGTTCTCCCCCTTCCCGGTACTAAAGGATGGTTGGTCCCACCGCGCATGCTCAAAGGACATGCGTGCCAGTTAGACTAGGGAAGGCAGACATCTTTAGTGATGGCAATGATGTGCTGAGCTGTCCCTGGTGCTGAAAATCTGTTCTTCCAATCCCTACCCCCACACCCCTTAAATCATTCATTTTTATGGCCATATTCCAAAAAATATTTTGCAGTATGCAAAAAATTACAGTCTTTTGATGACTGAGCCCTTAGTGGAGATCACATACTTAAGAATTTTGATAATGATCCCTGGTCTGCCTGAAACGAATTGCTCGAAAATGACACGCCTAGCGAAATCACTGTGCACACCTTTGTATTCTCGTTCCTTAACTCAACCACAGACAAATCTTGACCTTTTCATGTGATGCTCGAATTGGTTGCACTACGTTCCCAGATCTACAGGGATTCCTGTATTTTACAGGGATTTTGAGTCACCTACAGGGAGATTCTTCCCATAGACTTGCAGTGGTTATGGTTATACAGGAAAACATAGCAATTTGGCTTCCATGGGAAATAGTGTAATCTCAGGAAAACACAGGAAAATTGCCCTGGTGTTACAGGGGAAATGACAAATCAATCTGAGATTCCTGCTAATGTGATTGTGCAGATAGGTAAACTTGTAATGTGGGAGTTAAGCAATCCGTTGCCCCCCCCCCCACACCACACCAGAAAGTTCTATCCAAGAGGCTAGAAGGAATTTCAATAAATAAACATGTTAACAATAACTGTTGCCCTTTTAAAACATGCTTCCCAACATCAGAGTATTGCAATAGACAATTTAACTTGAACACAGGGGTGGACTTAAGCAATAAGCTACAAGGGGGGTGTGGGTTATCGGAGGATTTGCCATGGTTGGAGTGGTACACCTCGTGGGCAGATCCTTGCCAGCCGTGGTAAATCCCTCGATAATCCATACCCCCGAGTGTCTTATTGCGATTATACCATCACATCTTGTCATGGATGAAAGTTTAAATTGTTTAATTTTCTTTTTTCCTGTGGGGGAAAAATGATTTTATTAAGAGATACCCTTCCATGAAAAAAAAAATAGTCCATGTTTTTTAATGCATTTCTTTATTTAAGCTTTATTAAGTGAGTGATAATAACAGATAGTGAGGTTTTCAGTGACATGAATTAAGGGTTTTAAGTTGTTAATCAGTAGTCAATTGTTAAAATAGATCATGAAGCTTTCAACGTGTTAAATACTAGCACATTCTATTAGAAATATGTGTTCATACTGTAATGTAAGGTAAGATTCTGTTTATTAGAAATGAGTTTTTTAAACAGTTCATATACTGTATAGTAGATTTTTTTATTATGCTGTGGTGCAGTTTGTTTGGCTCTGTTTCATTAAATTATTGTAAGGTAGGTTGCATTTCATTCTGTAGATGCAATAATCTGAGGCCTTTGACCTGTTGAGGATAAGAGAAAGGGTAGTTATTTATATGAGATTAGCTATGCATTTTGATTCTTTTTTTTTTCAAAACCATTTTCTATTGTACTTACATTTTTATTTTGAAATAAAGTTAACTGTTCCATAGTTAACGAGATGTGCAATTGAAGGTAGTCTCGGGTTGGGTTCTGGGTGTGGCTTGATGACGTTGTTAGCTGCTTTGTGAGTGCAAATATTTGCAGCATTGGAGGCTGTTAGAATCGTCATGTCTTTTGCTTGAGGAGGTGAACTTCTGTGTTCGGCCTGATTTTCTCTGGAAACTTCAGGAGAATTTATTTGAAAAGGTATGTCATGTTGGGTGAAGCAGGATTTACTTGGATGCAGAAATTTTTTTTAATCAGGTGCAACATGAACATGGCTTTCAGAAATGTTTTCAGTTCTTTGCAATGCAGAGTCCATGGAGTTTCTGTTACCACTGATTATCTGGCCCCATTTCTTAAACTCCGAAAGGTCTGGTTGCCAGTAACTTCTGAGTGATGTCTCATTTTTATGACTGGTTATGGACATGATTTGTCTGGCTTCCATGCCAGAATCACTTCAGCAGGGTTACTGCAGTTGCATGGAGGGAGTGGTTTGTAAATATAGTTTCTAGGCTGGCTTCCTTGCAGATTTTGGGTAACATATTACCTAGGAAATTTACATCCCATGGGCTCAGCCATGTACCAGACTTCAATTGTATCTAGTATAGATTGGTCTAATTTTTTGGGATGCAGAAATTAAACTGGAGGGTTTGGTGGCAGTTTAGATAAATATTTTTTGAAACTACTGACTGGACATAGAGGATCATTGGGCTGTGCAAACATATAGCCTCGGGTGACTTGTTTTGTTGGATCTATTATCTCTTTGTGATTTTTGGTTTGCTCGTTGAATGTTTTTGTAAGGTATTCTTCACCATTTTCTGTTGCTTTAATTTCAAACGAGTGGACTGTGAACTGTCTAATGCCTTCATTGCCGCATCTGGCAAAGTGAAGCAAAATGTCCATCCAAACTTTTTTTACTAGCCCAGTGGCAGTGAGTGGAGTCAGTGCAGATGTATTTCTGAGCTTTGTGAGTTGATTAATGGTTAGTGGGGTGTGGTGGTTTGCTTTGTCTTTTCCGTCTTTTCAGTAGCGCTTTACAACAGCCTTGAAGATGTTGTTGACTGTGTTAAACTCTGTGTCATTCATTATGTTTATGCTACGGCTTAGTGGGGGATCATTTAAATATCTATTTAATCCAGCTCTAAGACTGATGTAGCTGGCAAGTGTGTAGTCATTGCCATCAGTATTGCGTACTGTACTATAGTATTGCCATAGTATGATATTTAATTCGGAAGGGCTGATGCTGGGAAAGTTTATTTCTATTTCTTTCTGATTTACCCAATCCGTAAAGACATTTATTGCCCACTGGGTTTGTTTTTGTGTGGCTATTTCATGCCATTCCTTCTCTAATTGAAGCATTTCCTGTGTAGTGATTTCTTCGTAACGTTGCCTTTTCTTCCCTACAGGATTGGCTGCTGCGTCTAAGGTGGAGAGAGGTGCTGAGTTCAAGCTGGTGGCTGCGGACACTTGAGGTGATGTAATCAGCTGCAGGGATGACTGGAGAATCGGGGTTTCGGACGGTGGGACCGGAGCGATGTCTGGCATTGCTGTATTTGGCTGAGGTACATTTTCTTGCTGAGATAATATGCCATCATTTTGAAGGCTTTCGAATATTTGATCGAGTTCAGTTTGGTTGATCAGGTCAAACAAGGCATCCATTTTGTTTGTTAATTTTTTACTATGTGAGGCATACTAGTTACTGTTAGCTAGAGAAAAGATGGCGGCTTTGCGATGTTGGGGGGGTGGACTGATATTCTGTTAGGGTAGCACGAGGATGTGGCAGGCTGGCACCTTTGCCAGTGATTACCATAGGATTTACAACAGGGCTGAGGTGCCAGTCTGCTTCTGTGATTGGCTGGTGAATTATGTATCTGGTATAATGGTTAGTATTTACATATGTGGCATTAGGTTGTGTAAAACCCTTTAAAGATTGCGTGTGATTACATTTTCAGAAATTAAATGAGAAAAATAAAAACACAGAGTTTGCCAGCAGAAAAGGACCACCTGGCCCACCTAGTCTGCCCAGATAGTCCCTGCCTAGTCTGCCTCCACAAATCCTAACCAGTCTCCAGCAACCTTTCCTCCTCCCTGCCTGTTTACTAATATCCCCGTGTCTACCCTATGAATGCTTGAAGCCTCCTACTGTTTTCACTTCCACCACTTCTGCTGGCACTTTGTTCTAGGCATCCACCACTCTTTAAGTGAAAAAGTACTTCCTCAAAGCCCTCTAAAATGTTCCCCTTGCAGCATCATCACATGCTCTCTTGTCCTGGTGCTCTTTTTCATTTGAAGGAGACTCCCCTCCTGCACCTAGTGGTCACCCCCGGCAGGTGTTTGTAGGTCTCGGTCATGTCCCGTCTCACTCTTCTCTCTTCTAGGGTGTACCTGTTGAGATCTCTCAGTCCCTCATTGTAGGGCTTTTGGTGCAACACCTGCATTATTTTAGTTACTGTCCTCTGAACTGCCTCCACCCTGTCTATGTCTATCCTGAGGTATATGTTTCAGAAATGGACACAATATTCCAGATGGGGTCCCACTAGTGAGCAATATAGTGGTAACAACACCACCCTCATCCTGCTGGAGATACCACTCCCTATGCATCCCAGCATTTCACTGGCCCTGCCCATTGTTTTGTTGCCCTTTCCTGCCACTTTGAGGTCATCATATATGATATCCTTTTCCTGCTTAGTGACTTTTACTACCATACCCGCCAATACTCATCTCCTGGCTTCCTGTGCCCAAGGTGAATGAATTTTCACTTTTTGGCATTGAACCCCAGCTGCCATGTTCTTGACCAGTCCTTGAGTTTCCCAAAATCCATGCACATTTTCTCAAGTTCCTCATGAGTGTCCACCCTATCATAGCTTTTGGAGTCATCTGCAAAAAAGCATACCTTCTCCTCAAGTTCTTCTGCAATGTCACTTACAAAGACATTGCAGAGGACCTCTCCCAGAAATGAGCCCTATGGCACCCCTCTGGTCACTCTCCCATAATTAGACTGAATACCGTTAACCACCCCCCGTCACCTATCAGTTAAACAGTTTCAAACCCAATTCACCACTTAGGATTCCACCCCTAGGCTGCTCAATTTCTTTATCAGTCTCCTGTGTGGCCCAGTGACAAAGGCCTTGCTAAAGTCCATATAGGCCATGTACACAGCCCTCACTGATCTATTTCCCTGGTCACTTAGTTGAAATCAATCAGATTCATCTGGCATGATCTACCCCATGAATCCATGCTGCCTGCAGTCTTGGTACCCACTGGATTCAAGATACTCTACCACCTTTTCTTCCATTAATTTCCCCACCACTGAGATGAGACTGACCAGCCTATAGTTGCTAGCCTCCTCAGTGCTGCCTCTTATATGTAGAGGGACCATGTCTGCTCTCCTCCAGTCCTCTCAAACCACTCCTGTTTCCAGAGAGCTGTTGCATAAGGCCATTGGTGGAGCAGCTAGCACCTCCTTGAGATCCTTTGGTACCCTTAGGTTCATCCTGTCTGGTCCCATAGCCTTGTCCACTTTCAGAGCTACAGGTCCTTTCTGGACTCTTTCCTCTGAAAACAGACTTGTGTCCATCTCCCTGTTTTGTTCCTGCTACTCCCTGGTGGTCTGTGCCCCTCCCTCTACCATGAAGACTAAACCAAGGTACCTGTTCAGGATGTCTGCTTTTTCTTCATTCTCTTCTGTGCTGTCCCCATTGCTGCCCTCCTTATCCTCACTATCCCCCCTTGCCATCCTCTTCTATGTACCTGAAGAAAGTCTTATCACTTTTAGCTACCCCTTGGCTGTTATTTGCTCTGTCTGCACCTTTGCTCCCCTCACTGCCTTTCAAGCATCTCTCTGTTTTACTTAGAAACATAGATCTCCTTGTCTTCATACACCTCCTTATCTTCCTCCCTCAGCATTTCCTTATACCTCCTGAATGCCACTCTTATTCCCTTCACCACCATGGCCATTTCCCTACAGAACCTTAGCAGTCTCTTTTTCCATTTACTCACTTCCTTCACACAGATGTTGGTTGCCTTAATTATGCTCTTCCTTATTTTTTCCCTCTGAACCTGTACCCCTCCCTGACAACCCCCCTATAAGACAGTCTCCCATTTCTTTAAAATCCACTCTCCTAAAATCCAGGACTCTTGTCCTTATGTGGTTTGCTTCTATTCCTGCCTTAATGTTAAACCACACTGTATGGTGATCACTGGTACCTAGGGAACTTCCCAATGTGATGTCTGCATGCTACTCCTGTTTTTAAGTAAGAGGTCCAGCACTGCCCCTTCTCTATTGGGTTCACTGATTAGCTATGTGAGAAAAGTAGGGAGTCAAGAATGTCCCAGCTCCTTGCCAAAGCTGCAGCTGGAAGACTCCAATCCACACCTGGCAAACTGAAGTCACCAACTAGCAGCACCTTCCTCTTATTTGTCATCCTGATGATAGCTTCCCCAAGTGCTTTATCCAACTCCTCTCCCTGTTCTGGAGGTCTGATTACCACCACTGTGAAGATGGCAGCCCTAGTACCTGTCCCCATGATGATCCACAGCACCTCTGGCCCTTCTTTCTTCCTCCAGGTGGCCCTGCATGTCCATGGCCTTGATTTCCTCTCTTACATATAGTACAACTCCTACTCCCCTACTCATCTCTCCTGAACAGAGAGTAGCTCTGTATGGCCATGTGCCAGTCATGGCTGTCAGTGAACCACAACTCTGTTTTGGTCACCAAATCAAGGCTAGCCTCTGTCATGATGGCATCCAGGTCTGGCATTTTATTTCCCAGACTCCTTGTATTGGCACACATGGCCCTCCATACTTTACTCCCTTCCCTAGCTGCTTCCTTGCCACCTCTGGTGCATGTGCTGTTCCTTTCTGCTCTCCCAATCCATCTCTTCCTTTGTTACTTTCTGTGTTACCTTTACTTCTGTCTTCTTGCTTCTCTGATTTATACCCCCATTGTCCTCTGCCTTGTCTCCACCCAGTCTTCTTGTGCCCCCACCCTGGGGGAGTTTTCTCACCTCAGGCCCTCCCTCCCTTCTGCTTTATCATCTGAAGGGGTAATTGTTGCCTCCCTTAGTCCTACAGCCTTACCGTCCCTGGCTAGTTTAAATGCTCATTCAAGTAGCATTTCAACCTCCCACTAAAGACTGTGGTACCCTTCCTGGAAGGGTGCAGGCCATCTTCCCTATAGAGACCCATATCTTCCCAAGTTGGCCCCCAATCTCCAATGTAGCTGAAGCCCTCCTCATGCATTATGCTTTCAATCTATTTCTAAAAGCCCTGGTTTAGAGTGTCCTTTCCTCTCCCTAACCATAGACATGTAACACCTTGGCAACAGAAACCATGTGTGCCACCAAGGTACCTCCCCTGCTACCTGAAAGTTTTCTGCACTTCCTTTCCTTGCTGAGTCATTTGTCCCCAGGTAGACAATGACATCTAGCTCCCTCCCACTTCTTGCTACCCTAGAGATCCTCTGGATCCGCTCTCTATCACTCCAAGCTGAAGCACCTTTCAGGTACTTCACCTACCTCTCCCTTCCTCCTCCTGAAGTCTATTCCCCTAATAACATAGTCCCCCACCAGCAGCTGCTTCCTCCTCAGCTGGTGGCCTATTCCTCCCTCCTTGGGGCCTCATCTTCTGAGGACTCTCACATTCTCCATTCCCACTGCTATGGATGCCTCCTCTTGGCTGCTCCATCCTGCCAGTATGGTGAAGGAATTCTGCATTGGTGTAGGCTGGGGAGTGTTTACCCTTCCTCCACCCTCCCAGAGCCCACCAGGGTCCAATCATTGTACCTCTGCCTAGGCATCCTATGGGGGAGCAGCAGCAGACTTGGTGTCCACTGGGTGGTGCAGAAGGTTCTCTGCACTCTTGCCAGTTTGGCCCAGAGTCTAGCAACCTCTGCCCTCAACCTAAGGATGTGAGTACAACCAGCAGCATCATCCATTAACTATTGTTATAAAAACAGCATCTGCTTGGTGTTTTATATGAAAGTCTATCATTTCATTTAGGCATTTGGTGTATGTTCTGCTTCACCCACACTGTTAGATGAATACTTGCTGTTCCCTGTGGCAATTAACAAGTCTTCACACTGGTGATGTCATTTATGGTGCTATTCTGTTTCATCTATGAAGAAATCAAGGAGATTGTCACATTGATGAGGCCTGTAAAGACTATTTTTTTCTTGCTCTCTGCCTGTTGCAAGACACTGAAAGTGAGTCAGCTTATTTGATCATGGTTTCATCATGTTTAATGCTAGTAATGCACAAAAATGATGGCTTAAATTAATCACTTAACCAATGCAGAAGTAAGGGAGAATGGCACATTACTGAGTATGAGTAAGAATAAGAGAGATTACAGAAGGCTCTGAATGTGACAAAGACCAAGTTATAACATGTTGATGTGTGCTGTGTACACTAAATGTATCACGTGAAGTGTATTTACCAAGTAACAATGTGTGTGTGTGTACATATACATTTATTTATGTGATAGGCATATACATTAATCAGTCTAGAGAAATAATTTATCTTACTGCAAAACAGTGAGCAGTGAGATAAATGCATTTCTCTAAACAGTTGCGTTTATTTCAGTAGTTTCCATGTCATAAACCCTCTTTCCCTACTGGCACTACCTCCTCCTCCCTCATTCACTCACTTTCACTGTCCCACAGCAAAAGTCTTTGTATGTAGTCTTTGTGTGTAGCACAGTCATTGAGAACAAACTGCAATGTGCAACATACCTGAATTACTTCTCCCTTTTTATCTTCTCTCCACAATAACAATTTCATTTATAGCACTTTTCTCCTAGCAGTCAGCTCACAGTTCTGCTCCTGATCTCAGCTCACCCATCCAATCATCCAAACACGTGGCATCAAATCAGAGCAAGAGCTATGCAGTGGCGTTCTCCAACAAAAGGAAATTATTAATTTTTTTAATTTACCACTGAAACTGCCAAAGTGCACTCGCTCTCTATTGCCACAAAATTCGAGTCTCACCACACCCTCTGCACTGTTCAGTCTCTCTAACCCTCTGCAGCGCAAAGACAAATGGCCAAAGTGCACAAAACCAAAACTGATTTTAAGTACATAAAAAATCTACAACATCTTCAATGATACTGCTGCTGCGCTGCTCCCAAACTGCCTTCTGCTAAGCAAGTCTGCTCTCTGCAGGGGGTGCTGCCATTTTTTACACAGCTCTACCAATCAGCTGCAAAAAGCAAATAAAACAAATGAAATTAACACAGAGTCCTTGTTTATTGCATAAATGAAATCTGTAGTGGGGAAGTAGTGTGATACATGAGTTATTTACACACATGCTGGTTGCCCTCAGACACCTCAATCATGGCTTTTATACCACTCATGAGGTTACCCAAGGTCAGACAGTAGTTGTATAAAATTAATCATGTATCACACTGCTCCCCATTGCATATCCTTATATGTATATTCTTTGCAAAAAAAAAAACTGCGTTAATGCACCAGTTAGGGTAACCTAACACCACAAAAGTAGGAAAATGTGGCATTAGGGTTTCCCACCCTAAGACCCCCCCTCCCCAGAGCAAAAGGAAAAACATTAGGGTTTGGGGTCTCCAGAGTCTTGCCGAATCAGTGGTGGGGTCTTACTTGGGGGTTTCATTAAGTCATTTGTTTATAAAAAACAAATTTGTTGAATGTAGAAAGATGCAAAATGTTGACACTACTTTGACATGCCACAGACATTACATTTTTTTGACTAATGTTTTCACTTGTCTGTTTTTCTCTTCTATCAGGATTCTTCTTTCTGTCTCTTGCCTTGGATGTAGATTTTTGCTGATTTCAGTAGTATGCAGATTGTGATCATCTCCTTTCTAACTACAGTATTTAGTAAAACTTTACAAAACTTCTTTTTTTGATGTGTATAATATCATATGCATTATGCATCCAAAATTGATCATTGTGTCCAGAGATTTATATTCTGTAAAAAGATCTTTCTACAAGTCGGAAGTTATGATGATTACCTATTTTTACTTTTTATTGTTGTTGGTTCTATTTAATTAATATGCATGATGGTTGAGGTTTATTGACTAATGATGAGTATATAATGGTGGCATTTTTATCCTGCAACCACGCTCCGTGACAAAGAGTTGTTACTTGAAGTGCTGGTGCTAGAGTGGTGTGCGGTGTATGTCTGTGCTCATGCCATGCCAGAATTTACATAAAAGCATTTAAAACTTCACAGCAGTGTGGTTTTCCCTTGACTTCTGAGTGCAGGAACTTCCTACCGGGTCAATATGTCATGCGCTTAATAGTGCATAACATAACTGCGTATGAGGAACAGCAAGGTAGGGAAAAATGAGAGGGTGCAAAACTGCAAAAGGGTGTATGCGCAGTAGGGCACCCTCTCACTCTCTTAGGCAGAGGATAAGACCTCTGCTGGGACAGGGGGCCAGCGAACAGCTGCTGTGGCTCAACAGGATGAGCCACTGGCAGCAAGGGAGGCAGGCAGTGCGTTTGGGACTGGGTTTTGATTCCCGGTCCCTAACACATGTATTTTGTTATTTTTGCACTTTGTGCAATTTCAACTGTAACCCCCCGGAGTTAGTTATTTTAGTTGGGGGTTTTTGGTGGCACAGCCCCCCCATAATGGGGGTGGGGTGTGGGGGGCACAGTCCCCTGCAAAACAGAGACTTGTGCCACTGGCAATATATTGCACTGCATTAACAGCATGGTATATTGCTGCAGCATAATGTCTTGCGACATTATGACCCCATGCCCAGGAACTTTGGCTTGTTCAATGACTTTTGGGCTAGCTGTCCCTTTCCCTGCACAGACCCTGATCCAAGGATTCACAGTTCTCATCACGGAGGCTGGGAGCAGGGAGCATTAGGGTTGACAACCCCCAAAGAAGATCCCTGATTTGCCAAGATTCTGGAGACCCAGAACCCTAATGTTTTTTCCTTCTGTTGCTTTGTGGGGATGGGGGATGTCAGAGTGCAAAACCCTAGTGCCACATTTCCCTACTTTTGTGGCATTAAGTTACCTTAACTGGTGCATTAACAGTTTTTTTCAAAGAATTTCCTTACCTTTTAGATACTATGCTAGAATCCTCATCTGCCTGTGGGAGCAGAGGACCCTTTAGGCCCTGCGCTCCCATCCCTCCATAGAAGTATGCTTGTATGTTGCCATGGGAGTGCAGGGCCCTCTGGGCCCTGTGCTTGCATTTCAGCCAAAGCAGTAACCAAACTGCCAGCATAGCCTTGTTATTACTCCACCTCATGAACACTGTCCTGAGAATTTTCAAGATCCCTGCCAAAACATCATTGCCATGCCACTGCAACATCATTCTACATCACAGGTGCAAAAATAAATTTTGGCCAGGATTTGAAAAATGACAGCTGTTGGAATTTTTAAAATTAGCAAAGTTAAGTGCGAGCATAGTAAAATTATTTCAATGTATGTGCATAACTTTGCCATTTTTAAATATTTTGACACCAAATTTGCAACATAGCCTTCTTATGATCCCATCTCATGAACAATGGTGGTAACAATTTTCAAGTCCTACCCAAAAGGTGAATTTGCCAGGTGATGCAAAACTGCCTTTTTGGGCCAGAGTTTCATAATTCCATCAACATTGTGAATGAGGTGGGTACCCCAAAAGGCCATGTTGAAAATTTGGTGTCAAAATATGCAAAAATGCCTGAGTTGCACATCAAAGTTGAAAACCCCATTGAAATACATTGAACCGCACTTACCTTAGTTTCTCATATTGCAGTCAGTAGTTCCCGCAGCAAGATGTGTCTTTGATTGAAGAGTGAAACTTTGTCCTGGGACCTGTTCAGCTGAGTGAGGGTGTGGGGGGGTGCGGGATGGGGGGTACTGAGTGGAAGGTGTGAGGTCTGATCAGCGAGGGGCCATTTTCTTGTTTGCAGGTTTGGAGGGAAAAAAACATCAAAGGACCATTTTCTTTATTTCAGATTGGGACAGCAAAAGGAGGGTGGGGGTGCCACTAGACATGAGGTAAACACAACAAAAAGTAACGGGGACAGCGATCAGAGGGTGGAGGGGTATCACTGGACACCAGCAAAAAATGATTAAACTGTAGGGGTGGTGATCATAGGGTGGGGGTACCACTAGACACCAGGGAAAAATTACTAAACTATAGGGATGGTGATTGGAGAGTGGGGGTGCCACTACCACTAGACACAAGGGAAAGATCTCTGAGCTACAGGGATGGCAATTGGAGGGTGGGGAGTGCCACTAAACACCAGGGAAAGATCAATAAATGATAGGGACAGTAATTGGAGGGTGAGGGGTGCCACTAGACACCAGGGAAAGATCAATTAACTACGGGAATGGTGATCAGAGGGTGGGGGGTGCCACTAGACACCAGGGAAAGATTAATTCATTGCGGGTACGGCAATCAGAGGGTGTGGTGCCACTAGACATCAGGGCAACATTACATGCATACAGGGATGGCAATGAGGGGGCATGCTAGACACCAGGGAAATGGCAGCTCACTGCTGTCAGTGCAGCCCACAGCATGAGATCCAGCTGCAGCTGCAGAAGTCAAGAAAATCCTGCTGTTCTCATACAGAGAATGTGGGTGAATGACTCCTCTTGCTAAGCTGGGTAGCCTGGGTTTTGGGCTGCCCAGAAAATTTATTTCTGACATTCTTTTTTAAAAACAAATTCCAGAATGTAGCTAAACTGATCGCATTTTGCTAGATTCAGGTGTTTGTTTTTTAAAATGAAATAATTTTGTATGTATTTTGCATGTTGTTTTTAGTTCAAGGGGGGAAAAGAAGATGGTGGTCTCACGGCACATAAATGCTTTGTGCAGTGAGAAGCAAGTGACGAGAAACCCCAAAAAAAGGTCCTTCGATATTAAATTTTTCATTTCGCACTAGAACGTTAACTAAAAAAACCAACAAAAAAAAACGACTGCACATGCTCAGAATGGAAAACACAAAACTTTAAGGCCTTATTGCTCTGGCACCATTTCATATTTTTTCACCAGACCTATCAAAGGCACTACCTTAGGACATGACAGATGTCCCCTGCATGTCTGGGGAAAAAATGCCATTCCATGTAGCCTGTGTACACATTCTTTGCTGACTGCTGTGTTCCTCCACATTGTGCAGTATTGTCTCATACTGCCTGTGCTCCATGGTATACTACCATTATTAATTTTTTATATTTATTTGCATTGAGTGTATTTTTTTTATTTATTTGAATCTGTACACAATGTTTCTACCTCAACTATTGTATCTTCCTGACCATTGAAGTTGTTTTTTTTACCTCCCTTACTCCCATTTCCCCAGGTCACACCTGGAAATGAGCCTTAGCTCAGTGTGCCTCTCCCAATCACCAAACTTTAAATAAATAAATAAAATATGTAGGCTGTACATGAGGGTAAAAAAAACATGTTAAGTATAGGCAAAAAATCAGCCCTTTACAAAAAATGACATATGCGGATCTCAGAAACCGGACAAGCTGCCATCACAAAAATTCCCATAGATCAAGACTTTGCCTCCTAGAGAGCACATGCAAAATTTCAGCTCATTTTGTCAAATGGTGCCAGAGACAGTAATGTATAAGTTAGGGGTTTAACATTGAACACCCTACTCAGCCCTAACTATAGTGGTGCTACCGCATCATTATAATATTATACTTCTACTTCTGTAACTGAAACTTCTTGCAATTTTTGTACTTGAAGGGACACTACTGCAAATGAGCTTGCCTCAATAGTTACATTCCCTAGTAAAGGTTACATTTCCTAATAAATTAGAATTGAACTGACTTGAACTGTAAGGTCTGCAGATTCGTGAATCTGTCTGTTGCAGTGAAAGGCATGAGTCCTATTGTCATGTTAAAGACTGTTGTGCTCATTCACACCTGACATTCAATAGAAGTAATGGCTTAGGATGGCACTAAAACATTTATCCTATCTGCCAGATTCACTCCTTGGCACAATTTTTTGTTTTTAGTTCATTTATTTCTCCTTGGTCCCTCAGTTGGCATTCATCTGCAGCCACCCACCCAGCCCACATCCTGACATCAGGCAGGCTATCCTCATCTTCCCCATAGTTTCCCCTCTGCGGCAGGTCAGTGAGGAGCCCCCAACTCGACTCACCTCAAACAGGATCCAGCACCCGGGAAAGTGCCATTCGGAGTCGGGGCCTGCGGCAGGTGGCTGTTCATTCTGCCACAACTGGGGACCATTTTCCTAGTTTCAAACTGCCCTGGAGATGTGGTGTGCATTGACGCCGATGGGGGCATGCACGCATCTGCACGCACTCCCTCCAGGTGTCTTCCCATCTCTGCCCCCTTACTGTAGCGTCAGTGTGCTGCCACCCCAGCCTCTGCTAGGGGGCAGTCTAGAACCAACCACTGATATCCCCCCTCCCTGGAGAAGGAGAGCAGTCCCTCGGATACACGATCCTTCTCCTCCCCTGCCAACCCCCGGCGGCCCATGCTTTTTTATTGAACTGAGGTTGCTGGCATAGCGCGAGGTAAGGCATCCAGCACCTCAGCCCACAGTGCCACTGGGCCAGCCTGGCACTAATTGTTAAGTACTGGTTTGGTTCCCTCCAGCCCTATCTCTCCTCCCTCCTGTCACCTGCCCATCCCTCCTCCTACCCACTCCGCTCCAGGAACTCCCGCTCCTTCTCCCTTCCACACCCCCACTCAACCTCAGATCAGTCCACCTTTTTCTGCAATCTTCCTTCCCTCTAGAATCAACTCTTTCTCTTCTACCCTTTGCCAAGCTACCTCTCTCCCTGCCTTCAAGTGCCTACTTAAACTTTTTCCTGTTGCTCCTTGCTCCTGTCCAATGCTCCCTAACTGCACTGTATTTCCAGCTGAGCTGTGCTGTGGCCTTGTTCTCTTGGCCATTGTATTGTGATTTTGTATATATTATTGTTTCTATGATCATTTTATTGTAATGTGATATTTCTACCTGCATGGTATCCTACTCCCCCCTCCCCCCGGGTTGCACCTGGAAACGAGCCTTGGCTCAGTGTGCCTTTCCCGGTCACCAATTTTTAAATAAATAAATAAAAATTGGGGTGGGACAGGTAATGCTGTTTTGAAACTTTACAAAAAGAGTCTCTATACACTATCCAGCTCACTGTTTGCTCCTGGATAGAGTTTACTTGGCCTAGATTCAGGATCAGCTATTTTTCACTCTACATTAAAATGATCACTTTACCAGGGCTAACAAATCCCAACCCCAGTAGGAATTAACACAGATAAGTTCCCTATTGAAACTTCTTCTAAAGCAGCTATTGACTAACAGCACTGTAGTTACCAACATTACACTACAAGTAAAAATACAACTCATTTATTTAGTTATATTTTATTTTTTGTGTTTCAAGAGTTTCACCAGGAAAAACATGCTGAGCTAACAGTTCATTTCCAGATGTGTCCTGGGAGGAAGGGGACATGGAGAGTGCAGTAATAAATTACATCAGTAATGTGACAATTAAAATAATAATAATAATACTTATAAAAAGAACACAGTAGACACTGAGAGGACACGCAAAGTAAGTACTGCAGAACATGCCATAACAAGAGCATATCAATAGCAACAGTTCCGCAAAGTGAAACTGGCAGCAAAATGAGGGTGGTGGGGGGGAGATAGTGAGTACAATGGGGAAGTAGTCATAAGTGGACAACTAAACCAGGGCACGGAGGGGGAGTGTATAGAGGGAGGAGAAGTGGGATTAGCCTAGGATCAGTGGCAACTGCAGGAGTCAGTAGTGAAGTCAAAGAGAAGGGCTTTTAGTGATAGGGAAGAGGGAGTATTGTGAATAGCAACAGGGAGGGTGCTCCAAGGTTTGAAGAAGTGGAAGGAGAAAGCAGCTTGTCCAGCAGAGGATTTTACAGGGGGAGAGAGTGGGTGTCAGAGCTGCAAAAGGAGTTGGAGGTGGAAGGAGGGAAGGAGAGGAGGGAGGAAAAGTGGGGGGAGGGAGCCCAGCCAGAATTTGGAGCTGAAGGTGGCACAGTGAACGAGGCACCTGGCATCATGTGAGCGCAAGGAAAGGGAGGAATACAGGGAACAGTGATAGGTTGTGAGGCGACAATCCAGGGCAAAGCAGCAGAAACGGTGAAAGAGGGGATCCAGCCTGGCAAGGGTGGACTTGGGGGCAGCACCATATACAATGTTGCCATAATCAAAGATAGGTAGAATCGTCTTCGTTACAATCTGTCTATGAGCAAGGAGTGGGATACTTGGTTTGTTCCTGTAAAATGCCCCAGGTTTAGAGTACAGCTTTTTGTGAATGGCATCCAGAAGATTAGAGAAGTCCAGATGACAACCAATTATACCATGAGGTATTTAAAGGAGGTGACATCCTCAATCACAACATCATCACAGGTCTGGAAACAGTGGAAGGGGGAAAGCTTGGCAAGTATCTGTTTAGTACCAAAGGGCATTGAGACCATTTTTGGGTCATCGAATGACAGCTGGTTGGCCCAAGACCAGTGCTGGATGTTGATGAAAGCCAGCTGGAGATGGGTCACAAGGTCAAAGGCAGAGGAACCAGCGGTATAGGGAATGGTTCCACCCTCTGAATGCGCCATTACGGTGCTGAGCCATTAGGGTGCCAATCAGGAATGTCACCGACCATTGTTTTTGTGGGGGGCTGTACCCCTGAACCCCCCTAACTATAGATACCAACTGTGGGGCAGGCAGACCTTGGGTGGGAGGGGGTGGTGAATCCCTATTTTGGTGACCTAATGCCAGCGCTCTGAATTTCTGCAGTGATACATATGAATGGATGCTAAAGAGCAGGCAAGGGGAAGATTGTTTAGAAAAATGGAGAATAGGACAGGGCCAAGAACAGATCCATGGGGGGGGGGATGTCAGAGCAGATAGGGATATTAGGGGATATGGCATCACCAGCATGGACAGCATTGGTCCTACCCTCAAGGTATGAACAGAACCCCTCAACAGAAAAGAAGAAGAATCAAGCTGCTTTTAGCTTGCCCAGGAGGATGGGGTGGGTAACAGTGTTGAAGGCTTTGGCCAGGCCAACAAAGAGGATGGAAGTGATCGGCCTCTGTTCCACTGGACCACCAGGGATCTAGGACTGAATTTTTTTTTATACAGATGGCCGTGATCGGGCAGATAGCGGTCCACTGGACCACCAGGGATATTGGACGGAATTTCTTTTTTATACAGATGCCCGCGATCGGGCAGATAGCAGTCCACTGAACCACCAGGGATATTGGAAGCACTTGATCTATTATTTTACAAATGCCCGCGATCAGGCAGTCAGCGGTCCACTGGACCACCAGGGATATTGGATGTAGTTCTATGTTTTAAAACAAATGCCCGGGATCGAGCAGACAGTGGCCCACTGGACCACCAGGGATATTGGACAGGAGTTTTATTTATTTTATTACAAATGCCCGCGATCGGGCTATGGAGACATTACCGCTGCAGGTTGCCCCGACGGCTGCTGCTCTGGCAGGCTTGACGCAAAGTCATCGGGATGGGCGCACCTGCATGCAATGAAGATAATGACATGCAAATGGCCCCATGTGTGCCTTGCATACATTATGGCCCCATTTGCATGGCAAGTTTTGAATATCATGGCTGCTGTGCATAGCGCAATGGAACTTGTGCTAGTGCATCCCCATGCTCCACTCTGTCCACTTGCACTGGCGCAGTGCCACTGTGCCATGCACACTGCAGGTGGCCAGGGTGCAATATTCAATGCTGCTGAGCCATGGCGCAGCTCCGTTGAATATCTCCCAGTCCACACCCCTGCACAGCCAAGTTGAGCTGCACCCAAGCTTGCACCACAGCCTGGCACAGTTTGAATATCTGGGCCTATATGTCCATCTCTATTTAATATCGGTGATGATTATTGTAACTGTATTTTGTCCTTGCGACCAATGTAATGCAATGTTTTGACCGTGACCTAATATCTGGGAACGTTAGGTCTGTACACGATTTAGGATAGATGCTTTTCCTTGGTCCTCCTCCACACACTCCCCCTTATCCCCTTTGAGCTTAGCAATACCCCCCTCTTGATTTTCTTCTTTCACTGATGTGTCTATAGAAAGTCTTGTGCCATTATTTTACTGTTCGTGCTAGTGTTTCCTTGGTTTGGGTCTTTGTCTGCCTTACTGCCTTCCCTGCTTCCCTTAGGGAAGTTTGGTATGCCTCCCTATCTTCATCCCGTTGCATTCACTTATATTTCCTGAAAGCCAGCCTTTTGGCTCTGACCTTTTCTGCTCTGCTACTGTTTTTGAGAACCAAAGTGGTTTCCTCCTTCTTTTGCTCTTGCTCTTCTCCCTAACACAATGTGATGTTGCTTCAAGTATTGCATCCTTAATGCTTGCCCACTTTGCCTGTACCCCCTCACCTGTATTTCTTCTTGCCAGGGCTAGCTTAACTCTGTTGGCCATCTTATCAAAGTCAGCTCCTCTGAAGTCCCATATTTTTGCCTTGGAATGGGATGATTTAGTTCTAGTGACCAAATTGAACCATACCATGTGATGGTCACTGGTCCCCAGGTGACCTTCTACCTGGAGATCTGTGATCCTTTCCCCATTAGTCAGTACTAGATCTAGGATAGCCCTGTCTCTTGTGGGTTGTTGTACCAGCTGTTTGAGGCCCTCCCCCTACAGGGAATCCACCATGTGTCTAGTTCTGGTGGATGTTCCTGCTGGTATTGACCATGCTGTATCTGGCATGTTGAAGTCTCCTATTATCAGAATCTCCCCTTTAGCTGTCATGTTTTGTATATCTTCTAACACCCCACCATTCTGTTTGCTCTCCCCACCACCTTTTCACATTGTTTGGTCACCTCCAGGTTGTCAGATATGATAACCTCACAGGTCTCTCTCCTGTCTTGTGGTGGCCAGAATTTCCCCACTCATCCTGTACTCCACCCTTGGATTCCTGTTACCGAGGTGCATGATCTTGCTCTTTTTAGTATTGAAACTCAAATGCCATCAGGTGTTCCTGAAGTTTCACCAGGGAGGTAAGGAGGTAAGGTGGGATGGTAGTTGCCAGGGAGGGTGGGGATGACGGTTGCCTGTTTCCACAGATCAGGAACAAGAGAATTCTGCACTCATGGAGCTCATCAAAAAACAACAGACCAAGCTATGTAGCTGTAAATGGCTTATTGCAAGCAAACTTAGAAAATCACCAGCTATGCCCTGTACCCCAGCGCTTCAACCTACCCAAGATCTTGTCAGGGGATGGGTCTAGATGGTGTAAGGAAACAAGTGCTTTTAAATCCATGTCTTAAAATACAGCACCCTAAATTATCACCAACAACTGTGCAAAGACAAACAATCAAGGCCAGATATTGAAAAGTTAGCCTGGGTGCTAAGGGGTGTTTGCCCATGCTAACTGGGTTTTGTGCCCAATTCATGGGTGGGATCTATGTTCAGACCCTCCCACAGCATGGGCAAAACCCAGCTGTGCCTGAGCGCTAGCTTACCTCTGCACGCATGCAAATGGGGGGGTCCTCCCCTGTATATACGGGTGCAGAAGAAAATTTAAGGTTTGCACTGGCAGTAGGTGCAAGTTGCCACCTTTGCAAACCTGGACTTAATGTGGCAAAGGCCCTGGTGGCAGGCAGCGTTACTGCAGCTGCCCACCGCCCATCACCCTCCCAACCCCGGCCCATTGAATCAATGGATTCCCTGGTATCTAGTGGCACCTCCCCTGTCCACCAATCACCTACTTCTGTACAAATAATGATGTGGCACCCTGTCCTCCGATCACCCATTCCTGTAATATATCTGTTGTCCCAGGTGTCTAGTGGCACCCCCACCCTCTGATTGCCTGTTGCCATAATATTAGCTATGTCCCTGTTGTTATTGGTACCCCACCCGAGTACCTGTCCGGGGCCACCCTTCTCCCTGGTGGCCAGTTGCCCCCCAGCACCACCTGCACAGAGCACGCCATCCTATTTTCCTCTGCACCATGTGTAACCAGTCCATGCAGGGATCCACCAATGATCAGTTATTGGCCCTCCTCTCACCACCTTATCTGGCTGCTATATGGAATGACAGTACACATATTCCCTGTCAGTTCCACACAGTGGCTGGCTGTGGTGGTGAGAGGAGGACTGTGCAATTGCCATATCAGATCCCCTGCATGGCATTGGCTACATAGGTACAGGGGGACTGCAGAGTGGTGTGATCAGTGCGGGCAGTACAGGGGACTGCTTGACACTGGAAAATGAGGTGGCATGAGAACAGGTGCTCACTGGGTGAGGGTACTACGAATCACCAGGGGCATCACTAATATTATTGGCAACAGGCAATTGGAGGGTGCGGGGTGCCACTAGACACCAGGAAAATCATTAATATTATGGCAACAGGAGATCAGAGAGTGGGGGTTCCACTGGACACCAGGGACAATATATAAGTTTATAAGTTATGGAGATAGGTTTTTAGAGGGTAGGGGTGCTACTAGACACCACAAACAAGATATAAGTGATGGGGATGGGTGTGTGGAGAGTGGAGGTGCCACTAAACACCAGGGCAATTGTTAATATTACAGTGCCTGGTGAGCAGAGAATGAGGGGTGCCACTAGACGGCAGGGAAATCTCTGATCAGAGGATGGGGGTGCCAGTGGACACCAGGGGAATTGCAACATGTACCAGCACTGGTGATTGGAGGGTGGGGGTGCCACTGGACACCAGGGAAATAAGACTATTATGGTGAGAGGCAGCTGAGGTGTGGGTGCTGGTCACCACCATGCCTGATATGGAGGCCAGCCACAGGAGAGGTCCAAACTTGCCACCACATCCCATGCAAACAAGCCCATAACGGGCATGCATATGGCCCCTTAGTGCTGTGCATGCCCAATGGGCTCAGCTGTATTCTTCCACTGAATATCACATCGTGGGCTTCCAGCACTATCAGGTCTACAGTCGCAGTTTACTGCAGTTCCCTATGGGCTGCATAACCCCCAGGTCCATGTCAGGGCAGTCCTACTTGCCTTAACGCTATGCCATCATGGCCCTCTATTCAGTTGGACAGTGCCCATGTGCTGTCTGACTCAGGTGTGTCATTGTGAGGGCGCCATCATTAGGACGCCATCATCTGGGCACCATAACAAGGTCATGAGTGACAGTGACAAGGGCATTCTGGATTTTAGAGCACCCTGTACTCACACAGTGTTCGGCAGCTCCACAATTCTCCCGCCCTTCATGGCATGCCTAACTTGGAGGTAGTTATATTTAATTTAGGGGGATGCAGGGATGGGCAAAGCAAAATGTAAGTCTTCCAGAGGACAGTCCTTTGGTGTGGTAACTTTCTGGTGGCACAATGTCATGCATGATCGTGATGCAGCAATATTTTTCCTGGGCCATAAGTTACCACACAACATCTCCTGTGCACCAGTATGGGTGAACCTCTGACTCAATATAGCAACCTCTGATTTCGGGTGCACGGACGAGCACAGCACAAACCTTTGTGCTTCACTTTTGCCCATGATTGAATATCTGGACCCATATGTACAAAAAAGCATTAATACAAAATGCATACCATCCTAGAAAAATACATCAATGATTCAAATATTTCATTTCTAGGTCAGAGAGGCCGCGCCACAAATAATGGGTTGTCCTGGAGGATCCAGAATATTCTTATGAGTTTTGGGCAGTATACACAATGTTGGTATGGTAGGATGATCCACCTTTATAAAACCTGCCTCATCATCAGAAACCCAGTTACATTCAACTACAAAAACAAGGTGCTGCATCAGCATGTGGTCTGAAAACAAACCAAAATGGTAATATTAAATGCATACTGAAAGCTCTACATTTAACTGCCCAGTCCACAAGCTCAAAATGTTCCTTTTGGAACCTATTGGTTGGATCCCTTGCTATTACAGAATAGTTTTCCTGTGCTGTGATCAATTACATGACCTTGATATGATAAAATGCACAAATTAGGTGATTTGATACCTTTTATTGGACCAACACCGGGGTGTAGCCAGGATTTGATGTAGTGGGGTTTCCAAATATTTCTATGGGGCTCCGGGGGCATGCTCCCCTGGAACATCTTTAAAATTTAGGAGTTACATGGTGCAGTTTAGTGCATTTTTAGGCAATAACTGTTGAGCTACAAAAGACATCAAAATTCAAGCTAAAGGTAACAGTTCACTCACTCATCAGTTTACATAAATAAAATATGTTATATTTTTACTGTTTCATTGTTGTTTAGAGAGTGCATTCACTATACTCATTATTAAAAAAGAGCATAGTGAATGCACTCCAGAAGGAACAGTCACAGTAAAGTGGTACTTGAAAAATCCTGATCCTCCTAAGTCCTAACTCCTTGACTTGCAGCCCTAAGCACACCTGCAATGTTTTTTTTTCTCTCCATCTCATTCTCACAGGCTGCTTTAGAAAATTGTGATTGCCACAAATTCTGATGCAAATCACCCCTTGCCGCAAACTCTGTGATGCAAGTCCCTTGTGTCAATCCAAAGCCCTTTGAAAATCATGCCCATGGATTTAAAAGCACCCACTTCCTTACACCACCTAGACATACTCCCTGATTTGTACAGGCTGAAACATTGAGGTACAGGGCTTAGCCGGTAATTCTCTAAGTTTGCTTGCAACAGTTTCTGGCTATCTAGCATGTTTTTTTTTTATATATGAGCTCCATGGGTGCAGGATTTCTCTTGTTCTTGCATAGCAGGCTGGCCATCTTTATCTGTATCACCTCTCATTTCCAGGACGCACTATGCTCAATGTTTGTTCCACAGATCAGGGACTGAGGCTAGAGAAAAGGAGCAATTGAGAAGGTGGGTGGTAGGAAGGGAAGTGGCCAAGTCAGACAGAGACAAGAGTTTGGGGTAAAGGCTATTGGTGCTCCCTCCTTTGAGTGGTTTGAAAGCAAGAAGGGCCTCAAAGGTTGCAGAAGGAGTGGTGGGAAGAAGGAAAAGGGATGGGGGAGGAAGAGCAGATTGGGGCAGAAGGGAAGGGTGCTGGGGAGGTGGAGGGGTGGAGGAAAGGTGGGAAGGAGGGAAGAAGGGAGAAGGCACAGTCAGTGAAAAAGGAGTTGAAAGATGAAGCGAGTGCAGCAAGATCTAAGATGGGGACATCATCCACCTTGAAGATGGGGGAAGGGGGCTGGGAGAGTGGGGAGAAGAGGGTGTAGATGACCTTCCTGAACCTTGAGGGGTGGTTAAGGTTGTTCTGGATTGTGGCTGCAAAGTAGTCAGCCTTTGTTAGCCTAAACTTCTTAACAGGCACAGGAGACTATCATCACAAATGACATCAGTAGTCTAGAGGCATGCTGACTCAGCATCCTGCAACCTTGGAGAAATGGACAACACATGAGAAAGGCATGAAAAAAGTATTGTTGGTTTTTGTTAAAAAAAAACTGGAACACACATAGGAGCTTTATCCTCTTGAGCTCAGAAGACTTAGAGGAGACCTACTATTAATGTTTAACATTCTGGAAGATAAGTCACTACTAAAAGACTTAGGATTGGTTATTAATCATAGAGAAGCAAGCTTGAGAAGCCATCATTCACAACTTATGCTGACCAATCCAAGGGGACTCCTCAGACGCAGTTTCTTTACTCAGCGCATTATTCCTTACCGGAATACTTACCTAGCTCAGTTGTAGATGTGGGTACTTTTAGTTCATTTAAACAGAATCTAGATAATTATTTGATTAACAATCTACTATGACTTGCCGGGATTATTGACCCAGATATTGGAGGAGTGCTCTATGGGCTCACAGCCTTCTGCACTTCTGAAGTACTCCTAGTATAGTTTTTATAGTAATGTCTATTGAGCTGTGCTGCCTGTTTTAGTTTTGAAAACCATTGCACATGATCTTTAAGATGCCCACATGAATGGCACAATATAATATAAATGGTATTGTAAATATAGTAAAATAATAATAATAAACGTTTTCATTCACACTAAAAGGGAAAATGTCAGCATTACTCTCAAAATTCATTGAGCCGCTTTACTGTAGGAGTAACACTGTCTACAGTTAAAATGAATACTTAAGTGAATGATCTGACTCCAAAGGCATGAAAGCTTCTAAAATTAGTGTGTTGCTCTGCATTTCATAAGTGAATCACTTAGCTATCACTCTGATGTGCTTTATAGAGGTAAACACACACATCACATACTGTACTGTACACACAGATGCTTTTCAAGATCACAGGGCTGGTAACTGATGAATAATACTCTCAGCACTGTTTTTCAAAACCCTCTCTCCAGCATTTATGCCAAAAAGTGTCTTGAAAATAATCCCCTACCCCATGATCCTGTCAGAGAACATAGATACATAAATAGACAGACAGATAGACAGACAGACTGACAGACTATATCTCTACTATTGAGAGAAAGACCATAAGTCAGGAATAGCAACATGCAGCTAGTTTATTTGTAAGTCACTGTATGGGTATAATCTAACATCAAAAGCACTGGTATTATGGTGGCACAGTAGCACCACTATAGTTAGAGTTGAGCAGTCACTTCTTTGATAAACTTGAAAGTTTGCACTTTAATAACTTCGCAATCATTCATGTGATTTGCATGACATTTTGCATGTGCTGTCAGGGACCATAGATCTCTTGATGTGGCAAGTTTCATTTCAGTTGGATGTGTGAGTGTGGAGATATGGGGGGGGATGTCAAAAATGTGAGATTTGCATTTTTTTTTTAATTCTTTGTCATGCCATTGCACAAAAATAGTGTGGAATTTTGGTCTGACATTTTTAGGGTATATAGGTCTTGGGTCACAGTGGTGCCCTTTGAAGGTTTTGTGAAAAATACTAATCCATTCAAAAGTTATTAAATTGCAAAGTTTCCCATAATTTCCTATGGGACCAGGTAGAAGTCCCGCTCGACAAAGGATTCTTTATCGCAAATGCAGAATCCTTTGCCACAAACGCAGAATCCTTTACCACAAATGTGGAATCCTTTGCTGTGCTGCTGCCATCATGTTTTCAGATAGCAGTGGCAAAAAACTTAAGAAACTCAAAACATACCTGGATTTGAAATGTGGTAATAGTTGTCTTTATCTAATCATGGCCCATAGACCTTGATCCTTGGATCAGTTTTTGAATTCTGTGCCAGGAAATGTATTTTTAAAGTGGCAAAATCCTTTTTCACAAATTGCGAAAAAAGCATTTCGTAAAAAAGGATCCTTTTCTGCAATTTGCAGAAAAGGATTCATCTTATGCCACAAATTGCAATGAAGGAAGCATGAAAAAGGATCCTTTTTTGCAATTTGCGAAAGAGGATTTTTTTAGACACCATTTTCTTTGTCACTTCACAGTTAACTAACAGTTTGGGATTTGGGCCTGAAAGTTTCAGGGTACAAAGGGCTTTGCACACAGATGTACCATTTGCTGGTTTGGTGAAAAAACAATTACTTTGCTCCAGAGGTCTGTGGGTTTCTCTTCCATGGAATGTGCACAAGGTTCTGTGGTGCTCAACAGTATTCCATAAATATTCAGTAGCAAAAACTGTGGCACACACACCCCAATTATCATACGGACACTGGAGCTACTAAATAATGCACTTTGTTACATAAAAACCAGCACCAGGCCTAGCCTGATGCATTTCAGATACCTCCTTTATCAAAGGCTAAAAGACAATACAACATTTCACATTTAAATACTGGTCAGTCTATGACACCATTACCAGATATTCAAATTTCATTGGTTCATAGTTGGTGAAGATTCAAAACACTCAATAGACTTCTCTGAAAGGCCAATATATACCACACACCAGAATAAACAGAATTATATAAATAAATATAACTATATCTCACACTGCACCACATACAACAAGCATTTGTCAATGCCGAATGTTTTCTTGCTGGCATAGTCATTGGTAGTGTAGGAATTAGAGAGCTGCATAATAGGAATGGCAGTGAAGTATTGAACTGAAGCCAACCCCACCACCACCCTGCAGAGACTGACAGGCATTGGGGTGTGTCTTTGGGTCTTCAGGCATAATGGCCATGCCATTTCACCACACCCTACCCTGCAGACACCGACAAGTGTCACGGTGTGCCTTGGGGTCTTTGGCCCTTATGGTCACCCCATTCCATCAGGAAATATGGTGAGATGGGTGCAGTATAGGAGAATGGGGTGAAATTTGGGGCAGAAGAGTCCAAGGCACACCTTGAAGCCTCTCACTGGCTACAGGGTGTGGGGGGGGATGGTATGAGCATTACAGGTGACAATCCCAAGTCACACCCCTGATGCCTGTCAGTCTCTACAGGGTGAGGCGTTATGGTCAGAAACCCTAAAGCCTCAGGCGTTCATTGGTATTTTCACTCCAAATTTTCAACATGGGTTTTTGTGACCCGCTCTTATGAACAGCGGCAATATCAGTTTGTTAGTGACTGATTTGCACAGCTTACTCATAATTATTTATACCACAGGTGCGAAAAACATTTCAACAGGATGTGAAAATGACAGCTGTACTGTTCATGGGGAGGTAAAATGGCAATGTTAAAAATCTGCAGTGAAAATATAAAAAAAAAATGGAGAAGTCATGACCGTGTGTTGAAACTGTGGAATGCATACCCGTAATGTAATTAGTTTGGAGATTTTTTACAGCAGATTGCCAACACAGGCATTTTGGGACCTCCGCTCATGAACAGTGTCACTGTGATTTTCTTAATCTGTCCCAAACAATGATTTCCCAAAGCAACCACGGGTTTCTGCGCTGGAGTGCGAAAACACATTTTGGCCATGGTGTTAAAAATGACAGCTGTACTCTTTATAAAGAAGTATGGAAAAATGCCAGTGGTGAAAATCTGGACTGAAAATATTACAAATTCATGAACTTAACGAGGGTGCGTGGAAACTGCGCAATTCTCACTCGTAACACAGTCAATTTATGGACATTTGTCTCCAAATTTTTGCCACAGCCATTTTAAGACCTCTACTCATGAACAGTGTCACTGTGATTTTCTTAATCTGTCCGGAACATTGATTTTGCACACCAACTGTGCCATTGTGCGCTACATGGGCAGAAACACATTTTGGGCGAGATGTGAAAATTGATGGCTGTACTGCTCATAAGGAGGTGTGGTAAAATGGCAATGTTGAAAATCTGGAGTGAAAATATTAAAAATTCACGAACTTACGAGCGTGCTTGAACCGCGCAATGCACGCCATGAAACGGTCATTTTAGAATTTTTTCCAGATTTCAACATAGGGTTTTGGGGCCTACCTCATGAACTGTGATACTGTTGTTTCATAAATCGGTCCCAAAAGGTGGTTCCACGCAGTGACCGCGAAATCACCTTCCGGGGCCAAATAACAAAATGACAGTGCCAGAATTTATGAAGTGGGTCCCAAGAACCCCATGTTGAAAATTTGGTGAAAGAATTCCCAAAAATGCCTGAGATATGCATCAAAGTTGAAAAAAACCCTATTTATTCCATTATACAGCTTACCGGCATTTCCTCAGTTCACGGTTGGCTTTGAAAAGTGCAGACGTGTTCCTGGTCCACCGAAGATCATCGCGCCAGACTCTCGAGGTACAGGGATGAGATGGGTTGTGGGGAGGCAGAGGGTGGTGTGGGTGGGGGAGGTGGGTCAAGACAGTCAGTAAGGGACCATTTTTTCTTACAGGGCATTTTTTTAAAGACGACGAGGACTTTTGTCACGCTGGGAGGGGTTACCAGTGTGGCAGCTAGAAGGCTGTTTGGAGGGGCAGTGGAGCCAATGGGAATTGGGCACCCTCACAGCCATAATAATCTATTGCCATGCTGGGGTGGGCTTCCAGCGTGGCACCTGGAAGTCTGTTGGAGGGGAGATACAGTGGAGCCGACAGGGATTGGGCATCCCCATTGGCCATACAGTGTGTGGGGGGGGAGTGCATGAGCACACTGGGGTGGGCTCCCAGCATGCTACTTGTTGCGGGGGATGAAGCTATGTATGACAGCTGTTTCAGAGCAGTGCCTATACGTTACCGCCACTGATTGCAGTGTTTTTTTCTTTGAACTGTATCCCACTGCATCTGAACGACTGTCATAGACAGCTCCTACATTCATTGATACAGTGTGGCCTGAAAAAGGTACCAGAGCATTGGAAGTGGGGGAGGCACACCTAGGAATTCTCGTATGGTGGCTTTATGTTTCTTGCACATGCATGCAAGCAAACATAAAAAACACAGCAAAACTGCAAGAACCCACACAATGTGTAAACCTACAATTAGTGCAAATATCAGTTACAAGTTAAAAATCATTCCTATTATAAATCATCTGTCTTCCAGATATGGTTTTAACATGCGTCAAGTTGCCACCCGCATCACACAGTGACGAATATCCCGAAACGAACATTTTTAAGAGTAAGGAAAAACTGCAGAAAAGATGTAGATTTTGAGACAGGGGCACAAGATTTATGCAGGAGATTGACAAACAGGGGCTATGCACATATAGCTATCAATACAACATATAATGCTGCAGTCACAAAAGAACGTGATGAACTCCTGGGAGAAAGACATGAGACAGCGCATAATAGTGACAGATTTCACTATGTTACTACGTTCTCTACGCATTCTAGTGAGGTGGAAAAAATAATTAGAAAACATTGGAAAGTCCTGTCACGTGACAAAGATTTACAATAATGTACCACATCCCCTTTTTTTGTGTTACAAACGTGCACCCACACTTTGGGACAGTTTGGTGAGGAGCCATTTTCAACAGGATAAAATGAACCATACATGATTGAATAACAGTAACGGTTGCTACCAATGTAAGAACTGTGTGGCATGTAAGCATATTATCACAGGTAAAAGATTCCAGATAAGGTCACATGGTGAGAAAGAGTGTGAGGTCAGGCAGCTCATACCATGTAACACACAAGGCGTTATCTACCTAGCCAGATGTAGCTGTGATGTGTTCTATATAGGTAAAACAGAAAGGCAATTTAAACTAAGAGTTAATAAACACTTCAGGGCTACAGAAAAACAGGATGTTACATATGCCACAGCTGCACATACTGTAGAAAAAAGAAATGAAACCAGGTCATGAGTTTAAATTTATGGGAATCGAAAGAATATTCCCTGATCTAAGGGGTAGTAATTTTCACAACTAGGTGCTGAAAAAAGAAAATGAGTGGCTCATATGGTTCAGAGCATACAGAAAACCAGGTCTCAATGCAGGTTTTGAATTAAAACCATATCTGGAAGACAGATGAGTTTATAATAGGAATGATTTCTAACTTGTAGCTGATATTTGCACTAATTGTAGGTTTGCACATTGTGTGGGTTCTTGCACTTTTGCTGTGTTTTTTATATGGTGCAGTGTGAGATATATTTATGTTTATTTATATAATTCTATTTATTCTGGTGTAGTATATATTGGCCTTTTAGAAAAGTCTATTGAGCATTTTGAATCTTCACTAACTATGAACCAATGAAATTTGAATGTCTGGTAATGACACCATAGACTGACCAGTATTTAAATGTGAAATGTTGTATTGTCTTTTAGCCTTTGATAAAGGAAGTATCTGAAATGCATCAGGCTAGGCCTGGTGCCGGTTTTTATGTAATAAAGCACATTATTTAGTCACTCCAGTGTCCGTGTGATAATTGGGGTGTGTGTGCCACAGTTTTTGCTACTGAATAGTCCTCTGGGTTTACATTTTGCTTCGTTTCCCATAGGATAACATTGTAATGTGAGGTGTGCCCAGTACTTTCTTTGTCAATCTGCTGTGAAGGAACAGTTTGCAATTTTTCTCCTAAATTTTTGGGGTGAAAAGGGCTTGCCTTACCAATATGTCTTTTGCTTGTTTCCTGAAAATATATTTGGTGTTCAGTTATAAGGGTATCAAATTTTGCTGTCTTTCTATATGATAATATTGCAATATGAGGTGTTTCTTTGGTGCCGCACACTATGGGATGGGAGCGCAGCCACAGGCAAATAGGGATACCACCACAGTCTCTAAAAAGTGGTGTATGGATTGAAGCATAAAAATATGGATACCAGTATGGAGTGATGAGAGCACTTCCACACAGAAATAAGGATATGATTATGGAGTGATGGGAGTGCAGTGCCTGGAGGGCCATGCTCTCCCACAGGGGAGGATTGTGTACTGATGGGAGCACCATCAGTACACAATCCAAGCAAGGACCATTATGGATTGATGGGATGCTCTCACATGTGAAAAGTGGTGAAATGGCAATATCTCAAAAATGATTCCCTTCCCCCTGTACTCACGGATGGATGGGAGCACAGGGCCCTCTGGGCCCTGCACTCCCACACTCAAATATGGATACGGAAGGGGCACATTAGGGGGAATAAGTGTGTTGATAGAAGGCAAACAATGTTCCAGGGTAAGAAATAGGCAGTCCCCCCATACACCAAGGGATGGTCAGGAATATGTGGAAAGATTAAGGGCAGAAGTTCGGAGGCCATTATATGTCCTTAAGCTGCTTGTACCTATAATTGGTTCTTTCTTCTGTGATGTCATAATAGGATGATGACGTGATGTAGTGGTTGTCTCTCCTAGGGGAATCATTCTTCAGGACACGATGGTCATTTCAGGCTGGGAAAGGGAGAAGGGCTTTTGTTTGTTGTATTGTATTGTTCGGTGTGTTGCTGTTACTTGTTGTGTTTTGTGTTGTTTGTTATTCTATCATAAATTTGCCAAAATGGTTGAAAGGCGTACCTTCACGGAAGAGTACTTGGGAGCTCAGTCTGATAGGGACAGGAGGTAGTCCAAGACATTCTACACTGACCATGAAAAAAGGTCCCAGGAGTGAGGTGCATGCCAAACTCTGAAATGTTTTAATTTCAGCGAGTGTGCTGGGTAGATGGCTTACAAGTCACCATTAGAATATCCAAAGCAGCTCAGAAAATCCCAAAGTGAGACAGTTCTTTGTCCACAGGAGTTAGGCATGAAGCTGCAGGGACTGGAAATCCCGGTGCAACAGACTGCCTTTGTCCTATGAAAGCAGAGGGAGTGGGGCAGACAGGTCCACTGCAGTCTGCCAGAGCAGAGGGAACAGAATATGCCTGGGCCAGAAGGGAGTAAACAGTATCAGTGTGGACCCATCTGCCTGAAGCTTGACCAATACCAACTCAGAGAGCTAAGAGGACAGGCATACTGAAACAACTCCCTCAGGAGTGGGACAACATGTCTTAACAAAAAGCTATAGGCCCTGGAGCAAGTGTGCAGAAATGCGTCAGTTTTGCATTGTATGGTAATGCAACATGGTCCATTCTGGATAACCACAATGGGCAAAAAGGTCTTCAACCATGGCATATTGGAGTTTCCACTCATGGGGTTGACCAACTGACCTACTGAGAGAGTCTTATATGATGTTCAGAGAACTAAGTAGAAACATGGTAATGAAGTACATGTGCCGTGTCAGGACCCATTCTCAGACCTGCATGGCTTCTATGCACAGAGGATAGGAGTGTGTGCCTCCTTGTTTGTTGATGTACTGCATGACAAAAAGGTTATCCATCTGTACAAGCAGAGGACAACCTTGACTGTGAGGGGTGAAGGCACTCAAACCAAGAAGAACAGTCCTTATCTCCAGGATGTTGATGTGGAGAGAGTGGTCTGAAAATAACTATGTGCCCTAGGTCTGGAATGCACCCAGATGAGCCACACAGCCCATCCCAGAGACCCCCATGGTGAGAACCTCCCATGAGGATGGATGGAGAAATGGGGTCACCTGAATAAGATGGGAGCAGTCTTACCACTTGTAAAGAGCCCTGCACAAGAGGTCCATGAACAGAACAAGGATTGGGAAGCCTGGCCCAGTCCTCTTCAATGTCTTTATAAGCGACATTGCAGAGGGACTGGAAGGAAAGTATATCTCTTCGCAGATGACACAAAGATCTGCAACAGAGTTGATGCACAAGGTGGGGGTGAAAAGGATGAGAAGGAACTTGGCAAGGTTAGAGGAATGGTCAAATGTATGGCAGCTTAGATTCAGTGCTAAGAAGTGCAAGGTAATGCACCTGGGAAACAAAAACCCAGGGGAAGAGTACACAATGGGGGGTGAGATACTAACAACAACAAAAATGGAAAGGGACCTGGGGTAGTCATATCAGATGACTTAAAAGGTGGGCAAGCAATGTGAGAGGGCAGTAAGAAGGGCTGGGGGAATACTGGTATGCATAGGGAGAGGCATCACCAGTAGAAAACTGGAAGCTGTTATCCCTCTGTACAGACAGCTGGTGAGACCCCATCTGGAGTACTGCATTCAGTTCTGGAGACCCAGTCTTTGCAAGGACATAGACAGGATGGAAGCTGTCCAGAGGAGGGCAACTAAAATGGTGCAGGGTCTGCACCGGAAGACATGTGAAGAGAGAGACTAAAGGAACTTAATATGTATAGCCTCGAGGAAAGGAGGGAGAGGGGGGACATGATAGAAACTTTCAAGTACCTCAAGGGAATCAACAAAGTCCAAGAGGGTAGCATTTTTCAAAAAAAGAGGTGTGCAAGAACAAGGGGGCACAATTTGAAGATGGGGGGCTGCTCAGAGGTAATGTAAGGAAGTATTTTTTCACAGAGAGGGTTGTGGATGCATGGAACAGCCTTCCAGAGGAGGTTGTGGAGTCAAAAACAGTGGCTTGAATTCAAACATGCATGGGACAGTCATAAGGCAATTCTAGGGTGTGGGGGTAGAAAGAAGTAGGCTGCTGGTTAACTAGGATCTACAGATTATCCATTAGGTAGGGAAATGGGCAGACTGGGTGGGCCAAGCGGTCCTTATCTGCCATCAGATTCTATGTTTTTATGTAAAGCGTCCACACATGGTAGCAGGGCATGGAAACAGTCACAATTGCAGCTGCCATGAGGCCCAGGAGCTGAAGCATGGATCTCACAGAGACCCAAGAACTGGAAGTGATCAGCATAGCCTGGGCTATCAAAAGTGCTGGCACAGAAATCATGAAGGAATGCCTGTGCCTGGGCTAAGTCCAAGACAGCACCAATAAACTGAATATTTGACCCACTGTCTGACTTTTACTATCTGATACTGATTTGGTACCTTCCCCTCCTATCTCTTCTCCTTTCTATCCCCCTGCCAGCCTATCCTCCTACCCCCTGTGCTTCAGGGACACCTGCTCTTTCTCACTTCCATGTCCCTGCACTACTTCTGGACTATCAGATTTTTCTTACCACTTCCCTTACCACTGGAACCAGTTTTCTTCTCACACTCGCTCATCCCAGTCCCTCCCTGCTTTCCAGCGTCTGCTATGACTCACTCCTGCCCCACCTTGCTCTCTCCCTTCTAAATCTCAAATCACCCCGCCTCAACCTACCTAATCCCCCTTGCATCTGGGGTTAAATCAATGACTCTCATTACTCTTTTGACATTTTTTTTATCGACTGTTTGTAACCTTGAGATGATTTATTGGTTTAAGCAGTTTGCCTCCTTACACAGTTGTTACTGAATTTTATGTTACTTTCTTACTGCTAATTTGCACAGTTGTTACTGATTTTGTGTTAAGTTTTTATTTATTATTTTGCCTTTTGTAACGAATGTCCGAATTGTCTCTGCCCTCTGCTGTATTTGTAATTTCCTTTTTCACCAGGTCGCACTTGGAAACAAGCCTAGGCTCAGTGTGCCTTTCCCAATTACCAACTTTTAAATAAAATACATTTACTTAATTAATTAATAAATAATTAACTACTTAATTAATTATTTAAATAAATAAACTGAATATGCTGGCAAGGGGTCAGAACTGGTTTGGGTTCATTGACCAGGTACCGAGCTAGTCAAATAACTGGTAAGTCTGGTACAAAGTATATAGAGCCACTTCCACAGATGGTTACTTGAGGAGCCAATTGTCCAGGTAAGGCATACATATGGGACTTCCCAACATAAGGCTGGGGCTGTGTAGTTTTGATTGTGCTGATGTATTACTTTGTAATGGTACCCTGGGCCTTTGGAGGAGGGTGTCAAAAAAAATAAAACTACTACTGCTACGACTACCTCAGCAAAACAATTGGTAAAGACCTGTGGCACCAAGGACATATCAGAGGTGGGTCACAGATCTGGGCTATGTATACTGGGAAGCGAAGGGATTAACTAGATTTTTTTCAATGTCTCACACCTCAAGGTTGCATTCCATTTGGGACACTAAAGGCATCCTTTAATTTCAGACAGAATGACTCATATAACTACCTCCAGCTCAAACATTTCCTCTCCACCCCAGCTGGTGGAAGAAGGTTCCCTAGATCACAAACTGACCAGGAGAATTTTGAATACTGGGCAGTCACTCTGAAGGTCAAAAAAAACATGTGTGGCAGAATTATACAAATTACTAGAAAAAAAGTGGGGAACCATTGCTAACAAAGGTTAAAGAATCCTGGAAGAGGGATACAGGGTGCCTCATCATGAACAAACAATGGTCACGCAGGTTAGAAAGAGGATGGAATGTCACAGCTTCCACCACCAAGCGGGAGTAGAAGTGGAAGATGTTGGTTAGATTTTTCAGATCACCCTGTGTTACAAAACGCTATGCACTCACGTTTACTGATGAGTGCTGGAGATAATGTGGAGAGGAAGGGGGACTCACCAACACATTTTGTGGGCCTGTCCAGTCTTGAGAGACTACTGGAGGGAAAGCAATGTGGTCTTAGAGAAGATCCTAGAAATGTAGATTATTTATTTATTTATTATTTCAAAAGTTTCACCAGTGAAGACATACTTAGCTGAAAATAGCTTGTTTCCAGATGTGTCCTGGGCGAAGGGAGAAGAGGAGTGTAGGAACAAAATAAGACAATTACTTATACAATAAAACATAATACAGAAAAAAATAAAACAATACAATGCGAGGTTTATCAGACAGGTAAAATTATATGCTAAAATATTTACAACAGGATGGGGGATCTGTCCCATAGATTCAATCAGGAGTATATTTCAGTAGTGAAGGGCACCAGGGGATAGGGTGCTGTAGGAAGAAGCGCAGATGGAGGGAGGAAGGAAAAGTGCAGGACAAGTGGTGGAGGAAGAAAAGAGGGAGGAGGATTGGTGAGGGAAGGGACAAGGAGAAGAAAGAGGGGAAGAGGGTAGATTGAGGGGTGGGGAAGGGCTAAGACTCAAGGACAGGTACAAGAGGGAGCAATGTGGTCATGAAGCAGAGAGGGGAGAGAGAGTGCATTTGGAAAGGTGGAGCAAATGGTTAAGGGAGATAGTTCCAAAGTTTAGGAAAGCGAAAAGAGAATGCAGCCTGACCAGTGAAGAATTTTCAAGAGGGAAGCGCAAAGGAACGATAGCCAGTGGTGTGGAGTGAGCATTAAGAGAGAGAGGTGGGGGGGGAGAGGTAAAGTAAGTGGGGGAGGAAGGCCAACCAAAATTTGGTGATAAAAGAGGCACAGTGGTTAGGTGGTGGCCTTCCAGGGAGGGAAGGGAGCGGGCAGAGTACAAAGAACAGTGGTGAGTGTAAGGTGGGCAGTCCAAGGCAAAGCAACAGAAGGAGTAAAAGAGGGGGTCCAGTCTGTCCAGGGTGGATTTTGGGGCAGCATTGCAGACAATATCATCATAATCGATAATGGGAAGGATCATTTTAATGATGACATCTTGGCAAGTAGGACACGGGATGCAACTTTTATTCCTATATAGTGCACCAAGTTTGGAGTGGAGCTTTTATGTATGGCATCCACGTGCTGTGAAAAGTCAAGGTGCCAGCCTAGCCAGACCCCAAGGTACTTAAATGAGGGCATGTCGTCAATTGTGACCCCATCAAGGGTGTGGACTTGAGGGGAGGGATAGAAACCTGGAAAGCCTCTGCTTTGTGCCAAAAGTCGTGAAGACTTTTTTTGGCATATAAGGATAGCTGATTTGACTTGAATCATCACTACACATTATTGAAATCATATTGAAGCCTGGCCATTGGCTCAGAATGTATACCGTTGCAATAGCAGCTCGTTTACAGTGACTCGTTTACAGCACCACGTCAAAGGGAGAAAAGACTGTTGAGGGGGGTCCGATAAAGGAGTGAATCTGTCTCCACCTCCCAGGGGAGCTGGGGGAATGTGGGAAAAGGGTGACTGGTAAGGTGCTAACCGGGGGAAGACAGAATCCCCATGGGAACGCAAGCAGAGGAGACGGAAGTATACAGAAAGGGTGGAAGGTAGTCCTGCTAAATGCCAGGAGCTTGGGCACTAAAATGCCTGAGCTCCAGGTGATGCTAACTGAGGGAGAGGTGGATGTGGCAGCGGTCACTGAGGCCTGGGCTACCGCAGGGCATGACTGGGATCTGAACCTGGAGGGTTACACCATGTTCAGGAAGGATGGGGGGGAAGGGGAGGAGGGGTAACAATAATAGTCAAAAACTGCATTGGCATAGGAGTAGTGGAGGAGGCAGAGAGAACTGTGGAGGCAATTTGGGTCACCTTGATAACAAGGGGGTGGCAAGAGAGTAAAAACAGGAGCGGTGTATAGACCACCCACGCTGGCGGAGGAGCTGGAGAAGAGTCTGGTGGCAGATGTGGGGAGACACTGCAGTTTGGGCAGGGGAAGGGTGGTGGTGTTGGGGGACTTAAACATGCCAGGAATGGACTGGGAGACTATGACATCCTCGGTGGCCAGGGAACAGAGGTTGTTGGATGTCTTTCAGGATGAGTTCCTAACTCAGCAGGTGGGGGAACAGACCAGGGAGGCGCGGATACTGGATGTGGTCCTGGCAGACAGTGACCAGATTGGGGACCTGGAGGTAAATGACCCTTTGGCAGGGAGTGACCATGCAATGGTCTGGTTCTGCCTGGACCTAGGAGGGCTAGAAGGCTGCACAAAGACAGAGGTAACTGACTTCGGGGGGCAGAGTTCAAGGAAATGAGATGGATCCTTAAGAAGCATTTGGATGGGATTGGGCCAGACATGGATGCTGACAGTAGGTGGGAAATCATCAGGACGGGGGTGCAGAATGCTACCAGCACCTGTACAAGAGTAAGATGAAAATGCGGTAGGGCCTGTAAACCCTGCTGTTGGACCAGGGAGGTTCAGGAGGTGGTGATGGGAAAGAAGGTGGCTTATAGGTATTTCAAGTGCTCAAGGAGTTAAAGGGATCGAGGGGAGTATGAGCTGATGGCCAGAAGGGCCACTAGGGTGGTGATGGCAGCTAAGGCAAGGAAGAAGCAGAACCTGCCAGGGAATTAGGAGAGGGAACAAGGGTTTCTTTAGATACACTGGGGAAAAGCGGAGGGTGAAGGGGCAGATTAGCAGGATTAAAACAGGGGAGGGATGGGCACAAGATCCGGGGAGCAGGCTGAGGTACTAAATGAGTACTTCGCCTCAGTTTTCACAAAAGAAAATGGGAAGGGCTGCATCATACATGGGAGGAGATGGTAAAATCAAGGAGGGGGACCCTCACGATCATGGGTCTGGGGAGGGGGGCCATCACTGGCGGGGAGGCAAAGCAGGGGACGAGGTAGCAGAGGTGGAACTTATGGAAGAGAGAGTGAGGGAAGCCCTCAGGTCCCTTAAGACAGAGAAAGCACCAGGGCTGGATAAATTACATCCCAGAGTGCTGAAGGAACTGGCAGATGTCCTGGCAAAACCCATGGCGAGGTTTTTCAACATCTCTCTGTGGACAGGGTGGGTGCCCCAGGACTGGAAGGTGGTGCATATAGTGTCTGTCCACAAGGGGGGATCAAGGAGGTGGCAGAGAACTACAGGCCTGTCAGTCTGACATCGGTGTTGGGCAAGGTGATAGAGGGCATTGTCAAGGAGAGGCTGGGGGAGGAACCTGGAAAAGTCAGGGTGCATGGACAATAGGCAGCATGGATTCATCCCGGGGAAATCGTGTCAGACAAACCTTGTGAAGTTCTATGACTGGGTGACAAGTGCCTTGGACCTGGGTAGACCAGTGGACGTCCTCTTTCTTGACTTCAGCAAAGCATTTGACTCTGTTCCTCATGGGGGCCTGTTGGATAAGCTGGGAGAAATGAGGGTGGGGAACCAGGTGATCATATGGATAGGAAATTGGCTCCAGGACCGGACCCAGAGGGTCATGGTTGGTGGGATGGTCTCATCCCCAAGGAGGGTCATTAGTGGGGTCCCTCAGAGATTGGTCCTTGGGCCCCTCCTGTTCAACGCCTATGTCTCTGACATAAGGAAGGGTATCAGAAGTGAGATGAGTCTCTTTGCGGATGACTGAAAACTGGGGGCGGTGGTGGATGGGGAGGAGGGAAGGGTGGCCCTACAGGGGGACCTGGAGGCTCTGGAAAGGTGGTCTAGAAAGTGGAAGCTGAGGTTCAATGCAGGGAAATGCAAGGTACTGCACCGGGGAGCCAGAAACCCGGGCCAAGTGTACACCCTGGCGGAGGAAATGCTATATGTCTCAATGGCTGAGAGCGACCTGGGAGTGGTGGTGAATGTCAAGATGAACAACTCTGAGACTTGTAGGAGGGGCAGTGGCCAAGGCCAGCAGGATGCTGGGATGCATCGCTAGGGGGAACACCTCCAGAAGGAGGGAAGTGATACTCCATCTGTATAACTGCTTGGTGAGGCCACACTTCGAGTACTGCGTGCAGTTTTGGAGGCCACACTTAAAGAGGGACATCGAACTCCTGGAGAGGGTCCAGAGGAGGGCAACCAAAATGATCTGGGGCTTGGGGGACAGGACCTATGGGGAGAGGCTCAAAGAGCTAAATATGTATACATTGGAAGAGAGAAGGGACCATGGGAATATGATAGAGGTCTTCAGGTACATGAAGGGGGTAAATATGGGAGGAGCAGTCAGGGTACTCTGAAGGAAGGGGGGGCAACTAAATGGCATGGGTGGAAGCTGGAGGGGGGAGATTCAGGGGAGAAAGGAGGATGTCCTACTTCACTAAGAGGGTGGTGGAGCCATGGAATGCGCTGTCCGGGGGCTGGTAGAGGCAGACGGTGGAGGGGTGCAAGAGGTGGTGGGACAGGTACAGGGGAAGGATTCTGGAAGCAAAGTCCTGTGCAGCAAGAATATCCAGGACTGGGAAGGGAGAAGCCAGAGAGGGCGAGGGGGGGGCAGCAAGGTCAGCTCCCAGGGTGGGGGCTGACCAAACAAGCAGACATGAAAGACCATTAGGCCTATTCTGCTGGCATATTACTGCATTAGTAATACAGCACTAGATTTTGGTGACTGTCATATTCAATGACTTGTTTGTGCTCCCTTCCCCGAGGTCCATAGGAGGTGTGGGTGACAGTCGCCAAAATTTGGCGCCCTTTGATGCAGTGCTGTAAACATGTCACTGTGATTCACTGGAACCAGCTATTAAGAGGAGGAACCAGAGGCAAAAAGGACTATGCCATCTGTGTACATGTGGATGGATACAGATGAGCAGGCAGCGGGAAGGTCGTTTAGGAATATCGAGAAAAGTAGCAGACCAAGGATGGAGCCTTGGGGGACACCAGTGCAAATGGGGAGAGACTCGTCAATTCTAACTGATTGAGATTTACCCACTAGATAGGAGAGGAACCAGTTAGTTGCGGAGTCTGATAGGCCCACTGGCTTGAGCTTGTCAAGTAGAAGAGGGTGAGAAACAGGGTTGAAAGCTTTGGCCAAGTTGACAAAGATGGCAGAGGTGAGGAGGCCCTGGTCCATGCCTTTGTTGATGGAGTCAGTGAGGTGGAGGAGGAAGGAGGGAGGAGGAGGTGGTAGAGTGCTTTTTGTGGAAGCCAGACTGAAAGGAGGTGAAGAAAGCAGAGGAATCAAAGAAGGGAAGAGAATTGAGAGAGCTTTATGTGCTCCTGAAGTTTAGGTACGTTTGGGAGCAAGAGATAGGGTAGAAGTTGCTGGGAGTGGAGGAATCACCTCCTTTAGGAAAGAGATTGACAGTTGCAAGCTTCCAGGCATCAGGGACAGAAGCAATAGGGAAGCAGAGGTTGAGAAGGGAGTTGATGGGGAAAGCAATCCCAGGGGCAAAGAGGTATAGGAGTTTGGGGCTGAGCCCATCAGGGATCCTACCTTTCAGAGGATTGAGTGCCAGGAGGGCATTAAGGAGAGGAAGTAGCAGGGGTGACGGGCAAGAAGGAGAGTGATAATGGGGCAGGAAGGTGGGTGGGAGGGGAAAGTGGAAGTGGAGAGGGGAGAGAGAAGAAAGGAGGCACAGGAGGTGAAGAAAGAATTAAACTCAGAGGCCACAGAAGGAGGGTCAGAAATTAGGGTGTTTCCCACGTTGAGGATTGGGGAGGGGGACTGGGTGGGGAAGAGAAGAGAAGAGGGCATAGGTGACATTCCAGAACTTGGAAGGGTGGTTTAGATTGTTCTGGAAGGAGGAGGAAAAGTATTCAGCCTTGGCAAGCCTGGTGGCTCTGGTGCAAACGTTCCTCAGGGTACGGTACCTGTTAAGGTCAGCCAGGGAGCCAGAACACTTTTAAGTCTTCCAGACCAGGTCTCGTGCACAGAGGCATGTCAGACATTTGGCTGAGATCCAGGGGAGGTGGGAACCACAGACACTGGTTTTCTGGAGAGGAGCATGTAGATCCCAGATAGATAAAAATGTGGAGTGAAAGTATTCGAGTGCAGAGTTGATGTTGCTGGCAGTGCATAGGGGAGCAGTCGGTGGTTAGCAAGTCTACATGTACCAAGGATAAGTCTAACGACCAGAAGAGCTGGATCTGGATAATTTTAGGGGGGGACAATAAAGCAGTATAATTTTGCACACACAGGTGGTCACTGAGTGTGTCAGGGTGGGTGCCAACATCAATGATACAGTGAGGGTAAGTGGTAAGTACCCAGTCCAGTAGTAAGTGGTTCAGGGATCTATAACTGTGATGGGTTGGGACTGGGATGAGTTGTGTCAGAAGCAGGGATTTAATGTTTTTCGGAAAGTTTTTAGTGAGAGAGGGACAGTCAAGGGCTTGTTAGTCGACCAGTGCCCTTGATTCATCACCAAATGACCATTACAATATATAACAAGCATTTGTCAATGCCGAATGTTTGCTTGCTGGTATTGGCATTGGTAGTGCAGGAGTTACAGAGCTGCATAATAGGAATGGCAGTGAAGTATTGAACTGAAGCCAACCCCACCACCACCCTGCAGATACTGACAGGCATTGGGGTGTGCCTTTGAGTCGTCAGGCATAACGGCCACGCCATTTCACCATACCCTACCCTGCAGACACCGACAAGTGTCACGGTGTGCCTTTGGGATATTTGGCCCTTATGTTCACCCCATCCCATCAGGAAATATGGTGAGATGGGTGCTGTATAGGAGAATGGGGTGAACTTTGGGGCTGAAGAGTCCAAGACACACCTTGATGCCTCTCACTCGCTACAGGGTGTGGTTGGGGGTAGAATGGTATGAGCATTACAGGCGACAATCCCAAGTCACTCCCCTGATGCCTGTCCAGTCTCTACAGGTTGGGGTATGGTCAGAAGCATACGCCTCGTATGGTTGGTTATATTAACTCCAAATTTTCAACATGTTTTTAGACCCCACTCATGAACAGTAACAATATCAATTCATTAGCCGAAAGTTGATTTTGCACAGCGACTACGCCATTTGGCACCACAGGTGCGAAAATACATTTTGAACAGAATGTGAAAAATGACAGCTGTAATGTTCATGGGGAGGTGTAAAAATTGGCAACGTTGAAAATCTGCAGTGAAAATATTAAAAAAACTGGTGAAGCCATGAGCATGTGTAGAAACTGTGCAGCGCACACCCGTAATGTAATTAGTTTGGGGATTTTTTTACAGCAGATTGTCAACACAGGCATTTTGAGACCTCCGCTCATGAACAGTGTCACTGATTTTCTTAATCTGTCCCGAACAGTGATTTCCCACAGCAACCACACATTTCTGTGCTGGAAGTGCGAAAACACATTCTGGCCATGGTGTGAAAAATGACAGCTGTACTGTTCATAAGGAAGTGTGAAAAAATGCCAGTGGTGAAAAGCTGGACTGAAAATATTACAAATTCATGAACTTACGAGGGTGCGTGGAAACTGCGCAATGCTCGCTCATAACACAGTCATTTTATGGACTTTTGTCACCAAATTTTCAACATAGCCATTTTAAGACCTCTGTTCATGAACAGTGTCACTGTGATTTTCTTAATCTGTCCTGAACCTTGATTCCGCACACGGACTGCGCCATTGTGCACTACATGCTCGGAAACACATTTTGGGCAAGATGTGAAAAATGACAGCTGTACTGCTCATAAGGAGGTGTGGTAAAATGGCAATGTAAAAATCTAGATGAAAATATTAAAATTTGCGAACTTACAGGCGTGCTTAGGAATTGCAACACAGCTAAATAAATCAGTTATTTTAGAATTCTTTCACCAAATTTTCAACATAGGGTTTTGGGGTCTATCTCATGAACTGTGACACTGTCGCTCAGAATCGGTCCCAAAAAGGTGGTTCAAGACAGTGACCGCTAAATCACCTTTGGGGCTGATTAACGCCATGATAGTGCCAGAATTCATAAGGAGGGGTCCCAAAAACCCCATGTTGAAAATTTGGTGCCAAAATTCCAAAAAATGCCTGAGAAATGCATCAAAGTTGAAAAAACCCTATTTATTCCATTATACAGCTTACTGGCATTTTTTCAGTTCTCGGTCGGCTTTGAAGATTGCAGGCGTGTTCCGAGTCCACTGAAGATTTTCTCACCAGCCTCGGAGGTAAGTATGGGTGAGGTGGGGTGTGGGGAGGTGGATGCGCAGAGGGTGGAGCGGGGTTGGGGGGCATGACAATCAACAAGGACCGTTTTTTCTTTTCAGCTGTTTGTTTTCTTTTAGGAAGCGACGGGACTTGTGCCACACTGGGAAGAGGGATTCCCAGTATGACAGCTGAAGATTTTTTTGGGGTCAGTGAAGCCCATGGGGATTGAGCACCCCATCGCCATACAGACATGTGCCATGCTGGGTGGGCTCCCAGCGTGGCAACTGGAAATCTGTTTCTTTTGGGGGGGGTTAATTGAGCCGACGGGGGATTGGGCACCCCCGTCACCATTCTCACTCATGCTACACTAGGGTGGACTCCCAGCATGGCACCTAGAACTCTGGGGGAAGCCTGAGCCCGGTGCCGAGGGATTGGGCGCCCCGTCCATCCATACTGTGTGTGGCGGGCGGGGGCGAGAGTGCTATTCAGAGACACTCAGAGGGTTGGGGAATATTATTACAATACTGATCAGGTGTGCCAACAGACAACAATTACGTCTACTTTTTCAGTCTCTTTGGGGTTCTGTTTTCCTGCTTTTGTCAATGCCGCTCCTACCCTGAACTCTGACTCAACATTCCAAGGATGGCAATTAGATCTTTTTTTGGAAACATTCCAAGGATGTCAATTTAGTCACTTGCCTCCTCCCGGAAAGCTAGTCCTAGGAAAAGTTCACTTCAAACTGAATTTATGTTCCAGGAGGAGAAAGCAGAGACGTATACAAGCAGGATTGCCGGCAATATGCTAATCAACACTATCTTATTGCTGCTCACTGAAGCGGTCTCTCCCTTTCAACTGTAGGCCACTGCATTTTCAACTGATGTCATAGACAGCTGCAGCATTCATTGGTGAACTGAGCCGCGCCTGCAAACACACTGACTGAATTGGAAGACAGGGTGCCACACCTACAAAAACTCGAATGATGGCACTATGTTTCTTGCACATGTGTGCAAGCAAACATAAAAAGGATGTGAAAGCCGCCCCGCATAGACTATAATGGAGCGCCTGCCTGTGCTCTCCTTAGGATCACATCATAACTTGGCTGAGCGTAGGGGCAGAGTGTGGGTGGCTCTTCAGACCAGGAAGTCCGAGTGACCCAATGAAAGTAAACTTACAAGGCTACTACATTTTAACTGTTGGAATATTTTGGGGCATCTATACATTAACATCATTTCCCTGAGGTACGACACCGATATATCAGGTGCACATACTGAGGCTGGTATGCCTCTTTAAACTCCGGACAAGAATCACGCAAGACGTTGCAGTTATCCCTAAACCAGACTTCTAAACAGTTCAGAGGTTGTAAATGTCCTGTTAAAGGGCACAAACTAAGAAGCAGGTCATTCCAGCATTTTGGTGCTTTGAATAAAAAGGCTTGTTGATCAATCAAACTATGAACATGAGAGATGGTGTATTCCAAACCATCTGCTGATCTAAAGCCATTCCTAATTGGATGTTTGGACATTCAAGAATGTAGGGTGGCACTTTTTGTTTAAAATACTCCCACAGCCGGCCCGGTGGTGCTAAGAGTTGAGACGCTGGACGCCTTACCTCGCGGCACACCCGTGACCTGGGTTTTGGGAACGAGCCCGGGCCTTTGGAGGTTGGCAATGCGGGGGGGGGAGAAATGGGGCTGGATGGAGCTGACGACAGGCGAGCTCTCCTCTCCAGGGAGGTGTATGGGCTTCCTCCAGCTGATGGCTGCCTCCTGGTGGAGGCTGGGGACAGCACGGGCCCAGGAGGAGCCAGGCGCTAGGCCAATGGGGTGGGAGGAAAGGGGCTGTTACCAGGACCATGGGACTAATGCGTGCCTCCACATGCATGCGTACCCACTCCTGGGGCTCCTGGGCATAAAAGGAGGAGAAAATGTCTGCCAGTGATGGCAACCGACTCCCCATAGGCTCTGCTCCCAGGCTAGGCGTAAGGTAAGGCCCAGTTATTCCAGGGGACAGGGCTGGGGGGGGTCGATCTGATGGGGGTTGTCCAGGGACAAGGCGCAAAAAGTATTCAATGATTAACAACAAAAAAAAAACACTCCCACATATGTAACCCCAAGGCGGCGCTATCGCTAGGGTCACAACCCCTGCCTTTACTTCTGACCGCAGGTTGAGGGGCCTGGGCTCAATATTTTGGTGCCTCCACCCAAAGCAATATATGTGGGGTATCTACCTAACCTGGTATAGCCCTCTGAGAAGCTATAACCACCCACAAGCTAGCCTAGTGACCACGTTCTTTGGAATGGGAAACAGCCCTTTACAGTAGTTGACGCGCAGTTAGCAATGAGCATTAACAATATGTTCGTACACCTTGCACTTACCCCAGGGTCTAGTCTTTGGGCAAACACCCTGGAACCCCCCTGTAAAGACAGCATTAACAAGGCAAGCATGCACCGTCAATACTGTAACAGGTTTCAGTATCTTGCTATCCTGTTTAGCCGATCACTAGAAACAGGGGAGGTACCCAAAGACTGGAGGATAGCAGATGTAGTCCCCTTATACAAAAGTGGGAACAAAGAGGAAGCGGGGAACTACAGACCAGTCAGCCTCACCTCGGTAGTGGGGAAGATCATGGAAGCACTACTGAAGGAGAGATTGGTGGAGCATCTGGTTGTCAATGGACTACAGGACCCAAGGCAGCATGGTTTCACCAGGGGAAGGTCATGTCAGACCAACCTCATTGAATTTTTTGACTGGGTGACTAGGGAGGTGGATCAGAGGAGGGCAGTGGACATGGCCTATCTGGACTTCAGCAAGGCCTTTGACACTGTGCCACATAGAAGACTATTGCACAAACTGGGGAATATGGGTGTGGCAGGACAGTAGTGCGGTGGGTAGGTAACTGGCTGGGCAGCAGGACACAGAGGGTGGTGGTAAATGGCTGTCACTCCACAGAGGGAAGAGTGACCAGTGGGTACCACAGGGATCAGTGCTGGGACCAGTACTATTCAATATCTTCATCAGTGACATTGCACAGGACCTAGAAGGCAGAATTTCACTGTTCGCTGATGACACAAAGCTCTGTAACAGAGTAGACACACCAGAGGGTGTAGACAGAATGAGAAGGGACCTGCAGAAACTTGAAGAATGGTCAGGGGTTTGGCAGTTGAAATTCAATGCAAGGAAGTGCAAGATAATGCATATGGGGCACAAAAACCCTGGCACAATATATCAGTTGGGGGGTGAGGATATAGCATGCACCAAGCAGGAAAGGGATCTTGGAGTTATCATCTCTGATGACCTCAAGGCAGGGAAACAGTGTGACAAGGCAGCAGGTAAAGCAAATAGGATGCTGGGATGCATAGGCAGGGGCATCACCAGCAGGAAAGGGGTCATAATTCCACTATACAAGACACTGGTGAGGCCGCACCTGGAGTACACTGTGCAGTTCTGGAGACCTTACCTCGTAAGGACATAGACAGGGGTAGAGAAGGTTCAGAGGAGGGCAACAAAGATGGTGCATGGATTGCATCACAAGTCCTATGAGGACAGGTTGAAGGCACTGAACATGTACTCCTGGAGGAGAGGAGGGAGAGAGGGATATGATAGAGACATACAAGTATCTTACAGGGAGGAACAGGGTGCAGGAATGCACTATTTTAAGCGAAAAAGATGTTCCAGGACTAGAGGGCATGGGATGAAGTTGGAGGAGGATGATTCAGAGGAAACGTGAGGAAGAATTTCTTCACAGAACGGGTGGTGGACAAGTGGAACACCCTGCCAGAGGAAGTGGTGGGGGCTGAAACAATCACAGGATTTAAGAATGCATGGGATAGACATAAAGGAATTCTGGAGGTCAGGGGTAAGGGGCAACAGACTTCCTGGAAAACATAAACTGAACTTACAAACTTAAATTGGCAGACTGGGTGGGCCATAGACCCTTATCTGCCGACACTGTCTATGTATCTATTTATGTATCTATGTATCTCTACACCAATTAAGAATATGCTCATAAGCCAGTTTAAAAGTGAAACAGCAAATCAGTTTTATTAAAGGGATGTGAATAAGGTTGGGGGCGTGAATCTAGAAGAATGATTACTTTACTGATTTGAATCAGGTTACTTTGCATGCATGTACAGTACTCTAATCCCACAATAAAATAGTCTGACAGCAACTGGGTATGCAGAATGTTATGCTGGCTGGCCAGAATCGGTGCCCGGGGTGGCTGGCATTGTAGCTGTTGTTAGGGCCCTTGATGGAAAGAAAAGGCAGTTAGACATGCATAAACAAGACCTTGGTTATTTGTATCCTCACCCGGTTGACCCAGTCATTTGTAACCCTGTAACACCCTGGAGCAATCAGATGGTACCACAAAATGATTTAAAGAAAAGTTGCGGGGAGTTACCATGAATTTACTCACACCAGTTGATCAGAATTGGCCTGGTGACATGAAGACCTGCTTCAGAAGACTGAAGAGCATGGGGAGGCTGGGCCTGCATGACTCACCTCCGCTTCATGGCCTTTCCCTCCAGGTGGCCGCAACCTGCGATTTCTTGCTGCACAGGAGCTGGATCCCCAAGCTGGTCTCTCACCAAGAAAACAGTAACTGATGCACGGATAGTTGGCTTGGGCTGGGTTTGGCATAAGCTCCAAGGCTGGATGAACACTTATGGTAAAGTTCAGGTTGTTTGCTGGTGAAAATCTCCAGCTGGCAAACAGTTCAGTCTCTGGAACAGATGAGCTCCTTTCTGGCAATCAGAAGTACCTGGACAGTATGCCTGGACCCACAATGAACATTCAGCACATTTCACGTAAACAACATTCACTTCTCTACCTCTCAGATCAGTTTCAGGCTGGTTCAGAATTGCAGTCGATTCACTGAGCAGTTCACTCTTAGTCTGTAGAAACAGTCTCTGATCACAGTTCTTGGGCCGAATGCTCACAGAAGCTCCTCTCGGTCCAATAGTTCGAGCTGCACTCTTTAGAATCTCGGGCTAACTGCCACAGTTTAAAGATTAGTGTTGGATTAGTTTGTTTTACTGCAATCAGGCAATCTGTTGCTGGAAATAATAGCAGGGAGGCAAGTCTGGTCTCTCCCTGCCAGTTCTCCTCAGCGCCTTTCCTGGAGTTGCTGCTTGATGGCTCGAGCTGCGCACTCTCTCAGCTCTAACAGCAGCTGACCACTTTTTTTTAACACTTCTTGAGCTAGTCCAGTTTTTCTGGATTCCGGTTGGCTAAGGGAGCTGTCAATCACAGCTCTGGTGCTCCCATTTGTCAGTTTAGGCACCAACCTGTAAAACTACAAGAACTACAGCTTTGTTCCACGAGGCACCTCAATCAAGGACCCCTCGACGTCCCCTCTGTCCCCATTGGTCCAAATTCCTGGAAGTCCTGGCTCAAACGTGGTGGCTTCCATTTGGATGCATAAGCTGCAATAAATGCAGGTTAAAATGAGCACTCTAATCTAAATTAGAAGTAAATATTTACAGTATTAATTAGAGCTCTCTCTGCTTTGCTATTGACCACAGAGTGGAGCAAATCAGGACGGCGCCTGGCCAGTCACGAGCTTTGACGCACTCGGACCCAGCCGAGACCATTTACTGTTTATACACTGGCTATAGCCTTAAAGGGACAGGCGTGGAGGCACAGCATGCCACTCTCATGCAGATCAATAGAAGTACCAGATCACCATGGATTTACTATCTCTGCAGGATGTCTGACTGGCAGTGGGTATTATTAGAGCCCTGGGAGACACTTAAAGTAAGCCGCAAGTTGGTGGGAGGCTATACATAAAGACTAGTGCATGCAGTATGCATCTTTGATCCAGAAGGAGCCAACCAAGTGCTCCAAGTGGTTCATAGTGATATGTGCACCTTGGAACTTGTAGAATGACTCTAGCGAGTGTGTTGTAAACAGCATATTAAATAGCCAGTATTGTATCGCACTTTTCAATGTGAACTAGCTGCTCGTATGATCCATTTTTACTTTTGGATCACAAGAAAATGCAACCTATTCCATGATCCTCCCTCCTCACATCTCAGCCACACCACCCTCCCCACCCATGTCCCCACAGGCACTCACCCACAAGTAGTTAGCTTTCTCCAATTATCTGCTAGGTGCTGCCAATAGTATACTAACAGTCTCATTGCTGCAGCCTCGAATGCTGGCAATCAGGGGTCGACACATTTCAAAATTAAGTGTTGTCCAATTCTTTATTGTTCCGTCTTTATGAAAGAGAGATCATTACAATCATAAAAGCAATAAAGCATTTAAAAGACATTGTAAGTTAAAGTACAATAATAGTGCAATCCGTGTGTGAAGAAAATAAATAACAATCTACACTGACTGGTAACACCTTTATGGTTCAGGGAGTATGCTAGTTATGTGTACCTGCAATGTTCAAAAGCAAAACTGTCCCTCTCAGCCCAAGTACCAACTGATGCAGGCTACAGCTCTGTTTCGTTTTTGGTTTTTTTTTGTTTGTTTAACCAGGAGAGACACACACTAAGCTGAAAGCTTGTTTACAGGTGCAACCTGGGAGTACAAGGAAGTTAAATGTCTTGCTCAGGGTCACACAGTATACAAGTGGGGGCTGTGGGATTCAAACCCAGGTCTCTAAGTTTGCAGCTCAGAACCTTAAACCACTGCGCTCTACTGCCTCCTAAATGTCCTCCATCCTCCTCAGACCTGGTCCTTCTTTTGATCTCCCTCCGGCTCCAATGGGTCACATCTGTACTGGTAACCACTGTGATGACTCACAGTCCACTGTCTGCTATTCCATTAGCCACCTAGCTCTCACTCCTCCTCACTGCTGACCACCTCACTCACCCGGCAGACTGGATCTCCTCGAGCGTGCACAATGAACACAGTCACCAAACAACTTGGTGAATGGTGCCAAAACTGCGACCCTAGTCACATCAGCCATCCCCTAGGGCTCACATACCTGACAGTGAACAGCTTGGACTCGCCAGTGAGGGCAGTGTATGTATTTGGTTGAGTACCTGAAAAGCAGTCTGCATCTCCCTGAAACATAAGCAAGTGTGTGTGTATGGGGGGGGGGGGTTATTAAAACAGTTGAAGCAAATACAGTTTATTTTAATAAAGAATTTCTATTCAGGTTAAAATGTTTGGGGATTTTTCAATTGTATGTACTTTAATTTTGCTAATCAAATTGAGGCAAGCGCTACTACACAGTTGGAAAACAAATGAGCACTTTCATGTGCAAGACTGCTAATCAGTTTTCACAGCTTATTTAATACCCTGGCTAATGTATCTAATTTGTGTAGAAAGATTTTAGCCACACCAGAACAAATAACTAACCCTAGAGTCTAGCAGTGGAAGAATCATGGCTTGCAGTTTTTATTCTTACTTCTTGAGAAAAGTATAGTTTGTTAAAATAAAGAAAATTGGGCCATGACCTTCTTCGCTATTATGGATAGGTGATAGTCCCAGTTAAAGTTTTCATACAGCCATTCACAGAGTGAAGAATAACTTTTGATGACTATAAGTCATTTACCGTGAGTTCCACATAATGGCTGAACAACTTCTGGCCACAAAAGTGTGAGTTAAGAACTGATTGTTGAACATCAGTAGCAAAACCAGCAACATGTAGCCATGAACAGTGGTGAAGGCAGATACCAGATGCAGATGAACAAGCAGAAGCATCAGACACTGCTAGCCTGCTGGTGCTGAGGATTGAGGTGTTGGACACCACACCTCGTGCCACGCCAGTGACCCGGGTTTGGGAACGGACTTGGGCTGCTGGAGGGTCGGCTGGGGTGGGAGAGGATTGAGCATCCGGAGGATGGTTCTCTTCTCCCGGGATGGGTAGTGGGCATTGTGCCACTCATCAGTGGCTCCGGTGGTGATCAGGGACACTGCAGCTAGCGATGCCATCAAAGGGGTGGAGCAATGGCGGGCATCAGCATGCAAGGTTCACAGATGCCATTGCACTTCCACGCTCTGGAGACTCAAAAAAAAACAAACAAGAACCCCCCCCCCACACTTCCTACATGGGTGACGGCACCCTCCAGGTCCCCCACCATCATACGCCAAATGTCGGCCTCAAACCTCTGGCTCTCCCGATCCCTCCATCCTGCCTTGGTCCGGCGATGGTGCTTCCAGGTTGATGGATCAGCTAAGAAGGTGGAGTGTCCGTCACTGAACTCCCAGAGGGGAGCGCTTCAGATGGGGGCAGTAGAAGGTGGTGGTGAGTGAAGGACATTCAAGAGAGTTCCAGGCACGAGGATGATAAAAATAGTTAAAAAAGCATCAGAGACACTGTAGGTGAAATGCAGTAAATGCTTACCAGCCTCCAAACCAGGTACAACACACTACTGGCCTGCAGTGTTAGCTAAACCATCCATCAATTGATCCACTATCAAAGATAAAGACTTCAGCAGGCTATTCTGATATTTAAATATGTAACCCTAGTAATTGGCAATATGAGACCTAGTGAAGTGGAGGCATAAGTCTGTTTGCCTATAAAGTTCAGCCTTCTGGACTCCTTGTCGGGGGACAAAAAGCTCATATTGCAGGGAGCCTGCAACATGTCATGAGCAGCTACAATGACCACCAAACCAGTTTCAGGCTGCGAAGTATAAAAAGCCTTAGTAGAAGAGGCAGGATATTGTTTAGCTGCCTTGCACAGAACAGCCGGCAAAGTACTGGGGCTATGCCAGGTAGCCATGGGAGCATCCTCCAAAGCAGGGTAAATGGGAGGGATGATCACAGAAGGAGATGTGTGGATCTCAAGGAATTCATAGACACCATTTAGTTGAGTCCTCTTCCGGAGCAGCAAAGTCTAGCTTGAGGTGGAGTAAAGCTTGAAATGAGGCATCCTCATTGGGAGACCAGAGTGTACAGACCATGGTGTCTTCACTACAGGAGGAGACAGTGAAACTAGAATCCAACACATAAAACAGGTTGCTCTTCCTCAGCATTCTCTTTTTCCATATCTAGAAGGTCAGGATTATATTCCTCTTCCTCCTCCAAATGAGAAAGAGGCAGAGGGACCACATGGGCCACAGGCTTCAGAAGGTAGTGACGGTGGCAACATAGGATCAGGAACAGCAGTCCCACATGAACCAACAGCTGACATCAATGGAAGTGATGGCAACAGCTTAACCACTGACATAGTATTCATCAATGGCAGGGATGACAAAAGGTGTTGAAATAATTCAAAGACAGTAGCCAGTAGCCAAAACCATAACACTAGTTTTGACAGTGACAGCCAGTAGAGTCAACAAAGAAAGTGACAATGGGGCTGTGTCCATCAATGATACGCTAGGAATGACTGCACACTGCCAACAACAAGATAGCTATAATCGGGACTTGACTTTGGTGTCTTAACAATGGTCCATCTTGTGATAGAGGCTGCAGCTTGAGACTTACCCTCATGGGGATTTAGTGGGGATCTGGTCTGGGAGAGAGAGAGATTTGGAATATTTGTAATGATTCACCATAAGAAGACTTTTTTTTTTTTTTTTTTACTTCATCAACTAATATTGTTTTGTCCTGCAATGGTGAATGCATGGTCACCTGACAAGGAGGCCTGTGGGGTTCCTGAGTGGCAGATCTGGTGGTGCAAGTCAGGGACCCTCAGGTAGATGCTGGCCATTTGGTATTCTCCGTTTTCTAAAGGAAGTTTGCAAAAAAACTTCTAGGGGGGATCACGTGATGCCATGGAAGAAGTAGCAGTTCGGAGAGCCCATCACCACCTCAACTTCAAGACTTACAACATTTTTTACCAACTTCCAGTACATTAATCTTGAGAATATACCTATTGCAAACCCTCTCAATGATTCCTAGACCTGGGGGCGACTCAAGAAGTTTTACTGACAGGGCACTGGAAGATCCGATCGTAAGCAGATTGTGGCCTAGATGAGCATGGAGGCAGAGATGCGCCAGGCGCCTCCCCCACACACGCTGCCTCAAACGCCAGAGAAGAACTCGAAGCGTTCTAAGGGGCAACCAGGATCCACTTCTAAGGCTGGCATAATCTCAACATTAGTACCACTGGCCGTCCCCCTAACAGAACAGAAATTTTTGGAGGAACTAAACCCATTTCGAGCAACACTCCAGGAACTTACTACAGAACTGAAGGCCATGTGCACAGAACTTACTGACACTAATCGGGCAATCAAAGATGTGGCGGCAAGGACGACCTTGCTGGAAGGATGGAAGACATCCATTGACTCTGAACTCCCTACACTGCGCCAAAAAATTAGTCGTATGGAAGCTAAACTAGAGGACTTAGAAGGTCGAAGTCGTTGCAATAACATTCTCATCTTTGGCCTTCTGGAGGGCTCAGAAGGAGTGACCCTGATCACTTTTCTGCAGAAACTGCTAACTAAAGTGGCCGGCCCTTCACCCAACAACACCACATATATAATTGAGAGGGCCCATCACTCACTCAGGCCTAAACCGGCGACAGGGCAACCACCAAGGCCCTTAATACTAAAATTTCTCAACTACCTGGATAAAATCCACATATTAGGGCAAGTCAAGAGTCTTCAGGAAATCTTATGGGAAGGACAGCAATTGCGTTTCGCGCAGGATTTCCCCGCTACCATTCGGCAGCGAAGGGCTTCATATCATCCTATTGCTACTAAACTAATTGCTGCCAGCATTAAGTTCAAGGTCCAGTATCCGTCTAAACTATCAGTATACCATCAAAACACCTGAAAAAGTTTTGATACAGCCGAGCAAGCTCAATCCGAGTTGAGGGTGTTGATGCCTGATTTGTTCAAGCCACACTGAGCCCTAGACATTGTATTACCTACCACGGAAAGTGTGTAAGCAACGGGAGAACATATATTTTATTTATGTCATTAATTCAGCAACCTTTGTGCCTGAGACTGTATGTTACGTATATCCTTGCTTCACCCTCACTTTTTACTGGGCATCTTTTGAAATACTGTACATCTGAAGAGTAAAAATCAATAGTAATAAAGACAGCACAGGAATACTTAGTCTGGTCTGAGTTAAACCTCAAATACTCCTAGATCCTTCCCTCTTTCTCTTTTGGCTTCCTCCATCCCCCTCAGAAGAGGAAGAAATCGAGAAACAACGGTTTGCACAATTGAATCCTATTTCCTACCTGTAGTCCATTGCATCCTTTTCACCTCAACATCTTTTCAACACCTCGCACCATCGTATCTCGAGTTAACCCAGGCGATATACGAGATTATCACCACAAGAGGGAGATCTATTCCTGTGTATCGAATTGTGGCCTGTTTCATTTGGGGTTTGATCTCTCCTTCAGTTCTAGTATCTACCTGAAGAACATCACCTCCTCAGTACCTTGTATACGGCAATATGAAAACTCTAGAGCTGCAATGCTCAGCAACTTTTTCCTGTGTTTGTGTTGGGAAAGTGGTTCTGGCTTATCTTTGAAGAGGAACATTTGTGTGACCATATAATGCGAGGTGCATCTATTCCGCTTCATGTCTGGAAAACCCTTTTCTGGTGGATTAGCAGCTGAACAGTGCGAACTTTAGAGATATTAAACACCGTGATGACTTTATAAAGGCGCAACTACCTTAAAAACATTCTTTCTTCTTGTTTCTGATGGGAATCTGTATTATTAGAGAGTTCACCAGATTTATAAACTTCGGTTACCCTTCCCCCCCTTTTTTTCTTTTTTTCTTTTCCTTTCATTTTTACTCTACCATTTTTAACCACTCCCCCGCTCTTCTTTCCTTTTTATCTCCTTAGCTAGGTGGGAGAATATAAATAAAGGGCCTAAATGACTACCATCACACCATAGTTAAGGTCAAAGTGTTGAATGAGTGTTTACCTGACTACCGCTGTACCAATATTATACGGTACATTAAAACTCAGAGCAGGTGGATGGCAGAAATTGAAGGAGCAGAAAGAGGATAGAGGGGAGGGAGTGTTTAGGGGAACATTTAATTATATACATTCTTTTTGCCCTTCCCCCATCTGAGGGTTATAATAGATGTTTACGCAACTCTGGACTATAGATAGCGGAGGTAGCTAGGTGTACAAGAGGAATGAGGTATCTTGAGAGAGAGTACCGTTAGAACCCATCGGGCTAACCTTGAGAGTGAGGGCAATTGTTTCTGAAATCCTTCAGTAGGGAATACAATGACAAACATAGCTTTGAAACAAATGCAGAAAGAGCTCATTAATCCCTTTAAAAGACAATCATAAGTTGATACCAGTAGAAAAAAGGAATACCTTTGTAACAAAATCTGGGTCATATCCCCCCCCCCCTTTTTTTTTTGTGGTGTACCGTACGCTTGATCTATCTTCTCTGGCTATGCAATATCGGCGTGCAAACTTCTTGTGGAACTGGATCCTTCACTTGCATGATGGACTATAGTGGACTTTGCCAGCTTTATATAGTTCTGAGAAAACCAATTTTTACAACTCATCAGTTGTACAGGATGAATGCAGGATTGTAGTCTTGGTGCATGAAGAATACTGTCTTATATGCTACAATCTCATTACTTGGAGTTGGAGGTGGGCGCGGGGTAATCTGCAAACTGCAACTTCAAAGGGTGTTACGAATCAGGAGGAAGGAAGGGAGACATGCATGGCCCCTCGGTGGAGCATCCACTAGACTGTCCTCTCGCTTGATGTTTGCCCTGGCCGGGTCTTTACAGAATGATCTGACCGGGGGACAGTACTGGGGGATCCTCTACCGAACAGCTGCGTGCAGGAAAGATTGGATAAACGGTAAGGGGAGGGAGGGGACAGTTGGGTCATTAAGGAGAAGTGGAGGAGGGGACGGATGCAAAAGCAGTATAATGAATACTAACACCTAACAACCTGAAAACAAGATCACCTTGCCTAGGGTAAAATGTAAGAAATACTAGCAAAGAAAAGTGACCTCATATAAAGTATATTTCTACTTGGAATGTAAAAGGGTCCCAATCCCCAATCAAGTGGGCAAAATACTGCTCCATCTCCGTAAACTTGGCATTGATATAGCATTTCTGCAGGAAACACACCTACCCCCCCTCAGATATTGCAATTAAGACGGTCATGGGTTGGTCAGGCCCTAGGGACTGGGCCGGACACCCGTAAAGGGGGGGGTAGTGATCCTTATTGCAAAGAACATCCTGTTCCATCTTGTTGATACTATCGTAGATTCTCAACATAGATACATCTTGATCAAAGCTTTGGTGGGTCAGTCGGAGGTAGTGCTTGGTTCCATATATGGCCCCAACACAGATGACCTGTCTTTTTTTGTATCCCTCATGAATGACTTGGCTCCATGGACCCGACTCCCTATTCTGGTAGGTGGAGACTGGAATCTTGTTTATTGCAACATCATGGACTGTTCTCCAAGCCGCCCTTCGTCTCCCTCTCCAGCACAGGCTGCCATCAGAGAAATGATGGACTCCATTGGGCTAATTGACCCCTGGAGGCCCCTTTATTCTCACCAACGGGAATATTAATTTCATTCTATTCCACATAACTCATTTTCCCAATTAGATTACTTTCTTGTAGATATGGGACATCTCTCGACTATAACATCCTGTAATTATCTTCCAAAAGTGATTTCCGATCACCATCCCATCCTTTTACATTGGAGCCCCGGGCCACCCCTGCCCAGCGATAAGGTATGGAAATTCAATTGCCAGCTTTTTTTGTTCTGAACATCTGAAAAACCAACTGTCTGATTTTATTACTAACTTTATTAAGACAAATATCCCCTCCATGCCTAAGGCAGATATACTTTGGGGAGCTTTAAAAACTTCAGTCAGAGGAGAAATCATTCACATGGCCACAGTTAAAAAAAAGACAATTTCCAAGCTTACTTCAGTTTTACTACAAGACATTAGAGCCATGGAACTGTCACTTTCTCCCGACTCTACATCGGATCAAGTTAAGGCCCTTGAAGTTCTAAGGGATCAATACAACTCTATCCTGACCGAGCATGTAGAAAATCTTCTTGTACATTCTAAGATTAAATATTTCAATCAAGGGGACAAGGCTGGAAAGCTCTTGCCCTCCCGCTCAAAGCACAAGCTTCCGATAGAATCATTCCAAGCATTCTGCAACCCGAAGGACAAATAGTCACCTCTCTGAGGGAAATTGTTAATTGCTTCCAAGAATACTATAAAAACTTATACTCTCACATCTCTTACCCTTTCAGTCCGGATATGCTAGAACAGTTTCTGCAGCCTTTACATCTCCTGCAACTTAGCACATGTCAAGCGAACTTGCTTATAGCTCCAATATCCCAGCAGGAAATTAAGCAAGCCATTGACTCCCTCCCCACGGATAAATCCCCAGGCCCAGACGGGTTTACCGTAGAATTCTACAAAATATTTACAGAGCAAATAGTGCCAATTTTGTTAGACACTTACAATTATATGTTTGAGCAAGGTATCTCAGATCCTACTTTATTTGAGGTTACGGTCGTGGTTATCCTGAAGCCCAATAGAGACCCCCTTCAAGTCACCAACTATCGCCCAATTTCCTTAATCAATGTTGATATTAAAATACTAGCAAAAATTTTGGCCACTCGGCTGTCCAGTGTCTGGCAGGGTCTCATCAGCTATGAGCAGGTTGGCTTTGTTGCCGGTAGGACTTCGTCTGATCACATTCGTAAGCTGGCCTATTTGATCTCTGTATCCAGGGAGTCCCGAACTCCATCTGCTCTGGTCTCCCTGGATGCAGAGAAAGTGTTTGATAGGGTATCATGGGAATACCTATTTCACTTATTGCACCTATACAATATCCCAGCACAATATGTAAAATGAGTTAGGTTATTATATACTTGTCCGTCAGCACGCATATTATATAATGGATATCTATCTCAACCTTTCCAGTTGCAACAGGGAACCAGGCAGGGATACCCACTCTGTTCCCTCTTGTTCGACTTGTACCTGGAGCCGCTGGTCAGACGTATCAATTGCTCCTCAGATATCTCTGGGATACCTATTGGACCTAACCAATACAAAGTTTCGGTTTATGCCGATGACATTTTGCTCCATATAACACATCCTCTAAAATCAATTCCTGTTGCACTTGAAATCATTAACACCTTTGGTAGATTTTCTAATTATAAGTTAAATATTACAAAAACAGAAATGATGCCTTTAAATGTTCACACATTTCACACTGAATTTGCTCATTTTGGGTTTCGCTGGACTAAGGACAAACTAAAATATCTGGGTATATACCTTTCCAGTTCGGAACCCAAAATGAAACAATACAATCTGGACAAAATTCTCATCCAGATTAAAACGGATCTCTCTCGCTGGGACATGCTACCACTTACTCTTTGGGGGCGGATAAACGTCCTAAAAATGAATGTTCTCCCTCGAATCCTGTACCCCTTGCAGATGACACATTTCTTTTTAACTAAAACTTGATTTACTCAGATAAACCAGCTCATGTCTAATTTCCTGTGGTGTGGCAAAACTCCACGGCGAGCCCTGTTTAAACTACAGAGAAGTAGGAAAAATGGGGGCTTGCAACTTCCGGACTTGTTTCTCTATCAGTTCTCTATCACTTGTTCAGTTATTGCACACTGGATGAAGGATGTCCCATACCAGGAACAATTTCAATACATCCCCTTATGGTATCAAATCGAGCAGAATCTTCTTTCTCCATATAATATACAGTATCTCTTAACACTCTCATCTTCTCTCCTTTTTAAAAATTGCCCAAAGGTCTTAGGACCCTTCCCATGGGTACAACACTTCAGGTCCACACCCAGATGTGTAATTTTTTTCAGATATCTTTGATAAAGGATGTTTCCCAGCCTACAAATGTGAACCTTAACTTTAGAATCGGAGGTGTGCCTCTATCACACAATTTTTGGCCTGGAAATGATCAACTGAAAGTAGTGGACCTACTCCAGGAACACAAGCTGATACCGTTCCTCACGGCAAGTGTATCGTTTAATCTCCCTAACTCTTTTTGTTTCAAATATCTTCAAGTACAACATATGTTGTTGCAACATTTCAGAACAGGGTACTGGGTACAGTACCTAGCCGGCCCCCTGCTACCGGCCATTGCCAAATTACCCTCCTCTCATATCATTTCCTACTTTTATCGCCTCCTTAGGATGCAAGCAAAGAAATGCGAGGAATGCCACACTATGCCTGGGACCAAGCACTACCTCCTTGTACCTCAGCCTCAAGACCATGGGATAAAATCTGGTCACATTTGTACCAAGATGTGAAATGGGTTAGATACCATATGTTACAGTTCTATGCAATAAATAACTTATATTACACTCGGGCCAGGCTTCACCAAATGGGGAAAATCTCCTCAAATCTGTTCTCGCTGTTTGCAGAAGCCTGGTACGTTGTTGAATATGCTATGGGAATGTAATAAAGTTATACCGTTTTGGGACAGTATTAGGTCCAAACTGAACCCACTATTAGGGCTATCTGAAGCCTTTAGTCCAGAAATTTGTATTTTAGGAGACATGGAGAAGTATTAAAAGGCAATCAACGGAAATATATGACATTAATATCCATATGTGTTAAAAAAGTGGTCACGCGCCACTGGCTAGACCAAAGTATCCCAACATATGCAGAATGGCTAAAAGAGATACTTTTCGCCTTGCAGGCCGAAAACACAACTGCTCACATGGCAAAGAGGCCACAATACTATCAGAAAGTATAGGCGCCTTTACACACTTTACTATTTAATGACCCATGGTATACCAAGCAACCCTTTAGAGTAGCAGTGGGGAGACACAATCCTGGTGTTACGGACACACTAGTTTGGATTCACTTTGAGTATCATACCCAAGCTGAATACAAACATAGGCTACTGTCACCGCATACCTGATGGGGGGGGGGTATCTTGGGGGGCTGGGATGGTTTGGATGAGGGACATGATAAGGCTTCGCTTGACCGAGGTGAACAGATTGTCTGAGTCAAGTTAGGACCAGATTTTGTTTAATATTGGATATCATCATATACTCTGCTCCAGAGTAAATAATCTTAGTAGACTTTACCATACAACATGTTGACATATACTGTCTGTATGTATTCCTCCCTGTCCACTGTCTACTATACAAGATATGTTAATCCCTCCCTCATACAAACTGGGGGAAATATGGAATAAAAAAAGGGAAAAAAATTAAAATAAAGTATATTTATTTTGAAAAAAAAAAAAAAACTTCTAGGGATGTCACCACATGACCTGCTTAAAGCCCTGACAAATGGTACTGTTTTTCAGGTCATGTGAGAAGCCCAGGTAGCAAACACAAATTATGTCAACTCCAAATACCTTCATACTGCACCAACCGAAGTGAAAAAGTGGAAGCTTCTTTCTGGGAATCAATGGCAGCATGCAATAATGTTTAGAAAAGAAAGTAAAATAAATAAATCAGAATAAAACTCATCAAAATTAACAAAGGTGTTTTCCATGATCCAATGAGTGGCTGACAGCAGGAGAAAAAACTGAGGAAGTATGGGGCTACTCACATTATATACAGGCAGTGCTGACATACTGTAATGTGCAAGGCCCTAGCAAGGCAAAGGTTTCCGAGTGGTCCTGATGCCAATAGCTTACAGTTTGAAAGGTGTGGCTTTGGAGTGAGATATCTTTGAAGATCCTGCATTTGTGTATCCTTTTGGACATTGGGATGCTCAAGAGGAATCCCACATGGAAAAACAGAGAGAAGCAGTGAAGATTCCACTTCAGATGAGCAAGGTAAAAGTTTGAATGTTAGAGCTGACACCCAACCATGGGGTTCCCCTTGTTGTCGGTGGTTGGGCTTAATTCACATCTCAGTTGACATAGAATGTAAAGAAACCCCTTTCTGAAAATCATGAAGTGAGAGAAAACCGAATAAGAAAGTGAAAACTCTAAAAGAATTTCAGGCTCTTTTGAGCAGCTTGTGATGGGGAGAATGCATGGGATTCTGCTGATTTTCTGATTCAAGCCACTCTAGTGGTATGCCTAGAACATACGAACATACAACATTTGCCAGCAGATAAAGGCATAGTGGTCTATCAAGTCTGCGTGAATGTGCAGCTAGCACTCCTCATTCTGCAGCTGTCCCTCCCTCCCCCTCCTTTGACCCTTGCCCTTGCCCTGCCCCAGCCACTTTTGAAGCAGCCCACTGTTCTACTGGATACCACTTCTGCTGGTAACGCATTCCACTCAGCTACCACCCTGTCCATAAAAAACTGTCTCCTCATCTCCCTCCTGAACTTTCCTCCCTCCAGTCTCATATCAATGCCCTGGGTGTCCCTCCCCTCCCTTACTTTGAACAGCTCCTCCATACCTGTCTTGTTTATTCCTTTCATCTACTTGAAGGTTTCAGTCATATCCTCCCATTCCTCCTCTCTTCCAGTGAGTACATGTTCAACTCCCTCAGCCTCCTCTTGTATGGTAAGTCCCCCAGCCCCTGGATCATCTTTGTCGCCCTGCGCTACACCCCCTCCAGTAACTTAATGTCCCTCTTCAGATATGGGAGCTACTACTGCATGCAGTTATCCAGGTGGGGTCTAACTAATAATCTATACAGTGGCAGTATCACCTCCCCCCTCCTCGAGGATATACTCCTTGCAATGCAAGCCAGCATTTTGTTGGTGTTTGCGGCTGCCTTCCTACATTGTCCCGAGTTGTTCAGTGACCCCATAATGAGCACCCCCAGATCCTTCTCCTCCACTGTCTTGGCTAGCTGCACTCCTCCCAGCTGGTAACTCCTCCTTGGGGTTTTCACCCCAAAATGCAACACCTTGCACTTTTTGCCATTGAACCCATTGCCAGGTGTCCAATCAGGTTTCCAGCTTTGCCAGATCATCCTGCAAACCCTGCCATCCCCCTAGGTCATCCAGCACCGCTCCCATCTTGGTGTCATCAACAAACAGACTGGTCTTGCTTTTGATGCCCAATGATACGTCTGCAATGCATATCCCAAACAACACTGGTCACAACACAGAGCCCTGCGGAACACCGCTCATCAATACCCTTGGGGAAGAGAGTTCCCCACCCACCACCACCCTCTGTTGCCTTCTCTAAAACCAGTTCCCTACCCATCTCACCAGCTTTGCACGCACCCCTGTGCCTTCTAACTTACTTCCCAGCCTCCCATGTGGCACCGAGTCAAATGCCTAACTGAAGTCCAGGTACAGAACATCAACTGCATGGCCCCCATCCAATTGCCTAGTTACCCAGTCATAGAACTCCACCAGGTTGGTTTGGCAGGATCTGCCACTTGCAAAGCCATGCTGTCCTGTAGCCCTTTGGCCTCCAGGAGGGACACCATGACAGATATGAGGCTCACCGGTCTGTAGTTCCCTGGCTCATCCTTGGGGCCGCTCTTGTGGAGGGGCACCAAATGAGTCATTCTCCAATCCTGAGGTACACATCCTGAGTATAGTGAGGCATTGAATAGGTCTGCCAAAGGTTCCACCAGGACTTCTGCCAGCTCTTTCAGTACCCTGGGGTGGATGCCATCTGGGCCTGGTGCCTTGTCCACCCTCAGTGCCCTCAAACCTCCAGAACCCTGCCCTCCATGATTTCCCATCTGTCACTCCCTCCCTCCGTTCCTGCCTCCTCCCCTTGGTCACTCCCTCCTTTTCACAGTATCATAGTAAAAGCCAGCAGAATAGACCACATGGTCTATTGTGTCTGCTCGGAAGCTAACCCCCTACTGGGAGCTCACTCCTCCACCCCTCCCAACCCCAGAGGTGGCCTCCTGGCCTCAGCTTCCCCCTGCACCTGTCCCAGCACTTCCTGAATCCTTCCACTGTGGTCTCTTCCACCAGACTCCTGGGCAGTGTGTTCCATGATTCCACCACCCTCTTGGTGAAGTGTCTCCTACGCTCCCCCTGTACTTCCCCCCTTCCAGCTTCCACTTGTGCACCCCTGGTAGTTCCCCCCTTCTTAAGCCTAAACACTTCCCTGACTCTGCCCTTATTTTTCCCCTTTACATCCTTGAATGTCCCTATCATGTCCCCTCAGTCCCTCCTCTCCTCTCCTCCAATGCGCTCAGATTGAGTTCATCTAGTCTCTCCTCATAGGGCCTACCTTCCATGCCCTGAATCATCCTGGTCACTCTCCTCTGGACCCTCTCCAGCAGCGCTATGTCCCTCTTAAGATGGGGTCTCCAGAACTGTACACAGTACTCAAGATGCGGCCTAACCAGGGCATTATACAGAGGGAGGATCACCTCCCTCCTCCTGAAGGTAATCCCCCTGGTTGTGCAGCCCAGTATCCTGTTTGCTTTTGCTGCAGCTCTTGGACAATTTTCTGTGTTATTCATTTTGCTGTCCACGACTATCCCTAGGTCCCTCTCACCCGCTGTGACTTGCAGTGTGGTCCCCTCCAGGGTGTATGCATGTCCCGGGTTTCTGACCCCCAGATGCAGCACCCTACATTTCCCTGCATTAAACTTTAACCCCCACTTCCTTGCCCACCCCCCCAGGGTATCCAGATCCCCCTGCAGGGCCTCTCTCCCCTCCTGCCCATCTGCCAGTGCTCTCAGTTTTGAGTAATCCACAAAGAGACAACCTACTCCTAACACCCCACCCTATGTCTGAGTCATAGGAATTGAACAGGAGTGGCCCCAGGACTGAACCCTGGGGGACCCCACTGACAACCCTCCTGGGGGAGGAGACTATCCCTCCAACCACCACTCACTGTATTTGTCCCGTAAACCAGTTTTCCACCCACCTGAGCAACTGCCCCCCTCTCCCATCCCCCCAGCATTGTTAGTAGGCCATTGTGGGGTACCGAATCAAACGCCTTACTGAAATCCAGATAGAGGACGTCCACCGGCCTATGTCGGTCCAGGTCACCCGTCACCGAGTCATAAAACTCCACCAGGTTAGTCTGGCACAACCTCCCTGGAACAAAACCATACTGCCTGTCATCCAGGTGCCCCAACCTTTCCAGCTGCCCCCCAGCCTCTCCTTGATAATGCCCTCCATAACCTTGCCTACCACAGACATTAGGCTAATGGGCCTATAATTCCCCATCTCCTCTCTGGACCCCCCCCTTTGTGGATAGGCATCACATGAGCCACCTTCCAATACTGAGGCACCCACCCTGTCATCAGGGAGATGTTGAAGAGTGAGGCCAGTGGAGCTGCCAGCACATCTACCAGTTCTTTCAGCACCCTTGGATGCAGCCCATCTGGCCCCGGCGCCTTCTCAGCCTTTAGCGACTGGAGGGCCTCTCTCACCCAATCCGCTGTGATGTCACCCTCTCCTCCCCTTCTAGATACAACCCATCCCCTGCCCTAGTATCATCCAGTCCTTCAGTCTCCAACTGACCTCCTGGTTCAGTGGGCTCCTCTACCCTCCCATTGGGTTGGAAGGATCCCCGACCTACCCCGGTAAAGACAGATGCAAAGTACTCATTTTGCACCTCTGCTTGTTCCCTAGCTTCTTGCGCCCATCCCCCCCAGTTCTAATCCTGCTGATCTGTGAATCCACTTTTCTTTTCTCCCTATGTATCTACAGATCCCTTCCCCCCAGCGGATATCCCTGGCCAGGTTAAACTCCTTCTTCGCCTTGGCCTCCTTACCACCCTGGTGACCCTCTTAGCCAGAATCATACTCTCCCTCTCCCTAGCCCCCCTTGGCGCTTTAACGCGCATAGGCAGCCTTTTCTCCTCACCACCTCCTGCACCTCCCGGGTCCATCAACACATGCCCCAGCCCCTACATTGCTTGCGCCTTACCTTTACTTGGGCCCTCAAAGCCTCCTGCACCCCCTTCTTAATGGTCTCCCACAAGCTACCAGCATCCATGTCTGGCCTTATTTCATCCAAGCACCCTTTAAGAATCCTTTTCATGCCCTCAAAGTCCGCCCCCCTGAAATCTATTACTTCTGTGTTAGTGCAAATTTCCTCTCCCCTTAGGAACATAAGAAACCAAACCATGGCATGGTCACTGCCTGCCAACGGGCTGCTCACCTCCAGACCCTTATCTGGTCACTATCTGCTAGGACAATGTCCAGGATCTGATCCTGCCTAGTAGGCTCCTCCACATGCTGGACTAGGAAGGCATCCTGGAAGACATCCATCAACCTCTGCTCCCTGGCCACCCGAGGATGTCATAGTGCCCCAGTCTGCCCCAGGCATGTTCAGGTCATCCATGATCACCACCCTGCCTTTCCGAGGTCACAGTGACCCCTGATGTTCTCAGCCAGATCATCCTCCAGTTTCACTTCCATTGCAGGAGGTCTGTACACCACCCCTATTTTTAATCTTTTACCCCCCCCCCTCGTTTGTAGGGTTACCCAAATTGCCTCCACATCTCCTTCTTCCTCCTCAATTCCACCAACTACTATGTCATTTTTGACTATCAATGCCACCCCCACTCTTCCCATCCTCCTATCCTTATTAAACATTGTGTTTCCCTCTAAATGTAGGTCCCAAACATGCCTCTTGGTGGCCCATGCCTCAGTAATTGCCACCATGTCTGCTGTACCCTCAACTAGCATTGCCTGGAGCTCTGGCATTTTATTGCCCATGCTCCTGGCATTGATCAGGACCGTCCTCCATCCGACCCCCTCTCCAGTCTTCTCAGCCCAGCGCAATCCCCCGTCTCTCTTTCCCACTCAGTTCCCCCCTGGACTTTTAACACTGCCCACAGCCCAATTTGCATGATCTAGTGCTGAACCCTCAAGCTTCCTCGCTGGGTCTTTTAGTCTTTCTATCCTTCCCCCCGTTACAAGTTTAAACCCCACCTATCATCAATGAATCCAAAAAGTTTTAGTTTAAGGATCTCCATCCCCTCCAGGTTGAGATGCAGCCTATCCCTGGCATATAGCCCCTTGTCTTCCCATGTATCACCTCAGACCCCCATCAATTCATACCCTTCTGACTTGCACCACTCCCTGAGCCACTGGTTTACCCCCTTAAGTTTTTGCTTATTTTCCCTGCTTGCCCTTGGTACTGGCAGTATCTCAGAAAAGCAGACTGAGCATCCTATAGAGTGGCAAACCCTGGCCAATTCCCTGAATCTTGCCTGTATCTCCAGTTCACTGTTCCCTTCTAAATTGTTTGTTCCCAGGTGAACCAGAAAGTTTGAGGATCCTCCGCATTCCCTTGCCATTGTGAATAGCTGGAATTTGGCCCTATGTGCTGATAGGCCTGGGATACATTTAACCTTGACTGTGCTGCCTTTTCCCTCCCCAACCCCTTCCCACTGGATACCCCTAATCATAGAGTCACCCAGCAGGAGCACCTTCACCTCTCCCCCCAAGTTACTAGCCCATTTGTGCCCTTCCATACTCCTTCTGTCTACGTCCCCTGGCTTGCTCCTCCCCCCCCAACAGCCTGGGTGTCTCTATTTTGTGCGTGCCTTCAGGCTCCCTCTTCTGACTATGTTCCCCAGTTTTCTCCTCTCACCCCCTGCAACTTGGGGGTCACAGGTCTGTAAGTGCCCTTCCAGACTCCTTCTCCTGACTATGACCCCCTGCTTGCTCCTCGCCCCTCCCACAGCCTGGGCATCACTAGTTTGATTGTGCCCTTCAAGACTCCCTCTTCTGTTTCCCTCTCCCAGCTTGCTCCTCACACCCCTCACAGCCTGAATATCACTAGTTACCCCCCTTAACTCTTCCCCAGTTGGTCTGTCGCCATTGACTTCTCCACCCAGGCCTCCTATTCCTGCTTTCCTGCTCCGTCCCTTGCCCCTTCAGGTTCTGCAGTAATGGACCCTTGTGTCCTAGTGCTCTCTAAACCCCCCTCTTTGGGAATTTCCAGTCTTGGAGCTGGCCTACCCAGAGTGCTCCCCTCCTCACTCCCCTCCTTGTCCGCTTTTCCCTTCCTCAACTCTGCCCTGTCCTGGGTCCTGACCTCGTCCACCCTGACTCTGTTCTGTGCATCCTCCTCTGCCTTACCTCCCTCAGACCCGGGCTCCTACCCCTTCCCCACCCATCTAGTGCCCTGGTCTCATGTTCCCCATGCCCTCCTCTCCTTTGGATCCTTTGGATCAGGACCCCCTTCCTATCCCCTGCCCCCTCCAACACCTGACCAATCCCTCCCCGTCATCCTGCACCCCCTGCCCACCAGTTTCTTCCACCTCATCATCCGGGTACAGCAGGGTGAAGCGATTTCTAAGTGTGATGCCTGCCCCAAGCTCACCCACTCCTGTCCCCTCCCCCCCCTTGCTTGGCTCTCTCTGGGCCACCCCCTCCTTTTGGAGTGAAGACCATACACTGGTATTTTCATGTCTCTCCCCTCCGGAGCGACCATGTGGTCCTAGTCCTCTCACTCCCACTCCTATACCCTGGGATATGCCATTTTGTCCTCATCTATCATCATATGGTTCCTGCCCCCTTCCTCTCCAACCCACCTCCCTCCTCAACTGCTTCCCGATCCCCTCGACCTCCCATCTGAGGCCTGCCAACTGGTAACACACTGGGCATCCCCCAGACCTCCATGCCCAATTGAATATTATGGACACCCTGCACCCAGTATACCCAATCACCCTCCCAAAGATACCGGCTCTTGCATCATTCTATCCCATCCTCACTGTTGGTGTGGGAAATATAGGCCCCACTCGGCAATAAAAGTATCCTCCAATCTGTATATACTCAATCAATCTATCTACCCGTTTCCTAGCAGTAGTCAGCATATGCCCGAGCAATCGATACAAACAGTACCCAAGATGCAGTAGCCAGCACTACCCAGACGTCACCCTAATAGGATTATGATGTTGCAAGGCCTTATGGGACTCACACAATAAATGTAGGGTGAGCCCTAGGGCAGGTGGGTTGTGGGGTGGGGGGTGGGAGTACACCACAGGCTGTGTCACGACACAATCAGCCAAGGAGTCCTCTGGCAGTGACACCTCAAACAATCACCAACTTGTCTGCTAGAATCCCTTTAATCTGCCCAAACTAAATGTAAAAGCACAATAAATGGCAGTTAAGACCAGCCCTCAAATACAATTTCAAACATGCAGAAATACCAGCTAAGAAAATATTTCAGATCCACTTACACACACACACAGCCACCAGCTAAAGCCTCCTTCTCCCTCTCCACTAACTGAAGACTAACTGAGATGGCAGTTACACACCACATTCAAACTGCACTAATCCCTGTAATATGATGCCTGCACTTACAGGCCAGACAGCAACTTTTAATCACACAACCACCAACTTGTCTGCTAGAGTCCCTTTATCCTGTCCAAACTAAATGTAAAAGCACAATAAGTGGCAGTTAAGACCAGCTCTCAAATACAATTTCAAAGACACAGAAATACCAGCTAAGAAAATATTTCAGATCTACTTACACACACAGCCACCAGCTAAAGCCTCCTTCTCCCTCTCCACTAACTGAATACTAACTCAGTAAATACCATGCAGAAGTAATCATTTAAAGCTTCTGCCTTATCACCCCCTGCTTCTATCCCCCCTCCTAATCCTTACTATATGGTACTTACAGCTCCTTTTCTCCCTGATGTACCTGAGGAAATGCCACCTCCCCCTTCTTAATACCCTGTGCCAGCCTGAGCTCCTTAGATGCCTTAGCTGCCATTATTGCCCTTGTCACCTCCTTCAATTCCTTCAGGTACTTCTTCCTGTCTTTTTGTACCTCCTAAAGGCAGCTCTTTTCCTCCTTACCTTTTCCATGACCTCCTTGCTCACCTAGTTAGGTTTATTTGCCCTAATCTTCTAGTTCTGGTCCTTGCTGCAGGTTCTAGTTATCTCCACTATCCCCAGCTTTATGAGCTCCTGCCTCTAGTTAGTGCCCACACTAGGTTGAATTCTGGCCAGGTACCCTTTTACCACTTCCCCCATCCTTCCAAAGTCAGCCTCCTGAAATCCAGCACCCTCGTGCCAGATTCCACTCCTTCCTTACCCAAATCCAGTGTGAACCATACTGGTGGTCACTCCCCGCAAGCAGTTCTTCCACCCTCAGTTCCTTCACAAACTCCCCATTTGCCAGCATGAGGTCAAGGGTATTCCATAACCTGGTTGGGTAGCTGACCATTTGCTCAGGAAGCTGTCCTGGAAGGCATTCTGCAGTACCTGCTCCCTTCTATTCCTGGTCGTTGGGGTACTCCAATCCACTCCTGGCATATTGAAGTCCCCCATGATGACCACACTACCCTTCTCGCAGGTCCTCCTGATCTGTCCTGCTAGTTCCCTGTCTAACTCCTCTGTCTGAGAGGGCTGCCTGTACACCACTCCCATCCTGAGAGTCCTATTCTTGGAATCCTGGATTTCCATCCATAATGACTCCATACTACCATCCTCCCCTTCCTCCCATACACATTTCAGTCTTTCCCTCACATATAGTGCCACCCCTCACCCCTCCTTTCCCATTCACTCTATCCCTACGAAATATCTTGTACCCTGGTATCAACAGGTCCCAGTCATTGTACTGGGTGGCCCATGTTTTGGTGATGGCTGCCATGTCCACCTCCCCCTCTGCCACGAGGGTCTGTAGCTTTGCAGTTTTCTTCCCAAGGCTCCTAGCATTCAGGGTGACCACCTTCCACCCCTTCCCTTCCCCTCCCTCCTCCCCTCCTTTACTAGCAGATATAGCAATTTATAAGAAATGCGATTTAAAGTTGGCGAATGAGCAGGCATAGAGCTTGCTTTTTCCGGATATGTGTATCCTTCTGGAGTTAGCACATGTGTGGTATGTATCCTAACACTGCAACATAAACTAAGCAGTTTTTGTACTCTGCTGTTTTAAGGAACAGCACAAAAACTGAGCAGCTGTGCCTCATGCAGTCATTCCAATATCAATGTGATACAAATTTCTTTCTTTCTTCTTTTCTAATTCACGTTCTGTTGCATTTCAGAATAAATGTTACAAATATTTTGCTGCAAAGGGTGTAGTCCACATTACAGCATACAATACATCATGATACTGGAATAATAAACATCCTTGCCACATGTTACTCTTGGGGGAATTAAAAGACTAATTGGTACCCATTATGTCAATTATGGTCAGTTATAGCCAGATTATTGGACAGTTATTTACACCATAACTAATTTACTTTAACCTTTTTTTTTTTACTTCAAAAGTGTGTTTATTAATTAAAAATACAGTTCACAATTGATACATCCATATCATTTCAACCTTTTGAACTTGAGTCTTAATCTGCATCAAAGAATGGCACACAGTCAAAACATCACCTCAGTTATTAGGCATTCACTGCTGGAAATATTAAGTCAATACATGGACTGGAAATCTGAGTTTAATGAGGAAAATTATACTCCCATGAGGTGTAGATTTTGATATATACAGCAAGTCGCAACAACTGCAAAGTGTAGAAAACATTCACTGAGTTGTAGAATCAGTGTACAGACTCCCTCTATTGGCCAGTCTACCACCAGAGACAGGACCCAGAGGACTCCTGGGATGAATAAGATCCACATATGCATAAAGATACCTATGGACATTTTTCTTTTAAATTTTAGCATGGTTTGTCGCATACCCTGCACACAACCCTGCACCCCACGGACAGGTGCACCCACACCTGCATTTCGCCAATGCCGGCCACCTATCCGCAGTTCCTCCCCCTGGCACGCAGAACTCCACAGGGTGGCCAGGGGAGGAGTCAATGTTCTGGGTGGGCATCCAATGGGATGCCCCCTATGGGCCCTGCAGTGGATCCCTCGTGTAGGGAGGCGCAGGCCAGGGATGTGCATGCTGTTGACAGGCACCCAGACCTGAATGGCACCATTCCATCCTGGTGCCACTGCTCCCGCCCAGTGACAGGCACTCACCCTTGCAGCTGCCCCTGCCGTCACCTGCTGCCCAGTGGTCAGGGACAGCATGGAGAGCCCTGTCCTAGTCCCCCTGGCAACCAGCGGCCTGTGTCCATGGTGGTGTGCAGTGAGTTGTGGCAGGGTGTCCCCCTGCCATAACCTGTGCCCCGCTCCACACCTATGGGGCCAGCTCTACGCGGGTTCATGCATACCGCGTAGTGCTGGCATGCCCACAGCCCGCCCCCAGCATGGTGCAGTCCATGTACCTGGGAGGAGCGGTGCACTTAGTGCATCCCATGTGGGGGGCACGTAGGGTGTGGAGTGGCTGCATACCCCAGATACGCATGCGTAGCCACTCCATTCCAATAGTGCATAGTGCCCAATATTAATAACAAGCTGTGCAGATAATCAGCATATACCCACTTGGTGAGATGAAGTTAAGTATAGCTATACACCCTTATTGCTCTCATAAAGGGTTCCTAAATTAGCTCGAAAGTGTCGGATTTATCCCTGGCATAGTAAAGAATTCTTTCTAGCTTATATCAGTCTAGCATATGATTAAACCACATTTTGATAAGTGGATGATTATAATCTTCCCAGGACATTAAAATGCATGTTTTGCTATTAAGAACCTTAGTGAATGCAAATTCCTTTGTTCTTTGAGACAATGGTAGTCCATTAGGTTCCATCCCATTAGGACAGATAATGGATCATGGGTTAATTTAAGTACTGCCGTAGTTTCTAAAACCTTGAACATCGAGTGTCTATCATCTGACTCTTTCTTTCTTCTCCTCTATCTTCTTGTTCTTTCTTTCTTTTCTTCATTCTCCTTCTGACAGTATATGTCCTCTCTCTGTAAGATATGGGGAAAATAGTTAGCTAGTAGTAGTAGTATTTCTTTATCTTGTGATATAAAAAACTCATAAGTTTTTTCTTATTATTTAATATATGTTTATGCATATGGATGGAAAATTGTGGTTATATACTTTACAATGCTTTTATGGTATGGTACTTGCATTTACAGTTGATAGTAATTTTTGGCTGTTATCAATGTATTTATTTCTTAAGTATTTGGCTGTATATGGTTATTGAATTCTAATAAAATTCAATTGATATAAAATCACAAATAACAATTTCATATTCACAATTTACAGGTATGAATCCTAGAAACTGGAGGGGAAAGGCTGAGGTAAATGCCCACCAGTAATTGGTTGGGATTATTTTATTTGCATGTCCAAGGAACATTAATGATGTCTCAGTTTACTCCACCCCTCAAGGTACCCAATACAGGTCATAAGGCATATCAATTAGAGCTACATGGTAAATATGGGGGAGGAGGAGGGGGATGTACCTGAAGCTGACCACTGATGTTATGGATGTGAGACAATGTATAAGGAGACAGAATAAGTCCCAAGGGAGGAGAGAGGGGGAATGCGAGATGCATGTTGTATGATATATATAATAGTAGCTAGTGTCTAAGTTGGTAACTACAAAGACACCCTAGGAAAGAAAACTACAACAGACCACTCCAGGAGACCCATGAGTGAGTGGGAAAAAAGAACAGTTATGTAAGAACATACTGTAACAGTAAATTTTTAATGGAATCTCCTCCATTGGGTCTCACCTTTGGAACTGTAAGCTGTCAGCATCAGGACCACTTGGAAACGTTCACTGCTGGGAGCTATATACAATGATGTGCAGCATTACTGCCTATGTAACAAGGAGATAAGCATCAGAGGGCCTCTTACCATGAGGAACCAGCAGAGCTGGCATCCGGGGGGTGCAAGGGATGCAACTGCACCTGGGCCCTGAGTGCATGGGGGGCCCAGAGTCCCTGTATTGTTCAATAGTTTTTACTGTGTGCCTCAGCCTGCCTGCACTCTGCCATTTAAATGTGCTGCACACAACATCTCTCCAGGAAGTCTGGCATGCCACGGGTTGGACTTGTGGAGCGCACTCCCACTCGTATCTGCTGTTCTGTGTCTCACTGGCTCCTCCTCCCAGCTGATGCTGTTCCTTCCAGTGTTCCAGAGTCCTGACTGGGGTGTCCAATCCATCCCTCTGGCACACCATGCCAGTGTGGGCTGCATGCCCAGTGTGATGCTACTCTCCCCCTCCTGGCTGCTGCCTTCCAACTACACCAGTCCCGGCCATCTGATTCAGACATCATTCAAGCCAGGCTGGGGGGTGCTAGGTGCACTACAGCACTTGCATGACCAACAGGCAGTCACCTGACCAGCTGCTAGTTGGTCAGGTGGGTTGGGGTGAATGCACCCTTGGAATGTGCCAGTGTTCTGGCCCTGGGCACTTAGGGCACCAATCAGCAATGTCAGCAATCATTTTTTTCCCAGGGGGCTGCACTACCTGCACCCCCCACCCACTTAACTCATTACTACCTGGGTGGCCATTTTGTGTCAGGTAAACAATGGATAGTTCAGACTTCTTAAGAAGCTATTTGAGATAATGAGTTAAGGATTCCTACTCTGGGGGGCAGACCTCAGGGAGGGGCAGCAAATCCTGCATTTGGCACCCTGATTGCCCGGCACTGTAATGCCATCACTCAGAGCGCCATAAGGGGGTTGGGGACAGTAAGCATCATGGGAGGGTCTCTGTTGATGCAGATAGTAGTGTGACTTGGCTCTGTTGAGGTCGGACGTGCTGCACTCAAGTTTGTGTTGTATTAAAGTCTAGTCTCCAACTACTCTCATTGGCAAAGCATAATGCAAAACTTTTAAATCTTAAAAAAGGAAGAAAATGAGGAAACACTAATGGCAGGGCAGGTCAGAAAAGAAAGGGAGTGGGAGGAAGGGAGAAATCACCACCCAGCCTGGATGGGGGGATGGGAGAATGAGGAAGGGAAAGGGAAGAAAACAAAAATGCGACCTTTTTTCAAGTTCAAGTGGTTAGCAGCTTCATGTTCATTTGAACTTGACTGCACTGATCGGGGGCCGGGGGGGGCTCTATTTCACAGTCTTGCACCAGGGCCCATAACTCCTAGTGCCGGCTCTAGGAACCAGGAGACTAAAACCAGTACCAGGCAAACAAGGACAGGCATGGGACTGGAAACAGAATGAAGGGAATAAGGTCTTAGGCACAGCATTCGGTTTACCCCTCAGAAAAAAGGGGGAAGGATGGAGGGAGGGCACACTATGGCCCAATGGAGGACATTTTCTCAAAGATTTACTGTTACGGTAAGTTCTTATGTAACTGTTCTATCTTCATCGAGGATAGCTCCTCCACTGGGCCACACCATTTTGAAAGATTCCCAAGCACTACAAAGCAACCAGGGAGGATGAAACAAAGTGATCAAGACAGAAGGTCTTGTAGTACCTCAAGTCCAAAACCAGCACACCTATGAAAGATGGCATCCAGACTGTTGTGCGTAGTGAAGGTATATACAGTGCTCTTTGTGGCTAAAGCACATAATGTCAGTAGCACTGGCATTCTGGAAGTAAGCGACAGAGATGGCCATACCCCTCTCAGAGTGATCATGAACAGCACCAGGAAATTCCTCACTATACTTTCTTAAACAAAATATTATACAGAAAGCCAGCCATTTGGATAGGCACTGTTTGGATACAGTTATTGTCTCTTTCCAAGGGGCAAATGAAACAAAAAGCTGTAAAGCATTTTCTGCAGCTCTGAGTACAGTTAACGTATTATGTCAGTGTTCTATACACATCAAGAGTACGGAGCAATGCCTCACCCTGATTGACATGTTTAGGGTAATAAACAGGAAGGTGGATCCTTTGGTTCAGTGTAAACTCTGATACCACCTTCAGCAAAAGCTTAGGACTGGTATGTAAAGACTCTGTTTTCGTGATAAACTAAATAAGGAGACTCATTCATTAGAGCATGAAGCTCAGAAATTCTATGAGCAGAGAGTATGTCATCTAAAGATAACATTTTATATGAAAGGTAACAGGCCACAAGTCACAGCAGGCTCAAAAGGAGCGAAGATCAATTTTTCAAGTATGAAATGCAAGTCCCAAGGGACAGACTGAATTACTGATAGGAGGTTTCATATGAAGGATACCGATCAGAAAAATACAGAACACGTCTTATTGTGCAACTGTACGGCCATCAGTAGGGGAACTAAATGTCGATATGGCAGTCAAATGCACCTCTATAGAGGAATACTGCAGATCTGAATCAGATAACGAAAGCAAGTATTCCAAAACAGAATTGACAGGAAACATAAAAGGGTCTGTATTCAGAGAAGCAGCCCACAAAGTTAAATACTTCCATTTAAAGGAATACATATGTCTGGTAGAAGGCTTTCTAGCTGCAAGCAAGACATCAGCAACCTTAGATGACACCCCAAAATGTGCAATGGCTATGTTTTCAGGAGCCATGCATGCAGGTGTAGGGACTTTTGGTCAAGACTGACCAGAGACCCCCAGTCTGCGACAACAGATGCTGACACAGGGGCAGAGGAACAGGATGATCTATCACTTGATATTGTAGGAGTGGAAACCATATCTGGTGAAGTGATAGATGAGCTATGAAGATGAGAGTGGCACCCTCCATCCTTAGAGCAGAAGCCTCTGTATGAGAGGAATGGGGGGGGTGTGTGTGTACAGTAATTTCCCTTTCCAAGAGAGAGACAACACATCTCACCAAAAAACTCCAGGCCCTGGAGTAAGTGAGCAAAAACGTGACAGTTTTGTGTTGTGTGGGGACACAAAAAGATCCATCTCTGGACAACCCCCTCTTGTGAAGAGTTTGTTTACAATGAAGGTCGACAGGTACCATTCGTGAATCAGGGACTGAGGCCTGCTTAGCTTGTCTGCCAAGACATTTTAGACACCTGGGAGAAACATGGTCGACAGCAGCAGGCATCACCCAGTACCACACTCTCATTGCTTCCCAGCATAAGGGTTAGGAGATTGTGCCCTCATTTGTTAGAAAATGGGCAAAAAAATCTCTGGGCTCTGATTGGCTGATAGCCCTGGCAAGGTGGGCATCTATAAGACAACACAGCCTGAGTATTAAAAGTGTAGCCACAACCAACCTCATCACCAGTATTAATGTGCAGTGGGTAATTTTAAAATGCAGAGCCTCCATTTTTTTCTTCTCGATAACTGAGATTCCTGGGATGCCATAATGGGCAATACCCCCACCCTGTGTACAAAAAGAACAGTTATTTAAAAAAACATATTAAAAAAAACTTTTACAGCCTCAGCAAAGTCCCTAGTATAAGACAGTTAGTCATGTCCTCCATTAGCTCAAAAGCCGGATGAACCAGTAGGACATGCGAGCTGGCAGCGTGTCTCCATATCTGGGCAGAGAAAGTTACGAAACTAATGGCACAAACTAATGGCACCACTTCTTGGTTCAATTGTCCTGATGCCTTTACACTTAAAATTGTCCCCGTATTGAGTACCCCTGCTCAAAAATGCACACGAAAACAAATAAAAAACACATAAATGTACCTCTCTAAAAAGAGTTACTTTCATTTTTCTCCAGTAGCTCGCTCGACCTCTGTACATGTTCCACTCCCAACCTTTGGTCTCTCACTAAGCAGCTCCATACCTGGAGCAATAGTGCTTAGGAAAAAAAAAACGATGCCCCGCTGTCTCTCAAGTGCTGCTCGCACACATAGCAAATGAAAGTTACCTTTCTGATTCCTAGTCCCGTTTCTGCATATGACCACAGTTTAACAGTGACTACAGTGCCCTCTACTGCCAGTACCAGCACTATACAGTGCACGGAGTACTTTACACAAACCACCTGTTTAGTTTTGTATTAATTTTTTTATACTTTTTATTTTTTTTTAAACATTCTATTTAAATTGCACCAAGCCCATTTTCTAAGAGCAATTATACCCTCCAGGGTGGGTGGTATGGGCAATACTGAACCTTCCAGGGGCTGTAAGGGCCTCCACCTGTGGCACCAGCCTCTTTACACCCCTGGGCAGTCCACTATTGCCCAGTACTGCCCACCCTGAAGGGTATTATTGCTTGCTTTATGTAGTGCATGACATTGATATTGTCTGTCTGGATTAATAGAGAACTGCAGCATAGACAATCCTGAAATGTAGGAAGGCTATACAGGACATCTCTCATTTACCATGTTCCAGGACCCATGTGTCTGGAAGAAACTGAGATGAGCACCCCAACCAGAGCCTGATGCATCCACGGTGAGTATCTGCACAGGAACTGGTACAAAGAATGGAGTACCCCTGTATAGGTTGTCATGGTCAGTTCACCATAGTAGTGCTCAATGAAGAAGAGACATGAGGAGAATCATTTGTTCCAGCTCGTCAGTTGATCCAATTGTTCCTTGAGTGTCCACTGTGGCATTCATATATAGAGCTGAGCAAATATCACTCTTATTAAGGCAGCCCCCATCAGGCCCAGGAGATGTAACATTGTCCTGACAGAGACATAGTGGCTCCTGTGTATCAAGTGCACTTGAGCAATAAGGGTGTTTGCATTGTCCTGTGGCAGGAAAGCACACCCCTTGTTCATCCAGTACTGTCCTTATGTATTGCAAGCATTGGCAAGGGGTCAGCACTGACTTTGGCACATTCATTACTATCCCTAAGGCCTCGAACAGTTGCGTCATTTTGAAAAGAGTGCAAAGAAGAGCTACCCTGGAACTGGCTTCCAGAAACCAGTCATCCAGGTAAGGGAAGACAAAAGCCCTTCCTTGCAAAGGGCTGCCACAACCCCTGCTAAGCATTTGGTAAATACCCATGGTGCTGAGGATAAGCCAAAGGGTAACACTTGGAACTGATAGTGCCTGCCCTCCAGCATGAAGTGGATGTCTTGTCTGTGGCACTGTCTTATCTTAATATGAAGGTATGCATCCTTCATGTCCAGTGAACAGAGCCAGTCCCCTGTTTACAAGAGGGGAATGAGGGCTTGCGGAGACACTATGTGAAACTATTTTGTATTCAATGTACAGATTGAGATCTCTGAGGTCCAGCACAAGACGTAAATCCTCTGTCCACTTTGGAACCAGAAGGTATCCAGAAAAGAACCCTTTGTTCCTGTTTTGTGGGGGGGTGGGGGGACAGGTTCATTAGAATGTTTTTGAAACAGGGTCTGGACTTCCTCTTTTAGAAGGGACAAGTGGCACAGAGGGTAAGAGGAATTGGACGGAGGATGAACTGGCAGGTTTTCTAGCAATTCCAGAGCATGTCTTTAATTATTTCCAGGTCCTACCCATCCATAGTTATCTCCCTCCGCTGCTTTAGATGCAAGGAGCTCCTTCCCCCAACTCTCACCCCTGGAGGTGATAGCTGAGGCAGGAGACGGAAGAGAATCAGGAAGAACCAGGGCCACCAGGACCTATTTCTTTGGGTGCTTTTGCATGGGCACTAGAGGGTACCACCACCTCTACCATGGGACAGCTGATGGTATGCACAGTTACTGCTGGCAGCAGGACTATGAAAAGATACTCTACCATGCTGTCTGGGGGGTGTAGAATAAAGGGACTTCATGTACCGTAAGGTCATTTTGGAGGACTGAAGGTCAAGAAGTGCATTTTCAACATCATTACCAAATAGTTTGGAGCCACCAAAAGGAGCGTTCAAAAGACCCTGTTGCACATTAGTAGCAAAACCAGCTACTCTGAGTCAGGCATGATACGTAATGGCGATACCAGAGGCTGCAGCCCTGGCAGAGGCATCCTACACATTATATACTGAACTCAGTAGATGCTTGTCAACTTTGGAACCGGCTGACATGGTTTTAAATAAGTCAGTCTTGGCAGGACCATCAGGTAACACCTGTGCAACAATATGTGCAAATTTATAGGCTATTCTGATATTTTATCATATTGGCCTGGTGATTAGCAATCCACAGGCCTAAGGATTCTGAGGCATATGTGTGTTGGCCCATTACATCCAACCTCCTAGATTCTTTACCTGGAGGTAAAGTACTCATGGGCCTAGGGGTTCTAGAATGACCATGAGCAGCCATAATGACTACAGAGCCAGTTTCAGGCTGTGCAGCAGCCATGGAAGGAGCCAGCAACATAAGCAGTGGCTAAGAATGAGGAATCATTGGTGTGCTTCTGGAATTCATCAATGAAGGCACTGGTGCAGGTTGCCTTGTTGACAGCAGACCTAACACCAGTGGCACTGACAGTAGATGGTGATGTTGCATATCAGAAAGCAACACCAGTACAGCCTCAGAGTCGAGAGCGCCCCGAAAGGGGTCCAGGACCACCTGCATTGATAAGTCAGAGCCCAATGATGACAGCACTGTACCATCCACAGCAGGTACAGCAGTGCCTGAGCCTCACCCCAATATTTGTGTCTTATCGACGGTTGGGGGGAGGGCTGTAGTCGCTGCTGCCAGAATGGTTGTAGACGAGTATATATATGATTTCGGAGTCACGTGATGCTCTGATCCAAGAGGCTTCCCTCCTGCTCTCCCTACCTTTCACCAAAAACATACTTTTAAAATTACTTTCTGCACAATTTCTTTCCAGATTTATTGTGGGCATCGCTGTATAAGGACTGCAGCTACTTACCGGCTAAAGTTGAATCCCACGATCTGGAGCGATGTCGGAAGCAAAGATGAGATAAGCGCTTCCCACACATACTCTGCCGCAAACCCCCAACAAGCATTCAAAGTGGGCCAAGGCCCAGGGCACAGGTTCCATTCATTCCTCTACTGCTATGGCGGCGTCTTCCCCACTAGCGGATCTTCGTTTATTGCAGGCTCTAGAACACCTAACCAGTGCAATACAGGCACTCACAACACAGATAAAATCAGTAAGGACAGACCTGAGTGACCTGGGCCAGCGGATGGGAGATGTGGAGGCCTGAACCTTTTTCCTTGGAGACATGAAGAGACAGGGCTTCATTGGAGAGTTCTATCTTAAAACAAAAAGTGGCAAAGTTTGAGTCCAAACTCGAGGACTTAGAGGGGTGCAGTCGAAGGAACAATTTAATTATATAATTATATTTGGTCTACCAGAGGGTGAGGAGAGGACCACTCCAGTCCTGTTTGCACAGAATCTCTTAGAAAGGGTGGCTTGCCCATACCCTAATGGCCCAACATATATATTGTGGAACGAGCACATCGCTCCCTCCGCCCCAAACCTCTGCCAGACTCACCTCCCCGTCCCTTTATGTTAAAGCTTCTGAACTTCCTGGACATGCAATTTATCTTGCAAAAAACTAGAGATCTGAAGGAGATTCTATGGGAAGGGAAGAAGCTGCGACTGACCCAAGACCTCCCAGCAGGAATTCGTCAGAAGAGAGCCTCCTTCCACCCAGTGGTCACGAAGATCATTCCAGCAGGAATTAAGTTTTGCATGCAATATCCAGCCTGATTACAAGTTTATATCAACAATACATGGCACTTCTATGAAGTGGTAGATTCTGCTATGCAAGAACTCAAAAAACTCCTGCCTGATTTATTTAAACACTCTTGTGGCTACAGTTCTGGTATGAGTGGCTTGACCTGTTGTTATCTTAGTGGATCGCTGGATGTGCAGCTCAGAAACATCTAAGCTTGGACTTTCTTCTTTTCTTTCTCCTTGACATTTAACATCTAAGGGTTTTCTGTAATGCAATTGATTATATCATTCTATCTGCCCTTCACTCGACATGGTACCTTGCAGGTAATGGAACAGTTGGCCTGTTTGAAGTCTTTGGTGAGGGTATGACAGCGAAAGGGGTCTTTGGCCCCCTCCTTCACTTCAGGATTCCTCTGCAAAAAAAAAAAAAAAAAAAAACGTAAAAACATTTTGAATGTTAAAAGGACCCAGCGCTTGTTGTATGTTAATCTGGTTTCTGTTGTAGTTTACTGGCCAGCTGCTAGTTTGGAGCCACCCGGTGGCTATATATATATATATATATATATATATACACACATGTATGCTCAGTCTATTTTGTTTAAACTCTAGTTTTGTGAGTGAGAAGGGCTTTAAGTTGGCTGTGGTTTTTGAACTCATTCCAAGAGGTGCCTGGGCCCTTACAGATGCGGTTCCCCCATCCTGTGGATTCTAAGGGGAAGGGGAGATCCACCTTTGTGCGGATCTCAGAGCCTCATAATGAGTAGTTCTATTTCATTATATATTATTGCTCTCCTAGATTACGAGGAGTGGTACTTTAACACTAGCCTTCACTTTACAATTATTCCTACACAGACATTTTATTTTTTCTGGATCCAGTTCAGTTCTCTTGTAACAAGGGAGATTTACAAAGTTCATAACTATATGCTGTTAGCATTTTATTGATTAGAATTTATCTCCCCTATCCTTACTAAGTAATTAGTAGTAAATGAGGATGCTTTTAATTTAGTTTGAGGGAAGCGAAGTTGAGTTTACTTTTTGCATAGTGTAGGAATAATGTAGGTTTGACAAATTTCAGCTATAGGCTTATTAATAAGGAGTTTAAGCTGTTCGTCTTTATGCTAGTTGTAGAAGGTATTTGGTGAATATGAATGTAGCTTTCATATTTTGGCATTGGGGGCGGGGGGGTTGGCAGTCATGCTATAATGGACAGGAGCCTCATGTACCAGATAGTGGGGTGGGGGTTGGAAGGTGGGAGGGTTTGAGGAATATGGATCTGTTGTTTGGGACATTTTAATGTTAGAGGTTTTAGTATATTGTTTGGGGGGGGGTTGGGCTTTGTTGTGTATAAGATAGGGGCTGGTTCGGGGGGAGGGCGCCACCAGAAGGGAATTTTACTTGTGGCCATGCGGTTCCCTTATTAGGTTACAGGCAATATATACTGATAGGTATATTATCGCTAAATGGTTATTTCTATCAGGATAGCCTATAATCTCTGTTCTTGGAATGTGAAAGGTGCACAATTTCCTGCTAAACATGCTAAGATTCTCCTACATTTAAATAACTCCAAACTGACATAGTTTTGTTACAGGAGACACTCATACCCTCTTCCCAGATTCTACTTCTCAGGAAGTCCTTGGTGGGACAAATTGTTGGGTTGGGTCTTGATACCCATAAGATAGGGGTAGCCATTTTAATAACTCAAAGAGTTCCATTCCACCTTCTCCAAGAAATCTCTGACCCCAATGGGTGTTTTGCCCTTATAAGAGCCCTTCTAGGCCACTTAGAGGTGGTCTTAGGGGTGATATATGGCCCCAATGCTGATGACCCTGGGTTCTTTACAACTCCTATGTCTCCTTTGGCTTCCTGATGTTCCCTACCTATAATCCTTGGGGGTTACTGGAATCTAGTCCAGTCTAATGAGCTAGATTAATCTGGGCACTCTTGTCAAGTTTTATCACCTTGTCAGATGGCTCTTTTAGAATTCATGAGGTCAACTGGCCTGGTGGACCCCTGGCGAACCCTCAATCCATCTACCCAACAATATTCTTTCCATTCCCTCCCACACAATACTTTTTCGAGAATTGATTATTTTTTGTTGGGCTCTAATTATCTGACAGGAGTAACCTTGTGTCACTACTCAGCTAAAGTTATTTCTGACCATCATCCTGTTTTTCTTCTATTTAATTTAACCCCTTCTCTTTCGAGAGATAAGGGGTGGATTATAAATAATCAGTTGCTTAAGGCCAAAGAATCATTAGAACACATTAAACTATTCATTACTAATTTAGAGACATTTAACTCCTCCTCGATGCCCAAACTCAACATTTTGTGAGGTGCTCTAAAATATGCACTTCGGGGAGAGACTATTCGGATTACAGCAAGATGCAAAAGCCAGACTTCGGCCTTGCTCACCTCTCTGATTTCCCGAATTAAGATCATTGAGGAACGTATTTCATCTTCCTCCCCCACTCCGAGTGGGAACTTTTAGAGCACCTCAGATTCCAATATGACAACCTTTTAGGGAAGAAGGCAGAACATATGATGATATATGTGAAAGTAAAGTATTTTGATCAGTGGGAAAGACAGGGAAACTGTTGGCCCTTTGTCTTAAATCACAGGCCGCAGATAAAACTGTCTCCTCAATCCATAGTGTTTCTGGTCAGCTTTTGACATCCCCCAGAGATATAGTAGAGGCCTTCAGAGAATTTTATAAACAGTTATATGCCCCTCCATCTCCCTCTTTCAATGAGACCCAGTTTGAATCCTTTCTTCAAGACATCCAGCTTCCCAAACTAATGGACTCCCAATAAGCACATCTGAAAGCCCCCCTGATGTTATCAGAAATAACCAAGGCAACTGACTCCCTGAACGTGGACAAAGCTCCCAGCCTGGATGGCTTCACTACAAATTTTTACAAGGTACAGAAGGAGCAGATAGCCCCTATTCTCCTAGCTACATATAATTATATTTTGGAAAAGGGCATATCTGATCCTTCACTATCACTTCCATTGTGGTTATTCCCAAACCAGACCGGGATCCTTTGTTACTTACAAACTGTAGACCAATCTCAATTATTAATGTAGACATTAATATTCTCTCTAAGGTACTAGCCAGTAGATTAGGTCTTGCCTGGAATTCGTTAATTAGCCAAGAGCAGGTGGGCTTTGTCAAAGGGAGACTCTTGGCTGATCATCTCCGGAAAATTTCTTATCTTTTCTTGGCATCCAGGGATTTACATACTCCTGCAGCCCTTGTGTCCCTGGATGCCGAGAAAGCCTTTGATAGCGTCTCCCGGGACTACTTGTTTTCCCTATTACCCAAGTTTGGTATTCCCAGAGAATTTTGACAATGGGTCAAAACCTTATATTCTTCCCCTACTGCCTAAGTATTATGCAATGACATGTTATCCCATCATTTTTCCCTCTATCAGGGCACTAGGCAAGGATGCCCTTTATCTCCCTTTTTATCCAACTTATTTTTGGAGCCCCTCATCTGGAAACTTAATTCCTCACCTCAGGTCATTGGTATTTCTACTCACAACACAGAATACAAACTTTCTGTATATGTAGATGATATTCTGCTACACCTTTCTTCTCCACTAACTCACTCCCCCCAGCATTACAGATTATTTCTCAGTTTGGTGTCATTTCTAATTACAAACTTATCCTTACTAAAACGGAGATTATGCCCCTTAATAACAAAACCTTTAAAGCTGACATAGATCACCTCAGCCTGGCCTGGAGAAAGGATAAACTTAAAAATTTAGGAATTTTTCTTAGTACCTCCCTTAATAAGTTGAAACAATACAAATTAGATGCCATCATCTCCCGTATCAAACTTGATCTAGAGTGCTGGTCCCTTCTACCCTTTTCATTATGAGACAGATTAAATATTATCAAAATGAATATTTTTCCTTGATTATTGTATCCCCTTCAGATGTATAATTGGTTTGTTCCACAATCATGGTTTGCCCACGTACACAGACGTCTTGCATCCTTCTTATGGCAGGGTAAGGCAGCTCGCAGGGCACTCTCAAAATTAATGAGGACTAAACAGGATGGTGGTCTACAGGTGCCTAATTTTTACATGCATTATTTAGCCCTGCACCTCAACAGGTTATCTTATTGGTTATGTCCAGTGTACGTTCAGAATTACACTCCACAATGGGTGGATATAGTGTTCGCTGCATGGTATGGATCCTAAGGTGCTTCCCTTTTTGTCTAGAAAGAGGCTACCCTTCCCTCTAAGGGATACTCCTCTTGGGGCATCCTTGCGGACCCATTCACACTGTTCTTTCCTAAAGGTTTGTCCAGATCGAGACATTTCTCAGCCTCTTATAGGAAATCCTAACCTGCATATAGCTGGGCGAATGCTGACCAGGCTTTTTTAGCCAGGTATGGGAGTAGTGACAGTTCAAGAGCTAACAGTGAATGGCAAATTGCTTCCCTTTCAGAGGCCACAAGAACTATACCATTGGTCTAAAATATGCTTCAAGTATTTTCAGATAACCCATAGGCTTACAGTTTTTTGGCACTGGCCTGTGGCAAAGCCCCTTTAGTTCTGTGGTTCTTCCTCTGGTCCTTTCCGCCCTTTCTTCTCATTTGGTGTCATATTACTATCACTCATTACAAATACTTCTGGTAGCCAATGAGGGTCCCAGGATATATGGCTGGGACCAGTTCCTCTCTCCCACTATATCTCCCAGGAATTGGCCCCTCATTTAGAGACATCTATATCAGATCATAAAATGGAACCAATATCATTTTATGCAGTTCCAGATTATCCATAATCTCTGTTATACTCCAGTGAGGTTACACAGGATGGGTCATCTGTCCAGTGACCTCTGCTCCAGGTGTAGTCTGGAACCAGGCTCTTTATACCACATTCTCTGGACTTGCCAGAAGATTATTCCCTTTTGGAACTCAATTCGCACCTGTCTAGACCCATTATTGGGGCTATCAAATGCTTTAACCCCTGAAATATGCATAGTGGGTGATTTCTCACACTCTGTTACTGTCAACAGAGAGCCCACATGACATTGGTATCAGCATGTGCAAAAAAGGTTATCCTTCAACACTGGTTAGATCAGGATACCGCTCATATTTTAGAATGGTATAGGGAAATCCTGTTTGCCTTACAAGCAGTGCACATGGTGGCTAATATCTCTGGGAACCTATCCCAATACAAGAAAATCTGGGAACCATTGCTGACTCTGTTGACCATCTAAAAGACAGGGAATAATTCAGACCCCCCTGGTATGTGCGCCTTTCTCTCTTTTCTTATTGGTTCTATATAGCTTACTATCAGATATACATCTTAATAGGATGCTTGGAACCTGAAGATAACCCGACACACCTTCCGGTGGTTTGGGGGGGGGTTAGGCATTGGGGGGGTACAGTAACATTATAAAAGTTATGTAAGCACTTGCTTCAACTGCAGCGATATTGTCACTTGATAGGTACTTTAGTCTTTATTTGTTTGTATCAGGTATGATTTAAAGAGCTGGATTTAATTCTCTGACATAGTGTGCTCCTTGTTATGTGTGTAACTCTGCAGTGTTGCATATCTAAATAAAGCATGTTAAATTTAAAAAAAAAATACATGATTTCAATTGTGACATCAACCTTGCCGGTGAAGCAGACTTATCTTTGTGCATGTTCTTATGGTTGGAAAAGGGACTTGATTACTTTTTTGTCTTTCAACTTTGATGACTTTCATGGTTGATGGCAAGGGAGATGCAGGAGCAGAATCCGCAGCCTTTTCCATGGCTTTCAATGCTTTCTGGGTGAGGAATGTTTCTAAGGCCTGCTGTAGGCATTGCCTTGTTGCTTCATCAAAATTCTAGCAAATCTTGCAGGCCCTCACATCATGAGATAGTCCCAAACAATACACAAATAATGTGAATGTGTCCTTGAAGATTTTGTAGCCTCAGAAACAATTTCGGAACAGAGATTATGATGAAGAAATATACAAACAATCAACAAAATAACAAAAAAAAAAAAACAGCATTTTCAGCATTGTTTTTCAGCTGGTACAACAAGTATGATCAATGGTGGGAAAAAGAACTGAGGAGTGTTGGGGCACTGATATTATATAGTCATCGACACTGCATGTCATTGTGGGTGGCCTGTGGATAGCAAACATGTCTGAGTGGTCCGGACACTGATGGCTTACAGATCCAAAGATGTTGTTCATTTATTTGACTGATTGGTTTGTTTGTTTGTTTGTTTGGACATTGGTGGAACCAAAGTTCATTTCCAGGTGCAACCCAGGGGTGAGGGGTCATGGGATATAGAAAATACATTACATAATCACATTTCACAGTTGCAATAAAGTGCAATCAGAATACCATGCCAAAACAGATAAAAGCACAGGCAAAGCAGTAATACAAAAAAACAACTGACCAGCCAGACACACCTGTTCTGGTGTAAGATGGCAATTGAGGAGGAGTGTGAGGGAGAGGGAAAACAGGAGAAGGGGAGGAGTTTCAACTGAAATCTGTGGGAAACAGGGGTATCAGAGAGGTGAATATCTGCGGAGAGTCGATTCCAGAGTGGGCAACAGAGAAGGCTAATTGCCCAGCAGAGAAGCAGGGATGGGAAATAAAGAAGGTGTCATAATCGCCGGAGCGGAGGGAGCAGGTGGAAGGGGGATAAAAGAAAGGAGTGAGGAAAGGTAGGAGGGAAAGGACTCAAACTAGTATTTAGAAATGAGAGAGACACAGTGGATCTGGTGATGGGAGGGCAGAGGGAGAATGAATAGGGAGGAGTAAAATGAGAAATGATGAGTGGGGGGTAGTTGGTAGCAGAAAGAGTTGCAGAGGGTGTCCAGTCTGGAAAGGTAAGTGGAGGGTGCGTTCCTTTAACGACGTCTCTATAGTTGAAGACCAGGAGCACCATTTTGGTACAAGTTCCCAGTGGACCTGCTGAGACAAACAGTCTTTATTATGGCACAAGGCCCAAAGCTTTGGACAGAGCTTGGCATGGATTGCATCAATGTAGGCAGAGAAGTCAAGCCTACTGTCAAACCACACACCGAGGTACTTGAAGGATTGAACCACTTCAAGGGGAATGCCACCTGTGGTGGAGAAGAAGGCATAGTGGGGAGCCTGGCCAGTTTCTGGCTGGTTCCAAGGTCATGGACACAGTTTTCTTTGTGTTGACCCAGAGTTGATTGGAGTAGAACCAGCACAGTACTTTGCAGAAGTCTTGCTGGAGCAGACATTCCATAGCAGTATTAGAGGGACTGAAGATGTAGATGACTATCATCTGTATACATATGTATATACGAGTTGGCACAGGCAGAGAGGAGGTCATTAAGGAAAAATGGAGAAGAGGATGGAACCCAAGATAGAGTCCTGAGGGACCCCAGCCTGCATGGGAGTGTTGGTGACAAGAGGGATGCTACCAACCTGTACCGACTGCAGACAGCCCACAAGGTAAGAGTGGAACCAGCTGACAGCAGGAGCTGAGAGGCCAGCAGAACTCAGCTCATCCAGGAGGAGTGGGTAGGACACCAAGTTGAAGGCTTTGGCCAGATCAAAAAAAATGGCAGTCATGATGTACCCCTGATCCATCCCTGAGAAGATAGAATTAGTGACATGCAGGAAGGAGAAGATGGTGGAGTGGTGCTTCTGAATGCCAGACTGGAAGGGGGAAAGGAAATTAGAGGAGAGAGAATTGGAAAGTCTTGAGTAGACAACTTTCTCTTGCAGCTTAGCAAGAGAGGGAGGAGGAGGGGGATAGGCTGGAAGTTACCAGAATGTGTGGCCCAGTGAAGGAGATATCCTCGATGAAGATCTTTTATTTTTGAAACAAAGAACAAGGATGTGAATACTCCAAATGTGTATACAATGTAAACAGATTCCACTGTTGTATTCCTCAACAAAGAGAAACTATGATAATATGTCACTGCTCTGTACCTTACCTGAAATAGCATTAAAACTTTCACCTAAAAAAAAACACTGGGGTGAGATAGCATAGTAAGGGCAGACTCGATGGACCTTCAGGATTCTTCTGCCCTCAAATTCTGTCTCTAAAAAAAAAATAATCTAGCATACTCTCATCTAACAGCCGATGTAAAGGAAAACTGACCTGCCTCTATCAAACTGAATTGGCCACACAGACTTTGCTGCCAGAAGAATTCTGTCTCTAATATCCATGTTTTATGTCATCGCTAACACAGAGCTCAATTCTTGAAACTCCGATTGTGATGCAAAGTGCCTCCATTAAACAGAAGTGACACAAGGGGCACCTTGTGTCACAACATGCGGAGTTTGCAATTCCAAAAGGGTGGCTGTGGCACAAAGGGGACCCCCTGTGCCAGATCGGCCATGCACCAGGCTTGTGCCAAGGTTGGGAGTGCACAAAGGCACTAGGGGGCTTGGGGTGAATGCTGTCTACAACATCCCCTTAAATGGGATTCTGACAGCAAGTGGGACCTGCCAGGACTTAGACCACACAAAAGGTGTCTATGGGCCCCTGTGCCACCATTGGAGCCTTGGCGAGGTGGGAGGAAACCTGTGCTGCTGCCTGCCTGTGGTGTCCCACACCCTCACAGCACCCAGAGCACTCACACCCAATAGTGCTGTGCCCACGGGTCCCCCCACCCATGGTGCCAGGCATCCAGCAGACAGCACAGGCATGACTACATCCTGCAGTGTCCATTTTGGCAATCTGTTGGCACCCCCGGCACCAATCTATGTCCTACCTGCCCTCCCAAACCCCCAACTTGTCCAACCCAACACTGCCAGCCTCCAAGCTGGTCCCCATTACTAGGCACCAATGCTGCCCAACTGCCTGTCAGCTTGCGGCTAACCTCTCCCATGCACTTTGCCTTTGGCACATGGCAACATTTGCCACAAGCTGTGGGACTTTGGCACTGGAACACCACCCATTCATTAATCGGGTGCAGGGTCCCTAGCGTACCAGTGATCATCTCAAGCTGCCAATGGCACAGCTTGCATCGATCTTTGTGAATCAAGCCCAGTATGTGCTGAGGGGTTCTCAATCTTGTGCCCTTCTGGGGTAATTCTGCAGGTCCGGAGAATTGGTGGTTGATGTTCCATTTGAAAGGCTCCTGCAAGCCAGCCTGTCAGCTAGCCAAAAAGGCCCTAAAGTCAGTTCCTTGGCCCTGACTGGGAGGCTGACTATCTGCAAGTTGTATGAGTGGGCTGGGTTTTCTAACTGCTTGCTCCTCAGTCACAACAACTTCTTTAATCAGGCTAGTAGCATTGGCAAGAGTCCATTCCTCTGATCCTGCCTCCCCTTGTATTTCTTTTTGCGTTCTGTCCACTCTGGTTTCCAGAACTGCCATGGGTGAATTAAACTTGTCAACCTTCCTGTCGAGAGCTTGGATTGCTTTCAGGAGAGTGGCTTTATAAGGCTCCTCCTCTACAGTCAGCTCTCTTGTCCTGGAGGGGCTCGCCTCACTCTGCTCAGTCCGCTGTGCTCCCTGTGCCCCCCTAAATTTACCAGCATTACTCAGTGTAGTACCACCTCTTGTCATCAGTGCTGCTGTGGAGTCCCAAATTGTAAAATCTACTCACTTTCCATTACACTTTAAGGTACTTGTATCATAAAAAAGTTTTCTTATTTTAAAGTTACATAGAAACAGAGAAAAAGATCTATTTAAACATATTTTATCAGGTAAGCACACAGAGCCCAGGGCTCATTTCCAGTTGCGACAGATGTAAAAAAAAGGGCCAAGTGGCTCATCCTGTTTGCCAACCCTACCTAACTTCCCTACGTAGACCCTAGTGGCCATCCCTCTTCTCTCTCTCTCTCTCCTTTCCTCTGCCCTTTACTCTTTTACTATGACCATGTACCTGTACCACCCTATCCTGAAGACCCCCACTCTTTTGCCCTTTAGTTACAAATGAAATGTGCTTAACAAGACTTCTCTTTTTGTGTGATTAGTCACTTTGGCTGTTGGCCTCACCCTCTCATGATGCAAATTAAGTCATTAATTAATTAACTGCTGCTGACAGTGTGAAAGTAATTGCAGGCTCTGTAACACAAGGTATTGAGCTTACCTGTAGGCAGCAGCAGTCCATAGATATCCATTACTAAGTCTGCCTTACACTGCTTCAAGGCAGCAGCTATTTTATGGGCCCTTGAGACAACAAGTGATGTCATGACTGGGGAAGCTGAGTGCCTAACAATAAAGACACGGATACACAGATTGGTAAAAGATAGAACTCTCAACTAAACAGATATTCACTCTTTTTATATAAAAATTCATAGCATTTTATTTTTCATTACAGTGTTAGACAAACGTTTCAGGCAAAATCCTTCATCAGAGTGAAAACTGCATCGAATAAATAACAGCCTGCTGTGATCTTTTCAATATGTATTTTATTATCTTTTGCTGTTGGTACCTATTCCTGATGTATTTGTATTCTTTCTGACATAATCGTGGCAGTGCTTAAAACTTTTTTCTGCCTTATAATTTGTTTTAAAAGATTTTTGTACTCTGATGTAGCAGCTCGACCTCCTGCTTTCTCTCAATGGAGGACCTCCACTGACAGAAAGCAGGAGGTCGAACTGCTACAAAAAAGAACAGCAGGCTGTTATTTATTTGATGCAGTGTTCATACTGATGAAGGATTTTGTCCGAAATGTTTGTCTAGCACTGTAATGAAAAATAAAATGATGTGAATTTATAAAAAGAGTGAATATCTGTTTAATTTTGGTGAGTGAGTCATTTTACCAATCTGTATATACATGAATATTTGCTTGATTGGTAACAGGACTACTCCCTTTAATGGAAACTTTTTGCTTTTCTACTGAGGCGGCTGTGCTGGCTTCTAATCCTTGATTAACAATAAAGGGGGCCCAACCATAACATCACTTGCTGTCTCACTATTCCCTGAAATGGCTGCTGCCTTGAATTAGTACAGGGCAGGCTTCTTAATAGATATACCCAGACTGACACTACCTAGGGTAAGTCCAATACCTATTTTAAGGAGCTTTTCCTATTCTGAGGAATGGGGACAGTCAGGTTTCCTGTGCAGCAATGATTAAGCATGTGTGGTCCAGCAACCTTAATAAGATACATTTCAAATAAGGGCCAGGGTGGCAATAAAAGGGAACATAAAACCTGTTGGTTACATTTTTTTAATCAAGGTATTTATTATACTCTTTGCCAGCTCCCAGATCCATTACCCACCTATTACCCACCTTCTCTGGGACTTACCCAACTCCTGTAGTCCCCCACAGATTTCCCCTGTGGCAGAGATGGAAGAGGGAGGGCCTTCCCCACCAAAGCACAATCCAGATGTGGAGCCCTGTCCACTTGGTAGTGTGGGGTCTGCAATAGGCCAGGTAGTCACCTACCTGAGCTGGGGTTTTCCTCCAACATTTTCTCCCCGGGGCCACCAGTGTGCAGTGATGCATCACATGTGCATGCCTCCACATGCACGTGTGTATCAGCATCGAGGGTGGCCAGTCCCACAACTTTGGCGATCCTGCTGCACTTCCACTTGGCTTTCGTCAGGTGGCAGCCTATAAGCAGGATGCCCCCAAGAGAGGAGATCAGTCTCTCAGATGCTTGATCCTCTCTTCCCCCAACATGACCAGGATCTGCTCCCAAATCCCAGTTGCCAGTGAGGCAGGCAGTAGCGCTACTACTGTACCATCGGGCTGGCTTGTTTACATTTTTTAATATAATTGCAAATCTGGGCATTTGGGAAGTTTGTTTAAAGCAGTAGTACTGGATAATCAGGAACTGATTATCAAAAGTCTTCTTTCTGGATGGAAGCATGCAGCCATAGTTCCGGTTTCCATATCTGTACATTTTTTTTTTCTAGCGATCTTTAATTAGATAGTTAAAATTTATTTCCATTGTTATGGATCCACAGCAAATATGACTGGTGCCTAATTTGCAGCTCCCCCCTCACGTTGCATCATGTCTTTTGTTTACTTCTGTGGGACCCTGTGCTGCACATTCACGCTGTCTCTATGTAGTACTGCGAGTCATGCGTGCTTAGCAGCAGTGGGTTCCAGTTCAATATGGTGGGTGGGTAGACGGCTCGTTGGCACTGAGGGCTGAGGTGCTGGATGCCACACCTCACACCATGCCAGCGACCTGGGTGCAGTCTCGAGCTCGGGAAGCCAGGGCATGGCTGAGGGGGAGGGGGAGGAGCCATTTGAGCTGCCAGCTGGCAGCTCTCCTTCTTGGGTTGGTTGAGGAGGGTTTCCTCTGTGCTTGTCTGCCTCCTGGTAGAGGCTGGGCTGCAGCATCACATCGAGGCACCCTGGCATTAGGCCAGGGGAAGGAGGAAGAGGCTGTCACTGCAGTCGCATTGTGCATGTGCACCTCCACGCACCTGCGCTACTGCGTTCTGGGGCCTCGGGTAACGGGGAGAAATTACGGCGGTTGCAGCAGGATGAAGTCTCCGGGCTGGCTCTGGGGATCCATCGGGACACGCAAAGTGTATATAAGTGCCTGAACGACTCCAGAGCTGGCGAAGGTTGGTGAACATAAGCAGCTGCCTGCTATGGATGATAAAAACCTATAGGAAAAAAATATGGCGGGTGAGAGAAATGTAAACAAAAACAAAGAAAAACGGAGCAAATTGCAGGGTGATAGTACACTGAAAACAAGAAAGATTGCCAGGTAAATGCTCAACAGGGAATAAACTGTTGCAAAAGATCCAATTTTACGACTGTGGGCGGAGCCTTCAGCCATTTTGGCAGCACTTGTCTTAAAACGGCCAATCGTGGCACCTTCCATTAGGCTTTTGGAAGTAACCTTCTGAAAGTTCAATGGAGCTTGAAACCCTTTGCCACAATTGGCTGCTACTCAGTAACAGCTGCATTATTTCGGCTGTTACTTCCGCATTCCAAGGCAAGAACTGCACATGCGTGACTCGCATGAATGCACAGTTCCATTGGCACCTCCGTCATGTGAATGCCACAATACCATTCACCACAACTATGCATGCATGAGTGCCGTGCATGCGCAGTTGCATTGCTGCCGCCATCTTTCAAATGGCACTCCTCCTGCACCCTCCCACTGCTCCTGTCTTCCTCATTTTCTCCCAGCACCGGCAGCAAATAAAACCCTCCCGCTCCCTCCCAGTGCTGCTGTCCTCCCCACTCCCTCTGTTCCAAGTTCCCGTGCCAACATCAGGGTGCCCGGTCCCCATGTCGGCATCATGTCCCCCCACAACTCATGTGGCACACTGGAATCCCACCCCAGTGTGCCCAAATTTATGTTTTTACGTTCCTCTGCCGACATCGGGTTGCCCAATCCCCGTGTTGGCATCATATACCCCAACTCATGGCATACTGGAGCCCATCCCAGTGTGCCAAAATGTATGTTTTCTTTTTTCTCCCGCTCCATCGGGTGCCCAATCCCATGTCAGCATCTTGCCCTCCCACCCCTTGTGGCACACATCAGTGTGCCCAAATTTATCTTTTAAAAAATTTTTACCTGTAAATAAAGAAAACCATCCGATGTTTTTTTACCTGTAAAAAAGAAAATGGTCCCTCGCCATTGTCCCAGTCCCCCCTCGCCTATCCCCACTGCTGCACCTGGGTTGTGCCCCCGTCATCCCACATACACCTTACACTGTATTCCTGGTCTATTATACTGTAATACTGCTATTTTGCACTAACATGTAAATTTAGGCACCCGTCATATAAGCAAGAGTGCCAAAAATGTGCTTTGCTGCTAATATATGCCAATGTTTACATCCTTTATAGGATTATATCATGTATGATTATTATACCTCACTATAATGCATTATGTTTGTCTTTTACACATATTCCATATATAATCTACCTAATTACTGATATGATGACTCTGAGGAATCATCAGTGATTACTTTATACACTACATATATTTTCTCATATAATCATATGTGGTAAAGCCTGTCAGCACTTCTCTTTGTCTAAGCAAGCTGACAGAGAGAAAACCTTTGTTATGTCCTTACACTCTATTAGGGCCATGAAAGTTTGGGCGAGCAAATCATCCTGTCGCCCCACCACCACATTGGACCTTGGAAAGTACTCCCTCTGCAGTGTCCATACTGGTACCTAGCAGGATATCCAAGATAAGTATAGCATTTTGGGGGTCGATCTCCTGCCCAATACACCACTTCACAACTGGTGTACAGCCACTTCTGTTGGGGTATCCATTTATTTTTAACCGTAATTCGTAAATGAGGCGACTAGAGGACGCTAATCCCAGCAATGCCTCCAAGGTGTAACCCCTGGGTGGCGCTATCCCAAGGGCTACTACCCCTGCCTGTTTGACTACGGACAGGTTGAGGGGCCTAGGTCCTATGGTGGGTGCCTCCACCCAGGGATCAGAGTTTGTAGTGGTTAGACTAACTTGGTCACAGTCCTCTGGGACACTGAGACCCACTTTTATCCCCTCTAGTGGCTCACACAGTACACCAGAGTTACAGCCCCAATACCCCACATTTACACAGTGTTCACTCATATAGATACCACTTACCCTCGAGACTGATTCAGCAGCACACCTCTGAGGACCCCCTGTAAAGTAAGGTTAATCAACATACACAGCAAAACACAATACTGTTTCCATAAGTACCACCACCACAGACAGTATATAGTATAACAACAACAAATCTGATTTATTTAGGGGACAGTAACACAGGAGGGGGAAATCAGGTTAATTAGTGGCATTAAATCACAGTACTGTGCACACATACAGGGTCTGAAAAGTCACATTCTGGGTTCCCAGGTTGGGGGGGGGGGCTAGCCAGGTCCGTTGCCCGGGGTTGGCCAGCAGGTGCAGATGGATAGGGCCCTGTAGAAGAAAATATATGCACAACACCCAATTGTAATCCGGATCCAGAGGGCTCAGTCCATGAAACAGTGAAACAACAAGAATTAGATGACACACTTGTGATTGAAAAACAACTTGCAGGGGAATACCCTGATTTGTATTCACAACACCCAGGCTGAGGATCGGATGGAGAATGTCCCTCTGGATTGCCAGAAGAGCAGGGCATGAGGACAAGGTCCTTGTGACTGGACCCCACTGCAGTTGATAGCAAACGGATGTAGTCCGAATTAAGCTGGGGTTTACTTCCAGCTTCAGCACACAATTCACTGTACAGGGGATTTGAAATAGCAATTCCCCACAAGCACTACGCACATTTATATGTGAAAGGAAAGTACTATACCAGGCAGGCTGCTCCTCGATCCTGATCGCACTTACTGCAAAATACCTGGGAGCACACACAGCAGCTTCAGTTCCTGACAGACCCGGCGCGATTCAGCAATTTCTCCAGTCTTCTACAGGGTGAGGCCTGGTTTCCACACTTCTAGTGCTTCTTTCTCCTCACAACTCAGATTCAGTCAAACTGGCACTCACAAAGGCTGCAAACCCGAAACTCAGGGCCTCACCACGTGCTTCCCAGAATTATACACACGAAGCACACAGCTCCTTCTCTCTTCACTGCTACAACTCATCTGATCTTTCCAGTCACAGAGCAGGGCATTTCCTTTAGCTCCACACTATTCTGTTGGCTGATTCAGCTGTCACTCACAATTAGACTCCCTCAGTTGGTAGAAAAAGGCGCCAAGGTCAAAACTACATTTCCCAGAGTCACTGCCCATACAATCCCCTTGTGGCTGGCTCAAATTAAGAGTCCAAGTTCTGATTCGTCCACAGGCTCCATTTTAGGGCTCCCTTAACCCAATTGGCCCAGCACAGCAGTTTAGGTCCAAAATGGAGCGGTAACACACGCACAGAGTCCCAGTTGCAATAAAGGCAGGTTAGACAAACTACTATTTTGCTAATGCGTTAAATGATTACAGGCAAACAGTTGCAGCTTTCAGATGGGTTCCCTTTGCACCTTCAGCGACCGCAAAATGGAGCGAGTACACCGCAGCTCAGGTGGGATTCAAGCATTAAATACACAGTCCCCCCATACAAACTAATTAAGTCTGCAAGCAGACAGCTCTTAAAGAGACAGTACGTGGAGGCTCAAATAGCACTCACTTGCAACCACAGTTAAGCAGCTCAGACGCTGAACACCACCCAGGCTTGGAGCATTCAGACAAGCTCCTGGAAGACTTTTTGTGAACCCCCATTTGCAGGGGGGTTACACTAGTAATTTCCCTTATTGAGGTTTGGATATGGTACAAGTGGAGAAGACAGAATTACCCTTGGAAATTGATTTCTCCCCCCCCCCCCCAAGTTTACCTTGTTCTGCTGAGGGAGGGGGAACAGGCACCTGAATCAATCCCTATCAGGCCCCCTTTGCCAGTGCCTTGCTCACCCCCTGGTTTTCCTCATTCAACCAGGGGTAGTGGATCCACCTCACTTACTATCCCCAAGAGAGGTGTAGTGCTTCTATGATCACCTCGCGGCTTACCTTGTTCAGCTGCGAGGGCGAGCAGGATAGTGGGGATTACTTCTCTCATTCCCTAAATCATGACTGCTTTTTGTACCACAGACACATCCACCAAGCCAAAATTTAATCCCCAGTATCGGGGAAATGCCAGGTGCTCACATTTTGCACCACAGAGAGTCTTTGCTGTGCAGTATCACTATTTTTCAAAGCTACACACGCTACTTGCAAGGCTGCCACACTCCTCAGACAAGCCCCTGGGCTGTTTCCAGAAACCTAAGATGGCAGCACCCAATGGACTTACTGCCTAACATGGCAGATTACCTCGCTCAGCTGAAACAGGGGAACAGTTGCTTGAATCAGCTCCTATCAGTACCTCTTTGTCAGCACCTTGCTCACCCCCGAGTTTACGTCGCTCAACCGGGGGGTAGTGACTGCACCTACTCTATTATCCCAAAAGGGGACATAACAGTGCTTGTTCAACCACAAGGGTGAGCAGAATAGCAGGGATTATCTCTAGTGTTCCCCGAGCACTCTAACCCACAGGCTGTCTCACACAAAGTGCACCCTCTGTTTGGTGATACCATGGCTTACTCCCAACTGCCTTTGGTGCCAAGACGACTCCCCCAATCCAACATTTAATCTCCAGGATCGGGGGAATGCCAGGCACTCAAATTTCATGCCACACACAGAGGCTTTGTTATACAGTACAGCCGCCATCTTACAAGGCTACACGTGCCCCTCGTGAGGCTATCACATCTCTCAGGCCCCCCAGTGCTGAGTACTGAAACCTAAGATGGTGGCGCTTTCTGGACATATCCACCTAAAATGGCGGATCTGACAGCGCGAACCTTAAAGGGGCAATACTAGCAAGAACCAATTAAAAGGGGAAACAATTATTACGGGCCTCCAGTGGTACACTGCATATGTCCTGGCCTTAGAGGTGAAGGGTCACAGGTTTAAATCCAAGGGAATTGCATATAGCTGCCATATCATTCGCCTACAAAATACACTGGCGCAGTGGAGTTCAATACCAGAAAAGAGGGCACAGTTCGGAGCAATTAGAAGCCAGTGTGTGTTTTTAAAATGCAGAAGCTGGGTGTATATCCTCCAGGCATCTGACAGGCATAGTAAGTACACTTTTAAATGATATGCGGAACACTACAACCTGACTCAGGCAATGTCCCCTTGTAATTATATTTTGCAGGCTTACAATGGCTTCCAGAAGAATTTTACACTGCATTCACATCCTGTTGCAGCAGTAAGCCAGTTTTTCTAATACAGAAGCCTGATGTATATCCTCAGGGCTTCCTTGTGATATAGTGCTTGTTAGGATGCTATGATCATCCAGTATGTCCAATACTGCTTATATTTTTTCAGAAAATAACAATGGCATCTACAAGCAGTAGGTGTTGGCTGCTTAATGTCCACTCTGGGGGTCATATTTCCTTTAGCATGTTATGCCCCGTAACAAGTGGCCATCCTGTCATGTTTATCCATAAAGCGAGAGCCACAGAACTTATTCTGACCGGTGGTCCCCAAGAAACAGCTATGATCAGCTTGTGGCAATTCCACTCCATTGACATTGGTTTCACCTTCAATGCTAAATGTTAATGCTGTGCAGCTGTACTCCCGCAGATAAATAACACTGGCATCACCACTGCTCCAGTGTGATCAATAACTATCTGTCAGCACCCATCACTATGTCAGCTGGCAGGCCTGTGTTTTGGCTGGTTTTACATCTTCTGCCCTTATAGTTATAGGACATGGAGGCCACACACACAACCCCTTGGCTATGTCTATCCCTGCTCTGTTCAATAAGGCACATTCCCAGCACATCCGTGGCAGTTCTATCCTAGCCATTTTATACCTAGGGGTGCTACCCCCCCCATGAATGCCCTAGCAGTTGGCATCCCATAAAGACTACAACAACAAGGGGTGTGCTCCAAAGCTTTCCCTCAGACGAGGGGGCACTCAGAAGCATGAACCATATTAAAATCACTGGTTAATGCTTAGAGCCAGTGAGTTTAGGGACAGAGACTAGCAATTCCAATACATGTTGCCCCCCCCACCCTCCTCGCCTGCATCAGAGGTCTAACAGATTTTCAGTGGTAGGCCAAGGAGGAACAGTAGGAAGCAAGAGGAACAAAACTGAGAAGTCCTACTAGGGGAGACACAACCCCCCCCCCCCATAGTAACACTACAGGGTCCGGCAACAGTTATGGCAAAAAGATCAGACATTGGATTGACTGTCCTCAGGAGCTTATTGCACACCCGTTTCCCTGTATGTACCTAGTTCCAAAAACTTGTGGCTTAAGCATTACTCCAATGGCTCAGCTGGTGTAAGCTTAAACACTTGGCTTAGCATGAATGAATGCCATCTATCAGTGAGACAGAATGGGTCCTCTGTTCCCTGCCCAGAATATTAGTATTACATTTTCTCTGTTAGCGCTTTTCCTCATAAATGCGTGCAGTACAGTAATGACAAATGTTGTTCAATATTGGTGCCGCAGACAACTCTTTCACACTTCAGTCATGCTCCCTCTGATTAGAAGCAGTGTCAGTGCCCAGGCGGCCCCTATTCAGCAGCTGCAGTCAGAGCACTCAGAGAACACTCATTTGCTCCAAATACTTGCATGCCATCTGAATGCCTCAGCAGGAAATCTGATACTGGTGGTCTGGACATGGTGGTTCACCAGCTTCAGCTTCTCTTCGAGAGACTGCCTTCTATGGGCTCATCCATCTTTCATTACAAATACAGAGCTAAGTAGCTCCTAGTGTTGTGGCAAATTTCTGAGCATTATATAATGGGTCATCCTGCATACTTAGGGGGAAAAATAGTTTGTGTGAACTACAAGTACAGAACCATCTCAGCTGCTAACCTCACGCAAATGGTAAATGCCCCTACTAGGATTAACTACAAGACTGGCACCAGTACCCTCTTGGATTGGGTCCTCACCACTCACCCCACAAGGATTTCTCGTACGACCATTCTCCCAGACTCACTCAGTGACCACTCCCCAGTCATGTGTGCATGGTCTAACAAATTCCTTCAGCCCCCTCCCAAAATGATCACTAGCAGAGTCCTTCCTCGTGGAAAACTTCCACATCTCAAACAACACCCGCTTCTACAAGACTGGCTACCCATCTATGAAGCAACAGATGTTAACTTGGCTCTTGATCACTTCATCTCAATTTTCAACAAACCCTGCGACCTCTTTGCCCCTGCTAAAAGGCGCAAAACAAAATGTCTCTCTAACCCATGGGTCACCTCGGCTCTTCTCTCACAGCTGAAACTAAGGGATCACCTCTGGACAGTTGCCAGGGCCACTGGCAAACAACTGGACATCCAAAATTACAAACAAGCACGAAATGCCTGCACAAAAGCCATACGGCTAATAAAATCCACCTATTACAAAGATGCTCTCACCAATACATGGGGAAATGGACATGCTTTCTGGGACAATATCAAGGATGTCACAGGGAAGCAGCCAAAAACCTCTCCGGCCATGTTAATGGTTGATGGATCCTCAACCCTTGACCCCAAGGTGATCGCAAACATCTTTAACACGGCTTTTTCAGATCTTAGTGCTGTTCTACTCCATGACTTTTTGAAAACAGGGCCTACTCCCCAAATACCTCAGCCCCTCAGTCTAACCATCCCCTCTTCTACTTCAGGAAGGTAAGGCTGAATGAAGCTCGCCGCTATATTACTGCAGCTATCTCTAAATCTAGATCTAGTAGCGACAGCCTGGACCTTAAGCTTCTTTTGCTCACCCTCGATGAGGTAATTCATCCATTAACAAAAATCCTAAACCTCTCTCTCAGCTGTGGAAAATTCCCGGACCTATGGAAAACAGCCACTGTGACACCCATCCATAAAAGTGGGGACAAGACGATTCACTCAAATTATCGCCCTATCTCCATACTGCCCCCACTCTCTAAGGCACTTGAGCACATCGTGGCTGATCAACTTACACCGCCCGGATAAATACAATATACCTTGTCCACAACAACACGGCTTCCGGAAAGGTCACAGCACCACAACAGCCCTTCTTGAGTTCACTGGAGCTTTGCACAAATCCCTTGACAACGGCCTTCTCACAGGGCGTTTTCGTCCTCCTCTCAAGGCCTTGATACAGTACACCATGGATTATTAATACACCAACTACTGAATGCGGGCTATCACCTGACTCTTCTCTCTGGTTTAAAGCTACCTAGAAAAACGGTCACAGACAGTAAAAATTAAGACGCTCTTTCTAACACACCCTGCCTGTTACGCTCGGGTGTCCCACAGGATCCATACTGGGACCCCTCCTTTTTGCCTTTTCTTAAACTCCCTCCCTTACCACTGCTCGAGCAGATCCACTGACTTGGACCCCCACGCTCAGGCGCTGCCAACGCGGCAGGGAAGGGCGCTTTGGGAGCCCTCAACAGGCGGACCCCCCACGCTCAGGCGCTGCCCGACGCGGCAGGAAGGGCGCTTCGAGAGCCCTCAACAGATGGACCCCCACACTCAGAGCGCTGCCGACCAGCGGCAGGAAGAGACGCTTTCGGGAGCCCTCAACAGACGGACCCCCCCCACGCTCAGAGCGCTGCCGACCGCGGCAGGGAAGGACACTTTCGGGAGCCCTCAACAGGTGATAAGCCAGACGGCGATCGGGAAACGGAAGGACTCATTTGCTAGCTTCTCCACCCACAGACCACTGATTGTTTGCAGCGGACAGCTGCTGTGGGGTGCTACCTGGTTAACTGGACTTGGACTTGGGTGGGGTTGGAGTGGCGAAACTAAAGGGGTGTGGCGTCTTTGTGTGCTATTGTGAGCTACTATTCAGCTTCTCCCTGCTAATTAATTTAATTGTGCTGTTCTGTGCTATGCCATAAGACGCCGTAGAGGTGCCTGCTGGCCTGTGTTTAAGCTGAGATTACTAGGTAAGTCTGATTAATTCAACCGTGAGGCACTCAGCATACAGGTTAGATGAAGTAGATGCTGTATGACCATAGCTTAGTCTGTTAAATGTTTAAAGGCAGCCTTCTTTATGTTTGACTAGCGTTGCTTTGGGGCTGAGTCATCGCAGTCTGAAACTGTAGTGCTGTTGTTTAAATCCTCCGCTGCATACTAATTTCCCCTGCCTCCTACATTTTTCAGGCGGACCCCCATGCTCAGGCGCTGCCGACTGCGGCAGGAAGGGCGCTTGGAGCCCTCAACAGGTAATAAGCCAGGCAGCGATCGGGAAACAGAAGGACTCATTTGCTAGTTTCTCCACCCACAGACCACTGATTGTTTGCAGCGGACAGCTGCTGTGGGAGTGCTAGCCCGGCAACCCTTCTGCGTCGTCTGCCCGCCCGCCCAACCACCACCCACCACCCAGGGAAGCGGCTGTATCTTTATTAGCCGGTTGCTGGCGTCACTTCCTGTGGTACCAGAACCTAAGTCCCACTTTCTCATTAGCAGGTTATACCTGCTGACCACCAGGGGCACTGGTCCCCTACTAACCACCCTGTGGTAGTGCAAACCTATCTGATCCCAGATAGACTCTCCTGCCTTATCTCATCCTGCCCACCAACTACTAATTACTCTCACTACTCCCTAGCCTGTAGAGAGAGAGAGAAAAAACAAACAAAAAAAAAAATGCCCATCACTCTGCATCCTGCCTCTCCCCTCCTTTTATAATCATTGCCTTGCCTTTGGGTACTATAGCCCCGCACTCATGCTGCCCCTATGCCCTAATGATCTGCCTACAATCCACCCTCTTCCCCCTATGTCACCTCCCTTGTTACTTGCACTCACCCTGCAGCTGCACCGACCCATCTCCCTACATATTGTCACCCTCTCTCTTACCCCCACTGCCCCCCCATACATCTCATCGTGCTTACCTCCCCTGCCTGTTCCAATCTGCCTATCCCCTGCGCTATCTCAGCCCCTCATTACCCCCCTCCAGTCGTCGAAAACTATCCCGGTATCACGCACTCCCAAGAGCAGCCCTCCTCCTCCTGCTCCTGTCAGGCAATGTCCACCCCAATCCTGGGCCTGGCAGCATTGATACTCCCCTGAAATCTTCCGGGCTGTGTATTGCATCTATGAACATCTGTAGCCTCCTGAAAAAACTGGACTCACTACACTGCTGGGTGATGCTTCATAAACCTGATAGTTGTTGCCCTGGTTGAAACCTGGCTGTCTCCTCCTCCCAACTCTGGTGTCTCTCCCGGCTACACTCTCCACCATTTGGACCGTGTTGGAAGGAGAGGTGGGGTTGTGCCTTCTATTTGAAGGATTCTCTCATGGGTCTGCCACTCCCCCGCCTGACCTCGACCATAAGGCTGAGCCCTCAAACTAAAGCTGTCCCCTGACCCTTCTAGAGGCCCTTTATTCCTGACTGCAGCCTACATACCCCCTAGGAACCAATCCCTGGCTCTAGGCCCACTACTTGACTGCCTTACCTCCATACCCAACCCCTCGGACCAAATCTTGGTAGGTGATTTGAATATAAACTGGCTTTGCCCGTCATCCTCCTCCCACCGTGAGGCTTTTGATTCTATTGACCTAACTCAACTGGTCACGCAGCCTACTAGATTCAACCCCAGCAGGGGTACAAGCACCCTCCTGGATGTGGTCCTCACCAACAGGCCAAGCTGCGTCCATAACATACAAATCCTCCTGACTGCCTCAGTGACCACTCCCTGTTCTCTTCAACTGGGAAACCCTCGGCCTTCTTCTGCGGTCAAAACCACCTCTCGGGGCGGCTTAGACCAGGGGACTCAAAGGCCTTAAGCACCTTCTTGCTCATACTGATTGGTCCCCTCTGGCAAGCGCAACTAACATTGACTGGGCCCTGGCCTTTTTTGTAAACACCTTCAACTCTGCCTGCGACATCTTTGCCCCCATAACTGCTAGAAGGACCAAAGTGAGACATACCCCTTGGATCACCCCTGCCCTGCTATGGCAACTTAAGCAACGAGACAACCTTTGGCACCTTGCGGTTGCTACTGGCCATCCAGCTGACAGACAGTCTTATGCTGCTGCCGCAACCAGTGCACCTGGGCCATCCATAGCGAGGCGGGAATACCCAACCTCTCTTACCTCCTCTTGGGGAACCCCAGGTGCTTCTGGGACAACATCAAGCTACTGAATGGCAACTCCCAGTCCCCCTCTCCCTCGCTTCTCAACATTAATGGTGCTGACTCCTCTGATCCTGCCCTCATTGCCACTCACCTCAATAACTCCTTTACTGACCTTAGCTCAGTACTCCTAGCAACTTTTCAGTCCGCTACCTCCTTCTGCTCCACTACCATCACTCCCCCCTTCCACCTGCATCGTGTCACCATACAAGAAACCAGGCCATACCTGCTAAGAGCCCTAAAGGTAACACCCTCGGTAATGACTCACTTGATCCCTGCCTGTTATGTCAGGTCCTGGATCAGGTCCTCTCGCCTATCAATGCATCTTCAACAAATCACTATGTCTCGGACAATTCCTGCTGCCTGGAAGGTTGCCACAGTTACCCTGTCCAGAAAGGTGGTGACAGGACTCTTCGAGGCAACTACCGGCCCATCTCGATCCTCTCCCCCTCTCTAAGGCTTTGGGAAAATTGTGCTTCCCAAGTCTCAGCTACCTTCGTAAGTACAATGTTCTCTGCCCTAGACAACACGGGTTCAGAGCAGGTCATAGTACCAATACAGCTCTCCTGGAATTTTCCAACTTCCTCCATGCCTCCTTGGACTCTAGTGTCCTGGCTAGTGCCATATTCATTGACTTGTCTAAAGCCTTTGATACCGTTTCATCCTCTCCTGCTCTACACCCCTCGACCAAATAGGCTTTGCCTCTGGACCTGTTCCTGGTGCACCAGCTATCTCTCAGCCCGCTCCCAGCGTGTGAAAGTCAAGGTACTCTCTGGAAACCTGCCCTATTCGCTCTGGAGTGCCATGGGGCTCAGTTCTTGGACCCCTACTATTCTCCCTCTTTCAACTCCCTACCCAGCAGTTGTGCGGGTAGATTCTTCTCTATGCGGATGATGCTGTCCTCTTTGCCTCTCACAATGACCCCATGCTGCTACAGAACTCCCTCCAACTAGCTTTTGACTCTGCAGAGACCTGGTTCACTGAGCACCGACTTGTTATCAACCTAAAGAAAACAAAACAATGCTCTTCTCCACCCCAAAATAAGCATAGTAAGTTCCCCTATCCATCCACTCCACACCCAACAACTTCATTGACCCTGTTCAGTCCTATAAATATCTTGGAATAACCTTTGACCCTGCACTTTCTTTCCATGGACATATATCTACCCTAAATTCTGCCGCCAACTCGCGGCTAGGCATTCTCTACCGGCACAAGAAATGCCCTCCGCCTGGCTGTCACCTCCTCTGTCATATCCCTCATTGACTATGGCCTTCCAGTCTATGGTTCAGCAGACCAGACTGCCCTCAACAAGGTTCACCTTACACTCAACAAGGCCTGTAGACTTATCACCGGTGCCTCCAGACTCACTCACACATGTGAGCTGTATACCCTGGCTACCCTACTCAGCCTGGGACAGGCGTCTCATGTATCAGACCTGCCAGCTCACATTTAAAGCCCTGCAAGGGCCTATCCCCATAGGCCTATCCAACACAGTCGCAGATCTGTGCCGACCCTAAACACCATGACTGCTCGAGAGAAACCCTAGTCATTCAGCGAGCCAGGACCTCTCAAGGGCAGAGGCGTTCCCCTACCATGCACCCTACTGGTATAACTCCCTTCCTGCCAGTGTCTCAAACTCACCAACCTTAGCTTGCTTGGCCCAGGCTCAGAAATTTCCTACTTGCCTCACGCAAATGCAACTGCCGCTAACCTAAAAAAAAAAAAAAAATATTCGCACTGCTGACAATGCTCACTGGCGGCTCCCTCCACCCCCTTCCCTCCTTATTAATCCTCCTCCCTGTCACTCTCCCTGCTTCCTCTACTGCACCCCCAACCCCGTTGCACCCTAGTCTATTCTGCTCATGGGTTATGAGTTCTACTGTAACAAAAGTGTAACTGAATTGTATCTTTTTTGTGTAATTGCTGTTGTCCCTTGTACTATTGTTCTTATGTCCTCTGTGTGATGAGGTACCTTTGTAAATGAGCCTCTGGCTCAAAGGTTTCTAAACTGATGTTTAAATAAATAAATACTATATGCCGATGATGCTGTTGTATTCTCCACTCACAAAGATCCTGCAACTCTTCAACACAACCTTCAACTTGGTTTCAGTTCTGTAGAGACATGGTTTCTTAATCATAAACTGGTCCTCAATGACAAGAAAACCAAATCCATGCTCTTCTGCAGCTCTCATAACCCACACAAGCTACACCACTTGGCTATCTCCACCACCCAGGGGAACACTCTATATCAGGTGGGGTCCTTCAAATGTTAGGGATGCAGCTTATTTTCTCTCTCCTATGGACTTCATGTAGATAGTGTAGCTAGAGCTGCTAATACAGCCTTGGTCTCCTCTACAAACACAGACCACACCTCACGCCCAGAAGCTTTGAAGGTTGCAGTCCTGAGCTCTGTGATCTCTGTAATAGACTATGGTCTCATCATTTATGGCTCGCCACAACCACAACCCTTAGATGCCTCTCAACTACCTTAAATAAAGCATGTCGGCTCATCACTGGTGCTCACCGTCTCACCCACACATGTGACCTGTACACTCAGACGGCTGACTCCAACTATCAAACCGCATAAAGTTTCTCTGCTCCATGGTGAAAAAAATCTACCTTGGCCTTGCACCTTCTGGGGTCTCAACTCTGTTACAACACCGAATTAACAAATGGCACCTTAGGAGATCCACACTACAGCTACTGAAAGTCCCCCACTGTCACACTTCACAGGGACAACGCTCTTTTGCTTATCGAGCGCCACTCTGGTTCAATGGCCTCAGCCCAACCATCTCCTCTGCCCCAACTATTGGTATGTTTAAAACTAGGCTCCGGGACTATCTCACTACCAACAGCTCCTGTGACTGCCCAACTTAACCTTGTTTCTCCACTTCCCTTTCTGCTGTAGTTGTCCCCCCCACTGGATTCTACCCTCACATCTTGGTATACCCAATGCTGCACTTTTCACCCTCTTGCCACCCTTCCTACATTCCTTCTCCCCCCCACCCTCTTCCCTTTCCCTATGACTCTGGCACTTCTTATCTGTTGTCTATTTTCTCTGACAAATGCCGCTGGCTGCCTTGTTACAATGCTACCCTTGAACTGTATTAATCTGTACTCTGTTTGCAATGTCCACATTGTTGTACTGCCGGTCTTGATGTTCCCCATAATTTGTATTTCTCTGACGTGGAACCTTTGTAAAAGAGCCATGGCTCAAAGGCATTTGTAATCCTAGACTTAATAAATAAATAAATAAATAAATAAATAAATAAATAAATAAATAGCACAGAGCAATATAGTCAATGATCTGGATGTGCATAATTGAAAAGCAAGGTATGTAATGGGACCAAGGAAGGGCGAATGCACCACATGTTGTGCATGTGCTACTTAGCCAAAGTCATGTTGGTAGGGTACTAAAGGGGCACACGCACAATACATCCCTACACGATGGCCCTCACCCAATACAGCCATGCCCCATGCAGCATATGGATGCAATTACACTAATCAAATAAGTATGCCGCAGTGCGAAAGCCATAAGGGGATTAAAAAACTCAGATGCTAGCCGTGCTCTTACACATGCCAGCTAAAACGCATAACCCCAGAAACTACTGCTAACAGTACTTTGGCAACCTTCTCAGCATCACAACAAACGGTCGGGGAAAGCAGGCACTTGGTGTGTTTTAGTACAGCATAGGTCTACTAATGTAGAAGATGCTGAAATTCTATTTCATGGACCCACAGACAAAAAAAAGAAATATGGGGTGTATTCAACTTCTATTGGTTTGCCATATGTGCTGGTAGATAGACTCCTTCCCATGCATACATGCTGTATTTATAGGTAAAGACACCTACCCATATATAGATTGATCAATCTATGTACCTAGACATATAGCTATATTTATGGGAACCGTCACACCCACCCTTTACACCAGGGTGCAGTGCTGGGCCCAGATGGTCATTCAGGGTAACACATAGACCACGGGCTGTATGACCAGCCAGCTTTGATGTATTGAGTATAGCGTACCATATGATGGCATATACACACACCACTAACGACCAAAACACTAAATATCTATTTTTAGTACTTTCAGCAGGGCGTAAAGAAGTAACCAATCTACTGGGAAACCCACAGTCAGCCATGGCCAGTGAACTCTTGGAGCCCCCACTGCAGAGGCTCCTGGCAACAACACTAACCCTCCTCCACATCACTTAATCCGGATCATGGAGGAAGGGACAGGGGACCTTCATAAAATTAAATCCAGGGTAGTGGTCAAGAAACTATTATTCACCAGGTATGACACACAGGCCAATAGTAGACATTGGGCAGTACTGTATTTGCATCTCGGTGTGAGGCGAGACACCTTAAGGCATCACATTGCAGTATTTTACATGTTTGGGAATTTTTGTAGGATGGTCTGGATAAGGGGCTGGCAGCGGCATCCTTAAGGGTACAAATGGCCACAATTGGGGCAATAAGGGGCGAAACAGAGGGACATATGCCGGGAGCACACCCACTAGTTCAGTCCTTCCTTAAAGGCAGCTGCCAGTATCACTCATTCCCCAAAGCCAATTACAGCCCCTGACAACCAATTTAGTCTTAACATTCCATACTATTAAAACTGTATTTCTGGTAGCCATAACATCAGCAAGAGAACCAGTGAGCTACAGACCCTCTCATGTACAGAGCCGTTCCTGACTTTTTTCCCAGACAGAGTGGTCTTACAACCTACCCCATCTTTCATCCCCAAAGTAGCAAATGCATTCCGCACAGGTCAGGAAATCACAGTTCTAGCCATTTGCCTGACAGAAGGGGACCCTAACATGGACACCCTTACCTACCTAGACCCAGCTGCACATACTTGTCCAGAACAGACATGTTCAGAAAGACAGACAGACTATTTGTCCTCCCTCAAGGGCACAATCAAGGCCTGGCAACCTCAAGAGCTACCATAGCCAGATGTTTAAGGGACACCATTTCCCAAGCATACAAGACAGGGGGTAGCGAACCCCCCCCCCCAATATCAAGGCTCACTCTACTAGAGCAGTGGCCACCTCCTGGACAGAACACAAATCTGCATCAGTGAGAGAAATCTGCCAGGCAGCTACCTGGTCATCACCTCACACTTTCATCAGATTCTACCGGTTGGATACCGGATTGACAAGTAACTCAGAGTTAGTCGCAAAGTGATTCAGACAGCCTTAAATCAGGTTCCTCCTCCCGCCCATGACAAGACTAATACTGCTGTACAATCACCCATGTGTTGAGACTCGGAGTGCTGTGAAAAGGTGCGATAGATAATGGAAGTTTACTCACCTGGTAAAGGTGATTATAGGAGCACCTTTTTACAGCACTCCATATCCCACCCATTGCGGAGGAACATATCCTAACAGAACAACAAAAGGGCATAAAGGCCCAAAGGACATGAATAATAAATGTGAATAATGCTGTCGTTAGAAAAATACATGCTCATAAGCAAAGTCTCTTACTCCAGCAGATCGGAAGTAATGTTATACACAGGTATTGACTCCGCCAAAAGTAAAAATACCTTTTGCATAACAGGAACCGGCGTGGTGTGTCTTTGTCTTTCGGATGAGACGTTAAACCGAGGTCCCATCTGCCTGGATTGGTGGTAGTTCAGGTGGATGTTAAAGATCCCATGGCACTTATCGAAAAAGAGTAGGGGAAGTTTATTAGACAAAAAAACACAACATCACCATAATTCATAACATAAAGCAAATACACAAAAAATGTAAAACAATAATCCAAAAAGTAAACAGGAAACAGAAAAGTTTAAACAAAGAAGTGATTCCATAAAGAAAAAAACTTAACAGGTGAACATTTTTGCTGATCGTTTGATTTAACATTCAATAAACCAGCCTCTACCTGAGAAATTATCGTAGAAGAAGGGACTAATTGTTGTTGAAAAATAAATTGACATCTAGCTTGCCATAAATAGAACTGGATAAGTGCAAAAACACATTCAAAGTACTAGGATGAAAAGTTTGCCAAGGCCCCGTATAATCACCTAAAATTAGAGTGTTATAAGTCACTCGGGACAATAAAGATATCTCCCAATGACCAGCCGCATCAGTCCAAAAACTTTTAACAAAGGGACAATCAAGAAAAAAGTGCGAAAGACTTTCTTCAATGGAAATACAGGACGGTCTCAAACAATACCTATCAGTGAAAGGTTTATATTTAAGGTTACCATGTACCCCCAGCCTGCCTTGAGCAGTCATCTAGACAATATCCCACACATAGGCAGGAAGCCTAAAATCAGACAATTTGTGTAAGGCAAATGACATCCTAGTAGGAACACACTCTGGAAAGAGCAAAAGTATACCTTGCACTGTAAATACAATGTAATTATAAAAGGATTTCCTAGAGTGAGACAATAGAGTTGAAAACAATAAATTCCATTGATGGCATTTTTTTAAAGTAGAGATCCCATAAAATGACACCTGGTCCTGTTGTAAGATCTTAGGGGGGTATGTAGTCCATTTCTGAAAGTAACGATCCCAGACAAAGTGAGACCATACTTGCCAGGGTAAGGTAATCTGACCCCATAAAAAACAAACAGAATTAAATAAAAAAACAGAATGAAAAAATACAATTGGGTTAAGCATGGCCAAGCCACCCTTTTTAATTGGTAGATAGGTGATATCCCTGTGCACCGGATTCAGTCGATTACCCCAGATCATTTGGAAGAACACACTATAAAGTCTAGTTTCTAAAGAAACCGGTGGTGAGTAAAGATAACTAAGATATAAAAACACAGGGATCAAAAATTTCTTAACTATGAAAACCCTCTTTTTTTTCCAAATTTCCAATGTTTCCATATATTAACTTTAGCTTCACCCAAACATAATTGATGTTCCCAATTAAAAGTAGCCATATCACCTAAGCCGAACCAAACCCCCAAAATTTTATGTGGTGCAGATGCAAAGGGTATACCATTGTGTCAAAAGATAAGCCTGATCGGAGTGTAAAGAAAAAATAAAACTCTTAGTCACATTGATTTCAGCTCCAGAAAACCGTCCCCAAGTCTGAAAACAATGTAAGGCAGTCTGAAGGGAGGTCTCATTTTGCATGAACAATGTCACATCATCTGCGTAAGCTGTGATTTTCTCCATTGGTAAAGAAATATCAGGGGCAATCCCAATAATCCCACAGTGTCCTTGATTATAACGAATAATGGGATCCAGCGCATACGTATACAAGAGAGGGCTTAATGGACAACCCTGCCGAACCCCTCTAACCACTGGAATTGCTGATCCCATTAGACCATTCACCAATGGATATACTGCAGCATCAGAATACAACAGAGAAATCCAATGTACAAAAGGCCGTGGAATATTATAGGACAGCAACAAATCAAATAAATAAGAATGTCGAACTCTGTCAAAGGCCTTAATCTGATCCAATGCCACAATAAAACCTGACCCCCTTCCCCCACTACTATTCTCAAACAATTCCCTCAAAAGATATAGACTGTGCTGAACCTTTCGCTGAGCAATAGCACAGGTCTGTGCCGGGTGTATAAGTGAGTTAGAAACCACAACTAATCTATTTGTAAGAATTTTAGCAAAAATCTTGTAGTCGCTATCTAGGAGACTAATGGGCCTCCAATTTGTCAGTAACGAAGAATCCCCTTTCTTATAAATAAATTTCAGTAGAGAAATACTAAAATCCGGAAAGCTTAAACCAGAAGTCAACATAAAATTAAACACCATAGGGAGAAGGGAACACACAAACGGCAGAAATTTCTTGTAAAACTCATTCGGGATGCCATCTAAACCAGGGGACGTTTTAGACTTAAGTGACCTTATAACCTTTTCTACTTCCAAGGAAGAAATGGGCTGCAATAAAAAGGTTCGAAATTTGGCATCCATAACAGGAAGAAAAGTCAGGAATTCGGCTGGTAAGGCGTCAGTGGTACCGGGATCCCCACCAAAAGAGTCAGAGACAAAGGATTGAACAACAGACATCATGTCCAGATCTGAGGTTACCATAGTACCCTTTGAAGATAGTAACCCTGACATCAGGGTCCTGTCAAGGCGCTGTTTACAGGCCGAATAAGGATCAGAGGCAGGCTGTGATTGAACTCCATACCTGAACTCCATGTCAAGAGATTTGGCCCGTTCATATTGATATAAGGACATTTGTTTCTTGATTTCAGTGATCTGAGATTGAAAAAGATATTTATCACCAGGGGGAAAGGATATCAGTTTATATAACTGATTCCGATACTGCAAATAAGTAAGATAACGGGAATTAGCTTTAGATTTCCCTTTAGAAACCAAAAAGGACCTAATCTCAGATTTCGTATCAGTCCACCACCGAAATAGATTGTCATAAAGACATAGGGTAGAATAACGTGATGCAAATAGACCCTCCAAACCAGCTACACAATCCCCATCTTCCAAGAGGGACACATTCAAGCGCCATCTGGGACCCGCTGAATATACTTTGGGTGGTATCCCAGCTAAACTTAAATGCCCAGTCAGAAGATGATGATCTGAAAACTCAGTTGGTCTCACTTGAGAAAAAAAAGGTTTCAAAAACTGAGAAACAAAAAGAAAATCAATACGGGTAGAAAAAACATTTCTATGGTAAGAAGCACCCCCTGTAGCATGTAGGGCCCGAAACACATCCATAAGGCCTGCATCTTTAACAATCTGCCGTAAAGCAAGTGAGTCACAATACATTTTTTTTTTGAGAATCACCCTTAAATTTAAAGTCAATGTCACAATTAAAGTCGCCTCCCCAAATGATGTGCCGTCTGGTATAAAGAAAAGGTTTAATGTCCTCAAATAATTTAATCCGGGCCGTCTTGGTTTGTGGAGCGTAAATGTTTACTAGGTGGAAATCAAAGTCCCTACAACTACAATCTAGGAGCAAAGCACACCCAGGGCAGACATCCACTAATTTAGAAATCCTAAAAAGGGGAGAGGTAAAAAGAATACCAACACCATCTGCCACATCAGGCCCAAAGGTCCAAAAAGAAGGTCCCCACACCCATCTCTTCTGTGCTTGGGCAATTTCTGCAAGATAAGACAATCTAGTCTCTTGCAGAAGAATGACATCAACTTGTAAAGTACTAAAAAAAGAAAAGAGTGAAAGCCTTTTCTTAAAATTTTCAATACTACACACGTTGAAAGAAGCTATTTTAAGCATAGCCATGATTGAATAGATTAGCTGCAGGACCCAGTCTTCTGTGAAAAACTCGCCTTCCTTTTTTTTCCCTTCCTCCCCTTCCTTTCTTTAGCAAGTTCAATAGTTTTACTATCCTCCTCATCTGAAATCAATTCTGAACGGTGAGAGGTATCAGATTCCAAGTCAGATTCCTTCCCCTCACCTTGTAAAGGAGAAAAATTTTTTTCCACCAAAACAGGGGTAACAGAAGAGTGCTTAAGAGAGGCCATAGTAAACCTCCTAGGCTTAACAGTCTCAAAAGGAGGGGGTATAGAGGAAGATGCCAGTTGTGAATCCGAGATATCAGAGGGAACAGAAGGCACAGGAACCGGAGACACAGCCACTGTAGCAGAGGGGGCCGCCTCAGTGGTAGTAGAGAGGGGCCTGTCCGTAGTTTCCTGGAGTAGTCCACCATCACCCCCAGCCGGAAGTAAAGGAGCAGCATCATCTCCCCTTTGGCCTGGGCTTTATGAACTAAGTCATCAGGATCCCAACCCCTGATTTGTGTCGTAACCCACGGGCATTGGTGAAAGGCATGACCCTTCTCATCGCATAAATTACACTGGAAAATATTTTGACATCTGTCCACCGAATGCTCAAACCCCCCACACAGAGGGCATTTCAGTAGGTCACAAGAGCTACTAAGATGAGTTCGAGCACCACATTTATAACAGGCACAAGGTTGTCCTCCGTAGAAGCAAACCCCCCTATCTTTACCCCCAAAAAAACTATTGAGCAAATGCATTACCTCGCCATCCACTTGAGACAGTTTTACCTTAAATTTCCAACTGCCTGTCCAAATTCCCTCTAAATCTAAAATGGCTTCAGGGAGACCCAGAACTTCACATCGTTTTTGTAACCAGTGATTTATATTGCCAACATTCACCCCTTCATTCCGAAACATAACTGTGATGTATCTAATCAGGGGCTTTGTAAGGGGTAGAGCATAGAATGGGACCCAGAGAGGGGAAGATTTTAACGTAGAATATTTATCCCAGAATTTCTCCAAACCACGAGATGTCTTAAAACTGATATCAAAGGAGTCTTCACCTGAAATATGAATCAGAGCAAAAATATTAATAGGGAATAAATTCATTGAACTCTTCAGTAAAGTATTCGCTACATAATACCTATCAGGGTGAGATTGCAAGCCACCCCTATAACACAGGCGAACTGCATTTCTCCTAGGAGCTTGTTCCAGTTGATTTTTAAACAGTTCAGACATTGGAATTCTAGGGCGTTGCAAGCCAGGTCGAACCTCTGAGGGTTGAGAAGCAGTAGCTTCCTGTAATTCAGGTACAAGTTTTGCAACACCCCTCAACGAACTTGGCCTAGAAAAGGCCAAAGAACGTTCACCTAAAGGCTGCGCAGCTACAACAACATCCCCCCCCCCATGGCAGTTCATACCTGAGCTCAGTGGTGCAAATACGTTGGCATGCTTTGGAGAGGCAGTAGAAGTTTGCGGGCAGTCTTTCCATGCAGGGTCAGGGATCCATTGTCCTGTAGAAGTCCGAGTCCATCCAGAGTCATTAAGCACATCCTCAGCCGACCAGTCCATGGAAGGATAAGAAAATTTCCACTGTGGTAACCCAAACTGTTGCCTAATTAACTGAGAAGCACTCGGTTTAGCAGGGGAACACTCAGAGGCCACATCCAGAGCAACCGGCAAAGCAGACGGCGAGTGCACTCCCAGTTGAATCCCCTCAGTCATTTCTGGCAGTACGCTGCAGCTATTCAGTCGATCCGCATTCGGCGGCTGCAAATTTTGATCCGCAGAATGGTGTACAGAAGGCAGGGCAAAAGGAGTGGATTCTAACGTAGAAACAAGGTTAGTAGCACCCAAATCAGACTGTGACTCAGTCTGAAGCTTCTCCGAAGTTCGCCTGCACTTCTCAGTGTCCCGTGAAGAAACCTCCGTAGCAACAGCCATAGCTCAAATAGACTCCGATGAGTCTAACACCGCAACCTCCTCCTCCATCACGAACAGAAAGCACACTGAGCAGCCCAACAGGCTGCGAACAGCGTCCTCTGCTGGCGGCAATGCACAGCAGAGTAGGGGAATTTCCCTGGTGTCCTGGCCAAATTTCCCTCATTCACTAAAAATACCACCAACAGCTTAATCTGGTTCATGGTCAGTTGGCATTCATCTGTATCCCCCTCCCCCGGGTCATGCCTGAAAATAGGCAGGATTTGTCTAGTGCACTTACCTGGTCAACAAAAACTAACTAACTAACTAACTTGTACAGGGTAGCACTCCTGACGGAGGCTACCGAGCATCTTTACTGTCATTTTATGTATAATTTCTCAGAAGTTTCATAAGCTCTGGAAGATCTCATACTGAGGAATTTGGGAGCTACAGGGGAGGAGACAGATGTAGGGGAGGCGAAGGATCAGATTTCGATTCTGGAATTTCATTGTGCATCAGCCTGAGAGGAGAGCCGCTATTACCCATGTGTTGAGACTCAGAGTGCTGTAAAAAGGTGCTCCTATAGTCACCTTTACCAGGTGAGTAAACTTCCATTACAGCAATTGAGAGGGTGTAGCTGAGATCAACTAAAATGATTAAGAGAATTAAGAGGTTAGGTTATTGGGAATGTCTACACAGGCTAAGTATGTGTAGCGACTTAACCCCAGTGGTAGGACAGTTTAGGGTGCTCTCCACCTTTGGGAGAAGGTCAGTCCAGGGTTCAAAGATACAGGTTGTGGTTGGGGACCATGGCTGGGGGACGGGGGGAGGGGACCAGTAAATCACATAAGTCCCAAATCCAGCTGTCCACACAGAAAGTAAAGTCAAGCAGTACTTTTTTTGTTATTTGAATCTTCACAGGTTACTTGACTGTACGTTTCTGACACACACGGTTACCCATGGGGGATTCCAGTTTTACTAGTAACTGCCCAGAACTACATTTATCTTCACTTATGCCCATCAGAGCAGTTGGAATTTCAATGGCTTTAAACACACAACATCCCCTCTGGCATTACCGGGGAAAATGCAAAGATTATGCTCCATTCAGGGTCCCTTGCATCCTACCCTCAGCCCAGCAGTAGTGCAAACATTCTTGGACCTCCTGGGGCAAAAGAAACAGTGTCCTTTGTCTTGTATGGTTTATATGTTATAGGTATGTTGTTGCAATTGAAAAGGTTCAGTTAAGCATACTAAAATAAAAAAAAGAAATAGCACTGTCAGAGAAGCTCGGAACATGTGTAACCAACCCAACCAGAGAAACCTGACGGCTTGCTGCAGTATTTTTCCTTGACTCCCCCTTTACTTCTTGGCTACCCCTATAGGGAACCATTGTCACCTCCCATGAACCTGCAGGCAACATTTCTTGGGGCTTGTCTCAGGAGAAGGCTATTGAGGATCCTGAGGGGGTCCTCACAGTTAACACAATCCTGCATTTCTTTGAATCTTTTCCTACATTGTTCAGTCACTTTTTGTGTCTCTGGAGACACTGCTTTAAAACAGCACTGCAAGGGCTTTGAGACTCACACAATTTAACATGTCCCATTTACTCACAGACCAGATGCCAGATGTTGCTCTTTGCTGTACCCCTACCGGAAGGGTACTGTATAGAACAGTTTCTGCCACTTCACTGGATGTTTTGGGTGGGCTTCCTCTCAGGAGAAATCTGAGATGCTGTCTTGGTCACTCGGCACACTGACTGGAACTCCGCTTGAGCTCTGACTGAACTGCTTCTCACAGCACAGCCTCTCAGAATGCCCCAACTCCAACATTCAATGGTGGCTTATGCTGCTTCAGAAAGTTCTAATCGTTACATCTTTGGTGTCTTGGCTCACACCAGCCAGGAAAGCCTTCAGAGGCTTTGCCCTTGGATGCCCTGTAGAATCCAATGCACAAATAGTAACCCACAGGCAAAGGGTTACAGGGGCTACATATGATTCCTGGAAAAAAAGAAAGTGAAGAGGAGATATTTCAGTTTTTAACAGTTTAAAAGAATTAAATAAGCTTTTTCACATCAGTAGAACTAGAAGGCATACCCTATGCTTAAAATGAGTTTGTAACTTTTAGGAAAACTTTGAAAATCATCCTGTTTAGCCAAAATTCTGTTTATAGTTGAAAGATTTTTTTTTTATTTCTCTTCCCTTTCCTGCAGTTGTTCTGCAGTACTGGCATCCGTACTGCAACACAACAACATTCTGATGTGCTCTGGGGAGGGAGGATTGCACGTCCTGCTACTTTACCACGACCTCTGTGCTTCATTACTATGTTCACTTACATGTAAACAGGACCCCTGTTCGCAAAGGTTGATCTACTCTTGCTGTTTAATCCTTTCCTGAAGTTATGAATTATGAATTCATCAGAGGATTAAGAAGTAGAAGCAGATGGACTCTAGGGGACAAGGATCCTGTTTCTATGTAAATTAAAGAGAATAAAAAAACATTTCAACTGGCAGCTTTTTCTAAAGTTCTTATTTTCAGAAATTACATTAAGGCAAGGCAAGGCAAGGCAAAATTTATTTAAAAGATGCCCAATCCCAGAGGCTCTGGGCGCCGTACAAAACATTTAAACAGACATTTTAACATAATAAATATATAGATTTACATATAAATACAAATCATTACAAAAACTAAGCCTAACTATAAATCCTTATCTAAGCATTAAATGCCTTAGAAAAGAAAAAAGCCTTTAACTGGGCCTTAAAAACATCCACCGATGAGGCCTCTCTGACCATAGTTGGTAAGGAATTCCATAGAACGGGGGCTGCGGCACTGAATGCTCTATCGCCAGCTGTTTTCAGCCTAGTTCTGGGAATGGTCAGGAGGCATTCACTGGAGGAACGAAGAGGGCGCGAGGAGAAGGCAGGTGACAGAAGGTCTAACAGGTAACCAGGGCCCTGTCCGTGTAGGGCCTTATAGGTGAGAAGACCCACCTTGAAGAGGACTCTCCACCTGACTGGCAGCCAGTGCAATTCACGCAAAACTGGTGTAATATGACAGAACTTTTGCTGCCCGGTCAGCAATCGGGCAGCTGCATTTTGCACCAGCTGCAATCTGTGTAGAGATCCTCCCGTGACCTCGAGATAGAGCGACATAAGTAATCAAGCCTAGATGTGACTAAGGCATGTATCAAAGTAGAGGTCCAGAGGCGGAACAAGGGTTTAATTCTGGCAATGTTTCTGAGATGGTAAAACAGAGTACGAACCACAGAGGATATCTGAGCCTCCATGGTTAAATCTTCTGTCCAGAATCATGCCAAGATTCACCTCCAAGAGGAGGTCTTCAATGGCACAGACCCTAGGACAAGCCCAGTTTCTGTGTCAGAGGCCATCCTATCATGAACTCTGTTCGACTCCACTACTAATACCTCCGTCTTATCGGGGTTCAGCAAGAACCAGCTGGAGGCCATCCAGTCATTAATCTCGCCAGACAGATATTAAGCACATCCACTGCATTGATGTTCCATGGGTGAAGGAAAATATAGCTGAGTATCATCGGCATAGCAATGAAAACTCAAGCCATACTTCCTAATGATCCCACCCAGAGGCGGGATATACACCGCGAACAACATTGGAGCCAATACTGATCCCTGAGGAACTCCACAAAGAAGCAGACTGGGTATAGATGAGAAATTTCCCATCATAACCCGCTGCCTCCTGTTAGTTAGAAAGGACTCAAACCATTTGATGACATTACCGGTGAGTCCACATAGGTCCCCAAGGCGAGCAAGCAGCACACAATGGTCCACAGTGTCGAATGCTGATGAGAGATCAAGGAGAACAAGAATTGTCTTGTCTCCCCGATCTCTAGCCCTGAGTAAGTCATTCTGCACCGAACAAGTGCAGTTTGGTGCCTGTCTGGCACGAAGAAAAGCCGACTGGAAGGTTCATACAACTCGTGGGATATGAGGTGCTCTTCCAATTGAGCGCTACCACTTTCCAATAACCTTTCCTAAAAATGGAAGGTTAGAGACTGGAGTCGTAATTGCCCTGATCTCCGGGTCCAAAGATGGCTTCTTTAAGAGGGTCTCACAGAGCCTCCTTCAAAGGCATCAGAAAGACACCCTCAGAAGAGCACCGTATAATCATGGCAAACACGCCAACAGAGCCAACACATCTCATTAAGAAACGCGTTGGCACCGGGTCCAGTTCACAAAAGGTGTGCCTCACATTGGTTGCTACCTCAATAACCTCACTATCCTCCACTGGTCTAAACTCTTCCCAACCAGATGGAGTGCACTCAGAACACATCAGACGATCACTGCCAGCTGTAACATTGCTGGCTGAAGGAACCACCCGCCGGATCACAGACACCCTGTCCGAAAAGAACCGAGCGAAATCCTCACAGTCCATGTTGGAAAAAACCCTCCCGAGCCATAGACAGACAGGATGTAAAAGTCTATCAATGGTCCAGAAGAGTGAGGCCGGTCGGTTCCTTCCAGTAGCAATCTCCCCAGACAAAAACACTGTCTTCTTACGGTTGATTGCCTCCTGGTACCCAACATAATGGGCACGCAGGGCCAGTTTGTCCGCATCCAGACGGGATCTCCTCCAGCAGCGCTCCAATCTCCGACCCATTTTCTTCATCTCCCTGAGCTCACCATCAAACCATGGTGACCTCAGGTAGAAATCCTGGAGTGGAAGTACGGTTCAGAGTGCGAGGGATGTATGGTGTGGATAACACCTCATTATGGCGTCAACTCCACGCACAACACCTCCCATGCATCACCACTCTAGAAAAATTTGCTGCCAGAAAACCCTCAGGGGTCAAACCCCGTAAAGGGCGACAGTGAATCATCTCAACAGGGGAAGGGCTTATGGCGGGAGCCCCAAGCGTGAACTGGACCGTGCAATGATCAGACCAGAGAACTGGATTGATCTTAAGATCTCTAATATCAAGTCCCAGTGAGAACACCAGGTCCAACATGTGGCCATCCCGATGAGTTGGTAAAGTAACTGCCTGTGTCAGACCAAGGGAGGACATGATCTGGGAAAGTTAATTCACTTAAATATCCAAATGTAACTGTACCCGAATAAAAAGTAATATGAAAAACTATAATTTGCTTTGTTGTGTTTTTATAGGCAGCATACAGTTACAGTTCTGTTCATGGAACCTGTGATCTGAGGCCAGAGTCACAAAACCTCGCAAAGGCAATGCAAAAGTTTGTGTTGCGCTTTGTGGTTGCCCAGGTATCCAAAATTGCTGTTTACAGCTGGATAGCGAACCACACTATCCGACTGTGAATAGGCAATCTGACTATGAATAGGGCTAGTTGGAGGCAGCAGTAACCCCAGTATTGCCACCTCAACATGCAGCCAGGAGCATGGGTCTGCAAGGAATAGCGCAGGGGCACTATGCCCTATTCACAAAGGCAGCCATGCAAATGAGCCCATTGGGCATGCAAGGCACTAGGTGACCATTTGCATGCCCATCTACATAGGCTGTGAGGATCTTAGTGCTGCCAGCCCCTGCTCGAGATGCAGCCACAGTCCCTGGTGCCAGTGCCCCCCCCCCCCGCCATCACCGATCACCATCCCAAGTATTGCAAACTAATTTCCCTGGCGGGTAGTGGCCTCTCCCTCTGCTGATCGCCATCCCGAGTAATGAAAATAACTTTCCCTGGTGGCTCGTTGTCCCCCCCCTCCTGCTGATCGCCATCCTGAGTAATGAAAATAATTTTACCTGGTGGGTAGTGGTCCCTCCCCCCCCCTACAGATTGCCATCCTGAATATTGTAAATCATTTTCCTGGTGGCTAGTCATCATCGTTCCCCCCCACACCAATTGCATGCTTGATAATAAATATATAAGATTTTCCCAGTGTCCAGTGGTCCTTCTCCCCACCTGCACCCATGTCTAATCTCGTAATAAGTATCCCTGGCATCAAGTGGTCCCTCTCTCCATTTTTACCCTTGCCCGATCTCATAATGAGTACCCCTGGTGTCCAGTGATCCCTCTCCCCACCTGCACCCATGCCCGATCTCATGATGAGTATCCTTGGTATCCAGTGGTACCTCCTCCCACCCACACCCATGCCTGATCTCATAATCAGCATCTCTGGCATCCAGTGTAACACCCCCATCCTGATCCCCTATATAGTACATATAAACAGTTCCCTGATGGTCTAGTGGACCCCCTCCCTATCCCCAATGCCCCTGTATACAGTACATGCTCATTGACACTGATTTACAGCTCACTGTGAGCTGTCATTCAGTGAGTGCATACTGTATACAGTACATGCTCAGTGACAGCTTAGTTGGCAGTCAGCTGCGGAGGAGAGAGGAGGGTCGTGCTGGTCGCCAGCTCAGTTTAGGGTGGGGGGGAGAATGAGGTGGTGGGATGCTACCTTAGCAGTGTCAGTGGCTCAGTAGGTAGCACACTTGCCTCTGAGGCCGGGAGATCAGAGGGCTATGGGTTCAGTTCCCACATCTGGCACTTGGGTTAATATCCTAGTAATGACACTGTAGTGTAGCATGAGAGGGGTGCTGCACTTCTGAGGTGCTGTCTTTCGGATGAGACGTTAAACCGAGGTCCCATCTGCCTGGATTGGTGGTAGTTCAGGTGGATGTTAAAGATCCCATGGCACTTATCGAAAAGAGTAGGGGCAATTTTTATTGTAATAATCACATAAATACAATTCCACAAAAAAAAGACATTGCTTGATAAACAGGAAATCAGCAAATAGAAATACAAAACAACAGCAATAAGCAATCACTTGAACTAGCTCTACACATTGTCTACCGAAAGGTTCCCTAATATGTGTCTTGACAAAAAAAACATAATATACTACAAACTCCTAATAGAATAACAAATCAAAATATACAACTTTGAAAAAAAAACTGAATTCCCTTTATTTCAACTAATTATTCATCCACCCCCTCATTTATAAATACTTAGCAATCTAGTTCCCACCAACCATTAATAGCCATGACACTTCAACTATAAAAAAAAACGAGGTTTAGGTGGAAAACCATTTCCCCAACCTACTATTTATATTTAATAATATGTGAAAACCCCTTCCACCAATCCTAACTTTATCCACATTATACAATTGTACGTCTGATAAAAAACTTTACTCAAAACATTAGTCACATAACATCTAAATCCTTCTAAAGAGGGTCTCCTTTGATATAACACCCATTGACATCTTGTTTGCCATAGGCAATATCTTAAGCTTGCAAAAAATACTGCAGTACCCTTCTCATATTGTTTTAAAGATGGGGAAAACTCCCAATTACCAGAATATCATAATTTAACTTGGCTAACCGTGGTAGATCCTATACTTTTGCCAAATGTTCCCAATTTAATCGGAAAAGTGCACTGTAGAAAGAAATGTTCCATTGTTTCCTCCTGATTTATACATTCCAGATAAGGACAAGATCTCTTTCTTTGCTTTATATTTCGCTGCCCTAACATTTAATCCACCATACTTCATGAGCCATTGACTCTCCCACATATAAACAGGCAACCTGGGATTATTCAGTTGTTCCAATACGTCCCAATTCCTTTCTATAGGGCAATTTTGGAAGCTTGGCTCAGTAACATAACTTACAGACATAAATTCCTTATACAATGACCTTGAAGAACTCCTTATAATTTGATTTTTGGTTACTTTCCATTTATATAATTTCTGTGCTGCAGGCTTAAAATATTCCGGTAAAGATAAGTGTGGGGATAATTTAGGTGCACAATGCAACCAAGTTGTTAAATAACGCTTCATTGAATTTTTAAAGAAAAAACTCTCCTGACATCCTGAAGGGCCTAAACCATATTTTAATGAAAAGGAAAAAAATTATGAAAAACAAAAAACAACCGGATCTACCATCCCCAAACCTCCTGTTTCCTATCCAAATAAGTAAACCCTCTTTAACAGGGTTCAATCTATTCCCCATAACAACTGGAAACAAATACTATAAGCCTAGTCTCATACTGAGCGGCAAGGGTAAATTACAGCTAAATACTGTAAGCTTGGCAAAATAAATTGCTTTAAACTTGAATCTGTTTAATTTTAGTAAATTTAAACCTTTTCCATCTGTTTACTTTAGTTTCTATTTTGTCCAGAACTAATTTCCAATTATCCTCTGGGCAGTTCTGGGGCCCAAAAATTACCCCTAGAATTGATAAATGCTCAAGTCATTTCTATTGAATTAAAATAAACCGGATCTTGCTGAAACCTACCCAATAATAAACCTTTAGACTTTTTAAATTAATCTTTGCATTAGATAAACTCAGATATGTGTCAAAACTGAAAAAGACCTTTATTTGTGAGAATTTTTAAAAAGGCATACATCATCAGCATATGCCTGAATGGTGATACATGAATTTGTACCAGGAATGCTCACCCCCTGCCACAGCGGAGACGAACTCACTACTCTAAGCAATGGTTCCAAAGAAAAATTATAAAGAAGGGGGCTTAAGGGGCAACCTTGTCGTACCTCACATTTCATTTTAAAACCTTTCCCCAATTCTCCTTTAATAAGTGGGAACACCTGAGCAGAATCATATAACCCTTTAATTAAATTCAGTAATTCTCCGGGACCATAAAAATTCTAGAGTGGCAAACAAAAAAAAATGGCTAACTCTATCAAATGCTTTTTCTAAATCCAACGACACTATATAGCCTTTCTCCCCTACGTCATTCATCTGCTCAATTATATCCCTAATAAGACATAGAACTGATTGGATTCTCCTATTAGGAATACCACAGTGCTGAACCGGAGTAAACATCACTTCAGACAAAACTTTTAATCTATTGTTGATCAAAGTCGTGAGAATTTTATAATCAGAATTCAGCAAGGTTATTGGCCTCCAATTCTTAATCTCTCCCTTATCTCCTGACTTAAATATATATGTCTGCAAACCCTCTGAAAAAGACCTGGGGCTTACCTCCTCCTCTAAAAAAAAATTAAAGACCAACCCCAAACAACACACAACTTCTGACTGAAACATTTTATAAAATAAATTAGAAAGTCCATCTAAACCTGGGGCAACATTGACTTTCAGGGAATTTATAACCTCTTTAATCTCAGTGTTAGTAATGGGTTGTCTAATACTTTTAAAAGTCTCCGGATCCAGTTCCTTTGCTATAGCCGGGCCCAAAAACTGTTTAACCTGTCTTAAAGTAGGAGTATAGTGGGACTCCATTTCCCCTAAAATGTTCTGTAATTTTATCCCCTATAGCCTGAACTGAAACCACTTTCCCATCCCCTTGATTTAAAAAATCTAAAGAAACATGATCTTTTAAAGATTTACACAACTCAAAGGGTCTCAAACAAGATTTTGTCAAATGATTAGCAATTAACACTTGTAAGGTTTTGTCCTATCGTATTGTAATACCCTCATTTGTGCTTTAATTTCTGCAATTTGTAATGAAAAATCCTCCCAGAGGAATTTGCCCATGTTAGTACTTGTTGTAACTGGTTTCTTAGTTTTAAATAGTCAAAACGCAGTTTTCTGACGCCTCTTCCCATACTTTTTGAACCATGAAATACAATCCTCCTTTGTTTCCTGCCACCATTCCCCTAATTCCTGATACAAAAAGCTTACTGATAGTCTAGCTTTTAAAATCAATCTAATAGAATTCAGAACTACTTTTTCATGTAGGATGGAGGTGTTTAATTTCCACCTAGTCCGCTGTCTACTATATCCTTTTATCTCTCCTACTTTTACCATCAAAAGAGCATGATCCGAAAATTCCACTGGAATAATCTGAGGACTATCTGTTGGAATTTTTTTTAAAATGAAAAGATAATCTATTGTAAAACTTTTCCCACCTTTAAAAAAGGTACCCCTAGGCCCTGTAGTTCTGTTATCATTACAGGTTACTAAATCTGCTGTTTTAATAATATCCCTTAAGCAATGTGTATCACAATATATTTTTTTTCCATTCCCTTCCTGGCCCTCCTATACTACAGTTGAAATCCCCTCCCCAAAGGATAGGGATGGACGTCACCAGAAAAGGTTGAATCTCTTTTAAACAAGTTACCCTCCCTGACTTTGTTTGGGGGTTATAAATACTAATCAATCGATAGTATTATTATACCAATTCCTCTATAATCAGAATTCTACCTGGGCTTAACTCTATTAATTTGTGTAAACAAAATCATAAAATTAAAAGAATCCCTACACCATCCGCCCTATCTTCTCCAATGACCAAAGGATGGTCCCCATGGCCAATCCTTAGTAACAGCAATCTGGTTTTTGGAAAACATCCATGTTTCTTGTAAAAAACAAACAGAAATTTGTAGGTCATGAATTGACTGAAACACACGCCTGTCTCTTCTGTGCTCTCTACAAGGCTATGGGTATTAAAAGTAGCCCATAACAAATCCATTACCAGTAATCAAAATATTTAGCCAATCCTAAAATTTCTGTTTATTTTTTCCTTCTTTTTTCCCTTATACTCCTCCCTCTGAGGCGCCAAAGCATCTTGTATTGACACTTGAGAATCTGTATCCCCCATGTCCATCTCTGAATCCCCCCAAAATAAAGCTGCATAAGAATTTTTAGTTTCCATGACCTCTGATTCTATAGGTGCAAGTGTCTTAGAAGATCTATTTGACCTTCTAGGGGACAATGGAGGTTGCAAAGGAGGGACCGTAGCTACTGCTAACTCCTCATTTGGGGCTATGTAACACACAGGCTACAAAGATCAGACACCTCCTTTACCACTTCCTTTTCCAACGCTTTTAGGCGGAGCAGTTTTAGCTCCACTAACCCCTACTTTTCCTGAGGTTCTACAGTGCTCTGTGATTCGAAGGGTCTTTGCTATATTTTCTACCTCCTGCTGGGATTCTCTGGCATCTTGTGCTTTCGAATAATCATATCCGATTCCCACAATTAGTCTTATTCTGTGCTGCCCATGGGCAATCCCTAAATGCATGGTTCTGTTCTTCAGAGATCACATTTTATTATGCTTTGCACAAACATGGTGACATGCCCCACTTCCCACAATTATCATTTAGGCTGATCACATGTACTAGATAATGTGTCCGAGCACCACATTTATAACATGCCCTGGGCTGCCGCTATAAAAACAGACCCCCTGTCTCTTCCCAACAAAAAGAGTTTGGGATATGCTCAACCCCAAGGCTGTTTGTCATAATTTTACTTTAAATTTCCACCCTCCTGTCCAAAACTGCTCAGAATCTAAAATTGGCTCTGGATCACTCTGAACCTCACACTTCTGTGACAGCCAGAATATAATATCTTCTCATGTGAACCCCTCATTTCTAAACATTACCGTCACATACTTAATTAAAGGCTTTGATAAAGGGATAACTAAAAAGGGGACCATAATAGGAAAACTTTACCTGATTATACCTCTCCCAAAAGAGCTCCAACAAAGCAGGGGAACGAAAACTAATATCATAATTATCCTCTCCTGAGATGTTTATGAAAACAAAAACATCCCTAGGAGAGAACTTCAAGGACTCCTTTATTAATGTTTTGCCTACAAAGTATCTATTAGGTTTTTCCTTTAATCCACCCCTGTATCTGATGCATACTGCATTCCTCCGGGGAGCAGCTTCCCTCTTACTCTGTGAAAATAAACTAGACATTAGGGGTTTCTCAGGCATAGGCCTTGACCCATCATTGCTATTCCCAGTACTTAGGATTGATGATGCAGCAGTTTCCCCCTGTTTAACTTTACTATCCACCTTTCCTTCTTTAATATTTTCTATTTCTGCTCTACTTTCCCCTGAATTCATTTTAATCATTCCCCCTCCAGGTTGCCATCCTGGCCCAGCTTTATCTAACTCCAAAGACTTATCCCATGCTAAATCTGGAGTCCAGATCCCCTGCCCTAATTTCTTCCAACCTGCTGCTGACAAAGCTGATTGTGGTGACCAATTTTCATCATGTTCAACAGACTGCAATGATTCAACAGGTTTTTCTTTCACTGTGCAAACATTATAAACTTCCTCAGACAGATGCACCTCTCTTTGTTTCTGTTGCTCAACATTATTATTATTTTTTTTTTAAGTAAATTCAGTAACCCCCTCTTGCACTCCAGCTTTAGTTTGGTAAGTCACAGGGATATTCATTTCTACTCCCATCACACCCGTATTAACGGGTTTAAACACAAACCCAGTCTCTCTGTTTATCTGGAAGGTGGGGAAGCCCTCTTTGAGAACCACAGTACTCACAGCCCCTTTTCTGAGTGTCTTTTCTTTAAACCCGCACTCTCCGATTTTTCCTGTCTCCATTGCATTTGGATCGCCTCCTGCCCTCTTTCCGCCGCCTCCTTCACTTTTCCCTTCATATCCGCCGAAACCTTTCCCGCTCACTGTTCCTCCGATAGCTCCAATGCCTTCCATGCTATCGCCGATAACCGGGCCACCGCTCTCCAGCTTGACCGTACTTCCGCCTTCCCGACAACCAGCTCAGCCTCGCTAGCCGGTTTTAAAGGCGCAGTGCACTGAACACTTGCCCAGGGATCCTCTGTAAATACCGCATTCAAGGAACTCCCTGCTCCTTCTGCCAGCATATCTTTCTCCTTTGCCTCCGTTGTAGCCAGGGCATCATGAAAATATTCTTTCTCCTCCAGTTCCTCTCCATGTCTCCTGTTAGCCTCCAAGCTCCATTTCTTTCCTGGCTTCATGTCCGTCGTCGACACAACCTCCTCCTCCTCCAGCAACTTAGCCACAGTGGCCATCTTTGCAACAGCAACCAAAACTCCCCTACTGGCCATTGAGCGCCAGCAGCGCAGGGGAATTTCCCAGGTGTTCAGGCCAAATTTCCCTCATTCACTAAAAATACCACCAACAGCTTAATCTGGTTCAAGGTCAGTTGGCATTCATCTGTATCCCCTTCCCCCGGGTCATGCCTGAAAATAGGCAGGATTTGTGTAGTGCACTTACCCAGTCAACAAAAACTAAATAAAATAAATAAATAATACCTGCTGGGGTGTGGGGTTGGGGGAACACTAGATGCCAGGGTAAGGCTTTATTTCATTTTACAGGGGATTGGGGAGAGGGAGGGGTGTCTGCTAGACCACCAGGGAAATGTTTATATGTACTAAACAGGGGATCAGGATGGGGGTGCTACACTGGACACCAGGGATACTCATTACAAGATCGGGCATGGGTATAGGTGGAGAGAGGGACCACTGGATGCCAGGGATACTAATTATGAGAGCGGGCATGGGTGCAGGTGGGGAGAGGAACCACTGGACACCAGGGAAATCATTTATTATCAGTCACTGATCAGTTGGGGGGGGCCACTGGATGCCAGGGAAATTATTTATAATACTCAGGACAGCAATCGGCGGAGGAGAAAGCAGTGCAAATTGGGAATGTCGAATCTTTCAAACTCATATTGGTTCATTTCCTCATACAGAATACAAAATATTTTGTATGGGCATCTATACACAACAAGCCTGTGTCTGAATCAAGAGATTTCCATAGCAACTAGGGACTCTGAGAGTGAAGCACAAGATGTATTTCAGGTACAATGGAAGCCTCGAGATTCAGACACAGGGTTGTCTGTGTATCAATCAATCAATCAATCTATCAATCAAACTTTATTTAACCAGGCCTAAACACCATTGAGAAAGCTCATTTTCAAGGTGGTCCTAGACATTAATAAAAGTCACAGTCAAAAATAGGGTTGACAAGGACAAAGCATTGTACATGTGGAGGAAGATTCAGGCCTATACATACATAGCTAACATAAGTAACACAGTTACAAATTCATATCAAGTAAACACAAGAGGTAAAAGTTTAATTCCTAGATAGTTACCAATATATGGCAGCTATTACCTTATAAAAATAAAAAAAATATGTAGGAAGGGGAAAGAAGGAGAATGAATATGGGACGACGGGACAGGATGGGGACAGGGGGAAGAGAAGAGGGGCTAACAAGTGCTAGGTACTCCTAATGGGGATGTGAGTTGATCGGGTTTCCGTGACATAGGATTTGTGGGAGATACTAGGGGCTATGGGTACATACAGTCTTTTATAGTGCATGGGCATCCATTCACATTTAAACAATACAGACACACTTACCTTTATGGGAGGCAGCTTTTGTTCCTGTCGTCAAGTCAGACTGTGCATCTTTTTGTTTCACACAGTAGCTGAGGTGAGGAGAGGTAGTGCTTATGGGTTTGGGAGAAGGCAAGTTTTATGTTCTTTACTCTGCTTCCTTTCTGTGAAGTGACAGTTGGGGTGGGGCTGACTCAGCACGTACTAGCAACTGACAGTTCTACTTTCCTGCTTCTGACTCCATTGCAGATGCAGCTAGATTAAAGCTGCCATGTGGCGGCATTCCAAGTTGTGCTGCTGCTGTGCTGAGGTAGTGGCATCTGTACTGCATCACAACACTCTGATGTGCTCTGGGGAGGAAGGATTGCACAACCTGCTACTTTACCACCTCCTGGTTGACCACAGGTGGTGGTGGTGTAGGGAGAAGGCATGTGTGTAGCATAGGAGGGGACTGTGTGTGTAGATGTGTTTGGCTTGCAGGCACCCTATGAAGTCACCTTGCTCGCAATAAAAGGGCTCTAAGAGAGGGGGAAAGGCACTGTTTGGCCAGCTGAAACCCTGTCTGCTCCTCATATCCAACTTCAGGATTCCACTACCCACTCCTGAGGGCACTTCTGGGTTTCACCTCTGCTGTGGGCAGCTGGATGAAGTGGAGAGGATTACCAAAGAGCTGATGGCAAACCCCATCAGGGGAGCAAGCTGAAGGAGGCAGTACAGCAGTGTGATGCGGGTGACCTGTGGAGTCCCAGAAAGTGGAGCATCGAGGGACAAGAAGGCAACACTGCTACCAGTGGAAGGAGGTCCTGGCCGGAGGACCTAGGGACAAAAACAGAGTTAAAATAAAGTTGGCAACAGCTGATGTGATATACCAACATTTCAGATGGCAGCTGTGAGCTGTTCCCACACTTTGAAAAATAACATGCTATATCTCCCCCTTTCCTGTGGTGCGTTTCTCAAACCCTCACTAGAATGTTTATTTATTTAGTTTTTTGTTTTATTTTAATATTACATTCTTAATAAAAAAAAATTTAACATACAAAACACAAACAATAAACAACAAGATACACTGTCCAAATTATAAGTTATCATACCTTGGTAGCGGTATACATTAATGCCAATTATAAGGTACATGCCTCATATGTATACCATATAATCATACATATTTCAATTAACAACAAGCATTTGTCAATGCTGAACATCTGCTGCTGGTATGCACCTCTTTTTTTTATTGTGACCTAAACTTTTAAAGGTTAAATTAGTGTTTTGTGTAGGAGTCCACCATTGCATGCTATGCTGGATTCAGGATCAGACTGGAGTTTGTGGGACCCACCTGTAAAGTCAATACTGGGTCCCATAGGAAAATAACAGGGTGGGGCTGCAAAGATTAAAAGCATTTTGAAGGCTGCCATTTATCCAACAGAGGGGGAGCCCGCTTGGTAATCACCAGAAATACAGGAGGGTCATTCTGTGTCTGCCTGTTGTCCGTCAACAACATCTGCAATGTCCTGCTTCAAAAGCCAGATAGAGATTTCATCAGTCTGGCTTGGGGGGTGGTCTTACAATGGTAGGAAGTGCACTGGTATTTGGGGAGGGTGGGGTATGGTACATAGACTATGGAAAGGAGGGATGCAGCTTTGAGGTGGCATTGCTTTGGGGGTGGTCTTACAATGGTAGGAAGTGCACTGGTATTTGGGGAGGGTGGGGCATGGTACGTAGACTATGGAAAGGAGGGATGCAGCGTTGAGGTGGCATTGCTTACCCACTGTGCCCGTAATGAGGCAACTCCTACTTTTTCAGGTTGCCAAACCCCGCCTGTTAATAATTTGCTCCTCTGGAGTTGCACAGTGGATGACCAGTTTGTTTGAATGCTGTTTAAGGTTTGCATGGGATGGTAAGACAGCAAGTAAGATCAGTGTCAGGGGTTAGCAGAGGATTGTGGTTGAGGTACGGTAATGGAGAGGTAGAGATTGAGCCATGGATCAAGTATGATATGCAACAAAAGAAAAAATTACTCACCTTAGTAATGTTGTTTCTTCTAATGGAGTCTTGCTATATTATAGACATTAGCAGTTTGATCCAGCTCTAGAACTGCCCCGGAGTGAAATGGTTAAAACCATTCCAAAATAGAATTTTGGCATGAGAGCAGCTCTATCTGTGTCATTTCAAACTTGAACTGTCAGATCTTTATGAGCCAAACTCACTAAGGTCTGTGTGGAAGCTATAACCTACACTAGCCAAATGGCTACCTAAATAATAACAACCATTGATGGTCCCAACACCCAAGACTCAAGTCAGGGGACCAGAAATACTAACACCATTCTAATAATATGAAAATGGAACATAAGTATAATAAAACACACACAGCACATACATACACACCCCAAAGTCCCAAAGGGGACAAAATGCTAACAGGACATAAGTAGTGGCCACACTAAGTTGCCCGTACCCACCAAGTAGAGGTTCTGGAGAGGGGCAGGTTGGGAGGTCTATAATATAGCAAGACTCCATTAGAAGAAACAACATTACTAAGGTGAGTAACTTTTCTTCAAACAACATGAAGTCTTGCTATATTATAGACATTAGCAGAATAACAGCAGTACCTCCATGGAGGAGGGCAGAACCTACTTAGGAATAGGCTCTGAAGAACAGCTGTGCCAAACCGAGCATCTCTCCTGGCCTGGACATCCAGGGAGTAATGCTTGGTAAAAGTGTGTACCGTTTTCCAAGTAGCAGCCTGGCAAATCTCTAATAAAGGGATATCTCTGGCAGCAGCTAGAGACGCTGCTGTACCCCTGGTAGAATGAGCCCTCAAACCGGGGGGGGAGCTCTGCCTACTTTCTGATAACAAAATTGGATACAAGAGACAATCCACCTGGCTATTGATCTCTTAGTGGCAGGTTTGCCTTTCCCAACTTCACCATAGGTAAGGAAAAGTTGGAGGGATTCAAACCTGTGACCTTTGGTACGCTCTATATAATAACTAAGAGCTCTCTTAACAGCCAGGCTGTGCAACCTTCTCTCACCTGAAGAGGAGTGATCAGTGAAAAATACTGGAAGGGAGATAGATTGATTAAGATGGAAATCTGAAACCACCTTAGGCAAAAACTTCCTATTAGTCCTAAGGACTACCTGTGGAAAGAAATAAAGTCAGTCTCCACTGACAAGGCTTGCAATTCACTTATGCGTCTGGCAGAAGTGATAGCCACTAGAAAACAGTTTTCCAAGTTAGGTACTTAAGCTCTGCAGGAAGACAGAGGTTCAAAGGGGTTGCATTAACTGGGCAATGCAAACATTAAGGTCCCAAGCAGGGGCCGGTTCTCGAAAGGAGGATTAGTATGGAGTAATCCCTTAAAAACTTGGAAAACACAGGATGAGAGGAAAGAGGGATGACTTTCCTGCTGACACAAAAGCAGACACAGCTGCCAAATGAACTCTCAGGGTAGCTGGTCTGAGACCCAAGGAATTAAGATGTACCATGTAATCTAACAAAATGGGCAATTCAGCAGATTCTGGGGAATATTTTTCCAGCACACCAAATGGAAAACCTTTTCCATTTAGAACTATAAGTCGCCTAGTGGAAGGCTTTCTGGAAGCCTTTAGGATCTCAAGAACACCCTGAGAGAGGTGTAAATCAGCAACTCTAACTCCTCAAGAGCCAGGCCTTGAGGTTGAGGGATTTGAGGTCCGGATACCAAACCCTTCCCTGGGCACAAGTCAACAGATTGTGATTCCTGGGAGGCACAGGGAAGATGGACTGTCAGAGACAGAAGGAGTGGGTACCAGGGCTGCCTGGCCTAACCGGGGCAATCAGAATCACCCTGCAAGGCTGAGATCTGATTTTGACTAGTACTTGAATAGGAGAGGAAAGGGGGAAAGCATAGAGAACTTCCCTCCCAATCCAGAAGAAGTTCATCCAGGGGAACTGAGCCCAGCACTGGAGGCCTGCAACAGAACAGAGGAAGTTTGTGATTGTCTGGGGCTGCAAAAAGATCTATCTGAGGGATGCCCAACCTGGCAAAAACTATCCCCAGCACTTGAGGATCCAGGGACCATTCGTGATGGCCCTGGGAAATCCTGCTGAGGGCATCCGCTAGGACATTGTCCTTCCCTGGAAGATGAACTGCTATGAGGGAAGTGTTCAGGGAATAGGCCAGAGACCACAACTTCATTGCCTTGGTGCACAAGGCTGAAGACTGAGTGCCCCCCTGTTTGTTGATGTACCACATTGTTGTGGTGTTGTCTGTTCTGACTTGTATCACCTTGTCATGGACAGATGCAGAAAAAGCTTGAAGAGCTAAAAAGACAGCTCTGATTTCCAGCAAATTGATGTGGAGCAGAGATTCCTGGGGGGACCAAACTCCCTGAGTGGAAAGGTCGCCCATGTGGGCTCCCCAACCCAGAAGGGAAGCATCTGTAGTGAGAGTCAAGTCGTGAGAAGGGGAAATGAAGGGGACCCCCGCTCTTAAATTGCTCTGATCCTGCCACCACTGGAGAGCTAGGATCAAGGTTCGAGTCACTGGGACCAACTTGAAAGGGGTCTCTCTCTGAGACCAAAAGGTTCTCAAGTGAAACTGAATGTCTCTCATCTGAAATCTGGCTCCTGCACAACGGCTGTGGATGCAGCCATGTGCCCCAGGAGCTGCAGAAAGTGTCTTGCTGGTCGAGAGACCTGCAGAGTGAAGGAAGAGGCCAGAGCCACTAAATTCCTTACCCTTTCTGTGGGAAGAAAGGCTCTGGCTAGCTTTGTGTCCAATTCTGCCCCTATAAAGGTGTGAGTACCTGGACTGGTTCCAGAACTGACTTTGGTAGGTTTAGCAGGAAACCCAGGAGGTGAAAAGCTGCTGGGTGACCTGCAGGTGAGATTTACCTGTTCTGGGGACTGGCCTACAATGAGCCAGTCATCTAGATGGGAAAAACAGCAATCCTCTGCCTCCTTAAGTGGGCCACTGCCACTGCTAGACACTTTGTGAATACCCTTGAGCAGAGGTAAGGTCAAGGGCATTGCTCTGAACTGGTAATGACCTGAGGGCAGTTCGAATCTGAGGTACTTTCGATGGGATCTTTTGATTAGGACATGGAAATAGGCATCCTTGAGGTCCAGGGAGGCTAGCCAGTCCCCTGGCCTTAGGGAAGGTAAAATCATTGCCAGAGTTACCATTTTGAACTTTGGTTTCAAAAGATGCTTGTTCAGATATCTGAGATCTAAAATGGGCCGCCATTCTCCTGTCTTTTTTTGGGGTAAGGAAGTATCTGGAATACAGACCCCTGCCCTGATGCAGGGGAGGAACCCTTTCTACTGCTCTGAGAGCTAACAGGGATGAGACCTCTGTTTCCAGAGCGAGGGTCTCTGAAGCACTTGCAGGTAGAAAAAGTCTGCTTCTCAACTTGGGAAACTTTTTGAAGCTGAGAACCAGACCCTGGCTTACTACTTCCAGAACCCACTTGTCTGAGGTTAAAGAAGCCCAATTCTGACTGAAGTAAGCCAGCCTGCCCCCCACTGGTACAGGAGAATCGGCCCTGGGCACCCCATCAGGGTGCCTGTTTCGCAGGAGCTTTAGGCTGGGGAGTGGGAGCAGGTCTGCCCACCCCTCGTCTGCCCCTGCCTCTGAAGAAGCCCCTCTGAGCATAGGCAGAGGAGGCCTGAGTCTGGTAGAAAGGCCTGTGAAAAAGGCCTACCCCTACCCCTGGGGGCATGCCTTTGAGGAGTGGCTTGCCGCTCCTTAGCCTGGGCACTCTTGTAAGTAGTCCTATATTCATCCATCTTCTTCATGTAATTCTCTGTCTGCTCTCCAAACAGAGAATTTCCCACCACAGGAAAATCCATAGCCTTAGTCTGGGTATCCTAGACAAACTAGTACACCTGAGCCAGGCCAACCTACTGAAAAGCTACAGATGTGGCCATGACCCTAGAGGAAACATCATTAACATCCACAGCAGCATGAAACTGAACCTTAGAGGCTTCAATGCCATCAGCAGCCACCTGTTCTAGTTCACTAGCCAGCTGGCCATGGGCCTGCTTGGCCAATGCATAACAGTATCCCATCTAGATTTCTGATACCTAGCTACATAAGCCATATAATTTGCTTGCCTGAGTCCCAGAGAGGCTGCATATACTGTTTTTGCCATGGCATCAGTCTTCCTGGAATCCTTGTCAGGAGGATGTGAAGCCAAGGGAATATTAGCTTTATCACAGGCAGCAGCCTGAACTACCCCAACATGACTGCATTGCTGAGAAAGGAATTCTGTATCAGGGCCTGACAATGTATACCTTCTGTCCATCTTTTTATCTACAGGAGGCACAGAATTAGGAGCTTTTAAAATTTTAATTGTTTGTTTCCTAAAAGACTTATGTAAAGGAATAGACAATCTCCTAGACTCTGGAATATCCATCATTTCTACAAAATCAGGCTCCTCTTGCTCATCCACAGCCTCTTCTAAAGGAAGCAGGAGGGTTTCAGCAACTTTTATAAAACATAAAATTAGATGGGGACTCAGACAGCATAGGGGAGATTCTAAAGGTCTGTCTGGGAGATGTCCGTTCAATGGGCACACCAGACCTCCCCAGCCACATTCATACTGTTCATAATCCTCCTCCCCTCCTCTGGTTCATAAAATTCCTCAATATCACAATCCTGAACCACTGGGACGGACGAACTGACCTTTACCAGATAGTGGTGGTTCGGACGGACCCTGAGACAGTGACTGGACAATTTGTATGTCTTTTGCTATCTCTGCAGCAGTTGGAGAAGGAATTTTGGACTCCAGACCTGCTGATTTTCTTGTTTTCTTTACTGGAATTGGTTCCTCAGAACCAGCTTTTCTTTTGCCCGAGGAAGTCTGGCCCTGGTCAGAGGGCACTCCCTCTGGTTCGGTTGGCACTGAACCGGGCTGGCCATCCGGGTCAGTGGACTTTTGGCCTCTCGTTCCCTGAGCCTGCCCAATCTTTTTTCCAGGGTGGCTGCAGGGAAATTCTTACATACCTGGCAGTCTGACTGAGGTGGTCAAACCCAGACAATAAACACATGTGGTGTGTGGGTCAGCCTTGGCAAAGACTTCCCCACAAACATCACAGTGTTGAAACCCAGTGGGCCCGGTTTTTCTTTTGGGTTTCTCAGACATAATGCCAGCCTAACCAAAAACTTGCCCTTTTAACGGCAGTGCCAGGCAAGACACCCTTATCGGTTCCTAACCGTGTCACGGGTATTGGAAAAAACGTAATAAATCCGTTTTTTTTAGAACCGATAAGAACCGGGAACCGCACTCTAAAATAGTAACTTTTAGTTTTAAATGAGTTTTAAACCCACTGATCGGTTCAAAACCGAACCGATAACTTACAAGTTCCACACAGACAAAACCTTCATTTACTTACGGTTACCACAGATAGAGCTTGAACCAAACGGTTTTGCGGTTAAAATAAAACTATTCTCGGTTAAATCCAACCAAGAAAACACTTTTTAAACCGAGAAATGAACCGAGCAGAAGGAGAAATCTCCGGAGCGACTGTTCACTGAGGCGGAGTAAAGAATCTGACAGTTCAAGTTTGAAATGACACAGATAGAGCTGCTCTCATGCCAAAATTCAATTTTGGAATGGTTTTAACCATTTCACTCCGGGGCAGTTCTAGAGCTGGATCAAACTGATAATGTCTATAATATAGCAAGACTTCATGTTGTTTGAATAAGTAAAGGTTAACACATACCACACATAAAACAAAACAGAGATACAGAACATCCTGGTTGGGGCATTACCCTTGTCTCCCTCCATACTCAGAGTGCAGGTGTCCTAAGATAAAAAGTGCAGGGCTCTCAGTGGGATTTTTTTGATTCGGTGTCCAGGACTTTCAGGAAAACAAGATTGGGAGTGGGGGATTTTGGGTGAGTGGGGTACCCAATGCATAGTAAACCTGAAAGCCTGAAAATGAATTAAAACAAAATAGAACACAAGCTTTTACAGTAATGTAAAGGCACCTTTTATGGGGCCCCAGTGTTCTGGATGCTTCTTACACAGATGGCAGCACAATCTGATGGATGCAATCCACTATCAGATTGTGCTACCTGGAGGATTGAGGTAGTGGGGTACTCAGTGTATAGTAAAACTGAAATACAGTAAAGCTAAAAAATAACTAAAATAAAAATAAAGATTTTGCAGTAATGTGAGGGCACCTGTTATAGGGCCACAGTTTTCCAGATGCTTCTTAGACAGAGAGTACCAGTCCATTCACAGAAGAAATGATTTTGAAAGAACTCTTGAAACTAAGGGTGGACAAAGCAATGGGGCCTAATGGGATTAGCCCAAGAATTCTAAAATAACTAAGGGTAGAACTAGTAACACCACTGACTACTCTCTTTAACAAATCATGGGAGGATGGAGTGGTACCTGAGGACTGGAGGAGGGCAAATGTGATTCCACTTCACAAAAGTGGGAGCAGGGCAGAGGCAGGAAACTACAGACCAGTTGACTTCAGTGGTAGGGAAAATGATGGAATCACTTCTGAAGGAAAGAATTGTTGAGTACCTAGAGGCTAGTGGGGCACAGGACCCAAGGCAGCATGGTTTCACAGTAGGAAGGTCATGTCAGACGAACCTAATAGATTTCTTTGACTGGGTGACCAAAGTAGTAGACCAGGGAGGGGCTGTGGATATGGCCTACCAGATTTTAGCAAGGCATTTGACACAGTCTCACATAAAAGATTAATATGCAAGTTAGCCAGCCTTGGAGTGGGTCTCAAGGTGGTAGCCTGGATAAAAAACTGGCTGGACAACAGGACACAAAGGGTAATAGTAAATGGAGTTCACAGTGAAGAAAGGAGGGTAACTAGCGGGCTACCGCAGGGTTCAGTACTGGGACCAGTCCTCTTTAATGTCTTTATAAGTGACATTGGAGAGCACCTGGAAGGAGAGGTATGTCTCTTTGCAGATGACACAAAGATCTGCAACAGGGTTGATACACAAGGTGGGGTGGAAAGAATGAAAAGGGACTTGGCAAGGTTGGAGGAATGGTCAAATATGTGGCAGCTCAGATTCGATGCAAAGAAGTGCAAGGTAATGCATCTGGAAACAAAAACCCAGGGGAAGAGTACACAATGGGGGTGAGTTAATAACAACAACAAAAATCGAAAGAGACCTAGGAATAATTATATCAGATGACGTAAAGGTGGACAAGCAATGTGAGAAGGCAGTAATACTGGGATGCATAGGGAGAGGCATCAACAGTAGAAAACAGGAAGTTGTTATCCCTCTGTACAGACAGTTAGTGAGACCCCATCTGGAGTACTGCGTGCAATTCTGGAGACCCCATCTCCGCAAAGACATAGACAGAGTGGAGGCTGTTCAGAGGAGGGCAACCAAAATGGTGCAGGGTCTGCACCAGAAGACATACGAGGAGAGACTAAAGCAGCTTAATATGTATACCTTTGAGGAAAGGAGGAAGAGGGGCGACATGACAGAAACTTTCAAGTATCTCAAGGGAATTAATAAAGTCCAAGAGGGTAGTATCTTTCAGAAGAAGAGATGTGCAAGAACAAGGGGGTACAATTTGAAGATAGAGGGGAGACGGCTCAGAGGTAATGTTAGAAAGTATTTTTTCACAGAGTGGGTTGTGGATGCATGGAACAGCCTTCCTGAGGAGGTTGTGGAGTCAGGAACAGTGGGAGAATTCAAGAATGCATGGGACATGCATAAGGCAATTCTAGTGGGGGGTAGGAGGAAGTAAGCTGTTGATTAACTAGAATCTGCAGCTTATCCATCAGGTAGGGAAATGGGCAGACTAGGTGGGCCCAGCAGTCCTTATCTGCTGTCAAATAATATGTTTTTATGTTTCTATGTTAGGGAAGTGGAAACGGATGGAAGTGATCCACTGTCGCATTGTGCTTCCTGGAGGGATTTTGTGATAATGTGGTATCCAATTTACAGTAAAAGTGAAATACAGTAAAACTGAAAAGAAATTAAAACAAAGTAGAAATAAGGATTTTGCAGAATGAAAGGGAACCTGTTATGGTGCACTGAAGTTCAGGGTGCTACTTAGACAGACAGTAGTGCAATCTGATGGATGCGATTAACTATCAGATTGTGCTACCGGGACGGGATTTTGAGGTACCGGGGTAACCAATGCACAGTAAAACTGAAAAGTAATTAAAGCAAAGTAGAAATAAAGCTTTTGCAAACAATGTAAGGGCACCAGTTATTGTACAGCACAGTTCTGGGTGCTTCTTAAAGAGGAGGTAGTGTAATTTGACAGATGCAATCACCTAGCAGACTATGGTACCTGGGGGTATATTGAGGTAATAGGATACTCCATGTACACCACAACTGAAAATGAATTAAAACAATGTAAAAATAAAGCTCTTGCAGTAATGTAAGGTCAAACGGTTAGGTGGCTATGGAGTTCTGGGGGGTGCTTAGACAGGGGTAGCGCAACCTGACAGATACAATTAGCTATCAGATTGTGCCACCTGGGTGAATTTTGAGGTAATAAAGCACACAATGCACAGTAAAATCACCCAGGTGGCTCCTCACAACCATGGATTAAATAGGGAATTTACAATATTGCCTATCCCCATACATGTGTAAGCATTCCCTGGTGTCTACTGGCACCCCCCAATGCTCTGATCTGTGTACGAGTAAGTATTTGCTGGTGTCAAGTGGCACTCTCCTCTGTACATGTGTAAGTATTCATTGGTGTCTAGAGGCACACCCCACCCTCCAATCTCTGTTCCCATACATGTATATTCTCTGGTGTCTAGTGGCCCCATCCATCATCCGTTCTACATCCTTGTACTCCATTCTGTAGTACCTGGTGTCTAGTGGTACATCCCACCCTTCGATCATCCACCATGTCATGCAAACTGTCCCTGGCATCTAGCAACCCCCCCCCACCGCACCATCTGCACTGAGCAAACCACCCTGTCGCCTCCCCTTACCACTGCATGTGAATCCAATATGGTGACTGACACAGCCCTCCTCTCACCACCTCGGCTGGCTGCTGTATTGAGTAATGCACATCCTGTTTACTCTAACAGTGGCACCAATGACAGTGGTAAAGGGGGTGGCCTGCGGCAGCAGTGAGTAAATACCATATGCCATGGACAGCTTGCTCAAGGCTGGTGGCGGCTGTTGATTGAAGGGTGGTGGTGCCAAGGGACACCAAAGACCACAGAATGGAGTAGGGTATGTGGATTGAAGGGTGGGGGGTGCCGCTAGACACTAGGGAATATTTAAACATGTATGGGGATGAGGATCGGAGGATGGTGGGTGCCACTAGACACCATGGAATATTTAAGCATGTACAAGGACAGAGATTGGAGGGCAGGGGATGCCACTAGACACCAGGGAATATTTAAACATGTATGGAGATGGGGATCGAAGGGGGGGTACCACTAGACATCAGGGATGTCATTGCTTCAGTGAGCCAGGGCAGGCAGCTGTAGTCCTGTTGCCCGCCACCAGGGCTTTGCGCTCCATTAAGTCGGGGTTTGCAGAGGTGGTAACTTGCACCATTTGGGTGGCAGTTGCTGTCTGTGCAAACCTCTCAATATCCCACTGCGCCCATGTGCAGGGGATAACCCCCTCATTTGATGGGGCAAATCGGGAACTTAGTGCTCGGGCACTAACAGGTCTTGCCTGCTCTGTGGGGGGTGTCTGAATTTAGACCCCATACAAAAGTTGGATGCAAAACATAGTTAGAGCAGGCAAACACCTATTAGTGCCGGGGCTAATTTATGAATATATGGCTCCAGTGTGTTTACATCATTGTAGTAATCTATTAGATTATCCTACTAAATAGGATACTTCGACAGGGTAGTATAATGTGATATTTCCATGCCATCAGATTATGCCACTGGATAGGAAATCCTGCAGGGTAGCATGATTTGACATTACACCTACCTCACAGCTTGACCTGGCCATTCACATGTGGTAAGGGAACAGTTTTGGAAATCACTAAACCTTTCTGTGTGCAATACACTATTTCCCTCCATCCCCCAAAAAAGTTCCTGAGGTTTCCTTAACTTCCCTTTCAAGTTATATACTTGGGAGTACACCCCTAGGGCCGAGTTCCAACTCTTCGATTTCAGTGGGGTCCTGGTTTTACCTGAGGCATTGAGGGAAATGACATGCTCAAGATCAGGTCACACAGCATGCCATGTATTGTAAGTGCCTCTGTTAGAACTGAGTCTGTGTCTACTGGTCACAAGCCTGCACACTAGCCCTATCAGTTCACCACTCTCACTGTGCTGCTTCAGGGTGCTTCTAAATTGATATACAGTGGATAGATGGTGCTATATAACAAAATAACTTTTTTCTAATAATGGCTTAAAAATAAATTTTGTTGCCAACTGTGTAAGTGTGAAAATTTGAGTACTGCTCCAGTATCAGCCATGCTGTATGCTATTATTTATATGTTGATTTGGCAGGGCAGGTGGCAGGGCCGCAGTAATGGGAGGAAAAGTGGGGAAGTTGTCCGGGGCCCCAAGCTCAGGAGGCGCCCACCTGAGGAGCTGGCATTACCCCTGGCATTAGCTGGTTTGGGAAACAGGGGCCCATTTCAAGTGACTTGTCCAGGGCCCAAAAATTCATAGCTGCAGCCCTGGCGGGTGGTGTGAAAAAGAAGTTAAAATCGCCGGGATGGCATGCCCAGAACTGATCCAGCAAACTCTTTCAGCGCTATGCAATTCTGAGTGCGTCAGGTGTTGCACATGCACTTTGATGATCAGGTACCATTCTCGCAGTTGGTACCAATCTGGCATGACAAGGGTCGAGAAATGGACAAGCAGTGACTGCCAGAATGGTGGTCCCCCAAAAAACAAAAGAAGAAGAGAAAGGGACGGGGAACATGAAACAAAATGAGAAGGAAAATGGTGAGGAAATGATGGAGAAGAAAGGGAACAGGGGAGGGGGTGGCATGGAGGGAAGGACACAAGAAAACAAGGAAGTGACAGGGGCAATGAGAATAAAGGGTGGTGTGAACAAGAAGGGGGCTCTGCCAAACAATCCAGCCTCTGCAGCACCAAGTCCACAGACAGATGCAGGAAGCCTTGAGCCAAGCACACAAGGTGTGGAGCGCATAATATTAACAGGGAGAGACAGGGCCTGGAGAATGGTACAAGGTTGGGTGTTGAAAGATGATCAGCTGCTTGCTGGCCGGCGAAGCCCTCTCTGATTGGAGCTGCTAATTTCTTCAAAGTACAGCCCAGCAAGCCGGGAGTTGTGTCACGGCCACAGTGTGTGGTGATTGGTGTACACAGTGTCGATCCCCTTGCAGTTTCAACTGCAATGGGTTCGGCAGTGAAACTCCACTGAAATCCCCATTTACTTGTCCCAAAATGTTTGATGCGCAAGCACAGCAAACGTGAAAAATGAGTTCCACTATGAATGTGTCTCTGTTTGTTTGGGTCGAAGTTTAGAAAGGTGAAGTTCAAACTGAGTCATATTATTACAGTAGGACTAGCAAACATCTGATTGAAATTTAAAAAGCAGTAAGAAAAAAAAAAAGGATTTTGCAAACAAAGTGCAAATTGGGACGAGCCCTGCACTTGGTTATAGGGCTGTTAGTGCTGTTTCCCTTTAAATCTCCAAGGATGCCTGCTGGGTAGCAGGGAATTAATTCCAGAAGCGAGATGGGAAAGGACTGTTTCGGTGTAACATGTACTCCCCTCCCCTGTGAGGAAACATGCTCCAAACCTGTGTTGAGTATGTTTGATCTTACTGTAAATCAGAGAATTTGTTACATTTGTAAACAGTGGTAGGGTGGGTGGGGTGGGGATGGCTATTACTGCTCATTTGATCAAAGTTTTTGTTTGTTCTGCTCTCTGCCATTTCCAGCAAAAGCATAACCCTTCCCTACCTTAGTATAACCAAAAAGTCGTGGCTGCTTGTATGTATTTGTCTCACTCTCTTGCTCTCTCGTTTTCTGTTTCCCTGACAGAGCACAGCATCTCAGAGGAGTCTTTTGTGCCATGGATTGCAGAAAAGGAATCAGTGGTTTAGCTCAGCGCCCTGCCAAGTCAGTGACTGAGTGGCGTCCTAATTTAGTCCTACAACATTTTAAAATAGAGTCAGATCTCGCTCTCTTTCTTGCCCAGTACTTACAAAGGCCCAGGAAGGCATGCAAGGGAAGCCCTTGAAGGAACTATCTTGTTGTGTCGTGTGTGTGTGTGTGTGTGTGTGTGTGTGTGTGTGTGTGTGTGTTGTTCTCACTCCTAGTGCCTGCTGCTTGTTTTTTCATTCCACGTTAGTAGTTCTATTGTATTCCTCATACAAATTATGATGCAAATTATTCCCATTGTCCCACTGTGTTAAATACTTCGGATTTGGTCTTTTGTTCAGCATTTTGTGCAGTTAGTTCACGGTCTGTAAATAATGGGAACTAATCAGAACCAGTCAGAACCCGCTTGTGTTCCTGTTATCAAGTACCAGAACCTTTCTAGGCTCTGCCTCCCATAGTACTGAATGAGACGAGAACAGAAAATGACAAAAACTAGATGTAAAAGGGCTGCAATCATGGAAGTCCATTAGCTGCACTGATAGACCTCATCTGTATTACAAACATGAGATATGATATTCAGTCTGATGTCGACATCACCATCAAAAGAAATGGGTTCCACTACAGGTGTGTGAGATATGAAATTCAGTCTGGCATCGGCAACACCATCAAAAGCAGGCTGAATAAAAAATGGGTTCCACTATGAGTGTGTCTCTGCTTATTTGGGTCAAAGTTTCAGAAGGATGAAGCTGAAACTGAGTTTTATTATCACCTGGAACAGTGGGACTAGCAAACATCTGAGCAGAGCTTTAAAAAGCAGTAAGTAAAAAAACAAGCATGTGTCAATGCCGAAGTTCGCCGTTGATATTGCTGTTGTACATGCTTCCCATAGTGGTACCCCTCCACAGAAACAGTATGTAATCAATAGCTTTTAAGTATGCATCTCCCACACCTACACATTATAGTTTGATATGAAAACCTGAGTGCTTAGTGCTGCAGGTGACAACACTGCTGCTCTGCTGATAGGGTGGCACACATTAATATTTTTTACCATATCACCCTTTTAAACAGTGCATTTGCAGACAAGGAATGAAACATGTCCGCATTTCTTCTGTTTATATAGGTTCAACTGAACTCCATGACACTGATAAAAAAAGTAATGTATGGAGACATGGACACTTCTAAGTTTATTCCACTTCAGTTCAAAGCAGTTAATTACTGTACCTACCTCTCTTGTTTTCAAGGGGAACAGTCAACACTAACAGCCCCATATCCAAGTATGGGGCTGGTCCCAATGTGCACTTGGGGTGGGATATTCAAAGGGGTTGTGCATGGCGCAACAGTGTTGTGCCATGCGCAACCCACTGATGCGCCCCGGTGCGATATTCAAAAGAGGATGTTGCGCTGCGCAGATCCCATTGCACCGGGGCGCATCAGTAATGTATGCTGCACAAGTGCGGGTGGCATGCCCATGCATTTTCCACACATCCCGATATTCAGACTGGGATGTATGGCACATATGCTGGTGCATCCCCTACTTGCGCCACACACTGGTGCTCAAAGTTGAGCCAAAACGAAATAGGAGCAAGGTCTGGCCACCCACAGGTGAGCTGCCGTAGTGCAGGGTGCAACACGGCAGCCGCCAGCTGTGGGTGGCCACCCACGCTCCAGAGCCAGGGTCTGTCGGCGTCGCGCCCCCCCCATGCCCGATCGCGGGCATTGTAATAGACCAGTATCCCTGGTGGTCCAGTGGACCACTTCCAGCCCGATCGCGGGCATATGTATGTAAATAACACCATAAAATATCCCTGGTGGTCCAGTGGACCACTTCCAGCCCGATCGCGGGCATCTGTATGACAATAACATTCTAACATATCCCTGGTGGTCCAGTGGTAACCCCTCCCCCCACACCCACTGAGCTCCGCCACTCTTCCCCGGTCAGCAGTGGATGGCAGCTCCCCACCCGCAAGCCACCCGCTGACTGACTGTGTACAGTATGGTTGTACACCCATTGGTCTGGCCAGCTGCAATAATGGGCGCAGCAGCAGACCGTACCGTACTACACAGTCCTGATATGTGAATGGATCCATTCCACTGGACCACCAGGGATAATTTAAGGTGTTATTTCTGTACTGATGCCCACAATCGGGCTGGAAGCGGTCCACTGGACCACCAGGGATAATTTAAATTGTTATTTCTGTACTGATGCTCGACCACCAGGGATTATTTGAAAGGTTATTTACATACTTGTGCCCGCGATCGGGCATTGGGGTACTTTGCCGCGATGTGCAGGGGGCATTGGTCCCTGACGGCTGCAGCCTGGCAGGGCGCCAGGTGCAAGTCGCCGGGGATCGGCACACCTGCATGCAAATGAAGCCATAATGACATGCTAATTGCCCCAGTTGCGCCTTGCATGCATTATGGCCCAATTTGCATATCCACCACTGAATAGCGCGGTTCCTGCACCTAGCACAACTGCACTTGCACTAGCGCATCCCCCTGCTCCTCTCTTGCCACTTGCGCTGGTACAGTGCCACTGCACCATGCGCAATGCGGGAGGCCACGTTGCCATATTCAATGGTGCTGAGCCATGGCACAGCACCGTTGAATATTGCCCAGTACACTCTCTGGCACATCCCAGTTGCGCTGCATCCAGGCTTGCGCCCCTGCCTGGCGCACTCTGAATATCCCACCCTGGGTGTACAAAAACATTTGTTACTTACTATTTAGTGCAGTATAGTAGATTGTGTCAGACTGATTATGTTGACTTGCAAGCTGAAATTTTCTGTAACTACAAATTCCACAATCCATTGTATTTGACACAAAAGCAGGGCTGCAGCAGTTGGAGATTCAGTAGCCTGCACTGCATGCTACAGCTTTTATAAGCGCTGATCAGATTTTTGCTAGTCCCACTATTTTCTTGGGGCTAAGTATGGCTACGTACAGTCATCTGGGAATGTACTTAGCTGAAGAAGGACAGCAGGACCAGTAAACAAAAGATAACAGCGTATAAAAAATCTCGCATGTATTGCAGGCTACTGAATCTCCCACTACTGCAGCCCTCCTCTGATGTCAGTTGCAGGGGATGCTGGGACTTGTAGTTATAGAAGATGTAAGCTTGCAAGTGAGCAAAATCTGACTGACACAATGTACTTTACTGCATGAAATAGTAAGTAAAAAAATGTTTTGGCACACAAAGTGCACATTGGTACAGTACCAGCCCCACACTTGAGTGTGGTGTTCTTAGTGCTGACTGTTCCACTTTAAAAGAGGGAATAGCAAATTAGACAAGGCAACCAAGATGTTGTCTTCTTCTGATTTATATAAAATTACCCCAAAAAGTTGTCAGAGCAGAATAATGGCATGGCTGTTTATTTATTTATTTATTTAGTTAAACATCAGTTTAGAAACCTTTGAGCCAGAGGCTCATTTACAAAGGTACCTCGTCACAAAGAGGACATCAGAACAGTAGTACAAGGGACACGGTACTTACAAATAAAAAAGTTACAGTTCAATTACAATTTTGTTACAATAGAATACAATCTCCAATGAAGCAAAAGATAACAAAAGGTGCAAAACTTATGGTCGGGAGAGCTGGTGGGGGTAGAAGGGAGGAGATAGGGAGGAGGAATTAGTAGGGAAAGGAAGGGGGGCTCAGTGAGCATTGTCAAACAGAGTATATATATTTTTTTTTACACTAGGCTAGCAGCAGTTGCATTTGAGAGAGCTAAGCAGGAAGTTTCTGAGCCTGGGCTTAAAGCAAGCTAAGGTTAGTGAGTTTGAGACACTGGCAGGAGGGAGTTATACCAGTGGGGCGACGGTAGGGAATGCCCTCTGACCTTGAGAGGTCCTGGCTCTCGGAATAACTAGGGTAGCTCTTGGCCAGACTGCGTTGCGATCAGGATCGGTGCAGTACGGCTTAATGGAGTTGGATAGGCCTATGGGGGATAGGCCAATGAGGCTTTAAAGGTGAGCTGGCATGTCTGATACATGAGTCGCTCTTCCAGGTTGAGTAGGGTAGCCAGGGTGTACAGCTCCATGTGTGAGTGAGTCTGGGAGCACCAGTGATAAGTCTTTAGGCCTTATTAACTGTGAGGCGAACCTTGTTGAGGGCAGTCTGATCTGCTGAGCCATAGACCGAAGGCCATAGTCAATGAGAGACATGACAGAGGAGGTGACAGCCAGGCAGAGGGCATCAGGAGGGAGGCATTTCTTGTGCCGGTAAAGAATGCTTAGCCATGAGTTGGCGACAGAATTTAGGGCAGATATATGTCCATGGAATGAAAGTGCAGGGTCAAAGGTTATACCAAGATATTTATAGGACTGCACCTGGTCAATGACGAGATTGGGTGTGGAGTGGACAGCTAAGGGAAACTTGCTGTACTTATTTTGGGGGTGGGAGAAGAGCCTCGTTTTTGTTTTCTTAAGGTTGATAACAAGTCGGTGCTCAGTGAACCAGGTAGGTGCAGAGTCAAAGACTAGTTGGAGGGAGTTCTGTAGCAGCATGGGGTCATTGTGGGAGGCAACGAGAACAGCATCATCAGCATAGAGAAGCATCTTACCCGTACAACTGCTGGGTAGGGAGTTAAGAAAGAGTGAGAATAGTAGGGGTCCAAGAATTGAGCTCTGCGGCACCCCAGAGCGAATGGGGCATGTTTCAGTGAGAGTACCATTGACTTTCACACATTGGGAGCGGGTGGAGAGATAGCTGGTGCACCAGGAACAGGTCCTGAGGCAAAGCCTATTAGGTCAAGGGTGGAGAGCAAAGAGGATGCAAACGGTATCAATGCTTTGACAGGTCAATGAATATAACACCAGCCAGGGCACCAGAGTCAAGGAGGCATGGAGGAAGTTGGAAAATTCCAGGAGTGCTGTATTGGTACTATGACCTACTCTGAACCCGTGTTGTTCAGGGCAGAGAACATTGTACTTACAGAGGTAGTCGGAGACTTGGGACACCACAATTTTCTCTAACGCCTTAGAGAGGGGGGAGAGGATTGAGATGGGTCAGTAGTTACCCGGAAGAGTCCTGTCACCACCTTTATGGACAGGGGTAACTGTGGCAATCTTCCAGGCAGAGGGGAATTGTCCGAGACAGAGTGATTTGTTGAAAATGCACGTAATAGGTGAGAGGACCTGATCCAGGACCTGACGTAAAAGGCAGGGATCAAGTGAGTCATTACCGACGGTGTTACCTTTTAGGCCTTTTAGCAAGTAAGGCCTAGCTTCTTGCATGGTGACACGACGCAGGTGGAAAGAGGGGCGGGCAATGGGTGGTGGTACAGATGGAGGAGGTGGACTGAAAAAGTTACCAGGAAGTACTGAGCTAAGGTCGGTAAAGGAGTTATTGAGGTGGGTGTCAATGAGGGCAGGGTCAGAGGAGACAGTACCATTGATGTTGAGAAGAGAAGGAGAGGGGGACTGGGAGTGACCATTCAGTTGCTTGATGTTGTCCCAGAAGCACCTTTGGTTCCCCTAGGAGGAGTTAAGAGAGGCTTGGTAGTATTCTGCCTTTGCTTTGCGGATGGCCCAGGTGCACTGGTTGCGGGCGGCAGCATAGGACTGTCTGTCAGCTGAACGGCCAGTAGCAACAGCAAGGTGCCAAAGGTTGTCGCGTTGCTTGCTGCTGCAGTAGGGCAGGGTGATTGAAGGGGCATGTTTCACTTTGGACCTCCTAGCAGTATGGGAGCAAAAGATATCACAGGCAAAGTTGAAAGTGCTTACAAAGAAGGCCAGGGCCAAGTCAATGTTGGTTGCCCTCGCCAGAGGGGACCAATCAGTGTGGGCAAGGAAGCGCTTAAGGCCTATGAGTCCCCAGGCCTAAGCCACCTTCAAGAGGTGGTTTGACCGGGATGAGGGCCGAGGGTTTCTAGTTGAAAAGCACAGGGAGTGGTCACTGAGGCAGTCAGGGAGGATTTGGATGTTGTGGATGCGGATTGGCCTGTTGGTGAGGACCACATCCAGGAGGTGCTTGTCCCCCTGGGGTTTTCTAGTAGACTGTGTGACCAGTTGAGTTAGGTCAATTGAATGAAAGCCTCACGGTGGGAGGAGGGCGAGGGGCAGAGCCAGTTTATATTCAAGTCGCCCACCAAGATTTGGTCCGACGAGTTGGGTAGGGAGGTGAGGTAGTCAATTAGTGGGCCCAGGGCCTGGGATTGGTTCTTGGGGAGTATGTAGGCTACGGTTAGGAATAATGGGCCTCTAGCTGGGTCAGGGGACAGCTTTAGAGTAAGTGCCTGGGCCTTATGGTCGAGGTCAGGCGGGGGGAGTGGTAGCCCCATGAGAGAATCCTTCAAATAGAAGACACAGCCCCCACCTCTCCTGCCGACACAGTCCAACCGCTGGAGAGTGTAGCTGGGGAGAGAGACATGAGAGTTAGGAGTGGCTGTTAGCTAGACACTGTTAACATTCAAAGTTGCAGATATATATGCAGATTAATTAATACTTGTGTCTGTAGGATACCTTCCATGGGGTTATCCATGGACGATTGGCAGTTATGCTCAGAAGTGTTTGTTTTAATTCCATTTGAAAGGGTCATGATGGTATTATAATGAATTCTGATTTGGGCCATACAACAGCAGCTGAGCACCTCACTAAGAAAATGGAATTAACTTAAAGGAACTGCAGGCATAAAGGATATTTAATCTTCAGCCCTAACACCATGAGTTATTGCCTGGCTTTCCAACTAATAGTGGGCTCTACAGCGTTCAGCAGCTTAGTTTAGCCAAGTCAAGTGAGACTGTGAGCAGCCCACTGAATATCCCTGATATACCCCAGGCTGTCTGTCTGCCTTTTTTTAGACGTTGTTGCCTGGCTGCTGCCATTGCTCAATCAAATAAACCAAAATGTAGCCGGGGACCACAGAATTTATTCGATGATAAAAAAGGTTAAGAAGGTGGTTGTTTTTTCGGCAGCTGACATGCAGGCACAGACTGTACAGTCAAACAGTCAGCCTATGTTCAGCCCGCCAAGTTTAAGGGCTGGCTTCAGGTTTTTGTGGGCCCTGGGCAATGGACCTCCAGTGGGCCCCCTCACCTCGACTCCCAAACCAAAATGCACCCAAACAAAAAAAATGTAGTAATATCATCAACACCACACAACTTATTATCGTCAGTCAGCTCAGTTGTAATTGTAGTGTAAAAAAATATGACTACTTTACTGACTCAAGCTGACTGGAAGTGAATGTGAAAGTAAAAATATAAAAGTTGGGTCAACACTGCCTCGGTCCACTCCTCACTCACTTATTTTGCTTGGGTAACCTGACTGAAGACAAGTGATCCTCCGCTGCCCTGCCTGTGGTGCCTTTCTACTGTTCAGATTCAAATAAATCAGATCAGAAAGTTGAAAACATTTGGCTTTGGAGTCAGTGAGTGACATAGCCGACCCATGTGGCGCGGACAGTTTTTTATTAGCTGTGGGCTGTGGCTCGCCTCAGGGTCACTCAGAGGCTGCTGGAAAAAAAAAGGAAACCTGTTCAATGTTTTTATATTGGCACAAATTGGGATGCAAAAGAAAAGAACAAAGCCATACACTACACATATGACAAAGTTATTAACTGTGTCTATCTGTGTTATTTATTCTCTAGTGGCCGCCCCATCCGATCATTCTCTGTGAATTCTACACCACATACCAAACCAGAGACAATGGCATCACCTTTTCAGTTATGTGGCTATGTCAAAAAAAAAATGGGACTCCAATACAATACTCCGATATGTTTCTACAGTCTGGTGCTGGCAACATGAGGCTCTGGACAGGTCTTGTCAGACCACACAGAGTCTGTGTTGTCCAACGAGGCCTGAGCCTTGCCAGCAGCAGATTGGAGAATAATATAAGAATATTTTTTTTTTTTTTGACAAGCCACGTAACTTAAAAATGATGGTGATGCCTGGTTTGGTATGTGGAATTCCTCCTGCAGCTGCTTAAAGCATTTTTTTTGGGGATGCCATTTTTTATTTGTTATAGGCTGGCATTGTCAACAACTCGTTCTCATTGCCCTAAAGTTGTCAGCCCATGGGGTGCCATACAAAACAGCAGCAAGAAACAGCATGGAGTGCAGCAACCCACAGCTTCAAGTGCCATAAAATGGCAAAGAAAAGCACCAAAACCTCTTTTGACTCTTGCCTTTGATGGTGACATGCATAGGTAGGTACCGGGGGGGGGGGTACAGAATAAAAGATCGGTGTGAGAGACGTACTAGTGGAGTTCCAGTCAAAAATAGCATGGCTAAAGCAAGGAATCCATTTAGGAAATAATTTGCAATGACCTGTAGGTGAATGACAAACTTTGATTAAGTGATAGTAAATAAACCTATGCTATGCACCACAGTGATGATCTCTGGCTAGCCGGGTGCAGAGGATGGGTGGCACTGGTGACAGTTGGGCAGCAGGATGCGACAGTGCCCAGCCCAAAAAGACAATAGGCATGCATGGGTAGGCAGAGACTGGGCAGTCTGTCAGTGGACCCAGGTGGGAGTTAAGGAAAAATCCTGCCTGATAGGCACGGAATAGGTTGGACTCTGGAGCGGGTTTTCTCACCTCCAATCCTATCCAGCAACATTGCCTGTCGGCAATTTGGTACCAAACAAGATTTAAAAAAATCACAGGTGTTTATGTAGCCTGTGGAACTTGATTGGTGGTTCCCCTATCATTCTGCCCAGCAGCCCTCCACTCCAACGGAATCACACCACCCACACCAAAACACTTCATCCTCGGGTTACTCAGATGAACTGCCGCTGTATTGTAGGCTGTAGCAGTTGAGCTGCTGAAATTAAACAAATGTTAATAAACTCTCTTGCTTGCTCCTGCTACTGCCACTGCACCTTTGGTTTTCCACTGCCAGCCACCCAGCCCAGTCTGACTGCCACACAATTTATCTCCTGGGTGGACGGGGAGGATTCTGTTACTTCATAGGGTGCGGAGTGTGGGTGGGGCCGCTTGTCACCGACAGGACTTAAATTTAATAACTGGGACCCCTGACTGGGGTTATCAGCATTCATTCATTGCGTCTTTGCTTGCCATTGCCAATAGGTCTGGTAGCGGAGGGATCGGGAGTCCCAGAAAGGCGGGTAGTGCACACAGACTCACAGTGAGCCCAGATGGCTAATTTCCAGAGGAGAGGAGAGGAGAGGTGATCCAGATACACAAACAGAGCAGGAGTGAGTCTGACTCCTAAATGGCAGTTTGCAGCAGCAGTGAGCAAGCAAACAACAAACTGAAAAATTACTTTAGGGATGGGGACGACCAGTTTCGCAAATGCTGTCACTCTCTCTCTCTCTCTCTCTCATTTGCATAGCCTAGAGACAGACAGCTTGCTTACCTGCTGTTTTCAGCCTTTTCCCTTTGTAAAGCAAAGCCTGATCATTTTTTTTTCAGCTGACTCCCCCTTTTTTTTTTTTAAACCCCGGGCCCCCTTCTGGTGTCAGTGCCCCAGGCAGTTGTTCATGTGGTTGCCCGGGTGCTGATGCCAGCACTCAGTCGTGACTGCCCATTGCCCGCTGAATCCCTGATATCATACAAAGGTTCCCTCATTGACTGGGTACTGATGAGCAACAGACCTGATCGAATCGTCTCCTCAGGAACCCTCCTGGACGCCATCTCCGATCACTCCCCAATCTACTGCATTTGGGGCACCTCCTCACCCAAAATCCCCTGCAAAGTGATCCAGATATGGGACTACTCAAAATTTATACTCAATGACTATCTTATGGACCTACAACACACTGACTGGTCCGGCATCACTGCCATCAAGGACCCCGTAGCAGCCCTCGACCTGTTCCTTGCACTTTTTGTCCCTCTGCAAAACAAACATGCCCCACTCACAAAAAGGAGGGTAAGGGGCACTGTCAGTAGGTGGCTGTATGGAGGCTTATTCTCCCTTATGAAATGGAGAGACAAATGCTGGGAGAAATAAAAGATCTCCGGTAACATTAATGACCTCCTTGAATATCGACAGCTTAGAAACTCCTGTAAAAGGGCCATCCATGCTGCCAAGAGTGAATACTGCCAATCTGTCCTACTAGCCACAGTCAAAAATCCTCAGAGTTTCTGGCATACCATTAAAAATTTGGTCGGTGGGTCAGCCAGGGAGCCGGTTGCTGACATGCACATAGTTGGAGTCAATTGCAACAACCCCCTAACTATTGCCAAGGCTTTTAATTCCATGTTCTCCCATGTTTTCTGCCCTCCCCACTCCCCCTCCCACCAAGCCTCCCACTCCAAAGCCCCTGAAGGAGCCCACCAACAGACCGCCTTTCTACATTAGACGGGTCTCTGTTATGGAGACCCAGAAACTCCTTATGGGCCTCTTCCCCCCCCCACACTGGGGCAAGACATGGCAGCCTTGAACCTAAACTGCTAAACCTATGGGCGCTCCTCCTTGCCTGGCCTATCTCCCATATCTTCAATTCTTCCCTTATCTCAGGGATCATCCCTGATATATGGAAAGTGGCAAAGGCTGTCCCTGTCTTCAAACACGGTGACCCCAAGGATATCAAGAACTATCGCCCCATTGCCATTCTCTCTGCTATCTGTAAGCTCCTGGAAAAGGTTGTTGCCTCACAACTCTCCCACTACCTACAGAGTTATGCTCTTCTATCCAGCGAGCAACATGGCTTCAGAAAAGGGCACAGTACATCCACCGCACTTGCAGTAGTTACCTCTGAGATTAGGACCGTGATAGATCAAGGTAAACTAACTGGTGCTATCTTCGTGGATCTCTAGAAGGCCTTTGACTTGATTGACCATTCCCTCCTTGGTACCACTCTGTAAGCACATGGATTCTCCCCCCCTGCCCTTTCCTGGTTCGACAACTACCATAAGGGCAGGCAGCAATACACCTACTTCAGTCGGGCTCTCTCTGACCCTGCCTCAGCTAACTGCGGGGTCCCCCAGGGTTCCGTCCTGGGACCCATCCTGTTTTCTCTGTTCATTAATGAGCTGCCCTCAGTCCTAACCCATGGGCATACCACCCTCTAAGCGGATGACCTTGTCATCCTGACCAGCTCCCAGGACATCTCGGTCATCAACTCCAGGCTTAACTCCAACTTTGAGCTTATCCACAACTGGCTTGAAGGCCATAAGCTGACCATCAACCTGGATAAGACCCAGGTCATGCGCTTTGGCTCGGCGGCCAAAACCAACTCCTGCCCTGCTCCCCTTATTGTCCATGATACCAATGGCACCCTCCTGCAGGCCGTGCACACCATCAAGTACCTGGGCGTAACCCTCCACCCGCAACTGGTCTTCTCCATGCGTCTTCAGAATGTATGCAAGGCCACAAATGTCAAGCTTGGACTTGCCTACAGAGCAAAAAGTTGCCTCTCCCCGGCTGCCAGGCTTGCCCTGGCTAGGGGGATACTCCCTCCCATGCTCTGTTACGGACTTGTATCCTTTGCCGCTCTACCACAATCCTGCCTCATGAAATGGGACACCGCTTACAATAACATATGCTGCTTTGCCCTCTCCGCCCCCCGACTCACACATCGCTATGAGCTCTACTCGCGCCTTGGGTGGCTTCCCCCCGATAAGCACCGCACCTTCGTCCTTGGTAACTTCACTGATGACATAGTCAGAACTGCCTACCCCTCAGTGCTAGCCTTCCCCCTCAAACACATAACCCCGGCCTACCACCTTAGATCCAGTGCAACCATGGATTGCCTGATTCCAAAAACCTGCACCCGAACTGGGGACCAAGCCTTCTCTGTCCAGGCGCCTAGACTTTGGAACTCCCTCCCTGTCGCTATCCATTCCTCTCCCTCTCATTCATGCTTTAAAGCGTCCCTCTGGTGCTTCCTTAAAGCAGCCTCAGCCTGTCTTTGTGCCACATAGTCCCCCGCTATGTCCCTCCCTGGGCCCCCCCCCAGTCGACTGGCTCGGGGATGATGCCCTTGAGCACTGCTTTAAATCTTATTGGTACTTGCACTTAGCACTCTCTCACACTTCCTGTTCCATGTCTAGAGGGTGGTCCTTGTCATTTCTGTACCCATTACCCCGGGCTCCCCTGACTGACAGAGGTTTGTCATCTTTGTTTTACTACCAATATCCTACCGTTGTGCTTCTGTTTTCTACTTATCAACCCCTGGTATGTATCTCATTGCTATTCCTCCGACATTGCTGCTGTTGCCTGTTGTCCTAAATGCTGTAATATGTATCTTATTGCATTTCAATCTGACTTATTGTTTTGCCTGATGTCCTATATGCTGTAAGCACCCACTGGCATGTGCCGGTTGCTCTTGTATGTTTTTCTTGACCTTGTCTGATGCATTGTCTGTATCCTGTAATCCTCCCGGGTCGCACCTGAAAATAGGCACTTGGCTATCTAGTGTGCTTACCTGGTAAACAAAAGCAAATAAATAAATACCCGGCCACGTCTGTGCCTGGTTTTGTTGCTTCTCCCCCAAGAAAAATATTGTGACTGCCCTCATACATAAACTAGTTTTACTGATCATTTTGCAAGCATCCAGTAATACGTTCACTTACTGCACGGCAGCTCTTGTAGAAGTGGGTGGGGGGGCAGAGGATAAAGCTACCAACTGTCCCTATTTTCCCAGGTTAGTCCCTATTTTAGGCAACATGTCCCAGTGTCCCCACAAGTTTTGCAAAATGTCACTTTTGTCCCAGTTTTTGCTTACTTGTCCCAGTTTTGTCCCCCTTTTTTTTTTGCTGACTGCTAATCCGTGAGTGACAGTTATTTCAGCACTATTGTGGCACTGCTCGGGCTGGACAGCAGTTTGCAGCTTCAATCCCTGTGCCTGTGTTGCACTGCAAGCATGTCAGTGGGAGCATGTTCCTTGATGTTAGATTAGAATGGGTAGTAGTGCAAAGAAACACATGTGGACGTCTGCCTGCCAGCAGCTTAGAGGGACTCCAGACAGAGAAGAGACTGGCAGCAGGGAACTAAGGTATCTGAACCTGATCAGCTGTAGGGAAGTGTGTGAAAACAATCTGGTGTGGTGGTGGGAGTCACTGAAGTGAAGTTTGCTCAGCAAATGAGGTGAGTGTAAGTGGGTTGGATGGGACTGTCAGGAGGAGCACTACATGCAGCTTGAATGTCTGATCACAATATAGTGCAGGTTTGCTTCTAATGAACTTTTTGTACATCATGGTTTGGAACTTGCTGCAGCAGAATGATGTATTGTTTTGATCTGAATGTTTGCTACTGGTGTTACTGAGGGGTGGCATGGCCAGAGCAAGCAGCAAAATTAAACTAATTGTGCGCAGCGTCGACTGCGGCGGTGTCTGTGGGAGTGACACGGTGGGGTGGGGGGGGGGTTGTCATGATCAGGATGAACTGTCCCAGTTTTAGACCTCAGAAAGTTGGTAGCTTTAGCAGAGGAGTATGGACCGGGGACAGAGAGCATAGCAGGTGGCAGGAGCCGCCAGTATGAAAAGCCGCATGGCAGGTAATGTGGAAGCCTGGGCCGAGGGGGCGGGGGTCAGAGGAGCAAGGACTGGGGACAGAGAGGGGAGCGGGCGATGGGGAATGGGGGGTGCAGGGTGGACAGCACACAGTGGGAGGGAGCGGGAGGGTTTAATTAGATGTAGGGGGGAGGGCAGCGGGAGCAAGGTAGGCAGCACACAGTGGCAGGGTTTAATTAGGTACCAGGGGGACGGAGGGAGCTAGAGGGTTTAATTAGATGCTGGGGAGAAGGAGGGAGTAGGGCGGGGCACAGAGAAAGCCGTGGCTGATGTTGAAGAGGGCGACTGGGCGGCGGTGGGGGAGGCGAGGACCGGCACAGAGAGAGCTGTGGCTGATGTTGAAGGAGGGAGGGGGTTGTGAAGTGAGGAGCGAGGACCAGGCACAGGGTGAGCCGCATAAGCCAACCACACAAGGTGTGGAGAGTGGAGCGCATAATATGAACAGGGAGAGACAGGGGCCTGAGAATGGTGCAAGGTCAGGTGTTGAAAGGTGATCAGCTGCTTGCTGGCCAGCGAAGCCCTCTCTGATTGGAGCAGCTAATTTCTTCAAAGTACAACCCAGCAAGCCGGGAGTTGTGTAACGGCCACAGTGTGTGGTGATTGGTATACAATGTCGGGCCGCTTGCAGTTTCAACTACAGTGGGTTCGGCAGTGACACAACCCCATGTACTTGTCCGAAAACATTTGATGCGCAAGCACAGCAAACGTAAAAAACTTGTAAGACAAAAATACTCTAAGAACTCCAAATAAAGGTTTAAGGATTGTTTGGTGTGACCCTGATGTATTAGGTACTAATCTGTTTTGTGCTTGTAAAAAGGTGACCCACATCTCATAATATTGAGGCAGTTTGTCTACTGCTTGACGTGACGTAGGTTCCAATAGATACATAGAAGCTGACGGCAGAAAAGGATCATGCGGCCCATCCAGTCTGCCCCTTTTATCCTACCTAATATAAACCCATAAACCCTCAACGGTCAGCCTCTTCCCCCCCAACCCTATCCAGTGATGTCTCCAGACCCTGTTCTGACTCCAGGTTTTCTTCCCTACCAGTTCTGGTGATACCCATGTGTCTATTCCATACTTTCTTAAATCCAGTAACTGACTTAGCTCCCACCACCTCTTCTGGGGGGCTGTTCCATGGAGCCACCACCCTTTGTATGAAGAAGTACTTTCTTATGTTCCCTCCGAACATACCTCCCTCCAATTTAATATTGTGCCTTCTAGTCCTTGGACATCTTTTTTTTTTTTTGAAAGATGCGCCCTTCCTTTACCTTGTTTATCCCCTTTTGGTATTTAAATGTCTCAGTCATGTCCCCCCTATCCCTCCTGATCTCCAGGGAGTTAAGATCAAGGTCCCATAGCCTTTCCTCGTAGGGCCTCTGATACAGACCCTGCATCATTTTGGTTGCCCTCCCTTGTACTCTCTCAATCGTATAAATATCCTTTTAAAGATGCGGTCTCCAGAACTGCACAACATATTCAAGGTGGGAGCTCACCAATGATTTATATAGCAGCATTATCACCTCTCTCCACCTGATGGTTTTGTCCCTCCCTATACAGCCCAACATGCTATTTGCCCTTCCTATTGCCCTGTCGCATTGCTTTGCCGACTTAATGTCATCCAGTATGATAATCCCCAGGTCCCTCTCCTACCTGGTTGCAGTGACTACTCCCTCCCCCCAGTTTGTGCATGACCCGTGGGTTTTTATGTCCTATGTACATGATTCAACACTTCCTTGTGTTAAATTTCAATTGCCAGGTTTCTGACCATTCTTTCAACTTCCCCAGGTCCTTCCTCATTGTCTCTACCCCCCCCAGTGTGTCTACCCTGTTACAGATCTTTGTGCCGTCTGTAAATAGGCACACCTTCCCTTTTAAGCCATCCACGATATCCCCTATGTAGATACTAAAGAGGACTGGACCTAATGCTGACCCCTGTGGCACCCCACTTGTCACCCTTCCCTTCCCTCCCCTGAGCGAACCCCATTTACTCACCCTCTGGTTTCCCCTGCTAAGCCTGTTTTCCACCCAGTTTGCTAATTTTGGGCCCACCCCCATACTGCCAGTTTGTTCACTAGCCTCCTGTGAGGGACAGTGTTGAACGCTTTGCTGAAGTCTAGATATGCCATGTCCACTGCCCCTCCCTGGTCCACCACCCTTATCACCCAGTCAAAAAACTCGATGAGGTTCTTCTGGCAGGACCTCCCCTCAGTGAAGCCATGCTGCCTCTGGTCCTGGAGACCACCGGTTGCAGGGTATTCCCCAATTCTCTCTTTCAACAGTGTCTCCATTACCTTTCCCACCACTGATATCAGGCTGATCGGTCAGTAAGTCCCAGCTTCTTCTTTACTACCACTCTTGTGCAGAAGCACCATGTCTGCTATCCTCCAGTCCCCTGGAACCTCCCCTGTGTCTAAAGATAGGCTGAACAGTGCCACCAATGGTCCCACCAGCACCTCTTTTAGCTCCTTCAGCACTCAAGGGTGTACCCCATCTTTACCCATTGCCTTGTCTACCCTTAAGCTGGACAGTTATTTGAGGACTCTTTCTTCTGTGAATGGACTAGTATACATACCCACTGACCCTGTAGGCTCCTTTTATGAAACACCAGGCCCTTGCCTTCCCTCTCCTCCGTGAAAACTGAACAGAAGTAATTATTTATGTAACCCCCCTGCAAATGGGGTTCCCAAAAGTCTTCCAGGAGCTTGCCTGAATGCTCCAAGTCTGGGCGGTGTTCGGCGTCTGAGCTGTTTAAATGTGGTTCCAAGTGAGTGCTATTTGAGCCTCCACGTACTGTCTCTTTAAGAGCTGTCTGCTTGCAGACTTAATTAGTTTGTATGGGGGGACTGTGTATTTAATGCTCGAATCCCATCCGAGCTGCTGGCTACTCGCTCCGTTTCTGCCATTGCTAAACGCGCAGAGGGAGCTTCACTGAAAGGTGTAACTGTCTGTTGGTAATCTGTTAGAGTGATAGTGAAAATATAGTTTGTCTAACCTGCTTTCCTTTCAGCAAGGACTGTGTAGTGTAACTCTTTCATTTTAGTCTCAGGCTGCCAAGTGGGACCAATCAATATGTGATAGCCCTAAAATGGAGACTGCTTGGGCCAACCAGAATAGGGACTACAAGCTGGGGCTTGCTCAAAAGGGGGCTGAATGGAAAAAGCCTCTGGGTAATGTAGTTTTGGAATCCTTGGCACCTTTTTTCACCAATAGAGGGAGCCTGTAGTGACTGACAAGGAGGATCAGCCAACCGAACTGGGAGGAAATCAAAGGAAATGCCCTGCTCATGTTACTGGAAAGTCAGATCAGTTGTGACAGTGAAGAGAGAAGGAGCTATGTGCATCTGCGGTGTGTAGTTTAGCGCGGGAAGTGCGTGTGAGGCACTGAGGTTCGGCCTGCAGCCATTGTGAGTGCCAGTTTGGACTGAATCCGAGTTGTGAGGAGAAAGAAGCACCAGAAGTGTGGAAACCAAGCTCACCCTGTAGAAGACTGGAGAAATTGCTGAATCGTGCTCGATCTGTCAGGAACTGAAGCTGCTGTGTGTGCTCCCGGGTATTCTGCAGTAAGTGCGATCAGGATCGAGGAGCAGCCTGCCTGGTATAGTACTTTCCTTTTACATATGAATGTGCGTAGTGCTTGTGGGGAATCGCTATTTCCAATCCCCTGTACTGTGTGCTGTGTGTTGAAGCTGGAAGCAAACCCCAGCTTGTCTCGGACTAAGTCCGTTTGCTATCAACTGCAGTGGGATCCTGTCACAAGGACCTTGTCTCCATGCCCTGTTGTTTCTGACAATCCAAAAGAACATCCACCATCCAGTTCTCAGCTTGGGTATTGTGAGTACAAATCAGGGTATTCCCCTGCAGCCTGTTTTCAATCACAAGTGTGTAATCTAATTCTTGTTGTTTTACTGCTTCATGGACTGAGCCATCCGGCTCCAGATTACAACTGGGTGTTGTGCATATATTCTCTTCTACAGGGCCCCATCCATCTGCACCTGCTGGTCAACCCCGGGCAACGGACCTGGCTAGCCCCCCCCCAACCTGGGTACCCAGAGTGTGACTTTTCAGACCCTGTATGTGTGTACAGTACTGTGATTTAATGCCACCAATTAACCTGATTTCCCCCTCCTGTGTTACTGTCCCCTAAATAAATCAGATTTGTTGTTGTTATACTATATACTGTCTGTGGTGTTGGTACTTATGGAGACAGTATTGTATTTTGCTGTGTATGTTGTTTAACCTTATTTTACAGGGGGTCCTCAGAGACGTGCTGTAGAATGAGTCTGGAGGGTAAGTGGTACTTTATGAGTGAACAGCGTGTATACGTGGGGTATTGGGGCTGTAACTCCTGTGTACTGTTTGAGCCACTAGAGGGAATAAAAGGGGGTCTCAGTGTCCCAGAGGGCTGTGACCAAGCTAGTCTAACCACTACAAACCCTGACCTCTGGGTGGAGGCACCCGCCATAGAACCTAGGCCCCTCAACCTGTCAGTAGTCAAGCAGGCAGGGGTAGTAGCCCTTGGGATAGCGCCACCTGGGGGTTACATTTAGTAAGTCTTCCTTCTGGGTATCCACCTCTACCTGAACCCCCCCCCCACTAGTCACACTATCCCTGTTCTAGACTTCCTTTTCTCACTGATGTACCTGAAGAATGTCTCCTTACCTTTCTTAACCGACTTGGCTATCCATTCCTCCATCACTGCCTTCGCCCTCCTAACTATCTGCCCTGCCACCCTCAGTTTCTCCCTGTACTTCATTCTAGCCTCATCCTTCTGTGTATCTTTGTATCTCCTGAAGGCTTGTTTCTTTCCCCTCACTGCTCTCGCTATCTCACCAGAGAACCAGAGTAGCCTCTTTCTTTTTTTTACCCTTGCTGACATGTCTGATGCATTGTTCCATAGCTCTTGCTATTCCCCCCTTGGTTGCAGCCCATGCTTCTCAACTCCCCCAGTTTCTCAATGCCTACCACGGCATCCTTGATGATTGCTTATTTTATTAAAGTCTGTGAGTCTGAAGTCCATGACCTTTGTCCTTGTGTGACTCATCTCTGTCCCAGTTCTTATCTTGAAACTTACCCTGTGATTGTCGCTGGTCCCCAGATTGTCCCCCACCATGACATCGGTGACACTGTCCCTATTGGTTAGTACAAGGTCTAGTATCACCTCCCCATGTGTTGGATTCCCCATCAAGCTGCTGTAGGAATGCTCCCTGCAAGAAGCCCAGTATTTCCCTGCTCCTGGTTGTTGCTGTTTCTGAGATCCTCCAGTCCACATCTTGGAGATTGAAATCCCCCACCAGCAGCAACGACCCTCTTTTAGCCATCCATTGCACTGCTTGCATTAGTTCCCTATCTACTTCTTCCTCCTGTGCCGGAGGCCTATAAATCACCCCTGTTTTCATAACGGCCCCTGACCGCTTCTTTAGTGTGACCCACAGTACCTCCGCTTCCCCCTGCTCCTCCTGCCCCACTGATGCCTGTGTGCTGTCCCTCACATATAGGGACACCCTTCCCCTCTTCCTTCCTGCCCTGTCCCTCCTAAAAAGATTAAAGCCTGGGATGGCCATCTCCCAGTCCTGGCTATCAGTGCACCAGGTCTCCATGTTGGCCACCAGGTTCAGCTCCTCCTCTGTTGTTGTGGCCTCTAGGTCTGCTAGTGTGTTACTCAAGCTCCTTGCATTTGTACACATTGCCCTCCACCAGATTCTCCCCTCCCTACTGCCCTCCCCCTCCTTCACCCCTACCCCCATTTGTGGGGAAATGCCAACTAGGTAAGCGCCTCTGATTATTACCTCCCTTTCTTCCCTAGCCTCATACTCCCTTCATTCTCAGTTTAAATTCATGGCCTTGGTTATGTACTCTTGCAGTTTTTCCCTCAGTACCCTGGACCCTGCCTCATTCAGATGTAGCCTGTCAATCAAATATAATCCTTTGTCCTTCCACCTGTCCCCCCATTGCCCAGTGCAGATGAACCCCTCCTTTGTGCACCATTCCCTTAGCCAACTGTTGAAGTCTTTAATCCTTTTTGTCTGACAGTACTGGCACTAGGAACCAGTAAGACTTCTGAGAAGGCTAATGGGCTCACCTCTTCCCTACAGGCCTTTGCCAAAAAAACAAAATCTTTGCTGAACCTTGCCCACCTCAGTAACCACTAAATCATTTGTATCTAAGTGAACTATCAGATGTGGTTTGCCCCCCCCCCCAGTTTCCTTACTTCTTCCTTTGTTTTATGCCCTGCCCTCCCAGCCTCCATTCGTGGTATGCAGAAGACTGATCTTCTCCTATCTGGGTCCCACTTCCTCAGCCAGTGTACCCCCCTTTATTAAGGAGTCCCTGTATACCATAACTTTCTCCTTTCTCTCTGTTCTGTAGGATGACCTCCTACTAGTATCTTGAGAACCTGCCCTCTCACTCTGCAGTTTTACTCTGTACCTGGTGTCCAACTTCTCTTCTGAACCTTTTTTTTTTTTTTGTCACATTATTCCTCTTGATTCCCCCTCCTTCCGTAGTCCCCCTGGTACCCCCTATTTTCCCCGGCTGTGCTCTTTCTCCCTGCCCCCCTTCTACCCCTTCTTCATCTTGCCTCTTGGCTCCTTCCAGATTTATCAGACCTTCTTCCTTCATTGCACACCCTCCTCCTGCCAGCTTAGTTTGGACCTCACCCCACATGTTTGTTCGAGCTCCACTCACCTCATGTACCTTCTGGTCCTCCATGTCTAAGTGGTGAGTACCTGATCGATGCTATGCCCCTGACTCCAGTCTCTATCCTAGTATTCCCTTCTGTTATACCCCTGCCAGTCATTTGTGCCACTTTCCCTTTTTCTTCTCACTACCTGCCAATCACTGTCCCTATTACCTTCTGATCTTGCTTCCAGTCCTTGTGTCATGCCCCAGACAGTACTCCTAATATAGCCCTCTCCCCAGCCTTCAGTAGAGCTGCCCCTCTCCCTTCCCCATTGCTCCTTACCCCATACCCCTGCCCCTCTTTCTAACTCACACCTCAGCCAATTTATCTTTCCCTAAGCAGTCTCAGACTCCTGCATATTGGGCACCCCCTTGATTTCCACATCATATCAAGGAACACTGCTTCCCCATGCCCATTACAGCCAACTACCCTCCCCCCTCTTTCCCTCCCCCAGTATCTTCCTGTCTTTCTCCCCCCATTTCCCATCTCCCCCAGTGCCTGCACTTGCCTGTAGAATCCCACATACTACTGTTTAGAATTGCTGGCCTATGTGAGATGACTTAATAGTGATCTGAGCTCCTTCAGTATTAGCACTCCTCATCCCTAAATATTTGCACTTTGTTTATAGTCTTTAAAGGCCTGGAAGAATTGACTAATTTAAACAAAAGTATCAGATATCAATGAGGCCCATTGAGACACGCCCTTTAGCTATTCCCTAAATATAGGGATGACCTGGGTTCTCCACTTCCTCAAGAGATAGAGTTTGGCTACAAGAGTCACTGCTATGGCACCCTTGGAAAGTAAGTGTTTTCTGGAGATACCAGGTTGATCCCTAAGATGATAAAAGCTGGGTTAAGCAGTATATAAGCAGGTAGGAATGTCTGGCAATATTGTGTGACCAGATCCCAGAAGGGTCTAATCCTCGGGCAGGAGCAGAGAATATGGGAAAGTGAACTCAACTGTTCATTACATCTCCAGCACATGTCAGAGGTGAGTACTCCAAAGCTTCTGAGAACCTGAGGGGTTCTATACCAGTAATGCAGTAATTTCAATTGTATGTGTTGCCCAGGTGCCATGTGCCTATGGGCTACTACCCCTGCCTGTTGACCCTATAACAGGTTAAGGGTCCTGGGTCCTGCTATGGTGGTGGTCGGGGATTCTGCAGTAAAGTTATAGTAAATAGCGTGGTGCCTCCAGCGGGAGAGAGATAAGTGTTGGGCTCGTTCCAAAGGTACCCGTGATCCCATGATTATTCAAAGGTACAGACACCTCAGGAACAAGTGCAAAAAGGCCATCAGGGCAGCAAAGAGTGACTTCTGCAAGTCCACCCTACTAAGCTCTGCCAGTAATCCCAGGAGGTTCTGGAGAGATATTAAATCCTTTGTCAGCGGATCCTCCCATCAGGGGGTTACGGACATGGTCATAAATGGAGTCTCCTGCAATAATCCCCACACTATTGCTAACTCCCTAAATAATCACTTCTCTGACATCTCTGCCTTCACAACCCTCTTCTCACCTGATGAGGTTCAGTCCCACCCCCTTCCCTCCACTCTGCTGGAGGGTCACCCTCCTCATCAAATGTTCCACCTCAGGGCTGTATCAGTTCAGGACTTGCAGAAATGCCTAGCTGGCCTCTCCCAGTACTCCAGTCCTGGCTTAGACAACCTGGAGCCTAAACTCCTTAAGCTTGGTGCTGCACACATTGCCTGACCAGTAGTCTTTATCTTCAAACTATCCCTTGGTCTGGGGACCATCCCAGACATCTGGAAAGAGGCGAGGATTGTCCCTGTACTGAAGCAAGGAAATCCCAAACTACCTGACAATTATCGACTGATTGCCATTCTCCCAACCCTTAGCAAGCTCCTTGAAAAGGTAGTGGCTGAGCAGCTTTCAGAATATATCCACTCTCATGAACTTCTGTCCCCAGCCCAGCACGGCTTTCGTAAGGGACACAGCACCACCACAGCCTTAATCTCGGTTACATCAAGTATCCGGACAGCCATGGACCAGGGCAAACTCTCTGGTGCAATATTTATCAACCTGTCCAAAGCCTTTGACCTCGTTGACCACAAACTGCTTGGTGCACAGTTGTGGTCACTTGCCTCTCCCCATGCCATGAAATGGCTAATGGGTTATCTACATGGCAGAAAGCAGCATACCTGCTTCAATAAAGTCCTCTCCGAGCCCCTCACCGTGACCTCCGAGTGCCTCAAGGCTCGTACTGGGTCCCTCCTCTCTCCTCTTCATCAATCAACTACCCATGGTTACTACCAGCTGTAGCGCCACCATGTATGCAGATGATCTGGTAATCCTGACTCACTCCCCAGAATGCCACTACCCTAAACCAGAACCTGACTGATGACTTTAACAGGGTATTGTCATGGGTTACTAGTCACAAGCTGGTCCTGAACCTGAAAAAGACACAGGCTATGCTCTTTGGCTCAATGGCTAAAATCAAAGCCTCATCAGCCTGCTTACACGTCACCAGCGCAGATGGATCCTCACTACCCATAGTGAGCTCCATAAAATATCTGGGGGTAACACTTGACCCCCAACTTGACATGGGTAATCATATCCTTAACATCTGCAGGGTGGCAAACTGCAAACTGGGTCTGGCCTATAGGGCCAAGTATAACCTTACACCGGCAGCCAGGCTTGCCCTAGTGAAGGGTGTGCTCCTTCCTTCCCTCAGCTATGGGTTGCACCTATTTGCTTGCTCTCCAAAGACACATCTCACCCGGTGGTACACTGCTTACATTAACATTTGTCGTTTTGCCTTGGCTGCCCCCCGACTCACCCACCATTGTGAGCTATATGAGAAACTCTGCTGGCTCTCACCAGCTAGATACCTTGATTTTGGTTTGGGATGCCTCTCTGGGAAAGTGTTCAGAACTAGCACCCCCCGGGGGCTGGCCCGGCTTAGCTGCCTTAGCTGAATCCCACCCCCTACCAACTTAGGCCTCTCACATCAGGGATGCTCAAAGTCCCTCCTACCTGGACCCTCATGGGGGATCGGAACTTTGCCATAAGTGCACCCAGACCCTGGAATTCGCTGCCTGTGGATATCCGAGCTGCCCCCTCCTTTCTGAGTTTTTGAAATTCCCTGTGGGTTTTCCTAAAACTAGCATCAGAGTGTAACTGCCCCAAACCTCCCTAGAGTAAAGTGTCAAATTGTTCTGTCTGAACCTCCTCAGGGTGTCTCCATTGAATTCCTGGTGATATTTTCCCCACTGTATCAATGACTTCTGACTACTCCTGCCTAAAAAGCCTTGGGCATTTTTACACCCATTATTGCTCCACGGTCATAGGCTAACCATGACATATTGCACCTTGGTCACTTGGTAGAAACTTGTACTACCAAGTGTTTCTGTTTCTATCTAACATGTGCATATTTAGAAAAATGTGATGAGCTGTGTAACCCCTAGATGGCACTATCCCAGGGGCTACTACCCCTGCCTGATTTGCCACTAACAGGTTGAGGGGCCTGGATCCGATGGCGGGTGCCTCCACCCAGAGGTCAGGGTTTGCAATAGTTAAACTAACTTGGTCACAGCCCTCTGGGACACTGCAACCCCCCTTTCTTCCCACTAGTGGCCCACACAATATATCAGAATTACCTTCACAGTATACACTTACCCCCAGGACTGGTTCAGGCACTGGGACCTCCTGTAAAATAAGATACACTGCAACAATCACAGTACAATACTTTAACATAGACAAATACCTCAGGCAGTATAACTTTGCTGAAACAAGCAGCTCTGATTTATTTAGGGGGAATATAACAAGGACAGGGGGAAATCAGGTTAATTAGCTTATCACTTTACTCATCTACCTATGGCTCTGTGCACAGGCCTATCCCTACCAGTTACTGTCCCTGGGTACCCAAGCCCTAGTGGCTAGTCCAAACCGTGGCAGCTGGTAGGGACCCTTTCACACAGAGAAAAGAAAAATTAGTTAAACAGTCAGCAGTACAGTAATTCCATTTGGATTTAATGTGGCAATTCAACAGGGAGTGACCCTGAATTAGTACTCACGACCTCCAAACAAGATAGGGTCCTTCAACGTCAGCAGGGCTACTCTTGAGCTCCACGAGACTCCTCACATATTTATATGACAAACTGCAACAGGAAAAAGTCCTTTAATGGCAGCAGGATTCACTTGAGCTACACAAGCTTCCTCACACATTTATATGGTAAACAGTTACAGGCAAAAGTCCTTTAATGGCAGCAGGATTCACTTGAGGTACACAAGCCTCTTCACACATTTATATGGTAAACAGAAAGTACTATACCAGGCAGGCTGCTTCTCTATCCCGATCGCAATTACTGCACAATACCCGGGAGAACACACAGCAGATTCAGTTCCTGACAGACCAAGCGCAATTCAACAATTTCTCCAGTCTTCTACAGGGTGAGCCTGGTTTCTACTCTTCAGATATCCTTTGATTCTCTTCACAGGACGGATTCAGTCCTAACAAGCAGTTACACAAGCTGCAGACCGGAACTCAGGGCCTTACACACGTTTCCCGACTAAAACTGCACACCCAAAAAGCACAGGGCTCCTTCCTCTTCACTGCCAGAGCTCAACTGAAACTCCAGCAGACAAAACGGGCACTTCCTTTGAGTTCCTCCCAGTTCTTGGCTGGATTGGCTGTCACTCACAATAGACTGCCCTGTTGGTCCAAAAGGCGCTCAAGTCCAAACTACATCTCCCAGAGTCACTGCCCATACAATCCTCTTGTGGCTGGCTCAAATTACGAGTCCAAGTTCTGATTCGTCCAAGGCACCATTTTAGAGCTACCTTAACCCACACTGATTGGTCCAGTTCAGCAGTTCAAAACTAGAATGGGGAACTAGGCAAACACGGTTCTGACTCCAAAGAAAGCAGGTTAGACAAACTGTATTTTCATTATTACTCTAAATGATTTCTGGCAAACAGTTACATCTTTCAGATAGGTTCCCTTTGCACTCCTAGTGACTGCAAAAATGGAGTGAATTGGCAGCAGCTCGAGTGGTACTCAAGCAAAGAAACACACAGTCCCCCCATACAAACTAATTATGTCTGCAAGCAGACAGCTCTTAAAGAGACAGTACCAGAGGCTCTAAAAACACTCACAGATAAATGGCTTAAACGCCAAACACCATTCAGGCTTGGAGCATTCAAGCAAGCTCCTGGAAGTCTTTTGGGAACCCCCATTTTCAGGGGGGTTACAGCTGTATATACACCTGTCCACGATCCAACTAGCCTAGGGGGTGTATACGACAATTGTTATTAGTTATATTATGACCAATCCAGTCCTTGAGCTATGCTCCACTCCTATGTATGATGACCTGTATATATCTGTCAGTTGAACTAACTAGTCTAGAGTGTATAATCTGAAATGTGCTTACTACTGTATGTTTCCGCTAACGTCAAATGATGTATTTCCCACATCTTTGTTTACTGTGACAAAAAACTGTACTCTCTTTGCCATGTCTCCTTGGCAGTTGTTCCTCATGTTGTACTCTCCCGGGTTGTTCCTGAAAATAGGCATAATATTTGTCTAGTGTACTTACCCGGTAAACAAAAGCTAAATAAATAAATAAATAAAGTAGCTAGTGGGTCAGGTGACTGCCTGGTGCAGCCCCCTGGATACACCTACCCACCTCCCCTACCAACAACCCCACACACTGGATAACCAACAGTTTCCCAGTACCCTTAATCATGTACACTTTACAACTGACAATCACAAGAACACCCTCCACACAGTAATCCCAAACAGTAAGACACAGCTTTATTGGGGTTGGGGGGGTAGGAATGGGGTACCTGAACAGAGTATAGCTGTGGGAAGAAAGTGGTTCATAAAAATAATTAAAGTGATATCACCAGGGCCCATAGGCCAAAGCACCCCCAGCTGCCTACCCCCACTAGTACCAGTGTAATGTCCCAAGGGTCTTTTTGGGTACCCACCAGTTGCAGGCCTGGATGATGCCACGGATTGGCTGGCTGTCGGGTCCCTAAAAACTTGAGGAATTATTATGTAGCCACCCCACTGTCCCATTGATCTAGGGGCTCCCAATGTTGCAAGAAGGAAAGGGGGGGCCTACCCGTAGAGACCCAGACCAGAACATCAAACTACCATGGAGAATAAAATGGTGTTGTCTTACCACAACTCGGGTCCTATTGCAGCATAATGGAAACTTCTACCCCTCGCCACTCCTCTGGATACTGCTTGATGGAACCGGAGACCTCCACTTTTCTCTTTCTTCTTTCGCTGTCCCCCACCAGCATCCCGGCCCAGGAAGCACCGACATCATAGGGACTGTAAACTTTAAACTCCCCCCAAAGAAATCTGGTTGGAAATTCATTAAGTTCTCTGGAATTCATCTATCTAATAATCTTTAAAAACACTCTCATACACTCAGTAATAAGCAACAAACCAATTTATTACACCTGAGATCCCAATGTTTTCTGCCAGGACCCAGGGGTTCTCATTGCTTGCTTAAAACTTATCAGCCATCTGGCTCTATGGAGCACAAACTATTTACAGAACAAGGGGGCAAAAGACTGAGAAAACAGATGTACTAGGCAGCATTCCACTCCAGGCAGCTAATAAAACCTCAGAAATTGCTATTAACCGAGACCTCCCTGGGACCTTCACTGGACCTTAGAGCCCAACCTACCCTCTGGCACTGGTAAGTTGATCTCTGATTTTACTTGTTCTTCACCATTTTTCCCTGGTCAGTCTTCCACCTGTTGGAGAAGTGAGCTGCTTCTCTCACCTGGTCCCGTGCCAAGGGACTCAGGAATTTTCCTTCCCTGACTAGTCCTGCCAAATCCTTAAGGGTGCTGGAGTCCCCTTAAACCATGGCCCAAGCCACACCCAGTCTCCTTTCCTCAAATGGGGGGGTTGGACCTCAAACTACTTCTGGCCTGTGTCCCACCACACCTTTCATCCTGTGCTTGCTTTAAGCTACCGGGTCCGGAGGGCTTCCCAAGGCCTGTCCCAACCGACTTGCAGCATGCCCGAACAGCTTGTGATCAGTGTCCCGAGGCCTGCCCCTCCAAGCAGGCCCCATAGTGGGTGAGAAGCCTCCGGCACCCCCTTACCCAGGCCTGTACCACCCTGCCACACCGGGAACCAGGAGGACAGCTGCCACCACCCTTCCCCTGGATGCATCCTGCCACAAAACCTCTAGTCCTGGCAGTCCAAGCCTACTTCCCATGGGCCTGGGACCCCACCAAGCTACCTCCTAGGGTACTCTCACCACCCCATTTCTCCCTGGGCCCCATCTGCCCCACATGATGCTGGCAGGCTAACTAATGCTCTTCCCTGCACCTCCCGTTACTGGCACCACATCACCATGCTCCTGGCACTACCTTGGAGTTATTGGGAAGGGAAATCCCCCCCCCCAGAATACAGCCCCCAAACCCGGACCGATGAGCTCCTTCCTGCCTGCCTGCCTGTCCTGCCATCTCACAGCCAGCCTCTTGTCTCCTCACACCAGCTCAGTCTCTTTCTCAGACAGATTTCACTTTTCTCTCTCAGCATCAGTTCCCCAGCTTAAGTCCTGCAGAAGGCCTTAAAACATTTAAGCTCGCTCAGTACAGATCCTGATGGTCCTATGTGGGTAACAGCCTATACGGAAAGATTGTTGCAAGTTTTCTTTGGCACCTCCGAGAGAAGTGCCAAGTCAAGCTTCTCAAGCTAAGCCTCTTAACGTTTGCTCTTCAAACTTTGTTTCCTAGCAATCTTTTTATTATATCTGGGTTATGGTGAGGTGAGCACCATTTCCCCCTCCTTTGCCTGAGACTGTGGAACTGGTTTACTGGATCCCACTGCCAGGACTGGACTGACTGTTGTCAGTTGTTGCGGAAATTATATTATTGCTCAAACTGAAATCTGACTAAGATCCTTTGGCAGATTGGACTTGATTTTTACAGCACCTTGCACTTTATTAGCTCTCCCATTTTTATCTGTTTTACATTTTGTGTATTGGGGTAAGGGGGTGGTAGAACTTATCTTTTTGGTAGGTGAAATTTGGGGGTTTAGATAGTGTGTGATTGCAGAGTATCTGTGTAGGGAATTTTTATTGTATTTAGTTGTGTGAATGGTGGATGAATGAGTAGTTAGAATTGTATCTTGACTATTAACTAAGGTTGTGTTTATTTAGTCAAAATTGTTTTTAATTGGGTTCTTCCAGTTTAGGCTAGCATTCCAGACAGTGATGTGTTGGGGCTTTGGCCAGGCATGAATTACCTATGCTGCTTCTCTCCTTCACAACCTTCGCCCCTTTACTGACCTCCTGGTTTCATCTACTGCTGCCAGGCACTGCAGGGAGGTTGGGATCACAAGGAGTCTGGTGGGTTGTTGTTGGTGGAGAGCAGCTGAGGAGGTTGTGGTGAGGAGCATTGAGGTTGTAAGATACAGGAGACGCCCTGGGTTTAAACGGGGCCGAGGGAGATGCCAGATGTATTTGGTTCCTGTACCCAGGGGTCCCACCGGACTGAGTGGGCAGGTAGCTAGAGGGCCGTCAGCCTCCTCTAATCCTCTTCGGGCAGTGCTTTGCAATGCCAGATCGATAAGAAACAAGTCCGCTATTTTTGCAGACTTTATTTCTTCTGTTGACCTGGCTTGCATAACGGAGACCTGGCTGGGTGATGATGCTGGTCCAGTTCTAAAGGCTGCCATCCCCATTGGGTACTCCGTAGTTCACTGCCCGAGGAAGGATCACAGGGTTGGGGGAATGGCCATCGTTTTTAGAGCTGACCTGGGCTTCATGGTGCATTCAGGTGATAATATCAGGTTCTTTGAGTGTGCTGCTGTGCGTGGGGATCCAGGTGGAGGTTGCAGGATTCTCCTTATTTACTGCCCTCTGGGGCCAGGAGAAGAATTCCTGCAGGAGATAGTGGACTTCATTGTCAACCAGGTGTTAGAGTCCCCCAGGTGTTTAATCCAATAAACATAAACATAATCCTAGGGGACTTCAACCCCTGGGTCGACGACGAATCCACGCAGTTTGGTTATGACCTCCTCCAGTTGGTGTCATCACCAGGCTTGACACAAGGAGTTGCTTCTGCAACCTACTGGCATGGCCACACACTCAATCTGGTAGTCCAGCTGGGTCTTGGGGTTGACAGGTTCAGGACTGATCGGGTCTCCTGGTCCGATCATTGCACCATGGGGCTCACATTAGGGACCCCCCCCCCGATAGTTCTTCCCCTGAGGAGATGGTTAGCTACTGCCCTTTATGGGATTTACACCTGGAAGGACTATTGGCATTGGCTGACCTATCTCGAGTTGAGGCAACTTGTGCAGTTGGCACCGGTGAGGCAGTGGCCACCTATAACAAGGTGGAGTCCGAAGTACTGGATGTCATCTTCCAGTTCATATATGATCCAGATCCTCTCACATGAGATCCCCCTGGTTCGATGGGGATCTCAAGGTGATGAAGATCAAGGGTCAGAAGTTGGAGCATTACTGGTGGAAGACCCAGCTGGAGGCTGACAAACTGGTCCTGCATACCCACTATGGTGAGTACCAGGAGGCAATCTCCTGTAAGAAGGCAGAATTCCTGTCCAGGGAGATTACAGTGCTGAGACCCCTCCTTAAGAAACCTTCCCTCAACTCAGACACCCTGGTGAATTATCGTCCAATCGACAACCTGCCATTTTTGAGCAAGGTTGTCGAGAAATTGGTGGCACAGCAGCTTGAGGATCGCCTCGTGTCCTTCAACGTCTATTAGCCATTTCAGTCATGTTTTCAAGCTAGACACAGCACAGAAACAGCTCTAATTAGGGTGCATAATGACCTACTCAGGGCTAAAGATAGAGGAGACACGTCAGTTCTAGTGCTCCTTGATCTCTCATCAGTATTTGACACTGTGGACCACGTTGTGCTTCTTGATCAGCTCTGTGGATTTTGTGGATTCGCCGGCACTATCATCAGGTAGTTTGAGTCATAGCTCTCTGATAGGGTACAGAGGGTAGTGATGGGGAAATTCTCCTCCTCCCCCAATGCCTCTGTCATGTGGCGTTCCACAGGGCTCAATCTTGTCACCGATGCTGTTCACAGTGCACATGCTGCCCCTGGGTGAGATCATTCGGCAATACAGAGTGGAGTTTCACTGTGGACAGAGGGTGACTGTGAAAAGGCAGAGATACTAAACAAATATTTTTGCTCAGTATTCACAAATGGAGAGGGGGAAGTACCGAAACCAAACAGTAGAAACACTCTAGATATGGGGGTTGATACCAACCCATTCACAGAAGAAAGGGTTCTGAAAGAACTCTTAAAACTGAAGGTGGACAAAACAATCACCATTACCAAAGAAACACCCTAATACTTTAATAGGACCGGGTGTAATAGTAATCTGACCAATAGAGGGCACAAAAGATCCCATACCTAAAAAAAATCCCAGCACTTTTTTCATAATTCACCAAAGTCCCAGAAATCATACCAAATTGTGCCACAGTGTCTAATGCTAACAGGCCAGAGGCCGGATTACATAACAATAAACACATATTATCAGCATAAACAGCAATAAACTGAGAAGGGCTATCTAAGGCTGGTGTAAGACCCAAAATTTCCCGATGATGAAGGAGCTCCCGAATTAAAGGGTCTAAAACAAAGGTATACAGTAAAGGGCTAATCGGGCAACCCTGCCGAACCCTCCTACAAAAATCAATCCCATCTCCCAATAGGCCATTAACCAAAGGAAAATTGTACGCAGTAGAATATAAAAGCTTAACCCTGGACCTAAGTTAGAAACATAAGAAACATAGAATTGATGGCAGATAAGGACCGCTTGGCCCACCTAGTCTGCCCATTTTCCTACCTAACAGATAAGCTGCAGATCCTAGTTAACCAACAGCTTACTTCCTCCCCCCCCCACTAGGATTGCCTTATGTCTGTCCCATGCATTCTTGAATTTCCCCACTGGTCTTGACTCCACGACCTCCTCAGGGAGGCTGTTCCATGCATCCACAACCCTCTCTGTGAAAAAATACTTCCTCATATTACCTCTGAGCCATCCCCCCTCTATCTTCAAATTGTGCCCCCTTGTTCTTGCACATCTCTTTTTCTGAAAGATGCTACCCTCTTGGACTTTGTTGATTCCCTTGAGGTACTTGAAAGTTTCTATCATGTCCCCTCTCTCCCTTCTTTCCTCAAGGGTATACATATTAAGCTCCTTTAGTCTTTCTTCATATGTCTTCTGGTGCAGACCCTGCACCATTTTGGTTGCCCTCCTCTGGACAGCCTCCATTCTGTCTATGTCTTTGCGGAGATGGGGTCTCCAGAACTGCACACAGTACTCCAGTTTTTCAGAAAACCCATACCGCTGAAGAACCTGAAATAAGAAACCATGGGAAACCTTATCAATGGCTTTAGCTTGGTCTAGTGAAATTAAATATCCTGTAAGATAACCAGTATGACTGCATTCACAGACATTCCTAAGGAGAATCAAATTTTGTTGGATGTTCCAACCTGGAATTGAACAGGTTTGTACAGGATGGATGTTAGCAATAGCAAGGCATTGAAGTCTATGACACAAGATAGCTGAAAAATGGTATAGTCTGTATTCAATAAGTTTATTGGCCTCCAATTTCCAATAATGTGCTTGTCACCCTTCTTATATAAAAAAATTGTCAAGGCATCCGAAAAACCAGGAGGCAAAGAGGTAGTAGTGAGGATCTCATTGTATAATTGAGTTAAGATGACACTAAAATCATCCACAAAAAATCTGTACAGTTCATTTACAAGACCATCCAGGCCTGGGGAAATACTCAGTTTTAAACGTCCAATTTCCAGCCTGACCTCAGCCTGAGAAATTGGAAGATCCAAAGCCCAAGACTGGGGAGAAGTTACCTGAGGTGGCCTAAAGGAACAAAAAGTATCCCAATTACACGTGGGTTCGAAAACCGAACCATGTTGCTTCTTTAAAAAGTGGTGCACTATACTTAACATTTCAGCATCAGTGTATTTCAGAGAGCCCATGGAATCATACAGGCTGTCCATAAGCTTTTTATCCAAAGCTTGTTTACAGGCCAAAAAAGGGTCTGAAACAGGAGAGGACTTAAGTCCATAAACCAGATCATTATGAAGGCGGGAGGCCTTCCCATAATGGAAATCCCTCATTTTATTCCGAATGATCAAAATTTGTTCTTGAATTCTAACATCCAAGGATGTAGGAAGGGACAATAACTTATAAAACTGAGCCCGATGCCCCAGATAAGCAATATACTCCTCAGACTGCGAAGTCTTAACAAAAGAAGAAGAAACTCACTGAAACTCAGTTTTAGTGTCAACCCACCAATCACGCCAGGAATCATACATTTCAGCCACTGATTGTCATCTATCTAGTGCCTGGAGAATGGCCTGCTGAAACCAAACCTATGTAAGCAAGACTGGGTCCAACTTCCATCTAGTAGAGAAGGTAGGAAAACGTGGGGGAATACAGGAGAGAGAAAAACACACCCTTAATAAATAGTGATCAGAAAATTCACATGGGGTCAGGCCAAAACTAATGGGAATCAAATATCAGGTAGAAAGAATAAAATCAATTCTAGTAGCTAAGCCTCCCCGTCTATAAGTGGGCCCAGGGTCTGAGTAAAGGGCTCTATATGTATCTGATAGGGAGGCCTTCACAATAAGTTTACGCAAAGCATGGGAATCGCAGTACACTTTGAGCTGCATCTGACTTTTAAATTTGAAATCCAAACTACAATTAAAATCCCCCCCCCCATATAATATGTCTAGAGATAAACAGATAATGCTCAATTTCACGGAAAATATCTATCCTGGCAGACTTGATTTGGGGAGCATAAACATTGATCAGTCGAAGGGGAAATCCTTTACAAACACAATCTAAGAGCAGGGCCCTGCCTGGAACTAAATCTACCAGCCGGTGAACTTGTACATGTGTGTGGAAAAAAAGTATTCCCACCCCATCAGCAGCATCAGAGCCATAGGACCAAAATGAAGGCCCTTGTGCCCACAACTTTTTAGTGTAATTAACATCAAATAAAGACTTCAACCTGGTCTCTTGCAAAAAAAAAGAATATCAGCAGAATGGGATTTACAAAAATGTAAAGGCCCCAAACATTTCCTTGAATTTTTAATGCTACAAACATTCAAGGAAAGGAGAGTCAAAGAAGCCAGAGTAAACTAAGATTAATGTTTATCTTTTTTACGCTTACGGACAGACTTCTTTTTTGATTCCAATAAATTTGGCCCCCCCTTCCTCATCAAGTTCCATACCTGAAAGAGCACCAGATTGAACAGAAACATCAGATTCCAAATCCCCGTCCTGATCCTGTAATACCTGAAAGGAATTGAGTACAGGGGGAGCAGGACCAGTAATCAATTGCTTGGTATGGGACCTCGTCGCCCTTCGTGGATGAGGTATTTGAAATTCCAAATCGGGGGGGGGGGGTGTCAGTATTGGAAGTACTAGGAAGGGAAGATTCTGTACTCACTGATGGCTGATGAACCTCTGAAATATCGTCCCCGGGTGACGCCCTGGAAGGCTGACGTACAGAATCACTAGGCAGGGCACCAGCAGAAGGTTCTGGTGCAGGAGAATCTAGGTCAGTAGGAGCAGTGTCTGCTGTGCTAGGCCGAAACCTATCTTGTGCTTCAGAGATGAGAGTTTCCTTATCCAAACCCCGCCCCCCCGTATTATTTTGGCCAGCATATGGGCATTGGTGATAGGCATGGCCTTGAGCATCGCATAGGTTACAATGGAACACATTTCGACAGGTACCACTGTCATGATCCAGCTCTCCACAAAGTGCACATTTGATTTTATCACATGCACTACTTACATGTCGGGCACTCCCACGCTTGTAGCAAGCCTTAGGCTGACCAGAGTAGAAGCATACTCCCCTATCTTTTCCCAAAACAAAACTGTTAGGGATATGTTGGACAACATCCCCCACAATACGCAGCTTAATTTTGAACTTCCAGCCCCCCATCCCTATACCTTCCCCATCGATGATGGGCTCAGGATTCCCCAACACAGTGCACTTGTTCTCTAACCAATACAAAATGTCTCCCACATTAACCCCTTCATTACGGAACATGATATTAACAGTTTTAAACAGAGGTTTTGTGATGGGAATAGCCCAGAAAGGAGTCCAAAGAGGAGTTGCCTTCAAAGCCTCATACTTTAACTAAAATTTATCCAGGCCTGCAAATGACCGAAAGCTGACATCGAAGGTGTCTTCCCCTCTAATGTTAATAAGGGCATATATGTCTGAAGCTTGAAAGTTCATAGAGTTTTTGAGCAGTCTCCATGCTACAAAAAAATGGTCTGGATGCTCCTCAAGCCCCCTCTGTACCACAGGCGAACAGCGTTTCTTCTTGGGGCCTGATCCAATCTATTATTTTTGAATAAATCAAAAAAGCGTGGACCAGTACGATATTGTTCTCTCCGAGGAGAAGGGGGGGCATCAGGAATCTCAGCCCCATCTTCCTGAACAGGAATCGACCTAGAAGTAGTCAAAGGCTCATTGCCATTACCTGGAATTCCAGTAACCAAATGTTCCAAATCCTCCGATTGAGCAGAAATCGCTGAAACTGAAGCCTCTTGTGATGAAAAAGTAACCCAGTCTGAATTTGGCAACCAGTGACCATCCTGGAGAGTCCAACCAGCTGCAGAAAGTGCTGATTCTTTGCTCCAGCCCTCAGAAAGGAAAGAGCCGACATCGGAACTTGACTTCCGCATTCCAAGACGCAGAACAGCTGATGAATGAGTCACTGCTGAATTCTCCGTAGTGCACCTTGAAGAGCAAGGCGTAGTCATGGCTGGGGAATCCTGAGTCAATCCGCCACTAGCTTCAAGCTGTCCCCCGAAAGGAACTGACTGCATCAGTGACTCAGTGAAAGGTAAAGCTACAGACATCTCTGCATTGCATACTCCCACTGCACGGTCCAGACCGTGCGCATCACCAGGTAGCCCCACAGTAACATCTCCAATAATAGCAGAGGACTTATTCAGCTCAGGCAAAACTTCAGAAAGCTTCATAGCCATTACAGGCATTGCGTCCGTCTCCATCGAGGGTTGAGCACAGTCTGCCATGTCGCAGACTAGCGCCAACAGCTCCCCCTACTGCCAACAATAGATTAGGGGAATTTCCTCGGTGTCCACCCAAATTTTCCCCATTCACTAAAATAACCACCAACAGCTTAATCTGGTTCAATGTCAGTTGTCATCCATCTGTATCCCCCTCCCCTGGAACAAGGCTGAAAATAGGCAGATTTGTCTAGTCCTCCTTTCCCAGTAAACAAAAAACTAAATAAATATTCATTACTCGCATACCCCTACCAGACATCTTGTCTGGGGATACTATTGGGATGAAAGTTCAGTGAAGACTGAATTAGATAGACAAATGTGTTGCACTCTCTGAATCCCTGCATGTTCACAAGAGGACCAGTGGATGGGTTTCTTGTCTACTGTAAGATTTGAATTGTTCCAGAGAGGTGCCAATTGAAGGGGGCCAAATACATCTTAAGGCACAAGTCACACCGAGGTGGCTCAAAATGACTAAGGACTGGTCCAACAAGCAAAATAATAAACTCACAGTCTCTCAGGAGCTTGGATTCCTCAGTCTCCACTTCCCAAAAGAAGGAACACATAAATGGTGTCTAGGATAATTCTTTGTTGTATAAAACAACAAACATTATTAGTAGGTTTGCTGGCTACACTCTCCCTCAAGGTAGCTTCAAGGCTTTGAGAAAGCACTTGGTAAAGCACGAAAATGTTCGGCTACCATGAGGGAGAATGCATCCAGCAAACCTACTACCGATGTTTGTTGTTTTATACAATAAAAAATTATCCTAGACACAGCATTCATGTGTTCCTTCTTTTGGGAAATGGAGACTGAGAAAGCCCAGCTCTTGAGAGACTGCGACACCTTTAGGGCACAAGTTGTCTTTTTCCGGTAAGACAGAGATAGGCCAGAACTGGATGTTGGTGAATGCCTTGTGGAGGTTTTATATATATACACACACACATATGACTTGTGGAGGTTTGGTACTGTGTGCGAGTGTGTGTGTGTATATATATGTATGTGTATATATATATATATATATATATATATATATATGAAGTTAGTAAATTTTGCCTTCTATAGCCAGCCATTGTGGAAAATTGTTTCAATATCCATTTTTTAGTGCATCTAGGAGTGTTGAGAAGTTAGCTTTGCAAATGTCTGTGAGAGATTATGTTATGTGAACTCTTAAGTATGTAATGCCTGTAGCAGACCATTTCCAGCCTGTTTTCCGGAACAGCTTCTGGGTACACTTGTCATTTAGCAGGAGGATCTCAGATTTAGAATGGTTTATGTACAGCCCTGATACCTTGGAGAAAGTACAAAATATCTGTTGTAAGGGAGAGATGGCTTGGGGCACATTACGCATTAGGGTCAGCAAACCTTTTGTGTATGAGAGTGACTTATAATCAATGTTTTTCACTGAGATCCCTGCAATGCTAGATTTCTGTCTTAAGGCTATAGTTAGAGGCTATATAGCCATAAGATAAAGGAGTAGCAACAGTGGGCACACCTGGCAGGTACCTTTGTGTAGGAAGAAGGGTATAGATAGTGTATTGTTGGTAATGACCCTGGCAACCAGGGACTTGTATTAAGTTTGAACCCCAGTCATGACATAAGGTCTGAGCCCCATTGTTTGCATGACTGTGAACAGATTGCACTATCTGACCGAGTCAAAGGCTTTCTCAAAATCAATAGTTAGAGCAGCTGCTAGGGTAAAATGTTACCACATGGTGGAGGTTAAGAAAGATTAGAAGGTGATTGAGCTAAGTCTGCCCTTCATAAAGCCCATCTGTGATGAATGGATAAGTCGAGGGAAGAGATGCCCCTAGTCAGCATGCCAGAACCTTTGCCAGGATCGTGGCATCCACATTTATTAATGAAATGAGGTGGCAGCTGCCTGGTGAGATATGGTCTTTACTTTTTGGGGTTAAAAAACACGATTACAGCCTCCCACACTGCTGGAGGAAGGGATTGGATGTTAAGGGACTGTAGAATAGCTTGATGGATTGGGGGGCTACCTGTTCATGTAGTACCTGGTAAAATTCTGCCAGGAAGCTAGCCCCCCCCAGGAGATTTATGCTTGTTCATATCTATTATAGCTGAGCCAACCTCCTCTGTGGTGATAGGCCTGTCTAATTGTGAGATTTGCTCCAGGGGAAGATGAGGGCAGGTCAGGAGTCTAGCAAGGATGAGATAAGCTCAGATGTGGGTGGTGAAGAAGAGAAGTAAAGTTTGGTATAGAAAGCCTTCATAATGTTGTTTGTCTTAGTCCTTATATTGCCCTATGAAGTCCTAAGATGTGACAGTTAGCCTGTTGCTTTTGAAGGTGGTAAGCTAAAATTTTACCAGATCATTCACCCCCTCCTCAATATTTGTGTTGAAGATGTAATAAAGCTAGTTCAGCCCTTCTGGAGTAGTGTGAATTTAATTTTGTACATACAGCTAGCATCTCTGCAGGGTCTTTCTGTGGGATGGCTTTATGTTTCTCTTCCAGTTCTTATAGTTTTCCTTCCAGTTTCTGGGCTTCTGCTCCCTCTGCTGATGTCTATGGGTAGCATAACCAATAATTGTGCCCCAGAGGAAAGCTTTTAGGGATTCCCATAAGACGCTGTCTGAGATGTCTCCACTGTTGCTGGACAGCAGGAAATTTGTAATTTCCATATGTGCCCATGAAATAAAGTCAGGGTCCAAGAGGAGGGATGGGTCTAAATGCCAAGAAAAGGATTGGGTGAAGGGGAGCCCCATACAAGAAACATAGCTATCAGCGCATGATCGGAGATTGTTATGGGGTGGATATATATATATATCTGTCACTAGTTGTGTAGTTGCAGGGTTGGTCAACCAGAAATCTAAATGGCTAAAGGAGTGATGTGCTCGTGAGAAGTACGTATAGTCCTGATGGGGCATGACTGGTCAGAGAGCATGTTCATGGATTAGATCTTTCAGCACATCAACTGTTTATCTGTAGGGTTCTATAGGGGGTCATGGAACAGTCTAGGAATGGGTTAAGAGGGACATTAAAGTCCCCCCATTGACCAGTGGGCAAGGAGGGTAGTTAAAAGCTGAGATACATTCATCACAGGAGGAGAAAAATTGAGTATCATCCCCATATGGGGCATATACATTACTCAGAGTGCGGGATCCCTCAGGGGTCCTAACTTTAACCATCACCCATCTGCCCTCATCATCTGCACTTGAGGAAATCAGCTGCCATTAAATTGAGCCCCCCATTTTGCTGATTTAAAAGCACTATGTACCTCCAAGCCTACCCATTCCTTTATTTGTTTACATGCTTCAGAGGTTAATAATGTAGTCTCTTGAAGAAAGACCACCTTTAGGTGGAGCTTTTTTAGGAGTATCAGAACTTGTTTTCTCTTTATTGGGGAATTTAGGCCCCTTACATTCCATGAAGTACAAGTAATAGCTAACATTATGGATATTCAGCAAAAATGGTAAGCACACTGTTATGTAAGTGTTATTCACTTCTGTATTATTTTACACAGTAACACTGCCACAGCACTACTATAAATATGTATAATACCTGTAACTATGCAAAGCTGTATTCTATGCACCTATGTTATCTGACTGCCACCTATTAACATGTCTAACACCACTGTAAATATGTAATATGAGTGTAACTATACTAAGCTGCTGTATGACCCTAGATCCTTTAGAAATAGGCTTTGCCTAAAGGATTTTGTGTGTAATAAATAGCTAAATAAAATAAATTATGGTCGACCAGATTATAAACCTTTCATCTCCCTCCACCCTTAGGTCAAAGCCCTGGAGAAAATAACTGCCAGACACTCAAGCGAGCTCCCTGTCAGAGATGGTCCCTCCCAGGTTCAAAGAGCCAGCATAACATTGAAGGAACAAAAGTTAAACTAGAGTATTCCCTTCCAAATGTGAATCTACTACCATAACTTAAAAGGAACTCTTGTAATACAACCATTACACCAAAAAGTAGAACATTCTGAAACTGGTAACCTGTAGACGTTGTGTGCCCGAGCACTCCATGATCACATGTTTAAGCTGCAGCTGCCTATACAGGTGAGCTAAGCAGCAACTATGGGGCCAGTGCAAGGCACAGTGGTCACAGTCTCACCCCCAGACACAACCCTGGAAACACAGAACCAGTCTCCTGAGATGTAAAGATAATTGGAGTTCACAGGCATAAATTTATTTATCAATCGATATCTGCAACTACCTTAGTGGAGCTCAATAAAGCACTGCAAAACATAAAATGCCCTTCCAGGAAAGTTTTTCATAGATGACATTAGGACCTTCTGTGCCCACTGCATTAGTTGAAAAGAAGCTCCTCAACTGCCACGCCATCCTCAATTATTAACTAAGACCCCAGACCATTTTTTAAGCTTGTGTTTCTTAAGACCCCGGAGCTTGGGTTAGAATCAGTTTCAATCAATCAATCAATGAATTTGTCTCCTTGACTGTAGGGTGGCATGAGCTAGGTGCCATACCTAATGCAAATTATAATGTGCCCTCCCATCAGGGGTTTAAGTGCTACAGGAGACATTGGCTATGTGTTTCTTAGGAATGATTGACACTTTAATGAGACTTTTCCATATTATTTGAATTAGGATACTGAAGGGCTGTCAGGGTTCAATGAGATGGCAGATCTTAAATACAATCTGTTGGGGTTGGGCAAATGAAAGCTCCAGTGCAGGTGGGTGGCTGTTGTTGTATTCCCCCAGAGGAAGTGTGCAGATTAATGCCTATCATTGGAAGGAGCTTCCCGCCAGGTCACACATTTGTGCAGTCAGAGCCATGCATAGGGACAAGCCGTTCCCACCATAATCTAGAGTTGACAGGATCAGGAAAACACACGTAATAGCGACCACTGAAACCTTGTTTACCATCAGGGCACTAGGTTTTGAGAACATATGAACCAGAAACTCTTATCAACTTTTGAACATATTTTGTCCCAAACAGTCATACTAGAATAAGTAACTTAGAGTTAAAAATCGATCTTGGAACATGAAAAATTCAGCTGCAAGTTGCGGTGTGTAGGTGACACTTTAAATGGTCAACTGTCTCTGCAGCAAACTCAGAGTACCCTCAAAGAGAGAGCTATTGAGGGGATAAAGATTTTTTGACCCTTGTATAACGGGACTACTTCAACAGATGTTAACCTTTAAGGCGATTAAGAGAAGTGTCCCCAGAGGCTATAAAAAGTACCCCCTTTCCACTAGCCCATACATATTAAAACCTTTTAACACCCTTTTAGGCAGTCTTTGATTTTGCCTCGTTCAGCTAAAGCATATGTGTCAGTGGTGATTCCAAAAGTAGTCAATACCATAGGTATACAAAATCACACATGCCCCCATAATGCAAAGCATCATGGGCTGCATATGCAAATCACCACAGAATATTATGCTGGTTCAACTTCAAGCAAAAATGCATAGGTTATAGTACCACAAACAAAATGGATATTTAGGTTGAAGCCGACAGGGCCCTTTTAACTGCAGAGCATCTATGTCGGGCCTAATTTGTAGAAGTGATGGATTGCCCAGACTCGGATCTGAGGGTGGAGGAAAAAGTATGCTAGTCCCAAAGGTGTATAAAACCCACCATTTTGAGCCATTTTTAATGGGCATCCCTTACCCTGATGAGCCATGCTGAAGGTTGTCGCAGGAGCAGCGGTAGCAGCATACGAGCGAAGTCACAGCTCCTCAGAGCTTGGTGGAGTACTTAACGGTAATGTAATGAGTTCAGGTTGAGATATCAGCAGTTGCTGTGGTGCAGGTTCATTCAGCTGGCAGCCATCACAACAGAAAGTAATGACTGATTGTGAAATTCCTGAAGGTTATTATAGCAAGACTAATTTGCCAGATGCTGCAAAAAATACTCCTGAGTCCAACAGTGCCCCAATACTGGCAGTATCAACTGCCAAACATGACATGACATGCTCCCTGCACCTCAGGAAAGACATTCAGATATTGGAGCAGCAGCTCCAGTTCAAAGCAAGGTGGCAAATGTCAAGTGGGAGTCTGCTCCGTGAAGGCTACAACAACAGCTGCAGGGTTTCAAGCATCTGGGAATGGGAGTAAAGTTGGGGGAAGATAGGGCATCTACCAGAACAAGAATCTCAGAAACAAGCCAGCAGCTGGGCCTATGGCACATGCACCCTACAATAACACCTCACCACATGTCCAAAGGAAAACCATGGTCCACGGAGGCATCTCTTCTGGTGGCTGGATGGGTTAAAGCTAGGGCTGCTTGGAATTGCAGAATCAGAATAATCAAATTCCAGTCCGATTTTCTGTTTGTCCAGTTTTGGGTAGAGATGCAGTGAAATTAAATTCCCCCGGCGAAGTGAACATGAAGTGGCCACTTCGCATTGTCCCAGCGCTACGCAGAGTGACCATTGTAAAGTGCTCACTTCACTTTGTTATATTGACTTCGCATTGTCATTCCGCCTTAACATGAAGTAAGTGAATGACAGCACTATAGGCAGCCCCCCCCCCACACATCACATGGCTTACAGTACTGTAAGTCTCATGCTTTAGCCAGGCAGGGAGGAAGTGAGTCATAGAAGCAGATACTTTCACTTTCTCCTTTGCAGAGGTATGGAGAGGAAGCATTTTGTGGAAAGGAGAGTTCTTGGCTGCTTGTTCTGAAAGTTGATCAGTTTCAAAACCCAAAAGCTTTTTTAAAAGCAAATTGTTTAGTTTTTTTTTTGTCAGTTCATTTTTCCTTTTTGGTGACTAATTTCTTTATTTTATAAGTTTTAGCGTATGTGTGTGTGTGTGTGTGTGTGTGTGCCTGTGTTGTGTGAGTGTGTATGAAGTTGGGACTCATCGGAGAGGGAAGAAGTGTTTTTTTATTTTGTATTGCAGGATCAGGGACAGTATGTGGCCTGTGGCAGGAGGGGGGCAGTGCGCACCCATGGGGAGCGTAGCTGGGTGGAGTTGGACCAGTCCAGAGTGTTTGGTCATCATCCCCCTCTGGATGCAGCAGCTGCAGCACCACCAGTGCCACGTCCAGCAAGTCCGCCACTATCACCACCACCAGTGGCAGCTGCAGAAGCTCCAGCAGCACCACCTGCACAGCAGCAGGTAGAGCCCCAGATCCATGAACATGCTGCTGGCAGTGCATCTGCCCCTCCAGTGCCTGGTCCCCTCCCACAGATCGCCAGTTTAGCAGTTTTTTAACTGTGTTGAGGTGACAGCAGCCTTGTGGTGTGTCTGCTCTGTGGGGTGCAGGTGCACTGTGGCCCCCGGGGGACACATCTGGGGACCGGGGACCAGTGCACCCATGTGTTGAACCACCACAAGGTGGAGTGGCAGGCTGCCATAGAATGGGCCAGGCCTCCACCTGCTGGCCATTCTGTAGCAGTGGCAGAGGGAGCTGCTGTTGTGCTTCATCGCAGCCAGAGGAGGGCCACAGCAGCAATTGCTACAGTACCGCCACCAGCACCATCCTCACCACCGCATCTACCTGGTGTTCCCCCACCAGTGGACCCCACAATGCCTGCAACTCAGGCAGACATAGGACTTTTGTGGGCCATGGTGGAAGAGAATAATGAGAGGGTGGGTGCTGTGCAGCAGCAGTTGGAGCAGATAAAGTAATACCAGTTACAGATTGTGTTAATGCTCATCTTGCTGCTGGACCATCAGGGGATCCCTCATTAGCTTTTTTTCAGCACGCCCCCACCGCTGTAGTGTTTTATTTTTTGTTTAGGTTTAATAACAAACAGGGGGAAGGCCACAGTAGTAGTTTAAAGGGAAGCAGTCAGCAACAGCCGCTCCCGCCACCTGCAAGGCTTACCCTCTGGTTAAGCCTTTGAAGTATGTTGCAGCGTTTCTCGCACCACAACATACTTTATTTTAAAGAGAAAGTCTGTGACCGAAGTATGGTACGCTATAAGCTCCATTATGTGTAAAGATGCGGTGACACACCATGTGCTTCAATACTTTTGCATTGAAATGCATGGTGCGTCATCACACCTTTACACATAATGGTGCCCCCATGGCATCCACCATATTTCTGGGTCGCAGACTTTGACAAACAAATGTGAATAACTTTAAAACAAAAAAGGTAGCATGGTACTGTGACCATGACATTTGTTCAGCAAGAAGTTGTTTACAAAATGAGTGGTGTTTCATTTAATAACAACCACCACGCTAGGCAGACATACACTAGGAAAGTTAACCGAAAGTCCCAGAAATTATCATTTAAAAAAAAAGATTAACAGTCAAAACCAAATGTTCCTGCACTGATAAGAAGCATCCCTGTTGCATAAATGAAATATACAATGGTGAGCTGTCAGATAAATGATTTATCTACACTTGCGCTGTTTGACCTTGGACAGTCAAACAGCACTTGTGTAGATAAATCATTTATCTGACAGCTCACCATTGTGTACCCCTTATGCATTTTCTAGGTGGGGGGCTGACATACATATACATGTACTCATTGTATTGTTTTGTATCACAGGTCACATACTGTTGGTGTGCACATTGCAGTGATTGATGAGAAATGTTGGCGTTGAAATTGGAAATGGAATGCTCTCAAGCCAATGAAGGTAAGTATTTTTTTTGGGGGGGGCATATTTGCAAGTAGGTCTCATTAATGGTTTATTATTTGGTTACTTCTTCACAGATTTCATCTGCAACCTTCTCCAGTCCGGTAATGATGGTCATGGTCATCGACTGAAATGACTTCTTGCATTGCAGAGTCTGCTGACCGGGGGCATGATGTCGAGAAGTTCTTTGGATAAGGCAACTATGGCACAAAAAAGCATCTGGAACTTTCTTAAAAAAAGAAATCAAGGACTTATTACAACTTGATTGCAGCAGTAAGACATTATGTTTAAGCCATTGCTGTTCTACCACAGGTATCTGGATTAACACAAATAGCAAGCTGTCCCACTGCAATCATCAGATCACAAATAAATTTAGTACCAGGCTGTGTAACAAATATACTGTGTCAGTGTCCCTGCATCTCAACTCAAGTTACATTTTAAAACCACATCTTGTCAAGTAACACAACCTGGGTCCAACTTTTTCAACACTGTCATGGCTGCATAGCTGCAAATTTGGAATACAGTACATGATATGTTGCAGAAATATTTTTTGTGACGTACATGTCACCTAGTTTATGAATCATCAGTCGGATTTGTTGCATTGTTATGAAAAAAAAGGAACAAATGAAATAAAACTGATATACTTACCAGTATGGATTGGAAATGGATATCCCATAGGTTCCTGTAGACATCACTGCTCTACCATTGATACAGACCTTCAGTGAAGGAGAGTCATTTGTTGTTAACCTGTAAAAAAACAAAATAAGTTGACCATATGTGTTTGACCATTGCAACTCAGAAAAGCAACAGAAAACAAAACACACAGCTAAAGGAAGTTGAATAGCATGAAAAACATTAGTACACAAACTCACTTTATAGTTTTAATAGTATGAAGCCTTGTGCCTGTGGCTGATGGATGTGGTCTTCTGTACGACTCCCTCTGCCTTGGAATGGTCAAGACATATAATGGAAAATGTTGTCACAATGGTGGTAATGGGTGGTACAGGACTGGTGATCATAGCTGAGGCACATGATGACATTCCCTTTCATATCTTCCTGCATCTGATGGTGGTGGTGACAGTTGTGAACAGCGATCTTATCTCTTATGGTGGTGGACGGGTGATAGTCCAGGGGGACACAAGGTCACATTCCCTATGCTGGCAGTTGCAAACAGCAGTCTTATCTCTTATGGTGGTGGATGGGTGGTAGTCCTGGGGGACACATGGTCACATTCTCTATGCTGGCAGTGGCGAACAGGTAACAGCAGTGTTATGGTGGTGGTAGTCAGGGGCCAGGATATGCCATGCTCTGTGTTATAAATGTGACGTGACATAAGTAATTTGACTCACTATGAGTGGGACACTGATTTAACTTTATGAAAAAGAAAACATGTATCATACAAGAAATGTGACAGTCTTTTAGCCACTTAAGTTGAAACCTGCCAACATTAACCTCATCATCATTCATCATCATCCTCCTCATAAAGAAAGCTGTCCTCGCAGTCTTCTATGTCTGAATTCTGACCACTGGGAAATTCCTTCTCCATTGTGTTATCATCTACATCAGTGGTAGCCCGTTTCATGCTGCCACTGCCACCAGGATGGTCCATTTCTACAGCATCAGCTAAACCATGACTATGCAGGGGTACGAATACTGTGGTTGTACTCTCAGCTGGTATGTGCCTCTCGTTCATTTTTATGAATGTCAGCAAACTGACATTTGCAGGAGAGAGGTTTGTATGACAATCCTGAGCTATTGCGCCTGCTGAGCTGAATACCCTCTTGACATTCACACTGGAGGGTGGACATGTCAGGTACTTCAGTGCCACAGTGGTCGACTCTGGCCATTCACTGACCTTTCCACTACAGTATAAAAGGGGATGATCAGTGATTGACACATGCCTGTTTTCAGACACATATGACTCAACCATTTGCTGTGCTGCTCTAAGTCCAGTGTTTGATGCATTATCCGCTTCTCCAGAATCATTTATGTCACAAATGCTGACTTGGGACAAAGCCTCCCAAAGTGGGTTAACACCAACCACTGTTGATGACAGACCACCTAGAACTGCAGTCCCCTTCCTCTTACAGGCTATGCTTGATACTACTCCTCCCACTTCACCTTCGGCCTGATTATGCTACTGAGGTTTGCTGACCTTGGCATGTTACTTCTGTGCCCCATGAACCAAGTGCACCAGTTGCCCACTGACAGTTTTTACCTGTTCAGGCCTATCCTCCAGTACTGAGGCAATTCCACGTTTGTATCGTGGGTCCAGCATTGTTGCTATTGCAAAGTTGTCACTACGCTGAATGCTCAAGATGTGACAATTCTGGTCAAATACTGTCAGCATGTGTTTCAACAATATGCTGCTAGCACTGTCTCTGGCAACATCAAAGCTATGCCGTACATTCACCAATGTCTGCTTCAGCACCCGTAGCAGTGGAATTGATTGGCTAATGGAGGAAGACTCACCACTCACTGCCTGTGTGGCATGTTCAAAAGGCCTAAGGATTGTTATTACAGAGTCCATGAGGCACCACTGTTCAGTCATCATAGACATGGAGGCCCTGGAACTGTCATGGCTAGTGTGCATGACAAGATATTCTGAGATGGTTTTGTACTGTTCGCACAACCTCTCTGCCATGTATAAAGTGGAGTTCCACCGGGTGACAACTTCCATCTTCAAGCAGTACTGTGGGAGGCTGTTTCGGATCTGCAACTGCGAAAGGTGGTCATGGGCCTTTGGAGAGCGTGAAAAGTGAGAACAGATATGGTGTGCAACTCTCAGCATTTCCTTTATATCTGGATGCTACACAAACTCCTGCACCTCAAGATTTAAACAGTGGGCCATACATAAAACCCGAAAAAGCCACCATTCGTGATGCATTTCACCACATTTGACCCATTGTCACTTGTTATGAACCCAGCTCTCAGGGACAGGGGTTCAGCCATTTGTCAGTTTCAGTCAGTACTACATCCAACATGTTTCCACTAGTGTGTGAACAGGTCACATTGTGCATAGCAATCATTGCATGCTGTCGAATTCTTGGAAGATTGCTACCATGACACTTCACCTTACTACACTGATTATTCACACTACCAACAGCACAAACAACCCTTGGAACCTGTACCCAGTGTGCAGTTATATGCAAATTATGCAAATATGAACTCCCCGCTGTTTTGCCACTTGTCCACATATCCGTACTTAAATGGCTGAATGGAGAGGAGGAATGTTGAAGGGCACGTCTTACTGAGTTGGACACAGTACAGTACAGTACATCTCGAGGACAGCATGGGTCAAAAATTATATCCTGGATGGTCATGAGATTTTCCATTTTAGACAGGCACGTGTAGCAAACTGCTGGAACCCAGAATTCTCCACAAAGGAGAAGGGCAAAAGATCAATTGCCAGCATTTCAGCTACAACAGCATTAAGTTCATGTGACACTGTATGATTGGGTGGGTACTTCAGCTTATGCACAAAAACACTCTGTAACATGGGCTGACTTACACATTTTACATGGGGTGTGATGACAAATAATTCTGCTCTGCGAATCGCAGGGGGTGGAGTGTGGATGTATGATGAAGACGGTTGCACAGGTGATGACAAACCCAGAAACGCAGTTATTTTCCCACATTTACCAACAGGGGTTGATGTACCACTCGCACTAGACATACTGCATTGACCACCACCACCACCAAAACTGCTACTCTCACCACCACTGCACAAGATTTCAAAATCATTCAGGTCCTCCACCTCATCATGCCTGTAGTAATCCTTTGCTGTTATTTCATCACTACTGCACACATTTAATTTTCTACTTGATGTTACAGTCATGGAAGGGGATAACATGCTCGTTATGATTGATGACGAGGGTGAACGCCCCACTGTGGTATATTTATTAGCTGCCATCTTGTGCTGGGTCCACGGTGCCATGTGCCTGTTCTTAAGGTGTGTATGCTGTCCCCCTGTGCCCAGTTTGCTCCCCTTTTTACCTTGATTCATATGCACCTGGCAAACCTGACAGATTGCAACTGATTCATCATTTGTAGCTTGCACAAAAAATCCCAAACAAGGGATTGTGATGCTTTAGGTTTAACATGTCCCCCCGATGCTGCTTATTGGACTCCATTTTTTTAAGCCATGAAGTGGAAGGGGGATGTTACATGATTTTTCAGGCAGGACACACTTGGACTGCAAATGACCACCATGACTACCTATCATTATTACTCGGTCATCATCATCATCAACTGAAACTGGTAAATCACAACTTTTTACGGGGGGGGAGATGCAAACAGACCCAGATACAGCCACCTTGAATTTCTTTTTCTCCAGTTCCCAACGGGTCACTGACATCATCATCATCATCATACAGTGTTTATCAACATCATCCATGTTTTCTGCTTGAATGCGGGCATGTGAACTGCATGTTGCAACCACAGCAACATCATCAGCAGCAGCACCACCATCACCTGATATTTTTTCACCACACTGTAAATCACTGCATGGCAAATGCGTGACCTGAACTGAGGTGGAAGAAATGTGACATTGTCTGCTATCGTTGACATGATGATCTGAATCCTCATGTTCAGTTACTGGGATGTTACTGGGGAGTATGACATCACCTACACTGTCACTGCTTCACATTTCACTATATTTTTGGACACAGTAAACTGAACTTGAGGCAGCAATACTCATACTACCACCAGCAACTCCACTAACACCACCAGCTGGGACAACATCATCTCCTTCAATGATGAGTGAAGCTACTGATCGTGCTGTAAAAAACATTGAAGGAGCAATACCTTTTCTCACATCAGCAATTCACTTCTGTGACTGCATACTACGACGCCCACAGACAGTCTTACCACTGGCAGCAGTGCCATGCTTAGAAACAGCTTTGCGTGCATATCTCTTTATGGGCATTTTGGGGGATCAGCAAGAATATTCTAAACAAATTTAGATTTTAGAATATTCACTCTGGTTGGGGTTGGGGGTGATGCTGGATGTGAAGCCAAAAAAAAACAACTGTGGCTTCAACAAGAGATACAGATGCTAAGTCACAAGTTCAACAACACCTTAACTAACCAGTGGTGCTCTCAAGTCACAAACAATCCAATCTAGAAAAAAATACCTTTTGCCGGTGGTGGGCGAGGGGGAGCACTGACTGCAGATTACAGCAGTGCAAAATCAAGAAAAGATACCACGATGGCAGTACAAAATCACGCAGGTGCAGTGGATAGGAGGCTCACACTGCTGCGCCTGAAATTATACTGTGGCACAATAAAAGGTGTATTATTTGATGTCACGCACTGCACACACACTCACACAATTTGTCTTCAAGTAATGTGTAGCAAATTGAAAACTTCAATAATATACAACATATTTTAAACAACTTGAAATTATGCACTGCTGCATCAGGTCCTCCAGACCACAACACACACAATTAGCAAAAAAATGTCAACAAATACTGAAAATATTACTGTGTGTACATTAACACAGTCAGTTATACAAGAAAAATAGAACCAAAAAACAAAGAATTCCCTATTTCTCCCACTTAAGTCAAAGTACACCACAGATACACCCCTCCCCCAAAGCACACTTCCACTGTCTCTCAGTACACAGACTGAATGTTGTACATTAACATTCAAAATCCACGCACAAACAATAAATGCTTGATGATATGAGCAGAGGAGGGTTTTCTACAATCGATGAACTAAAGTTTCAGCAAAAAAAAAATAACTCAAAAAAGGCTTTTTTTAACAGCTTTTAGAAGGTTTGAATCACAGAGAGCTCTCAGAGCAGACTGTCTCCAACAGCTTCCTACACAAACTACCCTGAACTGAGGCCGTGCAGAACAATCTAGAGCCCATGTGACCTGACATCCCATGAATCACTGCAAAATCCACCTTTGGAGCTTAAAACAAGGCAAAGTACATTGTTTTCAATGTACTTCGCCTTAATTTTTGTTGAGTAGTGGTTTGGGGAAGGCAGAATAATGTGAAGTAATTGTTTTCAATGGACTTCGCGTTACCTCCTATGACGCAAAGTACTCCACTTTGCACGTCGAGCACTCCACAAATCTGCCTTCACTCTGCGAATTGCTCTGCGGAGCAAATTGAGGCCACTTCGCCCATCTCTAGTTTCGGGACTGGGACTGGAAGACTGTAGTTCTGAAAGTGTTGCAATCAATATCAGAATCAGAATTCAATACCTGATTTCAATTTCACCAGGAAACGGGCTGCCTGCACTTCCTGTCTACTCGTGGACAACACTACATTGCAGTTCAGGAAATCTTCCATGTTGTGAGGACATCTGGAATTGTTCCTGCTCCTAAAAATGATCTTATGTCAGGTTTAAGAGCTTGTACTTGTCATAGAGGCATAAGTCAGGAAGCACAGGCAGATCAGGAGGAGGTATAAAACTTACAAGTAGCATTTTAATATCAAGAACAATAAAATAAAAAAGATGTACAGGATAGCTCTTCACAAAAACAGTACAAACAAAAGTCCTTCCTCAGAGTCTCTCTCTAAAATCTAAATCTCTCTGTCTTTTTAGATAAAACATTGCTTTAACTTCTGCATCCTGTTCTTGTAAGTTTCATCTCCTGTTTTTCACAAAATGCAACAAGACTTTTTTACTGACCTTCCTGTGATGGGTCTGAAAAGTACAATAGTCTTCCAAAGTTCTTACTTCTGCCTGCCCCCAAACATATAATGAAGCTTACCTGGTCCCAAGTGGCCTGCAATATAAATTTTAATTTAGTTGTGCCAGTATTCACAGAGGGAAGGAATCATATTTTTGCTCCCTGGAGCCCACAGACAAAATGCTTCTACTTCCCTATTGTGAAACACCCCCCCGTGCTAGCACGTTTTATGATGTCAGTGAATGTTGAGCATGACAGCGTGTTCCATAGAGTACAATAGGGTCCTTTTCTAGCTGCTGTTTATTATACTTTAGAGTTCCCATTATGACAAATCAAGGCCACCGCTCATATCCACTCTTGATCATGAGATGCATGAGTGGATGTTTTCTCAAAGAACTCACAAGTCACACTTTGTGACCTGGCCACAGGAAGGTGCTAGAGAGCAAAGTGTTTTATCTATATCTCCTGGAGAGCAAGTGGATTGGTTACACAGTGTGCCTGTCCTCCACTGGACCCAAAAGTGGAAGAAACTGGAGGTCTCTATTGAAACTGGGTCTCCTACATTGACAGCACCACAAGTTGCTGACATCAAGACATTAGGCTGGCTTAGAACAAGTTTCTTACTAGATGAGTGAATATGCTTGGAATCCCTAAGGACCAGTTGAACAGAGAGAATGATGAAACAGGGTCTTTTCTGTACTGCCTAAGGTAGGCCAAGACAGCTGCCAGTGCAGATTGAGAGGCCATCACATATTCCAGACCCATACCTGCTGGACAGAAGAAAGGGATTGAGTCCTTTGTATGTTCACCAGGAAATAAAAATCTTCCACTTATGACTTTATATCATGTGAGTGGAAGCCTTTGTACGGCTGATAAGACTTTGGAGACCCATCAGTGATTGGAGAGATCTCAAATCTAAGATTGCCAGGAAAAGTGCTGCCATGAATGACTTGTGGTCTTTTAGATAGTCTTACAGCATCCGCTGATCAGGTGCATTCACATCCAAAATGCCTGCACTTGCAGCACAAATTTGACACGTGTAATTTTTTTACACATGCTGCCTCAAATCACTGCTATTTTCATAAAATGCTCCCAGCATTTCACAATAGCAATGGACAGCAGTGGTCTGATACAGACATTGGTTGTTTATGCTCCTACTCTGCATCAACAGTTTTGAAAATCTCCCTTTGAAGGTAAGGCCCTGGAACTCTCCACTGTTGGTTACAGCAGAGTCAGAAACCAGAGCTGTCTTGGTCAGAAAGAGGCAATCAGAATTATTCTCCCTCTAACTTAAGCAGCCCTCTCTGACTGAGAGTGCAGGACATGCTTAGGGAAAGTCTCTTCCCTGCTCAGAGTATGCCCCTCAATGGCTTATAGGAGCAGAAGTTAAGCAAACTCATGTTCATTGAGGATGCAGGCATGTGTAGCTTGGCTGCAACTCACTCAAGTAAGATCTACTTCACCTGTAAGAACAGAGACCATGCACAGAGATCCACCACAGACAGGCTAAGGGCATCTGCCAGTTTGTTTTACTCTCCCACCCAATAGGAAGAATATTATTATTTCAAATTTTTCACCAGGAAAGACATACTGAGCTGGTAACAGCTCATTTTGAGATGTGTCTTGGGAGGAAGGGGAAGGGGGTACCATGAGGAACACTAAGAACTATAATTCAATAATAACCATAATAAGTGAACAACCATAAATAATAATTGTGCAAAAAAAGAAAAAAGGATTACAAGACATAAAATACACAACAATACAGTGCTGGAGGATATCTGAATTTGCAACTGTGATACAATAAAGTGCTGGAGGATACCAGCACTTGCAATGTTCAGAGGCAACACGGAGTTAATGGTGGGAGCAAAATTTGTTGACTGAGGCAGGTGAAGAGGTGACTACACTAATGTAGGTGAAGGATGAAGGGGGAGCAAAGGTAGGAGGGTGGTATGCAGCAGCCCAGGGGCCAGTATCAGGGACAACTGCAGGAGGGAATAGTGAAGTCAGAGGGTACAGAGGCAAGTGGGAAGAGGCAGAGTGGATAGTAAGAGGGAGAGAACCTGATAGTTTGAGGAGAAGGCAGCTTGACCAGCACTGGATTTCCTTGAGGGGGGAGTGCAAGAGAATGATAATCAGAGTTGCAAAGGTGGCAAGACATGGTTGGGGGGAGAGGGAGGAAGGTAGCAAGGTATGAGGGAGAGAGACAAACCAGTAGTTAGACATGAAGGTAGCTCAATGGGCGAGGTGTCTAGCCTCAAGGGAGGGAAAAGAGAAGGAGGAGGAGGAGGAGGAGAAGAGAGAGAGAGAGAAAAGTGGTGGGTGTGGGGGGGCAGTCCAAAGCTGGCACTAGGTCGGAAGAGTGCTGTGAATAATAGCACCGTCCACTACAGCGCTGTATTGACAATGCTCTCCACTACAGCGGCAGGGCAGAATGCTGTGGCACAATACAGCACCAACACATTGTTTAAATGTACTCTGCTCCCACACCCTCTGACGTGGGGGGGGGACTCTGCCCTGCACCCCCCGAACTAAAGGATTCCTACTCTGGGGGGAGTGGATCACATGAAAACATGAAGTTTGTGGGGCTATGAAATACTGTATCAATGGCTCTTTGTAAAAAAATAACAAGTCCCGCAAGAAGAAATAAAGGGAGACCGGGATTAGAACCCTGCTCTCCACCACCATTTTGCCAAGCTGCTCCATGCCTTAGCCTTCCCCAGTACAGGACCAGCTTGACCAGCTTCCTCAATTCCTCTTCCCTTGTGCTGTCTACTAGCACCACAGACAGCGACCTGGGGAGCACTTACTTCATTGCGCTGTTAAACCCCTATCACTGTCCGTGGTAGCACTCTACAGACCGCAATCCCTTTTCATGCGCTATATTTGTAGCACTCTTCTGTCCTGGTATGTCCAGAGCAAAGTGACAAAAGGAGTGAAAGAGGGGATCCAGTCAGGCCAAGGTGTACTTAGGAGCAGCACTGTTTACTATGTCACCATAGTCAAAGAAGGGGAGTGTCATCTTCAAGACAAAGATGGGGAATGCCATCTTCAAGATGATCTCTTGAGGTACAGGAAGTGTGGTACACCCTTTATTCCTGCAAAGCGCATCACATTTGGGGTACAGCTTTTTGTGGATGGCATTCACATACTCTGAGAAATGAAAGTGTTGGTCCAACCAAACCCTGAGGAACTTGAATGAGGGGACAGCCTCAATTGCTGCACCATCAAGAGTATTGAAAGAGGGGAGGGGTGAGCCTGATGAGCCTCTGCCTAGTGCCACAGGTCATTTATTTATTTATTCATTTATTTATTTATTTCACTTTGTTGACCGGGTAAGTACACTGGCATGAATGTCTTTTTCAGGCATGAACCAGGTGCATAAGCACAGGTAGTATAGCAGAATACAACATAATTTACACCCTACAGTACATTTACATTGCATCATCAGCACAGATAGAGACCATTTACTTGGCATTGAGAGGCAGTTGATTTGCCTGGAACCAATGCTGGATGTTATTAAAGACTGTCTGGAGCCTGGTCTTGAGGTCAGAGGAGGCAAAGAGTACCGTGCCATCTGTGTACATATGGATGGATGCAGAGGAGCAGGCAGTGGGGAGGTCCTTCAGGAAGATAGAGAATAGTATTGGGTCAAGAACAGACCTTTGGGGATGCCTGAGCTGATAGGGAGTGGGAGTATATGGATTCACCAGCTTGAGACCTGTCTTCAAGGCAGGAGCGGAACCAACTGACTGAGGAGTCAGAGAGCCTCGTAGCCTTGAGGTTCTTCAGGAGGACAGGGTGGGCAGCAGTGTCAAAGGCTTTAGCCAAGTCAACAAAAATGGCAGAGATAACAAAGCCATGACCCATGCCAGATAGAATGAAGTCAGCAAGCTGAAGGAAGGGGGTGGAGGTGGAGTGGGTCTTCCAGAAACTAGACTGAAAAGGGGAAAAGAAAGAGGATGAATCAAGAAAGGGGAAGAGCTAAGATAGCACAAGGTGTTCTTGGATGTTAGCCAGAGTGGGGACCAGGGAGATAGGGTGGTAGTTGCCAAGAGAGGTGGAGTCACCCCCCTTTTGGGAAGGAAGATGACTATGGCTTGTTGCCAAGTGTCCCAGATGGAGGCTAAGGAGGAGGAGAATTTGTGAAGGGAGGTAATAGGTAAAGCAATGGCAGGGGTGGAAGGATGGAGGAGTTTGGGGTCATGACCATCAGGGATTACACCCATGTGGGGTTTAAGAGCCAAGAGAACCTTAAGGGAAGCACCAGGAGTGTCAGGAGAGAAGAAAGAGTGGTGTGGGGTGGAAGGAGGGGGAGAGGAGGAGGAGAAGAAGAGGAGGGAGTGGGCAGAGAAGGTAAAGAATATGTTGAAAGCTGAGGCAAAATAAGAATGTCACCCACCTTGAGGACCAGGGGAGGGGACTGGGTTGGGGGGCTAGAAAGTGAGCATGTATACGTAACACAGGCGCCATGTGCCAATGGGCTACTACCCCCTGCCTTGTGTATACAATCAAGGTTAAGGGGCCTGGCCTCTGTTCAGAATGGTCTGGAAGTTCATTTCCAAAATATTTAACAATAAGTGCAGTGCCTCCATCCAGAGTAAGGTTTTGTAGGCCAGTTGGTAATTTGTGTACAACCCTCTGGGATGCTGAATCTACCTACCTCCCTTCCCAAACACCTCACACATAGAAATACACTTTACCTTGCAAATCAATACCAACCATGTCATTAGAGAAGATCTCTAATATACTCACTGACACACTTGAAGGGAAAAAGAATAAACACAGCTTTATTTTCAATAGGGAGTAAGAATAGGGAGGGAATACCTGGGACAAGGATGTACCTAGAATTAAACATTCGATTGTTTGGCAGAAATGCAATGAAGGGATATAATCAATTGGCACTGACCATAAACCATAAACAGTGAGCAGTAAACAACAGTGCCCAGCCTTCCACCAGCATACAACCAGGTATCATAGCTCCCCCTCCTATCTGGTACCAGACCTCCCTAGTCCTACGCTGAGTTACCCCAGACTGGTGCAGGCCTGTTGTTGCTGCAGGTTGTCCAGCATTGGTGCACTTTAACTTTGCAAATAAAATCTGTAGCTGTAGCTCTGAACTTTGAAACAAATTGCAGATAGTTTCCCACAGTCTTTCGCAGGGCAGCCCTTCTTACTCATGGTTTGGTGAATACTCTGGATGACATAAACAGGCTGGTGCTGGGACTTGCTGAGACCAGTCTTGAACTGCACCATGCTGGTTTTGGAGGTAGCTGGTAGTGTACTACAACAGCAGGAAGCAGGAAACAGCAATGCTAGTTGCAGAGATGAAAGAATGCTGATCGTCACCCGTCAAGCCTTTCCAAACTTCACCCTGGGTGGCCTTTGTAAGCGGTGTTCATCTGACAGGCCTATCAATGTCTGCTTCTCTGGTGGGCCCCCGATTGGTTGGGAGAGTGACAGTTTTTTTCGTTCCCTCTGTTTCAACAGGAACTTCAGTCACCCTGTTGGCCAGTAGCAGTAGCCAAAGGGTGGGCAATACAGAGTGCTCCCTGCAAGGAAAAACAGTCTCTAGCTTTCTTTGTCATTCTGTCACCCGAACACCTCCGCTGGCAGGCAGAACTCTTCTGGTGGCAATCCTCATTAGCCAGGGGACACTAAGGCTGGGTGATCCCCTCAGGAACAGACAGTTTCTGGTAAATCTTTCAGTCAGGATCTGCTGAGATTCACTCCACAGACAGGCTTAGCTGTTAAACCTGTCAAAAACAGCAAATTGGCAGAATTTGCCTTGTCTTCAAGGTTGGTGAAACCTCTTTTTGTCAGAAACAAAAACACTTCTCTGTTCTGGAAACACAGTCAGGAGCTCCTCTGACTGGCTTGAGGGCTCCCCTCCAACTGCCACAGAACCCTGCTTCACTCTCAAGGGCTCAAGGAGAACTGCCTCAAGCCATAACTGTCTTTTTTTCTTTCTTTGAACAAATGGCAGCCTCTGATTGGCGGATAGAGCTGTCCATCATGTTACTCAATGCCTGATTGTTCCTCGTTTGGAGTGCCCAGCACATTGAACACTCCCCTTGCCCAGAAGCCATCTCTCAGTTCTCAATAGCTTCAGCAACATCCTATTGGCTGGCAAGGGTCACAGGGTCCCTTAAGTTGGCTGCTGTGCCAAACAGTTTATATGCAGTCCACACTTTGGAAGTTCCCTGCTGCCAAACCATATAGTTTTAATTTTTACTGCCCACATGTGCTTGTTGTCCATATGTTGTCCTTTCATTCAGTGGCAGAATAAAGTTTGTAGTGGCCACCATTTGCCCATTACTGCTGCTGCTGTTATCTAGTCCCCCTAGGCAGCTAGCAGGATCCATTAAAATGCACTGGTGAACTACATTACCCAGCAGCCGCGGCTGCTGGGCTCATTTACATGCACTGCTAGTGCTGTAAAATAAACATATGGGGCCCCTTAGGTCTCTCCCTCATGTCTCTGGACCCCAATTAGGTGATTCAGGGGTCCAAGATCACAGGGGAACCTTCGTTTTGCCACAGGAGAGGCTTGAAACATTTTTGCACTACCGCGCACGCACAGATCCACCTGCTCGCACTTTATGGCGCAAGCTGGTGGGTTGCATCTTTGCTGCTCCGGCCCTCCACTTTTGACAAAACACTTTGCGGGGGCGGCAGGAGTTTTGGGAGGTGGCACAGGACTTGGGCTGGCAGTAGTGTGTTGCAGGGAGTCCCCAGGGCAGCAGGTAAGCCCCACACTTTTGGGAGGGGTTACACTCTCCCATGCCTTAAAACCTTGGTGTCTGCACTAAGCCCTTAACCGGGTCCTGACACAATAAACCACAATTATAACATGTTTACACAACAAATCTATCTAGACAAATATCATCTATCTAGTATATGCAACAAACAGGCTAGACTAAACAATCGTTTCCTAGTCTAAGTAGCAAACAGACATACATCATAAGAAAATACCGAAGGCCTTTAGATTTGATACACTTTAAAAATTGGTACCAGCTGGATTTTTGTTTTTATCATTGGTAAATGCTATAGCATAAAATCAACATTTGTTAGAGCTCTAAAATAGTGGCCATTTTACATTTGCATCCCATCTTAAAGGAGAACTGTCATCTACAGGGTTTCTTAATGTCTGAAAGACCATAAACAGCTAATTTGAGCGAGCCATTGTGTTTATCTGGGAGTCTTTGCAGTCCAGAGTTATTCACATGTAAATCAGTCAGTAATTAAGGGCTGGGCGTGGCCATATGTTTTAGGCTTCTGACAGGAAATTATGTCACCGAGGATCTTGGCCCACCCATTGACTAGGGTTAAATAGGAAATTGTCTGTTTTATAATACTTGTTTTGTGTGTGCATTGAAACTAGTGAATTATCACCTTTACATTTCAAACTGTTAGTAAAAATAATTCATCTTTAGGGTTGCTTTAACCTCTAGGCTATACTGCCAGATGTACATCAAAAACTACACATCTTAAAGCTGGCTCTGTGGTGCCAACAGGTATTGGGGCCCCATATCAGGATTTCTAAACCCTGTCTGTGTTCATGTCAGTAAAGATTTCTGGGGCTGCCACAGCACCAACTTCTGTCTTTTTCCATTCCCTCTCTTACAGCCTTTTCTCTTACAATTTCAGGTGTGAACTCAGGTCTACAAGATGCAAGTGTGGCTACGTACCTACTGGCCTGGCATCATGGGACCAGCCTTGAAATGTGAAGTTTGTTATTATCAGCTGGCAGTACAGCCTAAAGGTTAAAGCAAAGAGCTGTTGACAAGCTTTGTTCATCCAGCAGAATGGGTTTTGATTCCATCATGCTCTACTTGTATATTGTGTGACCAGAGCAAGTAACTTAACCTCCCTGTGCTCCCAAAACATACCCAGGAACAAACTGTAGCTGTGTGCCTTTCCTGGACAAAGACAGTAAAACCAATCTGAGCATGTGTAATGATTCTGAAAATATTATGCTCTTTCTATTCAGATTTGACTTGAAAAGAAAAAAATAGAACACCATTACTTGTTTATTAATTGCAAAAACACAGAGATGGACAACACAGTTAAAACATGCATAACCTGAAATGCATTATTAAAAGAGTATTTTACTTCTTTTGATGAAGTTAAAAGTATAACAGTTTCTTACTGAAATACTTTGGATGGAATGGGATGTTCTACTGTAAAGGTAAAAAAAATCAATCTGGTTGATTCTGCTGCCCATACCCCTCAAGCGTGCCTTACACTCCACAACTATGCTGATGGACCTCAACTTTCCAGAACGCCATCCACACTATAATGTAAAAACAAAGAAAAACAAAACAAAGGGAGAGACAGGTGTGTGTGTGTGTGGTGTGTGTGTGAAGTGTGTGTCTGTGAAGCATGTGATGTGTGTGTTCATGTGCATATATGTGTGTGTGTGTGTGTGTGTGTGTGTGTATCTCTGACAGAAGTGCTGCACTAACTGAACTGAGCTGAAAGGGAAAAAAATTATCACCATTAATTAAATAAAATAATATATGGGTGAGTGGGTGTAAAAAACAGAATTTTGCACATACACTCAGTGTGTGATGCTTTTATAAACCACTCAGACTTTGCCATTTGGGTTAATGTAGCATCCCACACCTCGAGTGTGTATACAATTTTGGTTACACACACACATATTATTCTGTATTTTAATAATACAGTTCAGATTATGCTTTTTTTTAAAACAATGTTGTCCATCCATGTGTTTTTGCAATTAATAAACAATTAATGGTGTCCTATTTTTATTCTTCAGATCAAATCTGGATAGAAAGAGCATAATATTTTCAGAATCATAACACATGCTCAGATTGTTTTTACTGTCTTTGTCCAGGAAAGGCACACAGCTACAGCTTGTTCCTGTGTGTGTTTTGGGAGCACAGGGAGGTTAAGTGACTTACTCTGGTCACACAATATACAAGTAGAGCATACTGGAATCTAACCCTATTCTGCTGGATGAATGAAGCTTGTTCACAGCTCTTGGCTTTAACCTCTAGGTTGTACTGCCAGCTGTTAATCAAAAACTACACATTTCAAGGCTGGCCCAATGATGCAGTATCAGTGGCTCAGTAGGTAGCACACTCGCCTCTGAGACTGGGAGATCAGAGGGCTGTGGGTTCAGTTCCCACATCTGCCACCTGGGTTAATATCCCAATGCTGACACTGTAGTGCTGCACTTCTGAGGTGTTGTCTTTCAGATGAGATGTTAAACCGAGGTCCCATCTGCCTGGATTGGTTTAGGTGGATGCTAAAGATCCCATGGCACTTATTGAAAAAGAGTAGGGGAATTTCCCTGGTGTCCTGGCCAAATTTTTCCCATTCACTAAAAATACCACCAACAGCTTAATCTGGTTCAATTTCAGTTGCTTACCATCTGTATCCCCTGTCGCCCCTGAAAAAGGGACTTCTAGGCCCAGTGTGCTTACTGGGTCAACAAAGTTGCAGTAGGCGGTGGGCAAACATTCTGCTGAGGCACCAAATGTGTCGATTAATCAGTTTGAATTAGTTACTGAGGGTTGCTCGTCAGTGTCAAATTTCTTACAAAGAGCTTTCACTGTTCAGGGATTTTGACACAATCACACATTGCACTGGGTGGTTGTTTGTCTTCTAGACAATGGATCTGCATCAGCATGGTTCAACCCAGGTCAGTACTCAGCACTGTAATCATAAGTAGACAGGGCAGATAACCACCAGTGCCCAGCTGCATCCAGCTTTGCAGTGGTCTGTACATATGTCAAGGAGTTATTGTCTGTCTTAACGGTGATTTTGGCTCCATAGAGATACTCATGGAACTGGTCCAGTATTGCCCACTTTAATGCCAAAAACTGTAGTTTATGAACGAAGTACAGTAGACTCCCGTTTATCCGACTGCTTTTGGAGACATCCGAAATAGCCGGATAATCGGGAGGTCGGATAAACGAGAAGTTAGACCAAAATGTTATTAAACCATCTTTATTGGCAGAAAATAAAAAATAATCTTCATTTAATCAATTAATAAGCTACAACAAACTACAGCACTGTTCAGTACAGTACTTTAAACTACTTGAAGTAGTCTGTCACAGCCCTTTGTTTTCGGTTGTCAAGTGACTTCCCCCATGCTTGTTGTTTCATTGCTCGTAGGAGCATAACTTGTATTGGATCTGAGTCAAGCTGGCTCTCCAAGTACAGGATGCACTGTGTAAAATGTTCTACAGCCTCTGAATGATTAGTCACAGTGGGGCTGTCTGAGTTATCATCCTCCTTGTCCTCGTCATTCAGTTCTGATTCCAACTTCTGGACAAAGTCGATAATCACTTCGTCTGTCATGAGCTCCTGCCCATTCTCCTCAGAATCACACATTTGCCACTCCTCTATTTCTTCAGCTAGGATGGGTTCTGGCAACAATGATGCCAATCTGCAGATTTCATCTGACTCACAACTCAGTGCCAGATCAGCTGAGTCTGTAGAGTCCTGGTCTGGTGCAACATCATCTCTGGATGTTCAAATCCATCCCTTTGCCCATGCTTTTGAATGGTCTCTGGCAGTACAGCATCCCAAACCTCGACACACTTGTACACAACATTTTTCAGTGTGATTGACTTAATGATTTCACAGATGGACAATTGCTGGTTTGCTTCTGCCAGAATTGCCTGCAGCAGTTTTTTACGATAGCCACGTTTGAAAATTTCTAATATGCCCTGGTCACAGGGCTGCAGTTTGCTGGTGGTGTTTGCAGGCAAAAACATACACTTGATGTACCCATCCTGAGTCCTGACATCAGCAATTTCGGGATGTGCTGGAGAATTGTCAACCAGCAAGATGGCTCGGGTGGGGGGAGACGCTGGCTCCTTAGATGAGCTTTTACTTGGGGCACAAGGTGATCGGTAAACCATCTACGAAAAATAGAACTGTCCATCCAGGCATTGTGTTGAGCCTCGTAGAGTACTAGAAGGGAACCCAGATTTACATGCTTAAAGCACCGAGGATGCCTGGATTTGTCCACAAGCACAAGTTTAAATTTATGGATCCCATCTGCGTTAACACAGCCCAAGAGCATGACCCTGTCTTTGGCTTTTTTGAAGTCAGGAGCCTCTCGCTCACCACCATGTGCCAGAGTATGATCTGGCAAACATCGCCAGAACAGCCCGGTCTCGTCTACATTGTTCCCCACCCTAGAGTGGAAAATGAGTGCTTTCCCCTTTAGAAGGGGTCCGGACAGTGGTGTCCCTTTCTCACGCTCCTGACAGAACCAGAGATAAAGAGCATTGTCACGCTGCTCATCCTTACAGCAGCGCATGTTCTTGCATTCCTCTGCCCCTGCTGCCGAGTCCATTGTCAAAGCAAAGTCTTTAGGTTTTTGTTTGGCAGCCTTTATGTCACTGATAGTTGACTTTCCAATGCCATATTCATCAGTGAGTACAGCAGCTCTCTCGCCATTCTCCAGGTGCTCAACAGTTCTTATTTTTTGGGACACATTGAGGACAACTCGTTTTCATTTGGTAGCCATCTCACTAAGTGAATACAAAACCTGACTAGACAGTTGCTAACTGGGACTTAAGTAAGAGCAGCAGCAGGTGCTAGCAATGTGGTATAAAGTGTTAACTGGTGCTTAAATACTTAGCAGGTGCAAAGCAGTGCTAATGACTTATCAATTAACAATTGTGTGGGGCATATACGACCATCCATTAGATAGGGAGTTTGGATGAACGGAGGTCGGATAATCGAGAGTGTACTTCTTTTCTGCACTGTTAAGGCTTCTTCTGATGAAAGCCATGGGTCATAATCCTTTAGGGAAGCTTTTTTTTTTATTCTATTTATGCACCTGACTCTCCCAGGCATCTTTCAGAGGTGCCCACACAATCCTACCCCTTCTACTCCCTGCCGTGTCCATCCACACCGGTTCACCCTTCCTTTGAGGGACTTTCCAGCACTCCGGATCACCCCCTGGAACAGGACCCACCCTCCCTCGATGGCACTATCTGGAATTAGAGGGTCTATCCCTCTAGGAAGTCACCATGGATCCCCGGTGTGGCCTGGCCCAGGATTGGGGATGAGAGGGAGATCCCTGGGGTCCTCATCATCTCCTCATTGAGCCGGGTTTTTTTTTCACTTTTTGTTAGTGGCTGTCCCTCATGGAGCCCGGCCAGCAAGGCAATGTAATGCCATGGCTCTGCCTCCCCAGGCATACGCTGTGCTGCTATGATCGACGATTTCCAGCCTGATGCCAGAGGTCACTCAAAGAGTGAGTGCACCCCAAGCCCTCCCCTGGGAAGAGAGAGCAGTCCATCCAGACGCTCGATCTCTTCCCTCCCCTGCCAACCCCCGGTGGTCTGGGCTTGTTCCCGAACCTGGGTCGCCGGCATGGTGCAAGGAGTGGTGTCCAGTGCCTCAACCCTCAGCGCCACCAGGCCGGCCTTCAGGGAAGCTTTGCTAGAGCACAGCCCCCAACTCACTGAAGCTTGCATCTGCTTAGAGTATGCATGGTTTCTCTGGATCAGTGTACGCCATGACAGGGATATGCATCAAACAATGGATAATGTCATTAAAAGCTTTGTTGCACTCGGACGTCCATTGAGTTACAAATGATTCTGACTGTTTATAGTAAGTCTTGAGGTCATTTATCTTGACCGGTGTGTTCTTTCCCTTTCTGGTGGGTGGGTAGTCTTGCATGAGGTTCAGCAAAGGTCTGACCACTCTGGTATAGTCCTTCACGAATCTTCTAAAATAACCACAGAACCCAAGAAAATGCTACAACTCTTTGAGAGTGGAATGTTTGGACCATGTTGTCAATGCCTCCACCTTACTTGGGTCGGTCTGGTTTCCTTCTGCAGATACAATATGGCCAATGTACTTAACTGAGGTCTGGAAGAATTGGCACTTATCTATTGAGAGCTTTAATCCAAACTCTCCTAGACCAGTGGTCTTCAACCTTTTGTGGTCCGGGGACCCCCTGGCAAACTATCAGCAATGTCGGGAACCCCCTACCAAAAATGTGTATATATAGTTACACATTTAGTAACCCGTCAGTGCTAGTTTTGCATCCAACAGTTTTTATACAGAGCAGTCTTAATTAAACTCAATAATAATAATGGAATAATAATAGCAGAAAAACAAAATTATAAAACATTGTTTTATTTAAATAAAATATAAAAAACATATCATAATTAACAAAGTGGACAAGTATACAAGTACACTTACATGTCCATACAAAAAGTAGCAACATACTGAGCAACAGAGCAACTGAGCAATAAAAAAAAATTATCACTGGGGGTGGAGGTACGTAACTGAGCATCACAGTACATTATTAAGCCACTGAATAACCAGACATACTGAGATGCTGAATAACCTGAATTATACTGCACAAAAGTAGCAACATACTGAGCAACAGAGCAAATGAGGAAAAAAAAACAATTACACTCAATGGGGGGGGGCCTAATTGAGCACCACAACACATTATTATGCCACTAAATATCATGATATACTGAAGTACTGAGCAAAAACTGCAGAACTGAACTGAGCAACTTAGTAGAAACATTGCACCCTGCATTTAGAATCACAAAATCAGTAGTAGAATACATGCTTACGAAGCAGAGTAATTTCGTAATTACGACAGTCCATGAGTCCATGATTGGAGAGCAAGCAAGAACAGTAGATGGCTAAATGGTAAAGCAATGTAGAGGCAAATGGTACTTATGCAGCAAAATAAATTAAATTTATTTCACACACGCATAACTAAACCCAAGGAGTGCCAGAGGAGTGCAGAGACAGGTGGCATGGAGCTGTGATCGGCAGTGAGGAAAGGAGCAACTGCATACGCAGATACACAAAGCTTCAAATAAGGACATGGCAAGTGATTGCACTTAAAACAACTGGGTAGCAATTACGTATTTTGAACAATTAATGGCTCTAATTAAACCTTACACTCACGGACTAATTAAGAACATAATGGTGCAGATCAGGAGCAATCACAGCAGTTCCTTCCTTACTCGTCACATTCAATGAGGCAATTAATTTGATCTCACATCAGAGCAAGTGATTTAAGGACAAGTCACGAATTTCAGTATAGGAACTTAAGTTTTTCATTAATACTGATTAGTACTGCATAATGGTTTACTCGCTGTTGTGAATGAGTGTTTGATTGTATTTGATTGGGGATTTCACCACCACTTACTTGCGGTTGCGATTTTGGGAATTTTACCGTGCTACCATTTGAATGCACAACTTCGTGGCCCCCCTGGTGGGCGCTCGCAGACCCCCTTTGGGCCACTGACCCCTGGTTGACAACCACTGTTCTGGATTATGTAACACCTTTAAGACCCTAGTTTCATGTTCTTCCAATGTTTTGCCAAAAACGATTACATCATCCAGATATACCAACCACTCAAGTAAATTCATATTGCCAAGAGCTTTCTCCATGAGTTTTTGGAATGTGGCTGGGGCATCTGAGATCCCTTGTGGCATTAAGAATTCATAAAACCCCAGCAGGCAGATGAATGCGGTGTTTTCTTGATCTTGAGGGCCATTGGTATCTGATAGTACCAACTTCTAAGATCCAACACAGAACACCATTTGCTGTCATTTAAACAATCTAGGGCATCTTGGATTCTCAGCATAGTATATTGATTCGGTATTGTTCTCTTGTTTAGTGTGCAGTAATTCACACACATACATACAGATCCATTTTTCTTGCTGACAACTACAATGGGAGAAGCATAGGGCTTCTAAATTCTTAAATGAGCCCAGCAATCACCAGTCCTTGTAGATAGCACTGCACATCATCTATATGCAGGGGCTAGTCTTCGTGACCTTTCTTGGAATGGTCAGTTCTCATGCAATCTGATATGATATTCTTCACCATCCACACACCCCACATCCCATTCATGGAGCAAGAAAACCTTGTTATGCTCAACCAGTTTCTTGCTGATTCTTCTCTTTCGAATTTCAGGAACTGTGGAGTCTCAAAAATCAAAGAGCTTGGAATCTAGTCCAATACTGAGATCTCCATCTTCAGCAGATGGTTGCACAGTGGTATCAACACAATACGCTCTAGCTAGGGTACGCCCCTGCCGTATGGTCACTTCTCTGTCTGTTATGTTCATCACATGGACAGTCACTCATCAAGCATAGGCATGGGCTCACATTGGAAGGACACTGGGCTTCACAAGTACTCCCTCTAGTAGTCCATACTGCTCTGGAGCATCTAGCATTAGCAACTTTTTCTTGACCTCTCCTCAGAAATGTACCATGCCAGTTATGCCACATTCAATGTTTGGGATATCACAAATTCCTCAGCATCCTTCTTCCACACAATGCTCACTGAATCATCTTCAGCCCCTTGGTAAATTCAGACAGCTTGTGATAGGCTTCTTTAATCATAGCATGTACACTTGGTGCTCGGCTCTTTCTCTTGACCTCCTCTTCCTGGCACAGTTGAGCCAGTTGGCTAAACATATGGGCACTTGTCCTGATAAGCATAGGTACACCATCATACAAATCCACTTCTGGGCACACAAGAGTGAGTATCTCAACGGGATCTCCCACACCAGTGATCAATAATGGGAAAGCTTTCCACACTCTGATGTATCCCAAGTATGGGTACATTTTGTCACTTAGGCCCCAGATGTTTAATCCATCAAGCAGCATTAATGGAATTTGAGATAAGTGCTGGTCATACCATCCTTTAAAAATTATTGTCACCTGCGAGCCACTATCTAGGACAGCTCAGGTCTGCACTCCTTCAGTGGTGATAGTATGGTAGGATGCAGCCACATCCAAGAGCAGGGCCATTCTTGATGCCCTACAGGGGGCATGCCTCAGACAGCTAGTTATGGAACCCACTAGGGAGGGAGCAATCTTAGACCTGGTACTCTCAAATGGGGATGGACAGAGGATCTCTGATCTTGAAGTGGGTAGCCATCTGGGAACAAGCAACCACCAAACGGTGTGGTTCACGATAAACTTAGCTGTAGAGTCAAGCCACACAAAAGTGAAAGTAGTGGACTTCAGGAGGGCTGATTTTGTCAAAATGGGAGAGTGCCTCAGAAAAGCACTAGCAAACAGGCAAGAAGGTGGGGTGGAGCAACAATGGGGAAACATCAAAACTGCCATCACAGAGGCAACAAGCCTTTGTGTGAAGCAAATAAACAAATCAAAATGAAAGAATAAACCACTATGGTTCTCAAAATAAGTGGTAGGGAAGGTAAGGGAGAAAAAGATAGCATTCAGGAAGTATAAAGAAACACAGAAGGAGCAGCACAGAGAACTGTACCAGTTAAAGCAGAAGGAAGTGGGGAAGGCAGTCAGAATAGCAAAGGCCCAAACTGAGGAAAAGATAGCCAACTCAGTTAAGAAGGGGGATAAAACCTTTTATAGGTACATTAGGGAGCAAAGAAAGACTAAGGCAGGGATACTGAGGCTGAATAAAGAGGAAGGTGGTTTGGCAGAGAGCCACAGTGAAAAAGCAGGGATACTGAACAAATACTTCTGCTCAGTATTTACAATGGAAAAGCAGGGGGAGATACCGAATCCAGCCAATAGAAGCACTCTGGATAGGGGGTTGATATTTGTCCTTTCACAGAAGAAAGGGCTTTGAAAGAATTATTAAAACTGAAGGTGGATAAAGCAATGGGGTCTGATGGGATTCACCCCAGAATTCTAAAAGAACTAAGGGAAGAACTAGTAACACCACTGACTACCCTTTTTAATAAATCATGGCAGGATGGTGTGGTACCTGAGGATTGGAGGAGGGCAGATGTGATTCCCCTTCACAAAAGTGGGAGCAAGACAGAGGCAAGAAACTACAGACCTGTCAGTTTGTCCTCAGTCGTAGGGAAAATGATGGAATCACTTCTGAAGGAAAGAATTGTAGAGTACCTAGAGCCCAGTGGGGCACAGGACCCAAGCCAGCATGGATTCACAGCGAGAAGGTCATGTCAGAACAAATCTGATTGATTTCTTTGACTGGGTGACCAAAGTAGCAGACCAGGGAGGGGCTGTGGACATGGCCTACCTACACTTTAGCAAGGCATTTGACACAGTCCCACACAAAAGATTAATAAACAAATTAGCCAGCCTGGGAGTGGGTCCCAGGGTGGTAGTCTGGATAAAACACTGGCTGGACAACAGGACACAGTGGGTAATAGTAAATGGAGTCCACAGTGAAGAAAGGAGGGTTACTAGTGGGGTACCACAGGGTTCAGTACTGGAGCCGGTCCTTTTTAATGTCTTTATAAGTGAAATTGCAGAGGGACTGGAAGGGAAAGTATGTCTCTTTGCAGATGACACAAAGATCTGCAACAGGGTTGATACACAAGGTGGGGTGGAAGGGATGAAAAGGGACTTGGCAAGGTTGGAGGAATGGTGAAATGTATGGCAGCTTAGATTCAACGCAAAGAAGTGCAAAGTAATGCACCTGGGAAACAAAAACCCAGGGGAAGAGTACACAATGGGGGGTGAGATATTGACAACAACAAAAATGGAAAGAGACCTGGGGGTAGTCATATCAGATGACCTAAAGGTGGGCCAGCAATGTGAGAAGACAGTAAGGAAGGCTGGGGGGATACTGGGATGCATAGGGAGAGGCATCACCAGAAGAAAACAGGAAGTTGTTGGCCCTCTGTACAGACAGTTGGCAAGACCACATCTGGAGTACCGTGTACAGTTCTGGAGACCTCATCTCTGCAAAGACATAGACAGGGTGGAGGTTCTCCAGAGTAGGGCAATCAAAATGGTACAGGGTCTGCACCAGAAGACATATGAAGAAAGACTAAAGGAGCTTAAGATGTATAGCCTCGAGGAAAGGAGGGAGAGGGGGACATGATAGAAACTTTCAAATACCTCAAGGGAATCAACAAAGTCCAAGAGGGTAGCATTTTTCAGGAAAAGAGATGTGCAAGAACAAGGGAGCACAATTTGAAGATAGAGGGGGAACGGCTCAAAGGTAATGTGAGGAAGTATTTCTTCACAGAGAGGATTATGGATACATGGAACAGCCTTCCTGAGGAGGTTGTAGAGTCAAAAACAGTGGGGGAATTCAAGAATGCATGGGACAGACATAAGGCAATTCTAGTGTGGGGGGTAGGAGGAAGAAGCCTGTTAGGTAGGGAAATGGGTAGACTAGGTGGACCAAGCAGTCTTTATCTACCGTCAAATTCTGTGTTTCTATGTTTCTATGTTTATCAACCTCAGTCCGGGCAAGTCCAAATGTTTTCATAGATGACTTGGCTACTGATGGGTTTAAACTCTGTTTAGCTGCATTACCAGGTGGGTTCCTTTGCTTTAGGTGTTCTTCCAACAAGATGGTATTAACCTTGTGCAAATCTTCTGGGGACTGACTCTCTTTTGATGTGACCATCCTCACCACATTCTTAGCAAAAGATGCCTTCTCGGACTTGTCCTGAATGAGTTGGCCCAGCGGAGGGCTGGGGGCACTTGTCGAGGTTGGTCTCTCTGTGAAGGTTCGATATGCATCATTCCTTGCAGTAGGTCCTCCATCACTATTTTCATTCTCGTTGTACATCATAGATGCAGACTTACTTTTTTTTAAAAAGCCACCAACACCTCAAGAAGAACTTTGAAGAACATAATATTTGAACACAAAGCAGCTTATATTTCTCATTAGCTCTGCATTGCTTATCTCCATTATTTATTACTGGGGTGAGATGCTTGAAAACATGAGTTGTTCCCTGGGGGTTCATCAGCTCCTATTACTTCTTCCCAACCTGATGTCATAATATTGTGCTTGTGACATCACAGCTATTCCCATAGTAACAGACTGTGATGTCACAACAGAGCTTTATGATGTCAAGTAGGAAGCAACTTATAGAGGTAGATTACTGTAGCTCCAAGGGATAAAGATCCTGTTTTTGTGGGAATTTCTTCAGTAACAAATAATGAAGAGGAGAAATCCATAAAAGATATGTGAAATATAAGCTGAATTGTGTCCAGTATTATGTTTTCCAACATTTTTCAAAGGTGTCAGCTGCTCTTACGTCATCCACAATGGCTTTTAGTTCCTGCAACTGGCTCTGGAACTCAGAAACATTTGTGGGACTAGCTTAGTTGGGCCATGGCCCAAGTACAGACAAGTTGTAATCAGGAGATGTCCATGGGGTTTTGCTGTACTTCGCAGCCACTTCATTAAGCGAAGGTATGGTAACTTTGGGTGGCTCTCAGCTCTCTGAGCTCTTGCAACAGTCCATGGAATTCACAACTATCACTACTTAAGTCTGTTTCACTATGAAAGGACACAGCGGTTATGCTAGCATTGGAGTCCCAAAAGTCTGTCTCAATTTCTACCTCTCTTACTTCATTAGTACACTGAAAGTGGGTGGGTTGTCTTTTTGATCTTTCAGGCCCAGTCTTAACAGTAGCAAACATGAGTATCGAGCAGCCTTAATCAATTGTTCAATTCTTACTTTATCTAGGTCAGAGGAAGCCACACCTCCTTTATGAAAAACTTGTTTCAACGCTCGCTCAAGGTGAATAAGGAAGTCTGATAATGTCTCTCCTCAGCACTGTTTGGTAGCCTTGTATCACCATGTGAGGTCTTCTTTCGACTCAGTGCTTCCAAACACACTATCAAGAGCAATCAAATAGTCTTGTGCTGTGGCTTCAGGCTTTGAGGCCCTTAATGAGTGGATAACATTGAGGGCAGGCCCTTGGAGACTTTCTCCTATCCTCTTACGCTTTTCTGCCTCTGGACACTGTTAGTCTGGAACCAATGTAATGACATAGTCCATCCAGGTGTCAAGATCCTCCTGCCCTGCTGGAGTGGGCTTGATCCCAGAAAACATATGTAATCTTTGATAGGGATCTTGCCTAATATTCAGTATATAGTTTGTCCCTCCTACTGGAGCTTGAGACAAGTTACCTTCTAATACATCAATTAATTTTCAAACTTCTTCAGCGGAATTTCTTTCTGCCAATAACAAGTGACTCGGTTTCTCTTGAAAACCTTCAGGTTCTGAGGTTCATAGGGCTTCGCATTCTATCTGCATGGTGCACCAAACTCCAGGCAGAGTAGAAATCTTCAGGGGTCACATGGTCTGGCACCTTTGCAGCATCTACAGCTTCTCTGCATTCAACAAGGATAGTCAGTGTCTTGGTGGAGTGGTCTCTCACTTGCCCTTATACTACAATTTGACCTATATTTTTTTCAGCAGACAACACCTCTTTGACTTGTCCATTACTAGTCCTGAGGGGCACTCCCAAAATTAATAGTGCTTTTTTGAGTTCCACACCCTGACCATCACACCAGCCCAGCAAATGTTCATACGCCTTTGCATCAACCATTATTTTAGCTTTGGGGATTGTCCCACCTTCACCATGGGCAAGTAACTCCATGTGGGTGCACTTGGTGCAACAGGAGATCCCAGCGGTGCCTCCAAAGATGTAACCCAGGTGTTGTGTGCTAACAGACTACTACTCCTGCCTCATGTACACAGTCAAGGTTGAGGGGCTTGGGATCTGTTTGGAATGATCTGGGAGTTTGTTTTCAAAATATTTCATAAAAATTGCGGTGCCTCCACCCAGAGCAAGGTTTTATAGGCCAGCTGGTAATTTGGGTACAACCCCCCTGGGATGCTGTACCTACCCACCTCCCTTTCCAAACACCCCCCCCATAAATACACTTTACCTTGCAAGTCAATACCAACCATGTAATTAGAGGAGATCTCTAATACCATGCTCACTGACACGCTTGTAGGGAAAAAGAATAAACACAGCTTTATTTTCAATAGGGGGTAAGAATAGGGAGGGAATACCTGGAACAAGGATGTACCTAGAATTAAAAATGTATTTGTTTACCAGAAATGCAATAAAGGGATATACCCAATTGGCATTGACCTTAAACCATAAACAGTGAGCAGTAAACAACAGTGCCCAGCCTCACACCAACATACAATCAGGTATCATAGAGCCCCCTCCTGTCTGGTACCAGACTCCTAGTCCTACAATGAGGCACCCCAGACTGGTGCAAGCCTGTTGTTGCTGCAGGGTGGCCAGCGTTGGTGCACTTAACCTTTGCAAATAAAAACTGTAACTGTAGGTCTGAACTTTGAAACAAATTGTAAATATTTTCCCACAGTCTTTTGCAGAACAGCCCTGCTTTACTCATGGTTTGGTGAATACTCTGGATGACATAAACAGGCTGGAGCTGGGAGTTGCTGGGACCAGTCTTGAACTGCAACGTGCTGGTTTTGGAGGTAGTTGGTGGTGCACCACAACAGCAGTAAGCAGGAAACAGTAATGCTTGCAGAGATGAAAAAATGCTGGTCTTCACCTGTCAAGCCTTTTCAAACTTCACCCTGGGTGGCCTTTGTAAGCGGTATTCACCTGACAGGCCTGTCAACGTCTTCTTTTCCGGTGGTCCCCCGATTGGTTGGGGGGGCAACAGTTTCTTCGTTCCCTCTGGCTTGAACAGGAACTTCAGTCACCCTGCTGGCTAGTAACAGTAGCCAAAGGGTAGACAATACTGGATGCTCCCCACAGGAAAACACAGTCTCTAGCTTTCTTTGTCATTCTGTCACCTGAACACCTCTGCTGGCAGGCAGAACACCTCTGGTGGCAATCCTCATTAGGCAGGGGACACCAAGGCTGGGTGATCCCCTCAGGAACAAACAGTTTTTGATAAACTTTTCAGTCAGGATCTGCTGAGATTCACTCCACAGACATGATTAGATGTTAAATCTGTCAAAAACAGCAAATAGACAGAATTTGTCTTGTATTCAAGGTTGGTGAAACCTCTTTTTGTCAGAAAAAAAACACTTCTCCATTCTGGAGACACAGTCAGGAGCCCCTCTGATTGGCTTGAGGGCTTCCCTTCAACTGACACAGAACCCTGCTTCACTCTCAAGGGCTCAAAGAGAACTGCCTCAAGCTGTAACAGTCTTTTTTCTTTCTTTGAACAAATGGCAGCCTCTGATTGGCTGATAGAGCTGTCCATCATGTTACTCAATGTGTGATTGGTCCTTGTTTGGGTGCCCAGTACATTGAACACTTCCCTTGCCCAGAAGCCATCTTTTAGTCCTCCAAGACTTCAATTACATCCTATTGGCTGGCAAGGGTCACAGGATCTCTTAAGTTGGCTGCTGTGCCAAACAGTTTATATGCAGTCCACACTTTGGAAGTTTCCTGCAGCCAAACCATATTGTTTCAATTTTTACTGTCTACATGTGCTTGTAGTCCATACTGTGCCCTTTCATCCGGTGGCAGAATAACGTTTGTAGGGGCCACCATTTGCCCATCACTGCTGCCATTATGTAGTCCATCTAGGCAGCTAGCAGGCTCCACTAAAATACAATGGTGGACTACAGTACATTTCTCAGCAGCTTCAGCTGCTGGGCTTATTTACATGCACTTTTAGCACTTTTAAATAAATAATATATGGGCCCCTTAGGTCCCTTCCTCCTGTCTCTGGACCCCAATTAGCTGCTTCAGGGGTCTGGAATCATGGGGGGGCCATCAATTTGCTTCAGGAGTGGCTTGAAAACATTTTAGCACTACCATACATATGCGAACCCGCCCGTTCACACTTTATGGGTCGGCCGCTCGGCGGGTCGCAGCTTTGCTCCTCCGGTCCTCCGCTTTTGACAAAACACTTTGTAGGGGCTGGCAGGAGTTTCAGGAGGTAGCACAGGACTCGGGCTGCTGGCGGTGTGTTACAGGGAGTCCACAGGGCAGCAGGTAAGCCCCACACTTTGAAGGGGTTATGTATAACCTTTCAGAATTTAGAGGAGTGAGTAAGGTTGTTCTGAGTGTGGATGCAGAGTACTCAGACTTGGCAAGTCTGGTAGCTCTGTTACAGGCATTATGAAGGATCTGGTACTTGATTAGGTTGGCTGGGGAGTTGGTGGACTAGTGGGTACGCCAGGCAAAGTCATGCTCCAGATTGACCATGTAATTGATGACCCAGTCACACAAGCTCTTTTTGTTATCCACAGTTTTTTCCCCTTTCCACACCTCCCAGTGCCTGACTTCCTTCAGCAGCACCATAGCACAACCACCCCACCCCCTCCTGGTGCCTCACAATCCATCAATCACCTTGCCTCCATGCAGCTTTGAAATAACACCTAGGTGGAGTCAGGGTAGGAGGGGTATACCCCTTGCAGTGTCTGTTCATCAGGGTGTGGTGCAGCTGAGTCATGGGACCCAGATATTCCAGGATTTATTGTCCTCAGGTGTCAGGCCCTTTTTGCTGTTTTCCCAGTCCCTCTGCCCAAGACACTGGTAGCTGTGATACCACGTGCAAGCAAGAATGCAGGGCATACAGCTGAATGGTGCAGGCCAGCAATTTACCACCCCAAAGGTGCACTGATAAGCACCACCACCTGTCGTCACCCATGTGGCACTGCTATGGTTGTGTCACACAGCCTCCCTTTCTGCAGAGGGAGAGCATCCACTGAGAGGCTCACTCAATCTCCTTTGGCCAGCCACAGCCACTGAGGCATGTTCCAGAACCCCAGTCACCGGCACCATGAGTGGCAGCCCTACCTTGGCACCAATGGACCAGCCAATCCCACAATCTCATGCCTTTGGGGTTAAAAGGGGATATGAGTGTATGCAAAGACTCTTAGGTACTCAGCGCCCACTGGTGCAGATTGGGTACAAATAAAGGGCCATGATATACCCTGTAAAAGTTGACAACAACATCGATATAGTTACACTCATGAAGCAATAATATGCTCACAGTGAAAAAATCCAGTGAAAGATTCAAACCTGGTTCCTTTTAAATCAAGAAGAATTTATTGTGTTACATCACACAGTCCACACATGAGCACAAAACAAGTTGTATGAGCTGGTATTCCTATCCTAGAATCCCCGACGCTTTGTTCAATACAGCTTCCTCAGGGGGCCTTGAGGAAGCAAGCGTACGAGCACCGGGTTTCTAGGATAGCAATACTCCAACTCGCCACAGCTGTTTGTTCATGTGATGTGAACAATAAATTCTTCTTGATTTAAAGGAACCAGGTTTGAATCTTTCACTGCACTTTTTCACTGCGAGCATATTATTGTTTCAGGAATGCAACTATATCTGTGTTTGTTGATATGAATGTATGCACCTTGTTTAGTTTCATTACTTCTTTGTAGCAAAGGGCATCAAGGATGTCTGCCAGAGAGACAGCCAGATGAGGCAACTGGCAACAGGACAGTGTATAAGTTGAAAGCCACTGTAATACTTTACGCTTGCTAGATGTTAACATACAAACATATGGCAAAGCCAACAGAATAAAAACATGAGATCTATTGAGTGTGCTTATACTGCAGGGTCCTCAGCATCAGCTACTGACCATGCCCCCCAAACCATCCCCCCCTCCCTCTCTGCCCCAAGCCTTATTTTCCCTTTAACGTTATCCTAGCCCCTCTTGATACTGCCCACTATTTTCAATGAAACCACCTCCTCAGTACATATTGTCTGCTGGTTGCAGTCTGTCACCAATGCCTGTTAATTGTCTCCTCTCTGCATAGCTGAAAAATGTTACTGTAGCCTTTTTAACAAAATACTACCCAAGTTGCGTTTCAGTGCTATTTATGACATGTCCATGGTTTCCATAGAACTATCTCATATCTGGGTAAAATCCTATCTGGGTGGCCCATTCTTTTTTTTTTTAATGACAACAGGTTGGTGTCTCTACCTGTGGTGCCACTGGCCTAGTCTTGCCACTGGTAAATGTCTACTGCTAACTAGATAGTATGGTCACCATGGTTTACTCATCTACACATGTTTATGTTATTCCTCTCACAGCCTGGTTTTGCCTCATGGTGTTATAAGATGGTCTCTTAGTCTTATGATCCTAATTTTCTTCTTTGTGCAAGCTACTGAGGTACAGTGCCTAAGTGTCCCATGCTAATCCACCCTATTTTTTATAACAATACTATTCCTGTACCATGGGTCTCCTCCACTGGTTGTGCATCCTTGATGGGTTGTTTGCTGGGCTCTCTTTATCACTGATAGCATACCTAGTATGTATCCCTCCAAACCTATCCATATTGATCACTCCAACTTCTCCATGTCGAGATTTAATTGTCTGTCTGCATAACAGATAGGTTATCTGCTATATCTAGAGTCTGAAACTAGTATGCGAATTATGCTGTTTTTTGAAAAAATTATACTGAATCCAGACTGGTGGCACAGAGGGCTGAGTCCTTCTGCCTTACCTCACGCCACACCAGCAATCCAGGTTTGGAATGACCTTGGGTTGTCAGGGAGCTGGCATGGGGGGGAGCAGGATAGAGCAGCCCAATGGCAGCTCTCCTTTCCCAGAGAGGTTGTGGCCCCCCCACCCGTAGTTCCACTGCCACCAGGTGGAGGTCCAGTGGTGGCGTAGGCAGGAGGGGGCAGCACATAGGGAGGATGTCTCAAAACATGGCATGCGCATGCCTCCACACGCGTGTGCCTGAGACAGATGTGGGCAAAAACAGAAGTAAAAACCTATAAAATATAAATAAAAAAAAGACTATACTGGGAGTGTATTCCTGGACCCTTAAGTAGGAAATTTTGCAACCTGGTCCACCTAGACCTTTCCTGTATTCTTATTGCAGAAGACACTGAGTCATCGAACCCTGGCCTTGGGAAAATCCTCCCTCACTCTTTTTCCCCCCACCCCATGGCTGTCCACAAAGGGCCTTAAAGATCAATATGTTACAGAATGAAAGTCTGGGGTCTTTAGATGCCTCGGTAATCATTGTGTTTGCTTTTATTTGGTTTATTTACCTTTTCATCATTTTATTTTTATTTTGCCAACTACTAGTAGAAAGGAAGCCAATGGAAGCCTTGTATTAGGATGTCAGAAATTATTTTCTGGCAAGGCTGGCAGTGTGTTATAATGGGAAACTGCAAGTCTATTTTCTGATTTTTATGAGGAATAAAGCTTTCTACCACTAAAATATTATAGATTTGATAGAAATGTGTGATTTTTCCATAACTTGTAATATTTTGTTATGACCCAGCAGGTGATATTTTCTTCCTAACCAGATTTTGCTTGGAAAGAAGAAAATACAAGCCGATTTCTGTTTCAAAAACTGTAAAATTATAGAAATGGACCAAAATAGTACAAATATATAACAGGCAAAGTTTGTTGCTGAAAGAAATATCTATTTCTTTTGAAAAAGATAAAAAAAAACTGTCTTTAGTTCCCCATTGAAATACATTGCTCTCCTAAGTAGTTGGCAGTTTCTGACATAACAATACCAGAATTCTATTGAATTCTTTTTACTAGTACTGTGTAAAGCAAAGGCAAGAACTCCCTTGTTTAACTGCACAAATATTTAACGAAAACAGTAGGAAATAATTGCTAACACATTAATATAAATAACATTTCAGTTATGTATCTATTAGAAGTGAACACATTTATATATTAGAAGCTTGATCCCCAAATTAGGCCAACTCACAGCCTGGGTATCACACTATCAACCTGATATAGCAGGTGTTACAGAAACTTGATTAATACCAACCATCTATGATCATCTTTGTTCCCTGCCAGGCTATGACCTTCTGTATGTGTGATTGCAGTATCTTAAAAGGGAGGAGGAACATTCATCTATTATAAATTCCACCTGGATGTCTCCACACCATGCCATCACCACCCCCACCCCACACACACACCCGATCCCATCCTTGAATATTCTTACAGAGTGCTTAGACTTGGGAATGCCAAAAGATTCACCTTCTCTGCATTTATATTACCCCATCAGGTAGCCTGGTTATAATTCCTTCTCTGGTCAAATATGTTGGTCCCTCATCAAAGCTAATGGTTTCTTGCTTTTGGTGCCTTCAATATTAACTGGCTTACTATTTGTAGTAAAGTATTGAGCAGCCCTTCAGTAAGCGCTACCTGCCTCAGACAATATCAGACCCCCAGACGCTGTAACAGTGGGAACAGCCAGACACTAATTGTCTGGATCCTCACTCCTAGAATCGATAAGATCAGATGCTCTGGTGTTCTTGCTAATGCAATAAGTGACCACTCACCAGTCTTCTGCATCTGGAGTGCTCAGGTTGTGAAAGCTCCTCCTAGAGTCATTCAGTTCAGAAAATATGTCAACCTTGATCCTGCGAAGTTAAGGATTTCAGTGACTCGTACTGATTGGTCTTTTCTATATGAGACCACTGATATTAATTTGGCCTCCTCCTTCTTCACCTCATCTTCACCCCCTAGCAGATACTTTGTTCCCACTGCCTATGATTCACAAATGTTCTGACAATGCTTTAAAAGGCTGCTGAATCTGAACTAGTGCAATGCCCTACTCCTGTGTATCCCAGCTACTGTGTAAACACAATGGTTGCCGCTTTTGGATTGATTGTACCCATTGTAATCCTCAGTATTTATGTACTAAAGGCTTACTCAGTTTGTCACTTCTGGACTGATTGTTACCTATTATAATCTTCCTTATTTATGTACCAAAGACTTTTGTAGTGTTCTAGATTTTGACAAAGAACCTTTGCAAATGAGCATGTTCTGCTCAAAGGCATGCTTCCGATGTCTTCTAAATAAATAAATAAAAATAAATCTTTCTCTGAACTGCAGGAAAACTTTGCCTCCTTTACAAAACAAAGGTTTTGAGGTTCAGTCACTAAATGGTGGATCGCAATTTACTTGTCAAGTTGATTGAGAGAGACAAGAAGTAGGAATTATATAAGGCTTCCTCCTCAACGACTGACTGGGTGGTTCACAGGGAACTCAGAAATGCGTGCAAATGAGAGATTAGACATAACAACGTTTCCAGTGTAAGCAGCTCTTTGATTCCATTGCCCAATCCCATGCTCTTTGGAAATCCATTAAACAGATGTAGGGCCTGAGTGGTGATCACGTATCATCTGATATGGTGCTTAATGATGTTAATTGCAATAACAGCTCCACTAATGCTGATGCTTTTAACAGCCACTTCTCTGACCTCTCCATTTACATGAAGGCCTTACCCACACCTCCAAGTAGTGCCACCCACATTAACTCTCCTGCCCCTCCTGAGCACCTTCTTTTATATTTCAAAAGTACTCAACCTGCTAAAGTCCGCAGGCTTCTTAAACAAATATCTGAGACCAAGTCTGCAGGCCCTGATGGCATAGAGCCCAACTTCCTTAGGACTGCAGCTCATGAGTTGGCATACCTATCCCTGTCTACTAGTGTAGTGCCTGACCTGTGGAAATCCTCCCGCATAGTCCCTGTGTTTAAGAAAGGGAACCAGAAACTCATAAGCAATTATAGCCCCACCACTATACTTGCTATTGTGAACAAATTGTTAGAGAAAATTGTCACCTCCCAGATCAATAGCTATCTGTCCTGGCCTTACAGGTGCAGTATTCATAGACCTAACTAAGGCTGTTGATCTGGTGGTGGCGGACCACTCCCTACTCTGCTATAAGCTGGTTGGTTTTGCCTTCTCATCCACAGCTCTCCTCCGGTTTCAGAACTACCTCACTGATAGATCACAGAGGGTCAGATTCGGCTCCTCCCTGTCTGCACCAGCCAATTTCTCAGTGAGAGTCCCACAAGACTCTATTCTAGGACCTCTATTGTTCATCCTGCACAGAAATTCTAGTGGTCAAAGTCTATCTCATTGTTCTGCCGTCCTGTACGTTGATGACTTGGTCCTGCTCACTACTTCACATAACGTTGATACCATTAATACCAATTTATACAGGACTTGTGATCTGTTTGTAAGTGGTTGTCTATGAAAAAACTAATCCTAAACACAACTAAAACCCAGGCCATGTTATTTGGTACTACTCATAAGCTAAGGCAATGTCTGCCCCACTGACTGTTGCCTACCAAGATGGGGCCCTGGTCCCTATGGTCACCTCTTTACTTACCTGAGGGTCACTCTGGACCCCTCTCTCTGACATCTCACCCATGTGATGGGGTTCTGTACATCTATCAACTCTATGATGGGGCCTCTTATAAAGTTAGTCACAGCCTTATTCCCCAAGGCAAACTGGCTATAGCCCATAGGATGCTGTTCACCAAACTTATTTGTTGTATCCCTCTTTTTTTCTGCTGCAACAATGACTACCCTCCATAGGTGGGGTACTAAGTATAACAATATATGCTGCTTTGCAGTTGCATCCCATTATCATACTCATCACTGTTCCCTGTGTACCAAATTTGGTTGGCTCCCCCCTTCCTCAATAAGGGACCTTTCATTCAGTGGCATTATCTTTAGCATTATGGCAAACGCCCTCCCATTATCCCTATCTGTGTTCCTTCAACTTGCTTGTACCACATATCCACTCAGCTCTTCTGAGAATACCCCTCTGTCTGTCCCCAGACTTAGCACAAAGGTTGAGGGATCTGCTTATGCTGCCCCTGGGTTGTGGAACTCAATTCCTCCTGAAATACAGTCATGTCCTTCGGCATCCTGTTTTTACCATACACATGTACTGTGAGCATCCCCTTAAGATAGTTCCCTGCTCTTGTCCTCAGGCTCACTGATATGTGTTTATAGATGCATGTAGTGCACCTTGTGTACTGGTATTAAAATTCTTATGCTCTTACTCTCTTTGCTTTCTATGTTTTGCATTATGTTAATGTGTTTGCCTGAACCTTCAAATGTTTGTATCTGTTTAGACTTCTATGAATTAACTTTGTACATTGTACCTGCAAAATTTTCAGTATCTGATTTAAGATATCGGATTTATTGCAGAGGATTTAGTGAGAAAAGAATACTTGTCCCCACAATATTGGCCTTCTCCATATATCATATGGATCCCATGGTGGAGAGCACAGAAGAGTGTGTTGTTTATTTCAAGTTTACTTTATTTTACAATTTATTTACCCAGGATAGCCAGACTGAGCTGCAGCATCTCATTTTCAGTGGGGTCTGCTTCTACCAGTTTCTGCAGCTGGGTGGACTGGAGCACTGGGAGGTTGTGTGACTTGTTCAAGGTCACACAGTGAGTATTTGGCTGTGGTGGGGGGGTTGACTTGTGACCTCCCACTTCTCAAGCATGCTCAACCACTAGTTCACATGGCCTCCTCAGCATGTCTGTGCAGTAGTTGCCAAGGTAACCTCATTGAGCTTCCCTCTCAGACACTATTGTTGCATCCATTTCCCTTGAATCTGCAATAGCACCATTCTGCACTCCCCACCAGCTGTCATCCTCTTTGTTTCTGTCAGCTGGAACAGCTTGCCTATGAGTCTCAGCATGGGACCAGTGCACACAATGCAACTCCATTAAGATCTGTTGGACGGGTCTAGGCACCTACTCCACAAGCTGGGAATCTGCAAGTGTGTGATGTGGACGAATACTATAAGTAGAAAGATTCTTACAAGAAGTAACATTTTCTTATTCAGTCTGCCCAAACAAGCCAATGGAACAAAGCATACAGAAGGACACTGGGGATGCTGGGGTTTATAGGGAGGGATCTTGATGGTAGGGGAAGCCAGGTGATTCTGCCATTGTACAAATCCCTGGTGATGCCTCACCCACCTGGAGTATTATGACCAGGTTGTGGAATGATGTCGACTGACTAGAGACAGCACAGCGAAGGTCGCCAAGATGATCCAGGGCCAGGAGGGTAGATCTTATAAAGATCAGCTGGAAGCCCTAAGCGTGTTTGCTGAAGGTCAGATGGGAGTGGGGGAGAGGACATGATTGAAACATAAGTTCCTCGGGGGTATAAGCAAGGTGATGGCGAGAACCTCTTTGTAAGAAACATGGATGCAGTCACTAGCAGGCATGACTGGAGGTCGGTGGGGGCAAGTTCAAGAGAAGCGTGAAATCCTGTGGCTATTGCTGACTGCTTAAATAGTTCCTTCTCTGACCTCTCAGCTGTCCTCAATCAAAATTTTTCAACCCAGTCCACCCCTCCTTCCTCTGATCTGGTTGCTCATCCCAAATTCTACTTCAAGGCACTCTCCTCTCATGAAGCAAGGCCCTACCTGCTCAGATCACTTAAGGGCACGGGTCATAGCAGTCACTCCCTCGATTCCAAACTGCTTAAAAGGGTCCTAGATCCCCCTTACCAAATTGCTGAACTGCTCCCTCTGCCTCAGTCAATTCCCCCTTGCTTGGAAAACAGCAGTGATCACCTCTCTTCATAAACCTGGCGACCGGACCTTCCCAGCAACTATCGCCTGATCTCCATCCTCCCCCCTCACTCCAAAGCTCTGGAAAAAATCGTGACTGATCAACTCTCTGATTACCTCTCTACCTATAACCTCCTCTGCCATGAACAACACAGTTTTCATCGCACTCACAGCACCACTACTGCCCTTATTGAATTCTCCAATTTCTTTCCCACTGCTCTTGAAAAAGGTCATGTTACTGGCTCTGTCTTCACTGACTTGCCGAAAGCTTTCAACATTGTCCACCACTCCCTTCTCATCTCTTCTCTCCAACCCCAGAGCCTCTTGCAGGGTGTGTTGAATTGGTTCTCCAGCTATCTTTCCTACTGCACCCAGTGTGTCAAAATTGGGTCAACCGTCTCCTGTCCCCGACAGGTTCGTTCTGGTGTTCCCCAGGGCTTCATCCTAGGGCCCTTGTTTTTCAGCCTCCATCTGAATTCTCTCCCCTCCGCTTGTAATGGAAACCTTCTACTTTATGTGGATGATGCTGTCCTGTTTAACTCACACGCTGACCATCTCCTTCTACAAAACTCACTGCAGGACTCCTTCACCCAGGCTGAATGCTGGTTCTCTGACCACAGGCTAGTTTTGAACAAAGAAAACTAAAACCATGCTTTTTGCGCATAACCAGAGTAAAGATTATCCACTCCAGGTTTTATCTAGTACCCTCTTCCCCCTTGAACAAACCTCCTTCTTCAAATATCTTGGCGTTCTCTTTGATCCCTCCCTATCTTTTCACAACCACATCCGCTTCCTTTGCTCCACCATCAACTCTGGGAAAGGCCTACTGTATTGCCATCGTGACTGTCTCCCCACTGAAACACTAAGGCTCGGTACTGTCCCTCGTGGATTATGGTCTGTTTATTTATGGTGCAGCTGACAACACCGTTCTGCACAAAATTAAGCTATAATAAGGTCAGCCGGCTGCTTACAGGTTCCCCACGTCTTACCCATACTTGCACACTATATTCCCTCTCGAACTTCCTTAATCTGGAGGAAAGGCTTATCTATCAATCTTGTCTCTTGACCACAAAAAATCACTGCAGGTTTGACTCCCCCTGTCTGTCTTCTATCATAAGCCTATCTATCACCTCCCTCTCAACCCACAGTGCTGCCCGTTTCCCTATGCAAATCCCCAGAGTTAGGACCTCCCCTGTACAGAGGTCATTCTGTTACCATGCCCCGTCCTGGTACAATTCCCTGTCTGTTACTATTGCCTTCCTACCAAGATTGGGGCCTTTTAAAACTGCTCTCAAGAACCACCTCCTCTCCTCCCACCACTGTGACTGCCCTGGCTAAGTTTTCCCCTGCCTTTTCTCCACTCAGTCTGCTTATTTTTGACTCTGCCCTTCATTTGACTCATTATAGCCCATATTACTGTTTATGTCTGTTTATTATTGCTAATTTACCTTGACATGGGGCCTTTGTAACCAGCCCTTAATTTTGACTGTTTGCTTTTATTTGAGCTCATTTACTTTTTCTGTTGCTTGCTATTAACGTATTTGTCTACCTGATGAGGAGCCTTGTAATCGAGTCCTTACTCAAAGGATTATAATTTGATTACTTCTTAAAATAAAATAAATAAAAACATAGAAACATAGACTTTGATGGCAGATAAGGACAGCTTGGCTCACCCAGTCTGCCCATTTCCTACCCTATTGAATAAGCTACAAATCCTAGTTAACCAACAGCCTATTTCTTCCCTACCCCCACTATAATTGCCTTATGTCTGTCCCATGCATTCTTGAATTCCCACTGCTTTTGACCCCACACCTCCTCAGGGAAGTCGTTCCATGCATCCACCACCCTCTCTGTGAAAAATACTTCCTCACGTTGACCCGGAGCCATCCCTCTAACTTCAAATTGTGCCCCTTGTTCTTGCACCTCTTTTCCTGAAAGATGATTCCTTGAGGTACTAAAGTTTCTATCACGCCCCACCCTCCCTCCCTCCTTTCCTCGAGGATATACATATTAAACTTCTTTAGTCTGTCTTCATATAGTTTCTAGTGCAGACCCTGCACCATTTTAGTTGCCTCCTATGGACTGCCTCCATCCTGTCTATGTCCTTGAGGAGATGGGGTCTCAGAACTGCACGGAGTACCCCAGATGGAGTCTCATCAACTGTCTGTATGGAGGGATGACAACTTCCTGTTTTTAGTGATGATGCCTCTCACTGTGCATCTCAGTATGCCCCAGCCCTCCTTACTGCCTTCTCACATTGCCTGCCTACCCTCTAGGTCATCTGATATGACTACTCCCAGGTCCCTTTCCATTTTGTTGTTGTTAGTGCCTCTCCCCATTGTGTACTCTCCCCTGGATTTTTGTTTCCCAGGTGCATTACTTGCATTTATTTGCATTGAATCTAAGCTGCCATACTTTTTTTTTTTCGGATGTTATTTCTCTCCACAGGAGCTCCGGCCTCCCCGCCTCCGCGTTCCTCGGCGCCATCCCCGGACATGAGACCCCTCCCTTCCGCACCCCACGACTTACCCTTCGCCTTGAGGTGTGGTGGGGAGCAACTCAACCCACCAGCAGGTCCATGCCAGGGCGTCCTCCGGGAATGGCGCGGGATCACGTCGATGCTGCCGGGCTCCATTTTTCCTCGATGCTCCCAGGCGGGCATGGCGTGCGGGTAATGACGCCAGCGACTAGCACGAGACGCCTCCCATGCGTGCACTAGTCAAGCATCTGCCATGTCCTGCCTCCCTCTTTCTGGCTGCGTGCTGTTGATCCCAGCCTCCGCTGGAGTCAGGCAAGCACCGCCACCCAAATCCCCACCCCGGAGATGGAGAGCAGTCCTCCGGACGCTCAATCCATCTCCTCCCCGCTGACCTTCGCAACCTGCGCCTGCTCCTCAACACGGGTCGCCGGGCATGGCACAGGTGTAGCGACCAGCGCCAACCTCAGCACCACCGGGCCGGCTAAGCTGCCATCTTTGACCATTCCTCCAGCCTTGACAAGTCCCTTCTCATCCTTTCCACCCCCTTGTGTAGCAACTCTGTTGCAGATATTTCTGTCACCTGCAAAGAGGCATACTTTTCCTTCCAGTCCCTCTGCAATGTCACTTATGAAGACATTAAAGAAGACCACCTTAGCATTGAACCCCGCGGTACCCTGCTAATAACCACCCTTTCTTCGGAGGGACTCCATTTATTATTATCCTCTGCACCCTGTTGTCCAGCCAATTTTTTCAGACAACCATCCTGGGACCCACTCCCAGGCTGGCTAACTTGTTTATTAATCTTTGTGTGAGACTGTGTCAAATGCCTTGCTAAAGTCTAGGTAGGCCATGTCCACAGCCCCTCCCTGGTCTACTACTTTGGTCACCCAGTCAAAGAAATCTATTTGATTAGTCTGACATGACCTTCCCACTGTGAATCCATGCTGCCTTGGGTCATGTGCCCCGCTGGCCTCTAGGTACTCAACTATTCTTTCTTTCATAAGTGATTCCATCATTTTCCCTACCACTGAGGTCAAACTAACAGGTCTGAAGTTTCCTGCCTCTGCCTTGGTCCCACATTTGAGAAGAGGAATCACATCTGCCCTCCTCCAGTCCTCAGGTACCATGCCCTCCTCTCATGATTTGCTAAAAAGAATTATCAGTGGTGTCACTAGTTCTCCCCTTAGTTCTTTTAGAATTCTTGGGTGAATCCCATCAGGCCCCATTGCCTTGTCCACCTTTAGTTTTAGGAGTTCTTTCAGGACCCTTTCTTCTGTGAATGGACTGGTATCAACCCTCATATCCAAAGTGCTTCTATTGTTTGGTTTAGGTACGTCCCCTCCTCTTCTTTAGTGAATACTGAACAAAAGTATTCGTTCAGCGTCTCTGCCTTTTTACTGTCATCCTCTGCCCTCCTCCCCCTTTATTAAGCCTCGCTATCCCTCCCTTGGTCTTTCTTTGCTCACTAAAGTACTGATAAAAGGTTTTATCCCCCTTTCTAACTGAGTTGGCTATCTTTTCCTCGGTTTGGGCCTTTGCTATTCTGACTGCCTTCCCTGCTTTCTTCTGTTTTAACTGGTACAGTTCTCTGTCCTGCTCCTTCTGTGATTCCTTATACTTTCTGAATGCTATCATTTTCTCCCTAACCTTCCCTACCACCTCCTTTGGGAACCATAGTGTTTTTTTCCTTCATTTTGTTTTATTTGCTTCACACAAAGGCTTGTTGCCTCTGCGATGACAGTTTTGTAGTAGTAGTAGTAAAACAACTTTATTTATACAGGCACTTTTTTACCATAGGGCTCAAAATGCCCTGTTTACATGGCAATCCTGTTAGTTACAAAAATCAGTTACAGCACAAGGTAATGTATAAAGTTACACAATAAAAATTAGATTTTTGTTCCCATTGTTCCTCCACCCCTCCTTCCTACTCTTTTGCTAGTGCATTCCTTAGGCACTCTCCCATTCTGCCAAAGTCAGCTCTCCGAAAGTCCAGTACCCTTGCTTTTGTATGGCTTGACTCTATGGCTGTGTTTATTATGAACCACACTGTCTGGTGGTCATTTGTTCCCAGATGGCTACTCACTTCTAAATCTGTGATCCTCTCACTGTCCCCATTTGAGAGTACCAGGTCTAAGATTGCTCCCTCCTAAGTGAGTTCCAACACTAGCTGCCTAAGGCATTCCCCCTGAAGGGCATGAATAATGACTCTGCTACTGAATGTGGCTGCAGCAAATGTGCTTCAGTTAACATCTGGCATATTCAGGTCCCCCATCAACAATATCTCTCCTTTTTCTGCCATTCTAAGGATGCCTCCTATCATTTCCTTGTCCATTTCCTCCCCCTGAGATGGGGATCTGTATAGAATGCCTGTGCGGATTGTGGTGCCATTTCCTGTCTCCAATGTGTCCCACAGGGCCTCCTCTCCTCCCTGTCTACCCTTTAGTTCCATTGCTTTGATCCCTTCCCTTATGTAGAGAGCTATTTTTCCCCTCCTCTTTTACCCTCTCTGTCCCTCCTGTGTACCCTGGAATGTTGACATCCCAGTCATGGTTCTCTGTGAACCAGGTTTCTGTGACTGCCATGATATCCAGGTGTCCCTCTTCCACTAAGGCCATTAGTTTAGGAAGCTTGTTACCCAGACTATGGGAATTGGTACTCATCGCCCTCCATTTTTTGATGGCCTTGCCCCTTTTAGCCCTATCCTTGTGCTTACTGCCTTTGTCTTTTTCTCCATTTACCCCTGCCCTGACCCTACTGGCCTCTCTATCTTGGTGTTAACCTCACTAACTACCCTGTTTTGTGGGGGGGGGAGGCTGGGAATTCCCTGCTTTTTTTCAGTGCCTCCCCCTTGGCTAGTTTAAAAGCTTGCCAATGAAACATTTAAACCTATTACCTAGGATCCTGTTTCCCCTCCCAGACAGATTCAGACTATCGTGCCAGCGTAGGCCTGTGTCCCTCCAGGTGGACTCCCACTCCCCAGTGAAGCTAAAACCTGTGCTCTGCACCAGTTTTCAACCATTCATTGAATCCAGGTGCGGAGTACCTGGTTCTCACTCCAGGCCATAGACAGGCAGCACCTCCCGAAGGTTACCGTGCATGCTACTTGTCTAAGGACCCTTCCCAACTCCACAAACTCCTCTTGCACAGCTCTGAACCCATTCCCAGCTAGGTCATTTGTCCCTAGGTGGACAATGACATCCAGCTCCCTCTCCCATGCAGCCGCACCCCTGGTCCTGAGAATTCGCTTCATGTCCCTCTGTGCCATGGCTCCAGGCAGGCATCTTACCTCCCTCTCCCCTTCCTCCCCCAGTTCTACCCCCCAATGATTGAGTCCCCCATCAGGAGTTGTTTCCTTCCTCTGTGGTATCCTATGCCATGGGTCTCCTTTGTGGAGATTCCCAGCATCCTCCTTGTCTCCACTGTGGGTGCCTCCATAGAGGAACAATGCTCTGCCAGAAAGGCATACAAATTGTGGGAGGCACAGCTGGAGGGATGCACCTCTGTTCCACCACCTCACTCTCCCTGAGCCCACCATAGTCCAACAACTCCATATTCTTGGCAACCTCTGAGGCAGTAGCCTCTGGTGGTCCCTGGGTGGGGAAAGAGATTCCCAGTCCCCTGTCAGGTCCTGGGTGGGGAAGTTTCTACTCCTTGCCAGAATGGCCTGGAGATGGGCAACCTACTCCCTCAGAGCAGAGAGGTGTCTGCAAATAGGGCAGCAACGCAGCCTCCAGATGCCTCTCAGAAGACTGCTGTCCCACAGCCAGTGCATTGTATCACTCCCTACACATCTCTCTCCCTCCCTCCCTGTTGAAATTGTGTTTTTTTTTTTCGCTATTAGGGAATCTCACTTCCCTTAGTAGTGTAACCTTTTTCTAGGGACTATGTGTTAGGAACCCCCAGTTTTTTTTTTTTTACAACAGCAATCACAAGAAGATATCCTCCCAGCTTATGCAACACTGTGTGGCTACCTTCTGTGGCACACCCCATCTTGTTTGTGTCTGAGCAGGAAGCTGAAGTTCAACTTCACCGAGAGGGTGGTGGAACCATGGAACAGACTTCCAGCATAAGTGGAAGTGGTGGTGCAGCTACCTTTAATGGGTTTAAAACAGTTTGGACAGAGCAAGGAGATTCATAGTCCTGGGGTGGGGCAACATGTGTTGTTGCGCTTTGAGAGGGTGGTAACAGCCCAACAGTATGGTAAATCGTGGGTGAGTAGCATGGTAAGGGCAGAATAGATAGACCTTCAGTCTCCTGCTGTCTTCAAATTCTATGTTTTGTCTGTCTATAAGCAACTACAGTGCTAGCCATTCCCACTTTCATCACCATCATAGATTATGATGCAGCATGGCCAATACCGTTGTTCAATGCTGCACTCATCTGAATGTGGCATTTCCAGTATCAGGATTTGTTGCATAGCACCATCATGCACTACTTTTTTTTTTTTTGCACCTTCCCCCTGCCCTTGGTCGGCTACTCCTTCGAGCCACCTAGGTCTCCCACTGTCACCCCGGCCCCTATGCTAGTCCCCATCACCCCACATTTGCAGCCCCATGGGGTAATCCGGTGTGTCCCTTTCATGGAAGGGTCCCCCTCCTCTGAGGGACATAGCCACTGGTGGGGGATGACCAGCACACTCTACGTTTCTCCCAGGTGCTGCTGAGTTGATTCTTGGGCTGCATCGGGGGCTTGATGGCAGCGGAGGCCGGAGACCATCATCTGGCTGGCCATGGAGCACTTTTCCCATTTGTTCCCAGGGGGTGTGGTGTGGTGTGCCACTAATGTCAAGGAATATGCCAATGTTCACCACGCCCCTTCTTGTACACTGGGACCCAGAGCATTGCCGTACTTCCGGCTGTGACACTTGGACAGCTGGTTCTGATCACTGTATCATTTTTTGTAATATAAAAATGTGTTATGGACTATCTTTCATGAGAGACACTGAAACAGCATGTGAGATCACACACACACACACACACACACACACACACACACAGGTTTTAGATACAAGGTGTTACCTGGAAGGCCAGAAGCTAATTACAGGCTAGAAGATGCCTAACTGCCAAGATAGATCATAAACTTTTATAACGCTTGGAGGAAGAAAAGCAGGTTATGACGTTTTAGTGTGAAGTCATAAAAGATGCTTTGATGTCCTGAGAGGGCAGCTGATCATAAGATCAAAGAGAGTCATTTGAAGAAAATGAGTTGTGCTGAGGTTACAGAATTTAATACTTGAAAAGACATCCTGTTTTATATAGATATATTTTTTATATATTCTGACAGGAGAAGCATGGTGACCTCATGCAGAGGTATCTGGTCAATATCGTACAACCCGAAATAATGCGGCGCCAATATAGCGCAGAAAACAGGGCCAAAATATATTAGCGTGAACACACTAAAACGCACGTCCTAAAGAGCGCATGTCAGCACTAATCCATAAAAAAACTGTGATATCACTCCATACCTAGATGGACATTTTTGGAGAATGGAAGTTCAGTTTGTCACCAGTCAGAAGGGTGGCAGTCTTGCATCCCTTGATGGGTTTCTTTTCAGAAAGGAATGTACTACTGCTGCTAGCAAAACCTACTGGAAATGCTTGCAGTATGATAAAGGACATTGTATGGCTCGGATGCACCTCGAAGGGAACATTGTCTTAAAACACATTGGGGAACATAATCATGTCCCTGACCCTGCAACTGTTGCAACTAAGGCGGCTATTGCTGGCATGAAAGATCGCGCTGTAACCACATGCCAGTTAACTCATTAAATTGTTGCATCAGGGATATCTGAGTTAACACCATCTGTGGCTTGCTAGCTTCCTGCTATACCACTGCTAAAACAGATAGTCAGGAGAAACAGGCGTGCCACTGCACAGCCACCCACAGAGCCTTCAGATGTGCTATCATTAGTACTGCCACCAGAATGTACCATTACCAAAGGAAATGAGCCATTTCTAAAGTTTGATTCTGGTGCTGGTGCTGATAGATTCTTAATTTTCTCTACAAGAAAGGATTTACAGCACTTAAAATCATCGGCCCATTGGTTTGCCAATGGTACATTTGAATGTTGCCCTTCAATCTTCTCACAGTTATACACCATTCATGCTGTGAAATACAGCTCTGTCATCCCCCTTGTGTACATCCTTATGGAAAACCGCTCTGCTGCATCTTACAGTAAAGTGGGTGCTCACCATCCTTCGATTTGGAGGTTTCTGAACTTTCTAAAATCAGAGCAGCATTTCAATACAACAGTCATGGAGCAGATGATAGCGCGTACAGTGGTGTCTGAAACACGCAAGAAATACAAAGATACAGCTCGCAGAATGGCAGACATTGTGGCACAGTATGGATCAAGACCCAGACAGGAGTTCTTGAGGGGAGTTGCTTATAACTTCCAATTGCAGACCTGAAAAAATATCATACAGCTTGTACGAGTACTAACTCAAATACTTTTACCCAAACACTCCCCTTCTCCCAGTTTGAATGATTAAGAAAGTTTTGGCAAATATAAGTTACCTTTTGTTCGTTTTGCTTGGATTTTGGGAATGGAGTGGGTCTGGGCAAGGATGGACTAGGCAGGGTTCACATGACGACTGAAGGTAGGAACTAAATTTTCCATTCCCAGGGACAACTATAGATGAGGCACTGAGATGGTACGACTTTGCAATCACTCCCTCAGTTCGTCACTTCGTTAGCACTCCACTCCAAATAAGGTATGTAACATTTTAACATTTTAATTTTCATAGAACTGATCGAGTCAGCTACTGCAGCATGCGATACACCATGCAACATTGTGCGACATTATGTAGCTACACTATTAATGCGTAGTGCTGTTTTGTATGCGCTTACATTTACCACGCTAAGAATACTACGCTATTTTGACATGGAACCCATGCAAAGAGGTGGGCAAAGCCAGCTTTTAAACAGCATTCTGTTTTCCAATTACACACAAATGTTTGGACTCTGAAAGCTACCACATCTACAGCACTGTGAGGTAAAAATACCTTAGAACAGACAATTCTAAGTGTACTAGTGGTAGGAATCTGCACTTTTTAAAACCTTATTCTTTTAAGTGATTTGTAGGTTTTGTGATATATGGTTCTGTATTTACATGTTACATATTTTTATCTATTTTAGTAAAACTCTATTTTTAGAACCTACTTGGTCTGTCTTTGAATTTCTTTTCTTTTACAAGTGAAGTATATATAGTTAAAGCAGACACTGTGCATAAGGTTGAATGGCGATACCAAACTGAAAAGGTAAGCGTTTTAATCTGAGGTCTTTTATTAGAGTTTTTAAGGGTTCATTTTTGTACACCTGGTTAGGTGCCCATAGGCAAAGATATCTGGCCCCCTCAAAGACAGAATTATCTGAGCCTGTATATTGGGTACGCTAACAAGAGATTCACAGTTTGAATCCCTCCAAGACTTGAGACCAAAGGTTGATTCGAACCCACAAAAACAGACAGGCGGGTTACCCTGTTTCTGTTAACTGTTCACAAGACTGCGCTCAGAGGTTGGCACTTCAGGAGTAGAGGGCTGACCTGCTGAATGGGTTTGTGACACTGGTCTCCACCAGAAGTCAGCAAGCGCCGGGTCCATAATCCCCCTTCCCCCCCAAGAGAAGGTGAGCAGTCTACAGATGATCATACCTTCTCTCCCCAGGGTGGCCCTCCAGCTTCCTAGGTGCATTCCCGAACCCCGGTCGCTGGCGCTGTAAGCGGAAATCCAAGCACTGCACTGACAGGCCGGCACACTACTTTTCTAAGTGGCGTTGGCTGGTACCGTATGTAAACATAGAAACATAGAATTTGACGGCAGATAAGGACCGCTTGGCCCACCCAGTCTGCCCATTTCCCTACCTACTGGATAAGCTGCAGATCCTAGTTAACCAGCAGCCTACTTCTTCATACCCCCACCCCCTAGAATGGCCTTATGACTGTCCCATGCATGCTTGAATTCCACCACTGTTTTTGACTCCACAACCTCCTCCGGAAGGCTGTTCCATGCATCTACAACCCTCTCTGTGAAAAAATACTTCCTTAAATTACCTCTGAGCCGCCCCTATCTTCAAATTGTGCCCTCTTGTTCTTGCACACCTCTTTTTTTGAAAGATGCTACCCTCTTGGACTTTGTTGATTCCCTTGAGGTACTTGAACGTTTCTATCATGTCCCCCCTCTCCCTCCTTTCCTCGAGGCTATACATATTAAGCTCCTTTCATCTCTCTTCATATGTCTTCCGGTGCAGACCCTTAACCATTTTAGTTGCCCTCCTCTGGACAGCTTCCATCCTGTCTATGTCTTTGCGGAGATTGGGTCTCCAGAACTGCACACAGTACTCCAGATGGGGTCTCACCAGCTGTCTGTACAGAGGGATAATAACTTCCTGTTTTCTACTGGTGATGCCTCTCCTAGTCATCCCAGTATCCCCCCAACCCTCCTTGCTGCCCTCTCACATTGCTTTGCCCACCTTTAGGTCATCTGATATGACTACCCCAGGTCCCTTTCCATTTTGTTGTTGTTAGTATCTCACCCCCATTGTGTACTCTTCCCTGGGTTTTATTTCCCAGGTGCATTACCTTGCACTTCTTAGCATTGAATCTAAGCTGCCATACATTTGACCATTCCTCTAACCTTGCCAAGTCCCTTCTCATCCTTTCCACCCACCCTGTGCATCAACTCTGTTGCAGATCTTTGTGTCATCTGCAAAGAGACATACTTTCCTTCAGTCCTTCTGCAATGTAAACATAAAGACATTGAAGAGGACCGTCCTAATACTGAACCCTGTGGTACCCCACTAGTAACCCTCCTGTCTTCTGAGTGGACTCCATTTACTATTACTCTCTGTGTCCTATTCTCCAGCCAATTCTTTACCCAGGCTGTCATCTTGGGACCCACTCCCAGGCTGGCTAACTTGTATATTAATCTTTTGTGTGGGACTGTGTCAAATGCCTTGCTAAAGTCTAGGTAGGCCATGTCCACAGCCCCTCCCTGATCTACTACTTTGGTCATTCAGTCAAAGAAATCTATCAGATTCATCTGGCATGACCTTCCCGCTGTGAATCCATGCTGCCTAGGGTCCTGTGCCCCTCTGGCCTCTAGATACTCAACAATTCTTTCCTTCAGAAGTGATTCCATCATTTTCCCTATCACTGAGGATAAACTAACAGGTCTATAGTTTCCTGCTTCTGCCTTGCTCCCACTTTTGTGAAGGGGAATCACATCTGCCCTCCTCCAGTCCTCGGGTACCACCCCATCCTCCCATGATTTGTTAAAAGGGTGAGTCAGTGGTGTCACTAGTTCTACCCTTAGTTCTTTTCAATTCTGGGATGAATCCCATCAGGCCCCATTGCTTTGTCCACCTTCAGTTTTAAGAGTTCTTTCAGAACCTTTCTTCTGTAAATGGGCTGGTATCAACTTCTGTATCCAGAGTGCTTCTACTGTTTGTTTTATGCACCTCCCCTCTTCATTTGTAAATACTGAGCAAAAATATTTGTTTAGTATCTCTGCCTTTTCACAGTCTCCTCTGCCCACCTCCCTCCCCTTTATTAAGCCTCACTATCCCTCCCTTGGTCTTCCTTCACTCCCTGATGTACCTATAAAAGGTTTTATCCCCCTTCTTAACTGAGTTGGCTATCTTTTCCTCAGTTTGGGCCTTTGCTGTTCTGACTGCCTTCCCAGCCTCCTTTTGTTTTAACTGATACAGTTCTCTGTCCTGCTCCTTCTGCGATTCCTTGTACTTCCTGAATGTTTTCTTTTTCTCTTGAACCTTCACTGCCACTTCCTTTGAGAACCATAGTGGTTTCTTACATCGTTTTGTTTTGTTTATTTGCTTCACACAAAGGCTCGTTACCTCTGTGATGGCAGTTTTTATTATTCCCCATTGTTCTTCCACCCCTCCTTCCTGCCCATTTGCTAGTGCATTCCTTAGGCACTCACCCATTTTGGCAAAGTCAGCCCTCCTAAAGTCCAGTACTTTTGTCTTTGTATGGCTTGACTCTATTGCTGTGTTTTATGAACCATACTGTTCGATGGTCGCTAGTTCCCAGATGGCTACCCACTTCTACATCTGTGATCCTCTCCATCTCCATTTGAGAGAATCAAGTCTAATATTGCTCCTCTCGGTGGGCTCCAATACTAGTTGTCTAGGCATGCCTGTAGGGCATCTGGAATAACTCCACTCTTGAAGTGGCAGCTGCAACTGCACTCCAGTTAACATCTGGCATATTCACATCACCCATCAGCAATATCTCCCTTTTTCTGCCATTCTAAGTATACTTTCTATCATTTCCTTGTCCATTTCCTCCCCTGGAAGAGGTCTGTACACAACCCCTATGCGGATTGTGTGCCATTGCCTGTCTCCAACTATCCACAGTGCTTTCTCCTCCCTGTTTACCTTTTGTTCTGTTGCTTTTTATTCCTTCCCTTGTGTAAAGAGCTATTCCTACTCCTCTTTTACCCTCCCTGTCCCTCCTGTAGATAGTGTATCCTGGTATGTTTACGTCCCAGTCATAGTTTTGTGTGTACCATGTTTCTGTGACTGCCACGATATCCAGATGTTCCTCCTCTATCAAGGCCACTAATTCAGGAAGCTTGTTACCCAGACTACGGGCATTGGTACTCATTGCTCTCCATTTTTTGATGGCTTTACCTTCTGTTGCAGCATCCCCACTGACCGTTCTACCTCGGTCTTTTCTCATTTAGTACCTTGTTTTGTAGGGAGAGGATGGGATTTTCCTGCTGCTTGTCAGTAGCTTCCTTTGACTAGTTTAAAAGCTTGCCAATGAAGCATTTAAACTGATTGCTCAAAGACTTGTTCCTTCCTGGACAGATGCAGACCATCTTGTCAGTATAGGCTGGTGTCCTCCAGGTGGAACCCCAGTCCCCAATGAAGCCAAACCCTGTGCTCCGCACCATTTTTTCAACCATTCATTAAACTGCATGGTGCTAATTACCTCACCTCCCCATGCTTTTGACAGGCAGCACCTCTGAGAAGGATACTGTGTGTGCTACTTAGGTCCCTCCCCAACTCTGCAATGTCCTCCTGCACTGCTCTAATCTCATGATGAGCCAAGTCATTTGTCCCTAGGTGGACAATTACTTCCAGCTCGGAATCCTTGCAGCTGTTCTCGTCATCGAGGATACGCTTCCTGTCCCTCAAGCCATGGCACCAAGCAGGCACCTTACTTCAGTTTTCCCAGCTCCCCCAGTTCTATACCCTAATAATTGAGTCCCCACCAGGAGCTGCTTCCTTTCCTGTGGTGTCCTCTGCCTCCTTCCTGTGGGCCTCCCTTGTGACAGTTGTCATCAGTCTTCTCTGCGGGTGCATCCATAGGGGAGCTATGCTCCCCCAGAATGGTGTATGGATTGTGGAGTGGAACAACTGACTGGGTGTGCCTCTGTTCCACCATCCTCACCCTCCCTGAGCCCACTGTGGTCCAACTGCTGTGCTTTCTTCACAACCTCTGAGGTAGTGGTGGTGGCGCTAGTGCTCCCTGGATGGAGGAGGTTCCCTTCCTACTGTCCAGTGTGGCCTGGGGGAAGGTTTCCTTACTACTGTCCAGTGCAGCCTGAAGACGGGCAACTTCCTCCCTCAGGGCAGAGTTGTCTGCAAATAGGGCAGCATCTCAGCCTCCAGAAAGACTCCCGGAAGACTGCTGCCCCACAGCCATTACAGTGCACTACTCCCCACATGTTTATCTACTTTTTTTTTGATTGTTTGTTTTTGTGTGTGTGTGTGATTGGTTATATAGAAATATATATATTATACAATGTGTATGCTTATATTGTCAGTGCAGTGTGCTAGAGAGGATATGACAGTGATATGCACCTTGCACTCTTGAGGAAATGATGTCAGAACCTCAGGTATAAAGGAACTATTTCCAGGGGTGGGTGGGGTGAGGGGTGGGAGATGGTTGGGCCTAAACTGTGCTCTCACAAAACAATCAGCTAAAAGCTCTCATCCACCGCTCACGATGAATGCCTTCCTGTCAGCAAGATACCCTACACAACAATTTGACAGAGAAAATACCCTGCTAATCAAACAGAGAAAAATTCAGACATCCAAGTCAAACACAGGTAAACCTCTCCAGCCCCAAAACAGCCTGGTGGTTTGTTAGCCACAAAGGAAAATCAAATATGCAGTTATTTCAGCCCTTCTGAAGATGCTGACAAGATAAGCAGTTTTGAAAACCCCCTTCCTGAATTAAAAACTAAAATAATTAAACACAAAGCAATACTTCTGTAAAAGTAAGGAAAACTTCTCTCAGATGTGAGCAAGAGAGAGAGATTAGTTACAGATATCTAGTCCAATATAGTATATCCCACGCAGCTTCTCAGTTGTTTCAAAGCACACCCAGTACACAACTTGGAAGAAGATGGACTTCTTGAAGATGTATACTTGTATACACTGTCTTACATTGACCAGTTTTGTTTTACCTCCCAGGTCATGCCCAAAAATAGGTATCTGATTGTCTAGTGCATGTACCTTGTAAATAAAAACTAAGTAAATAAAGGGTTCAGCTGCTACAGTACCCTCTGTCACCTAACTGACTCTGATCTGACACTACTATAGCAACCATGGCTGCCTTCCTGGTGCCACGTCCTCACCGCCCCCCAAGTCTCACTCTCTCCAAAGTGGGGACACTATCATTGTTCTCAAGATCCAGTGGAGAGCAGGGAACTGGGAATGACACTCAGAGCTCTGGTGCATGAAAGTTGAGTATGTGTCATTCTGTCATATCTCCCGTCTCCCATAAGGTTCCACCAAAGTTAGTGAGCTCCAACCCATCTGCACCTGTCCCTATTGAGTGCGGTATGTCATGGGGTCACATGCCTTATCGAGCACTATAGCACTGGAACATGTTACAGAAAAGAAAGATCTAAAACTGAATGCTTTGATCAGATAGAAAGAATGTTAAACAATCATCTTCTCAAGGATTACGACAAACTGTACTACCGTAGCTACTTACGAAGATGTTTTAGTACTGTTTTATGTGGTAGGTGGTATGATACTGTACTCTTGTATTGATTTTTATAATGTTGTGGGATGTATGTATCTATGTATGTACTTGCAAGTTGTTTCTGTACTTTTAAGCCACCATCTTGGCCTGGATAGAAACATAGAATCTGATGGCAGATAAGGACTGCTTGGCCCACCTACTCTGCCCATTTCCCTACCTAATGGATAAGCTGCAGATCCTAGTTAACCAACAGCCTACTTCCTCCTCACCCCACTAAAATTGCCTTATGTCTGCCCCATGCATTCTTGAATTCCCCCACTGATTTTGACTCCATGACCTCCTCAGCAAGGCTGTTTCATGCATCTACAACCCTCTCTGTGAAGAAATACTTCCTCACATTGCCTCTTAGCTATCCCCTCTATCTTTAAATTGTGCCCCTTGTTCTTGTACATCCCTTTTCTGAAAGATGCTACCCTTTTGGACTTTTTGATTCCCTTGAGGTATTTGAAAGTTTCTATCATGTACCCCCCGTTCTCGAGGCTATATCTTAAGTTCCTTTAGTCTTTCTTCATATGCCTTCTGGTGCAGACCCTGCACCATTTTGGTTGCCCTGCTCTGCACAGCCTCCACCCTGTCTATGTATTTGTGGAGATGGGGTCTCCAGAACTGTATACAGTACTCTAGATGTGGTCTTACCAACTGTTTGTAAAGAGTGACAACAACTTCCTGTTTTCTGCTGGTGATGCCTCTCCCTATGCACCCCAGTATCCCCCCAGCCCTCCTTACTGCCTTCTCACATTGCTGGCCCACCTTTAGGTCATGTGATATGACTACCCCCAGGTCCCTTTCCATTTTTGTTGTTGTCAGTATCTCACCCCCACTGTGTACTCTTCCCTGGGTTTTTGTTTCCCAGGTGCATTATTTTGCACTTCTTTGCATTGAATCTAAGCTGCCATACATTTCACCATTCCTCTAACCTTGCCAAGTCCCTTTTCATTCTTTCCACCCCACCTTGCATATCAACCCTGTTGCAGATCTTTGTGTCATCTGCAAAGAGACATACTTTTCCTTCCAGTCCTTCTGCAATATCACTTATAAAGACATTAAAAGGGACCTGGCCCAGTACTGAACCCTGCAGGACCCCATTAGTAACCCCTTTCTTCACTGTGGACTCCATTTGCTATTACTCTCTGTTTTCTGTTGGTCAGCCAGTGTTTTACCCAGGCTACCACCCTGAGACCCACTCCCAGGCTGGCTAATTTGTTTATTAATCTTGTGTGTGGGACTGTGTCAAATACCTTGCTAAAGTGTAGGTAGGCCATGTCCATAGCCCCTCCCTGGTCTACTACTTTGGTCACCCAGTCAAAGAAATCAATTAGATTTGTCTGACATGACCTTCCCGCTGTGAATCCATGCTGCTTTGGGTCCTGTGCCCCACTGACCTCTAGGTACTCAACAATTCTTTCCTTCAGAAGTGATTCCATCATTTTCCCTACCACTGAGATCAAACTGACAGGTCTGTAGTTTTCTGCCTCTGTCTTGCTCCCACTTTTGTGAAGGGGAATCACATCTGCCCTCCTCCAGTCCTCAGGTACCACACCATCCTCCCATAATTTATTAAAAAGGGTAGTCAGTGGTGTTATTAGTTCTTCCCTTAGTTATTTTAGAACTCTGGGATGGATCCCATCAGGCCCCATTGTTTATCCACTTTTAGTTTTAGGAGTTCTTTCAGAACCCTTTCTTCTGTGAAAGGACTAATATCAACCCCCTATCCAGAATGCTTCTATTGATTGGATTAGGTATCTCCCCCTGCTCTTCCTTTGTGAATACTGAATAGAAGTATTCGTTCAGTATCCCTGCTTTTTCACTGTGACTCTCTGTCCAACCACCTTCCTCTTTATTCAGCCTCAGTATCCCTGCCTTACTCTTTCTTTGCTCTCTAATATACCTATAAAAGGTTTTATCCCCCTTCTTAACCGAGCTGACTATCTTTTCCTCAGTTTGGGCCTTTGCTATTCTGACTGCCTTCCCTGCTTCCTTCTGCTTTAACTGGTACAGATCTCTGTCCTGCTCCTTCTGTGTTTCCTTATACTTTCTGAATGCTATCTTTTTCTCCCTAACCTTCCCCTCCGCTTCTTTTGAGAACCATAGCTGTTTTTTCTTTCATTTTGATTTGCTTATTTGCTTCACACAAAGGCTTGTTGCCTCTGTGATGGTGGTTTTGATGTTTCCCCATTGTTGCTCCACCCCACCTTCTTGCCTGTTTGCTAGTGCTTTTCTAAGGCCCTCTCCCATTTTGACAAAATCAGCCCTCCTGAAGTCCAGTACCTTCACTTTTATATGGCTTGACTCTACAGCTAAGTTTATCATGAACCACACTCTTTGGTGGTTGCTTGTTTCCAGATGGCTACCCACTTCTAGATCTGAGATCCTCTCTCTGTCCCCATTTGAGAGTACCAGGTCTAAGATTGCTCCCTCCCAAGTGGGTTCCAAAACCAGCAGTCTGAGGCATGCCCCGTGGGGTGTCGAGAAGCCCTGCTCTTGGATGTGGCTGCAGCAAAGGTGCTCCAGTTAACATCTGGCATATTCAGGTCCCTGTCAGCAATATCTCCCTTTCTGTGTCATCCTAAGGATGCCTTCTATCATTTTCTTGTCCAATTCCTTCCCATGAGACAGGGATCTGTATACAACCCTGTGTGGATTGTGGTGCCATTTCCAGTCCCCAGAGTGACCCACAGTGCCTCCTCTCCTCCCTGTTTTCCCTTTAGTTCTGTTGCTTTGATCTCTTCCCTTACACAGAGAGCTACTCCTCCTCCTCCTCTTCCTCTTCTACCCTCCCTGTCCCTCCTGTAGATTGTGTACCCTAGTGTGTTGACATCCCAGTCATGGTTCTTTGTGCATCATGTTTTTGTGACTGCCACAATATCCGGGCATCCCTCTTCCATCAAGGCCACCATTTCATGGAGCTTTTTACCTAGACTACGGGCATTGGTACTCATTACCCTCCATTTCTTTATGGCCTTATTTCTTATTGACCCACCCTTGTCCTTATTGCCTTTGTCTTTTTCTCCATTTACCCCTGCCCTTCTTCCTATCGACTGCCCTATCATGGTGTTTACCTCACTAACTACCCTGATTTTTTTGAGGGGGTGGATTTCCCTTCTCCTTTTCAGTGCCTCTCCCCTTGGCTAGTTTAAATGCTTGCCAATGAAGCATTTAAACCTATCATCTAGGATCCTGGTTCTCCTCCTGGACAGATGCAGACCATCGTGCCAGTATAGGCCTGCATCCCTCCAAGTGGAGCCCCAGTCCCCAATAAAGCCAAATCCCTGAGCTCTGCACCAGTTTTTCAACCAGTCATTGAATCCTATGGTGTGGAGTACCCTAGCCTCATCCATGTCATAGACAGGTAGCACTTCAGAGAAAGTTACCATGTGTGCCACTTGTCTAAGGGCCGTCTCCAACTCCACAAACTCCTGTTGCACTGCTCCGATCCCATTCTCAGTCAGGTCATTTGTCCCTAGGCAGATAATGACATCCAGCTCACTCCCCCTTGCAGCTACTCCCACAATCCTGGAGGATTCATTTCCTGTCCCTCCAAGCCATGACACTGGGCTGGCACTTTACCTCCCTTTCCCCTCCCTCCCCCAGTTCCACCCCCTAACAATTAAGTCCCCCACCAGGAGTTGTTTCCTCCCCTGTGGGGTCCTGTGCCACCTTTCTGTGGGTCTCCATTGTGGAGGTTACCAGCATCCTCCTTGGTCTCCACTGCAGGTGCTTCCATAGAGGAACCATGCTCTACCAGAGTGGTGAATGAATTGTGGAGAGGCACAACTGGAGGGATGCACCTCTGTTCCACCACCCTCACCCTCCCTGAGCCCACCGTGGTCCAACCACTCCTCTTTCTGGGCAACCTCTGAGGTGGTTTCTCTTATAAAAGAGTATAATGTTAATGGGAAATTATCCCACAATATACTGATTTAAATTGCCAACAAAAATGTATCTTTGCAGTGGTTCCACTTAGAGCTACACATCTGTGACTCTGTATATCCTGGAGCTTACACCACTGACACAGTAGCATAGGAAACTCTAGACACAAAAAGACCAAGGATTCTTCATGTTGGCCTCCTGTCATCCAGGCAGTGGCAGCTGTAGTAGCCACTGGAGGCAATATAGTGTAGTGGTTAAGAGCACTGAACCACAAACCTGGAGACCTGGGTTTGAATCCATCAACCCCACTTCCATACTGTGTGACCCTAAGCAAGTCATTTAACTTCTTGTGCTCCCAGGTTGCACCTGAAACAAGCTCCAACCTACTGTGCCTTTCCTGGTTAAACAATTTCCCCTTCTCTTCCTTCTTTCCCATTGTTTAATGGACAGTAGTACTAGTAAATTATACAGAGTGCGGCACTATGGCGACTTGGCGAGAATCATCAGTGGTGGCCAGCTGGTAGTGTTACCATCCTCGGGGCTCAGGACTGGATCTTGGTTGTTGAAGGGTTGGCTGGGGGGGCTGAGCATCCAGGGAACTGCTTGCCTTCCCTGGGGAGGGTGGGAACCTAGTGCCCAGTGCCTTCTGATCCCTAATGGTGGCTGGGGAATTCAGCAGTCCATAATCACTCAGGTGGGGTTTTTCTGGTGGTTAGCTTGTGGACTTCTGCACATTGGGGGCGGGAATGCACCCTAACGTGAGCCGAGGTCAGTGCATGACCGTTTTCATCCCAGCAGCCATGGAGTTTAAAGGGGGAAAAACCACCTCAGCACAAGCCCTGTGATGCCCAGGATCCCAGCATGAGCTGGCACCCAAGCCAATGTGGAGGGGGGTCCTTCCCCCCGGTTGCCAACCGAGGGATAAAAATGCTCATAAAAAAAATCATGGGTGGCAAAAACCTGTAGGCGCCTGAATCAAAGTGATCCACTTTATCCTCCTAGGCAATCTATCTCTGCTATCCTCACTCCTTGTGAACCTCCTATTCCTATAAATTAAATGTTCTACCCCGAAGGCCACCCTGTTGGCCCAGTGGCAGTCCATTGCACTATTGCTCCTGCTGCAAGGGACATGCTGTGAGTGAACAAGGCCATGAGAACAACTGCACTAACATCGGGGAAGGAGGAGGAGGAGGGAGGAAACCATCTATATGGCAGCCTGGGTTCCTGGACTTCCTTTCGGTTCTGGTGCCTGTGGACACTGATTCTAGTCCACACAAGTGGACTGCCTCAGGGGGCAGGGATGGTCCTTCCTCTGAGCCCCTGCCACAGAGATGAAGCCATGGGGGAAGTCAGGTAGTGCTGAACCTGGAGGGGGAGACAGGGGGAGATGGGCCTGAATGGGGTTTACACCTGGAAGGCTTATACCTGGAACCAGGTTACATCTCCAAGATGAGCATGGACAGGGAGAAAAAGCAAAATGAAAAAAATGTTCTACCCAAAAACATTATTCTCTGTGAGAAACTGATTCAACGTGAGTTTAAAAGATTCATCACTTCCATACTTGCACTGCTTTCTGGGGGAGTTTGTCCCACAGGTTTACCACTCTGAGTGAAATCAGTGATTGTTCATATTGCCTTTAATTCTTCACTATTACCAGTCATAGGTTATGCTGCTCCTCTTGTACTACAATCCTGAACAAGATGATCTACCATATCCAGTCCTTTTGGATACAGGCTTCAGGATCTTGCAAGCCCCAGTCTAAGGGGTTGGGGTTTCCAGTTTCCAGTGCAAGAAAAGCTCTTCCTGTGAATGCCAACTGTGTTCCCAAGCTCAAGGAGTTAATTCCATTTTGCCAGTTGTAATTATGACTTCTGGTGGTATGCTCCTGCTCACCCCTATCCCACTGGTGCAGATGGTACATGCTGGCACCCAGCTGGCTAATGGGAAGGGGATGCAGTGATTTAAAATGTGTGAGTAAGAGAATTACAATCAGACACTCATTGTCACCATTAACACAATAAAAAGAACCGCCCCACTTCACTCATATAAACGCCTATTATTTTACTCCTCAGGAAGGTTCCTTTTAGTCTGTGGATTCCTTTCATTGGAACACTGCCCATCCCCCTCACTCATTCTGTAGGCATATGAAACAGACAGTTTATTTGCATGCATTTCAGAAATACACGTATTGAATTTTGTCAGATATCAGCACTTGAACAAATTTCACGCACATGCAAAATCATGAAAATTTACATGAAACTAAATCCATGCAATGAATATAAAGCAGAAATGAAAAGCACCATGAAATTAGCATTTATGGTTCATATGACGTGAATCTGTTAAAAACATAACTAGGCAAAAATAAATAGTTGTCATTTCACTTGTACATCGGAAAGTGATACGTTTGAACTTGGGGGAGATGATTGGTAGCCTAGTGGGTGGCGTGTTGTGTTCTTTCACTGGTGACCCATGTTCAGGAGCAGATGGAGGGCTGGATCTGGCTGCTGAGGGGACTGGTATAGAGTTGCTGCTTGGCAGTGCTTTGAGCTGGGGTGGGTAGATGCTGAGTGTTGGTGCTGCAGCTGTAATGACCCCTATAGGGGGCCAAGGAACTTGCCCCCTTGACAGTTTGTTGCCAGCATGCTGCCGAGGCCTGCCAAGGCATGGCTCTGTGAGTAGTGGGTGGTAGGTGGATTGTGGGACTGGGGAGGAAAGGCAAGAAAAATCCATGTGTCCTGAGCTACTGATATAATGGCCACCAGCACTCTTGGTCCCCACTCTTTGTGCCTCAGACAGTGGAGTGAATGGCTGATGGGTCTGGGAGGTTGCTGGTCTAGGACCTGAGGCAGGTGAATGGTGTCAGCTTGGGAGCAAAAAGCTGCATGAAAAAAAGATTTGAACTTGGAACATTCTGTTCAACAATTTCAATCAAAGGACAAACAACAGTTCTAGTTGATTTCTAGGTTGTCTTCATTCCAGTACTGAGTACGCTGTGTTAGAGCTACTGCTCGTGTTGCTGGTGACTCAGGTTCAAGAATAATCCCGAGTCATCAGGGGGCCAGCGATGAGGAGGCCCAAGTGTCCCACAGGATCCTCTCCTCCACAGGAGAGAGGGTTGGAGCCGACTACCGCAATACCACCTAGGTGACCACAGGTGGTACTGCAGCAGGGCCTACTGTGTGAGAGAGACACCAGCTGGTGGTCATGCAGTGGTACACAACAGCATGTCTGTGCTCTTAATGCCACATGCTTGCTGGCATCAGAAAGGAAGTGGAAGCAAGAGGAAAAGCCCCAGGAGGTACAAGATGACCAAAAGCATGCCCAGGTCCTGGTAACAGTCATCAGTCCCTCCCCACCTAGGTTGGGAGGAGGGTTCCTCAGTAGAAGCCATAGACTCTCCTAACCCTAGTCAAACAAGAAGGAGCACCTTGTGGGGAGAGTGGGGTTCAAGGGTCAGATGTAAGTGCTGTGGATGCTGCCATACAGGGCTGAGTGCTGCATACCAGATGGGGCAGCCCTGAAGTGGGAGCATAAATAATGAATTAAAAAAAAAAAAAGTTTAGTCATAATTTAGATGCAGTGACTACGATGTGTATTAATAGTGTGGCTCCAATAGGTGAGACCAATGTTACATTTGCAACTAATGTTCTGGTTCTTTTCATTGATATTACTGGACTACATGCCACAAGACTGGCTGGAATCTATTGTAAATCAATCAATCAATCAAAATCTTTATTTAACCAGGTAAACATCGTTGAGCAAGCTCATTTTCAAGATGGGCCTGGAAAGGAGAGGTTAACAATACATACAAAGGAATACTCACTTACATCATAATTGGGTAAACAATATACTGTATACAAAATGAATTCACACGTACATAGTATTTACATAGAGCAGTAATTAAACACAGGAGGTTTATAATACACACAAAGCAGAGTATTAAAAAGAGCCATTAAGCTAAGACCATGAAGAGTATGCAGCTAAAAAGTATAGCAACTGTAGTACAGTATATACAGGTTAAACCTATGCAACTATAATTACAGTGTGTATTTGAAGCATCCTTGAACACAACTATTGACTGAAGGAACTTGGTGGGGCATGGGAGGGGTGGGCAGGGCATGCAAGAGGGTGAGTAAGGAGAGGTACATGGTACATGGAGTGCCCACAAAGACATGTAGTGATTGCAGGGGGGAGGGTGGCAACATTTAGGGAGTGGAAAGCAAAACACTATGATGGTGTCAACGTGGGTAAGCAAGGAGTGTAGGTGGGAGCCAGGGGGTCATAGAAAAGGAACTAACGATAAGGAAAAAACACAGGGTAGGGATAGAAGGAGCAGTCAGGTAAGTTCTTATAGGCTCTAACATTGCCCAAGAGGGGTGGAAAGAAGTACCAGTAAAGGCATGCACTGGAGCAGATGGAGCTGAGGCTAGGGGAAGGTGACATCAGGGGAAGCAGTTACAGGATTCCTTGATAGAGCTAGAATAAAGTGCTTTGAAGACTGATGGTTTGTATGGGTAGGCCAACTTCAGGAGTTTTTTGCAAGTTGTTCCAGAGAGGGTCAAGCGTGAGATATGGCAGACCTGCCAAAGTGCGACTTGAACTTCGGTACTGCAAGAGAGATAACGGAAGAACTCCTTAAGGCATATTTACCTATCACACTTAGAGGAAGACAATCTGAGATGTACTGAGGTAACATATTCGTGATGGCCCTAAATGTCCAGAGAGCTGCATTCCTCTGTCTTCTGTAGTTAAGGGATGACCAACCTACTGTAGTGCAAAGGGAGCAGCAATATGTGGAGTATGGAAGACCAGTTGTGAACTTCAAGGCCCGATGGGTAAAGTGTGTAAAATTTAGCCAGGGCAGACACGGGGCCTTGGCTGTAAAGGAAATCTGCATAGTCCAATAAGGTAAGGAATGTGGTTTGGACCAGTCTCTTCCTGGCATCCAGTGTTAGAAAATTTTTGATCCTATAGAAGAGGCCAAGCCTCTGCCTAAGCTACTTTAAGAGATCCTCAATGTGATCACAAAAGGAAAGCTTTTGGTCTATCCACACTCCCAGGTATTTGAATTTAGTAGCATATTCCAGCGATTCACCAAGAAGAGTGTGGATCTGGGGAATATTACCTTGAGTTGTGGGGTTATTAATGTATGAAAAGGGAGAAAAAGGCATTGCTTTTGTTTTTTTCACATTCAGGAGCAGTTTCTGGTGCAGTAGTTGTAGTTGTAGAATATTAAATTCCCATTGTAGATGCCTACAAGTTGCTTCCGGAGGGGGTTTTCCGATATAAAGTACTGTGTCATCTGCAAATAGGTGGATGTTAGCAGATTTGATGTCAGCATCAATATTGTTAATGTAAATTGCAAAAGCAATGGACCCAGTACAGAGCCTTGCAGTCGCCCTCAGTAGAGGTTTCAGGAATGAGAATTCCCTTCAGCCTTGACCTGCTGCTGTCGCCCTGTTAGATAGTTTGAGAACCACCACAGCGATGGGGGTTGCAGCCAATGTTTCTAAGGGAGACACGAGGCTCGTGGTCAACCATATCGAATGCCTTGTTAAGTCTAGAAATACTGCAAAATGAAGTTCTTCAAATCCAAGGCACACCGACCAGTCATTGATGACCTTTGCAAGGGCTGAAATAGTACTGTGATGAGGCCTAAATCCCAGCTGATAAGGATTATGCAAGTTCCCACTTTCGAGGTAGTTTGTGAGCCGCACACTCACTATTTTCTCCAACAGTTTGGAAAGGGTGGGAAGTAGGAAGATTGGTCTATAGTTATTCAGGTTGCTGGGGTCTCCAGATTTAAAAAGGAGGATTATGTAAGCTGTTGTCCATATGGGAGGAATATTGCACTGCAAAAGGGAGACGTTAAAAAGGTGCATTATGGGTACAGCCAGGATATGAAGACTAAGATTCAGGAAGAATGGGTCTGGGGTTACCACCTGTCCTGATTTTTGCAGGACAGTCCTGATTTGGGCAGCTGTGTCCTGAAAAAAAACTTGAAAAATACTACATGTCCTGACTTTATAGTAGAAAAAATATTTTCTAACTTTCCTCTTAATGTTGCAGAAAACTATAATACCTTAACTATAATACCCTAAAAAGAAGAAACAATAGAAGCAACTAAGAAACTACAATACTTAGCCTTAATTCTGATTATATAGAGAAAACAAGTCTGTTGCATTGGTCGAGGTTACGTACTGTCCTGTAAAATATCATGTTTCAGTAAGAAATGTCCCACTTTGGGCTTCTCAAAAGGTGGTAACTATAAATGGGTCCAATTGGTCTGCCCCTGCACTTTTCCTAGTATCCAATTGTAGGAGGAGATCCTCAACTTCTCTCAGGGTGGCAGGCTGGAGAGAGAAGGCCGCTCTTGTGACCAGATCTGGTAAGTCTGATGATCCAAGACTAGAGCAGAGGTTATTGGCAGGGGAGGCATTGAAAGCGAGACCTGCACTAGCAAAATTGTTATTAAAAGTGTTGAGGATAGTTGATTTATCTGACACCAAAGTTGCACCAGTGGCAATTTTTATAGGTAAGGTGCCCATAGCCACGTGCCCTTGGATATCCTTGATGGTTTTCCAGAAGTTTGCCAAGTACTTGGTGGAAGCATCCAGTTCTTTGTGGAAATAGCTAGACTTAGTCTCCCTAACCAGATTGGTACAGTGGTTTCTAGCCTTCCTGACTGATGTCCAGTCATCTAGAAGTTTTGATTTCCGAGCTTTTTTCCAAAGCCAGTCTCTATGCAACAGGGAGGCCTTTAATTGGGCCTTAAACCAAGGACATGATTTATTTTTAGAACAAATCTGGACCAGTGGTGCATGTTCATCCAGAGCCCCTAACACAATTTCCTGGAAGATATCATAAGCTGCAGGCACTGAGTTGGCCAGGTAAAATCCTGTCATCTCAAGGAATCTCACAAGTCGGAGAGGAATGCGAGATGTCAAAATTATGCCTTTTCCTCTTGAGTGAGAATTTGGAAAGGGATGGTAGTTTTGGGGCAGATCTTACACCTGCAGTGGTTGTTGAAATCAAGAAGAACACTCCTACATGAGAAAACAGTTGGGGTTTGCTTACTAAAATGAGATCTAGAAGTGTGCTTTTAGGGCACTTTTGTTTGGACATTTTGCTTCAGAAATGAGTTGGAAAAGACCAAAGGAGTCGCAAATAGTTTCTAGGGGTAAGGAACTATTGGAGTACCAGTCCATATTGAGGTCCCCTAGTATAATAATCTCCTATTGAAGGGATCCCATTGTATTACAGTATTTAGATGGTCCAGAAATTGTAGCCCCACGGATGGAGGTCTATAGCATCCTAGGATGCTTATTGAGACAGAGGAAGATAACTTGACATTGAGAGTCAGGCTCTCAAATTCCTTTGGGAGTGAGGATGAATCTATAACTGATGCAGACAATTTCTTCTTGACATACGGCAATTCCTCCTCCTCTGGTGAGCCTATCAGTTCTGAACGGAGTATAAGACGGGATATTCACCTCACTATCTAGGGTACCAGGTCTGAGCCAAGTCTCAGTGACCACGGTATATCAGGCATTGTATGGGAAGTCAATGCTTGAACAGAGGCAAACATTTTTAGTAGGCTGCACACACTGATATGCATAAAGCTCATTCCTTTGATACTGAGTAGGTCGGCAGGTGAAGAGATTGTGGCAGGAGGACCAGGGTTGATTTCGACATTACCAGAACATAACAATAAGAGCAGCAAGATTTTCTTGATAGCTTCAAGAAGAAGTCTGTGAGCTTTAGGTGAAACTCGCTTAGGGTTGCTATTACATAGCTTCAGGGGGTCCCTGAGCTGCATGCCTAGGGGGCCAAGTAACATAAAAAGAAGAACCCTGGCTGTAAAAAGCAAGGCATGCTGGGCGTACAATGCAGAGGTAAGCGGGATCCTACACTCTGTTACTCTCATGAAAGAAGTACCAATTTGCAATGGGGGTTGGAAAGAAGGATCTGAATTAGATAACATAAAAGCCAGTATGTGAGAGTCTGTAGTGCTGAAGGAAATCAGACAATCCAAAGTAGAGCTGTAACTGGCCATGCTGAAGGGAGACCAATACGGACTAACATGTGAGTCCAGGGTGCAGAACAGTATGAGACTTGAGGCAAGTAAGGAAATAAAAAGCCTCCATTATGCTGGATGCACCAAAAACTGACTACTGTTTTGCAAGCTTCCTGCGTGTAGGAAGTGGGTGGCAGCAGCAAGGGATCTCAGATTAGATCTAGAGCAGAACTGATTAAGATGATCTTGTTATGGAGACCAGAAGATGGCAGTAGAAGTATTTTCCACAGAGTCAACGGTTTTTGCCAAACAAGAGGATTGTCTTACAGATAGATCGGAAAAAGATGTAGCCAATCAAAATGGTTGTCCAAGACAGTGGGAGTGGTCTGAGTGTATTTAAAGGAGGCCTGGGGTGGGAGTGGAGGGGAGAGCGAAAAATCTGAGCTGAGGTATCCGCAGCTTTTCAGCCTAGCTAGAAGCAGATCAGCCAGCCCAATGGAGCTTTGCTGCTCCTGGAGTAGCCAATCGGCTTCTTCTTTCAGCGGCTAATCGCTTCCCTGGATTTGGATCTGAGCAAGAATGCAGTACCTGGGGCGAAGTTGGTGGGGAAAGCTCTCTGTGGTGCAGTAGCTTATTGTGAACTTATTTCAGACTTATCATAAAGCCTTGGCAGTAAGGGCTTATGATTGTATATGTGCTTATGTAATAAATAAAATACAGCATATGTTATCCAGTAATGTGATGTATTACAGTATATGATAATTGTCTGCGTTTGTACAAGAATTGTTCTGGATTGCCCCCAAAAATAGGCACTTGGTGCTCAAGGGTCCTCCTGACTTACATAGATACAAACATTAATGTACATGACCTCTACTGGGTAAAAGAAGTAAAGGGATGCAGCTGATCCTAACATAAAGGTTAGCTGCAGACCATAACAGTAAATCTTCTAGAGCATCTCCTCTATACAGCCACACCTGTGGGACTGTTAGCCATTAGCATCAGGACCACCTCAGAGATTTCTTGGATAAGCAGGGCCTCCCATGTTGACATACATTGCACTGCCTATGGAGTGACCTTTCCTTTCCTCAGTTGTATCTCTTACCAGAGTCAAGCTCCAATAACACGGAATTCCAGCAGAAACTTGGAACCGGGTTACAACAACCATGCATATGGGAAGGTCAATGTACATTAATAGTATAATGCCAGGCCAGACAGTTGTCTGCAAGTGCACTGACAGACGATCAGCCTGTCACCATATGTCCCTTGTAAGAGGCTATGCAGAAGTTGTTCTTGTAGATCTACAGCTGTAGTAGTAGATTTTATTCTTTAAGGTGCCCTTCCCGTTACAAAAAAGTACTGTTACGGTAAGTGACTAACTTATCTTTTAGGATATCTCCTCCACAGAGCCACACCTTTGGAACAGTTACCAAACAGTACCTTAAGTACAACAGGTGATAGGCTCATGAAAAAGGAACAAATATGCCAGTGCCAATAGAACGTAACAGATACAGGGTATAAAATAAAATTGCAAAATGTCAGTTAACAGGGGTCACAGCACATTTGGCGTTGGTCACTGACAGGAGGAGGAAGCCCTGTATCGTGCTTCCGGACAAAAAAATAACACAGGGTATGCAATCCAGTCTGAAAGGCAACACCCAGCCAGAAAGAGAGACCACTTATCATCTTGGGCAAACCATCCCATTCTGGAAACTGCATTGAAGCCCCAAGTCCTGTCCTATGATGGAGTTAAAAGAAAAAAAGGAAGGGAGGGGAACAGGATCCCATGGAAATCTAGGAGGCCCCAGGGTAGTTGGGAACCTGCCAGCATCAGCATCCCTAGGGGCCTTGGGACGGGCACCTGAAGAGCCAGGCTGGCCACCAGAGAATATTGACCACCCATCCTACAAACATAATGGCCACAGCCTGCAGTTGGATGAGGAGTGAGGACTTCAGAGACCTGAGCATCATTCAGGAGGACTGTAGATCCCGAAGAACAAGTTCCACATTGTGACAGACCAGTACCTGGACACAGAAAGAGGAGTTGAGGTAGAATTGTAGTACATCAGGTGCAAACTCAGTGACCTGTAACCAGGAACAGCTCCTGAGGGAGATGGCACACATGTCAGCACAGGCAAAAGCATCCAAGGCATCATAGGTGAATAGAGCAAATGCTTCCCCATGTTTATTCCATTAGTAAACATCTGGTGGACCTTCTCTCTAAGAGAATTGCCAGGGATATTGTCAACTCCAAATTTCCCTCCTTATCGCTGATATGGAAATTACATACCTATGGTAATTCTTGATTTTCTTGGACAAAGTCTTCACCATTTATTCACATTAATGGGACTATGCTAGAGGTGCTAGGACCCAATGGGAGCCAAAAATCTTCAGGAGAGTCGGCATCAAGGTAGGACCGTGCATGAGTGGCACCACAAGACTGGCTCGCGTCTGTATGGGCTGTCTTGGCATCGACACTCCAATTGCCTCAGTTTATTTTCGACTGAGGAGGTGCAGCATAAACTAGCCTAGGAAACACCTAACCTAATCCAGGCATAAGACAGCTCAGATGACCCATGTAAGAAGGGTCTACTCAACCGCATCTTCTAAGCCCAAGCCAGCGAGGAAGTCAAGACTAGAAGCAGGATGAGTGAGCTCGGGGGATGGTGGGTGGGTGTGTAAATGAATGGTGATGATCTCATCCAAGAAGATCAAGAATTACGGTAGGTATGTCATTTCCATAGCTTCCTGGACAAAAGTCTTCACCATTCATTCACACTAATGGGAGAGTACCATAGGCATAGATTATGGGGGGACAAAGGGGCAAGCTGCCCCCCTGAGAAATTAGACCAGGACTTTTTTAGGAGCCCAGCCACTGTTCTCCGGTTATCATTTTTTTTTTTAATATTGAATGGGCTCAGGGCTATGCCCGACTGCCTGCACCCTCCGGGGAGGCGCCGCGTCTCTTAAACAAAAACTATCCTCTTTTTCTGATTGGCTGCAAGCCTGCAACCATAGTAGCCTGCATGTTACAGCCAATCAGAGAGTGCTGCAAGCTGGCACCATCGCATGAGCGGTACTCCGTTAGTGGCACCATTTAGTTGTCTGTGTGCCTTCCATGAAGGAGCAGCAGCAGCATCCATGTAGCGTAGTGCTGAGGAGAGGTAGCTATTCGAGGATGTCGAGCAGCAGTTGTTGGTTGTCTGTCAGGTGTCACCAGTGTCTCAGTCAGTCTAGTGTTCCCACCCTCCTCCTGTCCTGAACAACCCAGTTTAAATATACCTCACCCGAGTCCTCTGATTACCTACTGTCTGTTTCTCAGTGCAGCCAGCTGTGCTCTGGGCTCTCCTGCCACCTGAGCCTCCCATCCCTGGGAGCCTGGGAGGCCTGCGGCACAAGGCCTCTACTACTGGACAGACCAGACAGAGGAGCGAGTAGTACAATTACAGTGAGTCTGAGGCATGGCCAGGCTTGCCTGCACACCCAGCTCCTGTGTCCAGCAGGCCAGAAAAAGATTTACCATGTTGTTGACGAGTCCTACACCAAATCCGTTGCCCACCAGTTCCACTGTCCACCGAGAGGGATTATTCAGGTCAGTGAACAGCCAGACCCAGAACAGTGAAGAAGCCAGTGGTCATGCAGGCTATAGCAGACCCATAATGCGACACGTTCATCTGGTGTCAGAAAAAATGAGTTACTATCTCATCGGGGGATTAATCGGGAGAGGAACGGAACTGTTGGGAGAGACTCGGCTACCTGACCTGCCTACTTGGCCTTGCTGTGCCCTGCTGCATGCTGCCCTGTCTGTGCCCCTACTGATTTGGTGAGTAACTGTGCTGCAAGCTGGTTGTTGGAAATTAATACCATTCACATCCCAGAAATGTGTCTTTTGGGGGTCTTGGCCATGACCATGTGTCTGGGGTGGGTGGAAGGTTTGCTGTCAGCTTGTGTTGGTGGGGTGGGGACACTCAGTTACTGTGCTACTGGTGTGGTGGGGTTTGTTGGGAAACTCACTGGATGGTCTGTGTTTGGTGGGGCTGGGGATGGTCTGTTTTGTGGGGTTGGGATCAGGAGACAGTCTGTGTGTTTTGGGGCAGACTCACTGAGAGGGTGGTCAGTGTTTGGTGCTGGGGGAGGGTCTGCGTTTGGTGGGGCTGGGGGACGATCAGTGTTTGGGGCTGGGGTGGTTAGTGTTTGGGACTGGGAGGGTGGTCAGTGTTTGGTGGGGCTGGGGGCAGTCTGTTTTCTATTCTGGGGTCTGGTGGGTGGAGACACAGGCCATGGTGATGTGGGGACACTGGCTGTGATGGTGGGGTGGTGACACTAGCCATTGTTTGGTGGACTTGGCTGGCCATTTGTCTGGGGGACTGTCCATGATGGTGGAAAAGGGGACAGTCCATGTTTGCCTGCCGGGTGTCTTGTGGGGAGGGGGACTATTTGCTGGTCGGGTGTCTGGAGGATCCTTCCATGTTGGCTTATGGGGTGAATGTGTGATTGCTGATCAGATGTCTAGGACGGACTATCAATGTTGTTGAGGGGGAACTCTCTGTGTTTGCTAGCCAGGTGTTTGGGGGATTGTTCATGTTGGTGGGGGGGGAAATTCTGTGTTTGCTAGCTGTGTGTCAGGGGGTGAGGACTGTCCTTGGTGGGATATGGGGGACCGTCCATGTTTGCTGGCTGCCTGGTTGTCTGGTGGGACTGTTCTTGTCGGTTGGGAGGGGCATTCTATGCTCACTGGCCAGTGTCTAGTGGGGAGGGACTGTTTGGGTGTCTGGAGGGACTGTCCTTGTAGGGTGGGGTGAAGGGGCTGTCCATGTTTGCTGACCGGGTTTCTGGTGGACTGTCCATGTTGGTTAGGAGGGGACATTCTGTGCTTGCTGATTGGGTGTTAGCAAATAAACATAAGTAAATGTTAAAACGTAATTTCCACCTCATCCTTTACCTGTCAAGGGATGTATCTCACTGACCTGTGCCATGAGCTAGCATCATGAACATTAGTAAATGTTGAAACATTATTTCCCCCTCATCCTTTACCTGGCTGTAAAAGTAATCTTTCACTTTTTTTTTATTTCTCTGATTGTCCACTGTGGAGGGGTGAAACAGACAGATTCCTTGGCCTTGCTGTCTCTGTCTTCATTGCCTGACAAACACAACCAAAGGGGTAGCTTTTTGTGTTCTCCCCTGTACAGTGTTACAAGACTAGCAAAAAAAATCTTGCACTAAAACATGCACCCTAAAGAAATGATTATACTACTACCTGGCTATTGTTATAGCAACTACTGACTGGCCATGATTTTTTTTGAGGGGGTTTGAACAATGGTCGTGGTGTGTGTGGGGTTGCGGACACTGCTGGTTGTGTGTGTGTGTGTGTGTGTGTGTGTGTGTGTGTGTGTGTGTGTGTGGTTGGGAACACTACTGATTGTGTGTGTGTGGGGTTGGGGATACTGCTGGTCGTGTGTGTGTTGGGGGTTGGGGACACTGCTGGTCATGGGTGTGTGTGTGGTGTTGCGGACATTGGTCATTTGTGTGGGTGGGGTTGGGGATACAGGCATTATGTGGGTGTGGTGGGGGTACTGTTGTGTGGGTGGGTGGAGGCACTGGCATTGTGTCGGTGGGGCAGGGTTGTAATTGTATACCAGGCAAACTGTGCTGACCGGTAGCTCAACATCTGTCTTTCCAGACAAAGAAAAAACATAAAAAAATGCAGTATAAAATGGTTTTATTTATTTTTGTGTGCCTGTGATGGGGAGGCACAGACCTGGATGCCTGGAGATACCAGATAAATGGAGCTGGAAATGGTGTTGGTTGGGTGGGGTGGGAGAGTGGCTGTGCTGGTGCCGTGGGAGAGTGGCTGTGCTGGTGGGGTGGACACAGAGTGTGGAGAGTGGCTGTGCAAGTCCATCAGGTTGCAGAGAGTAGCTGAGCTGGCCAGTCTGGGTGGAGATAGTGGCCTTGCAGGTCTGGGGTGGGAGAGTGGGCTGTAGCTTTTGCATGGACAGTTAACTCACTGTTGCTTGCTGTGCCTTCTGCTGCCCTGCCAGCTTTGTGCTGCTGTGCTGACCAGGGCGGACTGGCACACATGCTGAAAAAAATGGTTCTGGCCACTGGTGATGGAGGAGGAGGGTGGATGGGCATACTGGCACAGAAATATTTTTTCAACATGTGCCAGTCTGCTGGGTCCATGCCATGCTTACCTCCCTCGTACAAGGGGCTTATGAGCACTACAGATAAGCTTCTGCATCAAAATTAGGAACTGTTGGAAAGTATGAAATCCTACAGTATACAAATTGTGCATGTTTATGTAGTTTCACGTTACTGTGTGTGGTTCGACAAGATGTTCTGTGGTCTCTCCTCCTCATTAAGCACCCTGACCTGTGACTAGCCATCCCCAGGGCAGGGGAAGGTCCATTGTTTTGTGGTCTTTGGTGGTTTTGGGCATTGTAAAATGCATTGTTTCACTACTGTGTTGTACTGCCTGGACCTGCTTTACCCTGTCTCTATCCTGAATTTAAACATGGTATAAAAAAAGTTCATTTTTTGGTGGTGTGTGTGTCTGTCTGTGTCTGTGTGTAGAAGAATTGAGACACACGCTCGGACAAAAAAAAAACTGTATTAAACCACATCAAACTGAAGCAACCATGTCTCATTTGTGCCCTTCAAAACTGTCAGATGAGACGATTTTGAAGTAGTCTGTGGGGAAGCATCCACGGCAACCTGGGCTACCACAACGGCCACCACACACACTGTCATAGGTGATGCTAATAAAACCACCAACCAAGTACTTACCTTTCAGGGTGGGTCCTGAGGCTGTGCACAGGTATCTGGAGTTACTGTTCCAGCAAACTTCCTGTGGCGTCTGTTCTCTTAGGTTATGTGATGCGACCACTTTTGTGCCAGGGCAGTCCATGTTTGCTTGGATGGGGTTGTGTAACCCTGGGCATGGACAGATATGCATATTCCTTAGAAGCCCATGGGGAGGAGAGTGGTAGGGGTTGTGGTGTGACCACACCATGCCCATGATCATCTTGAACAATTAGGGGATTTACATTGTTCTGTTGCACTGTCCCAGGTACATCAGCATGCTTGTTAAGAGCACCGCCTGAGGGATATCAGCAAGTCCCATGTTTATGTATGCAATGCTTGCTTGCTTGAGGAGCATTATCCTCTTCGCTACCTTACCTAACCAGATTCAGGCATGTGACATTGAATAATATGGGATGGGATGGGATGGATGGGGAGACTAATGAATTAACTTGGTATAACAAAGAAAAGTGTTAACACTGGGTGCAAATAGCAATAATGCCGACAGGCGATGTGTATCTGGGATAATGTCACGCCTCAGGTGGTTGAGGCACAGTGCATCCAATACATAAGGCACGATGTTATCCTACCATGACACACACCCTGGAGGGCATTATTGCTATTATACAGTGGCGTGTTGTTATACAGAATTAAAAAAAAAATTTTTAAAGATGTTTTATTTGATGTGGAAAAATATTTTTAAGAGAAGATACAAAAAAACACACTAATGCTAACAGTCATCAAGAGGTTCACGGAGAGGCTGAGACTAGACCTGTGATGAATCGGATGTACTGGGATAACATCATGGGTCTAGCCCAAGACTGACCAATCAGAGGCCAGCATTCATTCTTGTCATTGTATAATCGCATTTTTTTATGTAAACTTTGTAAATAAGGGCTCATGCTGTGAGGATGCACATGCTGGGATGTTTCCCATACCATCCATGTTTATAGGTATACTGAGGTGGCACAGCTGTTTACGGCACTTCCTTGAAACATGCTTTTTTCACTCCTCAAGGGTGGGAGGGCTAGTGCAAGCAGTCATTTCAAGAAGTTCAGGATCCACTATAAGGGCTGGACTTGGAAGGGTTATGTAAGCAGCAAAGGGGTGAGAGACTAGTGAGCTATCACTGGGGAGGTTCATGTGGGGGCAAAATTAGGTCAAGACTGATTTGAATTGAAGCTGAGGGAGGTCCTGTCCTCTTGGGAAGGAAGTTAAGTTCCTTACATATTTTCAACTTTACAAGTAAGTCCTCACTCCCAAGTCAGAAGAACGAAGAACTGAATATAAAACTGATCTCAGTCAGTTTTTCAACTCTGGTCTCAGGAGGAGTTGGGCCAAGAGCAGGCTGCAGTAAAACTGGTGGGGTGAGGAAGTGCTCTGACTTGGCCTGGGCTGGTCTCTCCCAGGAGTTATTCAGCTGTAGTCTTAAATGTTTTTTGGGCATTATTTGATGCTGGTTGATTTGTTTGCATTACACAAGCCACCCGCCCTCTTCACTGTCATGATACGCGAAAATCAGGACTTTTTTGTTACTTTGCCCTCCCTGTAAAAATAACAAACTACACCCCTGGAGAGTACCAAGCTAAAACCAATCCCAGAGTAGGGTGGCAGGAGACAGAACTCACTCAGGACAGAAGTCCATTAAGGAATGTCCTGCCAAAGAAAGTGCTGTCTGGCATGGACATCAGAGCACAGTGCTTCACAGGGTGTGCACTGAGCTCAAGTAGCCACTTAGTAAACATCTGTAAAGAATATGTTACAAATTTCTGCCAGAGATGCCACAACCACTCTGGTAGAGTGGGCATAAACCCAGCCTTCCAACTTGACCTGTGCCATTGAGTAGCAATGATGAAGACATACCATCAACCATGCAGAAATGCATCTAATGACAACAGGCTGACCCAGCCGGGTCATGCTAAAAAATACGAAAAAATGTTTGGACTTGTGAAACTCTTTAGCTCTGTTGATGTAGGATCATAGAACCCTTCTTGACATCCAGAGAGTGAAGGGTATGTTGCCATTCATTCTGAAAGCTGGCAAAATAAGTGGAAAGAACCAGGGGTTGGTTAAGGAAAAGTAACCACCCTGGGCAGGAATTTAGGGTGAGTACAAAGTATCACCTTGCCCTTGTGAAAGGCAGTATATGTAGGGTCTGTGACCAAGGCATGAATTTCAGAAACTGTTCAAATGGGAGTAACAGCCACTAAGAAGGCAATCTTCCAGGACAGGAACTTCAAGTCACAGGTGGTTAGAGGCTCAAAGGTTTACGGTGGACATAACTAGCATGAGGCTGATGGAAGATCTGAGCCAGTGACAGGTTTTACACTGGCTCATGGTAGATGGAAATCATGTGAAGTGTACCTTCCTGTCAAGTATTGTAGTCCTGCATTTGACAGGTCCAAGAGGTACCCAACACTCTATTTGGTGGGAAACAAATGTGCCCAGTGTGAACTTTTTTGCACCAGTTGGAAAATCGCTTCCACCTAATTATACAGGTTTCCCAGTGGAAGGCTTGCATTAAGAAGATTTTTGATATCCTTTGAGAGACTGCAGACCTACCCTCTTCCATCTCCTCAGGTAGCCAGGCATGGAGATGAAGGGAGCGCAGGTTGAGATGGACCAGGAATCCTTGTGTAAGGAGGCCCATCCGAAGAGGAGCTTCCTTGGGGAACTTCTGACAACCTGTTGATTAGTGGAAATCATATCTGATGAGGCCAATGTGGAGTGATGAGGATCATCCTGCTCCCTTGTGCCTTCAGCTTGAGCAGCATCCTCTAAACTAAAGGGTGGAGAAATGCATACAGAAAGCATCCTGTCCAACGTAGTCTGGATGCATCCTGACAGAAAATGTCAGGCTTTGGATTTTTGGAGCAGAACAGAGGTAGTTTCACATTGCGAGCAGACCAAAGAAGGTCCGGGTTTGGACTGCCTTGATCATCGATTAGCGATTGCACGCCACTGGGGTGAGTGACCATACCTGGGAACCCGCCTCCAGCCTGCTGATCTGATCCGCTAGGTCATTCTGAATTTCTGGCAGGTAGACTGCCTGAAATAGGGTATCATGCTTGAGACATCACTCCCACCCCTTCATGGTCTCCCTGCACAGACTGTAGGAGCGTGCTCCACCCTGCTTGTTGATGTAGTACAGCATGACCTTATTGTCCATCTGAAAGAGGAAACCTTGTGGTAGAGGCCATTCTTTAGGACTCAAGATTTATGTGAAGATGAGACTCCTCCTGGACTCCTCCTGCACCCTCTCTGAGAGCAGAGGTCTTGACAATGAGCTCCCCCACCGATCAGAGATGCATCTGTGGCAATAATGATCTGAGATGCCAGTGGGGCTAAGGGTAGACCTTGTAGAAGCCTGTCTCCTTTGTCCACCATGCAAGTAATCTTGTCAGAAGTTCCATCACTTTTATGTGGAGGACTGTGTGTGCATGGTCGGAGACCACCATGTGCTTAGTATCCACTGTGTGGTCCTCATGTTGAACCAGCCAGAGGCAGTATGAAATGGCAGAGGCCCTGAGGCTAAGCATCCGTTACTTGGATTGGACTCGTACAAGGTTACTCTCTATGAGGAAAAAGTCATCCGGACAAGCTGGTCCCCCTGACCCCCGGGAGGGAGGCCCTCGCTAGGAGGTGGCCAGGAGGAGACCCTTATGAAGAGAAGCTGAGAGGTTTGAAGTTGTGACCTTGCAGGGTCAGCAATACCTTCATGGAAACATCCTGTATTTCCAGGGATGCGAACCAGTCATGCCACAGGGGAGGTGGTAGGAGAGTTCCTACAGAGACCATCCAGCCATGAACAAAGACCTATTTTGTTTCTGAGGTTGAGAATAGGATGCATGCCACCAGTTTTGTTAGGGACCAGAAGACTACAAAAAAGACCTCGAATCTATGAGGTGAGAAGGTCTGACTGTGAAGTTGGGAGACTGTGCAGTTACTAGAGGGGACAGCAGGGGGAGTCTCTGAGGGTTGAGAAGACCCCTTTCAGAAACTTCTGAGGGCCCACTTGTCTATTGTTATAGACTGCCATAGGCTGAAAGTGAGTCAGACAATCTCTCACTGCAGGGCGAAAATCCACCTCAGACAGTTGAGATAGAACCCAGACTAATGTCTCCAAGTAGCAAGTGGCTCCTTCAGGCCCTGTGCCTTGAACTGCGTTTATTCACGGCTGATGGTTGAACTCCGTAAAGACCCTTCATTCCCCTCCTCCCAGGACTGCTTGTTGCACAACTGACAACAGTTCCAGACCCCTTGAGGAGCTGAAGGAGCTGGTCCGGTTGTTATCAAGGCAGCTACTTAAGTGCTGAACAGGGAGAATCATTAGAAATCCCGATGTTCTAAGTCAGGAGAGTCACCTGACATATATCCCAGCAGTAGCTGTCCTGCAGCCAAGATGTAGGCCTCCACAGAGCTGCAGTGACTGCTTGTTTCCCCACAAAGTGTAAATCTTGCAAGATTCTAGTTGATAGAATGAGTTGTGGACCCCTGAGGGAGAACAGTCTCGTTGTTCTCTGGTCAGACAACCATAGTAACTAACAGTGTCCCTCCCTGGGAGGGGCACTGAAGGAATCAGAGAGAGCTTGCCTTCCCCACACAGCATGCAACAAGATGCCAAGGAGGGTGGGTAGACGGCGCAGTGTTCTCGAATATGGGAACTCAACCCGCAAAAGCCCCCCTGTGTCTACATCAGTCTGCAGAGCCAGATCAGAACCCATGCCCTAAGGAGAGACTGAAATGCATGGCTTGAAACAGGGTTTAGTTAGGATGAGGAGTTCACGTCCAGGGTGTAAAACAAGTCTTCTTACCATTGTCAGAATGATGAAGTCCAGATCAGACTCGTCATGCTCCAATTCTGCCCCAAGAAAACAGGAAATGCCCCAGCAATGCCAACCTGGGAAAGGGATAGACCTGAGGGCAACTGGGTCCTGAAATGAGCCCACCCCCAAAGACCCCAACACCACACACAGCACCAAGGTGATGGCACACATGTCAGCATCAGTCGACGGCACCGCACATGGCACAAATTTTGAAGGCACCACACATGGTACTGAAGTCAACAATACCGCAGGCAGCACCAGTGCCGATGGCACCACAGGCAGCACCAATGTCAATGGCACCACAGGTGGCACCAAAGCCGAGAAACCTGACCATCTCTAGAGGGGGGAGAAGGAGGAGGAGTGGTACCTGTGCCGGCCCTGTGAGGAAGAGTGAGGGGGTAGGCACATGGGGTCAGCGTAGACCACTTTAGCACCAAGAAGGCACTGAAAGCAGAACCTGGAGGAAAACTCCTGGCTGTGGCCCAATGGTAGCAGAGCCTGAAGGCCTCAGGACCGGAACCACCAGCAAGGGCAATGAGCCAAGCTGAACCCACTGCTCAAGAGCTGCCCAAAGATGAAACTGTCACATCGGAACCCCTCTTAGGGACAGAGAAGAGCCCCAGTGATGAGAGTCCAGGCCATCGAGGCAGAAGCCACTGGGAACCCCGAGGGCTCTCGACTACTGGAGACTCCCAACAGACATATCAGAGGGCAACCTCAGGTGGTTCCATTCTTCCTCTTCCAATGGGAGAGGAAGAGCTCAAAGTCAAGCAGTGCGGGTTCACGACTTGGATCGAGAAGGGCCCGCTTCTTTGTGTCTATGGAAGAACTGTCCTCCTCCCAGACACCGGGCTGCCCATGGTCAGACTCTCCCAGAAAGGGTGGCAGACCAGACACAGCCCAGCTGCTGGAGCAGCTGTCTGAAGAAGAATCACTACCATCACCGAGACCATCCAAGGCAGACTCTGTCGATGGGCAGAGCTGACAGAAATCTTCTTTCTTCGTTTTTTAAAACACTAAACAAGAAAAGCATTAAAATTAACAAACTGAATGACTAAAAACTGCTGTCATATAGGCGAAGTTTGACTCTAGCGGACAGTGACCTCGTCACTAAGTGCACTCGATGGCGGAGAAAAGGAACTGAGGTGGTTGGAGGGTCAATGCTGAGATAGCCCATACAGGCACAAGCCAGTCTCATGGTGCCATGCATGTGCTGTCCAGCCTCGTTGCCAACCCTCCTGAAGATGTTTGCCTCCCGCTGGGTCCTAGCACCTCTGGCGTAGTCCCATTAGTGTGAATGAATGGTGAAGACTTTTAGTCCAGGAAAATATAAGATGTTTCTAGTTTATTGGACTGCTTTCACCTGCCTACCCATTTTGGTATTTATTTAATCTTATCCTTTGAATAATGTTTACTGCTGCACTGTAGTTAGCTATTTCTAGCCCTGTTTTTGTGCCTAGTCTAGCCTGCTTAGTTTAATTGTCTTTTCTCTTACGCTGTTATACTGCAGCCTAGTTAGCCCCTCTGGTTTGCTTAATTTAATGGTTTGTTGTTTTACTCTTATAATTTAATTAGCTGATGCTTACTACTATACTTGTCTGCACTGGCCACAAGTGCAGTCGCCTCTGCTCTGGTAATACATTCTATATGGTAGCCAAACTTATTTCTCGTACCTGCATTTAAATAAGTACCATGTGTGCCATTTGCTAACTTGTATGACAAGTGTTCCCCACCTGCCCTGTTGGCAAGCTGCTAAAACTTGTACCCTCCACCTGACCTTACCAATGTCTACTTGAATATGCCCTCTCACCCTTCTTCCCTTCTTCCATTTTATTTTGCCCTCCTAATCCTCCCTTCATCCATTCCTACCTCTGTCCCTCATCATTCCCTTTATTTTACTCCCAGTATCCCTCCTTTCCCCATCTCCTGCCTCTCCCCACCTGTCATTCCCTCTCCCTTTCCTTATTCACCCTTGTCTCCTCTCCTCCCCTTTCTCAGTATAGCACAGTGGTTAAGGGCACTGAGCTGGAGACCTGGTATTGAATCCCATCAGCTCCCACTTGCATATCGTGGTGACCTTGAGCAAGTCACTTAACTTCTTTGTACTCTTAGGGCTGCACATGGAAACAAGTTCTGGCTTAGTGTGCCTTTCCTGGTTAAACAATTTCCCTTTACCTCAGTCTTGATGCTCTCCTGAGTTCTCTCCTTTTATCTTATCTCCCCATTCCACCCCCCAAGTACCTATTTGTAGGCATAGGTCTCACACACTATTCCTCCTCATAACCCTTCTTCTACTCCTGGCGGTTGAAGTGGAGTTAAATCCTGGTCCACCTCTCCTTCCCATCCATGAACATTCCTAAATGACTGAGCATTTTCCATATAAATATCAGGAGTCTACTCCCTAAACTTGATCAGCTAAACCTGTGGGCCATATACTACAGTCCTGATGTGTCGATTGTTACTGAAGCCCAGCTCTCTTCTCAAATCACTGATGTAGAAACTGGACTTTCTGATTACACAGTGCATAGACAGGACCATGGGAAGTGTGGTGGTAACTGTGATATTGTACATCATTCTGTGTCTCCTCTTCCCATGAACCCCTCTTACCAGGCTCTCTTCCCCTGCTTACTTCCCATGTCTTACCCTCCCTAAGGCCAGATCTGTCACTTGTTCTGCCACCCTCTCATCCATGTTATTCCTTTTAGCTGCAAGTGAGCTCTTAGTCCTTGGGGGTCTAAATATGAATTGTCTCTTCCCCCTCAGCAAAAAATACCGTTCACCAAACTGAGTCCCTGAGACTCACACAGCTCATTACTGAGCCAACCCATCTCAACCCTATGTCCTCAAATTATGTCCTCATTTTTATTTATTTTATTGAGATATTCAGAAAGACCTTTGAGTCAAAGACTCATTTACAAAGGTTCCACGTCATACATAGAGTAGAGAAGAGACAAAACATGGTTTACAGGTTGTTTGTACATTACAAAATCTTACAATTATTTTTTTTAACATGGTTACACATTTGTTCAGTCTGTGAGCTACCCTTCCAGGGGAACATGATTTACAAGAGATTCACACAGCCATAGAGTAGCAGAGAGGTTCTGAAGTGGCTGTTTGTCCAAAATAAGTTAGCTCGTGGGAGCCATTGGCATTGGGGAGTCAGAGATGTTCAGGGTCTACGAGGGTGGGGGGTCAGTTGCAGTCACACAGGTTGGAGGCTTGTAGGTGATTCCTTAGTCTGGTTTTGAAAGGGCCAAGCCTAGTTTCTTCCGTTATTAGGCTGGAGAGTGCGTTCATCCAGGATGGGGCTTTGTAACTGAAAGATCGCTGGATTTGGGAAGTCCAGCCATGGGGTACCCATAGCAATGGTTTGTTCGAGCTACAGGTTGTTCTGCCTGGTGGTGTTGGGAGGATAAATTGGTTCAGAGCGGGGGGGTGAGGCCTAGGATAATCCTTTTGGTCATTAGGCAGGTGTGGTACCTGATTCTGTTTTCTAGGTTTAGCCAGTTTGCCGTACAGTAGAGGGAGCATGTGTGTGTGAGGCGATCACAACCTAGGATGAGACAGCAGGCTTTGTTAAGCACAAGCCAGAGTCAGTTTAGGGCTGTGGATGTTGCTGCACTGTAGACGAGAATGCCGTAGTCCAGCAGGGAGAGGATTGAGGAGTTTATGGTGAGTTGTAATGCTTCAGGGGTGAGGCAGTGTTTGTATCGGTAGAGTACTCCTAGTCTGGAGCTAAGGGCAGTTGATAGGTGCTGGGTATGTATATTAAAGTTGAGGGCAGGGTCTAGTGTGATCCCTAGATATTTAAAGCTGCTCACTTGTTCTAGGGAGGTCTGATTAGCAGTGAGAAATTGGGGGCAGATGTTTTTGAGGGGGTTCTGGGGATGTGAGAAAATCATGACTTTTGTCTTATTGTAGTTTATTATAAGACGCTGGGTGGCAAGCCATTGTTTGATTTCATGGAAAGAGTGTTGGAGAGTGTGGTGGAGTTTGAGGGGTGCTGGGTCAGAGACGTAGAGGACTGCATCATCCGCGTACAGAAGCAGGTTGCCAGGGCAGGCTGATGGGAGGGAGTTTAGGTATAGACTGAAAAGTAAGGGGCCAAGTATGGAACCTTGTGGGACACCAGAGTGGATAGGGAGGCGGGGGGACAGAACAGTGCCCACCTTGACCATCTGCATTCTATCAGAGAGATAGCTGGTGAACCAGTTCATGGTGTCATTGGAGAAGCCAGTGTAGACCAGAGTGTTTAGTAAGAGGACGTGGTTGACGGTATCAAATGCCTTAGATAGGTCTACGAAGATGGCACCTGTGAGGTGGCTGCGGTCCAAGGCTGAGTGGACATGGGAGGTAAATTCAAGGAGGGCAGTGGTGGTAGTATGACCCTTTCAGAAACTGTGTTGCTGGTTGGTTAGCAGATGATATTTATTAAGGTGGTCAGTAAGTTGGTCGGCAACTATGCGTTCAAGTGCCTTAGATGGGGGGGGGGTAGAATGGAGATGGGGCAGTAGTTGTTTGTGGATGTGCAGTCCCCATTTTTATGGATGGGTGTGATGTAGGCCAATTTCCAGTGGGGAATTTTCCTTTACAGAGGATGCAGTTTAGAATGTGGGTGAGTGGGGCTAGGACTTCCAGGAGGGTGAGGCGGAGAAGTCTCAGGTCTAGGGAATCGTGACTATAGTGATGGTGGCTAATGGCATTGGTTAGGTAGGCTTTGCTGTCTCTGGGGTGAGGACACATAGATGAAGGGAGCAGCTGGGGGATGGGGAAATTTTGGCCAATGTGAGGTCAAGGAAGCTTAGGAAACACGTGGTGAGATCAGTGAAGGCAGAGTTTAGGGCTGAGGCTATACTGAAGGGGTCGGTAGAGAGGCTTCCATCAATTTGCATTTGGTCAGGTGGCTGATTAGGGTTTTGCCACAGAGCTCCTTAATATTATCCCAGAATTTTCACCCAGTGCCCGAGGTGGAGGTTAAGGTAGCTTGTAATAGTCTGCTTTGGCGGCATATGGCCCAGGTGCGCTTGTTTAGGGCCTTCCTATACCATTGCCTGTCCAAGGCCATTAGGTCTCATTTGCTAGGTGCCATAGGTCATCACGCTGTCGCAGTAGGCCCTAGAGGTGGTCCGAGAACCAAGGGGCATGGTTTTCCTGGACATATTTTGGTGAGGGGGGCAAACTTGTCACAGACTGCATTGAAAGTGGTGATAAATAGGTCAAGGGCATGGTTTGGGTTGAGGGTGTTTGCTAGGGGTGTCCAGTCCCAGTCTCTGAGGTGGACCTTGAGTTGAGCTAGTTTAACAGGCCCAAGTCTGTGCTGTGAAGTAATTTTAGGAGGGGTTTTGAGGGGAGTACCAGACCAGTTGCAGAGTACCGGTGAATGGTCACTTAGAGCATCAGGGAGGACTCAGGTTCTAGTTATTTTGTGGGGGCGGTTTGTGAATACTAGGCCTAGTAGAGAGGATGTCCCCGTATGGGTGTTTACCCAGGTGGGGGTTGTGACAACCTGTGTGAGATCGAGGGCACCAGCCTTGTTAATGAATGGGGCGGCTGTCTTGGCTAGCCAATTTATGTTGAAGTCCCCCAAGAGTATTTTTTCATGCTTTGGGGGTAGAGTAGCAAGATAGGACATGATGGATTGGAAGGCTAGCTTCTGGTCTCGGGGAGGGATGTAGGCAGTGGTGAGGAGGAGAGGGGAGGTTGACTTACCTAGCAATAATTTTAGGGTGAGGGCCTGAGCCCTGGAAGTTAGTTGGGGTAGAGGAAGTAGGTGGCCTGACAGCGAGTCCTCAAGGTAGAGAACGCAGCTTCCCCCTCGCTTGCCCACTCGGTCGGAACGAAAGAGAAGATATCCAGGGAGGTTAACTGCTGAGTCGGGGACAGTGGGGAAGAGCCAGGTTTCACTCAATGCAATGATGTCAGGGTGATGCTGGTGTACCCACCCTGAAAGGAGTCCCATTTTTTGAAGGCTACAGATGTTTAGTGAGACAATGCGTAGCCCATTGACTGGTGATGGGTGGGCGGAGGGAATTCAGTGGGCCAGGGTTGGGGTGAGACATTGCCTCGTCAGAGCAGAAGAAGTATGAGGGATCTGAGGCGATATCTAGATGCTCTAGTAGTTAGCCATCGGCATATTCGCCATGGAGGCCCCTTGGTGGTATTGGCAGTTTCAGGGTATGGGGGCTGATAGGAGGAGTAGGTAGGGAAGGGAGGTGCGGTGTGGTGTGGATGCAGTAGGAGGTTGGCAAGAGAAGGAGGCTCCAGAGAGTCACCTGCCGTGGGGATGGTATCTAGGGGAGGGAGGAGATGTTGAAGTACCTGTTTGTGTATGTGGTGTAGTGAGGGGGGCATGCTATTGACTGGTTATCAGCCTGAGCTTGTAAAGGCTGGTAGCTCATGTGTGGATGCGGGGGGTAATGTTGGGAGTGGCTGGTTGCATGAGGATAGGATGGGGCAGATTTGGTCCCCTTTGCAGCGTTGGGGGGGTGAGGTGTTTGAGGGAACAGAAAAAGCAGAGTGATGGTGGTATGTGGGAGCATGGTTGAGCTAGACAGCTAGATGGAAGAGTCAGGTCAAAAGGAAGAAACGAAAAGGGACCTCTAGTGGTGGGAGAATATAAGCTGTAGGTGGGAAAGCTGACTGATAGGTTATTTCGTGATCATGTGATCAGAAATATACCTATATATGGGAATGCCGACCTAAGGGTGGTGGTGGAGGTGTGGGGTCGACGCATAGCGTTCAGGGCAAAGCCTGGGTTGTTTCAGGGAGGGAGTGGTCATGATCAGGCAAGCTGCTGCTTGTGTGTTCAAGTACCTTGAGGCAGGATTTGGTGCTCCGTGGGTTTTGGTGGCTGGGGCAGAGCTGGCTGTAGCCCTCGCGACCTCCAGGTCTGCTGTAGGAGAGAGAGAGGGGTTAAATAGGTGGGGGCTTCATGGGGGGCTAGGCTGTATCGGGATTGCTGTGCACAGTAGGTTCCCCATCTCAATTCATGCATGCAGTATCAATTATTATCAAAGCCCAGCAGGTTTGTTCCCAAATTAGATTCAGAAATAACTGAGTGAAAAAGACTTAAAGGGAATTTTAAAGTAGCAGCTAAGAAGCAGAGTCCACACAGTAGTAAGCAGCTTATCTTAAAATTAAATTCATTGATTAGGTCCTGTCAATCAATCAGTCAATCAATCAAATTTTATTTCTACAGCGCTTGTCAAAAACCAAAAGGCATATACAATATAAAAACAAACATTTAATTTAATAAAACATATAAATATAAAAAGGCAGCCATAATAAAACTAGACATTATCCCCAAATGCCAGGCATTATTTCTGCTGGAACCATACCGTATGCTTTCAGTGACTGCATTTCTAAGATACACCACATTAAAGCCCCACCAAAAATTATCTGGTCTAAGTCACTGATGGCTCCTGACCTCCCATCCATGCTACATGATCTTCTGACCACTGATGGGACAGCACTCACTTTATCCATTGATATATAAGCAGAGGATAGATAGATAGATAGATAGATAGATAGATAGATAGATAGATAGATAGATAGATAGATAGATATGTTGCTCTAACCTTTTTCATGTGTGTGTATGTGTACATATATATATATATATATTAAAAAAAATCTTTCTTAATGCATCAGTTAGGGTTGATAGCACAGTGACAAAAGTACGGAAATTCGATGTTGGGGTTACCACCCCTACCACCCCACCCCCTCCACCCTCCACACACCAACAGACGTCAGGGTGTGCCATGAGGTCATCAGACCCAACTCTCACCCCATTCCATGTGTAAACAAGCTGACATGCTACAGTATAGGAGAATGGGAGTGAGAGTTAGTTCTGATGACCCCACGGCACACCCCGATGTCTGTTGTTCTGTGGAGGGTGGAGGGGTGGTGCTGTGGTAGAGGTGGTAACCCTAACATCACATTTCCATACTTTTCTCGCTGTGCTATCAACCCTAACTGATGCATTAATGAAGTTTTTGCAATGATTTTCCCTTCTTTTTGAGAAAGTGTAATGTAACTGGTGACTGGTATGTGTTTGTGGGAGCGCGGGCCTTGTGCTCCCTTCACAATGGCCATTTCTTGCGTAATGGTATAGGTATATGAGAGCGTGGGCCCTCTGGGTCCTGCGCTCCCCCTTACACATAACTATGGAGCATACAGCAGCCCCATGGTACCGAAAAGGAACCCTCATAACACGTATTTGGCAATATCTCAGTTACTGTAGCAACTATGAAAAAAAAACTCCACTGCAGTTGTAATCATGACTTTGAAACCAAGATGCAGGTAGCGAAAAATCTGTATCTCAAATTGTTTTCAAGATACGGGCACCGTAAGGCACCGCATGCGCCGCGTAATGTTATCCTATGGGAAATTTCTCAAATTTGGAATGCTGTAACTGTGGGCCCATTGAATGTTTTGGGACCAAACCACCAAAAGGCACATCTGTGGGACCAGGGCTTGCCACCCTGCAAATTTCAGCCCAAAAACACAATCCACCTTGGCACAATGAAGTGACAAAGAAAGCAACACACAGGACAATGTTTTCGAGCATTGTTTCGTGACACCCGTATACCTTATAGTAAAATCTTTTCATACACAAAAATATGTTGTCGAGCCACCTTTTATTTTATGTATGGCTATTATCACACACAAAAATGCTTCACGAAAACAAACAGCAAACTGGTGGAAAAATTTTGAAAACATATTTCCAGATTACCTGCACAAAAACTGATGCCTGGGGCAAGTTCCTCAAGGCCGAATAGGTAAACACAAGTGTTGGTATTTAGCAAGAGGCACTATGTTTCGATTTACAACATTTTTGTCTCTTGCTAACTGAAACAAGATAGACGCAGCATGAAAACAAAAATATTTTCATAAAGTTTTTGTGTCACCCATGCAACTTTCCTGTGGGACATGAAAACTTCCATAACATTTGAACAAATTAATATTTTTTCACCAAATCTTCAAAGGCACCACCCTGACCCAGACCACATATACAAATGCACATTTGAAGCCAGACACACACTCCGTTCGCTCTCTGGAGCCTGACAAAATTGCACAAAAGTTGAGGATTTTCACATTTTGACACTCTGCAGCTCTGCAGCCATTCATCTGACCAGAACTAAACTTTCCAGATCTAGTGATCTATGGTTGGACACCGTGCGTGCAAACTTTCAGGCAAATCAGACACATGGCTGCAAAGTAATTAAAGTGCAAGCTTTGGGGTTTAACATAGAGGTGGCCTGCCAACCCTAACTATAGCTGCACTACCATGCAGATATATATATATACAGTATATATACACACATACATCTACATATATATATATTAGAGGCAAAAACTCCATTTAATGCATCAGTTAAGGTTGTTCCACAGCGACAAAGCGAGGAAATTCGATGTTAGGGTTGAAACCCCCTTTGCACCCATTCAGCCCACCCCCCCAACTGGAATTGGGTGCGCATTGGGGTCATCAGCCCTAAGTGTCACCCCATCACATGTGGAAAGAAGCTGAGGAATAGGAGAATGGGGTGACAGTTAGGACCAATGACCCCAATGCTTTGATTCCAGTTGCGGGGTGGGCTGGAGGGGAAAGGGGTTTCAACCCTAACATCGAATTTCCTCACTTTTGTCGCTGTAGAACAACCCTAACTGATGCATTAAATGGAGTTTTTGCCTCAATTTCTTCTTTTGAGAATGATAATGAGAAATAGTGAATGTAATGCAGCGGTGGAGATGAGGGTGATGTCTTGTCGCATTGTAACATTGTGCCCACAAACGCAAATCGTAATGCACATGGTGACGCAGCTAAACAGAAAGAGGAACAGTACTGTAGACAGAAATGTTAAAAACAACAGAAATGCAACAGCAAATGAAAATGCAAAGGGTAACGCACATGGTGGCGTAAACGTGAATGGTAAGTGAAACGGGTAAGGAACCTCAAGCAGAAATGGTAATGGTAAGAGTAATGTAAGCGCACAGGCTGGTTTTCCCCAAAAGCTGTATAGAGAAAGGCAGTGAGTAGAAAGAATGTATGCAAAATAATGACTCTTGGAACACAAAAATCAGTAGTTGTAATAGTAAATTGCTTATATCTCAGTAACCGTACGACATAGAAAAAAAATTTAAAAGTCATATGTATTACCACTTTCCTGGCTAGTTTTATATGTAGCCCCCTCTAATTTTTTGACAAAAACTCCATATCTCGCACCGTTTTCGAGATACGGGCCCTCAAAGGTGTGGCGAACGCCAAAAGTTATCCTATGGGGAAAAAACAGAAGTTCGGACTGCCATAACTTTTGAACAGTTTAATATTTTTCACAAAATCTTGAAAGGCACATTAGGGACCCCAGCATACGTTCCTGAAGACTTTGGGCTGGTCGCACAAACACATGCTACCTGTAGAGGCATAACCGTGAATTCCAGAAAAGCGTAAATGCATGCGCAGATCACGCTTAATAACTCCACAGCCGTGTATCCGACCGGTACAAAACTTGGCAGATCCCAAGGTGTAAGAGTCTTGATCATGTATTCTAAATTTCAGGCAAATCTGTCAAATGGTTGCAAAGTTATTAAGGTACAAAAGTTTGGGTTTACCATTTAAATGGCTCCTCAACCTAACTATGGTAGCACTACCGCGCTACCATTATATATATATATATATATATATACACACACACACACATATTCATTGCAAACAACTTTGCTAATACATCAGTTAGGGTGAGTACTATAGCAACAAATGCAGGGAAATCAGGCATTAGGGTTTCCAACCCTAATGCCCCACCGCCACCCCACAGAGACTGACAAGCGTGGGGGTGTGTGCCTTGGGGTCATCAGTCATAATGCTCACACCATTCCACCCCCACCCTGCAGACACTGATAGATGTTGGGCTGTGCCTTGGGATCATTGCTCCAAATGCTCACCCCATTCTCCTATACTGTACCCATATTAGCTTATTTACTTACGGAATGGGGTGAGAGTTAAGGGCGATGACCCCAAGGCACAGCCCAATGTCTGTCAGTGTCTGCAGGGTAGGGGTGGAATGGTGTGAGCATTACGACCGATGATTCCAAGGCACACTCCCCACGCTTGTCAGTCTCTGCAGGGTGGGAGTGAGGGTGGGGCATTAGGGTTGGAAACCCTAACGCCTGATTTCCCTCCTTTTGTCATTATAACACTCACCCTAACTGATGCATTGACAACGTTTTTCGCAATGAGTTTCCTTACTTTTTGGGATAGTGAAATAGTATCCCCATTTTATTGTGCTCCAATCCTGCCATACAGTTGCATATGTACAGTGGCCAAATTGTAAACATAGCCATCTTGTTACCTCACCTCATGTAGCATGCACAGAGAAATTGTGAAATGGAAGCCAAAACATCATTATGCGCAAGTGCAATGCCACTCTGTGCCACTGGTGTAAAAACATATTGTGGGCATGATTTGAAAAATAACAGCTATGACATACATGATGTGGGGTAATAAGAAGGCTATGTTGTAAATTTGGGTTAAAAATATTGAAAAATTCCAATGTTATGAGCGCGCCGTGAGTGAAATCGCAACAATTGGTCATAACTTGTCATTTTTTCACATTTTCACCCCAAATTTTCAACATTGTCTTCTTATCACCCCACCTCATAGAAACAAAAACATTGTCAGCAGATAAGGACCACTAGGCCCATCCAATCTGCCTGTAAGCCCTATACTTGTATGTGGCCTCTGACCCTATCTGGTCAGTGGTTTTTCATCACTCCTTCCAACCTCAAGGTTCCCTTGTGTCCGTCCCAGGCATGTTTAAAATCCCATAGAATCATAGACATCTGGTAGCAGAAAAGGACCCAAGTGGCCCATCTAGTCTGCCCTATTCCCCCACCCTTTTTACCCATCTCCCATATTACGAGCCCTCCCCCACTGTGTTTGCTCCTACCATCTCTTGTGGTAGAGTATTCCATGTGTCCAGCACTCTCTCTGTGAAGAAGAATTTCTCACATTTCCTCTTAATGTACCCCCCCCTCCAATTCCATATTATGCCCCCTTATTCTTGTACTCCTTCTACATTGCAAGAATTCTCTCCCCTGCACCATGTTTATACCCTTGAGGGACTTGAACATTCCTATCATGTCTCCCCAATCCCTCCTTTCCTGCAGCGAGTCCAAATTGAGGTCCTTTAATCTCTCCTCATATGTTCTGTGTTGGAAGCCATGTACTATCTTAGTTGCCCTACTCTGGTCCTCCTTTACCATGTGAATATCCTTGCGCAGGTGTGGCCTCCAGAACCACACAGTACTGTAGGTGAGCCCTCACTTGTGTTTTATACAATGGCATCATCACCTCCTGCCTTCTGCTATTGATACCTCTGCATATACACCCCAGCATGACAGTGGCCCTCTCTGCAGCCTTTCTGCTTAGTTGTGACACCTTTAGGTAATCAGAAATGATAACTCCTAGGTCCTTCTCTTCCTTGGTGATCGTCGGCACCTTCTCCACCCATTCTGTAGCTCTGCCCAGAATTCCCTCTTTCCAGGTGCATTATTTTGCATGTTTTTTTGCATTGAACTTCAGTTGACACTCCTCAGACCATTTTTCAAACCTCTCCAGGTCCCTCATCATTTTCTCCAACCCTTCTGCAGTATCCACTCTGTTACAGCTCTTGGTGTCACCTGCAAACAGACAGACCTTTCCTTCTAGCCCTTTCGCAATGTGACTAATGAAGACATTGAACAGGATTGGTCCCAGGACTGATCCCTGAGGTACCTTGCTGGTCACCCCCCTCTCCCTGGATTGGATCCATTTACCACCACTCTCTGCCTTGCTTGCTCCCACCACCTCTTGTGGCACAGTATTCCACAATTCCACCACCCTCTCTGTGAAGAAAACTTTTCTCACATTTCCTCTCTATCATTTCCCCCCACTCCCTACTTTCCTCCAGTGAGTACATACTAATGTCCTTTAATCTCTCCTTTTATGTTCTGTGTTGCAAGCCAGGTACCATCTTGGTTGCCCTTCTCTGGACCGCCTCCACTTTGTCACTGTCCTTGCACAGTTGCAGCCTCCAAAATTGCGCACAGTACTGTAGGTGAGGCCTCAGTAGTGTATTATACAATGACATCACCACCTCCTGCCTTCTGCTAGTAATACCTCTGCATATGCACCCCAGCATGTTACCCCCATCCTGTAGCTTTCACTGGAATTCCCTCTTTCCAGGTGCATTATTTTGCACATCTTTCCACTGAACTTCAGTTGACACACAGATCATTTTCAAGCCTCCAGGTCCCTCCTCATTTTCTGCACCCTTTCTGAGTTACCACTATTTTACAGATGTTGGTGTCATCTGCAAACAGGCAGACCTTTCCTTCTAGCCTTCTGCAATGTAACTATGAGACATTGAACAGGACTGGTCCCAGGACTGATCCCTGAGGTACCCGCTGGTCATCCCCTCTTTCTGGATTGAATCCCATTTACCACCACCCTCTGCCTTGCTTGCTCCCACCACCTCCTGTGGCACACTATTTAATGTGTCCACCACCTCTCTGTGAAGAAAGTATTTCTCACATTTCCTCTCAATGTACACCCCTCAATTTCATATCATGCCCCTCATTCTTGTACTTCTTCTACACTGGAAGATGTCTCCTCCTGCACCTTGTTTATGCCCTGAGGTACCTGAACGTTCATCATGTCTCCCTGCTCCCTCCGCTCCTTCACTGAGTACATATTGAGGTCCTTTAATCTCTCCTGATATGTTCTGTGTTGCAAGCCATGCACCATCTTGGTTGCCTTTCTCTGGACCACCTCCACCCTGCCAATGTCCTTGTGCAGTTGCAGCCTCCAGAACTCCATACAGTACTGTAGAGCAAGGCCTCACTAGTGCATTATACAATAGCATCACCATCTCCCACCTTCTGCTAGTGATACCTGTCTATGCACCCCAGCATGTCACCCCCACCATCCTGTAGCTCTGCCCAGAATTCCCTCTTCCCAGGTGCATTATTTTGCATGTCTTTGCATTGAACCTCAGTTGATACTGCTCAGACCATTTTTAAAGCCTCTCCAGGACCCTGATCATATTGTCCACCCCTTCTGTAGTACCCACTCTGTTACAGATCTTGGTGTCATCTGAAAACTGACAGACCTTTTCTTGTAGACCTTCCACAATGTGACTAATGAAGACATTGAACTGGACTGGTCCCTGGACTGATCCTTGAGGTACCCCACTGGTCATCCCCCTCTCCCCGGACTGGATCCTATTTACCACCACCCTCTGCCTTGCTTGCTCCCACCACCTCTTGTGGCATACTATTTCATATGTCCACCACTCTCTCTCTGTGAAGAAAACTTTTCTCACATTTCCTCTTAATCTACCCCCACCCCAATTTCATATCATGCCCTCTCATTCTTGTACTCCTTCTACATTGGGAGATGTCTCCCCCTGCACCTTGGTTTATGCCCCTGAGGTACTTAAAAGTGTCTATTATGCAGCCCCACTCCCTCCTTTCCTCCAGTGAGTACATATTGAGGTCCTTTAATCTCTCCTCATATGTTCTGTGTTGCAAGCCATGTACCATCTTGGTTGCCCTTCTCTGGAATGCCTCTACCCTGTCAATGTCCTTGCACAGGTGTGGCCTCCAGAATTGCACACAGTACTGTAGGTGAGGCCTCACTAATGTATTATACAATAGCATCACCACCTCCCACCTTCTACTAGTTATACCTCTGCAGATGCACTCCAGCATGCCACTGGTCCTCCTTGCAACATTTGTGCTCTGTTTTGACACCTTTAAGTCATCAGAACTGATAACTCCTAGGTCCCTTTCTTCCTTGATGATCATCAGCACCTCCCCCAATCCTGCAGCTCTCCCAGGGTTCCCTCTTCCCAGGTGCATTATTTTGCATGTCTTTGCACTGAACCTCAGTTGCCACTCCTCAGACCATTTTTTCAAGCATCTCCAGGTCCCTCCTCTTTCTCCACCCCTTCTGGAGTATGCACTGTGTTACAGATCTTGGTGTTATCTGCAAACAGGCAGACCTTTCCTTCTTGTCCTTCTACAATGTCACCAATGAAGACATTTAACAGGACTAGTCCCAGGACTGATCTCTGAGGTACAATGCTGGTCACCTCCCTCTCCAGGTCCCTCCTTATTTTCTCTATCCCTTCTGGAGTATCTACTCTGTTACAGATCTTGGTGTCATCTCCAAACATGCAGACCTTTCCTTCTAGGTCTTCCGCAATGTCTGTAATGAAGACGTTCAACAGAACTGGTTACAGCACTGATCCCTGAGGTACTCCAGTAGTCACCTTCACTCCCCAGATTGGATCCCATTTACCACCACCCTCTTCCTCTTGTCCATCAGCCAGTTTCTACCCCAGTTTATGAGCTTCTGGCCCATGGCCAGACTACCCATCTTGTTAATCAGCCTTCTATGTTGGATGGTGTCGAAGGCTTTGCTGAAATCAAGGTAGGTGATGTACTCTGCACCTCACTGATTTACTTCCTTAATGAGGCATTAGGGTTTCCAACCCCACCCCGCCCTGCAGAGACAGACAGGCATCAGGGGGTGCTTTTGGGTTATTGGCCATAATGCTCATGCTATTCAACCCCCACCCACATCCTGTAGACACTGACAGGTATCGAAGTGTGCCTTGGGGTCTTTGGCCCTAACACTCACTCCATTCCATAAGGAAATAAGCTGAAATGGGTACAGTATAGGAGAATGGGGCAAGCGTTAAGGCCAAAGACCCCAAGGTACACCCCAACACCTGTCAGTGTCTGCAGGGTGAGGGTGTGGTGGAATGGCAGGAGCGTTACTGCTGACAACCTCAGGGCACACCCCTGACACCTGTCAGTCTCTGCGGGGTGGGGTGGAGATGGGGTGTTAGGGTTGAAAACATTAACGCCTCCTTTTGTCACTATAGTACTCACCCTAAGTGATGCATATGAATGGTCACAATTTTGTCCTTTTTTCACAGTTTGTCCCTAAATTTTCAACATAGTGTTGTTATCACCCCACCTCATGAACCCAATAGGTGAAAATTTCTTAATCCGTGCAAAATGCCATTCTGCACCATAGATGCAGATACATATTTCCAACAGGATGTGAGAAATATCACCTGTAGTGTTCATGAGGTGGTGTAAAAAAATTACTATGTTGAAAATTTGGAGTGAAAATGTTAAAAATTGGCAGTTACGCACGTGCATAAGAAACTTTTAATGAGCACGCGTAACTTGGGTGTTTGTTGGTATTTTCACTCCAAATTTTCCACATGTGCTTTTTGGGACCCCACTTCATGAACACTGGCACTATCATTTCATTACTCAATCCCAAGAGGTGATTTCATGCAGCAACTGCGCCATTCTGTGCCACAGGTGCAAGAACACATTTTGGGCAGGACGCAAGAAATGACATCTGTACTGTTCATGAGGTGGTGTGGAAAATGGCTATGTTGAAAATTTGGAGGAAAATATTGAAAATTACCAAAGTTACACATGTGCGAGGAAAATCTTAACAAACCTGCATAACATGGCCATTTTTAGGAATTTTTCCACCAAAGTTTCTATATGAGCTTTTGGTGCCCTACTCTACAAACGCTGGCACTGTCATTTCCTTAATCAGTCCTGAAAGGTGAATTTCCACAGCGATCAGGCATTCTGCACCAGAGGTGCAAAAACACATTTTGGGCAGGATGTGAAAATGACAGTGGCACTGTTCATGAGGTGGTGTGAAAACATGGAATGTTGAAAATTTGGAGTGAAAATATTAAAAATATCTGAAGTTATGAGCGTGTAGAAAAATGTCAATGACTGCCCGTAACTCGGGCATTTTTTGTTATTTTTGCACCATATTTCAACATGGGCTTTTGGACCTTACTTCATGAACACAGGCACTGTCATTTCTTTAATCAGTCCCAAAGGTGATTCTGTGCAGTGACTGCAAAATCACCTATGGGGTCTGATTAATGAAACAACAGTGACAGTGTTAATGAGGTGGGGTCCCATGTTGAAAATATAGTGCAAAATACCTAAAATGGCTGGGATATCAACATAAGTTGAAAATGCCATTCACAGCCATTATACAGCACTTACCTTGATTCTTCAGTTTATGCTTCTGTTTTGAAGAATACAGACATGTCACAGTCCAGAGAAGATGCCAGCTACCAACCTCAAAAGGTTAGTATGGGGTGGGGGTGTGTAGGGAAGTGGGTGCACAGAGGGAGGTTGGGGATGGGGAAGGGAGATGGATTCGATGATGAGGGACTGTTTTCTTTATTTCAGGAAAAAAACATTGAGGGATGGTTTTCTTTTTTACAGGGACATTTGATTTTTGGGGACACTGGGAGTGGATTCCTCAGTGTCATGCAATGGAGGGTGGGAAGAAATAAGTGGAACACTGAGTGGGCTCCCAGTGTACCCGATTACTTGGGAGGATATCGATATGGGGACACTGGGAGAGTGATCCCAGTGTCACGGATGGCAAGGGGTTGGGAGGAAATAAGTGAGACACTTAGAGTGGTCTCCCCAGTGTCCTCCACTGGCAGCATGGTGGTTTATAGTACCAACATGGGGATTGGGCACCCTGATGTTGGCTTTAAAAATAAATATTTCAGGACACTGGGAGTGTGCTCCCTAGTGTCCCACACTGCTGGGGGGGTAAATGACTATGGATAATGGGAGTTGACTCCTCGCCATTCCACACTGCTGGGGGTAGAGGATATGATGGGGCTACAAACACCAGGGATAAAGATGGTAGGCTGGAGGGTCACACTAGACACCAGGAAAGGCTGATTAAGAATGACTCTGCAGCCGGCAGCACAAGTTCCAGCTGTGGCTATGGAAGTCAAGAAAATCCTGGTGTTCTCATACAAAGAACAGGGTAGAAGTCCTCTGCTAAGCTTTTTATCGAGGGCACAACAGACCTCTGCAAAAGTTAAGCAGGCTCTGTGTGCCCCTACAGGCAAAAAATAGACTTTTCTTTCAAAATAAATGGATGCATGTGACCCTCCATGTGCCAAAAAGTATTGCACAAAAACTTTTGCATGGGACAGCTGACTTTTTCCCATAGAAAATATCAGGAAAAAATAAATTTGACAAAAAATAAAACCAGCAAAACATTGGGAATTTTAGGTTTTTTAACATTTAATAACTTTTGAACCATTTAACAGATTGATATGAAATTTGATACATCAGCAGACCTATACCAGTGCCTCTTCATGCCAAATGTTGTGTAAATCAGTTGAACAGTTAAAAAGTTATTAAGGTTTGCAATTTCGGGATTAACATTAAACTGCTCACTCACCCTAACTGTATTGCCGCTACCATGGCAGTATAATATATACATATATATATATATATATATATATATATATATATATATATATACATATAGGATATGTTATGGCCGGAGATGGAATACACTATTTATGTGAATGAGTGGAGAGTGACCTCAGATATCCTCATGAGTAGTGGAGCTAGCAGAGCCACGAATGATGGCAGCTGAGGCACTTTCCACCTCATTCACATTAATTGTGCATTCCACCACCGCCATAATGTATCCTATTTATACAATAGGACTGTGTTTTATATATGTGTGTGTGTGTGTATATATATATATATATATATATATATATATATATATATGCTGTATGATATATAGGGTAGTGCAGTATGAGAATTTAATTCACACTCGAGGTGTTTGATGCTTGAGAAACCCCGAGAGTGAAGTTCAAGGGGTATATTCAGGCATCACACAACAAGGGTGTGAATTAAATTTGAGTAATCACCACCCCATATTTTATTTTATATAATTGCTGGACATCTGTTCCTCTCCCACCCCATGTTTGTCATGCTCATTTCTTAGAATTATAGTCTGATAGTGAGACTGAGAGAGAGAGTGAGCAAGACGGGGAGATCAACTGGCATTGCTCTCAAAGGGCACCAGTAGTGAAGGTATATTTCTTTCTTTTTAGTAGCAGTACTAGAAAAACATAAGCCGGAATCACTGCAGGGCTGTCATGGAAATGGCACAACACAGCTGCTGCCATACTATGAGTCCTGCTGGTTGCAAGCTTAGTAAACTAAAACAAGCTATTTTTATGTCAGGTGTGGATTACTGAGGTTAGTTTTCAAATGAAGCTGTTTATATTGCATATAGCAATTTTGTTTTATGCTGAAAGGCTACCAACTTACGGAAAGCAACACTCGAGACTGTCTCAAGACCACAGCTACTGTTCAGTGAGTGAACATGTGTTTGCAAATAACTAGTCATCTCCACTGAAAAACTGATGACCAGTTAATTTATATATATAAGAGAGAGAGGGATAGATAGATAGATAGATAGATAGATAGATAGATAGATAGATAGATAGATAGATAGATAGATATAATTTATTTATGTATTTAAATTTGATAACCGAAATGACCTGGGAAGGGGTGAGGAGACACAATACAGGGTGGACTGTAAGGTGGTAGATACAGAGCAATTACATTAGAATCTTGTAGAAGCTATATATGCTAAGGTAAAGAGTGAAACATCAGTACACCATCAGTACACCATCAGTACAAATAAATAAAATTGAAGAGTGCAATGTCATGCAATTAGCAGCAGGAAAGAAGTAAAGTGCAAGGACTAGGTGGCAGGGGAGAGAGGGAGGGGGGAGGGAGGAAAGAGAGGGAGGAAAGAGAGGGGGAAGTGAGGACTGCATCAAGAGGGATGAGGAAGGAGGCAAGGGCAGGGGAAGGGAAAGGGCTTTAGGTGCTTTTTAAGGGCTGAAATCATAGGCGAGGGAAGATTATTCCGGAGGGAGAGGAGCCTGAAGACAAATGATAACTTGCCAGATTGGGAGTGCGGTTGCGGGAGGGAGAAGGAGCATGGGTCATGGGAGCGAAGTGCATAACTAGGATTGGTGGAGGGGGACAGGAGATTGGAGAGATAGGAGGGGAGTGTACCGAACCAGTACATGGCAATGAAGATTGCACAGTGGCAGGCTAGTGAGGTGAGAGAGAGAGAGTCGAGTACAAGGAACAGTGGTGTGCTGGATAGGGAAGACCAGAGGCAAAGCGGCAGAAGGCATTATATAATGGGTCCAGTTTTGAGAGAGAAAGTTGGGGCACGGAGCTGTATACAATGTCAGCATAGTCTATGGAGGGCAGAATTAGCTTTGTGACAAGCTCTTTTCAAGTAGGGAGTGAGAGCCAGTCCCTATGTTGAAATAAGACACCTAGCTTGGGCAGGAGTTTAGCATAGATAGCTTCCATGTGTCAGGAGAAGTCAAACTTAGGATCGAGCCAAAGTGGGGGAGCATAGCCAGTTTTCGTTCTGTGCCAAAGACCATAGCAATAGTCTTCTTAGTGTTGCATTTGAGCAGATTTAGTTCAAACCATTTTTCTACACTTTCAAAGTCAGCCTGGAGTGAGGCCTGCACACTGGAAAGGCAAGGGCCAGACGCATAGATGAACATGTCATTGGCATACATATGTATGTGGGATGTGGAGCAAGAGGAGGGTAATTCATTCATGAAGATTGAAAATAATAAAGGGGCCAGTATTGAGCCCTGTGGAACCCTGGCAAGATTTGGAAAGGGGGAGGTAGACGGTGTCACCCAATTGCACATACTGAAATCTGTTGGAGATATAAGCTCGGAAGCAGTCAGTGGGTGAGGAAGGGAGGCCGATGGCAACAAGTTGGTCCAGAAGGAGGCAGTGGGAGACCAAGTCAAAGGCTTTGGCAGGTCTATGTAAATGGCCAGAGTCAGCTGGCCATGGTCCATTGCAGAGTGGATGTGATTAGTAAGATGGAATAGTGAGGATGAAGTAGAATGGTGGTGCAGAAAGCCTGATTGGTATGGGCTAAAGATGTTATTGACATCTAGGAAGGAGGCTAGCCTTCTAGAAATAAGGGTCTCCATCACTTTAGCAAGGGAAGAGAGTTGGGAGATGGTTCTGTAGTTACCCGGTTGGGAGGGGGTCACCACCTTTATGCAGGGGGATGACCTTTGCAGGCTTCCACACTGATGGGATTGAACCTTGGGTGAGTGAGAGATTGAAAATGTGAGTGAGTTGGGGTGCAATGACAGGGGCTGAGATCTTCTGGAGATTAAGTTTGAGCCTATCGGGACTTTGTTTGGATTGGTTCTAGGCTTTGAGTGAGTGAAGGACCTCAATAAGGGTGATAGGGAGGAAAGGAGTAGCCTGTTGAGGAGGGGGTAGAGGGGCAGTGACTATTGGAGGGGGAAAGAGAGGGAGGTGCAGGATCCTTAGGTAGGACACAGGTGGTGAAATAACGGTTTAAGGCAGTGGCTGCAGAGTTTGGGTCTTTGGCATGAGAGACTAAGGGGGAGGAAGAGGAGGAGGAGGAGGGGTGAGTGGTAGATCATAATACGGAGCGGAGAGTTTTCCAGAATTCTGCAGGGGTAGAGTGATTGTCATCTATACGGGTATTGAAACATTTGGCTTTAGCTAAACACACTGCCTTAGAGCACATATTCCTCAGGGTTCTATACCTTTGTAGGTCAGTAGAATCCAGTGTTGTTTTGTAAGTGTTCCAGGCTTGATCTCTGACTTGGAAGAGGTTAATCAAGTCAGGGGACACTCAAGGGAGGTGTCTGTGCCGGAGGCACACACTCTTGGAGGGGGCATGGGTATCCCAAATGTTTAAAAAGGTGCTGGAGAAGGCTGCTAGGGCAGAGTCAGTGTTGGGAGCAGTAAAACCCCCTGAACAGTCAGCTAGATAGAGGTCAGACAATAGTGCTTAGGCACTGAGGGATCTTAGGGGATGGAGCAACATATACTTATAGGGGGAACATGGGGATGGGAGTTTCTGACACAGCAGGTGACACAGTGGTCACTAAAAGCATCAGAGAGGGTCCTCACCATGGGATACTTGAGAAGTTGGGATAATAGAACCCAGTAAATGAAGGAGTGGTTGTTTGAGTGGGGTAAGCTTTATCAATTCGGATATGAGTTGGCTAAGATTAAGGACTCTATCCTGAATGACACTTTTGGATTGGGGTGAGCCAGTTTAGATTAAAGTCTCCTATGAGATACAGAAATAGATTAGCTGCCTTATTGTTCCTTGTAAGAACAGATCCAGAAGTAAATGGTCTGATACTTTTTATTAGACCAACATAGATGTTACAAAAAGAAAACAATATCTAAGCTTTCGGACCAGCCAAGTCCTTCCTTGGAGACTTATGCCAGTTGTTCAGAGAATCACATTCTATTAACACCCAGATCATACATAAAAAAAAGAGAAAAAATTCTCATTGGTTTAAAGTACCTATTTTAAAAACTCACAGATTTAAATGGAATGAACAGCATTCCATTTGCTTGCTACTGCTGAGAATCTTTCCAAGGTCAAATGACATCCAAAGTACATAAGCTGAACACTGAACACTGTAACTGAAATTATTAATGAATGAGTGTATTATGAGAATACATTCATAATTAAAAGCAAGACCTTTATATTTAATACCACAAAAGTCCAAGTTAAAATTTGATATTATACAATGGAATGAAGGAATTCTAGGCTCTGATTGGACAGGTTGCCTTTCAGACAGAGATGTTATTGAACAATAGCATCACTGTATATACTGTAGGACAGGCACCCAAAATGCCATATCACCACATCACTAATCACTGCTTCATCCCCCACATCTTTATACAGAAGCTGAACAGCAGGAGACAGCAATCCTCATGCTCCCCTCCACCAAACACCAGTTTTGACCCCTCGCTCACGTGTCACGACAAACATCATACTTTAGACTAAAACAAAATTTGATTTCCATGCCATCCATTTTTCCCCAGTATGAGTGGCTTCAGTGAAGCACTAGACTGTAACCGCTGGTCACACAGACTGAAGCTGCTTGCTTTGCGGGAATAAGGCCGACATGAAAATGACCTTATTTGTGTGCTAAAATTAAACAGTGCCACAGCAGTTCATTAATGCTTACTTAATGTAAGAAACTGCCAGGCTGGCTGATTGGCTTTTGTGGCCCTTCCCAGTGTCCCTGCCTGAGGCGCGTGACTCAGTCCTCTGTCCTCAGCCGCCTCCTACCCCGAGACGATTCAACACATTGCTGTTTCACTTTAAAATAAATAAAAGGTCACACACACCTTTACCCATCCCAGGACAGCAGCGGACTGGGTCAAAGCTTCAGTGTCCCTGCCTGAGGTGCGTGCTCGGTCCTCTGGCCATTTCTCTACAAACCTGTTTAACCATTACCCGTTTCACTTAAAAAAATACAAAAGTCACACAGACCATCACCAGACCAGGCAGTGGGACTGGGTCAATGACTCCGAAGTGGCACAGAACGACTACCATAGAGGAGTGGGTTTGGTTGGCGGGGGAGGAGGGATACAAGAAGCCCACTGTAGCAAAAAAGCAGTAGCTTTACCTAGTTGCAAAACAATACAGAGGCACTACTTTTTTAATATGTATACCTACTCAGTAACAAAATTGAGTAAAACAAAATATTTTACACGTATTTTAAATCTATTTATTTATTTCATTACAAAGGAGCCATTATATAACAATAGCAATAAGGCACTCCAGGGATGTGTGTTATTGTGTAATAAAGTCACTCCTGGGGTGGTGGAAGCACTCAACTTTGCTTCATGCTTCAACCCACCTCAGGAGTGACGTTCTTACACAATAACACACACCCTGGCATGCCTTACTGCTTAAGTATTGTATGATAAAAAACTGTACAACAGAAATGTATGTATGGAAATAAGGGAATAAGGAAAATGTACCTTGTATGAACAACTGTTTAAAACATTCATACAGTATTAAACCTATCTGGAGACATTTTCTAAACTATACCTCAACTCTCAAATGGGTTGATCAGCTGTTCTCTGCAAGAGACCAGGAGGTTCAATTGTTCGCGTCAGGCGAGAGCTGCAAGATGTCACCCACAGACAAGCAGATTGACTCTGCAGACTTACAGTGGTGGGACAAAACTGTTTTTTTTGTATCCCATGGGACTTTTCCTGCACTTTAGAGGATTTCAAGGTAGCCCACAGTAACGACTCATTATATCCTGAGGCGGGACTTATTTGCACATAAAAGCCCGCGCCGACCACGCTTGAATAAATCAGCTGTTCTCTGCAAGAGACCTGGAGATTCAATTGTTTAGCGTCAGGTGAGAGCTGCAAGATCTGCCGAAGACACTTCACGGACAAGCAGATTGACTCTGCAGACTTACAGTGGTGGGACAAAAAGTGTTTCTTTTTTTGTATCCCCTGGGACTTTGCCTGCACTTTAGAGGGATTTCGAGGTGGCCCACAGTAACGGACTCATTATATCCTGAGGCGGGGCTTATTTGCACATAAAAGCCTGTGCTGACCACAGACGCGAGCGCCGTGGCACAAGCATTGTGGGTGGCGCTCACGCCACTCGGTAAGGAAAATTTCAGGTTTGGATACAAGTTGTCTGCATCAATTTGATATAGTAAGCATGTAAAATGCATTGCTCTGTTTTAATGATGGGTTGGGTATTGTTAGGTACGTGTATACTAAATATTCAGAAATTCGAAGGTGATTGTAACAGTGTCTGTAAGGGTTTAGTTTCTATGGTAATGAAGCAAGCACTTCTGGATTGCCCATGTATGAGTGTTCAGAGATGTAATCCCTTTACAAATAACAGGAACTTGTTTCTCAGGTCCTCGATGATTAAATGTAGCCCTTTTTGGGGCATAAAAAGTGGTGCAAAAAGATTAGCCTGCATTATTTTGTTAGTTCAATGTGGGGACATAAAGAAGAATCCAGGACCTGAGAAAATGGCAGGGTTTACTGAGAATGTTAGAAGTCTCACACACAAGATTGACCAATACAGGGTGTGGGCCTCAGAATTGGGAAAGGATATTATGGCAATTTCTGAGACCTGGCTTCATTCAGGAATATGCAACAGTGAGATAGCTCTTGCTGGGTACAGTGTACAGAGGCAGGATAGGGTAAAAAGGGGAGGGGGGTAATGTTATACCTAAAAGACACTCTAGGGCCTTACAGGGTTATTTTAGCTGAAAATGTGGAAGCTGTCTAGTAATAGAACTTCTAAAGATAAAAATATTAATTTGAGTAATCTATGCCCCCCCCAAAAAAAACTAAAACAAGTACATTTGATACCTTGGCTGAAATATTATTGGAAAAAATAGGAGATCAGCATATGATACTAACAGGTAATTTTAACTCAAACTGAAAGCAAGACGGGAATAAAATTAAAAACTAGTTTCAAAATGTTGGGACTATGACAAATAATCCATCAACCTACAAGATGTTTAAACAGTAGAACTTCAGGTTCCATTTTAGATTTGTTTTTTGTATGCAGGATTTGAGAGAAGATGTAAGTTCTTCCACTGAACCTGAGGATCATAATCCCGTTCAATGTACTGTATTTATGCAGGAATTCGGAGAGTTAGTAAACAAGATTATTGGGTGCGTGATTTAGAAAATTTATGAAAGATCCTTCAGAAATAGTATTAGAGACTTTGGTTGGTCTAGAGTATTTTAATTCCTGACTTAAACCTAGCTATTCAAGAATTTACTGCTTCTTTGGTTATTGTACAACAGCATGCCCCAAAATGAAAATGAATAAAAGTAATAAAAATGTACCTGGTTAAATTTGAGATTAAAAACTCAGTTACGCATAAGAAACAGAGTCTGAAGAAGGCCCAAAGAACCAAATCAGTGGAGGATTGGAATGTGTTTAAACAATGGCGTAATAAGTGTAAGCAGAATGTAGCAATATCCAAAAAAAGAGCATTATCAAAAAAGACTAAATAGAATGCAGGACCCAAATAAATTCTGGAAAAACATTTCCAAATTGAAAAATCCAGTAAAAACAAATTAACCTCCTAAATGGGAACAAATTAATTGACGATTCCATAGAGGTTGCCAACTTATTGAACAATTACTTTAAAGAATTACCTGATTTGTCGATACCAAATTTGACTCATAGGAAAACCTGCTTTAAACAACAGAAACCACCTGGCTCTAAAATTAACACCGGAAGAGTTATCTTTAGAGACTTTAAAGTGAAAGAAGTAGAAAAAGAGTTAAAAAACCTGTCAGTCTCAAAAAGTGGTGGATTAGATAGTATCGAGACTAGATCTTTGAAAATTAGTGTTGACCTCGTTGCCCCAATAATTACATACTTTTACAATTGGAGTTTAAAATCTTCCTTGGTGCCTGAACTTTGGAAGAGAGGGGAAATCATTCCTATATATAAGAGTGGGGATTCCACACTCCCTTCCAACTATAGGCCCATAACCCTCCTCCCCATTCTTTCAAAGGTTCTGGAGAAGCTGGTTAATTACCAACTTGGCCAGTATCTAGAACAAGAAAGGACTATAACAATTCCAATACGGGTTTAGGGAGGGGAGGTCCACAAACGCTGTCCTAATTGATTTTAACAACCTGGTAACTACATCATTAAACCAGGGCAGGAGCACCGGGGTGGTGTTCATCGACCTCAGCAAGGCCTTCGACCTGGTACAGCATGAGATCCTGATCCAGAGGTTGTTTGAAACAGGGGTGCAACAGGAAGCCTTGATGTGGTTTCAGTCCTATTTAGCTGAACGCCAGCAGTGTGTTTTGTGTGGGTCCGCTGTCTCAGGTCTGGTGGATATAGGAAGAGGTGTTCCACAGGGCTCAATATTGGGTCCTGTGTTGTTTAACATCTATGTGAATAATTTAGCTACAGAAATGATCAACACTGAGATTAGGCTTTATGCAGATGACACTGTACTTGTGGCTTCTGCAGAAAACACTTAGGACCTGAGACAGTGACTCCAGACAGACTTTTCCTGTTTGGAGACATGGATGAGAGATTCCTGTTTATTAATAAGTAAAAAAGAAGACTCAGAGCATGTTGTTCTCAGTTGGAACCCATGCAAAAAACATACACATTTTAGAGCTAAGATTTCAAGATGGGTCATTGGTACAAAATGTGACCTCCTATAGGTGCTTAGGAGTTCTAGTAGATTCTCAATTGATCTTTACAGACCATATTCAGAACCAGGTTAGGAAAGTAAATCAGAGGTTGTGTGCTATACCAAGGATATCAGGATGTCTCCCTAGAGAAAGTAGATCTAGATTGGTAAAGCAATTATTGCTCCCAGTCCTTGAATACAGTTCTCCACTTTATATGCATGCAACCCAGAAGTCCTTGGCTAAGGTGGATCGACTGTACTACAGGATGGGAAAATATATTCTAAATAAAGGGTATAGAGTACACCACTGTTCTGTCTTCCAGGAACTTGATTGGTTGCTCCCAGTAAAATGGAGGGATTACCTTTGGACTGTGATCTGCCATGGGTTTATGTACCCTAACAAAAATCAACATCCACTGTTGCATTTAATGCAATAGGAACCATGTTCACATCATTCATCCATATTGAGAAATCCTCTGGGAAGGGTCCCATAACTAGAATTTTAAATAGGATGGGGATATCTGACGTTACAGAATAGCCTGGCCAGAAGCTGGAACAAGTTACCTTCGAATTAACTGAAATAGCAGATTTACGTAAATTTTAATTTGAGCTGATAAATTTTTTGAAGGTTAAATGCTACTGTTTTTAGCTTTATTTGTTATTATCTGGATAAACTTGTTTGTGCAGTTTGTTTATTATTTGTACTGTATTTGTTTGTCACAGGGATTTGTTGAAAATGGGGTTTCCCCCAATCAAAATCTCCTGTATAAAAATAAATCTTTTAACAATAACAGCCAGTTAACACACTCCATAAACATTAAGACCTACTGTGCTGTAACAATATTTTTACAAGATAATATCAATGGTCAGTATTATTGCCAAATAAAAATATAAATCCCTGAAGGACCACCTAGAAAATGAGTTCATGCATCTTAAAATGTTCAAAGTTCTTCAATAATGAGTCAGTATATAATCAAATAACTATATGAACAGAAACTGTCTTAAAGAGACCTACCAAGTAAACTACGTTTGCAACTGCACCTGCCTGATCGGTGCCTTACCCCTTCAAATGTTCCTGGTGTTGCTATTTCCAAAAATTGTTTAACAGCTTCTAAATAATTTCACTCATAAAATTACCCCCACTGGGTCTCCTACTTCCCAGTTTGTTTAGCTGCGATGCTCTGCCCCGTGTACGCAAAGTTATGGCGTGATGCCAGAAGGCGTGGGGACGAGCTCCATTTTTAGTGTATGAGGAGTACCTTTTGGGTAGCTTTTCTATATTGTAATGGGCAGTTGGCGATGAAATGTGGGCACTGGTCGACTAATAAGGGTCTTGTTAGTCCACTGTTACCCCCAGCCTAGTGTTAGGGGTGTTCTCTTGCCAATCTAGACAGGTGAAGAATTTAGGCATGGTCCTGGATGATGGTCTGACGCTTGATGTTCAGGTGTTGGCCATTGTCAGGAGTGGATTTTACCACCTCCGGAATATCACCCAAATCTGAGCCCTGATCCCGCCTGAGGACCTGACAATGCTGCTGCATGCTTTTGTCACCTCCAGGCTGCACTACTGTAATGCCGTGTACCTAGGGTTATCTGGAGGCAACCTCCGCAGGCTACAGCTAGTGCAGAACATGGCAGCAAGACTGTTGCCTGGGGTGAGATGGTGTGAGCATATCACCCTGGTCCTTCGCAGACTGCACTGGTTGCTGGTCAGGTGGAGGATTGTCTTCATGTGTAGGGCTCCTGACCTACAAGACCCTGCAGGAAAGGGGACCTGTCTATCTGTAAGATCTCCTTTTCCCTATTATCTGCCCGGGCACTCTATTCTGCTGGGGAGGTCTCTTGGAGTTCCCAGGGTTAGGTTGTGGCATTCTGGGGACAGGGCATTCTCAGTGGCAGTGCCTACCCTGTGGAACTCCTTTCCTGCTTGTTTAAGAGGAGGCTCCATCGGTAGAAGCCTCTAAAAAGGGTTTAAAAATGTATTTGTTCTAGCAAGCTTTTATTGATTGATTAATTGTTATTTTAAAGGGATAGACAGATGAATTTTAAATCTGCTCCAAGCTGAATTATTGTATACAAATTGTTTGTTTTACTGTACAGCACTCAGAGTCCCTGGAAAGGGGCACTTTTATAAATAAAATATCTATGTATCTATGTATGTATCTATCTATCTATCTATCTATCTATCTATCTCTGTCAATTTCTCTGGAAGAGTGCCCCGGCTCCATAAAAGTGTTTTTAACATAGCCAAATGTATATCTCTGTCTTCCTCATTTGAACAGATACAATGTTACCGAAGTGCTTGACTGTACATGACAGATTTTTTTGTGTGGCTCTGGTGATTACTATTCCTGTGTAAGTATCTCTGTCTGTCTGTTGGCTTCCTGTAAATACATGTATGTAAGGTTCCATCCTTGGTGACAGTGGTGTCCAGAAAATTAACACTGGTGGCAGAATATTCCAGGGTAAGCGTTATGGTTGGGTGAAGGTTTGTTTGTTTGTTTATTGTTCTAGGAATTTCTACCTTTGAGCCAGAGGCTCTTTTACAAAGGTTCCACATCAATTAGGTACAGTACAAAAGGTTACATAGATAACACAACAATTTGTGTCGTGTCAAGAGCAAGAAAACATATACAAATACATATCAAATCATTTGTGCAAAAGGACATGAGATATCAATAATCATATTATTATTACAAGAAAGAGGTCATGCCAGATTAGGAGAAACAAATAGGGAAAAGTCCAGAACAGAGAGGGTAAGTGAAAGGTGTGGGAGCAGACAATAGCAGGAGAAAAGGTTTCCCAAACATGTCTTAGTCAAATAACGGGACAGGGTGGGTAGTGAGAAAATAGGAGGTTTAATCAGGGCAGTCACAGGAGCTGGAGGTGGCAAGGGTGAGAGAAAAGCCTTGATTTGAAAATACCTAGAGAGGTGGAGGCAGTAGTATGAGTGCTGAGGGCATTTAGTCAGCTGGGGCACGATGGGCAAATGATCTTTTGTCCCTAGAAGTCCGGCATCGAGGGACTTGGAGATGCTGGTGTTCTGATCTTCTGGTAAAGCAGTGCTAGCGCTCTGGCATAACAGGTCTTGGATTACAGGGTGGAGTGAGGGCCCAGGTGGATTTTTCGCCATCAGGCAGGTAAGGTACTTTATCCGGTTTGAGAGTTGCAACCAACCTGAGTCAGCATAGAGTTCACATGTGTGGAGTGCGTCGGTGTGCACCAGTGAGCAACCGACAGGCCTTATTTAGGGATGTTGTAATGCGACTAAGTGCTGTAGTAGTGGCAGATCCGTATATAACTAAGCCATAATCAACGACTGAGATGATAGAGATTGGATGGCAGTCCTCAGTGCAGAATGGGTAAGCTGTCGGTTCCGATACAGAATCCCAATTAGCTGATTAATAGTATTTGCTGTACTATCAATGTGAGTTGCAAAAGTTAGGCCTTGATCAAAGTTGATTCCAAGATATTTGAAAATTGGCACTTGTTCAAGGGATTTCCTAGGTATGTATTAATGGTGAGTGGGACTTGCCGTTTCTTGTTTTGCGGGTTAGAGAAGAGCATGGATTTAGTTTTTTTGTGGTTTAGAACCAGCTTATGTTCAAGGAACCACATCTCAACTTTGGAAAAAGCATGCTGAAAGTTGAGGCGTAAGAGGTTCGGATTTTTATGAGTGGCAAGAATCACGGCATCGTCGGCATAGAGGATTATTTGTTCAGGGCAGGATTTGGGGAGGGAGTTTAGGAAAAGGCTGAAAAGGAGGGGGCCCAGGATGGATCCCTGGGGAACTCCTGAGCGAACCAGTTTTGAGTCTGAGAAAACTCCAGCTACTTTTACAGATTGAGAGCACTGAGCAAGGTAATTTTCACCCAGTCACCAGGACCCTGCGAGAGCCCTAGGGATAGTAGTTGTTTGATAAGTAGGCCATGGTGAACTGTATCAAATGCCTTGGTTAAGTCAATGTAGACTGCTCCAGTTAGGTTTCCTTTGTCCATGGTATTGTGGATTGCTCCTGAGAATTCAAGTAGGGCAGTCGATGTGCTGTGCCCTTTCCTAAATCCATGCTGCTGAGTGCATAGGATGTTGTGCTTTTTCAGGTAGTCTGAAAGTTGGTCTGCCACCAAGCGTTCAAGGGCCTTAGAGAGAGGTGGTAGTATTGATATCGGGCGATAGTTACCAGGCAGTGACTTATCACCACTTTTGTGCACCGGAGTGACAACTGCAGCTTTCCATTTCCTAGGGAATTGGCTGTAGCAGAGGGAGAGATTGAACATTTTTGTGAGGGGGAGCAGTATTTCCTCCAGAGTGAGGGACAGAAGTTTAAGGTCAATAGTGTCGCTGCTTGCTCGGGACTTAGAAATGGCCTTCTTTACATATTTATAGACTTCATGTGCCTTTACTAGTTTGAAATGGAAGGGTGGTTTGGTTGGAGAGGCAGTAGTAGAAGTAGAAATTGGAGGGTCAGCATCAGTGAAGAAATCAGATGAGAGGACACCACTAAGGTCCGTGAAGGTATCATTTAGGGTGTTTGCAATGATCTCTGGGTCTAATGTAATGGTTCCATCCACATTCATTATTGTAGGAGAGGATTTGGACTGCTGACCCATGATATTCTTTATGTTGTCCCAGAAGGATTCCCTTCGCCCAGGAGTTGGAGGGCATTCTTGAGTAGGAGCTCTTCATCAAGCAGATCTGTTTAGTACAGTGGTTACGAGCCTGTTTATACTTTTGAATGTCCGACAGAGTGCCAGTAGCTCTTGCAGTGGCCCAGAGGTGATCTCTACTTTTGAGTTGTGCCAATAGCTTCGCTGTGAGCCAGGGCTTTGTGAGTGCTTTGATTTTGCGCTTTTTTACTGGTGCATAGGTGTCACAGGCAGTGTTGAAAGTAGAAATAAAGTAATCAAGGGCTAGGTCAACATCTTGAGTTTTGTAAATCAAGGACCAGTCTATCTGCCTAAGATAGGTCTTGAGATGAATAAGGTTGCCATAAGGTAGGACTCTGCTATAGATGGTTTTTGGAGGCGGCTTACGAAACTTATTTGTCCAGGTACATATTATTGGAGAGTGCTCACTGAGCGAGTCAGGGAGAACACTTACATTGGTTATCTGGTAGGGTGGCTGGTAAGGATCCAGTCAATGAGGTGCTGGTCCCTGATTTGTAGTTTTTCTGGTAGGGAGTTTACCACTTGTGTTAAATTTGCTGCTAGGATAGCATCTTTGTTTGACCGCATCAGGAACAAGCCAATTTATATTAAAGTCCCCAAGCAGAAGGAGTTCGATGTCAGAAGGTTGTGTACTTACGAACTCGAGGACAGCCTGTAGGCCAGAATCAGGATCTTTGGTGGGATATAGACAGCAGCAATCATGAGGACTTTGTTTTGGGCACCAAGTAGTATCTTGATAGGGAGGAGTTGCACTGAGGTTTCTGTGGTGGGTAAGAACCAGGGAGACAGGTGAGGTAGTCCTTTATGTAGATTGCACACCTCCACCCCTTTTCGAGGTCCTATCCAGCCTGAATATCTTGTAGCCTTGTATAGAGATGGCATGATCCGGAGTATTAGGTGTCAGCCAAGTTTCAACAATGGCAAGGATATCCAGGTTGTGCTGGCTGGCAAGATTTGAAGGGAGGCCAGTTTTGGGAGGAGACTGCAGATGTTTAAGGTAGCAATTTTGAGCCCCCCTCCATTTGGCAGGCTTTGTTGTACTGTAGGAGACAGGGCCAGGATTTGAGTGGACACTTCCTGATATTAAGAGGAGGAGGGTAGGAGTTTAGAGACAGTTGCTGTACTTCAGAGTCAATAGATTTACACTTCTGAGGCTTATGCGGCTTGGACCAGTGCAGTCGTCTAGGGACCCAGCGCAAGGAGGTTGTTAGTAATAGAGGATGATATGCCCATTTATCCTTGTTGTAGCTTGTCAGTTGCACCCAGTCGCTTGCAGATAGGTACCTGGTGGATAAGTCAAAAGCCCAAAAAAAAAAAAAAGGTTATTAAGTTCCTGATGAAAATCTTTAAGTGCATCATTGCCCTCTGTCTAAATTATAAACAAATCATCATCAATGTAATAGAATTTTTTAATTCATTTTATTTAAACATTTGGTAACCAGGAAAGGCACGCTGAGCCAAGACTCGATTCCAGGTGCGACCCGGGGGGAAAGGAGTGGTGGAAATACAGACAATAAATGCAGAGAATTTGTTAACAGAACAATAACAGCTAATTACAATCAATATAATACAGCAGTGAGAGAAAAAACATGATGTGATGAATCTCTAGAGGTGAACTATACAATAGTAAGTACTCTGCGTAATGAATCTTTAATAAGTGCTGGGGAGGGACTGTAGGAAGGTAAAGTCAGTAGAAGTTGTGGGTTTAGCTTAGTTGTGGCAGCGACATAAAGGTGGAGGAAGGAGACGTCGCTGTTGCTTGTGGCTAGAGTGAGAGGGTGAGTTTCTGATAGTAGGGGTAAGTTTGTAAGTGAGTGGTTTGTGAGAACGGTGCCTTAAAAAGTCCTCCAAATTGGTCATAAAGAGATTAGCATACAGTGGAGCCATCCTGGTGCCCACTGTTGTTCCCATAGTTTGAACATAATGTTTACCATTGAAGCTGATGTTTGTTATGTGTCAGAATGAATTCAGTAAGTTTCCCCACCACTTCAGGGTCGATGTTTTAGTCTAATCCTTTCTCATGTAGGTACTTAAGGCAGGCTGAAATGCTATCCGTGTGTGGAATATTAGTGTAGAGGGATATTACATCCATCGTTGCTAAAATGGTATTAACGGTAAGTCCTTATAACCAGAAAGTTTACCCAGGAAGTGTGTGGTGTCCTGGATGTAACTGTCCCTTTCTATAACCAGCAGTTTTGAAATTATTTCTACAAATCCTGAGATCCCCTCAGTAAGGGTACTATTGTCAGAGACTATGGGTCACCCTAGATTGCCAGGTTTATGTATTTTAGACATCATCTAGAATGTCTCTGGCTTGGGTTCAACAGGGATATGGTCCATTAGTCTGCTTTGGACATGGTTTGGAAATGATCTAACTAAGTCCCTGTAGTATTTTTTATATTCTGTGGTAGGGTCACTTTCCACTTCTCTGTAGTAAGTATGGTCAGTTAGCTGTCTATTGGCTCCATTAATATAGTCCTCTCAGTTTAATATCACCACTGCAGAGCCTTTATCAGTTTTTTTATGACAATGTTGAGGTTCGATTTCAGTGTTTGTATAGCCATCTGTTCCAATAGAGAGAGCTTGTAACGGGCCTGTTTTTGCCTATTAAGGATCTGACCAGTCACTCTCTAGCAAAAGCAACGAATGTAATTGTCCAGTTTTGTATTACGCCCACTTGAGGTGGTAAAATCAGATTATTTCTTTTTATTATCCATTGAATCGTTATTTTTTGTTATCTCTTCTCTGCCTGTAATTTCTTCTCTGCCGTGAAAGAATTCTTTAAGTCTCAATCTCCGAAGTATTCCTCCAGTTCACCACAAAACTGTATTCTGTCCAGTGATTTTGTTGAGTATAAAGTGAGGCCCTTAGAAAGTACACTTTGTTCCCTAGTAGACAGTTTGTGGTTGGACAAATTAATAACTGAAAGGTGCCCATCTGTGTGGCTATGTTGTTCAATCACTCTGTTTGTTCTTCATGGTTGTTACGAAGTATGGTACGTTGGAGGGTATCTAACTTCTTGTTTTTAATGAGTATGGCTTGTCTTAAGGTCCTTTGGTAGTTCATGTGTATCTCGTGCAGCGTGTCTGTAACAGGTTCACTAGACATCCTCTCCAGTGTGGTAACAATTCCATCACTGTTTCTTCAAAAATGCTTTCTTGGCATATGATCTATGGATCCTGTGATTTCTCAGTTTCTCAGAGGTCCTACAACAGAATTGTACAGCATACTTAGAATTATCAGTGTTCTTTAATGAATTCCAAATAGTTAGGCCTTTAGGGATAATATTGTTCACCTTGCACTGGATTAAAAAATAGATGTCACTGTCTAGATGGGCGAGTTTCTCCTTGATGTTGTGCAACTGCCATATTCTACCATGATGACACAGAAATAGATTACTTGTTGTATTGGTCCTTGTAAGAACAGATCCAGAAGCAAATGGTCTGATACCTGTTATTGGACCAACCTAGATGCTACAAATAGAAAACAATGTCTAAGCTTTTGGACCAATAAGATAAAATAGGTACTTTAAACCAATGAGAATTTCTTTCTTTCTTTTTTTTTTTTTTTTTTTATGTATGATCTGGGTGTTAATAGAATGTGTTTCTCTGAACAACTGGCATAAGTCTCCAAGGAAGGACTTGTCCGGTCCAAAAGCTTAGACATTGTTTTCTTTTTGTAACATCTATGCTGGTCCAATAAAAGGTATCAGACCATTTGCTTCTGGATCTAGTCCCCCATGAGGATTACAGTTATGAAGACCACACCTTCAAAAGGGCATTGACAAAACAGAGACAGTGCAGAGGATGGTGGCCAAAATGGTGAAGGGATTATACCACAAGCCTTACGAGGAGAGAGTGAGGGACCTCAATTTGTACACGCTGGAACAAGGAAGGGAGAGAGGTGAGATGATAGAAACATTCAAGTACCTCAAGGGCATTAACAAGGAGGAAGGGGACAACATATTCCAGATTAATAATAATGCCAGGACAAGAGGACACAACATGAGACTGAGACTGAGGGGTAGCCGCATAAGGAGAAATGTCAAGAAGTTCTTTTTTATGGAAAGGGTGGTGGATGCATGGAATGGCCTGCCCTAGAAGGTGATGGCAGCCCATACAGTGGCAGGCTTCAAACATACATGGGACAGAAACAAAGGAATAATAGAGATAGGAAGAAAAAATTAGATCCACTGACCAGATAGAGTCACTGGATGCTTCGTTAGGCAGCTTAAACGGGAAGATTGGGTGGGCCTAGCAGTCCTTATCTGCTAACAGCATCTATGTATCTATGTGTCAGAGATCATTTGGCGGGACTCCAATATTTCTGCTCCTTGCGGGCTCCGGCTCCCAGCTGCACCAAATAGGAGCCAGGCTGATGCTTACTGCCTCTGCTGCACTCTTAGTGCCCGAACCACTGCATTTGAAATGCGAGTCTTTTAGGGAGGAGGACTGGGGTGGCAAGCGGCCCACCACGGCCCCAGCCACAATCGTCTGGCCAAACTTGTGAGCCCCAAACCCCCAACTCCTCTCCAATCTCCCTTTCAATCCCCCACAATGGTGCCAAAACCCCATTCTTATACCCAATGGGGGGTTCCCCCAGCTGGCAACAGGCAGTCCCTCATCCCAGACATCCCAGTATCAGATCTACTTCTGACTAGCTACCCCATTTAACTAGTAAGCTCCCAGAGGGTGCTTACAGGTATACCTAGCTGTAAGTACTATACTATCAAACAGCTCAAATCTGAACATGGTGAAGGCCCTCCTCAGATGAGCGGGTTAGAGAACATCCAGATAAAATATTTATAGCCAAAATAACAGTTATTAGCAGCAAACCAAGAGGAACATTTAGATTTTTGGATGTTTTCCAAATCTACGTGCACCCAGTTGTTACTTATCTTTTGCTTAATATATTTTTTGTATTTTAGACTAAGAGCAATGTTCCTTTCCACATACCAGTTTACTACATCTAGGTTATACTTATCTAAACTGAATGCTGTTTCCATTAGCCAGGTAGACTCACTGTAGCCCACCTTATACTAGTTCTTCTTCTCTTCAAGACACATAACAGGCACTCTATTTTCAGACATTCTTGTTATGTGGAGCCAGTAATTAATTTTTGGGTGTTTATAGTTGTATTAATGGGAAACCTCGAGGTAGTTCCTTCTAACACCTGCATGTGGGACTCCCCCCCCCCCCGATTAACAGTTTCACACAGTGTATATATTTTTTACTTACTGTGTCATTGTTTTATTTACATACAGTCTGGTAGGTCCTGCCACCCCCTTGCTGGCATTTCAAGTATTGCACCTCTCGTGGTGCATCCCCTGGTCTCCTGCAGCTGACGTCAGAGCTGGGGAGCAGCTGCGGGAGCATGTATAGCATTGCCCTACGGATGGAGGTATTAATAGCCTGATTTACGAGTTAGAGGTCTCAGTCCCATATTGAGACCAAGTACAGACTGCCAGTCGCTGATGTAAATAATTTTATTGCTGGGGCTTCTAATTTCTCCCTGTCCTATATATCCTAAATCCTCATCCCATATAATAACTGATATATCCTAAATCACCATTCCATATAATAACTGATATGGGTATTTTGTTCTGGTCATTTCTATCAGTGGTCCAGGCTCTGCACCATTTTCTTAGCTCTCATATTTTCATCATATTTGGCTAAAATCCATTAGATGAAAAAGTCAGGCCTACACAGACATATCTTGACAGCATTGCAAGCTTTTTCTCCCCTATATACCAATGCTCATTAAGTTTATTAGATCCAAAGGACATAACCTAAGTTTTAGTAGAATTGATGGTAAGTTGCATTGTATTTACTCTTTCGTGTAATAGGTCCATTTTCTTCTGCAGGCTCTTTTAAGCCAAGGATAACAGAATAAGATCATCCATATAGGCCATAGCAGGGCATAGGAGGCTACTAATTAATGAATCAGAATCCATTTATATGAAATCCCTTAACATCTGATCTATATACAGACAAAAGAATGTGGGGGCTAGGACACAGCCCTGCCTCATGCCCCTATTAGTACGGAGTATGCAGGAGAGCTGTCCCTTGGTCCCAGTCCTTATACATGCCCAATAAGTGTTTAAGTAGTATTATATATAATACTTATTAAGATTGATTCAATTCCACACTCCTACATGAGCCTCCATAGTATGCGTCCTGAATCTGAATCAAAAGCTGTAAAAAAATTTATGAAAACAGCATAAAGTTTCGGTTTTCTAACATGGATATATTTTTCTACAAGGTGTCATAAAGTAAAATAATCATCCACGGTGGAATGACCATTTTGAAAACCTTCCTGTAATTCACAAAGGCCCCCCAGTGAAGCAATTTGGTGATTTAATCTTCTGAAAGAATCTTGGATTGTAACAGGCATAACAATCAAGAAATAACAAAAACTTGGCCCACTCTTAAAATGGGCTGAGGTCCCAAAAATTACAGCGGCCTCGGCCACGAACAAGGACAGAGCACCACCCGGTTTTAGCCCTTCCAGGTAAGCCCATTTAGGGGGCTTACATATACTCACACACCAAAAGTTAGAAACTAACAAAAGTTATCAGTCAGCAACACAGGTCCTCTGATAAGAGTAGTGGCCAAGTAAAACTGTTTTAGCAGCGATTTTTGCAATAGCAACAGTTACCAGATTCGCTATTTTCAAAAGCATCTCCCCAAGTTATGTGATCTCAGATGTCCAGGCCTCTCCACAGATATGGTTCAATAGGTTTCAAAACATCCTCACATGATTTCCAGACAAGGTCCATTGTACTGTAGGTCCTCCCACTACACACTACCCTCAGTAGCAGATCTCCAAAGGTTCAAATAACCTTCAAAGTACAGTAATCACTTTCTTTAACTGCAATTTAGTACTAACTACTGGGTACCTTGTTGCAGGCCTGACGTCATGTTGGTGCACTTACACTTCTACCCACCCGAGAGACATCTGGCTAGTACTTTTTACCAAACAAATTGTAATCCAACAGGGAATTCAATTCAAATTGTAATCCAAATAAGAGAAATTTCAACACCTGCAGTTCTTTTTTTCCTTTTTTGCTCCTTCTCTGCTTGGCTGACCCCTATCTGCAGCATCCGTCCCAGCCCTTTCACCTGCAATCTCTAGGACTTACTCACCTGCCTGGTACACTGCCCCATAGTTTGCCCCTGTGGTGGAGCTCCCAGAGGTTTCCCAAGCCTTGGGGAGAGTGTAGCCTGGATGTGTTTGGCAAGGACGCAAAGTGGGCAGTACAGGGCCTGCAGGAGGATGCATCATACTGCCTCAGCCAGCAGTCCTTTCCATGTTCTGTTCTCCCTTCCCCTGAGTGCTTCATGAGTGTGGACTGCAGTGACGTGAGCAGATATGTGTGTCGTGTCGCAGTCAGGAAGAACCCACCATTCCTCTGAGGCTCCACTTGTTACTGCCACCTGTTGGTCACCCAGATGGTGGTAGCACAGAGGAGCACATGTCCCTCCCTCACCAGAGGAAGACAACATCCTCTGAAGTGCTCAGTCGTCCTCCCCCAAGCTGTAGCAGTGGTTTCTGGCTGGTAAGCCAGTATTCATGTATAGTGTATGGTGGAACGTCGTTCTCCACCGAAATCCATCGTTTTCGAAACCTTGTAGTCACACACTAGTAACGTTCGCAGTTCAGCAGAATGATTTTTTCTACTGTACTGCGAACGTCACACTGTGTCCTCGAGCAGCATTTGACAGTTAGGGCTCACTCCATAGACAGGACACATAGCAAAAGTAGCAATGTCAGCGGCAGTACTAATGTTTTGCATTAAAATGTTCAAAATGTAAAGTTCTTAAGCAGTTAAAATGTCAAGCATGAAAACCTTAAAAATGTAAAGTTCTTTTTTCCTTCTAGTAACCCAGTAAAAATGTTTTGAAGCAGAAACAGCTGTACTGATTTTTTTCTCCAAAAAACGACGTTCCACCATACACTATAAAGAAAAGTGCATGGGGAACAGTTGACAACAGGGCATCTTTCACCTTGTTGGCACTATGACGACAGATTACCTCTCGAGCTGCACTCTCGAGGTAATCTGTCGCCATAGTGCCAACTCAGTGAAAGAATAGCCCTGTTGTCAACTGTTCCCCATGCACTATCCTATATATCCTGTATCAATAGAAAGCAGTCTCAGATGTTTCTGGATGGGCGATGTCGCAGCAGCAGGCAGATGGTGGTTGTATGCCCATGCTAGGCCTAATCACTGTGTCACAGCTCTCTTTCCTCTTGATCAGCACCTGACAGTGCGGCAAGTTGAGAAAGACCAAGACCAATGAGTTACCCTGCCTCACCCCAATAGGCACTCATTCAATCAATGGTACAAGTATACTGGAGACAAGCTCCTGAATACTTTCTCTCTTTGCACACCAGACAGGGGAGAACAACTTGTTATCACCTCCGACTACAGCAGTCTGTATATGGCTTCAGCAGATTTGGTCTTTCACAGCTTTTGAGGACTTACAGCACTTCTTCTTAGCTCGAATGGAACTCGCACTCTGGCTCCTTCAGTGGCTACAGAAGTGTGCTATGCACTCTGTTGCTGTTTCTCTCAAGTGCCTGTGTCTTTACCAGCACCCATTGCATTCTGGTTGGTGGATCGCAGGGGTCAAGGTTCACAAGATGGTGACATCTCTCTGTTAGCACTCAGTTCCATGCCTGACTGCTGTTTCACACATTTTTTTATCGGTGCTCACTGCTGCTTTAACTTTTTACAGCACTTAATCTATTCAAGATTACAGTCCTGTTTACCATGAGGATGTCATCGATTGCTCCTGTTCATCTTCTTGTGCAGGGGCACCCTTTTTGTTGGTGGCATACTACAATGAAAGAACAAAAGGATGAATAACAGCTCCTCTTCTCCAGGCCTCCAACACTAGTCCTAGTTGGAGGATACAGAGATCACAGGTGGACCCACATCGAGCCTCTGCGGGGCTCAAAAGGTCAACCCTACCTCTTGTGAGGGTTACATTTTGTATTGTCATGAATTTTGTAACCAATAAAACTGTTTTTCAAAGAAGGCAGGAAGAATGCTGGGGTGCATCAAAAACAGGGAAGATCAGCAGAGCAGTGGTCAAACCTCAACTTTAGTACTGTGTGCAGTACTGTGCTTCTCTATACAAGACATAGTCTAGCCAGAGCCGACATGGCTGTGATGAGCTTGCAAAGCTCCAAAGAGTGAGTTTCGCCAAGTGCCATCTCCAAGATGGCTGCGGTGACGCAACTGCACAAGCACGGCATTCGTGCATGCGTAGTTCTGGTAAATGGCAATATGCCATTCGCAAGATGGTGGCACCAGTGGAACTGTGCATGCACACAAGATGCGCATGCACAGTTCTTGTCCCAATATACGGAAGTAACTGCCAAAATAGTGCAGCTGTTACTCCATAGTGGGCGATCGTGGTGGAGTGTTACAAGATTCATTGGACTTTCAGAAGGATACTTCCAAAAGTCCAATGGAAGGTGCCATGATTGGCCATTTTAAGGCACAGAAAACAAAATGGCTGTAGGCTCTGCCCACAGCCATAAAAAGACACAGATGTAGTAAAGGGCACCGTGCAAGAGCACCAAAATGATCAGGGGAATGCTGGAAAAAGCTATGAGGAGAGACTCAAGGAGAGGGGAGAAGGTTTAGGAGGGAGATGAGAAGGCATTTTTTTCACTGAAACAGTGGTGGCCAAGTAGAGTGAGCTGCCAGAGGAGGTGGTATCCCTAAAAATGGTGGACAGCTTCAAGAGGGGTTGGGAGAGAGAGTGAGGGGAAAAGCTGAGGGTAAAAGGGGAGGGAGTGTTGAGGGAGGTCAAAAGAGAAACAGGGAGGCGGGGCAGTTCCATTTGTAAATAAATAGGGATCTACATAATAAAGAAGACTAGATAGATCATAACGCCTTTATCTACTGGCATGTTAGCATGTTTGTATGACTGAAGCCCCTTTGCCTTAACATGTTTACCTTGGGTAAAGGTGACCGAGGGGTGACATGATCTCAGCATTCTGCATACTGAAGAAGCCAGAAGAGGAAGGAAACAGAATCATTTCATTGCTTTACAGTCATTGTACATTGCTATTTTTGTTTTAAACTTAGATTGTGGGCTTTTAGTGACACTGTCATTTCTTTGCTGTCTTTACTTAGAATTGTTTTGGGGCTGTTGAAAATTTAAAACCTAGTTTGTTGTGCTCGTAGTGGTGGTATATTTCTTTGCTGTTTTGAAATGCTGCAAATTTCGGCCCCCCCCCCCAACTCTTAATTATATGCCCTGTTAAATCTGATTGACAGGAGCTGAGCACCAGATATAGTAGGGGTTGTGGAGTAGGAGGGGCATAAGGGGGAAGAAGCCCGCCCTCAGCATGGCAAGTGTTTTGACACACTGGCAAATGGAGACAACCAAACAGAGGTACCCAGAGAAGTGGAAGGAAAGGATGTGGAGGTTAGCCAAGGAGGTGGCCTCAGTGGGGAGAGCAGTGGACCCCAGAGAAGGAGGAAAGCGAATCCTGGTGGGGGGACTCCATCATAAGAGGGATCCAGCTAGGAACACAGGAGGGGAAGGACAAGAAGGTGAGGTGCCTACCAGGTGCATTGCATGGAGGGAAGGAAGGAAGATCCTGGGGATCACTGGGAAGGCAAGACGGGAGGGTGAGCTGGATGTCATTATCCACCTAGGTATTAATGACCTGACAAATGGGGAGCCAAAGGAAGTTCAGGAAGAGTTTAGGAAATTGGGGAGGGGTCTCAAGCAAGTAGCTACTTCTGTCACCTTACCGGAAGTACTACCTGCGAGAGGCATGGGAGAACATAGGGGTGCATGCACCAGGAACTTTAACTCATGGTTGAAGAACTGATGCTGTGAGGAAGGATTTGGATTAATTGGTGACTGGGGACCCACCTGGAGGGATGGAGGCTTGTTCAAGCCTGACGGCCTGCATCCATCCTGGAGGGGAATCCAAGCACTCAATGATAAGTTTAAATGCTACATTGACAAGCATTTAAACTAGCCAAGGGGGTGGCAGGCCAGCAAGAGGGTACCTAATTGCCCACCCCCCACAGCTAGCAGTGGAACCAGTGAACCGGAGGAGTGGATATCTCTACAAAGCAGTGTGCAAAAGATGGAGATAAGTGCCCAAGAGGTGGATAGACAGAAAAGGGGCAAAATTCAACAGAAGGGTGGACAGCAAGGAGAACCAGGGATAAAGGACAACCAGGGAAGGGGCTGGAGTAGAACAGCTAAACAGTCTATGGAGGTCAAATCATGGAAAGCCATGTATGCCAATGCCAGGAGCCTTAGCAACAAGATGGAGGATCTGGAGGCTGCCACGGTGTAGTCAGACCTGGCCATTGTGGCCATCACAGAAACCTGGTGTAATAATAACCATGACTGGGAGATGGCCGTACCTGGCTACAACATATTCAGAAGAGACAGGGCAGGAAGGAAGGGAGGAGGAGTGGCACTGTATGTGAAAAATGACATAAGGGCCACAGAGATCCAGGAGGAACAAAATGGGGGAGAGATACTGTGGGTTAAGCTGGAAAGGAAAATGGGGCCAGCCATCCACACAGGTGTGGTCTATAGGGAGCTGATACTAGCCATCTAAAGGATGGCAGACAAAGGTGAGGTAGTGCTGGTTGGAGACCTCAATATTCCAGATGTGGACTGGAGCATCCCAGCAGCAGCATCAACTAGGAGCAGATTTATCCTGGAATCCCTTCAGGGTGCCTTCCCCAAGCAACTGGTCATGGAACCAACTCGGCAGAAGGCAATACTGGACCTTGTGCTCACAAACAGGGACAGTGTGATGGGGGTAACAGTGGGGGAGCACCTGGGAACAGTGACCACCAGTCATTGTGGTTTGAAATCACAAAAGGAGCAGAACCAAACCACACAAAACACGTATCCTGGATTTTAGGGGACAGACTTTGGGAAAATGGGGAGATGCTTGAAAGAGGCATTAAGAGGAATGGGGCAGGAATCAGGGTTGAGGAACAGTAGGCAGTATTTAAAAGGGATTACAAGAACAACAGAATTATGCATTAAGCAGGTTAGCAAGGGAAAAGGAGAGGAGGCCATTATGGTTTTCTAAGGAGGTAGTGGAGAAAGTGAAAGCCAAAAGATTAGTCCTCAGGCAAACAAAAAGACAGGCAGAAGGGGATAGGGAAAAGTACCAGGAGAAGCAAAGGGAGGCAGGGAGGTCAGTAAGGGAAGCCAAAGCTCAGACAGAAGAGCACATTGCAAAATTAGTGGGTAGAAGGGACAAAACCTTTTATAGGTACATAAGTAAAAAAAGAAAGGCAAAGGGAGGGATAGTGAGACTGAAGGGGGAGGATGGGGGTCGCATGGAGGATGACAACAGTAAAGCTGACATACTGAACAGGTATTTCTGCTCAGTCTTTACTGAGAAAGAGAAGGGTAATGGGTCTGAAGGGAGTACAAGGGGTGGGAATGGTGCAGGAATTGACAAACGTCCCTTTACACGAGAAAGGGTCCTGAAGGAACTGGAAGTAATAAGAGTTGATAAAGCAATGGGGCCAAATGTGGTGCACCCCAGGGTCCTTAAAGAACTAAGAGAGGTGGTGGCTGAACCTCTGGCAATCCTGTTTAGCTGATCGCTGGAAACAGGGAGGCATAAAGACTGGAGGACAGCAGATGTAGTCCCCTTTACAAAAGTGGGAACAAAGAGGAAGGGAACTACAGACCAGTCAGCCTCACCTCGGTAGTGGGGAAGATAATGGAAGCACTACTGAAGGAAAGATTGGTGGAACATCTGGCTGTCAATGGACTACAGGACCCAAGGCAGCATGGTTTCACCAGGGGAGGTCATGTTAGACCAACCTCATTGAATTTTTAACTGGTGACTAGAGAGGGTGGATCAGGGAGGGCAGTGGACATGGCCTATCTGGACTTCAGCAAGGCCTTTGACACTGTGCCACATAGAAACTATTACACAAACTGGGGAATATGGGTGTGGGCAGGACAGTAGTGCAGTGAGTAGGTAACTGGCTGGGCAGCAGGACACAGAGGGTGGTGGTAAATGGCTGTCACTCCACAGAGGGAAGAGTGACCAGTGGGGTACCACAGGGATCAGTGCTGGGACCGGTCCTATTCAATATCTTCATCAGTGACATTGCACAGGACCAAGAAGGCAGAATTTCCCTGTTTGCTGATGACACAAAGCTCTGTAACAGAGTATACACACCAGAGGGTGTAGACAGAATAAGAAGGGACCTGCAGAAACTTGAAGAATGGTCAGGTGTTTGGCAGTTGAAATTCAATGCAAAGAAGTGCAAGATAATGCATATGGCGCACAAAAACCCTGGCACAATATATCAGCTGAGGGGTGAGGATATAGCACGCACCAAGCAGGAAAGGGATCTTGGGGTTATCATCTCTGATGACCTCAAGGTAGGGAAACAGTGTGACAAGGCAGCAGGTAGAGCAAATAGGATGCTGGGATGCATAGGAGGGGCATCACCAGCAGGAAAAGGGAGGTCATAATTCCACTATACAAGACACTAGTGAGGCCCCACCTGGAGTACAGTGTACAGTTCTGGAGACCTTACTTATGTAAGGACACAGACAGGGTAGAGAAGGTTCAGAGGAGGGCAACAAAGGTGGTACATGGATTGCATCACAAGTCCTATGAGGACAGGTTGAAGGAACTGAATATGTACTCCTTGGAGGAGAGGAGGGAGAGAGGGGATATGATAGAGACATGCAAGTATCTCACAGGGAGGAACAGGGTGCAGGAATACACTATTTTTAAGTGAAAAAGATGTTCCAGGACTAGAGGGCATGGGATGAAGTTGGAGGTAGAATGATTCAGAGGAAACGTGAGGAAGAATTTCTTCACAGAACGGGTGGTGGACAAGTGGAATACCCTGCCAGAGGAAGTAGTGGGGGCTGAAACAATCACGGGATTTAAGAATGCATGGGATAGACATAAAGGAATTCTGGAGGTCAGGGTTAAGGGGCAACAGACTTCTAGGAAAACATAAAGTAAACTTACAAGCTCAAATGGGCAGACTGGGTGGGCCGTAGGCCCTTATCTGCCAACACTGTCTATGTATCTATGTATTCATAAGGTCCAACAGACAGACATGTTTGATCTGGTGTGCTGCAGCAGGATACTGGATATGCCCTGAAGCTCAATGGTGGTAGATTCAGGGGATTATGTTAGAAGGTGCTTCTTCTCCCAGAGGATGGTAAACTTAAGAAACAACCTATCAGCAGGGTCAGTGGACATGAAGATAGTACAGGCTTTCAAAATAAGTCTGGACACATTTCTGCTTCCAAGGGGAATTACAGGATACCCAGAGTTGTAGGATGGGTGGGGAAATCTCTATAAATTAACACAAGTTCACACAGCAGATTCATTGATCCCTGCTTATGAGGCGGGGGTGGGAGGAGTGCTTAATGGACCTAAGTCTCCTCCCATTTTAAATTACTACTGTGTTACTATGTTCTTCTGTCACAGTTACTCTTTGATTTTCTATTTCATTTCTCTCGTATTTAAACAGCAACTGACTCATTCTGGGCAGACAACTCCTACTAAGTAGTTGCCTGCCCAAGGAGCTAATTGCCTATTTTGATATTTTTCTGTTCAGTAATTAAAAGAACTCACAGTTATATGCCCGCCTCATAACTTCCAGTACAAACAGATGATGATAAGTGCTGCAGCCCGCCTCCAAAAATAGCAGTTTGATGACATGAATTAGGGGACAGGGTTGCAGACCTTACTATATATAGAAGTAATGAAAAACAGAGGAGGGGGCCTCTGAACAGGCATATAGTTTCTTTGCTACCTACCTTAGCCAATATAACATACAGTGCCAGCAACAGCATGGATTCAGGAAACAGCATAGTATTATCTCTGCATTATTAGAATACACCAACTTCACACATCAGGTTCTTGATAATAGCCAACTGGTGGGCTCCAGCTTTATAGACTTAACGAGGACCTTCGATCTAGTTAACCATTCACTTCCCCTTAACAAACTCTCCAGACTAGGACTTTCCCCTGACGCTGTTATGTGGTTCAAGGACTGTCTGACCGGACACTCCCAGAGGTTAAAAATAAATGGGAGCATGTCCAATTCATGTCCTGTCATGGTAAGGGTACCCCAGGGCTCAATCCTAGGGCCCCTAATTTTCAGTCTGTTTATCAATGACCTTCCCTTGCATGCTCGTACTCACAAGTCCTTCTGTCCGCGGATAACGTGGTAATTTACGCCCAGGAGCAGCAGCCATCAAGTACTAATGAACAATCTCCAGAGCAGCTTCTGCCTTGGAGCAATGATTCTCCTCAATAAGCTACTCTAAACTACAAGAAACCCAGACCACATGAATCACGCACCAAAAGGAAGCTCCAATCCTTTACTGTCCCTAACCGGAAGGCATTGGCAGACTGGATGGGCCTTAGGTCCTTATCTGCTGTCAACTTCTATGTTTCTATGTTTCATAGCCCTAGAACAGGTCAACACTTTCAAATATCTAGGTGTCTACCTAGATGACAGCTTCTCTTTTGCTCATCACATCGACCAAACAGTAAAAACAGTAAACAAAAAACTGGGCGCCCTTTGCAGACACAATGCTTACATGACCAAGAAGGCTAGGCGGCTAGCAGTCGCCTCCTCAGTCCTCCCTGTGATTGACTACAAGCTAGTGGTCCATGGCAAGACTCTGTCCTACATAGAGTAGGGTTGCACCTAACAAAGTGTGTCACCTCATTTTAGGTGCCGACAGGTTGACACACACCTGTGACCTGTACACCAACTCAGAATGGCTACCTCTAGACCTCCAAATCAAATACCATGTATTCCTACTTGGGAAAAAAGCTCTCCTTGATCTCTCCTGCCCCGCTCTTAACTCACTTATCTGCTCAACTCCTAACAAGCACTCTACCTGGAGCACCCTCAGAAAATCCCTACTAGTCCCCTTCTATAGGACCAGTCAGACCAAGTGCTTTTTTCTGTTAGATCACCAAAATGGCTAAAGGAGCTCCCAACTTATATACACAACCTGTCTACCCCAGGTCATTTTAAATCTGCCTTAGAAAAGTACTTTTCATCAAAAGTAGCCTGCAATTGCACTTATCTAATACAACCCTTTATATGACTTCAGCCACCAACACCCCTCTCACACCTTCTTTCTCCCCCTCATCTCCCTTACCTTAGCCCCTCTACTACCACATTTCTCCTCTGTTCCTGTCCATTCTGACAATGCTTCTCTGAAGCAGCAAAATGTTTTGACCATTTACAATGTTTTATAGAAATTTTTGTTCATTATAACTATGTAACGTCTGTGTCTTAATTCATTGTTTGCTCTGTACAGTATGACGTGGAACTTTTGCAAAAAAGCCACGTTCAAAGGTGTATCTCAGAAACATGAATGAATAAATAAATAAATAAAAATATTCTTTGCAAAAAAAGTTTGTAAATGCACCAGTTAGGGCTCAGGTTAAACTGACAAAAGTAGAGAAATGTGGTGTCAGGGTAAACCCTAACACCCCACCCCCACCTTGTAGGGTTGCCACCTATCTGGTTTTTGACCTGATAATCCATTTTTTAGGGTCCTTATCCAGTCATCCGGTTTTGATTAAATGCAGTCCAGTTTTGGGGCTACTTTGAATGCTCATATACTCTTAAAACATATGTATCAAATCATTCAATGTTTTAGCTGCATTGCATGTCCAGGTTACAAAGACGTTTTGATGTCATTCAGACCTGCCTTTGTTTGTAAAACCAGTCTGTCCGGGAGGTGTAAAGTATGGCCATTAAGATTATTAGCAGTAAATTAACCTAATCTTTTCCACTCTGAATTGTAAGTATGGTCTTTTGCTGCTATGACAGGAAACAGCTTTTACCCCCTTTATATGCTCTCATGTGTTTCTTTTTGTTTGTCCTATATTCTGGTATTTTTCAGACCCATTTTTGTTAAATAAATAATCTAACTTTTATTGTCTATATCACTACATTTGCTCTCATTTTTTGTATTACCTGAACATTCTATGATATTAGCTACACTTTTACAGATCATTCAGATAAACAACATTGAATGGTGTGTCTGAAATTGTGGAATGTCTTAGAAATATGAAAAGAAACAGCAGTAGCTGCTGAGGTAAAGGGAGACACAGTGCAGTACTAAGGGTCCAACAAGCACCAATAATTAAGTTATCAAAAATTGTTCAAAGCATCAGAATACATGACTGATGTGGAAAGGAAAATGGGAGAGTGTTTAACAGAGGCGTTGAGCAATAAGCTGTGGATGAGCTTGGCACATCCAGGAAACCTGAGTTTGATTCCCACAGCCTTCACTTACATACTGTGTGACCCTGAGCAAGTCACTTAACATTCCTGTGTTCCTGGGTCACTCCTGTAAAGTAGGCTATGTGGCCTATGGAAGTTAACCTGGTTGCCAAAGAATAAAACTAAATAACTGAACAATTAAATCAAATAAAAAACAGTATAAAAATGATTTCCTATCACTAGTAAAGTCTATTCTGACATTACAAATGGCTTTGGAGGGGGAGCGATATACTCGCCAGTCATGAAAAGGGGGTGGAGCCAGAGGTGGAGTTTGGGGTGTGGTTTAGCACCTGGTTTTTACCTCATCCAAAGGTGGTGACCCTACCACCCTGCAGGCAGGAAAAGGAAAAACCATTATGGTTTCACATCGCCTGAATCTTCGCAAATGAGGCCTGTGGTGTTCCTTGGGGTTGTCAACTCTAACGTTCACCCCCATTCCATCAGTAAAGAAGCTGAGATGTGCCCACTATATGAGAATGGAGTGAGTGCTAGGGTTGACAATCCCAAGTGACACTTCAGGCCTGCTTTGTGAAGACTCAGGAGAGGTGAAAACGTAATGATTTTCCTTTTCCTGCTTGCAGGGGTGGTGGGTGTTAGGGTTTGGGAACCCTAACACCAGATTTCCTAGTTTTTCAGTTTAATCAGAGCCCTAACTGGTGCATTAATGAAGTTTTTTGTGAAGAATGTCCTTACTTTTTGAGATAGTATAATCATATTCTCATTCATTCAGCTCCCTTTGGGACCTGCGTGAACATATCTATATCGCTATGGAAGCCCATCCCGCCATAGAAGCATGTGTCTATGCTGCTGCAAAGGCACAGGGCCCTCCAAGCCCTGCACTTCCATTTCTCCCAAAAGCAATTTATTTGCTTGGTTGAATGGCTTACGAAACCTCCAGTGTTATCCTATGGGAATTCTGATGTTTTAATTTTGATGTTTTTTTTATATGGCCCCTAAATGTTTGGGGAGTATTATGTGTTATTCTTATAGTCCTCATTAAGAACTTTCTTTTGATATATACAGTACAGTGACCCTTTAGTGCAAATACTGAGAAGTTATGGCTTGTCCAAGTTGAATGGAAAAAAATAGTCAAAATTATTTTTTATAATATGAAGGGATCCTTTGCATGAACGAGACAACCTCATGATAAAGGATCCCTTCATACAAAAAGAGAATTTGGACTTAGTTTTTTTTTCACATTCTTTTTTCATATGAAGGGATCCTTTTTCATCAGGTTGTTTCGTTCATATGAAAAAGGATCCCTTCATACGAAAAATGAATGTGAAAAAACTTAAGTCCAAATTCTTTTTTTCATATGAAAGGATCCTTTTTTGTGAGGTTGTGTCTTTCATATGAAAACAGATCTCTTCATATGAAAAAAGAATTTGGACTTCTTTTTTCAGATTCTTTTTCATATGAAGGGATCCTTTTTGTGAGTTTTTTCTTTCATACAAAAGGATGCCTTCATACTGAAAAAAAATCTGAAAAAATAAATCCAAATGTTTTTTCTTATATGAAGGGATCCTTTTCATATGGCCCAATTCCTTTTGTATGTCCATACTATAAAAGAAAATCAAGTCACAAAAATGTAAAACTGTATATAAAAAAAAATTCATTTCTGCACCATTTTTCCAAAAGTAACCCCAGAATCCACCTAACAGGGTCCCGATTCATAAGATACATGTGTTGGTGTCTCTGTAGGATCTGATTTTATGGGTTTTCAAAAACGAATTTTTGAACAGAAACAAGATGGCGGCCATATGAAAAAATAATTTTGTTCTCATGAAAAAGGATCACCCCCATACTAACGATCTTTTTTCTATGGATCAAATTCTTTTTTGTTGCAAGCAGCTATTAAAAAAAGCATACTGAGCAAATTCAGAAACAAATTACAAATTTGTGTAACTTTGGAACAGATTAATTTTTTTTTCACCAGTCTAATGAAAAGCACTACTGTGGCCCAAGCCCTTTCTACTCTGAAATTTTCAGATCAAAATTCTAAACCCTCTGGGTGCTAGGTGATGATAAAAAAACAAAACAAATGCAATTTTTTCATTTTTTTCACTACCCGTATCTCAGAATCCACACATCTGACTGGAATGAAACTTGGCATATCAATAAGTCTTGCCCCTGAGACTGCACCTGCACAATTTCATGTAAATCTGTTAAACAATCGCAAAGCTACTAAAGTGCAAAGTTTGAGGTGTAACATAGAAATGCTTATTCAACCCTAACTATAGTGGCGCTACCACGTCACTATAATATTGGCCCAATACATATATAATTGGTAGGAAAGAAGCTATATGCATGTTCACAGGACCCCTCCTCTGATTTCATTATTTTTCACCTTCTTTTCCCTCCACAGATCGCAGTGCCCCGAGCGGCGCACAGCACAGCAAGGCGGTGCCTATGGCCGTCTCATCGGCCACTGCCTTTTCCGGACACTGCATCCCTCCTAGGGCCAGCCACCTGGTCCCAGCTCCCGGACAGCAAACCGCAGATTGCAGTGCCCCAAACGGTGCACAACACAGCAAGGCAGTGCTATGGTCATCTTGTCTGCAGCTGCCTTTCCTGGACACTGCATCCCTCCTAGGGCCAGTCGCCTGGTCCCAACTCCCAGACAGCAAACCGCAGGTACACCGCCATTTGAATTTGGAGCCAGGGTGCCCCAGCGGCTCTCTCATTGGTTGTGGCATTTCTCTAAGGCTCCTGATTGGGCCAGCCACGAGGAGCATCACTACCGATTGGTGCGCCTTTTCTAGCCAGATTCTCTGGCTAGCAATACTCGTATCTGGGGACTCTTACCTCTGTCTTGCCTGTTCTTTTGAACTAGAATAGTTAACTAAAATGTTGCCTAACTGTACAGAATAGAACTGGAAGAATGCCTAATTTGTATGCTAGCTAAATGTTAATCTCTGGTGCATTGCCTAGATGTACCTAACTTAGTACATTAATTGCGTTGTAGGAACTGTGTGATTTTCTGTACCTGCTGAAACCCTGCCTCTCCTGTCTACACTGGTTTTGGTTTTTCTCTTTTTTATCTGACTTTAAAGTTTTTTCCAATCTAACCCCTCTGCTCCTCTACCTCTCCCACAACCTGTTTTCTAAGTAAGCCCTGAAAATTCGCTAGTCTCAGCTCAAACTTGCACCTGCCCTCCTGTTCTGCAGTAACCTTACACCCTGTCTCCTGTCCTCCCCCTCTCTTATTCCATTCTGACCCCATCCTCACCAAATAGAAATTACGTTCTTACCGTAATTATGATCTTTCTGTGTATCTTCACCATTCATCACAGATGGGTACTGGCCGGAGATCAGGACCCCGCGGAAGCCTTTTTTTTTAAAAAAAGGATAGGCGGAGCCAACCCAGCATCGGCGCCGCCCTCGAGGCTGACGTACTATGTGGTGCTCGAGGATTAGCCATTAAGCTGTGTCGACTCCGCCTACCTACCAGTTCTGAGTCGCCGGAGAGGTAAGAGGAAGGGATGGAGGGTGGGACAAGAGAGTCCAAGGGACAGAAAAAGGAAGAGGAAACTGAACTAAAAGGAGAAATAACGACTGAGAGGACAGCATAGAAGAAGTAAAACTAAGGGGATTGGGTAGGGGCCCCAATCTCTGGAAAAGAAGAAGGGAAGGAGGGGAGAAAGAGAGAATTTAGGAGAGAGTGAGAGGTAACAAGGATCCAAGACCCTTGTCCGTCACCAGACTGTATAGGAACTGCAAGGAGTGGCAAAGCTCATCTGCCAGAATTCAAGGCACAGAATAACTGGCAATACTCCCAGAAGCAGAGTCGGCTATTCTGAGAAGGACAGGGTACAGGGACTCAGTATCTCTCTGTAAAGATTTTGGTGAAAAAAGGGTTGTCTTTTTTTTTTTTTTTTAAATATAAGGATAACAGAGGAGGGCAACCACCAGTTCTCACCCGTAGGCATGAGGATAAATAGTAGAGAGGAAGTGCCACTCGAACTATACCCCTTGGGAAAGAAAATTACCCCTGTGTGTCCCAACTTTACCCGCTCCAAAAAGAGGGTAGGCACAGAGAGAGGAGGGTCCAGAGACTGGAGCCCCAGGGGATGGTAGAGATTGTGATGAATGATGAAGATACAGAAAGATCATAATTATGGTAAGAACATAATTTCTATATCTTATCTGTGTCAATCTTCACCATTCATCACAGATGGGTGAGTACCAAGCCCCCAAAGGGGTTGACTAATTGCACCCTAAGGGACAGTGTCCCTTAGCCCTCAGTGGGTGACACACTAAGGGGGGGAACCTTCTGGGCCTGAGGAGGCCCGAGAGTGGGGAAAGCGAGACGGGGTCCCTCCGGAGGGGGAAGGAATTTGCCCCGACAGACGTCGTCTCGCCCTACGGGAAAAGAGATAGGTTCCCTGGTGAGTGGAGCAGATCACCCTACGCCGGGCCAAGGGTGACAACCGGGAAAGGTGAAGCCACGCCAATCTTCTGGAGCAGATCGCTGTCCCTACTACCCTGGTAGCTACCTCATTGGCATCGTAAGATGCCCTTGCTTGGTGCCTTGCTAGCTCCAGGCCATGTGCACAGAGTGCGATGGCTTGCCTGGTTTGCTCCAAGTCAGGCAAAGCAGCTAGGAATTGACCCAGCGCTGACCACAAGAACCTGTTGTAGGCTGCATAGTGGGCCTGATGAGCGGAGATGGAGAGAGGCAACCGTGCCGAGTAGAAAGTCCTCCTCCCCCAGAAACCAAAATCCGAAGAGTCCTGATCTGGGGCCCGGTCATGGTGGAGGGCGCGAAGTCCATCAGGAGTGTCCAGGTGCATCAATCCAGACTGTGGATGAGGCATAGAACCTGGAGACTCTGGAGGAGCACAATACCTCTGGCTGAGGTCCCTAGGGGCAGGAACTCTGGAGAAGGGCCTCTGCCAGAAACACATGGACGCCTCCCGAAAGGGAGCAGGCCAGGTGGGCACCACAAGGGTGGCTGCCCTGAAATTGCCTAGAAAGGCGTGCGCCGCATGCTCTGGATTGCTCGCAGATGGGGGAAAGGTGAAGGTCCTCCAACATCCTCGCGAGGAAATGCTGATACTCGGAGAGATCAGCGCAGGAGAGATGTGACAGATGGTTCCTCTCCCCAGAAGAGGGGATGAGGAGCTGGAGGTCACCATATGCCCGAGGGTGGCTGCTCGGGAAGGTTGAAAACCTGACTGTCCAAGGCCCTAACATAGGCAGGGAACCGAGAAGCCACTGCTTGAACTGCTCCCAGGTGAGAGGCCCGAGGACCAAGAATGCCCGGGAGCTGGAGAATGCATCAGAGGGGTAGGGGCAGAGCCAAGGGAAGGAATCGCTGGCCTCTGCCAGGGCTAGGAGCAGACCATGGGACACCTGGGGAAGGTGTCCTGAAGACTCGCAGCTGACAGCTGTACAACCACGTTGGTACTGCCTAAGCTGCGCCCAGAAGAATCCCCCCAGTGAGGCGACCGGGGCCGTATGGGTCCAGAAGGATGGTCCCCTGCCTCCAAAGAATGGGACCCTCTCAAGGACCCGGAAGGGGAAGGACGGAAGTCCACACTCCGGCTTCTTCCAGGACCCGGGTGGACCCCAGAGAAAGGCCTACGTGGGGACCCCACACCCCTCGACCCCTCAGAGTCCGAGAGAGTCCTGGTCTTCAGGAGGGTTAGCCTAGGTAGCTGGCAGCCCTGGGATGTCCCTGAGGGGGAAATCCAGGGCACAGCACCCTCCCCACCTGTAGGCTTCTCGATGGGCCCCAAAGTCGGGCGATCAAGACACACCACGGAAGGGGGTACACCTGCTGAGGGGTCCAGGAACCCCCAGGCCAGGTTGCATGGTTATAGTGGCATGCACCATAGCCTGCTGGTCAGTGCCACTGACCCCGTCCTGAGGGGAACCTGACGCCTCAAGAGGGGTCTGACTCGACCGTCAAGAGACCACTGGTTCACCCTCCTGTGCAGGCAACCCCGGAAGGGTGACTGCTCGTCCGACTCTGAGCCCGACTCCGCCCCAAGAGGTGGAACGAGGCCCTAAGCCAGACGGTAGGAGGGCAAGGAAAAGCGACCTTCATGAAGGGCCCAGAAGTCATGGCAGTGGTCAAGGCAGCACCACGGCCTCCACGGCCCCTGGGTGGGCTGGCAGAAGGTGGCAGGACGGCCGACCAGAGGTCCGGGCTAGGGCCAGCCGCGTGCTGCTGTCAAGTCCACCGCACTGGGAGTGGCACCGGGACAGAGACGGCACCGCAGCAGCCCCAGTGGCAGCCCCAGAGTTGAAGACACCGCCAGGCCCCGGCACCACGAGCAGCACCAAGGGTCGGCGGCGCTGACCACTCCGAGCAGGCTCGGACGGCGATGACATCTGCTGGGCGCCGAGCCGAGCGAGCGCTAACGGCTCCAAAAATGGACCCGGCACCAAAGGCAGCACCGCCAGGCTTCTCGGCACCATGAGTGGCGCCGAAGACGGCGCTGACCAATGACCCCATGGGTCCCGCGGCACTGTGCTCAACCTCGGCGCCGCGAGACATAGCAAAAGGCACCGCCTGATCCAGGGTCATGGTGCCACGAGCAGTACCGGTGCCGCAAGCGTTGTCGACAGAGCCCATGGCGCTGAGAGACGAGGCGGCACCGACAAGGCACTCGGCACCACGAATGGCACCGGAGGCCTCGACAGCACCGACCGATGGCATCGAGGATGGCGTCAACCCGGGCCTTCCGAACCATGGGAGCAACACCGGGGGGGCCTTCACCCCTGATGGGGTGATTGCCATAGCGGCGCCTCCCGCCCACTCCCGGGAGGAAGCGGGACGGGCCTCCTGCACCGCAGGAGGAGTCTCAACCAAGGCTAGGCTACGGAGGGTTGAGACTCCTCCTCCACGGTCCATATAGAACCGAGGGGAACCGGAGGAAAGGCCGAGAAAAACGCGGCTTGGCCTGAGTCGAAAGATCCTACTCCGAAGTCGGCGAGCTCGCCCAATCTTCCACGCCAAGACTGTTCAGAACACGGGCGTCCATAGAGAAGCAGGCATTGCATGAATCCATGTCATGAAGCGGCCAAGACACGAGAGACACTGGTCATGCTGGTCGGTCGGAGAAATTGGCGCCACACAGGCACAGATGCATAGGGGCGCCGCCTTAGATGATTTCTTGCCCTCCGACCGCGACATGACCTGCGGAAAAAAACACCAAAAATAGACTCGACGTCGCCAAAACTATAAATAATGGAAAGATCTTACCAGCGACGTCGAGTAGGGCAGACTAGAACTAGTAGACCGACGAACTATCGACGATAGAAGCCTAAGGCCTAAAATTTCGAAAACACTTCTTCAAGGCTTCCCACGAGGCAACCTCGACGGCGGGAGATGAAGAACTGGTAGACAGGCAGAGTTAACACAGCTTAACGGCTAATCCTCGAGCGCCACGTAGTACGTCAGCCTCGAGGGCGCGCCAATGCTGGGTCGGTTCCGCCTATCCTTTAAAAAAAAAAAAGTATTCCACAGGGTCCTGATCTCCGCCAGTACCATCTGTGATGAATGGTGAAGATTGACACAGATAAGATGACTTAACTACTCTGCTTTTGTCTTCCCTCGGTCACTCCCACCCCCACTGATTGTCTGTTGCCAGCCCCCGACCCCCTTAGTGACTCCTGTCCTTCCTTCAATATATTTACTCTCACCTTCTTTTCCCTCTGCAGATCACAGCACCCCATGTGGTGTACAGCACAGCAAGGTGGTGCGTACGGCCGTCTCATCAGCCACCACCTTTCCCGGACACTGCATCCCTCCTAGGGCTGGCCGCCTGGTCCCGACTCCCGGACAGCAAACCGCAGGCACGCCGCTGTTTGAATTTGAAGCCAGGCTGCTCCAGTGGCTCTTTCATTGGTTGCAGCATTTCCCTAAGGCTCCTGATTGGGCCAGCTGTGAGGAGCATTGCTCCCGATTGGTGCGCCTTTTCTAGCCAGCTTCTCTGGCTACCAATACTTGTATCTAGGGACTCGTAGCTCTGTCTTGCCTGTTCTTTTGTCCCACCCTCCCTCACCTAGGCCACCTTTAAATACTCCTCCTGCCCTCCTTCTTCAGAAAATCCCTCCCCATTGGTTCTTCTCTCCCTGCTGACACCTCTGGACCTAGGGCTCCAAGATTAGGCAGGGCAATCTCTTCTGAACTATCTAGACTCCCCTAGTCTACTAGGATTTGTCAAGTTAATTCGACTTACTACACAAACTGTAATCCTAGTTGCTCTGTCTGCTGTTCCTACCAGGCATTCAGCCACTGCCTGAGCCACAGAATGCTGGCTACAATGTACAATGTACAATGTACAACATACAACCTGCACTCTGCTCTCTGCCTGTTTGCCCAGCTTGCCATGACTGCTATAATGGGCAGTCTATACTGGTTAGTCTTATTGCTTGTCTTATTGCTCTAAGCTGGTATGTGGACTGGGTGATAGCTGGGGCCCTCCAACACCCTGTGAGTGAAAGTTCACCTCCCCCTCCAGTTCACATTGAACTAGAATCCCGACAATACTTTCTACATCCCCTGTCTGCCTAAACAAGATACAGCTCCGCATGGGTACTGGCTGCATAAATAACTCCTTGCTCCCAATGCTACCTCTGCCCCTGGTATCTTCTCTTCAGCACCTTGCCCTGGGTAAGTGTCTCTACTCTCTTCCTGCTGCTTCAGGCTGGGGACATTGAAACTAACCCTGGACCTGCACTTCATTCTCCCCCTACCCAGTCTATAGCATCTATACCTACTATGAAGGGTCTAAAAATAGTACACATTAACATTCACTGCCTACGCCCCAAAATGGCTGAATTGGAAGCCTGGACCATACGAATGTCTCCAAACATCTTATGCATATCCGAATCCTGGCCAAAACCTGCCATCAAACAGCATGAGTTGTCCCTTCAAGGCTATGGCAACTTTAGACATGATAAGATAGGCAAAAAGGGTGGAGGGGTAATGATCTACTACAGGGCAGACCTCAACATCACTGTCCTCCTCACTCCTGTCTCCTCACCTCCTCTCGTTGAGTCCCTTTACATCACCCTTATGCTTGGAAATGTTAAAAAACTCATCATAGGGTGTATTTATATGCCCCCCAACCTTACCTCCACTGGCCTACCTCCTCTCCTTACATCCTTAAGCAGCTTCCCAAAACATGACATCATCCTATGTGGGGAATTTAACATTGACTGGCTTCACCCCAATATTGGTAATGTCCGTGCTTCACTTGCCGATGGTAACCTTACCCAGTTAATCCATGATCATACACAAGTCAATCCTAATCTGGCAATCACACCCTGCTAGACTGGATGGTCACCAACTGCCCACTTAAAATCAGATGTGCTAGCACTCTGTCAGATTGCATAAGCAATCACTCTCCCACCTTCTGTGTGTGGAGAAACAGCTATACCAACCCTCCTCCCGAGATTTCCCTGGTCCGGGATATGACTAAATTTGATGTCAACAGGTTCCTGTCATCCATTAACACTACAGACTGGGGCCCCTTACAACACTTCCTGATATAAACCTAGCCCTGGACTTCCTAATGTCCACTCTCACCAAAATAATCAACCAACACACCCCTCAGAAGAAATGCAGATCCAAAGGTGTTAAAGGCTCATGGCTCTGCAGAGGATATCAGATCCCTTATGGCCCTCCGTGGCAAAGCATGGCAAATGTATAAACAGAGCGGGCGCCCCTCTGACTGGCTTATTTACAGACAACTCAGAAATAAGTGTAAAAATTCTGTACAAAAAGCTAAGAGACACCATCTCAAATCTCTTCAAACTGAGAATCTTAGTAACCCCAAGGAATTCTGGAGACAAGTTAACTCTTTAGTAAAAGGAAAGACTGTAGAAAACCCAAGCTGTATTTCTGTCAATGGCTCCACCTTTGTTGACCCACTCTCCATAGCCACTGGATTCAACAGTTTCTTCACTGACCTTCAAAAATATACCTCAGTCTTCCACAACTCTCCCTCTCTTCATATGACTCTCCTGCCCAGCCTAGGTTGTCATCCTGAATTCCATTTGAAGCTAGCTACACTCAAAGAGGTGCAGCAACTTCTAACTTAAAACTGGAGGGTTCTCCCAGATACGATTCACTGTAACCAAAATTTCTTAAGCTGGGTGCCCCTGCCCTAGCTTGACCCATCCACGACTTGTTTAACCAGTCCTTGCTTTCTAACATTGTGCCAGATAGGCGGAAGGCTGTCAGTAGCAGTCCCGTCCACAAGGGGGACCAAACTTCATCATAGAAAACTATCGCCCTATATCTCTACCTTCTCACCTGGCAAAAATCCAAGAGCATATCATTTATAATCATCTCCAAGACTACTTCAACTGAAACAATCTGCTATCACCCTGTCAACAAGGTTTTAGAAAGAATCACAGTACTCTCACTGCACTCATAAAAGTAACATTGGACATCTTCCACGCAATGGATAAGGGCAGGCCACTACAGCCATATTCATGGATCTCACAAAAGGATTTGATCTCTTGAATCATAGGCTTCTGCTACACCAGCTGCATCTCCTTAGCCTGACTACAATGCGCTGCTGAATCAAGAGCTATCTGCCTGATCAATCCCAGAAAGTTAAGTGGGATGGCTTCCAGTCTGAACAAAAACAGTTTCCCATGGTGTTCCGGAAGGCTCCATTCTGGGCCCTATATTATTCTCACTCTTTATCAATGACCTCCCCAAATTCTGCAGGGGTGCCACAGTTCACCTATATGCAGACGATGCCATCATCTATCGCTCCTCTCCAGTTATAGACCAAATCAATCGGCACCTAGCCTCAGACTTCACCTCCCTGGAAGCCTGGTTCCAGTGTAATTATCTTGTTCTCAACTCAAAGAAAACAAAATGCATGGTCTTTGCTCATCGGTCTGCACAAAAGCCTAATCTACCTACCCTTAGTATTTCTACTATCAAGGAAGACTTATTAGAGGTAGTCCACTCCTTCAAATACCTGGGTGTTACCTTGGACTCAGCCCTCTCGTTTGACTCCCATGTCTCTTGTACTATCAAAAATCTCAACCAGAAACTCGGACTCCTCTATCGCAATAGTTCTCAAACTTTGTCACAGTGAGTCTCCCCAAATCCATGGAAAATATTTTGAGCCTCCCGCAAAAAACTGAAACAATCTTGGGCCTCCTCAAAGTAAAATAACATACTGTACTTTGTGCAGTACACCATGAATAAATTGAAACCCCTTTGAGTACTTGGTTCACATTCAGTTCTTTGTTTTATACTGATGTGGAACTTTTGAAAAGAGCTCCTGTGCTCAAAGCTGTTATCTGAATAACAAATAAATAAAATAAGCAAATATTATTATTCAGCTTATTGTACCTTCCACAGGCCAGCCTACTTGTTCTGCTCTTTTCATTCTTGAACCATTGTTACCCTTGTTGTAGTACCTTCATGGGTCAGACTACTTTCTCTGTTTCCTCTCTATATGAAATAACCTTCCTTCATACTTTGCCTCTCCATCTCCTTCCCTGCTCCTAAGCAACTTCTCTGGAATTACTTTGTTCCTTCCTGCTACTGCTCTTAGCACTTCTATGCTCAACCCTTGTATTTGGGCTGTTCTGCCATCAGCCTGCAAATTGATCAATTACCACCACTCATTATTAGTTTATTGTTCATATTTGTTTACACTATTGTTCATTGTGTATTTCTTGATTGTTTTGCAGTTACCTTTTGAAATGTATTGACTCCCTACCCTTCCCTGAGTACACCTGAAATGAGCCTTGGCTCATTCATCTTCCCTTGTCACCAATTAGTAAATAAATACATAGAATTCACCTACTATTATCCTCTTTCAGTTTGCTTCATCTCTTCACATAAAATATATAAAACTCAAAATTTAAATGCAGCACTTTTTTTTAGACTTGCTTGAGCCTCCCCTGGAACAGGTTGGGGCCTCCCCAGGGAGGCTGGCCTCACCATTTGAGATCCCCTGCTCTATCGCATTCGCCCGCACCTCACACTTGCCTCTTGCCAAAAAATAGCCTCTGCATCATTGCTTCCCCTCCTGTGCTATGCTGAACCCCCCCCTCCTCTTCACTAATTTCTCCTCCATGTCCCTCCTCTCTCAGGCATACCACAGGGTTGGTCGTTTTGCCGTGGGGACACCTGCCCGCTCCCACCATTGTGATGTTCTCGCCTCTCTGGGGTGGTCCTCCTATGAAGCAAAACTGAGGTACTCCACCTTGAGCCTCATGCTCAAGCTTGTCCACAAATTCACCCCTCTCTGCCTCAGGGAACGTATATACCTCAAACAAGCACCACGACACTTCACTCTGCCTCTCTCCCCTTCTCATCATCCCCAAAATACGCCTTGCTGTATCCAGATGCTCCTTTCATATGCTGCTCTAACTCACTGGAACTCCTTCCCTCCCTCCATTCTAACCTGCTCCTCCCTCTCACAATTTCAGTCCCATCTGTCTGCCTTTCTGTCTACCTCTACTACCTGCTCTCGCTATCGCTGAAGAGTGCTTACACAGAAACTACTCTACCTTACCTACGGCTGCCTTATTCCTCTCCCACTCCACTACTGCTACACCTAGCATAATACGAGAATAATACATGTAGAATATCTGATCCTAGCCATTCCCATGTATATTACTAGTATGCTTACTATGAAGTTTTGTACTCTAACTGCCCTGTATGTAGTCTTCTCCTCTACCTAGGCCCGCATCAGGCTGTTGACTTCATACATCACTTGTCAAGAGAAAGTCTGTAGTCAGTTGTTTGTGTACTTGCAATATTTTGTCTTGGCATGTACTCTGCCTATTACCAACTTTGTAACATGAGAACTGCATTGCTGGTTGCATTTGTACCTTCGTGGTTGATTCTCGTCCCCGGGTCAGTCCTGAAAAAGGGACTGTAATTGTCTCAGTGGACTTACCCATTTACCAAAACTCAAATAAATAAAATAAATATACAGCACACCTGAAGCCCTGTCTCCTACTTCACGTCATCAAACTGCTATATTGGGGGGCAGGGCTGCAGTCCTCAGCAGTCGCTAGGCTTGTACTCTGAAGTTACGAGCCAGGCATGTAACTGTAAGTTGTTGTTTTTTTAATTACCTAACAGAAAAGTTTCAAAATAGACTTAATTAGCACCTCAGCATGACACCTACTTAGTATGAGTTGTCTGCCCAAGACCTCAGTGTGTGTCAATTGGTCTTTAAGACTGGGGAAAACTAAGGTACACAAAAAATTAGAAAAAAGTGATGCCTCTTAATGGGCTTACACATGTATCTACTAAAGCGTTCACAGTTTTTTATAATGAATATTGACAAATATTATCAATATATTTACTAATCTCAATATTTATTTATTTCTTGGATTAAAATACCTTTGAGCTAGCAGTTCATTTACAGAGGTTCCATGTAATTTGTGTACAGACATACAGGACATACTGGTCAGCTTGAATTAATTGCAATACATTAGCAGGGGTATCACAAGTTGGAAGAGGGAGGTATTATATCAATAATGCCTGACAGGGTGGGCGGTATTACCGGACCGCCAGCAGCGTATCGAGGCCTGACGCCACAGGCGGAGGGCCTTATAGCCCTTGGCCGGTCTGGTATTGCCCTTACCGCCCACCCTGGAGGGCATTATTGTTGCTAGGAAAATGGGCACTGCAAAAGAAAAAGTTTCATTAAAAAAGAAGCTAAAAATTGTTTAACAAAAGTTTTGTAGTTATTTTTTGCAAGTAGTTCTCCTCCAGTATGGATTTTTGTCCTATTGCAGATTCCGTGGGGTTGGTGTGCAGTTTGTGACGGGGTCTACGTTGTTGCGATACCAGGACTAAAGAGGAAGCTTGGAGACTCCGTGGGGGTTGGTGTGCAGTTTTGTGTGGGAGCTCTGCTGGTGTGGTTGCGATGCAGGACGGGACGGGAGGAAGCTAAGAAGGCAGCAGGCGGAGAGTCAGCATGCATGGTACTGGGCTACCAAATCAGCTGCTTAGAGCCGGGAATGTGTGAGTTAAACAGCAGACGGAGAGGATGGGGTGGCTGCATTGTGGAGATACCGAGTCTGTGAATGTTAGATTTTTTTTTATTTTAAAATGGAAGTGTTTTTCTGTTGGCAAATGCGAAGAGGCAGCTTTATGTAGTGGCGCATGCTGCAGTTTTGAATTACCGTTGGTGACTGCGGTGATGTATATGAGACGGACAGCTTCACTTTTATTTAAAATATTTCTTTTTAAATTGTGATACTTTCTTGATGTGGCCAGGTCTGGGTTCATGTGGCAGGTGGCACTGAATTGGGGAGGGAGGGCAGGATCTCTCGCTAAACGAGTGCAAAAATGGTGTCAATTTCAAATGGAGATGAAGCATTTTGTCCAATTAGGGAGCCGAGGTGGGTACTAGGATACTAGAGTGGTTAAGGGCAGTACAGGTTGAATACTTCTTACTTGCTGGTCATCTATTGAAACTTAATGTACCCCTATCTTGAGGGTACTGACCAATCAGATTGCAGCAAGTAAGAAGCCCATTTTCTAATTCCTCTTTACAAGACACTGGTTAGGCCCCATCTGGAGTACTGCATGCAGTACTGGAGGCCACACCTTCACAAGGACATTAACCAAATTGAGGCAGTCCAGAGAAGGGCAACCAAAGTGGTGCAGGGACTGCATCAGAAAACATATGAGGATAGATTAATGGAGCTCAATATGTATACCTTAGAGCAAAGGAGGGAGAGAGGTGATATGATCGAAACATTCAAACATCTTAAGGGCATTAACAAGGTGAAAGAGCCTAACATGTTTCAATATTAGAAAAATAGCAGGACAAGAGGACACAGCATGAGATTAGAGGGAGGCTGATTAAGGGGTAATGTGAGGAAGTTCTTTTTCACAGAAAGGGTGGTGGATTCATGGAACAGCCTCCTCAGGAAGCGGTGGATATGAATACAGTGCAGGGCTTCAAACAGGCATGGGATAGGCATAAGGGAGCAATACAGATGAGTATGAATAGATAAGCCATTGACAGAGCAAAAGGCCGATGGCATTCATGAGTAGAAAAATAAATGGGCAGACTAGACGGGCCTTGTAAAGCGCTATATGCCGTCAACTTCTATGTTTCTATGTCTATGGGAATGACCCATTCCATGCCAGTGACACAAGAGAATAACAGAAGAAAATCCAGTACATAAAAGGATACAGCAAAATGGTAAGGTCATATATTGATTACATTTCATTGAATAGCACATACCATGTCAGTTTGACAGATAACAATATAAACAGGTTTACAGAGATGTGTTCACTCTAGTAATCTGTAAATAAGATACAAGATGCTTAATGCAATACTGCTAGTGTAAAAACTTGTAATTGGTAGAAAAGTTGAAAAGATTGATTACGGTAAACAACTTTAGGAAGGCAGCGGGTGATAGTACAGAAAGGGTCCGGAATAAGGGTAAATATAAGTGCAGGAGGGAAGAAAAGATAGGGTAAACCTGTCCAACAAGGTGGCAAATGTCAAGTGGGGGGTTGGATTGGCTTGGGGGAGGTAAAAGGTTAGAAGGGTAGGGGGAAAGGATGAAGAAGGGTGGAAGGTTAGGGAGAGGGTGGCAGGGAGACAGTGAAGAAAGTATGGAAGGGAGCAGGGCTCAGGGTTGGCAGCCAGGATGTAAGTGCATGGTTGTATTAAGTGCAAATCCCACCTGAAATCAATTTAGAAGGGGCAGTCACAAATAATAAGTGCTACAAGGTGGGAGCACAGCATACTTTTGAATGGCGTGAGGTTTGTTTCTGCCAGGATGTCACTAGAAAGAGAGCTGAGTCAAATGGGGCACAGTAAACAAAAGACCTCTGCCCTTGAGATGCTCGATGGAAGGAAACCTTAAATGGGCTGTTGTTTGAGGTCCGTGTTTGTCTGGAGTTATTCATTGGGCGCAGTAGGTTCCAGCCTCCAGAAGGAGTAAGTCCCAAGGTGTTTCTTTTGGCAAGCAGGCAAGTCTGGTATTGCAGCCTGCCTTTCCAGATTGAGCCATCCTGACTGAGCATACACGTCACAGGTGTGAGTGAGCCTTTGGGCTCCAGTGACAAGCCTATAAGCTTTATTCAAGGCTACAGAGATCTGTTTAAGGGCAGTGTTTGTTGTCACACCATAGACTATTTGCCCATAGTCTATTATGGACAGTACGGCGCTGTTAACTGCAAGTCTTAATGCATCATTAGTCAGGCAATGCTTGTGCCTGTAGAGTAGGACTATTTTAGTATTAACATTCTTGGCCACTAGGTCAATGTGAATTGAGAATAAAGTGTGCAATCAAGTGTAACCCAAGGTATTTGAAGACTTGGACCATTTCAAGGGCTGTGTTAAGGTTGTTTCTGATCAGTCCTGGCCATCATGGCACCACGGCAGGCGCCTGCCAGGGTGCCAAAATGGAATTCCTACCGCCCCTCCCTAAGGTCCACTTCCCCGGAGTTAGAATAATTAGAAAGGGGGTTTGTGGGAGCACAGCCCCCACAAAAGAGGGAGATGGCGACTTTGCAAAAGTGGCTTTAACAGCCGGGCACACTGATGCCAGTGCCCCTGAATGGGTCGGAATCCATTTCTGATATTAAGCCTATGAGAACTGTGCTTGTTGTAGGTGGATGCAAACTTCATGGTTTTAGTTTTTTATAGTTTAAATGCAGTTTAGACTTAAGGAACCAGGATTCAACGTCAGTGAAGGCCTGCTGCAGTTGTATTTCAAGTACTGTGGGGTCAGAGTTGCTTGGGAAGAAAACAGTGTCATCCGACAGAGTAAGATTTTGTCTGGGCAGGCTTGGAGGAGATGGTTCAGGAATAAGCTAAGTAGTAAGGGACCTAAAATGGATCCTTGAGGGACTCCTTTGTTAACATTCCTTCTTTCTGAAAGTACACCGCTTATCTTAACTTGCTGGGCTCTATCAGTAAGACAACTTCTGAACCACCCACTGAGTCAGGGGAGAGTTCAATGCTCTGAACCCCTACTCTTCAGCCTCTTCTTAAATGACCTTCCCACAGCCTGCGACACTAAACTCTTACTATATGCAGATGATGCTGTGCTCCTTAGCAGCAGCACGTCTCAGGCTGCCCTACAATCAGAGCTGCAGAACTCCTCCAAACTCGAGGACTGGTTCTGTAGTCATAAGTTGCTAATAAACTACAAGAAGACCAAGTCCATGCTTATTTCCAGCCCCCACAACAAAAATAAGCACCACCCCCTCATCATCTCCAACTCATGCAGTGAGCCGCTGGAACAAGTTCACTTGTTCAAGTATCTGGGGGTCATAATAAATGATACCCTCACATCTGCGCACCATATTGATTCTTTGGTCAAGACAGTCAATACTAAGATTGGTGTTCTGTACAGGCACAGGCAGCACCTCTGTCCGGGGGCCCTCAGTCCTCAGTTCAATTATATCTACTATTGACTATGGACTAGTGGTCTATGGGGCAGCAACTGATACAGCGCTCAAGAGGGTTCAGACTGCGCTCAACAAAGCCTGCAGACCCACCCTAGATGCTGAGCGTGGCACTCACACCTGCACTCTGTACGAACGCGCAAATTGGCTGTCATTAAGAAACAGGGTTAAATTCCAGACTTGCATCCTAGGGAAGAAGGCTCTATTGGGTAAAACACCACCTTGTGTAGGCAATTTGATCAAGGCGGCCAACTCGTTACAGGTCACCAGAGGGAGGACTAGAGGGGTCTTGGCTATCCCCTTTTGTTGCACCTTACTTGGGCAATGTGCATTTGCCTTCTGGGCCCCCCTGTGGATGAATGAACTCCCTGGGCACCTCTTGGCCACCAATTGTCTGGCACAATTCCAAAACTGACCTCAAATAGCACCTAATAACAATCTCTAAATTACCTGCCACTAGTTCCAGCCACCTGCTCTCTCTGCCCCCTATCAAGCACTAGGCAGGACTCAAGGTACTCCCTCCCTCTGTCCCTTCTCATGACTTGCCTCTGCAATCAGTCTGCGTCATGCTCCTTCGGCACCCACCACCCTACCCTCCCCCCTACCCCAACTCACAGTCCCGTGAATTTCCCTAACAGTCACTACTAATGCAGGCTGCCTGACCATGCCCCCTCACACCCCACCATTTACTTTAGCATGTCTTCTCCACTCAGCCTCCCTTCAACCCATCATTTATCCCTATACCTTATCACACTTCTTCCCCCACCTGTCACCTCCACCGCATTACATACCTCTCTCTCATACCTCCTTTCTTCACCCCACTGCCAGCTATCCCCGTCCCTCTGAACTACTGACAAGGCACTCTGTGGCTGCTTATTCCCCCAACCCTCATAAAGTGTTTTTCTTTTCATTTTAACTTGTACCTATGTTTTGAGTTATTCTATAAGTTCTAAATCCAAGCTGTGTCTTTCATTGTAATGTACCTTTGCTTTCTCCTATTGTTCTTTGTTTTGCAATCTATGATGTGGAACCTTTGTAAAAGAGCTTTCGCTCAAAGGTCTTTTCCAAATCACTAAATAAATAAATTAGTTGAACTAATAGGAGTGCATGCTTAACCATATCAAACGCTTTGGTGAGGTCAATGAAGGTTGCCCCCACCAATAGCCCCCGATCTAATGCGTCATGGATGTAACCGGTGAACTCTACTAGTGCAGCAGTGGTGCTATGTAGTTTTCTGAATCTGTGTTGCTGAGGACACTGTAATTGATATTTGTCGAGCTAGTCAACTAATTGATCAGATATAATGCTTCAAGCGCTTTAGAGAGGAGGGAGAATAGAAATGAGACAGTAGTTGGTGAGTGGCCTTATCTCTGCTTTTATGCATTTGAGTAACTATGCAGCTTCCATAATTGCGGAATTTGGCAGTTTTAGGAGAGATTAAGGATACGTGTTAGCGGTGAGAGTATTTAGTCCAGGGTGAGCGCCACAAACTTGAGATCAGGTGTGTCACTACTAGTTCTTGATTTACCTAGTACTTGTTTTAGGTATTTTTGCCTCTTTTTTTGAGATGATTTTTAGGTAGAAAGGTAGAAATCAATATGTGATTATTGATATCTTATTTCCTACATGGGGTAGTTTTTAACTAATTAAAGTGTTTTAAATATTTACAAACCTTTTTTCCTAAAAAACACATTTTCTGAAAAATATACCTAAAGTTAATTAGCTTCATGCATAGTAATAACTCTAAAGCATAGTAATTTGCTTGTTTTTATTTGCTATTTTATTGATAACTTGTCAACATTTATACAGTAAGTGTTTTTAAAATGTTTTCAAATAATTTTATTTATTTATTTTTATTTAAAATTGTGTTTACCAGGCCCCGGATATTCAAAGGTTGTACCTGGCAGGTTGCATGACTTCTTCCACATTGCGCCCTAGTTAGATATTGTGAAGGCTGCTCATGCAGTGCAAACCCGGCTGCACTGGACTCAATGATAATGTATGCGGTGCAGATGCAGGGGCTGCCCAAGCATGCGCACATCCTGAGTATTCAGCCCGGAGTGTGCAGCACATAGCCAGCACACCACTGCACTGCACCACATAGGGGGAGCTCAAAGTTAAGCCCGTGTAGAGTAGGAACAATTCCCAGCCACCCACAGGTGGGCCGCTGTATTGCAGGGCACAACACAGCAACCCAGCCGTGGGTGGCCACCCGCCTGCCCAGAACACCGTCCGCAAGCACTCACAACCATGGTGGTCTAGTGAAACCCCCCACCTGTAGCCGTGATCACGCGGTATATGTTTATAAGAAATCCTGGTAGTTCTAGGTGGCCTCAGATCCCGAATCCTCGATAAATGACAATATGACGCCCCTGGTGGTTCAGTAGTCCCCTTCCACTTGAGTCTCGATTCCCCGATAAATGATAATGAGGTTCCTGGTGGTCTAGTGAAACTCCTCAATTGTTGCCACAATCATGGTAAGATCTAATAGAATGCCCTGGTGATCCAGTGGCACCCCCACCTCCCACCCACAAGCACTCTGCCCACTCTCCCCCCTCATCAGCGGGCAGCAACATCCCACCTGCACATCACTGGCCACCGACGATGACAGGTACAGTATGGGCTGTAAGCCCATTGGTCCCCAGTGTGACCATGGCTTGAAGGGCATATTGTATAAGACAGTTCCCAGATCTGTGAATGGAGTCATTCACAGATTTGGGATTGTCTAGTATAGTGATGCCCTGCAAGCCCATTGGTCCACACTAGACCAATGGGCTACAGCCCATACTGTACCTGTCATTCGGCAGGCAGCCGGGTGGTGTGCGGGCAGGATGCTGCTGCCTGCCGATGACAGGAGGAGCGGGGGGCAAGGGGTTCTTGTGGGTGGGAGTGGTGGGAGGTGCTGCTGGATCACCAGGGCATTCCATTACAGGATTTTACCATGTTCATGGGCAACAGGCGAGGGGTTCCACTCAGACCACCAGGGACATCATATTGTCATTTATCAGGAAGCAGGGACTCAGGTGGGGGGGAACCACTAGACCACAAGGGACGTCATATTGTCATTCACTGGGGATTCGGGGACTGGCGGTCACTGGACTACCAGGGATTTCTTTATAAATATATACCATGCAATCGCGGCTATGGGGCAGGGGACTCCCCAGGATCCCCACAGTACATGTCATGCTGTGCTGGGCGCCAGGCACAAGTTGCTGGACTGCCCTGCACAAGGCAAGCAAATGGGGCCATAATAACATGTAAATGGCCCCATTTGCACCTTGCATATATTATGGCCTCATTTGCATGCCACCTGTTGAATATCGTGGGTGATGCACCTAGCGCAACTGCACTTGCGCTGGTGCATCCCCGTGCTCTCTATTTGTGGCTTGCGCCGGCCCAGTGCCACTGTGCCATGCGCAGTTTGTGCGCTGACCATGCCATATTCAACGGTGCTATATCATGGCGCATCCCTGTTGAATATCACCTGGACCTGGCCCCAGCACATCACAGTTGTGCTGCACCCAGGCTTGTGGCACTGCCTGGCTCAGTCTGAATATCCCGGCCCAGGTAAACACAATGAACCAAAGGCCCTTTTTCATGTGCGACCCGGGACCAAGGTTAAGTCAGGTGTTGCAAAACAATTAAACAAAAACACAACGCTCAACAATCAATAAATAAAATATTGTTGGTATCCCTATACATCATATAATTAATATCTGACACATTTTGAAAACCACCTAAGCCTACCTAACAGGTTTAATCATGCAAGACACATTTCAATACCCATTCTGATAACTCTATAATTGTCCTTGCTTTCACAGGCATAAGAAAATAATAAATTATAAAAATAAAAGCAAAGGGGAAAGAAGGACTAAGACCTGTGGAAAACAGCCCCATCAATATTAATTGGGTGAGTCTGCAGCCATTTGTTTGTTGCACATTTGGATTTCTAAATAAATTTTGCACGCTCATGTTTAATATTAAGTATTATTACGCAGGAACTCCTCCTGATTCTAACATTCAAGATGCTGTTTTACATGACTGCACACTCACCCACGCTGGTGCTGCACACATGAGTGACTTTTTTAGGTCTTTCTCATTAAACATCCAGACAAGCTTTTGATTAATTGCTAATTTTATAACCCTGTTCTTTTGAGGTTGTGAAGACACAGAAAAATATTAGATAGCACTTCATGTCCTGTATTCAAACTATATCTTTTACGGCTATTGGCATCAAAGTCAGGAAGGGTTTTGCAGCTGTCTCATTGAAATGCATTGGGCGGCTAGGGTATGCCTTTTTATGGCTGTCAGTGAGTGAGTGGGTGGTGTGCCTTGCTATTGCTTCTTGCAGTTGTCTGTAATGCTTTGCTAACTTTCTATTTGCTGCAAGGAACAGAGTGCATGAGAAACTGTTGAGCAAGTGGGGAAGGTCTCATGCACATGAAACTGACCTTGGTGATATACTGAAGAAGTTCTCAGGTTGTTTAGCATGCCCCCCACCCCCACTGTGAGGACAAGAATGACAGTGAATGAGATCAGAGAAGAAGTACCAAAAACTCTGTCTGAGCTGGCCTGCCACTGCAACAGTAAGTCTACGACATGACGCCAGCGACCTGGGTTCAGGAACAAGCCTGAGTCACTGGAGGGCCGGGCCAGGGGAGGAGGATTGACCAACCCAGGAGGCCTCCTCCTCTGGGGAGGGAGGGTGTGTACCTGTTGCATTACTGCCACCTGATGACCACGGGTGTGAGTACAGTGAGCAATGCCATATGGGAGAGGAGAGCATCGGCTGGAGTCTGGAGCAGCAGCATGGTCTTAACGTGCACATGCCTCCTTGGACTCTGTTGCACGCTGCCACCCTCAGGGAGTGGAACTGTAATAGTGAAGCAGTAAACCCCCCCCCATGTGTTAGAACCTCCTGGATAGGTGGTCACCCATTCCCTGACATAACCAATGTGGGCACACTGCGGTGGATGGAACTGTCCCTTGGGATGGCTCCACCATGAGGGGACAATCTCACAGAGTTGATGTCCTGCAGTTTGAGTGTTCTGAAGTGTCGGGGGCAATCCAGGGGCAAAGCTGGGGCCAGGGAGATAAAACAGTAAATTAAAAAAAACTCTGCCTGCAAAACTTTGTGAATGGAAAGCTAACCTTTATTTTTATTTTTTTTAAATGAAATCACCTGTACACAACTGAGAGTTTTATTGCTTCTTAACTATTGCAATGCAAAAAGGACAAAGAACAGCAGAGCTGTGGCATCATTTGATACTTTAGGAACTAGGAATTATCTCTCCCAGCCTCTAGGATTAATAAAAGCTGTTGAATTTCCAGTCAATCCAAATAGTCTGGCCATGGACTAGGAAAACAAAAGGAGGGGGTCAATTGCTGGAGCAAGATGGGGCCAGGAAGAGGCAAATTGCAAAGCAACCCTTAGCCAACATAAAAACAGTTTTAATCTTTTACCGGCTTACTTACAAGGAGATATTATTTAGCCTATCAGATCGCATGCATGCTCAAGCAAGCTATTACATTGAAAACTGCCAGTGCAAAATTATCTGCTGCCCAACCCAGCCCCTTTGGGAATAAAGAAAATCTGTCATCCCCTCCTTCCAACTACGTGACAAGTTTGGTGTTTTATAAAGCACAGGAGTTAGATTCTGGTAGTGCAGGGACAGTAGAATTCAACAAAGTTTAGTTTTAAATCATGACTTTCATACTCGCTGTATCCTAAAGTGTTTAGGAGGCACATGAGTTACATACTGGTAGCACGGGGAATGTAAAACAGAATATAATTTCTGATGACCAATCTGGCCCAACAGGGAATAAATGAAAATCGGGCCCTCTCCACCAACTCTCTGATGGGTCTGGTGCTCAACCCGGCCAGTCAGGGAATTAAAAAAAAATATGTCCTCCATTCATTCCCCCCCAACTACCTAATGAGTCCAGGGACCAACCCAGCCCATCAGGGAAGAAAAAATTACTCACCAAAGTAATGTTGTTTCTTCTAATGGAGTCTTGCTATATTCTGACTATATGCAGTTAGCCCCAGCACTTGAACTGCTCCAGAGAGGAAAGGGTTAACTTTATGCCAGAGCACAGAACGTTGAGCTCAAGCTTGGTTTTCAAACCTCTGTCTCTGGTACAGCTCAGTGTAACCGTCAGATTCTTATGAGCACTATACTAACTAACTATTAAGTATAGAAATTGTTTTTAAATTTTAAGCCAAAAGGCAATAACAGCTTGGGTCCCATAAGACTCAAGTCGAGAACCCCAAAATGAAAATATGTAGATAGTGATAAATAACAAAAAGCATAAAGCAAGCACAAAACTCCTCCTAGAAAGGAAGGGTGCAAAGGTACACCTCTGGTGTGTAGCACTGTTCCTGCCAACCAACGTCCCAAAACAGGACTATGTTCTGAGAGGGGAGGCAGGGAGGAGGTCAGAATACAGCAAGACTCCATTAGAAGAAACAACATTACTTCAGTGAGTATTTTTTTTCTTCAAACAACATGAAGTCTTGCTGTATTCTCACTATATGCAGCCTACCAAGCAGTCCTCCCTCCCCAGGAGGAGGGGCTACAGAACCTATTTTGGGAACAAGTTCTGCAGTACTGCTGTATCAAACCTAGCATCACTTCTGGACTGGATATCAAGAGAGTAATGCTTGGTAAATGTATGAATAGTTTTCCAGGTGGCTGCTTTACAAATTTCCAGTAAAGGAATGTCTCCAGCTGCTGCTAGCAAAGCAGCTGTACCTCTGGTGGAGTGAGCCCTCAGGTCTTAAGGTGGCTATTTCCAACTTTGAATAGCAAAATTGGATACAGGAGACAATCCACCTGGCAATGGTTCTTTGGTGGCAGGTTTACCTTTTCCCACTTTACCATAAGTGAGAAACAATTGTAAACAGTCATTTCTATGGGCCTTAGTGTGCTCTATGTAGTAACTGAGGGCCCTTTTACATCTAGACTGTGTAATCTTCATTCCACAGAAGAAGAATGGTCTGTGAAAAAGACAGGCAATGACATAGATTGATTCAAATAAAAGTCTCATACAACCTTGGGAAGGAACTTTTATTTATCCGAAGAACCACCTTATCCTGTGGAATGAGATTAAATCAGGTTCCACTGACCTGCCTGCATTTCACTGATTCTCCTGGCAGAAGTAATGGCTACCAGGAACACAGTCTTCCAAGTCAAGTACTTAAGCTCAGCTGAAGATAGTGGTTCGAAGGGGAGGCCGCATAAGCTGTGCAATACAAATATTCAGGTCCCAAACAGGAGTAGGCTCCCTAAAGGGAGAGTTGATATGAGCCAGACCTTTGAAGAATTTCTTGAATCCTGGATGAGAAGCTAAAGAAGAGTCCTTCCCAGCCAAATGAACACAGACACAGCTGCCAGATGAACTTTAAGAGTGGTAGGCCTAAGGCCTAAGCTGTTAAGATGAACCAGATAATCTAAGGCAGTGGCAACACCAGCTGAATCTGGCTGAGTGTGCCTCTGAGAACACCAAATGCCAAATCTCCTCCATTTGGAATTATAAGTTTCCTAGTAGAAGGTTTCCTACTAACCTTAAGGATATACAGAACTGACAGAGAGATGCAGGCCTGCATATTCTAGCTCCTCAAGAGCCAGGCTTTGAGCCTGAGAGACTGAAGGCTGGGGTACAGTATCCTCCCCTGACAGGATGTCAGTAGATTGTACCTCCTGGGGAGAAGAAGAGGAATTGTCACTATTAGTGACAATAGGAGGGGGTACCATGGTTGCCTGGCCCAGTCTGGAGCCACTAGAATCACTTTGCAGGGCTGAGACCTGATCTTTATTAGCACTCTGAGAATAAGAGGAAAGGGAGGAAATGCATACAGAAACCTGTTTGTCCAATCCAACAGGAAAGCATCCTGAGGAACAGACCCCAAGAGAGGGGGACTGCAACAGAACAGGGGAAGTTGGTGATTGTCTGGGGCTGAAAAGAGATGTATCTCTGGGGTGCCCCATCTCTTGAAAATGGCCTGATTAATTTGGGGATTCAGGGACCACCTGGTGACCCTGAGAAATTCTGCTGAGTGCATCTGCCAGCACACTGTCCTCCCTGGAAGATGCACTGCGATGAGTGAAGCTTCAAGAGAGTAAGCCAACGACCGTATTTTCATGGCTTCTGTGCACAAGGCCGGGACCCGGCACCCTTTGCTTGTTTATGTACCACATAGTTGTGGTGTTGTCTGTCCTGATCTGCACCACTTTCCCTTGAATTGATTGCAAGAATGCCTGAAGAGCTAAAATGACATCTCTGAGTTCCAGAAGATTTATGTGTAAGAGGGACTCCTGGTGAGACCATGTCCCCTGAGCACAGAGGTGATCCAGATGAGCTCCCCATCCCAGTAGGGAAGCATCTGTCGTGAGAATCTCTGAAGGGGTCTGACTGAGGAAAGGGATGCCCTGCCTCAGGTTATCCTCTTCCAGCCACCAGTGGAGAGCCTGGACAAGTGTCTGAGTCACTGAACTACTTGGTAAGAGGGTCCTTTCTTTGGGACCAAAAGGACCCTAAATGGAACTGAATGTCCTCATCTTGAACCTTGCCCTTGCACCACTGCAGTGGAAGCTGCCATGTGGCCTAATAGTTGTAGGAAGTACCTGGCTGGTTGAGACACCAGTGGTCGAAAAGAAGAAGCCAGAACTGTGAGGACCTTACCCCAGAAGGGAAGAAAGGTCTTTGTTTGAACAGTGTCCAGCTCTGCTCCTATGAAAGTGAGAAGCTGGACCAGTTCGAGAATTGACTTTGCTAGGTTTAGGATGAACCCTAGAGACTCCAGAAGCTTCTGAGTGGTTCCTAGAGCTGACTTGGCTTGGTCAGAGGACTGACCTACTATGAGCCAGTCATCCAGATAAGGGAACACCGAAATGCCTTGTCTTCTGAGGAAGGCCACTACTACTACTGCTAGGCATTTTGTGAACATCCTTGGGGCAGATGTTAGGTCGAAGGGCATTGCTCTGAACTGATAATGACTTGAGGGCAACTTGAACCTGAGGTACTTTCTGTGGGAATCTCTGATAGGTATGTGAAAATAGGCATCCTTGAGATCCAGAGAGGCTGGCCAGTCTCCTGGCTTCAGAGAGGGAAGAATTATTCCCAGAGTCACCATTTTGAACTTTGATTTTGTGATATGTCTGTTCAGATGTTGTAGATCTAGGATGGGTCGCTACTCCTCTGTCTTTTTTAGGGTAAAGAAGTACCTGGAATATAGTCCTTTTCCCCACTGTGCTGATGAGGTACCCTCTCCACTACCTGCAGAAGCAGTAGAGAGGAGACTTCTGCCTCTAAGGCCTCTATTTCCAAGGGAGTAGGAGGACTGAAAGACTTTACTCTCATTTTGGGGAACCTTTTGAAACTGAGAGCAAGTCCCTGGCTTACCACTTCCAGGACCCATCTGTCTGAAGTGACAGACTCCCGGGCCTGGAAGTAGTAAGCCAGCCTGCCACCCACTGGGAATGAGGAGGCAACCCTGGCCGACACATCAGGGTGTCTGCTTGGCAGGGGACTTGGATTGAAAGAAGGATGCAGCTCTGTTCATCCGCTTCTACCTCTTCTCCTAAAGAACCCCCTTTGCTGAAAAGAAGAGGATGCCTGAGCTTGGTAGAAAGGCCTGTGAAAAGGCCTGTCCCTGCCAGTCCTAGTGCTGCTTTTGAGGAGTGGTCTGCTTGTCTTTAACTGCAGCACTCCTGTAGGTGGTCCTATACACTTCATCTTTCTCATGTAAGTCTCTGTTTGTTCTCTAAACAGAGAATTACCCATAACAGGAAAATCCATGGCCTTAGTCTGGGTATCCTGAGACAAACTGGTGCATCTGAGCCAAGTAAATCTCCGATGGAGACAGATGTAGCCATAACTCTGGAATGCACATCATTTGAGTCCAGAGCAGCATGAAATTAGACCTTGGATGCCTCAATACCATCTGCAGCCACCTGCTCCAGCACCTTGGCTAGCTGGGGAGGGGCATTCTTAGCCAGTTCCAGAACCATATCCCACCTAGATTTCTGGTACCTGGCTATGTATGGCGAATAGGTAGCCTGCTTGAGTCCCAAAGATGCCAAGTACTGTTTTTTGGTCATAGCATCCACTTTCCTGGAATCCTTATCAGGGAGGTGAGATGGCAAAGGAATATTAGCCTTGTCACAGGCTGCAGCTTGCACTACCCCAACATGGCTGCAATGAGTGGTTAAGAATTCCATACCAGGGCCTGACAAAATATACCTCGTGTCCATTTTCCTGTCTACAGGAGGTATAGATATGGGAAATTGTAACAGTTTTTGTTTCTGTTTCCAGGATTTGTGCACTGGGATAGACACTCTTTGGAATCTGGGACATCCATCATTTCCTGTAGTCAGGCTCCTCCTGATCCTGCTCAGCTTCTTCCACAGGAAGCTGAGAGACTCAGCCACCTTCTTGTAAAACAAGAAGTGGGAAGGGGACTCAGAAAGTCTGGGAGGAGAAACATTAGAAGTCCTGTCTGGGGAGATGTCAGGCTCTACTGGCTCATCTAGACCTTCATAATAATCATCATCATCATCATCGGATATTACTCTCTCCTTCCCATTCACCCTCATAAAATGCCTCTAGATTGTAATCCGAGGGACCAGACTCCAACCGAACCGCCTATGTGTCGGAGCCAGTTTGGTCAGAACCGGCAAAGCGATTGATGATAGTGATTGCCTTTAGCAATCTCCTCAGCAGTTGGAACATGGGAACTGGGATCCAAACTGGCTGACTTTCGTCTTTTACTAGAAAACCAATTCTTCAGAATCAGCTCTCCTTTTGCCTAAGGACGACGCTTCTGGGTCAGTGGGCACCTCCTCAGGTTTGGTTGCAACTGAACCGGGCTGGCCATCTGGATCAGCGGACTTCTCGGCCTGTCTTTCCTTTAGCCTACTTAAACGTTTTTCCAAAGTGACTTTGGGAAAGTTTTACAGATTTGGCAGTCTTCCTTGATGTGATCAAACCCCAGACAATATATACAGATGAGGTGGAGATCAGCCTTGGCAAACGTGTTCCACACTGGTACAGTGCTGAAACCCAGTGGGACTGGTTTTCTTTTGGGTTCTCAGACATGCCTAAAATTTTAAAGATACCCTTTAGCCTTTAAGCTAGGTGACAACAGCCTATTGGTTCCAACTGCGGTCACGGGTCGGTTAAAAACACTGAAAAAACTTGTTTTTTAGAATTGATAGGTACCGGAACACCACACCAAATACCACAATAAAACAGAAACAAGAATCGTGTCGATTCCCAACCGAACTGACCGGAAAGAAACCGAAGGAAAAACAATTCTTAACAGAAACACCTCACTATCTATCTATAACACTACCTGTACCATAGGCAGAGATGTGATACCAAAAAATAAATGAAAAGGCAGATGAAATCGACCGATTTTACTTTAACTGAACCGAAGCAGCGAAGGAGAATTCTCCGGAGCATCTTCACAGTTAGGCGGAGTGAAAAATCTGACGGTTACACTGAGTTGTACCAGAGACAGAGGTTTGAAAACCAAGCTCGAGCTCAACGTTCTATGCCCTGGCATAGAGTTAACCCTTTCATCTCTGGAGCAGTTCAAGTGCTGGGGCTAACTGCATATAGTCAGAATACGCAAGACTTCATGTTGTTTGAATTAAAAAACTCTGTCCCCTTCCCCCAACAACCTCATATCCAGTGCATGATCCATCAGGAAAGAATTAAATCCATCCTTGTTCCCCAAACTCCCAATACAGCCTGTCAGGAATAAAAGAAATGTCCCCCTCAAGCCATGCTACTGCTGGCATTAGCATGTGAGACCAGACAGAGGAGGGCAGATGTCATGTACTTCCCAGACCGTAATCCCAAATGCATGCGATCTTGGCTCCATCGGCCCAGCTCTCCTCTCTCACTGTCTTTCATTCTCTGGTACCAATCGCAGCCTGAACTCTCCCTGACACATACGCAGGGGTCACACTGCCATGCATGCTCCAATCCAGCATGCCGAACAGTCTAACACCTGTCCCTGGGCCATCACCATTGGCTGACAGCACCCAACAGAACAGCAATCTTTTGAAAAACAGTGGGTGTAGTTATCATCAGTTTACCATCCTTCCTTCCCAGGAACTAAAAAATATCTCCCAACTACCTAATGGATTCTGTGCCTAACCCTCCCTTTCAAGACTAAATGTGTCCTTCTACACCAACTATGACAGTTCTGGTGCTTTACAAAGCACAGGAGTTAGATTCTGGCAGTGTAGAGACTGTAGAATATGATAGTATTTGGTTTTATACTATGAGTTTCATATACACTGTAAACAAAGTGTTTACAAAGCACAGGAGTTCCATGCTGGTAGTGCAGGGAATGTATGATAGAAGAGAATTTCTGCATTTGTAGGTTCATAGCTCCTGACCTCAGCCGCAGATGCCTAAGGTTACTTGAGATAAGAATCTGCCAATTGGTCCAACCCTCTCTCTCTCTCTTGTCTGGATTTATCCCATCAGGTGAAGTAGGTGAAAGGCTCAGCATTTTTCTTTTTTCTTTTCTTTCCCTCTCCTGGAGTTGCTTCCATTCTTTTTCGAAAACTTGTCAAGCTCAGGTATATAAGACTCCATTTTAGTTGATTTAAATTGACAGTGAGCTAAAAACTTCACTTTTAAGAGGGTTTTAAGCAGGCCCGGGTCTCAGAATTCAGCAGAAGTGCAGCTACTCTGTGTCGGCCATCTTTGCCCCACTTGATTTTTAATCTGATTGTTGCATCTGCAACTGCTGTAAAACTGAAGACCCACACGGGATCACTTCCTCCTCCCGAACTAAACTTGTTCACTGAGGCCAATAAAAGTTATCAGGCTGTGAGACAGGTTATCAAGAAGTGTGATGAGAAATTAGATGCTCCGGTCGTCGGATGTGAAGGTGTAGAAGTAGAACACTGAACTGCTGAAGGTGAGAAACCCTTTGAAATTCAGAAAAAAAAGCAGATGGCAAATTTGAATCCACAGCCTCATTAGTTAATTCTATACTTTAGGACAACCTTGCTCAAGCAAAAAAAATTTGAATTTAGAGAACTGTATTAGGAAAATAACTCTATATCATTGGTCTTCCTAATTTTGAAAACTCTGAGTGAGTTACTTAGAAAGCTGATGCCATTTTTTCATCCTGTCTGTTACAATATAGAAAAAATGCCACCATTATATCAAAGCTTCCAGATTCCCTACTTGTTTTCAGAAACCCAGGTGTCAACCTTAAGTTCAAACTTACAACCATTTAATACAGTTTGCACTGGAATGTGACTGGGAGTGTATTATAAAACAAGTAGTCATGCTGTGCTATTACCCCGGGCTATTCCACAGTGTGAAAGTATATATTTACCCTGACATTAGCCCTCAAACACAGGCAAGATGTTGTTTCATACAACAGTGTGCAGATGTTCAACAAATTGGGGATCGATTTTCCTTGCTTTACATTTCTAAAACTAGAATAATTTTGCAAAGTATTTTTGACCCAGACCAACTTTCAGAGTTTCTCAAAACCAAGATGTGTGATAAACTCCAAAAGGATTTGTCTATTTCATCTGATGAAAATTACCTTGAATCAGACTCTGAAATTCCCAATACTGTGAACATTTCTGGCAAAGTAAGCGAAGAAAGTACAATCTCACCTTAAGTGCCTCTTAATCATGCAACAGAGTAATTGACTAACTGAATACTGCTCATCTAAGACAAGGTAAAGTTTTTAATTTCAGCCGATACGTGTTACCAAAAACATTCCCTGCTTCACTTTATGCTGCTTTGGACTGAAAAGTGAGAGACGCTATTTTTATTAATTATTATGCAAGGCTAAGTGGAATTGAATTTCCTTTGGACTTTATTTTTGAAAAGGTTATCACGGTAAATTGTTCCTTGCATTGATTATGGACTTTTAAAATGAATATATACCTATTTTGATGCTTGCTGATTTAGTTAGTATAAAGATTAAATATTTGTTTAGATCCTATTTCAACATGGCTGTAAATGCAAACTTATTGAAGAGGCTTTATAGGATTAGAAATGGCAGTGGTTATTCAAATACTATTAGATAAAATGTCATTCTAATATTACCTGTCTCTTTTTGCCACAGAATGTAGCTTTATTTTGATGCAGTTTGTTTTTCTTTATATTAGTACCAAAGATGGGGAGGTACAATATGGAGGGAGAACCAGCCTATTAATTAATTTCCATAATTGCTTTTGTTTGCCAGCAGCACAGATTTAATACAAACTGATATAGAGTTATGTTACTACTGATACATGCAGGATTCCTGCTACTAAATGTATTACAGTGGTTAATTCCACTTTAATAGATTGATTTTCAATATATGTGTAATACTAGTGATACATGCAGGATACCTGCTAAATATATTACAGTGGTTAATTCCACTTTAATATATTGATTTTCAATATATATGTAATACTAGTGATGGCTCCCTCATCTGTTTACTGACAAAGTCTATATTGCTTAGAATATTTTACCTATGGGTTACGTTTGATGCATAAATCTATCAGTTTCTTATTTTATATTCTGTATTTTGCCTTATATGCAGTGTGCAGTATGTAGTATACATGTACCCTCAATATGTATTATATGTATTGAAAAATTCAAAAATAAAAAGCTAAAAAAACAGAATTTCCAGTGCCCAACATGGCCAAAAAAAGAAAGAAACTGGCCCCCTCTCCCAAATACTTGATTGGTCCAGTGAACAGACTGGCACATCAAAAAATTAAAAATCTGCTCCTTCCACCCCCCTCACCTGTTGGATTTGGTGTCCAACCCGGCCTGTCATGGGAAAGAAAATCTGTCCCACTACCACCAACTACAACAGGCCTGGTGCTTTATAAAGCACAGGAGTTAGATTCTAGATTCTAGTAGCACAGGGACTGTAGAATATAATAATATTTGGTTTTATATGATGACTTTCATACACACTGTATCCCAAAGGGTTTTAGAAGGTACATGAATTCCATACTGGTAGTGCAGGGAATGTAGATAGAAAATAATTTCTGGTGCCCAACCTGGCCTGACGGAATAAAAATAAGCTGGCTCCTAATTACCTGATGGGTCTGCTGACCAGCCCAGCCCATCGGAGAATTAAAAAATAATCAGTCCCCTGTCAGCCCAGTGGCACAGAGGGTTGAGGTATCTAGCTCACCCCACGTCACGCTGGCGACCTGGGTTCAGGAACAACCTCAGGTCATCGGGGACTGGCCGGGGGGAGGGTAGGAGTAGGACTGAGCTGCCTATCAGCAGCTGTCCTCTCCTAGGGTGGACACTGTCCCTCCCATAGTCCTGTTACCTTCGGGTGAAGGTCCTCTGGTGGCATAGGTGGGGAAAGGGGCAGCTAGTAGGGTGGGGCATTCAGCAGTGCCTGACATGTGCGTGCCTCCACACATGTACATCAGTGCCCTGGAGCCACATGAGCAGAGACGGCCAAAAAAGGAAAATTCCTACAAAAATGTAAATTAAAAAAAATAAATAAATCTTTCCCCCTCCCCCAACTACCTGACAGGAGTGATATGTAACCCAGACTGTCTGTGAATAAAATAAATGTGCCCCTTCCAACAATGGCACATCCAGTGCACAATGCAGCTAGTCAAGAAATAAAAATAAATCTGACCCTCCCAAAACTATCTGAAAGGTCCAGTGCCAATCCCAACCATCAGGGAATAAAGAAAGCAAACTGTTCCTCTAACCCAACAGCCAAGCAAGTCCAGTGTCCAATGTCAGGAAATATAAAATAAACTTGGGGAAAGAGAACATTGTTTAACCAGGAGTAGCACACTAAGCCGAAGCTTGTTTCCAGATGCAACCTGGGAACACAAAAAAGTTAAGTGACTTGCTCAGGATCACACAGTATGCACCTAGGTGGCTGTGGGATTCAAACCCAAGTCTTCAGATCTGCAGCTCAGAGCCTTAACTCACTGTACTCTACTGCCTCAATGGCAAAAAAATGGGCAGAAAATTTCCTGGCCTCTGATTGGCTGAGAACCTTGGCAAGGGGTAAATTTATGTGCCAGCAGAGACTGGGAAATAACTAGTACCTGCCCAATGTGCAACACCACAACAGAAAAAAAACAGGTTAGAGGGCTTGGGATTATAGTCCCTACTTTGCAGAAAGCTCGGGGATTTGTGTTATGTATATAAGGCTTTGCATAATGAATTACTATGGCAATCAGCAGGATTAGCAAAGAAAAAGAAACAAACAGGGCATCAAGACTGCATCCATTCCAGCTGAGGGAGAAATGTATAAACTACCAGAAGGGGAACTGGTTTAACCAGAGGGTGGAAGATGCATGGAACACACTGACTGAGAATGTAGTCAGGGCACCCAGTATATCATCTTTTAAAAATCAATTAGATGAGTATATTGTAGATAAAAACTGAATTTATCCACTGATATGTGGCAACACAGAAACGATTTTCTTCTTCTTCATTTCTTTTCAACAAAGCTGCACTCCAATCAGTTCCCTCTGCTTGCTGGTTAGGAATTCAAACAACGCAGTCTGCCACTTTCATTTCCCAACCCAATCTCAGAGCCATTGCCGACCACACTCACAGTTTGTCGACAACTCTTACAGCCACCTCACTCTCTAAACTAACAAAACTTTAAAAATAAAATGCTACAATTTAGAGCTGGCCTGGTGGTGCTGAGGGTTGAGGCGCTGGACGCCACACCTTGCACCACCCCGGCGACCCAGGCTCGGGTTGCTGGGGGTCAGCCAGGGAGGAGAGGATCGAGTGTCTGAGGACAGCCTCCTCTCCTGGGAGAGCGGGAAGATGACTCCCCAGCAGTAGCAACTCCCAGTGGAGACTGGGGTGCAACAGCTGGGGTGATGCACGCAATGGGTGGAAGTGTCGGTGGACATCCACAAGAGGGGTGTGGAAGCATGCTCAGCTTGCGCTGGACATCATTGCACATTCGCACCTCCAGGGGTCGCTTTCACATAAACAAGGAAATGCTCCGGTGCCTGAGGAGATGCCGAAGCACCTACCCCACACCCACTGCCGGACCCCACCTTCTCCCGATATCACTTGGCCTGCATCCGAACTCACCCATGAGACTAAATTGATGGAGTGCCTAAGGTAAGTCAGGGGGGCTGGTGGGGGACTTAGGATGCCAGGTTGGGGTTCCGGGGGAATCTGGGCCGAGGGGAGGTCTCAGGCAGGGCAGGACAAGCAGGTGTCTCCTGAGAAATGCCTCAGGAACTGGCGACCAGAGGAAAAAAGAAATGTAAAAATAAAATGCTACAGTTTAATCACAAAACTTTGTCTTGCTAACAGTCCTACTAGCAAAGGTACCTTCTACCAGCAGCACCCACTACTGGCAACTGTACTACTGAACGGGCTACTTTATCAAAAAAAAGTCTTAAAAAATAATTTTATCGTTATTTCTTTTACTTTTCAACATTTTTATTATTTTTATTTTATTTTCTACTTGCCCATTTTCTAAGTGCAATAATACCTGACAAGGTGGGCAGCATTGAGCTATACCAAACCTGCCTGGGGCTACAAAGCCCTCTGCTTGCGATGTCAGGCGTCATCACACCCCCAGAGCAGTCTGGTATAGCCCAATACTGCCCACTGTCAGGTATTATTGCTAGTCTAGCCCACTCCCCCAAGAACCTGACAGGTCTGGTGTTCAATCTGGCCTGTTAGGAAATAGAAAAAATCTGACCCCCGCTGCAGTACATGATAAGTTCCTTGCCCAGCCAAGCCCATGTATGAAATCAAATGGAGATAGGGATGAGCATCAGTAAAGCTGTGAGTGGAAGGTGGAATAGGTAGGTAATAAAACACTGCTCTTCCCATGCCCATCCATTCACGCTATGGTGAGGGCTCAAATACTACACAGGAGGCTTGGGGCTGCTGCTGTACTGCCGCTACCAGCCCGTCTCAGTCATCTCTGCTTCATCTGGTCTGCAGTGCAGTAGCATGGAAGACTGGTCAGAGGGCATATACTTCTGAGGCTCTAACCCCAAGTGAGAGTGAGCCTGGCTCTAATGTAGTAGTAAGTAGTAGTAAAAATTGTTATTCATCTGAGAAAAACAATGAATAGGTACAACTCAACTGAGGCAATCTCATTTCCAGCGAGAACCTTACTACATCTTAAATGTATTTGCAAAATCAAAGTATACAAACATTATCATCAATACACTATATAATTTAACAAACACAGTAACTATACATACATACATACACACATACATACGAGCATACAAATACCTAAGAATGTGTAAAAACAATTGAACACAAATAGACATATATACAGATGCCTAAATATGTGCATAAACTTTAATCAGATATAATCCTCAATAATTTTCCATGGGCTTCTTGAAAAAACACGATTTAATCATAATTATACAATGGTGTATGAAAATCCTGTAACCTCATTGGTCAAAACATGTCACATGACCATGGGTAAATCCTGCATAACCTACGGCTGAGAAATGGCATTTATAAAAATCATAATTAAACACATTTTAAATTTATTTTACACATGGGTTCATTATATAATCACAATAAGGCACTCCAGGGTGTGAGTTATTGGGTGATTTACCCACTTCTTGTGTGGTTAAGTCACTCGGCTGCACCTCGTGACACACCACACAAGGTGTGGGTAAATCCCCAATAACCCACACCCTGTTGTGCCTTATTGCTTAAATGTCCCACTCTGTCTCTCTCACTGTGTCCTTATCTCAGTGAACAAGCTCAGCTCTGCACTCTTCCCAATTTGCGCATAGGGATCATACTGCTATGCACGCTCCAACCCAGCTTGCTGCACAGCAGAATGGTCCGGTGCCCAACTTGACCAGTCAGGGAATTAAAAAAAACTCTGCCCCTTCCCCCAACTACCTGATGTGTCCAGAGACCAACATGATTGGTTAGAGAATAAACAAATCTTTCCCCCTCCCCTCAACAGCCTGACAAATCCCAAACCCTATCCAGCCTCAGGGAAAATAAAAAGCTGTCTTCCTTCCCCAAACTAACTAACAGGTCTGATGCCCAATCCAGTCCATCAAGGAATAAGAAAACTCCTGCACTCTCCCCCAAACTACCCAATGGATCTGATGCCCAACCCGCCCATCAAGGAATAAAAACTCCGCACTCTCCCCACAACTACCTGGCAGGTCTGATGTCCTACCTGGACCGTCAGAGAATTTAAAAAATGGTGAAATGGAAGGAGGGGCTGATATTTGTTGCTGGGGGATGAAACTAATTGCCTGTTGTTGGGTGGACTGTGTACAGTGAGGGGACCATTACTGAAAACAGTGCCACTGTGTCAACACCCTCCTGTGGGCACTGTGTACAAAAAATTTGTAAACCTGACATGGTCTGTGGTCCCTCATAACTACAATTATAACAGTGATACTGGTGAGACATTATGGCCTGCTACAAAAATAAACAAAGATAACATAATAATAATAATGATAATAATAATAAATTTATTTTTAAGGTGCCTTATCTATTGCCAAGGCACCTAACAATATAAAAAGGGAACAAAATCGTACAAACATCAGAACATCAGCTCAGTTAAAAACACATTAACAATAAATCAGAATAAACAAAACATTCAATTGGCTGGAAAGGCTTGGTGCCACAGAAAGATTTTTAAGCCCTGCTTAAATCCCTCCACAGTTGCACACTTCCGTAACCGATGGGGTAGAGAATTCCAAAGGGTGGGGCCTGCATACGCAAAGGCACTTACACCAGATGATTTCAATTTCACCCTTGGAATCTCTAACAGCCCCTCGTCGGCCGAGTGGAGTAATCGACCAGAGCAGTAAGGAACCAGGAGCTCTTTCAGATAGTCTGGGCCATGTCCATGTAGGGCTTTGAAAGTCAGTAAACTGACTTTAAAGGTGATCCGTCACTGTACTGGCAGCCTGTGCAGTTCGCGCAGTACCGGAGTAATATGACAGGATTGAGCAGATCCTGTCAAAATTCGGGCCGCCGCGTTCTGCACCAGCTGCAAGCGACGGATTTCTACCCCAGAAAGCCCTAGGTAGAGGGAGTTGCAATTATCCAAGCACGAGGACACAAAGGCGTGTACCAGAGTAGGAAGATCATCAGACGGAATCAGATGCCTAATCCTGGCGATGTTCCTAAGATGATAAAAGGATGTTTTGACGACAGCCAACACCTGAGAATATAGGGTCAGTTCATCATCAAAAACTACCCCCAGGTTACGCACCTGCTCAGAGGTTGGGAGTGAGACACCACCAAGAAAAATTCCAGAGGGCATACCAACACCCAATCCCCTATCTGATGACCTGGGTCCACCGCCAGTACCTCAGTTTTTCCGAGTTCAACTTCAGCCTGCTGGAATCCATCCACTCCTGGATTTCTTTCAGACAGTTATTAAAGACCGAGAGAGCTCCATCCTGGTCAGGTGCAAAAGAAAAGTAGAGCTGGGTATCATCTGCATAGCAGTGAAACCTCAACCCATACCTTCTTACAATGTCTCCGAGGGGTAGCATATACACCGCGAACGACATGGGTGACAGCACTGAACCCTGAGGCACCCCACATGACAAGAGAAATTGGGCCTGAAGAATGAACCCAGACACAACCTCGCTGTGTTCTACCCATGAGAAAAGATGTAAACCATCTGAGAACTGTTCCCGACAGTCCACAGATATGCCTCAGGCACCCTATCAACACCACATGGTACACAGTGTCAAAAGCTGAAGAGAGAGATCTAGAAGGACCGAAATGATACAGTTCTTCTCATCTCTCGCCATCGGAGATCATTGAGCACCCAAACCAGTGCTGTCTCGGTACTATGTCTCTTTGAAAACCAGACTGAGAGGTTCATAGATGTCATGGATGGTCAAATGGTTCTCCAGTTGCGCTGACACTACTTTCTCAATCATCTTCCCTACAAAGGAAGGTTAGAGATAGGTCTGTAGTTTGCGTGACAGTCGGGGTCCAAGGTAGCTTTCTTCAAGAGTGGCATCACCACCGCTCTTTCAGGAGCTGGAAACTCTCCAGATTCCAGGAGCACCAGACTATCTGCACAAGGACTGGACCGATGACATCAATACAACCCAAAATTAGAAGTTGGTCGAGGGTCCAAACTACAGCACATAGGGTGCACACTCTGGATAATCCGCATGACATCCATGAACTCCAGTCAACTGAAGGTACTTCAGGAAGGCTGAGGTACAGTGACCCTGCATTGATCAAAAGCAACTCCCATAGAGTGTGCTGGTTGAAGTAAATCTCCTGATGTCAGCCACCTTATTTGCAAAGAATCGAGCAAGCTCATTGCACTTAATTATAAAGGCTTTCCGAACATGTAGACAGGCAGGGTTGCACAGTCTGTCCATAGTTCGAAAAGCTGAGCTGGTCGATTCTGAGCAGCCGTAATCTCCCCAGACAGGAATTCTGCCTTCTTACGGTGATTGCAGATTGATAGACTTGATAATGGTCCATCAATCTAAGGTGGTAATAAAAGTACCAGCGAAATCTTTTTTTGTTTTCAGTTGTAGGCACAAACTGGATAACACCTTTCTGGGAATAGGGCCCTATGGCATGGAAACAACGCCAGTTGGCTGACCCTCCTTGTTCCCCATGTTGTGTATGGTAACATATAGCATTGATTTATTTATTGGAATCTCGATAACATCTTTGAGCTAAAGCTCGCTTACAAAGGTTCCATGTTGTAAAGCAATAGACAAGGTACGTGACATTACAAAAGAGATAGAGGTATATAGCAGGCAAGGCATTATGGTACATACAGATACAGATTCAAGCAAGTACAGTTAAAATACATCAGGTAGGAGAGGTCAATTAATAGTGGTAGCTGAGCTTTAGGGCATGCAGGTAGAGTTATGGAGGGTCAAAAGTGGTGGTGACCAAAGGAGGGAGGACAGAATAGATGAGAGCAGGGGAGGGTGGGGCAGAGACAAAGGGATGACAGAATAAGGGTTGAGTAGTAGAGGGTGGGATTGATAGGAATCTATCCAGAGTTATGTAAATAGGTGATAGGGCAGGGCTGGGTAATGTGGGGAGAGAGAGGGGATAAGGAAAGGGTTTTAAAGTGGTGGGTGAGGTGAGGGGGAAACCGGGGAGGGGTGAAAATTGGGGGATTAATATTTGTGAAGAGAAAGCAGGAAGGCGGTGACAAAGAGGGGACATGGGGGTAATGCTCAGTGGGGTCACACCAGGCAGGGGAGGAAGTGGGGGGGGATATGGGTGCTATGCAGGACAGATAAGCTGTCAATAACAGTAGGATTAGGCAAAGGTGATGCAGTCGCATTTACTAAGAGTGGCCAGGTACTGCAGCAGCTTGGCCTTAAATGGGTGTAGTTTCGTTTCCTCAATCAGCTCAGAGTTAAGGGAATTTAGCCAGCAGGGGGCCCTGTATTCGAAGGACCATTGCCCTAGTGAGGTCCGTCGGAATGGGATAATGAAGGCAGCTTTACTCGACCCCCCTAGTTAGTCTGGAGGAAGTGGAGTTTCTTAGCAGTTGCCTCACTCCAGGAGGAGCAAGACCGAGGGGGAATTTTTTAGCTAATAGACAAACTTGGTACTGAATTCTGCTATTCAAGTTTAACCAACCAGTGCTTGAGTATAGTTCACAAGTGTGAGTTAGATGGTCCACACCCAGGACTAGTCTGCAGGCTTTGTTTAAGACAATCTTGATTCGCCTAAGTGCTGTATCGGTACCAGCTCCATAGACTTCAGTCCATAATCTATGATAGAGAGCACAGAGCTGTTAACTGCAAGATTGATGGCACTGCCTATGCCGGGTAGAGCTGACCTAGTCTGGCACTAGCTACCTTGGCAACATGGTCTATGTGCTGGCTGTAGGAGAGAGAGCTGTCAAGGTAGAAACCCAAGGTACTTAAAGATGGTGACCATTTCCGAGTGTATCAAACTTGTTATTGTAGATATTGAGGTGATATGACTTATGACGGTTTTGATGGGAAGCAAAAACATTGTTTTAGTCTTAGTGTAGTTGATCAAGAGCTTAGACTGAAGGAACCATTTTTCCACAGCAGTAAAGTCATCTTGCATGCCTTTTCCGGTTCTTTTGGGAGAGTGACACGTGTAGAGAACAGCATCAGCTGCATGTGGAAGGATCTTATTCTGGCAGACTTTGGGGAGTTCATTTAGAAACAGGATGAACAGCAGGGGCCCAAACTGGAACCCTGGGGCACCCCTGTGTTGACATGCTGATGGTCAGATAGAACGTCAAGAATCTTGACCTGATGGGTCCTGTTAGAGAGGTAACTCAGGAACCAGCCTAGAGAGACAGAGGATATACCAATGTTAGAGAGTTGTGTGAGAAGCAAGTCATGGTTGACCATGTCCAAGGCCTTGGTGAGGTCAATGAAAGTGGCCCCCACCAAGAGCCCTCGGTCAAGTGCTTCATGGATATGACCGGTAAACTCAACCAATGCCGTTGAAGTACTATGTGCCTTCCGAAAGCCATGCTGTTCCTGGCATTGAAGGTTGTACTTATCAAGGTATGTACCTAACTGTTTGTGTATTATCCTCTCTAGTGCCTTGGAGTGGGGGGCAGAATTGAGACTGGCCTGTAGTTGGCCAGGCAGATTCTGTCCCCGCTTTTAAAGACTTAGGTGACCACCGCAGCTTTCCAGCATTGAGGGAAAATGTCAGTGGTTAGTGAGAGATTTAGGTTCTAGGTTAGATGGGAGACTAACACATCCAGGGTGAGAGCCACAATCTTTAGGGCAAGCGAGTCCCCACTGGATCTAGTGTTCCCGAGAACTTTTTCCAAGTATCTTTTTGCCTCAGTCGTAGAGATTACCTTCAGGTAGAAGGGAGGTGCTGTGTGTGTTGGAGGGATGTCAGTACAACTAATGGCGGAGCTAGGCACAGGTCGGAGATAATCTGGAGGAAGAACCCCACTAAGGTCTGTGAAGGCCTTGTTGAAGCCATCTGCAATAGTTTTGGGATCCTGGGTAATCGCACCCTCAAAGTTTATTTGCGATGGTGGTGATTTACGTGCTCTGCCTGTTAGGGTTTTATATTGTCCCAGAATCTGCGGCTGTCGCGCCAAGAGTTGTCCAGTTCACTTTTAAAGTGAGATCTTTTTGCAAGGCGGATGGCTTGAGTGCATTTATTACGTACTGCTTTGTATTTCTGTATGTCAGAGGGGGACCCAGTGCTCTTAACCCTATGCCACAGGTTATCTCTGACCCCCATGAGCTCAAGGAGCTGTGATGTGATCCATGATTTGCTTGTTCCTTTAATTTTCCTCATTTTCAGAGGGACAAAGATGTTGCAGGTTATGTTAAACTTGTCAATAAAGCACTCAAAAGCAGCATTCACGTCAGCGGCAGCATAGACCCCCTCCCAGTCTAGCTGGCAGAGGTAGGATTTTAATGAGACAAGATGTCCAGCTTTTATAATTCTGGAGGTTATTGTTTTTTGGGTGTTTCAGGGTCTTGTTTGTCCAGGAGCATAAGACTGGTGAGTGGTCACTGATAGAGTCAGCTAGCACAGTGGTTCTAGTTATTCTTCGTGGCCAGTTGGTTTAGTACCAGTCTATGTGAGTACTTGAACTGGTGCGATAGTTTACATGAGTGGGGGATTGAACGGTTGACCATATCTATGGTCACTATTCCATCCTGGTAAGGTGCAGCATCTGGGATAACCAATTTATATTAAAGTCCCTTAACATTATGATTTTAGATTGATGGCGATTACTAGATGAATAATCAAGTGCTAGTTTGAAACCAGCCTCTTGATCTTTAGGGGTATGTACACAGAGATTACAGTTAAACACTTTTCCTGGGATCCGAGTTGAACCTGGACGGAGAGAATTTGTGATCTTCCACCTTGGGTGGGATGGGAGTGCTCTGCATTAAATTGAGTCATTAATATAAATGACACATCCTCCCCTTGTTTCCCTGCCTGTCCACCCCGAAAGTTGTGTAGCCCCTCAAGCTGGTAGCAGGGGTTCTAGGAGTGAGCCAGGTCTCCACAACTGAGATAACATCTGGTTTATGTTGGGCCATCCATACCTGGAGAGCATCAAATTTTGCTAGCAGGCTGCATATGTTAAGAGATGCAATAGTTATTGCACCAGCCTTGCAGTCTGTTGGTGGTATTGAGGCACTAGTACTAGGTCCAGGGTTTGGGTGAACGTTCCCCCGAGAGTAGAAGGAGTAGCCAGACAATTCTAAGAGCTTGTAGCTTTACATGTTTCATAAGATAGGACTTGCTGTGGGAGTTGGTTATTTTATTCTTCACTTTTGTGGTGACTATCAGCATATTCAGCTGAGCCGGCAGGATAGTGGACGTATGTTTAACTGCATCCTCTGCTCTTGTGGGATGGCAGAGGGGTGGCATAGTGGGATTGCCAGAGGTGGTCTCAGAGCACCTTGTAGTTATGCGCCCGGAAGTTGGATTGCATTCCACATTATTTTGGAGCAGGGTAAGTCAAGTGTATGATCCTGCCCATTGATTAGGAAGGCTTTGTTTAGTTGTTTGCCTTGGACACTAGCAAGGACAGCGGTGCAGGAGTTTGGTGGGCAGCAGAAGTTGATCAGAGCAGATAATACTACCCTAGCAGAGAGGGTAAGGGAAGTCTGCTTAGAGAATGTTGGGCAGGAGGAGGTGTGAAGGGTTGGAAATGTATAAGAATTACTGCCTTTTGAAGGAGTTAATTGGGTGGCAGACACCATTGGGCTTATTTCCAGTCCTATAGGAGTATTCGGGCAGGATGAGTCTTTCCTGGGTTCCAAAACTGGCTCCACTGTCAGAAGGAATATGTAGCCAATGAGGAGAAGGTGGGCTGTGGAAGCCATCTCTTGGATTTATTACAATAGCTAATGAAACAGTACTATCTAGAGCTGTAAAACCGCAGCCAGGGAAACAGCAAGCAGGGCTTTAAGGAGAAAGTTTCTTATAGTGAAGATATCTTTAAGAGGAGGGCAGGATCAACAAAGATCAACAAAGGGGGTGGGGAGACAGAAAGCTTTAAGCTCAGAGTGCTAGTACTGGGAGCCAGTGGGGCAGGATGGGGTAGGGGAGGGAGGAACTTAAGTGTATTTAAGGGTTGCCTGGGAGGAGGAGGAGGGGAGGTTTCCAAAAAATTTGGCAGCCGGAGCAGCGGCCAGCGAGGCTGGAGCTATGTATAGGCCATACCTGATGCTTGATTCCAGGGGGCTGGTGGCAGCAGGCTCCTTGGTGCTCAGAGAGGCACAGAGTGGTGTCTAGGCATGCAGGAGGCAACCTGGTAGGTAGCCCAGACTGACACTGCAGTGTACCTTATAGAAACATAATCAAATGGCCATATTTTGCATAAGGAATGGGCAACCCTTTCCTCTAATTAGAGCCCCAAAAGGCTCTAAAACTGTATTTTCAAACATATTTTTCAAATCTAGTAACTTGCATATGTGAATATTAATGATATGTGCTAATTAATGTTATTTATTTGCATTTCACACTTCTAAATGTTTTTTCTTTCTGGAAGGATCTGTTTGGTTTTAAATTTTAGAACTGTCAAAATTAAGTAGTGTGGCCTTTCCTGTCCCTGTTATGAGAAATAAAATCTCAGAAGGGCTCTGATCCAAGATTAGGCAATCCATAAAGCTTGAAGCTCTCTTGGATACGAGACTCTACTCATTAAATAAACTACTAGTATATCAGTTCTTTATAATATCAAAATTTAGTTTCAGAGTACAGTCCCAAATCAGCTTAAATCAGTGTTTTGCAGTGCTGTACTACTTCATCAGACTGTTCTCTGACTCTTTATTTTCTGGATTTTCAGAGTACAAAGGTATGTGTTAGGACTTGTAATTACTCTACTGTAGTAATCTCTAATGTCTTCTTATTTTATGCTTCCTGTAACCTGAAAATTGGCTTTTTGTTCTTTTACTTCTCAGTTCATTCTTTCATCTTGTGCTTAATGACATTTTCAATTTTCCGATTTTAGAACTGGCCAGTTTTCTGGTGGGTTCTTATTGAACCCATTCTGCCCAAACATCGTTTTTTGACTCTGGAAAGCCAAGGACATGTTTGTTGTTGTGCTGGTAAGGACAAGGGTGTGGGTCTACAGGTGAGAGGGAGGTGTCCTTTCAATACCACTATTCCAGCTCCACTAGAGAAACCATGAGTCATCTGGCACCAACAAGTTCTGCAATGTGACTATTGCAAACATATATACTACACACACAGATCTGAAGTACAGACTGGACTAGAACTACTGAGTAGTTGACAGAAAGGAATGTAGGTACCTAGCTTTACCTTAAAGGTGTATTTATATTAAAGAGCTGGTAACACGTTCAGGAGAACTTTAACAAAACATATTTAGAAACAGTCTAGATTGTATTTCATATTAGTTCTGTTTTCCTCCTCCCAATTTTTTATTACTTAGGTTATTTGCATGACAGCAGGATCTTTGCTCCTGAAGAGTTTATCTGTTCCTGCTGCTTTCTCCCCTACCTGAAGTTATAGAGCACTGCTTGTAACCTCACAGTTACTCCCATGGCAACAGACTGTGATGTCACAACAGAGGACTATGACTTTACGTAGGGAGTAAGCTACTGAGGCAGAAGAACTCAGAATGAACTTCAAGGGATAAAGATCATATATTCATACATATTTTCTTAGTAATAAATTATGGGGAAGAGAACTATAACATATAAATGAAATGCAAACAGAATTATACCTAATTATTATGTTTTTCAAAGTTTTCTTTGAGGCGTCAGTAGCTCTTTAAAGGTATATTTATATCTCTTCATACTGAAAGTAACAGGATAAATGGGGAGAAAAAATAGGTTTGTAGGCAGTGTTTGTGACACTTCGAAACATGTCTTTAAAATTGTAACAGGTAGCATGGGGGGAAACTAGGTCAGGAAACTAGAACACCAGCTGGAGGCACCAGCTGACTCAGGAAGTCCCACCTGGGTGAGGTACCACCTGGTTTATAAAAGCAGACACTCCTAACATGTCCCCACACATGTTTGTGCCCCAGCACGAAGTGGAGCAGCACAGCAGTGGAACAGTAAGACTGGCATAGCAGGCATCCTAGGAGGAAGCAGGAAGTGAGAGACTTGTTGGTTGACTAAGGTAAGGTTCCTGGTTACTCTTGTTGTTCCATTCACTAGTTTGGGGAAAACTACAAACACCCAATAAAGGGACAGACTACAAAGAGGAAAAGGTAGTAAAAGTCTAGTTAAAAATTTAAGAGAGAAAGCAAAGTAGTACAGAACTAGGCTACAGTAAAAGGAGGTAATCCAGACAAGAAAAAGGAAATACCCTATCTGAAGTAAGGGTATAAATTCATTTACAAGTACTATGGGGAGCAGAGTTGGGAATGACGAGAGTTTTGCAGTGCAGTGGCTGTGGAGCTGCAGTCTTCAGGAAGATTTTCTGGAGATTGATGTGCTGCCCCATTTGTGGGCACCTCTCTGGGTTAAGGGTAGAGGTCTCTAGACTCCAGGCCGAGTTGATTAGCATTTGGGGGAACTCTTTCCCCCATCCAGAGGCTACCAATCCACCACCAATGCCTCAGAGAATGCCTGAAAGGAGGGTTGGCTGGACTGTGGTGGGTTCCAGAGGGTGGGGAGGAGGTAAGGGAATGCATCTCAGCCAGTGCCACTACAGAATTTGTTCACTGCCCTGGTGGGACGGGACTGCTGAGATGAGGCACTGGAGGTCGTGGTAAGGGAAGATGCATGGGTCCTTCAGAGTGGAGACCCAAAGGTGGGAGGAAGAGGACCCTGCAGAAGTGGAAACAATCAGGTGGGGACTCAATCATTGGGCTTAGTTTGGGGAACATCACAGGAGGGAAGGAGGGAGGTGAGGTGCCTACCTGGCACCTTGGCAGGGAGGGGGAGCAGATCCTTAGGATCACTAGGCAGCAGGGCAGGAGGTGAAACTGGATGTCATTGTCCACCTGGAGACAAATGACCTAGAAGAGGATGCAGCCAGGTGGTGCAGAAAAGGTTTAGGGAGCTGGGGAGGGGCCTGAAGCAGACAGCATTCATGGTGGCTTTCACTGAGGTGCTATATATGCAAGGCTAGGTGGAGGAGAGGACAGCTGGTTGAACGTATGGTGCAGGGAAGAGGACTTTGGCTACATCAGGGACTGTGTCCACCGAGGGACAAAGGCACAAAGGGGATTGTCTCCATCCATCCAGGAGGGAACGGCAGCCCTGATGAGAGGTTTAAATGCTACTGATGGGCATTTAAACTAGCCAGGAGGGAGGCAGAAGTAACAAAGGAGGCAGTGAATGCCTCTCCCAAATGATGCAACAGCAATGAAGGACAGCTCAGGGTAGGCAAATTCTCAGGGAAGTGTGGAGTATGGGTGGGAGAAGGAACAGGAGGGTCAAGAGGAAAATTAGGTGGAGGAAAATACTAGTGTAACCCCTACAAATGGGGTTCCTGAAAAGTCTTCCTCAAGCTTGCCTAAATGTTCTCTGCCAGGCTGGTGTCCTGTGTTTTAGCAGTTTAAATGTGATTGCCAGAGAGTGCCTGTATAGCCTCTGTGTACTGTCTCTTTAAGAGCTGCCTGGATTGCAGTCATAAGTAATCTGAGAGGGAGCTCTGTTGAAAGATGTAACTATTTGCTGAAAATCATTTAGAGTGATAATGATAATGTAGTTTGTCTAACCTGCCTTCTTTGCAGCAAGGACTGTTTTGTTTATCCCCACCATTTGGCCCAGGACTGCGAATGGGACCAATCAGTACTGGTGGGACCTAGAATGGAGCCGGACTACAGGAGCTGTCTGGAGTCAAAATCTGTAGGAATTGTAGTTTTGGGCTTTTGGCGCCTTTTTTGTGCCTGAAGGGGGAGCTCCTGTTATGACTGACAGATGAATCAGCCAACCGAACCTTTTGGATCTTGGGAGAAATTCCCAGGTTTGCTGCAGTTTGAGTCAGATCTAAATTGGGAGCTGAAAAAGCAACATGCTTGAGACTGTCAAGCAGCCATCTGAGTAGTTTTGTGCAGGAGAACTGAGGAAAGGCCTGAGTTGTGGCCTGCATGTCTGCCTGCTGCCCCTGAGAGGGAGAGAAGAGAATTATTTCGGACTAAATCCAAGTTTGTGAGAACGAAGTAAGCCACTGATTTTTGCCAGGCTCATACCTGAAGAAGACCAAAGATTTTGCTGAATGCGATCTGCCTGTCAGGATTTCCAGCTGCTTTTGAATCCCGGTTTGTGCAGAGACTTTGCGATCGTGACCGGAGAGTGGTTTGCCTGGTACAGTAGAATTTCCTTACATGTAAATGTGCTGTGTATTGAAAGTGGGTCGAGATTTGGTTCCCCACTGTGTGAACTGTATTCTGCTTGCTGGAAGCTTTATCCAGCCTAATCGGACTGAATCTGCGTTCATCTCCATTCAGCCTGGGCCATGCCACGCTGGCCCTGCCAGACTACCCCACTGCACAGAGAAAGCCACTGACGAGACCTGCCTGAGGATCAGCCCCTGCTTGACGCTTGAACAGGAACAACGCCTCAGCAAATCGTGGGCCCTGCTTCTCCTGGCACTCCAGATTAACCACCTGATGTCTCGATTTCGCCCAGCCTGTGTCCAGTCTTGGCCCTTTGGGTATTGTGAGTAATCATCAGGGTAGTGCCCTGCAACAACAGCCTAATCTGCAAGTGTGTCATCTGACTGTCTTGTTGTTTTTCACAAACTGAGCCTCCGCTCCAGATTACAATAGTGTGTGTTGTGCATGTTGTTTTCTTCCATCACAGGGCCCCAACCAGCTGCAACGTTCCTGGATAGCCCACCATTCTCCATCTGGGTACTCAGAGTGTGTAACTGTTTATGGACCCTGAAGTGCATGCGTAACTGTTTTATTGATAGAGCCTTTAAGCAAATTAACATGATTACACCCCCTCCCTTGTTCAAGTCCCTTAAATAAATCAGATCTAACTATTTTTCGCATTTACCCTGACTGTGGTTCCAGTTTGTGCAAGAGTACTGTACTGATGTTATTTGCTGTGTATAACCTTGTTTTATAGGGCGTGCCAGGGCCGAGCCAGAGGAAAGCTGTGGTGGGTGCAAACAGTGGGTACTTGTGAGGTGAATCAGGGTATTGTGAAAGTGATTATTCTATATTGTTCCGCCACTAGTAAGGAAAGAGGGGGTTACACTGTCCCGGAAGGCTGTGCCCAGGTTAGCTTGACCACTACCAACCCTGACCTCCAGGTGGAGGCACCGGTTTCAGAACCCAGACCTCTTAACCTGCTACTAGCCAAACAGGCGGGGTAGTAGCCCTTGGGATAGCACCACCTAGGGGTTACACTAGGGAAGGTTGTCAGAGGGAACATAAGGGGAAGAACAATACCAGTAAAAGAAAGAGGGAGGGAAGGATGGACTCAGGAAGGGAGGGCAAAGTAAGGGTAGGGAGGGACAACAGAAGTGGAGAGCCATGTGTGTAAACACAAGAAGCTTAGGAAGCTATTTATTTATTTATGTCTTTGGTAACCGGGTAAATGAGCTGATCCGATGGACCCTTTTCAGTCACAACCCGAGCCACAAGGTGGCATAACATGAGTCAAAACAGTACATACAGGAACAAGGGATAAACACACCTCAACATGAAGTGATGAAACAAAATGTACAGTAATAGTTGATTATATAAACAACAACAGCAAATAGTACAAGTATAAAACAGTAGCTACATGTGATTACAACAGTAGCAATAGTACAGGTAACAGGCAGTAGCTGCATGTGATAACATGAGGCATTTTAAGCTAACATCAGGTACCCAAACAAAAAGAGAAAAAAACAAAAACGCAGACTCAGACAAACAAATTTCATGGACTGCTTGTAGATCAAGGCAGAACCAGAGAGCAAATGTGCAAAAGTGCATTAAGATACTAGAGAGCTTAGGACATAAGAAAACAGAGGTGAGAAAGGCAGGGGCAGGGAGGTAGGGGCAAGCAGCAAACAGTCACATCTAGAGCATGGGCTGTTTGTAGGCCCTAGCATTGTTGTGGAGAGCAGTGACAAGTGGCTACAGTCAGGAGCCAGTCTTTTAGGTTTTTTTGAAGAACAGGTGGAAGGGGGACAAGCAGATGGTTGATAGGAGTCTGTTCCCTAGGGAGGAGGTAGAGACAGGGAACGCTTTACTACCCATGGCAGTGAAGATGCATGGTACTTCCAGTGGAGGGATGGAGAATACTTTAAGGTTCCTTGAAGCCACCCTGCCTGTTAGAAGAGATGAGTAGGGGGACAGGTGGTCGCTCCTGAGCGAATTGTCCAGTAAGCAGCCCATGGCATGGTTGAAACAACCTTGTAATGGGAGCCACCCAAGGGACTGGTAGAGTGCATAGTGATGGGTGGAGTAGGGAGCTTGAAGGACAAAGCGACAAATGGAATTGTATGTAGTGTTTTGTTGTGAGCATAATGTAGAGAACATGAGAGAGTAGACAGGGGAGCAGTGATTAAGGAGGGGCAGTAGATTATCTTGCGTGATGGCAAGGCGCGCTTCAGCAGACAGAAGTTGTTTTAGTCAGTAGGTAGCACTTAACTTCTGGTGGGTTCTCCACACAGTGTTGTTAATATACTCAGAGAAAGTAAGGGAGGGATCAAGGGTAACACCTAGGTATTTGAAAGAGAGGACTTTTTCAAGGGGGCGGGCTTACCGGAGTGAGTACATGGAGGGAGGAGTTGGTTTTGGTGACCTTAACAAGGAATGGTTTGGAGCCAAAGAGCATGGATTTTGTCTTCTTTTCATTGACCAGGAGTTTGCTGGAGAGGAACCATTGATGGGCAGAGACATAATTTTGTGTAAGGGTGGAGGAGATGGTTTCAAGTGGTTTATCGCTATGGTAGAGGACTAGGTCATCCACATCTTACAACTGAGATTTTCCGTGGGGAGTGTATTAATAACCATGGAAAAAAAGTAGCGGGCCAATAATTGAACCCTGGGGGGCTCCAATGTGTACAGGTAGGGCAGTATAAGAATCTTTATCTAACATTACAGACTGAGACCTGTTAGAGAGATAGCTATGGAACCAAGCAGTAGTTCCCATGAAGCAGCCAAAATGAAGTAGGGTGGAGTGCAGAAGGTGGTGGTTAACAAGGTCAGAAGCCTTTGATAAATCCACAAATACAGCACCTGTGGCTTTGCCCATGTCCATGTTTCCTAGAACGTGGTCAGAGAAAAGGGCCAAAGAAGAGGAGATACTGTGGTGCTTATGGAAACCATGCTGGAGGGAACATAGGAGGTTATACTTTTCTAGGTGTTCAGACAGCTGGAAGTATACAATTGTTTCCAGAAGTTTACTTAGGTGTGGGAGGAGGGAGATGGGTCTGTAGTTTTCAGGAGACAGGGGATCACCGGCTTTGAAAATTGGAACCACATGTGCATGTTTCCAGGAGTCAGGCACAGTGGATGTAGAAAGGGTGAGGCTAAACATGAAAGTGAGGGTTTTAACTATGGCTGGGGAGATAAGTTTTAGAAATGCGGGGTATAGTCCATCACTGCCAGGGCTTCCTTTGGCTGAGAGAGACTTCAGGAGTTTGGTGGTGACACTCTGACCAATAGCTCTGAAGTGGAAAGAGGGGCAGGGCAGTATTAAAGAAGGAGGAGGGGGAGCGGTTTGGTTGGTTGTTCAGGCCTGGGGGAGGCTGGGAGGGAGTTTGCTGAGATAGGAAGATAGGTCAGTGAATTTTGTGTTAAAAGTGTCTGCAATCTCAGCAGGATCAGAGATGGGGACAGAGGGGAATGTGAGTTGAGTTATTTGTCTGTTGGTCTTGAGGTTTAGAAGTGACCCAATGGAGGCCCAGAAACTACGAGGATTGCCAAAGTTGTTACTTTGTTGGTTAAGGTAATATTTGCACTTGAACAATTTGGCAGTCTGTTTACAGGTATTATGAGTCGCTATAGGCGCTCAGAGTTGGGGGAGGGGACACCTTGTACAGTATACTTTCCATTTACTATCTCTGTCTTCATTAGTGCCAATAGTTCCCTGGATAGCTAGCGGGTACAGCCCCTCTTACCCTTCTGGTTGTGAGAGGGAAATGTATGTCCTCTAGTTGTTGGAGGGCAGTGGTAAAGAAAGTAACCATGGATGTAGTATTGTTGTGCAGGTAGAGGGTGGACCAATTTATTGCCCTAACATCTTTGAGTACAGATTCATGATCCTGGCAGTTAAACTTTTTGAAGGACAGGCGTTTGTGGGGAGGGCGGTTAGATTTGGTGGCCAGTATAATGTAAGCTGGGGTATGATCGCTAATAGAGTCAGACATTGTGCCCACCTGGAGGACCAAGTCTACCCTATTCATGGCAACCCAATCAAGGAGAGAGTGGTTTAGAGAATGAGCATTGTGTCTGGTAGGAGAGGAGAAGACTTACTCCAGATTATGTGCTTTCAGTAGGGTTGCGTAGTCTCGTTCAGGGGCACCTAACCAGTTAAGGTTGAAGTCCCCAAGTACAGTGGTATCTCTTGAGGGTGTGATGTGCCCTAAACCATCTAGAACATTGAATAGGCCCGGGATGCCTCCCAAAGGGGAGTTATAACAGCAGCCTAGATAGAGTTTTTTAGATGCAGCCTGCATTATCTCAGTGAGGAGCCACTCACCGGGAGGTTGGGGTGGAGCAGCTGATGTGGTGGTGGCAGTGATGTGGTCTTGTACATACAGTGCCATGCCCTGCCCCCTTCTTCCTGGTCTGTCTAGACATAGGAGGGAGTAACCATGGAATTGAAAGAGGCATCAGAGTGGTATGGTTTCAACCAGGTCTCGAGAGACCTGCAGCTTGTGCAGGGATACCCACGCCCAAGCTCAGGAAACTTTGATAGTAGGCTACAGATATTCATGTGGGCAACTCTGAGGCTGGATGGTCTTGCCCAGGTGGTGTCAGTGTAGTCGATATGGGTGTTTATGTGGTCCAGGTAGCTTTCTACATCTCCAGCAAGGAGTAGAAGGAAAAAGAGAGGACAGGCAGGAGGGAGCCAGTGGGGAAACTGGAGAGCAAGGGAGAGTACACGTAGGCAGAGCAAACGACGTTCATAGTTTGACAGCAATGCAAACAGGACTGAATCCATAAGAGTAAGTTCATACCTGACCATGATGGGTGCGGGGGTCAGAGGGTTTGTGTAGGGTGGAAAAGGAGCATAGGCTTTGTTGATCCACAGCAAGTATCGAGGCACAAAAGTCAGTTGCCAGTAGCAGGCTAGTCATAGAGGCCATCACAAGGAGGATTAGATATGTATTTATTTTAGTTTTATACTTGCGAGAAGTGACCAGAGAAAAATAAATTGTAGAGGAGTTTTCCAGGTCAGTAGAGTTTCATGCAGTAGTAGGTATAAGTGGTCACACAGCAAGACAGGAAAAATTCCAGGGTCCACCTAACGAAGGAAGGATCTCTTAGGGTTAGACCAGAAAAAGAAGGCATTAAAGGTAATTGGTAGCAGGTAAGGCGGACAAAGGTACACTGATCAGGGGGCACTGGAGTAGACAGACGCTTGGTACCTCAAGTGGTTAAGAATAATTAAAAGAAGAAAAACTAATGGGAAGATTGAACATTTAGTAAATTAGCCAGACAGCATGGGAGCACAATAGAGAGCAGTAGACTTAGAGTGATTTAAACGGTGAGAAAGTAGAAATAATAAAAAGGAAAGAAAGAAAGAAAGGGAGGGAAAAGAAAGGAAAGGGAAGAAAGGAAGGAAGGAAGGAAGGAAGGAAGGTGGGTGTGTGTGTGGAGAGGGTAAGAGGAAAATGTGGCAAAAACTGGGTAAGGCTGCTTTCAGAGAAGCACGGAGGGAGGTGGGGAGTCCAGTGAAGCAAGACAAGAGTGTCGTGGGTGGGGGTGGCAAGTGTGACACAATTTCACAGTGAGAAACAGTCTCTTAAGAAATGTCCTAGAGTTTAGCAGCCGAAATTTTTCTTGGTTTAGGACCACAGAGATAGAGCAGTCGGGCAGTCCAATGAGGAGACCAGGACAAAACTGTGTAGCCAATCAGGGCAGAGGTGTAGAAAAGCACCAGAAATTCAAAGAGGCGAGGTTGCAAATCAAGTCCATACCTTTGCTTGGAGGATGGCGAGCAGTCCTAGAGGCTGGCAGGCAGTTAGTGCAATGGGCGGCAGCTGAAGATAGGGTCGTACACACCGCTTCTTCACAAGAGCACTTGGTCAGGGCAAAAGCTAGAGGGGAACAAGGGAGAAGCAACAATATTAATGGAGCAGGAAATTGGGGTGGGGGAGACTGGTGGCAGACCGTCAGGAGGGGACAGGGGCAGACAGAGAGACAATAGAGGGATTAGTGGGGCAAAGGAGATAGTGATGGGGGATGCAGAATGAAAGAGGGAGGAGAGCGTAGCTATGCACAGCGCCACTACCAAAATTATAGTGGGTGTGAGTAAGCAAGAAAGGGCAGGGGCAGAAAAGTAAAGCAGATTAGGACAAAAGAAAAGCAGGGCAAAACGGATGCAAATAATTAGGCAGGCTAAGCTAATTACACTGACTAGCTACAGCATTTCAGTAAGTTAAGTAACACAGGTTGGCAAAAAAAAACAGTCTGTTAAGAAATGTCCCAAGGTTTAGCAAGCTGGCATGTTTCTCGGTTTAGGACAAAACAAAATTACTGACCATAAGGCTCCCACTGCAGAGGCAGATCTGGATCTGCTGGCCATAATAGGGTCATGGTGAGCTAAGAACCACAGCTGGGAGGTGGCCATTTCAGGTTATACTATGTTCTGGAAGGATATGACAGGAAGGAAGGGGGGTGGCTTTATATATAAGGGAAGGCATTAAGGCCATGGAAATACTAGAATACAGAGGGGAAAGGGGGGCTGGCGGTTCTTTCGTTTGGCTTGGAGATGGGGTCCAGGGCCTTTATATGCATGGGGAGGTTTACAGGCCGCCAATGTGGGAAGAAATTGGACTGGGTTTTGGGGGAAGCCATAGGTAAAATGGCAAGCAAAGGAGAAGTAATAATTATGGGTGACTTTAATCTGCCAGATGTGGACTGGAACATCCAGGCTGTAGTTACAGATAGGAGCATGGTCATCCTAGACTCCCTGCAAGGGATATTTCTCAGGCAGCTGGATAGAGAGCCCACTAGGGATGGGGCAGAGCTGGATCTGGTACTTGCAAACAGGAACAGCATTGCAGACATCACAGTGGGTAACCGTCTGGGTACAAACGAGCATCGTACAGGGTGGTTTGACATATGGATCCAGCAGGAGAAAAAACACACTGGGACAAGTGTCCTGGACTTCAGAAGAGCATATTTTAAAGAGATGGTAGACTGCCTTAGGAAATACCTTGAAGAGGGGATAGCCAGGGAGGGGGGTGGAGGCACAATGGAATAGAATAAAGGAGAATAACAAGGTAACAGCAAGCTGTGATGATAGGATAAGAGGATAAAACAAAGCGACATTATTATTAGGTAACGTCACTTTATCAAGTGCAAAAAAATGTATATTAATGTAAGATTCAGTAATGTATAAAGAGCCATAAATTTAATTAGACTGAATAATGGCAGGACATCCAAAAATAACAGCTAATGTTGTTATATTTCAATGTCCTGCCATTATTTGTGAGTGTGATTCAGTTTTACGGCACTTTAGCACATTTGCACTTTTGATCTTGTATGTTTTTTTGGGTTTTTTTTTTGCACTTAATAAATTGGGGCAGTTACCGTAAGCTGGTACCAGCTTTGTTTTGTCCTGTTACTCGTAGCAGTGAGCCACAGCACAGTGTGCTCTGGAGTGGTGGGTTGCACATTTTGTAATGGTAATAAGCAAGGGTAAGAGGAAAAGAGGCCACTGTGGTTGTCAAAGGAGGTGGCTAAGGTGTTAAGGGAGAAAAACAGCTTCCAGGAGAGTACAAAGAGACCCCAATGGAGGCAGACAGGGGCATATCTTGAGAAACAGAGCGAGGCAGGAAAGCGGGTGAGAAGAGCAAAGACTTGAACTGTGGAAAAGATCACGCTGGCGGTCAAAAATGGGATAAGATTTTCTTCAGGTACATGACCAAAAACAGGAAGTCAAGGGTGGTATAGTAAAGATTAGGAGAGAAGGAGTGGAGGACTGTGCAGAGGAAGACCAAGAAAAAGCTAAAATTCCAATTGCATATTTTTTGCTTGGTCTTCAGAGTGGAAGGGGAATACAGGCCATCATGCATTAATAGGCACCAGGGGAAGTAGACACAAGTCCATTTACAAAAGAGAGAGTCTGCTGAGGGTTAGAAACCCTTAAGGAGAACAATGCGATGCAGCTGGATGGGATTCACCCAACAATACCTAAGAAACTGAGCACACTGCTAGCCGCCCCTCTACCAACACTGTTTAACACCTTATTAGAGACTGGGGTGGTTCCCAAGATATGGAGGAGGGCCAATGTGGTCCCTCTGCACAACAGCGGTGGCAAGGAGGAGGCCAGCAATTACAGACCAGTGAGTCTCATATCAGTGGTAGAGAAGTTAATGGAGTCCCTGCTAATGGAGACACTGATGGAGTACCTGGAGACATTTACTTATTTATTTATTAAATTTTGGTGACCGGGTAGGCCCACTGAGCCCCAAAGGTCCCTTTTTCAGGGGTGATCCAGGAGAACAATACAAGTTATAAGAATGAACAAGGAATAAGGAACATTTGGGTCATTGTGAGTTACATCATGAGGTGGTTACAGTAAAGAAAAATAGTGGATACAGGCATGGTTACAGGCATGGTAGAAGAAAAGCAGTGGATATGGGCTGCAGGACCACCAGCAGCACAGTTTCAAAGAGGGGAGGTCATGTCAAATGAATTTCCATAGATTTCTTTGACTTAGAATCTAGGGAGGTGGATCGGGGGAGGGCAATGGATGTGGCCTATCTGGACTTCAGTAAGACCTTTGACACTGTACCACACAGGAGGCTGATAAAGAAACTCTGCAGCTAACCCAGTCTGCTGGCACAGCAGTAGAGCTACCGCTCGCAACAATGCCTACCTGGGTTTGGGAATGAGCCTGGGCCATCAGAGGACTGGAAGGCAGGTGAGGACAGTAGTACATCCCACAGGACACTTTTCTCCTCCAGGAAGGGTGGGTTCCATGTCCTGCTGCTTTACCACCACCTGAGTGACCATGGGTAGTGGTGTAGGATATCCGTGGCTTACTGGAGGGGCGTTGGGAGTATGGTCTCGGATTGGCTGTATCAGGTTTACAGGCAGCCTATCCTGCTGCATGCTCCTGGCAGGGGGCAGAACATCAAGAGCGGGGATAATGGAGGCGCAGGTTCAGGCATAGGCCTCTGCCAGCCCACTGCATACGCCCCCGGATCTGCACCACCATTCAGTGGGGACACCACTAGTCTTTACCTCCACCATTGGTGATCAGGTGTCTGTGGGGTAGAAATGCTGAAGGAGCTGAAAATGTACCTGGCCCTGGAAGGTAAGCCAGGGGGGCATCACAGCAGTGTATCTCAGGTGGGCTGGTGGTCCCATTGAGTGGCTGGCAGGATCTTGGTCGGATGGTATATAGGTGTTGGCAGCAGGCAGAAGGAGGTCCTGACCTGGCCCGAAGACAGGAGGATAAACAATATTCAAAAAAAAAAGAAACTCAGCATCCTGGCAGTGGGGAAGAAGGCTACATGTCAATTTGTTATGGTCAATCTGCTCCTCGAGAAGTTGCTCTGGACCAGGGGTGTTGGCAGGCATATGCACTGTACTCAGCAGAGTATAGTAAAAAAAATCAGGCAGGGGCAACAAATCAGGCAGGGGCAACAAAAAGAGGAAAGCAAGGACATTGTGAGTCACATTGTGTCTGTGTCATGCTAAGCCCTTTTGCCTTTGTTGTTCGCTATGGGGCACTGATGCCTCCAACTAAATAAACAAATAAGAATAACTTACCAGGAAAGCAGAAAAACAAATGAAGAAGAAATACAGGAAGAACCTGATTAGTTGAATTCAGACATGGCAAACGGTGGGGGGGGCCTATTGTTAGTGTGGTGTGGCAGTGCAATGAGCGCATATTTTGTTTATGTTTACATATTGGGGGAGCAACAGTGCATCAGTATTGAGTACAAGTTTAAAATTCTGGCTACACCCTGCTCTGGACTATTAGCTCTGGCATCAGTTGTGTCCCTGTAAGAATCATTCCCTGACAATTTGCCTCCAGCATATATATTATAAAATAAACTCCAGGTGGGCGCAATTCGCCCACCGGATAAGCCAATATGCTCGAGGGTTGTAAAAGTAGAAGTTGTACTGTAATTGTTGTTGGAGTACCTTACAGTACGTTATATATTGGGAGCGAATAGTATGGGAACAAATTGGGCAGGGACATGATTGACACCAGAACTAGAAGACCGGTGCGACTTCTCGTGGAGCAGGTTGGCTGCAATGAATTGACATGTCCTCACGGGAGAAGGTGGTCAGTTGAGTATCTATGGAAAGATAAGAGGCAGAGGGTAGTGGTAAATGGCAGTCACTAGGAGGAAGGGAGAGTTATCAGTGGAGTACCAAAGGGATTGGTACTGGGCCTTGTCTTCTTCAATATCTTCATAAGTGACATTGCTGAGGAACTGGAGGGGAAGGTGTGTCTCTTTGCAGATGACACAAAAATTTCCAACAGGGTGGACACCAAGCAGGGGGTAGAGAGAATGCAAAGGGATCTGGGGAAACTAGAGGAGTGGTCTAGGTAGTTGCTGCTGGATTTCAGTGCCAAAAAGTATAAAGTCATGTACATAGGGTGGGGAAACCCAGAGGCTGTGTATACAATGGGGGGAGGGGTTACTTACAGTTACCAAGGAAGAGAGGAACCTTGGTGTAATCATATCTAATGATCTCATGGTGGTAGGTCAGAGCGGCAAGGCAGTAGGCAAGGTGAGCCAGGTGCTGGGGTGCATGGAAAGGGAGCTCTCTAGCAGGAGAAGGGAGGTGGTGTTGGCTCTGTATTGCCCCACCTGAAGTACTCTGTCCAGTTCTGGAGGCCACACCACCACAAGGACATCAACAGAGTGGAAGCAGTCCAGAAGAAGGTATTAAAATGGTGAGGGGGTTGCATGAGAAACCATACAAGGAGATGCAGTGGGAGCTCAACATGTACTCCTAGAGAGAGCAAGCAGAGACATGATTAAGACCTATAAGTACCTCAGGGTGAACAAGGTGTGGGAGGGGAGTCTCTTTCACAGGATGAGGAGAACCAGAACTCAGAGGGTATGCTTTTAAGCTTGGGGGGGGAGTTTAAGAGGGATATGAGGAAATACTTCTTCACAGAAAGGGTGATGAAAGCCTGGAACAGCCTGTCAGAAGAGGTGGTGGGAGCAAAGACTGTGTGAAACTTCAGACATGCATGGGGTAGGCAGATGGGTATAATTGATAGAGGAAAGGGAGGAGGGAAGGACAGATGTGCTCAGATAGAGTCCAGGGTATAGTGTTAGGCAGGGAAAACGGCAGAATAGATGGGCCTACTGGTCCTTTTCTGCTCACACATTCTGTTTTTTATCCACATGTACATTAATGACGATTGTTGGATGTAGAAGTCAGCCACAAACATCTAAACTGCATACAGTAGTAACATAGTAGTTTATAGTCTGAAGGGCTCTAAGTCCATCAAGCATCCCTCCCGCATTGCTTTATAAACAGAGACCAACAAGCACACTGGAGATATGTAGTGATTCATAGAGATGTCCCACCCACCCTCATGCTATTCTTCTTCTCCCTACAGCTGTTTCACTCACTGCGTTGCACACTGCACTGTGGAGGCCCCTGCTCCCTCATGTGTGACTCTTGGTCATGCCAAATCAGATGCCTCTCATTGTAAGTAAATACAGTTTTTTATGACTCTGAAGTGCCTGAACATTTTCTGCTTAAACACTGTATTTGAAACCTGACATGCTCTATTAGTTGAGAACACAGCCACCAGGCTTATGACATCCACTGAAATGCCAGACCATATTACACCGGTGTTGCATAAACTGCACTGCTGTCTCTCAGATGGTGGACTGATTTTAAAGTATTAAGGCTTGATTTCAGTATCTTCAAGATTTTGGGTCCTGCCTACAAAGATGTGCCAACTACTTCTGGTTCTTTTTTTAACAGTTTTTGTTTTCCATTTCTTTCTTTATCTTCTGGGAACCATCAGCCAGGACCTAATTCAACAACAGCCAATGCCACCTACCCGTCCTGAAAGCTCCTCCATTCTGAATCTCCCCTGGGACTTCGGGGCACTTGCATCTCACCACTGTGTTGGCCCTTTGGTTTGCCCCTTGAGGCAGGGTCCTGCCTTTACCTCCTTGGTGGCTTCTCTTACAAGGTCCAGCCATCCACAACAGAGGTCTACCCAAGGCCATCTTGGGGATCCAGAAGGAGAAGACCAAATGGACGTGGGGTGCAAGTGGAAAGTCATCTGCCAAACTAATTACCATTTTTCCCCCTTTTTCATCCCACTCGAGAGCATGCTATGTGTCATCTGGTGCCAGCATGACTGATACACTGGCACTTGTACTCTTCTCTCCCAGTGTACACTGCACTTTCCCACAACTATACCACCATCTATAATCACCCAGCTGGTGGTAATGCACTTCGACATGCATTCCTCCCTCCATGGGTGAGAAGAGCACCCTCTAACATGCTCAGTCCTCCTTCCCCTGCTGGCCCTCCAACAATCCAGGCTCAGGGCATAAGCCTGGGTCACTGGTATCACAAACGGCAGCCCTGCATCTGCTGCGCCTCCAATAGGGCGTCTCAACATAGTTTCTATTCAAGTTACAGAAAAATGAAAAAAACAGCAGCACTACAACCACATACAAACACCCGGGGAGCCAAAAATGTAAGACTTAGATACTGAATGTTCGAAAACCAGTCAGAGTGCATACTCAAAGATATCACAATACGAAAACTGCATGCACTCACTTGCATCCACTCACATCTTTTCTGGATGTAAGGTAGTGCACATGGTTTTCTTTTTGTGATATTGTTTCTTTTTACTGCTGGCACGACGTTGTTTTAAAGAGTGGCTTTTTGTGCTTTGATACTCAAAGATATGTTCATTCTTTGAACTATATACAGTATAAAACCTGGCATCTCCAAAGCAGATTGAGAACATGAGGAGAATTACGGAGAGAAAAAAAATATCTTCTCCATAGTATGCTACCAGTCCTGCTAGGAGGGGAATGTACTATAGTTTTCAACCATAGGTGTGTGATGCCCTTTCAAGCTGCCACCCAAAGGACAGCATACAAACACATGTAACACCCCTATTCCCTGGGGTTACTAGAATCCTATTAGAGTTAGTGATAGGCAGGGAATGCAGCTAGTGATTATCCAGTAAATGGACTTTCACTCTGTCCCTCTCTGTTGTTGGTCTCAGCTGAGAGCTGGAGAGGTGTTGTCACCATAGAACTCTCACAGCAGCATAAGCCACATAGCAGTTGCTGTGAGTGGGGATCTTAGAATTCTAGAGTCAGTCTTGTTTCAGAGTCTATAGTAGGAGCTCAGAGAGTGAGCAGCTCAGAGTGTGTGGAGTGCTGTTTTTCTCACCTTAGTGGAGGACTGCCTGTTCCTGACTAGTGAAGTGGTGGAAGCCATCTCCAGGGATTCTTGTTCTTTATCCCAGTGTGGGATGAAGGGACTGCTATGGATTTCATGGGCAATCCCTGATCCAACCCAGAACTTTGTGAAGCTGCCTTTTGGTCAAGATCTGTGAGTACAGTTTGTTTCCAGTTTTGCCAGGAGTATCTGCTTGGTTTTAAGGTGAATTCTCTGACAAAGGGACCTTATCACCATTTGGAAGTTTTAAATTTGACTGACCACAGTGGAGTCCAGTATGTGACCGTCCATGTGAGCAGAACTTTTACTTTGGCACCCTGAGGTGTTTTTATTGATGTTAAGTGTGAAATACATTTCTAGAAAGCATCAACAGTGACATTTTGGATAAATGTGAGATGTATTTTCCAGAGGGATGGCGAGTATGAACTTGGAAACAAAAGGTGAGAGACCTCCCATCTGGAGTGACCAGTTTAGCACTCTAGGTTCTGAAGGGCACCTGTGTTTTTCTGTCAGTGTATGTGGCCAATGCCTGAAGAATTTCTACCCTATTGAGTGGGTTTTCTCCAGTTGGGCCTTGAGTGCTCAGTCATGGTCAGAGTGCCACAGTTATCCTATGTTAAATGGGAAGTGTCCAAGTACTGGCCATGTGCCATTTCAAAGGAGTTTGGTGTGTTCACCTGTGACTAGTCCACATTTTCTACAGTAATCCTATGCTGAATGGGAAGTTGGAGTTCTTTACTTCAGATGTCTGCAGTTACCATGTGTAAACCCTTGGGATCCATCTTTACTCTGTGTGTTCCTACTTTGTTACGAAATAAAGCCACACTCTAGAATCCCAGCCTGGTATGGACATTCTTGTTATTGCTTCCCTTGTGGAGTTACTTGGGTACCCCGTCCAGAAGCGCAAACCTAGCATAGCCCTTAGCAAACGTTCTCTCCCCAGGACCTTGGTTTGGGCATTGGTCCATGTGTGTGTCTTGTAACCAGACAAAACCTGTATTTCTTCTACATCTGAATATCAGCCTCAAGTGGTGCTTTGTACCCCACCCCTCTCTTTTCCCCTAGACTATGGGAGGTGTTGCTGCTGGTTAAATAAGGGGCCAGTGGGGGGGTAGATATACAATTCATTTTGGGCTCTTAACGAAACAGAAAAGGAAGGCAATATGAAATACAGAGGATCCAATAACCATGGGAGAGAAAACAGGCCAAGAATTTCAGTTGACACCCGAAGTTAATATGGCTGCAGAATTGGGTAGGGTCAAATGATATAATAAATGTTTGCTCTTTTGCCAGCTTTGTGGTATTGAGTGGAGGGGGTGGCTCTGGCATGCTGGTGAGCCGGGTTTGTTCCCGAAGCTGGGACATCAGGAGCAGAGACTGGCAGGAGGGTTAGAGCCTCTTTGTGACACTCTTCCTGGGTAGGGAGGTTTCCAGGCACCACTCATGCAGCAGCACCTAAAGGAGGCATGCGGTGTGCCATTGATGCATGGGTGACCATGCAGCATCAAACCCCTCCTCCCAGGGTAGTCATGAGGAATGCCAAGCAAATTAGGAGGTGGGTGTGCTAAACAAAAGGAGAAAATCCCACCCATTCAGTGCATGATGACCATTGCTGAGTGCCAACCATGTCCACTGAGCTACGTGGCATACCATTGCTCCCCTCTCATCAAGCACCGCCAACTACTTTTCATTTCCTCCATGTGCAGCATCAGCAATGCATCTGGGGAGGTAAGCCTAGGGGTGTTGGCGGCCACAGTTCTCTGAAGATGTGGTCAAGCAGGAGCGCCAGTGGCATCACATTGACATGACAGGAACTGGTTCAAGCAGTAAGGCATATAGCCAATGAGGAGGAAAGAAAGAGAGAATTTTCAAAAAAAGATATTTGCCGTTTCCATATCACAACTCTTCTAACATTTGGTATCCCAGCAATGCTCATACTTAGCTTGAATTACCAGGGTTCTAAAATGAGTTAGTGCAGCTAGTCAAGGAACCCACTGGGGATGGAGCAGTACAGGACCTGGTGCTTGCAAACTGGGACAGCACTGTAGACAACACAGTGGTAGTCTCCTCGTACCAGTGATCATCATTTAATGTGGTTTAATATTTAGACAGGAACAGAGGCATATCACATGAGGACAAGGGTCCTGGACATTAGGAGGAAGGGTTTTAAAGAACTGGGAGACAGCCTCAGAAACTGCCTCATAGTGGGGGATTGCTAGGGTGAGGTAGTAGAGGCACAGTGGGGAAAAATAAGGAGGGCATAATTAAGGAACTGAACTTTGCATGAAGGAAGAGAGTAAAAGTAGAAGGGGAAAACACCGTTAAGTTTCTCTAGGGAAGTGGCCATGGTGGTGAAGGAAAAGGGTGGCATTGAGGAGGTATAAGGAAATGCAAAGGAGGAAGACAGGGAAACATACTAAGTAAAACAGAAGGTTGCAGGAAAGGTAGCGAGGAGCAAAGGCACAGACAGAAAGAAGCCAAAGGGATAGCTAAAGGAAAAAGACTTTCTTCAGGTACAGAAGATGAAAGCAAGGAGAGGGATAGTGAGGGTAAGGAGGCAAAAGGGAAGGCTGTGCAGAAGAGGATCAATAAAACAGACACAGGCTGGCCCAGTGACATGGAGGGCTGATGCGATGGGCTCTACCTCCTGCCATAGCAATGACCCCTGTTCTGTGATGAGCATGGGTCGCTGAGATCATCCGAGGGGGAGCTCTGGGTGAGGATCAGACGGCCGCCAGGCAGCTATCCTCTCCAGCTTGGGGAGTTTGGCTCTCCCTGTCTTTGATCGCCACCATGTGGAGGCATGGTGGTGGTGCGGGCATTGGAGGGGGCTAGGCACTAGGTCAGGGGTGGAGGAGCAGAGTTGTCTCCGCCAAGGTGTGCGGCGTGCCTCCACGCATGCCTGACCTTCTCTGGGGCTCTGGGAAATATGGGGAGAAAACTGGTGGAAAAACTGGGGGTTGGGGCTTAATGAAGCCCCCCAGCTCGCACTGACAGCTCACCTGGGAGCTCAGAGGACTGAGAGGTCAGAAGACTCAGGACAGCTGCAGTGCCGATAGTGATGGGCTGATACAGCCGCCTGGCCTGCCAGACAAGCATAAATGAAAGGATAAAAAAAGAAAAAGCAAACATCCTGAACAGGTACTTCTGCTCAGTCTTCACTGTGGGGGGGGGGGATGGACCAACAGGGAGAAGCAGGGACGGGGGGGAGGGAGGCAGACGCAAGTCCATTTTCAGAGGAAAGCATCCTGAAGTAACTTGCAGCTGTGAAAGAGGACAACGCTATGGGACCAGATGGAATACACTACAGGGTACTCAAGGAACTCAAGGAGGTGCTAGCTGCCCAACTGGCAATCTTATGCAACAGCTCACTGGAAACACTATGGTTCCAAAGTACTGAGGAGAGCAGATGTTGTCCCTTCCATAAGAGCAGCAGCAGGAGGATGCTAGCAACTGCAGGCTGGTCAGTCTCACATCAGTGGTGAGGAAATTATTGGAAACCCTGTTAAAGGAAGGTTTGTAGAGTAGCTTGAATCCAGTGGGCTACAAGTCCAAAGCCAGCATGAATTCATGGGGGGGAGGGCAGGTCATGCCAGACAGATCTGGATTTGTTTGACTTGGTGACCAGGGAAATAGACCAGGGGAGGGCAGTGGATGTGGCCTATCTGGACTTTAGCAATTCCTTGGACACTGTGCCACACTGGATACTGATAAAAAAACTGAGCAGCCTAGGGGTGAGATCCAAAGTGGTGAATTGGATAAGGAGCTGGTTAATGGCTAGATGACAGAGGTGGTAGCTAATGGCATTTACTCTAATGAGGGTAGAGTACCTCCAGCGGGTGTCATTCAGTACTGGGACTGGTCCTCTTCAATGTCTTCATAAGTGACATTGCAGAAGAACTTGAAGGGATGTTATGTCTTTTACAGATGACACAAAAATATGTAATAGGGTGAACACTTAGGAGGGTGGAAGAGAATGTGTAGGGACCTTGGAAACTCAAGGAGTGGACAAGAGCATGGCAGTTGAAGTTCAACGCAAAAAAGTGTAAAATCATGCACGTAGGGCAAGGAACCCAGGAACTGTGTATAGTATAGGGGGAGATATTGACAGTCATTAAGCAGGAAAGAGACCTTGGGTTATCATATCTGATGACCTCAAAGTTGCAGGGCAGTATGACAAAGTAGTGGATAGGACCAGAGGGATGCTGAGATGAACAGGGAGACATATCTCCTGCAGGAGGAGGAAGGTGGTGCCACTGTATCACTCGCCAGAGACCCCGGCACCTGGAGTACTGTGTCAAGTTAATTATGGAGGCCACACCTCAGAAAGGATATAAACAGGGTGGAGGCAGTCCAGAGGAGGGCAACTGAAATGGTGCAGTGGTTATATCAAAAGCCCTAGAAACAGAGACTTGAGAGATCTCAACATGTACACCTTTGGAAGAGACGACAGTGAGAGGGACATGATAGAAACTTACAAGTACTTTTCAGGGGTGAACAGGGTGCAGGAGGGAGTTTTTTCAAATAAGAAAGATCACAAGGACTGGGGCATGTGATGAAGCTGCAGGGTGGAGGGTTTAAGAGGGATGTGAGGAAGTACTCTTTCTCTGAAAGAGTGGTGCACACCTGGAACAGACTGCCAGCAGAAGTGATGAAGGCAGAAACAGTAGGGGGCTTCAAACATGCATGGGAGAGACATAGGGGAATATTAGTAAATAGGCAAGGAGGAGGAAAGGTCGCTGTATACCATTTAGGGTCTGCAAGAAACACAAGGCAGGGACCATCTGGGCAGATTGGGTGGGCCAAGTGGTCCTTTTCTGCCAACAAATTATATGTCTCTGTCTCTCTGTCTCTCTGTCTCTCTGTCTGTCTCTCTGTATCTCTGTCTGTCTGTCTCTCTGTCTCTCTCTCTCTCTCTCTCTCTCGAAGTAGTCCAGTGGACTATCTGAAGTTAACTTCTCAAACTTTCCCACTGAAAGAAATTCCTAAATCTCATCCCTATTGAAGATTTAACTATTCTGTTGAAGCTCCATAAAAATCATGGAAAGTTATATACAGCTTAGAAACCAAATGAGAGGAGGACTGCCCTTCATAACAGTAGTGAGGAGGGAGGAAAGACACCTGAGCAGACTGGTTGGGCCAAGCGGTTCTTTGTTTCTATGTTTCTACCTCAGGTTCTTTCAGAACAAGCTGATTGTATTGTTCTAAGTCTATACCAGCCCTGAAAGTACCAACACAAGTCAGTATGGGGTACCTCAGATTGATAAATTCTGTTAAGGAATCACCTCACCTGAGTGTGAGTAAAAAAAACCCTTTGTCAACCCAACTCTGAAAGGTTATGTCTGTTTGAATGCATAGAGAAACTCCCAACCGTATCTAGTAGGATGGACAATAATAATATGTTAGAGATGGAACTTTTTAAATAAGGTCCCAGCTTCTAAGAGAACCTGCTATGCAAGGAAGTGGCTTGTGGTGAAGTTCCAGTCTACCACATGGGAGATATGGCAAAAGTTTAAAGAGGAGAGTCCACGAGGATGTCAGGCCTCCATCCCCAAAGACACCATGGCTGCAGCTCCTGCTACCGCCTGTTCCTCCATAGCTGCAAATCCTGGTCTGGGGCACCAGGAGGGAAAGAAAGTCCTCAGTCATAGTGGGGACCTGAAGGACCCCTAAGGTAAACCTCCATTTTGGGGTTATGTAGAATTTCCATAGTAGAGCCACTAGACTACCTGGGAGGATAAGTGTGGACCAAAAGACACAGCAGGATACAACCCATAAGCAGGCCAGAAGATATGGGCGTGGGCAGTGGGAGTCGATCATGCCATAGTAGGCCTATGGAAAGGGCTCTGGCATGGCACAGTGCCATGCTACTGGTGCTATGCTATGAACTGATCCCTGTGTATGTCACATTTCACCATGTTTGTGCCACCTAATGAATAGATTTTTCTTTTGCATAATGAAGCTGGGTGACTCTGTCAGAGGAGGTACTGCACACCTGCACAGAACTTGCTGTCTTCATCAGTAGCTAAACAAGTTTGGGGTGGAATAAGGAGGCCTTGTACACACGATATTGCACCAGCACACTTTGTGACTGTGTGCTGTTCCCACAGCATCATCAATCCCCTTTAGAATAGTGGGGTAGGATGCAGAACACTATTTAAGTTTGCGGTCATGTGGGCAACAAAGAAAAAATTACTTACCTAGTAATCTTGTTTCTTCCAAGTGGTTCTCAGGTATTCATAACTGTATGCAGTATTCCTCCCAAGTAGAACTGCCCAGAGAGAATTTGGAACATATGCAAATGATGGAATCTTTTGCATGAGCCACTTTTCAAATGCTGCCTTATACTAACTGCCTTACTTCTAAACCCTTCAGATTTCCTGGATGCCTGAAAAGACAGGCCCACATGGACTAAGTATAATCATAATAATAGTAATAATAACAATATTAATAATAATAATAACAACAACAACAACAACAGAGGGCACTCCCTCAACACTAAGTGTAATAATAATAATTAGAGAGAACTCCCTTAACCCGCAAAAAAGGACCTCCAACTGGGGGGCATAACCTATGAAAGAACACCCTAGAATGTCCAAATTGCTCGAAAAAGGCGAGAGGGACAACAATAGGGAACCCGATCACAACATGTGTGCCAGAAATGGCACTTATGCCCCTGAGAGCACAGTATTCAGGAGTGCAGAGGCTGAAGGTTCCAGAAGGGGAGAAGGGTGGGAGAGTTATGAATACCTGAGTATCACTTGGAAGAAACAAGATTACTAGGTAAGTAATTTTTCTTCTAACCCCAGTAATACTCAGGTATTCATAACTGTATGCAGACTACCAAGCAGTACCTTTGGAGGTGGGCACAGAACCCTGTCTTAGGAACAGAATTTGCAGGACTGCTGTGCCAAATCTGGCATCACCCCTGGACAAATTATCCAGAGTGTAATGCTTCATAAAGTTGTGTACTGGTTTTCAGGTAGCTGCTTTAGAGATTCACAGGGAAACATCCCTGACAGCTGCTATGGTAGCAGCTGTGCCCCTTGTGGAATGGCCCTCCACCCACAAGGGGCTCCTTTCCAGCCTTAGAGTACCAAACTGGTTATACTGTACTGTCCAGTGGACCTTCTTTGATGCTGGGTTATCCTTTCTCTCATTCCCATAGGTCAGGAACAGCTGTTTTCTGTCCTGCCTAAGAGCTTTAGTGGCTGTCAAAAGTAGCTAAACTCCTTTGACGTCCAGACTATGAAGACTTTTTTTCACCAGGACTAAAGTGTTCAGTGAAAAAGCAGGGTTTTAAATAATTGATTAGCAGTTTTTTTCTTGGGACGATACTAACTGTACAGAAAGCATTTATATAGGTTTTCTAGCAGTGTTATGTTTGATAAACACAGTGAGGCAAGTGCTATGCATTTTCACAATGATTTAGAACATTTATGAGCAAAACGCTAATCAATTTTTAGGGTTAAATAAAACCCTGAAAAGATGGGTAAGATAATGGTTTGGTTGAAATGATAATTAGAGATCATGTTAAAAGGAAACTTCCTGTTTGTTCCCAGGACAACTTAGTCTCTGTGGAATGAAATATAGACCTGTTCAATTCAGAGAGACTTGAGCTCACTAATTCTTTTGTCAGAAGTGATTACCACAGGAAATACAGTTTTTTGGTTTTTTTTTTGACATATTTCGAATAAATTGAAGACATAGGGTCAAAAAGGGGGACCCATGAGCCAAACTATACACACATCTAGGCCACATGCTGGCACCGGTCCCTTGTGAGGGGGTGCAAATGGGACAGGTCTTTAAAGAACCCTTTGAAGATAGGGTCCGAGGCCTGAAAAACATTCTGTCCAACTGAAGTGTAAGTAGATGTTGCAGTCAGGTGGACATTTAAGGTAGTGGACTGCAAGCCCAGTAAGAGCAAATAGGTAAGATAGACCAGCACAACAGGAACACCAGCCTGTGTTGACATGTGCTAGGCCCATAAATAGCCTTTTGTAGCTTGGATCTGAAGAAATAAAAACATTTTGTCCAACTAATATGCCAGCAGATGCTGCAACCAGGTGGCCCTTAAGGGTACAGGATAGCCAGTCCAATGACTGTAAATAGATATAATAGTCAGACAGCTGGGACCCAGCATGTTCTGGGACCAATTTCCTGGTTGAACACCAATCATAAAACTTTTTCCCATTCTGAAGCGTAAATTTTCTTAGTGGAAAGCTTCCTGTAACCATATCATATGCTTAGGACACTTTGAGAAAGATGCAAACCTGCATATTATACCAAGAGCCATGCTTGAATGTGAATGATCTGAGGTTTGGATACAGGAGCCTCCTGATAGGAGGTCATCAGATTGTGCCTCGAGCGAAGGTGTATTGGTTCAGGCCCCAGCATGGAGGGTAGCAGAGAGAGAGAGAGACATGTCTGTCTGGCCCATTCTAGTGCTATCAAGATTATTGATCCTGACTGGGACCTGAGCTTGAGAAAATTGCTCTGTATACAGGAAGGAAGGAAGGAAGAAAGAAAGAAGATGCACTTGCTTCCTTTGCCAACTCAAAGCCAGAGCATCCAGGGGAATCGTTAACAGATCTGGCTGTCTGTTATAGTATTGTGACAGGTGGTGGTTGTGGTGGGATGTGAACAAGTCAACTTCTGTGGTGGCCCACCCACTGAAGATAACTTGCACCACCTGACTGTTTAAGACCCATTCATGATGGGGCTGGCTGATTTGAGTTGAAGTATCTGCCAAGGTACTGTCCTTACCTGGCAGTGGCAGATGAATCTCCTGAAAGGGCCCATTGAGCATGATAGATCCCATATTTTCATGAATCCTGTGCATGGAGGGCTTAACCTTGTCCCTCCTGAAATGTTTATGTAATACATTGTGGTGGTACTGTGGACCTGTAACCCCCTCCTTGTAGTAGTTATGCAAAACCTTTAGTGCCAGTAACATTACTGTTAGCCCCAGCAGGTTTATGTGTCATGGGAGGTGTGAACCCCCAGGTGGGGCCACACGCAAGTCAAGATGTCTCTGTTATCAGACAACTGATGGAGCTTTTTACTGAAAAATAAACTCCTCCCATTAGATTGGTTTAGTTTTTTTCTCCATTGGAGACCTGTAAAATTGGTTATGATAGAGGGTCCTTTCTCTGACACCAGTGAATCCTGAGGTGAAACTGAATAGTAATTTGTAACCTGGATTCCAAGACTGCACCAGTGGCAGGCGCCATGTGTAGTAGCTGAAGAAACTGTTCTGCAGTTTGTTTGTTTTTTAAATGTATTTATTCATTTCATCCAGGATGAATGAAACCACTATCAGTGGAATACTTCTTGCCCTGCTTGTAGGCAAGCAGGTCCTGTCTCACAAGGTATTAAGTTCTGCTCCTACGAACTGTAGTGCCGAGCAGGCTGAGAGACAAACTGCCTCTAGAGATTTATCAGAAAAACTAGAGACTCCATGAGCCCCTAGGTGAGTTGCAGATCCACATGCTGGGGTGACGTTGCAACCACAGCCAATCTTCTAGATATAGGAAGAACTTGTGACACCTTGTCTTTGAAGGTGCTACAACCACTGTGCACACTGTTTTAGAATGACCTAATGGGGGTCTGAATCTGAGGTACTTTCTGTGCTTACGGGGATGTGGAAATACTTTTAAGTCCACTGATGCCACACCTTCACCTTTCTTAGGAGTGTTGGCAGAATCAGTGCCAAAAGCACCATTTTGAACATTGGCTTTGTCAGATGCCTGCTTAGTACCCTCTAAGACAGGTTACCACTCCCCATCCTTTTTGTAGTACCTTTTGCTATACCAAGACAGACTCCTCTGTCTTTGACAGTAACATGTTTTGAACCTCTTTTTCTTTAAATTTTCTTTCCCTACATCTGTAGATGGATTGAAAACTTTTCTTTTTTTTGAAGGGATTTGAACCCAGAGACAATCCCTGATTACTACATCCATGATCTCTTGTCTGTGATGTCTGGAATACCCATGCTGTAGGTATTGCTGATACTGAAGAACAGCCCTAGTCTGATACAACAAAAGTAGCTTACTGTGGTGTATTCATCCATTTTTTAACTTTTATCTTTTCTCTAAAGAGGAATTACCCTCGACTTGGAATCCATAGCCTTGGTTTGGAAATACTGAGTTAGTCTGGTGATACAACCAGGCAAACCCCATTTGAACCACTGTATTTACTATCCATCTAGCAGCAGCCATTTAAACTGTTATTTGGCTGCTTCCAAACCAAATTTAGTTGTTTCAGCTAGATCTGGCAGAGAAGTAACATGGACCTGAAAGTATGTCAGTTTTCCTAGGATCCGTGTTAGGAGAGTAGGATGCCAGGGATCTCTTTGCCTTGTCACAGACTGTTACTTCAACTACTCCTTAATTTATAGGATGAGGGAATAAACCGAGTTCCCTCCCTGTCTAGCTGATTTTTCTTATACATCCTCTTTTTCAAGAGGGGGAAAAACAGCTTAGAGTTTATAAAATCTTTAAAGTGTCTTCCCCAACTAATTTATTCACAGGAAGTGGAAGCTTTTAGTGGGTGTCAGCCCAATCATTTCTCACAAATGTGAAGAGTGAGGGATAATCTTTATTTTTTTGGTAAAAACCCCAAACATTCCATGAAATCACAGTCTTCCTCCAGATAATGGGAAGACTGATCAGAGGAGACCAGCTGCTGTGCAGAGGTCTGCTGCTGAGAAGTACACAGCACTTGTAAGCCTAAAAGTGTTTTCTTAAGCCATTCCAGGCATATCTTCACACTTTTTTTTTTTTAGGAAAGTTTACAATTTTCATGCCTTCATTCACAGTGAAAACCCACCAGAATGAAGCACAGTGCTACAAAATTCTGCAGTAAAGTTACTGCAGTAAATTATACCATTTCAGTGAGAATTAGTCCCTTTAGTGATACAGTAAGCCTGAGACACTGTACCTCATCCTGGTGGGCTTCACCATAGGCAACAATCTGCAGGAATTGGCAGGCTTTCTAGCAGGCACAGAAGTCCCATACACTGTCTAGCAGGGGGTTCTGTGTGCTTAGTTTTATTTGATTTCTAGAGGAACCAGGTAGTCAGCCAGTTCAGCAAGCCTCTCAAGAACTGCTTGTATACCCATCTCAGGGGTAGCAGTTTATATTAGTTGTTGTGTTTCACCCATAGTAATTTAGGGTGTCAGCTGGTCAGAGCTGGAGGGACCCTTAGATGGTGAAAGTTTTCCTTTTCCTTTTTCTTTTTTTTTAGCCATATTCCAGGCATTTTTCAATAGTTTTCACAGTTTATTAGCCATATTCCAGCCATTTTTCAATAGTTATTACAGGACATGAAATGCAGATTTCACTCTGCTTTTAATGTTCATGTCCAGATGGGTAGACAAAAGGAACTTAACAGAATTTCACCACACAGAATACAGAGTTTGAAACCAGGATCACCAGTTTTCTATACAGAGTTTGAAACCAGGATCACCAGTTTTCTTTTTCATTTTAAAAGGCAGTTTGAATGTAAAAGCAATAAAACTTACAATTTAAACACTAAAACTACAAGTTTACTTAAAATTACAAAAGTAAAAGGCAGCAAAAAAATGTTCAAGAATACTTATCATATTCTGTAAGGTTTCTCACGCTAGAACAAGATGATGAAGAGGAGAGAATCTCTGAGCATCTAGACTTATCAGGCAGAGAGAGAAATCTGAAGGGTTTAGAACTAAGGCAGTTAGTATAAGCAGCATTTGAAAAGTGTCTCATGCAAAAGATTCCATCATTTGCATATGTTCCAAATTCTCCTCTGGGCAGTTCTACTTAGGAGGAATACTGCATACAGTTATGAATACCTGAGTATTACTGGGGATAGAAGTAATAACATTCCAAATCAGGGAGAGAAAAAAAGCTCTTGATGCAATAACTTTTTCTAGTTCTGTTACAAACTGTTTCTAATCAGAACCTCGCTTCTGAACCATATTTCAAGTCTATCAATTGCATATATTTGTATATTAATTGAACACTAATTACTACTTTGCATTGCAAACCACTGGAACATTTTTAAGGGATGTTCAAAATTTTGGAACTGGCCAGGATTTAGAGTTTATTGTGTATTTAGAACCAATAATGTCTATCTCTTGCTCCTACTCCAGTGATATCTGGACTGTAGACTACTTAATCTCTCACTGCTGCCTACTGCTCTGATGTCAGCTGCAGGGGATTCTTGGGTTTTGTAGTAACAGAAGATGTCAGCCTAGAACTAAACAAAATTAGTCTGATACAATCTAGTTATTATACTACAGTAAACAGTAAGTAAACCAAAATGTTTTTGCACACAAAGTGCACATTGGGACCAAGGTCCTTTTTGGTGACTGTTCCTCTTTAAGGAGATAAGGATGTATTCCACTTCATCATCATCTGAAATTATGATAAGGGCATTCAATGGAGGCAGCGGCTGCAGTGGAAGAACAATAGGTGTGCTTTTGCATCCCATCAATGATGACTGTACCGATAGGGAGGTCCAGTTGATGGGACAGCAGTTGTTATCAATGGAAGCAATGGCAACAGGCATCTAATTAGTTCAGAGAATGACACCACCACAACCTGGGAGTCAAGAGCTCCCAGTAAAGGGTCTGGGAATACCTTCATCAAAGGACCTGAACCTGATGATGGGGGCTGCTTATCACCCATACTAGGTACTGCAGTGCCAGAGCCAAACCCCACCTTGGTGTGTCAATGACAGCCAAGGGAGCTGTAGTCATTGCTGCAGAAGTGAATGACAAAGAGGACTTACCCTACTTTAATGGAGACCTCAACCTCAACAGCGAAGTAGGCGTTTTATCCTTATGCTTGTGGTGATGGCTGGAGGAGGAGGACTTCGACGGCGACTTATCCTTTCCCATGTCTTAAGTCCTTGATGACCATGGTGGCAACAGCATAGCTGAAAGCCTGAGAGTCTCATTCCAGGTGGCAGTTGAGCATAAGGGAGAAACCAGCTTGGAGTCTGCAAACTTGGCTTGAGCTCCCATGACCTTCATAGTGATGAAGATTTCTAGAGCCTTCTTTCGCATCTCCTTGTGACCTAGTTGAATCCACAGCAGATCTTGTAGGCTTTTACATTGTGGGACAAGCCCAAAAAGCAAACACAAACAGTGTGAGCATCATCCTTGTAGATCTTTAACCACAGCTACAAAACATAAATAAAGGTTCTTTTGATGCTGCATACAGAAACAACATCGACAAGTTACATTAGAAAAACAATAGAATCAAAGAAACAATGGGGCTGGTTCTCTGCAGGTCCAATGAGAGGTCAACGGTGGAAAGAATTGAGGACCAATGGGGCCACTGACAGTATATAGGCACCAATGTTACACATCATTGTCAGCAGCCACCACCTAGCAAAAGTTTCGAGTGGTCCTGACATTGACAGCTTACAGTTCCAAAGGCATGGCCCAGTGGCGAAGATAGCCTCAGCGAAGATCTGCTAAAAACAGAGCATCACCACACTGACTCAGAACTAGAATAACAGCAAGAAAACACTGAGCTGGAAAATGCTGCAAACACTACAGCTCCTGAGAATGCTGTAACTCCAACCTCAAACACAGGGTTAAAAATGCTGCAGTTCCTGACTGAATGCTTGATTTCTCTCAGGTATACCTCCTACCAGCATCTCTTTCCTTGAACAAATGCTGCCTATACCTGGTCTGCCATTTTAAATGGAATTTTCCCTTTAATTTCAAAATCCATTATATATACATTATAATAGACCATAAACAATCTTATATTAAGCATATTGATACTTTGGTCCAAAAAAGAAACAAGAAATTGGGTGCATTACATAGATTTCCCAGATGCTTGACTCTAGAATCAAAGACTAAATTGGCTCAACAGTAGATAATACTTGTACTTGAATACAAAAGTTTGATCTGTCAGCTGTTATCAAAAGTGGTTTCTACTATCTAAGAAACATTGCTTGGATCTGGGCCCTGATACCAACTGAGGACCTGACCACAGGTGCATGCCTTTGTCACATCCAGGCTGGACTACTGCAGTGCCCTGTACCTGGCGCTTTCTGGAGGCAATCTCCACTATCTGCAGCTGGTGCAGAATGCGCTAGGCTGTTGACTGGTGCTTTAAGATCTGACCATATTATGCTTGTCCTCCATGAACTGCACTGGCTGTCAGTAAGGTGGAGGATTGCCTTCTAGGTCAGATTACTGACCTATAAAACCCTGCTTGGGGGGGTGGACCAGACTACCTGCAAGACCTCCTGGTTCCTCATTGCCCGTCTTGGGCTCTCCGTTCCTGCAAGGGTTGCATCCTTGTGGTTCCTAGGGCCAGGTTGCGGCATTCAGGGTAACTGTGTGTTCTCAGTTGCCACACTGACCTTGTAAAACTCCTTGCCAAGGCAACTAATGGAGGCAACCTTATTGGAAACCTTCAAAAAAGAATTGAAAATGCTTTTATTCAGTCAGGCGTTTAACATATATGATTCGTAATGAAGTTGAAGATCAAAAAATGAACTGACTGCTGTTTTTTTGTATTAGCTTAGTGAATGATAGACAGACTTTTATATTGATCTCCGCATTAATTTTCTGAAGTTGTGTATTGTGCATGGATTGTTTTTAAATATTGTTAGACACTCGAACCTCCGGGAAGGGGCACTATATAAATAAAGTGTCTGTCTGTCTGTCTGTCTATCTATCATCTATCTATTGTAATTCTACCCAAGGTGCCTCATTAAAAATTAACAGAGTATGCAATAAAATTGCTAAATAAGCTTTGTTTTGCAAATTACTACTTCTGTGCCTGTGTATACTGTATTATTTGTAAATACTGTACATGCATTATGTATATATACTGTGTTCTACAAACTGTTGTAAAGTGTCTTTGCACGCTCATCTGCTGCTGTAATTCACTGTATCTCTGTACCTCCCATTTTACCCTCCCCTGGGTCACCCTTGAAAAAGGGACAGTCTGTCTCTGTGGGCTAACCTGGTTACCAAAATTCAAATAAATAAATAAATTTGACACCCATCAATGTAAAATGTATTTAGAATTGAATTGTTTGCAATCCAGAGTCAAGCTGGAGACTTCCTGGCTGAGCTGAGTTTTTAAATTGTTGAAATCAGATGTAGACCATCCTTTGAAAAAAATATTTGCCATAGAAAATCAAAAGAATGAGCGCTATCCATTTATTTTTTTTATTTTGTTTTTGTTGACCAGGTAAGTGCACTAGACAAGTCCTGCCTATTTTCAGGCACGACCCGGGGGAGCGGGATACAGATGAATGCCAACTGACCTTGAACCAGATTAAGCTGTTGGTGGTATTTTTAGCGAATGAGGGAAATTCAGCCAGGACACCGGGGAAATTCCCCTACTGCTCGGCCAGTAGGGGGACAGGTTGTTGCTGGATAGCAGGTCAGTTGGTGACCTGCATGCAAGGAGGATGGAAGTGGAGGAGCAAGCGGAGCAGCCGAGGGCTGCACATGAACCAATGCTTCTACTAGGAACAACAGAGAATACAGAGGAATACGAGGAAGGAGAAGAAAAAGACCAATTTGTTTCAACGGAGGATTTAACAACATTTATAACGAATATGCCAATATTAGAGTCAGCAGACTTACACCTAAGGTGAGACAACTAAAAATAAACTGGAAACATTACAGCATGAGCAGAGAAAAGTAGCAGAAGAATTAAAAGCACTGGCATGCAACAAAACGGAGCAACTTACAAAACCAAACAACGAGAGTAGATCGGGTACAAGTCCTGGTAACACGAGTCCCAAACAATCCTTGAGTGGTGTTTGCAGAGAAGACGAAGGATGAAGTTCAGACAGATAAGGTGACGAAATGAGCGATAATTTGAATGATGTGCCTGCACGGAGAGTTGAACTGGAGACCGAGAGGAAACAGGAACGACGTACAACAAATATTGCAGGTGACAAGGACGTTGTAATGAGAAAGGAAGAGAGACAGGGGACAGCTTTTCGGGACGGACAAGGAAGTCCTGTATTGAATTCAAGGGGTTTTGTATTTCAGCCTGGAAACAATATGGAGAAACGGACTACAGAACAGGAGAAAAACTGCATCTATCAAACGGTGCCAGGAATACAGACTGGGGTAACGGACTTTTCATTCAACAAACGACTGGTGGATAAGGTAGGAGAAGAAGGAAAGGAAAAAAGAATGGCATTGACTTTTGCAAAACGTAACTTGATACTGCCTATAGTGGGAACAGATGGACAGTTAATTACTGATCAGCAAGGGGAAAAAGAAACAGTGGTAGGCAATATCTGTACTGCACCTATTTCTACTGATAACTGGTCCCCACAGAAAGCGTTAAGTGAAGCAGGTTGGACATTGGATAATGGATCGTGGAAACCCACGCCTGACTGGGACCCAAAATTAAATTTCTCCCAAAATGAACCTACTTGGAAACCAAAGATACAGAAGCTGGTAACTCACAAGAGTGTGAAAAGAGGATAAATGGGAATGAGGGAGGTACCCCTATGGAGAGTTCAATCTCGGGAAAAGGAACCTTCAATGCCTAGGGTACAAGCACAAGGGAGGCACAGGACCTAGCAGAACTCAGTGGGGATAAACCATTGATGTCAGAGTTATTTTCTAAAATTAAACAGGACGCTGCACCTCGTAGAAATGCGGCACGATTAGGTATAAAGGAGGTTTAGAGGTTCGACCTGACAGGCAGTATGTGGGAAAAAGTTTATTAAAGGAGTCTTTGCATTTTCACCTAGAGAGGTGTTTGCACTTATTAATATTTCTGGAGAGGATAATTTGATGTGAGTTTTAGTTCTTACCTATGCTCTTGATATGTTTTGGGAAAGATATCGCTAAAGTTAAATTTTCCCCTTGTGGACTCCATTTATGGTAATACCTTTAACAAAACCTTTAATTAAATATGTCACTGTTATGTTTAGAAACGAGGGGTGCATATTGATGATATTATTACTGGCTAGGCAAAAATGTGAAATTCAAAGTGACCCAGAAGCAATACTAGATTCAGACAATTCTGGACAGGGGTTGGCGTTTTAAAGTAAAATTAAAGGCAGACAGAGGCAGGTATTGAACACATTCCAATTCCTTTTTTAGGGGAGGGATAGAGGGTGTGTTTCTCTGAGACAACCACGTGCATGCTATAAATGTGGGGCTAGGATGCATTTATCAAGTTCATGTGACAAACCTAGATGTGAAAACTGTGGAGAAGTGGGTCATAGTACATTACAGTGTGTTAGCTCCACAAAGTGTGATTTGTGTGAAGAGGCAGGACATGTATTTGCTGATTGTACATGGCGACAAAAAATAAAGGTTGTTGCTGAGTCCAGATCTATTAATTCAGAAAGCACAGGATTCGATAATAGGAAAAACCTTGGTTGGTTCCACACAGCCTACTGTAGACATAACCACAGGATACATCAAATGGACAAGGGACAGATGTACAGAAAGTAGCCAGTCAAAATGGCACTTCAAACCTAGATACAGAAACTTGGTAAGAGAAAGGCAACAACAACAGGAGACCTTTCGGACTCCAGTGGTTGCTGCTGTTGAGCGTTCCTCACGAAATGTTAAAATCTTTCTCAACAGCCGATTTTGGAAGTGGAAACCAGTAATTCTTTTGCCTTACTGACCAGTCAATGGGAGAATCAGATATGGATGGACCTGAGGATGATTCCCAGTTGATAACGGACAGTCCACCTTCCTCAATAGGCTTACAAGAGGATTATAAAGGAAAGAAAAAAAAAGGAGGAAAAAGATAGGTGAAGGTAGACTTTGAATAGGAATGCTGCAATTTAGGTTAGGTTCAGTGAATGTACACAGTATATTGAATTATAAGAGACGGCAGATAATTTATGATTCAGTTCATGCCATGCAGTTAGATGTCTGTTTAATACAAGAAACCTGGATATATAATATGTCACAAGTTAGGTGTTTCAACAAGAATGGTGCTGGGGCCCATCCTATTGGTCCTTTGGCGGCAGTCAGCAGATGGCATAGGTTTTTGTTTCATTCCTATGAGTTTTCTTTAATTAGGTTGATAGATTTGATACCAGGACGTTGATGATCTTAGATGGGATGTGGAAAGCAGGTCTTGTAGATTTATTAATGTATATGGTTCACAGCTTAAAGCAGAAAGGGTTGCACTTTGTAATATGTTACAACCTTATTTATTGACTTCACTGGAGGTGTTTTTGTGTGGGGATTTTAATTGTACTTTATTAGATGTTGAGAATCCAATTAAAAAAGAAAAAAATAAAAATATTTATTGTGATACTAGGGCACTTTATAAAATGATCCATTCTGCAGGTTTAATTAATGGTAGTAGTAAACAGAGTTCAGGGCCCACGTTTACATTCAAAAGGAATCAATTTACTTCTACTATAGATTATATTTTTCTATCCAGACAAATTTCTTTTACATATCAAACATGCCCAGTGTCCTTTTCTGATCATTTGCTGTTACTTTGTAATGTTTCTCCTTCCGGTAATCTGAGAAAGCAGAAAGCAAGATGGAAATTGAATCCTTTATTATTGACCTCAAAAGAAATATTGGAAAAAATTCAGTTGTTGTTAACAGCACGATTATCAGTAGAATTTTTATACAGCTCAAAGAGTAAATGGTGGAAGGATTCTAAGGATGACATTTGTCATCTATTACAACAGCAAGGAAAAGCAAAGGCAAATAATGATTTTTTTACACTATTTAAAATTAAGACAGCAATTATATAATTTATTTTCAATAGCCAATATTTCCTCAATGGAATATGATTCACAGATTAGGTTAGTAAAAGCTCAGCTTTTGAAAGTTCATATAATAAGTCAGAACTCTAAATGCGCATTACGTTATGGGATCAAGAAGCAGCAGGAGGGATCCATATGCTGCTTTTAAAATTTATACACAAGCCACACATTTGACTACACTTGAATAAGGTAGGTCTGTTAGTACAAGATCAGAAGTCGCTTTCTTCAATTATTAAACAATTATTTTTGGAATATAAGCCAGCTAGGCCCCCAACTGTTCAGAACATTAAGGACTTTCTAGACCAGATTCAGGTACCAGACCATGGGATAGAGTCCTCAGAGGTGCTTAGGCCAGTTATGACACAGGAAATAATTGAAGCCATTCAAATACAAAATACAGGAACTTCCCCGGGGATTGATGGATTAACAGCAGAACTATATAAAGCTTTTCCAATGGAATTTGCTAAATGTTTGGTTATTGTATTTAATGCATTTCTGGATAGCCCTGACTTTCCAAGCTGGTTTGCAGAGGGGTTGCTGATTTTTTTATATAAGTCAGGTGATAAATTTGACTTAAAAAATTGGAGACCAATTACGCTTCTGAATGTAGATTATAAATTATTTATGAGAATCTTGAATGAGAGATTAAAACAATTAGCAGTAAGAGTACTTTCCCCATATCAGTTTTGTGGAGTGCCTGGGAAAACATACACCAAGCCCATATGGTCTTAAGAGATATAGTGGAGTTGGCAAAAGGCAAAAGATATCAGGATGTATTGTCTCTGTTGACCAAATGAAGGCCTTTGATAGAGTATACCAACCTTTTTATTTGAATCCTACGGAAGTATGGAGTTCGAAAGGTTTATACACATTATAAAGAACTTTATGATTCAGCAATAACACATCAGTAATACAACTTGAGAATACAGGAAGGATTTCATATTCCACACTGGAGTACGACAAGGTTGTCCATTAAGCCCCTTTTGTTATATGCATTTCGATTCACTCACTGATTAGATCATTAATACAAACAACACCGCGGTGGACAGGAATTGGTTGGACTGTTGATGTGGATAAGTGGTATATAAGCTTATGCTGATGATTTGTGTGTCTTTTTTCTGATAGTTCACAAGTAAAGTTATTTTTAGATTACATGGAAGAATATGCAGTATTGGCAAATTCAGCTATTAACAAAACAAAAAGTAAAGGAGTATTTATTGGAACCAATGACATAGCTGAGGTAATAGTACAAGGTCTTCGTATTTCCTGTGATCCAATTAAAATATTGGGTTTATTTTATGGACCAAATAATATACCAGAATTTAATTGGATGACAGTATTAAAGTCTATTGATCTTAAAATTAGTATTTGGAAACATTGGAAACTGGATAAAATTAAAAGGGTTGCGATTATTAAAAAATTTATTGTTCCAAAGTTACTATACACAGCATTAATTTTCCCTTTGCCCTCATTCTTGGAAACCAGATTATATAGTTTATTTTTTCAGATGTTGTGGGGTAGTAGGCTTAACCCGATTAAGAGACAATTTACATACTTGGAAAAACAGAAAGGCGGACTAGGAATGATAGATCCGGTTGTTTTTTTTGCCACTCTATTTATTTCAACCAATAGCAAATTAGGATGGGGGGCGACCTTGGGAAACATTGGATTGCTACATAGACAAGTCATGGGGAGATATTATACTCTTTGGAACAATAGACCACCAAAACCGATACCGACACTGTTACTTCCAGTATATTACATTCCAATTGCAAAAAAATTGTTTAAATGGGGGCTAGAAGCACAGGTGGTCAAAGTTAGTTCAGGTTCGCAGCTGTATAAATCTGTCTTACTTCAATTATATCCAAGTGAACCAGAGTTTAAGAACTGTCATAAGGACTATAGGAAGGAGGTTTTAAGTAAATTAAATAACACAAGATTACCTACTTATATGTGGGACACCTTATGGCTTACGGTATATGGTCGAATTGGAGTTAGAGGAATGCCAAGCATAAACCTTTACAGGAACGAAACTGTCCATTTTAGAGTGTATAGCACAAGAAGAAACAGTTCAACATTTTCTTTTGAATGTTCCTATGCTACTAACCTATGGAAGTTTTTAGCACCCGATGGGATATGAAAATGGCTAGTATGTATGGATTATGAGATATTAGTATTGGGTCATGTTCCTCAATTTCCGGTTATTATACCATAAAGATACTTTACAAATTTTTGCAGCACATTGGTATACTATTTGTGGCAAGCTAGATGCCGATGGGTACTCTATCAAAGATTAATGCCTTATGACACGGTTCAGAGACTAATACAAGGGGCTATGTACAGGATTTATAGTTATGATATTACATTTTTTCTTCAAAAAGTGAGAGAATGGTGGAAAGGTTTTCAAAATTCATTAAATACAAATGAGAATTTTGGAAACATTATGGGATATAGAAATGTTCATTTGAGAGTTTAGTATTTTTTACAGATGCTTTATATTGAGTTTATAATTTCGGGATTTAGCCTTTTGTTAAAGTATATTATGTCTCTATTAAAAAAAAAGAGAGAACTGGGAAGGGACTGTTATTAATATTAAGGGATATAGATTAATATTAATTGCAGATTTAATTTGTAGTAATATGAGGTAATACTATGGATATTGTGGTGTTTTTCCTTTGTCTGTATGTATATATATGATTTGTGTTGTAAATTTCTCATATTATGTAACTGTGGCTTTGATATTGTTTGATGTTACTTTAATAAAATATTCCCCTACTCTGATGGTAGGGGGCCCTTCCCCTGAGGGTGACTGGACTCTGCTCAGTATGTCTCAGTCGGTTGAAGAGTGCAGAGTGTTGGAAGACTGTTCTATGGAGTTGGTTGAAGTACTCGAGAGGCTTCGACTTGTTTAGAAAATATGGAAGTCCCAAGTGATATCTTACCTGAAGTGGATTTGGTTCCAGCCTGCAGCTGTCGGAGGTCGAAGACTTCTGACCCAGTTCTGCTTTTGGCAACAGAAGATGATAAGAAAAGAAAAGCCAGAAGGTGGCCAGGTAGCTTCTTTTGGCATTTCAAAAAGTAGTGCAGGTTATAGGCGACCCACAGGCAGCAGGCCTTGGATGTCCCCTTCATTGATTTGGATGCTGATTCCTTTCCCTTTTCGTCCGGCTTGCCACCTGGGTCTCCGAGGTGGCGTTAGCAAATGCGGGTTGGGTGAAGACCCGAATCCTGGATTCCTGATCCCCATGTTCCTTTACCGGGGCAGGATTGAACCAGCCAGGGGAACTTTGTGTTCACAGGCTCTGGAGGAGGTGCGGTTTCAGAGTCGGACCCGGACCGCCCGGCGTCATTTCCGCCTGCTAGTACTGAAGCCAGGAGCCCTGTTTCGGCTGATTCCTGTGGCTGATTTTCGGTCTTGAGTCAGGCTTCTCAGTTTCCTTGATCCCCGCGACATCTACTACTCCTGTTACGGAGCCTCGTCGGCGAAAACAATACCAGGTCAGTGCCCTCAAATTGTAAAGACGATACATCAGCCAGTTCTCTGGTAGTCCTGCTCATAGACTTCCTCAGGCACATAATGTAAAAACCTGCCAGCTATGCCTCCTCTTTAAAACTACTGATGTCCCTGTTAGGAAACGTTTTGTTGCACACATCTATTATAAAGGGGTATGGACCTCCCCGATCGAAATTTTGTGGGCAAGACTTTAATAATTGATTCTTGGGGATTCGACCTTGAGGTGTATGCATTTATTCACTCTTCTGGGGATCATAATTTTGATGTCTCCTTCGCTCTGCTGCTTTGTTGACAAATTTTGGTCTGCCTACTATGCTGCTCGATAGACCCTATCTGAAACATTTTGTGGTAATACCTCATTACCAGACCAACTGCTAAAGTATTATTACTGTTCTCTTTCGGAATGAAGGAGTCAATGTACTGGATATTCTGTATTGATTGAACAACGTTGTACAGTGAATGGAGTACCCCATGCATTGATTGATGATAATGGGTTTTGGACGGGGGTGGAAATTCAATGTGCAACTTAAAATGACTGAGGCTGGGATTCACCATCTCCCTAATTGTTTTTATTTGGGGAGGGATCGTGGTATACTGTTTTATCCAGGACAGATACGTTCTTGTTATAGATGCGGCTCACTAACTCACTTAAGCTCTGATTGTGACCAATTAAAATGTGCATCTTGTGGAATGTTGGGTCATTCAGTGTTATCCTGTACGGTCCCTCCCACTTGTAACCTATGTGGTGAAACTACTCATGTTTTTGTGGCTTGTCCTTGGGCGGCCCATAATACCTCTGATTATACAGAACATGATTCCTATATAGCTAAATCTTTCACTACCTCTAGACCTCCCCGGCTCAGGCCATATTCCCAATAATAAGGTAAAGGTTCCCTCCTTTTCGGTTTCTCCTGATGTTTCAACTATCCCAAACCCTCCAGGTCCCTCAGAAGCACCACTGCCTGATAAGTTGCCTACCTCCCCTAGTGTTTCAGTCCCTACAGGCTCCGCCTCTCCCGGCAAGGGAAGACTTGGAGCCAGGGGAAATTTTGAAGCCCTCACCACCAGTTGCTAGACGACTTCGCTCCACCAAACAAGTGGAAGCAGTCTCTATACTTTCTGTCCCAGTATCCAATCCATATGAACCTTTGCAGAGTTGGGGTGGTGCCATGGATGAGGAAGAATTAGGGGACTCTGTTCCTTCTCCTCTTCCTATGGCTACCTCAGCACCACTGCCCCGGCTGATAACTCTGGGATTACCTCAAAAAAGAAAACTGTTAGAACGAGGAGAAAGAAATGATATGGTTAATCTTGATATGGTTTTTCCTCTTCCCTTTTTTCATGTCTTCTATACGCTTAGCTAGTCTTAATGTTAATAGCATTCGTTCACAGTATAAACGCACAGCTACCTTTTCAGCCTTACATAGTTTGGCTTATGAGGTTTATTTGTTGCAGGATGTCAGGTTTTATACTACTGGGGAAGCAGCTACAGCCTCAAGGGATTGGGGGTTGGGACCTTCATATTGGTCCCTGGGCCAGGACCTTTGTTCCGCATTGGATATTGTTTTACTTCATCTAACTTTACTTTGCAGAAGATGGTGGATTTAGTTCCAGGTAGAGTATTATTATTGGATCTTTTATGGTATGGTTTACCTTACCGACTTATTAATATTTACGCTCTCCACAACAGAAGGCTGCTAGGGTTCAGCTTTTTCGCTTAATTAAGCCTTATTTGTTTACAAACCGGATTATTTTATGGGGTGGAGATTTCAACTCTAGTCTAGAAGTCCCTCCCAATAAGAAAGTTTATTGTGATACTCAAGCTTTACGTACCATTATTAAAGAGATGAATTTGATTGATGTATTTGCCCAGTCCTCGTTGCCTACCTTTTCGAAAGGTAAATTAACCTCTAAGATTGATTTTTGGTTCTGTTCACATAATATTGGGGCAGTGGCAGGTGTAACAGTGCCTATGGCTACTTCTGATCACCATTTATTAGGGATACGGATTCAGTTGGGGGAAGTTTTATCACAGGGGCCTGGGGTTTGGAGAGTTAATACGTCTTTATTATTGGTTCCAGAGTTTCACCATGGTTTTTTTGGAATTGATTTCGGATCGCATTTCCGTAGTTGTTCTTTATGATTCCATGATTGACTGGTGGATTGATACTAAATTATATTTGGTGGCCTATTTTAGACACTATTCTAGATTTTTGGCTGATACTAGACACCATACTTCCAGTCTCCTACGAGCTGAATTGTTGGCATTATTTACTGAATCTCATTTATTTGGCTCTGACTGTTCTGCCTGTATAAAGGAGGTTAAGACTGCCTTAACTAAAGTCCAGTATGATAGACAAAAATCTATTGTTTTTGAACAGAAATTTCGGACTTCTGGGACACAGTGTCAATTTAACCCTTTTGACGTTACCTAAGGAAAAGTTTTGTGGTAAACGGTTCAACTTCTTGATGATCAAGGACATATAGTCAAAGGGCAGACGAATATTATGGAATGTGTTACTAAATTTGTGAAACATACTTTTGAATATCCAGTTGCTGAATCCTCTGATATGTCACTATTATTACAAGCATTGGGATGTACCTACCCTGCCGGCAATTCAAAGGCATGAGCTTGTAGCACCTTTTACTTTAGAGGAAATGAAAGGAGTTATTTCTGGTCTTAGGGATAGGGTGGCTCCTGGCTCTGATGGGTTGTCAGCGAAATTTATAAGTCCTTGGGAAATTTATGCCAACTCAGTTATTAGCTGTATTCAATGCCTTTTACATGAGGACCATTTGGCAGATCAGATGTATGAAGGTTTGATGTTGTTTCTTTATAAAAAGGGTGACAAATCTGATTTGGGGAATTGGAGGCCTATCACCCTGTTAAATACCGATTATAAATCTTTTTCCAAATTACTGGGAAATAGGATTTCGAAACATTTGCCTTCTTTACTTTCACCATTTCAGTATTGCTCAGTCTCTGGTAGGTCCATCCGAGATGCTTTACTTTTAATAAGAGAATTATTTTCTCAAGGTCAAAAGGAGGCTCTTCATGGCTACTTATTTAATTTTGATCTCTCCAAAGCTTTTGATGGGGTTTCTCAAGAATTTATATGGTTGACCCTTAGAGCCTATGGGTTTCCACAGACTTTCGTTAATTGGCTCATTTTATGTTATTCCCTAGCTTATGTTAGACCATATGTTAATGGGTGGATTGGATCTCCTTGTTACATTCATCGGGGAGTCCGCCAGGGTTGTCCTTTGAGACCCCTATTGTTTGTAATAGCTTTGGATCCCATTATTAGGCTACTCTACAAATCCCCTAGACTTTTGGGTCTTTCAGGTTTGGATTGCAGTATTCAAAAAGTAATTTGTTGCGCTGATGATTTATGTGTTTTGGTGCCTACTACTTCGGTGGGTTGTTTATTATGTAGGGTCTTACCGTTTTTTTTTTTTATCGGTTATTGGTTCCAGTTTAAATCTACGGAAGAGTGTGTGTTTTAATTTGGCTCCATCTCTGGAGGGTAGTTCCTCTATTGGGGGTATTAGGTTAGTGGATTCTCCACATAAATTATTAGGTATTTATTTTGGGGTTCCGGATATGGCTATGTACAATTGGGAAATATGTTTGAATAAAGGTAGGGAAAAGGTATGTAAGTGGAATAAATGGCTTCTGGGTAAAAAGAAACGGATTTTTTTGATCAAAACGTGTTTGTTACCTTTGTTTTTACATGTAGCACATATTTTTCCATTGCCTAGATGTTTTTTTGTGCCCCTTTTAAGCCTTTTTTTTTCTTGTTTTTGGGGTAGTCGCCTCAATCCGGTTAAGCGTAACATTTTGTTGCAAAACTACCGACAGGGAGGGGTCTCTATGATTCACCCGATAGTGTTTTTTATTCTCTTTTTTTCTCTACCAATTTGAAACCTTTAGTTATTGACTCAATTCAGCTTTGGGTTCCCTTTGTACGAATTTCACTTTATGAGATTTTACAGGAATGGAGTGTAGGGAGTTTCATCCATAAAAATAAAAGGAAATATGTTTTATCTCCAGATTGGGTCATAGTGTTTGACATGCTTAAGACATGGCATATTACAGTACCCATGATTAAGGATTTTTCTCGGAAGAAGTTGTATATGGTGATAGTGGAGTCCTATTTTATGGAAGAAGTTTTTCCAGAGTTCACATTGACAGAAAAGAAACAGATTGGAAATAGCCTTGTTGATGCTCGTATTCCTGTGGCACTGTGGGATATTGCTTGGTTAGGGGCACATGGAAAAATTAATGTACGTGGTAATCACAAACATAAACAAGTACTGGATCGTTATTGTTTTCGGGATTCTAGTTCAGCTCTTATAGAGTCTATGTCTCATTTATATTTCTCTTGTCCTTTCATTTTGCAGTTTTGGTTTTTGTGGCGTCGCCGGTTTTGGAATAAAGTTTGGCGTCAGTGGGACCAGAGAGCTTTATTTTTTGGTTTATTTCCGGTCTCTTGGGCTGGGTGTAATTCTAGTATTTTGAATATTATGGCAATTAAAATGTATTGGGTATGGCAGGTTAGGTGTTGGTTTTTATTTTAGCAACGTCATCTTACTCCTGAGGACTTACTCATGAAAGTGATAGCCCACATTGATCGTATTAAAGAAGGAGAAAGGAAACTTCTCAAACAGAATATGTGGGAACGATATTGGGATTTCTATTGAATTTTTTCTTTGACTATATATATATATATTTTTTCTCTTCTTATCTAATTCTTTGTTTTTTTCTCTCAGGATGCAAGGTGGACTTTGAATTTCTCCTTTTGAAGATTTTGTATGCATTTTTTTGATTTATTTGCTTCTCTTGTTGAATACTGAGTTGTTGTATATATGCTTTGATTTTAATAAACATACCCCTACTCTTTTTTGATAAGTGCCATGGGATCTTTAACATCCACCTGAACTACCACCAATCCAGGCAGATGGGACCTCGGTTTAACGTCTCATCCAAAAGACGGCACCTCAGAAGTGCAGCACCCCTCTCATGCTGCACTACAGTGTCGGTACTGGGATATTAACCCAAGTGCCAGATGTGGGAACTGAACCCACAGCCCTGTACTCTCCCAGCCTCAGAGGCGAGTGTGCTATCTACTGAGCCACTGACACTGACACATTTAGGCAAGCAAACAATGGTTTGCCATGCACCAGAACAAAATACAGATATGGTACTCAAACCTTAGAAGTGTAATACCCCTTGTGGGGTGTGTACATAAATTTGGGAAAAGTGTTAGTATTTGGGCCATCAATTAAGGGGTTAAATTGCCTTTTTTTTTTTTTACTTTCTGTTTTTGTCCCACATTTTCACTTTACCAGCTGCTGGGCCCTCCTTCTACCTGCCCAAGCCTTCTACCCGCTGCGTGAAGTCCCCTTCGATGATCCAGCCCAACACCAGCCTTTGCTAGACAATCTTCTGGGTACCCCGGCTGTAACCTATGGCTTATCCCCCATGGGCGGGATCCCCCAGTTCTCCCAAGCTGGGAGGAGCATGCTTCACTTGATAGTCAGAGCCCGTGGGGTGGAGCCGGCGAGATGTGGAAGGAGTCAAGGAGACGCTGCTGTGGCATAGTGGGTGGGGTGGCTTCATCTTCCAGGTGCTGCTGGGAGTTTTATTCCCCTACTAGACCCTTCCCTTATCCCACCCCAGGGTGTGGTCCTGAGAGGTGACCCAGCGAAACACCTATCAGGGCCATCAGAAGGAAGGGTAAGCCCCACCCCAACTTTGGTGCTCCCCTGCTGAACCCACTCTGGGCATGTGATGCCTCCATGTCACCTACCAGGTGAGTGGGTACATGCCAATATAAGGCCACCTCAGAGGGACCACTTCTTCCTTCCTTCCTGCAGGACACCCTTCCCCTGGGTAACCAGGGGGCAGTCATGCAATGGAAAGAGATGCCTTCCCTCCCTGAGGCGGGAGACATCCAATGGATGCCTGAAGCCTGCCTGAACCCCGCCTCACTGGTTGGCACCAGACGTTCCAGGCCCAGGACGTGAACTCAGGTCATTTGGATGGCAAGCAGTAACTCTATCACTGCGCTATCTGACCAAAGGGGTTAAATTGCCTTTTGCTGTGCTGGTGGGAGTGCCACAGTCTGGAGGTCAGCACCGGGGCACAAGGTTATACACTGGAATGTTTGGCACCGTTGACAGTCCAGGGAGAGAGAAGGCACAGAGTGAAGTGTGAGCAGCAGGAAAAAGTGCACGGGGAGGTGGTAAAAGAGAGCTTGGCCATTCACCTACTCTCAGGGCCTTGTGTGGGGTGTCTGAAATCCAGTCCAGTGGTGGATATGGTGATGGACACTGTTATCGGCCATCAGGTTTACCCCTTTTAGTGCCACCTCAGTGGAGTTAATGTCCAGAGTGCAACATGTTTCTGTTTTGTGCTCCCATTTTCTGGGAGGAGGAAGCAGAAGAGACCTGAGAGGAGAATTGGAACCCAAAGTGAGTGTGAGAGAGAGAGAGAGAGAGAGAACAGTAGTCCCAGAACAGTTTTGCCAACCCGGTTGTGGCAGCTCTGTGGGGCCCTCGACATGGACATGGGTCACGGTACAACCTGTGGTTCGGATTGGAAGTCAGTTCCAGTGTGTGAAGTGGAGTTCAGCCAGGGGTCTCTGGAAGCCTGGGCTCAAAAGCTAAAGCCTGGAATTCACTATGCCCTCCTGGAGGGTGCCTGTCTGTGGGTACATCTGCCTGTGTGCCAGGGTGGAGTCGCTCATTATGGCCAGCCTGTATAGAGATCCAGTAGTTGGGATTTTTTAAATGGGATCCCTCTGTTCACATTTAAGCTTGAGTGGACCCGTTATTTTATTGGGACTGTGATGCCTGCTAACATGAATTACCTTGCAGCCCAGCACCAGAAGATGGCACCCCTATGCTGTGAACCCTCCGGTGCCAGCCATCCCGGTAAGGTACGTTTAATCTTGATTCTGCTACTGTGAATGCCCCGGGCTCCTCTCCTTGGAACTTTACTATCTAATACCCCTAGATGCTGGGAAGGGGGCCTTACAACATGGGGGCTCATCCCAGATGGCATTTTGGAGGTGCCAGGACAATTTGGACTACCTTGTTAGGGGCTGTGCCAAGCCTAGAATTTGTGGGTTTACAATCTAGTAAACTGGACTGAAATCAATATAATAATAATAATAAATAATATAATAAAACTTTATTAAGCACCTTTCAAGCACCAAGGCGCTGTATAAATGAACAATAAAATCAAAAATACACATATAAAATCAGAATAATCACAACAACCTCAAGCCATAAAAGTCTGACTCCACAGATGGGTCTTGAGTTCCCACTTAAAAATCTCCACGGTCGTGCATTCCCAAAGCCGGCGAGGCAGAGAATTCCAGAGGGTTGGGGCTATAAACATAAAAGCCTGAGCCCCAGAAGATTTTAAAGTAACCCTCGGAACCTCCAGCAACCCCTCGTCAGCTAAACGGAGCTCTCATACAGGGCTGTAAGGAACCAGAAACAGCTCTTTCAAGTAGTCGGGGCCAAGTCCGTGCAGGGCTTTAAAGGTCAAAAGACCTACTTTAAAGGTGATCCGCCACTGTATAGGCAGCAAGTGCAGATCGCGCAGAACAGGAGTAATGTGTGTCCTTCTAGATACCCCTGTCAACAACCTTGCAGCGGTGTTCTGCACTAGCTGCAAGCAGCGGATATCAACCCCAGGAAGCCCCAGGTTCAGGGAGTTGCAATAGTCAAGGCGAGAGTTCACAAAGGCATGGACCAACACAGGTAAATCGCTGGATGGAACAAGGTGCTTCACCCTAGCAATGTTCCTAAGATGGTAAAATGTAGACTTAATGACTACTGACACCTGATAACGAAGGGTCAGCCCGTCATCAAGTACCACTCCCAGGTTACGCACCCGTTCAGAGGTAAGGATCTGATCCCCCCCCGAGAAATAAACCAGAAGGCTGATCAATCCCCAACCCCTCTATCCTGCGACCCGGGTCCACAACCATAACCTCGGTCTTTAACCAACTCGAATTCATCCAGTCATGGATTTCAGTGAGGCAGCTATTAAATACCAAGAAAGCACTAATCTGGTGGGGGCAAAAGACAGGTAGAGCTGGGTATCATCAGCATAGCAGTGAAACCTCAGCCTATGCTGTCTTACAATGTCTCCGAGGGGCAGCATATACACTGCAAACAACATGGGGGAAAGCACCGAGCTCTGGGAATGCCACATTGCAGAGAGAAAGGGTCAGAGGAAAAAATTCCCAACACAACTCTCTGTGTTCCCCCAGATAGAAAAGATGAAAACTATCTGAGCACTGTACTAGACAGTCCACAGATGGACCTCAGGTGCTCGAGCAAAACCCCATGGTCTACAGTGTCAAAAGCTGAGGAGAGATCGAGGAGAACCAAAATAGAACGGTTTCTCTGATCTCTCGCCATCAAGAGATCATTGAGCACCCGAACCAGAGCAGTCTCAGTACTATGCCTCTTACGAAAACCAGACTAGAGAGGTTCGTAGATACTATGGATGGTCAAATGGTCCTCCAGCTGGTTTGCCACTACCTTCTCAATAACCTTTCTAATAAAGGGAAGGTTAGAGATAGGTCTGTAGTTGGCAAAAATATCTGGGTCCCGAGAAGCCTTCTTCAAAAGGGGAGTCACCACAGCTTCCTTTAGGGAGTTAGGAAACTCACCCAGTTCTAGGGAGCACCAGATTATTTGAGCCAAAAACGGGCCCACGATCTCAACACAACCCAAAATCAGGGAGGTTGGACCCGGATCTAAACAACAGTATGTAGGGCGCATCCCCTGGATGATCCGCGTAATATCCTCGAGCCTTGGCAGGTCAAAGGAACTCCAGGAGACTCGGGGTACCATGGCCAGATGCCGACCAACAGCTTCCCCCTTAGAGTGTGTCAGTCGGATCTCTGACCCGATGTTGGCAACCTTACTCGCAAAGAATTGAGTGATCTCATCACACTCCTTTTGTGAAAAAGCTCAACAGAGCTGGAGACAGACTGGGTTGCACAGCCTGTCCACAGTTCTGAAGAGCTGAGCCGGTTGATTCTAAGAAACAGCGATCTCCCTGGACAGGAATTCTGCCTTCTTATGGGAGATCTCTGATTGGTAGAGCCGGTAATACTCCTCCAAACTAAGGCGGTCGACTTCTAGAGCAGATTTCCGCCAGCAACGCTCTAACCGTTGTCCCACACATTGCAACGCCCTCAAGGACCCATCAAACCATGGGGCCCGAGGGCAGAGAGAGCGGGGACAAACATGGACAGGAGCAATTGAGTCAAGAGCCAGGGAAATGGCCTGATTATAAGCCAAAACCATGGACTCCAGACCCATGCTGGCAACAGGAAACTCTCAGAGGTTCAATACTGCCAACAGGTCTTCAGGGCACACGTCCCATAAAGGGCAGTATCGAACCATATCCACAGGGGCAGACCTACGAAGGGGAGCACAAAAACTGAAGCCCATGGTGTAATGATCAGACCAACTGACAGGTTCCACCACCAAATCAGAGGCCTCAATCCCCAGGAGAAAATCCAAATCCAGAGAGTGACCATAACTATAAGTAGCTGAAGAAACAATCTGTGTAAGGCCCAGTGATGTCATTAACTGGAGGAAGTGTTGACCAAAAGGTGAGAGTTTGTCATTGACCCAGGCATTGAAGTCGCCCAGAACCATCAATCTGGGCGACTCCAATGCCATATCACCGACGAAGTCTGCCACTTCCTGCAGGAATCGCCTCTTGCCTCCTGGTGCACGGTAGACGAGGGCTATCCTGCAACCCACACCAGCTACTACGGTACACTCAAAGGATTCGGCTTCCTCAGTTGGAACACCCGTGAGCCCCAACCTGGTCTTAAAACAGACCGCTACTCCCCCGCGATCCAGTCTCGGGTGGTGAATCACCGAGTACCTGGCTGGAACAGCTGCCTCCAGAATGGGTCCGGCTTTTCCATCCAGCCAGGTCTCGGTGATGCAAGCCAGATCCGCTGTCCCAACAAAGTCAGCAATAACAGCAGACTTGTTTTTAATAGATCTGGCATTGCACAACACCGCCCAAGTTGGACAAGGCTCCTGAGCCATCCCGAAAACTTGCCCATCTAAACAGGTGGTGCCCTTGGGTATGGGGACTAGACATGGATCTCCATGTTCCAGGCTCCATTTCGCCCCAGGGCATCTTCTGGACCTAACCAGCCCTATATGAGAGGTCCGTTCATTCCTCCTCCAGTGTCCGCATCCCCCGCCACACCCACCCCAAACCCTCCTACGTATAATACCAAGCACCCAACAACGCTTGGTACATGAAAATGGGAGGGGGGGCGGGCGAAGGGTGCAGAGATCGGAGGACGAATAATGCACGACCGGGACGACTAAACAACGCATACCCCAAGTGGGAAACAAATTCACTACTAGACAGCTAAATAAAGATCCTAATTACCTCATGAATAAATTAAACTAAAACCCGCCCAACAACATAATTCAATAAACAAAAAGCAAGCTAATAAAACTTCCCCACCCTTGAACCCTCTCACGGCTCTGAAGAGGGAAGAAAAATAAAACAAAATTAAAAAATAAAATAATACAATTCAAAACTAATTTTCATCCCAAAGGTCCTCTCACTACCAATAGGACAAAAGCATTCAAAAACACAAATATAAATAGTCCATTTGCAGTTTTTAGGCACTCTCACTGCCGACGATGATTAATATTGCACGGAATCCAAATATATAAGGATAGTGAGGCCCTCTCACTACACACACTGTCCTTCATATGATGAAAACAGGATCCAGTGAACCGAATCAAAGTCCAGACTACTCCAAATGTACATTCAGAGAGCAACAACATGCAATCTCAATGCAAGCCCATAAATAGAGGAGAAATGTCTCATATAAGGCTGAGAATATCCACAGGCTCAGCTGCAAGAAACTGGAGTCCCCCCCCACACACACACACGCACACACCCCAAAACTGCCTAATCAGACTCTATTATACTACCAGGACCCACAGTTTCAGATATCCCAAGGCCAGACTAATAAGGCTGACCCTGGAGTAGCTTAGGAACCCCCCTAATAACCCCCAACTCCATAGGGGAAATGAGGACAGCTCCTGCTCGGTCCCAGGCAGCACAACCCAAGATCACCCAGGCACAAGGAGGGGTAAGAACCTCCCAAAACCAAAACCACTAATATGGCACTACTTCCCCGAGAAAAATTAGGCACAGTTTAAAATAAAATTAGAGATCACACGGAAATGAAGGACACCGATCAATGAATCGGGTCCCATCACTCATGATACATTAGAACACCAGCAACTGTCCTTTCGGTCCGAATTCTTGCAGAAATCACACCAACTAATCCAGCTGTTCCTCAAACGAACACTGTAAAAGTCCTCCAACCGTACATCCAGCTGTAGGGGCCAATCATCAAGTAGTAGCAACCAGCAAATCCGTGGGTCCAGAACGAACAAACATCCAGGTGAACCAAAAACAAGCTTCTCCACATTAAAGGATAGGCCAGGAGAGCAACCAGCAGCAAACGGTAGACAACCCTAGAATCCTGCTCCTAGCAAAAAATCACTCGCTTAACCCACAAGGGGGGCGCCAGGTGACTTACTTACCCACACTTGGGGAAACACCGGGACAGCAACCGGCAGCAGGCGGTGAACAGCCACAGAAACAAAGGATGCAGCTCCTCTTCGGAAGTATCAACCCAGCTTGGTTGCTTAATGCCAAAAGAGGCGTGAGCTTTATGAAGGGGTCCAGGACGGCGACCTGCAGGTGTGGCACTATCGTGAGGGAGTGTGGCTGCCATATGGTCAGGCCCTCAGAACCACTGTAAGGAGCTTGCTGAATGGTCACAAGCTGAGCGGATCATCAGAAGGAAGATATGCCAGGATTACCCCCAGTATGTGTACCCACACCTGCCTGAATGGACATGGCACATAATTGAAGAGAACTGCCAAGATTGGATGTCTTGGGGTACCCTTGACAAGCAGTATAAAAAGCACAAGTTGGGTCCAGAAAGCATTAATGTGGCCCTGCAGGAGATACAGCGTATAGCAAAGGGAATGTATGTGTTCCAGGCATGTCTACAAAGGACTTACCATATTCAAGACTTCTGCATTGGTTCATGACCTCTGTGGGAAGCGAACCTAGCATTTCATGACTGGTGTGGACTCCTTTGGCCAAGCAACCACCAAGTTGAATCCTTGTTATTATTATTCCAAACAATAAAGTGACCGTTGTGGCCTAGGATTCTGCGCAGTGTCATTTCTCCATGGTTTCTTCTGTTTCCTCCACTCGGAGGTGCTGCAACTGATTGATGCTACAGGATTGGACTGAGAAAGACTGCCAGCTAAAATGGGTGAGATGAACCTTTTCCTTTATTTTATTTACAGTAATTACAGAGACTTTTGGGCAACTGGACATTAACTGCAAGTGGATTCTGCACCTCTGTGCTGTAAGAGGAGCAGGGTATTATAATACAGTTTAAAATTGCATAAATAATTGTTCCATGTTTTGCTGTTCTTATTCACGTACTGTTTTGCAGTGTTTGCAATGTGTGAACTGATATTTGTGTATTGTTGCTGTAGTATAAAGTTTGGGCATGGTTTGGCATTTGACAGCTTTTAGGCAGGCGGGCAGTGTTTAGTAGGGCAGTTTTAGGATTAGTGAGAGTCTAGGGATGGGACGCCACCCCTGTTGCCAAGCAATCTGTTTGGAGCATTACAGGAGGTATGTCACTAGAATAAAAGGTAGGGGTACCTGTGTTTAGACCCCAAAAGTGAAGGGGGTGGGTAAATCCACCATGTTGGTGGTGTGTGCCAGTGGTACTGAGATGCGGGAGCACTGAGAAACTGCGCACACCTCTCTGTTACCCATCGGCGAAATACCTAGTATAACTGCTCACCAAGGGCAGTGAGTGTTTAAGTCGGGGGACAGATGTAACACCCCCCTGTGGGGTGTGCACATAAATTTGGGAAAAGTGCAACCCCCCCACCATGTCCCTATGTGATGCATACATCCACCAGACATTGTCACTGTGCTCTGCCAGCTATGTGCCTTCCTGCCCCCTGGATAACACAGGCATGGGAACATGGCACATCACCATCACTATAGACACCAGAATCTGTCACATTGTCATTGGCTTCAGGCAATGGTAACCATTTATGCACTTCTATGTTGTGCAGCATGCAGCAGACTACAAAGATGTGGAAAACCTTATAGGCTTTTGTGGTGACTCTACTTCCCAAAACAATTTTGGCCATTTTAGAAGACGGATAATCTGCTACAGAGCATGCAGGCCTGCTCTGATACACATACACACTGGGTGGTTGAATGCACTTGGCCTGTGGCCCCATGCCTGACCACACACACCAAGGTGTGCGTATGTCAGAGCATGACTGTATGCCCTGTAGTGGATTATCTGCCACATATATATAAATTTATATTTATATATTTTACACACTCAACTATGTGTCCTTGTCATCCTTTGGTTGAGCGGTGACCTTGGCTGTATATTGGTACACAGTGTCGAGGACGGCAACCTGCAGGGTGTTTATCCAGTTTGGAATGTTTACTGATGCCCTTTTTGTCTCCCCTGGAAGCATAGTCCATTCATTCATGTATTTATGCTGTAAGTAACTGTGATGTTGTCTGTGGTGCTTACTGTGCATGCATGTTTAATGTGTGCATGAGCCATTTCTACTACAGCCTCTGGGGTGGTGTATCATCTGGGCCTCTCTCCTGCACATGCAGATGCCTATTTCCTGCTGTGGATTGACATTGCACGTGGGGTCTGTGCATGTCTGGGCATGCACGGGGTCGGCACTCTGTTTTCCATTTGTGTGGATGTGTGCGCCACCCACTTCCAGACAGTGCTTATGTGCAAATAAAGAAATGCTCTGTACTCAAGATCCAGTGTTTTCAAAAGCAGAATGCTAAATGTATTAGCAAGGTGCTCGGCGATAAACCATTTAGGAGCAAGTGGTTTATCACTGAGCACCTCGCTAATAAATTTATCATTCTGCTTTTGAAAAAACTGGATCTTGAGTACAGAGCATTTCTTTATTTGTATGATTTGAGTTGGCTGCTCCTGCTCATATATTTCCATTATTGTGCACACCTTACACCTTCATTTCTAGTGCTTATGTGCAGTTAGATGTGGCTCTGGGAGTGTGACACTGCTTTTTTCCATAGGAATGTTTGCACTTGTCCTGAATGGCCATTCCATATAGGTGGATTACGCAGTTAGAGTTTATTTGCTCTTGCCGCATTTTTCCCAGATGAGATCACAGTATCCTGCTTGTGACTGCCCTCTTGCACCCACCATTGCATAGTGTACCAAGAGATGGGATGGTCCTCTCTCTCAACAAGGAGGAAAAGGAACGCTCTTCTTTGGTTCTTCAGAGCCTTGTCTGATAAACTCCCTGCCTACATTTCAAGCTTCTTTGAATGTGCCAAGGGATCTTATGGGCTGAGACACTTCTCCTTACTCTGCTTCCAGATACCCAGAGTAAAAATAACCTATGGCGTGGCTGCAATCAACTTTTCCTTCCCATCATTATGGAACGCCATGCAAAGCTCACTTAAACTCTCATCCCTTCCCGGTCCGTTCACTTTCAAAGCACTAATAGCTGAATACCATAAGGAAACCTGCAGATGTGTTAAGTGGCTATGTACCAGTAGCCCCTAGTATCATCCACGAATCTGATATTACAGTAACCCACTCAATCTCACATCTCTGTCAGGGGCACCAAGCACTTATTAGTCTCGCTCCTCTTCCCCCTGTCCCCTCCCTGCCCCCCGTCTCATATACTTTCTCCTCTTTTTTCCCTCCCTGCATATTCTTTCTTATAAGATAATAGCTGCCGTATATTGACAACTACCTAGGAATTAAATGTTTACCTCTCGTGGCTACTTGTTATGACCTTGTAACTGTTTTACCTATGTTAGCTACATATGTATATGCCTGAACAATCCACCACATGTACTATGCCTCTTCCTTGTCAACCCTATTTCTGTCTGTGATTTGTATTAATGTCCAGGACCACCTTGAAAATGAGCTTGCTCAATGGTGTTTACGCCTGGTTAAAAAAAGTTTGATTGATTAATTGATTGATCGATTGATTGACATCACTGTCAGTTCCATACCAACAGAATCCCCCCCCCCCCAACTGTTTCTCCCAGGTCCTCTGGATAGGCTCTTCTTCCACCTCTTGCCAGCATTACCTTCCTGTCCCTCAACACTCCACTCACCAAACTTCCTGGTACTCCACAGATCACCTGCGACACACCGCTCCATTGTCCTCTCAGCTTTCCCCAATGCAAGGTTCGCCATCAGCTCCTTTGTAGTCCACCCCACTTCACACAGTTACCCAAGGCAAAGGTGGAACCCAGATCTACCCCAGGAGTTGTCATTGGATGCCTGAAGTAGATGTGGGGAGCAGGCAGGGTTTCATCCTCCTGACTAGTACCATTATTTAAGCAATAAGCATGACAGGATGTGCACTATTGTGGGATAATGGCACACCTTGAGAAGTGAAGCCCGAGGCAAAGCCAAGGGTTTTACGCACCCGAGAAGTGCTCTTGTATCTCAATTACGCACACCCTGGAATGCCTTATTGCAATTATAAAATGGCTTCCCTGATTTTTTTTATTTTAGGATCAAGTAATTGGGTTCGGAAAGTTAAACATTTCTGACCTGTGCTGCTGTGCTAGGATAACAGCATGGCCATGTGACTGGATTCCACCAATCTCAGTACAGTATTTCTCTTACCCATTTTATAATTCCCTTTTTTAAGAGCCTTCCCCCCAAGAACATGTTGGAGTCTTGGGGTTTGGCAAGCCAGATACACTGATGCGCACGCACACCCCATACCATGCTTCTCATGTGCAGTTCCACCTGCACCACCACTTGTGGTTGCCCAGGTGGTAGCTGAACAATAGGACACGTAGCCATCCCTCCCCAGAGAGTGTCTGATGGGATGCACAATCCTTCTTCCCCAACCTGCCCTCTGATGATTCGGGATCGTTCTGGAACCCAGTTCAGTAGCTTTGTGTGTGGTAACACTACCACTGCACCAACGGGCCGACTTCCAGCAATAGATTGTGATGTCACAGCAGAGGATTCTGACTTCAAATGGGGAATAAACGTCTGGAGCCAGTGAACTGATAAGAGACAAAGATCATGTTTAAATGCAAATGTTCTCATTACCATAGACTGGGGAAGAGAGCACTACGTAAAAATATAAGCAGAGCAGCAGGCCCGAAGAGTTATGTTTTACAAAGGGTTGTGTTTTTCTAAACCTAGGGTTGTTCCAGATTCCAGAGGCATCAGATGCTCTCTAATTCATCATCCCTGCTGACTGCTCTGGAGTCAATCAGCTTATGGAACAGGATGTACGCTGTTCTGTCTGTTAACACTGACTTGTATAACAAACCAGTGAGTGAGGCAGTAAAGCTAAAGTGGTTAAAGCACAGAGCCAGTGAATAATGGGATGCAGCCCTAGGTTTGAATCCTAGAACAGCCACTTGCATGCTGTGTGACCCTGCTTAAGTCACGTAGCCTCCCTGTGCGTAATCCTCTCCTGGGATGCACATGAAAATGAGTTCTGGCACAGTGGGCCTTCCCCCGCCAGAAATTCTTAATAACCAGAACTGACACTCCTCTCATTCTTGCTGTGTGGTCTATGGATAGCAGACCCCCCACCACCACCAAATAAATATACCCAACATGTGAACATCATTAGAAAATATGAGTTTCTGCTCATCTCTAAGCCTTCTTATCAAAAATGATTTCAGTTTAAATTCCAACAAGGGCTATTTAGTTGCAGCCCGCTGTTCTTCCATGGTATGCTAAACAGCTCACATACTAGATTATTTAATCCTTATCTCACTTTTACTTTCATTGCCCCCCCCCCAGTTATTCAACAGACACTTTGATTGGTATCAGGACTACACTCCTTATGCTGAGGAGAAATGGAAATTATTTGATACAGATTTCCACTTCCCATGCAACCGGACCAGGGATGCCACCTCTCACCACCTCTCCCCCCCCTTCCCCGGACCATGGTAATATTGTTTCTGGGTATCTGAGCTCTCAAGATGGTTACAGCAACATCTGTGCCTGTCACATTGGCGCACTTATGCAACGTGAGTTAGGAGATCTGTAGTTTTGTTCTGAAAAGGTTGCAAAACTCATTTACACCTTGCCTGCGATGGCAGTAAACTGTGTTCCTGTCTTCCTCTGAAATTATGCAGTGCATGCAGGAACACGAAGAAAACAAACAAACATGATAAATACCTTGTTAAAATGTTGGTCTTGTTTATACGTTATCAGTTACAGCTGTGGCCATGGTTACCCTGTAGAAATGAGCATCGGCGAGATAGTAGTTTTTTCATGAGCAATTTATTATATGTGTTTTCATTATGCCCAGAAGTGAGACACGTTGTTGTTGTAATCCATTAGAAGGGGGAAAAAACTCTTTAACATTAATCATGGAAAAACATTGAGGAGTACCATTTGATCTGATGTCAGGCCAGTGGCTGTGCATTACAGAGACTCTATTGCTAGCTTCACAACAGGCTTTGTTCCTCATACTGTACATTGTTGGGGAAGGGTAAAAAAATACATACTGAGTAAATCTTAGCATTTAGATAGAAATAGTCTGAGCAACCTAACTCTCTGTTCAGGGGTCATATTTATGGTTCATGGTATGGCATGGAATAACCTTTGAGAATAATTTCCTACCCAGCACCCAGCATCTATTTTAAACCCGAGGCAGTGCTGAAATTGTTAACAGCGTGAAGCAGTGTGGTTGCTATGGCAGGTGCTTGGTGGTATTAGGTACTGGTATTTCGTGGGTCAGCTGGATATCTAGTGCAGGGGTAGGAGTGCTAAATAAAAAACCTTAGCAATGCCCTGCTGAGGGCATTGCTTGGGAGATATACAAAACGGCTGAAAACAAATATCTTGAAGTCTGAAATTGGTCATTTGAGCACCTCTGTTTAGCTACATGATAACATTTTGTCTCTAGAACAACATGCAAAACAAAAAATGAACAAAAAAACAGCAGCTAAGACTAAGGTAGCTTTATTGGCCTTTCTTCCTTGCAGGGGAAGTCAATTTGAAAATTCAGAAAGTGATTGTGATTGTTCAGTCTGTTCTAAAGGCTCAGTGGTTCCTACACATGTGCTCCATTACATAAAAAGAACACCTGCCCGAGGCAATCAGCTACCTACAAGGTCTTTTACAGCATTCTAGGACAAACAGAATAGACTAGAATTGGGATTTATATATAGCACCTTTCATCCATGCAGTATCTGAAAGCCCTTCCATGAGCCAGGTACCTACAACATGCTTTCTGTAATGGTCTGCACTCAGCAATCCCATTTATCTCCATATGTGAAATAAGACATGCAACTCACAGGGGTGAAGCCATGACTGTGTCACAAAGATCATATCCTCATGTGGGGGGGGGGGGATAAATGTAATATCTCTTTATAAACCAATATGTATTATAGTTATAAAATGTCATTTTAAAAGGGTCTAACTTTTTATTTTGATCTTAAGATGAAGATTTACAAGGAAGGATATTGTTCAGCTAGTTCTGTTGCTCTTTAAATTAGCAATACATATCTGTAGTATTTGTGTTTCTTTCCTTAAAGGGGAAATACACTCTGTTAAACAAATGCCCAGTCCCCCGAAGTCTTCAGCCTTGCCCTTGAAACCACCAGAAGGTGCTCCGCAGCACAGCGAAGTGGGCAACCAGGTATATGAGGATTCAGGAGCTCATCCAGATATCCCAGGCCCAGTCTGTGTAGGGTCTTATAGATTAGAAGTCCCTTTTTTAAAAGAGATAGGCCACTTGATACTTGGCTAACCTTCTTACACCTGTAACCCCCTACAAATGGGGGTTCCCGAAAAGTGTTCCTTGAGTTTGCTTAAATGCTCACTGCCAGGCTGGTGTCCTGTGTTTTAGCAGTTTAAATGTATTGCCAGAGAGTGCCTGTATAGCCTCTGTGTACTGTCTCTTTAAGAGCTGCCTGGATTGCAGTCATAATTAATCTGAGAGGGAGCTCTGTTAGAAGATGTACTTGTTTGCTGATCATTTGTTAGAGTAGTAATAATATTGCAGTTTGTTCTAACCTGCCTTCATTGCAGCATGGACAGTTCTGTTTGTTTCCATCATCTTGGTCCTGGACTGCTGAAATGGGCCAATCAGTACCTTTGGGGACTCTAAAACTGAGCCTGTCCCCAGTGGCTTTGTGGGAGCAAAATTCTGTAGGAATCATAGTTTTTGCATTTTGGCACCAAGACAGACCTGGAGGGGGAGCCCTTGCTGTGACTGACAGAAGAATCAGCCAATCAAACCTTTTGGATCCTGGGGAAATTCCCAGGCTGCTTGCAGCTAGTTTCAGTTTGAGTTGAGAAGTGAAGGAGGTAACAGCTTGAGATAATCGAGCAGCAATCCTGTGTGGATTCACGCGGGAGAATTGTGAAAGGGCTGAGTTTTGGCCTGCCTGTCTGCCTGCTGTCCCTGAAAGGGAGAAGAGAGTTTATTCGGACTGAATCCAAATTGTGAGGATGATTTAAGCCACAGAACTGTGACCAGGATTTAACCTGAAGAAGACCAAAGATTTGCTGAATGCAATCGGCCTGTCAGGATTTCCAGCCACCTTTGAACTCCTGGTGTGTGCCGAGACTCTGTAATTGTGACTGGATAGCAATCTGCCTGGTACAGTAGAATTTCTTACATGTAAATGTGCTGTGTGCTGTTAGTGGGTCGTGATTTGGTTCCCCACTGTGTGCTGAATTGTTCTGCTTCCTGGAGGCTGCATCCAGCTCCCATGGACAGAATCTGTATTCATCTCCATAGGCTTGGGCCTTGCCACACTGGCCCAGCCAAACTACCCACTGCACAGAGAAAGCCCGTTGACGAGAGACCTGCCTGGGGATCAGCCCCCTGCTCATGCTTTGAACAGGAAAGACACCTCGGTGATTCGTGTGGGCCCTGCTTCTCCTGGCACTCCAGCTCAACAACCTGCTGTCTCGATTTTGTCCTGCCTGTGTCCTGTATTGGGTATTGTGAGTAAACATATGGGTAACTCCCTGCAACAACAGCTATATCTAAAGTGTTGTCATCTGATTGCTTTGTGGTCTTTTCCTTCACTAACTGAGCCCTCCGGCACTGGATTACAAATAGTGTGTGTTGTGCATGTTTCTTTCTTCCATCACAGGGGCCCCAACCAGCTGCGAGCTGGCCTGCTCTGGGCAATGTTCCTGGCTAGCCCACCATCTTCCTACCTGGATACCTAGAGTGTGTGACGGTGTAGGGCCTCTGAAATGCATGCATAACTGTCTGATTGATATACCCTTTAAGCAAATCAATCTGATTGCGCCCCTCCCTTGTTTAAGTCCCCTGAATAAATCATATCTAACTCTGTTTGCATTTAACCTGACTGTGGTTCCAGTTTGTGACAAGAGTGCTGTACTGTTGCTATTTGCTGTGCATAACCTTGTTTTACAGGGGTCCCCAGGGTCGAGCTAGAGGAACCAGCCGTGGTGGTAAGTGCACACAGTGTGGGTAATTGCATGGTGAATAATGGTCATTATGAAAGTGATTATTGTATATTGTTCAGGCCACTAGAAGGGAAAGAGGGGTGTGCCCAGGTTAGCTTGACCACTAACAATCCTGACCTCTGGGTGGAGGCACCCGTTTCAGTACCCAGGCCCCTTAACCTGCTACTAGCCAAGCAGGCAGGGATAGTAGCCCTTGGGATAGTGCCACCTAGGGGTTACACACCTGCTACCTCAGTTCGCTCCCTCCATTCCTCCTCTAGGGGCCTCCTTGCAGTTCCCAGGACGAGGATAAAAACAGCCGGCAACAGAGATTTACTGCCGCTGGCCCCATCCTGTGGAACTTGCTACCACCAAATGTAAGGGAGGCCCCATCAGTTAAGGTATTGAAGGCCCACCTCAAGACCCTCCTGTTCAGTCAGGCATTCCCGGACACTGTCTGTTAAATATTAATCCTGGGATTGCCCCTAGAGACTGTCTTTAGATGAGTGTTATTTATTTTATTTTATAGTAACTTTTGTAATTTTATTTACCTATATGTGTATTTTTACTATTAGTTTGAATCTATATATGGCGCCCAAAGCCTCTGGGATTGGGCGCCTTGAAATATAAAATTTGCCTTGACTTTACCGACTACCAATGCAGATCACACAGCACCAGGGAAATATGGCACAATCTTAGAAGGCGTGTTAGTAACCCAGCTGTGCACCGTAATGTACCTCCACTGACTCCAAGTTGGAGAGCGTTACAGTAATCAAATCTCGAAGTCATGAACACATAAACCAGTGTGGTCAGGTTGCCAGGAGGGATAAGGGACTTAATCTGGCTAATATTCCGCAGATGGAAAAAGTAATTCTGGACTACTGCCAACACTTAAGCCTCCATTGTCAGTCCCTTGTGTAGAATGACTCCCAGATTTTTCACCTTAGTGGCGGCTAAAAGCCCTGAGGGACCAAGCAGAAGCCGAGTCTATCTCTCGGCAACCACCACTTCCCCCTCCTACAGCCCGGCTCAATCACTAGGACTTCATTTTTTTCTGGGTTAAGCCTCAGCCAGCTCAATGACATCCAGTCTTGGATCTCGGCCAACCACCTACTAAGCATGCCAATTGCACCCGGTGTCTCAGGTGCAAAAGTCATAGAACTGGTTATCATCCAGATAGCAAAGAAACCCAAGCCCATATTGTCTGATAACCTTCCCCAGGGCAGCATATAGACCATGAACAGTATGAGCGACAGAACCAAGCCCTGGGGTATGCCACAGGACAGAACCAAGGGGCATGAGGAAAATCTTCCTAACACTACTCCCTGGGTTCTAGTCTTAAGATATATCTCGAACCAGCAGTTGACCTTGCCAATGAACCCTGCATACCCTCTGCGCCAGTCCAAAAGCAGCCCATGGTCCACAGTATCAAACATTGATAAGAGATCCAGGAGGCTGAGAACTGACCATTCTCCTCTACCCCTTACCCTAAGCAGGTCATTATGCACCTTATCTAGTGCAGTTTCTGTGCTATGCCTGGATGTAAATCCAGACTGGAGATGAGAGGCTCAAAGATGTCAAAGGCTGTGAGGTGTGCCTCAAGCTGGAGCGCAATAACCTTCTGAATAACCTTTCCCAGAAAGGGAAGGTTAGAGACAGGACGGTAATTCACCAAGATGGCTAGGTCCAAAGATGGTTTCTTCAGAAGTGGTTTCACCAGTGTGCATTTACGTGCCACTGGGAAAAAACCCTCTGATAAGGAACACTGGACAGTCTCGGTGAACACTGGGCATAGATGCCCAACGCAACTCACTAGTAATCGCATCGGTCCTGCATCCAGTTGAAAAATGTTGGCCACAGCTCCAAGATCACCTCACACACCTCTTCCATCGTCACTGGCCAAAAACTCCTCCCAGGACCAGTGATTGTGTCCCTGACTCAGAGGCTCTCCACTGCTGGGCTGTCCCAACCCAACTGGAGTAATTCCAGCCCTAATGGAGGACAGTTTATCTGAGAAGAATTGAACAAACTCCTCACATTTTGCAGGTCTATATGCTTCCACGGGCTCCAGACAGGCCGGATGAAGAAGCCTGTCTACTGTTCGAAAGAGCTGTGCTGGTCAGTTACTCTCACACAACAGAAATTCTGCATTTTTCCAAGTGATTGCCTTCTGATATTCTTTGTAATGGGTCATCAGAATTAAATTTGCCCTCCAGGGCCCTGAGCCTCCTCCAACAATGCTCTAACCTTCATCCCCTCATCTTCAATGACCTTAGCTCACCATCAAACCACAAGGAGCCAAGACGCAACACCAGGGAATGTACATGAACTGGTGCTATGAGGTCAAAGGCCTCCATGGCAATGCTGTTATAGGCCACCACTGCTGCCTCTGTACCTTCAGCGCATACTGACAACATTTCAGAGGTGTCCAGAGCCTCCATAAGTCCTTCTGGTCTAAGCCGTCTCAAAGGCCCTTCTGAAAGGAGGGTACTGAACCCCCTCCACAGGGGATGGACTACAAGGGGGAAGAGGGAGGCCCTGAAATGGAATCTGACAGCACAGTTGTGTCTCTCAAAATCTTAAATCCCATACAAAGATCTTTCATATGAGGTATTGTGCTTACCTGTAGGTGTCAGCATTCCAGAAATACAAATACCTGAAATCATCTGAATAAATAAATGACGGCAGTAGCCATTCATGGAATCTTGAGACAGAGAGTGATGCCGGACTTCTGGTGACATCATCATCAATGAAGCAGCATGGCGGCTGAGTTCTGTCTCAGACATCCTTTAGTCTATTTGAATTCTCCTCGGGGACCCACCAAGTCCATCTAAGAACAGCACCAAAGTGAAGGCACGATGTTGGCAAGGCAAATATTGAAAGATGTTTTAGCTGAGAGACCCAAACCGGACACAATCCCAGTGGTTGGGTAAAGGTGGGTCTCTCAACCATATGGCAGAGGCCAAATTGGGCCGAACTGGAGGAAGAAAACTTTACAATCACTTGACAGTTGCTGGTTACTGAGCTCAAAACTATCACAGCTAAGCTGACTAAATTAGAGGAAACAAATTCTGCTACTCAAGCCGATTTGGAAGCAATACAGACCAGGACAGCAGAAATAGAGCAAGGCCTGACAGAAACAACATCCCAGGCTGACCTGCACAATGAAGTCCTGCTCTGCCTCCTTAAGAAAGATAGAAATTCCATGCACAAACTGGATGATTTAGAATCAAAATCCCATCATAATTATATCAGATTAAATGGTTTGCTAGTGTAAGCCACCCCTCTCGGGACGGGCTTACTATATTACCCTCTCCCGTCTGTGGTCAATTTTCCTTTATGGGCAGCTTGGGTCCACCCCCGGGGGGTGTTTCTTTTTGCCCCTGCCCATTTAAATTGGGGCTACTGGGAGGGCCCCAGGAGGAGTCGGTGGGCTGAAGTTAGGGCCAGTGAGCCGGGGTTTCAAACCCCCGGCCCGGGAGTGTTGGGCATCTTTATGATGGCGATGCTATGCATATAGGCCATTGGGGGAAGTGTATAGGAGTATGCAACCATGGGGAGCAGGATCCTGTTAGAAGGATGGCTGTAGTAGACAAAAGAATGGAGGTAAGCCCCTCGTTCACTAGGGCAGTGTGGGGATCCCTGGTGCCCGTTTGTAAGGTATGGCAGTGGGCAGTTGCAGTGGTGGCAGGGCTGTAACTGAGTCTCTCAGTGGTGACAGCTCTGAGGAGGTTTTTCTCAGTGTGGCACACTGCTGGGGTGAGTCTGGTGGTCTGCATGGGATTTCGTATTATCGGGCCTGCCAAGCCTGTGTCTGAGCCAGGTCCCAATTTAGGCCCATTAAAGTGCAGTGCTAAGAGTAACTGGAAGGAGGGAGCCATGTTAAAACTTCATAATTTTCACTGTATCTTTCCTCATTGAAGAGGTTACAGAAACGAGTGTGTTCGTCTGGCAAGGTTTCAGGGCGGACGCGATATGGTCAATAGACCACTCCCCCAGGTTTGGTTATGCCGGGAAGTCACTCCCTCAGTCTGTGTCTTGGGTCCTGATTGTACCCTCTTCATCCTCTAGGCTTGTTTCTGGCTCAGAAGATATCAGCATGGAGCTTGCGCCTGGCATGTTTTGTTTTCTCTGCTAATGCTATTTAGCCTGATGCTATGTACATCTCCTGTGCGAGTTTCCTAGCCTGTCTGAACCCTCCACTCCATGGAGCTGTGCACTTTAATTATTATATTAATTATTTTTCTATGAAATGAAAAAACAAGTGATTAAATGCTTTTTATTGTTCTTTTACTCGGAGTGTGCTGGGATTAGTTATATGAACTAACACTGTTGCTCCTCCTAAAAAGAAGCATCAGTCCACCTAGGCCTGGCCTAGAAGTACTGCTACTTGTGTGAGGTCACCCAGCAGTGACATCAGAGGGAGCGTCAGTCAAGATACAGGATGTGTGTTGTGCTCTGCTAACATTTCTATAGGTAGCTATATTGATAGCGCTAGACAGTAGCCTTACATTTGTAACAGCCAAGGGTTTTACTAGTTCACTGTGTCATATGAGGCTTTAAAGTCGGTGAGCACATGCACACTCACGTACTGCCTCCATCCAGATACTACAAACAGTGCTCCCACCAAAAGGTATGTTGAAAACATATACATTTTTGCAAAAGATAGCAGTTCTTGACTGAGTTAGGTCAGAAAAGAAGCCACAGTCCTAACTTACACAGTGCAGTTCTCTTGGCTCTCTTTCATTCCATCCGGGTGTTAAAGTGGTGTCGGCAGACACCCACAGATAATTTCTGTATGTTCCCAGAACAAAGGTATTGAGCAGAAGGGGGGAAGTCACAGTCGGAAGAGGAAGGATGGAGAGTGACAACCAGAGGATAATATTAAAAAATAAAAATAAGAGAGACTTGCGCACCTGTATGTTTTTGATTTCCTACAGCAAGTTTCATCGGATATAGTATTTACTCCTTAACACGCTGGTACTAATTTAGTTTTCTTTCATTCTGTCCGGGCAGCAAAGCGGCATTGGCAGACACCCACATATCGTTTTTCAGCAAACGCTTTATGCTTTTTCAGAGCAACAGCACGCTGGGCTTAGAGACTGGAGGCACCAGCCAATCCACACACAGGGGATGCTTGGTGCCAGTTTTAAACTTTCTGCTACCCAACTCGATATACACAGCAGTATCTGATCAGGTCAGATAGTGTCAGAAAGTGTAAAATCTAACCGGTTCCATTTATCAGGTCTGATATCCACCCGCCCCTACAACTCAGACATTATTTGTCCACATCATGGGAAGATTTTCTTTACTGGTTCACCAAGCTGAATGTACAGGGGAAGTACATTTCCATGGCATATAAGTTAATAATGACTGCCACCCACCCTAACCTACTGGGGGTTAGGGAAAAGTGGGATGCAGAAATGGGTGAAGCATTCATGTACCAGGAATAGGACAAACTCTTTGAGGGGAACTGGAAAGTGACAGCATTCCCACCAGTGGAGGGAATTCCACTTAAAGACCATGATACGTTTTTTTCACACTCCATCGCTGATTGCGCACTTTGCAGGGGGCAAGAGGCAGCACAGACAGGTGCTGAAGAGGCAGCGGGACACAGGGTGACCACTTCTACATATTCTGAGGTTGTCCTAGAGTGCACAAGGTCTGGGCCCTGATCCAACGAGAGCTGTGCTGGATCTGGGGCCAGGATTTCACCCTGGACTTGAAGACCCTAGATTTGGACCTCCACCAAGAGACGGTATTTCACAGTATGTTTCTTATGGCCCTCAAGGGCATCACTTCCCATTGGCTCTCTCCCAACCTGCTCCCAACCTGCTTACACTCTCAGAATGGCAAGAACAGGTGAAATTATTAGCAATAATAGACTGCATGACAACTACTTTAAGGTTCACACAGGAGAAATTCCTGTATAAATGGAGCAAGTGGGAATTGTACCTGTCTCCCCAGGCCCTCCCGCAGGAGAAGGCAAGGTAAATTAACACTTGTTGGCCTTATTACCAAGATACGGGCCTGTGCATCCCCTCCTCCCAGGTGGCAGAGATCTTCCTTCAGATTGTTTGCAACATCTATAATCTGTCATGCCAGAGTCTACTCGACTAATCACTCTGCAGACAGGAGTTGTTTTTTTTTTTAATGCATTTTTGTTTATTGTTTATTGTTGTGGTTGTAATAATTACTGTTTGTCTTTTCTCTTACCATAGTATTATACTGGATTCACATCATTTTAGAAGATGCATTGGATGAAGAGGCTTAGGTACTGACGTTAACTATGTATGCTCAAATAATGTATGTTTTTTGTTACAAATATTCTGTACCAAGAATGTTATATGTCAATTACATGTACTTCTATGATGTTCTTTTTAATGATAATAAACTTGGAGTGATGTCATTGAGGGTCACACTAAAGAGATTCAGTAAGTTACAATAATTGAGTTATACACCACATACATCAGTGCCTTACCGGATGAAAATGCTGCCTATGTGTATGTGCCCATAAATGCGCAGTAGTATAGCCATGATTTTACTCATAAATTTTAAAAAACTGGGTTACTGCAACTTCCAGGTTCGAAGATCTGCCCCCGCATCGCTCTACACTCAGCCATCTTTATGACGTGATCACAGGGAGAGCACGGGGATGCACTACATTATAGTTTATGTGGGTAACTTTAACAAGAATTTTATATATTGGAATGATCATGTGGTGATTAAACAAGGGCACCGGGAAACTAACAAGGGGCTTGTTTATCGCCCAGTGCCCTTGTGTAATCACCACATGATCAGTCTGATATATAAAAGTGAGGTACACACTAAGGTAGAGAAGTTGAGAGAGAGCAGGACAGGGACAGGGTCAATGGAGAAAAAGGCAGAGACAGCATGGACAGGGATGGGGTTAAAAGGGGTAAGGCAATCAAAAAATGGACGGCGATGAGTACCAGTGCATGTAGTTTGAGTAACAAGCTCCCTGAACTAGTGGCCTTGATGGAAGAGGGACACCTGGCTATCATGGCAGTCACAGAAACATGGTATACAGAAAACCATGACTGGGCTGTCAACATACTAGGGCACACAATCTACAGGAGGGACAGAGCTGGTAAAAGAGGAGGAGGGGTAGCTCTCTATGTAAGGGAAGGGATCAAAGCAACAAAACTAAAGGGTAAACAGGGAGGAGAGAAGGCACTATGGGTCACCCTGGAGACAGGAAATGGTACCACAATCCGTACGGGGGTTGTATACAGACCCCGTCTCAAGGGGAGGACATGGAAAAGGAAATCATGGAAGGCATCCTTAGAATGGCAGAAAAGGGGGAGATATTATTGAGGGAGGGGCCTGAGTATGCCAGATGTTAACTGGAGCACCTTTGCTGCAGCCACATCCAAGAGCAGGGTACTTCTCAATGCCCTTTAGGGGGCATGCCTCAGACAGCTAGTGTTGGAACCCACTCGAGAGGGAGCAATCTTAGACCTGGAACTCTAAAATGGGGACGGAGAGAGGATCTTGGATTTAGAAGTAGGCAGCCATCTGGGAACAAGCGACCACCAGTGTAGTTCACGATAAACACAGCCATAAAGTCAAGTCACACAAAGGTGAGGGTATTGGACTTTAGGAGGGCTGACTTTTGCAAAATGAGGGCGTGTCTCAGAAAAGCACTAGCAAATAGGCAAGAGGGTGGGGTGAAGGAACAATGGAAAAAATCAAATCTGCCATCACAGGGGCAACAAGCCGTTGTGTGACGCAAATAAACAAAACAAAAGAAAAAAACACTATGGTTCTCCAAAGAGGTGGTGGGGAAGGTTAGGGAGAAAAAGATTCCTTCTGACGATCTTCCTACACTGGTCCACACCTTCGAGACCACTCGTCTTGACTACTGCAACACCCTGTACCTAGGGCTACCGGGGGTTGATATCCATCACCTGCAGCTGGTGCAGTATGCGGCTTTTGACTGGTACATCTAGGACTAGTCGCATAATGCTTGTGCTCCGCAGACTGCATTGGCTGCCAGTGTGATGGCGTATCACCTTCAAGGTCAATTGGCTGACCTACAAAGCACTACATGATCAGGGACTCTGTTACCTGCAAGATCTCCTCTCTCCCTATTGCCCCTCCTGACCACTCCAATCTGCCAACGAGGAATTGCTAGAGATTCCCAGGGTGTGACTTCAAACATCTGGAGTCTGTTGCTTTGCATTTATGGCCCCGACTCTGTGGAATTCTCTACCTTGTCGGATAAGGGACTGCCTGACCATCCAAAGTATTAAGACGGAACATAAGACAGTCACGTGATGAGCTGAATCGGGACAGAGGTCTCCTGTGCTGCTCCGAGGCCCTACAGTCAAAAATAAGATATTAAATCCTCCGAGACTGGCCTAAACTGTTTAAAAGCATCCAGAAAAGGCCCGTGAAGTGCTGCGGGTGCGTGTTTTAAGGAGATCGCTTAAAGATCGAGATGAAGAGAAGCGAGGCGACTGCAGAAACAGCGAGTGTACAGTTGTAAAATTAGGCCACGCCACAGCACCGAGATGGAAGTGGAATCTGTGGAGCCCCTGGCGGGGCGAGCTTCAGCTACCAAGAGGCCGAAACCTCACTCGCCTACCTTGAATGAACAAGACGAGGAGCCGGGGGGGGCCTCAAGCTCGACTACAAAGGACATCCTGGAAATTAAGACAATTCTGCAAGGGCTGGTGGTCGACTTCGCAGCGGTAAAGCCGGCATTACATTCACTGGCACAGAGAATGGGGGATGCAGAGGCCTGGATTTCCTTGCAGGAGAGGAAGATATCTGAGATGGATCAGGAGATGGTGTCGGTTAGAAAACAGGTCAAGAAATTAGAGGAGAGGATGGAGGACCAAGAATCGAGAAATCAGAGAAATAATTTGATACTAGCAGGGCTACCAGAGAGGGCTGAAGGGCCGGACTGTGTCTCTTTCATGCAGGATCTAGTATTGAAGTTGCTGCGCCTACCCGTTCAGAGAAGCGCATTATTAGGAAAGAGCCTATAGGGCACCAAGGATATAGCTGCTGGGGGCTAGACCCCAGGTGATAATTATGCGCTTTTCTTGACTATAAAGAAAAGTCCCATGTGCTATTCACCGCCAGGCAAAAGAAGTCTCTTCAATGGAATGGTGCTTCTCTTCGGTTGTTTCAGGACCAGACGCCCACGGTTAGAGAAAAGCAGAAGGCATATGCAGAAATTAAGAAAAAGCTATATCTGGCAGGAATCAAGTTTCGATTACAGTTTCCCGCAACTCTGGTGATATGTCTTCAGGCTGGAGAGAAGAGGTTCCTTACAGCAGAAGACGCTTTAGAGGGGTTACGGGCTGAGCTCCCTGAACTATTTAAGTCCTTAACCTGATTGTGTTCTGAGAAGAAGAAGGTTGTGTCAACCTGAAAGGCTGCGATGGAAGAGAATTAAAAGACTTAAAAGCTCTTATTGCTTGCTGGTTCAACTGTTTATTGCTAAATATGTTACTTTTAAGGGATATGCCTAGGTTATGGGGTATGGAGGGCCCGCTTCTAGGAAGGGGAAACTGGGATTTCTATCCACTGCAATCAGGGATGAATAGGGCAAGTGGTAAACTGTTATCCAAGGAGAAGGGGTATAGTTACTGAGCATTGTAAATGGAGGGGATATAGGAGGAACAACATTGCTAGGTTTTTAAAGGTGACCCTCCTTGTAGAGGTTAGATAGGAACTTAAGGGGCAAGGGAGAGTAGTCAGATAACATAGTTGTCGGGGGGGGGAGAACTCAGGGGGATGCAAGATGACCGAATGGCTGCGAGGTGGCGGGTTACAGGGATATAGTAAATCTAGTATTAGAGGGAAGAAGAGGGTTGGAAGGAGATTTTTTGAGAGAGTATGGACAAAGGCGGCCCCGGTGGGCGCGCAGAGCCTAGGAACTCTTTTATTTGAGATACCATGGCTAAAGTACAGTCTTGTAGAGATTGGAGCATTTCGAGGGAGCTGTAAGATGGAGATGGTCGAAGGAATATTATTTCAAAGGGAGTAAACAGTTCGCACTATAGCCGCTAGAGGGCACTGTTTCCCATTTGTGCTGATGGATAATGTGAATTTTTGTGAGGCGAGGTATTGGATATCTCCCTGCTAGTATTGGGACAGAAATGGGGGGGAGTAACTAAAGGGATTAAGGTTCAAGGTCTAGGCAGCACTGGGAACTGATGGGGGATCTCCCTGGGATGCAAGAGAAAGCGAAGAGGGGGCTGTTCAGGTCTGATAATCGCTCTATAAGGGAGAGTTTCGAGAAGGGTTACTTATGATATTTATGGGGAAATAAAAGGAGGTGAGCCCTGGGAAAGGAGGGTGAACAATAGAAGGGGATGGAGGGTTGGTACGCTTTGGTCTCTATGGGGGCTATGGGCCAGGTCCCGGAGTTGTATTGTCATGGGGTGGGGCTGGGGGTGGCACAGAACGGTTCATCCATGACTCAATATTTGGTAGGTGGACGATCTAAGGATTGGGGTTGAGGGAGGGAGGGTTATTGGGATTTGGAAAGAGAGAGAGTTCAAGTTTGGGAATAGCAAGGATGCAGACTCTGAAAGGGCACAATGCTTGGGCCTATGCAAAACAATCTTGATGGTTATTAATGTCATGTGTTAAAATAATCTCCTGGAATGTTAAAGGACTCAGGGGTAGACGCAAAAGAATGGTCATTTTGCGACACATTGAGCAACTGGGGGTTCATATTGCTGCATTACAAGAGACACATCTTTTGACAGAGGAACTGAGTGGTCTCAGGAGGCGATGGGTGGGACAAGTCTATGGGGTAGGAGGGATGAGAGCCTCCGGGGTGTGTGATTCTAATAAAGAAAACCTGCCCGTATGAGGTGGCGCAGGTGTTAGCAAGGGAAGACAGCAGGGGGATTTATCTTTTGGGTATTTTGTTTGGTAAAGCAATTTTGGTAGCCTCTATATACAGGCCAACTCCCTCTGATCCTGATTTTTTTGCTTCAATAGAGAGGGATATAGCCACTCTCTCATCACACTCTCTTATTTTGGCAGGCGACTGGAACACTTATCTCAATAACCAGGAGGACAGGCTACCACCATCCAGCGGGCCGCTGAATAAGGCCCAGCTGACCCTGAGTAGGTTTTTGGAGGTTACAGCACTGGTCGACCCAATTAGGACCCATTCAAGAGGGGGTAGTAATATAACATTTTATTCGGCAGCCCATAACAGCCATTCTTGAATTGATTTTTTTTTGGTGAATAGAGAGGCACTCAGGGAGGTCGGGGAAGTCTTAACGGAGGGTAGAACCTTCTCGTATCACTCTGTCATCCAGTTGCTGTGGGAACCAAGACCCACACCTCCTCGACCGTACCGATGGAGGTTGAATGACTCCCTTTTGACAGAACCCGCAGTAAGGGACAAGTTGGAGGAGGCTTTACAGGAGATCATTAGGCTGCAAGTACCTACGCTGCAAAATAAAAGACTGGCTTGGACTACCTGCAAGGTGCTATATGCAGGGGCAGCCCAGGGTCTGGCAGCGCAGGACAATAGGTTGAGAAGGGCTAAAGAGGAATTTCTGTTGGGGGCAATTAATTCCCTGTCACAGTTGGAAGGGTCCTCCGGGGAAATAGATGCGGAACTCAAAAGCTTGAGAAGGGAGCTGGCGGATATTGTTTATGGGAAAGTAGAATTTTGGCTGAATAAGACTAACGCTAAATTCCTGCTGCAGGGTGATGTCCCTGGGTGTCTCTTGGTGGCAAGAATCAAGGAGTGGGAAGCAAGTAGAATGATCACATCTATTCAGTTTGAAGGGAAGCTCCTAACAGATCCCCAAGAGATGGCAGAGGCATTTGCGTCATATTTCAAAGAAATATACCAGGCTAAAGATTTGGCGGGGGATGAGGAATCCAATCATTTTCTAGAGGGAATCCCATTACCAGTTCTGGACCCTGTACAAGCTAGGGAATTAGAAGCTCCAATAAGAGCATCTGAGATTATTGAGGTGGTGCAATCTCTTCCTGCAGGTAAATCACCAGGGCCCGATGGCCTTACTGCCAAATTCTACCAGGCGCATATTCAGACTATACTTCCTATGCTCCAAGAATTTTTTACTACCATAATGCAAGAGGGGGTTCCTCATCCTCCATTGTATCAGGCATATATTCCTCTAATCCCTAAGCCTGATAAGCCTAGGGATGCACTAGGCAGTTACAGCCTATAGCTTTAATGAACCAAGACATCAAGATTCTTACAAGAATCCTGGCAAATAGAATTTTGAGTATTGCCCCCAGTCTAGTTAGTCAGGAACAAGTAGGATTTATGCCGGGAAGGGGGGCACAAGATGCTCTTAGGAAATTACACCATATTTTAAATTTTGCCCCCGATTCTCAAATACCTTTAGCCTTGATTTCTTTAGATGCAGAAAAAGCCTTTGATCGGGTTTCCCATTCCTTTCTTTTTGCTACAATGGAGAAAATGGAATTCCCGGAGGGTCTCCTTAGGAGTATCAAGAATTTATATGCTGCTCCAATGGCCAGAATATTATGCAACGGTTATGTCTCGCGGGAATTCCAGTTAGAGAACGGGGCCCGTCAAGGATGCCCTCTCTCACCAATATTATTTAATATCTATTTAGAACCGCTCCTGAGAGCCATCAATAGGGATGTAAATGTTAAGGGGATTAGGATAGGGGGACTAGAGTTAAAATTTTCAGTTTTCGCAGATGACATACTTCTCCATCTACAGGACCCAGCATCCAGTTTTGAGAGAATAAGAGAACTGATAGGATGTTTTTCTAAGGTTTCCAATTATAAGCTGAATCTGACAAAGACACAAATTCTCCCTTTGACACCTTATGTTTACAGGGCAGATTTTGCATCACTTGGAGTGCAATGGAGAACAGATAAAATTAAGTATTTAGGCATCTGGATTACAGCAAATTTGGAGATGGGGACGGAAATAAATTTGGGGGGGGTCATAGCAGCGGTCAAGGGGGATATATTAAAGTGGAATAAGCTACCTTTGAATTTTACAGCATGATTGGGCCTTATTAAGATGAATATATTACCTAGACTGCTATATCCGGTTCATTTAGCCCCATATAGTATCCCTAATAAGTGGTTCAGTACAAGCAGGAGGTTAATCTCGGGATTCCTATGGAATGACAAAACCGCCTAGGATAAAACATAATGTGTTGCGTTTGCCGTATACAGAGGGTGGCATCAGGCTGCCTGATCTCCATATTTACTATGTGGCGGGTCAGCTGGGCCTTATAGTCTGATGGGCGGAGAATGTTGAGGGAGAAAGTTATTCACCAACCTGGTTGCAAATAGAGAAACAAATGCTTACAAACTCTGGCCTTACTCCAGAATCATTGTTGTATGCTAGACTGAGAAAAAGCTTTTTTACAACAGGGTATGGGAACCCAATTGTGAAAACTGCAGAAGCCTGGTGGTCATTTCTTTCTCCTGTACAAAAACAGAATCAAATGAAGGCCAGAGATCAGCCTATATTGGGTAACCCTAACTTGGTAATTGGGGGTCGGGTAATTAGATACCGGTGGGCTAACCAGTTACGGGGCCTAAGGCTTAGGGATGTTATTCAGGGTGATAGGGTAGCCCTTCCACCACGATGTGACGGAATGTCTTTTTTTCAAAGGCTACAACTCAAACACATGTTGGCAGGGATTGTGAGGGGGTTGGGGGATTCCATGGACAACTCTTTCTCATGGGAGAGATTAAGGGAAGTTAATCCAAGATCTAACCCCCTCTCACAAATATATAAAATCCTCCTGGACTTTCTTAGCCCGAGTTCTCCTATAAGAATTTCATATTGGGATAAAGTGATGACCCCCAGAAACTTTACTTGGGAAAATATTTGGAAAAGCAGCAAATATAATGTGATACCCAAGTACAGGATTATGCAATTTTTTGTTGTCTCTAATATTTATTTTACCCCTGTGAAACTATATGATAGAAGCCTGAGACAGACGGACCTGTGTTTTAGATGTGAGAAGGGAGTGGGTGACCTCCTGCATGTAATGTGGGGATGTAGTAAAATTTTACCCTTAAGGAGAGATATTAAATGGCGCATGGATCAAATGCTGGACTATTCCTAATTTACAACACCAGAGGTATGTGTTTTGGGTGGCCTCTCCCAAAGTTTAGGGGTTGCACCCAAATACCATCTCTCTTTAATGGCGACGGTAGTTAAGGCTTTTCTAGTAAAACATTGGAAGGATGACTACGATCAGTGGGTGAGAGAACTAATAGGGGTTCTGGGCAGGATAAAGAGGCACCTATACTCTGAGGGGAGAAAAGAAGTATATGTTAAAAGATGGGCGGCATTAGACGCGATCTACTCCCAGCAGGTTACGAGCATCTGAATACAGGCCTGTCTGTCAGATTGTGAATAGCAAAAGGAAAATATGCTGGAATGTTAATTTTTTTTTCTTTCGTGTTTTCTTTTTTCTTGTTACTTCTGGTATTAGTTTGGTTTAAATGATTTTTTTAGATAGCGGTGGTGGGGTTGTACTTGGCCCTTCTATCAGGACAACTGTGGGATAGTATTGGTCTGCAAGGTCTTAAGGGGATGGGGGACTCTCTCTCTCTTTCCAGGGGACACAACAGGAAACCGCCTGGTAAGAGAAAGGCTCCTTTTGGGGGCCTCGGAATAGAATCTGCTCATGAGCTGGTAGCTATAAGGGGATTGGGGTTGTTGAAGGGTGGGGAGTATATTTATACCTGTTAGCTTATTTCATTAAGGCATTATCGAACTTTGGAGCCTGATCGGAGTTTGGGGCGGTTTCCCGCTGTGTTTGTATATAGGGGGGATGTATATAGTTCACACAGCCAGTTTGGGGTTGTGTACCCTGGCTATGCCGGTATGTGTTCGTTTGTCTGTTAATTGGAAAATGAATAAAGATGGTTTGCAAAAAAAAAAAAGACGGAACATAAGACATACCTTTTTAGTCTAATATTTTCAGAATAAGTTTAATATTAGTGTGGACTGTCATTTGTTTATGAATCAACTGTTATTTAAAAATTTTTTAATGGTTTTAGTGTGTTAAATATTGATGGATTATAATTTATGTACAGGCGCCTAGATTACCAGAAAGGTGCCTTTTAAACAAATAAAGATTGACGGATTGATTGAAGATAGCATTCAGGAAGTATAAGGAAACACAGAAGGAGCAGGATAGAGAACTATACCAGTTAAAGCAGAAGGAAGCAGGGAAGGCAGTCAGAATAGCAAAGTCCCAAACCAAGGGAAAGATAGCCAGCTCAGTTAAGAAGGGGGATAAAACCAGAAGCCCAATGAGGAAAGACTTAAGGACACTAATATCTATTCACTGGAGGAAAGAAGGGAGAGGGGAGATATGATAGAGACTTTCATGTACCTGCAACAGTGTTGATACACAAGGTGGGGTGGAAAGGATGAGAAGGGACTTGGCAAGGTTGGAGGAATGGTCAAAGGTATGACAGCTTAGATTCAATGCAAACAAATGCAAAGTAATGCACCTGGGAAACAAAATCCCAGGGGAAGAGTACACAATGGGGGGGAGATACTAACAACAACAAAAATGGAAAGGGACCTGGGGGTAGTCATATCAGATGACCGAAAGGTAAGCAAGCAATGAAAGGCAGTAAGGAGGGCTGGGGGAATACTGGGATGTATAAGAAGAGGCATCACCAGTAGAAAACAGAAAGTTGTTATCCCTCTGTACAGTTGGTGAGACCCCATCTGGAGTACTACGTGCAGTTCTGGAGACCTCATCTCCACAAGGCTATAGACAGGATGGAGGCAGTCCAGAGGAGGGCAACTAAAATGATGCAGGGTCTGCACCAGAAACCATACGAAGAGAGACTAAAAGAGCTTAACATGTATACCCTTGAGGAAAGGAGGGAAAGGGAGGACATGATAGAAACTTTCAAGTACCTTAAGAGAATCAACAAAGTCCAAGAGGGTAGCATCTTTCAGAAAAAGAGATGTGCAAGAATAAGGGGGCACAATTTTAAGATAGAGGGGGATGACTTAGGAGCAACGTGAGGAAGTATTTTTTCATGGAGAGGGTGGTGGACACATGGAACAGCCTTCCCGAGGAGGTTATGAGGTCAAAAACAGTGGGGGAGTTTAAAAATGCATGGGACCAACATAAGACAATTATAGTGGTTGGTAGGAAGAAGTAGGCTGTTGGTTAACTAGGATCTGCAGCTTATCCAATAGGTAGAGAAATGGGCAGACTGGGTGGGCCAAGTGGTCTGTTCTGCCATCAAAGTCTATGTTTCTATGTACATAGGCAACATTTTCATCAGGTAAGGCACCGATGTATGTGGTGCACATACTTATCTTACTGAATATCTTTAACAACATACAGCTTGTTCCCTCAGTAACATAACTTTATTTATTTTGAAAGTTTTATCAGGAAAGACATACTGAGCCGGTAGCAGCTTGTTTCCAGTTGCGTCTGGGGGGAAGGGGAAGTGGAGAGTACAGAGTACAGTGCAATTACAAAATACTGGGAAACTGTACTCAATGGGAGGGTAGCAGCTGGTGGCTACCAGGCAGGAGTGAGACCTAGGGATGAGCATATCAGATGACCTCGAGGTCAGTAGACAATGTGAAAAGGCAGCACTAAAGGCTAGTGATATCCTGGGATGCATAGGGAGGGGCATCATGAGCAGAAGGCATGAAGTAATCATGCCCCTGTATCAGTCCCTGGTCAGGCCTCACCTGGAGCACTGTGTCCAATTCTGGAGGCCACACCTCAGGAAGGACATAGATAGGCTGGAGACGGTACAGAGAAGAGCGACAAGGATGGTGTAGGACTTGCATCAGAAACCATATGAGGCAAGTCTGGATGACCTCAAATTATACTCCCTAGAACAACGTAAGAATCATGGGGACATGATAGAAACATTCAAATACCTTAAAGGCAACAACAGGGTGCATGTGCAGAACCTCTTCCAGGTAAAGGACTACAGCAGGACTAGAGGGCACAACCTTCGACTTAAGAGAGGAAGTTCAGAAGGAATACGAGGAAATTCTTCAAGGAGCGTGTTGTGTAAACATGGAATAGCCTGCCAGAGGGAGTGGTGGGAGCCAAGACAGTGAGGGAATTCAAGTGGGCATGGGACAGACACTGTGGGATATACAAGCAGGCAGCTAAGTAGGGGGTAGGAAGCCAAGGGCAGACTTGATGGATTGTACGGTCCCCATCTGCCGGCAACATCTATGTTTCTATACAATAATAGGTAAATAAGTACAACAAAATTAGCACATTCACAGGCAATGCTTCTTTCTTCCTATATTGAACTCTGTCTAAAGATTTCATGAAATGGCTGCTGCTTCATTTAATTTATTGATGATTTAGGTATATAAATCTCTTGTCTGTTGACATCTATAGGTGTGTACAGTACCTTCTTTAACATCTTTTCATGGTCTTTTCCCAATTTTTTTTTTGTGGTTAAACTTTTTTATTGTTTTAACTTTATATCATGATACACTGGACAATCAAACTGTTACAATACATTGATCATAACAACAAACTGTATGCATCATACAAAAAGCAAGCAATATAACCTTCTTTAGGAGCAGGTACAAGATCTTTTGCCAGACAGGGCCCCCCTGGTGAGGCTTACAACATCTGTCTGATATCCTAAAATGCAGGAGACCTACCTAGGTAACCTTAGCCATTAGGAGATATGTATAATAGGGCCTACCTGGTGCTGCCCATGAAGGCTTCTCTGGGGTGTGAGTCCCTGTGGGATCTAGGAAGTTCTAGGGCCGACATGGGTTGAGATAAACCTGCAACAAAACAAACAGAATACACACAAAGCAACTACCTTCTATCAAGTTCAGATACTGCATAGAAAACTAGTTGAACATGCTTATATCATACACATAACTCCTGAGGCAGCTCTGGACCGGGGGAGCCTCCTGCCATGACTGGCCACTGTGGCTGAATAGGGGAGAATCCAGGACTGTAGTGAACAGAATCAGCCTATGCCCTCCTTGGGCTTCAGGAACATAATGAAAGATTGCCAGAGATTTACATACTGGGGGAGAGTGTTGGCCACTGCATGCGTCATTCGGGACCGGGCTTTCCCAATTTGAGTGACCCCACACACTTACCTTCCTCACTATATTGATTTAAATAATAGTTTGTTGCCGTATCGGTCCTTGTACAAAAAGATGAACAAAATGGGTGATTTGATACTTTTTATTGGGCCAACAAGAGATTCACAGAATGTTTTAAGCTTTTGAACTTGCACAGAGTTCTTCATCAGAAAAATGTCCCTTCATAACAGGGGGTAGCTAAAAACTCTGTGTGGCGCACATGTCTGTAAAAAAATCATTAGGTACCTAATTTGCATTTCAAACAAATATAGATATTTTTTTAATGGGAATGTGTTCAAAACTGTTGAGACTGCCAGATTGTTTAGGGCACGGGAAGGGGGGGTAGATTTCTTCTGAACAGGTTTAACTATGCCCGATTCAAGTGCATGTGCTGTTATGAACTTCAGGACTTTCTTTAAGCACTTTATGTTGTCATCCATTTTACTGTGTTTTCCAACCTTTTCCTTCTGTTACTGTTATTGCCTCCCTTCTTCGTGTTGTTTATCTTGTCTCTATCTTTCCCCACGTTCAATAGCTGAGATGTTTACCATGAAATACTAGAATTCAAAATGCTGTACAGCTCCACTGGTAGAATGTTCATTTCCACTCACACACACACACATACACATACACACACACACACACTCATGTGGAGACAGGGCCTCTATTTTAGCTTTGCAAGGTAAGCAGCAGAGATTTCCCTGGTAAGCCAGTAAAGATAGGAGAAGGATTTTTCATGGTCAGCAAAGGAACACTTGTAATGAAAATTATGAACAGTACTTAAGTTTTTAATTTGCTTAAGGAGGGTATGATGATCAGGGAAACAACCTTTAATTAATATTGTTTTATTTAAGGCAGACTTATATTTAGAGCCAAGTACAAGGTTTTTAGTGAGCAAATGTGGCAGCCATGTTTGTGATGGCAGGTCAGTTCTGGGTACAGGGAGACTGATTTACTCATTGTGTGCTGTGTCCTACTCCTAAGGTGTGCAATTGTGATGACATAATTGCACACCTTGGAGGGCCTGTTAGCCAATCAGGTGGCTTAAATGTTTCTTGTCCATTTTATAAGACATCTTTAACTTCCTCCTGGAAAACTACCAGAGATGAGCAGACTTTCCTATGAAGGATGGTGCCTCCCACCTGGGCAGCCCTACCACCACCAACCCCCATACTGTACCGTTGCATCAGCAATGCATTTGAGCCTGTGTGGTATAATGGCACTTTCAAAATAGGTAACCTTAAAGGAGGACTGCATTTAACTTGCAAGCCAGTATTTTCTGTAGAAACTATATTTTAAACACAGTTTTGCATTCTGCTGTTGTTTCATCTTTACTGGCCTGTGTGTAAACTCCATGGGTGTTTTTTGATCGGTATGCCACCCTTACGGTGACACCAACACAGCAAAATACACACCTGTCAGCAAAATCAACACTTTGTTGACAGGTCGCTGTCTTGGTGTGCCCGAGACAGAGGCATGCTGTCTCCTGGTCCTGCACCCCCGCCCCGAACCAACTTCGAATGGAGTTGAAAATCCTAAAGATGGGGGGGGCAGAGCCCCCCTCATAGGAGATTCGGGAGACACACAGGAATCATGTAGACTGCAACTTGTGGTCAACATGTTTCCTGTCGGCGAGATGCTGGTCTACAAATTATTAACTTTTACTGCTCAACAATACCTGTAACTACTGTACTGTACATGATGTTCCTGCACTGATGTAATGTACTTGTCTTATCACTCTTTTTGTACTCTTCTAGGTCATGCCTGAAAATAGTCATTGTTTGGCTAGTGTACTCACCCGGTTAACAAAAATTAAAATAAATAAATAAAGGATGTCGAACCGGTATGGTAGAGCCTTTTTGATCTACACACTGGTGAGAAGGATCATTTTAGAATGGTTGTATGGTTGTGTTTTTTTTCATAAGTTTATTCATTTTCAAATCAATAAAAATAATATTATACAAAATTCATATTAATCAACACTAACAAACATTCAAAGTTCCATAGAAAAACAAAAACAAGAAAATTCATGTTCTAAGAATTCAGTATTTAATTCACTAACTCTAATCTAATAAAGCTATTAACAGTAAAGTACATATTTAGAACAATGTTGAACAACTAACTGTATTACTTATCCATCACTTATAAACAGATAGTTGTAAAGACAGTATAGACCAGGAAAGAAGAAAGTAGATAAGTGTAAGAAGGTATAGAAAAGTAATAATATTCTGAAAGGTTTAGTTACATATAATCCATTTTAAAATTGAAGGTACACGAGATTCAATCCACATCAGTAGTAGTATTAAGTAATTATGTAAACAATCCCACATTTGATGTTTTAAGTCAGACTCACTACTATCACATTTAACACAGTTATCCACATTATGGAGTCCAATTTTCTTCATTTGTATAGAAGTATAATATAAATTATTTAACAATTGATGTTGTAACAGTCCATGATTTATCAATGTGAAAATGTTGTGTGCAGAAGGATCCAGATTCCTTCCCTGCTCTAATTTAAAGCCTCAGAGCCAGCAACCATATTCCAGTAGTTTCTGACAGATTCTGTGGCAGCACACCGTGTGACGTAGACAGCCAGCTCTGATTGCTGTATCAATTTTTTTATTACATATAAAATATGTGATGGGAAGGTCAGTTTGAGGAAACTACTGTCTTACTGGAACTGACACATCAAGACCCCACAGGGATAAGTTCAAAGGACAGGACATAGCTAAACTGCAGATATCTGGGGGCAATTACCTTGTCAATTTGCTTTCATCCCAGGAAATAAGATTAGCCATTCACAATTCCCTCAGGGAAAATCCTTTGACTTACAATAGTTGTCAGGAAGAACTTGAGAGGGAGGGGTGTCAGAGAGAAGCCAGAATGGACATTGAAGAGAAGTTGATGTCTGGGCCAGGGAGGACCCAGACAAATTTGGAAGGTCCAATATACTTTCCCGGGGAACCCTTGAATTACATCAGAGAGACCTTTGAGGTGTAGATTCCAAGGTCCAGACGGGATTAAAGAGGCAAATACACTTTTGCTTGAATACAATGACTTAGATCAAAGAAACTTTTGAGATGTATGTGTAGCAGAGGACAAACCGGTTTGGGCTGGTTAACCTGAGGGAGGAAAGGCAGTGAGGTCACCTATTATGTTTTTTTTAATATTTTATTTGGACATCCTATCAGATAAAATATAGATGTTGTTACACCAAGGCGGAGTTATATGACCTCAGCAAGGGCCGGCTCAGAACTGTGTTTAATTGCTGAAAGAACCTTGACAGACACACAAGACAATACTTCTGACTAAGAGAAGAGAGACCATCAAAGCACTGAAGTAAGGATCTTAGACAAGATTAGTCTGAAGTTATTAATTGTAGGAACTGCACTTTTACCTGTTTGTTTTAAGGCTGTATGTGTTGGGATATATATTTTGTCCTGTAATTATTGTTCTGTTTTGATATTTTAAAGTAAAGATACATTTTACAATGGAAACTGTCTGGAGTGCCTTGACATTTGTTTTTAGTTTAAGTGGAGCTTTTAAAGGTTATAAGTAACACTGTGTATGAGCTTATTGTATACCAAACTGGGAAATGGATAGAGGTCTCTAAAGTCTTGTATAGAGTTGTAAGGGTTAATTTGAAAGACCTGGTTGGGTGTCCATAGACAAAGATATCTGGCCCCCCAAAGACAGAATTATCTGAGCCTGATAATTGGGTACGCTAACAAGAGGTTATCAGTTTGAATCCCTCCAGAGCTTGAGACTAAGGTGACTTGAACCCACAAAACAGACAAGAGGGTTACCTTGTTCTGTTCACTGTACACAAATCATACACTCAGAGGTTGGCACTTTGGGAGTAGAGGGCTGATCAGCTGAGCTAGTTTGTGACAGATTGGTTGGCAGTGGTGGCATAAAAAGTTTGGTGGTATAAGCTTCATTATTCAGTGTGTCAGCTTGAGACCGTTTAGCTCACTTGGAAAAAAGAAAGGCAGTGTTTTATTTCAAAAGGAAACAGAACTATATGCCTTGACTTACAGTTAAGTTCCTACCCATTTTATTTTTGTTTTCTAAAGTGCCAATCAGATTAGCATAGTCAAAGAAGAAAATGGCTTCTGACTACAGCAGGTACACTGTAGATTTCTTAAAGCAGTTATGCGGGGACAGGGGAGTCCTGTTTGGGGTGAAAGCCAGTAAGCAGAACCTCATGGAGGCACTGATGGTAGCAGATACCCAGAGCAGCGAGTCACAGACCGTGACTGAAAGGGACCAAACCTCAAGTCTGGAAGGGCTAGCGGCCAGTGAGGGGTCCCGAGCCAATGAGGCGGACAGCAGGGCCACTGTCAGTGAAGGGCCACAGCAGTGGGGGTTGGTCACCAGTATCCTGAATCCAGAGGTCCTCAAACTGCAAACTGAGTTGCGCAGGATGGAACTGGAGGTAGAGTGACAACAGAGAGAGGTGGATCGTGAGGCAGAGCGACGACAGAGGGAGGCGGACCATGAGGAACGTGAGTGCCAGCAAGAGGCAGAGGAGAAGAGAGAGTGAGAATGCAGAGAGGCAGAGGCGAGGAGAGAGGAGCACCAGTGGCAACGTGAACTGGAGAAGCTATGACTCCAACCAGTGGCACCAGGGCAGGTAAGTGGCTTGGGTTTAACTAGGACTACAGGACTGGGTTACAAATTGAACTCCAAATTAATAGCCGAGTTTAAGGACGGGGGGGACATGGACACCTTTTTAAATTCTTTTGAAAAAGTTTGTATTCAGGCTAAAATTCATAAAGAGTCCTGGAACTTCCAGCTATCCCTGCTACTTACCGGAAAAGCTCAGGATGCATTGGGTCAAATGAACAATGAAGACAGTGATGATTACAGCAAGTTAAAAACTGCACTGTTAAAAAAGTTTGAATTCACTGCTGAAACATACAGGGCTAAATTCTGTAAGCTCAGGAGAGGCCCTGATATGAGCTATGAGGAGCTAGCCACAAAACGACGTCAGTTTTTAAAATGTTGGTGGGAAGGAATTGAGGCAAACGCTGCTGATAAAATTGAAAATGTGATTTTATTAGAACAGTTTTATTGGGCATGCCCAACAGAGTTAAAAGCCTGGCTAGAGGACCGAGATCCCAAAACAGTGCAAGAGGCTGCTGAACTCTCGAACCGCTATGCCAAGAGCAGACCTACTCTGAGAGCGAATGGGGCGAGTGTGGCAGCGCAGAAAGGGAAAAGCGTGCCTTCAGGGCAGCTAAAACCCTCACTGCCTCCACCGAAACCAGTTAGCCCCAGGTTTCAAAGAAAAGATTTCTCTGAAGTAAGAAATGTTTGTTGGTTATGTAAAGAAACTGGGCACATTGCCAGACAGTGTCCAAGAAGGGCAAGCAATAATACACAAAGCAGTACCAAAAAGGAAGTGGGTTGTTTGTGTGTCCCCGGATGCATGCCAGTGAACATGAGGGAACACATGCACCCAGTCATGGTAAATGGCGTACAGACACAGGGGTTAAGGGACACAGGGACATCCCGGACATTGGTAAAAGGGGATCTGGTACAGCCTGGTCAGCTTATACCCAGTAAATACGTGACTGTACAGGACTTTGCGGGTGAAGAGAAAACATTGCCACTGGCCAGTGTTCTCCTGGACTGGGGTGAAACGGGGGAACTGTGCAACAGGTGGCTGTAGCTAACACATTAGCAGTGGATGTGATCCTGGGTAACAATCTCCAGCAGGGGGTGGTATGTGCAGTTACCCGTAGTCAAGCGGCCAGGGAAAATGGTAGTTCCCTGAGCTCCCCAGAAGCCATTGGGGAAGATACTGAGAGGCTGGTTCCCCAGCCTGTGTCTTCAGAGGGGGAGACTGATAAAAAGAGGGTAGAAATTTCCCCAGTAGCAAGTAACCACATAGCTACAGAGGGTTACTCTGAAGAGGGAGGGGTGACCTCTTGTCAGAGGGTTGGGATTGACAGTGATCCTGAGGGCCCTGATGCTACTGCTAGGGACCCTAGTTTAGCAACTGACGGGGACCTGTCCCATGCCTTGGGAAGGTGTGAGGGGTTCGTAGCTGCTCAGAGAAGTGACCCTAGTTTAGAGAAGCTGAGGGCTTGGGCAGACTCGGATGGTGCACAGGGAGGTAACAGCAGACATAGGGTTTATTGGGAAAATGGACTTATGTATACACAGGCAGTACAGACGGAGAGATGCTAGGCAGGCAGCTTGTCATTCCCCAGGGATATCGTGAGCAGTTGCTCAAGGTTGCCCATGATATTCCCTTGTCTGGTCATCTGGGAATCGCACACACAATGCAGCAGTTGGCCCAGAATTTATACTGGCCTAACTTCACCCAGCAGGTGAAGGGGTATTGCAGGTCTTGTCACCGGTGACAAGAAATAGGGAAGGTGGACACGAAAACCCAAGATGCCCTGATCCCCTTGCCCATAGTGGAGGAGCCATTCCAGAGGGTGGGAATGGATATTGTGGGTTCTTTAAATACCCTCAGCTCCTCAGGAAAGAGATTCATCCTGACTGTGGTGGATTATGCCACCAGGTACCCAGAGGCAGTCACCCTATCCTCTCTGAGGACAGACAAAGTGGCAGATGCCTTGCTTGGGATTTTCTCCCATGTTGGGTTTCCGCAGGAGGTAATCACCGATTGAGGGGGTTCCTTCCTGTCGAACCTAATGAAATGTCTATGGAAGAAGTGTGAGGTGGTGCAGAGATGCACGATACCGTATCACCCACAAGCCAATGGGCTTGTGGAATGCTTCAATGGTACCCTAAAGTCAATGCTCCGGGCGTTTGCTGAACAGCATAGGAGGGACTAGGAGAAATACGTTCCCCATCTGCTGTTCGCATACAGGGAGGTGCCCCAAGAGTCAACCGGATTTAACCCCTTCGAACTTTTGTATGGACGCCAGGTACGTGGGCCTCTAGACTTGATCCGGGAGGACTGGGAAGACAAGCACGCCACCCAGGGAACTCCCATTGTGGATTACTTCCTAAGGTTTAGAGAAAGGCTGAAGGAGCTTATGGGGACAGCCCAGAGTAACCTGGCAGCTGCCCAACAGAAATAAAAGGTATGGTACAACCGCAGAGCCAGAGCTCGCTCGTACATGGTAGGTCAGGAAGTCATGGTCCTTATTCCGGTCCAGAAAGACAAACTGCAAGCTGAGTGGGCAGGACTGTACAAAGTGGTTAGGAAGGTAAATGACGTAAACTACATTGTGGAGTTACCTGACTGTAGACAGACAGCAAGGATGTACCATGTCAACATGATGAAGCCATATGCAAATAGGGCTGACATGGTGTTCACAGTGTGTAGTCATGGGAAGGGGACAGATGAAGGAGACCCCCTTCTGGACTTGCTGGAAGACAGTAAGCAGGAGTCCACTGTGGAGGCAGTAAAATTGTCTCCCCAGCTGACCCCGGACCAGATCCAGAAAATGAGGGAGGTTTTAGCAGACTTTGTCCCCTTGTTTAGCGCCAAGCCTGGACTAACCCCCTTAGCAACACACGATGTGGAGACAGGGACACAGACGCCCATATGGCAGACAGCATATCGGGTGTCAGAGGCCGTCCAAAGGGACATTAGGAGGGAAGTGGAGGAGATGCTGGATTTAGGGGTAATCCAGAGATCCCACAGTCCCTGGGCCTCATGCGTAGTCCTTGTACCCACGCCAGATGGCTCAACTCATTTCTGTGTAGACTATCGTGGACTGAATGCAATCACGAAGTCAGACGCCCACCCAATGCCTCGGATGGATGAACTCCTGGACAAGTTGGGGGGGTGACCTACCTTTCGACCATTGACCTGACAAAGGGGTATTGGCAGGTAGAGTTGATGGACAGGGCTAGGGAGAGGTCGGCCTTCATCACTCCAATAGGCTTATCTGAGTTCAAAGTAATGCCTTTTGGAATGAAGAATGCCCTGGCCACTTTACAAAGGTTGGTAAACCAGGTGTTAAATGTGCTGAGGAGTATGCCGTGGCATACCTGGATGGCATTGCCATCTTCAGTACCAGCTGGGACAAACACCTGTCACACCTTAGGGAAGTGCTGGGCAGAATACAGAGGGCCGGGCTCACTGTCAAAGCCAAGAAGTGCCAGGTGGCCATGGGAGAAGTGGTATACCTCGGGCATGTGGTAGGACGGGGACAGCTCCATCCTAACCAGATAAAAATAGAGGTAATACAGGCATGGCCCAGACCAGAAACTCAGAACCAGGTCAGGAGTTTTCTTGGGACAGCAGGGTACTACAGAAAATTTGTACCAAATTACAGTGCCCTGGCTGCGCCCCTATCTGACCTGACAAAGAAAAAAATGCCAAGGAAAATCACCGGGGCCCAGCCTGTGAGGAAGCCTTTACCAAACTGAAGGAGGCACTGTGCAGTGCTCCTGTTTTGACAAGTCCGGACTATAGCAAAACTTTTATAGTTCAGACGGACTCCTCTGATGTGGGTATTGGGGCAGTACTAAGTCAGATATCCAGCGAAGGAAGGGACCACCACATTGCCTACCTGAGTAAAAAACTGCTTTCCAGGGAGCAAGCGTACTCCACTGTGGAAAAGGAGTGTCTTGCCATAGTGTGGGCCCTAATGAAATTGGAGCCATATTTGTATGGGCAGCCTTTTGTGGTGCAGACTGACCACAACCCCCTAGTTTGGCTAATGCAGATGGGGAAAAGCAATGTCAGACTGCTCAGATGGAGTCTTGCTTTACAAGGGTATGATTTGAAAATCGTACATAGGGCCGGAGCCAAGAATCAGAACTCAGATGGACTGTCTAGGGTCTATGAGGAATTAACTGATTTGGGAAGCTCATCCCATGTATGGGATAGAGCCCCCACATTCAGTCTAGGTGGGGAGGAGTGTGACGTAGACAGCCAGCTCTGATTGCTGTATCAGTTTTTTTATTACATATAAAATATGTGATGGGAAGATCAGTTTGAGGAAACTACTGTCTTACTGGAACTGACACATCAAGACCCCACAGGGATAAGTTCAAAGGACAGGACATAGCTAAACTGCAGATATCTGGGGACAATTACCTTGTCAATTTGCTTTCATCCCAGGAAATAAGATTAGCCATTCACAATTCCCTCAGGGAAAATCCTTTGACTTACAATAGTTGTCAGGAAGAACTTGAGAGGAAGGGGTGTCAGAGAGAAGCCAGAATGAACATTGAAGAGAAGTTGATGTCTGGGCCAGGGAGGACCCAGACAAATTTGGAAGATCCAATATACTTTCCCGGGGAACCCTTGAATTACATCAGAGAGACCTTTGAGGTGTAGATTCCAAGGTCCAGACGGGATTAAAGAGGCAAATACACTTTTGCTTGAATACAGTGACTTAGATCAAAGAAACTTTTGAGATGTATGTGTAGCAGAGCACAAACCGGTTTGGTCTGGTTAACCTGAGGGAGGAAAGGCAGTGAGGTCACCTATTATGTTTTTTTTTAATATTTTATTTGGACATCCTATCAGATAAAATATAGATGTTGTTACACCAATGCGGAGTTATGCGACCTCAGCAAGGGCTGGCTCAGAACTGTGTTTAATTGCTGAAAGAACCTTGACAGACACACAAGGCAATATTTCTGACTGAGAGAAGAGAGACCATCAAAGCTCTGAAGTAAGGACCTTAGACAAGATTAGTCTGAAGTTATTAATTGTAGGAACTGCACTTTTACCTGTTTGTTTTAAGGCTGTATGTGTTGGGATATATATTTTGTTCTGTAATTATTGTTCTGTTTTGATATTTTAAAGTAAAGATACATTTTTACAATGGAAACTGTCTGGAGTGTCTTGACATTTCTTTTTATTTTAAGTGGAGGTTTTAAAGGTTATCAGTAACACTGTGTATGAGCTTATTGTATACCAAACTGGGAAATGGATAGAGTTCTCTAAAGTCTTGCATAGAGTTCTAAGGGTTCATTTGAAAGACCTGGTTGGGTGCCCATAGGCAAAGATATCTAGCCCCCCGGAGACAGAATTATGGTACACTAACAAGAGGTTATCAGTTTGAATCCCCTCCAGAGCTTGAGGCTAAGGTGACTTGAACCCACAAAACAGACAAGAGGGTTACCTTGTTCTGTTCACTGTACATAAATCATACACTCAGAGATTGACACTTTGGGAGTAGAGGGCTGACCGGCTGAGCGAGTTTGTGACACACCAAACATTACTTATAAAAAAGAATAAAAAGTAGAAATGCTAGGTTTTGTTTTACAAATCATTGGGAACTCCTAGTGTTATCATTAGTATAAAAAATCTATAATTTCTATCGTACATTTTTGTGATTACTCCTTTAATTTTTGTGGCTGCAGGGCAGAGCTCTGCATGCTGTCTTGCTATCACAGAGAGAGAGAGAGAGAGAGAGAAGGCATGGCATACTCCCAACGAAGCACACAGCATTTTGGAGTTGGAGCACAATCCCTCTGCTATTTGAAGCACTCTGCTGCCTCCATTCAAAAGACCACAGTGCTGTTTTTTTGTCTCTGCTACCTCCCCCCCCCCCCACCTGCACTATTTTGTTTTGTACTGCATTGACTTCTGGTTTGGCAAGCATAAAGGGAAAGAGCTGTGAGTTAAGCCGGGCACAGAGTTTAAGTACCAAAAAGTTCTGGTTAGAGCCATAACAGCTGCTTTCAAGTTAGTATGGATGGCAGTATGAACTTTCTAAACCCTTTTACAAACCAGCGGCTCTGTTCCCTGCAGCTTCCCTCTGTCTCAAAGAAGCAGCTGTCCTCTCAAATGTAGTTGTTTCTGTAATGGCAGGGCTAAAAGATTACTGTGATTGTGACTGTTAGTGTATCCATTTATGATTACAGTTCTTGATTCGTTTTTATCTAAACAATGTCCTGTTGATCAAAACTGAGTTTGTAATGGGACTGCATTCCTCCAGCAGAGGTTCAAATTACATTTCTCTCCCCCCCCCCCCCAAATGTGTGTGGTGTTCATTTATGTTACCCCTTTCAGGATCTATCTAATTCTTAGTGGCATTCTATTAAGTTTGTTTCAGACTTGAATTATTCTCATGACAAGACATAAAAGAATTCTTGTCAGGGTTAGGAAGAAATAGGCTGTTGCTTAACTAGGATCTGCAGCTTATCCAGTAGATAGAGAAATGGGCAGACTAGGTGCGCCAAGCAGTCCTTATCTGCCATCAAAGTCTATGTTTCTATGTTTCTATAACTATTCACAAGTGTCCTTCTATGGGGAAGTGAAGGGGTTAGGAACCAGACAGCATTATACAGGGAAATGCTAAAAACTGAAGATGACCAAACATCATAACTTAGTTGACCTTTTTGTCAACTTACATATTTAATCATTTCCCAACCTTTTTAAATGTTAACATTTTCTGCTGTGGTTTTCAGTTTGATGTAATAAATACCATATTGTAGTCTAAGAATGCAGTTGGTAAATTGGAATTATATACAAGGTGGAACTCTCATGACTTTATTTGTAGGAGGAGTAGCTGTCCTCTATAGGAAGGTGGGACCTTACCAATAGTACAGTATTATTTCCGCTGAATCATGGGGTTGTAAAGCTCCTCCACCGATCACATTTTATATAAATACATGCTAGGCAACCAATATTTTAGGGGTTTCCAGGGAATGCAAGGGGCATTATAGGAGGTTGCAAAAAAATCATAGGGGTGTAAACTGCAACACCTGGCTACCCCAGAATGCATACCTCTCACCCTGCCAGGACCAAAATGAGGGACACTGCCCATTAAAATCAGGGGCAAATGCTCATAATCAGCGACATCATTTTTACTTGACATGTAGCACAGCGTCACAATTTATACATCTATTCAAATGCGCACCATAACCTATCCTAAGGGTTACATTGTGCCACTGCCATTAATACATACAGTTCTCTCTTGTAAAAGGCATGCATAGGTAAACCAAAAGTTAATTGGCTGAACAGAACTGCAGCCACATTGCAAGTGTGTTCCCAAAGATGAATAAAGTGGTAAAAAAACAAACAAAAAAACAAGATCACAAATTGTAAGGCGTATCCTTGGCTATGTGTCATTACTGTGTAGACAATGTCTGGATTATTTAAAAAAAAAAATTCCATACTGTAGCTAACTCAACATTGGCATACAACTGGGTGCCATCATAATACAGTAACTTCATACAGTATGCACCTATCATGATATTACCACTTTATGAGTAGTATATTGCTTCATGCCCCTTGATGTTTTCTCCCTTGTTCAATGCACATATTATTGCCAATCTGATTATCATGTCTGTGTAGCATAGTACAACATGAATTATGTGTGCCTTACAGTTTATAGTATTGACATTGCGCATATTAATAATTTTACACTGTATCCATATGAATCACATAACCTGTCATACATAGAAACAGATTACAGATAATGAACGCTGGGCCCATCAAGTCTGCCAATTTTTAATTATGATCACTTTTGCTGCAGACCCAACTTGATCTACAACACTGTGTCTTCCACACACTTCCTTCCTCCTAGGATTCCTTTGTACCTTTCCCAGGCACTTTTGAAACCCACCACTGATTTCACCCCCACTGCATCCCATGGAAAGCTGTTCCAGGAATCCACCACCCTTTCTGTGGAGAAGTACTTCCTCACATCTCTCCTGAATCTACCTCTTTCCAGCTTCATATCATGATCCCTTGTTCTACAGCACCTTTTTCTCTAAAACATATCTCCCTCCTGCACCTTATTAACCCCTGTGAGATATTTAAAGGTCTCTATTTTATCCCCACTCTCCCGCCTCTCCTCCAGGGTGTACATATTGAACTCTTTCAGTCTCTCCTCATAGGGCTTCTGATGCAGACCTTGCACCATTTTGAGAGCCCTGAGCTTTCTTCTTGTTGCTTTTTCCTTTTTCCAATTGTTTCCCCTTTCTCACCTTTCTTCTTTGACTGCTTCTCCCCCTTCCTCCTTTGCTACTGCCTGCTTCCTTGAATAACTTGCATCCTGGTGGGACTCTCTCCCCTTGGGATCTCCCTACTGTCTATCTCAGCCTGTGGTGGCCCACTTTCTGCCTCCTCTATTTCTTCCATCACCCTCCTTCAGCTACTTTAAATATACATCAATGTAACATTTAAACCATCCACTGAGGACTATAGTTCCTTCCTGGATAGAAGCAGGCTGTCACCTTGGTATAGGCTCTTATTCTTCCAGGTTTCCCCCCAGCCCCCAATGTAGCCATACCTCTCCTCTCTGCACCATTCCTTCTACCATTACTTGAAGGCCTTGGTGTGGGAGCTCCCTCTCCTTCCCCATACAGTACAAGACACGCTCACCACTCGCATTATAAACACATGGGAAACACAGGATCAGCCTGATAAATTATCTAACTTTACCAAAGATGAAATTTACACACAGAGCTGACTATGGCAATTTATTTGTTTGTTTTTGATAATGGGGTAAGTGCACTAGACATAAAGGGTGGGATATTCAAAAGGGTTACGCCATGCGCAATAGGGTTGCGCCTGCGCAAGTCCAAAAGTGCGCCATTCTGCGATATTCAGCAGGAGGCAGTTGTGCCACCGAAAACATGCTGAGCAACAGCGCAATGCAAATGACGGCATGCGCAACTGAAGGGGGTGGATCCATGCATAAAGAGTGCAATGCGATATCCAAAGACTTGCACAATGTGCAACAGCGGAACAGCCGGAAGTTGTGCCCCAGCGGAAATGAGCCAAAATAAAAAGGCTCAAGGAAGAGGCGCAAGAACGCCACAGGGATGCCAAGTGGGAAGAGAGAGAGAGAGAAAGACAGACAGTGACAGGCCAGGGCAGGCAAGGGAAGCAGTGTGGGCCATAGGCTGCAGAGGCCAGTGGGGGGGTGCCCAGTGCAGTGGAAGTAGCAGTCAGGACAGCGGGGTAACAGAGCAACATCAGCCAGGGGTCACAAGCCAGGGAGATGGACAGTGGCAGCTTCACATGGAAGCTGTAATGAGGGGTGAGAATGCAAGGTGCAGGGGACGTGGCCGTGGATGGGCCCGCCGTGGTACGCCCCAACAGGCAGTACCGTGCCCGCATCAGCTTTGAGTTGTACACAGATGTAGAGATGGGGCTGGTACCACCTGAACAGGGCAATACTGAGGCGGCTCTGTGAGCTGTGCAGTGATGTGATGCAGACACCTCACGACGGAGTCATGCTCTGTCAGTGGAGACCAAGGTGACAGCCTGCATGTGCCTGCTCACCACGGGCACCTTCCAGAGGCCAACAGGGGACACCACAGGCATCACACAGTCGGCCCGTCATGCATCCTCACCCAATTCCTCAAGCGCACTGCTGCCACATGCTCCGGAGCACATCCATTTCCCCAGCACAGGCAGGTGTCACAGCAAACATGCAGGCGTTCCACAGGGTAGCACGTATGCCTGGCATGCTAGGGGCCAGACTGCATCCATGTGGCCATTCACATGCCACCTGGCCCCGATGGGGCCGCATATAGGAATAGAAAGGGCTTCCCCAGTGTCAACTGCCAGGTGGTGTGTGATGCCACTGGGCATATAATCAATGTCTGTGCCACACACCCTGGCGGAGCACATGATGCCATCATATGGCATCAGTCCACACTGTGCCATTGATTCGAGAGTGGGGACATCCCCACAGGCCATCTAGTGGGTGAGTACACATGTAGGAAATGCAAACTCGGGGCAAGGGTGGGAATGCCACAGGTGCCATGGTAGTGGCACACAGGGATATGGGCAATATGGACCTGAACATGAGACTGAGCTCCATTATCTCCACACAGGTGACAGCGGATACCCACTCCATCCTTGGCTGCTCACACCATACCGGCGCCCCATGACCCCATCGCAGCAACGCTATAATGAGGCACATGCCGCCACACGCAACATCATTGAGTGGGTGTTTGGGATGCTCAAGGCACGCTTCTGATGCCTAGACACCTCCAGCGGTGCCCTACAGTACAGCCCCTCAAAGGCTTGTGGGATATTCCTGGCCTGTTGTATCCTGCACAACATGGCCAATGACTGTGGGATAGCCGTACAGGTTGAAGGGGGACAGCGATGGGGATGCCAGTGGGCGCGGTGTTGATGGTGATGAGCAGCCCCTTGACGGCGGGACCCCGACTGATCCGCAGGCCCAACTGCACCGGGACACCATCATGGAGGAGCATTATGCACAACACAGGTAAGTCAAGGGCCATGTGCAAACAACACTGTCCTGGCACAACCCACAGGCACACAGAGTAACACACCAGGGGTGCATGACGGCAAGGGGTGGAAGGGACCAGGCACACAAACACACCATCAGGGAGGGCGAACAGTCATATGGACACACACACACACACACACACACACAAACACACCAGGCACAAAGCGACATGGGCAGGTGCACAGCAGAGCAGGAACAGACATGGCAAACACACAGATCCACAGACCACACCACCACCTGTACTGTCCAAGCACGTGTGTCAGATGCTGGGCACCCTACACCTTGGTGTACAGTACAATGCAGGCATCATCATGCACATGCACCTGTGGACAGCAGTCGGGATGGTGTGCAGGTGGTCTGTATGTCGGGCGTGATGGGCAGGGCACCCACCAGTGCACTGCCCACCATGACGCACAGTGCACACAGGGCAGCACCAGACAGGGCCCGCACTGGGAGACAGGTCAGTCATGTTGCACTGTTCCACAGCCACCGCGGATGCGTGGACAGCCCCACCATGACCCAACAGCACTGGCAGGCTGAGCAGGGGCCACATGGGGTGGCACTGATGGACCACCAGGGGTCCCACTGCACGATCACGACCTTGTCCGCAGTGGGGTCTGTAGGATGCCAAACATACCTGCACCAGGGGTGCTTGGGATGCCCACAGCAGAACCTGGCATCGACAGACTTGGTGTCGCACAACACCGGGAACGGGGAGTGGAGAGCATACTGTGTGGGTTGCGCGGTACAGGAGCACCTGCATGTGTGCCCAATGCAGTCACAACAGTGACCAATGCCTGGGTCTGCCTGTCAATGCTGGCAGTCACATCCATCTGCATATGGACCATCTCTACACGGTCCAGAGCACAGTCCCTGCTGTGCCACTCCACAGCCGCACACAGTGCCTCCACAGACGTTGCAACCCACCTTTGCTGCTGTACTGATTCCCGCAGCAGGAGGGTGTGCTCTTCAAATGGGTACTCTGCCACAATGGCATCCTGTCCCCCAGGGTGTGGAAGGTCCTGATGCTCAACACCCCATGAAGGTGGGCGCTGTTCGCCAGGACCAGGAATGGGCGTATCAAAGGGCGGCGGGCATGTGCCACCGCTGGACACTGTACCCCCAGACCTGGTGGGTGACTGATGCTGCTGCCCCTCCAACCGCTGTGCCCCAGGGACCATTCATTCCACTGCTGTGGCCGCAACAGTGCCAGACACCTGCATAGCCACCGGTGCTGCCCCACCAGTGCTGACAGGCACAGCCTGGGACTGTGCCGACATGCTGGCACACACGTTGGAACCAGCTAGGCCCAGGGGCATGTGTTGGCCTGCTGTGTGTCCATCATGGGACACACACATGTCACTGCCCATTGCAGTCCTTGCATCATCAATGGTGCAGGTACATGCTACAGCCACAGTCACAGTGTGCTGGCATGCTTGCATGCCAGACTGCTGAGACACAGGCTGTGCACCCCCCACACCCGACTCACCGACACCAGAGTTGGCAGCCCAGCGTGCATGCTGGTGCAGTGCATGCTGGCTGGTGACAGAGGTGAATGGACCCTTCTCCATGTCCAGCAGGTCATCCTCACTGCCTGGACCCACCACCACCATTCCCTGAAGATGAACAGGATCTGTAACAGAAAGAGAGGACATGTGAGTGCATGTGAACAACCTTCCCCCCCCCCAACACCACCACCATGTCATACCATGCAGTGATGGGCTTCCACCTGTCTGAAATCCACCTCCTGGTATGCCCTCAATAGCACTGCGCTGCATTGATGCAGCCAGTCGGTCCTCAGCCGGGGTCAGCTCCACCACCGCTGGCTGGCCCCCGCCAGTGCCAGCACGTGCCGCCCTGAGGGCTGCCACCTTCTCCTTCACCCTCCTGCAGTCTGTCCCAATCTTCTTTTTGCATTCCTGCACGGAGCGCTGGTGGCTTCCGTGCAGGTTCACTGCCCGAGCTACCCCCTCCCATGCAGCCGCACGGGCCTGAGGGGTGCCCCGCCGTCCACTCAGTAGTGACTCCTCCTCCAGGTAGGCCTGGAAGAGGGCCTCTGTCTCTGCCGTGGTGAAGTTGGGCCTCCTCCTCCTTCGCCCACCATCCTCACCCTCACCTTGGCTCTGCTCGGTCATGGTGATCTGTATGGGTGGAAGTGGACACCTGTCACTGTGCAGTCTACAGCGTTATCCCATGCCCATTGTCCAGAACATCCCACAGCATGCAACCCACCTCTCACCTGCAGTAACCGAATCTGGCCAGCGCAGCCCAATGTCACACATTTATAGTGCAATGCATGCAAATTAGGAGTGGAGCAACTGTAATGAGATGCAAATCGTGCCACTGCGCCTTTGAATGGCTGATCAGATGATTTGCATGTGTCGGCTGAATAGCGCCATTGCGCTTTTCGCAATATGGTTGAGCCAGCTGAGCCAATGGCACAGATCTGTGACTGTGTGGTACACTGCATTGCGCATGCCCAGGTAGCTTACGCAGGCATCCGCCATGCTGATGATGTGCTGTGCGCGATCGGCAATTCAGGCCATGGCCACCATTGTGCCAATGGTGCTACAGCACTGGGCACTATATGGCGCTGTGGCACTACTGCGCAATAGTCCACTGTGGCACTGGCACACAGGTGGTCGGTCGTGCAGGATGCGTAGATGTCAGATGGCGCTGTGCGTGGCCTTGCGTCATAGACCCCTGACCTGGTGTCCGACCTTTGCCCCCTGGCGCTGTTCGGCTGCCATGTGTACGGCCCTATTGCGCTGTTTGGTGACAGTGCTATGTGAACCGACGGCACTGTACGAACAGCGCGATTGGAACCTATGGTGGTCTATTGCTCAACATTTCCACGTGGGGTTCGCGCGCCGGGGCGCCATATTGCCTGCTGTAAAACTCTAACCATGGCACGCAGGAGAGCACCCCAATGGAGCCCAGTGGAGGTGGCCAACCTGGTGGCCCTGGTTGAGCCCCACTATGGGGCACTGTATGGGGAGGAGCCCCTCACCATGGCTCGCACCCAGGTCTGGCTGCAGGTGGCCACTGACCTGGTGAGGGTCACAGGGTGGCGCCGGTCTGCTGAGCAGTGCCGGCACAGGTTCAGTGACCTCCGCAGGAGGGAGCCAGATGTGCTGCAATGCCTACAGTCACATGCCAGGAGGGGCATTGTGCCTAGGCCAGGTGGGTGTACCATCTATGCACCTGTATTCTCCGTAGGGGTGTGAGTGTGTTTTGGTGGCTGTGCATGGGGGATGGCTCTGCCATGGTTGGCTGTGTCAGTGTGTGCAGGTGTGAGATGCATGGGTCTGGCTGTGTGGGCAGGCACACTCACTGGGGCAGGGGGCAGTCTGCTTTGGAGTCACACTGATGTTTTTCTCAACATTTGTCTCCCACAGGCCGGGCAGAGAGGATGCAGGCACGGGCTGAGGAGGGCTGTGGCAGGGCCCAGGTGGCGGACGGTGGTGCTGCAAGGGGTGGGCCACAGCAGCAGCAGCAGCAGCAGCCACAGCTGCTTGCTGAGTGTGAGTATCATTACATCATGGATGCTATTTCATGCTGGAGGGGGTGGGCATGACCACCAGCCATGGACAACACAACCATGCACGACACAGGCAACAGTCATCACTGTCCAGTGTCACTGCACGCGTGTGCGCCACTGGTGGTCCATGCATGCACTGGGCACATGGCTGTGGAACTGGCATCCCACCACATTGCCACATCACTTGACAGCCTTGTTTGTGCTGTGATGGACATGGCAGTGTGCAGTGGTGACATAGCTGGTGCCGCCTGGTTGGGCATGTCATGTGCATGGTCACTGTGGGTGGGTGCATACCATCACAGGTGCAGGACATTGGGCTATATGCCTTGCAGGTTGGGTGGTGTTCAGGGTTGTGGACAGTCACAGCCATTGACTGTGTTCCCTTTTCCTAGGCCTCATCGTCCTCCGCAGGATGGAGCGAGCACTCCACCAGCTGACCCAGGTGTCCCTTGAGAACCGTGACATCCTCCAGGACATCCAGCACCGTGGGCTCTGGAGAAGACACAGCCAACTGAGACAGCACCAGGCAGCAGAGGACCAGCCTGCTAGGCCTTAGACAGGCTTCCCCTTCCCACTTCACCCATCCCTCCCACCCTGCCTTCCCTCTCCCAGTTGTTCACCCCTACCCTTGCCCAACCCTACCTTGTACCCCTACCCCTGCTCTTGTAAATAGTTTTGTTATTGTTCTTGTTCTACTTTCTATTTTGAAATATATATATTTTGTTATGAATACTGTGGTGGTCTCTGATTTGCAACTGGCTATGGTTGCTCAGTTGCAGTGGTGTGCATGCCATCTGGGGTGGTATGGTCCTGGGTGTGTGTGTGTGTGTGTGTGTGTGTGTGCATGGGAGGTGTCTCCAGTGTGGCAGTGACTTTCTGTCGGTCTTTCCATCTGCTGCCGCCCACTGCTGGGTGCACAGGGTGAGTCTGGCTTGTATGGTTCTATGCTACACGAGGTTGGCGTGTGCTGGGGGGGATGCATGGTGTTTACTGCACTGACAGTCACTGCACATGGGTGGTGTCTTGGGGTCATGGTGCAGGGTGTGCTGTGCAGACAGGGGGCTGATGTGCACTGTGGTTGTCAACCCCCTGTGTGTGGCAGTCTCAGCCTGCCAGTGGTTGTGCTGGGGCGTCATGGCCCTGCTGTGCTTTGTTGGCTTGTCCCCATGAGCCAGTGGATCATCCATCCCACCCCCAGTGATGCTGTGCTTGGGGTGTGCAGGTGTCTTGTTGGTTCTGCAGTGTGTTCCTGTGCCCATGTGTGGCATGGCTGATGGTGGGCCCCACCCTGCCTCCCTGGTTGTGCAGTTCCATTGCTCTGCTGGGGTTGGGGGGGCTCTGCTTGAGCTATGGCACCTCTGGACTGCTCAGCTGGGCTAGCCTTGTTGCGCTATGGCGTAATCTTTCTGCTCAGCTTCCCCTTCCTGGTTGCGCTATGGCACAGTTTGTGCGATATTCAGACGTTGGCTGCTTGCGCAATTTGTTTTGCTCCATGTTTGAATATTGCGTCTGTTGTGCATATGCGCAATTGAATTGTGCTTGCTCCTGCTGTTGCGCACATTTTGGGAGCAGTTTGAATATCTGGGCCAAAATGCCTATTTTCAGTCATGACCCGGGACAGTACAAAATTGTACAGGCAGTAAATTACAGTATTGACATTATAGTATAGGAAAACAGGCAGATTAAAATAAGGATTACAGTGAACATAGGAGAAGATAAGTACAGCAGTTTACCACATTAGATTGTCAGACAAATCAAACAATAGGCTGTGAAGACTGGGAATACAAAATGATAATTTCAAACAAACAGAAACTTGGCGAGCAACATAGCATAAAACATCAATATCGGGTATTATGAATTGCAAAATTAGTTTTTAGCAAAAATTTAGCAAACATTTAAAAGTTTCAAAATTCAAAAATTCAGACGGTGCCAGTGTTGTTGGAGCAGGTTCTGCAGTAGGAAGTGAGGGAGAGGTGGGAACAAAAATTACAGGGAGTTTGAGGGGGGGATAAGGAAATACATTATGTCTGCACAGAGATGCAGTAAAAGAAGTTGAAAGAGTGGGACTGGTATGAGAGAGTCAGATGGCAGAAAAGTCACGGGGAATGAAAACAGGTGCAAGGGGTCAGATGCTAGAACATGAGTATGAAGCAATGGTTTGAAACATTCATGAATAAGGGATTGACAGATGGTTAGTGGCACAGAGTTTCAATACTGAGGAGCCATGTGGGAAAGGCCTGGGACCCCATATTTGTTTTGCATCTAGGGGCATGTAGGAGGCTTCCGTTTAAGCCCATGAAACACCCTTATCAAGGTAATGTGTTAGCAGCTGTAGTGGCTCTGACCAGAGTTTGTTATTATCAGCTCTTGGTCTGCCTGTCTCAAGTTAAATTTTCCTTTTAAATTATTAGTTCCCAGCCATTTGTTTTCTTTTGTTAGATCCAAAATGCTATTTATCCCTAATTCTTCTAATGTATTGGTATGTATAGTTTTTTTTTCCACCATACTACTAAGATTCCCCCCAAATAATTTGCTACGGGTACTTACTGAGGTTAAGGTCCAACAAAGCAACTGTTTGGTTGATTTATCTTAATCCATTACTGTTTGATTTCTGATAGATTTCTTGCTGGATTTTTCATTTAGTAACATAAATGATTTTATGTCTATATCAGTTCCTTGAAGTACATCCCTTTCTATGCTTAGCCATTCTGGTGTGTAGTTTTTTTTTTATTTGCTTTTCATTTGAAACCATTTACAAAACTGAGACACTCGACAAGACAGATAAATAGATAAACATCTGGTAATTCAACCCCCCCCCCCTTTTCTTTCAGTCTGGCTAACTTGTAATAGACTTGTATTGACCTTTTGTGACTCCAGATGAATTTATTTATAGAGTTCTGTAAGGTTATGAACCAATTTTTAGGAATGCAGTTTGTCAGTAGCATAAGATAATAAAGTATTTTTGGTAATAAAGTCATCTTCACTGAATCTAGTCTCTCCCATAAATTTAGAGGTAATGTATTCCATCACTCTCTGTATCTGTTGTATTTTTAAGGTGTTTAAGATTCTCTTTTGCAAAATAGTTATTTGATTTATGTTTACACCCAAGTACTGAATTTCCTCATTGGACCATTCTAGGCCAGTGTCTAGAAACATAGAAATATAGAATCTGACAGCAGATAAGGACCTCTTGGCCAACCCAGTCTGCCCATTTTTCCCTACCTACATTATAACCACAGACCCAACTTGATGTATCACTCTTTCTAGAGAGTCTGCTTATAATATAAATAGTTTAATAGCAAAATTTGGGATTTTTTTTTTTGTTTATTTTATACCCTGATAGATTTCCAAAAGCATTAAGAATGTTCATTAGTCTAGGTACTGTATTTTGTGGATTTGAGGCAGTTACCAATATATCATCTATGTAAGAAAACAAAATGCACTTCTTATCTTTTATTACAGTTCCTTTTATTTCTTGTTCAGCTTTTGAGTTTTTGCAGCAGTGGCTCACGATAAATGAACAGGCTTGGGGAGAGCGGGCCTCCTTGTTTGGTACAGCTTCTGATATCGAAATATGGTGAAATGTCTCTAATCCTCGCCTCACTCATGGGCTGGGAAAGCTGCCTTCTCTCACTGTCTCCCTTCCTTCTGGAGCCAGCTCCCCTCTTCTTTTCTCCTACCACCATCCCTCCTTGCCTTCAGATGCATGCAAAAATCTACTACTGCAGTCCTCTGTTCCCGTCATCCCCTCTCATGAATTCCCTCTCCAACTCTCCTCCTAGCCTCCCCTCCTCTCCCACTTACATTCTATTACTCACCTACCTTGGTCCGCTGTGCTTCAGCTACCTGTCTGCTCTTCAATACATTTGTACTCCATTATGTTGCTCTCTAGCTCACATTGTTCCACTGTATCTAAGTATGTTAATACCAAACTTGTTTCTATGCCTTACTCTCACTGGGCACTCAACTTTTGGTTTTACTGCCTGATAAACTTATTGTTTTATATGCTGCACTTTGAATGCTAACAACTGCTATTTATTGTATGTACCTCCACTTCCCTCCCTCTGGGTTGTGCCTGGAAACTAGCCTTGGCTCAGTGTGCCTTTCCCAGTTACCAAATTTTAAATAAAATATAAATAAATACATTTATTAAAACAGCTGATTGAGGATTAGTATAAAATAATATAACCCACTTGATAAAAATATTTCAGTGAAGCTGAAGAATTTTTTAATGCTCTAAACCATGGGGTGCACAACTTTTTTTTGGGGGGGCAGACTGAAAACTTGAGTCAAGTCTGAGGGCTAGTGCACACATATTGAATTTTGTGCTTTCCGTGCTTTAAGTCTATTCTCAATGATGTCATCCTTCTGAACAAATGTGGAAGCTAGGATGATTTTAGAACAAACCTGCATGAACCTGAAAGGTTCCATGTTGGTTCAGCATGAACAGTTACAAGTACAGAAGAAAGGTACAGAGGCAAAGCACACCCCACAGTCAAAAATGGCAGCAGTTGCAGTTACCCAGAGGAAGAGTCATTCCGGGGGGGGGGGTGATGATGATTACCACAGTGATGGGGAATAGTTTGAACAGTATGACTATGAGCAAGAAAGATTGGCTGACATTATCAAAATGCCGATGTAGGCGCAGGCACCAATTTGTTTGCTTTTATTCAGATGGAGATGCCAGATATGCCAGAAACTGGCCCTAACACTGCAGAGTTCTGTGACTACATCTCCTGTATTGCCTGGAACTGTGGTACAGCCTTCTATTCAAGCTATTGACAACACTGATCTTGTACAATTGACTATAAACAGAACAAGTCCTGCCAACTACTTCAGCAGAACTTCCTGGCAGTATGACAGTCAGCAAGTCTAGCTGGAGCTGAGATCAAAGGGGCCAGTGTCATGGCCGCCCTCCCTGTAACTGATAGTGAGCAGCTGTTCCAGACTGCTCTACCTTCACCAGCCATTGAAAACAATGCACTGGTGTTACCGATGGTCCCCAAAATGTTTCTGGACTTGACACCAAACTGGCGCAAAACAGGAGCGGGTGCAACAAATCAGCTAGAAACCTGTTGAATTACAAGTGAAGTTTTCCGGTAGAACAAGAAGTTTTGTATTAAAACGCCGGCACAGGTATCGATTTGTTCGCTTCCTCTAGACTGTAAAAAAAAAACATGCTTAACTTATGGTGAAAATTGTCAGCATATGTGTGTCTTCATGGGCTACAGACAGCCTCTGTGAGGGCTGTTTGTGGCCACGGGCCATATACTGTGCATCATTGCTCTAAACACATGTCCAGTCCATTCTTATCAAATGCCTTTTCAGAATCTAATGAAATTAGAGCCATAGGGGTTTTACTTTTCTTTGCTATTTTTATAATGTGGAGAACTTCACTCACATTGTCTGCAGCATGTCTACCTTTTAAAAATCCATTTTGCTGTGACCCTATTAGTTGTTGGATGACTTTTTCCTGTCAGAAATTTTGCTAGCAATGATTTTTGTGTCAGACTTGATCAGTTATACTGGTCTATAGTTTTTACGCTGCTCAGGATCCTTACCATATTACATAAAACAGTTATGAGTCCTTTTTGTAAAGAGGGTGGGATTTTTTTCTTTTTCAAAGATTCTGTGAACATTTTGTGAAAAATGGATACAGATTCTTCCATGAATTTATGATAGAAATTTATGGGAAAGCCATCGGGGCCAGTTAATTTGTTTTTATTCATGGATAAAATAATTTATTTTATTAATGCTTTTCATAGTTCCAAATCCCTGTTATTCACTCACTCAGTAAAAGCAGCAGCAGTACGGGATAATCAGGAAATGATTATCAAAATTCTGCTCTTTGACTGGAAGCATGTTGCCATAGTTCCAGTTTCCATATATGTAAATTTTTTTTATAGTGATCTTTAGTTTTTTAGAGCTTTAGAATTTATTTCCATTGTTGAAGATCCACAGCAAATATGGCTCATGTCTAATTTGCAGCTGAGTTTCCCCCTCATGTCACATCCGATCTTTTGTTTACTTCTGTGGTACCTTGTGCTGCATGTTCCTACTGTCCCTCTGTAGTACTAGGAGTTCTGTTGCCAGTGAGCACTCAGGGTTCATCACAAAGTACAACACTGTGATCAATAACTTCGAAAACATTAGGAGAGAGTGACAGTGCCTAAGGTTAAAATGGGTCAGCATGATAACAGATGCAAAGTTATGATGAAATTTGAAAAAAATGTTGGTATGTAGATAATAGATACAAGTGAGACAATTGCGATCAAGTTAAAAAGTGGACGAAATCTACTTCTTTAAAGTAGCACTGCTTAATAATCACACACTTACATTGTTTTGCCCAGTAGGTCCTCTCCTCACTTGAAATACCTCACACTATTCTGCAATCCAAATGGCCAAAGCCACACGTGTATCAAAAGCAAAACAGTCCCCTCAAAGTACGATCCGAACAAAACTCCGCTTTGTTGACAGTGAATCCAGACTGCTGTAACTGAAATCCATGAAAATGCCACCACTCTCGAGTTCTGTTTTTACCCCTGAATTGCAGACAGCAGTTCTGCAAATCAAGATCTAAGTGCAGCAAAGCTGTGGAATTGTAAATGTAATTATCCCCTTGGAAGCAGCAGACATGAGACAGGAAGTGTTGAGTGCAACTCTCCCCTCCTAGTCAATGAGGCTGTAGACAGACAGCCCAGTAGCACCAAGTTGTGGAAACATGATTACATGCTTCAAGCATGACAAGCCCAGAGGAGGTGGGATGATGTTAGTCTCAAAGTGGCAGGGGGACCATCAATCACTGCAAATCGCACCCATCCCACACCTGTCATGTCACCCCCTCCCAGTGTGTTTGCAGACAGTGGGTGTGCTTGAGGACAAGGATCACACCAGTGGTGGGATAAGGGTCACACCAGTGGCAGTATAGTCTGGAGCAGTACAGAGTAGAGGGTGGTAGGATGAGAAAGGAAACAGACAGTGCCTGGGGAGCCAGGAGACTTACGGAGAGCCACTCTCTTCTCCAGGTCTCATCAATACCATGGTAAATGATGGGACAGGGTTGTGTGTATCTCTTATAAACATATTCTAAAGGAGTTTGTGAACATTTCAGAGAGCAGACTTTAAAACGGTACATGTAACTAAAGTAGCAGTACTAGATGGAAAAAAATTGAATCTGTTGTAACATTTTGTTTCCTGTGCTGCTTTGAACACTTACCTGGTAATCTTTCTTGTCTTCACAGTACTATCACCTCAAAATTGACTCCGTTTTTATTTGTTTCTATTTACATTTCTCCTGCCTGTCTTAATCAATCAATCAATCAATTTTTATTTTATACTGGAGAGTATGTGAGCAAAAATGCCCATTCTTCAAAAATGTCCAGTTGTACAGATATTTACAAACATCCATTGGTACAGATATTTACAATTGAAGACAGGGTCAAATTGAAAGGGGTAACACATTATGCAGAGAGGTAAGGAATACATATAAAGGAAATATATACAGAGCAGGCAAACCCTGGCTTGCAGAGTGGAAAGAACTACTAGGGAAAAATATTTAACAATCGAACCCCTAACAAAAGCAGCAGCTAGGGGCCATGAGGTAGGCATTTGGAGCAGGGGAAATATAGGTGCAGAGAGGGGAGTGGTAGTGGGGAGGAGAAGAAGGGAGGAGTTGGACAAAGAGAAGAAGAAACTAATCATAATTCTTTCGGTGAGGTGGCTGATCGGGGCATACACAAGAGGTTGTTTTAAGGAGGTGGTCCTTGAGAGTGAAATTGAAAGTACTGATGGTGCTACAGGTGTGAATATCCCTACTGGGTCATAATGTCACGGATGAAACCACGCACATCAAGACCGCACAGCACAATACAGTGTGTGGCAACACCCAACTGTTTTTCTTGTGTTTTGCGGGGGTCTTCACCCCCCCACCCCCCAGAACTATTATAATCAACTCCGAGGGGATGTGGATGCTGGGACAAGAAATAAAATAGAAAAAAAAGATTCCCTAGCAGGGAATCAAACCACTTCCCCCCCAACCCCATCCACTGCTGGGTTGGGTGCTCACAGCAAGACCACGCTGCCAGTAGCCCGTGTGGCTTTACTGTGACAGGGGAATTACAGCAAAACAACAGTATCACTAGCCCCTGATGCTCACCAGCAACAAGGAATTAGATATAGCTACTGCCGGTTGGCTGCTCGGTCGAGCCGCTCTCATGATGGAGTGACTAGAGCACCCAACCCAGCAGTGGATGGGGTTGGGGGAGAAGTGGTTTGATTCCCTGCTAGGGAATCTTTTTTTTCTATTTTATTTCTTGCCCCAGCATCCACATCCCCTCGGAGTTGATTATAATAGTTCTGGGGGTTGGGGGGGTGAAGCCCCCTGCTAAACACAAGAAAAACAGTTGGGTGTTGCCACACGCTGCATTGTGCTGTGCGGTCTTGATGTGCGTGATTTCATCCACGACATTATGATCCCATGCCATGAATATCTGGGGGCAGATTGTTGTAAAGCTTTGGGCCCCTACAAGTAATGGAGCTCTGAGCATGTGTGGTGTGGCAGAATGTGATGTCAAAGACGTGCTTCTACAGCGCTTAGGGACTGATTTAGGGAAAAGTGAGGTGACACTTATCACAATAAGTTTAAGTTTACCTTGTGTAAGAATGAAAGCATTTTAAAGTGGAACCTATCTTCAAGAGTGAGCCAGTTTAGGGAGTTGTAGAAGGTACAGTGGTGAGTAGACCACGGGAGGCCTGTAACGAAGCAAGCAATGTTATTATATGTAGTCCTGAGCCTTGTTGAATTGGAGCCCTCTGCTACCGACCGCGCATGTGCATGACTCACAGTTTCTTATGAATGCGCCAAACTCATAGCACGTTGAAGGACTGGAAAACAAAACTGTGAGTCATGCGCATGTGCGGTTGACAGCAAAGGGTTCCAATTCAACATGGCAGGTGGGAGAAATGTAAACAAAAACAAAGAAAAATGGAGCAAATTCAGGGTGATAGTACAGCAAAAACAAGACAGCTTGAGATTACCAGGTAAGTGGTCAACAGAGCACAGGGAATAAAATTTTGCAAAAGATCCAATTTTTTTATGTTTGCTTGCATGCATGCACAAGAAACATTATGTGGCAGCTTAGGAGAGAAGCGAGTTGTGGAGGTGTGGCACCGTGTCGGCCAATGCTGGCACTGCATTTGTGGGCTTGGCAGTGTTCAACCAATGCAGGCCCACTGTCCTGATGACACTGGTTCTCCAGAAGTGCCACCAACTTGAAACGATTTGGCCGCTGCAGTCAGGGGGCCGCCTCATCACGGCAGCATCAGCCATTCAGCTGCAATGAGGGAGCGACCCATCATTGTAGGGTGGCACCTTGTCTGGTGTAACATTTCCATGAACATGGTGGTGGCAATCGCCATCCACCTCAGAGCCCCATGAAAGCCAGTGGGGGTGCCCAATCCCCCTGTCGGCATGCCCCTGACCCAGGTCATTTGCCGATGGGGGAGCCCACTCCCCGTTAGCATAATATCCCCCTCATTTGTTGTGTGCTGAGGGGGTGCCCAATCCTCAGCATCATAACCCCCAAACAGTCTTTTCTACAACGGAGGCCCAACCCCCATCAGCTTAAGTCCCCTATCCCCCAAAACGCAGGTGGCACACTGGGAGCCTGCCCCAGTGTGACCAAAGCAAGCCTGCAAAAAAAAACTTTCCCACAATGTCTCTTGTTTATTTTGTTGTGCCTGAAACCAAGAAAACGGTCCCGCGCGGTGTCTCATGCCCCTCCCCAACCAGCAGCCACCCTCTGCACACCCCGCCTCCCCACACACCCCCACCCCATACTTGCCTCCGAAGCCCAGTGCAATGATCTTCAGTGGACAGGGAACACGTCTGCACTCTTCAAAGCCGACCGCTAACTGAAGAAATGCCGGTAAGCTATATAATGGCATAAATAGGGTTTTTTCAACTTATGTGGCTATCTCTGCAATTTTTTTCAACTGTTGGCACCAAATTTTCAACATGGGGTTATTGGGACTCCTCCTCATAAATTTCAGCCACAGTCATGGTGTTATTCAGTCCCAAAAGGTGATTTCGCGGTCACTGTGCGGAATCACCTTTCGGGACTGATTAACGAAATGACAGTGCCACTGTTCATGAGGTGGACTCTCAAAAAGCCTCTGTTGCAAATTTGGTGGAAAAAAATCCAACAAATGACTGTTTTATGAGCGTGTGTTGCTCAGTTTCCACGCACACTCGTAACTTCACAAATTTTTAATATTTTCACTCCAGATTTCAATATTGGCATTTTTCCACACCTCCTTATGAACAGTGCAGCTGTCATTTTTCACATCCTGGCCAAAATGTGTTTTCGCACTTCCGGTGCGGAATAGAGCAGTCGCTGTGGGAAGTCAGTGTTCAAGACAGATTAAGAAAATCACAGTGACACTGTTCATGAGCAGAGGTGCTAAAATGCCTATGTTGAAAATTTGGCGACAAAAGTCCATAAAATGACTGAGTTACGAGCGTGCATTGTGCAGTTTCCACGCACCCTCATAACTTTGCAAATTTTTAGTATTTTCACTCCATATTTTCAACATTGGCATTTTTTGAGACCTCCTTATGAACAGTACAGCTGTCATTTTTCACATCCTGGCCGAAATGTGTTTTTGCACTTCCAGCACACAATAGTGCAGTCGCTGTGGGAAGTCAGTGTTCAAGACAGATTAAGAAAATCACAGTGACACTGTTCATGAGCAGAGGTGCTAAAATGCCTATGTTGAAAATTTGGTGACAAAAGTCCATAAAATGACTGTGTTATGATCATACATTACGCAGTTTCCACGCACCCTCATAATTTGGCGCATTTGTAATATTTTTACTCCAGATTTTCAACATTGGCATTTTTTCACACCTCCTTATGAACAGTATAGCTGTCATTTTTTTTTATCCTGCCTGAAATATGCGTTTACACATGTGGCGCAGAATAGCGCAGTCGCTGTAGTAAATCAATGTTCAGGACAGATTAAGAAAATCATAGTGACAGTGTTCATGAGCAGAGGTCACAAAACGCCTATGCTGAAAATTTGGTGAAATAATTCCACTAAATGACTGTGTTACACTCATGTGTTGTGCAGTTTTCACATACGCTTGGAAGTTCAAGCATTTTTAATATTTTCACTACAGATTTTCAACATTGCCATCTCTTCACACCTCCCTATGAATGGTACAGCTGTCATTCTTCACATCCTGCCTGATATGTGTTTTTGTACATCTGGCGCAGAATGGCATGGTCGCTGTGGGAACGCAAAGTTCGGGACACATTAACAAAATCAAAGTGCCACTGTTCATGAGAAGAGGTCCCAAATGCTTTCATGAGGTGGGGGTCACAAAAAGGCCATGCTGAAATTTGCAGTGCAAATACCAACAAACGCCCGAGGCATTTGGGTTTCTAACCATAACGTCCCACCCTGTACAGACTGACAGGCATCAGGGGTGCCTTTGGATTGCCAGCTGTAATGCTCATGCCATTCTACCCCAACCCCCCTACCCTGCAGCCAGTGACAGGCATTGAGGTGTGCCTTGGACTCTTCGGCCCCAGAGTTCACCCAGTTCTCCTATACTGCACCCATTTCAGCGTATGTCCTTATGGAATGGGGTGACTGTAAAGCCGAACACCCCAAGGCACACCTCAACATTTGTTGGTGTCTGCAGGATAGGGTGAGGTGAAATGGCATGAACGTTATAGATGACGACCCAAATGCATACCCCAATGCCTGTCCATCTCTGCAGGGTAGAGGTGAGGTTGGCGTGAAGTTCAATACTTTACTGCCATTTCTATTCTGCATCTGTCTAACTCCTGCATTTCCAATGCTAATACCAGCAAGCAAACATTCGGCATTGACAAATGCTTGTTTATCTAGTACTGCAGCTTTAAAGAGCTAGTGGAACCAAAACAAGCAGACAGGAAAATAATACAAATTTTAAGAAATAGGCAGTTACAACTTTTTATTTCTAAAGTCTTTTTCTTGTTTTCCTTTTGTTCATCAGAAAGTCTTCTATGTGATAATATTGTGCTGGATGTGTGGAACAGCTCTTAGCCTGGCAGCTGACATATCTAGCTCTACTGCCCCCGACTACATCATCAGCATTATGTTCTCACTGACAGTGACATCACAGGTGAATGACCTAGCAGTCACTGAACTGCTGTTCCTAAGCAGCAATAATGTCACAGTCAGCGAAGTCTCAATGCTGGTGACGTAGCTCTTCAAGGGAGTGAGAGATTGTCAAAAAAGGTTATTAAAAGCTTCACCAGAAAACGAGCCATCAAAATTTTTATAAAAATCAGAATACAAATTGCTAAAGACTTTTTTTAATACTTCCTGTATCTTTTACTGTTTTATTGGAGCTAGAATCCTTTATACTAAGTATATTTATAGAATTTCTAGGTCTTCTGGATAATAATTTTTAAGCTTTGGGGCCAGAATCTGTGTATCAACTTTTGGGTTTCCTGATGCTCAAGATGACTTCATCTTTCAGTAGATCATTGTAAAGGGGTACCTTTAAGGAATAGATTTCTCCAACTGTCTGTGGGTGAAGAGGGGGAATAGGAAGTGGGGAAAGAGGTTGGATTAAGACAATGTGGTTGGGGGCTTAGGACAGGAGAAGGGGTTAGGACAGTACAAAGCAGTCACGGTGGGTGGGGAAGAGAGAACATGGAGAGAGGAGTAAGAGGTGGGGGGAGGGGGTAACGTGACAGGAGTGGGGGGGAGAGGGTGTGTGTGGTTGGCCAGAAAGGAAAGGACAGGGAGGGAAGGGGTTAGAAGACAGATAGAGGAGCAAGTAGAGACCATGGATTGTCAGTCAACCATGGCTTGGGGAGAATAAGGGTGGGGTAGTACCCATGATGGAGGAGGAGCAGATAGGTGGGGGAGAAGCTAATACGACAGTCAAAAAAGGAAAAGATGGAGTCAGGAAAAGGGGGAGCGGAAGGGTGGTAATTCCTAGGGGACTCCATAATTAATGGTATTCACTGTGGGAAAGAAAGGGGGAGCAAATATGGGTAAGAAGGTGGTTTTCATGCCAAGGATGACAGTGGAGAGGGTTACCCAAAAACTGGGGAACTGGTGAGGGGTGTTGTGGAGATCCACTCGCAGTTGTACACCTAGGTACCAACACCCTAGCTGGGGAGGAGGTGGGGGTAAGTACATGAAAGATTCAGGGTAGTAGGAAGGATCTGCAGAGAGGTAACCAGATCACTTGCATTCTTGGAGGTGTTGTCAGTACCGAGAGCCAGCTCAGTCAGAAAGAAAAGGATAAAGGAGTTCAATGACTGGTTGAGGGAGTGGTGTAAGGAGGAAGGGTTTGACTGTATTGGGGTCTGGGGAGAGAACTGGTCAGATAAAACACTTTTTGCACCAGACTGCACCTCAGTAGTGGGCTACCGAGGATCCTCAGGTGACAAGCTGCGGGGTACATAAACCAAAAACGTATTTTAAACTACTGGGGTGGGGCAAGTGGGCCTCCAGGCAGTGAGTCTCCAGGAAGAGGAGGAGATCAACAGACCTACCACCATATCAGTAGGGGGAACTGGAGAGTGGAAGTGGATGGGGATCAAGGGGGTTAGCAATGAGAGGTGAGGGCACAGGTCATAGGAAGAAATGAGAAATGCAGACGGGAGGGAAGGGAAGGGAAGGAAGCTGAGGCTCTAGGTGGGATGTGGTATCCCTGAATGCACAAAGTCTTGGAAACAAGAAAGATGACCTGCATGCATTGTTGGCTGAGAGGGGGAGTCAATCAATCAATCAAACTTTATTTATATTGTGTCTTTCAAAACCAAGGCACTGCACAATTAAAATGCAAAGTACAACATAAAAACTTGATCTAAAAATAATAAATATATCAATAAATTAAACTTCATCCGGGAAGGCTAAATTAAACAAATACGTTTTTAAGTCAGTTTTGAATCAGTTTGAGTGGGTATCACAGCAGTCACAAAGACATGGGAGACATCTAACCGTGACTGGGACCTCGCAATCCCTGGGTTTAAATTCTACGGGAGGTACAGGGAGGTAGGAAAAGGGGGACGGAGGAGTATACAAGTGACAATGGTGGCCACGCTGAGCCAGCCATCATTTAGACTCAGCAGCGTTTTAATGTTTTAGAATAGTTGTTTCGTATTTTACAGCATGTTTTGTTATTTTGATTGTCTGTTTATAGTGGCCATACAGCAGTAGTGGGAACCAGCTGAAAAAAATTATCGGCTTACTATTTACAGCTGCTGAGATTGTGCACCCACTGTGTTGGCGTTTTGCACAGCGTTAGTACAGTGCGGTATGTAGGACTTGTGACTACGGTGCTGACATTAGCGCCAAGCATTGATGAAGTTGTCTAGCCCCAAACTGAACTTGGAGTTCCTGCAGTGGTTTAGAAGCAGCTAGGGATTACTGGCTGTGGTGGAAACGGGCTGTCTCTAAGGAGTATCTACTTCAAGGGACTGGCATACAGCTTTGCAGATTGAGCTTGTGACCTGGAGCTTTTTTGTGCTCTGGAGCTGAGGAGAATGAGTCTTTGAGGGACTGTAAACAGTTTTGTGGAGCATAACTGTTACCTGGGGCACTTGAGCTCTGTTTTCCTGGAGCTGCTTTCCCTCGGAGAAAGCCTAGCTGGGAACTGCAGCAGCTGGTGGATTGGGACTATTGGGATGCTGTAGAATATCGGGTGAAGTAACTCAGAGCAAAGTGAAGCCGACTGTGAGTGGAGGAGTTGTTAGCTGGACCAGCTGGCCCTGAGGTGGGTTACGGAGGGCAGATGCTTTCCCTTGGGGGTCAGGGGTGCAAACCAGAGGTTGAGCATTGCCCAAGCACTTGGAGCTGTGGGGGACTTCCTGACGAGGGTCGGGTTGTTACAGCACCCAAAGTAGGGGAGATTGGCTGTGCTCCAGGGCCCTCTCTGGAGTTGGGTCATGACCTGGGGTATGCACCTCCCACGGCGAAATCTCTACAGCGACACGCATCACTGCCAACAACAGCACCATGTCGCTGTAGTGGTTGTGCCAGGGACCAGGCAACACTTCCCCCTGTCCTGCACCCCCTCTCTGAATGAACTCCGACTCAGAGTTGGTGTCTATAGAAACGGGGGTGCAGGGGACAGAGCCTCCCAAAGAAAAAACAGTCCCTGCTGTCCATGGCTCCCTGCCGACTGCAAATTGCAGTCGACAGGGAGCCTGGTGCTGAGATGCTGGTTGATGACTTAGTTGTTGACTCAGCATCATAGATCCAGGATCCCGTAAATTTAGGCCATCAAAGGACCTCCTGTTGCGATCTCACTCCTTTGTGAAAGTTTTACTAGAGAATGAATCACTGGTTGTGGGATTCCAAGATGTTTGGTGACTAAATATGGGACTAAATAAATGGGCTGGCAGCATAGCCTAGAGGTTAGAGGAATGAGGTGTGAACGAGTTTGATACATCCAGCAGACCAGACCTGAGTTTGATTCTCCCCACCTCCACTTGCATACTGTGTGGCTCTGAGCAAGTCACTTAACCGCCCAGTGCTCCCAGGTCGCCCCTGAAAACAGGCACTTGTGCCTAGTGGGCTTTACCCGGTTACCAAAGACTGAAATATTAAATAAATATGAATTATCTAGTTTTCTGTCCTTGATTAGGCAGTGACAGTGCCTATTTTTCTGCATTTAAATATTGCAAATACTGTTTCAGCAAATGTGGCATTGAGAGTGCTGAATTTCTGAACAAATATTGGAGGCTAGGGGGTGGTGAGAGCCCCCCTGCCAATTTCAAACTTTCTTTGGAACCACAGAGCGGCTCTATGGACACTATTTAATTTAAGTTCTTTAACTTGGACAGACATGCTGTTGGACACTAATCATAACAAAACTGACCCTCTACTGCTGTTTTCTGGCCATTTATTTGTTTTTTCTTTTTCTTTTAGTCAAGTTATTTTATTTCTTTTGCTACATTTAGTGTGTTTGGTGACCTGGGTAGCTAGGTTGTATTAATTTTAGTGGAGGGTGGGGGATAATAGTGTTGTTTGGGTATTTAAGGACATTTATTTTGAATGTATGGGAGTGCATGTGACTGTTTGAGTGAGTTGAGTGATTGCTTTTTACCTATTGCTGGGTGTAGAATTTGCAGGATGTGTTGGCTTAGGGTTTAGATGGATGAGTATTACTCTCCTGCTGAGCTCCGGGCCCTTTGCCCCTTCAATTTCTCCCCCCCCCCCCGCTACCAGCTGAGGTTTAAAGGTGCTGTTGCACCTTGGGGATTGCAAGGAGGTGTTGGAGGGGTGGGGATGGGGGTTCAGGCGGGGGGAGTGGAACGAGGGGGACAAATTGAGGTGGTGGGATCAAGGAGACACCCTGGGGTGAAATGGGCCAAGGAAAGGGGTCCTCCCTGCTTGGTGCCCATACCCAAGGGCTCCACTTTCAGTGGGCAGGTAGCTTGGTCAATCTTGACTACTCATCCAACCCAGATTGTGTTATGCAACACCAGGTTGATTCAAAACAAGACAGCAATAATCGCTGATCTTGTCGGGTCATCTGACCTGGCTTGCATCACTGAGACCTGGCTAGATGAGAATGCTGGCCCCCTTTTGGAATCAGCTGTTCCAGCTGGAGACTCAGTGATACACCACCCAAGGTTAAATCGTAGGGGCGGTGGATAGTCATTTGTTTCAAGACAGAGCTGGGCCTGATAGAGATGCCAGTTGGGGTCACTAGATCCTTTGACTGCATCATGGGCACAGGTGTGGGTTGTAGGATACTTCTCATTTACCATCCACCCAGGAGCGAGAAGGAGTTCCTGCAGGAGGTCGTGGACTTCATCGCCAAGATGGTACTGGAGGCCCCTAGGTGGTTGTTACTGGAGGACTTCAATGCCTGGGTTGACGATGAACTCTCACAGTTTATTACCTTTGTTTTACCAGGAGAGGAGAGACACACTAAGCTAAAAGCTTGTTTACAGGTGCAATCTGGGAGCACAAGGAAGTTAAGTGACTTGCTCAGGATCACACAGTATGCAAGCGGCTGGGGGCTGTGGGATTCAAACCCAGGTCTCCAGATTTGCAGCTCAAAGCCTTAAACCAGACAAGACTTCCTCCAACTGATGATTTCGTTGAGGCTCACACAGGTGATTACCTCTGCAACCCTTTTATAGGGTCATTCATTGGATCTAGTGTTCCTACTGGGGATGGAGATCTCGGACGTGGTGATGGAACCTGTCAGATGATCTGATCACCGCACTATTGGGTTCAGCTTTGTGGCCCCTCCTAATGACCTACTCCTACAGAGATGGTCCAGTACTGCCCATTACAGGGAGTTACCCCAGATGGTCTGATGGCAGTTCTGGACCTATCGGGTAGTCCGAGTGTTAGCAGGGATCCAGAGAGTCTTCTACAAGCCTATAATAAAACAGTGGGAGAAGCCCTGGATGCCATTGCTCCAGTCCATGTTCACCCACTCACCCTTCACCCTCGGTCCACGTGGTTTGATGGAACATTGAGGGAGCTGAGGAGAGTGGGTAGAAGGTTGAAGCATTGCTGGCTGAAATCGAGCCTGAATGAGGACAGACTTAGATCGATATACCATTATAAGGCATATCAATCTGTGGTCTCCCTAAGAAGGCAGAATTCCTGTCTGGGGAGATTGCAGCTGCGCAAAATTGACCGGCCCAGCTCTTTTGTACTGTGGACAGGCTGTGCAATCCAGCCTGTCTCCAGAATCAGAGAGCCTTTTCACAGGAGAAGTGTGAGGAGTTTGCTCGATTTTTCATGGATAAGATTGTGACAATCAGGTCGGAGAGCTGTGCAGCTCACTCAAATGGGCAGAGTGGAGATCAGTGTGGGATCACTAGCACCCAGTTTGTCTGGTCGGACTTTGCTTAGCTGGCAATCAATGATGTCATGAAGATGGTCCAGGGCTTATGACCAACTTACTGTAGTTTGGATCCAGGTCCGACGCACCTCCTAGTGGGGTGCATGGAGGCAGCAGGACCAGTTCTTGCTGAGATAGTTAGGTGTTCATTAGATCGGGGTGTTTCTGGATACCCTGAAGAAGGCAGTGGTTCACACCCTCCTGAAAAAACCTTCTCTGGACCCTGACTGTCTTGCAAACTACAGGTCAGTCTCTAACCTGCCATTTGTAGGTAAGGTTATTGAGAAGGCAGTCACGTTGCAGCTCAAAGGTCACCTGACCACCCACAACATCTATGATCCTCTCCAATCTGGTTTCAGGAAGAGACACAGTACTGAGACGGCACTTGTCCGGGTACTTAATGATCTTCTGATAGTGAGGGATTGGAGGAGCCATTTCATCTTGGTCCTCCTTGATCTCTCGGCAGCATTTGACACCGTAGACCATGGGATATTGCTAGAGTGCCTGCGGCTTTTCTGTGGGCTGAGTTGCACAGTCCTCAGATGGTTCCATTCATTCCTCATTGGCGGGACACAGAAAGTGGAGTCCAGGGTGTTTTCCTCAGCCTCTATCTCCCTGCCGTGTGGGGTGTCACAGGGCTCTGTGCTTCCCCCATGTAGTTTGTGATGTATATGCTGCCACTGGAAGACAGTATTAGGTGGTATGAGTTGAGTTTTCACTGTTATGCAGACAATACTCAATTGTTCTTGTCCTTTGTGCCCAGGCAAATTGATGCTGTTACAGTATTTATCAACTGTCTCTCTGAGATCCAGTATTGGATGAGTGCCAGCTGGCTCAGGCTGAATCCAGATAAGACTGAGGTGTTTGTTGTGGACCCAGGTTGCCGGGTGGAGGGATTATCGGCTGTGCAGCCATCAGGGCTTTGGCTGCGGGGCAACTGACTGATGACCTCTGACCAGGTGCGAAATCTGGGCACATGCTTGATAGCGGACTGACACTTAAAACTCAGGTGGCGGCTGTTGTCAAGTCCTTATTTTATCATTTGAGGCATGTCACCCAGATAAAGCACCTGGTACCACCTGATGACCTGCCAACATTGGTCCACGCCTTGGTGACCTCGTGCCTTGATTACTGCAATGCCCTATACCTAGAGCTACTGGGAGTGGACCTCTGCCACCTGCAGTTGGTACAGAATGTGGCTGCCAGATTGTTAATAGGTTTATATATATCTGACCATGTCACTCCTGTGCTCCGTTCCCTGCGTTGGCTGCCGGTGTGGCGGAGGATCACCTTCAAGGTCGGATTACTGACCTATAGGGCTCTACATGGACAGGGACCATGGTACCTGCAACAACTCCTTTGTCCCTACCGCCCCTTTCACCCTCTCTGCTCCACTGATGAGGGATTGCTAGAGATTCCCAGGGCTGTCTGACAACATCAGGAGCTATGTCATTTGCTTTTGCTGCTCTGACCATGTGGAATTCTCTACCTCATCGGATAAGGGAATGCCCATCTGTTGAGGCCTTTAAATCTGCCTTTGAGTTGGCATATACTGATATTTAAATTCCTGCTATGTTTTTAGAAATATGGTTCCGTTTTTAAATTGTTGACTATATTGCGTAAAACATTACGATCTTTGGTGGAATAGCGTTCTAGAAATAAAGTTTGGTTTGGTCAGAAGAGGGGGGGTGGAAGCAATGTGGATTTAGTTACTGTCTAATAGACAGAGGAAGGTGAGGTTGGGGGTGGTTTACAGACCACCCAAGCAGGAGGAGGAAAGACACAGGGAATTGAACTTGCAAATATTGACTGCTCCACGGAAGGGAGAAGTGGTATTAGTGAGAGATTTCAGCCTGCCCAAGGTTGATTGGAGAGTACTAATCACGACCTGTGCCAGGAATCAGGCTGAGTCAGTCTGACCTCCATTGTGGGAAAGCTCATGGAGACCATACTAAAGGAAAGGTTGGTGGCATATCTAGAGGAGCATGGTCTCCAGGATGAGAGGCAGCATGGGTTCATGGGGGGGAGATCGTGTCAAACAAATCTGATTGACTTCTTTGACTGTGTCACTAAGACAGTAGACAGGGGCCAAGTAGTAAATATCCTCGATTTTGATTTCAGTAAGGCCTTTGACTCTGTGCCCCACAAAAGGTTGACCAGGAAGTTAGTGGATCTTGGAGTTGGGGAGAAGATAGCCAGATGGGTGGAAAACTGGCTGAGGGACAGAACCCAGAGGGTGGAGGTGGTGGGGTGAGAGTTATCTGGCACCAGAAATGTAACCAGTGGGGTCCCACAGGGCTCAGTGCTGGGGCCAGTGTTGTTCAATGTCTTCATCAATGACATTGGGGATGGCATTAAAGGCACAGTGTGCCTATTTGCAGACGACACTAAGCTCTGTGGGAGCGTGGACACAGCTGAAGGGATACAGGACCTACAGGAAGAACTGGAAAAGCTGGGGAGGTGGTCCAGGATCTGGCAGCTTGGCTTTAATGCCAACAAATGCAAAGTTATGCATATTGGAGCCAAGAATCTCAGGACAGAGTATTACCTGGGTGGAGTCTGAGTAGCTGCATCAGAGGAGAAGGACCTGGGAGTGATGATCACTAGTGACATGAAACACTCCATGCAGTGCAAGAAAGTAGCAGCAAAGGCAAACAAGATGCTGGGATGCATAGCTAGGGGGATCAGTAGTAGGAGAGAGGAGGTTATACTGCCTTTGTACAGATCATTGGTAAGGCTGCATCTAGAGTATGAAGTTCAGTACTGGTGCCTACACCTCAAAAAGGACATTAACTTGCTGGAGAAGGTACAGAGGAGGGCTACAAAGATGATAGCCGGTCAGCAGGGCAAGGCATATGAGGAGAGGTTGAGGGCACTGAACATGTACTCCCTGGAAGACAGGAGAGAGAGAGGGGACATGATTGGGACATTCAAGTACTTGAAAGGGATAAATAATGTTGATAAGGAAAGTCTCTTTAAGCTGAGTGACAACCATATCATGAGGGGGCACAGTATTAAGCTGGAGGGTGGGAGGTTTAGGAGGGATGTCAGGAAGCACTTCTTCACAGAAAGGGTGGTGGACACTTGGAATGCCCTGCTGGAAGAGGTCATCTTGTTAAAGACAGTGAGCAGCTTTAAGAGAGGCTGGGCTAGGCATAGGGGGAAGATAAGAATCATGGGTAGTGAGGATGGGAGGAGGGGAGGGAGGGAGGGCAGGGACATTAGCTCAGGTTGTGGACCCTGCACTACCAGGAGACTTGATAGACCAAATGGCCTTCTTCTGCAGTCTTGTTCGTATGTTCATATGTTCATATGATCCTAGATGCACTGCAAAGTGGATTCCTGACACAGGGCATCACAGAAACCACCAGGGAGCGGAGGGGGAAATCCTTGATCAGATGTTGACGAATGAGGACCACATCCAGCATGTAAAGTTTGAGGTGCCTCTGGGTGGGATTGACCATTGCACAGTGTGGTTCCATTTGCAGGGAAAATGCCACCAATAAGACTAAAATCCTGGATTTTAGAAAGGCTGACTTCAGAAAGATGGGCAAGTTGCTAAGGAGTCATCTGAAAAGCATCTGAGTGGAGATGGGGGTGGACCAAAGGTGGTCCATCATCAGGAGGGTGTGCATTAGGCTCAAAGGTTAAAGTGCCCAGCTGGTTTAGCACTGAGGTTTCCCTGGCAATAAGGGATAAGAGGTCAGCCTACAAGAAATTCAGGAGAACCCAGAAGGAGGAAGACAGGGAGAAATACCTGGAGATGGCTGGCGTAGCAGGCAAGGTAGTCCAGTGGGCTAAATAGCAGAAGGAACTGCAGCTAGCTGAGAGAACTAAAAAGGGGGAAAGCCTTTTTCACTACATTAGTGAGAAAAGGGACAAGAAGGATGAGCTTGTTAAGCTCAGGAAAGGAGACGGGTGGGTGGAAGAGAATGGGGGCAAAGCAGAGATACTGAGTGAGTACTTCTGCTTCATCTTCACCAGGGAGGGAGAGGGACTGGTGCCACTAGGGGGAGGAAAGGAGAAAGGGGGTAGGATGCACAGATGTTTTAACAGAAGTTGATAGGGTGAGAACAGCATTGCTAGCGCTGAGGGTAGATAAATCCCCAGGCCCAGATGGCATACACCCAGAGGTGCTGGGGGAGCTAGCAGAGTAGTTTACAGATCCTTTGGCTGACCTGTTCAATAGATCACTGGAGTGAGGCTTGGTACTGCAGGACTGGAGAACAGCACATGTACTTCCCCTTCATAAGAGCAGTCCCAAGGACAACCCAGGGAACTATACACTGGTCAGTCTGACCTCAATCTTGTGCAAGCTCATGGAGACCATACTTAAGGAAAGGTTAGTAGAGTATCTTGATGAGAATGGTCTTCAGAATGAGCGGCAACATGGGTTTATGGGAGGAAGTTTGTGTCAAACAAATCTGATTGACTTCATTGACTGGGTCATTAAAGCAGTGGAGAGGGGCCAAGAGGGTGACCAGGGATCCAGATAAGGTGAGTACTGACCTATTTTTCTCACCTCATTTTAGGAAATACTTTTCAGAAATTTTTTTCAACGAGTACCAGTACTCACCCAGCATTTGTAAATGCACAATTCTCCACAAAACAGTGCTTCAAAACATAACTGTTAATTCAAGTGGAGTAGTTTTTTCCAGATTTACAGCACTCGTATGCATCCCAATTTTGTTTTACTCATTACGTTTTTAAAACTGGTAAGTAAATTACTCCTGCCTGCCATTATTATCCGGGGCACTGTTGGCACCTGATCAGTTCTTATCTAGAAAAAAAAACCTACACTGTTTTTAAAAATGTACTCCTTACTCCACTCCGTCCAGACATTTGTAGGCATCTAAATTTGGTTTTACTCACCTCACTTTCAAAATGAGGAGTACAGTACTCATCTCAAAACAATCTTGTCTGAAGTTCTGGGGTTGACATCTTTTACCTGGACATCAGCAAGGCCTTTGCCTCTGTACCCCACAAGAGGTTGATCAGGAAGTTTTTGGAGTTGGGGCTGGTGAGAAATTGACTGGGTGGATGGAAAACTGCCTGAGGGGCAGGACCCAGAGCAGGGTTATGGCAGGTGAACTCTCGGGTACCAGGGAGGTCACCAGTGGAGTCCCACAGGGATTAATGCTTAGACCAGTGTTGTTCATTGTCTTCATAGAAGATGTTGTGGATGGCACTGGGGCAAAATGTGCCTATTCACAGACAACATCAAGCTCTGGGGGAGGGTGGACACAACAGAAGGGTACAAGATCTAAGGGAAGATTTGGAAAAGCTAGAGTAGTGGGCTGGGATTTGGCAAGTTGGCTTCAATGCAAAGAAATGCAAGGTTATGCAAATTGGAGCCAAGAACCCGAGGACTGAGTAAAGCCTGGGGAGAGGGGTGCTATCTGCATCAGAGGAGGAGAACTGGGAGTGATGATCATCAGTGACCTGAAACACTCCATACAATGTAGGAAAGCAGCAGCAAATGCAAATAAAATGTTAGGCTGAATTGCCAGGAGAATTAGCATCAGGCGGGAGGAGGTCACACTGCCCTTGTACAGGTCATTAGTGAGGCTGCATCTGGAGTAGTGTACAGTACTGGTGCCTATACTTTTAAAAAAGGATATAAACCTGCTGAAGATGGTCCAAAGGAGGGCAACTAAGATGATCATGGGCCAGAAGGGTAGGATGTACAAGGAGAGGTTGGAAGCCCTGAATATGTACTTCCTGGGGGGGGGGGACATGATTGAGATCTTCAGGTATTTGAAAGGAATAAATAGGGTGGACAACAGGGATCTCTTCAAGCTTAGTGGGAACCGAAACATGAGAGGACACAGTCTCAAGTTGGGGGGGGATATTTTAGGAAAGAGGCTAAGGAGCACTTCTTCACATGGTGGCGAGTTGGAATGGGCTTCCCGAGGAGGTGGTTTCACTGAAAATGGTAGGCAGCTTCAAGAGAGGCTGGGCTAGAGTTAAGGGGAAAATAAGGCCAAAGAGAGGGGCAGATGGAGGGGAAGGACAGATTGGGGAAGGGGGGCAGGGTTGGTAGCTGATGCTGAGGATGCTGCAATATCAGCAGACTTGATAGACAAAATGGCCTTATTCTGCTGTCTTCATCGTATGTTCGTATTATAGTTATTCTTAGTTTTGGATAATCCACTTGCCTGCTGACTGACCTGACATTAATTCAATCTGTCTTTTTGAGGCGATTCATTTTTCATTGATTTTTGGCTTGTCTCTGTCTATTGTTTTTTGATGATATTCCATTATTATGCATTTCAAGGTCTCCCCAGTCTGTGGCCCAAGAGGCACATGTTGATTTTTTAGCCTCCAGAAAATATGTAATTTCATTTGTTATCCTTCCATTACTGTATTATCTTCTAACAGGGATGTATTCACCTGCCATCTATTAAAACAAGGGTGTCTATCCTTCCCAGGTATAGGGTCGATTCTTCAAAACAAAGTGGGGCTACGGTAAATCCCACTCCGCAACTGCATAGATTTCTATTTTCAGTCCATCAGGCTGTGGGAGATGTTACACCTGGTCCCACCAGGCGTAACATTTTCTCATAGCTGCTGGTAAAAAAAACATCTGCAAACTACCAGAAATCATGAAGCCGGTTGTAAATTGGCTTTACCCTTGAAAATACTGCAGCTGTGGGAAAAAATGCAGCTCTGCAAGTGGGGACCCACCTGCACAGTTTTTTTTTCCCCACAGCAGTGGGATTTTTAAGGGCTCTGCAAATTCAGCCCATAGTTACTAATATAGCAGAATGATCTGAAATGACAATAAGGTGAACTTCTGTCTCTTGTAACAAGGAGACAAACTCTTTTGGTATAAAAATGTTGTCTATCTGTGATCCTGTTTGATGTACTAGTGACCAAAAAGTGTATTTATTCTCTTCTATTTGTATTATTTATCCTCCAAGCATCTACTAGGTCTAAGGTTTCAATTAAAAATGTAAGGTTCCTAGCTGCTTCTGTTATCTTATATTTGTTGTTTTGATCTGTCCAATATAGGGTCAAAACTATAATTTGAGCAGAATTGGCTGTGGCTGCATCCTCACTAATGGTTAAAGAAAACACACATCTGAGGGCCAGACTCGAGACTCTGGAAATCCAGGCCAGCTCATCACATATTTGAGTTCTTGGCTTGCCAGAAGGGATAGAGGGAGATCACCCTCATGTTTTTCCAGGAATGGTTAGTGGCTAAATTGGTGCCAGAGGGTCACAATACTGTATTAGTACTTCAAAAAGCCTATAGAATTACTCCCTGGGGATACCAGGAGGACATGGAATCCCCTCGTACCTTGCTTATTGTCACAGATGGTGTGGGCACTAGAGATAAGAGCCTTCATTTTGCTTGTCATGCGTGTCCCATCAATCAGGATGAGCATGCAGTCTACCTGTTCCCTGATGTCAGCTGCGCTACCCATATGCATCGGAGGAAATTCGATGGGGTGAGGAAGCAGCTGAGGGAAGCGTTGATTATGCACATGATGGTGTTTCCAGCACGACTGAGGACTGTCCACAATGGCAAGGTCTGGGTATTCTCTGATCCTACCGAGACAGGCAAATGGGCCTCCCACTTTGTTGGCAGCAGCCAGAGTCGACATCAGGACTGTGGAGTAGAGGGTAGCGATTTCAAAGACCACGAGGATTGCTGAGAGGCCTGCCGCAGTGAGGCAAATCTTTATGTTGCTCCACTTTACAGTCACTTATTAAAGTCTGTCGTTTCTTGAACTTTGGACACTATTTTGCTTTTTTGATTTTAAAGATAAGTGAAACTACTTAACCATGCCTCGATTTAGCAGAGGGCTTCTTCTGAGCATTAATAGTGTAGTCTATAGAGTTACTCTATATACAGTATTGTTTATGGGCTGTTTTTATATTTTAGAGCCTTCAGCTTACATTCTTTTTTACTAAAAAAGTATAGTAGCTTTATAGTTTAACAAATTTCTTGCAAAGGGGTGTATTAATTAATCAACGATTGGTGCTTTTAGGAAGAGGGAAATATTGCCTTTATTATCTCTCCTAGGATACTTATTTACTTTTAGGCATAAAGTGTGACACCTTTAGCCCCAGTCCGGGGTGCACATTTTTGGGACTTTAAATCACTAACTTTTAGCAAAACAAATTAATCATACTGCTCTTGGGCTTGTCACTCAGCTTATATGTTACTGTACTTGTTAGTTGTACTTGTTAGTTATAAATTTTACCTTTCTCCTCTATGTGGTAACACTGTATTTGGGATGCACCAATCCTGGGATTAATGGGAGGGTTATACTCTCTCTATGGTAAGTAATGATATAATTGGCTTGTCCTAAATATGGTAAAATTGTCTGTATGATAAAGTATGATAATTATAAAAATAAAGTAAAAAAAAAAGAATATAATTTGAATCTCCAGCAAGAAAAATATTTGAGTCTAGAAATCTATTCAGGTGATCAAACATATCCCTAAATTTTCAGTATCCACATATTTTGGGGTCACAAATATTATTTTAAGTCATCTTGTAGTTATAAGTATTTAGAATGGCATTCACAATCAGATAGTGCCCGTTCCTATTGGCAATTATTTCTTCAATGGAAAAAGGAGTATATCTTCTTCGAGGATATCTCTCTCTTCAGGCCACACCAATGGAACTACAGACATCAGGCACTAGGACCACATGGAATTTTTTTGCAAGCAATCTGCTGGGGGTGCCCACAACTATGTCCTGTGTCAGCACTCCCATATAAACATGGCTGGATCCTTCCCTCCTCAAATCTTTTCCACTGTTGACCATACTCACCGGAACCTTCACAGAGATGCCTTTGCTACAGTTGACTGCTACTCAGTGTTTTCGTATATTTCTTTTCCTACCTCACTATCACTTTTCATAATTGAAAACTGTCATTGTGCATGTCTTCTAAAGAATTCCCTAAGCTCTTTAGACACTGTGCATGCAATGAAAAAATTTACTAGCGACATGCATGACATGTGCGTGTGCAGCCTCGGCGTGGCCATTAACGTTTAAGCCTGTGAGATTTGCCTCAAGTTTAACATCGCTACCTGGCAATGCAGAAAGAATGCCCTGGAGACTCACCTTTTGAAACAGCAGGTAGCTAGGATGGAGAAAGAGCTTCAGAAAAGAGCTCTGCCACATCACCGTCCCCTTTCTCGAGCTCCCACTCTTCGAAGTTCCGGGGGGAAACCTACAGGCAACATAAGTAATGGGAGAGAGAAAGGAGCAAGGAGAAAATCTCCCCAGTATGCTCTAGGTCACCCCTTCATACTAGTGTGACCATTTCTGTGCCATCGACCGCTGCAGCAGAAATGCCACCGGCAGCCCGGTCATGGACTCCTCAAGGTTGGGAAAGGCTGTAAGCAGCGCCAGACCTATTATGGCTGGTGAAGAGTCATTGATGTCAGAGATGGTGCCTCCCCCCATCGACATCACATGATACACCTGTAGTTCAAACAAGCACCAACATGCAAGTGGTGCTTTCATCCTTCACGGACATGCTGCAGCACCTACTACCTCATCCTCCTGCCACAAGAGTGGCGGCGATAGGGCACATCCAGCAAACCCCAGCATTGACACCTGTCAGGTTGATGTACCAGTTGCCTTCCAGGATGTCGACAACCTCTTCTGTTCCTTCCTTGACGCCTATAGAAACCATCGACAAGGATCAGGAACATAACCCTGACCTCACTATGCAAGAGGAAGAGGAGGAGGAGGAGGAGGAGGAGGAAGAATCTATGGAGAGCTCTTATGAGAGGTTCAACTCCACCATCTCCACAGGAAGTGAGGACTCCATAATGTACACCCTGAGGTCCCCTCCTGAAGACCCTTCATTTTTCTCCATGATGCAGCAACTCCAGCCTGCCGTGGGGTTTGAATCTGAAGAGCAGAACATCAACAAAAGAAATTTGGTGGAGTTCTTAGAACTGCCTGATTCCCCACCAATCATCATTCCTCCTCCATTGCCTTCCCTAGGTGATGCCACCCTAGCTGCCTGATGCAGACCAAATATGATACCTGCCATTCCTAGGAAGGCAAATAAAATGTACCAGGCTTCCTCAGGAAAGCCCTTTTTTGAAGGCCAATCTGAGACTGATTCAGTGGTAATAAATGCAGCCCATGATAGGTCCAAAGTACCTAAACATCTCAGTTCTCTCTCTCCTGACAAGGAGTCTAGGAGACTAGATGTTCTGGGGAAGAGGATCTTTGCTTCTGCTACCTTGGGTCTGAGGATTACAAATTATCAGGCCTGTATGGTAAAATGCCAGAATACCCTCTGGAGGAAGGCCAAAGCAGTGGCCCAAGCCCTATCAGAGGGTAGTCCTAAGCAGGAGCTGCTAAAGGCCCTCCAGGTAGGGGCAGATGTAGATAAGCATCCTATAAACTCTACCTACAACATCTCTGATGCTTCTGCTGTCTGCCTGTGAAGACATTCTTGGTTGAGGGTGGCAGGATTTGCCAGCGATGTGCAGCAATCCATCTTAAATGTCCCATTTAGAGGATACAAGCTCTTCAGAGCAGACATTCAGGATATCCTCTCAAACCTACAGACTTTGGGCAGGACTTTAAAATCAGTACACTCCCTCTACCACACACAACCAAGAAGGTGTCCTTTTGTCCAGCCAGCAGTAGACACCACTCAGGAGCCAGATAAAGCAAAAGCATAGAAGAATCAGGTTTTGCTGCCCCAGAATTCACCCCAAGTGCCCATCAAAAGCCCCTAGTGACGAGGATGCAGCTGCAGCCACAGGATCTGCATCTGTATGACTCAGTCCTAGACCCCCTCCACCAGCAACTTTGGGGATGGTAGTAGGGGATCACCTTTCCCTCCTCCTGGACCAGTGGAGGAAGGTCACAACAGATGCTTGGGTCCTGCAGATAACAGAACACGGCCATGCTTTAGAGCTTCTGCAGTTACCTCCAGACCATCCACCAACTCCTTCAACCTATCTTCCAGAACACACATTGGTGCTGCTAGAGGAAGTACACACCCTAATGCAGAAAAGGGCCATAGAACCAGTTCCTTGGGAACAAAGGAACAGGGAGTTCTATTCTCGCTACTTCCTAGTCCCAAAATGTGCAGGGGATCTGAGGCCCATTCTGGACTTAAGAGACCTTAACCTCTTTATTTAGTGCAAGAAGTTCAGAATAGTTACTCTACAAGGCCTGTTACCACTACTGCAAGTAGGGGACTGGATCTGTTCCCTGGACATGCAGGATGCTTATCTGCATATCAAGATATGTCCCACTCACAGTAAGTGCTTCAGGTTCTATTTCCAGGGGGAACATTACCAGTTTAGGGTATTGCACTTTAGCTTGTTATCTGCACTATGAGTCCTTACCAAATTATTAGCAGTAGTGGCAGCAACCCTCAAGAGAGAAGGACTATACATCTTCCTCTGCCTGGATGACTGGTTGCTCAAAGCCCACTCCAAAGAACATCTTTACCAGACCCTAGCATGCACCAGGCAACTGTTCTATGCCCTAGGGATCACGGTCAATGTGCCCAAATCAGTCCTGACCCCCTGTCAGCACCTACTGCACAGTACATAGGGGCGTCTTGGACACAACCTAAGGCTTGGCCTTTCTGCCCCAGGACAGGGCCGAACGTCTGATTGCATAGGCCCAGATAGTATACAACAGCAGGTATGACAGAGCCAGGGCATTTCTGAGACTCTTAGGCCTGATGGCTGCAGCAACTGCTACGGTACCATTGGAAAGATTACATATGAGGATCCCCCAATGGACCTTAAGGGTTCAATGGGATCAATGTACAGATGACTTAGAACAGAAGGTTCTAGTAACCTCTCCTATTTGGAAGGTACTGCTGTGGTGGATGGAACCCAGACATTTGTTGAAAAGGGTTCCCTTCTTGATCCCTTCCCCTTATCAAATTCTCACCACAGATGCCTCAGGGAGAGGCTGGGGGGCACATTTGGGGCCCCATCAGACACAGGGAACGTGGACCAGAGTGGAGCATACCCTCCACATAAAAATCCTAGAAATGAGTGCTGTTCTGTATGGCCTACAAGCCTTCCAGATACATCTCTCCCCGGGACCTCTGCTGGCACAAACAGACAGCATCAGTGTGATGCATTATATAAACAAGCAAGGAGGAACTCACCTACCCTCTACACGGTGAAGTGTAGTGCGCACAACCTTTCACCACTTACAAGGGACTCCAGGTTCAAACATGTTCTATTGGGAACTGAAGATAGAATGGGTTGTAAGGAGAGGCAGATGACATTTCAGCAATGGGCTTTTATTCAAGGATAAGTGCAAGGGTCACGATCACTGTAGATAGTACTGTAATAGGCACACTGGAGGTATTTTACTTTGACAGTAAGTACACTTTTTAGGAAACGTTAAGATTTGTACATTCACCAACAGTTTCGATTAACTCTATACTCTATGGTATTCTATGGTACTCTATTGTACTATAAGCTCTACGATTCTATGAAGTAACTCTGAACTCTAAAGCATCTATGAACTCTAACACTACTATTGCTACTACTACCCTGGACAGGGGTTACTAAAGTGCTTTGGGTTAACCCTCATTGCAGCTGTGTAAGAACCTAGTAGAAGAAGGGGTGCATCTGCGTAGAGACTTTCAGAAACAAATGCACCAAGATAGGACCAAGCATGACATTTTTCTGGAAAAACAATAGCCCTTTATCCCCAAGGCGGGGACTGGCAGAGAAGGCTCCTCATCCCCAACTGATGAATTTGTTGTCCGGTAAAGGTCATCCCAGACTGCCAGGCTGAATACACTCATAGACCTCTCTATTTGCAGAGGATTGTGGCAAACCACTGAACAACAGCAAGGAAGTTGCCCAGTAAAGTTCATCCCAGACCACCAGGCTGGAAGCACAAAGGATTTCTCAATCAGTGAAGCATGGTGGCAGATCACCGATCACCAGGGAAAACAACTTTCTCATTCTTAGGACTCTCTGGGCATCAGTGGACTACAGTCACCAGGAAACTTGGGAATTCATTAATACAAGTATCTTGCAGCTTTCATCAACCTTGATCTTGCAGCTTTTGCCATCCTCAATCTTGCAGCTTTCGTTGAACCTGAAACAGAAAATCCCACCCCACTACGCATTGGAGCCCTCATTATTGAGCCAAGGTGGCTCCTAATCTTACTTCACTGTTCCTTATCAGGGTAGGGATGTAGCACAGAAGATCAGATGAGGGCACCTGGCTTAATTACTCCCTAGTGCTAGCTTGAACGGACGCCCACTGTAGTAATCCACCAGGTTTGGAAAAGTAACAGCTCCTTCACAACAGCAATGAAAGAAGTCTCTGCAGTTCAGTGACCAGGGTGCAGAAGTTAGTAGCAGCTCGACGCATGATGTCGCAGTCCAGAGGCACACAACACGACTTTGGGTCAATTAGCACAGTTTAAGGCAAAGAACTTAGTTCAAGAGTAGATAGTACAATCCTGGAGCAATTAACACAGTTCCAGGGCATTCAATGCAGTTTCAGGGCAGTTAACAGTTCTGGGGCAACTGATACAGTTCCTGGGCAATTAACACTTTTCTGGGCAATTTTTTTTTTTGTGGGCTATATTTACCCTCCTTACAATGGTCCCTTAGGACTCTCTCCAGTGTAGTCACAGGGATCAGCCACTTTCCGCTTCACCTGAAGTCTCTCCTCACCATGCCTCCATCTCAAGATCACCAACCTCACTACTGAACACCCAAACCCCTGGCTCTGAGCCCCCTGAGGTGGGACTGCCTTACCTCCTGCTAGCACTCTATCTGGAATCTAGCAGGGGCATCTGTGGTGAGGAGGAGATCTGGAGGCAGGCTTAGATCAGACCCGGCTGTGAGCGTGGGTGCCAACCGCTGGACCCACCATCACCTTCCCGGATGCCAAGATTTTTTCCTTGCTCAGTTGCCCTGGGAGCATGGACGTGCAATGATGTCCAGCACAGCACCGGTACTCTTCCGCACTCACCCACAGGATGTCTGCTGACCCTCCCATACCCCCAAAGCATGCTCCATGTCCACTGAAATCTCCCAGCCTCTGCTGGGAGCTGCATGAGTGGCAAGGAGCTCAAGCCACCCACTCCAGGAGAGGAAAACAGTCCTCCAGATGCTCTATCCTTTTCTCCCCCAGCCGAGCCCCGGCAGGCCGAGTCCGCTGCCGAACACGGGTCACCGGTGTGGCATGAGGTATGGCGCCCAGTGCCTCAACCTTCAGCGCCACCAGGCCAGCCACTTTTCAAGGCCATTGACACAGTTCCAGGGCAACTGATATAGCTCCAGGGCAGTTGACACAGTTTCAGGGCAATTAACATTTTTCAGTGCAATTAATGTAGTTCCAGGGCATTTAACACAGTTCCAGGGCAACTGCTACAGTTCTGGGGCAATTGACATAGTTCCAGGGCATTTAATACAGTTCTGGGGCAATCATCACTTTTCAGGGCAATAAGCACAGTTCAACAATTCAGTATAATAGCAGAAGCATTGTTCACTGGGTTCCTATAAAATACCCTGGGTGCCTCGTTATCCAGTCCCAACAGAATCCCTCACTTTAGTTGCTCTTCTTACTGGACTTCTAGCCCACTCCAACTCTCAGCCACCTCTATGTGTGGTCCAGAGGTGGGAGGAACCAGGCAATACCCACCCTAAGTGCAGCCTTGGCTGCTTGAACTGGTACCCCTTTTTTAGCTAAAACCCTTTTTAAAAGAACTAGGAATGCCCATTCTGCAGGGGCTACTGTAGCCCTAGGGAGCTTCCTCATAAATATTTATATATGCAAATTCAGCAACACCCTGTCACTCTACCCCAGAGGCTTACATTTGCGTACAACTACCCCTTTTGTTCTGCTCCCTTACTGGAGCCTGATTTAAATAATTGTAAATAATTTAATATAAATCTACCCTGTGGCGGTCCCTTTACTTTTGGGGCTTTCCCTTCCCCCTGCCCGGCCATCTTTGGTGTCCAAATAAAATAAATTTCTTCCCCGTCTTGTTTTATTTAATCCTGGCGGACAGCACCTGCCTTCTGGCACTACGGCCAACTCAGTGCCCTGACCCAGGGAGAAAAAATAAGAGGAGGAAGAAGGGTTTGGTGATGGCTGCAGGCAGATAGGTGGCAGACAGTCCAAAAGACATCTCTGGGGGACTTGTGGGTCTTCTCTGCTGAAGCCATTGCAAGGATGCAGCCATCCTGGAGGAAACGTTCACTTTTTTTAAATGCACAAAACAACAAACAGGGCTGAACAAAGCCCACACCATGGCCATGCTACTGCTACTGGAGCCGTGGACACACTAGCAGACTGCCTCAACAACTGGGACCTGATGCCTGCACTGAGGGATGAGAGGAAGACAGCAGGTAAGCCTTTAATCTGTACTACTGATCTGCGGCCCCTCTCTCCCTGGAACCATGGCTAGCAGATGTCTTCTTCTCCTCTTCTGGGTGCCTGAAAGGACTCCCGGCTGCTCGTTTCTTTGAGGTGCCTGAAGGCATTCTCCTGGGCTCTTTACTGCCCAACCACCTGGCTTCAACTGCCTGCTGCTTCTCTCGGTATCTGCCAACTGCCCACAGCGTTCAGGATGCCATGTCCCTGGAAATGCTGATTCTCACAACAGTCCAGTACGGGCTGGACTTTCCAATGATGCCCTTGCCTCAGGCTGCTTGCTCAGGGAGGGGAGTCTAGAATGGAGCAGGCGGACAGGGACAGAAGGAAAAAGAAATCCATTTTTTTATATTTACATCCCCATGAACTGCTGTAAAGGGGGAAGGTGGTTGCTTGCCCATGGCATTATTGTAGGACACCACTTTGGGGCACTACATATTCAGGCCCCCCATGTATTTGTAATGAACTGGTTTATTTATTTTTTATTTAGTTTTTGTTGACCGGGTAAGTGCACTAGAAAAATCCTGCCTATTTTCAGGCACGACCTGGGGAAGGGGGATACAGATGAATGCCAACTGACCTTGAACCAAATTAAGCTGTTGGTGGTATTTTTTTTTTTTTTTTTAGTAAATGAGGGAAATTTGGCCAGGACACCAGGGAAATTCCCCTACTCTTTTCGATAAGTGCCATGGGATCTTTAACACCCACCTGAACTACCACCAATCCAGGCAGATGGGTCCTCGGTTTAACGTTTCATCCAAGAGACGGCACCTCAGAAGTGCAGCACCCCTCTCATGCTGCACTACAGTGTCAGTACTGGGATATTAACCCAAGTGCCAGGTATGGGAACTGAACCCACAGCCCTCTGATCTCCCGGCCTCAGAGGCAAGTGTACTACCTACTGAGCCACTGACACTGCAATGTTATGGTTACCAATGTAGACTCTATAATTTCCAAATACATCTAATTAACTCTCTTAAATCATGTCAGTGTCAGTGGCTCAGTAGGTAGCACACTTGCCTCTGAGGCTGGGAGATCAGAGGCCTGTGGGTTCAGTTCCCACATCTGGCACTTGGGTTAATATCCCAGTACTGACACTGTAGTGCAGCATGAGAGGGGTGCTGCACGTCTGAGGTGCTGTCTTCTGGATGAGACATTAAACCGAGGTCCCATCTGCCTGGATTGGTGGTAGTTCAGGTGGATGTCAAAGATCCCATGGCACTTATCGAAAAGAGTAGGAGAATTTCCCCGGTGTCCTGGCCAAATTTCCCTCATTCACTATAAATACCACCAGCAGCTTAATCTGGTTCAAAGTCAGTTGGCCTTCATCTGTATCCCCCTCCCCCAGGTCGTGCCTGAAAATAGGCAGGATTTGTCTAGTGCACTTACCCAGTCAACAAAAGCTAAATAAAAAATAAATGTCTCTAAGATTTATCATCCAGTGGCCATCGTGACATTTTACTGTAACACCTGCAATAGAAAAGAGAATTCTCTTTATGGAAGGGTTCTGTCTGAGGCTTGGGCTGATTCCAGGATGAATTGTTTTGGGAGTATCCCAAAGTTTGATCTCTGTGATCATCTAGGCAATTATTCTGTCATCAGAGGCTCTGTAGACCTAGGACTGAGAGGGTTAGCAAGGATGCTCTGGATCCAAGGTACCATTGGATATTTTTCTAGAGTGAAGTTTGGCACACCCTGGATGAAGTGATACAAGATCTAAGGAAAGATCTGGAAAAGTTAGAGCAGTGGGCCAGGTTTTGGCAAGTTGGCTTCAATGCAAATACATGCAAGGCTATGCACACCGGAGGCAAGAACCCAAGGGCTGAGTACAGCCTGGGAGGTGGTTGGTATCTGCATCAGAGGAGGAGAGCTGGGAGTGATGATCACCAGTGACCTGAAATTGCCACACAACGTAGGAAAGCAGCAGCAAAGGCAAATAAAATGTTGAGCTGCACTGCCAGGAGAATTAGCAGCAGGTGGGACTGCCCTTGTACAGATCATTAGTGAGGCTGCATCTGGAGTACAGTGTACAGTACTGGTGCCCATACTTTTAAAAAGGACATAAACCACCTAAAGACAGTCCAAAGGAGGGCAACTAAGATGATCATGGGCCGGCAGGGTAGGACATACAAGGAGAGGTTGGAGGCCTTGAACATGTACTCCCTGGAGGAGAGGAGAAAGAGGGAGCATGATTGAGGCCTTCAGGTATTTGAAAGGAATAAACAGAGTGGACAACAAGGGCCTCTTTAACCTTAGTGGGAACCGAAACATGAAGGAACACAATCTCAAGTTGGGGAAGGGAGATTTAGGAGAGAGGCCTGGAGGCACTTCTTCATGGGCAGGGTGGTGGCAGGTTGAAATGGGCTTCCTGAGGAGGTGGTTTCACTGAAAATGGTAGGCAGCTTCACGTAAGGCTGGGATAGAGTTATTGGGAAAATAAGGGCAAAGAGAGGGGCAGACGGAGGGGAAGGATGGATTGGGGGGCAGGGTTGGTAGCTGATGCTGAGGATGCTGCAACGCGAGCAGACTTGATAACCAAATGGCCTTATTCTGCTGTCTTCATCGTATGTTCATATTATATTCATTCTTAGTTTTAGACCATTTCTTCCACTTGCCTGCTGACTGATCTGACATTAATTCAAGGTTATTCATTCATCGATTTTGGCTTAATTCTGTTTATTCTTTTTTTGTTGATATTCCAATGAATATTCCTTTTAATATACATTTCAAGGTCTTCCCAGTTTGTGGCCCAAGAGGTATCTGTTGTATTTTTAGTCTCCAGACAATATGTAATTTCTTTTGTTATCCTTTCCATTACTGTATTATCTTGTAACAGGGATGTATATCCTTCTGTCTATTAGGACAAGAGTTTCTATCCTTCCCAGGTATAGGGTCTGATTTTTGGCCTACTCCACAACTACACTTGGGGTCCAAAATCTCCACAGCTGCATATATTTGTATTTTCAGTCCATCGCAGATGTGGGAGATGTTATGCCTGGGCCCACCAGGCATAACATTTTCCCGTAGCTGCTGAGAAAAAAACAGCCACAAGCTGCCAGAAATTACAGAGGCAGTTGTAAACTGGCTCCACCTTTGAAAATACCACAGCTGCACCACTTTGGGGCACTTAGAAGCAATGAGGGTTTCGTATTTTGCTCTAGAACATGGTCTAGAACAGTCTTCAGTTCATGTTCCAGGCATCCAAAACATCTTGGCAGACAGACTGAGCAGGTCACAGTCCAGAATGCACAAGTGGGAGCTGTTGACCTGTTGACCTCTGTGGCAGAAGAACTGTTCAACAATCAATATGCCAATTGCAATAAAATACTCCTTTCTTTCTGCTTAGAATGTTGCAGACAGAACTCCAAGCTGCTTATCAGATGGCCATTAGGAAACCGAAACAGCTTGTTAAATATTGGTTGCCTATTAAACTGGAGATTTGTTTACCCCCTTCGAAATGCAACAACTTATACATTTAAATACTTAGCATTTAAACAGCTTCTTGCTACCAACTTCAGCTGGGCAGGTATTGTCTTTCAAGAAAGATTCATACCTCATAAATGTCACCCTTTCCCAGCACTGAATCAAAAAGATTTACACAGGTTTTTTTAACCTCTTAAGACACTATCTGATAAGAACTGTCTCAGACATATGCCAGGTCTTCTGTGAAGTATCCAGGCTAAATATATAGCAATCAGCAGGCTTTTTTTATTATGCTTTTTGGGAAAAAATATATTGAGCTTCAGCAAACACACACACACACTGTACACACCATCCTCATGGCCACAACATTTGAAATAAATACTGCAATCTAATATGTTATAAAACAATAAATAAACTGATTATGTCCGTGAACACAGTGAAGTTCAGTTTACAGTAGATTTCCTTTAAATATTTCTTATCCTATATTTTGTATCCTGGATAGCACAGGGGAGATGCTACATCTCATTGTAATAGGGATCTTCATTTTACACATTTATGCATTGTATTTACTCAGGATGACCCAGATTAGGTGCAATATCTTGTTTTCAGTGGGTTCATGATTTTATCATTTTTATAATGGATTTATTCAGGGTAGCCTAGTCCATATGTAAACTATTGTTTTCAGTGTGTTCTGATTTTACACAATGCAGCATAACATTGTGCAGATGTACAGCCCCACTGAAAATAAGATGCCTTGTCTTTTGTTAACTATCCAGGCTACATATATAGCAATCAGCAGGCATATCTTAGGAAAATGCATTGTAAAAATGTGTAAAAGGAAGACCACATTGAAACTGCCTCTCAGCAGATCTGCATTGTGCAAATTCATTAGAAATAATGGGTAAAAGCATCCCAAAAGTTCCCCACAGCCATATCGGTTCTGACCAGATCTTGCTACTCACTGTGACAAGAGTACTTACCTCATCTCGAAAGGCTCAAATATCCCTTTGCTGGTCCCATTCTGACTGTGGCACCCCATAGAATGGCTGTGAGGTTGTTTACGTCATTGTTAAGCAATCCTATATAACTCAGTCGTTAAAAGGGACATTAACTAACTTTAGGTAGAGAAAGTGGTTAAGAGGTAGAGCTGCTGACTCTGATTGCAAGGGTACTGGGTTTGAGCACAGCTTAGGGACAGATTGTAGAAAGTTTTACTACAGGACCCAAGGCAGCATGGTTTCACCAGGGGGAGGTCATGTCAGACCAACCTCATTGAATTGTTTGACTGGGTGACTTGGGAGGTGGATCAGGGGAGGGCAGTGGACATGGCCTATCTGGACTTCAGCAAGGCCTTTGACACTGTGCCACATAGAAGACTACTACACAAACTGAGGAATATGGGTGTGGGCAGGACAGTAGTGTGGTGGGTAGGTAACTGGCTGGGTGGCAGGACACAGAGGGTGGTGGTAAATGGCTGTCACTCCACAGAGGGAAGAGTGACCAGTGGGGTACCACAGGGATCAGTGCTGGGACCGGTCCTATTCAACATCTTCATCAGTAACATTATCTGGGACCTAGAAGGCAGAATTTCACTGTTCGCTGATGACACAAAGCTCTGTAACAGAGTAGACACACCAGAGGGTGTAGACAGAATGAGAAGGGACCTGCAGAAACTTGAAGAATGGTCAGGGGTTTGGCAGTTGAAATTCAATGCAAAGAAGTGCAAGATAATGCATATGGAGACACAAAAACCCTGGCACAATATATCAGTTGGGGTGAGATATAGTATGCACCAAGCAGGAAGGGATCTTGGGGTTGTCATCTCTGATGACCTCAAGGTAGGGAAACAGTGTGACAAGGCAGCAGGTAAGCAAATAGGATGCTGGGATGTATAGGCAGGGGCATCACCAGCAGGAAAAGGGAGGTCATAATTCCGCTATACAAGACACTAGTGAGGCCCCACCTGGAGTACAGTGTACAGTTCTGGAGACAATACCTACGTAAGGACATAGACAGGGTAGAGAAGGTTCAGAGGAGGGCAACAAAGATGGTGCATGGATTGCATCACAAGTCCTATGAAGACAGGTTGAAGGAACTGAACACGTACTCCCTGGAGGAGAGGAGGGAGAGAGGGGATATGATAGAGACATACAAGTATCTTACAGGGAGGAACAGGGTGCAGGAAAACACTATTTTTAAGTGAAAAAGATGTTCCAGGACTAAAGGGCATAGGATGAAGTTGGAGGGAGGACGATTCAGAGGAAACATGAGAAAGAATTTCTTCACAGAACGGGTGGTGGACAAGTGGAACACCCTGCCAGAGGAAGTGGTGGGGGCTGAAACAATCACAGGATTTAAGAATGCATGGGATAGACATAAAGGAATTCTGGAGGTCAGGGGTAAGGGGCAACAGACTTCTAGGAAAACAAACTGAACTTACAAGCTCAAATGGGCAGACTGGGTGGGCCATAGGCCCTTATCTGCCGACACTGTATATGTATCTATGTATCTATGTAACTACATCCTACCCCATCATCACAATTCAAAATAAAATTAAAACTACATCATACTGTTCTAACATGACCCTTAGCATCAGTGTATAAATTAGAACCACCCACTGAATTTAGTTACAGGCCAGTAGAGATGGAAATAGTGACAAAATGAGAACCAGCTCCTTCAGGAAAATTTTACTTATAGGTTTTATTTTTATAACTTACATTTTACTGCTTTCAAAAATTAAAATACGCCTCATTATAAGGATTTATATATTATGGTATATCAAATTAAGTTACAGATAGTTGAGACATTCAAATATAATGGCCAATAATTTTTTTTTAATGAGGAAATTGGAAAAGATCCAATTACTACTGTATATTCCAAAAGAAAATTAATCCCATGAATACTAGCCATCCCAAAAGCAGTGGTATTAAACATGTAAGGAGAATTAACAGTTTGCAGTAAACACAGTCCTTGTAGCTTCTATTAAACCACTTTTTGTTTAAGGCTCATGGAAAACAGACTACAGCAAGACTCTCTTATGACAGACCAAAACCAATGGAACAATCAATAACAAGAGCTGCAAACCCAACTATGAAGCTGGACCTGATTTGCATTTTGTGTGCAAAAACATTTTTTTTTACTTACTGTTTACTGTAGTATAGTAGATTATATTAAACTAATTTTGTTTACTTCCAGGCTGACATTTTCTGTAACTACAAGTCCCAGAATCCCCTGCAGCTGACATCAGAGTAGGACTGCAGCAGTGGGAAATTCAATAGCCTGCAGTACATGTTAGAGCTTTTTTAAGCTCCACTCAAATGTTTTCCAGTCCCACTTTTTCCTGTGGATAAGTACACTCCTCAGTGACTGTACTTGGCCCCGGGAGGACAGTAAGACCAGCAAACAAAAGATCAGAGATTCTGGAGAATTTTAAAGTTTGTTTTATAAAACAAGTTATACAATTCTCTCCAGAGTCCAAGTTGAGTTCCTTCAATGGGTGGAACTCCTGTCTAACTTTCTCCACCTATCTGCCCACCAGTCGTGGAGATGGGGGGAAACTTAGTTCCAGGAGTAAAATTAAGAACCTGATTTAGTTCCAGGAGTTAATGGAGAAAGATTGCTCCTCTGTATCATTTACCCACCAAAACACATAAAACTGAATAAATAAGGTGTTAAAATGCAACAGACTATTGCCATGCTAAACTGACCAGATACCTGTTTCAGGAGACCCTAACTGGTCTCCAGCACATAGAAACATAGAAACATAGAATTTGACGGCAGATAAGGACCGCTTGGCCCACCCAGTCTGCCCATTTCCTTAATTAATGGATAAGCTGCAGATCCTAGTTAACCAGCAGCCTACTTCTTCCTACCCCCACCCCCTAGAACTGCCTTATGACTGTCCCATGCATGCTTGAATTCCACCACTGTTTTTGACTCCACAACCTCCTCCGGAAGGCCGTTCCATGCATCCACAACCCTCTCTGTGAAAAAATACTTCCTTAAATTACCTCTGAATCACCCCCCCTCTATCTTCAAATTGTGCCCCCCTGTTCTTGCACACCTCTTTTTTTGAAAGATGCTACCCTCTTGGACTTTGTTGATTCCCTTGAGGTACTTGAAAGTTTCTATCATGTCCCCCTCTCCCTCCTTTCCTCGAGGCTATACATATTAAGCTCCTTAAGTCTCTCTTCATATGTCTTCCAGTGCAGACCCTGCACCATTTTAGTTGCCCTCCTCTGGACAGCTTCCATCCTGTCTATGTCTTTGCGGAGATTGGGTCTCCAGAACTGCACGCAGTACTCCAGATGGGGTCTCACCAGCTGTCTGTACAGAGGGATAATAACTTCCTGTTATGGCATTCATCCAGCACCCCTCCTCCCTACCCATTTCCTTGTATTCCCTTATTTCTATCCCATGCATGCTTGAAGCCCCCTATTGTTTTCACCTCCACCACGTCCACTGGCAGCCCATTCCAGGCATCCACAACACTTTCAGTGATGTAGTACTGCCTCAAATGCTGATGACAGATTGAGGAGCACAAGAAGAAAAAATTACTTACCAAAGTAATCTTGTTTCTTCCCAGTGATACTCAGGTATTCCTAACTTCTGCAGTGTCCCTTTAAGACTGAACTGTCCAGAGAGATGGAATGCTATGTAAATGATGGAATCTTTGCATGTGCTATTTTTCAAATGCTGCCTTCAACTAACTGCCCTGGTTCTAAACCTTCAGATTTCCTTGGAGCCTGGAAAGACAGGCAACAAAAACTACACATATATAAGTAACACTAATAATTGGAATTAATATGATAAATAAAATAACACCCAAAAGCCCCCAAGAGGAAGACAAACCCCACAAAACTGGGGGTCATAAAATGCAACAACACCCCTAAATGTCAGAAATCACCTGAAGGAGAAAAACAAGAAGAACCCAATTTACAAACAATAGTGCCTGATTGTGGCACCTATATAGTGAGTCAGAAAAACATTCCCAGGAATGCAGAGGCTACTGGTTCTTGAAGGGGAGGCAGGGTGGGAAGTTATGAATCCCTGAGTATCACTGGAAAGAATCAAGATTACTATGGTAAATATTTTTTTCTTCTAACCTCAGTAATACTCAGCTATTCATAACTTCTGTAGACTACGATGCAGTACCTTTGGAGGTGGGCACAGAACCTGCTTTTTAAACAGACTCTGCAGGATTGCTGTGCCAGTCCTGGCATCGCTCCTGGACAGGATGTCCAAACTGTAATGCTTTGTAAAGGTGTGTACTGGATTCCAGGTAGCTGCTTTACAGGTTTCCACTAATGGAACATTTTTGGTAGCTGCTAAGGTAGCAGCTGTGCCCCTTGTGGAATGGGCCCTCAACCCTGTTGGGGGTTCCCTTCCAGCTTTAGAGTAGCAAAACTAGATGCACTGTACTATACAGTGAGAAATGGACTTTTTAGATGCTGGGTTACCCTTTCCCACATTTCCATAAATCAGGAACAGCTGTTTTCTGCCCTGCCTATGGTTCTTAGTGGCTGACATGTAGTAACTAACAGCTCTCCTAACATCCAAACTGTGGAGCCTCCTTTCACCAGAAGTGGAGTGCTCAGTGAAAAAGACAGGTATTGTAGTGGTTTGGTTCAAGTGGAAATCAGAAACCACTTTAGGGAGAAATTTCCTGTTTGTTCTCATGACCACTTTGTCCTTGTGGAAGGAGATGTAGTCCTGATCTATGCAAAGAGCCTAGAGCTCGCTGATCCTTCTAGCTGAAGTCATTGCCACTAGGAAAACTGTTTGCCATGTGACATATTTCAGATGAACTGAAGACATGGGCTCAAAAGGGGACCCCATGAGTTTGGCTATATAGACATTGAGGTCCCATGCTGGCACTGGGTCCCTGTGAGGGGGGTGCAAATGGAAAAGGCCCTAGAAGAACCTCTTAAAGATAGGGTCTGAGGCTAGAGAAATTCTATGCCTGGCTAAAATGTAAGCAGATGCTGCAACCAAAAGTACATTCAGGGTACTGGGCTGAAAGCCCAAAGAATACAAATAAGTAAGATAATCCATCATGGCTGGTACCCCAGCCTGTGTTGGCACAATACTCTGGGTGGAACACCAAATAGAAAACCTTTTCCATTTTGCAGCATAGGTTTTCTTAGTGGAGGGCCTCCTGTAACCCCTCAAAATGTCCAGGACACCTTCAGAAAGGTTCAGGCCTGCATATTCTAGGTCCTCAAGAGACAGGCCTTGAGCCTGAGGGATTTGAGGTTCGGGTACAGGGGCCTCCCCTGATTTGAGGTTAACATGTTGTGCCACATGGGAAGGTGTATCAATTCGGCCACAGACATGGAGAGCAGAAGAGAGTACCATGGCTGCCTGGGCCAATCTGTAGCTATCAAGATCAAGGATGCTGACTGGGACCTGAGCTTGAGCAAAACCCTGTACACCAAGGGGAAGGGAGGAAAATCATACAGGTGTTTCCCTGACCAATCCAGAATTAGAGCATCCAAGGGGACTGTTTCCCACTCTGGTGGTCTGCAACAATATTTTTGCAGGTGGTGGTTCTGGTGGGATGCGAACAAGTCTACCTCAAGAGTGCCCCACCTCCTGAAAACTACTTGCACCACTTGCCTGTTCAGAGTCCATTCATGATGGGCCTGATTGATCCGAATCAAGATATCTGCCAAGGTATTGTCCTTGCCAGGCAGATGAATGGCCTGTAGGGAAGCTCCCAAAGAGTACGCTAGACTCCATATTTTCATGGTTTCTCTACGGAGAGGACCTGACCTTGTCCTTCCCTGCTTGTTTATGTAGTACATGGTGGTGGTATTGTCTGTTCTGATCTGTACCACCTTTCCCTGTAGCAGGGGCATGAAGGCCTTCAGTGCTAGCAATACTGCTCTGAGCTCCAGCAGGTTTATGTGTAAGAGTGACTCTGCACTTGACCATGTGCCTTGGGTAGTGTGATCTCCCAGATGGGCACCCCACCCCAGGATGATGCATCCATTGTGAGAATTACCGATGGGGGCTCCTGTTGGGAAGGAACCCCTTATCTCAGGTTGCTTTCCTCTTTCCAGCATTTGAGAGCATGTAACAGAGTTCCTGTTACTGGAATCAATTTTGAAAGAGGGTTTTTTTCTGGCACCAGTGAGCTGTGAGGTGGAACTGAATGTCCCTCATCTGGAATCTAGATCTGAGTACTGTGCCAGTGGCAGCTGTCATGTGTCCCAAGAGCTGAAGAAACTGTCTTGCAGTTTTTGATTTGTTCAAGACAAATGAGCCTGCTAACCGCTGATGCTCCTTGCCCTGCCCTGCAGGGTATTTAACTCCGCTCCTATGAACTGCAAACCTGAGCAGGCTGAAGGACTGACTTTTTTAGATTTATCAGGAATCCTAGGGACTCCAGGAGCTCCTGAGTGAGTTTCAGCTGATCCCTGACGTGCTGAGGTGATTTTCCTACCACCAGCCAGTCGTCTAGGTATGGGAAGACTGTGACACCCTGCTTTCAAAGATGTGCCACTACCACTGCCAAACACTTTGTGAACATCCTTGGTGCTGAAGTGAGACCGAATGGTAGGGTTGAGAATTGATAGTGACCTGATAGGAGTCTGAACCTGAGGTATTTTCTGTAAGATTCCCTAATGGAATGTGGAAATAGGCATCTTGTAGGTCCAGTGAAGCCAGCCAGTCTCCTTTTTGGAGGGTTGGCAACATCAGTGCCAAAGTTACCATTTTGAACTTTGGTTTAGTGAGGTATCTGTTTAAGACTCTGAAGTCTAAGATGGGCCACCACTCCCCATTTTTCTTTGTGGTAAGAAAGCATCTGGAATAAAATCCCTTTCCCTTTAAATTGGTTGGCACTGGTTCCACTGCTTGAGACTGAAGTAGTTTTGAAACCTCTGTTTCCAGTTTTCTCTCTAGATTTGAGGATGGCTTGAAAAGTTGAGTTCTTAAGGGTAGACAGGATTTGAAAGTTAGAGACAGTCCCTGGCTCACTACTTCCTGGACCCACTTGTCTGTGGTGATGTTCTCCTACAAGCAGTAGGGAGGTGGCCTGAACAGACACGTCATGGTGCCTGCTTTGCTTGGGGCTGAGCTTGGGTCTGGGAACCACGCCTGGAACCCTTTCTGCTCCTACTCCTGAAGTATGCCTGTTGTGGATACTGCTGGTATGGAGTCGTAGCCATGGCTTGGTAAAAGGGCCTGCTTTGAAAGGATCTACCCCCTGCCTCCCCTTCCATAGGGTCTAGAGGATGGGGAAGCTTTCTCTTTTGCAGAGTTGCTTCTGTAGGTGGCCTTATACTCATCCACCTTTTTCATGTAAGCCTCTGTCATTTGTCCAAAGAGGGAATTTTCCTCTAATGGGAAATCTAGTGCCTTGGTCTGGGTCTCTTGTGGCTCTTAACCAAGCAACCCTTCTCTAAGCCAAAGTGTTTGCCATCCACCTGGCAGCTGTGTCATTTAAATCTGCAACCATTTGAAATTGATACTTGGCTGCTTCCAGACCAAATCTAGCTGTTTCAACTAGGTCAGCTGAAATAGGAGGCTGCACCTTATCTGACATAGTAAGGACTGATTGCCAGAGAGATTTCTGGTATTGTGCAGCATAGGCCTGGAAGTTGTCCTGCCTGATAGCCAAAGTGGCCGAAAGGTAGCCCTTTTTGGCCATGCTGTCGATTTTCCTTGAGTCCTTGTCTAGGGGCTGGGAGACTAGTGGAACTCTTGCCTTGTCACAGGCTGCCACTTGCACCACCCCCTGGTGGTCAGGGTGAGAGAACAAAAATTCAGCACCCTGCCTTTCTAACCAATACTTTTTATCCAACCTCTTATCCAGAGGTGGAGCATTATTGGGTGTATGCAGTATCTTTAGGGCATCTTTTTTAAAGAATTTGTTAATGAGAAGAAGAAGCTTTTTAGTGGGTGTTAGCCCCATAAGTTCCATGTATTTAACTTCTTCTTCATCCTCAACAACTTCACTTGTGGGGATGTCCAATGCATCCACCAATCATCTTACAAAGGTAAAATGAGAAGAAAAATCCTCTGATGCCCTTGGAGGGGAGCTAAATTCTTGTTCAGGGGAAACCTCTAGTTCAATGGGGTCCTCTTCCTCCTCCACATCAATATCCAAATCCCGGTGGTGGCACTCTCTGCAAAAAGTTGTACCCATGTTTGTCTGCACATTTTAGAAATGACCCCTTTCCTTGTTTTTTTTCTGAAAAAAATGGACACCTTTAACACAAAAACAAGGAATCAGTTATGGCCTCCAACCCCCCTTTTAGCTTCAAGTGAGGAACCAGCCATGGGGACCAGTGTGGTAATCACAGTGGTAATGGGTTTGCATCACATGTACACATAATGTTGTTAAACAGTAATAACCATATGTAAATGTTTGTTTACATGTTTAGAATGTATTCTGGGCAGGCATGCCCTAGTTGCATCTAGAATGGCCCCTTTAACTACATCCCACCTCTCCTCCTTCTCCCTGATTTCTTTCACTCCCCTCAGCTTATCCTTTACTAGTTCTCTTATCTTGTAAGTCTGCTCTTGTGCAATTCTAAACGATGGCCTTTGATGAGGGTGTGCTGTTACCCACGGTCAGTTCAAACCATATGGTGTTGTTTACTGGATCCCAGTTGCTCCTCAATTCTAACTCCGCCTACCATTTCTGAGTTGGTGAGCACCATATCCAGAATAGCAGCTGGGATGGAAGCTTGCCTTGTGGGTACTCTGACCAGCTGGACCTGGCCTGCTGGATCAGCAGGCAGACCTGCAATGCATTAAGCATGGTTTGACTCCTGGATCTCTTAGCTATTGGAATATGCCAGTATACGTCTGATAGATTAAGATCCCCCACCTCTGCTACCTCACCCTTTTCTGCCCCCTTTTCAATTTCAGCCCCTAGTTCTATACCTCCTTTGTCCCCCTGTCCAGCGATCTATAGACCACACCTAAGCATACCTTCTTACCCGATGCGGTTGTAAGCAGCACTCGCAGTGATTCTTGAGAAGCACACACTGTCATTCTGTTTCCCACCCCTTTTTTCTTACACCTATCTTGCTTATACATGGTGTATACTGGTATTGCTGAGTCCCAGTCATTTTTACCAGTGGCCTCTGTATCTATGATGACTACAAGGTCTAATCCCACATCTGCCATGATGACTAATTGTATTCCCTAGACTTCTGGTATTTAGGCAGACTGCCTTCCAGCATGTGCCAATACCCCCATTCTTATCAGTCCCCCCCCATCTTCATCTTCCCTCTTTAATTTCCTGCCACTTGATTGTTCTGCATGCCCCTCTCCTCCCCCACTCATTCTCTTAGTTTATTATGGACACCTGTCATGGTGCCTCCATCTCCACTGCTTCTAGTCCCCATTGCTGGAGAAATCCTAGCTAGGTTCCCTTTTTGTTCTCCTACCTCTGTGACCCCCCAAACCTCACTCTCTACCCTCCTTAGTATAAATCATCCACCAACATAGACATCAAACTTCTGCCCTAACACCTCTTCTTGTTAAGTGACAATTATCCTGGGCAATTATCACTCTTGCAACATAGAAATATAGAATCTGATGGCAGATAAGAGCCACTTGACCCACCTAGTCTGCTCTTTTTTTTTTTTTTTGCTGCAGACTCAACTTGAGCTATGACTCTGTTTCTTCCCCCCCTTTCCTTACCTTACCCCCCTCCCGGAATGTGATAAAATAACAATTGCCCTAAATAGCCAAGACCCGAGCCAGGCCCCTATCTAAGCACATTGAATACTGCAGCAATGCTAGTATAACCAGGACCATCCCAGGGTCATAGGGACCAGGGCATAGGGAGTAATGTAATCACAACATCGGTCACCAGAGGCAAGGAACAGCCGCAGTCCATAAAGTGCAGGGTACAATCCAAGGGTCTACCCCTATGATGCCCTTGTGCTTGTCCCAGACATTTTTGAACCCTCCCCCCAACACTGTTTTTGCCCCTAACCTGGGCGGCATCTTGTCCAGGCCCATCCCCCACCAGAATCATTAGTCTCAGCGCTGTAATGAAATTCTCAAGAAACTAAAATGTGTGTACATAACTAGAAAGTTATGCTAATCTGTGTCAATTAGCAATTAAGAAATTAAATTAAGAAAAATGATCACTATTTGTTTGAAGCACTGTGCTACACAAAAAGCCAAATGCTTGATCTTCTCTTCAGCAATGAATATAAATTGCAGCAGAACTCTTTGACATGTCTTTCTCTAGACTTAGCAAATAAAACCATCTAGAGAGATACAAGGACCCGGTACAAGGATAACTCATATATAATATCCCATATAATGTAGTGAAGTCAGTTTTTGGAAATTCATTTATTTATTGTTTCGGGCATCTTGTACTCCTGCTTCCAGAGGGATGCGCCTGAACTACAAGGCCATAATAATATGAAGTTCAGTTTTCCTTCCTTTGCCCACCCAGTCATAGTGGGGACTTGAAGACCCAGACTGGATTTTCCCACTACAACCACACTACTTACTTGCTTTACGCTTGGGGAGAGTAGTGCAAAAAGCTGTGAACCTGAAGCCCTGGGATTTAATCCTATTACTGCCAACAGTAACCATCTGGGGAAGTGAGGCAGAATACTGAGCTATGAACCTGGAAACCCAGAACAGACTTGAACAACTGTTATCAGTTGACATCTCCGGAGGTGAGGCGGAGCCCTGGGCTGCTAAAACAGAGACCCAGAACTGACTCCCTGTGATATCCAGTGGCATTCCTGCCCCCATGCCATGCACTACTTGGTCTCTAGTGGCATGCCCCTCTCTCCTCATGCCATGCCCTGCACTGCATGATGTTCGATGGCACTCCCTCCCCTCCATGTGCCAAGTACTGCCTGATATCCAGTGGCATGTCCTCTGAAACCACCTCCAATTTCAAACATTCCCTGGTGCAGTGGTACCCCCTCCTACACTCTCTCACAGTAGTCAGCATTCACTCTCTTGTGCCCAGTGGTACTGCCAGATGGCCAACTCTAATGCCTTTTTGCCAGATGGAATCCGTACCAGCAATGGGAATAGTGGTAGCCCCCTCAATTATTATGTTCCATGCCAAGAACCGGTGTCCAGTGGTACCCTTGTCCATCAATATGTCCTATACTAAGTATTCCTTGGTACAGAGTAGCAACCCCCTGATCCTGCCTTATGTTACATATTCACTGGTGTTCAGTGGCACCCGGCCCCAATGGCAAGCACTCCCTGGTTTCATATGGTAAACCAGCCTACCATGCCATTAATTCCCTGCTGTCTAGTGCACTTCCTCCCATGGCAAGCTCTTACTGGTTTTAAATGGCAACCATATCGGACCATTTCACTTACTCCCTGGTGTCTAGAGGAACCCTTCTCTCTACACTCCAAACATCAATGCTATTAACACAGTTTAGGCCCGAGTTTAACACTATTTTTAATCATATGGTAACCGCGGGTCCTGCTTGTACTGCTCCCAGGTCCTGTCCCAGGTACTGCTACAGCAATAGCTCCCAGAATAGCTCCACGCCTACCTGCTATAATGGTGTCTTGTTTCTTCCTCCTGGGTTCTTCCTCCAGTTTCTCCCGGCAGTTTCTTCAGCCCGGTTCTTCAGGGGGCCTCTGCTCAGGAGACCGGGGAAGACAAGGAGACTGTCCCGGAGACCATGCACAACACCGGGAAAGGTGGAGGGCAAGCAGAGGGGGGCAAGAAAACAAACAGAGAGATGACCAGGCAGTGGGAGCACCCACAGGAGCATCCCCAGACTGGGAGCAGCAGCAAGGCCATGAGCATGCGCAAGCAAGACAGATGGCTTTCCTCCCACTCTTTGATGACGTCGGGGATGACGTGAGTGGGACGTGAGGCCAGACATGAGGTGACGAGGGTCCCCACGAGGGTCAAGTGCCCGGGTCAAGTGACATTCCCCCCCCCAGTTGTGCATGCACACAAGCTAGGACACAAGCTCAGGTAAAAGATTCACCCCCTAGGATCCACCACAGCTACTGGGAAGCCTGAGCAGGGCTCTAAAAAAGTCCAGTAAAAAAGCCGTAAAAAAGTGGCTACAATCACATTTGCCCACCCTCCAGACCCCAAACACACCCCGGGACACATCCCTAATCTCCATAATCACAGAGAAACATTCCTCAGACAAGTCCAAAAATACCCCTATAGAAAATTACACGGAGGCAAGCATCCACGTCTGCACTTTAAAAAACACCCCTTTTCTGTGATTTTGTAGACGCGGATGCGTATCTCAGTGCAAATAAAGTGCCACCACTGGGATCCAAATACTCTTCTTGCTCATAAAGAGAAGACTGAAAAGAAGAGCCAGCTTGGCTGGAGTCTGAGGCAAAGGAACAGTCAGCCCTTGTAAAGTCTGGATAACACTAAAGGCTTGTGCAATCTCATCTGCACTTGGCATTTTTACTGCAGGCATATAAGTACCCAGTTGCTTCTCATCTGGAGGTTCTGTGTGTTTTGTCTTTTTTAGATTTCTTTGAGGGAACCAGAGAGTCAGACTGTTCAGCAAGCCTCTTTGAAACTGTTTGTGTACCCATCTCAGGGGTGGCAGTTGCAGATGTTGTGATCAAAGTGTCAGTGTCTCAGTAGGTAGCACACTCGCCTCTGAGGCCGGGAGATTAGAGGGCTGTGGGTTCGGTTCCCACATCTGGCACTTGGGTTAATGTCCCAATACTGACACTGTAGTGCAGCATGAGGGGGGTGCTGCACTTCTGAGGTGCTGTCTTTCAGATGAAATGTTAAACCGAGGTCCCATTTGCCTGGATTGGTGGTAGTTCAGGTGGATGTTAAAGATCCCATGGCACTTATCGAAAAAGAGCAGGGGAATTTCCCTGGTGTCCTGGCCAAATTTCTCCCATTCACTAAAAATACTACCAACAGCTTAATCTGGTTCAATTTCAATTGCTTACCATCTGTATCCCCTTCCCTCCGGTTGCCCCTGAAAAAAGGGACTTCTAGGCCCAGTGAGCTTAACGGGTCAATAAAATAAATAAAGTGGTTTCAGTCACAGGAGCAGAGGGTGTCGACTGGTCAGAGCTCAAGGGACCCTTAGAAGCAGACATCTTTTTCTTAAGCCTTTCAAGGTGCTTTTCTATTGCTTTCAAATGTTCAAAGTCCAAACAGACAACACAAATACCATGCTTGTCTGCTTTGGCAAAAATTTCACCATAGTCAGTACAAGGTTTGAAACCGGGTTCACCAGTTCTTTTGGTTTTTCAGACATTCTGAGTGAGATAAAGAAAAATATATGTAACCGCTAAATAAGAAGGATTTTAAAATCTTATTTAACGCTTGCGGTTGGTTCCTGAACCGAGAAAATCCTTTTGGAACCGAACCAAGAAAAGAACTAGAACTAGTGGTTCACGAACCAGGATTAGCGATTCAAATTTAAAATATATAAATTTTAATATAAATAAAAACTAATGGAGTTCCTTAGTCAGGGAACTCCATAAACACTGAAGAAATCCCCAGTTCCCCACCGGTTATACCAAAACCAGAAGAAACCGAGAAAGAAATTATTTATCACTTAAACAACAGTTTAATAAACAAAAGACACTAGCAAAAGAAAAAGGATAAATAATATGTGCGTATTTTTATAAGTTTTATCGTGTCAGGACAAGTAGATGAGGAGAGGATCTCCGCGCTTCTGGTCTTGTCAGACGGAGAGTGAAATCTGAGGGTTTAGAATCAGGGCAGTTAGTTCAAGGCAGCATTTGAAAAATAGCACATGCAAAGATTCCATCATTTGCATAGCATTCCATCTCTCCAGGCAGTTCAGTCTTAAAGGGACACTGCAGAAATTATGAATACCTGAGTATTACTAGGGTTAGAACTGATCTGTCTCTTCTATCTCTAGCCCTGAGTAGGTCATTATGCACCCTAACTAGAGCCGCTTCTGTGTTGTGTCTAGCCTGAAAACTTGACTTAAATGGCTCATAGATGTCAAAGGACACAAGGCAATCCTCGAGCTGCTGTGCCATCAGTTTCTCAACAACCTTGCTCAAAAATGGCAGGTTAGAGATCAGACAGTAATTCTCCAGGACGTCTGGGTCAAGGGAAGATTTCTTAAGGAGGGATCTCACTAGTGCTTCTTTCAAAGCCACTGGAAACACGCCTTCCACCATTGTGCACTTGTCAATCCTGGTGAACACCGGGCCAACAGCCTCAGCGCATCCCATTAAGAAAAAGAAATATAAATAATAGTAAGCAGAATTATTCAGAGTTGACCCAGGTTTTTAAACAATCAAAGTGTTTCAAATGCGACTCATATGTATAAACATAAATGGACCGCACTCACAAAGATTTTTTATAAAAATCATATTTTTTTATTTCAGTCATAAAGACCCTTAGCCAATGCGGCTACCACCATTAATTGACATTTTTGTAACTTTATATTCGTTGATTCTTCAGGAAAGTGGTCTAGTCTCATGAGCCTTGTGGCATTTTCCTGATCTTCCATAAAATTAATCTTCACTTTAAGTCCCAATTTTTTTTTTGTAGACTAGCTCTCTGCTAGACTTGGGGACACTGTAACTGAGGTCAAAATATTCATACATAATACTTTCCTCTGTTGCAGTTTGACCTTCTCAAATGTAAACTTTCAGACTCCAAACAAATATAAGCTTCCAGACTCTTAACTTGCTTAGGGTTATGTACCAATATACAGGGAGTGAAGGTAGTACTTGGACACTACGATTTACCTGCAGTCCAGGAAACTAGAAAGGGATCTAACCATTCAGAGACCAAGGGTATCCAGCATGTTGAAAATGAAGACAATGCCATGCTTCTATTGGCCTTAAAAAATGGCAATAAAAAAATTACAGGGTATACCATACCCAGACCCCAATCCTTAACAGGCAGATAAGTAGTAGTATCCTTTCGAACTGGGTTGAGGTGGCTGCCTCACAAGGCCTGGAAGAATATGCTCAAAAGTTTTGCCTCAACACCCAATGGAGGAGGAAGATCATAACTTAAGAATAAGAAACAGGGAATAATAATAGTTTTAATCATAGTTTTGAGTAGTGCCTTTATGAAACAATTCTCTAATCATGAACAAATTGTCTTGTATAAACTTGTTTTGTAAATCACATGTCTGAAAAGGAGAAATGACTACCGAGGCAACAGCAGCCAACCTAGAACAAATGGGCTTTGAAATAATGTTTTGCTCAGAAGTTTGCAAGTACAAACATCTTCAGTTCTTCAAATCACATTTATCCCCCTTCTTAAAGACACAAATTAAGAAAGCATGTGACGTGGTGGGAGGCAGGTGTCCTGTCTGTAATACTTCATGAAACACTGCGGGATGGATTTTCAAAATGACCCTTAGATCGACACAAGCTGTGGCAAACAGTAGCTTGCATCGCTCGCCGGTGCACCAGGGACCCTGCACCAGATTTTCTAACAGGCAGGGTCCTGGCACCAAACTCTGTGCAGTTGCCACAACTACTCCCATGCACCAAACACATGGTGCATGGGAGGGGATTGCCACAACTTACATGATGGTCTTGCGGCATATGCAGCCAGTAACCCGTTGACCATTCACTCAGGTGGCTGGCAGGGTCATGGAGGGCAGGACAGGTCAGGATGGGAGGAGAGGGGTGGCAAAAGACCCTTGACGGTGACAGTGCACAGCAGCCACAGTGACACTGTAGATCCATGTGGGGGGCAGTGGCATGACTGGTGCCATGGGGGAACCGTGAGGGCACATACCTGCCACAGAGGGATACCGCCAGCCACTCCACTGGTGATCTCACAAGTGTCCAGGTGCTGTTTGGGAGTGGGATACCATAGGCGACCATCTGCAACAGAGGGCACAGGTTCACCTCCAACCCTGCAATGGCTCCAGGGATGGCGCATGGGCTGTTAGACTAGCTCTGGGCTGGTCTAACTGTAGCAGACCATGTGCCCTATGGGGGGATTACAAAACCCTATTTTAGGGGATGCTGCAGCGCTGCTGTGGCACAAGTCCCTTTCCGCCATGGTGCATCTGTACATCTGTCACAAGGACAGTGCAAGTTCGGCTGGTGCAGGTAGCCCCTCAATTGGCTCAGGCTGCATTGTAAAACTGCGAATGATGCAAAGTGTGGCGCAGTGACACCCTTGCATTACTTCTCTTTCACACATGTAACCTTACGTCATTCCAATGCTTTGAAAATCAGGCCCTGAGACTGTCTCATCTGATAAGCATGTTAAAACATTTGTGCAATTTGGTTATCAGGACCAGGTATAGAATTCAAACTCAGATGTTTGATTGCCTCCTGAACCTCCCCCAGGCTAATAAGACTAGTTAAGTGCAGACAGTCCATTTCTGAAATATTAGGGACATGTACGTCCTCAAAAAATTGTCAGCCGAGTTCACAGATACTGTAGACCCAAAAGCCTTTCTTGCATTCATATCCACCACAAACCAAATACCTCTTTGATCAGATTTAAGGTCCTTTCATTCATCCCTTAATTCTCGAATAAGCCATTTCTTGACTCATTCTTGACAGCCTTTAAAGGGATCAAGCACCTGCCTTTTCACCTGCGTGCCTGCATGTAATTCATACAGAAGTGACTTACCCCTATCGTATTAGAGATTTTTCATTTTCTACTTAACATCTACTAACTGCTGTATATTTATTAAACATCCCTTTACTTATCTAGATGTTAAAAATTGCAGTTTGTTTCTCAAAAGTATGTAATGGTTGTCATCCCAAGGCTTTTGATTTTCACTATATTTGGAAAACAAAATTCTTAATTTCTCTTTTTGTATCCTCCCCAGGAATCGACAGCACCATAACAGATTGCATGGCAGTGTAGAACTCCATAAAGTTGCTTGTGCAGGCTAGTATTTATTTATTTATTTTTTTATTCTTTTTCCCTCCTGTTCATGGTCCTAGGAGCCTCTCTCAGGCATCCAACCTGAATCCTGTCCTGCCTGAAGTCTCCTCAACTGAACCTTCCTCTCCTCTGCCCCACCTCACAGCTGGCACCCCTGGCTTAACCCCTCCGGGGTGGGGCCACCCCTCCCTTGGGCACACTTGCACACATAGACTCCAGCTGCAGATGTGGGCCCCTGGCAGAGGATTCCTGAAGGGCAGAAGGACAGACCCAGCAGTGGGCATGGGGGTTGGTGCCATCGCTTACCCTAGTACTGGGTTTTTCCATGTTCTGTGGTTTCCACCCCAATGCGTGGGCATGTCCCGACACTCTGGTGCACGGCAACCCTGCCTGCATTGGCCACACTAGTACGTGCTGCCTGGCTCGCTGCAGTGCCCTCCCCCCAGTTTCCACCAGGGGTCCCTGGCTTGTCAGGCCAACCCATCCCCTTAGTCCGGGGAGGAGAGCTCCATATGGGTGCTCAATCCTCAACCCTTCCCCTGCCGACCCCCGGCACCTGAGTCGGTTCCCGAACCTGGGTCGCCGGCACGGTGCAAGGTGTGGCGTCCAGCACCTCAACCCTCAGCACCACCGGGCCGGCTCCAATAAGCTATTATTATGTTCCCACACCTTCTAGACTGCTAAATGGTACTGAAGCAGATAACCACCATATGATCCAATGTTTCCACTGCTCTAGTAATAGAACTGTGTACTCTTATGCTATCTGACAAGAACAAATAGTCTACACAAGTAGACGAGTTGTTCCTGATATACATAGCAGCTCCCTGGGAGTGGACAGAGTGATACAGATCATATAATGCAGCTGTTTTGACCATGTCCATAAATTGGCATCACAATAAATTTTCTTATTCACAGACACATTAGGTTGAAAAGGCATTCCACAGTTAAAATACCCCCCCCAAAAAAAAAAATAACCTTCCTATCGGTATGAAGAGAATGCCTGATTTCTGTAAATAATGCAACCTTAGAGGCTTTCATCTGAGGGGCATAAACACATATATAGTATATGGTTACCTCTTATTGTGCACTGAAAACAGAGGCTCTCAGAAAGTTGCTGTAGAGCAGTTCAAAGGTCAAAAAGGTAGTTGTACTATCGTTCTGACATCACATCGATAGTAAAACAACAACCTTTTAACCTTTACATGCCACCTGATTGGCTCTGACAGTGTGACCTCCTAGAAAAGCAGCGTAAACATGGTGACGCGATTTAGCGAGAGCCTAGCAGTGGACCCACCAATTTTGAAATCAGAGGTCGGGACTTGAAGAGCCACATACATCTGCTGTTACAAAAGACTTCTTTTTTTCCTAAATTTAAAAATAAATGGTACGGCCACAGACAAGAGCGAAGTCGGAGTGAGCGGAAGCAGCACCAGAGTGAACGGGAGCGACACCAAAGCAAACAGGAGCAGCAGCTGTAGCAAGTAACCAGGTAAATGATGTGTAACCATTAAGAAAAACACACAGAAAAAAAAACATATACTATATAAAACAGTGGATTGGAGACCATCCACAACAAAGGCTGTATTTCCATCTCAGGAGTTAATGACATCATAGAGACCTTTCGAGTTTCACTCTCGAGGTCTCTATGATGTCATCAACCCCTTGATAGAAACACAGCCTTGTTGTGGATAGTCTCCCATCCACTATTCTATATAAGCCAATAAGAAACCACAGCATACTCCATATCAATGAGTAATCTACATCCTAGCAAGATATCAAGCACCCTTATGACAGGGAAAAAAGAAAAAATTACTCACCTTAGTAATGTTGTTTCTTCTAATGGAGTCTTGCTGTATTCTGACAATAGCAGTGAGTCCCAACCTTCGAACTGCCCCCGGAGATGAAAGAGTTAACTTTCCATGCCAGGCATGGAATGCTGAGCTCGAGCTCGGTTGAGACTCTGTCTGTTGCTGTTTGAACTCAAACTGTCAGATCTTTACGAGCTAAACTTACTGAGGTCCTGTGTGGAAGCTGTAAACCTACACTAGCCAACTGGCTACTAAATATAACAACAGATTTTTTGGTCCCAAAACAAAGACTCAAGTCAGAAAACCCAAAAAATGAAATAAACACAACACCCACTCACCCAAAGAAAAGAGGGTGATAATAAAAAAGGTAGGGCACCTCCTGAGTGCCAACACTGCTACTGCCACATCCCAAAAACAAAGGTTCTGAGAGGGGAAGGCGGGGGGAGTCAGAATACAGCAAGACTCCGTTAGAAGAAACAACATTACTAAGGTGAGTAATTTTGTCTTCAAACAACATGAAGTCTTGCTGTATTCTGACAATAGCAGACTACCAAGCAGTACCTCCATGAAGGAGGGACAGAACCTACTTAGGAAATAGGCTCTGAAGCACAGCTGTGAAAGCCGAGCATCACTCCTAGCCTGGATATCCAAAGAGTAATGCTTGGTAAAAGTGTGAACTGTTTTCCAGGTAGCTGCTTGACATATCTCTAAGATAGGAATATCCCTGGCAGCAGCTAGGGAAGCAGCTATACCTCTGGTAGAGTGAGCCCTCAGGCCTAAGGGTGGAATCTTACCTAGTTTTTCATAGCAAAATTGAATGCAAGAGACAATCCACCTGGCAATGGATCTTTTAGTGGCAGGTTTTGTTTTACCAACCTCACCATAAGTGAGGAACAGTTGGAGGGAGTCAAACCTGTGACCCTTGGTACGTTCTATGTAGTAGCTAAGGGCTCTTTTCACATCAAACTGTGCAACCTCCTCTCACCAGAGGAGGAATGGTCAGTGAAGTACACAGGAAGAGAGACATAGATTGGTTAAGGTGGAAGTCTGAAACCACCTTAGGTAAAAACTTCCTGTTAGTCCTGAGGACCACCTTATCTCTATGGAAAGAGATAAAATCAGGCTCCACTGACAGGGCTTGCAACTCGCTTATGCACCTGGCAGAAGTGATGGCCACCAGGAACACAGTTTTCCAAGTCAAGTACTTAAGCTCTGCTGAGGACAAAGGCTCAAAAGGGGGTTGCATAAGCTGAGCAATGCAAACATTAAGGTCCCAAGCAGGGGCAGGGTCCCTGAATGGCGGATTGTGATGAAGCAATCCTTGAAAACTTGGAGAATGCAGGGTGAGCTGAAAGAGAGAGGCTTACCTGCTGAAAGAAAAGCAGAGACAGCTGCCAGATGCACCCTTAGTGTAGCTGGTCTGAGTCCCAAGCTATTCAGATGGACCATATAGTCAAGGACTGTGAGCAGGTCAGCAGACTCTGGGGAAATATGCTTCCCAGAGCACCATATGGAGAATCTTTTCCATTTGGAATTATAAGTAGTTCTGGTGGAAGGCTTCAGAAGCCTTTAGAATATCCATAACACCTTGAGAGAGGTGTAAATCAGCAAACTCGAACTCTTCAAGAGCCAGGCCTTGAGATTGAGAGATTTGAGATGGGTACCAAACCCTCCCCTGAGCACAGGTTAACAGGTTGTAATTCCTGGGAAGAGACAAGGGAAGGTGGACTGCTAAGGACAACAGGAGAGGGTACCAGGGCTGTCTGGCCCAGTCTGGAGCAATCAGAATCACCTTGCAGGGTTGAGACCTGATTTTGACTAGCACCTTGAACAGGAGAGGAAGGGAAACATGCAGGAACTTCCCTTCCCAACTGAGAACCAGGGCATCCAGGGGGACTGAGCCCAACACTGGGGGCCTGCAGCAAAAAAGGGGAAGTTGGTGATTGTCTGGGGCTGCAAAAAGATCTATCTGTGGGGTGCCCCATCTGGAGAAGATCACCTCCAAAACCAGGGGATCCAGTGACCATTCGTGATGGCCCTGAGATATCCTGCTGAGAGCATCTGCCAGGACATGGTCCTTGCCTGGGAGGTGTACTGCTGTAAGGGAAGTGTTCAGGGAATAGGCCAGAGACCACAACTTCATTGCTTCTGTGCACAAGGCCGAAGACCGAGTGCCCCCTTGCTTGTTGATATACCACATTGTGATGGTATTGTCTGTCCTGATCTGAACAACTTTGTTCTGAACAGACTTGGAAAAAGCTTGAAGTGCTAGAAATACTGCTCTGAGTTCCAACAGATTGATGTGAAGCAGAGATTCCTGAGGGGACCACAACCCTTGGGTGGTCAGATCTCCCAAGTGGGCCCCCCACCCCAAGAGGGAGGCATCTGTAGTAAGGATTAAAGAGTGAGACTGAGTGACAAAGGGAACTCCCTGTCTTAGATTGTCCTGATCCTGCCACCACTGCAAGGCCTGGATCAGGGTTCGAGTCACTGGTATCAGTTTGGTCAGAGGGTCCTTTTTCTGAGACCAAAAGGCTCTCAAGTGGAACTGAATGTCTATCATCTGAAATCTTGCTCCCTGCACCACTGCTGTAGAAGCAGCCATGTGCCCCAGGAGCTGCAGAAAATGCCTTGTTGGTCGAGACACCTGTAGGGTGAATGAAGAGGCCACTGTGATAAGGGTCCTTGCCCTGTCCAGGGGAAGGAAGGCTCTTGCCTTTTCTGTATCTAGCTCTGTGCCTATGAAGGTGAGGAGCTGAACAGCTCTAGAACTGACTTTGAAAGATTCAGAAGGAAACCTAGAGAGGTGAGCAGTTGCTGAGTTATCTGAAGGTGTAACTTGACTTGGTCTGGGGACTGGCCTACTATGAGCCAGTCGTCCAAGTATGGGAAGATGGCAATCCTTTGCCTTCTTAGGAAGCAACTACTACTGCCAGGCATTTTGTGAACACCCTTTTGAGCAGAGGTTAGCCAAGGGCATTGCTCTGAATTGGTAATGGCCTGAGGACAGCTCATAACCTGAGGTATTTTCGATGGGAGCTTCTGATGAGAATATGGAAATAGGCATCCTTGAGGTCCAGGAGACTAGCCAGTCCCTGGCCTTAGAGAATGGGAGGGTATTCCCAGAGTCACCATTTTGAACTTTGGCTTTAAAGGTGCTTGTTTAAATACCTGAGATCCAGGATGGGCCGCCATTCTCCTGTCTTTTTGGGAGTGAGGAAGTACCTGGAGTACAATCCTTTCCCTTGGTGTAGGGGTGGAACCCTTTCTACAGCTCTGAGAGCCAAGAGGGAAGAGACCTCTGCCTCTAGGGCAAGTGCCTCTGAAGGATTTGCAGGTGGAAAGGATCTGGTTCTCATCTTTGGAAATTTTTTGAAGCTGAGAACCAGTCCCTGGCTTACTACTTCCAGGACCCATTTGTCTGATGTCAAAGACTTCCAGTCCTGGACAAAGTAAGCCAGCCTGCCCCCTACAGGTGGTGGAGAATCGGCCCTGGCAAACCCATCAGGGTGTCTGTTTGGCAGGGGGTTTAGGCTGAGGGGTGGAAACAGGTCTGCTTGTACCCCTTCTGCCTCTCCTTCTAAAGAACCCCCTCTGAGCACAGGCAGAAGAGGAGGCCTGGGCTTGGTAGAAAGGCCTATGAAAAGGCCTGCCCCTGCCCCTGGGATGCTGCCTCTGAGGAATGGCTTGCCTTTCCTTGGCCTGAGCACTCCTATAGGTGGTCCTTTATTCATCCATTTTCTTCATGTAGTTCTCCGTTTGCTCCCCAAACAGAGAATTACCCACAACAGGAAAATCCATGGCCTTAGTCTGGGTATCCTGAGACAGGCTAGTACGTCTGAGCCAAGCCATCCTACAAAGGGCCACAGATGTAGCCATGACTCTAGATGACACATCATTGGAGTCCACTGCAGCATGGAATTGCACCTTGGATGCCTCAATACCATCAGCAGCCACCTGCTCCAGCTCCTTGGCAAGCTGGCCAGGGACCTGTTAGCTAAAGCCATGACAGTGTCCCATCTAGATTTCTGATATCTAGCTGTATAGGCCATATAATTGGCCTGCCTGAGTCCCAGGGATGCTGCCATGTACTGTTTCTTTGCCATGGCATCAATCCTTCTGGAGTCCTTATCTGGGGGGTGTGAAGCCAAGGGTATATTAGCCTTATCACAGGCTGCAGCTTGCACTGCCCCAACACGACTGCATTGCTGAGTAAGGAACTCCGTATCTGAGCCTGACAGAGCATACCTTTTGTCCATTCTTTTATCCACAGGAGGTATAGAATTAGGAGTCTTTAAAATCTTACATGTCTGTTTCCCAAAAGACTTGTGCAAGGGAATAGACAGCCTCCTGGACTCTGGGATATCCATCATTTCCACATAGTCAGGCTCCTCCTGGTCATCCACAGCTTCTTCCATAGGAAGCTAAAGGGTTTTGGCCACTTTTCTTGTAAAACATGAAATGGAAGGGGGACTCAGAAAGCCTAGGAGGAGACACTCCTGAAGGTCTGTCTGGGGAGATGTCCGGGTCAATGGGCACATCCAGACTTTCATAATCACATTCACTTTCCTCATACTGTCCTTCCTCCTCCTCCAGTTCATAAAATTCTTCCAAATCATAATCGGAACCGGTGGAACCGGCCGAACCAAGCACCTTCCTGAAGGTGCCGGTTCGGTCGGAACCGGGGATAGCGACTGCACAATTTTTATCGCTTTGGCTATTTCATCAACGGTTGGAGAAGAAACTTTTGGATCCACACCGGCTGATTTTTCCTTTCTTGTTCTCTTAACTGGAACCGACTCTTCGGAATTGGTTCTCCTTTTGCCCGAAGAAGTTTCGCCCTGGTCAGAGGGCACTCCTTCTGGTTCGGTTTGAACTGAACGGGCTGGCCATCCAGGTCAGCAGACTTTTGGCCTCCTTTCCTGAGCCTACCAACTCTCTTTCTAGGGTAGCTGCAGGAAAAATTTTACAAATCTGGCAGTCTGAATCGAGGTGGTCAAACCCCAGACAATAAACACAGGTGGTGTGGGGGTCAGCCTTAGCAAGATTTCCCCACACACACACAGTGTTGAAACCCAGTGGGCCGGTTTTTCTTTTGGGTTTCTCAGACATGGTGCCAGTCCTAACAAAACTTACCCTTTAATATTGGCAATCCGCCAGGCAAGACACTCTTATGGTTCCTGACCGTGTTACAGGTCGTGGAAAAAAACATAGTAAAATCCGTTTTTTTTAGAACCGATAAGAACCGGTAACCACACTCTAAAAGTAGAAATAAAGATTTTTAAACAACCTGATCGGTTCAAACTGATCCGATGAAACGTTTACAAGTTCCACACAGAATAGAAAATCAAAATAAATCTATCTAGTACTCACGAATACCTCAGACAGAGACTGAACTGACAGGTTGCGGTATAAATTCGGTTGGAAACCGAGAAAAACGGACTTTAACCGACAAATTGAACAGAGCAAAGGAGAAATCTCCGGAGTGACTGTTCAGTGAGGCGGAGTAAAGAATCTGACGGTTTGAGTTCAAACAGCAACAGACAGAGTCTCAACTGAGCTCGAGCTCAGCGTTCCATGCCTGGCATGGAAAGTTAACTCTTTCATCTCCGGGGCAGTTCGAAGGTTGGGACTCACTGCCATTGTCAGAATACAGCAAGACTTCATGTTGTTTGAAATTAAAATTACATACCTACCGTAATTCTTGATCTTCTTGGATGAAGTCTCCACCACTCATTCACATTGATGGGACTATGCCGGAGGTGCCAGGACCGAGCAGAGGCCAAAAATCTTCAGGATGGCCGGTGTTGAGGTACAGTAGGGCCATGCAGAAGCAGCACCGGGAAACTGACTCACGCCATATAGGCTTCCTCGGTGTCGACCCTCGAACTGTCTCAGTACCTTTTTTACCGAGGAGGTGCAGTGTAAAGTAACCTAGGGAAACTAACCTATGTCAGACAGAAGATAGTCCAAATGACCCAAATAAGAAGGGCCAACACAACAGAGTCTTCACAGCCCAGCCATTGAGGGAGTGAAGACCAAAACAGATAAGTGAGCTCAGGGGATGGAGGGTGGGCATGTGAATGAATGGTGGAGACTTTGTCTAAGAAGATCAAGAATTACAGTAGGTACATAATTTTCATATCTTCCTGGATATAAAGTCTCCACCACTCATTCACACTGATGGGAGAGTACCAAACTAAAATAATCCCCCAAGAAGGGCAGCAGGAGAGAGGAGCTCACTCAGAACAGAAGTCCATTAAGGATCTTCCTGCCAAAGGATGGATGTTGTCTGGCATGGACATCCAAAGCATAGTGCTTCACAAAGGTATGCACAGAGCTCCAAGCAGCTGCATTGCAGATGTCTGCAATGGGCACGTTCCAAATTTCACCAGACATGCCTCGACTGATCTGGTAGAATGGGCATATACCTTGCCTTTCAGTTTAACCTGTGCCATGCAATAACATTGGGAAAAACATGCTACCAGCCATGCCGAGATACACCTGATAGCAACAGACTGACCCAGATGAGCCATGCTGAATGAAACAAAGAGTTGTTTTGACTTGTGGATCTCTTTAGTTCTGACTATGTAGAACCGCAAAATCCTTTTAACATCCAGAGACTGTAGGGTACACTCTCCCTCATTCTGGAACTTTGCGAAGTAGGTCAGAAGAACCAAGGGCTGGTTCAGATGGAGTTCCGAGACTACTTTGGGGAGAAACTTAGGGCGACTTCTGAGAACCACCTTGTCCTCGTGAAATACGGTATACGGTGGGGGGGGGAGTCTGTGACCAGCACATGTATCTCAGACACTCTGCAAGAGGAGGTAATGGCTACAAGGAAGGTGGCCTTCCAGGTCAGGAAGTTCAGCTCACATGTTACTAGAAGCTCAAAAGGTTTGCGGATGAGCATGTCTAGCACAAGGTTAATATCACAAGTGGCTACCGGTCTCCTGACTGGTGGCCTAGTGTAGAGTATACCTTTAAGGAACCTCTTAACCAAGGGTAACTGAGCCAGCGACATAGAGTGTATAGGCTCATGATAAGCTGAGATCGTGCAGAGATGGACCTTCATGGTTGAGTATTGTAGCCCTGTATTTGACAGGTCTAGTAGATACTCCAGGACTTTTTTACGTGGGCAAGAAAAGGGATCCAGGAAGGACTTTGCGCACTAGATGGAGAAATGTTTCCACTTTGCTGTGTACATTTTAATAATAATAATAAATGTTATTTAATATAGCGCCTTTTGAATATCAAGGCGCTGCACAATCACATAAAACAGAACAATAAAACCAATAAAACCACAAAAATTCAGAAAATGGTTTTCCCCACAGAAAAGTCTTCAGTGCCTGCTTAAAACATCCCACTGTCCCGCACTCATGTAGCTGACGGGGCAGAGAATTCCAGAGGGTACGTGCAACAAACTCAAAGCTGCGAGCCCCAGATGACTTTAAACAAACCCTCGGAATCTCAAGCAACCCCTCGTCAGCCAAGCGGAGCTGTCACAGTGGGGTGTAGAGGGCCAGAAGCTCTTTCAGGTAGTCAGGACCCAGTCCGTGTAGGGCTTTGTAAGTTAATAAACCTACCTTAAAGGTGATCCGCCACTGAACAGGTAGCCAGTGCAGCTCGTGCAGCACAGGGGTAATATGGGTTCTTCTTGATACACCAGTCAACAAACGTGCTGCAGCATTCTGCACTAGCTGCAAGCGGTGGATATCAACCCCTGGAGGCCCTAGGTAAAGGGAGTTGCAATAGTCAAGGCGAGAAGTCACAAAGGCATGGACCAAAGTAGGCAGGTTGCTGGATGGAACAAGGTGCTTGATCCTGGAAATGTTCTTAAGATGGTAAAAGGCCAGCTTGATGATTGCCGACACTTGATGTCGAAGGATCAACCCATCGTCAAGCACCACTCCCAGGTCACGCACCCGCTCGGAGGTGAGAATCTGGGCCCCACCCAGGACTAAACCTGAGGGGAGATCAGTCCTCAGCCCCTCTGTCCTATGACCTGAGTCCATGACCAAAACCTCCATCTTTCCATTTTCCTAGTAGCTGGCTTGTGTGCCACTAGAAGAATGTCTGAGACTCTACATGAGACATCAAATCTACTCACTTCTATCTCCTCAGGAGCCATACGTGGAGATGAAGGGATCTCGGGTTGGGATGGACCACTGGGCCCTGGGTCAGAAGGTCCGATTGAAGTGGTAGTTGTCTCAATGGAGTTTCCAATAATGTGTTGATCAATGGAAACCAAATCTGACGAGGCTAGAATGGGGTGATGAGAATCATTCTGCCCGGCCCCCCGTGCTTCCAGCTTGAGCAGCACCCTCTGAACTAAGAGAAGAGGAGGAAATGCGTACAGAAAGCGTCCTGTCCACAGCAGTCTGAATGTATCCACACAGAAAACACCAGGTTCTCAATTTATGGAGCAGAATAGAGGCAGTTTTGCATTGAGTGGGGAGGTAAAAAGGTCCAGGTCTGGTGTACCTCACTCTTCGAAGAGCTATTGCATGACGGTTGCGTCGAGAGACCATTCATGAGGATCAGCTTCTGTTCTGCTGCGGTGATCTGCTAAATTGTTCTGCACTCCAGACAGGTAGACTGCTTGGATCAGGGTTTCGTGCTCTAGGCACCATTCCCACATGCTCATCATTTCGCTGCACAGGGGGTAAGAGTGTGCCCCACCCCACTTGTTGATGTAGTACATCATCGCTTTGTTGTCCGTCTGAAGTAGAATGATTTTGTGACAGAGAATGTCCTTCAGGGCTTGCACTGTGTACAGGACAGCTCTCATTTCCAGGACATTTATGTGGAGTTGAGACTCGTTCTGATTCCACAGACCTTGTTTTTTTGTTTAGTTATTTAACCAGATGAGACACACTAAGCAGAAAGCTTTTTTACAGGCACAACCTGGGAGCACAGGGAAGTTAAGTGACTTGCTCAGGGCCACACAGTATGCAAGTGGAAGCTGTGGGATTCAAACCCAGGTCTGGTCTGCCAGATGTCTCCAGATTTGCAGCTCAGAGCCTTAAACCACTGCGCTATACTGTTTGACTTGACAGTGAGCTCCCCACTGGAGTAGAGATAGATCTGTGGTGATGGTGATCTGTGTCTACAATGGGGCAAAGGGAAAGCCTTTTAGTAGGTTGTCCTCTTGAGTCCACCAGGTGAGTGACCATTTTAGAAGTTCCGTCACCTTGATGTGAAAGGACTGGGGGTGGGTGGTCGGGGACCACTGAGCATCCACTGAGTGGTTCTCATGTGAAGATGAGCCAAGGGTACCCTGAACACTGATGATGCCATAAGACCTAGCATCTGCTGCATCAAGAGAGCTCGGACTGAGTCATTCTCTTTGATGAAGTGAGCCACCTGAAGGATATCATTCCTCCTGTCCTCTGGGAGGAAGGCCCTTGCATTGAAGGTATCCAGGAGGGCTCCTGTGAAGAGGAGTTGCTGGGAGGATTGTAGCTGTGATTTTTCCAGATTTAACAGAACTCCCATGGATGTGAGGAACTTGGAAGCCATAGCCACCACTTCCTGCATCCCTTGTCTGGAGAAGCTTGCTAAGAGCCAGTCACCAGATATGGGAACGCTTGAGTTCCAAGTTTCCTGAGATGCGCTCCGAGTACTGCAAAGCACTTTGTAAAGACTTGAGGCGCCGAGGACAGCCCAAAGGGCAGAACTCTGAATTGGTAGTGCTGACCCAGAGCCACAAATTGGAGATACTTGTGGTGGCTTGTGTGCACGGGAACATGTTGGTAGGCATCCTGCATGTCCAGGGAGGCTAGCCAATTGTTTTGATGAATCAAAAGTAAAAGCATACCGAGCGATATCATCTTGAATTTCTCCTTGTAAAGGAACTTGTTTAACTTCCTTTGGTCTAGAATAGGGTGCATACTGCCTGTTTTCTTTGGAACTAGAAAGTAATGGGAGTAGAAACCTGTGTCCCATTGATCCTGCGGAACTACTCCTACCTCTCTGCTGTTCAGAGACCTTGAATCTCGGAAGCGAGGAGGTCTGACTGAGTGACAGACAGCCTGGGCTGTTGTTTGGGTGGATGATCCAGAAGGGTTTCTGAAACATTTAGAGAGCAACCCTCACAAATTATCCTGAGAACCCATTTGTTTGATGTGACTGACTTCCACTGGTTGTAAAACTGAGTCAGACACTCCCCTACTGCCGAAGAAGAGTCCCCCTTGGATAGCTGAGGTGGGACTTGGCCCGGAATCTCAGAGGGTGGCACTAGGTGCCTTTGGGCCTTGTGTCTTCTACTGCATTTTCTTTTGTGGCTGGGGGGCCTGATTCTTGTTGAAGCCCCCTCTGCTCTTACCATGAAAAGGCTGATGGTTATGAAACTGCCAGTGGTTTCCGTCCCATTGAGGAGCAGCAGGGGCCATTCTCGCCATTTTGATAGCCACTCTAATTTTCTGTATGGCCTTGAGTGCCTGCTCCACCTGTGGGCCAAACAGATAAGCTCCATCAAATGATAAATTCATGACTCTTTGCTGGGCATCATTTGTGAACCCCGAGGTTCGTAACCACGAGTGGCATCGGGTGCATATCTCAGCTGCTGTTGCTCTAGAAGCAGTGTCAAAGGTGTCCATAGCAGCCTTAAGTTGCTGATTATTGGACTCAATACTCCTAGTGATAGTTTGGAGGAGCCCTGAGGTAACGTCTAACTCTGGAAGAGTCTCCACAGTTGCTTTCAGCGAATGCCACGCATACCCAGGGTAGCGGCGGAGAAGACTCGCTTCCTCAAAGTGTCGATCTTACGAGATTCTTTGTTTACTAGATGAGCTGTAGACTCCTGAGGGAGAACAGCTTTGTCATTTTCTGCTAAGGCCACTATGGTGTCATCAAAAGCTTGAGAGGCCAGGATTGGCTGATCCTTAGGGGGAGCGTACTTCCCGTCTATGGACTTAGCCATGGAAGGAGTAAGTGCTGGATGGTCCCACACCATTTGTGGGAGAGTCTCAAAAGAGGGCTGTACCAGAGAAGCCAATTCCACAGGGATCTCTGGGACATGCAGATATTGGAGGCACAACAACTGCCCCGGATCAACTTCCGAAGTCTGGAGAGAGAGAGAGTGGAATTCATATTTTTCAGTAGAGACTTAAATGACAGATCCACAACCAGAAGCTCCACTGAGGAAGAGGGTTTGCTTCCCACTCCCAGAGATGAATCCTCATTAAAGTCATTTTCTAATCTCAGATCAGGATCAGGCTCAATATCATTTCCTACTAGCCCAGGAGGGATAGTGTATAAAGGAAAGGGAGGAAAGCGAGCAGGAGAGAGTGCTTCTTGAATCGGAGTCGAGAATCTCAGCACCCACGATGGCGCTGACTGTGAAGGCAGCACCGGTGCTGGGTGCAGCCCGGGCACAGCACCACAAGACCATAGTCAAAGGCAGCACTGGGCCCTGCACTGCATGAGCACCCTGAGACCCCAACTCTCAGAGTACCCAAGGATGAAGATCTGAAAACATGAGTAGGAGAAAAAGGTACCTGTGCTGGCCCCTGCGCCACAACCATGTGAGGGGGAAAAAGCACTAGAGCGTGGCGTCGATGGCACCAGAGAAGGTGCTGTGTGACTAGGTAGACCCAACTGCGCTGCCCGCAGGTTCAAAACCCCAAGGCCCGTAGGACCTGGGGTCAACTCCACGGGCTCAGAGAGTCAGGACAATCACTGAACCCACTGCTCCATAAGAGTGGACCAATGATAAAACTGCTCACTAGAGGACCCCCACAGGGGGTGGGGAGGAACTACAGAGTTCAGGATGTTGGCCACTAGAAACAGAGGCCACAGGTGACCCCGATGGCATCAGAGTCAGCCTTCTATCCCTCATTACTGACAATTGACGCACAGACATACCAGAGGGCGACCTTGAGTGGTACCATTTCTTCTTCGACTGTGGGACAAAGAAGAAGAATTCGAGGTTGAGCAGTACCAAGTTCATGACTAATATCGAGAATGGGCCTGTTTCTTTTTGTGCTTTCAGGAGGACCGCCCATCCCCTAGAGCTCCAGACTGCATGCAGTCAAACCCCCCTTTCCATAGAAGGCAGCGGACTGGACCCAGCCCTGCTGGAAACACAGCTTTCATGCAAAGTCTTCCTGTCATCACTGGCCCCATTCATAGTGGACTCCATCGAAGGCAGGCTGAGGAAGACTTCTCTGTTCTTTCAATGAAGAAAAGAAAACCTTTTTTTTTTTTTATTTTACTGAATAATAAATAAATACTAAAACTTAATCAAATACTGAATGACTAAGCTGCTGGTGTATAGATGTGAAGATTTGACTCCCGGCGGGTGATCAATGTCATCACTGAAGCACACTTGACGGCGGGAAAAAAGGAATTGAGGCGGTTGGAGGGTCGACGCCGAGGTAGCCTATATGGCACGAGCCGGTCTCGTGGCACCACTTCCACGTGGCCCTACCTTGACGACGGCCCTCCTGAAGATTTTGGCTCCCGCTCAGTCCTAGCGCCTCTGGTGTAGTCCCATCAGTGTGAATGAGTGGTGGAGACCTTATGTCCAAGAAGATCTATAACTCTTAAAAAGAATCCCCATTTATCACACATTTTCCCACCAAGAAACCAGTATGACGCCCCCAAAACTATTGCTTACTTGCATTATTTCAACCCAGGGTCTAAGCCTTGTGTTCTGTGTAACCCCCCTTCAAATGGGGGTTCCCAAAAAGTCTTCCTTGAGCTTGCCTAAATGCTCACTGCCAGGCTGGTGTCCTGTGTTTTAGCAGTTTAAATGTGATTGCCAGAGCGCCTGTATAGCCTCTGTGTACTGTCTCTTTAAGAGCTGCCTGGATTGCAGTCATAAGTAATCTGAGATGGAGCTCTGTTGAAAAATGTAACTATTTGCTGAAAATCATTTAGAGTGATAATGATAATGTAGTTTGTCTAACCTGCCTTCTTTGCAGCAAGGGCTGTTTTGTTTATCTCCACTATCTTGGTCCTGGACTGCAATTGGACTAATCAGCACTGGTGGGATCTAAAATGGAGCCAGACTACAGGAGCTGTCTGGAGTCAAAATCTGTAGGAATTGTAGTTTTGGGCTTTTTGCACCTTTTTGCACCTGAAGGGGGAGCCTTTGTTGTGACTGACAGGAGGATCAGCCAACCGAACCTTTTGGATCTTGGGGAATTTCCCAGGCTGCTGCAGCTAATTTCAGTTTTGAGCTGAGAAATGAAGAAGTAACAGCTCAAGTGATTTTGAGCAGCATATCTTACTTCGAGAGGGCTCTTGCAGTAGGTAATTACATATAGGACTAGCGCCCGGCAGTAACAGGACCTATGAAAAATTTCTAGCTAGCGGTCCCTGGCAGGGACCACCCCCGTCAGGTGACCAGCATCAGGAGACATGTCGATATAAAGGCGGTCCGGACACCGCCTCCAGTTCTTTCCGCCGTTAGCTCAGTACAGCACCTCACGGAAAAGTTTAAGCAACTCAGCCCTACCGTTGTCATTTTTGTGAGAAAAATCTTATTTTTCAACAAATGTCAGTGTTAGCGTCGGTGTATGTCATCACCTACACCTTCCGAGCACGAGAACAAGTGTGACTCATGCGGCTCCCAACTACCGCACAAGGATGGCCACTCCCTGTGCCTGTTCTGCCTAGGCCCGGATCATCCACTTCCGTCTGGATCCAGGGAGGGGCAGGACACGCGTCCCCGGGTGCTACCCAAGGGACCGTTCCTCCCCCGGGTCGGGAAAGGGAGTCTTATTCTTCTTCTTCTTCTTCCTCCTCTTCACTCTCAGATTCCTCAGACTCTTCCAATGGAGGCTCCGAGAGAGACGTCGAGCCCCGCTCTCCGTTGAAGCCCCAGCCGAGGACTCCTCCGAAGTCTCCTCCGGAGGATCCTTCTTTTATGGAGTTGTTTAGAAAAATCCAGGAGGTCCATCAGTGGCACTCTTTGGAACCAGATCATCAGCGTCTGAAACTCGCTGAACATCTGGATCTGCCCGTGACAGCTCCTACACTAGTGCCACCCTGGATAGAACCTCATGCTGACCTTGTCACCACGATATGGAAACAGCCGTCGGCCTTAGCCCCACTTCCTAGGAAGTTGAACAGGCTATATCAGGCTCCCGAGGATGCTGACTTCCTAGATTCCCACCCTCATGCCGACTCAGTAGTGATTAGCGCTGCTTATGGCCGGTCGGCAAACCCAAAGCATCTTAGCTCATCCCTTCCTAATAAGGAATCCACCTTCTGGACCAGTATGGAAGAAAGATTTATGCTTCCTCCACACTGGGGATTCGGGCCCTGAACTACGTCGGGCACATGGGGGACTACCAGAAGGCCGTCCTTACTCAGGTGGAAACCAAGCTGGACTCCTTGCCTGACTCCCAAGTCAAACAGGAGTTGGCTGATCTCGTCCGCTCTGCTCATTCGGCAAGTCGCCACATCCTGCGTGCGACATACGATGCGGTGGACACTGCTGGGTGGAGCTCTGCTTTCGCCGTGGGCCTATGGCATCATGCCTGGCTCCGCGTGTCAGGTTTGGTCCCAGAGGTGCAATCCGCTATTCAGGAGGCACCTTTCTGGGGGTCAGTGCTTTTCGGGGATGATGTTAAGGACATCATCACCGATTTGCAAGAAAAGGGGATGGCTCTGAAATCAGTGGATTCCATGTACCATCCCCATCAGCAGCAGCACCATCCCTTTCGCAGACGGAATTGGTCAAAGGCGAAACCACAGGGAAGGCAGGCCACCAAACGTAGGGCGCCCGCGGCTGCTAAGCCCCCTCTGCCCGAAAAAGCAGCGGGTGCTTCAGCTGCGGCGCTGCCCCACACCACCTGACTCCTTTCCTCTCCCACAGCCTCCGGACTTCCCGGAGGAACTGGTAGCAGGGAGGTTTCCCCTCCACCTTCCGGGATGGGAGAGGATAACCACGGATTCTTGGGTGCTCCAGCATATAGCGGAAGGACACTCCATAGAGTTTCTTCAGAAACCACCCCACCACCCCTCTCTGAAGTCGTCGTATTCAAGGGAACACCTTCCTTTGGTCCGGGAAGAAATCTCGGCTCTTCTCATGAAGCAAGCGATAGACCCCATCCCCCTTCATCTTCAGGGGACAGGTTACTATTCCCATTTCTTCCTGGTCCCAAAGAAGACGGGAGAGCTCAGACCGATTTTAGATCTCAGTTCTCTGAATCTTTATGTAGAGTACAAAAGGTTCAGGATGCTCTCTCTGCAGAGTCTTCTGCCCCTCCTCCGGCCGGGTCAATGGCTTTGTGCCCTGGATATGCAGGATGCCTATCTGCACATTCCCATTCGTCCCTCCCATCACAAATACCTTTGTTTTGCATTTCAGGGGGACCACTACCAATTCAAGGCACTCCCTTTTGGTCTATCCTCGGCCCCCCGAGTATTTACCAAATGCCTGGCAGTGGTGGAGGCCCACCTGCGTACCATGGGAGTACAGGTGTTCCCTTACCTGGACAACTGGCTCCTGGCAGCCTCATCCAGGGAGGAACTCCTGCGTTTCCTCTCCCTCACCCAGCAGGTTTTCGCTTGCCTGGGTATTACCATCAACCATTCCAAGTCTCATCTGGACCATTCCCAGAGGCTACAGTTCATCGGGGCGATCCTCGATATGACCATGGGCAAGGCCTTCCTGCCTCCGGACAGGGCAGCCTCTCTCCAGACCCAGATTTGAATGCTATCCGACCGCAGGAGGGTCTCGGCGAGGTTGGTCCTCCGCCTTCTCGGGCTCATGGCGGCCGCTATTCCGATGGTCCCCCGAGCTCGAATCCACATGAGGATCTCTCAGTGGACTCTTCGCTCTCAGTGGGATCAACTAGTGGACGACCTAGATCAATCAGTTCTGATCTCATCGCTGATGATGCGAGGCTTGCAATGGTGGATGGTTCGAGAGAACCTGTTTCGGGGGTCCCTTTCTTTCATCCTCCCCCTCCCAGACTCTAACCACAGATGCCTCAGGCGAAGGTTGGGGAGCCCATCTAGGCCCTCATCAGACCCAGGGCTCTTAGTCCAGACTAGAACAAACTCTTCACATCAATGTGCTCGAGCTTCAGGCAGTGTTGTACGGTCTTCAAGCCCTTCACCAATACATCCTTCCCGGCCACCTAGCCATCCAGACGGACAACATGTGCATAGTGTGGTACATCAACAAGCAGGGAGGAACTCGGTCCTACCCTCTATGCAGGGAGGCAATGAAGGTTTGGGATTGGGCAACACAACATGACCTTCACCTCACAGCGATTCATGTTCCAGGAGTCGACAACACCCTAGCAGACAAGCTAAGCTGCTCTTCTGCTCTGGCTCACGAGTGGGAACTGGACCAAGGGGTACTAGACTATGTTTTTCAGCTTTGGGGAGCTCCGTAGGTCAACCTGTTCGCATCCCCCCAAAATGCAAAACTTCCCATCTTTTGCTCGCTCGTTCCAGAGCAAGGCGCTTTCTGGAATGACGCTCTGTCTCTAGACTGGAAGGACAGATTCATCTATGCTTTTCCCCCAATTCCTCTGATCCCACGAGTCTTGCAGAAACTAGCTTCAGAAGGAGCGAGAATGATTCTGATCACTCCTTTCTGGCCCAGGCAAATCTGGTTCTCTCTTCTACAACAATATTCAGAGGATCCTCCTCTTCCTCTTCCTCTATCTCGAGGTTTGTTGACCCAGGATCAGGGACCTGGTCCATCCGGACCTCAAATCCCTTCAACTGCATGCATGGCTCCTGCAGACCTAGCCCAATCCCGTTTTGGTGTGTCTCCAAAAGTAGCGGAGATTTTAGTGGAGGCCAGAAAACCCTCCACCAGGTCCACCTATGCCATGAAGTGGAAGAGATTCTCTATTTGGGCCACCTCCAAGAACGTGGAGCCTTTCTCCTGTTCAGCGGGGCTTCTGCTGGAGTATTTACGTCATCTGTTCGACCTGGGTCTCAGCCATTCTTCCTTGAGGGTACACATGGCGGCTATCTCAGCCTATCATGTTCCCTTCGCAGACAAAGCTTTCGCTCAACTGGAGGTCTCTAAGACTTTTCTCAGAAGGGTCCTCCATCTGAGGCCCCCCCATCCGTACTCTGGCCCCCCCTTGGGACTTGAATTTTGTTCTCGAGAAATTTACACTTCCCCCCTTCGAACCTGCAGCCTCTGCAGAATTGAAGTTTCTTTCGTGAGACACTCTTCTTGGTGGCCATTACTTGACTCGAAAGAATCTCAGAGCTTCAGGCCCTGATGTGTAAAATCCCTACCTGATTTTCACAAGGGCGAGTTGCTCTTATCAGATCCTAAGTTTCTACCTAAAGTAGTAGCAGAGTCTACATTAAATCAGTCCATAGAGCTACCTGCCTTTTTTACGCAGTACTCTAACCAAGGGGAATATTTACTCCATACTATGGATGTTCACTGGATTCTGAGATACTACACCAACAGGACGAAGGATCTCAGAAAGACTGTTCAGTTGTTTGTCTCTTTTGTTCACAAAAGGGAAGGCAATGCTGTTTCCAAGCAATGCCTGTCTAAGTGGTTGGCTCATTGCATCACTTTCTGTTATGACAAGTACCACAAGACCCTCCTGGGTCAAATCAGAGGCCACTCCACAAGAGGAGTAGCTGCCTCTGCAGCTTGTTTCAAGAATGTGTCTGCGGCAGACATACGCGCTGCCGCCAACTGGACTTCCGTCCATACCTTTTCGAAACACTACAGTTTGGATATTGCCTCTCGCCGTAGAGCAGGCTTCGGGCTAGCTGTTTTGCAAGGTCTCTTGTCTTGAGGCTTGCAGGGCTAGAGCTACTTCTTGGAGTAGTTTCCTCCTCCCGGTGCCTTTTTTGTTCCAGACTGCTTGGGATTCAGTCCTATATGTAATTACCTACTGCAAGAGCCCTCTCGAAGTAAGATAGTAAAGTTACGTAAGAACTTACCGTAACAGTAGATCTTCGAGAGAGGCTCTTGCAGTAGGTAATACCTTCCAGCCCTCCATCCCCCTAGGCTTTTTCAGCTCCTTTTCTATATAGAGAAATATCTGCTCCTCTCTCATCCGGCCTCTTTCAGCCTGTGGCGGGAAAGAACTGGAAAGCGGGCGTCCGGGACCGCCCCTTTATACCGACATCTCCTGACGCCGGTCACCTGTTGTGGGGGCGGTCTCTCGCCAGGGACTGCTAGCTAGAAATTTTTCCGTGGGGTCCTGCTACCTGCCGGCGTCAGTCCTATATGTAATTACCGACTGCAAGAGCCTCTCTCGAAGATCTACTGTTACAGTAAGTTCTTACGTAACTGTACTTTCTGTGTAGTTTTCCATGGGAGAACTGTGAAAGGGCTGAGTTTTTGCCTGCCTGTCTGCCTGCTGTCGCTGAGAGGGGAAAAAAGAGTATCTTCGGACTGAATCCGAGTTGTAAGGACTATTTAAGCACTGGACTGTGACCAGGCTTTAACCTGAAGAAGACCGAAGATTTGCTGAATGCGATCAGCCTGTCAGGATTTCCAACTGCTTTTGAATCCCTGGTTTGTGCAGAGACTTTTCAATCATGACTGGAGAGCGGTTTGCCTGGTACAATAGAATTTCCTTACATGTAAATGTGCTGTGTATTGAAAGTGGATCGTGATTTGGTTCTCCACTGTGTGAGCTGTGTTCTGCTTGCTGGTACCATAGAATCCTTTACATGTAAATGTGCTGTGTATTGAAAGTGGGTCGTGATTTGATTCCCCACTTTGTGAACTGTGTTCTGCTTGCTGGAAGCTTTATCCAGCCTAATCGGACTGAATCCGCATTCCTCTCCATTCGGCCTGGGCCATGCTACGCTGGCCCTGCCAGACTACCCCACTGCACAGAGAAAGCCACTGACGAGAGACCTGCCTGGGAATCAGCCCCCTGCTCCACGCTTGAACAGGAACGACGCCGCCGTGAATCGTGTGGGCCCTGTTTCTCCTGGCACTCCAGATTAACCACCTGCTGTCTCAATTTTCGTCCAGCCTGTGTCCAGTCTTGGGTATCATGAGTAATCATCAGGGTAGCTCCCTGCAACAACAGCCTAATCTTAAAGTGTGTCATCTGATTGCCTTTTTGTTTTCTTTTCATGAACTGAGCCCTCCGACTCCGGATTACAAATAGTGTGTGTTGTGTATGTTGTTTTCTTCCATCACAGGGCCCCAACCAGCTGCAATGTTCCTGGCTAGCCCACCATTTTCCATCTGGGTATCCAGAATGTGTGACTGTTTATGGACCCTGAGGTGCATGCATAACTGTTTGATTGATTGAACCTTTAAGCAAATTAAGCTGATTCTCTCCTCCCTTGTTCAAGCCCCGTAAATAAATCAGATCTAACTCTTTTTTGCATTTACCCTGACTGTGGTTCCAGTTTGTGCAACAGTACTGTACTGCTGTTATTTGCTGTGTATAACCTTGTTTTACAGGAGGTCCCCAGGGCCGGGCCAGAGGAAAGCCCTGGTGGTAAGTGCAAACAGTGTGGGTACATGTGTGGTGTATCGGGGTATTGTGAAAGTGATTATTGTGTATTGTTCTGGCCACTAGTAAGGAAAGAGGGGGGTTACAGTTTCCCAGAGGGCTGTGCCCAGGTTAGCTTGACCACTACCAACCCTGACCTCCAGGTGGAGGCACCCATGACAGAACTCAGGCCCCTTAACCTGCTACTTGCCAAGCAGGCAGGGGTAGTAGCCCTTGGGATAGCGCCACCTAGGGGTTACACCTGTATAAAGAAAATATTACCCGGAAGAGGATCCAGGGTGAAAAAAGTAGTCACTCTCTTTCTAAAGGTCTTTAAACTGTTCACATGCAAAGAGACAGTAGTAAGAGTGTTACCTACACACAACCTGCTAAAGATTTAAAAGGAGGAGATGGGACCAAATATATTTACAGAAATCAGGACTTCCCACTCCTAGTATGGGGCAGCCTTTAACTCTTTTGGCCATAGACATTTTAGAGGCCAATCCATCTACATCTGAGGAAAAATCCTTCAAAGATGATACTGACACCTCAGAGTCATCCTCTTCCTTTTCTGTTTCCCTCCACTGCCTCCTGCCCTGCAGTATAGTGTACCTGTTCTGTAGTGCTACCTGTCTTGGTGTCTTTGTGATGACCTTGTTGGAACAGCCTCTCTCCCTACACCCCACTGGATACATACCCTCTTCCAGTGAAGGAGGGGGAGGATGGGGCATTTCTGTCATATTCTTATTAGTAACTCCTGCATATTCCTGAGGTCCAGAGCATCCATCTGGGCACTTCCTTCCAAAACCTCTAGCACTGGTTCACAGGCAGGTGAGGAAACAATCTGTATGAAAACCTCCTGAGGATTCTGGGTAGTAGGGGACTGGATTTTCTGAGGGGGTTCTGCCTGGACATCATCTGGTTGCCTAGTGACAAGGAGGCAGTATAGTGCAGTAGTTAAAGGCACTGAGCTGCAAAACTGGAGACCTGGGTTTGAATCCCATCAGCTCCCATTTGCATACTGTGTGACCCTGAGTAAGTAATTTAACTTCCTTGTGCTCCCAGGTCACACCTGGAAAAAAGTTCTGGCAGAGTGCCTTTCCTGGTTAAACAATTTCCCCTTTTTCCCTTCCCTTCCCCCTAGTGGCTAGTTCTCCCTCCTGCTGAGGGAGATGATGGTGGAGGAGTGGGTGATGGCCTATTTTCATCAGCATTTAGTACCACCTCTTCCGGTTATATCACGGAGCTGCTAGGAGCCTAACTTCAGATGCTCTCAACCCGATCTACAACTAAAACCTCCTAAAACTACCAATTTCTTGATGAAATGTTGCGGAGCTCAGGAGGACGTTTTATGGCAAGCAATAGAAGCAGAAATCACAATCAAGGGAAGAATAAGAACAAGCATGGTGTTTGATTAAGCGAGGATCCCCCCAGCAGATCCCCCTCACCAACCAGCTCCCACGCGGAGAACGAGCAGTTATCTAGAACCAGAATCGAAACCCTTCTAAAAGAAATAAGGAAACTATGGAAGGAAAATAAGTAAGAATTTAAAACTGTACAAAAAAAACTGTCTACAGTGGAGACACGGATGGGACTGATGGAGGAGCAGGTTGCAGAGACAGAAGAGAGTATGACCCAGCTCACCAAGATAATTCAGTCACTTTTGGCTCAGACAGGGGAACTTCAGTCTAAATCTCTGGATCTTGAGGGTAATTCGAGGCATGATAATTTGTGCTTGTATGGCCTTCCTGAAGGTATGGAAACTTCCCCGGTTGCTCTCTTTATAGACAATCTTTTGAAAGATGTGCTAGAACTGCCAGCTACCTACTCGCTGCACATGGAGTGGGCCCACCAGTCACTACAACAGAAGCCATCGGACCCCATGGCCTGCCCGCACTCCATCATGTTTAAACTCAGTTCATTCAGTGTTAAGGAGGACGTACTAAGGCATGCCTGGGCGAAAAAGGAGATTAAATACTTGTCCCATTGTTTATTTCTGGACCATCATTGCCCCCAGGAGATTCAGCAGCAGAGGCTTCACTACCTTCCAATTCTGCGGGTTCTCCGTGAGAAGGCTATCCAATTCCACACTCCATACCCCTCGAGGATGTGGACTTTTGGGGAGGATGATGTTAAAATCTACTCTACAGTCAAGGAGGCTACAACTGCTTTGAAAGAAAGAAAAATCTCTGTACCAGAGAATCGGAACCAAAACGAGGGGAAAAGTGGACCGGTTTGGCAGCGCACCATGGGAAGGAAATGCCCAGGTCCAAAAATAATGCAACACTCGGAGGCCCAACGCAAAATTCAGAACCTGCTCGACAGAAGGTCCAGACCAATAGAAAAGCCCACTTGAGATATGGACTTTCAAAAGTGTATGATCCATTTTACAAGCAACTGCACATAAACCTTTCCTGGACTCTCTCTTACCTCCAGAGGACCATGGGTGGATAAGTACACAGGCCCTATATCTTTTTCTTTTAAAAGTGGTCCCAGCTGGGGGAGCTGTGTGGGGAAGGGGAGGGGGTTAATAGGCAGTTGACTCAAATTTATTACCTTGACACTTAAGTTCACCAATTTGAAACTGGGCATTTCTACTTTGGCAGGAGCTTTACAGACTACTGCACACTGCAACGGATTGATGCCCTCCTTTGGCCCATGTATTGAACAAACACAATGTCTGTTTTTTGTCAGTTTCAATGGTTTGGGGGCATGAGGGAACCAGATTCCAAAATTAAACGAAACTTCAGCTGAGCCGGTTTGGCTGTCAGTCTGAGCACCCCTTGGTCTGTCTATCTTTTGCCTTGTTGTTGGTGGGTGAGGGGGACCTAGAAGAACAGGACAGTACAACAACCACTGCTCTTAGAATAAATTACACAGCAGCAGGTCAATTTCGGCACTAACTTAATCAAGGATTTCTTTTGCTATTAGATTGGGCTACAGGAGCATGATATACCACCTGCATAGCCCATGACTACTTCTATCTTTGGGTATTTTCTTTTTTCAGAGCCCTTCTAAGTCATGGCTCTGGGGGAGGTCTTCCTCACGTGGAAGCACTAGTACTCCTCCTCGTTCTTCTCTCAGTGAGAGGATATGGAGGCTAATCTAGTATATTAGCCTCCTACCTTGGAAGCAATTGGTTAACTTTCCATATTGTTACTGTTTCTTGTCTTTGTTACAGCCATGTTGGCTCCTACAAGTTATAAAAAAGTTTATTGGACTTCAGGAACCTTTGAGCAGAGAACATAAGATATCATCCTTTAGCAGGGGAAGGAGAGGGAAGACATCACCACATGTAGGGGAGGGGAGACAGGAGAGGGACGATCACTTTGATGAACTAGACATACATAAATAATGGTGCAGACATATACAATGTGCACATATAATGTGCACGGGGTTACTAACCCTATAAAACGGAGTAAAATCCCTCAATACCTGAAACGTACAGGGGCTGATATCCTGCTGCTGCAAGAAACCCATCTTTCACAAGTCGAACACAAAAAATTTGAATGCTTTGGTTTTTCACATGTGGTGACCTCTTCCTATAAGGGTGGTAGGAGAAGGGGAACAGCGGTAATGATCCGACAGGGAATTCCGTTTGAAATTTCAGATAAGATTATTGACAAGGAGGGGAGATATGTGCTGGTGAAGGGCACTCTGGATGGACAAAATACCACCATAGTCTCAGTCTACATCCTCCCTGCCTCTGGATTTCAAATTTATAGATCTTTTTTTGTGCAGCTCATCCAATGGGCTGAGGGTCAGGTGATATGTGGAGGGAACCCCAACATCAACATCTCTGAGGGAATTTCTAGATTAACCAAACAGGGCCGAGCTACTAGGGTTTCTAGGGAGGTATGGAATCTGCTCCAGGACCTAGGATACGAGGATGCGTGGAAGTTTATGCATGGTACTACGCCCAGATAAACCTTCTACTCCCAGGCCCATAACATTTATTCTTGCCTGGACTTCTTCTTAACTTCCCAGGAATACTTGGGGATGACAGAGAGGATGTGGACTGGGGATTTCATACTCTTGGACCATGCCCTGTTATTCTGTAACGTTAAATCACAAGCAATTCAAAAGAATACCTTTTGGAGGCTAAACCTCACCTTGTTGCGGGACCGGGGGATAAAGGAGGCAGTTGAGGATACAGTCCGACAGGCCCTCTCTGAAAATGATACCCAGGACACCACAGTATCAATACTATGGGATACCATTAAAGCAATAGTTCGAGGGAAATTAACTGGAATCTCAGTACATAAGAAAAAACAAAGGGAGGCTCACAGGATATCCTTAGAGCAAAGAATTAGGGAATTAGAGGAGCCCCAGAGACTAAGTTCATCTAAGGAAAGGAACCGGGAGCTTATTAAATTAAAGAAGTCAGTAATATTTTGGATTATGAAGTAGAGAAAAAACAAATGTTTTTAAGGCACAAATTTTATGATGGGGGACCACGGTTCCTAAGGCTAGTAGCTGCCCAATTGTGGGCTCAAAGGGTTAAATCCATCATTATGAAAATTAACAGAACCATAACAGGGGAAACACAGAATACTATTAGGAGCATATCAGAAGCCTTCCTGGATTATTATACTTCCCTTTACTCTGCAGCCCCGCCCCCAGCCACAAAAATCAGGGAATTCCTGGCCTCCCTTGGGTTACCAACTTTATCTGAGGAACAGTGTAACCAATTAAAAGCCCCAGTAACCATTAGAGAAATAGAAATGGAAATAGGAGATTAAAGACAGGGAAATGCCTGGAGTCTGACCGACTCCCGGGTGAATTTTACAAGACCTTCATTAAGACTACTTCCCCGCTGCTGAACAGAGTATTCTCTTTTTTAACAACCAAGGAGGGTACTACCCCACCCTCCTGGAATGAGGCCATCATTTCTGTCATACCAAAACCGGGTAAGGAACCTTCCCTCTACGCATCCTATAGGCCCATATCTGTATTGAACACAGACTATAAAATATTTGCTTCAATTCTGGCTAAACGCCTAGTCACATTTGCCCCCAACAAAATTCACATGGACCAATGTGGTTTTATCCTGGGTAGGCAAGCTCAAGACAATGTCCGGCACACTATATACCTTATAGAACATACCCAATCAAAGAAAATCCGAACACTTTTCCTTGGGTTGGACGCAGAGAAAGCATTTGATATGGTTTCCTGGAGGTTTTTGATGGGGGTACCTACCTCTTTTGTTTTCCCAGACCAATTTTCAGATACCATATTCAAATTCTATAATAAAGCTATGGGATTCATAAGGGTTAATGGTCACATTTCAGAAAACTTTCTCTTGTATAGAGGGACCAGGCAGGGATGCCCCCTCTCCTCCTCTACTTTTCGCCTTCTATATAGAGCCCTTAGCTCAGTATCTCCACCGTTCCCCAGATATCACAGGTATCCAACTTGCAAGCACGGAACACAAGTTGGCCCTGTTTTCTGATGACCTATTGATCTATTTGTCTAACCCGGACTCCTCGATGCCAGCTCTCTTTCAGAAAATTAGAGATTTCTCCCAATTATCCGGCTATTCTTTAAATATAAAAAAGACAGAGTCTCCCTCTATTGGTTAGAACCCCACACCCAAACTTAGGAATATGTTCTTGATTAAATGGGACAAACAAACTATAAAACACTTAGGAATTCAAATCACAAGTGACTTACCCCAGTTATATACCTTAAATTATGATCATTTGATAACCAACCTCAAACAAGACCTAAGGAGATGGAATCTGTTTCCCTCGTTCTACACATGTACCCTCTCATTAAAGATGAACGCCCTTCCTCGGTTCCTTTATCTCTTTCAATGTGTCCCATGTAGTGTACCCTTTAACAAAATTCTTTCATGGCAGAAAGATTTTAGTGCTTTTCAGTGGAACCATAGAAAACCAAGGGTTCATCTAACTAAATTATATCTCCCTAAGGCCCAAGGAGGGGTAACTTTCCCCTCTTTAACTGATTACTGGGCTGCCGCTCAAATGCGTCTGGCATTGTTATGGGGAACTGATACCGATCAGGCTGCCTGGAAACAAATAGATCTAGCCAGGACACTTGCTTTCCCATTGAAAGCATGCTTGTTCTCTTCAGCTCTGTTGAAACAGGCCATGCAATCAGTTCTGGAGGCCACTGCAACTATTTTGGAGGGGTGGAGAAGAGGAACAAAACACAAAACCACACAGCAACAGTTTTGCAAGTACCAATGGTTCCTGGAAACTCCACATTATCAACCTGGACTCAGTGAGACCTAGTATAGAATCCAGGCCACAAGGGGTTTAGTGGCCTCCTGGCAGCTAATGTGGAGTACTACCGTAATAACCTTTGAAGAAGGCCAGAAAAGATTTGCATAGATAGAGAGACAGAGAGATAGACATTATTATTATCAAATCAGAGATTATATTACCAAACAAATTAGAAGTAGAGCAAAAGGGACACAGCTGTGGGAAGATGTTACCCCAGTCACACAAATTTGGAACTCCTCCCAGGGCGAAAAAGCCATCTCTATAATATATAAATCCCTGATACAACAATTAGCCCATTCAATGGAACCTGTAAAGGCAAGTTAGGGAAAAAGAGTTAGCCCAGGTTATCAGTTTCAAGGATTGGCAAAAGGTCTGGAGAGGAACATGGGCCACTACCTTATTCCTAACCTGGAGAGAGTTTGTGTGGAAGGTTTGGGTGAGGTTTTTCCTCATCCCCACGGCTGTTGCATTACGAAGACCTGGAGCATCCTCTAAATGTTGGAGGGAATGTGGAGAGGCTAAAGCATCTCATAAGCATATATTCTATGATTGCCCTAAATTATCCACTTTCTGGAATTTGATTTCCCAACATATAGCATCCATATTAGATTTCCAGCTGTCTCTCCCTGCAATCAATTCAGTAGCGTAGCAAATTCCCAGAGGACCTTGGTGCAAGGCAATGTTACAGGGCCCTTCCCCAGTTTTGAATAAACACCAAAATTATGATTTGGGCCCCTCAAACCTCATGGGCCCGGGTGCCACTGCACCCCCTGCACCCTTGTAGCTACGCCCCGAATCAATTGGTTGCTTGGGATACAACTATCTTATATTTATTGCCCATCCTGCTGTGTGCAGCGTATAAGTCCATTACCAAAAATGGCTCCAAGTGTCTTCCCCCAATGGTCCCAGACTGAAAATCACTGGTGCTTACTATATAGCACAATGAACAGCTCTCATACGCTTTGCATAATAGACTGGAAGCATTCAACTCTCATTGGACAAGATGGGAGCTGATTCAAGACCAAATACATTAATTTGAGGGAGATGGAGTAGACACGGCCTTCCATGAGACCCCCCCCGGGATCTTGGGCTTGCCTCAGAGATCTTCCTTGGTAGGGATTCCACAAGACAGAACCAGTATTGAGTTGATGACACTTCCTTCTATCCTAACCTAATGTAATTACTAAATGGGGTCTCCTAGAGACCCTCTGCTCACATTTCTTTTTTAGTTCCTGATGTTTAGCCCACATAGTTTTTTGTATTCATTTTCGTGGCTTAAGTTTGTACAGCCACTCTCTTTAATATGGTTGTATTAAAGGATTGACTGTATTGAATCTTTCTAATAAATGAATGTGGATTTATAAACTTATACAATAAAGGAAGTATAAAAAAAAAAAGCATTTAGTACCGCTTCCTCATTCTGGTCTTGTTCTTTTCTATGGGCCTGTTCCTTAGCACCTGATCTTTTCATGGATTCTGTCTGCTGACCCCTCGATATGATTCTCTCCTGATCCACCATATCCTCCCTGTTGTGTGAGGCCCAGGGGCACTAGTTGAAAGTTTGCCCCTGCTCCATACACAGGTTACATATGAAAGGGTTTGGACACTGAGAACGTATGCGGCCGTAGTCACAACACAAATTGAATCTAGGTTTATCGCAAACCACACACAAATGTGATCGCTCCTCACATTTATGGCATGATTTTGGTTGCCCAGGGTAGAAACACAAACCTCTGTCTATACACAGATAAAAACTACTAAGCAGGTAACTGACATCAGTATTAATATTGTGCAGTTTAAATTTAAAGGGACACTGTCAACCTTTTTTGCATCATATTATTTTAGATAAAAACACACATTTTATGATTGCTTAATTCCTTTAAAATTCATTGATGTTAGGCACTTGATGTTAGGCACTGGGCGCCTTACCATGCGCCACACCAGTGACCCGGGTTCGGGAACTACCTTGGGTCATCAGGGAGCCAGCACAGGGGGGAGGGAGGGAGCAGGATTGAGCAGCCGAAAGGCAGCTCCCCTCCACGGGTGGTTGTCTGCCCTTCCAGTAGTGGGTGGAAGTTCAATGGGTTGCGTAGGTGGGAGAGGGCGGCGGCGATTGCCAGGGGTGGGATGGAAGGGGCCAAGCCAGTACCCGGTGTGAGTGTACACCTCCACACACATGCACATCTGCCAGGATCCCGGGTCGGGGCGAAAACCAGGGAAAAAGCACATAAAAATCTAAATAAAAAATGTATTAATGTTGCTTATTGTTTTATCTGCCTCCTTGTTTACTAGAACTGAAATGCATGGTAGTGGATAGCTATGCCTAGAATATAAGTAGGAAAAACCCAAATCACAACGGAACGAAGAAATGGGAGAGCTCTTTGGGGCGACTCCTTCTACAGGTAGAGAAATAAATCTGAAGTTAGAGGGCAGAGTGGAGTATGACCATGCAGCAGAGATTTGAATTTCATTCTAGGATTCCATAATTAGCATAAAATTCTACTCTCCAGGGCAGCTTAAACCAGCAGACTGATTTGCAGTGATTAGGCAGAGTGAGGAATTCCTGAGGTTTGAACAGGAAGAATTTTCTAGCCCTCCTTTCCCAGTCACCAAAAACTAATTAGAAATATAAATGAAAACATTTTCTTTAAAATACTCTGCAAAATGCAGAGTTGTGTACGATAGCAAAGTGCTACTTATTATTCTGCGCAGACCATCTGAAAGAGTTAATTCAACAACACTCATCCACAGAACTGTCAGCAAAAGCTGACAGCTCTAGTTTGAGCTGAGAGACAAAAACAGAAACATGAAAAGATAATTAAACTGTGACAGCTTCCATTACAAAATGAAGAATAAAGACATGGTTCGTTGTTGAAGAAGGAGGGCCACTGCCAGAATGCAGCATTCAGACTGTGAAGGAGACTTAGATGGCGACGAGCCTAAAGGTGCTGAAGATGGGGAAGTCACTGGGGCTCTATAGGCTGCATCCCTGGGTCCTCAGGTATGTGAGGCAGGCATTAGCCTCTGCATAAGAACAGGGACAGGGGAGACTCAAGCAACTATAGATATGTCATCCTGACTTCCACTGTAGGGAAGCTGCTGGAGACTTATGAAATAGCTGTTGGTAGCCTTCTAGGAGAATCACAGTCTCCAGGACAGTAAACAATATGGCTTAGTGAAAGGGAGGTTCTGTCAAATGAACCTCATAGAATTCTAAAAGTGGAGCCTGCCCCATGGTGCTGAGGGTTGAGGCACTGGACGCCACACCTCGTGCCACGCCAGTGACCCGAGTTCAGGAGTGAGCTTGGGTCACTGGGGGTTTGCTGGTGGGACGGCCAGGAAGTTGATTGTAGCAGCTGATGGGCTGCTCTCAGCTCCTGGACCAGGGAGGATCAGTCCCTCACTCTCAGCTGACACCCAGTGGAGGCCGACTGTCAGAGCAGAGTCCAGGGCTGACTTAGGGAGGGTAGAGGTCACTTCCAGGAGGGCGTGCATGCCTCCACATGTGCGCACTTGCCGAGCGTCCATGCTCCGGGGGGAGAGGAAAGAAAACTACAAAAAAATGCATGCCTCCCCATGGCCATTTGTGACAGCTCCCTCAAGGGGGAGCCCAATGAAGGAGTAGGTGTCCACAAGGAGCAAACAGCTGTATAAAAAAAAAGAATTCAATAGTATCCCAGGCAGTGGACAAGGGACAGACAGTGGACATCCTATATCTGGACTTTGGCAAGCCCTTTGACTCAGTGCCTCACAGACATCTTATGAAGACATTAGGTGCCTTGAAGGTTGGGGAAGATATAACAAGATGGGTGGAGAACTGGTTGAGGGAGGAACCCAAAGGGTAATGCTAAATGGAAGGCACTCTGCAGTTAAGAGGGTGACTAGTGGGGTGCCCCAGGGGTCAGTTTGGGGTCCTGTGCTCTTGAATCTGTTTATATGTGACATTGGAGGACACAGGGCTAAATATGCCTTTCGGCAGAAACTAAGATATGTGGCAGGGCAAACAGTGAAGAAGAGGTTAAGGACAAATGACCTAAAGGAATTGGAAATGTCCATGTTCTAGAAAAAACAAGCATTTGTCAATGCCAAATGTTTGCTTGCTGGCATTGGCATTGGTAGTGTAGGAGTTAGAGAGCTGCATAATAGGAATGGCAGTGAAGTATTAAACTGAATTATAAAAAGGTTCTCAGAAATTCTGCAATCTGATTGGCTGTTAGGATTCCAACAGCCTTACATTAATCCATGTTATACTGTCATGTAGAGCCTGATCACAATGGCACATGGATTCATCCTGTCAACATTCCATCCTCTAGCACTGCTGAATGATTGGAATGATGCATTCTGATTTTGAAGCAGCATTCTTAAACTGTTGGTGGAAGAACTATTTTATTAAAAATCTCCCTCTAAATGAGGAAAACATTCAAAAAAGTATTCTTGTAACCCTCTTCTTTTGGAACAATTTTTATAATAGCAATAAGGCACTCCCAGGAGTTAGATTAACAGTTACAGTAGTTAATCACCCCCTAGGGACAATATGGCACTTGGATGCACCTCGTGCCACATTACACTCCTAGGGGGGTGATTAACAGACTGTTAATCTAACCCCTGGTCATGCCTTATTGCTTAAGCCAACCCCACCACCACCCTGCAGAGACTGACAGGCATTGGGGTGTGCCTTTGGGTCGTCAGGCATAACGGCCACGCCATTTCACCACACCCTACCCTTCAGACACTGACAAGTGTCACGGTGTCCCTTGGGGTCTTTGGCTCTTATGCTCACCCCATTCCATCAGGGAATATGGTGAGATGGGTCCTGTATAGAAGAATGGGGTGAACTTTGGGGTCGAAGAGTCCAAGGCACACCTCGATGCCTCTCACTGGCTGCAGGATGTGGAATGGTGTGAGCATTACAGGCGAGAATCCCAAGTCACACCCCGATGCCTGTCAGTCTTTACAAAGTGAGGCATTATGGTCAGAAACCCTAACGCCTCAGGTGTTCGTTGGCATTTTCACTCCAAATTTTCAACATGGGCTTTTTGTGACCCCCACCGTATGAACAGTTGCAATATCAGCTTGTTAGCCGAAAGCTGATTTTGCACAGCGATTACGCCATTTGGCACCACAGGTGCGAAAACACATTTTGAACAGGATGTGAAAAATGACAGCTGTACTGTTCACGGGGAGGTGCAAAAAATGGCAATGTTGAAAATCTGCAGTGAAAATATTAAAAAAACTGGTGAAGTCATGAGCGTACGTGGAAAATGCGCAACGCACAACCGTAATGCAATTAGTTTGGGGATTTTTTAGGGCAGATTGTCAACACAGGGATTTTTGAACCTCCGCTCATGAAGAGTGTCACTGTTTTTTCTTAATCTGTCCTGAACAGTGATTTCCCACAGCGACCATGCATTTCTGTGCTGGAAGTGCGAAAACACATTTAGGACATACATGGTGTGAAAAATGACAGCTGTACTGTTCATAAGGAAGTGTGGAAAAATGCCAGTGGTTAAAATCTGGACTGTCAATATTTAAAATAATTGAACTTACGAGGGTGCGTGGAAACTGCGCAATGGTCGCTTGTAACACAGTCATTTTATGGGCTTTTTTCACCAAATTTTTAACATAGCCATTTTAACACCTCTGCTCATGAACAGTGTCACTGTGATTTTCTTAATCTGTCCTGAACATTGATTTAGCACCGACTGCATGCATTAATGCGCTACATGAAGTGGAAACATTTGGAAGGATGTGAAAATGACAGCTGTACTGCTCATAAGGAGGTGTGGTAAAATGTTAATGTTGAAAATCTGGAGTGAAAATGTTGAAAATTTGCAAACTTTCTAGTAATGCGAGGCAACAACAGCATACTGTGAAAATAGTAATTTTGGGGAATTTTTTCACCAAAATTTTAATATAGCTATTTTAACACTTACTCATGAACAGTGTCACTGTGATTTTCATAATCTGTCCCTAACATTGATTTCAGAACACCGATTGGCGCCTATTCTGCGCTACATGCGTGGAAACACATTTTGGGCGAGATGTGAGAAATGACAGCTGTACTGCTCACAGGGAGGTGTGGTAAAATGGCACTGTTGAAAATCTGGAGTGAACTTATTGAAAATTCGCGAACTTACGAGCGTGCCTAGGAACAGCGCAACGCATGCTCGTAAAACAGTCATTTTTGGGAATTCTTTCACAAAATTTTCAACATAGGGTTTCTGGGGCCTAACTCATGAACTGTGACACTGTCGTTTTGTAAATCGGCCCCAAAAGGTGGTTCCGTGCAGTGACCGCAAAATCACCTTTTGGGCCCGATTAACAAAATTACAGTGACAGAATTCATGAGGTGGGGTCCCAAAAACTCCATGTTGAAAATTTGGTGAAAAAATTCCGAAAAATGCCCGAGATATGCACCAAAGTTGAAAAATCCCTATTTATTACATTATACAGTTTACCGGTATTTCTTCAGTTCGCGGTCGGCTTTGAAGAGTGCAGACGTGTTCCCGTCCACGAAGATCGTCCGCCCCAGACTCCAGAGGTAAGTATGGGGTGAGGTGGGGGTGTGGGGAGGCAGGATGCGCAGAGGGTGGGTGCGGGCGCCAAGCAGTGCATGATCATGCACACGAAGGAAAAGGAACCTGAAAACACAGTACTAAATGGAGGGTTAGGTTAGACCAGATCTTAGATGTTACAGACCTCAGGCTACCATAAGTGACAGCTTCAAGAAAACTGCCCAGTGCAATCAGGCATATGGGAAAGTCAGCAGGAGGCCAGAAAGCACAGCTGACAAAATATCAGTCTGAGACAAAGCTCTGGGGCTTGGGCTTCTACTCTATGAGTTGTCACAATAAATTTATTTGCACCTTCCTTTGGGCTGTGTATGGACTTTTTTGATTTGTGTTCAACTGCCATTTGGAATTCTCCTGAGTGCAGCTTCCTGCTTTGCTGGTTCCTCCCTCTTTTGATGCTGCACCCACCTGCTTTTCTGACCAATGTGCAGCCCTGTGTGTTTGGTGTGCACAGGCATGGCATTTTCTAGTAGAAGAAAGAAAGTGATCTTGCCCCTCTGTAGGTCCTTGGTGAGGTCACACATAGAGCACTGTGCACAAAAATGGCATCCTCACCTCACAAAGGACAATGATCCCTTAGAGTTGGTCAGGAAAAGAGAGCAATCAAAAGAATACACAGGTAGCAGGGGAAGGCCTATAGGAAAAGACTAGCTGACCTGAATATGTACTCTCTGGAGGCCAGATTGGAAAGGGGCTATATGACTGAAACTTTTAAAAATCTGAAGGAAATAAACAAGATAGACTGGCAACAACAGTTCAGGTAATGTAAGAGGTGTGTGACAAGAGGGTATCATTATAAGCTGGTTGGGGGGGGGGATTCAGAAAGGATGTGAGGAAATAAGATTATATATTTCAGAGAGGGTGATGGACAGGAGGAACCGTCTACCCGATGGTTGGTAAATGTCAAGACTGTTCCAGGTTTTCAGAGAGGTGGGATAGACACATGGGTATAGTGAAAATAACAGAGGATTGAGAAGGGTTGCGTGGTGCCATTCAGCTCACAAAACAGAGCTACAAGTTGCAAGCACTGCGTAGGCCCTACCAGTGCTAGACTGGTGGGGACTCGGGTAGGGATCAGGCAGACTTAGTAGACCGAGGGTCTTTTTCTGCCTGTAAAATTCTGTTTCTTAAGCAGTAAGGCAAGACCAGGGGTTAGATTAACAGTCTGTTAATCACCGCCTGGGGTGTAATGTGGCATGCGGCGCAGCCAAGTGCCATATTGCCCCTTGGAGGTGAATGACTGACTGTTCATCTAACCCTGGTCATGCCTTATTGCTATTATTAAAAAACTGATTTCAAAAGAAAAGTGTTAGAAGTGGACCTTTTGAATGTTTTCCTCATTGTGGGGGAGATTTTTAATAAAACAGTTCACCTACCACCTGTTTAAGAATGCTGATCAGAATCAAAATGCATCATTCCAGTCATTCAGCTGTGCAAGAGAATGGAATGCTGACAGGAAGAATTCATGTGCCATGGTGAACAGACTGTACATGACAGAGTAACCGAGATTAATGCAAGTAGTCTGGGGACACAAGCCTGGAATTTTTGGCGATGTAGCACCCCCCCCGTACAGAAAGCAACAACTATGTTAGTTTGATAGAAGTGTCCCTTAGGTACTTTTCTAGCATGGATGTGGTTTTGTAACGTGGTAGCAAGGTATGCCAAAGCAAGATTTTTGTACCCATGTCAAAACAACATTTTGCACAAGTGAAAAGGCCACAAAAATGTATTAAAGTTGTCAAGACAGGTTTATAGGTTATTACGAGTTAGGAAGTCAAGGACCTACTGCATGTATAACTCATCACTTGTTAGTGGTAATACCTACATTTCTCTTTTCCCATGTACTTATCCAGTGCTTTTTTGAAGGATGTCATTGAATTACTTGTTACCACCCATTCTGGTAATCTATTCCAGATCAATACAACTCTCTGGTTGAACCATTTTGTTCCTTTAACAGTATTAGCTACCTTGCCCTGTAGTTGTAAGCTGTGAGCTCTAGTTCCTTTAGTTATGTTCCTCTTACCTGTGTTTTCACAAACAATACCATCTTTCATTGCTCTGTATACTAGGCAGAAAGTAAAAATGATCAATAAAATGGGATTTAAACAATTTATTTTAAAAGACAAAAACAAATTTTAGTCACGCAAAAGGTTTCTTTGACACAAATAATTATTAATTTATTTTAAAGGAAAGCTGTCCTGATCGTGCCCTCCCGCCCCAGCCAAGCTTACCCTCCGGTTAAGCTTTTAATGTATGTTGCAGCATTTTTCTCGCGCAGCACCATACATTATTTTAACTTTTTAAAGTCGGAACCTGGAAGTATGGCGCGCATAGGGGAGGCTCCATTATCTCTAAAGGTGTGGCAATGCACTGCTCGCTTCAACAGAAAAGTGTTGAAGCAAGCAGTGCATCGCCGCACCTGTAAAGATAATGGAGCCTCCCCTACATGTGCCGTACTTCTGGGTTCAAACTTTTTAAGTTAGAATATCAGTATGTTGCGGCATGAAAAAATGCCGCAACATACATTAAAAGTTTAACTGGAGGGTAAGCTTGGCTGGGGCAGGAGGGCATGATCAGGGCAGTTTTCCTTTAAAAGACAAAAACAAACTTCAGTCGTACAAATGGTTTCTTTGACACACATTATTAATAAGGCTCATTACTTAAAGAATGTTGGCCTTGTAGTTTGTATTGATAAATGCACAGATTATTCATCGACACAAAAGTCTGAAATACTGTATTCATTATTTTAGAAGCCAGGCATACTATTGCACACCATGGTGCTAGCAAAACACTAATATCCAATCGACTCCCTCTCAGCGATGGGCAATATGACAGTATATATGTGTGTCTAGCCTTTTTCAATATATTTGTCCTACGCTACATGTCTAAGTCTGAATCATCTGTAGTATCAGACTTATCTAGATCCACACTGCCAACTTTATGGTGATTGTAACAGTCCTCACCACCAGTACACAAGCACGCCCGTGTGCACGCCATGCTGTGCATGGAACAACTGCTGTTGCGCTCACACTTGGCTTTTTTACACCCACATGTAAGGAGTTCCAGGAGTGCTTCAGGGGCAGGTGTCTCATTGTTGGAGAAATGTGTCGATTCTTGTTGTGATCCCAGCCATTTCCAATTGGGGCTAGGATGTCAGGCTGAGTCTCCAGGGCATGGTTCCAGATAAGGGTCTGGTAATTTGCGTTCTTGATATGTTGCAGAAGACTATCAGAAGTTGGGGGAAGGGATTTATTCCGGGCCTGTCTGCAACAGAAAAGCCTATATTGCACACCATTTACATCCACTGAGTTAGCCGTTGGATAATAGAGAAGGGTTATCAGAAGTTCTACTGATTTCAACTGCGCAGGAGGTATATCTACCGTAGAGCCAAACTTGGTAAGGCTTCTAAATTTGTGTGGCTTCTTCCTGACAAGCTTCCATGGCTTTAATTTGCCAAGCCTTGCAAGACTACCGGTTGAACCACACCCAGTCGGTGTGTGTACTGCTGGCAACATTCTGCATTGTTGTTGGCTAAGTTTAGCAGCTACGGTGAGGGGTTGGTATAAACCTGGCATTATCCTTCACACCAGTATGAAACCAAAGCTCTTGAGTTGCTTCCAACTTAGGAATAAAATGTACACAGAGAACTGCAACATCAGTGTCTAGAGACCACACCACTACGTGAGGGTATTCTTGTGAAGCATGTGTAACAGGAAGTAGAAGCTGAGAAACTGCTTCTTCGTGCGATGAGAATAGATCTTCTTGGTCTACAGCTCCATCTGAAGTAACCATGCGATCAATGAGGACATCCTTGAATCCACCTGTAATAACCATTTTCTGATCTGGGCCAAGTAAACTTTCTGCCATATCACACCATGGTACTGACAGGAATTTTACCAGATGTTCTTTATTCTTGGAATTTCCCAATGAACTTACTCCACTGCATTGGGATGGGTGTTTTGGGACCATGGATTCTGACTTCATTGCTTTGTGAGGATTGCCTTCATGTATGCTGAAAAGCTTTAATTGAATTTTTGACATCATATAGATCAACGACAATATCTACTCAAGTGCAGCTCTCATAACTCTATAGAGGCTGGCGTACTGTTCTAAAGACCAGCTCAGCAAGTTCTCCAAAGCTACTTGCATCGCCTTGCTCAACCATTTGTATAACAGCCATGCCATCCACTATCCAAACTGTGGGCATGTTGGATGCTGGCAGTTGATACATTGGCTCTGCTTCTTTTTCTAATTCAGGCAACAGATTACTCTTTACAGTTTTGTTCAGGGTACCATCAGAGTGTGCTAGAGCATATGGAACTGTGGAAAGCTAATGTGTAAAAACTTCCTTCAGATCAATCTCTCTTGTTTGCACAGCTACTACAAGACGGCTAAACAACTCCCTGTCTCTATTAATAGTCACTGTCTTATTACTACTAACTTTCACTTTGATCGTCTTGCTTAGAGATGCAAATGTCTTGATGTTGAGCTTGTGCAGTGGTTCAAAGAATCCAGTGGTATTTGAATTTAGTCTGTCTTCCACAGACTGTTACATTGCTATGATTCCTGTATCATTTGCAGCAACAAGCTTGGTGGCAGCCTCTGCTGGTGCAATAATGTCAGTTGCAATGTTGTTGAGTGCTATCAAGTCAGCATTCAAATCAAATGGGTTTGTCATGGAGTCGGTGATTGCGTTAACAATCTTATTTACATCTCCTTCATCTTGTTGCATGTGACATGGTACAGCCTCCTTGTGTTTTCCTTGTGAAATGTCTGAGTCTACCATATCACACTTTATCTTCATGGAAGTTGTGATAGCTGAGCTCTCATGAGCAGTGATTAACCACCTAGCCAAGGCTCCTGGTTTGAAATGAAACTCACAATGCCCCCTTTTACTTTACTATCACAGTTTACAGTTTGTTCAAGTGCCAGGTCTGTCCAGACTTTGCTGAATTTATTTCTAGACCAAGCTACAGTACAGCATGATTTCCTTGCATAAACTGCTCATGAATTTAGGGGGCACAATCTGGCAGAAGCTTCATATCACTGATGTACACAGATACCCAGCGGGCATAGTTGGTGCGGTCAAAGGCAAAAAACAGTGGTAGCATCTTTACAACCACAGCAAGATGCAGGTCCCAGTTGCTTTCACAGTTTGCTCTAATGAACCACATTAGGATGTTAACCATTTCGATGTAATCATCTCAGAATGCAAATGTTTGGGAAGTTGTTTTTCCAAAATTGCGGAATCTGTGCAATGCATCCTGTACATTCTTGAGGGCATCACCCAGCTGAGAAAGTGTTTCTGTTAGGCTTGTTGCATCATTGTTTGATACCGCATTTGACATTCCTGGAGCTTGGTGTTGATGAGGTCTACATCACAATCAATCTCATTGTCTTGTACCCAGTTACAAAATGCCTGCCACCTCAGTCTGGATAGAGCCTCCATTACAAGCTTGTGCACCCTCACTCCACGGTTGTATGATTTGCCTTTAAGTAGATTGCTTGCTGTGTTGCTACCATGCACCTGTGATTCTATGAGGATGTCTTCCATACCACTCTCTTCATACTTCTTTCTAATTACAGCCAGAAATGTCTGTGCTATGTGGGAACCATCCATTCTCAAGACTGTTTTCTGGAAATTCCTTCAGCCACCTCCACTGAATTTCTTTGGCCTTACAATATATAGCCTTGTCAAATGTCAAGACACTGTAATGTTGGCCAAGTGTCCTAGACAGCTTGCAGATGTTCTTCATTACAATGAAAACTGTACTCCATTCAGTAGTTGATGCTGGCAGCATTAGACAGTACCAAACAGATGTTAGTGTTAGCATGGTAGATGAAATCATCACATTAAAAGTTGCCCATCCTGGTACTTGCTGAGCATTCACCTTTCCAAACTCAACCTCAAATAGCTTGGTTGGGCAGCATCTTAGAATTAGCCATTGCAGATCAAGGTTGGCAGCTTGTCGACTAGCCTTAACATCAGTATGCCAGTTACTTTTTACTTTTCCCACAAGATTTGGTGTAGGGTGTCTGCCATGAGGACTGTACTCCAGAATGGCTTGGCACATTGTAGGAGTTTCAAGTGATCATGTTAGCAGTGCTACTTTCTTTGTTTGAGCCTGAACTGCCACTGTGCCAAAGCTGCCTTCTGGAATTGTGAGAGTCTGATGCTGCTATACTACAGTAGTTGTGGAATGGGTTCTGTGCTTTCCATCTAACATTTCCTCATGTATATCGTTATTGTCCCAGACACCTAAACAAACTCCCCATGCTGTGTGTTTGATGGAATTATGACATTGTCCCCGGTAGCTTTTTCATGCTGATCCATTGCAATAGCTGTGTTAGTTCTCTCCAGGGCTTCATAACTGACACAGTGTGCTAGCTTGTGCACCATTGTTACTACCTGTTTAGAGCATGTCATATGGCGTATAGGCATTGCAAGCCCAACATGTTTAGGTGTACACATTGTCCCTCTGGATACTATATGAATGAAGTCCTGACCAACTTGATATTTGACTGTGAAGGGTCTCGTTAGTGGCTATTACTAAAGGACTGCCATCTTCAATAGATTCATTGCCAACATCCCCTTGGAATACCCATTTCAGGAACCTATACACATTGTCAGGAATCATGTCTTATGTGTGTTCTACATTGATGGTGGAATTATCTATTGGATTAATATCCAGTCCCTCACACATTTTGAGTTCACTATGGAGGACCTGTGCTGCATGAAACAGGGTAGATGCAGTCAAATATTTATCTTTATTTTCAGAAGAAGGGAGAGGGTTTTCCTCTTCATACTGTTGCTTTGAATGCAACCGGGAAGCTATGTTGATGACATCTTCCAAAGACACAGCACTGCTATACACAAGCTCTGGTTTACTTGGGTCATGCTGCATTTGAAAAATGATTTGGTCACCAAAATATTTTATTAGTTTCTTCTTTACCTTCTCACTTTGGTAACTCTCACTGCTAGGAACTTTGCATTTCAGAATATCCCAGTATCTCTGTAACAGGTAAGACATGGACAAGGTTTTTCTGCTGAAAACAAGGTCATTCTCAATTTTTAGAAATCAGATCAGTGAAACATGCTTTATACACAGACTCATCTTCCTAGTCAGTGGATAGTGAAAATTTTGTCTGTATGTTTCTTTTGCTGATGAAAGTACTATGGCAGTCTTTGTGGTACTTTGCTTCAAATTCTATTAAGTCCAGTCCAGCTATTCACTTTAAGACTGTCATCTTCTCTGGCTTCAGCTGAAGGTTAACATCTGTGATAGAGTTTTGTCTTTTTTTGTGATACATCTTCTGGCATGCTATACACAAACTCCAGTTAACAGGCTGGCGAGTTGATCGCCTACTCTGTGAGCTTGAACACTGACCAGTATTAGTAGAAAAGCCAGGAGTTGAGCTTCTTCCTCAACCTTCAAAATGCTTCAGGTTTGTTTTGCTGGTGTAGGACCAATGACATTGTGCATGATAATGTACTGTAGGCAAAGCTAATAATGCGTCAATGTCTAATGGCTACAAACGTTGATAAACATGGTCTTTTCTAACAAGGCATGCATTATAAAATGTTTTTAGTCATACAGGGGTTGCAGTCCTCAAGTGTTCCTGTGTTATTTGACAGTTGATACACCTGGACCAGTCACTAGTCAGGCGGGTTTTCTTGGTGAGGAGGGTCAAAGTCTCAGCAGGGTCTTCAGCCATTTTGTTGCCTCTCAGTTGTTATTACCTGGAAAAAAAAAAGAGAAATGTTATTAGAAATATTTGTATTAGTACGTTATTCATCTTGTAAAATTATAAGAAGAAACACCCTTTGTCCATGTTTTATAGCTGTAAAACATGATGCTGAAATAAGCTATTTTTTTTATAAATTATATAGTGTAAGGGTTCATAAATTACACATATAGACAAAACAACAAGCAGAGAACATATTAAAAGTAAATTTGCCATAATGAAATCAATATAGAATGAAAACACTGTAAAATTATACACATTAAAGGAAAGTCATTATTTCAACTTTTTCAAGGAATTCATGAAGGCAATTTGACATGATTTCGAAAAGCATCCTTATTTCTCAAAGTTACCTCTGCATAATACCACATCCCCCTAAAATCACTCTTGGGGGTTCATCCCTTCATTAAAAAAGTGTTAAATATTTTCTGTAGGGAAGGTGCTACCAATTTCAAATTTAGGCGTGGTTTTCCATTTGGTCCCCCAGACTAAAGGCTGTCAGTCAGAGTGCTGACAGCCAATCAGAATAGAGCATCTTTGAGACCTTTTTTAAGGCTGCCTGATGTAGTAAGGACAGACTTCCTGGCATTACATAAAAGAAGTCTATGGAATCCGAAAGAGGCATTTTACCGATGTTACTTTGCAGTTACTGTGTGAGGGCTACTTTCATGCCTCACATAGTAAGCTTGGCAGTAAACAGCAACAACAGACAACCTTTATCCACTTCTACAACCCAAAAAAAAATTTCATTTCTGTAGCTGGTTCTATCTAAATTAACTATTTCAAACTGACACTGACACTCGAATTGGCACCAGACATTATAAGAGCCACATCACATTCCATCATGGCCTGAGTCATGTCACATTTCAGTGGTCTCAAAAGAATGCCAATTCACAAGTAAAATAAAGCATATTCAATCACAAGAAAGCAGTGTACACATGTATGAAACACATACAAACAGAAGAGAGAAAGAAATAAGTGCCTCAGCTGGGATGTGAATGCAGGCCACCCAGAATACCATTCTGGTTGCACAACCCACTGTGTCACCAAGGCAACTTGAAACTGAGCCACCCCAGAGCACACTTACTCTTTCTCCAATGCACAACCTGGTGCTGCACAGATAGTTGCATTTTCAATCACAAGTGTGCAGTGTACACATTTATGGAACACATACAAACAGAAAAAAGAGAAAGAAATACGTGCTTCAGCTGGGACTTGACCCCAGGCCACCCAGAATATAATTCTGGTTGTGCTACCAGCTGTGCCACCAAGGCAACTGGAAACAGGGCTGGCCCACAGCACAATTCTCTTTCTCCAATGGACAGCCTAGTGCTGCACAGATAATTACATGTTCAATCACAAGTGTGCAGTGTGCACATTTATAGAACGCATACAAACAGAAGACAGAAAGACAGATAAGTTTCTAGTTGGCTTGGTGGTGCAGCTGGTAGCGCAACAAGAATGGTATTGCAGGTGGTCTGGGTTCAAGTCCCAGCTGAGGCACTTATTTATTTCTCTCTTTTGTTTGTATGTGTTCTATAAATGTATACACCATACGCTTGTGATTGAAAATGTAATTATATGTGCAGCACCAGGTTGTACATTGGAGAAAGAGTAATGTGCTCTGGGATGGCCCAGTTTCCAGCTGCCTTGGTAGTGCAGCTAGTAGTGCAACCAGAATGATATTCCAAGTGGCCTGGGTTCAAGTCCCAACTGAGTTACTTATTTCTTTCTCACTTCTGTTTGTTAAAATAAAACATATCCATTTAGTGGTGAAATGCTTGTCTCTACCCTCTTCTGGGTTTACTGCTCCTTGGTTTCCTTCTAAAGTAGGGGGACATACACAAACAAGCCATGATTAATGGCTCCAAAAAGGCTATGATCACAGCTGCTTCTACCACCACCACCCCCCCTCCCCACTCCCAGTTGGCAGCTGCTTCTTGGATCTCCCTCAGTAGAGGCCGGGGACACACAGAAATAGGTTGTGATTGATGGCTACTCCAAGGCACCCCAAGAGTGATATATACTCCTTGGCCTCCTCGGTAGAGGGGGACATACTCAAGCAGGCCATGATCGACAGCTTCTCCTAGGCCCCTCCCTCATCCATGAGTACTCATCTGTAGAGGCTTATGTACTTGCTCCTAGGTCTCTCTCTTTAGATGGGAACATACACAAACAGGCCACGATCTGCTGCTACTCCTTGCCCCCTTCCCCACTGATCGCTGCTGTTCCATGGTTCCACTCCCTGAAATCGGGGACTACTCCTCTCCCCCTCCCCATTAGTACTGTTCCTTGGTACAGGGGGACATTCTTTCTCCTCAGTCCCTCTCTTTAGATGGGGACATACACAAACAGGCCATGATCAGTGACTACTCCTAGACTACCTACCCCCGATCACAATTGCTCCTTGGTTCCACTCCCTGAGATTGGGGGCTACTCCTCGCACACCCCCATCAGTGGCTGCTCCTTAGTTAAGGGGAACATGCTTGCTCCTCAGTCCCCCTCTTTAGATGGGAACATACACAAACAGGCCGCGATCAGCTGCTACTCCTAGCCCCCTCTGCCTGCTCAAGATCATCAGCAGATCCTCAGTCCCCCCCTTCAGTGAGGGAGCATACTCAAGCAGGCCAAAATTGGCAGCTGCTCCTCAGTCTCCCAGGACTCAACGGCTGTGGTTGCTCACAACTGGCAATCAGGTAGGTAGTCAGGCTTCAATAATTTACCTATTTCTTATATTGGAACTAATGACTGTATTCATAAAAACATTACTGCATACAAGGTAGAAGAAATCTAAATTGCTGCAATTTTTCTGTTACTGATTGACAATAGTACAATAATATGAACTATAGAAGTGTGGGAACAGAGTTGTCAGGGGCTATGAAAAGCACTGCTGTCTGCACTAAACAAAACGTTAGTACACGAATAGGGAGACTGGCTGCTTTTTATCTAAGAATGAAAGCTTGCTTCTTTATCTTATTGTTATGAAAAAAACAGTTTTTGAAGATATTTAGTAAATGTTTTTACTCTGTAATTAGGAGAGCTTGCTATTCTTTTTTTTTTTATTTTGCTGTGTGTTGTCCTGGTTCACTTGGCTGTATTTAGTTGTGCAGCGGGGTTTGTTTTGGATGTATGTTTCACCGCTTCAGGCAGACTTCACCTATGGCTCCTATTAAGGCAGAAGGCCCGAGTGGGAACATGTGCGTGTTTCTTTTATATTATAAGTTAATAGGGTGTCTGAGGATTGTCTATTATGGCATAAGAGACTCTGAGCCTGAGGTTTGGGCAAGATGACTGCAAAGCGAAGTTGAGCAGTTCTGTCTGCCCAAACCTCACAAGAGGAGTCTCTTATACCATAAGAGACACCCTCCAGAGGCCCCATTATCCTATTATAAATCACTCTGGTGTAGCTTGTGTGATTTATAATAAGTTTAGAGTATTTTTTTAATACTATTGTACCATCCTCCCCTGGCACTAAAGCACTACCTCCTAACTCTCCTGCATGAGAGTGTAGTACTGTAACTAACTGAGGCACTATATTTGCTGACTGCAGCAACCAGTATGTGTCAACTCCTGATAAAATGTGTGTTTTCAGCCTGCAAAAAAAAAAGGAAGTTTATACACTGCATTAAAGAGCACTTTTCCTGGTAGAAAATACAAAAGGTCAGAAAAGGATTTCTTCTCTCTCTCTGCCTCTACACATTGCTCCTGCTACCAGTGAAATTACTCCCCAACCCCAACAGCTCTGTCTATTTCTCGTCCTTGCTCTTCCCTTAACCCTGGCTTCTTACCTTGCCCTCTGTGCCTCACCTTTAAACATAACTGCAATTGGTTAGCCCTCTTGTATCTGATATCATTAGCTAACAATTATATATTGCAGTGCACTCTCTTGAATGTGTCATGTATTTATCGCACTACTGTGTAACCTACCTGCTTGTTATTTCATAAACCTGTGGTTGTATCTGTCTGTATCATAATCCTGTGGATCACTGAACACTGCATATCAATTTTTCCATTGTAACTGTCATTCCTATGTTAAAGCACTGTACTGTATATATACTGTACTTCCGAGTCGCCCCTGAAAAAGGGACTGCAATTGCCTCAGTGGACTTACCCAGTTACCAAAACTCAAATAAATAAATAAACAAAAGGCGCCAAGGACCATTACTTGTCCCAGAGTCCAGTGGTGCTCAAAAATCCTTTTTTTTATTGTAGGGTTTTTGGAAGGGAAGGAATCATAGTTAGGATCTGTGGAGCCAAGAGCCTGATCTCTTCCACTTCCTGATTCAGAGTCCCTTCCCGTGCTCCCACATTTTGTAATGCAACAGTCGGGAGAGCATGGGGTCGCGACCCATAGACTTCAATGGTGCTAAATACTTTAGAGAGCTGATTCCAACAAATTTATTTATTTATTTATTGAATTTTCATGACTGGGTTGGCTCACCACTAATGGTTGTCCCTTTTCTAGGGGCTACCCAGAGAACAGAAGAATATAATACATACAATCAGGTGATCCAGAAGAAATACAATACATACAGTCAGGTGATACAGGGTTACAAGAAGCAGACAAGAGAATGAGGATAACAGTACAGGCAAATATTCAAATCGTACACCATAAGTGCAACACTTGAAAGATTTAAGGATTTAAGGCATGATTTAATGTAGGTTAAGGTGAGAAGGGGGGGGATGGGTGTTGTGATTAGGATCGGTGGTGATTATCCTATACCCTCACAGTGGCATAAGCTTGTCCTGAGCAAATGGGACTTAAGCCTAGTGCGAAAGATTGGTAGCAAGGGGGCTTCCTGTACTAGAGGTGGGAGAGTGTTCCACAGTTTAGGGGCTGTGAGAGTGAAGGCATTGCCTCCCTTGTGAGTCTTGATTCTGGGGATTGCCAGTAGGGACTGACCCGGGGTCCTGAGCATTCGAGGGTCAGGCATAGCCATGATTATTCCTGTTAGACATGGTGCATGGCAGAGCAGGGGATACTGTAGACGAGCCTCGAAAGAAGGCCATTGCAGCTGGGCTAGTGAGATGCAGGGATGGCTTCTTGGTTGACACATTGTCGCAAACCTCACAACCTTGTTGTACAGGACCTGAAGCCTGCTAACCTCACCCTTTGCCATGCCCTGGATTACCGGGGCAGCATAGGTTAATGTGGGTAGGAGGACACTGGAGGTGATTACTCGCCTAGCCTCTGGCATAAGTTGTTTTTTTAGCCTGTACATGGTGCCAAGTTTGACGTGGATAGAACTTGTTACCTGGTCAACATGGGGCTTAAAAGTGAGACCCTGGTCAATAGTTAGCCCTAGGTATTTTATGTTGTCAACTACGTCTATTCGTTTATCCCGAAGGGTAGTAAGTTTTAGGGAACTGGTCCAATCCTGGCCAAGGGATCTAGGACCAAACAGCATGGCTTTCGTTTTTGCTGCATTGAGGATCATTCTGTTTGATGTGAGCCAGGCTTCGAGTGTGTTTAGGTCCCCTTGTAGGAGAGGGCCCAGATCATGTGGTGTGGACCTGGCTCAGAAGATGACAGTATCGTCTGCGCATTGATTTACTGAGCTATCCCCACAGTGCTGGTTTAGGTCATTTGTGAAGAGAGAGCAGGAGGGCCCTGTTAGTTGAGCACTGGTCTTGATTTCTTGGAATCAGCCCTCTAAAGTATTAAAAAAAGTAGAAGTCTAAGGAGCATGCTTCCATGCTCTCCAGGTTATTACAACCCAAAATGTGAGAGCACAGGTGTGGGGCTCTGAATGGGGAAGTGGAAGGGATTGGGTTCTTGGTTACACGGAGCCTAAAGATGATCCCTTCCCTCCCAAAAACCATAAAATAAAAAAATATTTTAAGACATCACTGGACTCTGGGGCAGTTAAGGGTCCTTTGTGCCTTTTGCTTCTTTTTTTGTTTGTTTTTTAGTAGTAGAGCTCAAACGGTGCTGTTTAAGAACTCTGGTATCAATGTCATGAAAAAGTTTAAACTACTGTTAGGGGTGCTGTGCTGCTGCCTGAAACACTATGCCAGACTAAGGAATAATAGTAATACTGCATCTTGTGTTTATTGCAAACAAAAACTGAAGTAATCCTGCTGAGAACAGAAGAACAATAAAAAACTGTTAAATAGCAACAATTGTTTATTTTTAAGGGTTCACCCACTTCAGGGCAAAAACAACCAGAGCAATGTAAGATAGAGCGCAGGAAAATGTGCGACAGGAACATGAGCGACATGCAATTATGTTGCCCCCCACACAGAATAAATACCGATTGCCATGATTGCAATGTGCAGTTGTCACCATCATTTTCTAAGGAGGGCTCCTCCCCTCATCCTCCAAAATATACTGTATATATAAACACCCGCACCCCATCACAATTTTTTTAGAAGAAGCCGGCCTGGTGGCGTTGAGGTGCTGGACGCCACACCTCACACCACGCTGGCCACCAGTGTTCGGGAATGAGCACAGGTCACCGGGGCTGCCAGGGTTGGAGAAGGATCGAACATCTGGAGGACTGCTCTCCTTCTCCAGAGAGCGGGGGACATCAGCAGTTGGTGTGTGGCTGCCCCCCGGTGGAAGCTGAGGGGCAACACCACTGACGCTGCAGAAACAAGGGACTGGAGGAGGCAGACATCATGAGGAGCGTGTACAGAAGCGTGTGCACTCCATCCCTTGGTGTCATTGCATGCCTCCTCCAGCAGGGGAACTACTCTACAAGAAAAATCCCCAGCAGCATGAAGGCTGCTTGCCGGCGCTGCCATGGTCCTGCGTCAGATAGCTCTCTCCTGGGTCCACCCTCCTGGTCTCCATGGTGGTTGGAGAGACCGAGTTGGGCAATGGCGGGGAGGTCAAGAGCTCTGTCCAGGACCGGGGCGGCAGCAACCTAGCTGGCTAGATGGGGGGAGGAACCAAAGGCACAACCTCCCCCCCCAGCCGTGGATTAAAAATAATAAAAAAAAAATCTATTTTTTAGAAGAAAAGAACTTTACTTAAGGCTCTATCCTTAGGAAGCTCACAGTACCAGATCCTCAGATATCCGTGAAGCCCAAATGACACATGCCCTCATGCCAATGCCCATATTCCGACACCCTCATTTTGGCACCCTCTTGACGGGATACCATTTTTAAGTAACCTCTCAAGCCCCCCTATTGTAGCTTACCCGAAACAGACTTAAACAGTCCACTTTTCAGATTTTCTCAATTATTAGGTTCTGCAGGAGAAAGAATCGGAAATTTTGCTCGGCTGTCAGTCCCTTTCCCTTCCTGGTGCACTCTCCCCATTGTTATTACTAGAGTGTGCCCCATAGTCCCATGGTCTGCAAAACCCTACATCACAAAATGTTAGCATGCTGGGCTGGCACAGGGATGCAGTTTTCAACAATTGACACCAGGAAAGGGAAGGAATTGGGCGGCCGAGCTAAATTTATGATCCCTTCCTATGCAAAACTGAAGAATTAAAAAAAATGAGCAAAGCAAACTGTCCGAGTTCGTTTTAGGTAAGCTATTATTGTGGGCCTTGATTTCAGCACCAAAACTTTTTTTTTTATTTATATTCTTTGGTAACTGAGTAAAGCACACTAGGCACAATGCCTATTTTCAGGGGTGACCCAGAAACATTGGGGAAGTTAAGTGACTTAGGGTCACACAGTATACAAGTGGAGGTTGTGTAATCAAACCCAGGTCTGCTGGATGTACCAAGCCCATTCACAGTTCATTATTCTGACCTCTGGGTTATACAACCAGCCCCTTGCCAAGTGGTCTAACTTCAATGGAGTTTTAACTTCAAAAACTAGAGAGAATGACTTACATGTTCATACTGTAATTGTGATTTCAAATTTTGTTCTGTATGTTGGAAAATAATAAAAATTATTAACTGGAAAAAAAACCTAGACAGAAGATTCTGATAAAATGTCTCAGCCCGGTGAAGCAAACAAGACTTTTTTTTGGGGGGGGGGGCGCGCTAAACATAGAAATATAATTTGATGGCAGAGAAGGACTGCTTAGTCTATCAAGACGTTCCCTACCAGTTCTGTCTCTACAAACACTATCTGGTCTCCGTCGACCCTCCCACCTCCCTGCATCCTATCTAATATACTCCTATCTCTATCTCATGCATGCTTGAAGCCCCCACTGTTCTAGCCTCCACCACTTCCACTGGCAATCAATTCAAGGCATCCACTACCCTTTCAGTAAAAATATTTCTTCACATCACTCTTTAATCCCCCCACTTCACTGCATGCCCCCTGGTCCTGGTGCTTGTTCTCATTTGAAAGAGACTCACCACTTGTACCCTATTCCACCTTTTGAGGTATCTGTAGGTTTCTGTCATATCCCCTCTGTCTCCTTTCTTTCAGTGTGTACATGTTGAGATCTCTCAGTCTCATCATAGGGCTTCTTGTGCAAACTTTGCACCATTTTAGTTGCTCTCCTCATGGCTGCCTCTACTCTGTCTATATCCTTTCTGAGGTATGGCCTCCAAAACTGAACACAGTACTCAGCGTGTGGCTACACCAGAGAGCAACCGATTGGCAACACAACCTCCCGCCTCCTGCTGGAGATACCTCTTGCTATGCAACCCAGCATTCCACTAGCCTTACCCACTGCCTTGTTACTCTGCCCTGTCACCTTGAGATCCTTTCCCCTCCCCCATCACATACTCAGCACCAGGGTGTCTATGCCCTAGGTTAATTATTTTGTACTTTTTGGCACTGAACCCCAGCTGCCATGTTCTTGACCACTCCTCAAGTTTCCAAAGATCCCTGCACATTTTTTCCACCACTTTCTGAGTGTCCACCCTACTGCAGAGTTTGGTATCATCTGCAAAAGGTCATACCTTCTCATCTAGATCTTCTACAATGTCCTTTATAAAGATATCAAAGAGGACTGTTCCCAGTACCAAGCTCTGTGGTACCCCACTTGTTACACTTCCCTCTTTAGAATAAGTGCCGTTAACTACCACCCTCTGTCTCTTACCCTTTAACTAGTTTCTGATCCAATTTACCACTATGGATCTCACTCCTAGGCTGGTGAACTTCCTAATCAGACTTCAATGCAGCATAGTGTCCAAGGCCTTGCTAAAGTCTAAATAGGCCACATCCACTGCTCTTCCCTGATTGAGTTCCCTGGTCACCCAAGGAAATGTATTAGATTTGTTTGGCATCCCCACCAAGTGAATCTGTTGTCTATGGTCTTGCAGCCCAATTTCTTTCAGTAGTGCTTCCATCAATTTCTTCACCACTGACGTGAGACTTACTCCCACAGTTGCCAACCTCCTTCCTGCTGTCGTTCTTATGTACAGGGATAACATCAGCCCTTTTACAGTCCTCTGGAACCACTCCTGTTTCTAATGAGTTGTTGAACAAGGCTGTAACTGGGGCAGCCAGAACCTCCCTAAGTTCATTTAGTACCCTGGGGTGAATCCCATCCAGTCCCATAGCCTTGATAGTTATCTTTAAAGAGCAGCTCACACCTTTAAGGCAGGTAACTCATGTCCAGTAGCTGCCTGCACCAGGACCTAAACTAGTTATAATTAGTTTTTTATTCAGGGAATAATAAGTTATTACTCTTACTAATACCCCAGTCTCACTTTCTTGTGAAGCCAAAACCACCAAGTGCTCACAGTCCCACCCAGAAAACTGCTTTTTGATTATGCGAAGTGGGGACGGGACTGCAGGGCTATAGATAGCATTATAATGCTATCAGGGCAGTGGCAGCCTTTGACTATAACTGAAACTTATAAAAGGCACTTGCACGTGTTAAGGGGGGCAGGTAAGTAATAATACCCAACAGGGTGGGCGGTATTGGGCTATATTGCAACACTAAGGGGCATAATGAGGCCCGTTACTGCAGGCAGAGGACCTTATAGATCTGGTATAGCTTGGTACTGCCCACCTTGAAGGGTATTATTGTGCTTAGAAAATGGATCTATGTAGAGTGTTTTTTAGAAATAAAAAAATTGTTAAAACTTTAAAAAAGTAGAAAATCATTGAAACACAGTTTATTGTAAAGTAGTCCCTCTACTGGTAGGATTGCAGGTAGAGAGTGCTGATTTTTATGAGAGTCTATTCATTTTCTGCTTCTTGACCCTCTGCCCCCTCAACAGTACAATATGGCAGAGATCACTGTGTACAATCAAAAAGGGGGAAATGTCCCCATAGTAGTAGTAGTAGGTTTTTATTAATTATTGGTGGCTGTTGCAGTCTGTGCACCATGGGGACAAACTGCTGAGTCAGCATAATCAGAACAACTACTGCTGAGTGGTTGAGAATAGCACCATCACAATGTAAGGACTGCAATGATTTTTTTTTTTTTTTACTGTTTCTGCTGCCACCGTGCTACAGTTAATGTGCTAGCTGTATCAGTTTACAACGTGAGCACTGTTGGTAACTCGGGAAGCATGGATGCAGTCTGACTGTACTTAGCTAGTGAGCCTGTACTGAGTATGAGTGGCTGGACAGCACGAGGATTGGAAACAAAAGAACCAGTTGCAAAACGAGAAGAAGAGAGACACTTATAGATTGTAGCTGTTGTGTCTGCATGAATGGCAAGTTTAACTTTCATTTATTGGTGGGCAAGAGGTTCAGTGTTGGCAAGAGGCACAGCTGAGTAGGGCAAGGCAGGGGCAGCAGGTTGCTGGCAAATGTATCACACGCTGCCTGTAGCGCTCATCTTCAAAAAAAAAAAGTATGATGTTCTAAACACGACTATAAAACAGCGCGAAGTATTTTGTGGATGTTTGAAATTAATTTAAAGTTTTATTAAACAAATCTGTCAGCAGCGGGAGAGGGGGAAACCATCCACTAATTTTTTTGGGGGGGAGACGCTTGCTAAGCAAGAAAACAAACATGGCAGTCATTGCAATTTTTAAAATTCTATGGGACAAGTGATCCTCTAAAAAGGCAGACAGGGACTGGGACTGATTATTTCCCAGTCTCTGCTGCCTGATACCAGACCGGGTGGTTGGTGACCTTAGCCAATCAAGCTTCAGGATTTTCCAAACCCATTTTCTAATATTACATGTACTACCCCCCCCCCCCGCAAAGAGTCACTGTCAATCTTTTTTGCATCATACTATTTCTAGTTAAAAATCCACATTTTATGATTGCTTACCTTCTCTAAAATTCATTGATATTGCTCGCTGTTTTATCTGCCTTCTTTCTTAGCAGAACTTAAATGCATGCTAATGGTATAGTTGTACCCATCCTTATTTTGTTTCACATCCTTGCTCTTGTTGCATACTTCCTGAACATTATGAACAGCCCCAAACAGTGCAGCCACTCATGATGCAGTTTATCCTGTCCTCCTGCTGCATAATGAGTGCTTACATAGAAACACAGACTTTGACGGCAGCTAAGGACCACCTGGCCCACCCAGTCTGCCCTATCTATTTGATAAGCTGCAGATTCTAGTTACCAACAGCCTACTTCCTCCTACTAGAATTGCGTTATGTCTGTCCCATGCATTCTTGAATTCCCCCACTGTTCTTGACCCCACGACCTCCTCGGGAAGGCCATTTTATGCAACCACCAGCCTCTATGTGAAAAAATACTTCCTCACATTGCCCCTGATCCGTCCCCCCTCTATCTTCAGATTGTGCCCCCTTGTTCTTGCACATCTCTTTTTCTGAAAGATGCTACCCTTTTGGACTGTACTGCAGTGGAGATGGTGTACAGACACATGCATGTGTCCTGGTTGGAGCTGGTCAGATGGAAGACAGTGGAGGTAAACACCAGCAGACCAGGGGGAAAATGGAAATATAACAATCAAAATATGCTGAGCATTTATAGTCACTCCAGGCATAATTTGTTCCACGGTGTGAACAGCCACTGTGCATCTTGTTACAGACATGGCCAAGGCTTTCAAAAGAATTTTGTACAAGCTGTGCTGGTACTGTCTAACAATAATTAATGGTTAACTACTTTAAATCATAAGCTCCCTGAAAATCCAACTATTTAAATATTATACACTACATCAGGAACAACTTCTATGGTCCCACCCACACTCCATCAGGAATAACTACTCTGGTCCCACTCAGCAGCCAGTCTGTTTTAATACCAATAACTCTTGGGGTCTCTATTCCTGTCATGTGTTAGCTGTAAGAAGAAAGTAATACAAATAATAAATGTACTTCAGTTTAAGTCTGAACCCTCTGGGTATGTGCGGGGTATGATGTGAGGAAGAAAGAGAGAGGTGTGTGTGTGTGTGTGTGTGTGTGTGTGTGTGTGTGTGTGTGTGTGTGTGGTGTGAAATGAGGAACCCTTTGGATGTCTGTCAGTTGTAATAATAGGAACCCTTTAGGTGCATGGGGTGTGATATGAGGAACTCTTTGAGGGTGTGTGGAGTGCAGTATGAGAACTCCTTTACGGGTGTGTAAGATGCAATATTAGGAATTCTCTGAGGGTGCGTGGGATGTGATATGAGGTATCCTTTAAGTGTGTGGGATGCAGTATGAGAAATCCTTTGGGGGTGTGGGTGCAATATGAGGAACCCTTTGACAGCATGTGGGGTGTAATATTTGGGGGTGCATGGGGTGTGATATAAAGAATTCCTTCAGTGTGTTGTAACTCCTTATAACCCAGCACTACTGTAGGTGTCTGCAGGCTATGAGTTTATCTGTATCATCTGTTTTCATGCAAATTGATAATGTAAACTCTGCAAAAAATACATATACATTGGGCTTTGGCTTGCTCCGTCTGCCTTTTCTTTGTAAATTTAGATTCCATTTCTTTATGCCCTCTGCAACATCAGGTCAATACTGCCACCTCTTCCCAATCAAAAATACACCTTTCAGTGTCTCGACCCCTCCCAAACACTATACCACACCTGTGGTAGCCACAACACAATCCCTGCAGGGTCAACTACGGGAGGCGATGAGCAACCCAATCCCTAGCCTACAAGGTGATCCATCAGTGAGGACAACCCTTATACTTAATTTTCCTCTTCAATGTTCCCCACCAACTTTATGTGGAGAAGTCCAGCATCAGTGAGTCTCTGCTATGGGTGACCCTATTTCAACCTACACTGGTTTGTAGGGTTTTATTTGCATTGCAGGATTTGGAGCCAAGAGTGCCTGAAACACAGCATTTCTGTAAGAGCAAACCTCCTTTTCCTGGATTGCATCAATTTCAGAGGGGGGTGGGGGCACTCCCCCTCTCAGGGCTGATGATGCTCTCTGTGTTACAAAATATGTCCTAGCTACTCATGCAGCTGCTCTTTACGTCTTTTCTACATCTTACCAATTACACAACAATTACAACTTTATACATCAAGATAAATCAAAGGCAGCCGCAGTTGGCTCTAGCCAACTCTTGTTATCATATGTGTTACATAACATGTATCTTAAATACTTTACCTGGAAAGATAGCAAATAGCAGAAGTAGTGACATTTTAAACAAAATGTATTTATTTTGAAAAGTTTCACCAGGAAAGACATACTGAGCTACGATAGTTCATTTCCAGATGCATCCTGGGGGAAAGAGGAAGAGGATACAATATAAAGTTAGATTTGTATATGGATGGGGGATACCTAAAACAATACTATATGTAATTTGGAGTCAGTGTTACATGGACACATGCATCTTCTGTTTCTGTCACTCCAATCTGCTGTCTGGACCAGATGCTGAGGCCAACCAGCCCTCCAAGAAAGGTATGGACCCACCTTGCACAGCCAGTCTGCCAGCCTGCTTCTCCTTTGTGACTTGGTGCCACTTTTGAACCGAATTGGCCGTTCCTATGCTCCGGGAACAAGAGTAGCACAACTTAAAACTTAACTTCCCAGCTCTTCTTTACTGCTGCTGGCTTTCTTGATGACATTTTCAGCCCATCCACCCGGCCCCATCACTCTTTAAATGCCCTACCTGCAGTGAGGACTACGCCCTGCGTGAGCACCTAGCCAATCAGCGATCTTGTTGATTTTTCGGACTTGGCAATTACAGCTACTGTGACACTAGTGCGACTCCCTTGAAACCTAACTAGGCACAGTTCCTTTTCTTTTATATTTGCTCCTTGTTGCTTCCTTGCTGCCTGCTCTAGCCTCCCTTTCTGCATACTCCTGAATCCACCCACTAGCTCAGCTAATTCAACATATTTCTGGTAGTGTCTGGGTCCTCTATTCAGCTACTGACATCCTTGTTTACTGCTCTCTGGCTGTCTCCCTCTTCTTATCCTCCATCCACTGCCTCCCTCCTGCCCCTTTCCCAGCATTGCCGAGTTACCCCCACCTGCTGGGGTCCTCCTGATTTCCACTTCCTGCCTTTTAAAGGCCACCCTGATCCTCAACTCAGGTAGACCCCTCTGTGCCCCTTACCTACCATCCCCTCGTGCACAAGTTAGGCTGAGCTACCCACCTTGGTGGGGCTCTAACTTTCCTCCTTTCTGTTAACTTCTGCTACTGGTCTTTACCTCTGGGACTTCATGCTAACTCAGTCACAGGCAGGACCCCTTCTCTCCGCCCCTTTACAACCTCTCTGCCACAATGAATCCTTTATTCCTGTCCCTTGTGGTTGCAACTCTGACAGGCTCCCTTCTGATAGCTGACCTCTTTGCCTTTGTACTATCCCTCGACCAGGCAGACCTCCTGTACTTTTCTGTTGGCAGCCACCCTCCCAGGCCCCCTCCCTTCCTGCACCGTGGGAGTTAACCCCCCTTGGCTCCCTCTCTCTCTCAGTTTCCTAACTAACCTCAAGCGATGTCTAATTAGCTCCTTCCTATCTAACCCCTCCTTTTCTCCCACTCTTCCCTGCCTACTATGCCCCTATTGCATTCTACTCTCCCTGCTCTTACTGGCAGGGGACATTGAGCCCAACCCTGGCCCTATACTGTCCACCCTCACATCCATGGATGCCACCTGGTCTAAAAATTGCCCAAATGAACGTTTGCAGCCTCCCTGCAAAATACCCTGATATAGAGGCCTGGGTCTCCCTATACAAACCCACATCTCCTGCCTCATGGAGACCTGGCTAAAGCCACAGCACCATGATGCCATGTTACAATTGGCTGGTTACTCCCTCCTACGCAAATATCATCCAGGCAGAAAAAAGGAAGGTGGTGCTGCCATCTTTGTCAGAAAACCCCTCTCTGCCTCCTTTATCCTATGCCCAGACAATGCCTCCCTCAGTGACTGGCTCATCATTGAAATTACCCTGGGCTACCCTATTACAACCCTCCTAATGGGGGCACAGATGGCTTCTGCAGCCTCCTAACTGAGTTTGGATTTCTCTCCCTAACCAGAGATACCGTCCTTCTTGGGGATTACAATCTCAACTGGCTCAGCGCTCACAAACCAGATTATGCCAGCCTTCTAAATCTATACAACCTGGGCAAATCCTCACTCTCCCTACCCGTCTTAACACCAGTACCTCAAACCACTCACTTCTCGACTGCGTGATGACTAACTATAAAGATAGTCTCACCCATACTGGCACTCTGTCTGACCCCACAAGTGGTCACTCCCCTATCTATATCGCCTGGTCCTCTAAGGCCTCCCGCCATTCTTCCCCCCCCCCACCAAGTACCTCTCCTTCCGTAACTTCAGTTGCCCTGACACCATCCGCCTCTTTGAGGACATCAGGGCTATCAACCTGCAGGACCTCTATGCCTGCACTGACGTGCCTCTGGCCATAACCAACTTCACCAACATCCTCCTGGCCATCCAGGACTGCCACTTCCCCACCACTACTCAACGTGTCAGAGGCAGGTGCAGACACTGGTTAACGAAAGATCAACTGTCCCTCATGAAATTGAGGGGCAGAAAATTGGTTGCCTACAATGGGTACCCACCCCTGCCCTGTGGAACGAGTAAAGACACCTGCAAAATAGATGTAAGCACATGGCCAGATCCTTAAAACAGGATTACTACCACCAGCTCCAGAGAGTGAACCTGGGCAATCCTAAACAATTTTGGGACTCTATTAACTCTCTATTAAATCCACACACACACACACACATCCCCTCCACACACCTGAGTACCCCTACTGGTCCTCTGACCAACCCCTCAGAGGCCGCTGAAGCACTTAACACTAAGTTCTCTGACCTGTCAGCCCTCCTCCACAATCTTCCATCCCAGCGACACTGCACTTCCTCCCTGCCTTCAAATATCCTCCCTATCAATGCTCCCCCTCACCCGCCTTTCTACTTTTTGTCTATCTCCACTAAGGGTGCATACAATCTGCTAAAGAGATTACCCAATAAGGGTACCCCTGGCTCCGATGGACTCTCCCCTGTCTTTCTGAAGCTGGTCTCCTCTCTTATTTGCAAACTTCTTACTTTTATCCTTAATCTTGCACTGTCTACCTCCACCATGCCAGACTCCTGGAAGTCTGCTACAGTAGTTCCCATCTTTAAATCAGGTGACCCCCATTCTTCCAATTACTACAGGCCTATATCCACCCTCCCTCACCTAAGCAAACTCCTTGAGAGGATTGTCCACCAACAACTATCCAAGTACATAGCTAAATATAACCTCCTATGTGGCCAACAGCATGGCTTCCATAGGCATCACAGTACTGTGACTGCTCTGGCTCTTTTTACCAATCACATCCTCTCCAACATGGACCGTGGATGTGCCACAGGTGCCATCTTTTTTTTTTTTTTTGGCCCTTGCCTTGCCGCTGGTACTTCTGCCCGGTCACGGACCCCTCTCACCTCCACTTTCAGCTTCAGCCGTGACTCCCCAATACCCCCTGGCTTACCTCCCCAGAGCAGGGGTTGTAGCACCAGCCCTAAGTGCTGCAATCACTGGAATAGGTTGGGGAGCCAGACCTGGGAGCTAATCAAGGTGGAAAGGCTGGCTTCATGGAGGCAGCAGACAGTGGAGTTTTCCCCCTATACAGGGGAGGGGACTTGCAATGATGACCAGCGTCCACCCCACCCCCCATGTGTCGGCATCGGCACATGCAGTACACCCAGCCTCTGTTAGGTGTCCATAGAGCACTGAACACTCTTCCACCCGGAGAAGGACAGCAGTCACTGGATGCTCAATCCTTCTCCTCCTGGCAGGCCCTCTAATGTCCCAGATCCATTCCTGAACCCGGCTCGCCGGCATCACAGGTCGGCACCATGCTCCTGCGGGCTGGCTACGGGTGCCATCTTTGTTGATCTATCACAAGCTTTTGATTTGGTCAACCACTCCCTACTCCTATGCAAATTATCTGCACACGGTTGCTCTGCAAAGGTCACTGAATGGTTCTGGAGCTACCTCTCTGGACGCTCCCAATCTGTTTGCATTGGTTCTTCCACTTCTCCTTCCTTGCCAGTTACCGCAGGTGTCCCCCAGGGCTCCATCTTGGGCTCCCTGCTCTTCTCTCTTTTTGTCAACTCCCTCCCCACCAACAGCTTTACCTGCAACTCCCTCTCCTATGTGGATGACCTTGTCATCTACTATAGTGACAAATCTCTCTCGTGTATTTCCTCAGTCCTCTCCCAGAACTACTGTGCTGCTTATAACTGATTCTCTGCCAATCTATTGTTGATCAACTCTAAGAAAACCAAGGCTATGATGTTTGGGTCAAAACTGTTCCTTACTAAAACCCTCAACTCCAACTCTTCTCTACTCATTTACCCCCCCCCCCCCCGATGGCTCCGCCCTTGATAACGTCACCTCTTTTAAATACCTAGGGATAACACTTGACCCTTCTCTCTCTCTTTCAATGACCACATTAACCACTTAGTCTGCAGAGTTAACATGAAGTTGGGTGCGGCATATCATTTAAAGCCCTACCTTACTTTTTTTTTTGTATAATGTTTTTATTTTCTTTTACTGTATACAACAATCATACATACATTCAACAAACTAAAAAAACTAAAATAATAATCAACCACATCACTTCATTTCAATAAACATACAACATACAACACAGATTAATTGTGCAACCAATTGATCATGCTCTTAAAATTCTTCCCCTTTCACAGGTCACCTGGGCCATTCCTTTTCTTTCCCTTCCCTTCCCTTTATCACCCTCTGGGCAAATCAGTCTACCCATTTGTCATTCTTTCTCCTTGCCATAGTCATTCCTCCTCCTACCTCCACTCCCTCAACTTATAGTGCCTTCCCTCAGGATCCAGCCCTCCTCCACCAATAAAGAAGCTATAAGTGGGGCCCAACTCCTGGCAAAACCGTCCTCTCTCCCCCACATTATATAAGTCAGCCTCTCCAGTCCCAGGGTCTGTAGCACCATCTTCCACCAAGCTTGTACAGTTGGAGTGACTTATGAGACCCAAGTATTTTGATCCCATGGGGAGCTAGAACATACAGGACCCTGATCCACCTAGGAAGCAATGACTAATCCTCTTCCTCTCCAACCTCCACTCCAAATAGACAGCTCAAGGGATCCAATGGTAACTCTGTACCAGCAAACCTCCCCACCTTGGAGACCCTCCAATATTTCTGTAGCACCGGGCAAGCCCAGAAACAATGTATGTACGTTCCCCTCTCCTTCCCACACCTCCCACACAGAGGCAACACTTCCGAGTGTGCCCTATGCACAATCACTGGTGGGTGGTACAATCTGTGGATAAATTTGAAGTACGCCTTCTTGTATTTGTTACAGACCATGATCCTGGAATGTATAGGAAGCAACATTCCCCAGTTCTCTTCTTTAATGTGTCTGCCTAAATCCCTTTCCCATAGCCTTTTCATTTTTACAGTCCTGTCTGGGAGTATCTGTTTTCCTCATTCCACCGCCCGGCCTATGAACCCTTTCTCCTTATCCTGACCCTGGTAGATCATTGCCTCCACCAGGTCCATCTCATATATCCCCTTATCCTCCCTTCCCAAGCTTCCCATAAATGCCCTTATTTGCAAATACCTAAACCTTTCTCATCCACCTCCCCCTACTACCTCCTGTAGTGCTTGCAGGGAGCAAAGCCGCCTTCGTACCAGTAAATGCCCCAAACTCCGTATTCCCTTTTGTTCCCATTTCCAAAAACCCTTATCCTCTAACCCTGGCAGAAAGTAGGGATTATCTGCCACAGGTAGTAGCAGTGTCTCTTTTCCTTGCGTCCACCCTCTTCTCCTTAGCACCCTCCAGGCTAAGAATACCTGCACTACTAAAGGATTGACTTATTCTCCCATTCTATATTCCCTCAATCCTCTGCTGTGAAGATATGCCGTTATCTTGCCCTGAGCCATCTCTTGTTCCAGCCCAACCCAACTGGCTACCTTAGGCCTATGCACCCAATCTGCCACATATCTTTGCTGTATAGCCAAAAAATAATTTTCCAAATCTGGAAAGTTTAGATCTCCCCTCTCTCTATCCACCTTATGCCTTCCCAAGCTTATCCTCAGGTGCTTCCCTCTCCAGATAAAGGAAGAGAAGGCCCCATCTAACCTGTGAATGTCCTCCCTATTCAACCCCATATGTAACATTTGTAACAAGTACAGAATCCTAGGCAGCACGGTCATTTTAATAAGATTGATTCTGCCCAGCCATGACAAAGGAAGCTGCATCCACCTCCTTAGATCCGCCTCAATGATTTTTATCAGTTTGGTGTAATTTAAACTATACAGGGCCTACCCATCTGTATCCCCAAATATGCCAGGCCCGTCCTCACCATTTTTAACCCCCATTGTCTCACGTCGTTCCCTGAGACCTTATGCCACATTACTTCCAATTTTCCTAAGTTAATCTTATAGCCCAAGAAGGCACCAAACTCCTCCATCAACGATAAGAGTGGAGGTACCGACTGGCTCGGATCCTTCAGGAACAGCAGCATATCATCCACATACAGCGCAAGTTTATGCTGCGTTTTACCCTCCCCCCACCCCCTGTATTCTCTCACTTCCTCTTATGGCCACAGCCAGAGGTTCGATCGCTAATGCGAACAATAGTGGAGAAAGTGGGCATCCCTGCCTTGTGCCCCTTCCTAGATTGAACTTCTCTGACCTGTTGCCATTCACTAACACCTGCGCCCGGGACCTCCTATACATCGCCTTTATCCATCTCAGGAATATCTCACCCAGACCAAACCGTCCCATCACTTCAAACAGGTATTCTCATTCTACCCTGTCAAATGCTTTTTCAGCGTCCATTGATAGAATCCCTATATCTTCCTTCCCCGTTTGCTCTCCAGATCATATTAAGCAACCGCCTCATATTATGATATGACTGCCGCCCCTTTATGAACCCAGTTTAGTCTGGGTGAATCAACCTCGGGAGGACCTCCTCTAACTTACTGGCCAACACTTTAGCCAATATTTTAAAATCGCAGTTCAAAAGCGATATCGGCCTATATGAAGCACAAGACTGTGGATCCTTCCCTCCTTTGGTACGAGGCATATAGCTGCATCATAACATGTATCGAGCAAATCAACCTCCTCCAACTCTCCCTTCTGCTGAAATACCTCTCTTGATACCCTCGCAGTCCGGGCTCCCATCAGCTTATAATATTCCACCGGGTATACATCCGGCCCACTAGCCTTCCCCTTCTGCAGCTTTTGGATAGCCTTCATCACCTCCTGCATAGTTATTGGTTGTCCCAACTTATCCCTCTGTACCTGAGTGGCTTCCGGTACTTTGATTTTCCCCAGAAACTCTAACGTGTGTGCCCTTGTCCCTGTACCTTCCGCTCAACATAATTGTTGATAGAAGGAGCAAAACGACTTCTGCATCCCCTCATCCTCCCTCTGTAGCTTTCCCTGCTCATCCTTCACCCCAGTGATTCTGCCCATCCTCTTGCCGCCCTTCATAAGGCGGACTGACATTGGTCCTGGTTTATTTCCCCACTCGAATATATGCCTCTTATTAAATAAACCAGTCCTCCCTGATTCTATCCTCAAATGAGCATTCAAGGCCTCCCTCACCATATCCAGGGATCGGGCAGACTCCCCCTGTTCCCCCCGATCTACCCTCAGTTCAAACTCTTTTAATTTTCTTTCCAGGTCTCTTCTCTGTTCCTGTCTTTTCCTCTTTATCTGGGACATATATTCAATAATTGCTCTCCTCATAAAAACCTTACCCATTTCCCAGAGTATGTCTCTAGAGACCTCCTCTGTGTCATTTGTTTCCATAAAGAGATCCCATCTCTCCTCCAAATGCTTCTTGAACTCCTCGTTCTGGGCCATATATATGGGGAATTTCTGGGGAAGGGGACACCCCCTTTTCCCCACCTTGGATTTTCATCACCACCATCGCATGATCCGATACATGTATTGGACTGTGTCGGATATCCCATATCCGGGAATACCACTCTTTTGTGACATAGATGTAGTCCAGCCGTGTCCACATCTTGTGGGGTCTTGAGTAGAAGGTATACTCTCTTACTCCAGGATTTGCCATACGCCAGGCATCCACTAAATCTAATTCTGCCATACCCTCTTGCCATTGCTGCATGCAGCCTGATTTCCTCCCTTTCCCTTCGGATTGGTCCATTTTTGGGTCCATTGTCCAATTCAGGTCCCTTCCCACTATTAAGCCTGGAAATTGTTCCCGAACCAATAAATCCAGTAAAGAGATATAAAATTGTTGGTCATAGACCGCAGGGGCATACACCGACCCCAAAGTAACCTGCTTCCCTCCATAGATACCAATATAAAAATATACCTACCCTCCTTTGTATCTCTAACCACCCTTTGCATCTCTAGAGGGAGGGCCTCATCTACCAAGATGGCTACGCCTCGTTTACGCATCAAAGCAGCAGCCGCATAACACTTCCCCACCCACCCTCGAGCCAGTTTGGCATGCTCCATCTCTGTCAGATGCATTTTCTGTAGCAGTGCTACCTGGGTCCCCACTCTTTTGAGTGCTGTTAACAGCATAGCCCTCTTTACTGGATTTATGATACCCCGGACATTCCAAGTGACCACATTAAGACTTTTCTTTACAGACATTGAAATACAGTATTCTTTTCACTTTCAATCCCACATTTTTGAATGAGACCATGACTTTCCCACATATACAATATCTTTAGTTGCACCTTTTTTTAAAAAAAACATCATTATCAGAACAGACAACATTAACAACAACTTCAACATATAACTTTTTATATCCCCCACTCTGTCTCTCTCCCTCCCCAAACCCAAATCCTCCCCCCACAAGTTTGTTGCTTCCACCTCCACCACCCCCCAGCATCCCTTTCGTTATCTTCCCTCTCCCTTCTGTCCCAGGTCTCACACCAACACCCTTCTCAGCACTCTGCTCCAGCTGTCCCACATATCTGCTACCTTCCCCACCGCCCCTTCATATATCCCTCCCCAGAGCACCTAACCCATTTTCCTCCCACCCCCCTTTGTCTTTCCACTATTCCCTTAGACACTAACAGTCTCCCCGACTCGAGTGTCTGCCTCATCCCCATGTACTGACAAAAACGCTTCCCCGCCCTCCCTCCACAGCCATTTTCATCCTTCCTCCCTCATTCTGCTGCCATACACTGATACTCTTTCCCCTTGCAGTTGTTTGTGTTACATCTTCCCCTACTCCCCTCAGCGTCTCCTTCCTGCTGCTATATCTCACCAAGTCCCCTTCCCATTCACCATGAATCCCTCCCCAGTCTCCTTCCTACTCCCCACACCAGCTTCCCCCCTTGCAATATGGAGTCGGGTTCCACAAAATGGACGACCAGGGCTACAAGCTAAGGCCAGCAGGGAGACTAGGCCATGCTCAAAAACCAATGTGATAAGCCCTGCTCCCCACCCGCCCTCCTACCTTCACCCATACACGTTTGCAGCAGTGTCTGCCTTTTCTCCCTCTTTGGTCCTTCTTCCTCCTGCTCCTGAATGCTCCTTCTATCCAACTCCAGTCCATCCATGAAGCAGCTCTCCCCTCGTGCATTCATTTTCTCCATATCAGTCCTTCAACCCGTTCCACATATGGCAGAGAAATCCGTTGGGCGGGTAAGTCCATTAAGTCACATCCCAACCAACCGAGCACCTGGGGTGTAAACATTCTTCTCTCTCCAGCACAGTTCTTCAGTTCTTAGGAGTTAGGCAGAGAAACACAACTCAACAAAGAAACAGAAACAGTCTCCCCTCCTTCAGCTTAAACAACCAAGTAGCACACTGTTTCATTTTTCCTTTTCATCGCAGCTTCTGCTTTAAAGCCTGAACAAATTCCTTGGCCTTCTCCACCTCCCAAAATGAGTACGTTGTCCCCTCATGCTTTATTTTCAGGGTGGCCAGATACACCAAGAAATTCTCAACCTTGTGTTCTCTTAGCTGTTGCATAATACTATTGAACATCTTCCTCCTCTTGAGCAGTCAGGCCAAGTAGTCCTGCGACATGTAAGGACGATGTCCCTCATATTCCACGGTACCCTTCTCACGGAAAGCCTTTAGCACCAGTTCCCTGTCTTGGAAATGGTGAAATCGAAAAATTATTTGTCTCAGTGGCTGATCTCTTGGAGGTTTGGGCATCACCACCCTGTGAACCCTTTCTAGTTTAAACTTTCCCTTCGCGGGTTGGAGGCCCAGTAAATCAGGCAGCACCCTTGCACAAAAGTCGATCGTGCTCTCCCCCTCCATGCCCTCCAGCAAGCCTCTCAGCCATAATTTAAGGCATCAGTGGTAAATTTCTTGATAGTCGAATGCTTCCTTCAGTTCGACTAGTTCTTTTTGGAGAGTTGCTACCTGCCCAGGAGTCGCCAACAGTTCGTCTTCAATATGCGAGACCCTCTCTTCCACCTCCGTTATTCTTCCTGCCTGCGCCACTTGCTGCTCCTGTATTTTTGGAGCTTCAGATCCAGCTTCCCCTCCAGCTTGATTAATCTCAGCTCCAGGGCTGCAATGACCTGCCCTGTAACTTCTCTGCCCAGAACAGCAACCTCAGCTGCCGACAACGAGACCAGGTCGCCATTCTCTCCCCCTTTTTTCGCATTTTTAGAAGCAATCCTTTGACTTTTCGAGGAGCTCAGGTGAGATACTCGTCCATCCTGCCTTCCTACACTGCAAGGTACGTATTTCCACGGACTTAGGCACTCTGTTCCTATTTTAAAATTTACTTTTAGGCTGTTTGGAGAGAGCAGCGTGGGATCACATGTCCGTTCAGCTAGCTGCTCATCAGCGCCCCCCCCCGCCCTACCTTACTAAGGAGGCACGTTTGGCCAACGTCACTGGTAATCTCCTTTCTACCTTTGATTATTGCTTTATTGCTCCCCTATCTACTCTCAAGTCTCACCCACCCTCCTGACTAGGCTATTGGTTGCTTACAACAGCGCTCGTCGCTTTGCCCTATCGGCTCCTTATTCAATGCACCACTGTGACCTTTACAGCTCACTTGGTTGGCTTTCTTTACAAGGTCGCTTCGACTACTCACTTGCCTGCTTCCTGGATGCCACTCATAGATGCATCGACACCTCTCCCCATGTTACCCTCTTCAATATCAGAAACCCGACTAGGCTCCTCCGCTCCTCCACTACCCCTCCCTTGAGGTACCTAGAACTTTATCAATATGGGTGGGAAAGCCCTCTCCATGGCCACCCCCTCTCTGTGGAACAGGTTACCTGCATTCCTGCGGACTTCTAACACCCTCCAAACTTTCAAACTAAACCTCAAGTCCTGGCTTCTGGACATAGGTCAATGCAAGAGTACTGCTCGCTAACACCCCTCCCACTTGCATGTCACTTTTCCATCTCCTTCCTTTCCTACGTCTCCACTGCCCTGCTATTCACTGGGTATGTCGGGCTATTTGGGTGCCTTTAATGCAGGGGTGACTTTCCGAATCTGGCCTACCTGCGGCATGGCTCCCCTGTACCACCAACTACCTGCTATGCTTATGTTGTACATACTCGCTATTTTTTTTTAGCATTTGTGCCCAACAATGTAAATCTGGTATGTGTTACTGTATATTGAATGTAACCTTGTATAGTGTGTACTGTAGCTCTCCTTTCTGCCTTGTGGTCCGGGTCATGCCTGTGAACGGTCCAGTGAACCAGTGTACCTACCCGGTTATCAAAGTCATAAATAAATAACTAAATAAATACTTAATTGATATTTTTTGGTGCATTTGACACATACCTTTAAAATATGTAAGTCCTAAAAAGCCTAGACAAAAGATGATTTTTCTTTATAAATCTTGATGTGATGTATTTTGATCAGTACATTTGGAATTCATCTTAACAACTATTTAGACATTTATGTTGGAGTTATTTATAACGTACCTTTAACACAACATATTGTTTACACATTTGTGTACACATTACTCATACAGTAGGACTAATCTCCAAATCTTATGTCAATTAGAGGCTCAAATTGGTGTTTATACCACTCCATTTAATTTCTCTGTAACGTTGGGGTGAGTTATTACATGTACTTGTTTTATACACTGTACTCTTCTGTCCGGTCTGTAAATAAACCAATTTTGTGAATTCAAAATTAATTCAAAAATAGAAATGATTATTATTTTGGTTAACAAACTGTACATTTGAAATATGCAAATTAGTTTTGCAAAAGATTACCAGTGTAAATTTTTACATTTTGAAAAATAATATTTAACTTATACAAAGAATATATATTCTACACATACTATCTTGCATGTAAACAAAATATGTATTTTACCCTAACTACAGAAATAATGCCTTCAATATGTATTTGTATAATGTATTTTATATATATATATTTGAAAGATATATGTGAAATAAAAATAAAACATATTTTTAAAATATAAAAATATATTTATTTGCTAAATAAAACTTATAGTGCACATATAGTTGCGCAGTGGCGCCATTATATTAGGATTGAGGAGGCTGTGTAATGTTAAACCCTGAACTTTGCACTTTAATAGCTTCACCCCCACTGAATGGATTTGCTTGAAAGTTTACATGCGCAGGCTCAGGGGCAAGGTCTCTTGTCTTGTCAGTTTTTGTTCTGGTTGGATGTGCGGATTCTGCGATCCAGATAGTGAAAAATGTGAGAAAATTGGGGGGGTGCAGTTTTTTTTATCATCGCCTTGGCCCCAAACAGTTTGGAATTTTGGTCTGAAATTTTCAGGGTAGAAAGGAACTGGCCCAGAGTGGTGCCTTTCTTTAGTTTGGTGAAAAAATCTTAATCCATTCCAGAGTTATAAGGATTTAAAATGTTGGTTCTGAGTACGCTCAGTACACTCCTTTGGATAGCGGTTTCATACAAAAAAAGAATTTGGCCATACATAAAAGATTTTGTTTGATATGGGAGGTAATCATTTTTCATGAGACTGTTTTTTTTTCCTTGTACGACTGCCATCTTGTTTCCATTTTTTCCAAAAATATGTTTTTGAAAACCCATAAATATTGTGTCATGGTGGCCCACCAACATAGGTACCTTGCTAATCAGAACCCCATTAGCTGGATTCTGCAGTTAGTTTTTGGGACTATGACCCAGAAACATAGACTCTGACAGCAGATAAGGACCACTTGGCCCACCTAGTCTGCCCATTTCCCTACCTACTGGATAAGCTGTAGATCCTATTTAACCAACAGCCTATTTCTTCCTACCCCCCACAAGCATTGCCTTATGTCTGTCCCATGTATTCTTGAATTCTCCCCCAGCTTTAGACCCCACAACCTCCTCAGGAAGGCTGTTCCATGTGTCCACCACCCTCTCTGTGAAAAAAGACTTTCTCACATTGCCCCTGAGCCATCCCCCCATTATCTTCAAATTGTGTCCCCTTGTTCTTGCATATCTCTTTTTCTGAAAGATGCTACCCTCTTGGACTTTTTTGATTCCACTGATGTACTTAAAAGTTTTTAAGATGTCCCCCCTTGCCCTCTTTTCCTTATGGGTATACATATTAAGCTCCTTTAGTCACTCCTGGTATGGCTTCTCTTGCAGACCCTGCACCATTTTAGTTGCCCTCCTCTGGACTGCCTCCATTCTGTCCATGTCCTTGCAGAGATGGGGTCTCCAGAACTGAACGCAGTACTTCAGATGGGGTCTCACCAACTGTCTGTAGAGGGATAATAACTTCCTGTTTTCTGCTGGTGATGTCTCCCCCTATACATCCCAGTATCCCCCCAGCCCTCCCTACTGCCTTCTCACATTGCTTGCCAACCTTAAGGTCATTTGATATGATTACTTCCAGGTCTCTTTCCATTTTTGTTGTTGTTACTACCTCCCCCTTCCCCACATTGTGTACTTGTCCCCTGAGTTTTTGTTTCCCAGGTGCATTATTTTGCACTTCTTTGCATTGAATCCAAGCTGTCATACTTCTAACCATTCCTCCAACCTTGCCAAGTCCCTTCTCATCCTTTCCACACCCCCTTGTGTATCAACCCTGTTGCAGATCTTTGTGTCATCTGCATAGAGGCATACTTTTCCTTCCAGTCCCTCTGCAATGTCACTTATAAAGACAGTAAAAAGGACTGAACCCAGTATTGAACCCAGCGATACCCCTTTCTTCAGAGTGAACTCCATTTACTATTACCTTCTGGACCCACTCCCAGGCTGGCTAATTTGTTTATTCATCTTTTGTGTGGGACTGTGTCAAATGCCTTGCTAAAGTCTAGATAGACCACGTCCACAGCCCCTCCCTGGTCTACTACTTTGGTCACCCAGTCAAAGAAATCAATTAGATTCATCTGACATGACCTTCCCGCTGTGAATCCATGCTGCCTTGGGTCCTGTGCCCTACTGGCCTCTAGGTACTCAACAATTCCTTTTCTTCAGAAGTGATTCCATCATTTTCCCTACCACGGAAGACAAACTGACAGGTCTGTAGTTTCCAGCCTCTGTCTTGCTCCCACTTTTGTGAAGGGGAATCACATCTACCATCCTTCAGTCCTCAGGTACCACACCATCCTCCCATGATTTGTTAAAAAGGGTGGTCAGTGGTGTCACTAGTTCTCCCCCTAATTCTTTTAGAATTCTTGGGTGAATCCCATCAGGCCCCATTGCTTTGTCCACCTTCAGTTTCAGGAGTTCTTTCAGAACCCTTTCTACTGTGAAAGGACTGGGATTGACCCCCCTGTTCCCGAGTGCTTCTGTTAATTGGATTAGGTACCTCCCACTCCTCTTCTTTTGTGAATCAGGAATGGACTCTTCCTTGGGGTTCTCAACCCTAATACTTACCCCATTCCATGACCAAATATGGTAACGTGATGTTTTCTTCAGGCAGGACCTATAGGTTGTTGGCAGCATGTGGGGAGACACAGTTCTGTACATTTGGAGACTATATCACAATGGGATGAGCGTTAGGGTTCTGAACCCCAAGGAAGACCCCCATCCCTGGTTCACGAACAGTCAGAACAGTGAAAACCATAGCGTTTTTTCCTTTTCCTGCTTGGGGACTGGGTTGGGGAGTTAGGGTTGGAAACTTTAACACCACATTTCCCTACTTTTGTCACTTTAATCTGATCTCTAACTGGTGCACTAACGCAGTTCTTTGCAAAGAATTTCCTTACTTTTTGAGATAGTAGAATTAGGGCAGGAGGGACTGGGCACAAGAGGGGGGTTCTGTAGTGTTGATTTTGTTTCTCTTGAGATGTACTGTGGCTGGCTATTACTGTACCCGATGATTACAGTAAAAGCTGGTTTACGGGCGGTTGTGGTGAGTGTGCATGGCATGAGAACAGCTTGAGTCTCGTAGCACTGTCTTAGAAAATTCATCGATAATTTTATGAGATCTAGTAATACTATTGTTAATTTTATGAGATCTCATAGTACTATTGTTGAACATCCAATGATAGTATTATGAGATCTTGTAATACTATCAATGGATTTCTATGACAGTATTACAAGAATTTTTTTGCATAAATTTCAGTAGTATTTTTTTTTTTTTGGTAACAGGCCCACTGGGTACAAGTGCCTGTTTTCAGGGGTGACCCAGGAGCACTGGGGTGGTTAAGTAACTTGCCTAAAGTCATACAGTATGCAAGTGGAGGTTGTGGGAATCAAACACAGGTCTGCTGGATGTATCAAGCTCATTCACAGCTCATTACTGTAACCTCTAGGCTATACTGCCAGCTGTATTAATAGGAATATTCATATATTACAATTCTGTCTATAGCCCTGCAGCCACTTCTCCACTTTGTGTCATCAAAACACTCTTTTCTGGGCTCCCCTTCTCAACCCCCCCACCCCAATTATCAGGCAGCCCTCTTAAACCTTCCCCCTGATTATCAGGCAGGCCCTGTCCCCCGTAAAATTAGTTAAATTTAATTTCCTTCTCCCCCCAGGCTCTTGCCCAAGCCCCTGATCAGGGTTCATCCTGAGAACCGCGCCCATGGTCCTACTTAATGCTGTGGTCAGCCACACTCCCAACCCCGGAACCAGCAAGGTATGCCTGCGGCCATGCCGCTTAGTGGATTAGGAGTACCCAATTTTAAATCTGGCACCTTTTTCCACCTAGCTACATAGACTCTTTTGTTTGTTGTAGCTGCCTATGTGGCTTCTCTTATTGCTTTATTACTCAAATGTAATGCTACATGCCTGGAATTCATATGCAATATTGCCAGCTTTTAATATCTGTCGGTCTTTTGTCTCTGTTTCTTTTTTACATGCTGTGTAGCCTGTAATTTGGATTTCTGTGCCCTTCCTTGCTTTTTTCTGTGTCCTTCTCTTGCTCCTCTCCCTTCTCAAACCCTCCCCTGATTATCAGGCAGCCCCTCTCAACCCCCTCCCCGATTATCAGGCAGGCCCTGTCTCCTATAAAATTAGTTAATTTCAGTTCTTTCCTTCTTCTCCCCTAGGCTCTCGCCCAAGCCTCTGATCCGGGCTCATCCTGACAATCATGCCCATGGACCAACTCCATGCTGCAGCTAGCCATTTGTCCAACCCCGGAGCTAGCAAGGTACACTCACAGCCATGCCACTTAGTGGAATACCTTCCACCGCTTTGCAGTGGCTTCCCACCTGCCCTATCTGGGCACTTATATTTATAGTCACCTTAGCTCACATGATAGCATTTATTTTGATTGGCTAAGTACTGACTTTTCCATATGCTCGTTATTCTACCAGCCCACTGGGGCATCATAGCTTGTCTTCAACCACATTCAATCAGCAGCTCCCACTGCAGTCTCTTAGTGGGAAGACCAAATTCTTTGATGTTTCCCATTGCTCTCTGCTCAGATCTTCTACTGCTGATTTAACATCCTTCCCTGGTGGTGTGCATGTCTGCCTAGTTACCTATCAAATCCATAATTCAGCAATATTCTCTGTTTTAATCTTTACCTTTGTGATTTGTAGTGATCACCTCACCAAGCCAGCTGGGATCCAGGTATCCATCATCCCCCCAGCCTATTTTACCAATTCCTCACCATCCTTTGAGATACTCTAGCATCGCTGAATTGTAGCAGTCTGTCTGAAAGCAGTGTTGGCTGCATTTAAATCTTACTTAAATAGCTTTACTTCTGTGTTACAATGTACATCATACTTATGTTGTTACTTTTGTCTCCTTCAATCCTTACCCCAGAGGGAGATCCCACATCCTCTGTCCACATGCCTTTACCAAGTTCAAATCCCTTTGTTGTCACTAATCCTCATCCTTTGTGGGACCAGTCTACCAAGGAATATGCATTAAATCTTATCTCTCGCATCTCCCCCATATTCCATGCCATCTTATTCCTCTGTGTATCTTCACATTATTATTTCTCCAGCTGTAAAAGATGGAATGCTTTGCATTGTTACCCTTATGAGCCCCGATGTAAGATTACTAACATTTCACTGAAACTCTGGTTGTGGAAAATAATTCTTATGCTCCTCCTCTGCTCAGGAAATACAGAGTTGAATCCAGGACCTATTACCCCATTAGTGTCCCCATCTGACTTTGCTACAGTTAAAGGGCTAAAAATAATGCTTATAAATATCTGTGGTCTCCAACAGAAATTGTCTGACGTGCAGGCCTGGGTTTCACATACTACTCAGGACATCCTGGTCTTGACAAAAACCTGGCTGAAGGGTACCACCTCGGACCATGCTTTAGCCCTGCCATCCTACTCCTTATACCATGTGAATAGAGCCACCAAGGGGGGAGGGGTGGTCATCTATGTTAAGGGTAGGTTATGTGTCACTGTCCTTCATGCCATCTCTAAACAGAAGGAATTTGAATGCTTGGCATTAAAAATTTCCATCTCGCATACCAGGACAATTAACATAATGGGCTATTACAGACCACCCTCTGGGGCTTAGAGCTCTTGCCCCATTTACAAAATTTTGTAGACACTAACACAAATGAATCAATAATCCTAGGTGACTTGAACTTGGATTGTCTCAGTCCAAAATCTAATCCTCTAAAGAGTCTCTGTGATGACCTCGGTTTAAGTCAGATAATTTATTTATTTATTTTATTTATTTTAAAATTGGTGACCAGGAAAGGCACGCTGAGCCGAGGCTCGTTTCCAGGTGCGACCCGGGTACAGGTAGTACAAGGTGGGAGACAGAGAAATACAGCAAAAATATAACATAACAGACTTATAATACAGTAAAGTACATTACATGGAGTTTGGTGGAGAGGTTACACTTTAGTTTGAACAGCAGAGTGGAAAAAAACATTGATTCATTTCTTTTCTAGACAATTTATTTCCTTAAATTCCAAGTGCGTGTCTTTACATATATACATTAGTGGATTTACCAACAAGTTTGAGTTTTCGGGGAGAGGGTACAGTGTGGGGGGGTGGTTTGGCAGTCAGGGCTGGCGTGTGGGTTTAATTTTTACCTGGCGAGGCTACTGAGGGTAGTACTAGGTCCGGGTAAGGAGGGGGTTGGTACACAGCTGCGGCAGGGAGTGGGAGGGAGAAGCCTGAGGAGCTGTTTAAAAGCTGATAGGGAGGGAGCCAGGTGGAGGTTGGGTGGGAGGTTGTTCCATAGGAGTGGGAGCCGGTAGGAGAAGGCAGCTTGCCCTGAGGCTGAGAGGGGGCGAGAGACAGATGGAAAGTATGTGTATGTCTGTGGCGAAGTGAGTAGCCTGTGGTGTTGGCTTGAGACAGGCGGGAAGAGAGGTAGAGGGGAAAGGGGCCTAGCCAATATTTCCCTGTGAGTGAAGCGCTGTGGGTGGTCCACCTGTGTGAGAGTGGCATCAGAGATAAAGTTGAGAATAGTTATCAGTGATGAATGAGTGAGTGGGGGGGGGGGGAGGCAGTGGCGAAACACCTGAAGGAGTTTAGCAAGACGTCGAGTTTAGCAAGGGAGGAGGAAGGGGCTGTGCAGTAAATGACGTCCGCGTAGTCCAGTACTGGTAAGATGGTTTTTTGTATGAGTTTGCTCCAAGTAGGAAGGGGGAGGCAGTCTTTGTGGCGGTAGAGGATGGCAAGTTTGGGCTGGAGTTTGACGCAGACGGCATCGATGTGGGTGGAGAAGTTGAGGTTTGTGTCCAACCAGAGACCCAGGTACTTAAAAGTGGGTACAGACTCAAGGGGTATTTCTTCCCTGGTGAGATTGGGGGGGGGCAGGCAGGGAGGTGAGTTTTTGTCTTGTTCTGAACACCATGGAGACAGTTTTTTTTTTTCATTGAGTTTTAATTGATTTTTCCGGAGCCAGGCTTGTACTCGGTTGAAATCGCTTTGGACGTTTGGGTGAACACTGACATGGTAGGGGCCTGAGGTGTAAATTATGGTATCATCAGCATATAGGTGCACCTTTGAGGTGAGACAGGCTGAGGGGAGGTCGTTTATAAATAGGGAGAAAAGGATGGGGCCAAGGATGGAGCCTTGGGGGACGCCCATGAGGATGGATCGAGAGTGTATGAGATGGTGTCTCCTATTTGTACTTGCTGCATCCTGTTTTGGAGGTAGGAGTGGAACCAGTTTATGGCCTGTTTGGCAAGGCCGAAGGAGCTAAATTTGCCTAGCAGTAGAGGGTGGGAGACCGAATCAAACGCTTTAGCTAGGTCAAAGAAAATGGCGGTAGTGGTTTGCTCATTGTCCATGGCAGATAGAATGGTGTCAGTTACTCGTAATAAGGCGGTGGTGGTAGAATGGGATTTTCTGAAACCTGATTGAAAAGGGGAGAGGGAGCTGTTAGTAGAGAGGAAAGGGGACAGTTTTGATAGCATGAGGGATTCTTGGATTTTGGCAAGGGAGGGGAGGAGGGAGATGGGTCTATAGTTTCCTGGGAGGGAGGGGTCGTCACCTTTATGAAGAGGTAGGATTTTGGCAAGTTTCCAGGTGGAGGGGACAGTGGCTGTGTTTATCGAGAGGTTTAGTATGTGGGTAATGGGTGCGACTATAGCTGCTGCTGAGATACGGAGCAGGCTGGGATGCAAGCCATCTGGACTGGATTTTGACAGGATTAGAGAGGTGAGAGAAGTGTAAACTTCCAGTGGAGTGAATGGGGGAAGTGGAAGCCGTGGTGTGAGGGTGGGGGATTTGTGGGGGAGGTTTGAGGGGGAGGTGAGTCAGGCATGGCGCAGAAGATGAAGAAAGAGTTGAAGAGTTCGGAGACTATGGCAGGATCGGAGGCTATATTGCCATCAATGTTTAGGCAAGGGCTAGCTTGATTTGAAAGTGGGTTTATGAGAGAGTTTATCACCTTCCAGAAGGATGCTGGTGAGGCTTGGTGAGCGGTGAGTTGGGCGTTGAAATACTGGGCTTTAGATTGTCGAATAGCTTTGGTGCAGTTGTTTCTAAGGATTTTGTAAGATAGGAAGTAGCTGGAAGCTAGTGAGGTTTTGTAACACCTCCAGGCCTTATCCCTGACAGGACCCTGGGAGATGAGGTCGGCTGTTATCCAGGGGTGGTGATATTTCCTAACTCTGGCTTTCCTGAGTGGGGCGTGGCGGTCCCATATGCTTTAGAAGATACGGCAGAAGTGGGCGAGGGCGGTGTCGACATTGAGTGAGGTGAGGACAGGGAGCCAGTCTGTGTTTGACAGGTCACGTTGAAGGGTGGATTCATCAAGGAGGTGTAGGGGGTGGGTTACAATGAATTTGGGGCCGGAGTGTAGTGAATGGATTTTATGGATGCAATAGGTTATGCAGTGGTCACTAAGGGCATCGAAAGTATACCTGAGGCGGTGATCCTGTGGGAGTGGGAGGTTAGAATCCAGTCAAGAAGGGTGTGAATTTGTGATCGGTGATTTAGATGGGTGGGTTCCTGGAATAGCTGGGTGAGATTTAGGGCTTCGATCCTCAGGGCTGCTGGTTTGGTGGTGGAGGACAGCCAGCTTAGGTTGAAATCGCCTAATAGGATGAGTTCGTCATTCGAGGCGGTTGAAGAGATGGAGGAGATGGCAGAGATGAGGGAGTCGGGTGAAGGCTTTGGAGGGGGGGTATATAGGACACCTATGTAAAGAGGGGTGGATGAGGGGAAGGATAGGTGAGCGACTAAGGATTCATGGGAGGATGGACGCAGGATGGGCGCGATTCTTTGAAAATAACTGTGCACTTAATGGATTGTCTGATATACAGCGCTACCCCCGCCTCACTTGCCACGGTCCTGCTGGAACAAGACATAGTTCGGAATGGCGAGAGACGGGTTGGAGATTTTGGCTGAGAGCCAAGTCTCTGTGATACAAAGTATGTCTGGTTCGTACTGTGCTGACCAGACAGAAAGGGTGTCTAATTTGGGGAGAAGACTCCTGGCATTTTTGTGGAATATGCAGAGGCCCTTTGGGAGCGAGTTTGGTGAGAAACTGGGTTGTGGGGTGGGTAACGCTGGGGAAACTTTTGTAGCTGTGGGGCCTGGGTTAGGATGTATATCCCCTGCCAGAAGTAGGAGAAGCAGGGGTAGGGAGAGGTGGGTGGGCTGCTTGTGTCTGCTGTTAGAGTGCCTTGTGGGTGGAGCTCGCAAGTTTAGACACCGGAGAAAGGCCTCTAGATTGAGCATATGTGAGTGGAGCAGGGAAGGGTGAAAGGTTGGGGAGGATTTAAGGGGAGAGGAAGGGGGGTTAGATCCGAGGGGTGGGAGGAAGGATCGTGGATTTGAGTTGAGGTAATGTGCCAGGAAGAGGGGTCACGGGGGTTCAGAGGGGGTAGGTGAGGGAGAATGAGATGGGGGTGGTGATGTTTGAGAGAGAGGGAAGGGATAGAAATAGCATGCAAGAGTGTAGAGCAAGAACATATAATGCTGTGAGTGACACGGCCAATGAGTTTTTTTTTCTTTTTTGGGGGGGAAAATTTCAGTGACCTCTAGTAATGGGGCTTGAATAGCTTGCAAGTTTGGAGGATTTTTGGAACTAGCAGTGGCCACTAGTGGTGGAAATTTATAGCTTGAAGATGGAGAAATGGGCTTATAGGTTTTCGATGGTCATGTGACACTCACTATATAATAGAGTGACGACCAAGGGTGGTGGTGGGGTGATGGGGAGCCGGAGCGCAGCGACGCGGGCCAAGTCCGCTTGAGCGCTTGAGCAGGGTCACACAGCTCCAAGTGACTTGACGAATTCCGCCATCGCACCTGTGGATTTCCATGGGTGGGGAGGGCATCTTGAGCCCTTGTGGACCCTCGGAGCTGCGATCCTTGTCCTAATGTGAGTCTGAGGAAAGGAAGCAGAAAACAGGGCTTACATATGAGGACAGGTAGGATTCTGAGGAGGGGCAGTGTGAGATGCCAGAGGGGAAGGGGAGAAAAGCCTAAAACTTTTAAATCTTTTAAATCATGGCCGAGATTCAAAAAATCCTCGTTGCAGCCTTATCGTCTTTAACAAACTGCAGAAACAAACTGCAGAAGTTTACTATACTTTGTCAGCACTAGTTTTCACTTTATTTGCTGCAGGATTGCAAAACTTTTAAAACGCAGCCGAGGGAACAAGGCAAACACCCTTATGTGTCTCCACTACAGCTGCAGAATTTACTATATCTTTTTTTTGTTTGTTTGTTTTGGTTTTTGTTTTTAAATCCCAGCCGGTAAGCAGAAATCCAAATTTTAGCTGCAGACTGTCCTAGTTTCAGCCTTTCGTCTTTAACAGCTGCAGAAATGACTATAACTATATGAAATCACAGCCGGAAAGCAGACATCAAGTTTTTGCTTTTTAACAAGCTGCAGACTTTCTAGCACTCATAAATCAGCAGGGGGGACAATGCAACACTTTTATCTGGCTTCTTTTCGAGGGAGAACAGATAATCACAGAAGCCACATGTCTAAACCAACAAAATCAGCTCACCAGTTCAATCATAGACCTTATCATCATGAACAGACCACAGAAAATTATACAAAATGCTGTTTTCCACAATGATCTTAGCGATCACAATATCGTAGTGTGTGTTAGGAATCTATTAAAACTTAACTCTGCTGGCAAATTTGTCACCAAGAGGAGTTTTAGGAAGTTTAACACAGCCAACTTTCTACCAGACTTCACAGACATCAACTGGCAATGCTTTTATTTAGCACCTACTATCAACAAGGCTGTGTAGGTCTTTAACTCCATCCTTAGTTCTATCATAAACAAACATGCCCCAATGTTTAGCTGTAGAGTAAAAAAGCCTCTTGTCCATGGTTCAATGGGGACATTAAAAAAGCCTTGCTAAAGAGAGACCAACTCTGGGCAACTGTGAGGTGCACTAGTTTGTTGCAATGCCTGTACTAGACTGATGAGAAACACCAAAGAGAATTACTATCTGAACATTTTCAAATCTGCAAAAGCAAAGCCATCCAAAATCTGGTGCACTTTTAAATCAGTCGAAGGCCATATAGAACCTCCATCTCTGCCTGTCAAAGTTAACGTCCAGGTTCTACTGTACCTTTACCAACAAATCCTCGCTACTAGACAAATTTAATGCTCATTTCGTGATGCCTTGCCTTCGATTCTTCCCAGGCAGCTACCCTATGCCCCCCACCACACAGACTGCTACAGTAATGAGTCCTCCTACCCATGTCACCTTTACCTTTTCTACTATCACACACAAACAAGTCGAATATCTTCTAATTAAATTGGATAGTGAAAAGAGCGCTGGTGCAGATAACATCGATCCCTTCTTCTTGAAGCTTGGCTACTACTACCTGACAGCTCCCATTACCCACCTATTCAATTTGTCACTAACAAAGAGCATTGTACCCTGTGAAAGGAAGGTAGCCCAAATACTGCCCCTTTTTAAGTAAGTAGATCCTTGCGATGTTAACAACTATAGGCCAATTTCAATTTTGCCGGTCCTTTCTAAACTCCTAGAAAAATTGGTTAATATACAGGTCAGGGAGTTTATCACTAAGTACCAATTGGTCAGTCTGTTACAATCTGGATTTAGATGCCACCATAGCACTATATCTGCACTGACTAAAGTGACAAACAACTGGCTGGAGGTTATAGATGATAAACAGATCACTGCAGCTGTATTCTTAGACCTTAGTAAGGCCTTCAATACAGTCAATCATGACCTTTTCCTGGACAAGCTTAAGGAACAAGGCTTCGGAAGCCCAGTAGTAAATTGGTTTGCCAGCTATCTGGCAGATAGACAGCAGCAAATTAAACCCAACAGGTCATTCTCCTCCTTACTTCCATTGGCAAGAGGGGTTCCCCAGGGCTCTATCTTGGGCCCCCTGCTCTTCTTATTATATGTCAATAACCTGAGTAGTAATATTATGCATTCTAAAATCCACCTCTATGCAGATGACACCGTGCTTTACATTTCCAGACCTTCATTCGCACAAGTTTGCTCTGCAATTCAGTCTGACTTCAACCAGCTACAGCATAATTTAATCCAGTTTACACTTTTACTGAATACCAAAAAAACTAATGTTTTTCCACCACCCTAATTCCTCAAGCTCTCTCCCAATTGCTGCTGCCCCCTGCCAATACTACCTTTCTTGGTGACATGCTTGAAGTGGTGGACAGGTTCAAGTACCTGGGCTTCCTGCTTGATTCTCATCTCTCCTTTTCCTCTCACCTCAGTGCCTTAGCCAATAAACTGAAACTAAGGCTTGGTTTCCTCTTTAGAAACAAATCTCTCTTTTCCCGGACCTCTAGACTAAGACTAGTCCAGGCTACCTTCCTGCCTCTCCTGAACTATGCAGATACCATCTACAATAACTGTGCAATCACCTATCTTCACAAATTGGACACATTATATCATCGAGCTATCCATTTTATCACTAATGCGACAGCCAGAACCCATCACTGCATGCTGTATAAAGAGGTAACATGGACTTCTCTGACCACCAGGAGATTAGTTCATACCTACTTGTGGGTATATAAAGCCCTTTTAAACAAACTGCCTCCTTATATTACTACTCTCTTCCACCACTCACATAGCTTGTATGCGTTAAAGATGAATGCTTACATTTCCCTAGAGGTACCCAAGTCTCACACACATTATGGCAAAGCAGCCAGTAGCTACGGAAGCCCTACAGTCTGGAATAAACTTCAAACAACACTTAAGCTACAAACCTTAATCCCTTTAAACACATTTAAAACCCTTATTACCAAAGCCATTGCTGACAATTGCCTCTGCTACTAATCTTGCATCCCATTCCCTTTATTTCCTTCCTCTGCCTTATCCTTCCTTCCGTTCCTATGTTATGATCAGAGACGATTTCTATGACCCTTATATGGTAAAGCTCAATTGGCTTGTATTCTCTTTTGAATACATGGTTTCTGATATCATTATTGTACATATTGTAAATACCATATACTTAGAAATTGCTATTCCTAATTTTTTGTTTTATGTATCCCTGTTATATCTATTATTGTATTTCTTCTATGTATTGCCTAATGTCATTTCTGTACACGGGACATCCTTGCAAATGAACATGCTCAATGAATTTTATCCCTTCACAATAAACTTGAACTTGAACAATATATATGGGAATACACAATACATATATTTCCAGATTTATATCAGGCTAAGCATTTTATATCTATATAGAAACATAAATGTTGATTGCAGAAAAAGGCCCTATGGCCCATCAGGTCTGCCAGTACCTGCTTGCATCTGTACTCAGCCTAATGCTTGCCTGGAGCTAGTCTGCTGATAGCCATGAATGTATTTTGACAGCCCCCTGCTTAGTCCACTCATCTCCTTCCCTTGATTGCCCACCCTACCTCCCTTCTCTGGTTTGGTCCATTCCCCTGTACCTATCCCACGAGTGTTTGAAGCCAGCAGCAGACTCTGCGCTGACCGCTTCTTCCGGCAATGCATTCCACTTTTCCATCACCTTTTATATAAAGAACTTCCTTACATCTCTTTTGGAGCTTCCTCAACGAGTTACCAGCCATGTAAGAAATAAGCCTCAAAATAGATATATCTCTAACACTGTATATTGAAAAAATATGTTCTGGTAACATAAACTTATTATACAAATCATAGCATAAAATTACAATTGCATGTCCAAATATTATTTTTTCATTCTAGAGTCTTTCAAAAGACAAAAAAAAAAAAACTTATTTTGATTGTATAACAAAAAGTATATAGTTCAGATATTGTTCCAAGTATCTACAGAACTGCATTCCACTACTCCTCTTAGTGCTTTCCACCTGCACTCCCCTTTCAATGTAGTTTGCTTCTTTTTTTCTCCTTTTTAACAAAACATGACTCATTGGGTACTGATTAGTAGTTTTATTTTCATTAGCATGTGCTTAAAACTAACGTGTTAAAAAAAAAAGTATTTTGTTTAAACATTAAAAGTCCAAAGATAATTATATTACAGTCATTACTGAAAACAATTTGTATTTATATGTCACTTCAAATCTTTTCATTTGTGCTTGATTGCAAAAGTGTTTTTAACACATGTACTTTACCATACTTCATTTATGGCAAGCTGTTTCCTCTTCGTAGCTCTATTGCCTATTCCAAACTCTCTCCATATTCATCTTGTTTCTTTTATTTCATCGTGATTGCACCTTTCATTTGTATCCATTGCCCAAAATTTAGAGAGCCTTCTGGTGTCCACAAATGCTTAGCATTCTGCTTACTTCTTGTGTTTGGCTTCCTGTGCCATTACTCCTTCTTTCTGCTTTGTAAGCCTCTTCTTTCAGCTCACCCTGTGTTCTCCAAGTTTTTTAAAGGGTTGCTTCACACCACCCTCCGCTCAGGACCCTGCCCCTGCTTGGGATCTTAATATTTGCATTGCTCAGCTTATGCAACCCCTTTGAGCCATTGTCTTCAGCAGAGCTTAAGTACTTGACTTGGAAAACTGTGTTTCTGGTAGCCATCACCTCTGCCAGGCGCATAAGTGGAGCTACAAGCATTGTGTCAGTGGAGCCTGATTTTATCTCCTTTCATAGAGATAAGGTGGTCCTCAGGACTAACAGGAAGTTTTTGCCTAAGGTGGTTTCAGACTTCCACCTTAATCAATCCATGTCTCTTTCTGTGTACTTCACTACCATTCCTTCTCTGGTGAGAGGAGATTGCACAGTTTAGATGTCAAAAGAGCCCTTAGTTACTATATATAGAACGTACCAAGGGTCACAGGTTTGAATCCTCCAATTGTTCCTCACTTATGGTGAGGTTGGTAAAAGGAACCTGCCACTAAAAGATCCATTGCCAGGTGGATTGTCTCTTGTATCCAATTCTGCATGAAAAACTGGGTAAGGTTCCTCCCTCAGGCCTGAGGGCTCACTCTACCAGAGGTACAGCTCGCCTCTGGCTGCTGCCAGGGACATCCTATCCTAGAGATATGTCAAGCAGCTACCTGGAAAACAGTTCACACTTTTACTAAGCATTACTCCCTGGGTATCCAGGCTAGGAGTGATGCTCGATTTGGCACAGCTGTGCTTCAGAGCCTATTTCCCAAGTAGGTTCTGTCCCTCCTCCATGGAGGTACTGCTGTGTAGTCTGCATATGTCATAATATAGCAAGACTTCATGTTGTTTGAAGAAATAATTACTCACTTTAGTAATGTTGTTTCTTCTGATGGAGTCTTGCTATATTATGACCTCCCCCCCAGTCTGCCCCTCTCAGAACCTCTTTTTTGGGATGTGGGTGGGCAGTGCAATGTTGGCACTTCATAGATGCCCACTTTATTTTCACCCTTTCTTGGGTGCTTAGGTGTTATGCTTATTTTTTCTTTCTTGAATCCCCTGACTTGAGTCTTTGTTTTGGGATCAAGATCAAAAATGTGTTTTTGTAGTTAGTAGCCAGTGGCTAGTGTAGGTTCTGGCTTCCACACAGAACCTTAGTGAGTTTTGTGTCAGAAGATCTGACAGTTTAAGTTTGAGCTCAACAGACAGAGTGTTCAACCGAGCTCACGCTCAAGATTCCATGCCCTGCATGGAAAGTTAACTCTTTCACCTCCGGAGCAGTTCTAACCTGGGGTTATACTGCATATGTCATAATATAGCAAGACTCCATTAGAAGAAACAACATTACTAAGGTGAGTATTTTTTCTTTCTGCCATTCTAAGTATACTTTCTATCATTTCCTTGTCCATTTCCTCCCCTGAAAGGGGTCTGTATACAACCCTTCTGGATTGTGGTGCCATTCCGGTCTCCAAATTTACCCACAGTGCTTCTTCTCCTCCCTGTTTACCCTTTTGTTCTGTTGCTTGATTCTTCCCTTATATAAAGAGCTACCCTCCTCCTCTTTTACCCTCCCTGTCCCTCCTGTAGATAGTGTATCCTGGTATGGAAGGGCAGGATCAGTTGTGTTCTAGGACAGTAGCTGCTGCTGTTTCACAGGGTTCTTGTGGATTTTACTTGGTAGGTTAGTTTTTTTCTTTCTTGCTTCTAAGGGCTAGCAGGGTATTGTTCTGGGGATCCTGGATGTTTGTAAACTGATTTAGTGGCTGTAAGTGGGCTCTTTTGTGGATGTTTCACTTTGTAACAGGCTGTGTTGGTAGAGGCCTATTCTGATTTTAAACCTGTTTGGTGGGATTTGCTTGGGCCTGGTTCTTTAGCTGCAGGGCTTGGAGGGGAGACACAGGGCTGATGCATCTCTCTGTCAGGTGTCTGCCCAAGACCCCTCCCACCTCTCTCCCCAGAAGTCTGCAAATTTATAGGGAAGACCTGCCCTGCAATTGGAGGAAAAGGCTGCTGGTGCAGCTCATGGTTCTAGCCACTGGGGTTGGATTTAAAGGCCGGGAGAGAGGAGCTTAGGGAGTTGTTCATTTTCCTTACATGTTTAATGTGTACTGCACCTAGTAACAGAGTTACTGGTGTACAGTGGGACTGTCTCTAGGATTAGTGGGTGACCTGATTAAGCAGTAGGGTATCTTGAATAGGGGGGAACCGGTGGCTCACCCAAGGAAAACTATTTGAAAGGGGATGAACCACACATCATTAGGGCCGCATCTTTGGGAGGGTGGTGGGGTGCACAGGGTGTGGAGCAGCCATGATACTGGACTGGGCTTGAAGTTTGGTGGTTGCCAGTGTGCTACCAGCTAGCACAGCTTAGGGAGGGAGGTTGCGGGGATGAGGAGAAAGCTGGGGGAAGGGGGTGGGTATGGTTGGGAAGGGGCTGGAAATCTCCACAGGGTTGCACCAAGCACTGGGAGGCGGGGTATAGGGAAAGGGTGCAGGAGAATACTCAGGGGTCACATGGGACCCTGGCAGAGGGGGCCCAAAAGGACACTACCAAGGAAGCAGGCAGGTAACTGGGGACCCTCACAAAGGGGGGACGGAGGGACAACATTCTCAGGGAAGTAGGCGGATAGCCAGTGCTGGACAGAAGGAAGCAAGGCAGGGAGGTGGATCAGACCTTATACTTAGTAACCGCTTCAATTCTCTTCTTCTGCTCAAGGATGGGGGGGTGTAGCCACGACAGAGGTGGTTAGAGACGGAAAGGGTGTGGGAGTGGGGCAGGAGGCAGGGGCCAGATATGGAAGAGCAGGGGGACCTGGAATGCAGGAGAATGGGGAGCAGTGAATCGGGCAGGGAAGAGAGGAAAGGCAGAGAGAAGGACCAGTTGGGAGGAAAGGTAAAGAAGGACCAGAAGTACAAGGAGGATTCAGTAAAGAGGCTGAGGAGTTAGGCCAGGGGCACGACAAGCAGGAGGAACTAAATGGAGACAGGAAGGAAGGGAGGATGAGCCAGGCTAGTTTAGCAGATGGGGAGAAGGACCAGTTGCGAGCAGTGAGGGGAATTAACAAGGTACAGAAGGATACTCAGGAGGAGGAGAGGCATAGGATTGGAGGGAGGTAGTGGACACAGTAAATAAGGAGCGGTGGCATGTGGCACCCAGATAGGGAGGTACAAGGAGCCAGCTGGGTGGAGGGGCCGGTAGAAAGGATGAGGACATGGAAGGGGGAATGGAGGAAAAGGAGTGGTCAGAGTGCTCCTGCTGGGGATTCTATGATCAGGGGTATCAAATGGGATAGGGAGGAAGCCTGGCCATTTTAGAACAAGATGCTTCCTGGACTAACGGTGCACAGGGCTAAGCTACGAGGTATATCAGCTGGCAAAGGACTGTGGGGTTCCCCAGACATACTGGTCTACCTGGGCACAAATGACATTGAGGGAAATAGCGAGCTAGAGATACAGGCAAGATTCAGGGAGCTCGTCAGGGTCTGTCATGACATAGGATGCACAGTTTCCTTCTCAGAAATCCTGCCAGTGCAAGGGCTAGTGGGGAACACAAAGAAAATTAGGGAGATAAACCAGTGGCTCAGGGGTGGTGTGAGGCCAGAGGTATGGGTTGATGGGGGATTGGGGAGACCTGGGAGGATAAGAGCTGTATGTTGAGATAGACTACATCTCAATTTGGAGGGAGGAATCCTTAAATTGAAAATAGAGGAGTTCATTGGTGAAAAGTGGGGTTTAAACTTGTGAAGGGGGTGGATGGGAGAAAAGGCAGTCAAGGGATGCCGATAAAGGAGGACTCTGTCTCCATCCCCTGGGGACCAGGAGGATTGCAGGAAAAGACCAACTGGCAAAGTGCAGACCAGGAGAAAACAGAATCCTCAAGGAACACGAGCAGGGAAATGAAACTATAGGGAAAGGTGGAAGGTGTCCTGCTAAATGCCAGGAGCTTGGGCAATAAAATGCCTGAGCTCCAGGCGATGTTAACTGAGGGAGCAGTGGATGTGGCAGCGGTCACTGAGACTTGGGCCACTGCAAGACCTGACTGGGACCTGAACCTGGAGGGTTACACTATGTTCAGGAAGGACAGGGGGGAAGGAAGGGGAGGAGGGGTAGCAATGATAGTCAAAAACTGCATTGGCATAGGGGGAGTAGAGGAGGCGGAGGGAACCGTGGAGGCGATTTGGGTCACCTTGATAACAGGGGGGCAAGAGAGTAAAAATAGTGGTGTATAGACCCCCTGCCCTGGCGGAGGAGCTGGAGGACAGTCTGGTGGCAGATGTTAGGAGACACTGCAGACTGGGCAGAGGAAAGGTGGTGGTGTTAGGGGACTTAAACATGCCAGGAACAGACTGGGAGACTGACATTCTCTGTGACCAGGGAACAGAGGTTGTTGGATGTCTTTCAAGACGCGTTCCTAACTCAGCAGGTGAGGGAACCGACCAGGGAGGCACGGATACTGGATGTGGTCCTGGCAGACAGTGACCAGATTGGGGGCCTGGAGGTAAGGGACCCATTGGCGGGGAGTGACCATGCCACGGTCTGGTTCTGCCTGGACCTAGGAGGGTGAAGGCTGCACAAAGATGGAGTAACTCGACTTCAGGGGTGGATTTAAGTGAAATGGGAAGGATCCTTAGGAGCATTTGGATGGGATTGGGTCAGACATGGACGCTGATAGTAGGTGGAAATCATCAGGAGAGGGTGCAGGATGCTACCAGCACCTGTGCAAGAGTAGACAAATGCGGTAGGGCCCAAAAACCCTGTTGGTGGACCAGGGAGGTCCAGGAGGTGGTGCGGGGAAAGAAAGCAGCCTATAAGAAATTCAAGTGCTCAAGGAGTGAAGGGATCGGGGGTATGAGCTGATGGCTAGAAGGGCCACTAGAGTGGTGAGGCGGCTAAGGCAAGGAAGGAGCAGAACCTGGCCAGGAAATTAGGAGAGGGGAAAAAGGGTTCTTTAGATACATTGGGGAAAGGCGAAGGTGAAGGGCAGATTAGCAGGATTAAATCAGGGAGAGATGGGCACAAGACCCAGAGAGCAGGCTGAGGTACTAAATGAGTACTTCACCTCAGTTTTCACCAGGAGAAATGGGGATGCTGCATCATACATGGGAGGAGACAGAGATAATGAGGAGGGCCTTGCCAATCGGCAGGTCTGGGGAGAGGGGGCATCACTGGCAGGTGGGGAGGGCTAAGCAGGGAGAAGAGGTACTGGAAGTAAATCACAGCAGAGAGAGTGAGGGAAGCCTCAGCCCCTTTAAGACGGAGAAAGCACCGGGGCCGGAAAAATTACATCCTAGAGTGCTGAAGGAACTTGCAGATGTCCTGGCAAAACCCCTGGCAGAGCTTTCACCATCTCTGAGGACAGGGTGGGTACCTAAGACTGGAAGGTGCGCGCATGTAGTGCCTATCCACAAGGGGGATCAAGGGAGGTGGTAGGGAACTACAGGCCTGTCAGCCTGACATCAGTGGTGGGCAAGTGTGGGATGGAGGGCATTGTCAAGGAGAGGCTAGGGGGCCCTGGATAAGTCAGGGTGCCTGGACGATAGACAGCATGGATTCATCCCGGGAAATCGTGTCAGACAAACCTGGTGGAGTTCTATGACTGGGTGACAAGTGCCTTGGACCTGGGTAGACCAGTGGATGTCCTCTTTCTAGACTTCAGCAAGGCATTTGACTCTGTTCCTCACATGGGCCTGTTGGATAAACTAGGAGAAATGGGGTGGAAACCAGATGATCCGATGGATGAGACAATTGGTCCAGGACCGGACCCAGAGGGTCGTAGTTGGTGGGATAATCTCATCCCAAGGAAGGTCATTAGTGGGTCCCACAGGATCAGTCCTGGGCCCTTTCTGTCTGCACGCCCACGATCTGACATAAGGACAGAATCGGAGTGAGATGAGTCTCTTGCAGATGACTCCAAACTGGGGGGGCGGTGGTGGATGGGGAGGAGGGGAGGTGGCCCTGCAGGGGACCTGGAGGCTCTGGAAAGATGGTCTAGAAAGTGGAAGCTGAGGTTTAATGCAGGGAAATGCAAGGTACTCCACCTGGGGCCAGAAACCCAGGCCAAGTGTACACCTGGGGGAATACAAGTCTCAATGGCTGAGAGGGACCTGGGGTGGTGGTGGATGTCAAGATGAACAACTCTGAGACTTGTAGGAGGGCAGCAGCCAAGGCCAACAGGATGCTGGGATGCATCGCTAGGGGATCACCTCAGAAGGAGGGAAGTGATACTCCTCTGTATAACTGCTTGGTGAGGCCGCAGCTGGAGTACTCGTGCAGTTTTGGAGGCCACACTTAAAGAGGGACATTAACCTCCTGGAGAGGGTCCAGAGAGGGCAACCAAAATGATTTGGGGCTTGGGGACAGGACCTATGAGGAGAGGCTCAAGAGCTAAATATGTACACTTTGGAAGAGAAGGGACCGGGGGACATGATAGAGGTCTTCAGGTACATGAAAAGGGTAAATAAGGGAGGAACAGTGAGGTGCTTCGAAGGAAGGGGCCACTAGAGGGCATGGGTGGAAGCTGGAGGGAAGATTCAGGGAGAAAGGAGGAGGTGCTACTTCACTGAGAGGTGGTAGAGCCATGGAATGCACACTACCTAGGGGCTGGTGGAGGCAGAGACAGTGGAGGTTCAAGAGGGGTCGGACAGGTACAGGGGAAGGGTTCAGGAAGCAAAATCCAATGCAGCAAGAATATCCGGAACTGGGAAGGGAGAAGCCAGAGAAGGCGAGGGGGACAGCAAGGTCAGCACCCAGGGTGGGGGCTGACCAAACGAGCAGACACGAAAGACCATTAGGCCTATTCTGCTGGCATTTTAGTATGTTAGTATGTTTACGTCCCAGTCATGGTTTTGTGTGTACCATGTTTCTGTGACTGCCACGATATCCAGATGTTCCTCCTCCATCAAGGCCACTAATTCAGGAAGCTTGTTACCCAGACTACGGGCATTGGTACTCATTGCTCTCCATATTTTGATGGCTTTACCTTCTGTTGCAGCATCCCCCACTGACCTTTCTACCTCGGTCTTTTTCTCATTTAGTACCCTGTTTTGTAGGGAGAGGCTGGGATTTTCCTACTGCTTATCAGTGCCTCCCCCTTTGACTAGTTTAAAAGCCTGCCAATGAAGCATTTAAACCGATTGCTCAAAAGACTTGTTCGCTTCCTGAACAGATGCAGACCATCCTGCCAGTATAGGCTGGTGTCCCTCCAGGTGGAACCCCAGTCCCCAATGAAGCCAAACCCTGTGCTCCACACTTTTTCAACCATTCATTAAACTGCATGGTGCAAAAGTACCCTCGCCTCCCGTACCAGTGACAGGCAGCACCTCTGAGAAGGATACTGTGTGTGCTACTTGTCTTAGGCCCCTCCCCAACTCTACAAAGTCCTCCTGCACTGCTCTAATCTCATGATGAGCGAAGTCATTTGTCCCTAGGTGGACAATGACGTCCAGTTCAGACTCCCGTGCAGCTGTTCTCATGATCCTGAGGATGCGCTTCCTGTCCCTGCTAGCCATGGCACCAGGCAGGCACCTTACTTCAGTTTTCCCTGCTCCCCCCAGTTCTATCCCCCTAATAACTGAGTCCCCCACCAGGAGCTGCTTCCTTTCCCTGTGGTGTCCTCTGCCTCCTTCCTGTGGGCCTCCCTTGTGACAGTTGTCCTCAGCCTCCGTTGTCCTCAGCCTCCTTAGTCTCCTCTGCGGGTACATCCATAGGGGAGCTATGCTCCCCCAGAATGGTGTATGGATTGTGGAGTGAAACAACTGACTTGGTGTGCCTCTGTTCCACCATCCTCACCCTCCCTGAGCCCACTGTGGTTCAACTGCCAAAACACAATTACTAAGGTGAGTAATTTTTTCTTGTAGCCCTGATATTTCCTCACACGCCTTAGTTGCTGCCTTCTCGGAGCAGTACCTTAACAGCGACTGTGCTCCTCATTTACAACTTTTATTTACTTAATTCAGGCACTGTTTCAGCACAGTTAGAGCAAATCAGGCAGTTTAATTCTGTTATTTCTACTGTTTAATTTCTGCAGCATGTGCTGTCTGCAAGGCTTACTGTGTGCCATTTTCCTAGTTTTTACAATCGGGGGTAGGGAATGTTACAAGCAAGCCTGTACTCTACTTTACTGGGTGCCGCAGACTCCTCCTCCATCTCAGTTGTGTTTCTCCCACCATCGAGGCTACACCTGCTATGTGTGAAGTTTTTCATCTGCGTCAGAGGCCTACTTGTCGCGACTCCTCTCTCCAAGTAGTTCTTCCCGACGCCGTTGATTTTGGTAAGATTGTTTCTTTCTTTTTCACAGTGCCAGGAGCTTTTCTGTGTTTTATATTGTTTTCGCATCATGTCCCATTCGGGAGCAAAGTGTAAGTTGAAAGTGGGCCGCGCCCCTATGCGTCGGTGGTCCTGTGGCCGGCATTTTCATTTACAGACCAGCATGATGTTTGCCTTTGCTGCCTGGGACCCAATCATGATATGGATTCGTGCAACACCTGTTTCTCGATGGACCGTCGTGTCCTAGAAGTCCACGCGTTCAAGATCGGCAAGGCTCCGCTGACTTTCGGGGGACGGCGTCCCTACAGAGCTTCCCAGGTAAGTTGTCCTAGACCCTTCCTCTGGGTCCCCTCCAGGCCTATCGTTCTGAAGGAGAAGGGCCTCATCTTCTAGTCTTGCCAAGGAGGAGGCCTCTTTCGCGGTGTTGGAGGCGCCGTGGTCCTCCGGGCCACGGAGGAGACACCGCCTGGCAGTCACCTCTTCTGAGGTGCAGGCTCCCCCAGTATCGAGGCCCAGGTCTGTTGGGCCCGGCACGATGGACCCTCAATGCTGCGTTTCTGCAATGCTCCAGATCCTGCACTGTTCATGGCACCGGTGATGGGCAGTATCAGCCTGTTGGCTCTCGGTGCCATACATGGCTCCGTGGGACGATCGATCTTCTAGCGGGACTGTGTTGGGCCCGGCACCATGGCGGTGCCGCAGGTCTGACTGGTGCCATTGGGGAGTTAGGGCCGGGTTCGGGTGTCTGTGGTGTATTGAAGCTGTCCGGTGCTGTAGCTGGCACCAACGTCGTTCGCAGCGCCATTTCTCTGGAGACCTCTGGGGTGGCCAGTATTGAGGTCCAGCTGGTCTCTCCCTCCTCCTCGGAGGATGATTCGGATGTGGACCCGTCCTGACACCCTGACTCTTCGGAGTCAGGGTCTCCAGTGAGACGACGTGCTAGGCGGCCCAGCACGCCTATTCCTCAGTCTCTTCTGCTGTCCTCTCCTGAGGCCTCCCAGGCTGGGGGTGATCTGGGGTCCCTGGAGGGGATGGTGTGGAGGCAGTCGAGGGCTCTTTCTCCTGAGGGGTTGCGGTGGCTGCCTATCTTCCTGGACAGAAGTCTCCACCACTCAGTAGCACTAGTGGGATCTGGCGGAGGCACTAGGACCCATCGGGGCAAACTTTTGCTGGAGGGTCGGCGCGCCGAGAGATAGGCGCCGCGGCGCTAACTCGCACAGTAATGACTATCGGCGGCGACCCTCCAACCTTCCAGTTCTTATTTCCGCCCGTCAGTGAGCTTCAGTATGACGTATCTCGCCTGTCGGAGTCAAACTTCAAACTAAGCATAGTTTTCAGTTTATTTTTTGTAATATTATCTCGATAGTAGTATCGCTTAGATTTATTCTGTTTCATCATATTTCTGTTATATTTTAAATTTAACTTATAATAAAAGTCTCGGCCTACTTGGCCGGAGTCGACCATGAGCAGGTCAGGTGGCGGTAGGGAGACTTCGTATTAAAGCTGTTCAGTCAGTTGGGCTGGGTCCGGTCAGCCCCCTTCTCCTCAGCGGGGTTCCGATAACGGTCAGTCCGATGCCCGGGGGGATGGGCGGTCTCGCTGGCATAAACAAGCGAGTAGCATTCGGCACCGTTCGGCCTCGAAGCTCTTCTTGACCCACAGGTCAAAAGAAGGCTTCACTGAGGTCGCCCTCTCTGATCGTCTGCGGCGCCGGCGGTCGGTTATCGTGGCTAGTTGCGGTCTCCTCGCCGGATCGCCAACTTCCGGTTTCCGTCATCTTGACGCCGAGTCCTACCCGCCTATAGGTAGGTCTCCAGATGAGCAGTTTCATCAGTGGGCGCTCTTGTGGGTGATGGGCTGGAGATTGGTTCTTCTGCCTGGCTCGGTTGCCCCGGGCCTTCGGGCTCGTCGAGGCGATCAGGTAGAGGCGGTTGGACCTTCCTAGTCGTCGCGGGCGCCTCCTTGGTGCCAGCGACTCCGTGCTTAGATGTTTCCGCCCCTCACATGGCTGCGGCGCGGGGCCACACGATGCCCTTATCTCCTGTTTTTCTCTTCTCCCTGTTTTCCAGGTTCCAGGGTTCCTCGGCGCCATCCATGGGTCTCTCGCTTGTCGGCGCCGTTTTGGCCTGAGGGCCTGCGGCACCGTCATGGCGCGCTGGAGTCGCGGTGCCGTCCAGCGGCGCTGATTGTGTCAGCGGCTGTGTGCCTTGGCAGCACGCCTGCGGTGCGCGTGCCTCTCGGCGCTGTCGCCTCCGCGGCGCCACTCTCAACTCCGTTCACCTCTTCGGCGCCGGGGGCCCTCGGGGGCTCTCCCTTTCTATCAGTTCTTTCCTCCTCTCCTATTTTTCACTCCTTTCCTGTCCAAGCAGTCCTTTCTGGACTATCAGGAGATGATGTTGAGCCTGACCCAGACCTTCGGTTGGGTGATGAAGTGGAGGAAGCAGGTTCTTTCACTGCTACAGAGCCTGTGGTCGAGGACCTGTCCTTTAAGTCTCTGTTGAGGAACCTGAGTTCCACTCTTTCTCTCAGACTACAGACATCGATCCTGGAAAAGATTAAGACTCCAATATCTTCATGCTTCGGAGATCCCTATGGATTTGACCCCTCCGATTCAACCTTCCTTCGAGACGCTGTCTCAAATGGTATGGAATAATCCTGCTCTTACTCCCTCGGTGGCTAAATCCATTGATAGGAAATATTCAGCCCCCAAGGATCGTCCCATTTTGGCATCTTAAGCCTTTGCGGATCCTATTGTAGTCCTGGCAGAGAATGATAAGGTCGTTCTTCCTCAATCTACTACAGCTCAACCTATTAACAAAGAGTCTCGTAAAATTGATACATTAGGTAAGAGAGTCTTTGCTGCCTCCACTCTAAGTATGCATATTGCCAGCTATCAAGGTTATTTTTCTCAGTATGAGTATATCCTGTTGCACTCTATCAAACGAATGGTTGAAGCTCTTCCAGATTCCGACTCCAAGTCAGAGCTTCTTCTAACCGTTACCAGAGGTATTGAGTCTAATAACCAACAGGTCAAAGCCGCCATGGGCGCTTCGACCTGCTTCTCGTTCAGCAGCGCGGGATATTTATACTCGGCGTCACTCCTGGCTGCGTACTTCGGCTTCGAATGGTGCACAGCAGCAGGTAATGGCGTTGCCCTTTGATGGCTCCTATCTTTTGGTCCTCAGGTAGAGCAAGCCCTAGAGGCCACTCAGAAGACTAGGTCGGCCATTAAGCTGGCTAGACCTCCGCCTACCCCTCTCGGGGCATGTAGAGTAGCGTCAGTTTCATAGTCAGTCAGTCCTTCGAGGCAGAGGCAGAGGAAGCTTCCATAAAAGCCAACCTGCCCAACCTCAAAGAAGGCGCGGCAAGCGCGGGGGCCTAAACCCGCGCTACCTTATAGTGCCGCCCAAGTTCCATCCCACTGCCGAGATGGAACTTTCTCCTTCAGTGGGAGGTCGTCTGATGTACTTCCACAACCAGTGGAAGTCCATAACCTCGGACAAATGGGTCCTTGGGATAATTCGAGGGTTATTCTCTCAATTTTCTGGAACCCCCCCCGAATCGTCCTCCCAAGCGGCAGCAGGTTGTCGACATCTCAATCAGACCTCCTCGCCTCTGAGATCCAGGGCCTTCTGAACAACAGGGCAGTAGAACTGGTGCCCCGCATCAGCGAAACACAGGGTTCTACTCCCTACTTTCTGGTTCCAAAGAAATCTGGGGGATCGCCCCATTCTAGACCTCAGAAAGTTAAACAAATTCCTCCCAGGAGAAATTCAAAATGATTTCTCTGGGTACCCTGTTACCTTTGCTGCATCAACATGACTGGCTAGCCTCCCTGGACATGCAGGGCTGCCAGCATATCCCCATCCACCGAGCCATCGCAAATTCCTGAGGTTTGTGGCTCTGGGTCAACTCTATCAGTTCAGAGTCCTGCCCTTTGGGCTATCCTCAGCGCCGCGAGTCTTTACAAAGTGTTGTGCAGTTCTCGCAGCGCATCTCAGGAAGCTCGGACTCCGAGTGTTTCCCTACCTGGACGATTGGCTCCTAGCAAGCCCTTCCAGCCAAGGGACCCTGGAAGCCGTTCAAACGGCCTCCCGCCTTCTTACATCCATGGGAGTTCTGCTGAATCTGAAAAAGTCACAGCTGCAGCCCTCCCAGACGCTCCTTTTCAAGGGACTCTTCTGGACACCTCTTCCGCGAAGGCTTTCCTTCCAGAGGACAGAAGACTCAACATCCTTCAGATGGCCCGTTACATTGGGGAGAACAGGTCGGTCACAGCTCTCTCGATGCAACGTATGTTGGGTCTCATGGCGTCCTCAGTGTTCACTGTACCCCTAGCTCGGTTACACATGAGGACCACCCAATGGATGCTCTCCGCTCAGTGGTCACCGACCTCTCACCCCCAGTCTTATCCCATCAAGGTGACAGAGCCCTTGCGAAGGTCTCTCACCTGGTGGTCTCAAGAGAGCAATCTCCTGGAAGGATTCCCCTTTGCTCCTCTAGATCATCAGATCTCCATCACCACAGACGCATCGCTGATGGGATGGGGAGCCCACTGTCGCTCTCTCCACACTCAGGGTGTATGGACTCAGCTTGAGGCTCAGCTTCACATAAATGTCCTGGAGATGAGAGCAGTCCTATCGCGATCCGGCGTTGAAGGATATTCTTTGTCACAAGAACATTCTCCTTCAAACGGACAACAAAGCTGTGATGTATTACATCAACAAGCAAGGTGGTGCTCATTCTTACCCCCTTTGCAGGGAAGCAATGAGAGTGTGGGAGTGGTGCTTGGAGCACAAGTCTCTAATTCAAGCGGTATATCTACCAGGTATACAAAACGACTTGGCAGATCACCTCAGCAGAACAGAGGCAGACCCTCCGAGTGGTCTCTTGATCCAGCCGTGGCTCGGTCACTGTTCGAAGGTGGGGAACTCAGACCTGGACCTTTGCATCCCCACTCAGCATAAAACTGCCTCTCTTCTGCTCCAGAAATCCAGGGCCTGGCATTTTCTGTCAGGATGCGTTCAGGCTGCGGTGGACAAAGCGGCTTTCTTTATGCCTTTCCACCACTTCCTCTAATTCAGAAAGTACTTCTCAAATTCAGGTCTCAGGGGACCAAGATGATTCTCATTGCTCCTCCTGGCCTCGGCAGCTATGGTTTCCTCTACTCAACAGTATAACCGGCAACCTCTCCGAGACCACTTCCCTTGCAAATCAATCTTTTGACTCAGGGTTCGTTGGTCCATCCCAACCTGAGGTCACTTCACCTTCACGCTTGGCTCCTGAAAGGTAGAAGTAGACGGTTCAACGTCTCTCGAAGAGTCTCAGACATCCTTCTGGCTGCCGGGAAGCCAGCTACTCGAAAAACTTACACTTCTAAGTGGAAGCGTTTTTCTCTCTGGTGTGCAAAGTCCTCTTGGAATCCCTTTTCCTGTCCTCCAGACAAGGTTCTGGAGTACCTTTTGGACCTATCAAACTCAGGTCTCCAGTACTCTACAGTTAAAGTTCACCTTAATGCCATTTCAGCTTACCATGAGCCGGTTTCTTCCTTGTCTCTGGCTCAGTTACCTATGGTAAAGAGATTTCTTAAAGGAATTCTGCATACCAGACCCCCTGTAAGACGTCCAGTTGCAGCCTGGGACATTAACCTTGTGCTAGACATGCTCACTCGGAAGCCTTCGAACCCCTAGCTACCTGTGAGCTAAAATTTCTTACCTGGAGACAGCCTTCCTAGTGGCCATTACCTCAGCCCCTGGAGTCTCTGAGATACATGCCTGGTTACGGACCCTCCGTATACTGTGTTCCATAAGGACAAAGTAGTTCTTAGTACTCATCCTAAATTTCTTCCCAAGGTTGTGTCAAATTCCATCTAAACCAACCTCTGGTCCTTCCCTCTTACTTGAACTTCCAAAATGAAGGAGAGCGTCTCTTCATTCCTTGGATGTTAAGAGAGCCTGCGTTCTACTTAGATAGAACCAAGAATTTTCATAAGACTCAGCAATTGTTTGTTTCCTTCAGCGAGACCCGGCTGGGTCAGCCTGTCGCTATCAGATGCATCTCATCGTGGTTGGTGGCATGTCTTCGACATTGCTATTCCATGGCACAGGTTAAGTTAGAAGGTAGAGTTTACGCTCACTCTACTAGGGCGGTCGCGGCATCCCTAGCGGAAATTCTCAATGTTCCGATTGCAGATATCTGCGATGCCGCCACCTGGAGCTCAGTGCATACCTTCGTTAAGCATTATGCACTGGATGTTCATGCCAGTCGACATACCGCCTTCGGCAGAACTATCCTTAATGGACTTCTGTCCTAGACGCGTGAGCTCTGGCTCTCCTGCCGCCCTTTTGGGGGATTATCAGCTTGGTACTCTCCCACTAGTGTGAATGAGTGGTGGAGACTTATGTCCAGGAAGATATGAAAACTACGTACCTACCGTAATTCTTGATCTTCTTGGATGAGTCTCCACCACTCATTCCTGCCTCCTCCTCCATCCCCGAGCTCACGCTGTGTTGGTCTTCACTCCCTCAGATCTTTAGGCTGTGAAGACTTCTTTATTGACCCTTCTTACACGGGTCGTCCGGACTATCTTATGTCCGTTTTTAAGGTTAGGTTTACTCTTTACGTTAGTTGCGCTGCACCTCCTTGGTAAAAAAGGTACTGAGGCGGTTGGAGGGTCGTCGCCGAGATAGTCATTACCGCGCGAGCCAGTGCTCGCGGCGCCATGCCTCGCGGCTCCATCTCTCGCGCCGACCCTCCGGCAAAAAGTTTGCTCCCGATGGGTCCTAGTGCCTCCGGCACAGATCCCACTAGTGTGAATGAGTGGTGGAGACTCGTCCAAGAAGATCAAGAATTACGGTAGGTACGTAATTTTCATTTCCCGGTGCTGCTGCACCTGCTCGGGGTGGGTTGTCACTGGGGTAGAGGAGGAGGGTGTTGTCGGAGTCTGGGGGGTTGAGAGACCAGGATGGGCGCCTCGGTCTTCACCTGCCACCCTCAGTGCGGGTGGGAGCTGCAGCTGGGCCCCATCTTTCCCTCTCGGGCACCAGGGACCCCTTTGGTGGCGTTGCTGTGGGCTGCCCTTCTGGACCCAAGCAGCCCCAGGTTCGTCACAGGGGAGGATCCCCTACTAGGCTCTTCCAGGCTTTGCATCCCCGGGGTTCCATTCTGCGACCTGGTTTGTTGTCCGGGACCCCGCTAGCTCTGGCTCCATTTTCTGGATTTCAGAGCCTCAGCAGAGGACAGTTGCCTCGTCATAGGTGTCCCTGTCCCATTCCTCTGCAGCCATCCCTCTCTCTCCCAGGCTGTGTCAGTTCTACAGGACCGTTATCCTGGGAGACGTTCAGAGGCTCGGCGGCGGCCTTCCCCTCATACGTTAGATGTGTGCATGAGCGGGTGTTTCACCTATCCCCACCACCGCAGGAGTCCTCTGAACATTCGAGCTCCCCATCATCCTTGTCTTCCTCCTCGGAGGGAGAGAAACCCCCTGCTCATCTCTCCTCTGATGCTCATTTCACTGAATATCAGCGATTCCTTTCGAGGATGGTGAGGGATCTTCATATCTCCTTTACTAGGTGAGACAATACTGAACGGGAGATGCGTGAATTCCTCAGTGAATTCAGTGCCCAGCATTTGATGGTACTGTCCTGGCCTTTTCCCTTCCAGGAGGCGTCTGTCCGTTCCTGGCAGTCGCCAGCCGTCTCTGTTCCAGCCCCGGCAGACTGCAGGAGAAGGTATTGTGGCCCATTGGAGTCTCTAGGTTCTCTTCCCAACCCGCCTTCGGGATTGCCATTCCTAGAAACTCCCTCTGGGTGCCGCCGCCTGGCGCACGACCGCCCACCGGATTCAGATTCCTTACAGTTTGACCAGTGGGGGAGTAAGGTGTTCTCTTCTTCTCGTGCGATGCTGTGCATTGCCTCACATCAGGTGCACCATGCTGCCTACAGTAGGCATTTATAGTCAACGCTATCCCAGCTTCTAGCATCAGTGCTTTATTTGGAGCAATCTAGACAGGCCATTGCCCTCTCTGCTATAGGCTTGGAGCTGGCAAGACACTAAGCAAGGGCATCTTACGATATCAGTGAGATGTCTTCTAGGCTTGCAGGGGCAGTGATCTGTATTAGACGGACGGCAAGGCTACGTCTATCAAGGTTATCACCCCTGGCCCGGCGTAGGGTGATTTGCTCCGCTTTCCGGGGGACCCGTCTTTATTCTTCCAGGGCTAGGAGGCTTCTGCAGGGGCTCTTTCCATCTTCTCATCCCCAGGGGACATCTCCTAGCTCTCCTCCGCCATAGGCTTCTCGTCTGATAAGCCCAGGGTCTTCCCCTTCTGTTTCCCACCAGCAGGAGGCTGAGGGCCTTGTTCCCTGAGGGTTTCTATTATCCCCCCTTTGGGGAGGGGAGGAGCTTGGTGCTCACCCAAGCAGTAGTGAATGGTGAACATTGACAAGGGAAGATATGAAAATTACGTACCTACCATAATTCTTGATCTTCTCTTGTATCTTCACCATTCATTACTGATACCCGCCCACCTTCCCCTCAGTGGCCTCCTACTGCGGCGTCTCCCCCTCCCTACTCATTTCTCTCCCTTCCTCGTTGGCCTTTAAGCCAAAAAAAAAAAATACCCTATCTTGATTTTTCGTTCTTCTCTGGATGGATCCCTTTTCCTCAAGGTAAAGGGGAACGAGTAGGATTTATTCTATCCTGTGGGAACTCTTTCTGATTGCCCCTAGGGGTGACCTCTTGGCTTCTTAGCCATGTTGTTCAGTTCACAGCTGAAGAGACCGTACCTATATGGCTTGGCCCCAATATTCAGGTTCCCTCTGGTGGGTATTAATTAATATTGTGTCAGCTTCTTCTGGTTGGTGCTTTTGGCACTTCATTTACCTTGAGCTGTTGTTCTTGCCTTGCCTTCAGGGAGTCCGACTGAGTTCCCACTCTATCCTTTTATACAAAGCTGCCTTCTGTAGGGCTTACCTCCTCCCCACACACATCTGTGTTAGCACTTAACTAGGTGCTAAGGGCTTATTCCCCTTCTAGTTGAGGCTCTCTTTCCGAACAGAATATCTTCCTGGACATAAGTCTCCACCACTCATTCACACTAGTGGGATCTCGCCGGAGCACTAGGACCATCGGAGGCAAACTTTTGCTGGAGGGTGGGAGAGATGGCCTGCGAGGCATGGCGCATGACGGTGGCTCTGTAGTTGTCTATCTCGGCGACGACCCTCCAACCGCCTCAGTTCCTTTTTTCCCGCCATCGAGTGCGCTTCAGTGACAACGTCGCTCGCCTGTCGGGAGTCAAACTTCAAACTAGCGCATAGTTTTCAGTTTATTTTTTGTAATATTATCTCGATAGTAGTATCGCTTAATTTTATTCTATTTCATTATTTTTTAAAATTTAACTTATAGTAAAGAAGTCTCGGCCTACTGGACGGAGTCGACCATGAGCAGGTCAGGTGACGGTAGGGAGACTTCGTATGAAAGCTGTTCAGTCACGTCGGGCTGGGTCCGGTCAGCCCCCTTCTCCTCAGCGGGGTTCCGACAACGGTCAGTCCGATGCCTGGGGGATGGGCGGTCCCCGCCGACATAAAATAAGCGGTCGCATTTCGGCACCGTTCGACCTCGACTCTTCTTGACCCACAGGTCAAAGAAGGCATCACTTTCGAGTCGCCCTCTGATATGTCTCGCGTCGGCGGTCGGTTATCGTAGTTAGTTGCGGTCTCCTCCCCGAGATCGCCAACTTCGGTTTCCGCCGTCTTCAACATCGAGCCCCACCCCAATGGGTAGGGCTCCAGATGAGCAGATTTCATCAGTGGGCGCTCTTATGGAGCGATGGGCTCGGAGGTTGGTTCTTCTGCCTGGCTCGGTTGCCCGGAGCCTTCGGGCTCGTCGGGCGATCAGGTAGGGCAGTTGGACCTCCTAGTCATGTGGCGCCTCGCCCGGTGCCAGCGACTCCAGCGGCTAAGTGTTTCCCCCTCACATGGCTGCTGCGGCACGGGGGCCACACCACGATGCCCTTATCTCCTGTGTTTTTCCCTTCTCTTGATTTCCAGGTTCCGAAGGTCACCGGCACCTTCGGTGAAGTGCGCTGCGCTTGTCGGCCGATTTCGGCAGCGCTGGGTCTCGGCGCCCGTCCGTGGTGCCGGCGACTCTCAGCAACTTTCGCCGAAGTAGCGTAGCGGTGCGCTTGCGTTCTGGCGATGCTTCTTGATGCCCGTGCGCCTCCAGCGGCACCGCTTTCGACTCCTTCGCCTCCCTCGGCCGGGCGGACCCTCGGGACTCTCCCTTTCTATCTGCTCTCTTTTTTCTTCTCCTTTTCACTCCTTTCCTGTCAAACAGTCCTTCCCTAGACTATCAGGAGATGATATTGAGCCTGACCCAGACCTCGGTTGGGTGATGAAGTGGAGAAACAGGATCCTTCACGCTACAGAGCCTGTGGTGAGGACCTATCCTTTAAGTCTCTGTTGAGGAACCTGAGATCCACTCTTTCTCTCCAGACTACGGACATCGATCCTGGGAAAATATTAAGACTCCAGTATCTTCATACTTCGGAGATCCCTACGGATTTGACTCCTCCACTTCAACCCTCCTTCCCCGCAGTCTCAAATGGTATGGAATAATCCTGCTCTTATTCCTTCAGTGGCTAAATCCATTGATAAGAAATATTCAGCTCCCAAGGATCGTCCCATTTTGGCATCCCAAGCCTTTGCGGATCCTATTGTAGTCCTGGCAGAGAATGACAAGGTCGTTCTTCCTCAAGCTACTACAGCTCGACCTACTAACAAAGAGTCTCATAAAATTGATACATTAGGTAAGAGAGTCTTTGCTGCCTCCACTTTAAGTATGCATATTGCCAGCTATCAAGGCTATTTTTCTCAGTATGAGTATATCCTGTGGCACTCTATGAAACGAATGGTTGAAGCTCTTCCAGATTCCGACTCCAAGTCAGAGCTCCTTCTAACCGTTATCAGAGGTATTGAGTCCAATAACCAACAGGTCAAAGCCGCCATGGACGCTTTACGACACTGCTTCTCGTTCAGCACCATAGGTATTTATACTCGACGCCATTCCTGGCTGCGCATTTCTGGCTTTACGAATGATGCTCAGCAGCAGGTAATGGCGTTGCCCCTTGATGGCTCCTATCTTTTTGGTCCTCCAGGTAGAGCAAGCCCTAGAGGCCACTCAGAAGACTAGGTCGGCCATTAAGTTGGCTAGACCCCCGCCTACCCCCTCTCGGGGGCATGTAGGTAAACGTCAGTTTCATAGTCGCCAGTCCTTTCGAGGCAGAGGCAGAGGAAGCTTCCATAAAAGCCATCCTGCCCAACCTCAAAAGAAGGCGCAGCAGAAAGCGCAGGGGCCTAAAGCCCCCAGCACTACCTTATGAATTGCCGGCCCCAGTTCCATCCACACTGCCCGAGATGGAACTTTCTCCTCCGGTGGGAGGTCGTCTGATGTACTTCTACAATCAGTGGAAGTCCATAACCTCGGACAAATGGGTCCCTCGGATATTCGCGAGGTTATTCTCTCAGTCTTTTTGGAAAACCCCCGAACTGCCCTCCCAAGCGACAACCCAGGTTGTCGACCTCTCAGTCAGACCTCCCTCACCGCCGAGATCCAGGGCCTTCTGAACAACAGGGCAATAGAACTGGTGCCCCCGCATCTGCGAAACAGAGTTCTACTCCCATTACTTTCTGGTTCCAAAGAAATCTTGGGGGATGCCCCATTCTAGACCTCAGAAAGTTAAACAAATTCCTCCTGGGAGAAATTCAAATGATTTCCCTAGGTACCCTGTTCACCTTGCTGCATCAACACGACTGGCTGGCCTCCCTGGATATGCAGGGCGCTTACCAGCATATCCCCATCCACCACGCCCATCTGCAAATTCCTGAGGTTTGTAGCTCTGGGTCGGCATTATCAATTCAGAGTCCTGCCTTTGGGCTGTCCTCGATCCGGAAGTTTTACAAAGTGTTGTGCAGTTCTCGTAGCGCATCTCAGGAAGCTTGGACTCCAGTGTTTCCCTACCTAGGCGATTGGCTCTAGCGAGTCCTTCAGCCAAGGGACTCTGGAAGTCGTTCAAGCGGCCTCTTGCCTTCTTACGTCCATGGAGTTCTCTAAATCTGAAGAAGTCACAACTGCAGCCTCCCAGAGCTCCTTTTCATAGGGACTCTTCTGGACACCTCTTCATGAAGGCTTTCCTTCCAGAGGACAGAAGACTCGACATCCTTCAGATGGCCCGTTACATCGGGAGAACGGATCGGTCACAGCTCTCTCGATGCAACGTATGTTAGTCTCATGCGCCCCTCAGTGTTCACTGTACCCCTAGCTCCGTTAACATGAGGACCACCCAATGGATGCTCTCCGCTCAGTGGTCACCAACCTCTCATCCCCAGTCTTATCCCATCAAGGTGGACGGAGCCCCACGAAGGTCTCTCACCTGGTGGTCTCAAGAAAGCAATCTCCTGGAAGGATTCCTTGCTCCTCTGGATCATCAGATCTCCATCACCACAGACGCATCGCTAATGGGATAGGGAGCTCACTGTCTCTCTCTCCTCCACACAAGGTGTATGGACTCAGCTCAGAAACTCAGCTCCACATAAATGTCCTGGAGATGAGAGCGGTCCCTCTATCACGATCTGGCGTTGAAGGATGTTCTTTGTCACAAGAACATTCTCCTTCAAACGGACAACAAAGCTGTGATGTATTACATCAACAAGCAAAGGATGCTCACTCTTATCCCTTTGCAGGGAAGCAATGAGAGTGTGGGAGTGGTGCTTGGAGCACAAGTCTCTAATTCAAGCGGTATATCTGTCGGGTACAAAACGATTAGCAGATCACCTCAGCAGGACGGAGGCAGACCCTCACAGTGGTCTCGACCCAGCCGTAGCTCGTCACTGTTCGAAGAGTGGGGACTCCAGACCTGACCTTTTGCATCCCCACTCAATGCAAAACTGCCTCTCTTCTGCTCCAGAAATCCAGGGCTTGGCATTTTCTGTCAGGATGCGCTCAGGCTCAGTGGACAACACGCTTTCTTACGCTTTCCACTGCTTCCTTTAATTCAGAGAGTTCTCCTCAGTTCGAGTCTCAGGGGACCATGATGATTCTCATTGCTCCCTCCTGGCCTCGGCAACTATGGTTTCCTCTACTCAACAGTATGTCGGCAGCCTCCCGAGACCACTTCCCTTGCAAATCAATCTTTGACTCAGGGTTCTTGGTCCATCCCAACCTGAGGTCACTTCACCTTCATGCTTGGCTCCTGAAGAGGCAGAAGTGAACGGTTCAACGCTCGTAGAGTCTCAGATTTCCTTCTGGCTGCTCGGAAGCCAGCTACCCGAAAAACTTACGCTTCTAAATGGAAACGCTTTTCTCTCTGGTGTGCAAAGTCCTCTTGGAATCCCTTTTCCTGTCCTCCAGACAAGGTTCTGGAGTACCTTTTGGACCTATCAAACTCAGGTCTCCAGTACTCCACGGTTAAAGTTCACCTTAGTGCCATTTCAGCGTTCCATGAACCGGTTTCTTCCTTGTCTCTGGCTCAGTTACCTATGGTGAAGAGATTTCTTAGGGAATTCTGCATACAGACCCCTGTTAGATGTCCGGTCACAGCCTGGGACATTAACCTTGTGCTAGACATGCTCACTCGGAAGCCTTTCGAACCCCTAGCTACCTGTGAGCTAAAATTTCTTACCTGGAAGACTGCCTTCCTAGTGGCCATTACCTCAGCCCGCAGGGTCTCTGAGATACATGCCCTGGTTACGGACCCTCCGTGTACTGTGTTCCATAAGGACAAAGTAGTTCTTCGTACTCATCCTAAATTTCTTCCCAAGGTTGTGTCAGAATTCCATTTAAACCAACCTCTGGTGCTTCCTCTTACTTGCGAACTTCTAAAATGAAGGAGAGCGGTCTCTTCATTCCTTGGATGTTAAGAGAGCCTTGCAGTTCTACTTAGATAGAACCAAGATTTTCACAAGACTCAGCAATTGTTTGTTTCCTTCAGCGAGACCGCTGGGTCAGCCTGTCGCTATCAGATGCATCTCATCATGGTTAGTGGCATGTCTTGACATTGCTATTCCATGGCACAGGTTAAATTGGAAGGTAGAGTGTCACGCTCACTCTACTAGGGAGCGATCGCCGGCATCCTAAGCGGAAATTCGCAATGTTCCAATTGCGGATATCTGCAATGCCGCTACCTGAGCTCAGTGCATACCTTCGTTAAGCATTATGCACTGGATGTTCATGCCAGGCGCATTCTGCCTTCGCAGAACTATCCTAATGGACTTCTGTCCTGGGCTGTGAGCTCTGGCTCCCCTGCCTTTTGGGGGATTATCAGCTTGGTACTCTCCCACTAGTGTGAATGAGTGGTGGAGACTTATGTCCAGGAAGATATGAAAATTACGTACCTACCGTAATTCTTGATCTTCTTGGACGAGTCTCCACCACTCATTCACACGCCCACCCTCCATCCCCCGAGCTCACCGCTGTGTTGGTCTTCACTCCCTCAAATCTTTAGGCTGTGAAGACTTCTTTGCTGACCCTTCTTACACGGGTCGTCCGGACTATCTTATGTCCATTTTGTAAGGTTAGGTTTACTCTTTACGTTAGTTGCGCTGCACCTCCTTGGTAAAAAAGGTACTGAGGCGGTTGGAGGGTCGTCGCCGAGATAGCTGATCACAGCCACCGCCACGTGCGGCGCCATGCCCTCATGACGCCATCTCTCGCGCCGACCCTCCAGCAAAAAGTTTGCTCCCAATGGGTCCTAGTGCCTCCGGCGCAGATCCCACTAGTGTGAATGAGTGGTGGAGACTCGTCCAAGAAGATCAAGAATTACGGTAGGTGCGTAATTTTCATTTCTTTCTGGGCAGTCTGTGTGCTCTCAGCTAGAGTGTAGGGGGTTGGAATGACGGGAGGTTAGAGAATCTGCCCTTTGGGTCCAATCTGTACAAGCGGTTCAGTTGAACCTCCTCTCAGTCCTATCAGGAGGGATTCTGGCTCCCTTGTCTTTGGTTCCGAGCTTATAAGCCTCTCAACCAATATATCTATGGGCAGTGTTCTCCCCCCTCAACATCCCTTGTTTTCTTCCCTTTCTTTTTCTTCTTCTTCCTTTTTCTCTTTTTCTTTATCTGTTCCTCCCTTGGAACCACCCCAGAAGTGAGGCCCTGCGGTCCCTTTGGGTAGGCATTCTCTCTCTTTCTTTCTGTCCTCTTCTGGCTTATTCCTTTGTCAGTTTATATCCTTTCCTTTTTCTGTCCCTCGGCTCTCTTGCTTTGCTCTCCTTTTCCTTACCCTTTTTTTTTAGCCTCTCCGGCTACCAGAACTGAGATGGAGGAGGTCTATGACACCTCCGCCGCCGCCCATCGCACGTGACGCAGTGCGTTGCTATCGGGGGCAGCGCCATTGGTGCCGACCTAAAAAAAAAAAAAAATCTCCCGTAGCGGGTGCGCACCTCCGGCACAACCCAAGCAGTAATGAATGGTGAAGATACAAGAGAAGATCAAGAATTATGGTAGATACGTAATTTTCATATCCATTGCACTGCCCTATTCTGTTAAGCTTGGCTCTTGCTTTCTCTCTAACGCTCCTGCTGCACGCTAGTGGCCACCTTTTCTCTCTTATTTCATCCTGACCCTTTTTTTAAATGTATTTATTTATTACAATCTCGGAAGTACCTTTGAGTCAGGGACTTGTTTACAAAGGTTCCACGTCGAATAGACAGAGTACAGAAACTAACGACACACTTAATATGAAATCAACAGAGAATATGTACAATAAATCTAAAGGCATAATACACTGGATAAGTAGGTGACCGTTAAAGGTCAGCATTCATAATATAACCCATAGTACTAAGACTAACGAGACATTTACCATGAAAACACATGGGAGGTATATACAGTACAGGCAAGGGAGTACAGCAGAGGGTAGGTAGGTGACCATGCAAGGTCAGCTACCAGGGTTTAACATTGATGCAAAATAGAAATAATAGGCAGCCAGAATAGTGTAATGAAAGAATTCTGTTGTCAAAGGCAAGAAAAATTAGGCGAGACCAAAGTGCCGGCAGGAGGAGGGTACAGGAGGCGGGTGACAGCAGAGTCTAGGAGGAAAATAGATGATAGAAATGCGGGAAGGGGGGCAAAGTGGGGAGAGTGGGGAGGGGTGAGGTGCAAATGGATGGGAGGAGGTATAGAGATGAGGGAAAAGAAGAAGAGAGGGGAAGAGAAAACATGGACTGTGAGAGTAGTGGAGGTAGAGTAGGGGAGGTGGTAGGGAAGGAAAAGGAGGGAGGAGGGAAGGGCAAATTAACAGGTTCAAGAGATCAGAGGGGAAAAATGTTAGGTGAGCAAGGCGGGAGGGTAGGTGGGGTGACAGTGGCAGGCAGGTGAGGGAATATCTAAGGTGAAAGTAAGGAATAGGAGTGGGGGGGTTTGAGGGGTAGAGTGGTATGTGCGGGGGGTCGATTAGTGAAGAGAGGGGTGGAAGAGAGCTAGACAGGAGGGAGAGGTGGAAATTGGAGGAGAATACTAAATCGCGCAGTCACATACACTGTCCAGGACAATAGATACTCTGAGTTGGGATTAAAAGGGCCCATCTTTGTCGTAGTTTGCAGATCTACGGTAAGAGAGTTAAGCCAGAGAGGGGTGTGATATTCAAAAGAACGTGGTCCTTGGGAGGTTCTCCGGAATGGGACATTCAAAGTACGGTCATTTAGGCCCTTCGTACATCTAGTTGCGTCAGGGCGTTTGAGGAAGTTGTGTACCTCATGGGGTGCAAGGCCAAGGATGGCTTTTTTTGCGAGCAGGCATGTCTCATAACGGATGTGCCTGTCTAGGGTAAGCCAACCACATTGGGCATAGAGCTCGTAAGTGTGGGTTAAGTTATGTACCCCTAATACAAGCCTGCAGGCTTTATTTAGGGTAATTTTAACTCTTTTGAGAGCTGTGGAAGTTGCTGCACCATAGATCGGTAGGCCATAGTCGATGGTAGTAAGCACAGAGCTAGTCACAGCCAATTTTAGGGCGTCGGGTGTGAAGCAGCGCTTATTCCTGTAGATTAGGCCTAGTTTGGCATTAGCATATCTGGCAACTAGGGCTATATGCTGCGTGTGCTACAACATTGAATCTAATGTTACTCCAGGGTATTTGAAATGAGTAACGGGTTGAAGGGATGAATTTTGATTATTGACAGTTTGAAGTTGGCAGTTTTTTTGCCTGCTGTGGATAGATGTAAAGACCATGGTCTTAGTTTTTTTTATAGTTTTGTAGTAGCTTAGATTCATGGAACCAATTTTCCACTGAGGTGAAATCGGATTGCATACAACATTCAAACTCCACAGGGTCAAAGTGGGACGAGTAAAGAACAGCATCATCCACATAGAGTAAAACTTGGTCTGTTACTAAAGGGGGGGGTTGAGTTTAGGAACAGGCTAAAAAGTAGTAGTCCCAGTGTAGAGCCTTGTGGTACACCAGTGGTAATGCTCCGGTGGCTAGAGTAAACTTCATTAATTTGTACTTTTGCACTCTCCCTTGGAGGTGGCTCCTGAACCATGCTGTGGATTCAGGGGAGAGGCCAAGGTTTGTTAATTGGCGTAGAAGCAGCTCATGGTTGACTGTGTTGAAGGCTTTGGTGAGGTCAGTGTAGGTAGCCCCCACCAAGAGCCCATGATCGAGAGCACAGTGAATGTACCCAGTGAATTCTAAGAGTGCAGTTGTGCTGTGGTGTTTGAGAAACCCATGCTGCTGCATACATTGTAGCTGGTATTTGTTGAGATATGTAGACAGTTGATCCGAGATGATGTGTTCAAGCGATTTTGAGAGCTGTGGGAAAATAGAGATGGGATGACAGTTGACGTGATTTGTTCTATCACTACTTTTAAACATGGGTGACAACTGCTGCTTTCCACTGAGCTGGGAACTTGCCTGTAGTGAGGGAAAAGTTTAAGATTTGGGTTAGGTGAGGGAGCACTTCTTCAAGTGTAAGCTCTAGGAGTGTAAGATCAAGTTTGTCATTACTCGTTCTAGACTTTCTAAGTACCTTAGTAATGTATTTTTTGGCCTCCGCCTGGGAAATTATCCTAGGGTAGAAGGGGGGGAGTTGGTTCTGGTGGTTCTTTTACTTTGATCAGCCCACTCACTTTTGTATTTTTCCTTTCCCAGCCATAATACCCTGTCCTCACCAGCGTCGAGAGGTCAGTACAGCAGGAGCCCCCTTCAGCGTTCCCCCAAACAGTCCCAGGTAGGAGTAAGTCTGTTCTCAGTGCCATTTTGGAACTATACCAAACCACATGGTCCAGCTGCTTCTGGCAGCAGTGGCACCATGCTTTGCATGGCACCACTAAGCCATCCTTGTTCACTCTCCCACCCTAAGGTAGTCTCCCTTTTATAGGGGACAAGCAGGCATGAAAACCAATCAGTGTACTTTGACACCCCTGCTGCTCAGCTACTTGATACACCTCATTTTGCTCCATACAGGCGTAATACTCATGGTGTTTCCCAGTTCAGGTTCCTAACAGGTGTAACTATCCTTTAGTAACCAGTCTTACCCACAGTACACTACTGCTCTGACCCAACAGATTGTCTTATACAATCCCCATCCTTGCCTCTATTCACCCCCTTTTGACCCAGGCTAAACGTTTGGAAACAGGTCCCACAGTCACAGCTTTACTTAACCAACTGCACATGCTTTAGTTGTCTGCAGGTCAGTAATTATATTACCCCTTTTCAAACAACATGAAGTCTTGCTATATTCGGACATATGCAGTTAGCCCCAGCACTTGAACTGCTCCGGAGAGGAAAGAGTTAATTTTTATGCTAGGCATAGAACATTGAGCTCGAGCTCGGTTTTCACACCGCTGTCTGTGGTGCCTCAGAGTGTAACATTTTCGGTTTTGATCCTCTATTTACAGTACAGTAAGTAGTGTAGATACTGTAGGTAGTGAACTGTGATTGTGTGTTTTCTTCCGTGGAAATTGTAAACTTCGGTTCCTTCTCGGTCAGTCTGGTTGGGAACAGACCTTTTGTCTTTAAATTTATTTTCTGGGATTTTAGTAGTGGTGTGCGCTCTTATCGGTTTAAAAAAAAAAACTTTTTGGTTTCTTTAAAACCCGTAACTTGAGCAACGATAAATTACCTGGTAAAAGCTGAGAATAACACCTAGTCTAGACAGCACAGAAACCGGAAAACTAGGTTTCAGCACTGTACAGTATGTGGAAATTTGGGCGACCCCCACCGATCTATGTTTATTGGGGTTTGACACCTCAAAACAGACTGCCAGATAAAAACAAGAAACATAGAAGTTGGACGGCAGATAAGGACCGCATAAGGCCCATCCAGTCTGCCCATTTATTTTCTACCTTATAAATGTGCCATCGCCTTTGCTCTGTCAGTGGCCTATATATTCATACTCATTTGTATTGCTCCCTTATGCCTATCCCATGCCTGTTTTGAAGCCCTGCACTGTATTCATAGCCACCACTTCCTGAGGTAGGCCGTTCCATGCATCCACCACCCTTTCTGTGAAAAAGAACTTCCTCACATTCCTCCTTAATCGGCCTCCCTCTAGACTCATGCTCGTGTCCTCTTGTCCTGCTATTTTCTTATATTTAAACATGTTAGACTTTCACCTTGTTAATGCCCTTAAGGTGTTTGAATGTTTGATCATATCTCTCTCCTCCTTTGCTCAGGGTATACATATTGAGCTCCGTTAATCTGTCCTCATATGTCTTCTGATGCAGTTCTTGCACCATTTTGGTTGCCCTTCTCTGAACTGCTCTAATTTGGTTAATGTCTTTGTGAAGGTGTGGCCTCCAGTACTGCGCCAGTACTCCAGATGGGGCCTAACCAGTGTCTTCTAAAGAGGGATTACCTCCCTCTCCACGACTTGTGATAATCACTATCACACCCTAACATCCCCCTAGCCTTACCTACTACTTTAGAGGTCTGCTTGAATGATTTCAGGTCATCTGTGATGATGATGCCCAACTCTCTTTCTTCCTTTGTTACTGCCAGCAACTCCCCTCCCAGCCTATAGGTGATTTCAGGGTTTCTCTTCCCTATGTGCATGATCTTGCACTTTGTTGCATTAAATCCCAGTTGCCACTCTTCTGACCATTTTGCTAGTTTATCCAGATCTCTTCTCATTCTGCCCACCCCATCTGGATCATCTACTCTGTTGCAGATCTTGGTGTCATCTGCAAACAGACAAGCCTTACCCTGTAGTCCATTTGCAATGGTACTAATGAAGATATTGAAGAGGACTGGCCCCAGGACTGATCCCTGAGGTACCCCACTTGTGACTTGCATCTCTTCTGACTGTATACCATTTACCACCACTCTCTGTTTTCTGCCCGTCAACCAGTTTGCCACTTAGTTGACCAACTTCTGACCCAGCCCGAGCCTACCCAGCTTATTTATCAATCTTCTATGTGGAACAGTGTTGAAAGCTTTGCTGAAGTCAAGGTAGGCGACATCAGTTGTTCCCCCTTGGTCCACCAGTCTGGTTACCCAGTCAAAGAAATCTATGAGACTAGTTTGACAGGACCTTCCTTTTGTAAGATCTGCAAAAATTTTCCTAAGGCCACTCTGGAAAAAAGATTGGGTAGACTAAAAGAAAAGGAGGGCAAGAAGTCCGCTGACCCGGATGGCCAGCCCAGTTCAGTTCCGACCGAACCTGAGGAGTTGCCCACTGACCTGGGTGAGACATCCTCGGGCATAAGGAGAGCCGACCCTGAGGGGTCCGTTCCGTCAAAAAAAAAAATTCAGCCAGTTCAGATCCAGCATCCCTTACTCCAGCCGCTGAAGAAATAGCCAAAGCGATCAGTATTGTGCAATCGCTTCATCCGGTTCTGTCCAAACCAGTGCCGTCGGCTAGGCGCTCGGTTCAGTCGGATCCAACTTGATTATGATCCGGATGTTTATTATGAATTGGAGTGGGAGAGGGACGAAGAGTTACCGGATGATGATGATGATGATGACAATGATTATGAAGGGCTGGATGTGCCTGTTAAATCAGACATCTCCCCAGACAGACCCTCCAATGTCTCTGCTCTAAGGCTTTCTGAGTCCCCATCTCACTTTTTGTTTTACAAAAACGTGGCTGAAACCCTCCAGCTCCCTATGGTTGAAGCTGTTGAGGAGGAGGAAGAGCCTGATTTTGTGGAGATGATGGACATCCCAGAGTCCAAGAGGTTGTCTATTCAAAGAACAGGAAGTCTTGCTGTATTCTGACAATTGCAGCGATTCCCAACCTTTGAACTGCCCCGGAGAACAAAGAATTGACTTTCTATGCAGGGCACAGAATGCTGCGCTCGAGCTCGGTTGAGGTCTCTGTCTGGAGTGATTCAAACCTAAACTGTCAGATTTTGTACTCCACCTCACTGAACGGTCGTTCTGGAGATTTCTTCTTCAGCTTGGTTCAAAAGTCGGTTAAAGTTTCAGTTTTCCTCGGTTTTTAAACCAAAAAGTATCCGCATAGTCAGTTCAGTCTCTGTGGTGCCATGAGTACTAGATAGGAATTGTTCTGTATTTTCTGTGTGGAACTTGTAAAAGTACAGCTCGGTTTGGCTGAACTGGCCATTTGATATGAAATTTGTGTTTTACTTAGTGTGTAAAAAAAAAAAAACGTGTTTTGAGACTTTTTTTCCAACACCTGTTACATGGTTAAGAACCGATGAGGGAGTCTTGCCTGGCTGTTGCCGAAAAAAGGGTAAGTTTGGTTAGGTTGGCCATGTCTGAGAAACCCAAGAAAAAAACCGGGCCCACTGGGTTTCAATACTGCAGTGAGTGTGGGGAAGTCTTTGCTAAGGCCAATCCCTACACCACCTGTGTTTATTGTCTGGGGTTTGACCACCTCGATTCAGACTGCCAAATATGTAAAATCTTTTCCAAATCTACCCTTGAGAAGAGATTAGGTAGACTGAGGGAAAAGGAGGCCAAGAAGTTCGCTGACCTGGTTGGCCAGCACGGTTCGGTTTCGACCGAACCAGGAGGAGTGCCCTCTGACCAGGGCGATACTTCTTCGGGCAAAAGGAGAGCCAATTCCGAGAGATCAGTTCCAACAAAAAGAAAACGCAAAGACAAATCGACCGTTTCGGATCCAGAGGTTCATGTTCCGACCGCCAAAGAGATAGCCAGAGCGATTCAGATTGTGGAATCGCCTGTTCAGCATCCCGACCGATCCGCCCTTCTGGCAGGGGTTCGGATCGGAGTTGGTTCCCTGCTCAAGATTATACCCTTGAAGATTTTATGAACCGGAATTTGAAGAGGAAGGGGAATTTGAGGATGATGATGTAAGTGAGGGTCTGGATGTGCCTGTGGAACCGGACATCTCCCCAGACAGACCTTCAGGTGTTTCCCCTCCTAGGCTTTCTGAGTCCCCTTCTCACTTTATGTTTTACAGAAAGTTGGCTGAAACCCTCCAGCTTCTTATGGAGGAGGCTGTGGAAGATCAAGAGGAGCCTGATTATGTAGAGATGATGGACATCCCAGAGTCCAGGAAACTGTCTGTTCCCCTCCATAAATCTTTTGGGAAACAGACACAAAAAATCCTAAAGTCTCCTAACACTGTACCTCCTGTGGATAGAAGAATGGACAAGAGGTATACACTTTCAGGCTCAGACACGGAGTTCTTATATCAGCAATGCAGTCATGTTAGTAGTGCAGGCTGCTGCCTGTGACAAGGCAAATATTCCTTGGCTTCACACCCTGACAAGGACTCCAGGAAGATTGATGCCATGGCAAAGAAGCAGTACATGGCATCTTCTTTGGGACTCAGGCAGGCGAATTATATGGCCTATACAGCCAGGTACCAGAAGTCCAGGTGGGACACTGTACTGGCACTGGCTAAACAGGCCTCCCCCCAGCTAGCCAAGGAGCTGGAGGCGGTGGCTGCGGATGGGATTGAGGCATCTAAGGTTCAGTTTCATGCTGCTGTGGACTCTAATGATGTGTCATCAAGAGTCATGGCTACATCTGTGGCTCTTCGGAGGATGGCTTGGCTCAGATGTACTAGCCTCTTGCAGGACACCCAGGCTAAGGCCATGGGTTTTCCTGTAGTGGGCAATTCTCTGTTTGGGGAGCAGACAGAGAATTACATGAAGAAAATGGATGAGTACAGGACCACTTACAGGAGTGCTTAGGCCAGGGAGAGGCAGGCAACTCCTCAAAGGCAGCAGTCTAGGGGCAGGGGCAGGCCTTTTCAACAGCCTTTTTACCAAGCACTGGCCTCTTCTTCCTTTTCTCAGAGGGGGTTCTTCAGAGGGAGAGGTAGAAGGGGGATGAGCAGGGCTGCATCCACTCCTCAGCCTAAAGCCCCTGCCAAGCAGACACCCTGATGGGCCTGCCCGGGTTGACTCTCCTATTCCAGTAGGGGGCAGGCTGGCTTACTTTGTCCAGGACTGGGTGTCTATTACATCAGACAAGTAAGCCAGGGACTCGTTCTCAGTTTCAAAAAATTTCCAAAGATGAGACCAGATCTTTTCCACCTGCAAGTTTGTCAGAAACCCTTGCCCTAGAGGAAGAGATTTCATCTCTGCTAGCTTTAAGAGCCATAGAGAGAGTACCTACCCTACACTGGGGTAAAGGTCTGTACTTCAGGTACTTCCTTACCCCAAAAAAGACGGGAGTGGTGACCCATCCTAGACCCAAGATACCTAAACAAACATCTTTTAAAACCAAAGTTCAAGATGTTAACTCTGGGAATAATCCTTCCCTCTGTAAGACCATGGGACTGGCTAGCCTCCCTGGACCTCAAAGATGCCTATTTTCACATTCCCATCAGGTGCTCCCACAGAAAGTACCTCAGGTTCGAGTTGCCCTCAGGCCACAACAGCTCAGAGCAATGCCCTTTGGCCTAACTTCAGCCTCAAGGGTCTTCACAAAGTGCCTGGCAGTAGTAGTTGCCTTTCTAAGGAGGCAAAAGATTTCCATTTTTCCATATCTGGACGACTGGCTCATAGTGGGCCAGTCTCCAGGCCAAGTCAAGTCAGACCTGTAAGTGACCCAGCAAGTGCTTACTTCTCTAGGATTTTTTCTCAACCTTCCCAAGTCAGTTCTCGAGCCAGTGCAGCTCCTTACTTTTATGGGGCAGAGCTGGATACTGTCAAAGCAAGAGCCTTTCTTCCCCTGGAAAGGGCAAGAGTTCTTTTAGAACTGGCTTCTTCCTTCAGCCTTCAGGTGTCTCGACCAGCAAGGCATTTCCTCCAGCTCTTGGGCCACATGGTAGCCTCTACAGCAGTGGTCCAAGGGGCAAGATTCCAGATGAGGGACATTCAGTTCCATCTGAGGGCCTTTTGGTCCCAAAGGAAGGATTCCCTTACCAAACTGATCCCAGTGACTCGGACCCTGATCCAAGCCCTTCAGTGGTGGCAGGATCAGGACAGTTTAAGGCAAGGGCTCCCATTTGCCACTCAGTCTCATTCAGTGGTCCTTACCACGGATGCTTCCCTCCTGGGCTGGGGAACCCATCTGGGGGCCCTCACTGCCCAGGGACTGTGGTCCCCTCAGGAATCTCTTCTCCATATCAGTCTCCTGGAGCTCAGAGCAGTTTTTCTGGCCCTGCAAGCTTTTTCTCAGTCAGTGCAGAACAAGGAGGTTCAAGTCAGAACAGACACCACCACCACCATGTGGTACATCAACAAGCAGGGAGGCACGTAATCTACGGCCTTGTGCACAGAAGCCATGAAGTTGTGGTCCCTGGCTTATTCCCTGCAAACCTCTCTGACAGCAGTACACCTTCCGGGGAAGGACAATGTGCTAGCAGATGAACTGAGCAGGATTTCACAGGGCCATCACGAATGGTCCCTGGGCTCTCTGGTCTTGAAGGTGATTTTTTCAAGGTGGGGCACTTCAGAGATAGATCTCTTTGCAGCCTCAGACAATCATCAGCTTCCTCTCTTTTGTTGCAGACCCCCAGTCTTGGGTTCAGTCCCTCTGGATGCCCTGATTCTGAACTGGGAAGGAAAATTTCTGTATGCTTTCCCTCCCTTTCCTCTACTGTTCAAAGTTTTAGTCAAGATAAAGTCACAGCCTTGCAAAGTGATTCTGATTGCTCCAGACTGGGCCAGACAGCCTTGGTACCCTCTGTTACTGTCCCTAGCAGTCCATCTTCCTGTGTCTCTCCCCAGGAATTACAGCCTGGTAGCCTCCTCTCAGGGGAGGATTTGGTACCCCAGTCTTCAGTCTCTCAATCTCAAGGCATGGCTCTTGAAGAGTTAGAGTATGCAGATTTGCATCTGTCTCAGGGGGTTCTAGACATCCTCAAAGCCTCTCGAAAGTCTGCCACTAGAAAGACCTATAACTCCAAATGGAAGAGATTCAGCATTTGGTGTTCTAAGCAGCATATTTCCCCAGACACTGCTGAATTGCCTGCAGTTCTGGATTATATGGTCCATCTTAAAGGCCTAGGCCTCAGACCAGCTACTCTCAAAGTACACTTGTCAGCTGTCTCTGCTTTTCTGTCAGTGGGGAAGTCTTCCTCACTATCATCTCATCCTGTGTTCTGTAAATTTTTCAAAGGATTGCTTCATACCAATCCTCCATTCAGAGACCCTGCCCGTGCCAGGGATTTAAATGTTTGTATTGCTCAATTGATGCAGCCTCCCTTTGAGCCTATGTCCTCAGTAGAGCTTAAGTACTTGACTTGGAAAACTGTGGTTTTAGTAGCCATTACCTCTGCCAGACGTATCAGTGGACCGCAAGCCCTGTCAGTGGAACCTGATTTTATCTCCTTTCATAGGGATAAAGTGGTCCTTAGAACCAATAGAAGGTTCTTGCCCAAAGTGGTTTCAGAGCTTCACCTGAACCAGTCTATGTCTCTTCCTGTTTTCTTCACTAATCATTCCTCTTCAGGAGAGAGGAGGCTACACAGTTTAGATGTTAAAAGGGCCCTTAGCTACTATATAGAGCATACCAAGGGTCACAGGTTTGATTCCCTTCAGCTGTTCCTCACTTATGGAGAAGTGCGGAAGGGCAAACCTGCCACCAAGAGAACTATTGCCAGGTGGATTGTGTCTTGTATACATTTCTGCTATGAGAAACTAGGAAAAATTCCACCCTCAGGCCTAAGGGCTCACTCCACCAGAGGTACAGCTGCTTCCCTGGCTGCTGCCAGGGATATTCCTCTCTTAGAAATTTGTTAAGCAGCCACCTGGAGAACAGTCCATACTTTTAACAAGCTTCACTCTCTGGTTATCCAGACTAGGAGTGATGCTCGGTTCGGCACAGTATTACTTCAGATCCTATTCCCAAAGTAGGTTCTGTCCCTCCTCCATGGAGGTACTGCTTGGTAGTCTGCAATAGTCAGAATACAGCAAGACTTCATGTTGTTTGAAGAAAAAATTACTCACCTTAGTAATTATGTTTCTTCTAATGGAGTCTTGCTGTATTCTGACCTCCCTTCCTGCCTCCCCTCTCAGAACCTGTTTTTGGGAAGTGGGTGGGCAGGTGCAGTGTTGCATCTCGGGGGTGCTCATTTTATACCCTCTTCCTTTTGTTTGGGTGTTTGTTTTATCTTTATTCTTTTTGGATTGGTTTTTGGTTTTGGGTTTCCTGACTTGAGTCTTCCTTTGAGGATCCAAAACTTTTTGTTGCCAGTTGGCTAGTAAAAATTTTACAATTTCCACACAGAGTAGTTAGTGAGTTTTTGCTCATAAGAATCTGATGGTTCAATTTCAAAAGGCTCCGGAGACCTCAACCGAGCTTGAGCTCAGCATTCTATGCTCTGCATAGAAAATTAACCCTTTGTTCTCTGGGGCAGTTTAAAGGCTGGGGCTAACTGCAATAGTCAGAATACTGCAAGACTCCATTAGAAGAAACATAATTACTAAGGTAAGTAATTTTTTCTTTTCTGCCCACCTAACAAGGTCCTAGGATATCTTCTAAATCTCTCAAACACAACCTGCAATACTCGACTGTTAAGGTTCACCTTTGCGCCATCTCAGCGTACCATGAGCCCGTGAATTTGGTGTCTCTGACTCAGCTTCCTGTGGTCAGGTGGTTTCTTAAAGTCATTCTGCATACTAGGCCACTGGTCAGATGACCAGTAGCATCCTGGAACATTAACCTTGTGCTAGACATGCTCACCTTTCAAGCCCCTAGCTACTTGTGAAATGAAGTTTCTGACTTGAAAGACTGTCTTCCTTGTGGCCATGACTTCACCCGCAGAGTGTCTGAAATACATGCTTTGATCACAGACCCTCCGTATACTGTATTTCACAAAGACAAGGTGGTTCTTCGGACCCACCCTAAGTTTCTACCCAAGGTTGTCTCAGAATTCCATCTGAATCAGCCCTTGGTCCTTCAAACCTATTTCATGAACTTCTAGAATGAGGGAGAGCATACTCTGCATTCTCTGAATGTGAAGAGAGCTTTGCAGTTCTATTTTGACAGAACTAAAGAAATCCGCACATCAAAACAACTGTTTGTCTTTTTCAGCATGGCCCGGCTGGATCAGCCTGTTGCTATCAGATGCATTTCAGCATGGCTAGTGGCATGTCTTCGCCAGTGCTACTCCATAGCACAGGTCAAGTTGGAAGGCAGAGTATATGCTCATTCTACCAGAGAAGTTGAGGCATCTCTGACAGAAATCTGGAACGTGCCCATTGCTGACATTTGCAATGTAGCCACTTGGAGCTCTGTGCACACTTCAGTAAAGCACTACGCTTTGGATGTCCATGCCAGGCAACATCTGTCCTTTGGCAGGACAGTCCTTAATGGACTTCTGTCCTAAGTGAGCTCCCCTCTCCCGCCACCCATCTTGGGGTATTATTTTAGCTCTGTACTCTCCCATTAGTGCGAATGAGTGGTGGAGACTTTATGTCCAGGAAGATATGGAAATTATGTACCTACCGTACTTCTTGATCTTCTTGGACGAAGTCTCCACCACTCATTCACACGCCCACCCTCCATCCCTCAACCTCACTCATCCTGTTTTTGGTCTTCAACCCCCTTGTTGTTGAGCTGCAAAGACTCTGTTGAGTTGACCCTTCTTACACGGGTCATTCGGACTATCTTATGTCTGACATAGATTAGTTTCACTAGGATAGTTTACACTGCACCTCCTCGGTAAAAACGTACTGAGGCGGTTGGAGGGTCGACACCAAATAGCCTTTACGGCGTGACCCGAGCTCACAGTGCCGCTTCCTCATGATCCTACCTAGTCACCGGCCCTTCTGAAGATTTTTGCCTCCCACTGGGTCCTAGTGCCTCCGGTGTAGCTCCTATTAATGTGAATGAGTGGTGGAGACTTCGTCCAAGAAGATCAAGAATTACGGTAGGTATGTAATTTCAATATCTTCGAGAGAATCTTCTCTATTAGGGCATGCCGGTCCTTTCTTCATACCCCTTCTAATTCAGTGAGTGTTACATTAGATTTTGTGCCTGAACCCAGTCCTTGGCTGTTATATCCAGCACCATATCATGCTTTGCATGCCTGCTGTTGGTCTGATCTGGTTCCCCACAGTTTGAGGTCCTCCAAATCTAATCTCTGGCGGGGAACTGAGGAGTGATGGGGCCACCCACATTTATATAGACGCTGACACATGACATCATCATGTGTGGCCTCTAGCTAGCAAAAGTTTCCATATTGTCCCAATGCCTCATGGCTATAGTTTCAAAAGTGTAGCCTAATGGAGCAGAGTCTCTCGAAGATCTGTTAGAGTAAGTTATTACATAACTGTACTATTTTCTTTCTTTCCCACTAAGAAAAGGGCTAAGCTGAATTAACTTTTATGGTTAAAGTTACAGCACCACTTTTGATATGCTGCTTGCATGGACCCACTTCATGTGAAAAGCAAAAGCTGTGGCTGCTGTGCAAATAACATCATTTCAACTGATCTTCCTGGACATAAAGTCTCCACCACTCATTCACACTGATGGGATCTACGCTGGAGGTGCTAGGACCCAGCGGGAGCAAACTCAAGAGGGCCGGCGCCAGAGATGGAGCTGCGAGGAGCGGCGCCACGAGCCTCAGCTTGTGCGGCAATGACTATCTCGGCATCAACCCTCCAACAGCCTCAATTCCTTTTTTCCCCCGACGTCAAATGCGCTTCAGTGATGTCGCTCGCCCTCCGGGAGTCAAAATTCAAACTAGCAGCATAGTTTTCAGTTTATTGTTTTGTAATTTATCTACAATAAGTACTGCTTACTTTAAAATTTTACTTATTAAGAAAAAGAAGTCTTCAGCCCTCCATTGACGGAGTCGACCATAAGCGATCAGGTGATGGTAGGGAGACTTCATATGAAAGCTGTTCAGTCAGTCGGGCTGGGTCCGGTCCACCGTCCTCTCTGGAGGGAGGGTCCGATAATGGACAGTCTGATGCCCGAGGGGATGGGCGGTCCCCCCTTGAAACATAAAAACGGTCTCACTCGGCACCGCTCAGCCTCAAGCGCCGCCCACAGGTCAAAAAGAGAAGGCATCACTCAAGGTGCCTTCTGGTATGTCTGTGTGTCGACAGTCAGTCATTGGGGTAAGATCCTGGTCTCTCTCCTGGAGTTGCCGGTGACTGACCTCGTTGACATCAGAGCCCTTCCCTGCCTATTGAAAGGGTTTCCGATGAGCAGTTTCATCAGTGGGCCGCTCTTATGGAGCAGTGGGCCCGGAGGTTGGTCCAGCTGCCTGACCCAGTCACTCCGAGGCCTTCGGGCCCTTTGGGGGAGGAGGTGGGGCGGTTGGACCTTCCTAGTCACACAGCGCCATCTTCGGTGCCATCAACTCCACGCTCTGGTGTTTTCACCCCTCACATGGCTGCGGGGCTTGGGGTCACACCGATGCCTTTATCTCCTGATATTCTTCCTTCTTTTTTTTTATGAAATCGAAGTCTTCGGGGCCCTGGATTGCTTTCGGTGCTGTCAGGAGCTCTCTTGGCATCGATGGGTCTCTTGGCATTGTCCTCGACACCTGTCTACGCCATTCTTGATACCGCTGGGGTTGTTGGCGCCGTGGGCTCTGTTGGCACCGTGTGCTGGATTGTTTCCGACGGCGCTGTCTCCCTTGCCTTTGGTGCTGTGTTCTTCTGCGGCGCTGAGGCTTTGTGCAGCGCTGTCCAGCTTTCAGGGGTTCTTGACTCCGAATCCTTTCTCTTCTTCGTTTCATACTGATTTTCACTCCTTTCCTGTCCATACAGTCCTTCCTGGACTGTCAGGGGATGATATTGAGCCTGACGCAGATCTTCAACTGGGTGATGATGTTGAAGGAGCAGGGATCAATCCTGCCACAGAGCCTGTGGTTGAAGACCTGTCATTTAAGTCTCTGCTGAAAAATTTAAATACTACTCTTCCTCTCCAGACTACTGATATCGATCCTAGGACGCCCTTAAGACTTCAATATCTTTGTGTCCCGGAGATCCCTATGGATTTAACTCACCCGGTACAACCATCTTTTGAGACACTCTCTCAGATGGTATGGAATAATCCCACTCTCATTCCTTCTGTGGCTAAGACCATAGACAGGAAGTATGCTGCTCCCAAGGATCAACCCATTTTGGCCTCCCAGGCCTTTGCGGACCCTATTGTAGTTCTGGCAGAGAATGATAAGGTCGTTCTTCCTCAGGCATCTACTGCCTGACCTATTAACAAAGAATCTCACAAGATTGACACTTTAGGTAAGAGCGTCTTTGCTGCCTCTACCCTGGGTATGCGTATTGCCAGCTACCAGGGATATTTCTCTCAATATGAGTATGTTCTTTGGCATTCACTCAAACAGATGGTGGAAGCTCTGCCCGAATCAGACACTAGTCCAGAGCTACTTCAGACCATAACCAGGGGTATCGAGTCCAACAACCAGCAGGTCAAAACAGCTATGGGTGCTTTCGATACTGCTTCCCGGGCGGCGGTGGTGGGCATTTGTACCCATCGTCACTCCTGGCTACGCACTTCGGGTTTCACGAATGATGCCCAATAGCAGGTCGTGGCGCTACCCTTTGACGGTATGTATCTGTTCGGACTTCAAGTAGAGCAAGCTCTGGAGGCCACGCAGAAAACTAGGTCGGCCATTAAAATAGCTCGACCTGCTCCCACCCCTTCCCGAGGAGGGGTGTTAACAAGCATCAGTTTCACAACTGTCAGTCCTTTTGGGGCAAGGGCAGGGGAGGTTTTAACAAAAACCAAGCCCCCCCCCAACCTCAAAAGAAAATGCAATAGAAGGCACAAGGGCCCAAAGCGCCCAGTGCCACCTTCTGAGTTTCTGGCCCAGGTCCCACCTCAACTGCCCCAGGGGGACTCTTCCTCAGTGGTGGGAGGATATCTGACTCAGTTCTACAACCAGTGGAAGTCCATAACATCAGACAAATGGGTCCTCCAGATAATTTGCGAGGGGTATTCCCTCAGTCTTTCAGAAGCACCTCCAGATCATCCCCCCCAAACAACAGCCCAAGCTGTCAACAATACAGTCAGACCTTCTTGCCTCAGAGATACAAGGCCTTCTGAAAAACAGGGCAGTAGAAATAGTTCCACATGTTTCTACTCCCATTACTTCCTGGTTCCGAAAAAGACCGGTGGCATGCGCCCCATTCTGGACCTCAGAAAGTTAAACAAGTTTATTTTCAGGGAAAAGTTCAAGATGATATCGCTTGGGACTCTGTTACCCTTGCTTCATCAACACGATTGGCTAGCTTCCCTGGACATGCAGGATGCTTACCATCATATTCCTATACACCCAAAGCATCACAAATACCTACGGTTTGTAGCTCTGTGCCAGCATTATCAGTTCAGAGTCCTGCCCTTTGGGCTATCCTCTGCACCACAAGTTTTTACAAAGTGTTGTGCAATTCTCGCAGCGCATCTCAGAAAGACCAGAATACAAGTGTTCCCATATCTGGACAACTGGCTTTTAGCAAGCCCTTCCAGGCAAGGAACTCTTGACACCATAGCCACAGCCTCAGACTTCCTCATGTCCATGGGAGTCCTGCTAACTCTCAAGAAATCGTGGTTGCAGCCCTCCCAGAAGCTCCTTTTTATAGGAACTCTTCTAGACACCTCCTGTGTGAAAGCTTTTCTACCAGAGGACAGAAAGAGCGATATTCTACAGATGGCCCGATACATCTTCTGCTCCAGAAATCCAGGGCCTGGTATTTTCTGTCAGGATGTGTTCAAGCTGCAGTGGACAAAACGCTTTCTAAACACCTTTCCTCCTCTTCCACTAATTCAGACGGCACTTCTCAAATTCGAGTCCCAGGGGGACAAAATGATCCTCATTGCACCCTTCTGGCCTCAACAGATATGGTTTCAGCTACTAGCAGTATGCTCAAAGCGCCTTCCCTTCAAATGAACCTTCTGACCCAGGGGCCTGTAGTCCATCCCATCCTGAGGTCGCTTCACCTTCATGCTTAGCTCCTGAAGAGATAGAAGTGAACAGGTTCACTGTCTCTCAGAGAGTTTCAGATATTCTTTTGGCTGCTCGCAAGCCAACCACTAGAAAAACTTACACAGCCAAATGGAAGTGTTTTTCTCTCTGGTGTGCGGAATCCTCTTTGAATCCTTTTTCCTGCCCACCAAATAAAGTTCTAGAGTACCTTTTAGACCTCTCAAATTCAGGTCTACAATACTCTACAGTCAAAGTTCACCTTTGTGCCATTTCAGCTTATCATGAGCCAGTACTTTCCTTATCACTGGCTCAGTTACCAGTAGTTAAGAGCTTTCTTAAGGGTATTCTGCATACCAGACCTCATATCAGACATCCAGTCACAGCCCGGGACATTAATCTTGTGCTAGACATGCTCACTTGAAAGCCTTTCGAGCCTCTAGCTTCCTGTGAGCTGAAATTTCTCACTATGAAAACGGCCTTGCTGGTGGCCATTACCTCGGCCCACAGGGTCTCTGAAATACATGCCTTGGTCACAGACCCTCTGTATACTGTGTTTCATAAGGACAAAGTAGTTCTTAGGACCCATCCTAAGTTTCTCCCTAAGGTTGTTTCAGAATTCCATCTAAACCAACCTTTGGTCCTACCTAGTTACTTTGCTAATTTCCAAAATGAAGGAGAGCATACCCTTCATTCTTTAGATGTCAAAAGAGCTCTGCGTTTCTATTTGGATAGAACAAAACAAATTAGCAAAGCTCAACAACTGTTTGTTTCCTTCATCGAGACCCGGCTGGGTCAACCTGTCGCTATCAGATGCATTTCGGCATGGCTAGTGGCATGTCTTCACCACCGTTATTCCATGGCGCTAGTAAAGCTGGAGGGCAGAGTGTGCGCTCACTCTACTAGAGCAGTCGCGGCATCCCTGGTGGAAATCCGCAATGTGCTCATTGCAGACATTTGCAGTGCTGCTACCTGGAGCTTAGTGCATACTTTCGTCAAGCACTATGCCCTGGATGTCCATGCCAGGCGACATCTTTCGTCTGGCAGGACTATCCTTAATGGACTTCTGTCCTAAAATTGTGAGCTCTTGGTCTCTCCTGCCACCCTCTGGGGGATTATTAGCTCAGTACTCTCCCATCAGTGTGAATGAGTGGTGGAGACTTTATGTCCAGGAAGATATGGAAATTATGTACCTACCATAATTCTTGATCTTCTTGGATGAAGTCTCCACCACTCATTCACACGCCCACCCACCATCCCCCGAGCTCACCTCTGTTGTTGGTCTTCACTCCCTCAATCTTTAGGCTGTGAAGACTGCTATGTTGACCCTTCTTATATGGGTCGCTCGGATTATCTTATGTCCGTTTCTTTGTTAGGCTATCCTTCTAGGTTAGTTACGCTGCACCTCCTCGGGGGAAAAAAGGTACTGAGGCGGTTGGAGGGTCAACGCCGAGATAGTCACTGCCGCACGAGCTGAGGCTCGCAGCGCCACTCCTCACAGCTCCATCTCTGGCGCCGGCCCTCTTGCAAAATGACGTAGATCCCATCAGTGTGAATGAGTGGTGGATACTTTGTCCAAGAAGAGCAAGAATGATGGTAGGTACGTAATTTCCATTTATTTGTGCAGTAGCTATGTCTTCAATGAAAATAACAGCTTTTATCTTCCGATCCCATGGTCTTCATACATATATGCATATATATATATAAATGAAAATGCAGGCCCAGTACTGGCTTCTGCAGTTCCGGCTGGGTTCTCGGTGATTCACCGCCCGAGTTTGTATCATAGGGGTGGGGGTGTAGCCATCTTTTTTTAAAACTGAACTGGGCCAGACATCCACCGAATTGCTACTTGCATTCACTACACACCATTCTCTCCTTGCTGCAAAGACCTTCAGCTGCCATAACATGACCACAAATGTGATGATCTTCACAATAACCATCCTAATGTAGTATTTTCAACAAACAGTGGGTGAAGGTGGAACACTTGGAAGTATACCCATCTTGGGGGCTAATTATGGCAGTAAAGCCACTCACCCTTGAGGCTCATGGCCTTCTTGCCTTATTAGCCCCCTCAGTGGGTATACATCCTTGCTTACCACGCTTACACATTAAATATGTATACTCCTATACTCCACAGTTGAGGGTGGGACTAGAAAAGTGGAAAAAGGAACTTCGGGGGGCTTTATGAAGCATGGCCAGCCGTCTCCGTGCCCACGCCACCACTCTGTGTGCCTCGGATTTGTGTACTTAGGAAGGGGAGAGAGGATGGCTCTCCCCCTCTGACCCTCCCATGAGAGGGCAACTCATGGGGAGAAACCTAACTGAGCAAGCAGTTGAGGGAGGTGGTTTGCCAGCCTGGGCAACTGGGGACCAGGCTGATGCAGCCAACCCCTGGACAAAGGAGCCAGAAAAACTATACAGAAAAGAAAAAAAGAGTAGGGAAATTTGTTGTTAGAGTTTTTCACCCTAACTCCCCACCCCCCAAGCAGCAAAAGGAAAAAACATTAGGAATTGGGTCGCTGCAGTCTTGGTGAATTAGTGGTGGGGTCTTCGCCCATAGCCTCCTGTCCGAAGTGCAAGGTACAGCTCCAAGTCAGTGCCTCACACTGATACACTCTTGAAAGGTAGAGAAGTATGTGGGCCCTGTGTGAAGAAAGGAGACCACATCTGCCCTTACTTGCTCAGAGAACAGAGTTGACAACCCCAAGGAAGACCCCACCACTGATTTGCCAAGATTCCAGAGACCCAAAACCCTAATGGTTTTTCCTTTTGCTGCTTGGAGAGTGGGGTGTTAGGGTTGGAAGCCCTAACACCACATTCTTCTACTTTTTGTTGCATTAATGTGAACCCTAACTGGTGCATTAACAAAGTGTTTTGCAAAGAATTTCCTTTCTTTCTGCGATAGTGGAATTGTATCCTTATTCACGCAGGTTCCTTTGAACCTGCGTGAAGACATGCAGATGCACAGGGCCCAAAGGAAGAAAGAGAAGACTCTGTCTGCCTATGGAATTGCAGGGTCCTTGCATGCCCTGCAGTTCTGTACAGCAACGGATGCCAAGAATTCATGGGGCTGTCAGCTTTGCTGTGGAAGCGCAGAACTGTATATTCTCTGCACTTCCATGTAGCTGCAGTTACAGATGCACAGGGGAAAGAGACCATTTGTCCACTGCACATGGCCCTCTGCCGCCCACAGATGCAGATATGCAGGGCCTTATGCCAAGAGAAGAGTTGTCTTCACTACATGCACAATCAGATTTCATGGTGAGAAACCAGTTTGCCATAAAACCAAAAATTATGCACAGTCAGATTTCAAGTAGAGTAAATTTCATGTCAAGAAACCATTTTTCTGCTGCAAAACAAAAATTCTGATGTGCAATCAAATTGCATGCTGAGAAACCAGTTTTGTCCTCTGAAACGAAAAATAATGGTTTACAATCACATTTCATGCTGAGAAACCAATTTTCTGCTGTGAAATGAAAAATCACAGTGTGAAATCAAATGTCATGCTGATATGCCAGTTTTCTGCTGTGAAATTAAATTCTGATGTGCAATCAAATTTCATGCTGAGAAACCAATTTTCGGCTCTGAAACGAAAAATCATGGTGTGCGATCAAATGCCATGCTGAGAAACCAGTTCTTTTTCTGCAAAATGAAAAACACTGATGTACAGTCAAATTACATGCTGAAAAAAAAATTTTCTGCTGTGAAACAAAAAATAATGGTGTAAAATCAAATTTCATGCTGAGAAACCAATTTTCTGCTGTGAAACGAAAAATTACACTGGGTATTCTAAATGTTTCCAGCAGACTTTTTTGAATCGCAGTTAAAAAAACAGCTTCTTCTGCGAAACAAAAAATTGTAATGTGCAGTCAGATTTCATGCTGAGAAACCAATTTGCTGCTGCAAAATGAAAAATTATGGTGCGCAGTCAAATTTCATGTTCAGGAACCAATTTTCTGCTGTGAAAGAAAAAATTATGCTGGACATTCAAAATGTTTCCAGCAGACATTTTGTGAATCAGAGTTAAAAAAACAAGTTCATAAGTCAGATTTAGTTTTGCACCACCTTAATGGCGCGACACAAAATAGCGAGTTACAATTCAAAAAACAGGAAAGAAATTAATATGGCCAGGAAAAATACGTAAAAGATATTTATAGTCATGACTGACTGAAACAAGCCTCAGAATCTGAATCAGCATGTTCTAATGAGGTAGATTCATGTTTTTTTTTGTTTTGTTTTTATTATGGCTGTTGTAATAAAAGGTAGTAGTTTGTTAGCGGGGTGAGAAACAAGATTGAGGCTGTAACGAAACAAAAAAATTTGTTGGTGTTATGAGCACATCATCTCACAATATCAAAAATGACCCTGCAACACTAAATTTTTGTTGTCGTATGAGAATGTTAGCCCAAAAACCGTACTGAGCATGCTCAGAACAGGAAAACACAAAACTTTAAATCCTTATAAATCTGGAACTGTTTCATATTTTTTCACAAAACCTTCCAAAGGCACTACATTGCCACATCATGCTTCTAGCCTGAAAGTTCTGAGAAAAAATTCCCTTCCATGTATTCTGTAGGTGAGAGGGAAAAAAAAAAAGCCCATGTTAAGTATAGGAAAAAAATGCCCAGCCCAGTGACACTGAGGGTTAAGGCACTGGATGCCACACCTCACGCTGCACCGGCAACACGGGTTCAAGAACAAGCCTGGATCATTGGGAGTCGGCAGGGGGGAGGGAGGAGCTGATTTATGCCATCATCAGACAGCTGTCTTCTCCAGGGGAGGGTTGGGCAGTGATCTGAATAGTGGATGGTGTCGGGAAGGGAGAATGGTGTTAAGCACTTAGCAGAAGCCGTGTCTGCACGTCTTCCCATCTGTACCCCGGTCCTTCATGCCAGCACTCTCTGGGGAGGGGGGGGTTAGTGCTTGCCACAGATATTTCAGTACCTATGAAAAACCTACACCCCATGCCGTGCACCATGATCCCTGCAAGGGGGAACCAAATGGATGATCAGAACACCACCACTGAGCCTTGCCAGCAGTTGATGGCATATAATATCAGTGAGTCACCCAAAAATAATAGCAATGCAGTATTTTGTTTTTAAATTGTATGTTCTGTGTCCTGACCTTAACCCCCATGGTCCTTTCTTCATGTGCATCCCCCAAATGAATATGGCACCGGAGCCCCAGTAAACTCGCTCATGAGCAAGTTTGCTTTTTTTATCAAGCCAGCTGTTCAGAGTAAAAGATTTTTCAAAATGTAGGCTATATGACTGTAAAACTTGGCTTTAATAAGAAAAGCCGTGACTCTGGGCATGCGCACACCCGGAGTCATGGCTTTATTTTTCAGAGTCATACTTTGCCATCATATAGCCCTCATTTAGAAAAATCTTTTACTCTGACCAACTCAGTGTGCATGCCCAGAGTCACAGCTTTACTTTTCAAAGCCAAGTTTCAAACAACATGAAGACTTGCTGCATTCTGATTATTGCAGTTAGGTCCTGCCTTTCAACTGCCCCAGAGAACAAAGAGTTAACTTTCTATGGCCAGCATGGAATGTTCAGCACAAGCTCGGTTGAAGCCTCTGTCTGCTGCTGTTTAAACTCCAACTGTCAGATTCTTTACTCCGCCTCACTGAACAGTAGCTCCGGAGATTTCTTCTTTGCTCGGTTCAAAAAAGTTGGTTAAAGTGTCGTTTTTCACTCAGTTTCTACCGCGTTTCTGCTACCGAATCTGTCAGTTTAAGTCTCTGTCTGTGGTACCGTGAGTACTAGATAGGTTTTACATTTCGTTTCTGTGTGGAACTTGTAAATTTCAGATTGGTTCGGTTGAACCAATCAGTTTAGTCTTAAAAAGGTTGTGAATTTACTTAGAGTGTGGTAACCAGTCCGTATCGGTTCTGAAAAAAACAGATTTAATTACTGTTTTTTCCAAGACCCGTAACACGGTCAGGAACCGATAGGGGAGTCTTGCCTGGCGGATTGCCGAAAAAAGGGTAAGTTTTGGTTAGGATTGGCCATGTCTGAGAAACCCCAAGAAAAAAACCCGGGCCCACTGGGTTTCAACACTGCGGTGTGTGTGGGGAAGCCTTTGCTAAGGCTGATCCCCACACCACTTGTGTTTATTGTCTGGGGTTTGACCACCTCGATTCAGACTGCCAAATTTGTAAGAGTTTTCCCAGAGGTACCCTGGATAAGAGAGCAGGTAGACTGAGGGAAAGGGAGGCCGAGAAGTCCGCTGACCCGGATGGCCAGCCTGGTTCGGTTCCGACCGAACCAGAAGGAGTGCCCTCTGACCAGGGCAAAACTTCTTCAGGCAAAAGGAGAGCCGATTCTGAGGAGTCGGTTCCAGTTAAAAGGAAGAGAAGAGAAAAATCATCTGGTTCAGATCCACAAATTCATTCTCCTACCGCTGATGAGATAGCCAAAGCGATAAGGATGGTGCAGTCGCTAACTTCAGTTCCAGCGAACCGGCACCATCAGCGAAGCTTCGGTGAGTACGGTTACCCCGGATCCGGATTACACTTCAGAAGAATTTATGAACGGAGGGGAGGAGGGAGGAGTATGAGGAAGATGATGGTGATTATGAAAGTCTGGATGTGCTTATTGACCCGGACATTTCCCCAGACAGACCTTCAGGTGTTTCTCCTCCTAGGCTTTCTGAGTCCCCTTCCCACTTTATGTTTTACAAAAAAGTGGCTGAAACCCTCCAGCTTCCAATGGAAGAAGCAGTAGAGGATCAGGAGGAGCCTGATTTTGTTGAAATGATGGACATTCCAGAGTCCAGGAGACTGTCTATTCCCCTCCATAAATCTTTTGGGAAACAGACAATTAAAATTCTAAAGACTTCTAACTCCATACCTCCTGTGGACAGACGAATGGACAAGAGGTACACCCTTTCAGGCTTGGACACGGAGTTCCTTTCTCAGCAATGCAGCCATGTTGGAGTAGTGCAGGCTGCTGCCTGTGATAAGGCAAATATTCCCTTGGCATCACACCCCCCAAGATAAGGACTCCAGGAGGATTGATGCCGTGGCAAAGAAGCAGTACACGGCAGCATCTTTGGGACTCAGGCAGGCTAACTATATGGTCTACACAGCTAGATACCAGAAGTCCAGGTGGGACACTGTGCTGGCTCTGGCTAAACAGGCCCCTGACCAGCTTGCCAAGGAGCTGGAGCAGGTGGCTGCGGATGGGATTGAGGCATCCAAGGTGCAGTTTCATGCTGCTGTGGACTCCATTGATGTTTCATCTAGAGTCATGGCTACATCTGTGGCCCTTCGGAGGATGGCTTGGCTCAGATGTACTAGCCTATCACAGGATACCCAGGCTAAGGCCATGGATTTCCCTGTCATTGGTAATTCTCTGTTTGGGGAGCAGACAGAGAACTACATGAAAAAGATGGACAAGTACAGGACCACCTACTGGAGTGCTCAGGCCAAAGAAAGGCAAGACACTCCTCAAAGGCCTTTTTACCAAGCCCAGGCCTCCTCTTCTTCCTGTGCTCAGAGGGGGGTTCTACAGAGGGAGAGGCAGACGGGGAATGAGCAGGCCTGCTTCCACCCCTCAGCCTAAAGCCCCTGCCAAGCAGACACCCTGATGGGTCTGCCCGGGCCGATTCTCCAATACCTGTAGGGGGCAGGCTGGCTTACTTTGTCCAGGACTGGAAGTCTCTGACATCAGACAAGTGGGTCCTGGAAGTAGTAAGCCAGGGACTGGTTCTCAGCTTCAAAAAATTTCTCAAGATGAGAACCAGATCCTTTCCACCTGCAAATCCATCAAAGACCCTTGCCCTAGAGACAGAGGTTTCTTCCCTCCTGGCTCTCAGAGCCATAGAAAGGGTTCCTACCCTACACAAGGGCAAAGGATTGTACTCCAGGTACTTCCTAACCCCCCAAAAAATAGGAGAATGGCGGCCCATTCTGGATCTAAGATATCTGAACAAGCACCTTTTAAAACCAAAGTTCAAAATGATGACTCCGGGAATAATTCTGCCCTTTCTAAGGCCAGGGGACTGGCTAGCCTCCCTGGACCTGAAAGATGCCTACTTTCACATTCCCACGAGGTGCTCCCACAGAAAGTACCTCAGGTTCGAGTTGCTCTCAGGCCACTATCAATTTAGAGCAATGCACTTTGGCCTAACGTCAGCCCCAAGGGTGTTCACAAAGTGCCTGGCAGTAGTGGTTGCTTTCCTAAGGAGAAAAAAGATCTCCATCTTTCCATATTTGAACGACTGGCTCATAGTGGGTCAGTCTCCAGACCAAGTCAAGTCACATCTACAAATAACTCAGCAAGTGCTCACTTCCTTAGGGTTGCTCCTCAACTTTCCAAAGTCAGTTCTCGAGCCAGTACAGCTCCTCACCTTCATAGGGGCGGAGCTGGATACAGTAAGGGCCAGAGCCTTCCTTCCCCTGGACAGGGCAAGGACCCTTATGGAACTGGCCTCTTCATTCACCCTACAGGTGTCTCGACCAGCAAGGCATTTCCTTCAGCTTCTGGGCCACATGGCAGCTTCCACAGCAGTGGTCCAGGGAGCAAGATTCCAGATGAGGGACATTCAGTTCCACTTACACTACCGGTCAAAAGTTTTAGAACACCCCCAATTTTCCAGTTTTTATTGAAATTTAAGCAATTCAAGTCCAGTGAATAACCTGAAATGGTACAAAGGTAAGCGGTAAACTGCTAGAGGTTAAAAAAAAAGTTCAGGTTAGCAAAAACTGCTGTAGAGAAATTGCAAAGAAAGCCAAGGTGTCAGCGAGTACAGTTTCCTACACCATCAAAAGGCACTTGGAAACTGGAGGAAACTCTGACAGGAAGAGGTCTGGCAGACCCAAAGCCACAACTTAATCAGAAGACAAGTTTCTGAGAGTCAACAGCTTGCGTGATAGGTGGCTCACAGGACAACAGCACAGAGTGACTGGCACCCTGAACCAAAAGGGCTACCACAGCATTTTGCAGCACCATGCAATACCCTCTGGTCTACGCCTAGTTGGTCAGGGGTTCATCCTACAGCAAGATAATGACCCAAAACATACCTCCAGGCTATGTCAGAACTACCTTCGAGGAAAAGAACAAGACGGTAGGCTTCAAATCATGGAATGGCCAGCACAGTCTCCAGACTTAAACCCCATCGAGCTGGTTTGGGATGAACTGACAGAAGGGTGAAAGTAAAGCCACCTACAAGTGCAACACATTTGTGGGAACTTCTGCAACAGTGTTGGGAAGAACTTCCCAACCATATTTGATGTCCATTGTAGGAAGAATGCCACTAGTGTGTTCATGGTTACAGTATATCTGCAAAAGGTGGCTACTTTGATGAGTCAAAATTTAGATTAAATTTTGTTAAACAAAATGATTCTATGATTTCTTTTTATCTCCAATTGTTTATTTGTTCTATGCTTTAATTTCAGAGTACATTGAGACATTAACCTGCGTAAATTTCAATAAAAACTGGAAAAATGTGGGTGTTCTAAAACTTTTGACCGGTAGTGTAAGAGCCTTCTGGTCCCAAAGAAAGGATCCCCTTACCAAACTAGTCCCAGTGACTCGAACCCTGATCCAGGCTTTGCAGTGGTGGCAGGATCAGGACAATTTGAGACGAGTTCCTTTTGTCACTCAGTCTCACTCAGTGATACTCACCACAGATGCCTCCCTGCTGGGCTGGGGAGCCCACCTGGGGGATCTTACCACCCAAGGGCTGTGGTCACCTCAAGAACCTCTGCTTCGCATCAGTTTTTTGGAACTCAGAGCAGTGTTTCTGGCACTGCAAGCCTTTTCCAAATCTGTACAGAACAAGGTGGTCCAGATCAGAACAGACAGCACCACCACCATGTGGTACATCAATAAGCACGGAGGCACTCGGTCTATGGCCTTGTGCACAGAGGCAATGAAGTTGTGGTCCCTGGCCTATTCCCTGCAAACCTCTCTGATAGCAGTTCACCTCCCAGGGAAGGGCAATGTCCTAGCAGATGCTCTCAGCAGGATATCCCAGGGCCATCACGAATGGACCCTAGATCCCCTAGTTTTGAAAGTGATTTTCTTGAGATGGGGCAATCCACAGGTAGATCTTTTTGCAGCCCCAGACAATCACCAACTTCTTCTCTTTTGTTGCAGACCCCGAGTCTTGGGCTCAGTCCCCCGGATGCCCTGATCCTGAATTGGGAAGGGAAGTTTCTGTATGCTTTCCCCCCCTTTCCTCTCCTGTTCAAGATATTAGTCAAGATAAGGTCACAACCATGCAAAGTGATCCTGATTGCTCCAGACTTGGCCAGACAGCCCTGGTACCCCCTGTTGCTGTCCTTAGCTGTCCACCTTCCCCTGTCTCTTCCCAGGAATTACAACCTATTGACATCCTCTCAGGGGAGGATTTGGTACCCGAACCTCAGGTTTCTCAATCTCAAGGCACGGCTCTTGAAGAGTTAGAGTTTGCTGATCTGCATATTTCCCAAGGGGTTCTGGATATCCTTAAGGCTTCTCGAAAGCCTTCCACTAGAAAGACTTACAATTCCAAATGGAAAAGGTTCACTATTTGGTGTTCTAATAAGAATATTTCTCCAGAATCTGCTGGGTTGCCTATGGTTCTGGACTATATGGTCCTTCTCAATGGCCTAGGCCTTAGGCCAGCTACACTTAAAGTGCACTTAGCAGCTGTCTCTGCCTTCCTGTCAGTAGGCAAGCCTTCTCCTCTGTTAGCCCATCCTGTGTTTTGTAAGTTCTTCAAGGGATTGCTGCACACCAATCCCCCCTTTAGGGACCCTGCTCCTGCTTGGGACCTTAATGTTTGCATTGCTCAGCTTATGCAACCTCCCTTTGAGCCTTTGTCCTCTGCAGAGCTTAAGTACTTGACTTGGAAAACTGTGTTTTTGGTAGCCATTACCTCTGCCAGGCGTATCAGTGAATTGCAAGCCCTGTCAGTGGAGCCTGATTTCATCTGTTTCCACAGAGATAAAGTAGTCCTAAGAACTAACAGGAAGTTTTTGCCTAAGGTGGTTTCAGATTTCCACCTTAATCAGTCTATGTATCTCCCTGTTTTCTTCACTGACCATTCCTCCTCTGGAGAGAGGAGGCTGCACAGCTTGGATGTTAAAAGGGCCCTCAGCTACTACATAGAGCGCACCAAGGGTCACAGGTTTGAGTCCCTCCAGTTGTTCCTCACATATGGAGAGGTCAGTAAGGGCAAACCTGCCACTAAGAGATCTGTTGCCAGGTGGATTGTCTCTTGTATACAATTCTGCTATGAAAAACTGGGTAGAACCCCACCCTCAGACCTGAGGGCTCACTCTGCTAGAGGTACAGCTGCTTCCCTAGCTGCTGCCAGGGATATTCCTGTCCTAGAAATCTGTCAGGCAGCCACCTGGAAAACAGTCCATACATTCACCAAGCATTACTCTCTGGATATCCAGGTTAGGAGTGTTGCTCGGTTTAGCACAGCAGTACTTCAGAGCCTGTTCCCAAAGTAGGTTCTGTCCCTCCTTCATGGAGGTACTGCTTGGTAGTCTGCAACAGTCAGAATACAGCAAGACTTCATATTATTTGAAGAAAAAATGACTCACCTTAGTAATGTTGTTTCTTCTAATGGAGTCTTGCTGTATTCTGACCTCCCCGCCCTGCCTCCCCTCTCAGAACCTGGTTTTTGGGATGTGGGTGGGCAGGAGCAGTGTTGGCACCCTAGGGGTGTCCCTCTTTTCACCCTCCTTTACTTTGGGTGTGTGTTGTGTTTTGTTTTTTGGGTTTCCTGACTTGAGTCTTTGCTTTGAAACCAAAAAAAACATTTTAATAAATTTAGTTGCCAGTTGGCTAGTGTGAGTTTTAAAGTTTCCACACAGAACTTCTAGTGAGTATTGCTCATAAAGATCTGATGGTGGGAGTTTAAACAACAGCAGACAGGGGCTTCAACGGAGCTCGCGATGAACGTTCCATGCTGGCCATGGAAAGTTAACTCTTTGTTCTCCGGGGCAGTTGAAAGGCAGGACCTAACTGCAATAGTCAGAATACAGCAAGACTCCATTAGAAGAAACAACATTACTAAGGTGAGTAATTTTTTCTTTTCTGTCACATAACCCTCATTTTGAAAAAAATCATTTACTCTGGCCAGTTCAATAAACATCCAAGGTCCATTTATCACATTAAAATCATATGACTTGGTAAAAAAACGACTTGCTCGTGGGCAAGTTTACTGGCACTCCAGCGCATATTCATTTGGGGACATGCATGAGGAGTGGACTGCAGGGGTTAAGGTCAGGACATAGAATATACAATTTAAAACAAATAGTCATTGCTATTATTTTTATGTGAATCAATGCTATTCAAACCCCAGGAATCCCTATCTATGCTTAACCAGTGCAATCAGGAGCTGCCCTGGAGAGTAGCATTTTAAATTATAGAATGTGATATTATATGCCATCCGTGTATATACAGATGGCAAGAGGCACCAGGATATAGTACTTAAAAAAAAAAAAAAAAAAAAAATAGCAAAGGCTGACAGTATCCCTGTAACAGCAAAAAAGAGTTCATACCAGAAATAATCAGACTTACTATGATTTATCTACAGCCTTCTATCCTCACAGAACACCTGGAAACCACCTGAGACTTCTGCTCACCTGTAGCCAAAGTTTCTGTACCAGGAAGCTCAAAATCTTTAATAACTTTGTAATTTTTTTCTTCTCTCTTCCACAGCTGAGAATGGAATACCTGTCACTGATGCACGCCATCATCCGCTCCACAGACTACCTGCAGCATCAGCACCGCCTCACTGACCTGCAGGGCATCTTCCAGCGCATACTTTCAGAGGAGGAAGAGGATGGCGAGGCACAGCCTCAAAGCCAGATGGATAAGCTAATCATCCAGGAAATCTATAAGGATTTCCCTGACATATTCACTGGGAACTAGCTAATGAACGGAAAGGCCTTTGAAAAGTGAAAGTGCATAGGATTGCCACCTGTCTTTTATGTTTTAGGGAACCCTCCCCCACCCCTTTACATTCTGCAGTTGCTTGAATTTACCTGTGGGTCATAGGTCATTGTTTACATGTTGCTTTATTGATATTTTTAAAATAAAACAAGGTTGGAGGAGACTGAACTACCTGTGATGAAGGTGCTGCTTGTGCATGAGGATCTAGAGGGGGAACAAGAGGACAGGATAAAAAATGAAATGTGGCCAACCTCTGTTGTTCTAATTATAGTGGCATTTTGGTTTGGTTGGGAAGAAGGAGGGTGTCAGGCTAGCAAACATGCTGGGGAGCTCATTGTCATAGTTCCTTTATCAGTGGGTCACTGCCAGTCATAGTACAGGTCAGTCAAGTACATTTACTGGTTTACACAGAATCTGACCCATCTTACAAGTATTGCAGTGCAGTTAGCTATACTATATACAAAAAAGTACAAAGTGCCGGATGTAGGCAAAACAGCAGCTACCTCAGTGCTAGGTCTCTCACAAATGCCCCCGGTACCTGGATTCTGTCTGGAATCTTCATCAGGAACAGTGATAGTCAGCTGCACAGTTTTCATGATCCAGAAAAGAATAGGGCTAGCCTCCCTGGGTGTGAGCTCCCCCTCAGATAAATCCAGAAGTGCGGTTAGCATCAAGTAGTGTACCAAGATGTCAGGCTAGTAAGCTAGGTTTTTGATGGTCTCTTGATTTTTTTTACTGAATGGTGGCAAACCTATATGTAAGACCCTTTCTGAAGGCCACATTAATGTTTTTTTTTGCCCTGGAGAAATCGCACTGAATCTGCTGCAGCATAACTATAGGTAAGGACCCCTGCTGTCCACCCCACCCCATCCAGTTCCACACTGCAGCTTGGAACCTGTTGTGCTGAAAAGTATTACTAGTGCCTGTGTGCTTGAAGCTGACGGAATGTGCTGAGCCTTGAAACTGATGTAAAGTTGTATAATGTGGAGAGATGCTTTTGTTCTCTGTAACCTTGTGGAAGGTCACACCTCTGCTGTCAATCATTTCTCCTCCTTTCCACCCCTTCCCTCCCTGTTTGGAAACTGTGTGAAACGAATCCTCCAGCCCTTTCATAAAAAGAGCCACTACAGCAGTGTCCCTATACCACCCCCCCCCCCCAGTAAAGGGGCGGGGGGGTCACTGCTTCAATTAACCAGTAGATGTCACTAAAGCACTGGTGCAAGGAGCTACTTCTAAGGAAGTGAGCAATAAACAGGGAAATAACATTTTCAAAATCATTATGTCCCACAGAGTGGTCTCCAGGTTCTGGTTGTTGTAATCAGGGCCTGAAGTTGATAAACTGAGCCGTTAAACAAAGCAGATGAACAGCCTGCATGTTTATGCTGGACAATTAGGAAAAGCTATTCTGCGCAGGATTTTGTGAAATGACCTCTTAATGTTTGTAAATGATCCCTTCAGCACTTACTGCAGAAGACCAGTGAGTATTAACCTCACTGTACTGGCTTTATTCCCCCCAGTGTCACTTTAGTCTGCTACTACCACCCAGCATGGAGCACATACATGGCCCCTATAAACCTGAAGAATGATTTCTGACAGTGATAGCTTGCTATTGATATGCACTCAGGCTCTTTCTAATGTTTCTTAAATGATGCCTTTCAGTGAAAGGCCTTTGGTGGATCAGCTCAAAGAACACAAACTTTAAAGCAATTTAAATGGAATAAATCGTATGTCCCTTTATGTGGGATGTTCTTTCTATAGCAGTGCTTGTATATGTGCGTGTGTGGTGGGAATGGGGCAAATGGTCACAAGTAAAAACAGGCAACTGTTGCTCATCTGCTCACCAGAATAAAAAATAAATGAAATGAAATTAAAAGACAGTAGACCCATCAAACTGTTACTATTTATGTGGGCTGCATTGTGGTATAAAACGGCATGGGCAAAAAGGACCAACAAGACTGGCTTAACCACATCATGTGACTGTGGCAAGATTCGTCTTACTGCATGATTGTCTGCAAATTGAAATTCATAAAACATCTTGTTCATACATTTTTCTGCCTAAAGGTGTTGTTTTATAGGTACAGTAATCCACTCCAGGGCATGTAGTAAAAAGATGCATCTTTTTGCACTTCCCAAGTGGTTGGGGGCACTGAGCTGATCATTGTCCCTTACAGTGCACAGGGAATGTGTGGTAAGGGCTGTCTTACTACACACAGTGTTGTGGGCTATTACATCCATTTGTGCTGTCAAGTTAGTTTTTTCTCCAATCTCTTTCAGAGTCCATAAGTGAGGGTCCGTGGCCCTGGCTCACCAGTTTGTTCTTGTTATTGATACTGTCCCAATATGCTGAGCTTTTCCTGTTAGATGCTGAAATCAGAAAGGTATTATTATTACTGAATCACTTGCAGTCTTCATCTCTCACCATGAAAGAAGCAATGCAGTTTGACTAGCTAGGAAGTTAGCAATGGTGCCATTTTTTTTTGCTGCTACAATGATGGTGGGGAACTTGGGACCATTTGATCATGGTTATAGTGAAACAGTAACTCTTTCAACAGCTCATTTAAGTGATTTTATAGTCTATAAGAAAACATTTAAAACTAAAATGGATACAGTTCAGCTTTGATTAATGTACTGTATTTATCCCGCTCTTGCTTTATTATTGAGTTCATTTGCATGAAAACAAGATCTCTCAGACTTTATCACATTCCTCCTGATTTGCCCTCTGCTGAAGTGATAATTCTCTGTTTGTAACAATCATAGTCATTCCTGCAGCAGTAGATTGCGATGTCACAAACAGAAATTTGACTTCAGCAGGGAAAGTAAGAGGAGCAGATTAAGTGTGGGGGTCAAAGATCCTGTTTTCATGCAAATTCATTTAATTATGTAATTACTTGAATTGTGTTAACTAGGTAGGCCCGCTGAGAAAAGTTGTTCCTTTTCCAAGGGTTAATTACATTCAGAGGTGATATTGTACATATACGGGCACCATTCCAGGGTACCGAGTTCATCACATGCAGTGACAACATGGCAATTACAAGTGTTGTAAACACTGGAACAGTTGGTAAATGCACATAAAGCCATAATATACAAAGTTATGGTAGGATATTGATGTCTTGAGTCATAAGGAATGAACAGAGATAAATACATGATAGTGATAAAATATATGATGAATTATGTCTTAAAACACTAGTTTTGTGGTGCTCATGAAAAAAAAAAAGAACTCACTGACATTTTTAATTCAAGTAAGATAGCTTTTGGAGTCCCTTATTGAGCCATGTTACTATTAGCTAAAAATAACTAAGGTAAAATAGTTTATTTGTTTGGCAGTTGTTTTCTCTGGATCCACAGAAAAGATGGCTTCTGCCATGCACCACCGACTGAACACTAGTCATAGTAGGCAACTGAAACGGTTAGCTAACACAGTTAGTGTAGAGTTGACGAGTATGAGCCAGAGCCATCTTTTCTTCAGATCCCGACAAAATAACTGAGGTAAAAATAAACTATTTTACCTTAGTTATTTTTCGCTAACAATAAAGGAATTCAGGAAGGGACCCTAGGTGCTGCCTTACTGAATGAAAGATGCTAGTGTTGGAATTTTTATTTACAAGTAACATGAACTGGAGCTTTAATGTTATAATTGTAAATGTTTTCCTGGACACTGGAGAAAGTAATGATTATTTTAAATCCAGGGTTGCCCAACTGAGATGTAGCATATAATTTTCAGTAGTGTCCTGCCTCTACCCAATTTTGCAGCAGGGAGAACTGAAGCGGTGGGAGAGTGTGACTTGCTCAAGATCCCACAGTAGGTTAAGTATGTCTGGTGGGATTTGAAGCTGGGTCTTCTGTTTACCAAGCCTGTGCTCTAAGCACTACACCACACTGCCTTCTGGCTTGAGTAGTGTCCACCACCACCAAGCAGACAATGATGAAAGCACAGCACAGAAAGTTTAAAAACCAATGCACGCTCTCTCTCCCTCTCACACCCAATAAAAACAATCCGAGTAACAGCAACATTGTTTCAGTAAGTGCCATCCCTGTACTCATGACACTCCACAACAGACAGCATCTGTTGCTTTGAGGAAGTTCTGGAACACACTGTGAGCACCCCTTCACTTGTGAATTAAATATAAAATAATATATGGGTGGGTGGGTGGTGTAACCAGAATTTTACACGCACCGAGGTGTGGGATGCTACACACAGCCCCTCTCTCTCTCTCGCTCACTCACTCATCAGTTGCTGCGGAGCCCCGCTCGAGAGCAAGGGGTTAAAACGGAAGGATCAACAAGATAGATTTTTTACAATTTGAAGGCAGGATCAACCAGATAGATATTGAAAAAATGTAAAAAAAAAAAAAACTCCCGTGTTGTAACCAAAAATATCACAGTGTTGTAGCTCAGGATGAAATGATGGTTATCCATTAATAAAAAATTATGACCATTAAATAGAAGTTACTGCAAACTCTCAGAGATGGTCTCTGTAAACTTGAACTCCAGCAGTAGGAGAGTGGCAGCAAGCTCACTGCGTCGGAGTCCTACATTTTCATTTACTTAGGAAGCAGTTTGTATTGCTTCTACAGCTCACACAGATGTTTGGAATTTGAGTGGCCAGTACCAGAATTACAAATGATGTGATGTTATAGTATACAGGTGCCCTAAGAGTGTGTTTTACCATGGCTGATAGACTCCAGAAGCCTTAGAACTTGTCCAGTGTTCACTATAAGGCCAGTGTTTTCAGTTCAGTTTTAGTTTTGTGTTGTTTCTTTCATACCTATGTATTGCAGAATGTTTTACAAAGTAGCAGACTAGGGAAAGAGCACATATTCCAGATGTTACAAAAAATGCAATAATCAAATACATTAAAGAGAACAGGAAATGCTGTCTAATAGTTGTTCGTAATGTTCCCATTTACAGAAATGATATCCATAACCCCAAATGATCCATAGGTAACCGTACCCGAATAAAAAACATTATGAAAAACTGTATTTCGCATTGTTTTTTTTTTTTGTTGTTTTTTTTATGGGCAGTATTCTGTGTTACAGTTCTCTTCATGGAACCATTGACCCAGAGTTTAACTATGTCATGGTTTGTGCACAGAACTTTAAACATGGTTCTGATAGGGGCAATAGCTCATGTTTATCATTCTGTACACAAAACGTGACATAGCAAACACTCTAGATTATTGGTTCCATGAAGAGAACTGTGCAGAATGTTGTTCCTAAAAAGAAAACAATTGAAAGCACATTTTTCCACATTAGTGTTTGTTAAGGTAAAGTTAAATATGGCTCATTTGGAGGCAAGTCTTTCATTGCTCTTACTAGGAACATTAACTGCTGCCAGTTAGCACAGATTTCATGTCTCCTTTAAATATATAGTAACTGAAGTTTGCAAATTAAAATAGTTCACAGTGGTTAGGCTGGGACATACAAATAGTATACTTTCCAGACTTCAGCAGTTGTAAGCCTTGGAATAAAGACAGGTTTTTAGTGCAGACTTGAAAAGGGGAAGGAGCCCACAGAGAATGTCTTTTCTTACAGCAATGATCGCGAATTATCCTGCTTTGTTGGAATGTAGCATATATAGAATAGAGTATGGGTGCCCATACGCAGCAAGGCTGTGTTTCCATTGAGGGTATGTGATGACATCATGGATGCCTTGAGAGCAAAGCTCGAGAGTTCTCCATGACGTCATCACACACCCAGGCTGGAAACACAGCCTTAGTTATGTATGGACAGCCATACACTGTTTTATATAGTGTATGTTTTTTTTTGTTGTTTTTTTCCGCAATAGTTGTACCTTGCTCAGTCTGTCTCCACAGTACCTTTGTTCATTGCTCCCACTCGCTGTGGCACCTCACTGCTACTCCAAGAGTGTCGGTCCTCACCCTGTTTCATCACTCCTGCTCCCGACCATCTGTGGCCACAGTGTTAATTTTTAAAACAAAAATCTTATAAAGCAATTCAGTTTGGTAACACAATGCCATCCATGGCTGTCCATGTCAAAACTGTCTCGGTCCACCGCTCGGCGCTTCCTAAATTACCCCATCATTTTTCCCTAAGTTTTCTCCTTTGAGCCGCATCTTCAGCCAGTGAGGTGGCCAATCAAGTCTGAAAAGTTGTTATGGTATCTTTGATATCGTAATAATTTTGTCTGACCTTTGAATTGTACCATAACAAGAATATTATGTGTATGGAAATCCATATACAATAGGGGCTAACCATACACTATAGTAATTTAAAGGACCACTACGCCAAACCTGTAAGTCATTTTTTTTCCTGTGGAAGCTGCTATTTAAATACTGGTTCCAATGTTGTTGCTATTCCATCTTTTACTGGTCTCTTCATAAACTCAGTAGATGTTTCTGATTTACACTCTGGTAAGAAGTACCATTGTAGAACTCTGTGCTGTAGTTTGTCATTTTCAGCCCCAGAATTCTACAGAACAGTGCAAATGTGTTGTACTAAAAACCTAAGCGCTTAACAAGGACACAAACTACATCATACTGTAATTTGCCTTTTTCTGCCATTGCCAGTGTACTTATGTTTGTTTTTACTCGAACTATAATACTCTGCCTGCTTTCTACCTGCTTTGTAATCTGTTACTTTTATCATTCTGCATTATGTAAAGTAGTATGAGGTTTGTAATCCCCGGGGTCGTGCCTGAAAGTAGGCATTTTACCATCTAGTGCACCTACCTGGTTAATACAAAGTACTTAAATAGTCAATACAGTTTGAAAATGGTATTTTACACCAGTTTATGTCAGAAGCACCAATGGATTTACTAGGCCAGTAAAGAATGAACAATAACAGAATGTGAACCAGTATTTAAACTAGATCTTCTTCAGGCAAGACTGACTTGCATGTTAAATTGTAGATCTTATCTGTGTCAGTCTTCACCATTCATCACTATTGGGTATAGCTCACCGAGCTAGGACCCTGCGGGAGACTTTTTTTTTTTTTTGTCATGGAGGTGCTGCAGGGCCGGCGCCACCCTCGAGGCCAACGTTCCACGTGGCGCTCGAGGGTTGGCAGTTAGCCATCGTTGACTCTGCCCCAGCCCCAGCCCCAGTTCTTTCTCTTCCGCTGTTGAGTGAGGATCCTGCATACGAGACTGAAGTATTTTTGCAGCCTAGTCCATCGTTTAACTTGTATTTGCCTCGGTTCTGCTCGACATCACTTCTACGACCCGGTAAGATCTTTCATTTTTATAAAGCGGGCGTCGAGTACTGTGTTTTGTTTTCTTTCTTGTCCAGTCATGTCTTGTCCAGGGGGCAAGAAGGCGTCGAAAGCGGGGCGGCCTTCCATGCGTCGGTGCCCCTGTGGCCGCCTTTACTCCATAACGGACCATCATGACCGTTGCCTCTCCTGCCTTAGCGCCGGACATGACATGGATAAGTGCAATATTTGTTTCTCCATGGACCGCCATGTCGTTGAGATCCGCGAGTGGAAAGTTGGACGTGTGCCGCCGACTTTCAGGGGACCAATTCGCAGTCGACAAGCCAAGGTCAGGACTCTCGGCCCTTCCTCTGGGTCCCCTCCCGGTCCTATACAGCCCGCGGAGGATGGAACCCCTGCCTCTTCTAGTCTTGCCTCAGCAGGGGTTTCTTCCACTGTGCAGGAGGCCTAGGCTGACCCTCTTGGGGGTCAGTTGTGAGGTACCATCTTGGCAACTGCTACTTCGGTAGCAGAGGCTTCCTTAGTGTTGTGTTCCGGGTCCCTTGGGACTGGACTGGCATTGTCCTCGGCACTGTGTCCTGGAGTCGCTCTTGGTCTCGACGCCGCTCGCAGCGCCGTAGGCTTGGAGGGCGACGCCGCGGTCAGCGTCAGCCTGTCCTCGGCACCGTCCCTGATGCTGCTTGCGGCATGGGGTCTCTGGGCGGCGTCAAGACTGGTAGTCTGGAGGTTTCTGGGCCTGATTCTGGATGGCGCCAGGATGGGAGCGGGTGCTGTCTCTGTCCCCGGTGCCGCGAGCGGTGCCAGGGACGGAGTCTGTGCCATGGTCAGCGTCGATCCTGCCTTCAGCGCAGCGAGCGGCTCCGGAGTGGTGTGCAGTGCCACGTGCGGGGCCAAGTCTGTCTCCGGTGTCACACGCAGCGCGGGGCTGGTGTCAGCACTGGGCATGGTGCTGTTTTGGATTTGGCCTCCGGCCGGGGAGGCGTGGGTCGTTAGCAAGGGGTCGCGTCCAACTCCGGCACCGTTCGCAGCGTTGGGGAGGGCATCGGCGCCAGGCGTGGGGCTGTACTCTCCTCTACTGCTGTTGGAGGCTTTGAATCCCAGGGTGCCCGACCTCAGTGTCCGGGAACTGGAGGAGCCCGTGGGGTAGTCTGGCATCGGGCCTCAGAACCTACCTCTTCGGAGGCGGATTCTGAGTCTGATCCAGACTAGCTCCCGGATTCTTCGGATCCTTCTGTTTCCAGCACTTCGGCCTCCACTCTCCCCCCCCCCCTTGAATTCAGCTCTCACCGGTAGACCTCAGGGTCAGGGGTCTGACCAGTCAGTGGTGGTCCCTGTGGCTACTGCTGAGCAGCCTGAGGTCACTGGTTTGACTGTTTCTTCAGTTGAGGTACCCCCCCTCCTTGTTGTATTTGGACGGTCCAAGTTTGGGGCAGCCCGGGGCGCATCAGGAGGGGGAAGGTATGGTTCCCTGGGTGGACTCCTCGGAGGCTTCTCGGGGATGCCAGTTGCCTAGGTTAGTGGCTAAGAGGACAAGGTCCCTCTCTGACTCCAGAGGGTTGAGAGGTAGGGGTATGGCGTAGCGAGCCCTTCCTGGGGCCCAGACGGGTTCTGGTAGGAGCCGAAGCGCAGGCCCTCACCTTTCCTTAACGGGGTCCACAAAGGGGACTTCTACTTCTGAGGTCAGGGGCCATCCTTCTGGACTCACACAGTCCAGGTCACCTCACGGGGGGGGGGGATTTCTTCTTTGGGGCACAGCTCTGACCGTTCCGACCTGGTTGAATGGCTGTTGACTGCAGCGGCTTTTGGTTACCCCTCCTTTCGAAGGGTTTCCTGTTGGCCTCCCTGCCCTGACAGAAACCGCTCTCCTGTTGCCAGGAGCCTGCCCTCGAAGCCTCTATCTCCATCCCTGGTAGTCCCAGGTATTCCTGTCCTTGCAAGCCTCTTACCTGGGAACAATTCAGGGCTTCAGCTGCGTTTTTTTCCCCACCTACCTCCATGCCCTGGACCAGCAGGTGTTTCACCATACCCCCGTGCAGCCGGACCCTGAATCTGGCAGCTCATCTTCCTCCTCTTCTCCCTCTACTGAGGGAGAGGAACCTTCTGTCCACATATCCCCAGCATCTGATCTGTCCTTCTGTCAGCGCTTCTTTGTGAGGATGTTAGACGAGCTTCACTTGACCCCGTACCTATCAGCAATCCCAGGCATGTGATGCGTGCCTTCTTGGGTGAATACAGTGCGGCCCACTTGGTGGCTCCTGCCTGGCCTGTTCCTTTTCAGGAAGCGTCTCATCGGCTCTGGCTTCATCCCTTCTCCACGGTACCAGCCCCAAGGGACTTACGCCAGCGGTATTGCACTCCACCCAGGTCTTCAGGTTCTCTGCTTCATCCCTCTTTGGGGTTGACTTCCCTGGACACCCCCCCCCCCAGGGCCTCACGCCCCTTACTGTGACCGCCTTCCAGATTCAGACTCTGCGGACTTCGACTTCTGGGGGAGACTAGTGTTCTACTCGGCACGGATCTCCCTGTCAATTGCAGCACATCAGGCCCACTATTCAGCTTATGTCAGGTTCTACCAGAGAATCCATCTCTTCTCGAGACGAGTGAGATGGCGGCTTTTGGGGTGCCTTCCTTCCCCCACTGGGGGAACCCCGTCTCACCCAGACCAGTCTCAGGCCTCCCCAGGCCTGTAAGGGTTCTCCCCTTCAGTGTCTCACCCATTGGAGGCTAAGGGACCTCGTGCCTTAGGGTATTTCAGAGTACTGGTACTCACCCAATAGTGATGAATGGTGAAGATTGACACTGATAAGATATGAAAATTACGTACTACCGTAATTGTTGATCTTTCTGTGTATCTTCACCATTCATCACTAAATCCCACCCTCCTTCCCTCTGGGGCCTCAGTCTCTGGACTCCACCCCTTCCCCTGTGTGTTCTTTTTCCTCACTCTCTCTCCCCTCCCTTGTGTGTAGGCAGGAGGGGACTGTGGAAGCACAGGGGTGAACCCTTTGAGGGCTTATAGAGTTTGGAGGGGCCCTCCCCCTTCTCTTCTCCCTTTCTAAGGGAGTTTCGGAGTGGGGAGGCGTCCTCTTTTCTCTCTCCCCCTCTTCGATATTTTTTTTGTGTGTGGGCTCAAATTTTGGGCCCACATTTCTTTTCTCTAAGCCTCTGGCTGTTTTAAAATGCTCTCTCCCCCCTTATTTTGGGAGGGGGTGGAGTTGAGACGCACCCTCAGCCTGCACTCTCTTGAGGTTGGTCATCAGACCTATGCTGCTACAATTTATGTCTTGCAGTTGAACTCTATAGTCCAGGTGTGGATCTTATTCCCTAAACACATGCTTGTGCAACTCCGCTTCTGAGGGTGTGCTACTCTTTCCTCCTTCCCCCTCCTTATCTTTCCTTCCCTTTTCCTTCTCCTTCCAGAGATTGAGGCCCCCTCTCCCCAATTTCCTTTTAAAGTCTTCTCCTTTCTGTCGCCTTAGTCGTTTATTTCTCCTTTTGGTTTATTCTTCTTTTCCTTTTATCTATCCCTTAGTCTGTCTTGCCTCAACCCACCCTCCCTTCTATACGCTCTTCAGCATGTCAGAACTGGGGCTGGGGCAGAGTCGATGACGGCTAACTGCCAACCCTCGAGCACCACGTGGAACGTCGGCCTCAAGGGTGGCGCCAGCTCTGTGTCGACTCTGCCCATGACAAAAAAAATAGTCTCCCACGGGGTCCTAGCTCCGGTGAGCTATACCCAATAGTGATGAATGGTGAAGATACACAGAAAGATCAACAATTACGGTAGGTACGTAATTTTCATTTCTTCTTTAGGGTCAGAAGGTACTGTAGGTCCATCATATCTGCACTCCACATAATAAGTAAGGATATATTAGTATACTTTGCAAACATGTACTTACTTGTAGCGGTTCCGTCACTTATTCTTATTCACCTTACCTGTGCCAGGTCCTCATTTAGCATTGCTAACAAGGGGCACCCACCATTGGAGAGCTCACTTCTGTCCCTGATGCTTAATGTTACCACCCAATCTAGATTGCCAGCTTGTAAATTTTTAGAACATTTTTTTGTAAAGGGAACTCTACTCAGAATGCTTTACATAGTAATATAGTATTGTGGTGATGGAAGGGACTTACGGTCCACAGTGTCCGTCCCCTGTCCCATAGCAATGATTATACCCAATCTGAATCCAAACTTCACAGCTGGAATGCTAACTCTACTCATGCTGTGTACCCCTAAACACCATGCTCCTGCAGGAATCTTGTCTAGTCCCTAGTTTCCACAACCTCAGTAACAGTATAAAAGGGACACACCAAACAATGAATTTTATAAGAATAAGGTAACTAGAACATTATTTTCAAACACCATGAAGTCTTGCTATGTTATAACAAAAGCAGTCAGCCACTGCAGCTGAACTGCCCCGGAGAGGAAGGAGTTAACTCCAGAGGATCTGGAGTTCTACAGCGCGAGGGCGCTGTGCCAAAGCTCTGTCTGGCAAGTTTCAAATGAAACTGTCAGATTCTTTACTCCGCTTCACTGAACAGTCGCTCCGGAGATCAGCTCCTTCAGCTCGGTTCATTCTCGGTTCAAGCGAGTATTTTTCGGTTCATTTGAACCGGCAAAAGTTATTATTTTACCGCATTTCGGTTAAAAAGCTCTATCTGGTAAACCGTAAGTACGAATTTAAAGTCTGTGTGGAAAGTTAATTATCGGTTCGGTTTTGAACCGATCGGTTTGCTTATTTCAACATTTTAAAGTGTTGGTTGGGTTTTTTAGAGTGCGGTTCCCGGTTCTTATCGGTTCTAAAAAAACCTGAATTTTAATAGGTTTTTTCAAATACCCGTGACACGGTTAGGAACCGATAAGGGTGTCTTGCCTGGCACTGCCATCAAAAGGGCAGGTTTTGATAGGCTGGCATTATGTCTGAGAAACCCAAGAAAACCGCCCACTGCTTCAATATCAGGATGTCTGTGGGGAAGCCTTTGCCAAGGCTGACCCACACACCACTTATGTCTATTGTCTGGGGGCTGACCACCTCCTGTCAGACTGCCAGGTGTGTAAAAATTTCCCTGCAGCCACCCTGGAGAAGAGATTGGGCAGGCTCAGGGAACGAGAGGCCAAAAAGTCCGCTGACCTGGATGGCCAGCCCGGTCCAGCACCCACTGGACCAGAGGGAGTGCCCTCTGACCAGGGCGAGACTTCTTCGGGCCAAAGGAAGGCTGGTTCAGAGGAACCAGTCCCAGTTAAAAAGACAAGGAAATCAGTAGGTTTGGAGTCCAAAATTGTGTCTCCAACTGCTGCAGAGATAGCTAAAGCCATTCAGATTGTCCAGTCACTGTCTCAGGGACCTGTTGAACCACCAACAGTTGGTAAAAGGTTGGTTCATTCAGTTCCAGTGGTTCAGGAGTATGATGTTGAGGATTTTTATGAACCACAGGAGGGGGAGGAGGAATTTGATCAATATGTGTGTGGCTGGGAGGGTCTGGACGTGCCCATTGAACCGGACATTTCTCCAGACAGACCTTTAGAATCTCCTCCTATTCTGTCTGAGTCCCCTTCTCATTTTATGTTTTACAAAAAGGTTGCAGAAACCCTCCAGCTTCCTTTAGAGGAGGCTGTGGATGAGCAAGAGGAGCCTGATTATGTAGAAATGATGGATATACCAGAGTCTAGGAGGTTGTCTATTCCTTTGCATAAGTCATTTAGGAAGCAAACAACAAAGATTTTAAAAATCCTCATTCTGTCCCTCCTGTAGATAAAAAATGGACAGAAGGTATACTTTGTCAGGCTCTGATACAGACTTCCTCACTGAACAGTGTAGTCATGTAGGTGTGGTACAAGCTGCAGCCTGTGACAAGGCTAATATTCCCTGGCCTCACATCCTCCTGATAAAGATTCCAGGAAGATTGATGCCATGGCAAAAACAGTATATGGCAGCTTCTTTGGGACTCAGGCAGGCAAATTATATGGCTTATGTAGCTAGATATCAGAAATCTAGGTGGGACACAATATTGTAGTTAGCAAGCAGGCCCATGGCCAGCTGGCTAGTGAATTGGAACAGGTGGCTGCTGATGGCATTGAAGCCTCTAAAGTTCAATTTCATACTGCTGTTGATGTTAATGATGTCTCCTCTAGGGTCATGGCCACTTCTGTAGCTTTCTGTAGGTTGGCATGGCTCAGATGCACTAATCTGTCCCAAGATACTTAGTCAAAGGCTATGGATTTTCCTGTAGTGGGAAACTCTCTGTTTGGGGAACAAACAGAAAACTATATGAAAAAGATGGATGAATACAGAACTACCTACAAAAGTGCCCAGGCTAAGGAGAGGCATGCCACGCCACAAAGGCATGCTCCCAGAGGTAGGGGCAGGCCTTTTCACAGGCCTTTTTACCAATTTCAAGCCTCCTGCTGCTGCGCAGAGGGGTTTCTTCAGAGGCAGGGGTAGACGAGGCACAAGTAAACCGTCCCCCTTCCCTCAGCCTAAGGCTGCTGCTAAGCAGGCACCCTGATGGGGTGCCCAGGGCCGATTCTCCTGTACCAGTGGGGGGCAGGTTGGCTTATTTCAGCCAGAACTGGCTGTCCTTAACTTTGGACAGATGGGTTCTGGAGGTAATAAGCCAGGGTCTGGTTCTCAGCTTCAAACACTTTCCAAAGATGAGAGCCAGACATTTTCCACCTGCAAATCCTTCAGAAGCCCTTGCTTTGGAAGCAGAGGTTTCTTCTCTTCTGGACTACAAAGCAGTGGAAAGGGTTCCTCCTTGCCATCAGGGCAAGGGGCTTTATTCGAGATACTTTCTTACCCCAAAAAAGACAGGAGAATGGCGGTCCATTCTAGATTTAAGGTACCTGAACAAGCATCTTTTGAAACCAAAGTTCAGAATGTTGACTCTGGCAATGATATTGCCTTCTCTAAGGCCAGGGGACTGGCTAGCTTCCCTGGACCTCAAGGATGCCTATTTTCATGTCCTGATCAGGCCTTCTCACGAAAGTACCTCAGGTTGAATGCCCTCAGGCCATTACCAGTTCAGGGCAATGCCTTTCGGCCTTACCTCGCCAAGGGTATTCACAAAATGTCTCGCTGTGGTAGTGGCTCACTTAAGAAGGCAAAGGGTTGTGTGTTTCCCTACCTGGACGACTGGCTCATTGTGGGTCAGTCTCCAGGTCAGGTAAATCCCACTTGCAAGTCACCCAGCAGCTTCTCACTTCCTGGGATTCCTGCTAAATTTACCAAAGTCAGTTCTGGAACCAGTTCAGGTCCTAACTTTCATAGGTGCAGAATTGAACACAAAGTTAGCCAGGGCATTTCTTCCCTCGGAAAGGGTAGACAGACTCATGGCCCTGGCATCCTCCTTTACCCTGCGAGTCTCTCGACCAGCAAGGCATTTTCTGCAACTCCTGGGGCACATGGCTGCTTCCACAGCTGTAGTGCAAGGAGCAAGATTCCAGATGAGGGACACTCAGTTCCATTTGAGGGCCTATTGGTCTCAAAGGAAGGACCCCCTTACCAAATTGGTCCCAGTGACTCAAACTCTGATCCTGGCCCTCCACTGGTGGCAGGACCAAAGCAATCTAAGACAAGGGGTTCCCTTCATTCCCATTTCCCACTCCCTCACCACGGATGCCTCCCTGTTAGGGTGGGGAGCTCACTTGGGCGACCTGTCCACTCAGGGAGTGTGGTCTCCTCAGGAATCTCTGCTCCACATCAATCTTTTGGAACTCAGAGCTGTCTTTTTAGCTCTTTGGGTGTTTTCAGTTTCTGTCCAGAACAAAGTGGTTTAAGTCAGGACAGACAGACACCACCACAATGTGGTACATCAACAAGCAAGGGGGCACTCAGTCTTCAGCCTTGTGCACCGAAGCAATGAAGTTGTGGTCTCTGGCTTACTCCCTGAACACCTCCCTGATAGCAGTTCATCTCCCAGGGAAGGACAATGTCCTGGCGGATGCCCTCAGCAGAATTTCTCAGGGCCATCACGAATGGGCTCTGAATCCACAGGTGCTGGGGTCTGTCTTTGCCAGATGGGGCATCCCTCAGATAGATCTTTTCGCAGCCCCAGACAACCACCAACTTCCTCTATTTTGTTGCAGGCCTCCAGTGCTGGGCTCAGTCCCCCTGGATGCCTTTCTGTTGGACTGGAAAGGGAAGTTCCTGTATGCCTTTCCCCCCTTTCCTCTTCTTTTCAGGGTGCTAGTGAAAATCAGATCTCAACCCTGCAAGTGATTCTGATTGCCCCAGATTGGGCCAGACAGCCCTGGTACCCTCTGCTTCTGTCCTTGACAGTCCACCCTGCCCTGAGCCTGCCCAGAGTCCACGACTTGCTGGCCTGTGCACAGGGGAGAGTGTGGTATCCGGACCTCAAATCCCTCCATCTCAAGTCCTGGCTCTTGAGGAGTTAGAATTTGCTGATTTACACCTTTCTCAAGGTGTCATGGATATTTTAAAGGCTTCAAGGAAGCCTTCCACTAGGGCCACTTATAATTCTAAGTGGAAGAGGTTTTCCATCTGGTGCTCTGAGAGGCAGATTATTCTAGAATCTGCTGATCTTCCCATTCTACTGGACTATTTGGTCCATTTAAATTCCCTAGGCCTTAGGCCAGCTACCTTGAAGGTTCATCTGGCAGCTGTCTCTGCTTTTGTGTCAGCAGGGAAGCCTGCCTCCCTTTCTTCTCACCCTGTGTTCTCCAAGTTTTTTAAAGGGTTACTTCATACTAACCCCCCTTTTCGGGAACCAGCTCCTGCCTGGGACCTGAATGTTTGTATTGCTCAGTTAATGCAACCTCCCTTTGAGCCTCTGTCCTCAGCAGAGCTCAAGTATCTAACTTGGAAAACTGTTTTCCTAGTGGCTATCACTTCTGCCAGACGCATAAGTGAATTACAGGCCCTGTCAGTGGAAGAAGATTTTATCTCTTTCCACAGAGATAAGGTAGTCCTCAGGACTAATAGAAAGTTTTTGCCTAAGGTGGTTTCAGATTTCCACCTGAATCAATCCATCTCTCTCTCCCAGTATTTTTCACTGAGCATTCTTCCTCAGGTGAGAGGAGACTGCACAGCTTGGACGCCAAAAGAGCCTTAAGCTACTATTTGGAGCGCACCAAAGGTCACAGGTTGAATCCCTCCAACTCTTTCTTACTTATGGCGAAGTTGGCAAGGAAACCGCCACTAAGAGGACAATTGCAAGGTGGATTGTCTCTTGTATCCAATTTGTTACCAAAAACTAGGTAGAGAACCCCCCTCAGGACTGAGGGCCCACTCCACCAGGGTTACAGCTGCGTCTCTAGCGGCTGCTAGAGACATTCCCATTCTGGAGATTTGTCAAGCTGCTACCTGGAAGACAGTTCACACTTTTACCAAGCATTATTCCCTGGATGTCCAGTCCAGGAGAGATGCTCGGTTTGGCACAGCTGTGCTTCAGAGCCTATTTCCTAAGTAGGTTCTGACCCTCCTCCATGGAGGTACTGCTGTGTAATCTGTTTTTGTTATAATATAGCAAGACTTCATGGTGTTTGAAGAAAAAATTACTCACCTTAGTAATTGCTTTTCTTCTCATGGAGTCTTGCTATATTATAACCACCCTCCCTCCTGCCCTCTCAGAACTTCTACTTGGGTAGGGGTGGCAAATTAGTGCAAGCACTGTGTCATGCCATTGTAGTTGTTTCCTTTACCCTCTTTCCTTTAGGGTTAGGGAACTAGGTTGTTTCGTTAGGTTATATATATTGACCCCTTCCTGGACTTGAGTCTTGGGGAAGGGGTTCCTATTGGTGCTTGTCAAGGGTGGTAAAACGAATTATAATACCATTATTCATTGTTATTATGGCTATTGGTGTTTCTTTTGTTGTTTATATTGTTATTACTACTAGTAGGTAGCCATTTGGCTAGTGTGAGTTTTCACACAGACTTGTTGTTTAAGGTTAGTTTCGTAAAGATCTGACAGTTTCATTTGAAACTTGCCAGATAGAGCTTTGGCACAGCGCCCTCGCGTTGTAGAACTCCAGATCCTCTGGAGTTAACTCCTTCCTCTCCGGGGCAGTTCAGCTGCAGTGGCTGACTGCTTTTGTTATAATATAGCAAGACTCCATGAGAAGAAAAGCAATTACTAAGGTGAGTAATTTTTTCATTTTACAGTACCAATGAGCTGAAGCACACACATACCCCAATAATAACCGGACCCAGAGGTTCTTTGACAAATTTTATTGCACCACCAAGTCCACCTGACGCGTTTCAGACAAAAGTCCTTTATCAAAGGCTAAAAACACAATGAACACACATCTCAGTTAAATACCAAATCACCTATTACATCATAGTGATGAAATACAAAATCATTGGTTCAGCAATAATAAAGCACCATCACCCTTAAAACCATGACTGGATATTAAAGACTTAAAGATAAAAACATCAAGGGTTAAAGTAACAAATATTAAGTAGCAATTTATATGTATATTTACACTACCAAATCTACTGAATTAAACATTCTTCTTATAATAAATAATTCTATCTACATTCCAGATACAGTTTCAATTCCAAATGTGCATTCAGACAACATGAAGTCTTGCTGTATTATGACAATTGCAGTATGACCGCAGGTTAGAACTGCTCCGGAGGTGAACTAGTTAACTTTCCATGCAGGCATGGAGCTTAGAGCGCAAGCTCGGTTGAAAACTCTGTCTGTTGTGCTTCAAACGCAAACTGTCAGATTCTTTACTCCGCCTCACTGAACAGTCGCTCCGGAGATTTCTTCCTTCTGCTCGGTTCATTTTGTCAGTTTAAAAGTATTATTTTTCGGTTTTTAGTCGAAATTAAACCGCAACAGGTTGGTTCAAGCTCTGTCTGTGGTAATGTAAGTAATAGATACGTTTTACATTTATTTTTTCTGTGTGGAACTTGTAATTCTTTATCGGTTCGGTTTGAACCGGTCAGGTTGTATTTAAAATCTACTAGTCCTTTTTTAGAGTGCGGTTCCCGGTTCTTATCGGTTCTAAAAAATGGATTTCATTCGTTTTTCCACGACCCGTGACTTGATTTAGGAACCGTAGTGATGTCTTGCTTGGTGGATTGCCATAAACGGGCAAGTTGGTTAGGCTGGCATTATGTCTGAGAAACCCAAAAGAAAAACCCGACCCACTGGGTTTCAACACTGTAGTGTTTGTGGGGAAGCTTTTGCTAAGGCTGACCCACACACCACATGTGTCTGTTGTCTGGGGTTTGACCACCTCAATTCAGACTGCCAGATTTGTCACAATTTCCCTGCTGCCACCATAGATAAGAGAGTTGGTAGGCTCAGGGAAAGGGAGGCCAAAAAGTCCGCTGACCCGGATGGCCAGCCCGGTTCGGTACCAACCGAACCGGAGGGAGTGCCCTCTGACCAGGGCGATACTTCCTCGGGCAAACGAAGAGCCGGTTCTGAGGAGCCGGTTCCAGCAAAAAGGACTAGAAAGTCAGCTAGTGTAGAGCCAAAAGTTCTCTCCCCAACTGCTGAGGAAATAGCTAAAGCAATTCAAATTGTCCAGTCTCTCTCTCCGGTTCCGACCGAACCGACACCTTCAGGTAAGCGTTCGGTTCGGCCGGTTCCACCGGTTCAAGATTATGATTTTGAGGATTTTTATGAACCGGGGAAGGGGGAAGAGGAATATGAGGAGAGTGAATATGGTTTTGAAGATCTGGATGCCCGTTGATCCGGACATCTCTCCAGATAGACCCTAGGGTTTCTCCTCCAAGGCTTTCTGAGTCCCCTCTCATTTCATGTTTTATAAAAAGTTGTTGAAACTCTCCAGCTCCCTGTTGAGGAAGCTGTTGATGACCAAGAGGAGCCAGACAATGTAGAAATGATGGATATTCCAGAGTCTAGGAGACTGTCTATTCCTTTGCATAAATCTTTTCGAAACAGACAGTAAAGTTTTAAAATCCTCACACTATACCTCCTGTGGATAAAAGGATGGACAAGAGGTATACCTTATCAGGCTCCGACACTGATTTCCTCACTCAACAATGCAACCATGTGGGGGTAGTGCAGGCTGCAGCCTGTGACAAGTCTAATATTCCCCTAGCTTCACACCCCCCTGAGAAGGATTCCAGGAAGATTGTTGCTATGGCAAAGAAACAGTACATGGCAGCATCTTTGGGACTCAGACGAGCAAATTATATGGCTTATGCTGCTAGGTACCAGAAATCCAGATGGGATGCTGTGCTGGCCCTAGCAAAACAAGTCCCTGACCAGCTTGCCAGGGAGCTGGAACAGGTGGTTATGGATGGTATTGAGGCATCCAAGGTGCAATTTCATGCTGCAGTGGACTCTAATGATGTTTTATCAAGAGTCATGGCTACATCTGTGGCACTTCGCAGGATGGCTTGGCTCAGATGTACTACCCTGTCTCTGGATACCCAGTCTAAGGCCATGGATTTTCCTGTTGTGGGAAATTCTCTATTTGGGGAGCAAACAGAGAATTACATGAAGAAAATGGATGAATATAGGACTACCTATAGGAGTGCACAGGCCAAGGAAAGGCAGGCCACTCCTCAAAGGCAGCTTCCTAGAGGCAGGGGCAGGCCTTTTCATAGGCCTTTTTACCAAGCCCAAGCTTTCCTCCGCCTATGCTCAGAGGGGTTCTTTAGAGGGAGGCAGACGGGCACAAGCAGGTCTGCTTCCACCCCTCAGCCCAAAGCCCCTGCCAAGCAGGCACCCTGATGGGATTGCCAGGGCTGATTCTCCTCTACCTGTAGGGGGCAGGCTGGCTTACTTTGTCTAAGGACTGGAAGTCTTTAACATCAGACAAGTGGGTCCTGGAAGTAGGTAGTAGGACTGGTTCTCAGCTCAAAAATTTCCAAAGCTGAAACCAGATCTTTTCCACGTGCAACTCCATCAGAGGCACTCGCCCCAGAGGCAGAGGTCTCACCCTCCTGGCTCTCAGAGCTGTGGAAATGGTTCCTCCCCACACCAGGGCAAAGGTTTGTACTCCAGGTACTTCCTTACCCCAAAAAGACAGGAGAATGGCGTCCCATCCTGGATCTCAGATACTTAAACAAGCACCTTTTAAAACCGAAATTCAAAATGGTGACTCTGGGAATTATCCTACCCTCTCTAGGCCAGGGGACTGGCTAGCTTCCCTGGACCTCAAGGATGCCTACTTCCATATTCCCATCAGAAGCTCCCATCGAAAGTACCTCAGGTTCGAGCTGCCCTCAGGCCACTACCAGTTCAGAGCAATGCCCTTCGGCCTCACTTCTGCCCCAAGGGTATTCACCAAATGCCTGGCAGTAGCAGTCGCCTACCTAAGAAGGCAAAAGATTGCCATCTTTTCTTACCTGGACGATTGGCTCATAGTAGGCCAGTCCCCAGACCAGGTCAATTTACACCTTCAGATAACGCAGCAACTGCTTATCTCTCTAGGTTTCCTTCTGAATCTCTCAAAATCAGTTCTAGAGCCTGTCCAGCTTCTTACCTTCATAGGCGCAGAACTGAACACACAGGAAGCCAGGGCCTTCCTCCCCTGGACAGGGCAAAGACCCTAGTCTTCCTGGCCTCCTCATTTACCCTGCAGGTCTCCCGGCCAGCAAGGCATTTTCTGCAGCTCCTAGGACACATGGCTGCTTCCACAGCAGTTGTGCAAGGAGCAAGATTTCAGATGAGGGACATCCAGTTCCATTTGAGAGCTTTTGGTCTCAAAGAAAGGATCCTCTTACCAAGTTGATCCCAGTAACTCGAACCCTGATCCAAGCCCTACAGTGGTGGCAGGATCAGAGCAACCTGAGACAAGGGGTTCCTTTTGTCACTCAGTCTCATTCTCTGATCTTTACTACAGATGCGTCCCTCTTGGGCTGGGGAGCTCACATGGGCGACCTCACCACCCATGGTCTGTGGTCTCCGCAAGAATCTCTGCTCCACATCAACCTGTTTGAGCTCAGAGCAGTTTTTCTAGCACTTCAAGCTTTTTCAAAATCTGTTCAGAACAAGAGTATTCAGGTCAGAACAGACAACACCACTACAATGTGGTACATCAACAAGCAAGGGGGCACTCGGTCTATGGCCTTGTGCACCGAAGCGATGAAGTTGTGGTCTCTGGCTTACTCCCTGAACACCTCCCTTACGGCAGTTCACCTCCCAGGCAAGGACAATGTCCTGGCAGATGCTCTCAGCAGGATTTCCCAGGGCCACCACGAATGGTCACTGGATCCCCTGGTCTTGAGAGTAGTATTTGCCAGATGGGGCACCCCGCAGATAGATCTTTTTGCAGCCCCAGACAATCACCAACTTCCTCTTTTTTGCTGCAGGCCTCCAGTGTTGGGCTCACTCCCCCTGGATGCCTTAGCCCTCAGTTGGGAGGGGAAGTTTCTCTATGCCCTCCCTCCGTTTCCTCTCCTGTTCAAAGTGCTAGTCAAAATCAGATCCCAATCATGCAAAGTCATTCTGATAGCTCCGGATTGGGCCATACAGCCCTGGTATCCACTCCTGTTGTCCTTAGCAGTCCATCCTCCCCTGTCCCTTCCCAGGAATCACAATCTGTTAACCTGTGCCCAGGGAAGGATCTGGTACCCAAATCTCAAATCTCTCAATCTCAAGGCTTGGTTCTTGAAGAGTTAGAGTTTGTTGATTTACACCTTTCCCAAGGTGTAATGGATATATTGAAGGCATAGGAAGCCTTCCACAGGGCTACTTACAATTCCAAATGGAAAAGGTTTTTCCATATGGTGCTCGGAAAAGCATATTTCCCCAGTCTCTGCTGATCTACCCACAGTCCTGTATTATATGGTCCACCTGAATTCTTTGGGGCTGAGACCAGCTACCCTGAAGGTGCACTTGGCAGCTGTATCTGCTTTTATTTCAGCAGGTAAATCCTCTTCTCTTTCAGCTCATCCTGTATTTTCCAAGTTTTTTAAGGGGTTGTTTCACACCAACCCTCCATTCAGAGATCCTGCCCCTGCCTGGGATCTTAATATTTGCATTGCTCAGCTTATGCACCCCCCCCCTCGAGCCCTTGTCTTCAGCTGAGCTCAAGTACTTGACTTGGAAAACTGTGTTTTTGGTAGCCATCACCTCTGCCAGACGCATAAGTGAATTACAAGCGTTGTCAGTGGAGCAGGAATTTATCTCTTTTCACAGAGATAAGGTGGTCCTTTGGACTAACAGGAAGTTCCTGCCTAAGGTGGTTTCAGATTTCCACCTTAATCAATCTATTTCACTTCCAGTGTACTTCACTGACCACTCCTCCTCTGGGGAGAGGAGGCTGCACAGCCTAGATGTGAAGAGAGCCCTTAGTTACAACATAGAGCATACCAAGGGTCATAGGTTTGACTCCCTCCAACTGTTCCTCACCTATGGCGAAGTTGGTAAAGGGAAACCAGCCACTAAAAGATCCATTGCCAGGTGGATTGTCTCTTGTATCCAATTCTGCTATAAAAGTTGGGTAAAGTTCCCCCCTCAGGCCTGAGGGCTCACTCTACCAGAGGTACAGCTGCTTCTCTAGCTGCTGCTAGAGACATTCCTATTCTAGAAATATGTCAAGCAGCTACCTGGAAAACAGTTCACACTTTTAGCAAGCATTACTCCTGGACATCCAGGCTAGGAGTGATGTCGGTTTGGCACAGCCATGCTTCAGAGCCTATTTCCTAGGTAGGTTCTGTCCTCCTCCATGGGGGTACTGCTGTGTAGTCTGTAATTGTCATAATATAGCAAGACTATGTTGTCTGAAGAAAATTACTCACCTTAGTAATGTTGTTTCTTCTAATGGAGTTTCGCCATATTATGACCTCCTTCCTGCCTGCCTCTCTCAGAACCTCTGTTTTGGGATGTGGGTGGGGTACAGGGTTGCCACTTTTTGATGCCCACCTTGTTGTTTTTCACCTACCTTTTTGGGTGAATTGGTGTTGTGTTTTTGCATTTTTGGGTCTCCTGACTTGAGTCTTTGTTTTAGACCAAAAAATTAGTGTTTATGTTAGTAGCCAGTTGGCTAGTGTAGGTTTACAGCTTCCACACAGAACCTTAGTGAGTTTTTGCTCGTAAAGATCTGACAGTTTGCGTTTGAAGCACAACAGACAGAGTTTTCAACCGAGCTCACGCTCTAAGTTCCATGCCTGCATGGAAAGTTAACTATTTCACCTCCGGAGCAGTTCTAACCTGCGGTCATACTGCAATTGTCATAATATAGCAAGAATCCATTAGAAGAAACAACATTACTAAGGTGAGTAATTTTTTTTTAATACCCGGTTTCTTATATGCATTTAAACGTAAAATCCATTCAGTTTCCTTTCTCAAAATTTTATTGAGGTAATTACCGCCTCTCGGACCATGGAAGACTTTTTCAATGCCTAAAAACTTAATGTCATGTATTTCCCAATAGTGATGAATGGTGAAGATACACAGAAAGGGAGGGAGTCTCTTTTGTTGTTTGTACTCCTTGTTAATAAACACACAAGTTAGTTACTGGCGTGCTAAGTCTTTAATTTTTTACAAGGAGAGACCCGAGTGACATCACTTTTGGATGTTTGAGTATCGTTACAAGCTGGCTGCTTGTTTGTGGTGAGCACCGAATCGACCTGGCCGAGTCGCAGCATTTTCTTTGTTGTTGTCGTTCTGGCTACTGAACTTGACGTTCGGGTGCCAGGCCTGGTATTGCTACTGCTGAGGAGGCTGTGGCTGAAAGGGCCGGTACTAAAAAGACTTCTTCTTAGGCTGCTGTATCTGGGACAAAGCCACAGAATGAAGGGTGGTGTACGTCTCTGTGCCGGTGAGATGTCCTCCCAACTTGAGCAGACTAGATGGACCTTTGGACTTTTTCTGCTGTCATTGTCTATGTTTTTATGTTCCCATCCCTGGGCCAAAGAGGTCAGTGCCCAAGAAAGGAACATTGGCCAGCTAATGCTGGGTGTTCACCATAAAGGTGGATATGTGCAGCCGGCTAGGCCCTGCGATGTATGGAGACGGCCACTGCCATGACACAGGCACAGGACTTGCCCATGTCCGAAGCTGTCTGGAGCTGGTGCTTAGCCACTGATTAACCTTGGTCCTGGACCAACTTCAGCAGCAACTGCTGGTCAGCAGAGAGGTGAGGGAGGATTTCATTGATGACTCCCAACAGGGAGTGTCTGACATTGGCTATCACGATGGAATAACTTGCCTGATGGAGACCCAGGGACACCGCAGTGCACACCTTTTTAGCAACATTCTCAATATTCTTGGTCTCCTTGTCTGGAGACTTATCCACATCCACTTGGCCCCCAGTTTTACAGAAGGCTAAGTCAGGACCAGTCCTTCAGCTGAAAGATGTTTTGAAAATCCTAAAAGGGACCCTGTAGGGATTTTATGTTTGCTAGTCATGTGGGTGGAGGGTGCCAAGCTCCCAGTATGGCCTCAGCCATGAGAAAGGCAACCCCCGGGATTTCATCCTTGTCTAAAATGTCCATAAAGGGATATCTGGCCCTTTTTTGGACAGTCTTCAGAGGGACATTCATAGACTCGGATTTGAGTTAGATAAGAGCCACGAATGACACCGGCCCATGGTCAGTGGTCAGCTCCTCATCCAATCTGTATGAGTCCTGGAGGAGGGCATGGATGACCTATCCGAATCCTCTGAGGACTCCTCAGAAATGGCTCTCGACTGTTTCTCACTACAGACCACACGAGAATCCTTGTACTGGGTGAACTCCACTAACAACAAGTCTGGCAGTCTGATGGTCAACTGGGCCTCCTTGGTGAGAGCGCCCACCTTCAACTGCAGTGTTCGTGGCTCCACCTTCGGGTAGATAAGCAGTTGCAGGAGCATCTGCAAGGCGTGGACCAGCCAGGGCAGCTGCCAGGTGACCAAAGGTACTGGGGTAAAGCCGTACCTCATCCTGGAGTAGTCCACTATTGCCAAAGGAGCTCATCGCCAGAAGATGAGAGGCATCAAGGGCAATGCCTCCCAGTTGAGCGGAATCAAGAATGGGACCACCTCAGTTTAGATCACGACCTGGACCTCGACATTTGACCCAAGAGTCCACATCGAGGAGAGCTCTCTCATTGGGCATGGTAGAACATGTCTCGTCATGGTAAGGAAGAGAGGCTTATGTTGCTTGACCGCTGGTGGAGGCTGCTTCTGAAGTGGTTCAGCTGGGGACACTGATGGGCCCACATCGTCTTGAGTGAGGACCAGGAGCATTGGGGTCTGGGAGATCGGATTCTCAGTCTCAACCAAAGTTGCGATAGACAAGCCTGACGGGGGGTACTGAAGAGTTCTCACCCTTCCCCTCGACTGTGGTCATCTTGACCGGAGTAGAGCAGTCGGGGGAATCAAGGGATCAGGAGTACCTCGACCTCTCCTGGTCCTATGACTGGCACTGGTGGCCCTTGTGCTTCTTACCACAGTGGACAGGGCTTTCCCTCAAGGTCTGGAGGACCATGCACATCCTTCAGAACTTTCTTATGAATGACCCTTCAATGCTGGACCCAGCCAGGAGAAACACCCGAGACTGAGGAGGTGTCTACCACAGCAACCGCCGCATCCTTCTCAAAGGCTGTAAGCTAAGCAGCTGACCCGGCCGCCACCATGGCCTGCTTGCAGTCCTTGGGTTGGTTCTTTGGGTCGCGCTCTGAAGGCTAGCTAATGTTGAGCCAATGCTTCCGATCTTGTAGAGATTCCTGAAGCATGGAGAGGCGCATTCCGCACCCAGCCATGTCATGCTGCCTCCACAGGCAGTACTGGCGCTTGTCGTACAGGTCAGTGACCAACATCTTTTGTTGGCACCGGACTCAAAATTTGAACCCCAGCTTGCAGTGCTCCACTGATGCTGACACATGGGTAATAGAAACCAGAGAAAATGACTTTAAATACTTTGAAAGAAACATTGCCAGTGGCACACTTATTCCAAAGCAAGAGCTGCTAAGGAGGTGACCTGTTCTTCTCCAGCGGAAGGAAAGCAGTGACATCACAGGGCAGAGTCGAGAGGTCTTACACCCGGGTGGTGGGAGAAGCTTAGTTTAAAGATGTTTGATGGAAAGCCTGTTCCAGTGGAACTGCCAGAGTGTAGATAGTGAACTGCATCCACAACCCCAGAATGGAGAGCACTGTTAGCTCATGTTTGTGCAAGTTTGTACAAGGCAATCTATAGCTGTAAAAGGGGCTTTATTTATTGACTTGGTGCGGAGACATGATCAGTTGCTATCTCTACCTTTCTACCTACCTATAGACTTGGACTATGCTCCAAATTGTTATACAGTTCTGTTGGACTAATTAATGGCTCAGGTCAGAAATAGGGATGTAACGGTATCAACGTTTGAGTATTGCGATATTTGTGTAAGATATTATCACAGTCTGCATCATTTCTGAGCTTAGGTTAAAAAGTGAAAGTCGGACTGGAGAGGGGAGATTGAGAAACTGCTGCACCCAGAGGGGCCCACTGCTGAAGTAGCAGAATTGAGACGGTTTATCTCTGTACATCATTGTATATTATGCTGCATAATAATCAGTTTTGGTGTGTGCAGTGATTATTAAGTGGAAATTATTGTGATTTATCATCATATTACACTATCATGACATCTCTAATCAGGAAGTATTCTGATACACTGAAAGAACTACCACTTAAGCTAAAAAAAAAAAAAAAAAAGACTTCACAAATGGTATTTGGTTCCAGACTTCTTAAACTGCTCTAATGATTTGACATCACTTATGTTTAAAACAAAACATTCTACACACTGATAATTGCAAGTCACTTAATGAATGATGTCATGCTTTGTCAGCACATATTACTGTAAGCTGTTAAAAAATCTGAATCAGACTATTAAGTGCTAGAGAGAGACAATACATTTTTTGAACTACTGGAAAGGAACTGCAATTTCATTCAAGAGAGCTGATTCACATTGCCAATTAACATCCTCCCTGAGTACTACTTTCATGCTGCTGTCTCCTCCCCTGGGACATCCTGGAAAATGAAATGTTTCATCTCAAGGGCCTAGCCCAGCATGAATATTTTGTAATAAATTGCAGGAATTAAAAAGTAGCAGAATGACAGATAAAACTGATGGCTTATTTTCCATACTTGACAAAGGATGGAGCTGTTTTAGATAAGCACCCACTGGTAGTACTTTTTTTGTTTTCTTTTTCTGTTTCTTTGTGTTAAATTAATTCATTTTGTTAATTAATGCTGCAGATAAAACACATGAATATGTTTTAAAAATTCCTAAAAATTGTAGCTGAAAAGGCAGTGAGCCAGTGACTAGTGTGCGCTTTGCATGAATGCTTTCACCCCTCCATGTTGTCATGCCAAGTTTTGTATTCAAGTTTTGTGTTAAAGGTCAGTAGACAACACAGTTCCTTCATTTAGAGTACCTGGTGAACCATTATCCCCACCCCCCACCCTAGTCAGTTGGAATGCAGTTTATACTCTCTTCCAGAGAGCTTGCAGGCGGTGATGCTAGCGTCACTGTGTATGGTTGACCGATGGTGGTGTGGGGGTGCAAATGGAGAGTCTTTTGTCCTCCCAAGTTGGCTCATGAACCCAAATAGCTCAGCAGTTGCCATACCATTGATTGGATCAACTCATCCTTAAGTTTTCCCTATCCATTTTCCTCCCCTAGCTGTCATGCTGAAACCTGAAAATTTGACTTATGATTTGACTGGTTATGCCTGAATTTGGGAGTCCCAACCTCCTAAGGGAGAGGCATAACCTTAATATGTCAGCAGCATGGTAGAGAGTGAGGCAGCCATTTTATCTACAGTAGCACCCAAGGCTCCAACTGCTTAGAAATGCTATCCAAACCACCCGGAATCCCTCACTGATATTTTACAGCAAGCATCATCCTCCAGGCAGAGAGTGATGCCCAGAGATAGGGCCTTATGCTAATTATGAAACTTAGAATGAATGTTCAAATTCTGCACTGTGGTCGTGCTTCCACTCTAGCCCTAACATCAGATTTTGTTTCCCTGCTGAAGAAAGCAGTTGCCCCAGAGTCAGCTCTGGTCTCCAGATTGGTTTTTATTTTATTATTTATTATGAAAGCGTTTAGTCAGGTTTTTCCATACTATGCATTAGAATTTATTTAGAAATTATATTACTGATTTTTGTGCTTTTTTTTCCAGTTCCTGATTGGTTCCAAGGAACTGGAAAAGGCTGTGGGTCAGCTAGGTTCCCGCCTTTTGGGAACTGCAGTTTTTTTTTTTTTTTTTTTTGAGTCTCTGTTTATGCCCCCTCCTATGATGCAGTCAGACCTATCCCTCTGGATCCTCCAACGTGCCATAGCTAGGCCTAGTACCATCCATCTACATGTGCTCTGCCTCCACACTGCCTCAGAATCACCCCCCCCAGTAGGGAAGGAGGGAACTCCCCCCAATCTGCACATATCTTCTTCAAGCTATCTCCTGAGGGTTCCAATGTTGGTTCTCCTTAGTTTACCTGAAGCCATCATCAGGCTGACTGCAGTGTCCATTTTCCATTTCCCTCTCTTTCCAAGGACGCAGGCACTCACGAGATCCAAGGGGTGTGCGCACGCCTAGTCATGCTGACATTCTGGATCCCAGCCTGCGTCCTCCCATTCCACAGTGCCCCCAGATGCATTGCCACCTGTGGTCACCCCGGTGGCAGTATAGCAGCAGGGGACAATGACCCTCCCACCTCAGAGGAGGAAAGCGTCCCCTGGGACACTCAGTCCTCCTCCCCTGATGACCCAAGCTCATTCCCAAGCACCAGTGGACCAGCAGGAACTGCCAACTTTGACTAAAAAGTTTAATAAATTGGTTAAGAAATCTACCACTTTGCCATTTTAACACAGTTCCTCACTTCTGATGGTCACAGGTCTGCGTTTAGGGAATTGGACCAAAACTGAAAAAGACTACTAACACTTTTGTATAAACCACTATATTACCCCTATCATCAGTGGTTTTTGCTTACATTACTAGCAGTTCTTGGTAAATGGAGCTGCATTATCTCTGTATTTCTCCTCAGAACCATTTTTTTCCTCAGGTTCTAGCATTATAGTTTTCACAAATTTTGGGAACCAACGATGTTTTCAGTGTTTGGCAGGACTGATAGACCTAAGAAAACAGGACCAACAGGCTTTACAAATTTTACTAGTTTTCAGCTCCTGGCAAGGGCAGACTGCTACAAGCTCTGTTTAAGGTGCCTGGGTCCAGATCAATATTTTAGCAGTTGTGAACTCTGTACAAAGTTTTGCCCTAAAACCCTAAAGAAAAGGGCTTAAAGAAAGAATTTATGGATTCTCAGTCTGCCTCTATGTCACCAAAACAAATGATGGGCTTGGAGGGAGTTCCTAATGATGGCGGAAAGCATGCATCAGATGGTCCTTCTCATGAACAGCCGCAGTCCCTGTCAAGGGGGTACAGAGAAAAAAGATAAAGCTGCTCAGCCATCAGATAAGCCCAGTAAAGATAAGGAACACATGGGCTGACTAGATGGATCCTTTAGTCTCCTTCTGCTGTCTTTTTTTCTCTGTTTCCATATCAGGGTGTCCAAAAGAGGGAACCCCGAGTCCAGTGATGGCAAAAATGAAAACACAAAGCCACAGAGCAAGCACTGGAAACTGTGTCTGCCAAGAGGAAAAAAGTCCTTGCCACTCCTCCTGAAAAAGGAAAGGAGCAGGCATTGTACCCAAGACAGATGCCCCCACAGAGAACATGGCAAAAGTGGGTCAATTTTTTCAGGCCTTCCAAGTAATGGAAAATGTTATGAACATGCCTGCCCCCTTCCCCACACCTCCTGCTCAGGCTCCAGCCATACCTGCCTGTGGAGGAGAGGGACATATACTATTAAGGAGGAACTTATTGAACCAAATGGTTCAACTGAGCAGAAGTTTGACTCCCTTCCAGTGCTTACAGAGGATTACTCATTATATTCCTGTTTCATTAGGCAAATAGTGAGCACCCGCAATATCCCCCCCCCCCAGGAAAGAAGAAGATGAGGAGGAAGCAGAATTTATGGATATGATGGGGCTATGTCCTACAAGAAGGCTGCTGGTCACATACACAAATCACTAAAAACCAGAAACAGAAAATGTTCTCTGCCCTTGTTCATAAGGTGTGGTCATAAGAAGGTTGTGTTGAAATTTTAGGGTAAAAATATTTAAAAAAAACAGTAACGCTATGAGCCTATGTTGAAATATACGAACACAGGCCCGTAACTTTGATAATTTTCAATATTTTGACCACAAATTTTCAACATAGGCATTTCTTCACAGCACCTCATGCATATGCTATACAGCTGTACTTTTTCAGATTCTGGCCAAAATGTGTTTTCGCACTTGTGGCACAAAATTACCTTTTGGGCAGGATTTGAACATTTTCTCTGCCCTTGTTCATGAAGTAGGCTCATAAGTAAGCTATGTGGGGTCATCAAAAGGCTGTGTTGAAAATTTGGAGCAAAAATATGAGAAAATAAAGTTACGAGTCTGCATTGCAATTTTTCAGTGCATGCTTGTAACTGGTAATTTTCAATATTTTGACACCAACCTTTCAACAGCCATTTTTTCACACAGTCTCATGAACGTGATAGCTCTCATGTCTCAAATCCTACCCAAAATGTGTTTTAACACTTGTTGCACAAAATGATCAGCCATCGTTTTATAAATGACACCTTTCGTGCTCAGAAATAATCATAAAACAATTATGTTGAAAACCTGGGGTAAAAATGTGAAAAACCGACAGTTATGAGGAAATTAATTGTTCCAACATTTACTCATAACTTTCATAACTTTATTTTTTGCAGCTTTTGGCCCCCTAATTTTCACCATATCCCTTGTGTTACCCCACCTCCTGAACATGGCAGGTGTCATTTTTCAAATCCTCTCTGAAACTTGTTTCCGCAGTCGCACAGCAAAATCACTTTTCAGATGGGATTTTAAAAATTGCACCTATCTTAATTGTTATGTCAGGTCATAAAAGAACCATTGGACATTTGGGGTGAAAATATGGGAGCCCACTTAAAAGTAGATATTGTCTATCAGCTGCCCTATCCTGGGTATTTACAGTCTAATAATGTGTCAAAGCAGGACACCACTGAAAATGAGATATTGCATCTCATCTGCTATATTCTGGGTAAATATATACTGTAGTAAAAATAAGACTTGGTACAGCAGCAATACCAGCAGGGAACATTGACAAATGATTGTTTTTTAACTGTCATCTTCAGGCTCAGAGAGCTGCAGTCCTGCCAGCCACTGACTTGGAATTGCATTTCTTGGCACAGTGCTGGGTAAAAAAACTTATTCCACAGTGTGTTGTAATGAACTGTGTTTCAGATAAGCATACTTGAATGGCAGCTGTGACCAGAATCGCCATGCTTCATAAACACTGCTGATCACTGATGCCAGTTTCTCAGGTTCTAGAGCAGTATGATTGGACACCCTTAGTAAAAATGGAAATGGAATGGACAGTTGGCTTGGGTCATTCATGAAAACAAGCTGATGAAACTTAGTATAAAGGCACTGACAATCCTCCACCACCCACCCCAGCAGGCCAGTGATGCCCCATTTTAACTGAAGTGTAAGACTGACCATTTTCTCAAAGAAGAATATAATTACAGTATGTTTTTCTAATATGTGAGCACTTCATGGGGGGGGGGGCAGTAAAGTATTGTCATTGTTTGCATGTCTGCACTGGGAATGTGCTTTAAAATAACTGGCAGTGTAGCCTAGAAGTGAGAGCAATGAGCTGTGAATGAGTTGGTATACCCAGCAGTCCAGGATTTGATTCCCACATCCTCCACTTGCATACTGTGTGACCCTGAGCAAGTCACTGAACCTCCCTGTGCTCCTGGAACACACCTGAAATAAGCTTCAACTCAGTGTGCCTTTCATGGAAAACAAAATATAAAAGAAAATAAAAAAACACACATATGGTATCATATGCAGTTTTTTAATTTTATATCAAACCCTTGTGGGGGTTGACAGCGCATGTTGAAAAACTTATGTTTGTAAAAGGTGTACCCTTGTAGCCCCATGAAGATTGGAAAAGTCAGCTAGTGTCGGAAGTAATTTACATTTCAAATGTTGACATGCAGTATTTTTAAGAATCCTGTAAATCCCTAATGTGGTTCATTTCTGCTTCACTGGCTGTTCACTTGCCTCACTTAAGGGCTGCACGAGAGCACACAGGTTTGCTCCGTACAGTGCACAGTAAACGTGTTCAGATATTACTAGACCACCTTTTGGAGACTACATCCAGCATATGAGAAGGCAAAATTAGATGAAATGAACAATTTCTAAACCGTGTGTATCCGTTTGCCGCTAGGTTCTCTTTTTGAAACAAAACTGTTTCAGGAAACTAAAATACAAGCACAGTGGAATAAACTGGGGTTTAAGAAAGTGATGCAGTTAGAAAATTCCATTAGTCAAAATACATCACCCGATCGTTGATTAATTTGCTAGAAACTGCTCAGTATGTTACCAACTTGACCTGACAATCTACCTACAACAGCCTAACTAAACAAACTTATAAAATGGGCCATAACAATCCTGTAGCCTTATTAGTTGAAGCACATCACGACTGTTATTTTCTGACAACCACACACCTCACCTGAACTACATTTTTTTTTGTTTGTTTTATTTAAACAAAAAGCCCATTTTATAAGTGGATAACATACTCCAGGGCATGCGATCATCGGGGAATAAATCACTTCTTGGGGTGGTTGCAGCACTCGGCTATGCCTTGTGCCTAAAACACACCCAAGGCATGCATTACTCCCTTATAACTGCACACCCTGTCATGTTATTTCTTACATAAACCTATTCTCCATTAAAATAAAAACACATTCCACTTAATAAATGCAGTAACCTACAACAGGGCATAGGTTTCTTCAAAATTAAGTAGTAGTTCCTGGAATCATTTAATGGCATTCATTCTTTGTTATTAAACTAGCATACTCTACCTAAAAACAGTCTTAACTGCAGAAAAGTAGACTTCTAAGCCCACTGCAAGTGGCCGATGCAACACCAGAATTTAGCGTCATGCTCTCCAGGCTGGTTCATGCTGTGTTTGACAGCAACCCCCCCCCCCTCCAATTCTGGCCTCACTGGTATGGCAACACAGTGGGCTTCCACTAAGCCTTCTAGCCGCCACCCTTTTTCACAATTTTTTAAGATAATTTTCAGTGTGGAATTAAACACTTTAGGGTGTCCTATTGTTTTATGTTTTTTCCACAATTTATTTCCCCAGGATATCCAGCTGAGATGCAACATGTCGTTTTCAGTCTGATCCTGCTTTTGCCTTTTTCTATAGCTCAGTTGACTGGAGGACTGCGAGGTTAAGTGACCTGCCCAAGGGCACACAATAAGTATTTGGCTCTAGAAGAGTTTGAAACTGCAGTCTCCAGGTTTTCAAGCCAAGATCACACTGCCAACTTGCTGAAGGTCACACACACAATTTTGTGCTAGCAGAGTTTGAATCTGTGTTCTGCTGTTTTTTTATTTCTTATATTTCATCAGGATGGAGTACTAGGCAAGCCTATTTTCAGTACCATCCTGTTACAAAGTTTCAACATATAACATTAGGAGGGCAGATGAACATAACAACAGTACCCATAATAACATACACAATAAATAACATTTATATAGAAATGTAATGGTAACAAGTACATTTATGCAAATAAGAATCTGATAAAGCAGATTTAAAAGTTTGATAGGTGGGCATGTTGCATGCATTAGGGCATTAGGGGGCGGCTTGTTCCATTTAGTGAAAGCAATATAGTCAAATTTCATTTTGTCATATTTGTTTTTTATAAGCTGTACTTTCAGTCCTCTCCCTCGGACATCATGTAATGAATAACTTGATACATTTGAAACCAATTTAGTTTTAAGATAGTAGGGAACAGACCCGATAAAACATTTGAAAAGAAAATTGTTCAAAATTCATTCCCTTCTGATGCTCAAGGGAACCCAGTTTAATCGAGAAAGCAAATCACAATGGTGATGGGATATATAAGGGCCCTTAAGACCCAACACAAATCTTGCCAGTTTGTATTGTAGCCTATCAAGCTTTTGTAAATTCGTTTTACTTGTATTAGCATAAATCATACACCCATAGTCAATTAAAGGGAATAATAATGCATTGACCAATTTTTCTCTTGTTTCCTGGGTCATGCATTCCTTGTGTCTTGTCAAGGCCCCCAGTTTCTGTGAGACCTTGGTGCTTAGCTGTTCGATATGTAAATCGAAATGTAATTGTGAGTTCACCCATAAACCCAGGTACTTGTAAGATACTATCTGAGTGAGTTGTTTACCATTTTCAGTTTTTATAGCAATGTCCTTAGACCCTTCATCCACACCTTTTGCGCTTTTAGTGTTAAATACCATTATGTTTGTTTTCTTTATATTCATAACAAGCTTATTTTGTTTAAACCACTTGTCTCACTTGGAAAATTCTTGTTGCAGAACAGTTTCTACTGTTTTCTGAATAATTCCTGTACACAACAAGACAGTGTCGTCTGCATAAAGTTTAACACTGCTGTCCTTACATATCCTAGGAAGTTCATCAATACAGGTGATGAATAGGAGTGGCCTCAGGATTGAACCTTGGGGCATTCCCCTGTTCACCACCCTAGATGTAGACATTGAACCATTAACACTACCTGTCTACATCATGGAGGTATGAGTAAAACCATTTCATTGCCTCTTCTCCAATACCCTTACCGGTCGGTATGTTCAAAAGCAGTAAATAGTCCACCATATCATATCATATATGTATTTTCTTCTGGTTCCCAAGCAGATGCTTTAACCCCTACACCATGCTAACTTAATTGTGCTAGATATATGCCTTGTGCATCAAAGCATATCCAAACTGTTGATATAGCTCAGCTGAACCAGACACCCTGGCATGCATTATTTCTTACTTACATTCCTTTACCCTGGCATTGTTGTTTCCTGGAACAGTTTGCTTCATAGAAAACATGTTAGAGTTTAATGAATGTAAGACCAGCGCAAACAGAGTTTGGGCAAAAATTTGAGAACAAGACACAGATTGGAGGGGGGCATAGGTAATGTACAGTGTGTTTCCTCCATTGTTTTATAAGGTGAGTTTTTACCTTTCTGTACTTCTTTCTTATTTTACCTTAGCTTACCAATCTGTATACTCTGAGCCCCGCACTGGTGGTTTATACTTGTGTTCTAGCCCTGTCCTGGCCTTCTACAGACTTGACTTCTTACGTATGGTGACTCTGTTACGCATCTTTATTTCCGCAGCAGTGTCCTGAGAGCTTACTCAAGCCTGGTGTCTGATAACATTGTCTGTGAAAAGTGCATGTGTGTGCGTGCGTATGGACAGTTCTGCAGTATTTAACAGATGTTTCCCCAATAACTGATGTGATTTTGCGCTCTTTGTTTTAAAAACTGCTTGGTATCAAAACTGGAAATGCTTAAGAAATGTATTTTTCCTGTGTAAAAATGTATGAATGTTCAAATGAATATGTATTTTCTTAAAAACACTAAAATAAATAGAACATAAAAATGAATAAAGCACATTTGTGATTTATTTTATGATTGGGCATTGGTGTTGGATCACAAGATTTTTCAGCCTTTTCCTTTTTCATTCATTGCTCTTTTATTGCAACCATAGCAAAGTAACAGTTAAAGTTAACAAAAAAGCTATTTAGATGTCCTACCACATAAAACAGTTACAGTTTTGAAATACATGCAGTCACATGATAAAACCCCTACATTGTTTAAAAACATAGTCCACCTACATATTTTACTAATTCATACCCCAGGAATCCATCAATGATGCTTTACAGTAAGCGTTATCCTCCAGCCAGAGTGTGATGCCCCAGAAACAGAACTTCATGCTGATTATACAACTTAGAATACATGTTCCAGTTGTGGTTTAGAGGCGAGCACTGGGGAGGAGGTGTACTCCACAATGAGTTTGCAATCGTTGGGTTAGGAAATGAAGGCACCCACCCCTGCAGTAAGAAAAAGTTCAGGCAAGATCTGAGAAAGTCTTAATTTGCTTCTTTATTTTCCATCTTAAACAGCATAAAACTGCCTCTTACCTTTCACCCTTTCAATGGGGCTTCTTCAGACAATACAGCAATCATGAAGCTGCATCATTTTATACACACATTAACTAACAAGTGAACTAATTAATCACACCACTACCCAGTGGGCATGCACCCTTCACCATTTCAGTGCTGCTGCAGTGCAGTTTCAATTCTTAAAGTCCATGTGTAGCTTCAGTAATCCTTTTTTGGATCCAATGTTTTTTCTTTATAGTACATACTGTTATGGGGTATAGGTCTGTTTAAAGAAAAACTGAATTACCTACATGTGGCTTGAACCCTCACATCCTGAAGTAGTATCAAAACAGAACCACTGTGTTTTGTTTTTTTTGCTCACCTCTTCGTGTTTCCTTTCAATGCAGATATCCCTGAACAAAGTAAGTACTATGAAGGAAAACATTGGATCCAAATAAGGATCACTGAAGTATTCTCTGTAAAAGCCCTATTGAAAGCACAGCCTGTTTTGTATGAATTGCTTTATGCTGTTTAAGATGGAAAATGAAGCAAATTGAGACTTTCTCGGATCTTAAACTTTTTCATACTGCAGGAGTGAGTGCCTTCATTTCAAACAACATGAAGTCTTGCTGTATTCTGACAATCTGCAGTTAGCACCAGTCTTTAAACTGCCCCGGAGAGTATAGGGTTAATATTCTATGCAGTGCATAGAACGTTGAGCTCGGTTGAGGTCTCTATCTGCAGCAGTTTGAAACCCAACTGTCAGATTCTTTACTCCGCCTCACTGAACAGTCGCTCCGGAGATTTCTCCTTCAGCTCGGTTCAAAAGTTGGTTAAAGTGTTGGTTAAACTGTCTGTTTAATCTAAAATTATTTCTGCATTGTTGGTTCAGGCTCTGTCTACGGTACTGTGAGTACTTAGATAGTTTTACTGTTTACTTTGTGGAAATTGTAAGACTTGTCGATCGGTTCAGCTGAACCGATCCATTAGTGTGATTTCTTGTGTTTTTCTTTAGTGTGTGGTTACCAGTCCTTATCGGTTCTAAAAAAAAAAACATGTTTTAAACGTTTTTTTCCAATACCCATGACACGGTTAGGAACTGATAAGAGAGTCTTGCCTGGCAGTTGCCAAAAAAAAGGGTAAGTTTGGTTAGGTTGGCCATGTCTGAGAAACCCAAGAAAAAAAACGGGCCCACTGGGTTTCAACACTGCAATGAGTGTGGGGAGGTCTTTGCTAAGGCCAATCCCCACACCACCTGTGTTTATTGTCTGGGGTTTGAACACCTCGATACAGACTGCCAAATTTGTAAAAATTTTCCTAAGTCTACCCTGGAGAAAAGATTAGGTAGGCTTAGGGAAAAGGAGGCCGAGAAGTCCACTGACCCGGATGGCCAGCCCGGTTCAGTTCCGACCGAACCAGAAGGAGTGCCCTCTGACCAGGGCGATACTTATTCAGGCAAGAGGAGAGTCGATCCTGAGGGATCGGTTCCTACAAAAAGGAAACGTAAAGACAAATCAGTCGGTTCGGATCCGGAGGTTCATGTTCCGACCGCTGATGAGATTGCCCGAGCGATTTGGATTGTTGAATCGCTTTGCCCGGTTCCGTCCGATCCGACTCCATTAGCGAGGGGTTCGGTTCAGTCGGTTCCACCAGTTCAGGACTGTGCCCCTGAAGATTTTTATGAACCGGAATTTGAGGAGAAGGGGGATTATGAACAAGATGATGACTATGATGGAGCAGAAAGTCTGGATGTGCCCATTGAACCGGACATCTCCCCAGACAGACCTTCTGGTGTTTCCCCTCCTAGGCTCTCTGAGTCCCCTCCCCACTATCTGTTCTACAGGAAAGTGGCTGAAACTCTCCAGCTCCCTATGGAGGAAGCTGCAGAGGATCAAGAGGAGCCTGATTTTGTAGAAATGATGGACATCCCAGAGTCCAGGAGACTGTCTATTCCCCTGTACAAATCATTTGGGAAAAAGACACAAAAAATGTTAAGTCTCCTAATTCTGTACCTCCTGTTGATAGGAGAATGGACAAGAGGTACACTTTATCATGCTCAGACACGGAGTTTTTCTACCAGCAATGCAGCCATGTTGGGGCAGTGCAGGCTGCAGCCTGTGACAGGGCTGATGTTCCCTTGGCTTCACCCACCCCAGATAAAGACTCCAGGAGGATGGATGCCTTGGCAAAGAAGCAATACATGGCACCCTCTTTGGGACTCAGGCGGGCTAACTATATGGCCTATGCAGCCAGGTACCAGAAGTCCAAATGGTACACTGTACTGGCACTGCTAAACAGGCCTCCCCCCAGCTGGCCAAGGAGCTGGAGGAGGTGGCTGCGGATGGGATTGAGGCATCTAAGGTACAGTTTCACGCTGCTGTGGACTCCAATGATGTGTCATCAAGAGTCATGGCTACATCTGTGGCTCTTCGGAGAATGGCTTGGCTCAGATGTACTAGCCTCTCACAGGACACCCAGGCTAAGGCCATGAACTTCCCTGTGGAAGGTAATTCTCTGGGGAGCAGACAGAGAATTACATGAAGAAAATGGAGGAATATAGGACCACTTATAGGAGTGCACAGGCCAAAGAGAGGCAGGCAACTCCTCAAAGGCAGCAATCTAGGGGCAGGGGCAGGCCTTTTCATAGACCTTTCTACCAAGCACAGGCCTCTTCTCCCTTTTCACAGAGGGGGTTCTTCAGAGGGAGAGGCAGAAGGGGGATGAGCAGGGCTGCATCCACTCCTCAGCCTAAGGCCCCTGCCAAGCAGACACTCTGATGGGCCTGCCCGGGTCGACTCTCCTATCCCTGTAGGGAGCAGGCTGGCTTATTTCATACAGGACTGGGTGTCTGTTACTTCAGACAAGTGGGTCCAGGAAGTAGTAAGCCAGGGACTGGTTCTCAGTTTCAAAAAATTTCCGAAGATGATAGCCAGATCTTTTCCACCTGTAAGTCTGTCCGAAACCCTTGCCCTAGAGGCAGAGGTTTCATCTCTTCTGGCCTTAGAAGCCATAGAGAGAGTTCCTACCCTACACTGGGGCAAAGGTCTGTACTCCAGGTACTTCCTTACCCCAAAAAAGACGGGGGAGTGGTGACCCATCCTAGATCTAAGATACCTGAACAAACAACTTTAAAACCAAAGTTCAAGATGGTGACTCTGGGAATAATTCTTCCTTCTGTAAGGCCAGGGGACTGGCTAGCCTCCCTGGATCTCAAAGATGCCTACTTTCACATCCCCATCAGGTGCTCCCACAGAAAGTACCTCAGGTTCAAGTTGCCCTCAGGCTATTACCAGTTCAAAGCAATGCCCTTTGGCCTAACATCAGCTCCAAGGGTTTTCACAAAGTGCCTGGCAGTAGTAGTGGCCTTTTTAAGAAGGCAAAATATTTCCATTTTTCCATATCTGGATGACTGGCTCATAGTGGGTCAGTCTCCAGGCCAAGCCAAGTCAGACCTGCAAGTGACCCAACAAGTGCTCACTTCCCTGGGACTTCTTCTCAACCTCCCCAAGTCAGGTCTCGAACCAGTGCAGCTTCTTACCTTTATAGGGGCAGAGCTAGATACTGTCAAGGCAAGAGCCTTTCTTCCCCTGGAAAGGGCAAGAGTTCTTATAGAACTGGCTTCTTCTTTCAGCCTTCAGGTGTCCCGACCAGCAAAACACTTTCTTTAGCTCTTGGGCCACATGGCAGCTTCTACAGCAGTGGTCCAAGGGGCAAGATTCCAGATGAGGGCCTTTTGGTCTCAAAAGAAGGATCCTCTTACCAAACTGATTCCAGTGACTCAGACACTGTTCCAAGCTCTTCAGTGGTGGCAGGATCAGGACAATTTAAGGCAAGGGGTCCCATTTGTCACTCAGACTCATTCAGTGGTCCTTACCATGGATCTTCCCTTTTAGGGTGGGGAGCTCATCTGGGGGCTCTCACAGCCCAGGGACTGTGGTCCCCTCAAGAGTCCCTTCTTCATATCAGTCTCCTGGAACCCAGGGCAGTTTTTCTGGCCCTGCAAGCTTTTTCTCAGTCTGTGCAGAACAAGGTGGTTCAGGTCAGAACAGACAACACCACCACCATATGGTACATCAACAAGCAGGGAGGTACTCGGTCTACAGCCTTGTGCACGGAAGCCATGAAATTGTGGTCCCTGGCTTATTCCCTGCAGACCTCTCTGATAGCAGAACAGTCTGGAGTAATTACCATTAAATTACAAAGGATCTTCCCTGAAGCTGTCTCCACCATTCGTTCATACATATGGGACTAGAGCCAGAGGCACTGGGATCCCACTGGAGCTTTTTTCTCCTAGGGAGGGAAGGAGCTGACATCAGCTACTGGTGCCGCTTAAGTGCAACACGTACCCATGTGGCGCCACACGCCAGCCAGTAATTGTCATTGACTCCCTCATGCCCGTCAGTTCTGTTCTTCCCACCATTGAATGCACACTGTGGGAGAACCACTTCAGTTCGACAATCGTATTTCTTCTGCAACACCACTGAGTTTCTTCTTTTCAAACAACATGAAGTCTTGCTATATTATAGACATTAGCAGTTTGATCCAGCTCTAGAACTGCCCCGGAGTGAAATGGTTAAAACCATTCCAAAATTGAATTTTGGCACGAGAGCAGCTCTATCTGTGTCATTTCAAACTTGAACTGTCAGATTCTTTACTCCGCCTCAGTGAACAGTCGCTCCGGAGATTTCTCCTTCTGCTCGGTTCATTTCTCAGTTTAAACGTGTTTTCTCGGTTGGATTTAACCGAGAATAGTTTTATTTTAACCACAAACCGTTCGGTTCAAGCTCTATCTGTGGTAACCGTAAGTAAATGAAGGTTTTGTCTGTGTGGAACTTGTAAGTTATCGGTTCGGTTTTGAACCGATCAGTGGGTTTAAAACTCATTTAAAACTAAAAGTTACTATTTTAGAGTGCGGTTCCCGGTTCTTATCGGTTCTAAAAAAACGGATTTATTACGTTTTTTTCCAATACTTGTGACACGGTTAGGAACCGATAAGGGTGTCTTGCCTGGCACTGCCGTTAAAAGGGCAAGTTTTTGGTTAGGCTGGCATTATGTCTGAGAAACCCAAAAGAAAAACCGGGCCCACTGGGTTTCAACACTGTGATGTTTGTGGGGAAGTCTTTGCCAGGCTGACCCACACACCAATGTGTTTATTGTCTGGGTTTGACCACCTCCAGTCAGACTGCCAGGTATGTAAGAATTTCCCTGCAGCCACCCTGGAAAAAGATTGGGCAGGCTCAGGGAGCGAGAGGCCAAAAGTCCGCTGACCCGATGGCCAGCCCAGTTCGGTGCCAATCAACCAGAGGGAGTGCCCTCTGACCAGGGCCAGACTTCCTCGGCAAAGAAAAGCTGGTTCTGAGGAACCAATTCCAGTAAAGAAAACAAGAAAATCAGCAGGTCTGAGTCCAAAATTCCTTCTCCAACTGCTGCAGAGATAACAAAGCTATACAAATTGTCCAGTCACTGTCTCAGGGTCCGTCCGAACCACCACTATCTGGTAAAAGGTCGGTTCGTCCGGTCCCAGTGGTTCAGGATTATGATATTGAGGAATTTTATGAACCAGAGGAGGGAGGAGGATTATGAACAGTATGAATGTGGCTGGGAAGGTCTGGTGTGCCCATTGAACCGTTTTCCCAGACAGACCTTTAGAATCTCCCCTATACTGTCTGAGTCCCCATCTCATTTTATGTTTTATAAAAGTTGCTGAAACCCTCCAGCTTCCTTTAGAAGAGGCTGTGGATGAGCAAGAGGAGCCTGATTTTGTAGAAATTATGGATATTCCAGAGTCTAGGAGATTGTCTATTCCTTTACATAAGTCTTTTAGGAAACAAACAATTAAAATTTTAAAGCTCCTAATTCTGTGCCTCCTGTAGATAAAAGATGGACAGAAGGTATCGTTGTCAGGCCCTGATACAGAATTCCTTTCTCAGCAATGCAGTCATGTTGGGGTAGTTCAGGCTGCTGCCTGTGATAAAGCTAATATTCCTTGGCTTCACATCCTCCTGACAAGGATTCCAGGAAGATTGATGCCATGGCAAAAAACAGTATATGGCAGCCTCTCTGGGACTCAGGCAAGCAAATTATATGGCTTATGTAGCTAGGTATCAGAAATCTAGATGGGATACTGTTATGCAATTGGCCAAGCAGGCCCATGGCCAGCTGGCTAGTGAACTAGAACAGGTGGCTGCTGATGGCATTGAAGCCTCTAAGGTTCAGTTTCATGCTGCTGTGGATGTTAATGATGTTTCCTCTAGGGTCATGGCCACATCTGTAGCTTTTCGTAGGTTGGCCTGGCTCAGGTGTACTAGTTTGTCACAGGATACCCAGACTAAGGCTATGGATTTTCCTGTGGTGGGAAATTCTCTGTTTGGAGAGCAGACAAGAATTACATGAAGAAGATGGATGAATATAGGACTACTTACAAGGTGCCCAGGCTAAGGGCGGCAAGCCACTTCTCAAGGCATGCCCCAGGGAGGTGAGCCTTTTCACAGGCCTTTCTACCAGACTCAGGCCTCCTCTGCCTATGCTCAGAGGGGCTTCTTCAGAGGCAGGGGCAGACGAGGGTTGGGCAGACCTGCTCCCACCCCCCAGCCTAAAGCTCCTGTGAAACAGGCACCCTGATGGAGTGCCCAGGGCCGATTCTCCTGTACCAGTGGGGGGCAGACTGGCTTACTTCAGTCAGAATTGGGCTTCTTTAACCTCAGACAAGTGGGTTCTGGAAGTAGTAAGCCAGGGTCTGGTTCTCAGCTTCAAAAAGTTTCCCAAGTTGAGAAGCAGACTTTTCTACCTGCAAGTGCTTCAGAGACCCTCGCTCTGGAAACAGAGGTCTCATCCCTGTTAGCTCTCAGAGCAGTAGAAAGGGTTCCTCCCTGCATCAGGGCAGGGGTCTGTATTCAGATACTTCCTTACCCCAAAAACAGGAGAATGGCGGCCCATTTTAGATCTCAGATATCTGAACAAGCATCTTTGAAACCAAAGTTCAAAATGGTAACTCTAGCAATGATTTTACCTCCCCTAAGGCCAGGGGACTGGCTAGCCTCCCTGGACCTCAAGGATGCCTATTTCCATGTCCTAATCAGAAGATCCCATCAGAAAGTACCTCAGATTCGAGACTGCCCTCAGGTCATTACCAGTTCAGAGCAATGCCCTTCGGCCTTACCTCTGCTCCAAGGGTATTCACAAAGTGTCTAGCAGTGGCAGTGGCCCACTTAGGAGGCAGAGGATTGCTGTTTTTCCCTATCTAGACGACTGGCTCATTGTAGGCCAGTCCCCAGAACAGGTAAAATCTCACCTGCAGGTCACCCAGCAGCTTCTCACCTCCCTGGGTTTTCTGCTAAACCTACCAAAGTCGGTTCTGGAACCAGTCCAGGTACTCACCTTTCTAGGGGCAGAATTGGACACAAAGCTAGCCAGAGCCTTTCTTCCCCCAGAAAGGGTAAGGAATTTAGTGGCTCTGGCCTCGTCCTTCACTCTGCAGGTCTCTCGACCAGCAAGACACTTTCTGCAGCTCCTGGGGCACATGGCTGCATCCACAGCTGTTGTGCAGGAGCCAGATTTCAGATGAAAGACATTCAGTTTCACTTGAGAACCTTTTGGTCTCAGAAGAACCCCCTTTCAAGTTGGTCCCAGTGACTCGAACCTTGATCCTAGCTCTCCAGTGGTGGCAGGATCAGAGCAATTAAGAGCGGGGTCCCTTCATTTCCCTTCTCACGACTTGACTCTCACTACAGATGCTTACCTTCTGGGTTGGGGAGACCACATGGGCGACCTTTCCACTCAGGGAGTTTGGTCCCCCCAGGAATCTCTGCTCCACATCAATTTGCTGGAACTCAGAGCTGTCTTTTTAGCTCGTCAAGCTTTTTCTGCATCTGTCCATGACAAGGTGATACAAGTCAGAACAGACAACACCACAACAATGTGGTACATCAACAAACAGGGAGGCACTCGGTCTTCGGCCTTGTGCACCGAGGCAATGAAGTTGTGGTCTCTGGCCTATTCCCTGAACACTTCCCTCATAGCAGTTCATCTTCCAGGGAAGGACAATGTCCTAGCGGATGCCCTCAGCAGGATTTCCCAGGGCCATCACGAATGGTCCCTGGATCCTCAAGTGCTGGGGATAGTTTTTGCCAGGTGGGGCATCCCTCAGATAGATCTTTTTGCAGCCCCAGACAATCACAAACTTCCTCTGTTCTGTCAGGCCTCCAGTGCTGGGCTCAGTTCCCTGGATGCCCTTCTTCTGGATTGGGAGGGAAGTTCCTCTGTGCTTTCCCCCTTTCCTCTCCTATTCAAAGTACTAGTCAAAATCAGATCTCAGCCTTGCAGGGTGATTCTGATTGCCCGGATTGGGCCAGGCAGCCCTGGTACCCCTCCTTCTGTCTCTGACAGTCCATCTTCCCTGTGCCTCCCCAGGAATCACAATCTATTGACTTGTGCCCAGGGAAGGTTTGGTATCCGACCTCAAATCCCTCAACCTCAAGGCCTGGCTCTTGAGGAGTTAGAGTTTGCTGATTTACACCTCTCTCAGGGTGTTCTTGAGATCTTAAAAGCTTCCAGAAAGCCTTCCACTAGGGCTACTTATAGTTCTAAATGGAAAAGGTTTTCCATTTGGTGTGCTGGGAAAAATATTTCCCAGAATCTGCTGAATTGCCCATTTTGTTAGATTACATGGTACATCTTAATTCCTTGGGTCTCAGACCAGCTACCCTGAGAGTTCATTTTGGCAGTTGTGTCTGCTTTTGTGTCAGCAGGAAAGTCATCCCTCTTTCCTCTCATCCTGTGTTTTCCAAGTTTTTAAGGGATTACTCCATACTAATCCTCCCTTTAGGAACCGGCCCTACTTGGGACCTTAATGTTTGCATTGCTCAGTTAATGCAACCCCTTTTGAACCTCTGTCTTCTGCAGAGCTAGTACCTAACTTGGAAAACTGTTTTTCTAGTGGCTATCACTTCTGCCAGATGCATAAGTGAATTGCAAGCCTTGTCAGTGGAGACTGACTTTATTTCTTTCCACAGGGATAAGGTAGTCCTTAGGACTAATAGGAAGTTTTGCCTAAGGTGGTTTCAGATTTCCATCTTAATCAATCTATCTCCCTTCCAGTATTTTCACTGATCACTCCTCTTGGGTGAGAGGAGGTTGCACAACCTGGATGTTAAGAGAGCTCTTAGTTATTATATAGAGCGTACCAAAGGTCACAGGTTCGAATCCTCCAACTTTTCCTTACCTATGGTGAAGTTGGGAAAGGCAAACCTGCCACTAAGAGATCAATAGCCAGGTGGATTGTCTCTTGTATCCAATTTTGTTATCAGAAAGTGGGCAGAGCCCCCGGGGTGAGGGCTCATTCTACCAGGGTACAGCTGCGTCTCTAGCTGCTGCCAGAGATATCCTTTATTAGAGATTTGCCAGGCTGCTACTTGGAAAGCGTTACACACTTTTACCAAGCATTACTCCCTGGATGTCCAGGCCAGGAGAGATGCTCGGTTTGGCACAGCTGTTCTTCATAGCCTATTCCCTAAGTAGGTTCTGCCCCTCCTCCATGGAGGTACTGCTGTGTATTCTGCTAATGTCTATAATATAGCAAGACTCCATTAGAAGAAACAACATTACTAAGGTGAGTAATTTTTTCTTCACTCTGTTGATGTTGTTTTTATGGCTGCAGTGGACAGAGCCCTGCAGATGTGTTGCTGTCACAGTAGAGAAATGGAGCTCTCCAGATTCCTAATGGACTTCAGAAAAGTGGAGTTTCAGTGAAATCACTCCACTGTGGGTGGGAGAGAGATAGTTTAGTGCACTCCCAAGTGCACTATTTTATTTGCTCTCCCGCTGACTTCTAGTATAGCTAGCATGAAGGGGAAAGAGCTGTGAGATGTGCCCTTCAAGTACCCAAAAAAGCCCTGCTCCCTCCCTTTCTCTCTTCACTCCTGTGTGGCATTTCAGTTATGTGGGGTGTCCAGATTAAAAAAAAAAAAAAGGCATCTGTAACTTTGCTGTCCTGTTATCACATTCCTAACAGCTGTGTTTTCCTGAGCCTCTAAATAAAATAGTTATCACTCAGTTCAGCAGATCTGCAGGAGTGTGTGTGTGTGTGTGTGTGTGTGTGTGTGTGTGTGTGTGTGTGCCCCCATGCATGCATCTACCACTCTGTTAACCCTTTCCTGGTACATTAACCTTTTCCTAGTCAGATCGCAAATGGCTGTAATGCTATATGGTAGCAGTGCATGTGTGTTACTGTGTGTGTATGTGGCACTTTGTCCTAGACCTGCTGGCCATCATGCCATATATTAGTACAATAAGTTAATGCAAAACACGGTGCTTATCCTAAATGCAATAAAAGTTAGGGCTCAGATGTATAAGTAAATAAATGCCATATAAAGCAGTTTGTGTATGTTGGGGGGAGGGCAATGCTCTGTGTGTGAAGACAGTGCACTGCTATGTTATACTGGAATGTATATGCATATACAGCACAGCCTCGATTATCCAAATGATCTGGGGGACATATTTGTTCTGATAATTAGGGGACGATCACATTAGGCAAATGAGAGTTGGGGGACAACATCAGAATTCAGATAATAGGGATATCTGGATAATCAGGGTTTGGATAATCGAGGTTGTACTGTATGGCCAGGATATTCAAAGGGGTTGCGCATGGCGCAACCCTGCATTGTGTCCTGGTGGGATATTGAAAAGGCTGCCAGGCACAGTGCAAATTCCGATTCTCTGGGGCGCAATGTTGATGTATGCGGCGCAGATGCAGGGGGTGTGCCCATGCATATGCGGCACATCCCGATATTCAGCCAGGGATGTGCGGCGCATATGTTGGCACCACCCTGCATTGCGCCACATAGGGGGGCTCAAAGTTGAGCCCGTGAATAGTAGGAACAACTCCTGACCACCCACAGGTGGGCTGCTGTATTGCAGGGCGCAACACAGCAGCCGCCAGCCGTAGGTGGCCACCCGCCCACCCAGAACACCATCCACAAGCACTCATAGCTCCCTGGTAGTCTAGTGGCACTCCCTCCCTCCCATAGCTGTGATCGCAGTAAATCACCGTAGAACAAATCTCATGTAGTCTAGTGGTACCCCTCTCCCTCCCGTGTCCCCGATCGCTGGTAACTGTCCCCAGGATCATTCCCTGGTAGTCTAGTGGTACCCCCTCCCTCCCATGTCCCCGATCGCTGGTAACTGTCCCCAATATCATTCCCTGGTAGTCTAATGGTACCTCCCCACCCCTAGCCCCAATCGTGGTAAATTGCCATATAATTCTTCCCTGGTGATCCAGTGGCACCCCCACCCTCCCACCACAGGACCCTTGCCCACCCTGCCCCCCATCATTGGTGGGCAGCTGCAACTCGCCTGCATACTGCCCGGCCACCCGCCCGCTTGAATGACAGGTACAGTATGGACTTGCAGGGCATACTGTACTAGACAGTCCCAAATATGTGACTGAAGTCATTCACATATTTGGGACTGTCTAGTACAGTATGCCTGCAAGCCCATACTGTACCTGTCATTGCTGCAGGTGTGTGGGGTAGGTGCTGCAGCCGCCCTCGATGATGGGGCGGGGTGGGCAGGGGGTCCTTGTGGGTGGGGGTACCACTGGATCCCCTGGAAGTATTGCATGGTGATTTACCGATCCAGGCTAGGGGCAGGGGGATACCACTAGACTACCAGGGAGTGATATTGAAGACAGTTACTGGTGATCGGGGACGAGGATGGAGGGGGTACCACTAGACTACCAGGGAATGATATTGAGGATAGTTACTGGTGATCACAGCAAAGGAGGGAGGGAAGGCAGTACACGAGACTACCAGGGATTTGTTCTATGGTGATTTTACTGCAATCGTGGCTATGGGGTGGGGGCTGTCCCGGGCCCCCCACTGTGCACACATCATTCTGTGCAGGGCGTCAGGTGCAATTCGCCGGGCTACCCTGTGCAAGGCATGCAGATGGGGCCATAATGACATGCAAATGGCCCCATTTGCGCCTTGCATATATTATGCCCTCTATTGAATATCGCAGGTGATGCGCCCAGTGCAACTGCATTTGCGCTGGTGCATCCCTGTGCTCCCTATCTGTGGCTTGCGCCATGTGCTGTCTGTGCCATATTTAACGGTGCTGCGCCATGGCGCATCACCTTTAAATATCACCTGGTCCTGGCCCTGGCCCAGGCGCATCCCAGTTGCACTGTGCCCACGCTTGCGCCACTGCCAGGCGCAGTCTGAATATCCGGGTCTATGTGTATATGTGTTTGTGTGCGTATCACAACAAGTAGAAAGTGCAGTTAGGTGGCTCAGTGGTTAATGCAAAATATTGCTAGTCTACATTCTCCCACTGTCTGTATCAGTTTCAGCCTTATGCATGTCGTTGTTGATTAAAATGAGGTGTCGATTGGCAACCCCCCACCCTCTGATGTCTCTCAGAGGTGTAAAACAAGAAAACAATCCCTCAGTGCCTTTTTTTAATCTGTAAAAATGTGTGTAGATAGTGCACTGCTATGTTATACTGGAATATATATAGGGGATACATGATGGGCAAGCGTTGAATATGGGAAATATTTGCATGAGTGCATAGTGACATCCAGTAATATCATGAGTGGCGTAGCGTAGCGGAGACATGAGTGATATTACCAGAGGTCACTATGCACAAGTGCAAATATTTCTTGTGTTCCACACTCATCCATCATGTATTCTATTTATACAATAGGGCCCCAAACAATCCACTGTGGTGATATCACCACAGTGGTTTATTTCACATCACAGTGGTTTATTTCACTGCAGTGAGAATAATCCACTGCAGTGAGAATACATGTTTTTATTCAATGAGTTATTTGATCACTCCTATTGTATGAATGCATATATATGTATATTATTAGTGTGTGTGTGTATCACAACAATTAGAAAGTGCAGTTAGGTGGCTCAGTGGTTAGTGCAAAAATTGCTAGTCATAGATACATAGAATGTGTCAGCAAATGGGGTCCATGCGGACCATCAAGTCTGCCCATGTATACTGAGCGCCCCCCCCCCCCCGGTTAGGCCACTTCATTAAGTTTACCACACTGTCTGTCCCATGCCAGCTTGAATCCCCTGACCATTTTTGAACCCACTACCTCTGGGGAGAAGGCCATTCCAAGGCTCCACCACTCTTTCTGTAAAGAAGAACTTTCTTGTGTTGCTTTTGAACCTGCCATCCCCCCTTCCTTTAGGTGCATGTCATAACCTCTGGTCCGGGTACAAGTGTTTACCTGAAAGAGATCATGAGCCTGTACTTTGTTGATGCCCTTGATGTATTTAAAAAGTCTCTATCATAGTCCCCCATCCCTTCTTTGTTCCAGGGAATACATGTTGAGCTGTGTTAGCCTTGCCTTATATGGGTTGTGATGCAGCCCGTGCACCATTTTCGTTGCCCTTCTTTGTATTGTCTCCAGTCTGTCAATATCTTTGTTAAGGTGAGATCTCCAGAACTGGACACAGTACTCCAGGTGAGGTCTCACCAGGGACCTGTACAGTGGCATAGTCACCTCCCTTGTTCTACTTGTTATGCCCCCCCCCCATGCAGCCCAAAATGCTGCTGGACGTTTGTGCAGCCTTTTCACATTGCCTGCCTACCTTCAAGTCATCTGTTATGATAACCCCAAGATCATGCTCATGCTTTGTTGCCACTAATTGTTTCCCATTTAGAAAATATTCCTTCCTTGGGTTGCGTTTTCCTAGGTGCATAACCTTACACTTTTTGGCATTGAACTTCAACTACCACTTCCCTGACCAGTCTTCCAGTTTCATAAGGTCTGATTCCATTCTTTGAGTACCTTCGGCTGTGTCCATTCTATTGCAGAGCTTTGTGTCATCCACAAATAGGCGCACCTTCCCATTTAGGTCATCGGCTATGTTGCTGATGAATACATTGAATAGTACTGGTCCCAGCACTGATCCCTGTGGAACACCACTTGCAACTCTACCCTCCTCTGACAGTGCGCCATTTACCAATACTCTCTGAGACCTCCCATTGAGCCAGTTTTGGATCAGTTTTACAAATTTTGGCCCAGTGCCCATGTATTCCAGCTTGTTTATTAGTCTCCTGTGTGGAGTCAGAGGCTTTGCTGAAGTCCAGGTATACCACGTCCACCACACTCCTGGTCCACTGTTTTTGTGACCCAGTCAAAGAACTCAATTAGGTTGTTTGACAGGACCTTCCTGCCCTGAAGCCATGTTGCTTTAGGTCCAGCTGTCCATTGTCTTTTAGGAATGCCACTAACCTCTCTTTTAGTAGGGATTCCATCAGTTTTCCTACTGTTGAGGTGAGGCTGACTGGGTGATAGTTACCCGCTTCTTCCCTACTGCCACTGTTGTGTAGGGGCACAACTGCAGCCCTTTTCCAGTCTTCAAGGACCTCCCCACTTTCCAATGATTTATTGAAGAGCTCTGCTAGTGGGGCTGCTAGTTCCTCTCCAAGCTCTCGTAGTATCCTTGGGTGTGTTTCAACTGGCCTCTTTGCTTTGTCTACCTTTAATTTCTTTAGTTCCTCCTGACTCGTTCCTGTGTGAAAGGACTTGCGTCCACTCCCTTGAGGTGGTGTACTGTCCTGTGTAGAGATGGTCCATTGCCTGCTTCCTTCTGCGTAAAAACCGAGCAGAAATATTTGTTCAGAACCTCTGCCTTCTCCACATCATCTGTGTGCTGGTCCTTGTTCTTTGCCAATTTAACTATTCCCCCATTGCTCTTTCTTTTCTCCCTCATATATTGGTAGAAAGCTTTGTCCCCATTTTGGACCCCCTTGGCTATCCTTTCCTCTGTTTGAGCCTTTGCAGTCTGAATCACCTTCCCGGCTTCTTTAAGTAATCCCTATATTTCTCGTCACTGTCCTTTTTTGTTTCCTTGTATCTCCTGAATGCTCTTTTTTTCTCCTTAATTTTAGACACTAAATCCCTTGAAAACCAGAGTGGGTTTCATCTTCTTCTTGTTTTGTTTACTAGCTTGGCACACTGCGATGTGAATGGGGGAGCGCAACGGACGCCGGCACAAGCCTTGGCATCATGTGGCATGTCGTGCTTGGGGGGATGTACTATATAAATACACCGCCTGGAGCAACACTGATGTGAGGACCTGATAGTGGGCCCTTCCCCAGCTGGCCTGCCACTGATAGAGGTCTCCGACGACTTGACTCCTTGGGGGGGGGTATAGGGGGACCCCCTCTCATCGCTACCTCACCTGGGAGGTAAGCCAAGGCTTTATGGAGGGAGACCTCGAGCGGACGAAAGGCTGTACAGGGGAGTTGGGTACAGCTTCAGGTGGCTGGGAAGAAAAATAAAAGTATAAAAAAGAAAAGAAAATGGTCCCTCTGTTTCTTTTTTTTTGTATCAGTAAAAATGTGTGTAGATGAGCTGGCCTGGTGGCGCTGAGGCACTTGGATGCCTTACCTCACACCACACGGCGACCCAGGTTGAGCGCACTTGGGTCATCAGGGGAGCAGGGGGTTGGAGCAGGATTGAGCAGCGGAAGGCAGCTCTCCCTCTCGAGGGGGATGATCACTGCTCCCCCATAGTCCTGCTGCCACTGGGTGGAGGCCGGTAATCAGCGTAGATGGTGGGGAGGCACATAGCAGGTGGGTACCTCGAGATGCGGCATGCGCATGCCTCCACATGCATGCGCATGTCCAAGGTTAGGGGGTTGGGTTACGTGAAGAAAAAGGAAAATACCATAAAAACTACATATAAAAAAAAAAATGTGTGTAGACAGTGCACTGCTATGTTACACTGGAATATGTATGCATATATGTGTATATGTAGTGTGTGTGTATATCACAACAATTAGTGCAGTTAGGTGGCTCAGTGGTTAGTGTAAAAATTGCCAGTTTACACATTTCTCACTTCCCACAATACCATTATTTTGCAGCTGTATTGGCTCTTGCTAGAATTTGTTTACTATGATGCGGCAAATACAAGTTGCCATGGATTTCACTCTAGAGGAGCAGGATTCTCCCAAAAAGAGCCTACTGGAGTTTCTGGAAATGCCAGAAACTCCCTCTACTGTGCTTCCTCCCATTTCCAGCCCTGGAGGATGCCATTTATATGCAGCATGGTATAGGCCAAACAATATACTAACTGTGCCCACAAAGGCTGATAAAATGTATTCTGCCCCTTCTGGGAAACCTTTTCATGCTAACCAGTCTGAGACTGACTGAGTGGTGATCACAGCTACCCATGACAGGTCCAGGCACCTAGGCACCTGAGCTCCCTCCTCCTGATAAAGAATCCAGGAAGCTGGATGTCCTGGGCAAGTGTGCATATGCCTCTGCCTCATTGGGCCTGCATATTGCCAGCTTCATTGGGTCTGCATATTGCCAGCTACCAGGCCCATATGATGAAGTATCAGAACACCCTCTGGAGGAAGGCTAAGACTGCAGCACAGGCCTTGCCTAAGGGTTCTATTAAGCAGGAGTTGCTGAAAAGTCTTACTGCTGGTGCCAGTGTAGGAAAGCATTTGCTCTTCACAGCATATGACATTTCTGATGCCTCTGCCAGGGCTGTGGCCTCTGGCATTTGTCTCAGGCACTACTCTTGGCTCAGAGTAGCAGGTTTTGCCACTGATGTGCAGCAAACAATTCTCAGTGCCCTGATCAGAGGGTAGGATTGTCTGACAGTGAGGTAGAATAAGTTTTAAAGGATCTTCAGTCCTCGGGAAAGACTCTGAAATGAATGCACTTCCAGGGGTAGGAGCAGGGTATCTTTGACCCAGCTGGTGTCAGGGGGCAGCACCCGGCTTACAGACAGCAGGAGAAAGGGCAGACATGCGCGGGCCTTGCCAGCCCCCAGCACAACCCCAAGTGACCATTCAAAAACACCTAGAGGTAATAGAGCTGGTAACTCTGCCCCCACCAGCTCAGCATGACTCTTTGTAGACCCCCAACCACCTTTACCTCTAGAGGTGGTTGTGGGGGGGGGGTTGCCTTTCTCTCCACTTGGACCAATGGAGGGAGATGACCACAGATGTCTGGGTTCTGGAGATCATACAGAATAGTCATGTTCTGGAGCTTTTGGACAACCCTCCAGATCATTCACCAGTTGTAACAACATACCCACCTGGGCACATGTCCCTGTTGCTACAGGAAGTACAGACACAGATCGTACTCCAAAACAGGCCATAGAACCTGTTCCTCTAGAACAAAGAAACACAGGCTTTTACTCCAGATACTTCCTTGTCCCAAAATGGACAGGGGACCTGAGGTCTGTTCTAGATCTAAGAGATCTGAACTTCTTCATAGAATACAAGAAGTTCCGAATGGTCACTCTGCAGGGTTTCCTTCCCCTATTGCAAACAGGGGATTGGCTATGCTCCCTGGATATGAAGGATGCATACCTCCATATCAAGATCTTGAAACCTCAGAGAAAATACCTGAGATTCCTGTTTCAGGGATGGCATTATCAGTTCAGAGTATTGCCCTTTGTCTTGTCTTCTGCATCACGAGTCTTTACCGAATGCTTGGCAGTGGTAGCAGCAGCCCTTCACAGGGAAGGCCTGTACATTTCTCTTTACTTGAATAATTGGCTATTGAAAGCCCACTCCGTGGACCAGCTCCTGCAGAGCTTAGCTCAAACTACACGAATGTTCGATGCTCTGGGGGTGACAGCATACCAAAGTCTGTCCTCACACCCTGCCAATGACTGAAGTACATAGGGGCAGTTCTGGATACTTTATTTATTTAATGTATTTATTTATTTATTAATATTTTCAGAGATGCACCTTTGAGCCGGGTCTCATTTACAGTGGTTCCACATCATGCATTAGAGAGCAGTATTTGGATGAGAACAAGCAATACAATGATTAGGACAAGCATTTCAACAATATGATCTTCATTTGATCCGGAAGCGTCCCAGGGTTTGGTGCTCTTGCCACTGGACAGGGCAGATTGCCCGATTGCAAAGCACAGTTAGTGCAAGGCAGCCTTATGTCTCAGCAAGGATGTTTCTATGCCTTCCAGTACTCATGGCTGTAGCCATTGTTACAGTGCCAGGCTGCACATGCAGATTCCCCAGTGGACCCTGAGAACATTCTAGTCACTTCCCCCTTGCACAAAGTGCTCAAGTGGTGGGAACACAGCAACCTGCTCAAGGGTGTTGCATTTTTTTTTTTTATATATCATTTTTTATTGAATGAAACTTCATGTACATTTGGACGAGAAATTAATACAATGTAAAATTGATAAACTTTCCAACTACATTTGTTGGATATCACCAGCATGATACAGAAAGACACAGAGTTCAAGCGCTAAAATAAGCTATTGCCCCATAACGTAAAAGCAAAATGCTGGAGTTTAGAAACACTTCCACAGAACTGTCATACATCACATTAGTGTCATAAAATATTGTCAAGAGCTCATAATCCCCTCCACAGCGGGGATGGTGCCTCAAAACTCCCCATCCCCATAATAAGGTACAAATTCAGCATCAGTTTGTGTCATACCATATCCATCGTTGCCATTTAGCCCTGAAAGGAACAAGCTTGTCATGGATTCCTGCTGTCAGATTTTCAAGTCTATATATTTCCATGACAATGTTTCTCCAATCCAAAAGTGCAGGGATGGCAGCTGACATCCATCTGTGTGTTATTGCCTTCTTGCCTACCAAAAGATATAGGGGCAACATGGTTTTGTGCAATGGGGGACAGTGTTCTGGGTAAAGGGTGTTGCATTCTTGATTCCTTTCCCTTTTCAGATCCTCACGACAGATGCTTTGGGGTCAGGCTGGGGAGCTCACCAGGGACTTCTGCAAACACAAGACAGGTGGAACGCGCTTTGCACATCAATGCTCTGGACATGCGAGCAATCCTATATGGATTCCAGTCCTTCCAGAACCATTTGTTCCCAGGTCCTTCATTAATATAGACAGGCAACATCAGCTTGATGCATTACATCAACAAAACAAAGGGGGTCTCATTCCTATCCATTGTACAGAGAAAAAGTGAGAGTTTGGTACAGGGATTTGGAACATGATCTAGAAATACCAGCAGTACATCTTCCAGAAGCCTAAAATGTGTTGGTAGACAAGCTAAGCAGGTCACAGTCCGGGATACAAGACTGGCAAGTTCTGACCTCAGTGGTCAACAACCTATTCAAAAGATGGGGTCATCCATAGTTGGACCTTTTTGCGTCCCCACACAGCGCAAAACTGCTGCGTTTCTGCTCACTCGCTCCAGGGCATGGAGTTTTATGGCAAAACGTGTGGTCCCTCTCTTGAAAAGGGAGGATCTTATCTGTGTCAATCTTCACCATTCATCACAGATGGGTATTTGCGGAGGTCAGGACCCGTGGGAGTTTTTAAGGGTAGGCGGGCCGACACTATCGGCGCCGCCAGGGGCCGGCGACTGCGTGGCACTCGCGGGTTGGCTGTTAGGCTATGTCGACTCTGCCTGCCTGCTAGTTCTTCATCTCCCACCATAGAGGTCACCTCATGTGGAAGCTGAAGCGATTTGAGGCCTGCTTCGCAGTGTTCTTCCGTTGCGCAGTATTTCGTGCCGAAGTCCGTCGGTGATTCCTGCCGGTTCTGTGTTGCTTTACTCGACGTCGCCTGGTAAGATCTTTCCATTATTATTCTTTTTTGCGACGTCGAGTCTGTTTTTGGTGTTTTTTTTCCCCGTAGGTCATGTCTCGGTCAGAGGGCAAGAAATCTTCCAAGATGAGTCGGCCCCCCCATGCGACGGTGCCCATGCGGCCGAAAATTCTCTGTCACTGACCAGCATGACTGGTGTCTCTCGTGTCTTGGCCCACTTCACGACATGGATTCGTGCGATGCCTACTTCTCCATGGACCGCCCGGTCCTTGAACAACGCACGTGGAAAGTGGGGCGAGCTCCGACAACTTTCGGGGGTCGGGTGTGCACTCGTCGGGCCAAGCCACGCTCTCTCGGCCTTTCCTCTGGGTCCCCTCCTGGTTCTATATGGACCGAGGAGGAGGGAGCCTCAGCTACTTGTAGCCTAGCCGTTGCCAAGGCGCAGAAAACAGAAGTTATTATCCCTCTGTACAGACAGTTGGTGAGACCCCATCTGAGTACTGCATGCAGTTCTGGAGACCCAATCTCCACAAGGATATAGACAGGATGGAGGCTGTCCAGAGGAGGGCAACTAAAATGGTGCAGGGCCTGCACGGAAGACATATGAAGAGAGACTTAAGGAGCTGAATATGTATAGCCTCGAGAAAGGAGAGAGAGGGGACATGATAGAAACTTTCAAGTATCTCAAGGAATCAACAAAGTCCAAGAGGTAGCATCTTTCAAAAGAGGTGTGCAAGAACAAGGGGCACAATTTGAAGATAGAAGGGGTGGCTCAGAGGTAATTTAAGGAAGTATTTTTTCACAGAGAGGGTTGTGGATGCATGGAATGGCCTTCCGGAGGAAGTTGTGGAGTCAAAAACAGTGGTGGAATTCAAGCATGCATGGGACAGTCATAAGGCAATTCTAGGGGTGGGGTGGGAAGAAGTAGGCTGCTGGTTAACTAGGATCTGCAGCTTATCCAATAGTGAGGAAATGGGCAGACTGGGTGGGCCAAGCGGTCCTTATCTGCCATCAAAATCTATGTTTCTATGTTTCTTCCAGCGGTGCAGGAGGCCCGTCCTGCTCCTTCCCAGGAGCAGGCAGGAGGCGCTGCCATGGCAATCGCCCCTTCGGGGGTGAAGGCTCCCCCGGTGTCGCTCCCGTGGCTCGCAAGGCCCAGGTCGGCACCATCCTTGATGCCGTCGGCCGCCGCCATCGGAGGCTTCGGCACCGTTTGCAGCGTCGTAGGCCCTGACGGAGCCATTCGCAGTGCCGACACTGCTAGCGGCACCGTGAGATCTACTATGACGCCCTCCTCCATGTCTCGCCTTGGCGCCGAGGTTGAGCACGGTGCCATGTCCTCGAGGCTCGGCGCCGTGGGGCCTTTGTTTTCCTCAGTCAGCGCCATCTTCGGTGTCGCCCCTGCCCTCAGCACCGCTTGCAGCGCCAGGGAGCCAGGCAGCGCCGTGCTCGATGCCATGTCCACCTTCGGTGCCGTCCTCGGGGCCGCCCCTACCCTCGGTGCTGTTTGCAGTGCTGGGGAGCCGGACAGCACTGTCAGCAGTGCCGATGGTGCTGCTGGGGCTGTCGTCGGCACCGTCTCCGTCCTCGGCGCTGCTCGTGGCGCCATGGGACCGGATGGTGCCATGACTGGTCCCGGCTCTGGATCTCTGGCTCGGGCTGGGGCCGCGCCTCCCTTGGATTCTGCTCGCGGGGCTGCTGGAGGCGCTGGCACCGACTCGGGCACAGCTGTGGTCTCTGGGCCTGGTGGTAAGGATGGCACTGCCCGCCCTCCCACGGTTTGGCATAGGGCCTCCAACTATACCTCCTCGGAGATGGAGTCGAGCTCTGAGTTGGACATGCAGTCTGACTCCTCGGGGTTGGCTGTTGAGGTGTGCAGCACGGTAGTCTCTTCGACCAGTCGGAGTCAGACCCCTTCTGAGGTGAGGTCAGTGGCTACCGAGACTAGGGTCAGGGGTACTGACCAGCAGACAGTAGTGCAGGCCACCATAGCTCTGCAGCCTGGTCTTGGCGGTTTCACTGACCCCTCAGTTGTGGTACCCCCTCCAGTGGTGTGCCTTGATCGCCCAACTTTGGGGCCGATCGGATCGCCTGCGGGGGGGGGGGTACTGCACCCTGGATAACCTTTCCGGGGCTGCCCAGAGATGTCGGCTACCTAGGCTGGCCCTCTCGAGGAGGAGGGCTCTTTCAGATGTTGTGGGGTTGGCGCGTCGGCCTTTTTCTGGGGTCCACCCGGGCCCTGGGAGAAGCCGTAGCGCGGATCTCCTCTCTTCCTCCTTGGTCTCTTTGAGAGAGACCCATTCTTTTGAGGCAGAGGACTGTCCTTCTGGACCTATACGGCCCCGGTCGTCTCACAGTGGGGATTCTTTTGGGTGCAGCCAAGGCAGGACCGATGTGGTCGTTCAACTGTCGACTGTGGGGTCTTCCGGGGCACCTTCCTCCATGGGTGCCCACGGTCCGCTCCTTAGCCCAGGCGGAGGTCAGCCGACATCTCTTCTTGGCTCTGTCCCCATCCCTCTGCCACTCTCCTGCACTCCCAGGCATCCTCGGTCCTAGCGGGCCTCTCACCTGGGAGCAGTTCAGAGCAGTGGCTGCTCGGTTCCCTGCTTACATTAGGGCAATGGACAGCCAGGTTTTTCAACCTCCCCCCGTGCAGCCACCCACTGAACAGACGGTGACCTCCAGCTCCTCATCCCCCTCTTCAGGGGGAGAGGAGCCCTCTGTCCACATCTCTCCGGCTGCTGATCTCTCTGAGTATCAGCGATTCCTTTGAGGATGTTGGAGGATTTGCAATTTCTCCTTCCACTATTAGCAATCCCTGAACACTTCGTCATGCGCCTTTCTAGGCGATTTTGGTGAGGCCACCCTTGTGGTGCCGCCCTGGCCGGCTCCCTTTAGGGAGGCGTCATTGCGTTCCTGGCAGAGGCCCTTCTCTGGAGTTCCTGCCCCAAGGGATCTCAACCAGAGGTATTGCACACCCTCAGAGTCTCCAGGTTCCATGCCTCATCCACAGTCTGGATTGACGCAGTTGGACACTCCTGATGGGCTTCGCGCCCTTCACCGTGACTGGCCCCCAGATCAAGACTCCTTGGATTTTGATTTCTGGGGTAAGAGGACTTTCTACTCAGCACGGTTACTTCTCTCTATCTCTGCACATCAGGCCCACTATGCAGCCTACGACAGGTTCTTGTGGTCCAGGCTAGGTCAGCTCCTAGCCTCATTGCCTGACACGGAGCAAACCAGACAAGCCATTGCACTCTCTGCGCGTGGTCTGGAGCTGCAAGGCATCAGCGAGGCATCCTGCAGTGCCAGCGAGGTAGCTCCAGGGTCATAGGGACAGCGATCTGCACTACAGGCCGGCATGGCTACATCTTTCCCGGTTGTCACCCGTGGCCCGGCATAGGGTGATTAACTCCGCCCACCAGGGAACCTACCTCTTCTCCCGAAGAGTGAGACGGCGCTTGTCGCGGCAACTTCTTTCCCCCTCTGGGGGGACTCTGTCTCTCTCTCTCTCCCCACTCTCAGGCCTCTCCAGGCCCTGAAGGATCCCCCCCTTAGTGTGTCACCCACTGAGGGCTAAGGGACCTTGTCCCTTAGGGTGTAAAAGAAAACCCCTTTTTCGGGGTGGCTCAGTACTCACCCATCTGTGATGAATGGTGATGATTGACACAGATAAGATATGAAAATTACGTACTTACCATAATTATGATCTTTCTGTGTATCTTCACCATTCATCACAACCCCACCCTCCATCCCCCTGGGGCCTCAGTCTCTGGGTCCCCGTCCCTCTCTGTGACTCCCCCTCTCCTCCTTAGGAGTGGGGTAAAATAGAGACACACAGGGGAGTATTTTTCCAGGAAGAGTGGTTAGCTTGAGCAGCACTCCTTCTCCAGTACCTTGTCTCCACCCCTGTGGGGTGGGAGTTGGTAGTTGCCCTCCTTCTCTCCTCCTCCCTGTTTCCATCCAACCTATTTCTCCTAAAAAAAGACAACAAAAAAAAATTTTTTTTCAACAACAATCTTTCCTTGAGAGGGTGCTGAATCCCTGTATCCTGTTCTTCTTCCAGAATAGCCGACTCTGCTTATCTGGAGTGTTTGCCAGTTATTCCGTGCCTTGAATTCTGGCAGAAAGCTTTGCTACTCCTTGCAGTTCCTATACAATCTGGAGACAGACCAGGGTCCGGGATATCTTATCCTTCTCTCCTCTCTCCTAAATTCTTTACCTACCCTACCCCCCCTTCCTCCGCTTCCAGAGATTGGGGCCCCTCCCAATCCCCTTTAGTTTCTAACCTCTTTCTTTTCTGTCCTCTCAGTCATTATTTCTCCTTTCAGTTCATACATCTTTTCCTTTTTCTGTCCCTTGGACTCTCTTGTCCCACCCTCCACTCCCTTCCTCTTACCTCTCCGGTGACTCAGAACTGGCAGGCAGGTGGAGTCGACACAGCCTAACGGCCAACCCGAAAGCGCCAAGCAGTGTGTCGGCCCCGAGGGTGGCGCCGATGGTGTGTCAGCTCTGCCTACCCTTAAAAAAAAAAAAGAAAGAAAAGCTCCCGCGGGGTCCTGACCTCCAGCAGATACCCATCTGTGATGAATGGTGAAGATACACAGAAAGATCATAATTACGGTAGGTACGTAATTTTCATTTTTTGTATGTCTTCCCTCCATTCCCCCTCATTCTGAGAGTACTATTCAAGTTGAAGATGGAGGGGGAAACTCTAATTCTCATTGTTCCCCTATGGCCTCAGCAAATATGGTGTTCACTGCTGCAACAGCTGGCAACAGAACCCCTAGTACCTCTGCCCCTGTGCAAGGGCCTGCCGTCACAGGAGCAGGGCACTCTAGTCCACCCAGACTTGAAATCCATACATCTGCATGCATGGCTCCTGAAGACATAACAATAACTCACTTTGTGGTCACAAAAAGTGACGGATGTTCTGGTGGCTGCTAGAAAACCATCCACCAGACATCCTTACTCTATGTCTTTGTGTTCTGGTCACAGACAGGAATTGAAGAGGCTTCTTTGAGACAACATAGGTATGGTAAGTTATTGGGAAACTTGGTGAAATAGCATCTTTATTATTGTATGCAGGGTAAATTGAGACCAGCCACAGTAGCCCACATTTAAGGGCCACAATAAAGAGCTGTGTCTTGTCCCGTAGTTTGGGAGCTGGGTGAAAATTGTTTGGCCTGGGGCCTCAGCTAGATGAGAATTGGAGGAGGAGCTGAGTGAGTCACATTTCTGATTACAGGTTGGTTTTGGCTTGCCATATAAGACTCACTCTTGCAGGTTGCTGCTTTAAAGCAGTATGTGTGTTTTGGTCAGACAGGAATTGAAGAGGTTTTTTGAGACAACATAGGTGGGGTAAGTTGTGGGGAAACGTGGTGAAACAGTGTCTTTATTATTGTCTGGCGAGTTAGGGTCTAGAAACAGTGTTGGTATAGGTGAATCACCCTATCTAGGGTAGGAGTAATTAAGGATTTAGAGTGAACAAAATAAAAACTGACAGGGTAGAGGTGAGGTAAGGTCAAGCAATAGTTGGGCAAGAGGTAAAAAGGGGCTAAAGGAGACAAAACAGGAAAACATGCAAGGGAGGACATAGTTATGCTGGGAGTGGTGCAGTGGCTGTGGGGTGGCAGTCTTCAGGGTGACTTTCTAGAGACTACATTGCTGCCCTATCTGCATGCACCTCTCTGGGCTGAGGGAGGAGGTTGCCAGACTCAAGGCCAAGCTGGCTTGGGTTCAGAGGACCTACTCCCAAACCTAGGGACCAACTAGTCCACCACTGCTACCTCAGAGCTTGCCCAGAAGGAGAAGCAGTTGGGCAAAAGTGGGCTCAGAAAGGGTTAGGGTGGTGGAGCGTAGGCACATGGTACCACTATGCCACACTAGCTGAGCAGGAATGTCCTACAGAGGCACCGGAAGTAGTGACCGGGGTGAATGTGGGGGTCCTCCATAATGGAAACTCCACTGGGAGTGGCAGAGTACACCAAAGGAGGAGGAAGCGAATCCCAGTGGGGGACTCCATAGTGAGGGGGATACAGTTGGGGCAGATAAATATGAAGAGAGGGAGGTTAGGTGCCTTCCCGGTGCCACGGCATGCAGGGATGGAAAGAGGATTCAGTGGTTCGATGGGGAAGCAGGAAGGGAGAGCTGGACATCATTGTCCATCTGGGGACAAATGACCTGACTAGGGATAAGCCAGCAATAGTTCAGGAGGAGTTTAGGAAGTTGGGGAGGGGTCTTAGACAAGTAGCACAATCTGTGACCTTCTCGGAGGTGCTACCTGTCTATGACAGGGGGGAGGATAGGATTCTCTGCACCAGGATCTTCAATGCATGGTTGAAGGAATGGTGCAGAGGGGAGGGTTTGGGTTTCACTGGGGACTGGGGTCCCACCTGGAGGGATAAGGGCTTGTATGGGGCGATGACTTGCATCCGTCCAGGAGGGGAACCATGATCCTCAGTGAACAGTTTAAATGCTACATTGGCAAGCATTTAAACTAGCCAAGAAGGGAGGCAGAATAAGGCAGGAAGATGTAAACTCCCCCCCCCTCCAGGCTCAAGAGGTCAGCAGTGGGAATCCTGAGGAAGTCAAATCCCAAAAGGAACGAGATAAAGGAATCCATGTGATAAAAGGAAAGAGAGACAGTAAAAAATAAAATGGAGGAAATAAGCAAGGGCAAATGGGAAATAAGGTTGGAGGGGTGGCAGGACAATCTGGAGAGCCATGTGTGCAAATGCTCGAAGTCTGGACAATAAGATTGCAGACCTAGAAGCCACCATGGCAGATGCAGACCTGGGCATAATAGCAATTACCCAGTCCTGGTGCAGTGAAAATCAGGACTGGGATATAGTCATACCAGGATATACTCTGTTCAGAAAAGACAGGGCAGGTAAAAAAGGGGTAGGAATGGCTGTTTATGTCAGCGACAACATAAAAGGTACAGAAATACAGAGACAGCAGGGAGGAGCTGAGGTACTGTGGGTCATCCTTGAGACATGGAGGGGGGCCCACTATTCACACAGGAGTGATCTACAGACCCCCAGCATAGGAGGGAGAGGTGGATAAAGGTGTGATGGAAGCAGTCCAAACGATTGCATGCAAAAGGGAAGTGTTGCTGGTATGGGACTTCAGTCTACTGGGCGTGAATTGAACCTACCAGCTGTTGCAACAGAAGTTTGCAGAGCGTTCCTCAGGCAACTAGTTAAGGAACCCACTCGTGGGGGGGGGCAGTACTGGACCTGGTAATGACATAAGCGAACAGTGTTGCTGACTTCACAGTGGGTGGCCAAGTGATCACTGTACAGTTTGGCTTAATATAAGAACTGGGTCAGAACTGAGCCGCACTAAGATGAGGGTCCTGGACTTCAGGAGGGCTAATTTCAAGAAAATGGGAGAATGCCTCAGGGACACCCTAGCAAGGTAGGGAAACTTGGGGGTAGTCGAGGAACAATGGGCAAAAATAAAGGGGGGCATTGCAAAGGCAACAAAATTCTGTGTCAGGCAGGTTAACAAGGGCAAGAGAAAAAAAGAGACCACAATGGTTCTCTAGAGAAGTAGCGGTGGAAGTAAGGGCAAAAAACTAGAATTTAGGAGGTACAAGAGGACACAGAAGGTGGAGGATAGGGAGAATTACCAGGAGAAACAGAGTGGCAGGGAGAGCAGTTAGGAGTGTAAAGGCGCAAATGGAGGAGAATATTGTCCAGTCACTGAAGGGGATAAAACATTCTTTAGATGTATAAGCGAGAAGAGAAAGACCAAAGGAGGGATAGTCAGGTTAAAAGGGGAAGTTAGGGTTTGAGAGGAGGAAGACCAAAAAAAAGCAGATATATTGAACAATTACTTACATAGAATTTGACAGCAGATATGGACTGCCTGGCCCACTTAATCTGCCCATTTCCCTACTTACATAAACTCCAGATCCTAATCGATCTGCAGCTTACCTCTTCCCTACCACTAGTGTTGCCTTTTGTCTGTCCAATGCATTCTTTAATTCATCTGTTGTTTTTGCCCCTACGACCTCTGCAGGGAGGCTGTTCCATGCATCTACTACCCTCTCTGTGAAAAGGTACTTCCTCACGTTACCCCTGAGTCTCCCCCCAAGCCTCATATTGTGACCCCTTGTTCTTGAACAGCTCTTGTTCTGAAAGATGATGCCCTCCTGAACCTTGTTTATTCCCTTGAGGTACTTGAATGTCTTTATCATATCCCCCCCTCACCCTTCTTTTCTCCAGGGTATACATATTGAGGTCTTTTGCTCTTTCCTCATATGGTTGCTGGTGCAGTCACTTTACCACTTTCATTGCCCTTCTCTGGACTGCCTCCATTCTATTAATGTCCTTCCAGAGATGTGGCCTCCAGAACTGAACACAGTACTCCAGATGCGGCCTCACCAGTTATCTGTACAGTGGCTTCACTGCCTTCTGTTTTCTACTGATGATGCCTTTCTCTGTGCACCCCAGCATCCCTCTAGCCCTCCCCACCACCTTCTCACATTGCTTGGCTACTTTTAGGTCATCTGTTGTTATTACCCCCAGGTCCCTTTCAGGTTTTGTTTTTGTTAGTAGCTCTTCCACCCCCCATTGTGTATTCCTCTCCAGGATTCCTGTGCTGCAAGTACATGACTTTGCACTTCTTTGTATTGAATTTAAACTGCCACACTCTTGACCACTCCTTCAACTTACCTAGGTCCCTTCTCATTCTTTCTACCCCATCTGGAGTGTCCACCCTATTGCAGATCTTGGTGTCGTCCGCAAAGAGGCTTACTTTCCCTTCCAACCCCTCTGCAATGTTGCTAATGAAGATATTGAAGAGTACAATCCCCAGCACTGAGCCTTGCGGCACCCTGCTGGTCACCCCCTGTCCCGGGATTGAACTTCGTTTACCACCACCCTCTGTGTCCTGTTGCTCAGCCAATTTCTGACCCAGTTTACAATCCTGGGACCCACTCCCAGACTGCCCAACTTTTGTTTAGTATTTACAGAGTAAGGGGTAGCTGACAGGCCAGAGGTAAGGGACAATGGCATTTAAGGAAGGGAGGTTGACACTAGTCCTTTTACAGAGGAGAGAGTCCTCAAGGAACTAGCACAGTTAAAAGTAGACAAGGCAATGTGACCAGACAGAGTGCACACTAGGATACTGAGGGAGTTCAAGGAGGTGCTGGCTGCACCTCTGACAGCTGTTCAACCTATCACTAGAAACAGGGGAGGTTCTAGGGGACTGGAGGAGGGCAGATGTGGTCTCACTACCAAAAGTGGAAATATAGAGGAGGCAGGAATTTACCAACGTGTCAGCCTGACTTCAGTAGCAGGTAAAGTAATGGAATCACTAATGAAGGAAAGGATTGGGAAATACCTTGCAACCAGTGGATTACAAGATCCGAGGCAACATGGGTTCGCGGGGGGGGGGAGGTCTTGCCAGAAAAACCTGATAGAGTTCTTTGACTGGGTGATGAGGGAAGTGGATCAGAGAGAAGTGGTAATGTGGCCTACCTGGATTTCAGTCAGGCCTTCGGCACCATTCCACATAGAAGACTGGTGATCAAGCTGGGCAACCTAGGAGTAGGTCAAAAGTAGTAAAATGGGTAAGACGTTGGCTAAGCAATAGAAGTCAGAGGGTGGCGATAAATGGGGTCCACACTGGAGAAGGCAAGGTGACAAGTGGGGTGCCTTAGGGGTCAGTACTAGGCCTGGTTCTCTTCAATGTCTATTAGCAACATTGCGGAAGGGCTGGAGTGGAAAGTATGCCTGTTCTCGAATGACACAAAAAACTGCAACAAAGTGAATACACCGGGGGAGGTAGGGGAGAGAATGAGGGACAAGCTGAAAAAGCTGAAAGTGAGAGCATCAGTGGAAACTTGGAAAAGATACTGAAGTAGTAAGTGTACTGATCAAACCATGGTCGGGCACTTACAGCTATGAGGACTGGGGTGGTGTAATTTAGTTTCCAATATTTTCATCATCTATGTCTGTAACACTGGCTTCATTAGGGAGTGTTGATCGAGGAACCAAGGCAGGCCGACGTAAATTAATGGCAATCCCAATTTATGATGCTTGTAAACTGTACTTATGTCTTCTGCTAGTTTTAGTAAGGCACATAGAACTAAATCTGGGCCCTCCATTAAACGGAGGATACCCTTATGACAACTGGATGGATAGACAATAAAGGAATAAAAATAGCCGACTTTAACACATGCAGTTTACAGTTGCATTTTGCAGAGATAGAGGCTTGGATTCAGACAGAAGGCCTAGATGTTATAGGACTGAGTGAGACTTGGTTAAAGCCAAAGATTCCAGATGAACTAATTTTGATTAAGGGGATATAGAGTGTTCAGACAGGATGGGGGGAGTTTTATTTTATATTAGAGATAAATATTTGGTGCAGGACTCGGATAAAGGAACTTTCAATGAACAAATTGACTAATGGTTAAGTTGATGTTTGGAGGTCACTGAGGTAAACACCTTTTTTAACATGTATCTATCGTCCTCCAAAATGTATGGATAATGAGTTATAATTCTTTCAACATTTGGTATCATACCACAACAGCAGGAGAGAGCATATAATGATGGTAGATCAAAACTTGAAAATAAACTCTGGAAAAGCAAGCCCTGTAGATAGACTGACCTCATCTGGACTAGATCAGCTAGTAAATTGTCCTACTCAATTTAATTATAAGACAGGGAAACCATACAATATTGGACTAGTTGGTAACAAACCGTCCGAGCAATATACTGCATTGGGAAATCTTATCAGACTCAGTTTCTGACCAGTGTCCTTTATTATGTCTACGGAAATTTCAAAGAGATAAAGCATTAGCAAAACTAATTGAAGGAAAGTGTAACTCAAGGTTAGATGTAAATGGTTTTAAACATGATTTGGCTAAACTTGATATGAAATAAATTGAATATTCAGGTGGTCCAAAGAAAGCAGCAGTTTGGTTAACTGAAAATCTACATGAAATTTATGAGACAAATACACCCTACACTAAACAAAGAGTTAAGGAAAAATACTCACCCTGGCTTACAAAAGATTTGTGGTAAATGATGAAATCAAGAGATAAAGTAAGGAAACAATACATAAAAACTAAGGACCCAAAAAGAAAAGTGGTAAAGAAAGAGAGAAAACAAGCTAAATCTAAGCACTTCAATCAGCAACAGTTAAAAAGTTTAAGAAACCCAAGGTCATTCTGGTCCTCATTTAGAAATTTCTGTAGTCCCAAGGATAGGTCAGGCATAAACTGTTTACTTATCAAAGGTGGAATTGAGTCGGGACAAGAAATTTCCTACTTTGTCAATGAGTTTTTAATAAACCAGACAGGAGATGCAAATGTTGGGAATCAGACTACTCAGCACAGTAGATTACCATCTAGGGAACTGGTGGATTCAAAAAGAGGAAGGGAGAGGTTTGAATTCACCTCTATCACTGAGGAAGAAGTGCTGGGTTTGTTAAAAATGTTAGGCGAGAGGGAAGGTTGTGGATCAGATCTGCTTTATCCCAAAATGTTAAAGTTGGTAGCTAATGAGATCTCAAAACCATTAACTTATTTGTTTAACTTGAGTATTAACACAGGGACTATACCTTTAATTTGGAAGGAATCCACAGTGGTACCGATTTATAAATCTGGGGATAGGACGAGCATAGCAAATTACCGGCCAATCTCATTGCCAATATTGAGTAAACTGTTAGAAAAGTGTGTGTTTAAACAGTTGGTGTCATACTTGCAAGAACACGGGTTACTAGCTGAACAACAACACGGGTTCAGGCAAGGGCATAGCATGGAGATGGCCCTGGTAGGTTGACGAGCACTGTACTTGATGCCTGTGAAAAGGGCCAAATGATGGGTGCAGTGTTCGTCAACCTTACCAGGGCCTTCGACATGGTAGACCATGAGATGCTGTTGTTAAAAATGGATTTATATGGTATATCGGGGTCAAGTCTGCAATGGTTTAGAAACTACCTGAGTGCTCGGGTACAATGGGTAGGGGTAGGCAATTCTCTATCAGACCATCTGAGTGAGAACAGGGGTTCCCCATGGATCAGTACTGGGACCATTACTGTTTTTTTATTTTTGTGAATGATTTACGTAGAGAATCTGTGAACACAGAATGTATTTTATATGCAGATGACATGGTCTTCTTCAGCACAGGCCCCTCTGTACATACGATACAAGGATTGCTACAAGAAGACTATACAAAACTGACTAACTGGTTGATTCAGAACAAGCTGAAGCTAAATGAGAAAAAGACAAAGGTTTTGTTGTTTGGAACAACACAGTGGTTGGCCCAAGAGGAACAGGACCTGAGCATCTTGGGTAGTAATGGGGATAAGAGCTCTGGAGTGTCTGGCATTTTTTGTCAGGATGCATTCAGGCCGTGGTGGACAAGTCCCTTTCTGTACACATTTCCTCCTCTTCTATTAGTTCAGAGGGTCCTGCTCAGATTGGAGGCCCACAGGGGCAAAATTATTCTGATTGCCCTACCTTGGCCACAGCAGATTTGGTTTCCATTGATCATATCATCAAATTGTCTGTGGTCCTTCAGAGACATCTGCCCCTACGGATGGACCTGCTGATGTAGGGATCCCTGGTCCATTCCAACCTTCGCTCCCTCCATCTTCATGCTTGACTCCTGAAGCTATAGAAGTTAGCAGGTTCAAGGTTTCTCAGAGGGTCTCTGTAATCCTCTTGGTGGCTCATAAACCTTCCTCCAGTTAGACATAAATAGCCAAGTGGAACCGTTTTTCAGAATGGTGTGTGAAGTCTCATTTAGACCCATTCTGGTGCCTGCCTGGTAAAGTATTGGAGTACTTATTAGATCTCTCTGATGCAGGACTACAGTACTCATCTGTGAAGGTTCACCTTTATACAGTTTCGACGTCTCACAAGCCAGTCCAGAACCTTAAACTGGCTCAACTTCCCCTTTTCAAAAGGTTCCTGAACGGCATTCTGCACACAAGGCCCCCATTAGGAAACTTGTCGCACCTTGGGATATCAACTTTGTATTAGACATGCTCACTTGTAAGCCCTTTGAACCTATGACTACGCGTGACCTCAAGTTTCACTCTTGGAAAGTAGCTTTTCTGGTAGCTGTTACCTCTGCCCAAAGGGTCTCTGAGATACACGCCTTGATCACAGATCCTCTGTACACTGTATTCCACAGAGACAAGGTGGTTCTCCGCACACACCTTAAGTTCTTGCCCAAGGTGGTTTCGAACGTCCACCCAAACCAGCCCTTGGTGTTGCCCACATACTTTCCTGACTTCCTGAATGAGGGAGAGAGAACTCTCCACTGCCTAGATGTAAAGAGCCCTGTTGGTTTTATATAGATAGAACCAAGGGCATCTGACAGGCCATGCAACTCTCTGTCTCTTTCAGTACTAACCAATTAGATCAGCCGGTTACAATTAAATGTATTTCTGCTTGGATAGTGGCTTTCCTGTGCCATTGTTACTCCATGGCTCAGGTCAAGTTGGAAGGACAACTTTGTGCCCACACCACCAGAGCAGTCGCAACATCCTTGGCAGAAATCCGTTCTGACCCCATCAATTAAATCTGCAAAGCAGCAACTTGGAGCAAAGTGTACATTTTCGTGAAGCACTACACACTGGATGTCCATGTCAGACAACACGCCTCTTTTGGCAGGACTATCCTTAATGGACTTCTATCCTGAATGAGCTCCATTTCCTACCACCCTGCTCAGGGGACTTTTTCTGAGCTCGGTACTCTAACCCAGCAGTGTAAACAAATGGTGAAGACCAAGTCCAGGAAGATGTGAAAATTATGTACCTACCATAATTCTTGATCTTCTTGGATGGTCTTCACCATTTGTTCACACACACACCCATCATCCCCCAAGCTCACTCTGTTTCCTAGTCTTCATCTGCCTTGTTCGGTTGGGGCACTAAAGACACGTTTGTTCTTGTTGACCCTTCTTACACAGGTTTAAAGGGCTACTTTATGGCATCATTAAATTAGTGTTAGTTAAGTTAGGTAACGCTGACCTCCCGGCAAAAAAAAAAAAAAAAGGTACTGAGGTGGTTGGAGGGTCGATGCCAAGGTAGCTTACATGGCACAAGCGTGGTTTGTGGTGCTGCACATGTGTGGTCCTACCTCAGCGCTAGCCCTTTTGAAGATTTTTGGTTTTTGGTTTTTGCAGGGTCCCAGCGCCTCTGGCTTAAAACCCAGCAGTGTGAACAAATGAAGACCATACAAGAAGATCAATAATTACAGTAGGTACATGATTTCATTTACAGATTATAAATTAGAAAGGGATAGGATGATCTGTTTAACTGAAACCAGTTGCAGGAGAAATTTAAAATTCAGTACAAAGCAGACTGATCATGGACCAAGTGGTCTAAGTGGACTCTGTGAAAGATAAATATGTACACTATTTGCAAATGTATTTTAATTATTGAACTCAAAACTGTATACACACACTTTGAGATCCCCAGAAAGTTACCAGGTTTAATGAAGAATGCAGATGTAAGCATAAGTGAGAATGAGGGATAACTCTGCTAAAGGCAGTGACCCGGAACAGAACTGTGAATGGTCCACTTGTACTATAAGGGTTTTAAAATCAAAACAGCATCCTGAACATATGATTGAACTAGAAATTAAGGTCCAACCCAGTGTAATGGATTTGGACACAGTTGCATCAGTGTCCTTGCTACTTGAGGAACTATACCAGGAAAAGTATAATGAAATTTCACTATTGGATACAAATATTAGGCCAAAACATTCACGGGTCACACTGTTCCTGTGACAGGAAAATTGGGGGTGGCAGTTAAATATGAAACTGAAAGGACTAAGTTGCCTCTGTATGTAGTCTAGTGGGAGGGGCCTGCCCTGCTAGGTAGAACTGATTGTCGTCACACCAGCTAAACTGGCAGAAGACTAAGTATGTGTATGTGAAAACAGACTTAGAAAATTTGCTATCTACTGTAAATATAGTGTGTTTGACAACAGTTGGGGTAGATGGCATGAAGGTTAAGTTAAAGTAAAGGAAGGTGCTTTGCCTACCTTTTTAACTCCCTCTCAGCGCCGTATACATTATGGAGCACAGTTGCAGAAGAACCGAAAAGGCTAGAAAGCTTGGATGTTATAGAGAAAACAAACTATTCAGAGTGGGCTGCAACTCATTGTACTACTCTGAAAGCTAGATGGGACTATTCATTTATGTGGTGGCTAAAAATTGACCATTAACCAAAATTTGGAAGAACCTCAGTATCCCATACCCAGACCCCAGGACTGCTTTTGTAACTAAATGGAGGCGAGAAATGTTAAACCTTTCTCAAGCATATCAACAATTGATTTCTAGATGAAAACTCCAAAGACTTAGTTACCATAAATACTTACTCAGGATGATATCACCACAAATGACTGCTACATGAAGTTGCATCAGCTCCTGCCATTTTTCAGTCAACCATAGATAAACTTCTGTTAGGTTTGCCAGTAGGTTTGTACACAGGTGACTTTATTATTACTGGGAAAGAGACTGAGGAGCACTACTGGAATTTGGAATCCATCTTAAAGCACTTAGATGAGTATCATTTAGAATTAAAACAGAACAAGTATTCTTTTCTGAAACCTCAGTAGAATAACAGTAAATGTAAATTGTAAACAGTAAATTGTAAATGCAAAAGGAACACATCCAATACCATCATCAGTGGAGGCTGTCGTAAACGCTCCTCCACCACAGCATGTTTTAGGAGTTGCAGTCATTCCTTGAACTTGTAAATTAATACGGGAAATTAATTCCCAATTTGTCCGCACCTATAAATACACTGAACAAGTTGCTATCTAATAAAGTTACTTGGAATTGAAGTTCTCAATGTAAAAGATTTGTTGCAAAACTGAAAGAAAACTGAAAGAAATGTTCCTATCAGCTGATGTCCTGGTGCATTATGTCCCAGATAAGCCAGTGACTTTTGCTGTTGAAGTTTCTTCTTGTTGACTAGGAGCTGTTATCTCTCATGCTGACCATTTCCCTGAGACATCAGTTTTTTTTTTTATTTATATTTTTGGGCGGTTTTTGGCCTTGCCCTGTCCCAATCACATGTGCATGGAGGCATGCGCATGCCGCAGCTCCAGGGCACCCTCCCGATACTTTGCCACCCCACCCACCTGCGTGACCCGTCGGACTTCCACTTAACAGGAGTGGAACTACAGGGGGAGGGCAACGGAGAGCCTCCCGAGGAGAGCTGCCAGTATGGCTGCTCAATACTGCTCCTTCCCTCCTCCCCCGCTGATCCCTGACAACCTGGTCCCATTCCTGAACCTGGGTCGCCAGCGCAGCGCGATGTGGGGCGTCCAGCAGCTCAACCCTTAGTGCCACCAGGTCAGCTCCCAGAGACACCAATTGTCAGAGCAGAATTATACAGAGATTGAGGGGCTTTAGCCATGATTTTTAGAGTACAACATTTTATGAATATTTGTATGGCTAAAACATCACACTAATCACAGATCACAAACTTTGTACCTTCATCTTAGGACCAAAATAAGAAATACCAGAATTATCTGCATCAAGGCTGCAGAGATGGGCTATAAAATTTATGACCTACCAGTATGATATAAAATATTGCTCTTCAGTGAAAAATAATGATGCTGATGGACTTTCAAGATTACCCCTAAAAGAATGCACCATAGCTTCTAACAAGACATATTACTGTATCCATAAGACCACAAACCTGTATGTTATCCAGATTTTCCAATTACCTGTTACTGTAAAACAAATCAGCCAAGCAACACAAATGAATACCTTGTTATGGGGGTTGGGAACCAGATGATCAGATGGATAGGCAATTGGCTGCAGGACTGGACCCAGAGGGTCGTAGTTGGCAGGATAGTCTCATCCCCAAAGAGGGTCATTAGTGGGGTCCCACAGGGATCAGTCCTTGGGCCCCTCCTGTTCAATGCCTATGTCTCTGACATGAGGACAGGAATCAGGAGTGAGATGAGTCTCTTGCGGATGACTCAAAACTGGGGCGGTGGTGGATGGGGAGGAGGGGAGGTGGCCTACAGGGGACCTGGAGGCTCTGGAAAGATGGTCTGAAAGTGGAAGCTGAAGTTCAATGCAGGGAAATGCAAGGTACTCCACCTGGGGGCCAGAAACCCGGGCCAAGTGTACACCCTTGGGGGGGGGAATGCTACAAGTCTCGATGGCTGAGAGCGACCTGAGGGTGGTGGTGGATGTCAAGATGAACAACTCAGAGACTTGTAGGAGGGCAGCAGCCAAGGCCAACAGGATGCTGGGATGCATCGCTAGGGGGATCACCTTCAGAAGGAGGGAAGTGATACTCCCTCTGTATAACTGCTTGGTGAGGCCACACCTTGAGTACTGCGTGCAGTTTTGAAGGCCACACTTAAAGAGGGACATTAAACTCCTGGAGAGGGTCCAGAGGAGGGCAACCAAAATGATTTGGGGCTTGGGGACAGGACCTTTGAGGAGAGCTCGAAGAGCTAAATATGTACACATTGTAAGAGAGAGGGACAGGGGACATGATAGAGGAGTCTTCAAGTACATGAAGAGGGTAAATAGGGAGGAACAGTCAGGTGCTTCGAAGGAAGGAGGAGGGGCCACTAGAGGGCATGGGTGGAAGCTGGAGGGGAAGATTCAGGGAGAGGAGGAGGAGGTGCTACTTCACTGAGAGAGTGGTGGAGCCATGGAATGCACTGCCTAGGGGCTGGTGGAGGCAGAGATGGTGGAGGGTTCAGAGGGGCTGGGACAGGTACAGGAAGGGTTCTGGAAGCAAAATCCAATGCAGCAAGAATATCCGGAACTGGGAAGGGAGAAGCCAGAGAAGGCGAGGGGGGGCAGCAAGGTCAGCACCCAGGGTGAGGGCTGACCAATCGAGCAGACTCAAAAGACCGTTAGGCCTATTCTGCTGGCATTTTAGTATGTTATCTAAGGTGCTGCATTTTGCAGAAAATATCTGACCAGCTAGCTTCATTATTACTCCAGAGAAGAAACATTATTGCTACAGAAAATAAAAACTTACCGTGGAGGAAAGTTGCCTCGTGTGGGGCATAAAGACAATAATTCCCAGAAAATGTTGCCATCAGGTGTTAACAGAACTTCATGAGAACCAGCATGCATGCTGAATTTAGGTCGATTCTATCTCTACAGGCAGATGGTTATTGATTTACCAATTAGATTCTTGCAGATTACTTCTGCTTCCCAGACAAGAAGGCAGAACATTGTTTTCAAAGACTGTCACCCTCTATGTTGCGTAACTGTTATCTAACCATTGTGCTATTTGCAATTTTTTTCTCAGTCTAACTCAGTGCACCATAGTGACTTTATAAATTGTGTTCGAATGTACGACTGCTATGATCTTTGAATGTACTGATTGCGACTGATAGTATGGCTATGAAATAAAGGAGTTTAAAAAAAAAAAGAAAGCTTTAAATAGTGAATATGTTTGATGGCCTGATATAGCCAGAGATGTTGAAGAAACAGTCCATAGCTTTAAATCCTGCCAAGATGTACAAACAAAGGCTTGTGCCGCTTAAGTCAATCCTTGGGATGTGGCCACCTCGCCCATGGCAGCAGGTACATATTGATTTTGCTGGCCTCTTGTTAGATGAGAATTTTCTGATTCTTGTAGATGCACACTTAAAATGGCCAGAAGTGGTTCATTTCTCCTCAGTTGACACTGACAGCACCATTAAGGTGTTATACTTCATCTTTGTCACTCGCAAGTTACCTGAAGAGGTAATATCTGATAATAGACCTCAGTTTACAGCTGAAGGTTTCTAGTAGTTTTTACAGGCTAATAACATTTCAACAAGTTCTGTCAGCCTCTCCTAACCAAGTTCTAATTGGGGAGCTAAACATTTTTGCAAATCTTTGACTGCTATGAAAACTGTAAAGGAAGATAAAACATTCTTAAATCAAAAGATTGCTTCATCTTCCCTTGTCAGTCTTCACCATTCATTACTGCCAGGAGCTCTTTTTTTTTTTTTTTTTTTTTGGAGAGGAGGTGGCACAGATGGTGCCACCCATGAGCATAACATACTCGGCCAGGTATACAGGGGGCGGCCATTGCGTGCTGCAGACTCCTCCTCCATCCCAGTTCTATTTCTCCCTGTGTCGAGGCTGCACCTGCTACAACTGCTGCGAGAGCATTCTATTGTGTCAGTTGGCCTAGTCGAAGTTGTCGACACTGCTTCTTCATTTCCTTCATCCTGGTTCTCCATCCCGATGCTGTTGAAGCTGGTAAGACTGTTTCTTGCCTTTTTTCCAATGGCGCCAGGATCTATTGCTGTGTTTTGGTTTATTTCACATTATGTCCGGTTCGGGGATAAATGCAAGTCTAAAGCGGGCCACGCCTCCATGCGTTGGTGCTCCTGTGGCCAGCACTTTTCCGTTACGGACTGGCATGGTGTTTGCCTTCAGTGCCTGGGACGCAACCATGATATGGATAGATGCGATGCCTGTTTTTCCATGGACCACTGTGTACTGGAAATCCATGTGTTCAAAGTCGGCAGGGCTCTGCCGACTTTCGGAAGATGACATTGCCCTCGGGCCTCCCAGGCCAGAACTTTAGACCCTTCCTCCGAGTCCCCTCCCAGGTCTATATCATCATCATCATCATCATCATCATCAAATCTTTATTTATTCAGGCGAACATCATTGAGCAAGGCTCATTTACAAGATGGACCTGATAAGGTCAAGGTTCAATAGTTGATACACAACAGATACATCATACACTTATATAAGACAGTTATACATACAGGGGAAAATAACGTTTATAAACACAGCGATGTACAGTAAATTCACATGATAAAATACGGTTACTGGAAAGTTAAGCTAATATTTACAGTATGTACAGTATATACATATCCCAGTGGGGGGGGGCATGGCAGACACTCAACATAATGTAATACTAGGATGGTGAAGGTATTACTGGGTGCCATAAGATGGGGTGTCTGTCTGGAAGGAATATGCCATATATGGTTTGGAAGGGAGATTTGTGAGATGACAATGCTAGCTCTAGTGGTAGCAATTGCATTTCTCTTTGAAGAAGACTGTATAATGCTGTTTAAAGGATGCAAATGGAATGATATTGGACAGTTTTAGGGATTTTTGTAGGGTGTTCCATGCTATAGCTAGAGAATAGCTGATTGCTGCCCTCCCTAGCCTGGTGTTGGATTTGGGCAATTTGAGCAGGATGATGTTGTTGCTTCTTAGGGCATAGGAGCTAGGAGAGGTCTGGGTGAAGCAGTCCAGGATATAGTTTGGAAGTTTGTTTGACAACGCTCTGTAAATCCATAGTGCTGCATTTCTGTTCCTTCTGAGGTGAAGGGAAACCCACCCAACTGCAGCATAAAGAGAGCAATGATGAGTAATAGATGGCAGATCTGTAATGAACCTTATTGCTCTATGATATAAGGTATCCAACTTGTGATGGTAGGAGATGGGGCAGTGACTATAAAGGAAGTCTGCATAGTCAACAACTGATAGAAAAATGGCCTGGACTAACCTCATCTTTGAGTCTCTGTTTAGGAAGGGTTTTAATCTATAGAGAAGGCAAGCCTTTGCTGAAGCTTTTAACAGTTCTTCTAAATGATGAGTGAAGTCAAGTCTGTTGTCAATCCACACACCTAGGTATTTGAAGTTTTCTAAATACTCCAGATTTTCTCAAGTATAGTGCATAGCTGGGGAGAATGATTGAGAGGATGTGCTGGTGGAGCTTTGATTTGTGAACATCATTGCTTTAGTTTTCTTTGCATTTAACAGAAGCTTTTTCTCAAGTAGCTGATATTGTAGCAAGGAGAATTCTGTTTGTAGGATTTCACGAGCAGCTGCAGGCGAAGAGGGTTGCTGACATACAGAACAGTGTCATCAGCAAAGAGGGTGTACAGAGGAATTGGTAGGGTTGAATCAATGTTATTTATATAAATGGCAAAAAGGATAAGACCCAGAATAGAACCTTGGGGGACTCCTCTTGACAGTGGTTTTAATGGGGATAGGTCACCTTCAGCTTTTACCTGCTGTGACCTACCGGTGAGATAGCATCTGAACCACTTAAGGGAGGATGGATCTAGGCCAATGGAGTACAGGGATGAAAGTAGTAGCTCATGGTCCACAGTATCGAATGCTTTGCTCAGGTTCAGGAATACTGCACAGACATTGTTCTTTTTATCTAATTCGGATTGCCAGTCATTTGTGACCTTGGCTAGTGCAGTGATAGTGCTATGCTTGGCCCTGAATCCAGATTGAGCTGGGTTTAGGAGGTTAGCATTGTCAAGATACTCCCTTAACTGATTACTCACTAATTTCTCCAGCATCTTGGATAGCACTGGTAGAATGGAAATGGGCCTGTAATTATTAAGATCCATAGGGTCCCCTGATTTTAGAAGGGGAACCACTTGGGCTGTCTTCCACAGTGTGGGAATAGAGCCAGAGTTTGGGATAGGTTAAAGAGGTGTGTTAGGGGACTGCAAGTACATGGCATGCAATCTTTAGAAAGTAGGGGTCCAGAGAGTCTGCCCCTGCGCTTTCTTTGGTATCCAGTTGCCATAATAGATCCTCTACTTGTTTCAACAGTATAGATTTGAAGCTGAAGGAAGAGTCAACTCTCTGACCACCAGTGTAATGGGAGCTTAATTGTTCCCTCAGCAGGTTAGCTGGAGAGGTGTCAAAGGCAAGGCCAGCCGTTGTGAAGTGGTTATTGAAGGCGTCCAGAATTTCCATTTTGCCAGTGATAGGGCCATAACTGTGTTAATTGAGTTGGAAGGAGGGTGTTAGCGTCCTGCCCCACCATACCCTGATGGTGCCCCAAAACCTAGCAGGATTATGGTAGGAAGAGTCGAGTTCGCCAAGTAGAAGGCAGCCTTTGCATCCCTAACTTTCTTGGTGCATCTATTCCTGGCTTTCCTAAAGATCATCCAGTCATTTGCATTCTTGGTTTTCTTGCTATTTTCCAGAGTTTGTCTCTCTCCAGCAGTGCAGCTTTGAGGTCAGCTGTAAACCAACGACAGGATTGTTTTTATTCGGATACTAGAGATTGGGGCATGGGTGTTAAGGGCATTTATTATAATGTTATTTAGCACCTGCTGAGCTTTTTCAACAGAATGGGCAAGATAAAACTCATGCCAGTGTGGAGAGTAAGCTAGATCATGCAAATATCCTTCAATATTGACGTTTTTCTTGGATCTCCTCATGAGGAATTTTGCAGGGCTTGTTGTTATGCTGGTGGATCTTACCCCTGCGATGGGGCAGTGATCACTTATATCGCAGAGAAGCACTCCAGCGTGTGTGAATAGATGTGGTTTATTCACTAGCATGATATCAAGTAGTGTGCTGTTATTACTATTCATTGCATTAATTCTTGTTGGTTCATTAATTAGATGTGTGAACCCATATGTATCACAGAATGATACCAGAGGTGCAGCTGCCTGGGTAAGCCAGTTGAAATTCAGGTCACCTAGAATAATGACTTCTTCAGTGCTGGGTTTGAGCAGGTTCCCCAGATGGGATAAGAGCTTGTGTTCGGCAGAGGGGGGGTCTGTAGCAACCAACTGGCTGAAAAGCTGCTGTATTGGGGAGAAAGACTTTTAGGGATAGGCATTCAAACTCCTTGGGCATAGATGTTGCAGCAATACAGGATACAGCTATACTATATATATATGGCTATATGGCCTGGTGAGGAGGAGGCCTCCTCAGCGTCTTGTCTTGCTGAAGAGGAGGCCTCTTCTGCGGTGTTGGAAGAGCAGTGCAGCTCCTCCCGGGGTCACGTCACTGACACCACCCCAGCAGTCACCTCCTCCAAGGTGCAGGCTCCCCCAGTGTTGCGGCCCACAGTTGCTGGGTCCAGCACTGGAGGACCCTTGACACTACCTTGTGGCACTGTTTTGGATCCCGGTGCCATTCGTGACACAGGTGATTGAGGCGGTGCTGGGTGCGGCACCGGTGCTTTGGGCAACTCCTCTGGTGGTGCTGTTTTGGGTTCTGGTTCTGGCACTGTGCACAGTGCCGGGGACTCAGCTAGGGCCATTGGTGGCTTGCACTGGGCTCCGGGGTTGTGGGCGGTGTGGTGGACCTGACACTGTGTCCCGGGATGGTGCTGCTCATGGTGCCATATCCAGAGAAACTCCGGGGGTGGCTATTATTGAGGTCTTTCTGGATGCCTCCTCTTCAGAGGGTGATGGCTCAGACTTGGACCTGGGCTGGCTACCTGATTCTTTGGGATCAGAAGTCTCTGTGGGATGTGGTGTCAGGTGGCCCAGCGGCCCTATCTCTGAGTCTCTGGAGCAACCTACTCCCAAAGATCCCTTGGCTGGGTGTGTTCTGGGGTCTCTCTTGGGGGTGGTGGCTCTGAGATTGGGGAGGGGGTTTTCTCCTCTGAGGGGGCTGTGGTAGCTGCCAGTGTTGGTGCTGCTGTGAACCCTCAGGGGCTTGGAGACCCTTGTTTCTGTGGTCTCCCTCGGGGGGCCTATGGCCCAGGGGACTTCCTGGCTGGTGTCAAGGAAGAGGGTGGCCTCAGAGTCTGAGGGGCTGAGAGGCCAGGGTGAGGGGTGGTGGCACTCTTCTGCCTCCCTGCGAACCTCATCTCTACTTCTCAGGCTCCAGAGTACCCTCGGGTGGCAGCGTGGGGGGTTGCCCTTCTGGACACATGCAACCCAGGCGTGTCATGGGAGATTCCCCATCTGGGCTGTTCTGGAGTTTGCATCCTCAGATTTCTTCTCTGTACCTGGTTTGATCTCAGGGACTACTCCAGTGCGGGCTCCATTCATTGGATTCCAGAGCCCTGGCAGAGGTCAGGCACTTCCCTACAGGTGCCCATCTCCCATCCCTCTGCAGCCACCCCCTCCTCTCCTAGGCCATGTGGGTCCTACAGGGCCCTTAACCTGGGTGACCAAAGTAGTAGATCAGGGAGGGGCTGTGGACATGGCCTACCTAGACTTTAGCAAGGCATTTGACACAGTCCCACACAAAAGATTAATATACAGTTAGCCAGCCTGGGAGTGGGTCCCAAGATGACAGCCTGGGTAAAGAATTGGCTGGAGAATAGGACACAGAGAGTAATAGTAAATGGAGTCCACTCAGAAGAAAGGAGGGTTACTAGTGGGGTACACGAGTTTCAGTATTAGAACAGGTCCTCTTCAATGTCTTTATAAGCGACATTGCAGAAGGACTGGAAGGAAAAGTATGTCTCTTTGCAGATAACACAAAGATCTGCAACAGAGTTGATGCACAGGGTGGAGTGGAAAGGATGAGAACGGACTTGGCAAGGTTAGAGGAATGGTCAAATGTATGGCAGCTTAGATTCAGTGCTAAGAAGTGCAAGGTAATGCACCTGGGAAACAAAAACCCAGGGGAAGAGTACACAATGGAGGTGAGATACTAACAACAACAAAAATGGAAAGGGACCTGGGGGTAGTCATATCAGATGACCTAAAGGTGGGCAAGCAATGTGAGAGGGCAGCAAGGAGGGCTGGGGGGATACTGGGATGCATAGGGAGAGGCATCACCAGTAGAAAACAAGACGTTATTATCCCTCTGTACAGACAGCTGGTGAGACCCATCTGGAGTACTGTGTGCAGTTCTGGAGACCCAATCTCCGCAAAGACATAGACAGGATGGAAGCTGTCCAGAGGAGGGCAACTAAAATGGAGCAGGGTCTGCACCAGAAGACATATGAAGAGAGAGAGAGAGGCTTAATATGCATAGCCTCGGGGAAAGGAGGGAGAGGGGACATGATAGAAACGTTCAAGTACCTCAAGGAATCAACAAAGTCAAGAGGGTAGCATCTTTCAAAAAAGAGTGTGCAAGAACAAGGGGCACAATTTGAAGATGGGGGCAGCTCAGTAATTTAGGAAGTATTTTTCACAGAGGGTTGTGGATGCATGGAACGCCTTCCAGAGGAGGTTGTGGAGTCAAAATCAGTGGTGGAATTCAAGCATGCATGGGACAGTCATAAGACAATTCTAGGGGGTTGGGGTAGGAAGAAGTAGGCTGCTGGTTAACTAGGATCTGCAGCTTATCCAGTAGGTAGGGAAATGGGCAGACTGGGTGGGCCAAGTGGTCCTTATCTGCCATCAAATTCTATGTTTCTATGTTCAGATCCACTGCGGCAGCCTTCCCGTCATATGTCAGGGCCATGGATGAGTGGGTCTTTTGCCTGTCCCCTCCGACACAGCAGTCTTCTGAACAATCAAGTTCCTCATCCTCCTTGACTCCCTCTTCAGAGGGAGAGGAACCCAATATCCATCTATCTTCCGATGCTGATTTCATTGAATATCAGCATTTCCTTTCAAGGATGGTTCAGAATCTCTGTATCTCCTACGTTCACAGGGACAATGCTGAGTGGCAGATGCGTGAATTCCTCAGTGAGTTCAGTGCCTACCACCTGGTGGTGTCATCCTGGCCTATTCCCTTCCAGAAAGTGTCTATCCACACCTGGCAGTCTCCAGACAACCCTTTTCCAGCCCCGGCAGACTTCAGGAGGAGGTATTGCACCTCCTGGGAGTCTCTAGGTTGTCTCCCTCACCCTCCTTTGGGCATGACATCCCTAGACACTCCCTCTGGGCTTCGGCACCTGATGCACAACCAACCACTGGATCTGGATTCCCTGAAATTCGACCAGTGGGGGCGAAGGGTTTTCCCTTCCACTCGTGCATTGATGTGTATCGCGTCACATCAGGCACACCATGCACTACAGCAGGCACTTGTGGTCAATGCTAGCTGAAGCGCTAGCATTTTTGCATGATTTGGAGCAATCTCAACAAGCCATTGCCCTCTCTGCCATAGGTCTGGAACTGGCAAGGCACCAAGCAAGGGCATCTTATGACACCAGTGAGGTGGCTTTCAGGCTTGTGGGTACAGCGATCTATTTAGACGGATGGCATGGCTTCATCTGTCAAGATTGTCACCCTGGCTTGGCACAGGGTGATCCGCTCTGCCTTCCAGGGGACCCGTCTTTTTTCCAACAGGGCTAGGAGGATTCTTCAGGGGCTTTCTCCATCCCCTCATTTCAGGGGACACCTTCTAGCTCTCCTCAGCCTTAGACTTGTCAGTCTAGTATGGCTAGGGTCTCCTCCTCCTGTTTTCCACCGGCAGGAGGCTGAGGGTCCTGTTCCGTCAGGGCTGTGCTAGGCCCCCTTCGGGGAGCTTGGTACTCACCCAACAGTAATGAATGGTGAAGATTGATAAGGGTAGATATGAAAATTATGTGCCTATCATAATTCTTAATCTTCTCTTGTATCTTCACCATTTATTACTGAATCCCGCCCACCTTCCCCTCATGGGCCTCATTTCTTGAGTGTCTCCCCACCCTGCTCGCCCTTCCCCCTCGAGGCCAGTTGGGGGCTGAGTCCCCCTGGTACCTCAGGACTTTCTGTTCCTTCTCTGAAGCCACAGAGGGTTCGACCTGAGAGGAGGGCAAGTAGGGCTTTACCCTTACCTTCTGAAGGAACTCTTTCTGATTCTGTTTGCTGTGTTGTCCCCAGAATTGGGGCTTCTCCATATTTCAGGAGGTTTTCACTATGGCTTTTACTTCTCAAGACACTCCTAGGGAGTCAGAAGGCGTTTCTTTCCCTTTCTCTGTTTGTTTTCCACACAAATATGTTGCGCCCTTCTTGAAGGGGCTCCTGTACTAGTACTCGGTCATGTGACTGTATACTAATTTTTTCCTACACCTAGTCGGGGCTCTCTCCTCTTCAGAACAGATAATGTTTCCCCTATTGGGGACAATCTGTGAGCTCTCGTCTTAGGTTGTGGTTAATTGGATAGCTGGGTGGGAATGGAAATCTGCCTTCTCGAAAACAAGCTGTACAGATAGTTCAATTGAGCCACCTAATAGCAGCCATTAGTTAGAGGGATCCTTGCTCCCTTGTCCTCAGTCTTTTTAGGACTGGTAAGCTCAAGCCAGTTTCTACCAATGGTCATGGCAGATGCCCCACTTCCTCCCTGCTATCTTTTTCCTTTTCTTCTTCTGCTTTTCTTTCTGTTCTACCATTATCTTTTCCTCTCTCAGAGCCACCCAAGGAGTGAGGCCCTGCGGTCCCTTACGGTAGGGTTCTTCTTTTCTGTCCTCTCTTTAGCTTATTCCTTTTTCAGTTTATTTCCTTTCCTTTGTCTATCCCTTGGCTTCCTTGCTTCGCTCTTCTTTTTCTAACCTATTTTCGCCTCTCCGACTTTACAGAACTGGGATGGAGGAGGAGGAGTTTGCGGCGCCTAATGGCCACCCCTCGCACACCACATAGTGCGTTCCGCTGGTGGGTGCATGCATCCACCTTATACCCAGCAGTAATGAATGGTGAAGATACAAGAGAAGATCAAGAATTATGGTAGGTATGTAACTTTCATTTTTCTGCTGTCATACTGAGCAGTACCTCGTAGTTCTACCAAGTGTACTGATGGGAAGATGTTTGCATTCTAGATTGGAAGCTTTCAGACCTGATTTGGGTAACTCCATGCAAAAGCAAGCCTCTCTTTCTTCAAAGGAAACCAGATACTTAAAATTGGGAGATCCAGTACTTGTTTGTGATTTCAGGAGTTGAAAAGGGATGGAATTAAAGGCATCATCCTTACAAAACTTAGACCCGTTGCTTATAGTCCAGGTAGGAGGTTTTACTTGGAAAGGACATATAGCTTAACTAAGAGATTTAGCAGATTCACAGTTACATGAACGTAGTCTGACAAAAAACTTTGAACTTGAAGAGCCTGTAGGTAATATTCCTAAACCTGTAGAAACCATTCTTCTACCAGTCATTCTAACACAAAGAGAATGTGCTTTAGCTTGATACCACAACAGATCAAGCTGCTGCAGAATCTGCCAACACTCTGGAAGTGCTACCAGAAACCCAGGCTCTTGAGATACCACTTCCAACTGCCGAAATCATGAAGCTATGCAGATCCCAACATGCCAGACAAATACAAACCTATGTATAGGACTTGGAAACAAATTTAAAATAGGAGGGCTCAGTCAGGGCAGAATAATCGCTTGCTTAAGTCTCAGGGTTCAGGTAGTCCACTCTATCTCTGTATTTTTATACATTTTTGCTATCAAAGTTGAAGTCATTTTGGTTGTAAGAAAATGATAAAGAACACAACTGCAACTGACTAAACCATTTGTATTTCAAAGTTGATCTTATCTGTGTCAATCTTCACCATTCATCACCTTTGGGTTCTGGTCGGAGGTCACGACCCCGCAGGAGCTCAATTTTTTTTTTTATTTTGGATGGGCAAAGTCTACGCACCATCATCGCCACCCTCAAGGCTGATGCACTGTGTGGTGCTCACGGGTTGGTCATTAGGTGTTGTCGACTCTGCCCTCCCACCAGTTCTGAGTCACCATAGAGTAAGAAAGGGTTGGGAGGAGGGAGGGACAAGGAAGTCTAAGGGACAGGCAAAGGAAAAGATATATAAACTAAAAGGAGAAATAAATGACTGAGAAGACAGAATAAGTTTGAAAAACTAAGGGGATTGGATAGGGGCCCCATTCTATGGAAATAGAAAAAGGAGGAGGGAGGGAGGGTTAAGGAATTTAAAGATAGGGATGTGGGGGGCGGGAGAAAGGGAACACACCGTGGAATCTTGACCTGTCTCCAGATTGTAGAGGAACTGCGAAGAAGTAGCCAAAAAGGCTAACTGCCAGAATTCAAGGCACAGAATCACTGGCAATAACTCCAACATAAGCAGAATCGGCTATTCTGGAAGAAAAGACAGGATGCAGGGAATATCCCCCCCCAAAAAGAAAAAGAAATTGTTGGTGTAAGAAACCTAACTTCTTAATTTAAATCGAGGTTGCGTCCAAAGGACAAGGAAATTAAAGCAAGCTGTCGGGGAGAAGGGGAGAGGGAACAGAAAAGAGGGCAACTACCAACCTCCACCCCAGAGGGGTGGAGCCGAGGCACTGAAGAAGGAGTGCCCCCCATCCTGACCACTCTACCCCTAGAGAGAATTATCCCCCTATATGCCCCAAGTTATCCCACTCCTGACTAACAGAAAGGAGGGGGGTGAGGGAGAGGGCACAGAGAGGGAAGGGGACTCAGAGACTGAGGCCCATGGGGTCATGACCTCAGACCAGAACCCAAAGGTGATGAATGGTGAAGATACACAGAAAGATCAGAATTATGGTAGGTATGTAATTTACATTTTTTGCCAGGGAGGAAATCTAGCTGGGAGAATATTTTCAGTCATTTGTGACTAGACCTGTTACTTAAGCTCTGTGAAATAGGTGTCTGATAAGGGGAGAAACTGAAAGGGGCCTGAGGAACTGTGGATTCAAAACAGGAGTGGTTTGTGGACTCTGTCTGCTGTAGCTGAAAGAGAGAGAGAGACAGAGAGCAGCCACCAGCTTCCTTAAAGCAAGGAGAAGATTTAATAGAGTACACTGAATTGAATTCTTAATTTTGGGCCTGTGTAAGTAAGTACAAGTCAGTGTTTTGGTTCTGTGTTTTTGGGGTTGACTTTTCTTAGTGTAGCTTTTAATTGCCAGTGAGGAAATCTAGCTGGGAGAATATTTTCAGTCATTTGTGACTAGACCTGTTACTTAAACTCTCTGAAATAGATGTCTGAAAGGAAGGAAGGCACTCAATGGGGTGGTGGGTCAGAATTGTAGCTGATTGTTTCTGGAGGACATGGTGTATATCCCGAAAAGGCAAAGACAGTAAGGACAGGGATGGGCCTAAAAGGTAAGCCATCAAAAATGGAGGGCAATGAGTACCGATGCCCATAGTCTGGGTAACAAGCTCCCTGAACTAGTGGGCTTGATGGAAGAGGAACGCCTGGATACAGTGGCAGTCACAGAAACATGGTACACAGAGAACCATGACTGGGATGTCAACATACCAGGGTACACAATCTACAGGAGGGACAGGGAGGGTAAAAGAGGAGGAGGAGTAGCTCTCTACATAAGGGAAGGAATCAAAACAACAGAACTAAAGGGTAAACAGGGAGGGGAAGAGGCACTATGGGTCACCCTGGTGACAGGAAATGGCACCACAATCTGCACGGGTGTTGTTTACAGACCCCCATCTCAGGGGAAGGCTTTGGACAGGAAATGCTAGCAGGAATCCTTAGAATGGTACAAAAAGAAGAGAGATTGTTGATAGGGGACCTGAATATGTCAGATGTTAACTGGAGCACCTTTACTGCAGCCACATCCAAGAGCAGGGTCATTGTCGATTGCCTACAGGGGTCATGCCTCAGACAGCTAGTGTTGGAACCCACTCGGGAGGGAGCAATCTTAGACCTGGTACTCTCAAACGTGGATGGAGTGAGGATCTTCGCTTTAGAAGTGGGTAGCCATCTGGGAACAAGCGACCACCAAACAGTGCGGTTCACAATAAACACAGCTGTAGAGTCAAGCCATACAAAAGCAAGGGTGTTGGACTTTAGGAGGGCTGACTTTGGCAAAATGGGAGAGTGCATCAGAAAAACACTAGCAAATGGGCAAGAAGGAAGGGTGGAGGAACAATGGGGAAAAATCAAAACTGCCATCACAGGGGCAACAAGCCTTTGTGTAAAGCAAATCAACAAAACAAAATGAAAGAAAAAGCCACTATGGTTCTCAAAAGAGGTGGCAGGAATGGTTAAGGAGAAAAGGATAGCATTCAGGAACTATAAGGAAACACAGAAGGAGCAGGACAGAGAACTATATCAGTTAAAGCAGAAGGGGGCAGAGCAGGCAGTCAGAATAGCAAAGGCCCAAACTGAGGAAAAGATAGCCAACTCTGTTAAGAAGGGGATAACACCTTTTATAGGTACATTAGGGAGCAAAGAAAGATCAAGGGAGGGATACTGAGGCTTTATAAAGGGGCAGAAATGTGGGCAGAGGGTGACAATAAAAAAGCAGAGATATTGAACGAACACTTCTGCTCAGTATTCATAAAAGAAGACAAGGGGGAGGTACCTAAACCAAACAATAGAAACACTCTGGATAAGGGGGTTGATACCAGTCCATTCACAGAAGAAAGTGTTCTGAAAGAACTCTTAAAACTGAAGGTGAACAAAGCAATGGGGCCTAATGGGATTCACCCCAGAATTCTAAAAGAACTAAGGGGAGAACTAGTGACACCACTATCACAGGAGGATGGGTGGTACCTGAGGACTGTAGGAGGATGGATATGATTCCACTTCACAAAATTGGGATCATGGCAGAGGCAGGAAACTACAGACCTGTTAGTTTGACCTCAGTGGTAGGGGAAATGATGGAATCACTTCTGAAGGAAAGAATTGTTGAGTACCTAGAGGCCAGCATGGCACAGGACCCAAGGCAGCATGGATTCACAGTGGGAAGGTCACATCAGATGAATCTGCTAGATTTCTTTGACTGGGTGACCAAAGTAGTAGACCAGCAAGGGGCTGTGGACATGGCCTACCTAGACTTTAGCAAGGCATTTGACATAGTCCCACACAAAAGATTAATATACAAGTTAGCCAGCCTTGGAGTGGGTCTCAAGGTGGTAGCCTGGATAAAACATTGGCTGGACAACAGGATGCAGAGGGTAATAGTAAAAGAAGTCCATGCTGAAGAAAGGGGGGTTACTAGCGGGTACCACAGGGTTTAGTACTGGGACCGGTCCTCTTTGATATCTTTATAAGTGACATTGCAGAGGGACTGGAAGGAAAAGTATGTCTCTTTGCAGATGACACAAAGATCTGCAACAGGGTTTATTTATTTATTTAGCTTTTGTTTACCAGGTAAGCACACTAGACAGTCAAGTGCCTATTTTCAGGTGCGACCCGGGACAGTTACAAAGATACAGGCAATAACATTACAGAGGCTAGCAACAAATTACACAAGGTACAGCCAGAATACAAGCAAGAAGGACCAGCCGAAACAAAGTATAGAGGCTTGGGTCCAACTGTCAGGCATGGTACAGGCAGGTATAAGCAATCAACTAGTCAGGTAACAAGTAGGGAACAATTTTAATGCAGTTCAGTATGAGGCAAAACAACCCAGGGAGGGCAGCCAGGAAAATTAGAGCCAGTGTCAGCAGCGACAATATTTGTGGTAATTTGTTTATTTGTTATTTATTTTTGGAATAAGTGCACACCCGCAGCCAGGATTTCTTAATTACAGGCACTTCACGGAGGGAAGGACTACAGGGGACAGAGGCAGCTTGAGGCTTATTTTAGGTAATCCCAAAGGGAGGACCTGAAGCAACTGTGGGTGAGGGCAGTTCTTATGTGAGGAGGTAGGAGGTTCCAGGTTTTTGGGGCAAGAGCCACAAATGCTCGATCTCCCGCAAGGGAGTGAGTCTTTGGGACCATAAGTGCCGGAGATTCAGTGGACCTCAGCTGATGACCAGAGGGGACAGGCTGGAGGAGGTCAGCAAGTGCTGGAGGAGTAGATGATCAGATAACGTTATCCGTAAAATTGCCCATAATGGCCGGCCCGCCGGCACAGCGGTAGCGCTACCGCTCATGTCGCTAGTGACCTGGCTTCAGGAGTGAGCCCGGGAAGCTGGAGGGCTGGCTGGGGGGAGAAGGCTGAGCGTCTGTGGACTGCTCACCTTCTCTGGGGGGGGGGAACAAGGTTTGGTGCATGACTGACCCCGGGCGGAGGCCTGGGGTACAGCAAGTGCCTGGCCAATCCAAGAAGGGTTGGGCATGCCAGACATCGGTGGAGCTCTGCCTTGACATCTGGGTGCATGACATGCCCAGAAAACAGGGAAAAACACCTCCATCACTCCGGGTAGATGGAGCGCCAGCACAGACCTCATGGTCCCTTGCCTGTCCCACGCAGCGGCCCCAGCAGAAGTGATGTTAGTTTGGGTGCTGGGCCTCACCTGCGTCCCACCTGGAAATCCATGGTTACATGGGGGACTGCTACTTGGGGGCTCAAGCACGGAAGAAACAGGCAGATGCCAGGTGCTCCTGAGAAGCGGGAATGTGCTTACAGGGGAAGGCAGAAAAATAAAGGCACAAAAAAAAATTGCCCATAACGAATGAGCGATGGCTGCTAGGGGAAAGCCAACCCAGTCTAGAGTAAAGTTGACACCAATGGGTGAGACAAGGGGCTGATACGGCGAACCGACATATGTTGTTATATAAGGTGTCCCATTTGGAGAGCCATGCTTTGTGGGCATTCATGAAGGAGGTAAGCCCATAACAAAGCGAGGGGAGGAAGACCCCTTTTGCCAGGGCAAGTCTGGCAGCTGGGGTGAGGCAACTTTTTGCTCTGTATGCAAGTCCCAGTTTACAGTTGGTTGCCTTACAGGAGTTAAGTATGTGCAGGGTGAGATCCATTTGTGGGTCAAGAGTCACCCCCAAGTACTTGAACGATTCCACCACCTTCACAGGGGTGCAGTCAGTGCCATCGACTCTGAGCATGGCCGGGCACACTCTCACCTTGGGAAGGGAGCCAAATAACATTGCCTGCATCTTCTGAAGGTTGATGACCAGCTTACTTGCCTTGAGCCAGGATTGGATGCGACCGAAATCCGAGTTGAGTCCAGAGTTAATGTCATCAATACTTTGTGGACTGGCAAGGAGCACCATATCATCGGCATATAGGGTAACTTGTCCAAAGGTTGGGATTGAGGGCAGCTGGTTTATAAATAGGGAGAACAGGAGGGACCAAGGACTGACCCCTGAGGTACCCCACAGGCTACTGGTGATAGGCTGGATATGGCATTTTGGAACCTCGTGTACTGTTTCCTACCCAAGAGATAATTAGAGAACCAGGCTAGGATGGGGGGGGGGGACCAAAAGACTGGAGAGCAGAGCCCAGGAGGGTGTGATCAACCAAATCGAAGGCCTTGGACAGGTCTATGAAGACAGCCCCCATGAGTTTGTCTTGGTCAGTCGCGGTTCTGATGTTGGAGGTGACCTGTGCGAGGGCAGTGGAGATGCTATGTCCTTTTCGGAACCCATGCTGCTCAGGGGAGAGAAGGCCATAGGTTTGGAGGAAGAGGGCAATCTGGGAGGCCACTACTTTTTCAAGCAGCTTATTAACTGCAGATAGAATCGCTATGGGTCGATAGTTCTTTAGTAATTTGGGATTGCCATGCTTGAGGACAGGGGTCACACGGGCCACCTTCTAAATGGGAGGGACAGATCCCGTTGTCAGTGAGGAGTTAAGAATATGGGGGATCAGGCAGGCCAAGAAGGAGGCCCCCAGGTTAAGCAGTTTGGGCACAAGGTTGTCATGCCCAGCACTGGAGTAAGGGGAGAGACCTACTAGACGCTTCTGGGTTTCTTTGAAGGAGACAGACTTAAAGTAGAACGGAGGGAGGGGAGGATGGGAGCACCAGGAGCAGAACCCATATCATTAGAAGTTGAAGGCATAGAGGTGTAATCAGATAGGTCCGAGAACAGGTCATTGAATGCATTAGCTATCGTTTGGGGATTATTGCAACTGACTCTGTTTATTAGCAGGTCAGGAACCTGCTGGCAGGCTGGACCATTTACCGTGTGCTTTATAGTGCGCCAGAAACTCCTCAGGTTCTTGGCAGACATTTCGAGGGATGATTTGCAGAAATCACTCTTTGCTGAGTGGATTGCCCATTTGCATGAATTCCTAAGTTCCCTGTAGACCTCGAAGTCTGATCTGTTCCCAGAGGCTTTGTATGTTAGCCAACTTTTGTCCCTGAGCTTCATCAGGGAAAACAGTTCCCCTCGTAACCATTTAGTGACTGTGCCCCTCACTCTTCTTTTAATAAGTGGGGCATGTCTGTCTTGTAGTGAGGTAAATTTGGTAAGGAAGCTGTCTAGAGCAACTGAAGAGTCCAGATCTGCATATACCGGGGACCAGTCCGTCAGGCTGAGGTCGGTATGGAAGTTGTTTAAGTCAAAGTTTGAGTAATCTCTCATCTGTAAGACTTTTGGTGGGACCCTGGAATTTTGAACCTTCCAGATGCAGTATGTAGTTAATGGTCCGAGATCGAATCAGGGAGGAGGCCTGAGGCGGATAGTCAGTTTGGCCTATTACACAGCATCCAGTCTAACAGAGAGCCATTTTCCCCGGAGGAGGAGGGTCTGGTGGGTTTGGTGATAAGTTGGCTGAGGGCAAGGCCAGATAGAAGGGGTTCATAGATTTTTGCATTCCCACTCAGCCATTTGAGGTTGAAGTCCCCAAACATTAGGAGTTCACTAGTCCTCACCTTGGGGCTAAGGCAGTCAAGTAGATAGGAGACCCCACGAACACCACCTTTTGGGGGGTTGTATACACAGGCGAGGTGAAACTTCTTAGTGTTACCTAATAGGAGGAGGGCATGTATAAACTCGCAGGAGGGGGAGGGGGGTGAGGTATGTCAGTCACTTTTAGATGAGATTTGTAATAGAGCACCAGCCCACCACCACGCTTTCTGCCCGCCCTGTCCTGTCTAATCACAAGGTAGCCAGGGAGAGCACAGACAGAGTGTGCAGGTTTGAGCCAGGTTTCGGAGACCCCGAGGATGTCAGGTTTGTAGTAGGTGACCCATGCCGTTAGATCTGAGTGATTGGCAAGGATGCTCCGTATATTGAAGTGGGCAATCTTTAGACCCTTTACCTCTTCCCACTGTGGGTGCAACATGATGAGTTACAGTATGTATATGAGAGGGTTGGAAGTAGGTTTAGAGCTGTTACCGCAGCACCAGTCAGCTAGGTTAGGATGCAGCAGTGGTAAGGGAGAATCAACCAGCAAATTTAGCTGTACTTGATTTGGTATGATACACAAGGTGGGGTGGAAAGAATGAGAAGGGACTTGGCAAGGTTAGAGCACTGGTCAAAAGTATGGCAGCTTAGATTCAATGCAAAGAATTAAAAAGTAATGCACCTGGGAAACAAAAACCCAGGGGAAGAGTACATTATGGGGGGGGGGGTACTAACAAGAACAAAAATGGAAAGGGACCTGGAGGTAGTCATATCAGATTACTTAAAGGTGGTCAAACAATGTGAGAAGGCAGTAAGGAAGGCTGGCAGGATACTGGGATGCATAGGGAGATGCGTCACCAGTAGAAAACAAGAAGTTGTTAACCCTCTGTAGAGACAGTTGGTGAGACCCCATCTGGAGTACTGCATGTAGTTCTGCAGACCCCATCTCTGCAAAGACATAGACAAGGTGGAGGCTGTCCAGAGGAGGGCAACCAAAATGGTGCAGGGTCTACACCAGAAGCCACATGAAGAGAGACTAAAGGAGCCTAATATGTATACCCTTTTGGAAAGGAGGGAGAGGGGGGACATGATAGAAACTTTTAAGTACCTCAAGGGAATCAACAAAATCCAAGAGGATAGCATCTTTCAGAAAAAGAGATGTGCAAGAACAAGGGGGCACAATTTGAAGATAGAGGGGGGACAGGTCAGAGGTAACATGAGGACGTATTTTTTTCATGAAGAGGGTTGTTGATACATGGAATGGCCTCTCTGAGGAGGTTGTGGAATCAAAAACTTGGGGGGAATTCAAGAATGCATGGGACAGACATAAGACAATTCTAGTGGGGGCTAGGAGGAAGTAGGCTGTTGGTTAACTAGGATCTGCAACTTATCCAATCTGTAGGGAAATGTGCAGACTAGGTGGGCCAAGCGGTCCTTATCTGCCATCAAATTCTATGTTTCTATAAAGTAAGTGTTAAAATACTTTAAAACGTGTCTGGCATTTTGAAATTTTATCTATCTTTTGCAGGCAAAGGATTTTATTTTTTGGTAAAAATACTTTTTGTTAAAGGTGGGAAGGTGTTATGAATATTGTATATTGCATTCCAGAAGTTCTGTCTTGCAGTGTAGTTATTTTGTCCAGCAGAGATTCTGTGAATCAGCAGGTGCTATTCTGTGCAAGGATTCAGAAAGTGGAGACTGAATAAAGTTACAACTACATGTAAGGCTCTGCTGTGTAGAAGTGTTGCCCTTGTAACAAAAATACAGGTGCAAACACAACACTGCCCCCTAGGCGTCGTCTGCTTCAGCTGCTTGTCTACAGTGCTCTCATAATTTCTTGTTTACACTGATATCATAATTTCTTGTTTATGGCATCATAATGGTTTCCACAGCGACAGTTTGTAATGCCAGAAGCAGAGGACTGTGTGACAGTACTGTAGCTGCAGCAGAGGATACTGTGATCTTGTTTTTATGTTAAAGCGCATAGTTATAAAGAAAAGGGGGAAGCTAAATACCAAACATTACATGAATTGTAAGCGGAAGTGTGTCTAAAATAGTTTTTAAGCTTCTCTTCTGATGTTCAGGGCTATTTAAATGCACATAGTTGTATTCAGCCCATTTACTGGGCTTTTAATGTATGTACTATTACATGAGAAGAAGCCAGCGGAAGAATGCCATTTAGTCTATCAAATCTGCTTGTACTGCAGGGTCCACAGCGTGAGCTAATGTCCCTGCCCTCCCTCCCCACTCCTCCCATCCTCTCTACCCATGATCCTTACTTTCCCATATGCCTATCCCAGCCTCTCTTAAAACTGCCCACTGTCTTCAATGAGATGACCTCTTCTGACAGTGCATTCCAAGTGTCCACCACCCTCTCTGTGAAGAAGTGCTTCCTGATCTCCCTCCTAAACCTCCCACCCTCCACCTTAAAGACTGTGCCCCCTAGTGTTATGGTTGCCACTCAGCTTAAAGAGACTCTCCTTATCAACCTTATTTATCCCTTTCAAGTACTTGAAGGTCCCAATCATGTCCCCACTCTCTCTCCTGTCTTCCAGGGAGTACATATTCAGTGTCCTCAACCTCTCCTCGTATGCCTTACCCTGCTGACCCACTACCATCTTTGTAGCCCTCCTTTGGACCTTCTCTAGCAGGTTAATGTCCTTTTTGAGGTGTGGGCACCAATACTGAACTCCATGCTCTAGATACAGCCTTATCAGTGACCTGTACAAGGGCAGTATAACTTCCTCTCTCCTACTACTGATCCCCCTAGATATGCATCTCAGCATCTTGTTTGCCTTTGCTGCTGCTTTCTTGCACTGCATGGAGTGCTTCAGGTTACTAGTGATCCTCACTCCCAGGTTCTTCTCCTCTGATGCAGATACTCGGACTCCACCAAGGTAGTACTCTGTCTTGGTATTCTTGGCTCCAATATGCATAACTTTGCATTTCTTGGCATTGAAGCCAAGCTGCCAGATCCTGGACCACCTCCCCAGCTTTTCCAGATCTTCCTGTAGATCCTGTATCCCTTCAGCTGTGTCCACTCTCCCACAGACCTTGGTATCATCTCAGAATAGGCACATTTTGCCCTTAATGCCACCCCCAATGTCATTGATGAAGACATTGAACAACACTGGCCCCAGCACAGAGCCCTGTGGGAACCCACTGATTACCTCTCTTGTACCAGATAGCTCTCCCCCCACAACCATCCTCTAGGTTCTGTCCCTCAGCTAGTTTTCCACCAATCTGGCCATCTTTTTCCCAACCCCAAGATCCACCAACTTCCTAATCAACCTTTTGTGGGGCACAGAGTCAAAGGCCTTGCTAAAATCAAAATAGAGGATGTCTACCGCTTGGTCCCTGTCTACTGTCTTAGTAACACAGTCAAAGAAGTCAATCAGATTCGTTTGACATGATCTCCCCCCATGAACCTGTGCTGCCTCTCATCCTGGAGACCGTGCTCCTCTAGATATTCCACCAACCTTTCTTTTAGTATGGTCTCCATGAGCTTGCCCACAATGGAGGTCAGACTGACTGGTCTGTAATTCCCTGGGTCACCCTTAGGACTGCTTTTGTGAAGAGGCATTACATGTGCTGTACTCCAGTCCTACAGTACCATGCCTGACTGTAGTGAACCATTAAATAGGTCTGCCAGTGGCCCTGCCAGCTCCTCAGCCAGTTCCTTTAGTACCCATATATGTACTCTGTCCGGGCCTGATGATTTGTCCACTTTCAATGCCAGCAGACCCTTACTCTATCCTTCTCTATCACTACATCTGTATTTCCCTCCCTCCCTCTCTTCTCTTTTCGCTCCTGAAGGCACTGGTCCATCCTTCTCCCTGGTGAAGATGGAACAGAAGTATTCATTTAGTATCTCTGCTTTCCCCCCATTATCCTCTGCCCACTCCATACCTTTCTTAAGTCTAACAAGCCCTTCCTTCTTGCCCCTTTTCTCACTTATATAGCGAAAGAAAGCCTTCTCCCTCTTCTTAATTCCTTCAGCTATCTGCAGCTCCTTCTGTGCCTTTGCTTGCTGGACTTCCTTACTTGCCTCACTAGCCAACCTTAGGCAATTTTACCTATCCACCTCTCTTTTGGTCTTCCTGAATTTTCTATTTCACTTACTGCATGGGCAACCCCAGAACTGAACCAGCTGGGCACTTTGTCTCTTGTGTTCTTACCCATGAGACTAACGCACTCATCTGTGGCAACCACTATTCCTTCCATAATGATGAACCACCTTTGGTCCACCCCATATCTGCTTTGATGCCCACCAGATGGCTCCTTAGCACTTCACCCATTTTCCTGAAGTTCGCTGTCATGAAATCCAAGATTTTGGTCTTGGTCGGGATGCTTTCCCTGCCCATATCCAACTGGAACCACTCTGTCCAATGGTCACTTCCACCCAGTGGATCCCTGACCATTATTTCCTGTACATGCTCCCCATTTGTGAGCACCAGATCAAGAATTGCCTCAGCTCTTGTTGGTTCAGTGACACCCAGAGTCAGGAACACACTCTGCAGTCCTTCCAGGATCACCTGACTCCTACTACATGTTGTGGAGGGTATGCTCCAGTCCACTTTGGGCAGGTTGAAGTCTCCCACAATTACTACCTCTCCTTTCTCTGCAGCTTCCAATATTTGTGAGCTCAGTTTCCTGTCCCTCTCTTTATTCTGAAGTAGTGGTCTGTAAACCACCCCCAACCTCACCTTTCTTCCTCTATTGGACCTTAACTGAACCCATAATGCCTCCACCTCCCCTTCCTCCGACTCCTCCTTCGTGCAAGTTATTCCCTCCCTGATATAAACTGCCACCCCTTCCCGACTACCCTGTCCCTCCTGCATAGTTTATATCCAGTGATTGCAAGGTCCCAGTCATGGTGTGATGTTGCCCAAGTATCAGTTACTGCAGCTGTGTCCACCCTCCTCTCTGCTAATAGTGCCTGCAGGTCATCCATCTTTTTTCCATGACTCCGCGCATTCAGAGACACCACCCTCCACCTAGAATCTGACTTTCCTTCTCTTCCCTCTGTTCTTCTATTCACATTTATTCCCTCTGTGTGCACCCCCACACATACCCTTGTTATGTTTCTCTTCCCTCCACCCTTTGCTGTGTTCTTGCCCCTTCCACCTCCTCCCTCCAGACCTCTTCCATCACAGTGTGGGGGGGAGGTTCACTGACCTCCTCCTCTCAGAGTCTTTGGGCTTGCACACCCACTGCCCCCCCCCAGTAGTTTAAATTAAGTGTAGTGGTTATGTATTCCCCCAGTTTGTCCCTTAGTACCCTCAAACCCTCCCTACTGAGGTGTAGCCTGTCTGGTGAAAAGAGTGGTTTGTTTGACCAGATCTCCTCCCAGTCCCCAATAAAGATAAACATCTCCTCCCTGCACCATTTCCTCAGCCAGTCATTAAAATCCTCTATTCTTCTTTTCCTGGCTGTGCTTGGTACTGGTATCACCTCTGAGAAGGCCAGCGAATGTCCTTCCTCCCTGCAGATCTTCCCTAACTCCCTGAACCTACTTTGCACTACCTCAACCTCCTCCTCCCCAGCTAGGTTGTTGGTTTCCAAATGTATAACTAAATTAGGTTTTCCTCCAACCTCTCTTACTATTTCCCTTATTCAAACCCCAGAAAATCTTACTGTATTCTGACATATGCGGTATTGTCCTCCCAATGTAGTGCCCCAGAGCTGAAATAGTTAACAGAACCTATTCTAATGATGGAATGCTAGGCTCATGCTCGGTTTTCAAACCATTATCCCTGGTAAACATTCTACAACTGTCAGATTCGTTACTCCACTTGAACAGTACAGAAGCCTTGGAGAGTTCTCCTTCATCTTGCTTGAAGATTTTATTTTTCTTTTTGTTTTTAAGTAAAATTAAATTTTGTTCATTTTTAAAGCACTGTCCTTGTGTTTACAGGTAAACTAGTTTAGGTTTAGTGTTATTCCGGTAAGTTTTTCGGTTTCTTTCCGATTCTTTTAACTGGGAGAGAACCAGACTTTTATTTACAAATTTAAAAGTAAATTTCTCTATTTTATTCCTTCTCTGGGCCGGTTACTTAATTTGTTTATTTGAGGGAAACCGGGGTAGCTCTTGGTTCTCTCAGCGGTTGCTAAACCGACCGCAAAGTAAAAAAGATAAATTAAGTAAATAAGGTTTAAGCCTTATTCATTAGTGTGGATTTCTGATTCTCAGAGAACCATTTCTTGGGGATTTTACTGATTTTATCACTAACCCAAGAAAAGAACCAGCCCAGTCGGTTTTCATGTTTGTACAGAGTGTGGGGGAACTGTTTGAAAGCAGATCCTCATTTATTTGTGTTTTTGCCTAGGGTTTAACCACCTGAAGGCAAGATTGTAACATCTGTAAAATCAAGAAGTATTCCTCAGTTGGTGCTTAATAGCATTTTAACTGACTGCAGGAAAAAGGTTCAATATGGGAAGGAACCGGTTTTACAACCCTCTAACCAGGGTAATGGTTCCCCGATTAAAGAAAAGAACCGCAGACAATGCCGCTGAACCGGTAAGTTCTGCTGAGAAAAAGAGGAAGGAAAAAATACTCGGTTCAGCAAAAAATATTTCCTCAATTGGCGCTTAATAGGCATTTTTACTGACTGCAGAAAAAAGGTTCAATAAGGCTGCTAACCCAGCTGTGGACAAAACTTCCTCCTCTCATACCTAGAAACCGAAGGAACCGGTTTTACAACCCTCTAACCAGGGTGATGGTTCCCTGATTAAAGAAAAGAACCGCAGACACTGCCACTGAACCGGTAAGTTCTGCTAAGAAAAATAGGAAGAAAAAACACTCTGTGCAGGAACCACAACCTACAAAACCATCGGTTCCAACTGCAAATGAATAGCAAAAGCTATACAAATTTTACAGGCGCTGCAACCGGTACCACAGTTCCGGTTCAGCGGCCCAGTTCACAGACCTTGGTTCCCGGTTCATTTGAACGGTTTGCTGAGGTGTACATGGTGAGTTGTACCTTGGTATGCCCTGATCCTCAACATCCTGACTCCCCTGAAAAGGGAGCTGAGATTTTTTCCTCTCACTTTGCTTTCATAAAGCACACAGACACTGGACCTCTCCAGCCAGGAATCCACAGAGGAGGAAGAGGAGCCAGACTGTATGGATAGGATGGATGGATGTGCCAGTAACAGAAAGACTGGTGCTGCCCATCCACAAGTCTCTGAAGAGACAGGCTTCTAGAATTTTATAAAATCCCACTTCCAGTCCCCCAGTGAACTAGAGGCTGGATAGGAAGTATTGGGTGACTAAGTCTGGAGCAGAGCACCCCAGCCATGAAAAGGTGGTGCAAGCTGTGGCTTGTGATAAGGCAGGGATTCCCCTGGCATCACGCCCACTGGATAAAGACTCCAAGAGATGGATTCTTTGGCACAAGAAATCCCACTTAGGTATCTCTTTGTCCATTAGACAGGCCACTCACATGGCCTGTGTCTCCAGATATTAAATAAATAAATCAATCAATAAATAAAACATCTCTGGAATGCAATTTCAGAGATTACTAGGGCATAGAGGCCTCTATAATGGATGTAATGTTATTGTAGCGAGGCAAATGACAATTTCAGTGTCTCTGAGGAGATGGACCTGGCTAGGGATAACTAATTCGTCCCAGGCCAGCCAAAAGACATTGGATTTTTCTGGTGAGCCCACATTCCTTTTTGGTGAACAAACAGAGGCTTACATGGAAAACATGGATTGGTACAAGGTAGTGTTTAGGAATGCTGCTGCAAAGGAGAAGGCAGCAACACCCCAAAAGTACCAAGACAGATAGTGGGCCAGGGGCTTGCCATCAGGTTCAAGATCCTGCCCAAACTGAGGGCAGGGTTTTTCAGACCTGCCAGTTTATTAGAAGTAACCCTGTTGGAGAGGGTGATGACCCATATGGGATCCCTGACATTTAAACAGGCATTTAACAAAGCCAAAGCAAGAATGGTCACTCTGGCTACCATCCTCCCTACACTCAGAAAGGGGGATTGGGCCTACATCTCTGGCCTTAAAGGGCACTTCCTCCCACATAGTTCAGAACCATTCCTTTCAGTTTTATCTCTGCTCCTGTGATGCTTACCAAGTGCATAGCATTAGTAGAAGCACACCTATGGAGACAGGGGGTCATAGTCTCCCCGTACCTGGATGACTGGCTGATGTCAGGCCAGTCTCCTCTAAAGTTAGAGGTGCACTGATCACCATCTATAATACCCTGTGTACGCTGGATCTTCTGGCAAATAAAAAAAAGTCAATGCTAACCTATACAAGCAAGCCTATACTGGCATGATGGGCTGCATCTGTCCGGGAGGGGAACCAGGATCCTAGGTGATAGGTTTAAATGCTTCATTGGCAAGCTTTTAAACTAGCCAAGGGGGGGAAGCACTGGAAAGGAGCAGGAAAATCCTAGCCCCAAATAATCACGCGGTAGTAAGTGTAAAATACCAACATAGAGGTGTCGATAGGAGAAGGGCAGGGTAAATGAAGAAAGTGACAAAAGCAAGAAGGACAGGGATGGGGAAAAGGAGTGAAGGCCTTCAGGAAATGGAGGGTAATGAGTACCAATGCTCGTAGTCTGGGCAACAAGCTCCCTGAGCTGATGGCCTTAATGGAAGAGGGATGCCTGGATATCGTAGCAGTCACAGAAACATGGTACACAGAGAACCATGGCGGGGATGTTAACATACCAGAGTACATAACCTACAGGAGAGACAGGCAGGGAGAAGAGGGAGGGTAGCTCTCTATGTAAAGGAAGGGATAAAAGCAACTGAACAAAAGAGTAAACGGGGTGGAGAGGAGGCACTGTGGGTCACCTTGGAGACTGGAAAGGGCACCACAATCCGCACAGGGGTTGTGTACAGACCCCCATGTCAGGGGGAAGGAATGGACAAGGATATGATAAAGGCATTCTTAGAATGGCAGAGAAAGGGGAGATACTGTTGATGGGAGACCTGAATAAGCCAGATGTTAACTGGAGCACATTTGCTGCAGCCACATCCAAGAGCAGGGCCATTCTTGATGCCCTACAGGTGGCAGGCATTAGACAGCTAGTTTCGGAACCCACTCGTGAGGGAGCAATCTTAGACCTCGTACTCTCAAACGGTGGCAGTGAGAGGATCTCAGATCTAGAAGTGGGTTGCCATCTGGGGACAAGTGACCATCAAACAGTGTGGTTCACGTTAAACTCAGCTACAGAGTCAAGCCATACAAAAGTGAGGGTACTGGACTTTAGGAGGGCTGACTTTGCAAGATGGGAGAGTGCCTCAGAAAAGCACTTGCAAACAGGCTAGAAGGAGGTGTGGAGCAACAATGGGGAATTATCAAAACTGCCATCACAGAGGCAACAAGCCTTTGTGTGAAGCAAATGAACAAATCAAAATGAAAGAAAAAGCCACTATGGTTCTCAAAAGAGGTGGCTGTGAAAGTCAGGAAGAAAAAGATAGCATTCCGGAAGTATAAGGAAACACAGAAGGAGCAGGACAGAGAGCTGTACCAGTTAAGGCAGAAGGAAGCAGGGAGGGAAGTCAGAATAGCAAAGGCCCAAACTGAGGAAAAGATAGCCAACTCAGTTAAGAAGGGGGATAAAACCTTTTTATAGGTACATCAGCGAGCATAGAAAGACAAAGGAAGGGATAGTGAGGCTGAATAGAATGAACAGTGGGTGGGCAGAGGGGGACAGTGAAAAAGCAGGAATACTGAACGAATATTTCTGCTCAGTATTCACAAAAGAGGAGGGGGAAGTGCCTAATCCAGTTAACAGAAGCACTCTTGATAGGGGGGTCGATCCCAGTCCTTTCACAGAAGAAAGGGTACTGCAAGAACTCCTAAAACTGAAGGTGGACAAAGCAATGGGTCCTGATGGAATTCACCCCAGAATTCTAAAAGAATTAAGGGAGGAACTAGTGAAACCACTGGCTACTCTTTTAATAAATCATGGGAGGATGGTGTGGTACCCGAGTTGGAGGAGAGGCGGATGTGATTCCCTTCACAAAAGTGGGTCCAAGACAGAGGTAGGAACTACAGACCTGTCAGTCTGACCTCTGTGGTAGGGAAAGTGATGGAGTCACTTCTGAAGGAAAGAATAGTCGAGTACCTAGAGGCCAGTGGAGCACAGGACCCAAGGCAGCATGGGTTCACAGCGGGAAGGTCATGTCAGACGAATCTAATAGATTTCTTTGACTGGGTGACCAAAGTAGTAGACCAGGGAGGGGCTGTGGACATGGCCTACCTAGACTTTAGCAAGGCATTTGACACAGTCCCACACAAAAGATTAATAGTCAAATTAACCAGTCTGGAGTGGGTCCCAGGGTGGTAGCCTGGGTAAAACATTGGCTGGACAACAGGACACAGAAGGTAATTGTAAATGGAGTCCATTCTGAAGAAAGGGGGTTACTAGTGGGGTACCGCAGGGTTCAGTATTGGGTCCAGTCCTTTTTAATGTCTTCATCAGTGACATTGCAGAGGGACTGGAAGGAAAAGTATGCCTTTTGCAGATGACACAAAATCTGCAACAGGGTTGATACACAGGAGGCGTGGAAAGGATGAAAAGGGACTTGGCAAGGTTGGAGGAATGGTCAGAAGTATGGCAGCTAGGATTCAATGCAAAGAAGTGCAAAATAATGCACCTGGGAAACAAGAACCCAGGGGAAGAATACACAATGGGTGGAGAGGTAGTAACAACAACAAAAAAGGAAAGGGACCTGGGGGTAATCATATCAGATGACCTTAAGGTTAGCAAGCAATGTGAGAAGGCAGTAGGGACGGCTGGGGGTATACTGGGATGTATAGGGAGAGGCATCAGCAGCAGAAAACAGGAAGTTGTTATCCCTCTGTACAGACAGTTGGTGAGACCCCATCTGGAGTACTGTGTCCAGTTCTGGAGACCCCATCTCTGCAAGGACATAGACAGGATAGAGGCAGTCCAGAGGAGGGCAACTAAAATGGTGCAGGGTCTGCAAGAGAAAGCCGTATGAGGAGAGACTAAAGGAGCTTAATATGTATACCCTTGAGGAAAGAAGGGAGAGGGGGGACATGATAGAAACTTTTAAGTACCTCAGTGGAATCAACAAAGTCCAAGAGGGTAGCATTTTTCAGAAAAAGAGACTTGCAAGAACAAGGGGACACAATTTAAAGATAGAAGGAGGGCGGTTCAGGGGCAATGTGAGGAAGTATTATTTCACAGAGAGGGTAGTGGATGCATGGAACAGCCTTCCTGAGGAGGTTGTGCGGTCTAAAACTGTGGGAGAATTCAAGAACGCATGGGACAGACATAAGGCAATTCTTGTGGGGGGTAGGAAGAAATAGGCTGTTGGTTAACTAGGATCTGCAGCCTATCCTGTAGGTAGGGAAATGGGCAGAGTAGATGGGCCTAGCGGTCCTTATCTGCTGTCAAAGTCTATGTTTCTATCTATGTTCAGCGCCTGGAGTCTATAGGGGCAAAGACTGGACGCACTAAGAGGAAAGGCCTTCCTCCTGACCTGCAGAGAATGGTAGACAGCTTGGTGCAGCTGGCAGGCTCATTCCAGCTGCATGCCCCAGACCAGTGAGGCATTTTTCTACAGTTGCTAGGGCACATGGCTGCAGCAACAGCAACAGTGTCAGGATCAAGATTCCAGAGGAGACGCATTTAGTTCCATCTCAGGTCTCACTGGTCCCAAAAAGAGTTTCCCTGTCAAAGATGGTCCCAGTCACAAGAATCCTGCTGCAAGCTCTGCAGTGGTGACAGGAAGAAGACAACCTTAGGGAAGGTGTGCTTTCCCCAGCTGCCACCAGCAGCAGTCTTAACAACCTATGCCTCACTTCTAGGGGAGCACACACTGCTTTACATAAAGCCTGCTGGAGCTCAGGGCAGCTTTGTTGGGCATTCAGTCCTTCACTCCAATGCTTCAAGGCAAGGTGGTTTAGGTCAGGACAAGACAATACAACCACAATGTACTACATAAACAAGCAAGGGGGCACAAAGTTGTCCCTACTGTGCACAGAAGCCATGAAAGTGTGGAGTCTTAACTCACTCCCTGGACATCTCCCTCTCAGCTGTCCACCTCCCAGGGAAGGACAATGTCCTGGTGGATGCTCTCAGCAGGATCAACTAAAACCACCAGGAGTACAAGTGGTGATCAGGAGGTGGGGTACCCCAGAGGTGGACCTCCTCACAACCCCAGACAATTACCAGCTACCACAATTCTGTTGCAGGCCTCTTGCAGGGGGCACAGTCCCTCTGGATGTGCTGCTGTTGCATTAAATAGGGAAGTTCCTGTATGCCTTTCCTCCATTTCCCCTGTTGCTCCGAGTGCTGATCAAGCTCAGGGTTCACTCAGCGACAATGATCCTAATTGCTCCAGATTCGGCCAGAAGACCATGGTATTTTCTACTGCTGACCATGTCAATTTCCAGGCCAATCTCTCTGCCCAGGAGGCACAACCTATTAACCTCCTTGCAGGGCAGGGTTCTTTATCCCAATATCTGGTCTCTCAGGCTCAGGGCTTGGATCTTGAGGACTTAGAGTATTCGAACTTGCACATTTCTATAGGGGTGCTGGAGGTTCTTAGGGTTTCTAGAGAACCCTTCTACCAGTGAGACTTACACCTTTAAATGGAAGACATTTTTCCATTTGGTGCCAGAAAAAGAGAGAGACTGCTGCCAGACTGACTTGTCAGTGATCCTATGATATATGGCACACATTTTTCTCTTGGCCTTAGGACTTCCACCCTCAAAGTACAATTACCAGCTGTCTCTGCTTACCTCTCAGCTGGTAAGGGGTCATCTCTGGCAGTTAATTGAGTGTTTAGCAAGATCTTACTTTGAGATACAGCTCTTGCAGCAGGTTACACCATTAGGACTGAAGCTGGCAGGCGCCAAGACCCCACGGAAATGTTCTAGCTAGCAGTCTTCAGCGGGGACCGCCTCCGACGTCGGTCTCGCTCCCAACGTCAGGCATAGTACATAAGGAGGCGGTCCCTCCATAATCCTCAGTTCTTTTCCCGCTGTCAACTCACCAGTATCGGCCTCTCGGTCTCCTTTCTAGCGTACGACGACTAACAGAACTACGAAGAATTTCATCTCTTTTTTGGCTCTGCTCAACTGATGTCCTCTCCAACTCCTCCTTTAGAGGGTCACCACTCAAAGTGTGCCTGCAGCAAACAGATCCCCTTCAAGGATCCCCATTCATCCTATGTGCACTGCCTAGGCCCAGACCACGACACCAAGGCCTACTCCTTTTGCCAGGGTTTTAACAGCTGCACCAGGATCCGTCGTCAGAAGGCACTTCAAGCATTTCTCTTAGAAGAGAAGCTGAAAAGCATGGACCAGGAACCTTCCTCCTGGGGAGAATCTTCAAGCAAATCCCATAAACACCGGGACAAGCACCGGGAAAAGGCGAGGTCCAGGTCTCCTACATGGCCCTCAGACTCCCGAAGCGCCGGCTCTAAATCGGACCGCTCTCCCTCCAGGGCTCGGTCGCAACCTCCCCTGGTCCAGGTCAGGTCCTCCAGCGGTTCTTCATCGCTCCAGCCTCTGAAGACTTCGAGGCCCTCGGCTTCTTCAACACCTTCCAAGGCCTCTTCGAAGTTGAGTGAGCACCACAAATCCTCCTCCCGTCGCTGGGATACCGACTCCAGGTCAGTCTCCCAACCACCCTGAGGTCAGGATCCGGCGCCTCACAAAACTAAGGACCTGACGTCCCTCAAACGGACGTTGGACCCGAAGTTGGCCTACCACCCATCAGCCAAACACCCTCGGCGCTCACAGGAGCTGATGACACTGAGACACCCATCGCCGGCCAGGAGTTCACCAGGTCCGAAGACATTAGCCAGGGGACCGACATCGGCTACCACGGAGCGGAAGACCGCACCTCCGTCACCGGCAGACGCTGATCGGAGAGACTCTACAGAGGAGGACGCCACACAGCCTGAAGACCAGGTGGATGACATCGAGGACTCTGGGCTCCCAGGGGAACCCTCCCCAGAGTGGGAGACCCCCGGGGAACCGACGCCCGACCTCAGTGACAGCCCACCGGCGCCAGGTCCATCATCGGGCATGAACCTTGCGGAGGTAAAGGAGCTCTTTACCTTTTGGTGGGACACCATCAAGAAGGATGTGGTCCCTGCACATCCTCCTCCTACTACTACTCCTACTAATCCTCCTACTCCTTCACTGCCTACGTCCCCTCCTCCACCTAAGGGGCCCATAGGACCACCTCCATCCCCCAAGGAGCAAACTCCACCTCCTAGGGGTAGATCTTCTGACAGGAGAAGGCCTCCCTCCAGATCTCCCACAGGGTCACCCAGCCCCAAAAGACCCAGACGACGCCGGTACTCTCCGTCGGGGGAGGAGTCCAGGTCGGATACGTCAGAGTATTCCAGATCACCTTCTCCTCTCAGCATTCCCTCTCCTGACCCACACGACCTACCCAGGTCTCCTCCGGATGATCCCTCCTTTGCTGAGATCATGAGGCACATCCAGGAGAACATGGGGTGGGATGCTGAGGAGCTTGACCCCGAGCGACAACGCCTTGCCCACTACCTTCGGCAAAAAGACCTGAAGCCTGTGGTAGTGCCGCCCTTGATGGATACCTTTGGGACGTCACCAAGGCTGCGTGGAAATGTCCGCATTCCTCTCCCATGGTGCTGAAGAAAGCTGACCGCCTATACAAGGCCCCTAGGGAGGACCAGTATTTGGCAAACCACCCACTGGCTGATTCCCTGGTCATCACTGTTTCATGTGACCGGTCTCAGAGACCACAGCATATGAGCACCCAGCCACCGGACCAGGAATCCAAGCAACTGGATGCCCTGGGAAGGCGCATGTACGTGGCTGCTACTTGCGCCAGCAGGTCACTGAACTATCTGACCCATATGGTTCAGTTCCAGAACGCCCTGTGGGAACAGGGCCAGGACCTGATTGAAAAGCTTCCCGATGGCGACCAAAAAAGTGGAGCTCTTAAACCTCCTCCTCACTGGGTCAGATGTGGGGACCCAGGTGCACAGAGCCGCATATGATTCTGCGGACTCTTCAGCCAGAGCTGCAGCCTCAGGCGTGTGTCTCCGGAGACACTCTTGGCTCCATGTCTCCAGATTTACCCCAAACGTACAGAAAAACATTCTAGATGTCCCACATAACAGCGAGGTCCTGTTTGTTGAAGCCTCAGAGAGTTATCACCAAACTCCAGGATGCAGGGAAGGCAGTCCGATCTGTACAAGCTATGTACAGATCTAGGCCCAGTTCCTTTCGTAGGAACCAGAGCTGTTTTTGGCCGCGGCAAAAGGCAACAGCAACGTTCCGGCCAGCAGCAGAGGGGCACGTTCTCACGCAAGGCCCAGGCCAAGTTGTCCCCAGGCAGAGGCCAACGATTCTCAAAGTCGGCCCAGCTCGCAGGGACAAACACTGCCACAGCATGACTCCTTCCCGGCCCCTGCCCCTCCTCAGGATCAACGGGCAAAGAAAGTCGGGGGTCGCATCGCACGCCACCTTTCAGGGTGGCAATCGATCACCACTGACAGGTGGGTTCTACAGCTGGTCAAAAATGGCCATTACATAGAGTTTGTAGGCAGTCCACCTACAAGACCTCCCCTGCTTTCCCATTATTCGGGTCAGCATGCCCTGCTCATACAGCAGGAAGTGCTCGCGCTTCTGGAAAAGGAAGCCTTAGAGCGTGTACCAGGGAACCAGAGAGGACTAGGGCACTATTCTCACTTCTTCCTGGTTCCAAAGAAAACAGGGGACCTCCATCCAATACTGGACCTCAGCGACCTCAATCTTTCAGTCGCTTACAAGCGCTTCTGCATGGTGATCCTCCCGGGCCTAATTCCCATGCTGAAGCAGGGCACCTTTCTGGCATCCCTGGACATGCAGGACGCCTAACTGCACATTCCTATTGCTCAGGCGCACCGGAGGTTCCTGCACTTCGAGTTTCAGGGCCACCATTATCAGTTCCAAGCTCTTCCCTTCGAGCTGTCATCAGCACCTCAGGTATTCATGAAGTGCATGGCGGTCGTAGCCGCGTCTCTGAGGAGACAGGGCCACTACGTGTTCCCCTACCTGGACGATTGGCTTCTCATGGCGCCCTCCCGGGAGGCCTTGATGTCTGCCATCCACTGCACCCAGTCTGTGTTCGAGACTTTGGGCATTCTCATCAATTACGAGAAGTCATGCCTGGTTCCATCCCAGATGCTGCAGTGCATTGGAGCAGTTCTGGACACCATCAGAGGGAAAACTTTCCTTCCCACGGACAGAGTGGAACACATCAGATCCCTCATCAGGGAGTATTCGGTGAAGAAGACTGTCCCAGCCAGATTGGTCCTTTGCCTGCTCGGACACATGACTGCGGCCATTGCAACAGTCCCACTAGCACGTCTCCACATGCGGATAACCCAGTGGATGTTACGGGCACAATGGGACCAAAGGCAAGACCATCTGCAGCACCCAATCCGAATCACGAGGACCATAATTTGAGATTGGCAATGGTGGCTTCATCCAGGGAACCTCTTGGCGGGAGTCCCTTTTACAGCACCGTCCCCAACTGTGACTCTCTCCACAGATGCCTCAGGGCTTGGGTGGGGAGCACACCTCGATGGTGTTCGGTCTCAGGGCCTGTGGACAGCCCAAGAGTCTCATCTCCACATAAACGTACTAGAGATGAGGGCAGTCCTTTACGCTCTGCAGGCCTTCCAGTTGGAGATTCCACCGGGTACACTTCTGTTACAAACAGACAATTCCACAGTGATGTATTGCCTCAACAAACAAGGAGGCACCCACTCCTACCCGCTTTGCAGGGAGCCATGAGAGTGTGTGGGATTGGGTCTTGCAACATGGCTCAAACCTTATTGCAGTTCATGTTCCTGGAGTGGACAACGTCATCGCAGACAGCCTGAGCTGCACTCAGGCCAGAGTCCATGAATGGGAACTACTCCAGGAGGTGGCAGAAGATCTGTTTCGCAGATGGGGTACTCCAGAGTTGGACCTCTTTGTGGCCCCATACAGCGCAAAACTGCCCAATTTTTGCTCGCTAGATCCAGGGCTTGGTGTTTTCTGGTGAGATGCGTTGTCCCTCTCCTGGGCAGGCAGATTCCTCTATGCCTTTCCTCCTTTCCCGTTGATCCAGAGAGTTCTTTTAAAGCTTCACAGGGAGCAAGCGACGCTTATCCTGATTGCACCCTTCTGGCCCAGACAGATCTGGTTCCCTCTCTTGCATCAGCTATCCCGGGAACCTCCAGTGCCTTTGCCAATCAGCTCCCATCTACTGTCTCAGGAGGCGGGTCCCTTAGTCCATCCGGACCTACGTTCACTGAACCTGTATGCTTGGCTCCTAGAGACATAGCCATGATGTGATACGGGGTCTCGCAAGAAGTGGCAGATGTGCTTTCTGCCACCAGAAAACTGGCTACCCACACAACCTATGCCATGAAATGGCGCAGGTTCTGCTTGTGGGCTCAAGCGCACGGCTTTCCGCCTTTGGGACTGTCCAGAGAAGCTGGTACTGGACTACCTGCTTTCCCTTTTCCACTCTGGCCTGGCTTACTCCTCGATTAAAGTGCACCTTTGTGCCATTTCAGCCTACCATGCCCCCGTAGGCCAATGCACTGTGACCCAGCTGGACACAACTCGTGCCTTCCTGAGGGGCGTCCTCCATCTTAGGCCTCCAATTAAGGATCCAATCCCTCCATGGGACTTACCCTTTGTCCTGGAGCAGCTCACGCTGCCACCTTTTGAACCAGCCGCGGACTGCAAGCTACGTTTTCTCTCTTGGAAAACGTTATTTTCAGTTGCAGTTACTTCTGCCAGAAGAATTTTGGAAATGCACGCTCTTATGTGCAAAGAGCCTTATTTGGTTTTCCACCAGGACAGGGTATCCCTCAGGACTAACCCCAAATTTTCGCCTAAGGTGGTCTCAGCTCTCACCCTTAATCAGGACATCGATCTGCCAGTGTATTTTCCGAAATACTCTAATCGAGGAGAAGCCCTTCTGCACACCTTAGATGTGCATAGATGCCTCAGATACTACCTGACCAGAACCAAACAGCACTGAAAGTTGGACCAACTTCTCATCTCCTTTACCCGCAGGATGAAGGGAGCTCCTGTCTCTAAGCAGTCGCTATCTAGGTGGCTCATCCAGTGCATTACTTTCTGTTATCAGAAGCGCAATAATCCCTTACCGGGCGCGGTCAAGGATCATTCCACCAGAGGGGTGGCTACTTCCTTTGCGGCATTGAAGAACGTCTCCACCTTAGCTATTTGCGCTGCAGCTACTTGGAGCTCTGTGCATACCTTTATCAGGCATTACAGTCTGGACATTGCATCAAGGCAAAGAGCAGGGTTCGGTCTAGCTGTCCTTCAGGGACTTCTGTCCTAGGCTCAAGATGTCTCGAGGTCTCTACCTTCCTCCTCCCGATGGTGCATGATTGCCATTACTGCTTGGAAATCAGTCCTAATGCTGTAACGTGCTGCAAGAGCTGTATCTTGAAGTAAGATAGTACAGTTACGTAAGAACTTACCGTAACAGTAGATCTTCGAGAACAGCTCCTGCAGCAGGTACTTTCCCTCCCACCATCCCCGCTGGAGGTAGGTCGTAGTCAGACTCCCATCTCATAAGATGGGACATTTCCTAGTGCCTTGTTTTGCCATCTGATGGCGGATCCTCGGTCTCCCCTTCTGATGTCATCCAGTGGCCGGGAGTCTCTGGCAGGAGAACTGAATATTATGGGGGGACCGCCTCCTTATGTACTACGCCTGACGTCGGGGGCGGGACCGATGTCGGAGGCGGTCCCCACTGAAGACCGCTAGCTAGAAAATTTCCATGGGGTCCTGGCGCCTGCCGACTTCAGTCCTAATGGTGTAACTTGCTGCAAGAGCTGTTCTCGAAGATCTACTGTTACGGTAAGTTCTTACGTAACTGTACTTTCTTCAAGGGTCTCATGCATTTGCATTCCCTCACAGGGAACATACGTCAGCATGGGACCTCAATATATGCATTGGCTGGCTAATGAAACCACCATTTGAGCCCATGTCTTCAGCAGAGCTTAGGTATGCAGCATGGAAAACAGTGTTCCTGGTAGCCATCACCTTAGCTGAGAGCATCAGTGAGCTCCAGGCCTTGTCCACTGAGTTAATTGCATGTCAGTTCATAGGGACAAGATAGTCCTCAAGACTAACAGAAACTTTCTGCCCAAGGTGGTTTCGGACATCTACCTAAATCAGTCCATTACTTTGCCAGTCTTTATTTCACTGACCACACTAGTTCAGGGGAATGTAGCCTGCACAGCCTAGATATCAAGAGAGCTATAAGCTACTACTTGGGTCACACAGTCACAGGCAGGTGAGCACTCAGCTTTTCCTGACCTATGGAGAAGTAGAAAAGGGCAAGCTTGCCTCAAAGAGGTCTATTGCCCGCTGGATGGTGGCTTGTATTCAGTTCTGCTACAGCAAAGTAGGTAAGGAATCCTTGTAGGCCTTAGGGCTCTCTCTGCAAGGGGTACAGCTGCTTCAATTGCAGCTGCAGGAGATATTCCTTTGTTGGAAATCGGTAAAGCAGCTACCTCGAAAACAGTTCACACCTTTATCAAGCACTACAGCATGGATACCCAGGCCAGAGGTGATCCCTGGTTTGGCACAGCAGTACTGCAGAGCTTGTTTCCTAAAGAGGTTCTCTAACCTCCTCCAAATGTACTGCTTGAGCAGTCTGCATATGTCAGAATACAGTAAGATTTCCTGGGGTTTGAAGAAAACATTACTTACCATAGAAATCTTGTTTCTTCTAAGGGAATCTTACTGTATTCTAAGCTCCCACCCTACCTCCCCTGCTGGAACCTATGGGCACTGCAGCACAGCTGTCCACGCTGTTGTAAACCCATGAGTGGTTCTGTTGTTGGGCTTAGTGACTTGAGTCTTAGTGTAGCCCACATTTTCAACTGAAGAGGATTGTTGGTTGTCATTTATTTAGTTAATTGTTAAAGTTGATATAGATAGCTTGTTAGTATTCACACTCCGTAAGAATCTGACAGTTGTAGAATGTTTACCAGGGATAGTGGTTTGAAAACCAAGCATGAGCCTAGCATTCTATCATTAGCATAGGTTCTATTAACCATTTGAGCTCCGGGGCAGTACTATGGAAGGACAATACTGCATATGTCAGAATACAGTAAGATTCCCTTAGAAGAAACAAGATTACTATGGTAAGTAATATTTTCTTCTTGGGCCCACCTTCCCTGCTGTCATCCCTGGCATACAAACCACCCTCCTGCATGCATTTGGGTCCCCTTTCCTTCCCTTCCCCAGTGAATACCCCTAATTATGGAGTCCCCTATGATTGCTACCCTTCCATCCCCTGCACCCATGCTCCACGTTCTTCCTTTCTTACCTTTGGTACTAGCTGCTTCCCCACCTAAATGCTCCCTCTGCACCCTGGTGAACTTATCTCTACATCCACAATTTATCCCCTTAACTGTTTTTCCATCTCCCACTCTACCACTCCCCTTCTGGCTATCTGTGTCTGTTTTCAGTTCTGTTTTTCCTCCCCAATTCCTTTCCTTTTCTCTCCCTCCCCCCTTCTCCTCTCCATTTTGCCTGCCTCCTCTTCCCTGCCCACCCTGATTAGTTTCCTCTCCCTTCCCCTATACTCCTACTGTCAGTCCTGGCTCAACCTAACCTACTACCTCACCTCCTGCTGCCCCCTCCCTCCTTCCAGACAGTGGTGCAAATCTATTCAATAAAGGCACCCTTTTAGAATTTCCCACCCTTGATGCTACTCTCCCATTCCCACCCCTTCCCCTTATCACCTGCCATTCCTCCACCCTGGGCTCCCTAGTATTCTGAGGAAGAGATATTCCTGTGTACTGGGTACTCCTCCCCACTCCCATCCCCTGCCTGATGCCCTCACTCCCCTGGGCATCACCCTTCTGCCTTTCCCTCCACTGCTCTGCTCCTCTGACTTCCCACACCATCCTCCCCAGCTCCCATCTGAGCAGCCTTATTTCAGCCCTTAGCTGCTCCAGGCTGTTAAACACAGGACATCCCCCTTTCCTCCACAACACCCCCAGAAAGACTGCTGCCAGCAAAGCTATTGCAGTTTACCACTCTTCTGCTTCCCATACATGTACCTATTCCCCCAAATTCTCCCAGCCCAGCTTCTCCTAGCCTCCAGTTATACATAACTATAAAATAACTACAATAACTGGGTTCATCTTTTTCCCATAGGGAAACCGTGGCATAATTTGCCGTTATAAAGGAGCGTTTATAATGGCAGACATGTGCACGGTTTCCCTTACTCTGTGCATGCCCCGCTGCAGGTCTTCTCTTCAGACCACTGGCCATGCATTTTTTTCTTCCCGGGAGACTTAACTGCCACTTGGATTCGGAGGTAAGTAAATTTGAAATAGAAAACCTGCAGCAAGGGGAAGGGGGAGGAGTTATCTTTTTACTGCCGAGGGAAAAAAAGTTTTTAAAATAAAGAGAAAACAGCACCACAGACCACATCCTGAAATGAAAAAGAGCTGCAGAGCACTGCAGAACCTACATTCATTTTATACAATTGCTGTGGCAAAAAAAGTCAAACCTAGCAATTATATAAAATAAAAATATGGGATGGTGTGTTAAAACTTGAGTTTACACACACCCTCGGGGTTAGATACTAACAAACCCTGGTGTGTGTGTAAACTTCACGTTACACACACCACCCCATACTTTATTCTATATATAAAATTCAAAAATATATACATTTCTATCTCACTTTACCTTGCATACAGATGCAATGCCTTCATTTTGAATAGTTTAAAATCAATAAACACACACACAGACACACACACACATTACAGTCTGCTATGCATACCTTTCAGCCTCTCAGCATTAAAAAATCACACCACTGGCCTTCAAAAATTGTAGCAAAGGGCCAGCATGTGTAGCACTTTCTTATTTTAAACAATAATATGTCTGCAGATAGTGGGCCCCATATAGTTAGTGAAAAGGAATGTTTCTATCAACTTAGTTCAATGATTTAATAGTTTGTATGTCCAGAAATAGCTCTAACATTGTGAGGAACATCAGTAAACCTATGTAGAGCAAGGGTAAATTTGAGTGTGAAAATCATAGCACTATGCAAAATTCATAGCAGTTGAGAGGCATGCTGCTATGTTTGATGGTACTAGCTCTTTCAGATGGGGCTTTCTAAGTATACAGTAATAGGAACTTAGGAAACACACTTGCTGAGTAATATAAATCATCACTTGTAAACTGGGGGTGGGGACTGTATGCATTCTCCCTTCTGCACAAGGAAACAACACAGTCTCCAAGTCATTACAGTTTCCGCATAAGTTGTCACTGACATTTTTATTAAAAAAAAAATTGCGTTTTTTCCATCCCAATAATTTACGGAAGAGCTTGGCTGCCAAGTGGTACAATTCTAATTCTGAGCACACTTTGTGTACTTATGTTTCATTACATGTAATGGCGCATTATATACTTCCATCTCATCACATCAGTGTGATTATATTCCAGCTGAGCATCCAACAGTGAAGGGATATGGGGGGAGAAAACAGCAATCTACTGTCCGTGAACCATGTTTATTTTATTGCATGTAATGATTCAATTATTAAAAAAAATGTTATGGAATTGATGGCACTCACTGAGTTGAATTCCCAGCCCTCCTAAGCGTATCAGGCTTGGCTGAGCTTAGCAGGTAGACTGGAAAAATGTTCCCTTTTATTCATTCACCTTACAGGATTTATCACCTAGAATTTCAAAAAAGCATTCAGTGAAATTTAATTGGGTGTGTTTGATGCAATAATTGTGTTTGGTGCATTCTGCTTTCCCTATGTTTAGAACCGAATCAGTATGCACACTAGATCGTTTTCATTGTAAGATTAAAATTGATGGGCCAGCCCAACAACCACTTATCATGGGGGGACCCAGGTTCATATCCCAAGATCAGAATCCCGGTTGATGCTGGCAGAGACTGAGCTCTTTCCATGGGATGCACACCCTTGCTGGAATAGGTCCATCACACCTACTGATGTATAGCTGGCTTCTCTTTTCCAGTGGGGCAGGAGTCATGCATGGTGGACACCCCCATCCAAATTCATCCATTGATGCTCAATAGGGCTTTGGTGTCTGACCCCTAAGTTGGCATCATAAAACATATCTGATTGATCTTGTCATTTACTGTGTTTGCTGAATGCAACCCAACTCCTGCTGTACTGTGCTCACGCTGAATGCCATGGTCAGCAAGCAAGAGAGGAGAACAGCATGAGTTAGATGCTGCATGCTACAGATGGCGGGAAGCAGTAGGATCAGGGGTCCATTCTGAATTTTTTAAAGGGTGGTAGCAGTTTTGTCTAGGGGTAGTACTTTCCACAGAAAAATGTAAAATATTCCCTTTTAAAACTCATTAATGTAGGCTTAAACAGCTACTGCTTTCTGCTAAGGGGCTTGCTACTTCGCTACATTGCTGGTTCAGTACTGGGCAGGATCAACCAGATAAGTTTTATAATTAAGAAATGCATGGGTTTTATTCACGGGGAGTTTAAAAGCTAGATGGGGATGTTGGGTTTGAAGCTATATTGAATGTTTGTAGAAGGGGGGGCTGTGCCTTCAAATTAAACTTCCACATAAATCAAGTCATAAAACAATAAAATATGGGAGACTGGTACTTTTTTGTTGTTTGTTTACTGATCCTTGGTTTATGATAACCAGATAAACTGCCTGAGCTTCGCTCTTGTAGTTTATGAGGTCATCACCTGCATGGAAAGGAACTACTTACTGTATGATGCATTAATATGGAAACTATATCTAAATGTATCTGAATTTATACACCAGTGGACATAAAAGTGGCAATCTATCAAATGATATCCTTTTAGCTAACCTAAGTATATCATGATATCTTGATAAATGTCATAATTTATATCTTGAAGGTTAGTTTCATCACATTGGAGTACTCAATCAATCAGACAGCAGCTTTCACAATTCTGATGACATGAAAATTGCCTAGTGCAGCACCAAAGCCAACAGTTGAGTAAATTGATGCCTGTATAAATCTGATATGCAATGGTGTGACTCAAAATATGCAGTTTATCATCACTTGTGAGAGAGTAGGATTTTCGTAACTCATTCTCTGCTCTGCCACTCATGAGTTGTGGTCCTTCTTCCTCATACTTGAAGATAAAATCAGATTTTGAGTCATGCCATTGCATAGCCCATATATGTCTCAAACATATTTCAGGCTGGTCAAGTGGCATGGAGGGCTGAGGCACTGACTGTCTCACCTCTTGCCATACCAGCATCCCTTGTTCGATAACAGAGCAGGGTTGCTTGTGGGCTGGCCAGAGGAGAAAGGATTGACATCCGCAGCACAGGTGTCCTCCCTCAGGGGGGTGACTGTGTCCCACTGCTCATCTGCCACTGGTAGGAATCTGGGCAGCAGTGCAAGAGGACTACACAGAGGGAAGGACCCCCCACACAGAACGATGGGGGCACCTCTGTGGAGGTAGACTACCCACATCACATACATTGCACGGGTGGCGAGCACTGAGTAGACAATGGTGTAAAATCCCCCAATTTCAGGATGAATCCTGATCCCCTGCAGGTCCCGCACCAGTGACCTTGCACCTCCATGAAGATCCTATAGTAGAGGACAAAGTGGAGTGAGAGCTCCTGAGAAGCCGGGTGGCAGGGCTGGCGGGACCAGTTGGATGGGGGCACTTGGGAAGAACAGCACACAAAAACTATAAATAATAAAAGCATATTTCAAATATATTTACATTTTTGTGATTTTTTTTTCAGATATTTGCAGACTCTAGTAGACTGGTGGTTGTGCAAAGCAGGATGACCAGTATGGTCAGAGGATTAGAGCATCTAATGTATGAGGAAAGGATAGGGGGCCTAAATTAGTTTTTATTGGAGAAAGGATGACTTGGAGGGGATTTATCCTAACAAATAAAGCCATTCAACACCCTGAACTATTACAGATGGTATGCCTAAAATTGAAGGTAAACATGCCAAATTACTAGGAGTCACACATTTTCACTTGAGTGACATCATTTCAATACTGAGAAATGATGTACCTTTTTCACACAAAGGCAAGGCAAATGTTATTTTTCCAGGTGCCTAATCCCAGAGGCTCTGGGTGCCGTATACATAATTACAAAACTAACAGTAAAATCAAACAAATACATAAATTGCAGCTCTAATAAATTAACAGGCCATATAAATAAGCACGATCTAAGCTAAAATCAGTCACTAAAAGGGCTATCCCAAAGATGTGGTCTAATAAATAGTGTCTGGGAAGGCCTGACTAAACAGGAGGGTCCTGAGGTGGGCCTTGAATACTTCAACTGAAGGGACCTCCCCTACAGATGGAGGAAGTGAATTCCACAGGATAGGGCCAGCGACACTAAATGCTTTGTTGCCGGCAGTGCGGATTGAGATAACAGGTGTAAGAAGGTCTGACAAGTATCCAGGGCCCAGCCCATATAGGGCCTTAAAGGTGAGCAAACTAACCTTGAAGAGGATCCTCCACTTGACCGGCAGCCAGTGCAGTTCGCGCAGCACCGGGGTGATGTGGCAGTATTTCGACTGCCACATCAACCTGGCAGCTACGTTCTGCACTAGATGCAGCCAGTGGAGGGTACCTCCTGAGACCCTAAGATAGAGTGCATTACAGTATTCGAGCCTAGACATCATGAAGGCATGCACCAAGATGGGGAGGTCCATGGGCTGAACTAGGGGCTTGATCTTGGCAATATTCTTAAGATGGTAAAAGCTGATCTGGACAACGGATGACACCTGGGTTTCAAATGTCAATCTGCTGTCAAAGGTCACACCAAGATCACACACCCTGGCTTAAAGGAAGCCTTCAATGGCACAGACCACAGAAACAACCCTGTTGCTGCACCGGAGGCCGCCCTATCACACCCTCTATTCGACTCCACCACCAGTACCTCCAACTTATTGGGGTTCAGTCACAACTAGCTGGAGAGCATCCAGTAATTGATCTTGGCAAGACAATTATTTAGCACTTCCACTGCATTGGATATCCCAGGGACAAAGGAAAAATACAGTTGGGTTATCATCAGCATAACAGTGAAAACCCAGACTGTATTTCCTAATGATCTCTCCCAAGGGCAGCATGTACATGTCAAACAACACTGGTGACAAAATCAAACCCTGAAGTACTTCACACGACAGGAGGGTTGGGGAGGAGGAGAAATTCCCCATCACTACCCGTTGCCTCCTATTCGTGAGATAGGACTCAAACCAACGGATAACAGTGCCGGTGAGTCTACAAAATTCCCTCAGCTGGTTGAGCAACACACAGTGGTCTAACATGTCAAAAGCTGAAGAGAGGTTGAGGAGAATGAGAATTGTCCCCTATTCTTGATCTCAAGCCCTGAGGAGGTCATTGGGCACCCGAACTAATGCAGTTTCCATGCTATGCCTCGCATGAAACACCAACTGGAGGGGCTCATAAAGATCAAAGGCCATGAGATGCTCTTCAAGCTGTTGTGCCACAACCTTCTCAACAACCTTCCTTAAAAATGGGAGGTTGGAGACTGGACAGTATTTCGACTTGACGTCGGGGTCTAACAATGGTTTCTTCAGAAGAGGTCTAACCAGTGCCTCCTTCAAGGCATCTGGGAAGACCCCCTCTGAGATAGAATACTGGATAATCAAGGCGAATATCTGGCCTACAGTGTCGACATATCCTATCAAGAAACGTGTCAGCACTGGGTCTAGTTCACAATATGTGTGCTTCAGCTTGAGGGCAACCCCAATGACCTTGGCCACCCCCCCACTAGTTTAAACTCCCCCCAACTAGGCAGAGTGCTCTCCAGACACTGAAGGTGACAACTGTCAACTACATTGTGGCTCACTGGCAGAGTGCCCTGCCAGATAGTGGACACCCTGTCCGAGAAGAAACAAGCAAACTCTTCACATAAAGCATTGGAAAAGCTTTTTTCTGCTGTAGACAGGTTGGATTTAGCATCTTGTCCACAGTCCAAAAGAGCACCGTTGGTCAATTCTTCCCAGCAGCAATCTCCCTATACAGGAACTCTGCTTTCTTATGGGTGATTGTCCCCTGATACTCACAATTATGGGAGTGCAGGGCCAGTCTATCCACCTCCAGCCCAGACCTCCACCAGCAGCGCTCTAACCTCCAGCCCAAAATCTTCATCGCCTTGAGCTCCCCATCAAACCATGGGGACCTCAAGTGAGAGGATTTGGGTCATACATGGACTGGTGCAAGAGAGTTGAGCGCAGCCGACATCGTCTTATTATAGGTGGCGACTGCCCCGCCTATACCCTCTATGCATGCACTACTCACACTAGATAGATCTGCCATCGCCAGAAATCTCTCCGGGGTCAAACCCCTTAAAGGGTGGTAGCTTAGCATCTCAGCAGGGGGAGGGCTCTCGGGAGGGCCCCCAACGAGAACTCCACTGTGCAATGATCAGACCAAATGACCCAATCAGTCTTGAGATTACTAATCTCAAGACCAAGTGAGAAGACCAGGTTCAACATGTGACTGCCCTGGTGGGTCATGGAAGAAACCTCTTGTGACAGGCCCAGAGATGACATTGTCTGGAGGAAGTTATAACCTAGCCTAGAGGATTCATCATTGGCCAAGACTTTGAAATCCTCCAGAACTAAACATCTGGGGGACTCCAACATCTCACCGACGATGAAGTCAGCTACCTCCTGCAGGAATTCACCCGCCACCCCTGTGGGGGCAGTAAATCAGGAGAATCCTGCAGCCTGCACCTGAACCCCCACATACTGACACACATTCAAAAGAACTTGGTCTTCTCACCTGGTGCACAGTGAAGCCAAGCTCAGATCTAAAACAGATGGCCACTCCCCAGCCCCTGCACTTCACTCTGGGGCAATGCACCATCAAGTACCCAGGGGGGATGGTGGCCTCTAAAGGTGGGCCAGCATCATCACCCACTCAGGTCTCAGTAATGCATGCAAATTCGACCGGGGAAACCAAGTCCGTTATAATTGCGGTCTTGTTCCTGATTGATCTGGCATTGCAAAGCACTGCCCTCAGCGGATTGGTGGATAGTGTAGCCCTTCATAGAATTCATAGAAGAGGATGGGCAAAAGGTTGCCATTCTAAATGATTACGTTTACTTTGTTTTCACTAGGGAGGATGGCATGCCAGAGAGTGACCTCAAAGTGGCCAGGAAGGGGGTCCTGGAGATGAGGCAGACAGTATTTGCAAGCAAAGGGTCTGGAAAGGGCTAACTGCCCTAAAGATAGATAAGGCCTTAGTACTAGATGGAATGCATTCAAGGGTGCTCAGGGATCTGGCAGCAGAACTGGCTGAACTGCTGGTAGGGCTATTTAATAGTTTATTACATATGGGGGTAGTACGGCAGGACTGGGGGGTGACAGATGTAGTTCCACTCCATACTGGGGTTAAGAAACAAGTAGAGAACTACAGACCTGTCAGTCTTGCCTCATTTGTAGGGACGCTGATTGAGTCACTAGTCAAAGACTGCCTTGTGGACTACCTGGAGAGCAGTGATCTCCAAGGTAGTAAACATTATGGGTTTGTGGCAAGAAGGTCTTGTCAGACTATCCTGATAGTCTTCTTTGGCTGGGTGATGAGGGCATTGGATAGTAGCCATGCCATGGATTTACTCTACTACAGCTTCAGCAAGACTTTTGACTTCGTGCCTCACAGATGCTTGCTGAAGAAGATCGATGATCTGGGTGAGGATAGGGCCATAGTAAGGTGGGTAGGTAACTGACTAAGAGGGAGATTGCAGAGGGTTGTGGTTAATGGAGTCAGGTCAGTAGAGAGGGAAGTCATGAGTGGAGTACCACATGGATCTGTTCTGGACTCAGTTCTCCTCAATGTGTTCATCAGCAACATTGGAGAGAGAATCCAGGGCAGGTTGTGCCTTTTCACAGATGACACTAAGCTCTGTGAGAGGATGGATAGCAACAAGGGAATCAGGAAACTACAGAGTGACCTGCAAAGTCTGGAGATGAGGTTTAAGATTTGGCAGTTGAAATTTAATTCCAAAAAAGTGCATGGCGATTCACCAAGGGAGAAAGAACTGAGTACTGGGTGAGTAGGGTAAGACTTAGCACATGACTGTAGAACAGGACCCAGGAGTTATCATCAGTGACACCACAAACAATCAAGCTAGTGAAACAAAGTCTATAGTAAGGCAAACAGGATGTTGGGGTGTACTGGGAGGGGTACTGACAGTAGAAGGAAGAGGTAATACTACTCCTTTATATGTCTTTGGTGAGCCCTCACCTGGAGTACTGCGCCCAGTTCTGGAGTCCTCACCTCAGGAAAGATAAGGACAGGCTGGAGATGGTGCAGCAAAGGGTGACAAAGATGATGCAAGGCCAACAGGGCAGGTCTTATGAGGAGCACTTCAAGTCACTGAACATGTACTAACTGGAGGCCAAAAGAGCGATATGATTGAGATCTTCAAGTTCCTGAAAGGAATAAAGAAGGTGGACTGTGGGGAATTATTAGAAGAAATAGCTGCTTGAGGGTATGAGTGAAAACTGTCAGGAGGGAGGTTCAGGAAGGACATGAGGAAGTATTATTTTACAGAAAGGGTTGTGTGGTGGAACCATGGAACAGTTTACCGGATGAGGTGGTGGATGCTAAAACCATTCATGGTTTCAAGCACGGCTTGGTCAGAATGCATGGCATAGTGGCTACTTGGGATGACAAACACTAGGAGGGGAATATGGGGGTGGAAGGGTAAAGCTAGGACCCTGGATAGATAATAGAGCCTGGGGTCAGATAGGGTACCATGGGCAGGCTGAATGGACCATTGATCTTTTTCTGCTATCATTGTCTATGTATCCTTGTAGTACCAGCATATGTGGCAGGTAGTTTATCAGTGGATGCATTTAAAACAAACTTAGGCAAACATATGAGCTTGGTGGATATTAACAGTTATTTGTGCTAAATAGCCTCAGACAAACTCGACAAGCCTCGTGATTTTCCTTTCTTCTGTACTGCTTATGAACCTACAGTATGAATGTAATGTGAAATATATTTGGAACAATTCTGAAACCACATTCCCATGTTAGTGTTACTCTATTACTCTTTCTTTCCAGGCTTAAAGGTTTTTGGGGTGCATATGTGACAGGGAAATTATATCTACAGAACTGCACTCCACTACTCCTCTTAGTGCTTTCCACCTGCACTCCCCTTCCAATGTAGTTTGCTTCTTTTTTTCTCCTTTCTAGCAAAACATCACTCATTGGGTATTGATTAGTAGTTTTATTTTCATTAGCATGTGCTTAAAACTAACGTGTTAAAAAAAAAAACAAAAAAAAAAGTCTTTTGTTTAAACGTTAAAAGTCCAAAGATAATTATATTACAGTCATTACTGAAAACAATTTGTATTTATATGTCACTTCCAATCTCTTCATTTGTGCTTGATTGCAAAAGTGTTTCTAACACATGTACTTTACCATACTTCATTTATGGCAAGCTGTTTCCTCTTCGTGGCTCTATTGCCTATTCCAAACTCGCTCCATATTCATCTTGTTTCTTTTATTTCATAGTGATTGCACCTTTCATTTGTATCCATTGCCCAAAATTTAGAGACCTACTGGTGTCCACAATGCTTAGCATTCTGCTTACTTCTTGTGTTTGGCTTCCTGTGCCATTACTCCTTCTTTCTGCTTTGGACCAGCCAGCCTCCTCAGTGCTTCTTAGAAGTTGTAAGTTTTTTGGTAGCTGCTCGAGCAGCCAGAAGAAACTGAGACTTACGAGGATGTTGAACGTCTACTTCGCCCTTCAGGAGCCAAGCATTGCAGTGATCAGGTTGGGATGGACCAACGAACCCTGAGTCAAAAGATTGATTGCAAGGAAGTGGTCTCGAGAGTTGCCGACACTGTTGAGTAGAGGAAACTATAGTTGTTTGGCCAGGAGGGAGCAATGAGAATCATCATGGTCCCTGAGACTCAACTGAGGAGAACTCTCTGAATTAAAGGAAGGTGAAAGGGCGAAGAAAGCGCTTGTCCACTGTGAGCCTGAACGATCCTGACAGAAAATGCCAAGGTCTGACTGGAGCAGAAGAGAGGTTTTTGCATTGGTGGATGCAAAGGTCCAGGTCTGGAGTCCCCACTTTCAACAGTGACCAGCCACGGTTGGCCGAGATCACCGAGGGTCTGCCCGCCCTGCTGAGGTGCTCTGTCGCTTTGTACCCGGCAGATATACCGCTGAATTAGAGATCTCTAAGCACCACTCCCACACTCTCATTGCTTCCTGCAAAGGGGATAAGAGTGAGCACGCTTTGCTTTCTATTGGTCACATCACAGTTTTGTGTCTCTGCTTGAAGGAGAATGTCTGTGACAAAGAACATCCTTCAACCAGACGATGAGGCCCCTCTCATCTCCAGACATGTGAGCTGAGTTTCAGCTGAGTCCATACACCTTGGTGGGAGAGAGAGAGACAGTGAGCTCTCTATCCCATTAGATGCTGCGGGTGTGGTGGAGATCTGATGATCCAGAGAGCAAGGGGAATCCTTCCCGGGATTGTTTCTGAGACCACCAGGTGAGAGACCTTCGTGGGGCTCCGTCACCTGATGGATAAGACTGGGGATGAGGTTGGCGACTGATGAGAGCATCCATTGTGGTCCCCTGTGTAACGGAAGCTAGGGGTACAGGAACACTGAGGACGCCATGACCAATATACGCTTGATCGAGAGCTGTATCGATCGGTTCTCCTCATGTAACGGGCCATCTGAAGGATGTCGGTTGCCCTGTCCTCTGGAAGGAAAGCCTTCATGAAGAGGTGTCCAGGAGTCCCTATGAAAAAGGAGTTCTGGGAGGCTGCAGTTGTGACTCTTCAGATTTAGCAGAACTCCTATGGCCTTAAGAAGGCAAGAGGCCGCTTGAATGACTTCCAGAGTCCTTGCTGGAAGGACCTGCTAGGAGCCAATCGCTCAGGTAGGGAACACTGGAGTCCAAGCTCCTGAGATGCGCCATGAACTGCACAACACTTTGTAAAACTCGCTGCATCGTGACAGCCCAAAAGGCAGGACCTGAATTGATAATGCACCCAGATACAAACCTCAGGAATTTGCATGGGTCGGTGGATGGGATATGTTGGAGCCGCCCTGCATATCCAGGGAGGCCAGCCAGTCGTGCTGATGCAGCAAAGGTAACAGGGTACCTAGGGAAATCATTTTGAATTTCTCCCAGGGGAGGAATTTTGTTTTAACTTTCTGAGGTCTAGAATGGGGGGCTTCTCCCAGATTTCTTTGGAACCAGAGTAATGGGAGTAGAACTCTGTTTTTCGCTGATGCGGGGCACCAGTTCTATTGCCCTGTTGTTTAGAAGGCCCTGAGTTCTCGAGGAGAGGAGGTCTGATTGAGAGGTCTCACAACCTGGGTTGTCGCTTGGGAGGGCAGTTCGGGGTTTTCCAAAGACTGAGAGAATAACCCTCGCGACCATCCGAGGCACCCATTTGACCGAGGTTGCGGACTTCACCTGATTGTAGAAGTACATCAGACTCACCTCCCACTGATATGAAAAGTTCCATCCTCGGGCAGTGTGATGGAACTGGGGCCGGCACTATATGTAGTGCTGGGGCTTTAGGCCTCTGCGCTTTTCTGTCTGCTCTTTCTTTTGAGGTTGGCAGGATGGCTTTTATGGAAGCCTCTGCCTCTGCCTCAAAGCGACTGGCGACTATGAAACCTGACGCTACTCATGCCCCTTTGCAGGGGTAGGCGGGGGTTCAGCCAACCCCATGGCCTACCTAGTCTTCTGAGTGGCCTCTAGGGCTTGCTCTACCTGAGGACCAAAAAGATAGGAGCTATCAAGGGCAACGCCATTACCTGCTGCTGAGCATCATTCGTAGTTACAGAAGTACTTGTTGCGAAATATGCTGAGCATAAATACCGCGTGCTGCTGAACGAGAAGCAGTGTCGTAAAGCGTCCATATGCTTTGACCTGTTGATTATTGTTCCACTCCTTGATAACGGTTAGAAGGAGCTCTGACTTGGAGTCGGAATCTGGAAGAGCTCAACCATTCGCTTATAGAGTGCCACAGGATATACTCATACTGAGAAAATAGCCTTGATAGCTGGCAATATGCATACTTGAAGTGGGAGGCAGCAAAGACTCTCTTTACCAATGTATCAATTTTATGAGACTCTTTGTTAGTAGGTCGAGCTGTAGTACTTGAGGAAGAACGACTTTGTCATTCTTGCCAGGACTACAATAGGATCCGAAGGGCTTGGGATGCCAAAATGGGACGATCCTTGGGAGCTGAATATTTCTTATCAATGGATTTAGCCACTGAAGGAATAAGAGCAGGATTATTCCATACCATTTGAGATCATGGGGAAGGAGGGTTGAAGGGAGGAGTCAAACTGTAGGGATCTCCGAGCATGAAGATACTGAGTCTTAATATTTTCCCAGGATCGATGTCCGTAGTCTGGAGAGAAAGAGTGGATCTCAGGTTCCTCAACAGAGACTTAAAGGATAGGTCCTCATCACAGGCCCGTAGCGTGAAGGATCCTGTTTCTCCACTTCATCACCCAACCGAAGGTCTGGGTCAGGCTCAATATCATCTCCTGATAGTCTAGGGAAGGACTGTTTGGACAGGAAAGGAGTGAAAAATAGGAGAAGAAAAAAAGAGCAGATAGAAAGGGAGAGTCCCCAGGGTCCCCGGCCGAGGAGGCGAAGAGAGTCGAAAGCGGTGCCGCGGAGGCGCACGGCAACGGAAGAAGCACGCTGTAACGCAAGCGCACCGCTACGCGCTCGGGCGGTGTCACAGAGTCGCCGGCACCACGGACGGCGCCAGAAGACTCCAGCGTGCGCCAAATCGGGCGCTCGACAAGCGCAGAGCGCTTCACCGAAGGTGCCGAGGTGACCCTCGGAACCTGGAAATCAAGAGAAGGGAAAAACACAGGAGATAAGGGCATCGTGGTGTGGCCCCCGTGCCGCAGCCAGCACATGTGAGGGGGAACACTTTGCCGCTGGAGTCGCTGGCACCGGCGAGGCGCCCACTGACTAGGGAGGTCCAACTGCCCTACCTGATCGCCCGACGAGCCTGAAGGCTCCGGGCAACCGAGCCAGGCAGAAGAACCAACTCCTCCAGCCCATCGCCCATAAGAGCGCCCACTGATGAAATGCTCATCTGGAGCCCTACTCATTGGCGGGTGGGCTCGATGTTGAAGACGGCGGAAACCGAAGTTGGCGACTCGGGCGAGGAGACCGCAACTAACTACGATAACCGACCGCCGACGCGAGACATATCAGAGGGCGACTCGAGTGATGCCTTCTTTTGACCTGTGGCGGTCAAGAAGAGTCGAGGCCGAACGGTGCCGAGAATGCGACCGTTTATTTTTATGCCGGCGGGGGGACCGCCCATCCCCCCGGGCATCGGACTGACCGTTGTCGGAACCCCGCTGAGGAGAAGGGGGCTGACCGGACCCAGCCCGACTGACTGAACAGCTTTCATACGAAGTCTCCCACCGTCCACCTGACCTGCTCATGGTCGTACTCTCGTTCCAGTAGGCCTAGACTTTCTTTACTATGTTAAATTTTAAAAAATAATGAAATAGAATAAAAATTAAGGATACTACTATCGAGATAATATTACAAAAAATAAACTGAAAACTATGCGCTAGTTTGAAGTTTGACTCCCGACAGGCGAGCGACGTTGTCACTGAAGCGCACTCGACGGCGGGAAAAAAGGAACTGAGGCGGTTGGAGGGTCGTCGCCGAGATAGACATTATACAGGAGCCACCGCCATGCGCCATGCCTCGCGAAGGCCATCTCGCCCACCTCCAGCAAAAGTTTGCCTCGATGGGTCCTAGTGCTCCGGCGCAGATCCCACTAGTGTGAATGAGTGGTGGAGACTTATGTCCAGGAAGATATTCTGTTCCGGAAAGAGAGCGCCCAACTAGGAAGGGGAATAAGCCCCTTAGCACCTAGTTAAGTGCTAACACAGATGTGTGTGGGGAGGAGGTAAGCCCTACAGAAGGCAGCTTTGTATAAAAGGATAGAGTGGGAACTCAGTCGGACTCCCTGAAGGCAAGGCAAGAACAACAGCTCAAGGTAAATGAAGTGCCAAAAGCACCAACCAGAAGAAGCTGACACAATATTAATTAATACCCACCAGAGGGAACCTGAATATTGGGGCCAAGCCATATAGGTACGGTCTCTTCAGCTGTGAACTGAACAACATGGCTAAGAAGCCAAGAGGTCACCCCTAGGGGCAATCAGAAAGAGTTCCCACAGGATAGAATAAATCCTACTCGTTCCCCTTTACCTTGAGGAAAAGGGATCCATCCAGAGAAGAACGGAAAATCAAGATAGGTATTTTTTTTTTTGGCTTAAAGGCCAACGAGGAAGGGAGAGAAATGAGTAGGGAGGGGAGACGCAGTAGGAGGCCACTGAGGGAAGGTGGAGGTATCAGTAAGAATGGTGAAGATACAAGAGAAGATCAAGAATTATGGTAGCACGTAATTTTCATATCTTCCTTGTCAATGTTCACCATTCATTACTGCTTGGGTGAGCACCAAGCTCCTCCCCTCCCCAAAGGGGGGATAATAGAAACCCTCAGGGAACAAGGCCCTCAGCCTCCTGCTGGTGGGAAACAGAAGGGGAAGACCCTGGGCTTATCAGACGAGAAGCCTATGGCGGAGGAGAGCTAGGAGATGTCCCCTGGGGATGAGAAGATGGAAAGAGCCCCTGCAGAAGCCTCCTAGCCCTGGAAGAATAAGACGGGTCCCCCGAAAGCAGAGCAAATCACCCTACCGGGCCAGGGTGATAACCTTGATAGACCTGCCTCTGTCCTGCCTAATACAGATCACTGCCCCTGCAGTTCCTAGAAGACATCTCACTGATATCGTGAAGATGCCCTGTTTAGTGTCTTGCCAGCTCCAAGCCTATAGCAGAGAGGGCAATGGCCTGTCTAGATGCTCAAATAAAGCACTGATGCTAGAAGCTGGGATAAGCGTTGACTATAAATGCCTACTGTAGGCAGCATGGTGCACCTGATGTGAGGCAATGCACAGCATCGCACGAGAAGAAGAGAACACCCTACTCCCCCACTGGTCAAACTGTAAGGAATCTGAACCCGGTGGGCGGTCGTGCGCCAGGCGGCGGCACCCAGAGGGAGTTTCTAGGAATGGCAATCCCGAAGGCGGGTTGGGAAGAGAACCTAGAGACTCCAATGGGCCACAATACCTTCTCCTGCAGTCTGCCGGGGCTGGAACAGAGACGGCTGGCGACTGCCAGGAACGGACAGACGCCTCCTGGAAGGGAAAAGGCCAGGACAGTACCATCAAATGCTGGGCACTGAATTCACTGAGGAATTCACGCATCTCCCGTTCAGTATTGTCTCACCTAGTAAAGGAGATATGAAGATCCCTCACCATCCTCGAAGGAATCAAGGATATTCAGTGAAATGAGCATCAGAGGAGAGATGAGCAGGGGTTTCTCTCCCTCCGAGAGAGGAAGACAAGGATGATGGGGAGCTCGAATGTTCAGAGGACTCCCTGCAGGTGGTGGGGATAGGTGAAACACCGCTCATGCACACATCTAACGATGAGGGAAGGCCGCGCCGAGCCTCTGAACGCCTCCCAGGATAACGGTCCTCAGAACTGACACAGCCTGGGAGAGAGAGGATGGCTGCAGAGGAATGGGACAGGGACACCTATGACGAGGCAACTGTCTCTGCTGAGGCTCTGAAATCCAGAAATGGAGCCAGAGCTACGGGTCCCGGACAACAAACCAGGTCGTAGAATGGAACCCCGGGGATGCAAAGCCTGGAAGAGCCTAGTAGGGGATCCTCCCCTGTGACGAACCTGGGGCTGCTTGGGTCCAGAAGGGCAGCCCACAGCAACGCCACCAAAGGGGTCCCTGGTGCCCGAGAGGGAAAGATGGGGCCCAGCGCTACAGCTCCTACCCGCACCCCGAGGGGTGGCAGGTGAAGACCGAGGCGCCTCATCCCGGTCTCTCAACCCCCCAGACTCCGACAACACCCTCCTCCTCTACCCCAGTGACAACCCACCCCGAGCAGGTGCAGCAGCACCGGGAAATGAAAATTACGTACCTACCGTAATTCTTGATCTTCTTGGACGAGTCTCCACCACTCATTCACACTAGTGGGATCTGTGCCGGAGGCACTAGGACCCATCGGAGCAAACTTTTGCCGGAGGGGCCGCGAGAGATGGAGCCGCGAGGCATGCGCGCCATGAGCACTGGCTCAGCAGCGTAATGACTATCTCGGCGGCAGTACCCTCCAACCGCCTCAGTACCTTTTTTACCAGGAGGTGCAGCGCAACTAACGTAAAGGTAAACCTAACCTTAAAAGCGGACATAAGATAGTCGGACGACCCGTGTAAGAAGGGTCAATAAAGAAGTCTTCACAGCCTAAAGATCTGAGGGAGTGAAGACCAACACAGCAGTGAGCTCGGGGGATGGAGGTGGGACGTGTGAATGAGTGGTGAGACTCATCCAAGAAGATCAAGAATTACGGTAGGCACGTGAGTTTTCATATCTTCCTGGACATAAGTCTCCACCACTCATTCACACTAGTGGGAGAGTACCAAGCTGATAATCCCCAAAAGGGCGGCAGGAGAGCCAGAGCTCACGCTGCCTCAGGACAGAAGTCCATTAAGGGATAGTTCTGCCAAGGCGGTATGTCGACTGGCATGAACATCCAGTGCATAATGCTTAACTAAGGTATGCACTGAGCTCCAGGTGATGGCATCGCAGATATCTGCGTAATCGAACATTGAGAATTTCCGCTATAGGATGCCACGCGATCACCTCTAGTAGAGTGAGCTAAACTCTACCTTCTAACTTAACCTGTGCCATGGAATAGCAATGTCAAGACATGCCACCAACCACGATGAGATGCATCTGATAGCGACAGGCTGACCCAGCGGGTCTCGCTGAAGGAAACAAACAATTGCTGAGTCTTGCGAAAATTCTGGTTCTATCTAAGTAGAAGCATGAAGGCTCTTTAACATCCAAGGAATGAAGAGACCGTTCTCCTTCATTTTGGAAGTTGCTAAGTAAGAGGGAAGGACCAGAGGTTGGTTTAGATGGAATTCTGACACAACCTTGGAAGAAATTTAGGATGAGTACTGAAGAACTACTTTGTCCTTATGGAACTACAGTATCAGGAGGGTCCGTAACCAGGGCATGTATCTCGAGACCCTGCGGGCTGAGGTAATGGCCACTAGGAAGGCTGTCTTCCAGGTAAGAAATTTTAACTCACAGGTAGCTAGGGGTTCGAAAGGCTTCCGAGTGAGCATGTCTAGCACAAGGTTAATGTCCCAGGCTGCAACTGGACGTCTTACAGGGGGTCTGGTATGCAGAATTCCTTTAAGAAATCTCTTTACCATAGGTAACTGAGCCAGAGACAAGGAAGAAACCGGCTCATGGTAAGCTGAAATGGCATTAAGGTGAACTTTAACTGTAGAGTACTGGAGACCTGAGTTTGATAGGTCCAAAAGGTACTCCAGAACCTTGTCTGGAGGACAGGAAAAGGGATTCCAAGAGGACTTTGCACACCAGAAGAAAACTTCCACTTAGAAGTGTAAGTTTTCAGTAGCTGGCTTCCGGCAGCCAGAAGGATGTCTGAGACTCTTCGAGAGCGTTGAACCGTTCACTTCTACCTCTTCAGGAGCCAAGCGTGAAGGTGAAGTGACCTCAGGTTGGGATGGACCAACGAACCCTGAGTCAAAAGATTGATTTGGTAAGGGAAGTGGTCTCGGAGAGGTTGCCGACATACTGTTGAGTAGAAGACAACATAGCTGCGAGGCCAGGAGAGAGCAATGAGAATCATCTTGGTCCCCTGAGACTCGAATTTGAGAAGTACTCTCTGAATTAGAGGAAGTGGTGGAAAGGCATAAAGAAAGCGTTTTGTCCACCGCAGCCTGAACGCATCCTGACAGAAAATGCCAGGCCCTGGAGTTTCTGGAGCAGAAGAGAGGCGTTTTACGCTGAGTGGGGATGCAAAAGGTCCAGGTCTGGAGTTCCCACTTTTGTAACAGTGACCGAGCCACGGCTGGATCAAGAGACCACTCGTGAGGGTCTGCCTCTGTTCTGCTGAGGTGATCTGCCAAGTCGCTTTGTATACCTGGTAGATATACCGCTTAGAATTAGAGACTTGTGCTCAAGCACCACTCCCACACTCATTGCTTCCCTGCAAAGGTAAGAATGAGCACCACCTTGCTTGTTGATGTAATACATCACAGCTTTGTTGTCCGCTTGAAGGAGAATGTTCTTGTGACAAAGAATATCCTTCAACGCGGGATCGCATAGAGGACTGCTCTCATCTCCAGGACATTTATGTGAAGCTGAGCCTCAAGCTGGTCCATACACCCTGAGTGTGGAGAGAGCGACAGTGGGCTCCCATCCCATCAGCGATGCGTCTGTGGTGATGGAGATCTGATGATCTAGAGGAGCAAAGGGAATCCTTCCAGGAGTTGCTCTCTTGAGACCACCAGGTGAGAACCCAGCAAGGGCTCTGTCACCTTGATGGATAAGACTGGGGTGAGAGGTCGGTGACCACTGAGCGGAGAGCATCCATTGGGTGGTCCTCATGTGTAACCGAGCTAGGGCTACGTGAACACTGAGGACGCCATGAGACCCAACATACGTTGCATCGAGAGAGCTGTGACCGACCTGTTCTCCCCAATGTAACGGGCCATCTGAAGGATGTTGAGTCTTCTGTCCTCTGGAAGGAAAGCCTTCGCGGAAGAGGTGTCCAGAAGAGTCCCTTGAAAAGGAGCGTCTGGGAGGGCTGCAGCTGTGACTTTTTCAGATTCAGCAGAACTCCCATGGATGTAAGAAGGCGGGAGGCCGTTTGAACGGCTTCCAGGGTCCCTTGGCTGGAAGGGCTTGCTAGGAGCCAATCGTCCAGGTAGGGAAACACTCGAGTCCGGAAGCTTCCTGAGATGCGCAATGCAGAACTGCACACAACACTTTGTAAAGACTCAAGGGCGCTGAGGATAGCCCAAAGGGCAGGACTCTGAACTGATAGAGTTGACCCAGAGCCACAAACCTCAGGAATTTGCGATGGCTCGGGTGGATGGGGATATGCTGGTAAGCGTCCTGCATGTCCAGGGAGGCTAGCCAGTCATGTTGATGCAGCAAAGGTAACAGGGTACCCAGAGAAATCATTTTGAATTTCTCCCTGGGGAGGAATTTGTTTAACTTTCTGAGGTCTAGAATGGGGCGCATCCCCCCAGATTTCTTTGGAACCAGAAAGTAGTGGGAGTAGAACCCTGTGTTTCGCTGATGCGGGGCACCAGTTCTACTGCCCTGTTGTTCAGAAGGCCCTGGATCTCAGAGGCGAGGAGGTCTGACTGAGATGTCGACAACCTGGGTTGCCGTTTGGGAGGACGATTCGGGGGGGGTTCCAGAAAATTGAGAGAATAACCCTCGCGAATTATCCGAAGGACCCATTTGTCCGAGGTTATGGACTTCCACTGGTTGTGGAAGTACATCAGACGACCTCCCACTGAAGGAGAAAGTTCCATCTCGGGCAGTGGGGATGGAACTTGGGCCGGCAATTCATAAGGTAGCGCTGGGGGCTTTAGGCCCCTGCGCTTTCTGCTGCGTCTTCTTTTGAGGTTGGCAGGTTGGCTTTTATGGAAGCTTCTCTGCCTCTGCCTCGAAAGGACTGGCGACTATGAAACTGACGGTTACCTACATGCCCCGAGAGAGGAGTAGCGAGGTCTAGCCAGCTAATGGCCGACCTAGTCTTCTGAGTGGCCTCAGGGCTTGCTCTACCTGAGGACCAAAAGATAGGAGCCATCAAAGGCAGCGCCATTACCTGCTGCTGTGCACCATTCGAAAAGCAGTAAGCGCAGCCAGGGTGACGACGTAGTACAAATACTCACGCTCTGAACGAGAAGCAGTGTCGAAAGCGTCCATGGCGGCTTTGACCTGTTGGTTATTAGACTCAATACCTCTGGTAACGGTTAGAAGAAGCTCTGACTTGGAGTCGGAATCTGGAAGAGCTTCAACCATTCGTTTGATAGAGTGCAACAGGATATACTCATACTGAGAAAAATAACCTTGATAGCTGGCAATATGCATACTTAGAGTGGAGGCAGCAAAGACTCTCTTACCTAATGTATCAATTTTACGAGACTCTTTGTTAATAGGTTGAGCTGTAGTAGATTGAGGAAGAAACGACCTTATCATTCTCTGCCAGGACTACAATAGGATCCGCAAAGGCTTAAGATGCCAAATGGGACGATCCTTGGGGCTGAATATTTCTATCAATGGATTTAGCCACCGAGGGAGTAAGAGCAGGATTATTCCATACCATTTGAGACAGCGTCTCGAAGGAAGGTTGAATCGGAGGGGTCAAATCCATAGGGATCTCCGAAGCATGAAGATATTGGAGTCTTAATCTTTTCCCAGGATCGATGTCTGTAGTCTGGAGAGAAAGAGTGGAACTCAGGTTCTTCAACAGAGACTTAAAGGACAGGTCCTCGACCACAGGCTCTGTAGCAGTGAAAGAACCTGCTTCCTCCACTTCATCACCCAACCAAGGTCTGGGTCAGGCTCAACATCATCTCCTGATAGTCCAGAAAGGACTGCTTGACAGGAAAGGAGTGAAAAAGTGAGAGGAGAAGGAACTGATAGAAAGGAGAGCCCCGAGGCCCAGCGCCAAGAGGTGAACGAGTTGAGAGTGGCGCCGCAGGCGCCTGGCGTCCGAGACGGCAGCGGCACCGCACGGCTGCAGCCAAGGCACACGCGCCCGGACCCATCAGCGCCGCGGACGGCACCGCTGAGACCCAGCGGGCGCAGGACGTGCCGCCAGGCCCCGAGCGCCGAAAACGGCGCCGACAAGCGCAGAGACCCCATGGATGGCGCCGAGGACCCCTGGAACCTGGAAAACAGGAGAAGAAAAAAAACCAGGAGATAAGGGCATCGGTGTGGCCCCCTGCGCCGCAGCCATGTGAGGGGCGGAAACACCTAAGCACGGAGTCGCTGGCACCGAAGGAGGCGCCGCACGACTAGGAAGGTCCAACCGCCCTACCTGATCGCCCGACGAGCCGAAGGCTCCGGGCAACCGAGCCAGGCAGAAGAACCAATCTCCGAGCCCATCACTCCCATAAGAGCGCCCACTGATGAAACTGCTCATCTGGAGACCTACCTATAGGCGGGGTAGGACTCCGATGTCGGGTGGCGGAAACCGGAGTTGGCGACTCGAAGGAGGACGGAACTATACGATAACCGACCGTCGGTAGCGCAGGCGTATCAGAAGCGACCTCGAGTGAAGCCTTCTCTTTTTGACCTGTGGGCGAAGAAGAGCTCGAGGCGAGCGGTGCCGAAATCACGACCCGTTTGTTTTATGCCGTGAGGGGCCGCCCATCCCCGGGCATCGGACTGGCCGTTGCTCAGACCCCGCTGAGGAGAAGGGGCTGACGGACCCAGCAACTGACTGAACAGCTTTAATACGAAGTCTCCCTACCGTCACCTGACCTGCTCATGGTCGACTCCGTCAAGTAGGCCGAGACTTCTTTATTATAAGTTAAATTTAAAATATAACAGAAATATGATGAAACAGAATAAATCTAAGCGATACTACTATCGAGATAATATTACAAAAAAATAAACTGAAAACTATGCGCTAGTTTGAAGTTTGACTCCCGACAGGCGAGCGACGTCGTTACTGAAGCTCACTCGACGGCGGGAAATAAGGAACTGAGGCGGTTGGAGGGTCGTCGCCGAGATAGTCATTACTGTGCGAGTTAGCGCCGCGGCGCCATCTCTCGCGCCGACCCTCCAGCAAAAAGTTTGCTCCCGATGGGTCCTAGTGCCTCCGGCGGAGATCCCACTAGTGCGAATGAGTGGTGGAGACTTCTGTCCAGGAAGATAGGCAGCTACCGCAACCCCCTCAGGAGAAAGAGCCCCTCGACTGCCTCCACACCATCCCCCTCCAGGGACCCCAGATCACCCCCAGCCTGGGAGGCCTCAGGAGAGGACAGCAGAAGAGACTGAGGAATAGGCGTGCTGGGCCGCCTAGCACGTCGTCTCACTGGAGACCCTGACTCCGAAGAGTCAGGGTGTCAGGACGGGTCCACATCCGAATCATCCTCCGAGGAGGAGGGAGAGACCAGCTGGACCTCAATACTGGCCACCCCAGAGGTCTCCAGAGAAATGGCGCTGCGAACGACGTTGGTGCCAGCTACAGCACCGGACAGCTTCAATACACCACAGACACCGGAACCCGGCCCTAACTCCCCAATGGCACCAGTCAGACCCGTGGCACCGCCCATGGTGCCGGGGCCCAACACAGTCCCGCTAGAAGAGTCGACCGGTCCCACGGAGCCATGGGCGGCACCGAGAGCCAACATGGTGCCGCGATTGCCACTGCCCCGATCACCGGTGCCATGAACAGTGCAGGGATCTGGAGCATTGCAGAAACGCAGCATTGAGGGTCCACCGGTGCCGGGCCCAACAGACCTGGGCCTCGATACTGGGGGAGCCTGCACCTCAGAAGAGGTGACTGCAGGCGGTGTCTCCTCCGTGGCCCGAGAGGACCACGGGCGCTCCTCAACACACAAAGAGGGCCTCCTCCTTGGCAAGACTAGAAGATGAGGTCTTCTCCTTCTCAGAACGATAGGCCTGGGAGGGGACCCAGAGGAAGGGTCTAGGACAACTTACCTGGAAGTCTGTGGGGACGCCATTCCCCGAAAGTCAGCCGGAGCCTTGCCGATCTTGAACGCTGCGGGACTTCTAGGACAACGACGGTCCATCGAGAAACAGGTGTTGCACGAATCCATATCATGATTGGGTCCCAGGCAGCAAAGGCAAACATCATGCTGGTCTGTAAAGAAAATGCCGCCACAGGACCACCGACGCATAGGGGCGCGGCCCACTTTCAACTTACACTTTGCTCCCGAATGGGACATGATGCGAAAACAATATAAAACACAGAAAAGCTCCTGGCACTGTGAAAAAGAAAGAAACAATCTTACCAAAATCAACGGCCTCGGGAAGAACTACTTGGAGAGAGGAGTCGCGACAAGTAGGCCTCTGACGCAGATGAAAAACTTCACACATAGCAGGTGTAGCCTCGATGGTGGGAGAAACACAACTGAGATGGAGGAGGAGTCTACGGCACCCAGTAAAGTAGAGTACAGGCTTGCTTGTAACATTCCCTACCCCCGATTGTAAAAACTAGGAAAATGGCACACAGTAAGCCTTTGCAGACAGCACATGTGCAGAAATTAAACAGTAGAAATAACAGAATTAAACTGCCTGATTTGCTCTAACTGTGCTGAAACAGTGCCTGAATTAAGTAAATAAAAGTTGTAAATGGGAGCACAGTCGCTGTTAAGGTACTGCTCCGAGAAGGCAGCAACTAAGGCGTGTGAGGAAATATCAGGGCTACAAGAAAAATTACTCACCTTAGTAATTGTGTTTGGGTTGAACCACAGTGGGCTCAGGGAGGGTGAGGATGGTGGAACAGAGGCACACCAAGTCAGTTGTTTCACTCCACAATCCATACACCATTCTGGGGGAGCATAGCTCCCCTATGGATGTACCCGCAGAGGAGACTAAGGAGGCTGAGGACAACGGAGGCTGAGGACAACTGTCACAAGGGAGGCCCACAGGAAGGAGGCAGAGGACACCACAGGGAAAGGAAGCAGCTCCTGGTGGGGGACTCAGTTATTAGGGGGATAGAACTGGGGGGAGCAGGGAAAACTGAAGGTGCCTGCCTGGTGCCATGGCTAGCAGGGACAGGAAGCGCATCCTCAGGATCATGAGAACAGCTGCACGGGAGTCTGAACTGGACGTCATTGTCCACCTAGGGACAAATGACTTCGCTCATCATGAGATTAGAGCAGTGCAGGAGGACTTTGTAGAGTTGGGGAGGGGCCTAAGACAAGTAGCACACACAGTATCCTTCTCAGAGGTGCTGCCTGTCAATGGCATGCGGGAGGCGAGGGTACTTTGCACCATGCAGTTTAATGAATGGTTGAAAAAATGGTGTGGAGCACAGGGGTTTGGCTTCATTGGGGACTGGGGTTCCACCTGGAGGGACACCAGCCTATACTGGCAGGATGGTCTGCATCTGTTCAGGAAGCGAACAAGTCTTTTGAGCAATCGGTTTAAATGCTTCATTGGCAGGCTTTTAAACTAGTCAAAGGGGGAGGCACTGATAAGCAGTAGGAAAATCCCAGCCTCTCCCTACAAAACAGGGTACTAAATGAGAAAAAGACCGAGGTAGAAAGGTCAGTGGGGGATGCTGCAACAGAAGGTAAAGCCATCAAAATATGGAGAGCAATGAGTACCAATGCCCGTAGTCTGGGTAACAAGCTTCCTGAATTAGTGGCCTTGATGGAGGAGGAACATCTGGATATCGTGGCAGTCACAGAAACATGGTACACACAAAACCATGACTGGGACGTAAACATACTAACATACTAAAATGCCAGCAGAATAGGCCTAATGGTCTTTCGTGTCTGCTCGTTTGGTCAGCCCCACCTGGGTGCTGACCTTGCTATCCCTACGCCTTCTCTGGCTTCTCCTTCCCAGTTCGGATATTCTTGCTGCATTGGATTTTGCTTCCTGAACCCTTCCCTGTACCTGTCCGACCCCTCTTGAACCTCCACTGTCTCTGCCTCCACCAGCCCCTAGGTAGTGCATTCCATGGCTCTACCACCTCTCAGTGAAGTAGCACCTCCTCCTTTCTCCCTGAATCTTCCCTCCAGCTTCCACCCATGCCCTCTAGTGGCCCCTTCCTTCGAAGCACCTCACTGTTCCTCCCTTATTTACCCTTTTCATGTACCTGAAGACCTCTATCATGTCCCCCGGTCCCTTCTCTTCCAAAGTGTACATATTTAGCTCTTGAGCCTCTCCTCATAGGTCCTGTCCCCAAGCCCCCAAATCATTTTGGTTGCCCTCCTCTGGACCCTCTCCAGGAGGTTAATGTCCCTCTTTAAGTGTGGCCTCCAAAACCTGCATAGTACTCCAGCTGCGGCCTCACCAAGCAGTTATACAGAGGAGTATCACTTCCCTCCTTCTGGAGGTGATCCCCTAGCGATGCATCCCAGCATCCTGTTGGCCTTGGCTGCTGCCCTCCTACAAGTCTCAGAGTTGTTCATCTTGACATCCACCACCACCCCAGGTCCCTCTCAGCCATTGAGACTTGTATTCCCCCAGGGTGTACACTTGGCCTGGGTTTCTGGCCCCCAGGTGGAGTACCTTATTTCCTGCATTAAACCTCAGCTTCCACTTTCTAGACCATCTTTCCAGAGCCTCCAGGTCCCCTGCAGGGCCACCCTCCCCTCCCCATCCACCACCGCCCCCCCAGTTTGGAGTCATCTGCAAGAGACTCATCTCACTCCGATTCTGTCCTTATGTCAGATCGTGGGCGTGCAGACAGAAAGGCCCCAGGACTGATCCTGTGGGACCCACTAATGACCTTCCTTGGGGATGAGATTATCCCACCAACTTCGACCCTCTGGGTCCGGTCCTGGAGCCAATTGTCTATCCGCCGGATCATCTGGTTTCCACCCCATTTCTCCTAGTTTATCCAACAGGCCCATGTGAGGAACAGAGTCAAATGCCTTTGCTGAAGTCTAGAAGGGACATCCACTGGTCTACCCAGGTCCAAGGCACTTGTCGCCCAGTCATAGAACTCCACCAGGTTTGTCTGACACGATTTCCCGGGATGAATCCATGCTGTCTATCGTCCAGGCACCCTGACTTATCAGGGCCCCCTAGCCTCTCCTTGACAATGCCCTCCATCCCACACTTGCCCACCACTGATGTCAGGCTGACAGGCCTGTAGTTCCCTACCACCTCCCTTGATCCCCCTTGTGGATAGGCACTACATGCGCCACCTTCCAGTCTTGGGGCACCCACCCTGTCCTCAGAGATGGTGAAAAGCTCTGCCAGGGGTTTTGCCAGGACATCTGCAAGTTCCTTCAGCACTCTAGGATGTAATTTTCGGCCCCGGTGCTTTCTCCGTCTTAAAGGGGTGAGGCTTCCCTCACTCTCTCTTGTGAGTTCCACTTCAGTACCTCTTCTCCCTGCTAGCCCTCCCCCACCTGCCAGTGATGCCCCCCTCTCCCAGACCTGCCCGATTGGTAGGGCCCCCTCCTCATTATCTCTGTCTCCTCCATGTATGATGCAGCATCCCCATTTTCCCTGGTGAAAACTGAGGTGAAGTACTCATTTAGTACCTCAGCCTGCTCCTCTGGGTCTTGTGCCCATCTCTCCCTGATTTAATCCTGCTAATCTGCCCTTCACTTCGTCTTTCCCAATGTATCTAAAGAACCCCTTTTCCCTCTCCCTAATTTCCTGGCCAGGTTCTGCTCCTTCCTTGCCTTAGCCACCCTCACCACTCTAGTGGCCCTTCTAGCCATCAGCTCATACTCCCTCGAGTCCCTTTCACTCCTTGAGCACTTAGAATTTCTTATAGGCTGCTTTCTTTCCCGCACCACCTCCTGGACCTCCCTGGTCCACCAACAGGGTTTTGGGCCCTACCGCATTTCGTCTACTCTTGCACAGGTGCTGGTAGCATCCTGCACCCCTCCTGATGATTTCCACCTACTATCAGCGTCCATGTCTGACCCAATCCCATCCAAATGCTCATAAGGATCCTTCCCATTTCCTTAAAATCCACCCCTGAAGTCAAGTTATTCCATCTTTGTGCAGCCTCTACCCTCCTAGGTCCAGGCAGAACCAGACCGTGGCATGGTCACTCCCGCCAATGGGTCCCTTACCTCCAGGCCCCCAATCTGGTCACTGTCTGCCAGGACCACATCCAGTATCCGTGCCTCCTGGTCGGTTCCCTCACCTGCTGAGTTAGAGCGCGTCTTGAAAGACATCCAACAACCTCTGTTCCCTGGTCACAGAGAATGTCAGTCTCCCAGTCTGTTCCTGGCATGTTTAAGTCCCTAACACCACCACCTTCCTCTGCCCAGTCTGCAGTGTCTCCTAACATCTGCCACCAGACTGTCCTCCAGCTCCTCCGCCAGGGCAGGGGTCTATACACCACTCCTATTTTTACTCTCTTGCCCCCCCTTGTTATCAAGGTGACCCAAATCGCCTCCACGGTTCCCTCCGCCTCCTCTACTCCCCCTATGCCAATGCAGTTTTTTACTATCATTGCTACCCCTCCTCCCCTTCCTTCCCCCCTGTCCTTCCTGAACATAGTGTAACCCTCCAGGTTCAGGTCCCAGTCAGGTCTTGCAGTGGCCCAAGTCTCAGTGACCGCTGCCACATCCACTGCTCCCTCAGTTAACATCGCCTGGAGCTCAGGCATTTTATTGCCCAAGCTCCTGGCATTTAGCAGGACTACCTTCCACCCTTTCCCTATAGTTTCATTTCCCCTGCTCGTGTTCCCTTAGGGATTCTGTTTTCTCCTGGTCTGCACTTTGCCAGTTGGTCTTTTCCTGCAATCCTCCTGGTCCCAGGGGATGGAGACAAGTCCCTCCTATCGGCATCCCTTGACTGCCTTTTCTCCCATCCACCCCCTTCACAAGTTTAAACCCCACTTTTCACCAATGAACTCCTCTATTTTCAATTTAAGGATTCCCCCTCCAAATTGAGATGTAGTCTATCTCTAACATACAGCTCCTATCCTCCCAGGTCTCCCCAATCCCCCATCAACCCATACCCTCTGGCCTCACACCACCCCTGAGCCACTGGTTTATCTCCTAATTTTCTTTGTGTTCCCCACTAGCCCTTGGCACTGGCAGGATTTCTGAGAAGGAAACTGTGCATCCTATGTCATGACAGACCCTGACGAGCTCCTGAATCTTGCCTGTATCTCTAGCTCGCTATTTCCCTCAATGTCATTTGTGCCCAGGTAGACCAGTATGTCTGGGGAACCCCACAGTCCTTTGCCAGCTGATATACCTCGTTAGCAGCCCTGTCACCGTTAGTCCAGGAAGCATCTTGTTCTAAATGGCCAGGCTTCTCCCTATCCCATTTGATACCCCTGATCATAGAATCCCCAGCAGGAGCACTCTGACCACTCCTTTTCCTCCATTCCCCCTTCCATGTCCTCATCCTTTCTACCGGCCCCTCCACCCAGCTGGCCCTTGACCTCCCCTATCTGGGTGCCATGCCACCCGCTCCTTATTTACTGTGGCCACTCCCTCCCCTCCAATCCTATGCCTCTCCTCCTCCTGAGTATCCTTCTGTACCTTGTTAATTCCCCCCTCACTGCTCGCAACTGGTCCTTCTCCCCCATCTGCTAAACTAGCCTGGCTCATCCTCCCTTCCTTCCTGTCTCCATTTAGTTCCTCCTTGCTTGTCGTGCTCCCCTGGCCTAACTCCTCAGCTCTCTTTACTGAATCCTCCTTGTACTTCTGGTCCTTCTTTACCTTTCCTCCCAACTGGTCCTTCTCCTTGCCTTTCTCCTCTTCCCCTGCTCCGATTCACTGCTCCCCATTCTCCTGCATTCCAGGTCCCCCGTTCTTCCTGCTATCTGGCCTCACCTCCTGCCCCACTCCCACACCCTTTCCGTCTCTAACCACCTCTGTCGTGGCTACACCCCCCCATCCTTGAGCAGAAGAAGAGATTAGGCGGTTACTAAGTATAGGTCTGATCCACCTCCCTGCCTTGCTTCCTTCTGTCCAGCACTGGCTATCCGCCTACTTCCCTGAGAATGTTGTCCCTCCGTCCCCCTTTGTGAGGGTCCCCAGTTACCTGCCTGCTCCTTGGTAGTGTCCTTTTGGCCCCTCTGCCAGGGGTCCTATGTGACCCCTGAGTATTCTCCTGCACCTTTCCCTATACCCCGCCTCCCAGTGCTTGGTGCAACCCTAGGAGATTTCCAGCCCCTTCCCAACCATACCCACCCCCTTCCCCCAGCTTTCTCCTCATCCCCGCAACCTCCTCCCTAAGCTGTGCTAGCTGGTAGCACACTGGCAACCACCAAACTTCAAGCCCAGTCCAGTATCATGGCTGCTCCACACCCTGTGCACCCCACCACCCTCCCAAAGATGCGGCCCTAATGATGTGTGGTTCCATCCCCTTTCAAATAGTTTTCCTTGGGTGAGCCACCAGGTTCCCCCCTATTCAAGATACCCTCTGCTTAATCAGGTCACCCACTAATCCTAGAGACAGTCCCACTGTACACCCAGTAACTCTGTTACTAGGTGCAGTACAACACATTAAACATGTAAGAAAATGAACAACTCCTAAGCTCCTCTCTCCCGGCCTTTAAATCCAACCCCAGTGGCTAGAACTACATGAGCTGCACCAGCAGCCTTTTCCTCCAATTGCAGGGCAGGTCTTCCCTATAAATTTGCAGACTTCTGGGGAGAGAGGGGTGGGGGAGGGTGGGTCTGGGCAGACACCTGACAAGAGAGAGTGCATCAGCCCTGTGTCTCCCCTCCAAGCCCTGCAGCTAAAGAACCAGGCCCAAGCAAATCCCACCAAACAGGTTTAAAATCAGAATAGGCCTCTACCAACACAGCCTGTTACAAAGTGAAACATCCACAAAAAGAGCCCCACTTACAGCCACTAAATCAGTTTACAAACATCCAGGATCCCCCAGAACAATACCCTGCTAGCCCCTTAGAAGCAAGAAAGAAAAAAACTAACCTACCAAGTAAAATCCACAAGAACCCTGTGAAAACAGCAGCAGCTACTGTCCTAGAACACAACTGATCCTGCCCCCTTCCATACCAGGATACACTATCTACAGGAGGGACAGGGAGGGTAAAAGAGGAGGAGGGGTAGCTCTTTATATAAGGGAAGGAATCAAAGCAACAGAACAAAAGGGTAAACAGGGAGGAGAAGAAGCACTGTGGGTAAATTTGGAGACCGGCAATGGCACCACAATCCATAAGGGATGTATACAGACCCCTTTCTCAGGAGGAAATGGACAAGGAAATGATAGAAAGTATACTTAGAATGGCAGAAAGAAAAAATACTCACCTTAGTAATGTTGTTTCTTCTAATGGAGTCTTGCTATATTATGACATATGCAGTATAACCCCAGGTTAGAACTGCTCCGAATGAAGAGTTAACTTTCCATGCAGGGCATGGAATCTTGGTGAGCTCGGTTGAACACTCTGTCTGTTGAGCTCAAACTTAAACTGTCAGATCTTCTGAGCAAAAACTCACTAAGGTTCTGTGTGGAAGCCGAAGCCTACACTAGCCACTGGCTACTAACTACAAAACATTTTGATCTTGATCCCAAAACAAAGACTCAAGTCAGAGTTCAAGAAAGAAAAAAATAAGCATAACACCTAAGCACCCAAGAAAGGGTGAAAATAAAGTGGGCATCTATGAAGTGCCAACATTGCACTGCCCACCCACATCCCAAAAAGAGGTTCTGAGAGGGCAGACTGGGGGAGGTCATAATATAGCAAGACTCCATCAGAGAAACAACATTACTAAAGTGAGTAATTATTTCTTCAAACAACATGAAGTCTTGCTATATTATGATTATGTCTGAACTACACAGCAGTACCTCCATGGAGGAGGGACAGAACCTACTTGGAAATAGGCTCTGAAGCACAGCTGTGCCAAATCGAGCATCACTCCTAGCCTGGATACCCAGAGTAATGCTTAGTAAAAGTGTGAACTGTTTTCCAGGTAGCTGCTTGACATATCTCTAGGATAGGGATGTCCCTGGCAGCAGCCAGAGCGCAGCTGTACCTCTGGTAGAGTGAGCCCTCAGGCCTGAGGAGGAACCTTACCAGTTTTTCATAGCAGAATTGGATACAGAGACAATCCACCTGGCAATGGATCTTTTAGTGGCAGGTTCCTTTTACCAACCTCACCATAAGTGAGGAACAATTGGAGGGATTCAAACCTGTGACCCTTGGTACGTTCTATATAGTAACTAAGGGCTCTTTTGACATCTAAACTGTGCAATCTCCTCTCACCAGAGAAGGAATGGTCAGTGAAGTACACAGAAAGAGACATGGATTGATTAAGGTGGAAGTCTGAAACCACCTTAGGCAAAAACTTCCTGTTAGTCCTGAGGACCACCTTATCTCTATGAAAGGAGATAAAATCAGGCTCCATCTGACAATGCTTGTAGCTCACTTATGCGCCTGGCAGAGGTGATGGCTACCAGAAACACAGTTTTCCAAGTCAGTACTTAAGCTCTGCTGAAGACAATGGCTCAAAGGGGTTGCATAAGCTGAGCAATGCAAATATTAAGATCCCAAGCAGGGGCAGGGTCCTGAGCGGAGGTTGGTGTGAAGCAACCCTTTAAAAACATGAGAACACAGGGTGAGCTGAAAAGAAGAGGGCTTACCTGCTGATAAGAAGACAGACACAGCTGCCAAGTGCACTTTTAGAGTAGCTGGTCTCAGGCCCAAGAATTCAAATGCACCAAATAATCCAGGATCGTGGCACGCCAGCAGATTCTGGGGAAATATCTTACCAGCACACCATATGGAAAATCTTTCCATTTTGAATTATAAGTAGCCCTGGTGGAAGGCTTCCTAGGGGCCTTCAATATATCCAACACACCTTGGGAAAGGTGTAGGTCAGCAAACTCTAACTCTTCAAGAGCCATGCCTTGAGATTGAGAGATTTGAGGTTCGGATACCAAACTCTCCCCTGGGCACAGGTTAACAGGTTGTGATTCCTGGGAAGACACAGGGGAAGGTGGACTGCTAAGGACATAAGGAGTGGGTACCAGGGCTGCCTGGCCCAATCTGGATCATCTTGCAGGGTTGAGATCTGATTCTGACTAGCACCTTGAAAGGGAGGGGGAAGGGGGGAAAAGCATAGAGAAACTTCCCTTCCCAACTGAGTAGGAAGGCATCCAGAGGGACTGAGCCCAACACTGGGGGCCTGCAGCAAAAAGGGAAGTTGGTGATTGTCTGGGGCTGCAAAGAGATATCTGCGAGGTGCCCCATCTGGCAAATACTACCTCCAGTACTAGGGATCCAGTGCCAATTGTGATGGCCTGGGAAATCCTGCTGAGCATCCGCTAGGTAGTTGTCCTTGCCTGGGAGGTGAACAGCCGTGAGGAGGCGTTCAGAGAATAAGCCAGAGACCACAACTGTTGCTTGATTCACAAGGCCATAGACCGAGTGCCCCTTGCTTCATTGATGTACCACATTGTAGTGGTATTGTCTGTTCTGATCTGAACAACCTTGTTCTGAACAGATGTGGAAAAACCTGGAGTGCTAGAAAAACTGCTCTGAGTTCCAGCAAATTGATGTGGAGCAGAGATTCCTGAGGGAACCACAGCCCTTGGGTGGAAAGGTCGCCCATGTGAGCTCCCCACCCCAAGAGGGATGCATCTGTAGTAAGGGTCAAGGAGTGAGACTGGGGAGTGAAGGGAACCCCCTGTCTCAGATTGCTCTGATCCTGCCACCACTGAAGGACCTGGATCAGGGGTCGAGTCACTGGGATCAACTTGGTTAGAGGATCTGTCCTTTGAGACCAAAAGGCTCTCAAATGGAACTGGGTGTCCCTCATCTGAAATCTTCTTCCCTGCACTAATGCTGTAGAAGCAGCCATGTGCCCCAGGAGATGTAGAAAATGCCTTGCTGGTCGAGAGACCTGCAGGGTGAAAGAAGAGGCCAGAGAGACCAAGGTCCTTGCTCTTTCCAGAGGGAGGAAGGCTCTGGCTTCTTTTGTGTTCAGTTCTGCGCCTATGAAGGTGAGAAGCTGGACAGGCTCCAGAACTGACTTTGGAAGACTAAGAAGGAAACCTAGGGATGTTAACAGTTGCTGGGTTACTTGTAAGTGTAGTTTGACCTGTTCTGGAGACTGGCCTACAATGAGCCAGTCATCCAGATAAGGAAAGATGGCAATCTTTTGCCTTCTTAAATGAGCAACTGCTACTGCCAGGCATTTTGCGAACACCCTCGGGGCCGAGGTGAGGCCGAAGGGCATTGCTCTGAACTGGTAATGGCCTGAGGGCAGTTCGATGGGAGCTTCTGATGAGAACATGGAAGTAGGCATCCTTGAGGTCCAGGGAGGCTAGCCAGTCCCCTGGCCTTAGAGAGGGTAAAATAATTCCCAGAGTCACCATTTTGAACTTTGGTTTTAAAAGGTGCTTGTTTAGATACCTGAGATCCAGGATGGGCCGCCATTCTCCTGTCTTTTTTGGGGTAAGGAAGTACCTGGAGTACAACCCTTTGCCCTGGTGTATGGGAGGCACCTTTCCACAGCCCTGAGAGCCAGGAGGAAGAAACTTCTGCTTCCAGGGCAAGTGCCTCTGATGGGTTTGCAGGTGGAAAAGACCTGGCTCGTCTTCGGAAATTTTTTGAAGCTGAGAACCAGTCCCTGGCTTACTACTTCCAGGACCCACTTGTCTGATGTTAAAGACTTCCAGTCCTGGACAAAGTAAGCCAGCCTGCCCCCTACCGGTAGTGGAGAATCGGCCCTGGCCACCCCATCAGGGAGCCTGTTTTGCAGGGGCTTTGGGTTGAGGGGTAGAGCAGGCTTACTAGAACCCTTCTGCCTTCCTCTAAAGAAGACCCCCTCTGGGCCATAAGCAGAAGGAGGCCTGGGCTTGGTAAAGGCCTATGAAAAGGCCTACCCCTGCCCTGACATGCTGCCTTTGAGGTGGCTTGCCTTTCTTTGGCCTGTGCACTCCTATAGGTGGTCCTATACTCATCCATTTTCTTCATATAATTCTCTGTCTGCTCCCCAAATAGAGAATTGCCCACAACAGGAAAATCCATAGCCTTAGACTGAGTATCCTGTGACAGGGCAGTACATCTGAGCCAGGCCATTCTGCGAAGAGACACAGATGTAGCCATGACTCTTGATGAAACATCATTAGAGTCTACTGCAGCATGAAACTGCACCTTGGATGCCTCAATACCATCAGCAGCCACCTGCTCCAGCTCCCTGGCAAGCTGGTCAGGGGCCTGTTTTGCTAGGGCCAGGACAGTATCCCATCTGGATTTCTGGTACCTAGCTGCGTAAGCCATATAATTTGCCTGTCTGAGTCCCAAGATGCTGCCATGTACTGTTTCTTTGCCATAGCATCCATCCTCCTGGAATCCTTTTCAGGAGGGTGAGAAGCTAGAGGAATATTGGCCTTGTCACAGGCTGCAGCCTGCACTACCCCCACATGGCTGCACTGCTGGGAGGAACTCCATATCAGAGCCTGATAAAGCATACCTCTTGTCCATCCTTTTATCCACAGGGAGGATAGAATGAGGAGTTTTCAGAATTTTTACCGTCTGTTTCCTAAAAGATTTGTGCAAGGGAATAGACAGTCTCCTAGACTCTGGAATATCCATCATTTCCACAAAATCAGGCTCTTCTTGATCATCAACAGCTTCTTCAACAGAGAGTTGCAGAGTCTCAGCAACTTTCTGTAAAACAAAAAAATGAGAAGGGGACTCAGATAGCCTGGGAGGGGACACCCTTGAGGGTCTGTCTGGAGAGATGTCCGGTTCAATGGGCACATCCAGACTTTCAAAATCACACTCACTCTCCTCATACCCCTCCTCCCCTTCCTCCGGTTCATAAAAATCCTCAAAATCATAATCTTGAACCGGGGGAACCATCCGAACCGAGCGATTCCCTAATGTTGTCGGTTCGGACGGAACTAGGGAAAGAGACTGGACAATTTGAATAGCTTTGGCTACTTCCTCAGCGGTTGGAGAAAGAACTTTTGGCCCCAAACTAGCTGACTTTCTAGTCCTTTTAGTTGGAACCGGCTCCTCAGAGCTGGCTCTTCGTTTGCCTGAGGAAGTATCGCCCTGGTCAGAGGGCACTCCCTCAGGTTCAGTTGGAACCGAACCGGGCTGGCCATCCGGGTCAGCGGACTTTTTGGCCTCCCTTTCCCTGAGCCTACCAACTCTCTTTTCCACAGTGGCAGCAGGAAAATTCTTACAAATCTGGCAGTCTGCATTGAGGTGGTCAAACCCCAGACAATATACACAAGTGGTGTGTGGGTCAGCCGTAGCAAAGGCTTCCCCACAGAGGCCACAGTGCTGAAACTCAGTGGGTCCGGTTTTTCTTTTGGGTTTCTCAGACATAGTGCCAGCCTAACCAAAACTTGCCCATTAATGGCAATCCGCCAAGCAAGACTCTCTTATCGGTTCCCAACCGTGTCACGGGTCGTGGAAAAAAACGTAATAAAATCCGTTTTTTTTAGAACCGATAAGAACCGGGAACCGCACTCTAAAGGACTAGAAAGTAATTTTAAACCCAATCTGATCGGTTCAAACCGAACCGAAAAGACGTTTACAAGTTCCACACAGAAGAAAATAAACAAAAGCCTATCTATTACTTACAATACCACAGACAGAGCTTGAACCGACGATTGCGGTTAAATTTCGGTAAAATAAACCGAGAAATTACACTTTTAAACCGACAAGCGAACGACAGCAGGAGGAATCTCGGGCGACTGTTCAGTGGTAGATAAAGAATCTGACAGTTTAAGTTTGAGCTTCAACAGACAGAGTGTTCAACCGAGCTCGCGTTCAAGATTCCATGCCCTGCATGGAAAGTTAACTCTTTCACCTCCGGAGCAGTTCTAACCTGGGGTTATATTGCATATGTCATAATATAGCAAGACTTCATGTTGTTTGAAAGGGGAGATATTGCTGATGGGTGATCTGAATATGCCAGATGTTAACTGGAGTGCAGCAGCCACTTTGAAGAGTGGGGTTATTCTAGATGCCCTACAGGGGGCATGCCTTAGACAACTAGTACTGGAGCCCACTCGAGAGGGAGCAATCTAAGACCTGGTTCTCTCAAATGGAGATGGAGAGAGGATCACAGATGTAGAAGTGGGTAGCCATCTGGGAACTAGCGACCATCGAACAGTATGTTTCACAATAAACACAGCAATAGAGTCAAGTCATACAAAGGCAAAAGTATTGGACTTTAGGAGGGCTGACTTTGCCAAAATGGGTGATGTCTAAGGAATGCACTAGCAAATGGGCAGGAAGGAGGGTGGAAGAACAATGGGGAATAATAAAACTGCCATCACAGAGGCAACAAGCCTTTGTGTGAAACAAATAAACAAAACAAAGCGATGTGAAAACCACTATGGTTATCAAGCGAAGTGACAGTGAAGGTTCAGAGAAAAAGAAAGCATTCAGGAAGTACAAGGAATCACAGAAGAAGCAGGACAGAGAACTGTTATCAGTTAAAGCAAAGGAAGCTGGAGGCAGTCAGAACAGCAAAGGCCCAAACCGAGGAAAAGATGGCCAACTCAGTTAAGAGAATAAAACCTTTTATAGGTACATCAGAGGCGAAGGAAGACCAAGGGAGGGATAGTGGCAGCTTAATAAAGTGGAGGGAGGGTGGGTGGGCGGGCAGAGGTGACTGTGAAAAGGCAGAGATACTAAACAAATATTTTTGCTCAGTATTTACAAATGAAGAGGGAGGTACCTAAAACAAACAGCAGAAACACTCTGGATACAGAAGTTGATACCAGCCCATTTACAGAGAAAGGGTTATGAAAGAACTCTTAAAACTGAAGGTGGACAAAGCAATGGGGCCTGATGGGATTCATCCCAGAATTCTAAAAGAACTAAGGGTAGAAACTAGTGACACCACTGACTACCTCTTTAACAAATCATGGGAGGATGGGGTGGTACCCGAGGACTGAAGGAGGCAGATGTGATTCCCTTCACAAAAGTGGAAGCAAGGCAGAAGCAGGAAACTAAAGACCTGTTAGTTTAACCTCAGTGATAGGAAAATGATGGAATCACTTCTGAAGGAAGAACTGTCAAGTATCTAGAGGCCAGAGGGGCATAGGACCCAAGGCAGCATGGATTCACAGCGGGAAGGTCATGCCAGACGAATCTGATAGACTTCTTTGACTGGGTGACCAAAGTAGTAGATCAGGGAGGGGCTGTGGACATGGCCTACCTAGACTTTAGCAAGGCATCTGACACAGTCCCACACAAAAGATTAATATACAAGATGACAGCCTGGGTAAAGAATTGGCTGGAGAATAGGACACAGAGAGTAATAGTAAATGGAGTCCACTCTGAAGAAAGGGGGGTTACTAGTGGGGTACCGCAGGGTTCAGTATTAGGACCGGTCATCTTCAATGTCTTTATAAGCGACATTGCAGAGGACTGGAAGGAAAAGTATGTCTCTTTGCAGATGACACAAAGATCTGCAACAGAGTTGATGCACAAGGTGGGGTGGAAAGGATGAGAAGGACTTGGCAAGGTTAGAGGAATGGTCAAATGTATGGCAGCTTAGATTCAATGCTAAGAAGCGCAGGTAATGCACCTGGGAAAAAACCCAGGGAAGAGTACACAATGGGGGCGAGATACTAACAACAACAAAAATGGAAAGGGACCTAGGGGTAGTCATATCAGATGACCTAAAGGTGGGCAAGCAATGTGAGAGGGCAGCAAGGAGGGCTGGGGGATACTGGGATGCATAGGGAGGCACCACCAGTAGAAAACAGAAGTTATTATCCTCTTTACAGACAGCTGGTGAGACCCCATCTGGAGTACTGCGTGCAGTTCTGGAGACCCAGTCTCCTCAAAGACACATACAGGATGGAAGCTGTCCAGAAGAGGGCAACTAAAATGGTGCAGGGTCTGCACCGGAAGACATATGAAGAGAGACTTAAGGAGCTTATTATGTATAGCCTCGAGGAAAGGAGGGAGGCGAGGGACATGATAAAACTTTCAGGTACCTCAAGGGAATCAACAAAGTCCAAGAGGTAGCATCTTTCAAAAAAGAGGTGTGCAAGAACAAGGGGCACAATTTGAAGATGGGGGCAGCTCAGAGGTAATTTAAGGAAGTATTTTTCACAAAGAGGGTTGTGGATGCATGGAATGGCCTTCAGAGGAGGTTGTGGAGTCAAAAACTGGTGGAATTCAAGCATGCATGGGACAGTCATAAGGCAATTCTAGGGGGTGGGGGTAGGAAGAAGTAGGCTGCTGGTTAACTAGGATCTGGAGCTTATCCAGTAGGTAGGGAAATGGGCAGACTGGGTGGGCCAAGCGGTCCTTATCTGCTGTCAAATTCTATGTTTCTAATGGAGTCTTGCTGTATTCTGACACATTGCAGTGATCCCCAACCTTTAAACTGCCCCGGAGAACAAAGAGTTAACTTTCTATGCCGAGCATAGAATGCTGAGCTCGAGCTCGGTTGGAGTCTCTGTCTGGTGTGTTTCAAACTCAAACCGTCAGATTCTTATGAGCCCAACTAACTAAAAATTCTATGTGGAAATTGTAAAAATTCCTACTAGCCAACTGGCAGAAAAAGTTTTGGATTCCCAAGGAAGACTCAAGTCAGGAAACCCAAAAACCAATTTAATACAAATAACAGTAAGAAATCAGCACCCAAACAAAACGAAGGAGGGTGTAAACAAAAAGCACCCATGGGGTGCAACACTGCACCTGCCCGCCCACTTCCCAAAAACAGGTTCTGAGAGGGGAGGCAGGGAGGGAGCTCAGAATACAGCAAGACTCCATTAGAAGAAACACAATTACTAAGGTGAGTAATTTTTTCTTCAAACAACATGAAGTCTTGCTGTATTCTGACATCTGTCCAGCGGACCTCCCCCGTTGCTACCGGATAGTGACTGCTGCTTTTACAAGAAACCTCACCGCACCCAGAACGTCCCCTGAGATGGAGAGAGCAGGACCCGCTTTTAAAGTAACTGTACTGCACTTGAACATCTACCGAGACGGAGAGAGCAGGACCCACATTCCCAGCCCTTTGTTCCCGCTTGGCGCCTTTTTTATTTGAAAACTGCACAAGAGGCACCACAGTCCATTGGCTGAGAGGGGTCGGATGATGGAGAGCAGCCAGCTGATATAGGCTGCTTCCCCTCTCAGCAGTCTGACTGTTCGCACCGCCAGGGGCGGCGAGGGAGACCGACGGCATCGGGCCCCCCCATTGCTCCGCCACTAAAGAAGAAGCCAGAACCACGGGGTAGAGGCGCCGACAGCTGAATCTGTCTGGCGGACCTCCCCGTTGCTACCGGATAGTGACTGCTGCTTTTAAAAATCTCCTGCCCACCGGCCCCGTTCTTGGTTCCATTAAGTAGACGGTAGCTCTGCCCTCGGTGTCCCCTACACCAATAGAGAGAGCTGGGGGAGGAGCATCACTCGCCGCAACAATACTCTTCACGTCGGTAACAGCCCCAGGCTAACCCAACACAGAGTGTCTTGTCATATCTTCCAGCTACTCAACCAGAACAGTAATGGACAAAATGCTTAAAAGTTGAACACTTACCAAAATTGAACAATCACGGACTAAATGTTTTAACTTCTGATAATCTAAAGTGTAAAAGTTCGTCTCTAATTATTTCTACCTTAGATGGTTTCTAGTGACTTGGGTTCCTCCCCCAACTACTAGTCAGCTAGTTCCATCAACTGCCTTTGTTATAACCACTGCTAATTGTTTATTCCTGACTTAATAATAGTCACAGGGCTGTGTGTTCTGATCCTACTCCGAACTGTTGCATAATTAGTGCATAGTAACCTATGCAACTATTTACTCCAAAGGTTGGCCGTGCTGTAAGAGATATAATACTCTGACAGGAAAAAATCTCACTGAATATAGACAAATCCTAAGAGGCCAAGACAGTGCTCTGTCCTGGTACCCTTCTGTTACCTTTCCTGTTCTCGACAACTCTGCCATAATCCTACTATCCTACGGTCTCTAGGCCAAATCAGTACTACTTAAATAACGCCACCTAACGTAAATGCCAGTCAAGGGGTCACCAACGACTGGGATGTCGGGCCAGCACAGACCAAACAAGGGGCTCCTCCTCGCTGTCCTGTATATCTCCACAGTGCTATGGGTTGACTGGCTTGTGGGCAGGCAAGGCCCTGTCACACAGTCCCATAATGGACCAATCACACACCTGAACAGTCGCTATCAATGCCCACCCCCTGGCTGACAATATAGCCCTCCTACTTGCCGTTAAACTTGGTAGAAGTGGGATCTGCTACAGGGCTATCCTCCTACTGACCAACAAACCTAGAAAACTTAGGTTCCCTCCCCTAACTCGTATTCTCCATCTCCTGCTTACAGCACTGTTATTGCGTGCCGGAGACATTTAACCTAACCCGGGCCCAGATGTTGATAATACCTCTCTCTCCTCGTCCCAAGACCAAACCTGGACGGCACCTAGAGGCTTGAGGCTAGCCCACATGAATATCTGTAGTCTGCAGCCTAAAACTCATGAAGTACAAGGGTGGCTAGCCATCTATAAACCGGATGTGCTAGCTGTCTCTGAGACCTGGTTAAAACCACCGGTTCCTGACCACGAATTTGCTGCCCCAGGATATGTCTGCTACCGCAAGGACAGAATCCAGAAAAGGGGGGGGTGGGGTACTTATTTACGTAAAGGCTACCCTTATCTCTGCTCGTGTCCACTCACAATTAACAATGCCCCCTAAAATTGAAGCTATCTTTATTCGGATCACCCTGGGCGGCGCCAAACACCTAAACGTAGGGTGTGTATATAGTCCCCCTAAGGATGCTCTCCAATCTCGAGACTCTCACCAAAAACCTCACAGTTGAGTTTGCATCGGAACTCATCATCCTTGGAGACTTCAATCTGAACTGGGCCAAACAGGCCAGGTCCTCTATAAACGGTATGCGTCACAAGGCAAACTTCTCCCAGATTATTACCCTTCCCACAAGGTTGAACCATAAAACGAGAAGTACTCAACCATTGACTGGGCACTGGTATCGAACCCAAAAAACGTTCAATCTGCTGGCACCATGGCTGATGCTCTCAGTGACCACTCGCCTATTTTCTGTGTATGGAAGAACAGGGCGGTAAAGGTCCCACTCAGAATACTCACCACCAGGGACTACTCTAAGTTCTCCTCGGAGCAATACAACATCCTCCTTGGCAACTTAGACTGGAGTCCACTAAGAAGTCTCCCTACCCTGGAAGGGGCAGTTGACTTCTTTAACAGATCTATCATGTGGGCTGCGGACCTTCTGGCCCCAAATAAGACCTACCAGGTAAAAGGCTACTGCTATAAGTGGATTACCCCCCCCCCCAAAAGGCCCTTATGACTAGCCGTGACAAAGCCTGGAAAAAGTTTAAGGTCACTTCACTGCCTGTAGACTGGGTTAACAACAGAGCACTCCGAAACCAATGTAAACAGGCCATCAAGCAAGTGAAAAAGGAGTACCTCAACCATTTCCAAAAAGCAAACCTCGGCAACCCTAGGACTTTCTGGTCCCACATCAATGAACTGATAAAGGGAAACAAAAAGACAGCCACCAGCCCTGTCACAGCCAACGGACAGGTACTGCTTGACGAGGCATTAATTGCTGAAACCCTCAATATATTCTTCTCAAACCCAGACTAACATAAGGCAGGATCATCGGTGCCTAACAATCAGTACGCTCCTCAGGATCCCCCCCAATTCTTGACCGCCCACTCTATCACATCCGGCTGGTAAAGGTAAAAGAGGTCCTGGCCATCCTAAAAACCCTGAAAACAAGAGGTTCAGGAGGCCTGGATGGAATCAATGCTAGATTGCTCAAAGACGGTGCCCCGGCACTCGCACGGCCACTCACCTGGCTGATTAACAGGTCCTTACTTGAAGGATCTGTCCCAGAGCTGTGGAAGCAGGCACATGTGGTCCCAATTCACAAGGGCGGGCCCGTGGAACCAATTGAGAACTACAGGCCTATCTCCCTGCTGTGTACCCTGGCAAAAATACAGGAGAAACTCGTCTATGCCCAACTTAAGGAATACCTGGAGACACACATGCTGTTGTCCCCGTCGCAACATGGATTTAGGGCCAAACATGGGACCGATACTGCCTTAACTAAACTCTCTACAGATATACTTACAGAACTTGACTCTGGATCCAACACAGGCGCGGTCTTCACAGACCTTTCCAAGGCCTTTGACCAGGTGGATCATGGACTACTACTCCATAAACTCCTCCACATAGGCCTCGACACCCATGCCCTCAAATGGGTGGAAAGCTACCTCTCTGGTCATACACAGAAGGTTAGGTGGCAGGATAAATTTTCCAAACCACAGTCCCTAAAGGAGGGAGTACTCCAAGGGTCATTACGTGTGCCCCTATTGTTCTCACTGTTCGTTAATGAGATGCACAACCACTGTGGGAGCAGCAATGCTATCCAATATGCGGATGATGGTGTTATCTATGAAACCTCGGATAACTTGGATGATCTAGGCACATCCCTCCAAAAGGACATCCGCATCATGGAGGAATGGCTCATCAAGAACAAAATGGTCCTTAATACCAATGAAACTAAAGCCATGTTGTTCGGACCCAGAGCCCTTGGTCAAGACAGATCACAACTACTCCAACTTACGTCCCTGGAGGGCAAAAAACTGGAAGTAGTGTCAACAAAATACCTTGGCCTTACCCTCGACCAAGGCTTCACTTTCAAACAACATGTTGACCAGGTCTCAAAAGTAATCCAAACAAAACTTGGATTACTTTATCGGCTCAAGGAACAGCTGACCCCTGAAGCTAGGACTGCAACTGCATCTAGTGTCCTACTCCCATCACTAATATATGCTGCCCCGGTCCTTCAGGGTATCGCAAAGCTGGAGTATGGTAAACTTCAGACTTTGTACAACAAGGTTGTTCACTTTGCCTCCTTCTCCCACTATAGGAGCCACCACTGCGAGGCGTTAGTGAGGCTCAACTGGCCATCTTTTGAAGCTCGCCTCAGGTACCCTGTACTCTGCCTGGCAAAGAGGTTAATTAGCCCTATGCCTCCCCCGAGTCTCGATGGACTCCTAACAGAGAAAAGAAACCTGCGCAACCTCAGGTCCTCGGGCCTAACGCTACTAGAGGTCCCTAAGGTCAGGACTAATGCAGGCTATAAATACTTCTCACATGCTGCCCCTTCCCTGTGGAACAACCTCCCTTTGGAGGTGCATGAAACCTCATCGTTACTGTGTTTCCGCACAAGACTTAAGACCTATCTGCTGACAATGAGCAAAAGTCATTGCTACAGTACCTGACACCTTAACTATGACCCTGGGACAGCACACTTACCTAACTAAAAGCTCCAACCCCTGAACAGGTAGCACTAACTCCTTCCTCCCCCTCACAGAACCTATCCTATGGCTCTATAGTACTGTCTCTCTCCTTTGCATGACTGATGCAGGATCAAATGAATAACTTCTTATTAACTATATATTAAACCCATTGATAAGACTGTGATGTGCACCTACCGAATACTGTATACCCATGACCTATATATGTATCTATATATGTACCTCTGTCTGTTGCTTTATGTACTGTATTCCTGGGTCGCCCCTGAAAAAGGGACCTCCGGGCCCAGTGGGCCTACCTGGTCATCAAAATTCAATAAAATAAATAAATAAATAATATTGCAGACTACCAAGCAGTACCCCCACGGAGGAGGGATAGAACCTACTTTGGAAATAGGCTCTGAAGTACTGCAGTGCCAAACCGAGCATCACTCCTAGCCTGGATATCCAGAGAGTAATGCTTGGTAAAGGTATGGACTGTTTTCCAGGTGGCTGCTTGACAAATTTCTAAGAGAGGGATATCCCTGGTAGCAGCCAGGGAAGCAGCTGTACCTCTTGTGGAATTAGCCCTCAGGCCTGAGGGTGGAGTTTTCACCAGTTTTTCATACTAGAAATGTATACAAAACACAATCCACCTGGCAACAGATCTCTTGGTGGCAGGTTTGCCCTTTCCCACTTCTCCATAAGTGAGGAACAACTGGAGGGAGTCAAACCTGTGACCCCGGGTACGCTCTATGTAGTAACTAAGAGATCTTTTAACATCTAAACTGTGTAGTCTCCTCTCTCCTGAGGAAGAATGATCAGTGAAGAAAACAGGAAGACATACAGACTGGTTTAAAGGAAGTCTGAAACCACTTTGGGCAAGAACCTTCTATTGGTTCTAAGGACCACTTTATCCCTGTGAAATGAGATAAAATCAGGTTCCACTGACAGGGTTTGCAATTCACTGATACGCCTGGCAGAGGTAATGGCTACCAAGAACACAGTTTTCCAAGTCAAGTACTTAAGCTCTGCTGAAGACATAGGCTCAAAAGGGGGTTGCATAAGTTGAGCAATGAAACATTCAAATCCAAGGCAGGGGCAGGGGCAGGGTCCTTAAAAGGAGGATTGGTGTGAAGCAATCCTTTAAAAAATTTACAGAACACAGGATGAGAAGATAGTGAGAAAGATTTCCCCACAGACAAAAACGCAGAAACAGCTGACAAGTGTACCTTGAGAGTAGCTGGTCTGAGGCCTAAGCCATTAAGATGGACCATATAATCCAGAACCGTAGGCAATCCAGCAGTATCTGGAGAAATATGCTTCTTAGAACTCCAAATGCTGAATCTCTTCCATTTGGAGTTATAAGTCTTTCTGGTGGAGGGCTTTCGAGAAGCCTTGACGATATCCAGAACCCCTTGAGAAAGATGCAGATCTGCAATAACTCTTCAAGAACCATGCCTTGAGATTGAGAGACTGAAGATTGGGGTATCAAATCCTCCCCTGAGAGGATGTTAACAGGTTGTAATTCCTGGAGCAATCAGAATCACTTTTAAGGTTGAGACCTTATTTGACTAAAACTTTGAACAGGAGTGGGAAGGGGGAGGCATGCAGAAACTTCCTTCCCAATTCAGAAACAGGCGTCAGGGGACTGAACCCAAGACTGGAGGTCTGCAACAAAAGAGAGGAGTTGGTGATTGTCTGGGGCTGCAAAGAGATCTATCTCTGAGGCCCACCTTGAAAAAATCACTTTCAACACCTGAGGGTCCAGGGACCATTCGTGATGGCCCTGAGAGATCCTGCTCAGTGCATCTGCTAGCACATTGTCCTTCCCTGGAAGGTGAATTGCTACCAGAGAGGTTTGCAGGGAATAAGCCAGGGACCACAACTTCATGGCTTCTGTGCACAAGGCCGTGGACTGAGTGCCTCCCTGCTTGTTGATGTACCACATGGTGGTGGTGTTGTCCGTTCTGACCTGAACTACCTTGTTCTGTACTGACTGAGAGAAAGCTTTTAGGGCCAGAAAAACTGCCCTGAGCTCTAAGAGACTGATATGGAGAAGGGATTCTTAGGGGGGGCCACAGCCCCTGGCCAGTGAGGGACCCCAGATGGGCTCCCCAGCCCAGAAGAGAAGTGTCCGTGGTAAGGACCACTGAACAAGGCTGAGCAACAAAAGGAACACCTTGTCTTAAATTGTCCTGATCCTGCCACCATTGGAGGGCTTGGATCATGGTCAGAGTCACTGGGATCAGTTTGGTAAGGGAATCCTTCCTCTGAGACCAAAAAGCTCTCAGGTGAAACTGAATATCCCTCATCTGGAATCTTGCCCCTTGGACTACTGCTGTTGAAGCTGCCATGTGGCCCAAGAGCTGGAGGAAATGCCTTGCTGGTCGAGATACCCGAAGGCTGAAGGAGGAGGCTAGTTCCATAAGAACCCTTGCCCTTTCTAGATGAAGAAAGGCTCTTGCTCTGAGTGTGTCCAGTTCTGCCCCTATAAAGGTAAGAAGCTGGACTGGTTCGAGAACTGACTTGGGAAGTTTGAGAAGAAATCCTAGAGAAGTGAGCACTTGCTGGGTCACTTGCAGGTGAGACTTGAATTGGTCTGGAGACCGACCCACTATTAGCCAATCATCCAGATATGGAAAAATGGAAATATTTTGCCTTCTTAGAAAGACAACTACTACTGCCAGGCACTTTGTGAAAACCCTTGGGGCTGAGGTTAGGCCAAAGGGCACTGCTCTGAACTGACAGTGGCCAGAGGGCAACTCGAACCTGAGGTACTTGCTGTGGGAGCAGCTGATGGGAATGTGAAAGTAGGCATCTTTGAGGTCCAGGGAGGCTAGCCAGTCCCCTGGCCTTAGAGAGGAAAGGATTATTCCCAGCGTTACCATCTTGAACTTTGGTTTTAAAAGATGTTTGTTTAGATATCTTAGGTCTAGGATGGGTCGCCACTCCCCTGTCTTTTTTAGGGTCAGGAAGTACTTGGAGTACAGTCCTTTGCCCCAGTGTAGCGTAGGCACTCTCTCTATTGCTCTTAAGGCTAGAAGAGAAGAAACCTCTGCCTCTAGGGCAAGGGTTTCCGAGAGATTTGCAGGTGGAAAAGATCTGGCTCTCATCTTTGGAAATTTTCTGAAGCTGAGAACCAGTCCCTGGCTTACTACTTCCAGGACCCACTTGTCTGATGTAATAGACATCCAGTCCTGGACAAAGTAAGCCAGCCTGCCCCCTACTGGAATAGGAGAGTCAACCCGGGCAGGCCCATCAGGGTGTCTGCTTGGCAGGGGCTTTAGGCTGAGGAGTGGATGCAGCCCTGCTCATCCCCATTCTGCCTCTCCCTCTGAAGAAACCCCCTCTGAGAAAAGGAGGAAGAAGAGGCTAGTGCTTGGTAAAAAGGCCTTTGAAAAGGCCTGCCCCTGTCCCTAGACTGCTGCCTTTGAGGAGTTGCCTGCCTCTCCTTGGCCTGAGCACTCCTGTAAGTGGTCCTGTACTCATCCATTTTCTTCATGTAATTCTGTCTGCTCCCCAAACAGAAAATTACCCACCACAGGAAAATCCATGGCCTTAGACTGGGTGTCCGGCGAAAGGCTAGTACATCTGAGCCAAGCCATCCTCCGAAGAGCCACAGATGTAGCCATGACTCTTGATGACACATCATTAGAGTCCACAGCAGCATGAAACTGAACTGTAGATGCATCAATCCCATCTGCAGCCACCGCCTCCAGCTCCTTGGCTAGCTGGGGGGAGGCCTGTTTAGCCAGTGCCAGTACAGTGTCCCACCTGGACTTCTGGTACCTGGCTATATAGGCCATGTAATTCACCTACCCGAGTCCCAAGGAAGATGACATGTACTGTTTCTTTGCCATGGCATCAATCTTCCTGGAGTCCTTGTCTGGGGGGTGTGAAGCCAAGGGAATATTTGCCTTGTCACTGGCAGCAGCCTGCACTACCACAACATGGCTGCATTGCTGGTATAAGAACTCCGTGTCTGAGCCTGAAAGTGTATACCTCTTGTCCATTCTTCTATCCACAGGAGCTATAGTGTTAGGAGACTTTAGGATTTTTTTTGTGTCTGTTTCCCAAAGGATTTGTGGAGGGGAATAGACAGTCTTCTGGACTCTGGGATGTCCATCATTTCTACATAATCAGGCTCCTCTTGATCTTCCACAGCCTCCTCCATAGAAAGCTGGAGGGTTTCAGCCACCTTTCTGTAGAACATAAAGTGAGAAGGGGACTCAGAAAGCCTAGGATGGGAAACACCTGAAGGTCTGTTTCGGGAGCTGTCCGGTTCCACAGGCACATCCAGACCCTCACTTTCACCATCATCATCCTCAAATTCCCCTCCCTCTTCAAACTCCGGTTCATAAAAATCTTCAAGGGTATAATCTTGAACTGGGGGAACCAAACGAACCGAACACCTGCCAGAAGGTGCCGGATCGGCAGGAACAGGGCAGAGCGATTCCACAATCTGAATAGCTCTGGCTATCTCTTCGGCGGTCGGAACATGAACCTCTGGATCCGAACTGGACGATTTGTCTTTGCGCTTTCTTTTTGTCGGAACCAATCCCTCGGAATCGACTCTCCTTATGCCCGAAGTATCGCCCTGGTCAGAGGGCACTCCTTCTGGTTCGGTCAGAACCGAACCAGGCTGGCCATCCGGGTCAGTGGACTTCTCTGCCTCTTTTTCCCCTCAGTCTACCTAATCTCTTCTTAAGGGTAGATTTGGGAAAGTTTTTTCACATTTGGCAGTCTGAATTGAGGTGGTTAAACCCCAGACAATAAACACAGGTGGTGTGGAGATCGGCCTTAGCAAAGACCTCCCCACACTCACTGCAGTGTTGAAACCCAGTGAGCCCGTTTTTTTCCTTGGGTTTCTCAGACATGGCCAACCTCACCAACTTACCCTTTTTATGGCAACTGCCAGGCAAGACTCCCTTATCGGTTCCTGTGTCACGGGTATTGGAAAAAAAAAAATACTAAAACACGTTTTCTTTTTAGAACCGATATGGACCGGTTACCACACACTAAGTGAAAACACAAGATTTCACTATCAAATGGCCGGTTCAGCCGAACCGATCTGCACTTTTACAAGTTCCACACAGAAAAACAGAACAATTCCTATCTAGTACTCACGGCACCACAGACAGAGACTGAACCAACTATGCGGATAACTTTTTCGGTTTAAAAAACGACGAAAACTCAAACTTTAACCGACTTTCGAACCGAGCTGAAGGAGAAATCTCCAGAGCGACCGTTCAGTGAGGCGGAGTAAAGAATCTGACGGTTTGAGTTTGAAACACTCCAGACAGAGACTCGAACCGAGCTCGAGCTCAGCATTCTATGCTCTGCATAGAAAGTTAACTCTTTGTTCTCCGGGGCAGTTTAAAGGTTGGGGATCACAGCAATATGTCAGAATACAGCAAGACTTCATGTTGTTTGAAGATAACAATCAGTCCAGTTTCGCTGACTGCTGCCTGTTGCCTGAAGCAGCTGGATCTTCTGGTCTGGTGGCGTTCCAAAATGGCGCTGAGAACAGACTTGTTCCTACCTGGGGACTGCTTGGGGAAACGCTGAGGAGGGCTCTTGGTGCACTACCCTCTCAACTCTGGTGAGGACAGGGTATTATGGCTGGGGGATGCTGAGGAGGGCTCCTGCACATAATAGTCATCCTCTTCCCCAGGCAGATAGGTTGGAGCGTGAGCCGGGGCGGGGGTGGCAGGTATCTTATTCAAACTTTCCATGGCCTGGATCGCCTGGACAAATTGCCACATTTCTGATATGTTCTCTGAAGAGGGTATTTTTTTATGTGTTGTCTGCCTGCTCCTTTCTCCATTCCAAAGGAGTGGTAGTGACATTTTCTTTCAATTTCTTTTTCACAGACATAATTTCCAGTGCCTGCTCTATGGCTCTTTTAATGTTGCTATCACTGGACTCAGTGTTCCCCCTTTCGGACATCCTGACATCTAAACCATCCTTACCAAGCCTTTCTGATGGCTGTGTAGCTCTGTCTTTTTCTTGTCACCTTTTACAAGATTTACTACTATACATGAAGAGAGGGACCTTTCTGATGTGTGCTTTACACCATCGTTGGGACCACCTAAGAACCTTTTTTATTATTTTTCGGTGACAGAGGCAGACTGAGAAGGCATGCTTGTAGTTAACATTTTTACCCTTTTAAATGAGGTTTTTGGGCAAAAAATACGACAGTACTTAAAATCTTTAAAGTCATGTTGTGGACCTAAACGCTTTACACAAAGTGTGTGACAGTCTGCCCTTGCCAGGAGCCAAAAACAATCTGTACAATTTTTTGATGGTCCACAAGGTCTCTCTGATATACCAGTCTGAAAGAACCTTGAAATAATAAAACAATTCCCAAAAAACAATGCAGCACAAGAGCCCAAATATTTGGCTTTTGTACTCAAGAAACTGTGCCAAAGGTCAAATCATGGTTTGTGTAGCAGGCACCAATTAAAGCAACAGTGCAATGAACATTCATCCTAACTATACAGTAGGTTATTCTCGCTAACCTGTTACATTCAATATGACATCCGGTTCTCATTTTTCCCTTTTTTTTTTTCCTTTTCTTTTTCTGCCATCGGCCGCCTTATACTTGGCCCTTTCCTGCACACCACTACCTTGCTCTTCCTCCCCCTCCCCACCGATACCCCCTAACTTACCCCTCCAGGGTGGGGCCGATGCCCATATCCAGCCACTCTCCAACAGGAAAGGTGCCAGTGATGACCGGCATTGCCTCCCTGGCTCCCCTCCCCCGGGTGGGGTTTGGAGCTTGAATGGTGCATCGAAGCCATGACTGGTCGGTGGGGAGATGGAGCCATGAAGGCCATGGTACCAGGTGCGTGTCATTCGTGGTGGCTGACGCGATTTTCTAGGACTGTCCCAGGGGCAGGGATGTGCAATGACATCCTGTGTCTGCCCCTCCCCTCTTACATTCGGTGCTTGCGTTTTCCCCCAGCCTCCGCTAGGAGTCATACGCGCACCAGAAATGCACTCGACTCTCCCCCCAGAGAAGCAGAGCAGTCCTGGAGGCGCTCGATCCTTCTCCCCCCGACCAGCCCTCCAGCTCCTCAGGTCAGTTCCCGAACCCGGGTCGCTGGCATTGCAAGCGGAAATCCAACCACTGCACCAATGGGCCGGCCCCGGTTCTCATTCTTCTGATGCATTTGTTAGTAAATAATATATCTATATATATGTATGTTGTTTTTTGAAGTTCATATTATTTCGCGTGAATTATCGACCCTCCGCCATGTTTGTTTTCAGGCGTAAACCTCCCACAATTCACCTGTGCACTTTCTTATCAGTACTGTGTGCTTGACACAGAGTTCTCAGCAAGAAATGTGAAAGCAGTTGTGTCATGTCTGCTTACAGACCTGGAGATTCATAATATATTTGTCCCACTGCCAAAGGTTTAAGAAATTTTTATTTGGAGTAGCAAGAGACATCATGTGTAACATATACTTTTTCTTGTTGTGACAAGACTTGTCACAGAATCGTACATAAGAACCTAGCCAGTATGAGCCGGCCTGGTGGCACTGAGGGTTGAGGCACTGTACACGCCACACCTTCTGCCACGCCAGTGACCCAGGGTCAGGAACGGACTCAGATTGCTTGGGGGCCGACGGGGAGAGGAAGAATTGAGCATCCATAGACAGCTCTCCTTCCTCTGGGAGGGAGGAATGGTGCGGCATGCTGTTTGCCTGACACCCAGTGGTGGCTGGGTGTCTGCACATGCACGCTGCCAGAATGGGGCGGGACCCCATGTCCAGGGGCGTAGGCTGCCTCCATGGAAGTGGAGCCCAGCCGCTCCACTCACTGCACGTTCGTGGGCCCGGGAAGTAAAGCAAAGTGGAAAACAGGAACTGGCTGGCTCAACGATGGCCCGGACATGCCCCCGCAACAAGCCACTCCAACCTCTGGACTATGCTCTGGGGAGGGGAGGGGAGAGAAAGTCGATCCTCCTCACCCATGGAGGAACTATGGGGCACGGCTGGGGTGGGGACGGCCGGGCTCGGAGGGCGAGCCCTCCTAGGGAGGGCCAGAGCCTCCTGCCAGCTCTGTGAAGGTGGAGGACAAAGTATAGATAGAAAAAAAAGCACCTAACTGATAAGATTGCTGAGGGAGGGGTATTATAGTGCCGTATTCTTACCCAGCTACACGAACTGTACTTGTATACCAGTACATTTATCTTTCTTTATGCACAGTGTGAACTCTATTCAGTGGATCACAGGGTCATGTTTTTCAAACAGCACTGTAACAAGGTTGCGCATTTCGCTAGGTGACAGCATTCCCATTTTAAACCTCCCAATCTACTAATAAATATTTGGCAATAAAGTTAGTACAACTGCAAGACTTGTAATTTTTCCAAATTTAAGTTTGCATAATTTTTTTTACATATGTATTACTGCACAGTAAAATAGTCAAACATAAGAATACGTTCAACTCCAGTGCGTCTGCAACATTTATGATTAATGTAAATGACGAAAATCGAAGGTCAGTGACAAACAGCATTCATCTAGCAGGCTGCACAATAACGTAATGTTGAATCACTTACTAGTATTATGTGCATAAGATGCATATAATTTGCTGTCGGCATGCTGCATTCATAATTAAAATTATATGTTTACTTTTGGTCTGGTAAATCAGTAAAACTGACAGTACAGTTGTTTGGTACATGTACTGTACAGATCTGCATGTGCTGCAAACACAATGCAAGTAGTAAATGTACTTGAAATGAGACCATAATTAAAAATAGACAGCAAATGTATGTAACCCCCCTGCAAATGGGGGTTCCCAAAAGACTTCCAGGAGCTTGCTTGAATGCTCCAAGCCTGAATGGTGTTTGGCATTTAAGCCATTTATCAGTGAGTGTTTTTAGAACCTCTGGTACTGTCTCTTTAAGAGCTGTCTGCTTGCAGACATAATTAATTTGTATGGGGGACTGTGTGTTTCTTTGATTGAGTACCACTCAAGCTGCTGCCAATTCACTTCATTTTGCAGTCACTAGGAGTGCAAAGGAACCTATCTGAAAGATGTAACTGTTTGCCAGAAATTATTTAGAGTAATAATGAAATTACAGTTTGTCTAACCTGCTTTCTTTGCAGTCAGAACTGTGTCTGCTAGTTCCCATTCTAGTTTAGAACTCTTAACTGGACCAATCAGTGTGGGGTAAGCTAGCTCTAAAATGGTGCCTTGACGAATCAGAACTTGGACTCATAATCTGAGCCAGCCACAAGAGGATTGTATGGGCAGTGACTCTGGGAGATGTAGTTTAGACTTCAGTGCCTTTTGGACCAACAGCAGCAGTCTATTGTGAGTGACAGCCAATCCAGTCAAGAACTGGGAGGAACTCAAAGGAAGTGCCGGTTTTGCGGTTGGAGTTTCAGTTGAGCTTTGGCAGTGAAGAAGGAAGGAGCCCTGTGCTTTTCAGTGTGCAGTTTTAGTCAAAAACGTGTGTAGGCCCAGAGTTCCGGTCTGCAGCTTGTGTAACAGCTTGTTAGGACTGAATCAGTCCTGTGAAAAGAATCAAAGGATCTCTGAAGAGTAGAAACCAGGCTCACCCTGTAGAAGACTGGAGGAATTGCTGAAAATTGCACTCGGTCTGTCAGGAACTGAATCTGCTGTGTGTTCTCCTGGGTATTGTGCAGTAATTGCGATCGGGATACAGATGCAGCCTGCCTGGTATAGTGCTTTCTTTTATATGGATGTGTGAAGAGGTTTGTGTACCTCAAGTGAGCCCTGCTGACATTGAAGGACCCTATCTTATTTGGAGGTCGTGAGTACTAATTCAGGTTGCTCCCTGTTGAATTGCCACATTAAATCCAAATGGAATTACTGTACTGCTGACTGTTTAATTCTCCTTTCTCTGTGTGAAGAGGGCCCCTACCAGCTGCCACGGTTTGGACTAGCACTAGGGCTTGGGTACCCAGGGACAGTAACTGATAGGGATAGGCCTGTGCACAGAGCCATAGGTAGATTATTAGAGTGATAAGCTAATTAACCTGATTTCCCCTGTCCTTGTTATATCCCAAATAAATCAGAGCTGCTTGTTTCAGCAAAGTTATACTGCCTGAGGTATTTGTCTATGTTAAAGTACTGTACTGTGATTGTTGCACTGTATCTCATTTCACAGGAGGTCCCAGTGTGGAACCAGACCTGGGGTAAGTGTATACTGTGAAGGTAATTCTGATATATTGTGTGGGCCACTAGTGGGAAGGAAGGGGTTGCAGTGTCCCAGAGGGCTGTGACCAAGTTAGTTTAACTATTGCAAACCCTGACCTCTGGGTGGAGGCACCCGCCATTGGATCCAGGCCCCTCAACCTGTTAGTGGCAAATCAGGCAGGGGTAGTAGCCCCTGGGATAGCGCCATCTAGGGGTTACATCTTGGAGGCTCACGCTGGGATTGTGTGTCCTCTAGTGGCCATATTTACGAACCACTGTTAAGAAAAAATGGGTACCCCGACAGAAGTGGCTGTGCACCGGCTGGTGGAGTGGTGTACTGGGGAGGAGATCGACCCCCAAAATGCTATGCTTATCCTGGACATCCCCTTGGGTATCAATACGGACACTGTGCAGGGAGTACTTTCCAAGGTGGAAGGTTTACAAAACCCTGTGGTGGTGGGTCAGCATGCTAATCTGCTCACCCACACTTTCCTGGCCCTAGTAGAGTTTAAGGATCCCATAGATAGCTCCAAAGTGCCACAGACCATTACCCCAGAGGGAGCCCTCACTGCTTGGAAAGTGATAACTAAGGACAGTAAAGACCCGGGGGGGAATCAGCCCCCACCACTATCTGAAACTTTGAGGAGAAATTTGCTGAATGGTTGCTGGGAGAGGGGAAAACTGTGGAGGACTTGAAGAAACTATTCTTGCCACCTGGGGTGTTCCTCCCCAACACCCTCTCCTGCTCCAGTGCCCGTAATGGTGGCTGAACCAATGCAGACTCCTATTTCTGCACCTGCCATTAGTCACGACTCTTACCGAAGGTTGAGGATCTTCTCTGGCACCTCCCACCCCCCAAGGGGAGGATGACTGGGAGACCTGGATAGACTATGTTGCCCCCAAGTGCTAGAATGGCAATAGCTCGGGAGGCGAAAAGCGAAAGAGGGTTAGTGAGAGCCTCCGAGGTCCTGCCCTGGCTACCATCCATGCTAAATGGGCCAGTAACCCTGAAGCGACTGCACAGGCCTATCTTGAGGCCTTGGAGAATGTGTATGGGAGCCCAGATTCTGATGAGGACCTATGGTGGAGAGTAAGAAATGCACAACAGTACCAAGGGGAGTTGTCTGTGTATGTCTCTCGGCTGGAAAAATTGTTGCAAGAATGCCTCAGAAAGGGTAGTTTGCCAGCGATTGAACTGGACCGAACCAGACTGGACAGAATCCTTAAGTCTGCCCCCTTCTCAGAACTGCTGTTGCTTCAGTTACGCCTGGCAAATCGACTGGAATCCCACCTCCTATGATGAGTTAATGAGAGAAATTGAGGAGTTGAGAAAAGGCGACCTCGGGAGGTACCTGCACCAACAGCTGTGGCTACGACCCGATGACTGAGGGTGACCCATCAAGTGAAGTTCAGGGCAGAGGTTGACAGTCAATGAGTGCTCTGACAAGGAAAAGATATGCCACAATGGGGCGAACTGTTGAGAGAGATCCGGAATTCAAAAACAGTCCCTTTATGAAGGCCACGCCTGCAAGTGCGGGCCCTGACCTATATCCGACTGCATCTGCTATGGGGTGGGGTACCACCCATGTATCTCCTGCTGATAACCGCCAAACTCAATTCCTTGACCATGAAGTGGAGAAACTGACAGATGTCTCCAAATGCTTATCACGCCCAGAACAGAGATGGCACCCAGGTTTCCAGTTAGTAATACCCCGCCCTGGCTCCCAGTGTGGCGCCTCGGCCAGCTCAAACTCCAGAAAGTATGTTTTGCTATAATTGTGGGAAAGATGGGCACATGAAAAGGGAATGCCAGTCCCAAAAGACACTGACAAAGTTGCATATAGGCTACAAGGAGAGCTTGGAGAAGAAACCAGTGGTTAAGAGGTGCCGACATGATCCCAGTGAGGGCACCAAAATGCTAATTCACGTCCTTTGTGGCAAGGTCAGTTGCCCAGGCCCCACTACCGCCTCTCCAGACTGGTCCAGAATAGTGGGTCCCTCCATGGAGACCACTGTAAAGGTGAATGGAGTGTCTACAAGAGCTGTATTAGACAGTGGCTCCCAAGTGACAATTATGTTCCAGGATTGGTATCAGAAGCATTTGTCAGACGTGACCTTACAACCATTAGAAGGACTGCATGTATGGGGGTTAAGTGAGAAGGCCTCCCCTATTCCGGTATATCCGAATTTGGCTGTCTTTCCCCACCTCCGTGGCTGGAGTGGCGAACAAGTAGAGACCCTAGCCTTAGTGTGTCCCCCACTGGACTGTATGATGGTGTCCCTTGTTGATTGGAACAAATGCTCATATGTTCGGAAGGCTGGCACAGTTGTGTTATGAAAAACAGGGTCAAAGACTAGTAGAGCTTTAAGAGTTCGGCTTTAATTAAGAAGGCCTATGAGGCACAGAGAGATGCTGAAAAACAGAACCAGAGGAACCGGTCGGAATTGTATGGAAGAAGGATCCTGAGTCTCTGATCCTGGCGCAAATGCCCAGTGTACCTTACAGGAGAGGTCCGTATCAGAAAGGATGTTAAGAATAAAATATTAATGTTGGATGCACCAGGCGATGGAAAATTGCCAGAGGACTGCTGGTCAAGCCTAGTATTTTGCCCGCTAGAGCCCATGCTTATGCCAGAAGGGTAATGGTCCAAGTTCATAATGTGTCTGAAAGAGACATTCGAGTAAACAGAGGTTGCATCCTGGCTAATGTGCATTGTGCAGACACTGCAGTGCTACCCAGCAGCAAGAGTTCAAGGAAGAATGACAGAGTAACGCCTGACTTGTTTGATTTCGCGACTCCCCTGCCAGCTGAATGGAAAGTGAGGATCAGTGAGAAGCTTGCCCAGAGAGACCAGGTGTTTTCTTTAAAGGAATGGGATGTAGGATGCGTGCAAGGAGCTGAGCACAATATCCAGCTGCATGACGAAAGACCATTTCGTCGAGAGGTCTCGACGCCTGGCACCTGCTGACATAGATGATGTGAGACGGCATCTGCAAGAGATGTTAGCTGCTGGTGTAATACAAGAATCCAGAAGCCCTTATGCTTCCCCATTGTGGTAGTGAGGAAAAAGAATGGAACAGTAAGGATGTGTGGATTATCGCACCTTAAACCGTGGACTATCCCTGATCAGTACACAATGCCCGCATTCAGGATGCTGGGACTGCCTAAGCAGGGAGCAAGTGGTTCTCTGTGCTGGATCTCCGCGGGAGTGGGTACTACCAGATCGATATTTCAGAGGACCGTGAGAGAGCGGCCTTTATCTGTCGCTTGGCTTCTATGAATTCATGAGGATGCCTCAAGGGATTTCAGGCGCCCCAGCCACTTTTCAACGATTGATGGAGCGTGCAGTGGGGGACATGAACTTACTAGAGTGCCTGGTATACCTAGATGATGTTATTGTGTTTGGCAGCTCACTGGAGGAACATGAGAGCAGATTATTTAAGGTATTGGACCGACTGGAAGACTTTGGCCTTAAACTGTCCATTGATAAGTGTCAATTCTTTCAAACATCAGTAAAGTATGTGGGACACATAGTATCCACCGAGGAATAGAGACCGACCCAAGTAAAGTTGAGGCCTTGACCACCTGGCCACAGCCCAAAATCTAAAGAACTGCAAAGATTCCTGGGATTCTGTGGTTATTATCGGCGCTTCATCAAGGACTATTCAAGAGTGATCCGCCCTTTACTTAACCTTACTCAAGGGTATCCCCCAACCCACAAAAAATACCAAAAGTCAGCGTCCCTCAAGACTGAAACAGTGTATTTTCATCTGAGTGAAGTATTTGGGGCCCGCTGGACTCCTGATTGTGAGACTGCTTTTCATGAGATCATATATCAACTTACCCATGCTCCAGTGCTGGCCTATGCCGATCAAAAACACCGTCCTGCACACTGATGCTAGCTTGCAGGGTTGGGGGCTGTGTTGTACCAAAAGCACGAGAATGGCCTGAGACCAGTGGCCTTTGCCAGTAGAAGCCTGACCCCATCCGAAAGAACTATCCTGTACATAAGTTAGAGTTCCTAGCTTTGAAGTGGGCTATTGTTGACCAATTCCATGAGTACTTGTATGGGGCTAAAATACTAGTAAAAACTGACAATAATCCTTTGACCTATGTGCAGACCTCAGCTAAGTTGGATGCCACTGGCCATAGGTGGCTTTCTGCATTATCTACATATGACTATGCTCTCAATACCGAGCAGGTCTGAACCACATAGATGCTGATGCTCTCCCGGAGGCCTGTTCCCCAGAATGATTGGGTCCGATTGACAGAACCTGACATTCGAGCACTCTGCCGGAAGTTTGACAGGGAGGAACAAATGTCCACGGACGCAGTGGACTGCATGGTGGATTGCTTGAGGAGCCTCTGAGAATTGCATACCTGCTGCTTATTGCCACTTTTCTGCAATAGACATTGGTGCACTGCCTCAGCTGGACAATGACAGTATTCGACGGCTCAATCCGCGATCCCATGATCAAAGCAGCTTTAGAAGCCCTCTATGCAGGAAAAGATGTGTCCAAATTACGCCCACTGATTTGAGAACTGCACTGTTATACAAAGAAGGTCCTAAGTTGAAACTGATCAATAAACTGTTATACAGAGAAACAGTAGACAGAGGGGACAAGTAGACAAACAACAACTAGTGCTGCCCACTGCCTTTGAGACTCAGTACTGAGGTCCTTGCACAACCACATGGGGCACCTTGGTATAGACAGAACACTTGACTTGGTGAGATCCCGATTCTATTGGCCTAAGATGGGGGCTGATGTGGAGCAACACATTCGAACTTGTAGTCGCTGCTTACAGAGGAAAGCTTTGCCCTAGAGGGCTGCCCCCTTGTTAACATCACCACCAGTGCACCCATGGAGCTGGTCTGTATTGATTTTCTGAGTTTGGAGTCAGATCAAAGAAATATCAGTAATGTGCTGGTGGTCACTGACCATTTTACGAGATATGCCCAAGCTTTCCCCACCAAAGACCAGAAAGCATCCACTGTGGCCAAAGTACTTGTAGAAAACTTTTTGTTCACTATGGGCTCCACAAAGAATCCATTTTGATCAAAGGAGAACTTTGAGAGTCGTCTGATCAAAGAGATGCTTTCTCTGTGGGGAGTCGAAGTCCAGAACCACTCTTACCACCCCAGGGGACCCACAGCCTGAACGTTTCAACCGCACTTTGCTAGATATGCTAGGCACCCTGCACCCAAAGGACAAGCCTAGATGGAGCCAACAAATTAGCACCCTGGTACATGCTTATAACTGCACCAAAAGTGATGCCACTGGTTCTCCCCCTACCGCCTGATGTTTGGAAGAGAAGCTCGACTACCAGTAGATGTGTGTTTTGGGGTCTCTCCTGATGGGGTTCAAGCTGACAACTATTTACAGTATGTGCAAAAGTTAAAGGCCCAGCTAACTCATGCGTACCAACTGGCTCAAACCATGGCTGCCAAAAGAAATCTGGCCAACAAAGAAAGGTATGATAAAAGGTGAAAGCACAGGAACTCCAGGAGGGAGATCGGGTATTGCTAAGAAATCTGGGACTGCATGGCAAGCACAAGATTGCTGACAGATGGCACCATCTCCTCACATTGTAGTGGGCAAACTAGATGATCTACCAGTGTACAAAGTAAGGCCTGAGAATAATTCAAAAGATGTAAAACAATGCATAGAAATCATTTACTGCCCATTGGACAAATCTTAATTGAGTCTGAGCCCCTGGAAGATGCCCCTCTGGACCAGTGACTAGAGCTGCTGCTAAGAAAAGATCAAGAAAGTCTGCACCTACAGAAGCAAAGTTAAAGTGTTCCCTCCACAAGTCCCAGTTGAGCATGACTGTCAGTCCATATCGGAAGAAAGTGAGAGTGACTTTGAATACTATCCTTCTTCGAACTGAGTCAATTGTTTCGGGCAATCCCCTAGTCAATACTGGAGATGAAGCTGGGCCTTCTGACTGTCTAAGCCCCAGCTTCATCCCTGAGCCAATGCTCCCAGAAAGTGAAGTGAAAGCATCAGATCAGATGAAATGGAATCATTGTGCATGGTTGAACTGTTTGAGCTTTCAGGGAGGAAAATGATAGATTGGGGCAGACTGGTGATACACCGAACAAGAAGAGTATTTTGAGTGCCCTGACAGTCCACTGCCAGTGTCCGAAAGCTCTCCATGCGAGCCAAATGTTGTGGACTCAGAAACTGTAACTCCTGGAGCTGAAAGTGCCCCAAGTTCTGCCCTCTCTACCCCATGGAGACTCCTGACAAGTGAGGACAATGCTGAAAATGAGGCTCAGAGTGCAGAGACTATAACAGTTCCCCTAGAAAGACTGGTCGAGCTGTAAAGCCTGTGGTGCACCTCAGTTATGATTCACTTGGGAGGCCTGTGGACTTGCCTCTCAATGTTGTCCATAAAGGAGTGTATGTGTCCCGAGCTCATTGCCCAAACTGAGCATCAGTGCTAACTCCAAGTTACTTGTTGTTCCCTCTAAGTATGGTGCCCTTGCCCCATCCAGCCCCAAGGTAACTGATAGGGAAGGCCCCCTCTCTTCAGGTTTCATGTACAAGAGGTAATAACTTGAGTTATGGTACAATGTGTATGTAATACTGTGTAAAGAGTGACGTACTGCAACGTTTCAGAAATGTGTTCTTGGTAAAATGATATATTGACTGATGATTACATGTGCGAGCCTAATGCAAATGTATATGGTTGCAGTTGAAACTTATGGGTACTTGTGTGCGACGTCAAGCTTTCCCAAACAGGAAGGGGTAACCCCCTGCAAATGGGGGTTCCCAAAAGACTTCCAGGAGCTTGCTTGAATGCTCCAAGCCTGAATGGTGTTTGGCATTTAAGCCATTTATCAGTGAGTGTTTTAGAACCTCTGGTACTGTCTCTTTAAGAGCTGTCTGCTTGCAGACATAATTAGTTTGTATGGGGACTGTGTGTTTCTTTGATTGAGTACCACTCAAGCTGCTGCCAATTCACTTCATTTTGCAGTCACTAGGAGTGCAAAGGGAACCTATCTGAAAGATGTAACTGTTTGCCAGAAATTATTTAGAGTAATAATGAAATTACAGTTTGTCTAACCTGCTTTCTTTGCAGTCAGAACTGTGTCTGCTAGTTCCCCATTCTAGTTTAGAACTGCTTAACTGGACCAATCAGTGTGGGGTAAGCTAGCTCTAAAATGGTGCCTTGGACGAATCAGAACTTGGACTCATAATCTGAGCCAGCCACAAGAGGATTGTATGGGCAGTGACTCTGGGAGATGTAGTTTAGACTTCAGTGCCTTTTTGGACCAACAGCAGCAGTCTATTGTGAGTGACAGCCAATCCAGTCAAGAACTGGGAGGAACTCAAAGGAAGTGCCCGGTTTTGTCGGTTGGAGTTTCAGTTGAGCTTTGGCAGTGAAGAAGGAAGGAGCCCTGTGCTTTTTCAGTGTGCAGTTTTAGTCAAAAACGTGTGTAAGGCCCAGAGTTCGGTCCTGCAGCTTGTGTAACAGCTTGTTAGGACTGAATCCGTCCTGTGAAAAGAATCAAAGGATCTCTGAAGAGTAGAAACCAGGCTCACCCTGTAGAAGACTGGAGGAATTGCTGAAAATTGCACTCGGTCTGTCAGGAACTGAATCTGCTGTGTGTTCTCCTGGGTATTGTGCAGTAATTGCGATCGATACAGATGCAGCCTGCCTGGTATAGTGCTTTCTTTTATATGGATGTGTGAAGAGGTTTGTGTACCTCAAGTGAGCCCTGCTGACATTGAAGGACCCTATCTTATTTGGAGGTCGTGAGTACTAATTCAGGGTTGCTCCCTGTTGAATTGCCACATTAAATCCAAATGGAATTACTGTACTGCTGACTGTTTAATTCTCCTTTTCTCTGTGTGAAAGGGCCCCTACCAGCTGCCACGCGTTTGGACTAGCCACTAGGGCTTGGGTACCCAGGGACAGTAACTGATAGGGATAGGCCTGTGCACAGAGCCATAGGTAGATTATTAGAGTGATAAGCTAATTAACCTGATTTCCCCCTGTCCTTGTTATATCCCCCTAAATAAATCAGAGCTGCTTGTTTCAGCAAAGTTATACTGCCTGAGGTATTTGTCTATGTTAAAGTACTGTACTGTGATTGTTGCACTGTATCTCATTTCACAGGAGGTCCCAGTGCCGGAACCAGACTTGGGGGTAGGTGTATACTGTGAAGGTAATTCTGATATATTGTGTGGGCCACTAGTGGGAAGAAAGGGGGGGTTGCAGTGTCCCAGAGGGCTGTGACCAAGTTAGTTTAACTATTGCAAACCCTGACCTCTGGGTGGAGGCACCCGCCATTGGATCCAGGCCCCTCAACCTGTTAGTGGCAAATCAGGCAGGGGTAGTAGCCCCTGGGATAGCGCCATCTAGGGGTTACATGTACATTTTTTCATGTAGAACTTAATTTAGATTTCCTATTCTGATCTGCAATCTGCATCAAAGAAAGCTGACTTATAATGAGCTGCAGACGCAGATAAAACCCTTGAGGCCATTATGGTATCCACCACTTTCTTGGAGAAACCCTGCCTTAACAATCTACTGTCAATAGCCAGGTTACCAGCTGCATAGCCTCTGGATCTGGATGCAGAATGGGACCTTGGAAGAGAAGGTCCCCCCAAAGGGGGCGTCAAAATGGGGCCTGCTCAGACAGATTCACAGCGTCTAAGAACCATGGCCTTCTTGGCCACTCTGGAGCTATCTATCAGAAGGAAGCTTCCTTTTGACTGCCTCATCTTGAGAATTACCTTGGAAATCAGTGGTAGCGGAGAAAACAAGTTAAGTTGTGAAAAAAATCCCATGTCTGGGACACAGCACCCACCACCTCCGCTGGAGCACCAGTAAAGACTGAAGAACCTCTGTGCCTAAGCATTTTCCTTTGATGTGAACAGCTCGATCTGAGGTTGATCAAACCTTCTGCACAGAAGCTCAAACACCTCTGGGTTCAACATCTATTCCCCTGGATAGACTGTCTCTCGACTCAGCCAATTAGCCTGGATATCCAGTTCCCCTGCTAGATGAACTGCAGAGTGTCAGCAGGTTTTTCTCTACCTACAGTGGAACCTCAGTTGCTTCTGATAGCATTCCCTTGCTTCTTGTGCCTCCCTGATTGTTTATGCATGCAACGATGATGGTGTTATCTGACCTTTCATGGCTATGGAATGTACCCAACTGTGAAAATAACAGGGCAAGAAACACTGCCCTCATCTCCAACACATTGGTCTGTAGCTGCTGTTTCTGGGGGGATCCAGACCCCCTGGACTGGGACTTGGTCCAGAACCACACCCCAGCCTGACAGAATGGCACTGGTCATCAAAATCAGTTCTGCTGGGATTTCCAAGAGAGACCCCTTGCTGAGGTTCTCCCACCAAGCTAGTAAATGCAGAACTGACCACGGTAGCAAGATCAGAGCTTGGTAGTCTTCTGAGGCCAGGTTTCAAGTTTCCAGCATCCTGTTCTGGAGAGGCCACATATGCAATCTGATTCAACGTACTAGTTGTATCACTACAGTGATCGGATCTAAAATCCTGAGAAGCCTGTGACCTAAGACCAATGACTGGCTTCTCAGCCACTGAACCTCACGCCTCAGAGTCTCCTTCCTGAATGATAAGAGGAACACTTTCCCTTCATCCATTTGGAATACCGCCCCCAAATGTTCCAACCTCTGAGATGGAATCAGGGAACTCTTCTCCCAACTGATGATCCAACCATGTGCCTCCAGAACCTCCAGGGTCCTCAACAAATACCTTTCCGCCAACCAAGCAGATAGCGCTTATAGAAGCAACTCTTACAGGTAGGGATATGTGATGTCCCTCCTGTCTCAGCTGCGCCATTAGCATGATCAGGATCTTCAGAAATACCCTGGGTGCTGTTGCCAACCCATATGGAGGTGCCAAGTACTGGAAACAACAGTCACTAATTTGCAAACCTAAGAAACTTTTGGTGCAACTAGCGAATGGGGATGTGGAGAAAGGCATCCTTCGGATCCATGGATGCTAAATAATCCCCTGGTTGGACAGCCCAAACGATCGATCATACGGACTCCATCTTGAAGGTTCTGAGGTGGACAAACTTGTTTAACTGTTTCAGGTACAGAATTGGTCAGAAACCCCATCAACTTCTTAGGAACCACAAAATAAAACAAGTAGAATCCCAGACCTTCATTGCTAAGGGAACTGGGAAAACTGCCCTGATCTGTAGCAAGTGATCCAAGGTCAGAGTCATCGCCTGCTTTTCCACTGGATTTTGAGGTACAGGAGATTGCAGGAAATTACCTCTCCTGGGTACTGTTGAGAACTCTATGATGTAGCCCACAGCCAGGATTTCCAGTGCCCACACGTCTGACATTAGCTGGGCCCACTGCTGGTCAAAATTCTGCAGTTATTCACTATGAGAAGGGAGGCAGAAACGGACCAGCGTACCTTCATTGTGCGTTACCTCCTCTTTATTCTGCATCTCCATTATGTCAGTGGGCAAAGGATACTCGGTTACTGTTGCCCTTAAATCCGGAATAGGCAGCCGGCCTTGTGGCACTGAGGGTTGAGGCGCTAGACGCCACACCTCGCGCAACGCTGGCGACCCGGGTTTGAAGCGAGCCTGGGTTGCGGGGTCGGCAGGAAGGAAGAGATTGAGCATCTGATGGACTGCTCTCTCTTCCGGGGAGAGCTCAGGGCAAGCCGCTCATTGAGCGACCTCTGGTGGTTGGGGGTTGCCAACGTAGCGACGCAGCATAATGCCTGGGGGCAGAGCACGGCACCACATTGCCTTGCTGGCCATACTCTGCGGGGACACACGTGCCTACTAACAAAATCCTTGCTCTCGGGAATAGGCGATGGCACCACCCTCTCTGCCACACTCCAACAGCTGGACTCACTCTAGTCCAGCCCAAATTCAAGACAGAGCGCCCTGGGCGGATAGGCTTTCCCCACCTCGGGGGGCTCAGAGCCGAGAGGATAGCCGGACTGGTGCCAGGAGGAAGGGAAGTTTCAGGCCCAAGAGGTAGAGCAGAGGGTAAGTGGATGCCTGAGAGAGTTCCCCGGGGCAAGAGCGGTGCCAAAAAATAAGAGTTCAAAAAAAAAAAAAATCCGGAATAGGCTCCCCTATTCTGCTTGGTTCTGAAATTCTGAATGAGGTAAAAAATGCCTTTGGGCTGCTACTGCCATGCACCTCTTCACCCTCTTGATGTTGAGTTTGTCTTCTGTTGTCCCTTCTAATCCTGGATGTCCTTCAGGATGTCATCCAGGCCAGAGCCGAATAATACAAAAGACAGGTTAAATGGCTTTGATTTCAATACCTGGTCCGCGATGCAGTGCCTGAGCCAGACACGCCCAATATTATAAACGTACTGTGCTGACATCCATAAAATGTTCACGGTGGCATCCCCCAGAAAGGTGGAGGCCATGGACACAAGCTGCAAAATGTTTGCCCCTTCCTAGTCTGGAGGGACGTAACTACCCAGGGCCGCGACCAGTGAGTTAAATGCTCTGGATACAATAAAAGATGCATATGGGGTACCAAGATTTACTCCATTCTAGGCAAAAGTCCTGCAAGAGGCATCCACCTTGTTATTGTGGGTTTTGGTTAGGGCTACTGAACCATCAACTGATATGGTTGTGTGCTTAACAGAATTAGATTAGATAACGTCTCACCCTTGGCCTAGGGAGCTGCTTGCACTTATCTGTTCTGGATAATTCCTGTTCAATAATCTGGTTTCGGTGCACAAAGTTCGGAGCACAGTCAGTTCAGGATTTTCCCCGTGGCCCCTTGTATTCTCATCATGATCTTCCATGTTGTCAAGGTCAGCGGTTGCCTGCAAATATGGGTGAGCAGTAGCACTCTGCTCTGGTGCACATGGATGTGTCTTTATGGGCCCCCCCCCCAACATAAGGGGCCCATCTTGGATTCGGGTATGTTGGTGGGGATGTCCTGCTGAACATCAGAACTCAACAGCTCATTTAAGAGCAGCCAAAAGGATCTGCACAACTCAGTCTTACCACTGCCAATCAGTACCCCAGGTGCATTCCCCCCAGCTCGGAGGTTCTGCTGGGGGGACTGAAACAGATGTGTTAGACTGCGTTACACAGTTACAGCAGTAAGACCATGAAGGGAGGGTTTCATCATCCTCATGTAGGTTTTACATCTTTTAAATATGATAGGTCTCTGATAAGCCATGGTGCCACTTCTTATTAGTCCATAAATATGCAAGGCTGCAACAAGAAAAACAATAAACAAACTTATACATATGGGGCCCTTAGTCATGTGCTGCAGCTTGTGAGAGAACTGCAACAATATACGACCCCTATAATCTGATGATGTAGCTACTAACAGGGAGAAAACAACTGAGTGAACTATCCCCTGAGCCTAGGAACATCCCCAAAACTGGTCTTGTAGCTCGTGGACCTGTTTCTGTACCAAATGTAGAACCAAAGCTTTCATGCTTCTCCTGAGCAAAAAACTGTTGCTCTTCGTGCTCCTAGCACTCGCGGCACTGCTCAGCCCCAAAAAGAAAAGTAAAAATGATGCAGAAATCGTCATGGTGTGGGAGAAGTTGCAAAGGATCCCCAGCACCAAGGCAGGAATCCCCTGATACACTGGCGCTAGGTGCCTCGCTTCTATGAAATAAAAGGCCAAAAGCTTAAACCAGGAGCCAGAAGTCCTAGGAAAGGGCTTCAGAACAGAGCCAATAGGGAGCCAAAGAAGGGCTCAATCAGACATGGAGGTTGCGCCCAGCCCTCCCGTGAAGGGAGGGCCAACCAGGAGGTGGAGCTACTGACCAGCACCAGATAACAGCAAAAATCACTGTGGTTTGGGAGAGGGTGGAGGAATTACCCCCCAACCACTGATACTGCGACTCTCTTTTGCAGAACTAAAGGACAGAAACCAAGAAACTAGAAGCCCTAGGAAAGGCTTCGGAACAGAGCCAACAGCAGCCAAATGAAGGGCTCCAATCAACCGAGAGGCCACACCCCTAGCCCTCTGTGAAGGGCCAATCAGGAAGTGGAGCTCTCATCCCTATGGTCAGCAGGGCCTGAAATACTGAGCATTGCCAGATAACAGCAGAGATCGCCATGGTGCGGGAGAAGGTGGAAAAGATTCACAGCAGCACTGCAGGAATCTCCCCCCCACCCCAATCAATACCGGCGAGGCGCTCACTTTTGCGAGAACTAAAGCGAAACCAAGGAGCTAGGAGCCCAAAGAAAGGGCTTCAGAACAGAGCCAGCAAGCCAAAGCAAGGGCTCCAATCAGGTGAGAAGCAACGCCCCCAGCCCTCTGTAAATGGCCAATCAGGAGGCAGTGTTCTCAGCCTTCTTCCTGCTGTCCTCCTATTTAAGGACGGTATCACCAAGCAGACCTCTGTGCTGCAGACCTCTGTGCTAAGGACTTTCCAAGGGAGTCTGCCAGGAGACAGTCATCCAGGGAAGCCAGCCAGCGGCCATACACTCTCCCCCTCAAACAGTAGGTAGGTAAAGGAGGGTAACAGGTGTCTACTGCCACCAGGCATCAAGTAGGGAATAGGTGTAGCACCCTATGTAGGGCAAGGCTACACTAGAGTTTAAAAAGCTACAGAAACTTAGGGATACATGGAACTCTGTATATAGGCTAAGGGAATAAAAGGAATTCAAAGGGCTAAAATTGAGAAAGCATGATGCTAGAAGTGGTGAGGTGCAGTGGTTGTGGGGTGGCAGTCTTCAGGGAGACCTTCTGGAGGCTGCATTACTGCCACATCTTCGTGTACCTCTCTGGGCTGAGGGAGGAGGTTGCCAGACTCAAGGCAGAGTTGGCTTGAGTTTGGGGGACCTCCTCTCCCACCCAGGGACCACCAAGTCTTCCAACGCTACCTCAAAGGTTGCCAAAGAGGAGAGGCTGGACAATGGTTGGCTCAGGGAGGGTATGGGTGATGGAGCGTACACACATCCCCCATCCGATACCACGATGTAAAACCTACACCACACTGGCTGGGGAGGAATGTCTCACAGAGGCACCCGAAGTAGTGACTAGGATGGATGTGGGGGTCCTCCATGGTGGAGATCCCAAGGGGGATGCCAGGGGACCCCAGAGAAGAAGGAAGTGAATCCTGGTAGGGGACTCAAAAGTGAAGGGGATTCAGTTGGGGCAGGTAAGGAGGAGGAGGAGGAGGAGAGGGAGGTTCAGTGCCTTCTTGGCAACATGGCTTGAAGGGATAGAAAGTGGATCCTACAGATCGCAAGGGCAGCAGGAAGGGAGGGAAAGCTGGATGTCATTGTCCATCTGGGGATAAATGACCTGGCTAAGGATGAGTCAGCGATAGTACAGGAGTAGTTCAAGGAGTTGGGAAGGGGTCTTAGGCAATTAGCACATACTGTGATCTTCTCAGAGGTGTTGCCTCTCTATGACAGGGGGAGGACAGGATGCTCCATACCAGGAACTTCAACACATGGTTGAAGGAATGGTGCAGAGAGGAAGGATTCGGCATCGTTGGAGACTGGGGCCCCACATGGAGGGATAAAGGCCTGCACAGGGGTGATGGCTTGCATCCATCCAGGAGGGGAACCATGGTCTTCAGTGACCGGTCTAAATGCTACACTGTCGAGCATTTAAACTAGCTAAGGGCGGAGGCAGAATGACAAACTGTACCCATCCCCCCACCCCAAACAGGCTAGCAAGGCCAGTAGGGAGAATTCTACAAGAGAGAAAGCCCAAAAGGAAACAAATAAAATAATCCAGGCGGTAGAAGGAAAGAGAGATAGTAAGAAAAATAGAAAAATGAGGGAAGGCAAATGGGGTAAAAAAAAGGGGGGGGGGAAGGATGGTACCACAATCTGGAGAGCCATGTGTACAAATGCTCGAAATCTGGGCAATATGATTTCAGACCTACAGGCCACCATGGCAGTAGTGGACCTGGACATGGTCACAATTACCGAGTCCTGGTGCAATGAAAACCAGGACTAGGATATACCCATACAAGGTTATACTATGTTCAGAAAGAACATGGTAGGTAAAAAAGAGAAAGGAGTGGCTCTTTTATGTGACTGACAATATAAAAGCTATGGAAATACAGGAGGAGCAGGGGTACTGTGGGTCACCCCGGAGACACAGAAGGGGGGGCCGCTATTCATACAGCAGTGATCTACAGATCACCAGGTCGGGGGTGGGGTGGGGTGGATATGATGGAAGCAATAGAAAAGATGGCAAACAAGGGGTAGGTGCTGCTGGTGGGAGACACCAAGCTACCGTATTTACTCCTGGGAGGACAGAAGGGACAGGGGAGACACGACAGAGACCTTTAAATATTTAAAAGGCATAAACAGGGGAGATACAGACCACATATTCAGGCCAAAAAGGGAAGGGATCACTAGGGGACACAGCATGAAGCTGGAGGGGGGTAGATTCAGGAGGGAACTAAGGAGAAACTATTTCATGGAGAGGGTACCAGAAAAGCTGATCTCACAAAAGACAGTGGACGCCTTCAAAAGAGGAAGGGATAGAGTCTGAGGTAAAATAAGTGCAAGAGGAGTCCCATCTAGGAGAGATGGGGGAGAGTAAGCTCTGGTATAGACTACAAGCTGAACAATCGAGCAGACGTGACAGAGCGACAAGGCCTTTATCTGCTGGCTTCTTTTGTATGTTCGTATGTACTGGATGTGGACTGGAGCCTCTCAGATACAGCATCAGTTAGAAGTAGGGACATCCTGGGCTTCCTGCAGCGGCCATTCCTCAGGCAACTAGTTAAGAAACCCACGTGTGTGTGTGTGTGGGGGGGCAATACTGGACCTGGTACTGACAAACAGGGACTGTGTTGCTGATGTCTCACTGCATGGCCACCTGGGTACCAGTGATCATCATGCAGTGTGGTTCAATTTTTAAAAACGGCGCCAGAAACAAGCCATACGGAGACAATGGTCCTGGACTTCAGGAGGGCTGATTTTAAGAAAATGAGAGAATGCCTCAGGGATGCCCCAGCAGGGTTAGGGAAACTGGGTGAAGTCAAACAACAGTGGGAAAACATAAAGGAGAGCATTGAGAAGGCAATAAACCTCTGTGTCAGGAAGGTAAACAAGAGCAAGCGGAAAAAAGAGACCGCGATGGTTCTCTAAAGAAGTAGTGAAAAAAGTGAGGGCAAAAAAGCTAGCATTTAGGAGGTACAAGAAGACACAGAAGGAGGAGGACAGGGAGAGATATCAGGAGAAACAAAAGGAGGTAGGGAAAGCAGTTAGAAGCACAAAGGTGCAAATGGAGGACAATGCTGCCCAGTCTGTGAAAAAAGGGGCTAAAAGAAACAATTACTCACCTTAGTAATTTGTTTCTTCTAATGGAGTCTTGCTGTATTCTGACTATTGCAGTTAGGTCCTGACTTTCAACTGCCCTGGAGAACAAAGAGTTAACTTTCCATGGCCAGCATGGAACGTTCAGCGCGAGCTCCGTTGAAGCCCCTGTCTGCTGCTGTTTAAACTCCAACCGTCAGATCTTTACGAGCAATACTCACTAGAAGTTCTGTGTGGAAACTGTAAAACTCACACTAGCCAACTGGCAACTAAATCTATTAAAAAGGGATTTTTGGTTTCAAAGCAAAGACTCAAGTCAGAGACCAAAAACAAAACACAACACACACCCAAAGTAAAGGAGGGTGAAAAGGCACCCCTAGGGTGCCAACATTACTCCTGCCCACCCACATCCCAAAACCAGGTTCTGAGAGAGGCGGCGGAGGGAGGTCAGAATACAGCAAGACTCCATTAGAAGAAACAACATTACTAAGGTGAGTAATTTTATTCTTCAAACAACATGAAGTCTTGCGGTATTCTGACTACTGCAGACTACCAAGCAGTACCTCCATGGAGGAGGGACAGAACCTACTTTGGGAATAGGCTCTGAAGTACTGCTGTGCCAAACCGAGCATCACTCCTAGCCTGGATATCCAGAGAGTAATGCTTGGTGAATGTATGGACTGTTTTCCAGGTGGCTGCTTGACAAATTTCTAAGATAGGAATATCCCTGGCAGCAGCCAGGGAAGCAGCTGTACCTCTAGTAGAGTGAGCCCTCAGGCCTGAGGGTGGGGTTCTACCCAGTTTTTCATAGCAGAATTGTATACAAGAGACAATCCACCTGGCAATAGATCTTTTAGTGGCAGGTTTGCCCTTACCAACCTCTCCATATGTGAGGAACAACTGGAGGGACTCAAACCTGTGACCCTTGGTGCGCTCTATGTAGTAGCTGTGGGCCCTTTTAACATCCAAGCTGTGCAACCTCCTGTCTCCAGAGGAGGAATGGTCAGTGAAGAAAACAGGGAGAGATATAGACTGATTAAGGTGGAAATCTGAAACCACCTTAGGCAAAAACTTCCTGTTAGTTCTTAGGACCACTTTATCTCTATGGAAAGAGATGAAATCAGGCTCCACTGACAGGCTTGCAATTCACTCATATGCCTGGCAGAGGTAAAGGCTACCAAAAACACAGTTTTCCAAGTCAAGTACTTAAGCTCTGCAGAGGACAAAGGCTCAAAAGGTGGTTGCATAAGCTGAGCAATGCAAACATTAAGGTCCCAAGCAGGAGCAGGGTCCCTAAAGGGGGGACTGGTGTGCAGCAATCCCTTGAAGAACTTACAAAACACAGGATGGGCTGACAGAGGAGAGGGCTTGTCTACTGACAAGAAGGCAGAAACAGCTGCTAGATGCACTTTAAGTGTAGCCGGCCTGAGTCCCAAGCCATTGAGATGAACCATATAGTCCAGGACTGTAGGCAACCCAGCAGATTCTGGAGAAATATGCTTATTAAAGCACCAAATAGTGAACCTTTACCATTTGGAATTATAAGTCTTTCTGGTGGAAGGCTTTCGAGAAGCCTTAAGGATATCCAGAACCCCTTGAGAAAGGTGTAGATCAGCAAACTCTAACTCTTCAAGAGCCATGCCTTGAGATTGAGAGATTTGAGGTTCGGATACCAAATCCTCCCCTGAGAGGATGTCAACAGGTTGTAATTCCTGTGAAGAGACAGGGGAAGGTGGACTGTTAAGGACAGCAACAGTGGGTACCAGGGCTGTCTGGCCCAGTCTGGAGCAATCAGAATCACTTTGCATGGTTGAGACCTGATCTTGATTAGCACTTTGAACAGGAGAGGGAAGGGGGGAAAAGCATACAGGAACTTCCCTTCCCAATTCAGAATCAGAGCATCCAGGGGGACTGAGCCCAAGACTGAGGGTCTGCAACAAAAGAGAGTAAGTTGGTGATTGTCTGGGGCTGCAAAAAGATCTATCTGTGGAGTGCCCCATCTCAAGAAAATCACTTCCAAAACTAGGGGATCTAGGGTCCATTCGTGATGGCCCTGGGATATCCTGCTCAGAACATCTGCTAGGACATTGTCCTTCCCTGGGAGGTGAACTGCTATCAGAGAGGTTTGTAGGGAATAGGCCAGAGACCACAACTTCATTGCTTCTGTGCGCAAGGCCATAGACCGAGTGCCTCCTTGCTTGTTGATGTACCACATTGTGGTGGTATTGTCTGTTCTGATCTGTACCACCTTGTTCTGTACAGATTTGGAAAAGGCTTGCACTGCCAGAAACACTGCTCTGAGTTCCAAGAGATTGATGTGAAGCAGAGATTCTTGAGGTGACCACAGCCCTTGGGTGGTAAGATCCCCCAAGTGGGCTCCCCAGCCCAGCAGGGAGGCATCTGTGGTGAGTATCACTGAATGAGACTGAGTGACAAAAGGAACTCCCTGTCTCAAATTGTCCTGATCCTGCCACCATTGCAAAGCCTGGATCAGGGTTCGAGTCACTGAGACTAGTTTGGTAAGGGAATCCTTTCTTTGGGACCAGGAGGCTCTTAAGTGGAACTGAATGTCCCTCATCTGGAATCTTGCCCCCTGGACCACTGCTGTAGAGGCTGCCATTTGGCCCAGGAGCTAAAAGAAATGCCTTGCTGGTCGAGACACTTGAAGGGTGAATAAGGAGGCCAGTTCCATAAGGGTCCTTGCCCTGTCCAGGGGAAGTAAGGCTTTTGCTCTTATTGTATCCAGCTCTGCCCCTATAAAGGTGAGGAGCTGTACTGGCTCAAGAACTGACTTTGGAAGGTTCAGGAGGAATCCTAAGGAAGTGAGCACTTGCTGAGTTATTTGCAGATGTGACTTGACTTGGTCTGGAGACTGGCCCACTATGACCCAGTCGTCCAAGTATGGAAAGATGGAGATCTTTTTTCTCCTTAGGAAAGCAACCACTACTGCCAGGCACTTTGTGAACACCCTTGGGGCTGAAGTTAGGCCAAAGGGCATTGCTCTGAATTGATAGTGGCCTGAGGGCAACTCGAGACCTGAGGTACTTTCTGTGGGAGCACCTGATGGGAATGTGAAAATAGGCATCTTGAGGTCCAGGGAGGCTAGCCAGTCCCCTGGCCTTAGAGAGGCAGAATTATTCCCAGATCACCATTTTGAATTTTGGTTTTAAAAGGTGCTTGTTCAGATATCTTAGATCCAGGATGGGCCGCCATTCTCCTGTCTTTTTGGAGGTTAGGAAGTACCTGGAGTACAATCCTTTGCCCCTGTGTAGGGTAGGAACCCTTTCTATGGCTCTGAGAGCCAGGAGGGAAGAAACCTCTGCCTCTAGGTCGAGGGTCTCTGATGGATTTGCAGGTGGAAAGGATCTGGTTGGAGGTTAGGAAGTATCTAGAGTACAATCATTTGCCCCTGTGTAGGGTAGGAACCCTTTCTATGGCTCTGAGAGCCAGGAGGGAAGAAACCTCTGCCTCTAGGGCAAGGGTCTCTGATGGATTTGCAGGTAGAAAGGATCTGGTTCTCATCTTGGGAAATTTTTTGAAGCTGAGAACCAGTCCCTGGCTTACTACTTCCAGGACCCACTTGTCTGATGTCAAAGACTTCCAGTCCTGGACAAAGTAAGCTAGCCTGCCCCCTACAGGTATTGGAGAATCGGCCCGGGCAGACCCATCAGGGTGTCTGCTTGGCAGGGGCTTTAGGCTGAGGGGTGGAAGCAGGCCTGCTCATTCCCCATCTGCCTCTCTCTCTGAAGAACCCCCTCTGAGCATAAGCAGAAGAGGAGGCCTGGGCTTGGTAAAAAGGCCTTTGAAAGGGCCTGCCCCTGCTCCTGGAATGCTGTCTCTGAGGAGTGGCTTGCCTTTCTTTGGCCTGAGCACTCCTGTAGGTGGTCCTGTACTCATCCATATTCTTCATGTAGTTCTCTGTCCGCTCCCCAAACAGAGAATTACCAATGACAGGGAAATCCACGGCCTTAGCCTGGGTATCCTGTGATAGGCTAGTACATCTGAGCCAAGCCATCCTCCGAAGGGCCACAGATGTAGCCATGACTCTAGATGAAACATCATTGGAGTCCACAGCAGCATGAAATTGCACCTTGGATGCCTCAATCCCATCTGCAGCCACCTGCTTCAGCTCCTTGGCAAGCTGGTCAGGGGCCTGTTTAGCCAGAGCCAGTACAGTGTCCCACCTGGACTTCTGGCATCTAGCTGTGTAGGCCACATAGTTAGCCTGCCTGAGTCCCAAAGATGCTGTCATGTACTGTTTCTTTGCCATGGCATCAATCCTCCTGGAGTCCTTATCTGGGGGGTGTGAAGCCAAGGGAATATTTGCCTTATCACAGGCAGCAGCCTGCACTACCCCAATATGGCTGCATTGCTGGGAAAGGAACTCCATGTCCGAGCCTGTAGAATTTTAAATCTCTGTTTCCCACAAGATTTATGGAGGGGAATAGACAATCTCCTGGACTCTGGAATGTCCATCATCTCGACAAAATCAGGCTCCTCCTAATCCTCTACTGCTTCTTCCATTGGAAGCTGGAGGGTTTCAGCCACTTTCTTGAACATAAAGTAGGAAGGGGACTCAGAAAGCCTAGGGGGAGAAACACCTGAAGGTCTGTCTGGGGAGATGTTCGGGTCAATAGGCACATCCAGACTTTCATAATCACCATCATCATCCCCATACTCTCCCTCCTCCTCCTCCGGTTCATAAAATTCTTCTAAAGTATAATCCGGAACCGGGGGAACCGACCGAATCAAGCCCCTGACAGATGGTGCCAGTTCGGCCGGAACAGAAGTTAGCGACTGAACTATCCTCATCGCTTTGGCTATTTCATCAGCGGTCGGAGAAAGAATTTGTGGATCCGAGCCGGATGATTTTTCCCTCCTTTTTCTTTTAACCAGAACCGACTCCTCAGAATCGGCTCTCCTTTTGCCCGAAGAAGTTTCGCCCTGGTCAGAGGGCACTCCTTCTGGTTCAGTCGGAACCGAACCGGGCTGGCCATCCGGGTCAGCGGACTTCTCGGCCTTCCTTTCCCTCAGTCTACCTACTCTCTTATCCAGGGTAGCTTTGGGAAAACTTTTACAAATTTGGCAGTCTGAATTGAGGTGGTCAAACCCCAGACAATAAACACAGGTGGTGTGGGGATCAGCCTTAGCAAAGGCTTCCCCCACACACTACAATGTTGAAACCCAGTGGGCCAGTTTTTTCTTGGGTTTTCTAGGCATGGCCAATCCTATCACAAACTTACCCTTTTTCGCAATCCAGCGGCAAGACACCCCTATCGGTTCCTGACCGTGTTACGGGTCTTAGAAAAAAACGTAATTAAATCTGTTTTTTTTTTACAACCGATACAGACCGGTTACCACACTCTAATAAATTCAAAAGTTTTCTGAAAACTAATCTGATCGGTAGAAAGACAAAGGAAGGGATAGTGAGGCTGAATAGAATGAACGGTGGGTGGGCAGAGGGGGACAGTGAAAAAGCATGAATACTGAACAAATATTTCTGCTCAGTATTCACAAAAGAGGAGGGGGAAGTGCCTAATCCAATTAACAGAAGCACTCTTGATAGGGGGGTCGATCCCAGTCCTTTCACAGAAGAAAGGGTTCTGCAAGAACTCCTAAAACTGAAGGTGGACAAAGCAATGGGTCCAGATGGAATTCACCCCAGAATTCTAAAAGAATTAAGGAAGGAACTAGTGAAACCACTGGCTACTCTTTTTAATAAATCATGGGAGGATGGTGTGGTACCCGAGGACTGGAGGAAGGCGGATGTGATTCCCCTTCACAAAAGTGGGACCAAGACAGAGGCAGGAAACTACAGACCTGTCAGTCTGACCTCTGTGGTAGGGAAGTGATGGAGTCACTTCTGAAGGAAAGAACAGTTGAGTACCTAGAGGTCAGTGGAGCACAGGATCCAAGGCAGCATGGGTTCACAGCGGGAAGGTCATGTCAGACGAATCTAATATATTTCTTTGACTGGGTGACCAAAGTAGTAGACCAGGGAGGGGCTGAGGACATGGCCTACCTAGACTTTAGCAAGGCATTTGACACAGTCCCACACAAAAGATTATTAGTCAAATTAACCAGCCTGGGAGTGGGTCACAGGGTGGTAGCCTGGGTAAAACATTGGCTGGACAACAGGACACAGAAGGTAATTGTAAATCGAGTCCACTCTGAAGAAAGGGCGGTTACTAGTGGGGTACCGCAGGGTTCAGTATTGGGTCCAGTCCTTTTTAATGTCTTCATCAGTGACATTGCAGAGGGACTGGAAGGAACAGTATGCCTTTTTGCAGATGACACAAAGATCTGCAACAGGGTTGATACACAAGGAGGCGTGGGAAGGATGAAAAGGGACTTGGCAAGGTTGGAGGAATGGTCAGACGTATGGCAGCTAGGATTCAATGCAAAAAAGTGCAAAATAATGCACCTGGGAAACAAGAACCCAGGGGAAGAATACACAATAGGTGGGGAGGTAGTAACAACAACAAAACAGGAAAGGGACCTGGGGGTAATCATATCAGATGACCTTAAGGTTAGCAAGCAATGTGAGAAGGCAGTAGGGAGGGCCGGGGGTATACTGGGATGTATAGGGAGAGGCATCAGCAGCAGAAAACAGGAAGTTGTTATCCTCTGTACAGACAGTTGGTGAGACCCCATCTGAATACTCGTCCAGTTCTGGAGACCCCATCTCATAAGGACATAGACAAGACAGAGGCAGTCCAGAGGAGGGCAACTAAAATGGTGCAGGGTCTGCAAGAGAAGCTGTATGAGGAGAGACTAAAGGAGCTTAATATGCATACCCTTGAGGAAAGAAGGGAGAGGGGGACATGATAGAAACTTTCAAGTATCTCAAGGGAATCAACAAAGTCCAAGAGGGTAGCATCTTTCAGAAAAAGACTTGCAAGAACAAGGACACAATTTAAAGATAGAAGGAGAGGCGGTTCAGGGGCAATGTGAGAAGTATTATTTCACAGAGAGGGTAGTGGATGCATGGAACAGCCTTCCTGAGGAGTTGTGGGGTCTAAAACTGTGGGAGAATTCAAGAATGCATGGGACAGACATAAGGCACTTGTGGGGGCAGGAAGATATAGGCTGTTGGTTAACTAGGATCTGCGGCCTATCCTGTAGGTAGGGAAATGGGCAGACTAGATGGGCCTAGCGGTCCTTATCTGCCGTCAAAGTCTATGTTTCTATGTTTACAAGTTCCATACAGAAACTAAATACAAAACCTATCTAGTACTCACGGTACCACAGACAGAGGCTTAAACTGACCGGTTCAGTAGCAGAAATTCGGTAGAAACCGAGCGAAAAAAACTACACTTTAACCGACTTTTCTGAACCGAGCAAAGGAGAAATCTCCGGAGCGACTGTTTAGTGAGGTGAAGTAAAGAATCTGACGGTTGGAGTTTAAACAGCAGCAGACAGAGGCTTCAACCGAACTCGCGCTGAACGTTCCATGCTGGCCATGGAAAGTTAACTCTTTGTTCTCCGGGGCAGTTGAAAGGCAGGACCTAACTGCAATAGTCAGAATACAGCAAGACTTCATGTTGTTTGAAAGGTTTTTCAACTTTGAGGCATATCTCATTACATTTTGGGAATTATTTCACCAAATTTTCAACATGGGGTTTGGGACCCTCCCATGAATTCTGTCACTGTCATTTTGTTAATCGGGCCGAAGGTGGTTCTCGTGGTCACCTGGCGGAACCACCTTTCGAACGATTTATGAAACAACAGTGTCACAGTTCATGAGGAAGGACCACAAAACCCTGAAAATTTAGCGAAAGAATTCAACAATGACTGTTTACTGAAGCATCGTATGCCTGTTCCTAGGCACACTCGTGAGGTACTAAATTTTCAATATTTCACCCAGATTTTCAACATTTCCATTTGACCACACCTCCTTATGAGCAGTACAGCTGTCATTTTCACATCCGCCCAAAACGTGTTTCCACGCATGTAGCGCACAATGGCGCAGTCGGTGTGCAAAATCAATGTTCGGGACAAATTAAGAAAATCACAGTGACACTATTCATGAGCAGAGGTGTTAAAATGGCTATGTTAAAAATTTGGTGAAAAAAGTCCATAAAATGATTGTGTTACGAGCAACCATTGCACAGTTTCCACGCACCCTCGTAAGTTAATGGATTTCTAATATTTTCAGTCCAGATTTTCACGCTGGCATTTTTCCACACTTCCTTATGAACAGTACAGCTGTCATTTTTCACATCATCGCTGAAATGTGTTATCGCACTTCCAGCGCTGAAATGCGTGGTCGCTGTGAGAAATCACTGTTCGGGACAGATTAAGAAAATTACAGTGACACTGTTCATGAGCGGAGGTTCCAAAATCCCTGTGTTGACAATCTCCTGTAAAAAATCCCAAAACTAATTACATTTTCTACGTACGCTCGTGACGTCACCATTTTTTAAAATATTTTCACTGCAGATTTTCAACATTGCCATTTTTCACCTCCCCATGAACAGTACAGCTGTCATTTTTCACATCCTGTTCGAAATGCGTTTTCGCACCTGTGGTGCCAAATGGTGTAGTCGCTGTGTAAAATCAGCTTTCGGCTAACGAACTGATATTGCCACTGTTCATAAGGAGGAAGTCACTAAAAACCCATGTTGAAAATCTGGAGTGAAAATGCCAACGAACGCCTGAGGCGTTGGGGTTTACGACCATAACGCACCACCCTGCACAGATTGACAGGCATCAAGGGTGTGACTTGGGATTCTGGCCTGTAATGCTCATACCATTCCACACCCTGCAGCCAGTAACAGGCATCAAGGTGTGCCTTGGACTCTTCGGCCCCAAAGTTCACCCCATTCTCCTATACAGCACCCATCTCACCGTATTTCCTGATGAAATGGGGCGAGCATAAGGGCCAAAGACCCCAAGGCACACTGTGACATTTGTCGGTGTCTGCAGGGTAGGGTGTGGTGAAATGGGGTGGCCGTTATGCCTGATGACCCAAAGGCACACCCCAATGCTTGTCAGTCTCTGCAGGGTGCTGGTGGAGTTGGCTTCAGTTCAATACTTCACTGCCATTCCTATTATGCAGCTCTCTAACTCCTATACTACCAATGCCAATGCCAGCAAGCAAACATTTGGCATTAACAAATGCTTGTTTAGATTTACATTTAGTGCCCAAAGAAGGGCCCTGCCTAAGGGTGGGAAGGGATTGGCATAAATCTCGAAATGCCCCTGAAAAGGTGGTGCGTAAAGGAAGCGGCAAAAAAGATGAAGTTGAAGAGGCATGCTCCGTGGCCAGGGCCACAGCCTCTTCAAATGCTGCAAGCTGTTAAATGGACCTTGCAGCTGTGGAGACTGCCTGATGGATGACTTTTAATTTAACAAGAGGATCCCATTCAACAGGATGCCCCAGCAGAAGCTGAGTGTGCCGGTCTTCCAACGATGTAGAATGCAAGGTGCAATACAAGCCACATGCCTGGGGATCGTGTTCATGGCCTAGGCAGTAGTCATACGTGGAGTGTGGGTCCGTCCAGGACATCATCTGCCCACATGCACATTTTCTGAATCCCAGTGCCAACTTTGAGTCGTCCATGACAGATGAGGTGAAGGAACTGCCCGAAGATAACTAAGTTCGCAACGTGAACATTTTTGAAAACAAAGGGCCTACTCAGCGCAAAGAGCAGTAAGGAGAGAAGCTGCTTCTTCTTCCAGCAGAAAGGAAGATCTGATGTTACTGGGCACTGCAGAGGAAGTTACCACCCAGGTGGGTAGGAGGAGCCTGCTTGAAGACTTTCTGGCAAGCCTTAAAGGGGAAAAGAAACTGTCAGAAGTGTGGATAGTACATCATATCCACGTCCCAAGAAATGTAACCGATTATCTACCAGGAATGTATCTTCACCATTTATTCACACTAGTGGGTCTGCGCCAAAAGCACTAGGACTCCGGGGGAGCCAGAACTTTTCAGGAAGGCTGGCGCCGAGAAAAGTCATGTGCATGCACAGCTCTGTTAGAGTGGCTCGTGGCACCAGGCTTACCTCAGCACCAGCTCCTAACCACCTCAGTTCCTTTTTTCCCCACTACTAAGTGCAATTCAGTGAGGACGTCACTTGCCTTTTGGGAACTGGAACTTCACCTCTATGACAACCACTTTCACCTCTCTCAGTTTTTAGTGGTTTAAAGTTAGAGTCTGTCATTTTCTACCAGTTTAGTAATTTTATGCAAATTTTTCTGTCATTTTCTCTCAGCCCTACTGAGCCAACATCAGGATGTCTCTGCATGATCATAGTAGGTAGCCTTTGGGCAGGCTGCTCCAGCAGTAGGGCGATGTCTGGTCCACTTTCCCATGAGGAAAGGGTTTTAAACATGGGCGATCCTGTGCTTGGAGGAAGGGCAGTCCTCTGGAGCATGAAAGAGCGGGGTGGTTCCTTATTCCAGTTGGGTTCCTGGTGTCACTTGGCCTCGAGTTCTTCTGTGAGACCCTTGGTTCCTGGGGCTGCGGTCTTTTCGGCACCGTCCACATTATTATGGGCTTTTGTGCCAGGGTACTGAGGTCTCGGGCCTGGAGTCCCCCCCCCCCGTCCCTTGGTGGGGTCTCCAGTGGGCAGTCTTCCCTGGGAAACTCTTTGGAGCAGCGGGTGTAGTGTCAGGCTGGGGTGTTGCTGCTTATGGGTCTGGTCCCTGGCCCTTGTAGGTTGGTGGCACTGAACTCCCCAGTGAGGACTCACAAGCCAGATAGAGAGCATTTGGCTTCAGCAATGACCTTATGACCATGTCGCCGACTCCTGCCCCGCTGGTTGCACCCCCACCTTGTGTCTCTTGGTAGGATCAGCTGGGTACCACTGACAGTCACTTTTGTGCTGGCTGGGTCACTGGTGCTGGCTCTGGTTCTGGTTGGGTCTTTCAAGGCCTGACACCTGGCGCCGCTTCTAGTGCTGGGTCGACCCCTCTTCAGCATCCTGTGGGCTCTTGCTGGCATCAGATCGACAGGCTTTCCTGGTGTCATTCTCTGCCCTCCCTGCCCTTGTGGTCTGGGTGGGTGCCAGTTACAGTGCTCCAGATGTAGGAGTAATTTCTTGTCGGTGCGGGTCAGCTCTGGGGGGTCCTGGTGCGGGGACCTCCAGGCGCTGCTTCAGTTCCTCCTGGCACTCTACTGGTTCTGATGTCATTCAACGACAGGTCAGTGCTGAGGATCTCCTGGCACTATATTCAGTCCTCCTGTTGCTGCTTCTTACGGTGCTGGCCGACGCAATGTCTCTTATTCTATTGGCGCCATGCTCCTGGTGCAGTGTGTCTAGTATCTGACGTGGTGTCCAGCACTGAGGGTCTTGCGCAATGTCCAACACCATGTTTGGCGCAATGTCTGGCATCATGCCCAGCACCGGACCTGGGCCCGGTCTGTGCTGTCCCTTGTGCCACCTCCAGCATCCTCTCTGGCATCCTGTCTGGCACCCAATCGATGCCAGAGGTTCCCAGTTAGGGGAACCTCTCTACTCCTCTCCCCACAGGGGGGGATATCGAGGTAGACAGGTCTTACCCCTACCTCATCTCTTCTGAGAGTGGTGCTAATGACTTCTTAGCCTGGACTCTTCAGACTCAGGTACTTCTCCTGTGCCTCATGGCATGCTCTTGTGGTTGCTAGCCTGAAGGGTAGTTTTCCTTAGTGTCTATCCCTTTGCAGCTCGCCCAGCTCCTGGTACAGATTTACGGAAAAAAAAAAAGGGGGGGGGTGCATTCTGCTGACTGCCATATACCGGATTTTATCCAAAACAATCACCAGTTCTTTTAATTCTCCAGGACTGGTTCGCTCCATGGATGTGCAAGCTTCTAGGTCCTGCCCCTTGCGCGTGCTCTTAGTGCACCCAAGATGTTAGGACTCCAAGTTCCCCTTTCTCGGACAACTGGCTGATAGTCTTCATCCAGTCACAAAGCTCTGGCCACGGCCTCTCACTTCCTCCCTTCCTGGAGCTCTGTTGAGTCTAGAAGTCTCAGCTCAGTCTCTTGCAGTAACTGCTGTTCCTAGGAGCTCTCCCAAATATGATCGGGGCCTAGCCTTCCCATCAGGGCACTACACAGATAATCCTGCAAATAGCATGCTACACTGTGGACAGCAATCTCTTTAAGCCGGCTCCATGCAACCCATGCTGGGCCTTACAGCAGCTGATCAAGCACCTGATTTGATTATTCGCTTGCCAGTCAGTGGAGAACAATCTCTTGCAGAATTTCCCTTTTTCCATCTGGATCCCTGGGCACCTCTTTCTTCAGAGTCAAAGTCAAGAGGTAACCCGTTGCCCATCACTTCCAGCACCCATTTGTCTGAAATGATGACGGACCAGGCGTGCCAGAAATGGCAAAGTCGACCCCCCACAGGAAGCTGAGGCAGGGACAAGGTGGGCAGCAGGCAGACACCACCCAACCTGTCAATAAGGAACCTTGGAGGAGGCATCAGCACCATCGACTGGAAGGACCCCACCGCCCCTGCCTCTTGGTTTCTTGGAACCTTAGCAGGCAAACTTAGGCTTGGGTTGCCAGACCTGAGACTAATCTTGCTGGTCCTGCCACAGTTTGGGCTGCAGGGACGGAAAGGGCAAAGCTGAAAGGACTTTGTCTTTGGATTATGACCCTTGGGATTGTTCTGCGAAGATGTCACCAAATCGAGGGTGGCACTGAACTTCTCAATCCTGGTGAGATGCCCATCTGCCCCAGGGCCAAAAAGGTTGGTGCCCAGGAAGGGAACACTGGCCAGTTTGTGTTGGGTATTCACAATGAAGGTGGGAATCCGCAGCCAGGCCCTATGACACATAGCAACTGCTTCTGCCACAGACTGGGCACAGGAGTCGCCGATGTCCAAGGCATTCTGTAGCTGGTGCTTGGTTAAAGATCGACCCTGGTCTCTGACCATCTTTACTGCTGACTGCAAGTTCGCAGGAAAGTAGGGAAAGACAGAGTCCAGGACACTCAGGGTGTGATCGAAAGTTGAGCATCATGAAGGTGAAACTCGCCTGAGGGAGACCCAGGAAGGGTGCTGCAGAGACCTTCTTGGTTGCATGATTCAGCTTCCTGGACTCCTTGTCAGGGGATTTGTCCATGTCCCTGATGCTACCCATTTTGTGAAAGATGGAGTCTGCCAGCAAACCCTTGACTAAGCGATAGTAAGAAAAACTGGGAAGGGAACTGCTCGGGGCTGCATACTTGCAGATCATGAACGTCGGTGGTGCTGTGCACAAAGCTGGATGCTGCTAGAGCTCCAGCGTGGGATCTAAAATAGCCTCCACCACAGGGAAGGCCACCCCGGGGAATCATCCCGATCAAGGATCTCCATAAGGGGGTATTTGGCCCACTTCTGGACTGGCTCCAAGGGGATCTCCATCGATTTGGAGATCAAATGCAGTAGAACAGCCAGCCCGGTGCCGCTGAGGGTTGAGGTGCTGGACACCACACCTCGCGCTACGCCAGCAACCCGGGTTCGGGAGCAAGCCCAGGCGCCGGGGATTGGCGGGGAAGGGAGTAGGATTGAGCGTCCGAGGGACTGCTCTCCTCTCCCTGGGGTGAAATCCGGGGATTCCCCGATGCAGAAGTGACTTCCAGTGGAGACTGGGGGTTTCACCTGCTGGGGTTCTGGTGGGGACGTGCGCGGCGGGCTCTTACAGAGCTCCGCCTGTGTTGTGACGCCATTGCATGCTCATGCACGTAAGGGGAAACAACAAGGAAAAAGCCTCCTCACCATCGGTGAGATGACGGTGGCCCCAGTGAATTCACCCACATCCCAAATGTCGGCCCAGATGCGCCCAGGATCTCCCTTTGGAGCGACCCGACGACATGCAGGTAGGCATCTCACACTTAGGAGTTTGCCACCAAGGAAGGGCGGCAATCAGCCTTGGAGATGGTACCGGTGGTCAGGCCTGCCTGTAGTCATTCGGTGGGGAGATCAGGGGAGATGCGGGGGTTCAGGCTGGAGTAGGGTGAATTCCAAGTGGGTACTCCCGAAGGATGCCCGGGGGTGTAGGAGAATAAATAAAGTAAAAAAAAAAATGCAGTACAGCCCCGAAGGAGACCAGCCCATGATCAGGGGTAAGTTCTTCGGACAATTCACAGTCGAAGCTCAGGGTCTGGAAGGCCTGCAAAGAGGACCCCCCCTCAGAGTCTGAAGACTCCTCAAAGACTGCCCTCAACATCTTACATAGATACATAGACAGTGTCGGCAGATAAGGGCCTATGGCCCACCTAGTCTGCCCATTTGAGTTTATAACTTCAGTTTGTTTTCCTAGAACTCTGTTGCCCCTTACCCCTGACCTCCAGAATTCCTTTATGTCTATCCCATGCATTCTTAAATCCCGTGATTGTTTCAGCCCCCACCACTTCCTCAGGCAGGGTGTTCCACTTGTCCACCACCCATTCTGTGAAGAAATTCTTCCTCACATTTCCTCTGAATCGTCCTCCTTCCAACTTCATCCCATGCCCTCTAGTCCTGGGACATATTTTTCACTTAAAAATAGTGTATTCTTGCACCCTGTTCCTCCCTGTAAGATACTTGTATGTCTCTATCATGTCCCCTCTCTCCCTCCTCTCCTCCAGGAGTACATATTCAATTCCTTCAACCTGTCTCTCATGGGACTTGTGATGCAATCCATGTACCATCTTTGTTGCCCTCCTCTGAACCTTCTCTACCCTGTCTATGTCCTTACGTGGGTAAGGTCTCCAGAACTGTACACTGTACTCCAGGTGGGGCCTCACTAGTGTCTTGTATAGTGGAATCATGACCTCCCTTTTCTTGCTGGTGATTCCCCTGCCTATGCATCCCAGCATCCTATTTGCTTTACCTGCTGCCTTGTCACACTGTTTCCCCTACCTTGAGGTCATCAGAGATAATAACCCCAAGATCCCTCCCCAACTGATATATTGTGCCAGGGTTTTTGTGCCCCATGTGCATTATCTTGCACTTCTTTGCATTGAATTTCAACTGCCAAACCCCTGACCATTCTTCAAGTTTCTGCAGGTCCCTTCTCATTCTGTCACACCCTCTGGTGTGTCTACTCTATTACAGAGCTTTGTGTCATCAGCGAACAGTGAAATTCTGCCTTCTAGGACCTGCACAATGTCACCGATGAAGATGTTGAATAAGACCCGGTCCAGCACTGATCCTGTGGTACCCCACTGGTCCTCTTCCCTCTGTAGAGTGACAGCCATTTCCACCACCCTCTGTGTGCTGCCCTAGCCAGTTACCTACCCACCACACTACTGTCCTGCCCACCCATATTCCCTAGTTTGTGTAATAGTCTTCTATGTGGCACAGTGTCAAGGCCTTGCTGAAGTCCAGATAGGCCATGTCCACTGCCCTCCCCTGATCCACCTCCCTAGTCACCCAGTCAAAAAATTCAACAAGGTTGGTCTGACATGACCTCCCCCTGGTGAAACCATGCTGCCTTGGATCCTGTAGTCCATTGACAACCAGATGTTCCACCAATCTCTCCTTCAGTAGTGCTTCCATTATCTTCCCCACTACCAAGGTGAGGCTGACTGGTCTGTAGTTCCCCACTTCCTCTTTGTTCCCACTTTTGTATAAGAGGACTTCATCTGCTGTCCTCCAGTCTTTGGGTACCTCCCCTGTTTCCAGTGATCGGCTAAACAGGATAGCCAGAGGTTCAGCCACCACCTCTCTGAGTTCTTTAAGGACCCTGGGGTGCACCCCATCTGGCCCCATTGCTTTATCAAATCTTATTACTTCCAGTTCCTTCAGGACCCTTTCTCGTGTAAAGGGACTTGTGTCCATTTCTGCACCATTCTCACCCTTTGCATTCCCTTCAGACCCATTGCCCTCCTCTTCCTCAGTAAAGACTGAGCAGAAATACCTGTTCAGTACGTCAGCTTTACTGCTGTCATCCTCCACACAGCCCCCATCCTCCCCCTTCAGTCTCACTATCTCTCCCTTTGCCTTTCTTTTTTCACTTATGTACCTGTAAAAGGTTTTGTCCCCTCTACCCACTGATTTTGCAATGTGCTCTTCTGTCTGAGCTTTGGCTTCCCTTACTGACCTCCCTGCCTCCCTTTGCTTCTCCTGGTACTTCTCCTTATCCCCTTCTGCCTGTATCTTTTTGTATTGCCTGAATGCAATCTTTGTGGCTTTCATTTTCTTTGCTACCTCTTTGGAAAACCACAATGGCCTTCTCTTCCTTTTCCTCTTCTCCCCATGAACCACCCTGGACTCATCTCCATGAACCACCCTGGACTCATCCAAGTGGGTGATTTCGACTGACAGCCAACCTGGAAGGTCGGTAGCCGGATGGGGAGCCGTAGCAGGAGCACCCTGTAAGGGATGCTTGGGTGGTGGCTCAACCCAGTTCGGTGGAGAGGCTGGTGCCAGTGACACAACATGACTGGGATGGGCCAGACTGGGGACAACCAGAGAAGTGCTGGGGTCTGAGGAAGGGGTCTACTGTACCTGAGGACCCACTGCTCCCAAATCAGCTCCTCATAGCACTGAAGCAACTTGCGATGAAGCCTCTGTTCACCTGAAGACGAAGAGGAGTGCCAACAGTGCTTTCTGGTCAAGGGCTGAGCATGGGAATGCAAGGATTTCCCGGATTGCAATGGCAACTGAGACTGGGACCTCAACCTTGACCAACGACCATAACATCGATGACGAGGAGAAGTGAGAGGAGCTGCAGTGAACATGACGTGGACAGGGTCCTTCCGAGGGACCCTTAAAGGAGGAAGGTCTTGGGAGGAGACAGCCTGCTCGACTGGCTTCTCCTGACCCTCCTGAGAGAAGATCAAGAGGACTGGAGTCCTCGTGATGGAGTCATTCTTGATCCATTAAGACAATGGGTTGACCAGGTTAAGAAAAATCTTGACCGACTGGTTGGCCTGCGTCACAGTCAATAAGCCCGATGGAGTTACCGTGGAGCTAGTGGCCTGATCCTTGGCCAGGGCAGAGGCCAAGTGCTTGACAGCTGTGAAGCAGTCCAGGGAATCGTGGGAGTGGGAAGAGCATGTCGTTCTTGGTCCCATGACCAACAGTGGGTTTTTTAACTGTTTTATCTCGACCGGAAGGGCCCTCCTTGAGGGTTTGCAGTGACTAGCACATGTTGCAGAAGGACCCCATGAAGGATGTTCTAACGCTGTCCCTGGCTGGGAGCAGCGCAGATGCCATCGAAGAAACTGCTACAGCCTGGGCTGATGCCTCTTCCATGGCCACGAGCTGAGTGCCTAAGCCCGCGGCCATGGACACCACCTTCTGCGTGTCTTTGGAATTGACTGGGGTATGTGTGGGGGTCCTCGTTTGTCTGGCCAACCAACGAGGAGGTGGAAGTAGCAATTCTCAAGTGAGGAGGGTAACTGGGACTTGCACAGGCAGCAAGTCTGAGGCAGTAGATGCATGAGGAGTACGGGTTCAACTGGGAAATTTTTTTATTACAGACAGCGCGTAAGCGAAGCAGGGACGAACCAAGCTCCTTTAGACTCCATGATGGAATGAAGTACAAAGAAAATAGCTAGAAACACTAGAGAAAAAGGATTGGAAAAACTCTGGCTTTCACATTACATGGAGCTGCGAAGGAGGAGACCCAAGTCTTCCAGTGGAAAGAAGATCTGATGTCACAGGGTGGAGGTCAGCTTGAAGATGTTCTGGCTGGTCTTAAAGGGAAATAAAGACTGCCCAAGTGTGGCTAGTCCATCACATACTAGACCTTAGAAATGGAAATTCTGTACCTACCGTAATTCTTGATCTTCTTAGACGGAGTCTCCACCACTCATTCACACAAATGGGAATCTACGCCAGAGGTGCTAGGACCCAGCAGGAGCAAACCTTTCAAGAGGGCCGGCCCCAGAGATGGCGCCACAAGGAAGCGGCACCATGAGCCCCGGCTGGTGTGGTAAAGACTGTCTCGGCGTCAACCCTCCAACTACTTCAGTACCTTTCTTCTGAGGAGGTGCAGCATAACTAACCTAGAAGGACTAACCTAAAAATCGGACACAAGATAGTCCGAATGACCAGTGTAAGAAGGGTCAACAATAAAGTCTTCACAGCCCAAACACTGAGGGAGTGAAAACCAAAAACAGAGAAGTGAGCTCGGGGCATGGTGGGTGGGCGTGTGAATGAGTGGTGGAGACTCCGTCTGAGAAGATCAAGAATTACGGTAGGTATGTAATTTCCATATCTTCCTGGACATAAAGTCTCCACCACTCATTCACACTAATGGGAGAGTACCGAGCTAATAATCTCTTGAGACAGGTGGCAGGAGATAAGAGCTCACATACTTAGGATGGAAGTCCGTTAAGAATGGCCCTGCCAAATGACAGATGTCATCTGGCATAGACATCCAAGGTGTAGTGCTTAATGAAAGTATGCACTGAGCTCCAAGTAGCCGCACTGCAAATATCTGCAATGGGCATGTTGCGGATTTCCGCCAGAGATGCCGCGACTGCTCTGGTAGAGTGAGCGTGCACTGACTTCCAGCTTGACCTGTGCCATAGAATAGCAGTGGTTAAGGCATGCCACCAGCCACGCTGAACTGCATCTAACAACAACAGGCTGACCCAGCCAGCTCACGCTGAAGGAAACAAACAGTTGTTGAGCCTTGCAAATTTCTTTTGTTCTATCTAGATAGAATTGCAGCACTCTCTTAACATCCAGCGAATGAAGGGTTCGCTCCCCTTCATTCTGGAAGTTCACAAAGTTGGTAGGCAGGACTAAAGGTTGGTTTAGATGGAATTCTGAGACAACCTTAGGGAGAAACTTAGGATGAGTCTGAGAACGACTTTGTCCTTGTGAAATACAGTGTATTGGGGGGGGGTCTGTGACCAGTGCATGTATTTCAGAAACTCTACGGGCTGAACTGATGGCCACCAGAAAGGTCATTTTCCAAGTGAGGAATTTCAAGTCGCAAGTAGCTAGAGGCTCAAAAGGTTTATGAGTGAGCATGTCTAGCACAAGGTTAATGTCCCAGGCTGCGACTGGACGTCTGATAGGAGGTCTAGTATGCAAAATACCCCTAAGAAACCTCTTAACTACAGGTAGCTGAGCCAGTGACATGGGAAGCACCGGCTCATGATATGCCGAAATGGCACAAAGATGAACTTTGACTGTGAAGTACTGCAGACCTGTATTTGAGAGGTCTAAAAGGTACTCCAAGACTTTATTTGGTGGGCAGGAAAAAGGGTTCCAAGAGGATTTTGCACACCAGAGAGAGAAAAAACGCTTCCATTTGGCTGTGTAGGTTTTTCTTGTGGCTGGCTTATGCGCAGCCAAAAGAATATCTGAAACCCTACGAGAAACATTCACCTCTATCTCTTCAGGAGCCAAGCGTGAAGGTGAAGCAACCTCAGATTGGGATGGACTACGGAACCCTGGGTCAGAAGGTTCGTCTGAAAGGGAAGAGTCTTCAGGATGGTTTCTGACAGACTGTTGAGCAACAGGAACGATATCTGCCGAGGCCAGAGGGGGGCAATGAGAATCATTCTGCCCCCGAGACTCAAATTTGAGAAGTACCCTCTGAATAAGGGGACGAGGAGGAAAGGCATATAGAAAGCGTCTTGTCCACCGCAGCCTGAACGCTTCCTGACAGAAAATGCAAGGTCCTGGATTTCTGGAGCAGAAGAGAGGCAGTTTTGTGCTGAGTGGGGACGCAAAAAGGTCCAGTTCTGGAGTTCCCCATTCTTTGAAGAGTGACTGAACGACGGTTAAGTTGAGAGACCACTCGTGAGGCTCTGTCTGCTGAGACGGTCTGCCAGTTCAGGTAAACCACGTGGATTAGAGTCTTGTGCTCCAGGCACCATTCCCACACTCTCATAGCTTCCCTGCATAATGGGTAAGAGTGTGCACTGCCCTGCTTGTTGATGTAATACATCACTGCCTTGTTGTCCGTTTGAAGGAGATTGTTCTTGTGACAGAGTATGTCCTTCAAGGCTTGGACTGCATACAGGACGGCTTTCATTTCCACGATGTTTATGTGAAGCTGGGACTCGTTCCGAGTCCACCTACCTTGGGTGTGGAGATTCTGGCAATGAGATCCAGAGGAGCAAAGGGATATCCTTCCAGAAGGTTGTCCTCCTGCGACCACCAGGTGAGCGATCTCTTCAGAGGTTCTGTCACCTTGATGGGAAAGGACTAAGGGTGAGTGGTTGGGGACCAGTGAGTACTGAGCATCCACTGAGAGGTTCTCATGTGGAGACGTGCTAAGGGTACACTGAACACAGAGGATGCCATGAGACCCAGCATCCGTTGCATCGAGATAGCTTGAGCTGAGCTGTTTTCTCTGATATATCGGGCCATCTGTAAGATATCGCTCCTTCTGTCCTCTGGGAGAAAAGCCTTCGCACAGTAGGTGTCCAGAAGAATTCCTATAAAGACGAGCTTCTGGGAGGGCTGCAACTGTGACTTGTTGAGATTTAGCAGGACTCCCATGGACGTGAGGAAGTCTGAGGCCGTGGCTACGGCGTCCAGAGTTCCTTGTCTGGAGGGACTTGCTAGAAGCCAATCGTCCAGATATGGGAACACTTGTATTCTGATTTTCCTGAAATGCGCCGTGAGAATTGCACAACACTTTGTAAAAACTCGAGGCGCCGAGGATAGCCCAAAGGGCAGGATTCTGAACTGATAGTGTTGACCCAATGCCACAAACCTTAGGTATCTGTGGTGCTTTGGGTGTACAGGGATGTGTTGGTAGGCATCCTGCATGTCCAGGGAGGCTAGTCAATCATGTTGATGAAGCAAAGGTAGCAGGGTACCTAGTGATATCATCTTGAACTTTTCCTTGAGAAGGAACTTGTTTAACTTTCTGAGATCCAGAATGGGGAGCATGCCACGAGTTTTTATCGGGACCAGGAAGTAATGGGAGTAGAAACCTGTATTTCGTTGATTCAGCGGAACTACTTCTACTGCACTGTTGTTCATAAGGCCTTGTACCTTGGAAGCAAGAAGGTCTGACTGTAGTGTCGACAGCCTGGTCTGTCTCTAGTACCCATAGGTGACTAGTTTATTTAACCTCCATAAAATAGACCCACATAGAAAGGTAAAGTGCCTTTGACATGCCGGGAGCAGACAGGATTCACCACACTGGCAAACTCCGTACAGAAGTTGTGGGACAAATTTGGGCGAAAGTGACGGCCAAACTACTGTCTTGTATGATTTATTTATTAAATTAAAAGTTTCAGCAGGAAGACATTCTGAGCAGGATTGATAATTTCAAGATGCGTCCTGGGGGATGGGGGAGGAGGAGTACAGTCAGATTTAAACAGGAAAGAATAGCAGCAGAGAACATACACACAGCAATAATACAATACTATGTACAGTATAAATAAAATAGACAGCAAGGGAAAGGCGTCCAGAATGTAATAGTAGGTTCAAACATTTGTGCAGAGCATTTCTACTGCCCAGCTATGGCTATTGTTTTCTCAGAATGGCTAGTTACTAGCTGACAATAGCATTGGAGGAAAAACTAGCAATAGTACTTGTCGGTTGAACTTGGGAGGTGAGGTACTAGATGTGGGGAATTATGTGGTTAGGAGAACGTTTGGGCCGGATGCAGATGTGGGGAGAGACGGGGTAGGTGGTGGGAGGCACATAATAGGTGCCAGCTCAGTATATGGCATGGGGGAGCACATAGTAGGCCCAAACTCTATGTGGTGGTGGGGGGATTAAGGGTATTGCCTGATGGGGAGGTAAGGGAGGGGAGGAGTAGGGAGGTATAGTATTGAGAAGGCGGTGGAAGGGAATGGCCTAGGGGTGTGGGTAGAGGGTGGGGAAAAGTAAACAGGATTGTCAGGGGTGGCAAGGAAGAATAGGGAGGAATCACACTAGTGTAAAGGAGGGTAACTTTGGGAAGGAGCAATTTGGGGGAGTGTAATCACGTAAAGGGAAGTAAAGTGATGTGGGTGAGGGCGTGTTATGGATAGATGGGGGAGAGAGTTCCACAGCTTAGGGCAGCGAAATGAGAAGGTGGATTGTGCAGCGGTGGATCAGTATGGGATAACACAGGATTTAAGGCCTGTGTTTTAGAGGGAGTATGTTGGTTGGGTGGAGGTAGAGATGGAAGAGGTGATGTAGGAGGGAAGAGTATAAGACCAAAATTTGGCCAGGAATCTGGCAGTATGGGACAGGCATCTGGATTCCAGGGATGGAGGGAGAGGGCTTTATACAGGTTTCAGTGATGAGTAGGAGGGGGGCAGAATAGAACAAAGCAACAGAAAGCTTTGAAAAGGGTATTGCAGAAGTAACGTGCCCCTGGTCAGTACTGGTGAGTTTAGAGTCAGTGAGCCATATGAGGCACATCACATTTTATCTCCCACTTTAGGCAGGGCTCAGTGGTGGTAGTGCTGACCATCTGTGCTCAACCCCTCCCCAAACTTATCGAGGGATCATGCTGCCTGACAGTGGGGGCTGGAGTTTTGCACTCCCCCTCCCAATGGCTTTTATTTTTAATCCCCGAAACACAGGGTTCTATGCAAGCCAACCCAACATGCGGCAGCGGGGCAGCTGCTTGTGATGCCAATGACCTGGGTTTGGAAAAGAGCTCAGGTTGTCAGAAGGCCCGCCTGGGGATCAATGTTCCTGCAGATGTTCTCCCTTTCTGGGAGTGAGGCTGCCATGTTTGGCATGAGTACTATCACCTGGATGACCACAGGTGGAAATACAGCCAGGAACAGCAAGAGGAGATGCTTACTGTCTCTGTAGGATATTGTGCAAGTGCATGCATGTGCAATGGAACCCTTGTGTGTGATTGCTGCCACAGGAGGCTGTCCATATGCTTTGGTCACATGCACCTACCATACTCCTCACTATCCTTATTGGTCCCCAGCAGGGGGCAGGGACACTTGCATCCTGCACACCATACTTTGCCCTCATTACCTATATGAGTCCCCCGGGGTGTTGGAGGAGGGAGACTCTGGCAACATGCACCCTATTATAGATTGAGGGAGTGCTCCTGATGAATCAGAGTGCTCCTTTCTCCTGCGTGTGAGACGCTCTTTTTATGTGAAAAGAGTATCACATGCAGATGCACTAGAAATGGGCATGTTCCAGGACATTTATTTTTTTTACTTTAAATGGCACTGAGCGTCCGTCTATAATATCTTAATACACCCCGCCCCCGTCACTTGTTATGGGTGAGATTGGTTTGACTTGCCTACTGTTCAGGCTAGAGCAGGTCACCTGAGCTGTTCTGTATCGAGCAGAATGTGCATGAAACCACTCATTCCACAATGAGTGGCTCCGGGGGCCGTAGTACTATAGATCATACCCCTCAGTACCCATATGGATCCCCGGTGGTGGTAGGGACACTTGCCTTGTACAACTTGCCATATTACTTATTACCCAAATGGAACCTTGGTGGGGGACACTCGGGCAACATGCAGCCTACCGTAGCCTTCACTACCAATATGGGACTCCGGAAAGGTGAGGGAGGGGCACTCTTACTCTGCGCAGTCTACCATACTCCACACTAACTATATGGGCCCCTGATAAGGGGAAGGAGCACTTCGGACATGTGCAGCATACCATACCCCTCACTACCAATATTGGTCATAGGTGAGAGAGGGACACTAAACCCCTGCACAGCATACCATACCACGCACTACCCATATGGGTTCCCAGTGGGCCGGGGTGGGGTGAGACACTCAGGCCCCATGCAGACTACCATACACTTCACTACTCATATGGGTTCCCTGGCAGGGGGAGGGACACTCCAACCCACATAGCCAACCATACACCTCAACTCCCATATGGGTCTCTGCTGGGGGGACAGCTGTGCCCCATACAGCCTAACATACCCCTACCTACCAATATGGGTCTCCAGCAAGGGGTGGAGAGAGCTGCCCCCTTCTGGCCCTGCTGCAGGCATGAGTGGGGGGGGGTTGAAAGGTCATAGCCACAGATGGGGAAACTGGGGCTGGGTGGTAGCCAGGGGTAAAAAGTGCAAATAAAAAAAAAAGAGGTAAGTGTAGTTAAAGTTTCATATGAATTTGCAGCTTTTTCTTACAGGGGACTTCTGGATTTATTCCACTTGCAGGAGCATTCTACTGAACAGAACTTATTGTGGGACTTTAAAATAATGGCCAGTGGGTTGGCATCCTACTACACACACTTCTACTAAATACGGCACTTAGAAACATATAAAATCGCACAGAAAGTATGCACGTCACTTATCTCAGTCCCATGTTTACTGCAGGGGAAACCAAATGTTTGCGGTAGTCGTCCGATGTGGGACACTATTAAGCATGACACCAAAGACGAGTGTTGTGGTGATGTCGCGTTAGGAAGTAGTAATTTAATGGAAAATGGAGGGCAAAGAGTAGATCTATTTGTTTTTTATTAAAAACACAAAAAACAAAAAAAGTTGCCAAATGCTAGATTTCATCAGAAAACAGACCATATGACCAGCGAGACTGGAGGGCACAATCAGAGCTGTGCAGGAGAGGAAAACAGACTGCTATTGTACATGAGACTTTGCCTTTAAAATTTTTAAGCAGAGACTTAAAGGAAAGGTCTTCGACCACAGGCTCTGCAGAAGGATTGATCCCTGCTGCCAAGGCAGAGTTATCAACATCATCACCCACTCGAAGATCTGGGTCAGGCTCAAAATCTTCCGACAGTCCAGGAGGGACTGTATGGACAGGAAAAGAGTGCAAATCAGGAAGAAAAGCAGAAGAGGAAAGAATCTGAGTCGAGAACCCCTGGAGGCCGGATAATGCTGCACCAAGCCTTGGTGCCGACGAAGAAAACGGCGCCGCACACAAGGAAGTTGGCGCCATTGGAAAAGTCCCAGTACACGGCGCTGACAGAGCCCACAGCACTGCGGATGGCGCTGACAGAGTCCTCAGTGCCGCAGATGGCACTGAGAGAGTCCTCGGTGCTGCAGATGGCACCGAGAGTGTCCCAAGGGTCTGAAAACTGCGATTTGAAGAAAAAAAAGGAAAACTGGTAGGAGATAGGGGCATCGGTGTGGACCCCTGCGCCGCAGCTATGTGAGGGGGGGAAAACACCCGTGCGCGGAGTCGACAGCAATGAAGAATGCGCCGTGTGACTAGGAAAGTCCAACTGCCCTACCCGTCCCTCCGAACGCAAATGGCCCAAAGGCATCGGCCTCGGAGTGATCAGATCAGGCAGCTGGACCAACCTCCAAGCCCACTGCCCCATAAGAGCAGCCCACTGGTGAAACTGCTCATCAGAAGCCCCTCCAATAGGCGGGGAGGGGCTCCGGTGTCGAGGAGGTCTGCCACCGGAGACAAACACTGGCGACTCCGACAGAGGTGGAGACCGGCGCCTGGCCCCAATAACTGACCATCTACGTGCAGACATACCAGAAGGCAACCTTAAGTGATACCTTTTCTTTTTTGACTTGTGTGCCGAAGAAGAACTCAAGACCAAACGGTGCCGTGAGTGGGACCGTTTCCTTTTATGCTCTCGGGGGGACTGCCCATCTCCCCGAGCATCGGACCTTCCGTTGTCAGACCCTCCCTCTGGAGAGGGCGGTGGACTGGACCCAGCTAGGCTGACTGAACAGCTTTCATACCAAGTCTCCCTACCGTCACATGACTCGCTCATGGTCGACTCCATCAATGGAGGGTTGAAGACTTCTTTCTTATAATAAGTAAAATAAAATATAATCGGTACTTATTTGAAGATAAAAATGGAAATGACGTACCTACCTTAATTCTTGATCTTCTTGGACGAAGTCTCCACCACTCATTCACACTAATGGAAACTATGCCGGAGGTGCTAGGACACAGCGGGAGTACACTTTTCAAGAGGGTCGGCGCCAGAGATGGAGCCGCGAGGAAGCGGCACCATGAGAAGTGGCTTGTGCAGTAAAGACTACCTCGGCATCGACCCTCCAACCGCCTCAGTACCTTTTTTTCCGAGGAGGTGCAGCATAACTAACCTAGAGGTCTAACCTAACAAAATCGGATATTAGATAGTCTGAATGACCCGTGTAAGAAGGGTCAACAATAGAGTCTCCACAGCCCAGCCACTGAATGAGTGAAGACCAAAAACAGATATGTGAGCTCGGGGGATGGCGGGTAGGCGTGTGAATGAGTGGTGAAGACTTCGTCCAAGAAGATCAAGAATTACGGTAGGTATGTAATCTCCATATCTTCCTGGACATAAAGTCTCCACCACTCATTCACACTAATGGGAGAGTACCGAGCCAATAAACTCCCGAGATGGGCGGCTGGAGAAACTGAGCTCACATACTTAGGACAGAAGTCCGTTAAGAATAGTCCTACCAAACGACAGATGTCGTCTGGCATGGACATCTAAAGCACAGTGCTTAATGAAAATATGCACCGAGCTCCACGTAGCCACACTGCAAATATCTGCAATGGGCACGCTGCGGATTTCCGGCAGAGATGCTGCGACTACTCTAGTAGAGTGAGTGTACACACTGCCTTCTAGCTTAACCTGTGCCATAGAATAGCAGTGGCGGAGGCATGCTACCAGCCACGCTGAAATGCACCTAATAGCGACAGATTGACCCAGCCGGGTCTCGCTGAAGGAAACAAACAGTTGCTGAGCCTTGTGAATTTCTCTTGTTCTATCCAGATAGAATTGCAGTGCTTTCTTAACATCCAAAGAATGAAGGGTACGTTCCCCTTCATTCTGAAAGTTAGCAAAGTAGGTAGGTAGGTAGGACTAAAGGTTGGTCTAGATGAAATTCTGAGACAACCTTAGGAAGAAACTTAGGGTGAGTTCTAAGAATTACTTTGTCCTTGTGAAATACAGTGTACGGGGGGTCTGTGACCAGAGCATTTATTTCAGAAACTCTACGGGCTGAAGTGATGGCCACCAGGAAGGCCATTTTCCAAGTGAAGAACTTCAACTCACAGGTAGCTAGAGGCTCGAAAGGTTTCTGAGTGAGCATGTCTAGCACAAGGTTAATATCCCAGGCTGCAACTAGACGTCTGATAGGAGGTCTGGTATACAGAATACCCTTAAGAAACATCTTAACTACAGGTAACTGAGCCAGAGACAAGGAATGTACCAGCTCATGATAAGCTGAAATGGCACAGAAATGAACTTTGACAGTGGAGTACTGCAGACCTGAATTTGAGAGGTCTAAAAGGTACTTCAAGACTTTATTTGGTGGGCAGGAAAAAGGGTTCGAAGAGGATTTTGCACACCAGAGAGAGAGAAAAGAAACGCTTCCACTTGGCTGCGTAGGTCTATCTAGTGGCTGGTTTATGCGCAGCCAAGGGAATATCTGAAACCCTACGGGGAACATTGAACCTATTCACCTCTATTTCTTCAGGAGCCAAAGCGTGAAGATGAAGCGTCTTCAGATTGGGATGGACCACGGGCCCCTGGGTCAGAAGGTTCATCTGAAGTGAAAGTGCCTTCAGGAGGGTTGCCGACAGACTGCTGAGCAGCGGGAACCATATCTGTCGAGGCCAGAAGGGAGGAATGAGAATCATTCTGTCTCCCTGAGACTCGAATTTGAGACGTACCCTCTGAATTAGAGGAAGAGGAGGAAAGGCGTATAGAAAGTGTCTTGTCCAATGCAGCCTGAACGCATCCCGACAGAAAATGCTGGGTCCTGGATTTCTGGAGCAGAAGAGAAGCAGTTTTGCGTTGAGTGGGGATGCAAAAAGGTACAGGTCTGGAGTTCCCCACTCTTTGAAGAGTGACTGAGCAACGGTTGAGTCGAGAGACCACTCGTGAGGATCTGTCTCCGTTCTGCTGAGAAGGTCTACCAGTTCATTCTGTATGCCTGGTAGGTAAACCGCGTGGATTAGAGCCTTGTGCTCCAGGCACCATTCCCATACTCTTATAGCTTCGATCCATAATGGGTAAGAATGTGCACCGCCCTGCTTGTTGATGTAATACATCACTGCTTTGTTGTCCATTTGAAGCAGAATGTTCTTGTGACAGAGTATGTCCTTCAAGGCCAGGACTGCATAGAGGACGGCTCTCATTTCCAGGACGTTTATGTGAAGCTGGGACTTGTCCTGAGTCCACATACCTTGGGTGTGGAGACTCTGGCAGTGAACTCCCCACCCCATCAGGGACGTGTTGGCGGTAATGGAGATCTGATGATCCAGAGGAGCAAAGTGATACCCTTCCAGAAGTTTGTCCTCCTGCGACCAACAGGTGAGTGACCTCTTTAGAGGTTCTGTCACCTTGACGGGAAAGGACTGAGGGTAAGTGGTTGGGGACCACTGAGTACTGAGCATCCACTGAGAGGTTCTCTCTCTCTTTTTTATATACTTCATCTTTATTGAAAGAATATCCAATACATTACATAACAAGTATAAGCAGTTGTTTATGTAATAATCGCAGTTATGAAGAGACCTTATGCCTAAGGGTACCCCTTTTCCAGCATAAGGGCTAATCTCAGCAGATCTAAAAATCACTTAAGGTTTCTCCTAAATTCAATAATTACACAGATTAAGCCAGAACAGAATTACAGTCTCATTATACAGTGTAGTTAAAGAACAGAAATATATACTACGTTATACAACACAATAGTATTTAACCAATATAAAAAGAAAAGAAAGAGAAAAAGGGTGAGGATTAGGAATGGCTGAGGGTTAGTACAGAAGTGAATCTAGATATGACTCAGAAAACATTAGTAATCAAGAGTTTAAAAGAAAAAGAGAAACGCCTTTAACCCTTTTACCGATGACCTAATTTTTAAGCATCGAGGTCCAGTATACATATTAATATTATCTATTACGTACAGAGTGTCAGTCTACTAGATGAGAGTGTCTACTCAGTTCTCATACCCCTCTCTCGTCAGAGCCTCTTAACTAAGTAACTCCCATCTAGTCCATCTATTTATGAATTGCGGGGTCCTCAAGGCAAGGGAGAAAGTTATTCTTTCATAGGTTTTAACAGTGTTTACTAATTCCCTCCACTCCGTCTCAGTAGGTAGAAAAGGGGATAGCCACTTCCCAGATATCGCCTTACATGCTGCAGCAACTAAGATGTTCCAGAGGTATTTGGCTTCATGGCCTCTTACCTCCAAAGGGTATAGGCCAAGAATTATATATTCCGGTCCCAAGGGAACCACAATGTTAAAGATATTCTGCAATTATTGTTGTATATTATTCCAGTATTGGTGGAGCAGGGAGCAATGCCAGAAGATGTGAACTTGGGAGGCCTGAGAGGCGCCACATTTCCACCAACAGGAGGGCGTAACCTCAGAGTTCCATTTGGCCACCTGCTCAGGTACTTGAAAGTACCTACTTCTGAGCTTCCACAGAAATTCACGCCATCCTGGGGATGAAGAGGAATGCCAGGTGTTTTTTATAGACTGCAACCATCTCCCAGTATTCAAATTTATTCCCAGGTCCCCCTCCCATTTCTCGTTGATCTATGTTGTTGAATAGTGTAAGTCAGTAAGATAATTCTTATAAAGTATGGAGATAGCTCTCTCTCCCCCCCCTCTCCGCACCCCAAATCCTTTCAAATATCACTGGTTGTGGCATATCCCTGGAAATTAGGAAAGATTTACATAGGTGCTTCATTATATAATCCCTAATCTGGTAGTAAAATAAAAGGTCTCCTTGTGTCCAGTGAAGCTTACCAGACACCTCTTCAAATGATAAAATCTGATCCCCTTTTAACAATTGCCAAGGTGCCCGGCATCCTCGTCTCTCAACGTTTGTACCGGGGTCCCCATGAGCCATCGTATGAAATGAACTCTGGGACCACCCCCTATATTTCCAAAGGTATGCCTTAGTGGCACCTCGTACACACCCCTGTTTACACCCCTCAAGGGCAGCAATAGTGCCAGAGAATAGTGGCGGAGAGCTGTTTATTATTGCAGCCTGCGCAAATATCTAGCTCAGCAAGGGAGGGAACAGCTAAATCAATAGTTTTCCAACTAGCTCGATAACGGGTGTAGTAATAAGAGGGCAATCCTCATCTGGGTTGCTACCCAGTATCCCTCTAAACAAGGTACCCCATATCCACCCTCTTCCTTAGGGAGAAAAAGAGTTTGTTTTCTAATTCTGGAACGTTTTCCTGACAAGATAAATTTTAACAGAATCCTCTGCCAGACATCCAATCTTTCTTTTGGGATCCTACAGGGAACACACTGGAACAAAAAAAGAAATCTGGGCAAGAGGTTCTTCTTAGTAATCTGAATTCTCGAATGAAGGGGAAGCGGAAGAACGGACCATCTCTCAATATCTGCTTGTGTTTGTTTTATTAAAGGGGGGAATTCAAATGATACAATTGAGAGTTGTTAGATGATAGATTTATCCCCAAATATTTCATGGTAGAGAGGTCCCATTTCAAGGGATATTTATCCCTGAGAGTCTGAGAAGGGTTATAGTTAAAGGTAATGGCCTCAGTTTTATGGATATTCAGGGTATATCCTGAAAAATTGGAAAATTCTTTCAGATGCCGAAATAGGCGTGGGAAAGATATTTCCGGTTCCGTGATATAAAGCAGAATATCATCTGCATACAATGCAAGTTTGTGTTCTTCCTCAGTTATACAGATCCCCCCTATATGCAAATTCTCCCTGATGCCCTGAGCTAAGGGCTCAAGGTATAATGCTAAAAGAATGGGTGACATAGGACAACCTTGTCATGTACCTCTGCCCAGTGTAAAAGAGGGGGAGGTGTGGCCATTTGCTCTGATAAATCCTTTTGGTGTATTGTATATTTTGAATATTACATTAATAAATTGAGTGGGGAAACCAAAATTAGCAAGCACCGCTTGAAGAAAAGGCCATGAAACTTTATCAAAGGCCTTTTCGGCATCTAAACTTAATAAAATGGAGGGTAGCTGGGTGAAATTTAAGTGATCAATTAAATGGGAGGTCCTTCAGAGATTATCCTGCGCCTGACGACTGGGAATAAAGCCAGTCTGGTCTAAGTGAATCAAATTAGGTATTAGCTTCTGCATGCGCCAGGCAAGAATCGACATGAAGAGTTTATAATCAGTATTTAAGATGGAAATAGGTCGATAAGAGGGGCAGAGCATAGGATTTTTCCCTTGTTTTGGAATAGTGAAATAATGACCTGCTTCGAGGTCGGGTGGGGGGGACCCTTCACTTTGCATTACCACATTAAAGACTTTAAGTAGCAGTAATAACAACTGCCCTTTGAAGTGTTTATAGAACTCACCCAGAAGTCCATCCACACCCGGGCACTTCGTAGCTTTCAGGTTTGAAAATTCATTTTGTAGCTCCACCTCCGAACCGGGAGCCATCAAACCCAATTTAGCCTGTGAGGTTAGAGAAGGCAGAGAGAACCGTTTCAAGTAGTCTGTTATTTTGTTATCTTGTGGGGTGGGTGAGGTGCAGCATACAGTGAAGTATAGAAGTCCCTAAATGCTGCAACTATTTCAAGGGTCTGATGTGTTTTCTGCTTAGTGGTGGGGTGGATTAGGGTGGGAATCATCGCCCTCACTCTCTGGGCCCGAAGTCGAGCTGCCAGTAGGCGAGTGGCCCTTGGGCCCCCCTCAAATAATTTTTGCTTAAGGAAAAGGACCTTCTTCTCTACCTGATATTCCAACAAGTTGTTCAATTCAGTTTTGAGTTTAATAAATTTTTTATGAGTCGCTGCTCCATATTTAATTTTAAGCTGGGATTCACAAGAGTCTATCTCCCCTTTCAACCTTACCATTTGGGTTTCTCGCTGCCTTTTCTTAAAAGCGGAGATAGAAATAAATTTGCCCCGGATTATAACCTTGATAATATCCCAGAGTAGTGGTGCTGGTGTCTCGGGGGAGTCATTGTCAGACACAGCCTGTTTTATAGTATCCATAATTGCCCCCTTCACCTCAGGATCCTGGAGCAAAGATGTATTAAGTCTCCAAAAGGTGTGTTTAATAAAGACCCCAAGGTGAAGTTGGCAAAAAAATAGGGGCGTGGTCCGACAAGACCCTATCCCCGATCCAGTTATCCTAAACCTGTCCGACCAATTCTGTAGGAAACAGAAAGTAGTCCAGCCAGGAGTGAGACTGATGGGGAGCAGAGAAAAAGGTATAATTTCTCTGATTACCATGAGTGACCCTCCACACATCAGCATAGCCTAATTCCCCTAAAAACTTAACAACTTTTTTCATGCATAACTGATTATGGCGTGGAACCACTGAGGAAGAGTCTAGGATCGGATTAAGAACCAGATTTAGGTCACCCCCAATAATCACCTCACCCTCCGCCCATTCCTGTAACTTTAGAAAGATTCACCGGTACACTTGAAAGTCAGATCCGGTTGGCACGTAAATTGAAGTCAGAGTTAGAGTCCGACCCAGAAAACGACCTTTAAAAAAAGCAAAACATCCCTCCCCATCCACCAGTTGTTCTGTCTGCTCAAAACGTGTTTTGGCTGGGACTAGCACTGCTACCCCCCTCCGTCGCCCCCTTCCATACGTTGCACACGAAGTGGCACAGAATCCAAATTTCCCCAATTTCTGGTGTTCCTGTAAAGAAAAGTGCGTCTCTTGTAACAGTAAGAAATCAGCACCCATCTTTTTAGGAATGAAAGTATTTTGCTGCGCTTTACTGGGTTAGTCAAACCATTTACATTAAATGAACAAAAAGTTGAGGGTTTAGCTGTCATTTCAGTGGGCAACGAGACTCTTCCTATGCAGTATCCCACGTATTATATTTCCTTCCCACAATGTCTGTCTAGGTGACAGCCAGTCAAAAATAACTCAATGTTTTACTCAGGCCAAGGAAGTAATATGAACCAACTTAAGGAGACAAAAAGAAGGGAAGGGAAAGAAGGACTAGAAGAAAGGAACAAGTGATAGCGTAGTCTGTAACTATAGCTTTACTATTATAGGTCAACTAAAGCTCTAACCAACAAAACCTAATAGAGCTAACAATACTTTTTCAATAAAATGACTTCAAGGTAGGGGGTCCATAACATAGGATCCCTTGCCCTACCCTCTAAAAAAAGCCAGTGGAATCAAACTGAGAGGTAGGGGTTGAAGAGCAGGTATGCCCTGAGTCAACAGAGCCTCTTTAACAAAAAACTCCAATGGAGAGATTTATGAGGAGTGAAATCACCACGTATTCACTCAGCTAGTAGTTATATATGAAAAGGGAGAGCACAGAAGAAAAATAATTAACCCAAGGCTCCCCAAGGACAAGGCAAGGTTTGTGAAAACGACTTTCATACTACAGTAACATCCCATCCACATTATCAACATATTAAAGAGAAGATCAACCCGTGAACACGAATGTTACTGCTCACCCCCCTGACAGTCTGAAACCTGACTATCTGTCAGCGAAATGCAGCACATTCAATTACATAGGTAGCCAAGGACACTCAAAGCAGCGCGATGCAAACAAAACAAAAAAAAAAAACACACCCCCAAGCGTTAAGCAGGCAACTTATCCATATGCGGTAAATTATTTTCCAGTCCCAGGATCTAAGTGACCCTTCCACCTCAAAGATAATATGCTAGTCTTATCTCTGCTTGGAACGATCGAGGCGACAGTTCGCCACAGATAGGCCCCAGATCAAACCTGGTCTCCATCTTCCCTCAACTACCGGCTGGAGTGGAATCGTTCGCTTTCCTGGTGAGCTCCGACCGATGCAACAGCTCCAGTGCTTCCTGAGCCTTTTTCAAGGGCACCAGTCTCCCTCCTCCGTATATCGCTTGGGGCAGTGACAAACCAGGGAATCTTTGCTTCTGCAGCCAATCCGCTTCTAGAGGAGAGACAGACATGCCTTTTTTATGTAGATCCTCCATGGCCTTCCCCGGAGTGAGATATAATTGAGGGCCCTCTTCCCAACGCACCCGGAGCTTTGCCAGAAACAAGGTTTGGTATCTTGTGCTTTTTGCTCTCAAAGCTTTCAGGATTGGCACATATAGTTGTCTAGCCTGCTGCACTTCTGGGGCATAATCATGACCGAGGGATATCCTGGATGAAAGGTAGGATAGCTCTTTTTTACTCCATGCCCTCCGGAGGATGTCTTCTTTGGTTTTGAAACTACTCAGCTTGAAAATTATTGAGCATGGGCAGGCTGCTTCCCCAGTGGGCCTTCGGCCTAGAGAGCGATGGGCTCTGTCGATATTGAGGGCACAGTCAGGTGGCAATTCAAGTATGTCTTTCAGCATATTTTCAAGAAATGCTGTCATGGGGGGTTCTTCAGCCCCTTCAGGGAGGCCGTATAACCTGAGAGTAATGCGTCTAGATCGTCCCTCCAGATCGATGCATTTACTCTGCAAAGCTTGTGCATGTTGGAACAGAGAGTCTACTGCTTTACTAAGGTGCACATTGCTTTCTTCTACTACTTTTATTTTGTCCTCTGCGACATGAACTTTGGTATCAATACTGGAAATTTATTGCGCCAGTGATTGAAATTCATGTTTAGAGTCGCCTCGAGAATCGTGGACTTCCTAAAGTATGCTTTCATATCTAGTACGTGATAGAAGATCCGCCTCGGCCTCTGTATCATAGCCAGAACCCCTTGTGCTGCTCCGTGAGTGACTTCTGCTGCGTTCTGAGCAGGTCGGAGGCATTTTTTTTCCTGTCATCTCCTTTCATCGGGGTTTTACACGACGAGGATGGACCTCTGTCCCTTTTACAACCTTCTTTAGACATATTGTCAAGTTATTAGGCTTAGAAATGGGATAAATTTGTCCCTGGGGAGTGGAGGTTCGTTCCTAAGCTGTTACCTGCTCCATGGCGGAACCGGAAGTCCACTGAGAGGTTCTCATGTGGAGACGTGCTAGGGGCACAGTGAACACAGAGGATGCCATGAGACCCAGCATCCGTTGCATCGAGATAGCTTGAACCGAGCTGTTTTCTCTGATATATCGGGCCATCTGTAGGATGTCGCTCCTTCTGTCCTCTGGGAGAAAAGTTTTCGCACAGGAGGTATCCAGAAGAGTTCCTATGAAAAGGAGTTTCTGGGAGGGCTACAACTGTGATTTGTTGCGATTTAGCAGGACTCCCATGGATGTGAGGAAGTCTGAAGCCTTGGCTACGGCGTCCAGAGTTCCCTGCCTGGAAGGGCTTGCAAGAAGCCAGTCGTCCAGATATGGAAACACTTGAATTCCGATTTTCCTGAAACGCGCTGTGAGAATTGCACAACACTTTGGCAGAACTTGAGTCACCAAGGACAGCCCAAAGGGCAGGATTCTGAACTGACAATATTGACCTAATGTCACAAACCTCAGGTATTTGTGGTGCTTTGGGTGTATAAGAATGTGTTGGTAAGCATCCTGCATGTCCAGGGAGGCTATCCAATTGTGTTGCTGAATCAACGGTAGAAGGGTACCTAGAGATATCATCTTGAACTTTTCCTTGTGAAGGAATTTGTTTAACTTTCTGAGATGCAAAATGGGACGCATGCCTCCAGTTTTTTCGGAACTAGAAAGTAATGGGAGTAGAAACCTGTGTTTTGTTGCTCCGTCGGAACTACTTCTACTGCCCTGTTGTTCAGAAGGCCTTGCACCTTGGAAGCAAGAAGGTCTGACTGTACTGCTGACAGCCTGGGCTGTCATCTGGGGGGAATGATCCAGGGGAGTTTCTGAAAGATTGATTGAATACCCCTCGCAGATTATCCAGAGGACTAATTTGTCTGATGTTATAGACTTCCACCAGTCGTAGAACTGAGTCAGACGTCCTCCCACCACTGAGAAAGAGTCCCCCTCGGGCAGTTGAGGTAAAACCTGGGCCGAGAACTCAGAAGGTGGCACTGGGCACTTTGAGGCCTTGTGCCTTCTGCTGCATTTTCTTTTGTGGCTGTGGGGTGTGGCTTTGTTAAAGCCCCCCCTGCCTTTGCCCCGAAAGGACTGACAGTTGTGAAATTGATGCTTACTTGGCACCTCCCCGAGAGGGGGCGGGTGCGGGTCAAGCTATCTTAATGGCCGACCTAGTCTTCTGTGTGGCTTCCAGAGCTTGTTCCACCTGGGGACCGAACAGATACATACCGAAGAGTAAGGCCATGACTTGCTGTTGGGCATACTGCTCGAGAAGCAGTATCGAAAGTGTCCACTGCAGCTTTAACCTGTTGGTTATTGGACTCGACGCCTCTGGTTATGGTGTGAAGTAGCTCTGAATTAGTTTCCGACTCAGGCAGAGCTTCTACCATTTGCTTGGGCGAATGGCAAAGGACATACTCATATTGAAAAAAATAGCCCTGGTAGCTGGCAATACACATACCCAGGGTGGAGGCAGCAAAGACTCTCTTACCCAAGGTATCTATCTTACGAGATTCTTTATTGATACGCCGGGCAGAGGATGCCTGAGGCAGGATGGCCTTGTCTTTCTCTGCTAAGACTACAATGGGATCAGCAAAAGCTTATGAGGCCAATATGGGTCGATCCTTGGGAGCAGCATACTTCCTATCTATGGACTTAGCCACGGAAGGGATGAGAGCAGGATTGTTCCATACCATCTGAGAAAGGGTCTCAAAAGACGGTTGTACCGGAGGAGTTAAATCCATAGGGATCTCCGGGACATGTAGGTACTGGAGTCTTAAAAGCTTCTCAGGATCGATTTCTGTAGTCTGGGAGAGAAAGAGTGGAATTTAAATTTTTCAGCAGAGACTTAAAGGAAAGGTCTTCGACCACAGGCTCTGCAGAAGGATTAATTCTTACTCCTTCATCATCATCGCCCAGACGAAGATCTGGGTCAGGCTCAAAATCATCTCCTGACAGTCCAGGGGGGACTGAATGGACAGGAAAGGAGTGAAAATCAGAATGGAAATTAGAAGATGAAAGAATCGGAGTCAAAAAAGCCCTGGAGGCTGGATGGCGCCACACCAAGCATCGGCGCTAAAGAAGAACACAGTGCCGAACTCAAGGAAGTCGGCGCCATCAGAAACAGCCCAGTACAAAGCCCCCTGCACCGATAGAGCCCCCAGCGCCTCGGACAGCACCAACAGAGCCCCTGGTGCTTCGGACGGCTCCGAGAGTGTCCCAAGGTTCCAAAAACCGAGATTTGAAGGAAAAGAAGGAAAATTAACAAGCGATAGAGGCATCGGTGTGGACCCCTTGGGGAAAACACCTGAGCACGGAGTCGACGGAACCGAAGAAGGCGCCACATGACTAGGGAGGTCCAACCACTCTACCTGGTCCCTCGAGCAGCCTGAAGGCCCCGGAGTGACCGGGCCAGGCAGCTGGACCAACCTCTGAACCCCCTGCTCCTTAAGAGCAGCCCACTGGTGAAACTGCTCATCGGAAACCCGCCCAATAGGCGGGAATGGGCTCAGATGTCAGAGAGGCCGGGCACTGGAGCCAGAAACCGGTGACTCAGAGAGAGGAGGAGACCAGTGCCTAGCCCCAATTACCGACCATTGAGATGCAGACATACCAGAAGGTGACCTTGAGTGATGCCTTCTCTTTCTTGACTTGTGTGCCAAAGAAGAACTCAAGGCCGAATGGTGCCACTAATGGGACCATTTCCTTTTATGCTTCCGGGGGAACTGCCCATCTCCCTAAGCATTGGACCGTCCGTTCTCAGACCCACCCTCCGGGAAGGGCGGTGGACCATACTCAGCCCAGCTGACGGAACAGCTTTCATATGAAGTCTCCCTACCGTCACCTGACCCACTCATGGTCGACTTCGTCAACGGAGGGCTGAAGACTCCTTTTATTAATCAATAAAATTAAATCTACTTGGTACTTTTGAAGATAAATTACAAAACAATAAACTGAAAACTATGCTGCTAGTTTGAAGTTTGACTCCTGGGGGGGTGAGCGACATCGTCACTGAGGTGCACTCGACAGCGGGAAAAAAGGAACTGAGGCGGCTGGAGGTTTGGTGCCGAGGTAGTCTTTACTGCATTAGCAATGGCTTGAAGTGCTGCTCCCTCGCAGCTCCATCTCTGGTGCTGACCCTCTTGAAAAGTTTGCTCCGCCTGGGTCCTAGCACCTCCGGCATAGTTCCCATTAGTGAGAATGAGTGGTGGAGACTTTATGTCCAGGAAGATCACCTGAGCATGGAGTCAACAGCATTGAAGGAGGTGCCGTGCAACTAGGAAGGTCCAACCACCCTAACTGGTCTCTTGAGCGGCCTGAAGGCCCCGGAGTGACCGGGCCAGGCAACTGGACCAACCTCCAAGCCCACTGCTCCATAGCAGCAGCCCACTGGTGAAGCTGCTCATCAGAGGCCTGTCCAATAGGCGGGGATGGGCTCCGATGTCGAAGAGGTCGGGCAATGGAGTCAGAAACCGGCAACCCAAAAGAGGAGGAGATCGGGTGCCTAGCCCCAATGACCAACCATCGATGTGACAGACATAATAGAAGGCTAATTTATGATGTTCTCTTTCTCGACTGCAGCGCTGAAGAAGAACCTTTGAGGCTTAACGGTGCCAAGAAAGGTACCGCTTCCTTTTTATGCTTTGGGGACCACCCATCTCCTAAGTATTGGACCGTCCGTTGTCAGACCCACCCTGTGGGGAGGGCATCGGACTGGACCCAGCCCGCTGACTGAACAGCTTTCATTCGAAGTCTCCCTACCATCACCTGACCCGCTCATGGTCGACTCCTTCAATAGAGGGCTGAAGACTTCTATTATTAATCAATAAATTTAAATTTAAATCTACTTGGTACTTTCGAAGATAAATTACAAAGCAATAAACTGAAAACTATGCTGCTAGTTTGAAGTTTGACTCCCGGAGGGCAAGCAACATCGTCACTGAAGCGCACTCGATGGTGGGAAAAAAGGAACTGAGGTGGTTGGAGGGTCGATGCCGAGATAGTCTTTACTGCATGAGACAAGACTCACGGTGCCGCTTCCTCGCGGCTCCATCTCAGATGCCGACCTTCCTGAAAAGTTTGCTCCTGATGGGTCCTAGCGCCTCCGGCATAGATCCTATTAGTGTGAATGAGTGATGGAGACTTTATATCCAGGAAGATCTACAAAACAATAAAACTGAAAACTAAGCTGCTAGTTTGAAATTTGACTCCCGGAGGGTGAGCGACATAGTCACTGAAGTGTACTCGACAATGGGAAAAAAGGAACTCAAGCGGCTAGAGGGTCGACACCGAGATAGTCTTTACCGCATGAGCTGGGGCTCGCGGTGCTGCTTCCTTCGACGCCATCTCTGGCGCTGGCCCTCTTGAAAAGTTTGCACCCGCTGGGTCTGAGCACCTCTGGCGTAGATTCCCATTAGTGTGAATGAGTGGTGGAGACTTTATGTCCAGGAAGAAAAAATTACTCACCTTAGTAATTATGCTTCTTCTATTGGAGTCTTGCTGTATTCTGACTAATGCAGTTACCCCCAGCCTTTAAACTGCCCCGGAGAACAAAGGGTTATACTTTCTATGCAGAGCATAGAATGCTAAGCTCGAGCTCGGTTGATGTCTCTGTCTGTTTCCCTTTGAAATCTAACTGTCAGATTCTTACGAGCAAAAACTCACTAGCTATCCTATGTGGAAACTGTAAAGTTTATACCAGCCAACTGGCAACAAAAAGTTTTGGATTCCCAAAGGAAGACTCAAGTCAGGAAACACAAAACACAAAACCAATTCAAATAAGAATAACAACAAAATAAACACTCAAACAAAAAAGCAGAGGATGTAAAGGAGCACCCCTGAGGTGCAACAATGCGCCTGCCCACCCACTTCCCAAAAAACAGGTCCTGAGAGGGGAAGCGGGGGGGAGGTCAGAATACAGCAAGTGTCCAATAGAAGAAACATAATTACTAAGGTGAGTAATGTTTTTCTTCAAACAACTTGAAGTCTTGCTGTATTCTGACTAATGCAGACTACCAAGCAGTACCTCCATGGAAGAGGGACAGAACCTACTTTGGGAATAGGCTCTGAAGTACTGCTGGGCCAAACCGAGCATCACTCCTAGCCTGGATATCCAGACAGTAATGCTTGGTAAAAGTATGGACTGTTTTCCAGGTGGCTGCTTGACAAATTTCTAAGAGAGGAATATCCCTGGCAGCAGCCAGGGAAGCAACTGTACCTCTTGTAGATGAGCCCTCATGCCCGAGGGTGGAATATTTCCCAGTTTCTCATAGCAGAACTGTACACAAGACACAATCCACCTGGCAATAGTTCTCTTGGTGGCAGGTTTGCCCTTTCCCACTTCTCCATAAGTGAGGAACAACTGGAGGGACTCAAACCTGTGACCCTTGGTACGCTCTATGTAGTAGCTAAGGGCTCTTTTAACATCTAAACTGTGTAGCCTCCTCTCTCTTGAGGAAGAATGATCAGTGAAGAAAACAGGAAGAGACATAGACTGATTCAAGTGGAAATCTGAAACCACTTTGGGCAAGAACCTTCTATTGGTTCTAAGGACCACTTTATCCCTGTGAAAGGAGATAAAATCAGATTCCACTGACAGGGCTTGCAATTCACTGATACGACTGGCAGAGGTAATGGCTACCAAAACTACAGTTCTCCAAGTCAAGTACTTAAGCTCTGCTGAGGACATAGGCTCAAAAGGAGGTTGCATAAGTTGAGCAATGCAAACATTTAAATCCCAGGCAGGGGCAGGGTCTCTAAAGGGAGGATTGGTATGAAGCAATCCTTTAAAAAGTTTACAGAATACAGGATGAGATGATAGTGAGGAAGACCTCCCCACTGACAGAAAACCAGAAACAGCTGACAAGTGTTCCTTGAGAGTAGCTGGTCTGAGTCCTAGGCCATTAAGATGGACCATATAATCCAGAACTGTAGGCAATTCAGCAGTATCTGGAGAAATAAGCTTCTTGGAACACCAAATGCTGAATCTCTTCCATTTGGAGTTATAAGTCTTTCTGGTGGAGGGCTTTCGGGAAGCTTAGTGAATATCCAGAATATGAAAATTACGGACCTACCGTAATTCTTGATCTTCTTGGACGAGACTCCACCACTCATTCACACTATTGGGATCTGCGCCGGAGGCACTAGGACCCATCGGGAGCAAACTTTTTTGCTGGAGGGTCGGCGCCGGAGATGGCGCCGCGAGGCACGGCACCGCGAGCCACAGCTCGCGCTGTAATGACTGTCTTGGCCGAATCCTCCAACCGCCCAGTAATCTTTTTACCAAGGAGGTGCAGCGATCCAACCTAGAAGGGTAGCCTTAACCTAAAAACCGGACATAAGATACTCCGGACGACCCATATAAGAAGGGTCAACAAAGAAGTCTTCACAGCCTAAAGATTTGAGGGAGTGAAGACCAACAACAGAGCTGAACTCGGGGGACGGAGGGTGGGCGTGTGAGTGAGTGGTGGAGACTCATCCAAGAAGATCAAGAATTACGGTAGGTACGTAATTTTCATATCTTCCTGGACATAAGTCTCCACCACTCATTCACACTATTGGGAGAGTACCGAAGCTAATAATCCCTGAGAGGCGTGCAGGAGAGACCAAGAGCTCACGCTTCTAAGACAGAAGTCCATAAGGATGGCTCTGCCAAAGGAAGAATGTCGTCTGGCATGGACATCTAGTGCATAATATTTAACAAAAGTATACTGGGCTCCAGGTGGCAGCGTTGCAAATATCTGCAATGGGCACGTTGCGAATTTCCGCTAGGGATGCCGCGACCACTCTAGTAGAGTGGCGTAAACCCTGCCCTCCAACAACCTGTGCCATGGAATAGCAGTGGCGAAGGCATGCCACTAACCGGCACTGAGATGCATCTGATAGCGACAGATTGGCCCAGCTGCGGTGCGCTGAAGAAACGAACAGGTTGCTGGGCTTTGCGAAGGTCCTGCTATCCAGATAGAAACGCAAGGCCCTCTTAACATCCAAAGAATGAAGAGAATGCTCTCCTTCATTTTGGAAGTTTGCAAAGTAAGAGGGAAGGACCAAAGGTTGGTTTAGATGAAATTCTGACACAACCTTAGGAAGAAATTTAGGATGAGTACGAAGAACTACTTTGTCCCTATGGAACACAGTATACGGAGGGTCTGTGACCAGGGCATGTATCTCAGAGACCCTAAGGGCTGAGGTAATGGCCACTAGGAAGGCAGTCTTCCAAGTGAGAAATTTTAGCTCACAGGTAGCCAGAGGTTCAAAAGGTTTCCGAGTGAGCATATCTAGCACAAGATTGATGTCCCAGGATGCAACTGGACGTCTTGTAGGAGGTCTGGTATGCAGAATTCCTTTAAGAAACCTCTTAACAACAGGTAACTGAGCCAGTGACAGGAAATGACTGGCTCATGATAAGCTGAAATGGCACAAGGTGAACTTTGACTTGTAGAGTACTGTAGGCCTGAATTTGGAGAGGTCTAGAGGTACTCCATAACTTTATCTGGTGGGCAGGAAAAAGGATTCAAAGGGACTTGTACACCAGAGCGAGAAACGCTCCCATTTGGCTGTGTAAGTTTTCCTAGTGGCTGGTTCCATGCAGCCAGAAGAATATCTGAAACTCTTCAGACACATTGAACCAGTTTACTTCTACTCTTCAGGAGCCAGCGTGAAGGTGAAGCGATCTCAGGTTGGGTGGACCACAGGCCCCTGAGTCAAGGTTCATCTGTGGGAAGTGGTCTGGGAGGAACTGCCAACATATTGTTGAGTAGTGGAAACCACAGCTGTCGAGGCCAGAAGGGCAATGAGGATCATTTTGTCCCCTGGGATTCGAACTTGAGGAGTACCCTCTGAATTAGAGGAAGAGGTGGAAAGGCGTAAAGAAAGCATTTTGTCCACCGCAGCCTGAATGCATCGTGACAGAAAATGCCAGGCCCTGGATTTCTGGAGCAGAAGAGAGGCAGTTTTGCGTTGAGTGGGGATGCAAAAAGGTCCAGGTCTGGAGTTCCCCACTCTTCGAATAGTGACTGAACTATGGTTGAGTCAAGAGACCACTTGTGATGGTCTGTCTCTGTTCTGCTGAGACGGTCTGCCAGTTCGTTCTGAATACCTGGCAGGTAGACCACTTGAATTAGAGCCTTGTGCTCCAAGCACCATTCCCATACCCTCATTGCTTCCCTGCATAAGGGGTAACAATGAGCACCGCCCTGCTTGTTGATGTAGTACATCACTGCTTTGTTGTCCATTTGAAGGAGGATGTTCTTGTGACACAGAATGTCCTTCAACGCTCGGACCGCATAAAGGACGGCTCTCATTTCTAGGACGTTTATGTGGAGCTGGGACTCGACTTGAGTCCATGCACCTTGAGTGTGGAGAGCCTGACAGTGAGCTCCCCACCCCATTAGGGATGCGTCCATGGTAATGGAGATCTGATGGTCGAGAGGAGCAAAGGGAATCCCCTCCAGGAGATTGCTCTCTTAAGACCACCAGGTGAGTGACCTCTTTAAAGGTTCTGTCAACTTGATGAGATAGGACTGCGGGTGAGTGGTTGGGGACCACTGAGTACTGAGCATCCATTGAGTGGTTCTCATGTGCAGACGTGCTAGGGGAACAGTGAACACCGAGGAAGCCATGAGGCCTAGCATCCGTTGCATCGAGAGACAGTAACTGAGGTGTTCTCCCGATGTCGGAGCCATTTAAAGGATACTCGTTCCTTCTGTCTTCTGGAAGAAGCCTTCGCACAGGAGGTGTCCAGAAGAGTCCCTATAAGAGGAGCCTCTGGGAGGGCTGCAGTTGCGTTCTTGAGGTTCAGCAGAACTCCCATGGATGTAAGGAAGCGGAAAGCTGCCTCTACGGCGTCCAGGGTCCCTTGCCTGGAAGGGCTTGCTAGAAGCCAATCGTCCAGATAAGGGAACACCTGTATCCTGACCTTTCTGAGGTGCGCAGCGAGAACTGCACAACACTTTGTAAAAACCCGCGGCGCTGAGGACAGCCCAAAGAGCAGGACTCTGAACTGATAATCCTGTCCCAGAGCCACAAACCTCAAGAATTTGTGATGCCTCGGGTGAATAGGAATGTGCTGGTAAGCAGCCTGCATGTCTAGGGAGGCTAGCCAATCGTGTTGATGAAACAGAGGTAACAGGGTTCCCAAAGAAATCATTTTGAATTTCTCCTTGGGGAGAAATTTGTTTAGCTTTCCGAGATCCAGAATGGGACGCATACCCCCGGACTTCTTTGGAACCAGAAAGTAATGGGAGTAGAACCCCGTGTTCCGTTGATGCAGCGGCACCACTTCTACTGCCCTGTTGTTCAGAAGGCCCTGAATCTTGGCGGCGAGCAGGTCTGACTGAAGGGTCGACAGCCTGGGCTGCCGTTTGGGGGGACGATCCGGGGGGGTCTCTCCACCAGATTGAGTGAATACCCTTCGCAAATTATCCGAAGAACCCATCTGTCTGCAGGTTATGGACTCTCACTGGTTGTAGAAGTGCATCAGGCGACCTCCACTGGAGAGAAAAAGTCCACCTCGGGCAGCTGAGATGGGACTTGGGCCAGACATTCATAAGAGTAGCGCTGGGCGCTTTAGGGCCTTTCTTTCTGTGCGTCTTCTTTTGAGGAGGTTGGGCAGGTTGGTTTTATGGAAACCTCCTCTGCCTCTGCCTCGAAAGAGACAGACGATTATGAAACTGGCGTTTGATGACATGCCCTCGAGAGGGCAGGAGGGGTCGAGCCAGCAATGGCTGACCTAGTCTTTTGAGTAGCTCTAGAGCTTGCTCTACCTGAGGACCAAAGATCGCACCATCAAGGGCAACGCCACCTGCTGCGCATCATTCGTGAAACCCGAAGTGCGCAGCCAGGAACTGTCAGTGCACATACCAGCAGCTGCTGAGCAGGGAAGCAGTGTCGAAAGCATCCTGGCTGCTTTAACCTGCTGGTTGTTAGATTAAATACCTCTGGTAATGGTTTGAAGAAGCTCGGCTTTGCATCCGACTCCGGAAGAGCTTCAACCATCTGCTTGACAGAGTGCCACAGGATATATTCATACTGTGAAAAAAAGCCCTGGTAGCTGTCCGTCATACTTAGGGTAGAAGCAGCAAAGACTCTCTTACCTAAGGTGTCTATCTTACGAATTCTTTGTTAATAGGTCAAGCTATAGTAGTTTGAGGAAGAGCGACCTTATCATTCTCTGCCAGGACTACAATAGGATCCATAAAGGCTTGAGATACCAAAATGGGACAGATCCTTGGCGGACTGAATATTTCTATCTATGGATTTAGCCACGAAGAGTGAGAGCAGATTATTCCATACCATTTTGAGACAGCGTCTCAAAGAAAAGCTGAACCGGAGAGTCGAATCCGTAGGGATCTCCAACATGAAGGTATTGGAGTCTTAACAATTTCCCAGGATCGATGTCTGTAGTCTGGAGAAAGAGTGGAACTCCAGATTCTTCAGCAGAGACTTAAAGACAGGTCCTCGACCACAGGCTCTGCAGAGAGATAGATACTGTACGTCCAACTTCATCACCCAACAGAAGGTCTGGGTCAGGCTCAATGTCATCTCCTGACAGTCCAGGAGGGACTGTATGGACAGGAAAGGAATGAGAAATCAGAAGAGAGGCAGAAGGAAGCGAGTGAAAGAGGTCCCTGAAAAGCAGAGGCCGAGCCCCAGGCGCCGAGGCGCCGCAGCACAGGAAACGACGCCAAGGGGCACCGGCACCAGCGTCACCCGAGGACCTGTGGCGCCAAAAATAAGCGCCAAGCCTGCAACACCGTGAGAATCCACCGCCGACGAGCCCTTACAAGCGCCCGGCAACGCGGCGCCCGGCCGCACAGCACCGGCCGTCTGGCGCCGAGGGCGGCATGATGCACCACGGCGCCAAAGGTGGCTACCGAACTGCCGAAAACACCCCAGACTCTGAAAACAGGTTTTGAAGGAAGAAGAGCAGGAGATAAAGGCATCGGTGTGGCCCCTGCGCTGTAGCCATGAGGGGAAACACCTAGCGTGGTCGCGGCACCAAAGAAGGTGCTGTGACCGGAGAATCAATCGCCCTACCTGGTCTCTCAATGAGCCCGAAAGCCCACGGTGGCCGAGCCAGGTAGCTGAACTAACCTCCGAGCCCACTGCTCCATAAGAGCGGCCCACTGATGAAACTGCTCACCTGAAGACCTACCTGTGGGCGGGGTAGGACTTCGATGTCGAAGCCGCTGGCTACCAGAAGCAGAGGTCGGCAACTCTGAAGGAGAGACCGGCACTAGCCCCAATAACGACGTCTGGCGCAGACATATCAGAGGCGACCTCAGTGATACCTTCTCTTTTTAGACCTGTAGGCGAAGAAGAGCTCGAGGCGAGCAGTGCCGAATCGACCATTTATTTTATGCTTCAGCGAGATCCGCCCCATCCCCGGGCACTGGACTGACCGTTGTCAGACCCCCCCTCCAGAGAAGGCGGCGGACCGGACCCAGCCCGACTGACTGAACAGCTTTCATACGAAGTCTCCCTACCGTCACCTGACCTGCTCATGGTTGACTCCGTCAAAGTAGGCTGAGACTTCTTTATTTTTAAAATAAGACTAAGCAATACTGTTATCGAGATAATATTACAAAACAACAAACTGAAAACTATGCTGCTAGTTGAAGTTTGACTCCCGGCATGCGAGTGACGTCGTCACTGAAGCGCACTCGACAGCGGGGGAAAAAAGGAACTGAGGCGGTTGGAGGGTCGACGCCAAGACAGTCATTACAGCGCGAGCTGTGGCTCGCGGTGCCGTGCCTCGCGGTGCCATCTCCGGCGCCGACCCTCCAGCAAAAAAGTTTGCTCCCGATGGGTCCTAGTGCCTCCGGCGCAGATCCCAATAGTGTGAATGAGTGGTGGAGACTTATGTCCAGGAAGATCCTCTGAGACAGATACAAATCTGCAAACTCTAACTCTTCAAGAGCCATGCCTTGAGAGACTGAAGATTGGGGTACCAAATCCTCCCGAGAGGAGGTTAACAGGTTGTAATTCCTGGGAAGAGACAGGAGAGATGGACTGCTAGGGACAGCAACAGAGGGTACCATTGCTGTCTGGCCCAGTCTGGAGCAATGAGAATCACTTTGCAAGGTTGTGACCTTATCTTAACTAAAACTTTGAACAGAAGAGGGAAGGCATACAGAAACTTCCCTTCCCAGTTCAGAATCAGAGCATCCAGGGGGACTGAGCCTAAGACTGGGGGTCTGCAACAAAAGAGAGGAGGTTGATGATTGGGGCTGCAAAAAGATCCATCTCTGGAGTGCCCCACCTTGAAAAAATCACCTTCAATACCAGAGGGTCCAGGGACCATTCGTGATGGCCCTGTGATATCCTGCTCAGTGCATCAGCCAGCACATTGTCCTCCCCTGGAAGGTGAACTGCTATCAGAGAAATTTGCTGGGAATAAGCCAGGGTCCACAACTTCATGGCTTCTGTGCACAAGGCCACAGACTGAGTGCCTCCCTGCTTGTTGATGTACCACATGGTGGTGGTGATGTTGTCTGTTCTGACCTGAACCACCTTGTTCTGTACTGACTGACAGAAAGCTTGCATGGTCAGAAAAACTAGCCTGAGTTCTAGGAGATTGATACGGAGACAGGATTCCTGAGGGGACCACAGTCCCTGGGCAGTGAAGGCCCCCAGATGGGCTCCCCAGCCCAGAAGGGAAGTGTCCGTGGTAAGGACCACTGAATGAGACTGAGTGGCAAATGGGACCCCTTGCCTTAAATTGTCCTGATTCTGCCACTATTGAAGGGCTTGGATCAAGGTCAGAGTTACAAGATCAGTTTGGTAAGGGAATCCTTCCTCTGAGACCAAAAAGCCCTCAGATGGAACTGAATGTCCCTCATCTGGAATCTTGCCCCTTGGACCTCTGCTGTAGAAGCTGCCATGTGGCTCAAGAGCTGAAGGAAATGCCTTGCTGGTCGAGATACCTGAAGACTGAAGGAAGAGGCTAGTTCTATAAGAACCCTTGCCCTTTCCAGGGGAAGAAAGGCTCTTGCTTTGACCGTATCCAGCTCTGCCCCTATAAAGGTAAGAAGCTGGACTGGCTCGAGAACTGACTTGGGAAGGTTGAGAAGAAATCTTACAGAAGTGAGCACTTGCTGGGCCACTTGCAAGTCTGACTTGACTTGGTCTGGAGACTGGCCCACAATGAGCCAGTCGTACAGATATGGAAAAATGGAAATCTTTTGCCTCCTTAGAAAGGCAACTACTACTGCCAGGCACTTTGTGAAGACCCTTGGGGCTGAAGTTAGGCCAAAGGGCATTGCTCTGAACTGATAGTGGCCTGAGGGCAACTCGAACCTGAGGTACTTTCTGTGGGAGCACCTGATGGGAATGTGAAAATAGGCATCCTTGAGGTCCAGAGAGGCTAGCCAGTCCCCTGGCCTTAGAGAGGGAAGGATTATTCCCAGAGTTACCATCCTGAATTTTGGTTTTAAAAGATGTTTGTTAAGGTATCTTAGGTCTAGGATAGGTCACCACTCCCCTGTCCTTTTTGGGGTAAGGAAATACCTGGAGTACAGACCTTTGCCCCAGTGTAGGGTAGGTACCCTCTATCTATGGCTCTTAAAGCCAGCAGAGATGAAACCTCTGCCTCTAGGGCAAGAGTTTCTGAGAGACCTGCAGGTGGAAAAGATCTGGCTCTCATCTTCGGAAATTTTTTGAAGCTGAGAACCAGTCCCTGGCTTACTACTTCCAGGACCCACTTATCTGATGTAACAGACATCCAGTCCTGGATGAAGTAAGTCAGCCTGCCCCCTACTGGAATAGGAGAATCGACCAGGGCAGGCCCATCAGGGTGTCTGCTTGGCAGGGGCCTTAGGCTGAGGAGTGGATGCAGCCCTGCTCATCCCCCTTCTGCCTCTCCCTCTCAAGAACCCAATCTGTGAAAAGGGAGAAGAGGCCTGCGCTTGGTGAAAAGGCCTGCCCCTGCGCCTAGACTGCTGCCTTTGAGGAGTTGCCTGCCTCTCTTTGGCCTGAGCACTCCTGTAAGTGGCCCTGTACTCATCCATTTCCTTCATGTAATTCTCTGTTTGCTCCCCAAACAGAGAATTACCCACTACAGGAAAATCCATGGCCTTAGCCTGGGTATCCTGCAAGAGGCTAGTACATCTGAGCCAAGCCATTCTTCGAAGAGCCACAGATGTAGCCATGACTCTTGATGACACATCGTTAGAGTCCACAGCAGCATGAAACTGAACTTTTGATGCCTCATTCCCATCTGCAGCCACCTCCTCCAGCTCCTTGGCTAGCTGGGGGGAGGCCTGTTTAGCCAGTGCCAGTACAGTGTCCCACCTGGACTTCTGGTACATGGCTGTATAGGCCATATAATTCGCCTGCCTGAGTCACAAGGAAGATGCCATGTACTGTTTTTTTGCCATGGCATCAATCTTTCTGGAGTCTTTGTCTGGAGGGGTGTGAAGCCAAGGGAATGTTTGCCTTATCACAGGCAGTAGCATGCACAACCCCAACATGGCTGCACTGCCGATATAAAAACTCCGGATCTGAGCCTGAAAGTGTATACATTTTGTCCATTCTTCTATCAACAGGAGGTATAGAACTGGGAGACTTCAGGATTTTTTGTGTCTGCTTCCCAAAAGATTTGTGAAGGGGAACAGACAGTCTCCTGGACTCTGGGATGTCCATCATTTCCACAAAATCAGGCTCCTTTTGTTCCTCCACTGCCTCCTCCATAGGAAGCTGGAGGGTCTCAGCCACCTTTCTGTAGAACATAAAGTGGGAAGGGGACTCAGAAAGCCTAGAAGGGGATACATCTGAAGGTCTGTCTGGGGAGATGTCCGGTTCCACAGGCACATCCAGACTTTTACCTTCACCATCATCTTCAAACTCCCCCTCTTCCTCAAACTCCGGTTCACAAAATTCTTCAGGGGTATAATCGTGAACCGGGGGAACCGACTGAACTGAACCCCTGCCAAAAGGTGCCGGATCAGTCGGAACCGGGCGAAGTGATTCCACAATCCGAATCACTCTGGCTATTTCCTCGGCGGTCGGAACATGGGCTTCTGGATTCGAACTGGACGATTTCTCTTTGCGTTTTCTTTTTGTCAGAACCAAACCCTCGGGATCGGCTCTCCTTTTGCCCGAAGAAGTATCGCCCTGGTCAGAGGGCACTCCTTCTGGTTCGGTCGGAACCGAACCGGGCTAGCCATCCAATCAGCGGACTTCTCAGACTCCTTTTCCCTCAGTCTACCTAATCTCTTTTCAAGGGTAGATTTGGGAAAGTTTTTACAAATTTGGCAGTCTGAATCGAGGTGTTCAAGCCCCAGACAATAAACACAGGTGGTGTGGGGATCGGCCTTAGCAAAGACCTCCCCACACTCACTGCAGTGTTGAAACTCAGTGGATTCATTTTTTTTCTTGGGTTTCTCAGACATGGCCAACCTAACCAAACTTACCCTTTTTACGGCAACCGCCAGGCAAGACTCCCTTATCGGTTCCTAACCGTGTCACGGGTCTTGGAAAAAAATATGCCAAACGTTTTTTTTTTTTTTTTAGAACCGATAAGGACCAGTAACCACACACTAAAGTAAAATAAAAGAATCAACAAATGATCGGTTCAGCTGAACCGATCCACACCTTTTTACAAGTTCCCCACAGAAAAACAGGACAAAACCTATCTAGTACTCAAGGTACCACAGACAGTGACTGAACCGACTACACGGAAATAAATTTCAGTTAAAAACCGACAGTAAACCGACATTTCAACCGACTTTCGAACCGAGCAGCAGGAGAAATCTCCGGAGCGACTGTTCAGTGAGGCGGAGTAAAGAATCTGACGGTTAGATTTCAAAGGGAAACAGACAGAGACATCAATCGAGCTCGAGCTCAGCAGTCTATGCTCTGTATAGAAAGTTTAACCCTTTATTCTCCCGGGGCAGTTTAAAGGCTGGGGCTAACTGCATTAGTCAGAATACAGAAGACTTCAAGTTGTTTGAAGATCTGTTGTTTCTTTTTTCTTCCACATATTACATTTATTTAAAGTTGTTACAGCAATGTCAGGCACTCTTTAAAGATGGCTGCCACTCAGAATTTTTAAAATTATCTTCTGATGAGGTTACTAGTTAAATGTATATACTAGATTCATACTGTGGATGAATTAGGGTGGTGCTAGCACATGTTTCTGATGGTAAATAGCACAGCACTGTACCAAGGCATTCAATTTGTTCATGGTGAGCGTGACACGGGAACAGGACAATAAAAAACTTCAAAATCTCATATCTTAGTTCAGAAATGAAAGAAAAGAAAAGAAAAAATGGGTATTGATATTTTTGCTGTAAACACAGTATAGCTGGAAAAAACTGGATTGTGACAAACAAAAACTGCTGCTGTAAGTAGTCAGATCACCAACTTTGGAATCCACAGATCAGAGGTTCAAACCCCGCTATAGCCAAATGCTTAACTGGGCTACACTGGGTAAAAAAGCTGTAAAACAAAAATAAAACAAATAAATCACCCGATCTAGTTACATTCTCACAGAATAACCTGCAATAAAACAGATGTAGCCACTCGAAGAGGGAAAGTGAACCTCAAGTATTGTACAGCAACTCTTACACATAAACAGAGTGGGCAATAGGGACAGCTGCCTTGTTTTTCACCTAAGATGTTACCTTATCTCCCGGTGAGAGGTCAGCAATCTGTCTCACGATTATGTCAATCATCACCATCATGTCCGTGTAGTAGAATATGTTGGCTGTATCTTTGCTAGCAAAGATATCCTGCAAGAACTTTAGTATGGAGTGTGGCGGCTGGGGCTGATGCTTGAAGATGCGCACTGGGTCATCTGAGATAAAGCAAAGAAGAAATTCCATCAGCCTTCCTGTAATTTATTTTTCTGTTAGCTCCAGTGTTGGCAATGTGAATACTTACACATAAATATATATGTGCCCCGACCAGGGGCTCACTGGCACAACTACAGCTTTAAGAAGCTACACAAAGCAGCTTGGAATGTTGGTGTTCTCAGTGTTCTAGGTTCCATGTTCATCAGTCAACATATATTGTGATGCAGTAGAGATTAGCTACCTGCTACCTGAAACATTTCTAATCATTATTAACAACACCTAATGACTCTTGATATTCTCAATAAAAATGTCTGTCTTACTTGATGGACGCCAAACTTCCCCTTCTCCCATAGTCTCTGTAGGGAGATGCAACCTGAGTGACCTGTGCTACTGTCCAGCCTTGTATCATGCTTCAAACATGGAACTAGAGATCACTAAGAAACTACTTCTAATGATTCTTCTTAACTAGGAAATGAACTGAATAGTTCTACACAGGAAATGGAAATGATGGTTACATGCCTGTTAGTAGCCAATAACAACAAACTAAAAAGAACAGTTATGTAAGAACTCACCATAAAGTAAAGTTACGTAAGAAAGTACAGTTACGTAAGAACTTACCATAAAAATAGATCTTCGAGAATAGCTCTTATTTATTTTTATTTATCAAGTCTAGGATAACAAATACCTTTGAGCCATGGCTCTTTTACAAAGGTTCCACATCAGAGAAATACAAATTATGGGGAACATCAAGACAGGCATTACAACAATGGGGACATTACAAACAGAGTACAGATTAATACAGTTCAAGGGTAGCACTGTAACAAGGCAGCCAGCGGCATTTGTCAGAGAAAATAGACAACAGATAGAAGTGCAAGAGTCATAGGGAGAGGGAAGAGGGTGGGGGAGAAGGAATGTAGGAAGGGTGGCAAGAGGGTGAAAAGTGCAGCATTGGGTATACCAAGATGTGAGGGTAGAATCCAGTGGGGGGGGGGGAACAACTAGAGCAGAAAGGGAAGTGGAGAAACAAGGTTAAGTTGGGCAGTCACAGGAGCTGTTGGTAGTGAGATAGTCCCGGAGTCTAGTTTTAAACATACCAATAGTTGGGGCAGTGGAGATGGTTGGGCTGAGGCCATTGAACCAGAGTGGTGCTTGATAAGCAAAAGAGCGTTGTCCCTGTGAAGTGTGACAGTGGGGGACTTTCAGTAGCTGTGCGTGGATCTCCTAAGGCACCATTTGTTAATTGGTGTTGTAACAGAGTTGAGACCCCAGAAGGTGCAAGGCCAAGGTAGATTTTTTTCACCGTGGAGCAGGTGAGAAACTTTATGCGGTTTGATAGTTGGAGCCAGCCGGTCTGAGTGTACAGGTCATATGTGTGGGTGAGACGGTGAGCACCAGTTATGAGCCGACATGCTTTATTTAAGGCAGTTGAGAGGCGTCTAAGGGTTGTGGTTGAGGCCGAGCCATAAATGATGAGACCATAGTCTATTACAAAGATCACAGAGCTCAGGACTGCAACCTTCAAAGCTTCTGGCGTGAGGTGTGGTTTGTGTTTGTAGAGGAGACCAAGCCATGTATTAGCAGCTCTAGCTACATTATCTACATGAAGTCCATAAGAGAGATTAGGGTCAAGCTGAATCCCTAAGTATTTGAAGGACACCACCTGATCTAGAGTGTTGCCCTGGGTGGTGGAGATAGCCAAGTGGTGTAGCTTGTGTGGGTTATGAGAGCTGCAGAAGAGCATAGATTTGGTTTTCTTGTCATTGAGGACCAGTTTATGATTAAGAAACCATGTCTCTACAGAACTGAAACCAAGTTGAAGGTTGTGTTGAAGAGTTGCAGGATCTTTGTGAATGGAGAATACAACAGCATCATCGGCATATAGTATAATCTGCTCAGAGCAGTGGTAAGGAAGGGAGTTTAAGAAAAAGGCTAAAAAGGAGGGGTCCAGGTATGGATCCCTGTGGGACACCCGAGCGAACAGGCAGGGTGTTAGAAAGAGCGTCTGCAAATTTTACTTTCTGTGACCGGTTTTCTAAGTAGCTTTTAAACCAGAGAGAAGAGTCAGGTGATAGCCCGGCATTCAGTAGTTGGTGTATTAGTAGTCCATGGTGTACTGTATCGAAGGCCTTGGAGAGGTCGACGAAAACGGCCCTTGTGAGAAAGCCATTGTCAAGGGATTTGTGCAAAGCTCCAGTGAACTCAAGAAGGGCTGTGGTGGTGCTGTGACCTTTCCCGGAAGCCGTGTTGTTGTGGACAAGGTATATTGTATTTATCCAAGTGGTCGGTAAGTTGATCAGCCACGATGCGCTCAAGTGCCTTAGAGAGGGGCAGTATGGAGATAGGGCGATAATTTGAGTGAATCGTCTTGTCCCCACTTTTATGGATGGGTGTCACGGTGGCTGTTTTCCATAGGTCCGGGAATTTTCCACAGCTGAGAGAGAGGTTTAGGATTTTTGTTAATGGATGAATTACCTCATCGAGGGTGAGCAACAGAAGCTTAACGTCCCGGGTGTCGCTACTAGATCTAGATTTAGAGATAGCAACAATAATATAGTGGCGAGCTTCATTCAGCCTTACCTTCCTGAAGTGGAAGAGGGGATGGTTAGACTGAGGGGCTGAGGTATTTGGGGAGTAGGCCCTGTTTTCGAAAAAGTCATGGGGTAGAACAGCACTAAGGTCTGAAAAAGCCGTGTTAAAGATGTTTGCGATCACCCTGGAGTCAAGGGTTGAGGATCCATCAACCATTAACACGGCTGGAGAGGTTATTGGCTGCTTCCCTGTGACATCCTTGATATTGTCCCAGAAAGCACAACCATTTCCCCATGTATTGGTGAGAGCGTATTTGTAATAGGTGGATTTCATTAGCCGTATGGCTTTTGTGCAGGCATTTCGTGCTTGTTTGTAATTTTGGATGTCCAGTTGTTTGCCAGTGGCCCTGGCAACTGCCCAGAGGTGATCCCTTAGCTTCAGCTGTGAGAGAAGAGCGGTGACCCATGGGTTAGAGAGAGATTTTGTTTTGTGCCTTTGCAGGGGGCAAAGAGGTCGAGGCTTTGTTGAAAATTGAGATGAAGTGATCAAGAGCCAAGTTAACATCTGTTGCTTCTATAGATGGGTAGCCAGTCTTGTAGAAGCAGGTGTTGTTTGAGATGTGGAAGTTTCCACGAGGAAGGACTCTGCTAGCGATAATTTTGGGAGGGGCTTAAGGAATTTGTTAGACCATGTACAATGACTAGGGAGTGGTCACTGAGTGAGTCTGGGAGGAATGGTCGTACGAGAAATCCTTGTGGGGTGAGTGGTGAGGACCCAATCCAAGAGGGTACTGGTGCCAGTCTTGTAGTTAATCTAGTAGGGAGTTTACCATTTGCGTGAGGTTAGCAGCTGAGATGGAGTCTTTATAGGCACTGGCACTCGATGCTAACCAGTTTATATTGAAATCCCCTAGTAGAATAAGTTCAGCTTCGGAAGGATGAGAGTTGATAAAGTTTAGGACGTCATTGAATCCAAGTTTAGGGTCCCTGGGCTGGATGTATACGGAGACAATAGTTAGGGCTTTATTGTTGGGACCTACGACGATTTTTATTGGCAGAATCTGGGCTGAGGCAGAAAGTGATGGAGTTGCTACAGGGTGCCAAGACAGGGAGTCTTTGATATAGATTGCGCAACCACCGCCTTTTTTGGATATCGGTCCAGCCTGTGGACATTGTAGCCCTGTATTGTTACTGCTGAGTCAGGAACTTAAAGTGTCAGCCAAGTTTCCACCACTGCAAGGATGTCAGGGTTGTGTTGGCATATGAAGGCTTGGAGTGCATCCAGCTTTGGTAGTGGGCTGCAGATATTAATAGTTGCAAGGATAAGGGCACCTGGAGTTTGTGTGTGGCCTGAGCTTCTAGGGCCAGGATTGGGATGGATGCTGCCTGAGATGAGAAGGAGGAGGAGTAGGAGTTTTAAGGAGCAGAGTCGCAGCTCTTTGAGAGATAGTTTTGATTGTTGTTTCCTGGAGTAGAAGTTGCAAGGTTCCAGGCGGTGTCCCATATGGACTGCAAGGTGGTACAGTGTAGAAACGTGCCCACACTTATTGAGAGTAGTGGTCGGGTTAAGTAACCAGGAATATCCAATCGGTGCGCCAAGCACAAGACTCGAGTGGAAGTGGAGAGTTCCTTGGAGTAGCAGTGGAATCCAGAGTAGAGGGTGGCGGGGTGGGTTGGGGGTGGGGTGGTACTAGGACCAGGGGAGAGAAGAGGGGCCAGGGCAAGGAGGAGGAGGAGATACGAGAGAAAGGCAGAAGAGCCCACGTGGCTAGCAGCAGGTTACACAATCAGGACTGAAGAGTCAGGCGTCAGGACCACACGGAAATTTTCTAGCTAGCAGTCTTCAGTGGGGACCGCCTCCGACGTCGGTCCGGCCCCCGACGTCAGGCATAGTACATAAGGAGGCGGTCCCCTCACAATCTTCAGTTCTCCCTCCGGAGACTCCAGGCCGCTGGATGACATCAGAACAGGAGACCAAGGATCCGCCACCAGATGGCCAAGACTATAAAATCGGAATGTCCCATCCCGTAAGATGGGTGTTTGGCTACGACCTACCTCCAAAAGAAGGGGGATGGTGGGCGGAGAGGTACCTGCTGCAAGGCTATTCTCGAAGACCTACTGTTATGGTAGAGTTCTCAGTAATCTTTACTATCTTACTTGAGATACAGCTCTTGCAGCAGGTTACACCATAGGACTGATTCCAAGCAATAGTGACAATCCTGCACCACTGGGAGGAGGAAAGGTAGAGATGTCGAAACTACTCGAGCCTAGGACAGAAGTCCCTGAAGGACGGCTAGGCCGAACCCTGCTCTTCGCTTCGATGCAATGTCCAGACTGTAATGCCTGATAAAGGTATGCACAGAACTCCAAGTAGCTGCAGCACAAATAGCTGAGGTGGAGACATTCTTTAACGTCACAAAAGAAGTAGCCACCCCTCTCGTAGAATGACCCTTGACCGCGCCCGGTAAGGGTTTACTGCGCTTGTCATAACAGAAAGTGATGCACTGGATGAGCCACCTCGAGAGTGACTGTTTGGAGACAGGAGCTCCTTTCATTCTGTGAGCAAGGAGACAAAAAGTTGGTCTGCCTTTCGAAACTGTTTGGTTCTGGTCAGACAATATCTGAGGCACCGATGCACATCAAGGGTGTGCAGAAGGGCTTCTGCTCAATTAGTGTACCTTGGGAAATACACTGGTAAATCGATATCCTGGTTAAGCGTGAGGGCTGAAACCACCTTAGGCAAAAACTGTGGGTTTGTCCTTAGGGATACACTGTCCTCATGGAAAACCAGATAAGGCTCTTTGCACATAAGAGCATGCAATTCTGAGATCCTTCTCGCCGAAGTAACAGCAACTAAAAATAACGTTTTCCAAGAGAGAAAACGTAGCTCGCAATCCGCAGCTGGTTCAAAAGGTGGCAGTGTAAGCTGCTCCAGGATGAAGGGTAAGTCCCAAGGAGGAGTCGGATCCTTGATGGGTGGCCTAAGGTGGAGGACTCCCCTTAAAAAGGCACGAGTAGTGTCCAGCTGGGCCACCGTCCAATGGCCTACTGGGACATGGTAAGCAGAAATTGCACAAAGGTGCACTTTAATCGAGGAGTAAGCCAGTTTGGAATGAAAAAGGGAAAGCAGGTAGTCCAGAACCAGCTTTTCGGGACAGTCTTACGGCGAGAAACCGCGCACTTGAGCCCACAAACAGAATCTATGCCATTTCATGGCGTACGTTGTGTGGGTTGCTGGTTTTCTGGCAGCAAGGAGTACATCTGCCACTTCTTGCGAGACCCCGTATCGCATCATGGCTATGTCTCTAGGAGCCAAGCATGCAGGGTCAATGAACGTAAGTCTGGATGGACCAATGAACCCGCCTCCTGAGACAACAGATGGGAGCTGACTGGCAAAGGAACTGGAGGTTCCCAGGATAGCCAATGCAGAAGAGGGAACCAAATTTGTCTGGGCCAGAAAGGCGCGATCAAATTGAGCATCACTTGCTCCCTGCGAAGTTTTAAGAGAACTCCCTGGATCAACGGGAAAGGAGGGAAGGCATAGAGGAATCTGCCCACCCAGGAGAGGGACAACGCGTCTCGCCAGAATCCACCAGGCCCTGGATCTAGTGAGCAAAATTGGGCAGTTTTGTGTTGGATGGGGACACTGAAAGGTCTAACTCTGGAGTGTCCCATCTATGAACAGATCCTCTGCCACCTCCTGTAGAAATTCCCACTCATGGACTCTGGCCTGAGGCGGCTGGAACTGTCTACAGCGGTGTGCCGACTCCCGGGGCGTGTACTGCAATCAGGTTTGCGCCCGTGTTGCAATATCCACTCCACTCTCATGGCCTCCTTGCGATGGGTAGGAGTGAGTGCCTTGTTTGTTGAGGGTAATACATCGCGTGCATTGTCTGTTTGTAACAGGGTGGTACCGGTGGAATCTCCGACTGGAAGGCCTGCAGGCGTAAACAACTGCCCTCATTTCCAAAATGTTGATGTGGGAGATGGACCTGGGCTGTCCAAAGGCCCTGAGACTGGAACACCGTCCAGGTGTGCTCCCCACTCGAGCCCTGAGGCGTCTGTGGAGAGAGTCACAGTCTGAGATGGCGCTACGAAGGGAACCCCCGCGGAGAGGTTCCCCGGATCTAGCCACCATTGCCAATCCCGAATCACGGCATTCATGATTCGAATTGGCTGTTGCAGATGGTCTTGCCTTTGGTCCCATTGCACCCTTAGCATCCACTCGGTTACCCGCATGTGGAGCCGTGCCATCAGGACTGTTGCAATGGCCACAGCCATGTGTGTCCAAAGCAGGCGGACCAATCTGGCCGGACAGTCTTCTTCACCGACAGGTCCCTGATGAGGGATCTGATGTGTTCCGCTCTGTCCGAGGGAAGAAAAGCTTTCCCTCTGGCCCGGTGTCCAGAACTGCTCCTATAAACTGCAGTTTCTGGGGCCGGCACCAGGAGTGACTTCGTGGTTGATGAGGATACCCAGTGATTGAAAAAGGGACTGGGTGCAGTGAATGGCTCGTCATCAGTGCCTCTCCTGGAGGTGCCACGAGTAGCCAGTCGTCCAGGTATAGGAACACGTAGTGGCCTTGTCTCATAGAGCGCCACGCTTCGAGCTACTTGCGCCATTAAGCATAAGGTGCCGATGACAGCCCGAAGGGAAGGAACTTGGAACTGAGTAATGGCGTCTGAAACATAAGCACAGGAACCTCCGGTGCGCTTGACGAATGGAATGTGCCGCAGGCATCCTGCATGTCCAAAGATGCCAGAAGGGCATCTCGCCGGCAACATGGGAATTAGGCTGAAAGGGTCACCATGCGGAAGCGTTTGTGGCGACTAACAGGTTGAGGTCGTGAGGGTCCAGTATTGGACGGAGGTCCCCTGTTTTCTTTGGAACCAGGAAGAAGTGAGAATAGTACCCTAGTCCTCTCTGGTTCTCTGGAACATGCTCTAAGGCTTCTTTTTCCAAAAGCACAAGCACCTCCTGCTGTTTGAGCAGGGCGTGCTGACCGAGGAGTGGGAAAGCAGGGCAGGTCTTGTAGGTGGGCTGCCTACAAATTCTATATAGTGGTCTTTTTTGACCAGTTGCAGCACCCACCTGTCAGTGGTGATCGACAGCCACCCTGGCAGGTGGCGTGCGATGCGACCCCCGACCTTCTTATCCCGTTGATCCTGAGGAGGGCCGGGGGACGGGAAGGAGTCATGCTGTGGCAGCATTCGATCCAGCAGGCTGGGCCGACTTTGCAAATCGTTGGCCTCTTCCTGGGGATGACTTGGCCTGGGCTTTACAGGTGAAAGTGCCCCTCTGCTGTTGGCCGAAACGTGGCTGTTGTCTTTGTATCCAGCCGTGAAAGCGGCTCTGGTTTCTGCGAAAGGAACTGGGCCGAGACCTGTACATGGCCTGTACAGATCTGACTGCCTTCCTGAAGTTTGGTGATCACCTTCTCAGAGGCTTCATCAACTAGGACCTCGCTGTTGTAAGGAACGTCTAAGATGTTCTTCTGGACGTCTGGGGTAAAACTGGAGACATGGAGCCAAGAGTGTCTCCGGAGACACACGCCTGAGGCTGCAGCTCTGGCTGAAGAGTCCGCAGAATCATATGTGGCTCCGAGCACCTGGGTCCCCACATCCGAACCCATGTGGAGGAGGTTCAAGAGCTGCTCCTTTTGGTCGCCATCGGGCATCTTCTCGACCAGGTCCTGTCCCTGTTCCCACAGTGTGTTCTGGAATTGAACCATGTGAGTGAGGTAATTCAGTGATCTGATGGCGCAAGTCGCAGCCGCGTACGTGCACCTACCCAGGACATCCAATTGCTTGGATTCTGGGTCCGGTGGCTGTGTGCTCAAATGCTGAGGTCTCTGAGACCGGTCATGCGAGGCAATGATGACCAGGGAGTCAGCCAGAGGATGGTTCGGCAGATACTGGTCCTCCTAAGGGCCCTGTGGGCGGTCAGCCTTCTTTGGCACTGCCGGAGTAGAATGCAGACGTTTCCAGGCAGCCTTGCTGACATCCGCAAAGGTATCCACCAAGGGTGGCACTACCACAGGCTTTGGGGCTTTCTGCCAAAGGCAGTGGGCAAGGCGTTGTCTCTCGGGGTCGAGCTCTTCAGCATCCCACCCCATATTCTCCTGGATGTGCCTCATGATCTCCGGAAGAGGGATCATCCGGAGGAGACCTAGGTAGGTCGTGTGGGTCCGGAGAAGGAATGCTGATGGGAGAAGGAGATCTGGAGCACCCTGAGGTGTCAGATCTAGAATCCTACCCAGACGGGGTGTACGGTGTCGTCTGGGTCTCTTAGAACTGGTGACCCTGAGGTGGATCTAGAGGAGGTCTTCTCCTGTCTGAGGATCTGCCCCGAGGAGGTGATGTTCGTTCCTTGGGGGTTGGAGACCATCCTACGGGCCCCTTGGGCAGAGGAGGGGGCGTAGGCGGTGAAGGAGTGTGTGGAGGCAGAGCCGGAGTAGGAGGAGGGTGTGTGGTGACCACATCTTTTCTGATGGTGTCCCACCAGAAGGAAAAGAGCTCCTTTACCTATGCCAAGTTCATGCCCGACGATGGGCTGGGCGCCGTCACCTGTCGCGGTCGGGCGTCCGGGTCCCCAGGGTCTCCGCTCCGGGGAAGGTTCCGTGGGAGCCCAAGCGCTCGGTGTCACCCGCCTGGTCCTTGGCTGCTGTGGTATCCTCCTCCAATGAGTCCTTCCGACCGACGTCAGCCGGCGATGGTGGTGCGGTCCTCCTTCTGGGTAGCCGACGTTGGTCCCTGTCTGGCGCCCTGAGGTGAACGCCTGGCGGCAACAGGTGTTTCGCTGCCGCTCCCCGAGCCGCCAGTGAGCGCACGACGCCGGATGGGCCAACGCCGGTCTGGCGTCTGTTTGAGGGACGCCGGTCCGTCTTGGCGAGGAACCGGGTCCGACCCACGCAGAGGCTGGGAAACCGACCTGGCGTCGGAGTCCCGACGGTGGGAGGAAGATTTGTGGTGCTCCCCAGACTTAGTTGAGGCCTTAGATGGAGTCGACGATGTCGACGGCCTGGAAGTCTTAAGGGGCTGCAGAGAAGAGGAGCCGCTGGAGGATCTGACCTGAACCGGGGGAGGCTGCGATTAAGCCCTGGAGGGAGAGCGGTTTGACTGTGAGCCGGAGCTTCTGGAGTCCAAGGCCCTCGCCGGGGACCTGGGCCTTTCCATCTCCCAGTGTTTATCCCGGTGCTTGTGGGTTTTACCCGACGACTCCCCCCCCCGGAGGAAGGTTCCTTGTCCATGGTCTTCAGTTTCTCCTCTAAGAGAAACGCTTGAAGGGCCTTCTGGCGGCAGATCCTGGTGCAACTGTTAAAGCCCTGGCAGAAGGAGCAGGCCATGGTGTCGTGTTCTGGGCCTAGGCAGGCGCACGCAGGCCGAGTGAGGATCACTTGAAGTGGATCTGTTTGCATGAGCTGTGGGTTGTGACCTTCAGAGAAGTATTTGGAGAGGACATCAGTTGGATCCAAAAATGAGAAGAAAGACGAGAACGTTGTAGCTCTAAGGTCGTTGCATGCCAGAAAAGGACCGAGAGGCCGATACTTGCGATGTCAATGGCAGGAAAAGAACAGAGGATTGTGAGGGGACCGCCTCCTTATGTACTACGCCTGACGTCAGGGGCGGTCCCCGCTGAAGACTGCTAGCTAGAAAATTTCCGTGGGGTCCTGACGCCTGACAGCTTCAGTCCTAATGGTGTAACCTGCTACAAGAGCTGTATCTCAAAGTAAGATCTTACCCTGTCTCAAGGGGAGGAAATGGACAAGAAAATGATAGAGGACATTCTCAAAATGGCTGAAAAAGGGGAGATACTGTTGATGGGGGACCTGAATATGCCAGATGTTAACTGGATGACATGTACTGCAGCCACATCCAAGAGCAGAGTCATTCTCGATGCCCTGCAGGGGGCAGGCCTTAGACAGCTAGTGTCGGAACCCACTCGGGAGGAAGCAATACTAGACCTGGTACTCTCAAATGGAGAGAGGATCACAAATTTAGAAGTCAGTAGACATCTGCGAACAACCGACCACTGCACAGTGTGCTTCACAATAAGCACAACCATGGAGACAAACCATACAAATACAAGCACACTGGACTTTAGAAGGGCTGACTTTGGCAAAATGGGTGAATACCTGAGGAATACACTAGCAAATGCCAAAAAGGAGGGGTGGAAGAACAATGGAGAAAAATCAAAACTGCCATCATAGAGGCAACAAGCCTTTGTGTGAAACAGATAAAGAAAACAAAGCGGAGTAAAAAACCACTATGGTTCTCAAAAGAGGTGGCAGGGAAGGTTAAGGAGAAAAAGGCTGCATTCAGAAAGTACAAGGCATCACTTAAGGAGCACGACAGTGAACTGTATCAATTAAAGCAGAAAGAAGTAGGGAAGGCAGTCAGAATAGCAAAAGCCCAAACTGAGGAAAAAATAGCCACGTCAGTTAAGAAGGGGGATAAAACATTTTATAGGTACATTAGGGAGCATAGAAAGGTTAAGGGAGGAATAGTGAAGATTAATAAGGGAGAGGGGAGGTGGGCAGAGGGAGACAGTGAACAGGCAGAGATACTGAATGAATACTTTTGCTCAGTATTCACAAAGGAAGATAAGGAGGAGTTACCTAAACCCGACAATAGAAGCATTCTGGGTAGGGGGGTTGACACCAGTCCATTTACAGAAGAAAGAGTCCTGAAAGAACTGCTAAAATTCAAGGTGGACAAAGCAATGGGGCCTGATGGGATTCACCCCAAAATAATACAAGAACTAAGGGAGGACCTAGTGACACCACTGACCACACTTTTTAACAAATCATGGGAGGATGGGGTGGTACCTGAGGACTGAAGGAGGGCAGATGTGATTCCCCTTCACAAAAGTGGGAGCAAGGCAGAAGCAGGAAACTACAGACCTGTAAGTTTGACCTCAGTGGTAGGGTAAATGATGGAATCACTTCTGAAAGAAAGAACTGTTGAGTACCTAGAGGCCAGCGGGGCACAGGACCCAGAGCAGCATGGATTTACAGCAGGAAGGTCATGTCAGATGAATCTAATAGATTTCTTTGACTGGGTGACCAAAGAAATAAACCAGGGAGGGGCTGTGGATATGGCCTACCTAGACTTTAGCAAGGCATTTGACACAGTCCCACACAAAAGACTAATAATGAAGTTAGCCAGCCTGGGAGTGGGTTCCAGGGTGGTAGCCTCGGTAGCAAACTGGCTGCACAACAGGACACAGAAGGTAATACATAGATACATAGACAGTGTCGGCAGATAAGGGCCTATGGCCCACCCAGTCTGCCCATTTAAGTTTGTAAGTTCAGTTTATGTTTTCCAGGAAGTCTGTTGCCCCTTACCCCTGACCTCCAGAATTCCTTTATGTCTATCCCATGCATTCTTAAATCCCGTGATTGTTTCAGCCCCCACCACTTCCTCTGGCAGGGTGTTCACTTGTCCACCACCCGCTCTGTGAAGAAATTCTTCCTCACGTTTCCTCTGAATCATCCTCCCTCCAACTTCATCCCATGCCCTCTAGTCCTGGAACATCTTTTTCGCTTAAAATAGTGCATTCCTGCACCCTGTTCCTCCCTGTAAGATACTTGTATGTCTCTATCATATCCCTCTCTCCTCCTCTCCTCCAGGGAGTACATGTTCAGTGCCTTCAACCTGTCCTCATAGGACTTGTGATGCAATCTATGCACCATCTTTGTTGCCCCCTCTGAACCTTCTCTACCCTGTCTATGTCCTTACGTAGGTAAGGTCTCCAGAACTGCACAGTGTACTCCAGGTGCGGCCTCACTAGTGTCTTGTATAGTGGAATTATGACCTCCCTTTCCTGCTGGTGATGCCCCTGCCTCATGCATCCCAGCATCCTATTTGCTTTACCTGCTGCCTTGTCACACTGTTTCCTGCCTTGAGGTCATCAGAGATGATAACTCCAAGATCCCTTCTCTGCTTGGTGCATGCTATATCCTCACCCAACTGATATATTGTGCCAGGGTTTTTGTGCCCATATGCATTATCTTGCACTTCCTTGCATTGAATTTCAACTGCCAAACCCCTGACCATTCTTCAAGTTTCTGCAGGTCCCTTCTCACTCTGTCTACACCCTCTGGTGTGTCTACTCTGTTACAGAGCTTTGTATCATCAGCGAACAGTGAAATTCTGCCTTCTAGGTCCTCCATGCAATGTCACTGATGAAGATATTGAATAGTACCGGTCCCAGCACTGATCCCTGTGGTACCCCACTGGTCCTCTTCCCTCTGTGGAGTGACAGCCGTTTACCACCACCCTCTGTGTCCTGCTGCCCAGCCAGTTACCTACCCACCGCACTACTGTCCTGCCCACACCCATATTCCCCAGTTTGTGCACTAGTCTTCTATGCGGCACAGTGTCAAAGGCCTTGCTGAAGTCCAGATAGGCCATGTCCACTGCCCTCCCCTGATCCACCTCCCTAGTCACCCAGTCAAAAAATTCAATGAGGTTGGTCTGACATGACCTTCCCCTGGTGAAACCATGCTGCCTTGGGTCCTGTAGTCCACTGACAACCAGATGTTCCACCAATCTCTCCTTCAGTAGTGCTTCCATGATCTTCCCACTACCGAGGTGAGGCTGACTGGTCTGTAGTTCCCCTCCTCTTTGTTCCCACTTTTGTATAAGGGGACTACATCTGCTATCCTCCAGTCTTTGGGTACCTCCCATGTTTCTAGTGATCGGCCAAACAGGATAGCAAAGGTTCAGCCACCACCTCTCTTAGTTCTTAAGGATCCTGGGGTGCACCCCATCTGGCCCCATTGCTTTATCAACTCTTATTACTCAGTTCCTTCATAGGACCTTTCTCGCAAAGGGACTTGTGTCCATTTCTGCACCATTCTCACCCCTTGTACTCCATACAGACCCATTACCCTCCTCTTCCTCAGTAAAGACTGAGCAGAAATACCTGTTCAATATGTCAGCTCTACTGTTGTCATCCTCCACACAGCCCCATCCTCCCCTTCAGTCTCACTATCCCTCCCTTTGCCTTTCTTTTTTCACTTATGTACCTGTAAAAGGTTTTGTTCCTCTACCCACTGATTTTGCAATGTGTTCTTCTGTCTGAGCTTTGGCTTCCCTTACTGACCTCCCTGCCTCCCTTTGCTTCTCCTGGTACTTCTCCCTATCCCCTTCTGCCTGTGTCTTTTTGTATTGCCTGAATGCAATCTTTTTGGCTTTCACTTTCTTTGCTACCTCTTTGGAAAACCATAATGGTCTCCTCTTCCTTTTCCTCTTGCTAACCTGCTTAATACATAATTTTGTTGCTCTTGTAATCCCCATTTTAAATACTTCCCACTGTTCCTCAACCCCTGATTCCTGCCCCATTCCCCTTAATGCCTCTTTCAAGTATCTCCCCATTTTCTCAAAGTTTGCCCCCTAAATCCAGGATACGTGTTTTTGAGTGGTTTGGTTCTGCTCTTTCTGTGATTTCAAACCACAGTGACTGGGTGGTCACTGTTCCCCAGGTGCTCCCCACTCTTACCCCCATCACACTGTCCCTGTTTGTGAGCACAAGGTCCAGTATTGCCTTCTACCGAGTTGGTTCCATGACCAGTTGCTTGAGGAAGGCACCCTGAAGGGAGTCCAGGATAAATCTGCTCCTAGTTGATGCTGCTGCTGGGATGCTCCAGTCCACGTCTGGAATACTGAAGTCTCCAACCAGTACTACCTCACCCTTGTCTGCCATCCTCTGGATGGCTAGCATCAGCTCCCTATCTGTTTCTTCCTCCTGGGCTGGTGGTCTATAGACCACACCTGTGCGGATGGCTGGCCCCATTTTCCTTTCCGGCTTAACCCACAGTATCTCTCCCCCATTTTGTTCCTCCTGGATCTCTGTGGCCCTTATGTCATTTTTCACATACAGTGCCACTCCTCCTCCCTTCCTGCCTGCCCTGTCTCTTCTGAATATGTTGTAGCCAGGTATGGCCAACTCCTAGTCGTGGTTATCATTACACCAGGTTTCAGTGATGGCCACAATGTCCAGGTCTGACTGCACCATGACAGCCTCCAGATCTTCCATCTTGTTGCTAAGGCTCCTGGCATTTGCACACATGACTTTCCATGATTTGACCTCCCTAGACTGTTTCGCTGTTCTACTCTAGCCCCTTCCTTGGTTGTCCTTTATCCCTGGTTCACCTTGCTGTCTGCCCTTCTGCTGAATTTTTCCCCTATTCTGCCTATCCACCTCCTGGGTGCTAATCTCCATCTTTTGCACTTGGCTAACCTCCACATCCTTTCCTTCCATTTCTCTGGGTACCTCTATTTGGTTGTCCCTGTTTGGCAGTGTGGCATATGAGTTCTTGAGTGGAATAGGATCTGGGATGTGCCTCTGCCTGACTGGTCTAACCTCCCTGAGCCCACTGTCATCCAAGTACTCTCGCTCTCTGCATCCTTTGAGGCAGCTGCATTGGACTGAGTGGTCTCTGGATAGGGGTGATGGTACTCCTGACCCAGTTTACTTCGCTCTGAGTCTGGCTACCTCATCCCCAGTCCAGAAAGATGCACGGATAGGGCAGCACCTCAGTGTCCAGAAGATCTGCCTGAATATGGCTGCCCCACAGACACTGCATTGCACCACTCCCCACATTATACTGCAATTATACTGCTATTCCACTACTTGTCTGCTACTGAAGCTCTCCTAGTTCCCTTTTTATTAATTTACTGTCCTAAAAATCCTGCCACTGTTCCTCTATAATATTTGAAAATACATACACTTCTATCTCACCTCTTTATCCTTACCATCAAAAGGTAACTACAATCACAATAATCTACCTTCTACTAATACAGATTCTATCACAGAATCATACCTAAATGTTTTAAAGAAAAATATGGGGAGCAGAAGAGGAGACAGTCTTGGAGCTGGATTAGAGCAGGGGTGACATTACTGGTAAGTCTCAGGAGCTTCAGGTTGGGTCAAAGCATGTACAAGTATGATAATAGTGAGAGGAACACATTCCGAAGAAAGGGGGGGGTCACTCGTGGAGTACCTCAGGGCTCAGTACTGGGTCCAGTCCTCTTTAACATCTTTATAGGTGACATTGCAGAGGGTCTGAAGGGAAAGGTATGCCTCTTTGCAGATGACACAAAGATCTGTAACAGAGTTGATACACAAGGGGGGTAGAAATGATGAGAAGGGACTTGGCAAGGTTGGAGGAATGGTCAGACATATGGCAACTTAGATTCAATGCAAAGAAATGCAAAGTAATGCACCTGGGAAACAAAAAGCCAGGAGAAGAGTACACAATAGCAGGGGAGGTACTAACAACAACAAAAATGGAATGGGACTTGGGGGTAGTCATATCAGATGATCTAAAGGTGGGTAAGCAATGTGAGAAGTCAGTAAGAAGAGCCAGGGGGATACTGGGATGCACAGGAAGGGGCATCACAAGTAGAAAAAGGGAAGTGGTTATCCCTCTGTATAGACAGTTGGTGAGACCCCATCTGGAGTACTGTGTGCAGTTTTGGAGACCTCATCTACACAAGGACATCAACAGGATGGAATGGTGCAGGGTCTACATCAGAAATCACATGAAGAGAGACTGAGAGAGCTTAATATGTATACCCATGATGAAAGAAGGGACAGGGGGGACATGATAGAAACGTTCAAGTACCTCAAGGGAATCAACAAAGTCCAGGAGGGTAGCATCTTTCAGAAAAAGAGATGTGTAAGAACAAGGGGACACAATTTAAAGATAGAGGGGGGACGGCTCAGGGGTAATGTAAGGAAATCTCTTTTCACGGAGAGAGTGGTGGATGCGTGGAACTGCCTTCCTGGGAGGTTGCTGGGGCTAAAACAGTGGGGGAATTCAAACATGTATGGGACAGACACAAGGCAATTGTAGTGGGTGGTGGCAGGAAGTAGGCTGTTGGTTAACTAGAATCTGCAGCTTATCCAGTAGGCAGGGAAATGGGTAGACTGGGTGGGCCAAGTGGTCCTTATCTGCCATCAAAGTCTATGTTTCTATGTTCAATGTTTGATGTATAGTGAGGGAAAGTATGGGAGCGAGTATGTATGTGCTAATTACCATCTGATTACTGCTCCTGAAGTAGAGATAGCGTTTCTGCTTAATATTAAACCAGTTTCTACTGATATTAGGGAACTGGAAAGTTACATTGATTTTCCTTCACATTTAGGTAGCATTTCCATGCCTCCTGACGAGGAGACAATTGTGACGACTAGTACTAGTATACCTGTTGCCTCTGCCCCACTCTTGTAAGGTGGATGATTATCTGCCCTCTTCTCATGATAATGATGACTGGACCATTGTCACAAAGCCTCTTTAAAAAAAGGAGGGTGGTCAAATACACAATAGAGCCCCTATTGAAAAACGTAATAGGTTTGAGCAATTGACTGTATCAAATAATGAAGTGCTACATGATTTATCCTGTGCATCACCCTCTGTTGATAATAATGGTTTAAAAACACTTTTCAATCAGGAGTTAATGCCCATGAATATTTGTCCTAGTAAGTCTCAAGCTACCAAATCAACACCTATTAAGTTAATTGCTCCAGAGTGTGTTAAACAATCACCTGTTTCTGATTCTTATACCCCTACTGTCTCAAAACAAGTGTTAGTCCTGGGAGATTCAATCATTATTTTATTTATTTAGTTTTTGTTAACCGGGTAGGTGCACTAGCCATAAAATGACTATTTTCAGGCACGACCCGGGAGAGTACAACAAAAGGAGAACAGTTGAACAACAGCAACATGGATACAATAGTACAAATACAGGAACAGTACAGCAGTGCTACAAAAATACAATGGGTAGAAACAACAAAAAATAATGGCAAGCATTATACAGATAATGGCAGTAAGATATATAATAAGTGCAGAAACCATGGACCCGACCTGTGGAGTGAAAGGGTTAATAAGATAGTAAGGTTATAGAGAGAAATGTGAGGAATGTTCAAATATAACAAGAAAGACTGACAGAAGGAAGGTCAGGGGTGGTAATTGGCAAAACAACAGTGGATGGTCACCAACAAGGTTCAAGAAGGAAGAGAGCTAGTAGTCAAAGTTATTTACAAAGAGAAGGAAAAATATGGGGAGCGGAAGAGGAGACAGTCTTGGAGCTGGATTAGAGCAGGGTGACATTACTGGTAAGTCTCAGGAGCTTCCGTTGGCTCAAAGCATGTACAAGCAACAGCTAAGGATAGATAATTCCATGATATCACTTTTAAATCCAAAGTGAGACTGAGACAGCCGAAGGTTGAGTGGAAGAGCATTCCATAGCCTGGGAGCAGAGAATTGGAATGCCCCTGTGCCTTTAGTCGTCCAACATCTCGGAACATAGAGAAAGGATTTGTCAGCTGATCGCAGGCCATGGGAGGATGGTTGAGGGCCCAGCAACGCCGCCAGCTGGGACGGGTTTTTTCCCCGGATGATCGAGTCCATTAGTGATCCAAGGTAGTATTGTCTACTGGCAGAGGGTGAGAGCCAATTCAGATCCTTATAAAGAAGGCAGTGATGTTTGAGTCGAGGTGACGAAGAGGCAAATCGGCATATATTGTTATAAGTTACGTCCCATTTTAGTAGGGAGGTTTTATGGGCAGAGGTAAGAATAGAGGCACCATAGGTAAGGGTTGGGAGCAGAATACCTCGGGCAATGCTAATTTGGCCGAGGTGTAAGCATGTAGCTCTGCTTTTGTAAGCTACTCCTAGTTTCGAAGTTATAGCTTTGCACGAGGACTGAATGTGAAGATTAAAATCCAGGGACTGGTCCAGGAGGATCCCAAGGTACTTGAAGGAAGTAACATTTTCAAGTGGAAATCCTCCTGGGTGAAGAACCTCCAGCAAACTAGAACAGGTCTTAATCTTCGGTGCAGAACCTAGGAGCATGGCTTTCGTTTTCTTTTCACATTGACAGGGCGGTATGCAATAGAGACAAGAGCAACCGCACTTGTTCTAGCTTCCGTGGGGCCAGGATATCTGACATTACCTCCATGATGCCTAAAATTTTACAAAATGCGGGGGAAAATCCATTGGTTATCATACATGCCGGTGTTAATGATATAAACAACCCATTTAATCAGTTACAACAGGACTATGTGGCGTTATGTAACCTGTTGCTTGATAGGGAATGCTGTGTATGTATATCTGAAATTCTACCTGTCCCGAGAGCAACATCTACCATGATGCAGAAAATCAAAGCCCTAAATGAATGGCTGAGAAAGTGGTATTTTAAGTAGGATATACCCTGTATTACCCACTGGGAATCATTTTTAGATCTTTCTTCCTTGTTTTGCTGGGACGGTTTACATCTCAGTCATAGGGGTAGTACACTTATGGGGAAAAGTATCACTAAAATCATAAATCAGTGTTTAAACTAAAAACAATGGGGAAGAAGAAAAAAATTACTTACCATAGTAATCTTCTTTCTTCCCAGTGATGCTCAGACATTCATAACTTTGTGCAGTCATCCTGATGGGTTGGACTGCCCGGAGAGATTGAACACATGCAAATGAAGGAATTCTTTGCACGTGAGCATCTTTCAAATACTGCCTCTACCAACTGTAGTGTTCTAAGCCCTTCAGATTTGTAAGAAGCCTGGAAGTCCGGCAACATGGACAAATTTTACCATAAATTATTAACTAATTAATAAAACATTTTTAATAAAACATTTTAGGATTAGCCTAATAAACAACTTACTTGAAAAAACCTCCAAGGGAGGAGCTATATCTAAATATAATAATGGTGTTCACCATAGATTGAGAAAAAATATTTTGAGAGACAGAAAACTCTGGTAAAACTCTGTCTAGCACAGAGAAATGTGCCCAGAAGGATATGGCTATGTGGCACTAGCATGCGGAATGCAGAGGCTTAAATTCTGGAAGGGGAGGATGGGAGGGAGTTATGAATGTCTGCGCATCACTGGGAAGAAAGAAGATTACTATGGTAAGTAATTTTTTCTTCTAACCCCAGTAATGCTCAGACCATTCATAACTTTGTGCAGACTACCAAGCAGTACCCCCAGGTGGTGGGCACAGAACTTATTTTGGAAAAAGACTTTGCAGGACTGCTGTGCCAAACTTGGCGTCACTTCTGGACAAAATATCCAAATTATAATGCTTTGTAAAGGTGTGTACTGATTTCCAAGTAGCAGCTTTACAAATGTCCAACAATGGCACCTCCCTAGTAGCTGCAATAGTGGCAGCTGTTCCTCTTGTTGAATGAGCCCTCAGCCCAGCTGGGGACTCTTTACCTGCTTTATTGCAGCAGAATTGAATGCACTGGACAATCCACCGAAAAATTGATCTTTTTGAGGCTGGTTTGCCCATTCCAACATCCCCATATGTAAGGAAACGTCGTTTTTTGTCTTGCCTATGGCCTTTAGTAGCTGTCATGTAGTAGCTGAGAGCTCTTTTCACATCCAGACTGTGAAGCCTTCTTTCACCAGAGCTTGCATGGTCTGTGAAGAAGACAGGCAGAGCGACTAATTGGTTCAGATGGAAATCTTAAACCACCTTGGGAAGGAATTGTCTGTTTGTTCTGAGGACTACTCTATCCCTGTGGAAGGAAATATAGTCCTGGTCGACACAGAGAGCCTGAAGCTCACTGATTCTTCTTGCTGAAGTAACTGCTACCAGGAAAACTGTTTTCCAGGTAACATACTTTAAATGGGCTGTAGCCATGGGCTCAAAAGGAGCCCGCATCAATCTGGCTATACAACATTAAGATCCCAAGTGGGCACTGGTGCCCTGTGAGGAGGGTGCAAATGCATCAGGCCTTTAAAAAATCTTTTGAAAATGGGATCTGATGCTACAGACGCCTTTGTCCTAGCAGAAAGGTATGCAGATACTGCTGCAAGGTGGACCGTCAAGGAACTGGGTTGCAGACCTTGTGAATGCAAGTGAGTTAGATAATCCAACAACACTGAGACCCCTGCATCATTTGGGGTGAAGTTTCTAGCAGAGCACCAGAAAGAGAATCTTTTCCACTTAACAGAATAAGTTTTCTTAGTTGAAGGCTTCCTGTAACCTTTCAAAATGTTTAATACAGCGCCAGAAAGGTTCAAGCCTGCATACTCTAACTCCTCAAGAGCCACGCTTTGAGGTGAAGAGACTTGAGATTTGGGAATAGCAATGTTCCCTGATCAGAGGTTAGAAGATTGTGCCCGAGAGGCAAGCTTATTGGCCTGCGGACTGCCATGGAGAGCAGAAGACAGTAGCATGGCTGCCTGGGCCAATCTGGAGCTATCAATATCAGAGAAGCTGAGAGGGATCTGAGTTTCAGCAGCACCCTGAAAACCAGAGAGAAAGGAGGGAATGCATAGAGAAACTTGCCCGACCAATCCAGCACCAAGGCATCCAGAGGGGATTGTGCCCTGGGCTGGTGGCCTGCAACAGTACTGAGGCAACTGGTGGTTCTGGTGGGATGCGAACAAGTCTATCTCTGGAACGCCCCACCTGTTGAAAATTACCTGTACCACCTGCTTGTTCAATGCCCATTTGTGATGGGACTGATTGATTCGACTCAGTGTGTCTGCCAAGATATTGTCCTTTCCTGGCAGATGGATGGATGGCTTGCAGGGACACTTTTAAAGAATATGCCAGAGCCCAAATTCTCATGGCTTCTGTGTATAGGGGACCTGATCTGGTGCCACCCTGCTTGTTTATGTAATACATAGTGGTGGTATTGTCTGTTCTGACCTGTACCACCTTGCCCATTACCAGTGTAGAGAGAAAACCTTTAGTGCCAGCCACACTGCTCTGAGTTCCAGCTGATTTATATGCTGGAGGGACTCTGCTTCTGACCAGGTACCCTGAGTTGTGTGCTCCCCTAGATGGGCACCCCAGCCCAGCAGGGATGCATCTGTTGTGAGGATTAGTGAAGGATCCTCCTTCTGGAAGGGGACTCCTTGTCTTAGGTTGGATTCCTTTTTCCACCACAAGAGGGCTTGTAACAGGGGCCTTGTCACTGGAATGAGCTTTGAGAAGGGGTCTTTTTTCTGACTCCAATGAGTCCTGAGGTGAAACTGGATGTATCTCATGTGAAACCTGGAACCCTGCACTGTACCTGTGGATGCAGCCACATGACCCAAGAGCTGCAGAAATTGCCTGGCTGTTTTTCAACCATGCAACTGGAAGGAATTTGCTATGGCCTGAAGACTTTGCACCCTGTCTAGTGGTAAAAAAGGCCCTGGCCTGCAGGGTGCTGATCTCTGCCCCTATGAACTGTAAAGTCTATGTAGGGGCAAAGACAGATTTTTTCTGGTTTACTATGAAACCCAGAGATTCAAGAAGATCCTGTGTAAGCTTTAGAGAGGTTGTGACCTGCTCTGGTGATCTGCCTACTATCAGCCAGTCATCCAGGTATGGAAAGACAGTCACTCCCGTCATCGAAGAAATGCCACAACAACTGCTAGGCATTTTGTAAACACCCTTGGTGCCGAGGAACGGCCGAAGGGTAGGGTTGCAAACTGATAATGACCTGATGGGAGTCTGAATCTGAGATATTTTCTGTCAGATTCCTTTATGGGGATGTGGAAATAAGTGTCCTGTAAATCCAGAGATGCCAGTCAGTCCCCTTTCTGGATTATTGGTAGAATCCAAGCCAAAGTGACCATTTTGAACTTTGGCTTTTTCAGGTGCTTGTTTAAAGCTCTGAGATCCAAAATTGGACGCCACTCCCCATTTTTCTTTGTTGTTAGGAAGTATCTGGAGTAAAAACCTCTTCCTCTCAGGTTTGCAGGGACTAATTCCACTGCTTTGAGCTGAAGCAGCTTCTGGACCTCTGCCTCTAGCAATGAGATTTGTGCTAGAGGTGGGGAAGTAGAAACCCTGGGGTTTTTTAGAGGAAGAAATTTGAACTGCAGAGACAGACCTTTGCCCACTACCCCCAGCACCCACTTGTCTGTGGTGATGGTTGACCAGATGGGGAGGAAATGGGACAGTCTGCTTCCAACAGGTAGGGAGAAGGCAGCTTGCATCTCAGGGGTTCTGCTTAGGCTGGGACTGAGGTTGTGGCTGAGTTCCTCGCCTAGAGCCCCTTCTACCCCTACCCCTTGAGTAGCCGGGGGGGTACTGCTGGTATTGGGGCATGGCTACTGGCTGGAAGAAAGGTCGTGATAAAAAGGGACAACCCCTAGCCCCCCTTCCATACAGCCTAGTGGATGAGGAAGCTCTGTCTCTAGCAGAGTTACTTCTATAAGTAGCCTTATAATTATACACTTTTTTCATATAGGCCACTGTGGACTCCCCAAACAACAGATTTCCTTCCAGTGGGAAATCCAGGGCCTTTGACTGGGTATCCTGAGAGAGGTTTGTGGCCCTAAGCCAAGCAAACCTCCTCTGAGCCACTATATTAGCCATCCATCTGGCTGCAGTGTCATTCAAATCAGCAGCCATTTGGAACTGGTACTTGGCTGCCTCTAGCCCAAACCTGGCAGTTTCTGCCAGGTCATCTGACAAGGTGGGGTGGCCTTCATGGACATTGCTAGTACCGATTGCCACAGGGATTTCTGATACTGGGCAGCATAAGATTGAAAAGTGGCCTGTCTTATGGCCAATGAGTCTGACAGATAGCCCTTTTTGGCCATACTTTCCAGTTTTCTGGAGTCCTTGTCCGGAGGGTGTGAGGACAGAGGGACCTTAGCCTTATCACAGGCAGCTTGCTGTATAACCCCTTGATGATCAGGGTGGGAGAATAGGAATTCAGCTCCCTCCCTGTTCAGCTGATATTTTTTATCTATTCTCTTATCAATAGGAGGAATAGAGTTTGGGGTCTGGAGGAGCTTCATAGCATCCTTCTTAAAGAATTTATATACTGGAAGGAGGACGGCTTTTGTGGGTGTTAAACCCACCATACTGAGGTACTCAATCTCCTCCTCATCTTCCACTTGCTCTGTTGTGTTGATGTCCAGAGCATCTGCCATTCTGCTTACAAAAGAAAAATGGGAGGAAAAATCCTCAGACACTCTGGGAGGAGAGCCAAATTCCTGCTCAGGGGGGAAACCTCTGGGGGAATAGGTTCGTCTACCTCATAAATGTCATCATCCCCTTTGAAATATTGTTGCTCCGGAGCAGGAGGCAACACAGAAGCAGCAACCTGGGGACCTTGTGGAGGGACAGGAGGCTGAGGGATGATGTTTTGCAGAGCCTGGATAATTTTGAACGCCTGGGCTATGTCTTGAGCCGAAGGCACGACAGGCTGCTGCGCAGAAGTCCCTGGTTTAGCAGGAGAGGGTTCTGCATGTTTGAGCTTTTTTAATTTCTTTGAGGGAACTGGGGAGTCAGCCAGTTCTTTCCCTCTTTTTGTCCCTTTTTCGCCCGTATCAGGGGCAGGGGTAGAAGCACTTGTCAAATCAACCACAACAGACTGGGGTGTCAGCTGGTCAGAGCCTGAGAGACCCCTTGGAAACTTTTTGTGCAGCCTTTCAAGGCGTTTTTCAACAGTTTTTTTCTGGGAATGTTTTGCATATTTCACATTCCTGGTCCAAATCTTCAAAACCTAGACAAGCTACACATAAGGTATGCTTGTCTGCCTTGGCAAACACATCTCCACACTTCAAACAGTTTTTAAAACCAGGTTCACCGGTTCTCTTTTTAGGTTTCTCAGTCATGGTGAAATATAAAATGAAAAACCTCAACTGCTAATACCAAAAGCTAATGCAGTTATTTAAACAGCTTAAAAGGTATTTACTTTTTTTTTTGGTCGGTTCCAGAACCGATAGGGAACCGATGGAACACAGGAGGTGAAATATGAACCGGTTCAGCGGTTCTGTAACCGATGAAAAGCGGTTACAAATAAAAACTTTAAGGACCAATTTTAATGAAAATGAATATGTTCTTTAGTTAGAGAACCGAAACAAAGTTACAATTAGCTCGGATCCCTCAAGGTTATACCGGAACCGCGAGGAACCGAGAAAACAACAATTTAAACAATAATAACCAATATAACTAACAAATTAGTAGAGGCAGTAAAAGAAACTAAAAATACTTATGGTTTTTAAACTTTTTTCTTTCTTCTTCACGTGAAAGAGGGCGACAGAGACTCCGAGCGACCAGACTTTCAGGCGGAGAGAAAAATATGAAGGGCTTAGAACACTACAGTTGGTAGAGGCAGTATTTGAAAGATGCTCACGTGCAAAGAATTCCATCATTTGCATGTGTTCCATCTCTCCGGGCAGTCCAACCCATCAGGATGACTGCACAAAGTTATGAATGGTCTGAGCATTACTGGGGTTAGAATGGGTCTAGTCCCAAGTCTCTGAACACTTACCAAAATATTATTACAACTAAATGTAAATTCCTAGCTATGAATGCAAGATCTTTAAACCAACTCAAATTAGCAGAACTCGAAGCCAAATGTAAAACTTTAAATATAGGTGTGGTGGGAGTAACTGAAACTTGGTGGGACGCGCGCATCCTCAATTTGGTCCAGAGAAATTCCAGGTTATAAGTTATATCATAAAAACAGATTAGATAAGCAAGGCGGTGGAGTTTGTACGTACATACGAAATGATATTCCTTCTTTTGAAGTGTGTCCTCCCTTTCCTTTGGAAAGTATATGGGTTAAAATCTTATTGAAGGTGCAGTCTTATATAACTATTGGTAACATCTATCGACCTCCATCTGCAAATTCAGATTACACAACTGATATGTTTAAAGAAATTACACATTTTTCAGAATGTCAAAATATTGTAATATTTGGTGACTTTAACCTCCCTCATATTAACTTGGACTCATTCTCAGGACAGTCCTATGCCGAGAAAGGACTAATAGGTGTGGTAGTTAGTACTGGATTACAACAACTTGTTACTGAACCCACTCGAGGTCCTAATATTTTGGGATCTATTATTTACTAACATAGAGCAACAAATTAGCAATTTACAAATTTGGGATCCACTTGGGACCAGTGATCATTCACCTATTCTTTTTGAAATTCAACAGTTTAAAACTACACAAAGGAAGTTATGCTGTACAAAAAATTATAATAAAGCAAATTTTTCTAAAATCAATGAATACTTACAAAACGTAAACTGGGAATCTAATCTTCTTAATTGTACAACACAACAAGCTTGGGACTTTTTTTAAAACATCGTACATTATTTAGAAAACACCTTTATTCCATCTAAGAGGAAATCTAATAAAGGAAAAATTCCCCCTTGGTTCAACAAGACAATTAAAAATCAGATTAAAATAAAAATGAAACTTTATAAGAAACTTAAGAATAGTTCTGTTCCATTTAAAACTACTCTATTACATAAATACAGACTATCTGTGGAAAACTTAAAAAATTCTATTAAATTGGCAAAAAATAAGCTAGAATTTAAACAACAGACAGAGGCTCAACCGAGCTCGAGCTCAGCGTTCCATGCCTTGCATGGAAAGTTAACTTTTTCCTCTCCAGGGCAGTTCAAAGGTTGGCTATCACTGTATATGTCAGAATACAGCAAGACTTCATTTTGTTTGAAGACTGTCACAAATCTCTTTTCTCCTATATAAATAGTAAAAATGGTGTATCAAGGACCATTGGTCCCATTATAACCAATGGCTCGTCTCTATCTGATATAGAAACCTCGAATCTCTTTAATAAGTACTTTTGTTCTGTCTTCTCTCAAAAATCACCTATTGGTACATTTAAAGTTCACCACGTAGATTATCATAGGTTCTATCCAACTGACATTATATAGGCTATCAAAAAAACTTACAAAAAATACTAGCCCGGGCCCAGATGATATTCATCCATGGTTTCTGATCGAAACCTCTATAAATATTTCTATACCTTTGTCAATTATCTTCAACAAATCCTTACAAGAAAGCATTGAACCAAATGATTGGTGTTCAGCAATAGTTACTCCCATATTTAAAAAAGGCAATAGAGGTTCTGTGCAAAATTATTGTCCAATTAGCCTGACCTCAGTGGCTGGTAAATTAATGGAACGAGTAATGAAATCTCTAACAGATCAAGATTTTAAAAAATTAGGAATTTATTATTCAAATCAGCATGGGTTTACTCCCAAGTATTCCTGCACCACCAATCTGATATATTTTTTACAATAATATAAGTACTCTACTAGATGTGGGTATCCCTACTGATGTAATTCTTTTGGACTTTAGTAGAGCTTTCGATAAAGTCTTGCATGAAAAACTCATTACTAAAATGCACAATCTAGGTTTGTCACCTGATAGTGTCAACTGGACTTTAAACTGGTTGACAAATCGTTCTCAGAGAGTCAGAAGTAATGATATCTTGTCTGATTTGGGTAGTGTGACAAGTGGTGTACAACAGGAGTCGGTCTTGGGACCAACACTGTTTAATCTCTTTATCAGTGATTTACAAACAGGGCCAAATAACTTCATGGTTAGTTAAATTTGCAGATGATACTAAATTGGGGAGCAAGGTTAATAATCAAGAAAATATTTCTGCATTAAAGAAGGATTTGGAAAAATTAACACTTTGGGCAAATGAAAATCATATGCAGTTTTATCAAGACAAATGTTTAGTAGTGCATTTTGGTGTAAATAATCCAAAAACGATATATTATATAAATGGACTACCACTTCACTCATCAAATTGTGAAAAAGATTTAGGGATATATGTTAATAATAGACTTACATCAAATGATCACTGTGTTAGAACTGCTTGCATGACCAACAGACTTTTGAGGCAAATAAAACATACTTTTATTAATCACACTGAACAATGCCTTATTCCATTGTATAGGGCATACATTAGACCGTATCTAGACTATGGCTCCCTTCTGGAATCCAAACCAAAAAAAGACATAGCAATTCTTGAACAGGTTCAAAGGAGACTAACTAGAATGATTCCAAGATTAACAAACTTGGATTATCAGAACAGATTAAAAGCTACTGGTCTCTTCTCTCTTCAAGCTAGGAGATTAAGAGGTGATATGCTTATGGTTTTTAATTTAATAAATTCACCAGATCTAATGGAAAAATGTGGTCTAACACTCTCCAAAAGGAGACATGTTCCGAGACTGCATAATAAGCAGCTTGAAGTAAAAACTTATAAAACCAGCAAAAGAGGAAACTTTTTTCCAATAAGAGCATCCATTATATAGAACACCTTGCCACAAGAACTGGTAGAGGCAACTAGTGCCACTGTCTTTAAAAACAAATTAGATGTTTGGTTGAGAGATAATAGATAAATAATGTCCCACATAGTATGGGGAACAGTCTCAATGGGCTCTGGCCTTCTTCTGTTCTTTCATACCAAGTAAGTAAGAGAGGGATACACAGAGGAAGGGGGAACCCAGAGACTGAGGCCCCAGGGGGATGGTAGGCAGGATTTAGTGATGAATGGTGAAGATACGCAGAAAGATCAAGAATTATGATAGGTATGTAATTTTCATATCTTATCTGTGCTTTCATCATTCATCACTATGTGGGTGAATACCGAGCCCCCCGAAGGGGGCCCAATACGACCCTAAGAGACTAAGCCTCTAGCCTCCAGTGGGGAGCACTGGAGGAGAGAACCTTTATTTATTTTTTATTTTTTTATTTATTAAACTCTAGGATTACAAGTACCTTTGAGCAGGGACTGCTTGTTTACAAAGGTTCCATGTCAGAGGATGTGGTGACATATCACAAAGGTGAAACAAAGATTACAAACTAAACATATTGATTACTAAGGCCTAAGTATTACAGTCAATAAGCTGAAGTAGATCAACATAGACTAACTTTAACAGAATTCATGGTAAAACAATATCTATGAAGGAGGAAGTCAGGAAGAAGCCGGCAGGTAGGTGCCGTTGTCAGACAAGGGTGGACAGAACGAGGGAGAAAGGGGCCAGTAGCCGAAGAGTAGAATATATCCTTAGGGAGGTAGATGGGTGGGTTAGCGGGGGGCAAAGGGAGAAAAGGGGGAGGTTGGTGCAGTGAAAGCATGGCAGGAAAAGCTGGCTACAGCCAATGTAAGGGTCAGGGGCGTAGAGCAATACTTAGGGGAGGCAGTCACACTGTGAGGTAGAGGGGAGGAATAGACGTAGTTGCCTTTTAAAGGGGCTTAGTGTTACCGCTGCTAGAGTTTCCTTGTTAAGCATGTTGAACCACTGAGAAGCCCTGTGCATGAAGGATCTCTGACCCAGTGATGTTTGGCGCCTGGGGACCTGGAAAGTCCAGGATTGAGAATCACGTGTCGGCTGGGTACTGCTGTTGGTAGTTAGGAGCCTGGCCACACCCTGGTGGCATGAATCCGAGGAGGACTTTTTTGGCTACCAGACAGGTCTGGTATTGTATTCTACTGACTAGTGGTAGCCATCCAGCCTGGGCGTACAGGTCACAGGTGTGTGTTAGGTGGTCAGCCCCGTGAGAAGTCTATAGGCCTTGTTGAGGAGCATCACAGATATCCTCCTGAGGGCAGCAGGCCATATATGACTAGACCATAGTCGACTACGGAGGTAACAGAGCTGTGGATGGCCAGTCTAAGGGCATCAGAGGTCATACAGTGTTTGTACTTGTGGAGCAGGCTGAGGCGTATGTTGGCAGATTTAGCAACTTGACCTATGTGCTGGGAGTAAGAGAGTGAGCAGTCCAGGGTGAAACCGAGGTATCTGAACTCTTGGACCAGATCAAGTGAGGTCCCATCTTGGTTCTTGATGGTGAGATGTAGAAGTTTATACTTGCTACGTGCATTGCAGAAGGACATGACCTTAGTTTTTTTTATAGTTCATGATAAGTTTCTGAGAGCCAAACCATTTTTCCACGAGCCTGAAATCCTGTTACAGTTGACTCTCAAGCAGATTAAAGTCCTGATTGCTAGAAAAGAGGACCGCATCGTCTGCGTAGAGCAGTATCCTCTGCTGGCAGATGACAGGGAGACTGTTAAGAAAGAGAGAAAAGAGTAGCGGACCCAGTATAGACCCCTGAGGGACACCAGAGAGTACTGGCTTTTCAACTGAGGAGACACCAGCCATTTTAACACTTTGGACCCTCCCTCCAAGATAGCTAGCAAACCAGGACAATATATCATTGGAGAGCCCAAGAGCAGACAGTTGCCCGAGTAGAAGTGGGTGATTTACTGTATCAAAGGCCTTTTGTTAGGTCAATGAATATGCCCACCCCTGCAAAGTCCTTGGTCAAGTTTGTCATGGATACAACCGGTGAATTCCAACAATGCCGTGGTGGTACTGTGCCCTTTGCGGAAGCCATGCTGTTCAGGACACTGTATTTTATGCTTTTCCAGGAACTCTACAAGCTGGTCAGAGACAATTCACTCCAGTGCTTTGGATAATTGGGGAGGGGGAGGATAGAGATGGGCCTGTAATTGGTATGCAGTGACTTGTTTCCACTTTTGCACACAGGAGTGATGGTAGCCTTTTTCCCAAAAAGATGGGAATTGGCAATGCCTTAGGGAGAGGTTGAAGATCATTGTCAGTGGTTCAAGGATCTCATCTAGAACTAGTGTAAGGAGTTTAACGTCAAGTGCGACACCACTATAGCCAGTTTTGCTGAGAGTCTTATAAATATGGGTCCTGACTAAGTGCTCTGGGATCCTTTTGAAGAACAACTGTGGAGCAGTGTGTGCTTGGGATGCTGCAGCAGAGGCGGTATTGGTGGTGGGAGCATCGAAAAAAATCAGGAGGGAGGACACTACTCAGGTCAGAGAATGTATTGATGAATGTGTTGGAGACGATATCTAGGTCCAACGTTGGAGTACCATCTATGTTGTGCATAGTGGTTGGGGACTTAGCATCTTTGCCAGTTAGGTCCTTTAGGTTGTTCTAGAATTTTTTCCCATCCCCCCAAGTGCTGGAGAGTACTTCTCTAAATTATTTGCATTTTGCCAACTGTATAGCGCAGGTGCAGCTGTTTCTTGCTTGTTTGTATTTTTGAAAGTCTGCTTGGGCAGCTGTGGCACGAGCACAGTGCCAAAGATGGTCCCTTTGTTTGAGCTGCATACTAAGCTTGGTGTTTATGCAGGGGTTAGGTCTACCTTTTACCTTCATTTTTTTAGCAGTGCTTGGATGTCACAGGCCTCAGTGAATCTACTGATGAACAGATCAAGTGCTTTGTTTACATCCTTGAGAGAGTCTATTTTTGACCAATCCAGACTGTTTAGATGGGATTTTAACACCTGTAAGTGCCCCTTCTTGAGCACCCTGGCATATATTATTCGGGGGAGGGGTCTTGATGAAGTTATTAGCCCAAGAGCAGATGATGGGTGAGTGGTCACTTAAGCAGTCAGGGAAAACAGACACCAGAGAGATTATTTCAGGGTGGTTGGACAGTATCCAGTCAATAAGGGTGTAGGTCCCTGTTCTATAGTTACACCTGGTAGGAGTGGGGACTAGTTGTGTGAAGTGTTGTGCCATAACTGCATCCTTGTAGATGTACGCCTCTGGAGAGAGCCAGTTGATGTTAAAATCTCCCAGGATAATGGACTCTGGGTTATGTCGTAGACCCTTGAGACATTCCATGACATTATTATTAAAGCCACTAGCCAGGTCCTTTGGAAGGATGTAAACAGAGACAACAGTAAGTTTTTTGTTATGGGCCCCGAGTAGGACCTTGGCAGTTAGGACCTGCGGAGTTGATCCCAGGCTTGGAGGAGGGACAGCGTGTCCCTTAAGAGTATCCTCAGATAGATGGCACAGCCACCTCCCTGCTTAGAGATCCGGGTCATGCCTAAAAATTGTGTATCCGGAATTGCAACTGCACTGTCTGGGATCTTTGGATTTAGCCATGTTTCAACGACTGACAGGATGTCAGGGTTGTATTGTTGAATCCAGGTTTGGAGGATATCAGGTTTACTGAGGAGGCTACAGATATTTATGGATGCCAAGGTAAGAGACCCCGACTTCCTGCGCTGATCATAGGCCCCAGGTGGACCTGGGTTAGGGTGAATGTTTCCTGACAAGAGCAGTAGTAGAAATCTCAGGTGGGAGGTTTGAAGCATCTTGAGGTCTTGCTTGTTAGTAATCCATCTGCGCACATGAGTGTTTGGGCAAAGATATGAGCCTGGCTTTGTACTGAGTGCTGCTAATATATATATGTAACCCAGAGGGCTATAGTCTCAGTGTTTTGAAATGAGGTAGTTGTGCCATTCTGGGGAGCAGAGAGGCACAATGTTTTTATATAAGATCCCCGTGGTCTTTCCCAGTGTGTAGTGCAGGGCGGGTGTTGTATTAGTTGGCCTTGGGGATAGGGGGTGGTAATTACATGAGGGGTGGGGCAGCACAGTGATAAGTAATAATAACAGTATGGGATGCAGCTTTAAAGCAGCCATGGCGAGGAGATGAGGGAGACACTGTTTGGGAGAGGCCACCAAATGGGAGTGAGATAGGGAGTTGCAGGATGCTATGGGAAATCAGCGAAGACCAGGAGGTTAAGTGTGCTAGTGAGTGCTGGTTCTGATTGGGTGAAGCAGCATGGGTGGGAGGTGCGTCAGTGTATTTAAAGGAGGCCTGGGTGAGGGTGGGAGAAAAATCAGGACAGAGAAGGCAGATGAGTGGCAAAAATAAGCAGAGGTTCAAGGCACACCAATGGCAGAGGAGCAGGAGCTATCATGACCAATCATGGTCCTCAGGCAGCAGCACCGCACCAATCACGAGAGAGCCGTAGTGTATGGAGTTCTACTGAGTTTGGTGGCAGTACCTGCAAGTGGGATCCGAGGCAGAGTTCCAGGAAGGTGGTCAGAAAGCGATGGAGGAGTTGGCGCGGTGGCCAATGAGCGCCGCTATCGGTGGAGGCACCGAGTTTTCACCAGGGATCCTAATGGGGACAGAAGAAGAGGCAGATTAAGTCAGTTGTTGAGGAAAGATGGGCGGGGGGCTGGCGGAAGTCCATCAGCGGGGCCGGGGGTGCTACAAGCAGTTAACTAACAAAGGAGTGGCGAGGCAAGGGGGGTGGAAAGACAGAGGGAAGCAAGGTGCAATTAAGTAGAGGAGAGAAGCAGTGAGCAGGGGAATGGGAGAAACGGTGATAAGGGAGGAGAGAGGTTGGGAGAGGCCCGAGACTGGTCTGTGTGAGATGCAGACCCCACAGAGGGGGAAGGAAGGCGCCTCGAAAGTTGCCGTCTTACCCTATGGGAGAAAAGATGGGTTCTCCAGTAGGCAGAGGAAATCATGCTACGCCGGGCCATGGGTGACAACCGGGAAAGACGAAGCTATGCCATCCGCCTAGTGTATATCACTTTCCCTACAATCCTGGACGCTACCTCATTGGTGTTGTAGGACACCCTTGCTTGGTGCCTTGCTAGCTCCAGGCACTGAGTAGAGATGGCAATGGCCTGTCTGGTTACCTCCGAATCAGGCAGAGAGGCTAGGAACTGACCTAGCCTGGACCACAATAACCTGTCATAGGATGCATATTGGACCTGATGTGAATCAATAGACATTAAAATCCATGCTGAATAAAATGTCCTCCTCCCGCAGAAATCAAAATCCACGGAGTCTGAATCTGGGGGGCGGTCACAGTAAGGAGTGCGAAGCCCAGGAGGAGTATCTAGCTACGTCAAGCCCGCAAGTGGATGAGGCATGTGTCTTGGAGACTTCAGGGCAGCACAAGACCGCTGGCGCAGATCTCTTGGGAATTGAACTGTGGAAAAAGGATGCTACCAGAGCCACAATGACATTTCCCAAAAGGGAACAGGCCAGGCGGGAATGACCAGGTTGGCCACACTGAACTCACCTAAGAAGGTGCGCATCACGTGGTCAGGATTGCTTTCCGAGGCAGGGGTAATCCGGAGATTGTCCATCATCCTAGCAAAGAAGCACTGATATGAGAAGAGATCAGACACAGAGGAAATGTGAATGAACAATTCCTCTCCCTCCGAGGAGGGGGATGAGGATGCGGATGAGTCTTGGAGATTCAGGGTTCGGCTGCGTGGGAGCGGGGTGGAACACCCTTTCGTCCATGGCCCTGACATAAGTTGGGAAATACGTAGCCGATCCCCTGAATTGCTCCCAGGTCAGAGGCCCCCTAGGACTGGAAATACCTGGAAAAGAAGGGGATGGAGACAGAAGAATACTAGCCAAACTCCTCACAGGAGAAGAATGCCCTCTGTCCGGGCAGGAGGGCCTACTGGATGCTCCCAACTGGGAGGGAGACCCAGAAAACCCAGCAGCCAACAGCTGATCAACTGGATAGGAACGGCTGTGACCGTGCCCTAGAGAAGAATCTCCCTATGAGGCAACTGGGACCGTGCGAGTCCAGAAGGAAGGTCCCTGGCCTCTAAAGAAGAGGTCCCTCTCAAGTAGAGAGAAGGGAAGGGCAAGGATCTGCACTAAGACTCCTCCTTGAACCCAGGTGGGTCCCAGGGAGAGGCCACCACACAGAACTCAGGCCCCTCGACTCTTCGGACTCTGCCTCGAAACCACCAGCCTAGGCAGCTAGCAACTCTGGGCAGATCCCGAAGAGACTACACAGGGGCCGGCACCCTCCCCTTCCATGGGTGTTCCGGGCTGACCCAAACTCAGACTGTCTAGGCACACTAAAGAAGGTGGGGGGTCCCAGCTGAAGGGACAAACAACCTCCCCTCGACTCCAGGCCGCGCAGCAGCGGCCGCCCAGACGACTGCTGGCTGGTCAGCACCACTGACCCCAGAATCAGCAGCAAGTGCCCGCCCCACAGAGGGAGGCTGAGTGGGTGCTGAAATTGTGGACACTGAGGGGTCAGAAGACTCTGAGGAGTCCAGGAGCCATTTTGAATCCGACCCAGAGTCCTCCGAGGAGGAGGACACAGAGGTCTGATGCCAGACCACTCTCCGATCACTGCCTGTTCCTGGGCCACGAGCAGTGCCAACCTCAGCCTCGGCACCATGAATAGCGCCAGAGCCAGGCACAACACCGCTGCACTCCCCCCACCCGGCACCGCAAATGCACCAGAGTCGGAAGCGGCACCAGCCGTGGCCATGGCGCTGCCCTCCTCTCCAGCGCCGCGAACAGTGCCTGGAGCCAGAGACAGCATGGACTGTGGTGCCGCTCCCTTTCCCGGCAGCGCAAAAGGCGCCGGAGTCGGAGGTGGCACCATCCCCCATCTTGGCGATGCGAATGGCACCGAGACCAAGAACGGCCTCAAGAAGTGAAAATTACATACCTACCGCAATTCTTGATCTTCTCTTGTATCTTCACCATTCATTACTGCTTGGGTTGTGCTGGAGGCACGCAGCCGTCATAGGAGATTTTTTTTTTTGTTAGCTGCACCTACGGCGCCACCCCCGAGATCGACGCAGACTCCTCCTCCATCTCAGTTCTGACAGCCAGAGAGGCGAAATAAAGGGTAAGAAAGAAAAAGGGAAGGAGGCAAGGGAGCTGAGGGACAGAAAGAAAAAATTACTCACCTTAGTAATGTTGTTTCTTCTAATGGAGTCTTGCTGTATTCTGACTACTGCAGTGATCTCCAACCTTTGAACTGCCCCGGAGAACAAAGAGTTAACTTTCCTTGCAAGGCAATGGAACGCTGAGCTCAAGCTTGGTAGAAGCCACTGTCTGCTGTTGTTTGAACCCCAACCGTCAGATCTTTACACTCTATACTCACTGGGAGTTCTGTGTGGAAACTGTAAACTCACACTAGCTAACTGGCAACTAAATTTGATAAAAAGGGTTTTTCCGGTTTCAAAGCAAAGACTCAAGTCAGGAAACCCAAAAAAACAAAACACAACACACACCCAAAATAAAGGAGAGTGAGAAAAAAGAGGCACCTCTAGGTGCCAACACCGCTCCTGCCTACCCACATCCCAAAAACCAGGTTCTGAGAGGGAAGGGGGTTAGAATACAGCAACACTCCATTAGAAGAAACAACATTACAAAGGTGAGTAATTTCTTTCTTCAAACAACATGAAGTCTTGCTGTATTCTGACTATTGCAGACTACCAAGCAGTACCTCCATGGAGGAGGGACAGAACCTACTTTGGGAATAAGCTCCGAAGTACTGCTGGGCCAAACCAAGCATCACTCCTAGCCTGGATATCCAGAGAGTAATGCTTGGTGAAAGTATGGACTGTTTTCCAGGTGGCTACTTGACAAATCTCTAAGATAGGAATATCCCTGGCAGGAGCCAGGGAAGCAGCTGTACCTCTAGTAGAGTGAGCCCTCAGGCCTGAGGGTGGGATTCTACCCAATTTTTCGTAGCAGAATTGTATACAAGAGACAATCCACCTGGCAATAGATCTTTTAGTGGCAGGTTTTCCCTTACCGACCTCTCCATAAGTGAGGAATAACTGGAGGGAGTCAAACCTGGACCTTTCTGGGAGTCTTTCTGGAGGCTGAGATGCTGCCCTATTTGCAGACAACTCTCTGCCCTGAGGGAGGAAGCTGCCTGTCTTCAGGCCACACTGGACAGTAGTAAGGGAACACTCCCCCAGGCCACACTGGATGATAGGAAGGGAACCTCCCCCATCCAGGGAGCACCACAGCCACCACCACTACCTCAGAGGTTGCGAAGAAAGCACAGCAGTTGGACCATAGTGGGCTCAGGGAGGGTGAGGATGGTGGAACAGAGGCACACCCAGTCAGTTGTTCCACTCCACAATCCATATACCATTCTGGGGAGATAGCTCCCATGGATGCAACCATGAGAGGAGACTAAGGAGATTGAGGACAACTGTCACAAGGGAGGCCCACAGGAAGGAGGCAGAGGACGCCACAAGGAAAGGAAGCAGCTCCTGGTGGGGGACTCAATTATTAGGGGGATAGAACTGGGAGGGAGCATGGAAAACTGAAGTAAGGTGACTCCCTGGTGCCATGGCTTGGAGGGACAGGAAGCGCATCCTCAGGATCATGAGAACAGCTGAACAGGAGACTGAGCTGGATGTCATTGTCCACCTAGGGACAAATGACTTGGCTCATCATGAGATTAGAGCAGTGCAGAAGGACTTTGTAGAATTGGGGAGGGACCTAAGACAAGTAGCACACACAGTATCCTTCTCAGAGGTGCTGCCTGTCAATGGGATGAGTGAGGCAAGGGTACTTTGCACCATGCAGTTTAATGAATGGTTGAAAAAATGGTGTGGAGCACAGGGGTTTGGCTTCAGTGGGGACTGGGGTTCCACCTGGAGGGACACCAGCCTATACTGGCAGGATGGTCTGCATCTTGGAGGCACTGATAAGCAGCAGGAAAATCCCAGCCTCTCCCTACAAAACAGGGTACTAAATGAGAAAAAGACCGAGGTAGAAAGGTCAGTAGGGGTTGCTGCAACAGAAGGTAAAGCCATCAAAAAATGGAGAGCAATGAGTACCAATGCCCATAGTCTGAGTAACAAGCTTCCTGAATTAGTGGCCTTGATGGAGCAGGAACATCTGGATATCGTGGCAGTCACAGAAACATGGTACACACAAAACCATGACTGGGACATAAACATACCAGGATACACTATCTACAGGAGGGACAGGGAGGGTAAAAGAGGAGGAGGAGTAGCTCTTTATATAAGGGAAGGAATTAAAGCAACAGAACAAAAGGGTAAACAGGGAGGAGAAGAAGCACTGTGGGTAAATTGTGAGACCGGCAATGGCACCACACCGCACAGGGTTAGAGCAAGCAGACTCTTCTCAGGGGAGGAAATGGACAAGGAAATGATAGAAAGTATACTTAGAATGGCAGAAAAGGAGATATTGCTGATGGGTGATCTGAATATGCCCGATGTTAAATGGAGTGCAGTTGCAGCAGCCACTTGAAGAGTGGGGTTATTCTAGATGCCCTACAGGGGCATGCCTTAGACAACTAGTACTGGAGCCCACTGAGAGGGAGCAATCTAGACCTGGTTCTCTCAAATGGAGATGAAGAGAGGATCACAGATGTAGAAGTGGGTAGCCATCTGGGAACTAGCGACCATCGAACAGTATGGTTCACAATAAACACAGCAATAGAGTCAAGCCATACAAAGGCAAAAGTACTGGACTTTAGGAGGGCTGACTTTGCCAAAATGGGTGAGTGCCTAAGGAATGCACTAGCAAATGGGCAGGAAGGATGGGTGGAAGAACAATGGGGAATAATAAAAACTGCCATCACAGAGGTAACAAGCCTTTGTGTGAAGCAAAATAAAATGAAACGATGTAAGAAACCACTATGGTTCTCAAAGGAAGTGGCAGTGAAGGTTCAAGAGAAAAAGAAAGCATTCAGGAAGTACAAGGAATCACAGAAGGAGCAGGACAGAGAACTGTATCAGTTAAAGCAAAAGGAAGCTGGAAGGCAGTCACAACAGCAAAGGCCCAAACCGAGGAAAAGATAGCCAACTCAGTTAAGAAGGAGGATAAACCTTTCATAGGTACATCAGGAGTGAAGGAATACCAAGGGAGGGATACTGAGGCTTAATAAAGGGAGGGAGGGTGGGCAGAGGGTGATCTGAAAAGGCAGAGATACTAAACAAATATTTTTGCTCAGTATTTACAAAGGAAGAGGGGAGGTACCTAAAACAAACAGTAGAAACACTCTGATACAGAAGTTGATACCAGCCCATTTATAAGAAAGGTTCTGAAAGAACTCTTAAAACTGAAGCTGGACAAAGCAATGGGGCCTGGTGGGATTCATCCCAGAATTCAAAAGAACTAAGGGTAGAACTAGTAACACCACTGACTATCCTCTTTAACAAATCATGGGAGGATGGGGTGGTACCTCAGGACTGGAGGAGGGCAGATGTGATTCCCTTCACAAAAGTGGGAGCAAGGCAGAAGCAGGAAACTACAGACCTGATAGTTTAACCTCAGTGGTAGGGAAAATGATGGAATCACTTGAAGGAAAGAATTCTTGAGTATCTAGAGGCCAGAGGGGCACAGGACCCAAGGCAGCATGGATTCACAGCGGGAAGGTCATGCCAGACAAATCTGATAGATTTCTTTGACTGGGTGACCAAAGTAGTAGATCAAGGAGGGACTGTGGACATGGCCTACCTAGACTTTAGCAAGGCATTTGACAGTCCCACACAAAAGATTAATATACAAGTTAGCCAGCCTGGGAGTGGGTCCCAAGATGACAGCCTGGGTAAAGAATTGGCTGGAGAATAGGACACAGAGAGTAATAGTAAATGGAGTCCACTCTGAAGAAAGGGGGGTTACTAGTGGGGTACTGCAGGGTTCAGTATTAGGACCAGTCCTCTTCAAAGTCTTTATAAGCAACATTGCAGAGGGACTGGAAGGAAGAAAGTATGTCTCTTTGCAGATGACACAAAGATCTGCAACAGAGCTGATGCACAAGATGGGGTGGAAAGGATGAGAAGGGACTTGGCAAGGTTAGAGGAATGGTCAAATGTATGGCAGCTTAGATTCAATGCTAAGAAGTGCAAGGTAATGCACCTGGGAAACAAAAACCCAGGGGAAGAGTACACAATGGGGGGTGAGATACTAACAACAACAAAAATGGAAAGGGACCTGGGGTAGTCATATCAGATGACCTAAAGGTGGGCAAGCAATGTGAGAGGGCAGCAAGGAGGTCTGGGGGATACTGGGATGCATAGGGAGAGGCATCACCAGTAGAAAACAGGAAGTTATTATCCCTCTGTACAGACAGCTGGTGAGACCCCATCTGGAGTACTGTGTGCAGTTCGTCGCAAAGACATAGACAGGATAGAAGCTGTCCAGAGGAGGGCACCAAAATGGTGCAGGGTCTGCACTGGAAGACATATGGAAGAGAGACTTAAGGAGCTTAATATGTATAGCCTCGAGGAAAGGAGGAGAGGGGGACATGATAGAAACTTTCAAGTACCTCAAGGGAATCAACAAAGTCCAAGAGGGTAGCATCTTTCAAAAAAGAGGTGCAAGAACAGGCATAACTTGAAGATGGGGGTGGCTCAGAGGTAATTTAAGGAAGCATTTTTCACAGAGAGGTTTGTGGATGCATGGAACGGCCTCCGGAGGAGGTTGAGGAGTCAAAAACAGTGGTGGAATTCAAGCATGCATGGGACAGTCATAAGGCAATTCTAGGGGGTGCGGGTAGGAAGAAGTAGGCTGCTGGTTAACTAGGATCTGCAGCTTATCCATTAGGTAGGGAAATGGGCAGACTGGGTGGGCCAAGCGGTCCTTATCTGCCGTCAAATTCTATGTTTCTATGTTAGTTCTTAGGACCATTTTATCTCTATGGAAAGAGATGAAATCAGGCTCCACTGACAGGGCTTGCAATTCACTGATGCACCTGGCAGAGGTAATGGCTACCAAAAGAAAAAATTACTCACCTTAGTAATGTTGTTTCTTCTAATGGAGTCTTGCTATATTATGACATATGCAGTATAACCCCAGGTTAGAACTGCTCCGGAGGTGAAAGAGTTAACTTCCATGCAGGGCATGGAATCTTGAGCGCGAGCTTGGTTGAACACTCTGTCTGTTGAAGCTCAAACTTAAACTGTCAGATCTTTACGAGCAAAAACTCACTAAGGTTCTGTGTGGAAGCCGTAAACCTACACTAGCCACTGGCTACTAACTACAAACACATTTTTGATCTTGATCCCAAAACAAAGACTCAAGTCAGGGATTCAAGAAAGAAAAATAAGAAACACCAAGCACCCTAAGAAAGGGTGAAAATAAAGTGGGCATCTATGAAATGCCAAATTGCACTGCCCACCCACATCCCAAAACAGAGGTTCTGAGAGGGGCAGGTTGAGGTCATAATATAGCAAGACTCCATTAGAAGAAACAACATTACTAAGGTGAGTAATTTTTTCTTCAAACAACATGAAGTCTTGCTATATTATGACATATGCAGACTACACAGCAGTACCTCCATGGAGGAGGACAGAACCTACTTGGGAAATAGGCTCTGAAGCACAGCTGTGTTAGAATCGAGCATCACTCCTAGCCTGGATATCCAGGAGTAATGCTTAGTAAAAGTGTGAACTGTTTTCCAGGTAGCTGCTTGACATATCTCTAGGATAGGGATGTCCCTGGCAGCAGCCAGAGACGCAGCTGTACCTCTGGTAGAGTGAGCCCTCAGGCCTGAGGGAGGAACCTACCCAGTTTTCATAGCAGAATTGGATACAAGAGACAATCCACCTGGCAATGGATCTTTAGTGGCAGGTTTCTTTACCAACCTCACCATAAGTGAGGAACAATTGGAGGGATTCGAACCTGTGACCTTGGTATGTTCTATATAGTAACTAAGGGCTCTTTGACATCTAAACTGTGCAATCTCCTCTCACCAGAGGAGGAATGGTCAGTGAAGTACACAGGAAGAGACATGGATTGATTAAGGTGAAGTCTGAAACCACCTTAGGCAAAAACTTCCTGTTAGTCCTGAGGACCACCTTATCTCTATGAAAGGAGATAAAATCAGGCTCCACTGACAATGCTTGTAGTTCACTTATGCGCCTGGCAGAGGTGATGGCTACCAGAAACACAGTTTTCCAAGTCAAGTACTTAAGCTCTGCCGAAGACAATGGCTCAAAAGGGGGTTGCATAAGCTGAGCAATGCAAATATTAAGATCCCAAGCAGGGGCAGGGTCCCTGAACGGAGGGTTGGTGTGAAGCAACCCTTTAAAAACCTGGAGAACACAGGGTGAGCTGAAAAAGAAGAGGGCTTACCTGCTGATAAGAAGACAGACACAGCTGCCAAGTGCACTTTTAGAGTAGCTGGTCTCAAGCCCAAGGAATTCAAATGCACCAAATAATCCAGGATCATGGGCACGCCAGCAGATTCTGGGGAAATATGCTTACTAGCACACCATATGGAAAATCTTTTCCATTTTGAATTATAAGTAGCCCTGGTGGAAGGCTTCCTAGAGGCCTTCAATATATCCAATACACCTTGGGAAAGGTGTAGGTCAGCAAACTCTAACTCTTCAAGAGCCATGCCTTGAGATTGAGAGATTTGAGGTTCGGATACCAAACTCTCCCCTGGGCACAGGTTAACAGGTTGTGATTCCTGGGAAGACACAGGGGAGGTGGACTGCTAAGGACATGAGGAGTGGGTACCAGGGCTGCCTGGCCCAATCTGGAGCAATCAGGATCATCTTGCAGGGTTGAGATCTGATTCTGACTAGCACTCTTGAAAAGGAGGGGAAGGGGGGAAAAGCATAGAGAAACTTCCCTTCCCATCTGAGTAGGAAGGCATCCAGAGGGACTGAGCCCAACACTGGGGGCCTGCAGCAAAAAAGGGGAAGTTGGTGATTGTCTGGGGCTGCAAAGAGATCTATTTGCGGGGTGCCCCATCTGGCAAATACTACCTCCAGTACTAGGGGATCCAGTGCCCATTCGTGATGGCTCTGGGAAATCCTGCTGACAGCATCCGCTAGGACATTGTCCTTGCCTGGGAGGTGAACAGGCGTGAGGGAGGCGTTCAGAGAATAAGCCAGAGACCACAACTTCATTGCTTCGGTGCACAAGGCCATAGACCGAGTGCCCCCTTGCTTGTTGATGTACCACATTGTAGTGGTATTGTCTGTTCTGATCTGAACAACCTTGTTCTGAACAGATGTGGAAAAAACCTGGAGTGCTAGAAAAACTGCTCTGAGTTCCAGCAAATTGATGTGGAGCAGAGATTCCTGAGGGGACCACAGCCCTGGGTGAAAGGTCGCCATGTGAGCTCCCCACCCCAAGAGGGATGCATCTGTAGAAGGGTCAAGGAATGAGACTGGGAGTGAAGGGAACCCCCTGTCTCAGATTGCTCTGATCCTGCCACCACTGAAGGGCCTGGATCAGGGTTCGAGTCACTGGGATCAACTTGGTTAGAGGATCTGTCCTTTGAGACCAAAAGGCTCTCAAATGGAACTGGATGTCCCTCATCTGAAATCTTGCTCCCTGCACTACTGCTGCAGAAGCAGCCATGTGCCCCAGGAGCTGTAGAAAATGCCTTGCTGGTCGAGAGACCTGCAGGGTGAAAGAAGAGGCCAGAGAGACCAAGGTCCTTGCTCTTTCCAGAGGGAGGAAGGCTCTGGCTTCTTTTGTCTTCAGTTCTGTGCCTATGAAGGTGAGAAGCTGGACAGGCTCCAGAACTGACTTTGGAAGAGTGAGAAGGAAACCTAGGGATGTCAACAGTTGCTGGGTTACTTGTAATTATACAATGGCAAGAAAAAATCCTGGACTCCGATTGGTCAGTCTTGGGCTGGACCCATGATGTTAATCAGTACAACATCACGGGTCTAGTCTCAGCCTCACTGTGAACCTGCTGCTCAGCATCAGCATGCTCAACATTTGCTTGATTGTTTCATCTGCTCTTAAAAAACAAAAATAGTTTTCCACACGAAAACATCTTTAAAATATTTTTTTTTTATGCTGTATAACAACGAGCTATCAGAGTGATTGGTACGCTTTCAGGTGTGTGTCGTTAGACACGACGTCATCACCAGTTGTTGGATGACTGCCCAGAGGCCTCGTGCCCAACCGCCTGAGGCATGACGTTATTAAAGCACGACACACACCCTGTTGGGCATTATTGCTTAAGTGTAGTTTGACCTGTTCTGGAGACTGGCCTACAATGAGCCAGTCGTCCAGATAAGGAAAGATGGCAATCTTTTGCCGTCTTAAATGAGCAACTGCTACTGCCAGGCATTTTGTGAATACCCTCGGGGCCGAGGTGAGGACGAAGGGCACTGCTCTGAACTGGTAATGGCCTGAGGGCAGTTCGAATCTGAGGTACTTTGATGGGAGCTTCTGATGAGAACATGGAAGTAGGCATCCTTGAGGTCAGGAGGCTAGCCAGTCCCCTGGCCTTAGAGAGGGTAAAATAATTCCCAGAGTCACCATTTTGAACTTTGGTTTTAAAAGGTGCTTGTTTAGATACCTGAGATCCAGGATGGGCCGCCATTCTCCTGTCTTTTTGGGTAAGGAAGTACCTGGAGTACAACCTTTGCCCTGGTGTATGGGTAGAACCTTTCCACAGCTCTGAGAGCCAGGAGGGAAGAAACTTCTGCTTCCAGGGCAAGTGCCTCTGATGGATTTGCAGGTGGAAAGGACCTGGCTCTCATCTTCGGAAATTTTTGAAGCTGAGAACCAGTCCCTGGCTTACTACTTCCAGGACCCACTTGTCTGATGTTAAAGACTTCAGTCCTGGACAAAGTAAGCCAGCCTGCCCCCTACCGGTAGTGGAGAATCGGCCCTGGCCACCCCATCAGGGAGCCTGTTTTGCAGGGGCTTTGGGTTGAGGGGTAGAAGCAGGCTTACTAGAACCCCTTCTGCCCCTTCCTCTAAAGAACCCCCTCTGGGCATAAGCAGAAGAGGAGGCCTGGGCTTGGTAAAAAGGCCTATGAAAAGGCCTGCCCCTGCCCCTGACATGCTGCCTTTGAGGAGTGGCTTGCCTTTCTTTGGCCTGTGCACTCCTATAGGTGGTCCTATACTCATCCATTTTCTTCATATAATTCTCTGTCTGCTCCCAAACAGAGAATTGCCCACAACAGGAAAATCCATAGCCTTAGACTGGGTATCCTGTGACAGGGCAGTACATCTGAGCCAGGCATTCTGCAAGAGACACAGATGTAGCCATGACTCTTGATGAAACATCATTAGAGTCTACTGCAGCATGAAATTGCACCTTGGATGCCTCACCATCCGCAGCCACCTGCTCCAGCTCCCTGGCAAGCTGGTCAGGGCCTGTTTTGCTAGGGCCAGACAGTATCCCATCTGGATTTCTGGTACCTAGCTGCGTAGCTATATAATTTGCCTGTCTGAGTCCCAAAGATGCTGCCATGTACTGCTTTTTTTGCTGGCATCCATCCTCCTGGAATCCTTTTCAGGAGGGTGAGAGGCTAGAGGAATATTAGCCTTGTCACAGGCTGCAGCCTGCACTACCCCCACATGGCTGCATTGCTGAGAGAGGAACTCTGTATCAGAGCCTGATAAAGCATACCTCTTGTCCATCCTTTTATCCACAGGGAGGATAGAATGAGGAGTTTTCAGAATTTTTACTGTCTGTTTCCTAAAAGATTTATGCAAGGGAATAGACAGTCTCCTAGACTCTGGAATATCCATCATTTCCACAAAATCAGGCTCTTCTTGATCATCAACAGCTTCCTCAACAGGGAGTTGCAGAGTGTCAGCAACTTTCTTGTAAAACAAAAAATGAGAAGGGGGACTCAGATAGCCTGGGAGGGGATACTCCTGAGGGTCTGTCTGGAGAGATGTCCGGTTCAATGGGCACATCCAGACTTTCAAAATCACATTCACTCTCCTCATACCCCTCCTCCCCTTCCTCCGGTTCATAAAAATCCTCAAAATCATAATCTTGAACCGGGGGAACCGTCCGAACCGAGCGCTTCCCTAATGGTGTCGGTTCGGACGGAACTGGGGGAAAGAGACTGGACAATTTGAATAGCTTTGGCTATTTCCTCAGCGGTTGGAGAAAGAACTTTTGGCCCCAAACTAGCTGACTTTCTAGTCCTTTTAGTTGGAACCGGCTCCTCAGAGCTGGCTCTTCGTTTGCCCGAGGAAGTATCGCCCTGGTCAGAGGGCACTCCCTCAGGTTCGGTTGAACCGAACCGGCTGGCCATCCGGTCAGCGGACTTTTGGCCTCCCTTTCCTGAGCCTACCAACTCTTTTCCACGGTGGCAGCAGGAAAATTCTTACAAATCTGGCAGTCTGCATTGAGGTGGTCAAACCCCAGACAATATACACAGGTGGTGTGTGGGTCAGCCTTAGCAAAGGCTTCCCCACAGAGGCCACAGTGCTGAAACCCAGTGGGTCCGGTTTTTTGGGTTTCTCAGACATAGTGCCAGCCTAACCAAAACTTGCCCGTTAATGGCAATCCAGCAAAGCAAGACTCTCTTATCGGTTCCCAACCGTGCTCTGCAAGGCAAGCAATGGGGGATTAGATTTCAGGCAACTATCTGGACACGGGATTGCAGGGATCAAAACTGAATAGCCTGAGCCAGGCCAAAACCCCTAAAGGTATCTTGCCAGAAGAATGGCAAGAGATAGTTGTGCAGTCTGATCGCCAATGCAAAACCACTTAGATGGCCTATGAATCTTAGAGTAAGTAATTTTTCTGAAATTTAGAACCCCTCCAAAAGAAAGATTTTTTTAATTATATATATATATATATTTTTTTTGGAAAAATTAGGCAATTTTTCCTGTCTTTTATATATATGCAGAGAGAAGGAGACGGAGGTGGAAATACAGGAAGAGGCCACTGAGGGGATGGTGGGTAGTGGTAATGAATGGGAAGATACAAGAGAAGATCAAGAATTACGGTAGGCACGCACTTTCCTATCTTCCTTGTCAATCTTCACCATTCATTACTCCTGGGTGAGCACTAGCCCTCTTCCCCTGGAGGCTAAGAGGCCACCCTGAGGGACTAAGACCTCAGCCTTCTGCTGGGAGAAACAGAAGGAGAAGACCTGGCTTATTCAGAAAGCCTAAGTGGGAGAAGAGCTAGGAGGTGCTCCCGAGGACTGAGGAGACGGAGGAGCCCTGTAAAAGTCTCCCAGCTCTGAAGAGAAAGACGGTCCCGGAAGGCGAGCGAATCACCCCACGCCGGCCAGGGTGACAACCTGGAAAGCGCAGACATGCCATCCGCCTGATGCAGATCGCTGTCCTCAAGCCTGAAGCAATTCTCATTACGCCATAAGATGCCCTTGCTTGGTGTCTTGCCAGCTCCAGGCCTATCACCCGGCGGAGAGGGCAACGCTTGTCTGGTTTCGTCTGTATCAGGCATAGATGCCAGCAGCTGGGACATCATCACCACAGATGCGGTTGTGGGCAGCGTGGTGAGCCTGATGATGCAATACATGTACCGCATCGAGAAGAAGAGAACACTCTTCGCCTTCTGAAGGTCGAACTGGAGAGAGTCCCGAACTGTGGGCGGGTCGTGCGCCAGGCAACGGCGCCCAGAAGGAGTATCCAGGTATACCAAACCTGAGGACGGGTTGGGGAACCTCAGAGACTCAGAGGGGCACAATACCTACGCTGAGCAGTCCGCCGGGTTGGAAGAAGCGGGCAGGGGACCGCCAGGATCGATAGACGCCTCCTGGGAAGGATAGCCAGAGGGTACCACCAGATGCTGGGCACCGAATTCACTAAGGAATTCACGCTGCCTGTTCGGTGTTGTCTCTTCTCGAACGTAGGAAATCCAGAGATCCCTCACCATCCTCGGAGAGGAAACGCTGATATTCTGTGAAATCAGCATCGGAGGACAGATGGGCAGGGTTCCTCTCCTCGGGAGGAGGGAGACGAGATGATGGGGAACTGGAATGCCCAAGAGGATTCCTGCGCGGTGTGGGGAGAGCCTGAAGACCCTCATGCATGTATTTAACCTATGAGGGAAGGCCTCTGCAGAACCTCTGAACTGCTCCCAGGATAGCGGACCGTGGGACCGACAAGGCCAGGGGAGTGGGGGTGGTGGAGAGCAGAGAGAGATGGGAAGAGGGAGCACCTCCGCTGAGGCAACTGCTTTTCTGCGAGGCTCTGGGAATCCGGGAAAGGAGCCTCTGGGAGGAGGATCCCGGATATCAAACCAGGCTGCAGATCGGAACCTGGGGGAGGTGGGCCTGAAGAGCCCCTGTGAGAATCCTCCCTGTGGACGTCGCTGACTGCATGGATCCAGAAGGGCAGTCCTCTCACGCTCGGAGGACACCCCAGAACCCTGAGGAGGGGCGAGGCTCTGCACTTCGCTCCCGGCCACCCCCAGGTGGCCAAAAGGAAGACCGGCGCGACCCCTGCCCCCAACCCTCGGACCCTGAGAGGACCCTCCTCCCGACCACAGCGCCCCCTGTCCCTAGAGGGGCAATAAAGCACTGGGAGGTAGCTGTCACCGGCTCTGTGAGAGGGGAGCCTCCCGGCCACCCCCACGCCTGCCCCGCCTGGCCACGCAGCCGGGGAACCTCAGAGACAACGGAAGGTGGACAGAGAGGAGGGGCTCGCTGCGCCGCCTGGCACTTTAGCCACCGGGACCCAGACTCAAGAGTGGGTGCCAGGATGGGTCCATGGCTCGAGTCACGCGTCCGAGGAGGACGGACTAGCAGACCTTGGTGCTGGCCACCCAGGGGTCCTAGGTACGGGCCGAACGCCCTGTATTGGGAGGCGCTGCCGTTCCCTCCCTGGTGGCAGCCAGGCCTAGCTCATTTCAATGGCGCTGCGCGTCGGCACCGCTTGAGGAAGGATAAGTGCCCACGCGCTGGCTGCTGGAAGGGAGGTAGCATCGTTGACGGCGCCGCTTTCATCCACGGGCGCCGCCGAACGGCGCCGAGCCCAAAGCGGTGCACCGCTAACGGTGCCGCTTCGACACCGCACCGCCGAACGGGCGCGCCGATCCAAAGCGGCGCCGCTAACGGCGCTGCCCCGATCACCGGCGCTGGCGCCGGATCAAAGCGCCATCACTGTACCGCTAACAGCGCCAGATCCGAATGGCGCTTGAAAGGCGCGCCGAGGGTCCACCTTGCCAGGGCCCGTGCCGGGGGCCTGATATGGGAGCTTGCACCTCAAGAGGTGATCGAGGCGGGTTGGCGCCCGCCCCGAGGGACTACGACGGCCTCGAGCCAGAAGGGCTCCTCCTCGGCAAGAATAGGCGGTAGCCCCTCTCGGACGGTATAGGCCGGGAGGGGACCCGAGAAGGCTAACGGGCGTTCGAATCCCGAGGCGGCGTCGTCCCAGTCAGTGGGTCTGCGAGTTTCGCGTTGGTTTCGAGGGCCGGCACTTCCATCGGTAGCAGGGCGATTTAACGTATCATGGTTGGGTCCCAGGCAACGGAGGCAAACGCTGATGCGGTCCGAGACGGAGAAATGCTGCGCCACAGGAGCACGACGCATAGGGGCGCGCCCGTTTTCGAAGCGCCGCCCAGAACCGACATAACGCCAAACAATTAAGGTAAAACACAGTAGGAAACAACCGATGCCGTACAGATAGAAAAAGAACAGTCTTACGGGGTATGGCGCCGAAAGTGAACGAAAGATGAGTCGGTTTTGTAAGAATTGCGCACTACAAAAACTAGCGAGCAGGTGTTGCCTCGACGGGCGGGAGAAACAGAACTGAGTTGGAGGAGGAGTCGGTCGCTATTGAACGGCCGCCCTCACAGCATGACGCCACTCGAGGGCGGGCCGTTAGGGCAAACTTTTAAAAAAAAAAAAGTTTCCTGCGGCGGAGAAGCGCCATTCGCTTACACCCAGTAAGTAATGAATGGTGAAGATTGACAAGGGAAGATACTAGGTTCTGAGAGGGGAGGCGGGGGAGGTCAGAATACAGCAAGACTCCATTAGAAGAAACATTACTATGGTGAATAATTTTTTCTTCAAACAACATGAAGTCTTGATGTATTCTGACTTAACACAGACTACCAAGCAGTTCCCTATGGAGGAGGGAATGCAGAACCTACTTAGGGAACAGGCTCTGCAGTACTGCTGTGCAAAACCTAGCATGGCTCCTAGCCTGGATGTCCAGGGAGTAATGCTTAGTGAATGTATGTACTGTTTTCCAGGTGGCTGCTTTGCAGATCTCTAACAAGGGTATATCGCTGGCCGTATCCAGAGTAGCAGCTGTACCCCTAGTGGAGTGAGCCCTCAGGCCTGAAGGAGGTGTTTTCCCAATTTGTCATAGCAGGGAATTGTATACAAGAAACAATCCACCTGGCAATGGTTCTTTTTTCGTGGCAGGCTTGCTTTCCCCACCCTCGCCATAGGTGAGAAATAACTGAAGACAGTCATTCCTGTGAGCCTTAGTGTGCTCTAGCAATAGCCAGAGCTCTTTAACATCCAAGCTGTGGCCTTCTTTCACCTGAAGAGGAATGGTCAGTGAAAAACACAGGAAGAGACAGACTGGTTCAGATGAAAATCTGATACCACTTTGGGTAAGAACCTTCTACTGGTTCTTAGGACCACTTTATCCCTATGGAAGGATATGAAGCCAGGTTCCACTGACAAGGCCTGTATTTCACTAATCCTCCTGGCCGAAGTAATGGCTACCAGGAAAACAGTTTTCCAGGTCAAGTATTTCAGCTCAGCCTAAGCCATGAGTTCAAAGGGGGCTGCATGAGTTGTGCAATGCAGATATTAAGATCCCAAGCCAGGGTTGGTTCTCTAAATGGAGGGTCTGTATGAACCAGATCCTTGAAGAACATTTTAAACACATGATGAGAGGCCAGGGAAGAACCCTTCCTTGCTGAAAGGAAAGCAAAAATTGCTGCTAGGTGAACCTTTAGAGTTGTAGGCCTAAGGCCTAGGCCACTGAGGTGAACCAGATAATCTAAGACTGTGGAGATGCCTGCAGAATCAGGGACAATGCCTTTCTGAGAACACCACATAGTAAACCTCTTCCATTTGGAATCATAAGTCTTTCTAGTAGATGGATTGCTGGAAACCTTCAGGATATCCATGACTGCCTGAGAAAGATGCAGGTCTGCATATTCTAGCTCTGCAACAGCCAGGCCTTGAGATTGAGAGACTGGAGATCGAGATACCAGACCCTCCCCTGGGAAGAGGACAGAAGATTGTGTCTCTTGGGAAAGGACAGAGGACAAGACACTATCAGGGACAGGAGCAGAGGGTACCAAGGCTGCCTGGCCCAGTCTGGAGCCATTAGGATCACTGTGCAAGGCTGAGTTCTGATCTTGATCAGAATTCTGAACAGCAGAGGGGAATGGAGGGAAGGCATAGAGGAATCTGCCCTTCCAATCCAAAATCAGGGCATCCTGGGGCACAGTCCTCAGGAGTGGAGGTCTGCAACGGAACAGAGGGAGTTTATGATTGTCCAGGGCTGCAAAGAGATCTATCTCTGGAGTGCCCCATCTGGAGAAGATGATCTGCAGTATGAGGGGATTCAGGGACCATTCGTGATGTCTCTGGGATATTCTGCTCAGAGCATCTGCCAGTACACTGTCCTTCCCTGGAAGGTGAACTACTACTAGGGAAGCCTGAAGAGAACAGGCCAGAGACCACAGTTTCATAGCTTCCGTGCACAAGATCGAGGACCGAATGCCTCCTTGTTTGTTGATATACCACATTGTGGTCATGTTGTATGTTCTGACTTGGACCACCTTGTCCTTGACCAAGCCTGAGAAGCACTGAAGGCCCAGGAACACTGCCCTAAGATCCAGAAGGTTGATGTGAAGGAGAGACTCCTGTGGAGACCAGACCCCTTGGGCTGTCAGGGCCCCCAGGTGGGCTCCCCAACCTAGGAAAGAAGCATCCATAGTCAGAACTACTGAAGGAATTTGCGGGAGAAATGGGACTCCTTGTCTGAGACTGTCCTGATCCAGCCACCACTGGAGAGCTTGGACCACAGCCTGAGTCACTGGAACCAGTTTGGTAAGAGAATCCTTTTTCTGAGACCAGAAGGACCTTAGGTGAAACTAAATGTCCCTTATCTGGAATCTTGCTCCCTGCACCACTGCAGTGGAAGCTGCCATGTGGCCCAGAAGCTGGAGGAAGTGTCTTGCTGGGCGAGAGACCCGAGGTCGAAAAGATGAAGCAAGATCCACTAGAGCCTTCACCCTTGCCAGGGGAAGGAAAGCTTTTGCTTGTACAGTGTCCAAATCTATTCCTATAAAGGTGAGAAGTTGAACTGGTTCGAGGACAGACTTTGGAAGACTGAGAAGAAAACCCAGGGAACTGAGTTGGTCCTGGGTAGTTTGCAGAGCTGACTTTACCTGTGGAGATGACTGACCCACAATGAGCCGGTCCTCCAGATATGGGAAGATGGTGATACCCCGTCATCTGAGGTAAGCCACCACTACTGCAAGGCACTTTGTGAACACCCTTGGAGCTGATGTTAGGCCAAATGGCATGGCTCTGAATTGGTAATGGCCGGAAGGCAACACGAACCTGAGGTATTTTCTATGGGAGCACCTGATAGGGATATGGAAATTGGCATCCCTGAGGTCCAGAGATGCTAACCAATCTCCTGGCCTTAGAGAGGGAAGGATTATTCCTAGAGTTACCATTCTGAATTTGGGCTTTGAAATGTGCTTGTTCAAATACCTTAGGTCTAGGATGGGTCGCCACTCCCCTGTTTTCATTGGGGTAAGGAAGTACCTGGAGTACAGTCCTTTTCCCTTTTGCCGAGTAGGAATCTTCTCTATAGCTCTGAGAGCTAGAAGAGAGGAAACCCCTGCCTCTAGAGCCAGGGTTTCTGAGATTGATGCAGGTGGAAAAGACTTGGCCCTCTTTTTTGGAAACTTTTTGAAGCTGAGGGCCAGTCCCTGGCTTACTACTGTACTTCCAGGACCCACTTGTTTGAGGTCACAGACTTCCAGGCCTGGAAGCGGTAAGCCAGCCTGCCTCCTACTGGAATTGGGGAGCTGACCCGGGCTGACACATCAGGGTATCTGCTTGGCAGGAGCCGTAGACTGGGAGGAGGAGAAGGGAGCAGCCCTGCTCATCCCCCTCCTGCCCCTCCCTCTGAAGAACCCCCTCTGTGGAAAGGGAGAGGAGGCCTGGGCTTGGTAAAAAGGCCTGTGAAAAGGCCTGCCCCTGCCCCAGACGGCTGCTTTTGTGGAGTGGCTTGCCTTTCCTTGGCCTGTGCACTCCTGTATGTGGTCCTGTACTCATCCATTTTCTTCATGTAAGCCTCTGTTTGCTCCCCAAACAGAGAGCTACCCACTACAGGAAAATCCTTAGCCTTAGTCTGGGTATCTTGTGAAAGGCTAGTACATCTGAGCCAAGCATATCTCCAGAGAGACAGAGATGTCGCCATGACTCTAGATGCCACATCACTGGAGTCCACAGCAGCATGAAATTGCATTTTCGATGCCTCAATTCCATCAGCAGCCACCTTCTCCAGCTCTTTGGCTAGCTGGGGGGAGGCCTGTTTAGCCAGTTCCAGAACCGTATCCCATCTGGATTTCTGGTACCTGGCTGTGTAGGCCATATAATTAGCCTGCCTGAGTCCCAAAGAGGATGCCAAAAACTGTTTTTCGGCCATGGCATCCACTTTCCTCGAGTCCTTATCTGGGGGGGGGGGGTATGAAACCAAAGGAATGTTAGCCCTGTCACAGGCTGCTGCCTGCACTACCCCAACATGGCTGCTATCATTATAAAGGAACTCCATAGCTGAGCCTGATAACATATACCTCCTGTCCATTCTTTTGTCCGTAGGAGGTATTGAATTAGGAGTTTGCAAAATTTTGTGTGTCTGTTTCCCCAAGGACTTATGAAGAGGGACAGACAGCCTTTTGGACTCTGGGATATCCATCATTTCCACAAAATCAGGCTCTTCCTCCTCCTCTGCAGCTTCCACCAAGGGAAGTTGAAGGATTTTGGCCACCTTTTTGTAAAATAAAACGTGTGAAGGGGACTCAAAAGAGCCTGGGAGGAGAGACATCCGAGGGCCTGCCTGGGGAGATGTCTGGTTCAATGGACACATTCATACCCCACGGTCATCATCATCACCGGGATAATCTTAGTCTCCTTCCCACTCATAATAAGCATCTCGATCATAATCCAAAGGAGAAGGATCCGAACGAACCGACCGCCTAACTGGCGGTACCGGTTCGGACGGAACCGGTCTAAGCGACTGAACAATACTAATCGCTTTGGCTATTTCGTCCATGGTTGGAGAATGTGGTATAGAATCAGAACCGGTGGACTTAAGTTTTTGTGTTGACGGAACCGGGCACTTAGGGTCAGCTCTTCTTTTGCCCGAGGAGGTATTGCCTAGGTCAGTAAGCACCTCCTCAGGTTTGGCCGCAACCGAACCGGGCTGGCCATCCGGATCTACGGACTTCTCGGCCTCCCTTTCCTTCAGCCTATTCAGTCTCTTATCTAGAGTGGATTTAGGAAAGTTTTTACAAATTTAGCAGTCCGACTTGAGGTGGTCAAACCCCAAACAATAAACACAGATGAGGTGAGGGTCGGCCTTGGCAAAGGCCTCCCCAAACTCAGTACAGTGCTGGAACCCAGTGGGACCGGTTTTCTTTTTGGGTTTGTCAGACATGGCCAACCTACTAAATTACCCTATAAAAGCTTTCAAGCCAGGTAATGAAATAATCGATCGGTTACGAACCATATCACGGGTTTTGAAAAAGAACCAGAAAAGGCCCGGTTCTTTTGAAACAATTGATACCGGAACACCACTCTAATCCCAGAAAATTTTCTCAGATAACAGAAATAATACAAGGTCGGTTCCTAACCGGGCCGACTGGAAAGAAACTGAGGAAGAGAGTAATTTCCACACACACACTAGGAAAATAAACACAGTCACAACCTATCTACAGCACTACCTGTACTGTAGACAGAGGCTGGAAATCTGAAAAATAACAAACAGAACGGTTTAAACTGAACACTTTTTAAACTTTACTGAACCGAGCAGAGGAATCTCTGGAGCGACTTCACTGTTAGGCGGAGTAAAGAATCTGACGGTTACACTGGGAAGTACCACAGACAGAGGTTTGAAAACCTAGCTCGAGCTCAACGATCTAGGCTCCTGCACAGAGTTTAACTCCTTACTCTCCGGGGCAGTTCAAGTGCTGGGGCTAACTGCTTTAAGTCAGAATACAGCAAGACTTCATGTTGTTTGAAAAAAGGAAAAGATATAAGAAACAAAAAGAGGAATAAGTGGCTGAGAGGACAGAAGAAGGAAAGCGCAGAATCAAAGGGGATTGGAAGGGGCCCCAATCTTTGGGAAGAAGGAAAGGGAAAAAGAAGGGAAGGAAGAAACATTTTTACTGGGAGGGGAGAGGACAGTACCAACCGACTTGTGACCTGGATTCCAAGGATTTAACTGAATGGAGGAGTCAGTCAGAGAGCTTGGCAAGACAGGCAAGGTCTCAGGTCAAGAGAATGGACTGAACAGGTAAAACTCCCGGCAAAGAACGACGTCCCAGGAAGAGTCGTAAATTGAAGACAGGAGGGAGTCCAGGAGCCGAGGTATGTCCTCTCCCCTAACCAACCAAAAAGAAGAGAGGGAGACTTCAAAGGAAGAACCCCCTCTCAAAGAAATGTAGAAAGGGATTAGTCCCAAAGGACATGGGGAAGGGGAGAAGAGAGAGGGGGCTGCAATCCAATATCCCATCCTAAGAAGGGGTGGAAGCCAAAGGCGATGAGGAAAAAGCCCCCAACCCCGACCTCCCCATAGCATCTGAACTGCAAAGGAGTCCCCTGTATGCCATGAGGTCCCCCCAATCCTAGCCATAGGAAGGAAGAGGGGGAAGAGAGGGCACACAGAGAGAGGGACCCAGAGACTGAGGCTCCAGGGGGATGGTGGGCGGGATTTTGTGATGAATGGTGAAGATACACAAAGAGATCAAGAATTACGGTAGGTATGTAATTTTCATATCTTATCTGTGTCAATCTTCACCATTCATCACAGTTGGGTGAGTACCGAGCCCCCGGAAGGTGGCTCAATATGACCCTAAGGGACTAAGCCCCTTAGCCCCCAGTTGGGGGAAAACACTGGAGGATAGAACCCTTATGGACCTGGCAAGGCCTGAGACTGGGGAGAGGGAAACGGGAACCCCCCCCCACGGAGGGGGAAGGAAGGCGCTCCGACAGATGTAGTCTTACCCTTCGGGAGAAAAGGTGGGTTCTCCGGTATGCAGAGGAAATCACCCTTTGCCAGGCTCCGGGTGACAACCTGGAAAGACGAAGTTGCGCCGATCTCCTAATGCAGATCTCTGTTCCTACGACTCTGGAAACTATCTCGGTGTCGTAGGATGCCCTCGCTTGGTGCCTTTATAGCTTCAGGCCCTGAGCAGAGAGAGCGATGGCCTGTCTGGTTACCTCAGCATCAGGCAAGGAGGCTAGGAGTTGACCCAGCCTGGACCGCAAGAACCTGTCATAGGTTGCATAGTGGGCCTGTTGTGCTGCAATGGATAACAAGATCCGTGCTGAGTAAAAGACCCTCTTACCCCAGAAATCAAAGTCCACAGAATTTGAATCTGGGGGCCGGTCATGGATAGGGGTGCGAAGCCCATCAGGAGTGTCCAGTTGCGTCAAGCCCAACTGGGGGTGAGGCATATGACCTGGAGACTCCGGGGCAGTGCAATATCTCAAGCATAATGCCCTAGGGGCTGAAGCATGGGAGAAGGGATGATGCCAGAAGCGCAGTGATGCTTCCTGAAAGGGAACAGGCCAGGCGGGAACCACCAGGTTAGCCGCACTGTACTCGCCTAGGAAGGCACGCGCCACGTGCTCCATATTGCTTTCTGATCCAGGTGTTATCCAGAGATCCTCAATCATCCTCGAAGGAAGCGCTGATATGAGGCAAGATCAGTGGCAAGGGGAATATGGATGGAGGTTTCCTCTCCCTGCAAGGAGGAGGAGGATGAAGAAGTGGACGAGTCCGAAGATTCAGAGGGTGGCTGCTCAGGGGAAGGGTGGAACACCCACTCATCCATAACCCTAACATAAGGGGAAAAGTGAGCGGCCGGCCCCTGAATTGTTCCCAGGTCTAAGGTCCCTTAGGATCGGCAATACCTGGGAGAGGAGGGGGAGGAGGCAGAGGAATAGGGGCCAGGTCCTTCACAGAAGAAGAAGGATTTCCTCTGCCTGGGCAAGAGGGCTGAGCAGAGGCTCCCGACAGGGAGGAAGACCCCGAAAGCCCAACAGCCAAAAGTCGATCAACCTCTCTGGAATTGCTTCGACCGTGCTCTGAGGGGGCATCCCCCCCTTGTGAGGTGACCAGAAGGACAATCCCTAGCCTCTAAAGAAGAGTACCCTCTCAAGGAGAGAGAAGGGGAAGGGCGAGCATCCGCAGAATGGCTCCTCCCCGAACCCGGGAGGGTCCTAAAGAGAGGCCGCCATTCAGAAGTCACGCCCCTCAACCCCTCGGACACTGAAAGAGTGCTCTGCCTCTTTACCACCAGCCTAAGCAGCTGGCAACTCCGAGCAGTCCCTGAGACCACCTAGGATGCAGCACCCTCCCCTTCCACGGGTGCTCCGGGCTGCCCTAAAGTTGGGCTGTCTAGGCACACCGCAGCAGGTGGTGCCCCAATTGAGAGGGCAGAGGATCCCCTGACTCCAGGCTGCACAGCAACGGCCACCTGAACCTCTGCCTGCTGGTCAGTGCCACTGACCCCAGAATTGGGAAAAACTGCACGCTCCCCAGAGGGAGGCTGAGTGGGGGCCATTGAAATGACCATTGAGGGGTCAACAGACTCCGAGGAGTCTGGAGGCCAGTCTGGATCTGACCCAGAATCCCCCTCCGAAAAGGTGGAGACTGAGGTCCGATGCCAGACCACCCACTGACCCCTGCCTGTTCCTGGGCCATGAGAAGTGCCAATCTTAGCCCCAGCAACGCGGTTGTCGCCGACCTACCTATGGTTCTGTGAATGGCACCAGAGACAGGGACGGCACCAACCATGACACCAAACCTGGAATCAGCACCAGTCACAGTGCCATCCTCCTCCCTGGCACCACGAACAGCACCGGAACCAGAGATAGCGCCGATGCCGAGCTCCTCCCTGGTGCCGCATCCAGGGACAGTGCCACCCATGGCACTGCCACCAGCCACAGTGTCACAAACGGTGCTGGAGCTGGAAACGGCACCGCACCAGTCTCGGTGCTGAGAATGGTGCCAAGACCAGAAACTGCCGCAGAAGAATCGGTCACACCTCCCACTATCAGCGCTACAAATGACGCAGAGAGGCAAGCCCAGCGCTGACCATGGCGCCGTCCAGGCCTCCGGCACCGCAAGAGATGCCAAAGCCCGACACAGCACCAGCGGACGGGCGCCGAACGGGAGCCCCAGGATGCAACACCGAGGTGCCCTCGCCAGAAGAGGCAACTGCTAGGGTGGTGCCTCTCACCATCAAAAGGAATGGATTGGGTCTCCTGCACTGCAGAATGGGCCCCGCCATGGCAAGACTAGGAGAGATGGAGGCCTCCTCCTCCGCCGTCCATATAGAACTGGGAGGAGATCCACAGGAAAGGTCAAGCGACCGTGTCTTGGCCTTACGAGTGCGGGCCCATCCCCTGAAAGTCAGCAGCGCTCGCCCCACTTTTCATGCGTGCAATTCGACACCTCGGAGGTCCTTGGAGTAGCAGGTGTTGCACAAATCCATGTCGTGAGAAGGACCAAGACAGATGAGACACCGATCATGCTGGTCAGAGACGGAGTAACGGCAGTCGCAGGGGCACAGACGCATGGGAGGCTGCCCCGCCTTCGACAAATTTTTGCCTCCCCCACCAGACATGATCTACTGATAAAATAACACAAAAACAGTACCCGACATCGCTGAAATAAAACAAAGGAACAGTCTTACCGGTCAGCGGCATTGAGTAGTGGCAATACAGAACCGACGGGACTTTCGATGCTGTAAGCTGAGCGAGAACTAGGCAGCAGCTTGTGTTGCAGTTTTCTTCAGCAAGCTCCATACAAGATTCAACCTCTACAGTGCGAGACGAAGAACTGGCGAGGGGGCGGCACCGACAGCAGTCAACGGCCAACCCACAAGTGCCACGTTGTACGCCGCTCGGTGGGTGGCGCCGCCACTATAGCTGCTCCGCCCATGAAAAAAGAGACTCCGCAGGGTTCTGACCTCTGGCCACAACCCAACTGTGAAGAATGGTGAAGACTGACACAGATAAGATCACCACAATAAGAGAGAACTCAGTTACAGAGCAGAGTCCCTCCCCTGATAACATCCCGTCTGAGCTCGGGTCCAAACAATTACAATTTACTCTATATAGCAGTCACACGATCAGCAGTGGATTTTTTATGTATATTATTAGATCTTCAATCAGTCACAATATTCTATGTAAACGAGGCAAAGGGATGCCAAACAGAGCAGGATGCGTGTGACTGTGTGTGTGTGTGTGTGTGTGTGTATATACACACACACACACACACACACAGTTGTAAACTCATCCCATTAATTAAATTAGCAAATAGTCCATTTGCTCATATTACATGTAATGCTCCGTCCCTCATTCTGAACCATGTTCTACGCCATTACTGGAGTGGCACACTCATGCAAAGCCATGTCTGTTGTCATTTAGCTGTAGACCTACCTCCTCTGTTTAGCAGGAGGAGCAGTTTCTCAGTAAAGATCTTTACATTTGGACGCTTGGCTAGTGTTGACATGATGACATTGCTTGAAGGGACTAGAGAGAGAAAAAAACAAACAAGGTTAACATATGCCTCAGTGTCGGGGTGTAGCACTTTGGAAGTACTGTCGACATTTCTGTGCGGTATGCTGCATTCACTGTGATGGTGATCATTTCAGCCTTGTAAACATAGCTACTGCTAGCCTACAAAGCTTGCTCAGAGGAGCAGATCAGCGATGCAGTTTTGCTGTTAAATGCAGATTTTTTTTTTTTTTTTTTTGTGTGGGGGGAGCATGAAAAAAGTGCAGGATCCAAAGACTATTGAAGCAAAAACTGAAAATTACGTACCTACCATAATTCTTGATCTTCTTGGACAAGTCTTCATCAATCATTCATACTGTTGGGACTATGCCGGAGGCACTAGGACCCAGCGGAAGCCCAAAAACATGCAAATGTCCGAAAACTGAAAACAGACATCAACAACCTGGACACAAAAGTGCTTTAATAAAAAAAAAATAAAAAAAAAATTTGGTAAGACAACTGAGAACAGAGCCCTTCTCCTGACAGGTGAACCAGGAGGAAGGGTAGGAGCCTGAGGATGCTAAAGGACTCCTTGGAAGAAAGAAGATTATTATGGCGAGTAATTTTTCTTCTTACCCCAACAGTCCTTTAGCATCAGTAACAATAGCAAACGACCAAGCAGTACCAAGTGGGAGGCAGGCAGAGAACCTACTTAGGAAAAAGGCTCTGCAGATTTGGCATCAGATCTGAACTGCACAATGTAAACGGCAGTGCTTCACGAAGATGTGCACAGATTTCCAGGTAGGTGTTTTGCAGACATCCAGAAGGGGTATGTCCCTTGCTGCTGCCACAGAGGCTGCAGTGCCCATGGGGGAAGAGGGCCCTAAGCCCCACAGGAGTTTGATGACCAGACTTTTCGTAGCAGAATCTAATACAAGAGACCAAACAGCAGGAAATAGCTCTCTTGGTAGCTAGTCTTCCTCTGCCTACATCCCCGTAGGTGAGGAACAACTGAGTGGAAGAGCCTATGGACTGCTTAGAACGCTCTAGGTAGTAAAATAGAGATCTTTTGACATCCAAGCTGTGCAGCTTTTGCTCACCAGGAGTGGATTTCTCAGTAAAAAAGATAGGCAGTGTAATGGACTGGTTTTAGGTGGAACCCTGAAACCACCTTAAGCAGAAACTTCCTACAGAGCTCAATTTTATTGTCGTAAGGAATGATGCAATTAGGCTCGGTGAACGGGGCCTGTACCTCCGAAATTCTCCTGGCAGAGGTAATGGCCACTAGGAAGACCTAACTTCAGGTCACAAACTTGATATGTGCAGTGGCCACAGGCTCAAAGGGTAGTTCCATAAGCCTGGTAATGCAGAGATTCAAGCTCCAAGGAGGAACGGGCTCCCTGACTGGAGGCAGGCGATGCAAGAGGCCCTTGACAAACTGTTTGAATATGGTGTGGGAAAAAAATGGACTTCTTTCTTTCCCACTGAAAAATAAGCTGAATTGCAGCCAGGTGTAGCTTGAGGGAAGTAGACACCAGAGGGTGTAGACAGAATGAGAAGGGACCTGCAGAAACTTGAAGAATGGTCAGGGGTTTGGCAGTTGAAATTCAATGCAAAGAAGTGCAAGATAATGCATATGGGGCACAAAAACCCTGGCACAATATATCAGTTGGGGGGGTGAGGATATAGCATGCACCAAGCAGGAAAGGGATCTTGGGGTTATCATCTCTGATGACCTCAAGGTAGAAACAGTGTGACAAGGCAGCAGGTAAAACAAATAGGATGCTGGGATGCACAGGCAGGGGCATCACCAGCAGGAAAAGGAGGTCATAATTCCACTATACAAGACACTAGTGAGGCCCCACCTGGAGTACAGTGTACAGTTCTGGAGACCATACCTACGTAAGGACATAGACAGGGTAGAGAAGGTTCAGAGGAGGGCAACAAAGATGGTGCATGGATTGCATCACAAGTCCTATGAAGACAGGTTGAAGGAACTGAACATGTACTCCCTGGAGGAGAGGAGGGAGAGAGGGGATATGATAGAGACATACAAGTATCTTACAGGGAGGAATAGGGTGCAGGAAATATAGGTTACTCGCCTGTAACAGGAGTCCTAGGAATGGTATATGTTGTTCATCCACACTGTCTGGCAGGTATCCTTGCCGCTTTAAATCTTGCCGGAAGGTCTTCAAGCTGGCTCCTCCCACCCACCCGGGTGGTAAAACTCTCGGCTCCGCCCCATGACGCCAGATCTGGCCGCTGGAAGCTCAGGTTGTGCGTCGAGCCGGGAGATGGTCGGTCAGGTGTGGATGAACAACATATACCATTCCTAGAACTCCTGTTACAGGTGAGAACCTGGCTTCTAGGGACATGGATATGTTGTTCATCCACACTGTCTGGCAGACTCCTAGCAGTTCTCCGGAGGAGGGAGGCAAGGCACACCCCTACTTAGGGAATAGAGACTGGAGAACCAAGGCCCCAAAACCAGCATCCCGGCGTGACTCAAGGTCGATGTGGTAATGGGTGATGAAGGTGTGTGCTGACTTCCAGGTAGCAGCCCTGCAGATTTCCTGGATAGGGACGTCCCTGGAAGCAGCCACCGATGCAGCAGTATGGCGGGTAGAGTGAGCTCTTATCCCTCTGGGAGGCTCCATGCCCGCCAACTTATAGCAGAGATCTATGCAGGAGGTGACCCACCTGCCTATCGTCCGCTTGGCTGCAGGTATGCCAGGTGCGGCTTCAGCGTAGGTGACAAACAGCTGGCGAACCTCTCCCGATTTCAGCCATGCGCTCCTTATAGTAAGCGAGCCCTTCTAGGTCCAGAGTATGGAGCCTATCTGTACGGCCTCCCGAGGTGTGACTGGGGTAGAACACGGCAGAATCAACACCTGGTTAAGGTGAAACTCCGACACCACCTTCGGAAGGAATTTGGGTGGGGGCGCAGGACAACCTTCCCTGTGGAAGACCAGGTAAGGAGACTCGGTGCAGGCGCCTGGAGCTCTCCCATCCTTCTGGCTGATGTGATAGCCACCAAGAAGGTGGTCTTCCACGACAGGTGAGAGAGTTCACACCTGTGCATTGGTTCAAATAGCTTGCCCATGAGCTTTGCCAGTACCAGCAGTAGATCCCACGGAGGTGGAGGTTCTCGCACCGGACAGGAAATGTGATCAAGGCCTTTGAAAAAACGCCAGACCACCTTCTCCTGCGCCACCGACTGCTTCCGATGCCCACGCCCGGTAAGCAGAGATGGCTGCCAGGTGCACCTTAAGGGTCGTCGACCTAAGCCCTTGCTGAGAAAGGGACCACAGGTAGTCCAATATGCTCGCCGAGGAAGGGTCCAGGCTCTTGCCCTGACACCAAATGGAAAATCTTTTCCATTTGAAGGCGTAGCATTTTCTGGTCAGCTCCTTATGGGACGCCTCAACTACGTTGAGGACCTCGTCGGAAAGACCCAAGGCCTGGAACTCTAGCCGCTCAGAAACCAGGCAGTCAGGTGCAGGGATTGAAGGTCCGGATGGAATACCTTCCCCTGATTGACTGAGAGCAGGTCCGGGCGAGCTGGAAGCTGCCTCTGGAGCCTGGAGCTGAGGCTGAGGAGATCTGGGTACCAACTGGCGGGCCAGTCTGGAGCTATCAGAATCACCCGCGCCTTGTCCCTCCTTGCTTTGAGCAGCACCTTGTGCATCAAGGGAACGGGGAAAGGCGAGAAGAGGCCAGGGTCCACTGCCTCGAGAGGCATCCTGCAGCGATCCCTGCTGAGGCGGGCATGGAACAGCCTCAGCCGCATTCTCCTGGAGGCAAACAGGTCCACCTGAGGTGTGCCCCAATGGGAGAATAGATCTTGTGCTACCTCCGGCAGGAGAGACCACTCGTGGGACGCAGCCCCTATCCGGCTTAGGGCATCGGCCAGGGTGTTGGAGGCTCCTGCCACATGAATGGCTAGGAGATCCGCCTCCAGGCTGCGCACGAGTGACCAGATGCGGAGAGCTTCCTTGCATAGAAGCATGGAGCGCGTCCCGCCCTGGCGGTTTAGATAGTACATGGTCGTGGTGTTGTCCGTCTGGACCTGGACCACTTGACTCCGAAGAAACGGAGCAAAGGCGGTGAGAGCTAGGCGGACCGCTTGGAGCTCCAGCAGGTTGATGTGGCATTGGGACTCCCTCGGGGACCAGAGGCCGTGCGCTCGGTGTTCCCCCAGATGGGCACCCCAACCCATCAGAGAGGCATCGGTCGATAGAGAGACCGTCGGCTCGGGGCGGACAAACGGGATGCCCTCCTGCAGATGAACTGGAGCAGTCCACCACTGGAGGCGTTCCCACATCCCTAGGTTACCGTCACTAGCTGGTCCAATGGATGCAGCGTTGGGACCACTGGCTGGCCAGCCCCCACTGAAGGGGGTGCATGTTCCAACGGGCCCAACGGACCATGCTGGTACAGGCTGCCATGAGACCCAGGAGGCACAGGAAGTCCCGGGCAGGGCGCAATTGCCCAACCAGAAATGATTGGGCAAAGGAGGAAAGAACCTCGACCCTGTCCGCCGGGAGCCGTGCCCTGGCTCGAAGAGAGTCGAGCTCTACCCCGATGAAAAGAATCACCTGCTTTGGCTCGAGCTCTGACTTGGCCTCATTGATGAGGAGGCCGACCTGAGAGCAAACCTGGAGGGCCAGATCCACCTCCTGTCTGAAGGGGGCTGCAATCAGCCAATCGTCCAGGTAAGGGTAAACCCGGACCCCTTGGCGCCGAAGGAATGCTGTCACCACTGCCATGCATTTGGTGAAGACCCTGGGAGCTGGAGATAAGCCGAAGGGCATGGCTTGGAACTCGAAAAGGGATCCCTCCGCTCGGAAGCGAAGGAACCTTTGATGGGACGGACGGATAGGGACGTGAAAGAACGTGTCCTGTAGGTCCAGAGAGCAGAACCACATGCTGTGTTCCAAGGATGGTATTATCTGAGCCAGAGTGACCATCCTGAAGGTTCGAGACCTTAGGAACTTGTTTAGGTCGTGTAGGTCGAGAATGGGGCGCCAGCCCCCCGTCCGTTTTGGAACCAGGAAGTACCTGGACACGAACCCCGGGTTTGTGGGAGGATCCTCCACATCTCTTATCACCTCCTTCTCGAGGAGGAGAGCGATGTCGGCTCGGTGAGCTGACAGCGAGGCTTCGGACCCCGAGGCCCCCCGAGGTGCGACGGCTCTGAAGGGTGGGGCCTGCTTGAACTCCAGAGGCAGGCCCTTTCCTACCACTTCCAACACCCACCGGTCTGTGGTAATAGCAGACCAGGCGGAAAGGAAGAACCGGAGCCGTCCCCCCACGGGGGGAACCTGGGGTGAGGTGACGAGGTTGGCGGCGACACCCCTCAACCCGTCACTGTGCAGGCTTGGAGGAGGGACCGGCCGAGGGACCACCTGGGCCTTTACCTCCCTGCTTCCTGGAGGAGGAAGCCGCAGGCTTGGGTTTGGGATGCCAAGAGCGAGCCTGCTGGCCCTGGTGTTGCTGGGCCGGACGTGCCGGGGGTGCAGATGGACGAAAGGGCTTGGGTTGCGGTCTGCGGCCCTTGTCCCTCTGAGCGGATGAGACCGAGTCCAAGGTGGCATTGGACTTTTCGATCCTCTGGAGGTAACCTTCCACTCCAGGGCCGAAGAGGTCGGTCCCCAGGAAGGGGCCATCCATCAATTTGTGCTGGGTATCCGCTGTGAAGGTGGATATCCTCAGCCATGCCCGACGGCGCATAGCCACTGCGGCCGCAACTGACTTGGCGCATGAGTCTCCAATGTCCAGAGCAGTCTGAAGTTGCTGCTTGGCCACTGCCCTGCCCTGGTCCCGCATCTGCCTAACCGTGGTCTGCAGGTCAGCCAGGAGATGAGGGACTACCTTGTCCAGGAAGCCCAACAAGGCATGGGAGAAATGTGCCATCAGCACGGCCGAGCTTGCCTGACGAAGGCCAAGGGAGGACGCAGCATAGACTTTTCGCCCGGCATAGTCCAATTTCTTGGACTCCTTGTCGGGAGGTTTGTCCACGTCTCTAGCGTTTCCGGCACGCCGGAAAACGCTGTCGGTAACTAACCCCTCGGCTGAGGGATGTTCCGAGAAACCAGACAGGGAACTGGTAGGGACCGCATACTTCCTGGCCATCCTGGCCAAAGGCGCAGGGCAGGAGGCGGGGCGCTGCCAGAGCTCCAAGGCTGGGCCCACAATGGCCTCAGCCACAGGAAAGGCCTCCGTAGGGGAATCCCCTCGGTCCAATATCTCCGTGAGGGGATACTTGGCCCGCTTGGATACGGGCTCGAGCTGCATCCCGGTGGACTCCGAGATGAGCCTGAGTAAACCCAGGAAGGACGAAGGGCTGTCGTCCAGCGACTGACCTCCAGAGGACTCCAAGTCCACTCGCTTGGAGAAAAGGGAGGAATCGTCGTCGGACTCAGAAGAGTCCGCAAAGAACTGCCTCAGGCCTGAGCCACCCTCCACCTGCCGAGGGCGATCGGGAGTAAGGGTGACCGACAGCCTATGGGGCAGACCCTGAGCTGACCAAGAGTTCTTGGTCGGAGCCCCAAACAGCGACTGTGGAGGCGGAGGTTCCACCGGAATCGGTGGGGCAGCTGGTTTTGGCCAAACAACCGGCCTGGGAACAGGCTCCTCGGGTAAAGCGAGGGGTTGTTTCAGCCACTCCCGGTGACAACCACTTAATGGCGGGAAAAGCGGCAGGCGTTGGCTTGTTCGGGTCAGAAGGCATCATTGCCACATGAGGTCTCGTATCGGACGTAACTTCATGTGAAGCCTAACTCATCCGAGGAGGAGGACGAGCAGCGGCGCCGCTTACTGCGGTGCCGAGACCGAGACTGCCTATGATGGCGGGATCGGCTGGACCATGAAGAAGTCTGAGACCGAGACCGAGAACCTCGGCCTTTCCGAGGACGGTGCGGGGAGGGGACGGGTGGAACTGGCTCCTCCCTCGGCTCGGAGGGTTCGCCCGAGGGCTCCGGAACCGGAGGCACTGGCAAGCCAGCGGGATCCTCAACTCCCACCGGGGGAACCGGGAAGAGGGGATTTTCGGCTTCGCCGGTCGACAACCCGTCCAACGGGTCGAGAAAGATCTTGACTGTGTCGATGGGAGTCTCGGTCAACTGACCTGACGGGGACACCATGAGACCAGTGGCCGAAGCTGAACGATCAACCGAAGTCGATGGCCGACAACTCGGGGAGAAGGATCTTTCCCGCTCCCAAGAGCGTCGACAGAGGGACTTACCCTTGTCTTTCTTCTTGGACCAAGAAGAAGGTCCAGCAGACGTTGGTCCCTCTCCTCTAGTGGAGAGGGACAGACAAAGCTCCTTAAAGGAAGCTGTGTAAGAGGAACCCAGGGAGAGTGGGATAAATGCCGCGGTCGTGGAAGATGCGGCCCGCGCCGCCTCCTCTTCGAGGGCGATCATCTGCTCTAGCTGATCCGCCGAGCCCACCACCAGGGAAACCGCCGACCGGGCCTCTTTTGACTTTAACAGAGGAAAACGTTTCTCGGGGCGCCCCAGTTGTAAACGGGCAGCACGGTCTTCGAGGACGTAGGCTGAGAAGGAAGAGCACAGGTCGCAAGCCTGCGGGTCGTGCTCAAGGCCTAAACAGTAGACACACGTGGAGTGCGGATCCGTCTGAGACATCTTCTGCCCGCAAGGGCACTGCCGAAAACCGGGAGTCGATTTGTCCATCGCAACCGTGAGGGATAGAAGACCGAAGTCTATAATGCAAAAAACTTTTAAATTCGGAAAACCGAAGAATTAGGAACCAGTCTTATACGCAGAGCGTTAAGGAGGGAACCTGAGCTTCCAAGCGGTAAGGAAGATCTGGCATCATGGGGTGGAGCCGAGAGTTTTACCACCCGGTTGGGTGGGAGGAGCCAGCTTGAAGTCCAAGCGGCAAGGATACCTGCCAGACAGTGTGGATGAACAACATATCCATGTCCCTAGAATACACTATTTTTAAGTGAAAAAGATGTTCCAGGACTAGAGGACATGGGATGAAGTCGGAGGGAGGACGATTCAGAGGAAACATGAGGAAGAATTTCTTCACGGAACGGGTGGTGGACAAGTGGAACACCCTGCCAGAGGAAGTGGTGGGGGCTGAAACAATCACGGGATTTAAGAATGCATGGGATAGACATAAAGGAATTCTGGAGGTCAGGGTTAAGGGGCAACAGACTTCTAGGAAAACATAAACTGAACTTACAAGCTCAAATGGGCAGACTGGGTGGGCCATAGGCCCTTATCTGCCGACACTGTCTATGTATCTATGAAGAGTTTCAAGCCTGATGCCTGCAGATGTACTAGGTAATCTAGCAGCTGAGGGTCTGCTGCTGTAAGAGGACTGACCTCTGCATAAGTCTTTTTTGTTTTAGTTCCGAGTACTGAGAGGATGGAAACTCTAATTCCTCAAGAACCAGGCCTTGAGGTGAAGAAAGTGTATGTCTGGATAATGCACACCTGTCTGAGGAAGGGTCAGCAGAGAGTGAGTTGGTGGCAGGCGAATGGGCCTGCTACAGGATAGTGAGGGAAAGGAGAGGGTATCAGGCGTGCCTGGGCCAATCCAGAGTCACCAGAATTATTGATGCAGGCTGTTGTCTGAGTTTCTGCAATACCCTGAGTATCAGGGGAAGGGGAGGGAATGCATATAGGAACCTCCCTGACCAGTACAAGATCGAGGCATCCAGGGGAAGCGTTCCCTGGACTGGGGGCCTGTGACAGTACTGGGGAAGCTGGAAGTTGAGGGCAGAGGCAAACAGATCCACTTCTGGTGTGCCCCCCCCCAAAAAAAAAACACTGTGCTTGTACTTGCTTGCTCTGAGTCCATTCACTCTGGCCTTGACTGATGCAACTTAGAGCACCTGCCAGGATATGTACCTGCCTGGGAGGTGAATAGCCGAAAGGCTGAATCCCAGGAAGGAGGCGAGAGACCAGATCTTCAGGGCCTCCAAATAGAGTATTCCTGATCTGGCACCACCCTGCTTGTTTGTGTAAAACATTGCAGTGGTGTCTGTTTGACTTTGTACAGTCTGTCCTTTTATGACAGGAGCAAATGCTTTGAGAGCTAGAAAGAGTGCTCAAGAGTTCCAAAAGATTTATTCATAACTGTGACTCTTGAAGAGTCCAAGTGCCACTTACTGAGGCACTGTCCAGATATGCTCCCCACCCCAGGAGAGAGGCGTCTGTGGTGATCACCTTTGTGGGATGTGGAGCCTGGAAGAGAATCTCTGCTGCCAGATTTGCAGGGTTCTTCCACCAAAGCAGAGTCTGAAGGAACTGCTCTGTCACAGATATCGGCTTTGAAAAATTGTTGCTTTTTGAGACCAGCAAACTCTACGGTAGGCTTGTAGGCATCACATCCTGTACCCGAACCCTGGGACCACTGCAGGCATTGAAGCCATGTGTCCCCATAGCCTGAGGAAATGTCAAAGTTAAGTGATTTGCTCAGGATCACACCATATACTGTACAAGTGGGAGTTGATAATTCAAACCTAGTCAAGCGCCTGCTGGCTGGTCTTGCTGTCCCTGGATGAAAGAATCTGCCACTGAGGAAAAGTTTGAATCCTTTCTGGGTGTCCAGCTGAGCTCATATGAAGGTGAGTAGCTGGGAGGGTTCTAGGTGAGACTTTTAGATTTACCAAGTAACCCAGAGACTCCAGAGTGAGCCCTGTAAGGGAAAATGACTCATTGACCAGATAAGGAAACTTTGGCACTATGAGCCAATCGGCACAAAACGTGTAGCTAGAGACACCCAGCTTCCTGAGGTGCGCTGCTACCACTGCCAGGCACTTTGTAAAGCCTATAAGGGCAGAGAATAGCCGAAGGGCCGCAGCAAGCCCGCAGGGGGTTTAAACCTGAGAAACTGCATGTGAGACTTCTTTATGGGTATATGGAAAAAAAGGGGGTCCTTTAGATCCAGGGAGGCTAGCCAGTCACCCTGCAGTAAGGACTGTATGACTAGTGACAGAGAGACCATCCTGAATTTGGGTTTTAACAGCAAGATAGGTCGCCACTCCCCAGTTTTCTTTTATGTCAGAAAGTACCTGGAGTAGAGGCCCTTGCCCTTTTTCATGGGCCGGGACCCTCTCCACCACTCACAGAGCTAGAAGGTTTGTATCTCCAACTCCAACAGCAACACCTGTGTTGGGGGTAGAGGCTTAGACACCCGGGTACACCTGAGGTCTGTTCACTTCAGAGATAGACTACAAAGATGCTGGCTGGATAGAGGTGGCCCTTTGTTGGCCCATTCTGCCCTACCATCTAAAAGCACCCCTGTACTGAGAGAAGTCAGTGGGTAGGGAATGTAAGGCCTGGGGAAAACACATCTGCCCCTACTGCCCTCGGGTGGAATTTCCTCGGGGTAGTAGGCTTAGGTTTAGCCAAGAGGCCTTGATGAAGTTAGTTGTTCTGGAAACGAACATTATGACTTGATCAAAGGGAAAGTCCACGGCCTCAGACTGGGTGACTGGGGTTAGACCATTAGTTCTAGGCCAGGCAAGTGCCTTGGAAAGATGGCATGGGCCATGGCTCTGGATCTTTGTTGTCGTCTGCCATGTGGAATTGGTACTACATAGCTTCCAGGGCAGTTTTTGCTGTATCCACCAGCTCCTGTACCATTGTACCAAATCTCTTGCGGGTAATGGCCAGGACAGAATTCCACAGTGCTTGCTTATAGCTTGCTATGAAATCTAATTTTCTGGGGTCCTTGTCGAGGGTTAAGGAGGACAAGGAGAACCCCAGCTTTCTTGCAAGCTGCCTACTGCATTTTACTCTCATGGCTGGGATGAAAAAATTACTCACCTTAGTAATTATATTTCTTCTAATGGAGTCTTGTTGTATTGTGACAATTGCAGTTAGCTCCAGCACTGGAACTGCCCCGGAGAGTAGAGGGTTAAATTTCTATGCAGGGCATAGAACGTTGAGCTCGAGCTCAGTTGAAGACTCTGTCTGCAGTGCTTTGAAACCAAACCATTAGATTATTACGAGCTAAAACTCACTGACCTATATATGTGGGAAATTGAAAATTTCTACTAGCCAACTGGCGACAAAAGGTTTTTAGATTCCCAAAAGAAGACTCAAGTCAGGAAACCCAAAAATGAAAAAAACAGGTAGTAAAGCATGAAAAGATTACTAAATAATAAAACAAAGCACCCACATCAAAAGGAAGTGTGCTGAAGACACCCCTGGGGTGCAACACTGCACCTGCCCACCCACTTCTCAAAAAACAGGTTCTGAGAAGGGAGGCAGGGAGGGAGGTCAGAATACAGCAACACTCCATCAGAAGAAACATAATTACTAAGGTGAGTAATTTTTTCTTCAAACAACATGAAGTCTTGCTGTATTCTGACAATTGCAGACTACCAAACAGTACCTCCATGGGGGAGGGAGAGAACCTACTTTGGGAATAGGCTCTGAAGTACTGCCGTGCCAAACCGAGCATCACTCCGAGCCTGGATATCCAGAGAGTAATGCTTGGTAAAGGTATGGACTGTTTTCCAGGTGGCTGTTTGGCAAATTTCTAGCAAAGGAATATCCCCGGCAGCAGCCAGAGAAGCAGCTGTACCTCTAGTGGAATGAGCCCTCAGGCCCGAAGGTGGAATTTTTCCTAGTTTCTCATAGCAGAATTGTATACAGGATACAATCCACCTGGCAATAGTTCTCTTGGTGGCAGGTTTGCCCTTACCTACTTCCCCATAAGTGAGGAACAATTGGAGGGAGTCAAACATGTGACCCTTTGTACATTCTATGTAGTAACTAAGGGCTCTTTTAACATCTAAACTGTGGAACCTCCTCTCTCCTGAGGAAGAGTGATCAGTGAAGAATACAGGAAGAGACACAGACTGGTTTAAATGGAAATCCGAAACCACTTTGGATAAGAACCTCCTATTGGTTCTAAGGGCCACTTTATCTCTATGGAATGAAATAAAGTGAGGCTCTACTGACAGAGCTTGCAATTCACTGATACGTCTGGCAGAGGTAATAGCTACCAAAAACACAGTTTTCCAAGTCAAGTATTTAAGCTCTGCTGAGGACATAGACTCAAAATAAAAAATTACTCACCTTAGTAATGTTGTTTCTTCTAATGGAGTCTTGCTGTATTCTGACAATAACAGTGAGTCCCAACCTTCGAACTGCCCCGGAGATGAAAGAGTTAACTTTCCATGCCAGGCATGGAACGCTAAGCTAGAGCTCGGTTGAGACTGTGTCTGTTGCTGTTTGAACTCAAACTGTCAGATCTTTTCGAGCTAAACTCACTGAGGTCCTGTGTGGAAGCTGTAAACCTACACTAGCCAACTGGCTACTAAGATAAAAACAGATTTTTTGGTCCCAAAACAAAGACTCAAGTCAGGACACCCAAAAAATGAATAAACACAACACCCACTCACCCAAAGAAAAAGGGGTGATAAAAAGGTGGGGCACCTCCTGAGTGCCAACACTGCCACTGCCCACCCACATCCCAAAAACAGAGGTTCTGAGAGGGGAAGGCAGGGGGGAGGTCAGAGTACAGCAAGACTCCATTAGAAGAAACAACATTACTAAGGTGAGTAATTTTTTCTTCAAACAACATGAAGTCTTGCTGTATTCTGACAATAGCAGACTACCAAGCAGCACCTCCATGGAGGAGGGACAGAACCTACTTAGGAAATAGGCTCTGAAGCACAGCTGTGCCAAACTGAGCATCACTCCTAGCCTGGATATCCAGGGAGTAATGCTTGGTAAAAGTGTGAACTGTTTTCCAGGTAGCTGCTTGACATATTTCTATAATAGGAATATCCCTGGCAGCAGCCAGGGAAGCAGCTGTACCTCTGGTAGAGTGAGCCCTCAGGCCTGAGGGTGGAACCTTACCCAGTTTTTCATAGCAAAATTGAATGCAAGAGACAATCCACCTAGCAATGGATCTTTTAGTGGCAGGTTTTCCTTTACCAACCTCACCATAAGTGAGGAACAGTTGGAGGGAGTCAAACCTGTGACCTTTGGTACGTTCTGTGTAGTAGCTAAGGGCTCTTTTCACATCTAAACTGTGCAGCCTCCTCTCACCAGAGGAGGAATGGTCAGTGAAGTACACAGGAAGAGACACAGATTGGTTAAGGTGGAAGTCTGAAACCACCTTAGGTAAAAACTTCCTGTTAGTCCTGAGGACCACCTTATCTCTATGGAAGGACATAAAATCAGGCTCCACTGACAGGGCTTGTAACTCACTTATGCGCCTGGCAGAGGTGATGGCTACCAGGAACACAGTTTTCCAAGTCAAGTACTTAAGCTCTGCTGAAGACAAAGGCTCAAAAGGGGGTTGCATAAGCTGAGCAATGCAAACATTAAGGTCCCAAGCAGGGGCAGGGTCCCTGAATGGAGGATTGGTATGAAGCAATCCCTTGAAAAACCTGGAGAATACAGGGTGAGCTGAAAGAGAAGAGGGCTTACCTGCTGAAATGAAAGCAGAAACAGCTGCCAGATGCATCTTTAGTGTAGCTGGTCTGAGTCTCAAGCTATTCAAATGGACCATATAGTCAAGGACTGTGGGCAGATTAGCAGACTCTGGGAAAATATGCTTCCCAGAGCACCAAATGTAAAATCGTTTCCACTTGGAATTATAAGTAGTTCTGGTGGAAGGTTTCCTAGAAGCCTTTAGAGTATCCATTACACCTTGGGAGAGGTGTAAATCAGCAAACTCTAACTCTTCAAGAGCCAGGCCTTGAGATTGAGAGATTTCAGATTCGGGTACCAAACCCTCCCCTGAGCACAGGTTAACAGGTTGTAATTCCTGGGAAGAGACAGGGGAAGATGGACTGCTAAGGACAACAGGAGAGGATACCAGGGCTGTCTGGCCCAGTCTGGAGCAATCAGGATCAGCTTGCAGGGTTGAGACCTGATTTTGACTAGCACTTTGAACAGGAGAGGGAAGGGGGGAAAAGCATACAGGAACTTCCCTTCCCAACTGAGAACTAAGGCATCCAGGGGGACTGAGACCAACTCTGGGGGCCTGCAGCAAAAAAAGGGGAAGTTGATGATTGTCTGGGGCTGCAAAAAGATCTATCTGTGGGGTGCCCCATCTGGAGAATATCACCTCCAAGACCAGGGGATCCAGTGACCATTCGTGATGGCCCTGAGATATCCTGCTGAGAGCATCTGCCAGGACACTGTCCTTGCCTGGGAGGTGTACTGCTGTGAGGGAGGTGTTCAGGGAATAAGCCAGAGACCACAACTTCATTGCTTCTGTGCACAAGGCCGTGGACCGAGTGCCTCCTTGTTGTTGATGTACCACATTGTGGTGGTGTTGTCTGTTCTGATCTGAATAACTTTGTTCTGAACAGACTTGAAAAACTTGAAGTGCTAGAAATACTGCTCTGAGTTCCAACAGGTTGATGTGAAGCAGAGATTCCTGAGGGGACCACAACCCCTGGGTAGTCAGATCACCCAAGTGAGCACCCCACCCCAAGAGGGAGGCATCTGTAGTAAGGATTAAAGAGTGAGACTGAGTGACAAAGGGAACTCCTTGTCTTAGATTGTTCTGATCCAGCCACCACTACAAGGCCTGGATCAGGGTTCGAGTCACTGGGATCAGTTTGGTCAGAGGGTCCTTTTTCTGAGACCAAAAGGCTCTCAGATGGAACTGAATGTCCCTCATCTGAAATCTTGCTCCCTGCACCACTGCTGTAGAAGCAGCCATGTGCCCCAGGAGCTTCAGAAAATACCTTGCTGGTCAAGACACCTGTAAGGTGAAAGAGGAGGCCAGTGTGATAAGGGTCCTTGCCCTGTCCAGGGGAAGGAAGGCTCTGGCCTTTTCTGTATCTAGCTCTGCGCCTATGAAGGTGAGGAGCTGAACAGGCTCTAGAACTGACTTTGAAAGATTCAGAAGGAAACCCAGAGAAGTGACCAGTTGCTGAGTTATCTGTAGGTGTAACTTGACTTGGTCTGGGGACTGGCCCACTATGAGCCAGTTGTCCAGGTATGGGAAGATGCTTTGCCTTCTTAGAGAAGCAACTACTACTGCCAGGCATTCTGTGAACACCCTTGGAGCAGAGGTTAGACCAAAGGGCATTGCTCTGAACTGGTAATGGCCTGAGGGCAGCTCGAACCAGAGGTACTCTTGATGGGAGCTTCTGATGAGAATATGAAAACAGGCCTCCTTGAGGTCCAGGGAAACTAGCCAGTCCCCTGGCCTTAGAGAGGGCAGAATTATTCCCAGAGTCACCATTTTGAATTTTGGTTTTAAAAGGTGCTTGTTTAGGTATCTGAGATCCAGGATGGGCCGCCATTCTCCTGTCTTTTTTGGGGTAAGGAAGTACCTGGAATACAATCCTTTGCCCTGGCGTAGGGGTGGAACCCTTTCCACAGGTCTAAGAGCGAGGAGGGACGAGACCTCTGCCTCTAGGGCAAGGGCCTCTGAGGGATTTGCAGGTGGAAAGGATCTGGTTCTCCGCTTTGGGAATTTTTTGAAGCTGAGAACCAGTCCCTGGCTTACTACTTCCAGGACCCACTTGTCTGATGTTAGAGACTTCCAGTCCTGGACAAAGTAAGCCAGCCTACCCCCTACAGGTAGTGGAGAATCGGCCCTGGCAACCCCATCAGGGTGGCTGTTTGGCAGGGGGTTTTGGCTGAGGGGTGGAAGCAGGTCTGCTTGTGCCCCTTCTGCCTCTCCCTCTAAAGAAGCCCCTCTGAGCATAGGCAGAAGAGGAGGCCCGGGCTTGGTAGAAAGGCCTATGAAAAGGCCTGCCCCTGCCCCTGGGATGCTGCCTCTGAGGAGTGGCCTGCCTTTCCTTGGCCTGTGCACAACTATAGGTGGTCCTATATTCGTCCATTTTCTTCATGTAATTCTCTGTTTGCTCCCCAAACAGAGAATTACCCACAACAGGAAAATCCATGTCCTTAGTCTGGGTATCCTGTGACAGGCTAGTACATCTGAGCCAAGCCATTCTACGAAGTGCCACAGATGTAGCCATGACACTAGATGACACATCATTGGAGTCCACTGCAGCATGGAATTGCACCTTGGATGCCTCAATACCATCAGCAGCCACCTGCTCCAGCTCCTTGGCAAGCTGGCCAGGGACCTGTTCTGCTAAAGCCATGACAGTGTCCCATCTGGATTTCTGATACCTAGCAGTATAGGCCATATAGTTGGCCTGTCTGAGTCCCAAGGATGCTGCCATGTACTGTTTCTTTGCCATGGCATCAATCCTCCTGGAGTCCTTGTCTGGGGGATGTGAAGCCAAGGGAATATTTGCCTTATCACAGGCTGCAGCCTGCACTACCCCAACATGGCTGCATTGTTGTGTAAGGAACTCCGTATCAGAGCCTGACAATGTACACCTCTTGTCCATTCTTTTGTCCACTGGAGGTATAGTATTAGGAGTCTTTAAAATCTTAAATGTCTATTTCCCAAAATATTTGTGTAAGGGAATAGACAGCCTCCTAGACTCTGGGATATCCATCATTTCCACATAGTCAGGCTCCTCCTGGTCATCTACAGCTTCTTCCATAGGAAGCTGGAGGGTTTCAGCCACTTTTTATAAAACATGAAATGGGAGGGGGACTCAGAAAGCCTAGGAGGAGACACTCCTGAAGGTCTGTCTGGGGAGATGTCCAGGTCAATGGGCACATCCAGACTTTCAAAACCACATTCACTTTCCTCATACTCCTCTTCCTCCTCCTCCGGTTCATAATATTCCTCTAAATCATAATCCTGAACCGGTGGAACCGGCCGAACCGAGCGCCTCCCTGATGGTGCCAGTTCGGTCGGAACCGGGGAAAGCGACTGGACAATTTTGATCGCTTTGGCTATTTCTTCAGCTGTTGGAGAAGAAAGTTTTGGATCCACACCAGCTGATTTTTCCTTTCTTGCTCTCTAGCCAGAACCGACTCCTCAGAATTGGTTCTCCTTTTGCCCGAAGAAGTCTCGCCCTGGTCAGAGGGCACTCCTTCTGGTTCGGTTTGAACCGAACTGGGCTGGCCATCCGGTTCAGCGGACTTTTTGGCCTCCCTTTCCCTGAGCCTACCAATTCTCTTCTCTAGGGTAGCTGCAGGAAAAATTTTACAAATCTGGCAGTCTGCATTGAGGTGGTCAAACCCCAGACAGTAAACACAGGTGGTGTTGGGGTCAGCCTTAGCAAAGAGTTCCCCACACACACTGCAGTGTTGAAACCCAGTGGGCCCTGTTTTTCTTTTGGGTTTCTCAGACATTGTGCCAGTCCTAACCAAACTTACCCTTTTAATGGCAATCCGCCAGGCAAGACCCTATTATCGGTTTCTGACCGTGTTATGGGTCGTGGAAAAAAACGTAATAAAATCTGTTTTTTTTAGAACCGATAAGAACCAGTAACCACACACTAAAAGTACAGATAAAGATTTTTTCAACCACTTGATCGGTTCAAACCGAACCGATGAACCGTTTACAAGTTCCACACAGAATAGAAAATAATATAAAACCTATCTAGTACTCACAAATACCACAGACAGAGACTGAACCGACAGGTTACGGTTTAAATTCGGTCGAAAACCGAGAAAAGCGGTACTTTAACCGACAAATTGAACTAAGCAGAAAGAGAAATCTCCGGAGCGACTGTTCAGTGAGGCGGAATAAAGAATCTGACGGTTTGAGTTCAAACAGCAACAGACAGAGTCTCAACCGAGCTCGAGCTCAGCATTCCATGCCTGGCATGGAAAGTTAACTCTTTCATCTCCAGGGCAGTTGGAAGGTTGGGACTCACTTCTATTGTCAGAATACAGCAAGACTTCATGTTGTTTGAAAGAAGGTTGCATAAGCTGAGCAATGTAAACATTAAAATCCCAGGCAGGATCCCTAAAGGGGGATTGGTATGAAGCAATCCCTTAAAAAAATTACAGAATACAGGGTGAGATGACAGTGAAGAAGGCTTTCCCACTGACAGAAAGGCAGAAACAGCTGACAAATGTACTTTGAGAGTAGCTGGTCTGAGGCCTAGGCCATTAAGATGAACCATATAATCCAGGACAGTAGACAAATCAGCAGTGTCTGGGGATATGTGCCTCCTGACACACCAAATGCTGAATCTCTTTAATTTGGAGTTATAATTTTTTCTGGTGGCAGACTTTCGAGAGGCTTTGAGAATATCCAGAACCTCTTGGGACAGATGCAAGTCTGCATATTCTAACTCTTCAAGAGCCATGCCTTGAGACCGAGAGACCGAAGATTGGGGTACCAAATCCTCCCCTGAGAGGAGGATAACAGGTTGTAATTCCTGGGAAGAGACAGGGGAAGATGGACTGCTAGGGACAATAACAGGGGTTACCAAGGCTGCCTGGCCCAGTCCGGAGCAATCAGAATCACTTTGCAAGGTTGTGACCTTATCTTGACCAGAACTTTGAAGAGTACAGGAAAAGGAGGGAAGGCATAAAGAAACTTCCCTTCCCAGTTCAAAATCAGAGCATCCAGAGGGACTGAGCCCAAGACTGGGGGTCTGCCACAAAACAGAGGAAGTTGGTGATTGTCTGGGGCTGCAAAGAGATCTATCTCTGGAGTGCTTCACTTTGAAAATATGACTTTCAACACCAGAACGCCCAGAGATGGCCTTGGGAGACTCTGCTCACTGCATCTGCTAGCACATTGTCCTTCCCTGGAAGGTGGACTGCCACCAGGGAGGTCTGTAGAGAATAAGCTAGGAACCACAATTTCATGGCTTCCATGCACAAGGCCGTGGACCGAGTACCTCCCTGCTTGTTGATGTACCACATGGTGGTGGTTTTGTCTGTCCTGACCTAAACTGTCTTGTTCTGCACTGACTGAGAGAAAGCTTGCAGGGCCAGAAAAACTGCCCTGAGCTCCAGCAGATTGATATGAAGGAGGGATTCCTGAGTGGACCACAGTCCCTGGGCTGTGAGAGCCCCCAGATGGGCTCCCCACCCCAACAGGGAAGCATCCGTGGTGAGGACCACAGAGTGAGTCTGAGTGACAAATGGAACTCCTTGCCTTAAATTGTCCAGATCCTGCCACCACTGAAGGGCCTGGATTAGAGTCTGAGTAACCGGAACTAATTTGGTAAAAGGATCTTTCCTTTGGGACCAAAAGGCCCTCAGATGGAACTGAATGTCCCTCATCTGAAACCTCGCACCTTGGACCACTGCTGCGGAAGCTGCCATGTGGCCCAAAAGCTGGAGGAAGTGCCTTGCTGGTCGAGAAACTAGAAGGCGGAAGGAAGAAGCCAGCTGTATAATGGCTGTTGTCCTTTCCAGGGGATGGAAAGCTCTTGCTTTGACAGTATCCAGCTCTGCTCATATAAAGGTGAGAAGTTGTACAGGTTTGAGAACTGACTTGGGAAGGTTGAAAAGGAAACCCAGGGAAGTGAGGACTTGCTGGGTCACTTGCAGATCTGACTTGACTTGGTCTGAGGACTGACCCACAATGAGCCAGTCATCCAGATATGGAACAATGGAAATCCTTTTTCTTCTTAAGAAGGCCACTACTCTGCTAGGCACTTTGTGAACACCCTTGGAGCTGATGTTAGGCCAAAGGGCATTGCTTTGAACTGATAATGGCCTGAGGGCAATTCGAACCTGAGGTACTTTCTGTGGGAGCACCTGATGGGAATGTGAAAGTAGGCATCTTTGAGGTCCAGGGAGGCTACCCAGTCCCCTGGCCGTAGAAAGGAAAGGAAAGAACTGTTCCCAGAGTCACCATTTTGAATTTTGGTTTTAAAAGATGTTTGTTCAGGTATCTTAAGTCTAGGATGGGTCGCCACTCCCCTGTCTTTTTTGGGGTAAGGAAGTACCTGGAGTACAGACCTTTGACCCTGTGTAGGGTAGAAACTCTCTCTCTAGCCCCTAAGGCCAGTAGAGATGAAACCTCTGCCTCCAGAGCAAGAGTTTCTGAGATGTTTGCAGGTGGAAAGGAGCTGGCTCTCATTTTCAGAAATTTTTTGAAACTGAGAACCAGCCCCAGGCTTACTACCTCCAGGACCCACCTGTCTGAGGTAGCAGACATCCAGTCCTGGACAAAGTAAGCCAGCCTGCCCCCTACAGGGATGCGACAGTCAACCCGGGCTGACACATCAGGGTGTCTGCTTGGCAGGAGCCTTAGGTTGAGGAGTGGATGCAGCCCTGCTCATCCCTCTTCTGCCTCTCCCTCTAAAGAACCCCCTCTGAAAAAAAGGAGAAAAGGCCTGTGCTTGGTAAAAAGGCATGTGAAAAGGCCTGCCCCTAGCTTGCTGCCTTTGAGGAGTTGCCTGCCTTTTTTGGCCTGAGCACTCCTATAAGTGGTCCTGTACTCATCCATTTTCTTCATGTAATTCTCTGTCTGCTTCCCAAACAGAGAATTACCCACCACAGGGAAATCCATGGCCTTAGCCTGGATGTCCTGTGAGAGGCTAGTACATCTGAACCAAGCCATCCTCCGAAGAGCCCCAGATATAGCCATGACTCTTGATGACACATCACTGGAGTCCACAGCAGCATGAAATTGTACCTTTGATGCCTCAATCCCATCAGCAGCCACCGCCTCCAGCTCCTTGGCCAGCTGGGGGGAGGCCTGTTTAGCCATTGCCAGTACAGTGTCCCACCTGGACTTCTGGTACCTGGCTGTATAGGCCATATAGTTAGCCTGCCTGAGACCCAAGGAGGATGCCATGTACTGTTTCTTTGCCATGGCATCCATCTTCCTAGAGTCTTTGTCTAGGGGGTGTGAAGCCAAGGGAGTATTTCCCTTCTCACAGGCTGCAGCCTGCACGACCCCAACATGGCTGCATTGCTGGTAGAAAAACTCTGTATCCAAGCCTGATAAAGTATATCTCTTGTCCATCCTTCTGTCAACAGGAGGTACAGAATTAGGAGACTAGAATTTTTTGTGTCTGCTTCCCAAAGGACTTATGAAGGGGAATAGACAGTCTCTTGGACTCTGGGATGTCCATCATTTCAATAAAATCAAGCTTCTCTTGATCCTCCACAGCCCCCTCCATAGGAAGCTGGAAGGTTTCAGCCACCTTTCTGTAAAACAGATAGTGGGAAGGGGACTCAGAGAGCCTAGGCGGGGAAACACCAGAAGGTCCATCTGGGGAGATGTCCGGTTCCACAGGCACATTCAGACTTTCATAATCATCACCATCCTCTTCAAAATCCCCCTCCTCTTCAAACTCCATTTCATAAAAGTCTTCAGGGGTATAATCTTGAACCGAGGGAACCGACCGTACCGAACCCCTGCCAAGAGGCGCTGGATCGGTCGGAACCAGTCGGAAGTGATTCAACAATCCGAATCGCTCTGGCTATTTCTTCGGCGGTCGGAACATGAACCCCTGGATTCTAGCCAGTCGATTTTTCTTTGCGTTTTCTTTTTGTAGGAACCGATCCCTCAGGATCGGCTCTCCCCTTGACTGAAGAAGTATCGCCCTGGTCAAAGGGCACTCCTTCTGGTTCGGTGGGAACCAAACCGGGCTGGCATTCCGAGTCAGTGGATTTCTCGGCCTCCTTATCCCTAAGTCCACCTAGCCTCTTTTAAAGGGTAGACTTAGGGAAATTTTTACAAATTTGGCAGTCTGAATTGAGGTGGTTAAACCCCAGACAATAAACACAGGTGGTGGGGGGATCAGCAATAGCAAAGACCTCCCCACACTCACTACAGTGTTGAAACGCAGTGGGCCCAGTTTTTATCTTGGGTTTCTCAGACATGGCCAACCTAACCAAACTTACCCTTTATAAGGCAACTGCCAGACAAGACTCCCTTATCAGTTTCTAACCGTGTTACGGGTATTGGAAAAAACTGCAAAGATCACGTTTTTTTTAAACCGATACGGACCGGTAACCACACACTAAAAGATTTAAACTAATGGATTGGTTCAGCCAAACCGATCGAGAAAAAAAAATTACTCACCTTAGTAATGTTGTTTCTTCTAATGAAGTCTTGCTGTATTCTGACCATGTGCAGTGATCTCTAACCTTTGAACTGCCCCGGAGAGGAAAGAGTTAACTTTCCATGCAAGGCATGGAACGCTGAGCTTGAGCTCGGTTGAGCCTCTGTCTGTTGTTGTTTGAACCCAAACCGCCAGATCTTTACGAGCTATACTCACTGGGCGTCCTGTGTGGAAACTATAAACTCACACTAGCCAACTGGCAACTAAATTTAATAAAAAGTTTTTTTTTGGTTCAAAGCAAAGACTCAAGTCAGGAAACCCAAAAACCAAAACACAACACACATCCAAAATTAAAGAGGGCGAGAAAAAGGAGGCACCTCTAGGGTGCCAACACTGCTCCTGCCCACCCACACCCCAAAACCCAGGTTCTGAGAGGGAGGCGGGGGAGGTCAGAATACAGCAAGACTCCATTAGAAGAAACAACATTACTAAGGTGAGTAATTTTTTCTTCAAACAACATGAAGTCTTGCTGTATTCTGACTACTGCAGACTACCAAGCAATACCTCCATGGATGAGGGATAGAACCTACTTTGGGAACAGGGTCTGAAGCACTGCTGTGCCAAACCGAGCATCACTCCTAGCCTGGATATCCAGAGAGTAATGCTTGGTGAATGTATGGACTGTTTTTCAGGTGGCTGCTTGACAAATCTCTAAGATAGGAATATCCCTGGCAGCAGCCAGGGAAGCAGCTGTACCTCTAGTAGAGTGAGCCCTCAGGCCTGAGGGTGGAATTCTACTCAATTTTTCATAGCAGAATTGTATACAAGAGACAATCCACCTGGCAATAGATCTTTTAGTGGCAGGTTTTCCATTACCAACCTCACCATAAGTGAGGAACAACTGGAGGGAGTCAAACCTGTGACCCTTGGTGCGCTCTATGTAGTAGCTAAGGGCCCTTTTCACATCCAGGCTGTGCAGCCTCTTCTCCACCAGAGGAGGAATGGTCAGTGAAGAAAACAGGAAGAGACATAGACTGATTAAGGTGGAAATCTGAAACCACCTTAGGCAAAACTTCCTATTAGTCCTGAGGACCACCTTATCTCTATGGAAAGAGAGAAAATCAGGCTCCACTGACAGGGCCTGTAACTCACTGATGCGTCTGGCAGAAGTAATGGCTACCAAGAACACAGTTTTCCAAGTCAAGTACTTAAGCTCTGCTGAGGACAAAGGCTTAAAAGGGGGTTGCATAAGCTGAGCAATGCGAACATTAAGGTCCCAAGCAGGAGCAGGGTCCCTGAAGGGAGGATTGGTGTGCAGCAATCCCTTGAAGAAGGGCTTGCCTACTGACAAGAAGGCAGAAACAGCTGCCAGATGCACTTTAAGAGTAGTTGGTCTGAGTCCCAAGCCATTGAGATGAACCATATAGTCCAGGACTGTAGGCAACCTGGCAGACTCTGGAGAAATATGCTTCCCAGAGCACCAAATAGTGAACCTTTTCCATTTGCAGTTGTAAGTCTTTCTGGTGCAAGGCTTTCGAGGAGCCTTTAAAATATGCAGAACACCTTGAGAGAGATGCAAATCAGCAAATTTTAACTCTTCAAGAGCCAGGCCTTGAGATAGAGAGATTTGAGATTCGGATACCAAACTCTTCCCTGAGATCATGTTAACAGGCTGTAATTCCTGGGAAGAGACAGAGGAAGGTGGACTGCTAAGGACAGTAAGAGAGGGTACCAGGGCTGTCTGGCCCAGTCTGGAGCAATCAGAATCACTTTGCAGGGTTGAGACCTGATTTTGACTAGTACCTTGAACAGGAGAGGGAAGGGGGAAAAGCATACAGGAACTTCCCTTCCCAATTCAGAACCAGAGCATCCACGGGGACTGAGCCCAAGACTGGGGGTCTGCAGCAAACAAGAGGAAGTTGGTGATTGTCTGGGGCCTCAAAAAGATCTATCTGTGGAGTGCCCCATCTGGAGAAGATCACCTTCAAAATTAGGGGATCTAGGGACCATTTGTGATGGCCCTGAGATATCCTGCTGAGAGCATCTGCCAGGACATTGTCTTTCCCCGGGAGGTGCACTGCTATCAGAGAGGTGTTCAGAGAATAGGCCAGAGACCACAACTTCATTGCTTCTGTGCACAAGGCCGCAGACAGAGTGCCCCCTTGCTGGTTGATGTACCACACTGTGGTGGTATTGTCTGTTATGATCTGAACCACTTTGTTCTGAACAGACTTGGAAAAAACTTGCAGTGCCAGAAACACTGCCCTGAGTTCCAAGAGACTGATTTGAAGCAGAGATTCTTGAGGTGACCACAACCCTTGGGTGGTCAGATCCCCTAGTGGGCTCCCCAGCCCAAGAGGGAGGCATCTGTGGTAAGGATTAGAGAATGAGATTGAGTGACAAAGGGAACTCCTTGCCTTAGATTGCCCTGATCCTGCCACCACTGCAAAGCCTGGATTAGGGTTCAAGTCACTGGGATTAGTTTGGTCAGAGAATCCTTTCTCTGGGACCAGAAGGCTCTTAGGTGGAACTGAATGTCCCTCATCTGAAATCTTGCTCCCCTGGACCACTGCCGTAGCGGCAGCCATGTGGCCCAGGAGCTGCAGAAAGTGCCTTGCTGGTCGAGGCACCTGAAGGGTGAATGAAGAGGCCAGTTTCACAATGGTCCTTGCCCTGTCCAGGGGAAGGAAGGCTCTTGCCCTCATTGTATCCAGTTCCGCCCCATAAAGGTGAGGAGCTGTACTGGCTCCAGAACTGACTTTGAAAGAATTAGGAGGAATCCTAAAGAGGTGAGCAGTTGCTGAGTTATCTGGAGATGTGACTTGACTTGGTCTGGAGACTGACCCACTATGAGCCAGTCGTCCAGGTATGGAAAGATGGAGATCTTTTCTCCTTAGGAAAGTAACCACTACTGCCAGGCATTTTGTGAACACCCTTGGAGCTGATGTTAGGCCAAAGGGCATTGCTCTGAATTGATAGTGGCCTGAGGGCAACTCGAACCTGAGGTACTTTCTGTGGGAGCACCTGATGGGAATGTGGAAATAGGCATCCTTGAGGTCCAGTGAGACTAGCCAGTCCCCTGGTCTTAGACAGGGTAGAATTATTCCCAGAGTCACCATTTTGAATTTTGGCTTTAAAAGATGCTTGTTTAAATATCTTAGATCCAGGATGGGCCGTCAATCTCCTGTCTTTTTGGGGGTTAGGAAGTACCTGGAGTACAATCCTTTTCCCCTGTGTAGGGATGGAACCCTTTCTATGGCTCTGAGATCCAAGAGGGAAGAGACCTCTGCCTCTAGGGCAAGGGCCTCTGAAGGATTTGCAGGTGGAAAGGATCTAGTTCTCATTTTGGGAAATTTTTTGAAGCTGAGAACCAGTCCCCGGCTTACTACTTCCAGGACCCATTTGTCTGATGTTAAAGACTTCCATTCCTGGACAAAGTAAACCAGCCTGCTCCCTACAGGTAGTGGAGAATCGACCCGGGCGGACCCATCAGGGTGCCTGCTTGGCAGGGGCTTTAGGCTGAGGGGTGGTAGCAGGCCTGCTTATACCCCGTCTGCCTCTCCCTCTGAAGAACCCCTTTGAGCAAAGGCAGAAGAGGAGGCCTGGGCTTGGTAAAAAGGCCTATGAAAAGGCCTGCTCCTGCCCCTGAAATGCTGCCTCTGGGGAGTGGCTTGCCTTTCTTTGGCCTGAGCACTCCTATAGGTGGTCCTATAGTCATCCGTTTTCTTCATGTAGTTCTCTGTCTGCTCCCCAAACAGAGAATTACCTATAACTGGAAAATCCATGGCCTTAGTCTGGGTATCCTGTGACAAGCTACTACATCTGAGCCAAGCCATCCTATGAACGGCCACAGATGTAGCCATGACTCTAGATGAAACATCACTGGAGTCCACTGCAGCATGAAATTGCACCTTGGATGCCTCAATACCATCTGCAGCCACCCGCTCCAGCTCCTTTGCAAGCTGGTCAGGGACCTGTTTAGCTAGAGCCATCACAGTGTCCCATCTAGACTTCTGGTATCTAGCTGTGTAGGCCATGTAATTGGCCTGCCTGAGTCCCAAAAATGCTGCCATGTAATGTTTCTTTGCCATGGCATCAATCCTCCTGGAGTACTTATCTGGGGGGTGTGAAGCCAAGTGTATATTTGCCTTATCACAGGCGGCAGCCTGCACTACTCCAACATGGCTGCATTGCTGGGAAAGGAACTCCGTATCTGAGCCTGAAAGGGTATACCTCTTGTCCATTCTTCTGTCCACAGGAGGTATGGAGTTAGGAGTTTTCAAAATCTTAAATGTCTGTTTCCCAAAAGACTTATGGAGGGGATCAGACAATCTCCTGGACTCTGGGATGCCCATCATCTCAACGTAATCAGGCTCCTCCTGATCCTCTACTGCTTCCTCCATAGGAAACTGGAGAGTTTCAGCCACTTTTTTGTAAAACATAAAGTGGGAAGCTGACTCAAAAAGCCTAGGAGGGGAAACACCTGAAGGTCTGTCTGAGGAGATGTCCGAGTCAATGGGCACATCCAGACTTTCATAATCATCATCACTATCCTCATACTCCTCCTCCTCCTCCGGTTCATAAAAATCTTCTAAAATATAATCCGGAACTGGGTGAACCGACCGAACCGAGCTCCTAACCGATGGTGCCGGTTCGGTTGGAACCGAAGTTAGCGACTGAACAATCTTTATCGCTTTGGCTATTTCATCAGCGGTCGGAGAAAGAACTTGTGGATCCGAACCGACCGACTTATTCTTTCTTTTTCTTTTAACCTGAACCGACTCCTCAGAGTCGGTTCTCCTTGTGCCCGAAGAAGTTTCGCCCTGGTCAGAGGGCACTCCTGGGAACCGAACCGGGCTGGCCATCCGGGTCAGCGGACTTCTTGGCCTCTCTTTCCCTCAGTCTACTTACTCTCTTGTCCAGGGTAGCTGAGGGAAAATGTTTTCAAATCTGGCAGTCTGAATCGAGGTGGTCAAACCCTAGACAATAAGCACAAGTGGTGTGGGGATCAGCCTTAGCAAAGGCTTCCCCACACACATTACAGTGTTGAAACCCAGTGCGCCCGTTTGTTTTCTTGGGTTTCTCAGACATGGCCAGTCCTAACCAAACTTACCCTTTTTTCAGCAATCCACCACCCCTATCGGTTCCTGACCGTGTTACAGGTCTTGGAAAAAACCGTAATGAAATACGTTTTTGTTTTTTTTTTGAACCGTTACGGACGGTTACCACACTCTAAAAGACAGAAAAAACGTTTTCACAAACCTGATCGGTTCAAACCGAACCGATCCAATGTTTACAAATTCCACACAGAAAACTAATAATAACAAACCTATCTAGTACTCACGGTACCACAGACAGAGACTGAACCAACAGGTTAGATTGTAGAAATTCGGTTGAAACCGAGAGAAAAACGACACTTTAACCGACTAAATGGAACCGAGCGAAGGAGAAATCTCCGGAGTGACTGTTCAGTGAGACGGAGTAAAGAATCTGGCGGTTTGGGTTCAAACAACAACAGACAGAGGCTCAACCGAGCTCGAGCTCAGCGTTCCATGCCTTGCATGGAAAGTTAACTCTTTCCTCTCCGGGGCAGTTCAAAGGTTGGAGGTCACTGCACATAGTCAGAATACAGCAAGACTTCATGTTTGAAATACAATTTTTCAATTTCCACAGTAAGATACAGAGAAACTACCCAAAGTACTCACTGTACCGCAGACAGAGCCCTGAACTGACAATGCGGAAAATAAATTGGAATAAAACCAACAACTTTAATCGACTTTGAACCGAGTAGAAGGAGAAATCTCTGGAACGACTGTTCAGTAGGGCGAAGTAAAGAATCTGACAGTTTGGTTTCAAAGCACTGCAGACAGAGTCTTCAACACAGCTCGAGCTCAACATTCTATGCCCTGCATAGAAATTTAACCCTCTACTCTCCGGGGCAGTTCAAGTGCTGGAGCTAACTGCAATTGTCAGAATACAGCAAGACTTCATGTTGTTTGAAGTACAGACAGGTACTCCGCAACTGGTATATTTATTTATTTATGTATGTATGTCACCCCGCTTGTTAACCTCTGTCACAGAAGTGGGGGTCTGAAGCAGTTTCCTAGTATTTTTAATAATATTTCTTCATTATAGATAGGCAAAAGCAGCCTTTCAGGGGTTGGGAGACCTTCATCTCCCTGTAATCTTTATCCTCATCCTCATCCTGGATGGACTCCTGAGTAGGGAGGTCCAGGGCACTAGCCTGTTTAGGATAAACTTAAGCATGGGGGGGGAATCCTCCTAGTTAGCAGAGGAAGCTCCAAAAAGTAGGGTAGTCGACACATAAGGTTCTAGGCCCTCCAAATTCATGTTAGGGGCATCACAAAATTATTTACAATCTGCATCACCCTCACAGTCTCTGGAAGAGAGAACCCTGGAAGAGTGCATACTAACCACTGTAAGGATAGACCCCATCTTTTGCAGGGTCTGAAAGATGTGCCATGCTTTTGCCATGTCCTGCAAAGATGGGAGACCTGCGCAGGCTGTGCTGTATATGTTTGGTTGTTTTCCTTATGTTTTAACCTCCCTTTGTCTCACTAATAGCTTTCCCAGGAGCAACAGGAGTGTTTTTGTACTATCTTTTTGGCCACGTCATCAGCAGCTTGATCATGCTTCCTTTTTTTCCAGTGAGTTCATCACTTATTATTTTTAAATTTGGGGTGGAAACTTCATCAGCTCCTTTGCTAGCTTTATTTTTTTCTAGGTCTCTTTTGTTCTTTTACTGCCAAATTTGTGCAGAAAGACCAACAGATGTGGACCACAAACAATGGAGACAGAGGTTTCTGTAAATGCTGTTAAGCCAGTCCTGTGGCCATTGATATACTTTCTGAACAACTGAGCACAGGTTACTGTAAATGCTGTTAAGCCGGTCCTGTGACAGTTGACATTGTTAGGTCAATTTTTCAGTAGTTCTGGGACTCTCTGATCTTGCCAATCCTCAGAGAGGACCCGTGAGGTCTGAGGTAAAAAAATAAGGTAAAACACAAACATTCGATGGTTCTTTCACGAATTGCGTTAAAAAAGTGAAGAACTGTAGAAATTAAGCATCCGCGGTAAAAAGACGAGAATAAAATAAGCAGATATGGCAAAATTATTGCATAAATAACGCAGTTGTGGTAAAAAAATAACACAGATGCGCAAAAAGAGCAACCGCTAAAAAAAAAATCATAAAATTACACTCGGCACACTAAAATTGTAAGTTTGTCAGGAAGAACTTTACCAAGATAAGTGAATAGGGGGCTGTCAACAAGGAAAGCTGAGAGGCACCTCTGGGGCAATGTTGCTCAGTCAGCAGAGAAAAAAATCTGAAGCCCTTCACTCGGCACACTCCCCTCCTGTGTTTTGATTGGCTGATGCCCTAGCTCATTATAACTCTCTTAACGGCATACTTCTGGGGCAGTTGCACCTAGCCAGCTAACTGCTATTGTTACTGATGCTAAAGGACTCCTGGGGTAAGAAACTAAACTTAGGAAAATACCTAACCTAACCTGGGCATAAAATAGCCCGGTTGACCCGTATAAGAAGGGTCAAAAAACAAAGTCTTCACAACCCAAACAATGAGGGAGTGAAAACGGAAATGGGATGAATGAGCTTGGGGGATGGTGGGTGGGTGCTTGAATGAATGGTGAAGACTTGTCTAAGAAGATCAAGAATTACAGTAGGTACATAATTTCCATATCTTCCTGGACTTAAAGTCTTCACCATTCATTCATGCTGTTGGGAGAGTACCAAGCTAAAAAACAATCTCCTGAGCAGGGCAGCAGCAGACAGAGCTCACTCAGGACAGAAGTCCATTAAGGACTGTCCTGTCAAAGGAAGTATGTTGTCTGGCAAGGACATTCAGAGCATAGTGCTTCACAACAAAGGTATGCAATGAGCTCCATGTAGCCGCTTTGCAGATGTCCACAATGGGCACATTATAAATCTCCACCAGAGATGCTGCAACTGCTCTGGTAGAGTGGGCGTAAAGCTAGCCTTCCAACTTGACTTGTAACATTGAGCAGCAATGGCGAAGGCATGCAACTATCCAAGGAGAAATGTACCTAATGGCAACTGGCTGGGCCATGCTGAAAGATACAAAGAGAGCTGCTTGTTTTTACGAATCTCCCCTGCTCTATCGATGTAAAATCGTAGAGCCCTTTTGACATCCAAAGAGTTAAGGGAGCATTCCCCTTCATTCTGGAAGTTAGCAAAATAAGTGGGGAGAACAGAGAGCTGATTGAAGTGAAATTCCGAAACCACCTTGGGCAGGAACTTAGGATGAGTACGAAGTACCACCTTGTCCTTGTGAAAGACAGTATACAGAGGGTCTGTGATCAAGGCATGTATTTCAGAGACCCTGCTTTCCAAGTCAAGCACTTAAGCTCTGCAAAGGACAAAGGCTCAAAGGGTGGTTGCATAAGCTGAGCAATGCAAACATTAAGGTCCCAAGCAGGAGCAGGGTCCCTAAAGGGGGGATTGGTGTGCAGTAACCCCTTGAAGAACTTACAAAACACAGGATGGGCTGACAGAGGAGAGGGCTTGCCTACTGACAAGAAGGCAGAAACAGCTGCTAGATGCACTTTAAGTGTAGCCGGCCTAAGTCCTAAGCCATTAAGATGAACCATATAGTCAAGGACTGTAGGCAACCCAGCAGATTCTGGAGAAATATGCTTATTAGAGCACCAAATAGTGAACCTTTTCCATTTGGAGTTTTAAGTCTTTCTGGTGGAAGGCTTTCAAGAAGCCTTAAGGATATCCAGAACCCCTTGAGAGAGGGTGCAAATCAGCAAACTTTAACTCTTCAAGAGCCAGGCCTTGAGATTGAGAGATTTGAGGTTCGGATACCAAATCCTCCCCTGAGAGGATGTCAACAGGTTGTAATTCCTGGGAACAGACAGGGGAAGGTGGACTGCTAAGGACAGCAACAGTGGGTACCAGGGTTGTCTGGCACATTCTGGAGCGATCAGAATCACTTTGCATGGTTGAGACCTGATCTTGACTAACACTCTGAACAGGAGAGGGAAGGGAGGAAAAGCATACAGAAATCTCCCTTCCCAATTCAGAATCAGAGCATCCAGGGGGACTGAGCCCAAGACTGGGGGTCTGCAACAAAAGAGAGGAAGTTGGTGATTGTCTGGGGCTGCAAAAAGATCTATCTGTGGAGTGCCCCATCTCGAGAAAATCACTTTCAAAACTAGGGGATCTAGGGTTCATTCGTGATGGCCTTGGGATATCCTGCTGAGAGCATCTGCTAGGACATTGTCCTTCCCTGGGTGGTGAACTGCTATTAGAGAGGTTTGCAGGGAATAGGCCAGGGACCACAACTGCATTGCTTCTGTTCACAAGGCCATAGACCGAGTGCCTCCTTGCTTGTTGATGTACCACATTGTGGTGGTATTGTCTGTTCTGATCTGGACCACCTTGTTCTGTACAGATTTGGAAATGGCTTGCATTGCCAGAAACACTGCTCTGAGTTCCAAGAGACTGATGTGAAGCAGAGATTATTGATGTGACCACAGCCCTTGGGTGGTAAGATCCCCCAGCTGGGCTCCCCAGCCCAGCAGTGAGGCATCTGTGGTGAGTATCACTGAATGAGACTGAGTGACAAAAGGAACTCCTTGTCTCAAATTGTCCTGATCCTGCCACCACTGCAAAGCCTGGATCAGGGTTCGAGTCACTGGGACTAGTTTGGTAAGGGAATCCTTTCTTTGGTACCAGAAGGCTCTTAAGTGGAACTGAATGTCCCTCATCTGAAATCTAGCTCCCTGGACCACTGCTGTAGAGGCTGCCATGTGGCCCAGGAGCTGCAGGAAGTGCCTTGCTGGTCGAGACACCTGAAGGGTGAATGAAGAGGCCAGTTCCATAAGGGTCCTTGCCCTGTCCAGGGAAAGGAAGGGTCTTGCCCTTACTGTATCCAGCTCCACCCCTATGAAGGTGAGGAGCTGTACTGGCTCGAGAACTGACTTTGGAAGGTTGAGGAGGAATCCTAAGGAAATGAGCATTTGCTGAGTTATTTGCAGATGTGACTTGACTTGGTCTGGAGACTGACCCACTATGAGCCAGTCGTCCAAGTATGGAAAGATGGAGATCTTTTTTCTCCTTAGGAAAGCAACCACTACTGCCAGGCACTTTGTGAACACCCTTGGGGCTGATGTTAGGCCAAAGGGCATTGCTCTGAATTGATAGTGGCCTGAGGGCAACTCGAACCTGAGGTACTTTCTGTGGGAGCACCTGATGGGAATGTGAAAATAGGCATCTCTGAGGTCCAAGGAGGCTAGCCAGTCCCCTGGCCTTAGAGAGGGCAGAATTATTCCCAGAGTCACCATTTGAACTTTGGTTTTAAAAAGTGCTTGTTCAGATATCTTAGATCCAGGATGGGCTACCATTCTCATGTTTTTTGGAGGGTTAGGAAGTACCTGGAGTACAATCCTTTGCCCTTGTGTAGGGCTGGAACCCTTTCTATGGCTCTGAGAGCCAGGAGGAAAGAAACCTCTGCCTCCAGGGCAAGTGTCTCTGATGAATTTGCAGGTGGAAAGGATCTGGTTCTCATCTTGAGAAATTTTTTGAAGCTGAGAACCAGTCCCTGGCTTACTACTTCCAGGACCCACTTGTCTGATGTCAGACACTTCCAGTCCTGGACAAAGTAAGCCAGCCTGCCCCCTACAGGTAGTGGAGAATCGGCCTGGGCAGACCCATCAGGGTGTCTTTTTGGCAGGGGCTTTAGGCTGAGGGGTGGAAGCAGGCCTGCTCATTCCCTGTCTGCCTCTCCCTCTGAAGAACCCCCTCTGAGCATAAGCAGAAGAGGAGGCCTGGGCTTGGTAAAAAGGCCTTTGAAAGGGCCTGCCCCTGGAGTGCTGTCTCTGAGGAGTGGCTTGCCTTTCCTTGGCCTGAGCACTCCGGTACGTGGTCTTGTACTAGTCCATCTTTTTCATGTAATTCTCTGTCTGCTCTCCAAACATAGAATTACCAATGACAGGGAAATCCATGGCCTTAGCCTGGGTATCCTGTGATAGGCTAGTACATCTGAGCCAAACCACCCTCCGAAGGGCCACAGATGTAGCCATGACTCTAGATGAAACATCACTGGAGTCCACAGCAGCATGAAATTGCATCTTGGATGCCTCAATCCCATCTGCAGCCACCTGCTCCAGCTCCTTGGCAAGCTGGTCAGGGGACTGTTTAGCCAGAGCCAGCACAGTGTCCCACCTGGACTTCTAGTATCTAGCTGTGTAGGCCATATAGTTAGCCTGCTTGAGTCCCAAAGATGCTGCCATGTACTGTTTCTTTGTCATGGCATCAGTCCTCCTGGAGTCCTTATCTGGGGGGTGTGATGCCAAGGGAATATTTGCCTTATCACAGGCAGCAGCCTGCACTACCCCAACATGGCTGCATTGCTGAGAAAGGAACTCCGTGTCTGAGCCTGAAAGGGTATACCTCTTGTCCATTTGTCTGCCCACAGGAGGTAAAGAGTTAGGAGTCTTTAGAATTTTAAATGTCTGTTTCCCAGAAGATTTATGGAGGAGAACAGACAGTCTCCTGGACTCTGGGATGTCCATCATTTTGACAAAATCAGGCTCCTCCTGATCCTCCACTGCTTCTTCCATTGGAAGCTGGAGGGTTTCAGCCACTTTTTTGTAAAACATAAAGTGGGAAGGGGACTCAGAAAGCCTAGGAGGAGAAACACCTGAAGGTCTCTCTGGGGAGATGTCCGGGTCAATAGGCACATCCAGACTTTCATAATCACCATCATCATCATCCTCATACTCTCCCTCCTCCTCCTCCTCCTCCTCCGGTTCATAAAATTCTTCTAAAGTGTAATCCGGAACCGGGGGAACCGACCGAACCGAGCCCCTGCCAGATGATGCCAGTTCGGCTGGAACCGAAGTTAGCAATTGAACTATCCTTATCGCTTTGGCTATTTCATCAGCGGTCGGAGAAAGAATTTGTGGATCCGAACCGGATGATTTTTCTCTTCTCTTTCTTTTAACCAGAACCGACTCCTCAGAATCGGCTCTCCTTTTGCCCGAAGAAGTTTCGCCCTGGTCAGAGGGCACTCCTTCTGGTTCAGTCGGAACCGAACCGGGCTGGCCATCCGGGTCAGCGGACTTCTCAGCCTCCCTTTCCCTCAGTCTACCTACTCTCTTATCCAGGGTAGCTTTGGGAAAACTTTTACAAATTTGGCAGTCTGAATTGAGGTGGTCAAACCCAAGACAATAAACACAGGTGGTATGGGAATCAGCCTTAGCAAAGGCTTCCCCACACACACTGCAGTGTTGAAACCCAGTGGGCCCAGTTTTTTTCTTGGGTTTCTCAGACATGGCCAATCCTACCCAAAACTTACCCTTTTTTCGGCAATCCGCCAGGCAAGACACCCCTATCAGTTCCTGACCGTGTTACGGGTCTTGGAAAAAAACGTAATTAAATCCGGGTTTTTTTAGAACCGATACGGACCGGTTACCACACTCTAATAAATTCAAAACTTTTTTAAGACCAATCTGATTGGCTCAAACTGAACTGATCCCAAATTTACAAGTTCCACAAAGAAACTAAATGTAAAACCTATCTAGTACTCACGATACCACAGACAGAGACTTAAACCGACAGATTCAGTAGCAGAAATTCGGTAGAAACCAAGCGAAAAGACGACACTTTCACCGACTTTTTCAAACCGAGCAAAGGAGAAATCACTGGAGAGACTGTTCAGTGAAGCGGAGTAAAGAATCTGACGGTTGGAGTTTAAACAACAGCAGACAGGGGCTTCAACCACGCTCGTGCTGAACGTTTCATGCTGGCCATGGAAAGTTAACTCTTTGTTCACCGGGGCAGTTGAAAGGCAGGACCTAACTGCAATAGTCAGAATACAGCAAGACTTCATGTTGTCTGAAAGGACGGTCCCCTATCTCCAAAGAACGGAGCCCTCTCCGGGAAACTGAAAGGGAAGGGTGAAGATCTGCACTACGGCTCCTCCCAGAGCCTGGGTGGGCCCCAGAAAAAGGCCGCCACACAGACCCCATACCCCTCGTCCACTCGGAATCCGAGAGTGCCCTCCTCCTCGAGAAAGCCAGCCTAGACAGCTGGCAGCCCTGGTTGGCCCCTGAAGAAGCTATCCAGGGAGCAGCACCCTCCCCTCCCGTGGGTGCTCTGACCGGCCCCAAACTTGGGCGATCAAGGCACACCACCTGAGGGGGTGCCACCACTGTGGGGTCAGAGAACCCTCCGAGACCAGGCTGCAGAGCAATGGAGGCCTGCACCACTGCCTGCTGGTCAGCACACCGACCTTGGTCCCGGGAGTCACTGTCCACTCCCCAGAGGGGGGGCTGGCTCAGGCCTGTCAAGGACACTAACAAGGTGTCCACATGAGCAGCCAACTCCAAGGAGTCAGACTGCCTGTCTGATTCAGAGTCCGACTCCTCCTCCGAAGAGGTGGAGACCGAAGTTCTGTGCCAAACAGTGCATGGACGCCTACTACCATTCCGACTGAAAGGGGTACCAGAAACCGAGACTGCACCAGAGTCGGTGCTGACGTCCCCAACAGCACCGCGAATGGTGCCAGAGGAAGACACGGCCCCAACAACGGCAGCAGCCTTGGAGCCGAGGCCTGACATGGTGCCATCCCGACCCACAGCGCCGCAAGCGGTGCCGAAGACAGAGACAGCACCGATGATGGCCCCAACTGCGCTCTCGATGCTGCAGACAGTGCCGAGTTCCGAAACCCTCATGGCGTCATGTCCATGCTCGGAGCCGTGAGTGGCTCCAGAACTGGACACAGTGCCATGCTCAACCCTGGCGCCGAGGTAAGAGACAGTCAGGGATGACACCGTAGAGCCTCCCACAGCGCTGCTAGCACTATCGGTGCTGTGAACGGTGCCAACAGCAGGCATGGCGCTGAGCGACTGACCGGCGCCGACGACAGCACCATCTGGGCAAACGGCACCAAGGCCCAAGACGGCGCCGATGTAGGCGTCGAGGACGGCACCAATTCAGGCCTTCAGAGCTGCAGGTACGACACCAGGGAAGCCTTCGCCCCTGAAGGGGCGACTGCCTAGGCGGTGCCTCCTGCCTGTCCCCCTGGGGGGGGCAGACTGGGCCTCCTGCACAACGGAAGGGGCCTCTGCCACAGCTAGGCTGCAAGAGGCAAAGCTCCCCTCCTCCTCGGTCTGTACAGAACCGGGAGCGGACCCGGAGGAAAGGCCGAGAGAACGTGGCTTGGCCCGACGAGTGCGCACCCGTTCCCTGAATGTCGGTGGAGCTCGTCCCACTTTCCATGCGCATTGCTTGATGACCCGGCGGTCCATGGAGAAGCAGGCGTCTCAAGAATCCATGTCGTGCGAGGTAACGGTCATGCTGGTCGGTGACAAAGAACTTATGGCCGCATGGGAACCGACGCATGGGGGGCTGTCCTGTCTTCAAAGTTTTCTTGCCTCCCGACTTAGACAAGATCTACGGAAAAAGAACACCAAACAAGACCCGATGTTGCAAAATAAAATAAGGAACAGTCTTACCAGGCGACGTCGAGTAGGCGAAGAGAACCGGTAGGAAACTCGGAGCCGATGGACTTCGACATGGAGTCAAAGAAATTCAAACTGCACACACGAAGGCTTGAAAAGTAGACCTCTCAGGAGAGATTCTTCCCAAAGCGTCCCACGAGGTGATCTCGACGGTGGGAGACGAAGAACTGGCGGGAGAACGGAGTCGACAACACCGAATGGCCAACCTGTGAGCGTCATGCAGTGTGTCGGCCTGGTGCATTGACTCCGTCCATCAAAAAAAAAAAAAAAAAGCTCCTGCTGGGTCATGACCTCCAGCCAAGTACCCAAAGGTGATGAAAGGTGAAGATTGACACAGATAAGATCGTCCAACGACCGACTTATTCACCTCGGTCACGCAGGAACCGGAGAAGCCGATCCATGACTTACCGACCTGGGCCGGGCACTCACCGGGAGGTCTGATGAGTGACCTATGGGCCCTGCCAGCTGACTTTGAACCCATTATGGTAATGGGCCTAAGGGCGGCGGAGCTGATGCCTGCTCTTTAGAGCGGAGCACAGGCTTGGCCACTACAATGGTCTTCCCAGAGGAAGAGGGCTGCTGATCACCTGAGGGGCCCGAAGGCGGCCTTGAGTGAGAGGGGAACCGCTCCTGGTTCCAATGCTTTTCTTTATCCCTCTTCTTCTTCTTGTGGTAGTCAGTCAGCAAGGAAATGGTGCTCCTCAACTTCTGTAGCTCCTTCTCCATCGTGGCCATTTTAAGTTTAAGACGGGCTTCACAGGACTGCTGGCGCCTTTTCAGTGTGGCTTGGTTAAAATGGGAGCAGGCCTCACAATCCTCAACACTGTGGTCTGGGCCCAGGCAGAAGAGGCAGAGGGAATGCAGATGCTTATGCGGTAGCTGGACACCTCAAGAATCGCACTTGTTTTTATGCGATGAGACAGAAGGAGTGGAACACGCACACAAAACTGAAATTAGAGAACAAAAGAAAGAATAAAAATGGACACTCATCTGAAAACTAGGAGATCGAACTGATGCGACGATCTCCGGAAAGTCTGACCAGCACAGGTTGACAGCGGGAAAGAACTGGAGGGCGGACATGGGGACCACCCACTATACAGTGTCACGCTGACATCTGTCACGTGACGTCAGGTGGGCGAACCCCGTCAGACACTGCTAGCTAAAGCTTCCATGTGGTCCTGACGCCGGGGGCACAGTCCTACAAGTAATTACCTACTGCAAGAGCCCTCTTGAAGTAAGATCCTTTCTACTGCATTTGCTTGTAACAGCTTCCTGACCTCTAATTCCAGCAGAATCTTTTCTGTTACCTAGATACATAGATGTTGTTGGCAGATAAAGGCCTTGTGGCTCATCCAGTCTGCCCTATCCCTCTTTCTAATGCTTAAGGTACCCTAGATGCTACAACAAGTTCCCCCCTTCACCCTAGCTTGATAATTTCCATGTGCCTATCCCACGCATTCTTGAATCTTTTAACTATGGCCATCCCCACCACTTTCTGGGGGAGATTGTTCCATCTCTCCACCACCCTTTCAGTGAAGTAGAACTTCTTTAAGTTCCCCCTAAATTTTCCCCCTTTTAGTCTCATGCTGTTGGAGTTGAAGGTGGCGGTTTCCTGTGAATCTGCAGTTTTGGGAATCTTTTGAACTGTCCATAAGAATGTGTCGGCAGAAGGGGACCGTATGATGCATCTAGTCTGCCCAGATTGCCTACCCCCTATTCTGTTCTGAGATTACTGCAGCACTTGCCCACACTAGCTTAAAAGCAGTGACTGTTTTGTCCTCCACAACATCTGGTGGTAAGCTATTCCAAAGGTCCACCACCCTCTCTGTGAAGTAGAACTTATGAATGTTGGTTTTAAACTTACCCTGTTAGTCTCAAAATGTGCTGCCTCATTCGCGTGGTCTTGTTTTTGTGAAAGAGGTTTTCTGCTTGTACCTTAGTTATGCCCTTTATGTATTTGAAGGTTTCTATCATCTCCCCCCCGTTTCTCCTTTGCTCGAGGGAGTACATGTGCAGTTGCTGTAGTCTAGATTCATACTGCTCCTGGTGCAGTCCTCCTGTACAGACAGTCCTTGGCTGACCACCTCCAAGACCCATCTGTCTGTGGTGACATTTTGCCGTGCTTGGAAGTAGTAAACCAACCTCCCTCTGACTGGTACTGGGCAGGGCAGTTAGGGGTTCTGTTTGGGGCTGGTCCTAGTGGCTGGGAGTGATTCAGCCTGTATGGACCCTTGTCTACCCATGACCCTGAAGTAACCCCTCATCTGAGGAAACTCCATAGGCATGGGAACCAGATAATAAGCTCTGAGGTAATATATGCTTCCCCTACCTCCCCCTCCTTGGGACCTATAGGAGGTGGAGGCCTTTTCCTTAGCTGAATTGCTCTTGTAGGTGGCCTTATACTCTTCCACTTTCTTCATGTAAGCCTCAGTCTTGTCACCAAAAAATGAATTATCCTCACAGGGAAAATCCATGGCCTTGGCCTGCGTGTCTGGGGTCAAATTAGTGGCTTGTAGCCATGCAGACCTCCTCAGGGCAATGGCTAGAGCCACACATATGGATGCAGTCATTCGCATCCACTGTCATGTGAACTGGTACTTAGTAGTGTCCAATGCTACCCTGGCAGTGTCTGCTATGGCATGCCATACATCACCAGTGACCTTAACACACATAGCCAAAACTGAATTCCAGAGGGCTCTCTGATATTGGGCAGTGTAAGCCATGTAAGTAGCCTGCCTCAGGAGGACAGAAGCTACCGTGTAACCTTTCTTGCCCATGCTATTAATTTTCGTGGAATCCTTGACAGGAGGATGAGAGGACAGCAGAACCTTGGCTTTACACAGACAGCTATCTGTACCACTACATCATGACTGGGATGGGAATAAAGGTACTCAGCACTGGTTCTGTCCAGCTGGTACTTCTTTTCCATGTTCTTGCCCATCTCTGGGACTGAGAAAGGGGTCTTCAAGATTTTCAGGGTTGCTTTCCTAAGGGACTTATGGACATGCAACAGAAGCCTTTTAGTGGGTGCCAGTACCATCTTTTTAAGGAAATTAGCTTTGTCATCCTCTTCCACCGGCTCTTGGGTCATGAGGTCAAGAGTATCCACCATTTGCTTGACGAAGGTGTAATGGGAGGTATAGTCCTCTGGTCCCCTAGCAGAAGAACTGAACCCCTGCTCAGGGAAGACCTCCAGTTCTGTCAGCTCCCCATCATCTTCCTCGTCCTCCTCTTCCATTTCGCCATAACACTCGGTACTCTGGTCAAATGGAACCAAGGTCTGAGGTGGCAGCTGAGGGGGAAGTGGGGCAGCCAAAGGGAGACACAGCGATTGCAGAACCTGAATGACCTGGACGGCTTCAGCAGGGCTTTGAGGCAGAATAGTGCAGTGGTTTAAGGTTCTGAGCTGCAAATCTGGAGACCTGGATTTGAATCCCACAGCCCCCACTTGCATACTGTGTGACCCTGAGCAAGTCACTTAACTTCCCTGTGCTCCCAGGTCGCACCTAAAAACAAGCTTTCAGCTTAGTGTGCCACTTCTAGTTAAACAACTGGAAAAAAAGTCCTCTGCAGAGGGTAATTCAGTTTTGTCCTCTGCGAGCTCCCTTGCTTCTTCAATGGGAGGTGCAGTGCCATGTTTCTCTTTTTGTTTTCACTTAGTGGAAACCGGGCCTGAGCCCTGCACCACAGGTATCTTGTGCTTATTTTGGTCAACTTTGTCAGAAACGTTGGGATCAGAGGAATCCTTAGAGGGATGGTCCTTTGATTTACTATGAGAAGGACACTCCTCTGATCACTTAGGTGATGAAGAGGAAGACTGAGAGGCTATTTATTCTAGTTTTTTGGTCCTTTTCTTTATAATGTTAGAGCAAAACCTACTGCAAAGCTCACAGGTTGGCAAATATGTGACTCTGACCCAGGCACTGTATACATAAGTCATGGCTGTCTGCCTTGGCCAACAGTTGAAAATAGTTAGAGCAGTTTTCAAAATCTGTGGGTCCTGTTTTGTTTTTAGGCCAATCTGACATGCCAATTTGTCAGACGTAACCAAGTATTGGTTCCTGATGAAAAATAAAAACAATATGCGGTCGGTTCCTTGGAAAAAAGGAGAACCACTAGAAAGAGAAGAAAAGGGTAGCACTAAAACCCCATTTTATTAAAATGTAAAGTAATTTGTGGCTTGGTTCCACAGGAGAAAAGAACTGCTAAATGAGAGCCAAAAACATCTTGGTTCCTGTGTAAAGGAACAGAGACAAAAACAATTATCTAGAAAATTAATGAAGTTTTGACAGAAAAACTTTAAATAAATCACACTTAGAACAGAAGTAAGAAAAAAATACTTACAATAGTAATCTTTTTTCTTCCCAGTGATACTCGGGTATTCATAACTTTCTGCAGTGTCCCTTTAAGCCAGAACTGCATGGAGAGGATAGAACACATGCAAATGATGAAACTCTTTGCATGTGGCAACTATTCAAATGCTGCCTTGAACTAACTGCCTTAGTTCTAAACCCCCTCAGATTTCCTGGACGCCTGGAAAGGCAGCCTCCCCCACCCGGGCTATGAACACTAAATAGCAATAATAGTGATAATTAAGCCCATAACCCCCCAGCACAAAAAAACCTTGAACTGGAGGAAAAACATAACAGATACCCAAAAAATGTCAGAATCACCTGAAAAAAAACACAACATGAACCTTGTTTAACCAAACTGTGCCAGAAAGTGGCATGCATACCCGATAGCAGAGTATGCAGGAATGCAGAGGCTAAAAGTTCTAGAAGGGGAGGCAGGGTGAGAAGTTATGAATACTTGAGTATCTGTGGGAAGAAACAAGATTACCATGGTAAGTAATTTTTGCTTCTAACCCCAGTAATGCTCAAGTATTCCTAACTTTCTGCAGACTACGAAGCAGTACCTTTGGAGGTGGGCACAGAACCTTATTTTGGAAACAGACTTTGCAGGACTGCTGTACCGAAGCTAGCATCACTCCTGAACTAAATATCCAGACTGTAGTGCTTTGTAAAGGCGTGTACTGTTTTCCAGGCAGATGTTTTACAGATGTCCACTAGTGGAGCATCACTGGCAGCTGCTAAGGTAGCAGCTGTCCCTCTTGTAGAATGGGCCCTCAATCCTGTTGGGGGTTCCCCTCCACCTTTAGTGTAACAGAACTGGATACACTGGACTATCCATTGAGAAATGGACCTTTTTGATGCTGGGCTACTTTTCCCCACATACCCAAAAGTCAGGAACAGCCGTTTTCTGTCCTGCCTATGGTCCTTAGTAGCTGTCATATAGTAGCTAACAGCTCTCTTGACATCCAAACTGTGAAGCCTTCTTTCACCAGAGGTGGAATGCTCAGTGAAAAAGACAGGTAGGGTAATGGTCTGGTTCAGTTGGAAATCAGAAACCACTTTAGGGATAAATTTCCTATTTGTCTTCAGGACCACTTTATCCTTGTGGAATGAAATGTAGTCCTCTTCAGTGCAGAGAGCCTGAAGCTCACTGATTTTTTTGCAGAAGTCATTGCCACTAGGAAAACTGTTTTCCAAGTGACATATTTCAGAAGAGCAGAGGCCATGGGCTCAAAAGGAGGTTCCATGAACTTAGCTATACACACACTGAGGTCCCATGCTGGCACCGGTTTCCTACAAGGGGGGTGCACATGGGCCAAATCCTTGAAGCACCTCCTAAAGATAGGGTTTGAGGCTATTGACACATTTCTTCCAGCAGAAATGTGAGCGGATGCTGCAGCCAGGTGGACCTTGAGGGTACTGGACTGCAATCCCAGGGAATGTAAAGGTAATCAAGAACGGCTGGAACCCCAGCCTGTGTTGGTACCAGCTCCCTAGCTAAGCACCAGAAAGAAAACCGTTTCCATTTTGAAGCATAGGTTTTCTTAGTGGAAGGCTTCCTGTAACCTCTTAGCATGTCTAAAACAGCTTCAGAGAGGTGTAAACCTGCATATTCTAGGTCTTCAAGAGCCAAGCTTTGAGATTGAGAGACCTGAGATTCGGATACAGGAGTCTCTGCTGGTTGGAGGTTAACAGATTGTGCCTTTAAGGGACGTGTATTGGCTCGGCTACAGACATGGAGAGCAGAAGAGAGTACCACTGCTGCCTGTCCCAATTTGAAGCTATCAAGACAATTGATGTTGACTGGGAACCGAGTTTAAGCAATACCCTGTACACCAGAGGGAAGGAAGGAAAAGCATAAAGGTGCGTCCCATTGGCTCGTCAATGCAGCAGTTGGATTTCCACTTGCAATGCCAGCGACTCGGGTTTGGGAAAGGACCTGGGTGCTGGAGGGCTAGCCGGGGAGAGAGGGCTTGAGCGTCGGCTGATGGCTCGCCTTCTCTCAGGGGGAGGGCGGGGAAGCGACCCAGCACCTGCTGACCCCTGGCGGAGGCTGGGGGCATGGCAACGTGCAGGGTCCCACTAACTAATGGGGCATGGTGAACGTTGGCGTATGCCTGACAGTGGCATGCCACGCCCCCAGGGGAGCAAATGGGAAAAGAGCCCCAAGGCCGACTGGATGACGGTCCCCAGCTCCCACGAGACCTCAAGCAGTGCATGGACCATCCCAGCAGCACCCGGACCAAGAATTGCGCTGTTCGCCCCACCAGTGCCTTCCCCCTCGGAGGAGAGGGACCCACTCAGCAAAAGGTTACGTCCGGGTTACCCGGGGGGGGCTGCAATATTGGGTGATGGGTGGCTGCATCAAGGCAGTGTGGCAATGAGGGGCATAGGAAGGCCTGAAGGAGAAGCTAGCCAGGAGCTGGGGGAGCAAAAAAGGGTGCTTCCCTAACCAGTCCAAAGCCAGAGCATCCAGGGGTAGTGTACCCCGATCTGGTGGTCTGCAACAGTATTGTAGCAGATGGTGGTTGTGGTGGGATGTGAACAAGTCTACCTCCAGTGTGCCCCACCTTCTGAACATTACCTCCACCACCTGCCTGTTCAGGGTCCATTCATCTCCGAGCATCTGCCAGGGCGTTGTCCTTCCCTGGCAGATGGACTGCCTGTAGGGAAACTCCCAAGGAATAAGCCAGGCTCCAAATTTTTCATGGCTTCTGTGCAGAGGACTGGACCTGGTACTTCACTGCTTGTTTATGTAGTACATTGTGGTGGTATCGTCTGTTCTGATCTGTACCACCTTTTCCTGTATCAGTGTTGTGAAGGCCTTTAGTGCCAGGAACACTGCTCTGAGTTCCAGCACATTTATGCGCTGGAGTGACTCTGCACTTGACCAAGTGCCCTGGGTTGTGTGGTCCCCCAAATGGGCACCCCACCCCAGTAGAGATGCATCTGTTGTGTGAACAACCGATGGGGACTCTCGTTGAAAAGGAACCCCTTCCCTTAGGTTGGATTCCTGTTTCCACCACTGAAGAGCCTACAACAAGTTTTATTTACTGGAATCAGCTTTGAGAGGGAATCTCTTCTTTGGTACCAGTGTGCCCTTAGGTGGAACTGATGTCTCTCATTTGGAATCTGGAGCCTAGGACTGTGCCTGTGGCTGCCGCCATGTGGCCCAGGAGCTTTAGGAACTGCCTTGCAGTTTCTGACCTGTGCAGGCTGAATGAGTCTGCGATCAGCTGGATACTTCTTACCCTGTCTAAAGGCAGGGTTGATCTCTGCTCCTATGAACTGTAGCACCTGTGCAGGTAGAAGGCCAGATTTTTTGTGATTTATCAAGAATCCCAGGGACTCCAGAAACCCTTAGGTGATCTACAGATGCTGTCTGACTTGCTCTGGTGATTTTCTTACCACCAGCCAGTTGTTCAAGTATGGAAACATTGTAACACCTTGTCTGCGAAGGTGTGCCACAATCACTGCCAGGCACTTTGTGAATATCCTTGGGGCTGAAGTGAGGCCAAATGGCAGGGTCGAAAACTGGTAGTGACCTGATGGGAGTGTGAACCCGAGGTATTTTCTGTGAGACTCCTTTATGAGGATGTGGAAATACGCATCTTTTATGTCCAGTGATACCAACCAGTCACCTTTTTGGAATGTTGGCAGAATCAATGCCAAAGTTACCATTCTGTACTTTGGTTTTGTCAGATGCTTGTGTAGAACCCTGAGGTCCAAGACAGGCTGCCATGCACCGTTTTTCTTTGTAGTAAGGAAGTACCTTGAGTAAAACCTCTTTCCTTTCTGCTGACTTGGGATAGGTTCCACTGCTCGTGACAGCAACAGGTTTCAAACCTCTGCCTCCAGCAGCTTTTTCTCTGCGAGGGAGGATGGTCTGAACACTCTGGTTCACAGAAGAGGAAGGGAATTGAAACTCAGACAGTCCCTGACTCACTACCCCCAGGACCCACTTGTCTGTTGTGATCTGTTGCCAAGCCTGGAGGTAGTGAGACAGTCTGCCTCTGACAGGTATCGAGGAGGCAGCCTGTGAAGACGCATCAGGGTGTTTGTTTGCTCTGGGGCCGAGGCTGGGTTTGGGATCCCCGCCTGGCACCCCTCCTGCCCCTACCTCTGAAGTACCCTTGCTGGGGATACTGTTGGTACTGGGGTGCAGCCACTGCCTGGAAAAAGGGCCTAGTGTGAAAGGACCTGCCCCTACCTCCCCTTCTACAGGGTCTAGTGGATGGAGAGGCTTTCTCTTTAGCAGAATTGCTTCCAAAGGTGGCTTTATAGTCATCCACCTTCTTCATGTAAGCCACTGTTGTTTCTCCGAAAAGGGAATTACCTTCCAGAGGGAAATCTAGAGCCTTTGTTTGGGTCTACTGGTAAGATTTGTGGCTCTTAGCCAGGCAAACCTTCACTGAACAACAGTATTTGCCATCCACCTGGCTGCTGTATCATTGGTATCAGCAGCCATTTGAAATCGATAGTTGGCTGCCTCTAAGCCAAACCTGGCAGTTTCTGCAACGTCATTAGACAAGGATGAAGGGACTTTGTTTGCCATGGCCAGTACAGACTGCCATAAAGACTTTTGATACTGGGACGTATAGGCTTGGAAATTAGCCTGCCTGATGGCCAAGGAAGCTGACAAGTATCCTTTTTTGGCCATACTATCAATTTTCCTGGACTCCTTATCTGGTGGGTGTGAAGCCAGGAGCACCTTAGCCTTGTCACAGGCAGCCTCCCGCACCACCTCCGGTGGTCAGGGTGGAAAAACAGAAATTCTGCACCTTCCCTTTCCAACTGATATTTCTTGTCCAGCCTCTTATCAAGAGGGGGACAGAATGAGGAGTCTGTAAAATCTTTGGTGCATCTTTCTTGAACAATTTATTTACAGCCAAGAGGAGCTTCTTTGTAGGGTTAACCTGATCATCTTGAGGTATTCCACCTCTTCTTCATCCTCTATTTCTTCACTTGTGGTGATGTCCAAGGCATCAGCCATCTTCCTCACAAAACTGAAATGTGAGGAACAATCCTCAGTGGTTCTAAGAGGTGAACCAAAATCCTGCTCAGGGGAGACCTCAGGCTCAATAGGTTCCCCTTCATCCTCCTCATCACATTCACCATACTCCTCTTCTTTAATAAATGAGGATTTACTTGTGCTGCCAGCCTGTTCAGCTGGGACTTGAACTTGTGGCTGCTGGCCAGTGGGGAAAGACCTTGCAAGGCTTGCACCAGTTTAAAAGCCTGAGCTATTTCTTGAGGAGAAGGAAGAGCCAGAGCACCTACAGAAGTCTCCTTTTTTCAGTAGGGGGTTCTGTGTGCTTTACTTTTTTTGTCTTTTTAGAGGGAACCGAGGAGCCAGCCAGTTCCGCAAGCCTCTTAGTGCCCTTATCACCTGTCTCAGGTGTTGAAATAGTTACTGCAGTGGTTTCACCCACAGCAGAAGAGGGTGTCGGCTGGTCAGAGCCAGAGGGACACTTAGGTGGAGGAAGTTTTTTCTTAAGCCGTTCCAGGCGTTTCTCCACTGTTTTCTCTGGGAAGGCTTTACAGATATCACAATTCTCCTTAAGGTGGTCACAGCCCAGGTAGGCAACACATAAACTATGCTTGTCTGCCTTGGCAAACACTTCCCTGCAATCAGTACAATTTTTAAAACCAGGTTCACCCGTTTCCTTTTTAGGTTTCTCTAACATTTTATCAGGAACCGATAAAAATGTGAACCGCTAAACAATTTTAAAGTTTAAACAAAATTTCAGAGGTTGCGGTCGGTTCCAGAATCAATAAGGAACCAATGGGAACCGGAACTGATGGAAAAAATGAACCGAGGCTATCGGTTCAGCAACCAATAATGCGGTTACTAAAGTAAAGTATTTAAAATAAAATTAAACTAAACTAATGGATTTTTTTAGTCAAAAGAACCCAGAATTAACAAAACTAAGTCGGTTCCCCACCGGTTATACTGAACCAGGAGGAACTGATAAAAACACACAATTTAACACTAAAAAGTACAGTTACGTAAGAACTTACCATAACAGTAGATCTTCGAGAGAGGCTCTTGCAGTAGGTAATTACATATAGGACAGTAAGTAGTTTAACTCCTGCTATTGTTAATCAGGAGATCATTCCCACTATGTTAACTGAAATAGAGACTGCCTCTACTAATGAGTTCGCTTTAGATTTAGATGCATTAGATTCTTTGTTACAAGAACAATGTATTGATCATGACCTTTTGACCTCCCAACCAACTATAAGTGGAGGTATTTTTGTCGCCAAAGAACACTTATTAAAGTTAAGAAGGTCTATATTCAAACCTAAATCTACATTCTGCCCAAATATTTACAATGCAGCCATCAAAACTTTTGAAGAAGTAGTTTGTCAGCAAGTTAAGTCTATATTGAATGAAAACGTCTCATTGAAGCATAATGTTTCTCGCGCTGAACGAGACGCGACTAACACACTATCGAAAAACACTTCAATTGTTATTAAACCTGCAGTTAAGGGAGGGAATATAGTTATACTTAGCAAAGAACAGTACAATAAAATTGTTTTTTCATTATTAGAGAATGACATCCATTATCATAAACTTGGATCAGATCCTACATTGATTTTTAAAAAAAAGCTACAACGTCTCCTGTCACATCATGTCAACAAAGGGGAAATTACTGAAACCGAGTATCAATATATTTGGATGGAATATCCTGTTATTCCCAGTTTCTACATTCTGCCTAAAATACATAAAAATAAGGACAATCCACCAGGCAGGCCTATAGTTTCTGGGGTTAACAGTTTAACACAAAATCTAGGCAAGTTCACTGACTTTTTTCTACAGCAAAATGTTCTAAAATTGGATTCTTATATCAAAGACACTAAAGAGTTGTTGGATAAAATTAAAGATTTGTACTGGAGTGAGAACCTAACATGGTTGGGCATCGATGTAGAATCTTTGTACACCTCCATTGAACATAATCTAGGCCTTTTGGCAGTACAATATTTTCTTGATAAGACTACTCAGGATGACACCATTCCAAGGGAATTCTTAATGGAGGCTCTCGAGTTTATATTGAAACACAATTACTTTAAATTTGAGAACCAATACTATTTACAGAAATGTGGCACAGCAATGGGTGCAGCTATGGCACCTAGCTATGCCAACCTTTTCCTGGGTTATTGGGAACATACAGTTGTATTTGATCAAAATTTAAATCCATATTTTTCACATATTAGACACTGGTTTAGGTTTATTGACGATATATTATGTATCTGGCAAGGCAGCATGGAATTAATACCAGAATTTATGCAGTGGCTAAGTGCTAATGATCTCAATCTTCGCTTACCTTTGAAATGAATAAAAAGACACTAAACTTTTTAGACTTAACTCTTAACAGTTAGCGAAGATTATAAAATCATTAACACATCAAACTTTCGGAAACATACAGCCACAAATTCAGTATTACATGCTGACAGTGCTCATCCACAAAGTCTTAAAGACTCTAAATCATACAGTCAACTATTAAGAATTCGTAGAAATTGTAGCTCAGATGACATGTTTGACACACAAGCTGAGGAACTAATTCACAGATTCCTCGAAAGAGGATATGACCCTACCCTTCTACAGACGTTAAAAAAGAAAGTAAGCAGTTTAGAACGTACTAAACTCATTACAGGAATGAAGTTAGAAAACTCATTTACTAATGCAGCACCATGCACATTTATTACAGAGTACAACCATAAAGCAGGCAAAATTGGTAATATCATCTATCGGAATTGGCATATTCTACACTCAGATGAGGGAGTAGGAACAGCTGTGGGACCAAGTCCCCGGGTCTCTTTCAGTAGGGCAAAAAATCTTAAAGACTTTGTAGTCCGTAGCAGACAGGAATCTACACCAGTGGAAATGGCAACCACTTGGTTGCCTTGTAGATCCACTGTTTTTTTTTAGATGTTCTAGATGTAACATTTGCAAATACAGTACTACAGGTAGAACATTCCAACATCCGATGACACCTGATGTTAGTGTAGACATAAAACAACTGATTACTTGTGACACCAGTTATGTTGTTTATGCCCTTTGGTGTACCTGCAATTTGATATATATTGGGAAAACTATTCGGCCCTTAAAACAAAGAATTCAAGAGCACATTAGATCTATATCCAACAAGCGACAGGATACACCAGTCGGTTTACACTTCCTTACACACCATTTCTCTAAAACAGAAGATGTTAAATTTATGGGCATTGAATGGATACTGCCCTTTTCACAAGGAGGTGATAGACCCAATCGACTATTAGAAAGAGAAAGCTACTGGATTTTCAGACTTAACAGTGTGAGGCCCTTAGGTCTAAATGAAAGATGGGACCTCAAGCCTTTTTTGAATAAATAAAATTGATTAATTTGGTTATTTTGGGTGTTATATAAAAAATATATAAAATGTGGAGATATCTTTAACCTCTCCTTCTCTCCTTTTTAGATAATTTTTCACCTACCAGAAGGGCACAAGATATAAAGGCACTGTTCCTATAAATAAATGAATTCCACTTACAAGCATAACACGATCGAATGTTTTTGGAGGCGCCAGAGCAACCTTCAGTATACAGTGTGTTTTTTTATAAACTGCTATTTATAAGTGTAATGCCAACCTAGTAGTTATGGACATTTGTTGTTTATAGTTATTTTGATAACATATTGTTTAGTGATTGTAACATTGTCAGAGTTTTTTATCACTGTTATTTTCTTTAAATTAAATATTTCATGAATTACATCATGAATAATGTATTAAGAGGTGTATTTAATGGATGACGCTCTGTATTGTAACCACACCCCTGAGGAAGACTTGTTTGAAGTCGAAGCGCTGGGTGAGGGACTCCTGTGCTGTTAGTACTCTTTGTAACTATTAAATATTGAAGCATTGCACTGGCGTGTTAGCTACCTTCTTACAAAGAGACACCCGAGTGATAAGACCTTTTGGAAATTTTGTTAAAAGTTACGAGCTGGCTGCTCGTTTGTGGTGAGCACCGAACAGACCGAGCCGAGTCGCAGCATTTTCCTGAATCTGTAATTACATATAGGACTGATGTCGGCAGGCGGCAGAACCCCACGGAAAAATTTCTACCCAGCAGTACCTGGCGAGGGACCGCCCCCACGTCAGGTGACTGGCGTCAGGAGACGTTGGTATAAAGGGGCGGTCCCGGACGCCCGCCTTCCAGTTCTTTCCCACCACAGGCTGAAAGAGGCCGGACGAGAGAAGAGTGGATATTTCTCTATATGGAAAAGGAGCTGAAAAAACCTAGGGGTAGGAAGGGCGGGAAGGTATTACCTACTGCAGAGCCTCTCTAGAAGATCTACTGTGCGGTGGTTCTTACGTGACATTTCCTCTTACTTGAGAGGGCTCTTGCAGTAAATAATTACATATAGGACTGAATCCCAAGCAGTCTGGAATAAAGAAAAGGCACCGGGAGGAGGAAACTACTCCAAGAAGTAGCTCTAGCCGTGCAAGCCTCAAGACAGGAGGCCTTGCAAAACAGCTAGCCCGAAGCCTGCTCTGCGGCGAGAGGCAATATTCAAACTGTAGTGTTTCATAAAGGTATGGACGGAAGTCCAGGTGGCGGCAGCGCATATGTCTTCCGGAGACACATTCCTGAAATAAGCTGCAGAGGCAGCTACTCCTCTTGTGGAGTGGCCTCTGACTTGACCCGGGAGGGTCTTGTGGTACTTGTCATAACAGAAAGTGATGCAATGAGCCAACCACTTAGACAGGCATTGCTTGGAAACTGCATTGCCTTCCCTTTTGTGAGCAAAAGAGATGAACAACTGATCAGTCTTTCTGAGATCCTTCGTCCTGCTGGTGTAATATCTCAGAATCCGGTGAAGATCCATAGTACGGAGTAAATATTTCCCTTGGTTAGAGTACTGGGTGAAAAAGGCAGGTAGCTCTATGGACTGATTTAAGGTAGACTCTGCTACTACTATAGGTAGAAAAGTACAGTTACGAAAGAACTTACCGTAACAGTAGATCTTCGAGAGAGGCTCTTGCAGTAGGTAATTACATATAGGACTGATGCGGCGTGGCAGGCCCCATAGAAAAAATTTCTAGCTAGCAGTCCTAGTGAGGACCCGCCCCGTCAGGTGACCCGGTGTCAAGAGACGTTGGTATAAAGAGGCGTCCCAGGCCGCTCTTCCAGTTCTTTCCGCCACAGGCCCGGACGAGAGAAGCAGATGTTTCCATTCCTGGAAAAGAGCTGAAGAAGCCTAGGGGATGGAGGGCAGGAAAGTATTACCTACTGCAAGACCTCTCTCGAAGATCTCACAGTTACTGATGGTTCTTACGTAACTGTACTATCTAGACAGAGGGCTCTTGCAGTAAGGTAATTACATATAGGACAGAATCCCAAGCAGTCTGGAACAAATAAAGGCACCGGGAGGAGGAAACTACTCCTGAAAAAAGCAGTATGTTGCAGGCCTCCAGGCAGAAGGCCTTGCAAAACCACTAGCCCGAAGCCTGCTCTACGGCGAGAGGCAATGTCCAAACTGTAGTGTTTCGTAAAGGTATGGAAGGAAGTCCAGGTGGCGGCAGTGCATATGTCTGCCGCAGACACATTCTTGAAACAAGCTGCAGAGGCCGCTACTCCTCGTGTGGAGTGACCTCTGACCTGACCCGGGAGGGTCTTGTTGTACTTGTCATAACAGAAAGTGATGCAATGAGCTAACCACTTCGACAGGCATTGCTTGGAAACAGCATTGCCTTCCCTTTTGTGAGCAAAAGAGACGAACAACTGATCAGTCTTTCTGAGATCCTTCGTCCTGTCGGTGTAGTATCTCAGAATCCGGTGAACATCCATGGTATGGAGTAAATATTCTCCCTGGTTGGAGTACTGCGTGAAAAAGGCAGGTAACCCTATAGACTGATTTAAGGTAGACTCTGCTACCACTTTAGGTAGAAACTTAGGATTCATGCGAAGAGCCACCCGTTCTTTGTGAAAGATCAGGTATGGGATTTTACACATGAGTGCCTAGAGCTCGGAAATTCTTCGAGCGGAAGTAATGGCCACCAAGAAGAGCGTCTTCCACAAAAGAAACTTCAGATCTTCGGAGGCCGCAGATTCGAAGGCAGGAAGGGTAAGTTTCTCTAGAACAAAGTTCAAGTCCCAAGGGGGGAGCAGGAGTTCTGATGGGGGGCCTCAGATGAAGGACCCCTCTAAGACAGGTCTTAGAGACCTCTAATTGGGCAAATGCTTTATCTGCGAAAGGAACATGGTACGCTGAGATAGCGGCCATGTATACTTTCAAGCAGGAATGACTGAGACCCAGGTTGAAAAGGTGATGTAAATATTCCAGCGGAACGGCCACTGAACAGAAGAAAGGCTCCACGTTCCTAGAGGCGGCCCAAATAGAAAATCTCTTCCATTTCATGGCGTAAGTGGACCTAGTGGAGGGTTTCCTAGCCTCCACCAAAATCTCTGCCACCTTTGGAGAGACACCAAAGCAGGATTGAGCTAGGTCTGCAGGAGCCATGCATGGAGTTGCAGGGACTTGAGTCCTGGATGGACCAGGGTCCCCTGATCCTGGGTCAGCAAACCTTGAGATAAAGGAAGAGGAAGAGGAGGAACCTCTGAGTATTGTTGTAGAAGAGAGAACCAGATTGGCATGGGCCAGAAAGGAGCGATCAGAATCATTCTCGCTATTCTGTTGATAGTTTCTGCAATACACGAGGGACCAGTGGAATTGGGAGAAAAGCATAGACGAATCTGCCCTTCCAGCTTAGAGACACAGCGTTGTTCCAGAAAGTGCCTTGCTCTGGAACGAGCGAGCAAAAGTTGGGAAGTTTTGTGTTTTGGGAAGAGTCGAACAGGTCTACCTGTGGAGTCCCCCAAAGGTGGAAGATGTGATTTAGCACCTTTTGGTCTAACTCCCACTCGTGTGGCAGGGCAGAGGAGTGACTTAGCTTGTCTGCCAGGGTACTGTCGACTCCTGGAACATGAATCGCTGTGAGGTGAAGGTTGTGTTGAGTTGCCCAGTCCCAAACCCTCATTGCTTCCCTGCATAGCGGGTAGGATCGAGTCCCTCCCTGCTTGTTGATGTACCACACCACGCACATGTTGTCCGTCTGGACAGCTAGGTGACCGGGAAGAATGTATTGGTGAAGGGCTTGAAGAGCATATAGTACTGCTCGAAGCTCGAGCACATTGATGTGGAGAGCTAGCTCCAATCTGGACCATAATCCCTGGGTTCGGTGAGGACCCAGATGGGCTCCCCAACCTTCGCCTGATGCGTCTGTAGTCAGAGTCTGGGAGGGGGGAAGATGAAAGAAGGGGACCCCGAAACAGGTTCTCTCGAACCATCCACCATTGTAAGTCTCGAGCCATCGGCGAGGAGATCAGAACTAGATGATCTAGGTTGTCTACCAGTTGATCCCATTGGGAGCGAAGAGTCCACTGAGAGATCCTCATGCAGAGCCGAGCGCGGGGAACTATCGGGATGGCAGCCGCCATGAGCCCCAAGAGAAGGAGAACCGACCTCGCCGGAACATTCCTGCATTCTGATAGCAGGTAAATCTGTGACTGAAGAGAGGCCGCCCTGTCCGGAGGCAGGAAAGCCTTGCTTACCGTCGTATCGAGGATAGCCCCGATAAACTGTAGTCTCTGGGAGGGATCCAGATGAGACTTGGAATGGTTGATGGTAATACCCAGGCAAGTGAAAACCTGCTGAGTGAGGGAGAGAAAATGCAGGAGCTCCTCCCTGGACGAGGCCGCCAGGAGCCAATCATCCAGGTAAGGGAACACCTGAATTCCCATTGTACGCAGGTGGACTGCTACCACAGCCAGGCATTTGGTAAAGACTCGGGGTGCCGAGGAAAGACCAAATGGGAGTGCCTGGAACTGGTAATGGTCCCCCTGGAAAGCAAAGCGAAAGGTACTTGCGGTGAGAAGGGCGAATGGGGATGTGCAGATATGCATCCTGCATATCCAGCGCACAAAGCCATTGACCCAGCCGAAGGAGGGGCAAAAGGGTCTGTAGGGAGAGCATCCTGAACCTTTTGTATTCCACGTAAAGGTTCAAAGAGCTGAGATCGAGGATGGGTCTGAGATCTCCCGTCTTCTTTGGGACCAGGAAGCAATGGGAGTAGTAACCCGTCTCTTGAAGGTGAGGGGGACCGGGCTCTATGGCCTGCTTCGCAAGGAGGGCAGAGATTTCTTCCCGGACCAAAGGAAGATGGTCCCTTGGGTAGGACGACTTCAGAGGGGTGGCGGGGTGGTTTCTATAGAAACTCTATAGAGTGCCCTTCCACGATAATTTGAAGCACCCATGAATCCATTGTTATCCTCTCCCAACCCGGAAGGTGGAGGGAGAACCTCCCTCCTACCGGTTCCTCCGGTGTGTCCGGAAGCGGTGGGAGAGGGGAGGAGTCAGGTGGTGTGGGGCAGCGCCGCAGCTGGGGCACCAGCTGCTTTTTTGGGGAGGGGGCCTGGCAGCTGCGGGGGCCCGGCGTTTAGTGGCCCACCTTCCTTGGGGTTTCGCTAGTGGCCGACTGCTTCTGCGAAAAGGACGGCGCTGCGGGTGATGAGGACGGTACATGGAATCCACAGATTTCAGAGCCATCCCCTTCTCCTGCAAGTCAATGATGATGTCCTTGACATCACCACCGAAAAGCACCGACCCCCTGAAAGGTGCTTCCTGGATCGCGGATTGCACCTCCGGGACCAAACCTGACATGCGGAGCCAGGCATGACGCCGTAGACTCACGGCAAAAGTGGAGCTCTGGCCGGCAGTGTCCACTGCATTGTATGTCGTCCGCAGAACGTGACGACTGGCCGAACGAGCAGAACGGACTAAATCAGCTAACTCCTGCTTGACTTGAGAGTCAGGTAAGGAGTCAATCTTAGATTCCACCTGGGTAAGGATGGCCTTCTGGTAATCCCCCATAAGAGCACCATAATTCAGGGCCCGAATTCCCAGTGTGGAAGAGGCATAGATTTTCCTTCCATACTGGTCCAGGAGGCGAGATTCCTTATCCGGAGGAGACGAGCCTAGATGTTTTGGGTGCGCTGATCGGCCGTGAGCGGAGCTAATCATGATCGAATCTGCGCGGGGGTGAGAGTCCAAAAAATCTACACCCTCAGGAGCCTGGTATAGCCTGTTAGACTTCCTAGGAAGTGGGGCTAAAACAGACGGTTGTTTCCAAATAGTGGAAACAAGGTGGGTGTGAGGCTCAATCCAGGGTGGCACTAAAGTAGGAGCTATCAGGGGCAGGTCCAGATGTTCACCGAGTTTGACCCGCTGAGGATCTGGTTCCAAGGAGCGCCACTGATGTACTTCCTGGATTTTTCTGAGCAACTCCGTGAAGGAAGGGTCCTCCGGAGGAGACTTCGGAGGGGTCCTTGGCCGGGGCTTGGATGGAGAGCGAGGCTCGTCGTCTCTCTCGGAGCATCCATTGGAGGAATCCGAGAGGGAAGAAGAAGAATCAGAAGCAGAATAAGACTCCCTAACATGGCTAGGGGGAGGAATGGGTTCCTTGGGGGGGGATCCCTGGACACGTGTCCTGCCCCTCTCGGGATCCAGAGGGAAGGGCTCTGGAGGCGGTGAGACAGTGTGCCGTCTTGGGCGTACAGGGGCCGGGGGCGGCACCATCGCCGTAAGGCGGCTCTCTACTTCCTTGGTGAGCTAAGCCTTGGCCTCAGCCCATCAGGAAGCCAGAGTCTCCCGCAGATCCACCGGCAGCCGAGGGGGCGGTGGAGGAGGAGGGGGAAAAGAATATGGGTTGTATCCGTAAGGCGAGTATCTGAAACCCGGCTGCGGGAAACCCGGTGCCGGGTATTGAGGCGTCAGGTATTGTGGCGTCGGAGGAACTGGCGTCGGGTACTGCGGCGCTGGATACTGTGGTCCCGATGCAGCGGCGTCAGATAAGGCGGGTGCCGAGTGCGGAAGAACTGCCGGCAGGCGGCCCGGAAGGTGGCCCATGGGCGGGTCAACAGTGAGAGGCCGGGGAGCAGGGCCGATGGAAGGAAAATCCCCGCCCGGCGTCTGTGGGGCCAGGGTGGGGCTGGCATCCAGGGGCGGCGTCAGATCCAGTTCCCTAGGAGGAGGGTCACGGAGGTGGAACATCCCCATTGCCGGGGCAGGGGATAATCCCAGGTCAGGCTGGGGTGATTCAGAGCTCCCGGACGGCAGCAGAGCTGCAGGGAACCAGGTACGACTGGGGTTGGAGGGTCCGTCGTAGGTTCCGTCACCCGGCGCATGTCGGGGGAGCCGACGTGCGGCTTAGGGGCTAGGTCCCGGCGGGCACCGGAGGAGCCAGCGTCCGTCTTACAGGGTCCCTCATCGGAGGCGGGCCGAGGAGGCGGAGCGGCCCGGTCCAAGGGGGACGAGGTCGTGCGCCGCCCTGAAGGGTCGGGCGTCTAATCGACCTTCTCCCGGCGGACGTCGGAGGAGCCGACGTCTGACTTATGGGAGTTGCCTGCGCCAGTAGGCCGCAAGCCTGCGGCAGAACTGGGGGTGGAGGTCTCCTTTTGCCCGGAGGCGCCGACAAGGCCCGAGCGTGAGCCAGGCAGGCGGCCTGACGCCTCCTCCAAAGCCTTGGAGGCTGCCGTCGGGCAGTCCCCCGGAGGGGATGTTACCTGAGCCACGACTCTGGCCGGAGTCGCGGGGGAGGAGGTCTTCTCCCGGTGCCTCTCCTTGCCTCGCTTTTTACGATGCCCTTCTGGAGAAGTCGATGCCTGCCTGAGCTTCTTCAATTCTTTTTCCATCGAAGACATCTTTTTCTTTAGAAGATGGGCTTTCAGGGACTGTTGGCGTCGTCTGCGGGTAGCCGCGTTGAAGTGAAGACAATGCGGGCACTTGTCGACCGGGTGGTCGGGACCTAGGCAGAAGAGGCAGAGGGAATGGCCGTCCTTGTGTGGCAGTTGGGCGCCGCACGAATCGCACTTGTTTTTGTGCTCGAAGGGTGTAGGGGATGACATACACCGTCGATGACCTGACGATAGGAAGAAAAAATACTTATAAATCTCGGTAAAACCAACGAAAGAGCAGGGCTGACTAAGCACGAACTTTACCGTGAGGCGCTGCACGAGCTAACGGCGGGAAAGAACTGGAAGGCGGGCGTCTGGGACCACCCCTTTATACCGACGTCTCTTGACTCCGGTCACCTGACATGGGGGCGGTCCCTCGCCAGGGACTGCTAGCTAGAAATTTTTCCGTGGGGTCCTGCCGCTGGCCGGCGTCAGTCCTATATGTAATTACCTACTGCAAGAGCCCTCTCAAAGTAAGATCTTAGGATTCGTGCGAAGAGCAACTCGTTCCTTGTGAAAAATCAAGTAGGGGATTTTACACATCAGGGCCTGGAGCTCGGAGATTCTTCGAGCCGAAGTAATGGCCACCAAGAAAAGCGTCTTCCACGAAAGAAACTTCAAATCTGCAGAAGCTGCAGGTTCGAAGGGAGGAAGGGTAAGTTTCTCGAGAACAAAATTCAAGTCACAAGGTGAAGCAGGAGTATGGATGGGGGGCCTCAGATGGAGGACCCCTCTGAGAAAGGTCTTAGAGACCTCCAGTTGAGCGAAAGCCTTGTCTGCAAAGAGAAAATGACAGGCCGAGATGGCTGCCATGTGTACCTTCAGAGAGGAATGGCTGAAACCCAGGTCGAACAGATGATGTAAATACTCCAGCAGAAGCCCTGCTGAACAGGAGAAAGGCTCCACATTCTTGGAGGCGGCCCAAATAGTGAATCTTTTCCACTTCATGGCATAGGTGGATCTGGTGGAGGTTTTTCTGGCCTCCACTAAAATCTCCGCCACTTTGGGAGACACACCAAAACAGGATTGGGCTAGGTCTGCAGGAGTCATGCATGCAGTTGAAGGGATTTGAGGCCTGGATGGACCAGGGTCCCCTGATCCTTGGTCAACAAACCTCGAGATAGAGGAAGAGGAGGATCCTCCGAGTATTATTGTAGAAGAGAGAACCAGATTTGCCTGGGCCAGAAAGGAGCGATCAGAATCATTCTCGCTCCTTCTGAAGCTAGTTTCTGCAAGACTTGTGGGATAAGAGGGATTGGGGGAAAGGCACAGACGAATCTTTCCTTCCAGTCAAGAGACAGAGCATCGTTACAGAAAGCATCTCGCTCTGGAACGAGCGAGCAGAAGGCGGGAAGTTTTGCATTTTGGGGGGATGCGAAAAAGGTCGACCTGTGGTGTTCCCCAAAGGTGGAACATATTGTCTAGGACCCCCTGGTCCAGTTCCCACTCGTGAGTCAGAGCAGAAGAGCGACTTAGCCTGTCTGCCAGGGTGTTGTCGACTCCTGGAACGTGAATCACCGTGAGGTGAAGGTCGTGTTGTGTTGCCCAATCCCAAACCTTCATTGTCTCCCTGCATAGAGGGTAGGACCGAGTTCCTCCCTGCTTGTTGATGTACCACACTACGCAAGTGTTGCCCATCTGGACAGCTAGGTGGCCGGGAAGGATGTATTGGTGAAGGGCTTGGAGAGCGTACAACACTGCCCGAGGCTCGAGCACACTGATGTGGAGAGCTTGTTCTAGCCTGGACCAACAGCCCTGGGTCCGATGAGGGCCTAGATGGGCTCCCCAACCTTCGCCTGAGGCGTCTGTGGTTAGAGTCTGGGAAGGGGGAGGATGAAAGAAAGGAACCCCCCCCGAAACAGGTTCTCTCGAACCATCCACCATTGCAAGTCTCGCATCATCGGCGATGAGATCAGAATTGAGTGATCTAGGTCGTCCACTAGTTGATCCCACTGAAAGCGTAGAGTCCACTGAGAGATCCTCATGTGGAGTCGAGCGTGAGGGACTGTCGGGATAGCAGTCGCCATGAGCCCGAGAAGGCGAAAGACCAACCTCGCCGAGACCATCCTGTGGTTGGATAACAGACTTATCTGGGTCTGAAGGGAGGCCGCCCTGTCCGGAGGCAGGAAGGCCTTGCCCATGGTCGTATCGAGGATCGCCCCAATGAACTGTAGCCTCTGGGAAGGGTCCAGATGAGACTTGGAATGGTTGATGGTAATACCCAGGCAGTCAAAAACCTGCTGGGTGAGGTAGAGGAAATGCAGGAGTTCCTCCCTGGACGAGGCCGCCAGGAGCCAGTCGTCCAGGTAAGGGAACACCTGTACTCCCTTGGTACTCAGGTGGGCCGCCACCACTGCCAGGCATTTGGTAAATACTTGGGGGGCCGAGGATAGACCAAACAGAAGCGCCTTGAACTGGTAGTGCTCCCCCTGAAATGCAAAACGAAGGTATTTGCGATGAGATGGGCGAATGGGAATGTGCAGATAAGCATCCTGCATATCCAGGGCACAAAGCCACTGACCCGGCCGGAGGAGGGGCAGAAGGCTCTGCAGAGAGAGCATCCTGAACCTTTTGTACTCTACATAAAGATTCAGGGAACTGAGATCTAAAATCGGTCTGAGATCTCCCATCTTCTTTGGGACCAGGAAGAAATGGGAATAGTAACCCATCCCCTGAAGATGAAGGGGGACGGGCTCTATCGCTTGCTTCAGCAGAAGAGCCGAGATTTTCTCCTGGACCAAAGGAAGGTGTTCCCGTTAATACGACGACTTCAGAGGGGGGTGGCGGGGTGGTTTCTGAAGAAACTCTATGGAGTGTCCTTCTGCTATGAGCTGGAGCACCCAAGAATCCGTGGTCATCCTTTCCTATCCCGGAAGGTGGAGGGAAAAACCTCCCTCCTACCGGTTCCTCCAGGGAGTCCAGAGGCACTGGGAGAGGAAAGGAGTCAGGTGGTGTGGGGCAGCGCCGCAGCTGAAGCACCCGCTGCTTTTTTGGGCGGGGAGCAGCGGCGCTGAGGGCCCGGCGGTTGTGGCCGCCTTCCCTGGTTTCGCCTTTGGCCGATTCCGTCTGCAAAAAGGACGGCGCTGCTGCTGATGGGGATGGTACATGGAATCAACAGATTTCAGTGCCGTCCCCTTCTCCTGCAAATCGGTAATGATGTCCTTGACATCACCCCTTAAAAGCACTGGCCCCTGGAAAGGTGCTTCCTGGATAGCAGATTGCACCTCCGGGACCAGACCCGACATGCGAAGCCAAGCATGATGCCGTAGGCCTACAGCGAAAGCTGAGCTCCGCCCAGCAGTGTCCACTGCATCGTATGTCGCACGCAGCATGTGGCGACTGGCCGAACGAGCAGAGCAGACGAGATCAGCCAACTCCTGCTTGACTTGGGAGTCAGGCAAGGAGTCCAGTTTGGCTTCCACCTGAGTAAGGTTCGCCTTCTGGTAGTCCCCCATGTGGCCGACGTAGTTCAGGGCCCTAATCCCCAGTGTGGAGGAAGCGTAAATCTTTCTCCCGTACTGGTCCAGAAGACGAGATTCCTTATCAGGAGGTGACGAGCTAAGATGTTTTGGGTTCGCCGACCCGCCGTGAGCAGCGCTAATCACGACCGAGTCAGCACGAGGGTGAAAATGCAGGAAATCAACACCCTCTGGAGCCTGATATAGCCTGTTCGACTTCCTAGGAAGTGGGGCTAAGGCCGACGGCTGTTTCCATATCGTGGTGACAAGGTCGGCATGAGGCTCTATCCAGGGTGACACTAGTGTAGGAGCTGTCACGGGCAGATCCAGATGTTCAGCGAGTTTCAGACGCTGAGGATCTGGTTCCAAAGAGCACCACTGATGAACCTCCTGGATTTTTCTAAGCAACTCCGTAAAAGAAGGATCCTCCGGAGGAAACTTTGGAGGAGTCCTTGGCTGGGGCTTCGACGGAGAGCGAGGCTTGTCGTCTCTCTCGGAGCAGCTGTCGGAAGAGTCCGAGAGTGAAGAGGAGGAAGAAGAAGAAGAGTAAGACTCCCTTTCCCGACCTGGGGGAGGAAGGGATCCCTTGAGTAGTCCCCGGGGACGCGTGTCCTGCCCCTCTCTGGATCCAGACGGAAGAACCCTGGAGTCCGGAGGTGGTGAGGGAGTGTGCCATCTGGGGCGTCACGGGAACCTGGGGCACACTGTCACGGAGGGCAGCTCGACCTCTTTGGTGAGCTGAGCCTTGGCCTCAGCCACCAGGAGGCCAGAGTCTCTGCAGGTCCACCAGCGACGCGAGGCGGTGGTGGAGGAGGCGGGGATAAGAATATGGGCTATACCCATATGGAGCATATCCGAAACCCGGCGTTGGGTATTGAGATGTCGAGTACTGCGGCATTGGGAAGCCCGGCGTTGGATCCGGCGTTCCCGGGTACACTGGTGTCGAATAAGACAGCGGGTACCCGGAAGCCGGGGGGGGGGGCTGCCTGAGCAGATGGCCCGGCAGGGATCCTCATGGGCAGGTCCGTAGTGGAGAGCCTGGAGGGAGGGCCCGATGGGAGCAGGAACTCTCCCTGAGTCGGTAAGGCTGACGTCAGGGCTGACGGCTGAGGCACTGACGCCGGAGGTACCGACGTCAGAGGGGCCGGCGTCCGGGGAGCCGACGTCAGGTCCGTCACTCCAGATGGAGAAAGGCCTGATGGAGGCAAAAAATCCCCAGCTTCGCCCGGGGATGGAGGGGAAAAGTCCCCGGGGTCAGGATGGGGGGACTCTGGTTTCCCAGACAGCAGCGTAGGCTGCGGTGAACTGGGGATGACGGACATTGGAGGGTCCATTGTCGGTTCCCTTGCCGGCCGGACGTCGGACAAGTGACGTCTAGAGGCGAGCTCTCAGCGGGCGCGGGAGGAGCCGACGTCCGACTTACAAGAGCCATCACTGCAGACAGGTCGAGAGGAAGGGTCAGCCTGGTCCGGTGGGGAAGAAGCCACACGTCGCCCCGGAGGGTCGGACGTCTTACCAGCCCTCTCCGGGCGGATGTCAGAGGAGCCGATGCCTGGCTTACCGGAGTCACCCACGATGGCAGGCCGCAAGCCTGCGGCCGAACCAGGGACGGAGGCCTCCAACTGCCCGGAGGCGCCCGCAAGGCCCGAGCGCGAGCCAGACAGGCGGGCCGATGCCACCTCAGAAACCTTCGAGGCGGCCATCGAGGAGCGATCCCCCGGAGGGGATGTTACCTGTGTGCCCGCGACTCCCGAGGGAGAAGCGGTGGAGGAGCCTTTGTCCCGGTGCCTCTCCTTGTCCTTCTTCTTTCGATGGCTTTCGGGGGAAGTGGACATCTGCCTTAGCTCTTTAAGCTCCTTCTCCATAGAGCTCATTTTCTTCTTAAGAATATGGGCCTCCAGGGATTGCTGCCATCTTTTTCAGGTGGCCGCGTTAAAGCTAAGGCAATGCTGGCACTTCTCGACTTGATGATCCAGGCCTAGGCAGAACAGGCACAGGGAGTGGCCGTCCTTGTCTGCGGTAGTTGGTGCCGCATGAATCGCCCTTGTTCTTGTGCTCAGAGGGTGTGAGACGACATACACCAATGTTATTACTGGCGTCCCGAAAAAAATAAGATTTTGAGGTAAAAAAGCGACAAAGTAGGGCTGACGAAGCACAGACTTTTCAGCGGCGCTGCTGCAGAGCTAACGACGGGAAAAAGAACTGAAAGCGGGCGTCGGGACCGCCCTTTATACCGGCGTCTCTGATGCGGTCACCTGGCGTAGGCGGTCCCTGCCGGGGACTGCTAGCTAGAAATTTTTCCATGGGGTCCTGCCGCCGTCAGTCCTATACGTAATTACCTACTGCAAGAGCCCTCTCGAAGTAAGATCTAAGGTTTAACTAAAAATAATGAGTAAAAGGCAGCAAATGAAAGAAAAAGATACTTATATGAATTTATAATTTTCTTTATGTCACAGGTACAAGTTGAAGAACGAAACTCCAAGCAACTAGACTTTACAGGCGGAGAGTGAAATCTGAGGGGTTTAGAACTAAGGCAGTTAGTTCAAGGCAGCATTTGAATAGTTGTCACGTGCAAAGAGTTCCATCATTTGCATGTGTTCTTCATTCCCCGGGCAGTTCTGGCTTAAAAGGACACGGCAGAAAGTTAGGAATACCTGAGTATTACTGGGGTTAGAAGGTAAACTTTTGTAAATTAACACATTGATTCTCCGTTCTCAGGAACCGATTCAGGACCGGAGAAAAATGCAAAGTTAACAAATGTTCTAACTAAACTAATTAACTACATTACTAGAAGCACAAACAAGAAAATTAAAGATATTTTTGAGGAAAAAAGTTCAAATAAACCAACTTGCAGTGAAGTTGCTGAGGAGAGATCTCCGGGGCATCTTGCTACTACAGGTGGAGAAATGAATCTGGTGTTAGCCTGTAGAATGCAACAGCACCTAAAGGCAGAGATTTGAACTACATTCTAGTTCCATTTCAACATTCTTTAATTTACATATCTACCATGATGCAGTGACACCAAAGTGTGACATCCCCTACATCAACAGACACAATGCCCGTCGGTTTTCAGTGTGTTTTCTTGGTCGGGGGGCTGTGCCTTCCAACCCATGTCACACCCTCAGTATTATTAACCAACTGGAGTCGGAGTTGTCTTGGGGCGAAACACCAGGAGACACAATGCCAGTGTCAGCGGGGACCATTACAGTGACTTGTCGATTTCTGTCACTGTAATGGTCTTCACTGTAAGAATGTCATTCGTTTGGTCGGTACACTGTTCAACTCTCTGCGGCAGCTGAACCTACCAGGCTAACTACATCAGTTAAACATACTGAGGGATTTCTGTGGTTTGAAGTTCTGGTTCCCATTGGGTTCTGTCACCTCTGACTCTAAGACCAAAGAGTGGGACGTTATGGAGAAGACTGAATTCTTGAAAGACTTTCAAGTTAGTAGGTAGTTGTAGCTGATATACTGCTTACACAAAATGTTGTTCATTCTACTTTTAGCTCTAACTTTCCAATCAGTGCAATCATTTTATCAATCTTTCTCTCACTTCTCAAACTAATGCTTCACTGATATGTCAGCTGTTACGAATTTCATTGTCTTATTGAACTTGTTCAGTTTTCTTAACTGTTGCTTACTGACTGATTTAGTACTGTCTGTATATAGTATTACAACTCTATAATGCAAATTCCCAACTATTCTACATTACCATTATCTGTCTTTCTAAGCATTTCGAGGGTACATTTGTATAATACAAGAACTGTCTTCCTGGCTCCTTGACCCGTAGGTTAAAAAAAAAATGCAAGGAGTCCAGTTCCCACAACACACCCATGCCAATACAAAATCACTAGTGTAGGTCTGATGTTTTGTAAACTGTGAATAATAAATTACTAAGAACTTAATTTTTCTGCTTTAGTGTGTCTTCTTTCCTACTGTGTAATGGTAAATTTGTATGAAAAATGTAATTGCACTGTGAAGCATCCTTCATCTTACCCTGCACGTGAAGATCAAAAGCAAGCAGAACGTTAACAAAGAGATCTGGAAGCTGCTCTGTTGTATCTGAAGGCAATCCATCTTCAATCACATCCAGAAGAAACTGCACAAACTGTGAGTTCAGGTGTTCTGTTCACCAAGAAAACAAATCGATACACAATTGAGAAGGAAAGAGATTAATTTCCTTGAATGGATCAAAGAAAATAAGTACAGAAACATTTCCTAGCCCTGTAAAATACTGTTTTGGAAGACAGCCTCTGGAGAGCAGATAAATCATACAGGATGTGCCTTCATTCTCTTACTCATACTCTATGGAATTGTAATATTGTGCTACCTTGTATCTTAAACTATGGGACAGCGCTGTAAATGAGCTTCAGCTCAATCAAGTTTATCCCTTGTTTATAACTGTTAAGAATAAAAACATTTTACTACTACAGTACTTCAGTTACATAACTCATTAGCTCTTCCTGCTGAGAGCCTCTGCAAAGGCCCACCAGCATCAAGCTCTTTGGGAAAACCACAGGGCAAGGGTGTAGACAGCCATACTCACTGTACACATTTGTGTACAGTTTTGTTGAGTGCCAGTCACAAACTGTAAGCCACTCTGTTAATATTATCATTCTAATCTGAAGTATTTGGGTTAGTGTAGGCCACTGAGGCGTGTCCAATATATGTATAACCTCTTTATAGAGTAGAGGGGTCATCTGACAACAATCTGACTTGTTTGGAAGGAGGTGCCACTAGGAAAGGATGTGTACATTTTTTAATTGGGGGGGGGGGGTGTAACTGTTGGAGATTGTGTACAAAATGGAAATTTCTGGCTACACTCCTGCCACAGGGCAGTGTCACGGGGGAAGATCTCTCTCATCCCACCCTGGAAGAAGACTGCATCCTGGATGCCATTTTTTTTTGCAATTGTTTTATGCCCCCTTACTCTGTAGTATGGCTTCCCACCTTCACGTTTCTTGCTCTCACAAAGCCGTGGTTTACTCCCCAGGTGGGGTTCAGGGTATAGGGAATTTACCACAATCAAGCCATAAGTTGGGCCTGCAAAAGGAAGTGGTGAGACCAGCACAGATTTACCAGAGTGTCTTTCCCCAAGAAATGAGACTGGAGGGGGATTTTTCCTTTTGTTTTCACCTGCTCCTCATAGACATCGGCATGCTAAGCATGTACAGAGCATGTCCCTAGCTGACAACAGCCCCATCCACACTACCTCCTCCACTGCACTGCCACCTGTGGTCACCCAGGTGGCAACTGCAGCTCTCCCTTCCTGCAGTGCATCTTCTATGATGCTCAATCAGCCTTTCCTGGCCCCCTGATGACCCAGGCTCGTTCACAAACCTAGGTCGCCAATGTCACAAGTGGTAGCTGAAGGGCCAGCTCAGAAAATAGCAATTACATAAGAACTTACCATAACAGTATATCTTCAAGAGAGGCTCCTGCAGTAGGTCTTAACAAATACTGCACCACCTGGCATCAGGTCCGAACGGCAAACTTGTAGCTTAGCAATCATTAGCGGGGACCACCCCCCCTTGTCAGGTGATGCGACGTCAGCTCGACTATAAAAGGAGGCAGTCCCACACCCACCCTCCAGTTCTTTTCCACTGGAGACCTAAGGATAGGAAGTAAAGAGAAGGAGTAACAACTCCTGGGATTCTGTGCCCTGGCTGAGCCAGAGGACTAGACAGGAGAAAAGGAAATAAACTCCAGGAGCTGGGGGATAGGTGGGCGGGAAACTAGACCTACTGCAGGAAGTAAAAATTACTCACCTTAGTAATGTTGTTTCTTCTAATGGAGTCTTGCTGTATTATGACAATTGCAGTATGACCACAGGTTAGAACTGCTCCAGAGGTGAAATAGTTAACTTTCCATGCAGGCATGGAACTTAGAGCGAGAGTTCGGTTGAAAACTCTGTCTGTTGTGCTTCAAAGGTAAACTGTCAGATCTTTTCGAGCTAAAACTCACTACGGTTCTGTGTGGAAGCTGAAAACCTACACTAGCCAACTGGCTACTAACATAAACACTCACTTTTGGTCTAAAACAAGACTCCAAGTCAGGAGACCCAAAAATGCAAAACACAACATAATTCACCCAAAAAATAGGTGAAAACAACAAGGTGGGCATCAAAAAAGTGCCAACCCTGTATTCCACCCACATCCCAAAACAGAGGTTCTGAGACGGGCAGGCAGGAGGAGGTCATAATATAGCAAGACTCCATTAGAAGAAACAACATTATTAAGGTGAGTAATTTTCTTCAAACAACATGAAGTCTTGCTATATTATGACAACTACAACTACACAGCAGTACCCCCATGGAGGAGGACAGAACCTACTTAGGAAATAGGCTTGAAGCACTGTTGAAGAACCGAGCATCACTCCTAGCCTGGATGTCCAAGGAGTAATGCTTGGTAAAAGTGTGAACTGTTTTCCAGGTAGCTGCTTGACATATTTCTAGAATAGGAATGTCTCTGGCAGCAGCCAGAGAAGCAGCTGTACCTCTGGTAGAGTGAGCCCTCAGGCCTGAGGGAGGAACTTTACCCAACTTCTCGTGCAAATTGGATACAAGAGACAATCCACCTGACAATGGATCTTTTAGTGGCTGGCTTCCTTTCCCAACCGCCATAAGTAAGGAACAGTTGGAGGAGTCAAACCTTTGACCCTTGGCACGCTCTATGTAGTAACTAAGGGCTCTTCACATCTAGGCTGTGCAGCCTCCTCTCCCCAGAGGAGGAGTGGTCAGTGAAGTACACTGGAAGAGAAACAGATTGATTAAGGTGGAAATCTGAAACCACCTTAGGCAGGAACTTTCTGTTAGTCCAAAGGACCACCTTATCTCTGTGGAAAGAGATAAACTCCTGCTCCACTGACAGCGCTTGTAATTCACTTATGCGTCTGGCAGAGGTGATGGCTACCAGAAACACAGTTTTCCAAGTCAAGTACTTGAGCTCAGCTGAAGACAATGGCTCGAAGGGGGGGTTGCATAAGCTGAGCAATGCAAACATTAAGATCCCAGGCAGGGCAGGATCTCTGAATGGAGGTTAGTGTGCAACAACCCCTTAAAAACTTGGAAAATACGGGATGAGCTGAAAGAGAAGAGGATTTACCTGCTGAAATAAGCAGACACAGCTGCCAAGTGCACCTTGAGGGTAGCTGGTCTCAGCCCCAAAGAATTCAGGTGGACCATATAATCCAGGACTGTGGTAGATCAGCAGAGACTGGGAAATATGCTTTTCGAGCACCATATGGAAAACCTTTTCCATTTGGAATTGTAAGTAGCCCTGGTGGAAGGCTTCCTGAGGCCTTCAATATATCCATTACGCCTTGGGAAAGGTGTAAATCAGCAAACTCTAACTCTTCAAGAACCAAGCCTTGAGATTGAGAGATTTGAGATTCGGGTACCAGACCCTTCCCTGGGCACAGGTTAACAGATTGTGATTCCTGGGAAGGCACAGGTGAGGATGGACTGCTAAGGACAGCAGGAGTGGATACCAGGGCTGTCTGGCCCAATCCGGAGCTATCAGAATGACCTTGCAGGATTGGGATCTGATTTTGACTAGCACTTTGAACAGGAGAGGAAGGGAAAGGCATGAAACTTCCCTCCCAATTGAGGGCTAAGGCATCCAGCGGAGAGAGCCCAACACTGGGGCCTGCAGCAAAAGGGAAGTTGGTGATTGTCTGGGGCTGCAAAAAGATCTATCTGCGGGGTGCCCCATCTGGCAAATACTACTCCCAAGACCAGGGGATCCAGTGACCATTCGTGGTGGCCCTGGGAAATCCTGCTGAGAGCATCTGCCAGGACATTGTCCTTGCCTGGGAGGTGAACTGCCGTAAGAGAGGTGTTCAGGGAGTAAGCCAGAGACCACAACTCATCACTTGGTGCACAAGGCCGTGAACCGAGTGCCCCTTGCTTGTTGATGTACCACACTGTAGTGGTGTTGTCTGTTCTGACCTGAATACTCTTGTTCTGAACAGATTTGGAAAAAACTTGAAGTGCTAGAAGAAAAAATTACTCACCTTAGTAATTGCTTTTCTTCTCATGGAGTCTTGCTATATTAGGACTTATTGCAGTTAGCCACTGCACTTGAACTGCCCCGGAGAGGAAAGAGTTAACTCCAGAGAATCTGGAGTTCTAAAGCGCGAGGGCGCTATACCAAAGCTCTATCTGGGCAGTTTCAAATGAAACTGTCAGATCTTTACGAAGCTAACACTAAGCAACAAGTCTGTGTGGAAAGCTCTACACTAGGCAAATGGCTACCTACTAGTAGTAATAACAACAATAGAAACAACAATAACAATAATAAGAATGAATAATGGTATTATTAGTTTCCCCTGACAAGCACTATTAGGAACCCCCTTCCCCAAAGACTCAAGTCCAGGAAGGGGGCCAACAAATCACTCAACCAGAAACCCTAGTTCCCTAACCCTAAATAAAAGAGGGTGAAGGGAAGAACAACAATGGCATGACACAGTGCTTGCACTAATTTGCCACCCCACCCAGTAGAAGTTCTGAGAGGGGCAGGTTGGGAGTGGTCCTAATATAGAAGACTCCATGAGAAGATAAGCAATTACTAAGGTGAGTAATTTTTCTTCAAACACCATGAAGTCTTGCTATATTAGACTTATTACAGATTACACAGCAGTACCTCCATGGAGGAGGTCAGAACCTACTTAGGAAATAGGCTCTGAAGCACAGCTGTGCCAAAGCGAACATCTCTCCTGGACTGAAATCCAGGGAATAATGCTAGTAAAAGTGTGAAATGTCTTCCAAGTAACAGCTTGACAGATTTCCAGAATGGAATATCTCTAGCAGCCGCTAGAGATGCAGCTGTACACCTGGTGGAGTGAGCCCTCAGTCCTGGGGGGCTCTCCTACCTAGTCTTTGATAACAAAAATGGATACAAAGACAATCCACCTTGCAATTGTCCTCTTAGTGGCAGGTTCCCTTTGCCAACCTCGCCTAGGTAAGGAAGAGTTGGAGGATTCAAACCTGTGACCCTTGTGCGTTACAAATAGTAGCATAAAGGCTCTTTGGCGTCAAGCTGTGCAGTCTCCTCTCACCTGAGGAAGAATGCTCAGTGAAAAATCCTGGGAGAAAGATGGATTGGTTCAGGTGGAAACCTGAAACCACTTAAGGACAACCCTGTGTTAGTCCTAGGGACTGTCTTATCCCTGTGGGAGAGAAAAATCTTCTTCCACTGCCAGGGCCTGTAGTTCACTTATCGCCTGGCAGAAGTGAAACCAACAAAAAAAACATTTTCAAGTGAGAAGCTTGAGCTCTGCTGGGGACAGAGGTCCAAGGGTTTGCATTAACTGAGCAATGCAAACATTCGGCTCCATGCAGGAGCTGGTTCCCAAAAAGGAGGGTTGGTGTGAAGCAACCCCTTAAAACTTGGAAAACACAGGTTGAGAAGAAAAGGAAGCAGGCTTCCTTGCGCAAAAAAAACAGAGACAGCTGCCAAAGGAACCCTTAAGGTAGCTGGCCTAAGACCTAAAGAATTTAAAATGGACCAAAAAGTCCAGAAAATGGGCAGATAAGCAGACTGTGGTATAATCTGCTTCTCAGCGCACCAGACTGAAAACCTGTTCCACTTAGAATTGTAAGTGGCGCCAGTGAAAAAGTTTCCTTGAAGCCTTTAAAATATCCGCGACACCTTGAAAAAGGTGTAAATCAGCAAATTCTAACTCCTCAAGAGCTGCCTTGAGAAGGAGGAATTTGAGGTTCGGATACCACACTCTCCCTTGTGCAAAGGCCAGTAAGTCATGGACTCTGGGCAAGCTCAGGGTAGGGTGGACTGTCAAGGACAGAGACAATGGGTACCAGGGCTGTCTGGCCCAGCTTGGAACAATCAGAATCGCTTTGCAAGGCTGAGATCTGATTTTTACTAGTACCCTGAAAGAAAGGGAAAAGGGAGGAAAGGTGAACAGAAACTTCCCTTTCCAATCCAAGTGAAAAGCATCCAGGTGGGCTGATCCCAGCACTGGAGGCCTCCAATAAAACAGAGAAAGTTAGTGGTTATCTGGGGCTGCTGAAAAGATCTATCTGAAAATGAGCCCCATCTGGCAAGGACTGAACCCAGCACCTGAGGATTCAGAGCCCAATCGTGATGGCCCTGAGAATCCTGTTGAGGGCATCTGCCAGGGCATTGTCCTTCCCTGGGAGGTGAACTGCTATCAGGGAGGTGTTCAGGGAGTAAGCCAGAGACCACCACTTCATTGCTTTGGTGCACAAGGCTGATGACCGAGTGCCCCCCTGCCTGTTGATGTACCACATTATTGTGGTGTTGTCTGTCCTGACTTGAACTACCTTGTTCTGGACAGAAGCTGAAAACTCCTAAGAGCTAGAAGACAGCTCTGAGTTCCAAAAATTGATGTGGAGCAGAGATTCTAGGGAGACCACACCCCCTAGTGGACAGGTCGCCTAGCGAGCTCCTCACCCTAACACAGGAGCATCGTGGTGAGGGAATGAAGAGGACCCTAGTTTTAGATTGCTTTGATCCTGCCACAGTGTAAGGCCAGGATCAGGGATTGGTCACTAGAACCAATTTGGAAAGGAATCCCTCCTTTGGGACCAATAGGCCCTCAGATGGAACTGAATGTCCCTCATCTGGAATCTTGCTCCCTGCACTACAGCTGTGGAAGCAGCCATGTGCCCTAGTAGTTGTAGCAAATGCTTTGCTGGTCAAGAGACTCTAGAGTAATGGAAGATGCCAGGGCAAGAGACTGCCTACCCTTTTGGGGGAGAAATGCCCTGGCTAACTTTGTGTTCAACTCTGCACCTATGAAAGTTAGTACCTGAACTGGTTCGAGAACTGACTTTGGTAAATTCAGCAGGAATCCCAGAAAGGTGAGAAGCTGCTGGGTGACTTGCAAGTGGGATTTTACTTGATCTGGAGACTGACCTACTAAGAGCCAGTCATCCAGGAAGGAAACAAAGCAATCCTTGCCTTCTTAAAGAGCCACTACCACAGCTAGAATTTCTTGAATACCCTTGGCGCAGAGGTAAGGCGAAGGGCATTGCCCTGAACTGAAAGTGGCCTGAGGGTAACCTGAGGTACTTTCGGTGAGAAGGCCTGATCAAGACATGAAAAATAGGCATCCTTGAGGTCCAGAAAACTAGCCAGTCCCTGGCCTCAGCCAGAGTTAACATTTTAACTTTGTTTTCAAAAGATGCCTGTTCAGGTACCTTAAATCTGAGATGAGCGTCAATCTCCTGCCTTCTATAGGTTAAGAAAGTATCATGAGCACAGCCCCTTGCCCGGTGGCAAGGAGGGACCTTCTACTGCTTTGCAGTTCAGAGGAGAAGAAACCTCTGCTCCCAAAGCAAGGGATTCGAAGGATTTGCAGGTGGACCTGTCTGGCTCTCATCTTTGGAAACTGTTTGAAGCTGAGAACCAGACCTATTACTTCCAGAACCCACTTGTCCAAGTTAGGGACACACAGTTCTGGCTGAAATAAAACCAACCTGCCCACTGGTATGGGAGAATCGGCCCTGGGCACCCCATCAGGGTGCCTGCTTGGCAATAGTCTTAGGCTAAGGAGGGGACGGTTTACTTGTGCCCGTCTATCTCTGCCTCTGAAGAGACCCTCTGGCGAAAGCAGAGGAGGCCTGAGCCTCTACCTGGGCACTTTTGTAGGTAATCATCCATGTTTTACATATAGCTTTCTGTTTGTTCCTCAAACAGAGAATTACCACAACAAGAAACAAATCCATAGACTTTGACAGAGTATCTTGGGACAGATTAGTGCATCTGAGCCATGCCAACCTCTGAGCAAGACAGAAGTGGTCATGACCCTAGAAAACAAGATTAACACCAACAGCAGTATGTACTTGAACTTAGAGGCTTCAGTGCCATTAGCAGCCACCTGTTCCAACCCGCTAGCCAGCTGGCCATGGGCCTGCTTGGCTAACTGCAATACTCGTCCCACCTAGATTTCAAATCTAGCCACATAAGCCATACAACTTGCCTGTCTGAGTCCCACAGAAGCTGCCATATACTGTTTTCTTGCCATGGCATCAATCCTCCTGGAATCCTATTCAGGAGGATGTGAGCCAGGGACTAGCCTTGACACAGGCTGCAGCTTGTGCCACACCTACATGACTACACTGCTCAGTGAGGAAGTCTGTAACAGAGCCTGACGAAATACACCTTCTGTCCATTTTTATCTTACAGGAGGGACAGAAAGAAGAATCTTATAAAATCTTAGTTGTTTACTTCCTAAATGACTTATGCAAAGGAAAGACAACCTCCTAGCCCATCATTCCTACATAATCAGGCTCCTTTACTCATCCATAGCCTCCTCTAAAGGAAGCTGGGGATTCTGCAAGCTTTTGTAAAACATAAACTGAGAAAGGGACTCAGACAGAATAGGAGGAGATTCTAAAGTCTGTCTGGAGAAATGTCCGCTTAAGTGGGCACGTCCAGACCCTACCAGCCACACATGTATTGATCAATTTTCCTCCTCCCACTCCTGTGGTTCATAACAATTCCTCAACATCATAAACCTGAACCACTGGAACTGACGCAGCCACCTTTTACCAACTGTAGATGGTTCGACAGGACCTAGAAACAGTGACTGGACAATCTGTATGAACAACTACTCCTGCAGCAGTTGGAGACAATCTTGGACTCAAACCTACTGATTTCTCTGTCATATTCTTATTTCTTTTTTTTTTTTTTTAAACTGGTTCCTCTGAACCATCCTTTTGCCGAGGAAGTCTAGCCCTGGTCAGAGGGCACTCCCTCTGGTCCAGTGGGTACTGGACCGGGCTGGCCATCGGGTCAGCTGACTTTTGTTTTGTACTACGGTTTACCAGATAGAGCTTTAACGAAATGCGGTAAATAATTACTTTTGGCGGTTCAAATGAACGAAAATACTACGCTTGACCGACCGAGCTGAAGGAGCTGATCTCCGGAGCGACTGTTGATGAAAGCGGAGTAAAGAATCTGACAGTTTCTTTGAACTGCCCAGATGAAGCTTTGTTATAAGCGCCCTCGCTTTAGAACTCAGATTCTCTGGGTTAACTCTTTCCTCTCCGGGGCAGTTCAAGTGCAGTGGCTAACTGCAATAAGTCCTAATATAGCAAGACTTCATGGTGTTTGAAAAACTGCTCTGAGCTCCAACAGGTTGATGTGGAGCAGGGATTCCTGGGGAGACCACAGACCCTGGGTGGTGAGGTCGCCCATGTGAGCTCCCCAGCCCAAGAGGGACGCATCTGTAGTAAGGATTAGAGAATGAGACTGAGTGACAAAAGGAACCCCTTGTCTCAGGTTGGTTTGATCCTGCCACCACTGTAGGGCTTGGATCAGGGTTCAAGTTACTGGGATCAATTTGGTAAGAGGATCCTTTCTTTGAGACCAAAAGGCTCTCAAATGGAACTGGATGTCCCTCATCTGAAATCTTGCTCCCTGCACAACCGCTGTGGAAGCAGCCATGTGCCCTAGGAGCTGCAGAAAGTGCCTTGCTGGCTGGGAGACCTGCAGGGTAAATGAGGAGACCAGGGTCTTTGCCCTGTCTGGGAAGGAAAGCCCTGGCTTCCTGTGTGTTCAGCTCTGGCCTATGAAGGTAAGAAGCTGGACAGGCTCCAGAACTGACTTTGAGAGATTCAGAAGGAAACCTAGAGAGGTAAGCAGTTGCTGCGTTATCTGGAGATGTAATTTGACCTGGTCTGGGGACTGGCCTACTATGAGCCAATCGTCCAGGTAAGGAAAGATGGCAATCTTTTGCCTTCTTAGGTAGGCAACTGCTACTGCCAGACATTTGGTAAATACCCTTGGGGCAGAAGTGAGGCCGAAGGGCATTGCTCTGAACTGGTAGTGGCCTGAGGGCAGCTCGAACCTGAGGTACTTTCGATGGGAGCCTCTGATGGGAATATGGAAGTAGGCATCCTTGAGGTCCAGGGCAGCTAGCCAGTCCCCTGGCCTTAGAGAGGGTAGGATAATTCCCAGAGTCACCATTTTGAACTTTGGCTTTAAAAGGTGCATGTTTAAATATCTGAGGTCCAGGATGGGCCGCCATTCTCCTGTCTTTTTTGGGGTAAGGAAGTACCTGGAGTACAAACCTTTGCCCTGGTGCAGGGGAGGAACCCTTTCCACAGCTCTGAGAGCTAGGAGGTGAGAGACCTCTGCCTCTAAGGCAAGAGCCTCTGATGGAGTTGCAGGTGGAAAGATCTGGTTCTCAGCTTTGGAAATTTTTGAAACTGAGAACCAGTCCCTGGCTACTACTTCCAGGACCCACTTGTCTGATGTTAAAGACTTCCAGTCCTGGACAAAGTAAGCCAGCCTGCCCCTAGAGTAGAGGAGAATCGGCCTGGCAATCCCATCAGGGTGCCTGTTTGGCAGGGCTTTGGGCTGAGGGTGGAAGCAGACCTGCTTGTGCCCGTCTGCCTTCCTCTAAAGAACCCCCTCTGAGCACAGGCAGAGGAGGAAGCTTGGGCTTGGTAAAAAGGCCTATGGAAAGGCCTGCCCCTGCCTCTAGGAAGCTGCTTTTGAGGAGTGGCCTGCCTTTCCTTGGCCTGTGCACTCCTATAGGTGGTCCTATATTCATCCATTTTCTTCATGTAATTCTCTGTTTGCTCCCCAAACAGAGAATTTCCCAACAGGAAAATCCATGGCCTTGGACTGGGTGTCCTGAGACAGGGTAGTACATCTGAGCCAAGCCATCCTGCAGTGCCACAGATGTAGCCATGACTCTTGATGAAACATCATTAGAGTCCACTGCAGCATGAAATTGCACCTTGGATGCCTCAATACCATCCCTAGCCACCTGTTCCAGCTCCCTGGCAAGCTGGTCAGGGACTTGTTTTGCTAGGGCCAGCACAGTATCCCATCTGGATTTCTGGTACCTAGCAGCATAAGCCATATAATTTGCTTGTCTGAGCCCCAAAGATACTGCATACTGTTTCTTTGCCACAGCATCAATCTTCCTGGAGTCCTTCTCGGGGGTGTGAAGCTAGGGGAATATTAGCCTTGTCACAGGCTGTAGCCTGCACTACCCCACATGGCTGCATTGCTGAGTGAGAGAAATCAGTGTCAGAGCCTGATAAGGTATACCTCTTGTCCATCCTTTTATCCACAGGAGGTATAGTGTGAGGAGTTTTAAAACTTTTACTGTCTGTTTCTGAAAAGATTTATGCAAAGGAATAGACAGTCTCCTAGACTCTGGAATATCCATCATTTCTACATAGTCTGGCTCCTCCTGGTCATCAACAGCTTCCTCAACAGGGAGCTGGAGAGTTTCAGCAACTTTTTTATAAAACATGAAATGAGAAGGGGACTCAGAAAGTCTTGGAGGAGAAACCCCTAGGGGTCTATCTGGAGAGATGTCCGGATCAATGGGCACATCCAGATCTTCAAAACCATATTCACTCTCCTCATATTCCTTTTCCCCCTCCCCCCGGTTCATAAAAATCCTCAAAATCATAATCTTGAACCGGTGGAACCGGCCGAACTGAACGCTTACCAGAAGGTGTCGGTTCGGTCGGAACCGGAGAGAGAGACTGGACAATTTTAATTGTTTTAGCTATTTCCTCAGCAGTTGGGGAGAGAACTTTTGGCTCTAAACTACCTGACTTTCTAGCCCTTTTTGATGGAACTGGCTCCTCAGAACCGGCTCTTCGTTTGCCGGAGGAAGTATCGCCCTGGTCAGAGGGCACTCCCTCCGGTTCGGTTGGTACCGAACCAGGCTGGCCATCCGGGTCAGCGGACTTTTTGGCCTCCCTTTCCCTGAGCCTACCAACTCTCTTATCTATGGTGGCAGCAGGGAAATTGTGACAAATCTGGCAGTCTGAATTGAGATGGCCAAACCCCAGACAATAGACACATGTGGTGTGTGGGTCAGCCTTAGCAAAAGCTTCCCCACAAACACTACAGTGTTGAAACCCAGTGGGTCCGGTTTTTCTTTTGGGTTTCTCAGACATAGTGCCAGCCTAACCAACTTGCCCGTTTATGGCAATCCACCAAGCAAGACACCCTTATCGGTTCCCAATCATGTCACGGGTCGTGGAAAAAACGTAATGAAATCCGTTTTTTTTTTTTTTTTTTAGAACCGATAAGAACCGGGAACCACACACTAAAAAAGGGCTAGTAGATTTAAATACAACCTGATCGGTTCAAACCGAACTGATAACAAATTACAAGTTCCACACAGAAAAAACTAATGTAAAACCTATCTATTACTTACATTACCACAGACAGAGCTTGAACCGACCGGTTGCGGTTTAATTTCGGCTAAAAACTGAAAAATAATACTTTTAAACCAACAAAATGAACCGAGCAGAAGGAGAAATCTTGGAGCGACTGTTCAGTGAGGCGGAGTAAAGAATCTGACAGTTTACCTTTGAAGCACAACAGACAGGTTTTCAACGAGCTCGGCTCTAAGTTCCATGCCTGCATGGAAAGTTAACTATTTCACCTCCGGAGCAGTTCTAACCTGCGGTCATACTGCAATTGTCATAATATAGCAAGACTTCATGTTGTTTGAACCTCTCGAAGATTCACTGTTACACAGAAGAAAAATTACTCACCTTAGTAATTGCTTTCTTCTCATGGAGTCTTGCTATATTAGGACCTTTGCAGTATGCCTAGCTTTGACTGCCTGGCTTTGACTGCCCGGAGATGAAATAGTTAACTCCAGAGAAATCTGGAGTTCCACAGCGAGAGCGCTATTGAAAGCTCTATCTGGGTTGTTTGAACCCAAACTGTCAGGTTCTTTACGAGGCTAAACTAACATAGCAAGTCTGTGTGGAAAAGCCTTACACTAGCCATTGGCTACCTACTAACAGTAGAACCACAAAAACACAACAATAAAGAAAAACAGTATCACGTATTATTGTTAGGATAACCCTTGACAATCACTACTAAGGCCCCCTCTGCCCAAAGACTCAAGTCCAGAGAGGGCCCAGCTACTAATTAACAAAAACAGAAACTATCTAGTTCCTAACCCAAAAAAGAAAAGGGGGACTAGAAGCTAAACAGGCATGACACAGTGATTGCACCAATTTGCCAACCCCATACCCAAGTAGGGATTCTGAGAGGGTAGGAGGGAGGGTTGTCCTAATATAGCAAGACTCCAGAGAAGAAAAGCAGTTACTAAGGTGAGTAATTTTTCTTCAAACACCATGAAGTCTTGCTTATATTAGGACCTTTGCAGTACACAGCAGTACCCCCATGGAGGAGGGTCAGAACCTACTTAGGAAATAGGCTCTGCAGGACAGCTGTGCCAGCAGGCATCTCTCCTGGACTGGAGCGTCCAGGGAATAATGCTAGTGAAAGTGTGGACTGTCTTCCAGGTAGCAGCTTGACAGATTTCCAAAATGGAATATCTCTAGCAGCCGCTAGAGATGCAGCTGTACCCTGGTGGAATGAGCCCTCAGGCCTGAGGGAGCTCCTTGCCCAGTTTTGATAACAGAACTGGATACAAGAGACAATCCACCTAGCAATCGACCTCTAGTAGCAGGCCTCCCTTACCCACATCTCCATAGGTAAGGAAGAGCTGGAGGATTCGAACCTGTGACTCTTAGTACGATCCAAATAATAGCTAAGGGCTCTTTACGTCCAAACTTGCAAGCTTCTCTCACCAGAAGAGGAGTGCTCAGTAAAAATACTGGAAGAGAGAGATGGATTGGTTAAGATGAAAATCTGAAACCACCTTAGGTAAAAACTTTCTGTTAGTCCTGAGGATCACTTTATCTCTGTGGAAAGAAATGAAATCCTCTTCCACTGACAAGGCTTGCAATTCACTTATCGCCTAGCAGAAGTGATAGCCACTAGAAAAACAGTTTTCCAAGTTAAGAACTTGAGATCTGCGAATCCAGGAGCTCAAGGAGGTTGCATTAGCTGGGCAATGCAAATATTCAAGTCCCATGCAGGGTTGGTTCCCGAAAGGGAGGATTAGTATGAAGTAACCCTTTGAAAATTTTGCAAACACAGGGTGAGAAGAAAGAGAAACTGGTTTTCTGCAGAAATAAAACGAAACAGCTGCCAAATGAACCTTTAAGGTAGCTGGTTTGAGGCCTAAGGAATTTAAGTGGACCAGGTAGTCCAACAAAATAGGCAGGTCAGCTGATTCTGGGGTGATTGCCTCTCAGAACACCAAAATGAGAATCTCTTCCATTTAGAATTATAAGTGGCTCTAGTGGAAGGCTTTCTGGAGGCCTTCAAAATATCCAAGACACCTTGAGAAAGGTGTAAATGAGCAAACTCTAACTCCTCAAGAACCAAGCCTTGAGGTGGAGGTTGAGATCCGGATACCACTCTCCCCTGTGCACAGGTCAGCAGGTTGTGAGCCCTGGGCAAGGTCAGGGAGGGTGGAATAATGGGACAGAAGAAGAGGGTACCAAGGCTGCCTGGCCCAGTCTGGAGCAATCAGAATCACCCTGCAAGGCTGAGTTCTGATTTTTACTAAAACCCTGAAGAGGAGAGGAGCGAGGAAAGCATAGAGAACTTTCCCTCCCAATCCAGCTGAAAGGCATCCAGGGGACTGACCCCAGAACTGGGGCCTGCAGCAAAACAGGGAAGTTTGTGGTTGTCTGGGGCTGCAAAAGATCTCATCTGAGGGTGCCCCAGCTGGCAAGTTGACCCCAGCACTTGAGGGTTCAGAGCCCATTCGTGGTGGCCCTGAGAAATCCTGCTGAGGCGTCCGCTGGGATATTGTCCTTCCCTGGGAGGTGAACCGCTATCAGAGAGGTGTTCAGGAATAGCCAGAGACCACAACTTCATTGCTTGGTGCACAGGGCTGAAGAGCGAGTGCCCTTGCTTGTTGATGTACCACATTGTTGTGGTACTGTCTGTCCTGACTTGAACAACTTTGTTCTGGACAGTTTCTAAAAAACCTGGAGAGCTAGGAAGACAGCTCTGAGCTCCAGCAGATTGATGTGAAGCAGAGATTCCTGGGGGACCAAACTCCCTGAGTTGAAAGGTGCCCAGGTGAGCCCCCCAACCCAACAGGGACGCATCCGTGGTGAGGATGAGGGAGTGAGGGACAGGAAGGAATGGGACCCCTGAGGACAGGTTGCTCCGATCCAGCCATCACTGGAGAGCTAGGATCAGAGTCTTGGTCACTGGGACCAATTTGGTAAGGGGGTCCCTCCTTTGAGCCCAATAGGATCTCAAGTGGAACTGAATGTCCCTCATCTGAAATCTTGCCCCTGGCACAACAGCTGTAGAGGCAGCCATGTGCCCCAGGAGTTGCAGAAAGTGCCTTGCTGGTCAGAGACCTGCATGGAGAAGAAGATGCCAGGGCAATGAGTTTGTCCACTCTTTGGAGGAGGAATGCCCTGGCTAACTTTGTGTTCAGCTCTGCACCTATAAAGTTAGTACCTGAACTGGTTCGAGAACTGACTTTGGAACATTCAGCAGGAACCCCAGAAGATGAGGAGTTCCCGGGTGATTTGCAAGTGGATTTTACCTGCTCTGATGACTGACCCACAATAAGCCAGTCGTCCAAGTAAGGAAACACAGCTATCCCTTGTCTTCTTAAGTGGGCCACTACTACAGCTAGACATTTTGTGAAAACTCTTGGAGCAGAAGTGAGTCCGAAGGGCATTGCCCTGAACTGGTAGTGGCCGAGGGCAGTTGAACCTGAGGTACTTTGGTGAGAGGCCTGATTAGAATATGGAAGTAGGCGTCCTTGAGGTCAGGAAGCTAGCCAGTCCCTGGCCTCAAGGATGGCAAAATCATTACTAAAGTCAGCATTTTGAACTTTGGTTTTACAAGATGCTTGTTCAGAAATCTTAAATCCAAGATGGGCAGCCAGTCTCCTGTCTTTTTGGGGTCAGGAAGTACCTTGAGTAAAGACCCTTGCTCTGGTGGCAAGGGGGACCCTTTCCACTGCTTTGCAGTCAAAGAGAGAAACCTCCGCTTCTAGTGTGAGGGTTTCTAAAAGACTTGAGAAAGTGCCTGGCTCTCATCTTGGGAAACTGTTTGAAACTGAGAACCAAGCCTTGGCTTACCACCTCCAGAACCCATTTGTCCGAGGTTAGGGACAACCAGTTCTGGCAGAAATAAGCCAGTCTGCCCCCACCGGTACAGGAGAGTCGGCCCCAGACACCCCGTCAAGTGCTGCTTAGCAGGAGCAGCTTTAGGTTGGGGAGAGGGCCTGCCTGTGCCCCGTCTGCCTCTGCCTCTGAAAAATCCTCTCTGTGCAAAAGCAGAAGAAGCCTGGAATTGGTAAAAAGGCCTATTGTAAGGCCTGCCCCTACCCCTGGGGGCATGCCTATGTTGAGTGGCATGCCTCTCCTTAGCTTGGGCACTTTTGTAAGTAGTTCTGTATTCATCCATCTTTTTCATGTAATTTTCTGTTTGTTCTCCAAACAGAGAATTTCCTATAACAGGAAAATCTATAGCCTTTGACTGGGTATCTTGGGACAGATTAGTGCATCTGAGCCATGCCAACCCTAGGAGAGCTACAGAAGTGGCCATGACCCTAGAGGAAACATCATTAACATCAACAGCAGCATGAAATTGAACTTTAGAGGCTTCAATGCCATCAGCAGCCACCTGTTCCAACTCACTAGCCAGCTGGCCATGGGCCTGCTTGGCCAACTGCAATATAGTGTCCCATCTAGATTTCTGATATCTAGCCACATAAGCCATATAATTAGCCTGTCTGAGTCCCAAAGAAGCTGCCACATACTGTTTTTGCCATGGCATCAATCTTCCTGGAATCCTTATCAGGAGGATGTGAAGCCAGGAATATGTGTCACAGGCTGCAGCTTGCACCACACCTACATGACTACACTGTTCAGTAAGGAAGTCTGTATTAGGGCCTGACAACGTATACCTTCTGTCCATTTTTTATCTACAGGAGGGACAGAAAAAGTTTTTAAAATCTTAGTGGTTTGCCTCCTAAATGACTTATGTAAAGGAATAGAAAACCTTCTAGCCTCTGGAATATCCATCATTTCCACATAGTCAGGCTCCTCTTGCTCATCCACAGCCTCTTCTAAGGCAGCTGGAGAGTTTCTGCTACTTTCTTATAAAATCTGAAATGAGATGGGGACTCAGACAATAAAGGGGAGACTCAAAGGGTCTGTCTGAGAATGTCCAGTTCTACTGGCACTTCCAGACCTTCCCAATCACAATTACAATCATCAAAATCTTCCTCCCCCTCCTGTGGTTCATAAAAATCCCCAACATAATCCTGAACCACTGGACCTGAACGAGACCCCCTTTTTCCAACCAGAGAGGGTTCAACAAGTCCCTGAGACAAAGACTGGACAATCTGTATGGCTTTAGCTATTTCTACAGCAGAAGGAGAGACAAAACTGGACTCCACACTAGCTGATTTCTTTGTCCTTTTTGCTTTGACTGGTTCCTCAGGACCAGCCTTTCTTTTGCCCGAGGAAGTATCGCCCTGGTCAGAGGGCACTCCCTCTGGTCCAGCCGTAGCTGGGCCGGGCTGGCCATCCGTGTCAGCGGACTTTTTGGCCTCTCGTTCCCTGAGCCTGCCCAATCTCTTTTCCAGGGTGGCTGCAGGGAAATTCTTACATATCTGGCAGTCTGACAGGAGGTGGTCAGCCCCCAGACAATAGACACAAGTGGTGTGTGGGTCAGCCTTGGCAAAGGCTTCCCCACAGACATCACAGTGTTGAAACCCAGTGGGCCCGGTTTTCCTTTTGGGTTTCTCAGACATAGTGCCAGCCTAACCAAACTTGTCCTTTGTTTCAGGCCTTGCCAGGACAAGACACCCTTATCGGTCCCTAACCGTGTCATGGGTATTTGAAAAAACACTTTTAATTGCAGGTTTTTTAGGACCGATAAGAACGGGTACCTCACTCTAAATGCAAAGAGAAACAATTTTAAAGCAAACTGATGGGTTGCGAGCGAACCGATAATGAGATTCACACAGACTAAAATTATTTTACTTCGGTTACCAGATAGAGCTTTAAACCGAAAACCGTGGTAATTTTAAACACTTTCTCGGTTAAATGAACCGATAAAAATACTTTAAACATAAAGCGAACTGAAATGAAGGAGCTGGTCTCCGGGCGTCTGTTCAGTGAAAGGGTAAAGAATCTGACAGTTTGGGTTCAAACAACCCAGATAGAGCTTTCAATAAGCGCTCTCGCGCTGTGGAACTCCAGATTTCTCTGGAGTTAACTATTTCATCTCCGGGGCAGTCAAAAGCCAGGGGCATACTGCAAAGGTCCTAATATAAGCAAGACTTCATGGTGTTTGAAACACAGAACATAGAAACATAGAATTTGATGGCAGATAAGGACCGCTTGGCCCACCTAGTCTGCCCATTTTCCTACCTAACAGATAAGCTGCAGATCCTAGTTAACCAACAACTTACTTCCTCCTACCCCCCACTAGAATTGCCTTATGTCTATCCCATGCTTTCTTGAAATCTCTCACTGTTCTTGACTCTAAGACCTCCTCTGGGAGGCTGTTCCATGCATCCACAACCCTCTCCATGAAAAAATACTTCCTCACATTACCTCTGAGCCGTCCCCCCTCTGTCTTCAAATTGTGTCCCCTTGTTCTTGCACATCTCTTTTTCTGAAAGATGCTACACTCTTGGACTTTGCTGATTCCCCTGAGGTACTTGAAAGTTTCTATCATGTCCCCTCTCTCCCTTCTTTCCTCAAGGGTATACTTATTAAGCTCCTTTAGTCTTTCTTCAGTATGTTTTTGGTGCAGACCCTGCATCATTTTGGTTGCCCTCCTCTGGACAGCCTCCACTCTGTCTATGTCTTTGGAGACTAGGTCTCAGAACTGCACACAGTACTCAGATGGGGTCTCACCAAGTGTCTGTACAGAGGATAACAACTTCCTGTTTCTACTATTGATGCCTCTCCTATGCATCCAGTATCCCCAGCCTTTCTTACTGCCTTCTCACATTGCTTGCCCACCTTTAGGTCATCTGATATAATTACCCCCAGGTTCCTTTCCATTTTTACTGTTATCGGTATCTCACCCCCTATTGTGTACTCTTCCCCTGGGTTTTTGTTTCTTAGGTGCATTACCTTGCACTTCTTTGCACTGAATCTGAACTGCCACACATTTGACCATTCCTCCAACCTTGCTAAGTCCCTTCTCATCCTTTCCACTCCATCTTGTGCATTAACCCTGTTGCAGATCTCTGCAAAGAGACATACTTTTCCTTCCAATTCCTCTGCAATGTCACTTATAAAGACATTAAAAATGACCAGTCCCAGTACTGAACCCTGCGGTACCCCACTAGTAACCCTCCTTTCTTTACTGTAGACTCTGTTTACTACTACCCTTTGCATCCTGTTGTCTAGCCAATTTTTTATCCAGGCTACCATCTTGGGACCCACTCCAAGGCTGGCTAACTTGTGCATTACTCTTTTGTGTGGGACTGTATCAAATGCCTTGCTAAAATCTAGGTAGACCATGTCCACAGCCCCTCCCTGGTCTACTATTTTGGTCACCCAGTCAAAGAAATCTATTAGATTCGTCTGACACGACCTTCCCATCATGAATCCAAGCTGCCTTGGGTCCTGTGCCCCACTGGCCTCTAGGTAGTCAACAATTCTTTCCTTCAGAAGTGATTCCATCATTTTCCCTACCACTGAGGTCAAACTAACTGGTCTGTAGTTTCCTGCCTCTGTCCTGCTCCCACTTTTGTGAAGAGGAATCACATCTGCCCTCCTCCAATCCTCAGGTACCACCCCATCCTCCCATGATTTGTTAAACAGAGTAGTCAGCGGTGTCACTAGTTCTACCCTTAGTTCTTTTAGAATTCTTGGGTGAACCCCATCAGGCCCCATTGCTTTGTCCACCTTCAATTTTATTAGTTCTTTCAGAACCCTTTCTTCTGTAAATGGACTGGTATTGACCCCCGTCTTCAGAGTGTTTCTCTTGTTTGGTTTAGGTACCTCCTCCTCCTCTTCCTTTGTGAATACTGAGCAGAAATATTCATTCAGTATCCCTGCTTTTTCACTGTCACCCTCTGCCCATATTCCCTCCCCTTAATTAAGCCTCAGTATCCCTCCTTTGGTCTTTCTTCACTCCCTAATGTACCTATAAAAGGTCTTATCCCCCTTCTTAACAGAGTTGGCCAGCCTTTCCTCGGTTTGGGCCTTTGCTATTCTGACTGTCTTCCCTGCCTCTTTCTGCTTTAACTGATAACGTTCTCTGTCCTGCTCCTTCTGTGTTTCCTTATATTTCCTGAATGCTATCCTTTTTTCCTTAACCTTCCCTGCCACCTCTTTTGAGAACCATAGCGTTTTTTTCCTTCGTTGTGTTTTGTTGATTTGCTTAACACAAAGGCTAATTGCCTCTGTGATGGCTGTTTTGATTACTCCCCATTGTTCCTCCACCCCTCCTTCTTGCCTGTTTGCTAGTGCTTTTCTGAGGCACTCTCATTTTCCCAAAGTCAGACTTCTAAGTCAATACTCTTGCTTTTGTATAGCTGTGTTTATCGTGAACCACACTGTTTGGTGGTCGCTTGTTCCCAGATGGCTACCCACTTCTAAATCTGAGATTCTTTCTCCGTCCCATTTGAGAGTACCAGGTTTAGATTGCTCCCTCCGAGTGGGTTCCAATACTAGCTGTCTGAGGCATGCCTTGTAGGGCATCAAGAATGACCCTGCTCTTGGATGTGCCTGCAGCAAAGGTGCTCCAGTTAACATCTGGCATATTCAGCTTCCCCATCAACAATATCTCCCCTTTTTCTGCCATTCTAAGGATGCCTTCTATCATTTCCTTGTCCATTCCTTCCCCCTGAGATGGGGGTCTGTATACAACCACCATGCGGATTGTGGTGCCATTTCCTGTCTCCAGGGTGACCCAGAGTGCCTCATCTGCTCCCTGTTTACTCGTTAGTTCTGTTGCTTTGATCCCTTCCTTTACATTGAGAGCTACTCCTCCTCATCTTTTACCCTCCCTGTTCCTCCTGTAGATTATGTATCCTGGTATGCTGACATCCCAGTCATGGTTCTCTGTGTACCATGTTTCTGTGACTGCCACGATATCCAGGCAACCCTCTTCCATCAGGGCCACTAGTTCAGGGAGCTTGTTACACAGACTACGGGCATTGGTACTCATCACCCTCCACTTTTTGATGGCCTTACCCCTTTTAGCCCCATCCCTGTCCTTACTGCCTTTGCCTTTTTATACATTTACCTCTGTCCTGCTCCCTAATGACTTCTCTACCTTGGTGTTTACCTCACTAATTACCATGTTTTGTGGGGGGGAGGCTGGGATTTCCCTGCTCCTTTTCAGTGCCTCCCCCCTTGGCTAGTTTAAATGCTTGCCAATGAAGCATTTAAACCTCTCACCTAGGATCCTGGTTCCCCCCGGACAGATGCAGACCATTGCACCAGTATAGGTCTGCATCCCTCCAGGTGGCTCCCCAGTCCCCAGTGAAGCCAAAACCCTGAGCTCCACACCAGTTTTTCAACCATTCATTGAATTCCTGGTGAGAGTACCTACATTACCTTGCCATAGACAGGCAGCACCTCCAAGAAGGTTACCATATGCTACTTGTCTAAGGCCCTCCCCAACTGTACAAACTCCTCTTGCACTGCTCTGATCCCATTCCTAGCCAGGTCATTTGCCCTAGGTGGACAATGACATCCAGCTCCCTCCTCGTGCAGCTGCTCCACGATCCTGAGGATTCGCTTCCTGTACCTCAAGCCATGGCCAGGCAGGCACCTACCTCCCTCTCCCTTCCTCCCCACTTCTACCCCTAATGATTGTGTCCCCACCAGGAGTCGTTTCCTTCCCTGTGGGGTCCCATGCCACCCTCCTGTGGATCTCCTTTGTGAAGGTTCCCAGCATCCTCCTTGGTCTCCACTGCAGGTGCCTCCATAGAGGAACCACTATCCACCAGAAGAGTGTATGAATTGTGGAGAGGTATAGCTGGAGGGACGCAACTCTGTTCCACCAACCTCTCCCTCCCTGAGTCCACCCTGGTCCAGCCTCCTCCTCTCCAGCCGGGGTGGGGGATGCTGTCCCCCCCCCCCCGGCACACATATCCACCCGCTGGGTGGTGGTGGTGCAGGCTGGAGGAGAGTGGGCACAGCTTCATTAAGCCCACTCAGCCCTTTTTTTCTGATTTCTCCCAATCCCATGGCCACAGTGGCATGCAAGCGCATGCATGTGGCGCTATGTATGCACTACGGAACTGCAGCCACTCCCACTAAGTTGCTCACAATCTGCACTACCAGCAGGTCGAGATGGCCTGCTACCCCTCCACAGGAGAGAGAGGAGTCCCTGGGATGCTTGATCTTCCCCCCACTAGCTGACCCCCAGTAACCTGAGTCTGTTCCTGTGCCCGGATCACCATAGTGATGATAGGTGATGCACAAGTGCTTCAGACCTCCATGCCACTAGGCCGGCTTCCCACACGTTCTCTAGTTTGTTTTTTTTTCCTTCACTTCCCCCCATGTGGTTCTCCTGTAATATTGCAATGTCCCCTTTCACTTTCTTAATTTGTTTGATCACAGTGTTCAGTCTATCTACATTCCAGCACAAAATGTTCAGGTCAACCGTGATAAAAAAGCTAGGGCAAAGATACTTGCACAGTCAGTCGATCATAAACATGTATTAATGTCTCCAGGCTGCCACCACCCACACTGCAGACAATACTGGTTGCAAAAAACATTTCCGTTTTTTATTTATATCTAAATGTAAAACACAGCTTAGAAAAGTTCCCAATGCCCCCTCCCCCACACCATATGGAATCATGTTACAGACTGTGAACAAACTTTTAACTTTTACTATGACCCCCCTTCCCCCAGTGGAGTAAAACAGATAACAATTCATAATATCCCTCTCCAGCAGTGTGAACAGCCAGCTCCCCGGCCCCACAACAAACAGCAACAGGCTCGAACTCCCCTGTCTCCCATCTGCCCCAACTTGGGCTCACAGCTCCCATCCTTTTCCTCATGGAAGTAGCCAGGCTGGTACCAATCCACCCTATTGTTGAAAGATTTTTTTTCTTTTCACCAAAGTGTTATTAGCTCATTCTGTTTGGAAAGAAAACATGCAGAAAAAAGAAAACCAGTAACATAAACCTTTGCTTTCCTAGCCTCCCCTGTGATGTAGCTTGGGTAGGCCACAGATTTGAAGTTTTAGGTTGAGGGCCATCCCTGAGCAAACCAGAACCCTCGGCTGAAGCAAAAAGATGAAGGTCTGAGCATCTCTTTATTTTGGTGCTCAGTGAGTGTCAGCGTCCTTAACTGTAGGGTAATCAACAGGAAGGGGGTAACCCCAGGCAGCTCTGTGTGTTATGAAAGAAGCTGTGCTATACATGTGTGTTTTAGCAGGGAGGTAGCATGAGATAACAGCCCCATTCCCCAGGCACTGGAGCTCATCTGCCCCACCACCCCTTGGTAACTGTTATATGCTTTACTTTTTTTTTTTTTTATTTATTGATATCTTGGAAAACACCTGTGAGCAGGTGCCCATTTGTAGGTTCCAAGTCAGTTACAAAGAAAATTGAACCGGTATATAGCATTGCAATTCAAATCATTACATTACAAGCAAGTACAAAAATTGCACTGGTACAGAACAATACATTAACAAGATAGATAGACAATAAATTGGTGGGATTACAAGGTTGCGATAGCATTTAGCTAAGGAGTAACATTTAGACAACCACTACAGTGTTGGTGAGAAGGCGTCTGCATCAGAGAGTTAGGTATACTTGTGGGGTGAGAAACACAGGGCATAACGGGTACAGCTGCGGCATAGTGTAGTGTATGCCTGCATAAGGGGTTAAGAACAGATTTATGGAAAGTTGGAGACAATGGCGCTAGATGAGTATCAGATTGGGAGGGGGCAAGAGGGCGGGGACTGGGAGGGGAAGGGATGCCCAGTGGGGATGGAAAGGGTAGATGTGAGGGTGGTACAAGGGCATGCTGTGAAGGTAGGTACCCCTATGATTAAGTGGATCACTAAGTGCTGCGGCTTTATGGGGTCCAAATGTAGGAAAGTTGTTTTTGGTCATCATAGATGGCCAATGCAGTCACAGTTGTCTTCCGCGGCAAGGTGCTGCATGAGCTTACGCTTGAAAGCTCTGAAGCCTTTAGCATCAGTGAAGGCTGAAGGAAGGGCATTGGTCCAGTGTGGTGCTTGGTAGTAAAATGAACATCGACCCTGTGTGGTGCGGCATCTAGGTTCACTGAAGATTTGGCTGTGGGTGCTTCTAGTCAGCCTGGCACTTGCATGTCACATAAGCAGATTCTGGACTCCTGGTGGCATCCGGTTTACTGTGATTATTCTGACCAGCAGACAGATATGGTACTTAACTCTGCTCTTCAGCTGGAGCCCCCCTGCCCATGAATAGAGCTCACAGGTGTGTGCAAGCCTTGCAGCATCTGTGAGGAGTTGGCTGGCCTTATTTAGGGCCAGGGAGATGCGATGGGGCACTGAGTCTGGTGCAGAACCATAAACAGCCAGGCCATAGTCAACAAGGGTAACAACTGAGCTGGTGATGGCCATATCAAGTGCTTCATAAGTGAGGCTGTGCTTGTGGTGTTGGAGTATCCCAATTCTAGAACTGATGGCCTTGGCTGTGTTGTCTATGAGCTGTGTATAGAATAGGATGGAGTCAAGCATGATACCCAGGTACTTAAAGTGTTGCATGAGGTCCAGTACATCACCACTGTTGTTCATAATGGATAGTGGGAAGGTCTTGTGTTTGCTGTGGGTGCTGGAGTAGATCATAGCCTTAGTCTTGTAGTTAAGGATTAGTCTATGCTCCTCAAACCATGTTTCAGCAGCCATTAATCCTAGTTGGAGGTCGTCTTGAAGTAGATTGGGGTTGGGGTTGCAGATGAATATGATGGCATCAGCAGCATACAAAAGCATGCGGCTGGTGCAGGAGCCTGGGTGTTTATTTAAGAAGATGCTGAAGAAGAGGGGCCCCAGTATTGATCCCTGGGGGACCCCCGAATGGACAGGTTTGCTATCTGAGACGATGTCCCCTGTCTTGACCTGCTGTAAGCAACTGCTGAGATAGCTGTTAAACCAAAGAACTGCATCAGATGAGAGACCAATGTCTGCAAGCTGTTCACGGAGTGTGTGATGAACCATATCAAAAGCTTTTGATAGGTCAATGTAGGTGGCCACCAGTAGCTGTCCTTGATCCAGGGCTTGGTGGATATAACCAGTTAATTCCAACAGGGCTGTGATAGTGCTGTGCCCTGCTTGGAACCCATGTTGCTCCGGCCATAGGAGTTGGTACATGTTCAGGTATTCCACAAGCTGGTCTGCCACTATCCTTCCCGCGTGTTTTGGAGAATGGCAGGAGTATGGAGATCGGTCTGTAGTTGTTCTGTAGTGCCCAGTCTATACTTTTGTGAACTGGTGTTACAGTAGCCAATTTCCAGAGCTGGGAGAATTGAGAGTGGCGAAGGGAAAGGTTGATGATGGTGGTCAGGGGACTTAGTACTTCCTGAAGTGCCATAGCGATGAACTTGAGGTCCTGGGTGTCTCCAGTGAGCATCAATTTGACCAGTACCTTCTCAAGATACTTTCTAGCCTCGGTAGTGCTGACTTCTTTAAAGTAAAAGAGCGGGTGGTCCCCTATAGGGTACTGATCCTCAGCTGGGTGCTTATGGACTGGAGGGTCGAAATAGTCTGCCGGGAGCACTCCACTTAAGTCTGTGAAGGCAGTATTTAGGGTATCTGCTATTAGGAGTGGATCCACTGTTGGCACATCGTTGACCAGTCGCATGGAGGGGGCCGTTTTTTAGCTTCTTGCTAGTAATATCACTGAGGTTGGCCCAGAAGGATTTGCTGCAGTTCCAGGAGTTGGAGAGAGCTTCCTTACAGTAGGAGCATTTTGCTAGATGAATAGCCTTTGTGCATTCATTTCTAGCTTTGTTATATAGTTTAGTGTTGGCTGCTGTACCATGTGCGCTTGCCTTTGTCCAGAGTTTTATGGCGTTACTTAGTTTGCCATAAAATCATTCATTTTGGTCTGTATGCTTCACAGAATTTTGACATATTAGTGCTTAGTATGCACAGCCTACTAGTTCCAATACTCTGAGTGCCACCCCCCCGAATCCCCCTTCCCCTACTCACTGCGACCTCAATGCTGTCTGCAGGTGGTGCTTCAGGTAGAGGTCCGGGTGCACATTTAATCAGTTCTCCCTTCAGAAGCTGCTTCCTCTCTGTCATTGTATGCAGTAGCTTGGTCTGGATCAATACAGACTTTGGGAGGCTTCTCGGGCCTCTGGATTATCAGCTTTGAGGTGTACACGTGCGCAAATTGGCAGTTGTTTGTGTGCAGCCACCTCTTAATGCCAATGAATGACAGATGGTGGTTTTGCAGCTGTCAAATATAGTGTGCAAACAGGCTGACTGCTGAAATATCGATTTTTAGAGGACCCTTTCTTGGGGGCGACTTGGAGCACCATATAATGGTTGGGGTACCTAAGTACTTTCATAAGAAAAAAAGCTGTGGCCTTTCATACAGCTCTGGGCACTTCCCTGGACACCAGTGAGCACACTCTATTTGCAGCTTGTAGTTTGTGTTGAGTGCCAAAACCTCCAGCAGCCATTTCACCTGGAAGGTCATGGGATCAACACCTTCAATTACCTTTGGGAGGCCCACAACCCTGACACTACTGTAGCACTCCCAGTTCTCATGACTGGACAATATTTCTGTCATTTCCCCCAGTCTTTCATGTGCTGCCCAGGTTTTTGCCTTGAGTGTTGTAGCCCAGTCCTCCTGCTCTGACATTCAGTGCTCGAGCTCCTGCAGATGGGCCACACCTGCTTCCACAGTTTCCTGTGGTCTGCAGATGCAAGAAGTGTGCATTCAAGTTCTAAAAAGCATCTAATTCCTCAACTCATGCAGCAGGGCTTTAATAGATTTTTTAGCTGGTGATTGCTGTACGTCATAAATTTCTCCACCGTATTTAGGCCCTGTGCGTGCTGTGGAGCGCTTCTCGCTGGTAGAAGGCTTGTCTTCTTTGCCAGATGATTTTGTGGGTTTAAAAGGTATTTTAGCCTACTTTCTCACTGATTTCATTTGGGTTGCCATTATCACCTCAGGATTAATGATTCTTTTGCTTTGCTCAAGTTTTTTTTTTTTTTTTATATATACAGGATGACTTTGATGTAATGCAGATTTAGTACAGAGCACCCAGGCTATGTGGCCATCGTGTTCCCTGGCTATGCCACACACCCCCAAAGATATTTGTTAGATGAGTCACTTGAACATTATAAATATGACAAGAACATACCAGGGCTATTAAAATTGGTTTGCCTAGCTGGCCTAGTGGCACAGAGAGTTGAGATACTGGATACCAATCCAGTGACCCAAGTTTGAGAATGAACTCTGGAAACTGGGGGCTGGCGTGGGGGGGGGCACAGGATTGAGGATCTAAAGGACTGCTCTCCTCTCCCTGGGAAGAGGGGTCAAGATGCACCACTCCTAGACTTCCACCACATGGAGGTGTTGTGGCAGGGCAGTTGGTGCAGCTTCATGGGGAGGTGCATGATGTGTGTGTGCCTCTAAATGCATGCACACCTGCATACTTTCACACTGTCAGATGGTGGAGAGAAAATGATAAATCATGCCAGAGCATGACATCTTACCCTACCTGGACCGCTTTGTCACTAGCACTGCCTCCTCTGGATGCGGTCACTGGGGGAAGGGGAGACCTCACGCTCCTGGTCCTGCCATGAGGGGGGAATCTGTAGGAAATTTTCTGAGGTAAGTCCTAGGGGAGATAGCTGTTAGCCAGGTGTGGGATGGGGCTGAGCAGGGCTGGCCCTGGGGAAGACAAAGTTCTTTGAGAAGAAAAAAAAAGTAGTGTGCCTGACAATACCCTTGGAGCACACTTCAAATAATTTAACAGCTGTAACCCATTATCTATGAAATCTGAAGTCTCACACCCACACAGTCAAAACGTCGAACTGGTGAAAAAGGCCTGTCATCATCGCAGCAGTAGCATCACCGCTCGCAATGCCAATGACCCAAGTTTGGGAACAAGTTTGAGTCATCAGGTGCCAGCAGGGGGGATGTCCCCCCCCCCGGGAAGGGGAGTTGCAGCTGCTGCCTCATGACCACCACCTGGGTGATTACAGGGAGAGCAGCAGGCATGGGTCAGCATCAGGGAGGAGAGATGCCGACACAGCGGGACACATGATGCACTTCCTGTGGATGAGTCACACAGCTCATGGCCAGTTGGCATCTTGGGGGTAGGGGGGGAAAAAAGGAAATAACCCTCTAGTCAGCAAAATGACACTGTTCATACCCTGCAGGCCCTGCACCGCTGACCTTGGCACCCTGTATCTGGACCGAGCATGGACCTTAGGTGGTGGCTTTGTCGACACCACCCTGAAGGGTAAGCCAGGGAGGAACAAGGAGGCAGGGGTAAGGCTGGGAGCGGAAGATAGCTGAGTAAGGTCAGACTGGTGAGTGGGAGCAAAAAAAGAAAACAAACCTTGAGGTGTGTTACCAGCAGATTCCCCTTCTCCAGTCTGAATCCCACCGGCTTCATAATTTGAACTCCTTAAAACTGAATAGACTTAATGAAATTTTAGATTTCTTGCCCTTTTCATAATTAAATATGTATGATCCAGCAGATTCATTAATTCCTTGTCAGCAAGCAGTGCTTGAGGAAATTAAATTCTATATTCATAATTTGAACTACTGTGATTTCATCTATAATTGCTAGTCTAATTCTCAGATTTTGCTAAGATTCTACTGTCAAACATTTAGTATGCGTATAAATATTCAGAATAAAAAAAGGCTAAATGTACAAAAAATTGATTTAAGCAAAATGAAAATAGCACAGGAAATAATTTATATAAAAATTTGATTTTTAAGGATTCACTAATCTGGTAAAAAATGCGAAACTATGTGAAATGCTTTGTTTTTACTAGTGTGCAGAAAGTCCAAATTCCAGAATTTTACCAGGTTTTCTGGTAAAAACAAAAATCAGTGGCCTTATTTGTCAGAGAACAGTTTTTTTATGTTTGCTTGCGTGCATGCGCAAGAAACATGTTGTGACAGCATGCTGGAGTAGCAGGTTGTGGGGGTGCAGTTGTGTTGTGGCCAATGCCGCCACTGCTTTTTGGGGCTTGTCTCTGTGGCACCAATAAATGAGCACGCTGTCTGTGACAGCTGCTCAGAAGTGTGCCACCAACTTGAAACAATTTTGCTGCTGCAATAAGGGAGCGTCCCCTCATTGCAGGGCGTGCCTTGCCTGGTGTAACATTTCACTAAACATGGCAGCGGTTGTCACCATCTGCTCCTCACAGTCCCATGGAAGCTGATATCGGGGGTGCCCAATCCCCCAGTTGGCATCAGTGTTGGGTAAGTTACTTTTTCTATTACCTTTGGAAACTTGTTCCAGAAAGCTCCGTGCAGTCACCAGCAAGGACGGAGAAGCCTCGGAAAATGCAACACACCACACGGTTACAATTACGTATGTCTTTTATACCAAAGAAATGCGTAACTGTAACTGATTACATTAATTTGAAAGTAACTAGTAACTAACCTATTACTTTCAGAAAATGTAATCTTTTACAGTTATTGATTATTTGTGTACTGTTTTTGTATAAAGAGAAACAAGCAACTATAACTGTAAGGCGTATTACCCTTTCCAGCACTTATCCATCCCCGCCAGTGACTACACAGAGCTTCCCGGAACAAGTTTCCAAACATAATAGAAAGTAATAGCAGAAGTAACTTACCCGACACTGGTCGGCATGCCCCTTCCCCAGTTCATTTGCCAATGGGGGAGCCCAATCCCAGTCAGCATAAGGTTCCCCCTCCTGTTATTTGTCTGCCAAGGGGGGTGCCCAATCCCCCTCGGCATCATGTCTCCCCCCAAACACAGACAAGCTTTCTTTGAAGGCGAGGGCCCAATCCCCATCAGCTGCAGTCTGCCCTCCCAAAAATACAGGTGGCACACTGGAAGCTCAGCCCAGTGTGTCAAATGTACCTGTAAAAAGAAAACCTTCCCACAGAGCATTTTTTTTTTTTAACCTGTAAACAGAAACCCGGTCCCTTGTTGTCTCAGTGTGCCCCTCCCCCAACCGCACCACCCTCTGTACACCCCACCCTCCACCCCATACTTACCTCCGGAGCCTAACGAATGATCTTGGTGGAGAGGGAACACGCTGCATCAAAGTCGACCACGAACTGAAGAAATGCCGGTAAGCTATTTAATGCCATAAATGGGGGGGAGGGTTCAACTTAGGTGGATATCTCGCCATTTTTGCGACTTTTGGCACCAAATTCTCAACATTAGGTTCTTGGGACCCCACAGTCACTGTCATGTTGTTATTTGGTTCCGAAAGGTAATTTTGTGATCACTGTGCGGAATCACCTTCCGGGACCAATCAACGAAATGACAGTTACGGTAAGTTCTTACATAACTGCTATATCTTACTTCAAGAGGGTTCCTGCAGTAGGTCTTAACATACAGGACTGAATACCAAGCAGTCTAACAAAAAGAAGGAGTCGGAGACAAGGTTCTGGGAGGAGGAAAATGTCTGCCAACTAAGGGTCTGTCTTAAGACAGAAGACCTTGCAAAACTGCAAGGCCAAAACCAGCTCGATGCCTAGAGGCAATTTCAGACTGTAATGCTTACTGAAGGTGTGGATGGAAGACCAAGTGGACGCTGCACAAATATCCACAGGGGACACATTCCTGAAAAAGGCGATAGAAGTGGCCATGCTCCTAGTGGAGTGACCTTTGACCATCCCCGGAAGGGGTTTCTCGTACTTCTGGTAAGTGTATAGGATACACTTAGCCAGCCACTTAGAGTCTGTTCAGTGATCGCCTTGCCCTGGCACTGGGCAGCAAAGTCCACAAAGACCTGATTCAACTTTCGAACCTCTTTAGTCAGAGAGGTATAATACCTCAAAATCCTGTGCACATCGAGTGGGTGCAGAAGATATTCCCCCCTGTTAGAATGCCCTGGGAAGAAAACTGGCAATTCAACACTCTGATTGAGAGTCATCTCCGAAACTACTTTCAGAAGAAAAGAAGGATTAGTCCGCAGGACCACCCGGTCCCTGTGGAAAATTAAAAAAAGGCCCTCTATAAAGTAGAGCCTGAAGCTCTGAAACCCTTTGAGCTGAAGTAACTGCAACCAAAAAATGAAAATTACATCCGTACCGTAATTCCTGATCTTTCTGTGTATCTTCACCATTCATCATCTTTGGGTAATGTGGCTGGAGGTCAGGTCCCCGTGGGAGTTTGTTTTTTTGGGGATGGGCAGAGTCGATGCACCATCGGCGCCACCCTCCGGCCAGTTCTGAGTCACGTACAGTAAGAAAGGGTTGGGAGGGAGGGACAAGGAAGTCCAAGGGAAAGATAAAGGAAAAGGTATACAAAGTAAAGGGAGAAATAAACGACTAAGAGGACAGAAGAAGAGTTAGAAATCTAAGGGGATTGTGAAGGGGCCCCAATCTCTGGAAGTAGAAGACGACGGAGGGAGGGAAGAATTAAAAATGGGGAGACATATCCTGAAGTTTGACCTGTCTCCAGATTGTACAGGAATCTGAAGGAGTAGCCAGAAGGCTGCACTGCCAGAATCCAAGGCACAGAATCATTGACAATAAACCCCAACATAAGCTGAAGCGGCTATTCTGTAAGAAAAGATGGGGCACAGGGCTGTACCCCCCCCCCCAAATCAAATTTGGAGGTAAGAAACAAAGTTTCTTAAATTAGAGGGTTGAGTCCCTAAGGACAAGAATGAAGGGAAAAAAAAGAAAGAGAGAGAGAAAAGAAGAGAGGGCAACCACCAACCACCACCCCACTGGGGTGGAGCCGGGCACTGAGGAAACAAGTGCGCTCTCCCCTGATCCTTCTCCTCCCTGACAGGATGTAAAATTCCCCCTGTGTGACCAAGCTCACCCTGCTCCTGACCAATGGAAAGGAAGGGGGGGAAAGGGGCAGGGGGCCCAGAGACTGAGGCCCCAGGATGGATTGTGATGAATGTGAGGATACACAGAAAGATCAGGAATTATGGTAGGTACATAATTTTCATATCTTATCTGTGTCAATCTTCACCATTCATCACCTTGGTTAATACCGAGCCCTCCGAAGGGGCCTAGACCCTAAGGACTAGTCCTCTTAGCTCTCAGTGGGTGACACACTGGGGTGGGTGGGGATCCTTTACAGGTCTGGAGGGCCCGAGACTGGGGAGAGTGAGACGGGAACCCCCCCGGAGGGGGCAGGAGGTTGCCCCGACAGACGTGCCTCACCCTACGGAAGAAAGAACAGGTTACTCACCTGTAACAGTAGTTCTAGGAGTGGTATATGTTGTTCATCCACACTTCTTGCCATATTCCCCTCCACTTTAAATCTTGCCGGAAGTCTTCAAGCTGGCTCCTCCCACCCACCCGGGTGGTATATACCTCGGCTCCACCCCACAACGCCAGATCTTAGCCTGTTGGAAGCAAAGTTGTGCGCCCGAAGCCAGGGAGGTCGGGTGTGTGTGTGGATGAACAACATATATCACTCCCAGAACTAATGTTACAGGTGAATAACCTGTTCTTCTAGGAGCGTGGATATGTTGTTCATCCACACTTCTTGGCAGACTCCAAGCAGTTCTCTGGGAGGAGGGAGGCAGGGCACACACCCCCTACTTACAAAATAAAGATTGGAGAACCGAGGCCCCAAAACCAGCATCCCGGCGTGACTCAAGGTCGATGTGGTAGTGGGTAAAGAAGGAGTTTGCTGACTTCCAGGCAGCAGCCCGACAGATTTCCTGGATAGGGATGTCCCTGGAAGCAGCCACCGATGCAGCAGTATGGTGGGTAGAATGAGCTCTTATCCTTCTGGGAGGCTCCTTTCCCGTCAACTCATAGCACAGACCTATGCATGATGTAATCCATCTTGCTATGGTCCATTTGGCTGCAGGTCTGCCAGAAGCAGCTTCAGCGTAGGTGACAAACAGCTGGCAAACCTCTCCATGAATTTCCACTGTCCTCTCCTTGTAGTAGGAGAGAACACGTCTCAGGTCCAAGGTATGGAGCCTGTACTTGGCATCCGAGGTGTAATTAAGATGTGGTAAACCAGAAGAGTCAACACGTGGTTAAGGTGAAACTCTGACACCACCTTCAGAAGGAATTTTGCGTGGGGACGCAGCACAATTTTGTCCCTGTGAAAGACCAGATAAGGGGAGTCCACCAAAAGCGCCTGGAGATCCCCTGTCCTTCTGGCAGATGTGATCGCCACCAGGAAGGCTGTCTTCCATGAAAAGTGTGAAAGCTCACATTGTGCATTGGTTCGAATGGCTTGCCCATGAGCTTTGCCAAAACCAGCAACAGATCCCACGGAGGTGGAGGTTCACGCACCGAAGGGGATATGTAATCCAGACCTTTCAAAAAGTGCCTGACCATTGTCTCCTGTGCTAATGTCGGCTGACTGGCCCACCCCCGGTAAGCAGAAATGGCTGCCAGGTTCACCCTAAGGGTCGATAACCGTAGACCCCCTTTGGAGAGAGACCAAAGGTAGTCGAGAATGTTAGCCACAGAACAGGATGTAAGCTACCTCTGGATGGAGAGACCACATGTGGGATGTCTGGCCTATGTGACTGAGAGAATCCGCCAACTGGTTCGAGGTTCCTGCCACATGGATGGCCAAGAGATCCACCTCCAACCGGCTTATGAGGGTCCAGATGCAGAGCGACTCCTTGCACAGCAGACAGGAGTGTGTGCCGCCCTGTTTGTTGAGGTAGTACATGGTCGTGGTATTGTCTGTCTGGACTTGATGCACTTGACCCTGGAGCTGAGGAGCGAAAGCTGACAGCACCAGTCTGACTGCTCTGAGCTCCAACAGGTTGATGTGGCATCGGGACTCCTCGGGGGTCCAGAACCCGTGGACCCTGTTGTCCCCCATGTGGGCTCCCCAGCTCATGAGAGAGGCATCGGTCGTGAAGGGATGACCGTCCTCGCTCGGGCGCATAAACGGATCCTTCCTGCAACCGTCTGGGGCGGTCCACCACTGAAGAGCATCCCACATGTTCTGGGTTACAGTGATCAGCTGGTCGAGGTGACCATATCACTGAGTCCACTGGGCGGCCAGCTCCCATTAAAGGGGGTGCATGTGCCACTGGACCCAATGGATCACTGAGGTGCACGCCACCATGTAACCCAAAAGGCGCAGAAAGTCCCAGGCAGGGCGCAAGTGCCCAACCAGAAATGATCGGCCAAAGGAGGAGAGAACCTCTGCCCTGTCCGCCGGGAGCCAAGCTCTGGCTTGACAAGAGTCGAGCTCTGCCCTGATGAAGCCCATCACCTGAGAAGGCATGGGTTCTGATTTGGCCTCATTGATCAGGAGGCTAAGTTGGGAGCAGGTTCGGAGGACCAGATCCCTGGACCTCTCCACTTCCTGAAGGGAGGAACCTGTCAAGAGCCAGTCGTCGAGATAAGGGCAGATTCTGACTCCTCGATGCCGAAGGTGGGCTGCCACCACTGCAATGCATTTGGTGAAGACCTGAGGGGCCAATGACAGGCCGAACGGCATGGCTTGGACCTCGTACAGGGTCCCTTCGACCCTGAAGCAGAGGAACCGCTGATGGGATGGATTGGGACGTGAAAGAAATGGAAATTACATACCTACCGTAGTTCTTGATCTTCTTGGACGAAGTCTTCACCATTCATTCACACTTATGGTGACTACGCTGGAGGTGCTAGGACCCAGCGGGAGCAAACTTTTTGCAGAGGGTCGGCACCAGAGATGGAGCTGCGAGGAGTGGCGCCGTGAGCATCAGTTTGTGTGGTAATGACTATCTCGGCGTCGACCCTCCAACTGCCTCCTCAGTATCTTTTTCCCCCCCGAGGAGGTGCAGCGCAACTAACCTAGAAAGACTAGTCTAACACAAATCTGACATAAGATAGTCCGAACGACCCGTATAAGAAGGCTCAACAAAGAAGTCTTCACAGCCTAAACATTGAGGGGGTGAAGACCAAAACAGAGAGGTGAGCTCGGGGGATGGAGAGTGGGCATGTGAATGAGTGGTGGAGACTTCGTCCAAGAAGATCAAGAATTATGGTAGGTACGTAATTTCCATATCTTCCTGGACACAAAGTCTCCACCACTCATACACACTAATGGGAGAGTACTGAGCTAAAAATCCCCCGAGAGGGCGGCAGGAAAACCAAGAACTCACGAATTCAGGACAGAAGTCCGTTAAGGATAGTCCTGCCAAATGAAAGGTTTCATCTGGCATGGATGGCCAGCGCATAGTGCTTAATAAAAGTATGCACTGAGCTCCAAGTAGCCGTATTGCAAATGTCCACAATGGGCAAGTTGCAGATTTCCACCAGGGATGCCGCGACTGCTCTAGTAGAGTGAGCATACACTCTGCCCTCCAGCTTGACCTGTGCCATGGAATAACAGCGGCGAAGGCATGCCACCAGCCATGCTGAAATGCATCTGATAGCGACAGGCTGACCCAGCCAGGTCTTGCTGAAGGAGACAAACAGTTGTTGAGCTTTGCGAATTTCCTTCATTCTATCTAAATAGAAGCGCAAAGCTCTTTTAACATCTAAGGAATGAAGGGTAAATAGGAATATGTTGGCATGCATCCTGCATGTCCAGGGAAGCTAACCAATCATGTTGATGAAGCAAGGGCAAGAAATCTGTTCAGTTTTCTGAGGTCCAAAATGGGGCACATGCCCCCAGTTTTCTTTGGAACAAGAAAGTAGTGGGAGTAGAACCCTGTGTTCCGTTGATTCAACTGAACTATTTCTACTGCCCTGTTGTTCAGAAGGCCCTGTATCTCGGAGGCGAGAAGTTCTGACTGAACTGTCGACAGTCTGGGCTGTAGTTTTGCGGGAAGATCTGGAGGGGTCTCTAAAAGATTGAGGGAATATCCCTCATGGATTATCCGGAGGACCCATTTGTCTGATGTTATGGTCTTCCAACGGTTGTAGAACTGAGTCAGATGACCCCCACCGCTGAGAGAAAGTCCCCCTCTGGCACCTGAAGAGGGACGGGGCCAGAGAGTCAGAAGATAGCACTGGGCGCTTTGGGTCCTTGTGCTTTCTGTTGCGTTTTCTTTTGAGGCTGGAGGGCTTGGTTTTTATTAAAACCTCCCCTGCCTTTGCCTCAAAAGGGCTGACGGTTGTGAAATTGACACTTATTAACACCTCCACGAGAAGGGATAGGAGCAGGTCGAGCCAATTTAATGGCAGACCTAGTCTTTCGAGTGGTTTCCAGAGCTTGCTCTGCTTGAGGACCAAAGAGATACATACCGAAGGGTAACGCCATAACCTGTTGCTGGGCATCATTAATGAAACCTGACGTGCGCAACCAGGAGTGGCGTCGAGTACAGATGCCTGCCACTGCTGCCTGAGAAGCAGTATCGAAAACATCCATAGCTGCTTTAACCTGCTGGTTGTTGGACTCGATACCCCTGGTTATGGTTTGAAGTAGCTCTGAATTAGAGTTCAACTCCGGCAGAGCTTTTACCATTTGTTTGAACGAATGCCAAAGAACATACTAATACTGAGAAAAATAGCCCTGGTAGCTGGCAATACGCATACCCGCGGTAGAGGCAGCAAAGACTCTCTTACCTAAGGTGTCTATCTTGCGAGATTCTTTGTTTATAGGCTGGGCTGAAGATGCCTGAGGGAGGACGGCCTTATCATTCTCCGCCAGGACTACAATAGGGTCCGCAAAGGCCTGGGAGGCCAAGATGAGTTGATCCTTGGGAGCAGCATACTTTCTATCTATGGACTTAGCCACAGAAGGAATGAGAGTGGGATTATTTCATATCATTTGAGAAAGTGTTTCAAAGGAGGGCTATACTGGAGGAGTCAAATCCATAGGGATCTCCGGAACATGGAGGTATTGGAGTCTTAACAGCTTCCCAGGATCGACATCTGTAGTTTGGAGAGAAAGAGTGGAATTCAAATTTTTCAGCAGAGACTTAAAAGACAGGTCTTTGACCAGAGACTCTGCTACAGGATGAGATCCTTCTATATCATCACCCAGGCAAAGGTCTGGGTCAGGCTCAATGTCATCTCCTGACAGCCCAGGAGGGACTGCATGGACAGGAAAGGACTGAAAATCAGAAGGAAATGAGGAAGGAAAAGGATTCAGAGAAGAGGAGCCCTGAAGACTGGACGATGCCCTAACAGGCTTCGGCGCCGAAGAAGAACGCGGCACCAAAAGCACAGTGCGAAGATGGAGACGACGAGGGCGCCGCGGTGGCGAGGGCAGCACCTGCCGAGGGGCTGCCGGATAATCCCAACGGCGCCTAGGATGGCGCAGACAGTCGCACGATGCTGAGGACGGCTACCACTAGCCATCGATGCGACACCAAAACATCCTAAGGCTCTGAAAAACAGGATCTGAGGAGAAAGAAGGATGAATACCAGGAGATAGAGGCATCGGTGTGGCCCCCTGCGCCGCAGCCATGTGGGGGAGGGAAGAACACCTAAGCACGGAGCGGACGGCACCAAGGACGGCGCCATGTGAATAAGGAGGCTCAACCACCCTACCCAATCCTCTGAAAAGCCTGAAGGCCCCAGAACGACCGGGCCAGACAGCTGGACCAACCTCCGAGCCCATTGCTCCATAAGACCAGCCCACTGATGAAACCGGTCATCTGAAGACCTACCGGAGGGCGCGGTAGGGCTCCGCTGTCGAAGAGGTCGGTGACCGGAAACAGAAACCAGCGACTCCGAAGGAGAAGACCGCAACTAGCCCCAATAACTGACCGTCTACACACGCAGACATACCAGGGGCAACCTCGATTGATGCCTTTCTTTTTGACTGTGGGCGTCAAGAAGAGTTCGAGGCCTAATTTTGCGCCAGAGTACACCGGCTTACTTTATAAGTTTCCAAGGAGACCGCCCATCCCCTCGGGCATTGGACTGTCCGTTGTCAGACCAGACCCAGCCCGGCTGACTGAACAGCTTTCATAAGAAGTCTCCCTAAACATAGAATTTGACGGCAGATAAGGACCGCTTAGCCCACCCAGTCTGTCCATTTTCCTAGCTGATAGATAAGCTGCAGAGTCTAGTTAATCAACAGCTTACTTCCTCCTGCCCCCAACTAGAATTGCCTTATGCCTGTCCCATGCATTCTTGAATTCTCCCACTGTTCCTGACTCCACAACCTCCTTAAGAAGGCTGTTCCATGCATCTACAACTCTCTCTGTGAAAAAATACTTTCTAACATTACCTCTGAGCCGTCCTCCCTCTATCTTCAAATTGTGCCCCCTTGCTCTTGCACATCTCTTCTTCTGAAAGATACTACCCTCTTGTACCTTGTTAATTCCCTTGAGATACTTGAAAGTTTCTATCATGTCCCCCCTCTCCCTCCTTTCCTCTACTGTCACCTGACCCGCTCATAGTCGACTCCATCAATGTAGGCTGAGACTTCTTTTCTTTCATAAGAGTAAATAAACTAAGCGCTACTTATTTGAGATACTATTACAAAACAATAAAATTGAAAAACTATGCTGCTAGCTTGAAGTTTGACTCCTGGTGGGCGAGTGACGTCGTCACTGAAGTGCACTAGATGGCGGGAAAAAAGGAACTGAGGCGGTTGGAGGGTCGACGCTGAGCTGATGCTCACGGCTCCATCTCTGGTGCTGACCCTCTGCAAAAAGTTTGCTCCCACTGGGTCCTAGCGCCTCTGGCGTAGATCCCATAAGTGTGAATGAGTGGTGGAGACTTTATGTCCAGGAAGATAAGCACTTGGTCTGGATAATATACCTACTAACTTTCTTAAAATGGCTTCCCCTATAATAACACATCACTTGGCCAAACTTTTCAACTTATCACTAAGTTCAGGTACTTGTCCTAAAGCTTGGAAACAAGCAAACATTATTCCAATATATAAGAGTGGCCCTAGAGAAGATATCGGTAACTACCAGGCCAATTTCACTTTAATCAATTTACATCAAAAATAGTAGAGAGGGCTGTAGGAAACCAGCTGAAAAATTACCAAGAGATACATCAATTGTGATTCTGTGCAGGTCATAGTACTACTACAGTATTAGTAAAAGTGACATCAGACATTCAGTCAGCCATGGTAGCAGCCACCTGGTTGGGGCCATATTTGTGAATTTATCCAAAGCCTTGGATCATGAAATCTTGCTGGGCAAGTTGGACAGTTTTGGCCTCGATCAGGTGACCCAACACATTGGTTACTCTGAGGAAACACAGGTCACATTTTGAGTCTATCAGATCTTGTGACCCCCAGGGGTCAGTTATGGGACCAATGAAAAAATTACTCACCTAAGTAATGTTGTTTCTTCTAATGGAGTCTTGCTGTATTCTGACTATGTGCAGTGATATCCAACCTCTGAACTGCCCCGGAGAGGAAAGAGTTAACTTTCCATGCAAGGCATGGAACGCTGAGCTCGAGTTCGGTTGAGCCTCTGTCTGTTGTTGTTTGAACCCAAACGGACAGATCTTTACGACCTATACTCACTGGGCGTCCGGTGTGGAAACTGTAAACTCACACTAGCCAACTGGCAACTAAATTTAATAAAAGGTTTTTTGGTTCCAAAGGAAAGACTCAAGTCAGGAAATCCAAAAAACAAAACACAACACATATCCAAAATTAAAAAGGGTGAGAAAAAAGAGGCACCTCTAGGGTGCCAACACTGCTCCTGCCTACCCACATCCCAAAACCCAGGTTCTGAGAGGGGAGATGGGGAGTCAGAATACAAGCAAGACTCCATTATAAAACAACATTACTAAGGTGAGTAATTTTTTTCTTCAAACATGAAGTCTTGCTGTATTCTGACTATGTGCAGACTACAAGCAGTACCTCCATGGAGGAGGGACAGAACCTACTTTGGGAACAGGCTCTGAAGCACTGTTGTGTTAAACTGAGCATCACTCCTAGCCTGGATATCCAGAGAGTAATGCTTGGTAAAAGTATGGACTGTTTTCCAGGTGGCTGCTTGACAAATCTCTAAGATAGGAATATCCTGGCAGCAGCCAGGGAAGCATGTGCCTCTAGTAGAGTGAGCCCTCAGGCCTGAGGGTGGAATTCTACCAATTTTCATAGCAGAATTGTATACAGAGACAATCCACCTGGCAAGGATCTTTTGGGCAGGTTTTCCTACCAAGCTCACCATAAGTGAGGAACAATTGAGCTTAGTCAAACCTAGACCCTTGTACGCTCTATGTAGTAGCTAGGGCCCTTTCACATCCCGAGCTGTGCAGCCTCCTCCCAGAGGAGGAATGGTCAGTGAAAAAAACAGGAAGAGACACAGACTGGTTAAGGTGGAAATCTGAAACCACCTTAGGCAAAACTTCCTATTAGTCCTGAGGACCACCTTATCTCTATGGAAAGAGATAAAATCAGGCTCCACTGACAGGGCCTGTAACTCACTGATACCTCTGGCAGAAGTAATGGCTACCAAGAACACAGTTTTCCAAGTCAAGTACTTAAGCTCTGCTGAGGACAAAGGCTCAAAAGGGGGTTGCATAAGCTGAGCAATGCAAATATTAAGGTCCCTGAAGGGAGGATTGGTGTGCAGCAATCCTTTGAAGAATTTACAGAATACAGGACGAGCTGAAAGGGAAGAGGGCTTGCATACTGACAAGAAGGCAGAAACAGCTGCCAGATGCACTTTAAGTGTAGCTGGTCTGAGTCCCAAGCCATGAGATGAACCATATAGTCCAGGACTGTAGGCAACCCAGCAGACTCTGGAGAAATATGCTTACCAGAGCACCAAATAGTGAACCTTTTCCATTTGGAGTTGTAAGTCTTTCTGGTGGAAGGCTTTCGAGAAGCCTTTAAAATATCCAGAACACCTTGAGAGAGATGCAAATCAGCAAACTCTAACTCTTCAAGAGCCAGGCCTTGAGATAGAGAGATTTGAGATTCGGATACCAAACCCTCCCCTGAGAGCATATTAAGAGGTTGTAATTCCTGGGAAGAGACAGGGGAAGGTGGACTGCTAAGGACAGTAAGAGAGTGTACTAGGGCTGTCTGGCCCAGTCTGTAGCAATCAGAATCACTTTGCAGGGCTGAGACCTGATTTTGACTAGTACCTTGAACAGGAGAGGGAAAGGGGGGAAAGCATACAAAAACTTCCCTTCCCAATTGAGAACTAGAGCACCCAGGGGGACTGAGCCCAACACTGGGGGTCTGCAGCAAAAAAGAGGAAGTTAGTGATTGTCTGGGGCTGCAAAAAGATCTGTCTGTGGAGTACCCCATCTGGAGGAGATCACCTTCAAAATTAGGGGATCTAGGGACCATTCATGATGGCCCGAGATATCCTGCTGAGAGAATCTGCCAGCACATTGCCCTGCCCTGGGAGGTGCACTGCTATCAGAGAGGTGTTCAGGGAATAGGCCAGAGACCACAACTTCATTGCTTCTGTGCACAAGGCCATAGACCGAGTGCCCCCTTGCTTGTTGATGTACCACATTGTGGTGGTACTGTCTGTTCTGATCTGAACCACTTTGTTCTGAACAGACTTGGAAAAAACTTGCAGTACCAGAAACACTGCCCTGAGTTCCAAGAGATTGATGTGAAGCAGAGATTCTTGTGACCACAACCCTTGGGTGGTCAGATCCCCCAAGTGGGCTCCCCAGCCCAAGAGGGAGGCATCTGTGGTAAGGATTAGAGAATGAGATTGAGTAACAAAGGGAACTGCTTGCCTTAGATTGCCCTGATTATTCCACCACTGCAAAGCCTGGATCAGGGTTCGAGTCACTGGGATTAGTTTGGTCAGAGAATCCTTTCTCTGGGACCAGAAGGCTCTTAAGTGGAACTGAATGTCCCTCATCTGAAATCTTGCTCCCTTGACCACCGCCGTAGAAGCAGCCATGTGACCCAGAAGCTGCAGAAAGTGCCTTGCTGGTCGAGACACCTGAAGAGGCCAGTTTCACAAGGGTCCTTGCCCTGTCCACGGGAAGGAATGCTCTTGCCCTCATTGTATCCAGTTCCGCCCCATAAAGGTGAGGAGCTGTACTGGCTCCAGAACTGACTTTGAAAGAATTAGGAGGAATCCTAAAGAGGTGAGCAGTTGCTGAGTTATCTGGAGATGTGACTTGACTTGGTCTGGAGACTGACCCACTATGAGCCAGTCGTCCAGGTATGGAAAGATGGAGATCTTTTTTCTCCTTAGGAAAGCAACCACTACTGCCAGGCATTTTGTGAACACCCTTGGAGCTGATGTTAGGCCAAAGGGCATTGCTCTGAATTGATAGTGGCCTGAGGGCAACTCGAACCTGAGGTACTTTCTGTGGGAGCACCTGATGGGAATGTGGAAATAGGCATCCTTGAGGTCCAGGGAGACCAGCCAGTCCCCTGGCCTTAGAGAGTGTAGAATTATTCCCAGAGTCACCATTTTGAATTTTGGCTTTAAAAGGTGCTTGTTTAAATATCTTAGATCCAGGATGGGCCGCCATTCTCCTGTTTTTTTGGGGGTTAGGAAGTACGTGGAGTACAATCCTTTTCCCCTGTGTAGTGATGGAACCCTTTCTGTGGCTCTGAGAGCCAAGAGGGAAGAGACCTCTGACTCTATAGCAAGTGCCTCTGAAGGATTTGCAGGTGGAAAGGATCTGGTTCTCATCTTGGGAAATCTTTTGAAGCTGATAACCAGTCCCTGGCTTACTACTTCCAGGACCCATTGGTCTGATGTTAAAGACTTCCACTCCTGGACAAAGTAAGCCAGCCTGCCCTCTACAGGTAGTGGAGAATCGGCCCGGGCGGACCCATCAGGGTGCCTGCTTGGCAGGGGCTTTAGGCTGAGGGGTGGTAGCAGGCCTACTTATACCCCGTCTGCCTCTCCCTCTGAAGAGCCTCTTCTGAGCAAAGGCAGAAGAGGAGGCCTGGGCTTGGTAAAAAGGCCTATGAAAAGGCCTGCCCCTGCCCCTGGAATGCTGCCTCTGGGGAGTGGCTTGCCTTTCTTTGGCCTGAGCACTCCTATAAGTGGCCCTGTATTCATCCATCTTCTTCATGTAGTTCTCTGTCTGCTCCCCAAACAAAGAATTACCAATGACAGGAAAATCCATGGCCTTAGTCTGGGTATCCTGTGACAGGCTAGTACATCTGAGCCAAGCCATCCTACGAAGGGCCACAGATGTAGCCATGACTCTAGATGAAACATCATTGGAGTCCACTGCAGCATGAAACTGCACCTTGGATGCCTCAACACCATCTGCAGCCACCCGCTCCAGCTCCTTGGCAAGCTGGTCAGGGACCTGTTTAGCTAGAGCCATCACAGTGTCCCATCTAGACTTCTGGTATCTCGCTGTGTAGGCCATATAATTAGCCTGCCTGAGTCCCAAAGATGCTGCCATGTACCGTTTCTTTGCCATGGCATCAATCCTCCTGGAGTCCTTATCTAGGGGGTGTGAAGCCAAGGGTATATTTGCCTTATCACAGGCAGCAGCCTGCACTATCCCAACATGGCTGCACTGCTGGGAAAGGAACTCCGTATCTGAGCCTGAAAGAGTATACCTCTTGTCCATTCTTCTGTCCACAGGAGGTATGGAATTAGGAGTTTATAAAATGTTAAACGTCTGTTTCCCAAAAGACTTATGGAGGGGAATAGACAATCTCCTGGACTCTGGGATGTCCATCATCTCAACGTAGTCAGGCTCCTCCAGATCCTCTACTGCTTCCTCCATAGGAAACTGGAGAGTTTCAGCCACGTTTTTGTAAAACAAAGTGGGAAGGGGACTCAGAAAGCCTAGGAGGAGAAACACTTGAAGGTCTGTCTGGGGAGATGTCCGGGTCAATGGGCACATCAAGACTTTCATAATCACCATCACTATCCTCATACTCCTCCTCCGGTTCATAAAAATCTTCTAAATTATAATCCGGAACCGGGTGAACCGACCGAACCGAGCCCCTAACCGATGGTGCCGGTTCGGTCGGAACCAAAGTTAGCGACTGAACAATCTTTATCGCTTTGGCTATTTCATCAGCAGTCGGAGAAAGAACTTGTGGATCCGAACCGACAGACTTATCCCTTCTTTTTCTTTTAACCGGAACCGACTCCTCAGAATCGGTTCTCCTTTTGCCCGAAGAAGTTTCGCCCTGGTCAGAGAGTACTCCTTCTGGTTCAGTTGGAACCGAACCGGGCTGGCCTCTGGTCAGTGGACTTCTTGGCCTCCCTGCTCCCTCAGTCTACCTAATCTCTTGTCCAGGGTAGCTAAGGGAAACTTTTGCAAATCTGGCAGTCTGAATCGAGGTGGTCAAATCCCAGACAAACACAGGTGGGGGCAGGCGGCCTTAGCAAAGGCTTCCACACATAACAGTGTTGAAACCCAGTGGGCCTGTTTTTTTTCTTGGGTTTCTCAGACATGGCCAGTCCTAACCAAACTTACCCTTTTTTCGGCAATCCGCCAGGCAAGACACCCCTATCGGTTCCTGACCGTGTTACGGGTCTTGGAAAAAAATGTAATTAAATCCGTTTTTTTTAGAACCGATAAGGACCGGTTACCACACTCTAAAAAGCAGAAAAAAACCTTTTTCAAAAACCTGATCGGCCGATGTTTACAAGTTTCACACAGAAGACTAATAATAATAAACCTATCTAATACTCACGGTATCACAGACAGAGAGTGAACCGACAGGTAAGATTGTAGAAATTCGGTTGAAACTGAGAAAAAAAAACGACACTTTAACCGACTAAACTGAACAGAGCGAAGGAGAAATCTCTGGAGCGACTGTTCAGTGAGGCAGAGTAAAGAATCTGGCGGTTTGGGTTCAAACAACAACAGACAGAGGCTCAACCAAGCTCGAGCTCAGCGTTCCATGCCTTGCATGGAAAGTAAACTCTTTCCTCTCTGGGGCAGTTCAAAGGCTGGATATCACTGCACATAGTCAGAATAGAGCAAGACTTCATGTTGTTTGAATCAACCTGTATACAGAGGGGATCAGGCCCCTCATAAAGGAGGCTTGGCACCATCTATATGCGGATGATACTGTAATATATTCAGAGGGTAAAACAATATCAGATATACAAGGTAGATTATGACAGCATACAAGATTATTTTTTAAGTCATGGACTGATACTAAATGATAAGAAATCACAGGTGATGCTTTCGGGAATAAATACACACATACAAACCAACCAATAGATACAAAGTTCAACTGTAGCTGGTTCCACTCCAAAGCAAGTGACCTCCCACAAATATATGGAAGTCTGGCTGGACTCCCAGTGTAAGTGGGATACTCACATTGACAATTTAACAAAAAAAAAAACTGAATATAAGGTTGAGGGCTCTATACAGAGTCAGAAAATGCATCCCTACGGATGTGAGGAGTAAAAAAGTACAGTTACATAAGAACCTACCATAACAGTAGATCTTCGAGAGAGGCTCTTGCAGTAGGTAATTACATATAGGACTGACGCCGGCCGGCTGCAGGACCCCACGGAAAAATTTCTAGCTAGCAGTCCCTGGCGAGGACCACCCCCACGTCAGGTGACTGGCGTCAGACGACGTCGGTATAAAGGGGCGGTCCTGGACGCCCGTCTTCAGTTCTTTCCGCCACAGGCCCAGAAGGCCTGGACGAGAGAAGCAGATATTTCCTTCAATGGAAAAGGAGCTGAAAAAGCCTAGGGGGATGGAGGGTGGGAAGGTATTACCTACTGCAAGAGCCTCTCTCGAAGATCTACTGTTACGGTAAGTTCTTACGTAACTGTAGTATCTTACTTCGAGAGGGCTCTTGCAGTAGGTAATACATATAGGACAGAATCCCAAGCAGTCTGGAACAAATGAAAGGCACCGGGAGGAGGAACTACTCCAAGAAGTAGCAAAAAAGCTTGCAGGCCTCAAGACAGGAGGCCTTGCAAGACCGCGAACCCGAAGCCTGCTCTACGTCGAGAGGCAATGTCCAAACGGTAATGTTTCGTAAAAGTATGGACGGAAGTCCAGGTGGCGGCAGCACAGATGTCTGCCACAGACACATTCTTGAAACAAGCCGCAGAGGCTGCTACTCCACAAGTGGAGTGACCTCTGACTTGACCCCGTAGGGTCTTGTTGTACTTGTCATAACAGAAAGTGATGCAAAGAGCGAACCACTTTGATAGGCATTGCTTGGAGACAGCATTGCCTTCCCTTTTGTGAACAAAAGAGACGAACAACTGATCAGTCTTTCTGAGATCCTTCGTCCTATCGGTGTAGTATCTCAGAATCCTGTGGACATCCATGGTATGGAGCAAGTATTCTCCCTGGTTGGAGTACTGCATGAAAAAGGCAGGTAACTCAAAAGACTGATTTAAGGTAGACTCCGCTACCACTTTTGGAAGAAACTTAGGGTTTGTGCGAAGAGCTACTTGTTCTTTGTGAAAAATCAGATAGGGGACTTTACACATAAGGGCCTGGAGCTCAGAAATTCTGTGAGCAGAAGTAATGGCCACCAGGAACAGCGTCTTCCATGATAAAAACTTCAAGTCTGCGGAAGTCGCAGGCTCAAAAGGAGGAAGGGTAAGTTTCTCAAGAACGAAGGTCAAATCCCAAGGGGGAGCGGGAGTCCGAACAGGGGGCCTGAGATGATGGACCCCTCTGAGAAAGGTCTTGGATACCTCTAATTGGGCAAAGGCTTTATCAGCAAAAGGAACATGGTAGGCTGAAACAGCAGCCATGTGAACCTTCAAAGAGGAGTGACTGAGATCCGGTTCGAAAAGATGATGCAAATAATCCAGCAGAACAGCCACAGGACAGGAGAAATGCTCCACGTTCCTTGAGGCAGCCCAAATGGAAAATCGCTTCCATTTCATAGCGTAGGTGGACCTAGTGGAGGGTTTTCTAGCCTCCACCAGAATTTTGGCCTCCTTAGGAGAGATGGCAAAACGAGATTGGGCTAGGTCTGCAGGAGCCATGCATGAAGTTGTACAGACTTGAGTCCCGGATGGACCAGGGTCCCCTGATCCTGGGTCAGCAATCCTCGAGATAAAGGAAGAGGAAGAGGAGGAACCTCTGAGTATTGTTGTAGAAGAGAGAACCAGATTTGCCTGGGCCAGAAAGGAGCGATCAGAATCATTCTCGCGCCTTCCAATGCAAGTTTCTGCAATGCACGAGGGACCAGAGGAATTGGGGGAAAAGCATAGATGAATCTGTCCTTCCAGCTTAGAGACAGAGCGTCGCTCCAGAAAGCGCCTCGCTCTGCAGCGAGCAAGCAAAAGGTGGGAAGTTTTGCGTTTTGGGAAGAGGCGAACAGGTCTACCTGTGGAGTCCCCCAAAGTTGGAAAATGCCATTTAGAACCTTTTGGTCCAGTTCCCCACTCGTGTGGCAGAGCCGAGGAATGACTTAACTTGTCTGCCAGGACATTGTCGACTCCTGGAACATGGATCGCCGTGAGGTGAAGGTTGTGAAGCGTGGCCCATTCCCAAACCCTCATTGCTTCCTTGCACAGCGGGTAGGAACGAGTCCCTCCCTGCTTGTTGATGTACCACACCACGCACATGTTGTCCGTTTGGACGGCCAGGTGGCCGGGAAGGATGTATTGGTGAAGGGCTTGGAGGGCACACAGAACTGCTCATACCTCGAGCACACTGATGTGGAGAGCTAATTCCAGTCTGGACCATAAACCATGGGTTCGGTGAGGACCCAGATGGGCTCCCCAACCTTCGCCTGATGCGTCCGTGGTCAGAGTTTGGAAGGGGGAAGGATGAAAGAAGGGGACCCCCCCCGGAACAGGTTCTCTTGAACCATCCACCACTGCAAGTCTCTTATCATCGGCGAGGAGATCAGTACCAGATGATCTAGGTCGTCTACAAGTTGATCCCACTGAGAGCAGAGAGTCCACTGAGAAATTCTCATGTGGATTCACGCACGCAGAACCGTCGGGATGGCGGCTGCCATCAGCCCCAAAAGACGGAGCACCGACCTCGCCGGAACCTTCCTGCATTCCAAAAGTAGGGAAATCTGTGACTGGAGGGAGGCCCCACTGTCCGAAGGCAGGAAGGCCTTGCAGACTGTCGAATCGAGGATTGCCCTGATGAACTGGAGTCTCTGGGAAGGGTCCAGATGAGACTTGGAATGGTTGATGGTGATACCCAGGCCAGAAAAAAAACGCTGGGTGAGGGAGAGAAAATGCAGGAGTTCCTCCTTGGATGAGACCGCCATGAGCCAGTCGTCCAGGTAGGGAAAAACTTGAACTCCCAAAGTATGCAGGTGGACCGCTACCACCGCCAGGCATTTGGTAAAGACTCGGGGAGCCGAGGAAAGACCAAATGGGAGAGCCCAGAATTGGTAATGGTCCCCCTGGAACGCAAACCTGAGATACTTTCGGTGTGAGGGGCGAATAGGGATGTGCAGGTATGCATCCTGCATATCCAGTGCACAAAGCCATTGGCCCGGCTGGAGAAGGGCCAAGAGGGTTTGAAGGGAGAGCATCCTGAACTTTTTGTATTCCACATAGAGGTTCAGGGAGCTGAGATCGAGAATGGGTCTGAGATCTCCCGTCTTCTTTGGTACAAGGAAGAATTGGGAATAGTAACCCATCCCGTGAAGGTGAGGGACGGGTTCTATGGCCTGCTTCGCAAGGAGGGCAGATATTTCTTCCTTGACCAAAGGAAGATGGTCCCTTGCGTAAGAGGAGTTCAGAGTGGGGTGACATGGAGGCTTCTGCAGAAACTCTATGGAGTGCCCCTCTGCTATGATCTGAAGCACCCATGAATCCGATGTTATCCTCTCCCAACCCGGAAGGTGGAGGGAGAACCTCCCTCCTACCGGTTCCTCCGGAGAGTCCGGAGGCAGTGGGAGAGGGAAGGAGTCAGGTGGTGTGAGGCAGCGCCACAGCTGGGGCACCTGCAGCCTATTTGGGCGGCGAGGGCCTGGCAGCTGTGGGGGCCCGACGTTTAGTGGTCCGCCTTCCCTGGGGTTTCGCTTGAGGCCAGCTGCGTCTGCGAAAAGGACGGCGCTGCGGGGGATGGGGACGGTACATGGAATCCACAGATTTAAGGGCCGTCCTCTTCTCCTGCAAGTCGGTGATGATGTCCTTGACATCACCACCGAAAAGCACCGAACCCCTGAAAGGTGCTTCTTGGATTGCTGACTGCACCTCCGGGACCAAACCTGACACTCGGAGCCAGGCGTAACATTGAAGACTTACAGTGAACACGGAGCTCCGCCTGCCGTGTCCACTGCATCGTAGGTCATCCTCAGAATGTGACAACTGGCCGAACGAGCAGACCGGACAAGGTCAGCTAACTCCTGCTTGACTTGGGAGTCAGGCAAGGAGTCAATCTTAGATTCCGCCTGGGTAAGGACAGCCTTCTGGTAATCCCCCATATGTGATACATAATTTAGGGCCCTGATCCCCAGTGTGGAAAAAGCATAGATCTTCCTTCCATACTGATCCAGAAGGCAAGATTCCTTATCCAGGGGAGACGAGCTCAAATGTTTTGGGTGTGCTGACCGGCCATGAGTGGCACTAATCACAACTGAGTCTGCACGGGGTTGAGAGTCTAGAAAGTCTACACCCTCTGGAGCCTGGTATAACCTGTTGGACTTCTGAGGAAGTGGGGCTAAAGCAGACGGTTGTTTCCAAATAGTGGAAACAAGGTGGGCATGAGGCTCGATCCAGGGTGGCACTAGAGTAGGGGACGTAAGGAGCAAGTCCAGATGTTTGGCGAGTTTAACCCGCTGAGGATCTGGCTCTAAGAAACCCCACTGATGAACTTCCTGGATCTTTCTGAGCAACTCCGTGAAGGAAGGAGACTTCGGAGGAGTCCTTGGCCGGGGCTTGGACGGAGAGCGAGGCTCGTCATCTTTCTCGGAGCATCCGTCGGAGGAATCTGAGGAGTCCGAGAGAGAAGAAGAAGAATTTGAAGTAGAGTAAGACTCCTAACTCGCCTAGGGGAGGAACGGGTTCCCGGGGACGCGTGTCCTGTCTCTCTGGATCCCGAGGGAGAGCTCGAACTGAGGCGGAAGAGGAGTGTGCCACGAGGGAGCCGGGGTGGCACTGCCGTCGGAAGCGGCGCTCGATTTCTTGGTGAGCTGAGCCTTGGCTCAGCCCACCAGGAGGCCAGAGTTTCTGAAGATCCACCAGCGCCTGGGGGGTGGTGGAGGAGGAGGAGGGGGATAGTTGTACGGATTATATGTGTAAGGGGAGTATCTGTAACCCGGCTGCAGGAATACCGGAGCTGGGTAATGTGGCGTCGGGCACTGCAGCGTCGGTGGAGTCTGCGCCGGGTACTGCGGCACAGGATACTGCGGACCCGGTGTCAGATAGGATGGCGGATACCCAGGTACCGGGGGAGCTGCCGGAGCAGATGGCCCAGCAGGGAACTCCACGGGCAGATCAACCATGATAGGCCTGTGGGGTGGATGGCCCGATGGGAGAGGAATATCCCCCGCCGGCGTCGGAGGGGCCGGCGTCAGAACTGGCGTCGTCGGGGCCGGTGTCAGATCCGGTTCCATAGGAGGAGGGTCTGACAGCGGAAAAAACTCCCGAGCCGAGCCTGGGGACGAAGGAGAGAAGTCCCCGGGGTCCGGCAGGGGGGACTCGGGCTCCCCGGACAGCAGCGAAAGCTGCGGGGAACCTGAGACGACAGACGATGGAGGGTCTGTCGTAGGCTCCGATGCCCGGTGCATGTTGGAGGAGCCGACATGCGACTTAGGGGCTGAATCCCAGCGGACGCCAGAGGAGCCGGCGTCCGACGAGGGGGTCCTCGCCGGAGGCAGGCCGAAGGTGGAAGCGGCCTGGTCCGAGGGGATGTTGCCGCAGTGCCCTCGGAAGGGTCGGGCGCCTTAGTGGCCTTTCCCAGCGGACGCCGGAGGAGCAGACGCCCTGCTGATGGGAGGCGCCACAAGGGCCGTGAAGCCTGCGTAGTACTGGGGGGTAGAAGCCTTTGCCCGGAGGTACCAAAGGGGCTCGAACGCGAACCCGACAGGCAGGCCGACGCCTCCTCCAAAGCCTTGGAGGCAGCCGTCGTGCGATCCCCCGGAGGGAACGTTACCTTAGCCGCGGCTCCAGCCAGAGTCGCTGAAGAGGAGGCCTTCCCCCGGTGACTTTCTTTGTCCCGCTTCTTGTGTCCTTCTGGGGAGGTCGACGCCTGCCTAAGTTTCTTCAACTCCTCCATTGCAGACATCTTCTTTTTAAGGAGATGGGCTTCCAAAGACTGCTGGTGTCGCTCATGGGTGGACGCGCTGAAATGCAGGCAATGCGGCACTTGTCGACCACGTGGTCGGGTCTAAACAAAAGGCAGAGGAGGACCGCCTTTGTGAGGCAGTTGGGCACCGCACAAGTCGCACTTATTTTTGAAGGGACGACATAAACCGACATTCACCTGACGAATAAATTGCAAAATACTGACACTTTCGGCAAAAAGCCGACTAAGCAACAGGGTTGAGCATCTAACTTCACCGCGAGAGCCGTAACGAGCTGACGGCAAGGAAAGAACTGGAAGGCGGGCATCCGGACCGCTTTATACCCGACGCCGCCTGACGCCGGTCACCTGACGTGGGGGCGTGGTCCTCGCCAGGGACTGCTAGCTAGAAATTTTTTCGTGGGGTCCTGCCGCCTGCCGACATCAGTCCTATATGTTATTACCTACTGCAAGAGCCCTCTCGAAGTAAGATCTGCAGTTACGTAAGAACTTACCGTAACAGTAGATCTTTGAGAGAGGTTCCTGCAGTAGGTCTTCACATATAGGACTGTGCCTCCAGGTGTCAGGTCCGCACGGCAAACTTGTAGATAGCAATCATCAGCAGGAACGCCCCCAACGTCGGGGCAGCGTGACATCAGCCCGACTATAAAAGGGCGGTCCTGCGTCTGCCTCCAGTTCTTTCCAATGGAGACCTATAGACAGGCAAGGAGAAAACTGGACTGAAAACTCCTCAGACCCTACTTCCAGTCTAGTACCAAAGGGCTAGATAGAATCATAGAAACATAGACTTTGACAGCAGATAAGGACGCTGGCCCACCTAGTCTGCCCACATAGGATGGAAAATAAGGATAAAACATCCGAAAACTGGGGGAAGCAGGGTGGGAAACTAGACCTACTACGAAAAAATTACTCACCTTAGTAATGTTGTTTCTTCTAATTGAGTCTTACTGTATTCTGACAGTAGCAGTGAGTCCCAACCTTCGAACTGCCCCGGAGATGAAAGAGTTAACTTTCCATGCCAGGCATGGAATGCTGAGCTCGAGCTCGGTTGAGACTCTGTCTGTTGCTGTTTAAACTTAAACCGCCAGATCTTTACGAGCAAACTCACTAAGGCCCTGTGTGGAAGCTGTAAACCTACACTAGCCAACTGGCTACTAAACATAAAAAACACATTTTTTGGTCCCAAAACAAAGACTCAAGTCAGGAGACCCAAAAAATGAAAAACACAACACCAAATCACCCAAGAAAAGGGGGTGAAACAACAAGGTGGGCATCTACTGAGTGCCAACATGCCACTGCCCACCCACATCCCAAAACAGAGGTTCTGAGAGGGGCAGGGGGAGGTCAGAATATAGCAAGACTCCATTAGAAGAAACAACATTACTAAGTGAGTAATTTTTCTTCAAATAACATGAAGTCTTGCTACATTCTGACAGTAGCAGACTACTCAAGCAGTACCTCAATGGAGGAGGGACAGAACCTACTTAGGAAATAGGCTCTGAAGCACAGCTGTGCCAAACCGAGCATCACTCCTAGCCTGAATCTCCAAGGAGTAATGCTTGGTAAAAGTGTGAACTGTTTTCCAGGTAGCTGCTTGACATATCTCTAGAATAGGGATGTCCCTGGCAGCAGCCAGGGAAGCAGCTGTACCTCTGGTAGAGTGAGCCCTCAGGCCTGAGGGTGGAACCTTACCCAGTTTTCCATAACAAAATTGGATACAAAAGACAATCCACCTGGCAATGGATCTTTTAGTGGCAGGTTTCCCTTTACCAACGCTCACCATAAGTGAGGAACAGTTGGAGGGAGTCAAACCTGTGACCCTTGGTACGTTCTATGTAGTAGCTAAGGGCTCTTTTCACATCTAAACTGTGGAGCCTCCTCTCGCCAGAGGGGAATGGTCAGTGAAGTACACAGGAAGAGACATAGACTGATTAAGGTGGAAATCTGAAACCACCTTAGGCAAAAATTTCCTGTTAGTCCTGAGGACCACCTTATCTCTATGAAAGGAGATAAAATCAGGCTCCACTGACAAAGCTTGTAACTCACTTATGCATCTGGCAGAGGTGATGGCTACCAGAAACACAGTTTTCCAAGTCAAGTACTTAAGCTCTGCTGAAGACAAAGGCTCAAAAGTGGGTTGCATAAGCTGAGCAAAAATGCAAACATTAAAGTCCCAAGCAGCAGGGGTCCTGAAAGGAGGGTTGGTGTGAAGCAATCCCTTGAAAACTGGGAGAATACAGGGTGAGCTGAAAGAGAAGAGGGCTTACCTGCTGAGATAAAAGCAGAGACAGCTGCCAGATGCACCTTCAGTGTAGCTGGTCTAAGCCCTAAGCTATTTAAATGGACCATATAATCAAGGACTGTGGGTAGATCAGCAGACTCTGGGGAAGTATGCTTTCCAGAGCACCACATGGAAAATCTTTTCCACTTGGAATTATAAGTAGCCCTGGTGGAAGGTTTCCTAGAAGCCGTCAGAATGTCCATTACGCCTTGGGAGAGGTGTAAATCAGCAAACTCTAACTCTTCGAGAGCCAGGCCTTGAGATTGAGAGATTTGAGATTCGGGTACCAAACCCTCCCCTGAGCACAGGTTAACAGGTTGTGATTCCTGGAAGACACAGGGAAGATGGACTGCTAAGGACAGAAGGAGGGATACCAAGGCTGTCTGGCCCAGTCGACCAGCACTTTGAACAGGAGAGGGAAAGGGGGAAAGGCATACAGGAACTTCCCTTCCCAACTGAGAACTAAAGCATCCAGGGGGACTGAGCCCAACACTGGGGGCCTGCAGCAAAAAAGGGGAAGTTGGTGATTGTCTGGGGCTGCAAAAAGATCTATCTGTGGGGTGCCCCATCTGGAGAATATCACCTCCAATACCAAGAGATCCAGTGACCATTCGTGATGGCCCTGAGATATCCTGCTGAGGGCACCTGCCAGGACATTGTCCTTGCCTGGGAGGTACTGCTGTGAGGGAGGTGTGTCTAGGAACAAGCCAGGACCCCAACTTCACTGCTTCTGTGCACAAGGTCAGACCGAGTGCCTCCTTGCTTGTTGATGTACCACATTGTGGTAGTATTGTCTGTTCTGATCTGAATAACTTTGTTCTGAACAGACTTGGAAAAAACTTGAAGTGCTAGAAATACTGCTCTGAGCTCCAACAGATTGATGTGGAGCAGAGACTCCTGAGGGGACCACAACCCCTGGGTGGTCAGGTCGCCCAAGTGAGCCCCCCACCCCAAGAGGGAGGCATCTGTAGTAAGGATTAAGGAGTGGGACTGAGAGACAAAGGGGACTCCTTGTCTCAGATTGCTCTGATCCTGCCACCACTGTAGGGCCTGGATCAGGGTTCGAGTCACTGGGATCAATTTGGTCAGAGGGTCCTTCCTTTGAGACCAGAAGGCTCTCAAATGGAACTGAATGTCCCTCATCTGAAATCTTGCTCCCTGCACCACTGCTGTGGAAGCAGCCATGTGCCCCAGGAGCTGTAGAAAATGCCTTGCTGGTCGAGATACCTGCAGGGTGAATGAGGAGGCCAGAGAGATAAGGGTCCTTGCCCTGTCCAGGGGAAGGAAAGCTCTGGCCTTTTCTGTGTCTAGCTCTGCGCCTATGAAGGTGAGGAGCTGGACAGGCTCTAGAAATGACTTTGAAAGGTTCAGGAGGAAACCTAACAAGGTGAGCAGTTGCTGAGTTATTTGTAAGTGTGACCTGACTTGGTCTGGGGACTGGCCTACTATAAGCCAGTTGTCCAGGTAAGGGAAGATGGCAATCCTTTGCCTTCTTAGAGAAGCAACTACTACTGCCAGGCATTTTGTGAACACCCTTGGAGCAGAGGTTAGTCCGAAGGGCACTGCTCTGAACTGGTAATGGCCTGAGGGCAGCTTGAACCTGAGGTACTTTCGGTGGGAGCTTCTGATGAGAATACGGAAGTAGGCATCCTTGACGTCCAGGGATACTAGCCAGTCCCCTGGCCTTAGAGAGGGTAAAATTATTCCCAGAGTCACCATTTTGAATTTTGGTTTTAACAGGTGCTTGTTTAAGTATCTGAGATCCAGGATGGGCCGCCATTCTCCTGTCTTTTGGGGTAAGGAAGTACCTGGAGTACAACCCTTTGCCCTGGTGTAGGGTGGAACCTTTCCACAGCTCTGAGAGCTAGGAGGAAGAGACTCTGCCTCTAGGGCAAGTGCCTCCGAGGGTTTGCAGGTGGAAGGATCTGGTTCTCAGCTTTGGAAATCTTTGAAGCTGAGAACCAGTCCCTGGCTTACTACTTCCAGGACCCACTTGTCTGATGTCAGAGATTTCCAGTCCTGGACAAAGTAAGCCAGCCTGCCCCCTACAGGTGGTGGAGAATCGGCCCTGGCAAGCCCATCAGGGTGAGTGTTTGGCAGGGGTTTTGGCTGAGGGTGGAAGCTGGTCTGCTGGTACCCTTCTGCCTCTCCTCTAAATAACCCCTCTGAGCATATGCAGAAGAGGAGGCCTGCATTTGGTAGTAAGGCCTGTGAAAAGGCCTGCCTCATGGCTGTCTTGGAGGAGTGGCCTGCCTTCCTTGGGCTGGGCACCCTGTAGGTGGTCCTATACTGCCCATTTTCATCATGTAACCTCTGTTTGCTCCCCAAACAAAGAATTACCAACAATAGGAAAATCCATGGCCTTAGTCTGGGTATCCCAGACAGGCTAGTACATCTGAGCCAAGCCATTCTGCCAAGTGCCACAGATGTAGCCATGACTCTTGATGACACATCATTTGAGTCCACTGCAGCATGGAATTGCACCTTGGATGCCTCAATACCATCAGCAGCCACCTGCTCCAGCTCCTTGGCAAGCTGGCCAGGGACCTGTTTTACTAAAGCCATGAAAGTGTCCCATCTGGATTTCTGATATCTAGCAACATAAGCCATATAATTAGCCTGCCTGAGTCCGAAGGATGCTGCCATGTACTGTTTCTTTGCCATGGCATCAATCCTCCTGGAGTCCTTGTCTGGGGGGCGTGAAGTCAAGGGAATATTTGCCTTGTCACAGGCTGCAGCCTGCACTACCCCAACATGGCTGCATTGTTGTGTAAGGAACTCCGTATCAGAGCCTGACAATGCATACCTCTTGTCCATTCTCTTATCCACAGGAGGTATTGTGTTAGGAGTCTTTAAAATTTTAAATGTCTGTTTCCCAAAAGATTTATGCAAGGGAATAGACAGCCTCCTAGACTCTGGGATATCCATCATTTCCACAAAGTCAGGCTCCTCTTGGTCATCCACAGCTTCTTCCATAGGAAGCTGGAGGGTTTCAGCCACTTTTTTATTAAACATGAAATGAGAAGGGGACTCAGAAAGCCTAGGAGGAGACAATCCTGAAGGTCTGTCTGGGGAGATGTCTGGGTCAATGGGCACATCCAGACTTTCAAATCCACATTCACTTTCCTCATACTCCTCTTCCTCCTCCTCCTCCGGTTCATAATACTCCACTAAATCATAATCTTGAACCGGTGGAACCGAACGAACTGAGCGCCTCCCTGATGGTGCCGGTTCGGTCGGAACCGGGGAAAGCGACTGGACAATTTTGATCGCTTTGGATATTTCTTCAGCGGTTAGAGAGGAAAGTTTTGGCTCCACACCAGCTGATTTTCTAGTTCTCTTTGCTGGAACCGACTCCTCAGAGTCGGATCTCCTTTTGCCCGAAGAAGTCTCGCCCTGGTCAGAGGGCACTCCTTCTGGTTCGGTTTGAACCGAACCGGTCTGGCCATCCGGTTTAGCGGACTTTTTGGCCTCCCTTTCCCTGAGCCTACCAACTCTCTTTCCTAGGGTAGCTGCAGGAAAATTTTTACAAATCTGGCAGACTGCATTGAGATGGTCAAACCCCAGACAATAAACACAGGTGGTGTGGGGGTCAGCCTTGGCAAAGGCTTCCCCATGCACACTACAGTGTTGAAACCCAGTGGGCCCGGTTTTTCTTTTGGGTTTCTCAGACATTGTGCCACTCCTAACCAAACTTACCCTTTTAATGGCAATCTGCCAGGCAAGATCCTCTTATCGGTTCCTGACCATGTCACAGGTCATGGAAAAAAATGTAATAAAATCTGTTTTTTTTAGAACCGATAAGAACCGGTAACCACACTCAAAGTGCAATGTAGGATTTTTAAACAACTTGATCGGTTCAAACTGAACCGATAAACCGTTTACAAGCTCCACACAGAATAAAATTAATATATAACCTATCTAGTACTCACGAATACCACAGACAGAGACTGAACCGACAGGTTGCGGTTTAAATTCGGTCGAAAACCGAGAAAAATGGTACTTTAACTGACAAACTGAACCGAGCAGAAGGAGAAATCTCCGGAGCGACTGTTCAGTGAGGTGGAGTAAAGAATCTGACGGTTTGAGTTTAAACAGCAACAGACAGAGTCTCAACCGAGCTCGAGCTCAGCATTCCATGCCTGGCATGGAAAGTTAACTCTTTCATCTCCGGGCAGTTCAAGGTTGGGACTCACTGCTACTGTCAGAATACAGCAAGACTTCATGTTGTTTGAAGCTAACTTCTCAAGATCTATTGTTACGGTAAGTTCCTACGAACTGCAATATCTTACTCGAGAGGATTCCTGCAGTAGGTCTTCACATACAGGACTGAATACCAAGCAGTCCCAGAGAAAAGCAAACATAGGTGCATCCAGGAAGAGGAGAAGTCGCCATGAGAAATCATTACAGAAGGCCTTGCAAGACTGCAAGACCAAAGTCAGTTCTGTGCCGAGAGGCAATGTCCAGACTGTAATGCTTAGTGAAGGTGTGAACAGATGACCATGTGGCAGCTGCACAGATCTCTGCCGTGAACACATTCCTAAAAAAGGCAGTGGAGGTCGCCACGCTACGGGTGGAGTGGCCTTTGACTGCCCCTGGAAGGGACTTTCCATATTTCATATATGAAAAATGGATGCAGTTAGCTAGCCATCGAGAGATGGTCTGCTTGGAAATAGCCTTGCCCTGGCACTGAGGGGCAAAGGCTACGAACAGTTGGCTAGATTTCCTAACCTCTTTAGTCCTGTTTGTATAGTACCTCAGAATCCGGTGCACATCAAGGGTGTGCAGAAAGTGTTCCCCCCCTGTTGGAATACTGTGGCTAGTATACTGGTAATTACACGCTCTGGTTCAAAGTGGCTTCCGAAACTAATTTGGGCAAAAAAGGATTAGTCTGAAGGACTACCCGGTCTTTATGAAAAATCAAATAAGGTTCTTTACAGATGAAGGCCTGTAATTCAGAAACCCTTCTGGCTGAAGTAACTGCGACTGAAAATAAGGTCTTTCAGGAAAGGAAACGTAAGTCGCAGGAAGAAGCTTGTTCGAAAGGGGGCAAGGTCAGCTTCTCGAGCATGAAATTCAGATCCTGGGGGGAAGCTCGAGGGGCCCCCAATGGCAGGTCCGAGTGTGATCTTGCTAAAGCAAAAAGCAAAGGATCGGGTGGCGAGTCTCTGGGGTGAAGAACCCTAGGAGACGACGGGTCAACTTGTCCCTCACTCTGTCCGATGTCAGGGGCCAAACTGGAGCCTGACGGGAGAGTGGATGGATCTGGACGGACGTCGAAGGAGCCAGCGTCCAATACAGCAGATCCGGCTGGGCTAGAGACGGCTGGGAGGCCACCGCTAGTCTGATCGACAGAGGCCACGCCGCCTCACTGGAGGCGAGGCCTTATTGGCAGGATAAGGGAGGAAATTACCACCTCCAAAGAGGCTAAGCCCAGCTGCCAGCACACCGGCAGGAGGGGAGAGGGGCCTGGCCCAAAGAGGTGATGGGGCGCCCGAAAAAGTACTCACAGTTGTAGGCCTCTCATGTGGCGTGGACTCCAGTCTCGGTGCTTCTCTTTACTTTTCTTCTTTTTTGGGGCCGGCGACGATGACCTTTCCCTCAGTTTTTGGAGCTCCTTTTCCATAGACGCCAAGCGTCAGGTCAGAAGATGGGCCTCAAGGGACCGCTTGAGCCTGGTTGAAGGCCCGGCAGATGGAACACTCCTGAACGTCATGCTTTGAACCAAGGCAAAGGAGACAGCGGGAATGGTCGTCCCCGTGCGGGATTTCAGCGCCGCACTTAGAGCACTTTTTCTTCTGTCTAGAAGACATCAATGTGAAGAAAACTCTGAGAGAAATTTAGTATAAGAGGCGAAGAAAACTTTGACAAAATACAACGCGGATGTTGGATTGCTGTTCTGACATCAACCGAACACTACTGAGGCGACAGCGGAAAGAACTGGAGCAGCGCTGAATGTCCCTTTATAGTCGGGCTGACGCCACGACGCCTGATGTCAGGGTGGTCCCCGCTGATGATTGCTATCTACAAGTTTGCCGTAGGACCTGATGCCAGGGGCGCAGTCCAATATGTGAAGACCTACTGCAGGGACCCTCTGAAGTAAGATCTGTGAATACGACGATTAGCCCATTATTTGATTACAGGGACATAGTACACGTGGGGTGGGGATGACTAGGGAAATTAGATGTGATCTATAACAGCAACGCATGTTTTATTTTGATCTTCTATGGCTAACGATCATTGTTTACTGTATATTGGCTGAGCTTAAATGAATGTAGAAATCTGCATGTTTTACACTTGATATGTCAAACCCTTTAAAGAAACCTCCACCATATTTAAACAATTTTTTCCAAATTCTTAAAAAAAGGAGTAGCCTTAGATCGGCTAGAAATTCGGAATTACAAATTCCAGTACCTAAAACATTCAAAAGTAATTCAGCAATTGTTTGTCTCGGCCTAAGGTTCTGGAATAATTTACCACATTCATTAAAGATAATAGATGGGAAAACAAAACTCCGGTATATAAAAGATTCTTCCCTTCCAAAAATCTGCTGTGCCTACAATGAAAAAGGTTAATTAGTGTATTTGTCAAATACTGTTTCATTAATACTCTGAATCTACTATACTTGACATGTAAATGGTGAAGTTCTTTTTATATACTTAATGTATTATTTGTATAAATATTTTAACAGTGTGTATGTTTGTTGTATGCTTCAAGGACCCCATTGTAAATGAGTCTCAGCTCAATTGGGCAATCCTTTTCTTGACTGTCAAGGATAAACAGTTACTATTACTAGTTGAGTATGGAGCCAGAGCCTCAACATCTCTAGCCAGACAGGAGGGGGATAATGACATTAAAACAATGGCCGTTTAAGGTGCATCTGTGGCAGAGAAATCAAGAGGGGTATGCAACAAAAGCTGGGACCCCCTCGCAATTCAGATGGCAGTAATGTGCCCAACAAGAGAAACGAACCAAAAATGACTCCTAATAGGCAACATCATTACACCAGAGTAGAACTAAATGTAAGTCAGTAAATTATCTCCCCACCACACACACATACACACATGGCTGGACAGCCTATGGGAGTTGAAACATGTAAATCTCCCCACTTACCCCTGAATCTAGTAGGCTAACAGCCTAGCTGGCACAGGAGGAGAAAACACATACCAACCAAAAGAGGGAAAAACCTGTCATAGCCAGAAGAGAACATCAGAGAAGTAACTGACCTGTCTCTCCTGCAACAACAGAGGTGTACCCAGTGTAAGTGGATAGTACAGCTTGATCCAACCTAGGGCACAGCACCCCTCCATGAGTGAGATCTGAAAGATGCTCAGAGGGCACAGGCTGCATTTAGCAACTGAAGGGATATATCTCAAGAGAAGAGGATATACCCAGGCAGGGACAGGAAAAGACAAGAAGGAGGAAGTTACTTCCTTTTCTTTGGGTTTGTAGAGGGCCTTAAAGAGGACCCTCACAATTTTCTGTTTGTGTGTGTGGAGTGGGAACCAAATTCTGGGTCCCAAATCATGTTTTTTAAACAATAAGCTGCCTTACAGGGAGGAAGTAACTATGGAGAGACCTGGAGCACTATAAGGCAACAACCAGTAATACAGGGTCAGCTACCCAGAAGCCCTGGTTCTGCCAGAGTGGGGAATGGTGGGCAGGTGTTGTAATCAATGGTGAAGATATTCTGGAAGATCAACAGATATAATAAGTATGCAACTTTCATATCTTCCAAGAATCAGTCTTACCACTGATTCTCACTTATAGGTCAGAGTACCAAACTCACCATTTCTCATAAGGGAAAAGCTGCCTCACCCTGAGAGTAAAGACATACACTTAGCCCTCTGTGTGGGAGAACACCAGAGAGCAGGGGCTCCTTACAGGCCCTGTGAAACTTGAGACTGATCACAGCCAAGCGAGGGCTCCTGAGGCACTATAGCAGGATGGTTCCCCAACAGTTCCTGCCTGACCTTAAGGGAGAAAAAGTAAGCCCCCTTGAAGTGTGAGTTAAGCACTTTCGGACCAGGACAAAGGTGCCAGTTGGGAGAGGCAAAGCCTTGCTGTCCACCTAATGCAAACTGCAGTTCCTAACAGTCTGGAGGCCAACTTGCTGGCATTATAAGATGCCTTCAAGTGGTGCCATGCTACCTCCAGACCACAGGCAGAAAGGTCAATGGCCTCCTTGTCTGTCTCGCTCTGCGGTGGCACAGCCAAGTGTTCAGCTGCTACCACAGGCAACAGTTATAGGTCAGCATATGTGCCTGATATATAGAGATGCACATTATGGTGCATGTCGAAGTAAATGCCTTCCTTCAATGCATCTGTCTGAGTGGAATGTGCTTCCTGAGGTCAGTCATGCATCAGGCATCATGGTCCCGGAATCGGCAGTACTTAAAGCCCTGAGATGGGATGGAGTACCTCATCTGTAGACCCTGTGGGTGTGCAATACTGCATGAGGAGGTCCTGGGAATGCCTGAATTGAAAGAGGATGCCTCCACATTTTTTTTATTTTTTACTTTAGTCTTTGGTAACCAGGTAAGGCCCACTAGGAACTTGGAGCTCGAGCTCGGTTTTCAAACCTCTGTCTGTGGTACTCTGAAGTGTAACCATCAGATTCTTACAAGCACTATACTAACTAACTTAAAAAAGCAGAAATTGTTTTTAAAATTGTTGTGCCAAAGGGCAATAAACAGATCTTTAGGGTCAAAAGACTCAAGTCGAGAACCCCAAAAAGAATCTAAGCAGGTAGGGAAACAACCAAAATATTCATAACAAAAAAACAGAAAAACCCTTAATAAGATAAGGTATGCCAAATGCATCTCTGAGGGTGCAGCACTGTGCCTGCCAAGCCACTTCCCAAACGACTAGGTTCCAGGAGGGAAGGCAGGAGATAGAGTCAGAATACAGCAAGACTCCATTAGAAGAAACAACATTACTATGGTGAGCAATTTTTCTTTAAACAACATGAAGTCTTGCTGTATTCTGACTATATGCAGATACCAGCAGTACCCCTTGAGGAGAGAGTCACAGAACCTATTTTGGGAACAGGCTCTGCAGCACAGCTGTGCCAAACATAGCATCACTTCTTGACTGAATGTCAAGAGAATAATGCTCGGTAAATGTGTGAACAGTTTTCCAGGTGGCTGCTTTACAGATTTTCCCTAATGGTATATCTCTAGCTGCTGCGACCGAAGCAGCTATACCTCTGGTGGAGTGAGCCCTCAGGCCTGAGGGAGGCTCTTCCCCAACTCTGAATAGCAGAACTGGATACAGGATACTGGCAATGGTTCTCTTGGTGGCAGGTTTACCCTTTCCCACTTCTCCATAAGTGAGAAACAACTGAGAACAGTCATTTCTATGGGCCTTAGTGTGCTACACATAGTAACTAACAGCCCTTTTCACATCAAGACTGTGTAATCTTCTTTCCCCCAGAGAAAGAATGGTCAGTGAAAAATACAGGCAATGACACAGACTGATTCAAATGAAAGTCTGATACCACCTTGGGAAGAAACTTTCTGTTGGTTCGAAGGACCACCTTATCCCTGTGAAATGAAATGAAGTCAGGTTCCACTGATAACGCCTGTAATTCACTGATTCTCCTGGCAGAGGTAATGGCTACCAGCATACCTCTCAACTGCTATGAATTTCGCATAGCGCTATGATTTTCACACTCAAATTTACTCTTGCTCTACATAGGTTTACTGATGTTCCTCATAATATTATAGCTTATTCTGGACACACAAACTATTAAATCATTGAACTAAGTTGACAGAAACACTCCTTATCACTAGCTATATGGGCCCCACTATCTGTATATAGATTATTGTTTAAAATAAGAAAGTGCTACACATTCTGGCTCTTTGCTATGATATCTGTAGGCCTGTGCTATGATTTTTAATGCTGAGAGGTATGGCTACCAGGAATACAGTTTTCCAAGTCCAGTACTTCAGCTTGGCTGAGGATAGAGGTTCAAAAGGGGGCTGCATAAGCTGTGCAATATAGATGTTCAGATCCCAGGAAGGAGTGGGTTCCGGAAAGGGAGGAATAATGTGAACTAGACCTTTGAAAAATTTCTTGAAAACTGGATGAGATGCTATGGAAGAGCCCTTCCCAGCAGAAAGGAAGGCAGAAATAGCTGTCAAATGTACCTTGAGAGTAGTGGGCCTGAGGCCTAAACTATTAAGATGCACTACATAATCGAAGGCAGTTGCATTATCAGCCAACTCTGGCTGGATATGCCTCTGAGAACATCAAAACCCAAATCTTTTCCATTTGGAGTCATAAGTCTTTCTAGTAGCAGGTTTCCTACTAACCTTCAAAATGTCCAAGACTGACTGGGAAAGATGCAGGCTTGCATATTCTAGCTCTTCAAGAACCAGGCTTTGAGCCTGAGAGTCTGAAGGCTGGGATACAGAATCCTCCCATATGAGAATGTGAGGAGATTGAACTGTCTGGGAAGACACAGAGGTGTTGTCACTGACATTGACAATAGTAGAGGATACCAAGGCTATCTGGCCCAGTCTGGAGCCACCAGAATCACCTTGCAAGGCTGAGATCTGATCCTGATCAGCACCCTGAATATAAGAAGAAAAAGAGGAAATGCATACAGCAACCTGCCTGTCCAGTCCAGCAAGAGAGCATCCTGATGGACAGAGCCCAGAAGAGGTGGTCTACAGCAAAAGAGAGGAAGTTGGTGATTGTCCGGGGCTGCAAAGAGATCCATCTCTGGAGTGCCCCACCTCCTGAAGAATTAGAGGGTTCAGCGTCCATTTGTGGTGACCCTGAGAAATCCTGCTGAGAGCATCTGCTAAAATGTTGTTCTTCCCTGGAAGATGCATAGCCATCAGGGAAGCCTGAAGGGAATAAGCTAAAGACCATATTTTCATGGCCTCTGTGCACAAGGCCGAGGACCGAGTGCCTCCCTGCTTGTTGATGTACCACATGGTTGTGGTATTGTCTGTCCTGATCTGCACCACTTTCCCTAGAACAGAAGTTGAGAATGTCTAGAGTGCCAGACAGACAGCTCTGAGTTCAAGGAGGTTTATGTGTAGAAGAGACTCCAGATGAGACCAAGTTCCCTGAGCTGTAAGCTGGTCTAAGTGGGCATCCCAACCCAGTAGAGAGGCATCTGTAGTGAGAATCTCTGAAGGAGCCTGACTGAGAAAGGGAACACCTTGACAAAGACTGTACTCCTCCAGCCACCACTGGAGGGCATAAACTAGAGTCTGAGACACTGGAACCAATTTGGATAGAGGGTCTTTTTTCTGAGACCAATAAGATCTGAGATGAAACTGAATATCTCTCATCTGAAACCTTGCTCCTAGGACCACTGCTGTGGAGGCTGCCATGTGTCCCAACAACTGCAGAAAGTGTCTGGCTGGATGAGATACTAGAGGATGAAAAGAGGAAGCCAGAGTGATAAGGGACTGTACCCTTGGAAGAGGGAGAAATGCCTTTGCCTGGATAGTGTCTGGCTCCACACCTATGAAAGTGAGGAGCTGAGCTGGTTCTAGAATAGACTTTTCTAGATTCAGAATGAATCCCAAGGAGTCTAGAAGCTTCTGAGTGACCTCTAGGGCTGACCTGACTTGGTCTGAGGAATGACCCACAATCGGCCAGTCGTCCAGGTATGGGAACAGAAGGATACCCTGTCTTCTGAGGAATGCCACCACTACTGCTACACATTTGGTGAACACCCTTGGAGCAGATGTCAGGCTGAAAGGCATAACTCTGAATTGGTAATGGCCTGAGGACAACTCAAACCTGAGGTACTTTCTGTGGGAATGTCTGATAGGTATGCAAAAGTTGGCATCCTTGAGATCCAGGGAGGCTAGCCAGTCTCCTGGTCTCAGAGAGGGAAGAATTACTCCCAGAGTCACCATCTTGAATTTTGGTTTTGTTAAATGTTTGTTCAGGTATCTTAAATCTAGGATGTGTCGCCACTCCCGTCTTTTTTGGGGTAAGGAAGTATCTGGAATACAGTTCTTTTCCCCTGTGACTAGCAGGTACCTTCTCTACTGTCAGAAGGAGGAGTAGAGAGGAGACTTCTGCCTCTAGGGCCCTTGTTTCCAAGGGAGAGGGAGGACTGAAAGACTTTGCTCTCATTTTTGGGAACCTTTTGAAACTGAGAGCAAGGCCCTGGCTCACTACTTCCGGGACCCATTTGTCTGAAGTAATAGACTTCCAGGCCTGGAAGCAGTGACCCAGCCTGCCCCCTACTGGAACTGGGGAGGCGACGCTGACCGACACCTCAGGGTGTCTGTTTGGCAGGGGGCTTAGACTGCGTGGATGATGGGGTCCTGGTCATCCCATGTCTGCCTCTTCCCCTAAAGAACCCCCTCTGCTGGAAAGAAGAGGAGGAGGCCTGAGCTTGGTAGAAAGGCCTGTGAAAAGGCCTGCCCCTGCCAGCCCTAAATTGCTGCCTTTGAGGAGTGGCCTAATTTTCTTTGGCTGCAACACTCCTGTAGGTGGTCCTATATTTATCCATCTTCTTCATGTAATTCTCTGTTTGCTCCCCAAATAGAGATTACCAGTTACAGGAAAATCCATGGCCTTAGCCTGGGTATCCTGTGAGAGACTGGTACACCTAAGCCAAGCAAACCTCCTCATGGAGATAGATGTAGCCATGACCCTGGAATGAACATCATTCGAGTCCACAGCAGCATGAAATTGCACTTTGGATGCCTCTATACCATCCACAGCCACCTGCTTCAGCTCCTTGGTTAGCTGGGAAGGGGCATTCTTAGTCAACTCCGGCACCGTATCCCACATAGATTTCTGGTACCTGGCTGTATACGCCATATAATTTGATTGCCTGAGTCCCAAAAAGGATGCCAAGTACTGTTTCAAACAACATGAAGTCTTGCTGTATTCTGACAATATGCAGTTAGACCGACCGGTTCAGTGCCCCAGAGAACCAAGAGTTAAACTCTATGCAAATGCATAGAACGTTGAGCTCGAGCTTGTTTTTCAAACCACTGCCCTCGGTACATTCTAGTAACCGATCAGATTCTTTACTCCACTCACCAGTGAAGATGGCTCGGAGATTTTTCCTCGCTGCTTTCGGTCTAGCTGAGTTTCATAGGTTTATTTCAAACCGCTTTGTTGTTTTAATTTAGTACGTTCTCACACTGCTGTCTTCGGTATAGTGCACATTTTGTAGGTTGGGTAAGTGTTCGGTTTCCATTCGGTTCCGTGACCGTGAGGGGACCGAACTTCTAAATGACTCTTTTTTTCTTTAACTTTTCACTGTATTGGGATACCGGTGCAAAGTCCTGACCAGAACCTGGGGCTCTTGGTTCATTTTTTTTTTGGCCGGGGCTAAACCGTTTGCCCGTTCAGACTTTGTCTTCTCTATTACCCAGCCTAACTAAGCCTTCAGGGGTAATTTTCTTATTTCTTCAATTCTTTATCCTGGCCTAACTAAGCCACTACGGATAAAGCAGATATTTGATTCTTGCTTGACCGGCCTAAGCCACTGGGTTGAGCTCTAAATTTTAGGGTTAGTGTCACAGAAACCCAAGAGAAAACCGTCCCACTGGGTTTCAGCGTTGTACTAAGTGTGGGGAGCAATTTGCAAAAGCTGATCCACATTTGGTTTGTCTGTACTGTTTGGGTTTTAACCACTTACAAACAGACTGTGATATCTGTAAGAATTCCCCTCAGTCTACTTTAGACAAGCGCCTCGGTAAACGGAGGGAAAAAATGGTGAGGCCGGTTCTGATTCTACCGAACCTTCGGATCCTACAACTGACCTTTTAAGCCAGGGTGAACCGTTGATGGCTAAACGACGTTCGGAGTTGGCTTCTGAACCCACACCGTCGAAGAAAGCCAGACGCTCTGGTTCAGAACCAAGTAAGCAATCGGTCTCGGTTCCAACAGCAGATGAAATTGCAAAGGCCATCCGAATAGTGCAGTCTTTGCAATCTGGGTTTGGCGAACCGTTGCAGGTACCGTCTGGGCAGCCAACGGTTCCGGATACCGGTTCAACTCCTTCAGGACACATTGATCCTGAGGAGTATGAAAAAATTACTCACCTTAGTAATGTTGTTTCTTCTAATGGAGTCTTGCTATATTATGACAATTGCAGTTTGTCCCACCATTAGAACTGCTCCGGAGGTGAAAGAGTTAACTCCCATTCTAAGAATGGAACTTGGAGCGCGAGCTCAGTTAGAGAAGCTCTGTCTGGGTTATTTCAAACCCAAACTGTCAGATCTTTACGAGCAAAACTCACCAAGGTCTGTGTGGAAGCTGTAACCTACACTAGCCAACTGGCTACCTGACTTATTAACACATATTCCTGGTCCCAACACAAAGACTCAAGTCAGGGGACCAGAAGTAATAATATAATATAAGCAATAATATAAGATAAAATAAAAACACCACACCCCAAAACCCCAAGAAGGGGTGGAAAACATATAATGGGCATAACTAGCGCCCACACTAGGCTGCCCACCCCATACCCAAGTAGAAGTTCTGAGAGGGCAAGTTGGGGAGGTCATAATATAGCAAGACTCCATTAGAAAAACAACATTACTAAGGTGAGTAATTTTTCTTCAAACAACTATGAAGTCTTGCTATATTATGACAATTGCAGACTACACAGCAGTACCTCCATGGAGGAGGGACAGAACCTACTTAGGAATAGGCTCTGAAGCACAGCTGTGCCAAACCGAGCATCTCTCCCGGCCTGGACATCCAGGGAGTAATGCTTTGAAAGTGTACCATTTTCCAGGTAGCTGCTTGACATATCTCTAAGATAGGGATGTCTCTGGCAGCAGCTAGAGACACGGCTGTACCTCTGGTAGAATGAGCCTCAGACCAGAGGGGGAACTTTCCCAGTTTCTGATAACAAAATTGGATACAAGAGACAATCCACCTGGCAATTGATCTCTTAGTGGCAGGTCTCCTTTTCCGACCTCACCATAAGTGAGAAAAGTTGGAGGGATTCAAACCTGTGACCCTTGGTACGCTCTATATAGTAACTTAAGGCCCTCTTAACATCTAAATTGTGCAACCTCCTCTCGCCAGAGGAGGAATGTTCAGTGAAAACACTGGAAGGAGATAGATTGATTAAGATGGAAATCTGAAACCACCTTAGGCAAAAACTTCTTGTTAGTCCTGAGGACTACCTTATCCCTGTGGAAAGAAATAAAGTCAGTTTCTACTGACAAGGCTTGCAACTCACTTATGCGCCTGGCAGAAGTGATAGCCACTAGGAAAACAGTTTTCCAAGTTAAGTACTTAAGCTCTGCAGAAGACAGAGGTTCAAAAGTGGGTTGCATTAACTGGGCAATGCAAACATTAAAACTCACTCCTTCCTGATGACGCCATATGGTGTCATAAAAAAACATACCTCTTTTTCCTGATGACGCCATATGGCGTCCTAAATTATGTGCTGTAGTGCCTGATGACGCCAATTGGTGTCCATATCTTTCTCTTGGTGCAGCTCAAACATTTGTTTACATTTGATGAATTGAGTTGTACCAGCTAATAGGAGACATCTAACCTTACTGATTTTACCTAATATAATATGTGTTCCCATTGGCTATTTTTGAGAAAACAAGCCTTAATACATAAATAAATAAATTTACTATTTTTTGCATGTGCTGTGAAAAATGTATTATGTTCATTCTGCCATTAGTTTGTATTGTAACAACAAATCATCTTGTTTTAGTGTAACATGTTAAGCTGTTCATGTTGACACTATAATTCATTTCATAACTTATATTTTTTTTTATTCGAGCAATCCGATTGGCTGTCACCACTTTGGTGTATTTTTTTGTCTTTTGGGGTATTTTTCTATAATAACATGTTGTCACTGATATCATGATTGTTTTAACTATTAGTCCATTTATACCACTAAGTGAGCTGAATAGTTCTGTATTTAAAAATCCAGCTCTGTGATTGGTTGGATTTTCTGACATCATCAATTCTGAATTTAATTGGTATAAAGGGATTGTCTTAGATGCAGGCACCATCTCCCTGATAAAGCCTTAGTTGTCGAAGCACCAGGGAACACGCATGCAGATCTTTTGTTGTGCCTTCCACTATTCTATTCAATGTGTGTGCCTGAAACGTTAGACTAAATCCTTATTTAGCATTCAAGCAAGGACTCATATTTTTTTTACAACCATCACTGGAGGAAAAGTGGCTCTCTGGGCTCTGGAGTGTACAGTATTTTTTTTTTGATGTTTCAGTTAGGGGTCACAGCCCTCACCTGCACCTGCCCTAGCTCTATAGTGCGTCACCATTTGGTCATATTGATCCTCACTGTTGCCATGCTTGCTCTGTGCTTATTGTACACATCACTATTTCCATTAACCAGTCAGAGCACACACTGGCGCAGGAAGAGCATGGTGACTGGAAACTTAGTTTCAGGATGGAGGTGCTGCTCTTATCCTAAAATACTCACTTCATTTCGGTGCCAAAACCTCGATTTGTAATCTGTATTTACTTTATTTGTTTTTATTTTTATTTATGATAAAAGTTTTCATAGTTGTCACTTTGTTCATTTTGGGATAATTTCTCGTCATCCTGTGTGATCACATCTTATGGATCCGCTGGCATTCCTGATAGAAGAGAGTGTTTCTTGTGCATGTACTAGATGAGGTCACATGAATTCAGCACCTTTTGTTACTTTTTAAAGAGTTTATGTTCAGATAATGGCTATATTAAAATCTATGTGGCACGTTGCTCCCTGCGTTATGGATGATAAGTGGGTTAGAGTCAGTAGGATGTTTGTCTCATGCTCTGCACTTGAGTTTTCTCCCTAATACGCAGTTGCTGATTGTTTAAAATGAAAAAATAATGGTGTTGCCTTCAACTTATCTGACATCAGTCCAGCCCCAATCTCTGATGCATTGTAAAGGATAAATCAGTTTTGAATTCCTCCACAGTCACTGGTGTTGTCCATCGACTCATGCGACGTCAGTCCAGACTCAACCTCTGATGCACTGTAAAGTGTTCTTCAGGTTAAAATCCCTCCACAGCCACTTGTAAGAACTAGCTCCTTACCATGCATCAGTCGAGCCCCAAACTGTAGTGAACAGTGAAGTGCATTTCAGGTTCAGATCCCTCCTCAACTGATGGTGTTGTCCACTGACTTACCATGCAACAGTCCAGACCAATCCCATAATGCACTGTGAAGTGCATTTGATGTTTAAAACCCTCCACATCCACTGGTGTAGCCCATCAATTCATATGACATTAGTTCAGCCCCAATCCTTGATGCACTGTAAAGTATTTGTCAGGCTCAAATCCCTCCACAGCCACTTGTAAAATCTCAGGCTCAAATCCCTCCACAGCCACTTATAAAATCTATCTCCTTATCATGCATCCATCGAGCTCCAAACTGTAGTGAACACTGAAGTGCATTTCAGGTTCAGATCCCTCCACAGCCAATGGTGTTGTCCATTGACTGATCTGGTGTCAGTCCAGCCCCAATCTCTACAGCACTAAAGTGCTGTTCAGGTTCAGATCCCACCAGAGTCACTGATTTAGTCCATGTGTTCATCAGTCTTCAGTCCAACCTTTATCTCTGACGCTCTGTGATGTGCATTACTGATATGGATCCCTCCTCGGTCACCATGGTGTAGTCCATTGTGCACATCAAGATTCATTCCAGCACTACCCTCAGATGCACTGTAATGTTCTATTCAAGTTTGAATCACTCCACAACCACTTTAGTCCCTTGTGCTCATAATGCTTCAGACCATCCCTTACCTCTGATGCACTGTGATGTGATCAGTGCCAGTGTATGACTTATACAGTCCATTCAAATGAAACATAGCACACAGTACACATGTGCCAATGAGCATCACTCCATGGTGCACGATACCAACACTTCTTCCCACTCACACAGTGCACCATACTGAAAGTTGCAACATATCACATGTGTATGCAGGCAAACCATGTGACACAGCACATAGTACACAACCTTTACAGGTGCCCATGTCATCACCCTGTATGTGTACCCACAATGTTTCTGCATGGCATATGAACACCATTACCAGGTGCAGGCAGCCCCACCTGCTTCCCTACAACTGAATATACCCCAAGGAAGGGTGCCAATTCATGAGACAAAATGACTGCAGTGCCTGTGAGCATCATTCCTTGGTACAGGCACACTCACCCCTTCCCATGACACAGTATACCCCAAGAAAAAATTACTCACCTTAGTAATTGCTTTTCTTCTCATGGAGTCTTGCTATATTATAACAATAGCAGTCAGCCACTGCAGCTGAACTGCCCCGGAGAGGAAGGAGTTAGCTCCAGAAGATCTGGAGTTCTACAGCGCGAGGGCGCTGTGCCCAAAGCTCTATCTGGCAGTTTCAAATGAAACTGTCAGATCTTTACGAAGCTAACATCAAAGGACGGAAAGTCTGTGTGGAAAAAACTACACTAGCCCATGGCTACCTACTAGTAGTAATAACAACAATATAAAGAACAAAGAAACACTCAGAGCCATAATAACAAAAATTGATGGTATTATGGTTCGTTTTACCACCCTTGACAAGCACATATGAACCCCCCCTTCCCCCAAAGACTCAAGTCCAGGAAGGGGGCAATATAAATAACCTAAATGAAACAATCTAGATCCCTAACCCAAAGGAAAAGAGGGTAAGGGAAAAACTACAATGGCATGACACAGTGCTTGCACCAATCCGCCACCCCTACCCAAGTAGAAGTTCTGAGAGGAGCAGGAGGGAGGGTGGTTATAATATAGCAAGACTCCATGAGAAGAAAAGCAATTACTAAGGTGAGTAATTTTTTCTTCAAACACCATGAAGTCTTGCTATATTATAACAATAGCAGATTACACAGCAGTACCTCCATGGAGGAGGGTCAGAACCTACTTAGGAAATAGGCTCTGAAGCACAGCTGTGCCAAACCGAGCATCTCTCCTGGATTGGACATCCAGGGAATAATGCTTGCTAAAGGTGTGAACTGTCTTCCAGGTAGCAGCTTGACAAATCTCCAGAATGGGGATGTCTCTAGCAGCCGCTAGAGACGCAGCTGTACCCCTCAGGAGGGGCCTCAATCCTGAGGGGGGTACTCACCCAGTTTCTGATAACAGAATTGGATACAAGAAACAATCCACCTTGCAATTGTTCTCTTAGTGGCAGGTTTCCTTGCCAACCTCGCCATAGGTAAGAAAGAGTTGGAGGATTCAACCTATGACCTCTGGTGCGCTCAAATAGTAGCTAAGGCTCTTTGACATCCAAGCTGTGCAGTCTCCTCTCACCTGAGGAAGAATGCTCAGTGAAAAATACTGAGAGAGATAGATTGATTCAGGTGGAAATCAGGAACCACCTTAGGCAAAACTTTCTATTAGTCCTAAGGACTACCTTATCTCTGTGGAAAGAGATAAAATCTTCTTCCACTGACAGGGCCTGTAGGTCACTTATGCGTCTGGCAGAGGTGATAGCTACTAGGAAAACGGCTTTCCAAGTTAAATACTTGAGCTCTGCAGAAGACAGAGGCTCAAAGGGGGGTTGCATTAACTGAGCAATGCAAATATTCAGGTCCCAGGCGGGAGCTGGTTCCCGAAAAGGAGGGTTAGTATGAAGTAACCCTTTAAAAAATTGGAGAACACCGGTGAGAAGAAAGGAGGCAGGCTTCCTGCTGACACAAAAGCAGAGACAGCTGCCAGATGAACCTTCAGGGTAGCTGGTCTAAGGCCTAGGAATTCAGATGGACCAAATAGTCCAGTAGAATGGGAAGATCAGCAGATTCTGGGATAATCTGCCTCTCAGAGCACCAGATGGAAAACCCTTCCACTTAAGAATTATAAGTGGCCCTAGTGGAAGGCTTCTTGAAGCCTTTAAAATATCCATGACACCTTGAGAAAGGTGTAAGTCAGCAATTTCTAGCTCCTCAAGAGCCAAGCCTTGAGGTGGAGGGATTTGAGGTCCGGATACCACACTCTCCCTGTGCACAGGCCAGTAAGTCGTGGACTCTGGGCAGGCTCAGGGCAGGGTGGACTGCCAAGGACAGGAGCAGAGGGTACCAGGGCTGTCTGGCCCAATCTGGGCAATCAGAATCACTCTGCAAGGTTGAGATCTGATTTTACTAGTACCCTGAAAAGGAGAGGAAAGGGGAAAGGCATACAGGAACTTCCCTTTCCAGTCCAACAGAAAGGCCCAGAGGGACTGAGCCCAGAACTGGAGGCTTGCAACAGAAAAGAGAAGTTGGTGGTTGTCTGGGGCTCAAAAGATCTATCTGAGGAGTGCCCCATCTGGCAAAGACAGACCCCAGCACTTGTGGGATTCAGAGCCCATTCGTGATGGCCCTGAGAAATTCTGCTGAGGGCGTCCGCCAGGACATTGTCCTTCCCTGGGAGATGAACCGCTATCAGGGAGGTGTTCAGGGAGTAAGCCAGAGACCACAACTTCATTGCTTCGGTGCACAAGGCTGAAGACCGAGTGCCCCCTTGCTTGTTGATGTACCACATTGTGGTGGTATTGTCTGTCCTGACTTGAACCACTTTGTTCTGGACAGAATCTGAAAACACCCGAAGAGCTAAAAAGACAGCTCTGAGTTCCAAAAGATTGATGTGGAGCAGAGACTCCTGAGGAGACCATACCCCCTGAGTGGCAAGGTCGCCCAGGTGAGCCCCCCACCCTAACAGGGAGGCATCCGTGGTGAGGGTGAGGAGTGAGAAATGGGAATGAAGGAACCCCTGTCTTAAATTGCTCTGGACCTGCCACCAGTGGAGGGCTAGGATCAGAGTTTGAGTAACTGGGACCAACTTGGTAAGGGGGTCCTTCCTTTGAGACCAATAGGCCCTCAAATGGAACTGAATGTCCCTCATCTGGAATCTTGCTCCCTGCACGACAGCTGTGGAAGCAGCCATGTGCCTGAGGAGTTGCAGAAAATGCCTTGCTGGTCGAGAGACCCGCAGGGTAAAGGAGGATGCCAGGGCGATGAGTCTGTCCACCCTTTCCGAGGGAAGAAAAGCCCTGGCTAACCTTGTGTTCAATTCTGCGCCTATGAAAGTTAGGACCTGAACTGGTTCCAGAACTGACTTTGGTAAGTTTAGCAGGAATCCCAGGGAAGTGAGAAGCTGCTGGGTGACTTGCAAGTGGATTTCACTGACCTGAGACTGACCCACAATGAGCCAGTCGGTCCAGGTAGGGAAACACAGCAACCCCTTGCTTCTTAAGTGAGCCACTACTACAGCGAGACATTTTGTGAATACCCTTGGCGCAGAGGTAAGGTCGAAGGGCATTGCCTGAACTGGTAGTGGCCTGAGGGCAGTTCGAACCTGAGGTACTTTCGGTGAGAAGGCCTGATCAGAACATGAAAATAGGCATCCTTGAGGTCCAGGAAGCTAGCCAGTCCCTGGCCTTAGGGAAGGCAATATCATTGCCAGAGTCAACATTTTGAACTTTGGTTTCAACAGATGCTTGTTCAAGTATCTTAAATCTAGAATGGGCCGCCATTCTCCTGTCTTTTTTGGGGTAAGAAAGTATCTTGAATAAAGCCCCTTGCCCTGATGGCAAGGAGGAACCCTTTCCACTGCTTTGCAGTCCAGCAGAGCAGAAACCTCTGCTTCCAAAGCAAGGGCTTCTGAAGGACTTGCAGGTGGAAAATGCCTGGCTCTCATCTTTGGAAAGTGTTTGAAGCTGAGAACCAGACCTGGCCTATTACCTCCAGAACCCATCTGTCCGTGAGTTAGGGACAGCCAGTTCCGCTGAAATAGGCCAACCTGCCCCCACTGGTACAGGAGAATCGGCCCTGGACACCATCAGGGTGCCTGCTTGTAGCAACCTTAGGCTGAGGGAAGGCAGTCTACTTGTGCCACGTCTACCCCTGCCTCTGAAAGCCCTCTCTTGAGACAGCAGAGGAGGCTTGAAATTGGTAAAAAGGCCTGAAAAGGGCCTGCCCCTACCTCTGGGAGCATGCCTTTGTGGCATGGCATGCTTCTCCTTAGCCTGGGCACTTTTGTAGGTAGTTCTGTATTCATCCATCTTTTTCATATAGTTTTCTGTTTGCTCCCCAAAAAAGAGAATTTCCCACTACAGGAAAATCCATAGCCTTTGACTGGGTATCTTGGGACAGATTAGTGCATCTGAGCCATGCCAACCTACGGGAAGCTACAGAAGTGGCCATGACCCTAGAAGAAACATCATTAACATCAACAGCAGTATGAAATTGAACTTTAGAGGTTTCAATGCCATCAGCAGCCACCTGGCCATGGGCCTGCTTGGCTAACTGCAATACTGTGTCCCACCTAGATTTCTGATATCTAGCTACATAAGCCATATAATTTGCCTGCCTGAGTCCCAAAGAAGCTGCCATATACTGTTTCTTCGCCATGGCATCAATCTTCCTGGAATCCTTATCAGGAGGATGTGAGGCCAGAGGAATATTAGCCTTGTCACAGGCTGCAGCTTGTACCACACCTACATGACTACACTGCTCAGTAAGGAAGTCTGTATCCGAGCCTGACAAAGTATACCTTCTGTCCATTTTTTTATCTACAGGAGGGACAGAATGAGGATTTTTAAAATCTTTGTTGTTTGCTTCCTAAATGACTTATGCAAAGGAATAGACAACCTCCTAGACTCTGGAATATCCATCATTTCCACATGATCAGGCTCCTCTTGCTCATCCAAGCCTCCTCTAAAGGAAGCTGGAGGTTTCTGCAACCTTTTGTAAAAAATAAAGAAAGAAGGGACTCAGACAGAATAGGAGGAGATTCTAAAGGTCTGTCTGGAGAAATGTCCGGTTCAATGGGCACGTCAGACCCCCAGACACACATATATTGATCAAATTCCTCCTCCCCTCCTGTGGTTCATAAAAATCCTCAACTTCAAAATCCTGAACCACTGGGACTGAACGAACCAACCTTACCAGCTGTTGGTGGTTCTACAGATCCCTGAGACAGTGACTGGACAATCTGAATGGCTTTAGCTATCTCTGCAGCAGTTGGAGACACAATTTTGGACTCCAGACCTACTGATTTCCTTGTCTTTTTACTTGGGACTGGTTCCTCTGAACCAGCCTTCCTTTGGCCCGAGGAAGTCTCACCCTGGTCAGAGGGCACTCCCTCTGGTCCAGTGGGTACTGGACCGGGCTGGCCATCCTGGTCAGCGGACTTTTTGGCCTCTCGTTCCCTGAGCCGGCCCAATCTCTTCTCCAGGGTGGCTGCAGGGAAATTTTTACACACCTGGCAGTCTGACAGGAGGTGGTCAGCCCCCAGACAATAAACACAAGTGGTGTGTGGGTCAGCCTTGGCAAAGGCGTCCCCACAGACATCACAGTGTTGAAACCTAGTGGGCCCGGTTTTTCTTTTGGGTTTCTCAGACATAATGCCAGCCTAACCAAAACTTGCCCTTTTGATGGCGGTGCCAGGCAAGACACCCTTATCGGTTCCTAACCGTGTCGGGTATTTGAAAAAAACGTTATAATTCGGTTTTTTTTAGAACCGATAAGAACCGGGAACCGCACTCTAAAACCCACTGTACACTTTTAAAATGCAGAAAAACAACCGATCGGTTCAAAACCGAACCGATAATTAATTTTCCACACAGACTTAAATTTTAGTACTTACGGTTACCAGATAGAGCTTTAAAACCGAAATGCGGTAAAAATAATAACTTTTGCCGGTTCAAATGAACCGAAAAATACTCGCTTGAACCGAGAATGAACCGAGCTGAAGGAGCTGATCTCCGGAGCGACTGTTCAGTGAAGCGGAGTAAAGAATCTGACAGTTTCATTTGAAACTGCCAGATAGAGCTTTGGGCACAGCGCCTTCGCGCTGTAGAACTCCAGATCTTCTGGAGTTAACTCCTTCCTCTCCGGGGCAGTTCAGCTGCAGTGGCTGACTGCTATTGTTATAATATAGCAAGACTTCATGGTGTTTGAAATTACCAGTGCCTTTTCAGCAATTTCATCATCCTATACTTATACCCATAATGTATCTACAGTGCCTGTTAGCACCATTATTACATGCATACAGCCCTTTCATTTCCCCAGAACATATGAAGTACATCTGAGCTTGTATTATGAAGCGGACCCCTGCCCATTAACACACAGTGCTTCATCATAAAGTCATTCCTCACCTTAAACCATCCCATAATACACCCCAAAAATAAACTATGCCAGGAAATTAAATAATACATAGATTTATGTAACATGATGTTTACTGTAAGACTGTGAACCTTTACATGAACAACATCATGCTTCATTTACAGTATGATAAAGCAAACAGCACAAATAAAATACAGTTTCCCATACTTATGGGATTTCATTACAAAAATAAAATAAAATAGTTTATTTCAATGAAATTACACATTTTAACTACAGCAAATATGCAATTAATGATAGAGAGACCTCCAGCACTACAAAATGTATCCATTTCCTGTGTCAGCTCACTGACCTACACTGGTAGTGTTCTTCCTATTTACATCACTTGACCTCACAAAGCACTTCCTGCCTGCATCACTTCCTGATATGGCCTTCTAAGGTAATGTGTAAATATCTTCTTACTAAACTAGGGGAAAAATAAAAACATTGATAATCAGATTCATAAACTAAAATCAGTGGGTAAGAAGAATTAAACACTGCAAAAATTCCAACCAGTGGAGTGGAACAAAAAACTCAAACTGTAATAACAAGAGATTCAGATATTGATTTCTGACTAAAATAAATGGTAAAAAAACTTGCAAAATTTATATTTAGACAATGACAGACCTGTATTGTATATTTTTAACAATTTTAATCAACAGTTTTACTGAAATTTAATATTTTTGCATGACTAAGTAAACAGAACATAATTATATTTAGATAAAATCATCAGAATTTATTAAAATATGAAAACAACCTCACACAACATTAAATCCACTTAAATCGACATTACCAAACCTCACTCATTTTCAAAAACTTTTTGTCCTGAAAAACTTTTCTTTTTACAGTTTTAAAATTGGATGTATGTTTTTTAAGATATGTAAGTTTAAGCACAGTGTGTTTGTATGAATGCTGCAGATCTAAAACCCCTTCGGGCACACAGGTGTTCTAGTAGCAGGCAGAGGGCACCTGAACATTCTAAGTGACAATGGGATAGAATGAGTTAAGGTCCCAGGCAGGGGCCGGATCCCTAAAAGGTGGATTAGTATGAAGTAATCCTTTAAAAAACTTGGAAAATACAGGGTGAGCGGAAGAGAGAGGGCTTTCCTGCTGACACAAAGCGAGACAGCTGCCAAATGTACTTTTCAGGGTAGCTGGTCTCAGGCCCAAAGAATTAAGATGGACCATATAGTCCAAAACAATGGGCAAATCAGCAGATTCGGGAAATATGTTTCCAGAACACCAAAATGGAAAACCTTTTCCACTTAGAATTATAAGTAGTTTAGTGGAAGGGCTTCCTAGAAGCCTTTAGGATTTCAAGAACACCCTGAGAAAGGTGTAGGTCACAGTACTCTAACTCTCAAGAGCCAGGCCTTGAGGTTGAGGGATTTGAGGTTCGGATACCAAACTCTCCCCTGGACACAGGTTGTGATTCCTGGGGAGACACAGGGGAAGATGGACTGCTAGGGACAGAAGGAGTGGGTACCAGGGCTGCCTGGCCCAATCTGGGGCAATCAGAATCACCCTGCAAGCCTGGGATCTGATTTTGACTAGCACCTTGAATAGGAGAGGGAAGGGAGGAAAGGCATAAAGAAACGTCCCTTCCCAATCTAGGAGAAAGGCATCCAGGGGGACTGAGCCCAACACTGGGGGCCTGCAACAGAACAGTGGAAGTTGGTGATTGTCTGGGGCTGCAAAAAGATCTATCTGAGAGGTGCCCCATCTGGCAAAAACTATCTCCAGTACTTGAGGATCCAGAGACCATTCGTGATGGCCCTGGGAAATCTTGCTGAGAGCATCTGCTAGGACATTGTCCTTTCCTGGAAGGTGAACTGCTATGAGGGAAGTGTTCAGGGAATAGGCCAGAGACCACAACTTCATTGCCTCGGTGCACAAGGCCGAAGACTGAGTGCCCCCCCTGCTTGTTGATGTACCACATTGTTGTGGTGTTGTCTGTTCTGACTTGTACCACTTTGTTCTGAACAGACGCAGAAAACACTTGAAGTGCTAAAAAGACAGCTCTGAGTTCCAGCAAATTGATGTGGAGCAGAGATTCCTGAGGGGACCACATTCTCTGAGTGGAGAGGTCGCCATGTGGGCTCCCTACCCCAGGAGGGAAGCATCCGTAGTGAGGGTCAAGGAGTGAGACAGAGGAATGAAGGGGACCCCCAGTCTTAAATTGCTCTGATCCTGCCACCACTGGAGGGCCTGGATCAGGGTTCGGGTCACTGGGACCAACTTGGAAAGGGGGTCTCTTCTCTGAGACCAAAAGGCTCTCAAGTGAAACTGAATGTCACTCATCTGAAATCTTGCTCCTTGCACTACAGCTGTGGACGTAGCCATGTGCCCCAGGAGCTGCAAAAAGTGTCTTGCTGGTCGAGAGACCTGCAGAGTGAAGGAAGAGGCCAGAGCCACCAAGTTCCTTACCCTCTCTAAGGGTAGGAAGGTTCTGGCCTGCTTTGTGTCCAATTCTGCACCTATGAAGGTGAGCACCTGAACTGGTTCCAGAACTGACTTTGGAAGATTGAGCAAGAAGCCCAGGGAGGTGAGCAGCTGCTGGGTAACTTGCAGGTGAGATTTTACCTGTTCTGGGGACTGGCCTACAATGAGCCAGTCGTCCAGATAGGGAAAGACAGCAATCCTTTGCCTTCTTAAATGAGCAACTGCTACTGCCAGACATTTTGTGAATACCCTTGGGGCAGAGGTGAGGCCGAAGGGCATTGCTCTGAACTGGTAGTGACCTGAGGGCAGTTCAAATCTGAGGTACCTTCGTGGGAGCTTCTGATTAGGACGTGAAAATAGCATCCTTGAGGTCCAGGGAGGCTAGCCAGTCCCCTGGCCTTAGAGAGGGTAAAATCATTGCCAGAGTTACCATTCTGAACTTTTGTTCAAAAGGTGTTTGTTCAGATATCTCAGGTCTAAAATGGGCTGCCATTCTCCTGTCTTTTTTGGGGTAAGGAAATATCTGGAGTACAGACCCTTGCCCTGGTGTAGGGGAGAAACCCTTTCTACAGCTCTGAGAGCCAGGAGGGTTGAGACTTCTGTTTCTAAAGTAAAGGTCTCTAAAGAGTTTGCAGGTGGGAAAGATCTGATTCTCATTTTGGGAACTTTTGAAACTGAGAACAGACCCTGGCTTACTACTTCCAGGACCCACTTGTCTGAAGTTAGAGACACCCAGTTCTGAACAGTAAGCCAACCTGCCCCCTACAGGTAAAGGAGAATCGCCCTGGAGTGCCCATCAGGTGTCTGTTTGGCAGGTGCTTTAGGCTGAGGGGTGGGAGCAGGCCTGCCCACACCCTGCCTGCCTCTCCTCTGAAGAACCTCCTCTGAGCATAAGCAGAGGAGGCCTGGGTTTGGTAAAAGGCCTACCTCTACCCCTGGGGGTCTGCCTCTGAGGAGTGACTTGCCGCTCCTTAGCCTGAGCACTCTTATAGGTAGTCCTATATTCATCCATTTCTTCATATAATTCTCTGTCTGCTCCCAAACAGAGAATTTCCAACCACAGGAAAATCCATAGCCTTAGTCTGGGTATCCTGTGACAAGCTAGTACACCTGAGCCAGGCCAACTCTCCACAAAAGCTACAGACGAGCCATGACTCTAGAGGATACATCATTAAAATCCACAGCAGCATGAAACTGCACCTTAGATGCCTCAATGCCATCAGCAGCCACCTGTTCCAGCTCATTAGCAAGCTGGCCAGAGGCCTGTTTGGCCAAAGCCATGACAGTGTCCCATCTAGATTTTTGATACCTTGCTACATAAGCCATGTAATTTGCTTGCCTGAGTCCTAAGGACGCTGCCATGTATTGTTTTTTAGCCATGGCATCAATCTTCCTGGAATCCTTGTCAGGAGGATGTGAAGCCAAGGGAATATTAGCTTTATCACAGGCTGCAGCCTGAACCACACCAACGTGACTGCATTGCTGTGAAAGGAATTCTGTATCAGGACTCTGATAGAGTGTACCTCCTGTCCATCTTTTTGTCCACAGGAGGCACAGAATTAGGAGTTTTTAAAATTTTTATTGTTTGTTTCCTAAATGATTTATGCAAGGGAATAGACAACCTCCTAGACTCTGGAATATCCATCATTTCTACAAAATCAGGTTCCTCTTGCTCATCCACAGCTTCCTCCAATGGGAGCTGGAGGGTTTCAGCAACTTTTTTGTAAAACATAAAGTGAGAGGGGGACTCAGAAAGCGAAGGGGGAGATTCAAAAGGTCTGTCTGGGGAGATGTCCAGTTCAATGGGCACACCCAGACCCTCCAAGTCACATTCATACTGTTCATAATCATCCTCCCCCTCCTCTGGTTCATAAAACTCTTCAACATCATATTCCTGAACCGGTGGAACTCCGACCTTTTACCAGACAGTGGCGGTTCGGACGGAACTGGAGAAAGTGACTGGACAATCTGAATAGCTCTTGCTATCTCTGCAGCAGTTGGAGAAGGAATTTGGGCTCCACACCTGCTGATTTTCTTGTTTTCTTTACTGAACTGGCCCTCCGAGCCAGCTTTACGCTTTCCGAGGAAGTCTCGCCCTGGTCAGAGGGCACTCTCCGGTTTGGTTAGCACCGAACCGGGCTGGCCATCCGGGTCAGCGGACTTTTTGGCCTCTCGTTCCCTGAGCCTGCCAACTCTCTTATCCAGTGTGGCTGCAGGGAAATTTTTACAAATCTGGCAGTCTGAATTGAGGTGGTTAAACCCCAGACAATATACACATGTGGTGTGTGGGTCAGCCTTGGCAAACACTTCCCCACAGACATCACAGTGTTGAAACCCAGTGGGCCCAGTTTTTCTTTTGGGCTTCTCAGACATAATGCCAGCCTAACCAAAAACTTGCCCTTTTAAACGGCAGTGCCAGGCAAGACACTCTTATCGGTTCCTAACCGTGTCACGGGTCTTGGAAAAAACCGTAATGAAATCCGTTTTTTTTAGAACCGATAAGAACCGGGAACCGCACTCTAAAAATGAAAATTACGTACTCACCGTAATTCTTGATCTTCTCTTGTATCTTCACCATTCATTACTGACTGGGTGTAAGCCGGAGGCGCCGCACTCGCCACGGGAGCTTTTTTTTTAAAAGCTAGTTTAACGGCGCGCGCCTCGAGACCGACGCCATGCGCAGGGGCGGCCGTTAGTAGTTACTGACTCTCCTCCAACTCAGTTCTGTGAGCTGGAGAGGCAAAACTTAAATTATGGAAAAGAGAAAGCGAGGCAAGATAGCCAGGGATAGCAAAAGTAAGGAAGAATGAACTGAAAAGGAATAAGCCGATGGAGAATAGACAGAGGAGAGAGAGTATATTCCTGCCCTAGGGATCGGAGGGCCTCCTACCGTGCGACTCTAGGAGGAGTAGATAGAAAGGGAAGGAGAAGGAATGAAGAAGAGAGAAGAAGAAGAGATGGGATGTTGAGGAGACCAGAATGCCCAACGAGCATAGTTAGCTGAGAGGCTTAAGGCTCGATTTAATAAGGAGAAAATCCCCACTGGCAGAGCTGAAGAGAAGGTTCACCAACCCGCTAGACAGACTAAGGAGGGCATAGTCTTTGACCTCAACATACCATGGTCCTTGATCCTAGCCGCAGGCTCCTGGCCGGAGAGCAGGCCTTTTGTCTGGAGGACACCCGGCTAGGAAAAGGATAATTCCCAGGCAGCATGTAAGAGCTGCTCAAGGGTTTAGGAAGAAAATTTTAGCCTTTCCAGGCAGTTTGTAGATAATATAATGGAACTCAACCGGACTTGCTATGGCAAGGCAAGACAGACTTGAAGCTGGCAAGAACCAGTCATGGTTGGCACTGCTTTTCTGCAACACTGTCCGCAGAAGGACCCTTGAAAAGGGAAAAATTTCAAGACAGAGCATAACTCGGCTACCCCGGGGGTCCCAGAGGCAACGGGGCTGTGAACGGCACCGGTACCAGAGGCGGCGCCGCTCGCTCCCCGAACGCTGGCAACAGCCAGACCCGATCCCAGATCCTCCACGGCGCCAACGGCACTGCTCCCGGTGTCGGAAACCGAGCCGGCGCCGCGAGGAGGCGAAATCAGGCCAACGGCGCTGGGGGCCAAAGCGGCGCTAAAGAGGATCACCGGGCGCTGCTGGACGCACCGGATCCAAAGCGGCGCCGCCAACGGCACTGCCTCAATCACCGGGCGCTGCTCAACGCGGGCCGCGAACAGCACTGCCGATCCGCGCACTGCTGAACGGGCGCTGATCCGAAGTAGCGCCCGGAAGGCGGCGCCGAGGGTCCGCCGTGCCTGGCCCAGAAATCGAGGGCCTCGACACTGGGAGCCTCTGCACTCCGAGGAGGTGGATTGCCGGCGGTGTCGGCCGTGCCGGGACCGCTGACGCCCCCGACACCGCGAGAAGGGACCTCTTCGGCAAGAAGAGATGAGGAGGCCCTCCTCCTCGGACCGTAGAGGTCCCGGAGGGGACCGGGGACGGGCCTAGAGACCTTACCTGGGAGTCCCCAACAGACGCCCGAAAGTCGGCGGGGCCTTGCCGAGCTTGAACGCGCGGACTTCGAGGACGCGACGGTCCATGGAAAAGCAGGCATCACACTAATCCATATCATGGATGGGTCCCAGGCAACGAAGACACACGTCATGCCGGTCCGAGACGGAGAAATGCCGGCCACAGGAGCACCGACGCATAGGGGCCCGGCCCGTCTTCGAAAAATGCTTTGCTCCAGAACCGGACATAACGCGAAACTATTGAGGAAAAAACACAGTAGGAAACACACCTGACGCCGCATAAATAGAAAAGGAACAGTCTTACCGTATGGCGCCGAAAAGTATACAAATGAGGAGTCGGTAAACCACGAGTTGAAAAATGCTCCAGCGAAGCAGGTGCTGCCTCGACGGGGAGAAACAGAACTGAGTTGGAGGAGGAGTCGGTAGTTACTAATGGCCGCCCGTGCATGACGTTGGTCTCGAGGAGGGGCCTGCTAGAGCTAGCTTTTAAAAAAAGTTCCGTGAGGGTGCGCGCCTCCGGCTTACACCCAGGAAGTAATGAATGGTGAAGATTGACAAGGGAAGATCCTTCAATTTCAAGTTTTAAATCAAGCTGATCGGTTCAAAACTGAACCGATAACATTTACAAGTTTCACACAGAAAAAAACTGTAATTACTTACGATACCACAGACAGAGCTTGAACCGATCGGTTTTGCGGTTAAAATAATAATATTCTCGGTTGATTTGAACCGAGAAAACACTGTTTAAGCCGAGAAATGAACCGAGCAGTAGGAGAAATCTCTGGAGCGATTGTTCAGTGAGGCGGAGTAAAGAATCTGACAGTTTGGGTTTGAAATAACCCAGACAGAGCTTCTCTAACCGAGCTCGTGCTCCAAGTTCCATTCTTAGAATGGGAGTTAACTCTTTCACCTCCGGAGCAGTTCTAATGGTGGGACAAACTGCAATTGTCATAATATAGCAAGACTTCATGTTGTGTGAATACTTTTCTGAATACGAGGAGGCAGAGGAGGAACAGGATGAAGGGGAAATGATTGACCCTGAGGTCTCCCCTGACCATCCTCAGTACGAATCCCCTCCTAGGCCTGTCTCTGAGGCTGCCTCCCATTTTGCTTTAATGAGGCAGGTGGCTGAGACCCTGCAGCTCTCTGTACAAGAGGCCAGGCAGGAGGATGATGAGGAAGAGGATTACAAGGAGATGATGGATCTTCCTGTATCCCAGGGACTTTCGATTCCCATTCAGAAGAAGCCAGAAGGGGAAGGAAACATATTCAATTCAGTGCCTTAAAGTAAAGTACAGTTACGTAAGAACTTACCGTAACAGTAGATCTTCGAGAACAGCTCTTGCAGCAGGTTACACCATTAGGACTGAAACCGGCAGGCGTCAGGACCCCACGGAAAAATTCCAGCTAGCTATCTTCAGCGGGGACTGCCCCCGACGTCGGTCCCGCCTCCGACGTCAGGCGTAGTACATAAGGCGGCGGTCCCGCCAGATTCCCCAGTTCTCCCACCGGAGACTTCCGGCCACAGGCTGACATTGAAATGGGAGACCGAGGATCCACCGTCAGAAGACAAACGGGAAAAATCCCTGTTAACAAAGGCTTAAGCCATGCCTCCTCAGGGGAAGGTGGGTGGGAGATATCGCAAGAGCTGTTCTCGAAGATCTACTGTTACGTTAAGTTCTTACGTAACTATACTATCTTACTTCGAGACACAGCTCTTGCAGCAGGTTACACCATTAGGACTGATTCCCAAGCAGTAGCGCTTGCAAACACTCTGGGAGGAGGAAATTAGAAAGAACGTTCCAGGTCCTGAATCTAGGACAGGAGACCCTGTAGCATTGCCAGGCCGAAGCCTGCTCTTCGCCGTGAAACGATGTCCAGGCTATAATGCCTGATAAAGGTATGAACAGAGCTCCAAGTGGCTGCAGCACAAATGGCAGAGGTGGAGACATTTCGAAGTGCTGCAAAGGAGGTGGCCACACCCCTAGTGGAATGGCCCCGGACTGCTCCTGGGAGGGTTTTGTTTGATATCATAACAGTATGAGATGCACTGGACAAGCCAGCGAGACAGGGACTGTTTGGATACTGGTTGGGCCATCATCCTTTCAGTAAAGGAAGCGAAAGTTGCTCAATGCAGAGCTGCTTAGTTCTGCTCAGGTAGTACCTTAAGCTGCGGTGAACATCCAGGGTGTGAAGCAGCGCCTCCTCTGTTAGAATAATTAGGGAAGTAGACCGGCAGGTCAATATCCTGATTGAGAGTGAGTGTGGAAACCACCTTAGGCAAGAATTTAGGATTCGTCCTCAGGGATACTCTGTCCCGGTGGAAAATTAAATAAGGCTCTTTGCACATGAGAGCCTGAAGCTCAGAAACTCTTCTCGCTGACGTAACAGCAACCAAAAGAAAAAATTACTCACCTTAGTAATGTTGTTTCTTCTAATGGAGTCTTGCTATATTATAGACATTAGCAGTTTGATCCAGCTCTAGAACTGCCTCGGAGTGAAATGGTTAAAACCATTCCAAAATAGAATTTTGGCACGAGAGCAGCTCTATCTGTGTCATTTCAAACTTGAACTGTCAGATCTTTACGAGCCAAACTCACTAAGATCTGTGTGGAAGCTGTAACCTACACTAGCCAAATGGCTACCTAAATAATAACAACCATTGATGGTCCCAACACCCAAGACAGGGGACCAGAAATACTAACACCATTCTAATAATATGAAAATGGAACATAAATATAATAAAACACACACACGCGTACACATACACACCCCCAAAGTCCCAAAGGGGACAAAATGCTAACAGGACATAAGTAGTGCCCACACTAAGTTGCCCGCACCCCACCAAGCAGAGGTTCTGAGAGGAGCAGGTTGGGGGGGAGGTCTATAATATAGCAAGACTCCATTAGAAGAAACAATATTACTAAGGTGAGTAATTTTTTCTTCAAACAACATGAAGTCTTGCTATATTATAGACATTAGCAGAATACACAGCAGTACCTCCATGGAGGAGGGGCAGAACCTACTTAGGGAATAGGCTCTGAAGAACAGCTGTGCTAAACCGAGCATCTCTCCTGGCCTGGACATCCAGGGAGTAATGCTTGGTAAAAGTGTGTACCGTTTTCCAAGTAGCAGCCTGGCAAATCTCTAATAAAGGGATATCTCTGGCAGCAGCTAGAGACGCAGCTGTACCCTGGTAGAATGAGCCCTCAAACCGGGGGCTCTGCCCACTTTCTGATAACAAAATTGGATACAAGAGACAATCCACCTGGCTACTGATCTCTTAGTGGCAGGTTTGCCTTTCCAACTTCTACCATAGGTAAGGAAAAGTTGAGGGATTCAAACCCAGACCTTTGGTACGCTCTATATAATAACTAAGAGCTCTCTTAACATCCAGGCTGTGCAACCTCCTCTCGCCCGAAGAGGAGTGATCAGTGAAAAATACTGGAAGGGAGATAGATTGATTAAGATGGAAATCTGAAACCACCTTAGGCAAAAACTTCCTATTAGTCCTAAGGACTGCCTTATCCCTGTGGAAAGAAATAAAGTCAGTCTCCACTGACAAGGCTTGCAATTCACTTATGCGTCTGGCAGAAGTGATAGCCACTAGAAGAAAAAATTACTCACCTTAGTAATTGCTTTTCTTCTCATGGAGTCTTGCTATATTATAACAAAAGCAGTCCGCCACTGCAGCTGAACTGCCCCGGAGAGGAAGGAGTTAACTCCAGAGGATCTGGAGTTCTACAACGCGAGGGCGCTGTGCCAAAGCTCTATCTGGCAAGTTTCAAATGAAACTGTCAGATCTTTACGAAGCTAACCTTAAACAACAAGTCTGTGTGGAAAACTCTACACTAGCCAAATGGCTACCTACTAGTAGTAATAACAACAATATAAACAACAAAAGAAACACCAATAGCCTAATAACAAAGAATAATGGTATTATAGTTCGTTTTACCACCCTTGACAAGCACCAATAGAACTCCCCTTCCCCAAGACTCAAGTCCAGGAAGGGGTCAATATATATAACCTAAACGAAACAACCTAGTTCCCTAACCCTAAAGGAAAGAGGGTAAAGGAAACAACTACAATGGCATGACACAGTGCTTGCACTAATTTGCCACCCTACCCAAGTAGAAGTTCTGAGAGGGGCAGGAGGGAGGTGGTAGATTATAGCAAGACTCCATGAGAAGAAAAGCAATTACTAAGGTGAGTAATTTTTTCTTCAAACACCACGAAGTCTTGCTATATTATAACAAAAGCAGATTACACAGCAGTACCTCCATGGAGGAGGGTCAGAACCTACTTAGGAAATAGGCTCTGAAGCACAGCTGTGCCAAACCGAGCATCTCTCCTGGACTGGACATCCAGGGAATAATGCTTGCTAAAAGTGTGAACTGTCTTCCAGGTAGCAGCTTGACAAATCTCCAGAATGGGAATGTCTCTAGCAGCCGCTAGAGACGCAGCTGTACCCCTGGTGGAGTGGGCCCTCAGTCCTGAGGGGGGTTCTCTACCCAGTTTTTGGTAACAAAATTGGATACAAGAGACAATCCACCTTGCAATTGTCCTCTTAGTGGCAGGTTTCCCTTTGCCAACTTCGCCATAAGTAAGAAAGAGTTGGAGGGATTCAACCTGTGACCTTTGGTGCTGCTCCAATAGTAGCTTAAGGCTCTTTTGACGCTATGCTGTGCAGTCTCCTCTCACCTGAGGAAGAATGCTCAGTGAAAAATACTGGAGAGAGATGGATTGATTCAGGTGGAAATCTGAAACCACCTTAGGCAAAAACTTTCTATTAGTCCTGAGGACTACCTTATCTCTGTGGAAAGAAATAAAATCTTCTTCCACTGACAGGGCCTGTAATCCACTTATGGCCTGGCAGAAGTGATAGCCACTAGGAAAACAGTTTTCCAAGTTAGATACTTGAGCTCTGCTGAGGACAGAGGCTCAAAGGGAGGTTGCATTAACTGAGCAATACAAACATTCAGGTCCCAGGCAGGAGCTGGTTCCCTAAAAGGGGTTAGTATGAAGTAACCCTTTAAAAACTTGGAGAACACAGGGTGAGAAGAAAGGGATGCAGGCTTCCCTGCTGACACAAAAGCAGAGACAGCTGCCAGATGAACCTTCAAGGTAGCTGGCCTAAGTCCTAGGGAATTTAAATGGACCAAATAGTCCAGTAGAATGGGAAGATCAGCAGATTCTGGAATAATCTGCCTCTCAGAACACCAGATGGAAAACTCTTCACTTAGAATTATAAGTGGCCTCTAGTGGAAGGCTTCCTTGAAGCCTTTAAAATATCCATAACACCTTGAGAAAGTGTAAATCAGCAATTCTAACTCCTCAAGACCCAGGCCTTGAGATGGAGGATTTGAGGTCCGGATACCACACTCTCCCTGTGCACAGGCCAGCAAGTCGTGGACTCTGGGCAGGCTCAGGCAGGGTGGACTGTCAAGGACAGAAGCAGAGGTACCAGGGCTGTCTGGCCCAATCTGGGGCAATCAGAATCACTTTGCAGGGTTGAGATCTGATTTTCACTAGCACCCTGAAAAGAAGAGGAAAGGGGAAAGGCATACAGGAACTTCCCTTCAGTCCAACAGAAAGGCATCCAGAGGGACTGAGCCCAGCACTGGAGGCCTGCAACAAAATAGAGGAAGTTGGTGGTTGTCTGGGGCTGCGAAAAGATCTATCTGAGGGTGCCCCATCTGGCAAAGACAGACCCCAGCACCTGTGGATTCAGAGCCCATTCGTGATGGCCCTGAGAAATTCTGCTGAGGGCATCCACCAGGACATTGTCCTTCCCTGGGAGATGAACTGCTATCAGGGAGGTGTTCAGGGAGTAAGCCAGAGACCACAACTTAATTGCTTCGTGCACAAGGCTGAAGACCGAGTGCCCCTTGCTTGTTGATGTACCACATTGTGGTGGTGTTGTCTGTCCTGACTTGGACCACTTTGTTCTGGACAGAAACTGAAAACACCAAGAGCTAAAGACAGCTCTGAGTTCCAAAAGATTGATGGGGCAGAGATTCCTGAGGAGACCACCCCCTGAGTGGACAGGTCGCCTCAGTGAGCTCCCACCCCTAACAGGGAGGCATCCATGGTGAGGGTGAGGGAGGAAATGGGAATGAAGGAACCCCTTGTCTTAGATTGCTTTGGTCCTGCCACCAGTGGAGGGCCAGGATCAGGAGTTTGAGTCACTGGGACCAATTTGGTAAGGGGGTCCTTCCTTTGAGACCAATAGGCCCTCAAATGGAACTGAATGTCCCTCATCTGGAATCTTGCTCCTTGCACTACAGCTGTGGAAGCAGCCATGTGCCCCAGGAGTTGCAGAAAATGCCTTGCTGGTCGAGAGACTCACAGGGTAAAGGAGGATGCCAGGGCCATGAGTCTGTCTACCCTTTCCGAGGAAGAAATGCCCTGGCTAACTTTGTGTTCAATTCTGCACCTATGAAAGTTAGGACCTGATCTGGTTCCAGAACTGACTTTGTAAATTTAGCAGGAATCCCAGGAAGTGAGAAGTTGCTGGGTGACTTGCAAGTGGATTTTACCTGACCTGGAGACTGACCCACAATGAGCCAGTCGTCCAGGTAGGGAAACACAGCAACCCCTTGCCTTCTTAAGTGAGCCACTACCACAGCGAGACATTTGTGAATACCCTTAGGCCCAGAGAGTAGGCGAAGCATTGCCTGAACTGGTAATGGCCTGAGGGCAGTTCGAACCTGAGGTACTTTCGGTGAGAAGGCCTAATCAGGACATGAAAATAGGGCATCCTTGAGGTCCAGGGAAGCTAGCCAGTCCCTGGCCTTTAGAGAAGGCAATATCATTGCCAGAGTCAACATTCTGAACTTTGGTTTCAAAAGATGCTTGTTCAGGTACCTTAAATCTAGAATGAGCGCCATTCTCCTGTCTTTTGGGGTAAGAAAATATCTTGAATAAAGCCCTTGCCCTGATGGCAAGGAGGAACCCTTTCCACTGCTTTGCAGTCCAGAAGAAGAAACCTCTGCTTCCAAAGCAAGGGCTTCTGAAGGATTGCAGGTGGAAAATGTCTGGCTCTCATCTTTGGAAAGTGTTTGAAGCTGAGAACCAGACCCTGGCTTATTACCTCAGAACCCATCTGTCCGAGTTAAGGACAGCCAGTTCTGGCTGAAATAAACCAACCTGCCCCACTGGTACAGGAGAATCGGCCCCTGGGCACCCCATCAGGGTGCCTGCTTAGCAGCAGCCTTAGGCTGAGGGGAGGGGCACGGTTTACTTGTGCCTCGTCTACCCCTGCCTCTGAAGAAACCCCTCTGCGAACAGCAGAGGAGGCTTGAAATTGGTAAAGGCCTGCCCCTACCTCTGGGAGCATGCCTTTGTGGCGTGGCATGCCTCTCCTTAGCCTGGGCACTTTTGTAGGTAGTTCTGTATTCATCCATCTTTTTCATATAGTTTTCTGTTTGTTCCCAAACAGAGAGTTTCCTACTACAGGAAAATCCATAGCCTTTGACTGAGTATCTTGGGACAGATTAGTGCATCTGAGCCATGCCAACCTCCACGAAAGCTACAGAAGTGCCATGACCCTAGAGGAGACATCATTAACATCAACAGCAGTATGAAATTGAACTTTAGAGGCTTCAATGCCATCAGCAGCCACCTGTTCCAATTCACTAGCCAGCTGGCCATGGGCCTGCTTGGCTAACTACCATATTGTGTCCCACCTAGATTTCTGATATCTAGCTACATAAGCCATATAATTTGCCTGCCTGAGTCCCAAAAGAAGCTGCCATATACTGTTTTTTGCCATGGCATCAATCTTCCTGGAATCTTTATCAGGAGGATGTGAGGCCAGGGAATATTAGCCTGTCACAGGCTGCAGCTTGTACCACACCTACATGACTACACTGTTCAGTGAGGAAGTCTGTATCAGAGCCTGACAAAGTATACCTTCTGTCCATTTTTATCTACAGGAGGGACAGAATGAGGATTTTTAAAATCTTTGTTGTTTGCTTCCTAAATGACTTATGCAAAGGAATAGACAACCTCCTAGACTCTGGTATATCCATCATTTCTACATAATCAGGCTCCTCTTGTTTCATCCACAGCCTCCTCTAAAGGAAGCTGGAGGGTTTCTGCAACCTTTTGTAAAACATACAATGAGAGGGGACTCAGACAGAATAGGAGGAGATTCTAAGGTCTGTCTGGAGAAATGTCCGTTCAATGGGCACGTCCAGACCCTCCCAGCCACACACACATATTGATCAATTCCTCCTCCCCTTGTGGTTCATAAAATCCTCAACATCATACTCCTGAACCACTGGAACTGAATGAACCAACCTTTTACCAACTGTTGGTGGTCTGACAGGTCCCTGAGACAGTGACTGGACAATCTGAAAGGCTTTAGCTATCTCTGCAGCAGTTGGAGACACAATTTTGGACCCAAACCTACTGATTCTTGTCTTTTTAACTGGGACTGGTTCCTCTGAACCAGCCTTCCTTTTGCCCAAGAAGTCTCGCCCCTGGTCAGAGGGCACTCCCTCTGGTCCAGTGGGTGCTGGACCGGGCTGGCCATCGGGTCAGCGACTTTTTGGCCTCTCGTTCGAGCCGCCCAATCTCTTCTCCAGGGTGGCTGCAGGAAATTTTTACACCTGGCAGTCTGAAAGGAGTGGTCAGCCCCAGACAATAGACACAGTGGTGTGTGGGTCAGCCTTGGCAAAGGCTTCCCACAGACATCACAGTGTTGAAACCCAGTGGGCCGGTTTTCTTTTGGGTTTCTCAGACATAATGCCAGCCTATCCAAACTTGCCCTTTGATGGCAGTGCCAGGAAAGACACCCTTATCGGTTCCTAACCGTGTCACGGGTATTTGAAAAACCTATAAATATTCAGGTTTTTTAGAACCGATAAGAACCGGAACCGCACTCTAAAAACCCAACCAACACTTTAAAATGTTGAAATAAGCAAACCGATCGGTTCAAACCGAACCGATAATTAACTTTCCACAAGACTTTAAATTTCGTGCTACGGTTTACCAGATAGAGCTTTTAACTCGAAATGCGGTAAAATAATAAATTTGCGGTTAAATGAACGAAAAATACTACGCTGAACCTAGAGAATGAACCGAGCTGAAGGAGCTGATCTCGGAGCGACTGTTCAGTGAAGCTGAGTAAAAGACTGACAGTTTCATTTGAAACTTGCCAGATAGAGCTTTGGCACAGCGCCCTCGCGCTGTAGAACTCCAGATCCTCTGGAGTTAACTCCTTCCTCTCCGGGGCAGTTCAGCTGCAGTGGCTGACTGCTTTTGTTATAATATAGCAAGACTTCATGGTGTTTGAAAAACAGTTTTCCAAGTTAGGTACTTAAGCTCTGCAGAAGACAGAGGTTCAAAAGGGTGCATTAACTGAAGCAATGCAAACATTAAGGTCCCAAGCAGGGGCCGGTTCCTAAAGGAGTATTAGTATGGAGTAATCTCTTAAAAACTTGGAAAACACAGGGATGAGAGGGAAAGAGGATGACTTTCCTGCTGACGACAAAAGCAGACATAGCTGCCAAATGAACTCTCTGGGTAGCTGGTCTGAGACCCAAGGAATTGAGATGTACCATGTAATCTAACAAAATGGGCAATTCAGCATATTCTGGGAAATATTTTTCCCAGCACACCAAATGGAAAACCTTTTCCATTTAGAACTATAAGTAGCCCTAGTGGAAGGCTTTCTGGAAGCCTTTAGGATCTCAAGAACACCCTGAGAGAGGTGTAAATCAGCAAACTCTAACTCCTCAAGAGCCAGGCCTTGAGGTTGAGGGATTCGAGGTCCGGATACCAAACCCTTCCCTGGGCACAAGTCAACAGATTATGATTCCTGGGGAGGCACAGGGGAAGATGGACTGTCAGAGACAGAAGGAGTGGGTACCAGGGCTGCCTGGCCCAATCCGGGGCAATCAGAATCACCCTGCAAGGCTGAGATCTAATTTTGACTAGTACTTTGAATAGGAGAGGAAAGGGGAGGCTATTAGGAACTTCCTCCCAATCCAAAGAAGGGCATCCAGGGTTCTGGGTCCAGCACTGGAGAGCCTGCAACAGAACAGAGGAAGTTTGTGATTGTCTGGGGCTGCAAAAGATATATCTGAGGATGCCCCACCTGGCAAAAACTATCCCCAGCACTTGAGGATCCAGGGACCATTCGTGATGGCCTGGGGAAATCCTGCTGAGGGCATCCGCTGGGACATTGTCCTTCCCTGGAAGATGAACTGCTATGAGGGAAGTGTTCGGGAATAGGCCAGAGACCACAACTTCATTGCCTCGGTGCACAAGGTCAAGACCGAGTGCCCCCTGTTTGTTGATGTACCACATTGTTGTGGTGTTGTCTGTTCTGACTTGTATCACCTTGTCGTGGACAGATGCAGAAATAGCTGAAGAGCTAAAAGACAGCTCTGAGTTCCAGCAAATTGATGTGGAGCAGAGATTCCTGGGGACCAAACTCCTGAGTGGAAAGGTCGCATGTGGGCTCCCAACCCAGAAGGAAGCATCTGTAGTGAGAGTCAAGTCGTGAGAAGGGAAATGAAGGGACCCCCTTTAAATTGCTCTGATCCTGCCACCACTGGAGAGCTAGGATCAAGGTTCAGTCACTGGGACCAACTTGGAAGGGGGTCTCTTCTCTGAGACCAAAAGGTTCTCAGGTGAAACTGAATGTCTCTCATCTGAAATCTGGCTCCCTGCACAACAGCTGTGGATGCAGCCATGTGCACCAGGAGCTGCAGAAAGTGTCTTGCTGGTCGAGAGACCTGCAGAGTGAAGGAAGAGGCCAGAGCCACTTAATTCCTTACCTTTCTGGGGAAGAAAGGCTCTGGCTAGCTTTGTGTCCAATTCTGCCCCTATAAAGGTGAGTACCTGGACTGGTTCCAGAACTGACTTTGTAGATTTAGCAGAAAACCCAGGGAGGTGAGAAGCTGCTGGGTGACCTGCAGGTGAGATTTTACCTGTTCTGGGACTGGCCTACAATGAGCCAGTCGTCAGATAGGGAAAACAGCAATCCTCTGCCTCCTTAAGTGGGCCACTGCCACTGCTAGACACTTTGGAATACCCTTGGAGCAGAGGTAAGGCCGGGGGGCATTGCTCTGAACTGGTAATGACCTGAGGCAGTTCGAATCTGAGGTACTTCGATGGGATCTTCTGATTAGGACATGGAAATAGGCATCTTTGAGGTCCAGGGAGGCTAGCCAGTCCCCTGGCCTTGGGAAAGGTAAAATCATTGCCAGAGCTACCATTTTGAACTTTGGTTTCAAAGATGCTTGTTCAGATATCTGAGATCTAATATGGGCCGCCATTTTCCTGTCTTTTTGGGGTAAGGAAGTATCTGAATACAGACCCCTGCCCTGATGCAGGAGGAACCCTTCTACTGCTCTGAGAGCTAACAGGGATGAGACCTCTGTTTCAGAGCGAGGGTCTCTGAAGCACTTGCAGGTAGAAAAAGTCTGCTTCTCAACTTGGGAAACTTTTGAAGCTGAGAACCAGACCCTGGCTTACTACTCCAGAACCCACTTGTCTGAGGTTAAAGAAGCCCAATTCTGACTGAAGTAAGCCAGCCTGCCCCCACTGGTACAGGAGAACGCCCTGGGCACCCCATCAGGGTGCCTGTTTCGCTGGAGCTTTTAGGCTGGGGGTGTGGAGGTCTGCCCACCCCGCCTGCCCCTGCACTCTGAAGAAGCCCCTCTGAGCATAGGCAGAGGAGGCCTGAGTCTGGTAGAAAGGCCTGTGAAAAGGCCTACCCCTACCCCTGGGGGCATGCCTTTGAGGAGTGGCTTGCCGCTCCTTAGCCTGGACACTCTTGTAAGTAGTCCTATATTCATCCATCTTCTTCATGTAAGTCTCTGTCTGCTCTCCAAACAGAGAATTTCCCATCACAGGAAAATCCATAGCCTTAGTCTGGGTATCCTGTGACAAACTAGTACACCTGAGCCAGGCCAATCTACGAAAAGCTACAGATGTGGCCATGACCCTAGAGGAAACATCATTAACATCCACAGCAGCATGAAACTGAACCTTAGAGTCTTCAATGCCATCAGCAGCCACCTGTTCTAGTTCACTAGCCAGCTGGCCATGGGCCTGCTTGGCCAATTGCATAACAGTATCCCATCTAGATTTCTGATACCTAGCTACATAAGCCATATGAAAAAATTACTCACCTTAGTAATTGCTTTTCTTCTCATGGAGTCTTGCTATATTAGGACTTATTGCAGTTAGCCACTGCACTTGAACTGCCCCGGAGAGGAAAGAGTTAACTCCAGAGAATCTGGAGTTCTAAAGCGCGAGGGCGCTATATCAAAGCTCTATCTGGGCAGTTTCAAATGAAACTGTCAGATCTTTACGAAGCTAACACTAAGCAACAAGTCTGTGTGGAAAGCTCTACACTAGGCAAATGGCTACCTACTAGTAGTAATAACAACAATAGAAACAACAATAACAATAATAAGAATGAATAATGGTATTATTAGTTTTCCCCCCTGACAAGCACTATTAGGAACCCCCTTTCCCCCAAAGACTCAAGTCCAGGAAGGGGGCCAACAAATCACTCAACCAGAAAACCCTAGTTCCCTAACCCTAAATAAAAGAGGGTGAAGGGAAGAACAACAATGGCATGACACAGTGCTTGCACTAATTTGCCACCCACCCCAGTAGAAGTTCTGAGAGGGGCAGGTTGTTGGTGGTCGTACTGATAGCAAGACTCCATGAGAAGAAAAGCAATTACTAAGGTGAGTAATTTTTTCTTCAAACACCATGAAGTCTTGCTATATTAGGACTTATTGCAGATTACACAGCAGTACCTCCATGGAGGAGGGTCAGAACCTACTTAGGAAATAGGCTCTGAAGCACAGCTGTGCCAAAAACGAGCATCTCTCCTGGACTGAAATCAGGGAATAATGTTGTAAAAGTGTGAACTGTCTTCAAGTAACAGCTTGACAGATTTCCAGAATGGGAATATCTCTAGCAAGCCGCTAGAGAGATGCAGCTGTACACCTGGTGGAGTGAGCCCTCAGTCCTGAGGGGGGCTCTCCTACCTAGTCTTTGATAACAAAAATGGATACAAGAGACAATCCACCTTGCAATTGTCCTCTTAGTGGCAGGTTCCCTTTGCCAACCTCGCCCTAGGTAAGGAAGAGTTGGAGGGATTCAAACCTGTGACCCTTGGTGCATTACAAATAGTAGCATAAGGCTCTTTTGACGTCCAAGCTGTGCAGTCTCCTCTCACCTGAGGAAGAATGCTCAGTGAAAAATCCTGGAGAGAGATGGATTGGTTCAGGTGGAAACCTGAAACCACTTAGGACAATCCTGTGTTAGTCCTAGGGACTGTCTTATCCCTGTGGGAGAGAAAATCTTCTTCCACTGCCAGGGCCTGTAGTTCACTTATGCGCCTGGCAGAAGTGGAACCACCAGAAAAAACATTTTCCAAGTGAGAAGCCTGAGCTCTGCTGGGGACAGAGGGTCCAAAGGGTTTATTAACTGAGCACGTAAACATTCGGCTCCATGCGTGAGCTGGTTCCTGAAAAAGGAGGGTTGGTGAAGCAACCCCTTAAAAAACTTGGAAAACACAGGTTGAGAAGAAAGGAAGCAGGCTTCCTGCTTGCAGAAAACAGAGACGGCTGCCAAAGGAACCCTTAAGGTAGCTGGCCTAAGACCTAAAGAATTTAAATGGACCAAAAGTCCAGAAAATGGGCAGATAAGCAGACTGTGGTATAATCTGCTTCTCAGCGCACTCAGACTGAAAACCTGTTCCACTTAGAATTGTAAGTGGCTCAGTGAAAAGCTCCTTGAAGCCTTTAAATATCCGGCGATAATTCCTGGAAAAAGGTAAAATCAGCAAATTCTAACTCCTCAAGAGCTGCCTTTGAGAAGGAGGAATTTGAGGTTCGGATACTACACCTCCCCTTGTGCAAAGGCCAGTAAGTCGTGGACTCTGGGCAAGCTTGGGTAGGGTGGACTGTCAAGGACAGAGACAATGGGTACCAGGGCTGTCTGGCCCAGGCTTGGAACAATCAGGAATCGCTTTGCAAGGCTGAGATCTGATTTTTACTAGTACACTGAAAGAAAGGGAAAAGGGAGGAAAGGTGAACAGAAACTTCCCTTTCCAATCCAAGTGAAAAGCGTCCAGGTGGGCTGATCCCAGCACTGGAGGCCTCAACAAAACAGAGAAAGTTAGTGGTTATCTGGGCTGGCGAAAAGATCTATCTGAAAATGAGCCCCCATCTGGCAAGGGCTGAACCCAGCACCTGAGGATTCAGAGCCCAATCGTGATGGCCCTGAGAATCCTGTTGAGGGCATCTGCCAGGGCATTGTCCTTCCTGGGAGGTGAACTGCTATCAGGGAGGTGTTCAGAGGAGTAAGCCAGAGACCACCACTTCATTGCTTGTGCACAAGGCTGATGACCGAGTGCCCCCTGCTGTTGATGTACCACATTATTGTGGTGTTGTCTGTCCTGACTTGAACTACCTTGTTCTGGACAGAAGCTGAAAAACTCCTAAGAGCTAGAAGACAGCTCTGAGTTCCAAAAATTGATGTGGAGCAGAGATTCCTAGGGAGACCACACTCCCCTAGTGGACAGGTCGCCTAAGCGAGCTCCTCACCCTAACAGGAGCATCCGTGGTGAGGGAATGAAGAGGACCCCTAGTTTTAGATTGCTTTGATCCTGCCACAGTGTAAGGCCAGGATCAGGGATGGGTCACTAGAACCAATTTGGAAAGGGAATCCTCCTTTGGGACTAATAGGCCCTCAGATGGAACTCAGTAATGTCCCTCATCTGAATCTTGCTCCTGCACTACAGCGCGGAAGCAGCCATGTGCCCTAGTAGTTGTAGCAAATGCTTTGCTGGTCAAGAGACTCTAGAGAGTAATGGAAGATGCCAGGGCAAGAGACTGCCTACCCTTTAGAGGGGAGAAATGCCCTGGCTAACTTTGTGTTCAACTCTGCACCTATGAAAGTTAGTACCTGAACTGGTTCTGAGAACTGACTTTGGTAAATTCAGCAGGAATCCCAGAAAGGTGAGAAGCTGCTGGGTGACTCTGCAAGTGGGATTTTACTTGATCTGGAGACTGACCTACTAAGAGCCAGTCATCCAGGAAAGGAAACAAAGCAATCTCTCTTCCTTTTAAAAGAGCCACTACCACAGCTAGAATTCTTGAATACCCTTGGCGCAGAGGTAAGGCAGAAGGGCATTGCCCTGAACTGAAAGTGGCCTGAGGGTAACCTGAGGTACTTTCGGGTGAGAAGGCCTGATCAAGACATGAAAAATAGGCATCCTTGAGGTCCAGAAAAACTAGCTGCCCTGGCCTCAGCCAGAGTTAACATTTTAACTTTGTTTTCAAAAGATGCTTGTTCAGGTACCTTAAATCTGAGATGGGCCGTCAATCTCCTGCCTTCTATAGGTTAAGAAAGTATCATGAGCACAGCCCCTGCCCCGGTGGCAAGGAGGGACCTTCTACTGCTTTGCAGTTCAGAGGAGAAGAAACCTCTGCTCCCAAAGCAAAGGATTCAGAGGATTTGCAGGTGGACCTGTCTGGCTCTCATCTTTGGAAACTGTTTGAAGCTGAGAACCAGACCTATTACTTCCAGAACCCACTTGTCCAAGTTAGGGACACAGTTCTGGCTGAAATAAAAACCAACCTGCCCACTGGTATAGGAGAATCGGCCCTGGGCACCCCATCAGGGTGCCTGCTTGGCATAGTCTTAGGCTAAGGGAGGGGACGTTTACTTGTGCCCCGCCTTCTCTGCCTCTGAAGAGACCCTCTGGCGAAAGCAGAGGAGGCCTGAGCCTCTACCTGGGCACTTTTGTAGGTAATCATCCATGTTTTCATATAGCTTTCTGTTTGTTCCTCAAACAGAGAATTACCCACAACAAGAAACAAACCCATAGACTTTGACAGAGTATCTTGGGACAGATTAGTGCATCTGAGCCATGCCAACCTCATGGAAAGCTACAGAAGTGGTCATGACCCTAGAGAAACAAGATTAACACCAACAGCAGTATGAACTTGAACTTAGAGGCTTCAGTGCCATTAGCAGCCACCTGTTCAACCCGCTAGCCAGCTGGCCATGGGCCTGCTTGGCTAACTGCAATACCGTCCCACCTAGATTCTCGAAATCTAGCCACATAAGCCATACAACTTGCCTGTCTGAGTCCCACAGAAGCTGTCATATACTGTTTTCTTTGCCATGGCATCAATCCTCCTGGAATCCTATTCAGGAGGATGAGGCCAGGGACTAGCCTTGACACAGGCTGCAGCTTGTACCACACCTACATGACTACACTGCTCAGTGAGGAAGTCTGTAACAGAGCCTGACGGATACACCTTCTGTCCATTTTTTATCTTACAGGAGGGACAGAAAGAAGAATCTTATAAAATCTTAGTTGTTTACTTCCTAAATGACTTATGCAAAGGAAAGACAACCTCCTAGCCCATCATTCCTACATAATCAGGCTCCCTTTACTCATCCATAGCCTCCCTAAAGGAAGCTGGGGGATTCTGCAAGCTTTTTTGTAAAACATAAACTGAGAAAGGGACTCAGACAGAATAGGAGGAGATTCTAAAAGTCTGTCTGAGAAATGTCCGCTTCAGTGGGCACGCTCCAGACCTACCAGCCACACATGTATTGATCAATTTTCCTCCTCCCACTCCTGTGGTTCATAACAATTCCTCAACATCATAAACCTGAACCACTGGAACTGAACGAGCCACCTTTTACCAACTGTAGATGGTTCGGACAGGACCTAGAAACAGTGACTGGACAATCTGTATGGCTTAACTACTCCTGCAGCAGTTGGAGAGACAATCTTGGACCTCAAACCTACTGATTTCTCTGTCATATTCTTATTTTTTTTTTTTTTTTTTTTTAAACTGGTTCCTCTGAACCATCCTTTTGCCGAGGAAGTCTAGCCCTGGTCAGAGGGCATCCTCTGGTCCAGTGGGTACTGGACCGGCTGGCCATCCGGTCAGCGGACTTTTGGCCAATAGTTCCCTGAGCTGGCCCTATCTCTTTCAGGGTGGCTGCAGAGAAATTTTAAACACCTGGCAGTCTGACAGGAGGTGGTCAGCCTCAGACAATAAACACAAGTGGTGTTGGACAGCCTTGCAACGGCTTCCCCACAGCATCACAGTGTTGAAACCCAGTGGCCCGGGTTTTCTTTTGGGTTTCCCAGATATAATGCCAGCTCAACCAAAACTTGCCTTTTATGGTCAGGTATTAGGAAGACACCCTTATCGGTTCCTAACCGCTTTCACGGGTATTTGAAAAACCCTATTTAAAATCAAGGTTTTTAGAACCGATAAGAACCGGGTACCGCCTCTAAAAGCCCAAAACTTTAAAACGTTAAAATAAGCAAACCGATTGGTTCAAACCGAACCGATAACTAAATTTCCACAGACTTTTCATTTTGTACTTACGGTTTACTAGATAGAGCTTTAACCGAAATGCGTAAAATAATTACTTTTTTATGGTTCAAATGAACTAAAATACTCGCTTGACCGACCGAGCTGAAGGAGCTGATCTCCGGAGTGACTGTTCAGTGAAGCGGAGTAAAGAATCTGACAGTTTCATTTGAAACTGCCCAGATAGAGCTTTGGTATAGCGCCCTCGCACTTTAGAACTCCAGATTCTCTGGAGTTAACTCTTTCCTCTCCGGGGCAGTTCAAGTGCAGTGGCTAACTGCAATAAGTCCTAATATAGCAAGACTTCATGGTGTTTGAAAATTTGCTTGCCTGAGTCCCAGAGAGGCTGCCATATACTGTTTTTTTGCCATGGCATCAATCTTCCTGGAATCCTTGTCAGGAGGATGTGAAGCCAAGGGAATATTAGCTTTATCACAGGCAGCAGCCTGAACTACCCCCACATGACTGCATTGCTGAGAAAGGAATTCTGTATCAGGGCCTGACAATGTATACCTTCTGTCCATCTTTTATCTACAGGAGGCACAGAATTAGGAGCTTTAAAATTTTAATTGTTTGTTTCCTAAAAGACTTATGTAAAGGAATAGACAATCTCCTAGACTCTGGAATATCCATAATTTCTACAAAATCAGGCTCCTCTTGCTCATCCACAGCCTCTTCTAAAGGAAGCTGGAGGGTTTCAGCAACTTTTTTATAAAACATAAAATGAGATGGGGACTCAGACAGCATGGGGGAGATTCTAAAGGTCTGTCTGGGGAGATGTCCGGTTCAATGGGCACACCAGACCTTCCTAGCCACATTCATACTGTTCATAATCCTCCTCCTCCCCTCCCGTTCATAAAATTCCTCAATATCATAATCCTGAACCACTGGGACCAGACGAACCGACCTTTTCCAGATAGTGGTGGTCGGACGGACCATGAGACAGTGACTGGACAATTTGTATGGCTTTTGCTATATCTCTGCAGCAGTTGGAGAAGGAATTTGGACTCCAGACCTGCTGATTTTCTTGTTTCTTTACTGGAATTGGTTCCTCAGAACCAGCTTTTCTTTTGCCCGAGGAAGTCTGGCCCTGGTCAGAGGGCATCCTCTGGTTCGGGCTGGCACCGAACGGGCTGGCCATCCGGGTCAGCGGACTTTTGCTCTCTCATTCCCTGAGCCTGCCCAATCTTTTTTCCAGGGTGGCTGCGGGAAATTCTTACATACCTGGCAGTCTGACTGGAGGTGGTCAAACCCCAGACAATAAACACATGTGGTGTGTGGGTCAGCCTTGGCAAAGACTTCCTCACAAACATCACAGTGTTGAAACCCAGTGGGCCCGGTTTTTCTTTTGGGGTTCTCAGACATAATGCCAGCCTAACCAAAACTTCTGCCTTTAACGGCAGTGCCAGGAAGACACCCTTATCGAGTTCCAACCGTGTTTACAGGTATTGGAAAACCGTAATAAACCGCTTTTAGAACCCGATAAGAACCGGGAATCACATCTAAAACAGTAACTTTTAGTTTTAAATGAGTTTTAAACCCACTGATCGGTTCAAAACCAACCCGATAACTTACAAGTTCCACACAGACAAAACCTTCTATTTACTTACGGTTACCACAGATAGAGCTTGAACCAAACTGTTTTGCGTGTTAAATAAAACTATTCTCGTTAAATCCAACCGAGAAAAACACTTTTTAAACCGAAATGAACCGAGCAGAAGGAGAAATCTCGAGTGACTGTTCACTGAGGCAGAGTAAAGAATCTGACAGTTCAAGTTTGAAATGACACAGATAGAGCTGCTCTCATGCCAAAATTCTATTTTGGAATGGTTTTAACCATTTCACTCCGGGGCAGTTCTAGAGCTGGATCAAACTGCTAATGTCTATAATATAGCAAGACTTCATGTTGTTTGAAACAACGTTTTCCACGACAGAAAACGCAGCTCGCAATCTGCGGTAGGTTCAAAGGGGGGAAGCGTGAGTTGCTCCAGGACAAAGAGCAAGTCCCATGGAGGCACTGGGTCCTTAATGGCCGGCCTAAGGTGTAACACCCCTCTCAAGAATTCTCGACAGGCATCCAATTGTGCCACTGTGTGCTGTCCCACCGGGAGGTGATAAGCTGAAATGGCACAGAGGTGCACTTTAATAGAGGAGCAGGCGAGACCCGAATGGAAAAGGGAGAGCAGGTACTCTAACACCGCTTTCACCGACAACCTAAAGGGAAAGGCCGTGCTACGACCATAGACAAAAAGGCGCCATTTCATGGCATATGTCGCATGTGTTGCTCGGCTTTCTGGCTGCAGAAAGGACTTCCGCAACCTCTTGCGAGACCCGTGAACAAGATGGCTATGTCTCTAGAGTCATGTGCAGGTTCAGTGAGCGTAAGCCCGGTGGATCAGTGAACCTTCTCCTGAGACAAGAGGTGGGAGCTGAATGGCAAAGGGAGTGGAGGTTCCCGGGACAGCTGAATTAGCAAAGGGAACCAGATCTGCCTGGGCCAGAAAGGGGCCACCAAGATCATTGTTGCATGCTCCTTGCGCAGTTTGAGAAGAACTCTCTGGATCAATGGGAAGGGAGGGAAAGCGTAGAGGAATCTGTCCGCCCAGGAGAGGGACAACGTCTCTCGCCAGAAAACACCAGGCCCTGGATCTAGCGAGCAAAAATTGGGCAGTTTTGCATTGGATGGGGAAGCGAACAAGTCCAATTCTGGAGTTCCCCATCGAAGAAACAGATCCTCTGCTACCACCTGGAGAAGTTCCCACTCGTGGACTCTGGCCTGGGAGCGACTCAGGCTGTCTGCAATTGTGTTGTCCACCCCGGGAACATGTACTGTGATCAGGTTCGCGCCGTGTCGGATTACCCAATCCCACACCCTCATGGCCTCCCTGCAAAGGGGGTAAGAGTGTGCGCCTCCTTGTTTGTTGAGTAATAATCACCCCGTGTTGTCTGTCTGAAGCAGGGAGTACTGCGGGATCTCTGACTGAAATGCCTGCAGGGCATAAAGGACCGCCCTCATCTCTAGGACGTTGATATGGAGGTGGGCCTCCAGAGGGGTCCACGTACCCTGGGACTTCACCCCGTCCAGGTGTGCTCCCCACCCTAGACCTGAGGCGTCTGTGGTGAGGATTACCTCCGGGGACGGCGCTATAAATGCAATGCCCATAGAGAGTGTCCCTGGGTCTAGCCACCACTGCCACTCTCGAATCGCGGTGTTCGTGATTCTGACCGGATGCTGCATGTGGTCTTGCCTTTGGTCCCATTGCACCTTGAGCATCCACTGAGTTACTCGCATGTGGAGCCTTGCGAAAGGGACAGTAGGAATGGCTGCAGCCATGTGTCGAAAGCAAGGACCGACCTGGCTGGGGTGGTCTTGTTGGTAAAGCTCCCTGATGAGGGATCTGATGCGCTCCACTCTGCCGTCTGGAAGAAATGCTCTTCCCTGAACGTGTCTAGTACTGCGCCTATGAACTGCAGTTTCTGCGACGGTACCAGGAGAGACTTCTCATGGTTGATTAGGATACCCAGAGATCGAAACAAGTCCTGGGTGCTCTGGATCGCCTGTAACAATGCCTCTCTGGAGGCGGCCATGAGAAGCCAATCGTCCAGGTACGGGAACACATAATGGCCCTGTTTCCTTAGAGACACTGCCACGACTGCCATGCATTTGGTAAAGACCCTGGGTGCTGATGACAGCCCGAATGGAAGGGCTCGGAACTGAAGATGATGGCCGAGAAACTCGAAGCTCAGGAACCTCTTATGGCTTGCTATAGGGATGTGCAGGTAAGCGTCCTGCATATCTAGAGCGCTAAAAAGGCGCCCTGCTTCAGCATGGCAATAAGACCCGGAAGAGTTACCATGTGGAATCTTTTGTAGGCGACCGACAAATTGAGGTCGCTGAGGTCCAGAATCGGACGGAGGTCCCCTCTCTTCTTTGGAACCAGGAAGAAGTGGGAATAGTATCCATGTCCTCTCTGGTTCTCTGGGACGTACTCTCGCTCCTTTGCAGGAGTCGCAGTACTTCTTGTCTGATCAATGACTTGTGCTGACCCGGGTACCGGGAGACCAACGGAGGCCTCGAGGGTGGCTTTTCCGTGAATTCTGTAAAGTGGCCTCTTCCGACCAACTGTAGAACCCACCTGTCAGTGGTTATAGTCTGCCATCCTGGCAGGAAATTCACAATGCGACCCCTGACCATGACGTCCCATTGATCCTGAGGGGTAGGGGCCGGGAAGGAGTCAGGCTGTGGCGGCTGAGGGGCCCGCTAGCTGGACCGGCTTAGGAGTGTGCTGGCTTCGACCTGCGGGTTGTTTTCCCTGGGCTCTACGAAAACCGGAGCCCCTCTGTTGTGGAACGGGGCGGGACTGTTGTCTCTGCGTCCGTCCACGAAATCGGCTTTGGTTCCTATGAAAGGAACTAAGCTTGGGTCGGTACATGGCCTGAACCGACCTCACCGCCTTCCCGGCCTCTTGGAGTTTGGTAATTATCTTCTCTGAGGGTTTACCAAACAAAACTTCTCCTTGAATGGGGCGTCCATGATGTTTTTCTGGACGTCCGGGGTAAAACTGGAGACACGGAGCCAAGAGTGCCTCCGGAGGCATACGCCTGAAGCTGCTGCTCTAGCCGAGGAGTCGTACGCGGCTCGTAGCACCTGGTTTCCCACGTCTGAACCCGTACGGAGGAGCTGCAACATCTCCTCCTTCTGCTCACCTTCCGGCAATTTCTCAGCCGCATCCAGACCCTGCTCCCATAGGGCATTTTGGAACTGCACCATGTGGGTCAAATAATTCAGGGATCTGATGGCGCAGGTAGCGGAAGCATACGTGCGCCTACCCATGGCGTCCAGCTGCTTGGACTCTGGGTCCGGTGGCAGGGTGCTCAGATGTTGCGGTCTCTGGGACCGGTCATGAGAGGCTGTTATGACCAGAGAGTCGGCCTGAGGATGCTGAGTCAAGTACTGGTCTTCTCTTGGAGCCTTGTACAAGCGGTCAGCTTTCTTCGGCATCGCCGGGAGCGAATGTGGACGCTTCCACGCTGCCTTGGTGACGTCCATGAAAGTGTCTACCAAGGGTGGCACCACCACAGGCTTGGTGTCCTTCTGCCGAAGATACTTCGCAAGTCGTAGCCTTTCGGGGTCTAACTCTTCCGCATCCCATCCCATGTTCTCTTGGGTGTGTCTCATGATATCCGAGAACGAAGGGTCATCTGGAGGAGACTCTGGCAGCTCACGTGGGTCCGGAGAAGGGATGGAGAGGGGAGATGGGGATCTAGATGTTGAAAACTCTGATCCCGTGTCCTCCGTCGAAGGCGAATGGCGGCGTCTTCTGGGTCTCTTGGGACTGGGTGACCTAGAAGAGGATCTGGACGGAGGTCTCCTTTTATCTAGTCTCCCCCTTGGAGGGGTCCTGGGCTCCGGAGGAGGTAGCAACGGCCTGCAGACCCAGATGGAGCAGGCGCAGGAACGGAGGAGCAGCGGCCAGTCCGAGCGCCGGTGGGCCGGTCGTCAGGACCCAGCGTCGGCTCCACAGGGGGCTCGGGTTGCGGCAAGGGTTCCCTGGGAGTCTCGACAGGACCGGGGTCGCCCGTCTGGTCCTCGGGCTGGGTTAACTCCTCAGTGATGGTCTCCTGACCGGCGTGGGAGTCCTCTTCTCAATAGGGCGGCGCGGTCCCTCTACCGGCGTCCAGTGATAGTAGAGCCTGGCAGCCAGCGGTCTTCTAACAGACGATGGCTCTGGGGACCTGTGGCGAGAGGCGGCCATCGGACAACCGGCATCGGGTCCAGTGGCCTCTTAAGTGAGGTGAGCGCCTTGGTTTTCCAGTGGAGAGGAGGAGGCAAGGAAGCAGACCTGACGTCGGGTTCAGAATGGCGGGAACCCGACTTGTGGTGATGGTGGCGATCCCCCGACTTAGCCAGGGCCTTGGAGGACGAGGAAGGCCTGGGAGTCTTGGCCTGAGAAGAGGATGAAGACTTTCTCACGCAGCGGGGAGGCTGAGAGCTGGCCGGAAGGAGGTGGTCGGACCTGGAGCCAGAGCTGCAGATCGGAGGCCCTAGGCAGGGGACCTGGAAGGGCCTTATCCTATGCTTCTCAGCATGCTTGCGGGCCTTCTGAAGAATCCCCTTGGAAGCCATGGTCTTGAGTTGCTCCTCTAGCAGGAATGCCTGTAGGGCCTTCTGGCGCGGATCCGGTTCTGCTGTTGAAACCCCAGCAAGGTGCAGGACCGGGTGTCGAGGTCTGGGCCTAGGCACGCGACACAGGCGAGTTGCGGATCCTTGAATGGGATCTGCTTCCCACAGGCGCGCCGAGGGGTGACCGGAGGTCGGAGAGGACATCAGAGAAAAACTGAACTCGAAGAGCGAATTTCCGTGAGAAGAAACACTTTCCACCAGCGTCCATGGCTAGAAACCAAACGAAGGGTCGAGACATGCAAGTCGACAGCAGGAAAGAACTGGGGAATCTGGCGGGACCGCCCCCTTATGTACTACGCCTGACGTCGGAGGCGGGACCGACGTTGGGGGCGGTCCCCGCTGAAGATAGCTAGCTAGAATTTTTCTGTGGGGTCCTGACGCCTGCCGGCTTCAGTCCTAATGGTGTAACCTGCTGCAAGAGCTGTGTCTCGAAGTAAGATCTGGTAATTGCTATTTTTCTTTTAAACTTAGATTGTGGGCTTTTAGTGACACTGTACTTTCTTTGTTGGCTTTACTTAGAATTGATTTTGGGCTGTTGAAAATTTAAAACGTAGTGGTGGTGTATTTCTGTGCTGTCTTTAATTGCTGCAAATTTCCCCCCCTTCCCCAACTCTTAATTATATGCCCTGTTAAATCTGATTGACAGAAGCTAAACACAGGGTATAGTAAGGGGTGTGGAGTAGGAGGGGCATAAGGGGAAGAAGCCCACCTCAGCACAGAAGTGTTTTGACTCATTTATTTATTTATTGGTTTTTTCTTTTTTTTTTTTTTAAAAGAAAAGTATCTGAGGATCAGCGGCAGGATTTTTAGGACAGTAAAGTAATAAAAAGGGAACTAGGAGAGCTTCAGTAGCAGACAAGTAGTGGAATAGCAGTATAATTGCAGTATAATGTGGGGAGTGGTGCAATGCAGTGGCTGTGGGGCAGCCATATTCAGGCAGACCTTCTGGACACTGAGGTGCTGCCCTATCTGCATGCATCTCTCTGGACTGCGGGATGAGGTAGCCAGACTCAAAGCGGATGTAAACTGGGTCAGGAGTACCATCACCCCTATCCAGAGACCACCCAGTCCAATGCAACTGCCTCAAAGGATGCCGAGAATGAGGAGCACTTGGATGACAGTGGGCTCAGGGCGGGTTAGAGCGGTCAGGCAGAGGCACTTCCCAGATCCTATTCCACTCAAGAACTCATATGCCACACTGGCAAACGGGGACAACCAAATAGAGGTACCCAGAGAAGTGGAAGGAAAGGATGTGGAGAGTTAGCCAAGGAGGTGACCTCAGCAGGAAAGCAGTGGACCCCAGAGGAGGAGGCAGAATCCTGGTGGGGACTCCATCATAAGAGGATCCAGCTAGGAACACAGGAGGGGAGGACAGGGAGGTGAGGTGCCTACCAGGTGCCACGGCATGGAGGATGGAAGGAAGATCCTGGGGATCACTGGGAAGGCAAGGCAGGAGGGTGAGCTGGATGTCATTATCCACCTAGGTACTAATGACCTGGCAAATGGGAGCCAAAGAAGTTCAGGAAGAGTTTAGGAAATTGGGGAGGGTCTCAAGCAAGTAGCTACTTCTGTCACTTTCTCAAAGTACTACCTCCGAGAGGCAAGGAGAGCATGGGGTGCATGCACCAAGAACTTTAACTCATGGTTGGAGAACTGGTGCTGTGAGGAAGGTTTGGATTCATTGGTGACTGGGGACCCACCTGGAGGGATGGAGGTTTGTTCAAGCCTGACGGCCTGCATCCATCCTGGAGGGAATCAAGCACTCAATGATAAGTTTAAATGCTACATTGACAAGCATTTAAACTAGCAAATGGGGGTGGCAGGCCAGCAAGGAGGGTACCTACTGCTCACCCCCACAGCTAGCAGTGGAACCAGTGAACCAGAGGAGTGACTATCTCTACAAAGCAGTGTGCAAAAGATGGAGATTAGCACCCAGGAGGTGGCTAGGCAGAAAAGGGGCAAAATTCAGCACAAGGGCAGACAGCAAGGAGAACCAGGGATAAAGGACAACCAAGGAAGGGGCTGGAGTAGAACAGCGAAACAGTCTAGGGAAGTCAAATCATGGAAAGCCAAGTGTGCAAATGCCAGGAGCCTTAGCAACAAGACGGAAGATCTGGAGGCTGTCATGGTGCAGTCAGACCTGGACATTGTGGCCATCACTGAAACCTGGTGTAATGATAACCATGACTGGGAGATGGCCATACCTGGCTACAACATATTCAGAAAAGACAGGACAGGCAGGAAGGGAGGAGGAGTTGCACTGTAAGTGAAAAATGACATAAGGGCCACAGAGATCTAGAAGAAACAAAATGGGGGAGAAATACTGTGGGTTAAGCTGGAAAGGAAAATGGGGCCAGCCATCGCACAGGTGTGGTCTAGACCACCAGCCCAGGAGGAAGAAACAGATAGGGCTGATGCTAGCCATCCAAAGGATGGCAGACAAAGTGAGGTAGTACTGGTTGGAGACTTCAATATTCAGACGTGGACTGGAGCATCCCAGCAGCAGCATCAACTAGAACAGATTTATCCTGGACTCCTTCAGGGTGCCTTCCTCAAGCAACTGGTCATGGAACCAACTCGGCAGAAGGCAATACTGGACCTTGTGCTCACAAACAGGGACAGTGTGATGGGGTAACAATGGGGAGCACCTGGGGAACAGTGACCACCAGTCATTGTGGTTTGAAATCACAGAAAGAGCAGAACCAAACCACACAAAAACACGTATCCTGGATTTTGGGGGCAGACTTTGGGAGAAAATGGGAGATACTTGAAAGAGGCATTAAGGGGAATGGGGCAGGAATCAGGGTTAGAAAACAGTGGGCAGTATTTAAAATGGGGATTACAAGAACAACAGAATTATGCATTAAGCAGGTTAGCAAGAGTAAAAGGAGAGGAGACCATTATGGTTTCCAAAGAGAGCAAAAAAGTGAAAGCCAAAAGATTGCATTCAGGTAATACAAAAGACACAGGCAGAATGGGATAGGGAGAAGTACCAGGAGAAGCAAAGGGAGGCAGGGAGGTCAGTAAGGGAAGCCAAAGCTCAGACAGAAGAACACATTGAAAAATCAGTGGGTAGAGGGGACAAAACCTTTTACAGGTACATAAGTGAAAAAAGAAAGGCAAAGGGAGGGATAGTGAGACTGACGGAAGAGGATTGGGGCCGCGTGGAGGATGACAACAGAAAAGCTGACATATTGAACAGGTATTTCTGCTCAGTCTTTACTGAGGAAGAGGAGGGTAATGGGTCTGAAGGGAGTACAAGGGGTGAGAATGGTGCAGAAATGGACACCAGTCCCTTTACACGAGAAGGGGTCCTGAAGGAACTGGAAGTAGTAAGAGTTGATAAAGCAATGGGGTCAGATGGGGTGCACCCCAGGGTTCTTAAAGAACTAAGAGAGGTGGTGGCTGAACCTCTGGCTATCCTGTTTAGCTGATCACTGGAAACAGGGGAAGTACTCAAAGACTGGAGGACAGCAGATGTAGTCCCCTTATACAAAAGTGGGAACAAAGAGCAAGGGGGGAACTACAGACCAGTCAGCCTCACCTCGGTAGTGGGGAAGACCATGGAAGCACTACTGAAAGAGAGACTGGTGGAGCATCTGGTTGTCAATGGACTACAGGATCCAAGGCAGCATGGTTTCACCAGGGGGAGGTCATGTCAGACCAACCTTGTTGAATTTTTTGACTGGGTGACTAGGGAGGTGGATCAGGGGAGGGCAGTGGACATGGCCTATCTGGACTTCAGCAAGGCCTTTGACACTGTGCCACATAGAAGACTATTACACAAACTGGGGAATATGGGTGCAGGCAGGACAGTAGTGTGGTGGGTAGGTAACTGGCTGGGTGGCAGGACACAGAGGGTGGTGGTAAATGGCTGTCACTCCACAGAGGGAAGAGTGACCAGTGGGGTACCACAGGGATCAGTGCTGGGACCGGTCCTATTCAACATCTTCATCAGTGACATTACACAGGACCTAGAAGGCAAAATTTCACTGTTCGCTGATGACATAAAGCTCTGTAACAGAGTAGACACAGCACAGGGTGTAGACAGAATGAGAAGGGACCTGCAGAAACTTGAAGAATGGTCAGGGTTTGGCAGTTGAAATTCAATGCAAAGAAGTGCAAGATAATGCATATGGGGCACAAAAACCCTGGCACAATATATCAGTTGGGGTGAGGATATAGCATGCACCAAGCAGGAAAGGGATCTTGGGTTATCATCTCTGATGACCTCAAGGTAGGGAAACAGTGTGACAAGGCAGCAGGTAAAGCAAATAGGATGCTGGGATGCATAGGCAGGGGCATCACCAGCAGGAAAAGGGAGGTCATAATTCCACTATACAAGACACTAGTGAGGCCCCACCTGGAGTACAGTGTACAGTTCTGGAGACCTTACCTACGTAAGGACATAGATAGGGTAGAGTAGGTTCAGAGGAGGGCAACAAAGATGGTGCATGGATTGCATCACAAGTCCTATGAAGACAGGTTGAAGGAACTGAACATGTACTCCCTGGAGGAGAGGAGGGAGAGAGGGGATATGATAGAGACATACAAGTATTTTACAGGGAGGAACAGGGTGCAGGAAAACACTATTTTTAAGCGAAAAAGATGTTCCAGGACTAGAGGGCATGGGATGAGGTTGGAGGGAGGACGATTCAGAGGAAACATGAGGAAGAATTTCTTCACAGAACAGGTGGTGGACAAGTGGAACACCCTGCCAGAGGAAGTGGTGGGGGCTGAAACAATAGCGGGATTTAAGAATGCATGGGATAGACATAAAGGAATTCTGGAGGTCAGGGGTAAGGGGCAACAGACTTCTAGGAAAACATAAACTGAACTTACAAGCTCAAATGGGTAGACTGGGTGGGCCATAGGCCCTTATCTACTGACACAGTCTATGTATCTATGTATAAGTCCCTTAAGAAGCAGACTTTAAAGATCCTCCAAACCCCTAGTTCTGTCCCTCCTTTGGATAAGAAGATGGACAGAAAGTACCTTCTGGCTGGCAATGGTACTGATTTTTTAGCTAGCCATGTAGGGGTAGTTCAAATTGCAGCCTGCGAAAAGGCTGGTATTCCTCTGGCCTCTCACCCCCCGACAAGGATTCCAGGAAGGTGGATTCTCTTACCAAGAAAGGGTACCTGGCATCTTCCTTGGGTATCAGGCAAGCCTCCTATATGGCTTATGCCTCCAGGTATCAAAAGTCCCTTTGGGAGGCTGTCGAACAACTAGCTAAAAAGGCCCCTCCTGAGCTTTCTGCTGACCTTCAGGAGCTGGTCAATAAGGGGGTACAAGCATCCAAGTCCCAGTTCCATATGGCTGTGGACTCCAATGATGCAGCTTTCAGGACTATGGCTTCTGCTGTATCCCTCAGGCGATTTTCCTGGCTCAGGTGTACTAACCTGTCCCAGGATATGCAGAATAATGCCATGGATTTTCCCCTTGTCAAGAACTCTCTGTTTGGGGAACAGACTAAGGCATATATGAAGAAAATGAATGAGTAAAGAGTGGCATACAGGAGTACTTCAGCAAAAGAGAAAGCTGTCACTCCTCAGAAGCAGCAGGCCAGGGGCAGGGGCAGACCTTACCCCCAGGCCTTTTCACCAGACCCAAGCTTACCAGCAACCCAGGGGGTTCTTTAGAGGGAGGGGCAGGAGGGGTGCGGGCAGGGCCGCCTCCACCCCCCAGTCTGCTACCCCAGCAAAACAGAAACCCTGAAAGCTCTGTTCGGGCCACCTCCCCTTACCCTGTTGGGGGCAGGCTGACCTACTACCTCCAGGCCTGGCATTCCATCACTTCAGACAAATGGGTCCTGGAGATAGTGGGTCAGGTACTTGCTCTCACTTGCAAGGTGCCTCCAAAACTGTCAGCAAGAATTTTCAGACCTTCCAGCATTGCAGAAACAGCCCAGCTGGAGGCAGAGGTTTCCACACCTCTTCAGTCAAGAACAGTGGAACCTGTGCCACTTCAGCACAGGGGAAAAGGACTGTATTCAGGGTACTTCCTGGCACCAAAGAAAAATGGGGAGCGGCAGCCCATTCTAGATCTCAGATTTCTAAACAGGCATCTTACAAAGCCAAAATTCAAAATGACAACCCTGGCTACCATTCTACCTACTCTCAAGCAAGGGGACTGGCTGGCATCCCTAGACCTAAAGGATGCTTACTTCTACATCCCCATCAGACAGTCTCACAGAAAATATCTCAGATTTCGACTGCCTTCAGGCCACTACCAATTCAGGGCTATGCCCTTCGGCCTCACATCTGCACCAAAAGTGTTTACAAAATGTCTGGCAGTAGTGGTGGCATTCCTCAGAAGGCAAGGGGTTTCAGTTTACCCCTATCTGGATGACTGGCTGTTGGTGGATCAACCCCCCCCAAGCAGGTCACAGAAGCCATAGAACTCACCCAGGATACTCTTCGCTCTGGGATATTTGGTAAATCATCAAAGGTCTGTCCTAACCCTAGTACAGGTACTAGACTTTATAGGGGCAGAGCTGAATACTGTTCAGGCAAGGGCCTTTTTGACTTCTGCAAGGGCACAGACCCTCACAGAATTGGCAAAATCCTTTCAGGTTCGAGTTCCTCGGCCGGCAAGGCACTTCTTACAGCTTCTGGGACACATGGCCTCCACTACAGCTGTGGTCCCGGGGAGCCAGGTTCCAGATGAGGGACATTCAGTTCCACCTGAGATCCTTCTGGTCTCAGAAAAAGGATTCTCTGTCCAAACTGATTCCAGTGTCTCCCACCCTTCTGTTAGCTCTTCAGTGGTGGCAGGAAATGGACAACCTCAGAGTGGGGGTTCTCTTTCTCCCTCAGGTACCCTCTCTGGTGCTGACAATGGATGCTTCTCTCCTGGGCTGGGGTGCCCACCTGGGGGAATCATACAGCACATGGTACGTGGCTTCCTCAGGAGTCTCTTTTGCACATCAATCTTCTGGAGCTCAGAGCAGTGTTCCTGGCTATTCAGGAGTTTGCCAGTCTCTTACAGGGAAAGGTGGTGCAGGTCAGGACAGACACCACCACCACCATGTACTACATCAACAAGCGGGGGGGGGGGGAGAAGATCTTCCCCTGCTATGCACAGAATCCATGAAGATTTGGAGGCTGGCATATTCTCTCAACATGTCACTGTTAGCAGTTCACTTGCCAGGCAAGGACAATGTACTGGCAGATGCTCTCAGCAGAATCAGCCAGGGCCATCACCAATGGACCCTGAACAAGCAGGTCCTTCTCTCAGTATTCAGGAGGTGGGGAGTTCCAGAGATAGATCTCTTCACAGCCCCAATCACCGGTTACCTCTGTATTGCTGCAGGCCTCCTGTCCAGGGCTCAGTGCCACTGGATGCTCTCCTTCTGGACTGGTCAAACAGGTTCCTTTATGCTTTTCCTCCCTTTCCTCTGATTGCCAGAGTCCTGGTCAAGCTGAGGTCTCAGTCAGCCACAGTGATTCTCATAGCCCCAGACTGGGCCAGACAACCATGGTACTCGATGCTGTTGTCACTGTCAGTGACCAAACCGATTTCTCTACCCACGAGGTACAACCTGCTGATATCCTCTCAGGGCAGGATAATGTACCCCAATCTTCAGTCCCTTCACCTCAGGGCTTGGCTCTTGAAGACCTAGAATATGCAGATTTACAACTGTCTCAATCTGTCCTGGATATTCTGAAAGGGGGCCAGAAAGCCTGCTACCAGAAAAAATCTATTCCTCTAAATGGAAAAGATTTTCCATCTGGTGTGCACAGAAGGATCTGGATCCACAGCAAGCTGCAGTACCGGAGCTTCTGGATTATCTGGTCCACCTTCAGTCTCTGCATTTACAGCCCTCTACCCTGAATGTACATCTTTCTGCTGTCTCTGCTTATCTCTCAGCAGGGAAGGCATCTTCTTTGGCTGCACACCCAATTTTCAAAAAGTTTTTCAAGGGGCTGTTGCATCTTCATCCCCCACATAGGGAACCTACCCCTGCATGGGACCTGAACATATGTATAGGTCAGCTTATGCAGCCTCCTTTCGAACCTACGTTTTCTTCAGAACTCAAGTTTCTCACTTGGAAAACTGTTTTTTCTAGTGGCTACTACTTCTGCTAGAAAAATCAGTGAGCTTCAGGCCTTGTCTGTGGAGCCCAACTATATTTCACCTCACAGGGATAAGACTGCTCCGAACTAATAGGAAATTCCTCCCTAAGGTGGTTTCTGAATTTCATCTAAACCAATCCATTACTTTGCCTGTATTTTTCTCAGATCACTCTAGTTCAGGTGAACGCAGACTGCACAGCCTGGACGTTAAAAGAGCTATTAGCTATTATATGGACAGGACTAAAGAGCTAAGGAAGGATTGTTCCCAGCTTTTCCTTACTTATGGTGAAGTTGGTTAGGGCAGGCCAGCTGCAAAAAGGACTATAGCCAGATGGATTGTGGCCTGTATCCAGTTCTGCTACAGTAAGCTGGGTAAGGACCCACCAGCAGGTCTTAGGGCCCACTCTACCAGAGGCACTGCGGCCTCCCTGGTGGCTGCCAGGGAATTCCCCTTGCTTGAGATATGGAAGGCTGCCACCTAGAAGTCTGTCCATACATTTACTAAGCATTGCAGCCTGGATATTCAGGTAAGGAGTGATGTCAGGTTTGGCACAGCAGTACTGCCTATTCCCCAAATAGGTTCTGTGCCCACCTCCTGGGGGCACTGCTTTATAGTCTGCATATTGTCAGAATACAGCAAGACTTCATGTTGTTTGAAGAAAAAATTACTTACCATAGTAATGTTGTTTCTTCTAATGGAGTCTTGCTGTATTCTGGCCTCCCACCATACCGCCCCGACAGAACCTGGGGAAGGGTGGCTCTTCTGCAACAACTTATGGTTTAAACCATTAGTGGTAATGGTTTCTGTGGGCATCTGTGACTTGAGTCTTTTATATGCCCTTTGTTTTCCATTATGTCACCCTATTGGGGTCCTGTTTGAGCTTAGTTTTGGCCATTACATACATATTAATCTAGTTCGCTTCATAGAATCTGATCAGTTACTAAAACGTACCGAGGACAGTGGTTTGAAAACCGAGCTCGAGCTCAACGTTCTATGCATTTGCACAGAGTTTAACTCTTGGTTCTCCAGGGCAGTTGAACCGGTCAGTCTAACTGCATATTGTCAGAATACAGCAAGACTCGCCGTACTATAGCTTCTACTTTCGGGCCCAGCTGCCGGCCTTCCTTACTTAAGCCTATCCTGACACAAGTCAGCCAATGCTCTGCGAAGTCGCATGCCGTAGCTGCAACATACGCTTTACTTCTGTCGCTCATTTACATAGACCCATTGAAAGGCTCTTCGACTTGGGAGAATTTACTTCCCAAGTTTAAAATGGACTGGGCTAGGATCTGGACTGATCTACACATTTATCTCACCCAGGACAGACTCAGGTTGACACAATATCACATACTAAGCAATATGTATTATACCCCCTTGAGGTTAGCTAGATTAGGGGATAACTCAGACACCATTTGTGTGAGGTGTGCTAAAGAGGAAGGGAATATGGTACACATTTTCTGGCACTGCGAGACGGTAGCCCCACTTTGGAGGGAGATTAAGGCTAAATTAGACCCCTGTCTAGGACTAGAAGACTTGTTTATGGTAGAAGTCTGTCTTTTGGGCTGCTACCAGGATATTACAGTTAAGGAGCGTAAATACCATATGGCTCTGGTAGCAATTATTGTTAAACGGCTGGTGCTGAAACATTGGAAGGATCAATCGGTAATATCTTATAATGAATGGTTGAAAGAAATGTCAAACTTCTTTAGAACCGAGCGTCTAATAGCTGGTTTTAGGGATAATATGTCAAGCTTTGATCGAAAATGGAGAAAACTTTATGCTGTCTATCTACAATAACTAATTCTTGACTACTCAAGAAGCTAGTCTCCTTTACCAGGAGTTGTCCCTTCTCCTCACAAATATAATAATTTGGCACACTCAGGGAGGGAGGGAGGAGTGGGGGGAGGCGGGTGGTACTTAGTTAGTCACACTTTGTATAGACTAAGTTGGGCCTCAAATTGTATACAATAACATTGTTGTTGTTTGGCTTGTATGTGCATGGATGTGTTAAAAAATTAATAAACTTTGAATTAAAAAAAAAAAAAAGAATACAGCAAGACTCCATTAGAAGAAACAACATTACTATGGTAAGTTATTTTTTCTTCTTTGCCATGGCATCCATTTTCCTGGAATCCATACCTGAGGGGTGAGATGCCAGGTGGATGTTAGCCTTGTCACAGGTTGCAGCTTGCACTACCCCAACATAGCTGCAATGAGTCGAAAGGAATTCCATACCAGGACCTGATGAAGCATGCCTCCTATCCATTTTCTTATCCATAGGAGGGAAGGATGTGGGAAACTGCATCATTTTTGTTTCTCCAATGATTTATGTAAGGGGACAGACACTCTCTTTGACTCTGGAACATCCATCATCTCCACATAATCAGGCTCCTCCTGAACCTGCTCAGCCTCTTCCATAGGAAGCTGAAGAGTCTCAGCCACTTTCTTGTAAAACAAGAAATGGGAAGGGGACTCAGAAAGCGTGGGAGGAGAAATATTGGAAGGCCTGTCTGGGGAGATGTCAGGCTCTACTGGCTCATCTAGGACTTCAAACTCACCTTCATCATAATCTTCTTCCTCCTTCTCCCAATCGCCCTCATAGAATGCGTCAGGATCTATATCAGAAGCAGTACTTCCGACTGAACCGATCGCCTTGGAACCGATGTTGGTTTGGTCGGAACTGGGCAAAGCGACTGAACTATTGTAATCGCTGTCGCTATTTCTTCAGCGGTCAGAACATCGGGAGTAGGATGATCCGAACCGGCTGACTTTCTTTTTCTTTTTGACGGAACCAACTCCGCAGAGTCAGCTCTCCTTTTGCCTGAAGAGGTATCGCCCAGGTCAGTGGGCACCTCTTCAGGTTCAGTCGCAACCGAACCGGGCTGGCCATCTGGGTCAGCGGACTTCTTGGTCTCCCTTTCCCTTAGACTACTTAAACATTTTTCCAAAGTGGCTTTGGGAAAGTTTTTACAAATTTGGCAGTCTTCCTTGAGGTGGTCAAACCCCAAACAACACACACAGACGAGGTGGGGATCAGCCTTAACAAAGGCCTCCCCACACTCGGTACAGTGCTGAAACCCAGTGGGCCCAGTTTTCTTTTTGGGTTTCTCAGACATGCTGGATTCAAAAAAATTACCCTTCACAGCATTAAGCCAGGTAATAAATACTGATTGGTTCCAACCGTGTCACAGGTCGGTTAAAAAAATCCTATTAAATACCGGATTTTTCAGGAACCGATAAGTACCGGAAAACCACTAAAGACTTACAGAAAATCAACAATTACTAATAGATTTTGGTTCCCAACCGGACCGATCGGGAAAGAACTGAAGAAAAACAATTTTTATCAATAAAACAACACTACCTACTAAACTACCACTTACTGTACTGTGACAGAGGTAAGAATACAGAGAAAATAAGAAAGCGGCTGAATAAACCTACCGTTTACAACTTGTACTGAACCGAAGCGCAGGGGGGATCTCCAGAGTGACTTCACAGTTAGGTGGCGTAAGAAATCTGACGGTTACACTTCAGAGTACCACAGACAGAGGTTTGAAAACCGAGCTCGAGCTCAGTGTTCTATGACTTGGCGTAGAGTTAACCCTTTACTCTCCGGAGCAGATCAAGTGTTGGGGCTAGCTGCATATAGTCAGAATACAGCAAGACCATGTTGTCTGAAATGCTGATGATGATTCTTCTTCTACCTGGGGCATCTGCACCAAGAATCACTGGTACGAGAAGTAGTAAGCAATGGAAGAGAGGTGGACAGATGATCGATTGACACTGATGGAGATGAGGCACCACCTCCAGGTATAGTGGGTGCTGGGAGAAGGGCCTAAACTAGGCACTGTCAGACTTCCTATGCCAATTCTCTAAGGCACAGACAAACGCCCAGTGTTGCTCCCACGTCAATGGCTTCTCAGGGCCTAAGAAGGAAAGCATCTTCTCCAGGAAAGAACAAGGCCCATCTAAGGAAGGCTGAAATTCCTAGTCTGGAGGGCCTTGGCCTGGACTATGAAACTGCACAGGGAAACGCACCTGAGGGGAAGGCTAAGCAGAATTGCCAAAAGGGTGTCCTCCTACATCCAAGGAGTTACCTGATGGGTGTCGGGAAGGGGGCGGAGGGACCCCCAGGGATGAAGACCGGCACTGCACAGGTCCCACAGAGCAACCCCAGTCCTCACCAATGACTGTGACATCTGCTGGCTCAGAAAGGTATTTAATCTCCAAGCCTTCATCTGACCCAAAGTTGGCACTGCCTCTGGCACCATGCTTGGGATCGGCTATGTCCTGGAAGACAGGCCTATCCCTGTCACCATGGTTGGCACTATCCTTGACCCATCGCTCGCTGTACACTTTGATGTCATGACCAGTGCTGTCACTCTCCTCAGTGTCACAGGTGACACCAAAGTCGGAAAATGAAAATTACATATCTGCTGTAATTCTTGATCTTCTTGGACAAGTCTTCACCATTTATTCATACTTCTGGGTTTTAGCCAGAGGTACTAGGACCCTGTGGGAGCTAAAAATCTTCAGGAGGACCGGCGTGGTGGTGGTAGGCCAGCACATGCGCAGCACTGCGAGATTAGCTTGCACCTGTATAGGCTACCTCAGCCCTCCAACCAGCTCAATACCTTTTTTACCAAGGAGGTGCAGTGTAAATAAAACTAGATAAACACCTAACCTAACAAGGGCATAAGATAGCCCTGTTTGATCTGTATAAGAAGGGTCAATTTAACAATGTCTTCACAGCCCAAACCAACGAAGGAGTGAAGATATGGAACAGATTCAGTGAGCCTAGGGGATGGTGGGTGGGTGTATGAATAAATGGTGAAGACTTGTCCAAGAAGATCAAGTATTAAGGTAGGTACATAATTTTCATATCTTCCTGGATTTAAAGTCTTCACCATTTATTCATACTTCTGGGTTAGAGTACCAAGCTAAACCAATCACCCGAGCAGGGAGACAGAGCTCATTCAGGACAGAATTCCATTAAGGATTACCCTGCCCAAAAGAAGCATGCTGTCTGGCATGGACATACAGAGTGTAGTGCTTCACAAAGGTGTGCACTGAGCTCCAAGTAGCCGCTATGCAAATCTCAGTAATGGGAACTGAGCGAATCTCCATCAGGGATGCCGCAACCACTCTAGTTGAGTGTCGCGTACCTGGCCTTCCAACTTGACCTGCACCATAGAATAACAATGGCGAAGGCATGCCACTATCCAAGCAGAACTGCATCTGATGGATACCGGCTGACCTAGAGGGGCTGTATTGAAAGATACAAAGAGTTGCTTTGTTTGACAGATGTTCCCAGTCCTATCTAAGTAGAACTGTAGAGCTCTCTTGACATCCAGGGAATGAAGGGTGTGTTAGCCTTCATTCTGCAAATTAGCGAAGTAAGTAGGCAGAACCAAGTGCTGGTTGAGGTGGAACTCTGAAACCACCTTGGGTAGGAACTTGGGGTAAGTACAGAGAACCACCTTGTCTTTGTGAAAGACGGTGTACAGAGTGTCTGTGACTAGGGCATGTATCTCAGAGACCCTGTGAGAAGAGGTGATGGGCACCAGAAAAGCGGTTTTCCAGGTCAGGAACTTCAACTCACACGTGTCTAGAGGCTCAAAGGGTTTACGAGTGAGCATATCCAGCATGAGACTAATATTCCAGGCAGCCACTGGCTTCCTAACCGGAGGCCTTGTGTGTAGAATGCCTTTGAGACTCTTGAACAAAGGCAACTGAGCCAGAGACATATTCTGGACTAGCTGTTGATAGGCGGAAAGCACGCATAGGTGTACCTTGACCGTTAAAAGGTCTTACAGGTACTCCAAGACCTTATTTAGTGGGCAAGGAAAGGATCAAGAGGGATCTTAGCACACCATAGCGAGAAACGCTTCCATTTAGTAGTGTAAGTCTTCCTGGTGGAGGGCTTATGCTGTGCCAAAAGAATCTGTGAGATTCTCTGGGACACTTTAAACCTGCCCCCTTCTATCTCCTCAGCAGCCAGGCATGGAGATGAAGGGAGTGCAGACTGGGATGAACCAGGGATCCTTGTGTCAGGAGGTCCATTTGTAGAGGTAGTTGCCTCAGAGGGGCCGCCAGGAATTTGTTGATTAAAGGAAACCAGATCTGTCGAGACCAGTATGGTGCAATTAGAATCATTTTGCCCCCGTGTCTCTAGTCTGAGCAGCACCCTCTGAACCAGGGGTAGAGGGGGCAATTTGTACAGAAAGCATCTTGTCCACTGCAGTCTGAGTGCATCCTGACAGAAAATGCCAGGTTCTAGATTTCTGGAGAAGTACAGAGGCAGTTTTGCATTGAGTGGGCATGCAAAAAGGTCCACGTCCAGACTGCCCCACTCATCGAAGAGCGACTGCACAATGTCTAGTGCAAGGGACCACTTGTGAGGCTCCACCTCTCTTCTGCTGAGGTGATCCACCAGATTGTTCCGCGAATTCCTGGCAGATAACTGCTTGAATCAGAGCACTGTGTTCAAGGCACCATTCCCATACCATCAAGCCTTCTCTGCACAAGGGGTAGGAGTGGGTTCCCCTTGTTTGTTGCTGTATTGCATCACCACCTTGTTGTCCGTCTGAAGTAGGATTACTTTGTGTCAGAGGACATCCTTCAGGGCTCAAACAGTATACAGTACCACTCATCTCCAGAACACTAATGCATAGATGAGACTCTTCCTGAGTCCACACTCCCTGAGTGTGGAACTCTTGGCAGTGAGGCCCCCAGCCGATCAGAGATGCATCCGTGGTGATGATAATCTGAGACTCTGGATGGGCAAAGGGCAGACATTGACGACGAAGGTTGTCCTCCTGAATCCACCATGCCACTGATCTCCTCAGAGGTTCTGTCACCTTTATGGGGTAAGACTGCAGAAGTGTTGTTGGGGACCACTGCGTGTGGAGCATCCACTGGGTGGTTCTCATGTGCAAGCAAGCCAGGGGCACCGTGAAAACAGACGAAACCATGAGACCCAACATCCGCTCCATGGAGTTAGCTCACACAGGGTTGCTTCCCCTGACAAAGCGAGCCATCCAGAGAAGGTTGTTTCTCCTGTCCACTGGGAGAAAAGCTTTCGCCTTGGAAGTGTCGAGGAGTGCCTCTATGAAGAGGAGCTGCTGAGAGGCCTGAAGTTGTGACTTCTCCAGATTCAGCAGACTTCCATGGAGGTGAGGAACTGAGATGACGTGGTGACTGCCTCCTGTGTCTCCTGCCTCGATGAACCTGCCAAAAGCCAATCGTCCAAGTATGGAAATACTTGAATACCGAGCTTTTGGATGTGTTAAGCAAGAACCGCAAAACACTGTGTAAAGACTTGAGTCGCTGAGGAAATCCCAAAGGGCAAGATTCTGAATTGGTACTGTTGACCCAAGGCCACAAAACGGAGGTATTTGCGGTGACTTGGGTGCACTGGAACGTGCTGGTGGGCATCCTGCATGTCCATGGATGCCAGCCAGTCGTACTGATGAAGGAGTGGTAGTAGAGTTCCTAGGGAGACCATCCTGAACTTCTCCCTGAATAAGAACTGTTTAACTTTCTGAGGTCAAGAATTGGGTGCATGCCGCCTGTCTTCTTTGGAACCAGAAAGTAATGGGACTATAAATCCATGTTCCTACTGCCCTGTTACTGAGAAGAACCTGTATCTCAGAAGTGAGAAGGTCTGACTGAGTGGCAGACAGACTGTGCTGTCGCTTGGGTGGAAGATCCAGAGGGATCCCTGCAAAATCGAGAGAGTAACCCTCTCGAACAATTCTGAGGATTCATTTCTCTGAAGTGATGGAGTTCCACTGGTTGTAAAACTGAGTCAGACGACCTCCCACTGCCCCGGAGATGTCCACCTTGGGCAGTTGAGGTAAGACCGGGGCAAGATTTTCAAAGGACTGCACTGGGCATTTCTGGGTCCTGTGCCTTGTGCTGCATTTTCTTTTACAGCTGAGAAGGCTGGTTTTTGTTAAAGGCTCCTCGGCCTCTACCCCGAAAGCACTGCCTGTTACAAAACTGTGGACTGTTCCCGTCCCTTTGCAGAGCAGAAAGAGCTGGCCTGGCTGTTTTAATGGTGACTGGGGTTTTCTGCTTAAAGTTGAACCAGCATACTATTCTGTGGTGATTTGCATATACTGCCCATAATGCTTTGCATTATGGGGGGTATGTGTGATTTTGTATTTCTTTGAAACTTGTCTTCCTCGTCAATGCCCTTTGGGGTAACCACTGCCTCAGTGCTTGCGCACTGAGGTTCTTTGCCTTTTAGCTTGTTTTTATTGGGCTCACCACAACATAACCCAGATAGACCAACATAGGACAGCTGGTTCATTCCACTGGGGTGTCATACAGACAGGTTGCCCCTGAAAAAGGGACCCTGTTGTCTCAGTGGGCCCCCCTGGTCAACACATTTCAATAAATAAATAAATGAACACTGATCAGTCCTGGCAGGACGAAACACGTGTTTGTGTCTTCTGTTGGCATCCTTTGCAGACAGTGTGAGAGGCCTTTCGGCACCATCCATTTCTGCTTAAAGTTTAACCAGCATAATATTCTGTGGTGATTTGCATATACAGCCGGTGATGCTTCGCATTATGGGGGTATGTGTGATTTTTGTATTTGTTTTAATGATAGACCTGGTCTTCTGGGCGGCCTCTAGTGATTGCTCCACTTCAGGGCCAAACAGGTAAGCGCCATCAAAAGGGACATTCATGACCTGTTGTTGAGCATCAGAAGAAAATCCTGATGTTCTGAGCCAAGAGTGCCGGCCAATACAAATACCAGCAGCAGCAGTAGTTCTAGTAGCAGTGTCATAAGCATCCATAGAAGCTTTCAGTTGATGACTGTTGGATTCTATGCCCCTGGTAATAGTTTGCAGAAGCTCCACGGCAGAGTCAGACTCTGGGAGATTCTCAACCATCGATTTAAGAAAGTTCCAAAGCACATATTCATATTGAAAGAAATGTCCCTGATAAACTGGCACTACGCATGCCTACAGGTGCGGCTGTGAAAGCCTGTTTCCCCAAGGTGTCGATTTTATGAGATTCCATACTGATAGGGCATGCTGATGCTTCCTGAGGGAGAGCAGCTTTATCATTCTCTGCAAGGACCACCAAAGTATCTGCAATAGGCTGCGATGCCAAGAAGGGTCTGTCTGGGGGGAGGGGTATACTTCACGTCTATAGACTTGGCCACAGAAGGAATCAGAGCCAGCCTCTCCCACACCGCTTGTGATAAGGTCTTAAAGGAGGGGGGATAGGAGGCATAAGCCTCATAGGGACGTTAGGAATATGAAGGAACTCTAGGTACAAAAGCCTATCTAGGTCTACAGTGGAGGTCTGTAGGGACAGGGTAGTCCCCATGTTTTTAAGAAGAGACTGGAAGGAATGCTCTTCATCAAGGGTTTCCACTGGGACTGAAGGCTTCTTGTCCAACCTCAGGTATGAGTCACCCTCACCATCGTCAGATAACATCGGGTCAGGGTCAGACTCATTGTTCTCCACCTTGACTCCAGATGAATCAGGTCCTGAAAGGTCGAAGCCTGGCCTGAGCAGGGGGTAGACCAGAAACACCGGAACAGCCACTGGCGTCAAAGACCTCGGCACCGAACACAGCACCGAAGAACCCACCACCGGCCACAGAACCAATGTCCAAGAACCACCGCCAGACCTAGAAAAAAAAAAAAAAGAGGGTGAGGGAAGTGGTACCTGTGCTGACCCCAGTGAGGAGTCAGAGTAAGGGGGGAAGGCACGTGGAACACGGGTCAACGGTGCCGGTATTGGTGAGGTTGGAATATCCGCCTCCGACACGGAATGCACGTTTCATCCCGAAGGTCCCAACCGCAGCCCAGCGGCTCCTAGGCCCGAGGGTCCCGGAACCGGGTCCAGCAGAAGGGGCAAACGAGACAGACGCTGTACCCACTGCTCCATAAGAGTGGCCCAGTGATGAAACTGCTCATCGGAAACCCTGCAAGAGGACAGAGAAGGGCTCCGGTGTCGAGAGACCCGGCCGTTAAGAGCAGAGGCCACCAGGGACCCTAGAGAGGTCGAGGTGGGCCTGCCACTCTCCACTACCAAAGACTCCCTCACAGATGTACCAAGGGGCGGCCTCGAATGGTACAGTTTCCTCTTCCTTCACTGGGAAGAAAAACTCGAGGTCGAACGGTGCCAAATCCCCGAATGAGATTGGGAACTGGCCCGTTTCCTTTTGTGCTTTTTTTTTTTAATTTTATTTTGACTAATATCAGAATTACAATCCTTTGAGTCAGAGACTCCATTACAAAGGCTCCACGTCAGTTAAATATTTTTCATAACAAACATCATACATAATAACAAGGCACAAAGCAGGGTAACATAAAGTAGGTGTTTGTTACAGGCAAGGAATAAGGTGCAGCTCTGACATAGTTAGGCAGGATGGGGATCCCTTGTCATGAGTAGATGGTTGCTAGGGCAACAAGCAGGGAAGTAGTCTAGGAATGGGTGGAGCCCGGGAGAGGGGGGTAGGACCCTATCAGGCCAGGGCAGTGGGCTAATGATATTCACAGGTTCGAGAGGCAAGGAGATGGTCCCTGAGCAGGGATTTAAAGTGACCAAGCTTGTTTTCCAAGGTGATGGAGCTGGGTAGAGTGTTCAGCCAGGTGGGGGGCTCTATAACAGAAAGATCTCTGTCCCATGGCAGTCCTAAAGCGGGGGACAAGGAGAGAGGGTTTGGAGGTACTATGGGTGGCTACTACTACAGACACTGACTGCAGGAGTGTGGAGAGGCCAGGGGATGCAAGTCCACTAGTTACCTTCTTGGCAAATAGGCAGGTCTGGTATCTCAACCTCTCATCAAAGTCGAGCTTACGAGAGGACTGTCCCTCATCCCGAGCACCGGACTGCCCGTGGTCGGATCCCCCCTCCAAAAAGGGCGACGGACCAGACACAGACCCACTGCCTTGTTATAACTCATGTTAGGCACCCAGAGCCTCCGGGACTGGGTGCCCGACAAATAAAATTGCCTTGCCTTGCCACTGCCAGAACAGCTTTCCAGCGAAGTCTCCCTACCGTCACCGAGACCGTCCATGGTCAACTCCATCGATGGCAGGGCTGAGAGAAAAGTTTCTTCTTTTTTTTAAATAACAAAAGATAAAAGAATAACAATACTAAACAAACTGAACGATTATAAGCTGCTGTCATACAGACATGAAGATATGACTCCTGGCGGGTGAGCGACATCGTCACTTAAACGCACTCGATGGCAGGAAAAAAGGAACTGAGGCAGCTGGGGGGTCGATGCTGAGGTAGCCTATACAGGCGCAAGCTAATCTCGTGGTGCTGCGCATGCGTGGTCCTACCACAACACTGGCCCTCGTAAAGCTTTTTGGCTTCTGCAGGGTCCTAGCACCTCCAGATAGAACCCAGAAGTATGACTAAACGGTGAAGACGTTAAGTCCAGAAAGAGCAACCTGAGACAGCACTGAAGTCAATACCTTCATTGCTGCTGCTGCCACCCTCCTCAGTGTTGCTAGCAACACCTTGGATGGTGACAGCATCTGAACCAGCAAGGGAAAGGGTAATAATCTCAATGCCAGTGCTTCCACTGCAAATAGTGCCAGGAGGAGGCCTGGCATCATACTCAGTGCTACCCACTGTGTCGTCACCATAAAAGGTGACAACGGCACGGGCGGCACAAGGAGGATGATGTCATTTCATCCATTGGTGTAGACCAAGCATATAGCTGCTACCTTGCCATAGGGGACGTCTGCTGCTCAAGACAAGTACACCATAAAGGGTTTGCAGTCAACTGCCCAGAAGGAGTTGACTGTCCACCAGACCCATCCACTGGAGTCTTCAATGCTTCAGTGCAGTGAGGTCGAGGAGAACTATGTAATTCCATGGAACCAGAGGTCCCGGGAAGAGACCTAACAACAAAGCTTTGTACGAACTCGTGAGGGGCCTGCCTCTGAAGGTGGGAATAGGATGACCCCCCCTTCAATAAAATTTTTTATTGAATTTAAATAAAACATAACAGACATGTTCTGAAACAGACATATGATTCAACAAAATACATATCAAGTATTTGTCTATCAATACAACTGAATATATTTTAGTATATGAAACCATTACCAACATTTAGAGAAACTAAACAAAATTGACTATTTATTTGGAAAAGGCAACTAGACTGTGAGCATAAGGAGAAACAGAGGTTCTAACATAAGACAGAGAGAAAAGAGAAAAAAATGAGGTTATGGGAGAGATCAGGTCAAGTTGTTCAATGGTATTTTTGTAGGAATATGGGAAAAGAGGTTAGCTGAGAGGAGAGAAAATAGGTGAATGACTAGTAGAGAAATGGGTTACACTTTAAGTATCCGTTTTTAATGTAAGTAATCATTAATTACATGCAACAGGGTAATATTTAAAAAATATAAACCATTCAAATAGTTTCAAATAAATTGTTCCCTCTTAAAACACATGCTAGTTTTTTGGTTCTGAGGGTTTCTAGTAATTCTTGTTCCTACTCCTTCGGGTAGGACATTTATGAGTTATCCATAACACACGATTCTCTAAGGTATGGCAGTCTATGGAGAAGCAGTTGTTTCACGCACTCATATTGTGCTCGAGCACAAGACAGGCTGCACATAATTAATGCCAGTCCATTGCAGATACAGGTTTCCCACAGGGCCAACGACACAGGATGGCGGCTGTCAGACTTTCTTCTTTGATAAGACCCCTTTCTTTCTGGGTTTCGACACCTCGAAAAACAAATGAACTTTAGATGGCACCGTGAAACACACAAAATACATGGTGACACAAACAGAAGCTTTCCACAGTGTGCACTCAACAATGGGAAGAACAGAACTGAGACTGGTGATGGATCCAGCAGTGATTAGTGGCTAGTACAATGCACCACATGGGGAGCTGGGCAGGCGCCGTGTCCAGCAGCTGTTGCCAGCCCTATGGCCAATGCTTTGCTCCTGCAGAGTCTACCTACCTCCAGCTCAGACTCACAAGTGGGAATCTATGGTGAAGATTGATTCCTGGAAGATCATTCTTTAAACGTTTCCTTCTTTGGAATCTAAAGGATTCTTACTTCACCCCAATCATAATGGTATTACTTTTTTTTTTTAAATGTAATAGCATCTACCTTTGGAACTACCTCTACTCATCTGCTCTTTAGAAGTGAACTAAAAAAACATTTACTATCCTCAAATGCCTATAGCTGTACCCCAAACACATACTTGTTAAATCTTCTTTATGCGTTTTATGTAACTGATTTTTTTTATCAACAAGAGTTTAACATATTCCAAACTAACAATCAACATGACATTCTAAACTATTACAAATTCTTAATATACACAACTACCAAAACATACATTTTAAATATACAGTATAAATCAAGTTACAAATCTTTTTGTAACATGGCAGTGCACAGGACTTAAACACTGTAAGATCTGACTGGTTCCACAAGATCACCTGACTATGGATCAATTCCCCTTATTAATCCATGGTTGCCATTGGGAACGCATGCTGGGGGCACGGCAATGAGAGAGAATGAGCACACACACATAGGAGCGTGCCCCTAGAACGAGAAGCCGACATTGACAGAGTGGGACTGGGAGAGAAAGAGAGAGACAGAGTCACACACAGAAGACTCACTCCCTGTTTCGCAGACACTGTGAACAGAAAGTCGTCTGTGTTGTTTGCCGTGCTGTGTTCTGTGTCATGTTCCACCTCCCAACCACTGTTTTTTTTTTATTTCCCCCTTGGTCGTTTTGTACAGTTGGGTTCTGAGAAAGGCAGAGACACAAAAAAAGTACTAGTGCTTTGTGATCCTTCCCACGCACCTGCCCTGCAGACCTCTGGGGACCGCACTGTACATACTCACATACTCCCCCCCCCAACCTTTGCCACACTGCCGTTGACGCTCTGATCCTGCCCACCCATGCGCCCCATGGACCTCTGGGAAGTGAGCAGACACCCTGCCAACAGGTGCACATAACTTTGTTTGTTCTTTAGTTTGGCAGCACAGCCCAGGAACAGGGCGGTCTTAGGTGCACACCAAAACAGAGAGCGACCGTGAGATACACATAGTAGCCAGCTCCTGCAGGACACAGGGGGGAGCAGAGTTAGCGGGATCGGGCCGCATATGTAGTGAGAGAGGGAGGGAGGGAGCAGTAAGTACACAAGAGGGGGAATGGAGTCGGCAGGAGCAGGACCACATGTGTACAGAGAGAGAGAGGGAGGGAGTGAGCAATAAGTACATCCCTCCTGTGTGATCAACGCAACAATATTGTAAGGCAAAACACTTGTACCTGTGCGCATAAAAATGCATCTTTGCAGCGTTATCGGCCTTGTTGAATCATCTGATTCACGGATCCAGACTGCTACATTCTGGGTGAACCATGCAGATTTGCATATCAACAGCACTGAAACTCTATGAATATTTTCAATATTAAACAATGGTACGTAATACCTAACAGACCCCACCAGAAATAAGTTAGCAGTAAAGATGTTATTTCTTTTAGGGTCTGTTAGGTATTAGACATTGCTCTTTAATATTAAAAATGTTAATAGTGTTTCAGTGCTGTAGATATGCAAATCTGTGTGGTTCACCCAGAATGCAGCAGTCTGGATCCATGAATGGGATGTTTCAGTGAAGCCGATCACGCTGCAAACCAGCATTTATGTGAGCAAAGGCACAAGTGTTTTGCCTTACAATGTTCAACTCTGTGTCACAGAACATGAAAACCTGCTTAATAAAGTCATGACATTAATGCATGTAGAGTGTGCAGTGTGCACGAGGACACCTACTGATGTATCACTTGTGAAACAACAGCGTAAAATGTTCTATAAATCAATAATCTGAGTTTGTCTTCCTTTTAATACCTACCACACTTGAAGTCACACATTCGCACACATTATTTACCTTGCGCCTGCCATGCTACAACTGCATTAAGCCACTCCAGAGCATGGTTCTACTGGAGAATTAATCCATGCCTGGGGTGGTTGGAGGCACTCTGCCTGTGGCCTCACCCCCATGGCATTGGATTAATTATCCAGTAGAACCATGCTCTCTCATGGCTGAATACTTTCATGTAAACACTGACATAGAAAGAAATTGGAACACATATAAGAAACACCAATTATCAAGGATGTAAGAGCTGTAGTACAACCGCTACGTAAAATTACAAGATTACCCTGCTAATCCAATTTCTAAAATATTTTACACTTTGTTGAAGCAGATCAGCAGAACAGAATCAGTATGCTGCAAAGAAAGAGAAGACAAACACTAGAGAAAGAAAAAATCAGGAAACAGAAGAAAGCAAGGAAATACAACAAGACAGGCCAAACTTTAAAACTCATAAATTACCATCTAACTCTCTCTACAGAGGTACCAAATGTATATATTTTAGCTTGCTTGGATGCAAAGTTAATAAAACAGTATCCAGTCATGTTATTAGAAGCCTGTTTCTTATCGTAGCAAAACAGTGATGAACAAGAACTTCATACAAGAACGTCTTGTGTGACTGATTATATTGTATCATTGTGCTTCTTTTTTGTATGGAACTTGATGTAATTTTGAAAGTCTGTATGTGCACAGTACTTTCCTGGGCCATGCCAGAAAAATACAGGTTACTCACCTGAAACAGGAGTTCTAGGAGTAGTATATGTTGTTCATCCACACTGTCTGGCAGGTTCCTTGCCATTTTAAATCTTGCCGGTAGATCTTCAAGCTGGCTCCTCCCACCCACCCGGGTGGTAAAACCCTCGGCTCTGCCCCATGACGACAGATCTAGCCCGCTGGAAGCCAGGTTGCGCGTCGAAGCCGGGGAGGTCGGGTGGGTTGTGTGGATGAACAACATATACCACTCCAAGAACTCTTGTTACAGGTGAGTAACCTGTATTTCTAGGGACGTGGATATGTTGTTCAATCCACACTGTCTGGCAGACTCTTACCAGTTCTCCGGGAGGAGGGAGGCAAGGCGCACACCCCCTACTTAGGGAATAAGGACTGGAGAACCGAGGTCCCAAAACCAGCATCCCGGCATGACTCAAGGTCAATGTGGTAATGGGAAATGAAGCTGTGTGCTGACTTCCAGGTAGCAGCCCTGCAGATTTCCTGGACAGGAACGTCCCTAGAAGCAGTCCAGAATACTAGCCAAGGAACAGGAAGAAGGATCCAACCCCTTGTCCTGACATCAAATGGAGAATCTCTTCCATTTGAAGGCGTAGCATTTTCTGGTCGACTCCTTACGGGACGCCTCAACGATGTTGAGGACCTTGTCAGAAAGACCCAAGGCTTGGAACTCTAGCAGCTCAGGAACCAGGCCGTCAGGTGCAGGGATTGAAGGTCCGGATGGAGAACCTTCCCCTTGTCGACTGAGATCAGGTCTGGGCAGGCTGGAAGACACCTTGGGAGCCTGGAGCTGAGGCTGAGGAGATCTGGATACCAGAACTGGCGGGGCCAGTCTGGGGCTACCAGAATCACCTGCGCCTTGACCCACTTCTCCTTGAGAAGCACCTTGTGGAACAAGGGAAATGGAGGGAAGGCACAGAAGAGGCCTGGGGTCCACGGCCTCAAGAAGGCATCCCCCTGCAGCGAGCCCTGCTGAGAGAGGTGGGCGTGAAACAGCCTCAGCTTCACATTCTCCCTGGAGGCGAATAGGTCCACCTGAGGGGTGCCCCAATGGGAGAACAGGAATTGTACTACCTCCGGCAGGAGAGACCACTCATGAGATGCAGCACCTGTCCAGCTGAGGGCATTGGCCAGACTGCTGGAGGCTCCTGCCACATGGATGGCTAGGAGATCCACCTCCAGGCTGATCACGAGAGACCAGGTGTGGAGAGCCTCCCCTTGCACAGAGGCAAGGAGTGCGTTCCGCCCTGACAGTTGAGGTAGTACATGGTCGTGGTGTTGTCCATCTGGACCTGAACCACCTGACCTCGTACAAACGGAGTGAAGGCGGTGAGGGCTAGTCGCACCGCTCGAAGCTCCAGCAGGTTGATGTGGCATCGAGACTCCTGAGGGGACCAGAGGCTGTGGGCCCTGAGCTCCCCCAGATGGGCACCCCAACCCATTAGAGAGGCGGTCGTTAGAGTGACTGTCGGCTCGGGCGGACAAACGGGATACCCTCCTGCAGATGAGCTGGGACGAGCCACCAGTGCAGGCTGTCCCACATCTCCTGGGTCGCCGTCACCGGCTGGTCCACAGGACCGGAGCGCTGAGACCACTGGCTGGCCAGCCCCCATTGCAGGGGACGCATATGCCAGTGGGCCCAACGGACCACGTTGGTGCAGGCCGCCATGAGGCCTAGAAGGCGCAGGAAGTCCCAGGCAGGGCACAATTGCCCAACCAGAAATGACTGGGCAAAGGAGGAAAGGACCTCGGCCCTGTCCGCTGGGAGCCGGGCTCTGGCTCGAAGAGAGTCGAGCTCTGCCCCGATTAATTGAATCACCTGCGATGGCATGAGTTCCGATTTGGCCTCATTGATGAGGAGGCCAATCTGAGAGCAGACCTGGGGGGCCAGATCCCTGCACCACTCCACCTCCAACCTGGAGGGGGCTGCAATCAGCAAGTCGTCCAGGTAAGGGTACACCCGGACCCCTCGACGCCACAGGAATGCTGTCACCAGTGCCATGCATCTGGTGAAGACCCTGGGAGCTGGTGAGAGGCTGAAGGGCATGGCCCGGAACTCATAAAGAGATTCCTCTGCTCTGAAGTGGAGGAATTGCTGATGAGACGGACGGATTGGGATGTGAAAGAACACATCCTGAAGGTCCAGAGAACAGAACCACATGCCTAGTTCAAAGGATGGAATGATCTGTGCCAGAGTGACCATCCTGAAGGTGCGCAGCCTTAGGAACTTGTTCAGGTCGTGCAGGTCGAGAATGGGGCACCAGCCCCCCATCCGTTTTGGGACCAGGAAGTCCCTGGACACAAACCCTGGGTCTGGAGGAGGGTCCGCCACCTCGCTGATCACCTCCTTCTGGAGGAGCAAGGCAATGTCGGCTCGATGAGCCGACAGAGAGGCTGTGGAACCCGTTGCCCCCCGTGGGGCAGCGGCTCAATAGGGAGGGAACTGCTCGAATTCCAGAGGCAGACCCATGCCGGCCACTTCTAGCACCCAGCGGTCTGTGGTGATAGCGGACCAGGCGGAAAAGAAGTGGCGGAGCCGTCCCCCCCATGGGGGAAGCCCGGGGAGGAGTGACGAGGCTGGGGGTGACACCCCTCGACCCGTCACTGGGCAGGCTTGGAGGAAGGGCTCGCTGAGGGACCTCCTGGACCCTTACCTCTAGGCTTCCTACTGAAGGAAATGGCAGACTTGGCCTTAGGGTGCCAAGTGTGAGCCTGCTGGCCCTGTTGTTGGTGTTGCTGGGCCAGACGTGCTGCAGGAGCAGAAGGGCGAAAGGGCTTATGCTGCTGCTGGCGGCCTTTGTCCTTCTGGGCAGACGTGACCGAGTCCAAGGTGGCATAGAACTTCTCAATCCTCTGGAGATGGCCTTCCACTCCAGGCCTGAAAAAGTCGTTGCCCAGGAAGAGAACATCTGCCAGCTTGCTGGGTGTCCGCCGAAAGGTGGAGATCCTCAGCCAAGCTCGCTGACTGTAACAATCACCGCGCCGCTACTGACCAGGCACAAGAGTCACCAATGTCCACTGAAGTTTGAAGCTGTTGTTTAGCCACCACCCTTCCCTGATCCCGCACCTGCTTGACCGTCGTCTGAAGGTCAGCTGAGAGATGAAGAATCACCTCATCCAGGGAACCCATAAGGGCGTGTGAGAAATGTGCCATCAGTACGGCCGAGCTAGCCCGTTGAAGGCCCAGGGAGGAAGCAGCATAAACCTTCCGCCCCGAGTAATCCAGCTTTTTGGATTTCTTATCAGGCAGTTTGTCCATGTCCCTGGCATTCCCAGAACACCGGAAAACGCTATTGGTCACTAACCCCTCTGCAGAGGGGAGCTCCAAGAAACCAGAGAGTGAACTGGTGGGGACCGCGTACTTGCAAGCCATCCTGGCCAAAGGCGCAGGACAAGATGCTGGTCGCTGCCATAACTCCAGGGCTGGGCCCACAATGGCTTAGGCCACCGGAAAGGCCTCCATAGGGGAATCCCCTTGGTCCAGTATCTCCATAAGGGGATACTTTGCCTGTTTCTGAACGGGTTCGAGCTGCATCCCAGTAGACTCTGAGATGAGTCGAAGCATACCCAAAAATGAGGATGGGCTCTCGTCCACCGACTGGCCCCCAGCAGATTCCAGGTCAAGCAGTCTGCAGAACAGGGAAGAGTCGTCGTCAGACTCAGAGGAGTCTGCGAACAGCTGCCGAGTGCCTGAGTCACCCTCCACCTGCCAAGGTCTATCGGGAGTGAGGGTGACCGACAACCTATGGGACAAGCCCTGACCCGACCGAGAATCCTTGGTCGGGGCTCCAGTCTTCGGTTGTGGAGGCGGAAGTTCCACCACAATGGGTGGAGCAGCTGGTTTTGGCCGAACAACCGGCGCTGGGGTCGGCTCCTTGACTACAATGAGGGGTTGTTTCAGCCACTTAATGGCCGGAGAAGGCAACAGAGTCGGCTTGTTACCAGTCAACAAAAGTTGCTGCCACATCAAGTCCTCGTAGCACTGACATAACTTATGCCGGAGCCTATCCTCCGAAGATGACGAGCGGCGACGCCGCTTTCCATGGTGCCGAGACCGAGACCGCCGACGTCAGTGGGACTGGCTGGACCTGGAAGAGGACCGAGACCTTCGGGGACACCGAGGGTGGGTCAGAGTCCCTCGGTTCAGGGGCCTTAACCGGGGACTCCGGCACAGGCAAGTCCTTGGTAACCACCAGGGGAACCGGTGAAGAAGGGTTGTCATCTTCTCCAGAACGTCTGATGGGTCAAGAAAAATCTCGACCGCGTCGATGGGTGTCTCGGCCAGCTGACCTGACAGGGACACTGTGAAGCCAGTGGCCGCAGCTGCAACCTCGACCGAAGTCGAGAGTCGACGGTCCGGTGAAGGGGATCTCTCCCGCTCCCACGAATGTTGACGGATGGACTTACCTCTTGGATCTGTCTTCTTGGACCGACTGGTATGCCCCGATGGCCCTTCACCCTTAGTGGAGAGGGACTGACAAAGCTCCTTAAAAGAAGAAGTGTAGGAGGAGCCCAAGGAGAGCGGGATAAATGCCATGGCCGGGGAGGAAGAAGATGCAAGCTGGGCCGCCTCCTCCTCGAGGGCGATCAACTGCTCCAGCTGCTCCGCGGAGCCCGTCACCGCGGACACTGCCCAATGGGCCTCCTTAGACTTCACCGGCTGGTACCGTTTTGGGGCGCCGAGTTTATAATCCTGGGCCAGCGGTCCTCTAAGACCGAAGCCGAAAAGGACTTGCACAAGTCGCAGGCCTGCGAACTGTGGCCAAGCCCCAGGCAGTAAACGCACGTGGAGTGCGGATCAGTCCAGGACATCTGCCCACAAGGGCACCGACAGAAGCCGGGAGTCAATTTGTCTATCGTAGCCACGAGGGAAGATGAAGACCTCAGTCTTGTAAATTTTAAAATTAGTTTCAGAAAACCCAAAGAGTTTGGATCCACGCCTAAAATGCAGAGCGCTAAGAAAGGAACCTGAGCTTCCAAGCGGTAAGGAAGATCTGGCGTCATGGCGTGGAGCCGAGGGTTTTACCACCCAGGTGGGTGGGAGGAGCCAGCTTGAAAACTTTCCGGCAAGATTTAAAAACGGCAATGAACCTGCCAGACAGTGTGGATTGAACAACATATCCACGTCCCTAGAACAGACATTTTATGTCAAGTGCACTTACCTAGTTAATGAAAACTTAAATAATAAACAAAATATTGGTTATTTTTCTGGTGGTGGGCGCACAAAATGTACAGGTAAGCTTCTGTTACTTTTCTGAGTTTTCACCAGAATCCTAGACCGTATGCTTCCAAAATCTGCCACTAGCTTTGTAAGTAATGTTTCCCACTGCCTTCAATCCCTTTCTCCGTAGGCAAGCACAAGTAATCAGGTATTTGATCCCAGGAGAAGAAACTGATTTGGCTGTGCTGCATATTCCATCTGATTGCTGCTTTGCACAGCAGCCTGACGTGATGTTGCTTGAGTTCTGCTGAATCCAAAGACTATAAACTGTCAGGGCAATTGTCTTGTTAATCATCTGGAATTGAGCCCTTTCTCTTGGATTAACTGTTTTTCTTTTTCAATGTGTTAGAACTGAATGGCTTCCACATCCAGTTTTTTAGCTATAGCCTCCTTAAAAAGTTCTCAACAGACAGCAGAAAGAATCACGATAAAGACATCAGTAAATGAAAATTACGTACCTACCATAATTCTTGCTTTTCTTGGACAAGTTTTCACTGTTTATTTTTATTTGAGGCTTGTAAAAAACACCTTTGGGCTGGAAGCTCTTTTACAAAGGTTCCATGTCAAACAAAAGAAGACAATGTATTTCATAATGGCAAATAATAAAACAGTAAAGTACATTGTTACAAGGTATATTGAACCATACAGGTGAACACATAGTTACATAAAGTTAAGATACAAAGTTCCAATCATGTAGAGGAGCAAACAGAAAAAAAAAAAGTGTCTGTCATGGTTATTTGGGGGGGCGCTGTAAAGAGAGGGGTGGAGTTAAGAATAAGTGCATCATAGAAAATGACTGAAATGATGGGGAGATCAGGTAAGACTGGTAGGAGGGGGTGGAATTGGATGGTGAGAGGAGGAATGCAGAAAGAGGACAGGAGGGAGGGGTGGCCAAAGAGAAAGAACTGGGATTAGTTGTCACAATGGCTCAGGTTGGAGAGGTGTTGGTGGAGTTTTCTTTGAATGGCCCCAGCGTAGGCACATTGGTTATGTCGGGAGGCAGGAGTTCATGAAGTCAGGGTGGGACACAGTATGCAAAAGACTTCTGGGTTCTAGCTGGAGGCGCTAGAAACATAGACTTTGACGGCAGATAGGGACCGCTTGGCCCACCCAGTCTGCCCATCAGAGATTGCAGAAACCAGAAATCTTCAGTAGGGCCGGTGCCATGGTAGGACCGCGCGTGCACTGCACTATGAGATCAGCTCGCGTCTGTGTAGGCTACCTTGGCGTCGACCCTTTAACCGCCTCAGTATCTATTTTACTAAGGAGGTGAGGCGTAAACAAAACTAAGAAACACCTAACCTAACAAGGGCATAAGAAAGCCCTTCTTGACCTGTATAAGGACCAATTTAACAATGTCTTCACAGCACAAACCAATGAGGAAGTGAAGACCAGGAATGGACTCAGTGAGCCTAGGGGATGGTGGGTGGGCGTATGAATAAATGGTGAAGACTTGTCAAGAAGATCAAGAATTATGGTAGGTATGTAATTTTTATATCTTTCTGGACTTAAAAGTCTTCACCGTTTCTGGGTTAGAATACTAAACCAATCCCCAAGCAGGGTGGCAGGAGACAGAGCTCACTCAGGGCAAAACTCCATTAAGGATTGTCCTGCCAAAGGAAGTATGCTGTCTGACATGGACATACAGAGCATGGTGCTTCACAAAGGTGTGTACTGAGCTCCAAGTAGCCTCTTTGCAAATCTCAGTAATGGGGACCGAGTGAATCTCTGCCAGGGACGCAGCAACCACTCTCGTTGAGTGGGTGCATACCTGGCCTTTCAACCTGGTGTGCGCCATAGAATAACAATGGCGAGGGCATGCCACTATGCAAGAAGAAATGTATCTGATGGATACTGGCTGACCCAGCTGGGCTGTACTGAAGGACGCAAAGAGTTGCTTAGCTTGACAGATATCCCCAGTCCTAACTAGGTAGAATCGTAGGGCTCTCTTGACATCCAGGGAATGAAGGGTGCATTCCCCTTCATTCTGGAAGTTAGCGAAGTAAAAAGGCAGAACCAGGGGCTGGTTGAGGTGGAACTCTGAAACCACCTTGGGTAGGAACTTGGGGTGAGTACAGAAAACCGCCCAGTCTTTGTGAAAGACGGTGTCTGTGACTAGGGCATGCATCTCAGAGACCCTGCAAGTAGAAGTGATGGCCACCAGAAAAGTGGTTTTCCGGGGTCAGGAACGTGGCTAGAGGCTCAAAAGGTTTACAAGTGAGCATATCAGCATGAGATTGATATCCCATGTGGCAACTGGCTTCCTAACTGGAGGCCTTGTATGTAGAATGCCTTTGAAGAATCTCTTCAACAAAGGCAGCTGAGCCTGGGGCATATTCTGGACTGGCTCGTGACAGGCAGAAAGTGCACAGAGGTGTACCTTGAAAGCTGAATACTGCAGTCCTGAATCTGCAAGGTCTAAGATGTACTCCAACACTTTATTAGGTGTGCATCAGAATGGCTCAAGAGGGATCTTAGCTCACCATAGCGAAAAATGTTTCCATTAAGCAGTGCAAGTCTTCCTGGTGGAAGGCTTATGTGCTGCCAAAAGAATCTGCGAGATTCTCTGGGAAACTTTGAATCTGCCCACTTCTATCTCCTCAGGAGCCAGGCATGGAGATGAAGGGAGTGCAGACTGAGATGAACCAGGGATCCCTGTGTCAGGAGGTCTGTCCATAGAGACACTTGCCTTGGAGGGCCCTCCAACAATTTGTTGATTAATGGAAACCAGATCTGTCGAGGCCAGTATGGTGCAATCAGAATAATTTGGCCCCCCTGCACCTCTAGTCTGAGCAGCACCCTCTGAACTAGGGGTAGCGGGCGAAATGCGTACAGATAGCGTCTTGTCCACTGCAGTCTGAATGCATCCTGACAGAAAACGCCAGGTTCTGGATTTCTGGAGCAGAATAGAAGCAATTTTGCGTTGAGTGGGGATGCAAAAAGGTCCATGTCCGGACAGCACACTCATTGAACAGTGACTGCACGACATCTGGTGCAAGTGACCACTTATGAGGATCCGCCTCTGTTCTCTTGAGGTGATCCGTCAGATTGTTCTGAATTCCTGGAAGACAGACTGCCTGAATCAGACCATTGTGTTATAGGCACTATACCCTCATGGCTTCTCTGCACAAGGGGTAGGAGTGAGTTCCTCCCTGTTTGTTGCTGTAATACATCATCGCCTTGTTGTCAGTCTGAAGAAGGATTACTTTGTGACAGAAGATGTCCTTCAGGGTTCCATCAGCACACAGGACCGCTCTCATCTCCAAAACATTGATGTGTTGCCAAAAGCTTTCCCTGTGCCGCGGTGTCGGGGGCACACTTTCTGGGTTACCGTGTGTGCAGCAGGAGAAAGGATGTTACTCCTTTGCTTGATCTAAACAGTTAGAACTAAATATTGCTTTCAGTTTATGGATTAGCGGAGGTAAGAAATAGCAAATTGTACAAGATATGCCAATACTTGAGCCCTCTAGGTGACTGACAGGGAAACGGCTGTTCCATCAACTAAACTGTGACTGTGCCAGCGGGGAGCGTGTCGTGAGAAGGCCCACACCTGAAGCCTGAAAACAGTTCTGTTTTTAAACCATGGTCAGAAAGATTGCCATGGAAGTACAGTAAATTTTAAAGAGATCACGACTTGGAGGCAGGACCAGAACAGTACTCGACTGGTGAAAGAGGTCAGGGGTCTGTAATTTCTGGTCCAGCCAGAAGAGTTAAACCCTCAGGGTTGAGAGCCCCGAGGAAACAAAATCTTATGACTTTGCTGCCTTTGTATGTGTTCTCTTTCTTTAAAGAACTGCTTCTGAAACTGTGATATTAAAGGACAGCTTGGGGTTATGAGAGAGTGTCCTGATGTTAAAGCCATTTGAACTATTAATCACCCTGCTTCATAGACTTGCTTCACATATCTATGGATTCCTCTAGAGGGAAAATTATTTTATTATAGTTTGTTCTGCTTTGAGAGGGCTGGGGAGGTTTTCTGGGGTGGTAAGGGAGTGGAGTGAGTGTGAGTGTGAGTGATACATGTGTGGGAGTGAATGGTATATGATTAGTTAGTAATTGTTATTAGTCCTAATTTGTTGTGATTTGAGTTAAACTGTATTAGTAGCAGATAAGCTGTTGAGATGTGTTGGTCATTGGCACCAAAGGGAAGATGTTATTCCCCCTCTGGGCTCCATTATCTCTGACCCTTTGGGTGTTCCCCGTTGTCATTGGAGGTATAAAAGCGCTGTAGATAGTGCGCAGGGGAAAGAAGCAGAGATGTGCGGAGGCTGCTGGGGGGAATATTGTGGGGGGGGTGGATTGATGTGGTTGGGATCAAGAGACGCCCTGGGGCAAAATGGGTCCAGGAGAGGGGGTCCTTCTTGCCTGGTGCCCATATCCAAGGGCTCCATAACTAGTCAGCAGGTGACAGGACCAGCCTCATCGACCTATCCTTCTTGGGCAGTGTTGTGCAATGCAAGATCAATTAAAAACAAGACAGCAATTATCTTGTTGCAACATCCGATCTGGCTTGCATCACAGAGACCTGGCTGGATGAAAATGCCGACCTAGTTTTGGAATTGGCTATACCAGCCGGGTACTTGGTGATACACTGCCAGAGAAAGGATTGTAGGGGTGGGAGTGTGGCAGTTTCTTTTAAATCGGACTTGAGCCTCACAGCCTTCCCAGTAGAAACAAGATCCTTCGAATGTGTATGGTGTGCAGGTTGCAAGATCCTTCTCATCTACAGGTCTCTGGGGGATGAGAAGGAGTTCCTACAGGAAGACATGGACTTCATCTTCGACATGGTGTCTGAGTGGCCCAGAAGGATTATTCTGGGTGATTTCAATGCCTGGATCGACGATAAACTCTCGCAGTTTGGTCAAGACTACCTACAACTAATGTGTTCATTGGGCCTGACACAGGTTGTTACCTCTGCAACCCATATTCATGGCCATTCGTTGGACCTTATCTTCTTGCTGGGAATGAAGGTCTCTGACCTTATGGTGGAGCCGGGTGCATGGTCAGACCACCATACAGTGAGGTTCTCGTCTGAGGCCTCCCCAAATAGATCCTCCCCTATGGAGATGGTCCAGTACCACCCGTTAAGGGGTTTGACTCGTCCGGGTCTGATGGCGATGCTGAATCCATCAGGTCTGATGAGTGCATGCGAGGATCCGGGAGAATTGGCTTGGACCTACAACAGGGTTATTGCCAAGACCCTCCACTCCATCGCACCTGTCTATGTTCGACGTCTCTCCTTCCACCAAAGGTCCCCTTGGTTTGATGGGACTCTCAGGGAGATGAGGAGAAGGGGTTGAAGGTTGGAGCGGCACTGGCGGAGGTCCAGTTTGAGGGAGGACAAGCTGATATTAATGGTCCATTATAGAGACTATCAATCAACAATCTCCTGTAAGAAGGCAGAGTTCCTGTCCAAGGAGATTGCGGCAACAATTAACAGACCGGCTCAGCTCTTCCACACTGTGGACAGGTAGTGTAATTCAGCCTGCCTTCAGTCTGGGAGAGCCTTTTCACAGTCAAAATGTGATGAGTTTGCTCTGTTCTTTGCTGACAGGGTTGCCTCAATTAGACCAGAGATCCAGTCAGCATTCTCAAATGAGCACTGCAGTGAAGGGCGTCAGGTCACAGGCACTCAGTCTGTCTGGTCTAATTTTGACCAGGTAGCTGTAGTAGATGTTGTGAGGGTCATCCGGCTGTTATGGCCAACCTACTGTAGTTTGGACCTGGGACTGATGCACCTCCTTGTGGGGTGCGTTGAAGTCATCTGCCAGGTCCTAGCGAAGATAGTCCGACACTCTCTGGTGTCGTAGGTCTTTCCGGGGCCCCTGAAGGAGGCAGTTGTAAGGCTTTCCTAAAAAAACCTTCACTAGATGCGGACTGTCTGGCAAACTACAGACTGGTCTCTAACCTTCCCTTTGTGAGGAAGGTTATTGAGAAGGTGGTGGCTGTTCAACTGGAGACCTGTTTAACAGCCTACAACATCTATAAGCCTCTCCAGTCGGGTTTCAGGAAAAGGCACAGCACTGAAACTGCCCTGGTTCAGGTGCTTAATGATTTCCTGGCGGCGAGGGATCGGGGGAGACATTCCATTCTTGTTCTCTTAAATCTCTCAGCAGTGTTTGACACCATGGACCATGGGGTGCTGTTGGAGTGCCTGCGGGCATGTTGTGGACTGGTGTGAACAGTCCACAATTGGTTTAGATCTTACCTCACCAGCAGGTCACAACGTGTTGTGTCTGGGGTTCATTCCTCAGCCCCCATGCTCCTGCCATGTGGGGTCCCGTAAGGCTCCGTTTTGTCCCCCATGTTGATTGCAGTGTATACGCTACTGCTAGGGGACATTATATGGTAGTATGGGCTGAGTTTTCACTGCTATGCAGATGATACTCAGCTCTACATGTCCTTTTCACCTGAGCAGCAGGAAGTGGTCGCAGTGCTGAATACCTGCCTGGATGAAATCCAAGACTGGAAGAGGGCAAACTGGTTGAGGTTGAACCTGGATAAGACTGAGGTACTAGTGCTGGAATCTGGTCACCAGGGGGTGAGGGTGCAATCTGGTCGAGTCTCAGGTTCAAGGACTCCCAGTTGCTTACCTCTGAACAGGTGAGGAATCTTGGTGGTGTTTTTGACTGTGGTCTGATGCTCAGATCGCAGGTGTCATCCGTGGTCAAGACCTCTTTCTATTATCTAAGTAACATCGCCAGGGTGAAACACCTGATTCCCCCGGCTGATCTGCTGGCACTGGTTTACACTTTTGTGACCTTGCGCTTGGATTACTGCAATGCTCTGTACCTGGGGCTAGCGGAGGTAGATCTGCGCTGCCTGCAGCTAGTGCAGAGTGCAGTGGCCAGGCTGCTGACCGGTGTACCAAGATCGTGTCACATTACACCTGTGCTGTGGTCCCTGCACTGGCTGCTGGTTAGGTAGCAGATCTCCTGCAAGATTGGTTTGCTGACCTATGAGGCCCTGCATGGTCAGGGGCCCGGTTACCTGCAAGATCTCCTGTGTCCCTACCGGGCCCACCCGTTCCCTCTGTTCTGTGGATGAGGGTTTGCTGGGAGTTCCCAGGATTTACCTAAAGACATTGGAGACTTATGCCCTTTGTTTTGCAGCACCAGTCCTGTGGAACTCCCTCCCGCATCAGATTCGTGACAGTCCAACTATTGAGATCTGTAAACAGGAGCTAAAGACCTTTTTATTTACACAAGCTTTTATGGGTACTTAGCAAAATTTTACTGAGATAATATTTTGATTAAGCTGGTGTGTTTATGTTTTTGTACTGTATTTAAAAAAAAATTGAGATTCATTGTAAAGCGTATTGAGTCAAAATCGAGAAATGCACTCCGTCAAATAAAGTTTTGATTGATAGATGAGACTCCTGAGTGTGGAACTCTTGGCAGTGAGCCCCCAAGCTAACCAGAGATGCATCCGTGGTGATGGTAATCTAAGACTCTGGAGGTGCAAAGGGCAAATTTTGTTGAAGGTTGTCCTCCTGAATCCACCATTTCAGTGACCTCCTCAGAGGAGCTGTCACTTTGATGGGGTAAGATTGCAGGTGCATCACTGGGGACCATTGTGTGCTGAGCATCCACTGAGTGGTTTTCATGCGCATGTTTCATAGCTTGGCAGAAGACACCAGGAGAAAGGACTGCTGTGTGACTGGACTTCTCTGCTGGGACTAAAGAAGTAGAACTCGTGTACTTGGACCTTTAATTTAGGTTAAAAAAAAAACTAAAACAAAACAAAAAAAAAAAGTGTGTGCTTGTCTGAGTTAATTGAACTGAATGGTTATCTGAATAGTTATCTAGGTGTAAATCTCAGGTGATTGAAAGGACTTGATAGCTGTGAGGTTTAAATTACTTGTAGAAAGATCTAGTAAGTAGGGGGAGTGGCTTAGCTAGAAGGAAACTACATTTAAAGACTGCCTTAGAAAGATTCTGCTAATAGCTTGGCAGAAGACACCAGGAGAAAGGACTGCTGTGTGACTGGACTTCTCTGCTGGGACTATATTGCCCTCCTTCCTCCCCAAGCTAGTTCTACTTTATAGGCACAGGATTTGACTGACAACAGGAACTTCCTGTTTGGAAGCAAGTGAGTGATCACTGAGCCACCAAAGACCCACCATCCTAGAAGGGCAAGAGTAGCTCTCCTGCCCCTCTAGCTGCTGGAGGTCTGCCTCTGAGCAAGTAAGGGGTCTACTGAGAAATATAGGATATTCTTGTCTCAGAACAGGACAATCAGGAGCTTAAGGGCACACAGGCAGAAAGTAAGGAGAGAGAGAGAGAGAAAAAAAAAACAGAGGAAAGAGTAAGGATTGCAAACAGTTAAGGGGCCAGAAATAAGACATTATGGGAGTGGTGCAGTGCAGTGGCTATGGAGCAGCAGTCTTCCGGGAGACGTTATGGAGGATGCGGTGTTGTCCCATCTGCAGGCACCTATCCCTGGCAGCTGTACCTCTGGTGGAGTGAGCCCTCAGGCCTGATGGAGGCTCTTTCCCCAATTTTGAATAGCAGAACTGTATGCAAGAGACAATCCATCTAGCAATAGTTCTCTTAGTGGCAGGTTTACTTTTACCCACCTCCTCATAAGTAAGAAACAGCTGGAAGCAGTCGTTTCTATGGGGTTTAGTGGATTCTATGTTGTAACTCACAACCCTCTTTACATCGAGACTGTGTAATCTCCTCTCTCAAGAGGAGGAGTGGTCAGTGAAAAATACAGGCAGTGTCATAGACTGGTTCAGATGAAAGTCTGATACTACTTTGGGAAGGAATTTCCTATTTGTACGAAGGACCACCTTATCTCTGTGAAATGAAATCAAGTTCCACTGATAAAGCCTGTAACTCATGGATTCTCCTGGTAGAGGTGATAGCAACCAGGAACACAGTTTTCCAAGTCAGGTATTTGAGCTCAGCTGAGCAAAGTGGTTCAAAGGGAGGCTGCATCAGCTGTGCAATACAGATATTCAGGTCCCGTAGAGGAGTAGGATCCCTGAAAGGAGGATTGATCTGGACCAAACCCTTGAAAAGTTTCTTGAAAACTGGATGGGAGGCTAGAGAGGAGACCTTCCCAGCTGAAATAAAGGCAGATATAGCTGCCAAATGCACCTTGAGTGTGGTAGGCCGAAGGCCTAAACTGTTAAGATACACCAAATAATCCAAAGCAGTGGCAATGTCAGCTGAGTCCGGCTGAATGCGCCTCTGGAGCACCAGAACCCAAACCTCTTCCATTTAGAACTATAGGTTTTTCTAGTGGAAGGCTTTCTACTAGCCTTAAGGATATCCAGAGCTGACTGTGAGAGATGCAGGCCTGCATATTCTAGCTCTTCAAGAGACAGGCCTTGAGCCTGAGTGTGCGAAGATTGGGGTACAATATCCTCCCCTGAGATGAGGTGAGGAGGTTGAACTGTCTGGGAAGGCACAGAGGAATTGTCCCTGACAGTGACACTAGTGGAGGATACCAAGGCTGTCTGGCCCAGTCCGGGGCTACCAGAATCACAGTGCAAGGTTGGGATGTGATCTTGACCAGAACTCTGAATATCAGAGGAAAAGGAGAAAAAGCATAGAGAAACCTGTTAGTTCAATCCAACAGGAGGGCATCGAGAGAAACAGACCCCAGGAGAGGGGGTCTGCAGCAGAATAGAGGGAGCTGATGATTGTCCGGGGCTGCAAAGAGATCTATCTCTGGAGTGCCCCATCTCTTGAAAATGATCTGAAGAATGAAAAGATTCAGGGCCCATTCGTGGTGACCTTGGGGAATCCTGCTGAGAGCATCTGCAAGTACATTGTCCTTCCCTGAGAGATGCACAGCAATCAGAGAAATCTGCAGGGAATAAGCTAGTGACCATATTTTCATGGCCTCGGTGCACAAGGCCGAGGGCCGAGTGCCCCCCTGCTTGTTGATGTACCACATGGTTGTGGTGTTGTCTGTCCTGATCTGCACCACTTTCCCCTTGAATTATATTCGAGAATGTCTGGCGTGCTAGAAAGACAGCCCTGAGTTTGAGAAGGTTTATGTGTAGAAGAGACTCCTGATGAGACCAAGTTCCCTGAGCAGTAAACTGATCCAGATGGGCTCCCCATCCCAGCAGGGAAGCGTCTGTGGTGAGAATCACTGTGGGAACCTGACTGAGGAAGGAACCCCTTGCCTCAGATTGTCCTCTTCCAGCCACCACTGGAGAGCCTGAACCAGAGTTAGAGACACTGGAACCAACTTGGAGAGGGGATCTTTTTTCTGAGACCAAAAGGCTCTTAGATGAAACTGAATATCTCTCATCTGGAACCTTGCCCCTTGCACTACTGCAGTGCAGGCTGCCATGTGGTCTAGTAACTGCAAGAAGTGTCTGGCTGGCCGAGACACAGGTGGACGAAAAGAGGAAGCCAGAGTGATGAGGGATTGAACCCTTGAGAGAGGAAGAAAAAAAAATTATCCACCTTAGTAATGTTGTTTCTTCTATTGGAGTCTTGCTATATTATGACATATGCAGTGAGTCCCAACCTTTGAACTGCTCCAGAGGTGAAAGAGTTAACTTTCCATGCCAGGCATGGAACGCTGAGCTCGAGCTTGTCAGATCTTTACGAGCTAAACTCACTGAGGTCCTGTGTGGAAGCTGTAAACCTACACTAGCCAACTGGCTACTAAACATAAGAACACATTTTTTGGTCCCAAAACAAAGACTCAAGTCAGGAGACTCAAAAAATGAAAACACAACACCAAGTCAGCCCAAGAAAGGAGGGGTGAAATCAACAAGGTGGGCACCTACTAAGTGCCAACACTGCACTGCCCACCCACATCCCAAAAACAGAGGTTCTGAGAGGGGCAGTCAGGAGGGGAGGTCATACTATAGCAAGACTCCAATAGAAGAAACAACATTACTAAGGTGAGTAATTTTTTCTTCAAACAACATGAAGTCTTGCTATATTATGACATATGCAGACTACAAAGCAGTACCTCCATGGAGGAGGTACAGAACCTACTTAAGAAATAGACTCTACAGCACAGCTGTGCCAAACCGAGCATCACTCCTAGCCTGGATGTCCAGGGAGTAATGCTTGGTAAAAGTGTGAACTGTTTTCCAGGTAGCTGCTTGACATATCTCTAGAATAGGGATGTCCATGGCCGCAGCCAGGGAAGCAGCTGTACCTCTGGTAGAGTGAGCCCTCAGGCCTGAGGGAGGAACCTTACCCAGTTTTTCATAACAAAATTGGATACAAGAGACAATCCACCTGGCAATGGATCTTTTAGTGGCAGGTTTCCCTTTACCAACCTAACCATAAGTGAGGAACAGCTGGAGGGAGTCAAACCTGTGACCCTTGGTACGCTCTATGTAGTAACTAAGGGCTCTCTTCACATCTAAGCTGTGCAACCTCCTCTCGCCAGAGGAGGAATGGTCAGTGAAGTACACTGGAAGAGATATGGATTGATTAACGTGGAAATCTGAAACCACCTTAGGCAAGAAATAAAAATTACATACCTACCGTAATTATGACCTTTCTGTGTATCTTCACCATTCATCACAGATGGGTACTGGCCGGAGATCAGGAACTCTGGGAGCCCCTTTTTTTTTAAAAGGATAGCGTGAGTCGAGCGTCGGCGCCGGCCCTCGGGCGACGTATCACGTGGCGCCAAGAATTAGCCATTAGGCTGTGTCGACTCTGCCTGCCTACCAGTTCTGAGTCACCGGAGAGGTAAGAGGAAGGGATGGAGGGTGGGACAAGAGAGTCCAAGGGACAGAAAAAGGAAGAGAAAAACTGAACTAAAAGAAATAATGACTGAGAGGACAGCATAGAGGAAGTAAGACTAAGGGGATTGGGTAGAGGCCCCAATCTCTGGAAAAGGAAGAAGGGAGGGAAGGGGGGGGAGAGAATTTAGGAGAGAGTGAGAGGTTACAAGGATCCAGGACCCTTGTCCGTCACCAGACTGTATAGGAACAGCAAGGAGTAGCAAAGCTCATTTGCCAGAATTCAAGGCACAGAATAACTGGCAATACCCCAAAAGCACAGTCGGCTATTCTGGAGAAGGACAGGGTACAGGGACTCAGTACTCTCTCTGTAAAGATATTTGGTGAAAAAAAGGGAAGTTCTTTTTTTTTTTTTTTTTTTAAATTAGATGGATAACAGAAGGAGGGCAACCACCAGCTCTCACCCCGTAGGAGTGAAGATATGTAGTAGAGAAGGAGTGCCACTCGAACTGTACCCCTTAGGGAAGAAACTACCCCCCTGTGTGTCCCAACTTTACCCCGCTCAAAAGAGGGTAGGCACAGAGGGAGGAGGATCCAGAGACTGAAGTCTCAGGGGATGGCGAGGATTGTGATGAATGGTGAAGGTACACAGAAAGATCATAATTACGGTAGGTACGAATTTTTATATCTTATCTGTGTCAATCTTCACCATTCATCACAGATGGTGAGTACCAAGCCCCCAGAAGGGGGTTGATTCATTGCACCCTAAGGGACAGTGTCCCTTAGCCCTCAGTGGGTGACACACTGGGGGGAACCTTCTGGGCCTGAGGAGGCCCGAGAGTGAAGAGAGCGAGACGGGTTCCCCCCGGAGGGGGAAGGAATTTGCCCCGACAAACGTCGTCTCGCCCTACGGGAAAAGAGATAGGTTCCCTGGTGAGCGGAGCAAATCACCCTACGCCGGGCCAAGGGTGACAACCGGGAAAGGCGAAGCCACGCCGATCTCCTGGTGCAGATCTCTGTCCCTACTACCCTAGTAGCTACCTCACTGGCGTCGTAAGATGCCCTTGCTTGGTGCCTTGCTAGCTCCAGGCCACGTGCAGAGAGAGCGATGGCTTGCCTGGTTTGCTCCGAGTCAGGCAAAGCAGCCAGGATCTGACCTAGCGCTGACCACAAGAACTTGTTGTAGGCTGCATAGTGGGCCTGATGAGCAGAGATGGAGAGAAGCAACCGTGCCGAGTAAAAAGTCCTCCCCCCCCCAGAAATCAAAATCCGAAGAGTCCTGATCTGGGGGCCAGTCACGGTGGAGGGCGTGAAGCCCGTCAGGAGTGTCCAGGTGCGTCAATCCGGACTGTGGATGAGGCATAGAACCTGGAGACTCTGGAGAGCGCAATACCTCTGGCTGAGGTCCCTAGGGGCAGGAACTCCGGAGAAGGGCCTCTGCCAGAAACGCATGGACGCCTCCCGAAAGGGAGCAGGCCAGGGCGGCACCACAAGGGTGGCCGCATCAAATTGCTTTCAGAAAGGCATGCGCCTGCATGCCCAGGATTGCTGACCAACAGGGGAGAAAGGTGAAGGTCCTCCATCATCCTCACGAGGAAGCGCTGATACTCGGAGAGATCAGTGGCAGGAGAGATATGGACAGATGGTTCCTCTCCCCCCAGAAGAGGGGGATGAGGAGTTTGAGGTCACCATATGTTCCGAGGGTGGTTGCTCGGGGGGAGGTTGAAAAACCTGGATGTCCATGGCCCTAACGTAGGCAGGGAACCGAGCAGCCACCGCTCTCAACTGCTCCCAGGTGAGAGGGCCGGTAGGACCAAGAATGCCTGGGAGCGCTGGAGAATGCGGCAGAGGGATGGGGCAGACCCGAGAGAAGAAGTCGGCTGACCTCTGCCAGGGCGAGGGAGCGGACCATGGACACCCGAGGAGGGTGTCCCAGAAGACTCCGCAGCCGACAGCTGTACAACCACGTTGGTACTGCCTAGGCTGCGCCCAGAATAATCCCCCCAGTGAGGCGACCGGGGCCGTATAGATCCAGAAGGACAGTCCCCTGCCTCCAAAGAATGGGACCCCCCTCAAGGAACCGGAAGGGGAAGGGCGGAAGTCCGCACTTTGGCTTTGTCCAGGGCCAGGGTGGACCCCAGAGAAAGGCTGACACGCTGACCCCACACCCCTCGACCCCTCAGAGTCCGAGAGGGTCCTGGTCCTCGAGAGGGCCAACTTAGGTAGCTGGCAGCCCTGGGCTGCCCCAGAAGGGGAGACCCAGGGAGCAGCACCTTCCCCTCCTGTAGACTTCCCGATGGGCTCCAAAGTTGGGCGATCGAGACACACTACGGAAGGGGGTACCACTGCCGAGGGGTCAAGGAACCTCCAAGGCCAGGTTGCATGGCAATGGTGGCACGCACTATAGCCTGCTGGTCAGTACCACTGACCCCAACCTCGGGAGAACCTGACGCCCTCAGAAGGGGGCTGGCTGTGACTCGCTGTCGAGACACTGCTCGCCTCCTCTGCAGACAACCCCAGGCAGGGACTGCCCGTCCGACTCGGAGCCCGACCGACGAGGTAGAGTCTGAGGCCCTAAGCCAAACGGTAGGAGGGCGAGGAAAGGCGACCTTACCAAGAAGCCCAGTAGCCAAAGCAGTGGCCGAGGCGGCACCCGTGCCCTCCATAGCCCTGCAAGCGGGGCTGACAGAAGGCGGCAGGGCAGCTCGCGCCAAAGGTCCTGAGCCAGGGCCAGCCATGGCGCCGTCAAGTCCACTGGCACCGGGTGGTACCAGGAACAGAGACGGGCGCCCAACGGCAGCCCCAGCAACAGCCTCGGCGCGCCGCCAGGCCCTCAGCCGCCGATCGGCACCGAGGACCGGCGGGCGCAGACGGCTCGGAAGCAGATTCGGCGCCGAACACGGCACCGCTAGGCTCCTCGGTGCCGGAGCGCACCGAGAGCACCAACGGCGCCGAGGGCGCCCGACAGACGCACTGAAGGCCCCACGGCCCATGCTCAACCTCGCGCCGCGAGATACAGCGAAGGCGCATAATTAATCCAGGGCTCAGGCACCGCTGGCAGCATCGGGTGCCGCCGAAGGCGCCGACAAAGCCCACGGTGCCGAGAGACGAAGTCGGCGCTGCTGTCGGTGCCGACAGGGCCCACGGCACCAAAGGCCCCAATGGCGCCGACCAATGGCATCGAGGATGACGTCAACCCGGGCCTTCCAGACCACGGGAACGACACTGGGGGAGCCTTCACCCCCGAAGGGGCGCTTGCCATAGCGGCGCCTCCCGCCTGCTCCCGGGAGGAAAAGGGATGGGCCTCCTGCGCTGCGGGAGGAGCCTTGGCCAAGGCTAGGCTGCAAGAAGCCGAGGCTCCCTCCTCCTCAGTCCGTATAGAACCGGGAGGGGACCCAGAGGAAAGGCCGAGAGAGCGCGGCTTGGCCCGACGAGTGTGAACCCTACCCCCGAAAGTCGGCGGAGCTCGCCCTACTTTGAACGCACGCTGTTCTAGGATGCGACGGTCCATGGAGAAGCAGGCGTCGCATGAATCCATGTCGTGAAGTGGGCCAAGACATGCGAGACACTGGTCATGCTGGTCGGTAACGGAGTACTTGCGGCCACACGGGCACCGACGCATAGGGAGCCGCCCCGCCTTAGAAGGTTTCTGGCCCTCCAACCGCGACATGACCTGCGGAAAAAAACACCAAAATTAGACTCGATGTCACTATACTTTAAAATAAATGGAAAGATCTTACCGGCGACGTCGAGTGGAGGCAGAACCCAGAACTAGCAGGAGACCGACGGACTGTCGAACGCACAAATGCGAAAGGCTAGGGCCTAAAAACTGTCAAAACTTCTTCAGTGGTTTCCCGCGAGGCGACCTTGGCGGTGAGGCGAGGAGGCTGGTGAACAGGCGGTGCGACACAGCCTAGCGGCTAATCCTCAAAGCCACGTGGGCGTCGGCCTCGAGGGCAGCACCGATGTTGCGCCGACCGCCATCACAAAAAAAAAAAAGGCTCCCGCGGGGTCCTGATCCCCGGCCAGTACCCATCTGTGATGAATGGCGAAGACTGACACAGATAAGATCATCATATTAGTCCTGAGGACCACCTTATCTCTATGAAAGGAGATAAAATCAGGCTCCACTGACAAAGCTTGCAATTCACTTATGCGTCTGGCAGAAGTGATGGCTACCAGAAACACAGTCTTCCAAGTCAAGTACTTAAGTTCTGCTGAAGACAAAGGCTCAAGGGGGGGTTGCATAAGCTGAGCAATGCAAATATTAAGATCCCAGGCAGGGGCAGGGTCCCTGAATGGAGGGTTGGTATGAAGCAATCCCTTGAAAAACTTGGAGAATATAGGATGAGCTGAAAGAGAAGAAGGCTTACCTGCTGAAAGAAAAAATTACTCACCTTAGTAATGTTGTTTCTTCTAATGGAGTCTTGTTATATTATGACATATGCAGTATAACCCCAGGTTAGAACTGCTCCGGAGGTGAAAGAGTTAACTTCCATGCAGGGCATGGAATCTTGAGCGAGGGCGTTAAACACTCTGTCTGTTGAAGCTCAAACTTAAACTGTCAGATCTTACGAGCAAAAACTCACTAAGGTTCTGTGTGGAAGCCAGAACCCACACTAGCCACTGGCTACTAACTACAAAAACATTTTTGATCTTGATCCCAAAACAAAGACCTCAAGTTGGGGGATTCAAGAAGAACTTAAGCATAACACCTAAGCACCCTAGAAGGTGAAAGAAGGGCACCAAAGGAGTGCCAACATTGCACTGCCCAACCACATCCCAAAAACAGAGGTTCTGAGAGGGCAGGTTGGGGAGGTCATAATATAGCAAGACTCCATTAGAAGAAACAACATTACTAAGGTGAGTAATTTTTTCAAACAACATGAAGTCTTGCTATATTATGACATATGCAGACTACACAGCAGTACCTCCATGGAGGAGGGACAGAACCTACTTGGGAAATAGGCTCTGAAGCACGGTGTATAAAAATCGAGCATCACTCCTAGCCTGGATATCCAAGGAGTAATGCTTAGTAAAAGTGTGAACTGTTTTCCAGGTAGCTGCTTGACATATCTCTAGGATAGGAATGTCCCTGGCAGCAGCCAGAGACGCAGCTGTACCCCTGGTAGAGTGAGCCCTCAGGCCTGAGGGAGGAACCTTACCCAGTTTTTCGTAACAGAATTGGATACAAGAGACAATCCACCTGGCAATGGATCTTTTAGTGGCTGGTTTCCCTTTACCAACCTCACCATAGGTGAGGAACAATTGGAGGGATTTGAACCTGTGACCCTTGGTACGCCTATATAGTAACTAAGGGCTCTTTTGACATCTAAATTGTGCAATCTCCTCTCACCAGAGGAGGAATGGTCAGTGAAGTACACAGGGAGAGACATGGATTGATTAAGGTGAAAGTCTGAAACCACCTTAGGCAAAAACTTCCTGTTAGTCCTGAGGACTACCTTATCTCAATGAAAGGAGATGAAATCAGGCTCCACTGACAAGGCTTGTAGCTCACTTATCGCTGGCAGAGGTGATGGCTACCAGAAACACAGTTTGCAAGTCAAGTACTTCAGCTGTGCAGAAGACAATAGCTCAAAGGGGTTGCATAAGCTGAGCGATGCAAATATTAAGATCCCAAGCAGGGCAGGATCCCTGAGCGGGATTGGTGAAGCAACCCTCTAAAAAACTTGGAGAACACAGGTGAGCTGATAAAGAAGAGGGCTTACCTGCTGACAAGAAGACAGACACAGCTGCCAGGTGCACTTTTAGGGTAGCTGGTCTCAGCCCCAAGGAATTCAAATGCACCAAATAATCCAGGATCGTGGGCACACCAGCAGATTCTGGGGGAATATGTTTACCATCACATCATATGGAAAATCTTTTCCATTTTGAATTATAGGTAGCTCCTGGTGGAAGGCTTCCTAGAGGCCTTCAAGATATGCAATACACCTTGAGAAAGGTGTAGGTCAGCAACTCTAACTCTTCAAGAGCCAAGCCTTGAGATTGAGAGATTTGAGGTTCGGATACCAACTCCTCCCTGGGCACAGGTTAACAGGTTGTGAATCCTGGGAAGGCATAGGGGAGGGTGGACTGCTAAGGACATGAGGAGTGGGTACCAGGGCTGCCTGGCCCAATCTGGAGCAATCAGGATCATCTTGCAGGATTGAGATCTGATTCTGACTAGCACTTTGAAAAGAAGAGGGAAGGGGGGAAAAGCATAGAGAAACTTCCCTTCCCAACTGAGGAGGAAGGCATCCAGAGGGACTGAGCCCAACACTGGGGCCTGCAGCAAAAAAGCGGAAGTTGGTGATTGTCTGGGCTGCAAAGAGACTATTTATGGAGTGCCCCATCTGGCAAATATTATCTCCAGTACCAGGGGATCCAGTGCCCATTCGTGATGGCCCTGGGAAATCCTGCTGAGAGCATCCGCTAGGACACTGTCCTTGCCTGGGAGGTGAACTGCCGTAAGGGAGTCGTTCAGAGAGTAAGCCAGAGACCACAACTTCATTGCTTCTGTGCACAAGGCTGTAGACTGAGTGCCCCCTTGCTTGTTGATGTACCACATTGTAGTGGTATTGTCTGTCCTGACCTGAACTACCTTGTTCTGGACAGATGTGGAGAAAACCTGAAGTGCTAGAAAAACTGCTCTGAGCTCCAGCAAATTGATGTGGAGCAGGGATTCCTGAGGGGGACCACAGCCCTTGGGTGGAAAGGTCGCCCATGTGAGCTCCCCACCCCAGGAGGGATGCATCTGTAGTAAGGGTCAAGGAATGAGACTGGGGATGAAGGGAACCCTTGTCTCAGATTGTTCTGATCCTGCCACCACTGTAGGGCCTGGATCAGGGTTCGAGTCACTGGAATCAATTTGGTTAGGGGATCCATCCTTGGAGACCAAAGGCTCTCAAATGGAACTGAATGTCCCTCATCTGAAATCTCGCCTCCCTGCACTACTGCTGTAGAAGCAGCCATGTGCCCCAGGAGCTGTAGGGAAATGCCTTGCTGGTCGACAGACCTGCAGGGTGAAAGAGGAGGCCAGAGACACCAGGGTCCTGTCTCTCTCCAGAGGAAGGAAAGCTCTGGCTTCTTTCGTGTTCAGTTCTGCGCCTATGAAGGTGAGAAGCTGGACAGGCTCCAGAACTGACTTTGGAAGATTGAGAAGGAAACCTAGAGATGTAAGCAGCTGCTGGGTTACTTGCAAATGAAGTTTGACTTGTTCTGGAGACTGGCCTACAATGAGCCAGTGTCCAGATAAGGGAAGATGGCAATCTTTGCCTTCTTAAATGAGCAACTGCTACTGCCAGGCATTTTGTGAACACCCTTGGAGCCGAGGAGAGGCAAGGGCATTGCTCTGAACTGGTAATGGCCTGAGGGCAGTTCGAATCTGAGGTACTTTCAATGGGAGCTTCTCATGAGAACATGGAAATAGGCATCCTTGAGGTCCAGGGAGGCTAGCCAGTCCCCTAGCCTTAGAGAGGGTAAAATAATCCCCAGGGTCACCATTTTAAACTTTGGTTTTAAAAGGTGCTTGTTTAGATAACTGAGATCCAGAATGGGCCGCCATTCTCCTGTCTTTTTTGGGGTAAGGAAGTACCTGGAGTACAACCCTTTGCCCTGGTGTATGGGTAGAACCCTTTCCACGGCTCTGAGAGCCAGGAGGGTAGAAACTTCTGTTTCCAGGGCAAGTGCCTCTGATGGGTTTGCAGGTGGAAAAGATCTGGCTCTCATCTTCGGAAATTTTTTGAAGCTGAGAACCAGTCCCTGGCTTACTACCTCCAGGACCCACTTGTCTGATGTTAAAGACTTCCAGTCCTGGACAAAGTAAGCCAGCCTGCTCCCTACTGGTAGTGGAGAATCGGCCCTGGCTACCCCATCAGGGAGCCTGTTTTGCAGGGGCTTTGGGTTGAGGGGTAGAAGCAGGCTTATTAGAACCCCTTCTGCCCCTTCCTCTAAAGAAACCCCTCTGGGCATAAGCAGAAGAGGAGGCCTGGGCTTGGTAAAATGGCCTATGAAAAGGCCTGCCCCTGCCATGCTGCCTTTGAGGAGTGACTTGCCTTTCTTTGGCCTGTGCACTCCTATAGGTGGTCCTATACTCATCCATTTTCTTCATATAATTCTCTGTCTGTTCCCCAAACAGAGAATTTCCCACAACAGGAAAATCCATAGCCTTAGACTAGGTATCCTGTGACAGGGCAGTACATCTGAGCCAGGCCATTCTGTGCAGAGACACAGATGTAGCCATAACTCTAGATGAAACATCATTAGAGTCTACAGCAGCATGAAACTGCACCTTGGATGCCTCAATACCATCCGCAGCCACCTGCTCCAGCTCTCTGGCAAGCTGTTCAGGGGCCTGTTTTGCTAGGGCCAGGACAGTATCCCACCTGATTTCTGGTACCTAGCTGCGTAAGCCATATAATTTGCCTGTCTGAGTCCCAAAGATGCTGCCATGTACTGCTTTTTGCCATGGCATCCATCCTCCTGGAATCTTTTCAGGAGGGTGAGAGGTTGAGGAATATTAGCCTTGTCACAGGCTGCAGCCTGCACTACCCCACATGGCTGCACTGCTGAGATAGAAACTCCGTATCAGAGCCTGATAAAGCATACCTCTTGTCCATCCTTTTATCCACAGGGAGAATAGAATGAGGAGTTTTCAGAATTTTAACTGTCTGTTTCCTAAAAGATTTATGCAAGGAATAGACAGTCTCCTAGACTCTGGAATATCCATCATTTCCACAAAATCAGGCTCTTCTTGATCATCGACAGCTTCCTCAACAGGGAGCTGCAGAGTGTCAGCAACTTTCTTGTAAAACAAAAATGAGAAGGGACTCAGATAGCCTGGGAGGATACTCCTGAAGGTCTGTCTGGAGATGTCCGTTCAATGGGCACATCCAGACTGTCAAAATCACACTCACTCTCCTCGTACCCTCCTCCCCTTCCCTGGTTCATAAAAATCTTCAAAATCATAATCTTGAATTGAGGGAACCGATCGAACTGGGCGCTTACCAATGGTGCCGGTTCGACGGAACTGGGAAGAGACTGGACAATCTGAATAGCTTTGGCTATTTCCTCAGCGGTTGGAGAAAGAACTTTTGGCCCCAAACTAGCTGACCTTCTAGCCCTTTTAGTTGGAACCGGCTCCTCAGAGCTGGGTCTTCGTTTGCCCGAGGAAGCATTGCCCTGGTCAGAGGGCACTCCCTCAGGTTCGGTTGGAACCAAACCGGGCTGGCCATCCAGGTCAGCTGACTTTTTGGCCTCCCTTTCCCTGAGTCTACCAACTCTTTTCTCCACGGTGGCAGCAGAAACATTTTTACAAATCTGGCAGTCTGCATTGAGGTGGTCAAACCCCAGACAATATACACATATGGTGTGTGGGTCAGCCTTGGCAAAGGCTTCCCCACAGAGGCCACAGTGCTGAAACCCAGTGGGTCCGGTTTTTCTTTGGGTTTCTCAGACATAGTGCCAGCCTAACCAAAACTTGCCCGTTAACGGCAATCCACCAAGCAAGACTCTCTTATCGGTTCCCAACCGTGTCACAGGTCATGGAAAAAAACGTAATAAAATCCGTTTTTAGAACTGATAAGAACCGGGAACCGCACTCTAAAGGGCTAGAAAGTAATTTTTAAACCCCTCTGATCGGTTCAAACCAAACCGAAAAATACGCTTACAAGTTCCACACAAGAAGAAAATAAAAAGTAAGCCTATCTATTACTTACAATACCACAGACAGAGCTCGAATCGACGATTGCGGTTAAATTTTGTAAAATAAACCGAGAATTACACTTTAAAACCGACAAACAACCGAGCAGCAGGAGGAATCTCCGAGCGACTGTTCAGTGAGGCGGAGTAAAGAATCTGACAGTTTAAGTTTGAGCTTCAACAGACAGAGTGTTTAACCGAGCTCGCACTCAAGATTCCATGCCCTGCATGGAAGTTAACTCTTTCACCTCTGGAGCAGTTCTAACCTGGGGTTATACTGCATATGTCATAATATAGCAAGACTTCATGTTGTTTGAATAAAAGCAGACACAGCTGCCAAATGCACTTTTAGGTTAGCTGGTCTCAGCCCCAAGGTATTTAAGTGGACCATATAATCCAGGACTGTGGGTAAATCAGCAGATTCTGGGGAAATATGCTTTCCAGAGCACCACATGGAAAACCTTTTCCATTTGGAATTATAAGTAGCCCTGGTGGAAGGTTTCCTAGAAGCCTTCAGGATATCCATTACACCTTGGGAGAGGTGTAGATCAGCAAACTCTAACTCTTCAAGAGCCAGGCCTTGAGATTGAGAGATCTGAGGCTCGGGTACCAAACCCTCCCCTGAGCACAGGTTAACAGGTTGTGCTTCCTGGGAAGACAGAGGGGAAGATGGACTGCTAAGGACAGTAGGAGTGGATACCAGGGTTGTCTGGCCCAATCTGGAGCAATCAGGATCATCTTGCAGGGCTGAGATCTGATTTTGACTAGGACTTTGAACAGGAGAGGGAAGGGAGGAAAAGCATAGAGAAACTTCTCTTCCCAATTGAGGACTAAGGCATCCAGAGGGACTGAGCCCAACACTGGAGGCCTGCAGCAAAAAGGGGAAGTTGGTGATTGTCTGGGGCTGCAAAAAGATCTATCTGCGGGGTGCCCCATCTGGCAAAGATCACCTCCAAAACCTGGGGGTCCAGTGACCATTCGTGATGGCCCTGGGAAATCCTGCTGAGAGCATCTGCCAGGACATTGTCCTTGCCTGGGAGGTGAACTGCCGTAGGGGAGGTGTTCAGGGAGTAAGCCAGAGACCACAACTTCATTGCTTCAGTGCACAAGGCCATAGACCGAAGTGCCCCTTGCTTGTTGATGTACCACATTGTGGTGGTGTTGTCTGTTCTGACCTGTACAACTTTGTTCTGAAACAGATTTGGAAAAAGCTTGAAGTGCTAGAAAACTGCTCTGAGTTCCAACAGATTGATGTGGAGCAGAGATTCCTGAGGGGACCACAACCCTGGGTAGTGAGGTCGCCCATGTGAGCTCCCCCCACCCAAGAGGGATGCATCTGTAGTAAGGATTAAGGAGTGAGACTGAGGACAAAAGGAACCCTTGTCTCAGATTGCTCTGATCCTGCCACCACTGTAGGGCCTGGATCAGGGTTCGAGTCACTGGGATCAATTTGGTTAGAGGGTCTTTCCTTTGAGACCAAAAGGCTCTCAAATGGAACTGGATGTCCCTCATCTGAAATCTTGCTCCTTACACTACTGCTGTAGAGGCAGCCATGTGCTCCAGGAGCTGTAGAAAATGCCTTGCTGGTCGAGAAACCTGCAGGGTGAATGAGGAGACCAGAGAGACCAGGGTCCTTGCCCTGTCCAAAGGAAGTAAGGCTCTGGCTTTCTCTGTGTTCAGCTCTGCGCCTATGAAGGTGAGGAGCTGTACAGGCTCTAGAACTGACTTTGACAGATTCAGAAGGAAACCTCGAGAGGTGAGCAGTTGCTGAGTTATCTGTAGGTGTAACCTGACTTGGTCTGGGGACTGGCCTACTATGAGCCAATCGTCCAGGTAAGGGAAGATGGCAATTTTTTGCCTTCTTAGGGAAGCAACTGCTACTGCCAGGCATTTTGTGAATACCCTTGGAGCAGAGGTGAGGCCAAAGGGCATTGCTCTGAACTGGTAATGGCCTGAGGGCAGCTCAAACCTGAGGTACTTTCGATGGGAGCTTCTGATGAGAATATGGAAGTAGGCATCCTTGAGGTCCAGGGACGCTAGCCAGTCCCCTGGCCTTAGAGAGGGTAGAATAATTCCCAGAGTCAACATTTTGAATTTTGGTTTTAAAAGGTGCTTGTTTAAGTATCTGAGATCCATTTTGGGCCGCCATTCACCTGTCTTTTTTGGGGTAAGGAAGTACCTGGAGTACAACCCTTTGCCCTGGTGTAGGGGTGGAACCCTTTCCACGGCTCTGAGAGCCAGGAGGGAAGAGACCTCTGCCTCTAGGGCAAGTGCCTCTGGTGGATTTGCAGGTGGAAACGATCTGGTTCTCATCTTTGGAAACTTTCTGAAGCTGAGAACCAGTCCCTGGCTTACTACTTCCAGGACCCACTTGTCTGATGTCAGAGACTCCTAGTCCTGGACAAAGTAAGCCAGCCTGCCCCCTACAGGTAGGTGAGAATCGGCCCTGGCAACCCCATCAGGGTGCCTGCTTGGCAGGGGCTTTGGGCTGAGGGGTGGAAGCAGGCCTGCTTGTACCCCGTCTGTCTCTCCTCTAAAGAACCCCTCTGGGCATAAGCAGAAGAGGAGGCCTGGGCTTGGTAAAGGCTCATGAAAAGGCCTGCCCCTCTGGGCTGCCTTGAGGAGTGGCCTGCCTTTCCTTGGCCTGTGCACTCCTATAGGTGGTCCTATACTCATCCATTTTTTCATGTAATTCTCTGTCTGCTCCCCAAACAGAGAATTACCCACAACAGGGAAATCCATGGCTTTAGTCTGGGTATCCTGTGAGGCTAGTACATCTGAGCCATGCATTTCTGCTAGTGCCACAGATGTAGCCATGACTCTTGATGACACATCATTTGAGTCCACTGCAGCATGGAATTGCACCTTGGATGCCTCAATACCATCAGCAGCCACCTGCTCCAGCTCCTTGCAGCTAGCTAGGACCTGTTTTGCAAGAGCCATAACAGTATCCCATCTGGATTTCTGATATCTAGCAACGAAGCCATATAATTTGCCTGTCTGAGTCCCAAGGATGCTGCCATGTACTGTTTCTTTGCCATGGCATCAATCCTCCTGGAGTCCTTGTCCGGGGGGTGTGAAGCCAAGGGAATATTTGCCTTGTCACAGGCTGCAGCCTGCACTAGCCCAACATGGCTGCATTGTTGTGTAAGGAACTCCGTATCAGAGCCTGACAATGTGTACCTCTTGTCCATTTTCTTATCCACAGGAGGTATAGTGTGAAGAGTTTTTAGAATTTTAAATGTCTGTTTCCCAAAAGATTTATGCAAGGAATAGACAGTCTCCTAGACTCTGGGATATCCATCATTTCCACATAGTCAGGCTCCTCTTGATCATCCACAGCTTCCTCCATAGGGAGCTGGAGGGTTTCAGCCACTTTTTTATAAAACATAAAATGAGAAGGGGACTCAGAAAGCCTAGGAGGAGACACTCCTGAAGGTCTGTCTGGGGAGATGTCCAGGTCAATGGGCACATCCAGACTTTCAAATCCACATTCACTCTCCTTATATTCCTCTTCCCCCTCCTCCGGTTCGTAATGTTCCTCTAAATCATAATCTTGAACCGGTGGAACCGGCCGAACCGGGCACTTACCTGAAGGTGCCGGTTCAGTCGGAACCGGGGAAAGCGACTGGACAATTTTAATCGCTTATTATTTTTCAGCGTGTTGAGCGGAAAGTTTTGGCTCCACACCAGCTGATTTTCTAGTCCTTTGCTGGAACTGACTCTCAGAGTCGGTTCTCCTTTGCCCGAGGAAGTCTCGCCTCTGGTCAGAGGGCACTCCTCTGGTTCGGTTGGAACCGAACCGGCTGGCCATCCGTTCAGCAGACTTTGGCCTCCTTTCCTGAGCCTACCAACTCTCTTTCCAGGGTAGCTGCAGGAAAATTTTTACAAATCTGGCAGTCTGCATTGAGGTGGTCAAACCCCAGACAATAAACACAGGTGGTGTGGGGGTCAGCCTTGGCAAAGACTTCCCCACACACACTGCAGTGTTGAAACCCAGTGAGCCTGGTTTTTCTTTTGGGTTTCTCAGACATAGTGCCAGTCCTAACCAAACTTACCCATTTATGGCAATCCGCCAGGTAAGACCCTCTTATCGGTTCCCAACCGTGTCACGGGTCGTGGAAAAAAACATAATAAAATCCGTTTTTTTTTAGAACCGATAAGAACCGGTAACCACACTCCAAATCACAGATTAAGATATTTTAAACAACCTGATCAGTTCAAACCAAACCGATAAACCGTTTACAAGTTCCACACAGAATAGAAATAATGTAAATCTATCTAGTACTCACAAATACCACAGACAGAGCTTGAACCGACCAGTTGCGGTTTAAATTCGGTCGAAAACCGAGAAAAACAATACTTTATCCGACAAAATGAACCGAGAAGAAGGAGAAATCTCCGGAGCGACTGTTCAGTGAGGCGGAGTAAAGAATCTGACGGTTTGAGTTTGAAGAACAACAGACAGAGTTTCAACCGAGCTAGAGCTCAGCGTTCCATGCCTGGCATGGAAAGTTAACTCTTTCACCTCTGGAGCAGTTCGAAGGTTGGGACTCACTGCATATGTCATAATATAGCAAGACTTCATGTTGTTTGAAAGGCCTTGGCCTGAACAGTGTCCAGCTCCACTCCTATAAATGTGAGAAGCTGGGCTGGTTCCAGAACAGACACTTCCAGATTTAGAATGAATCCTAGGTAGTCTAGAAGGTTTTGAGTGACCCCTAGAGCTGATCTGACTTGGTCTGGGGAATGGCCTACTATGAGCCAGTCGTCCACATAAGGGTTGTCTCCTGAGGAAGGCCACCACTACTGCTAGACACTTGGCGAACACCCTTGGAGTAGATGTTAGACCGAAAGGCATTGCTCTGAACTGGTAATGGCCTCAGGGCAGTTCAAACCAGAGGTACTTTCTGTGGGACTGCCTGATAGGTATGTGGAAATAGGCATCCTTGAGATCCAAGGAAGCTAGCCAGTCTCCTGGTCTCAGAGAGGGAAGAATTATTCCCAGAGTCACCACCTTGAACTTTGGCTTTAATATATTTATTTAGCTTTTGGTTACCGGGTAAGTACACTAGACAAGTAATATGCCTATTTTCAGGAACGACCCGGGAGAGTACAACATGGTGAATACAGAGTAGTACAGGGTAATACAGGAAACAATATAGCAGAATGTCAACTAGAAAAAGAACGATTAACAAGGTGACATTAACAAGGTATCACAGTGGTAGAGCAATTAGTTACATCCAATTTCAAACAGTGGTAAGGTACAACAGAGTCACTGGTTATTATGCGAAATCGACAAATTATAACTCAGTCAAGTGCCAAGTGTGGACAAATTATAACTCGGTCAGGAGCCAAGAGAGGTTTATTTCATTAGGGACGGCCGTGTGCCTGTTATGAAGCACAAACGCCAAGCTGAGAGAGGACTTTGCTCTATGGGGGTTTGGGACAGACACACACAGAGGCCAGTTTCAGGAAACCCCACAGGTGTCTACGGAAACTCTGGTGGGAGGGGGTCGATCGAACCTGCTCTGGAAAGAAGTGCAGCAAAGTCCCTGTCCCCCATGAGGGTTCGAGTGGGGGGAACTCTAAGCAACCCAGAGACCTGTGATCTGAGTGAGTAGGAAGAGTAGTCCGCAGGCAGTAGTAGCTGTGCCAGCCCCGGTGGGGTGCCAGTTCTGATCACTTTGCACACAAGACATCCCAGCCCAAAGTCCAGGTAGCTCGATGGAGAGAGCCAGCAGAGATTATCATAAAGCTTACAATGGTGGGTAAGACGGGGGGCAGCCAGGGCAAAACAGCAGATGTTATTATAAGTCGTGAACCACCGGGTAAGGTGGGATTTGGTGGAACTAGCAAATAGGTGCAGGCCGTAGAAAACGGAGGGGAGCAGGACACCTTTCGCGAGAGCCAGACGAGCCGCAGGTGTGAGGTTGTATTTGGCACTGTGTTTGTTTAGGTATCGTAGATCTAGGATGGGTTGCCACTCCGCTGTCTTTTTTAGGGTAAGGAAGTACCTGGAATACAATCCCTTTCCCCTGTGAATGAGAGGTACCTTTTCCACTGCTTGCAGAAGCAGTAGAGAGGAGACCTCTGTTTCTAAAGCCTGTGTTTCCTCTGGAGGGGAAGGACAGAAAGCCTTTGCTCTCAACTTTGGGAACCTGCTGAAGCTGACAGCAAGTCCCTGGCTCACTACTTCCAGGACCCACTTGTCTGAAGTGATAGACTTCCAGGCCTGGAAAAAGTGAGCCAGTCTGCCCCCTACAGGGATTGGGGAGGCGATCCTGACTGACACATCAGGGTGTCTGTTTGGCAGGGGGCTTAGACTGAGAGGAGGATGCAACCCTTGTCATCCCCCTCCTGCCTCTTCCCTTAAAGAACCCCCTCTGCTAAAAAGAAGAGGAGGCCTGGGCCTGGTAAAAAGGCCTTTGAAAAGGCCTGCCCCTGCCAGCCCTAGATTGCTGCCTTTGAATAGTGGTCTGCTTTTCTTTGGCTGCAGCACTCCTATATGTGGTCCTGTATTCATCCATCTTTTTCATGTAAGTCTCTGTCTGCGCCCCAAACAGAGAGTTACTGGTGACAGGAAAATCCATGGTCTTGGTCTGAGTAGCCTGAGATAAGTTGGTACACCTGAGCCAGGCAAATCTCCTCATGGAAACAGATGTAGCCATGACTCTAGAATGAACATTATTCGAGTCCACAGCAGCATGAAACTGGACCTTTGAAGCTTCGATGCCATCCACAGCCACCTGCTCCAGCTCCTTGGCAGGCTGGGGAGGGGCATTTTTAGCTAGCTTTAGAACCATATCCCACCTAGACTTCTGGTATCTGGCTGTATATGCCATGTAGTTGGATTGCCTAAATCCCAAAGAGGATGCCAAGTACTGTTTTTTTGCCATGGCATCCACTTTCCTGGAATCCTTATCTGGGGGGTGAGATGCCAGGGGAATATTAGCCTTGTCACAAGCTGCAGCTTGCACCACCCCAACATGGCTGCAATGACTGGTAAGGAATTCTGTTCCAGGACCTGACAGGGCATACCTCCTGTCCATCTTCTTATCCACAGGAGGTATGGATGTTGGAAACTGTAATATTTTTTGGGTCTGTTTCCCCAGGGACTTGTGCAGAGGGACAGACACCTTTTTGGACTCAGGGACATCCATCATCTCAACATAGTCAGGCTCCTCCTGATCCTGTTCAGCTTCTTCCACTGGAAGCTGAAGAGTCTCAGCCACCTTCCTGTAAAAACAAGAAGTGGAAGGGGGACTCCGAAAGTCTGGAAGGAGACACATTAGAAGACCTGTCTGGGAAGATGTCAGGCTCAATAGGCTCATCTTGGTCTTCGTAATCTTCATCATCTTCGTCTTCTTCCCAGTCGCCCTCATAAAATGCTTCAGGATCATACTGAGAAGCAGACACGTCCGACCGAACCGACCGTCTCTGAGTTGGTGTCGGTCAGAACTGGGCGAAGCGACTGCACTGTAGCAATCGCTCTGGCTATCTCGTCAGCGGTCGGAACATGAGAACCGGGATCCGAACCGGCCGACTTGCGTTTTCTCTTTGCAGGAACCGATTCCGCAGAATCGGCCTCTGCCTGAGAGGGTATCGCCCAGGTCAGTGGGCACGCCCTCAGGTTCGGTCAGAACCGAACCGGACAGGCCATCTGGGTCAGTGGATTTTTCAGCCTCCCTTTCCTTCAGTCTACTTAAACGTTTATCCGCAGTGGCTTTAGGAAAGTTTTTGCAGATTTGGCAGTCTTCTTTGAGGTGGTCAAACACCAGACAATAAACACAGATGAGGAGGGGATCAGCCTTGGCAAAGGCCTCTCCACACTCAGTGCAGTGTTGAAACCCAGTTGGCCCGGTTTTCTTTTTGAGTTTCTCAGACATGCCTCAATAAAACAAAGTTACCCTTACCAGCGTTTAAGCCAGGCAACTACAAAAACCTATCGGTTCCAACCATGCCATGGGTCGGTTGAAAAAAATGGAGAAATCATCAGTTTTTTCAGGAACCAATAGATACCAGAAACCACACTAAAATGAAAGATAAAATTAAATCAAACAGATTACTTCGGTTCCCAACCGGACAGAAACCGAAAAGAAAAAACAATTTCTTCACAAAACACACTACTACCTACTAATACACTTACTGTACCGGGACAGAAATGTAAACACCAAAAAATAAAGAAACAGTTTAAACAAACCGACCGATTTTACTGTGACCGAACCGAAGTGAAGGAGAGGATCTCCGGAGCGACTTCTCAGTTAGGCAGAGTAAAGATTCTGACGGTTACACTGAGGAGTACCTGGGATGGAGGTTTGAAAACCGAGCTCGAGCTAAACGTTCTATGCCTTGGCATAGAGTTAACCCTTTCCTCTCCAGAGCAGTTCAAGTGCTGGGGCTAACTGCACATAGTCAGAATACAGCAAGACTTCATGTTGTTTGAACATGCTGATAAGCATCTTGCATATCCAGGGATGCTAGCCAGTTGTACTGACGAAGAAGTAGAAATAGTATTCCCAGGGAGACCATCTTGAATTTCTCGCTGAATAAAGAACTTGTTTAACTTTCTGAGGTCGAGAATTGGGCGCATGCCGCCTGTCTTCTCTAGAACTAGAAAGTAATGGGAGTAGAAGAAAAAATTATTCACCGTAGAAATCTTGGTTCTTCCAAGGTATCCTTCAATATGATTACTAATGCAGTTAGCCCCCTGTGTTTAACTGCCATGGAGAGAAATGGAATGTATGCTAAAGAAGGAACATTCATTGTCTCATGCCAATTTCAAACTGTTCCCCCTAGTAACTGCCATGCTCTAAGGAGCTCAGATCTATTAGGAAGCCTGATAGGGTGGAAGCACCCCATCTATGCCATCTGCTACCTATAACCATGAAAAAACTTTAAGCCCCCCCCCCCCCCACCACCACCAACAAACTGTGGCCCATGTAAGAAGGAGCAAGAAAGAGGTCAGAACTGGTTCTGCAGAAAAATGTGCAATTTAGCCCTGTGGTACAAACATCACACAAAGAGACCAGCAGGGTTGCAGATTAGGAGAAAATCCCTGTTTTCTGGTTCTGGAAGGGGAGGCAGGGTGGGAACTTTAAGCATATTGAAGGATACCTTGAAAGAAATAAGATTACAATGGGGAGTAATTTTTTATTCTAACCCCAGGAATCTTTCAATATGATTACTAATGCAGACTACCAAGCAGTACCTTTGGAGGCAGGGTACAGAACCTATTTTGGAAACAGATTCTGCAGAACTGCTATGCCAAACCTGGCATCACTCCTAGACTGAATGTCTAGGCTGTAGTGCTTAGTAAAAGTATGAACAGTCTTCCAAGTAACTGCCCTGCAGATATCCAGTAGGGGAATGTCCCATGCTGCAGGCAGTGATGCAGCTGTACCTCTGGTAGAGTGGGCCCTAAGACTCATAGGAGGTTGTTTCCCAACCTTGCTGTAACAGAACGGTATGCATGTTACTATCCAACATGCAATGGTTCTCTTAGAGGCAAGTCTGTCTCTTCCCACTTCACCATAGATGAGGAACAACTGAGTATGCTCCAGCTTATGGCACTTAGTTCTCTCCAGGTAATGGCTACGTGCCCTTTTTTACATTCAGACTGCAATTTTTGCTTGCCTGAACTTGACCTATCTGTGAAGAAGACTGGTAGAGTAATGGACTGATTAAGGTGAAAATCTGACACCACTTTGGGAAGAAACTTCCTGCTGGTTCTGAGCATCACTTTCTCCCTGTGGAAAGAGATGTAATTTGGATCTGTACACAGGGCTTGCAATTCACTTACTCTCCTTGCAGAAGTGATAGCCACCAAGAAGACAGCTTTCCAGGTTACATACGTCAGGTCTGCTGTTGCCATGGGCTTGAAAGGGGGCTCCATGAGCCTGGAAATGCAAATATTCAATTTCCATGCTGGAACTGGCTCCCTCAGTGGAGGGTGAATGTGGAGTAACTCCTTAAAGAACTTCTGAACACTGGGTGTGATGCTAAAGATTTATCTCTACCAGCAGAGAGGTATGCTGAGACAGCAGCCAGATGCACTTTTAATGTAGTAAGCCTAAGGCCTAGGGAATGCAGGTGGGTGCGATAATCCAGGAGGATAGGTAAACCAGCTGCAGTGGGGTCAGTGCCAGTGTTCCCACACCAAATCAAAAACCTTTTCCACTTGGAAGTATAGGTTTTCTTGGTTGATGGCTTCCATGAGCCCTTGAGGATAGCCATCACCTCTTCACAGAGGTGCAGGCTGGCAAACTCTAAGTCCACAAGAGCCAGGCCTTCAGTCAAAGGGACCTGAGGCCGGGGTATAGTATCCTGCCTTGTAAGGATGTGAGCAGATTGTGCCACCACCGACATGGACAACAGGAGAGAATACCACGGCTGCCTTGCCCAGTCTGGTGTCAGTATTATCACTGTTGCTGGATATGACCTGAGTTTTTCTAGTACCCTGAGCAGAAGTGGAAAAGGAGGGAAGGCATACAGGAATTTGCCTGTCCAGTCCAGCTCTAGGTTATCCAGTAGCACTGTTCCCTGGGATAAGTGTCTGCAGCAGGACAGTGGGAGTTGGTGGTTGTCCATGGAGGCAAACAGATCACTGTCTGGAGTGCCCCATCTTCTGAACACTGACTGGAGCACCTGCACATTGACCATCCAGTCGTGGTGGTTCTGACCGATTCTGCTGAGGGAGTTTGCCAGAACATTTTCCTTTCCTGGAAGGTGGATGGCCAAGAGGGTAACCTGAAGGGAGTAGGCCAGAGTCCGGGCCCTCACTGCCTTCGTGCACAGTGGGGTTGATCTGGTACCTTTCTTTTTACGTAGTCCATGGTGGTAGTGTTGTCTGTTCTGACCTGTACCACCTTGCCACTTAGCTGAGGAGTGAAGGACTGCAGTGCCAGGTACACTGCTCTGAGCTCCAACAGGTTGATGTGCTGGAGTGATTCCTGAGGTGATCACTTTCTGTTTACTGTAAGGTCTAGCATGTGTGCCCCCACCCTAGGAGGGAGGAATCTGTGGTCAGGACCACCGATGGGTATGCCACCTGGAAGGGCACCCCTTCTCTAAGGTTGGCACTGTCCTTCCACCATTGTAGAGCCTGTACCACGGTTTTTGTTACAGGTACTAACTTTATCAGTGGGTCTCACCTTTGAGACCAATGGAACCTCAGATGGAACTGGATGTCCCTCATCTGGAACCTTGATCCTGGGACCACTACTGTGGCTGCTGCCATGTGTCCCAGGATTTGCAGAAAATGCCTTGCTGGTCTGAGCCTGTTTAACTGGAAGGACCCTGCTAGCTCTACCAAAGTGGTTACCCTGTCCTGAGGAAGGAAGGCCCTGCCTTGCAGGGTGTTCAGTTCTGCCCCAATGAAGTCTAGGACCTGAACTGGTTCTGGTTGAGACTTCTGGGCATTTATCAGAAAACCCAGTGACTCAAGAGTGCTTTGTACCAAAGCTAGAGAGTCTCTGGTTTGCTGTGGAGACTGTCCCACAACTAGCCAGTTATCGAAGTAGAGGAACACAGTGACCCCCAGTCTCCTTAGGTGTGACACCACCACTGCCAGACACTTTGTAAAGACTCTTGGCACTGAGGTCAATCTGAATGGCATGGCTGTGAACTGGTAGTGTCCTGAGGGCAACCTGAACCACAGGTATATTTTGTGACTTGGATGGATTGGGATGTGGAGGTAAGTGTCCTTGAGGTCCAAGGCGGCTAGCCAGTCTCCTTGCTGCAGGGTAGGGATAATCATGGCCAGAGTGACCATCTTGAACTTTGGCTTGAGTATATGCCTGTTGAGCAGTCTGAGATCCAGGATGGGCCACCAGTCCTCATTTTTCTTTTGGATCAGGAAGTATCTGGAGTTGAAGCCTTTTCTCCTTTGTGACAGAGGAACAGGCTCCACTGCTTTCAAGAGTAGCAGGTTCCTGATCTCTGTCTCCAGAAGAACCCCGTCTGCTGGTGACGCTGGGACAAATAGTCTGTTTCTCAGCTTGGGGAGCCTTTTGAAACTTAATGACAGGCCCTGGCTCACTACTTCCAAGACCCACTTGTCTGTGGTGATGGCAACCCACTCTTGGAAATAGTGAGCAAGCCTGCTGCCTACTGGCAATGGGGAGGCGACCTGTGGAGACATGTCAGGGGGTGTCCTTTGACTGGACTGGAGCCTGGGCTGCTGGCAACGCCCTTCTCGTAGCTCTTCTGCACCCACCTCTAAAATAACCCCTGGGTTGCTGGTAGTCTGGTAGGGCCTGGGTCTGACTGAAGGGTCTGAAACATAGAAATTGTTGCAGATAAGGACCGCTAGGCCCATTCAGTCTGCCTGTAGGCCCTATACATTGTATGTGGCCACTGACCCTATGTGATCAATGGCTTTTCATTATTCCCTCCCCTCTCAAAGTTCTCTTGTGCCAGTCCCAGGCATGCTTAAACCCCTCCACTGTGCTTGCCCCCACTACCCCCTGTGGCAGACTATTCCAAGCGTCAACTACCCTTTCTGTGTAGAAAAATGTCCTTATATTACCTCTTAATCTACCCCCTCCAATTTCATATTGTGCTCCCTTGTTCTAGTACTTTTCCTACATTGGAAAAGGTCCCCCACCTGCACCTTGTTTATGCCATTGAGGTACTTGAAAGTTTCAATCATGTCCCCTCACTCTCTCCTCTGCTCCAGTGAATACATATTGAGGTCCCTTAACCTCTCCTCATATATTTTGTGGTGCAAGCCCCGCACCATTTTTGTCGCCCTTCTCTGGACAGTCTCCACCTTGTTTATGTCTTTGAGCAGGTGTGGCCTCCAGAACCGCACGCACTACTCCAGGTGAGGCATTAACAATGTTTTATACAATGGCATCACCACCTCCTGCCTCCTGCTAGTGATACCCTGCACCCCAGCATGCCATTGGCCCTCCCCACCGCCTTTGCGCACACTTTGATACTTTAAGGTCATCAGAAATGATAACCCTAGGTCCCTTTCCTCCTTGGTGACAGTCAGCTCCCCCCCCCCAACCTGTAGCTCGCCCCAGGTTTCCCTCTACCCAGGTGCATTATTTTGCACTTTTTTGCATTGCACATCAGTTGCCACATCTCCGATCATCTTTCAAGCTTCTCCAGGTCCCTCTTCATTTTCTGCACCACTTCTGGAGTATCCACCCTGTTGCAGATCTTGGTGCCATCCGTAAACAAGCAGACCTTTCCTTCCAGCCCCTCTGCAATGCCACTAATGAAGACATGGAACAGGATTGGTCCCAGTACTGATCCCTATGGTACCCTGCTGGTAACCCCCTCTCCCCAGATTGTACCCCATTTACCATCACCTTCTGTCTCATGTCTGTTAACCAGTTCCTAACCCAATTCACCACCTTGTCTCCCATTGCCTAGACTACCCATCTTGTTAATCAGCCTTCTATGTGGGACAGTGTCAAAGGCTTTGCTGAAATCTAGGAAGGTGAAGTCTACTGCCCCTCCCTGATTTACTTCCCATGTCACCCAAACAAAAAATCTATCAGATTCGTTTGACATGACCTTCCTGCTGTGAATCTGTGTTGCCTCAGATCCTGGGCACCCCTGGATTACAGGTGTGCTACTATCCTTTCTTTCAGCAGTGTCTCCATGATCTTTCCCACTACTGGGGTGAGGCTGACTGGCCTGTAGTTCCCCGCCTCCTCCCTACTACCGCTTTTGTGCAGTGGGACCACATGTGCCCTCCCTCCTGTCCTCTGGAACCACACCTGTGTTGAGTGACTCCATGAACAGGGCTGCCAGAGGCGCTGACAGTTCCCTTAATATGCTTGGGTGGACGCCATCTGGCCCCATGGCCTTACCCACCTTCAGCTTTGTGAGTTCTTCCAGAACTCTCTCCACTGTGAATGGACTAGTGTCCACTCCCTTCCCCCCACTGCCTCTGCAACCAATCTGTGGTTCTTGACCTTCCCCCTCCCTAGTGAATACTGAGCAGAAGTATTTGTTCAGTATTTCTGCCTTGTCCAGATCCCCCTCCTTACACTCTCCCTCCCTTGAGCTTCACAATCCCCCTGCCAGTTTTTCTTTTTCACTGCTGTACCTATAAACTGTCTTGTCCCCTTTTTTCACAGACCATGCTAAACCCTCCTCTGTCTGCACCTTAGCTCCTTTCCTAACAGCCTTCCCTGCTTCCCTTAGACATTCAAGGTACACCTCCCTGTCCTACTCCCTTTGGGTCCTTTTATATTTCCTGAAACTCAATCTTTTAGCCCTGGGGGACCCGCCCATCCCTCCTGGTCCCAGCCTTGCATTCCTGAGTGGGACATTCCCGTTCCTCCAAAACAGTGTAGGAGTTACTAAGCAGGACAGGTTGGGGGATGTGCTTTTGACCACTACCCCTTCCCCCTCCCCAAGACCACCGTGATCCAGTCACTCCTCTTCTGGGGCATCCTTTGAGGTTCAGGCTGTGGACCCTGTGGTCTATGAGTGGGGGTGGATGCCACCTGCAGCCTGGACAACTCTGCTCAGAGACAGGCAATCTCTTCCCTCAGCCCAGAGAGGTGCCTGCAGATAGGGCAGCATTGCAGACTCCAGAACGTCTCCCTGAAGACTGCTGCTCCACAACCACTGCACTGCACCACCCCATCATGCCTGTTTCCCACCTCAGTCTACTGCTTGCTTAAGATGCCTATTTGTTATCTCCCAAAGTTTTTTTTTTTTTCTGTCTTTGCTACTTCCTGTATGGGTGCAGGATGCTGCAAGGCCCTATGGGACCTACCCTGTAACTGTTGGCGAGTCCTGGGTGGGTGTGTTGTGGGTGGGAGGGAGGGATTACACCGCAGGCTATGTCCCAAAAAAATCAGCCAAGGAGTCCTCCTGCAGTGGCTCCTCACTCCACTCACCACAAACTTACCAACTAGAGTCCCTGAATCCTGCCCAAACTAAATGGAGACGCACATTGAAATGGCAGTTAAGAAAATACTTCAAATTCAAACTACACAAATCCCTGTAATATGATGCCAGCACTTAAGGTTCAGACACAACCAATTCCAAACACACAGTCACACATTTACCAGCTAGAATCCCTCAATCCTGCCCCAACTAAATGAAGAAGCACACTTCAACTTTTCAACTTTTTTACTGGATATCAAATTGAGATAACGTTCTCTCTTTTCCAGTTGTATCCAACACTTAACAAAACAAAGACAAAATACAAAACTTACACCTACAGACATTAGAATTACAGTATAAAAGTACATAAGTCAATCAAAAAAATATCAATACAATGTAAAAATCACAGTTTATCCATAGCAGTTACAATGTTTGTTATACAAAATAGCCAGAGATGACATAAAATACTCAAAAGGCAACAATACAAACACATTTAATTGTTTGGATAATCATTCTCATATTCTGGGGACTGAAATCAATAAAGTTCTGTCCCCAAAACTAGTCTTGCATCTTGGTACATATAAACATGTCCGAGACGAAGACCTTAAACAATATTGTTGTGATGGCTTGATTTTTATTACTTCAGTAGAAAATCTGATAAAGACTGTGTTATACATTTATAATTATACAATGGGGTATGAAAATCCTGAAACCTCATTGGTCAAAACACATCACATGACTGTGATAAATCCTCCAGTATACCCACTGTAAAAGTGTGATATCACTATAAAACCAAAAAAAAAGTTGGACATTGTATAATAGCAATATACCATGGCAGGCAGTGAGTCTATGGGTGGAGTTACCACTGCTGGCGTGGTTAAGTCACTTGGCTGTGCCTCGTGACCGAACCACACCAGGCGTGGTAAATCCACCAATATACCCACTCCCTGTCATGGTATAATGCTTAAACAAATAAGTTCCAGTGAGTATGCCTCCTATCAAATAATGAAGAAAAACCTGATTCTTGATGCAATACACAGCAATGAGTTCTGTAGGGCAGGTTTGTTATGAATCTTAAAGCACTATTAAATAAAATGTCCAGTGAACGCAGTAGTGATTTTCTAGCGTTCTTATAAACAACGTCTCCATAGTCCAATATTGGCAGAAACATGGAAGTAACCAATAACTTCTTAACCTTTATATTAAATAAGGTTTTATTCCTATAAAAGAAACAAAGTAATCTCTTCAGTTTATTAGATACGAATGTTATGTGCAAATCAAAAGTCACATTTCTATCAAGTATTACCCCTAAATATTTATGATTCCACATAGTCTAGAACAACTCCTGACAAAGATCTATTTTTTTTTAGTAATCTCTTTTGTATTTTTTCTCTTGAATAGCATCCACTGAGTTTTTTGTTCATTTAAAAGAAGTCTTAATTCTATAAGCTCCTTCTGTATATTTTAAAAAAATCCTGCTGCAGAATTGTCATTGCTACATTTGTAGCATCATTTTTTGTATATATTATTATGTCATCAGCATAGAGTTGTATGTAAGTGTCTGGTGAGCAGTGATTTGGCAAATCATTTGTATACAACAAAAATAAAAGGGGGGTGCGGTACTGACCCCTTGGGTACCCCACTGCTCAAAATAATAGGGGCTGAGCAAATACCTCCCACTCTGACACACTGCAACCTCCCAATCAAATATAAGCGAAATCAATTCAAAGCCATGATACCTAAACCAATCATCTTTAAACAGTTCAGTAATATAACATGATGAACAGTGTTGAATACCTTCGACAAGTCCAGGAATATGGATGGCACTTCCTGGTTCCTGCCTGAAATGGCAGTTAAGAAAAGACTTCAAATTCAAACTACATTAATCCCTGTAATATGATGCCTGCGCTTAAGGTTCAGCCAATTCCAAACACAAAGTCACAAACTTACCAGCTAGAATCCCTCAATCCTGCCCAAACTAAATGGAGAAGCAGGGAATATGACCCCAACCCCCGCCTCCCCTGGCATGGGCTTTGTAGGATGTGGAAGGCCTTGTGGTTTTACTCCTATAAGTGATTTTATATTCCTCCACTTTTTTCATATAGGCCTGAGTCTTATCCCCAAAAAGTGAACTGTTTTCACAGGGGACGTCCATGGCCTTTGTCTGGGTATCCTGCATTAAGATTTGTAGTTTTCGACCAGGCAAACCTTCTCATAGACACAGCCGCCAGAGCCATAAGCATGGCTGCTGTGTCGCTGGCATCAAAAGCCATGTGCAGGTGATATTTGGTTTCATCTAAGGCTGTTTCGGCTGTCTCAGCCAAGTCAATGCTCACTTCTCCAGGCACCTTGTCCACTAGTGCCAACACAGTGGTCCAAAGAGCCTTCTGATACTGGGCTGCACAGGCCATATAGTTGACTTGTCTGATCAGCAAGGATGCCCCCAGATAGCCCTTCTTCCCTACTGTATCCAGCTTCTTTGACTCCTTGTCAGAAAGATGAGATGCCAGCCTTGTCACAGGCAGCTGCTTGAACAACCCCCTCATGGTCAGGGTGCTTGAAAAGAAATTCAGCATTGCTTCTGTCAAGCTGATATTTCTTATCCACCTTTTTTTTTTGACTGTTAGGACTGAGGTGGGTATCTGAAGTATTTTTAATACAGCTTTTTTCACGGACTTGTGGATGGGTAGTATCAGTCTTTTTGTTGGGGTAAACCCCATCATGTCGAGGAAGTCAGCTTCCCTCTCCTCTTCTTCTGTCTCTTGCAGAGACAGGCTGAGGTTGTCTACCATTTGACTGACAAAGGCACTGTAGGAGGAGAAATCCTCCAATCCCCTGGGAGGGAAACCTGGGGAGACCTCCGGTTCTATGGGTTCCCCAATATCCTCCTCCTTCTCGAACTCATATGAATATTGGGCTTCAAAGGCTGAGGCAGCCACAGGAGCCATGGTAGGAGTCGGCTGTGACACCGGAGGAACCGGTAGAGGAGCTAGGTTACCAACAGCCCGAACAGCCTGCAACACTTGCAGAGCCTTGGCAATGTCCTCTGCAGACGGCATGGTCGGTTGTGCCACAGAGAGCTCCTCTGCCTTTTCGACAGGACGTGCAGTGGTATGTTTCTCCTAGTGTTTACATTTGGCTGGAATCGGTTCCGCAACTGGTTCCACTGGCCTTTTAGTCTTAGAGGAGCCGGACTTTTCAGAAGGCTTATCAGCTGGTCCTTTAGATTTATCTTTTTTTGAAGGAACATCTGTTTTTGAGGAGGTGGATTCCTCAGTCATTTGAGAGAGAGAGATGGAGCAGTAGCCATGAGCTGTAACTTTTTAGCCATCTTCTTTAATGCTTTAGGACAGAACATTTTACAGATCTCACAGTTAGTAAATATATGGCTAGTACCAAGACAACTAATACACAGTTTGTGCCTATATGCTTTGGCAAAGATCTGACCACAGGTTAAACAATTTTTAAAACCAGTGGGTCCTGTCCTCTTTTTTTTTGAGGAGTACCTGACATTACTTCAGATGGTAAAGACATATCCTGACAGAAATACAAATGCTCGGTTCCCACACTGCAGTGAACTGGGAAACGATTGGTTCCTGAAGAAAAAAGGAACCAAAAAATGAAAATAAAACAATAATGTAACAACGGACCAAAGGACCCTCAAACCAACACCAAAATAAGTAATTTAGTAAAAAAAAAAACACCAAACTTTTTAGTCAGAGATCGCGGTTCCCCGCAGTTCTCAGGAACCGAAGAGGAACCTTGAAAAACACTCAAAACTAACTAAAACTCTAAAATAATTACTGAGAGAGCAGTTATTTATAAAGAAAATACCAAATAATACTCATCAAGAAATTAACTAGCAGTTAAAAGTTGAGAAGAGCTCTCCGAGGCATTCTAACTGGCAGGTGGAGAAATAGATTTGAGGTCTTCAGAGAGTGGCAGTTACCAGGGGGAGCAGGTTGAAACTGGCACGAGCCAATGAACGTTCCACAATTAGCATACATTCCATTTCTCTCCGTGGTAGTTAAACGCAGGGGGCTAACTGCATTAGTAAACATATTGAAGAATTCCTGGGGTTAGAAACCCGTGTTCCTCTCTGCCCAGGGAACAACTTCTACTGCCCTGTGTCTGAGAAGGCCCTGTATCTCGTAAGTGAGAAGGTCTGACTGAGTGGCAGATAAAACTGTGCTGTCACGTGGGTGGAAGATCCAGAGGGATCTTTGCAAAATTGAGAGAGTAACCCTCTCGAACAATCCTAAGGACCCATTTGTCCGAGGTGACAGACTTCCACTGGTTCTAAAACTGAGTCAGACTACCTCCCATTGCCCCAGAAAAGTTCACCTTGGGCAGTTGAGGTGGGATGGGGGCCCGATTTTCAGAGGGCTGCACTGGGCACTTTCGGACCCTGTGCCTTTTGCTGCGTTTTCTTTTGTGGCTGAGGAGTCTGGTTTCTGTTAAAGGCCTGCCTGTTATGAAACTGTCAACGGTTCCCACCCATTTGTAGAGCAGAACGAGATGGTCTGGCTGTTTTAATGGCAGTCCTGGTCTTCTGAGCGGCCTCTAGTGCTTGCTCAACTTGAGGGGCAAACAGATAAGCACCATCAAAAGGGACATTCATGATCCATTGTTGAGCATCAGAAAAAAATCCTGACGATCTGAGCCAGAAGTGTTGCCTGATACAAATCTCAGTGGCGGCAGCTCTAGCCGCAGTGTCATAGGCATCCATAGGAGCTTTCAGCTGATGACTGCTGGATTCTATGCCCCTGATAATAATTTGCAGAAGCTCCAAGGTAAAGTCCGACTCCAAGAGGTTCTCAATCACTGATTTAAGAGAGTCTCAAAGCACATATTTATATTGGGAGAAGTGTCCCTGATAAATGGCAATATGCATGCCTAGGATTGCGGCAGCGAAAGCTTGCTTCCCCAAGGTGTCAATCTTACACGATTCCTTATTGATAGGACGTGCTGATGACTCCTAAGGGAGAACAGCCTTGTCGTTCTCCGCAAGGAACACCAAAGCATCTCCAATAGGTTGCGATGCTAAGAACGGTCTGTCCTTGGGAGGGGTATATTTCCAGTCTATGGACTTGCCTACAGAAGGAATCAGGGCTGGACTCTCCCACACTGCCTGTGATAATGTCTCAAAGGAGGGGAGACAGGAGGCATAAGACTCACAGAAGCATTAGGAATATGAAGGAACTTGAGGCGCAAGAGCCTACCTGGGTCCACACAGCCAGGGTAGTCCCCATGTTCTTGAGAAGAGACTGGAAGTAAAGGTCTTCAACTAGGGGTTCAGCTGAGACAGAGGGCTTCACATCCATGCTGTATAAAGAGTCACCCCCACCTTTGTCAAGGTCAGATGCATCATGCTCTACCTCTACCCCGGAGAACGGAGAAATCAGGAGCAGCTCCTGTGGGGCCAAAGCCTGGCCTAGGCAAGGGGAAGACAGGCGGCACCAGAACCACCAATGTTGTCAAAGACCTCGGCGCTGGGTGCGGCACTGAAGAGTCCAGCATGGCACTGAAGGACCTGGTGGTGAACATGGCACCAAAGGACATGGTGCCAAACGTGGCACTAAAGGGCCTGGCGCCGTACGCGGCTGTGAATGACTTGGTGCCAAACGTGGCACCAAAGAACCCAGTGCCGAACGTGGCACCGAAGGACCCAGAGCCAAACGTGGCACTTAATAACCCGATGCCAAATGTGGCACAGACCCTACGCCGAGCACAGCACTGAAGAACCAGACACCGACTTCCGAGAACCCATGCCAGACCTGGAAAAAGAGGGGAAGGGAAGCGATACCTGTGCCGGCCCCTAGCAGGAATCAAAGTCAGGGGAAAGGTATGTGGAACAGGTGTCGATACCGGCCAGAGCACAAACTCCGTTGCCAGCTCCAAATCACCGGTCTTGTCCCAAAAGCCCCAACCACAGTCCAGCAGCTTCCAGACCCGAGGGCCCCAGAACCGGGTCCACCGGAAGGGGCAAATGAGACAGATGCTGTGCCTACTGCGCCATAAGGGCAGCCCAGTGGTGAAACTGCTCACTAGAAACCCCGCAAGAGGGGCTCTGGTGTCGAGAGTCCTGGCAGTTAAGAACGGAGGTCAACGGGGAGCCTGAAGGGGTCGGGGTGGGCCTACCGCTCTCCACTACCAAAAGAAAAAATTACTCACCTTAGTAATGTTGTTTCTTCTAATGGAGTCTTGCTATATTATGACACATGCAGTGAGTCCCAACCTTCAAACTGCTCCGGAGGTGAAAGAGTTAACTTTCCATGCCAGGCATGGAACGCAGAGCTCAACTGAAACTCTGTCTGTTGTTCTTCAAACTCAAACTGTCAGATCTTTACGAGCTAAACTCACTGAGGTCCTGTGTGGAAGCTGTAAACCTACATTAGCCAACTGGCTACTAAATATAAAAACACATTTTTTGGTCCCAAACAAAGACTCAAGTCAGGAGACCCAAAAATAAAAAACAACATCAAGTCACCCCAAAGAAAAAGGGGTGAAAATAACAAGGTGGGCATCTACTATGCCAACACTGCACTGCTCACCCACATCCCAAAAACAGAGGTTCTGAGAGGGCAGGCGGAGAGGTTATAATATAGCAAGACTCATTAGAAGAAACATCATTACTAAGGTGAGTAATTTTTTCTTCAAACATCATGAAGTCTTGCTATATTATGACATATGCAGACTACACAGCAGTACATCCATGGAGGAGGGACAGAACCTACTTAGGAAATGGGCTCTGAAGCACAGCTGTGCCAAACCGAGCATCACTCCTAGCCTGGATGTCCAGGGAGTAATGCTTGGTAAAGTGTGAACTGTTTTCCAGGTAGCTGCTTGACATATCTCTAGAATAGGTTAGTCCCTGGCAGCAGCCAGGGAAGCAGCTGTACCTCTGGTAGAGTGAGCCCTCAGGCCTGAGGGAGGAACCTTACTCAGCTTTTCATAACAGAACTGGATACAAGAGACAATCCACCTGGCAATGGATCTTTTAGTGGCAGGTTTCCCTTTACCAACCTCACCATAAGTGAGGAACAGTTGGAGGAAGTCAAACCTGTGACCTTTGGTACGCTCTATGTAGTAACTAAGGGCTCTTTCACATCTGTTGCGAGCCTCCTCGCCAGAGGAGGAATGGTCAGTGAAGTACACTGGAAGAGATATAGATTGATTAAGGTGGAAATCTGAAACCACCTTAGGCAGGAACTTCCTGTTAGTCCTGAGGACCACCTTATCTCTATGAAAGGAAATAAAATCAGGCTGTACTGACAAAGCTTGTAATTCACTTATGTGTCTGGCAGAAGTGATGGCTACCAGAAACACAGTCTTCCAAGTCAAGAACTTCAGCTCTGCTGAAGACAAAGGCTCAAAGGGGGGTTGCATAAGCTGAGCAATGCAAACGTTAAGATCCCAGGCAGGGGCAGGGTCCCTGAATGGGGGGTTGGTGTGAAGCAATCCCTTAAAAAACTTGGAAAATACAGGATGAGCTGAAAGAGAAGAGGGTTTACCTGCTGAAATAAAAGCAGACACAGCTGCCAAATGTACTTTTAGGTAGCTGGTCTCAGCCCCAAGGTATTTAAATGGACCATATAATCCAGGACTGTGGGTAAATCAGCAGATTCTGGGGAAATATGCTTCCCAGAACACCATATGGAAAACCTCTTCCATTTGGAATTATAGGTAGTCCTGGTGGAAGGCTTCTAGAAGCCTTTAGTATATCCATTACACCTTGGGAGAGGTGTAGATCAGCAAACTCTAACTCTTCAAGAGCCAGGCCTTGAGATTGAGAGATTTGAGGTCTGTACCAAACCTCCCCTGAGCACAGGTTAACAGGTTGTGATTCCTGGGAAGACACGGGGGAAGATGGACTGCTAAGGACAGTAGGAGTGGATACCAGGGTTGTCTGGCCCAATCTGGGGCAATCAGGATCATCTTGCAGGATTGAAATCTGATTTTGACTAACACTCTGAACAGGAGAGGGAAGTGGGGGAAAGCATAGAGAAACTTCCCTTCCCAATTGAGGACTAAGGCATCCAGAGGGACTGAGCCCAACACTGGGGGCCTGCAGCAAAAAAGGGGAAGCTGGTGATTGTCTGGGGCTGCAAAAAGATCTATCTGCGGGGTGCCCCGTCTGGCAAATATCACCTCCAGGACCAGGGGTCCAGTGACCACTGTGATGGCCCTGGGAAATCCTGCTGAGAGCATCTGCTAGGACATTGTCCTTGCCTGGGAGGTGAACTGCTGTAAGGGAGGTGTTCAGGGAGTAAGCCAGAGACCACAACTTTATTGCTCCGGTGCACAAGGCCGTAGACCGAGTGCCCCCTTGCTTGTTGATGTACCACATTGTGGTGGTGTTGTCTGTTCTGACATGTACAACTTTGTTCTGAACAGATTTGGAAAAAAACTTGCAGTGTTAGAAAAACTGCTCTGAGTTCCAACAGGTTGATGTGGAGCAGAGATTCCTGAGGGAACCACACTTCCTGGGTAGTGAGGTTGCCCATGTGAGCTCCCCACCCCAAGAGGGATGCATCTGTAGTAAGGATTAAGGAGTGAGACTGAGGACAAAGGAACCCTTGTCTCAGATTGCTCTGATCCTGCCACCACTGTAGGGCCTGGATCAGGGTTCGAGTCACTGGGATCAATTTGTTAGAGGGTCTTTCCTTTGAGACCAAAAGGCTCTCAAATGGAACTGGATGTCCCTCATCTGAAATCTTGCTCCCTGCACTACTGCTGCAGAAGCAGCCATGTGCCCCAGGAGCTGTAGAAAATGCCTTGCTAGTCAAGAGACCTGCGGGGTGAAGGAGGAGGCCAGAGAGACCAGGGTCCTTGCCCTGTTCAAAGGAAGGAAGGCTCTGGCTTCCTCTGTGTTCAGCTCTGCGCCTATGAAGGTGAGAAGCTGGACAGGTTCTAGAACTGACTTTGAAAGATTCAGAAGAAAACCTAGAGAGGTGAGCAGTTGCTGAGTTATCTGTAAATGTAACTTGACTTGGTCTGGAGACTGGCCTACTATGAGCCAGTCGTCCAGGTAAGGGAAGATGGCAATTTTTTGCCTTCTTAGGGCAGCAATTGCTACTGCCAGGCATTTTGTGAATACCCTTGGAGCAGAGGTGAGGCCAAAGGGCATTGCTCTGAACTGGTAATGGCCTGAGGGCAGCTCGAACCTGAGGTACTTTCGATGGGAGCTTCTGATGAGAATATGGAAGTAGGCATCCTTGAGGTCCAGGGACGCTAGCCAGTCCCCTGGCCTTAGAGGGGGTAGAATAATTCCCAGAGTCACCATTTTGAATTTTGGTTTTAAAAGGTGCTTGTTTAAATATCTGAGATCTAGGATGGGCCGCCATTCTCCTGTCTTTTTTGGCGTAAGGAAGTACCTGGAGTACAACCCTTTCCACAGCTCTGAGAGCCAGGAGGGAAGAGACCTCTGCCTCTAGGGCAAGTGCTTCTGATGGATTTGTTGGTGGAAAGGATCTGGTTCTCATCTTTGGAAATTTTTGAAGCTGAGAACCAGTCCCTGGCTTACTTCCAGGACCCACTTGTCTGATGTTAGAGACTTCCAGTCCTGGACAAAGTAAGCCAGCCTGCCTCTCGGGTAGCTGAGAATCGGCCCTGGCAACCCCATCAGGGTGCCTGTTGGCAGGGGCTTTGGCTGAGGGTGAAGCAGGCCTGCTTGTACCCCGCCTGCCTCTCCTCTAAAGAACCCCTTTGGGCATAGGCAGAAGAGGAGGCCTGGGCTGGTAAAAGGCCTATGAAAGGCCTGCCCCTGCCCCTGGAAAGCTGCCTTTGAGGAGTGGCCTGCCTTTCCTTGGCCTGTGCACTCCTATAGGTGGTCCTATACTCATCCATTTTCTTCATGTAATTCTCTGTCTGCTCCCCAAACAGAGAATTACCCACAACAGGAAAATCCATGGTCTTAGTCTGGGTATCCTGTGACAGGCTAGTACATCTGAGCCAAGCCATTCTGCGAAGTGCCACAGATGTAGCCACGACTCTTGATGACACATCATTAGAGTCCACTGCAGCATGGAACTGCACCTGGATGCCTCAATACCATCAGCAGCCACCTGCTCCAGCTCCTTGGCAAGCTGGCCAGGGACCTGTTTTGCTAGAGCCATAACAGTATCCCATCTGGATTTCTGATATCTAGCAACATAAGCCATATAATTTGCCTGTCTGAGTCCCAAGGATGGTGCCATGTACTGTTTTTTGCCATGGCATCAATCCTCCTGGAGTCCTTGTCCGGGGGGGTGTGAAGCCAAGGGAATATTTGCCTTGTCACAGGCTGCAGCCTGCACTACCCCAACATGGCTGCATTGTTGTGTAAGGAACTCCGTATCAGAGCCTGACAATGTGTACCTCTTGTCCATTCTCTTACCAACAGGAGGTATAGTGTGAGGTCCACAGCCTTCTCCATAGGGAGCTGGAGGGTTTCAGCCACTTTCTTATGAAACATAAAATGAGAAGGGGACTCAGAAAGCCTAGTAGGAGACACTCCTGAAGGTCTGTCTGGGGAGATGTCCGGGTCAATGGGCACATCCAGACTTTCATATCCACATTCACTCTCCTCATACTTCGCTCATAATATTCCCACATCATACTCTTGAACCGGTGGAACCGGCAGCTTACCTGATGGTGCCGGTTCGGTCAGAACCGGGGAAAGCGACTGGACAATTTTAATCGCTTTGGCTATTTCTTCAGCAGTTGGAGAGGAAAGTTTTGGCTCCACACCAGCTGATTTCCTAGTCCTTTTTGCTGGAACCAACTCCTCGGAGTCGGATCTCCTTTTGCCCAAGGAAGTCTCGCCCTGGTCAGAGGGCACTCCCTCCGGTTCAGTTGGAACCGAACCGGGCTGGCCATCCGGTTCAGCGGACTTTTTGGCCTCCCTTTCCCTGAGCCTACCAACTCTCTTTTCTAGGGTAGCTGCAGGAAAATTTTTACAAATCTGGCAGTCTGCATTGAGGTGGTCAAACCCCAGACAATAAACACAGGTGGTGTGGGGGTCAGCCTTGGCAAAGACTTCCCCACAGACACTGCATTGTTGAAACCCAGTGGGCCGGGTTTTTCTTTTGGGTTTCTCAGACATAGTGCCAGTCCTAACCAAACTTACCCGTTTATGGCAATCCGCCAGGTAAGACCCTCTTATCGGTTCCCAACCGTGTCACGGGTCGGGGAAAAAAACGTAATAAAATCTGTTTTTTTTAGAACCGATAAGAACCGGTAACCACACTCTAAATGACAGATAAATATATTTTAAACAACTTGGTCGGTTTGAACCGAACCGATAAACCGTTTACAAGTTCCACACAGAATAGAAATCAATGTAAAACCTATCTAGTACTCACAATACCACAGACAGAGTCTGAACCAACCGGTTGCGGTTTAATTTCGGTCGAAAACCGAGAAAAACAATACTTTAACCGACAAAATGAACCGAGCAGAAGGAGAAATCTCGGAGCGACTGTTCAGTGAGGCGGAGTAAAAGAATCTGACGGTTTGAGTTTGAAGAACAACAGACAGAGTTTCAACCGAGCTCGAGCTCTGCGTTCCATGCCTGGCATGGAAAGTTAACTCTTTCACCTCCGGAGCAGTTCGAAGGTTGGGACTCACTGCATATGTCATAATATAGCAAGACTTCATGTTGTTTGAAACTCCCTTGCAGACATACCAAGGGGCAACCTCGAGCAGTACCATCTCTTCTTATTCCGCTGGGAAGAAGAAAAGCTCAAGGTCGAGTGGCGCCGGGTCCCCGATTGAGACCGGGAACGAGCCCGCTTCTTTTTGTGCTTATAGGAGGACTGTTCTTCCCTGAGCACCGGACTTCCTGTGGTAGGCTCCCACTTCCAAAAAGGCCAGCAAACCGGATATAGCCCCACTGCCAGAACAGCTTTCTAGTGAATTCTCCCCATCGTCAAGGAGACTGTCCATGGTTGACTCCGTCAATGGCAGGGTTGAGAGGAAAAACTTCTTTCTTCTTTTTTTTTTTCAAAATAAGAATAAAGAACACCAATACTAAAACGAGCCGAACATCTATAGATGCTGTCGCATAGATGTGAAGATTTGACTCCCAGCAGGCGAGCAACGTCATCACTGAAGTGCACTCAACAGCGAGAAAAAAGGAACTGAGATGACTGGAGGGTTGGTGCTGAGGTAGCCTATACAGGCATGAGCTAATCTCGTGGTGCTGTACATGCATGGTCCTACCATGGCACCGGCTCTCCTGAAGATTTTTGGTTCCCACAGGGTCCCAGCACCTCCAGCTAGAACTCAGAAGTATGAAAAAATGGTGAAGACTTTAAATCAAGGACGATCAGTACAGTCTGCAAAAATCCACCCCCTCCTAGCATTAAGCCTTACCATAGTGGTGGTATGGTAGTGGTTCCCCCATACAAAATATCATCGCCAACACCAAGGCTGAGTAGCACATCTTCTGATGCTCTGAAAGGAAAGACAGAAGAAACATCAGCTAAATATACCATCCCAGTGGTGAATTAACCAAGTTAAAAAATCAAATAGTGTATAGTTAGCCTTTGTTCTGTATAAAAATCAATCCTTATAGTGTATGGGAGAACGTTATTACTGATGGAATTCAATGAATTCCTAACTCTGTTGTACCACTGATGTGATGTCAAAGTGTTACTGTACCATTCTGAATACAACACATCGATGGTACAAGTTGGAACGCCCTCGTGTTCCCATTACCCTGACAGCTGCAGCAATCTTTTTTTTTCCTTCAGTTTCTCTGAGCCACCCAGCTCCCCTGCCTCACTGCTCCTACCACACTGAACCATCGAAACAGCCTTCAGCCACCCAGCACACTATATGACTCAGCTCTGTTCCGACCGTGACTCACTTAAGCTCCTCCCGAACTGCCGCAGCTGTCCCCTCGCCACTGCAGCCGCATGAAGCGATCCTCTCTCTGCTCAGCCATACTACAGTTGGGCCACATAATGTAAGCAAACTGGACCCATACAAGCCTCAAGAAATGCTCCGTTGTTGACCACTGTTGCCCACACACCACAAAAGACAATGGATAGGCAACAGTGAACAACGCAGAGTTCACTTCTCGAGGTTGTCATGGCAACCACAGACCTCTTGAGGTTTACTTGGTTGTCATGACAACATTTCAAAGTGACCACAGCGATGTTGTTCACTGTTGCCCATCCATTATCCTCTGTGCTGTGCACATTCTAAATTGCTGTGCGCATTCCAAAGTGTTGTGTGCATTTTTAACAGTTGTTCAGCTCGGCTGAAAGGGCATAACATTTTAAATTCCTCATTTACTCCACAACCAGCTATGTACTGACCATCCAGTGTCTAAAGCTGCTCTGGAGGCCATATCTACGGCGTCATAAAAACACCTCAAGGCGTATTTGTCGACGTCTAATCCCTGACTGGGCACACGCCAATACTTCCTGCTTCGAGTCGGAGTCTGGCATAGAGTTGATGAGGTCCACTGCCATCTGCTACAGTGACTGCTGATAGGTAATCATGTGAGCCATGAAGTTCAATGACCTGATGGCTCCAGTGGCTGAGGAGAAGACTTTTCGGCCCCAACCGTCTAACTTTTTAGAGACAGGATCCAGAGGTTGGGAACTCAAATGCTTTGGCTGGGAACCTCTGCCATGAGCAGCAGTGAGGACCAGAGCTGGCCTTCGGTTGTTCGGCTACAAACGGTTCAGACCTCGGAGGCCTATAAAGTCTGTCTGCCTTTCGAGGGACTGGGGGTATGGAGGACGGTGTATGCCAGGTCAGGTGGGTCACGTCCTGGAACGGTTCCACGAACGGGGGAATAACCAAAGGTTTGGGTTACTTCTCTCTGAGGAACTTGGAAAGGCGCTTGCACTCTGTATCCAAGTCCTTTGTATCCCACTTGTATATAGCTTGGATGTGCCTCATCATGTCCAAAAAGAGGGGTCATCGGGGGCGGGGAATCTTTAGGTCTCGGGAGGGAGGATAAAATTTCATTTGAATAAGAGACTCTGATTCAGCGTCACCCTCATCTGAGGAGGACGTGACAGGAGGGAAAGAAGGAGAGAGAGACAAAGGGTGTTTCCTTCTCTTCCCCTTAGGGTCAGGACATGGGTGCTCACCCTCACCTCCCTGAGGCCCAGGGGTGGGAGGGGGACCCATGGGTGGTGGAGTAGGGACAGTGTCTGGGGGTCTATACAGGAGATCCCCTTTTACTGTATTCCACCAGGTAGTAAAGAGACTCCCGATGTCTGCTACTGGGATGACCGCAGGGCCCAGCGCCGGGTTTGAGGGGCCAGGCGTCGGGTCTATTTATTTATTTACTTTTATTTATTTATTTAGTTTTTGTTGACCGGGTAAGTGCACTAGACAAATCCTGCCTATTTTCAGGCACGACCTGGGAAGGGGGATACAGATGAATGCCAACTGACCTTGAACCAGATTAAGCTGTTGGTGGTATTTTTAGTGAATGAGGGAAATTTGGCCAGGACACCGGGGAAATTCCCCATCTCTGCTTCCCGTAAGCAGAGGGGTCCCATTTTCATGTGGGACCAAGATGGGCTGCTGGACATGCTGTGGAGGACATGGAGGTGTTGGAGGCAGTGGAGCTGGTCTCTTCCTGTCTCTGTTCTGAGAGACCCCATCTTCTATGCCTACTTGCTGCAATCTACTGAATATGGTTCTTCTGTGCCTTTGGATACTTCCCTGCTGCTGTTGTGGATACTTGTGTGCAGTGTTTGCCTGTGGATCCTTCATTTATTCCTCAAACTGTGCTTACAACGCCTTCTAGCCCTGCTACTATGGATATACGTGAGTCTTCTTCTCTGTTTCTATGGATGTAGATGTGTTACTTAAAATCGAGGAACAGCGTTATTTCACTGCTAGACAGCTTGTTAGCCCTTAAGCCTCAGTCTGGTTTTGTACCTGCTGCTACTGACTCACCATCTGGGAAAGATTGTTTTACTGTCTCTTCACCCCATTCTGACACTTCAAGATTCTTTGCCTGTTGCTACGGACCTCCTCACTCCCTACCTCTGTACTGACTGCACCTCTTGCTCAGCTTTCTCCAGAAATTTCTTCTGTACAGGTGCCTGCTTCTGCCTCCTGATGCCTTGCACACGACAGACTGGTCTGTTGAGTCGGCCCTGGAAGCGGCTGGGTGGGAGAAGGATCCTACCACTGGGACTTGGCGTTCTGGTTCTTCCCCGATCTGTACTAGGCCACCTGACAAACTGCTGGCCTCTCCTGTTTTGAAAGACTCTGCTGCTTCTCTTGATCTTTCTTTGCCAACTGAACTTCTTCTGACTCAGAACCCAACTTTGTAATTTGGTCCTTCTTCCTCGACACCTCAAGAACAACGGACTCTTCGGGACCCTGTGTCTCATCCAGTTCCTGCTACTTCTACTGCATGCTTTCAACCCCCTGTACATCAAGCTAAAAGACACAACGCTGTTCGGCTGCATTATTTGGGGGGCTTACTTGACTTTCCTGACCGATTTTTTGTAGGTCGCACTCTTTTGAAGGATTCTATGCAATTTGCTGCTTTTGAGATTCATGTCTTAATTCATGTTTCTTCAGAGTCTCATTTTGATATTAGTTTTAAACTATCACTGGTTTAGAAAAGTTTTAGAGAAAATATCAGAGCTTAAAACTTCTCCTTTATGGTCACCGCTTAATGCCATTCCTTAACTAAACCTACTCAGAAAACTGTTACTATATTGTTTCGTAACTAAGTGTCAGTCTTAATGATATTACTGTCTGGTTAAAGCAAAGATGTACTGTCCTTTCTGACCCAGAGGCTATCTTTGATTCTGAGAATATCTGGACAGGTGGGTGGAGAGCGAGGTTATGCTTCGCACTTCGGAGGTTGGAATACAGCATCTCCCGAACAGCTTTATGCTTGGGAAAGACAGGGGAGTTCTTTTTTACCCCGGCCAGCCTAAAGCTTGCTATAGATGTGGCTCTCAGAATCATATCAGTAGTGTCTGTGACAAGATTAAATGCTCTGTTTGTGGTAACATTGGCCATGCAGGTTCCCAATGTGTGGATGAACCTCTTTGTGTCCTTTGTGACGAACTGGGGCACACTTTCCAGACTTGTACTTGGGCAGCTCAGAACTCCCCGACTGTTGCTGATGGGGGAGAACAACGCTTGATTATTACTGTCGCACAACGCCTTTGCTATCTGACACTCTTTCTAGACCTCAACGACACCCTCCCTCACCCTGTTGTACCTGCTGACCCTCTTCTATTTTACACGAACGGTCTGCTCCTGTTTTGGAACCACAGACCTTTACTATAGCTCTCCCTCTCCTCTGATCTTGCTATTTCTACCTCGGAAGAGGTCCCTATTCCTGTCTTGTTTAGTATTTGGGTCTTCCAGACCCCCCGAACCTTTGTTAGAGTTACACGAGATCTGAGTGAAGGACTTCTCCTTCTAAGGTCCTGAAACTCTACTGTGACTCGTATGAATAAATTTGAGGTTTTACGCCACCCTCAGGACAACACGGACTCTGATACGCCCTCTGTTCTTTCCTCCCACCCTGATGTGACTACGACACTGAAGTACCCATTGATAATATTGGTTCTCAAAAGGAAAGCTAAGGCAAAACTGAAACATAGGAAGGTACCTCTAGGAAAGGTAGGCTAAGGTGACTTTTGTGTTTTGTTTTCACTTTCCTGTTTCATGTCTTCTGCTTTCTCGGTGCATACTGTTAATGTTAACAGTATAAAGAAGCAAAGAGATGCAGTTTTTCCTTTTATCTGGCTTGACAGCTGGTCTCATCTTTTGCAAGATGTAATGTTTCTAAGCTGTTCTGTAAATTTCCAGGGCCACTTGTGCCTGGACCTCTGGGCTCTCTTTTTGATCCTTTGGACAGGACTCTTGTTCTGGTTTGGGTATTTTATTTAGTATACCTGATGTTACTGTTGTTAAACTGTTGGATGTCTACCCGGGCCGGCTTCTGTTGGATATTTTGATTTCTTCTGTCCCTTTACGGATTATTAATATTTACGCCCCTCAATTGAAATCCCACAGAATTTAACTACTGAAACTGATTCAACCCTATTTATACACATCAATGTATGTGATTTTTGGGGGTGATTTCAATTGTGGGTTATCCACTAAAGATAAGTCTTCTACTTCAAAGACTACTAAGTTGTTTTGTGACACGAATTTTCTGAAAATTGCTCCATTCCACAGGTTTACAGGATGCATATTTATCTTTTACTAGTCGGCATACTCCTACTTTCACAAAGGCCCCCTGCACCATATTGATTTTTTTTTATTTCTTCCCACCTCCAACTTTCTGATGCTGTAATTCAAGTTGCTGAATTTTCAGATCATAATTTATTATCTATTTCTTTAGGCCCTTCCTTGACATCTCGCTTGGCCCTGGCATTTGGAAACTGAATACTTCCTGTTATCGGATTCACGCTTGTTAAGTCACTTAACTGAGTATATTCATAATCGAAGACTGTATTTTTTATATGATGCCCCTGGGATTGGTGGCAGGATACGAAATCTGGACTCCGAACTTTATTTAAAAATTTTAGTAAACATCATCATGATTCATTGTATTTCCTTTTATCACGCTAACAGACGACGACGTCAAAAATTACTTACTTTATTTCATGAAACTGGCCATGATTTTTTCCACCCAAATAAGTACTCTTAAGGAGCGCATGATGGATTATCACCTTCTGAAGGCTAACAGTAGAGAGTAAAACCTTTATTATGCTGTTTGATGACAGTTTCACCGAGCTCACTGATATTCTGGATATCAGGCACCATGTTACCTGTTATACACAAAAACTGTTTGGTCCCATGCCCCCCCCCATCTGCATCCGTAATGGACTACTTTTCCTTTTTACAACTTCCTGATGTACCTTTATGTTAGATACTGAGATACAAGCACATGAAATTGAAGCAGTGATCAAGTCTTTACGTCCAAGAGTGACACCGGGCCTGGATGGTCTCTCCAGTGAGTTGTATAGATTGTTTTCTACTGACCTGAGTTCTGAATTGGCTACAGTTTATAATTCTATTCTACAGTGCGAACATCTTCCTTTAGACTTTAACATGGGTTGTTTATTTTACTTACATAAAAAAGGGGATAGAAGATTGCTCTCCAATTGGAGACCTTTATGCCTCTTAAATACTGATTTTAAAATATTGACCAACATTTTGGCCCTCAGACTTTCTAAACTGGCCATATATGTGTGATTTCTACCGCACAATCTTGCAGTGTCCCTGGGAGACATATTCAGGACCATCTAATTTTACTTAGAGAAATGATTGAATGTGGAAATTCTAATGTTTTACATGGTTTCATATTCTCACTGGACCAACGGCAGGCTTTTGATTCTGTACATCATGATTTTTTATGGTCTACTCTTCGATATTATAAAGTACCTGATTATACCCTGACTAGACTCTGGTTGCTATATCGGTCTGCAACTCTTGTCCCACTGGTCAATGGATGTAAGGGCCCTATGCTTCCTCTACACAGAGGGGTTAGACAGGGCTGTCCCCTCAGTCCACTTTTATATGTTTTTTTTTTGATCCTGCACTTGCTCTACTAATTCGGCCCCAACAATTATGCCACTCCCTCAGCCTCCCATAGTCTGGTGGTTGGCTCATGCAGACGATATGAGTCTCATGGTGGCTAATGTTGCCTCCGTATGCTCTGCATTGCGGCATTGTTCCAAGTTTGGGGTTGTTTCGGCACGGCCTTAATCTTGATAAATGTGAGGCGAGATTAGGTTCCCTTTGTAGATGAGTCTTCTGTTGACATTAGACTTTGTGATGACCCTAGTAGGATTTGGGGCATTTTATACGGTACTGGTCCTTTAGATGTCCTTAACTGGACTCCCAAATTAGATTATGCTCAGACTATGGTTGCATGTTGGAATTCATGGCAGATGAGTAAGAAAAAAGGATTTAATGATTAAAACCTTTCTGCTTCCCTTTTCTCTTTCTGCTTATATTTTCCTCCCCGCAATTTGAAACCAGATTGCTTAGTCTCTTTTTCAAGCCCTATGGGGTAGCCGCCTGAACCTCATTAAACGTCAGATCACCTATCTCCCTATTCGGGATGGAGGCCTAGCTATGGTCCAACCTGTTTTTTTTATACTAGTTTTTCTTGTTTCATAATATTAGACCCCTGCTGGTTAACCAAGATCGAGGTTGGGAACCTTGGTTTCTTGAATCCTGGGTCCTTGGTTTCATAAATGGGAACTTAACAAATTGACGGTTTTAACACATTCCCCCCAGATTTCTGCTTATGTTAGGGATAGTTTTTTCATTTGAAACACTGGCAGATTACTAGCCATATGCTAATAACTGTCTCCAGAAAATCACTGTATAAGTATTTAGTGGACCGTGTATGTTTGGAGATTGTTGTTTTTCCCAAATGTCCTATGCAACATCTCCCTGCTTTGCTCACTTTACTTCATAATTCTAGGGTTCCCCAAAAGATGTGGGACTTGCATTGGCTTAGCTGCCATGAACGATAAACGCTAGATGTAACCATAAGAAAAATTACTCACCTTAGTAATGTTGTTTCTTCTAATGGAGTCTTGCTATATTATGACATATGCAGTTTGTCCCAGCCTTAGAACTGCTCCGAGGTGAAAGAGTTAACTTTCCATGCCAGGCATGGAATCTTGAGCGAGCTCGTTGAAAACTCTGTCTGTTGTTCTTCAAACCCAAACTGTCAGATCTTTATGAGCAAAACTCACTAAGATTCTGTGTGGAAGCTGTAAACCCACACTAGCCAACTGGCTACTAAAATATTAACACATTTTTTGGTCCCAAAACAAAGACTCAAGTCAGGGGATCCAAAAAATAAAATAAAATAAAAATACAATACCCAAACACCCCAAAAAGGAGGGGTGGAAAACAGAAGGTGGGCATCACTATGCAACACTGCACGCCCACCCACATCCCAAGAGCAGAGGTTCTGAGAGGGGCAGTATGGGAGGTTCATAATATAGCAAGACTCCATTAGAAGAAACAACATTACTAAGGTGAGTAATTTTTCTTCAAACAACATGAAGTCTTGCTATATTATGACATATGCAGACTACACAGCAGTACCTCCATGGAGGAGGGACAGAACCTACTTAGGAAATAGGCTCTGAAGCACAGCTGTGCCAAACCGAGCATCACTCCTAGCCTGGATGTCCAGGGAGTAATGCTTGGTGAAAGTGTGTACTGTTTTCCAGGTAGCTGCCTGACATAACTCTAAGATAGAGATGTCCCTGGCCGCAGCTAGGGACACAGCCGTACCTCTGATAGAGTGAACCCTCAGGCCTGAAGGGGGAACCTTACCCAGTTTTTGAGAACAAAATTGGATACAAGAGACAATCCACCTGGCAATGGATCTTTTAGTGGCAGGTTTCCCTTTACCAACCTCACCATAAGTGAGGAACAGTTGGAGGGAGTCAAACCTGTGACCCTTGGTACGCTCTATGTAGTAACTAAGGGCTCTCTTTACATCTAAACTGTGCAGCCTCCTCTCGCCAGAGGAGGAATGGTCAGTGAAGTACACTGGAAGAGATGCAGATTGATTAAGGTGGAAGTCTGAAACCACCTTAGGCAAGAACTTCCTGTTAGTCCTGAGGACTACCTTATCTCTGTGAAAGGAGATAAAATCAGGCTCCACTGACAAAGCTTGTAATTCACTTATGCGCCTGGCAGAAGTGGTGGCTACTAGAAACACAGTTTTCCAAGTCAAGTACTTAAGCTCTGCTGAAGACAAAGGCTCAAAGGGGGGTTGCATTAGCTGAGCAATGCAAACATTAAGATCCCAGGCATGAGCAGGGTCCCTGAATGGAGGGTTGGTGTGAAGCAATCCCTTGAAAAACTTGGAGAATACAGGGTGAGCAGAAAGAGAAGAGGGCTTTCCTGCTGAAATAAAAGAGACAGCTGCCAAATGCACTTTCAGGGTAGCTGGCCTCAGCCCCAAAGTATTTAGATGGACAATATAATCCAGGACTGTGGGCAAATCAGCAGATTCTGGGGAAATATGCTTACCAGAGCACCATATGGAAAACCTTTTCCATTTAGAATTATAAGTAGCCCTGGTGGAAGGCTTCCTAGAAGCTTTCAATATATCGAGTACACCTTGAGAAAGGTGTAGGTCAGCAAACTCTAACTCTTCAAGAGCCAGGCCTTGAGGTTGAGGGATTTGAGATTCGGATACCAAACTCTCCCCTGGGCACAGGTTAACAGATTGTGATTCCTGGGAAGACACAGGGGAAGGTGGACTGCTAAGGACAGAAGGAGTGGATACCAGGGCTGTCTGGCCCAATCTGGAGCAATCAGAATCATCTTGCAAGGTTGAGATCTGATTTTGACTAGCACCTTGAACAAGAGAGGGAAGTGGGGAAAGGCATAGAGGAACTTCCCTTCCCAGTCGAGAAGGAAGGCATCCAGAGGGACTGAGCCCAACACTGGGGGCCTGCAACAAAAAAGCGGAAGTTGGTGATTGTCTGGGGCTGCAAAAAGATCTATCTGAGGGGTGCCCCACCTGGCAAATACTAACTCCAGTACTAGGGGATCCAGTGACCATTCGTGATGGCCCTGGGAAATTCTATAGAGCATCTGCCAGGACATTGTCCTTGCCTGGGAGGTGAACTGCCATGAGGGAAGTGTTCAGGGAATAAGCCAGAGACCACAACTTCATTGCCTCAGTGCACAAGGCCAAGACCGAGTGCCCCTTGTTTGTTGATGTACCACATTGTAGTGGTGGTGTCTGTTCTGACTGTACCACTTTGTTCTGAACAGATGCAGAAAAACCTGAAGTGCTAGAAAACAGCTCTGAGTTCCAACAGATTGATGTGGAGCAGAGATTCCTGAGGGGACCACAATCCCTGGGTGGTGAGGTCGCCCATGTGAGCTCCCCATCCCAAGAGGGACGCATCTGTAGTAAGGGTCAAGGAGTGAGATTGAGGGATGAAAGGAACCCCCTGTCTCAGATTGCTCTGATCCTGCCACCACCGCAGGGCCTGGATCAGGGTTCGAGTTACTGGGATCAATTTGGTTAGAGGATCTCTCCTTTGAGACCAGAAGGCTCTCAAATGGAACTGAATATCCCTCATCTGAAATCTTGCTCCTTGCACTACAGCTGTGGAAGCAGCCATGTGCCCTAGGAGCTGTAGAAATTGCCTTGCTGGTCGAGAGACCTGTAGAGTGAAGGAGGAGGCCAGAGCCACCAGGGTCTTTACTCTTTCTAGAGGAAGGAAAGCTCTGGCCTGCTTTGTGTCCAGTTCTGCGCCTATGAAGGTGAGTAGCTGAACAGGCTCTAGAACTGACTTTGGAAGATTGAGAAGAAAACCTAGAGATGTAAGCAGCTGCTGGGTAACCTGAAGGTGTAATCTGACTTGGTCTGGAGACTGACCCACTACGAGCCAGTCGTCCAGGTAAAGAAAGATGGCAATCTTTTGCCTTCTTAAGTGAGCAACTGCTACTGCCAGGCATTCTGTGAATAACCTTGGGGCAGAGGTGAGGCCGAAGGGCATTGCTCTGAACTGGTAATGGCCTGAGGGCAGTTCGAATCTGAGGTACTTTGTGGGAGCTTCTGATGAGAACATGAAGTAGGCATCCTGAGGTCCAGGGACGCTAGCCAGTCCCCTGGCCTTAGGGAGGGTAAATAATTCTCAGAGTCACCATTTTGAATTTTGGTTTTAAAAGGTGCTTGTTTAGGTATCTGAGATCCAGGATGGGCCGCCATTCTCCTGTCTTTTTTGGGGTAAGGAAGTACCTGGAGTACAGTCCTTTGCCCTGGTGTATGGGAGGAACCCTTTCTACAGCTCTGAGAGCCAGGAGGGTTGAGACTTCTGTTTCCAAAGCGAGAGCCTCTAATGGATTTGCAGGTGGAAAGGATCTGGTTCTCATCTTTGGAAATTTTTTGAAGCTGAGAACCAGTCCCTGGCTTACTACTTCCAGGACCCACTTGTCTGATGTTAAAGACTCCCAGTCCTGGACGAAGTAAGCCAGCCTGCCCCCTACAGGTAATGGAGAATCGGCCCTGGGCATCCCATCAGGGTGCCTATTTGGCAGGGGCTTTAGGCTGAGGGGTGGGAGCAGGCCTGCCTCACTTCCGCCTGCCTGTCCCTCTGAAGAACCCTCTGGACATAAGCTGAAGAGGAGGCCTGGGCTTGGTAAAAAGGCCTGTGAAAAGGCCTGCCCCTGCCCCTGGAAAGCTGCCTCTGAGGAGTGGCTTGCCTCTCCTTGGCCTGTGCACTCCTATAAGTGGTCCTATACTCATCCATTTTCTTCATGTAATTCTCTGTCTGCTTCCCAAACAGAGAATTACCCACAACAGGAAAATCCATGGCCTTAGCCTGTGTATCCTGTGACAGGCTAGTACACCTGAGCCAAGCCATTCTGCGAAAAGCCACAGATGTAGCCATGACTCTTGAAGATACATCATTATAGTCCACTGCAGCATGGAATTGCACCTTGGATGCCTCAATACCATCAGCAGCCACCTGCTCCAGCTCCTTGGCAAGATGGTCAGGGACCTGTTTCGCTAAAGCCATAACAGTATCCCATCTGGATTTCTGGTATCTTGCAACATAGGCCATATAAATTGCCTGTCTGAGTCCCAAGGATGCTGCCATGTATTGTTTCTTTGCCATGGCATCAATCCTCCTGGAGTCCTTGTCAGGGGGGTGTGAAGCCAAGGGAATATTTGCCTTATCACAGGCTGCAGCCTGCACTACCCCAACATGGCTGCATTGTTGTGAAAGGAACTCCATATCAGAGCCTGACAATGTGTACCTCTTGTCCATTTTTTTTATCCACAGGAGGTATAGTGTTAGGAGCTTTTAAAATTTTTATTGTCTGTTTCCTAAAAGATTTATGTAAAGGAATAGACACTCTCCTGGACTCTGGGATATCCATCATTTCCACATAGTCAGGCTCCTCCTGTTCATCCACAGCTTCTTCCAAAGGGAGCTGGAGGGTTTCAGCAACTTTTTTATAAAACATAAAATGAGAAGGGGACTCAGAAAGCCTAGGGGGAGACACTCCTGAAGGTCTGTCTGGGGAGATGTCCGGTTCAATGGGCACATCCAGACTTTCAAAATCACATTCACTCTTCATAATCCTCCTCCGGTTCATAAAATTCCTCTATATCATATTCTTGAACCGGTGGAACCGACCGAACCGACCGCTACTTGATGGTGCCGTTCGGCCGGAACCGGGAAAGCGACTGGACAATTTGGATCGCTTTTGGCTATCTCTGCAGCGTTGGAGAAGGAAATTTGGCTCCACACCTGCTGATTTTCTAGTCCTCTTTGCTGGAACTGGCTCCTCCAAGTCAGCTCTTCGCTTGCCCGAGGAAGTCTCTCCCTGGTCAGGAGGGCACTCCTCCAGTTCGGTTTGCACGAACCGGCTGGCCATCTGGGCCAGCGGACTTTTTGGCTCTCCTCTCGCCCTGAGCCTACCAACTCTTATCCAGGGTAGCTGCAGGGAATTCTTGCAAATCTGCAGTCTGCACTGAGGTGGTCAAACCCCAGACAATAAACAGAGGGTGTGGGTCAGCCTTGGCAAAGGCTTCCCACAGACACTACAGTGCTGAAACCCAGTGGGCCCGTTTTTCTTTTGGGTTTCTCAGACATAATGCCAGCCTAACCAAAAACTTGCCCTTTATGGCAAATCGCAAGCAAGACACCCTTATCGGTTCCCAACCGTGTCACGGGTCGTGGAAAAAACCGTAATGAAATCCGTTTTTTTTAGAACCGATAAGAACCGGGAACCGCACTCTAAATGCAATTTAATTAAGTTTAACAACAACCTGATCGGTTCAAACCGAACCGATAATAACGCTTGCAAGTTCCACACAGAGAAATGTAAACCTATCTATTATTTACAATACCACAGACAGAGCTTGAACCGACCGGGTGTTTAAATAAGACAAATGCGGTTTAAAAACCGAGAAATTACACTTTTCAACCGACAAAATGAACCGAGCAGAAGGAGAAATCTCCGGAGCGACTGTTCAGTGAGGCGGAGTAAAGAATCTGACAGTTTGGGTTTGAAGAACAACAGACAGAGTTTTCAACTGAGCTCGCGCTCAAGATTCCATGCCTGGCATGGAAAGTTAACTCTTTCACCTCCGGAGCAGTTCTAAGGCTGGGACAAACTGCATATGTCATAATATAGCAAAACTTCATGCTGTTTGAAACACAAATCACTACAGGACAGATTTTGTTCCAGACCTGAATGTCAGCAACAAGAAAGGAAAATTACGTACCTACCGTAATTCTTGATCTTCTTGGACGAGTCTCCACCACTCATTCACACTAGTGGGATTGGCGCCGGAGGCACTAAGACCCATCGGGAGCAAACTTTTTGCTGGAGGGTCGGCGCGAGAGACGGCGCCGCGAGACACGGCGCCATGAAAGCAGCGGCTCGAGCGTAATGACCATCTCGGCGACTTACCTCCAACCGCCTCAGTACCTTTTTTACCAAGGTGGCAGCGCAACTAACGAAAAGGGTAAACCTAATATTAAAAACGGACATAAGATAGTCCGTATGACCCGTAAGAAGGGTCAGCAAAGAAGTCCTCACGGCCTAAAGATTTGAGGAGGAAGACCAACACAGCGGTGAGCTCGGGATGGAGGTGGGGTAGAATGAGTGGTGGAGACCTCTCCAAGAAGATCAAGAATTACGGTAGGCACGCACTTTTCCTATCTTCTCTGGCATAAGTCTCCACCACTCATTCACACTAGTGGAGAGTACCAAGCTGATAATCCCCAAAGGGCGTGCAGGAAAGCCAGAGCTCACGCTGCTAAGATAGAAGCCCATTAAGGAGGTTCTGCCGAATGCGGAATGCCACCTGGCATGAACATCCAGTGCCTCAGTGCTTAACGAAAGTATGCACTGAGCTCCAGGTAGCGGCGTTGCATATATCTGCAATTGGAACATTGCGACTCCGCTAGGGATGTCAAGCGCACTCTAGTAGAGTGAGCGACACTCTACCTTCTAATTTAACTTGAGCCATGGAATAGCAATGACGAAGGCATGCCACTAACCATGAAGAGATACATCTAATAGCGACAGGTTGACCCAGCCGGGTGTCGCTGAAAGAAAGGAACAGTTGCTGAGTCTTATAACATCCTTGGTTCTATCTAAACAGAACCGCAAGGTTTCTTAATATCCAAGGAATGAAGAGCCTGCTCCTTCATTTTGGAAATTAGCGAGTAAGTGAGTACCAGAGGTTGGTTCAGATGGAATTCTGACACAACCTTGGGAAGAAATTTAGATGAGTACGGAGAACTACCTTGTCCTTATGGAATACAGTATACGGAGGGTCCGTAATCAGTGCATGTATCTCAGAGACCCCTGTGGGCTGAGGTAATGGCCACCAGGAAGGCAGTCTTCCAGGTAAGAAATTTTAGCTCACAGGCAGCTAAGGGTTCGAAGGCTTCAGAGTGAGCATGTCCAGCACCAGGTTAATGTCCCAGGCTGCAACTGGACGCTTAACAGGGGGTCTGGTATGGAGAACTCTTCAAGAAATCTCTTCACCATAGGTAACTGAGCCAGAGTTAAGAAGAAACCGGCTCATGGAACGCTGAGATGGCACTAAGGTGAACTTTAACTGTGGAGTATTGAAGACCCAAGTTTGATAGGTCCAAAAGATACTCCAGAACCTTGCCAGGAGGACAGGAAAAGGGATTCCAAGAGGATTTTGCACAATTAGAGAAAACGCTCCATTTGAAGCGACGCTTGGGTGGCTGGCTTCCGAGCAGCCAGAAGGATGTCTGAGACTCTCACGAGACGTTGAACCGATTCTACTTCTATCTCTTCAGGAGCCAAGCATGAAGGTGAAGTGATTTCAGTGTTGGGATGGACCAACGAACCCTGAGTCAGAAGACTGATTTGTAAAGGAAGTGGTCTGAGAGGCTGCCACATACTACTGTTGAGTAGAGGAAACCATAGTTGCCGAGGCCAGGAAGGAGCAATGAGAATCATCTTGGTCCCCTGAGACTCGAACTTGAGGAGTACTCTCTGGATTAGAGGAAGTGGTGGAAAGGCGAAGAAAGCGCTTTGTCCACCGCAGCCTGAACGCATCCTGACAGAAAATGCCAGGCCCTGGATTTCTGGAGCAGAAGAGAGGTAGTTTTATGCTGAGTGGGATGCAAAAGGTCCAGGTCTGGAGTCCCCACTTTGAACAGGGACCGAGCCACGGCTGATCGAGAGACCACTGTGAGGGTCTGCCTCCGTTCTGCTGAGGTGATCTGCTAGGTCGTTTTGTATACCTGGCAGATAAGCCGCTTGAATCAGAGACTTGTGCTCCAAGCACCACTCCCACACCCTCATTGCTTCCCTGCAAAGGGGATAAGAATGAGCACCGCCTTGCTTGTTGATGTAATACATCACTGCTTTGTTGTCCGCTTGAAGGAGAATGTTCTTGTGACAAAGGACATCCTTCAGAGCTCGGATTGCATAGAGGGACCGCTCTCATCTCCAGGACATTGTGTGGAGATGAGTTTTAACTGAGTCCATACACCTTGAGTGTGGAGGAGAGACAGTGAGCCCCATCCCATTAGCATGCATCTGTGGTGATGGAGACTGATGATCCGGGTGCAAAGGGAATCCTTCCAGGAGATTGCTTTCGAGACCACCAGGTGAGAGACCTTCAAGGGCCCGCCACCTGATGGGATAAGACTGGGGTGAGAGGTCGGGGACCACTGAGTGGAGAGCATCCACTGGTGGTTCTCATGTGCAGTCGAGCCAGAGGGACAGTGAAGACCGAGGACGCCATGAGACTACATGCGTTGCATCGAGAGAGCTGTAACCGATTGGTTCTCCCTGATGTAACGGGCCACACGAAGGATGTCGAGGCTTCTGTCCTCTGAAGGAAAGCCTCGCTGAAGAGGTGTCTAGCAGGCCCCTATGAAAAGGAGCTCTGGGAGGGTTGCAGTTGAGATTTTTCAAATTCAGCAGAACTCCCATGGACGTGAGAAGACGAAGTCGCTTGCACGGGCTTCCAAAGTCCCTTGACCGGAAGGGCTTGCTAGAAGCCAATCGTCCAGGTAGGGAAACACTCGGAGTCCGACTTTTCCTGAGATGCGCCATGAACTGCACAACACTTTGTAAAAATCCATGGCCGAGGATAGCCCAAAGGGCAGGACTCTGAACTGATAATGCTGACCCAAAGCTACAAACCTGAGGAATTATGGGGGTCGGGTGGACGGGGATATGCTGGTAAGCATCCTGCATATCCAGAGAGGCCAGCCAGTCGTGCTGATGCAGCAAGGGTAACAGGGTACCTAGGGAAATCATCTTGAATTTCTCCCTGGGGAGGAATTTGTTTAACTTTCTGAGGTCTAGAATGGGGCGCATCCCCCCAGATTTCTTTGGAACCAGAAAGTAATGGGAGTAGAACCCTGTGTTTCGCAGATGCGGGGGCACCAGTTCTATTGCCCTGTTGTTCAGAAGGCCCTGGATCTCCGCGGTGAGGAGATCTGACTGAGAGGCCGACAACCTGAGTTGTCGTATGGGAGGACAATTCGGGGGGGGTTCCAAGAAATTGAGAGAGTAACCCTCGCGAATTATCCGAAGAACCCATTTGTCTGAGGTTATGGACTTCCACTGGTTGTAGAAGTACATCAGACGACCTCCACTGAGGAGAAAGTTCCACCGGGCAGAGTGGATGGAACTTGGGCCAACGACTATAAGGTAGCGCTTGGGAGCTTTAGGTCCCTGCGCTTTCTGCTGCTTCTTTTGAGGTTGGGCAGGTTGGCTTTATGGAAGCTTCCCTGCCTCTGCCTCGAAAGGACTGACGACTATGAAACTGACGTTTGTTCACATGCCCCGAGAGGGGCAGGCGGAGGTCTGGCCAACTTAATGGCCGATCTAGTCTTCTGAGTGGCCTCTAAGGCTTGCTCCACCTGAGGGCCAAAAAGAAAGGAGCCATCAAAGGCAGCGCCATCACCTGCTGCTGAGCATCATTCGTGAAGCCAGAAGCACGCAGCCAGGAATGGCGCTAGTACAAATCCTCAAGGGCTGCTGAGCGAGAAGCAGTGTCGAAGCATCCATGGCGGCTTTGACCTGTTGGTTATTGACTCAATACTCTAATAACGGTCAGAAGAAGCTCTGACTTGGAATCGAATCTGGAAGAGCTTCAACCATTCTTTTCATAGAGTGCCACAGGATATACTCATACTGAGAAAAATAGCCTTGATAACTGGCAAACGCATACTTAGAGGGAGGCAGCAAAGACTCTCTTACCTAATGTATCAATCTTACGAGACTCTTTGTTAATAGGTCGAGCTGTAGTAGTTTGAGGAAGAAATCCACCTTTGTCATTCTCTGCCAGGACTACAATAGGATCCGCAAAGGCTTGGGATGCCAAATGGGACGATCCTTGGGAGCTGAATACTTTATCAATGGATTTAGCCACTGAGGGAATAAGAGCAGGGTTATTCCATACCATTTGAGACAGCGCCTCAAGGAAGGCTGAATCGAGGAGTCAAACCGGAGGGATCTCCAAGCATGAAGATACTGGAGTCTTAATATCTTCCCAGGATCGATGTCTGTAGTCTGAGAGAAAGAGTGATCCCAGGTTCTTCAACAGAGACTTAAAGGACAGGTCCCCACCACAGGCTCTGTAGCAAAGAAAGATCCTGTTTCTCCACTTCATCACCCAACTCAAGGTCTGGGTCAGGCTCAACATCATCTCCTGATGGTCCAGAAAGGACTGTTTGGACAGGAAAGGAGGAAAATTAGGAGAGGAGGAAATGGCAGAAAACAAGGAGAGTCCCTGGCGGCTGCCGGGCGCCGAGACGGCAAACGGGCTGAAGACGGCACCGGTGAGGAAGCACGGGCGCCTAAGAGGCACGCGCCTCGCAACGCTTTCGGGCGCGCCGCTGACGACGCGACGGGCGCAGCCAACGGCGCTTGACGGACGACGCCGATAACGGCGCCGCGACGACGCTGCAACGGTATCAGACGACGCTGAATGGCGCCGCTTCGATCCATCTGGTACTGATCCGCGGCGCGCCATGAGATAACGCGGCGCTCACCAACGGGCGCCGAGACTACGCGGGCGCCGCTTAACGGGCGCTGCGCTCCGGGCGGCTCAAAACGGGCGCCGACACGCTACAGACCTGCAGAAGGCGCCGAAAAGCCCCGGAACCTGGAAACAAGAGAAGGAAAAATACCAGGAGATAAGGCATCGGTGAGGCCTCGCGCCCGCAGCTATGGAGGGGGAACACCTAAGCACGGAGTCGCTAGCACCGGAGAAGGCGCCGCGACTCAGGGAAGGTCCAACCGCCTCTACCTGATCGCCGGAGAGCCCGAGGGCCCGAGGTAACCGAGCCAGGCAGAAGAACCAACCTCCGAGCCCATCGCTTCCATAAGAGCGCCCACTGATGAAACTGCTCATCTGGAGCCCTACCTATAGGCGAGGCTCCGATGTCGAGGACGACGATTATCGGAAGCTGGCGACTCCAAGAAGGAGACCGCAACTAGCAACGATAACCGACCGCCGACGCCAAGAGATATACCAAGAGGGCGACTTCGAGTGATGCCTTTCTTTTGACCTGTGGGCCAAGAAGAGCTGAGGCCGAACGGCACGAGAATGCGACCGCTTATTTTATGCCGGCGGGGGGACCGCCCATCCCCCCGGGCATCGGACTGACCGTAGTCGGAACCCCGCTGAGGAGAAGGAGGCTGACCGGACCCAGCCCGGCTGACTGAACAGCTTTCATACGAAGTCTCCCTACCGTCACCTGACCTGCTCATGGTCGACTCCGTCCAGTAGGCCGAGACTTCTTCAAGTAAGTTAAATTTAAATATTAGAAAAATTTTACGAAAAATAGAATAAAACTAAGCGATACTACTATCGTGATAATGTTACAAAAAAACAAACTGAAAACTATGCGCTAGTTTGAAGTTTGACTCCCGACAGGCGAGCGACGTCGTCACTGAAGCGCACTCGACGGCGGGAAAAAAGGAACTGAGGCGGTTGGAGGGTCGTCGCCGAGATGGTCATTACTGAGCCAGCCACAAGGGCGCCGTGTCTCAAGGGGCGCTGCTCTCGCGCCGACCCTCCAGCAAAAAGTTTGCTCCCGATGGGTCTTAGTGCCTCCGGTGCCAATCCCACTAGTGTGAATGAGTGGTGGAGACTTATGTCCAGGAAGATGAAACTATTTCACACCTTTTTTTTCATGTACATTTATAGTTTCTTTTTGGACTCTATTAGCTGCCAGATGGCATGAACCCTTGTTTGCTCTCATTACTTATGACAATTTGATGTATGGTTTTTTCCCCCTCACTTGGTCCCACTGGAATATTAATACATTAAATTTGATTTTTGTAATAATCAAATGGCATGTGTAGAATGCTCGTTGTCTGTTTAATTTACAGAATCAGGATGTGCCTCTTCTTACCATTATTCGAAGGATCGAACATGATTTGAAGGCCATATATTTTTAAGTGGCAGAGCATTTGCCGTCTGACTCTTTGTTGGAATTATGGACACTATTACCTTGGATAACTGATTCTGATTTTCCTGTTACATAATTATTTTGTGTTTTATATTTTTCTCTGTATCATTTTCGTTTTTCTTTCCTGTTCAGTTGATGTTCAATAAAAACTTCCCCTATTCTTTTTCGATAAGTGCCATGGGATCTTTAACATCCACCTGAACTACCACCAATCCAGGCAGATGGGACCTCGGTTTAACGTCTCATCCGAAAGACGGCATCTCAAAAGTGCAGCACCCCTCTCATGCTGCACTACAGTGTCAGTACTGGGATATTAACCCAAGTGCCAGATGTGGGAACTGAACCCACAGCCCTCTGATCTCCCGGCCTCAGAGGAGAGTGTGCTACCTACTGAGCCACTGAGCGTGGGCATCTGAGGCTCAGGTTCCTTGGGGGAAGGCATTGGGTCGGGAAGCCCGGCATCAGTGGGCCGATGACTGGTATTGCCTCTGCCTTGTAGCCCAGCGTCCGGTGTGGCCCTGTCAGGAATCCGGTCCCTCGGAGGAGGGGCGGATGGCTGGTCTTCATCTGGCGACCGCCCCATGTAAGGAGTCAGGGAGCGGGACGACGGAGTAGGCGATCGGCTAGGCTTACGCTGATCTGAGGGAGGGCGCATCTTAGCTGGAAGAGGGGAAGGCGTCCGAGCCTGGGTGGCCTCCTGCCTACCTGAGGGTTCTTCTGAATGCTTGCATTTGTCCAAAGAACTGGGCCTGTCCTGAGCCTTGGACAGGCTTTCCTGGGTTGACCCTGAAGGTATGAGGGGTCGATGGGCCAGGGAAGTGTGGTGTCCTGATGTGGCCGACTCCCGAAGTTTACCCTGGGAAGAGGCAGGAGCGGACTTAGACGTATGGGAAGGATCAAACGACTGGGTCGGAACTGAACCAGACCTCTGGCTGGAGGTCGAGGAAGATGAGGCCTGCTTGGTTGGTGACTTAGGACGGGATTCAGACCTGGCCCGATCCTTATCCCTGTGGTGATGCTTCCTCCCTGATAACTTATCTTTCAGTGGGGAATCCCTGGCGGGAGAGGATGAGCTGGCTCCTGATCCTCGCTGCATGGCAGCAAAGCTTCTTCTCGAGCAGAAAGGTCTTGAGTGCATTGGCCCTCCTGGCGCTCGTCTTCTGGTTAAACTTCTGGCAATGTGTGCGGGCGTCGGGCCGGTGTTCCAGGCCTAGGCAAAGGAGGCAGGCCATGTAGCCGTCTTTGGCCGGGATCTGCTTCCTGCATGCACACTTTGATTTTCGCCGCGATGGGGAGGGCGACAACATACACAGGCGATGGTTGAAAATATTGAAGAATGAAAATACTTCTGTCTTTCGTTGGCTGTCGACTGCTAAGGAAGGCTTCTGAGGAGCTGAACTATGTGGGTCGATGGTGGGAAAAGAACTGGGGTGGCACCAGGGGACCGCCCCCAATATACCACATCTGACGTCGGGCAGTACCCGATGTCAGGTGCAGTCCCCTACCTCAGACTGCTAGTTGCCGGCTTCAGTCCTAATGGTATTAACTGCTGCAAGAGCTCCACCCTCGAAGTCAGATCAAAGAAATGGCAGTTTTTTTTTTATTTTTACTTTGGGGGAGGGACGCATCTGTGATTCCCATTTAAATAAATCATATGCTACAAATAATAAAATATGGGAAACCACGCACAACTCAGCATGTATTTCCAACTTTGGGTTGAGATGACAGCATGGACCTCTCGAGCTTCGTTCTCAAGACTCATATGCTATCATCTCAATCCCCTGATAGAAACAGAGCCCTGTTGTGTACAGTTGCCCATACATTATTTTCTGTTATTTGGGGCTAAATAATTATTTTTACTTAGAATACATGTTATTTCCACAAAGAATTTGGAAACAGAACACAGAGAACAATGGATCAGTTAGAGAATATATAACAGGAAAAGAGGCGGTTTTAAGACAAACAAGGTAAAACAGTAATAAAAGCATTAACAACAGTGTGGTATATATATCAGCACTTGTGAGTTATGGATCCTGGATGTGAGTTTCCATCGAGGGGATGAGATGATATCACAGGAATCTCCAGAGTGAAGCTCAAGTGGCTCCCATGATGTCATCTCATACTCCAAAATGGAAACACACCCAGTTGTGTGGTTGACCACGTAGCAGGAGCAATAGCAGAGTACCTATGGAGTCCATGAGAAATGGCAGCGTCGAAGGAACATAGGGCAATGCAAATTTATGACCACAGACAGTCAAGTACAGAACAATTTAAAAGTAGAGTGAAAACTAGGTAAGAAACAAAATGACATGTAAGAAAGTTTTATTTTTTTTCAACTTCACTGTGTGGGGCCACCCACTGGCCCAGTGGGTAGCACTGTGGACTCCCACATCAGTGACTTGAGCTTGGAAGTGAGCCCAAGAAGCAGGATGGGTGACATTGAGGGGCTGAGAGATGGGCAGTACTCCCAGCCAGGCAGGGATGGCGTCGAGTCTTACTCTTCTAGCGACCCATGCGGTGGATCAGGGAGCTTGCCTCTCCCACAGGGGCACGCTAGAGCACGTGAGGGCTATCGGGACAGGGCCTGATGTCTGGGAGGTGGGCGGGGTCAAAGGGGATAGAACAAGGAAATACCTGCAGCAGCCACAGGGTGATCTCCTGGTCACTGCTGCCCCAATGCTACCTAAATGGCTCTGGGGGGAATATGGATTGTGTTTTGTGGGTGAAGAGGATGGCCCTCCCTCCTCTGACCACACAAGAGGTGGGGAGATCCCCCTCCAGATAAGTCCCAGGGATGGTGGGTGACTGAGGGGGTGGAGGTGTCTCTGCAAGACCAGAAAAAAAAAGCAATTGGGGGGAGCTTCACTGTGTGGCAGCACAGTTTGAGCAGCACCAGAGTGAATGATTCTGAAAAGCAATTCATGAGGAGAACACAGTAGCTTCAAAGGTGGAAAGTTGCTGTAGTATAACTGTGACATCAGAACAATAATACAACTTTTCAACAAGAAAATGCAGTGTATAGAAATCCATACACAATAACGGACAACCATATACTATAAATGTGCTATTCCTCTGCAACCCATTGTATATTTCCTGTACATAACACAGAAAGCAAATTACTGTAATCAAATCATAATTACCAGAGGATACCAGCCAACAGGTATCAGCATCTGGTCGGACAAGCTGAGGCAGGAGTCAACAGGTGAATGGGGCTTTTGGTGGCTGTCCAGGCAGTAGGATACTTAACCTACCAAAGAAGGGGAAGGAAAAGTCTATGTGAAGTAACAAGAAGGTAGTACTCATTGGCGACTCCACAGTTTGTGAGGTAGAAGGTTCATGGCTGGACCAGGATGGTATCTCGGGAGAGGTGGTGTGCCTGCCTAGGGCCCCTGGTCGAACAACTGCTGTACAGGAAGAAGCCACACAGGTTGAGAAAGAAGCAGACAGCCGTTATTTATGTTGGTACAAATAACATAGGGTGTACAAGTCTCAAGGGCATGGAGCGGTCATTCATGGAATCAGGGATGTTCCTAAGAGAAAGGTTTCCAGGACATTTTTTTCTGAGATCCTTACAGCCCTGGGGGGCTAGGAAGGCGTGTCAGTGAACCATTAGGCAGGCAAATTCCTGGCTAAGGAGGCTGGCCCAGTGGCACAAAGGGTGGAGATGCCGACAGCGTCTCATGTCTTGCCGCCCCAGTGACCAGAGTTTGCAAATGAGCTCGAGTTGCTGGGGGTCAGCCGGGGTGGGGTGAGGGTTGGGACAGCATCGAATGGCTACCTGGCAACTCTCCTCTCCCGGATTGACTCGACTGTCACAAGGTGGAGACCTGGTGGTAGCATCGATGCTCGGGTGTGTGGAAGAAGCCGGCGGTTCCGTGCAAGCATGCCTCTACGTGCATGCATCCTCCATGTTTCCATAGCCTCAGGAGGGAGAAAATAAGGAGGTAAATGGAAGGAGTACCAGGTTTCATGAAGCGCTGCCCAAGGTGCCATAGGCTGCCCTGCCACTGCAATGGGCAAGGGGGACAACTGGATAAGAGTCTTGGCAGCGGGGGGGGGTCTGTGGGGGAAGGCCCCCCCCAGAAGGAGTGAGGTGGCTAGGCTGGTGACCAGTGGAACCTGGGGATGGGGCTGAGCAACCACCCAGTCAGCCCAGGATGATAATATATATGTATATATTCACTGCAAAAAACTTCGTTAATGGATCAGTTAGGGTTGTTAGTAAAACGACAAATATAGGTAAATACAGTGCCTTCAGAAAGTATTCACCCCCCCCTGGATTTTGTCACATTTTGTGACGTTGCAAACTCAAATTAAAATACATTTATATGGGATTTTTTTGTCACGTATCTACACAAATTACTCTATAATGTCAAAGTGGAATGAAACTTCTGGAATTTTTTGCACATGTAATTTAAAATAAAAACCTGAAATGTCTTGATTTGATAAGTATTCACCCCTTTTGCTATGAACTCCAAATTGAGCTCTGGTGCATTCAATTTCCTTGTGAGATCACTCTAAAACTTGAATGGAATCCACCTGTGGTCAGTTCAAATGGTTGACATAATTTCAGAGGAAATACACCTGTCTATATAAGGTCCCACTGTTGACAGTGCATGTCAGAGCAGAAACTCTACCATGAAGACCAAGGAGCTGTCCGTAGAACTCCGTGATAGAATTGTGAGGAGGCATAGATCTGGGGAGGGGTATAAAAACATTTTTAGTGTGTTGAAAGTTCCCAGGAGCACAGTCAAGTCCATCATTAGAAAGTGGAAAGATTATGGAACCACCCAGACTCTTCCTAGAGCAGGCCCTCCTCCCAAACTGAGCAACCGGGCAAGAAGGACCTTGGTCAGGGAAGTGACCAAGAACCCAATGACCACCCTGACAGAACTACAGAGTTCCACAGCTGAGATGGGAGAACCTGTCCAGAGGACAACAATCTCTGCAGCACTTCACAAATGTAGTCTCTATGGGAGAGTGGCCAGACGGAAGCCACTCCTGAGAAAAGGCCACATAACAGTATGCCTGGAGTTTGCAAGAAGGCACATGGCAGACTCTGAGACCATGTGGCAAAAGATTCTCTGGTCTGATGAAACAAAAACTGAACTCTTTGGCCTGAATGCAAAGCGCTATGCCTGGTGCAAACCGAACACAGCTCAGCACCCGTGTAACACCATCCCTACCATGAAGCATGGTGGTGGCAGCATCATGTTATGGGGATGATTTTCAGTGGCAGGGACTGGGGCACTTGTCAGGATAGAGGGAACAGTGATTGGAACCAAATACAGGCACATCCTTGAGGAGAACCTGCATCAGTCTGCAATAGACCTTGGACTGGGGTGAAGATTTATGTTCCAACAAGACAACGACCCCAAGCATACAGCCAAAGCAACACTGGAGTGGTCTTGAACAAGGTGAATGTCCTTGAGTGGCCCAGCCAAAGCCCAGACTTGAATCCCATTGAGAATCTGTGGAAAGACTTAAAGATATGGGTTCACCGACACCCCATCCAACTTGACAGAGCTTGAGCAAATCTGCAAGGAAGAATGGGCGAAAATCCCCAAATCCAGATGTGCAAAGCTGATACAGACACACCCAAGAAGACTCAAAGCTGTAATTGCTGCCAAAGGCGCTTCTACAAAGTATTGACTCAAGGGGGGTGAATACTTAAGTAAACAAGACATATCCGTTTTTAATGTTTCATAAATTTTTGTTACACAATAAAAATATTTTTACTCCTTTAAATTGTTGAGTATGCTGTGTGAATCAAGGGGAAACAAATCATTTCAATGCATTAAAAATTCTGGTAGTAACAGAACAAAATGTGACAAAATCCAAGGGGGGGTGAATACTTTCTGAAGGCACTGTACACCCATCCTGCAGATACCGACAGGTGTCGGGGGTGTGCCTTGGGGTCATCAGCCCTAACACTCACCCCATTCGATAAGTAAATAAGTTGAGATGGGTACAGTATAGGAGAATGGGGTGAGCATTAGGACCGATGACCCCAAGGCACATCCCCAACACCTGTCAGTGTCTGCAGGGTAGGGGTGGGGTGTTAGGGTTGGAAACACTAATGCCATATTTCACTACTTTTGTCACTTTACTAACAACCCTAACTGATGCATTAAAGTTTTTTTGCAATGAATTTGCTGACTTTTTCAGATAGTTTACTTTGTGTCTTTATTTGCCTGTGGGAGGGCCCTGCACTCTCACCCTCCATAACTGTCCTTATGTCGCAGAGGGAGCGCAGGGCCCTTCAGGCCCTGCACTCCCATGCTCCTGATTTTCCTTATTTCTCAGTGGGACCCTGCGCTTCCATGCTCAGTCAGTGTCCTTATGCGTATATGTATGTAGCCATGGATACACAGGACCCTCTGGGTCCTGTGCTTCCATTTACAGCATAACAGTGACCGAATTGTCAGCATATCCATCTTATTACTCCACCTCATGTAGCCCTTAAAAAAATTTTCAAATCCCCACAAACACAGTGCCATTCCATGCTATAGGTACAAAAACACATTTTAGCTAGGATTTGAAAAATGACAGCTGTGACATACATGAGGTTGGGTAATAAGAAGGCTATGTTGAAAATCTAGGGTCAAAATATTGAAAAATTCCAAAGTTATGAGCGTGTGTAGCAAAATTCCAACATATACTCATGACTGCCATTTTTAAAGATTCTGACCCCAAATTTTCAACATCGCCTTCTTATGACCCCGCCTCATGAACAATATGACTGTCGGTACACAAATCTTGCTTGAAAGGTGAATTTATCAAGCGACCGCAAAATCACCTTTCAGGTGGAAATTACAGAATGACAGTCATACTGGTCATGAGGCGGGTCCCCAAAAGGCCATGCTCAAAATTTTGGGTCAAAATCTCAAAAAATAGCTGCGTTATGCATAAATGTTGAACCCCCCCCCCAACTGAAATACACTGAACCACATTTACCTTACATTTGCAAATCGCAGTCACCGGTTCCAGCAGCAAGATGTGTCTTTGATCAGAGAGAGAGACTCTCAAAGCTAGGACCTGGAGTAAGGGTGTTTGGGGGTGTAGTGGAGGGTGAGAGGAGGTGGATGCACAGTGGGAAGTCGGGTGGAGGTGCGGGTGACATCACTGATGGACCCTTTTTTTTTTTTTTTAACAGGTAAAAAAAAATCATTATGAGACGGTTTTCTTTTTCAGCATATAAAACATACAAGGGGCAGCCACTAACCACTACCGAAAAACGAATAAAAAATATGGGGATCGGAGGGTGAAAGGGGGGTGCCACTACACACCAGGGGAAAGATAAAGATATCGGGGTTGGGGGGGTAACCACTAACACCAACAAGAAAGTACAGTTACGTAAGACCTTAACGTAACAGTAAATCTTCGAGAGAGGCTCCTGCAGTAGGTAATTACAAATAGGACTGAAGCCGGTAGGCGTCAGGATCCCATGGAAAAATTTCTAGCTAGCAGTCTTTGGCGGGGGACCGCCCCCACGTCAGGTGACTGGCGTCAGGTGACGTCAGTACAAAAGGGCGGTCCCCCACGCCCACCTTCGAGTTCTTTCCCGCCAAAGGCCTAAACGGTGAGACGAGAGAGAAGCGAATGTTTCCTTCACTGGAAAAGGAGCTGAAAAAGCTTAGAGGGATGGAGGGGGGGAAGGTATTACCTACTGCAAGATCCTCTCTCGAAGATCTACTGTTACGGTAAGTTCTTACGTAACTGTACTGTTACTTCGAGAGGGCTCTTGCAGTAGGTAATTACAAATAGGACTGAGTCCCAAGCAGTCTGGAACAATAAGAAGCAAAAGGGAGGCGGAAACTACCCAAAAGTAGACCCTATGGCTGTAAAGGTCTTAGGAAAGAAGACCTTGCAGAACAGCAAACCCGAAGCCCGCTCTACGGCGAGAGGCAATGTCCAAACTGTAATGTTTTGTAAAGGTATGGACAGAAGTCCAAGCTGTGGCTGCACAGATGTCTGCCGCTGACACATTCTTGAAACAAGCAGCAGGGGTAGCGACCCCTCTGGTGGAGTGGCCTCTGACTCGACCCGGCAGGGTCTTGTTGTACTTGTCATAACAGAAAGTGATACAATGAGCCAACCATTTAAACATGTATTGCTTAGAAACAGCATTGCCTTCTCTTTTACGAACAAAAGAGACAAACAGTTGATCAGTCTTTCTGAGATCCTTCGTCCTGGCGGTGTAGTATCTCAGAATTCGGTGAACATCCAAAGTATGTAAGAGGTACTCCCCTTGATTGGAGTGCTGTGTAAAGAAAGCAGGCAGCTCCATGGACTGATTCAGCGTAGATTCCACTACCACCTTGGGGAGAAACTTAGGGTTGATATGCAGAGCCACACGTTCCTTGTGAAAAATCAAATATGGGATTTTGCACATGAGGGCCTGAAGCTCGGAAATACTTTGAGCAGAAGTAATGGCTACAAGGAAGAGTCTTCCATGAAAGGAACTTTAGGTCTGCTGAGGCTGCCGGCTCGAAAGGAGGCAAAGTAAGCTTCTCAAGGATAAAATTCAAATCCCAAGGAGGGATAAGAGCATGAATAGGGGGTCGCAAGTGGAGAACCCCTCTAAGGAAAGTCTTAGAGACTTCCAACTGCTCAAAAGTCCTGTCCCCAAAAGGAACATGGTAAGCAGAGATGGCCGTCATGTGAACCTTCAGAGAGGAATGACTGAGACCCAGATCAAAGAGATGGCGCAAGTAATTCAAAAGCCGCCCAACAGAGCAAGAGAATGGCTAGAAATCTCTGGAAGCGGCCCAAATAGAGAACTGTTTCCACTTCATGGCATAGGTAGATCTAGTGGAGGGCTTTCTGGTCTCCACCAGAATCTCAGCTACCAGCGGGGAAACCCCAAAATGAGCTTGAGCTACGTCTGCAGCAGTCACATGTGCAACTGAAGGGACTTGAAGCCTGGACAAACCAGGATCCCCTAATCCTGGGTCAGCAAAAGTTGCGACAGAGGAGGAGGAGGTTCCTCTGAATACTGCTGCAGAAGAGAGAACCAAACTTGCCTGGGCCAGAAAGGAGCGATTAGGATCATGCGAGCTCCTTCCTGGCTGAGTTTCTGTAAGACCCTCGGAATTCAGGGGAGCGGGGGGAAGGCACAGATGAATCTGTCCTTCCAGTCTAGAGACACAGCTTCTCTCCAAAAAAAGCCGCACCCTGCAGCAAGCGAGCAGAAGGTGGAAAGTTTTGCATTGCGAGGAGACACAAACAGGTCTACCTGTGGTGTTCCCCAGCGGAGGAAGATATTGTCTGCTACCCCCGATCTAGTTCCAACTCGTGAGCAGACAACCGACTGAGGTGGTCTGCCAACGTGTTCTCAACCCCCGGGACGTGAACTGCTGTGAGGTGAAGGTTGTTCTGCACTGCCCATTCCCAAACTCGAATCGCCTCCCTGCAGAGAGGGTAGGAACGAATTCCTCCCTGTTTGTTGATGTACTAGACCACGCACATGTCCGCCTGGACAGCCAGATGTCCGGGGAGCAGATACAGATGCAGAGCCTGAAGAGCAAACAGCACGGCCCGAAGCTCGAGCACATTGATGTGGAGAGAGTTCTTGAGCTTGGACCAGGAGCCATGAGTCCTGTGAGACCAGAGATGGGCTCCCCAACCCTAGCCTGAGGCATCTGTAGTCAGCGTCTGGGAGGAGGAGAAAGACAGAATGGAACTCCACGGCAAAGGTTCTCCTGAACCATCCACCATTGCAAGTCCTGAGCCATAGGCTTGGAGACCAGAACTAGTTGATCTAGGTCATCCACCAGCTGATCCCACTGAGACTGAAGCATCCACTGAGAGATTCTCATGTGGAGCCGAGTGCGAGGGACTGTCGGAATTGCAGCTGCCATGAGCCCGAGGAGGCGAAGGACCGACCCGGCGCTGACCTGCCTGCGGCTGGACAACAGGCTAACCTGAGCCTTGAGTGAGGCCGCCTTGTCCAGTGGCAGGAATGCCATGCCGGAGGTTGTGTCCAGGATCGCCTTGATAAACTGGAGCCTCTGGGACGGGATCAGGTGGGACTTGGTCTGGTTGACGGTAATACTCAGACAGGTAAAAACCTGCAGGGTAAGGGAAAGGAAGCGCAGGGGTTCCTCCCTGGATGGGGCTGCCAGGAACCAATCATCCAGGTACCAGAAAACCTGCACCCCCTGGGTACGCAGGTAGGCTGCTACCACCGAAAGGCATTTGGTGAACACTCAGGGCGCTGAGGAGAGACCAAATGGGAGGGCCTTGAATTGGCAGTGGTCTCCCTAGAACGCAAAATGCAAGTATTTGTGGTGGGAAGGGTGAATAGGGATATGCAGGTAAGCATCCTGCATGTCCACAGCGCACAGCCACTGTCCCAGCTGAAGAAGGGGCAGAAGACTCTGCAGAGAGAGCATTCTGAACCTTTTGTACTCCACGAACAAATTCAGGGAGCTGAGGTAGAGAATTGACCTCACATCTCCTGACTTCTTTGGGACCAGGAAGAAATGGGAGTAGTAACCTGTCCCCGAAGTTCAGGAGGAACGGGCTCTATCGCCTCCTTCAGAAGAAGAGAGGATATTTCTTCCTGAACCAGAAGATGATGTTATGGGGAGTAAGATGACCTGGGAGGGGGGGTTCCAAGAAGGTTTCTGAAAAAACTCTATTGAGTGTCCTTCTGCGATCAGCTGGAGCACCCAAGGGTCTTAAGTGATCCTCTCCCAACCCGGTAGGTGGAAGGGGAATCTCCCTCCGACCGGTTCCTCTGGAAGGTCCAGAGGCTGTGGGAGAGGAAAGGAGTCAGAAGGTGTGAGGCAACGCCACGGCTGAAGCCCACTCTGCTTTTTTGGGAGGGGGGGACTTGGCAGCCAGAGGGGCCCGACATTTGTTGGTCCGCTTTCCCTGAGGTTTCGCCTTTTGCCGAGAACGTCTGTGAAAGGGACGACACTGAGCCTGAGGGGATCTGTACATGGAGTCGACAGACTTAAGTGCAGTACCCTTCTCCTGCAGATCGGTGATGATGTCCTTGACATCGCCAACGAACAGCACCAAACCCCTGAAGGGTGCGTCCTGGACAGCAAACTGCACCTCTGGGACCAAACCTGACACCCGGAGCAGGGCATGATGCTGCAAACCCGCAGCAAAAGCCGACCTATGACCGGCAGCGTCCACTGCGTCATACGTGACAAGAAGCACGTGCTGACTGGCAGAATGCGCAGACCGGTCTAGATCAGCCACTTTCTGCTTCGTCTGAGACTCAGGAAGGGAGTCCAATTTAGCCTCCACCTCGCGAAGGATCACCTTCTGGTAATCCCCCATATGACCAATGTGATTCTGGGCCCTTATACCCAGGGTGGAAGAAGCAGAGACCTCCTTCCCGTACTGGTCCAGAAGGCGGGACTCCTTGTCAGGTGGTGACGAGCGCAAGTGCTTGGGGTTAGCCGTCTGGCCGTGAGCAGCGCTAATCATGATCGAATCAGCTTGAGGGTGTGAATTTAAAGAGTCAGCACCCTCCAGAGCCTGATAAAGCTTGTCCGACTTCCTTGGAAGGGGGGCTAATGCCGATGGTTGCTTCCAAATGGTGGAGACAAGATCGGCATGAGGCTCAATCCAGGGTGGCACCAGGGTAGGCGCGGTCTCTGGCAGATCCAGGTGCGCAGCGAGTTTCTTACGCTGTGGATCTGGCTTCAAGGAATGCCACTGATGAACTGCCTGGATTTTACACAGCAGTTCCGTAAAGGAAGGATCCTTCGGAGAAGACTTGGGAGGAGTCCTTGGCCTGGGCTTGTCCAGAGTGCATGGCTCATTGTCTGGGTCAGAACGACTGTTGGAGTCATCCGAGGAGGATGAAGAGGAAGAAGAAGACTTCTCCTCCCGGTGCTGAGGAGGACCGGACCCCTTGAGAAGCCCTCGGGGAAGTGTATCCTGCCCTGCCGTGGAACCGGAGGGCTCGCCGCTGGTATCTGGAGGTGGGAAGGGGGTCCCTCACCTCCGACATAGGGGGGTCCAGAACCGGGACCGGCGTCGGAAGACGGCTTTCCACCTCCCTGGTGAGCTGAGCCTTGGCCTCAGCCCAACAGGAAGCCAGAGTCTCCTTCAAATCCACTGGTGGCTAAGGGGGCGGTGGAGGAGGAGAAGGAGGAGGAGGGGGATATGGATACTGAGGGTATCCGTATCCCAACGGAGAAGCCTAGCGTCGGGTACTGGGGCACCGTGGTACCTGCGGCGCTGGCAGGCGCGCCGGATACTGGGGTGCTGGATACTGCGGGCCTGGGTAAGACTGCGTTGGATAGGATGGGGTCAGATACCCAGGTACCGGGGGGTCTGCAGGAGCAGAGGGCCCCGGAAACGGCCCAGCGGGCGGGCCATGAATGGGAGGCCCGGCGGGTGGCAGGCCCGGCGTAGGGCTGGTGTCCGTGAATGGGATATTGTCGGGCGTCGGGTAGGCTGGCATCAGCGTCCGAGGATCCGGCATTGGGTCATCCGGCCCCGCGGGAGGGAGACCCGACTGCAGCATACCCACCTCCTCTGTGTCACCCGGGGGAAGAAGGATTACCATCCCCGTGGTCCAGCAAAGGAGACGCTGGTGCCTCGGAATGCAAGCGGCGTTGCGGCAAGCTCAGGGCGACAGGCGAAGGGTCGGCGTCTCGGCTCTACGCCCGGCCCGGACGTCCGGAAGCCAGCGTCTGTTTTATCAGCAGGACCCAGGCGGACGTCGGAGGAGCCGGCGTCCGATTTATAGGGCCCGGTGCCAGATGAAGGCCGTGGAGGGACGGCCTTGGCGGGCGCTTTGGAGGCTATGCGCTGCCCTGGAGGGCTAGGCGTCTTAATGGCCTAACCCAGGCGGGCGCCGGAGGAGCCGACGTCTGACTTATCGGGGGCTCTCGAACCAGAAGGGCGCACAGCGGCGACCTTACTGGGAGTGGCTGCCTCCTTAGACCCGGAGGCTCCCAAGGGGCCTGAGCGTGAGCACGATGGGAGGGCTGACACCACCTTGGAAACCTCCAAGACGGTTGCCACGGAACTGCCTCCCAGGGAGGCCTTGCTTGCAGCACCACAACTAGACGAGGCTGCAGCAACCGATGAGGAGTCGGGTCCCGTGCTGCTTCTTGTGGTGGCCTCCTCGGAGAAGTCGAAGCCCGCCGGAGTTTTTTCAGTTCCTTTTCCATGGAGGTCATTTTTTAAGAACGTGGGCCTCCAGGAACTGCTGCCTCCGCTTTCGGGTGGCCACATTAAACTGCTGGCACAGCTGGCACTTCTCAACGGGATCATCGGGGCCCAGACAAAAAAGGCACTGGGAACGTCCGTCCTTATGCAGGAGCTGGGTGCCGCAAGAATCGCACTTATTTTTGTGCTCGGAGTCAGGGATGACATAAACGGCAGCTGTAGGTAAGGCTGACAAAACAGTGAAAAGCGGTGTAAAACTACCGATGACTGACTGCGAAGCAGTAGACTTAACCACGAGGCCTGCACGAGGCTAGCAGTGAGAAAAAGAACTGGAAGACAGGCGCGGGGACCCTTCTTATACTAGACGTCGCCTGCCGCTGAGTCACCTGACGGGGCGGTTTCCGCCAGAGACTGCTAGCTAGAAATTCCTCCGTGGGGTCCTGACACCTGCCGGCTTCAGTCCTATTTGTAATTACCTACTGCAAGTGACCTCTCTAAGTAAGACCTAAAATTATTCTTCCAGCCCTTTACACATTTTTTTGGCTAGTTCTTTGAGGGCAGCACAGCAAGTGACAGCAGCTGCGGGGAGTCTGGGACTGGAGGACTTGTGGACAAAGATAATTTAAAGGAGAGGAACTCAGCTGGGAAAGGAGTCGGGATGCACACTGCACACCGGGGGTAAGGAAATAAGGCAGTAGTAGGGAGCTGCAGGAATCAAGGTGGTGTGGATGGTCCATCGGTGTCTGACAGTAACTGACACCTGATGCTCCTCGCTCTGAGGGGTGTGTGTTTGTGGGAGAATTGTGCAGTCACCCACAAAACAGTGAATTATAGCCCTAAGCTCTTTAAATGCTTTGCTGGCTAATTGACTAGTTAAAGGCACAGCAGCTGCAGGGCTTGAGAAAGTGTCAGGTGACGAGAAAAAGGAGAGGGAATGGGATGCCGCAGGACAGGGGAGGTTGTGTGTGGCTGTCTGGTGGACAGTCGGTTGTGGTCTGAGGGAGTCGGGTCTGACATGGACTGAGTGAGGACAGAAGCAGGCAGCGACAGGATTCAGGAATTGGGAAGACTGTCCGTGTCTAGCAGGCTGCGCCAACTTAATCTGTCAGGATTAAAAAGTAAGTTAGCGCAGACAAGATTGCGTAATGATGCTGTGATGTGCCAAGTGCCTGTCAAATGACTCCCAGTCCTGTCCTGCTTGCTGCTGCCATTAAATGCCTGCCGGCTTCAGCTGTCTGCAAATTGCTAAGCTCCTAAGTATGATCCAATCGGAAGGCGGGGGGTGTCACTAGACACCAGGGAAAACAGTGGCTCTCAACTGAATCTGCAGCTGGCAGCATGAGTTCCAGCTGCGGCTGCAGAAAGAAAAAATTACTCACCTTAGTAATGTTGTTTCTTCTAATGGAGTCTTGCTATATTATGACATATGCAGTGAGTCCCAACCTTCGAACTGCTCCGGAGGTGAAAGAGTTAACTTTCCATGCCAGGCATGGAACGCTGAGCTCGAGCTCGGTTGAGATTCTGTCTGTTGTTCTTCAAACTCAAACTGTCAGATCTTTACGAGCTGAACTCACTGAGGCCCTGTGTGGAAGCTGTAAACCTACACTAGCCAACTGGCTACTAAACATAAGAACACATTTTTTGGTCCCAAAACAAAGACTCAAGTCAGGAGACCCAAAAAATGAAAACACAACACCAAGTCACCCCAAGAAAGGAGGGGTGAAAACAACAAGGTGGGCATCTACTAAGTGCCAACACTGCTGCCACCCACATCCCAAAAACAGAGGTTCTGAGAGGGGCAGGCGGGGCGGCGGTCATAATATAGCAAGACTCCATTAGAAGAAACAACATTACTAAGGTGAGTAATTTTTCTTCAAACAACATGAATCTTGCTATATTATCTTATCTCTGATTCTAACAGCAGTACTTCCATGGAGGAGGACAGAACCTACTTAGGAAATAGGCTCTGAAGCACAGCTGTGCCAAACCGAGCATCACTCCTAGCCTGGATGTCCAGGTAAAGCTTGGTAAAGTGTGCACTGTTTTCCAGGTGGCTGCTTGACATATCTCTAGAATAGGGATGTCCCTGGCAGCAGCCAGGAACAGCATGTACCTCTGTTAGAGTGAGCCCTCAGGCCTGAGGGAGGAACCTTACCCAGCTTTTCATAACAGAATTGGATACAAGAGACAATCCACCTGGCAATGGATCTTTTAGTGGCAGGTTTCCCTTTACCAGCCTCACCATAAGTGAGGAACAGTTGGAGGGAGTCAAACCTGTGACCCTTGGTACGCTCTATAAGGGCTCTCTTCACATCTAAGCTGTGCAGCCTCCTCTCGCCAGAGGGGGAATGGTCAGTGAAGTACACTGGAAGAGATATAGATTGATTAAGGTGGAAATCTGAAACCACCTTAGGCAAGAACTTCCTGCTAGTCCTGAGGACCACCTTATCTCTATGAAAGGAGATAAAATCAGGCTCCACTGACAAAGCTGGTAATTCACTTATGCGTCTGGCAGAAGTGATGGCAACCAGAAACACAGTTTTCCAAGTGAAGTACTTAAGCTGTGCTGAAGACAAAGGCTCAAAGGGGCGCTGCATAAGCTGAGCAATGCAAACATTAAGATCCCTGCAGGGGAAAACTTGAACTTGAAAAACTTGGAGAATACAGGATGAGCTGAAAGAGAAGAGGGCTTACCTGCTGAAATAAAAGCAGACACAGCTGCCAGATGCACTTTTAGGGTAGCTGGTCTCAGCCTCAAGGTATTTAAGTGGACCATATAATCCAGGACTGTGGGTAAATCAGCCGATTCTGGGGAAATAAGCTTTCCAGAGCACCATATGGAAAACCTCTTCCATTTGGAATTATAAGTAGCCCTGGTGGAAGGTTTCCTAGAAGCCTTCAGGATATCCATTACACCTTGGAAGAGGTGTAAATCAGCAAACTCTAACTCTTCAAGAGCCAAGCCTTGAGATTGAGAGATTTGAGGTTTGGGTACAAACCCTTCCCTGAGCACAGGTTAACAGGTTGTAATTCCTGGAAGACACAGGGAAGATGGACTGCTAAGGACAGTAGGAGTGGATACCAGGGTTGTCTGGCCCAATCTGGGGCAATCAGGATCATCTTGCAGGGTTGAGATCTGATTTTGACTAGCACTTTGAACAGGAGAGGAAGGGGGAAAGACAGAGAAACTTCCTTCCAATTGAGAACTAAAGGCATCCAGAGGACTGAGCCCAACACTGGGGGCCTGCAGCAAAAAGGGAAGTTGGTGATTGTCTGGGGCTGCAAAAGATCTATCTGCAGGTGCCCCATCTGGCAAATATCACCTCAAGACCAGGGGTCCAGTGACCATTCGTGATGGCCCTGGGAAATCCTGCTGAGAGCATCTGCCAGGACATTGTCCTTGCCTGGGAGGTGAACTGCCGTAAGGGAGGTGTTCAGGGAGTAAGCCAGAGACCACAACTTCATTGCTTCAGTGCACAAGGCCATAGACAGAGTGCCCCCTTGCTTGTTGAGGTACCACATTGTGGTGGTGTTGTCTGTTCTGACCTGTACAACCTTGTTCTGAACAGACTTGGAAAAAATTTGAAGTGCTAGAAAAACTGCTCTAAGTTCCAACAGATTGATGTGGAGCAGAGATTCCTGAGGGGACCATAATCCCTGGGTAGTGAGGTTGCCCATGTGAGCTCCCCACCCCAAGAGGGATACATCTGTAGTAAGGATTAAGGAGTGAGACTGAGTGACAAAAGGAACCCCTTGTCTCAGATTGCTCTGATCCTGCCATCACTGAAGGGCCTGGATCAGGGTTCGAGTCACTGGGATCAGTTTGGTTAGAGGGTCTCTCCTTTGAGACCAAAAGGCTCTCAAATGGAACTGGATGTCCCTCATCTGAAATCTTGCTCCCTGCACTACTGCTGTAGAAGCAGCCATGTGCCCTAGGAGCTGTAGAAAATGCCTTGCTGGTCAAGAGACCTGCAGGTGAATGAGGAGGCCAGAGAGACCAGGGTCCTTGCCTGTTCAAAGGATGGAAGGCTCTGGCTTTCTCTGTGGTCAGCTCTGCACCTATGAAGGTGAGGAGCTGGACAGGCTCTAGAACTGACTTTGAAAGATTCAGAAGGAAACCTACAGAGGTGAGCAGTTGCTGAGTTATCTGTAGATGTAACTTGACTTGGTCTGGAGACTGGCTTACTATGAGCCAGTCGTCCAGGTAAGGGAAGATGGCCATTTTTTGCCTTCTTAGGGAAGCAACTGCTACTGCCAGGCATTTTGTGAACACCCTTGGAGCAGAGGTGAGGCCAAAGGGCACTGCTCTGAACTGGTAATGGCCTGAGGGCAGCTCGAACCTGAGGTACTTTCGATGGGAGCTTCTGATGAGAATATGGAGGTAGGCATCCTTGAGGTCCAGGGACGCTAGCCAGTCCCCTGGCCTTAGAGAGGGTAGAATAATTCCCAGAGTCACCATTTTGAATTTTGGTTTTAAAAGGTGCTTGTTTAAATATCTGAGATCCAGGATGGGCCGCCATTCTCCTGTCTTTTTTGGGGTAAGGAAGTACCTGGAGTACAACCCTTTGCCCTGGTGTAGGGGTGGAACCCTTTCCACAGCTCTGAGAGACAGGAGGGAAGAGACCTCTGCCTCTAGGGTTCTAGGGCAAGTGCCTCTGGTGGATTTGCAGGTGGAAAGGATCTGGTTCTCATCTTTGGAAATTTTTTGAAGCTGAGAACCAGTCCCTGGCTTACTACTTCCAGGACCCACTTGTCTGATGTCAGAGACTTCCAGTCCTGGACATAGTAAGCCAGCCTGCCCCCTACAGGTAGCTGAGAATCGGCCCTGGCAACCCCATCAGGGTGCCTGTTTGGCAGGGGCTTTGGGCTGAGGGGTGGAAGCAGGCCTGCTTGTACCCCGTCTGCCTCTCCCTCTAAAGAACCCCCTCTGGGCATAAGCAGAAGAGGAGGCCTGGGCTTGGTAAAAAGGCCTATGAAAAGGCCTGCCCCGCCCCTGGAAAGCTGCCTTTGAGGAGTGGCCTGCCTTTCCTTGGCCTGTGCACTCCTATAGGTGGTCCTATACTCATCCATTTTCTTCATGTAAATCTCTGTCTGCTCCCCAAACAGAAAATTACCCACAACAGGAAAATCCATGGCCTTAGTCTGGGTATCCTATGACAGGCTAGTACATCTGAGCCAAGCCATTCTGCGAAGTGCCACAGATGTAGCCATGACTCTTGATGACACTGCAGCATGGAATTACACCTTGGATACCTCAATACCATCAGCAACCACCTGTTCCAGCTCCTCGGCAAGCTGGCCAGGGACCTGTTTTGCTAGAGCCATAACAGTATCCCATCTGGATTTCTGATATCTAGCAACATAAGCCATATAATTTGCCTGTCTGAGTCCCAAGGATGCTGCCATGGACTGTTTCTTTGCCATAGCATCAATCCTCCTGGAGTCCTTGTCCGGGGGGTGTGAAGCCAAGGGAATATTTGCCTTGTCACAGGCTGCAGCCTGCACTACCCCAACATGGCTGCATTGTTGTGTAAGGAACTCCATATCAGAGCCTGACAATGTGTACCTCTTGTCCATTCTCTTATCAAGAGAAGGTATAGTGTGAGGAGCTTTTAAAATTTTTATTGTCTGTTTCCCAAAAGATTTATGCAAGGGGAATAGACAGTCTCCTAGACTCTGAGATATCCATCATTTCCACATAGTCAGGCTCCTCTTGATCATCCACAGCTTCCTCCATAGGAAGCTGGAGGGTTTCAGCCACTTTTTTATAAAATATAAAATGAGAAGGGGACTCAGAAAGCCTAGGAGGAGACACTCCTGAAGGTCTGTCTGGTGAGATGTCCGGGTCAATGGGCACATCCAGACTTTCAAATCCACATTCACTCTCCTCATGTTCCTCTTCCCCCTCCTCCGGTTCATAATACTCCTCTAAATCATACTCTTGAACCGGTGGAACCGGCCGAACCGGGCGCTTACCCGATGGTGCCGGTTCGGTCGGAACCGGGGAAAGCAACTGGACAATTTTTATCGCTTTGGCTATTTCTTCAGCGGTTGGAGAGGAAAGTTTTGGCTCCACACCAGCTGATTTCCTAGTCCTTTTTGCTGGACCCGACTCCTCAGTCGGATCTCCTTTGCCCGAGAAGTCTGCATGCCTGGTCAGAGGCAGTCCCTCTGGTTGGTTGGAACGCATCAGGCTGGCCATCCGTTCAGCTGACTTTTGGCCTCCCTTTCCCTGAGCCTACCAACTTTCTTTTCCAGGGTAGCTGCAGGAAACTTTTACAAATCTGGCAGTCTGCATTGAGGTGGTCAAACCCCAGACAATAAACACAGGTGGTGTGGGGGTCAGCCTTGGCAAAGACTTCCCCACACACTGCAGTGTTGAAACCCAGTGGGCCCAGTTTTCCTTTTGGGTTTCTCAGACATAGTGCCAGTCCTAACCAAACTTACTCGTTTATGGCAATCCGCCAGGTAAGACCCTCTTATCGGTTCCCAACCGTCATGGTCGGAAAAACGTAATAAAATCCTTTTTTTTAGAACCGATAAGAACCGTAACCACACTCTAAAAGACAGATTAAAATATTTTAAACAACTTGATCGGTTCAAACCGAACGATAAACCGTTCTAAGTTCCACACAGAATAGAAATTAATGTAAAACCTATCTAGTACTCACAAATACCACAGACAGAGTCTGAACACGACAGTTCGCTTTAAATTAGTTAGAAAACCGAGAAAACAATACTTTAAGCGACAAAATGAACCGAGCAGAAGGAGAAATCTCCGGAGCGACTGTTCAGTGAGGCGGAGTGAAAAATCTGACGGTTTGAGTTTGAAGAACAACAGACAGAGTTTCAACCGAGCTCGAGCTCAGCGTTCCATGCCTGGCATGGAAAGTTAACTCTTTCACCTCCGGAGCACTTCGAAGGTTGGGACTCACTGCATATGTCATAATATAGCAAGACTTCATGTTGTTTGAATCAAGAAAACCCTGCTGTTCTCATACAGAGAACGCAGGGCAAGTGCTCCTCTTGTTAAGCTGGACACCTGGGATTTCGGGTGCCCAGAAAAGGTGCTGCTTGGCATAATTATAAAAAAACAACATCAGAATATAGCTAAATGAGACCCGTTTAGCTAGATTCTGATGTTTCTTTATTTAAAGCCATTCACTGTTATGTGTTTTCTTTATTTTCTTTCTCTCGCTAACTGAAAAACAAGATGGCAGACACAGGAGCCCTCTGCGAAAAATGAAAATTACGTACCTACCGTAATTCTGATCTTTCTGTGTATCTTCACCATTCATCATCTTTGGGTATAGTGGCCGAGGTCACCTGCAGGAGCTTTTTTGGGATGGGGCGAGTCGAAGCACCATCGGCGCAGCCCTCAAGGCCGATACACTGCGTGGTGCTCCCGGGTTGGCCGTTAGGTGTTGTCGACTTCCCCCTCCCACCAGTTCTGAGTTGCTGTAGAGTAAGAAAGGGTTGGGAAGGAGGGAGAAGAAAGTCCAAAGGACAGAGAAGAAAAAAATACCATCGTAATGTTGTTTCTTCTAATGGAGTCTTGCTGTATTCAGACATAATGCAGTTAGCCCCAGCACTTGAACTGCCCCGGAGAGGAAAGAGTTAACTCCATACAGAAGCATGGAACGTTGAGCTCGAGCTCGGTTTTCAAACCTCTGTCTGTGGTACTGACCAGTGCAACCGTCAGATTCTTACGAGCAACTAACTAACTTGACACTAAAATGTGGAAATTGTTTGAACACATAGCCAAAAGGCAAAATACTTTTTGGGGTCCAAAAAAGGCTCAAGTCGAGAACCCAAGAAGAAATAAGGTAGTGACAATTTAAACTATGCAACACAAGAAGGAAAAACTTAACAGTTACCCCACCAAGAGGGAGGGTACAAGGTACACCCTTGAGGTGCAACACTGTGCCTGCTAACCCACATCCCAAAACAGGTTTTGGGGGAGAGGGGGGTTCATACAGCAAGACTCCATTAGAAGAAACAACATTACTATAGTGAGTAATTTTTTCTTCAAACAACATGAAGTCTTGCTGTATTCAGACAATGCAGACTACCAAGCAGTTCCCTATGGAGGGGGGAATGCAGAACCTACTTTGGAAACAGGCTCTGCAGTACTGCTGTGTCAAACCTAGCATGACTCCTAGACTGGATGTCCAGAGAGTAATGCTTGGTGAATGTATGTACTGTTTTCCAGGTGGCTGCTTTACAGATCTCTTACAAGGGTATATCTCTGGCCGCAGCTAGACTAGCAGCTGTACCCCTAGTCGGGTGAGCCCTCAAGCCTGAAGCGGGTTTTCTACCCAATTTGTCACAACAAAATTGTATACAGGAAACAATCCACCTGGCAATAGTTCTCTTAGTAGCAGGCTTACCTTTCCCCACTTCACCATAAGTGAGGAACAATTGAAGACCGTCATTTCTGTGTACCTTAGTATGCTCTATGTAGTAGCTAAGTGCCCTTTTAACATCCAAACTGTGTAATCTTCTTTCCCCTGGGGATGGATGGTCAGTGAAAAATACAGGAAGAGACATACACTGGTTTAGGTGAAAATCCGATACCACTTTAGGCAAGAAATGAAAATTACGTACCTACCGTAATTCTTGATCTTCTCTTGTATCTTCACCATTCATTACTGCTTGGGTTAGTGCGGGCCTTGCCCTCTCCGGAGATTTTTTGTTTGAGTCAGTTCCAACGGCAGCCCCGAGAGCGACACGCCAAGGCCAGATGAGGGGCGGCTGTGAGTGCCGAGAGACTCCTCCTCCCTCTCAGTTCTGGTAGCCGGAGAGGCGAAAAAAAGGGTAAGGAAAAAGGATAGTGAGGCAAGAGAGCCGAGGGACAGAAAAAGGAAAAGATATAAACTGAAAAAGGAATAAGCCGATACAGAACAGACAGAAGAGAGAGAATTCCCACCCTAGGAGACCGCAGGGCCTCCCTTCTGGGGCGGCTCCAAGGGAGGAACAGATAGCGAGAAAGAGAAAAGGAAGAAGAAGAAAAGGAAGAAAAGGAAGAAAAGAAAAAATTACTCACCTTAGTAATGTTGTTTCTTCTAATGGAGTCTTGCTATATTATGACATATGCAGTATAACCCCAGGTTAGAACTGCTCCGGAGGTGAAAGAGTTAACTTTCCATGCAGGGCATGGAACCTTGAGCTCGAGCTCAGTTGAACACTCTGTCTGTTGTAGCTCAAACTTAAACTGTCAGATCTTTACGGAGCAAAACTCACTAAGGTTCTGTGTGAAGCCAGAACCTACACTAGCCAACTGGCTACTAACTACAAAAACACATTTTTGTTCTTGATCCCAAAATAAAGACTCAAGTCAGGGGATTCAAGAAAGAAAAATAAAACATAACACCTAAGCACCCTAAGAAAGGGTGAAAATAAAGTGGGCATCTATGAAGTGCCAACATTGCACTGCCCACCCACATCCCAAAAGTAGAGGTTCTGAGAGGGGCAGGCTGGGGGGTCATAATATAGCAAGACTCCATTAGAAGAAACAACATTACTAAGGTGAGTAATTTTTTCTTCAAACAACATGAAGTCTTGCTATATTATGACATATGCAGATTACACAGCAGTACCTCCATGGAGGAGGGACAGAACCTACTTAGGAAATAGGCTCTGAAGCACAGCTGTGCCAAATCGAGCATCACTCCTAGCCTGGATATCCAGAGAGTAATGCTTAGTAAAGTGTGAACTGTTTTCCAGGTAGCTGCTTGACATATCTCTAGGATAGGGATGTCCCTGGCAGCAGCCAGGGACGCAGCTGTACCTCTGGTAGAGTGAGCCCTCAGGCCTGAGGGAGGAATCTTACCCAGTTTTTCATAACAAAATTGGATACAAGAGACAATCCACCTGGCAATGGATCTTTTAGTGGCAGGTTTACCTTTACCAACCTCACCATAAGTGAGGAACAACTGGAGGGATTCAAACCTATGACCCTTGGTATATTCTATATAGTAACTAAGGGCTCTTTTGACATCTAAACTGTGTAATCTCCTCTCGCCAGAGGAGGAATGGTCAGTGAAGTACACAGGAAGAGACATGGATTGATTAAGGTGGAAGTCTGAAACCACCTTAGGCAAAAACTTTCTGTTAGTCCTGAGGACCACCTTATCTCTGTGAAAGGAGATAAAATCAGGCTCCTCTGACAATGCTTGTAGCTCACTTATGCGCCTGGCAGAGGTGATGGCTACCAGAAACAGTTTTCCAAGTCAAGTACTTAAGCTCTGCTGAAGACAATGGCTCAAAAGGGGGTTGCATAAGCTGGGCAATGCAAATATTAAGATCCCAAGCAGGGGCAGGGTCCCTGAACGGAGGGTTGGTGTGAAGCAACCCTTTAAAAAACTTGGAGAACACAGGGTGAGCTGAAAAAGAAGAGGGCTTACCTGCTGATAAAAAGACAGACACAGATGCCAAGTGCACTTTTAGGGTAGCTGGTCTCAGCCCCATAGAATTCAAATGCACTAAATAATCCAGAATCGAAGCACGCTAGCAGATTCTGGGAAATATCTTACCAGCACACCATATGGAAAATCTTTTCCATTTTGAATTATAAGTAGCCCTGGCGGAAGGCTTCCTAGAGGCCTTCAAGATTTCCAATACACCTTGGGAAAGGTGTAGGTCAGCAAACTCTAACTCTTCAAGAGCCATGTCTTGAGATTGAGAGATTTGAGGTTCGGATACCAAACTCTCCCCTGGGCACAGGTTAAAAGGTTGTGATTCCTGGGAAGACACAGGGGAAGGTGGACTGCTAAGGACATCAGGAGTGGGTACCAGGGCTGCCTGGCCCAATCTGGAGCAATCAGGATCATCCTGCAGGGTTGAGATCTGATTTTTACTAGCACCTTGAAAAGAAGAGGGAAGGGGGAAAAAACATAGAGAAACTTCCCTTCCCAACTGAGTAGGAAGGCATCCAGAGGGACTGAGCCCAACACTGGGGCCCTGCAGCAAAAAAGGGGAAGTTGGTGATTGTCTGGGGCTGCAAAGAGATCTATCTGAGGGGTGCCCCATCTGGCAAATACTACCTCCAGTACTAGGGGATCCAGTGCCAATTCGTGATGGCCCTGGGAAACCCTGCTGAGAGCATCCACTAGGACACTGTCCTTGCCTGGGAGGTGAACTGCCGTAAGGAAGGCGTTCAGAGAATAAGCCAGAGACCACAACTTCATTGCTTCGGTGCACAAGGCCATAGACCGAGTGCCCCCTTGCTTGTTGATGTACCACATTGTAGTGGTATTGTCTGTTCTGACCTGAACAACGTTGTTCTGAACAAATGTGGAAAAAACCTTCAGTGCTAGAAAAACTGCTCTGAGTTCCAACAAATTGATGTGGAGCAGAGATTCCTGAGGGGACCACAACCCCTGGGTAGTAAGGTCGCCCATGTGAGCTCCCCACCCCAAGAGGGATGCTTCTGTAGTAAGGGTCAAGGAATGAGACTGGGGAATGAAGGGAACCCCCGTCTCAAATTGCTCTGGTCCTGCCACCACTGGAGGGCCTGGATCAGGGTTCGAGTCACTGGGATCAATTTGGTTAGAGGATCTGTCCTTTGAGACCAAAAGGCTCTCAAATGGAACTGAGTGTCCCTCATCTGAAACCTTGCTCCCTGCACTACTGCTGTAGAAGCAGCCATGTGCCCCAGGAGCTGTAGAAAATGCCTTGCTGGTCAAGAGACCTGCAGGGTGAAAGAAGAGGCCAGAGAGACCAAAGTCCTTGCTCTTTCCAGAGGAGGAAGGCTCTGGCTTCTTTTGTGTTCAGTTCTGCGCCTATGAAGGTGAGAAGCTGGACAGGCTCCAGAACTGACTTTGAAAGATTGAGAAGAAACCTAAAGATGGAGAAGTTGCTGAGTTACTTGTAGGTGAGGTTGACCTGGTCTGGAGACTGGCTCACAATGAGCCAGTCGTCCAGATAAGGAAAGATGGCAATCTTTGCCTTCTTAAGTGGGCAACTACTACTGCCAGGCATTTTGTGAACACCCTCAGGGCTGAGGTGAGGGCAAGGGCATTGCTCTGAACTGGTAATGGCCTGAGGGCAGTTAGAATCTGAGGTACTTTCGATGGGAGCTTCTGATGAGAACATGGAAGTAGGCATCCTTGAGGTCCAGGGAGGCTAACCAGTCCCCTGGCCTTAGAGAGGGTAAATAATTCCCAGAGTCACCATTTTGAACTTGGTTTTAAAAGGTGCTTGTTTAGATACCTGAGATCCAGGATGGGCGCCATTCTCCTGTCTTTTTGGGGTAAGGAAGTACCTGGAGTACAACCCTTTGCCCTGGTGTAGGGTGGAACCTTTTCCACAGCTCTGAGAGCCAGGAGGAAGAAACTTCTGTTTCTGAGGCAAGTGCCTCTGATGGATTTGCAGGTGGAAAGGACCTGGTTCTCATCTTCGAAATTTTTGAAGCTGAGAACCAGTCCCTAAGCTACTACTTCCAGGACCCACTTGTCTGATGTTACAGACTTCCAGTCCTGGACAAAGTAAGCCAGCCTGCCTCACTGCAGTGGAGAATCGCTCCCTGGCCACCCCATCAGGAGCCTGTTTTGCAGGGGCTTTGGGTTGAGGGGTAGAAGCAGGCTTACTAGACCCCCTTCTGCCTCTTCCTCTAAAGAACCCCCTCTGGGCATAAGCAGAAGAGGAGGCCTGGGCTTGGTGAAAAGGCCTGCCCCTGCTCCTGACATGATGCCTTTGAGGAGTGGCTTGCCTTGCAGGGAAGGAAACAACTCCTCTTGGGGGACTCCATTGTTAGGAAGGTAGACCCGGGGGAGGAAGGGGAGAGGGAGGTAAGGTGCCTGCCTGGCGCCACGGCTTGGAGGGACAGGGAGCGAATCCTCAGGATTGCCAGAGCAGCTGCACAGGGGAGGGAGCTGGATGTCATTGTCCACCTAGGACAAATGACCTGGCTAAGAAAGGGATTAGAGAAGTGCAGGAAGAGTTTGTGGAATTGGGGAGGGCCTTAGTCAAGTAGCACCATGGTAACCTTCTCGGAGGTACTACCATCTATGGCATAGGAGAGGCTGGGTGTTCGCATCATGGGATTCAATCAGTGGTTGAAAACTGGTGTGGAGCTCAGGGATTGGCTTCATTGGGGACTGGGGTCCACCTGGAGTGATGCAAGCCTATACTGGCACGATGGGCTGCATCTGTCCGGAGGGAACCAGGATCCTAGGTGATGAGTTTAAATGCTTCATTGGCAAGCATTTAAACTAGCCAAGGGGAGGCACTGGAAAGGCAGGAAACCTAGACCCCCAAATAATCATGGTAGTAAGTGCAAACACCAACATGGAGGTGTCGATAGGGAGAAGGGCAGGGTAAATGGAGAAAGTGACAAAGGCAAGAAGGACAGGGATGGGGTAAAGGAAAGGCCATCAGGAAATGGAGGGTAATGAGTACCAATGCCGTAGTCTGGGCAACAAGCTCCTGAGCTGATGGCCTTAATGGAAGAGGGATGCCTGGATATAAGTAGCAGTCACAGAAACATGGTACACAGAGAACCATGACTGGGATGTTAACATACCAGGGTATAACCTACAGGAGAGACAGGCAGGGAGAAGAGGGGAGGAGTAGCTCTCTATGTAAAGGAAGGATAAAAGCAACTGAACAAAAGAGTAAACAGGGAGGAGAGGAGGCACTGTGGGTCACCTTGGAGACTGAAAGGGCACCACAATCCGCACAGGGTTGTGTACAGACCCCATGTCAGGGAAGGAATGGACAAGGATGATAGAAGGCATTCTTAGAATGGCAGGAAAGGGGAGATACTGTTGATGGGAGACCTGAATATGCCAGATGTTAACTGGAGCACATTGCTGCAGCCACATCCAAGAGCAGGGCCATTCTGATGCCCTACAGGTGGCAGGCATTAGACAGCTAGTTTCGAACCCACTCGTGAGGGAGCAATCTTAGAACTCGTGCTCTCAAACGGGGCAGTGAGAGGATCTTAGATCTAGAAGTGGGTTGCCTCTGGGGACAAGTGACCATCAAACAGTGTGGTTCACGTTAAACTCAGCTACAGAGTCAAGCCATACAAAAGTGAGGGTACTGGACTTTAGGAGGGCTGACTTTGGCAAGATGGAGAGTGCCTCAGAAAAGCACTAGCAAACAGACTAGAAGGAGGTGTGGAGCAACAATGGGAATTATCAAACTGCCATCACAGAGGCAACAAGCCTTTGTGAAGCAAATAAACAAATCAAAACGAAAGAAAAAGCCACTGTGGTTCTCAAAAGAGGTGGCTGTGAAAGTCAGGAAGAAAAAGATAGCATTCCGGAAGTATAAGGAAACACAGAAGGAGCAGGACAGAGAGCTACACCAGTTAAGGCAGAAGGAAGCAGGGAGGGAAGTCAGAATAGCAAAGGCCCAAACTATGGAAAAGATAGCCAACTCAGTTAAGAAGGGGGATAAAACCTTTTATAGGTACATCAGCGAGCATAGAAAGACAAAGGGAGGGATAGTGAGGCTAAATAGAATGAATGGTGGGTGGGCAGAGGGGGACAGTGAAAAGCAGGAATACTGAACAAATATTTCTGCTCAGTATTCACAAAAGAGGAGGGGGAAGTGCCTAATCCAATTAACAGAAGCACTCTGATAGGGGGTCGATCCCAGTCCTTTCACAGAAGAAAGGGTTCTGCAAGAACCCTAAAACTGAAGGTGGACAAAGCAATGGGTCCTGATGGAAATCACCCAGAATTCTAAAAGAATTAAGGAGGAACTAGTGAAACCACTGGCTACTCTTTTAATAAATCATGGAGGATGGTGTGGTACCGAGGACCAGAGGAAGGCGGATGTGATTCCCCTTCACAAAAGTGGGACCAAGACAGAGGCAGAAACTACAGACCTGTCAGTCTGACCTCTGTGGTAGGGAAAGTGATGGAGTCACTCTGAAGGAAAGAATAGTTGAGTACCTAGAGGCCAGTGGAGCACAGGAGCCAAGACAGCATGGGTTCACAGCGGAAGGTCATGTCAGATGAATCTAATAGATTTCTTGACTGGGTGACCAAAGTAGTAGACCAGGGAGGGCTGTGGACATGGCCTACCTAGACTTAGGCAAGGCGCTTGACACAGTCCCATACAAAGATTAATAGTCAAATTAACCAGCCTGGGAGTGGGACCCAGGGTGGTAGCCTGGAAAACACTGGCTGGACAACAGGACACAGAAGGTAATTGTAAATGGAGTCCACCTGAAGAAAGGGGGTTACTAGTGGGTACCACAGGGTTCAGATTGGGTCCAGTCCTTTTAATGTCTTCTATCAGTGACATTGCAGAGGGACTGAAGGAAAGATGCCTTTTGCAGATGACACAAAGATCTGCAACAGGGTTGATACACAAGGAGGTGTGGAAAGGACGAAAAGGGACTTGGCAAGGTTGGAGGAATGGTCAGAAGTATGGCAGCTAGGATTCAATGCAAAGAAGTGCAAAATAATGCACCTGGGAAACAAGAACCCAGGGGAAGAATACACAATGGGTGGGAGGTAGTAACAACAACAAAAAGGAAAGGGACCTGGGGGTAATCATATCAGATGACCTTAAGGTTAGCAAGCAATGTGAGAAGGCAGTAGGGAGGGCTGGGGGTATACTGGGATGTATAGGGAGAGGCATCATCAGCAGAACTTGTTATCCCTCTGTACAGACAGTTGGTGAGACCCCATCTGGAGTACTGTGTCCAGTTCTGGAGACCCCATCTCCGCAAGGACATAGACAGGATAGGAAAATTACGTACCTACCGTAATTCTTGATCTTCTTGGACGAGTCTCCACCACTCATTCACACTAGTGGGATTAGGGCCGGAGGCACTAGGACCCATCGGGAGCAAACTTTTTTGCTGGAGGGTCGGTGCGAGAGATGGCGCCTCGAGACACGGCGCCGCGAGCTGCGGCTCGAGCGGTAACGACCTTCTCGGCGCCGACCCTCCAACCGCCTCAGTACCTTTTTTACCAAGGAGGTGCAGCGCAACTAACGTAAAGAGTAACTGTAACATTAAAAACACGGACATAAGATAGTCCGTACGACCCGTGTAAGAAGGGTCAGTAAAGAAGTCCTCACAGCCTAAAGATTTGAGGGAGTGAAGACCAACACAGCGGTGAGCTCGGGGGATGGAGGGTGGGCGTGTGAATGAGTGGTGGAGACTGGCCCAAGAAGATCAAGAATTACGGTAGGTACGTAATTTTCCTATCTTCTGGACCAAAGTCTCCACCACTCATTCCACTAGTGGAGAGTACCAAGCCGATAATCCCCAAAGGGCGGCAGAGAGCCAGGAGCTCACATGTCTAAGGTAGAAGCCCATTAAGGATGGTTCTGCCGATCACGGAATAATAAGCCTGGCATGAACATCGATGCATAGTGCTTCGAAGTATGCCACTGAGCTCCAGGTGGCGGCGTTGCAGATATCTTGCAATTGGAACATTACGAATTTCCGCCAGGGATGCAGCGACCGCCCTAGTAGAGTGAGCTACACTCTACCTTCTAATTTAACTAAGCCATGGAGTAGCAATGTAAGGCATGCTACTAACCATGAGGAGATGCATCTGATAGCGACAGGTTGACCCAGCTGGGTGTCGCTGAAAGAAAAAGAGTTGTTGAGTCTGCGAACATCCTGGTTCTGTCCAAATAGAACCGAAGGTCTCTTAACATCAAGGAATGAAGAGCTTGTTCCCCTTCATTTTGGAAATTAGCGAAACAGCGGGAAGTACCAGAGGTTGGTTTAGATGGAATTCTGACACAACCTTGGGAAGAAATTCTGGATGAATATGGAGAACTACTTTGTCTTTATGGAAGGTAAGTATACGGAGGGTCCGTAACCAGGGCATGTATCTCAGAGACTCTCGGGCTGAGGTAATGGCCCAGGAAGGCAGTCTTCCAGGTAAGAAATTTTAGCTCACAGGTAGCTAGGGGTTCGAAGGCTTCGAGTGAGCATGTCCAGCACCAGGTTAATGTCCCAGGCTGCAACTGGACGCTTAACAGGGGTCTGGTATGAAGAATACCATAAGAAATCTCTTCACCATAGGTAACTGAGCCAGAGTCAGGGATGAAACCAGCTCATGGAACGCTGAGATGGCACTAAGGTGAACTCCTACTGTGGAGTACTGAAGACCTGAGTTAGATAGGTCCAAAAGATACTCCAGAACCTTGTCAGGAGGACAGGAAAAGGGTTCCAAGAGGACTTTGCACACCAGAGAGAAGAACGCCCATTTGGATGGTGTGTTTTTCCGTGTGGATAGGCTCCCGAGCAGCCAGAGGATGCTCGAGACTCTACAGGAGACGTTGAACCGATTCACTTCTATCTCTTCAGGAGCCAAGCATGAAGGTGAAGTGATTTCAGGTAGGGATGGACCAGCGAACCCTGGGTCAAGAGATTGACTTGCAAGGGAAGTGGACGTGTATCAAAGCACCACTCCCATACCCTCATTGCTTCCCGCAAAGGGATAAGAGTGAGCACCGCCTTGCTTGTTGATGTAATACATCACAGCTTTGCTGTCCGTTTGAAGGAGAATGTTCTTGTGACAAAGGACATCCTTCAGAGCTTGATACATAGAGGACCAAGCTCACCTCCAAGACATTTATGTGGAGATGAGATTGAACGGAGTCCATACACCACCTTGAGTGTGGAGGAGAGACAGTGACTCCCCATCCCATTAGCGGCGCGGTGGTGATGGAGATCTGATGGTCCGGAAGAGCAAAGGGAACCCTTGAGGAGATTGCTCTTGAGACCACCAGAGAGAGACCTCAAGGGGTTGCGCCACCTTGATGGGATAAGACTGGGGTGAGGAGGTCAGAGACCACTGAGTGGAGAGCATCCATTGGGTGGTTCTCATGTGCAACCGGGCCAGGGTACAGTGAACACAGAGGACGCCATGAGACCCAACATGTCGTTGCATCGAGAGCTGTAACCGATTGGTTCTCCCGATGTAACGGGCCATCCGGAGATGTCGAGTCTTCTGTCCTCTGGAAGGAAACGACGGAAGAGGTGACTAGAAGCATCCCTAAGAAAAGGAGCCTCTGGAGGGCTGCAGTTGGGATATTTTCAGATTCAGCAGAGCTCCCATGGCGTGAGGAAGAGAAGTCGCTTGCACGGCTTCCAAGTTCCCTTGGCTGGACGGGCTCTGAGAAGCCAATCGTCCAGGTAGGGAAAGACCTCGAGTCCGCCTTTCCTGAGATGCTACCAGAACTGCACACAACACTTTGTAAAATCAGGGCGCCGAGGATAGCCCAAAAGGCAGGACTTGAACAGATAATGCTGACCCAAAGCTACAAACCTGAGGAACTTGCGGTGGGTCGGGTGGACGGGGATATGCTGGTACGCATCCTGCATATCCAGAGAGGCCAGCCAGTCGTCCTGATGCAGCAAGGGTAACAGGGTACGTAGGGAAATCATTTTGAATTTCTCCCTGGGGAGGAATTTGTTCAGCTTTCTGAGGTCTAGAATGGGGCGCATCCCCCCAGTTTTCTTTGGAACCAGAAAGAAATGGGAGTAGAACCCTGTGTTCATAAATCTGCGGGCACCAGTTCTATTGCCCGTGTTGTTCGAAGGCCCTAGATCTCGGCGGTGAGGAGGTCTGACTGAGAAGCCGACAACCTGGGTGTCGCCTGGGAGGACAATTGGGGGAAATTGAGAGAGTAACCCTCGCGAATTATCCGAGGACCCATTTGTCTCAAGTTATGGACTTCCACCTGTAGAAGTACATCAGACGACCTCCCACTGAGGAGAAAGTTCCATCTCGGGCAGTGTGGATGGAACTTGGGCCAACAACTCATAAGGTGGCGCTGGGCGCTAGGCCCCGCGCTTTCTGCGTCTTCTTCTGAGGTTGGGCAGGTTGGCTTTATGGAAGCTTCCCCTGCTTCTGCCTCGAAAGCGACTGACGACTAAGAAACTGGACGCCTGTTCGCATGCCCGCGAGAGGGGCAGGCGGAGGTTCTGGCCAATTTAATGGCCGATCTAGTCTTTTGGGAGGCTTCTAAGGCTTGCTCCACCTGAGGGCCGAAAAGATAGGTGCCATCAGGCAGCGCCATTACCTCGCTGAGAGCATCCTCGGTGGAAGCTGAAGAGCGCAGCCAGGAATGGCGCCGAGTACAAATCCCTGCAGCAGCTGAACGAGAAGCAGTGTTGGCGTCCATGGCGGCTTTGACTTGTTGGTTATTGGATTCAATACCTCTAGTAACGGTCAATAGAAGCTCTGACTGGAGTCGAATCTGGAAGAGCTTCAACCATTCTTTTCATAGAGGTGCCACAGGACATACTCATACTGAGAAAAATAGTCTTGATAACTGGCAATACGCATACTTAGAGTGGAGGCAGCAAAGACTCCTCTTACCTAATGTATCAATCTTATGAGACTCTTTGTTAATAGGTGAGCTGAAGTAGTTTGAGGAAGAACGACCTTGTCATACTCTGCCAGGACTACAATAGGATCCGCAAATGCTTGGGATGCCAAAAATAGGACGATCCTTGGGAGCTGAATACTTCTTATCAATGGATTTAGCCACTGAAGGATTAAGAGCAGGATTATTCCATACCATTTGAGACAGCGTCTCGAAGGAAGGCTGGATCGGAGGAGTCAAACCGTAGGGATCTCCAAGCATGAAGGTACTGGAGTCTTAATATCTTCCCAGGATCGATGTCTGTAGTCTGGAGAGAAAGAGGGATCTCAGGTTCTTCAACAGAGACTTAAAGGACAGGTCCTCAACCACAGGCTCTGTAGCAAAGAAAGATCCTGTTCTCCACTTCATCACCCAACCGAAGGTCTGGGTCAGGCTCAACATCATCTCCTGATGGTCCAGAAAGGACTGTTTGACAGGAAAGGAATGAAAATTAGGAGAGGAGGAAATATCAGAAAAACAAGAGAGTCCCGAGGACCCCAGCGCCGAGATAACAGGGGCAGCGGCACCAAAACCACAGCACCAAAAGGCCGGCCCCATAGCGGCACCCAAAACCCCAGGCGCCCGCCTGGCTACCCGGCTATGAGGCCACAGGCGCCCACAAAGCCGGCAGCGCCGCCAAGCCAGCAGAAGCCGCCAAAGCGGCCAGCGCTGCCGCGCCGCCCGACGAGCAGCGCCGCCAAGTCAGCGCGCGGGCGGCTCCGCAAGACCCCGGCACCAAAAGCACCCGACAACCAACAGACCCGCAGAAGGCGCGGAAAAGCCCCAAGAACCTGCAAAGCAAGAGGAGAAACAAAAACCAGGAGATAAGGGCATCGGTGGCCACCTGCGCGCAGCCATGTGAGGGAAAACACCTAAACGGAGTCGCAGGCACGAAGAAGCGCGCCCAGCGACTAGGAAGGTCCAACCGCCCTACCTGATCGCCGGAGGGCCGAGGCTCGAGGCAACCGAGCCAGGCAGAAGAACCAACCTCCGAGCCCATCGCTCCATAAGAGCGGCCCACTGATGAAACTGCTCATCTGGAGCCCTACCTATAGGCGGGAGGGGCTCGATGTCGGGGCAGCGATTACCAAGTTGGCGACTCCAAAAGAAAAGGAGACCGGCAATGCTTAATGATTACCGACCGTCGGCAGCGCAGACATACAGAAGGCGACCTCGAGAGATGCCTTCTCTTTTTGACCTGTGGGCGAAGAAGAGCTCGAGGCGAGCGGTGCCGTGAAAGCACCGTTTATTTTATGCCTGGCGAGGACGCCCATCCCCCGGGCATCGGACTGACCGTTAGCCGGAACCCGCTGAGTTTCTTGAGAGGAGGTTGACGGACCAGCCCGCTGACTGAACAGCTTTCATCACAAGTCTCCCTACCGTCACCTGACCTGCTCATGGTTGACTCCGTCCAGTAGGCCGAGACTTCTTCAAGTAAGTTAAATTTAAGATATTAGAAAAAATTTTGCAAATAGAATAAAATTAGCGACACTACTATCGTGATAATGTTACAAAAAACAAACTGAAAACTAAGCGCTAGTTTGAGTTTGACTCCCGACAGACGAGCGGACGTCGTATACTGAAGGCACTGGCGGGCGGGAAAAAAGGAACTGAAGCGTGTTGGAGGGTCGGCCGAGAAGGTCGTTACCGCTGAGCACGCAGCTCGCGGCGCCGTGTCTCACGGCGCCATCTCTCGCGCCGACCCTCCAGCAAAAAAGTTTGCTCCCGATGGGTCCTAGTGCCTCCGGCCCTAATCCCACTAGTGTGAATGAGTGGTGGAGACTTAGGTCCAGGAAGATAGAGGCAGTTCAGAGTAGGGCAACTAAAATGGTGCAGGGTCTGCAAGAGAAGCCGTATGAGGAGAGACTAAAGGAGCTTAATATGTACACCCTTGAGGAAAGAAGGGGGACATAATAGAAACTTTTAAGTACCTCAGTGGAATCAACAAAGTCCAAGAGGTAGCATCTTTCAGAAAAGAGACTTGCAAGAACAAGGGGCACAATTTAAAGATAGAAGGAGGGCGGTTCAGGGGCAATGTGAGGATATTATTTCACAGAGAGGTAGTGGATGCATGGAACAGCCTTCCTGAGGAGGTTGTGGGGTCTAAAACTGTGGGAGAATTCAAGAATGCATGGGACAGACATAAGGCAATTCTTGTGGGGGGTAGGAAGAAATAGGCTGTTAGTTAACTAGGATCTGCGGCCTATCCTGTAGGTAGGGAAATGGGCAGACTAGATGGGCCTAGCGGTCCTTATCTGCCATCAAAGTCTATGTTTCTATGTTTCTTTGGCCTGTGCACTCCTATAGGTGGTCCTATACTCATCCATTTTCTTCATATAATTCTCTGTCTGCTCCCCAAACAGAGAATTGCCCACAACAGGAAAATCCATAGCCTTAGACTGGGTATCCTGTGACAGGGCAGTACATCTGAGCCAGGCCATTCTGCGAAGAGACAGATGTAGCCATGACTCTTGATGAAACATCTTTAGAGTCTACTGCAGCATGAAATTGCACCTTGGATGCCTCAATACCATCCGCAACCACCTGCTCCAGCTCCCTGGCAAGCTGGTCAGGGGCCTGTTTTGCTAGTGCCAGCACAGTATCCCATCTGGTTTCTGGTACCTAGCTGCATAAGCCATATAATTCGCCTGTCTGAGTCCTAAAGATGCTGCATGTACTGTTTCTTTGCCATGGCATCCATCCTCCTGGAATCCTTTTCAGGAGGGTGAGAGGCTAGAGAATATTAGCCTTGTCACAGGCTGCAGCCTGCACTACCCCACATGGCTGCATTGCTGAGAGAGGAACTCTGTATCAGAGCCTGATAATGTATACCTTTTGTCCATCCTTTTATCAACAGGAAGGATAGAGTGAGGAGTTTCTAGAATTTTTACTGTCTGTTTCCTAAAGGATTTGTGCAAGGGAATAGACAGTCTCCTAGACTCTGAAATATCCATCATTTCTACATAATCAGGCTCTTCTTGGTCATCAACAGCTTCCTCAACAGGGAGTTGGAGAGTTTCAGCAACTTTCTTATAGAACATAAAATGAGAAGGGGACTCAGATAGCCTGGGGGGAGAAACCCCTGAAAGTCTGTCTGGAGAGATGTCTGGTTCAATGGGCACATCCAGACTTTCAAAATCACATTCACTCTCCTCATACCCCTCTTCCCCTTCCTCCGGTTCATAAAAATCCTCAAAATCATAATCTTGAACCGGTGGAACCGTCCGAACAGAGCGCTTCCCTGATGGTGTCGGGTCGGACGGAACCAGGGAAAGAGACTGGACAATTTGAATAGCTTTAGCTATTTCCTCAGTGGTTGGAGAAAAAACTTTTGGCTCCACACTAGCTGACTTTCTAGCCCTTTTAGTTGGAACCGGCTCCTCAGAGCTGGCTCTTCGTTGGCCCGAGGAAGTATCACCCTGGTCAGAGGGCACTCCCTCAGGTTCGCTGGAACCGAACCGGGCTGGCCATCCGGGTCAGCGGACTTTTTGGCCTCCCTTTCCCTGAGCCTACCAACTCTCTTTTCCACGGTGGCAGCAGCAAAATTCTTACAAATCTGGCAGTCTGCATTGAGGTGGTCAAACCCCAGACAATATACACAGGTGGTGTGTGGGTCAGCCTTAGCAAAGGCTTCCCCACAGAGGCCACAGTGCTGAAACCCAGTGGGTCCGGTTTTTCTTTGGGTTTCTCAGACATAGTGCCAGCCTAACCAAAACTTGCCCGTTAGTGGCAATCCGCCAAGCAAGACTCTCTTATCGGTTCCCAACCGTGTCACGGGTCGTGGAAAAAAACATAATAAAATCCGGTTTTTTTAGAACCGATAAGAACCGGGAACTGCACTCTAAAGGACTAGAAAGTAAATTTAAAACCCATCTGATTGGTTCAAACCGAACCGAAAAAGACATTTACAAGTTCCACACAGAAGAAATTAAAATAAGCCTATCTATTACTTACAATACCACAGACAGAGCTTGAACCGACTGATAACGGTTAATTTCGGTAAAATAAACCGAGAATTACACTTTTTAACCGACAAACGAACCGAGCAACAGGAGAAATCTCCGGAGCGACTGTTCAGTGAGGCGGAGTAAAGAATCTGACAGTTTAAGTTTGAGCTACAACAGACAGTGTGTTCAACCGAGCTCGTGCTCAAGGTTCCATGCCCTGCATGGAAAGTTAACTCTTTCACCTCCGGAGCAGTTCTAACCTGGGGTTATACTGCATATGTCATAATACAGCAAGACTTCATGTTGTTTGAACAAGGTATGCTGAGAGGGGAGAACACTGCCCATAGATACATTGGTTGAGAGGCGTATAAGCTCAGAACCAAAAACAAGGGAGCAAGAATCCCTCTTGATAGGACTGAGAGAAGGTTCAACTGAACCACCTGTAAAGATTGGACACAAAGGGCAGATTCTCTAACCTCCCATTATGCCAACCCCCTACACTCTAGCTGAGAGCTCACAGACTGCCTGGGCAGAAAATCTGTTCCGGAAAGGGAGCGCCCAACTAGGAAGGGGATTAAACCCCTTAGCACCCTGTTAAGTGCTAACACAGAAGTGCATGGGGAGGGGTTAAGCCCTGCAGAAGGCAGCTTTGTATGAAAGGACAGAGTGGGAACTCAGTCAGACTCCCTGAAGGCAAGGCAAGAACAACCGCTCAAGGCTAAAGAAGTGCCAGAAGCACCAGCCAGAATGAGCTGACAATAATAACACCTGCCAGGGGGAATCTAAATTTCTGAGGCCGAGCCAAAGGTATGGTCTCTTGAACTGTGAAGTGAGCAATGTGGTTAAGGGGCCCAGAGGTCACCCCCTAGGGACAGTCAGAAAGAGTTCCCTCAGAATAGGAGAAAAAGACCCTACTCATTCCTCTTTACCTTGAGGAAAAAAGATCCATTCAAGAAGAACGGAAAACAATGATTTTTTTTTTTTTTTTGGCATAAGGCCAAAGGAAGGAGAAGAGACAGAGGCGAGGGGAGGCGTCACAGTAGGAGGCCACTGAGGGGAAGGTGGGTGGGTATCAGTAATGAATGGTGAAGATACAAGAGATCAAGAATTATGGTAGGTACGTAATTTTCATATCTTCCCTTGTCAATATTCACCATTCATTACTGCTTGGGTGAGTACCAAGCTCCCCAAAAAAGGGGGGATAAGAAACCCTGAGGGAACAAGACCCCCAGCCTCCTGTTGGTGAGAAACAGAAGGGGAAGACCCTGGGCTAATCAAGAGAGAAGCCTATGGAGGAGAAGAGCTAGGAGGTGCCCCCCGAGGACGGGGAGACGGAGGAAGCCCCTGCAGAAGTCTCCTAGCTCTGGAGGAAAAGAGACAGGTCCCCTGGAAAGCGGAGCGAATCACCTTACATTGGGCCAGGGGTGACAACCTTGATAGATGAAGTCATGCCATCCATCTAATACAGATCGCTGTCCCTGCAAGCCACCTCACTAGCGTCATAAGATGCCCTTGCGTGGTGTCTTGCAGCTCCAGGCCTATAGCAGAGAGGGGAATAGCTTGTCTGGTTTGCTCGGTATCAGGCATTGATGCTAAGATTTGGGAAAGCATCGACCACAAATGCCTACCGTAGGCAGCATGGTGGGCCTGATAAGATGCAATGCATGACATCGCACGACAGGAAGAAAACACTCTTCACCCCCACCGGTCAAACTGTAGAGAATCTGAGTCCGGTGGACGGTCGTGCGCCAGGAGGCAGATGGAGGGAGTCTCTAGGTATGCCAATCCCGAGGGTGGGTTGGGGAGAGTACCTAGAGATTCCGATGGGGCACAATACCTACGCTGGCAGTCTGCCGGGGCTAGAGAAAGGGCGGCTGGCGACTGCCAGGAATGGATAGACGCCTCCTGGAAGGGAATAGGCCAGGACAGTAACACCAAATGCTGGGCACTGAATTCGCCGAGGAATTCACGCGTCTCCCGTTCAGTACTGTCTCGCCTAATATAGGAAATCTGAAGATCCTCACCATCCTCAAAAGGAATCGCTGATATTCAGTGAAATCAGCATCGGAGGAGAGATGAGCAGTGCGTTCCTCTCCCTCAGAGGGGGGAAGACGAGGATGATGGAGAGCTTGAGTGTCCAGAGGACTCCTGCGGCAGTGGGGACAGGCAAAAAACCCACTCATTCATGTACCTAACATATAAGGAGGAGGCCGCCGCAGAGCCTCTGAACGTCTTCCAGGATAACGGGCCCGTGGGACCGACATGGCCTGGGAGAGTGGGAGTGGGGGGTGGCTGCTGAGGAATGAGAGAAGGGCAACTATGGCAAGGCAACTGTCCTCTGCTGAGGCCCTGGAATCCGGGGAATGGAGCCTGAGCTGGCGGGATCCCGGACAACAGACCAAGTTGCAAAACGGAACCCTGGGGATGCGAAGCCTGGAACAACCTAGAAGGGGATCCTCCCCTGTGACGAACCTGGGACTGCATGGATCCAGAAGGGCAGCCCACAGTAATGCCACCAGAGGGGTCCCTGGGGTCCAAGAGGGAAAGACGAGGCCCAGTGCTACGGCTCCTACCCACATTCCGAGGGGTGGTAGGTAGAGACCGAGACACCTGAACCCTGTCCCTCGACCCCTCAGACTCCGAGAACGCCCTCCTCCTCCTCGACCCCAGCGACCCCCCACCCCGAGGGGGTGCAGCAGTACCAGGGTCTGCAGCTGCCATGACCCCCTCCATCCACCTCCGCTCCATCGCCCCCAAGGGACCCCAGACCACCCCCACCCTGGGGTGCCTCAGGGGAGGACGGCAGCAAGGACAGAGGAATAGGTACGCTGGGCCGCCTAGCACCTCGTGCCACCGGAGACCCTGACTCTGAAGAGTCAGGGTGCCAGGACAGGTCCACGTATGAGTCATCCTCCTCCAAGGAGGAAGAGATCAGCTGGACCACAATACTGGCAACCCTAGGGGTCTCCAGTGAAATGGCGCAGCGGACGGCGCCGGAGGCGGCACCGGACGACCCCGAACCCCCCGCAACACCTAGACCCGGTCCCAACTGCCTTCGGCGCCGGGAGCCCACTCGGCACCGCCAGAAGAGCCAGCTGGGCCTGCGGCGCTGAGAGCCAACACGGCGCCGCCAATGGCGCTGTCAGAATCACCAGCACTGCAAATGGTGCTGGGATCCAAAATGGTGCCGGAACGCAGTGTCGAGGGTCCACCAGTGCCAGGCCCAGCAGACATGTGCCTCGACACTGGGGGAGCTTGCACCTCCGAGGAGGTGACTGCCGAGGCGGTGTCCCCGCCCGTTCCTCCAACACCGCAAAAGAATCTTCCTCCTCGGCAACAGAAGATGAGAAAGCCTCTTCCTTTACAGACCGTATAGGCCTAAGAGGGGACCCGAAGGAAGGGCCTAGAGAACTTACCTGGGAATCCCTGGAGCGGCACCGTTCCCCAAAAGTCAGCGGGGCCTTGCCGATCTTAAACGTGCGGACTTCTAGGACACGACGGTCCATCGAGAAACAGGCGTTGCACACATCCATATCATGATTGGGTCCCAGGCAAGACAAACATCATGCCAGTCCGTGATGGAAAAATGCCGGCCACAGGAGCACTGATGCATAGGAGCGCAGCTCGCCTTGGACTTGTGTTTTGCCCCCGGACCTGACATGATGCGAAAATATTGAGACTAAAACAGCAAAAGCTCGCGGCGCCATCGAAGAAAGTTATAAAAAGAACGGCCTTACCGGTGACAGCGTCGAGAAAAAGCAGGAGGAGGAGTCTGGATTGGATGACGCAGAAGGCCTAACTGTATCTGACCGCGCAACAGGTGTAGCCTCGACGGCGGGAGAAACAGAACTGAGATGGAAGAGGAGTCTGTGGCACCTAACGGCCGCCCCTCGGGCATGACGCAGCACGTCGCTCTCGGGGGCGGTGCCGTTGGAGCAGACTCGGGGGAAAAAAAAAAATCTCCCGTAGCAGGTGCGCGCCTCCGGCACTAACCCCAGCAGTAATGAATGGTGAAGACTGTCAAGGGAAGATCCTCCTATTAGTTCTTAGGACCACTTTAGGTTCAACTGACAGGGCCTGTAATTCACTAATCCACCTGGCAGAAGTAATAGCTACCAGGAACACAGTTTTCCAGGTCAAGTACTTCAATTCAGCTGAAGCCATAGGCTCAAAGGGTGGCTGCATAAGCTAAGCAATGCAGGCATTAAGATCCCAAGGCGGAGTAGGCTCCCTAAAGGGAGGGTTAATGTGAACCAGGCCTTTGAAAAACTTCCTGAAAACAAGATGAGATGCCAGGGAAGAGCCCTTCCCTGCTGAAAGGAATGCAGAGATAGCTGCTAGATAAACCTTCGGAGTGGCAGGACTAAGGCCTAGACTATTTCAGATGAGCTAGATAATCTAAGGTGTGGAAATGCCTGCAGAATCAGGCACAATACCTTTCTGAGAGCACCAAATACCGAACCTCTTCCATTTGGAATTGTAAGTTTTTCTAGTGGAAGGTTTTCTGGAGACCTTCAGAACATCCAGAACTCCCTGAGAGAGATGTAGAGCTGCATATTCTAACTCTTCAAGAGCCAGACCTTGAGGTTAAGAGACTGGAGATTGGGGTACCAGATCTGCCCCTGGGAGGAGGAGAGAAGATTGTATCTCCTGGGAAGAGACAGGGGACTTGAGACAGCCAAGAACAGCAGTAGAGGATACCAGGGTTGTCGGGCCCAATCTGGAGAGATCAGTATCACTGTGTAGAGTTGAGTTCTTATCTTGATCAGACCTCTGAAAAGGAGAGGGAAAGGAGGGAAGGCATAGAGAAACCTGCCCTTCTAGTTCAGAATGAGGGCATCCTGGGGAACTGTCCCCAGCACTGGAGGTCTGCAGCAAAACAGAGGAAGCTGATGATTGCCTGGTGCTGCAAACAGATCTATTTCTGGAATGCCCCACTTGGAGAAAATGATCCTCAGAATGTGAGGATTCAAGGACCATTAGTGCTGTCCCTGTGAAATCCTGCTCAGGGCATCTGCCAGCACATTGTCCTTCCCCGGAAGATGAAGTGCTACCAGGGAAGTCTGACGGGAATAGGCCAGGGACCAAAATCTTCATGGCCTCTGTGCACAAGGCCTTGGACCAAGTGCCTCCCTGCTTGTTGATGTACCACATTGTGGTAGTGTTGTCCTTCCTGACTTGGACCACCTTGCGTTTGACTGAATCTGAAAAGGTCTGAAGGGCTAGAAAAACTGCTCTGAGTTCCAGGAGGTTGATATGAAAAAGAGACTCCTGCGGGGACCAGATCCCCTGAGCTGTTAGGGCTCCCATGTGGGTTCCCCAGCCTAGGAGAGAAGCACCAGTAGTCAGTACTACTGATGGAAGTTGGGGGAGAAATGGAACCCCTTGTCTGAGGTTATCCTGGTCCTGCCACCACTGGAGAGCCTGGACCAGAGTTTGGGTCACTGGAATCAGTTTAGTGAGAGAATCTGTTCTCTGTGACCAAAAGGACCTTAGATGGAACTGAATTTCCCGCATCTGATATCTGGCTCCCTGAACCACTACAGTGGAGGCTGCCATGTGGCCCAGGAGCTGGAGGAACTGTCTCGCTGGAAGAGAAACCTGAGGCCGAAAGGAGGAAGCGAGGTCTACTAAGGCCTTCATCCTTGCCAGAGGAAGGAAAGCTTTTGCTTAGGTAGTATCCAATTCCACCCCTATGAAGGTGAGAAGCTGTACTGGTTCGAGGACAGATTTTGGCAGATTGAGAAGAAACCCCAAGGAACTGAGCAAGTCCTGAGTGGTTTGCAGAGCTGACCTGACTTGGTCTGAAGACTGCCCTACTAGAAGCCAGTCATCCAGATATGGAAAAATGGTGAAACCCTGTCTTTTGAGGTAAGCCACTACTATTGCAAGGCACTTTGTGAACACCCTTGGAGCTGATGTTAGGTCAAAAGGCATGGCCTTGAACTGATAATGGCCTGAAGACAACTCAAACCTGTGGTATTTTCTGTGGGAGCACCTTATAGGGATATGGAAGTAGGCATCCTTGAGGTCCAGTGATGCTAGCCAATCTCCTGGCCTTAAAGGGGGAAGGATTATTCCCAGAGTTACCATCTTGAACTTGGGTTTTGAAATGTGTTTGTTCAGATACCTTAGATCCAGGATGGCTCGCCACTCCCGTTTTCTTTGGGGTGAGGAAGAACCTGGAGTACATGCCTTTTCCCCTGTATTGAGTAGGAACCTTCTCTACGGCTCTGAGAGCCAGGAGAGAGGAAACCTCTGCCTCTAGAGCAAGGGTTTCTGAAACTGATGCAGATGGAAACGACTTGGCCCTCCTTTTTGGGTACCTTTTGAAGCTGAGGGCTAGTCCCTGGCTTACTACTTCCAGGACCCACTTATCTGAGGTAACAGACTTCCAGGCCTGAAAGTAGTAAGCCAGCCTGCCTCCTACTGGGATTGGAGAGTCGACCCGGGCTGACACCTCAGGGTGTCTGCTTGGCAGGAGCCTTAGATTGGGAGGAAGCAGCAGCCTGGCTCATCCCCCTTCTACCCCTCCCTCGGAAAAAAACCCTTTGTGGGTAAGACAAGGAGGCCTGGGCTTGGTAAAAAAGGCCTGTGAAAAGGTCTGCCCCTAGACTGCTGCTTCTGAGGAGTGGCTTGCCTTTCCTTGGCCTGTGCACTCCTGTAAGTGGTTCTATATTCGTCCATTTTCTTCATGTAAGCCTCTGTCTGCTCCCCAAACAGAGAGTTACCAACTACAGGAAAATCCATAGCCTTAGACTGGGTGTCCTGTGAGAGGCTAGTATACCTGAGCCAAGCATGCCTTCTGAGAGACACAGATGTAGCAATGACTCTGGATGCCACATCACTGGAGTCGACAGTAGTGTGAAATTGTACTTTGGATGCTTCAATTCCATCCGCAACCACCTCCTCCAGCTCTTTGGCTAGCTGGGGGAAGGCCTTTTTAGCCAGTTCCAGAACTGTATCCCACCTAGACTTCTGGTACCTGACTGTGTAGGTCATATAATTTGCTTGCCTGAGTCCCAAAGAGAATGCCAAGTATAGTTTCTTGGCCATGGCATCGACTTTCCTGGAGTCCTTGTCTGGGGTGTGTGAAACCAAAAGAATGTTTGCCCTGTCACAGGATGCAGCTTGCACTACCCCAACATGGCTGCTATGTGAATAAAGGAACTCCACAGCTGAGCCTGATAACATGCATCTCCTGTCCATTCTTTTATCTACAGGAGGTAAAGAGTTAGGAGTCTGTAGAATGTTTTTTTGTCCATTTCCCCAAGGACTCGTGAAGGGGAATAGACAACCTTTTGGTCTCTGGGATGTCCCTCATCTCCATAAAATCAGGCTCTTCTTCCTCCTCAGCAGCTTCAACCAAAGAGAGCTGGAGGGTTTCAGCCACCTTCTTGTAAAGCAAGAAGCGAGAAGGGGACTCAGAAAGCCTGGGAGGGGAAACATCAGAGGCTCTGTCTGGGGATATGTCCAGTTCAATGGGCATATCCAGACACCCACCATCGTAGTCATCATCATCATCATCGTCGGGATGGTCTTCGTCTCCCTCCCACTCCTCATAGAAAGCATCTGGATCGTAATCCAAAGGAGCCTGTTCCGACCGAACCGACCGCCTAACCGGTGGCACCGGTTCGGACGGAACCGGACGAAACGATTGGACAATACTAATCGCTTTGGTTATCTCGTCTGCAGTTGGAGTAAGCGGTACTGTATCCAAACTGGCAGACTTTCATTTCTTTGGAGGTATTGCCTAGGTCAGTAGGCACCTCCCCAGGTTTGGCCGTAATCGAACCGGGCTGGCCATCCGGGTCTACGGACTTTTCGGCCTCCCTTTCCTTTAACCTACTCAGTCTTTTTTCTAGAGTGGTTTTAGGAACGTTTTTGCAAATTTGGCAGTCTGACTGGAGGTGGTCAAACTCCAGACAATAAACACAGATGAGGTGGAGGTCAGCATTGGCAAAGGCCTCCCCACACTCAGTACAGTGTTGAAACCCAGTGGGACCAGTTTTCTTTTTGGGTTTCTCAGACATGGCCAACCTACCAAAATTACCCTATAGAAGCGTTCAAGCCAGGTAATACCAACCGATCGCTAACAACCATGTCACGGGTTTGGAAAAGAACTGAGAAAAAGCCCTGTTCTTTTGAAACCGATCAGTACCGGAACGCCACTCTAAAATAATAAATTTAAAATTAGAAGGAAACGCAAGGTCGGTTCCTAACCAGACTGACCAGAAAGAAACTGAAGAAACCAACAATTTCCACAAGTTATTTAAAAAAAAAAATACAGTCACTACCTATCTACCATACTACCTGTACTGTAGACAGAGGCGGGAAATCCGAAAAAACAATAAAGAATAAGTTTTAAACCGAACGCTTTACGTTTACCGAACTGAGCAGAGGAATCTCCGGGGTGACTTCACTGTTTAGGCGGAGTAAAGAATCTGACGGTTGCACTGGTAACTACCACAGATAGAGGTTTGAAAACCGAGCTCGAGTTCAATGTTCATGCTTCTGCATGGAGTTAATTCTTTCCTCTCCGGGGCAGTTCAAGTGCTGGGGCTAACTGCATTATGTCTGAATACAGCAAGACTTCATGTTGTTTGAAAGGAAAAGATATATAAATAAAAGGAGAAATAAATGACTGAGAGGAGAGAATAAGCTGGGAAAACTAAGGGGATTGGGAAGGGCCCCAATCTCTGGAAGTAGAAAAGGAAGAGGGAGGAGGAGGGTGAAGGAATTTAGGGATAAAGATGTGTGTGGGGGAGATAAGGCAACACACCCTGGAACCTTGACCTGTCTCCAGATTGTATAGGAACTGCGAAAGAGTAGCCAGAAGGCTAAACTGCCAAAATTCAAAGCACAGAATCACTGGTAATAACTCCAACATAAGCAGAATCGGCTATTCTGGAAGAAAAGACAGGGTACAGGGAATACCGCCCTCCTCTCAAAATAAAATTTTTGGTGTATGAAACCCAGTTTCTCAAATAATTAAATTGAGGTTGTGTCCAAAGGACAAGGAAAATCAAAGTAAAGCTGACAGGGAGAAGGGGAGAGAGAACAGAAAGAGGGCAACTACGACCCCCACTCCACAGGAGTGGAGCCGAGTCACTGAAGAAGGAGTGCCCCCCCATCCGGACCACTCTCCCCTTATGGAAAAATATCCCCCTATGTGCCCAAGGTCACCCCACTCCTGACTAACAGAAAGGAGGGGGGCGAAAAGAGGGCACAGAGAGGAAGGGGGAACCCAAAGACTAAGGCCCTATGGGGATGGAGGGTGGGATTGTGATGAATGGTGAAAATACACAGAAAGATCAGAATTACAGTAGGTATGTAATTTTCATATCTTATCTGTGTCAATCTTCAGCATTCATCACCTTGGGTGATTGCTGAGCCCACCCCCCCAAGGGGCTTCAACCCTAAGGGAATAACTCCCATAGCTCTCAGTGGGTGGCACACTAAGAGAACCTTCATGGGTCTGGAGAGGCTCGAGATTGGGAAGAGTGAGAAGGGGACCCTCCCGGAGGGGGTAGGAAGTTGCCCCGACAGACATTGTCTCACCCTATGGGAGAAAAGGTAGGTTCTTAAGTGAGCGGAGTTAATCACCCTACGCCGGGCCAAGAGTGACAAACAGAAGAGATGCAGCCATGCCGTCCGCCTACTGCAGATCGCTGTCCCTATGACCCTGGTAGCTACCACATTTGCATCATACAATGCCCTTGCTTGGTGCCTTGCTAGTTCCAGGCCATGTGCAGAGAGTGCAATGGCTTGTCTGGTTTCCTCCGTGTCAGGCATCGAGGCTAGGAGTTGACCTAGCCTGGACCACAGGAACCTATCATAGATAGCATAGTGGGCAGGATGAGCAGATATCGAGAGAAGCAACCATGCAGAGTAAAAAGTCCTCCTACCTCAGAAGTCAAAATCTATGGAGTCCGCATCTGGGGGCCCGTCACAGTGCAGGGTGCAAAGCCCAATGGGAGTATCCAGTTGCGTCAATCCTGAGCTAGGATGAGGCAGGTTACCTGGAGACTTCGGAGGGGGGGCACAATACCTCTGACAGAGATCCCTAGGGGCTGGGACTCCGGAAAAGGGTCTCTACCAGAAGCGCATCGACGCCTCCCTAAAGGAAGCAGGCCAGTGGGGTACTACAAGAGTGTCCGCACTGAAATCGCCCAAAAGGGTGCGCGTCGGATGCACCGCATTGTGCTGAGTGGGAGGGGTGACATGCAGGTCCTCCAACATGCTCACGAGAAACGCTGATACTCAGTGAGATCAGCAGCTGGGGAGATGTGGACAGACAGTTCCTCACCTCCTGAAGAGGAGGAGGAGGATGAGGAGTCAGAGGACCTCAGAGGTTGGCTGCTCAGGGAGAGGCTGAAAAACCTGTCTGTCCATGGCCTTAACACAAAAGGGAAATTGAGCAGCCACAGCTCTGCACTGCTCCCAGGAGAGAGGACTGCTAGGACCAAGGATACCTGGGAGAGCAGGAGAATGTGGCAGAGGAGAAGGGGTAGAGCCGACAACAGGAATCGGCTGTCCCACGCCTGGGCTAGAGAGTCCAGCTGGAGCCCCAAGAGAAGAGGTAGCTCCAGAAACCTCCACAGCTGGTCAACCATACTTGAACTGCCTAGGCTACGCCCTGAAGAATCCATCCTGTGAGGTGACCGGGGCCATGAAAGTCCAGAAGAACGGTCCCCCACCTCCAAAGAATGGGGCCTTCTCAAGGAAACCAAAAGGGAAGGGCTCGGGCCCACGCTATGACTTCTCCCAGAGCCCGGGTGGGTTCCAGAAAAAGGTTGCCGCATCAAACCCATATCCCTCAACCCCTTGGAATCTGAAAGTGCCCTCCTCCACGAAAGAGCCAGCCTAGGCAGCTGGCAACCCTGGTTGGGGCCATCCAGGGAGCAGCACCCTCCCCTTCTGTGGGTGCTCCGATCGGCCCCAAAGTTGGGCGATCCAGGCACACCACCTGAGGGGTACCACCACTGAGGGTCAGCCCCCCGAGTCCAGGGTCCAGGCTGCAGAGCAATGGTGGCCTGCAACACTGCCTACTGGTCAGCACCCCTGACCCTGGTCCCGGGAACCACTGTCCTCTCCTCAGAGGGGGGCTGGTTCTAGCCTGTCCACAACACTACCAAGGTGTCCATGTGAGCAGCCAACTCCAAAGAGTCAGACTGCCTATCTGACTCAGAGTCCGATGCCCACTCTGAGGAGGTGTAGATCGAAGTTCTGTGCCAAACGGTGCATGGATGCCCGATTCCATCCCGACTGAAAGGGGCACCGGCACCAGACCCAGAGACTGCAACAGAGTCGGCACTGAGGTCCTTAGCCGCACTGCGAACGGTGCGGGAAGAAGACACGGCGCCAATGACAGCAGCAGCATTGGAGCCGGAGCCTGTCACGGCGCCGTCCCAACCCACGGCGCTGCAAGCTGCGCCGAGGCCAGGGATGGCACTGATGACAACTCCGACCACGCTCTCGGCGCCGCAAACACCACCAAGGTCAGAACCCCCCAATGACGCCATCCCGACCCAGAGACGGCACCAACGATGGCCCCGACCATGCTTTCAGCGCCGAGATCCGAAACCCCCACGGTGCCGTGTCCTCACTCGGCACTGCAAGTGGTTCCTGAGCTGGACACAGCACCATGCTCAACCATGGCACCACGGATGGCGCTAGGGTGAGAAACAGTAAAAGGACAGCACCGTAGAGCCTCCCATGGTGCCGAGAGCACCACTGGTGCACTGAACAGAGCTGACAGCAGCAATGGTGCCACACGATGGACCAGCACCAACGATGGCACCATCAGGGCCCAAGACGGCACTGACCCAGGCCTTCCGAACTGAGGGTACAACACCGGAGGAGACCATCGAAGGGGCGACTGCCAAGGCAGTGACTCCCGCCCGTTCCCCGAGGGGGACTGGACCTCCTGCACCATGGAAGGGACTTCTGCAGTGGCGAGGCTACTAGAAGTAGAAGCCCCCTCCTCCTCCTCAGTCGGTACAGAACTAGGAGGGGACCCGAAGGAAAGGCAGAGACAGCGTGGCTTGGCCCGAGTGCGCGCCTGTCCCCCCGAAAGTTGACGGAGCTCATCCAAATTTCCACGCATGTTATTCGATGACACGACGGTCCATGGAGAAGCAGGAGTTGCATGAATCCATGTTATGTAGCGGGCCGAGACACGCGAGGCAACGGTCATGTTGGTCGATGACGGAGTATTTACAGCCGCAGGGGCACCAACGCATACAGGGCCATCCCGTCTTCATAGTTTTCTTGCCCCCCTCAACCGAGACATGACCTACGGAAAAAACACCACCAAACAAGACCCGACATCGCAAAATAAAAGAAAGGAACAGTCTTTAATTCCAGGCAACATCAAGCGGAAAGAACACTGAACCGTCAGGAAAAGATTCAATTGAACGGAGTCGATGGACTATGGAAAATGGAGCCGAAGGCTTCAAGGTTGACAACAGGCCTGTCACGCAGCAGAGCTACCCTTGAGGTGTGACCACAATGGCGGGAGACGAAGAACTGGCGGGAAGGCGGAGTTGACAACACCAAATGGCCAACCTGCGAGCGCCACTCAGTGCATCATCCTCAAGGGAGGTGCCGATAGTGCATCGGCTCCGCCCATCAAAAAAATAAATAAATAAATAAAAGACCTCCTGCGGGGTCGTGACCTCCAGCCACGATACCCAAAGGTGATTAACAGTGAAGATTGACACAGATAAGATCACTTTATTACCCTGTGTGCAACAATATTAGCTACTGCGAAAAATGGAAATTACGTACCTACCGTAATTCTTGATCTTCTTGGACTGAGTCTCCAACTGAGTCTCCACCACTCATTCACACTAATGGGATCTACGCCGGAGGCACTAGGACCCAGCGGGAGGAAACTTTTTTGCAGGAGTGCCGGTGCCAGAGATGGGGCCACCAGGAGTGACACCGCGAGCCTCTGCTCGTGCGGCAATGACTATCTCGGTGTCGACCCTCCAACTGCCTCAGTACCTTTTCGACCGAGGAGGTGCAGCGTAACTAATGAGAATAACTCATCCTGAGTTTCTGGGCCTGAGAGGGCCCAGATGGCCTTTGCAAGAAAGGTCAAAGAATAATGTCCTCACAGTCTGAACCATGGGACCATGAAGACCAGGAAAGAAAATGAGCGAACCCAGGGGATGGTGGGTGGGCGTGTGAATGAGTGATGGAGACTGTCCAAGAAGATTAATAATTACTGTAAGTACGTAATTTCCATATCTTCCTGGACTAAGCCTCCATCACTCATTCACACTAGTGGGAGAGTACCGAACTAAAACCAACAACCCTGAGTAGGGTGGTAGGAGATAGGGTTCACACAGAAAGGCCAGCCAAGGACGGTCCTGCTAATAAAAAGAGCTGTCTTGTAAAGAGCAACTAGAACATAGTGCCTACAAGATAAGCACTCAAGTTGTAACTTACCACTTTCCGGACTGCAATGGACACAGAAGAAAAAATTACTCACCTTAGTAATGTTGTTTCTTCTAATGGAGTCTTGCTATATTCTGACATATGCAGCGAGTCCCAACCATGGAACGCTGAGCTCGAGCTCGGTTGAGACTCTGTCTGCTGTACTTCAAACTCAAACCGTCAGATCTTAACGAGCTAAACTCACTAAGGTCCAGTGTGGAAGCTGTAAACCTACACTAGCCAACTGGCTACTAAACATAAAACACATTTTTTGGTCCCAACAGAAAGACTCAATTCAGGAGACCCAAAAATGAAAACACAACACCCACTCACCCCAAAAAAGAAGGGGTGAAACAAAAATGTGGGCACCTACTAAGTGCCAACACTGCACTGCCCACCCACATCCCAAAAACAGAGGTTCTGAGAGGGGCAGGCGGGGAGGTCAGAATATAGCAAGACTCCATTAGAAGAAACAACATTACTAAGGTGAGTTATTTTTTCTTCAAACAACATAAAGTCTTGCTATATTCTGACACATGCAGACTACAAAGCAGTACCTCCATGGAGGAGGGACAGAACATACTTAGGAAATAGGCTCTGAAGCACAGCTGTGCCAAACCGAGCATCACTCCTAGCCTGGATGTCCAGGGAGTAATGCTTGGTAAAAGTGTGAACTGTTTTCCAGGTAGCTGCTTGACATATCTCTAGAATAGGGATGTCCCAGGTAGCAGCCAGGGAAGCAGCTGTACCTCTGGTAGAGTGAGCCCTCAGGCCTGAGGGAGGAACCTTACCCAGCTTTTCATAGCAAAATTGGATACAAGAGACAATCCACCTGGCAATGGATCTTTTAGTGGCAGGTTTCCCTTTACCAACCTCACCATAAGTGAGGAGCAGTTGGAGGGAGTCAAACCTGTGACCTTTGGTACGCTCTATGTAGTAACTAAGGGCTCTTTTCACATCTAAACTGTGCAGTCTCCTCTTGCCAGAGGAGGAACGGTCAGTGAAGTCCACTGGAAGAGACATAGATTGATTAAGGTGGAAATCTGAAACTACCTTAGGCAAGAACTTCCTGTTAGTCCTGGGGACCACCTTATCTCTATGAAAGGAGATAAAATCAGGCTCCACTGACAAAGCTTGTAATTCACTTATGCGTCTAGCAGAAGTGATGGCTACCAGAAACACAGTCTTCCAAGTCAAGTACTTAAGCTCTGCTGAAGATAAAGGCTCAAAGGGGTTGCATAAGCTGAGCAATGCAAACATTGAGGTCCCAGGCAGGGCAGGGTCCCTGAATGGAGGGTTGGTGTGAAGCAATCTCTTGAAAAACTTGGAGAAAACAGGGTGAGCTGAGAGAGAAGAGGGCTTACCTGCTGAAATAAAAGCAGACACAGCTGCCAGATGCACTTTCAGTGTAGCTGGTCTCAGCCCGAAGCTATTTAAGTGAACCATATAATCAAGGACTGTGGGCAGATCAGGAGATTCTGGGAAAATATGCTTCCCAGAGCACCATATGGAAAATCTTTTCTATTTAGAATTATAAGTAGTCCTGGTGGAAGGTTTTCTAGAAGCCTTCAGGATATCCATTACACCTTGGGAGAGGTGTAAATCAGCAAACTCTCACTCTTCAAGAGCCAGGCCTTGAGATTGAGAGATTTGAGGTTCGGGTACCAAACCCTCACCTAAGTACAGGTTAACAGGTTGTAATTCCTGGGAAGACACAGGGGAAGATGGACTGCTAAGGACAGTAGGAGTGGATACCAGGGCTGTCTGGCCCAGTCTGGAGCAATCAGGATCATCTTGCAGGGTTGAGATCTGATTTTGACTAGCACTTTGAACAAGAGAGGGAAGAGGGGAAAAGCATAGAGAAACTTCCCTTCCCAATTGAGAACTAAGGCATCCAGGGGGACTGAGCCCAACACTGGGGCCTGCAGCAGAAAAGGGAAGTTGGTGATTGTCTGGGGCTGCAAAAGATTTATCTGTGGATGCCCCATCTAGCAAATATCACCTCAAGACGGGGGATCCAGTGACCATTCGTGATGGCCCTGGGAAATCCTGCTGAGAGCATCTGCCAGGACATTGTCCTTGCCTGGGAGTGTGAACTGCCGTGAGGGAGGTGTTCAGGGAGTAAGCCAGAGACCACAACTTCATTGCTTGATTGCACAAGGCCGTAGACCGAGTGCCCCCTTGCTTGTTGATGTACCACATTGTGGTGGTGTTGTCTGTTCTGACCTGTACAACTTTGTTCTGAACAGATTTGGAAAAAGCTTAAAGTGCTAGAAACACTGCTCTGAGTTCCAACAGACTGATATGGAGCAGAGATTCCTGAGGGGACCACAACCCCTGGGTGGTGAGGTCGCCCATGTGAGCCCCCACCCCAAGAGGAAGGCACCTGTAGTAAGGATTAAGGAGTGAGACTGAGTGACAAAGGGAACCCCTTGTCTCAGATTGTTCTGATCCTGCCACCACTGTAGGGCCTGGATCAGGGTTCGAGTTACTGCAATGAGTTTGGTCATAGGGTCCTTCCTTTGAGACCAAAAGGCTCTCAAATGGAACTGAATGTCCCTCATCTGAAATCTTGCTCCCTGCACTACTGCTGTAGAAGCAGCCATGTGCCCCAGGAGCTGTAGAAAATGCCTTGCTGGTTGAGACACCTGCAGGGTGAATGAGGAGGCCAGAGAGACCAGGGTCCTTGCCCTGTCCAGGGGGAAGGAAGGCTCTGGCCTTCTCTGTGTCTAGCTCTGCGCCTATGAAGGTGAGGAGCTGGACAGGCTCTAGAACTGACTTTGGAAGATTTAGAAGGAAACCCAAAGAAGTGAGCAGTTGCTGAGTTATCTGTAAGTGTAACTTGACTTGGTCTGGGGACTGGCCTACTATGAGCCAGTCGTCCAGGTAAGGAAGATGGCAATTTTCTGCCTTCTTAGAGAAGCAACTACTACTGCCAGGCATTTTGTGAATACCCTTGGAGCAGAGGTGAGGCCAAGGGCATTGCTCTGAACTGGTAATGGCCTGAGGGCAGCTCGAACCTGAGGTCCTTCGATGGGAGCTTCTGATGAGAATATGGAAGTAGGCATCCTTGAGGTCAGGACTAGTCAGTCCCTGGCCTTAGAGAGGTAAAATAATTCCCAGAGTCACCATTTCGAATTTTGGTTTTAAAAGGTGCTTGTTTAAGCATCTGAGAACCAGGATGAGCCGCCATTCTCCTGTCTTTTTTGGGGTAAGGAAGTACCTGGAATACAATCCTTTGCCCTGGTGTAGGGGTGGAACCTTTTCTACAGCTCTGAGAGCTAGGAGGGAAGAGACCTCTGCCTCAAAGGCAAGTGCCTCTGATGGATTTGCAGGTGGAAAGGATCTGGTTCTCATCTTTGGAAACTTTCTGAAGCTGAGAACCAGTTCCTGGCTTACTACTTCCAGGACCCATTTGTCTGATGTCAGAGACTTCCAGTCCTGCACAAAGTAAGCCAGCCTGACCCCTACAGGTAGCTGAGAATCGGCTCTGGCAACCCCATCAGGGTGCCTGCTTGGCAGGGGCTTTGGGCTGAGGGGTGGAAGCAGGCCTGCTTGTACCCCGTCTGCCTTCCCCTCTAAAGAACCCCCTCTGGGCATAAGCAGAAGAGGAGGCCTGGGCTTGGTAAAAAGGCCTTTGAGAAGTGGCCTGTCTTTCCTTGGCCTGTACACTCCTATAGGTGGTCCTATACTCATCCATTTTCTTCATGTAATTCTCTGTCTGCTCCCCAAACAGAGAATTACCCACAACAGGAAAATCCATGGCCTTAGTCTGGGTATCCTGTGACAGGCTAGTACATCTGAGCCAAGCCATTCTTCGAAGCACCACAGATGTAGCCATGACTCTTGATGACACATCATTTGAGTCCACTGCAGCATGGAACTGCACCTTGGATGCCTCAATACCATCAACAGCCACCTGCTCCAGCTACTTGGCAAGCAGGCCAGGGACCTGTTTTGCTAAAGCCATGACAGTGTCCCACCTGGATTTCTGATATCTAGCCACATAAGCCATATCATTCGCCTGTCTGAGTCCCAAGGATGCTGCCATGTACTGTTTCTTTGCCATGGCATCAATCCTCCTGGAGTCCTTGTTAGGGGGGTGGGAAGCCAAGGGAATATTTGCCTTGTGACAGGCTGCAGCCTGCACTACTCCAACATGGCTGCATTGTTGTGTAAGGAACTCCGTATCAGAGCCTGACAATGTGTACCTCTTGTCCATTCTCTTATCCACAGGAGGTATAGTGTTAGGAGTTTTTAGAATTTTAAATGTCTGTTTCCCAAAAGATTTATGCAAGGGAAATGAAAATTACGTACCTACCGTAATTCTTGATCTTCTCTTGTATCTTCACCATTCATTACTTCCTGGGTGTAAGCCAGGCGTGCACTAGTCAGGGAGCTTTTTTTTTTTTTTCTGGCTTGCTACTTGGCGCCCGCCCTCGAGGTGGCGTCATGCGTCATGCGCGAGGGGCGGCCGTTAGTAGCGACCGACTCCTCCTCCAACTCAGTTCTGTGAGCCGGAGAGGCAAAAAGCGAAAGCATAGAAAGAGAGATAGCGAGGCAAGATAGCCAAGGGATAGCAAAGTAAGGAAGAATGAACTGAAAGAAAAAATTACTCACCTTAGTAATTGCTTTTCTTCTCATGGAGTCTTGCTATATTATAACAATAGCAGTCAGCCACTGCAGCTGAACTGCCCCGGAGAGGAAGGAGTTAACTCCAGAAGATCTGGAGTTCTACAGCGCGAGGGCGCTGTGCCCAAAGCTCTATCTGGCAGTTTCAAATGAAACTGTCAGATTCTTTACTCCGCTTCACTGAACAGTCGCTCCGGAGATCAGCTCCTTCAGCTCGGTTCATTCTCGGTTCAAGCGAGTATTTTCCGGTTCATTTGAACCGGCAAAAGTTATTATTTTTACCGCATTTCGGTTTTAAAGCTCTATCTGGTAACCGTAAGTACTAAAATTTAAGTCTGTGTGGAAAATTAATTATCGGTTCGGTTTTGAACCGATCGGTTAGTTTTTTCTGCATTTTAAAAGTGTACAGTGGGTTTTAGAGTGCGGTTCCCGGTTCTTATCGGTTCTAAAAAAAACGGAATTATAACGTTTTTCAAATACCGTGACACGGTTAGGAACCGATAAGGGTGTCTTGCCTGGCACTGCCATCAAAGGCAAGTTTTGGTTAGGCTGGCATTATGTCTGAGAAACCCAAAGAAAACCGGGCCACTGGGTTTCAACACTGTGATGTCTGTGGGGCGCCTTTGCCAAGAGCTGACCCACACACACTTGTGTTGTGTCTGGGGGCTGACCACCTCCTGTCAGACTGCCAGGTGTGTAAAAATTTCCTGCAGCCACCCTGGAGAAGAGATTGGGCGGCTCAGGGCGAGGAGGCCAAAAGTCCGCTGACCAGGATGGCCAGCCGGTCCAGTACCCACTGGACCAGAGAATGCCCTCTGACCAGGGCGAGACTTCCTCGGGCAAAGGAAGGCTGGTTCAGAGGAACCAGTCCCAAGTAAAAAGACAAAGGAAATCAGTAGGTCTGGAGTCCAAAATTGTGTCTCCAACTGCTGCAGAGATAGCTAAAGCCATTCAGATTGTCCAGTCACTGTCTCAGGGATCTGTAGAACCACCAACAGCTGGTAAAAGGTTGGTTCGTTCAGTCCCAGTGGTTCAGGATTTTGAAGTTGAGGATTTTTATGAACCACAGGAGGGGGAGGAGGAATTTGATCAATATATGTGTGGCTGGGGGGGGTCTGGACGTGCCCATTGAACCGGACATTTCTCCAGACAGACCTTTAGAATCTCCTCCTATTCTGTCTGAGTCCTCTTCTTTCTTTATTTTTTACAAAAAGGTTGCAGAAACCCTCCAGCTTCCTTTAGAGGAGCTTTGGATGAACAAGAGGAGCCTGATTATGTGGAAATGATGGATATTCCAGAGTCTAGGAGGTTGTCTATTCCTTTGCATAAGTCATTTAGGAAGCAAACAACAAAGATTTTAAAAATCCTCATTCTGTCCCTCCTGTAGATAAAAATGGACAGAAGGTATACTTTGTCAGGCTCGGATACAGACTTCCTTACTGAGCAGTGTAGTCATGTAGGTGTGGTACAAGCTGCAGCCTGTGACAAGGCTAATATTCCTCTGGCCTCATCCTCCTGATAAGGATTCTAGGAAGATTGATGCCATGGCGAAGAAACAGTATATGGCAGCTTCTTTGGGACTCAGGCAGGCAAATTATATGGCTTATGTGGCTAGATATCAGAAATCTAGGTGGGACACAGTATTGCAGTTAGCCAAGCAGGCCCATGGCCAGCTGGCTAGTGATGGAACATTGAAACCTCTAAAGTTCAATTTCATACTGCTGTTGATGTTAATGATGTTTCTTCTAGGGTCATGGCCACTTCTGTAGCTTCCCGTAGGTTGGCATGGCTCAGATGCACTAATCTGTCCCAAGATACCCAGTCAAAGGCTATGGATTTTCCTGTAGTGGGAAATTCTCTTTTTGGGGAGCAAACAGAAAACTATATGAAAAAGATGGATGAATACAGAACTACCTACAAAAGTGCCCAGGCTAAGGAGAAGCATGCCATGCCACAAAGGCATGCTCCCAGAGGTAGGGGCAGGCCCTTTTCCAGGCCTTTTTACCAATTTCAAGCCTCCTCTGCTGTCTACAGAGGGTTTCTTCAGAGGCAGGGGTAGGCGTGGCACAAGTGAGCCGTCCCCTCCCTCAGCCTAAGGCTGCTGCTAAGCAGGCACCCTGATGGGGTGTCCAGGGCCGATTCTCCTGTACCAGTGGGGCAGGTTGGCCTATTTCAGCGGAACTGGCTGTCCCTAACTCACGGACAGATGGGTTCTGGAGGTAATAGGCCAGGGTCTGGTTCTCAGCTTCAAACACTTTCAAAGATGAGAGCCAGGCATTTCCACCTGCAAATCCTTCAGAAGCCCTTGCTTTGGAAGCAGAGGTTTCTGCTCTTCTGGACTGCAAAGCAGTGGAAAGGGTTCCTCCTTGCCATCAGGGCAAGGGCTTTATTCAAGATACTTTCTTACCCCAAAAGACAGGAGAAGCGGCCCATTCTAGATTTAAGATACTTGAACAAGCATCTGTTGAAACCAAAGTTCAAAATGTTGACTCTGGCAATGATATTGCCTTCCCTAAGGCCAGGGGACTGGCTAGCTTCCCTGGACCTCAAGGATGCCTATTTTCATGTTCTGATCAGGCCTTCTCACCGAAAGTACCTCAGGTTCGAACTGCCCTCAGGCCACTACCAGTTCAGGGCAATGCCCTTCGGCCTTACCTCTGCGCCAAGGGTATTCACAAAATGTCTTGCTGTAGTAGTGGCTCACTTAAGAAGGCAAGGGGTTGCTGTGTTTCCCTACCTGGACGACTGGCTCATTGTGGGTCAGTCTCCAGGTCAGGTGAAATCCCACTTGCAAGTCACCCAGCAGCTTCTCACTTCCCTGGGATTCCTGCTAAACTTACCAAAGTCAGTTCTGGAACCAGTTCAGGTCCTAACTTTCATAGGCGCAGAATTGAACACAAGGTTAGCCAGGGCTTTTCTTCCCTCGGAAAGGGTGGACAGACTCATCGCCCTGGCATCCTCCTTTACCCTGCGGGTCTCTCGACCAGCAAGGCATTTTCTGCAACTCCTCGGGCACATGGCTGCTTCCACAGCTGTCGTGCAGGAGCAAGATTCCAGATGAGGACATTCAGTTCCATTTGAGGGCCTATTGGTCTCAAAGGAAGGACCCCTTACCAAGTTGGTCCCAGTTACTCAAACTCTGATCCTAGCCCTCCACTGGTGGCAGGTCCAGAGCAATTTAAGACAGGGGTTCCTTCATTCCCATTCTCCTCCTCACCCTCACCACGGATGCCTCCCTGTTAGGGTGGGGGCTCACCTAGGCGACCTTGCCACTCAGGGGTATGGTCTCCTCAGGAGTCTCTGCTCCACATCAATCTTTTGGAACTCAGAGCTGTCTTTTAGCTCTTGGTGTTTTCAGATTCTGTCCAGAACAAAGTGGTTCAAGTCAGGACAGACAATACCACCACAATGTGGTACATCAACAAGCAAAGGGGCACTGGGTCTTCAGCCTTGTGCAGAAGCAATGAAGTTGTGGTCTCTGGCTTACTCCTGAACACCTCCTGATAGCGGTTCATCTCCAGGGAAGGACAATGTCCTGGCGGGCCCCTCAGCAGAATTTCTCAGGGCCATCACGAATGGGCTCTGAATCACAAGTGCTGGGGTCTGTCTTTGCCAGATGGGGCACTCCTCAGATAGATCTTTCGCAGCCCCAGACAACCACCAACTTCCTCTTTTCTGTTGCAGGCCTCCAGTTCTGGGCTCAGTCCCTCTGGACGCCTTTCTGTTGGACTGGAAAGGGAAGTTCCTGTATGCCTTTCCCCCCTTTCCTCTCCTTTTCAGGGTACTAGTAAAAATCAGATCTCAACCTTGCAGAGTGATTCTGATTGCCCCAGATTGGGCCAGACAGCCCTGGTACCCTCTGCTCCTGTCCTTGGCAGTCCACCCTGCCCTGAGCCTGCCCAGAGTCCACGACTTACTGGCCTGTGCACAGGGGAGAGTGTGGTATCCGGACCTCAAATCCCTCCACCTCAAGGCTTGGCTCTTGAGGAGCTAGAATTTGCTGACTTACACCTTTCTCAAGGTGTCATGGATATTTTAAAGGCTTCAAGGAAGCCTTCCACTAGGGCCACTTATAATTCTAAGTGGAAGAGGTTTTCCATCTGGTGCTCTGAGAGGCAGATTATCCCAGAATCTGCTGATCTTCCCATTCTACTGGACTATTTGGTCCATCTGAATTCCCTAGGCCTTAGACCAGCTACCCTGAAGGTTCATCTGGCAGCTGTCTCTGCTTTTGTGTCAGCAGGGAAGCCTGCCTCCCTTTCTTCTCACCCGGTGTTCTCCAAGTTTTTAAAGGGTTACTTCCACTAACCCTCCTTTTGAGGAACCAGCTCCCGCCTGGGACCTGAATATTTGCATTGCTCAGTTAATGCAACCCCCTTTGAGCCTCTGTCTTCTGCAGAGCTCAAGTATTTAACGGAAAACCGTTTTCCTAGTAGCTATCACCTCTGCCAGGCGCATAAGTGAGCTACAGGCCCTGTCAGTGGAAGAAGATTTTATCTCTTTCCACAGAGATAAAGGTAGTCCTTAGGACTAATAGAAAGTTTTTTGCCTAAGGTGGTTTCTGATTTCCACCTGAATCAATCTATCTCTCTCCCAGTATTTTCACTGAGCATTCTTCCTCAGGTGAGAGGAGACTGCACAGCTTGATGTCAAAAGAGCCTTAAGCTACTATTTAGAGCGCACCAGAGGTCATAGGTTCGAATCCTCCAACTCTTTCTTACCTATGGCGAGGGTTGGCAAGGAAACCTGCCACTAAGAGAACAATTGCAAGGTGGATTGTTTCTTGTATCCAATTCTGTTATCAGAAACTGGGTGAGTACCCCCTCAGGATTGAGGGCCCACTCCACCAGGGGTACAGCTGCGTCTCTAGCGGCTGCTAGAGACATCCCCATTCTGGAGATTTGTCAAGCTGCTACCTGGAAGACAGTTCACACCTTTAGCAAGCATTATTCCCTGGATGTCCAATCCAGGAGAGATGCTCGGTTTGGCACAGCTGTGCTTCAGAGCCTATTTCCTAAGTAGGTTCTGACCCTCCTCCATGGAGGTACTGCTGTGTAATCTGCTATTGTTATAATATAGCAAGACTTCATGGTGTTTGAAGAAAAATTACTCACCTTAGTAATTGCTTTTCTTCTCATGGAGTCTTGCTATATAACTCACCCTCCCTCCTGCCCTCTCAGAACTTCTACTTGGGTAGGGGTGGCGATTGGTGCAAGCACTGTGTCATGCCATTGTAGTTTCCCTTACCCTCTTTTCCTTTGGGTTAGGGATCTAGATTGTTTCATTTAGGTTATTTATATTGCCCCTTCCTGGACTTGAGTCTTTGGGGAAGGGGGTTCATATATGCTTGTCAAGGGTGGTAAACGAACCATAATACCATCAATTTTTGTTATTATGGCTCTGAGTGTTTCTTTGTTCTTTATATTGTTGTTATTACTACTAGTAGGTAGCCATGGGCTAGTGTAGTTTTTTCCACACAGACTTTCCGTCCTTTGATGTTAGCTTCGTAAAGATCTGACAGTTTCATTTGAAACTGCCAGATAGAGCTTTGGGCACAGCGCCCTCGCGCTGTAGAACTCCAGATCTTCTGGAGTTAACTCCTTCCTCTCCGGGGCAGTTCAGCTGCAGTGGCTGACTGCTATTGTTATAATATAGCAAGACTCCATGAGAAGAAAAGCAATTACTAAGGTGAGTAATTTTTTCTTGGGGTATACTGTGTCATGGGGAAGGGGGTGAGTGTGCCTGTACCAAGGAATGATGCTCACAGGCACTGCAGTCATTTTGTCTCATGAATTGGCACCCTTCCTTGGGGTATATTCAGTTGTAGGGAAGCAGGTGGGGCTGCCTGCACCTGGTAATGGTGTTCATATGCCATGCAGAAACATTGTGGGTACACATACAGGGTGATGACATGGGCACCTGTAAAGGTTGTGTACTATGTGCTGTGTCACATGGTTTGCCTGCATACACATGTGATATGTTGCAACTTTCAGTATGGTGCACTGTGTGAGTGGGAAGAAGTGTTGGTATGCGTGCACCATGGAGTGATGCTCATTGGTGCACATGTGTACTGTGTGCTATGTTTCATTTGAATGGACTGTATAAGTCATACACTGGCACTGATCACATCACAGTGCATCAGAGGTAAGGGATGGTCTGAAGCATTATGAGCACAAGGGACTAAAGTGGTTGTGGAGTGATTCAAACTTGAATAGAACATTACAGTGCATCTGAGGGTAGTGCTGGAATGAATCTTGATGTGCACAATGGACTACACCATGGTGACCGAGGAGGGATCCATATCAGTAATGCACATCACAGAGCGTCAGAGATAAAGGTTGGACTGAAGACTGATGAACACATGGACTAAATCAGTGACTCTGGTGGGATCTGAACCTGAACAGCACTTTAGTGCTATAGAGATTGAGGACTGGACTGACACCAGATCAGTCAATGGACAACACCATTGGCTGTGGAGGGATCTGAACCTGAAATGCACTTCAGTGTTCACTACAGTTTGGAGCTCGATGGATGCATGATAAGGAGATAGATTTTATAAGTGGCTGTGGAGGGATTTGAGCCTGAGATTTTACAAGTGGCTGTGGAGGGATTTGAGCCTGACAAATACTTTACAGTGCATCAAGGATTGGGGCTGAACTAATGTCATATGAATTGATGGGCTACACCAGTGGATGTGGAGGGTTTTAAACATCAAATGCACTTCACAGTGCATTATGGGATTGGTCTGGACTGTTGCATGGTAAGTCAGTGGACAACACCATCAGTTGAGGAGGGATCTGAACCTGAAATGCACTTCACTGTTCACTACAGTTTGGGGCTCGACTGATGCATGGTAGGAGCTGGATTCTTACAAGTGGCTGTGGAGGATTTTAACCTGAAGAACACTTTACAGTGCATCAGAGGTTGAGTCTGGACTGACGTCGCATGAGTCGATGGACAACACCAGTGACTGTGGAGGAATTCAAAACTGATTTATCCTTTACAATGCATCAGAGATTGGGGCTGGACTGATGTCAGATAAGTTGAAGGCAACACCATTATTTTTCATTTTAAACAATCAGCAACTGCGTATTAGGGAGAAAACTCAAGTGCAGAGCATGAGACAAACATCCTACTGACTCTAACCCACTTATCATCCATAACGCAGGGAGCAACGTGCCACATAGATTTTAATATAGCCATTATCTGAACATAAACTCTTTAAAAAGTAACAAAAGGTGCTGAATTCATGTGACCTCATCTAGTACATGCACAAGAAACACTCTCTTCTATCAGGAATGCCAGCCGGATCCATAAGATGTGATCACACAGGATGACGAGAAATTATCCCAAAATGAACAAAGTGACAACTATGAAAACTTTTATCATAAATAAAATAAAAACAAATAAAGTAAATACAGATTACAAATCGAGGTTTGGCACCGAAATGAAGTGAGTATTTTAGGATAAGAGCAGCACCTCCATCCTGAAACTAAGTTTCCAGTCACCATGCTCTTCCTCGCCAGTGTGTGCTCTGACTGGTTAATGGAAATAGTGATGTGTACAATAAGCACAGAGCAAGCATGGCAACAGTGAGGATCAATATGACCAAATGGTGACGCACTATAGAGCTAGGGCAGGTGCAGGTGAGGCTGTGACCCTAACTGAAACATCAAAAAAAAAAATCACTGTACACTCCAGAGCCAGAGAGCCACTTTTCCTCCAGTGATGGTTGTAAAAAATATGAGTCCTTGCTTGAATGCTAAATAAGGATTTAGTCTAACGTTTCAGGACACACATTGAATAGAATAGTGGAAGGCACAACAAAAGATCTGCATGCGTGTTCCCTGGTGCTTCGACAACTAAGGCTTTATCAGGGAGATGGTGCCTGCATCTAAGACAATCCCTTTATACCAATTAAATTCAGAATTGATGATGTCAGAAAATCCAACCCATCACAGAGCTGGATTTTTAAATACAGAACTATTCAGCTCACTTAGTGGTATAAATGGACTAATAGTTAAAACAATCATGATATCAGTGACAACATGTTATTATAGAAAAATACCCCAAAAGACAAAAAAATACACCAAAGTGGTGACGCCAATCGGATTGCTCGAATAAAAAAAAAAAAATAAGTTATGAAATGAATTATAGTGTCAACATGAACAGCTTAACATGTTACACTAAAACAAGATGATTTGTTGTTACAATACAAACTAATGGCAGAATGAACATAATACATTTTTCACAGCACATGCAAAAAATAGTAAATTTATTTATTTATGTATTAAGGCTTGTTTTCTCAAAAATAGCCAATGGGAACACATATTATATTAGGTAAAATCAGTAAGGGTTAGATGTCTCCTATTAGCTGGTACAACTCAATTCATCAAATGTAAACAAATGTTTGAGCTGCACCAAGAGAAAGATATGGACACCAATTGGCGTCATCAGGCACTACAGCACATAATTTAGGGCGCCATATGGCGTCATCAGGAAAAAAGTATGTTTTTTTATGACACCATATGGCGTCATCAGGAAGGAGTGAGTTTTAATGTTTGCATTGCCCAGTTAATGCAACCACTTTTGAACCTCTGTCTTCTGCAGAGCTTAAGTACTTAACTTGGAAAACTGTTTTCCTAGTGGCTATCACTTCTGCCAGGCGCATAAGTGAGTTGCAAAGCCTTGTCAGTAGAAACTGACTTTATTTCTTTCCACAGGGATAAGGTAGTCCTCAGGACTAACAAGAAGTTTTGCCTAAGGTGGTTTCAGATTTCCATCTTAATCAATCTATCTCTTCCAGTGTTTTCACTGAACATTCCTCCTCTGGCTAGAGGAGGTTGCACAGTTTAGATGTTAAGAGGGCCTTAAGTTACTATATAGAACGTACTCAAGGGTCACAGGTTTGAATCCCTCCAACTTTTCTCACTTATGGTGAGGTCGGAAAGGAGACCTGCCACTAAGAGATCAATTGCCAGGTGGATTGTCTCTTGTATCCAATTTTGTTATCAGAAACTGGGAAAGTTCCCCTCTGGTCTGAGGGCTCATTCTACCAGAGGTACAGCCTGTCTCTAGCTGCTGCCAGAGACATCCCTATCTTAGAGATATGTCAAGCAGCTACCTGGAAAGCTGGTACACTTTCACACAAGCATTACTCCCTGGATGTCCAGGCCAGGAGAGATGCTCGGTTTGGCACAGCTGTGCTTCAGAGCCTATTCCTAAGTAGGTTCTGTCCCTCCTCCATGGAGGTACTGCTGTGTAGTCTGCAATTGTCATAATATAGCAAGACTTCATGTTGTTTGAAGAAAAATTACTCACCTTAGTAATGTTGTTTTTCTAATGGAGTCTTGCTATATTATGACCTCCCCAACTTGCCCTCTCAGAACTTCTACTTGGGTATGGGGTGGGCAGCCTAGTGTGGGCGCTAGTTATGCCCATTATATGTTTTCCACCCTTCTTGGGTTTTGGGGTGTGGTGTTTTATTTTATCTTATATTATTGCTTATATTATATTATTACTTCTGGTCCCCTGACTTGAGTCTTTGTGTTGGGACCAGGAATATGTGTTAATAAGTCAGGTAGCCAGTTGGCTAGTGTAGGTTACAGCTTCCACACAGACCTTGGTGAGTTTTGCTTGTAAAGATCTGACAGTTTGGGTTTGAAATAACCCAGACAGAGCTTCTCTAACTGAGCTCGCGCTCCAAGTTCCATTCTTAGAATGGGAGTTAACTCTTTCACCTCCGAGCAGTTCTAATGGTGGGACAAACTGCAATTGTCATAATATAGCAAGACTCCATTAGAAGAAACAACATTACTAAGGTGAGTAATTTTTCATACTCCTCAGGATCAATGTGTCCTGAAGAGTTGAACGTATCGGAACCGTTGGCTGCCCAGGCGGTACCTACAGCAGTTACGCTAAACCCAGATTACCAAAGACTGCACTATTCGGATGGCCTTTGCAATTTCATCTGCTGTTGGAACCGAGACCGATTGCTTACTTGGTTCTGAACCAGAGCGCCTGGCTTTCTTCGACGGTGGGTTCAGAAGCCAACTCCGAACGTCGTTTAGCCATCAACGGTTCACCCTGGCTTAAAAGGTCAGTTGTAGGATCCGAAGGTTCGGTAGAATCAGAACCGGCCTCACCATTTTTTCCCTCCGTTTACCGAGGCGCTTGTCTAAAGTAGACTGAGGGGAATTCTTACAGATATCACAGTCTGTTTGTAAGTGGTTAAAACCCAAACAGTACAGACAAACCAAATGTGGATCAGCTTTTGCAAATTGCTCCCCACACTTAGTACAACGCTGAAACCCAGTGGGACCGGTTTTTCTCTTGGGTTTCTGTGACATAACCCTAAAATTTAGAGCTCAACCCAGTGGCTTAGGCCGGTCAAGCAAGAATCAAATATCTGCTTTATCCGTAGTGGCTTAGTTAGGCCAGGATAAAGAATTGAAGAAATAAGAAAATTACCCCTGAAGGCTTAGTTAGGCTGGGTAATAGAGAAGACAAAGTCTGAACGGGCCAACGGTTCTTGACCAAAAAAAAATGAACCAGAGCCCCAGGTTCTGGTCAGGACTTTGCACCGGTATCCCAATACAGTGAAAAGTTAAAAGAAAAAAGAGTCATTTAGAAGTTCGGTCCCCTCACGGTCACGGAACCGAATGGAAACCGAACACTTACCCAACCTACAAAATGCACTATACCGAAGACAGCAGTCTGAGAACGCATTTAAATTAAAACAACAAAGCGGTTTGAAATAAACTGATGAAACTCAGCTAGACCGAAAGCAGCGAGGAAAAATCTCCGAGCCATCTTCACTGGTGAGTGGAGTAAAGAATCTGATCGGTTACTAGAATGTACCGAGGACAGTGGTTTGAAAAACAAGCTCGAGCTCAACGTTCTATGCATTTGCATAGAGTTTAACTCTTGGTTCTCTGGGGCACTGAACCGGTCGGTCTAACTGCATATTGTCAGAATACAGCAAGACTTCATGTTGTTTGAAACAGTACTTGGCATCCTTTTTGGGACTCAGGCAATCAAATTATATGGCGTATACAGCCAGGTACCAGAAATCTATGTGGGATACGGTGCTGGAGTTGACTAAGAATGCCCCTTCCCAGCTAACCAAGGAGCTGAAGCAGGTGGCTGTGGATGGTATAGAGGCATCCAAAGTGCAATTTCATGCTGCTGTGGACTCGAATGATGTTCATTCAGGGTCATGGCTACATCTATCTCCATGAGGAGGTTTGCTTGGCTTAGGTGTACCAGTCTCTCACAGGATACCCAGGCTAAGGCCATGGATTTTCCTGTAACTGGTAATCTCTATTTGGGGAGCAAACAGAGAATTACATGAAGAAGATGGATAAATATAGGACCACCTACAGGAGTGTTACAGCCAAAGAAAATTAGGCCACTCCTCAAAGGCAGCAATTTAGGGCTGGCAGGGGCAGGCCTTTTCACAGGCCTTTCTACCAAGCTCAGGCCTCCTCCTCTTCTTTCCAGCAGAGGGGGTTCTTTAGGGGAAGAGGCAGACATGGGATGACCAGGACCCCATCATCCACGCAGTCTAAGCCCCTGCAAACAGACACCCTGAGGTGTGGGTCAGCTCGCCTCCCCAGTTCCAGTAGGGGCAGGCTGGGTCACTGCTTCCAGGCCTGGAAGTCTATTACTTCAGACAAATGGGTCCGGAAGTAGTGAGCCAGGGCCTTGCTCTCAGTTTCAAAGGTTCCCAAAATGAGAGCAAAGTCTTTCAGTCCTCCCTCTCCCTTGGAAACAAGGGCCCTAGAGCAAGTCTCCTCTACTCCTCCTTCTGACAGTAGAGAAGGTACCTGCTAGTCACAGGGGAAAAGAACTGTATTCCAGATACTTCCTTACCCCAAAAAAGCCGGGAGTGGCGACACATCCTAGATTTAAGATACCTGAACAAACATTTAACAAAACCAAAATTCAAGATGGTGACTCTGGGAGTAATTCTTCCCTCTCTGAGACCAGGAGACTGGCTAGCCTCCCTGGATCTCAAGGATGCCAACTTTTGCATACCTATCAGACATTCCCACAGAAAGTACCTCAGGTTTGAGTTGTCCTCAGGCCATTACCAATTCAGAGTTATGCCTTTCAGCCTGACATCTGCTCAAGGGTGTTCACCAAATGTAGCAGTAGTGGTGGCATTCCTCAGAAGACAGGGTATCCTTCTGTTCCCATACCTGGACGACTGGCGATTGTGGGTCATTCCTCAGACCAAGTCAGGTCAGCCCTAGAGGTCACTCAGAAGCTTCTAGACTCCTTAGGATTCATTCTGAATCTAGAAAAGTCTATTCTAGAACCAGCTCAGCTCCTCACTTTCATAGGTGTGGAGCCAGACACTATCCAGGCAAAGGCATTTCTCCCTCTTCCAAGGGTACAGTCCCTTATCACTCTGGCTTCCTCTTTTCATCCTCTAGTATCTCGTCCAGCCAGACACTTTCTGCAGTTGTTGGGACACATGGCAGCCTCCACAGCAGTGGTCCTAGGAGCAAGGTTTCAGATGAGAGATATTCAGTTTCATCTCAGATCTTATTGGTCTCAGAAAAAAGACCCTCTATCCAAATTGGTTCCAGTGTCTCAGACTCTAGTTTAGGCCCTCCAGTGGTGGCTGGAGGAGTACAGTCTTTGTCAAGGTGTTCCCTTTCTCAGTCAGGCTCCTTCAGAGATTCTCACTACAGATGCCTCTCTACTGGGTTGGGATGCCCACTTAGACCAGCTTACAGCTCAGGGAACTTGGTCTCATCAGGAGTCTCTTCTACACATAAACCTCCTTGAACTCAGAGCTGTCTGTCTGGCACTCTAGACATTCTCAACTTCTGTTCTAGGGAAAGTGGTGCAGATCAGGACAGACAATACCACAACCATGTGGTACATCAACAAGCAGGGAGGCACTCGGTCCTCGGCCTTGTGCACAGAGGCCATGAAAATATGGTCTTTAGCTTATTCCCTTCAGGCTTCCCTGATGGCTATGCATCTTCCAGGGAAGAACAACATTTTAGCAGATGCTCTCAGCAGGATTTCTCAGGGTCACCACAAATGGACACTGAACCCTCTAATTCTTCAGGAGGTGGGGCACTCCAGAGATGGATCTCTTTGCAGCCCCGGACAATCACCAACTTCCTCTCTTTTGCTGTAGACCACCTCTTCTGGGCTCTGTCCATCAGGATGCTCTCTTGCTGGACTGGACAGGCAGGTTGCTGTATGCATTTCCTCTTTTTCCTCTTATATTCAGGGTGCTGATCAGGATCAGATCTCAGCCTTGCAAGGTGATTCTGGTGGCTCCAGACTGGGCCAGATAGCCTTGGTATCCTCTACTATTGTCAATGTCAGTGACAACGCCTCTGTGTCTTCCCAGACAGTTCAATCTCCTCACATTCTCATATGGGAGGATTCTGTATCCCAGCCTTCAGACTCTCAGGCTCAAAGCCTGGTTCTTGAAGAGCTAGAATATGCAAGCCTGCATCTTTCCCAGTCAGTCTTGGACATTTTGAAGGTTAGTAGGAAACCTGCTACTAGAAAGACTTATGACTCCAAATGGAAAAGATTTGGGTTTTGATGTTCTCAGAGGCATATCCAGCCAGAGTTGGCTGATAATGCAACTGCCTTCGATTATGTAGTGCATCTTAATAGTTTAGGCCTCAGGCCCACTACTCTCAAGGTACATTTGACAGCTATTTCTGCCTTCCTTTCTGCTGGGAAGGGCTCTTCCATAGCATCTCATCCAGTTTTCAAGAAATTTTCAAAGGTCCTAGTTCACATTAATCCTCCTTTGGGAACCCACTCCTTCCTGGGATCTGAACATCTATATTGCACAGCTTATGCAGCCCCCTTTTGAACCTCTATCCTCAGCCAAGCTGAAGTACTGGACTTGGACAACTGTATTCCTGGTAGCCATACCTCTCAGCATTAAAAATCATAGCACAGGCCTACAGATATCATAGCAAAGAGCCAGAATGTGTAGCACTTTCTTATTTTAAACAATAATCTGTATACAGATAGTGGGGCCCATATAGCTAGTGATAAGGAGTGTTTCTGTCAACTTAGTTCAATGATTTAATAGTTTGTGTGTCCAGAATAAGCTATAATATTATGAGGAACATCAGTAAACCTATGTAGAGCAAGAGTAAATTTGAGTGTGAAAATCATAGCGCTATGCGAAATTCATAGCAGTTGAGAGGTATGCTGGTAGCCATTACCTCTGCCAGGAGAATCAGTGAATTACAGGCGTTATCAGTGGAACCTGACTTCATTTTCATTTCACAGGGATAAGGTGGTCCTTCGAACCAACAGAAAGTTTCTTCCCAAGGTGGTATCAGACTTTCATTTGAATCAGTCTGTGTCATTGCCTGTATTTTTCACTGACCATTCTTCCTCTGGGGAGAGAAGATTACACAGTCTTGATGTGAAAAGGGCTGTTAGTTACTATGTGTAGCACACTAAGGCCCATAGAAATGACTGTTCTCAGTTGTTTCTCACTTATGGAGAAGTGGGAAAGGGTAAACCTGCCACCAAGAGAACCATTGCCAGTATCCTGTATCCAGTTCTGCTATTCAGAGTTGGGGAAGAGCCTCCCTCAGGCCTGAGGGCTCACTCCACCAGAGGTATAGCTGCTTCGGTCGCAGCAGCTAGAGATATACCATTAGGGAAAATCTGTAAAGCAGCCACCTGGAAAACTGTTCACACATTTACCGAGCATTATTCTCTTGACATTCAGTCAAGAAGTGATGCTATGTTTGGCACAGCTGTGCTGCAGAGCCTGTTCCCAAAATAGGTTCTGTGACTCTCTCCTCCAAGGGGGTACTGCTGGTAGTCTGCATATAGTCAGAATACAGCAAGACTTCATGTTGTTTAAAGAAAAAATTGCTCACCATAGTAATGTTGTTTCTTCTAATGGAGTCTTGCTGTATTCTGACCTATCTCCCTGCCTTCCCTCCTGGAACCTAGTCGTTTTGGGAAGTGGCTTGGCAGGCACAGTGCTGCACCCCAGAGGCGTACTTGGCATACCTTATCTTATTAAGGGTTTTTCTGTTTTTTTGTTATGAATATTTTGGTTGTTTCCCTACCTGCTTAGATTCTTTTTGGGGTTCTCGACTTGAGTCTTTTGACCCTAAAGATCTGTTTATTGCCCTTTGGCACAACAATTTTAAAAACAATTTCTGCTTTTTTAAGTTAGTTAGTATAGTGCTTGTAAGAATCTGATGGTTACACTTCAGAGTACCACAGACAGAGGTTTGAAAACCGAGCTCGAGCTCCAAGTCTATGCCGTGGCATAGAGTTAACCCTTTACACTCCGGAGCATTTCAAGTGCTGGGGCTAACTGCATATAGTCAGAATACAGCAAGACTCCATTAGAAGAAACAACATTACTATGGTGAGTAATTTTTTCTTATATAGCATTTTTCATACACACTGTATCCCAGAGTGCTTTGCAAGCATTGCTAGACTGGTAGTGAAGTGACTGATTGTGTAGTAGCAGCCATTTTGCACATCAGCACTCACACACAACCTGGACCAATTGCAAGATCTGGTAGGTACTTGACCTTCAAGCTTTTATAAGCCATGATCCAGCAGCCCTCACGTTGGGACTCACTGGCCTTCACAATGTTGGCACTGTGGTCATTCCTTCATGGCCTAGAGCCCTGAAGGAGGCATCCATGCCAGTATAGCCTAGAGGTTAGAGTAACAAGCTGTGAACGAGCTTGGTTCATTCAGCAGACCTGGGTTTCATTCTCACAACCTCCACTTGCATACTGTATGACACTGAGCAAGTCACTTAACTGCCCAGTGCTCCCAGGTCGCCTCTAAAAATAGGCACTTGTGCCTAGTGGGCCTTACCTGGTTACCAAAGACTAAAGTAAAAAATAAAAAAAATGTGGAGGCATCCTCTTTCAATTCAGGCATTCCCAGGACCTCCTCATGCAGTATTGCACACCCACAGGGTCTACAGATGAGGTACTCCATCCCATCTCAGGGCTTTAAGTACTGCCGATTCCGGGACCATGATGCCTGATGCATGACTGACCTCAGGAAGCACATTCCACTCAGACAGATGCATTGAAGGAAGGCATTTACTTCGACATGCACCATAATGTGCATCTCTATATATCAGGCACATATGCTGACCTATAACTGTTGCCTGTGGTAGCAGCTGAACACTTGGCTGTGCCACCGCAGAGCGAGACAGACAAGGAGGCCATTGACCTTTCTGCCTGTGGTCTGGAGGTAGCATGGCACCACTTGAAGGCATCTTATAATGCCAGCAAGTTGGCCTCCAGACTGTTAGGAACTGCAGTTTGCATTAGGTGGACAGCAAGGCTTTGCCTCTCCCAACTGGCACCTTTCTCCTGGTCCGAAAGTGCTTAACTCGCACTTCAAGGGGCTTACTTTTCTCCCTTAAGGTCAGGCAGGAACTGTTGGGGAACCATCCTGCTATAGTGCCTCAGGAGCCCTCGCTTGGCTGTGATCAGTCTCAAGTTTCACAGGGCCTGTAAGGAGCCCCTGCTCTCTGGTGTTCTCCCACACAGAGGGCTAAGTGTATGTCTTTACTCTCAGGGTGAGGCAGCTTTTCCCTTATGAGAAATGGTGAGTTTGGTACTCTGACCTATAAGTGAGAATCAGTGGTAAAGACTGATTCTTGGAAGATATGAAAGTTGCATACTTGTTATATCTGTTGATCTTCCAGAATATCTTCACCATTGATTACAACACCTGCCCACCATTCCCCACTCTGGCAGAACCAGGGCTTCTGGGTAGCTGACCCTGTATTACTGGTTGTTGCCTTATAGTGCCACAGGTCTCTCCATAGTTACTTCCTCCCTGTAGGGCAGCTTATTGTTTAAAAAACATGATTTGGGACCCAGAATTTGGTTCCCACTCCACACACACAAACAGAAAATTGTGAGGGTCCTCTTTAAGGCCCTCTACAAACCCAAAGAAAAGGAAGTAACTTCCTCCTTCTTGTCTTTTCCTGTCCCTGCCTGGGTATATCCTCTTCTCTTGGATATATCCCTTCAGTTGCTAAATGCAGCCTGTGCCCTCTGAGCATCTTTCAGATCTCACTCATGGAGGGTGCTGTGCCCTAGGTTGGATCAAGCTGTACTATCCACTTACACTGGGTACACCTCTGTTGTTGCAGGAGAGACAGGTCAGTTACTTCTCTGATGTTCTCTTCTGGCTATGACAGGTTTTCCCTCTTTTGGTTGGTATGTGTTTTCTCCTCCTGTGCCAGCTAGGCTGTTAGCCTGCTAGATTCAGGGGTAAGTGGGGAGATTACATGTTTCAACTCCCATAGGCTGTCCAGCCATGTGTGTATGTGTGTGTGGTGGGAGATAATTTACTGACTTACATTTAGTTTCTACTCTGGTGTAATGATGTTGCCTATTGAGGTCATTTTGGTTCGTTTCTCTTGTTGGGCACATTACTGCCATCTGAATGCTGAGGGGTCCCAGCTTTTGTTGCATACCCCTCTTGATTTCTCTGCCACAGATGCACCTTAAACGGCCATTGTTTTAATGTCATTATCCCCCTCCTGTCTGGCTAGAGATGTTGAGGCTCTGGCTCCATACTCAACTAGTAGTAGTAACTGTTTATCCTTGACAGTCAAGAAAAGGATTGCCCAATTGAGCTGAGACTCATTTACAATGGGGTCCTTGAAGCATACAACAAACATACACACTGTTAAAATATTTATACAAATAATACATTAAGTATATAAAAAGAACTTCACCATTTACATGTCAAGTATAGTAGATTCAGAGTATTAATGAAACAGTATTTGACAAATACACTAATTAACCTTTTTCATTGTAGGCACAGCAGATTTTTGGAAGGGAGGAATCTTTTATATACCGGAGTTTTGTTTTCCCATCTATTATCTTTAATGAATGTGGTAAATTATTCCAGAACCTTAGGCCGAGACAAACAATTGCTGAATTACTTTTGAATGTTTTAGGTACTGGAATTTGTAATTCCGAATTTCTAGCCGATCTAAGGCTACTCCTTTTTTTAAGAATTTGGAAAAAATTGTTTAAATATGGTGGAGGTTTCTTTAAGAGGGTTTGACATATCAAGTGTAAAACATGCAGATTTCTACATTCATTTAAGCTCAGCCAATATACAGTAAACAATGATGCGTTAGCCATAGAAGATCCAAAATAAAACATGCGTTGCTGTTATAGATCACATCTAATTTCCCTAGTCATCCCCACCCCCCCGTGTACTATGTCCCTGTAATCAAATAATGGGCTAATCGTCGTATTCACAGATCTTACTTCAAGAGGGTCCCTGCAGTAGGTCTTCACATATTGGACTGCGCCCCCTGGCATCAGGTCCACACGGCAAACTTGTAGATAGCAATCATCAGCGGGGACCACCCCTGACATCGGGGCGTCGTGACGTCAGCCCGACTATAAAAGGGACATTCCCGCGCCCGCTCTCCAGTTCTTTCCCGCTGTCGCCTCAGTAGTGTTCGGTTGATGTCAGAACAGCAATCCAACATCCGCGTTGTATTTTGTCAAAGTTTTCTTGACCTCTTATACTAAATTTCTCTCAGAGTTTTCTTCACATTGATGTCTTCTAGACAGAAGAAAAAGTGCTCTAAGTGCGGCGCTGAAATCCCGCACGGGGACGACCATTCCCGCTGTCTCCTTTGCCTTGGTTCAAAGCATGACGTTCAGGAGTGTTCCATCTGCCGGGCCTTCAACCAGGCTCAAGCGGTCCCTTGAGGCCCATCTTCTGACCTGACGCTTGGCGTCTATGGAAAAGGAGCTCCAAAAACTGAGGGAAAGGTCATCGTCGCCGGCCCCAAAAAAGAAGAAAAGTAAAGAGAAGCACCGAGACTGGAGTCCGTCGCCACATGAGAGGCCTACAACTGTGAGTACTTTTTCGGGCGCCCCATCCACCTCTTTGGGCCAGGCCCCCTCTCCCCCTCCTGCCGAGGTGTGCTGGCAGCTGGGCTTAGCCTCTTTGGAGGTGGTAATTTCCTCCCCTTATCCTGCCAATAAGACGCCCCTCGCCTCCAGTGAAGGGCGCGTGGCCTCTGTCGATCAGACTAGCGGTGGCCTCCCAGCCGTCTCTAGCCCAGCCGGATCTGCTGTATTGGACGCTGGCTCCTTCGACGTCCGTCCAGATCCATCCACTCTCCCGTCAGGCTCCAGTTTGGCCCCTGACATCGGACAGAGTGAGGGACAAGTTGACCCGTCGTCTCCTAGGGTTCTTCACCCCAGAGACTCGCCACCCGATCCTTTGCTTTTGCTTTAGCAAGATCACCTCGGACCTGCCATTGGGGGCCTCGAGCTTCCCCAGGATCTGATTTCATGCTCGAGAAGCTGACCTTGCCCCTTTCGAACAAGCTTCTTCCCCACTTACGTTTCCTTTCCTGAAAGACCTTATTTTCAGTCGCAGTTACTTCAGCCAGAAGGGTTTCTGAATTACAGGCCTTCATCTGTAAAGAACCTTATTTGATTTTCATAAAGACCGGGTAGTCCTTCAGACTAATCCTTTTTGCCCAAATTAGTTTGGAGCCACTTTGAACCAGGCGTGTAATTACCAGTATACTAGCCACAGTATTCCAACAGGGGGGGAACACTTTCTGCACACCCTTGATGTGCACCGGATTCTGAGGTACTATACAAACAGGACTAAAGAGGTTAGGAAATCTAGCCAACTGTTCGTAGCCTTTGCCCCTCAGTGCCAGGGCAAGGCTATTTCCAAGCAGACCATCTCTCGATGGCTAGCTAACTGCATCCATTTTTCATATATGAAATATGGAAAGTCCCTTCCAGGGGCAGTCAAAGGCCACTCCACCCGTAGCGTGGCGACCTCCACTGCCTTTTTTAGGAATGTGTTCACGGCAGGGATCTGTGCAGTGGCCACATGGTCATCTGTTCACACCTTCACTAAGCATTACAGTCTGGACATTGCCTCTCGGCACAGAACTGACTTTGGTCTTGCAGTCTTGCAAGGCCTTCTGTCGTGATTTCTCATGGCGACTTCTCCTCTTCCTGGATGCACCTATGTTTTGCTTTTCTCTGGGACTGCTTGGTATTCAGTCCTGTATGTGAAGACCTACTGCAGGAATCCTCTCGAAGTAAGATATTGCAGTTACGTAGGAACTTACCGTAACAGTAGATCTTCGAGAGAGGTTCCTTTCAAACAACATGAAGTCTTGCTGTATTCTGACAGTAGCAGTGAGTCCCAACCTTCGAACTGCCCCGGAGATGAAAGAGTTAACTTTCCATGCCAGGCATGGAATGCTGAGCTCGAGCTCGGTTGAGACTCTGTCTGTTGCTGTTTAAACTCAAACCGTCAGATTCTTTACTCCACCTCACTGAACAGTCGCTCCGGAGATTTCTCCTTCTGCTCGGTTCAGTTTGTCAGTTAAAGTACCATTTTTCTCGGTTTTCGACCAAATTTAAACCGCAACCTGTCGGTTCAGTCTCTGTCTGTGGTATTCGTGAGTACTAGATAGGTTATATATTAATTTTATTCTGTGTGGAGCTTGTAAACGGTTTATCGGTTCAGTTTGAACCGATCAAGTTGTTTAAAAATCCTACATTGCACTTTGAGTGTGGTTACCGGTTCTTATCGGTTCTAAAAAAAACAGATTTTATTACATTTTTTTCCATGACCTGTGACATGGTCAGGAACGATAAGAGGATCTTCCTGGCAGATTGCCATTAAAGGGTAAGTTTGGTTAGGGTGGCACAATGTCTGAGAAACCAAAAGAAAACCGGGCCCACTGGGTTTCAACACTGTAGTGTGCATGGGGAAGCCTTTGCCAAGGCTGACCCCCACACCACCTGTGTTTATTGTCTGGGGTTTGACCATCTCAATGCAGTCTGCCAGATTTGTAAAAATTTTCCTGCAGCTACCCTAGGAAAGAGAGTTGGTAGGCTCAGGGAAAGGGAGGCCAAAAAGTCCGCTAAACCGGATGGCCAGACCGGTTCGGTTCAAACCGAACCAGAAGGTGCCCTCTGACCAGGGCGCAGACTTCTTCGGCAAGGAGATCCGACTCTGAGGAGTCGGTTCCAGCAAAGAGAACTAGAAAATCAGCTGGTGTGGAGCCAAAACTTTCCTCTCTAACGCTGAAGAAATAATAAAGCGATCAAAATTGTCCAGTCGCTTTCCCGGTTCCGACGAACCGGCGGCACCATCAAGGGCGCTCAGTTCGGTCGGTTCCACGGTTCAAGATTATGATTTAGTGGAGTATTATGAACGGAGGAGGAGGAGGAGGAAGAGGAGTATGAGGAAAGTGAATGTGGATTTGAAAGTCTGGATGTGCCCATTGACCCAGACATCTCCCCAGACAGACCTTCAGGATTGTCTCCTCCTAGGCTTTCTGAGTCCCCTTCTCATTTCATGTTTTATAAAAAAGTGGCTGAAACCCTCCAGCTTCCTATGGAAGAAGCTGTGGATGACCAAGAGGAGCCTGACTTTGTGGAAATGATGGATATCCCAGAGTCTAGGAGGCTGTCTATTCCCTTGCATAAATCTTTTGGGAAACAGACATTTAAAATTTTAAAGACTCTAACACAATACCTCCTGTGGATAAGAGAATGGACAAGAGGTATGCATTGTCAGGCTCTGATACGGAGTTCCTTACACAACAATGCAGCCATGTTGGGGTAGTGCAGGCTGCAGCCTGTGACAAGGCAAATATTCCCTTGACTTCACGCCCCCAGACAAGGACTCCAGGAGGATTGATGCCATGGCAAAGAAACAGTACATGGTAGCATCCTTCGGACTCAGGCAGGCTAATTATATGGCTTATGTTGCTAGATATCAGAAATCCAGATGGGACACTTTCATGGCTTAGTAAAACAGGTCCCTGGCCAGCTTGCCAAGGAGCTGGAGCAGGTGGCTGCTGATGGTATTGAGGCATCCAAGGTGCAATTCCATGCTGCAGTGGACTCAAATGATGTGTCATCAAGAGTCATGGCTACATCTGTGGCACTTGGCAGAATGGCTTGGCTCAGATGTACTAGCCTGTCAGAGGATACCCAGACTAAGGCCATGGATTTTCCTATTGTTGGTAATTCTTTGTTTGGGGAGCAAACAGAGAGTTACATGATGAAAATGGACGAGTATAGGACCACCTACAGGAGTGCCCAGCCCAAGGAAAGGCAGGCCACTCCTCCAAGGCAGCTTCGCAGGGGCAGGCCTTTTCACAGGCCTTTCTACCAAATGCAGGCCTCCTCTTCTGCATATGCTCAGAGGGAGTTCTTTAGAGGGAGAGGCAGAAGGGGTACCAGCAGACCAGCTTCCACCCCTCAGCCAAAACCCCCTGCCAAACACTCACCCTGATGGGCTTGCCAGGGCCGATTCTCCACCACCTGTAGGGGGCAGGCTGGCTTACTTTGTCCAGGACTGGAAATCTCTGACATCAGACAAGTGGGTCCTGGAAGTAGTAAGCCAGGGACTGGTTCTCAGCTTCAAAAGATTTCCAAAGCTGAGAACCAGATCCTTTCCACCTGCAAACCCCTCGGAGGCACTTGCCCTAGAGGCAGAGGTCTCTTCCCTCCTAGCTCTCTGAGCTGTGGAAAGGGTTCCACCCCTACACCAGGGCAAAGGGTTGTACTCCAGGTACTTCCTTACCCCAAAAAAGACAGGAGAATGGCGGCCCATCCTGGATCTCAGATACTTAAACAAGCACCTGTTAAAACCAAAATTCAAAATGGTGACTCTGGGAATAATTTTACCCTCTCTAAGGCCAGGGGACTGGCTAGTATCCCTGGACCTCAAGGATGCCTACTTCCGTATTCTCATCAGAAGCTCCCACCGAAAGTACCTCAGGTTCAAGCTGCCCTCAGGCCATTACCAGTTCAGAGCAGTGCCCTTCGGACTAACCTCTGCTCCAAGGGTGTTCACAAAATGCCTGGCAGTAGTAGTTGCTTCTCTAAGAAGGCAAAGGATTGCCATCTTCCCTTACCTGGACAACTGGCTTATAGTAGGCCAGTCCCCAGACCAAGTCAGGTCACACTTACAAATAACTCAGCAACTGCTCACCTTGTTAGGTTTCCTCCTGAACCTTTCAAAGTCAGGTCTAGAGCCTGTCCAGCTCCTCACCTTCATAGGCGCAGAGCTAGACACAGAAAAGGCCAGAGCTTTCCTTCCCCTGGACAGGGCAAGGACCCTTATCTCTCTGGCCTCCTCATTCACCCTGCAGGTATCTCGACCAGCAAGGCATTTTCTACAGCTCCTGGGGCACATGGCTGCTTCCACGGCAGTGGTGCAGGGAGCAAGATTTCAGATGAGGGACATTCAGTTCCATTTGAGAGCCTTCTGGTCTCAAAGGAAGGACCCTCTGACCAAATTGATCCCAGTGACTCGAACCCTGATCCAGGCCCTACAGTGGTGGCAGGATCAGATCAATCTGAGACAAGGAGTCCCCTTTGTCTCTCAGTCCCACTCCTTAATCCTTACTACAGATGCCTCCCTCTTGGGGTGGGGGGCTCACTTGGGCGACCTGACCACCCAGGGGGTGTGGTCCCCTCAGGAGTCTCTGCTCCACATCAATCTGTTGGAGCTCAGAGCAGTATTTCTAGCACTTCAAGTTTTTTCCAAGTCTGTTCAGAACAAAGTTATTCAGATCAGAACAGACAATACTACCACAATGTGGTACATCAACAAGCAAGGAGGCACTCGGTCTACGGCCTTGTGCACAGAAGCAGTGAAGTTGGGGTCCCTGGCTTATTCCCTGAACACCTCCCTCACAGCAGTACACCTCCCAGGCAAGGACAATGTCCTGGCAGGTGCCCTCAGCAGGATATCTCAGGGCCATCACGAATGGTCACTGGATCTCTTGGTATTGGAGGTGATATTCTCCAGATGGGGCACCCCACAGATAGATCTTTTTGCAGCCCCAGACAATCACCAACTTCCCCTTTTTTGCTGCAGGCCCCCAGTGTTGGGCTCAGTCCCCCTGGATGCTTTAGTTCTCAGTTGGGAAGGGAAGTTCCTGTATGCCTTTCCCCCTTTCCCTCCCCTGTTCAAAGTGCTAGTCGACTGGGCCAGACAGCCTTGGTATCCACTCCTTCTGTCCTTAGCAGTCCATCTTCCCCTGTGTCTTCCCAGGAATCACAACCTGTTAACCTGTGCTCAGGGGAGGGTTTGGTACCCGAATCTCAAATCTCTCAATCTCAAGGCCTGGCTCTCGAAGAGTTAGAGTTTGCTGATTTACACCTCTCCCAAGGCGTAATGGACATTCTGACGGCTTCAAGGAAACCTTCCACCAGGGCTACTTATAATTCCAAGTGGAAAAGATTTTCCATGTGGTGCTCTGGAAAGCATACTTCCCCAGAGTCTGCTGATCTACCCACAGTCCTTGATTATATGGTCCATTTAAATAGCTTAGGGCTTAGACCAGCTACACTGAAGGTGCATCTGGCAGCTGTCTCTGCTTTTATCTCAGCAGGTAAGCCCTCTTCTCTTTCAGCTCACCCTGTATTCTCCCAGTTTTTCAAGGGATTGCTTCACACCAACCCTCCTTTCAGGGACCCTGCCCCTGCTTGGGACCTTAATGTTTGCATTTTTGCTCAGCTTATGCAACCCACTTTTGAGCCTTTGTCTTCAGCAGAGCTTAAGTACTTGACTTGGAAAACTGTGTTTCTGGTAGCCATCACCTCTGCCAGATGCATAAGTGAGTTACAAGCTTTGTCAGTGGAGCCTGATTTTATCTCCTTTCATAGAGATAAGGTGGTCCTCAGGACTAACAGGAAATTTTTGCCTAAGGTGGTTTCAGATTTCCACCTTAATCAGTCTATGTCTCTTCCTGTGTACTTCACTGACCATTCCCCTCTGGCGAGAGGAGGCTCCACAGTTTAGATGTGAAAAGAGCCCTTAGCTACTACATAGAGCGTACCAAGGGTCACAGGTTTGACTCCCTCCAACTGTTCCTCACTTATGGTGACGTTGGTAAAGGGAAACCTGCCACTAAAAGATCCATTGCCAGGTGGATTGTCTTTTGTATCCAATTTTGTTATGGAAAACTGGGTAAGGTTCCACCCTCAGGCCTGAGGGCTCACTCTACCAGAGGTACAGCTGCTTCCCTGGCTGCTGCCAGGGACATCCCTATTCTAGAGATATGTCAAGCAGCTACCTGGAAAACAGTTCACACTTTTACCAAGCATTACTCCTTGGAGATTCAGGCTAGGAGTGATGCTCGGTTTGGCACAGCTGTGCTTCAGAGCCTATTTCCTAAGTAGGTTCTGTCCCTCCTCCATTGAGGTACTGCTTGGTAGTCTGCTACTGTCAGAATACAGCAAGACTTCATGTTATTTGAAGAAAAAATTACTCACCTTAGTAATGTTGTTTCTTCTAATGGAGTCTTGCTATATTCTGACCTCCCCGCCTGCCCCTCTCAGAACCTCTGTTTTGGGATGTGGGTGGGCAGTGGCAGTGTTGGCACTCAGTAGATGCCCACCTTGTTGTTTCACCCCTTTTCTTGGGTGATTTGGTGTTGTGTTTTCATTTTTGGGTCTCCTGACTTGAGTCTTTGTTTGGGACCAAAAATGTGTTTTTATGTTTAGTAGCCAGTTGGCTAGTGTGGTTTACAGCTTACACAGGGCCTTAGTGAGTTTGCTCGAAGATCTGGCGGTTTAAGTTTAAACAGCAACAGACAGAGTCTCAACCGAGCTCGAGCTCAGCATTCCATGCCTGGCATGGAAAGTTAACTCTTTCATCTCCGGGGCAGTTCGAAGGTTGGGACTCACTGCTACTGTCAGAATACAGTAAGACTCAATTAGAAGAAACAACATTACTAAGGTGAGTAATTTTTTCGTAGTAGGTCTAGTTTCCCACCCTGCTTCCCCCAGTTTTCGGATGTTTTATCCTTATTTTCCATCCTATGTGGGCAGACTAGGTGGGCCAAGCGGTCCTTATCTGCTGTCAAAGTCTATGTTTCTATGATTCTATCTAGCCCTTTGGTACTAGACTGGAAGTAGGGTCTGAGGAGTTTTCAGTCCAGTTTTCTCCTTGCCTGTCTATAGGTCTCCATTGGAAAAGAACTGGAGAGCGGGCACGGGACCGCCCCTTTTATAGTCGGGCTGATGTCACGCTGCCCCGACGTTGGGGGCAGTCCCTGCTGATGATTGCTATCTACAAGTTTGCCGTGCGGACCTGACACCTGGAGGCACAGTCCTATATGTGAAGACCTACTGCAGGAACCTCTCTCAAAGATCTACTGTTACGGTAAGTTCTTACGTAACTGCAGATCTTACTTCGAGAGGGCTCTTGCAGTAGGTAATAACATATAGGACTGATGTCGGCAGCTGACAGGACCCCGAAAAAATTTCTAGCTAGCAGTCCCTGGCGAGGACCGCCCCCGTCAGGTGACCGGCGTCAGGCGGCGTCGGGTATAAAGCGGTCCGGATGCCCGCCTTCCAGTTCTTTCCGCCGTCAGCTCGTGCAGCGCCTTGCGGTGAAGTTCGTGCTCAGCCCTGTTGCTTCGTCGGCTTTTTACCGAAAGTGTCAGTATTTTGCAATTTATTCGTCAGGTGAATGTCGGTTTATGTCGTCCCCTTCAAAAAATAAGTGCGACTTGTGCGGTGCCCAACTGCCTCACAAAGACGGTCACTCCCTCTGCCTTTTTTGTTTAGACCCCGACCACGTGGTCGACAAGTGCCCGCATTGCCTGCATTTCAGCGCGGCCACCCGCAGACGACACCAGCAGTCTTTGGAAGCCCATCTCCTTAAAAAGAAGATGTCTGCAATGGAGGAGTTGAAGAAACTTAGGCAGGCGTCGACCTCCCCAGAAGGACACAAGAAGCGGGACAAAGAAAGTCACCGGGAGAAGGCCTCCTCTTCAGCGACTCTGGCTGGAGCCGCGGCTAAGGTAACGTTCCCTCCGGGGGATCGCACGACGGCTGCCTCCAAGGCTTTGGAGGAGGCGTCGGCCTGCCTGTCGGGTTCGCGTTCGAGCCCCTTTGGTACCTCCGGGCAAAGGCTTCTACCCCCCAGTACTGACGCAGGCTTCACGGCCTACTGTTGTGGCGCCTCCCATCAGCAGGCGTCTGCTCCTCCGGCGTCCGCTGGGAAAAGGCCACTAAGGCGCCCGACCCGCCCGGAGGCACTGCAGCAACATCCCCTCGGACAGGCCGCTTCCCACCTTGCCCTGCCTCCGGCGAGGACCCCCTCGTCGGACGCCCGGCTCCTCTGGCGTCCGCTGGGATTCGGCCCCTAAGTCGCATGTCGGCTCCTCCAACATGCACCGACGCCGAGCCTACGACAGACCCTCCATCGTCTGTCGTCTCAGGTTCCGCAGCTGCTGCTGTCCGAGAGCCGAGTCCCCCCTGCGGACCCGGGGACTTCTCTCGCCGTCCCAGGCTCGGCTGGGAGTTTTCCGCTGTCAGACCCTCCTCCTATGGAACCGGATCTGACACCGGCCCCAGACGCCAGTTCTGGCGCCCGGCCCCTCCGGCCGGCGCGGGGATATTCCTCTCCCATCGGGCCATCCACCCCACAGGCCTATCATGGTTGATCTGCCCGTGGAGTTCCCTGCTGGGCCATCTGCTCCGGCAGCTCCCGGTACCTGGGTATCCGCCATCTATCTGACTTACGGTCCGCGGTATCCTGTGCCGCAGTACCGGCGCAGATCCACCGGCAGCTGCAGTGCCCGGCGCACATTACCCAGCTCGGTATTCCTGCGGCGGGTTACAGATACTCCCCTTACACATATAATCCGTACAACTATCCCCCTCCTCCTCCTCCACCACCCCCCAGGCCGCTGGTGGATCTTCAGGAGACTCTGGCCTCCTGGTGGGCTGAGGCCAAGGCTCAGCTCACCAAGGAAGTCGAGAGCCGCTTCACGGCGACGGTGCCACCTCCGGCTCCCTACGTGGCACACTCCCTCTTCGCCTCCGGATTCCCGAGCTCTCCCCTCATTTGAAACTGCCCAGACAGAGCTCCGGCAGAGCGCCCCCGCGCTCCAGAACTCCAGACTCCCCGGAGCCAACTCCCCCCTCTCCGGGGCAGCCCAAGTGCAGTGGCCAACCGCAACAAGTCCCAATACAGCAAGACTTCATGGTGTTTGAAAGATATGTTGCTTGGGCCAAGAAATCTTGGCTTGGACCAGACTTCAGTACTTTCACTTTGTCTCTCTGATCACACATAGATTGAAGTGGTCACCTCCGCTAAGTGCTGGGGTCCACTTTGGCCAAGATGTCTCATTTAAAACTCACATTAGTTACTTAACCAAAACTGTTAAACTGTCACCAAGCAGGAAAGGGATCTTGGGGTTATCATCTCTGATGACCTCAAGGCAGGGAAACAGTGGGACAAGGCAGCAGGTAAAGCAAATAGGATGCTGGGATGCATAGGCAGGGGCATCACCAGCAGGAAAAGGGAGGTCATAATTCCACTATGGAAGACACTAGTGGGGCTGCACCTGGAGTACACTGTGCAGTTCTGGAGACCTTACCAACGTAAGGACATAGACAGGGTAGAGAAGGTAAGAGGAGGGCAACAAAGATGGTGTATGGATTGCATCACAAGTCCTGTGAGGACAGGTTGAAGGCACTGAACATGTACTCCCTGGAGGAGAGGAGGGAGAGAGGGGATATGATAGAGACATACAGGTATCTTACATGGATGAACAGGGTGCAGGAATGCACTATTTTTAAGTGAAAAATATGTTCCAGGACTAGAGGGCATGGGATGAAGTTGGAGGGAGGACGATTCAGAGGAAACGTGAGGAAGAATTTCTTCACAGAATGGGTGGTGGACAAAGGGAACACCCTGCCAGAGGAAGTGGTGGGGGCTGAAACAATCACGGGATTTAAGATTGCATGGGATAGACATAAAGGAATTCTGGAGGTTAGGGGTAAGGGACAACAGACTTTTTGGAAAACATAAACTGAACTTAGAAACTTAAATGGGCAGACTGGGTGGGCTATAGGCCCTTATCTGCTGACACTGTCTATGTATCGATGTATATATGTTAATGAAAAACTAGGCTTAATGTACCAGCTCAGTCCCTTCCTCACCTCAGAATCCTGGACTAGAAATGTTCAAAGTACCCTCCTCCTTACCCTTCTCCATTTGGCACCCATGCTACACTGATTCAGGAGAAGGGAACTACAGATGATCAGGTCCCTCTATTACAGGATAGGCAGGTTTGCCAAATAAGCCCAGTCCCATGGCCACCATTGTCTACTCCTGAAGCCCTTTAGGTGGCCGTCACTTGAAAAGAAACTGAACTACTGATCTCTGTGCCTTGCCTTCAGAAAAATGCAGGATTGTGCCTACCACTCACCTTCAAATATGCTGCAACCAAAGCTATGTAGCTCATCCATGAGGTCCTCGCAAATCAATCGGCTCTAGGTGCCTAGAGTTAGGACCTCCAATGGAACATGACCCTTCTCCATATCCATCCCCTACCCATGAAACTCACTCCATTCTTGTATCCTATCATGTTCTTCCATGAGAGGCTTCAGAAAGCAACTCGTCACACCTGAGGGGGGTACTCTACCCAGTTTCTGATAACAGAATTGGATACAAGAAACAATCCACCTTGCAGCTGTTCTCTTAGTGGCAGGTTTCCCTTTGCCAACCTCGCCATAGGTAAGAAAGAGTTGGAGGGAATCGAACCTATGACCTCTGGTGCGCTCTAAATAGTAGCTTAAGGCTCTTTTGACATCCAAGCTGTGCAGTCTCCTCTCACCTGAGGAAGAATGCTCAGTGAAAAATACTGGGAGAGAAGATAGATTGATTCAGGTGGAAATCAGAAACCACCTTAGGCAAAACTTTCTATTAGTCCTAAGGACTACCTTATCTCTGTGGAAAGAGATAAAATCTTCTTCCACTGACAGGGCCTGTAGCTCACTTATCGTCTGGCAGAGGTGATAGCTACTAGGAAAAGCAGTTTTCCAAGTTAAATACTTGAGCTCTGCAGAAGACAGAGGCTCAAAGGGGGGTTGCATTAACTGAGCAATGCAAATATTCAGGTCCCAGGCGGGAGCTGGTTCCCGAAAAGGAGGGTTAGTATGAAGTAACCCTTTAAAAAACTTGGAGAACACCGGGTGAGAAGAAAGGGAGGCAGGTTTCCCTGCTGACACAAAAGCAGAGACAGCTGCCAGATGAACCTTCAGGGTAGCTGGTCTAAGGCCTAGGGAATTCAGATGGACCAAATAGTCCAGTAGAATGGGAAGATCAGCAGATTCTGGGATAATCTGCCTCTCAGAGCACCAGATGGAAAACCTCTTCCACTTAGAATTATAAGTGGCCCTAGTGGAAGGCTTCCTTGAAGCCTTTAAAATATCCATGACACCTTGAGAAAGGTGTAAGTCAGCAAATTCTAGCTCCTCAAGAGCCAAGCCTTGAGGTGGAGGGATTTGAGGTCCGGATACCACACTCTCTCCTGTGCACAGGCCAGTAAGTCGTGGACTCTGGGCAGGCTCAGGGCAGGGTGGACTGCCAAAGGACAGGAGCAGAGGGTACCAGGGCTGTCTGGCCCAATCTGGGGCAATCAGAATCACTCTGCAAGGTTGAGATCTGATTTTTACTAGTACCCTGAAAAGGAGAGGAAAGGGGGGAAAGGCATACAGGAACTTCCCTTTCCAGTCCAACAGAAAGGTGTCCAGAGGGACTGAGCCCAGAACTGGAGGCCTGCAACAGAAAAGAGGAAGTTGGTGGTTGTCTGGGGCTGCGAAAAGATCTATCTGAGGAGTGCCCCATCTGGCAAAGACAGACCCCAGCACTTGTGGATTCAGAGCCCATTCGTGATGGCCCTGAGAAATTCTGCTGAGGGCGTCCGCCAGGACATTGTCCTTCCCTGGGAGATGAACCGCTATCAGGGAGGTGTTCAGGGAGTAAGCCAGAGACCACAACTTCATTGCTTCGGTGCACAAGGCTGAAGACCGAGTGCCCCCTTGCTTGTTGATGTACCACATTGTGGTGGTATTGTCTGTCCTGACTTGAACCACTTTGTTCTGGACAGAATCTGAAAACACCCCGAAGAGCTAAAAAGACAGCTCTGAGTTCCAAAAGATTGATGTGGAGCAGAGACTCCTGAGGAGACCATACCCCCTGAGTGGCAAGGTCGCCCAGGTGAGCCCCCCACCCTAACAGGGAGGCATCCGTGGTGAGGGTGAGGGAGTGAGAAATGGGAATGAAGGGAACCCCCTGTCTTAAATTGCTCTGGACCTGCCACCAGTGGAGGGCTAGGATCAGAGTTTGAGTAACTGGGACCAACTTGGTAAGGGGGTCCTTCCTTTGAGACCAATAGGCCCTCAAATGGAACTGAATGTCCCTCATCTGGAATCTTGCTCCCTGCACGACAGCTGTGGAAGCAGCCATGTGCCGAGGTTGCAGAAAATGCCTTGCTGGTCGAGACCCACTGAAGTAAAAAAGGATGCCAGGCGATGAGTCTGTCCACCCTTTCCGAGGGAAGAAAAAGCCCTGGCTAACCTTGTGTTCAATTCTGCGCCTATGAAAGTTAGGACCTGAACTGGTTCCAGAACTGACTTTGGAAAGTTTAGCAGGAATCCCAGGGAAGTGAAGCTGCTGGGTGACTTGCAAGTGGATTTCACCTGACCTGGAGACTGACCCACAATGAGCCAGTCGTCCAGGTAGGGAAACACAGCAACCCCTTGCCTTCTTAAGAGAGCCACTACTACAGCGACATTTTGTGAATACCCTTGCGAGAGGTAAGGTCAAGGGCATTGCCCTGAACTGGTAGTGGCCTGAGGGCAGTTCGAACCTGAGGTACTTTTCGTGGAGAAGGCCTGATCAGAACATGAAAATAGGCATCCTTGAGGTCCAGGGAAGCTAGCCAGTCCCTGGCCTTAGGGAAGGCAATATCATTGCCAGAGTCAACATTTTGAACTTTGGTTTCAACAGATGCTTGTTCAAGTATCTTAAATCTAGAATGGCGCCATTCTCCTGTCTTTGGGTAAGAAAGTATCTTGAATAAAGCCCCTTGCCCTGATGGCAAGGAGGAACCCTTTCCACTGCTTTGCAGTCCAGCAGACAGAAACCTCTGCTTCAAAGCAAGGGCTTCTGAAGGATTTGCAGGTGGAAAATGCCTGGCTCTCATCTTTGGAAAGTGTTTGAAGCTGAGAACCAGACCCTGGCCTATTACCTCAGAACCCATCTGTCCGTGAATTAGGGACAGCCAGTTCCGGCTGAAATAGGCCAACCTGCCCCCACTGGTACAGGAGAATCGGCCCTGGACACCCCATCAAGGTGCCTGCTTAGCAGCAGCCTTAGGCTGAGGGAGGGGCGGTCTACTTGTGCCACGTCTACCCTGCCTCTGAAGAAACCCTCTCTGAGACAGCAGAGGAGGCTTGAAAATGGTAAAAGGCCTGGAAAGGGCCTGCCCCTACCTCTGGGAGCATGCCTTTGTGGCATGGCATGCTTCTCTCTTAGCCTGGGCACTTTGTAGGTAGTTCTGTATTCATCCATCTTTTCATATAGTTTTCTGTTTGCTCCCCAAAAGAGAATTTCCCACTACAGGAAAATCCATAGCCTTTGACTGGGTATCTTGGGACAGATTAGTGCATCTGAGCCATGCCAACCTACGGGAAGCTACAGAAGTGGCCATGACCCTAGAAGAAACATCATTAACATCAACAGCAGTATGAAATTGAACTTTAGAGGCTTCAATGCCATCAGCAGCCACCTGTTCAACTCACTAGCCAGCTGGCCATGGGCCTGCTTGGCTAACTGCAATACTGTGTCCCACCTAGATTTCTGATATCTAGCTACATAAGCCATATAATTTGCCTGCCTGAGTCCCAAAGAAGCTGCCATATACTGTTTCTTCGCCATGGCATCAATCTTCCTGGAATCCTTATCAGGAGGATGTGAGGCCAGAGGAATATTAGCCTTGTCACAGGCTGCAGCTTGTACCACACCTACATGACTACACTGCTCAGTAAGGAAGTCTGTATCCGAGCCTGACAAAGTATACTTCTGTCCATTTTTTATCTACAGGAGGGACAGAATGAGGATTTTTAAAATCTTTGTTGTTTGCTTCCTAAATGACTTATGCAAAGGAATAGACAACCTCCTAGACTCTGGAATATCCATCATTTCCACATAATCAGGCTCCTCTTGCTCATCCACAGCCTCCTCTAAAGGAAGCTGGATGGTTTCTGCAACCTTTTTGTAAAAAATAAAGAAAGAAGGGGACTCAGACAGAATAGGAGGAGATTCTAAAGGTCTGTCTGGAGAAATGTCCGGTTCAATGGGCACGTCCAGACCCCCCCAGCCACACATATATTGATCAAATTCCTCCTCCCCCTCCTGTGGTTCATAAAAATCCTCAACTTCAAAATCCTGAACCACTGGGACTGAACGAACCAACCTTTTACCAGCTGTTGGTGGTTCTACAGATCCCTGAGACAGTGACTGGACAATCTGAATGGCTTTAGCTATCTCTGCAGCAGTTGGAGACACAATTTTGGACTCCAGACCTACTGATTTCCTTGTCTTTTTACTTGGGACTGGTTCCTCTGAACCAGCCTTCCTTTTGCCCGAGGAAGTCTCGCCCTGGTCAGAGGGCACTCCCTCTGGTCCAGTGGGTACTGGACCGGCTGGCCATCCTGGTCAGCGGACTTTTTGGCCTTCGCCCCTGAGCGGCCCAATCTCTTCTCCAGGGTGGCTGCAGGAAATTTTTACACACCTGGCAGTCTGACAGGAGGTGGTCAGCCCTCAGACAATAAACACAAGTGGTGTGTGGGTCAGCCTTGGCAAGGCGTCCCCACAGACATCACAGTGTTGAAACCCAGTGGGCCGGTTTTCTTTTGGGTTTCTCAGACATAATGCCAGCCTAACCAAAACTTGCCATTTTGATGGCAGTGCCAGGCAAGACACCCTTATCGGTTCCTAACCGTGTCACGGGTATTTGAAAAAACGTTATAATTCCGTTTTTTTTAGAACCGATAAGAACCGGGAACCGCACTCTAAAACCCACTGTACACTTTTAAAATGCAGAAAAAACCAACAGATCGGTTCAAAACCGAACCGATAATTAATTTTCCACACAGACTTAAATTTTAGTACTTACGGTTACCAGATAGAGCTTTAAAACCGAAATGCGGTAAAAATAATAACTTTTGCCGGTTCAAATGAACCGAAAAATACTCGCTTGAACCGAGAATGAACCGAGCTGAAGGAGCTGATCTCCGGAGCGACTGTTCAGTGAAGCGGAGTAAAGAATCTGACAGTTTCATTTGAAACTGCCAGATAGAGCTTTGGGCACAGCACCCTCGCGCTGTAGAACTCCAGATCTTCTGGAGTTAACTCCTTCCTCTCCGGGGCAGTTCAGCTGCAGTGGCTGACTGCTATTGTTATAATATAGCAAGACTTCATGGTGTTTGAAAAGGAATAAGCCGATGGAGAAAGGACAGAGGAGATAAGAGCATTCCTAACCTAGGGATCGCAGGGCCTCCTTACCTGGGCGACTCTAGGAGGAGAGAGAAGGAAGGAATGGGAAAGAAAGAAGAAGAAGAAGAAGAAGAGAAGAGAAAGATGGGATGTTGAAGGGACCAGAATGCCCATCGAGCATAGTTAGCTGAAAGCTTAAGGCTCGATTAGCAGGGAAGCAAGAATCCCCGGTGATAGAGCTGAAGAGAAGGTTCACCAAACCCGCTAGACAGACTCAGGAGGGCATAGTCCTCGTCCTCAACATGCCATGGTCCTTGATTCCCACTTCGGGCTCCTGACCGAGAAAAGGCCTTTAACTGGAGGACACCCGAGTAGGAAAGGAAAAATCCCAGGCAGCATGTAAGAGCTGCTCAAGGGTTTAGAAATGGAAAATCTAGGCCTTTCAGGCGGTTTATAGGTATTGAAATGGAACTCAGTCGGACTTGCCAAGGCAGGGCCAGAGGCTTGGGCTGGCGAAGATTGGTCATGGTCAGCACTGCTACTCTGCAAAACTGTCCAGGAAGGACACTTGAAGGGAAAAACAATCATCAATATTATTATAAGAAAGAATTTTCTTTGCCTTTTTTTTTTTTTGATGGAGCATAACTTGCAGGCTTAGGAGCATGACCCTAAAAGCCAGAGATTGCCTTACAGCAGTCGGAGAGAGTTCCCTCAGTTTTTTCCCTTTTTTTTTTTGAAGGAAAAATAATCGTACCCGTTCCTCTGCTCTGCAAGGCAAGAATAAGGGGGTTTGTGATTCTAGGGCTTAACAGCTGGTAGCAGGGAATTGCGGGATTAAAACTGTATAGACAGAGTCAGGCAAAACCCTCAGAAGTATCTCGCCAGAAGGTATGGCAAGAGATAGTTGTGCAGCCTGATCACCACACACCGCAATTCTAGGAAAACGCCCAAGAATCTTAGAGTAAATAATTTTTCTGGATAGAAATAAGGCCCCCAAAAATATATATATATTTCTTTTCTTTTGAAAAATTGAGTAATTTTTCCTCTTTTTTTTTTTTTTTTTTGCAGAGAGAGGACACGGAGGGAGAAGCCACAGGAGGAGGCCACTGAGGGGATGGTGGGTGGGGTAAGTAATGAATGGTGAAGATACAAGAGAAGATCAAAGATTACGGTGAGTGCGTAATTTTCATATCTTCCTTGTCAATCTTCACCATTCATTACTTCCTGGTGAGTAAGCCCTCTCCGGCGGGGAGAAGGTAATACCCTGAGGAACAAGACCCCCAGCCTCCTGTTGGTGAGAAACAGAAGGAGAAGACCAGGCTTATTCAGAAAAGCCTAAGTGGGAGAAGAGCTAGGAGGTGCCTCCGAGGGCGAGGAGATGGAGAGAGCCCTGCAAAAGTCTCCTAGCTCTAGAGGAGAAGAGGCGGGTCCCCGGAGCGGGCGAATCACCTCGCCGGGTCAGGGTGACAACCTAGAGAGATGAAGCCATGCTGTCCGCCTGATGCAGATTGCTGTCCCCGCAAGCCTGGAAGCCACCTCATTGGCGTCGTAAGATGCCCTTGCATGGTGTCTTGCCAGCTCCAGGCCTACCGCGGAGAGGGCAACGGCTTGTCTGGTTTGCTCCATATCAGGCATTGATGCGAACAGCTGGGACATCATCGACCACAAATGCCGGTTGTAGGCAGCGTGGTGAGCCTGATGAGATGCGATACAGGCAACCGCACGAGAAGAATACTCTTCGCCAACGGTCAAACTGGAGAGAGTCCGGATCCGTGGATGGCACTGCGCCTGGGCAGCGGCGCCGGAAGGAGTGTCCAGGGAGACCAAACCAGAGGGGTTGGGAAGGGTACCTAGGGCTCTGAGGTGCACAATACCTACGCTGACAGTCAGCCGGGGCTGGAGAAGAAGCGGCTGGGGACTGCCAGGACCGGACAGGCGCCTCCTGGAAGGGATAGGCCAGGATGGTACCACAATGCTGGGCACTGAATTCACCGAGGAATTCCGCGTCTCCGTTCGGTATTGTCTCCAACATAGGAACCAAGATCCTCACCATCCTCGAAAGGAAACGCTGATATTCCATGAAATCAGCATCGGAGGAGAAATGAGCAGGGGTTCCTCTCCCTCTCAGAGGAGAGCGAGGATGATGAGGGCTGGAATGTCCAGAGGACTCTTGCGCGTGGGGAGAGTTGAAAGACCCGCTCATGCATGCATCTAACATATGAGGGAAGGCCGCGCAGAACCCTGAACTGCTCCCAGGATAACGGACCCGTGGGACCGACATGGCCTGGGAGGCGAAGTGTGGAGGCAGAGAAATGGGAGAGGGGCACCTCCGAAGGCAACAGCTCTCTGCCGGGGCTCTGGAATCAGGAGGCGGAGCCCTAGCTGGAGGGTCCCGGACAACAGACCAGGCACGCAAGCGGAACTCTGGGAAGTGGAGCCTGGAAGAGCCCAGGGGGAGAACCTCCCCTGTGACGACGTCGGGACTGCATGGATCCAGAAGGGCAGCCCGCAAGAACGCCGCTGGAGGGCACCCTAGAGCCCCGGCGGGAGGGGCGGGGTTCGGCACTACGGCTCCTGGCCACCCCCGAGGTGGCCAAAGAAGACCGAGCGCCAGACCCTCTGCCCCTCAACCCCTCGGACTCTGAGAGGGCCCTCCTCCTCGACAGCAGCGTCCCCCTGTCTCCAGAGGGGGCAACAGCACCCGGGGGTAGCTGTCACCGGCCCTCAAGAGGGAGCCTCCCCTCCGTCACCCCCGCCTGCCCCTGGGACCCCGGCCACTCCCAGCGGGGGCCCTCAGGAGGCAGCGGAAGGGGGACAGAGGAGGGGCCTGCTGCGCGCCTGGTACCTCTAGCCACGGGGACCCAGACCCGAAGAGTGGGGTGCCAGGATGGGTCCACGTCTGAGTCATCATCCTCCGAGGAGGGCGAGACCAGCTGGACCTCAATGCTAGCCACCCCAGGGTCCCAGAGGCCACCGGCGCAAGCAGCACCCGGTACCAGCGGCGCTCGCCCCCAATGCCGGCAGCAGCCAGGCCCGACTCCCAACCCCCACAGGCGCCCGGCAGGACAAAGCGGCACCGCTCCCGGTGCTGAAACCGACCCAGCGCAGCGAGGAGGCAAGAACCAGGCCCACGGCGCGCCAGCGGTGCCGGGAGGCGGGCGGCGCCGCTGACAGCGCCAGCTGGCCATCGGCGCCGTGAATGGCGCCGAGCCCAAGCAGCACCGCCATGATCACCGGCACCGCGGACGCCCGGGATCAACGGCGCCTCGATCATAGCGCGCCTTGACGGCCGGGATCAAATTGTGCGGGAATGGCGCCGCCGATCACCGGCACGAAGCGGCGTCGGTCACGGTGCCAGGCCCAAAGTCGAGGGCCTCGACACAGGGAGCCTGCACCTCCGAGGAGGTGACTGAGGTGGGGTCGGCGTCACGGCCCGGGAGGGACTACGGCGCTCCCGACACATAGAAGGGCCTCCTCCTCGGCAAGAAAAGGCGAGGGAGACCCCCTCCTCCTCGGACCATATAGGCCGGGAGGGACCGAAAGGCTAGAGACCTCACCTGAGAATCCCTTGGCGCGTCTCCCGAAGGTCGGCGAGGTCTTACCCGAGCTTAGCAGCAGCGGACTTCGAGGACCACGGCGGTCCATAGAAATAGGCGTCGCACAAATCCATGTCATGGTTGGGTCCCAGGCAATGAAGACAAGCGTCATGCCGGTCCGAGGCGAGATGCCGGCCACAGGAGCACCGACGCGCAAGGCGGCCCGTCTTAGAAAACACTTAGCTCGGAACCGGACATAACGCGAAACTAATGAGGAAAAACAGTGGAAAACACACCGGGCGCCTTTAGAAAGAAGGAACAGTCTTACGGTTGGCGTCAGTGTGTGGAAAAAAGAGTCGCTGACACAGTCGAAAATACAAGCGCTCCGTGAGCAGGTGCTGCCTCGATGGCGGAGAAACAGAACTGAGTTGGAGGAGGTCGGTCGCTACTAACGGCTGCCCTCGCGCGCGACGTCACTCTCGAGGGCGGTGCCATTGGTGCAAGCTTTTTAAAAAAAAAAAAAAAGCTCCCGTGACGAGTGCGCGCCTCCGGCTTACACCCAGGAAGTAATGAATGGTGAAGATTGACAAGGAAAGATTAGACAGCCTCCTAGACTCTGGGATATCCATCATTTCTACAAAGTCAGGCTCCTCTTGATCATCCACAGCTTCCTCCAAAGGGAGCTGGAAGGTTTCAGCCACTTTTTTATAAAACATAAAATGAGAAGGGGACTCAGAAAGCCTAGGAGGAGACACTCCTGAAGGTCTGTCTGGGGAGATGTCCGGGTCAATGGGCACATCCAGACTTTCAAATCCACATTCACTCTCCTCATACTCCTCTTCCCCTCCTCCAGTTCATAATATTCCTCATCATCATACTCTTGAACCGGTGGAACGGCAGACTGGAGCTTACCTGATGGTGCCGGTTCGGTCGAGACGAGCGACTGACAATTTTAATCGCTTTGGCTATTTCTTCAGCGGTTGGAAGAAAGTTTTGGCTCCACACCAGCTGATTTCCTAGTCCTTTTTGCTGGAACCGACTCCTCGGAGTCGGATCTCCTTTTGCCCGAGGAAGTCTCGCCCTGGTCAAAGGGCACTCCCTTCGGTTCGGTTGGAACCGAACCGGGCTGGCCATCCGGTTCAGCGGACTTTTTGGCCTCCCTTTCCCTGAGCCTACTAACTCTCTTTTCCAGGGCAGCTGCAGGAAAATTTTTTGAAAATCTGGCAGTCTGCATTGAGGTGGTCAAACCCCAGACAAACACAGGTGGTGTGGGGGTCAGCCTTGGCAAAGACTTCCCCACACACACACTACAGTGTTGAAACCCAGTGGGCCCGGTTTTTCTTTTGGGTTTCTCAGACATAGTGCCAGTCCTATCCAAACTTACCCTTTAATGGCAATCCGACAGGCAAGACCCTCTTATCGGTTCCTAACCGTGTCACGGGTCGTGGAAAAAAACGTAATAAAATCTGTTTTTTTTAGAACCGATAAGAATCAGTAACCACACTCTAAAAGTACAATTTAAGATTTTTTAAACAACTTGATCGGTTCAAACCGAACCGATGAACCGTTTACAAGTTCCACACAGAATAGAGTAAAATATAACCTATCTAGTACTCACAAATACCACAGACAGAGACTGAACCGACAGGTTACGGTTTAATTTCGGTTGAAAACCGAGAAAATGGCACTTTAACCGACAAAACGAACCGAGCAGAAGGAGAAATCTCCAGAGCGACAGTTCAGTGAGGCGGAGTAAAGAATCTGACAGTTTGAGTTTGAAGAACAACAGACAGAGTCTCAACAGAGCTCGAGCTCAGCGTTCCATGCCTGGCATGGAAAGTTAACTCTTTCATCTCCGGGGCAGTTCGAAGATTGGGACTCACTGCATATGTCAGAATATAGCAAGACTTCATGTTGTTTGAATGATATCTCTGCCTGTTGTATTTTGAACTGCAACTGTCAGATCTTTAAGAGCAAAACTCACTAGGTGTTCTGTGTGGAAACTGTAACATTTTTACTAGCCAACTGGCAGAAAAATAATCTTTTGGGTTCCCAAAGGAAGACTCAAATCAGGAAACCCAAAAAACAAAAACCAATAAAACTGAAATAACACATCACCCCATGAGTAACAGAGGGTGTAAGGGGGCACCCCTGGCGTGCCAACACTGAGCTTGCCCACCCACATACCAAAGAATCCAGGTTCTGAGAGGGGAGGCAGTGGGGAGGTCAGAATACAGCAAGACTCCACTAGAAGAAACATAATTACTACGATGATCAATTTTTTCTTCAAACAACATGAAGTCTTGCTGTATTCTGACAAGTGCAGACTACCAAGCAGTACCTCCATGGAGGAGGGACAGAACCTACTTTGGGAATAGGCTCTGAAGTACTGCTGTGCCAAACCAAGCATCACTCCTAGCCTGGATATCCAGAGAGTAATGCCTGGTAAAGGTATGTACTGTTTTCCAGGTGGCTGCTTGACAGGTTTCTAAGAGAGGGATATCCCTGGCAGCAGCCATGGAAGCAGCTGTACCTCTTGTAGAGTGAGCCCTCAGGCCTGAGGGTGGAATCTTTCCCAGTTTCTCATAACAGAATTGTATACAAGACACAATGCACCTGTCAATAGTTCTCTTGGTGGCAGGTTTGCCCTTTCCTACCTCTCCATAAGTGAAGAAGAACTGGAGGTAATCAAACCTGTGACCCTTGGTATGCTCCATGTAGTAGCTAAGGGCTCTTTTTACATCCAAACTGTGTAGCCTCCTCTCCCCTGAAGAAGAATGATCAATGAAGTAAACAGGGACAGACATAGACTGATTCAGGTGGAAATCTGAAAACACTTTAGGCAAGAACTTTCTGTTAGTTCTAAGGACCACTTTATCTCTGTGAAAAGAGACGAAATCAGGTTCCATTGACAGGGCTTGCAATTCACTGATACGTCTAGCAGAAGTAATGGCTACTGAAAACACAGTTTTCCAAGTCAAGTACTTAAGCTCTGCTCAGGACAAAGGCTCAAAAGGGGGTTGCATAAGCTGAGCAATTCAAACATTAAGATCCCAAGCAGGAGCAGGCTCCCTAAAGGGGGGGTTGGTATGAAGCAATCCCTTGAAAAACTTACAGAATACAGGGTGGGATGACAGTGAGGAAGACTTGCCCACTGACAGGAAAGCAGAAACAGCAGACAAGTGTACCCTGAGAGTATGAGGCCCAGGCTATTAAGATGGACCATATAATCCAAAACTAGGCAATTTAGCAGCATCTGGGGAGATATGCCTCTTGGAACACCAAATGCTGAATCTCTTCCATTTGGAGTTATGAGTCTATCTGGTGGATGGCTTTCGAGAAGCTTTGAGAATATCCAGAACTCCGAGACAGATGCAAATCTGCAAACTCTAACTCTTCAAAAGCCATGCCTTGAGATTGAGAGACTGAAGATTAGGGCACCAAATCCTCCCCTGAGACGAGGTTAACAGGTAGTAATTCCTGGGAAGAGACAGGGGAAGATGGACTGCTAGGGACAGCAACAAGGGGTACCAAGGCTGCCTGGCCCAGTCTGGAGCAATCAGAAGAAAAAATTACTCACCTTAGTAATGTTGTTTCTTCTAATGGAGTCTTGCTGTATTCTGACAAATTGCAGTGAGGTCCAACCTTCGAACTGCCCTGGAGATGAAAGAGTTAACTTTCCATGCCAGGCATGGGACGCTGAGCTCGAGCTCAGTTGAGACTCTGTCTGTTGCTGTTTGAACTCAAACCGTCAGATCTTTACGAGCTATACTCACTGAGTGTCCTGTGTGGAAGCTGTAAACCTACACTAGCCAACTGGCTACTAAATATAATAAACAGATTTTTTGGTCCCAAAACAGACTCAAGTCAGGAAACCCAAAAAATGAAACAAACACAACACCCACTCACCCAAAGTAAAGGGGGTGATAAATAAAGGGTGGGGCACCTCTTGAGTACCAACACTGCTACTGCCCACCCACATCCCAAAACAAAGGTTCTGAGAGGGGAGGCGGGGGGAGGTCAGAATACAGCAAGACTCCATTAGAAGAAACAACATTACTAAGGTGAGTAATTTTTTCTTCAAACAACATGAAGTCTTGCTGTATTCTGACAAATTGCAGACTACCAAGCAGTACCTCCATGGAGGAGCGACAGAACCTACCTAGGAAATGGGCTCTGGAGCACTGCTGTGCCAAACCGAGCATCACTCCTAGCCTGGATATCCAGAGAGTAATGCTTGGTAAAAGTGTGTACTGTTTTCCAGGTAGCTGCTTGACATATACTAACATACTAACATACTAAAATGCCAGCAGAATAGGCCTAATGGTCTTTCGTGTCTGCTCGTTTGGTCAGCCCCCACCCTGGGTGCTGACCTTGCTGTCCCCCTCGCCTTCTCTGGCTTCTCCCTTCCCAGTTCCGGATATTCTTGCTGCATTGGATTTTGCTTCTTGAACCCTTCCCCTGTACCTGTCCCACCCCCTCTTGAACCCCTCCACTGTCTCTGCCTCCACCAGCCCCCTAGGTAGTGCATTCCATGGCTCTACCACCCTCTCAGTGAAGTAGCACCTCCTCCTTTCTCCCCTGAATCTTCCCCCCTCCAGCTTCCACCCATGCCCTCTAGTGGCCCCTTCCTCCTTCCTTCGAAGCACCCTCACTGTTCCTCCCCTATTTACCCTCTTCATGTACCTGAAGACCTCTATCATGTCCCCGGTCCCTCTCTCTTCCAAAGTGTACATATTTAGCTCTTGAGCTCTCCTCATAGGTCCTGTCCCCCAGCCGCAAATCATTTTGGTTGCCCTCCTCTGGACCCTCTCCAGGAGGTTAATGTCCCTCTTTAAAGTGCGGCCTCCAAAACTGCCGCAATACTCAGGTGCGGCCTCACCAAGCAGTTATACAGAGGAGTATCACTTCCCTCCTTCTGAGGTGATCCCCTAGCGATGCATCCCAGCATCCTGTTGGCCTTGGCTGCTGCCCTCCTACAAGTCTCAGAGTTGTTCATCTTGACATCCACCACCACCCCCAGGTCCTCTCAGCCACTGAGACTTGTAGTATTCCCAGGGTGTACACTTGGCCTGGGTTTCTGGCCCCAGGTGGAGTACCTTGCATTTCCCATTAAACCTCAGCTTCCACTTTCTAGACCATCTTTCCAGAGCCTCCAGGGCCACCTCCCTCCTCCCCATCCACCACCGCCCAGTTCTCGAGTCATCTGCAAAGAGACTCATCTCACTCCTGATTCCTGTCCCATGTCAGATACGTAGGCGCTGAACAGAAGGGGCCCAAGGACTGATCCTGTGGGACCCCACTAATGACCCTCCTTGGGAAGAGACTATCCACCAACTCCGACCCTCTGGGTCCGGTCCTGGAGCCAGTTGCTCTATCCATCGGATCATCTGGTTTCCACCCCCATTTCTCCTAGTTTATCCAACAGGCCCACGTGGGGAACAGAGTCAAATGCCTTGCTGAAGTCTAGAAAGAGGACATCCACTGGTCTACCAGGTCCAAGGCACTTGTCACCCAGTCATAGAACTCCACCAGGTTTGTCTGACACGATATCCCGGATGAATCCATGCTGTCTATCGTCCAGGCACCCTGACTTATCCAGGTCCCCCTAGCCTCTCCTTGACAATGCCCTCCATCACCTTGCCCACCACTGATGTCAGGCTGACAGGCCTGTAGTTCCCTGCCACCTCCCTTGATCCCCCCTTGTGGATAGGCACTACATGCGCCACCTTCCAGTCTTGGGGCACCCACCCTGTCCTCAGAGAGATGGTGAAAAGCTCTGCCAGGGGTTTCGCCAGGACATCTGCAAGTTCCTTCAGCACTCTAGGATGTAATTTATCCGGCCCGGTGCTTTCTCCGTCTTAAAGGGAGCTGAGGTTTCCTCACTCTCTCTGCTGTGATTTCCACTTCCAGTACCTCTTCTCCTGCTTAGCCCTCCCCACCTGCCAGTGAAGCCCCCTCTCCCCAGACCTGCCCGGTATTGAGGCCCCCTTCCTCATTATCTCTGTCTCCTCCATGTATGATGCAGCATCCCCATTTTCCCTGGTGAAAACTGAGGTGAAGTACTCATTTAGTACCTCAGCCTGCTCCTCTGGGTCTTGTGCCCATCTCTTCCCTGATTTAATCCTGCTAATCTGCCCTTCACCCTTTGTCTTTCCCCAATGTATCTAAAGAACCCCTTTTGCCTCTCCTAATTTCCCTGGCCAGGTTCTGCTCCTTCCTGTCCTTAGCCACCTCACCACTCTAGTGGCCCTTCTAGCCATCAGCTCATACTCCCCCGATCCCTTTCCTCCTTGAGCACTTGCATTTCTTATAGGCTGCTTCTCATCCCCACACCACCTCCTGGACCTCCTGGTCCACCAACAGGGTTTTTGGGCCCTACCGCATTTCGTCTTACTCTTGCAAAGGTGCTGGTAGCATCCTGCACCCTCTCCTGATGATTTCCACCTACTATCAGCGTCCATGTCTGACCCAATCCCATCCAAATGCTCCTTAGGATCCTTCCCATTTCCTTAAATCCACCCCCTGAAGTCGGTTACTTCCGCCTTTGTGCAGCCTTCTACCCTCCTAGGTCCAGGCAGAACCAGACCGTGGCATGGTCACTCCCGCCAATGGGTCCCTTACCTCCAGGCCCCCAATCTGGTCACTGTCTGCCAGGACCACATCCAGTACCGTGCCTCCTGGTCGGTTCCCTCACCTGCTGAGTTAGGAGCAGCGTCTTGAAAGACATCCAACAACCTCTGTTCCCTGGTCACAGAGGATGTCATAGTCTCCCAGTCTGTTCCTGGCATGTTTAAGTCCCCTAACACCACCACCTTTCCTCTGCCCAGTCTGCAGTGTCTCCTAACATCTTCCACCAGACTGTCCTCCAGCTCCTCCGCCTGGGGCCGTATACACCACTCCTATTTTACTCTCTTGCCCCCCTTGTTATCAAGGTGACCCAAATCGCCTCCACGGTTCCTCCGCCTCCTACTCCCCTATGCCAATGCAGTTTTTACTATCGTTTCTACCCTCCTCCCTTCCCTCCCCGTCCTTCCTGAACATAGTGTAACCCTCCAGGTTCAGGTCCCAGTCATGTCTTGCAGTGGCCCAAGTCTCAGTGACCGCTGCACATCCACTGCTCCCTCAGTTAACATCGCCTGGAGCTCAGGCATTTTATTGCCCAAGCTTCCTGGCATTTAGCAGGACTACCTTCCACCCTTTCCCTAGTTCCATTTCCCCTGCTTGTGTTCCTTGGGATTCTGTTTTCTCCTGGTCTGCACTTTGCCAGTTGGTCTTTTCCTGCAATCCTCCTGGTCCCCAGGGGGTGGAGACAGAGTCCTCCTTTCGGCATCCCTTGACTGCCTTTTCTCCCATCCACCCCCTTCACAAGTTTAAACCCCACTTTTCACCAATGAACTCCTCTATTTTCAACTTGATTCCCTCCCTCCAAATTGAGATGTAGTCTGTCTCTAGCATACAGCTCCTTATCCTCCCAGGTCTCCCCCAATCCCCCATCAACCCATACCCTCTGGCCTCACACCACTCCCTGAGCCACTGGTTTATCTCCCAATTTTTCTTTTGTGTTCCCCACTAGCCCTTAGCACTGGCAGGATTTCTGAGAAGGACTGTGCATCCTATGTCATGACAGACCCTGGCGAGCTCCTGAATCTTGCCTGTATCTCTAGCTCGCTATTTCCTCAATGTCATTTGTGCCCAGGTGGACCAGTATGTCTGGGGAACCCCACAGTCCTTGCCAGCTGATATACCCTCGTGCTTAGCCCTGTGCACCGTTAGTCCAGGAAGCATCTTGTTCTAATTGGCCAGGCTTCTCCTCCCTATCCATTTGATACCCTGATCATAGAATCCCCAGCAGGAGCACTCTGACCACCCTTTTCCTCCATTCCCCTTCCATGTCCCTCATCCTTTCTACCGCCCTTCCACCCAGCTGGCTCCTTGTTCCTCCCCTACCTGTGTGCACATGCCACCGCCTCCTTATTTACCATGGCCACTCCTCCTCAATCCTATGCCTCCCCTCCTCAGGTATCCTTCTGTACCTTGTTAATTCCCCCTCACTGCTCACAACTGGTCCTTCTCCCCCATCTGCTAAACTAGCCTGGCTCATCCTCCCTTCCTTCCTGTCTCCATTTAGTTCCTCCTTGCTCTCGTCGTGCTCCCCTGGCCTACCCCTCAGCTCTCTTTACAGAATCCTCCTTGTACTCTCTGGTCCTTCTTTACCTTTCCTCCCAACTGGTCCTTCTCCTTCATGCTTTCCTCCCTCTTCCCCTGCCCCTCCTGCTCCGATTCACTGCCCCCCATTCTCCTGCATTCCAGGTCCCCCCGCTCTTCCTGCTATCTGGCCCCTGCCTCCTGCCCCCACTCCCACACCCTTTCCGTCTCTAACCACCTCTGTCGTGGCTACATCCCCCCTCATCCTTGAGCAGAAGAAGAGAATTGAAGCAGTTACTAAGTATAAGGTCTGATCCACCTTCCTGCCTTGGCTTCCTTCTGTTCAGCACTGGCTATCCGCCTACTTCCTGAGAGAATGTTGTCCCTCCGTCCCCTTGTGAGGGTCCCCAGTTACCTGCCTGCTTCCTTGATAGTGTCCTTTTGGACCCTCTGCCAGGGTCCCTATGTGACCCCTGAGTATTCTCCTGCACTCCTTTCCTCTATACCCCGCCCCAGTTGCTTGGTGCAACCCTGTGGGAGATTTCCAGCCCCCTTCTATCATACCACCCCCTTCCCCCAGCTTTCTCTCATCCTCGCAACCTCCCTCCCTAGCTGTGAAGAAGGAGCACACTGGGCAACCACCAAACTTCCAAGCCCAGTCCAGTATCATGGCTGCTCCACACCCTGTGCACCCCACCACCCTCCCAAAGATGCCGGCCCTAATGATGTGTGGTTCCATCCCCTTTCAAATAGGTTTTCTTGGGTGAGCCACCAGGTTCCCCTATTCCAAGATACCCCTACTGCCTAATCAGGTCACCCACTAATCCTAGAGACAGTCCCACTGTACACCAGTAACTCTGTTACTAGGTGCAGTACAACACATTAAACATGTAAGGAAAATGAACAACTCCCTAAGCTCCTCTCCCGCCTTTAAATTCAACCCCTAGTGGCTAGAACTACATGAGCTGCACCAGCAGCTTTCCTCCAATTGCAGGGCAGGTCTTCCCTATAAATCTGCAGACTTCTGGGGGGAGGGTGGTTTTGGGCAGACACCTGACAAGAGAGCGTCTCAGCCCTGTGTCTCCCCTCCAAGCCCTGCAGCTAAAGAACCAGGCCCAAGCAACCCACCAAACAGGTTTTAAATCGAAGAAATAGGCTCTACCAGCGCAGCCTGTTACAAAGTGAAACATCCACAAAAAGAGCCCCACTTACAGCCACTAAATCAGTTTACAAACATCCAGGATCCCCCAGAACAATACCCTGCTAGCCCCTTAGAAGCAAGAAAGAAAAGAACTAACCTACCAAGTAAAATCCACAAGAACCCTGTGAAAACAGCAGCAGCTACTGTCCTGGAACACAACTGATCCTGCCCCCTTCCAGTTCTATCTCTAAGATAGGAATATCCCTGGCAGCAGCCAGGGTAGCAGCTGTACCTCTGGTAGAGTGAGCCCTCAGGCCTGAGGGTAGAGTCCTGCCTAGTTTTTCATAGCAAAATTGAATGCAAGAGACAATCCACCTGGCAACAGATCTCTTAGTGGCAGGTTTCCCTTACCAACCTCACCATAAGTGAGGAACAGTTGAAGGGAGTCAAACCTGTGACCCTTTGTACGCTCTATGTAGTAGCTAAGGGCCCTTTTCACACCCAAACTGTGCAGCCTCTTTTCCCCAGAGGAGGAATGGTCAGTGAAGAAAATAGGAAGAGACAGACTGGTTAAGGTGGAAGTCTGAAACCAACTTAGGTAAAAACTTCCTGTTAGTCCTGAGGACCACCTTATCTCTATGGAAAGAGATGAAATCAGGCTCCACTGACAGGGCTTGTAACTCGCTTATGTGCCTGGCAGAAGTGATGGCCACCAAGAAAACAGTTTTCTAAGTCAAGTACTTAAGCTCTGCTGAGGACAAAGGCTCAAAAGGGGGTTGCATAAGTTGGGCAATGCAAACATTAAGGTCCCAAACAGGGGCAGGGTCCCTGAATGGAGGATTGGTATGAAGCAATCCCTTTAAAATTTTAGAGAATACAGGATGAGCTGAAAGGGAAGAAGGCTTACCTGCTGAAAGGAAAGCAGAGACAGCTGCCAGATGCACTTAGTGTAGCTGGTCTGAGTCCCAAAGCATTAAGATGAACCATATAGTCCAGGACTGTGGGCAGGCTAGCAGACTCTGTGGAAATATGTTTCCCAGAGCACCAGATAAAAATCTTTTCCACTTGGAGTTGTAGGTATCTTGGTGGAAGGCTTCCAAGCTTTTAGAATATCCATAACACCTTGAGAGAGTGTAAATCAGTAAACTCTAACTCTTCAAGAGCCAGGCCTTGAGATTGAGAGATTTGAGAGTCGGATACCAAACCCTCCCTGAGCACAGGTTAACAGGTTGTAATTCCTGGAAGAGATAGGGAAGGTGCACTGCTAAGGACAACAAGAGGGTACCAGGACTGCCTGGCTCCAGTCTGAGCAATCAGAATCACTTTTTAGTTGAGACCTGATTTTTGACTACCTTGAACAGTGAGTGGAGAGGAAGGAAAGCATAAAGAACTTCCTTCCCAATTGAGAACTAGGGCATCCAGGGGGACTGAGCCCAACACTGGGGGCCTGCAGCAGAAGAGGGGAAGTTGGTGATTGCCTGGGGCTGCAAAAAGATCTATCTGTGCAGTGCCCCAACTGGAGAAGATCACCTTCAAAACCAGGGGATCCAAGGACAATTCGTGGTGGCCCTGAGATATCCTGCTGAGAGCATCTGCCAGGGCATTGTCCTTGCCTGGGAGGTGTATTGCTGTAAGAGAGGTGTTCAGGGAATAGGCCAGAGACCATAACTTCATTGTCTCTGTGCACAAGGCCGTAGACAGAGTGCCCCCTTGCTTGTTGATATACCACATTGTGGTGGTATTGTCTGTCCTGATCTGAACTACCTTGTTCTGAACTGACTTGGAAAAAACATGAAGTGCTAGAAACAATGCCCTGAGTTCTAATAGACTGATGTGAAGCAGAGATTCCTGAGGAGACCACAACCCTTGGGTGGTCAGGGGGTCCCAGTGTGCTCCCACCCCAAGAGGGAGGCATCTGTAAGCTGAGGACTAGGAGAATAAGACTGGAGTGACAAAAGGAACTCCCTGTCTTAGATTGTCCTGATCCAGCCACCACTGTAACGCCTGGATCAGGGTTCAGTCACTGGAATTAGTTTGTAAGAGGGTCCTTCTCTGAGACCAAAGGCTCTCAATTGGAACTGAATGTCCCTTATTTGAAATCTTGCTCCCTGCACCACTGCTGTATATAGGCAGCTAGCATGTCCTAGGAGTTGCAGAAAATGCCTTGCTGGCCGAGACACTTGAGGGGTGGGGAATGAAGAAGCCAGTGAAATAATTGTCCTTGCCTCTGTCCAGGGAAGGAAGGCCTTGTTTACTGTATCCAGTCTGCCCTCATGAAGGTGAGGAGCTGCACAGGCTCTAGAACTGACTTTGGAAAAGATTCAGCAGGAAACCCAAAGAAGTGAGCAGTTGCTGAGTTATCTGTAGTGTGTAACTGATTTGGTCTGGTGACTGGCCTACTATGAGCCAGTCATCCAGGTATGGAAATATGGAGATCTCTTTTCTCCTTAGGAAGGCAACTACTACTGCCGGGCATTTTGTGAACACCCTTGAGCAGGCGATTAGTCGCAAGGGCATTGCTCTGAATTGGTAGTGGCCTGAGGGCAGCTCAACCTGAGGTACTGGATGGGAGCTTCTGATAAGAATATGGAAATAGGGCATCCTTGAGGTCCAGGAGACTAGCCAGTCCCCTGGCCTTGATGAGGCAGTAATAATCCCAGAGTCACCATTTTGAACTTTGGCTTTAAAGGTGCTTGTTCAGATATCTGAGATCTAAAAATGGGCCATTCTCTCCTGTCTTTTTGGGGTAAGGAAGTATCTGAATACAGACCCCTGCCCTGATGAAGGGGAGGAACCTTCACTGCCTTTTGGGTTTCTCAGACATAGTGCCAATTCTAACAAACTTACCCATTTATGGCAATCCGCCAGAAGACCCTCTTATCGGTTCTCAACCGTGTCACGGGTCGTGGAAAAAAACATAATAAAATCCGGTTTTTTTAGAACCGATAAGAACCGGTAACCACACTCTAAAAGACAGATTAAAATATTTTAAACAACTTGATCGGTTCAAACCAAACCGATAAACTGTTGACAAGTTCCACACAGAATAGAAATTAATGTAAAACCTATCTAGTACTCACAAATATCACATACAAATTCTGAACCGACCGGTTGCAGTTTAAATTCGGTCGAAAACCGAGAAAAACAATACTTTAACCGACAAAATGAACCGAGCAGGAGGAAAAATCTGCAGAGCGACTGTTCAGTGAGGCGGAGTAAATAATCTGACGGTTTGAGTTTGAAGAACAACAGACAGAGTTTCAACCGAGCTCGAGCTCAGCGTTCCATGCCTGGCATGGAAAGTTAACTCTTTCACCTCCGGAGCAGTTCGAAGGTTGGGACTCACTGCATATGTCTTAATATAGCAAGACTTCATGTTGTTTGAATACACTATTTTTAAGCGAAAAAGATGTTCCAGGACTAGAGGGCATGGGATGAAGTTGGAGGGAGGACGATTCAGAGGAAACATGAGGAAGAATTTCTCCACAGAACAGGTGGTGGACAAGTGGAACACCCTGCCAGAGGAAGTGGTGGCGGCTGAAACAATCACGGGATTTAAGAATGCATGGGATAGACATAAAGGAATTCTGGAGGTCAGGGTAAGGGGCAACAGACTTCTAGAAAAACATAAACTTAACTTAAAAGCTCAAATGGGCAGACTGGGTGGGCCATAGCCATAGGCCCTTATCTGCCGACACTGTCTATGTATCTGTTTATCTATGTAAGACTTCATGTTTGAATCACTTTGCAAGGTTGTGACCTTATCTTAACTAGAACTTTGAACGGGAGAGGGAAGGGGGGAAGCATACAGAAATTTCCCTTCCCAGTTCAGAATCAGAGCATCCAGGGGGACTGAGCCCAAGACTGGGGTCTGCAACAAAAGAGAGGAAGTTAGTGATTGTCTGGGGCTGCAAAAAGATCTATCTCTGGAGTGCCCCATCTTGAAAAAATCACCTTCAACACCAGAGGATCCAGAGCCCATTCGTGATGGCCCTGAGATATTCTGCTCAGTGCATCTGCTAGGACATTTTCCTTCCCTGGAAAGTGAACTGCTATCAGAGAGGTCTGCAGGGAATAAGCCAAGGACCACAAAGGAAAATTACGTACCTACCGTAATTCTTGATCTTCTTGGACGAGTCTCCACCACTCATTCACACTAGTGGGATTAGCGCCGGAGGCACTAAGACCCATCGGGAGCAAACTTTTTGCTGGAGGGTCGGCGCGAGAAGGCAGCCCTTGAGACACGGCGGCCTTGGAAGAGCAGCTGCTCGAGCGGTAATGACCATCTCAGCGACGACCCTCCAACCGCCTCAGTACCTTTTACCAAGGAGGTGCAGCGGAACTAACGAAGAGTAAACCTAACATTAAAAACGGACATAAGATAGTCCAGTATGACCCGTAAGAAGGGGTCAGCAAAGAAGTCCTCACGGCCTAAAGATTTGAGGAGTGAAGACCAATACAGCGGTGAGCTTGGGGATGGAGGGGAGGTGTGGACGATGGTGGAGACTCGTCCAAGAAGATCAAGAATTACGGTAGGCACTTAATTTTCCTATCTTCTGGACATAGTCTCCACCACTCATTCACACTAGTGGAGAGTACCAAGCTGATAATCCCCCAAAAGGGCGGCAGGAGAGCCAGAGCTCACGCATCTAAGATAGAAGCCCATTAAGGACAGTTCTGCCGAATGCGGAATGTCGCCTAGCATGAACATCCAGTGCATAGTGCTTAACGAAGGTATGCACTGAGCTCCAGGTAGCGGTTCGCGCATATATCTGCACTGGAACATTGCACTTCCGCTAGGATGCCATTGCACCGCTCTAGTAGAGTGAGCGTGACACTCTACCTTCTAATTTAACTTGAGCCATGGAATAGCAATGACGAAGGCATGCCACTAACCATGAAGAGATGCATCTAATAGCGACAGGTTGACCCAGCCGGTGTCGCTTGAAAGAAACGAACAGTTGCTGAGTTCATTAACATCCTTGGTTCTATCTAAATAGAACCGCAAGGCTCTCTTAACATCCAAGGAATGAAGAGCTGCTCCCCTTCATTTTGGAAATTAGCTAAGTAAGCGGAAGTACCAGAGGTTGGTTTAGATGGAATTTGACACAACCTTGGGAAGAAATTTAGGATGAGTAAGGAGAACTACCTTGTCTTTATGGAATACAGTATAACGGAGGGTCCGTAACTAGGCATGTATCTCTGAGACCCTCATGGGCTGAGGTAATGGCCACCAGGAAGGCAGTCTTCCAGGTAAGAAATTTAGCTCACAGGTAGCTAGAGGGTTCAAAGGCTTCCGAGTGAGCATGTCCAGCACCAGGTTAATGTCCCAGGCTGCAACTGGACGCTTAACAGGGGTCTGGTATGCGAGAACTCTTAGAAATCTCTTCACCATAGGTAACTGAGCCAGAGTTAAGGAAGAAACCGGCTCATGGAACGCTGAGATGGCACTAAGGTGAACTTAACTGTGGAGTACTGAAGACCTAAGTTTGACAGGTCCAAAAGATACTCCAGAACCTTGCCAGGAGGACAGGAAAAGGGATTCCAAGAGGATTTGTACACCAGAGAGAAAACGTCTATTTGGAAGCGTACGCTGGTGGCTGGCTTCCGAGCAGCCAGAAGGGATGTCTGAGACTCTGAGAGACGTTGAACCGATTCACTTCTATCTCTTCAGGAGCCAAGCATGAAGGTGAAGTGATTTCAGGTTGGGATGGACCAACGAACCCGAGTCAAAAGACTGATTTGCAAAGGAAGTGGTCTCGAGAGGCTGCCAACATACTGTTGAGTAGAGGAAACCATAGTCGCTTGAGGCCAGGAAGGATCAATGAGAATCATCTTGGGTCCCCTGAGACTCGAACTTGAGGAGTACTCTCTGATTAGAGTGAAGCTGTGGAAAGGCGTAAAGAAAGCGCTGGTCCACCGCAGCCTGAACGCATCCTGACAGAAAATGCCAGGCCCTGGATTTCTGGAGCAGAAGAGAGGTAGTTTTATGCTGAGGTGGGGATGCAAAAGGTCCAGGTCTGGAGTCCCCACTTTGAACAGGGACCGAGCTACGGCTGGATCGAGACCACTCGTGAGGGTCTGCTCTGCTCTGCTGAGGTGATCTGCTAGGTCGTTTTGTATCCACCTGGCAGATAAACCGCTTGAATCAGAGACTTGTGCTCCAAGCACCACTCCCACACCCTCATTGCTTCCCTGCAAAGGGAAGAATGAACACCGCCTGCTTGTTGATGTAATACATCACTGCTTTGTTGTCCGCTTGAAGGAGAATGTTCTTGTGACAAGTACATCCCTTCAGAGCCTCGGATTCATAGAGGACCGCTCTCATCTCCAGGAGACTATGTGGAGATGAGCTTGAACTGAGTCCATACACCTTGAGTGTGGAGGGAGAGACAGTGAGCTCCCCATCCCATTAGCGATGCGTCTGTGGTGATGGAGATCTGATGATCCGGGGAGCAAAGGGAATCCTTCCAGGAGATTGCTCTCTGAGACCACCAGGTGAGAGACCTCTCAAGGGGCCGTCCACCTTGATGGGATAAGACTGGGGTGAGAGGTCGGGACCACTGAGGAGAGCATCCATTGGGTGGTTCTCATGTGCAGTCGGGCCAGAGGGACAGTGAAGACCGAGGACGCTTGAGACCCAACATCGTTGCATCGAGAGAGCTGTAACCGTTGGTTCTCCCTGATGTAACGGGCCATTCGAGGATGTCGCAGTCTTCTGTCCTCTGGAAGGAAAGCCTTCGCTGAAGAGGTGTCTAGAAGTCGTCCCTATGAAAAGGAGCCTCTGGGAGGTTGCAGTTGAGATTTTTTCAATTCAGCAGAACTCCATGGACGTGAAAATGCTGAGAGTGGTTGCACGGCTTCCAAAGTCCCTTGGCCGAAGGGCTTTAGAAGCCAATCGTCCAGGTAGGGAAACACCGGAGTCCGACTTTCCCAGAGATGCGCCAAGCGAGAACTGCATAACACTTTGTAAAAACTCTGCTGCATGGTGACAGCTCAAAGGGCAGGACTCTGAACTGATAATGCTGACCCAAAGCTACAAACCTGAGGAACTTACGTGTGGGTCGAATGGACGGGATATGCTGGCAAGCATCCTGCATATCCAGAGAGGCCAGCCAGTCGTGATGATGCAAGGGTAACAGGGTACCTAGGGAAATCATCTTGAATTTCTCCCTGGGGAGGAATTTGTTACTTTCGAGGTCTAGAATGGGGCGATCCCCCAGATTTCTTTGGAACCAGAAAGTAATGGGAGTAGAACCCTGTGTTTTCGTAGATGCGGGGCACCAGTTCTATTGCTCTGTTGTTCAGAAGGCCCTGGATCTCCGCTGGTGAGGAGGTCTGACTGAGAGGCCGACAACCTGGGTTGTAGTCTGGGAGGACAATCTCGGGGTTTCCAAGAATTGAGAGAATAACCCTCGCGATTATCCGAAGCGACCCATTTGTCGCGGTTATGGACTTCCACTGGTTGTAGAAGTACATCAGACGACCTCCACGGAGGAGAAAGTTCCACCTCGGGCAGAGTGGATGGAACTTGGGCCAACGACTCATAAGGTAGCGCTGGGAGCTTGGGCCCTGCGCTTTTCTGCGTCTTCTTTGAGGTTGGGCAGGTTGGCTTTTATAGGAAGCTTCCCTGCCTCTGCCTCCAAAGGACTGACTGACTATGAAACTGGCGTCTGTTCACATGCCCCGAGAGGGGCAGGCGGAGGTCTGGCCAACTTAATGGCCGATCTAGTCTTCTGAGTGGCCTCTAAGGCTTGCTCCACCTGAGGGCCAAAAAGAAAGGAGCCATCAAAGGCAGCGCCATCACCTGCTGCTGAGCATCATTCGCGGAAGCCAGAAGTATGCAGCCAGGAATGGCGCGAGTACAACCGCCGTGCTGCTGAGCGAGAAGCAGTGTCGAAAGCGTCCATATGCTTTTGACCTGTTGGTTATTGGACTCAATACTTCTAATAACGGTCAGAAGAAGCTCTGACTTGAATCTCAATCTCGAAGAGCTTCAACCATTCTTTTCATAGAGTGCCACAGGATATACTCATACTGGAGAAAAATAGCCTTGATAACTGGCAATACGATACTTAGAGTGGAGGCAGCAAAGACTCTCTACCTAATGTATCAATCTTATCTAGACTCTTGTTAATAGGTCGAGCTTAGTAGTTTGAGGAAGAACGACCTTACATGTCTCTGCCAGGACTACAATAGGATCCGCAGTTGCTTGGGATGCCAAATGGGACGATCCTTGGGAGCTGAATACTTTATCAATGGATTTAGCCACTGAGGAATAAGAGCAGGATTATTCCATACCATTTGAGACAGCTGCCTCATGAAAGGCTGGATCGGAGGAGTCAAACTGAGGGATTCCGGTCATGAAGATACTGGAGTCTTAATATCTTTCCAGGATCGATGTCTGTAGTCTGGAGAGAAAGAGTGGATCCCAGGTTCTTCAACAGAGACTTACAGGACAGGTCCCCACCACAGGCTCTGTAGCAAAGAAAGATCCTGTTTCTCCACTTCATCACCCAACCGAAGGTCTGGGTCAGGCTCATCATCTCCTGATGGTCCAGAAAGGACTGTTTGGACAGGAAAGGAGTGAAATTAGGAGAGGAGGAAATAGCAGAAAACAAGGAGAGTCCCTATGCTGCCGCGCCGAGACGGCAAACGGGCTGAAGACGGCATCGAGGAGGCGACGGGCGTCAAGAGGCATGCGAGCTCGCAGCCGCGGCGCCGCTGGGCGATTTACAATGCCGCACGGCGCTGCCCACGCACGCGCGCACGGCGCCGCTGACGACGCCGCGACATGCCAGCGAACGGGCGCCCGCCTATCCAACGGCGCCATGACGGCGCCCGCAAGACCCAGCGCACCGAAAACGGGCCGACAAGCCAACAGACTCCGCGAAGGCGCCGAAGAGCCCTCAGGAACCTGGAAAGCTAGAGAAGGAAAAACAGGAGATAAGGGCATCGGTGAGGCCCCCTGCGCCGCAGCCATGTGAGGGGGGGAAACATCTAAGCACGGAGTCGCTGGCACCGAAGAAGGCGCCACGCGACTAGGAAGGTCCAACCGCCCTACCTGATCGCCGGAGGGGCCCGAGGGCTCCGAGGCAACCGAGCCAGGCAGAAGAACCAACCTCCGAGCCCATTGCTCCATAAGAGCGGCCCACTGATGAAACTGCTCATCTGGAGTCCTACCTATAGGCGGAGGGCTCCGATGTCGAGGGACGATTGATACCAGTTGGCGACCAAGAAGGAGACCGGCAACTAGCAACGATAACCGAGCGCCGACGCCGCAGACATACCAGAGGGCGCACTGAGTGATGCCTTCTCTTTTGACCTGTGGGCCAAGAAGAGCTCAAGGCGAACGTGCCGAGAATGCGACCGCTTATTTTATGCCGCGGGGACCGCCCATCCCCCGGCATCGGACTGACCGCTGTCGGAACCCCGCTGAGGAGAAGGAGGCTGACGGACCCAGCCCGCTGACTGAACAGTTTACATGGGAAGTCTCCCCTACCGTCACCTGACCTGCTCATGGTCGACCGTCCAGTAGGTCGAGACTTCTTCAAGTAAAATTGAAATATTAGAAAAATTTAACGAAAATAGAATAAAATTAAGCGATACTACTTATCGTGATAAGTTACAAAAACAAACTGAAAACTATCGCTAGTTTGAAGTTTGACTCCCGACTGAAGACGGCGTCGTCACTGAAGCGCACTCGACGGGCGGGAAAAAAGGAACTGAGGCGGTTGGAGAATGCGTCCGCTGAGATGGTCGTCACCGCCGAAGCCGCTGCTCATGGCGCCGTGTCTCAGCCCGACCCTCCAGCAAAAAGTTTAAGCTCGATGGGTCTTTAGTGCCTTCGCGCTAATCCCACTAGTGTGAATGAGTGGTGGAGACTTATGTCCAGGAAGATCTTCACTGCTTCTGTGCACAAGGCCGCAGACCAAGTGCCTCCTTGCTTGTTGATGTACCACATGGTGGTGGTGTTGTCTGTTCTGACCTGAACCATCTTGTTCTGTACTGACTGGGAAAAAGCTTGCAGTGCCAGAAACACTGCCCTGAGTTCCAAGAGACTAATGTGTAGAAGAGATTCCTGAGGAGACAACAGTCCCTGGGTGGTGAGGTCCCCCAAATGGGCTCCCCAGCCCAGCAGGGAAGCATCTGTGGAAAGGACCACTGAATGAGACTGAGTGGCAAATGGAACCCCTTGCCTCAAATTGTCCTGATCCTGCCACCATTGCAGGGCTTGGATCAGAGTTCAAGTCACTAGGATTAGTTTGGTAAGGGAATCCTTTCTTTGAGACCAAAAAGCTCTTAAGTGGAACTGAATGTCCCTCAGCTGGAATCTTGTGCCTTGGACCACTGCTGTAGAAGCTGCCATGTGACCCAATAGCTGAAGGAAATGCCTTGCTGGTCGAGACACCTGAAGGCTGAATGAAGAAGCCAGCTCCATGAGAGCTCTTGCCCTTTCCAGGGGAAGGAAAGCTCTTAATTTTACCGTATCCAGCTCTGACCCTATGAAGGTGAGGAGCTGCACTGGTTCGAGAACTGACTTTGGTAGGTTGAGAAGAAATCCTAAAGAAGTGAGCACTTGCTGGGTCACTTGCAGGTCTGACTTGACCTGGTCTGGAGACTGACCCACTATGAGGTAGTCATCCAAATATGGAAAAATGGAAAGCTTTTGTCTTCTTAGGAAGGCAACAACTACTACCAGGTACTCTGTGAAAACCCTTGGAGCTGAGGTTAGGCCAAAGGGCATTGCTCTGAACTGATAGTGGCCTGAGGGCAACTCAAACCTGAGGTACTTTCTGTGAGAGCACCTGATGGTAATGTGAAAGTAGGCATCTTTGAGGTCCAGGGAGGCTAGCCAGTCCCCTGGCCTTAGAGAGGGAAGGAAGGAAGGATAATTCCCAGAGTTATCATCTTGAACTTAAGCTTTAAAAGATGTTTGTTCAGATATCTTAAGTCCAGGATAGGTCGCCACTCTCCTGTCTTTTTGGGGGTCAGGAAGTACATGGAGTACAGTCCTTTGCCCTAGTGTAGGGTAGGTACTCTCTCTATAGCTCTTAAAGCTAGGAGAGAAGAAACCTCGGCCTCTAAGGCAAGGGTTTCCGAAAGATTTGCAGGCGGAAAAGATCTGGACCTCATCTTTGGAAAGTTTTTGAAACTGAGAACCAGTCCCTGGCTTACTACTTCCAGGACCCACTTGTCTGATGTGACAGACATCCAGTCCTGGACAAAGTAAGCCAGCCTGCCCCCTACTGGGATAGGAGAGTCGACCCGGGCAGACCCATCAGGGTGTCTGCTTGGCAGGGGCTTTAGGCTGAGGGGTTGATGCAGGCCTGCTCATCCCCCTTCTGCCTCTCCCTCTGAAGAACCCCCTCTACGGAAAGGAAGAGGAGGCATGTGCTTGGTAAAAAGGCCTTTGAAAAGGCCTGCCCCTGCCCCTAGACTGCTGCCTTTGAGGAGTTGCCTGCCTTTCCTTGGCCTGAGCACTCCTGTAAGTGTTCCTGTACTCGTCCATTTTCTTCATGTAATTCTTTGTCTGCTCCCTAAACAGAGAATAACCCACTACAGGAAAATCCATGGCCTTAGCCTGGGTATCCTGTGAGAGGCTAGTACATCTGAGCCAAGTCATTCTCCAAAGAGCCACAGATGTAGCCATGACTCTTGATGACACATCATTGGAGTCCACAGCAGCATGAAACAAAACTTTTGATGCCTCAATCCCATCTGCAGCCACCTCCTCCAGCTCCTTGGCAAAGCTGGGGGGAAGACTGTTTAGCCAGTGCCAGTACAGTGTCCCACCTGGACTTCTGGTATCTGGCTGCATAGGCCACATAATTTGCCTGCCGGAGTCCCAAGGAAGATGCCGTGTACTGCTTTTTTTGCCATGGCATCAATCTTCCTGGAGTCCTTGTCTGGGGGGTGTGATGCCAAGGGAATATTTGCCTTATCGCAGGCAGCAGCCTGTACGACCCCAACATGGCTGCATTGCTGATAACGGAACTCCGTATCTGAGCCTGAAAGAGTATACCTCTTGTCCATTCTTCTATCCACAGGAGGTATGGAATTGGGAGACTTCAAAATTTTTTGTGTCTGTTTCCCAAAAAATTTGTGGAGCAGAACAGACAATCTCCTGGACTCTGGGATGTCCATCATCTCTACATAGTCAGGCTCCTCCTGGTCCTCCACTGCCTCCTCCACAGGAAGCTGGAGGGTCTTCAGCCACCTTTCTGTAAAACATAAAGTGGGAAGGGGAACTCAGAAAGCCTAGGAGGAGAAACACCTGAAGGTCTGTCTGGGGAGATGTCCAGATCAATAGGCACATCCAGACTTTCACCATCACCATATTCATCTTCCAACTCTCCTTCTTCCTCAAACTCTGGTTCATAAAATTCTTCCAGGGTATAATCATGAACCGACTGAACTGAGCCCCTGCCAAAAGGTGCCGGATCAGTCAGAACTGGGCAGAGCAATTCCACAATACGAATTGCTTTGGCTATTTCTTCGGTGGTCGGAGTAGGAGATTCTGGATCCGAACCGGACGATTTTCTTTATGCTTTTTGCCAGAACCGACCCCTCAGGATCGGATCTCCTTTGCCTGAAGAAGCACCGCTCTGGTTAGAGGGCATTCTTCTGGTTCGGTTGGAACCGAACCGGGCTGGCCATCCGGGTCAGCGGACTTCTCGGCCTCCCATTCCCTCAGTCTACCTAATCTCTTTTTAAGGGTAGATTTGGGAAAATTTTTACAAATTTGGCAGTCTGAATCGAGGTGGTCAAACCCCAGATGATAAACACAGGTGGTGTGGGGATCGGCCTTAGCAAAGACCTCCCCACACTCTGCAGTGTTGAAACCCAGTGGGCCTGTTTTTTTTTCTGGGGTTTCTCAGACATGGCCAACCTAACCAAACGTAGCCTTTTTCCGGCAACTGCCAGGCAAGACTCTCCTATCGATTCCTGACCATGTCACGGGTCTTGGAAAAAAACGTACTAAAACCCGTTTTTTTTTGGTTTTTTTTAGAGCAGATACGGACCGGTAACCACACACTAAAGTAAAGGTACAGCCGAAGCGATCCACACTTTTTACAAGTTCCACACAGAAAACAGAACAAAACCTATCTAGTACTCATGGTACCACAGACAGAGACTTGAACCGACTATGCGGAAACTAAATTTAGGTAGAAGCGGACCGAAAACCGACACTTCAACCGACTTCGAACCGAGCTGCAGGAGAAAATCTCCGGAGCGACTGTTCAGTGAGGCAGAATAAAGAATTTGACGGTTGTAGTTCAAAATACAACAGGCAGAGACATCAACCGAGCTAGAGACCAACATTCTATGCCCTGCATAGAAAAGTTAAGTCATTGTTCTCCGGGGCAGTTTAAAGGCAGGGGCTAACTGCACTTGTCAGAATACAGCAAGACTTCATGTTGTTTGAAACTATACTAATAGATTCCTGGGGTTAGAAACTTTGGAGACATCCTCGTACTAGGGGAGGAGCAGACAGAGACTCCCCATCGTGGCACACCTAAATTTGAGGAGCTGACTGAACAGTAGCCCTGGGGACTTCCCCATGAGTGAGTCAGAAACCATAGTGGAACTGGCCTCGCAGAGAGACCTTGTTCCTCAGCTGGTATGATGTCAGGAGATAGCTCCTGAGAGAATCCCATCTCCAGGTCATCACCATGCTCCAAGTCAGCGCCACCTCTGGCACCGACATCGGGGCTGGTAATGTCTTCAACACCAGGGTGGCTCCCATCACCATCATTCACGATGTCGCCCTCAACATTGTCCTCAACAGCGACACTGACATCAAGTCCAGTATCATATTCATCCCTGGTGCCACAGTCAGCACCAAGGTGGGAGATGGGCACCAGGTTGACATCTTTGCCAGTGTCATGTTTGGTGCCAGGCCCAGACCCAGCACCATGAACAGTGCTGGCAACTTCATCACGATTGGAGCCCACTCCTTCTTCGATGTTAATAGTAACATGGCAGCCGGGTAGAGTCCCCAAGCCAGCTCTGACATGGACACTGGCCTCAGTGCTAGGCCCTTCCCCAACACCACAAACAATGGTAAGAGGATGCCCAGTGCCATCTCTGGATCTGCCCGAAGCATCACCACTGTGAATGGTGACAAAAGCACAGGCGGTGCCAGTGGACAGCACTGAGGTGTACATTTAGGCGGTATGGACATATAGCTGCAGCTGCAACTCTGGGGATGTCTGTCGCTCAGGGCGAACAGACTGTGGCAGGTTCTCACTTGACCGGACTGTCTACCAGACCAAGCCACAAGGGTCTCTGATGCCTCAGTAGTGAGGAAATTTGCTCCCGCGAGGTCATAGCACCTCCGACCCACATCCATATGTGCTATTTTAATGGAGAAAATTAATTCTAGGAAGATACACCCCAAATGAACTGTCTGATAAAAGAGTAAGTACTAGGAAGGTTCCCAGCTCATGTAGCTATTACTCAGGTACAGAATAAATAATGGGCAACTAAATTACAAAGCTGTAAATCCATCAACTGGTCCTGGTACAATCAAAAACCAAGAAAGTGAAGCTCGAGTGGTTTGTAAATGTCACAGAACCCAGAGATGGAACTACAGCCTTACATTACATGGATGGGAACTTTTCCCCATAGAAAAGGCCATCATTTGTTTCCCTGTATACTTGTGACTAATCTACCAACTGAACACATGGATGGGAACTTTCCCCATAGAAAAGGCCATCATTTATTTCCCTGAATACCTGTGACTAATCTACCAACTGAATACATGGGTGGGAACTTTCCCCATAGAAAAGGCCATCATTTGTTTCCCTGTATACCTGTGACTAATCTACCAACTGAACACATGGATGGGAACTTTCCCCATAGAAAAGGCCATCATTTACTTCCCTGTACACCTGTGACTAATCTACCAATTGAAAGTAAATACCTGCACTAACTATTACAGCTATATATCTACACTAACCCAGCAATTAAAAGTATATACCTGCACTACTAAAAAGTATACATCTGTACTACATTAAATCCTATGGGGAGCACCACTAATGACACAATTAACACATCACCAGAAAGCCAGCCAAACCAGTTAAACTGCAAAAGAACCTGAAAAAAAGACACACAAAATATAAAAATTACGTACCTACCGTAATTATGATCTTTCTGTGTATCTTCACCATTCATCACAGATGGGTACTGGCCGGAGATCAGGACCCTGAGCTTTTTTTTTTTTTAAAGGATAGGCGGAACTGGACGAGCATCGGCGCCGCCTCGGGAGGCCGACATACCACGTGGGCGCCGAGGGTGGCCGTTAGGTTGCATCGACCCGCCTGCCTACCAGTTCTGAGTCGCGGAGAGGTAGAAGAAGGGATGGAGGGTGGGACAAGAGAGTCCAAGGGACAGAAAAGGAAGAGAAAACTGAACTAAAAGGAGAAATAACGACTGAGGACAGCATAGAAGAAATAAGACTAAGGGATTGGGTAGGGGCCCCAATCTCTGGAAGCGGAAGAAGGGAGGGAGGAGGGGAGAAAATTTAGGAGAGAGTGAGAGGTAATTATGATCCGAGACCCTTGTCCGTCACCAGACTGTATAGGAACTGCAAGGAGAAGGAAGTTTCTGCCAGAATTCAAGGCACAGAATAACTGGCAATACCCCAAAAGCAGAGTCGGCTATTCTGGAGAAGGACAGGGTACAGGGACTTAATACTCTCTCTGAAAAGATATTTGGTGAAAAAAAGGGGGATTTTTTTTTAATTTTTTTTAAACAGTTAGATGGGACTAGAAGGATAACAGAAGGAGGGCAACCACCAACTCCCACCCTGTCAGGGTGGAGATATGTAGTAGAGAAGGAGTGCCACTCGAGCTGTACCCCTTAAAGGAGAAAATACCCCCCTGTGTAGTTCCACTTTACCCGCCAAAAGAGAGGGTAGGCACAGAGGGAGGGGACCCAGAGACTGAGGCCCCAGGGGATGGCGGAGGGATTGTGATGAATGGTGAAGATACACAGAAAGATCATAATTACGGAAGGTACGTAATTTTTATATCTTATCTGTGTCAGTCTTCACCATTCATCACAGATGGGTGAGTACCAAGCCCCCCGAAGGGGTTGATTCATTGCACCCTAAGGGACAGAGTCCCTTAGCCCTCAGTGGGTGACACACTAAGAGGGAACCTTCTGGGCCTGAGGAGGCCCGAGAGTGGGGAGAGCGAGACGGGGTCCCCCCGGAGGGGGAAGGAAGTTGCCCCGACAAACGTCGTCTCGCCCTACGGGAGAAGAGGTAGGTTCCCTGGTGAGCGGAGCAACTCACCCTACGCCGGGCCAAGGGTGACAACCGGGAAAGATGAAGCCACGCCGATCTCCTGGTGCAGATCGCTGTCCCTACGACCCTGGTAGCTACCTCACTGGTGTCGTAAGATGCCCTTGCTTGGTGCCTTGCTAGCTCCAGGCCACGTGCAGAGAGCGCGATGGCTTGCCTGGTTTGCTCCGAGTCAGGCAAAGCAGCTAGGATCTGACCTAGCGTGACCACAAGAACCTGTTGTAGGCTGCATAGTGGGCCTGATGAGCAGAAATGGAGAGAAGCAACCGTGCGGTAGAAGTCCTCCTCCCCAGAAGTCAAAATCCAAGGAGTCTTGATCTGGGGGCCGGTCACGGTGGAGGGCGCGAAGCCCGTCAGGGGTGTCCAGGTGCGTCAATCCGGACTGCGGATGAGGCATAAAATCTGGAGACTCCGGGGGAGTGCAATACCTCTGGCTGAAGTCCCTAGGGGCAGGAACTCCGGAGAAGGGCCTCTGCCAGAAACGCAAGGACGCCTCCCGAAAAGGGGATGAGGAGCTGGAGGTCACCATATGTTCAGAGGGTGGCCGCACGGGGGGAGGTTGGAAAACCTGGCTGTCCATAGCCCTAACGTAGGCCGGGAACCGAGCAGCCACCGCTCTGAACTGCTCCCAGGTGAGAGGGCCGCTAGGACCAAGAATGCCTGGGAGGGCTGGAGAATGTGGCAGAGGGATGGGGCAGAGCCGAGAGAAGAAGTTGGCTGACCTCCGCCAGGGCTAGGGAGCGGACTATGGACACCCGAGGAGGGTGTCCCGGAAGACTCCAGAGCCGACAGCTGTACAACCACGTTGGTACTGCCAAGGCTGCACCCAGAAGAATCCCCCCAGTGAGGCGACCGGGGCCGTATAGGTCCAGAAGGACAGTCCCCTGCCTCCAAAGAATGGGACCCCCTCAAGGAACCCGGAAGGGAAGGTGGAAGTCTGCACTTGCCGTCCAGGGCCCGGTGGACCCCAGAGAAAGGCCGACGCCACCCCGACCCCCCCTCGACCCCTCAGAGTCCGAGAGGGTCCTCGTCCTCGACAGGGCCAGCCTAGGTAGCTGGCAGCTCTGGGCTGCCTCGAAGGGAGACCCAGGAACAGCACCTCCCTCCTGTAGGCTTCCGATGGGCCCCAAAGTTGGGTGATCAAGACACACTACCGGAGGGGGTACCACCGCTGAGGGGGTCGAGGAACCCCCCCAAGGCCAGGTTGCATGGCAATGGTGGCACGCACAATAGCCTGCTGGTCAGTACCACTGACCCTAACCTCGGGAACTACCTGACGCTCCTCAGAAGGGGGATGGCTATGACTCGTCGTGGAGACCACTGGCTTGCTCTCCTCCGCAGACAACCCCGAGGGGTGTGACTGCCCGTCCGACTCCGATGAGGTAGAGTCTGAGGCCCTAAGCCAAACGGTAGGAGGGCGGGTGAAGGCGACTCTGCCAAAGGGCCCGCAGCCAGAGCAGTGGCGAAGCGCACCGTGCCTCCACAACCCCGCAGCGTGGGGCTGACAGAAGGCGCCAGGGCAGCTCGGGCCAAAGGTCCAGAGCCAGGGCCAGCTGCAGCACCGTCAAGTCCACTGGCACCGGGGGCCGGGCGGTACCAGGGACAGAGACAGTGCCGATGGCAGCCCCAGCTACGACCTCGGCGTCGACGACACCGCCAGGCCCCTCCGCGCCGCGAGCTGCACCGATGACCGAAGCCGTGCCGACGGCCCAGAAGGCGGACTCAGCGGGCGAACACGACACTGCTAGCCCCTCGGCGCCGCGAAAGAGCGCCGAGAGCACCAAAGGCGCCAAGGACGGCACGGACTGATGACGCTGGCAGCCCCACGGCGCTGCAGCTCAACCTCGGCGCCACGGGATGGACGAAGGTGACGCCAATCCAGGGCCACGGCATCAGCGAGCAGCGCCAGCGCCGCAAATGACGCCGACAGGGCCCATGGCGCTGAGAGATGAGTCGGCACTGACAGGGCCCACGGCGCCGAAGGCCCCTACGGCACCGACCGACGGCATCGAGGACGGCGTCGACCCGGGCCTTCCGAGACGCTTGAGCGACACCGGGGGAGCCTTCACCCCCGGGAGGAAGCGGGACGGGCCTCCTGCGCCGCGGGAGGAGCCTCGGCAATGGCCAGGCTACAAGTAGCTGAGGCTCCCTCCTCCTCAGTCCGTATAGAACCAGGAGGGGACCCAGAGGAAAGGCTGAGAGAGCGTGGCTTGGCCCGACGAATGCGAACCCTACCCCCGAAAGTCGGCGGAGCTCGCCCTACTTTAAATGCGTGATGTTCGAGGACGCGGCCGTCCATGGAGAAGCAGGCGTCGCACGAATCCATGTCGGAAGTGGGCCAAGACACGCCAGACACCGGTCATGCTGGTCGGCATGATCACTTGCGTCAAGACGGGCACCGATGCATAGGGGCCGAATTCCGCTTTGAAAAACTTCTTGCCCCGCCAAGACATGACCTACGGAAAACACCAAAACAGACTGACGCACAAACTTTTAAATAAAAAGGAAAGATCTTACCGGCGACGTCGAGTGGAGGCAGAACCCAGAACTAGTAAGACCGACGGACTTAAACGTCGCAGTAAAGGCTGACAGGCCTAATTTCTTCTCTCAACAGCTTCCCACAAGGCGACCTCGACGGCGGGAGATGAAGAACTGGTAGGCAGGTGGAGTCGATGCAGCCTAACGGCCAACCCTCAAGCATCACGTAGTACAACGGCCTCGAGGGCGGCGCTGATGCTGCGTCGGCTCCGCCTAACTCTTTAAAAAAAAAAAGCTCCCGCAAGGTCCTGATCTCCAGCCAGTACCCATCTATGATGAATGGCGAAGACTGACACAGGTAAGATCCTCCTAAACATAAAAATCCTCCAGACTCCTACCTTCACTGACTACACACAATTCCTTCCATGCTGCAAGAGACCTTCAGGTGGCATAATGTGATTGCAAATGCGCTCTCCATAATGGTAACCACCCTAATGTATTATATTCAACAAACAATAGGTAAGGGTGGAACACTCGAATATATACCCATCTTGAGGGCTAATAAGGGCAATAAAGCCACTCGGCTTTTGGGCACGTGGCCTCATAGCCCAATTAGCCCCCTCTATGGATACACATCCTTGTATACCACCCTTACCCATTATTTATTCTATATGTGATTTATCCAGTAGTATGACTAGTTTTATTTTGCATACTGCTGGGTAAAACATGGTTAATTAAGCAATAAGACATGACGGGGTGCATTATGGTGGGATAACGGCCCATCTAAGGTAGGCTGAAACATGAGGTGAAGCAGAGTGCTTCTACCACCCGAGAAGGGCTATTAGCCCACCATAATGCACTCCCTGGAGTGCCTTATTGTGATTACCTACCTAGATTTTAGCAAGGCATTTGATACAGTCCCACACAAAAGATTAATACACAGGTTAGCCAGCCTTGGAGTGGGTCCCAAGGTGGTAGCCTGGATAAAAAATTGGCTAGACAACAGGATGCAAAGGGTAGTAGTAAAGGAGTCCACAGTGAAGAAAGGAGGGTTACTAGCGGGGTACCGCATGGTTCAGTACAGGGACCGGTCCTTTTTAATGTCTTTATAACTGACGTTGCAGAGGAACTGGAAAGAAAAGTATGTCTCTTTGCAGATGACACAAAGATCTGCAGCAGGGTTGATACACAAGATGGAGTGGAAAGGATGAGAAGCGACTTGGCAAGGTTGGAGAAATGGTCCAATGTATGGCAGCTCAGAGTCAATGCAAAAAAGTGCAAGGTAATGCACCTGGGAAACAAAAACCCAGGGGAAGAGTACACAATGGGGGGTGAGATACTGACAACAGTAAAATTGGAAAGAGACCTGGGGGTAATTATATCAGATGACCTAAAGGTGGGCAAGCAATGTGAGAAGGCAGTAAGGAAGGCTGGGGGGATACTGGGATGCATAGGGAAAAGCATCAATAGTAGAAAACAGGAAGTTGTTATCCCTCTGTAAAGACAGTTGGTGAGACCTCATCTGGAGTACTGTGTGCAGTTCTGGAGACCCCATCTCTGCAAAGACATAGTCAGAGTGGAGGCTGTCCAGAAGACGGCAGCCAAAATGGTGCAGGGTCTGAACCAGAAGACATACGAAGAAAGACTAAAGGAGCTTAATATGTATACCCTTGAGGAAAGAAGTGAGAGAGGGAACATGATAGAAACTTTCAAGTACCTCAAGGGAATCAAAGTCCAAGAGGGTAGCATCTTTCAGAAAAAGATATGTGCAAGAACAAGGGGGCACAATTTGAAGATGGGGGGGGCGGCTCAGAGGTAATGTGAGGAAGTATTTTTTCACGGAGAGGATTGTAGATGCATGGAACAGCATCCCTGAGAGGTCGTGGAGACAAAAACAGTGGAGGAATTCAAGAATGCATGGGACAGACATAAGACAGTCCCAGTGGGGGGTAGGAGGAAGTAAGCTGTTGGTTAACTAGGATCTGCAGCTTATCTGTCAGGTAGGAAACCGGGCAGACTAGGTGGGCCAAGCAGTCTTTATCTGCCGTCAAATTCTATGTTTCTGTGTTTCTATTACACAGTGGGTCCCTTTAGTAAATTGGATACATTTTTTAAACATATCTGTTGAGCTACTTCCAGCTGGGTCCCTTTTAGTAAACTGGATGCATTTTTTTAAACATTTTTGTTGAGCTACTTCCAGCTGGGCCATTGTGCCGGGATAATGGCCTAGCAGAGAGTACCTCTTTGCCAGTCAGGAGCCAGTATTCTTTCTACCCATTTCATAATATGGTTTAAAACAGTCAAATATGAATGATGGTGTTTCCTTGTCAGCAGAATATGTATCAAGCAGTCATTGTTCCCCTCAGAATGTTCTACATTTGAACACCTCAGACTGAGTGGCACATACATTTTGAAAAAGCCATAATTTACAGTTTTGACATAACAATTGTAAATTACAGGATTTCTGATGTTACACATGTGAATTATGACACAAAACGTGTATGACCTATATATAAATTACAAGGGCTGCCCATGTATTATATCACAATAAATGTTTTTAATCTTATCCAGTTTGCAGTTTTCTGTTTATTTGACCAAAGTTTAAGACAGCATTAGAAAGAAGGTAAATGAATTAAAACAAACATATACAGTACACACCACATACTGTACAACTTTAGTATGGACAATTGGCTATGAAGGCCGAAAAATAGGTTACTCACCTATAACAGCAGTTCTAGGAATGGTATATGGTGTATAGCCACAGTTCTGGCAGAATCCTTTCCTTTTAAGAACTGGGTTGGAAGGTCTTCAAGCTGGCTCCTCCCACCCATCTGGGTGGTAACACCCTCAGCACCGCCCCATGTTGTCAGATCTTACCTGCTGGAAGCAAGAACAGTGTGCCACTTGCCAAGGGAGGTTGGGTGGGCCGTGTGGAAGTACACTATATACCACTCCTAGAACTACTGTAACAGGTGAGTAACCTGTTTTTCTAGGGATGTGGATATGGTGTTCTAACCACACTTCTGGCAGACTCCTAGCAGTTGTCCAGGAAGAGGTGGCAAGGCGTACACCCCCTATTTAGGGAAGAGACTGGAGAACCAAGGACCCAAAACCAGCATCCCGGCATGACTCAAGGTCGATGTGGTAATGGGATATGAAGGTATGTGCTGACTTCCAGGTAGCAGCCCTGCAGATTTTCTGGATAGGGATATCCCTGGAAGCAGCCACAGAGGCAGCGATATGTCAGGTGGAATGAGCCCTTAGCCCTATGAGACGCTTCTTACCCACCAACCTATAGCAGAGGTCGATGCAGGATACAATCCACCAGCAAATTGTTCACTTAGCTGCTGGTCTGCCAAGTGCGGCTTCAGCATAGGTGACAAATAGCTGGTGAACCTCCCCCCAAACTCCAGCCATGTGCTCCTTATAACAGGCAAGCACGCACCGCAGGTCCAAAGTATGGAACCTATTCTCAGCCTCCAAGAATGGCTGGTGAAGAACACTGGGAGGTTCATCATCTGATTGAGATGGAACTTTGACACAACCTTCGGGAGGAACTTCAGGCTGGGGTGAAGGACAACTTTGTCCCTGTGGAAGACTAAATAAGTAGACTCCACCAAGAGCGTCTGGAGCTCACTGATCCTTCTGGTGGACGTGATAGCCACCAAGAAGGTGGTCTTCCATGACAGGTGAGACATTCCATACCAGTGCACTGGTTTGTACAGCTTGCCCATGAGCTTTGCCAGCACCAGCAACAAGTCCCTAGGTGGTCGTGGTTCACACACCGGAGGGAAAATATGGTCAAGGCCTTTAAAAAAGCGCTAGACCACCTTCTCCTGTGCCACCGACAGCATACCAGCCCGTACCCGGTATGCAGATATAGCTGCTAGGTGCACCTTAAAGGTCGTTGACCGAAGGCCCAACTGATAAGAGGGACCAAAGGTAGTTGAGAATGCTAACCACCGGAAAATATAAGGGGTCAAGCCCTTTGCCCTGGCACCAAATGGAGAACTTCTTCCATTTGAAGGCATAGCACTTTTGGGTCAACTCCTTCCGAGAAGCCTTGACCAAGGAAAGGCATCTTTGGAGGAACCTAAAGCCTGGAACTCTAACCGCCCAGGAACCAGGCTGTCAGGTGTAGGGACTGAAGGTCCAGGTGGAATACCTTCCCCTGACTGCATGACAGCAAGTGCGGGCGTAGAGGAAGATTCCACGGGAGCCTGCAGCTGAGGCTGAGGAGATCGGGGTACCAGACCTTGCGGGGTCAGTCCTGAGCCACCAGGATCATCCACATGAGACTGGGTTCCAGAGCCTTGAGAATGCATCCCCTGCAGCTGCCTGCTGGGGCGGGGGTGGGGCTGGCACAAACAGCCTCAGCTTGGTGTTCTCCCTGGAGGCAAACAGATCCACCAGAGGGGTGCCCCATCGGGAGAACAGACTGTGCATTACCTCCGGATGGAGAAACCACTCGTGAGACACCTCATCCACCCGGATGAGGGCATCCGCCAGCTGACTGGATACACCGGCCACATGGATGGCCAGAAGATCAGCGTTCAAGCTGAGCATGAGGGTCCAGATGCAGAGAGCCTCCCTGCACAGAGAAAGAGAGCGCATCCCACCCTGTTTGTTGAGGCAGTACATGGTCGTGGTGTTGTCCGTCTGGACCTGAATGACCTGACTCAGAATGTGTGGAACAAAGGCTGTCAGCATGAGCCAAACTGCCCAAAGCTCCAGCAGGTTGATATGGCATCAGGACTCCTATGGGGTCCAGAGGTCGTAGACTCTGTGCTCCCCCAGGTGGGCACCCCGGCCCATCAGGGAGGCATCGGTCATGATGGTGACCATCGGCTCCAGGCAGACAAATGGGTTCCTTCCTGCAGATGTTCTGGGACTAACCATCACTAGAGGCATCCCACATCAGTTGGTTCACAGTGACCAGGTGGTTGAAGTGGCCCCCTTGCGCAGAGACCACTGATGGGTGAGCTCCCACTGTAGACATCGCATTCCCCACTGGGCCCAACGAACCATGCTGGTGCATGCCGTCATGAATCCCAGGTGGCACAGGAAATCCTGAGCAGGATGCAACTTCCCAACCCGAAATGATAGGGCAAAGGAGAGAAAACCTCCACCCAATCCACCAGGAGATGAACCCTGACTCTGCAGGAGTTGAACTCCACCCTGATGAAGTGTATTACCTGCGAGGGTACAAGCTCCGACTTGACCTCTTTCACCATGAGGCTGCGGGATGAACAGGTCTGGAGGACCAGGTCCCTGGACTGCTCCACTTCTTCCCCAGAGGGACCTGCTATCAGCCAGTCATTGAGGTAGTGATAAACACCCGGACCCCTTGACGTCTCAGGTAGGCAGCCACCACTGCAATGCACTTGGTGAAGACCCTGGGAGCCAAGGAGAGATCAAAGGGCATGGCCTGTAACTTCTAGAGAATCCCCTCCACTCGGAACCGAAGAAACCAGCGCTAAGATGGACAGATGGGAATGTGGAAGAATGCATCCCGAAGATGTAGGGAGCAGAACCACATGTTCTGCTCCAGGGATGGAATAATCTGAGACAGAGTGACCATCCTGAAGATGCACGACTGAAGGAATTTGTTCAGGTCGTGCAGCTCTACGATGGGGCCCCAGACCCCACCCCCACCACCCCCGGTCCATTTTGGGACCAAGAAGTGCCTGGAAACAAACTCTGGGCTTACTGGAGGGTCTGAGACTAGGGCCACTACCTCCTTCTGAAGGAGCTCAGCAGTGCCTTCCCAAATGGCTGACAGCATGTCCGCAGACACCATGTCCTCTCGTGGGGCATGGGCTCTGCATGGCAAGTAAGTCTCGAATTCTAGAGGCAGCCACTGACCGACCACTTCGAGAACCCACCTGTCCCTGGTGACAGCAGACCAGGTGGAAATGGAAGTGCTGGAGACAGACCCCTATGGGAGGACCCAGGGGAGTCAGGACGGTCAAGGGGGAGGCACCCCCATCCTGTTACTAGGCAGGCTTGGAGACGGAGGAGGGAACGGCTGAGGATGCAGTGGGGCCTCGACCACCTAGTTTAAGGATAACCAAAGCAATTGACTTCAGTTAAGAACACCAAGTCTGGGCCTGCTGCCCAGCCGGGGGCTCAGAGGTCTTGGCTGCAAGGGCAGAGAGGAGCCAGAGGGCTTCTTCCTCTGAAGTTTGGAGCCTTTGGGATCCCTCTGAGCAGAGATGACAAGAGTCCAGGGTGGCACTGGACTTCTCAATCCAAGTGAGGTGTCAATCCACCCCTGCCTCAAACAAGTCTGTGCCCAAGAATGGGACACCCACCAACTTGTGCTGGGTGTCTGCTGCAAAGGTAGAAATCTGCAGCCAAGCCCTGCAATACATGGCCATCACGGCAGCCACAGACTGGGTGCAGGAACTGCCGATGTCCATGGACATCTGGAGCTGCTGTTTGGCCACTGCTTGACCCTGGTCCCGGACCTGCTTGACCACAGTCTGTAAGTCAGCCAGGGAGCCAAGGAAGCACCACATCAAGTGTGCCGAGCAAGACGTGGGTGAAATGGGCCATGAAAAGGGCCGAACTCGCCTGCCAAAAGCCGAGAGAGGAGGCTGCATAGACCTTTTTGACCATGTGATCCAATTTATTGGATTCCTTATCAGGAGGTTTGAATGGCCTCGGCGACTGGGAAGGCAACCCCCAGGGAGTCATCTTGGTCCCGAACTTCGGTCAAGGAATATCTGGCCTGTTTCTGGACGGGCTCCATCTGAATCCTGGTTAATTCCGACATGAGCTGGAACAAACTCCCAAAAGAAGGGGGGGGGGGCATGCTCATTAGACAAATCCTCCCCCAACTCCACTGGATGCGAGTGCAGGGATAAGTTCTCAGACTCCGAGGATTTGCCGAAAAGTGACTGACTGCCCGAGTGCCAGCTGACCCTGCATGGTCTATTGGGAGTAATGGTGATCGACAGCCACTAAGGAAGCCCAGGAGCAGTACAGGCATCCTTAGGAGGGGGACCCTCCTTCAGCTATACAGGAGGCAGCTCCACCTAGATGGGTGGAGAGGCCAGAATAGGCCAAACCGTAACCAGCACAGCAAGTGCAGGCTGGGCCTTTGGTGGCGAGAGCCACAGTAGAGCTGGGATCGGGGCCGGAATCAGCTTAATCTGAGAAAGCACAAGCTGCTGCCACATTAGCTGTTCTTAGTGCCCATGCATTTTATGCTGGAGCCTCTTCTTGCCTGAAGAGGAAGAATAGCGGCAGCGCCATTTGCCCGAGTGCCGAAATCGGTGAGGGTTGCTCGACTCTGAACTACAGGATCTCGACCTTGACCATTGGGGAACCCGACAACGGGAAATGAAAATTATGTATCTACCGTAATTCTTGATCTTTCTGTGTAACTTCACCATTCATCACAGCTGTGTTATTGGCCGGAGGTCATTACCCCGCAAGAGCTTTTTTTAATTTTTTGTATGGGTGATGCGGAAGCTGTGACGGTGCCGCCCTCTAAGCCAACGTATGACGTGGCGCTCGAGGGTTGGCCGTTGTCTGTCATCGGCACTGCCCCCTCGCCAGTTCTGAGTCGCCTGCAGAGTAAGAATAGGGTGGGACAAGAGAATCCAAGGGACAGATAAAGGAAAAGATATAATAAACAAAAGGAGAAATAAACGACTGAGAGGACAGAAGAGGGAGAGAGAAAATCTAAGGGGATTGGGAGGGGCCCCAATCTCTGGCAGAGGAAAAAGGAGAAGAAAGGGAAGGGAAGGGAAGAAATTATAAGTAAATTCAGAGGGCAGGGGACAAAACCAAGGCTCGTGACCTGGATCTCAGTTTTAGGGTAGATCTAATACTGCCTAAGAGAGTAGCCAGAGAGCTGGGAAGGCAGTCAGAAAAGCAAAGGGCCAAACCGAGGAAAGGATAGCCAACTCTGTTAAGAAGGGGGATAAGACCTTTTATAGGTACATTAGGGAGCGAAGAAAGACCAAAGGAGGGATACTGGAGGCTTAATAAAGGGGAAGGAATGTGGGTAGAGGGTGACAATGAAAAAGCAGGGATACTGAACGAATATTTCTGCTCAGTATTCACAAAGGAAGAGGAGGGGGAGGTACCTAAACCAAACAAAAGAAACACTCTGAAGATGAGGGTCGATACCAGTCCATTTACAGAAGAAAGGGTTATGAAAGAACTAATAAAATTGAAGGTGGACAAAGCAATGGGGCCTGATGGGATTCACCCAAGAATTCTAAAAGAACTAAGGGTAGAACTAATGACACAGCTGACTACTCTCTTTAACAAATCATGGGAGGATGGGGTGGTACCTGAGGACTGGAGGAGGGCGGATGTGATTCCTCTTCACAAAAGTGGGAGTAGGACAGCGGCAGGAAACTACAGACCAGTTAGTTTGACCTCAGTGGTAGGCAAATGATGGAATCACTCTGAAGGAAAGAATTGTTGAGTACCTAGAGGCCAGTGGGCACAGGACCCAAGACAGCATGGATTCACGATGGGAAGGTCGTGTCAGACCTAATCTAATAGATTTCTTTGACTGGGTGACCAAAGTAGTAGACCAGGGAGGGCTGTGACACTTACCTAGATTTTAGCAAGGCATTTGATACAGTCCCACACAAAGATTAATACACAAGTTAGCCAGCCTTGGAGTGGGTCCCAAGCTGGTAGCCTGATAAAAAATTGGCCAGACCACAGGACTGAAGGGTAGTAGTAAATGGAGTCCATAGTGAAGAAAGGAGGGTTACTAGCGGGTACCGCAGGGTTCAGTACTGACTGGTCCTTTAATGTCTTTATAAGTGACATTGCAGAGGAACTGGAAGGAAAGTATGTCTCTTTGCAGATGACACAAAGATCTGCAACAGGGTTGATACACCAGATGGAGTGGAAAGGATGAGAAGGGACTTGGCAAGGTTGGAGGAATGGTCAAATGTATGGCAGCTCAGATTCAATGCAAAGAAGTGCAGGTAATGCACCTGGGAAACAAAACCCAGGACAAGAGTACACGATGGGGGGTGAGATACTGACAACAGTAAAAATGGAACGGGACCTGGGGGTAATTATATCAGATGACCTAAAGGTGGGCAAGCAATTGAGAAGGCAGTAAGGAAGGCTGGGGCATATTGGGATGTATAGGGAGAGGCATCAATAGTAGAAAACAAGAAGTTGTTATCCCTCTGTACAGACAGTTGGTGAGATCCCATCTGGAGTACTGTGTACAGTTCTGGAGACCCCATCTCCGCAAAGACATAGACAGAGTGGAGGCTGTCCAGAGGAGGGCAACCAAAATGGTGCAGGGTCTGAACCAGAAGACATACGAAGAAAGGCTAAAGGAGCTTAATATGTATACCCTTAAGGAAAGGAGGGAGAGAGGGGAAATGATAGAAACTTTCAAGTACCTCAAGGGAATCAACAAAGTCCAAGAGGGTGGCATCTTTCAGAAAAAGAGATGTGCAAGAACAAGGGGGCACAATTTGAAGATAGAGGGGGGACGGCTCAGAGGTACTGTGAGGAAGTGTTTTTTCACAGAGAGGGTTGTGGATGCTGGAACAGCCTCCCTGAGGAGGTCGTGGAGTCAAGAACAGTGGGGGAATTCAAGAATGCATGGGACAGACATAGGGTAGTCCTAGTGGGGGGTAGGAGGAAGTAAGCTGTTGGTTAATTAGGATCTGCAGCTTATCTGTTAGGTAGGAAAATGGGCAGACTAGGTGGACCAAGTGGTTCTTATCTGCCGTCAAATTTTATGTTTCTATGTTTACTGGCAAGTTTTCCAACAAGAAGAACACTTACGATGACCTCCCGGCAGACAAGGACTTTCCAGCAGAGTCGAATTCAAGGAGGGGGGTGAATCCAGGAGCCGAGGTATGTCCCCTGCCCTAATCCAGCAAAAACAAGAGGGAGGAGGGGGAAAAAAAAAAGGCCCTCTAAATGAACTATAAAAGATTCAAAAGAATCATAAAGGGATTAGTCTTGAAAGACAAGGATAAGGGAAAGAGAGAGAGGAGATCAACCAATATTCCAGCCCTAAGAAGGGGTGGAAGCTGTAAGGCGATGAGGAACAGCCCCCCCCCCCGTAGCTTCTAAGCTGTAAAAGCCCCCTGTGTGCCTAAGGTCCCGCCACTCCTGGCCAGCGGGAAGGAGGCACACAGAGGGTGGGGGACCCACAGACTGAGGCCCCAAGGGGATGGTGGGTAGGATTTTGAGATGAATGGTGAAGATACACAGAAAGATCAAGAATTACGGTAGGTACGTCATTTTCATATCTCATCTGTGTCAATCTTCACCATTCATCACAGTCGGGTGAGTACCAAGCCCATCTGAAGAGGGCCCGAATCCTAAGGGACTAAACCCCTTAGCTCCCAGTGGGGGAGACACTGGGAGAGAGAACCTCTATGGGCCTGGCAAGGCCCGAGACTATGGGGAGTGAGACGAGGACCCCCGAGGAGGGGGTAGGAAGTTGCCCCAACAATTGCCGACTCACTCTTCGGGAGAAAAGGTGGGTTCTCTGGTAGGTGGAGGAAATCACTCTACATCGGGCCAAGGATGACAACCGGGAAAGACAAAGCCATACTGTCCGCCTGATGCAGGTCGCTGTACCTACGACTCTTGAAGCTACCTCGTTGGCATCGTAGGATGCCCTCGCTTGGTGTCTTGCTAGCTCCAGGCCCTGAGCAGAGTGTGTGATGGCTTGCCTGGTTACCTTCAAATCAGCCAAAGAGGCTAGGAGTTGACCTAGCCTGGACCACAAGAACTTGTCATAGGATGCACAGTGGGCTTGATGTGAATCTATGGACAATAAAAGCTGTGCCGAGTAGAAGGTCCTCCTACCCCAGAAGTCAAAATCCGAAGAGTCTTGATCTGGGGGCTGGTCACGGTGAGGGGCACGAAGTCCATCAGGAGTGTCCAACTGCATCAAACCCGACAAAGGGTGAGGCATGCAGCCTGGAGACTCCGGTGGAGCACATTACCTCTGGCTCAGTTCCCTAGGGGCCAGAACATTGGAGAAGGGACGTTGCCATAAACGCAGTGACGCTTCCCGAAAGGGAACAGGCCAGGTGGGAACCACCAGGTTGGCCGCACTGAAATCACCTAGGAAGGGGCGCGTCACATGCCCAGGATTGTCTTGGGAACTGGGGGTAATCCGAAGATCTTTCATCATACTCCTCTTGAGGAAACACTAATATGAAGCAAGATCAGCGGCAGGGGAGATATGGACAGAAGGTTCCTCTCCCTCCGAGACGGGGATGAAGAAGCGGGAGATTTCAGGGATTCAGGAGGTGGCTGCTCAGGGGGAGGGTGGAACACCAACTTGTCCATTGCCCTAACAGAAGTGGGGAAGTGAGCAGCTGCACCCTTGTACTGCTCCCAGGTCAGAGGTCCTCTAAGACCGGCAATACCAGTGGGAGGGAAGGAGAAGGAGGCAGAGGAATGGGGGCCAAGTCCACAGAAGAAGAGGAACATCCTCTGCCTGGGCAAGAGGTCCTGCTGGATGCTCCCAAAAGGGAGAGAGATGCGGGAAGACTAACAGCCAACAGTTGGTCAACCACACTGGAACTGCCTAGACCATGCCTTGAAGAATACCCTCTGTGAGGCGACCCGGGACTGTGAGAGTCCAAAAGGACGGTCCCTAACCTCCAAAGTAGATGACCCTCTTGAAGACAGAGAAGGAGAAGGGCGAGGATCTGCACTTCCGCCCCTCCCCAAACCCGGGTGGGTCCCAGGGAGAGACTGTCACGCAGAAGCCAGACCCCTCAACCCCTCGGACTCCGGAAGAGCCCTCTGTCTTGTAGCCACTAGCCTAGGCAGCCGGCAATCTCAAGTAGTCTCCGAGGAGACCACCCATGGTGCAGCACCCTTCCCTCCCGTGGGTGCTGCAGACTGTCCCAAAGTTGGACTATCCACACACACCACAGAAGAGGGTACCCCAGCTGAGGGGGCCAACAACCATCTGACTCCAGGCTGCCCAGCAGCAGCCACATGGACCGTTGCTAGCTGGTCAGTACCACTGACCCCAGAATCAGTGAGAGTAGCCCACTCCTCAGAGAGAGGCTGAGTGAGGGCTGCAGAGGTGGCTACCGAGGAGTCCGAAGACCCCGAGAAGCAGGGAAGCCAGTCCAGACTGGACCCAGAATCCCCCTCCAAGGAGGTGGAAACCGAGGCCTGACGCCAAACCACCCTGCGACTCCTACCCATTCCTGGGCCACGAGCGATGCCTGTCCCAGCCCCGGCGCCGCTGTCAGCACCGCGGTCCTCCCCAGTGCCGCGAACAGTGCCTGAGTCAGAGGCGGTGCCGACTGCAGCGCCAAAAAGAGAACTGGTGCCAGCCATGGTGCCGCGAATTGCACTGGAGTCGAAGACGGCGCCACTGGCAGCACCCGACTCTTTCCCGGCATCGCAAACAGCATCGGAGCTAGAGACAGTGCCGACCATAGCCCCATGAACAGCGCCAACCACAGAAACGGTGCCGTCCCCCTCCCCGGCACCAAGCTGGAAATGGCACTGTCTCCAGCCCCAGCACCGCTTGCCAGGAACAGCTAGAGAAATTGCGGAAACGCATGTCCCGAAGCTGTTCCCATCATTGGCACTGCAAATGGTGCCAGCAGCAAGAACGGTGCTGAGAGACAGCCTGGCGCCGACCGCAGTGCCTTCCCAAGACCCAGGCACTGTCTGAAGCAACGCCGGCAGACGGCGTCAAGGCAGGTGCTGGCCTGGACCCGTGGGTCCCAGGACGCGACACTGAGGAAGCCCTCGCTTCTGAAGAGGCAAATGCCAAGGCAGTACCTCCTACCCGAACCCAAAAGGGACGAACTGGGCCTCCTGCACTGCAGAAGAAGCCCCCACCACGGCAAGGCTAAAAAAGGCAGAAGCCCCCTCCTCCGCAGTCCATATAGAACCTGGAGGGGACCCGGAGGAAGGGTCAAGTGTCCGTACCTTGGCCTTAGGACTGCGTACCCATCTCCCGAAAGTTGGTGGCGCGCGCCCCACTTTTGACACGCGCAACTCAACCACTCGGTGGTCCATGGAGAAGCAGGCATCACAGTCGTCCATGTCATGAAGAGGACCAAGGCAGGAGAGACATGGATCATGCTGGTCCGTGACGGAGTACTGACGACCACAGGGGCACCCACGCATTGGGGCCGCCCCATCTTTGGCAACTTCTTGCCCCGCGAACCAGACATAATCTACCAGTAAAATAATCAAAAAACAGTACCCAATGTCGCTGAATAAAATAATAAAAGCAACAGTCTTACCGGCAACCAGCGGCGTCAAGCAGATGGCGAAACAGAACTGATGACTGAGCGCAGCTGCTAGGCTGAACGAAACTGGGCTGCGATGGCGTACTAGGAAAATCGAGCTCCACAAGAGGTCTGTCCTCAATGGAGGGAGACAAAGAACTGGCGAGGGGGCCGCGCCAATGACAGATAACGGCCAACCTTCGAGCACCACATCGTACATCGGCCTTGAGGGCAGCACAGTCACTGCGTCGGCACTGCACATACAAAAAAAAAAAAAAGAGCTCTTGCGGGGTCATGACCTCCAGCCAATAACCCAACTGTGATGAATGGTGAAGACTGACACAGATAACAGAGAGGAAACTGGCAAAAGCCCAGGGTCCTCCAAGGCAACGGGATCCTGAGGGAGAGGGACCAGATAAGGAGGCTGGTCTGACCCTCCCGGAGAGGTAACAGGTAGGACTGGAGTCCTAGAAAGTGAGGTATCCACCTCATACTTCGACAACGTGTTGGCCGGCTTGAGAAAAATCTCAACAGCTTGGTTGATGTACCTCTCGAAAGATAGGCTCGACAGGGAGACCGTGGAGCAAGCAGCCTGGACTGAAGGATCGACCATAGTCGAAGCCTCCAATGAAGTACTGGAATCCAAGGCCTGGGATTGCTCGCAACCCCATGATTGTCGATGAGACTTTCGTCTTCTTTCCAGAGTACTGGGATGCAAGGTGCAACAAGGGACCTGGGGATCATATTCATGGCTTAAAGCAGTAGACGCATTAGGAGTGCGGGTCCGTCCAGGACATCTTCTGCCTGCAGCTGCATCTCTTGAAACTGGGCACTGACTTTGAGTTGTCCATGACAAGAGATCTGAAATAAACTGAAAACACTTGGAAGATGTATCAAACTGAAAGTTCTGAGAAGCAAAGGGACTACTCAGCACAGAGCGATAAGGAGGAAACCTTCTTCTAGCTGAAAGGAAGATCTGATGTCAAGGGGTGGTACCAAGGGTGTTGCCACCCGGCTGGGTGGGTGAGACAGCTTGAAGCCATTCCGGCCCAGTTCTTAAAGGGAAAGAATTCTGCCAGAAGTGTGGATGTACACCATATCCACATCCCTAGAATCTTAGTTTCCAAAACCCTTTCACATAGGCACTCATTTCCCAAAGGCTGGGGCGGTGTATGTTAATGCCGGGTAGCCCGCATTGTCCCTCCCCATGACGGAGTACCTCAACTAACTGATGTGTTCTGCCCCCAGGTGGTATGCGTGGAGGCACATGAACTCTGGTCTCCCATGTGGCAGAGTGATGCACTGACACTACACCACTGGAAAGACCCCAAATCATTTTAAAGGGTGGAGTAGAAGCCAAGGTGAGTTATTCAGTACTGCCCTTGGCGCTCAGGACTGGGAAGTAAACCAGGGCACAGATTCTTTTTTTTGAACATGTGAACTCTAAGTTGGCCTGCCAGTGCAGCAGCAGAGCTATCACTTGCGACATTGCCTTACTGGGTTCAGGAATGAGCGTGGAGCATTGATAGACTGAATGGGGGGAGGGGGATGAGCACCTGAGCGACAGTTCTCCGCGGGGTGGGGGGAGGGGCTGGATATGGATCTGGGCATTTGCCCGACTTCTAACAGTGTCTGGAGGTAAGGAGGCAGGGAGCCCAGAAGTGAGTGGAGGAGCAGTGGATATCAACATATTTTGCACATGTGCAGTACTGTCATAGATGTCACTGCACAACTGCTCCCCCAGCCACAGATATCACTGCACAACCACTCCCCCCAGAAGACAGGACCTGTATTCTCTCCTAGACCTCTCCGGTCCATCTATGCTGTACTACAGAAGGCAACCCTACAGTGGAGGGCAAGTCGGGGGGGGGGGGGACAGCGCTGTGGTGTGTTGCAGGTGGCCCAGAAATACCAGAGAAGCAGGTAGGGAGGTCTTCAGAAGGATGGGAAGTGGTGCAGGTGAAATGGCTGGAAGTGGTCCCAGTCATTGGAGGAAGGCAGAAAAAAAGAGCTTAAAAAAAAAAGGCAAAATATATGCACCCCTAATTAGCACAGATGAGAATTACCTTGAGTGTGGGTCTGCATATCCCTTGCCAGCTCCATGGGCAGGATGGAGTTAACTAGCACAGATATGATGGCTGCATCCAGGTTACACATCGCTCCAAAACACTTTAACAGCAGCAACCGCAGTGGAACTCTATGTTCCTGAAAAAGATATAGGCATATAAATAAAATTATTTAATAACACAATCAATCATTTTAGCAGAGCTGTTCCCAGAAACTAGTGACAGATGTCCTGTTGGGTGTTACTATACAGTGACTGCAATAAGTCAGATCCATGGCTCGTAAAGCAAAGACCCCATTCTCGGAACTTCACTTTAAATCATATTTACATTGCTGCAGAGTACCCTGTCACCTCTATAAAGGTGAAACTGGTGTACACGTATAGCACTTGTGCCACGTGGCATCCAGTGTAACTAGAGATCAAATTTTACTGAGGCTGACTCAAAGCAATCTGCTGGGGGTTGGGGGCACCTGGGCCCACATAGGTTACAGGGTTTTAGATAATCTGTAGAGCATCCCAAGGGGGTTATGACAGATTTTAACACAATTAATTTTGGGCATTTTGTTACGCATTTATGTTTCTGGTATGGCCATTTAATGTTTTTTAAAATTACACACAACCATCTCAGCAGTCCCCAGACCACTATACATGACCTTCAGTTAGTTTACTTACAAATGAAACCCTCCCTTGCACTCGTCTCAACATCCCCTCCTTGACCAGGACATTCCTTATTTTTCTTTAATATATTTCCTCAAGTTACCACATTCTCACCCACCTCAAAAGTCCTTCCTCAAACACAGGTTGTCCCCGTGCTCCTGTGTTTTTTCAAATTACCTTCCCCATGTCAGAAGTCCTTCCCTCTCAGGACCCAGACACTGAATTATTATTATTTTTTTTCCATATAGCTTTTCACGGCCTCTGAGCCCAGTAGGGGGCTCCAGTCTCTCCCTTGGAAGGACTCTGTCTCCAGCCACACCATTCCCTTACCCGACACCCCCCTAATTCCCCAATGAGCCCCCATGGCAGGGCGGGGTGAAGGGCGCACTACCCGACCCGGCCAAATCCAGACATCGGGGCCCGGGTCAGGGTGCAGGTATCGCGATCATGGAGCCTGCCGCTCTTTTCCTTTTCTCCTGTCCCTCCCCACTGATGTAAGGACATCGGCGTGAGCCCTCCTGACCTGTACTGGCCACCGCCAGAGGGCAGTCAGCGAGCGGGACAACAATCGCTCCCTCCCCGGAAGAGGACAGCAGTCCTCTAGACGCTCGATCCTCTCTCACCCCCGTGTACCCCTGGCAGCCCTGGCTTGTTCATGAACCCGGGCGTGGTGCGAGGTGTAGTGACCAGGCCAGACACTGAATTATTTTTAGATATAATACCCTGCCTGCACTCAGCAGTCCAAAAACACAAACAGAGACCCATTTTTTATTTAAAAAAATACATCAGTGTTGTCCAAACATATCAGAGCTCCTCACTATAAACTAACACATGACACTGCCAACAACAAATAGCCATAAATTACAAATACAGATGAGATTGACTGGTGGTGCCAACCTTTTTTTTTTCTTTCTTTTCTGACAAGTCCCCCTCCCCAGCCTAGGCACTGGATATTACTTCTTTACATGAGTTACATATGTGTGTCACAGCTAGCACTCATCAGACGAGGACAGAAGACAGGCAGATCCTGTGCAGCCAGCACCAGTTGTTAATGTTGGTTCAGAAGAAAAAATTACTTACCACAGTAATCTTGTTTCTTTCAGGGGATACTCCAGTATTCCTAACTCTTATGCAGTATGCCTTTAAGCCAGATCCGCCCGGAGATGGAATGGTATGCTAATGATGGAATCATTGGCTCATGCCACTTTTTCAAAATGCTTCCACCTATCAACTGCCTACATTGTAACCCTTAGATTTCGTGGACGCCTGACAAGACATGGAACGAGAGGAATTTAAGAACTATCTGTAATAATAACAATAAAACACCAGGAAACCTCCAACAGGAGGACAAAATTTAACAAAACATCCCCCAATGTCATAATCACCATAAGAGGGTAAAACCATTGAAAAAACAGTTCCAAATACAAAAGCCACAGTGTGGGGCACACATATCCCTGGTAATACAGCACGGAGTGCAGAGGCTACTGGTTCTAGCAGGGGAGGCAGGGTGGGAGAGTTGTGAATATTGGAGTATCCCCTGGAAGAAACAAGATTACTGTGGTAAGTAATTTTTTCTTCTCACCCCAGGAATACTCCAATATTCCTAACTCTTAAGCAGACTAAGAAGCAGTACCTTTGGAGGTGGGCACAGAACCTACTTTGGAAACAGACACTGCAAGACAGCTGTGCCAAATCTGGCATCACCCCTAGCCTGTGTATCCAGGCTATAATGCTTGGTAAAGGTGTGCACTGTTCTCCATATAGCTGCTTTACAGATGTCCACCAAAGGAACATCCTTGGAAGCTGCTATAGTAGCAGCTGTACCCCTTGTGGAATGGGCTCTCATCCATACCTCTCAACTGTCCCTGATTTTCAGGGACATCCCTGATTTTGCCTCAAAAATTTACTCTGCCCCTCCTAAAAATTGTGCTTCTGTGACTAAATGACAGGGGTTATAGACACAAAATAACATCAAACATTAAAGTTACAAACTTGTTCTTCCTTAGAAAATGCATTTTACACTAAGCCCTTTATTCTACCAGCTTCCTGAGTGAATATCTCCAATTTTGAAGAAGTGTCCCTGATTTTTTAAGCCTTGTCCCTGATTTATGAGGCAGATGGTTGAGAGGTATGGTTCTCAGACCTGCTGGGGCCTCTTTCCCAGCTTTTGAATAGCAAAACTGAATACATTGGATTATCCAGTGAGAAATGGACCTCTCAGATGCTGGATTTCCTTTTCCCACATCCCCATAAGTCAGGAAGAAAAAAATACTCACCTGTAGTAATCTTGTTTCTTCCAAAGGGATCCAGTAATATTATTACTTTTGCAGTGCTCTCTTAAAGGAAAACTACACCCAGAATGAAAACAAATATATGTTGTGCAGAGTGTTTTAATTTCTATGTGAAGTTCTAGTGTTTCCTTCCCTCTGACTGGTACTAGGAGTTTTTCCCAAATTAGCCTGCTAGCTTATTGCTAGTTTTACGACCCCGGGGATCTTCATACCTGATAGCGTAATTGTATTTCTTGTTCCCACAGTGCATCTTGCTTCATGTGACTGAGATGTAAGAGAGACCCAACATTCAACACACACATGCCAAACAAACTAAATATCTTGGAAGCTTTACAAGCTGCACAAAAATTACCAGCAGCAAAGTTTTTCAGGACAGTAAAACCTTTAGGATGAGGGTGGTCACCAAGCTGAATTCTACAAATTTTTAAATATAGCCATCTCTATTGTTGTGAACTGACTGTAGTGCAATGCTTTCTGCTGGATTTATGGGCTCTGCTACATCACCATCACATGAAACAAGGTGCATTGTAGGATAAAGAAATACAATAAAGCTATTTGATATGGAGATCTCCAGGGGTCGTAAAACTACCCTAAAGCTAGCAGGCTAATTTAGGAAAAACTCCTAATACCAGTCAGAGGGAAGAAAACACTAGAACTTCACATACAAATTAAAACACTCTTCACAGCATATATTTTTTCAAGTTTTGGGTGTAGTTTTCCTTTAACCAAAGGACTAGCATAAACAAATGCCCCCTTTTTTTTCTGAAGTCAGATAATGCCTTTAGAAAAAGACCTACAAGTTAAGACATTACAAGAAGGTGCCAGCAGGTGGCATGCCACTCCAACTATACATCATATAAGCTGTGGAGAGGATTTTCCTTGTTACTGATCCTGAAAGGGGAGGCAAGGGGGGGGAGTAATAAAATTAGTGGATCCCTTTGGAAGAAACAAGATTACTACAGGTGAGTAATTTTTTCTTCTAACCCCAGGACTCCACTAATATTATTACTCTTTCAGGCAATGCAGCAGTACCTCAAGGAGGTGGGTCAGAATATATTTAGGAAAAAGACTCTGCAAGACTGCTGTGCCAAATCTGGCATCACTCCTGGACTGGGTGTCCAGGCTATAATGCTTAGTGAAGGTGTGGGCTGACCTCCAGGTAGCTGCTTTACATTTTTCCAATAGAGGTACCTCTCGGGCGGCTGCAATAGTGGCAGCTCTGCCCCTTGTAGAGTGGGCCCGAAGACCAGAGGGAGGAACCTTGCCTGCCTTTGAGTAGCAAAACTGAATACACTGGAGTATCCATCGAGAGATAGTCCTCTTTGAAGCAGGGGTATCTTTACCTACTTCCCCACAGGTGAGGAACAGTTGTCTGTCCTGTCTATGATCTTTGGTATGAGTCATGTAATAACTCAGTGCTCTTTTTACATCCAAGCTGTGCAATCTACGCTCACCTGAGCTACCGTGTTCAGTAAAGAAAACTGGCAATGTTATAGACTGGTTCAAATGGAAGTCATAAACCACCTTGGGGAGGAACTTCCTATTAGTTCTCAACACTACCTTGTCCCTGTGGAAAGAAACATAGTCCTTTTCCACACAGAGGGCCTGTAGCTTGCTTATCCTTCTGGCAGAAGTGATTGCTACCAGAAAAAAATACCTTCCAGGTAAGAAATTTAAGCTCTGCAGATGTCATAGGCTCAAAGGCTCAAAGGGTGGAACCATAAGCTGGGCAATATAGAAATTTAAATACCTGTAAATTTTATTTCTCCGACTGCTGGTCTCCGGGCTCATCACTTCTGTGAGGTCCTTCCTGGAACCATGTGACTTGCAGGAGGTATACAGACTTCTGCAGGATGGTTATACTCTCTCACTCATTTCCTCCAGACGTCAGTACTTCTATAGCCTTTGTCCTCTGAGGAAACATAACTTGGAAAACAAACATGAGAAAGGTTAGTGTAACTTGTGGCTGGAGGCCGACATTCTGCATTCTGGGAAGGATGGAGCCCAGAGACCAGCGGTCGGAGAAAGAAAATTTACAGGTATTTAAATTTCTATTACTCTGTTCTAAAGCAGGTCTCCGGGCTCATCACTTCTAGGATACAATAAAGCAGTACATCCCTCCACTTCCTGGGTGGGAAGAATGTCCATAGTCCCTTATGGGTCCACCACTGCCTGGAGGACCCTGCGGCCAAAGGATGCCTCAGCCGAGGTGGCGACATCCAACTTTTAGAATTTTGCAAAGGTATGGGTGGATGACCATATGGCTGCTCTACATAAGTCTGCCGGGGAAGCCTCTCTGAAGTCCGCCCAGAACGTGGCCATCGCTCGGGTTGAGTGTGCCCGTACTGGACCCGGCAGGTCGATCTCGGCCTTCTGGAAGGCCATGGCGATGGTGAAACGAATCCACCTGGCAATAGAGTCCTTTGATGCCTTCTTACCTATGTTCGGGCATGATGTATGGATGAATAGACTTGAAGTCTTACGGACTGAGTCAGATCTCTTAATGTAAATTTTGAGTGCTCTCCGAGGATCAAGTTTGTGAAATTCTCTCTCCTTCTCATTCTTGGGGTGCGGGAAGAATGAGGGAATGTTCAAGACTTGGTTGCAGTGAAAAGGAGACATCACCTTTGATAAAAAGGCTGGATCTGTCCGCATAACTACTGAGTCCTGATGAAATATAGTGTAAGATTCTTTGGACGACAGGGCTCCTACCTCACTGATGCGTCGGGCTGAGGTAATTGCAATAAGAAAGACAGCCTTTATAGTGAGATGAAGTAAGGATATTTCCTTTAAGGGATCGAAAGGGAGCTTGGTGAGTGCTTTGAGTACTAGGTTGAGCCTCCAAGGTGGTACTACAGGTTTTATTGGAGGACACTTCAAGGTCGCTGCTCTCAGAAATCGTCGAACATGAGGAAGAGCTCACAAAGATTCACCTGAGTTCACTAACAGGAGCGCCCCTAAAGCAGACACCTGGACTCTTAAGGTAACCGGTTGGAGGCCCTTGTCGAAACCCTCCTGAAGGAACTGAAGGATGGTAGGCAGAGACACAGAGTCATCTGGTAGAGAGGTGTCACGTAATCAGAAAGTAGTTATGTAAGAACTTACCGTAACAGTAGACCTTCGAGAGAGGCTCTTGCAGTAGGTAATTATATAAAGGACTGAAGCCAGCAGGCATCAGAACCCCATGGAAATATTTCTAGCTAGTAGTCTCTAGTGGGGAACTGCCCCCATGTCAGGTGACTGGCGTCATGTGACGTCAGTATAAAGGGGCGGTTCCCGATGCCTACCTTCCAGTTCTTTCCCGCAAAAGGCCAAAAAAAGCAAAATGAGAGAGAAGCGGATGAATCCCTTCCTGGAAAAGGAGCTGAAAAAGCGAAGGGGGATGGAGGGTGGGAAGGCATTACCTACTGCAGGAGCCTCTCTTGAAGATCTACTGTTACGGTAAGTTCTTACGTAACTGTTACATTACTTCACGAGGGCTCTTGCAGTAGGTAATTACATATAGGACTGAGTTCCAAGCAGTCTGGAACAAAGAAAAGCACTCGGAAGGAGGAAAATTACCACCAATAGAACCTCCGGCTGTAAGGGTCTAGGAAAGAAGACCTTGCAGAACAGCCAACCTGAAGCCTGCTCTACGGCGAGAGACAATGTCCAAACTGTAATGTTTCGTGAACGTATAGACTGAAGTCCAGGTCGCGGCTGCGCAGATATCTGCCGCTGACACATTTCTGAAACAAGCAGCAGAGGCGGCTACCCCTCTGGTGGAATGACCCCTGACCTGACCTGGCAGGGTCTTGTTGTACTTGTCGTAACAGAAAGTGATAGAATGAGCCAACCACTTCGATAGGCATTGCTTGGAAACTGCACTGCCCTCTCTTTTGTGAGCAAGAGAAACAAAAAGCTGATTTGATTTCCTGAAATCCTTAGTCCTAGTGGCATAGTATCTCGGAATCCTATGAACATCCAAGGTATGCAAGAGGTACTCCCCTTGATTGGAGTGTTGCATAAAGAAAGTAGGTAGCTCAGTGGATTGGTTCAGCGTTGACTCTGCTACCGCCTTAGGGAGAAACTTAGGATTAGTGCGTAGAGCCACCCATTCCTTGTGGAAAATCAAATAAGGGATTTTGCACATTAGGGCCTGGAGCTCGGAAATTCGTCAAGCTGAGGTGATGGCCACCAGGAAGAGAGTCTTCCAACAGAGGAACTTCAAGTCTGCTGAGGCTGCCAGTTCAAAGGGAGGCACAGTAAGCTTCTCAACAACAAAGTTCAAATCCCAAGGAGGCGCAGGAACGCAGATGGGGGGTCTCAAATGAAGAGCTCCTCCGAGGAAAGTCTTAGAGACTTCCAGCTGCACAAAAGTCCTGTCACCAAAAGGGACATGGTAGGCTGAAACAGCCGCCATATGGACCTCCAAAGAGGGATGGCTGAGACCCAAGTCAAAGAGGTGATGCATGTAGTCCAAGACTCTCTCAACAGGGCAAGAGAAGGGTTCCAAGTCCTTTGAGACAGCCCATATCGAGAAATGCTTCCACTTCATAGCGTAGGTGGACCTAGTGGGAGACTTCCTAACCTCCACCAAAATGTCTATGACGAGCGAAGAAACCCCGAAATGGGCTTGAACTACATCTGCAAGGGCCACGCATGCAACTGAAGGGATTTAAGACCTGGATGAACCAGGGTCCCCTGATCCTGGGTCAGCAAGTGCTGTGACAGAGGAAGAGGAAGTGAAGGTTCCTCTGAAAAGTGCTGCAGAAGAGAGAACCAAACTTGCCTGGGCCAGAATGGAGAGAGATGAGGATCATCCGGGCTCCTTCTGAGCAGAGTTTGTGGAAGACCCTCAAAATTAAGGGAAGGCATAGATGAATCTGTCCCTCCAATCGAGAGACAGAGCGTCCCGCAAAGAAATGCCTCGCCCTGGAGCAAGCGAGCAAAAGGCAGGAAGTTTTGCATTTAGAAGAGACACAAACAGGTCTAACTGAGGGGTTCCCCAAAGCAAGGAGATGCTGTCTACTATCTCCTGATCCAGTTCCCATTCCTGGGCTTCAGTTGATGACTGACTGAGGTGGTCCACCGCGTTATTGTCTACTCCCGGAACATGAACTGCTGTCAGGTGAAGGCTGTGCTGAGCTGCCCAACTTCAAACTCTCACAGTTTCCCAGCACAGATGGTAGGAATGAGTTCCTCCCTGCTTGCTGATGAACCAGACTATGCACATGTTGTCCGTCTGGATTGTTAGATGACCGGGGAAGAATGAAAGAGCTCAGAGCTTGGAGAGCATACAGAATGGCTCTGAGCTCGAGCACATTGATGTGAAGAGTTTGTTCGAGTCTGGACCAGGAACCCCGAGTCCTGTGAGACCCTAGATGGGTTCCCCAACCCTCTCCTGAGGCATCTGTTGTGAACGTTTGGGAGGGAGGTTCTATGCAGAATGGAACTCCACGGCAGAGGTTCTCCTGCACCATCCACCAATGCAAGTCCCTGACCATAGGATCGGAGACTAGAAGAAAAAATTACTCACCTTAGTAATGTTGTTTCTTCTAATGGAGTCTTGCTATATTATGACATATGCAGTATAACCCCAGGTTAGAACTGCTCCAGAGGTGAAAGAGTTAACTTCCATGCAGGGCATGGAATCTTGAGCGCGAGCTCGGTTAAATACTCTGTCTGTTGAAGCTCAAACTTAAACTGTCAGATCTTTACGAGCAAAAACTCACTAAGGTTCTGTGTGGAAGCCGAAAACCTACACTAGCCACTGGCTACTAACTTACAAAAACACCTTTTTGATCTTGATCCCAAAACAAAGACTCAAGTCGGGAGATTCAAGAAAAACTGAAGCATTACACCTAAGCACCCTAGAAGGGTGAAAGGAAGAGGGCACCAAAGAAGTGCCAACATTGCACTGCCCACCCACATCCCAAAAACAGAGGTTCGAGAGGGGCAGGCTGGGGGGGAGGTCATAAATATAGCAAGACTCCATTAGAAGAAACAACATTACTAAGGTGAGTAATTTTTTCTTCAAACAACATGAAGTCTTGCTATATTATGACATATGCAGACTACACAGCAGTACCTCCATGGAGGAGGGACAGAACTCACTTGGGAAATAGGCTTGAGCACGGCTGTGCTAAATCGGCATCACTCTAGCCTGGATATCTAGGAGGCTACTTAGTAAAAGTGTGAACTGTTTTCCAGCAGCTGCAGCTGTACCCATAGTAGAGTGAGCTCTCAGGTCTGAGGAGGAACCTCACCCAGTTTTTCGTAACAGAATTGATACAAGAGACAATCCACCTTGCACTGGATCTTTTAGTGGCAGGTTTCTTTACCAACCTCACCATGGGTGAGGGAACAATTGGAGGGATTGAACCTGTGACCCTAGTCGCTCTATATAGCAACTAGGGGCACTTTTGACATCTAAACTGTGCAATCTTCCTCTCACCAGAGGAGGAATTGTGGTCATGAGTACACAGGGAGACATGGATTGATTAAGGTGAAAGTCTGAAACCACCTTGGGTAAAACTTCCTGTTAGTCCTGAGGACTACCTTATCTCTATGAAAGGAGATGAAATCAGGCTCCACTGACAAGCTTGGCTCACTTGTCGTCTGGCAGAGGTGATGGCTACTAGAAGCACTAGCTTTCAAGTCAAGTACTTCAGCACTGCAGAAGACAATGGCTCAAAGGGTTGCTAAGCTGAGCAATGCAAATATTAAGATCCCAAGCAGGGGCAGGGTCCTGTGACGCGGAGGGTTGGTGAAGCAACCCTTAAAAAACTTGGTAGCACAGGGTGAGCTGATAAAGAAGAGGGCTTACTTGCTGGGATAAAAAGACAGACACAGCTGCCAAGTGCACTTTTTAGGTAGCTGGTCTGAGCCCCAGGAATTCAAATGCACCAACTAATCCAGGATCGTGGGCACACCAGCAGATTCTGGGGGAATATGTTTACCAGCACACCATATGGAAAATCTTTTCCATTTTGAATTATAGGTAGCCCTAGTGGAAGGCTTCCTAGAGGCCTTCAAGATATCCAATACACCTTGAGAAAGGTGTAGGTCAGCAAACTCTAACTCTTCAACATAGAAACATAGCAGTTGACGGCAGATAAGGACCGCAAGGCCCATCCAGTCTGCCCATTTCTTTTTCTACCTCATAAATGTGCCTTCAGCCTTTGCTCTGTCAGGGACCTATCTATTCATAGTCATTTGTATTGCTCCCTTATGCCTATCCCATGCCTGTTTGAAGCCCTGCACTGTTCATAGCCACCACTTCTTGTGGTAAGCTATTTCCATGCATCCACCACCTTTCTGTGAAAATTTCCTCACATTCCCCTTAATCGGCTTCCTCTAATCTCATGCGTGTGTCCTCTTGTCTGCTATTTTCTGTATATGTAAACATGTTAGACTTTTACCTCTTGTTTATGCCGCTGCATGTTTTGAATGCCTCGATCATATCACCTGTCTCCCTCCTTTCGCTCAGGGTATACATATTGAGCTCCTTAATCTGTCCTCATATGTCTTCTGATGCAGTCCCTGCACCATTTTGGTTGTTCTTCTGACTGCCTCAATTTGGTTAATGTCCTTTCGAAGGTGTGCTTCCAATACTGCCCGGCACCTAGATGGGGCTCACCAGTGTCTTGTACAGAGGGATTATTACCTCCTCTTACTTCAGATACCCCCTACTAACACACCCTAACACCCCCCCTAGCCTTACTCTACTGCTTTAGAGGTCTGTTTGGATGATTTTAGGTCACCATGACATGATGCCTTCCTCTTTCTTCCTTGTGACTGCTAGCAACTCCTCCAGCCTATAGGTGGCTTTGGGTTTCTCTTCCTATGTGCATGATTTTGCACTTCTTTGTAATAAATCCCAGTTGCCACTCTTCTGACCATTCTGCTAGGTTTATCCAGATCTCTTCTCATTCGCCCACCCCATCTGGATCATCTACTCTGTTGCAGATCTTGGTGTCATCTGCAAACAGACAAGCCTTACCTTCTAGTCCATCATGAAAGTCACTAATGAAGATGTTGAAGAGACTGGCCCAGGACTGATCCCTCGAGGCACCACTTGTGACTTGCATCTCTTCTGACTGTATACCATTTACCACCACTTGCTTTCTGCCCGCCAACCAGTTTGCCACCCAGTTGACCAACTTGACCCAGCCCTGTCACCCAGCTTATTTATCAATCTTCTATGGAACAGTGTCAAAAGTTTTGCTGAAGTCAAGGTAGGCTACATCAACTGCTCCCTTGGTCCACCTACTCTGGTTACCCAGTCAAAGAACTATGAGATTAGTTTGACAGGACCTTCCTTTGTAAACCCATGCTGTCTTGGATCCTTGTGCTCTGGATTCCAGGTGTTGCTATCCTTTCTTAAGGAGTGCCTCCATAATCTTGCCCACTACTGAAGGTAAGACTGACGGTCTGTAGTTCCCCGCCTCCTCCTGCCACCACTCTGTGGAGCGGGATCACATAGAGCCCTTCTCCGAGTCTTCTGGGACCTCCTGTGCTCAGAGACTACTAAACAATTCTGCTAATGGCTCTGCTAGTTCCTCCTTTAGCTCCTTAAGTACCCTGGGATGTATGCCATCAGGTCCCATTGCCTTATCTACCCTTGAGCTTAGCAAGCTCTTGTAGGACCCTTTCTTTGTGAGAGGAGTAGTGCTCACCTCCTTCCCGTGTCCATGAAGCTGAGCTGTGGGCCCTGTCCTACCTTCTCTTCAGTAAATACTGAGCAAAAGTATCTGTTTAGATAGATGCCTTTACAGGGTCCTCCCTCTCACATGCTCCTTTCTCCATTAAGCTTAGTAATACCCTCTGACTTCTCTTTCACTAATGTATCATAGAAAGTCTTGTCACCTTCTTTTACTGTTCGTGCTAGTGTTTCTCAGTTTGGGACTTTGCCTGCCTTATTGCCTTACCTGCTTCCCTTAAGGCAGTTTGGTATGCCTTCCTATCTTCATCCCGCTGTGTTCCCTTATATTTCCTGAAGGCCAGCCTTTTGGCTCTGACCTTTTCTGCTACTGTATTTGAGAACCAAAGTGGTTTCCTTCTTCTTTTGCACTTCCTTTTCTGTCTAACACAATGGGATGTTGCTTCAAGTATTGCAAGTATTTCAAGAGCCAAGCCTTGAGATTGAGAGATTTGAGGTTTGGATACCAAACTCTCCCCTGGGCACAGGTTAACAGGTTGTGATTCCTGGGAAGGCATAGGGGAGGGTGGACTGCTAAGGACATGAGGAGTGGGTACCAGGGCTGCCTGGCCCAATCTGGAGCAATCAAGATCATCCTGCAGGATTGAGACCTGATTCTGACTAGCACTTTGAAAAGAAGAGGGAAGGGGGGAAAAGCATAGAGAAACTTCCCTTCCCAACTGAGAAGGAAGGCATCCAGAGGGACTGAGCCCAACACTGGGGCCTGCAGCAAAAAAGAGGAAGTTGGTGATTGTCTGGGGCTGTGAAAAGATCTATTTCATGGAGTGCCCCATCTGGCAAATATTATTTCCAGTATTAGGGGATCCAGTGCCCATTGTGGATGGTCCTGGAAATCCTGCTGAGAGCATCCGCTAGGACATTGTCCTTGCTCGGGAGGTGAACTGTCCTAAGGCGTTGTTTGTGAGAGTAAGCCAGAGACCAATAACTTACTAAGCTTCTGTGCAGAAGGTCAGACTGAGGCCCCTTGTTGTCATTGATACCACATTGCAGTGGTATTGTCTGTCCTGACCTGAACTACCTTGTTCTGGACAGATGTGGAAAACTTGAAGTGCTAGGAAACTGCTTGAGCTCCAGCAAATTGATGTGGAGCAGGATTCCTGGGGAGACCACAGCCCTTGGGTGGAAAGGTCTTGCCCATGTGAGCACCCACCCCAGGAGGGATGCATCTGTAGTAAGGGGTCAGGAATGAGACTGGGGAATGAAGGAACCCCCTGTCTCAGACTGTTCCTGATCCTGCCACCACTGAAGGGCCTGGATCTAGGTTTGGTCACTGGAATCAATTTGGTTAGGGGATCCGTCCTTTGAGACCAAAATGCTCCTCAAATGGAACTGAATGTCCCTCATCTGAAATCTCGCTTCCCACTACTGCTGAGAAGCTGCCATGTGCCCCAGGAGCTGTAGGAAATGCCTTGCTGGTCAAAGAGACCTGCAGGGGTGAAAAGAGGAGCCAGAGACACCAGGGTCCTTGCTCTCCAGAGGAAGGAAGGCTCTGGCTTCTTTGTGTTCAGTTCCTGCGCCTCTGAAGGTGAGAAGCTGGACAGGCTCCAGAACTGACTTTGGAAGATTGAGAAGGAAACCTAGAGATGTAAGTAGTTGCTGGGTTTTTGCAAATGAAGTTTGACCTGTTCTGGAGACTGGCCTACAATGAGCCAGTCGTCCAGATAAGGGAAGATGGCAATCTTTTGCCTTCTTAAATGAGCAACTGCTACTGCCAGGCATTTTGTGAACACCCTTGGAGCCGAGGAAAGGCTGAAGGGCATTGCTCTGAACTGGTAATGGCCTGAGGGCAGTTCGAATCTGAGGTACTTTCGATGGGAGCTTCTGATGAACATGGAAATAGGCATCCTTGAGGTCCAGGGAGGCTCAGCCAGCCCTGGCCTTAGAGAGGTAAAATAATCCCAGGGTCACCATTTGAACTTTGGTTTTAGAGGTGCTTGTTTAGGTACCTGAGATCCAGAATGGCCGCCATTCTCCTGTCTTTTTGGATAAGGAAGCACCTGGAGTACAACCCTTGCCCTGGTGTATGGGTAGAACCTTTCCACGGCTCTGAGAGCCAGGAGGGTAGAAACTTCTGCTTCCAGGGCAAGTGCCTCTGATGGATTTGGTGGAGTGATCTGGCTCTCATCTTCGGAAATTTTTGAAGTTGAGAACTGGTCCCTGGCTACTACCTCCAGGACCCACTTTGTCTGATGTTAAAGACTTCCAGTCCTTGACAAAGTAAGCCAGCTGCCCCTACTGGTAGTGGAGAATCAGCCCTGGCTACCCCATCAGGAGCATGTCTTGCAGAGGCTTTGGGTTGAGGGCAGAAGTGGTTTACCAGAACCCCTTCTGCCCCTCTTCCTCAAAGTGAACCCCTCTGGGCAAAGCAGAAGAGGAGGCCTGGGCTTGGTAAAATGGCCTATGAAAAGGCCTGCCCTGCCCCTGACATGCTGCCTTTGAGGAGTGACTTGCCTTTTTTGGCCTGTGCACTCCTATAGGTAGTCCTATACTCATCCATCTTCTTCATATAATTCTCTGTCTGCTCCCCAAACAGAGAATTTCCCCAACAGGAAAATCCATAGCCTGAGACTGGGTATCCTGTGACAGGGCAGTACACTGAGCCAGGCTTATCTCTGCTGAAGAGACACAGATGTAGCCATAATTCTAGAAGAAACATCTTAGAGTCTACAGCAGCATGAAATTGCACCTTGATGCCTCAATACCATCCGCAGCCACCTGCTCCAGTCCTGGCAAGCTGTTCAGGGGCCTGCTTTGCTAGGGCCAGGACAGTATCCCATCTGGATTTCTGGTACCTAGCTGCGTAAGCCATATAATTTGCCTGCCTGAGTCCCAAAGATGCTGCCATGTACTGCTTTTTGCCATGGCATCCATCCTCCTGGAAACTTTTCAGGAGGGTGAGAGGCTAGAGGAATATTAGCCTTGTCACAGGCTGCAGCCTGCACTACCCCACATGGGTGCACTGCTGAGACAGAAACTCCGCATCAGAGCCTGATAAAGCATACTTTGTCCATCCTTTTATCCACAAGGAGGATAGAATGAGGAGTTTTCAGAATTTTAACTGTCTGTTTCCTAAAAGATTTATGCAAGGGAATAGACAGTCTCCTAACTCTGGAATATCCATCATTTCCACAAAATCAGGCTCTTCTTGATCATCCACAGCTTCTCCAACAGGGAGCTGCAGAGTGTCAGCAACTTTTTAAAACAAAAAATGAAGGGGACTCAGATAGCCTGGGAGGATACTCCTGAAGGTCTGTCTGGAGAGATGTCCGGTTCAATGGGCACATCCAGACTCTACAAAATCACATTCTACTCTCGTACTCCCTCTCCCTTCCCTGGTTCATAAAATCTTCAAAATCATAATCTTGAACTGAGGAACCGACCAACCGGACGCTTACCCAATGGTGCCGGTTCGACGGAACTGGGGGAGAGACTGGACAATCTGAATAGCTTTTATTATTTCAGCGGTTGAGAAAAGAACTTTGTCAAACTAGCTGACCTTCTAGCCTCTTTAGTTGGAACCGCTCCTCAGAGCTGGCTCTTCGTTGTCTGAGGAAGCACGCCCTGGTCAGAGGGCACTCCCTTAGGATTCCGGTTGGAACCCGAACCCGGGATATCCATCGGTCAGCGGACTTTTGGCCTCCCTTTCCACTGAGCCTACCAACTCTTTTTTCCACGTGGCAGCAGGAAAATTTTTACAAATCTGGCAGTCTGCATTGGAGGTGGTCAAACCCCAAACAATATACACTATATGATGTGTGGTCAGCTTTGGCAAAGGCTTCCCACAGAGGCCACAGTGCTGAAACCAGTGGGTCCGCTTTTCTTTTGGGTTTCTCAGACATAGTGCCAGCCTTAACCAAAACTTGCCCGTAATGGCAATCCACTGCTAAGACTCTCTTATCGGTTCCCAACCGTGATGCTGGATCGTGGAAAAACTGTAATTAAATCCGTTTTTTAGAACCGATCAAGAACTGAACCAGACTCTAAAGGGTTAAAAGTACTTTAAACTCCTCTGATCGGTTCAAACCCCGAACGAAAAAGACGTTTACAAGTTCCACACAGAAGAAAATAAAAAGTAAGCCTATCTATTACTTACAATACCACAGACAGAGCTTGAACCGACGACTTCTTGGTTAAATTTGACAAATAAACCGAGAAATTACACTTTAAAACCGACAAACAAACTGAGCAGCAGGAGGAATCTCCGGAGCGACTGTCTATGGAGGATAGGAGTAAAGAATCTGACAGTTTAAGTTTGAGCTTCAACAGACAGAGTGTTTAACCGAGCTTGCGCTCAAGATTCCATGCCCTGCATGGAAGTTAACTCTTTCACCTCCGGAGCAGTTCTAACCTGGGGTTATACTGCATATGTCATAATATAGGAAGACTTCATGTTGTTTGAACCTCCTGATCTAGGTCGTGCAAAGTCTGGTCCCCATTGAGACCGTAGCGTCCACTGAGAGATTCTCATATGGAACAGAGTGCGAGGGACTGTCAGAATAGAAGCCGGCATGAGCTCGAGGAGGCGAAGGACTGACCTGGCGCCAACCCTTCTGCAGCTGGACAACAGACTTGCCTGCGCCTGAAGGGTGTCCACCCTGCCCGGTGGCAGAAAGGCTTTGCCGATGGTCATGTCCAGGATCACCCTGATAAACTGGAGTCTTTGGCAAGGGACCAGATGGGACTTGGACTGGTTGATGGTGATACCCAGGTTGGTGAAAACCTGCTGGGTAAGGGAAAGAGAGCACTGGAGTTCCTCCCTGAACAGGGCCACCAGGAGCCAGCCATACAGGTACAGGAAAACCAGCACTCCCTGGATATGCAGGTGGGCCGCTACCACCGAAAGACATTTAGTGAATACTCAGGGGGGGCAGAAGAAAGACCAAATGGGAGGGCCTTGAACTGGTAGTGGCCCCCCTGAAACGAAAACTGGAAGAATTTGCGGTGGGAAACGCGGATGGGGATATGCAGGTAGGCATCCTGCATATCCAAAGCGTATAGCCACTGTCCCTGCCAAAGAAGCAGCAGAAGGTTCTGAAGAGAGAGCATTCTGAAATGCTTGTACTCCACGAACATGTTCAGGGAGCTGAGGTCTAAAATAGGCCTCACGTCTCCCGTCTTCTTTGGAATGAGGAAGAAATGGGAATAGTTGCCAGTCCCCCAAAGGTGGGTGGGGACTGGTTCTATTGCCGACTTCGAGAGAAGGGAGGATATTTCTTCTTGAACCAGAGGAAGATGCTCCAGGGAGTAAGATGACTTGGGGTGTGGTCTTCTTGGTGGTTTCTGAAGAAACTCGATTGAGTGTCCTTCCGCTACCAGCTGGGGCACCAAAGCATCTGATGTAATCCTCTCCCAATTCGATAGATGGAAGGAGAACCTCCCTCCTACTGGTTGCTCTGGGGGGGTCGGGAGGAAAGGAGTCAGGAGGTATGAGGCAACGCTGCAACTGAAGCTCCTGCTGCTTTGGGGGGGGCTTGGCAGCCTGAGGGGCCCGACGTTTGTTGGCCCGCTTGCCCTGAGGTTTCGCTTTAGACCAAGAACATCTGCGAAAAGGGCAACGCTGTCCCTGAGGAGGCCTGTACAAAGAGTCAACAAACTTGAGTGCAGTGCCCTTCTCTTGCAGGTCGGTGATGATGTCCTTGACTTCTCCACCGAACAGTACAGAACCCCTGAAGGGTGCATCCTGAATAGCCGATTGCACCTCCGGGACCAATCCTGACACCTGGGAGCCAGGCATGATGCCAAAAACCTATGGCGAAAGCCAAGCTCTGACCTGCTGTGTCCACTGCATCGTACGTGGCACGCAGCATGTGCAGACTGGCCAAACGAGCAGACCGGACAAGATCAGCCACTTCCTGCTTGGTATGAGACTCAGGAAGGGAGTCCAATTTGGATTCCACCTGACTTAGGATAGTCTTCTGGTAGTCCCCCATATGCGTGACATAGTTCAGGACCCTAATTTCCCGGCGTGGAAGAAGCATACACCTTCTTCCCGTACTGGTCTAGAAGACGGGATTCCTTGTCTGGTGGAGATGAGCTGAGATGTTTAGGATTTGCCGACCGGCCGTGAGCAGCGCTAATCACGACCGAGTCGGCCTTGGGGTATGTATTCAAGGAATCCACACCCTCCAGAGCCTGGTATGGCCGATCCGCCTTCCTCGGAAGGGGGGCTAATGCGGACAGTTGTTTCCAAATAGTGGAAACAAGGTCGGCATGAGGCTCAATCCAGGGTGGAATCAATGTTGGAGCAGTTTCAGGCAGATCCAGGTGGGCAGCAAGCTTCTTCCCCTGTGGATCTGGCTCCAGAGATTGACACTGGTGGACCTCCTGGATCCTTCTCAGGAGCCCCAGAAAGAAAAAATTACTCACCTTAGTAACGTTGTTTCTTCTAATGGAGTCTTGCTATATTATGACATATGCAGTATAACCCCAGGTTAGAACTGCTCCGGAGGTGAAAGAGTTAACTTTCCATGCAGGGCATGGAATCTTGAGCGCGAGCTCGGTTGAACACTCTGTCTGTTGAAGCTCAAACATAAACTGTCAGATCTTTATGAGCAAAAACTCACTAAGGTTCTGTGTGGAAGCCGTAAACCTACACTAGCCACTGGCTACTAACTACAAAAACACATTTTTGATCTTGATCCCAAAACAAAGACACAAGTCAGGGGATTCAAGAAAGAAAAAATAAGCATAACACCTAAGCACCCAAAGAAGGGTGAAAATAAAGTGGGCATCTATGAAGTGCCAACATTGCACTGCCCACCCACATCCCAAAAAAGAGGTTCTGAGAGGGGCAGGCTGGGGGGGAGGTCATAATATAGCAAGACTCCGTTAGAAGAAACAACATTACTAAGGTGAGTAATTTTTTCTTCAAACAACATGAAGTCTTGCTATATTATGACATATGCAGACTACACAGCAGTACCTCCATGGAGGAGGGACAGAACCTACTTGGGAAACAGGCTCTTGAAGCACAGCTATGTTAGAATCGAGCATCACTCCTAGCCTGGATATCCAGGAGTAATGCTTAGTAAAAGTGTGAACTGTTTTCCAGGTAGCTGCTTGACATATCTCTAGGATAGGGATGTCCCTGGCAGCAGCCAGAGACGCAGCTGTACCTCTGGTAGAGTGAGCCCTCAGGCCTGAGGGAGGAACCTTACCCAGTTTTTCATAGCAGAATTGGATACAAGAGACAATCCACCTGGCAATGGATCTTTTAGTGGCAGGTTTCTTTACCAACCTCACGTAAGTGAGGAACAATTGAGGGATTCGAACTGTGACCCTTGGTACATCTCTATATAGTAACTAAGGGCTCTTTTGACATCTAAACTGTGCAATCTCCTCTCACCAGAGGAGGAATGGTCAGTGAAGTACACAGGAAGAGACATGGATTGATTAAGGTGGAAGTCTGAAACCACCTTAGGCAAAAACTTCCCGTTAGTCCTGAGGACCACCTTATCTCTATGAAAGGAGATGAAATCAGGCTCCACTGACAAGGCTTGTAGCTCACTTATGCGCCTGGCAGAGGTGATGGCTACCAGAAGCACAGTTTTCCAAGTCAAGTACTTCAGCACTGGCTGAAGAAGACAATGGCTCAAAAGGGGGTTGCACAAGCTGAGCAATGCAAATATTAAGATCCCAAGCAGGGGCAGGGTCCCTGAACGGAGGGTTGGTGTGAAGCAACCCTTTAAAAAACTTGGAGAACACAGGGTGAGCTGAAAAAGAAGAGGGCTTACCTGCTGATAAGAAGACAGACACAGCTGCCAAGTGCACTTTTAGAGTAGCTGGTCTCAGGCCCAAGGAATTCAAATGCACCAAATAATCCAGGATGCGGCACGCCAGCAGATTCTGGGGAAATATCTTACCAGCACACCATATGGAAAATCTTTTCCATTTTGAATTATAAGTAGCTCTGGTGGAAGGCTTCCTAGAGGCCTTCAATATATCCAATACACCTTGGGAAAGTGTAGGTCAGCAACCCCTAACTCTCAAGAGCCATGCCTTGAGATTGAGAGATTTGAGGTTGGATACCAAACTCTCCCTGGGCACAGGTTAACAGGTTATGATTCCTGGGAAGACACAGGGAAGGTGGACTGCTAAGGACATGAGGAGTGGGTACCAGGGCTGCCTGGCCCAATCTGGAGCAATCAGGATCATCTTGCAGGGTTGAGATCTGATTCTGACTAGCACCTTGAAAAGGAGGGGGAAGGGGGGAAAAGCATAGAGAAACTTCCCTTCCCAACTGAGTAGGAAGGCATCCAGAGGGACTGAGCCCAACACTGGGGGCCTGCAGCAAAAAAGGGGAAGCTGGTGATTGTCTGGGGCTGCAAAGAGATCTATCTGCGGGGTGCCCCATCTGGCAAATATTACCTCCAGTACTAGGGGATCCAGTGCCCATTCGTGATGGCCCTGGGAAATCCTGCTGAGAGCATTCACTAGGACATTGTCCTTGCCTGGGAGGTGAACAGCCGTGAGGGAGGCGTTCAGAGAATAAGCCAGAGACCACAACTTCATTGCTTCGGTGCACAAAGCGGTAGACCGAGTGCCCCCTTGCTTGTTGATGTACCACATTGTAGTGGTATTGTCTGTTCTGATCTGAACAACCTTGTTCTGAACAGATGTGGAAAATACCTGGAGTGCTAGAAAAACTGCTCTGAGTTCCAGCAAATTGATGTGGAGCAGAGATTCCTGAGGGGACCACAGCCCTTCGGTGGAAAGGTCGCCCATGTGAGCTCCCCACCCCAAGAGGGATGCATCTGTAGTAAGGGTCAAGGAGTGAGACCGGGGAGTGAAGGGAACCCCCTGTCTCAGATTGCTCTGATCCTGCCACCACTGAAGGGCCTTGATCAGGGTTCGAGTCACTGGGATCAACTTGGTTAGAGGATCTGTCCTTTGAGACCAAAAGGCTCTCAAATGGAACTGGAAGTCCCTCATCTGAAATCTTGCTCCCTGCACTACTGCTGTAGAAGCAGCCACATGCCCCAGGAGCTGTAGAAAATGCCTTGCTGGTCGAGAGACCTGCAGGGTGAAAGAAGAGGCCAGAGAGACCAAGGTCCTTGCTCTTTCCAGAGGGAGGAAGGCTCTGGCTTCTTTTGTGTTCAGTTCTGCGCCTATGAAGGTGAGAAGCTGGACAGGCTCCAGAACTGACTCTGGAAGATTGAGAAGGAAACCTAGGGATGTCAACAGTTGCTGGGTTACTTGTGAGTGTAGTTTGACCTGTTCTGGAGACTGGCCTACAATGAGCCAGTCGTCCAGATAAGGAAAGATGGCAATCTTTTGCCTTCTTAAATGAGCAACTGCTACTGCCAGGCATTTTGTGAACACCCTCGGGGCCGAGGTGAGGCCGAAGGGCATTGCTCTGAACTGGTAATGGCCTGAGGGCAGTTCGAATCTGAGGTACTTTCGATGGGAGCTTCTGATGAGAACATGGAAGTAGGCATCCTTGAGGTCCAGGGAGGCTAGCCAGTCCCCTGGCCTTAGAGAGGGTAAAATAATTCCCAGTCACCATTTTGAACTTCGGTTTTAAAAGGTGCTTGTTTAGATACCTGAGATCCAGGATGGGCCACCATTCTCCTGTCTTTTTTGGGGTAAGGAAGTACCTGGAGTACAACCCTTTGCCCTGGTGTATGGGAGGCACCCTTTCCACAGCTCTGAGAGCCAGGAGGGAAGAAACTTCTGCTTCCAGGGCAAGTGCCTCTGATGGGTTTGCAGGTGGAAAAGACCTGGCTCTCATCTTCGGAAATTTTTTGAAGCTGAGAACCAGTCCCTGGCTTACGACTTCCAGGATCCACTTGTCTGATGTTAAAGACTTCCAGTCCTGGACAAAGTAAGCCAGCCTGCCCCCTACCGGTAGTGGAGAATCGGCCCTGGCCACCCCATCAGGGAGCCTGTTTTGCAGGGGCTTTGGGTTGAGGGGTAGAAGCAGACTTACTAGAACCCCTTCTGCCCCTTCCTCTAAAGAACCCCCTCTGGGCATAAGCAGAAGAGGACGCCTGGGCTTGGTAAAAAGGCCTATGAAAAGGCCTGCCCCTGCCCCTGACATGCTGCCTTTGAGGAGTGGCTTGCCTTTCTTTGGCCTGTGCACTCCTATAGGTGGTCCTATACTCATCCATTTTCTTCATATAATTCTCTGTCTGCTCCCCAAACAGAGAATTGCCCACAACAAGAAAATCCATAGCCTTAGACTGAGTATCCTGTGACAGGGCAGTACATCTGAGCCAGGCCATTCTGCAAAGAGACACAGATGTAGCCATGACTCTTGATGAAAGATCATTAGAGTCTACTGCAGCATGAAATTGCACCTTGGATGCCTCAATACCATCCGCAGCCACCTGCTCCAGCTTCCTGGCAAGCTGGTCAGGGGCCTGTTTTGCTAGGGCCAGGACAGTATCCCATCTGGATTTCTGGTACCTAGCCAGTAGTCTATAATTTGCCTGTCTGAGTCCCAAAGATGCTGCCATGTACTGTTTCTTTGCCATGGCATCCATCCTCCTGGAATCCTTTTCAGGAGGGTGAGAGCTAGAGGAATATTAGCCTTGTCACAGGCTGCAGCCTGCACTACCCCACATGGCTGCACTGCTGGGAGAGGAACTCCGTATCAGAGCCTGATAAAGCATACCTCTTGTCCATCCTTTTATCCACAGGGAGGATAGAATGAGGAGTTTTCAGAATTTTTACTGTTTCCTAAATGATTTGTGCAAAGGAATAGACAGTCTCCTAGACTCTGGAATATCCATCATTTCCACAAAATCAGGCTCTTCTTGATCATCAACAGCTTCTTCAACAGGGAGTTGCAGAGTCTCAGCAACTTTCTTGTAAAACAAAAATGAGAAGGGACTCAGATAGCCTGGGAGGAAACCCTGAGGTCTGTCTGGAGAGATGTCGGTTCAATGGGCACATCCAGACTTTCAAAATCACACTCACTCTCCTCATACCCTCCTCCCTTCCTCCGGTTCATAAAATCCTCAAAATCATAATCTTGAACCGGGGGAACCGTCCGAACCGAGCGCTTCCCTAATGTTGTCGGTTCGGACGGAACTGGGGAAAGAGACTGGACAATTTGAATAGCTTTGGCTATTTCCTCAGCAGTTGGAGAAAGAACTTTTGGCCCCAAACTAGCTGACTTTCTAGTCCTTTTAGTTGGAACCGGCTCCTCAGAGCTGGTTCTCCGTTTGCCCGAGGAAGTATCGCCCTGGTCAGAGGGCACTCCCTCAGGTTCGGTTGGAACCGAACCGGGATGGCCATCCGGGTCAGCGGACTTTTTGGCCTCCCTTTCCCTGAGCCTACCAACTCTTTTTCCACGGTGGCAGCAGGAAAATTCTTACAAATCTGGCAGTCTGCATTGAGGTGGTCAAACCCCAGACAATATACAGTGGTGTGGGTCAGCCTTAGCAAAGGCTTCCCACAGAGGCCACAGTGCTGAAACCCAGTGGGTCCAGTTTTTCTTTGGGTTTCTCAGACATAGTGCCAGCCTAACCAAAACTTGCCCGTTAATGGCAATCCACCAAGCAAGACTCTCTTATCGGTTCCCAAATCGGCGTCACGGGTCGTGGAAAAAACGTAATAAAATCGCTTTTTTAGAACCGATAAGAACCGGAACTGCACTCTAAAGGACTAGAAAGTAATTTTAAACCCAATCTGATCGGTTCAAACCGAACTGAAAAGACGCTACAAGTTCCACACAGAAAAATAAACAAAAGCCTATCTATTACTTACAATACCACAGACAGAGCTTGAACCGACTAGTTGCGTTAAATTCGTAAAATAAACCGAGAATTACACTTTTAAACCGACAAACGAACCGAGCAGCAGGGGGAATCTCCGGAGCGACTGTTCAGTGAGGCGGAGTAAAGAATCTGACAGTTTAAGTTTGAGCTTCAACAGACATAGTGTTCAACCGAGCTCGCGCTAAAGATTCCATGCCCTGCATGGAAAGTTAACTCTTTCACCTCCGGAGCAGTTCTAAACTGGGGTTATACTGCATATGTCATAATATAGCAAGATTTCATGTTGTTTGAAAGAAGAATCTTCTGCAGTTGACTTCGGAGAAGTCCTTGGCCTGGGATGGTCTGGAGTACGTGGCTCGTCAGGATCGGAGCACCCCTCCGGAGTCTGACGTCTCTGAAGAAGAAGAAGAAGAAGACTCCTCCCGCAGCAGGGGAGGAATGGACCCCTTGGGCAAACCTCGGGGAAGCATATCCTCCCCACCCCTGGTGCCTGAGGGTTCACCTCTGGCATCGGGTGGGGGGAGGGAGTCTCTTGCCTCCGGTGGAGGGGATCCTGTGCAGGATCCGGGGCCGGTAGACAGCTCTCCACCTCCCTGGTGAGCTGAGCCTTGGCCTCAGCCCACCAGGCAGCCGGAGTCTCTTTCAAATCCACTGGCAGCTGTCAGGGAGGTGGTGGAGGAGGAGGGGGATATGGACACTGAGGGTATCCATAGGGCGAGTGTCCCTACCCCAACGGCGGGAAGCCTGGCGTCGGGTATTGAGGCGTCAGGTACTGCAGCACAGGATACTGCTGTCCCGGGTAGGACGGTGTCAGATAGGACGGAGTCGGATACATGGGAACCAGGGGCTCTGTTGGCGCAGAAGGCCCTGGAAGAGGCCCAGCAGATGGGCCAGGAACAGGTGGCCTCGCGGGCATCGGATCTGGCATGGGGACAGCGTCCGGTAAAGGGATGTCGCCCGGCATCGGGTAGGCCAGCGTCGGAGCCAGCGTCAGGGGATCCGACCCTGAGGGAGAGAGATCTGACGGCAGCGTACTGACGTCCTCTGTGTCGCCCGGGGAAGGAGGTCTGAAATCCCTGGGGTCTAGCAGGGGAGACGCTGCAGCCTCGGTACGCAGCGGCGAGCACTGCAGCGAGCCAGGGATGGCGGACTGGTCGATGGGGTCTGAAGTCGGATCTTTTGCCGTCGGCGTTCGTCAGATGGTCGGCGACCAGCCTTCCAGCGGGATCTGGGCAGGTGTCGGGCAACGGCGTCCGACTTATCGGACCAGCGGCCAGCGAGCCGCATGGGAGGAGTGGCCTTGGCGGGCAGCTTGGGGGCTGTGCGTGCCCCCGAAGGGGCTGGTGACTTATCGGCCCTGTCCGGTCAGACGTCGGTGGCACCAGCATCCGACTTACCAGACCCGCTCGACCCAGAGGGCCGTGAGACAGCAGCCTTCCCGGAAGCGGTCGCCTCCTTTTTCCCGGATGCTCCCGAGGGGCCCAAGCGCGAACCTGATGGGAAGGCCGCCGCTGCCTTGGACACTGCCAAGACAGCCGTGGAGGATCGGTCCCCCAGAGGGGACATTACCTGCAATACGGCGACTCCAGTTGGAGTCACGGTAGCTGTGATAGTGGAGTCCCGGTGCTTCTCCTTCTTCTTACGGTGCCCCTCAGGTGAGGTGGAGGCCTGCCTTAGCTTCTTCAGCTCCTTCTCCATGGAGGCCATCTTCTTTTTCAAAATATGGGCCTCCAGAGACTGCTGCCTCCGTTTACGCGTGGCAGTGTTAAACTGCTGGCAGCGCTGACACTTCTCCATGGGGTGATCAGGGCCTAGGCAGAAGAGGCACAGGGAATGACTGTCCCTATGCAGGAGATGGGTGCCGCATGAGTCGCACTTGTTTTTATGCAAATCGGATGGTGTACGGGACAACATACACGGCGTTTAAATGAGAAAATATCTAAAAAACGCGAAAGAAATTTGGTTTACAAGACCGACGATTGACTGATGAGCAGAGGAACTTAACCGCGAGGTGCTATGACAAGCAGACAGTGGGAAAGAACTGGAAGGCGGGCGTGGGGGACCGCCCCTTTATACTGATGTCGCATGATGCCGGTCACCTGACGTGGGGGCAGTCCCCTGCCAGAGACTGCTAGCTAGAAATTTTTCTGTGGGGTCCTGACACCTGCCGGCTTCAGTCTTATATGTAATTGCCTACTGCAAGAGCCCTCTCGAAGTAAGATCAGGAATTTTCTCCAGATCCTATAATAAACTGTGGAGGATGAGACCCACCTGGATTGAATCATAGTTTCTATGACAGGTGCAGAGAAGCCTAACTCCCCTGATAGTTTCCCGCTCAATCTCCACGCCGAGAGGGACAGATTGCAAGGACTGGGTGCAGCACCGGTCCTTGATGTAGTAGGTCTGGGCTTACTTGGAACACCAGGGGAGAATGAAGAGACATTTGGACTAATCGGGGAAACCACGGTCTGCGGGGCCAGCGTGGGCAAACCAAAATCATCTCTGCTTGATCTTGGGCAATCTTGTGCAGTACCCTTGCTAAGATCGAAATTGGATGAAAGGAGATTGAACTGACCCCAACTGATGGAGAAGGCATCCTGTGCCATGGCCTTCTCGTCCTTGAGGAGAGAGCAGAACCTTGGAACTTTGCAATTTTTTCGGCAGGTGAAAAGATCTACCTACGGGTGGCCCCACTGCGCCATGATGAGCTGGACGGCGCTGTTCTTGAGCTCCCACTCCCCTGGTAGGATGTCCTTTTGACTTAGCCAAGATGTTGTGACATTTTCCTGGCCTGAGATGTATGCCGCCCTTAGACTTTCCAGGTTGTCTTCCACCCACTGAAAGAGACGAAGAGCCTCTCGCAGCATCCGAGAGCACTTTGTGCCTCCCTGGAGGCTGATGTATGCCATTGTCGTCTGATTGTCCGTGAGGATGAGGACGTCCTGTGGGAAAGCTGTGTCGAACTGCTGCAGCACCAGGCGGACTGCCTGCATCTCCAGTACATTGATGCTGTAGCGAGACTCCACCAAAGACCACTTGCCCTGTGTCAAGAGCAGTCCCAAATGCACCCCAGCCCCGGAGACTGGCATCGGTGGTGACTCTGATCTGATGAGGGTGTCTCACACTGAGACCCCTCATGGTGATGCTCTGTTGAGTCCAACATATCTGGGAGTCCTTCGCCCGGTGAGATACCCGAATCCTCTGGTTCACTGTGCCCCTTGATTGGAACCATTGCTGGAGGAGAATTGACTAGAGAGGTTGCATGTGGACTAGTGCCCAGGGGACTGAGTCTGCCAGGGAGACCATCACTCCTATGAGTTGCATGAAGGAGCGGGCTGGCAGAGATTGAGCTGCTTGGAATTTGTAGATGAGAGCCCTCAGTTCTTTGAATTTCGACTCTGGGGAAAACTTTGTTTTGGATCGTGTTGATATTCACCCCCAGATGGCTCAGAGACTGTGACGGTCACAGGGAGCTCTTCTTCTGGTTGATTACAAACCCCAAAGAGGAGAGGCATTGGGTAACCTCTGTCACTGCTTGGACTGCTTGATCGTACCCTGTGCTTTGATGAGAATGTCATCCAGGTATGGGAAGAGCTGGATCCCTTGCATTCGGAGGCGAGCTACCACTGTCACCAGGACTTTGGAGAAGACTCTGGGGACTGTGGCCAGACTGAAGGGCAGCATCGTGAATTGAAAATGCTGACCTACCACTTTGAACCTTAGAAACTGGCAGTGTGCTTTCTGGATGGGAATGTGCAGATAAGCACCTTGTAAATCTACTGAGGCCAAAATGTCCCCCTGATGGATTTCTCGAATGATGGAGGACAGGGTCTCCACCTTGAATGTTCTGTGATGAACAAAGCCATTTAGAAACTTGAGATCCAACACTGGCCAGAAGCCCCCTGAGCGTTTTGGCACTATTAAGAATAGGGAGAACACTCCTCTGTTCCTTTCTGGAGTGGGGCGTGTTCGATCGCTGTTGCCTGTATGAGATCTGTAATCGCTTGCAGGATGAGTCGCTCATTTTTCTGGGTTATTTGAGACTGGTGAGGCACTATGTGGGGGTGGGGGGCCAGGAGTCAACTTGATGAAGTAACCTTTGCGAATTACATCCAACACCCACTTGTCAGTGGTGGTGTGGATCCATTCCTCGAAAAAGCTGGAAAGCCTGCCCCCGACACGAGGATGGGTCAATGAGTCCTCATTGTGATTTTTTGGAGTCACCCTCGGCATCTCTGGCACCTCCCCTGCCTCCTCAGAAGCTACGTTGGTTGCACGAGATGAACCAGGATCATCTGACTGGAACCAACTTGTTCTGACCACTGGAATAATTTTGTGCACGAAAATTCTGTTTGGATCCTGAGGCCCAGGGCTTGTTCCTTCCCCGGGATTGAGGCATTCGCACTTTCTCCATTTACCCAGACTCACTGACCACCTCCTTTAGAGCGGAGCTGAAAAGAAGGCTTCCTTCATAAGGGGCATTTACCAAATGCCCGCAGCCATAAGTTGCGTTGAGCTGAGGTCTGGTAAAACACAGCCCTTACTGCACACCTGACTGCCTCCTCCAAAACGTCAGCTGAACAGGCCGAAGCTAGCCCCATAAGCTGCAAATGCTGTAAAATGGGTTGGTTCTTCTCTGGCTCATCAGCGAGCTGGAATGCCAGATCAGTGTCCCAGGAGAGAGCAGCCCTAGCTGAGTAGAGAATAGCCACAGCTGCCTTGGGGGAGGTTGCGGTGGACTGAAGGGCTTTCTTAAGAGAGGTGTCCACTTTCCTATCCACCAGGTCCGGCAGGGAGGCACCATCGTCTGCTGAAATAACAGTCTTTTTCGTGAGGTTTGAGATAAAGGGGTCTATCCTAGGACAGTCGAGCCATTTCTCCGAAGGCTTCTTGTCGAATTTCAGTAGTTTGATTAGGCGGTGAGGGACGGGGAAAGAACACTAAGGTTCTTGCCATTCCTCCTTTAAGAGGTCCTCTATGGCCGGAGGGAGGGGAAAAGCAGTCACTGGCTTTGAAGCTGACACTAGCTGGAATGCTGGCTTCGGTTCTGGAGAAGGTGAGCTCAGGTGGATCTCCTTTGACACCTTTTTAATAAAAAAATCTAAATCTTCCAAATTGAAGTTTCTGGCTGGTGAGGAGTCAGAGTCGGAATCCGAGTTGGGGAGCTCCCCATCTTCTAGAGATGAATAGCCGGACCCTGGTGACCTGTCCCATCTGTGTTTCCTACAGGTCGAGTCCCCAGCTCTGGAGCTACTTCTGGATCTGTGCCTCTTCCTCCTCCTATCATGTCGTGAGGAGCGGTGGGTGTCCTCGTCTGAGGATGGGGAGGGAGTGTGTTTGCAGGAGGCTTTCCTATGGGTCCTGGGCTCTAGGGACTGCTGCGGGACAACGAAATATGAGGAGTTGAGGGCAAAGGCTCTATTCAGTTTCTCTATTAGATCCGGGGCTACAGCCTCAGCTGAGTGGCGGCACCACTCTGAGGTGGGGGACTGCCCCTGACCCATGAGCTGGTCTCGTAGAACCTGGGATTCGGGGGCAGATGCCTCATCTGCCTCGTCCCGGGCTGGTGAGGAGGCACTGTCACATTTGACACACAGAAACCCTGCAAATGTGGCCAGCATGGGGTGTTCTGCACTTGTGGCACTTTCTGCCTCAGGCGGGGTCTGTCCTTTGATGAGACCATAACACTGGTTTTTAGAATTTTTTTTTTTTTTTTAAGTTATCTCGTGTTGCAAACTGAGCTTGGAGTATTCCAGTCCCCTTAGCATTCCAGTTCCTACGAGGCTTGGTGTCTCCCCCCCCCCCAACGAGATCAGTCAACGAGCTGAGCAGGGGATGAGTAGACTGATGATCTGCCCCCTTTCATCCTCCTAAATGACTGTCCCTCCTTCTGCCTGAGGAGCGCTAATGCTTTTGCGCTTATTTTCCTGTGTTGGACAGCCTGATGCGACCATGAGGCTTTCAGAGTGGTAGGCACATCGGCGGTCTGCTCCCCTCGTCACTGCCGACAGGAGAGAAGCTCCAGGAGCCCGCTGACTAGCCGAATCCTTCGGGTACTTATCGACGTGGTGGCTGCTGCATCGAGGAACGCCTCTGATCCTGCTGGCCCCAGTCCCAGCGTGAATGCCTCCTTGATGCTCCCGATCTTAGTGCTGGAAGAAGGCGCGTGGTGAAGGAGGGACCAGGGAGCCTGTCTGTACAGCTTGCAAGGCTGAGACAGTGGTCCCTGCACTAGCGTACAGCAGCACTGGTAACTGTCCAAAGATAGAAATAAAAAGACTCACAGCAATGATCTTCGGTTCTGTCACTTCTGTGACAGAGATCCTGCAGAGCTCCTACCACGAGACAGGCAGGAAGTAAACTGATGTCTGGAGGAAATGAGTGGGAGGGAGTAACCATCCTGCAGAAGTCTGTATACCTCCTGCCTGTCACGTGGTTCCAAGAAGGACCTCCCAGAAGCGATGAGCCCAGAGACCAGCTTTAGGAGAGAGAAGCAAATATTAAGGTCCCATGCTGGCACTGGCTCCCTGTGATGGGGAAACAAATGAGAGAGCCCTTTAAAGAATCTTCTGAATATAGGGTTCGATGCCAGGGAGGTATCCTTTCCAGCTGAAAGGTATGCTGAAACTGAAGCCAGGTGCACCTTCAGAGTTGAGTGCTGAAACCCCAAGGTAGTGCAGGTGAGACAAATAATCAAGAAGGGTTGGGAGCCTGGTCTGGGCTGGAACTATGCCCTTGTTACTGCACCAAATAGAAAATATTTTCCATTTTGAGGCATAGGTTTTGCTGGTGGAAGGCTTCCTGTAACCGTTAAGGACTTCTAAAACTGCTTCAGAGAATTGGCAATCTGCATATTCTAAGTCCTCAAGAGCCAGGCCTTGCGCTTGAGAGACCTGAGATTGGGGTACACTACCCTCCCCTGAAAGAAACACAGTAGATTGTACCTCTGAGTGAGATGAATCGGTTTGCTCACAGACACTGAGAGCAGCAGGGAGTACCAGGTATGTCTTGCCCAATCCGGGGCTACCAGAATCATCGAAGCTGGTTGTGACCTAAGCTTGATGAGCACCCTGAGTATCAGAGGAAAAGGAGGAAAGGCATAGAGGTCCCTGCCTGTCCAATCCAGAATCAGGGTATCCAATGGAACTTACATAGAAACATAGAAGTTGACGGCAGATAAGGACCGCAAGGCCCATCCAGTCTGCCCATTTCTTTTTCTACCTTATAAATGTGCCATCAGCCTTTGCTCTGTCAGTGACCTATCTATTCATAGTCATTTGTATTGCTCCCTTATGCCTATCCCATGCCTGTTTGAAGCCCTGCACTGTATTCATAGCCACCACTTCTTGTGGTAAGCCATTCCATGCATCTACCACCCTTTCTGTGAAAAGAATTTCTCACATTCCCCTTAATCGGCCTCCCTCTAATCTCATGCTGTGTCCTCTTGTCCTGCTATTTTTCCTATATTTAAACATGTTAGACTCTTTCACCTTGTTTATGCCCTTAGGGTGTTTAAATGTCTCGATCATATAACCTCTCTCCCTCCTTTGCTCAAGGGTATACATATTGAGCTCCGTTAATCTGTCCTCATATGTCTTCTGATGCAGTCCCTGCACCATTTTGGTTGCCTTCTCTGGACTGCCTCAATTTGGTTAATGTCCTTGTGAAGGTGTGGCCTCATACTGCATGCAGTACTCCGGATGGGGCTAACTAATGTCTTGTACAGAGGATTATTACCTCCCTCTTACGACTTGTGATACCCCTACTAATACACCCTAACACCCCCCTAGCCTTACCTACTGCTTTAGAGGTCTGCTTGGATGATTTTACGTCATCAGTGATGATGATGCCCAAGTCTCTTTCTTCCTTTGTGACTGCTAGCAACTCCCCTCCCAGCCTATAAGTGGCTTCAGGGTTTCTCTTCCCTATGTGCATGATTTTGCACTTCTTTGCATTAAATCCCAGTTGCCACTCTTCTGACCATTTTGCTAGTTTATCCAGATCTCTTCTCATTCTGCCCACCCCATCTGGATCATCTACTCTGTTGCAGATCTTGGTGTCATCTGCAAACAGACAAGCCTTACCCTCTAGTCCATCTCGAGGTCACTAATGAAGATGTTGAATAGGACTGGCCCCAGGACTGATCCCTGAGTACCCACTTGTGACTTGCATCTCTTCTGACTGTATACCATTTACCACCACTCTCTGTTTTCTGCCAGTCAACCAGTTTGCCACCAGTTGACCAACTTCTGACCCACCGAGCCTACCTAGCTTATTTATCAATCTTCTATGTGGAACAGTGTCAAAAGCTTTGCTGAAGTCAAGGTAGGCGACATCAACTGCTCCCCCTTGGTCCACCACTCTGGTTACCCAGTCAAAGAAATCTATGAGATTAGTTTGACAGGACCTTCCTTTTGTAAACCCATGCTGTCTTGGATCCTGTGCCCCTATGGATTCCAGGTGTTGCACTATCCTTTCCTTAAGGAGTGCCTCCATAATCTTGCCCACTACTGAGGTAAGACTGACTGGTCTGTAGTTCCCGCCTCCTCCCTGCTACCACCCTTGTGGAGGCGGGATCACATGAGCCCTTCTCCAGTCTTCTGGGACCTCTCCTGTGCTCAGAGACTCACTAAACAATTCTGCTAATGGCTCTGCTAGTTCCTCCTTTAGCTCCTTAAGTACCCTGGGATGTATGCCATCAGGTCCCATTGCCTTATCCACCCTGAGCTTAGCAAGCTCTTGTAGGACCCTTTCTTTTGTGAAGGGAGTAGTGCTCACCTCCCTCCCCCTGTGTCCATGATGCTGAGCTGTGGGCCCTGCCCTACCTTCTCTTCAGTAAATACTGAGCAAAAGTATCTATTTAGGATAGATGCCTTTACAGGGTCCTCCTCCTCACATGCTCCCTTTTCTCCATCAAGCTTAGCAATACCCCCTCTGGACTTTCTCCTTTCACTAATGTATCTATAGAAAGTCTTGTCACCTTCTTTTACTGTTCGTGCTAGTGTTTCCTCAGTTTGGGACTTTGCCTGCCTTCTGCCTTCCCTGCTTCCTTAGGGCAGTTTGGTATGCCTCCCTATCTTCATCCCGCTGTGTTCCTTATATTTCCTGAAGGCCAGCCTTTGGCTCTGACCTTTTCTGCTACTGTATTTGAGAACCAAAGTGGTTTCCTTCTTCTTTTGCACTTCTTTTCTGTCTAACACAATGGGATGTTGCTTCAAGTATTGTATCCTTAATGCTTGCCCACTTTGCCTGTACCTCCTCACCTGTGTTTCTTTTTGCCAGGGCTAGCTTAACTCTGTTGGCCATCTTATCAAAGTCAGCTCCTCTGAAGTCCCATATTTTTGCCTTGGAATGGGATGATTTAGATGTAGTAGCCAAATTGAACCATACCATGTGATGGTCACTGGCCCCAGGTGACCTTCTACCTGGAGATCTGTGATCCCTTCTTTGTTAGTCAGTACTAGATCTAGGATAGCCCTGTCTCTTGTGGGTTGCTGTACCAGTTGTTTGAGGCCCTCCCTGCAGGGAATCCACTATGAGTCTAGTTCTGGCAGATGTTCCTGCTGGTATTGACCAATCTGTATCTGGCATGTTGAAGTCTCCCATTATCAGAACCTCCCTTTAGCTGTCATGTTTTGTATATCTTCTAACAGTAATGTGTCTATGTCCTCCCTCTGGTCTGGGGCCTGTAGACAACCCCAGTTCTTATGGCTGAACCATTTCCTGTTTCCAGGGTGACCCACAGTTCTTCTGGCTCCTTATGTGTATTCTGAATTTCTGTAGCTTTGATATTTTCATTAACATACAGGCCTCCTCCCCTTTTGCACCTCGGTCTCTTCTGAACAATACATAGCCAGGTACTGAAGTCTCCCAAGTGTGGTTACTGGTAAACCACGTCTCACTAATTGCTACTATGTCCAGTTTAGCCTCTGACATTATTGCCTGCAGGTCTGGGATCTTATTTCCCAGGCTGTGAGCATTGTGTACATGATTTTCCATTGGCCAGATTTGTGTGTTAGTTGTTGGGTGAAGTTTGGCATTACCCTGTGCATCGTATGGGAGACAAACCTTTTTCTTACCTGGTGATACAAATGAGCGGCAAACACGCTGAATTCCTGTTTGACCACTAGCTGAGGGGAGGGGTGTTCTTCCCATTCGACGTATGGGGTGCTGCACCCCTCTCCCCATTTGCTAGTTTAAATATTCTGCAAAGACGTCAAACTTCTGCCCCAATGCACTGACTCCCTCTTTAGTCAGATGCAGTCCATCAAATTTAAAGAACTTTCGCTCCCAGAACTGTTGCCAGTTCCCTACAAATCTGTGTCCTTTTTCCTGGCACCAGTCCTTGAGCCACGTGTTTAGCTCCCCTATCTCCCCTTCTCTGACCTTCCGTCCATCTGCTCCCTTCTTCCAGACTGGCAGGATCTCAGAGAAGGAGATGCCGGACGAAATAGATGATAGTTTGTCACCCAGCTTAGTCCCCTTCACTGGGGCCCTGCAGCAATAAAGAGGTAAGTGATGATTTTGATGGGAAGCAAAAGGTCTATTTCTGGGGTCCCCCACCTCCTGAATAGAGCATTCACCACTTGCCTGTTCAATGCCCATTCATGATGGGATTGGTTTATCCTGCGCAAGACATCTGCCAAGTTGTTTTCCTTGCCTGGCAGATTAATTGACTATAGAGAGTCATTTAGAGAGTAAGCAAGGCTCCATATCTTCATTGCTTCTCTACACAGAGGCGTGGACCTTGTCTCTCCTTGTTTGTTGATGTAATACATTGTTGTGGTATTGTCTGTTCTGACTTGTACCACCTTTCCCTGTATGAGATGAGAGAAACCCTGAAGGGCCAGATAAACAGCTCTTAACTCCAGCAGGTTTATGTGCAGGAGTGAGTCTGCACTATCTCAAGTACCGTGGACGGTGTGATCCCCTAAGTGAGCACCCCAACCAATCAGGGAAGCATCGGTTGTGAGAACCAGGGAGGGAGGCTCCTGCAGAAATGGAACCCCTTCCCTTAAATTTTCCGGTTCCCTCCACCATTGGAGGGCCTGTAGTTACATTTGTGTAACTGGTACTGGCTTTGAGAGGGGGTTCCGCCTTTGGCACCAGTGTGCTCTGTGGTGGAACTGAATATCTCTCATCTGAAACCTGGTACCTATGACTGTGCTTGTTGCTGCAGCCATCTGCCCTAACAGTTGAAGAAACTGTTTTGTTGGCTTTGGCCTGCCCAGGGCAAATGAGCCTGCCAGAAGCTGAATGCTTTCTGCCCACTCCTGAGAGAGGAAAGCTCTTCCCACTCCTGTATTCAGTTCTGCACCTATGAACTGCAGAATGTGCACAGAGATCAGGACCGACTTTTTGGTACTGAGAAGGAATCCCAGAGACAGCAGCATATCCTGGGTTACCTGAAGATGGTATGACACCTGTTGGTGGGATGTCCCTACGATTAGCCAGTCGTCCAGATAAGGAACAATTGTGACACCCAGTCTTCTGAGGTGTGCCATTACTACTGTTATGAACTTGGTAAAGACCCTTGGTGCAGAGGTAAGGCCAAAGGGAAGTGTTGAGAACTAGTAGTGGCCTGACGGGAGTCTGAATCTGAGATACTTTCTGTGTGACTCCCTAATGGAAATATGCATCCTTTACATCCAAGGAGGCTAGTCGTCCCCTTTTTGCAGAGTTGGCAAAATCATGGCCATTGTGACCATTTTGAAACTGGGCTTTACCAGGTACCTGTTTAGCAGTCTGAGGTCTAATATGGGCTGCCACTCTCCATCCTTTTTTGTTGTTAGGAAATGTCTGGAACATAGAAACATAGAATTTGACGGCAGATAAGGACCGCTTGGCCCACCCAGTCTGCCCATTTCCCCACCTAATGGATAAGCTGCAGATCCTAGTTAACCAGCAGCCTACTTCTTCCTACCCCCAACCCCTAGAATTGCCTTATGACTGTCCCATGCATGCTTGAATTCCACCACTGTTTTTGACTCCACAACCTCCTCCGGAAGGCCGTTCCATGCATCCACAACCCTCTCTGTGAAAAAATACTTCCTTAAATTACCTCTGAGCACCCCCCCCATCTTCAAATTGTGCCCCCTTGTTCTTGCACACCTCTTTTTTTGAAAGATGCTACCCTCTTGGACTTTGTTGATTCCCTTGAGGTACTTGAAAGTTTCTATCATGTCCCCCCTCTCCCTTCTTTCCTCGAGGCTATACATATTAAGCTCCTTAAGTCTCTCTTCATATGTCTTCCAGTGCAGACCCTGCACCATTTTAGCTGCCCTCCTCTGGACAGCTTCCATCCTGTCTATGTCTTTGCGGAGATTGGTTCTCCAGTACTGCAAGCAGTACTCCAGCTGGGGTCTCACCAGCTGTCTGTATAGAGGGATAATAACTTCCTGTTTTCTACTGGTGATGCCTCTCCTATGCATCCCAGTATCCCCCAGCCCTCATTGCTGCCCTCTCACATTGCTTGCCCACCTTTAGGTCATCTGATATGACTTACCCCAGGTCCCTTTCCATTTTGTTGTTGTTAGTATCTCACCCCATTGTGTACTCTTCCTCTGGGTTTTGTTTCCCAGGTGCATTACCTTGCACTTCTTAGCATTGAATCTAAGCCATACATTTGACCATTCCTCTAACTTTGCCAAGTCCCTTCTCATCCTTTCCACCCCACCTTGTGCATCAACTCTGTTGCAGATCTTTGTGTCATCTGCAAAGAGACATGCTTTCCTTCCAGTCCCTCTGCAATGTCATATAAAGACACTAAAGAGGACGGTCCTAATACTGAACCCTTGGTACCCCACTAGTAACCCCTTTCTTCAGAGTGGACTCCATTTACTATTACTCTCTGTGTCCTATTCTCCTGCAATTCTTTACCGGACTGTCGTCTTGGGACCCACTCCCAAGCTGGCTAACTTGTATTAATCTTTTGTGTGGGACTATGTCAAATGCCTTGTTAAAGTCTAGGTAGGCCATGTCCACAGCCCTCCCTGATCTACTAATTTGGTCACCCAGTCAAAGAAATCTATCAGATTTGTCTGGCATGACCTTCCCGCTGTGAATCCATGCTGCCTTGGGTCCTGTGCCCCTCTGACCTCTAGATACTTGACAATTCTTTCCTTCAGAAGTGATTCCATCATTTTACCTACCACTGAGGTTAAACTAACAGGTCTGTAGTTTCCTGCTTCTGCTTTGCTCCCACTTTTGTGAGAATAGCATCTGCCCTACTCAGTCCTCGGGTACCACCCCATCCTCCCATGATTTGTTAAAGAGGGTAGTCAGTGGTGTCACTAGTTCTACCCTTAGTTCTTTAAGAATTCTGGGATGAATCCCATCAGGCCCCATTGCTTTGTCCACTTTCAGTTTTAAGAGTTCTTTCAGAACCCTTCCTTCTGTAAATGGACTAGTATCAACTTCTGTATCCAGAGTGTTTCTACTGTTTGTTATAGGTACCTTCCCCTCTTCCTTTGTAAATACTGAGCTAAAATATTTGTTTAGTATCTCTGCCTTTTCACAGTCTCCCTCTGCCCACCCTCCTCCCTTTATTAAGCCTCACTATCCCTCCCTTGGTCTTCCTTCTCTCCCTGATGTACCTATAAAAGGTTTTATCCCCCTTCTTAACTGAGTCGGCTATCTTTTCCTCGGTTTGGGCCTTTGCTGTTCTGACTGCCTACCCAGCTTCCTTTTGCTTTAACTGATACAGTTCTTTGTCCTGCTCCTTCTGTGATTCCTAGTACTTCCTGAATGCTTTCTTTTTCTCTTGAACCTTCACTGACACTTCCTTTGAGAACCACAGTGGTTTCTTACATCGTTTCGTTTTGTTTATTTGCTTCACACAAAGGCTTGTTACCTCTGTGATGGCAGTTTTTATTATTCCACATTGTTCTTCCACCCTCCTTCCTGCCCATTTGCTAGTGCATTCCTTGGCACTCACCCATTTTAGCAAAGTCAGCCCTCCTAAAGTCCAGTACTTTTGCCTTTATGTAGCTTGACTCTATTGCTGTGTTTATTGTGAACCATACTGTTCGATGGTCGCTAGTTCCCAGATGGCTACCATTTCTACATCTGTGATCCTCTCTTCATCTCCATTTGAGAGAACCAGGTCTAAGATTGCTCCCTCTCGAGTGGGCTCCAATACTAGTTGTCTAAGGCATGCCCCCTGTAGGGCATCTAGAATAACCCCACTCTTCGAAGTGGCTGCTGCAACGGCACTCCAGTTAACATCTGGCATATTCAGATCACCCATCAGCAATATATGAAAATTACGTACCTACCGTAATTCTTGATCTTCTTGGACGAGTCTCCACCCCTCAATCACACTATTGGGATCTGCGCCGGAAGCACTAGGACCCAGCGGGAGCAAACTTTTTAGCTGGAGGGCCGGCGCCAGAGATGGAGCCGCGAGGAGCAACACCGCGAGCCTCAGCTTGTGCGATAATGACTATCTCGGCGTCGACCCTCCAACTGCCTCAGTACCTTTTTTACCGAGGATGTGCAGCGTAACTAATCCTAGAAGGATAGCCTAACCAAAAAACGGACATAAGATAGTCCGGACGACCCGTATAAGAAGGGTCAACAAAGACGTCTTCACAGCCTAAAGATTTGAGGGAGTGAAGACCAACAATAGAGGTGAGCTCGGGGGATGGAGGGTGGGCGTGTGAATGAGTGGTGGAGACTCGTCCAAGAAGATCAAGAATTACGGTAGGTACGTAATTTTCATATCTTCCTGGACATAAGTCTCCACCACTCATTCACACTATTGGGAGAGTACCAGGCTAATAATCCCCCGAGAGGGCGGCAGGAGAGACCAAGAGCTCACGTTTCTAGGACAGAAGTCCATTAGGATGGCTCTGCCAAAAGAAGAATGTGTCTGGCACAGACATCCAGTGCATAATGTTTAACGAAAGTATGCACTGAGCTCCAGGTGGCAGCGTTACAAATATCTGCAATGGGCACGTTGCAAATTTCCGCCAGAGATGCTGCGACCGCTCTAGCAGAGTGAGCATAGACCCTGCCCTTCAACTTAACCTGTGCCACGGAATAACAGTGGCGAAGGCATGCCACTAACCACGCTGAGATACATCTGATAGTGACAGGTTGACCCAGCCGGGTCTCGCTGAAAGAAACAAACAGTTGTTGAGCTTTGCGAAAGTCCTTGGTTCTATCTAGGTAGAAACGCAAAGCTCTCTTAACTTCCAAGGAATGAAGAGATCGTTCTCCTTCATTATGGAAGTCCGCAAAGTAAGAGGGAAGGACCAAAGGTTGGTTTAGATGAAATTCTGACACAACCTTAGGAAGAAATTTCGGATGAGTCCTAAGGACTACTTTGTCCTTATGGAACACAGTATACGGAGGGTCTGTGACCAGGGCATGCATCTCAGAGACCCTGCGGGCTGAGGTAATGGCCACTAGGAAGGCCGTCTTCCAGGTGAGAAATTTTAGCTCACAGGTAGCCAGAGGTTCGAAAGATTTCCGAGTGAGCATGTCTAGCACAAGATCAATGTCCCAGGCTGCAACTGGACGTCTTGTAGGAGGTCTGGTATGCAGAATTCCCTTAAGAAACCTCTTAACCACAGGTAACTGAGCCAGAGATAAGGAAAAAAAAAAACGGCTAATGATACGCTGAAATGGCACTAAGGTGAACTTTGACTGTACAGTACTGTAGACCTGAATTTGAGAGGTCTAAGAGGTACTCCAGAACTTTATCTTTTGGGCAGGAAAAAGGATTCGAAGAGGACTTTGCACACCAGAGCGAGAAACGCTTCCATTTGGCTGTGTAAGTTTTCCTAGTGGCTGGTTTCCGAGCAGCCAGAGGAATATCTGAAACCCTTCGAGAGACACTGAACTGGTTTACTTCTACCTCTTCAGGAGCCAAGCGTGAAGGTGAAGCGATCTCAGGTTGGGATGGACCACAGGCCCCTGAGTCAAGAGGTTCGTCTGAAGGGGGAGTGGTCTCGGAGGAACTGCCAACATATTGTTGCATAGTGGAAACCACAGCTGTCGAGGCCAGAAGGGAGCAATGAGGATCATTTTGTCCCCCTGGGATTCGAACTTGAAGAGTACCCTCTGAATTAGAGGAAGAGGTGGAAAGGCATAAAGAAAGCGTTTTGTCCACTGCAGTCTGAACGCATCCTGACAGAAAATGCCAGGCCCTGGATTTCTGGAGCAGAAGAGAGGCAGTTTTGCGTTGAGTGGGGAATGCAAAAAGGTCCAGGACTGGAGTTCCCCACTCTCTGAATAGTGACTGAACTATGGTTGAGTCGAGAGACCATTCGTGAGGATCTGTCTCTGTTCTGCTGAGACGGTCTGCCAGTTCGTTCTGTATTCCCGGTAGGTAGACCGCTTGAATTAGAGCCTTGTGCTCCAAGCACCATTCCCACACTCTCACTGCTTCCCTGCATAAAGGGTAAGAGTGAGCACCGCCCTGCTTGTTGATGTACTACCTCACTGCTTTGTTGTCCGTTTGAAGGAGAATGTTCTTGTGACAGAGAATGTCCTTCAACGCTCGGACCGCATAAAGGACGGCTCTCATTTCTAGGACATTTATGTGGAGCTGGGACTCGACCTGAATCCACGTACCTTGAGTATGGAAAGCCTGACAGTGAGCTCCCCACCACATTAGGGACGCGTCTGTGGTAATGGAAATCTGATGATCCAGAGGAGCAAAGGGATACCCTTCCAGGAGATTGCTCTCTTGAGTCCACCAGGTGCGCGACCTCTTTAGAGGTTCTGTCACTTTGATGGATAGGACTGCGGGTGAGTGGTTGGGGACCACTGAGTACTGAGCATCCACTGAGTAGTTCTCATGTGCAGACGTGCTAGGGGTACAGTGAACACTGAGGATGCCATGAGGCCTAGCATCTGTTGCATCGAGAGAGCTGGGACTGAGTTGTTTTCCCTGATGTGACAGGCCATCTGAAGGATATCATTCCTCCTGTCCTCTGGAAGAAAAGCCTTCGCACAGGAGGTGTCCAGAAGAGTCCCTATAAAAAGGAGCCTTTGGGAGGGTTGCAACTGCGATTTTTTGAGGTTTAGCAGAACTCCCATGGACGTGAGAAAGCGAGAGGTCATCTCTATGATGTCCAGAGTTCCCTGCCTGGAAGGGCTTGCCAGAAGCCAATCGTCCAGATAAGGGAACATCTGTATTCTGATCTTTCTGAGGTGCACTGCAAGAACTGCACAACACTTTGTAAAAACCTGCGGCGCCGAGGATAGCCCAAAGGGCAGGACTCTGAACTGATAATGCTGTCCCAGGGCCACAAACCTCAGGAATTTGTGATGCCTTGGGTGAATAGAAAGGTGCTGGTAAGCATCCTGCATGTCCAGGGAGGCTAGCAAGTCGTGTTGATGAAGCAAAGGTAACAAGGTTCCTAGAGAAATCATTGTGAATTTCTCCTTGGACAGAAATTTGTTTAGCTTTCTGAGATCCAAAATGGGGCGCATGCCCACGGTTTTCTTTGGAACCAGAAAGTAAGGGGAGTAGAACCCTGTGTTCTGTTGATGCAGCGGCACTACTTCTACTGCCCTGTTGTTCAGAAGGCCCTGAATCTCGGCGGCGAGAAGGTCTGACTGAAGGGCTGACAGCCTGGCCTGTCGTTTGGGGGGGACGATCCGGGGGGGTCTCCACAAGACTGAGGGAATACCCCTCGCGGATTATCCGAAGGACCCATTTGTCTGAGGTTATGGACTTCAATTGGTTGTAGAAGTGCATCAAACGACCTCCCACCACTGAGGAAAAGTCCACCTTGGGCAGTTGAGATGGGACTTGGGCCAGCAACTCATAAGGTGGCACTGGGTGCTTTGGGCCCTTGCGCTTTCTGTTGTGTTTTCCTTTGAGGTTGGGAAGGTTGATTTTTAGGGAAACTCCTCTGCCTCTGCCTCGAAAGGACTGACGGTTATGAAACTGGCGTTTATTGACATTCCCTCGAGAGGGGACAGGAGGAGGTCGAGCCAACTTACTGGCTGACCTAGTCTTTTGCGTAGCTTCTAGAGCCTGTTCTACCTGAGGACCGAAAAGATATGCACCACCAAAAGGCAACACCATTACCTGCTGCTGTGTGTCATTCGTGAAGCCTGAAGTGCGCAGCCAGGAATGACGGCGGGTACAAGTACCAGTGGCCGCTGCTCGGGAAGCAGTGTCGAAAGCATCCATAGCTGCTTTAACCTGCTGGTTATTAGATTCAATACCTCTGGTAATGGTTTGAAGAAGCTCTGGCTTTGTATCCGATTCCGGTAGAGCTTCAACCATCTGTTTGATAGAGTGCCAAAGGATGTATTCATATTGAGAGAAATAGCCTTGGTAGCTGGCGATACGCATACTTAGGGTGGAAGCAGCAAAGACTCTCTTACCTAAGGTGTCTATCTTACGAGATTCTTTGTTAATAGGTCGAGCTGTAGTAGTTTGGGGAAGAACGACCTTATCATTCTCAGCCAGCACTACAATAGGATCCGCAAAGGCTTGAGACGCCAAAATGGGTCGATCCTTGGGGACTGAATATTTCCTATCTATGGATTTAGCCACCGAAGGAGTGAGAGCAGGATTATTCCATACCATTTGAGACAGCGTCAAGGAAGGCTGAACTGAGGAGTCAAACTGTGGGACTCCTCCGGAGCATGAAGGTATTGGAGTCTTAACAATTTCCCAGGATCGAGTCTGTAGTCTGAGAGAAAGAGTGGAATCAGATTTTTCAGCAGAGACTTAAAGGACAGGTCTCAACCACAGGCTCTGCAGCAGTAATAGATCCTGCTTCATCCACTTCATCACCCAGCCGAAGGTCTGGGTCAGGCTCAATGTCATCTCCTGACAGTTCAGGAGGGACTGTATGGACAGGAAAGCAGTGAAAATCAGAGGAAAGGGATGAAGGAAAAGAGTGAAAGGAGGAGTCCTGAAGTGGAAGACGCCCTAAGAGCCCCGGACCAGGAGGCGAATAGGTAAGAAGACACGGCACTGAGAATGGCGCCGAGGAACCACGCTGGCACCGAAAATGGCGCCGAGGAGCCACATCGGTGTCAAAAACGGCGGCGAGAAGTCAAAGCGTGGTGCAAGATTACCGACAGATCCACTCAGCGCCAAGACGGCGCCGAGTGTGCCGACGCCGAGGGTGCCGAAAACACCCCATGACCAAAAACAGGATTTGAGGTAAGGGGAAGAAGAGCAGGAGATAAAGGCATCGATGTGGCCCCCTGCGCTGCAGCCATGTGAGGGGGAGCACTTGCCGGAGTCGACAGCACTGAAGACGGTGCTGCCATGCATCAGGAGGCTCAACCACCCTACCTGGTCTCCCAAGAAGCCCAAGGCCCCGAGTGACCGAGCCAGGTAGCTGAACCAACCTCTGAGCCCACTGCTCCATAAGAGCGGCCCACTGATGAAACTGCTCATCTGAAGACCTACCTGCGGGCGGGGTAGGGCTCCGATGTCGAAGACGTCGGCTACCAGAAACAGAAGCTGGCGACTCCGAAGGAGGAGACCGGCAACTAGCCCCAATAACCGACTGTCTACACGCAGACATATCAGAGGGCAACCTCGAGTGATGCCTTCTCTTTTTTGACCTGTGGGCCGAAGAAGAGCTCGAGGCGAACCGGTGCAGAGAATCGACAGTTTATTTTTATGCTTCATGAGACCGCCTCATCCCCTCGGGCACTGGACTGACCGTTGTCAGACCCCCCTTCTGGAGAAGGCGGCGGACCAGACCCAGCCCAACTGACTGAACAGCTTTCATACAAAGTCTCCCTACCGTCACCTGACCTGCTCATGGCCGACTCCGCCAAAGTAGGCTGAGACTCTTTTTTAAATAAGAATGAACTTAAGCGATACTTATCGAGATATTACTACAAAATAACAAAACTGAAAACTATGCTGCTAGTTTGAAGTTTGACTCCCGGCAGGCCGGCTGGCGAGTGACGTCGTCACTGAAGCGCACTCGACGGCGGGGAAAAAAGGAACTGAGGCGGTTGGAGGGTCGACGCCGAGATAGTCACTACCGCACGAGCTGAGGCTCGCGGTGCCGCTCCTCGCAGCTCCATCTCTGGCGCCGGCCCTCCAGCTAAAAGGTTTGCTCCCGCTGGGTCCTAGTGCCTCCGGCGCAGATCCCAATAGTGTGAGTGAGTGGTGGAGACTTATGTCCAGGAAAATCTCCCCTTTTTCTGCCATTCTAAGTATACTTTCTATCATTTCCTTGTCCATTTCCTCCCCCTGAGAAGGGGGTCTGTATACAACCCCTGTGTGGATTTTGGTGCCATTGCCGGTCTCCAAATTTACCCACAGTGCTTCTTCTCCTCCCTATTTACCCTTTTGTTCTGTTGCTTTTATTCCTTCCCTATGTAAAGAGCTACTCCTCCTCCTTCTTTACCCTCCCTGTCCCTCCTGTAGATAGTGTATCCTGGTATGTTTACGTCCCAGTCATGGTTGTGTGTGTACCATGTTTCTGTGACTGCCACGATATCCAGATGTTCTCCTCCATCAAGGCCACTAATTCAGGAAGCTTGTTACTCAGACTAGCGGGCATTCAGTATCATTGCTCTCCATTTTTGATGGCTTTACCTTCTGTTGCAGCATCCCCACTGACCTTTCTACCTCGGTATTTTTCTCATTTAGTACCCTGTTTTGTAGGGAGAGGCTGGGATTTTCCTGCTGCTTATCAGTACCTCCCCCCTTGACTAGTTTAAAAGCTTGCCAATGAAGCATTTAAACCGATTGCTCAAAAGACTTGTTCCCTTCCTGAACAGATGCAGACCATCCTGCCAGTATAGGCTGGTGTCCCTCCAGGTGGAACCCCAGTCCCCAATGAAGCCAAACCCCTGTGCTCCACACCATTTTTTCAACCATTCATTAAACTGCATGGTACAAAGTACCCTCGCCTCACTCATGCCATTGACAGGCAGGACCTCCGAGAAGGATACTGTGTGTGCTACTTGTCTTAGGCCCCTCCCCAATTCTACAAAGTCCTTCTGCACTGCTCTAATCTCATGATGAGCCAAGTCCTTTGTCCCTATGTGGACAATGATGTCCAGCTCAGACTCCCGTGCAGCTGTTCTCGTGATCCTGAGGATGCGCTTCCTGTCCCTCCAAGCCATGGCACCAGGCAGGCACCTTACTTCAGTTTTCCCTGCTCCCCCCAGTTCTATCCCCCTAATAACTGAGTCCCCCACCAGGAGCTGCTTCCTTTCCTTGTGGTGTCCTCTGCCTCCTTCCTGTGGGCCTCCTTTGTGACAGTTCTCCTCAGCCTCCTTAGTCTCCTCTGCGGGTGCATCCATAGGGGAGCTATGCTCCCCCGGAATGGTGTATGGATTGTGGAGTGGAACAACTGACTTGGTGTGCCTCTGTTCCACCATCCTGACCCTCCCTGAGCCCACTGTGGTCCAACTGCTGTGCTTTCTTCGCAACCTCTGAGGTAGTGGTGGTGGCTCTGGTGCTCCCTGGATGGGGGAGGTTCCCTTCCTACCGTCCAGTGTGGCCTGGTGGAAGGTTCCCTTACTACTGTCCAGTGTGGCCTGAAGACGGGCAACTTCCTCCCTCAGGGCAGAAAGTTGTCTGCAAACAGGGCAGCATCTCAGCCTCCAGAAAGACTCCAGGAAGACTGCTGCCCCACAGCCATTACATTGCACTACTCCCCACGTTTATCTATTTTTTCGTGTGTGTGTGATTGGTTTGTTATATAGAAATATATATATTATACAATGTGCATGCTTATGTTGTCAGTGCAGTGTGCTAGAGAGGATATGACAGTGATATGCACCTTGCACTCTTGAGGAAATGATGTCAGAACCCCAGGTATAAAGGAACTATTTCCAGGGGTGAGGGTGGGAAGGGTTGGCCAAACTGTGCCCTCACAAAACAATCAGCTAAAAGCTCTGACCCACCGCTGCGATGAGTGCCTTCCTGTCAGCAAGATGCCCTACACAACAATTTAACAGAGAAGATACCCTGCTACTCAAACAGAGAAAAATCCAGACATCCAAGTCAGACACAGGTAAACCTCCCCAGCCCCAAAACAGCCTGGTGGTTTGTGCTCTGAAAGCAGTCAGCCCCAAAATAAGTCAGCTGTGCTTTAAACTCTTCCTGCACTGAAAATCTTAAGAATTGTAACAAAAGTAAAACTAGAATAGAACCCTTTCGCTCTTTGGTTGTGGGGGACAGGCTCCATTGATTTTGCCAGCAGCAGGGCCTGTTCCTCCTGCTCCAGTAGTTTTCTTTCTGAGAAGGGAGCTAGTGAAAAATGTTTTAATCTTGGAGGCGGAAGGGACTTGAAGCAAAGGGAGAGACCCTGACTCACTATTTCCAGGACCCACTTGTCTGTGGTTATTTTTAACCATTCCTGGAAATAGTGGTTGAGTCTGCCCCCTACAGGATGTGGAGAGGCACCTTGAAGGGAAAAGTCAGGGGTTCTGTTTTGCTTGCTGCTCAGGCTGAGCAGATTGGGATCCTCTCCGAGAACCCTTTCTACCTCTAGCTATGTAAAATCCAGTCTGCTGTGGTTGGTACTGCTGCTGGGAAACAGTTTGCACCTGAAAGAAAGGCCTCCTAAAAGAAGACCTCCCCCTGCCTCCCCTAAAATAAGATGAAGATGAAGTAGAGGGCCTGTCTCTGGTCGAGTTGCTCCTAAAAGTAGCTTTATATTCCTCTACTTTTGTCATATATGCCACAGTCTAGGCACCAAAAAGAGAGTGGCTTTCAACAGGAAAGTCCATTTCCTTAGTTTGGGTGTCATGGGTGAGGTTGGTAGCCCTCAGCCAGGCAAATCTTCTTAGAGCAATGGTATCAGCCATCCACCTTTCAGCTGTATCATTGGTGTCAGCTGCCATCTGAAATTGGTATTTGGAAGCCTCCAAACCCAATTTTGCTGTGTCTAGCAGCTCTGACACTGATAAAGAGGGGTTAGCCTCAGCACTATCCACTACTGACTGACAAAGAGCTTTTTGATAAAGGGCTGCGTAGGCCTGGTAGCTAGCCTGACGAACTGCCAGGGATGCCGAAAGGTACCCCTTTTTTGCCATGCTGTCCATCTTTCTCAAATCCTTCTCGGGGGGTGAGAGGATAAGGGAATTTTGGCTTTCTCACAGGTAGCCTGCTGTACAATACCCTGGTGGACTAGGTGACTAAAAAGAAACTCAGCACCAGATCTTTATAACTGATGCTTCTTGCCACACTTTTTGTCTGTGGGTGTGACTGTATTGGGAGCCTTTAAGATTTCTAAAACATCCTTCTTAAAGAATGTGTAGATAGGCAGAAGGAGCCTCTTTGAGGGTGTCAGCTCCATATGTGCCATGTATTGTGCCTCATCCTCATCCTGGATCTCTTCAGCTGTTTGCAGATCCAGGGTCTCTGCCATTTTCTTAACAAAACAAAAATGGGAAGAGAAATCCTTTGAGGGTCTGGGAGTGGAGCCAAAATCCTATTCTGGTGACACCTCAGGTTCAATTCCCTCTTCATCTTGGTCATCATATGCCACTGTAGCAGTAGGCAAAAGAGGGATAACAACAGTTGCTTTTTCAGTAGTTATCACAGGCTGCTGAGGGTGTAATAAACCCTGCAGCACCTGGAGTAAGGCAAAAGCCTGTGTCCAATCAACAGGAGAAGGAGCATTAACAGGCACCTAAGGGACCCCTTGAGGCATTTCAGTCAGGGTCAGTGTGTTTAGTTTTCTTTAATTTTTTGGCAAGCACCGAAGAGTCAGTCAGTTGATTGCCTCTCTTGCCAGAGCCCTCACCCATATCAGGGGTGGATTTAGAGACTCTGGAAGGAACTGCCACAGTCTTAGAGGGGGTGGATTGGTTAGAGCCCATGGACCCCTCCTCTAGTTTTCTTTCAAGCCTCTCCCTGCGTTTTTCCACTGTCTTAACAGGGAAAGACTTACGAATATCACAGTCTTCACTTTAATGCTGTTGCCCAAGGCAGATCAAGTAAAGATCATGCTTGTTTGCCTTGGCAAACATCTCTGCACACTTCAAGCAATTCCTGAACCCAGGGGGTCCTGTTTTCCTTTTAGGCTTGTCTGACATTATAGAAAACAGGAACCAGTAACCGACCGAAAAATACTAAATTTGAATATTTGCAGTCGGTTTCAGTAGAACAACGGTCGGTTCAGGAACCGATAAAGTGAAAAAACTATCAGTTCCAGAACCGAGAAACTGCTGAAGAAAACCGATAAACCTTGGTTCAAAAGTGGCTAAAATGAAAGAAAATTAAAGAATAAAGTAACCGGAACCCTCTAAAAAGGTTCTGATTAAATAAAAAAAAAAAGGTTGGTTGCCCCTCGGTTCAAAGGAACTGATAAACAAGTTTAAATTTAAAAGTAATGAGGTATAAAACACTAAAGAAAAATGACAATAGGCAGTAATGAAAAATAAAACAAAAATACTTAAGCTCTTTTGCTGTATTCACTACAGGAATCTGTCTTGATTGAGAAAGATCTCCAGGACATCTGAACTTTGCAGCAGAGAGAGAAGAAATCTGAGGTAGAATGTAGGCGGTTGACACTGGGCAGTTTGAAAATAGATGCTCAAGTTAAACACTCTGGGGCAATGACATCCCACGTCTGGCCCACCCCTCTGGATGTCCAGATGCCGGTTGTGGTGAATCAACCGGCCTCCGCCAGGGGTCCGTAATGCACCGGACATTCGTCCCCCCCTGGAGAAGGAAAGCAGTCCGACGGATGCTCCATCCATCTCGCCCTGGCCGGCCCTGCGGCGTCCCAGGTCTGTTCCCGAACCCAGGTTGCTGGTGTCACATGTGGAAATCCAACCGCTGCACCAACGGGCTGGCCACGTTACTGTAAGTTCTTACATAACTGCTATATCTTACTTCGAGAGGGTTCCTGCAGTAGGTCTTCACATATAGGACTGTATACCAAGCAATCTAACACAAAAGAAGGACTCAGAGGCGAGGTTCCAGGAGGAGGAACATATCTGCCAACTAAAGGTCTGTTCAAGACAGAAGACCTTTCAGAACCGCAAGGCTGAAGCCAGCCCTACGCCTAGAGGCAATGTCCAGACTGTAATGCTTAGTGAAGGTACGGACGGACGACCAAGCGGCTGCTGCACACATGTCTGCAGTGGACACATTCCTGAAAAAGGTAGTAGAAGTAGCCACGTTCCTGGTGGAGTGGCCCTTAACTGTCCCCGGAAGGGGTTTCTTGTACTTCAGGTAAATGTAATGGATACAATTATGTGCAGGAGGTACTCTCCCCTGTTGGAGTGCTCTGGGAAGAACACCAGCAGTTCAACACTCTGGTTAAGGGTCAATTCTGAAACCACTTTCGGAAGAAACAATGGATTAGTCTGCAGAACTACCCGGTCTCTGTGGAAAATTAAATAAGACTCTCTACAAACTGGAGTCTGAAGCTCTGAAACTCTTAGAGCTGAAGTGATAGCAACTAAAAAGAGCATTTTCCATGCTAAAAAACGCATATCACAGCTTGCTGCCAGTTCAAAGGGGGGCAAAGTAAGCTTTTCCAACATAAAATTGAGATCCCAGGGAGGAACAGGATTCCAGACCGGAGGTTTGATATGAAGGATCCATTTCAAGAAAGTCTTGGAAATCACTAGCTGAGCTAGGGTTTTACCCTCCACCGGGAGGTGGTAAGCCAAACCTGCAGAGAAATTGACCTTCAGGGAGGAATAGCTGAGGCCCAACTCTGACAGATGCAAGAGGTACTCTAAAACCTGGGAGGCCGAGCAAGAAAAACAGGTTACTCATCTGTAACAGTAGTACTAGGAGTGGCATATGTTGTTCATCCACACTTGTTGGCACCTTCCCCTTTAAGATTGCTGGAACGTCTTTAAGCTAGCTCCTCCCTCCCACCTGGGTGGTATAATCCTTGGCTCCACCCCATGACGTCAGATCTTACCCCCCCTGGAAGTCAGGTTTGAGCGTCAAAGCTGGGGAGGTCAGGTGGGTCAGTGTGGATAAACAACACCTGGGCCACCTCCTCTCGAAGACCTTGAGCTGTTCCAGCTGCTCAGCGGACCCTGCAGCCGCAGAGACTACCCAACGGGCATCCTTAGATTTAACTGGCGGGTAACGCTTTTCCGGTCGCCCCAGTCAAAATCAGGCAGCGCAGTCTTACAGAACTGATGGAGAAAAGGACCGATAGTGATCGCAGGCCTGCGACTGTGGTTGTGTCTCAGGCAGTAGACGCACACGCCGTGAGGGTCGGTGCGAGGCATCTTTTGCCCATAGGGGCACTGGCGAAACCAAGGAACTGATTTTTCTTCCATCGCAGTAGCAAGGGAAGAGGTAGAAGACAAAACTCGAATGAGTTTTAAAGTAAGTTTTGGAAGTAAATCCAAAGATTCGAGAGCCAGGGCCTACCACATGCGGGAGTGCTAAGGAGGGAACCTGAACCTTCCAGCGGGAAGGAAGTTCTGGTATCATGGGGCAGAGCTGAGGGTTATACAACCCGGGTAGGTGGGAGAAGCCAGCTTGAAGATGTTACAGCGATCTTAAAGGGGAAGGCAGATCTGCCAACAAGTGTGGATAAAACAACATATCCACGATCCTAGAAAAAGGGTCTAGACCTTTCACTGAGGCCCAGATAGAAAACCTCTTCCACTTCTTGGCATAAGTGGATCTAGTGGAGAGTTTCCTGGCCTCCACTAAAACTTGAGAGACCCCTGAGGAGACCACATAGCAAGAAATCACTAGGTCCACAGGTGCCACGCATGAAGATGGAGAGACTTGAGGCTCGGATGAACCAGGGTGCTCTGCTCCTGGGACAGAAGGTCGTGGAAGAGAGGATGAGGTACTGGGGGGTCCAGTGCTAGCTGCTGTAGCAACGAGAACGATATCTGCCAAAGCCACAGGGGGGCAATGAGGATCATGTGAGCTCCCTCTGCTTGTAGCTTCAGCAGAACCTTCTGCAGAATAGGAAAGGGAGGGAAAGCATATAGAAATCTCACTGTCCAAGATAGAGACAGTGCGTCTCACCAAAAAGCACCATGCCCGGGAACGAGTGAGCAAAAGCTGAGAAGTTTTGCGCTGGATGGGGAGGCAAAGAGATCTAGGTCCGGCTGACCCCATAGAAGAAACAGGTCTTCTATTACTGCCTGCTTTAGCTCCCACTCATGAGCCCTGGCGACTGATCGGCTGAGACTGTCCGCCAGAATGTTGTGAACACCTGGCACGTGGACTGCTGTCAAGGATAGGCCGTGCTGTATCACCCAGTACCACACACCCGCATCGCTTCCTTGCATAGAAGGTACGACCGGGTGCCTCCTTGTTTGTTTAGATACCAGACAGTGGCCATGTTGTTTGTCTGGATGAGAAGTGTTCCCGGAATTAGGAAGGCCTGGAGAGCATAGAGCACCGCTCTCATCTCCAGAATATTGATGTGAAGATTCTACTCCATGGGAGATCAGGAGCCTTGAGTTCTGTGGTCTCCCAGATGCGCTCCCCATCCCAAGTTCAAGGCATCCGAGGTGAGAGTCTGAGAGGGAGACGGAGGGTGGAAGAGAACCCCCACCGAAAGACTGGCTGGGTCCTGCCACCAGAGGAGATCCTTTTGAAGGCTGCTGGAGACAAGGACTCTGGTCCATGTCATCCAAGCGTTGGTCCCATTGGACTCGAAGAGACCATTGGGTAACCCTCATATGCAGTCTGGCCAAAGGGACTGTGGGTATGGCGGCCGCCATCAGACCCAGAGGTCGTAAGACAGAATGCGCCATGGTCCACTGAGATGAAGAAAAAATTACTCACCTTAGTAATGTTGTTTCTTCTAATGGAGTCTTGCTATATTATGACTATTGCAGTTTGCCCCAGCCTTAGAACTGCTCCGGAGGTGAAAGAGTTAACTTCCATGCAGAGCATGGAGCTTAGAGCGCGAGCTCGGTTCAGAAGCTTTGTTTGGCTGGTTTCAAACTGAAACCGTCAGATCTTTACGAGCAAAAACTCACTACGGTTCTGTGTGGAAGCTGTAACCTACACTAGCCAACTGGCTACTAATATATTAACACATTTTACTGGTCCCAACACAAAGACTCAAGTCAGTGGACCAGAAAATTAAGATAAAATAACTAAATGAACACAACACCCAAACATGAAAGAGGGCATCAATAAATGCCAACAGAGGACTACCCACCCCATACCCCAAAGTAGGAGTTCTGAGAGGGGCAGGTTGGGGAGGTCATATATAGCAAGACTCCATTAGAAGAAACAACATTACTAAGGGAGTAATTTTTCTTCAAACAACATGAAGTCTTGCTATATTATGACTATTGCAGACTACACAGCAGTACCTCCATGGAGGAGGGACAGAACCTACTTAGGGAATAGGCTCTGAAGCACGGCTGTGCCAAACCGAGCATCCCTCCTGGCCTGAATATCCAGGGAGTAATGCTTGGTGAAAGTGTGTACTGTCTTCCAAGTAGCTGCCTGACATATCTCCAAGATAGGGATGTCTCTAGCAGCAGCTAGAGATGCAGCTGTACCTCTGGTAGAGTGAGCCCTCAAGCCTGAGGGGAGAACCTTACCCAGCTTTGGATAGCAAAATTGGATACAAGAAACGATCCACCTGGCAATGGATCTTTTAGTGGCAGGTCTCCCTTTCCCAACCTCACCATAAGTGAGAAACAGTTGGAGGAGTCAAACCTGTGACCCTTGGTACGCTCTATGTAGTAACTTAGGGCCTCTTAACATCTGCTGTGCAGCCTCCTCTCACCAGAGGAGGAATGGTCAGTGAAGAACACTGAAGTGAAATAGATTGGTTAAGGTGGAAATCTGAAACTACCTTAGGCAAAACTTCCTGTTAGTCCTGAGGACCGCTTTATCCCTGTGAAAGGAAATAAAGTCACTTTCTACTGATAAAGCCTGTAACTCACTTATACGCCTGGCAGAAGTGATGGCTACCAGAAATACAGTTTTCCAAGTCAAATACTTAAGCTCTGCCGAAGACAGAGGCTCAAAGGGGGGTTGCATTAGCTGAGCAATGCATACATTAAGATCCCAAGCCGGGGCAGGGTCCCTGAATGGGGGATTGGTCCAACATGACTGCATTGCTGTGAAAGAAAATCTGTATCAGGACCTGACAAAGTGTACCTCCTGTCCATCTTTTTATCCACAGGAGGCACAGAATTAGGAGCTTTTAAAATGTTTACTGTTTGTTTTCTAAAGGATTTATGTAAAGGGATGGACAACCTCCTGGACTCTGGGATATCCACCATCTCCACATAGTTGTGACCATAGTCATTAGTGACCTCGCAGATGGACTAGAGGGTAAGGCTTGTCTGTTTGCAGATGACACCAAGATCTGCAACAGAGTAGATGATCCAGATGGGGTGGGCAGAATGAGAAGAGATCTGGATAAACTAGCAGAATGGTCAGAAGAGTGGCAACTGGGATTTAATGCAAAGAAGTGCAAAATCATGCACATAGGGAAGAGAAACCCTGAAGCCACTTATAGGCTGGGAGGGGAGTTGCTAGCAGTCACAAAGGAAGAAAGAGACTTGGGCATCATCATCACTGATGACCTGAAATCATCCAAGCAGACCTCTAAAGCAGTAGGTAAGGCTAGGGGGGTGTTAGGGTGTATTAGTAGGGGTATCACAAGTCGTAAGAGGGAGGTAATAATCCCTCTGTACAAGACATTGGTTAGGCCCCATCTGGAGTACTGTGTGCAGTATTGGAGGCCACACCTTCACAAGGACATTAACCAAATTGAGGCAGTCCAGAGAAGGGCAACCAAAATGGTGCAGGGACTGCATCAGAAGACATATGAGGACAGATTAACGGAGCTCAATATGTATACCCTTGAGCAAAGGAGGGAGAGAGGGATATGATCGAGACATTTAAACACCTTAAGGGCATAAACAAGGTAAAAGAGTCTAACATGTTTAAATATAAGAAAAATAGCAGGACAAGAGGACACAGCATGAGATTAGAGGGAGGCCGATTAAGGGGAATGTGAGGAATTCTTTTTCACAGAAAGGGTGGTAGATGCATGGAATGGCTTACCACAAGAAGTGGTGCTATGAATACAGTGCAGGGCTTCAAACAGGCATGGGATAGGCATAAGGAGCAATACAAATGACTATGAATAGATAGGTCACTGACATAGCAAAGGCCGATGGCACATTTATAAGGTAGAAAAAGAAATGGGCAGACTGGATGGGCCTTGCGGTCCTTATCTGCCGTCAACTTCTATGTTTCTATGTTTCTAGTAGGGTTACCACCTTTTAAGAAGCCCAAAGTGGGACATTTCTTACTGAAACATGATTTTTCGCAGGACAGTATGTAACCTTGACCCATGCAACAGACTTGTTTTCTCTATATAATCAGAATTGATGCTAAGTATTATAGTTTCTTGGTTGCTTCTATCATTTCAATGTATTTTAGTTAAGGTACTACAGTTTTCTACAAGATTTAGTGGCAAGTTAGAAAATATTTTTTCTACTGAAAAGTCAGGACATATAGTATTTTTCATATGTTTTTTGCAGGACACAGCTGCCCAAATCAGGACTGTCCTGTGAAACTCAGGACAGGTGGTAACCCTACCACATAGTCAGGCTCCTCTTGCTCATCCAACGCCTCCTCTAAGGGAAGCTGGAGGGTCTCAGCAACTTTTTTATAAAACAAAAAATGAGAAGGGGACTCAGAAAGCCTAGGGGGAGACTCACCTGAAGGTCTGTCTGGGGAGATGTCGGTTCAATGGGCACATCCTGACTTTCAAAATCACATTCACACTGATCATAATCCTCATCCCCCTCCTCTGGTTCATAGAACTCTTCTATATCACAATCCTGAACCACAGGAACCGACCAAACCGACCTTTTGCCAGACAGTGGCGGTTCGGAGGGAACCGGGGACAGGGACTGGACAATCTGTATTGCCCTGGCTATCTCAGCAGCAGTTGGAGAAGGAATTTTGGACTCCAAACCTGCTGATTTTTTAGATTTCTTTGCTGGAACTGGCTCCTCAGAGCCAGCTTTTCGTTTGGCCGAGGAAGTCTCGCGCCCTGGTCAGAGGGCACTCCCTCCGGTTCGGTTGGCACCAAACCGGGCTGGCCATCCGGGTCAGCGGACTTTTTGGCCTCTCGTTCTCTGAGCCTGCCCACTCTCTTGTCCAGGGTGGCTGCAGGGAAATTTTTACAAATCTGGCAGTCTGGATTGAGGTGGTCAAACCCCAGACAATAGACACATGTAGTGTGTGGGTCAGCCTTAGCAAAGGCTTCCCCACAGACACTACAGTGTTGAAACCCAGTGGGCCCGTTTTTTCTTTTGGGTTTCTCAGACATGATGCCAGCCTAAACAACCAACTTGCCCTTTTGATGGCAGTGCCAGGCAAGACACCCTTATCGGTTCCAAACCGTGTCACGGGTCCTGGAAAACGTAATGAAATCCGTTTTTTTTAGAACCGATAAGAACCGGAATCAGACTCTAAAAGCCTTAAAAGGCTTTAAACTTATATTTAACATAACTCGATCGGTTCAACCGAACCGATAATACTTTTACAAGTTCCACACAGAAAACCCTATCTATTACTTACGATTATCATAGACAGAGCTTGAACCGATCGGTTTTGGCGTGTTAAAATAATGAAATCGCGGTTAAATTTAACCGAGAAATAGTGCTTTAAATCAAGAAATGAACCGAGCAACAGGGGGAATCTCCAGAGCGACTGTTCAGTGAGGCGGAGTAAAGAATCTGACGGTTTCGGTTTGAAACCAGCCAAACAGAGCTTCTGAACCGAGCTCGCGCTCTAAGCTCCATGCTCTGCACGGAAGTTAACTCTTTCACCTCCGGAGCAGTTCTAAGGCTGGGGCGCAGTTCTAAGGCTGGGGCAAACTGCAATAGTCATAATATAGCAAGACTTCATGTTGTTTGAAGCCACCAGCGTCGCTTGGGAGAGTAAGGTCTCCGCTCGGTCAGGCGGAAGAAAGGTCTTGAGCTGAACTGTGTCCAGCACTGCTCCAATAAATTGGAGGTGCTGTGAGGGTATTAGCTGGGACTTGAGATGGTTGACCGAAATATCCAGGCTGGAGAAGAGGTCCAGAATGAAGGAAAGGGAATCCTTCAGACTGTCTGGGGAAGGGGCTGAAAAGACCCAGTCGTCATGATAAGGGAACATATATATGCCCCTGTGGCGCAGGAACACCGCAACCACTGCTAGGCACTTGGTGAATACCCGAGGTGCCAAGGAGAGGCCAAACAGTAGGGCTCTGAACTAGAAATTATGGTAAAAGAAGGAGAACCTCAGGAAGTGGGGGCGGGCTGGAAGAATGGGGATATGAAGGTAAGCATCTTGTATATCCAGGGAGCACAGCCAAGTGTTGGGAAGGAGCAGGGGTAACAGTCCCTGGAGAGTCAACATGCGAAAGCTCTTGTACTGTACGAAGAGATTGAGCATGCTGAGATCTAAGATGGGTCTTAGATCCCCCATCTTCTTTGGAACCAGGAAGAAATGGGAGTAAAATCCCCTTCCTGTCTGTTCTGGAGGTACGCGCTCTATGGCTGCCTTTTGCAGCAGAGCTTGTATTTCCTGTAATACCAGCTGTAGTTGGCCTGACGGGTAAAATGACCTCCCTGGTGGGTTGGGAGGAAGTCGCTCCAGGAACTCTATTGAGTGACCTCTTTCTATGAGTTGAAGAACCCATGCATCTGTGGTAATGGCCTTCCATCCGTCCAGGTGGAGGCCAAACCTTCCCCCCACTGCTGGTTCCTCCGAAACAGTCAGAGGGAGCAAAAAAGGGGGGGAGGGAGTCAAGACACGGAGGGGAGGGGTGCCTTTCCCCCAGAGGCAGCTTTGGAGAACTTGGCCTGGGGGTTTGGGCGCCAGAACCCATGGCACGATGTTTGTTCTGTTGTTTGCCCTGATTCTGTTTGTTCCATTTCCATTGGAGACGAAATGGCTGCTGCCATTGTCTTTGACCGGAACGGTACATGGACAGGACATCCTTGAGGGATTTGCCACTCTCCTGCAGCTTGGTAATGATATCTTTGGCACCGCCACCAAACAGAACTGGACCCCTAAAAGGAGCATCCAAAAGAGAGCTCTGAACATCATGTGCCAATCCCGCCAGATGAAGCCAGGCTAGACGTCTGAGACATATTCCCGAAGCTGCTCCTCCAGCCATAGAGTCCAACGATCATATGTGGCATGTAGGGCATAGCGACAGGAAGATTTATTCATCCTGACTTTCTCCAGGAGTTTATTCCATAACTGCTCGTCAGGGATCTCCTGGAGGTCTCTTTCCAATTCTGAGAGAGAGGATTTTTGGAAAGCCACCATATAGGCTACATAATTCAGGGAACGAATAGTGCAGGTGGATGATGAGTAGATTTTCCTACCATACTGGTCCATCTGCTTGGACTCCTTATCTGGTGGGGAGGCACTAAGATGTTTCAGCTGGGCTGATCTATCATGGGCAGCTGTGATGACCACAAAATCAGCCCTAGGTTGGTCAGTTAGGTGGGAGACCCCTTCCAGGGGAAAGTACATCCTATTGGCCTTTTTGGATACAGCCAGTGTGGACGAGGGTTGCTGCCGAATGGTGGACGCGAGGTCCTCACGTGGACCCATCCAGGGTGGAATAGGTAGGGGGTCCACATTAACCAGGTCCAAGTGCTCTGCCAGCCTTTTGTGCTTGGGGTCCAATTCCTTGGAGGCCCATCCGCATGATTTTTGAATAGTCCTGAGGAGCTCCACAAAGGAGGGATCCTCAGGAGTAGACTTTGGAGACTGTTTTGGTTGAGGCTCAACCGTGAAATGGGGCTCGGACTGAATCCCTAGATCTGAGTCTTCGCCCGAGTCAGAGGTTTCCGGTCTATTGGGCAAGGATGCCACTAGAGATCAGGTCAGGGGTCTATGATCTCTAAGAGGCAGAGCTCCCAAGTCTCCCTCAGAGACTCGACTAAATGGTGTCGGACTGGGTGGGGGCACCCTGATAGGAGGGGTGGACCTGACTGTGACCTGAAGCTGGCCCAAGTCTAAAAGCAGTTGGGACCTAGCGTCCTTCCACCATGCAGGAATGACTCATGTTCAGGTTGTGGTGGCAGTGGAGGTGAAGGCGGGTAACCTGGGTACCCTACAAGAGGAGGGTAGCTGGGAGGCTGGTACCAATAAGAGTACTGGTAATACACCTGTCCTGGTGCCTGATAGCCCAGCGTTGGATAGCCCGGAGTCAGAAAACCCGGTGTCGGGTAGCCTGTCCTTCTTCTTTTTCTTTTCCAGGGCCGGTGACGACGATCTTTCCCTCAACTCCTGGAGCTCCTTCTCCATTGAAGCCAGTCTCTGGGTGAGCAGGTGGGCGTCGAGGGTCCTCTTGCGAGAGGTGCACGTGGCCTGGTTGAAGCCCTAGCAGACGGTGCACTCCGAAGAGTTGTGTGATTAGGCCCCAGGCACAGGACACACCGGGAATGATCGTCCCTGTGCGGGAATTGCACGCCGTACTTGGAGCACTTTTTTGGGCTGACTAGATGACATACACCATAAGAATGAGTTGAATAGAATTGTGAAAAAAAGAAATTGCATTAGAAAATGGCGGGCTGAATGTGAGCTGTTCTACCGTGTTTGAATGAACTACGCCATGGATGAGCGGAAAGAACTGAGGAGCGGTGGGGACCGCCTTTATAGTCACGCCACGTCACCTGACAACAGGGGGCGATCCCCGCTGATGATTGCTAGCTACAAGTTTGCTGTTTGGTCCTGGCGCCAGGGGGCACAGTCTTATATGTGAAGACCTACTGCAGGGACCCGCTCGAAGTAAGATCAGTTGTTTCCTGTCCTGTCTATGGGCCTTGGTGACTGTCATGTAGTAGCTAAGATCTTTCTTGCATCAAGACTGTGCAGTCTATGCTTCCCAGAGCTTGAATGCTCAGTAAAGAAAACAGGTAAGGTGATGGACTGGTTCAAATAAAAGTCCGAGACCACCTCTGGAAGACATTTTCTGTTTCTTTGCAGGACCACTTCGTCCCTGTGGAATGAAATACAGTCCTGCTCAATGCAGAAAGCCTGGAGCTCACCGATTCTTCTGGCAGAAGTGATTGCCACTAGGGAAACTGTTTTCCATGTGACATATTTCAAAGGAGCTGAAGACATGGGTTCAAAAGGAGGACCCATGAGCATGAGCTTGGCACTACAGACATTTAGATCCCAGGCTGACACCAGTCCCCTGTGAGGGGGGTGCAGGTGGGCCAGATCTTTAAAGAACCCTTTAAAGACAGAATTTGATGCTATAGAGGCATTCTTCCCAGCTGAAGTGCAAGCAGACACTGAAGCTAAATGAACTTTTAAAGTAGTGGGCAGCAAGCCCAGTGAATGCAAATGAGTAAGGTAGTCCAGCACAGTTGGAAACCCTGCCTGAGCTGACACCATATTCCTGGTGGAGTACCAGACAGAAAACCTTTTCCATTTAGAGGCGTAAGTTTTCTTGGTGGAGGGTTTCCTGTACTTCCTTAAAATATCCTGAACACTTTCAAAGAGGTGCAGGTCTGCATAGTGTAGGTCCTCAAGAGCCATGCTTGGGGTCTGAGTGACTTGGGGTTCGGGTACAGGAGTCTCCCCTGACTGGGGGTTAGCAGGTTATGCCTCCAAGGAAGGTGTACTGGTTCAGCCACAGGCACGGAGAGCAGCAGAGAGTACCATGGCTGTCTGGCCCAATCTGGGGCTGTCAAGATCATTGAGGCTGGCTGGGCCCTGAGCTTGAGTAGCACCCTGTACACCAGAGGGAACGGGGGGGGGGGGATGCATGAAGGTACCTCCCTGACCATTCCAGAAACAGAGCATCCAGGGGTACTGTTCCTCGAGCTGGGGGTCTGCAACAATACTGTGGCAGGTGGGGACTTTCATGGGATGCAAACAGATCTATCTCTTGGGTGCCCCACCTCTTGAAAATCACTTCCACCACCTGTCCGTTCAAGGTCCATTCATGATGGGCCTGGTTGATTTGACTCAGGGCATCTGCTAGGGTACTGCCCTTGCCTGGCATATGGATGGCCTGAAGGAAACTCCTAGGGAGTAGGCCAGAGTCCAAATTCACATAGCTTCTGTGCAGAGAGGATCCAACCTTGCTCCTCCCTGCTTGTTTATGTACATAATGGTGGTACTGTCTGTTCTGACCTGTACCACCTTTCCCTGAACTAGTGGTGTGAAGGCTTGGAGTGCCAGGAACACTGCCCTGAGCTCCAGCAGGTTTATGTGCTGGAGCAACTCTGCACTGGACAAAGTGCCATGAGTTGTGTGATCCCCTAGGTGGGCAACCCACCCTAGTAGTGATGCATCTGTTGTGCGAATCACTGACAGAGGCTCCTTTTGAAAAGGAAGCCCTTCTATGAGGTCGGCTTCCTCTTTCCACCACTGAAGGGCTAGGAATAACGTTTTTGTTACCGGGACTAGCTTTGAGACAGAATCCATTCTTTGACATCAATGAGCCCTTAGGTGGAATTGGATGTCTCTCATCTGGAACCCAGGACTGTGCCAGTGGCGGCTACCATGTGGCCCAGTAACTGTAGAAACTGTCTAGCAGTTTTTGGTTTGTTCAGGCTGAAGGAGCCTGCCATCTGCAGAATACGTTTTACCCTATCCAGAGGTAGGTAAGCCCTGCCCTCCAAGGTATTTAGTTCTGCTCCAATGATCTGCAGCACTTGTGCAGGGAGAAGGACTGACTTTTTTTTTTTTATACTCCCCTTCTCCTCGTGACCCCCTTCTCTTCGGGAGACACTTTTTACGGCCTTTTCAGCCCTCGCTCACCTACCTGGTGACCAGTGCAGTCCATCCCCCATGGAGCTGTGGTTATCCCCCCAGGCGGGGTACAGGGTGGGGGCCCATGCACCCCGAGACGTCTATCTTTCGTCGGGATGCTGTCACTGGGCAGGTAGGAGCATTGAGGGTCTGGGCCTGGTGCTCCGTCTACCAGGAGGCCGCGAGGTGTTTTTCCTGTGTTCTCTCGCGATGTGCCGTGTCCCCTGACGTCAAGGCACTAAGTGCCGAATTCTGGCACATCGCCCCCCTTATTAGCGATCAGTCTTGTTATACCTCGGTCTCCACCGGGTCAGACAAGACCAAGCTCTGGTTCCCTCCTCCCGGAGAGGGCGAGGCAGTCCCTGGACACTCAGCCCTCTCCCCGGTGACCCTCCAGCTTCTCCCGGCTCGCCTCGAACCTGGGTCGCCATGCCGCAAGCGGAAATCCAACCGCCACGGGCCGGCCCAAGGGACGACTTTTTGAGATTTAGCAGGAAACCCAGAGACTCCAAGAGTCCTTGGGTGAGCTGCAGATGTTCCTCTACCTGTTGTGGTGATTTTCCCACCACCAACCAGTCCTCCAGATAGGGGAACACTGTGACACCTTGCCTTCGCAGGTGTGCCACAACCACTGACAGGCACTTTGTGAACACTCTTGGAGCTGAAGCGAGACCGAATGGCAGGGCTGAAAACTGGTAATGACCCGCAGGGAGTCTGAACCTGAGGAACTTTCTGTGAGACTCCCTTATGGGGATATGGAAATAAGCATCTTTTAGGTCCAGGGATGTCAGCCAATCTCCTTTTTTTTGGAGAGCTGGCAGAATCAGTGACAAGGTTACTATTTTGAACCTTGGCTTTAGTAAGTGCCTATTTAGCACCCTTAGGTCTAGCATAGACTGCCACTCCCCAGTTTTCTTTGTTGTGAGGAAGTATCTTGAATAAAACCCCTTTCCCTTTTGCTGTGGAGGCACAGGTTCCAATGCTTTTGCCAACAATAGGTTTTGAACCCCTTTTCCCCCACAGCTTTCTTTGCACAATGGAAGCTGGTTTGAACACTCTGGTTCTTAGAGAGGGAAGGGATTTAGGGCTTAGGGACAAACCCTGACACTACTTTCAGGACCCACTTGTCTGTGGTGACCTGTTTCCAAGCCTGGAAATAGTGAGTCAGTCTGCCCCTCACTGGAAGTGGGGAGGTGGCCTGGTAGGACAAGTCAGGAGTCCTGCTTTGCCTGGGGCTGGGAGTGGGAACTACACCTGGAAACCCTTCTGCCCCTGAAGTACCCTTGCTGAGGGTACTGTTGCACTTGGGGTGCAGCCCATGACCTTGTAAAAAGGCCTGGAATTAAACTGTCTGCCCCTGCCTCCCCTTCCATATGTTCTTGCGGACGAGGAAGCCTTTTCTTTGGCAGAGTTGCTTCTATAAGTGGCCTTGTACTTGTCCACTTTCTTCATACAGGCTTCTGTATGAGTTCCAAAGAGGGGAATTACCCTCAACTGGGAAATCCAGAGCCTTATTCTGAATGTCTTGAGTAAGGTATGTGGCTCTTAACCAGACAAACCTTCTTTGGGCAATTGTACTGGCCATCCACCTGGCAGCAGTGTCGTCGGTGTCTGCTACCATCTGAAATTGATATTTGGCAGCTTTTAAGCCAAAATCTGGCAGTCTTAGCAAGGTCTGCTGAAAAGACCGGAAGGAGCCTTGTCTGCCATAGCCATGACATATTGCCAGAGGGATATTTGGTACTGGGCTGCATAAGCTTGGAAATTAGCCTGTCTTATAGCCAGATAAGCTGATAAATGGCCCTTTTTGGCCATACTGTCTATTTTTCTAGAATACTTCTCTGGTGGATGAGAAGCAAGAGGTACTTTTGCCTTGTCACAGGCTGCAGCTTGTACCACCCCTGGTCGTCAGGGTGGGAGAATAAAAATTCAGCCCCTTCCTTGTCTAGCTGGTACTTCTTGTCCAACCTTTTATCCAAAGGAGGGGCAGACCCAGGTGTCTGGAGGAGCTTTATCACATCCCTTTTAAAAAACTTAGTTATGGGAAGCAGTAACTTTTTGGTAGGTGTTAACCCCATCATTTCCAAGTACTCTGCGTCCTCCTCATCTTCTATCACCTCAGTGGTAGAGATATTCAGAACATCCACCATTTTTCTAACAAAGGAAGAATGGGATGAATAATCCTCTGATGACCTGGGAGGACAGCCAAACTTGCTCAGGAGAGACTTCAGGCTCTATAGGCTCCTCTTCTTCCACTTCTTCATATTCCCCATAATCTTCCATGGCTTCATGTAGGGACTGGGTTGACTCAGCAGGGGTCTGAACTGTAGACTGCTGTCTAGCAGGCAGCAGACCCTGCAAGGCCTGCAACACCTTAAATGCTTTTGCAATCTCCAGTGGAGTAGGCATGTTTACAGCCACAACAGAAGTCCCCATAGGCTGACCAGCAGGGGGTTCTGCATGCCTTGTTTTCTTAGTCTTTTTCACAGGAACTGGAGAGCTAGCCGATTCAGCAGGAGTTTTTGTGATGGCCTTTGCACCTGTATCAGGGGTAGAAATTATGGCTTCTGTGGTTTCACTCACAGCCACTGAGGGTGTAGGCTGGTCAGAGCCTGAGGGACCCTTAGGTGGAGGCAACTTCTTTTTAAGCCTTTCCAAACATTTTTCATGCATTTTTTTCTGGAAAGGTCTTACAGATTTCACACTGAGTTTTTAAAAGTTCATAGCCAAGACAGACAACACAAGAAGTGTGTTTATCTGCCTTGGCAAAAACTCTTCCATACTCTGTACAATTTTTGAAACCAGGTTCACAGGTTTTTTTCTTAGGTTTTTCAGATATTTTTGCAAAAGAACCCAAAAATCACAATCGTGAGTAAATTTTAACTTTTTAAAACAAAACTATCAGTTGCATTCGGTTCAGGAATTGATCGGGGAACCAATCGGAATTGAAGGAGAAAGGAACCGGGATTAGTGGTTCAGTAACTGATATTAGCGGGTACAAAAAATAGTTTTAATAAAACGATTTACTACAAAATAAAGGTGTTTTAGTCAGAAAACTCTGCTTAAGACTAAAAAAGCCTCGGTTCCCCACCAGATATCCCGAACCGGGAGAAACAGAGAAAAATAAACAATTTAAGTAAAATAAAGATAACAGTTTACTACAAACAAAAGATAAGGGCAGCAAATGAAAATAAAAATAATACTTATATGTAGTTTTTTAAAGTTTCACAGTGAGATGATGAGGAGAGGATCTCTGAGCGTCTAGTCTTGACAGGCGGACGGAGAGAGAGAGAAATCGGAAGGTTAGAATATAGGCAGTTGACAGGTGGCAGCATTTGAAAAAGTGGCACAAGCCAATTATTCCACCTCTGGGCAGATGTGGCTTAAAGGCATACTGCATAAGAGTTAGGAATATTGGAGTATTCCTAGGATGAGAAGTCCCATCTTCTAATGCCGGTGTCTTATGATGGAATACAACAGTGGTAACGCAGCAGCAGTAGCAAGCTGCTTGCTGCACCATAAGAGTTCCAACTTAAAGTTGAATCCAGTTTTCCACAGTACATCTACGTAGCTTGAGTTATCTGGCCCGTCCCATTATCACAGTCAATGGCAATGCCACCACAGCTAGATGTTTCCGACTGCTATTATGATTGTCAAAGGACCCTCGGTATGTCAACTGGTCACTCCACCACCATCTTAGCATTATTTTTTTTTTTTTTTTTTACGTTTACCCCCAGTACTGGTTAATGTCCTGTCCCAACTATCTAAACTTAATTCCTTCCCATCCCCTTTCCCAAATCAAACTTAATTAGGCCCACATCTGATCAGGATAACCCTGTCCTGAACCTACAGTCCACCTTGCTGACTCATAGCCAGTACTCTCTTCTCTCACAGCTCATCTCACCTCCAGGCTCCAGCTAGGTTTTAGCTTATCCAAGCCATATATCACAGCCACCACCCACCCACCTCCTCCTACTCTCACTGCTGGCCCGGCCCACAAACTGCACTTTGCAGTAAATATTTAGTTTTGACCAAACTGTACATTTTTCACTAAACAGTCTTCCTGTCTGACCCACCCTAACGCAGCCACTGCAAGCAATACCCCTGGTCCTGTGAGGGATGGTAGATAGGTAAAATGTTGCTGCCATCTGCTATGAGATGAGACACCCTATCTCTCAGCCTGGCTGCCTGACTTAACTTCTTGTGTTGCTACAGTGGACTTGGCTGGCAGCATCTGACCTCCACATCATCTCAGGCTGGCAGTTATGACCCATGGCTGCTTGTCTTGCCATCTTCACAGTACAAAAAAAAGGAACATTTTGACCAAAGTTCATTGCCTCAGCTGCCTCAAAGACAGTTGTGCCACTGATCTGTAGGTTCAGTGTTGATGCTCTGTATATTCAATCAAACAAACTCAAATAGGAAGAGAATACCCCCCCAAAGAAGTGAAGTTGTAGCATCTGCATGGATCTGTTTATTTTTTTACTGAGTTCTAGGATTACTAGCACCTTTGAACCAGAGGGTAATTTACAAAGGCTCCGCATCAAACACTGCAGTGTAAACAGTAATGGTAAACACAGTAGGGTAACAGAAGTATATGCCAAAAAATGGAAAGTACAGACACAGGATTACAGAATAACAGGAGGCAGGATATGCGGTCTAAGAACAACAAGTTGCAATCACAGCAGTGACACTGTCAATAAGTGCAGGTGACATACATTTACGAGGTTCAGGGTTATACATTGTAGTGAAAGCAGCAAAAGTAAATACAAGGCAGTTACAGGCTTACAAGAGACAAAGAAATGGATAAAACAAGGTAGGATTGCAGGAAATAGGATACGTAGTCCATAAACAACAAACTGCAGTCACAGCAGTGACATTGTCAGTAAGTGCAGATAGTGGCAAGAGGTACAGGGAAGGGTGTTGGGGGAGGAGAGGAAAAAGGGGGAGGGGAGTTAACAGGGTGCGTGAGCCTCCGGGAGGGTTGGTAGGAGGAGTGCGCAGTTGGAGAACTAGGGGAAAGAGGGTGCGAGACCCTGAGGAGGGTGGGCAAATATAGTGTAGAGTCAGAGGAACGACATAATGATCTAAGAAACATAAGCTGGTAAAAAACAAAACTGGACATGAGAGTTTAGAAAAGTGGGAGAAAAACATTTTTCAAGTTAAAGTTTTATTAAGAGAGGAAAATGCAGGAGCCTAAATGCCCTTCTTTATAGGTGTTTTAAATCATTATACAAGTTAAAACACAGAAGAGTACATTGTGAAACGACAGTTACATACTTACCATTACTGTTATTTTCCTGACCACCTTCTCTATAGATTACCACTAGTGGGTTTGAGCCAGAGGCACTCGGACCCAATGGGAGCCAGAACTTTCTGGGGGCTGGTGGCATGAGTAGGCCCCGCACGCATCATGCATGTGCCCACTGGCATAGGTGGTGCCAGTCCCCAACAGCTTCAGTACTTTTTTTTTTTTTTTTTTTTACAGAGGAGGTAAGCAGCATGAACCTAATGAGCAACCTATGCACTTAATCAAAGGGCATAAGGCAGCCCTGGTGGCCCGCATAAGAAGGGCCACCAACCCCAGTAACACATTATCTTCACTGTCCAAACCAAGTACAAAGGGGTGAAGGCCAACACAACAATACCAGAATCAGTCTGGGAGATGGTGGGCAGGCATGGTAATCTATGGAGAAGATATTCAGGAAGATCCAACAGTTACAGGAAGTACACGAGTTAAAATTATGTACTTATAATTCTTGAATACGTTCACCACTGATTACCACTTTGGGGGGGTCTGTGCAGGAGACGCTAGGACCTCACAGGTGACAGAACTTTTCTGGTGGGGGCTTGTGACACGGTAGGCACCATGCCCATGTTGCCCCGCACATGTCTGCTGGTATATAGCAGCACCAGCCCTCAACCTCCTCAGTACCTTTTTTACCAAGAAGGTGAGCAGTGTGACCCTAACCAGTAATCTATGCATTTAACCTAAGGGCATAAGATAGCCCTGGTGGCCTGTATAAGAAGGGCCAACAAACCCAGTAACATAGTGTCTTCAGAGCACATACCAAGTACAAAGGGGTGAAGACCACAACACAACAATACTGACATGAGTCCTGGGGATAGTGGGGAGTGTGATAATCAATGATGAACACATTCTGGAAGAACAAGAATTACAGTAAGTATGGAATTTTAACATCTTCCAAAAATCAGTCTTCACCACTGATTCCCATTTGTGGGTCAGAGTACCAAGCCAAGAGAAAAACTCATGGCTCACTCAGGATAGTAATCCATTCAGACCTGTCCTGCCAAAAGAGGCATGCTGCATGGCAAGGACTTAGTGCTTGGTTAAAATGTGCACTGTGCTCCAAGGTGCAGCCCTGTAAATTTTGCCAACAGGCACAGAGCAGATTTCTGCCAGAAAAATGGCCACCACTTTGGTATAGTGGGCACATACGCCATCCTCCAATTTAACCTGAGCTACAGCATAGGAATGGTGAAGGCAGTTCACAATCCAGGCAGAACTGCACTTTATTGGAAGTGGTTGTCCCTTATGATCAGGGCCCCCGGTGTTCTGCGGCAGAATTTTCTGATTTCTGCGGCAGGGCTCCTTGACTTCTGCGGCAGCATTTTCTGATTTCTGCTGCATGATTTATTCATTTCTCGGGCAGAATGCAGTCCTGTCATTGGCTAAATATGATGTGATGTCATCAATGACATCATATGCTGAGCATAGAGGAGGGGCTTCAGGATAAACGAGGTGGGAAAGAAAGCCTGACACTATGGAAAAACAATGAATTCTGCGGCACTATATATATTCTGCGGCATGATGCAAATTCTGCAACCGCAAAACCGCAGAATTCCAGGAGCCTTGCTTATGATTAGGGTTGAAAGAGATTAACCTCACCACAGGTAACAAAAAGCTGGGTACTCTGGGACCGGACATCTTTTGTCTGGTCTTTGTAGACAGCCAGGACTCACTTTAGGTCCAGGCTAAGCAACTTTTCCTCGCCTGGACTGGAATGCTCTGGACAGAGAGTAGGGGAGACAGTCACTGACTGATTCAGGTGGAATTCAGTTACCACCTTAGGCACGAGGTTTCTGTTGCTTCTAAAAACTACTTTATCCCTGTGAGGGATTCTGTACTTTGGCTTTGTGCAGAGAGCTTGCAATTCGCTTACCTTCCAAGCAAAGTGTTACGGCAACCAAGAATGTGTTTTTCCATGTGACATATTTCAAGTCAGCAGCTTCCATAGGCTCAAATGGAACCTCCATAAGCTGGGCAAGGCATATATTGAGGTCCCAAGGTGGGACATGGTCCTGCACTGGGGGGGGAGGGGGTAACAAGTGGCTGAGGCCTTTAAGAAACCTCTTGAAAAGGGGTTGTGAGGCCAAAGACTTTCCTTTGTCAGCTGATTCGTGTGCTGATACTGCTAAGTTCACCTTTAAAGTTGAAGGCCATGGGCCTAACATCTGTAGGTGTACTTGGTATTCCTGAATCACAAACAACCCTGTCTCTATTGGGTTGATTTTTCTGAGAACACACCAGTAAAAAAAAAAACATTTTCACTTACAGGAATATGCTATCTTCTTTGAGGATATCTCTTTCATCAGGCCACAACTATGGAACTATAAGCGCCGGGCACTGGGACTACACGGAAACTTTTCTGCAAGAAGTCTGCTAGGGGCTGTCCACAATGATGTCCTACATCAGCACTCCCATTTAAATGTGAGAGGCTCTTCCCTCCCTCAGTTCTTTTTCCACCGTCAACCATACTTGCTGGACCCTGTACAAAAATGCCACCACTATAGTCGACCGCTCCTACAGTTATTTCTCTCCCTAGTTCCGTATCACTTTTCATAAGTAATACCTGACATTATGTATGTCTTTTTTTTTTTTTTTTTTAAACTAGGAGAGACACACTAAGCTGAAAGTCTGTTTACAGGTGCGACCTGGGAGCACAACACACAGTATGCAAGTGGGGGCTGTGGGTTCAAATCTAGGTCTCCAGGTTTGCAGCTCAGAGCCTTAAACCACTGCGCTATACTGCCTCCTAAAGACTAAAGAGTCATCAAAACTCTTCAGATACTGAGAATACAGTGAGAAGATATATTCGGGGACTCACACGACATCTGCACGTGCTGCCTCGGGGTGGCCCATAACATGAAGGCCTGCCAGATTTGCCTTAAATTTAATACTACTACCCAGCGACGCAGAAAGAATGCCTTGGAGACCCAACAACTTAAACAGAAGGTAGCCAGAATAGAGAAAGAGCGCCAGGAAAAGAGCTCCATCGAGTCGTCAACCTGCTTATCAGGCTCTCACTCCTCAAAGTCCTGGGATAAAGCTTCAGAACAGCACAAAGATAAGCACCAGAAGAGGGAACACAGTAAGGAGAAAACCTCCCTGGCTCACTCATGGTCGCCCCTTCACCCCAGCGTGACTGTTTCTGGGCTATCAACTGCCCCAGCGGCACTGCCGCCAGCTGCCCAGACTGCCGACCCTTCCAGGTCTGGACAAGCTGCAAGCACCACAAGGACTAATATGACTGGTGTGTTGCCACCGGTGTTAGAGATGGCACCTCCCCCATTAACACCACCCGGTGTTTTTGCTGTCCATTCAGGCGCTGACATTAAGGTGGTACTTTCATTCTTTGTGGACATGTTACGTCGTCTGCTACCTCCTTCTCCAGTAACAGGAGCTGTGTCGACAGAGCAGCTGCGGCAAGCCCCACTGCCGATGCCTGTCAGCCCGATGCACCAGTTACCTTCTTAGGTGTTGACAGCTTCTCCCGCTCCCTCTTTGAGGCTTACTGATCATGTTAAGGAAGATCAGGAGTATAACCCTGACCTCATCATGCAAGAGGAAGAGGAGGTGGAAGAATGGTCCGCAGTCCCATTCTGAGAAGCTTGACAGGGAATTAGCAGGACAAATCAGAAAGTTATGTAGAAAAGGGAAGGCGGTCATTGTGGAGAATTTCAACTTGCCAGGGGTTGAATGGAGCACTCCGGTCACCTCCAGAGCTAGGAAACAAGTGCTCCTGGACGCGATTCAGGAGGGTCTCCTGACGCAGTTGGTCAGTGTACCTACTAGGCTAAAGACAAGGCCCCTGGAATTCTGCGATTCTGTGGTTGCGGAATTTTCTGCAGAATTTGCATTATGCCGCAGAATATATATAGTGCCACAGAATTCACTGTATTTGGTAAATTTTCATTCAAACACACTGTTTTTCGGTAGTGTCAGGCTTTCTTTCCCATCTCGTTTATCATGAAGCCCCTCCTCTATGCTCAGCATGTGACGTAATCGATGACATCACATCATATTTAGCCAATGGCAGGACTGTGTTCTACCTGAGAAATGAATAAATCATGCCGCAGAAATCAAAAAATGCTGCCGAAGAAGCCAAGGAGCCCTGCTGCAGAAATCAGGAAAGTCTGCCGCAGAGCACTAGGGGCCCTGGCTAAAGAACACTTTAAATCTGGAATGGTCGAATGGGGAGGCAGTAAAGGAAGTAAGAATCGAGGACTCACTAGCCAACAGTGATCACCAAATGGTGTGGTTTAATATCACGATGTGCAGGGAGCCAGAGAACTCAGTAACCGGGTGGGAAACTTCAGGGGGGCAGACTTTGGGAGGATGCAGGAAGTACTGAAAGGGAAACTGGAGGGCATAAGGCAGGAGATAGACGTGGAACAGAAATGGGATATTATTAAACGGGGGATTACAGAGGCAACGGAAGCCTGCACCAAGACACAGAGTAAGAGGAGCAGAGCAAGGAAACCATGCTGGTTGAACAGTGAGGTAGTTGAGGTGGTGAGGGCAAAACGATAGGCGCACCAAAGGTATAGGAGGACAGGGAAGGAGTTTGCAAGATGGTCCAGGGAGGTGACCAGAAAAGTGAGAGAAGCCAAGGCCCAGAGAGAGCTGAGATTAGCGGGAATTAAAGGGGGGGGGGACTTTTTCAGATACATCAGGGAGAAAAGAAAGTGCAAGGAGACAATAGTGAGGATAAAAAAGGGTGGGGAGTGGACAAAAAAGGGGAGGAACAGGTGGAAGCACTGAATGAATACTTTTGCTCAGTGTTCACAGAAGAAAAGGGGGGACCGCCACCACCATGGGCTGGGAGTGTGGGGACGGGGGAGAGGAGGCGACAGATGGAAGGCTTGAGGGAGGTAGAGTCTTAGAGGGACTGAAGGTAGACAAGGCACCAGGGCCGGAAGGTATCCACCCCAGGGTGCTGAGGGAGATGGTGGAGGTGTTAGTGGAGCCAGTGGCGGATCTGTACAGCACCTCACTGGAGTCGGGATGTGTGCCACTGGACTGGAGGATGGCACATGTAATGCCGTTACACAACAGTGGACCAAGGGACGAACCGGGTAATTATCGTCCTATAAGTCTCACCTCCATAGTGTGCAAACTCATGGAAACAATACTAAAGGAAAGACTGGTGTCGTACCTGGAGGACAACGGTCTACAGGATGTGAGGCAGCATGGGTTCATTTCAGGGAAGTCCTGTCAAACCAACCTGATACAATATTATGACTGGGCAACAGCTGAGCTGGATGAAGGTCATGCGGTGGATGTTCTTTACTTGGAATTCAGCAAGGCTCATGATTCAGTGCCCCTATGGCGGCTTGGGGAAGCTAACTGGTGTAGGGTAGGGGCAAAATGACAAACTGGATTACAAGCTGGTTGAGTGGGACATTGCAACAGGTGGTGGTGGGAAGGGAGCTCTCAACTCCAAAACCGGTGATGAGTGGGGTGCCACAGGGCTCTGTGCTGGGACCAATATTACTGAGCTCTTCATATCAGACATTGTGCATGGGGTGGTGAGCATGGTAAGTCTGTTCTCAGATGATACCAAAATGGGGGCAGTGGTGGATGGAGGGGAGGGATGGAAGCTGCTGCAGGGGGACCTAAGCGAGCTAGAGGAGTGGTCAGAGAGGTGGCAGCTAGGGTTCAATGCAAAGAAGTGTAAGGTTATGCTCTTCGGGGCGAAGAATCCAAGGACAGAATACTGGCTGGGGGTTTAGCTGGGGATCACTGCATAGAGAGGGGTTTTTTCGTCCAGGCGAAGAGAGGTGATTTTTTATTTATTTATTTATTTAAATCTTGTATTACAAATATGTTTGAGCCAAGGGCTTGTTTACAAAGGTTTCACATCAAGTCAGAAAGGTGAGAAAATCAAAAAATTAAAATGCAATACATTGAGGGGAAACATTACATGCAAATTGACAGCAAACATGTTAACAAAACAGTTGTCGTCAGAGAATTAAATATATTACCACTTCTAGGACCAAGTCCCAAATTAGCAAGAGAAATTAAGGGGAAAGTAAGTGTTGTGAATTAGTGAACCCTGGTGAAGTAGTAAGTGTAGCCAATTAGGAATAGTGGATAGAGAACAGAATATGGGGTAGTAAGAGATAGGGGACGGGAGAAGTGGCAGGGATAGAAAGAGGTAGGAGGACAGTAAAGAGCAGGGGCAGGGTATGAAGAGGACCAGGAGGCAAAAGAGGGGGTCGTTTGTCTGGGGTAGATAGAGGAATGTATATAAAAGTCAAGAGGTATGGGGAAGCTAGCAGCGGAGTGAAACTAGAGAGGAAGTTCACTAATAAAGAGAGAGGCTATAGTACAGAGAGGCACACTAGTAAAGAAAGAAGGATTTAAATTTAAGGGAGGGTTGAAGGTGAGGAAAGGGCATATCCTACAATGCTAGGAGGGGATCAGTGAGATGTCATACAGAAAAGAGGAGAATCACCAAAGGTTCTACAGGAGCTAGCTGAGCAGGGCAGTGTACAATGTATGTCACTGGTAAAAGCAAAGCAGGATCTAAATAGACACGAATGAGCATAGCAGGGGCTGAGAAGGTAGGTAGGCGGAGAGCACCCAATAGGCCAAAATGAAGGTGAGCAGTTGAGGACTGGAGGATGAAGAGTGTGGAAAAGCGGGGCAGCACAAAAGGGCCCAGACAGGCAGCAGTGAGAGGTAGCAGAGACACAACTAGGGAGATAGAGGAAAATCAGCCGAGCAGGCCATATCAAGGGTAAAGAGGGAAGGGAGGATGGGTGTAGAGCAAGGTGGGGGCCAGGGGAGGGAAGGGAGGGAGGTAAGAGGGAGGCTGCTAAGTGCTCAAAGGGAGACAGCAAATACAGTGGGTAGTGCTGGGCACTAGTTAGCAACAGCAATTACAGCTGGCATTAGCAACCAGATGTCTTATCCGACGTTTAAAGGAGCTTAGTGTTGGCGCTGAAGAGATGTTAGAGTGAAGGGAGTTGAGCCAGAGTGGGGCCCAACGAGCGAAGGATCTTTGACCTTGGGAGGTGCGACAGTGAGGAGTTTTGAAGACCTGGGCTCCAGAGCTTCTGATGTGGTGGGGGTTGGTGTTGGGAGTGAGAAGTCTCTGTACCCCCAGGGGCAGCATACCAAGGCAAACTTTTTTAGTAAGCAGACAAGTTTGGTACTGAATTCTGCCTTTAAGGGGGAGCCAATTAGCCTGGGCATACAGGTTGCACGTGTGGGTCTACCGGGCTGCGCCAGTAAGGAGCCAGCAGACTTTGTTGAGTGCAATGCTTATACGGCATAGGGAGATGTCTGTGGCTGAGCTATAGACAACAAGCCCATAATCGATAAGAGAAACTACAGAGCTAAGTATAGCCAGACTAAGGGCTTTGGGGGTCAAGCTGTATTTTTGTCTGTAAATGAGTCCTATGCGTGAGTTAACAGCTTTGGCAATGTTATCGATGTGAGTGGTGTGAGACAAGGGACTGTCAACTGTGATCCCCAGGTATTTAAAATGTTGGACAAGCTCCAGGGGGATCCCACATTATTTTTGATAGAGAGAGGGTAGGATGAATGTCTGTTTTGAGGGCTAGCAAACAGCATTGTATTCGGCTTTTAATAGTTCAGAATATCTTGCCGCTCTACAGGTCGCTGGCAAGGCTGCCCTTGGAGTACTGTGTACAGTTTTGGAGGCCATACCTGAAGCATGATATCAGGATACTGGAGAGGGTGCAGAGGAGGGCAACAAAGATGATATGTGGAATGGAGGGGAGAGACTATGAGAGCAGGTTGGGAGACCTGAATAGGTACACCCTGGAGGATAGAAGGGACAGGGGGGACATGATAGAGACATACAAGTATCTGAGGGGAATCAATAAGGATGGGGCAGACAGGGTCTTTAAGCTAAGGAGGGGGAGGGCCACCAGGGGGCACAGGATAAGAATAGAGGGGGAAGATTTAGGAGGGAAATGAGGAGACACCATTTCACGGAGAGGGTGGTAGCAAAATGGAACACACTACCAGAATGGGTGGTACCATGTAAATCTGTGAACAGCTTTAAAGGGCATGGGACAGGGAACAGGGGAGAAGGGTATGGGACAGGGAACAGGGAGAGTGAGGGTGGGGAGGTGGGGCGGCAGTGCGATGACAAGGGGGGGGGGCAGCTGCAAACTAGGAGTGCTAGCTGCACAGTTGAGCAGACTTAGATAGACCGGGTGGTCTATTTCTGCTGGCACATTCGTATGTTTGTAATTTGTGGACAGCTCATATGAGAAGTCCAGCTCCATTATTTCTACAGGGAGTGAGAACTCTGTAGTGTATACACAAAGGTCCCCTCCTGAAGACCCATCATTCATCATCATGATGCAGCAACTCCAGACTACCATGGGGTTTGAATCAGAAGAACAGGACATCACCAAGAGAAATTTGGTGGAGTTCCTGGAATTGTCCGATTCCCCACCCATCATTATTCCTCTTCTACTAACTGCCTTGGAGGATGCCTGCCTGGTATAGGCCAAACATGATACCTGCCATAACTAGGAAGGCAGATAAAATATATCATGCCCCCTCAGGTAAGCCCTTTTTGCAGCCAACCTGAGGCTGATTCAGTAGTAATAAATGCTGCCCATGACAGATCGAAGGTGCCCTAAATGAAAATTACGTACCTACTGTAATTCTTGGTCTTTCTGTATATCTTCACCATTCATCACTGTTGGGTTCTGGCTGGAGGATCAGGACCCCAGGAGGATTTTTGTTTTACGGAGGCGTGTGGGAGGCGCTGCCCTCGAAGCAGACGCATTGCGTGGCGCTTTGCAGGTTGGCCAGTAACCGACGCTGACCCCATCTCAGCCCCAGTTCTGCATGAGGGCGGGGGCAAGGGAGCCCAAGGGATAGTAAAAGGAAAGGATGTAAAACTAAAAGGAGGAATAAAACTCTAGAGAGGACAGAAGAGAAGGAGGCCTAAGGGATTGGGACAGGAAGGCCCCAATTTCTGGGCAAGTAAGGGAGGGATGAAAGGGTGAAGGGTAGAAAAAGAAGAGAGAAAGAAAGGAGGGAAGAGAGGGGAGACACCAACCCAGAGGATATAGCTCAGGAACTGCTCAAGGAGTAGGATGGTATTGCCCCAGATCTGACCATCTTCCAAGCCAGAGGAGGGCCTAATAAGGCTGAAGCAGCAGATTGGCACCAATCCATGAGAGAAAGAGCAGTCAAGAGCCTATCCAGAGGGCCAAGGAGAGGTCGGTGTCTCCCCCTCCTGCCAAGAAGAATTTGAAGAGGAAAGGACGCATTGGAAATATCCTTGAAGAGGGGAAATCCCAAGTGATTTTCTTTTAGCTTATTTATAGAGAGAAGTCACCTCCAGAGGAGGAACTATACTGAAAATACAGGTTACTCACCTGTAACAGGAGTTCTAGGAATGGTATATGTTGTTCATCCACACTGTCTGGCAGGTTCCTTGCTGCTTTAAATCTTGCCGGAAGGTCTTCAAGCTGGCTCCTCCCACCCACCCAGGTGGTAAAACTCTCGGCTCCGCCCCATGACGCCAGATCTAGCCTGCTGGAAGCCAGGTTGGGCGTTGAAGCTGAGGAGGTCGGAGTAGTGGATGAACAACATATACTATTCCTAGAACTCCTGTTACAGATGAGTAACCTGTATTTCTAGGGACATGGATATGTTGTTCATCCACACTGTCTGGCAGACTCCTAGCAGTTCTCCAGGAGGAGGGAGGCAAGGCGCACACCCCCTTTATACCGATGTCGTATGACGCCGGTCACCTGACGTCGGGCGGTCCCTCGCCAGGGACTGCTAGCTAGAAATTTTTACGTGGGGTCCTGCCACCGGCCGGCATCAGTCCTATATGTAATTACATACTGCAAGAGCCCTCTCGAAGTAAGATCAATAAGTCTCCACATAGCCTACGAGTTTCCAGTGAAAACAGATTACATTTATAAAGTCTGTCTTCATAAGGAAGATCGTACAGCCCCCTTAAATGTTTTGTAAACTTGCACTGTACTCTTTCTATGGATAAGCTGCAGATCCTAGTTAACCAACAGCCCACTTCCTCCTACCCCCCCACTAGAATTGACTTATGTCTGACCCATGCATTCTTGAATTCCCCCACTGTTCTTGACTCCACGACCTCCTCAGGAAGGCCATTCCATGCATCCACAACCCTCTCCGTGAAAAAATACTTCCTCGCATTACCTCTGAGCCATCCCCCCTCTATCTTCAAATTGTGCCCCCTTGTTCTTGCACATTTCTTTTTCTGAAAGATGCTACCCTCTTGGACTTTGCTGATCCCCCAAGTTGTTCAGTGCATACAAGATATCCTCTCTAACCTGTAGGTTAGGCTGTAGGCCTCAGGCAAAGCCCTAGAAATTGGTGCATTCCCTCTACCAAACTCAACAAAGGTGTAGACACAAGGTGCCCTTTTGTCCGACCAGCAACAGACACTGTTCAACAGCTAGACGGTAGAGAAACAGTAGAGGAGCATCAGCCTTGACCGCCCCAGGATCCATCCCAGGTGCCCACTTAAAAGCCTCCAGAGATGGGGTGTGGCTGCAGCCACAGCCGCAGGATATGGATCTGCATGACTCCTTCATCAACCCCCCAACCACCAATATTGTCAGGGGGTTTTGTAGGGGGTTGCCTTTTCCTCCACCTAGACCAGTGGAGGAATGTAACATCAGATGCTTGGGTCCTGCAGATAATAGAACAGGGCCATGTTCAAGAGCTTCTGGAATCACCGCCAGACCATCCACCACTGCCTTCCTTCAATCCTCCAGAGCACAGAACTGTGCTACTATACAAGCTCCATACTTTGATCCAGAAAAGGGCCACAGAACCTGTTCCTTAGGGACAAAGTAACATGGGGATCCAGTCTCGGTACTTCCTAGTCCCAAAGCGCACAGGTGGCCAGCCTGCCGGTGCAGTGGTAGTGCTACTGTCTGCAGCGCCGACGACTGCAGTTTGGAAGCAAACCTCTGACATTGGAGGGTCGGCCCAGGGGGAAGTGGCTGGGCATCCATGGGACTGCTTGTCTTCAGGGAGAGAAGGAATCTGGTACCCGGTGCCTACCAACCTCTAGCATTGGCTGAGGGGCACGGCAGCTCAGGACAATGCTAGGTGCTCGCTGGAGTAGGGACTGGCAGACCTCTGCATGTCGGGTGTGGTAGTGCACCCGACTGTGCGCCGAAGTCACTGCACATCTGGCCTTGCTCCAGTGAGGGGGACGGGGGCACATAAAAAAAAATTACCATAGTAATATTGTTTCTTCCAGTGGATCTCTCATTATGCTTAACTAATGCAGTTAGCCCAGTAGGTTCAACTGCCCCGGAGACTAGAACTTATGTAAATGAAGGAATGTTGCAGTGGAACTTAGAACGTTGTTCAAATCTCTGCCTCTAGGGCTGCTGTTAGCAGTAGTTTCCCTCAGATTTGTTTCGAGCTAAGTGAGCAATAGCCCACTACACACTATCCTAGCTAAAAATACTATAGTAACAAGGAAAAGAATAAAAACAGATGGCCCAACTGGGCAACGTATGGCAGACAAAAACTGGCAAAAGTACTGTGAGTGAATAGTTGGCAGTGCCAGGCAGTGAGAATACAGGTAGCACTGCAGGTTGGAGAAGCTTTCAGAATCTGGGAGGGATGTTTAAGCATAATGAGGGATCCCCTGGAAAAAAACAATATTACTATGGTAAGTAATTTTTTCTTCAAACCCCCAGGAATCCCTCATTATGCTAAACTAATGCAGACTAAGAAGGAATACCTTGGGAGGCTGGGTACAGTCTATTTTGGAAAAAGGTTCTACAAAACTGCAGTGCCAAACCTAGCATCGCTTCTGTACTGTATATCCAGGCAGTAGTGCTTTGTGGAGGTGTGTATTCTTTTCCAGGTAGCTGCTTTACAGATTTTCAAGAGTGGCATATCCCTTGCGGCTGCCACAGAGGCAGCTGTGCCACAGGCGGAATGGGCTCTGATGTGGCAGCTTGTCTGCTTTGCTATAGTAGAACTGTATGCAGAGACTATCCAATGAACGACAGTCCTACTTGAGGCTGGCCTGTCCTTACCAACTTCACCATAGGTGCGGAACAGCTGTGAGTGGGATGACCTCATGTCCTTGGTGCACTCCAGGTAATGCACTAATGCCCTCTTTTTTTTTTTCCTTAGGTACTTTTATCCCTAGTACCAACCCACGGGTCCCCAATGCAATGCACTCGTGTAAAGGCACGCACATGTTGCACCTTGCAGGACACCCCACCCTACCAGTCGCTCCGTTACCATCTGAGCCAGTCACCAGACCTCCATTTGGGGTGGCGGCAGGACTACAAATGAGCGACCCCCCCTCCCGAGAGAGGAGAGCCAATGCCCGATCCTGCTCCCACCACCACATCCTCGCCGGCACCCCAAGGTCATTCCCAAACCCGGGTCGCTGGCATAGCGCGAGGTGTGGCGTGCTGCGCCTCAACCCTCAGCGCCACTGGGCCGGCCCACACTAATGCCCTCTTGACATCCAAGTTGTGCAGCTTTAGTTCGCCTGAGCTGGATTTTCCTGTGAAAAACACAGGGAGGGTAATGGATTAGTTCAGGTGGAACTCAGAAACCACCTTAGGAAGGAATTTTCAGAAACCACCTTAGGAAGGAATTTTCTGTTAGTCCTGAGAACTACCTTGTCCTTGTGGAAGACAAGAAAAAATTACTCACCTTAGTAATGTTGTTTCTTCTAATGGAGTCTTGCTATATTATGACTATAGCAGTTTGCCCCAGCCTTAGAACTGCTCCGGAGGTGAAAGAGTTAACTTCCATGCAGAGCATGGAGCTTAGAGCGCGAGCTCGGTTCAGAAGCTCTGTTTGGCTGGTTTCAAACCGAAACCGTCAGATCTTTATGAGCAAAAACTCACTAAGGTTCTGTGTAGAAGCTGTAACCTACACTAGCCAACTGGCTACTAATATATTAACACATTTTTACTGGTCCCAACACAAAGACTCAAGTCAGTGGACCAGAAAATTAAGATAAAATAACTAAATAAACACAACACCCAAACATGAAAGATGGCATCAATAAATGCCAACAGAGGAATACCCACCCCATACCCCAAAGTAGGAGTTCTGAGAGGGGCAGGCTGGGGGGGAGGTCATAATATAGCAAGACTCCATAAGAAGAAACAACATTACTAAGGTGAGTAATTTTTTCTTCAAACAACATGAAGTCTTGCTATATTATGACTATTGCAGACTATACAGCAGTACCTCCATGGAGGAGGGACAGAACCTACTTAGGGAATAGGCTCTGAAGCACGGCTGTGCTAAACCGAGCATCCCTCCTGGCCTGAACATCCAGGGAGTAATGCTTGGTGAAAGATGTACTGTCTTCCAAGTAGCTGCCTGACATATCTCCAAGATAGGGATGTCTCTAGCAGCAGCTAGAGATGCAGCTGTACCTCTGGTAGAGTGAGCCCTCAGGCCTGAGGGGGGAACCTTACCCAGCTTTTGATAGCAAAATTGGATACAATAAATGATCCACCTGGCAATGGATCTTTTAGTGGCAAGTCTCCCTTTCCCAACCTCACCATAAGTGAGAAACAGTTGGAGGGAGTCAAACCTGTGACCCTTGGTACGCTCTATGTAGTAACTTAGGGCCCTCTTAACATCTAAGCTGTGCAGCCTCCTCTCACCAGAGGAAGAATGGTCAGTGAAGAACACTGGAAGTGAAATAGATTGGTTAAGGTGGAAATCTGAAACCACCTTAGGCAAAACTTCCTGTTAGTCCTGAGGACCACTTTATCCCTGTGAAAGGAAATAAAGTCACTTTCTACTGATAAAGCCTGTAACTCACTTATACGCCTGGCAGAAGTGATGGCTACCAGAAATACAGTTTTCCAAGTCAATACTTAAGCTCTGCCAAGACAGAGGCTCAAAGGGGGGTTGCATTAGCTGAGCAATGCATACATTAAGATCCCAAGCCGGGCAGGGTCCCTGAATGGAGGATTGGTGTGAAGCAATCCTTTAAAAACTTGGAAAATACAGGATGAGCAGAGAGAGAAGAGGCTCCTGTTGAAATGAAGGCAGAGACAGCAGCCAAGTGCACTTTCAGGGTGGCTGGTCTCAGTCCCAAAGAATTAAGATGGACCATGTAGTCCAATACAGTGGGTAGATCAGCAGATTCTGGGGAAACATGCTTCCCAGAACACCATATGGAAAACCTTTTCCACTTGGAGTTATAGGTAGCCCTGGAAGGCTTCCTAGCAGCCTTCAGGATTTCGAGAACACTTTGAGAAAGTTGCAAATCAGCAAACTCTAACTGCTCAAGAGCCAAGCCTTGAGGTTGAGGGATTTGAGATTGGATACCAAACTCTCCCTGAGCACAGGTTAACAGATTGTGGTTCCTGGGAGACACAGGAGGATGGACTGCTAAGGACAGAAGGAGTGGGTACCAGGGCTGCCTGGCCCAGTCTGGAGCAATCAGGATCATTTTGCAGGGCTGAGACCTGATTTGACTAGTACTTTGAACAGGAGAGGGAAGGGGGAAAGGCATAAAGAAACTTCCTTCCCAATCGACGAGAAAGGCATCCAGGGAACTGAGCCCAACACTGGGGCCTGCAAAAAAACAGTGGAAGTTGATAATTGTCTGGGGCTGTGAAAGATCTATCTGAGGAGTGCCCCATCTGGCAAACACTATCCCCAGTACTAGGGATCCAGAGACCATTCGTGATGGCCCTGGGAAATCCTGCTGAGAGCATCTGCCAGGACATTGTCCTTGCCTGGGAGGTGAACTGCTATGAGGGAAGTGTTCAGGGAGTAAGCCAGAGACCACAACTTCATCGCCTCGGTGCACAAGGCCGGAGACCGAGTGCCCCTTGTTTGTTGATGTACCACATTGTAGTGGTGTTGTCTGTTCTGACCTGTACCACCTTGTTCTGAACAGATGCAGAGAAAACCTGAAGTGCTAGAAAAACAGCTCTGAGTTCCAACAGATTGATGTGAAGCAGAGATTCCTGAGGGACCATAATCCCTGGGTGGAGAGGTCGCCCATGTGAGCTCCCCATCCCAAAAGGGATGCATCTGTAGTAAGGGTCAAGGAATGGGACAGAGGGATGAAAGGCACCCCTGTCTCAGATTGCTCTGATCCTGCCACCACTGAAGGGCCTGGATCAGGTTCGAGTCACTGGATTAACTTGGATAGAGGATCTCTCTTGAGACCAGAAAGCTCTCAAATGGAACTGAATGTCCCTCATCTGAAATCTTGCTCCTTGCACCACAGCTGTGGAGGCAGCCATGTGCCCTAGGAGCTGCAGGAAATGCCTTGCTGGTCGAGAAACCTGCAGAGTGAAGGAGGCGCCAGGGCCACTAAGGTCCTTACCCTTTCAAGGGAAGGAAGGAAGGCTCTGGCCTGCTTTGTATCCAGTTCTGCGCCTATAAAGGTGAGTACCTGGACAGGTTCCAAAACTGACTTTGGAAGATTGAGAAGAAATCCCAGAGAGGTAAGCAGCTGCTGGGTAACTAGCAGGTGTGATTTGATTGGGTCTGAGACTGACCCACAATGAGCCAGTCGTCCAGGTACGGAAAATGGCAATCTTTGCCTTCTTAGGTGAGCGACTGCTACTGCCAGACACTTTGTGAACACCCTTGGGGCAGAGGTGAGGTCAAGGGCATTGCTCTGAACTGGTAATGACCTGAGGGTAGTCTGAATCTGAGATACTTTCGATGGAGCTTCTGATTAGGACGTGAAATAGTGATCCTTGAGGTCCAGGAGGCTAACTAGTCCCTGGCCTTAGGAGGGTAAAATCATTGCCAGAGTTACCATTTTGAACTTTGGTTTCAAAAGATGCTTGTTCAGATATCTGAGGTCTAATATGGCGCCATTCTCCTGTCTTTTGGGGTAAGGAAGTATCTGAATACAGACCCCTGCCCTGCCCTGGTGCAGGGAGGAACCCTTCACTGCTCTGAGAGCCAAAGGATTGAGACCCCTGCTTAGAGCAAGGGTCTCTGGAAGCACTTGCAGGTAGAAAAATCTGGTTCTCAACTCTGGGAAACTTTTGAAGCTGAGAACCAGACCTTGGCTTACTACTCCAGAACCCACTTGTCTGAGGTTGCTAGCTTCCAGTTCTGACTGAAGTAAGCCAGCCTGCCCTACCGTAAAGGAGAATCGCCCTGGGCACCCCATCAGGGTGCCTGCTTAGCAGGTGCTTTAGGCTGAGGGGTGGGAGCAGGCCTGCCCACCCCTCGTCTGCCTCTGCCTCTGAAGAAGCCCCTCTGTACATAGGCTCAAGAGGAGGGGGCCTGAGTCTGGTCAAAAGGCCTGTGAAAAGGCCTACCCCTACCCCTGGGGGTATGCCTCTGGGGAGTGGCTTGCCGCTCCTTAGCTTGGGCACTTTTGTAAGTAGTCCTATATTCATCCATCTTTTTCATGTAATTCTCTGTCTGCTCCCCAAACAGAGAATTTCCCACCAAAGGAAAATCCATAGCCTTAGTCTGGGTATCCTGTGACAGGCTAGTACACCTGAGCCAGGCCAACCTACGAAAAGCCACAGATGTGGCCATGACCCTAGAGGAAACATCATTAACATCCACAGCAGCATGAAACTGTACCTTAGAAGCCTCAATGCCATCAGCAGCCACCTGTTCTAGTTCGCTATCCAGCTGGCCACGGGCTTGCTTGGCTAATTGCATAACAGTATCCCATCCAGATTTCTGATACCTAGCTACATAAGCCATATAATTTGCTTGCCTGAGTCCCAGAGAGGCTGCCATATACTGTTTTTTTCACCATGGCATCAATCTTCCTGGAATCCTTGTCAGGAGGATGTGAAGCCAGGGGAATATTAGCTTTATCACAGGCTGCAGCCTGAACTACCCCAACATGACTGCATTGCTGAGAAAGGAATTCTGTATCAGGACTCTGACAATGTGTACCTTCTGTCCATCTTTTATCTACAGGAGGCACAGAATTAGGAGCTTTTAAAATTTGTATTGTGTGCTTCCTAAAAGACTTATGCAAAGGAATAGACAATCTCCTAGACTCTGGAATATCCATCATTTCTACAAAATCAGGCTCCTCTTGCTCATCCACAGCTTCTTCCAAGGGAAGCTGGAGGGTTTCAACAACTTTTTTGTAAAACATAAAATGAGATGGGGACTCAGATAGCATAGGGGGAGATTCTAAAGGTCTGTCTGGGGAAATGTCCGTTCAATGGGCATACCCAGACCTTCCCAGCCACATTCATACTGTTCATAATCATCCTCCCCTCCTCTGGTTCATAAAACCTCAACATCATATTCCTGAACCACTGAACTGGACGAACCGACCTTTGCCAGATAGTGGTGGTTCGGATGGAACCTGAGACAGTGACTGGACAATTTGTATGGCTTTTGCTATCTCTGCAGCAGTTGGAGAAGGGATTTTGGACTCCAAACCTGCTGACTTTCTTGTTTTCTTTACTGGAACTAGTTCCTCAGAACCAGCTTTTCTTTTGCCCGAGGAAGTCTCGCCCTGGTCAGAGGGCACTCCCTCCGGTTCGGTTGGCACCGAACCGGGCTGGCCATCCGGGTCAGCGGACTTTTTGCCCTCGCCCTGGAGCCTGCCCAACTTTTCCAGGGTGGCTGCAGGGAATTCTTACATATCTGGCAGTCTGACTGGAGGTGGTCAAACCCCAGACAATAGACACATGTGGTGTGTGGGTCAGCCTTGGCAAAGGCTTCCCCACAGACATCACAGTGTTGAAACCCAGTGGGCCCGGTTTTTTTTTGGGTTTCTCAGACATAATGCCAGCCTAACCAGAAAATCTTGCCCTTTAAACGGCAGTGCCAGGCAAGACACCCTTATTGGTTCCCAACCGTGTCACGGGTATTGAAAAAACGAATAAAATCTGGTTTTTAGAACCGATAAGAACCGGAACCGCACTCTAAAATGTTAAACTTTAAAATTAATGAGTTTTAACCCAGCTGATCGGTTCAAACCGAACCGATAAACTTACAAGTTCCACACAGACAAAACCTTTAATTACTTACGATTACCACAGACAGAGGTTGAACCTAACGGTTTTATGGGTTAAATAAAACTATTCTCGGTTGAATCGACCGAGAAAACACTGTTTAAACCGAGAAATGAACCGAGAGTAGGAGAAATCTCCAGAGCGACTGTTCACTGAGGCGGAGTAAAGAATTTGACAGTTCAGGTTTGAAATTACACAGATAGAGCTGCTTCTTAGAGCTCGTGCTCAAAGTTCTATTTTGGAATGGTATTACCCATTTCACCTCCGGAGCAGTTCTAGAGCTGGATCAAGCTGCAATTGTCATAATATAGCAAGACTTCATGTTGTTTGAACCTGAGGTTTGGGTAAGTTACTCTGCCCTAAGACATGGCCAGCAGGTTGGGTCTCTGGGGAAGGAGAATGGGTTGGAGTTTTGACAGTGCTAGCAGCTGGGGATACCAAGGCTGAGTGGCTCAATCTGGTGGCACCAGAATCATGGATGCAGGCTGGCTCCTTAGCTTCAGCAAGAAAAAATTACTCACCTTAGTAATGTTGTTTCTTCTAGTGGAGTCTTGCTATATTATGACAATTGCAGTATGACCGCAGGTTAGAACTGCTCCGGAGGTGAAATAGTTAACTTTCCATGCAGGCATGGAACTTAGAGCGCGAGCTCGGTTGAAAACTCTGTCTGTTGTGCTTCAAACGCAAACTGTCAGATCTTTACGAGCTAAAACTCACTAAGGTTCTGTGTGGAAGCTGTAAACCTACACTAGCCAACTGGCTACTAACATAAACACTCATTTTTGGCCTAAAACAAAGACTCAAGTCAGGAGACCCAAAAATGCAAAAACACAACACCAATTCACCCAAAAAGGTAGGTGAAAAACAACAAGGTGGGCATCAAAAAAAAAAAGTGCCAACCCTGTACTGCCCACCCACATCCCCAAAACAGAGGTTCTGAGAGGGGCAGGGAGGGAGGTCATAGTATAGCAAGACTCCATTAGAAGAAACAACATTACTAAGGTGAGTAATTTTTTCTTCAAACAACATGAAGTCTTGCTATATCATGACAATTGCAGACTACACAGCAGTACCCCCATGGAGGAGGGACAGAACCTACCTAGGAAATAGGCTCTGAAGCACGGCTGTGCCAAACCGAGCATCACTCCTAACCTGGAAGTCCAGGGAGCAATGCTTGGTAAAAGTGTGAACTATTTTCCAGGTAGCTGCTTGACATATTTCTAGAATAGGAATGTCTCTGGCAGCAGCCAGAGAAGCAGCTGTACCTCTGGTAGAGTGAGCCCTCAGGCCTGAGGGGGGAACTTTACCCAACCTCTCAGCAGAATTGGATACAAGAGACAATCCACCTGGTAATGGATCTTTTAGTGGCTGGCTTCCCTTTACCAACTTCGCCACAGGTGAGGAACAGTTGGAGGGAGTCAAACCTATGACCCTTGGTACGCTCTATGTAGTAACTAAGGGCTCTCTTCACATCTAGGCTGTGCAGCATCCTCTCCCCAGAGGAGGAGTGGTCAGTGAAGTACACTGGAAGTGAAAAGATTGATTAAGGTGGAAATCTGAAACCACCTTAGGCAGGAACTTTCTGTTAGTCCGAAGGACCACCTTATCTCTGTGAAAAGAGATAAACTCCTGCTCCACTGACAACGCTTGTAATTCACTTATGCGTCTGGCAGAGGTGATGGCTACCAAAAACACAGTTTTCCAAGTCAAGTACTTGAGCTCTGCTGAAGACAAGGGCTCAAAGGGGGTTGCATAAGCTGAGCAATGCAAACATTAAGATCCCAGGCAGGGGCAGGATCCCTGAATGGAGGGTTGGTGTGAAACAACCCTTAAAAACTTGGAAAATACAGGATGAGCTGAAAGGGAAGAGGATTTACCTGCTGAAATAAAGCAGACACAGCTGCCAAGTGCACCTTCAGGGTAGCTGGTCTCAGACCCAAAGAATTCAGATGGACCATATAATCCAGGACTGTGGGTAGATCAGCAGAGACTGGGGAAATATGCTTTTCGAGCACCATATGGAAAACCTTTTTATTTGGAATTGTAGTAGCCCTGGTGGAAGGCTTCTTGCGCCTTCAATATATCCATTACACCTTGGGAAAGGTGTAAATCAGCAAACTCTAACCTTCAAGAACCAAGCCTTGAGATTGAGAGATTTGAGATTCGGGTACCAGACCCTTCCTGAGCACAGGTTAACAGATTGTGATTCCTGGGAAGGGACAGGGAGGATGGACTGCTAAGGACAGCAGGAGTGGATACCAGGGCTGTCTGGCCCAACTGGAGCTATCAGAATGACTTTGCATGATTGGGATCTGATTTTGACTAGCACTTTGAACAGGAGAGGAAAGGGAGGAAGGCATGAGAAACTTCCCTCCCAACTGAGGGCTAAGGCATCCAGGGCGAGTGAGCCCAACACTGGGGGCCTGCAGCAAAAAAGAGGAAGTTGGTGATTGTCTGGGGCTGCAAAAATATCTATCTGCGGAGTGCCCCATCTGGCAGATACTACTCCCAAGACCAGGGGATCCAGTGACCATTCGTGGTGGCCCTGGGAAATCCTGCTGAGAGCATCTGCCAGGACATTGTCCTTGCCTGGGAGGTGAACTGCCGTAAGGGAGGTGTTCAGGAGTGCCAGAGACACAACTTATCGCTGTGCACAAGGTCGTAGACCGAGTGCCCCCTTGCTTGCTGATGTACCACATTGTAGTGGTGTTGTCTGTTCTGACCTGAATACTCTTGTTCTGAACAGATTTGGAAAAAGCTTGAAGTGCTAGAAAAACTGCTCTGAGCTCCAACAGGTTGATGTGGAGCAGAGATTCCTGGGGAGACCACAGACCCTGGGTGGTGAGGTCGCTCATGTGAGCTCCCCAGCCCAAGAGCGATGCATCTGTAGTAAGGATTAGGGAATGAGACTGAGTGACAAAAGGAATCCTTGTCTCAGGTTGCTCTGATCCTGCCACCACTGTAGGGCTTGGATCAGGTTCAGTTACTGGGATCAGCTTGGTAAGAGGATCCTTTCTTTGAGACCAAAAAGCTCTCAAATGGAACTGGATGTCCCTCATCTGAAATCTTGCTCCTTGCACAACTGCTGTGGAAGCAGCCATGTGTCCTAGGAGCTGCAGAAAATGCCTTGCTGCCCGGGAGACCTGCAGGGTAAATGAGGAGGCCAGGGAGACTAGGGTCTTTGCCCTGTCCAGGGGGAGGAAGGCCCTGGCTTCCTGAATGTTCAGTTCTGCGCCTATGAAGGTAAGAAGCTGGACCGGCTCTAGAACTGACTTTGAGAGATTCAGAAGGAAACCTAGAGAGGTAAGCAGTTGCTGCGTTATCTGAATGTGTAAATTGACCTGGTCTGGGGACTGGCCTACTAAGAGCCAATCGTCCAGGTAAGGAAAGATGGCGATCTTTTGCCTTCTTAGGTAGGCAACTGCTACAGCCAGACATTTGGTGAATACCCTTGGGGCAGAAGTGAGGCCGAAGGGCATTGCTCTGAACTAGGCTGCCATATACTGTTTTTTTGCCATGGCATCAATCTTCCTGGGATCCTTGTCAGGAGGATGTGAAGCCAAGGGAATATTAGCTTTATCACAGGCAGCAGCCTGAACTACCCCAACATGACTGCATTGCTGAGAAGGAATTCTGTATCAGGGCCTGACAATGTATACCTTCTGTCTATCTTTTCATCTACAGGAGGCACAGAATTAGGAGCTTTTAAAATTTTAATTGTTTGTTTCCTAAAAGACTTATGTAAAGGAATAGACAATCTCCTAGACTCTGGAATATCCATCATTTCTACAAAATCAGGCTCCTCTTGCTCATCCACAGCCTCTTCTAAAGGAAGCTGGAGGGTTTCAGCAACTTTTATAAAACATAAAATGAGATGGGGACCAGACAGCATAGGGGAGATTCTAAAGGTCTGTCTGGGGAGATGTCCGTTCAATGGGCACACCCAGACCTTCCCAGCCACATTCATACTGTTCATAATCCTCCTCCCTCCTCTGGTTCATAAAATTCCTCAATATCATAATCCTGAACCACTGGGACCGGACGAACCGACCTTTACCAGATAGTGGTGGTTCGGACGGACCCTGAGACAGTGACTGGACAATTTGTATGGCTTTGTTATCTCTGCAGCAGTTGGAGAAGGAATTTTGGACTCCAGACCTGCTGATTTTCTTGTTTTCTTTACTGGAATTGGTTCCTCAGAACCAGCTTTTCTTTGCCGAGGAGTCTGGCCCTGGTCAGAGGGCACTCCTCTGGTTCGTTGGCACCGAACCGGCTGGCCATCCGGGTCAGTGGACTTTTGGCCTCTCGCCCCTGAGCCTGCCCAATCTTTTTCCAGGGTGGCTGCAGGAAATTCTTACATAAATGGCAGTCTGACTGGAGGTGGTCAAACCCCAGACAATAAACACATGTGGTGTGTGGGTCAGCCTTGGCAAAGACTTCCCACAAACATCACAGTGTTGAAACCCAGTGGGCCCGGTTTTCTTTTGGCTCTCAGGTACAATGCCAGCTCTAACCAAAAACTTGCCCTTTAACGGCAGTGTTAGGGTAAGACACCCTTATCGGTTCCTAACCGTGTCACGGTATTGGAAAAACGTAATAAATCTGTTTTTAGAACCGATAAGAACCGGGAACCGCACTCTAAAATAGTAACTTTTAGTTTTAAATGAGTTTTAAACCCACTGATCGGTTCAAAACCGAACCGATAACTGACAAGTTCCACACAGACAAAACCTTCATTTACTTACGGTTACCACAGATAGAGCTTGAACCGAACGGTTTTGCGGTTAAAATAAAACTATTCTCGGTTAAATCCAACCGAGAAAACACTTTTTAAACCGAGAAATGAACCGAGCAGAAGGAGAAATCTCCGGAGCGACTGTTCACTGAGGCGGAGTAAAGAATCTGACAGTTCAAGTTTGAAATGACACAGATAGAGCTGCTCGTGCCAAAATTCTATTTTGGAATGGTTTTAACCATTTCACTCCGGGGCAGTTCTAGAGCTGGATCAAACTGCTAATGTCTATAATATAGCAAGACTTCATGTTGTTTGAAGATCTGGTTCTCAGCTTTGGAAATTTTTTGAAGCCGAGAACCAGTCCCTGGCTTACTACTTCCAGGACCCACTTGTCTGATGTTAAAGACTTCCAGTCCTGAACAAAGTAAGCCAGCCTGTCCCCTACAGGTAGAGGAGAATCGGCCCTGGCAATCCCATCAGGGTGCCTGCTTGGCAGGGGCTTTGGGCTGAGGGGTAGAAGCAGACCTGCTTGTACCCCGTCTGCCTCTCCCTCTAAAGAACCCCCTCTGAGCATAGGCGGAGGAGGAAGCTTGAGCTTGGTAAAAAGGCCTATGAAAAGGCCTGCCCGCCTCTAGGAAGCTGCTTTTGAGGAGTGGCCTGCCTTTCCTTGGCCTGTGCACTCCTATAGGTGGTCCTATATTCATCCATTTTCTTCATGTAATTCTCTGTTTGCTCCCAAATAGAGAATTTCCCACAACAGGAAAATCCATGGCCTTAGACTGGGTATCCTGAGACAGGGTAGTACATCTGAGCCAAGCCATCCCATGGCGCCACAGATGTAGCCATGACTCTTGATGAAACATCATTAGAGTCCACTGCAGCATGAAATTGCACCTTGGATGCCTCAATACCATCCATAGCCACCTGTTCCAGCTCCCTGGCAAGCTGGTCAGGGCTTGTTTCGCTAGGGCCAGCACAGTATCCCATCTGGATTTCTGGTACCTAGCAGCATAAGCCATATAATTTGCTTTTCTGAGTCCCAAAGATGCTGCCATGTACTGTTTCTTTGCCATAGCATCAATCTTCCTGGAGTCCTTCTCAGGGGGGTGTGAAGCTAGGGGAATATTAGCCTTGTCACAGGCTGCAGCCTGCACTACCCCCACATGGCTACATTGTTGAGTGAGGAAATCAGTGTCGGAGCCTGATAAGGTATACCTCTTGTCCATCCTTTTATCCACAGGAGGTATAGTGTGAGGAGTTTTTAAAACTTTTACTGTGTTTCCGAAAAGATTTATGCAAAGGAATAGACAGTCTCCTAGACTCTGGAATATCCATCATTTCTACATAGTCTGGCTCCTCTTGGTCATCAACAGCTTCCTCAACATGGGGCTGGAGAGTTTCAGCAACTTTTTTATAAAACATGAAATGAGAAGGGGACTCAGAAAGCCTTGGAGGACAAACCCCTAGGGGTCTATCTGGAGAGATGTCCGAATCAATGGGCACATCCAGATCTTCAAAACCATATTCACTCTCCTCATATTCCTCTTCCCCCTCCCCTGGTTCATAAAAATCCTCAAAATCATAATCCTGAACCGGTGGAACTGGCCGAACCGAACGCTTACCTGAAGGTGTCGGTTCGGTCGGAACCGGAGAGAGAGACTGGACAATTTGAATTGCTTTAGCTATTTCCTCAGCAGTTGGGGAGAGAACTTTTGGCTCTACACTAGCTGACTTTCTAGTCCTTTTGCTGGAACCGCTCTTCAGAACCGGCTCTTCATTTGCCGAGAATATCGCCTCGGTCAGAGGGCACTCCTCCCGTTCAGTTGGCACCGAACCGGGCTGGCCATCCGGTCAGCGGACTTTGGCCTCCTTTCCTGAGCCTACCAACTCCTTTATCTATGGTGGCAGCAGGGAAATTGTGACAAATCTGGCAGTCTGAATTGAGGTGGTCAAACCTCAGACAATAGACACATGTGGTGTGGGTCAGCCTAGAAAAGCTTCCCCACAAACACTACAGTGTTGAAACCCAGTGGGTCCGGTTTTTCTTTTGGGTTTCTCAGACATAATGCCAGCCTAACCAACTTGCCCATTTATGGCAATCCACCAAGCAAGACACCCTTATCGGTTCCCAACCATGTCATGGGTCATGGAAAAAAACGTAATGAAATCCGTCTTTTTTAGAACCGATAAGAACCAGGAACCACACTCTAAAAAAGGACTAGTAGATTTTAAATACAACCTGATCGGTTCAAACTGAACCGATAAAGAATTACAAGTTCCACACAGAAAAAATAGATGTAAAACCTATCTATTACTTACATTACCACAGACAGAGTTTGAACCGTCTGGTTGCGGTTTAATTTCGGCTAAAAACCGAAAAATAATACTTTTAAACCGACAAAATGAACCGAGCAGAAGGAGAAATCTCCGGAGCGACTGTTCAGTGAGGCGGAGTAAAGAATCTGACAGTTTGCGTTTGAAGCACAACAGACAGAGGTTTCAACCGAGCTCGCGCTCTAAGTTCCATGCCTGCATGGAAAGTTAACTATTTCACCTCCGGAGCAGTTCTAACCTGCGGTCATACTGCAATTGTCATAATATAGCAAGACTTCATGTTGTTTGAAGACCCTGAGTAGTAAGGGGGAAGGGAGGAAATGCATAAAGAAACCTCCCTGTCCAATCTAGTGTCAGCGTGTCCAGAGGGATAGGACCCCCTGCTGGAGGACTGCAACAGAATAGAGGGAGCTGGTGATTCTGCTCCAAGGCGAACAGATCTATTTCTGGGATGTCCCACCTTCTGAAGACTGACTCCAGTACCTGCTTGTTTAGGGCCCACTCATGGTGCCCTTGACTGATCCTGCTTAGGGTGTCTGCTAGAGTATTGTCCTTCCCTGGCAGGTGGATTATGGACAGCTGCATGTCCATGGAGTAGGCCAGAGACCAGATCTTCATTGCCTCTGTGCAGAGTTTTGAGGATCTGGTTCCTGCTTGCTTGCTGATGTAGTACATGGTGGTTGTATTGTCTGTTTGAACTTGAACTGACTGATCCCATAGCTGAGGGGCAAAGGCTTACAGGGCCAGGAGTACCGCCTTGAGCTCTAGTAGGTTTACATGCAGTTGTGACTCGGGGGAAGGGGAGGAGACCATACACCACTGAGTGTCTGGTCACCCAGATGTGCACCCCAGCCTAGGAAGGAGGCATCTGTGGTTAAGACTACAGTTGGTGCCTGCTGCTGGAATGAGACTCCATGCAGCAGGTTTTCCCCTTCCTTCCACCACTCCAGTGCTTGTAGCAGGGTTCTTGTGACTAGCACTAGCTTGGAGAGTGGGTTCCTTCTTTGGGACCAATAAGGCCTGAGGTGATACTGTATGTTTCACATTTGAAAATCTTGCACCTGGTACCATGGCTGTGGTGGAGTCCATGTGCCTTAGCAACCTTAGGAAGTGCCTTGCTGGCCTGGGCTGTCCCAGGCAGAATGATCCCGCCAGGCTTTGCAGGTTTAACATCCTGACCTGCAGGAGATAGGCTTTTCTCTGCAGAGTATCCAACTCAGCCACTATGAACTCCTCGGATCGTACAGTTGCAAGTGGGACTTTTGGTGATTCAAAAGGAAGCCAAGGGACTCCAGGGCGTCCTGGGTAAGTTTTGGGAGGTCCCTGACTTGCTGGGGAGACTTCCCCACAATCAGCCACCAATCCAGGTAGGGGAAAACTGAGACCCCCTGCCTCCTTAGATGGGCTGAGACCACAGCCAGGCACTTTGTGAACACCCTTGGAGTGGAGGAGAGTCAAAAGGGGAGAACTAAAAACTGGTAGTTGCCTAAAGGGTAACCTGAACCTCCGGTACTTCCTGTGGCTGGCCCTGACTGGGATGTGAAAGTATGTGTCTTTCCGGTCCAAAGATGCCAGCCAGTCATCTTGCTGGAGGGAGGGAATCACTACTGACAGGGTGACCATTCTGATCTTGGGCTTTGCCAAGTGCTTGTTGAGGTATCTGAGATCCAGGATGAGTCGCCAGTCCACATTCTTCTTTTGTGCGAGAAAGTACCTCGAGTACAGGCCTTTTCTCCAGAGAGAGTTGGGGATCGTTTCTACTGCATTTGCTTGCAGCAACTTTTTTACCTCTAAACTCAACAGAATTTTTTCTGTTGGGGTTGAAGGCGTAGAGCTCTTGTGTGGCTGCGGTTTTGGGAAGGCCTTGAACTGCAGAGACAGGCCCTGGCTCACCACCTCCAAAACCCTCTTGTATGTGGGTAATGTGTTGCCATAGTTGAAAGTAGTGAGCCAACCTCCCTCCTACTGGGAATAGGTTGATGACCTGGGGACAGTAGTCAGGGATTCTGCTTGGGCTGGGACCTGACTGCTGGAGCCTGCTCAGACCTCCTGACACCTTGTTTACCCCTGCCCCTGAAATAGCCTCTCACCTAGGAGTAGTCCATGGGCATGTCTGACTGGTAGCAGGCTCTAGGGTAGTAGCCTCTTTCCCTACCTCCCATTCCTCAAGACCTGTAGTAAGAGGAGGCTTTCTCTCTTTTGCTGAATTGCTCTCATAGGCGGTTTCGTATTCTTCCACCTTCTTCATGTACACCTCAGTCTTATCCCCAGAGAGGGAACTGTTTTCCCATGGGAAGTCCATAGCCTTGGCCTGAGTGTCCTGGGTAAGGTTAGTAGCCCAGAACCAGGTAAACCTTCTTAAGGAGACAGCCAGGGCAATGACCCTGGAAGCAGCATCATTGGCATCCACTGCTATGTGAAACTGGCACTTTGTAACGTCGAGTGCTGTCCTGGCAGCGTCTATGTCATGTCCTACTTCAGTGGGGATGCTGTCACACATGGCTAGGACCGATGTCCAAAGGGCCTTTTGGTACTGAGCAGTATAAGCCATGCAAGTAGCCTGCCTCAAAAGGAGAGAGGCTACCATATACACTTTTTTTCCCATGCCATCCAGTTTCCTGGAGTCCTTGTCTGGGGGGGTGGGAAGATAAGAGTACCCTGGCTTTGTCAAAGGTGGTGGCCTGGACCACTCCATCATGGCTAGGGTGTAAACAGAGGTACTCTGCATTGTTCCAGCCCAACTGGTACTTCTTTGCCACCTTTTTATCCACCCCTAGGATAAAGGTGGGAGTCTTGAGGAATCTTAAGGTTGCCTTCCTTAGAGACTTATGGACAGGCAACAGAAGTCTCATAGTGGGGGCTAGCCCCATCATTTCTAGGAAGTCAGCTTCCGCCTCTTCCTCCATCGTTTCTTGGGTGGCCAGGTTGAGTGTGTCCACCATTTGCCTGACAAAGGCATAATGAGAGGAGAAATCCTCCATGCCTCTGGGTGGGGAACAGAAAGTACAGGTTCGTAAGAACTTACTGTAACAGTAGATCTTTGAGAGAGGCTCTTGCAGTAGGCAATAACAGGTAGGACTGAGTCACAAACAGTGACAGTCAGGAAGAAAAAATTACTCACCTTAGAAATTATGTTTCTTCCAGTGGAGTCTTGCTGTATTCTGACAATTGCAGTTAGCCACAGCCTTTAAACTGCCCCGGAGAACAAAGGGTTAACTTTTCTACGAATGGCATAGAATGTTCATCTCAAGCTCGGTTGAAGCCTCTGCCTGTTGTTATTCGAACTGCAACCGTCAGATCTTTACGAGCAAAACTCACTAGATGTTCTGTGTGGAAATGAAAATTACGTACCTACCGTAATTCTTGATCATCTTGGACGACTCTCCACCACTCATTTACACTATTGGGATCTGCGCCGGAGGCACCAGGACCCATCGGGAGCAAACTTTTTTGCTGGAGGGTCGGCGCCGGAGATGGCGCCGCGAGGCACGGCACCGCGAGCCTCAGCTTGCGCTGCAATGACTATCTCAGCGTCGACCCTCCAACCGCCTCAGTACCTTTTTTACCAAGGAGGTGCAGCGTAACTAACCTAGAAGGGTAGCCTAATCTAAAAACCGGACATAAGATAGTCCGGGCGACCCGTATAAGAAGGGTCAACAAAGAAGTCTTCACAGCCTAAAGATTTGAGGGAGTGAAGACCAACAACAGAGGTGAGCTCGGGGGACGGAGGGTGTGCGTGTGAATGAGTGGTGGAGACTCGTCCAAGAAGATCAAGAACTACGGTAGGTACGTAATTTTCATATCTTCCTGGACATAATTCTCCACCACCCATTCACACTGTTGGGAGAGTACCGAGCTAACAATCCCCTGAGAGGGCGGCAGGGGAGACCAAGAGCTCACGTTTCTAGGACAGAAGTCCATTAAGGATGGCTCTGCCAAAGGAAGAATGTCGTCTGGCATGGACATCTAGTGCATAATGTTTAACAAAAGTATGCACTGAGCTCCAGGTGGCTGCGTTGCAAATATCTGCAATAGGCACGTTGTGAATTTCTGCTAGGGATGCCGCGACCGCTCTAGTAGAGTGAGCTTAAACCCTACCCTCCAACTTAACCTGTGCCATGGAATAGCAGTGGCGAAGGCATGCCACTAGCCATGCTGAGATGCATCTGATAGCGACAGGTTGACCCAGCCGGGTCTCGCTGAAGGAAACGAACAGTTGTTGGGCTTTGTGAAAGTCCTTGGTTCTATCCAGATAGAAACGCAAGGCTCTCTTAACGTCCAAAGAATGAAGAGAACGCTCTCCTTCATTTTGGAAGATCGCAAAGTAAGAGGGAAGGACCAAAGGTTGGTTTAGATGAAAATCTGACACAACCTTAGGAAGAAATTTAGGATGAGTACGAAGAACTACTTTGTCCCTATGGAACACAGTATACGGAGGGTCTGTGACCAGGGCATGCATCTCAGAGACCCTACGGGCTGAGGTAATGGCCACTAGGAAGGCAGTCTTCCAGGTGAGAAATTTTAGCTCACAGGTAGCAGGAGGTTCAAAAGGTTTCCAAGTGAGCATGTCTAGCACAAGATTGATGTCCCAGGCTGCAACTGGACATCTTGTAGGAGGTCTGGTATGCAGAATTCCTTTAAGAAACCTCTTAACCACAGGTAACTGAGCCAGAGATGAGGAAAAAAACGGCTCATGATATGCTGAAATGGCACTAAGGTGAACTTTGACTGTAGAGTACTGTAGGCCTGAATTTGAGAGGTCTAAGAGGTACTCCAGAACTTTATCTGGTGGGCAGGAAAAGGATTCAAAGAGGACTTTGCACACCAGAGCGAGAACGCCCATTTGGCTGTGTAAGTTTTCCTAGTGGCTGGTTTCCGTGCAGCCAGAAGAATATCTGAAACTCTTCTGAGACACGTTGAACCAGTTTACTTCTACCTCTTCAGGAGCCAAGCGTGAAGGTGAAGCGATCTCAGGCTGGGGTGGACCACAGGCCCCTGAGTCAAAAGGCTCATCTGTAGGGGAAATGGTCTCGGAGGAACTGCCAACATTTTGTTGAGTAGTGGAAACCACAGCTGTCGAGGCCAGAAGGGAGCAATGAGGATCATTTTGTCCCCCTGGGATTCGAACTTGAGGAGTACCCTCTGAATTAGAGGAAGAGGTGGAAAGGCGTAAAGAAAGCGTTTTGTCCACCGCAGCCTGAACGCATCCTGACAGAAAATGCCAGGCCCTGGATTTCTGGAGCAGAAGAGAGGCAGTTTTGCGTTGAGTGGGGATGCAAAAAGGTCCAGGTCTGGAGTTCCCCACTCTTCGAATAGTGACTGAACTATGGTTGAGTCGAGAGACCACTCGTGAGGGTCTGTCTCTGTTCTGCTGAGACAGTCTGCCAGTTCGTTCTGAATACCTGGCAGGTAGACCGCTTGAATTAGAGCCTTGTGCTCCAAGCACCATTCCCATACCCTCATTGCTTCTCTGCATAAGGGGTAACAATGAGCACCGCCCTGCTTGTTGATGTAATACATCGCTGCTTTGTTGTCCGTTTGAAGGAGAATGTTCTTGTGCCACAGAATGTCCTTCAACGCTCGGACCGCATAAAGGACGGCTCTCATTTCTAGGATGTTTATGTGGAGCTGAGACTCGGCTTGAGTCCACGCACCTTGAGTGTGGAGAGCCTGACAGAGAGCTCCCCACCCCATTAGGGATGTGTCCGTGGTAATGGAGATCTGATGGTCCAGAGGAGCAAAAAGATATCCCTCCAGGAGATTGCTCTCTTGAGACCACCAGGTGAGTGACCTCTTTAAAGGTTCTGTCACCTTGATGAGACAGGACTGCGGGTGAGTGGTTGGGGACCACTGAGTACTGAGCATCCACTGAGTGGTTCTCATCTGCAGACATGCTAGGGGTACAGTGAACACTGAGGAGGCCATGAGGCCTAGCATCCGTTGCATTGAGAGAGCAGTAAATGAAAATTACGTACCTACCGTAATTCTTGATCTTCTTGGACGAGTCTCCACCACTCATTCACACTAGTGGGATTAGCGCCGGAGGCACTAGGACTCATCGGGAGCAAACTTTTTGCTGGAGGGTCGGCGCGAGAGATCGCGCCGCTGAGGCATGATGCCACGAAAGCAGCGGCTCGAGCGGCAATGACCATCTCGGCGACGCACTCTCCAACCGCCTCAGTACCTTTTTACCAAGGAGGTGCAGCGCAACTAACGAAAGAGTAAATCTAACTTCAAAAACGGACATAAGATAGTCCGAGACGACCCGTGTAAGAAGGGTCAGCAAAGAAGTCCTCACGGCCTAAAGATTTGAGGAGTGAAGACCAACACAGCAGTGAGCTCGGGATGGAGGGGTGTAGGATGAGTGGTGAGACTGCCAAGAAGATCAAGAATTACGGTAGGTACTGTAATTTCATATCTTCCTGGACATAAGTCTCCACCACTCATTCACACTAGTGGGAGAGTACCAAGCTGATAATCCCCCAAAAGGGCGGCAGGAGAGCCAGAGCTCACGCGTCTAAGATAGAAGACCATTAAGGATAGTTCTGCCGAATGCGGAATGTCGCCTGGCATGAACATCCAGTGCATAATGCTTAATGAAGGTATGCACTGAGCTCCAGGTGGCGGCGTTGCAGATATCCGCAATTGGAACATTGCGAATCTCCGCTAAAGATGTCACGATCGCCTAGTAGAGTGAGCGACACTCTACCCTCCATTTAACTCTGAGCCATGGAGTAGCAATGTCGAGGCATGCCACTAACCATGATGAGATGCATCTAATAGCGACGGGTTGACCCAGCCGGGTGTCGCTGAAAGAAACAAACAGTTGCTGAGTCTTGAAAATTCTTGGTTCTATCTAAATAGAACGCAAGGCTCTCTTAACATCCAAGGAATGAAGAGATCGTTCCTTCATTTTGGAAATTAGCTAAGTAAGAGGAAGTACCAGAGGTTGGTTTAGATGGAATTCTGACACAACCTTTGGGAAGAAATTTAGGATGAGTATGGAGAACTACCTTGTCTTTATGGAATACAGTATACTGGAGGGTCCGTCACCAAGGCATGAATCTCCGAGACCTCATGGCTGAGGTAATGGCCACCAGGAAGGCAGTCTTCCAGGTAAGAAATTTTAGCTCACAGGTAGCTAAGGGCTCGAAAGGCTTCCGAGTGAGCATGTCCAGCACCAGGTTAATGTCCCAGGTTGCAACTGGACGCCTAACAGGGGGTCTGGTATGAAGAATCCCCTTAAGAAATCTCTTCACCATAGGAAGCTGAGCCAGAGTCAAGGAAGAAACCGGCTCATGGAGCGCTGAGATGGCACTAAGGTGAACTTTAACTGTGGAGTACTGGAGACCTGAGTTTGATAGGTCCAAAAGATACTCCAGAACCTTGTCAGGAGGACAGGAAAAGGGATTCCAACAGGACTTTGCACACCAGAGAAAAGCGCTTCCATTTGAAGCGTGATTGCTGGTGGCTGGCTCCCAAGAGCCAGAAGGATGTCCGAGACTCTACGAGACGTTGAATCGATTCACTTCACCTCTTCAGGAGCCAAGCATGAAGGTGAAGTGATTTCAGGTTGGGATGGACCAACGAACCCTGAGTCAAAAGGTTGATTTGCAAGGAAGTGGTCTGGAGAGGCTGCCAACATACTGTTGAGCAGAGGAAACCATAGTTGCTGAGGCCAGGAGGGAGCAATGAGAATCATTTTGGTCCCTGAGACTCGAACTTGAGGAGAACCTCTGGATTAGAGGATCGGTGGAAAGGCGTAAGAAACGCTTTGTCCACCGCAGCCTGAACGCATCCTGACAGAAAATGCCAGGCCCTGGATTTCTGGAGCAGAAGAGAGGCAGTTTTATGCTGAGTGGGATGCAAAAGGTCCAGGTCTGGAGTCCCCACTCTTCGAATAGTGACCGAGCTACGGTTGGATCAGAGACCACTGTTAGGGTCTGCCTGCTCGCTGAGAGGTGATCCTGCTAGATCGTTTTGTATACCTGGCAGATAAACGCCTGAATAAGAGACTTGTGCTCCAAGCACCACTCCCACACCCTCATTGCTTCCCTGCAAAGGGGTAAGAATGAGCACCGCTTTGCTTGTTGATGTAATACATCACAGCTTTGTTGTCCGCTTGAAGGAGAATGTTCTTGTGACAAAGGATATCCTTCAGAGCTCGGATCGCGAGAGGACCGCTCATCTCCAGGACATTTATGTGGAGAAGAGTTTCAACCGAGTCCATACACCTTGAGTGGAGGAGCGACAGTGAGCTCCCATCCCATTAGCGCAGCGCCTGTGGTGATGGAGATCTGATGATCCGGGGAGCAAGGGAACCCTTCCAGGAGATTGCTCTCTTGAGTCCACCAGGTGAGAGACCTTCAAGGGCCCGCCACCTTGATGGGATAAGACTGGGGTGAGAGGTCAGAGACCACTGAGTGGAGAGCATCCATTGGGTGGTTCTGCGTGCAACCGGCCAGGGGTACAGTGAACACCGAGGACGCCATGAGACCCAACATGCGTTGCATCGAGAGAGCTGTAACCCATTGGTTCTCCCGATGTAACGGGCCATCCGAGGATGTCGAGTCTTCTGTCCTCTGGAAGGAAAGCCTTCAAGAGAAGAGGTGTCTAGAAGCGCCCTTATGAAAAGGAGCCTCTGGGAGGCTGCAGTTGTGATTTTTTCAATTCAGCAGAATTCCCATGGACGTAAGAAGACGAGAAGTCGTTTGCACGGCTTCCAAAGTCCCTTGGCTGGAAGGGCTTGCTAAAAGCCAATCGTCCAGGTAGGGAAACACTCGGAGTCCGATCTTCCTGAGATGCGCTGCAAGAACTGCACAACACTTTGTAAAGACTCGAAGCGCTGAGGATAGCCCAAAAGGCAGGACTCTGAACTGATAATGCTGACCCAGAGCTACAAACCTGAGGAACCTGCGGTGGGTCGGGTGGATGGGGATATGCTGGTAAGCGTCCTGCATATCCAGGGAGGCCAGCCAGTCGTGCTGATGCAGCAAGGGTAACAGGGTACCTAGGGAAATTATTTTGAATTTCTCCTGGGGAGAAATTTGTTTAACTTTCTGAGGTCTAGAATGGGGCATTCCCAGACTTCTTTGGAACCAGGAAGTAATGGGAGTAGAACCTGTGCTCTCGCAGATGCGGGCACCAGTTCTATTGCTCTGTTGCTTAGAAGGCCCTGGATCTCGCGGTGAGGAGGTTCTGACTGAGAGGGACGACAACCTGGGTTGTCGCCTGGGAGGACAATTCGGGGTTTCCAAAAAATTGAGAGAATAACCCTCGCAAATTATCCGAAGGACCCATTTGTCCGAAGTTATGGACTTCCACTGGTTGTAGAAGTACATCAAACGACCTCCCACCGGAGGAGAAAGTTCCACCTCGGGCAATGTGGATGGAACTTGGGCCAGCAATTCATAAGGTGGCGCTGGGGGCTTTAGGCCCCTGCGCTTTCTGCTGCGCTTTCTTTTGAGGTTGGGCAGGTTGGCTTTTATGAAAGCTTCCCCTGCCTCTGCCTCGAAAGGACTGACGACTATGAAACTTGACGTCTGTTCACATGCCCCCGAGAGGGAGCAGGCGGAGGTCTGGCCAACTTAATGGCCGACCTAGTCTTCTGAGTGGCCTCTAAGGCTTGTTCCACCTGAGGGCCGAAAAGAAAGGAGCCATCAAAGGGCAGTGCCATTACCTGCTGCTGAGCATCATTCGTGAAGCCAGAAGTACGCAGCCGCCAGGAATGGCGCCAGTACAAATAACTCCGCGGTTGCTGAGCGAGAAGCAGTGTCGAAAGCTGCCCATAGGGCTTTGACCTGTTGGTTATCGGACTCAATACCCTAGTAACGGTCAGAAGAAGCTCTGACTTGAGTCCAATCCGAAGAGCTTCAACCATTCTTTTCAAAGAGTGCCACAGGTTATACTCATACTGAGAAAAATAGCCTTTGATAACTGGCAATACGCATACTTAGATGGAGGCAGCAAGACTCTCTTACCTAATGTATCAATCTTCTGAGACTCTTTGTTAATAGGTCGAGCTGTAGTAGTTGAGGAAGAATAACCTTATCATTCTCTGCCAGGACTACAATAGGATCCGCAAAGGCTTGGGATGCCAAAATGAGACGATCCTTGGGAGCTGAATACTTCTTATCAATGGATTTAGCCACTGAAGGAATAAGAGCAGGATTATTCCATACCATTTGAGACAGCGTCTCGAAGGAAGGCTGGATCGGAGGAGTCAAATCCGTAGGGATCTCCGAAGCATGAAGGTACTGGAGTCTTAATATCTTCCCAGGATCGATGTCTGTAGTCTGGAGAGAAAGAGGGATCTCAGGTTCTTCAACAGAGACTTAATGGACAGGTCCTCACCACAGGCTCTGTAGCAAAGAAAGATCCTGTTTCCTCCACTTCATCACCCAACCGAAGGTCTGGGTCAGGCTCAACATCATCTCCTGATGGTCCAGAAAGGACTGATTGGAAAGGAAAGGAGTGAAAATTAGGAGAGGAGGAAATAGCAGAGAAACAAGGAGAGTCCCCGAGGGCCCCCGGGGCACCGAGAAGGCAAAATGGGTTGAAAACGGCACCGCAGAGGGGCATGGCGCCGAAGAGGCACGCGGCACTGCCGGACCACGCGGCGCCGCAGACGGCGCCGCAAGGCCGAGCGGCACCAAAACGGCACCGATGCTCAACAGACCTGGAAGGCGCCGGAACGCCCCAGGAACCTGGAAAGCTAGAGAGAAGGAAAAACAGGAGATAAGGGCATCGTGTGTGGCCCCGCGCCCGCAGCCATGTGGGGAACACCTAGCGCCGGAGTCACCGGCACTCGAAGAAGGCGCCGCAGACTAGAAGGTCCAACCGCCTACCCGATCGCTGAGGAGCCCGGGGCCCGTGGCAACCGAGCCAGGCAGGAGAACCAACCTCCAGCCCATCGCCCATAAGAGCGCCCACTGATGAAACTGCTCATCTGGAGCCCTACCTACAGGCGGGAGGGGCTCCGATGTCGAGGACGACGGTCACCAGCAGTTGGCGACTCAAGAAGGAGAACGGCACCAGCTACGATAACCGAATCGCCGACGCCATAGACATACCAGAGGGCGACTCTCGGTAATGCCTTCTCTTTTGACCTGTGGGTCAAGAAGAGCTCGAAAATAACGGTGCCGAGAATGCACCGTTATTTTATGCCGACGGGACCGCCCATCCCCGGGCATTGGACTGACCGTTGTCGGAACCCCGCTGAGGAGAAGGAGGCTGACCGGACCCAGCCCGCCGACTGAACAGTTTACACGAAGTCTCCCTACCGCCACCTGACCTGCTCATGGTCGACTCCGTCCCAGTAGGCCGAGACTTCTTCAAGTAAGTTAAATTTAAAATATTAGAAAAATTTTACGAAAATAGAATAAAATTAAGCGATACTACTATCGAGATAATGTTACAAAAAAATAAACTGAAACTATGCGCTAGTTTGAAGTTTGACTCCCGACAGGCGAACGACGTGTCACTGAAGCGCACTCGACGGTGGGAAAAAAGGAACTGAGGCGGTTGGAGGATCGTCGCCGAGATGGTCATTGCCGCTCGAGCCGCTGCTCACGGCGCCATCTCTCGCGACGACCCTCCAGCAAAAAGTTTGCTCCCGATGGGTCCTAGTGCCTCCGGCACTAATCCCACTAGTGTGAATGAGTAGTGGAGACTTATGTCCAGGAAGATCTGAGGTGTTCTCCCCGATGTGACAGGCCATTTGAAGGATGTTGTTCCTTCTGTCTTCTGGAAGAAAAGCTTTCGCACAGTAGGTGTTCAGAAGAGTCCCTACACAGAGGAGCCTCTGGGAGGGCCGCAGTTGCGATTTCTTGAGGTTCAGCAGAACTCCCATGGATGTAAGGAGGCGAGAAGCCGTCTCTACGGCGTCCAGGGTCCCTTGCTTGGAAGGGCTTGCTAGAAGCCAATCGTCCAGATAAGGGAACACCTGTATCCCGACCTTTCTGAGGTGCGCCGAGAGAACTGCACAACACTTTGTAAAAACCCGCGGCGCCGAGGATAGCCCAAAGGGCAGGACTCTGAACTGATAATGCTGTCCCAGAGCTACAAACCTCAGGAATTTGTGATGCCTCGGGTGAATAGGAACGTGCCGGTAAGCATCCTGCATGTCTAGGGAGGCTAGCCAGTCGTGTTGATGAAGCAAAGGTAACAGGGTTCCCAGAGAAATCATTTTGAATTTCTCCTTGGGGAGAAATTTGTTTAGCTTTCTGAGATCCAGAATGGGGAGCATACCCCCGGACTTCTTTGGAACCAGAAAGTAATGGGAGTAGAAACCCGTGTTCCGTTGATGCAGCGGCACCACTTCTACTGCCCTGTTGTTCAGAAGTCCCTGAATCTCGGCGGCCAGAAGGTCTGACTAAAGGATTGACAGCCTGGGCTGCCGTTTGGGAGGATGATCCGGAGGGGTCTCCAGAAGATTGAGTGAATACCCCTCGCGAATTATCCGAAGGACCCATTTGTCTGAGGTTAAGGACTTCCACTGGTTGTAGAAGTGCATCAGATGACCTCCCACCGGAGAAGAAAAGTCCACCTCGGGCAGCTGAGATGGGACTTGGGCCAGCGATTCGTAAGGTAGCGCTGGGCGCTCTGGGCCCTTGCGCCTTCTGTTGCATCTTCTTTTGAGGTTGGGCAGGTTGGTTTTTATGGAAACCTCCTCTGCCTCGAAAGGACTGACGATTATGAAACTGACGTTTATTGATATGCCCTCGAGAGGGGGCAGGAGGGGGTCGAGCCAACTTAATGGCTGACCTAGTCTTTTGAGTAGCTTCTAGAGCTTGCTCTACCTGAGGACCAAAAAGATACGCACCATCAAAGGGCAACTCCATTACCTGCTGCTGCGCGTCATTCGTGAAACCCGAAGTGCGCAGCCAGGAATGACGTCGGGTGGAAATACCAGCAGCCGATGAACGGGAAGCAGTGTCAAAAGCATCCATGGCTGCTTTAACCTGCTGGTTGTTAGATTCAATACCTCTGGTAATGGTTTGAAGAAGCTCTGGCTTTACATTGGACTCCGGAAGAGCTTCAACCATCTGTTTGATAGAGTGCCATAGGATATACTCATACTGTGAGAAATAGCCCTGGTAGCTGGCAATATGCATACTTAGGGTAGAAGCAGCAAAGACTCTCTTACCTAAGGTGTCTATCTTACGAGATTCCTTGTTAATAGGTCGAGCTGTAGTAGCTTGAGGAAGAACGACCTTATCAATCTCTGCCAGGACTACAATAGGATCCGCAAAGGCTTGAGATGCCAAAATGGGACGATCCTTGGGGGCTGAATATTTCCTATCTATGGATTTAGCCACCGAAGGGGTAAGAGCAGGATTATTCCATACCATTTGAGACAGCATCTCGAAGGAAGGCTGAACCGGAGGAGTCAAATCCGTAGGGATCTCCGGAACATGAAGGTATTGGAGTCTTAACAATTTCCCAGGATCGATGTCTGTAGTCTGGAGAGAAAGAGTGGAACTCAGATTTTTCAGCAGAGACTTCAATGACAGGTCCTCGACCACAGGCTCTGCAGCAGAGATAGATCCTGCTTCGTCCACTTCATTACCCAACCGAAGGTTTGGGTCAGGCTCAGTGTCATCTCCTGACAGTCCAGGAGGGACTGTATGGACAGGAAAGGAATGAAAATCAGAAGACAGGGAAGAAGAAAACGAGTGGAAAGAGAAGGCCTGAAAGGCAGAGGGAGCCCCGAGAGCCCCCGGCGCCGAGGAGGTGCACGGCACCGAGAGCGACGCCGAGGGACCACGCCGCGCCAAAAACGGCACTGAGAAGCCGCACGGTGACCTAAGACGGCGCCAAAACACCCCAAGACCTGAAAACAGGTTTTGAAGGAAGACGGCAGAGAGATAAAGGCATCGGTGTGGCCCTGCGCCACAGCCATGTGAGGGGGGACACCAGCTAACGGAGTCGACGCGCCAAAGAAGGTGCCGCACCAGGAAAGTCCAACCGAGTGATACAGTATCGCGGATAATACTACAAAATAACAAACTGAAAACTATGCTGCTAGTTTGAAGTTTGACTCCTGGTGGGCGAGCAACGTCGTCACTGAAGCGCACTCGACGGCGGGAAAAAAGGAACTGAGGCGGTTGGAGGGTCGACGCCGAGATAGTCATTACAGCGTGAGCTGAGGCTCGCGGTGCCGTGCCTCGCAGCGCCATCTCCGGTGCCGACCCTCCAGCAAAATAGTTTGCTCCCGATGGGTCCTGGTGCCTCCGGCGCAGATCCCAATAGTGTGAATGAGTGGTGGAGACTTATGTCCACGAAGATACTGTAAAACTTTTAACTAGCCAACCGGCAGACAAATAATGTTTTGGGTCCTCAAAGGAAGACTGAAGTCAGGAAACCCAAAAACAAAAAACAATCAAATGAAATAACATTCCATCCAAAGAAAAAAGAGGGTGTAAAAGGGGGTACCCCTAGGGTGCCAACACTGCGCCTGCCAACCCACATCCCAAAAATCTAGGTTCTGAGAGGGGAGGCGGGGGGGAGGAAGGTCAGAATACAGAAAGACTCCACTAGAAGAAACATAATTACTAAGGTGAGTCATTTTTTCTTCAAACAACATGAAGTCTTGCTGTATTCTGACAATTGCAGACTACCATGCAATACCTCCATGGAGGAGGGACAGAACCTACTTTGAAAATACGCTCTGAAGTACTGCTGTGCCAAACTGAGCATCACTCCTAGCCTTGATATCCAGAGAGTAATGCTTGGTAAAAGTATGGACTGTTTTCCAGGTGGCTGCTTGACAAATTTCTAAAAGAGGGATATCCCTGGCAGCAGCCAGGGAAGCAGCTGTACCTCTTGTGGAATGAGCCGTCAGGCCTGAGGGTGGAGGTTTACCCAGTTTTTCATAGCAGAATTGTATACAAGAAACAATTCACCAGGCAACAGATCTCTTGGTGGCAGGTTTGCCCTTCCCAACTTCTCCATAAGTGAGGAACAACTGGAGGGAGTCAAACCTCTGACCCTTGGTACGCTCTATGTAGTAGCTAAGGGCTCTTTTAACATCAAAACTGTGTAGCCTCCTCTCTCCCAAGGAAGAATGTTCAGTGAGGAAAACAGAGAGAGATATAGACTGATTCAGGTGGAAGTCTGAGACCACTTTAGGCAAGAACTTTCTGTTAGTTCTAAGGACTACTTTTATCTCTGTGAAAAGAGATGAAATCAGATTCCACTGACAGGGCTTGCAATTCACTGATACGTCTAGCAGAAGTAACTGCTACCAAAAGAAAAAATTACTCACCTTAGTAATGTTGTTTCTTCTAATGGAGTCTTGCTATATTATGACAATTGCAGTTTGTCCCACCATTAGAACTGCTCCGGAGGTGAAAGAGTTAACCCAATTCCATGAATGGAACTTAGAGCACGAGCTCTAAAGAGAAGCTCTGTCTGTGTAGTTTCAAACCTAAACTGTCAGATCTTTACGAGCAAAAACTCACTAAGGTCTGTGTGGAAGCTGTAACCTACACTAGCCAACTGGCTACCTAAATATTAACACTCATTGCTGGTCCCAAAACAAAAGACTCAAGTCAGGGACCAGAACTAATAGTATAATTTAACAATATGAGAGAAATATAAGAAAAATGAAAACATACACCCCAAACCCCAAGAAGGGGTGAAAACACATAAAAAGGGCATAAAATAGTGCCCACACTAGGCTGCCCACCCCATGCCCAAGTAGAAGTTCTGAGAGGGCAGGCTGGGGGGGAGGTCATAATATAGCAAGACTCCATTAGAAGAAACAACATTACTAAGGTGAGTAATTTTTCTTCAAACAACATGAAGTCTTGCTATATTATGACAATTGCAGACTACACAGCAGTACCTCCATGGAGGAGGGACAGAACCATTTAGGAATAGGCTCTGAAGCACAGCTGTGCTAAACCGAGCATCTCTCCTAGCCTGGACATCCAGGGAGTAATGCTTGTGAAGTGTGTACCGCTTTTCAAGTAGCAGCTTGACATATCTCCAATATAGGGATGTCTCTGGCAGCAGCTAGAGACGCGCTATACCTCTGGTAGAATGAGCCCTCAAGCCAGAGCGGATCTCTGCCCAGTTTCTGATAACAAATTGGATACAAGAGACAATCCACCTGGCAATTGATCTCTTAGTGGCAGGTTTCCTTTCCCAACCTCACCATAAGTGAGAAAAAGTTGAGGATTCGAACCTGTGACCCTTGGTACGTTCTATATAGTAACTAAGGGCCCTCTTAACGTCTAAACTGTGCAATCTCCTCTCACCAGAAGAGGAATGTTCAGTGAAAAACACTGGAAGGGAAACAGATTGGTTAAGATGGAAATCTGAAACCACCTTAGGCAAAAACTTTCTGTTAGTCCTGAGGACTACCTTATCCCTGTGGAAAGAAATAAAGTCAGTTTCTACTGACAAGGCTTGCAACTCACTTATGCGCCTAGCAGAAGTGATAGCCACTAGGAAAACAGTTTTCCAAGTTAGATACTTAAGCTCTGCAGAAAACAGAGGTTCAAAAGGGGGTTGCATTAACTGGGCAATGCAAACATTAAGGTCCCAGGCAGGGCCGGATCCCGAAAAGGTGGATTAGTATGAAGTAATCCCTTAAAAACTTGGAAAATACAGGGTGAGCGGAAAGAGGATGGCTTTCCTGCTGAAACAAAAGCAGAGACAGCTGCCAAAAGAACTCTCAGGGTAGCTGGTCTCAGGCCCAAAGAATTAAGATGGACCATGTAATCTAACACAATGGGAATCAGCAGGTTCTGGGGAAATATGTTTCCAGAACACCAAATGGAGAACCTTTTCACTTAGAATTATAAGTAGCTCTTAGTGGAAGGCTTCCTAGAAGCCTTTAGGATTTCAAGAACACCCTGAGAGAGGTGTAGGTCAGCATTTAACTCCTCAAGAGCCAGGCCTTGAGGTATTTGAGGTTCTGATACCAAACTCTCCTGGGCACAGGTTAATAGGTTGTGATTCCTGGGAGACAGGGGAGATGGACTGTCAGGGACAGAAGGAGGGGTACCAGGGCTGCCTAGCCCAATCTGGGGCAATCAGAATCACCCTCAAGGCTGGGATCTGATTTTACTAACACCTTGAATAGGAGAGGGAAGGGGGAGCATAAAGAAACTTCCCCTTCCCAATCCAGGAGAAGGGCGTCCAGCGGACTGAGCCCAACACTGGGGCCTGCAACAGAACAGTGGAAGTTGGTGATTGTCTGGGGCTGCAAAAAGATCTATCTGAGGGGTGCCCCATCTGGCAAAGACTATCCCCAATAATTGAGGATCCAGAGACCATTCGTGATGGCCCCGAGAAATCCTGTTGAGAGCATCTGCTAGGACACTGTCCTTTCCTGGAAGGTGAACTCCTATGAGTGAAGTGTTCAGAAAATAGGCCAGAGACCACAACTTCATTGCCTCGGTGCACAAGGACGAAGACCGAGTGCCCCCCTGCTTGTTGATGTACCACATTGTTGTGGTATTGTCTGTTCTGACTTGTACCACTTTGTTCTGGACAGAAGCAGAAAACGCTTGAAGTGCTAAAAAGACAGCTCTGAGTTCCAGCAAATTGATGTGGAGCAGAGATTCCTGGGGGGACCACACTCCCTGAGTGGAGAGGTCGCCCATGTGGGCTCCCCACCCCAGGAGGGAAGCATCCGTAGTGAGGGTCAAAGTGTGAGAAAGGGGAATGAAGGGGACCCCCAGTCTTAAATTGCTCTGATCCTGCCACCACTGGAGGGCCTGGATCAAGGTTCGGGTCACTGGGACCAACTTGGAAAGGGGGTCTCTTCTCTGAGACCAATAGGCTCTCAAGTGAAACTGAATGTCTCTCATCTGAAATCTGGCTCCCTGCACTACAGCTGTGGACGCAGCCATGTGGTCCAGGAGCTGCAGAAAGTGCTTTGCTGGTCGAGAGACCTGCAGAGTGAAGGAGGAGGCCAGAGCCACCAAGTTCCTTACCCTTTCTAAGGGAAGAAAAGCTCTGGCCAGATTTGTGTCCAATTCTGCACCTATGAAGGTGAGTACCTGAACTGGTTCCAGAACCGACTTTGGTAGATTTAGCAGGAAGCCCAGGGAGGAGAGAAGCTGCTGGGTGACTTGCAGGTGATATTTTACCTGTTCTGGGGACTGGCCTACAATGAGCCAGTCATCCAGATAGGGAAAAACAGCAATCCTTTGCCTCCTTAAGTGAGCCACTGCTACTGCCAGACATTTTGTGAATACTCTTTGGGCAGAGGTAAGGCCGAAGGGCATTGCTCTGAACTGGTAGTGACCTGAGGGCAGTTTGAATCTGAGGTACTTTCGGTGGGAGCTTCTGATTAGGACGTGAAAATAGGCATCCTTGAGGTCCAGGGAAGCAAGCCAGTCCCCTGGCCTTAGAGAGGGTAAAATCATTGCCAGAGTTACCATTCTGAACTTTGGTTTCAAAAGATGCTTGTTCAGATATCTGAGGTCTAAAATGGGCCGCCATTCTCCTGTCTTTTTGGGGTAAGGAAGTATCTGGAGTACAGACCCTGCCTGGTGTAGGGAGGAACCTTTCTACCGCTTCTGAGAGCTAACAGGGTTGAGACCTCTGCTTCTAGAGAAAAGGTCTCTAAAGAGCTTGCAGGTGGAAAAGACCCGATTCTCATCTTTGGGAACTTTTGAAGCTGAGAACCAGACCCTGGCTTACTACTTCCAGAACCCACCTGTTCAGTTAAAGACACCCAGTTCTGACTGGAAGTAAGCCAACCTGCCCCCACCGTAAGGAGACTCGGCCCTGGGCACCCCATCAGGGTGCTCTAGCTTGGCAGGTGCTTTAGGCTGAGGGGTGGGGGCAGGCCTGCCCACCCGTCTGCCTCTGCCTCTGAAGAACCCCTCTGAGCAAAAGCAGAGGAGGCCTGGGTTTAAAAGGCCTTGGAAAGGCTCACCCTACCCCTGGGTGGTGTGCCTGAGGAGTGGCTTGCCGCCTCGCTTGGGCACTTTATAGGTAGTCTTATATTCATCCATTCTTCATATAATTCTCTGTCTGCTCCACAAACAGAGAATTTCCCACCACAGGAAAATCCATAGGCTTAGTCTGGGTCTCCCAGACAAGCTAGTACACCTGAGCCAGGCCAACCTACGAAAAGCTACAGATGTGGCCATGACTTTAGAGGAAACATCATTAAAATCCACAGCAGCATGAATCTGCACCTTAGAAGCCTCAATGCCATCTGCAGCCACCTGCTCCAGCTCACTAGCAAGCTGGCCAAGGGCTTGTTTGGCTAAACTCATAACAGTATCCCATCTAGATTTCTGATACCTTGCTACATAAGCCATATGAAAAAATTACTCACCTTAGTAATGTTGTTTCTTCTAATGGAGTCTTGCTATATTATAGACATTAGCAACAGTTTGTTCCAGCTCTAGAACTGCCCCGGAGTAAAATGGTTAAAACCATTCCAAAATAGAATTTTGGCACGAGAGCAGCTTTGTCTGTGTCATTTCAAACTTGAACTGTCAGATCTTTACGAGCCAAACTCACTAAGGTCTGTGTGGAAGCTGTAACCTACACTAGCCAAATGGCTACCTAAATAATAACAACCATTGATGGTCCCAACACCCAAGACTCAAGTCAGGGGACCAGAAATACTAACACCATTCTAATAATATGAAAATGGAACATAAGTATAATAAAACACACACCCAGACACACAACACCCAAAGTCCCAAAGGGACAAAATACTAACAGGACATAAGTAGTGCCCACACTAAGTTGCCCGCACCCACCAAGTAGAGGTTCTGAGAGGGCAGGTTGGGGAGGTCTATATATAGTAAGACTCATTAGAAGAAACAACATTACTAAGGTGAGTAATTTTTCTTCAAACAACATGAAGTCTTGCTATATTATAGACATTAGCAGAATACACAGCAGTACCTCCATGGAGGAGGGCAGAACCTACTAGGAATAGGCTCTGAAGAACAGCTGTGCAAAACCGAGCATCTCTTCTGGCCCGGACATCCAGGGAGTAATGCTTGTAAAAGTGTGTACCGCTTTCCAAGTAGCAGCCTGGCAAATCTCTAATAAAGGGATATCTCTGGCAGCAGCTAGAGACGCAGCTGTACCCCTGGTAGAATGAGCCTCAAACCAGGGGGCTCTGCCCACTTTCTGATAACAAACTGGATACAAGAGACAATCCACCTGGCTATTGATCTCTTTGGTGGCAGGTTTGTCTTTCCCAACTTCACCATAGGTAAGGAAAAGTTGGAGGATTCAACTCAGACCTTGGTACGCCTATATAATAACTAAGAGCTCTCTAACATCCAGGCTGTGCAACCTCCTCTCACCCGAAGAGGAGTGATCAGTGAAAAATACTGGAAGGGACATAGATTGATTAAGATGGAAATCTGAAACCACCCTAGGCAAAAACTTCCTATTAGTCCTAAGGACTACCTTATCCCTGTGGAAAGAAATAAAGTCAGTCTCCACTGACAAGGCTTGCAATTCACTTATGCATCTGGCAGAAGTGATAGCCACTAGAAAAACAGTTTTCCAAGTTAGGTACTTAAGCTCTGCAGAAGACAGAGGTTCAAAAGGGGGTTGCATTAACTGGGCAATGCAAACATTAAGGTCCCAAGCAGGGGCCGGTTCCCGAAAGAGAGGATTAGTATGGAGTAATCCTTAAAAACTTGGAAAACACAGGATGAGAGGAAAGAGGGGATGACTTTCCTGCTGACACAAAAGTAGACACAGCTGCCAAATGAACTCTCAGGGTAGCTGGTCTGAGACCAAGGAATTAAGATGTACCATGTAATCTAACAAAATGGGCAATTCAGCAGATTCTGGGGAAATATTTTTCCAGCACACCAAATGGAAAACCTTTTCCATTTAGAACTATAAGTAGCTCTAGTGGAAGGCTTTCTGGAAGCCTTTAGGATCTCAAGAACACCCTCGAGAGGTGTGTAAATCAGCAACTCTAACTCCTCAAGAGCCAGGCCTTGAGGTTGAGGATTTGAGGTCCGGATACCAACCCTTCCTGGGCAAAAGTCAACAGATTGTGATTCCTGGGAGGCACAGGGAAGATGGACTGTCAGAGACAGAAGGAGTGGGTACCAGAGCTGCCTGGCCCACTGGGCAATCAGAATCACCCTGCAAGGCTGAGATCTGATTTTGACTAGTACTTTGAATAGGAGAGGAAAGGGGGGAAAGCATAGAGGAACTTCCTCCCAATCCAGAAGAAGGGCATCCAGGGAACTGAGCCCAGCACTGGAGGCCTGCAACAGAACAGAGGAAGTCTGTGATTGTCTGGGGCTGCAAAAGATCTATCTGAGGGATGCCCCACCTGGCAAAAACTATCCCCAGCACTTGAGGATCCAGGACCATTCGTGATGGCCTGGGAAATCCTGCTGAGGGCATCAGCTAGGACATTGTCCTTCCTGGAAGATGAACTGCTATGAGGGAAGTGTTCAGGAATAGGCCGAGACCGCTACATTGCCTCGGTGCACAAGGCCGAAGACCGAGTGCCCCTGCTTGTTGATGTACCACATTGTTGTGGTGTTGTCTGTTCTGACTTGTATCACCTTGTCGTGGACAGATGCAGAAAAAGCTTGAAGAGCTAAAAGACAGCTCTGAGTTCCAGCAAATTGATGTGAGCAGAGATTCCTGAGGGACCAAACTCCCTGAGTGGAAGGGTGCCATGTGGGCCCCCAACCCAGAAGGGAAGCATCTGTAGTGAGAGTCAAGTCGTGAGAAGGGAAATGAAGGGACCCCCGCTTTAAATTGCTCTGATCCTGCCACCACTGGAGAGCCAGGATCAAGGTTGATCACTGGGACCAACTTGGAAAGGGGGTCTTCTCTGAGACCAAAAGGTTCTCAAGTGAAACTGAATGTCTTTCATCTGAAATCTGGCCCCTGCACAACAGCTGTGGATGCAGCCATGTGCCCCAGGAGCTGCAGAAAGTGTCTTGCTGGTCGAGAGACCTGCAGAGTGAAGGAAGAGGCCAGAGCAACTAAATTCCTTACCCTTTCTGGGGAAGAAAGGCTCTGGCTAGCTTTGTGTCCACCCTGCCCCTATAAAGGTGAGTACCTGGACTGGTTCCAGAACCGACTTTGGTAGGTTTAGCAGAAACCCAGGGAGGTGAGAAGCTGCTGGGTGACCTGCAGGTGAGATTTTACCTGTTCTGGGACTGGCCTACAATGAGCCAGTCGTCTAGATAAGGAAAACAGCAATCCTCTGCCTCCTTAAGTGGGCCACTGCCACTGCTAGACACTTTGTGAATACCCTTGGAGCAGAGGTAAGGCCAAGGGCATTGCTCTGAACTGGTAATGACCTGAGGGCAGTTCGAATCTGAGGTACTTTCGATGGGATCTTCTGATTAGGACATGGAAATAGGCATCCTTGAGGTCCAGGAGGCTAGCCAGTCCCCTGGCCTTAGGGAAGGTAAAATCATTGCCAGAGTTACCATTTTGAACTTTGGTTTCAAAAATGCTTGTTCAGATATCTGAGATCTAAAATGGGCTGCCATTCTCCTGTCTTTTTGGGGTAAGGAAGTATCTGAATACAGACCCCTGCCCTGATGCAGGGAGGAACCCTTTCTACTGCTCTGAGAGCTAACAGATGAGACCTCTGTTTCCAGAGCGAGGGTCTCTGAAGCACTTGCGGTAGAAAAGTCTGCTTCTCAACTTGGGAAACTTTTTAGCTGAGAACCAGACCTGGCTTACTACTTCCAGAACCCACTTGTCTGAGGTTAAAGAAGCCCAATTCTGACTGAAGTAAGCCAGCCTGCCCCCACTGGTACAGGAGAATGGGCCCTGGGCACCCCATCAGGGTGCCTGTTTCAGGGAGCTTTAGGCTGGGGGTGGGAGCAGGTCTGCCCACCCTCGTCTGCCCTGCCTCTGAAGAAGCCCCTCTGAGCATAGGCAGAGGAGGCGGAGTCTGGTAGAAAGGCCTGTGAAAAGGCTTCACCTACCCCTGGGGGCATGCCTTTGAGGAGTGGCTTGCCGCCTCTAGCCTGGGCACTCTTGTAAGTAGTCCTATATTCATCCATCTTCTTCATGTAATTCTCTGTCTGCTCTCCAAACAGAGAATTTCCCACCACAGGAAAATCCATAGCCTTAGTCTGGGTATCCTGTGACAAACTAGTACACCTGAGCCAGGCCAACCCTACAAAGCTACAGATGGCCATGACCCTAGAGGAAACATCATTAACATCCACAGCAGCATGAAACTGAACCATAGAGGCTTCAATGCCATCAGCAGCCACCTGTTCTAGTTCACTAGCCAGCTTGGCCATGGGCCTGCTTGGCCAATTGCAAAACAGTATCCCATCTAGATTTCTGATACCTAGCTACATAAGCCATATAATTTGCTTGCCTGAGTCCCAGAGAGCTGCACATACTGTTTTTTGCCATGGCATCAATCTTCCTGGAATCCTTGTCAGGAGGATGTGAAGCCAAGGGAATATTACTTTATCACAGGCAGCAGCCTGAACTACTCCCAACATGACTGCATTGTTGAGAAAGGAATTCTGTATCAGGGCCTGACAATGTATACCTTCTGTCCATCTTTTATCTACAGGAGGCACAGAATTAGGAGCTTTTAAAATTTTAATTGTTTGTTTCCTAAAAGACTTAGGTAAAGGAATAGACAATCTCCTAGACTCTGGAATATCCATCATTTCTACAAAATCAGGCTCCTCTTGCTCATCCACAGCCTCTTCTAAAGGAAACTGGAGGGTTTCAGCAACTTTTTTATAACACATAAAATGAGATGGGGACTCAGACAGCATAGGGGGAGATTCTAAAGGTCTGAGTGGGGAGATGTCCGGTTCAATGGGCACACCCAGACCTTCCCAGCCACATTCATACTGTTCATAATCCTCCTCCCTCCTCTGGTTCATAAAATTCCTCAATATCATAACTTGAACCACTGGGACCGGACGAACCGACCTTTTACCAGATAGTGGTGGTTCGGACGGACCCTGAGACAGTGACTGGACAATTTGTATGGCTTTACTATCTCTGCAGCAGTTGGAGAAGGAATTTGGACTCCAGACCTGCTGATTTTCTTGTTTTCTTTACTGGAATTGTTCCTCAGAACCAGCTTTTCTTTGCGCAGGAAGTCTGGCCCTGGTCAGAGGGCATTCTCTGGTTCGGCTGGCACCCAACCGGCTGGCCATCCGGGTCAGCGGACTTTTGGCCTCGCCCCTGAGCCTGCCCAATCTTTTTTCCAGGGTGGCTGCAGGGAAATTCTTACATACCTGGCAGTCTGACTGGAGGTGGTCAAACCCAGACAATAAACACATGTGGTGTGTGGGTCAGCCTAGCAAAGACTTCCCCACAAACATCACAGTGTTGAAACCCAGTGGGCCCGTTTTTCTTTTGGGTTTCAGACATAATGCCAGCCTAACCAAAAACTTGCCCTTTTAATGGCAGTGCCAGGCAAGACACCCTTATCGGTTCCTAACCGTGTCATGGGTATTGGAAAAAAACGTAATAAATCAGTTTTTTTTAGAACCGATAAGAACCGGGAACCGCACTCTAAAATAGTAACTTTTAGTTTTAAATGAGTTTTAAACCCACTGATCAGTTCAAAACTGAACCGACAACTTACAAGTTCCACACAGACAAAACCTTCATTTACTTACGGTTACCACAGATAGAGCTTGAACCGAACGGTTTTATGGTTAAATAAACTATTCTCGTTAAATCCAACCGAGAAAACACTTTTAAACCGAGAAATGAACTGCGCAGAAGGAGAAATCTCCGAGCGACTGTTCACTGAGGCGGAGTAAAGAATCTGACAGTTCAAGTTTGAAATGACACAGATAGAGCTGCTCTCGTGCCAAAATTCTATTTTAGAATGGTTTTAACCATTTCACTCCGGGGCAGTTCTAGAGCTGGAACAAACTGCTGCTAATGTCTATAATATAGCAAGACTTCATGTTGCTTGAAAATTTGCTTGCCTGAGTCCCAAGGACGCTGCCATGTACTGTTTTTTTGCCATGGCATCAATCTTCCTGGAATCCTTGTCAGGGGGATGTGAAGCCAGGGGAATATTAGCTTTATCACAGGCTGCAGCCTGAACTACCCTAACATGACTGCATTGCTGAGAAAGGAATTCTGTATCAGGACCTGACAGTGTGTACCTCCTGTCCATCTTTTATCTACAGGAGGCACAGAATTAGGAGTTTTAAGATTTTATTGTTTGTTTCCTAAATGACTTATGCAAAGGAATAGACAATCTCCTAGACTCTGGTATATCCATCATTTCTACAAAATCAGGCTCCTCTTGATTCATCCACAGCTTCCTCCAAAGGAAGCTGAGGGTTTCAGCAACTTTTTGTAAAAACAAATGAGAGGGGACTCAGAAAGCATAGGGGAGATTCTAAAGGTCTGTCTGGGGAGATGTCCGGTTCAATGGGCACACCCAGACCCTCCAAGTCACATTCATACTGTTCATAATCATCCTCCCCCTCCTCTGGTTCATAAAACTCCTCAACATCATATTCCTGAACCGATGGAACCGACCTTTTACCAGATAGTGGCGGTTCGGACGGAACCAGAGAAAGTGACTGGACAATCTGAATAGCTCTTGCTATCTCTGCAGCAGTTGGAGTAAATTTTGGGCTCCAAACCTGCTGACTTTCTTGTTCTCTTTACTGGAACTGGTTCATCCGCAGCCAGCTGGCTGCCCGAGGAAGTTCGCCCTGGTCAGAGGGCATTTTCCTCCGCCCGGTTGGCACCGAACCAGGCTGGCCATCCGGTCAGCGGACTTTTTGGCCTCTCGTCCCTGAGCCTTCCCAATCTCTTTTCCAGGGTGGCTGCAGGAAATTCTTACAAATCTGGCAGTCTGACTGGAGGTGGTCAAACCCCAGACAATAAACATATGTGGTGTGTGGGTCAGCCTTGGCAAAGACTTCCCCACAGACATCACAGTGTTGAAAACACAGTGGGCCCGGTTTTTCTTTTGGGTTTCTCAGACATAATGCCAGCCTAACCACAAAAACTTGCCCTTTAAACGGCAGTGCCAGGCAAGACACCCTTATCGGTTCCTAACCGTGTCACGGGTATTGGAAAAAACCGTAAAGAAATCCGGTTTTTTAGAACCGATAAGAACCGGGAACCGACTCTAAAATATCAAGTTTAAAACTTTAAGTTTTAACTTAAGCTGATCGGGTTCAAACCGAACCGATAAAACTTAAGTTCCACACAGAATTAAAATAAGAATTACTACGATACCACAGACAGAGCTTGAACCGATCGGTTTTGTGTTAAAATAAAACATTCTCGGTTGAATCGAACCGAGAAAACACTGTTTAAACCGAGAAATGAACCGAGCAGTAGGAGAAATTCGGAGCGACTGTTCAGTGAGGCGGAGTAAAGAATCTGACAGTTTAGGTTTGAAACTACACAGACAGAGCTTCTCTTTAGAGCTCGTGCTCTAAGTTCCATTCATGGAATGGAGTTAACTCTTTCACCTCCGGAGCAGTTCTAATGGTGGGACAAACTGCAATTGTCATAATATAGCAAGACTTCATGTTGTTTGAAACACAGTTTTCCAAGTCAAGTACTTAACCTCTGCTATGGACAAAGGCTCAAAAAGGGTTGCATAAGCTGAGCAATGCAAACACTAAGATCCCAAGCAGAAGCAGGATCCCTAAAGGAGGGATTGGTGTGAAGCAATCCCTTGAAAAACTTACAGAATACAGGATGACATGACAGTGAGGAAGACTTGCCTACTGATAGGAAAGCAGATACAGCTGCCAAGTGTACCTTGAGAGTAGCTAGTCTGAGACCTAGGCCATTGAGATGGACCATATAATCCAGAACCGTAGGCAATTCAGCAGAGTCTGGAGAAATATTTTTCTTAGAACACCAAATGCTGAATCTTTTTCATTTGGAGTTGTAAGTCTTTCTGGTGGAAGGCTTTCGAGAAGCCTTAAGGATGTCCAGAACCCCCTTGGGAAAGATGCAGATCTGCAAACTCTAACTCTTCAAGAGTCAAGCCTTGAGATTGAGAGACTGAAGACTGGGATACCAAATCCTCCCTTGAGAGGATGTTAACGGGTTGTAATTCCTGGGAAGAGACAGGGGAAGATGGGAAGATGGACTGCTAGGGACAGCAACAAGGGATACCATGGCTACCTGGCCCAGTCTGGAGCAATCAGAATTACTTTGCACGGTTGTGACCTTATCTTGACTAACACTTTGAACAGGAGAGGGAAGGAGGGGGAAGCATACAGAAATTTCCCTTCCCACTTCAGAATCAGAGCATCCAGGGGGGCTGAGCCCAAGAGTAGGGGTCTGCAACAAAAAAGAGGAAGTTGGTGATTGCCTGGGGCTGCAAAAAGATCTATCTCTGGAGTGCCCCATCTTGACAAAATCACCTTCAACACCAGAGGATCTATGGCCCATTCGTGATGGCCCTGAGATATTCTGCTCAGTGCATCTGCTAGAACATTGTCCTTTCCTGGAAGGTGAACTGCTATCAGAGAGGTTTGCAGGGAATAAGCCAGTGACCACAACTTCATTGCTTCTGTGCACATGGCCGCAGACCAAGTGCCTCCTTGCTTGTTGATGTACCACATGGTGGTGGTGTTGTCTGTTCTGACCTGAACCACCTTGTTCTGTACTGATTTGAAAAGCTTGCAGTGCCAGAAACACTGCCCTGAGTTCCAAGAGATTGATGTGTAGAAGAGATTCCTGAGGCGACCACAGTCCCTGGGTAGTAAGTTCCCCCAAATGAGCTCTCCAGCCCAGCAGGTAAGCATCTGTGGTGAGGACCACTGAATGAGACTGAGTGGCAAAGGGAACCCCTTGCCTCAAATTGTCCTGATCCTGCCACCATTGCAGGGCATGGATCAGGGTTAGAGCCACTGGAATTAGTTTGGTAAGGGAATCCTTTCTTTGGGACCAATAAGCTCTTAAGTGGAACTGAATGTCCCTCATTTGGAATCTTGCATCTTGGACCACTGCTGTAGAAGCTGCCATGTGGCCCAATAGCTGAAGGAAGTGCCTTGCTGGTCGAGACACCTGAAGGCTGAATGAAGAGGCCAGTTCCAGGAGAACCCTTGCCCTGTCCAGGGGAAGGAAGGCTCTTGCTTTTACTGCATCCAGCTCTGCCCCTATGAAGGTGAGGAGCTGCACTGGTTCGAGAACTGACTTTGGTAGGTTGAGAAGAAATCCTAAAGAAGTGAGCACTTGCTGGGTCACTTGCAGGTGTGACTTGACTTGGTCTGGGGACTGGCCCACTATGAGCCAGTTGTCCAAATATGAAAAAATGGTAATCTTTTGTCTTCTTAGGAAGGCAACAACTGCCAGGCACTTTGTGAAGACCCTTGGGCTGATGTTAGCCAAAGGGCATTGTTTGAACTGATAGTGGCCTGAGGGCAACTTGACCCTGAGGTACTTTCTTGTGAGCACCTGATGGGACTTGACAGTAGGCATCTTTGAGGTCCAGGAGGCTAGCCAGTCTCCTGGCCTTAGAGAGGGAAGGATAATTCCCAAAGTTATCATCTTGAACTTTGTCTTTAAAAGATGTTTGTTCAGATATCTTAGGTCCAGGATGGGTCCCCACTCTCCTGTCTTTTTGGGGGTTAGGAAGCACCTGGAGTAGAATCCTTTGCCCCAGTGTAGGGTAGGCACTCTCTCTATAGCTCTTAGAGCTAGAAGAGAAGAAACCTCTGCCTCTAGGGCAAGGGTTTCTGAGAGATTTGAGGTGGAAAAGATCTGGCTCTCATCTTGGGAAATTTTTTGAAGCTGAGAACCAGTCCCTGGCTTACTACTTCCAGGACCCACTTGTCTGATGTAACAGACATCCAGTCCTGGACAAAGTAAACCAGCCTGCCCCCTACTGGGATAGGAGAATCGACCCGGGAAGACCCATCAGGGTGTCTGCTTGGCAGGGGCTTTAGGTTGAGGGGTGGATGCAGGCCTGCTCATCCCCCTTCTGCCTCTCCCTCTGAAGAACCCCCTCTGAGAAAAGGATGAAGAGGCCTATGCTTGGTAAAAAGGCCTTTGGAAAGGCCTGCCCCTGCCCCTAGACTGCTGCCTTTGAGGAGTTGCTTGCCTTTCCTTTACCTGAGCACTCCTGTGGTCCTGTATTCATCCATTTTCTTCATGTAATTCTCTGTCTGCTCCCCAAACAGAGAATTATCCACTATGGGAAAATCCATGGCCTTAGCCTGGGTATCCTGTGAGAGGCGAGTACATCTGAGCCAAGCCATTCTCCGAAGAGCCACAGATGTAGCCATGACTCTTGATGATACATCACTGGAGTCTACAGCAGCATGAAACTGAACTTTCGATGCCTCAATACCATCTGCAGCCACCTCCTCCAGCTCCTTGACCAGCTGGGGGGAAGCCTGTTTATCCAGTGCCAGTACAGTGTCCCACCTGGACTTCTGGTACCTGGCTGCATAGGCCATATAATTAGCCTGCCTGAGTCCCAAAGATGATGCCATGTACTGCTTCTTTGCCATGGCATCAATCTTCCTGGAGTCCTTGTCTGTGGGGTGTGATGCCAAGAGAATGCTTGCCTTATCACAGGCAGCAGCCTGTAAAACCCCAACATGACTGTATTGCTGATAAAGGAACTCCATATCTGAGCCTGAAAGAGTAGACCTCTTGTCCATTCTTCTGTCCAGAGGAGGTATGGAATTGGGAGACTTGAGAATTTTTTGTGTCTGTTTCCCAAAAGATTTGTGGAGGGGAACAGACAGTCTCCTGGACTCTGGGATGTCCATCATCTCTACATAGTCAGGCTCTTCCTGATCCTCCACTGCCTCCTCCACAGGAAGATGGAGGGTATCAGCCACCTTTCTGTAAAATATGAAGTGTGAAGGGGACTCAGAAAGCCTAGGAGGAGAAACACCTGAAGGTCTGTCTGGGGAGATGTCCAGGTCAATAGGCACATCCAGACTTTCACCATCACCATAATCATCTTCCAACTCTCCTTCCTTCTCAAACTCCGGTTCATAAAATTCTTCCAGGGTATAATCCGGAACTGGGGGAACCGACTGAACCGAGTCCCTGCCAAAAGGTGCCGGATCAGTCGGAACCGATCGAAGCAATTCCACAATACGAATCGCTTTGGCTATTTCATCGGCGGTCGGAGTATGAAATTCTGGATCCGAACCAGTCGACTTGTCTTTTCTAATTCTTTTCGTCGGAACTGATTCCTCAGAATCGGCTCTCCTTTTGCCCGACGAAGTATCGCCCTGGTCAGAGGGCACTCCTTCTGGTTGGTCGGAACCAAACCGGGCTGGCCATCCGGGTCAGCGGACTTCTTGGCCTCCCTTTCCCTCAGTCTACCTAATCTCTTTTCCAGGGTAGATTTGGGAAAATGTCTGCAAATTTGGCAGTCTGAATCGAGGTGGTCAAACCCCAGACAATAAACACAGGTGGTGTGGGGATCGGCCTCAGCAAAGACCACCCCACACACACTGCAGTGTTGAAACCCAGTAGGCCCGTCTTTTTCCTTGGGTTTTCAGACATGGCCAACCTAACCAAACTTACCCTTTTTTCGCAACCGCCAGGCAAGACTTCTATTGGTTCCTGGACCGTGTCACGGGTCTTGGAAAAACGATTAAAACCTGTTTTTAGAACTGATATGGACCGTAACCACACATTAAAGTAAAGTACAAATTTTACTTGAAATGATCGGTTCAGTCGAACCGATCCCACACTTTTACAAGTTCCATACAGAAAACAGAACAAACCTATCTAGTACTCACGGTACCACAGACAGAGACTTGAACCGACTATGGAACAACAATTTCGTAGAAAAACCGACTGAGAAACTGACACTTCAACCGACTTGAACCGAGCAGCAGGAGAAATCTCCGGAGCGACTGTTCAGTGAGGTGGAGCAAAGAATCAGACGGTTGCAGTTCGAATAACAACAGGCAGAGGCTTTAACCGAGCTCGACATGAACATTCTATGCCATGCACAGAAAAGTTAACCCTTTGTTCTCCGGGGCAGTTTAAAGGCTGGGGCTAACTGCAATTGTCAGAATACAGCAAGACTTCATGTTGTTTGAAGGGCTTAGCACGGGAGGCAGGAAAGGTCAGCAGTAGGCAGGGAAACTTAAGACAGAAGGCCCTGAAGGACAGATAGTCCAAAAGCTGCCCTGCGCCTAGAGACAATGTCCAGACTGTAGTGCTTAGTGAAGGTGTGGACTGAACTCCAAGTAGCTGCTATACAAATGTCTGCGACTGAAACATTCCTGAAACAAGCAGTAGATGCAGCCATACCTCTGGTTGAGTGTCCCTTAACTTTCCCCGTAAGGGGTTATACTTTTGATAACAAAACAGAATGCAGTTTGCCAACCATATGAAGAAACACTGCTTCGAAACTGCGTGCCCTTCCTTTTGGGCGCAAAGGAAACAAACAACTAGTCAGATTTCTGGACTGACTTCATCTGGTTGGTAAAGTAGTGCAAAATTCTGTGCACATCTAGTGTGTGCAGGATTGCCTCACCTTGATTAGAATGCTCAGAGTAATACACTGGCAAGTGTATATGGTCTGATTCAAAGTAAACTCAGAAACCAACTTTGGTAGGAACTTGGGATTAGTATGCAGAGCCACCCGGTCTCTGTGAAAAATTAAATAAGGCTCATTACACATCAGGGCCAGAAGCTTGGAAATTCTTCGAGCAGAAGTAATGGCAACTAAAAAAGTACAGTTACGTAAGAACTTACCGTAGCTGTAGATCTTTGAGAGAGGCTCTTGCAGTAGGTAATTACATATCGGACTGACGCCAGCAAGACCCCACGGAAAATTTCTAGCTAGCAGTCTCTGGCGAGAAACGCCTCTCATTAGGTTGACCGGCGCCAGGAGACGACCGGTATAGAAGGTGGGTCCTCACGCCCGCCTTGCGTTCTTTTCTGCCAAAGGCCAAAAGAGGCCAGACAAAAGAGAAGCGGAGATTTCCTTCACTGGAAAAGGAGCTGAAAAAGCTTAGGGAGATGGAGGGCAGGAAGGTATTACCTACTGCAAGAGCCTCTCTCGAAGATCTACTTTTACAGTAGGTTCTTATGTAACTGTACTATCTTACTTCGAGAGGGCTCTTGCAGTAGGTAATTACATATAGGACTGAGTCCCAGGCAGTCTGGAACAAGAAGAAGAAAACGGGAGGAGGAAAGCTACTCAGAGTAGATCCCCTAGCTGTGAAGGCCTTAAGAAAGGAGGCCTTGCAGGACAGACAGCCTGAAGCCTGCTCTACGGCGAGAGGCAATATCCAAACTGTAATGTTTTGTAAAGGTATGGACGGAAGTCTGGCATGGCAGCACAGATGTCTGCCGCTGACACATTCTTGAAACAAGCTGCTGAGGCAGCTACCTCTGGTGGAGTGGTTCTCACTTGACCCGAAGGGTCTTGTTGTACTTGTCATAACAGAAAGTGATGCAATGAGCCAACCATTTGGATAGGCATTGCTTGGAAACAGCATTGCCTTCTCTTTTGGGTGCAAAAGAGACAAACAGTTGATCTGTCTTTCTGAGATCCTTCGTCCTGTCAATGTAGTATCTCAGAATCCCGTGAACATCCATAGTATGTAACAAATACTCCCCTTGATTGGAGTACTGCATAAAGAAAGCGGGTAACTCTATAGACTGGTTCAAAGTAGATTCCACTACCACCTTGGGGAGAAACTTAGGATTGGTACGCAGAGCCACACGTTCCTTGTGGAAAATCAAGTATGGAATTTTACACATCAGGGCCTAGAGCACGGAAATCTTCCAAGCAGAGGTAATGGCCACGAGAAAAAGTGTCTTCCAAGAAAGGAACTTCAAGTCTGCGGAAGCTGCTAGTTCAAAAGGAGGCAGAGTTAGTTTCTCAAGAACAATATTCAAATCCCAAGGAGGGGCGAGGACTTGGACAGGAGGTCTCAGGTGGAGAACACCTCTGAGGAAAGTCTTAGAGACTTCCAGCTGAGCAAACGTTCTGTCTGCAAAGGGAACATGACAGGCCGAAATGGCCACCACGTGGACTTTCAGAGAGGAGTGACTAAGACCCAGGTCAAAGAGATGGCGCAGGTACTCCAGCAGATGTCCAACGGGACATCAGAAAGGCTCAACGTCTTTCGAAGAAGCCCAGATTGTGAACCTTTTCCACTTCATGGCATAGGTAGACCTAGTGGAGGGATTCCTAGCCTCCACCATAATCTCCGCCACCTGGTGAGAAACTCCAAAGCGGGCTTGAGCTATGTCTGCAGGAGCCATGCATGTAGCTGAAGGGACTTGAGACCTGGATGGCCCAGGGTCCCCCGATCCTGGGTCAGCAAACATCGTGACAGAGGAAGAGGAAGCGGTGGTTCCTATGAGAATTGTTGCAGAAGAGAGAACCAAACTTGCCTGGGCCAAAAGGGAGCGATCAGAATCATTCATGCTCCTTCTGAACCTAGTTTCTGCAAGACCCGTGGGATCAAAGGAATTGGGGGAAAGGCACAGACGAATCTGTCCTTCCAATCTAGAGACAGAGCTGCTCTCCAGAAAAATGCCTCGCTTTGAACAACCAGCAGAAGTCTGGAAGCTTTGTGCTTTGAGGAGAAGCCAACAGGTTTGACCTGTGGTGTTCCCCAACGTAGGAAGATATCGCTTCACGCACTCCCTGATCCAGTTCCCACTAAGGGCCAGGGGTGGATAAGCAACCTCAGCTTGTCTGCCAAGGTGTTCTTGACTCCCAGAACATGAATTCCCATAAGGTGAAGGTTGTGTTGTGCTGCCCAATCCCACACTCTCACTGCTTCCCTGCAAAGCGGGTAGGACCGAGTCCCTCCCTGTTTGTTGATGTACCATACCACACACATATTGTCCGTCTGGATGGCTAGGTGGCCTGGAAGGAGATACAGATGAAGGGCTTGGAGGGCATAAAGTACTGCCCGAAGCTCGAGCACACTGATGTGAAGTGTTTGTTCGAGCTTGGACCAAGAGCCCTGGATCTGATGAGGACCAAGATGGGCTCCCCAACCTTCGCCCGAGGCATCTGTGGTCAGAGTCTGGGGGGGGGAGGAAGGAAGAATAGAACCCCCCGAAACAGGTTCTCTCTGACCATCCACCACTGTAAGTCTCGAACCATGGGAGAGGAGACCAGGACCAGCTGATCCAAGTCGTCCACCAATTGAAACCATTGGGAGCGAAGCGTCCACTGAGAAACCCTCATGTGGAGCCGAGTGTGAGGGACTATCGGGATAGCAGCCACCATGAGCCCAAGAAGGCGAAGAACCGACTTTGCAGTGACCCGCCTGCGGCCGGACAACAGGCTTACCCGGGTCTGAATAGCGGCCGCCCTGTCCGGTGGCAGGAAGGCCCTGCCCAGGGTCGTGTCCAGTATCGCCCCGATAAACTGGAGTCTCTGGGATGGGATCAAGTGAGACTTGGAATTGCTGATAGTAATACCTAGGCAGGCAAAAACCTGCTGGGTAAGGGAGAGGCAGCGCAGGAGTTCCTCCCTGGACAAGGCCGCAAGGAGCCAGTCATCCAGGTACAGGAAAACCTGCACTCCCCAGGTACGCAGGTAGGCCACCACCACCACAAGGCATTTGGTAAATACTCGGGGGGCCGAGGAGAGGCCAAATGGAAGTGCCTCGAACTGGTAGTGGTCCCCCTGGAAAGCAAAACGGAGGTTTAGATGCTTCATTGGCAAGCATTTAAACTAGCCAAGGGGGGAGGCACTGAAAAGGAGCAGGGAAATCCCAGCCTCCCCCCACAAAACATGGTAATTAGTGAGGTAAACACGAAAGTAGAGAAGTTTTTAAGGAGCAGGACAGAGGTAAATGTAAAAAAAGGAAAAGGCAGTAAGGACAGGAATGGGGCTAAAAGGGGTAAAACTATCAAAAAGTGGAGGGTGATAAGTACCAATGCCCGTAGTCTGTGTAACAAGTTCCCTGAACTAGTGGCCTTGATGGATGAGGGTTGCCTGGATATTGTGGCAGTCACAGAAACATGGTACACAGAGAACCATGACTGGGATGTCAACATACCAGGATACACAATCTACAGGAGGGACAGGAGGGTAAAGAGAAGGAGGAGTAGCTCCTATGAAGGAAGGGATCAAAAACAGAACTAAAGAGTAAACAGGAACAGATGAGGTACTTGGGTCACTCTGGAGACAGGAAATGGCACCACAATCCGCACGGGAGTTGTATACAGACCCCCATCTCAGGGGGAGGGAATGGACAAGGAAATGATAGAAGGCTTCCTTAGAATGGCAGAAAAAGGGGAGATATTGTTGATGGGCAACCTGAATATGCCAGATGTTAACTGGAGCACCTTTGCTGCAGGCACATCCAAGAGCAGGGTCATTCTTGATGCCCTACAGGGGGCATGCCTCAGACAACTAGTCTTGGAATCCACTCGGGAGGGAGCAATCTTAGACCTGGTACTCTCAAATGGGACAGAGAAAGAATCTCAGATTTAGAGGTGGGTAGCTATCTGGGAACAAGTGACCACCAAACAGTGTGGTTTCACGATAAACACAGCCATACAATCAAGCTTACAAAAGCAAGAGTATTGGACTTTAGGAGGGCTGACTTTGGGAAATGAGAGCGGCCTTAGAAAAGCACTAGCAAACAGGCAAGAAGGAGGGGTGGAGGAACAATGGGGAGTAATTAAAACAGCCATCTCAGAGACAACAAGCCTTTGTGTAAAGCAAATCAATAAAACGCAACGAAGGAAAAAAACACTATGGTTCTTAAAAGAGGTGGCAGGGAAGGTTAAGGAGAAAAGGATAGCATTCAGAAAATATAAGGAAACACAGAAGGAGGAGGACAGAGAACTTTATCAGTTAAAGCAGAAAGAGGCTGGGAAAGCAGTCAGAATAGCAAAGGCCCAAATGGAGGAAAGGATAGCCAATTCTGTTAAGAAGGGGGATAAGACCTTTTATAGGTATATTAGGGAGCGAAGAAAGACCAAAGGAGGGATACTGAGGCTTAATAAAGGGGAGGGAATGTGGGTAGAGGGGGACAGTGAAAAAGCAGGGATACTAAACGAATATTTCTGCTCAGTATTCACAAAGGAAGGAGAAACACTCAGAAGATGGGGGTCAATACCAGTCCATTTACAGAAGAAAGGGTTCTGAAAGAACTAATAAAATTGAAGGTGGACAAAGCAATGGGGCCTGATGGGATTCACCCAAGAATTCTAAAAGAACTAAGGGTAGAACTAGTGACACCGCTGACTACTCTCTTTAACAAATCATGGGAGGATGGGGTGGTACCTGAGGATGGAAGAGGGCAGATGTGATTCCTCTTACAAAAGTGGGAGCAGGACAGAGGCGGAAACTACAGACCAAGTTAGTTTGACCTCAGTGGTAGGGAAAATGATGGAATCACTCTGAAGGAAAGAATTGTTGAGTACTCTAGAGGCCAGTGGGGCACAGGACCCAAGGCAGCATGGATTCACGATGGGAAGGTCGTGTCAGACGAATCTAATAGATTTCTTTGACTGGGTGACCAAAGTAGTAGACCAGGGAGGGGCTGTGGACATGGCCTACCTAGATATTAGCAAGGCATTTGATACAGTCCCACACAGAAGAGTAATACACAAGTTAGCCAGCCTTGGAGTGGGCCCCAAGGTGGTAGCCTGGATAAAAAATTGGCTAGACAACAGGACGCAAAGGGTAGTAGTAAATGGAGTACACAGTGAAGAAGAAAAAATTACTTACCATAGTAATCTTCTTTCTTCCCAGTGATGCTCAGACATTCATAACTTTGTGCAGTCATCCTGATGGGTTGGACTGCCCGGAGAGATGGAACACATGCAAATGATGGAATTATTTGCACGTGAGCATCTTTCAAATACTGTAGTGTTATAAGACCTTCAGATTTGTAAGAAGCCTGGAAGTCAGGCAACATGGAAAATTTTTACCATAAATTATTACTAATTAATAAAACATTTTTAGGATTAGCCTAATAAACAACTTACTTGAAAAAACCTCCAAGGGAGGAGCTATATCTAAATATAATAATGGTGTTCACCATAGAATGAGAAAAACTATTTTGAGAGACAGAAAACTCTGGTAAAACTCTGTTTAGCAGAGAAATGTACCCAGAAGGATATGGCTATGTGGCACTAGTATGCGGAATGCAGAGGCTTAAGTTCTGGAAGGAGGATGAGAGGGAGTTGAGGATGTCTGAGCATCACTGGGAAGAAAGAAGATTACTATGGTAGGTAATTTTTCTTCTAACCCCAGTAATGCTCAGACCATTCATAACTTTGTGCAGACTCAAGTAGTACCTCAGGTGCTGGGCACAGAACTTATTTTGGAAATAGACTTTGCAGGACTGCTGTGCCAAACTTGGCGTCACTCTGGACAAAATATCCAAATTATAATGCTTTGTAAGGGGCATTGATTTCCAAGTAGCTGCTTTACAAATGTCCAACAATGGCACTTCCCTAGCAGCTGCAATAGTGGCAGCTGTTCCTCTTGCTGAATGAGCCCTCAGCCCAGCTGGGGACTCTTTACCTGCTTTATTGTAGCAGAATTGAATGCACTGGACAATCCACCAAGAAATGGATCTTTTTGAGGCTGGTTTGCCCATTCCAACATCCCCATATGTAAGGAAAAGTTGTTTTTTGTCTTGTCTATGGCCTTAGTAGCTGTCATGTAGTAGCTGAGAGCTCTTTTCACATCCAGACTGTGAAGCCTTCTTTCACCAGAGCTTGCATGGTCTGTGAAGAAGACAGGCAGAGTGATTGATTGGTTCAGATGAAATCTGAAACCACCTTAGGAAGGAATTGTCTGTGTTTGTTCTGAGGACTACTTTATCCCTGTGGAAGGAAATATAGTCCTGGTTTCCACACAGAGAGCCTGAAGCTCACTGATTCTTCTTGTTGAAGTAATTGCTACCAGGAAAACTGTTTCCAGGTAACATATCTTAAATGGGTGTAGCCATGGGCTCAAAGGGAGCCCAGATCAACCTTGCTATACATACATTAAGATCTAAGCCGGCACTGGTGCCCCTGTGAGGGTGCAAATGTATTAGGCCTTTGAAAATCTTTTGAAAATGGGATTTGAAGCTCAGATACTTTGTCCAAACAGACAGGTATGCAGATACTGCTGCAAGGTGGACACTAAGGAACTGGGTTGTGATTGTAGAATGCAAGAGTTAGACAATCCAACACCACTGAGACCCCTGCATCATTTGGGTAAAGTTTCTAGTAGAGCACCAGAAAGAGAATCTTTTCCACTTAGCAGAATAAGTTTTTAGTTGAAGGCTTCCTGTAACCTTTCAAAATGTTTACTAGCGTCAGAAAGGTTCAGTCCTGCATATTCTAACCTCAACAGCCATGCTTTGAGGTGAAGAGACTTGAGATTTGGGAATAGCAATGTTCCCTGATTGGAGAAGATTGTGCCTAGCGGCAAGCTTTATTGGCCTGCTCACTGCCATGGAGAGCAGAAAGAGTACCATGGCTGCCTGGGCCAATCTGGAGCCATTAATATCAGAGAAGCTGAGAGGGATCTGAGTTTCAGCAGCACCCTGAAAACCAGAGGAAAGGGAGAATGCATAGAGAAACTTGCTCACTAATCCAGCACCAAGGCATCCAGAGGATTGTGCCTCTGGCCAGGTGGCCTGCAACAGTACTTGAGGCAACTGGTGGTTCTGGTGGGATGCGAACAAGTCTATCTCTGGAACACCCCACCTGTTGAAAAATTACCTGTGCCACCTGCTTGTTCAATGCCCATTTGTGATGGGACTGATTGATTCGACTCCAGTGTGTCTGCCAAGATATTGTCCTTTCCTGGCAGATGGATGGCTTGCAGGGACACCTTTAATCTAATATGCTAGAGCCCAAATTCTCATGGCTTCTTGCATAGGGGACCTGATCTGGTGCCACCCTGTTTGTTTATGTAATACATAGTGGTGGGATTGTCTGTTCTGACCTGTACCACCTTGCCCATTCCAGTGTAGAGAAAACCTTAGTGCCAGCCGCACTGCTCTGAGTTCCAGTAGATTTATATGCTGGAGGACTCTGCTTCTGACCAAGTACCCTGAGTTGTGTGCTCTAGATGGGCACCCCAGCCCAGCAGGGATGCATCTGTTTTGAGGATTAGTGAAGGATCCTCCTTGGAAGGGACCCTTGTCTTAGGTGTGACTCTTTTTCCACCACAAGAGGGTTTGTAACAGGGCCTTGTCACTGGAATGAGCTTTGAGAAAGGGTCTTTTTCTGACCCAATGAGTCCTGAGGTGAAACTGGATGTGTCCTGCGTGAAACCTGGAACCCTGCACTGTACCTGTGATGCAGCCATATGACCCAAGAGCTGCAGAAATTGCCTGGCTGTTTTTCGACCATGCAATTTGAAGGAGTTTGCTATGGCCTGAAGACTTTTCACCCTGTCTAGTGGTAAAAAGGCCCTGGCCTACAGGGTGCTGATCTCTGCCCCTATGAACTGTAAAATCTGTGTAGGGGTGAAGACAGATTTTTTCTGGTTTACTAAGAAACCTAGAGATTTCAGAAGATCCTGTGTAAGCCTTAGAGAGGCTGTGACCTGCTCTGGTGATTTGCCCACTATCAGCCAGTCGTCCAGGTGTGGAAAGACAGTCACTCCCTGTCTTTGAAGAAATGCCACAACAACTGCTAGGCATTTTGTAAACACCCTTGGTGCCGGGGAAAGGCCGAAGGGTAGGGTTGCAAACTGATAATGACCTGATGGGAGTCTGAATCGGAGATATTTTCTGTAAGATTCATTTATGGGGATGTGGAAATAAGCGTCCTGTAAATCCAGAGATGCCAGCCAGTCCTCTTTCTGGATTATTGGTAGAATCCGAGCCAAAGTGACCATTTTGAACTTTGGCTTTTTCAGGTGCCTGTTTAAAGCTCTGAGATCCAAAACTGGCCGCACTCCCCATTTTTCTTTGTTGTTAGGAAGCATCTGAGTAAAACCTTCCTCTCAGGGTTGCAGGGACTAATTCCACTGCTTTGAGCTGAAGCAACTTCTGACCTCTGCCTCTAGCAATGAGATTTGTGCTAGAGGTGGGGAGGACAGAAACCTTAGGTTTTAGAGGAAGAAATTTGAACTGCAGAGACAGACCTTTGCCCACTACCCCATCACCCACTTGTCTGTGGTGATGGTTGACCAGCGGAGGAAATGGGACAGTCTGCCTCCAACAGGTAGGGAGGAGGCGGCTTGCATCTCAGGGGTTCTGCTTAGGCTGGGGCTGAGGTTGTGGCTGAGTCCTCAGCCTAGAACCCTTCTACCCCTACCCTTGAGTAGCCTGAGGGGTACTGCTGGTATTGGGCATGGCTACTGGCTGGAAAAAGGTCATGATAAAAGGGACGACCCCTAGCCCCCTTCCATGGGGACCTAGTGGATGAGAGCTCTGTCTCTGAGAGTTACTTCTATATAGTAGCCTTACATTCATCCACTTTTTCATATGAGCGCTGTGGACTCCCCAAACAGTAGATTTCCTTCCAGTGGGAATCCAGGGCCTTTGATCAGAATATTCTGAGTGAGGTTTGTGGCCCTAAGCCAAGCAAACCTCCCTCTGGGACATCAGGTTAGCCATCCATCTGGCTGCAGTGTCATTCAAATCAGCAGCCATTTGAACTGGTACTTGGCCTCTAGCCCAAACCTGGCAGTTTCTGCTAGGTCATCTGACAAGGGTGGGGTGGCCTTCATGGACATTGCCAGTACCGACTGCCACAGGGATTTCTGATACTGGGCAGCATAAGATTGAAAAGTGGCCTGTCTAATGGCCAATGAGGCTGACAGATACCCTTTTTGGCCATACTGTCCAGTTTTCTGGAGTCCTTGTCCGGAGGGTGTGAGGACAGAGGGACCTTAGCCTTATCACAGGCAGCTTGCTGTATAAGCCCTTGATGATCAGGGTGGGAGAAAAGGAATTCAGCTGATATTTTTTATCTGTTCTCTTGTCAATAGGAGGAATAGAGTTTGGGGTCTGGAGGAGCTTCATAGCATCCTTCTTAAAGAATTTATATACTGGAAGGAGGAGGGCTTTTGTGGGTGTTAAACCCATCATACTGAGGCACTCAATCTCCTCCTCATCTTCCACTTGCTGTGTTGTGTTGATGTCCAGAGCATCTGCCATTCTTCTTACAAAAGAAAAATGGGAGGAAAAATCCTCAGACACTCTGGGAGGAGAGCCAATTCTGCTCAGGAAACCGCTGGGGAATAGGTTCATCCTCCTCATAAATGTCATCATCCCTTTGAAATATTGTTGCTCTGGAGCAGGAGGCAACACAGAAGCAGCAACCTGGGGACCCTGGGGAGGGCAGGAGGCTGAGGGATGATGCTTGCAGAGCCTGGATAATTTTGAACGCCTGGGCTATGTCCTTGAGCCGGGTAGCATGATAGGTTGCTGCGCAGGAAGTCCCTGGTTTAGCAGGAGAGGGTTCTGCATGTTTGAGCTTCTTTAATTTCTTTGAGGAACTGAGAGTCAGCTGGTTCTTTCCTCTTTTTGCCCCTTTTTCGCCCGTATCAGGGGCAGGGGTAGAAGCACTTGTCAATTCAACCACAACAGACTGGGGTGTCAGCTGGTCAGAGCCTGAGGGACCCCTTGGAAACTTTTTGTGAAGCCTTTCAAGGCGTTTTTCAACAGTTTTTTCTGGGAATGTTTTGCATATTTCACATTCCTGGTCCAAATGAATTAAAACCCAGACAAGCTACACATAAGGTGTGCTTGTCTGCCTTGGCAAACACATCTCCACACTTCAAACAGTTTTTAAAACCAGGTTCACCGGTTCTCTTTTTAGGTTTCTCAGTCATGGTGAAATATAAAATGAAAAACCTCAACTGCTAATGCCAAAAGCTAATGCGGTTATTAAAACAGCTTAAAAAGCTTTTACTTTTTTTACTTTTTTTTTTTTTCGGTGCAGTTCAGGAACCGATAGGGAAACGATGGAACTGAGAAAGGAGATGAAATATGAACCGGTTCTGTAACCGATGAAAAGCGGTTACAAATAAAAACTTAAGGACCAAATTTAAATGAAAATGAATGGGTTCTTTAGTTAGAGAACCAAAAGAAAGTTACAATTAGCGTGGATCCCTCACGGTTATACCGAACCGCGAGGAACCGAGAAAACAATTTAAACAATAATAAACTATATAAAACTAACAAATTAGTAGAGGCAGTAAAAGAAATTAAAATATTTATGGTTTTAAACTTTTTCTTTCTTCTTCACGAAAGAGGCGACAGAGACTCCCGAGCGACCAGACTTTCAGGTGGAGAGAAAAATCTGAAGGGCTTAGAACACTACAGTTGGTAGAGGCTGTATTTGAAAGATGCTCATGTGCAAAGAATTCCATCATTTGCATGTGTTCCATCTCTCCGGGCAGTCCAACCCATCAGGATGGCTGCACAAAGTTATGAATGGTCTGAGCATTACTGGGATTAGAAAGGAGGGTTACTAGCGGGGTACCGCAGAGTTCAGTACTGGGACCGGTTCTTTTTAATGTCTTCATAAGTGATATTGCAGAGGAACTGGAAGGAAAAGTATGTCTCTTTGCAGACAACACAAAGATCTGCAACAGGGTTGATACACAAGATGGAGTGGAAAGGATGAGAAGGGACTTGGCAAGGTTGGAGGAATGGTCAAATGTATGGCAGCTCAGATTCAATGCAAAGAAGTGCAAGGTAATGCACATGGAAACAAAACCCAGGGAAAAGTACACAATGGGGGTGAGATACTGACAACAGTAAAATGGAAAGGGACCTGGGGTAATTATATCAGATGACCTAAAGGTGGGCAAGCAATGTGAGAAGGCAGGCAAGGCTGGGGGATACTGGGATGCATAGGAAGAGGCATCAATAGTAGAAAACAGGAAGTTGTTATCCCTCTGTACAGACACTTGGTGAGACCCCATCTGGAGTACTGTGTGCAGTTCTGGAGACCCCATCTCTGCAAAGACACAGACAGAGTGGAGGCTGTCCAGAGGAGGGCAGCAAAATGGTGCAGGTCTGCACCAGAAGACTATCGAAGAAAGACTAAAGGAGCTTAATATGTATACCCTTGAGGAAAGGGGGGGGACATGATAGATACTTTCAGGTACCTCAAGGGAATCAACAAAGTCCAAGAGGTAGCATCTTTCAGAAAAGAGATGTGCAGAACAAGAGGTACAATTTGAAGATAGAGGGGGACTGCCCAGAGATAATGTGAGGAAGTATTTTTCACAGGAGAGGTTGTGGATGCATGGAACAGCCTTCCTGAGGAGGTCGTGGAGTCAAGAACAGTGGAGAATTCAAGAATGCATGGGACAGACATAAGGCAGTCCTAGTGGGGGTAGGAGGAAGTAAGCTGTTGGTTAACTAGGATCTGCAGCTTATATGTTAGGTTGGAAAATGGGCAGACTAGGTGGGCCAAGCGGTCCTTTCTCTGCCGAAATTCTATGTTTCTATATTTACGGTGAGGCAGGCGGAATGGATATATGCAGGTACGCTCCTGCATATCCAGAGCCATAGCCACTGGCAGGCCGGAGGAGGGCAGAAGGCTCTGCAGTGAGAGCATTCTGAACCTCTTGTACTCACCTAATAGGTTCAGGAACTGAGATCTAGGATAGGCCTAACTGCTCCTGTCTTTGGGACCAGAAAGAAGGGAATAGTAACCCATTCACTGTAGGGGAAGGGGGACAGGTTCTATTGCCTCTTTCAGCAACAGTGATGAGATCTCTACCTGGACCAGAAGAAGATGTTCCCGCGTGTACGACGACCTTTGGGGAAGGTAATGAGGTGGTTTCTGTAGAAACTCTATCGAGGTCCTTCTGCCGTTAGCTGGGCACCCATGATGTCTGGTTCCTCCCAGCCGGAAGGTGCAGGAAACCTCCCTCCTCACCTGGTTCCTCCGGGAAGCCCGGAGGCTGTGGGAGAGGGAAGGACAGGGGTGTGGGCAGCGCCACAGCTGAAGCACCCGCTGCTTTTTTGGGTGGAGGGGGCTTGGCAGCTGTGGGGGCCCAGCGTTTAGTGGCCCACTTTCCTGGAGGTTTCGCCTTTGGCTAATTCCGTCTGCGAAAGGGACGGCGCTGCAATTGATGGGGATGGTACATAGAGTCGACAGACTTTAGTGCCGTCCCCTTCTCCTGCAGATCGGTGATGATGTCCTTGACATCACCCCCCGAAGAGCACCGACCCCCGGAAGGGCACTTCCTGTATAGCGGACTGCACTTCCGGGACCAACCCTGACACACACAGCCAAGCATGGCGTCGTAAGCCTACGGCAAAAGCTGAGCTCCATCCAGCAGTGTCCACTACATCATAAGTTGCATGAAACATGTGTCGACTGGCCGAACGTCCAGAGCGGACGAGGTCAGTCAGTTCCTGCTTGACTTGAGAGTCTGGCAGGGAGTCCAATTTGGTTTCCACCTCAGTAAGAATCGCCTTCTGTAATCCCTCATGACCGATATAGTTCAGGGCCCTGATCCCCAGCGTGAAATAGCGAAATTCTTCTTGCCTATACTGGTCCAAAAGGCGATTCTTTATCAGGTGGCGACGAGCTAAGATGTTTTGGATTAGCTGTCCGCCATGACGGCGCTAATCACTACCGAGTCAGCTCGAGGGTGAGAATCTAAATAGTCAACACCCTCAGGAGCCTGGTATAGCCTGTTCGACTTCCGGGAGAGGGCTAATGCCAACAGTTGTTTCCAAATAGTGGTAACAAGGTGGGCATGAGCTCGATCCAGGGTAGCACCAAGGTGGGAGCTGTCTGCAGGCAGATCCAGATGCTCAGCGAGTTTCACCGCTGTGGATCTGGCTCCAAGGATGCCACTATGCACTGCCTGGATTTTGCATAGTAGCTCGCGGAAAGAAGGATCCTCTGGAGGAGACCGGAGGAGTCCTTGGCCTGGGTTTTGACGGAGAGCGTGGCTCGTCATTCGCTCCTTCTCGGAGCAGCCGCCGAGGCGCCCGAGGAGTGAAGAGGAAGAGGAAGAAAATAAGAAGACTCCCTCTCCCATCTAGGGGGAGGAACGGACCCTTTGGGAAGCCCTCGAGGAAGCGTGTCCTGCTCCACTCTGGACCCAGAGGGTTAAGCCCTGGTGTCCACAGGAGGGGAGGGAGTTTGTCATCGTGGACGTACGGGGACCGGGTACGGCACAGTCGTCAGAAGACGACTCTCCACCTCTCTGGTGAGCTGAGCCTTGGCCTCAGCCCACCAGGAGGCCAGAGTTCCTGCAACCACCGCGCTGGGGGCGTGTGGAGGAGGAGAGGGGGATAAGGTATGGGTTATACCCATAAGGCGTAGTATCCATAACCTGACGGCGGAAGCCCGGTGTCGGGTATTGTGGCGCCGGGTACTGCGGCATCGGATAGACTGGCATCGGGTACTGTGGCGTCGGATACTGCGGTCCCGGGTATGACGGCGTTGGGTACCCGGGAGCCGGGGGAGCTGCCGGAGCAGACGGCCCAGCAGGAGGCCCCACGGGGGGATCTGGAGCAGAAGGCCCGGAGGGCAGAGGGCCCAACGTCGGGGCAGCATCCGGGAGCGGGATGTCGCCCGGAGTCGGCAATAGCGGCCGTGACGTGCCGGGTGCCGAGGGTGCCAGCTTAGGCCGTCCGGGAGCCGGCGATCAGATCAGCAGGTGGACCATCTGAAGGAGGCAGAACAGGGACCTCAGTGTCGCCTGGGGATGGAGGGGAGAAATTCCCGAGGTCAGGCTGAGGAGACTCAGGGTCCCCGGAGGGCAGCGAAGGCTGCAGGGAGCCGGGAACGACAGACGTGGGAGGGTTCGGCGTTGGCTCTGCTGCTGTGAGGACGTCGGGCGAACCGACGTGCAGCTTATCAGCGGGATCTGGGCGGCGCCAGAGGAGCCGACGTCCGACTTAATGGACCCTTCACTGGAAGCAGGCTGTGAAGAAGGGGCGGCCTGGTCTGGTGGAATGGGGCCGCGCGCCGCTCCAAAGGGTCGGGCGACTTACCGACCTTCTCCGTGCGGACATCGGAGGAGCCGACGTCCGGCCTATCGGAGCCACCCGCACCAGTAGGCCGTGAAGCCACGGCTTTACCAGGGGCGGAGGCCTCCAAAAGCCCAGAGGCGCCCGAAGGGCCCGAGAGCGAGACAGATGGACGGGCCAATGTTGCCTTAGAAGCCTTTAAGGTGGCCATCGAGGAGCGGTCCCCTGGGGGGGGACGTTACCTTTAACACGGAGACTCCAGAGGAAGTCACGGTGGGAGAGGAGCCCTTGTCCCGGTGCTTTTCTTTGTCCTTTTTCTTGAGTTAGCCTTCAGGGGAAGTTGATGCCTGCCGAAGCTTTTTGAGTTCTTTCTCCATGGAGCTCATCTTCGTTTTGAGAATGTGGGCTTCCAGGTAAGTAAGTAAGTAAATATTTATTTCTATAAGGCGCCCTTCCAAAGCTCAGGGCGCCTTTACAATATTCTTCATACAATATTAAAAAACATAATTATAAACAACATTAAATTCAAAACACAATCCAATATAATTCAAGTCACTAAAAATGCTTGGTTAAAAAGGAAGGTCTTTAAAGCTTTTTTTAAAGCTCTCCACAGTCAGGCTATTGCATATCTGGCAAGGCAGAGAATTCCACAGGGTAGGGGCCATAAAGGCAAATGTTCTTCCACCAGATATTTTTAAAGTTACCCTGGGAATCTCCAGCAATCCATCCCTCACCAGAGGATCGGAGGGAGCGGGAAGGACAGTAAGAAGTCAGGAGTTCTTTTCAGGTAGCGAGGTCCCAAACCGTAGGGGCTTTATAGGTCATCAACATGACCTTGAAAGTGATCCGCCACTGTACAGGCAGCCAGCAAATCGCAGCACAGGTGTTGCGTATGGTTGACCTCGGCTTCAGTCATCAACCCAGCTGCCGCTGCTGCACCAGCCGAGCTGCTAGATATCCACTCCCGCAGTCTTAGATAAGGCGCAGGAATCAAGATGATTGGCAACAAAGGCGGGACCAGGGTAGGAAGATCCTCTGATGGAATCAAGTGTTTCACCCAGCTATATTCCTTAGATGAAAAAGGATGATTTAACTACGGCTGACATCTGGAGCCTCAGGCCGGTTAGCCTCATCAAATATAACACCAAGGTTACGCACCTGACCAGATGTCATGAGTGGGGTTCCTCCCACAAATAAACCTGTGGATTTTCCCGCCCATGGACTTGATATCCTCATCCCCGGTTCCACCACCAATACCTCTGTTTTTCCCGGGTTCAACTTCAGCCAATTGGTACTCATCCAATTCTGTATCTCCAGGAGGCAGTTGTTAAACAATGTTCTTGACTCAGACTCCTGCTCGGGCACAAAAGACATATAGAGTTGAGAATCATTGGCATAGCAATGAAAACTCAAACCAAAATGTCTTATAATGTCCCCTAATAGAAGCATGTACATCGCAAATAACATGGGGGACAACACCAAAACCTGTGGCACTCCACAGTGTAGGCAGCGAGAGGTTGAGGAATAAATCCCCGACACTACTCTCTGAGTCCTACCCTGCAGAAAAGATTTAAACCAACTGTGGACCACCCCCCTTAGTCCACAGAGAAACCACAGGCGTTCGAGCAGCACCCCATGATCCATGGTGTCAAATGCTGCTGAAAGATCGAGGAGAACCAAGATAGAACGAGTTCTCTGATCTCTTGCCATCAGGAGATCATACAGTACCCGAACAAGAGCCGTCTCAGTACTATGCCGTTTCCTGAAGCCAGACTGGAGAGGGTCATAGATAATGTGGATGTTTAAATGATCTTCCAGCTGCAAGGCGACCACCTTCTCGATAATCTTCCCCAAAAAGGGAAGATTCGAGATCGGTCTGTAGTTTCCTGGGCAGTCGGGATCAAGGGAGGGCTTTTTCAGGAGGGGACGTACTATTGCCTCCTTCAAAGGATCAGGAAAGATCCCTCTCTCCAATGATGCCACTACTATCCCAGTAAGGATCAGGCCAATAACCTCTACACACCCCACAAGTAGGTGAATAGGGCCCGGATCCAAACCACAGCAAGTTGGATGCAAAGTCTGGACAATTCTCACTATGTCCATGACTACCGGTTGACTGAACGTGAACCAAGTCAAATGGGTATTTGTGTCCCTCGATTGATCACTGCAAGACCCAATGGGGAGGCCCTGGCTGATCTCACCTCTGATAGCAGACACCTTATCAGTAAAGAACGTCGCAAACTCCTCACACTGTAACTGTGATAATGCTCGACCAGCATGAAGACAGACTGGATTGCACAGTCTGTCCACAGTCCGGAAGAGCTGGGCCGGTCTATTCTTTGTTGTAGCAATCTCCCTGGACAGGAACTCTGCCTTGTTATGGGAGATTGCTAACTGGTTGATTTTATAATGCTCTAGCAGTCTAAACCTGTCAACTTCCAGGTGAGTCTTCCGCCAATGTCTCTCCAATCTTCGGCCCTTTCTCTTCAACCGACGGATCTCCGTGGTAAACCACAGGGCCCCAGGGTGAAGAGTACAGGGGCAAACACGGAAAGGAGCAATGACATCCAGGGCCCTCACAACTGCCCTATTATAGGCCAGCACTAAAGACCCTGGGTCCATGCTATCCATTGGAAATTCCGAGAAGTCAAGCTCCGTCATTAGGCCTTCTGAGGTAACTCCTCTCAAAGGACGGAACTGTACTATCTCCTTAGGGGCAGGCCTCTTTCGCGGGGCCGCAAAACTGAACCTCAGGGCATGATGGTCAGACCAACTGATGGGCTCCACCTCCACATCAGAGACTTCCATCCCCAGATGGAATATCAAGTCCAATGAATGTCCCCCCGGTGGGTTGCAGTGGTAGTAACCCGTGTCAGGCCCAACGAATCAGTCAATTGGAGGAGGTTTTGCCCAAAAAGCGCGAGTTCATCGTCGACCCAGGCATTGAAATCCCCCAGAATTAACCATCGGGGGGATTCCAAAACCCTCTCGGCGATGAAATCCGCCACCTCCCTCAGGAATTCTCTCCCATCAGCTGGTGGACGATAAATGAGAAGTATCCTGAAGCCTGCACCTGCACCCACAATACATTCAAAGGAGTTGGTATACCCAACCGGCACCCCCCTGAGGTCCAGTTCCTGTCTAAAACAGACTGCAACTCCCCTGCCCCTACGGTCCACTCTCGGGCGGTGAATCACCGAGAACCTGTCTGGAACCGCGGACCCCAAAATGGGGCCCGCATTTTCATCAAGCCAGGTCTCGGTGATGCAAGCTAAGTCCGCAGATGCAACAAGATCTGCCACTAAAGCAGTCTTGTTTCTGATAGACCTGGCATTGCTTAACACCGCCCGAAAGGGACGAGACTCCAAGGATGACTCCGCTTCCTGCCTGACCAAGTCAGTGCCCTGGGTATGGACGCAAGATACGATGGACCTCGCTCCTGCATCCATTTTGCCCCAGGGCGCCTCCTGGTTCTAACTGTTCCTATCCGCCCACTCTTTTCCCATCCCCCCCAAGAGTTCCAGGATCTCCTATTCCCACCACTCCTACGTCTCACAATGCCGAATATTCGGCATTTCCTATACACTTCTGAGGGAAGTGCGGGACATTCAAAAGGTCGGAGATCCTTCAGTCTTGAGGGGGAGTACCGCCTGACTGTGCTTTCATCAACCCAACACATTAAAACCTATTGATACTACTAAAATAACACTTTAATAATACACCCCCTAATCAACTATTACCAAAAAACAAAAAAACACTCTCTGATGAAAACTCCACCACTTTCTCTCACAAAGTAGGGGAAAAGAGAGGAAAATTTACAAATCCCACCCACTGTCTCTCACACAGAGGGGGGAATAATATAAATTTTCAAACTTAATACTTATTTAAACTAACATAAAACTAAACTAAAAATAAATAAATTATAAAGTTAAAATGTTCAATCAACAAAGTCACTTAACAGTCTTGGTCAGTCCAACAACTTTATCATTTCAGAAAAGGCTCACATCTCAGGGAGCCATGAATGTAAATTAGTCCTTCCTGTGGGCTCTCACTTCCACAGAGAACCAAAAGCAGTCATGTATCCCAGCATGGTTCTGAGAGGGAATCTCTAGTGCAATTTATTACTTACTCTTAATAAATTCAAGTAAAAACATACAGACTTGCTATTATTTCTTCCATGCAGATTCAAATATTTACTTACTTACTTACTTTTTGAGAATGTGGGCTTCCAGGGACTGCTGCCGCCTTCTCCGGGTGGTCGCACTAAAACTAAGGCAGTGCTGGCACTTCTCTACTGGATGGTCAGGGCCTAGGCAAAAAAGGCACAGGGAATGGCTGTCCTTGTGCGGGAGCTGGGCGCCGCACGAGTCACACTTGTTTTTGTGCTGGGAGGGTGTAGCGGATGACATATACCGATGAATAACTGACGTCATATAGGAAAAAAGCAAAAATACTCAGTAAAAGAACCGACGAAGGAGCCTGATGAGCAAGGAACTTTTCTGTGAGGCGCTGGCATGAGCTAATGGCGGGAAAGAACTGGAAGGCATGCGTGAGGGACTGCCCCTTTATACCGATGTCTCCTGACGCCGGTCACCTGACGTGGGGGCGGTCCCTCGCCAGAGACTGCTAGCTAGAAATTTTTACATGAGGTCCCGCTCGCAGCGCCAGTCCTTTATGTAATTACCTACCGCAAGAGCCCTCTCGAAGTAAGATCAGCACTTTCCAAGACAAGTAGCGCAGGTCACAACTTGCGGCCAGTCCAAAGGGAGGCAAAGTAGATTTCTCTAGAATGAAATTCAGATCCCACGGGGGGAACCGGGTTCCTGACCGAGGTTTCAAGTGGAGAATCCCTTTCAAAATGGTACAGGAAACCTCCAACTGAGCCATAGCCTTGCCTTCCACTTGGGTGTGGTAGGCGGATATAGCAGACAAGTGGACCTTCAGCGACGAGCAGCTGAGTCCAAGGTCGGAGAGGTGCAAAAGATACTCCAGAACCTGTGGAACAGGGCATGAAAAAGGGTCCCACCCCTTGGAGGCAGCCCACATACAGAACCTTTTCCATTTCATAACATATGTGGTTCCCATGGATGGCTTTCTGGCCTCCATTAGGATCTGAGCAACTCTGGAAGAGACTCTGTAGCATGATATTGCTATGACAGAAGACGCCACGCATGAAGGTGAAAGGACTTCTGGCCTGCGTGATCCAGCATGCCCCGCTCCTGGGTCAGAAGGTTCTGGCAGATGGATAGAGGCACCAGGGACTCCACTGCCAACTGCTGGAGTAGTGCACTGCTGTAAGCTGAAGCTGGAATGCCCAATTCCACACACGCATCATCTCTCGTAACAGGGGGTGTGACTGTGTGCCTCCCTGCTTGTTGAGATACTAGACCACATACCTATTGTCCAGCTGGACCAGGAGTGGACCTGGGAGAAGAAGAGGCTGAAAGGCCTTAAGGGCGTAAAGTACTGCACCCACCTCCAGCACACTGGTGTGTAGAAAGAGCTCCCGCTGAGACCAGGATCCCTGGGTGCTGTGATCCTCCAAGTGGGCACCCTAGCCCTGACCAGAAGTGTCTGTGGTCAGGGCTTGGGTCGGGTGGGGACCGGAAAGGCATCCCTCTGCAGAGGTTGTCCAGGTTCTGTCACCAGAGGAGATCCTGCCGCATGGGCAAGATATCAGCACCCTGTGATCCACATTGTCCCGACCTCTGGTCCCACTGAACTCTGCGTGTCCACTGCGTAATTTGCATGTGGAGCCTGGCTAGAGGGATGGATGCTGCGATAAGACCTAGGAGGTGCAGAACCGACCTGGCCATAGACCAGCAGCTGGAGGCCACTAACCTGGCCTGCTGCTGCAAGGTTTCTGCCCTGCCCAAGGGAAGGAAAGCCTGACCCTGGGCTGTATCCAGCACTGCCCCAATAAACTGGAGGCGCCTGGAGGCTGTAAGGTGAGACTTGGGGTAGTTCACTGTAATCCCTACCTGACAGAAGAGATCCAGGGTTTACAGAGAGGCTTCCAGGCTGTCCTTCGGAGCAGCCGTAAGGAGCCAGTGGTCCAGGTATGGGAACACAAAGAGCCCTTGGCACCGCAAAACCGCCACCACCACCACTAGGCACTTGGCAAACACCCTGGGTGCTGAGGCAAGGCCAAAGGGGAGGGCCTTGAACTGAATGTGCTCCCCATGGAAAGCAAACCTGAGAAAGCGGTGGTGGGGTGGAAAGATGGGTATGTGCAGGTAAGCATCCTGCATGGCCAGGGCGCTGAGCCAGTGTCCCTGCTGCAGTAGGGGCAGCAGGCCCATAAGGGTCAGCATGCAAAATCGTTTATACTCTATGTACAGATTGAGCTTGCTGAGGTCAGGTATGGGCCAAAGGTGGCCTGGCTTTTTGGGCACTAGGAAGAAGTGGGAGAAGTACCCCCTTTCCAGTTGGCCCTGAGAAATGGGCTCTACTGCAGATTTTTTTTTTTTTTTTTTTTAAATACGGATTTTTATCCTCCTCCTGAGCCCTGGCAGGGGCTGTGGTCCTCCAAAGGAGGAACTCTCTCTCTTGGGTCCCGCCACGTCGCATTTTTAGCTGACCCCGGTATTTCCCCCACGGCTTGCCCCCGTGGCGGGGCCAGGAAGGTGGTGCCCCCACCCTGGACACCCAATCTAGAACCCGGAGTTGGCTCGCGGCATGGCAGACTGTCGTGGGGCCCTCCCAGGCTCATTTTTCCTCCTGTTTTTCTCCCAATCCCACCCCCCACCGACGTTACATCAGCGTGAGTTTCCCAACTTGTACTGCCCTCCAGTCACTACCAGAGGGCAATCAACGAGCGGGATGACGGGAGACCCTCTCCCAAGAGAGGAGAGCAGTCCTCCACATGCTTAATCTTCTCTCCCCCTGACGACCCCCAGGGCTCGTTTCCTGAACTTGGGTCGCTGGCATGACATGAGGTGTAGCGACCAGCGCCTCAACCTCCAGCGCCACTGGGCTGGCTTCTACTGCAGACTTTTGCAGTACAGCCCCGATCTCCTCTCTGATGAGAGGAATGTGACCTTTCGGGTAGTGAGAGTGACCTGGCAGATTTTCTGGAGGTCTCTCTATGAATTCTAGGATGTAGCCTCGAGCTATCAGCTGAAGAATCCATGAGTCTGCCATAATTGCTTCCCACCTAGGTAGGTGACTGGCGAATCTGCCCCGTACTGGCTCCTCCGGAACTAGAGGCGGGTGAGGGGGTGGGCGGGCCGCGAGTCAAAAGGCAAAGGGAGGGTGGGGGAGCCCCACCCCAGAAGCCCTCTGAGACTTGGCTGGAGGGGTGGCAGTGGCTGGGGAGGCCCGGCATTTGCCCTGACACTTGGCGGGTTGGGGCTTAAACTGATGTCACTGCTGCTGGTGATGAAAGGGCTGTCGTGGCTTGGTACTGGGACGATACATGGACTGGACCGAGCGTAGCGCTTTGTCGCTTTCCTGAGGCTCCGTCAAGAGGTCCTTAACATCGGCCCCGAAGAGGACTGGGCCACACAAAGGGGCATTCAGGATCGAGGATTGCACATCCTGAGCGAATCCTAACACCAGAAGCCAGGCATGCCTGTGAAGGCAGACTGCTGTGGCAGTGCTTCGAGTCGAGGCATCAGCTGCATCATATGAGGCATGCAGGTTATGATGCCAAGCAATCTCTGCCGTCCTCACGGACTGCTCGATCTTGGCCTCTGAGTCAGGCAAGGCCTCAAACTCTGACTTGAGTTGTCCCGGGAGTGCTTTCTGATAGCAGACCATGTGGGCAACATAATTCAGAGCCCTTAGTGCCAAGGTGGAGGATGAACAGACTTTGCGTCCTAACTGATCCAGCTGCCTCGACCCCTGTTCATGTGCTTGGGCTTGTAGGACTGGTTATGGGCCACATTTATCACCAAGGAATCAGCCTTAGGTTGGGTACTGAGATGGTCCTTGCTCTCCAAGGTATGGTATATCCTGTCCGCCTTCTTAGAGATGGAGGTTACAGACGACGGCTGTTGCCAAATTGTGGAGGCAAGGTCGTCGTGAGGCCCGATCCATGGAGGGATCAAAAGAGGTGTCAACACTGGGAGGTCAAGGTGCTCTGTCAGCTGCCTACGCTAAGGGTCCTGTTCCTCAGTCTTCCACCAGTTGGCCTCTTGAATATTCTTGAGGATCTCTGTGAAAGAAGGCTCCTCATGGAGAAACTTGGGAATCTCCTTGGGAGCAGATTCATCCGGGGGTAGAGATTCATAGCCCGAGGAAGAGGAACTGGACTCAGAGTCCAACAATGGGTTAGCATCCAGGGACAATGCCCCATGACAGGGAACCTCCTTCTGAAGAACTACCTGCCTATCTCCATGCCCCTCCACAATGGAAGCAGCTACAGCATGACCAGAAGAGGGGGGCCAGGACTCTGCCAGGGACAAAGACCGGGAAGTAGGAGTAGGCCGGGCCAGCATAGAGACCATGACCGGTTAGCGATGGCCCAGTTCTGAGACCAGCAGAGCCTTGGTTTTGTTCCACCATGACTCAAACAGAGCCTAATAGTCCACCTGTGGTTGTGGGTTAACTGGTGGAGGAGGCTGGAAGAATGGATGGTAACTCATCAAAGCATGACCTGGCATCGGGTAATCTGACACCGGGTATCCAGGGATATGATACATAGGTGAAGGATAGCCTGGCATGTGTTGGGTACCCCAGCGTGTGGATACCCTGGCGTAGGGTAAAGCAGCGTGGGATAACCCGGCGTCAGATAGCCAGGAGCAGGACCGACCACGGTGCTGATGGACCAGATGGCGGAGCTGAAAGGTCCTGGCTGAGGCCCCGAGGGTACACCTGAAGGACCTGGTAAGATGGGGTCCAATGGCAGCCCTTCAGGAGGGAAGGCCGGCGTCGATCCGGAAGGGTCAGCAGGTCCTTCTGGAGTCTGGGAAGGCGCAGAAGGCCCAGACAGAGGGGTCTGGAAGGTGAGATCTGAGGGATCTCCTGGAAGACCAGGCGTGGGGATCTCCGGCGTCGGATTCTGGCGCTGGCCTGTCATCAGGGTCAGTGGGCGTCCGGTCCTCTGGTTCTGGGGGAAGATCCAGAGGCTCCACCATAAGCGACGGAGAAGGGCCTCGGTGGGGGGGATCCTTCCTGGGCAGCTGCGGCTTTTGCGGCAGCTGGTGCTGGTCAGGAAGACCAACATCAGACCCCGAATCCAGGCTGAGTGCTCGCTGGAGGCACCGGCGACAGACATACCAGCCGACCCACTTGGCTCAGACCCAGGAGTTTTCAAGGGCCTAAGAGTGGGATTTTGCTCCAAATCCCCGGAAGCCCCCGTCTGAACCATGACCAGCTCAGGCGGGGGAGACAAAGTCTGCTCCATGGCAGGAGGAGCAAGTTTGTTTGGAGGGGTGCCCTACTTGCTGGAAGAGGGCCACTCATTGGCTGCGGTCCCCAAGGGGAGCCGCGGCTTGGAAGAAGACCAATTCCGGTCCTGATGCTTTTCTTTTTCCCTGTTCTTCTTCTGTTTGTGGGATGAAGCTCTTCTCATCTGCTGCAGCTCCTTCTCTATGGAAGCTAGTTTTTGTTTTAAAAGATGAGCTTTCAGGGCTTGCTGACAGCGTTTCCGTGTGGCCTGGTTAAATTTCTGGCAGGTCTCACAGCCCTCGGTGTCATGATCATGCCCCAGGCACAGGAGACATGAAGTATGGCTGTCCTTCTCTGGGATCTGCTTGCCGCAGGAGCACTTGTTATGGTGAGCTTCGTAAGAGGTTGGAGAAAACATGCAATCCGATGAATATTTTTGATGAAAAAACAAGAAAAAATAAAAGAAATACTTATCGAAAATGGTGGTTGACTGTAGCAGCATTCCACGAGGTCCGACATGCATAGGTCCACAGCGGGAAAGAACAGGAGGGCGTGCGTGGGACCGCCCACTAAATAGCGTCGGGCTAACGTCGACCACGTGACGCCAGGTGGGCAGTCCCCACCAGACACTGCTAGCTAACGTTTCAGTGTGGTCCTAGCGCCTGGTGGCTCAGTCTTATCTGTTATTGCCTACTGCAAGAGCCCTCTCGAAGGAAGATCTCCCGTTCCGGGGAGACCTCTGGTTCAATCACTTCCCCATCATCCTCCTCTTCATCTTCCTCCCCCCTTTCATAAAAATGTTTTGCCCCCTGGGAAAGGATACTGAGGCTTGGGATGGCACCTGAGGAACCAGGGGTACCACCAAAGGCCCCACAGACTGCAGGGCCTGGAGAGCCTTGGCTATGTCCTCCGCAGAGGGAAAGCTTGATTTGTCCACTGAGAGCTCCCTCGCTTCTTCAGCAGGAGGTGCAGAGACATGCTATTCTTTCTGTTTTTTCATAGCGGGAACTGGGTCCAAACCCTGCTCCGTGGACCTCTTGTGCTTTTCAGAGTTCCGTTTTTCAAGGACCTTGGGATCCGAGGAATCCTGGGGAGGCCCTATCCTTGGATTTTGTATGAGAGGGCCCTTCCTCAGACCTTTTAGGGGACGTGGAAGTTGAGTGAGAGGCCATCTCAAGTCTTTTGACTCTTTTTTTACTGTTTTTGAGCAAAATTTACTGAAGAATTCACAGTCTGCAAAAATACGGCTAGGACCCAAACACTTTACGCACAAGTGAAGGCCATCTGCCCTGGTCAGGAGTTGTAAACAACTGGCACAACTGTTAAAACCTGTGGGTTCTGTTCTCTTTTTAGGCAGAACTGACATGCCAATTTGTCAGTTAGGTGAAAAATTCGGTTCCCTGAAGAAACGTACAAAAAATGTGGTCAGTTCCTATAGGACTAACCACCGCTAAAACAGCACAAAATCAGTTAGATTTAAACTTTAAAGAGAAAAAGATAAAAATTACATACCTACCGTAATTATGATCTTTCTGTGTATCTTCACCATTCATCACAGATGGGTACTGGCCGGAGATCAGGACCCCGCGGGAGCCATTTTTTTTTTTTTAAAGGATAGGCGGAGCCGACGCAGCATCGGCGCCGCCCTCGAGGCCGACGTACTACGTGGCGCTCAAGGATTAGCTGTTAGGCTGCGTCGACTCTGCCTGCCTACCAGTTCTGAGTCGCCGGAGAGGTAAGAGGAAGGGATGGAGGGTGGGACAAGAGAGTCCAAGGGACAGAAAAAGGAAGAGAAAAACTGAACTAAAAGGAGAAATAACGACTGAGAGGACAGCACAGAAGAAGTAAGACTAAGGGGATTGGGTAGGGGCCCCAATCTCTGGAAAAGGAAGAAGGGAGAAGGGGAGAGAATTTAGGAGAGAGTGAAAGGTAACATGATCCAGGACCCTTGTCCGTCACCAGACTGTATAGGCACTGCGGAGTAGCAAAGCTCATTTGCCAGAATTCAAGGCACAGAATAACTGGCAATACCCCAAAAAGCAGAGTCGGCTATTCTGGAGAAGGACAGGTACAGGACTCAGTACTCTCTGTAAAGATATTTGGTGAAAAAAGGAAATTCCTCTTTTTTTTTTTTTTAAAAAGTTAGATGGATAACAGAAGGAGTGCAACCACTAACTCTCACCCGTAGGAGTGAAGATAATGTAGAAGAAAAGCATTCGAACTGTACCCCTTAGGAAGAAAAACCACTCTCGTGTGTCCCACCTTATCCCACTCAGAAAAAGAGGGTAAGCACAGAGGAGCAGGATCCAGAGACTGAAGCCCCAGGGATGGCCATGATGGGATGAGATGAATGGTGAAGATACACAGAAAGACTACAATACGGCAGGTACGCACTTTTATATCATATCTGTGTCAATCTTCACCATTCATCACAGATGGGAGAGTACCAAGCCCCCCGAAGGGGGTTGATTCATTGCACCCTAAGGGACAGAGTCCCTTAGCCCTCAGTGGGTGACACACTAAGGGAGGGAACCTTCTGGGCCTGAAGAGGCCCGAGAGTGGGAAGAGCGAGACGGGGTACCCCCAGAGGGGGAAGGAAGTTGCCCCGACAAACGCCGTCCTCGCCCTACGGAAAGAGATAGGTTCCTGGTGAGCTGGAGCAAATCACCCCACGCCGGGCCAAGAGTGACAACCGAAAGGTGCTTCACCGCCGATCTCCTGGTGCAGATCGCCGTCCCTACGACCTTGGTAGTTACCTCACTGGCGTCGTAAGATGCCCTTGCTTGGTGCCTTGCTAGCTCCAGGCCACGTGCAGAGAGTGCGATGGCTTGCCTGGTTTGCTCCGAGTCAGGTAAAGCAGCTAGGATCTGACCTAGCGCTGACCACAAGAACCTGTTGTAGGCTGCATAGTGGGCCTGATGAGCAGAGATGGAGAGAAGCAACCGTGCCGAGTAGAAAGTCCTCCTCCTTCAGAAGTCAAAATCCAAGGAGTCTTGAGCTGGGGGCCGGTCACGGTGGAGGGCGCGAAGCCCATCAGGGGTGTCCAGGTGCGTCAATCCGGACTGCGGATGAGGCATAGAACCTGGAGACTCGACTCCGGGGGAGTGCAATACCTCTGGCTGAGGTCTCTAGGGGCAGGTACTCCGGAGAAGGGCCTCTGCCAGAAACGCATGGACGCCTCCCAAAAGGGAGCAGGCCAGGGCCGCACCACAGGGTGGCCGCACCGAACGCTTAGAAAGGCATGCGCCGCATGCTCAGGATTGCTCACAGACAGGGAGAAAGGTGAAGGTCCTCCATCATCCTCACGAGGAAACGCTGATACCGGAGAGATCAGTGGCAGGAGAGATATGGACAGATGGTCCTTCCCCAGAAGAGGGGATGAGGAGCTGGAGGTCACCATGCGCTCCAGAGGGTGGCTGCTCGGGGGAGGTTGAAAACCTGGCTGTCCATGGCCCTAACGTAGGCAGGAACCGAACAGCCACCGCTTCCTGAACTGCTCCCAGGTGAGAGGGCCTGGGACCAAGAATGCCTGGGAGCACTGGAGAATGCGCAGAGGGATAGGGGCAGAGCCGAGAGAAGAAATTGGCTGACCTCTGCCAGGGCTAGGGAGGGACCATGGACACCCGAGGAGGGTGTCCGAAGACTCCAGCCGACAGCTGTACAACCACATTGTACTAAGGCTGGCGCCCAGAAGAACCCCCCCAGTGAGGCGACCGGGCTGTATAGATCCAGAAGGACGGTCCCTGCCTCCAAAGAATGGGACCCTTCAAGGAACCGAAGGGGAAGGGCGGAGTCCGGATTTCGGCTTCGGCCCAGGGCCGAGGTGGACCTCAGAGAGGGGCCGACGCGTCACCCTACACCTCTCGACCCCTCAGAGTCCGAGAGGGTCCTGAACTTGAGAGGCCAGTCAGGGTAGCTGGCAGCTCTGGGCTGCCCTGAAGGGAGACCCAGGAGCAGCACCTCCCCTCCTGCAGACTTCCGGCGGGCCCCAAAGTTGGGCGATCAAGACACACTACGGGAGGGGTACCATCGCCGAGGGGTTGGCAACCTCCAAGGCCAGGTTGTATGGCAATGGTGGCATGCACCTTAGCCTGCTGGTCAGTACCACTGACCCCAACCTCGGCAGAACCTGACGCCCTCAGAAGGACTGGCTGTAGACTCCGCCGTTGAGATTCACCAGCTCATTCCTCCTGCAGACAACCCCTGGCGGTGTGATCGTTCGTCCGACCGTGAGCCCGACTCCAACGAGGTAGAGTCTGAGGCCCTAAGCCAAATGGTAGGAGGGCGAGGGAAGGCAACCTACCAAAAGGCCCAGTAGTCAAAGCAGTGGCCGAGGCGGCACCTGCGTGCTTTCCACAGTCGCAAGCCGGGCTGACAGAAGGTGGCAGGCAGCTCTGGCCAGCGTCCTGGAGCCAGGGTTGTGCTGTGCGCCGGTTGTCCACTGGCACCGGGCGGTACTCAGGAACGAGACGGCGCCTCAAGCAGTTCCAGCAACAGCCTCGGCGCTGACGACACCGCCAGGCCCAAAGCGGCGCCAACGGTCTAAGGTGGACCTGCACTGAACACGGCATCAAGAGCCTCGGCGCCGCGAGCGCACCGAGCACCAACGGCGCCGAGGGCGGCACCGACAGACGACCAAGGCCCCACGGCACTGCTTCAACCTCAGCGCCGCAAGACATGTGGCGAAGCGCGGCGCAATCCAGGGTCACGGGCGCTGTGAGTAGCGTTGGCGCTTTCACGGCGCTGAGAGACGAGTCGGCGCTTGACAGGGCCCATCGCACACGAACGGGCGCCAAGGCCCCGACGGCATCGAGGACGCAGCGACCTGGGCCTTCCTGACCGTGGGAGCGACACTGGGAGCCTTCACCCAAGGCGACTGCCATAGTAGCGCCCGCCCGCCTCCCGGAGGAAGCGAGACGGCCTCCTGCGCTGCGGAGGAGCCTCGCCAAGGCTAGGCTAAGAAGCCGAGGCTCCCTCCTCCTCGGTCCATACAGAACCGGGAGGGGACCCAGAGGAAAGACCGAGAGAGCATGGCTTGGCCCGACGAGTGCGAACCCTACCCCCAAAAGTCGACGGAGCTCGCCCTACTTTAAACACGCGCTGTTCTAGGACATGGCGGTCCATGGAGAAGCAGGCGTCGCACAAATCCATGTCGTGAAGCGGGCCAAGACACGCGAGACACCGGTCATGCTGGTCAGTAACGGAGTACTTGCGGCCGCACGGGCACCGACGCATAGGGGGCCACCCCGCCTTAGAAGGTTTCTTGCCCTCCGACCGCGACATGACCTACGGAAAAAAACACCAAAACAGACTTGACATCGCTATACTTTAAAATAAATGGAAAGATCTTACCAGCGACGTCGAGTGGAGGCAGAACTCAGAACTAGCAGGAGACCGACGGACTGTCGAACGAACAAACGCGAAAGGCTAAAGGCCTAAAAACTCTTCAAATTTCTTCAGATGGCTTCCCACGAGGCGACCTCGACGGCGGGAGACGAAGAACTGGTAGGCAGATGGAGTCGACGCAGCCTAACGGCTAATCCTCGAGCCGATGAGTACGTCGCCCGAGGGCGGCGCCGATGCTGCATCGGCTCCTTATCCTTTAAAAAAAAAAAAAAGGGCTCTGCGGGTCCTGATCTCCGCCAGTACCCTTCTGTGATGAATGGTGAAGACTGACACAGATAAGATCATCTCGTTTCCCCAGATGCGGAACCAAGATGACAAATTCACAGTCACTAATTTGACTAAGCTTTTAAAACTGTAACCAGAGTAAAAAAGACAGTAGGAAAAGAAATAATTGACAGAAAAAACAACTTAAAAACGAAGTTTCTCCAGTTCCAGGGAACCGAGATGGAATAGGAGAAACTGAAATAAAACACTAACTACAGAGTTTTAAATAATTGATTAGCAGTTTTTTTCTTGGGACTATACTAACTGTACAGAAAGTATTTATATAGATTTTCTAGAAGTGCTGTGTTTGTTACACAATGAGGCAAGAGCTATGCATTTTCACAAAGATTTAGCACTTTTATGAGCAAAACGCTAATCAATTTTTAGAGTTAAATAAATCCCTGAACTAATAGTACTACAATTAAATAAATAAATAAATAAAAACATTCTAGAGAAGAAAAATAAATGTTTTTTCAAACAAAAACACTGAAATAAAAGACTTGCAGCAAAGTTGTTGAGAGAGATCTTCGGGGCTTCTTGCAACTACAGGCGAAAAAATTAACCTGAGGGAAACTACCATTAGCAGCACCACCTAGAGACAGAGATTTTAACAATGTTCCAAGTTCCACTGCAATATTCCTTCATTTACATAAGTTCCAGTCTCCGCGGCAGCTGAAGTAAGCACAATGAGGGATTCCTGGGGTTTGAAATTATATTTTACACATCCAGGGCTGATCTTGCTGGGGCAATCAGATTCTGTGCCAATTCACCATTCACTCTTTCTGCCAGTGCCAAAACTGTGTTCCAAAATGCTTTCTGGTGCTGTGCTATATGTGCAGAATGAACTGCCTGCCGGATAAGCAGCGGGAGCTGTAGTATAAACCTTTTTGACCACAGCATCCACATTTTTATAGTCCTTTCTGTGCAGATAGAGTGAATTTTACTCTCTCACAGGCAGCAGCCTGGACTACTCTGTGATGATCAGAATGGGCATGCAGGTATTCTACTGCCTGCTTGCCACGTGATATTTTCTTTCGATTTTCTTATCTGTGGCCACAGCTGAGGTGGGTGCAGACATGATTTTTGATATGGCCTTCTCAAGTGGGTTATGTATGGGAAGTAGCATTCTTCTTGGCAGAGCTACTCCCAACATGTCCATAAAATCAGCATCCTCCATCTAGTGGGTGGAGGGGGAAGTTGAGAGTATCAACCACCAGTCTGACTAATGAGGAAAAAGATGAGTAGTTCTCATTATGCCTTGGAGAAGGTTTGAAATTTTGCTCAGGTGCATCCTCTAATTTCATGGGGTCGCCTTCCTCCATTTGTACATAAGAAAAAATTACTCACCTGTAGTAATCTTGTTCCTTCCAAAGGGATCCACTAATATTATTACTCTTGCAGTGCTCCCTTAAGCCAGCATTGCCCCAGAGAGAATAGAATGCTATGCTAACAATGGAATGCTTAGCTTGTGCATCTATTTTCAAACTGCCTACATTCTACCTCAGATTTCTTAGAAGCCTGCAAAGAAGCCATAACAATATGTGAATCACTATTTAAAAAATTATAGAAAAATAATGCCCAACTAGGCAAATAAATGAAAATTACGTTCCTACCGTAATTATGATCTTTCTGTGTATCTTCACCATTCATCACATTTGGGTTCATGGCCGGTGGTCATGACACCGCGGGAGCTTTTTTTTTTTTGGTAGGCGGAGCTGACGCACTATCGGCATCGACCTCGAGGTCGACGCATTGCGCAGGCACTCGTGGGTTGGGCTGTTAGCGCTGTCGCCTCCGCCTGCCTGCCAGTTCTGAGTCGCCGGATAGGTAAGAGGAAGGGAGTGGAGGGTGGGACAAGGAAGACCAAGGGACAGGAAAAAGGAAAAGATATAAAACTAAAAGGAGAAATAACGACTGAAAGAACAGAAAGAAAGAAGTCGGAAACTAAAGGGATTGGGAGGGGCCCCAATCTCTGGAAATAGAGGAGGGAGGTAGGGTGGGATAAAGAATTTACAAGGTAGGACGAGAGGGGAGAAGGTTAAACACATCCCAGACCCTGGTCCGTCTCCAGATTGTATAGGAACTGCAAGGAGTAGCCAATGGCTTCTTGCCAGACTTCAAGGCACAGAATGGCTGGCAAAAACTCATCTGAGCAGAATCGGCTATTCTGGAAGAAGGACAGGGCAAAGAGAATTAACACCCTCTCAAGGAAAGATTTTTGGTGAAAAGAGAAAAGGAGTTTTTTTTTTGTAATAAAGGATAGTCCAAAGGACAAGGAAAAATAAGATGGACGAGAACAAGGAGGAGGAGAGAACGGAGGGCAACTGCCAACTCCCACCCCACAGGGGTGGAGCTAACGCACTGGAGAAGGAGTGCCCCCCCATGCTGACCTATCTTCCCTATGTAAGTTCTGTTCACCCCACTCCTAACAAAGAAAGGAGGGGTGAGGTTGGGCACAGAGGGAGGTGGACCCAGAGACTGAGGCCCCAGGGAGATGGAGGGAGATTAGATGAATGGTGAAGATACACAGAAAGACTCACAATTACGGTAGGTAATGCACTTTCATATCTATCTGTGCCAATCTTCACCATTCATCACATCTGGGTGAGTGCCGAGCCCCCCCCCGAAGGAGGTTTTCTTTTACACCCTAAGGGACAAAGTCCTTTAGCTCTCAGTGGGTGACACACTAAGAGGGAGAACTTTCAGGGCCTGGAGAGGTCCGAGAGTGGGGGGAGTGAGATGGGACACCCCCGGAGGTGAAGGAAGTTGCCCCGACAAACGCCGTCTTGATCTACGGGAGAAGAGATAGGTTCATTGGTGAGTGGAGTTAATCACCCTACGCCGGGCCAAGGGTGACAACCGGGAAAGATGCAGCCATGCCGTCCAGATAGTGCAGATCGCTGTTCCTATGACCCTCATAGCTACCTCGCTGGCATCATAGGATGCCCTCGCTCGGTGGCTTGCTAGCTCCAGGCCACGCGCAGAGAGTGCAATGGCTTATCTGGTTTGCTCCATGTCAGGCAACGAGGCTAGGAGTTGACCTAGCCTGGACCACAAGAACCTGTCATAGGCTGCATAGTGGGCCTGATGTGCAGAAATGGAAAGCAACAACTGTGCCGAGTAGAAGCTCCTCCTCACCCCCAGAAGTCAAAACCGAGGAATCTTGATCTGGGGCCGGTCACGTGAAGGGCGCTCGAGCCCATCAGGAGTGTCCAACTGCATCAATCCGACTGCGATGAGGCATGGAACCTGGAGACCCGGGGGCAACACCGCTGGCAGAGATCCCAGGGGCAGGAACTCCAGAGAAGGGCCTCTGCCAGGAGCGCAACGACGCCCCGAAAGGGAGCAGACCAGGGGGGCACCACAAGGGTGGCCTCGCTGAAATCGCCTAGAAAGGCGTACGCTGAGTGCTCTGGATTGCTTACAGTGGAAGGGGTGAGGTGCAAGTCCTCCAACATCCTCACGAGGAAACGCTGATACTCAGTGAGATCAGCGGCTGGAGAGATGTGGACAGAAGGCTCCTCTCCCCCAGAAGAGGGTGACGAAGAGTTGGAGGGCACCGACTGCTCAGAGGGCGGCTGCTCGGGGGGAGGTTGAAAAATCTGTCTGTTCATTGCCCTAACGTAAGCTGGGAACCAAGCAGCCACAGCCCTGAACTTCTCCCAGGAGAGAGGCCCGCTAGGACCAAGGATGTCTGGGAGCGCAGGAGAATGTGGCTGAGAGATTGGGATAGAGCCGAGAAGAGATGTTGGCTGACCTCCGCCTGGGCCAAGGAGTGCACCAAGAGTACTCGAAGAAGAAGGTGCTCCAGAAGACTCCACAGCCGACAGATGAACAACCATTTCGGTACTGCCTTGGCTGTGCCCAGAAGAATCCCCCCTGTGAGGCGACAGGGGCCGTTTAGGTCCAGAAGGACAACCCCTACCTCAAAAGAATGGGGCTCTCTCAAAGAGACCGAGGAGGAAGAGTGGAGATCCGCACTACGGCTTCTTCCAGAGCCCAAGTGGGCCCCAGAAAAAGGTCACCATGCAGACCCCATGCCCCTTGACCCCTCGGAGTCTGAAATAGCCCTCCTCCTCAAGAGGGTCAGCCTAGGTAGCTGACAGCCCTGGCCAGCACCTGAGGGAGCTATCCAGGGCACAGTACCCTCCCCTCCTGTAGGAGTCCCGATCGGCCCCAAAGTTGGGCAATCCAGGCACACCATAGGCGGGGGTACCACTGCTGAGGGGTAAGTAAACCCACCAAGACCAGGCTGCAGAGCAGTGGTGGCCTGCACCACTGCCTGCTGGTCAGCACCCCTGACCCCAGTCTCAGCAGCCACCGACCCCACCTCAGAAGGGGGCTGACTCTGGCTTGTCGAGGACATTACAGGGCTGCCCACACCAACAGTCAACCCCAAGGAGTCAGACTGCTCGTCTGACTCAGAGTCCAACTCCGCTTCCCAAGAGGTAGAGGCCGAGGCCCTGTGCCAGACTGTAGGAGGGCACCCGGTGCCATCCTTGCCAAAAGGGGTGCCAGAGACCGAGACCACGCCCGAGCCAGTGCCCCCCACAGCACCGCGGGCGGTATCCGCGGAGGACATTGCCCCAGCCCGAACATCAACCCCAGAGTCAGAACCAGTCACGATGCTGTCCGGCCCCATGGCGCAGATGATGGCTCCGACGGTACCATCTGCGCCGCGGACAGTGCTGCCCGGCCCCACGACGTCGTGAATGGCGCTAAGGGCAGGGGCGGTGCAGACGATGGCGCCAACAGGTGGAATCCGAAGCCCCCATGGTGCTAAGCCCCAAGGAGGACGTGGCACCGTGCTCAACCTCGGCGCGAAGGTGAAAAGAGGACAAAGATGGCGCCGCTAGCAGTATCGGTGCTGACAGCAGCCACTGCGTCGAGCAACAAACTGGCACTGACAACGGCTCCATCAGAGCACATGGCGCCGTACGCAATGGCGCTGACCAATGGCGTCGATGACAGCGACCGCTCCAGGCCTGCGAACTGAGGGTCTGACACCAGGAGCTTCACCGGCGAAGGGCGATTGCCTTGGCAGCGCCTCCCGCCCACCCCTCAAAAGAAGCAGGACGGGCCTCCTGCATCAGAAGGAGCCTTTGCAACGGCCAGGTTACTAGAAGCTGAGGCTTCTCCTCCTCGGTCCATGTAGAACCGAGGGGACCTGGAGGAAAGGCAGCAGCATGTGGTTTGGCCCGACGAGCGCATCCAACTCCCAAAGTCGGCGGAGTCAGCCTACTTTCCACTCAAGGTTGTTTGATGACCCAGCGTCCATGGAGAAACAGGCGCTGTACAAATCCATGTCGTGAAGCGGGCCAAGACACGTAAGGCAACAGTTGTGCTGGTCAGTGACGGAAAATTTACGGCCGCAAGGGCACCGTCGCATGGGGCGCCATCCTGTCTTTGAAGTCTTCTTGCCCTCCAACCCAGACATGACCTATGAGAAAAAAAACACCAAAAACAGACTCGACCTCGCCAAGGACAAAAATAAATGGAAAGATCTTACCAAGTGACATCGAGTAAGGCAACTGGAAACGGCAGGAAAGGAGCCGACGGACAGCGGCACGGAGGAATAATAAGGCGAAAAGGTGAAACTGCATAGGCAGTAGGCCTCAAGTTCTGCAGAGCTTCCACACGAGGTGACCTCGATGTCGGGAGATGAGGAACTGGCAGTCAGGCAGAGTCGACAGCGCCTAACGGCCAACCCGCAAGCGCCACGCAATGCGTCGGCCTCGAGGGCGGTGCCGATGGTGCATTGGCTCCGCCACCAAAAAAAAAAAAAAAAAAGATCTCCCGCGAGGCCATAAACCCAAATGTGATGAATGGTGAAGACTGACACAGATAAGATCAACATTAACCAAAGGACTAGTATAAACAAATGCCCCCTTTTTTCTGAAGTCAGATATGCTTCAAAATTGTCAAATTTTATGTTTCTATCAACAGAGTTGATACACAAGATGGAGTGGAAAGGATGAGAAGGGACTTGGCAAGGTTGGAGGAATGGTCAAATGTATGGCAGCTCAGATTCAATGCAAAGAAGTGCAAGGTAATGCACATGGGAAACAAAAACCCAGGGGAAGTGTACACAATGGGGGGGTGAGATACTGACAACAGTAAAAATAGAAAGGGACCTGGGGGTAATTATATCAGATGACCTAAAGGTGGGCAAGCAATGTGAGAAGGCAGTAAGAAGGCTGGGGATACTGGGATGCATAGGAAGAGGCATCAATAGTAGAAAACAGGAAGTTGTTATCCCTCTGTACAGACAGTTGGTGAGACCCCATCTGGAGTACTGCGTCCAGTTCTGGAGACCCCATCTCCATAAAGACATAGACAGAGTGGAGGCTGTCAGAGGAGGCAACCAAAATGGTGCAGGGTCTGCACGGAAGAGTTTATATATGTACCCCTGAGGAAAGGGGGGGGGCATAATAGAAACTTTAAGTACATCAGTGGAATCAACAAAGTCCAAGAGGGTAGCATCTTTCAGAAAAAGAGATGTGCAAGAACAAGGGGACACAATTTGAAGATAGAGGGGGGACGGCTCAGGGACAATGTGAGGAAGTATTTTTTCACAGAGAGGGTGGTGGATGCATGGAACAGCCTTCCTGAGGAGGTTGTGGGGTCTAAAACTGTGGGAGCATTCAAGAATGCATTGGACAGACATAAGGCAGTTCTTGTGGAGGGTAGGAAGAAACAGGCTGTTGGTTAACTAGGATCTGCAGCTTATCCTGTAGGTAGGGAGGTGGGCAGACTGGGTGGGCAGGGCAGTCCTTGTTTGCCTTCGGAGTCTATGTTTCTATAGTTTTCTTTCAAGCAGGAGTACCTTTACCTACTTCCCCATAGGGGGGGAAGTTGTTGTCTGTCCTGCTTTTGATCTTTGGTATGAGTCATGTAATAACTCAGTGCTCTTTTTACATCCAAGCTTTGCAATCTACGCTCACCTGAGCTAGAGTGCTCAGTAAAGAAAACTGGCAATGTTATAGACTGGTTCAAATGGAAGTCAGAAACCACCTTGGGGAGGAACTTCCTATTAGTTCTCAACACTACCTTGTCCCTGTGGAAAGAAACATAGTCCTTTTCCACACAGGGGCCTAGCAGCTGCTTATCCTTCTGGCAGAAGTGATTGCTACCAGAAAAACTACCTTCCAGGTAAGAAATGTAAGCTCTGCAGATGCCATTGGCTCAAAGGGTGGAAGCATAAGCTGGGCAATGCAAATATTAAGGTCCCATGCTGGCACTGGTTCCCTGTGAGGGGGAAACGAATGAGAGAGCCCTTTAAAGAATCTTTTGAATATAGGGTTTGATGCCAGGGAGGTATCCTTTCTAGCTGAAAGGTATGCTGAAACTGAAGCCAGGTGCACCTTCAGAGTTGACTGCTGCAACCCCAGGGAGTGTAGGTGAGACAAAAAAATCAAGAAGGGTTGGGATCCAGGTCTGGGCTGGGACTATACCCTTGTCACTGCACCAAATGGAAAATCTTTTCCATTTTGAGGCATAGGTTTTCTTGGTGGAAGGCTTCCTGTAACCCTTAAGGACTTCTAAAACTGCTTCAGAGATTGGCAATCTGCATGTTTTAAGTCATTAAGAGCCAGGCCTTGCACTTGAGAGACCTGAGATTGAGGTACATTACCCTCTCCTGAAAGGAAGTCAGTAGATTGTACCTCTGAGGGAGGTGAATCGCTTTGCTCACAGACACTGAGAGCAGCAGGGAGTACCAAGGCTGTCTTGCCCAATCCGGGGCTACCAGAATCACTGAAGCTGGTTGTGACCTGAACTTGATGAGCACCCTAAGTATCAGAGGAAAAGGAGGAAAGGCATAGAGGTACCTGCCTGTCCAATCCAGAATCAGGGTATCCACTGGAACTGTCCCCTTCACTGGGGCCCTGCAGCAATGAAGAAGTAAGTGGTGATTTTGGTGGGAAGCAAAAAGGTCTATTTCTGGGGTCCCCCACCTCCTGAATAGAGCATTCACCACTTGTTTGTTCAATGCCCATACATGATGGGCCTGGTTTATCCTGCTCAAGGTATCTGCCAAGGTGTTGTCCTTGCCTGGCAGATGAATTGACTATAGAGAGGTATTTAGAGAGTAAGCAAGACTCCATATCTTCATTGCCTCTCTACACAGAGGAGTGGACCTTGTCCCTCCTTGTTTGTTGATGTAATACATTGTTGTGGTGTTGTCTGTTCTGACTTGTACCACCTTTCCCTGTATGAGATGAGAGAAACCCTGAAGGGCCAGATAAACAGCTCTCAACTCCAGCAGGTTTATGTGCAGGAGTGAGTCTGCACTATCCCAAGTACCGTGGATGGTGTGATCCCCTTAGTGAGCACCCCAACCAAGCAGGGAAGCATCGGTTGTGAGAACCAGGGAGGGAGGCTCCTGCAGAAATGGAACCCCTTCTCTTAAATTTTACGGTTCGCTCCACCATTGGAGGGCCTGTAGTAACGTTTGTGTGACTGGTACTGGCTTTGAGAGGGGGTTCCGCCTTTGGCACAAGTGTGCTCTCAGGTGGAACTGAATATCTCTCATCTGAAACCTAACTCCTATGACTGTGCTTGTTGCTGTAGCCATGTGCCCTAACAGTTGAAGAAACTGTTTTGCTGGCTTTGGCCTGCCCAGGGCAAATGAGCCTGCCTGAAGCTGAATGCTTTCTGCCCTATCCTGAGGGAGAAAAGCTCTTCCCACTACTGTATTCAGTTCTGCACCTATGAACTACAAAACATGCACAGGGGTCAGGACTTACTTTTTGGTACTGAGGAGGAATCCCAGGGAGAGCAGCATATCCTGGGTTACCTGAAGGTGGTCTGACGCCTGGTGGTGGGATTTCCCTATGATTAGCCAATAGTCCAGATAAGGAACAATTGTGACACCCAGTCTTCTGAGGTGTGCCACTGCTACTGCTATGCACTTGGTAAAGACCCTTCGTGCAGAGCTAAGGCCAAAGGGAAATGTTGAGAAATGGTAGTGGCCTGAAGGGAGTCTGAATCTGAGAAACTTTCTGTGCGACTCCCTTATGGGAATATGGAAATATGAGTCCTTTGGGTCCAAGGAGGTTAGCCAGTCCCCTTTTTGCAGAGTTGGCAAAATCATGGCAATTGTGACCATTTTGAACCGGGGCTTTACCAGGTGCCTGTTTAGCAGTTTGAGGTCTAGTATAGGCCACCACTCTCCATTCCTTTTTGTTGTTAGGAAATATCTGGAATAGAACTCTTGCTCTCTTTGGTTGTGGGGGACAGGCTCCATTGCTTTTGGCAGCAGTAGGGCCTGTTCCTCCTGCTCCAGTAGTTTTCTTTCTGAGAAGGGAGCTGGTGCAAAATGTTTTAACCTTGGAGGAGGAAGGGACTTGAAGCAAAAGGAGAGACCCTGACTCACTATTTCCAGGACCCACTTGTCTGTGGTTATTTTTAACCATTCCTGGAAACAGTGGTTGAGTTTGCCCCCTACAGGATGTGGAGAGGCAGCCTGAAGGGAAAAGTCAGGGGTTCTATTTTGCTTGCTGCAGAGGCTGAGCAGATTGGGATCCTCTCTGAGAACCCCTTCTACCTCTAGCTCCGTAAAACCCAGTATGCTGTGGTTGGTACTGCTGCTGGGAAACAGCCTGTACCTGAAAGGAATGCCTCCTAAAAGAGGACCTGCCCCTGCCTCCCCTAAAATAAGACAAAGCTGAAGTAGAGGGCCTGTCTCTGGTTGAGTTGCTCCTAAAAGTAGCTTCATATTCATCTTTTTTCATATATGCCTTAGTCTGGGCACCAAAAAGAAAGTGGCCTTCGACAGGAACGTCAATTGCCTTAGTTTGGGTGTCATGGGTGAGGTTGGTAGCCCTCAGCCAGGCAAATCTTCTTACAGCAATGGTACTAGCCATCCACCTTGCAGCTGCATTTCAGCTGCCATCTGAAATTGGCATTTGGAAGCCTCCAAGCCCAATTCTGCTGTTTCTAGTGGCTCTGACACTATTAAAGAGGGGTTAGCCTCAGCACTGTCCACTACTGACTGCCAGAGAGCTTTTGGATAAAGGGCTGCTTAGGCCTGGTAGCTGACTTGACGAATTGCCAGGGATGCCGAAAGGTACCCTTCTTTGCCATGCTGTCCACCTTTCTCGAATCCTTCTCAGGGGGATGAGAGGATAAGGGAGTTTATTTTTGCTTTCTCACAGGCAGCCTGATGTACAATATCCTGGTGGTCTGCATGATCAAAAAGAAACACAGCACCAGATCTTTCTAATTGATACTTCATGCCACACTTTTTGTCTGTGGGTGTGACTGTATTGGGAGCCTTTAGGATTTCTAAAACATCCTTCTTAAAGAATTTGTAGACAGGCAGAAGGAGCCTTTTTGAGGGTGTCAGCCCCATAAGCTCCATGTATTGTACCTCCTCTTCATCCTGGATCTCTTCAGCTGTTTGCAGATCCAGGGTCTCTGCCATTTTCTTAACAAAAGAAAAATGGGAAGAGAAATCCTCTGAGGGTCTGGAAGGGGAGCCAAAATCCTGTTCTGGTGACACCTCAGGTTCAATTCCCTCTTCATCTTGGTCATCCTCCTCATATGCCACTGTAGCAGTAGGCAAAAGAGGAGTAACAACAGTTGCTTTTTCAGCAGTAGTAATCACAGGCTGCTGAAGGGGTAATAAACTCTGCAGCATCTGGAATAAAGCGAAAGCCTGTGTCCAATCAGCAGGAGACGGAGCATTAACAGGAACCTGAGGGACCCCTTGAGGCATTTCAGACAGGGTGTCAGTGTGTTTGGTTTTAATTTTTTGCCAGGCACCGCGGAGTCAGCCGGTTGACTGCCTCTCTTGCCAGAGCCCTCACCCATATCAGGGGTGGATTTAGAGGCTCTGGAAGGAACAGTCTTAAAGGGGGTGGACTGGTTAGAGCCCATGGTCCCCTCCTCTAGTTATCTTTTAAGCCTCTCCCTGCATTTTTCCACTATCTTAACAGGGAAAGATTTACAAATATCACAGTCTTCACTGGAGTGCTGTTGCCCAAGGCAGATCAAGCAAAGATCATGTTTATCTGCCTTGGCAAACACCTCTGCACACTTCAAAGCAATTCCTGAACCCAGGTGGGTCCTGTTTTCTTTTCAGGCTTGTCTGACATTATAGAAAACAGGAACCAGTAACCGACCAAAAAATAGACTAAATTTAAATATTTGCGGTCGGTTTCAATAGAATAATGGTCAGTTCAGGAACCAATAAAGTGAAAAAAACTATCAGTTCTGATCGGATCTGGAACCGAGAAACCGCTGAGGATAACTGATAAACCTCAGTTTAAAAGCAGTTAAAATTAAATAAAATTAAAGAATAAAGTAACTGGAACCCTCTAAAAAGGTTCAGATTAAATAAAAAAAGAAGGCCAGTTGTCCCTCGGTTCAAAGGAACTGCAAAGAACCGACAAACAAGTTTAAATTTAAAACGAATGAGCTATAAAACACTAAAGAACAATGACGCTAGGCAGTAATGAAAAATAAAATAAAAATACTTAAGTTTTTTTGCTCTGTGCACTACAGGAATCTTGACTGACAGAGATCTCCAGGGCATCTGAACTTTGCAGCAGAGAGCAGAAATCTGAGGTAAATTGTAGGTAGTTGACACTGGGCAGTCTGAAAATAGATGCACAAGCTAAACATTCCATGATTAGCACAGCATTCTATTCTCTCTGGGGCAGTGCTGGCTTAAGGGAGCACTGCAAGAGTAATATTAATGGATTCCTGGGATTAGAATATTCTTCTTCCTTCTCCACAGAGGCAGACAGGCTGGAGTCTGAGCGGAGGTGGTTGGGGGGGTTGTGCAGGTTATCTTACTGAAATTTCCCATGGCCTAATCACCTAGAAAAATTGCCACATTTTTGACATGTCCTCTGATTAGGGCATTTTATCTGTGTCATCAACCTGCTCCTTCCTCCATTCAGGAGAAGCGACAATGACATTCTTCTCTTTAAATTTCTTTTTGGCAGTCCACTCTGAGGCTCTTTATTTATATTTTTGCCAACAATGGATTCAGGGATCTTCTTTTGGGATATCTCTGTCATCAGATCATGCCTATGGAACTCGGTCGTCAGGCATCAGGATCCCAAGGAGGCTTTTTCTGCAGCAGTCTATTAGGGGCCGCCCACACTGATGTGAGGCTCTGATGTCACACACCCTATAAAAGCAAATGCGGCCCCGCTCCCTCCTCCTTCCTTTCCCGCAGTTGACCATTTGTGCACGAACTCCACGGAAGCTTCGTCGCTCAGTTTGACCGACAAAACTACTTACTTTTTTTCCTTTATACTTGCCTTTGAATCACTTTAAGTGATTCTTTTGTTCTTTTATGTTGAGAACTAATCCCATGTTGGCTCGTTTCCATCACTGCCACTTCAGAAAGAAGATTCTTCAACCGACAAATATGAACTCTGTGTCTGCTGTCTTGGGCCTAGCCACAACATCCTCGCCTGTGAGTCCTGCCTGAAGTTTAACCTCACCACCCAGTGCCAACGCAAGAAAGCCCTGCAGAAGTTGCTCATGGAGCAACAGGCAGCCAGTGGAGAGCAGGGTTCTTCCGGTCTCCGCCCCCCCACACATCGCTGGCATCTTCTTCAAGCCCTCAGGCCACCAAGGCCTGGGACAAATCCTTGGGGAAACATTCCCGTCGAGACAAGGACTGACCTAACAACAGTTCCCCCATCAGCAATCCCGGCCCCAGTTGAATATCTCCTTCTCTTCTCCCGGGACTGCTCTGTCGGCCACTTCGGCGTTGGCGCCTTACTCCGTGTAGGCCTCTGCTGCTATCAGGCACCCCACTTAGGATTTTTCTTCCAGCTGTCAGAGAGCTGCAGAGAAGTCGTCGGCCACTGGATTGTTGGCCCCAGCCCTGCCATCGAGACCTCTCAAACATAGAGGTCCACAGACGCTGGGCCACCCACTACCACTATTGTTAGTGGTTCGTCGTCGGGAGCTGGGCTATGTGCCCCCTCCATCGACGTCTCTGTCGATGATGATTCCCTTTCCTATCGTCAACCTTATTGCTGTTCTTTCCTCCATCACCACGTCTGTCATTCAAAAGTTTGTTCCACGGCCTGGGTGGTAGTCGCCTACACCGTGGAGTGCTGCTTTGGTGTCGACGCCAGTCCGACCCGTTCGCCCCACGCCTTCCAGAGAGCTGTTGGTGCTCCAACCATCAGTTCCTGCTTCAGAGCAGGCCGATGTCGAGGAAGGATACCATCCTGACCTCATCCTCCCTGAGAAAGAGGATGAGGAATAAGACATTGAAGTGGACTCCTCTGATAGGTCCACTGTCTCCTCCAGGATTGAGGATTCAGTTAAACACACACCCAGGCCCCCCCCCCCCCTGGAGGACCCTCTTTCTTTAGCATTATGAAGCAGCTCTTTTCCATTATGGGGTTTCAGACTGAGGAAGAGGATGAAACAAGGAGGAATCTGGTGGACTTCTTGGAGATCCCAGAGTCTCCACCTAAAGCTATCCCTCCTCAGCTGCCAGCACTGAATGATGCTGCCACTGTGGGTGGCATAGGCCCAACCTGGTACCAACCATACCCAGAAAGGCTAAGCTTTTCCAGACACCTCAGGGGCTGGTCTTTCATGCTGCCCAGCCGGAAACTGACTCAGTAGTTATTAAGGCTGCTCATGACAGAACTAAGGCCCCCTAAGCAGCTTAGTTCCCTACTCCCTGACCGGGAGTCTAGGAGGCTAGACCTCTGGGGCAAGAGGACTTTTGCCTCTGCCACTCTGGGCCTTAGGACTGCCAATTACTTGGCTCATCTGCTTAAGTACCAGAATACCCTCTGGAGGAAGGGCAAAGCTGTTGCTCAGGCCCTCCCTGAGAGTTCCCAGAGACAAGGGCTTCTTAAAGTGCTCCAGGCCTCAGAAGATGTCTGTAAGCATCTCCTCAGAGGCACCTAGGATACTGCAGATACTACAGCCAGGGCAGCTAACTCTGGGATTTACATCAGAAGGCACTCCTGGCTTAGAGTTTCTGGCTTTGTGGCTGACGTCCAACAAAAGGTGTTGAATGCCTCTTTTGTGGATCACACACCTTTTGGGCCAGACGTGCAGGATATTATTATTAACCTGCAGGCCTCTGGTAGGGCTATTCGATCTGTCCACTCCCTTTACCATACCCAGCCCAGGAGTAGACCGAGGCCCTCCTTTCGTAACATCTCTCAAAAGTCTGATTCAGGAACCAGGCTCCAGGGCAAACGCAGACCCAGTTCTGCCTTGCCTGCCCTCTTCTCCAATTCTGGTTCTTCTGGAGAACAATCCAGAGGAGGCGGTGCAGCCCCAGTCACTGGTTCAACTTCAGTCCATCTCCTTGACAGAACCCCCTTCTCTTGTTCCAAGCCAGGAGTTGGTGGTCAGAGGTCAGTTCTCTCCCCATCTGTCTCAAAGGAGAATCATCACATCAGATGCTTGGACCCTGCAGATAATCAAACAAGGCCATGCTCTAGGGCTTCTAGAACAGTCTCCAGATGTTCCCCAGTCCCCACCTTTCATCCTCCAGACCACACAGAGGTGCTCAGGGAGGAGGTCCTCACCTGGTTGTGCAAGCGGGCCACAGAACCAGTGCCCAGGCAGCAAAGGAACAAGCAGTTCTACTCCAGGTTCTTCCTGGTTCCCAAAAGAACAGGGGACTTGAGGCCCATTCCAGACTTCAAGGAGCTGAACCTTTTTATTCAGCACAAAAAGTTCCAGATGGTCACTCTGCATGGCCTTCTTCCTCTGCTCAAGCAGAGCAACTGGCTATGCTCCCTCGATATGCAGGATGTCTATCTGCATATCATGGTTTGCCCCCGTCATAGGCGATACCTGTGGTTCTTGTTCCAGGGGGAGCATTACCAGTTCAGGGTACTGCCCTTTGGCTTATCATCTGCACCACATGTATTTACCAAATGCTTAGCAGCTGTAGCTGCAGCCCTTCGGCGTGAATGCCTTTATGTGTTCCCATACCTGGATGACTGGTTACTGAAAGCCTAGGTCAGGAGACTCCTGTTGTCGACTCTAGAATGCACACTGCAGTTGTTCCAGTCCTTGGGTATCACTGTCAATTGGCCAAAGTCTGTGCTGACCCTGCCTCAGTGGTTGCAGTACACAGAAGCAGTCCTGGACTCTACTCAGGGCAAGACCTTCCTCCTTCAAGATCAGACAGATCGCCTCATTGCCCAGGTGGTGGTTCAGAGCCAGCACGTCCCAGCCAGGATGTTCTTCAGACTACTAGGCATAATGGTCACAGCCATTGTTACGGTCCCTTTGACCAGGTTACACATGAGGATCCCACAGTGGACCCTCAAGGTTCAGTGGGATCAGCGCTCAGACGATCTAGAGCAGCTAGTCATAGATGCATAGACAGTGTCGGCAGATAAGGGCCTATGGCCCACCCAGTCTGCCCATTTGAGCTTGTAAGTTCAGTTTGTTTTCCTAGAAGTCTGTTTCCCCTTACCCCTGACCTCTAGAATTCCTTTATGTCTATCCCATGCATTCTTAAATCCCGTGATTGTTTCAGCCCCCACCACCTCCTCTGGCAGGGTGTTCCACTTGTCCACCACCCGTTCTGTGAAGAAATTCTTTCTCATGTTTCCTCTGAATCGTCCTCCCTCCAACTTCATCCCATGCCCTCTAGTCCTGGAACATCTTTTCGCTTAAAAATAGTGTTTTCCTGCACCCTGTTCCTCCCTGTAAGATACTTGTATGCCTCATCATATCCCTTTCTCCCTCCTCTCCTCCAGGGAGTACATGTTCAGTTCCTTCAACCTGTCTTCATAGGACTTGTGATGCAATCCATGCACCATCTTTGTTGCCCTCCTCTGAACCTTCTCTACCCTGTCTATGTCCTTACGTAGGTATGGTCTCCAGAACTGTACACTGTACTCCAGGTGGGGCCTCACTAGTGTCTTGTATAGCGGAATTATGACCTCCTTTTCCTGCTGGTGATGCCCTGCCTATACATCCCAGCATCCTATTTGCTTTACCGCTGCCTTGTCACACTGTTTCCTCATCCTTGAGGTCATCAGAGATGACAACCCCAAGATCCTTTCCTGCTTGTGCATGCTATATCCTCACCCCCAACTGATATATTGTGCCAGGGTTTTGTGCCCCATATGCATTATCTTGCACTTCTTTGCATTGAATTTCAACTGCCAAACCCTGACCATTCTTCAAGTTTCTGCAGGTCGCTTCTCATTCTGTCTACACCTCTGGTGTGTCTACTCTGTTACAGAGCTTTGTGTCATCAGCTAACAGTGAAATTCTGCCTTCTAGATCCTGCAAGCATGTCACTGATGAAGATGTTGAATAGGACCGTCCCAGCACTGATCCCTGTGGTACCCCACTGATCACTCTTCCTCTGTGGAGTGACAGCCATTTACCACCACCCTCTGTGTCCTGCCACCCAGCCAGTTACCTACCCACCACACTACTGTCCTGCCCACACCCATATTCCCCAGTTTGTGTAATAGTCTTCTATGTGGCACAGTGTCAAAAGGCCTTGCTGAAGTCCAGATAGGCCATGTCCACTGCCCTCCCCTGATCCACCTCCCTAGTCACCCAGTCAAAAAATTCAACGAGGTTGGTCTGACATGACCTCCCCCTGGTGAAACCATGCTGCCTTGGGTCCTGTAGTCCATTGACAACCAGATGTTCCACCAATCTCTCCTTCAGTAGTGCTTCCATGATCTTCCCACTCACCGAGGTGAGGCTGACTGGTCTGTAGTTCCCTGCTTCCTCTTTGTTCCCACTTTTGTATAAGGGGACTACATCTGCTGTCCTCCAGTCTTTGGGTACTCCCTGTTTCCAGTGATCGGCTAAACAGGATAGCCAGAGGTTCAGCCACCACTCTCTTAGTTCTTTAGGACCCTGGAGTTTCCCGTCTGGCTCCATTGCTTTATCAACTCTTATTACTTCCAGTTCCTTCGGGACCCTTTCTCGTGTAAAGGGACTTGTGTCCATTTCTGCACCATTCTCACCCCTTGTACTCCCTTCAGACCCATTACCCCCTCTTCCTCAGTAAAGACTGAGCAGAAATACCTGTTCAATATGTCAGCTTTACTGTTGTCATCCTCCACGCGGCTCCCATCCTCCCCCTTCAGTCTCACTATCCCTCCTTTTGTCTTTCTTTTTTCACTTATGTACCTGTAAAAGGTTTTGTCCCCTTTACCCACTGATTTTGCAATGTGTTCTTCTGTCTGAGCTTTGGCTTCCCTTACTGACTTCCTGCCTCCCTTTGCTTCTCCTGGTACTTCTCCCTATCCCTTCTGCCTGTGTCTTTTGTATTGCCTGAATGCAATCTTTTGGCTTTCACTTTCTTTGCTACCTCTTTGAAAAACCATAATGGTCTCCTCTTCCTTTTCCTCTTGCTAACCTGCTAATGCATAATTCTGTTGTTCTTATAATCCCCATTTTAAATACTGCCCACTGTTCCTCAACCCCTGATTCCTGTCCCATTCCCTTAATGCCTCTTTCAAGTATCTCCCCATTTTCCCAAAGTCTGCCCCCTAAAATCCAGGATCGTGTTTTGTGTGGTTTGGTTCTGCTCTTTCTGTGATTTCAAACCACAATGACTGGTGGTCACTGTTACCCAGGTGCTCCCCACTGTTACCCCCATCACACTGTCCCTGTTTGTGAGCACAAGGTCCAGTATTGCCTTCTGCCGAGTTGGTTCCATGACCAGTTGCTTGAGGAAGGCACCTGAAGGAGTCCAGGATAAATCTGCTCTAGTTGATGCTGCTGCTGGGATGCTCCAGTCCACGTCTGGAATATTGAAGTCTCCAACCAGTACCCTCACTTTGTCTGCCATCCTTTGGATGGCTAGCATCAGCTCCCTATCTGTTTCTTCCTCCTGGGCTGGTGGTCTATAGACCACACCTGTGCGGATGGCTGTCCCCATTTTCCTTTCCGGCTTAACCCACAGTATCTCTCCCCCATTTTGTTCCTCCTGTTTCTCTGTGGCCCTTATGTCATTTTTCACATACAGTGCCACTCCTCCTCCCTTCTTGCCTGCTCTGTCTCTTCTGAATATGTTGTAGCCAGGTATGGCCATCTCCCAGTCATGGTTTTCATTACACCAGGTTTCAGTGATGGCCACAATGTCCAGGTCTGACTGTACCATGACAGCCTCAGATCTTCCATCTTGTTGCTAAGGCTCCTGGCATTTGCACACATGGCTTTCCATGATTTGACCTCCTAGACTGCTTCACTGTTCTACTCCAGCCCTTCCTTGGTTGTCATTTATCCCTGGTTCTCCTTGCTGTCTGCCCTTCTGCTGAATTTTGCCCCTTTTCTGCTTATCCACCTCTTGGGCACTAATCTCCATCTTTTGCACACTGCTTTGCAGAGATAGCCACCCTCTGGTTCACTGGTTCCACTGCTAGCTGTGGGGGTGAGCAAGTAGGTACCCTCCTTGCTGGCCTGCCACACCCTTTGCTAGTTTAAATGCTTGTCAATGTAGCATTTAAACTTATCATTGAGTGCTTGGATTCCTCCAGGATGGATGCAGGCCGTCAGGCTTGAACAAACCTCCATCCCTCCAGGTGGGTCCCCAGTCACCAATGAATCCAAACCTTCCTCACAGCACCAGTTCTTCAACCATGAGTTAAAGTTCCTGGTGCATGCACTCCTATGTCTCCCTTGCCTCTCACAGGTAGTACTTGAGAAAGTGACAGAAGTAGCTACTTGCTTGAGACCCCTCCCAGTTTCCTAAACTCTCCTGAACTTCCTTTGGATCCCCATTTGCCAAGTCATTAGTACCTAGGTGGATAATGACATCCAGCTCACCCTCCCATCTTGCCTTCCCAGTGATCCCCAGTATCTTCCTTCCATCCCTCCATGCTGTGGCACCTGGTAGGCACCTCACCTCCCTGTCCTCCCCTCCTGTGTTCCTAGCTGGATCCTCTTATGATGGAGTCCCCACCAGGATTGCTCTCCTCCTCTGGGGTCCACTGCTTTCCCCACTGAGGTCACCTCCTTGGCTAACCTCCACATCCTTTCCTTCCACTTCTCTGGGTACCTCTATTTGGTTGTCCTCGTTTGCCAGTGTGGCATATGAGTTCTTGAGTGGAATAGGATCTGGGATGTGCCTCTGCCTGACTGCTCTAACCCTCCCTGAGCCCACTGTCATCCAAGTGCCTCGTTCTCGCATCCTTTGAGGCAGCTGCATTGGACTGGGTGGTCCCTGGATAGGTGTGATGGTACTCCTGACCCAGTTTACTTCCGCCTGAGTCTGGCTACCTCATCCCCAGTAGTCCAGAGAGATGCATGCAGATAGGCAGCACCTCAGTGTCCAGAAGGTCTGCCTGAATATGGCTGCCCCACAGCCACTGCATTGCACCACTCCCCACATTATACTGCAATTCCACTACTTGTCTGCTACTGAAGCTTTCCTAGTTCTCTTTTATTAATTTACTGTACTAAAAATCCTGTCACTGATCCTCAGATAATTTTTTTTTTAAGGAAAAAGAAACCAATAAATAAATAAATGAGTCAAAACACTTGTCGTGCTGAGGGTGCAGCAATTAAAGGCAGCACAGAATTATACCACCACTATGTTTTAAATTTTCAACAGCCCAAAAACAATTTTAAGTAAAGACAACAAAGAAAGTATAGTGTCACTACAAGCCCACAATCTAAGTTTAAAAGAAAAATAGCAATTACCAGTTACTCTAAAGCACTGAATTGAATATGTTTCCTTCCTTCCCCTTCTGGCTTCTTCTGAGAAAATAAACCTCTGTTTGCTACTTAACTCTGACTAAGCCCACCTCCAGTTATCACGTAGCTGAGGTCAGAGGCCAGACAATTAACACCCTTCACCCAACTACAGGACAGTCAGACAAGCCAAGATAAAATCTGCAGCAATTAAAGACAGCACAGAATTACACCACCACTATGTTTTAAATTTTCAACAGCCCAAAAACAATTTTAAGTAAAGACAACAAAAAAAGTATAGTGTCACTACAAGCCCACAATCTAAGTTTAAAAGAAAAGTCCTTGTCTCCTCATTGTGACAGGGTTCAGTAAGGCCCTGTCCCATTTGTTATGTAGAATGAGGTTAAATGCAAGGATCTGGTCTAGCTCTCCTTTTTTATATCTTCTCTGTCTGGTCGTGCAACCACATTTTCTTGTGGGACCTAGGAACTGACCACTCTGACAGTTTTGCAATTCTCCACCTCTCACGCTCTCTCTCTGCCTTCCCTTGCTGTTCTGTCTTTTCTTCCCCTTGCATATCTGCAGTTATAAAAATATATGTGACTCTTTATGTGGAAATGTCACTGATACTGAGATCCCTTTGTTTAAAACTGTATATAGTTATAATGCTGAAATGACTGCAAAGCTATTTGGAACTCAAAGGGTTAACCTGAGAATGCTGGATGCAAAATTTCTGCAGAGTTGTAAACAAGAGGTCAGTTCTGGGTCATTATGTTCTTTTTGCTGTACCTGCAAGAACACTGGAAACTGATAAGTACATTCTGTGAAAAAAAAAAAATACACTGTCTCCTTAGCGAGTTCCCAGACAAAGAATTATAAAAAGAGCAGAAATCCCTTTGCTAGGAGGAGAAGGAGAGACTGGGAGACCAAGATTTGAAATTGAGAAGAAACACTCAGATGAAGGACAGTTTTCTTTGTACTGCCTTTGTAAACAGTTATACTGAATAATTTTTACTTTTTAATTTTGCTGTTATTGAAAAAAATAAAATGCTATTTGCTAATTTTGAAACTGCTCCTGGTTTTCCTATGCTTCCTGACCTGTGCCTCGACGACACTCGCCAGTACGCAAAGTGCTTCACTAGTGGGTGGACCCGGACAATCTCTTAAAGGGGGTCTCCCCTTTCTTATCCCAAATCCTCACCATAGATGCTTTGGGACTGTGTTGGGGAGCCCATCTAGGTCCTTATCAGACCCAGGGTCTCTGGTCCCACTGGGAAACTCACCTCCACATAAACATCCTAGAAATGAGGGCGGTTCTGTATGCCCTCCAGAACCATCTCTCACTGGGCCCTCTGCTGGTGCAGTCAGACAGTCTCAGTGTGGTCTATTACATCAACAAGCAAGGAGGGGGGGCCCATTCCTATACTCTGTGTTGGGAAGAAATGAGGGTCTGGTACTGGGCTCTAGGTCATGGTCTAGAACTATCAGCTGTCCATGTGCCAGGTGCTCAAAACGCCTTGGTGGACAGCCTCAGCAGGTCACAGTCCAAAATGCACAAGTGGGAACTGCTGAGCTCAAATGCAGAAGACCTGTTCAACAGGTAGGGTCGTCAGGAGTTGAACCTTTCTGCGTCCCCACTCAATGCAAAACTGCCGCGTTTCTGCTTACTAGATCCAGGGCCTGGAGTTTTCTGGTGAGACGCGTTATCCATCTCCTAGAAATACAGGTTACTCACCTGTAACAGGAGTCCTAGGAATGGTATATGTCGTTCATCCACACTTAATGGCAGGTTCCTTGCCACTTTAAATCTTGCCGGAAGGTCTTCAAGCTGGCTCCTCCCACCCACCCGGGTGGTAAAACTCTTGGCTCCGCCCCATGACGCCAGATCTAGCACGCTGGAAGCCAGGTTGTGCATCGAAGGCGGGGAGGTCGGGTGGGTTGTTTGGATGAACAACATATACCATTCCTAGACCTCCTGTTACAGGTGAGTAACCTGTATTTCTAGGGACATGGATATGTTGTTCCATCCACACTTACTGGCAGACTCCTAGCAGTTCTCCGGGAGGAGGGAGGCAAGGTGCACACCCCACTTGGGAAATAAGGACTGGAGAACAGAGGCCCCAAAACCAGCATCCCGGCGTGACTCAAGGTTGATGTGGTAGTGGGTAATGAAGGTGTGTGCTGACTTCCAGGTAGCAGCCCTGCAGATTTCCTGGATAGGGACGTCCCTGGAAGCAGCCACCGATGCAGCGGTATGGCGGGTAGAATGAGCTCTTATCCCTCTGGGAGGCTCCATGCCCGCCAACCTATAGCAGAGATCTATGCAGGAGGTGACCCACCTGCCTATCGTCCGCTTGGCTGTAGGTCTGCCAGGTGCGGCTTCAGCATAGGTGACAAACAGCTGGTGAACCTCTCCCCGAACTGCAGTCGTCCGCTCCTTATAATAAGAAAGCGCTCTTCTAGGGTCCAAAGTATGGAGCCTATATTCGGCCTCCAAGGTGTGACTGGGGTAGAACACCAGCAGTGTCAACACCTGGTTAAGGTGAAACTCCGACACCACCTTCGAAAGGAATTTCGGGTGGGGGCACAGGACAACCTTGTCCCTGTGGACGACCAGATAAGGAGACTCGATGGAAAGCGCCTGGAGTTCTCCCATCCTTCTGACTGACGTGATAGCCACCAAGAAGGCAGTCTTCCACGACAGGTGAGAGATGTCACACCTGTGCATCGGTTCGAATGGCTTGCCCATGAGCTTAGCCAATACCAGCAGTAGATCCCATGGAGGTGGAGGTTCTCGCACCGGAGGAGATATGTGATCAAGGCCTTTGAAAAAGCGCCCGACCACCTTCTCCTGCATCACCGACTGCTTTCCGGCCCGCACCCGGTAAGCAGAGATGGCTGCCAGGTGCACCTTAAGGGTCGTTGACCGAAGCCCTTGCTGAGAAAGGGACCACAGGTAGTCCAGAATGCTGGCCAAGGAGCAGGGGAAAGGGTCCAACCCCTTATCCTGACACCAAATGGAGAATCTCTTCCATTTGAAGGCATAGGATTTTCTGGTCGACTCCTTATGGGATGCCTCAACAACGTTGAGGACCTTGTCAGAAAGACCCAAGGCCTGGAACTCTAGCCGCTCAGGAACCAGGCCGTCAGGTGCAGGGATTGAAGGTCCGGGTGGAGTACCTTCCCCCTGACTGACTGAGATCAGGTCCGGGCGAGCTGGAAGCCGCCTCGGGAGCCTGGAGCTGAGGCTGAGTAGATCTGGATACCAGAACTTGCAGGGCCAGTCTGGGGCTACCAGAATCACCTGTGCCTTGTCCCTCCTTGCCTTGAGAAGCACCTTGTGGAACAAGGGAAATGGGGGAAAGGTGTAGAAGAGGCCCAGGGTCCATGGCCTCAAGAAGGCATCCCCCTGCAGCGAGCCCTGCTGAGGGGAGTGGGCATGAAACAGCCTCAGCTTCGCATTCTCCCTGGAGGCAAACAGGTCCACCTGAGGTGTGCCCCAGTGGGAGAACAGATCGTATACTACCTCCGGCAGGAGAGACCACTCGTGAGATGCAGCACCTATCCGGCTTAGGGCATCGACCAGAGTGTTGGAGGCTCCCGCCACATGGATGGCTAGGAGATCTGCCTCCAGTCTGCTCACGAGGGACCAAGTGCAGAGAGCTTCCTTGCACAGGGGCAAGGAGCGTGTCCCGCCCTGGTGGTTTAGGTAGTACACGGTCGTCGTGTTGTCCGTCTGGACCTGGACCACTTGATCCCGTACAAACAGAGCGAAGGCGGTGAGGGCTAGTTGGACCGCTCCAGCAGGTTGATGTGGCATCGGGACTCCCGAGGGGACCAGAGACCATGTGCTCTGTGCTCCCCCAGATGGGCACCCCAACCAATCAGAGAGGCGTCAGTCGACAGAGTGACCGTCAGCTTGGGGCGGACAAATGGGATGCCCTCCTGCAGATGAGCTGGAATGATCCACCACTGGAGAGCGTTCCACATCTCCTGGGTCACTGCCACTGGCTGGTCCAAAGGACCAGAGCACTATGACCATTGGCTGGTCAGTCCCCATTGTAGGGGATGCATGTGCCAATGGGCCCAACGGACCACGCTGGTGCAGGCTGCCATGAGGCCCAGGAGGTGCAGGAAGTCCCGGGCAGGGCACAATTGCCCAACCTTAAATGACTGAGCAAAGGAGGAAAGAACCTCGGCCCTGTCCGCCGGGAGCCATGCTCTGGCTCAAAGAGAGTCGAGCTCTGCCCCAATGAACTGAATCACCTGCTTTGGCATGAGTTCCGATTTGGCCTCGTTGATGAGGAGGCCAACCTGAGAGCAAACCTGGAGGGCCAGATCCCTGGACCACTCCACCTATGGTCTGGAGGAGGCCGCAATCAGCCAGTCATCCAGGTAAGGGTACACCCAGACCCTTCAGCACCGCAGGAATGCTGTCACTGCTGCCATGCATTTGGTGAAGACCCTGGGACCTGGAGAGAAGCCGAAGGGCATGGCCCAGAACTCGTAAATGGACCTCTCTGCTCTGAAGCGGAGGAATCGCTGGTGGGACGGACGGATTGGGACGTGAAAGAACTCGTCCTGGAGGTCCAGAAAACAGAACCACACACCTCGTTCCAAGGATGGAATGATCTGAGCCAGAGTGACCATCCTGAAGGTTCGAGACCTTAGGAACTTGTTCAGGTCGTGCAGGTCTAGAATGGGGGCGCCAGTCCCCCATCTGTTTCGGGACCAGGAAATACCTGGACACAAACCCTGGGTCTGGTGGAGGATCCACCACCTCCTGATCACCTCCTTCTGGAGAGCAGGGCAATGTCGGCTCGACGGGCCGACAGAGAGGCCAAGGGACCTGTAGGGGTTCCCCGTGGGGGTGACGTGCTCGAAGGGCGGGCCTGCTCGACCTAAAGGCAGACCCTTTCTACCACTTCCAACACCCAGCGGTCCGTGGTGACAGCGGCCAGGCGGAAAGGAAGTGGCGGAGCTGCGTTTCTACGGGGGAACTCTGATGGGGTAGTGACGGGGCTGGGGGCGACACCCCTCAACCCGTCACTGGGCAGGCTTGGAGGAGGGACCGGCCGAGGGACCTCCCGGGCCTTTTCCTCTAGGCTTCCTGCTGGAGGAAGCTGCAGGCTTGGCTTTGGGGTGCAAAGTGCGAGCCTGCTGGCCCTGATGCTGGTGTTGCTGGGCTGGACGTGCCGCAGGGGCAGAAGGCCGAAAGGGCTTACGCTGCTGGCGACCTTTGTCCTTCTGGGCAGACGTGACTGAGTCCAAGGTAGCATTGGACTTCTCAATCCTCTGCAAATGGCCCTCCACCCAGGGACCGAACAAGTTGGTCCCCAGAAAGGGGACGTCTGCCAGCTTGTGCTGGGTATCCGCCGTGAAGGTGGAGATCCACAGCCAAGCTCTGCGGCGCATGGCCACTGCGGCCGCTACTGACCGGGCACAAGAGTCTCCAATATCAAGAGGAGTTTGGAGCTGCTGCTTCGCCACCGCCTTCTCTGATCCTGCACCTGCTTGACCATAGTCTGGAGGTCAGCCAGGAGATGAGGGATCACGTCATCCAGGGAGCCCATAAGGGCGTGGGAAAAGTGTGCAATCAGTATGGCCGAACTGGCCTGACGAAGGCCTAGGGAGGACGCAGCGTACACTTTACGCCCGGCATAGTTCAGCTTCTTGGACTCTTTGTCGGGAGGCTTGTCCACATCCCTGGTGTTCCCGGAACGCCGGAAAACACTAATCGGTCACAAGCCCTTCCACAAAGGGGTGCTCCAAAAAACAGGATAGTGAACTGGTGATGACCGCGTACTTCCTGGCCATCCTGGCCGAAGGAGTAGGACAAGAAGCCGGCCGCTGCCATAACTCCAAAGCTGGGCCAACAATGGCTTCAGCCACTGGAAAGGCCTCCATGGGAGAATCCCCTCGATCCAGTATCTCCGTGAGGGGATACCTGGCCCGCTTAGGACATGGGTTCCAGCTTCATCCCAGTAGATTCTGAGATGAGCCGAAGCAAACCCATGAACGAGGATGAGCTCTTGTCCACCGACTGTTCCCCAGTGGACTCCAGGTCAAGGGGCCTGGAGAAAAGGGAAGAGAGTCATCATCAGACTCCGAGGAGTCTGGAAACAGCTGCTTAGGGCCTGAGCCACCCTCCACTTGCCAAAGATGATCAGGAGTGAGGGTGACCGACAACCGATGGGGCAACCCCTGACCCAACCGAGAATCCTTGGTTGGAGCCCCAGATTTAGGTTGTGGAGGCGGGGGTTCCACCACAATGGGTGGTGCAGCTGGTTTCGGCCGAACAACCGGAGCCGGTTTAGGCTCCTTGATAACCACGAGGGTTGTTTCGCTGTTCCGTGACAGCCACTTAATGGCTGGGAACGCGACGGGTCGGCTTGTTCCCGGTCAGAAGCAGCTGCTGCCACATCAAGTCCTTGTAGTGTCGACGCAATTTGCTTCGAAGCCTTTCCTCCGAGAAGGAAGAAGACGAGGATGAGCGGCATCGCCGCTTTCCTCAGTGCCGAGACCGAGACCGCCAGTGTCGGCGGGATCGGCTGGATCGAGAAGAGGTCCAAGACCGTCGGTATTTCCGATGGTGGGTCTGGGAGGGAGTGGGGGAAACCCGTTCCTCCCTCGGCTTGGGAACCTTAACTGAGGACTCCGGCACAGGAGGCGCAGGCAAGTCCTTGGTTTCCACCGGGGGAACCAGTGAAGGGTTGTCTGCTTCTCCAGTCGACAGCCCGTCCGAAGGGTCGAGAAAAATCTCGACCGCATCGACAGGTGTCTCAGCCGGCTTACCTGACAGGGACACCGTGAAGCCAGCGGCTTTTGCCGCAACCTCGACCAAAGTCTAGTGTCGACTGTCTGGGGAAGGGGACCTCTCCCGCTCCCACAAACACCGACGGTGGGACTTATCCTTCGAGTCCTTCTTCTTGGACCAAGAGCAATGTCCCGATGGACCCTCACCTTTTGTAGAGACGGACTGACAAAGCTCCTTAAAAGAAGCAGTGTAGGAGGAGCCCAAGGAGAGCGGGATAAATGCCGCAACCGAGGAGGACGAAGATGCGGCCTGGGCCGCCTCCTCCTCGAGGGCGATCATCTGCTCAAGTTGCTCAGCCGAGCCTGCAGCCAGACACCGCCCAACGGGCCTCCTTTGACTTCACCGGAGGAATACATCTCTCGGGGTGCCCAAGTTGGAGTCTGGCAGCACGGTCTTCGAGGACATTGGCCGAGAAGGACTTGCACAATTCGCAGGCCTGCGGATTGTGCTCAAGCCCAAGGCAATAAACGCACTAGGAGTGCGGATAGGTCCGAGACATCTTCTGCCCGCATGGGCACCGCCAAAATCCGGGAGTCGACTTATCCATCGCAGCCGCGAAGGAAGAAACAGACCGAAGTCTAGAAAATTTGAGAATAAGTTTTGGTTTCACCAACGAGTCTGGATCTAGACCTAAAATGCAGAGTGCTAAGGAGGGAACCTGAGCTTCCAAGCGGTAAGGAAGATCTGGCGTCATGGGGCGGAGCCGAGAGTTTTACCACCCAGGTGGCTGGGAGGAGCCAGCTTGAAGACCTTCCGGCAAGATTTAAAGTGGTAAGGAACCTGCCAGTAAGTGTGGATAGAACAACATATCCATGTCCCTAGAAAGGAAGGTTTCTGTATGCCTTCCCACCTTTTCCTCCGATTCAGAGAGTGTTCATCAAGCTACAGATGGAGGGTGCCACCCTGTTTCTAGTGGCTCTGTTCTGGCCTGTGCAGATATGGTTTCCATTACTGCAACAATTGGCTGTGGAACCTCCAGTCCCCCTGCCTCTATGCAAGGACCCGTTGACACAGACTCAGGGGACCCTGTCCATCCAGACCTCAGTTCCCCTCCACCTATATGCATGGCTTCTAAGGACGCAGCCATTGCTCGGTTTGGTGTGTCTCAGAGGGTGGCTGATATGCTGGTGGCTGCCTAAAAAACCTTCCACCAGGGCCACTTATGAAATGGAAGCGGTTTGCTATCTGGGCTGCTTCTCATAGCCTGGACCATTTCACCTGTCTGGTGAACCAGATTCTGGAGTATCTCCTGTCCTTCTCTGATGCAGGCCTCAGGTACACCTCTCAAAGTGCACCTGCAAGCCATGTCAGCCTTTCATATGACCGTTGATGGCTGTACTGTGGCACAGCTGGATGTGGCCAGTACTTTCCTGTGAGGCATTCTCCATTTGTAGCCTCCTATCCATAAACTGATTCAGGCTTGGGACCTAAATTTCGTTCTAGAGAAGCTAACCCTGCCTCCTTTTGAACCAGCTGTGTCTTGCAAGCTACTCTTCCCGTCATGGAAAGTGTTATTTTTAGTTGCTATTTTTTCTGTTCGACGAATTTCAGAGCTATAGGCTCTCATGTGTGAGCAGCCTTATTTGATTTTCCACAAAGACAGGGTCTCTGTGTGTACTAACCCTGTTTCTTCCAAAGGTGGTGTCTAAGTTTACCCTAAATCAATCCATCCACCTGCAAGTGTATTTTCTAGAGCATGCCAATCCAGGGGAGGCATTGCTCCATATTTTGGATGTGCACAGAATTTTGTGTTACTATACACATCGTACAAGGGACTGCAAAAAGTCCTCTCAGTTGTTTGTTTCACCCTGCGCAGAGAGGACGTCCCAGTTTCAAAACAGTGCTTGTCCAAATGGTTGGCCAACTGTATTATTTTTTGTTACAGGAAGTATGGCAAGGAACTTCCTGGAGATAAGGGCCATTCCACAAGGGGTATGGCCACTTCTGTTGCCTGTTTCAGGGGTGTCTGCAGCCAAGATTTGCGCTGCTGCCACTTGGGGGTACTGTCCACACTTTCATCAAGTGCTACAGTCTGGACATTGCCTCCAGAAGAAGGGCAGGCTTTGGCCTAGCTGTGCTTCAGAGCCTTCTTTCTTAGGCCTCTGATCTCCTGCCACCCAGACTGTCCTTGCTCTTAGCACTGCTTGGGACTATTTCCACAGGTGTGACCTGATGACAGAGATATCATTGAAGAAGAGAGAAGAAAAAATTACTCACCTTAGTAATGTTGTTTCTTCTAATGGAGTCTTGCTATATTATAGACATTAGCAGTTTGTTCCGGCTCTAGAACTGCCCCGGAGTGAAATGGTTAAAACCATTCCAAAATAGAATTTTGGCACGAGAGCAGCTCTATCATTTCAAACTTGAACTGTCAGATCTTTACGAGCCAAACTCACTAAGGTCTGTGTGGAAGCTGTAACCTACATTAGCCAAATGGCTACCTAAATAATAACAACCATTGATGGTCCCAACACCCAAGACTCAAGTCAGGGACCAGAAATACTAACACCATTCTAATAATATGAAAATGGAACATAAGTATAATAAAACACACACATGCACATTACACCCCAAAGTCCCAAAGGGGACAAAATGCTAACAGGACATAAGTAGTACCCACACTAAGTTGCCCGCACCCCACCAAGTAGAGGTTCTGAGAGGGGCAGGTTGTGGGGAGGTCTACAATATAGCAAGACTCCATTAGAAGAAACAACATTACTAAGGTGAGTAATTTTTCTTTAAACAACATGAAGTCTTGCTATATTATAGACATTAACAGAATACACAGCAGTACCTCCATGGAGGAGGGCAGAACCTACTTAGGAATAGGCTCTGAAGAACAGCTGTGCCAAACCGAGCATCTCTTCTGGCCGGACATCCAGGGAGTAATGCTTGGTAAAAGTGTGTACCTGTTTCCAAGTAGCAGCCTGGCAAATCTCTAATAAAGGGATATCTCTGGCAGCAGCTAGAGGCACAGCTGTACCCTAGTAGAATGAGCCCTCAAACCGGGGGGCTCTGCCCACTTTCTGACAACAAAATTGGATACAAGAGACAATCCACCTGGCTATTGATCTCTTAGTGGCAGGTTTGCCTTTCCCAACTGCACCATAGGTAAGGAAAAGTTGGAGGGATTCGAACCTGTGACCTTTGGTACGCTCTATATAATAACTAAGAGCTCTCTTAACATCCAGGCTGTGCAACCTCCTCTTACCCAAAGAGGAGTGATCAGTGAAAAATACTGGAAGGGAGATAGATTGATTAAGATGGAAATCTGAAACCAGCTTAGGCAAAAACTTCCTATTAGTCCTAAGGACTACCTTATCCCTGTGGAAAGAAATAAAGTCAGTCTCCACTGACAAGGCTTGCAATTCAATTATGCGTCTGGCAGAAGTGATAGCCACTAGAAAAACAGTTTTCCAAGTTAGGTACTTAAGCTCTGCAGAAGACAGAGAGGTTCAAAGGGGTTGCATTAACTGGGCAATGCAAACATTAAGGTCCCAAGCAGGGGCTGGTTCCTGAAAGGGAGGATTAGTATGAGTAATCCCTAAAAAACTTGGAAAACACAGGATGAGAGGAAGAGAGGGTGACTTTCCTGCTGACACAAAAGCAGACACAGCTGCCAAATGAACTCTCAAGGGTAGCTGGTCTGAGACCCAAGGAATTAAGATGTACCATGTAATCTAACAAAATGGGCAGTTCAGCAGATTCTGGGAAATATTTTCCCAGACACCAAATGAAAACCTTTTCCATTTAGAACTATAAGTAGCCTAGTGGAAGGCTTTCTGGAAGCCTTTAGGATCTCAAGAACATCCTGAGAGAGGTGTAAATCAGCAACTCTAACTCCTCAAGAGCCAGGCCTTGAGGTTGAGGATTGAGGTCCGGATACCAAACCCTTCCTGGGCACAAGTCAACAGATTGTGATTCCTGGGGAGGCACAGGGGAAGATGGACTGTCAGAGACAGAAGGAGTGGGTACCAGGGCTGCCTGGCCCAATCCGGGGCAATCAGAATCACCCTGCAAGGCTGAGATCTGATTTTGACTAGTACTTTGAATAGGAGAGGAAAGGGGGGGAAAGCATAGAGAACTCCCCTCCCAATCCAGAAGAAGGGCATCCAGGGAACTGGGCCCAGCACTGGAGGCCTGCAACAGAACAGAGGAAGTTTGTGATTATCTGGGGCTGCAAAAGATCTATCTGAGGATGCCCCACCTGGCAAAACTATCCCCAGCACTTGAGGATCCAGGGACCATTCGTGATGGCCCTGGGAAATCCTGCTGAGGGCATCCGCTAGGACATTGTCCTTCCCTGGAAGATGAACTGCTATGAGGGAAGTGTTCAGGAATAGGCCAGAGACCACAACTTCATTGCCTCGGTGCACAAGGCCGAAGACCGAGTGCCCCGTTTGTTGATGTACCACATTGTTGTGGTGTTGTCTGTTCTGACTTGTATCACCTTGTGTGGACAGATGCAGAAAAAGCAGAAGAGCTAAAAAGACAGCTCTGAGTTCACACAAATTGATGTGGAGCAGAGATTCTGGGGGACAAACTCCTGAGTGGAAAGGTGCCCATGTGGGCTCCCCAACCCAGAAGGAAGCATCTGTAGTGAGAGTCAAGTCGTGAGAAGGAAATGAAGGGACCCCGCTCTTAAGTTGCTCTGATCCTACCACCACTGGAGAGATAGGATCAAGGTTCGAGTCACTGGGACCAACTTGGAAAGGGGTCTCTTCTCTGAGACCAAAAGGTTCTCAAGTGAAACTGAATGTCTCTCATCTGAAATCTGGCTCCCTGCACAACAGCTGTGGATGCAGCCATGTGCCCCAGGAGCTGCAGAAAGTGTCTTGCTGGTCGAGAGACCTGCAGAGTGAAGGAAGAGGCCAGAGCCACTAAATTCCTTACCCTTTCTGGGGGAAGAAAGGCTCTGGCTAGCTTTGTGTCCAATTCTGCCCCTATAAAGGTGAGTACCTGGACTGGTTCCAGAACCGACTTTAGTAGGTTTAGCAGAAAACCCAGGGAGATGAGAAGCTGCTGGGTAACCTGCAGGTGAGATTTTACCTGTTCTAGGGACTGGCCTACAATGAGCCAGTCGTCTAGATAAGGAAAAACAGCAATCCTCTGCCTCCTAAGTGGGCCACCTGCCACTGCTAGACACTTTGTGCATACCCTTGGAGCAGAGGAGTAGGCCGAGGACATTGCTCTGAACTGGTAATGACCTGAGGGCAGTTCGAATCTGAGGTACTTCGATGGGATCTACAGTTAGGACATGAAATAGGCATCCTTGAGGTCCAGGGAGGCTAGCCAGTCCCTGGCCTTAGGGAAAAGTAAAATCATTGCCAGAGTTACCATTTTGAACTTTGGTTTCAAAAGATGCTTGTTCAGATATCTGAGATCTAAAACAGGCGCCATTCTCCTGTCTTTTAGGGTAAGAAGTATCTGAATACAGACCCTGCCCTGATGCAGGGAGGAACCCTTCTACTGCTCTGAGAGCTAACAGGGATGAGACCTCTGTTTCAGAGCGGGGTCTCTGAAGCACTTGCAGGTAGAAAAGTCTGCTTCTCAACTTGGGAAACTTTTGAGCTGAGAACCAGACCCTGGCTTACTACTTCCAGAACCCACTTGTCTGAGGTTAAAGAAGCCCAATTCTGATTGGTAAGCCAGCCTGCCCCCACTGGTACAGGAGAATCAGCCCTGGGCACCCCATCAGGTGCCTGTTCTGAGGAGCTTTAGGCTGGGGGTGGGAGCAGGTCTGCCCACCCCTCGTCTGCCCTGCCTCTGAAGAAGCCCTCTGAGCATAGGCAGAGGCCTGAGTCTGGTAGAAAGGCCTGTGAAAGGCCTACCCCTACCCTGGGGGCATGCCTTTGAGGAGTGGCTTGCCGCCTCCTTAGCCTGGGCACTCTTGTAAGTAGTCCTCTATTCATCCATCTTCTTCATGTAATTCTCTGTCTGCTCTCCAAACAGAGAATTTCCCACCACAGGAAAATCCATAGCCTTAGTCTGGGTATCCTGTGACAAACTAAGTACACCTGAGCCAGGCCAACCTCACGAAAGCTACAGATGTGGCCATGACCCTAGAGGAAACATCATTAACATCACAGCAGCATGAAACTGAACCTTAGAGGCTTCAATGCCATCAGCAGCCACCTGTTCTAGTTCACTAGCCAGCTGGCCATGGGCCTGCTTGGCCAATTGCAAAACAGTATCCCATCTAGATTTCCGATACCTAGCTACATAAGCCATATAATTTGCTTGCCTGAGTCCCAGAGAGGCTGCCATATACTGTTTTTTTGCCATGGCATCAATCTTCCTGGAATCCTTGTCAGGAGGATGTGAAGCCAAGGAATATTAGCTTTATCACAGGCAGCAGCCTGAACTACTAACATTACTGCATTGTTGAGAAGAATTCTGTATCAGGGCCTGACAATGTATACCTTCTGTCCATCTTTTATCTACAGGAGGCACAGAATTAGGAGCTTTTAAAATTTTAATTGTTTGTTTCCTAAAAGACTTATGTAAAGGAATAGACAACCTCCTAGACTCTGGAATATCCATCATTTCTACAAAATCAGGCTCCTCTTGCTCATCCACAGCCTCTTCTAAAGGAAGCTGGAGGGTTTCAGCAACTTTTTTATAAAACATAAAATGAGATGGGGACTCAGGCAGCATAGGGGGAGATTCTAAAGGTCTGTCTGGGGAGATGTCCGGTTCAATGGGCACACCCAGACCTTCCTAGCCACATTCATACTGTTCATAATCCTCCTCCCCCTCCTCTGGTTCATAAAATTCCTCAATATCATAATTCTGAACCACTGGGACCGGACGAACCGACCTTTTACCAGACAGTGGTGGTTCGGACGGACCCTGAGACAGTGACTGGACAATTTGTATGGCTTTTGCTATCTCTGCAGCAGTTGGAAAAGGAATTTTGGACTCAGACCTGCTGATTTTCTTGTTTTCTTCACGAATTGGTTCCTCAGAACCAGCTTTTCTTTGCCCGAGGAAGTCTGGCCTGGTCAGAGGCACTCCTCTGGTTCGGTTGGCACCGAACCGGGCTGGCCATCGGGTCAGCGGACTTTTTGGCCTCTCGTTCCCTGAGCCTGCCCAATCTTTTTTCCAGGGTGGCTGCAGGGAAATTCTTACATACCTGGCAGTCTGACTGGAGGTGGTCAAACCCCAGACAATAAACACATGTGGTGTGTGGGTCAGCCTTGACAAAGACTTCCCCACAAACATCACAGTGTTGAAACCCAGTGGGCCGGTTTTCTTTTGGGTTTCTCAGACATAATGCCAGCCTAACCAAAAACTTGCCCTTTTAACGGCAGTGCCAGGCAAGACACCCTTATCGGTTCCTAACCGTGTCACGGGTATTGGAAAAAAACGTAATAAATCCGTTTTTTTTGGAACCGATGAGAACCGGGAACCGCACTCTAAAATAGTAACTTTTAGTTTTAAATGAGTTTTAAACCCACTGATCAGTTCAAAACCGAACCGATAACACAAGTTCCACACAGACAAAACCTTCATTTACTTACAGTTACCACAGATAGAGCTTGAACAAAGCGGTTTTCTTGGTTAAAATAAAACTATTCTCGGTTAAATCCAACCGAGAAAACACTTTTTAAACCGAGAAATGAACCGAGCAGAAGGAGAAATCTCCGGAGCGACTGTTCACTGAGGCGGAGTAAAGAATCTGACAGTTCAAGTTTGAAATGACACAGATAGAGCTGCTCTCGTGCCAAAATTCTATTTTGGAATGGTTTTAACCATTTCACTCCCGGGCAGTTCTAGAGCTGGAACAAACTGCTAATGTCTATAATATAGCAAGACTTCATGTTGTTTGAACAGTTGCACAAGAACTTACCGTAACAGTAGGTCTTCGAGGGAATCTCTGTCATTAGGTCATGCCGTCCCTCCCTCCCTCCTCTCTCTACAGCTTGACTGTCCTGTTGCTCCAGCCTTTCGGATAGCTGGGCACCTTTTCTCTCTCCTCAGTTCCCTGGTGGGACTCCTGTCTCCCATGGCCTCCAGCTAGGGAAAGAACTGAGGATGAAGCAGGCTGCCTGCGCTTATATAAGGTGTGTGACGTTGGAGCCTGAGGACGGTGTGGGCGGCCCCTAATAGAGTGCTGCAGGGAAAGTTTCAGTGGGATCCTGATGCCTGATAGCTGTGTTCCATAGGTGTTACCTGATGACAGAGATTCCCTCGAAGATCTACTATTGTGCTAAGTTCTTACGTAACTGCTCTTTCCCCTTTCCGACACTCTGATGTCTGAATTATCTTTGCCAAGCCTATCTGATGGCTGTGCAGAGTTATCTTTCTTCTTTTCTGCATTTCTTGCAGCAGAGGAGGTGGTCGGCAGCTGTAGCCGTGGGTGGAGTGTTCGGCGGCCTTAGCTGCAGGTGGAGAGTTTGGCAGCTGTAGCCGCAGGCAGTGTGGGTTAAATTAGGTAGCCAAGTGGCTAATGGTTACTAAGAAAATTAGGCTGGCTATCAGATTTTTAAAGTTACTGGCCAACTTGGCTACCTGCCTACAAAGTGATTTTTGAGTCCTTAAGAAGGATAGCCACTAAAATATTATTTTGGCTATCAGATTTTGAAAGCTAGTGGTCAAATTGACCACCAGCTCATAAACTGATTTATCCCACCCTGGCTGCAGGAGGAGTTTTTGGCGGCTGCAGCCGCAAAAGCAGTTCTTGGTGGCCATAGTCGCAAACGTGGAACTCGGCAGTCATTGCCGCATAACTTTGGGACTGCTCCTTTCTTCTGTGAGGGAGCGAATCAGGGCGCATAGCAAGAAAGGTGCCAAATTTAAACAGAAGCTCAGAGATAAAAGCAGAGGCCTGGTCTGCTGTGGAGCAATTTCTTGCAGCAGAGGAGGTGATCAACAGCCGTAGCTGTGGGTGGAGTGTTGGGCAGCCATAGCCGTGGGTGGAGTGTTCGGTGGCCGTAGCCGCAGGAGGAGTTTTCCGCGGCTGTAACCATGGAAGCAGTTTTCAGTGGCTGTAGCCACAAACATGGAACTCGGTGTCCACTGCCGCATAACTTTGGGACTGCTCCTTTCTTCTGTGCAGGACCCAATCGAGGCACACAGCAAGAAAGACACCAAATTTAAACAGGTGCTTGGATATAAAAGCAGAGCCCTGATCTGCTGTGGAGCAATTTCTTGCAGCAGAGGAGGTGGTCGGTGGCCACAGCCATGGGTGGAGTGTTCAGCAGCAGCAGCCACGGGTGGAGTGTTTGGCGGCCGTAGCCGTGGGTGGAGTGTTCGCGGCCGTAGCAGCGGGTGGAGTGTTCGGTGGCCATAGCCGCAGATGAAGTGTTAGGCAGCCGTAGCCACAGGAGGAGTTCTCAGCGGCCATACCTGCGGAAGCAGATTTCGGCAGCCATAGCCGCAAACGGGGAACTCAGTGGCCGTTGCCACATAACTTTGGGACTGCTCCTTTCTTCTGTGTGGGAGCTAATCAGGGCGCACAACAAGAAAGGCGCTAAATTTAAACAAGGGCTTGGAGATAAAAGCAGAGCCCCAGTCTGTTGTGGAGCAATTTCTTGCAGCAGAGGAGGTGATCAGCAGCCGTACCTGCAAACGGGGTGGTCGGTGGTCATAGCCAAGGGTGAAGTGTCCGGCAGCCGTTGCCGCAGCTAGAGTGTTCGGCAGCCATAGCCGCGGGTGGAGTGTTCGGCAGCCATAGCCTCAGGTGGAGTGTTCGGCGGCAGCAGCCAAAGGAGGAGTTTTCAGTGGCCATAGCCATGGGAGCAGTTTTCGGCGGCCGTAGTCACAAACATGGAACTCAACCCCACTCGAAGAGTGGGGTTATTCTAGATGCCCTACAGGGGGCATGCCTTAGACAACTAGTATTGGAGCCCACTCGAGAGGGAGCAATCTTAGACCTGGTTCTCTCAAATGGAGATGAAGAGAGGATCACAGATGTAGAAGTGGGTAGCCATCTGGGAACTAGCGACCAACGAACAGTATGGTTCACAATAAACACAGCAATAGAGTCAAGCCATACAAAGGCAAAAGTACTGGACTTAGGAGGGCTGACTTTGCCAAAATGGGTGAGTGCCTAAGGAATGCACTAGCAAATGGGCAGGGAGGAGGGGTGGAAGAACAATGGGGAATAATAAAAACTGCCATCACAGAGGTAACAAGCCTTTGTGTGAAGCAAATAAACAAAACAATGTAAGAAACCACTATGGTTCTCAAAGGAAGTGGCAGTGAAGGTTCAAGAGAAAAAGAAAGCATTCAGGAAGTACAAAGAATCACAGAAGGAGAAGGACAGAGAACTGTATCAGTTAAAGCAAAAGGAAGCTGGGAAGGCAGTCAGAACAGCAAAGGCCCAAACCGAGGAAAAGACAGCCAACTCAGTTAAGAAGGGGGATAAAACCTTTTATAGGTACATCAGGGAGCCCAAGTAAGACCAAGGAGGGATAGTGAGGCTTAATAAGGGGAAGGAGGGTGGGCAGAGGGTGACTGTGAAAAGGCAGAGATACTAAACAAATATTTTTGCTCAGTATTTACAAAGGAAGGGGAGGTACCTAAAACAAACAGTAGAAACACTCTGGATACAGAAGTTGATACCAGCCCATTTACAGAAGAAAGGGTTCTGAAAGAACTCTTAAAACTGAAGGTGGAGAAAGCAATGGGGCCTGATGGGATTCATCCCAGAATTCTAAAAGAACTAAGGGTAGAACTAGTGACACCACTGACTACCCTCTTTAACAAATCATGGGAGGATGGGGTGGTACCCGAGGACTGGAGGAGGGCAAATGTGATTCCCCTTCACAAAAGTGGGAGCAAGGCAGAAGCAGGAAACTACAGACCTGTTAGTTTAACCTCAGTGGTAGGGAAAATGATGGAATCACTTCTGAAGGAAAGAATTGTCGAGTATCTAGAGGCCAGAGGGCACAGGACCCAAGGCAGCATGGATTCACAGCAGGAAGGTCATGCCAGACAAATCTGATAGATTTCTTTGACTGGGTGACCAAAGTAGTAGATCAGGGAGGGGCTGTGGACATGGTCTAACTAGACTTTAGCAAGGCATTTGACACAGTCCCACACAAAAGATTAATATACAAGTTAGCCAGCCTGGGAGTGGGTCCCAAGATGACAGCCTGGGTAAAAAATTGGCTGGAGAATAGGACACAGAGAGTAATAGTAAATGGAGTCCACTCTGAAGAAAGGGGGGTTACTAGTGGGGTACTGCAGGGTTCAGTATTAGGACCGGTCCTCTTCAATGTCTTTATAAGCGACATTGCAGAGGGACTGGAAGGAAAAGTATGTCTCTTTGCAGATGACACAAAGATCTGCAACAGAGTTGATGCACAAGGTGGGGTGGAAAAGATGAGAAGGGACTTGGCAAGGTTAGAGGAATGGTCAAATGTATGGCAGCTTAGATTCAATGCTAAGAAGTGCAAGGTAATGCACCTGGGAAACAAAAACCCAGGGGAAGAGTACACAATGGGGGGTGAGATACTAACAACAACAAAAATGGAAAGGGACCTGGGGGTAGTCATATCAGATGACCTAAAGGTGGGCAAGCAATGTGAGAGGGCAGCAAGGAGGGCTGGGGGGATACTGGGATGCATAGGGAGAGGCATCACCAGTAGAAAACAGGAAGTTGTTATCCCTCTGTACAGACAGCTGGTGAGACCCCATCTGGAGTACTGCATGCAGTTCTGGAGACCCAATCTCCGCAAAGCCATAGACAGAATGGAGGCTGTCCAGAGGAAGGCAACTAAAATGGTGCAGGGTCTGCACGGAAAGACATATGAAGAGAGACTTAAGGAGCTTAATATCTATTAGCCTCGAGGAAAGGAGGGAGCGGGGGGAACATGATAGAAACTTTCAAGTACCTCAAGGGAATCAACAAAGTCCAAGAGGGTAGCATCTTTCAAAAAAAGGTGTGCAAGAACAAGGGGCACAATTTGAAGCTGGGGCGGCTCAGAGGTAATTTAAGGAAGTATTTTTACAGAGGGTTGTGGATGCATGGAGCGGCCTTCGGAGGAAGGTTGTGGGGTCAAAAACAGTGGTGGAATTCAAGCATGCACGGGACAGTCATAAGGCAATTCTAGGGGGGTGAGGGTAGGAAGAAGTAGGCTGCTGGTTAACTAGGATCTGCAGCTTATCCATTAGGTAGGGAAATGGGCAGACTGGGTGGGCCAAGCGGTCCTTATCTGCCGTCAAATTCTATGTTTCTATGTTTCATTGCCACATAACTTTGGGACTGCTCCTTTCTTCTGTGCAGGAGCCAATCAGGGTGCACAGCAAGAAAGGCACCACTTTTAAACAGGATCTTGGCGATAAAAGCAGAGCCTTGGTCTGCTGTGGAGAAATTTCTTGTAGCAGAGAGGGTGGTTGGCGGCCGTAGCCATGGGAGGAGTGTTCGGTGGCCATAGCCGTGGGAGGAGTGTTCGGTGGCCATAGTTGCAAGAGTTCAGCAGCCCTAGCCGAAGGAGCAGTTTTTGGCGGCCATATCCGCAGAAGCAGTTTTCAGCGGCTTTAGCCACAAACGGGGAACTTGGCCAATGCTGTATAACTTTGGGACTGCTCCTTTCTTCTTTGTGGGAGCTAATCAGGGTGCACAGCAAGAAAGGTGCCAAATTCAAACTGGGTCTGGGAGATAAAAGCAGATCTCCGGTCTGCTGTGGAGCAATTTCTTGTAGCAGAGGAGGTGGTCAGCGGCCATAGCCGTGGGAGGAGTGTTCAGTGGCCGTAGCTGGAGTGTCTGGCGACCGTAGCTGTGGAAGCAGTTTTCAGTGGCCATAGCCATGAACGGGGAACTCAGCGGCCACTGCTGCATTACTTTGAGACTGCTCCTTTCTTCTGTGCGGGAGCTAATCAGGGTGCACAGCAAGAAAGGTGCCAAATTCAAAAAGGGGCTCAGAGATAAAAGCAGAGCCCCGGTCTGCTGCGGAGCAAAAATTTCTCCCACCCCCTCCATTAATTAAATAGTTTCACTGGGCTCCTCCCAGCGGAGGTTTCCACCATCATAAGAGAGGAGGACAGGAGTTTTCGTAGAGGAAGGGGAGTGGCCACTGGGAAGACTTATCCCAAGGACCAAGCTAAACACAAACTGCTGCCTTGCAGGAGCTTCATATACTGGTATATGAAAAGTACAGTCAAATGGAAGTGACTAGCACAGCTGATTCATGAAAAGTATTTTTTTTTTCTTGTACAAGCCCTGAATAATACTTTTGGGGAATTCAGAATTGTCTGAACTGATTAACACAGTTGATTCATGGAGGAGTATTTTATGTACAAAAAATTGCTGAACTACAAAATACATAGGGAATCTTTGAAATGCCTGAAAGTATATAGCAGTACAAAGATATAAGTATATAGCAGTATATATAAGCGGGGTTAAAGGCAAACTGCTCAAAGAGATTAACGGATATATTAACAGATTAAGGGCAAACTGCTCAAAGGGACAAACGGATAATAATAATTATACAAAAGTACAAGTATATAGCACTATTTTAGTGTGATTAAGGGCACACTGCTCAAAGGGACAAATGGCTTTTATAAGTAGGATAGGGGGTATTCTTTCTTTCTTTTAAGACTAAGGTGATCAAATGGATGGACAGCGAAGTTTGAGGGGTAGCCTGAAAAGGGTTCAGGCAAGTCTTGAGTATGGTATCCGGGCTGCTAGGGCATGGGGCAACTTTGGGAGGGTGGTAGGGTGCAACGGGTGTGGGATGGCCATGGTGTTGGATATAGCATGGAGGCTAGGGGCTGCATGGTCTGTAGACAGCTTACACAGCTAAGGAAGGAGGTGGGGTGGCTGAGGTGGGCACTAAGCAGGGTGAGGGAGAGGGGTACGGGAGAGGACTGGAGGAGGTCCAAAGAGGGTGCCAGTTGGGTGAGGGGAAGAAGCAAGAACATGGGGGGGGGGTTGCAGAGGTGTTAGGAACAGGTGAAGAAAAAGACGAGAGGGGTCAGTGGGAGTGGCAGGTGGTAGGATCAAAAAGAGCAAAGCAGGCACAGACAGGGAAGGGGCAGAAAATAGGAGGGAGTGCATCAGACAGTGGGCTGCGAAACAAGGGCACAGAGCAAGAAAACAGATTCGCACCCCTGGGGACACAGGAAGAGGATGAGAGAAAGGAGAGAGGCGAGGAGGCCACAGGGGAAGAAGGTGAGGCTAAGCTAAAAGAATGTTCTGGAGGAAGAGGAATGGGGGATGCATCTTCGAGAGGGAACCCTGAGGGAAGTAGCCATATGAGGCAAGGGGTGGGGGGTGAAAACACTCTTAAGGGAGACACACCCCACAGAAGAGACTACAGTAAGCTCAGGATGGGGAAAGGATCAACAGAGGGGGGAAGGAGGAGGTTACCCATTCACAGAGGGAATCAGACAGTAATGAGGCAGGACAAGCACAAAGGGAGGGGACAGTGTTCGCGAAACGGGAGGCAAGGGTGAATGGGACTGGTGGTGACACCAGAAGGGGGGAAAAGGGGAATGTAGTCTAGGGTGAGAACAGAACTCAGGGGATGGAGATGGAAAAGGGGGAAAATGAGAACAGGGCAGTAAATGGGATGCCAGGAAAGGGGTGTAAGCTAGAAAACCAAAAGTACAAGTAGAAGGAAAGAAAGAGCAGGGTCTTACTCATAGGGGACTCAATAATAAAGGGAATCAGATGGGTGGGGGGTAAGGGAGACAGGAGCAGTGCAATTTGTGTTGAGTGCATGCCAGGAATGACGGTACTAGAGGTAATGCACAATATACCTTCATGGGCAAATGGCAAGATGGGAGGCCACACTTGATGATCCACCTGGGAACCAATGATCTGGAGGGGAATAGTCTCATGGAGGTGCAGGCAAGATTCAGGGAGCTTGCTAGGTTCTGTAGTAGAATGGGGTTCCATTTTATTGCTTTCTCAGAGGTGCTGCCTGTGCTAAGAGCAAGCATATCAAAGAAGCTGAGGATTGAGGAATGCAATAAATGGCTGGAGGACTGTTGAAAGCGGATGGGGTTTGGGTTAGTGGGGGACTGGGGATCTACGTGGGAGGATGAGAACCTATTTGCCCCAGATAGAATGCACCTGCACAAGGAGGGATCAACAGTACTAAAGAGAAAGTTAGGGAGTTTATCAAGAAAACTGATAATTTAAACTGAATTCAGGGTGTTAAGAAAAAGACCACTAAAGGAGACAGGAGAGATGGGCTACCAGCCCCCAGGATGGAGACAGAATGCTGGACAAAAGCATGAACAAGGGAAGGTTGGAAGGAGGGCAGTGAGGGGGTACAGGTGAAAGGGATTATCAGCTAATGCCAGGAGTTTGGGGAACAAAATGGTGGACTTGGAGGCCATCATGGGGGGACGAGGGACTGGACATAGCAGCGGTAAGTGAGACCTGACGGGCAGAGCATCACACCTGGGAGACAGTTATCCCGGGCTACAGACAGAGAGACAGGACAGGAAAGAAGGTGGGAGGGTCGCTTTATACATCAAGGATGACATTTGGGCAACAGAAGGGCAGGAGAAAGGGGAGACAGAGCTCTTGTGGGTCACACTGGATAAAAGGACTGGAGAATCTTTTGAGTTTGGAAATGGTACACAGACCTCCGACACAGGGGGAGCAAGGGGACAGACAGCAGATGCAGGCAGTTACATGGATGGCTCTCAAGGGGGAGCTTCTACTAGTGGGGGACCTAAACCTCCCCGATGTGGACTGGGAGATCCTGGCTGCAGTATCAGCTAGGAGGAGGGGATCTTAGAGGCGTTACAGGGTGTATTCATTCAGTAGCTGGTTAGGGAGCCCACTAGGGGAGATAACCTGCTGGACGTGGTCCTCACAAATGGGTAAAGTGTGGAAGAGATAGAGGTGGGTGACAGCCTAGGTACAAGCGATCCAAGGACTGTAAGGTTCAGGGCAAGGACGGGGAAGGAGTCAAATCGGACCAGCACGAGGGTTATGGACATTAGGAGGATGGACTTTAACAGAATGAGGATATTTAGGGAAGAAATGTCAGGAAAGGGGAATATAGGGGATGAGGAGGAATTATGGGAAACTATCAAAGGGGAGGTACTGAAATTTGCATTAAGAAGGTGAGGAAGAACAAAAAAAGGAGAAGACCACTCTGGTTTACAAAGGAGGTGGCAGAGGAGGTCAGGGAAAGGAAGAAGGCTTTCAGAAAATATAAGATGACACAAAGGGAGGAGGGACAGGAAGGCTTATAGGGAGAAGCGGAGGATAACAAGGCAGAAGGTAAGGAGAGCTAAAGCTGACACTGAGGAGAAAATAGCTAGGCAGGCCAAAAGGGGAGATAAAACTTTTTAGGTATGTGGGGGAAAGAAGGAAGGCAAGGGATGAAGAGTTAGATGGTGAGGGAGGAGGAACAGAACTGGAGGGGACTTTGAGAAAGCAGAGGTGCTGAATAACTACTTCTGCTCGGTCTTCATGGAGGAGGTGGGGCAACCTGAGCTGAGGGGAGGGGAGAGAACCAAAAGGTGGATCCTAGCCTGCTCAGTATAGACAGGGTTAGGAGAAACTAGGCAGGTTAAAGGTGACAAGGCAATAGGGCTGAATGGCTTGCACCCAAGAGTACTCTAGGAACTGAGGGAAGAGCTGTCCCCACTGATGAGACTCAGATACAGGATGGATACCAGAGGATGGAGGGAGGATGGATGGTGCCACTGCACAAGGGGGGCAGTAAGGAGGTGGCGGAGAACTATCACCCGGTCAGCCTCACCTAGGTGGTGGGGAAGGTGATGGAGGCACTAATAAAGGAAAGGGTGGTGAACTACCTGGTGGATAGCGGCCTGCAGGGTGATAGGCAGCATGGCTTCATGAATGGGAGGTCATGCCAGACAAACCCGTTGGAGTTCTTCAATTGGGTGATGCAGGTGGTTGACCAGGGAGGGGCGGTGGACATAGCCTATCTGGACTTCAGTAAGGCCTTTGACACCATCCCTCACAGAAGGCTAGTAAATAAGCTAGAAAGCTTAGGAGTGGGACGGAAATTAACTAGGTGGAAAACTGGTTGGTGGGCAGAAGCCAGAGAGTGGTGGTGAATGGGGTGCACTCCAGGGTTAGGGGGGTGATGAGTGGGGTGTCCCAGGGTTAAGTACTGGGACCCCTCCTTTTTAATATCTACATCAGTGATATAGCGGACGGGCTGGAGGGAAGAGTGTGCCTATTTGCTGATGATATGAACATCTGCAATAGGGTGGACACTCCAGGGGTGGTAGTGGCCATGAGGCAGTACCTGAAGATTCGGGTGGGTGGTGGTGGTGGTGGTAGGAAACTTGGCAACTGAAATTCAAAGCCAAAAAGTGTGCTGTGATGCACCTGGGGCGTAAAAACCCACAAGCAGCATACACTCTGGGGGAGGGGAAGGAATAAAAAAAAAATGGAGCAGGAGAGATATCTGGGGATTACATCAGTCAACCTTAAGGTAGGTAGCCAATGCAGCAAAGCGGTGGGGAAGGCAAATGGAATGTTGCCATGCATTGGGAGGGGCATTACTAGCAGAAGGAGAGAGGTACTAATGCCTCTTTATAAAGCCATGGTGAGGTCAAGACTTGGTGTATGAGGTCCAGTTCAGGAGACCGCATCTTACAAAGGACATAGATGGGATACAGAGAGTTCAGAGAAGGGCAGCCAAGATGGTGCATGATATGCACGTGAAGCCATACAAGCAGAGGTGTAAGGAATTGGATCTGTACACATCGGAGACTAGAAGGGAGAGGGGGGACATGTTTGAAACTTCTGAGTATGTGAAGGGGATCAATAAAGTGAAGGAAGGGAGCTTACTTAAAATGTAGGAGGGAGCTATAACTAGAGGGCATAGCCTAACATTGGAGGGAGGAAGATATAGAGGCAATGTGATGGGACGATTCTTCACAGAGAGGGTGGTGGAGGCCTGGAACAAACTACCAGAGAAGGTGGAGGGAGCTGAAATGGTGGAGAGATTCAAGAGGGCATGGGACAGACATATGGGGTTGGGAAGGGTAGGGCCAGTGGAAAGGGAGATGAGTAAAGGGGGGAGGGGCAGACTCGATGGGCCGTTGCGGTCCTTTTCTGCCATCATGATTATATAATGATTCTATGATTCTTGCCACCTCCAAGTCCGATTTGCATTTTTTAGCAGACTTTGACATTTTTAAAAATACCTTCACGTATCTTTTTTTTAACTTAATACTGTTCCTCTGCAGCTTCTGGTTTTGAAGGGTACACGCAGACATCTCACAGATGCCATGCAAATCCCTCGGGTTATACTAATATACCCTGCTGACCAATGGAGGAGTCAGCAGGATATATTAGGCGCATAACTGAATTAGGGATGCACGCAGCCGAGATGGCTTGCAGCACTAAACCAAAAGCTGCAGAGAAGCAGTATAAAGTAAAAAAAAAAAAGATATGTAATGGTATTTTTAAGCATTTCAAATGCTGATAAAAATGAAAATCGGAGACTTGGGGATTCAGCAGTGGAGGTAGGAGCAGTAAACATTGTTTTCCTTTAACATTATTTGCTACTGAACATGAGGTGATGTACCCTTCAGATGCATGCTTTCCACCATTGTTGGGAACTTCCTCAGATCCTTTTTTTTTATTATTATTTTTAGGTGACACGGAGGCAGACTGAGAAGGTATTCTTCTTGTTAAAATTGTTATCCTTTTAATAAGGTTTTTGTGCAAAAAATATGACAGGATTTACAATTTATAAAGTCGTGTTGTGGACCTAGACACTTTTAAACAAAGCGCGTTCTGCCCTTGCCGAGAGCGGGAAACAATTTTTACAATTTTCTGAAGGTTCACAAGGTTTCTCTGACATGCAGTACAAGTGCGTAGTAGTAAAAACAGCTCTTGTGCTAAGAAAAACTGTGCCAAAGGGGACATACACTATGGTATAAGGAATATTATGGTAAAGTTTGCAGATGATGTAAAGTTGGAAGGGCAAGGGAGTACAGAAGAGGGTATTCAACGATTGGAAAATGACCTGAAATTATTGGAAGCATGGGCAATAGAGAACAAAATGCCATTTAGTACTGAGAAATGTAGAGTGATGCATATGGGGAAAAAAATACCAAACATGAATATTGGTTAAATGGCATTAAACTGGAAGCTTCGGATAGGAAGAAGGATTGCGGGATTACAATAAATGATGGCCTGACTTTTAGGGCACAGAGGTTGGAGGTAATTAGAAGAACAAACTATATGATTAGAAATATCAAAAGGAATTTTATAAATAGATCTAAAGAATGCCTTGTCCCACTATACAGGACATTTGGTAGGCCACACATAGATTATGGATCACCACTGTGGAGCCCTTATACCAAAGGGGAAATAAATAAGACAGAAAAAATTCAAAGGACATATAGTAAGATGATGTCGTCCATAAAAAATGATGGGTACGAGGATAGGCTGAGGAAACTGAACCTGTTTAGACAGAAGGACAGAAGGAAGAGAGGGGCTCTTTTACAGTTATTTAAAATTATAAGGATCCAGAGTTAGTAAAAGAACTTGGGATAGAGTTGGTGGATAAACCGGAAGGCTTACGAGCACATAGATTTCAAATAAAACTAAAGACTGTGAAAACGAATTCAAGATACTATTTTTTTGTACATACAGTAGAACAGCTAGAGTATGGAATGCACTTCCAGAGCATATTGTTCTGAGTGGTACATTGGATAAATTTAAAAGGGAGATTGACCAAATAGTATGTCTAAGGAGGTAAAATGAGCCCGCTATGCGGAGAACGGTATAATGGGCAGTGGTGCCTTCTTCCGTCTTATCACCCAGTATGAAAATCGCTGTGCCTGTAACAGTAACGAATAAATTAAGGTGAAAAGGCACAGACTGAAATGAAAAGTGAAAGCGCTCGATTTCTGTGAACTGTACGAGAACAAAAAAAGGTAAACCACTACTAATTTTGGCAGAAAGTGGTTTAAATTAGCTAATTAATCAAAAGGAAAAAACAAAAAAAAAAATGGTAGCCAGCTAGGTTAGTCTCCAATTCCTGGGAATCAATCGGGAACTGGAGGTACCAAAAATTAATAAATAATCCCTAGCTAATGCAGAGAAATTGAGTAGCTGACAAAATCAGAAAGAAATTGCACTTAAATAAAACAATAAACTGACAAGAGAACCAGACTTATTTAATTATTCATTTAAGTCTTGAGGGTCAGCAGGGGAGGACTGGGACTGAGCATCCGCAGACTGCCCTCCTAGTCCTGGGGTGGGTTGGAGAATCTCACCGCACTGTAGTGGCCCCTGGGGACGCTCGGGGGCCCTACTACTGCTGGTGATGGACGGGGAATGCAGCAGACGTCAGCACATTGTGCCCGGACGTCATTGCACGTCCGCATTCCAAGGGACCAACTGAAGGAAAATGGCTGGGTGCGACCATACAGCTTGATGGCCATGCTCTGAGCCGCCTGGAGGACTTGGCGGAGGCCTGTCGGGGAGGGTCCAGGGCTGTCCTGACTGGCTGAGGCAGAGGGGGAACCCTCCAGCGGGATGGCAAGACAGCTGTCCCAGATCCTTCTGGGTGCAATTTGAGCTACCCAGTTCGAGCTAGAAGCTCATTTACAAAGGTTCCATGTCAATTTAATACAGTAATGAATACACAGAGCGACAAAAATACAAGTTACAAATAGGTTACATGAACTGATTACAGTAAGTACAATACAGCATAGTAAATTATAGTAACTAAGAGGCACTAGCTTGGCAACTGATGAATAGGATCTAAGAGGAAAGGTAAGAGGTACAATGCAGGGAAGCTGAGAAACATGGTTCGAGGTAGGGAGCTGAGGATCAGCGGTTCTCTTTGTCAGAGTGCAGGTGGGGTTAGGAGGGGTGAGAGAACGGAGAGTTAGTAGATGAGGGGTAGGATGCAGGGAGGAGGAGAAAAATGCAGAGAAGTGGAGGGGGTGGAGGGAAGAGGAGGGGTTGAGGGGGGAGCGAGGACAGAGGGGGTGGTAGGAGGAAAACTGAGGAGGAGAATAAGGCAGGAGGTGAGAGAAAGAAGGCAGGTAGGGGAAAATTGGGTGCAGGATGATATAAAGAACAGGTAGAGGGGGAATAGAGTGCTAGCGTGAGCTTAGGCAAGGCCTAGGGCATTTTATCTCAATATGGGAAGCAATGGCAGGTCATTTGACTACTGAGGTGTGAGCAGAGTTTAACTTTGAAAGGGCCAAGTTTGGGCTCAGCTTGCAGGTCATATGGGAGTGAATTAAGCCACTTTGGGGCATGACAACCAAAGGATCACTGGCCTCGGGATGTACAGAGGAAGGGGACTTTGTAGAGATTGCTCTGAGACCCTCTGGTCAGCCTGGTGGGGGCTATTGGGGTTAGCAGGGATTGGACACCAGGTGGAGTTAAGCCAAGGGAGGCCTTCTTGGCTCGGAGAATTAGTTGATAATGAATACGGTTCATCAGGTCAAGGCAACCTGATAGTGAATATAGGTCACAACTGTGGGTTTGGTGCGGAGCACCCAGGAGAAGCCTGCAGGACTTGTTCAGGGTAAGGGCAATTCTTATCAAGATAGAGTCTGAAGCAGAGCTGTAGACAACGATGCCATAGTGTATCACAGAGAGGACAGAGCTGTTAATAGCGAGTTTAAGGGCGTCCATGGTAAGACAGTGTCTGTTTCGATATAGCTGTCCGATCTTCCTGTTAGCAGTCCGGGCGACATTGTCGACGTGAAGTGAGTAGGATAAGGAGCTATCCAGGATAACCCCTAGGTATTTGAAGTTGTGAACCATCTCTTGGGGATCATCTTGCTTGCTATGGATAGTTAAAATGGCAGATCTATGTTTGCTGTGGGTGGAGGCGAACAACATTGTTTTTGTTTTTTACAGTTGAGCAGCAACCGGGTGTCGGAGAACCAGTCTCCAGAAGCTGGAAATGATGCTGAAGACTTTGTTTGTTCCAGGGCTACAGGGTCAGGATTGCTCGTGTACAGGACGGCATCATCCGCGTGCCAGAATTTACTGCGTGGCGACAGCTGTCTTCAGGTGGAGAAACAGATCTCAGCAACGGCTAGAGTGGAGAGCGGATGCAGAGTTTAAAACTGCATTCCAAATTCTAAATCTGCATAGGTTCTAATCTCTGGGGCATCATTCTCAGCCAAGATGACAGCTAAACTGTAAACACTAAGTGAGGGATTCTTGGGGTTACAACAGGATTTTTTCCTGAGGTTGAAGTGGAAGAAAATTATTTGGGTTCTTTAGTTTTGGGAAACCTGTAAACTTAAGGGTTAAACCTTGACTAACCACTTCCAGCACCCACTTATCTGTGGTGATGGTTTTCCATTCCTGGACGTAATGAGATGAGGTGGCCTCCTGCTGGAAAGTCTGCAGAGTCAAGGATTTTGTTTTTGTTGTGGTTTAGGAGCTGGCGTTTGCTTCTGCCTTTGCATCTCTCTTGCCTCTTCCTCTTGGGGAACCCCTTTGAGGAGGGTAGTCACAGTAATGTTGAAAGTGACCAGTGGCCAAGGTTTTAGTGACCAGTGACCAAAGTTTTATACAAGTTTACCAACAACAACATTTATATATATAGTTGGCTAACCAAAAGGTTGAGAAGATAGAAAAGGTGCAAGTGGCTAGTGAATAACTAAATGATACCACCATGCAACTTAATGCAAGTGGCTAGTAAAGGGCTGCAAATGGCTAATGGATAACTACATAATACCAGCATATAAATTAATATGCCTTGTAAGTGCAAGAGTGTTTACAAGTTAATTGTTGAAACCATGCAAATGATAATGATACCACCATGTGAATTAATATGTATGTGGGTGCCTGGGTTCAAAATGTGTTGAGGCCCTGTAGATGATACGTGTAGAAAAACAGGTGAAGAGCATAAGCAGTGTTTAGGAACAAATGTTTTAAGCAAAATTAGTTTTGCTCTGCTCGGCAGAAATACTCTGTACAAAACATGTCTTTCTGTAACCTAAAAGGTCATGGTCAAAATAAGATGCAGCTGTTCCAAGTAACTGCTGAATATACAGTTCCTCCTTTCACGATTACTTGCGTTTAAAAAAATGTATAACAAAGAGCTGATAAGAAATAATTATATCCTTGCTTTGGCCACTATCTACTAAAAGGCTATTTGTACTAAAAGGCTCTTTTTCAGTTCTAAGCAATTTATTTTAAATAGAGTAAAAGCCTTCTTTTTGTTTCCGGTCTCCTAAAGCATGTTATTTTTAATAATGTAAAATCCCCTGACCATCCAAGGACAATGATAAACAAACTCCACTGTCTCAACAAAGTGTCAAATGTATCTTATGACCGAGGTATTTTTTTGGCCAATGTACTTTCGAACCCTTGTCTCATGATTTTATTGAATGACATAGTGTCTAGGCTAAAATTTACTGTAGTAGTTTTGGAAATTTCCACTATGCATTTTTTTTTAACGTTCTTTTTTTAGTCACCTTACTGTCCCCTCGAACCACTCCTTCAGACCATTGATCAGTCCTCTTCTGGGTCCCTTCCACAGAATCTGCCCCTAGAGTGCCAGGCTTACTCCGTTATCCCTCCTACCTTCCTCCTTGGAGTGCCTGCACAGCGGGGTCTGTCCCGGGTTGGCGATCCCTGAGGTGGATCACTCGTCATCTTGGCCCCGAGGGGGAATTTTTCTGTTATTCTCCCCTTAGTCCCTCTACCCTCTCAGGACGTCAGCATGTAGGACTGATGTCCAGTCTGACGGTGTGCTGTCGCACGTCGCCAACAAATGCCCGCAATGTTCTCCCTTCCCCGACTCTCTTGAGGAGCCGCCTTGTGCACCGGCACCCATGCTTCCACCGGCGCAGGTGCGTCGGGTGTGCAGGACACTCCAGGATCCCACCCCGGAGGAGGAGAGCATCCGTTGGGACGCTCAATCCTTACTCCCCCCTCCGACCCCTGATGACCAGAGTCCGTACCCGAACTCGGGTTGCCGGCAGGGCATGAGGTGTGGCGTCCAGAGCCTCAACCCTCAGTGCCACTGGGCCAGCTACACTATGCATTTTTGATGTAAACAATTTGAGTATAAGCACAGGACCTAAATGTCATGTCCAGTATCTCTTTGTGAGGAAAGAAGTCTGAGATCTGACTATCCACAGCGCTCGAAGGATCCAGAGAGAAGGGGAGTATATTTTCATTTTCTCTGAAAACCTGCAGCCCTGTAATACAAATATTACTAGCTGTTCAGATTGCATGTTAGAAACACCCCATTGGCTGTTTAGAATTAAATTGTAATAGGTACACCCAGGTAGTAGCAGGCTATCGGATGCCTAGAAATAATGTTAGCATGTATTCCTTTTTGTAAATTAGGATTATTAATCATGACAGGATTCATTCTTATTGTTAAAATAGGGTTTTTTTGGTTTCTCTTTATATATTGGGTAAATAACAGTTAATTTGGCCCTAGGCTTAAATGTTTCTAATGTTTACAAATTATGCTAGAATGCACCTCTTTCTGTGAATTGGAAATATTCAGCCTGTCAGGATGCATCTTTATTGTTATAATAGAATTTTTCTGGCTAGTCTTGTTGACACTATACTAATAAATTACAACTAATTTGGCAAAGAATACAGTGTGGTGGCTTTACTGAATTACTGAGAATTACCAACAAGGAACCTGTATTGTGTGTGGCCTTACTGTCTCAGTGAGGCATATTTGGTTTATTTACACTAAGAGTAAGGCCTCTGATAGTAGGCCATGCCCCTGCCTCTCCTTCCATATGGCATGGAGTAAGTAGAAGCTGTCTTCTTCTGAGTCAAATTCTTATAGGTTGTTTTTTGTTCATCAACTTTTTTTCATGCAGGCTTCTGTTTTATGTATGTATTTATTTTGCTCCTCCTCAGCCAGCCCCCATCAGCTCCGTTACTCCCCCTAGCTCTGTCATCCATTGTCTCTGGGGTTTACACTCCCATTGCCAAACAGTGTCCCACAGACCCCCCCCCCTTCCCGTAGCAGGGCCTCCCTGCTTATCCCAGGAGGAGACTGGTATGGGATGTAGCAGTGGGCAGCCCAGCAGACGCTGTGAAGCCAGAGCAGGAGTGCAGCGACATCTTGCTCGAGCCTCAGCTCCCCCAGTTTTGCCCTCCCTCAGGCACCCCCGCGAGCTAGGACTGGTAGAATGCATGCAAGCGTATGTGTCACAGTCACAAGGCGCCCTCCTTCCCTGTGCTGTGGCCTCCTTGTGCGTAACTCCCTGTGGTCACTCAGGTGGCAGCCAGCATGGTGGCAGGCGAGACATCAGTGCTTCAGCCTTCTGTGCCACCAGGCCAGCTCAGGCTTCTGTTTTATTCCCAAAGAGGTATGGTTCCTTGAATGGGAAGTTCGTAGCCTTTGTTTTTGTGACAGAATGGTTGCCGCGAGCCAGGCAAACCTCCTCAGAGCTACTGTATATGCTAGTACCCTTGAGGCTCTGTCACTTGTATCCACAGCCACATGGAACTGATACTTGGTGGCTTTCAGTGCCTCTTTTGCAGTTTCTGTGGGATCACTGCCAAGTTCACCTCCCACTTTTTCACCCAGGGCTTCCATGGTACTCAAAGGGCTTTCTGGTACTCTGCAGTGTAAGCCATGTAAGTAGCCTGCCTTAAATGCAGGGTGGCGTAAGTGTACCCTTTGTCATATAATCCAGCTTGCTGGAATCATTTTCTGGGGGCATGAAAGCTAGTGACACTTTAGAGTTTTCACATGCAGCTGTCTACAGGACTTCGTCATGATCAGAGTGGGAATGTAAGAATTCTACCTTCTGCTTCTCTACTTGATATTTCTTTTCCACTTTTTTGTCAATGACAGGAGCTACATTTGGATGCTCCAAAACCTTGTTAGAGGCTTTTTTGAGGGATCTGTGAATGAGTACTGTGAACATTTTAGATGAGGTCAGCCCTGGCAGACTCATAAAATTCTGCCTTCTCAATATCCTCCTTTGTCTCTGTGGACGAGATATCCAGAGTGTCAATATGCTTATAAAAGTGGAATATGAGTAAAAATCCTCTTCCATTCTTGAAGGGGAACCAAAATCCTGTTCAGGGGATATCTCGGGTTCAGATGGTTCCCCTCATCCTCCTACTCCTCCAGCACAGGTTCAAAGAATGCTGGAGTCTGGCAAGGCAGGAGGCAGGAATGTATTGAGGTTTCCTATGCTCTGGAAAGCCTGGCAGAACTGCCACATTTCTGTAGTGTCCTCAACTGAGAGCGCAGTTCTCTGTTCTACTGCTGGCTCCTGGTCTTTTTCAGGAGGCAGCGAGGTGCAGTCAGACTTTTTTCATAGCTGATGTTAACAGCATCAGTGACTTTTTTTTTTTCTTTTTGCTATCCTTAGCTCTGAGGTTCTCCCTACTGGACACCCTGTGCTCTTTCTGTGAGCTGGATGATGGCTCAGCAGCTTTATCTGCTTCTTTGATCAAAGACTGCTGCTTTTCTGTCACCTTGTATTTACCCTGAGGAAAGGTACTTGAAGATGCGTACTCTCCACCATCAGAGGTACTTCCCTCCATTTTAATTTTAGGACAGCTGTTAGGTGAGTTGGCAGCAGATGGTGACTCTCTGCATTTTGCCCTTTTGTGTTTTGGGGCCAAAAAGATTATACATATCACAAATTACATAGTCGTGGTCAGGGCCCAAACGATCAAAACACAGATCGTGGTTGTCTGCCTTCACCAAAATCTTGCAACAGGATTCACAATTTTTAAATCCTGTAGACCCTGTCCTTTCTTAGGTGAAACAGACAACAAGTGTTGATGGTTCCTTAAACAACAACATTCGTAAACTGCTAAATAAAGATAGTAAAATAAGTGGTAATTTCTCTATATTTTTAACACAAAGAACAAAATCGGTGATTTGATACCTTTTAGTGTACCAACAAGAGACTCGCAAAATGTTTAAGCTTTTGGACACTCAGAGTCAGTCCTTCATCAAAAACATGGCAGTTAAGGAAAGATATCAATTTAAGTACTCAGAATAGAATTAGTACAAAACAAAAACAACTTCAGAGATGTACACATACACACACACACACACACACACACACACACACACAGTCTGTTGTTATTTTCAGGCAGGTAATTAGGATTTGATCATTTATAGATTTCTGCTGTCACATGCATTCCATCTTGCTAAAATTTATGATTTATACCCAGCTAGGTTCCCTAGAACTGGTGTTTTATCTCTGGTTTTGGTCTCTGTTTTAAGATCTTACTATCAGCAAAGCTGTCACATCCATATATGAAGTTTTTATTTATTTTTTTAACTAATTCTGTTCTGAGTACTTAAAGTGATATCTTTCCTTAACTGCCATGTTTCCAATGAAGGACTCTGAGTTTGAAAGCTTAAACATTTTACAAATCTTTTGTTGGTCCAAAAAAGGTATCAAATCACCATTTTGTTCATCTTTTTGTACAAGCACCAATACAGCAACTCACATTTTTCTTATATTTTTAACAGTAACTGCTACAGTGTTAAAGCAGAAATGGCAACACTGCATTTTCTCTAATTCCACAGAACTGACTGATAACCGGACAAAACCACGAAGATGTAGAAAGTTAAATAAATAACCTCTCTAAGTAACGAAAATATTGAAAACTAAACAGACAAAGTAAAAAGAGTTTTTTTATAAATAAAATAAGGGACTTAGCCAATGGACTTGGAGAGGGCTACGAGGTGACTAATTTTCCACGAAAAAAAAAAACAAATCTGACATTAGAACACTAGAGGGAGCATCAGCACACAGCAACATCTGAATGGAGTTCTGATTCCACAGCACCATTCTAATCTCCAAGACAACATCTCGGAGTGAAGATGATGCAGTTTTTGTATGGCATCACTGCTGACTCATGCTGTTAGAAAGGGAAACTTTTGGGGGTTTCTTACCATCTGAAAATACGTAACAAGTGACAACACTGGTTCAAAGTTATTCTTTTTGCACATCTTCTTACAGACATCTGGATCGGCGTCTGTCTGCAAAACAAAATGTGAAGAAATTTCCTATGTCATAAAAAAAGCAGTCAATGTCTTCTTTTCAAATTTTCTCAGGCAAAGTGGCATTTGTTTCCCTCCCTTGCACTCCTAGTGTGTGTCGCAGCACTTCCCTGAGACTTGTTGCAAAGCTTCTCTTGTACAGTAGCTCAGTTAGAGGGAGCTACACAGCAACGTGCTCTATCACTCCCTTGCCAGAGAATAAGTGTACTGCCCCCATAGCAGAACCACCCTCCATGTACCAGTGAAAGAGACAGAGATTCAAAGTCACCAGTGGCTGGATTTTCAAAAGTGCAGTAAAAGAAAGTACAGTTACGTAAGAACTTACCCTAACAGTAGATCTCCGAGAGAGGCTCTTGCAGTAGTAATTACATATAGGACTGATGCTGGCCGGCGTCAGGACCCAACGGAAAAAGTTCTAGCTAGCAGTCTCTGGCGGAGGACCGCCCCCACGTCAGGTGACCGATGTCATGCGGCATCAGTATAAAGGGACGGTCCCCACTCCCGCCTTCCAGTTCTTTCCCGCCCAAGGCCAAAAGGCAAGACGAGAGAGAAGCAGATATTTCCCTTCCTGGAAAAGGAGCTGAAAAAGCTTAGGAGGATGGAGGGCGGGAAGGTATTATCTACTGCAAGAGCCTCTCTCGAAGATCTACTGTTACAGTAAGTTCTTACATAACTGTACTATCTTACTTCGAGAGGGCTCTTCCAGTAGGTAATTACATATAGGACTGAGTCCCAAGCAGTCTGGAACAAGGAGAAGCAAACAGGAGGAGGAGGAAGCTACTCAGAAGTAGACCCTCTGGTTGTGAAGGCCTTAGGAAAGGAGGCCTTGCAGAACAGCCAGCCCGAAGCCTGCTCTACGGCGAGAGGCAATGTCCAAACTGTAATGTTTCGTAAAGGTATGGACAGAAGTCCAAGTGGTGGCTGCATAAATGTCAACCGCTGACACGTTCTTGAAACAAGCCGAAGAGGCGGCGACCCCACTGGTGCAGTGGCCTTTAACTTGACCCGGTACGGTCTTGTTGTACTTGTCATAACAGAAAGTGATATAATGAGCCAACCATTTCGATAGGCATTGCTTAGAAACAGCATTGCCTTCTCTTTTATGAGCAAAAGAGACGAACAGTTGATCAGTCTTTCTGAGATCCTTCGTCCTGTTGGTGTAGTATCTCAGAATTCGGTGAACATCCAAAGTATGCAGAAGGAACTCTCCTGGATTGGAGTGCTGCGTAAAAAAGGGCAGGCAACTCTGTGGACTGATTCAGTGTCGATTCCGCTACCACCTTAGGGAGAAACTTAGGGTTGGTACGCAGAGCCACACATTCCTTGTGAAAAATTAAATACGGGATTTTACACATCAGGGCCTGAAGCTCGGAAATCCATCGACCAGAAGTAATGGCCACTAAGAAGAGAGTTTTCCAAGAAAGGAACTTTAGGTCCACTGAGGCTGCCGGCTCAAAAGGAGCAAGAGTAAGTTTCTCTAAAATGAAATTCAGATCCCAAGGAGGGGCAGAAACCCGGATAGGGGGTTGTAAGTGAAGGACCCCTCTCAAAAAGGTCTTAGAGACCTCCAGCTGAGCAAACGTTCTGTCTGCAAAGGGGACATGATAGGCCGAAATGGCTGCCATGTGAACCTTTAAGGATGAATGGCTGAGACCCAGATCGAAGAGGTGTTGCAGGTAATCCAGAAGTCGGCCGACGGAGCATGAGAAGGGCTCGACATAATTGGAGGCAGCCCAAATAGAGAACTGCTTCCATTTCATGGCATAGGTAGATCTGGTTGAGGGTTTCCTGGCCTCCACCAGAATCTCAGCTACTCGTGGGGGGGGGGAGAGGGGCGGACCCCGAATCGGGCTTGAGCTACGTCTGCACGAGCCACGCATGCAACTGAAAGGACTTGAGGCCTGGATGGACCAGGGTCCCCTGATCCTGGGTCAGCAAAAATAGCGACAGAGGAAGAGGAAGAGGAGGTTCCTGAGTACTGTTGCAGAAGAGAAATCAAACTTGCCTGGGCCAGAAAGGAGTGATCACAATCATTTGAGCTCCTTCCGAACCGAGTTTCTGCAAGACCCTTGTAATCAGTGGAATCAGGGGGGAAGGCATAGACGAATCTGCCCTTCCAGTCTAGAGACAGAGCATCTCTCCAAAAAATGCCGCGCCCTAGAGCGAGCGAGCAGAAGACGGGAAGTTTTGTGTTTTGAGGGGAAGCAAACAGGTCTACCTGTGGAGTTCCCCAGCGTTGGAAGATGTCGCCTACGACCCCCTGATCCAGTTCCCATTCGTGAGCTAGAGCAGAAGACTGGCTTAGCCTGTCTGCCAGTGCGTTCTCGATCCCTGGGACATGAGATGCCATGAGGTGAAGGTTGTGCTGCACTGCCCAATCCCAGACTCGCATCGCCTCTCGGCAAAGGGGGTAGGAATGAGTTCCTCCCTGTTTGTTGATGTACCAGACTACACACATATTGTCCGTCTGCACAGCTAGGTGACCGGGAGACAGATACAGATGCAGAGCCTGAAGAGCATACAGTACTGCCCTTAGTTCAAGCACAATGATGTGAAGAGACTTCTCGAGCTTGGACCAGGAGCCCTGGGTCCTGTGAGGACTGAGATGGGCTCCGCAACCCTCGCCGGAGGCGTCCATAGTCAACGTCTGCGAGGGAGGGAGAGAGACTGAAGGGAACTCCCCGGCAGAGGTTCTCCTGAACCATCCACCACTGCAAGTCCCGAGCCATGGGATTGGAGACCAGGACAAGTTGATCTAGGTCGTCTACCAGCTGATCCCATTGAGACCGAAGCGTCCACTGAGAGATTCTCATGTGGAGCAGAGTGCGAGGGACTGTCGGAATCGCAGCCGCCATTAGCTCGAGGAGGCGAAGGACTGACCTGGCGCTGACCCGCCTGCGGCTGGACAACAGGCTGACCTGGGCCTGGAGAGTGGCCGCCCTGTCCGGTGGCAGGAAGGCCATGCCAGAGGTCGTGTCCAGGATTGCCCCGATAAACTCAAGCCTCTGGGATGGGATCAGATGGGACTTGGCCTGGTTGATGGTAATACCCAGGCAGGCAAAGACCTGCTGGGTAAGGGAAAGGAAGTGCAGGAGTTCCTCCCTGGATGGGGTCGCCAGGAGCCAATTGTCCAGGTACGGGAAAACCTGCACCCCCCTGGGTGAACAGGTAGGCCGCTACCACCGAAAGGCATCTGGTGAACACCCGGGGTGCCAAGGAAAGACCAAATGGTAGGGCCTTGAACTGGTAGTGGTCCCACTGGAACGCAAAATGCAGGTATTTGCGGTGGGAAGGGCGGATAGGGATATGCAGGTAGGCATCCTGCATATCCAAAGCGCACAGCCACTTTCCTGGCCGGAGAAGGGGCAGGAGGCTCTGCAGCGAGAGCATCCTGAACCTCTTGTACTCCATGAACAAGTTCAGGGAGCTGAGGTCGAGAATCGGCCTCATGTCCCCTGTTTTCTTCGGGACCAGGAAGAAATGGGAATAGTACCCCATTCCCTGAAGAGGAATGGGGACGGGTTCTATCGCCTCCTTCAGCAAAAGTGCTGAAATCTCTTCCTGGACCAGAAGATGATGTTCCAGAGAGTACGACGACCTTGGGGGAGGGTGTAGAGGGGGTTTCTGAAGAAACTCTACTGAGTGTCCTTCTGTGATCAGCTGGAGCACCCAGAAATCTGAAGTTATCCTCTCCCAACCCGGGAGGTGAAGGGAAAACCTCCCTCCTACCAGTTCCTCTGGAAGGCCCAGAGGCTGTGGGTGAGGAAAGGAGTCAGGTGGTGTGGGGCAGCGTCGTGGCTGGAGCACCAGCTGCTGTTTTGGGTGGAGGGGCTTGGCAGCTGGAGGGGCCCGGCATTTATTGGCCCGCTGTCAATGGGGCTTCGCCTTTTGCCGAGTCCGCCTGCGAAAGGGACGGCGCTGCATTTGATGGGGATAGTACATGGGGAGTCCACAGACTTCAGTACAGTCCCCTTCTCCTGCAGATCAGAGATAATGTCCTTGACATCACCACCGAACAGCACCGAACCCCGGAAGGGCACTTCCTGAATAGCGGACTGCACTTCCGGGACCAACCCTGACACATGGAGCCAGGCATGACGCTGTAAGCCTACGGCGAAAGTGGAGCTCCTACCAGCAGTGTCCACTGCATCGTACGTAGCACGAAGCATGTGCCGATTGGCCGAACGTGTAGAGAGGACAAGGTCAGCCACTTCCTGTTTGACTTGAGAGTCAGGAAGGGAGTCCAATTTGGATTCCACCGAACAAAGAATCGACTTCTGGTAATCTCCCATGTGACCTATATAATTTAGGGCCCTAATTCCCAGAGTGGAAGAAGCATAGATCTTCTTCCTGTACTGGTCCAGAAGATGGGATTCTTTGTCAGGTGGAGACGAACTCAGATGTTTCGGGTTAGCTGTCCGGTCATGAGCGGCACTAATCACGACCGAATCAGCTCGAGGGTGAGAATCTAGAAAGTCAACACCCTCGGGAGCCTGATATAGCCTGTTCGACTTCCGAGGAAGTGGGGCTAAAGCCAACGGTTGCTTCCAAATAGTGGAAACAAGGTCGGCATTGGGCTCAGTCCAGGGTGGCACCAATGTAGGAGCTGTCTCGGGCAGGTCCAGATGCTCAGTGAGTTTCTTACGCTGTGGATCCGGCTCCAAGGAATGCCACTTGTGAACCTCCTGGATTTTGCGCAGCAACTCCGTAAAGGAAGGCTCCTCTGGAGGAGACTTCAGAGGAGTCCTAGGCCTGGGCTTAGACAGAGAGCGTGGCTCGTTCTCTGGCTAGGAGCAACCGTCGGAGTCGTCCGAGGTGTCTGAGGAGGAATAAGATGAAGAGGAAGACTCCCTCTCCCAGCGTAGGGGAGAAACAGACTCCTTGGAAGGTCCTCAGGGAAGCGTATCCTGCCCCGCCCTGGAACCAGAGGGCTTGCCCCTGGTGTCCGGAGGTGGGGAGGGAGTGTGTCGTCACGGACGTACGGGAGCCGGAATCGCACCATCATCGTGGAGACGACTCTCCACCTCTCTGGTGAGCTGAACCTTGGCCTCAGCCCACCAGGAGGCCAGAGTCTCCTTCAAGTCCACCGCGGCTGAGGGTGGTGGAGGGGGGATACGGGCATTGATTGTACCCATAAAACGTGTATCCATAACCTGATGGCGGGAAACCTGGTGTCGGGTATTGAGGCACCGGGTACTGCGGCATTGGATAGGCCGGTGTCAGGTACTGGGGCGTTGGATACTGTGGAGCCGGGTAAGACGGCGTCGGATACGACAGCGTCAGATACCCGGGAACCGGGGGGTCTGCTGGAGACGGCCCGGCCACAGGGCCCACGGGCGGGCCTGGTGCAGAAGGCCTGGTGGGCGTAAGACCCGGTGTTGGAGCGGCATCCGGAAGCGGGATGTCGCCCGGCATTGGAGCCGGCGTCCGGGGAACCAACATCAGGTCAGTCGGCCCAGCAGGCAGACGGCCTGACGGGGGTGCAGCAGGAATCTCGGCATCGCCCGGGGATAGTGGGGACAAATCCCCGGGGTCAGGCTGAGGAGACCCAGGGTCCGCAGAGGGCAGTGAAGGATGCGGGGAGCCGGGAACGGCAGACGTGAGAGGGTCCGGCATCGGCTCAGCCATCGTGCAGGCGTCGGGCAGGCCGACATCAGACTTATCAGTGGAGTCCAGGCGGACGCCGGAGAAGCCGATGTCCGACTTATCGGACCCATCGCCCGAGGTAGGTCGTGAAGGAGGAGTGGCCTTGTCGGGCAGAAGAGGGTCCGTGCGCCAGCCCTAAGGGTCGGGCGACTTATCAACCGCCCCCGCGGGCGCCAGAGAAGCTGACGTCCGACTACTGGAGCCGCGAACCAGAAGGCCGCATGGTGGCGGCTATACTGGGAGCAGAGGCCTCCAATATCCCGGAGGCACCAAAAGGGCCCGCGAGCGAGCCAGAAGGGCAGGCCAATGCCACCTTGGAAGCCTCCATGGCAGCCGTCACGGAGCGGTCCCCCGGAGGGGACGTTACCTGTAGCACAGCGACTCCCGAAGAAGACGCAGTGGATGAGGAGCCCTTATCCCGGTGCTTCTCCTTGTCTTTCTTCTTATGATGGCCTTTGGGGAAAGTGCTGCAGCTTTTTTAACTCCTTCTCCATGGTGGACATTTTCTTCTTTAGTATGTGGGCCTCCAGGGACTGCTGCCTCCGTCTGCGGGTGGCGCGTTGAATTTAAGGCAGTGCTGGCACTTCTCCACCTGATGATATGGGCCTAGACAGAAGAGGCACTGGGAATGGCCGTCCTTGTGCGGGAGTTGGCGCCGCACGAGTCGCATTTATTTTTGTGCTCGGAAGGTCTAGGGGACGACATACACTGACGAATGCCTGATGATTTAGTCGAAGAATCGAAAAAAGTCGGTAAAAACTACTGACGAGAGAGCTGACGAGCGTTGAACTTTACCGCGAGGCACTGACACGAGCTAACGGCGGGAAAGAACTGGAAGGCGGGCGTGGGGGACCGCCCCTTTATACTGATGCTGCATGACATCGGTCACCTGACGTGGGGGTGGTCCCCCGCCACAGACTGCTAGCTAGAAATTCTTCCGTTGGGTCCTGACGCCGGCCGGCATCAGTCCTATATGTAATTACCTACTACAAGAGCCCTCTCGAAGTAAGATCTAACTGCACAAGGGAGGATACCATATACACAAAGGTTGAGGTGCACAGAAGCAAAAATTACTCACCTTAGTAATGTTGTTTCTTCTAATGGAGTCTTGCTATATTATGACATATGCGAACTGCTCCGGAGGTGAAAGAGTTAACTTCCATGCAGGGCATGGAATCTTGAGCGCGAGCTCGGTTGAACACTCTGTCTGTTGAAGCTCAAACTTAAACTGTCAGATCTTTACGAGCAAAAACTCACTAAGGTTCTGTGTGGAAGCCGTAAACCTACACTAGCCACTGGCTACTAACTACAAAAACACCTTTTTTGTTCTTGATCCGAAAACAAAGACTCAAGTTGGGGGATTCAAAAAGGAAAATTTAAGTATAACACCTAAGCACCCTAGAAGGGTGAAATAAAGTGGGCATCAAATAAGTGCCAGCATTGCACTGCCCACCCACATCCCAAAAACAGAGGTTCTGAGAGGGGCAGGCTGGAATGGGAGGTCATAATATAGTAAGACTCCATTAGAAGAAACAACATTACTAAGGTGAGTAATTTTTCTTCAAACAACATGAAGTCTTGCTATATTATGACATATGCAGACTACACAGCAGTACTCTCCATGGAGGAGGGACAGAACCTACTGGGAAATAAGCTCTGAAGCACAGCTGTGTTAAATCGAGCATCACTCCCAGCCTGGATATCCAAGGAGTAATGCTTAGTAAAAGTGTGAACTGTTTTCCAGGTAGCTGCTTGACATATCTCTAGGATAGGAATGTCCCTGGCAGCAGCCAGAGACGCAGCTGTACCTCTGGTAGAGTGAGCCCTCAGGCCTGAGGGAGGAACCTTACCCAGTTTTTCGTAACAGAATTGGATACAAGAGACAATCCACCTGGCAATGGATCTTTTAGTGGCAGGTTTCCCTTTACCAACCTCACCATAAGTGAGGAACATTTGGAGGGATTCGAACCTGTGACCCTTGGTACGTTCTATATAGTAACTAAGGGCTCTTTTGACATCTAAACTGTGCAATCTCCTCTCACCAGAGGAGGAATGGTCAGTGAAGTACACAGGAAGAGACATGGATTGATTAAGGTGAAAGTCTGAAACCACCTTAGGCAAAAACTTCCTGTTAGTCCTGAGGACTACCTTATCTCTATGAAAGGAGATAAAATCAGGCTCCACTGACAAGGCTTGTAGCTCACTTGTGCGCCTGGCAGAGGTGATGGCTACCAGAAACACAGTTTTCCAAGTCAAGTACTTAAGCTCTGCTGAAGACAATGGCTCAAAAGGGTTGCATAAGCTGAGCGATGCAAATATTAAGATCCCAAGCAGGGGCAGGATCCTGAACGGGGTTGGTGTGAAGCAACCCTTTAAAAACTTGGAGAACACAGGGTGAGCTGATAAAGAAGAGGGCTTACCTGCTGACAAGAAGACAGACACAGCTGCCAAGTGCACTTTTAGGGTAGCTGGTCTCAGCCCCAAGGAATTCAAATGCACCAAATAATCCAGGATCGTGGGCACACCAGCAGATTCTGGGGAAATGTTTACCAGCCACCATATGGAAAATCTCTTCCATTCTGAATTATAGGTAGCCCTGGTGGAAGGCTTCCTAGAGGCCTTCAAGATATCCAATACACCTTGAGAAAGGTGGTAGGTCAGCAAACTCTAACTCTTCAAGAGCCAAGCCTTGAGATTGAGAGATTTATGTCGGATACCAAACTCTCCCCTGGGCACAGGTTAACAGGTTGTGATTCCTGGAAAGACATAGGGGAAGGTGGACTGCTAAGGACATGAGGAGTGGGTACCAGGGCTGCCTGGCCCAATCTGGAGCAATCAGGATCATCTTGCAGGATTGAGCTCTGATTCTGACTAGCACTTTGAAAAGAAGGGGGAAGAGGGGAAAAGCATAGAGAAACTTCCCTTCCCAACTGAGAAGGAAGGCATCCAGAGGGACTGAGCTCAACACTGGGGGCCTGCAGCAAAAAGGGGAAGTTGGTGATTGTCTGGGGCTGCAAAGAGATCTATCTGCAGAGTGCCCCATCTGGCAAATATTACCTCCAGTACTAGGGGATCCAGTGCCCATTCGTGATGGCCCTGGGAAATCCTGCTGAGAGCATCCGCTAGGACATTGTCCTTGCCTGGGAGGTGAACTGCCGTAAGGGAGGCGTTCAGAGACTAAGCCAGAGACCACAACGTCATTGCTTCCGTGCACAAGGCCGTAGACCGAGTGCCCCCTTGCTTGTTGATGTACCACATTGTAGTGGTATTGTCTGTTCTGACCTGAACCACCTTGTTCTGGACAGATGTGGAAAACCTGGAGTGCTAGAAAACTGCTCTGAGCTCCAGCAAACTGATGTGGAGCAGAGATTCCTGAGGGGACCACAGCCCTTGGGTGGAATGGTGCCCATGTGAGCTCCCACCCCAAGAGGGATGCATCTGTAGTAAGGGTCAAGGAATGAGACTGGGAGTGAAGGGAACCCCTGTCTCAGATTGTTCTGACCCCTGCCACCACTGAAGGGCCTGGATCAGGGTTCGAGTCACTGGAATCAATTTGGTTAGGATCTGTCCTTTGAGACCAAAAGGCTCTCAAATGGAACTGAATGTCCCTCATCTGAAATCTCGCTCCCTGCACGACTGCTGTACAAGCAGCCATGTGCCCCAGGAGCTGTAGAAAATGCCTTGCTGGTCGAGAGACCTGCAGGGTGAAAGAGGAGGCCAGAGACACCAGGGTCCTTGCTCTTTCCAGAGGAAGGAAGGGTCTGGCTTCTTTTGTGTTCAGTTCTGCGCCTATAAAGGTGAAAAGCTGGACAGGCTCCAGAACTGACTTTGGAAGATTGAGAAGGAAACCTAGAGATGTAAGCAGCTGCTGGGTTACTTGTAAATGTAGTTGACCTGTTCTGAGACTGCCTACAATGAGCCAGTCGTCCAGATAAGAGAAAGATGGCAATCTTTTGCCTTCTTAAATGAGCAACTGCTACTGCCAGGCATTTTCTGAACACCCTTGGAGCCGAGGAGAGGTCAAGGCATTGCTCTGAACTGGTAATGGCCTAAGGGCAGTTCGAATCTGAGGTACTTTCATGGGAGCTTCTGATGAGAACATGGAAGTAGGCATCCTGAGGTCCAGGGAGGCTAGCCAGTCCCCTGGCCTTAGAGAGGGTAAATAATCCCTAGGGTCACCATTTTGAACTTTGGTTTTAAAAGGTGCTTGTTTAGATACCTGAGATCCAGAATGGGCCACCATTCTCCTGTCTTTTTTGGGGTAAGGAAGTACCTTGAGTACAACCCTTTGCCCTAGTGTATGGGTAGAACCCTTTCCACGGCTCTGAGAGCCAGGAGGGAAGAAACTTCTGCTTCCAGGGCAAGTGTCTTTGATGGGTTTGCAGGTGGAAAAGACCTGGCTCTTATCTTCGGAAATTTTTTGAAGCTGAGAACCAGTCCCTGGCTTACTACTTCCAGGACCCACTTGTCTGATGTTAAAGACTTCCAGTCCTGGACAAAGTAAGCCAGCCTGCCCCCTACCGGTAGTGGAGAATCGGCCCTGGCTACCCCATCAGGAGCCTGTTTGCAGGGGTTTGGGTTGAGGGGTAGAAGCAGGCTTACTAGAGCCCCTTCTGCCCCTTCCTCTAAAGAACCCCTCTGGGCATAAGCAGAAGAGGAGGCCTGGCTTGGTAAAACGGCTCATGAAAAGGCCTGCCCTTGCCCCTGACATGCTGCCTTGAGGAGTGACTTGCCTTTCTTTAGCCTGTGCACTTCTATAGGGGTGGTCCTATACTCATCCATTTTCTTCATATAATTCCTGTCTGCTCCCAAACAGAGAATTTCCCACAACAGGAAAATCCATAGCCTCAGACTTGGTATCCTGTGACAGGGCAGTACATCTGAGCTAGCCATTCTGGTAAGAGACACCGATGTAGCCATAACTCTTAGATGAAACATTATTAGAGTCTACAGCAGCATGAAATTGCACCTTGGATGCCTCAATACCATCCGCAGCCACCTGCTCCAGCTCCCTGGCAAGCTGTTCAGGGGCCTGTTTTGCTAGGGCCAGGACAGTATCCCACCTGGATTTCTGGTACCTAGCTGCGTAAGCCATATAATTGCTCCGTCTGAGTCCCAAAAGATGCTGCCATGTACTGCTTTTTTGCCATGGCATCCATCCTCCTGGAATTCTTTTCAGGAGGGTAAGAGGCTAGAGGAATATTAGCCTTGTCACAGGCTGCAGCCTGCACTACCCCCACATGGCTGCACTGCTGAGATAGGAACTCCGTATCAGAGCCTGATAAAGCATACCTCTTGTCCATCCTTTTATCCACAGGGAGGATAGAAGAAAAAATTACTCACCTTAGTAATGTTGTTTCTTCTAATGGAGTCTTGCTATATTATGACAATTGCAGTTTGTCCCAACTATTAGAACTGCCCAGAGGTGAAAGAGTTAACTCCCATTCTAAGAATGGAACTTAGAGCACAAGCTCGTTAGAGAAGCTCTGTCTGGGTTATTTCAAACCCAAATTGTCAGATCTTTATTTAGCAAAACTCACTAAGGTCTGTGTGGAGCTGTAACTCACACTAGCCAACTGGCTACCTAAATATTAACACCTATTGCTGGTCCCAACACAAAGACTCAAGTCAGGGACCAGAAGTACTAATATAATATAAAACAAAACACCACACCCAAAACCTTAAGAAGGGTTGAAACATATAATGGGCACACAACTAGTGCCCACACTAGGCTGCCCACCCCATACCCAAGTAGAAGTTCTGAGAGGGGCAGGGGGGTTATAATATATAGAAGACTCATTAGAAGAAACAACATTACTAAGGTGAGTAATTTTTCTTCAAACAACATGAAGTCTTGCTATATATATGACAATTGCAGACTACACAGTAGTACCTCCATGGAGGAGGGACAGAACCTACTTAGGGAATAGGCCTATGGACATCCAGGGAGTAATGCTTGGTGAAAGTGTGTACCGTTTTCCAGGTAGCAGCTTGACATATCTCTAAGATAGGGATGTCTCTGGCAGCAGCTAGAGACGCGGCTGTACCTCTGGTAGAATGAGCCCTCAGGCCAGAGCAGGAACTCTCCCAGTTTCGATAACAAATTGGATACAAGAGACAATCCACCTGGCAATTGATCTCTTTAGTGGCAGGTCTCCTTTTCCGACCTCACCGTAAGTGAGAAAAAGTTGGAGGGATTCTAACCTATGACCCTTGGTACTGCTCTATATAGTAACTTAGGGCCCTCTAACATCTAAACTGTGCAATCTCCTCTCACCAGAGGAAGAATGTTCAGTGAAAAACACTGGAAGGAGATAGATTGGTTAAGATGGAAATCTGAAACCACCTTAGGCAAAACTTCCTGTTAGTCCTGAGGACTACCTTATCCCTGTGGAAAGAAATAAAGTCAGTTTCTACTGACAAAGCTTGCAACTCACTTATGCGCCTGGCAGAAGTGATAGCCACTAGGAAAACAGCTTTCCAAGTTAAGTACTTAAGCTCTGCAGAAGACAGAGGTTCAAAAGGGGGTTGCATTAACTGGGCACGTAAACATTAAGTATCCAGGCAGGGGCCGGATCCTAAAAGGTGGATTAGAATGAAGTAATCCCTTAAAAACTTGGAAAATACAGGGTGAGCTGGAAAGAGAGAGGGCTTCCTGTTGAAACAAAAAGCAGAGACAGCTGCCAAATGTACTTTCAGAGTAGCTGGTCTCAGGCCCAAAGAATTAAGATGGACCATATAGTCCAAAACAATGGGCAAATCAGCGATTCCTGGGAAATATGTTTCCCAGCACACCAAATGGAAAACCTTTTCCACTTAGAATTATAAGTAGTTCTAGTGGAAGGCTTCCTAGAAGCCTTTAGGATTTCAAGAACACCCTGAGAAAGGTGTAGGTCAGCAAATTCTAACTCCTCAAGAGCCAGGCCTTGAGGTTGAGGGATTTGAGGTTCGGATACCAAACTCTCCCCTGGGCACAGGTTAACAGGTTGTGATTCCTGGGGAGACACAGGGAAGATGGACTGTTAGGGACAGAAGGAGGGTACCAGGGCTGCCTGGCTCAATCTGGGGCAATCAGAATCATCCTGCAAGGCTGGGATCTGATTTTGACTAGCACCCTTGAATAGGAGAGGGAAGGGGGGAAAGGCATAAAGAAACTTCCCTTCCCAATCTAGGAGAAAGGGATCCAGGGGACTGAGCCCAACACTGGGGTTCTGCAACAGAAAAGTGGAGTTGGTGATTGTCTGGGGCTGCAAAGGATCTATCTGAGGTGCCCATCTGGCAAAAAACTATCCCCAGTATTTGAGGATCCAGAGACCATTCATGATGGCCCTGAAATCCTGCTGAGAGCATCTGCTAGGACATTGTCCTTTCCTGGAAGATGAACTACTATGAGGGAAGTGTTCAGGAATAGGCCAGAGACCACAACTTCATTGCCTCTGCACAAGCGGCGAAGACCGAATGCCCCCTGCTTGTTGATGTACCACATTGTTGTGGTGTTGTCTGTTCTGACTTGTACCACTTTGTTCTGAACAGACGAGAAAACACTTGAAGTGCTAAAAGACAGCTCTGAGTTCCAGCAAACTGATGTGGAGCAGAGATTCCTGGGGGGACCACACTCCCTGAGTGGAGAGGTCGCCCATGTGGGCTCTCCACCCCAGGAGGGAAGCATCTGTAGTGAGGGTCAAGGAGTGAGACAGAGGAATGAAGGGGACCCCCAGTCTAAAATTGCTCTGATCCTGCCACCACTGGAGGGCCTGGATCAGGGTTCGGGTCACTGGGACCAACTTGGAAAGTGGGTCTCTTTTCTGAGACCAAAAGGCTCTCAAGTGAAACTGAATGTCCCTCATCTGAAATCTTGCTCCTTGCACTACGGCTGTGGACACAGCCATGTGCCTAGGAGCTGCAAAAAAAGTGTCTTGCTGGTCAGAGACCTGCAGAGGAAGGAGGCCAGAGCCACCAAGTTCCTTACCCTCTCTAAGGTAGGAAGGTCCTGGCCTGTTTTATGTCCAATTCTGCACCTATGAAGGTGAGCACCTGAACTGGTTCCAGAACTGACTTTGAAGATTTAGCAAGAAGCCCAGGGAGGTGAGCAGCTGCTGGGTAACTTGCAGGTGAGATTTTACTCTATTCTGGGGACTGCCTTGCAATGAGCCAGTCGTCCAGATAGGGAAAGACAACAATCCTTTTGCTCTCCTTAAATGAGCAACTCTCATTGCAGACATTTTGTGAATACCCTTGGGCAGAGGTAGGAGCAAGGGCATTGCTCTGAACTGGTAGTGACCTGAGGGCAGTTCGAATCTGAGGTACTTTAGGTGGGAGCTTCTGATTAGGACGTGAAAATAGGCATCCTTGAGGTCCAGGAAGGCTAGCCAGTCCCCTGGCCTTAGAGAGGGTAAAATCATTGCCAGAGTTACCATTCTGAACTTTGGTTTCAAAAGGTGTTTGTTCAGATATCTGAGGTCTAAAATGGGCCGCCATTCTCCTGTCTTTTTTGGGGTAAGGAAATATCTGGAGTACAGACCCTTGCCTTGGTGTAGGGGAGAAACCCTTTCTACAGCTCTGAGAGCCAGGAGGGTTGAGACTTCTGTTTCTAGAGTAAAGGTCTCTAAAGAGTTTGCAGGTGGGAAAGATCTGATTCTCATCTTTGGGAACTTTTTGAAGCTTGAGAACCAGACCCCTGGCTTCTACCCAGGACCCACTTGTCTGAAGTTAGAGACACCCAGTTCTGAATGAAGTAAGTCAACCTGCCTCTCATGGTAAAGGAGAATCGGCCCTGGGCACCCATCAGGGTGTCTGTTTGGCAGGTGTTTCAGGCTGAGAGGTGGGAGCAGGCCTGCCCACACCCTGGCCTGCCTCTGCCTCTGAAGAAGCCCTCTGAGCATAAGCAGAGGAGGCCTGGGTTTGAGTAAGGCCTGTGAAAGGCCTACCCCTACCCCTGGGGTCTGCCTCTGAGGAGTGGGCTCCTTGGCTTGGGCACTCTTATAGGTAGTCCTATATTCATCCATTTTCTTCATATATTCTCTGTCTGCTCCCCAAACAGAGAATTTCCCACCAGAGAAAATCCATAGCCTAGTCTGGGTATCCTGTGACAAGCTAGTACACCTGAGCCAGGCCAATCACGAAAAGCTACAGACGTAGCCATGACTCTAGAGGATACATCATTAAAATCCACAGCAGCATGAAACTGCACCTTGATGCCTCAATGCCATCAGCAGCCACCTGTTCCAGCTCATTAGCAAGCGCAGAGAGCCTGTTTGGCCAAAGCCATGACAGTGTCCCATCTAGATTTTTGATACCTTGCTGCATAAGCCATGTAATTTGCTTGCCTGAGTCCCAAGGACGCTGCCATGTATTGTTTTTAGCCATGGCATCAATCTTCCCGAACTTTGTCAGGAGGATGTAGCCAGGGAATATTAGCTTTATCACAGGCTGCAGCCTGAACCACCCCAACATGACTGCATTGCTGTGAAAGGAATTCTGTGTCAGGATCACATGCGCATTCTCCTGTCCATCTTTTTATCCACAGGAGGCACAGAATTAGAGTTTTAAAATTTTATTGTTTGTTTCCTAAATGATTTATGCAAAGGAATAGACAATCTCCTAGACTCTGGTATATCCATCATTTCTACAAAATCAGGTTCCTCTTGCTCATCCACAGCTTCCTCCAATGGGAACTGGAGGGTTTCAGCAACTTTTGTAAAACATAAAGTGAGAGGGGACTCTGAAAGCATAGGGGAGATTCTAAAGGTCTGTCTGGGGAGATGTCCGGTTCAATGGGCACACCAGACCCTCCAAGTCACATTCATACTGTTCATAATCATCCTCCCTCCTCTGGTTCAAAAACTCCTCAACATCATATTCCTGAACCGGTGGAACCGACCGAACCGACCTTTTACCAGACAGTGGCGGTTGGATGGAACCGGAGAAAGTGACTGGACAATCTGAATAGCTCTTTGCTATCTCTGCAGCAGTTGGAGAAGGAATTTTGGGCTCCACACCTGCTGATTTTCTTGTTTTCTTTACTGGAACTGGCTCATCCAGGCCAGCTTTGCGCTTTGCCCGAGGAAGTCTCGCCTGGTCAGAGGCTCTCCTCCGGTTCAGTTGGCACCGAACCGGGCTGGCCATCCGGGTCAGCGGACTTTTTGGCCTCTCGTTCCCTGAGCCTGCCAACTCTCTTATCCAGGGTGGCTGCAGGGAAATTTTTACAAATCTGGCAGTCTGAATTGGTCTGAATTGAGGTGGTCAAACCCCAGACAATATACACATGTGGTGTGTGGGACAGCCTTGGCAAAGACTTCCCCACAAGCATCACAGTATTGAAACCCAGTGGGCCCGGTTTTTCTTTTGGGTTTCTCAGACATAATGCCAGCCTAACCAAAAACTTGCCCTTTAACGCAGTGCTAGGCAAGACACCCTTATCGGTTCCTAACCGTGTCACGGTCTTGGAAAAAGCGTAATGAATTCGCTTTTTAGAACCGATAAGAACCGGGAACCGCAATCTAAAACCTCTAATCTTTGTAACTTCAAGTTTTAAAGCAAGCTGATCGGTTCAAAACCGAACCGATAACATTTACAAGTTCCACACAGAAATTAAACTGAAATTACTTACGATACCACAGACAGAGCTTGAACCGATCGGTTTTGCGGTTAAAATAATAATATTCTCGGTTGATTTGAACCAAGAAAACACTGTTTAAACAGAGAAATGAACCGAGCAGTAGGAGAAATCTCTGGAGCGACTGTTCAGTGAGGCGGAGTAAAGAATCTGACAGTTTGGTTTTGAAATAACCCAGACAGAGCTTCTCTAACCGAGCTCGTGCTCTAAGTTCCATTCTTAGAATGGGAGTTAACTCTTTCACCTCCGGAGCAGTTCTAATGGTGGGACAAACCGCAATTGTCATAATATAGCAAGACTTTATGTTGTTTGAATGAGGGTTTTCAGAATTTTTACTGTCTGTTTCCTAAAAGATTTATGCAAGGGAATAGTCTCCTAGACTCTGGAATATCCATAATTTCCACAAAATCAGGCTCTTCTTGATCACCAACAGCTTCCTCAACAGGGAGTTGCAGAGTGTCAGCAACTTTCTTGTAAAACAAAAAATGAGAAGGGAACTCAGATAGCCTGGGAGGATACTCCTGAGGGTCTGTCTGAGAGATGTCGTTCAATGGGCACATTCAGACTGTCAAAATCACACTCACTCTCCTCGTACCCCTCCTCTCCTTCCCCTGGTTCATAAAAATCTTCAAAATCATAATCTTGAACCGAGGGAACCGACCGAACCGGGATCTTGCCCAATGGTGCAGGTTCGGACGGAACTGGGGAAAGAGACTGGACAATCTGAATAGCTTTGGCTATTTCCTCAGCAGTTGGAGAAAGAACTTTTGGTCCCAAACTAGCTGACCTTCTAGCCCTTTTAGTTGGAACCGGGTCCTCAGAGCTGGCTCTTCGTTTGCCCGAGGAAGCATTGCCCTGGTCAGAGGGCACTCCCTCAGGTTCGGCTGGAACCGAACCGGGCCGGCCATCCGGGTCAGCGGACTTTTTGGCCTCCCTTTCCCTGAGCCTACCAACTCTTTTTTCCACGGTGGCAGCAGGAAAATTCTCACAAATCTGGCAGTCTGCATTGAGGTGGTCAAACCCCAGACAATATACACAAATGGTGTGTTGGTCAGCCTTGGCAAAGGCTTCAGAAGACCTGATGCTGAAACCCAATGGGTCCGGTTTTCTTTGGGTTTCTCAGACATAGTGCCAGCCTAACCAAAACTTGCCCATTAATGGCAATCCACAAAAGATTCTCTTATCGGTTCCCAACGTGTCATCGGTCGTGAAAAAACGAATAAAACCGTTTTTGAACCGATAAGAACTGGAACCGCACTCTAAAGGGCTAGAAAGTAATTTTAAATCCCTCTGATCGGTTCAAACCGAACCGGAAAAGACGTTTACAAGTTCCACACAGAAGAAAAAATTAATAAATAAGCCTATCTATTACTTACAATACCACAGACAGAGCTTGAACCGACGATTGCGGTTAAATTTCGGTAAAATAAACTGAGAATTACACTTTAAAACCGACAAACAAACCGAGCAGCAGGAGGAATCTCCGGAGCGACTGTTCAGTGAGGCAGTGAGTAAAGAATCTGACAGTTTAAGTTTGAGCTTCAACAGACAGAGTGTTCAACCGAGCTCGCGCTCAAGATTCCATGCCCTGCATGGAAGTTAACTCTTTCACCTCCGGAGCAGTTCTAACCTGGGGTTATACTGCATATGTCATAATATAGCAAGACTTCATGTTGTTTGAAAGAAAAAATACTCACTGTAGTAATCTTGTTTCCTCCAAGGTATTCTTCAATACGATTAACTCTAGCAGTCAGCCTCCTGTGTTCAACTGCCTTGGAGAGAAATGGAACGTATGCAAATGATGGAACATCCACTGGCTTGTGCCACCATTCAAACTGCTACCCTTACCAACTGCTACATTCTGTAACACTCAGATTTACTGAAGCCTTCGGGGTGAGACCCCTAACTAAGCTATTCTCTAAACCTTAATAATAAAGATAACAATTCAATAACAAATCCCCTTTTAATTTGTCCCATTAATGACAGATAGGACCAACAATAGGAAACAATGGGCCACCTGATTTTAAAAACTTAAAGATAACCAGAATATGACAATCCTAACAATGAGAGAATCCAGCTGTGATGTAGAGGCCATCTGGTTCTGGAAGGGGAGGTAGGGTGGGAGAGTTAATCATATTGAAGAATACCTTGGAAGAAACAAGAAAGCCCAGGAATTCTTCAATACGATTAACTGTAGCAGACTACGAAGCAGTACCTTTGGAGGAGGGCACAGAACCTTATTTAGGAAACAAGCTCTGCAGCGCTGCTGTGCCAAACCTGGCATCCCTTCTGGACTCAGTGTCCAGACTGAAGTGCTTTGTAAAGGTAGGTACTGACCTCCATGTAGATGCTTTACAGATTTCCAGCAAGGGAATATCCCTGGCAGCTACTATTGCAGCAGTTGTACCCCTTGTGGAATGTGCCTTGAGGCCTACTGGGGGCCCTTTACCAGCTTTACTGTAGCATAACTGGATACATGCTACTATCCAATGTGAAATGGTTTGTTTAGAAGCTGGGTTTTCCTTTTCCCACATCCTCATAAGTCAGGAACAGCTGTTGTCTGTCCTGTCTGTGGGCCTTGGTGTGGTCAAGATAGTAACTGAGAGCTCTTTTGACATCCAGGCTATGCAGCCTGCGTTCCCCTGAACTAGAATGTTCAGTGAAGAAGACTGGCAGTGACTGACTGATTCAGGTGGAAATCAGAGACTACTTTTGGAAGGAATTTCCTGTTAGTCCTGAGGACCACTTTATCCATGTGGAAGGAGATGTAGTTTTGCTCTCTACATAGGGCTTGTAGCTCACTAATCCGTCTGGCTGAGGTACTAGCCACCAGGAAGATAGCTTTCCAAGTTACAAACTTCAGATGTGCTGCAGCCATGGGCTCAAATGGAGGCTCCATGAGCTTGGCAATACAGACACTGAGATCCCAAGATGGCACTGGTTCCCTATGGGGAGGGTGCAAATGGGATAACCCCTTGAAGACTTTTTTGAAAATAGGGTTAGCAGCCAGACAGCCACTCTTATCCGCTGAGAGATAGGCTGAGACTGATGCCACGTGGATCTTAAGGGTAGTGGGCTATAGGCCCATCGAATGTAGGTGGGTGAGGTAGTCCAATAGGACTGGCAACCCTGACTAGAAAGGTACTATGCTGTTAGTATTACACCATATAGAAAACATCTTCCATTTGGAAGCATATGTTTTCTTGACTGAGGGCTTCCTGGAGCCCCTGAGAACTCTAAGGAAACCTTCAGAGAGGTGTAGGTCAGCATATTCTAGGACTTTAAGAGCAATGCCCTTAGTCTGAGAGACCTGAGGTTTGGGTACAGGATCCACCCACTGTGAGGACGTCAGGAGATTGTGCCTCTGAGGGAGATGTATGGGTTTGGCTACTGACAGGGAGAGTAGTAGTGAGTACCATGGCTGCCTGGCCCAATCTGGAGCTATCAGAATCATCGTAGCTGGCTGGGACCTGAGTCTGATCAGGACCCTGAGCAACAAGGGAAATGGAGTAAGTGCATACAGGCTCCTCCCTGACCAGTCCAGCACCAACAAATCCATGGACACTGTGCCCTTTGCTGGTGGCCTGCAACATAATTGGGCAACTGATGGTTCTTTTCTGAGGTGAAGAGGTCTATCTCTGGGGTGCCCCACCTTCGAAACACCACCTCCAGTACCCGTCTGTTGAGAGACCACTTGTGGTGGTTTTGGCTGATTCTGCTGCCTGCATCTGCCAGGGTATAGTCCTTCCCTGGGGGAGGTGTATGGCTAACAGGGACACCTGTTAGCCATCCATATGGAATGTATGTATGCTCCTTTAGTATACGATTTTGTATTATTGTATTAACTTCCTTGAAATGTATTTCATACCACCTATTATATACTATTTTGTTACTACTGTGACAGTGAATCTGACTCCCATGTTCCCTGTCCCCCAGGTCGCACCTGGAAACGAGCTTTGGCTCAGTGTTCCTTTCCCAGTCACCAAATGTTTAAATTAAAAAAAAAATAAATAAATAACAGGGACACCAGTATGGAGTATGTTAGGCTCCATATTTTCACTGCCACTATACACAGCAGGTTGGACCTTGTCCCTCCTTGCTTGCTGATGTAGTACATTGTGGTGGTATTGTCCGTCCTGACCTGTACCACCTTTGTCCCTTACTAGGGATGTGAAAGACTGCAGGGCCAGAAACACTGCCCTGATCTCTAACAGGTTTATGTGCAAGAGTGACTCTGCAGGGGACCAAGTGCTGTGCACTGTATGCTCTTCCAGGCGTGCCCCTCCCCTCCCCCCAGGAGGGAGGCATCCGTTTTAAGTACCAATGTGGGGGACTCCTTCTTGAATGGGGCCCCCCCCCCCAAGGTTGCTTCTGTCTTGCCACCATTGCAGAGCCTTCAACAGTGTTCTTGACACTGGCACCAGCTTTGTGAGAGAATCCATCCTTTGGCACCACTGTTCCCTGAGGTGGAACTGAATGTCTCTCATCTAGAATCTGCAACCCTGGACTGTTCCTGCTGCTGCAGCCATGTGTCCTAGCAACTTTAGGAAGTGCCTTGCTGGACTTGGCTTGTTGAGACTGAATGATCCTGCAATCTGCAAGATATTGTCTACTCTGTCCTGAAGGAGGAAGGCCCTCCCTCCCTTGCAGGGTATTCAACTCTGCCAATATGAAATTTAGTACCTGAACAGGTTGAAGTACAGTTTTTAGACACTGATCAGGAATCCCAATGACTCTAGGTTATCCTAGGTGAACTTAAGCGCATCTTTTACGTGCTGTGGTGACTGCCCCATGACTAGCCAGTCATCCAGGTAGAGAAATACAGTGATGTCCTGCAATCTTATGTATGCCACCACCACTGCCAAGCACTTTGTGAATGTCCTGGGAGCGGAGGTTAGGCCAAATGGCAGGGCTGCGAACTGATAATTTCCCAAAGGTAGTCTGAACCTGAGGTATTTTCCCTGGTAGGAATGTGAAAGTAGGCATCTTTCAGATCCAGTGATGCCAGCCGGCCTGCTGGCGGTGCCTACCTGCGACGCTGACGACCCAGGTTCAGGAACGAACCTGGGACATCAGAGGGCCGGCTGGGGAAGAAGGATTGAGCGTCCGAGGACTGCTCTCCTTCTCCGGGGTGGGGCTAAATTGTTTGGCGCAATACAGACACTTAGCGGAGGCTGGGTGTACTGAAGCACACCGATGCCTCTTGTTCGGGGGCAGGGCAGACACTGGTCATCACTGCATGTCCCCACCCCCACACACTGGAAAAAATGGTGCCAGCCACCCCGAATGAAGCCCGCCCTCGGCTTCAATAAATGAAAATTACATGCCTACCGTAATTATGATCTTTCTGTGTATCTTCACCATTCATCGCTGTTGGGTACTTGGCCAGAGGTCAGGACCCAGCGGGAGCTTTTTTTTTTTTTTTTTTTTAAGATGACGCACTGCGTGGCCCTCGCGGGTTGGCCGTTAGACTGTGTCGACTCCGCCTGCCTGCCAGTTCTGAGTCGCCAGAGAGGTAAGAGGAAGGGAGTGGAGGGTGGGACAAGGAAGTCCAAGGGACATAAAAAGGAAAAGATATATGAACCAAAAGGAGAAATAACGACTGAGAGGACAGAAAGGGAGAAAAGTCGGAAACGAAAGGGATTGGGAGGGCCCCAATCTCTGGAAAAGGAAGAGGGAGGTAGGATGGGTAAAGAATTTAGGAGGAGATGGGGGTTAAACATCTCAGACTCTGGTCCGTCTCCAGATTACATAGGAACTGCAAGCAGTAGCCAAAAGCTTTCTGCCACAATTCAAGGCACAGAATAGCTGGCAAACACTCCAGATAAGCAGAGTGGGCTATTCTGGAAGAAGGACAGGGTACAGAGAATTAACACCCTCTCAAGGAAAGATTATTGGTGGAAAAAAGGAACTTTTTTTTTTTATATATATATAAAACAAAGAGAAATAGGTTGGACGGGAACAGGGAGGAGAAGAGAAAGGAGGGCAACTGTCAACTCCCACCCCACAGGGGTGGAGCCAAAGCACTGGAGAAGGAGTGCCCCCCCGCTGTCTACTCTCCCCGGAACATTATCTCCCTGTGTGCCCCTGTTTTAACCCACTCCTAAGAAAGGAGAGGGGGAAGGATGGGCACAGAGAGGGAGGGAGAGCCAGAGACTGAGGCCCCAGGGGGATGGAGGGTGGGATTGTGATGAATGGTGAAGATACACAGAAAGATCATAATTATGGTAGATACGTAATTTTCATATCTTATCTGTGTCAGTCTTCACCATGCATCACTGTTGGGTGAGTACTGAGCTCCCCCCCCAAGGGGGTTTCTTTTACACCCTAAGGGATAAAGTCCCTTAGCTCCCACTGGGTGACACACTAAGAGGAGAACCTTCAGGGCCTGGAGAGGCCTGAGAGTGGGAAGAGTGAGATGGGGTCCCCCCGGAGGGGGAAGGAAGTTGCCCTGACAAGCCACGTCTCACTCTACGGGAGAAGAGATAGGTTCTCTGGCGAGCGGAGTTAATCACCCTACACTGGGCCAAGGGTGACAACTGGGAAAGACGCAGCCATGCCGTCCGCCTAGTGCAGATCGCTGTCCCTACGACCCTGGTAGCTACCTCGTTGGCATCATAGGATGCCCTCGCTTGATGCCTTGTCAGCTTCGGGCCATGTGCAGAGAGTGCAATGGCTTGTCTGTTTTGCTCCGTATCAGGCAATGAGGCTAGGAGCTGACCTAACCTGAACCACAAGAACCTGTCATAGGCTGCACAGTGGGCCTGATGTGCAGAAATGGAAAGCAATAACCGTGACAAGTAGAAAGTCGTCCTACTCCAGAAGTCAAAATCCGAGGAGTCTTGATCTGGGGGCTGCTCACGGTGAAGGGCGCGAAACCCATCAGGAGTGTCCAACTGCGTCAATCTGGACTGCGGGTGAGACATGGAACCTGGAGACTCCGGGGGTGCGCAATACCTCTGGCTGAGATCCCTTGGGGCAGGAACTCCGAAGAAGGGCCTCTGCCAGGAAGGCAATGACGCCTCCCGAAAGGGAGCAGGCCAGAGCGGCACCACAAGGGTGGCCTCGACAAAACTGCCTAGAAAGGTGTGCGCTGAGTGCTCAGGATTGCTAATAGTGGCAGGTGTGAAGTGCAAGTCCTCCAACATCCTCATGAGGAAGCGCTGATACTCAGCAAGATCAGCAGCTGGAGAGATGTGGACAGAAGGTTCCTCTCCCCCAGAAGAGGGAGATGAGGAGCTGAAGGCACCGCTGTTCAGGGGGTGGCTGCCCGGGGGGAGGTTGAAAAACCTGACTGTCCATCACCCTAACGTAAGCTGGGAACTGAGCAGCCACCGCTCTGAACTACTCCCAGGAGAGAGGCCCGCTAGGACCAAGGATGCCTGGGAGCGCAGGAGAATGTGGCAGAGAAATGGGGACAGAGTCGAGAAGAGATGTCAGCTGACCTCTGCCTGGGCTAAGGAGCAGACCAGGAGCACCAGTGGAAGAAGGTGCCCCGGAAGACTCCACAGCCGACAGCTGAACAACCATTTCGGTACTGCCCTGGCTGCACCCGGAAGAATACCCCCTGTGAGGTGACCGGGGCCGTATAGGTCCAGAAGGACAGTTCCCTACCTCAAAAGAATGAGGCTCTCTCAAAGAGACTGAGGAGGAAGAGCGGAGATCTGCACTACGGCTTCTCCCATGGCCCAGGTGGCCCCCGGAAAAGGCCGCCGTGCCGACCCCACGCCCCTAGCCCCTCGGAGTCTGAAAGAGCCCTCCTCCTTGAGAGGACCAGCCTAGGTAGCTGACAGCTCTGGGCAGCACCCGAAGGAGCTATCCAGGGCACAGCACCCTCCCTTCCTGTAGGTGCTCTGATCAGTCCCAAAGTTGGGCGATCTAGGCACACCACATGTGGGGGTACCACTACTGAGGGATCAGTGAACCCACCAAGACCAGGCTGCAGAGCAATGGTGGCCTGCACCACTGCCCGCTAGTCAGCACCCCTGACCCCAGTCTCGGTAGCCACCGACCCCACCTCAGAAGGGGGCTGACTCTGGCTTGTCAAGGAGACTACTGGGCTGCCCACCTCAACGGCCAACCCCAAAGGGTCAGACTGTCCGTCTGACTCAGAGCTCGACTCCGCCTCCAAGGAGGTAGAGGCCGAGGCCCTGTGCCAAATTGTAGGAGGGAGCCCACTGCCATCTTTGCCAAAGGGGCCAGAAACCAAAGCCGTACCTGAGCCGGTAGCAGTGCCCCCTACAGCACCGCGAGCAGAATCCGCAGGGGGCACGGCTCCAGCCCAAACAGGAGCTCCAGAGTCAGGACCAGTGAATGGCGCTGAGGGCAGAGGCGGCGCCATCAGCACTGAGGACGGTGCCGCCTGGCTCCACGGCGCAGAGGTGGCGTCGACGACGGCGGAACTGGATGGCCCCATGGCGCTGAGCCCCATGCGATATGGCGCTGCGTTTCAACCTCAGCATCGAGTGACGCGCCAAGGACACGGACAAAGACGTGCCATAGCAGCACCCACGGCACTGCTAGTAGCGTCGGCACTGGCGAATAGCCCGGCGGTGAAGCCACGGTGCCACATGACAAGTCGGCCGCGCCTCGGCGACGGCTCTGTCAGGGCCCACGGCACTGCGAATTGCGCCGACCGATGGCATGGAGGACGGCACCACCCGGCCTTGCAAACCGCGGGTCCGACACCGGGGAGCCTTCACCCTCGAGGGGTGATTGCCATGGCGGCAAATCCCACCCCCCAAAAGGAGTGGGACGGACCTCCGCGCCGCGAAGGAGCTCAGCAACAGGCTCCCTCCTCCTCGGTCCATGCAGAACCGAGGGACCCGGAGGAAAGGCCAGAGGCGTGGCTTGGCCCGATGAGTGCGCCGCCGACCCCGAAGTCAGCGGAGCTGCCCCACTTTCACGCGTTGTTCAATGACCCGGCGGTCCATGGAGAAACAGGCATCACACGAATCCATGTCGTGAAGTGGGCCAAGACACGAAAGACACCAGTCGTGCTGGTCTGTGACTGAATACTTTCGGCCGCATGGGTACCGTCGCATGGGGGGCCAACCCGTCCTAGAAGTTTTCTTGCCCTCTGACCGAGACATGACCTAAGGAGAAAAAAACACCAAAAACAGACTCGATGTCGCAGAAATATAAAGAAATCAAAAGATCTTACCGAGCGATGTAGAGTATGGCAAAGCAGAACCGGCAGGAACCGACGGACTTCTGCACCGAAGTAAATAAAGAAATGGCGTCGAAGGTTTTTCGGTGTCAAAACTAGGCCTCTAGCAGCAGCTCCACACGAGGTGTGACCTCTATGGCGGGAGACGAAGAACTGGCAGGCGGATTCGATGCAGCCTAATGGTCAACCCGCACGCGCCAGTCGGCCTCGAGGGCGGCACCGATGGAGCGTCAGCTCCACCTACCTAAAAAAAATCCCGCAGGGTCCTGACCGGCCAAGTACCCAACAGTGATGCATGGTGAAGACTGACACTGATAAGATCTCCCAGGCCGGCCCGTCGACCTATCCTGATGTTGCGGCACTCTAGGGCTGGTGCTGTGACCCTACCCTGGGAGGCAAGCCAGGGGGTATCAACGAGTCATGACCGATGTGGAAGTGGAAGCGGGGGTCCGTGACCGGGCTGAGGAACAGGGTGGCCGACGGCAGAAAAAGCATTAAAAAAAAAAAAAGATACAGTGATACCAGCCAGTCTCCTTGCTGAACAGCGGGAAGGATCATTTCCAAGGTCACTGTTCTGAACTTAGGCTTTGCTAAGTGCTTGTTCAGAGCTTTTAGATCTAAAATGGGTCGCCACTCCCCATTTTTCTTTAAGGTTAGGTAGTATCTTGAGGAGAACCCTTTCCCCCTTTGGGTGAGGGAAACTGGCTCCACTGCTTTTGCTACCAGCAGGTTGGACACTTCTATTTCTAGGAGTGCCCTTTCTGTGGGAGACGCTGGTCTGAAAAGCTTCCACCTTAGCTTGAGGAAAAGATTTCACGCTGAGGGCTAGGCCCTGACTCACTACCTCCAGGACCCATTTGTCTGTGGTAATGGTCTTCCAAGCCTGGAACTAGTGAGTCAGCCTGCCCCCTACTAGTAGTGAGGTGGCGACCCTGACTAACATATCAGGGAGTCTGTTTCGATTGGGCTGTAGTCTGTGGGGTCTGATCCCCATCCTAGAGCCCCTTCTGCTCCTGCCCCTGAAGTATCATCTCTGTTGCTGATAGACAGGGGTGGCTTGGGCCTGGAAAAAAGATCTGCTACAGCCTGACCTACTGTACCTCTACCTCCCCTTCCCTGTGGTCTATAGGAGGTGGAAGCTTTCTCCTTTGCGGCACTGCTCTTGTAGGTGGTTTTTGTATTCATCCACCTTCTTCATGTATGCCTCTGTTTTGTCACCAAACAGGGAATTATTTTCGCATGGGAAATCCACGGCTTTGTTTTGGGTATCCAGAAAGAGGTTTGTATTTCTTAACCAAGCAAAGCTCCTCAGAACCACTGTAAGTGCCATCCCATCTGGCTTCTGGCAGCAGTGTCACTGGTATCTACTGCCACCTGAAACTGGTATTTTTTGGCCTCCAGTCCTCACCTGGCTGTTTCTGCAAGATCAGCAGCCTATCCTGTGGGTGCCTTATCCAACGTGGCCATCACAGAGTTCCACAGAGATTTTTGATACTGAGCAGCATAGGCCATATAATTCGCTGTCTAATGGCTAAAGAAGGAGCAAAGTAGCTCTTCTTTGCCATGCTGTCAATTTTCCCTGAATCTTTCTCAGGTGGGTGTGATGCCATGGGTACCCGACCAAGCCTTGTCACAAGCTGCAGCTTGTACTACCCCCCTTCATGATCAGGGTGAGAAAAAAAGAAACTCAGCCCCGGATCTGTCCAGCTGATATTTCTTGTCAGCTTTTTTTTATCTAAGGGAGGCGCAGAATTAGATGTTTCCAACACTTTTACGACTTGCTTCTTTAGAGGTTTGTTGATAGAAAGCAATAGTCTCTTGGTGGGTGCTAGGCCCATCATGTCTAGGAATTTTGCCTCCTCCTCGTCCTCCATGGTCTCATTTGTGGAAAGGTCGAGGGCACAGAGTATAGCGGTCAGTTCCCAGACAGGGAAAACACTGCAATTTGACAGAAATTAACCTATGACCCTGAAATAACTCAGGAAGGGTCCAGCTTAATTTCTTTTCCATAAAAAACCAAAATAACAGAAATACAGGCGGCTTGCCCGGTTCCTTGACGGTTTTACAGAACCACAAATTGAGGTAAAATAACACTAAACTAGTGCTAAACTATAAAAAGTTAAATAAAGGTAGCAGATAAAGTAGAAATAAAAACGTTTTACTTTTTTTCCACGAAAATAAGCGTAAACTCAGTCACGCTGAGGAGCAGTCTCAGAGAAGTCTTACTAGGCAGGCGGGAGAATGAAATCTGAGTGTTCTAGAATGCAGCAGTTTGAATGGTGGTAAGAGCCAATGGATGTTCCATCATTTGCATAAGTTCCATTTCTCTCCAAGGCAGTTCAACACAGGAAGCTGACTGCTACAGTTAATCATGCTGAAGAATTCCTGGGGTTAGAAATATAGATTACTCAACTGTAACTGTAGGTCTAGGGGTGGTATACAGTTCACATTCACACTCTGGCAATTCCACTGGAAAGTATAGTTACGTAAGAACTTACCGTAACAGTAGATCTTCGAGAGAAGCTCTTGCTGCAGGCCACACCTGTAGGACTTAACCATCAGGCGTCATGACCACACAGAAAACTTCTAGCTAGCAGTCTACCACAAGGGAAGGCCCACCGCCAACGTCAGCCACTGACATCAGCCTATCCTTTAAAGGCGGGTGGTCCCCCATGCCTACCTCAGTTCTCCCGCCGGGGACCCCAAACAGGCAGTGAAAGGAGAACCAGGGAGGTTCCCGAGATTCAAAAGAAGGGCAGAAGTAGCGCAAGAGAAACAAGCAGCAGCAGGGGGAAGGAGGGAGGGAAAACAGGGCCTGCTGCAAGAGCTTCTCTCGAAGATCTACTGTTATGGTAAGTTCTTACGTAACTGTATTATCTTACTTCGAGGAAGGCTCTTGCAGCAGACCACACAGGTAGGAGTGAATCCCAAGCAGCACTGGGTATCACCAGGAGAACACCAGGAGGAGGCCAGATCAACAGCCAAGAGCTCATGAGAGAAAGCCCTGAACTACTGCTAGGCCAAAATTGGCTCTACACCTAGAGGCGATGTCCAGACTGTAATGCTTGGTGAAGGTGTGGACAGAACTCCAGGTGGCAGCTGCACAGACGTCCACAGCAGACACATTTCTGAAGAAGCCGTAGAGGCGGCCACACCCCTGGTGAAATGGCACTTGACCACTTCCGGAAGGGTCTTGTACTTGCGGTAGCAATAAACAATACAATTCGCTAACCATTTAGACAAACACAGTTTGGAAACCAGAGTGCCCTCTCTCTTAGGGGAGAATGAAACAACAACTGGTCAGATTTCCTTAAATGTTTGGTGTGGTTTGTATAATACCGCAAAATCCTATGTACATCCAAAGTATGAAGGAAAACCTCCTCTTGACTAGAATACTCAGAAAAATAAATTGGAAGGTGGATGGATTAATTCAAAGTAAACTCTGACATCACCTGAGGTAGAAATGTAGGATTAGTATGCAAAGACACCTTGTCTTTGTGAAAAAAAAAAATAAGGCTCCTTGCACCAAAGAAACAAGCCACACTAAGACATGGGACATAGACTTCAGAAGAACAGACTTCGATCAGATGAGAATATGCTTTAGGAATATCCTCAAGAGGAAGGCAAAAGGGGGGGGGGTAGAGGAATTTTGAATAAACGTAAGAGAACACTAGCAGAGGTTACTACAAAATATTCCAGGCTAGTCAGTAATATGAAGAAAAAAAAAGAAATCCGCTATGGTTCACAAAGGAGGTGGCAGCTGCAGTGAGGGAAAAGAGACTAGCATTCCAAAGATACAAGGGCTCAAAAAACTAAACAGATAGGGAGGCATATAAGTGCAGCTTGAAGGAGCAGGAAGGGTGATCAGAAAAGCAAAGGTGCAGACTGAGGAAGACATAGCGTTGGAGGGTTAAAGGAAGCAATAAGACCTTCTTTAGGTACATAAGTGACAAAAGGAAAAAAAAAAGGCATTGTCCGGCTCATAAGCAGGGATGGGAGGAGGATAGATGAAGACGGTGAAAAGACAGAAGTCTTAAATGAGTACTTCTGCTCAGTCTTTACTAAGGAGGCACCTGAGAATGGACCCACCCCAAAGGGGGACAGAAGTCACCTAGGGGGAATGGAACCAAGCCCATTCACAATAGAGAAAGTAATTACAAAAACTAAAGGTAGATAAAGCCATGGGGCCGGAAGGAGTCCACTCACGCATATTGAGGGAACTTAGTGATGAATTGGCAGCACCACTAGTGGATCTTTTTAGCATATCCTTGTGAGAAGGGACAGTTCCCCAGGACTGGAAAAGAGCAATAGTGGTCCCCATACACAAGAGTGGTAGCAGCGAGGAGACAGAAAACTACCACCCGGTCAGCCTCACCTTGGTGGTGGGTAAGATGATGGAGTCGCTGCTTAAAGAAAGGATACTAGCATTCCTGGAGGAATCTGGACAACTGGACACCAAGCAGCATGGCTCCATAATGGGAAGGTCCTGCCAGACTAACCTGATCGAGTTCTTTGACTCAGTTACTAGGGCTGTGGATCGGGGGGAGCCACTGATGTTGTCTACTTTGACTTCAGCAAGGCCTTCAACTTTGTACCACACAGAAGGCTGCTAAACAAACTCAACCATACAAGAGTGGGGCAGGAAGTGGTAGCATGGGTGAGTAGCTGGCTTGAACAGAGAACTCAATCCATGACAGTAAATGGGGCAGCATCAGGGGATAGGGAGGTGACAAGCAGGGTGCCACAGGAGTCCATCCTCAGACCATTACTCTTTAATAGCTTCATCAGAAATATAATAGAGGAGTTGAGCGGGAAGGTGTGTCTGTGTACAGAAGACACAAAGCTCTGCAACAGGGTGGACACTGCACAGGGGGAAGAGCAAATGAAAAGTGACCTACTCAGGCTGGAACATTGGTTCAACGCGTGGCAATTAAAATTCAACAAGAAAAAGTGCAAAGTTATGCATCTAAGCAAAAGCAACCCAGAGACAGGCTACTTACCTGGAAGGGGAGAAACTAGCAATCACCCATCAAGAGAGGGAAGTAGGGGTTATAATATCAGACAATTTGAAGGTAGACAGACAATGCAAAAGGGCAGCAAAGAAGGCCAGCAGGATGCTGGGATGCACAAGAAGGGGCATCACAGGTAGAAGAAAGGAGATGATCCTGCAGCTGTACAGGTCCCTGGTGAGACCCCACCTTGAGTACTGCGTCCAGTTCTGGAGACCCTATCTCAGGAAGAACATAGATAGAGTGGAGACAGCACAGAGGAGGGCAACAAAAGAAAACATTACTCACCTTAATAATTGTGTTTCTTCTAATGGAGTCTTGCTGTATTCTGACAATATGCAGTTAGCCCCAGCACTTGAACTGCTCCGGAGAGGAAAGAGTTAACTCTATGCCAGAGCATAGAATGTTGAGCTCGAGCTTGGTTCAAACCTCTGTCTGCTGCACCTCTGTCTGCTGCACTTTGAAGTTTAACCGTCAGATTCTTACGAGCTAATACTAACTAACCCCCACTATGTGGAAATTGCAACATTTTTACTAGCCAAAAAGGCAACCAATATTTTGGATCCCCAAAAGACTCAAGTCGAGAAATCCAAAACAAAAACTAGGTAGTAAACAAAATAATCAACGAACCATAACAATAACCCACTCTCCCTGTCTAAAAAAGGGGGAGTGCCAAGTACACCCCTGAGGTGCAACATTGCACCTACCATCCCACTTTCCAAAAACCAGGTTCTGAGAGGGGAGGAGGAGGAGGTCAGAATACAGCAAGACTCCATTAGAAGAAACACAATTACTAAGGTGAGTTATTTTTTCTTCAAACAACATGACGTCTTGCTGCATTCTGACAATATGCAGACTACCAAGCAGTACTTCCATGGAGGAGGGAATCAAACATATTTTGGGAATAGGCTCTGTAGTACTGCTGTACCAAACCGAGCATCACTCCTAGCCTGGATATCCAGAGAGTAACGCTTTGCATATCTCTAATAAGGGTATCTCTCTGGCAGCAGCCAGAGAAGCAGCTGTACCTCTAGTCGAATGAGCCCTCAGGCCTGAAGGGGGTACTTTGCCTAGCTCTTCATAGCAGAATTATATACAAGAGACAATCCACCTGGCAACAGTTCTCTTAGTAGCAGGTTTGCCCTTTCCCACTTCCCCATAAGTGAGGAACAACTGGAGGGAGTCAAACCTGAGTACCTTAGTATGCTCAATGTAGTAGCTAAGAGCCCTTTTAACATCCAAACTGTGTAATCTTCTCTCTCCTGAAGAAGAATGATCAGTGAAGAACACAGGAAGAGACATGGATTGGTTCAGATGAAAATCTGAAACCTCTTTGGGTAAGAACCTCCTGTTGGTTCTAAGGACCACCGTATCTCCATGAAATGAGATAAAATCAGGCTCCGCTGACAGAGCTTGCAATTCACTGATACGTCTGGCAGAGGTAATAGCTACCAGGAACACAGTTTTCCAAGTCAAGTACTTAAGCTCTGCTGAAGACAAAGGCTGGGGGGGGGTTGCATAAGCTGAGCAATGCAAACATTAAGGTCCCAAGCAGGAGTATGATCCCTAAAAGAGGGGATTGGTATGAAGCAATCCTTGAAAAATTTACAGAAAACATGATAAGATGCCAGTGAGGAGGGCTTTCCCACTGACAGAAAAGCAGAAACAGCTGACAAGTGTACTTGGAGGGTAGCTGGTCTGAGGCCTAGGCCATTAAGATGGACCATGTAATCCAGAACTGCAGACAAGTCCGCAGTATCTGGGGATATATGCTTCTTGAAACACCAAATGCTGAATCTTTTCCATTTGGAGTTATAAGTTTTCGTGGTAGCAGGTTTTTGAGAAGCTTTGAGAATGTCCAGAACCCCTTGAGACAGATGCAAATTGCATACTCTAACTCTTCAAGAGCCATGCCTTGAGGTTGAGAGACCGAAGGTTGGGATACCAGATCGTCCCCTGAGAGGAGGTTAACAGGTTGTGATTCCTGGGACAAGATAGGGGAAGATGGACTGCTAGGGACAGCAACAGGGGATACCAAGGCTGCCTGGCCCAATCTGGAGTAATTAGGATCACTTTGGAAGATTACGACCTTATCTTGACCAGGACCTTGAACAGTAGAGGAAAAGGAGGGAAGGCATACAGAAATTTCCCTTCCCAATCCAGAATCAGAGCATCCAGAGGCACTGAACCCAAGACTGGGGGTCGGCAACAGAAGAGAGGAAGTTGCTGATTGTCTGGGGCTGCAAAGAGATCTATCTCTGGAGTGCCCCACCGTGGAAATATCACTTTTAACATTAGGGGATCCAGGGACCGTTTGTGATGGCCCTGGGAAATCCTGCTCAATGCATCTGATAGCACATTGTCCTTCCCTGGGAGGTGGACTGCTACCAAAGAGGTCTGTACAGAATAAGCCAGAGACCATAATTTCATGGGTTCCGTGCACAAGGCCGTACACCGAGTGCCTCCCTGCTTGTTGATGTACCACGTGGTGGTGGTGTTGTCTGTCCTGACCTGAACCACCTTGTTCTGTACTGATTCCGTAAAAGTTTGCACAGCCAGGTACACTGCCCTGAGCTCCAGAAGACTGATGTGGAGAAGAGACTCCTGAGTGGACCACACTCCCTGAGCTGTGAGAGCTCCCAGGTGAGCTCCCCACCCAAGGAGAGAAGCATCCGTGGTTAGAACCACAAAATGAGATTGACTGATGAATGGGACTTCTTGCCTGAGGTTGTCCTGATCCTGCCACCATTGTAGAGCCTGGATCAGAGTCTGAGTCACTGGAATAAGCTTGGTTAGAGGTTCTTTTTTCTGAGACCAAAAAGCCCTCAGATGAAACTGGATGTCCCTCATCTGAAATCTGGCCCCTTGGACCACTGCAGTGGAAGCTGCCATGTGGCCAAAAAGTTGAAGGAAATGCCTTGCTGGTCGAGACACCAGAAGGTGGAAAGAGGAAGCCAGCTCTATAATGGCCCTTACCCTTGTTAAGGGGAGAAATGTTCTTGCTTTGACAGTATCCAATTCTACCCCTATGAAGGTCAAAAGTTGTACTGGCTCGAGAACTGACTTGGAAAGATTGAGGAGGAATCCTAGAGAAGTGAGCACTTGTTGGGTCACTTGTAAATTTGACTTGACTTGGTCTGGAGACTGACCCACTATGAGCCAGTCATCCAGGTAAATGAATATGGAAATGTTTTGTCTCCTTAGAAAGGCCACTACTACTGTTAGGCACTTTGTAAATACCCTTGGAGCTGATGTTAGGCCGAAAGGCATTGCTTTGAACTGGTAATGACCTTAAGGCAGTTCGAACCTGAGGTACTTTCTGTGGGAGCACCTGATGGGAATGTGAAAGTAGGCATCCTTTAGGTCCAGGGAGGCTAGCCAGTCCCCTGGCCTTAGAGGGGGAAGAATTATTCCCAGTCTCACCATTTTGAACTTTGGCTTTAGTAGGCGTTTGTTTAGGTATCTTAAGTCTAGGATGTGCCGCCACTCCCAATTTTTTTCCGGGGTAAAGAAGTATCTGGAATATAGACCTTTGCCCCTGTGAATTATAGGAACTTTCTTTATGGCTCTGAGAGACAGCAGAGATGAAACCTCTGCCTCTAGGGCAATGGTTTCGGAGATGTTTGCAGGTGGAAAGGACCTGACCCTCAGCTTTGGAAATTTTTTGAAGCTGAGGGCTAGTCCCTGGCTTACTACCTCCAGGACCCACTTGTCTGAGGTAACAGACTTCCAGTCCTGGAGGTAGTAAGCCAGCCTGCCTCCTACAGGGATTGGGGACCCGGACTGACACATCAAGGTGTCTGCTTGGCAGAAGCCTTAGGCTGAGAGGAGGATGCAGCCCTGCTCATCCCCCTTCTGCCTCTCCCTCTGAAAAACCCCCTTTGGGAAAAAGGAGAGGAAGCCTGTGCCTGGTAGAAAGGCCTGTGAAAAGGCCTGCCTGCCCCTAGCTTGCTGCATCTGAGGAGTTGCCTGCCTTTCCTTGGCCTGTGCACTCCTGTAGGTGGTCCTGTACTCATCCATCTTTTTCCTATTATTCTCTGTCTGCTCCCCAAACAGAGAATTATTGACAACAGGAAAATCCATAGCCTTAGCCTGGGTATCCTGTGATAGGCTAGTACATCTGAGCCAAGCTAGTCTCCGAAGAGCCACAGATGTAGCCATGACTTTTAATGACACATCACTGGAGTCCACAGCAGCATGAAATTGGATCTTTGATGCCTCAATCCCATCAGCAGCCACCTCCTCCAGCTCCTTGGCAAGCTGGGGGGAGGCCTGTTTAGCCAGTTCCAGTACAGTGTCCCCATCTGGACTTCTGGTACCTGGTTGTGCAGGCCATGTAATTAGCCTGCCTGAGTCCCAAAGAAGATGCCATGTACTGTTTCTTTGCCATGGCATCCAGCTTCCTGGAGTCTTTATCTGGGTGGTGTGAAGCCAAGGGTATGTTAGCCTTATCATAGGCTGCAGCCTGCACGACCCCAACATGGCTGCATTGTCGGTACAAGTACTCCGTACCTGAGCCTGACAACATGTACCTCTTGTCCATTCTTCTGTCTATAGGAGGTAAAGAATTAGGAGTTTTGAGCAACTTTTGTGTCCGTTTCCCAAAGGATTTGTGAAGGGGACTAGACAACCTCTTGGACTCTGGGATGTCCATCATCTCCACATAGTCAGGCTCCTCTTGCTCCTCGACAGCTTCTTCTAAAGGGAACGGGAGGGTTTCTGCCACTTTCCTGTAAAACAAAGTGGGAAGGGGACTCAGAAAGCCTAGGAGGGGAAACACTAGAAGGCCTGTCTGGGGAGATGTCTGGTTCTATGGGCTCATCCAGGCCTTCCACTCCATCATCATAATCATCATCATCCCCCTCCAAATCCGGTTCATAAAAATCTTCAGAGGAATAATCTGGAACCGGAGGAACCAACCGAACCGAACGCCTGCCCAAAGGTGTAGGAACTGGACGGAGCGATTCAATTATGATAATCGCCCAGGCAATTTCTTCGGCGGTCGGATGATGCGGTTCTGGATCCGAACCGGACGATTTATCTTTTCCTTTTCTTTTCACCGGAACTGACCCCTCAGGATCGGCTCTCTGTTTGCCCAAGGGAGTATCGCCCAGGTCAGTGGGCACTCCCTCAGGTTCGGTCAAAACCGAACCGGGTTGGCCATCTAAGTCAGCGGACTTCTCAGCCTCCTTCTCCCTAAGCCTGCCCAATCTTTTATCCAGGGTGGCTTTACGGAAATTTTTACAGATTTGGCAGTCTGACTCTAGGTGGTTAAAATCCAGACAGTAAACACAGGTGGTGTGGGGATCGGCCTTAGCAAAGGCCTCCTCACACTCACTGCAGTGTTGAAACCCAGTGGGCCCGGTTTTTCTCTTGGGTTTCTCAGATGAAGCCATAACTAACACTTACCCTTTTTTTGGCAACTGCCAGGCAAGACCCCCTTATCAGTTTCTAACCGTGTTACGGGTATTTGAAAAAAACAATGAAACACTTTTTCCTTTTTAAACCGATAAGGACCGGTACCACACACTAAATTCCTAGAAGAAAAAACAAAATACACACACTATACAAGAACCGGTTCAGTCGAACCGGTTAAAAACTCTATTTTCACAATTTCCACAATAGTTTACTAATCAGGTCCACTACCTATGCACTTACTGTACCACAGACAGGGATCTGAACCGAAAAACAAATATAAGTATCGGTAAAACCAACGATTTTTAAACCGACTGAACCGTGAGCGAAGGATGAATCTCCAGAGCTACTGTTCAGTTAGGCGGAGTAAAGAATCTGATGGTTACACTTCAAAATGCAACAGACAGGTTTGAACCGAGCTCAAGCTCAATGTTCTTGATCTAGCATAGAGTTAATTCTTTCCTCTCTGGAGCAGTTCAAGTGCTGGGGCTAACTGCATGTTGTCAGAAAACAGCAAGACTTCATGTTGTTTGAAATTATACATGGTCTCCATAAGTTGCCATATGAAAGCAGGTTACAGGAACTCAACATGTACTCACTGGAACAGTGCAGGGATAGAGGGGACATGATTGAGATATTCAAGTTTCTGAAGGGTATACACAGAGTCTCCACCAGGAGCTCTTTATGGTCAATAGCACCAGTAGGACAAGAGTACATGAGATGAAACTGAGGGGAGGAAGATTCACAGGCAACATGTGAAGGTTTTTCTTCACTGAGAGGGTGGTTGACCCATGGAAAGGTCTACTGGCCGGAGTCCTTGACTCCAAAACAGTAGAGGAATTCAAAGCAGCTTGGGACAGGCACAAAGGGATTGTCTCACAAAAATCCTAAAGAGAGGAGTAGGGCTCAGGGCAGACTAGATTGCTGACATTACTGTGATACTGTATAATCTATGTATTTAACACTGTTTATTTTGACAATGCCTCACAGCTGCATATGTTCCCACCTGCTGTGTCTTCCCCTCCCCCCCTTTTTTTACCCTATGACGAGGATCCTTCGCGAAGGAGCTTTTAGCTCAAAGGTTGTACTTCCGACTTTTCTAATAAAGTAAAAAGAAAAAAAACAATAGATGGATCTTTGGTCCCCATCTGCTGTCATTTTCTATGTTTCTATGTTCACATAAGAGCCTGGAGCTCAGAAATCCTTCAAGCAGAAGTAACAGCAACTATAAAGAGTGCTTTCCACAACAGAAAGTGCAGCTCGCAACTCGTGACTGGTTCAAAGGGAGGTAAAGTGAGCTTCTCCAACATAAAATTGAGGTCCCATGGAGGAACCAGGTCCCAAGTGGGAGGTTTCAGATGCAAGATGCCCCACAGGAAGGTTCGGGGACACTTCAAGCTGGGTCAGTGTCCGAAAGTGAAAGAAGGTACTCCAACACCTGATTCACCAGGAAAGTGAAAGGATCCAATTGGCGTGCAGGAGCCCAAAAGCAAAACTAAATCTGAATTTAAAAATCATCTGGACAAGTACATTTGATCAGGGGCTAACTTGCAATATTACTATTTAATATAGATTCTTTGGAGCATATTTGGGCATGACCTGCCTCCTAGCTCTGTGTTCTCCTTTAGCATGAAAAAGAGAAACACTTCCATTTCATAGCATAAGTGGCACTGGTGGAGGGCTTCCTAGCAGCCACCAGGACGTCTGCGACCCTAGAGGACACTCCAAAGTGGGCGGTAACTAGGTCCACAGGAGCCACGCATGGAGATGCAGACTTGAGGTCTGGATGGACCGGGGGTGCCCCAGTCCTGGGAGAGCAAGCTGGTGCACATGGCCAATGGCACTAGAGGTTCCACCACCAAATGTTGCAGGAAGGGGAATCAAATCTGATGTGGCCAGAAGAGGGCTATAAAAATCATCTCTGCCCCATCCAACTGGAGCTTGAGGAGAACACCTCTGTAAGGGTGGCAAGGGAGGAAAGATGTACTGAAACCTCTCCTTCCAGGAGAGGGACAATGCGTCTCGCCAGAAAACTCCAGGCTCGGGATCAAGCGAGCAGAAAAGCGGCAGTTTCGCATTGAGTGGGGACACAAACAGGTCCAAACTCTGGATAACTCCATCTGTCGAAGAGATCTTCGACCACTGAGGTTAGAAGACTATTTTATTTATTTATTTATTTCACCAGGAAAGATACACTGAGCAACTTAATGCTCGTCTCACGGTACGTCCTGGGGAGTAGGGAGAGGGATGTACAGAGAGAACTTAGATACATACATAACAGATGGTGAACACATACATACATACATACAATTTCAAACCAGGTTCATGGCAATTGTGTACATAATAGGCTGATGCAACAGTTACTGTACTGGCAGTTCATAGGTGCAGCATACCTAAAGAATCAGTACAGGGACAAAAGCACAGGACAATGCATACATTACAGGCAGTTCACTAGTGATGTAGATGCAACAAGGGTGAACAGGTAGGTTCCAGTCACCTTTTTAAGAGCTAGATGAGGGGGTAGCATAAGTGAAGGTGGGGTAGGGGAGATGAGTATGAGGGGAGTGAGAAGGAGAGAAAAAGTGAGAGGGAGACAGAGAGATAGGTAAGCTCTCACTCATTAGCCTGCGACCTAGAGCGACTGAGACTGTCGGCCAAGATGTTTTGGATGCCTGGAACATGTACGTCCAAGAGCGCCAGACTGTGCTCAGTGGTCCAATACCAGACTCTCATCGCCTCCTGACACAGGGGTAAGAATGAATCCCTTCCTCCTTGTTGATGTAATATACCACACACATGTTGACTGTCTGAACCAGCAGTGGACAGGAGAGGAGAAGAGAGGAGAAGAGTCTGAAAGGCCTGCACAGCGTAAAGGACCGCTCGCATTTCCAGGATGTTGATATGGAGACCCTGTTCCAATTCCATTCAGGTACCCTGGGTCTGGTGGTTGGCCAGATGTGCACCCCAACCAAAGCCAGATGTGTGTCATGAGAATCTGACAGGGGGTCGGAAGCTGAAAAGAGGCTTCCTGAAGGAGGTTGGTTGGCTCCATCCACCATGACAGAACTCTCTGGACCGGGCTGGAGACCAGGACCAATTGGACCAGGTCATCTGTGCATTGGTCCTGCTGGACCTTCAAGGTCCACGGAAGAACCCGTATATGCAGACGAGCCAGGGTAAAGGTGGCAATAACCGCCATGTGACCCAGAAGGTACAGGAAAACTCTGGCTGGGACCCGACAACTGGAAAAAACCAGACAGGCCTGCTCCATCAGTCACTCTGTCCAGTCTCCAGGCAAAAAGGCCTTACCTTGACTGGTGTGCAGGATCGGCCCTATGTACTGGAGGTGCTGGCAAAGAGAAAGGTAGGACTTCGGCAAATTGACAATGATCCCTAATGCCTGAAAGATGGAATGTGTATTCCAGAGTCTGAACCAGGCGGTCCCTGGAGGGGTCTGCTAACAGCCAATCATCCAGGTAGGGGAACACACAGAAGCCCTGCCACCTCAGGGTGGCCGCTGCTACTGCCAGGCACTTGGTAAAAAAGACCTGGGGGGCCAAAGAAAGACCAAAAGGGAGGGCCCAGAATTGAAAATGGGCTCCATGAAAGTGGAAGTGGAGGAAGCGATGATGGGCAGGAAAGATCTGGATGTGCAGGTAAGCATCTTGCATATCCAGAGAGCACAGCCAATCACCTCGATGCAAAAGGGGTAACAGCCCCTGGAGAATGACCATCCAGAAGCGCTTGTACTCTATGTACAGATTTAGATGGCTCAGGTCCAGATTTGGCTACAGACCCCTGGTCTTTTGGGGGATGAGGAAGAAGTGGGAGTAAAACCCTTATGGCTCTTTTTTGGAGAAGGGCCTGAATTTCCTCCCAGATGAGGGACAGGTGGGCTGGGGGGAGGTAAGAGGAATTTACTGGAGGATTTTCTGGAGGTCACTATAAAAACTTCAGCATGTGACCGTGCTCTATGATCTGTAGCAGCCCAGTGTCTGTGGTCACTCCCCGCCACCCATCTAGTTGGAGGGAGAACAGATCTCCGATCACCTCACCCAGATCCTTGGATTGGGAAGGGGGGGGGGAGTGGTTGGTTAAGGACTCAGGATGTGGGTGCGGGTACTGGCAGGGCGGCCGCAGCTACTGGTTCTGCTGTGGCCTTTCTTTTGTGCTCGCCTTTAGCAGACTGGGTTCAGAACTGCTTGTGGGAGGACTGACAAAAGGGCTGGCATTGGCCAGCTCTAGACTAGGTGTGATAGAGCAAATTCACAGCCTTTAGAGCTTGCCCCGACTCCTGTAGGGTGGAGATGATGTCCTGGACACATTCCCCACAAGCAACGGAACCCTAGAATAGGGCATCCAAAAGAAAAAATTACTCACCTTAGTAATTGTGTTTCTTCTAATGGAGTCTTGCTGTATTCGAACTTATTGCAGTTAGCCCCAGCACTTGAACTGCTCCGGAGAAGACAGAGTTAAATTCTATGCAGAGCATAGAATGCTGAGCTCAAGCTTGGTTAAAACCTCTATCTGCTGCACTTTGAAGTGTAACCGTCAGATTCTTACGAGCTAATACCAACTAACTAACCCACTATGTGGAAACTGTAAAATTTTTACTAGCCAAATGGCAACCAAATATTTTGGATCCCCCAAAAGACTCAAGTCGAGAAATCCAAAACCAAAAACCAGGTAGTGAACAACTTATGACTACTGAGATAAAGAAACATAACCCACTTCACCACTCTAAAAAGAGGGAGTGCCCAATGCACCCCTGGGGTGCAACCAGTGACAGCGTTAGGGGTTTTGAAACATGGGTCAAATTAGACCCATAGGTGTAAAAAATTTGGGTCAAAATGAGAAACAACTGGGTCCAAACCTAATCGTAAGTAGAAATTTCACTAGTACAGAAGCTTAAATTTGTTGAGTGAAATTACTTTTCTATTGTTTAGTTTTCCATCTTTCAGCTATTGTTAGAGACAGGTGCACCACTTTGGACCCACTGTCCTGTGGAAAGTGGGTCATTTCTGAGCAAGCTGCAACTTTTTCCCTTATTGCCCTATCTAGTGCTGTCTCTGGGTGCAACACTGCACCAACCAGCCCACTTCCCAAAAAACAGGTCCTGAGAGGGGAGGCAGAGAGGGAGGTCAGAATACACCATGACTCCATCAGAAGAAACAATTACTAAGGTGAATAATTTTTTCTTCAAACAACATGAAGTTGTGCTCTATTCTGACTTACTGCAGACTACCAAGCAGTATCTCCATGGAGGAGGGATTCAAACCTATTTTGGGAATAGGCTCTGCAGTACTGCTGTACCAAACCGAGCATCACTCCTAGCCTGGATATCCAGAGAGTAATGCTTGGTGAATGTATGGGCTGTTTTCCAGGTGGCTGCTTTGCATATCTCTAGTAAAGGAATATCCCTGGCAGCAGCCAGAGAAGCAGCTGTACCTCTAGTCAAATGAGCCCTCAGGCCTGAGGGTGGTATTTTGCCTAGCTTCTCATAGCAGAATTGTATACAAGAGACAATCCACCTGGCAATAGATCTCTTAGTGGCAGGTTTGCCCTTACCCACTTCCCCATAAGTGAGGAACAACTGGAGGGAGTCAAACCTGTGTGACTTAGTACGCTCAATGTAGTAACTAAGGGCACTTTTAACATCCAAACTGTGTAATCTTCTCTCTCTCCTGAAGAAAAATGATCAGTGAAGAATACAGGGAGAGACATGGATTGGTTCAAATGAAAATCTGAAACCACTTTCGGTAAGAACCTCGTACTGGTTCTAAGGACCACCTTATCTCTATGGAATGAGATAAAATCAGGCTCCACTGACAGAGGTTATAATTCACTGATATGTCTGGCAGAGGTAGTAGCTACCAGGAACACAGTCTTCCAAGTCAAGTACTTAAGTTCTGCTGAAGACAAAGGTTCAAAAGGAGGTTGCATAAGCTGGGCAATGCAAACATTAAGGTCCCAAGCAGGGGTAGGATCCCTAAAGGGAGAATTGGTATGAAGCAATCCCTTGAAAAATTTACAGAAAACAGGATGAGATGACAGGGAGGGACGCTTTCCTACTGACAGAAAAGCAAAAACAGCTGACAAATGTACTTTGAGGGTAGCTGGTCTGAGGCCTAGGCCATTGAGATGAACCATATAATCCAGAACTGTAGACAATTCAGCAGTGTCTGGGGGATAGATGCTTTTTGGAACACCAGATGCTGGATCTTTTCCATTTGGAGTTGTACATTTTTCTGGTGGCAGGTTTTTGAGAGGCTTTGAGAATGTCCAGAACCCCTTGAGACAGATGCAAATTTGCATACTCTAACTCTTCAAGAGCCATGCCTTGAGATTGAGAGACCGAAGGTTGGGATACCAGATCCTCCCCTGACAAGGAGGTTAACATATTGTGATTCCTGGGAAGAGATAGGGGAAGGTGGACTGCTAGGGACAGCAACAGGGGATGCCAAGGCTGCCTGGCCCAATCTGGAGCAATCAGGATCACTTTGCAAGATTGCGACCTTATCTTGACCAGGAACTTGAACAGCAGAGGAAAAGGAGGGAAGGCATACAGAAATTTCCCTTCCCAATTCAGAATCAGAGTATCCAGAGGGACTGAGCCCAAGACTGGGGGTCTGCAACAGAAGAGAGGAAGTTGGTGATTGTCTGGGGCTGCAAAGAGATCTATCTCTGGAGTGCCCCATCTTGAAAAAATCACTTTTAACACTAGGGGATCCAGGGACCATTCATGATGGCCCTGGAAAATCCTGCTCAATGCATCTGCTAGCACATTGTCCTTTCCTGGGAGGTGGACTGCTACCAGAGAGGTCTGTAGGGAATAAACCAGTGACCATATTTTCATGGCTTCCATGCACAAGGCCGTAGACCGAGTGCCTCCCTGCTTGTTGATATACCACATGGTGGTGGTGGTGTCTGTCCTGACTTGAACTACCTTGTTCTTTACGGATTGTGAGAAGGCTTGCAGGGCCAGGTAAACTGCCCTGCGCTCCAGAAGGTTGATATGGAGAACAGACTCCTGAGTGGACCACACACCCTGGGCTGTGAGAGCCCCCAGGTGAGCTCCCCAACCCAGGAGAGAGGCGTCTGTGGTTAGGACCACTGAATGAAACTGAGTAATGAATGGGACCCCTTGCCTGAGATTGTCCTGACCCTGCCACCACTGAAGAGCCCGGATCAGTCTGAGTCACTGGAATCAGTTTGGTCAGAGGATCTCTTTTCTGAGACCAAAAGCCCTCAGATGAAACAATGTCTCTCATCTGAAATCTGGCCCCCGTGGACCACTGCAGTGGAAGCTGCCATGTGGCCCAGCAGCTGAAGAAAGTGTCTTGCTGGTCAAGAAACCAGAAGGTGGAAGGAAGAAGCCAGCTCCATGATGGCCTTTACCATTACCAAGGGGAGAAATGCTCTTGCTTTGACAGTGTCTAGTTCTACCCCTATGAAAGTCAACAGTTGTACTGGCTCAAGAACCAACTTGGGATGATTGAGAAGGAAACCTAGAGAAGTGAGCACCTGCTGGGTCACTTTTACATCTGACTTGACTTGGTCTGGAGACTGACCCACTATGAGCCAGTCGTCCACGTACGGGAATATGGAGATATTTTTTCTCCTTAGGAAAGCCACTACTACTGCCAGGCATTTTGTGAACACCCTTGGAGCTGATGTTAGGCCGAAAGGCATTGCTTTGAACTGCTAATGGCCTGAAGGCAGTTCGAACCTGAGGTACTTTCTGTGAGAGCATCTGATGGGAATATGAAAGTAGGCATCCTTTAGGTCCAGGGAGGGTAGCCAATCCCCTGGCATTAGAGAGGGAAGAATTATTCTCAGAGTCACCACTTTGAACTTTGGCTTTAACAAATGTTTGTTTAGGTATCTTCAGTCTAGGATGGGCTGCCACTCCCCTGTTTTTTTCGGGGTAAGGAAGTACCTGGAGTATAGACCTTTTCCCCTGTGTATTGTAAGAACTGTCTCTATGGCCCTTAAGGCCAGAAGAGATGAAACCTCTGCCTCTAGGGCAATGGTTTTGGAGATGTTTGCAGGTGGAAAAGATCTGGCTCTCAGCTTTGGGAATTTTTTGAAGCTGAGAGCCAGTCCCTGACTTACTACCTCCAGGACCCACTTGTCTGAGGTAACAGACTTCCAGTCCTGGAAATAGTAAGCCAGCCTGCCTTCTACAGCAATGGAGAAGTTGACCCGGGCTGACACCTCAGGCTGAGAGGTGGATGCAGCCCTGCTCATCCCCCTTCTGCCTCTCCCTCTGAAGAACCCCCTCTGAGAAAAAGGAGAGGAGGCCTGTGCTTGGTAGAAAGGCCTATGAAAAGGCCTGCCCCTGCCCCTAGCTTGCTGCCTTTGAGGAGTTGCTTGCCTTTCCTTGGCCTGTGCACTCCTATAGGTGGTCCTGTATTCGTCCATTTTCTTCATATAATTCTCTGTCTGCCCCCCCAAACAGAGAATTATTAACCACAGGAAAATCCATGGCCTTAGCCTGGGTATACTGAGAAAGGCTAGTACACCTGAGCCAAGCCAGTCTCCGAAGAGACACAGATGTAGCCATGACTCTAGATGAAACATTGTTGGAGTCCACAGCAGCATGAAACTGATTCTTTGATGCCTCAATCCCATCAGCAGCCACCTTCTCCAGCTCCTTGGCAAGCTGGGGTGGGGGCCTGCTTAGGTAGTGCCTGTACAGTGTCCCACCTGGATTTTGGAACCTGGTTGTATAGGCCATGTAAAATTTGCCTGCCTGAGTCACAAAGAGGATGCCATGTGCTGCTTTTTTGCCATGGCATTCAATTTCCTGGAGTCTTTATCTGGGGTGTGTGAAGCCAAGAGAATGTTAGCCTTATCACAGGCTGCAGCCTGCATGACCCCAACATGACTGCACTACTGGTACAAGTACTCCGTACCTGAGCCTGACAGCATGTACCTCTCTCGTCCATCCATCTGTCCACAGGAGGTAATGAATTTGGAGTTTTTAACAGCTTCTGTGTGCTTCCCAAAAGACTTGTGAAGGGGAACAGACAACCTTTTGGACTCTGGGATGTCCATCATCTCCACAAAGTCAGGCTCCTCTTGTTCCTCAACAGCTTCCTCCATAGGGAGCTGGAAAGTTTCTGCCACTTTCCTGTAGAACATAAAGTGGGAAGGGGACTCAGAAAGCCTAGGAGGGGAAACACCAGAAGGCCTGTCTGGGGAGATGTCCGGTTCGAATGGCTCATCCAGACCTTCAATTCCATTATTATCATCACCTTTATCATCATCATAATCATCATCCCCTCCAAATCCGGTTCATAAAAATCTTCAGGGGAATAATCTTGAACCGGAGGAACCGACCAAACCGAATGCCTGCTAGAAGGCACCGGATCAGTCGGAACCGAACTAAGTGACTCCACTACAGTAATCACTCGGGCAATTTCCTCGGCGGTCGGATGATGCGGTTCTGGATCCGAACCGGCCAATTTGTCTTTTCTTTTTCCTTTTGATGGACCCAATCCCTCAGAATCGGCTCTCCTTTTGCCCGAAGGAGTCTTGCCCTGGTCAGAAGGCACTCCTTCTGATTTGGTCGGAACCGAACAGGGCTAGCCATCCGGGTCAGCGGACTTCTAGGCCTCCTTTTCCCAACCTTTTATCCAGGGTGGCTTTAGGGAAATTTTTTTACAGATTTGGCAGTCTGACACTTGGTGACTAAAACCCAGACTGTAAACACAAGTGGTGTGGGGGTCGGCCTTAACAGTGCTGAAACCCAGTGGGCCCGTTTTTTTTCTTGGATTTCTCAAACAACGCCATAACTAAACCCTTACCCTTTTTGTGGCAACCGCCAGGCAAGACACCCTTATCAGTTTCTAACTGTGTTAAGAGTCTTTGGAAAAAAAAAATTTTTTTTTTAAACCGATAAGGACAGGTACCTCACACTAAAATTCCTGTAAAGAAAAAGGAAACAATCACTAAACCAGAGACCGGTTCAGCGGGCTCAGTAGGTAGCACACTCGCCTCTGAGGCCGGGAGATCAGAGGGCTGTGGGTTCAGTTCCCACATCTGGCACTTCGGTTAATATCCCAGTACTGACACTGCAGTGCAGCATGAGAGGGGTGCTGTACATCTGAGGTTCTGTCTTTCGGATGAGACGTTAAACCGAGGTCCCATCTGCCTGGATTGGTGGTAGTTCAGGTGGATGTGGATGTTAAAGATCCCATGGCACTTATCGAAAAAAGAGTAGGGGAATTTCCCCGGTGTCCTGGCCAAATTTCCCTCATTCACTAAAAATACCACCAACAGCCTAATCTGGTTCAAGGTCAACTGGCATTCATCTGTATCCCCCTTCCCCGGGTCGTGCCTGAAAATGGGCAGGATTTGTCTAGTGCACTTACCCGGTCAACAAAAACTAAATAAAAAATAAATAAATAAAAACCGGTCACACCAATTCAGAATACAATTTCCACACACTTTTTCTAGCTAAGTCCACTACCTATGCACTTAATGTACCACAGACAGGAATCTGAATAGAAAATAAATGCGAGAATATCGGTAAAACCGATTATTTTTAAACCACAAACCGAGAGCGAAGGAGAAATCTCCAGAGCGACTGTTCAGTTAGGCGGAGTAAAGAATCTGACGGTTACACTTCAAAGTGCAGCAGACAGAGGTTTGAACCGAGCTCGAGCTCAACATTCTATGCTCTGCATAGAATTTAGCTCTTTCTTCTTTGGAGCAGTTCAAGTGCTGGGGCTAACTGCAATAAGTCAGAATACAGCAAGACTTCATGTTGTTTGAATGCTGGATTGCACATCTGAGGCAAATCTGGATACCCTAAGCCAAGAATGGCGCCAGAGGTAGACCCCAGCAGTCGCCCCATGCCCGGGGGCGTCCACAGCATCATAAGCAGCCCGGAGAACGTAGCTGCCATAGTCAGAGCCCAACATCAGGAGTTGAGCGAGTTGCATCTTAGAAGGGTCTTCAGGCAATGCCTGTACCAGGTCCCTGGCTTGGTCGCAAAGGACATTTTGATATTGGACCATATGGGCCAGGTAATTAAGGGCCCGGATAGCTAGGGTAGTAGACGCAAACATGTGCTTCCCCAGGTGGTCCAGCTGCCTAGACTCCCTGTCTGGGGGAAGTGCACTGAGGTGTTTGGGCTTTTGGTGCAGTCATGCGTAGAATTTATGACCACTGAATCGGCCTTGGGGTGACCCCGTAAGAAGGGTTTACAAGCAGGGGCATGGTAAAGGCAGTCTGCCTTCTTGGGCAACAGAGGGTAGAAGAGGGTATGATTCCATGCAGGCCTTGTGACATCCTTGTAGGAGTCTATCATGTGTGGCACCAGCACAGGGAGGGTTTCCCGCTGCCTTAAATACACAGCCAGGCAGCGCCTCTCTAGGTCCTGCTCCTCCGTTTCACAGACCATGACAGATCGGATGTGACGTATGATGTCCATAAAAGTCAGGTTGTCGGGGCGGGGGGACTTATGAAATTCCCTGGGACAGTGCTCCTCATCCGAAGACTCTCCTGGTGAGAAGGAAGACCCAGAATAATCCGAGTCATCCTCATTGGTCTCACTGTCTGGGTCCGATGCTGCTGGCATACGCTCATCCTAGCCAGAGCCGAGGTCGGGTTGAGACCCAGAAGACCCCAACATTTGGGGTTCACTAGGGTCAGCCCAGCCTGGATACTGAGGTGGCAGGTCCCAGGGTGGACACTGGGGGGATGCCGGAGGCGGCCCTTGAGGGGTGAGGGTCTGCCTCTGGACAAAGGACCACCATGCTAAGAAGAGGGCATTGAAGTCCACCAGGTGTGGGATATTATACACCGGTGGATAGGGATAGGAAGGCGCCGGGTAAGGGTACAATCATGGTGGGGCTGCCGTGGGATACCCAGGAACAGGGTCGCCTGGCGCTGCCTGAGTATCTGGCATCTGTCCAGTGGGCATCAGCTGTGGCACAAGTTGTGTCAGGGGCAACGTCAGCACTGGGCCCACAGGCTGGGGCAGCAGCAGTACTGGTGGTGGCCCAGCAGGCATCATCTGGGAGCGTCCGGGGGAAGGGTCTGCCAGCACAGGCCTATCTGGAGAAGCAGGCCTGGGGGGAAGAAGACCCCTTTTGGCAGAAGTGACGCTGGGGAAGAAGAAGTGGCGGCAGCCTGCTGCGGGCGCTGCCTGGAAGGACTAAAGTCAGTTCCAGAGGTTGGAACCGATGAAGGCAGCACTGTGGCTGGGGAGGTGGGATGGTGGAGGAACCGACACCTGATTAACCAACACTGTCCGAGCCACCTGGCTGAGAGTTCATGGAAGATATGAGCCTGAGTGTGTGGTGGAATTTTTATATATCCTAAAGTATAATACCTTTATGTTCTAAAGCTTATTGTACCAGAGCTTATAACTGTTATATGTGATTATAGCCATATAGATATGTTGCTTCTCATATGCTCTAAAACTATCTGTTTTGTTATAGCCATATAGCCATGTTGCCTTTCATATGCTTTAAAACTATCTGCTTTGTAAAACAGCCATAATGAATGTGCAGTTCTGTGCTAACTAAAACAAAGGAGGTTGTTTGACTAAGATAAGAAAACCTTGAAAATTAAATAAAGTGAAATACAGCTGGTTGTAACTAAGATAAAGGAGACACATAGTAAGTATAAAAAACAACTCCTTATACGGAAAGTGCTGAATCTAAGGTTTTGCTAAAGATAAGGGAAAGCTGTTGTTAACATGAGATCACTGTTAGACTGTGAAACTAAAGAAGGTATATAAGCCTCTGTGAACAATAATCGAGGAGATCTTGCCTTTAGCCGAGGCTCCCACACATGTGTGTACAGACAATAAACTGAAGTTTATTGGAATAACCATTGGGTGTGGTTATTGAGTATATAGAATTTAAGGTAAAGTATATACAGTAAAGAGAATCTGCGACCACAAGTGTCAGGGGCTGGGGAGCAGGAGATGAATTCCCCCGCCCCAAAGGAGCCGACACCTGAAACAGCAATGAGGGCGGGCGGCTGGGCCACCAGGAGCCTGGCAGAAGAGAGGGCTGGTGGGGCTGAAGGGGGCCAACACCCAGCTTGAGGATGACCCTGATGTGGTGGAGGGCTTCTGGGGCAACAGCGAGTGGGAAGCAGACTGGTCCCGATCCTGGTGCTTGTGCTTCCTACCGGATTTCTGAGAAGAGAAGGAGGCCTCGGAGGACTGTGCCGGTGAGGTCCAAGAGCTCCTGGCCTGCAGCTCCTTTTCCATCATGACCAACTTCTGCTTCAAAAGGTGGCCCTCCAGAGTTTTAGGATGATGTCTCCGAGTGTCTTGACTAAATTTTTGGCAAATCTGGCAGGCTTCGGGGTCATGGCTGGAGCCTAGGCAGATGAGACATGCGGAGTGGCCATCTTTTTCAGGAATTTGTTTGCCGCAGACACAGTTAGTGGAGCAGTCGGAAGATGAGGCTGGTGGAGAAGACATTAACTCATCAACAAAAAATGAAAATTACGTACCTACCGTAATTCTTGATCTTTCTGTGCATCTTCACAATTCATCACTATTATGGATATCTGGCCGGAGGCTAGGACCAGGAGCTTTTTTTCCCTCTCCGGGTGGGAGTCATGAGGCGGGCGCCGCCCCTCAAGGCCGGCGTGTTCACGTGATACTCACGGGTTGGCCGTTATCAGCCATCGACTCCGCCTTGGCCCCAGTTCTGAATGCCGGCGAGAGAGATAGGAAGGGATGGAGGGGTGGGGCAAGGAAGCCCAAGGGATAGAGAAAAGGAAAGGATATAAAAACTGAAGAGAGAAATAATCAACTAAGAGGACAGCAAAAAGAGAGAGCGAGAACAGCCTAAGGGATTGGAAAGGAGGGGACCCCAATCTCTGGGTGAAAAGAAAGAAAGGGTGGAGAAGGGAGGGTAGAAAGAGGAGAATAAAGGTGGGAGGAGTGGAGGACACTGCCCCCAGTCAACTCAGAATACCTGGACCTCGAGAGGGGTAGCTCAGATCTATAACCTCCATGCTGCACAGTGTAGAAGCAGGCACAAGAGTGCCCCCTACCCAATCAGGATACTCCCAACAAGGACTAGAGTTTAAGGGAGAAAAGGGCTTGAGGTCTGCAGGCCAAGACAGGTCGGGCGGCATCCACCCCTCCTGCCAAATTAAATTAGAATATCCCCAAGAGGGGAGACAAATAAGGCATAGGGAAAAAACAGGGGACCTGCCCCTGTTAAAACTCAGCAGGGAGAAAACTTGTGGAGTGACAACACCTTAAAGAGGGAAGAATCGTCCTAAAGTGACATTAAAATAATCGAGGATTTTTGAGGGGGTACTCAGGAGTCCCCGATCCCTCTCCCCATCTCGAACCCCAGCGGGGGCAGAGAGCCGAGCCTTGAGAGGCAGGGGAGGGGGGAGAAAGAGAAGACACCCCGAGACCCCCAAGCAAAAGCTCCTCCCTGTCTGTCTCCAACAGTCCTCTTCCTCCTAAACATAAGGGAGAGGAGAAAGAGGAGAGGTGCTGGAGCGCAACAAGAGAGACACATAGGGAGGAGGATCGCCCAGAGACAGAGGCCCCAAGGGGAAGGAGGGTGGGATTTAGTGATGAATGGTGAAGATACACAGAAAGATCAAGAATTACGGTAGGTATGAAATTTTCATATCTTTCTGTGTCAATCGTCATTCATCACCTATAATGCCGAGCCCCCGAGGGCCAGCACCTCCTAAGGGACAGGTCCCTTAGCCTCCAGCAGGGAGAAACACTGGAGGGTAGAACCCTTGCAGGCCTGGCTAGGACTGGGACTGGGCTGTGTGAGGACGGGATCTCTCCAGAGGAGAGGGAGAGAGCCCCTGCAAATCCCGTCTCACCCTACGGGTGAAAAGGTGGGTTCTCCGGAAGGCGGAGGAGGTCACCCTACGCCGGGCCAGGGGTGACAATTGGGACAGACAAAGCCATGCCGACCGCCTAATGCAGATCGCTGTCCCCACTAGCCTGGAAGCCACCTCATTGGTGTCATAAGATGCCCTTGCTTGGTGCCTTGCTAGCTCCAGGCCTTGCACGGAGAGGGCCATGGCTTGTCTGGTTACCTCCGCATCAAGCAAGAAAGCTAGGACCTGACCTAGCCTCTACTACAAGTACCTGTTATAGGCAGCATGGTGGGCCTGATGAGCTGCAATGCAGAGCAGAAGCCGTGCCGAGGAGAATGTCCTCCTGCCCCTAAAATCAAACTCCGAAGAGTCATAATCCGGGGGCCAGTCACAGTTTGGGCATCTACACCCAGAGGGGGTATCCAGAAGCATCACGCCCAAATAGGGGGTGAAGCAGAGTTCCTGGAGACCCCAGGGGGGGCACAATGATGAAGGTCCCTTGGGGCTGGAGCTGGGGAATAGGGACATTGCCACACCCAGAGCGATGCTTCCTGAAAAGGAACAGGCCAGACGGGGACCAAAAGGTCATCCACACTGAACTCGCCTAAAAAAGCGCGCACCACCCGGTTCAGATTGCGCTCTAAAAGGGAGGAAATGTTGAGCTCGTTGAGCAACCCCGACAGGAAGAGCTAATAAGCAGAAAAATCAGCAGCTGGGGAAAGGTGGACCAATGACTCCCCTCCCACAGAAGACGAGGAAGCAGACGAGCTCGGGGAGACAGGGTCAGGCTGAGCAGGGGGTTGGTGAAACACTTGCTGGTCCGCAGCCCTAAAGCAGGCAGGGAAAAACTCAGCCGTGGCCCAGAATTGTGCCCAGGTAAGGGGCCCTGTAGGGCCAGAGATACCTGGGAGATAGGGAGGTGTTGGTAAAGGCAGTGGGGCCAGGCTCCTCCAAGGAGGGGCACTGCCTCTGCCTGGGCAGGGGGACCCGACGGGAAGCCTCAAAAGAGGAGGAGACCTGGTGGTCCCAGCAAACACTGACTGCTCAACTGGACCAGAATGGCCAATGCTGTGCCCAGAGGAAATCCCCCCATGAGGTGACTGGGACCGTGCGAGTCCAGAAGGATGGACACTGACCTCCAAAGCAGAAGTTCCTCTCAAAGAGTCTCTGGGGGAGAAGCGAGGATCCGCACTGCAACTCCTCCCAGAACCCGAGCGGATCCCAGGGAGAGGCCACTGCACCAAACCCTGGCCACTCACCCCTCTGACTCCGAAAGGGCCCTCTTCCTCACAATCACCAGCCTAGGCAACTGGCAACCTACAGATGACCCCTGGGAGACAGCCATAGGTACAGCACCCTCCCCTTCCTGGGACGCCCCGGACTGTCCCAAACACAGACTGTCCAGGATCATTGAGGAGGGGGGTACCCCACCTGAAGGGATGGACATGTTCATGGTTCTGGACCTGGACAGCTGCAGGCTGGTCAGTTCCACTGACCCCAGAACCAACAGAACTTGCCCAGGCAACAGAGGGAGGCTGAGTGGGGGGCCAAGGCGCTGGCACAGAGGGATCAGAGGATAAAGATGAATCTAGAGCCAGTCTGGATCAGACTCAAGAGTCCGAGGAGGAGGAGGAGGAGGACTGCGAGGCCCGAACCCAGAGCACTCCATGATCCCTCCCAGTCCCGGGGCCGCGCCACCTCCAGCTCCAGCACCAGAGCCCAGAACAGCACCACAATCGTCACTGACCCTCTCCTCTGCACTGCGAATGGCACCAGAGTCGAAGGTGGCACTGGCCACATCACCACCCCCCCTCCCCGGCACTGCAAATGGCACCAGAGTCGGAGGTGGTGCCAACCCTTTCCCCGGCGCCGCAAACGCCGCCGGAGCCAAAGGCGGCACCAAGAGCAAGTCCTGCATTACCCACATCAGAAGCAGTGCCAAGTGACAGCCCGGCACCGCCCAGGCCCCCGATGCCACAAGCAACACCGGAGCCAAGGGCGGCGCCAATAGACGGTGTTGAGGAAGGTGCCGGCCCGGGAGCTCGATACCGTGAGAGCCTTCGCTTCCGAGGAGGCGACTGCCAAAACAGTGCCTCCCGCCTGGCCCCCAAGAGGGCCAGACTGGGCCTCCTGCACTGTGGGAGGAGCCCCCACCGTGGAAAGGCTAAGACTGGTGGAGGCCCCTCCTCCGCGGGCCATATAGGACTGGGAGGGGACCCCGAGGAAAGACAGAGAGTTCTTACCTTGGCCTGCCGACTGTTAACCCGCCCTCCAAAAGTCAGCGGCGCACATCCGACTTTGAACACGCGCATCTCTAAAACTTGGTGATCCATAGAAAAGCAGGCATCGCAGTGATCCATATCGTGGCCTGGGCCTAGACAAGAAAGGCACCAGTCATGCTGGTCCATTACGGAGTAAAGACGGCTGCAGGGACACTGATGCATAGGAGGCTGCCCCGCTTTAGACTTCTTTTTGTCCCCAGGATGAGACATGACCGGACGGAAATAAACCAAAAACTAGTACTCGGCATCACTTATAAAGAAAAAAGAACAATCTTACCGGAGATCACTGAAGCGGCGCCGAGCAGGGCTAACAGAAACGGAGAGCCAAAACTAACATGATTGATGGACTAGGCCGCAAACGCAGATGATTTTCAAATCTTCCCACAAGGTCCTTTCTCAACAGCGGGAGAAGAACAACTGGGGCCAAGGTGGAGTTGACGGCAGGTAACGGCCAACCTGCAAGCACCATGTAATACGTCGGCCTTGAGGCGGCGCAGCCTACATCGACTCTGCCTTGGGGGGGCGGGGGGCGACTCCGTGGGGCACTAGCCTGCATCCAGATACCCATAACAGTGATGAATGGTGAAGACTGACACAGAGAAGATCACCAAAAATTTGATGTTTAACAGTAAAGAAAAAAGGAAAATAAAAAAAGCGTGGCAAGCACAGGTAATGGCAGTCGACTGTAGTTGCAGTGTCTGCTAAGGTCCAACGTGTGCAGGAGCAACGGCGGGGAAAGAACTGAGGTACGTGGAGGAGACCGCCGCCTTTATAGGACAAGCTGACTAGGCGGTGGGCGGTCCTCCGTGGTAGACTGCTAGCTAGAAGTACTCCATGTGATCCTGGCACCTGACGGCAAAGTCCTACCGGTGTGGCCTGCTGCAACAGCCATCTAAGTAAGATCTACAGCCCCCAGGCACTAGGACCACACAGAAACTTTTCTAGTTAGCCGTCTACAATGACACCGATGGCGTCCCTTCCATATAAATGTGGGCGATCCCTTGCCCTCCTCAGTTCTTCTGCCAGAGACCATATACAGAGGATCTTCTGCTGGGGAACCGAGGGGAGCTAGAGATTCCCACCATAAGTAAGGTGAAACAGAAGATTAACCATCCTGGAGAAAGAGAGACAGACACAGAAAAGTCCTAAGGTCAAGGGGGAAGAGGGTAGGGACAGCATGGCCTGATGCAAGAGTCAGCTTGCCTACACTGTAGGCAATGCATTTAGGCCCATCTCCACAGAAAAAGCTCAGCATCTTGGATTTCAGCGAATTCAATAGGCATGGTTTAATTTTTATTGGCAGATTATCCAAGCTGTATTGGAGTTTAGGAGCCGCCATTATTTTGAAGGCATACACCCGTCCCCAGAGTGCGAGATAGAGACAGCTCCACCTGGCCATATCTCATTCTAGTGCCATAAGGAGTGGGAGTAAGTTGAGGTCTGCAAGAGCTCTGAGCTTCTAGGCGCAGTGAATGCCCAGGTATTTGAGGCTCTGAGTGGCTGGTTGAAAACCCCAAAGGAGACCGTGAGCAGCCAAAACCCATTCCTGACAGCAGGAACAGGGACATAGATACACTGGCTTTATACCCTGACAAATTCCCAAACTGGGTTAGTAGATCGAGGAATGCCACGACAGATGTCTCAGGGTTAGTCAGTGTCAGCACTATATCATCTGCACATGCCAGGGCTTTGTGTTCACCGTCTAACTGTATACCGTGGATATGCTCATGTTGCCCAATGGTTTGAAGAAGGGGATCCAGGGTGAGCATGAACAGCAGTGGGGAAGAGGGAGCACCCTTGTACCGCTACTCAAGGGGAAGAAGGTCGAGGTTTGTGAACACCAATGCAGAGGCTCCACTGTATAGAGTCCATAGTGAGTGAATGAAGTTCGCCTCAAAACCAAAGACCTTTAGGACATGAAAGAGGTAGTCCCATTCTACCCCATCAAATGCTTTCTCTGCTTCAAGGGATAGTAGCACTGACAGAAGATTAGAGGTAGTGGTCTTCCAGATCAGATTCAACAGTGCCTGATGCTGGTCCACCGCTTTGTGGCCTGAGACGAAGCCCAACAGACCTCAATTAATCAGAGTGGGGATCATCTCTGCCAGGCATGTTGCTAATGCATTAGCACAGACTTTACAGTGTGGGTATGAGAGATATCGGGCAGTAGCTCACACATATTGTGGGATCCTTCCCTGGTCTGGGGATGAGTAAGATCACTGACACCTTCACTGAGGAGTGGAGGGCTCCTGCTGTGGCTGATTCTGTCAGTGCATCTACTAGCATCTGCATCAGGATAGCCCTGAAGGAGTTAAGGAATTCGGCTGGCAGGTCATCTCCTCGAGGTGCCTTCCCTACAGACATAGAGCATAGGGCCTACTCTATCTCTAGTTGGGTGATTGGGCTATCGAGTGTTACCCTTATCTTTGGTGAGATATTTGGGAGGTTTGGCGGGGCCATAAATACAGAAAGAACTTTCTTTGCTGGGGACACTTCTTTCATATACAAGGTCTGAGAGAACACCAAGAAAGCATCATTGATCTGCTGGGAACTATGCTGCAGTGTCCCAGCTTTGTCTCGATACACTATGAGGCACCCAGGTCTCTCCCCAGCTTCACAGAAGTTTTATGGCAGAATAAGACATATCCAGCTAGCTGGTACTGGTGCATGCTCACCTAATACTGCATGCCTACAATTTTTGCCAGGAGTTCTGGAGATTGTTTTGGAGCTTCCCTGTATTTTTTTTCTCATGGTCTTTATGACTTTGGAGCTGCTCTTCCAGGTCTATGGACTTAGCCTTCTTTACATATGAGGATTGGCTAATACACCTACTGTGGATGAAGGCCTTTAAAGCATCCCACCTGACTGCTGCTGGTTTCGTGTGTAGACCACCCCTCAAAAACCTATGGGGAAACCTATAGCTCAGCCACAAATTTCCCACCAATGAGTGCATTAGAGGCTGAGATGGCTGACACATGCATTTTTAATTGAGGGGCACGGAAGACCTGACTGGGACAGGAAAAACCGATACTCCAAAACACTCTAGACAGGACAGGTGAAAAGTTTCACTGATACCAGATGCTACAGTGCTCCCAGGTCGCCCCTGAAAACAGGCACTTGTGCCTAGTGGGCCTTACACGGTTACCAAAGACAAAAAAAAAAAAAAAGTGCTTTCACTTTGGCGAATGTGTGTGTGCCTCGTACACACTTTCCTATCAGCCAGTAAGAAAGTAAAAACCTCAGGAAACATGCCAAACTATGCTATGACCTCAGTAGCTGGCGTGCAGCTGCAGGAACTGCAGGTCCTGGTGCAGCAATGGCCCTGAAACCGAAGTAACAGACCCGAACTGAAGGGTAGCTGGAATGGCCCATATTATCAGGAACCAGATCTGTCCGGTTCACAAAGGAGCCACCAGAATAGCGGTGGTGGTGGTTGGCTCATTCTGGAACTTGACCAGGACCAGCTGAATAAGTGGTATTGGTGGAAGGCATAGAAAAAGCATCCTATCCAGCCAAGAGACAATATGTCTTGACAAAGAAAGAAAAATCATGTTAGTTTTGCCCTGAGTGGCATGCAAAAAAGGTTCAACTCAGGATACCCCAGCAACTGAACAGAAGTCCTGTTATCTTACCTGCACACCGGCTAGGTAAGTTGCTACAAAGCGTACTACGTGCTTTGCAGCCATGCCCATACCAGCACTATGGCCCCAAATAGGGACAGGAGTGTTTAAAGGATACACTGATCACCTGCCAGTACCATGAGAGTGGTCCTAAACAGGAGGCATACAAATATAGACATCAGAAAGGATGTCTGAAGAAGGAAGCCATGAACCAACAGATGCTGACAGGTTCAGGGGCACAGACCCTGATGTGGTGCCAAAGAGACGAGAGCAAGTGAGACCACTAAGACTGTAGTATCCATCAAGAAAGTCACATACCAGGAATATGATATGCTGCCCCTAAGGCCCAGGAAATGGAGTATGGTTCAAGATGACAGCAAGAGGCTTTGGGCAAACAGACCTATGTCAGCTAGTAGGGCATCTGCCTGCTATATGGCCAAGAAAGCTAAGATTTTGGGATATGCCTTGCGCATGCAAGAGGCAGGGCCGCTATGGGGTCAAAGCATTCCTATTGGGTGAGGCAGCGTCATCCACCTAGACTGCTCCAGTATTTTCATATCTTTCTGCCAAACCATAATTCCCCAGCTATCAAAGTCTGGAGCCTGACAACCCCCCTCCCCCCAAAACCAACAATCCTTTACATTGCTACTCTGGGCCAGCACCATCATGTCTAGAAGCTCCAGGAGGCAATGCTAAAGTGGGATGCTCAGTCCTCCTCCTCCTACTCTTAGCTTGTAGTGGCATTCTCAGCTCGGGAAGGTAACCCAGATTGTCACAATGGCAAGAGACTCAACAGCCACTGCACTACCAGTCCAGCCCTGTTGCCCACATTTCATATGCTCTTATACTAGCAGGCAGGCTCTGCTCTCATTGTACCTACTTTCTTTTTAAATTCTGGTTTAGCTCTCTTTCCACATGCTTTTCTTCCCTGGTGTTTTCCTCACTTCACTCATACTAGCTCTGTTCTGCTGACTTGTGCTCCTTCTCAATCCCTCGTTTCACAGCCTCTGCTGTGCAAGCATCCTTCATTCATCTCGACTGCCGGAGGTAGCGGGAGGAGGGGAAAGGAGTCAGGACACTTAGGGGAAGGGAGCTTTAGCCCCAGAAGCTGGCTTAGAGAATTAGGCCTGGGGGGTTTGGGCTCCCGAACCAGGGGCTCGTCGCTTGCCCTGATGTCTACCCTGGTTTTTATTCTATCGTCTTTGGTGATGAAAAGGCTGCTTCTTCTGCCCTGTCTGGTATACGAAGCGTACGTCCCGAAGGAAGCGTCCGCTCTCTTGCAGCCCAGTCATTATATCTTTGGTGTCGCCGCCAAAAAGGACGGAACCCCTAAAGGGGGTGTCCAGGAGGGAAGACTGGACGTCTTGTGCCAAACCTGCAATCCTGAGCCAAGAAAGGCGATGGATGCAGATCCCCGTGGCTGCCACCCTAGCCACTACGTGTACCGAGTCATACGTTGCATGCAAAGCATGACGACATGAAAAGTTGCCCCTTCTGACTTTGTCCAGTAACTTGTTTCGGAGTGACTCATCCTGGACCTCCTGAAGGTCCCTCTCCAGCTTGGAGAGAGAGGACTTCTGGAAGGCCACCATGTGTGAAACATAGTTCAGGGACCGGATGGCGCAGGAGGAAGAGGAATAAACCTTCAGGCCAAACTGATCCAACTGCCTTGAGTCACTGTCGGGGGGTGAGGAACTAAAATGTTTCAGTTGTGCTGACCGGTCGTGAGCGGCAGTAATGACCATTGAGTCACCTTTAGGATGAGCAGTAAGATGTTGGATCCCTTCCGGGGGATAGTTGGTACGATCGGCCTTTCTGAAAACAGCAGGGATGGAGGATGGCTGCTGCCAGATAGTAGTGACCAGATCCTCATGAGGACCCATCCAGGGAGGAATGGGTAGGAGATCTGCAGTAGCCAGATCCAAGTGTTCCGCCAGTCTCTTACGCTGTGGATCCACTTCTTTGGAAGGCCAGCCTCCTGCTGCCTGGATAGTACACAGAAGGTCCCCAAAGGAGGGATCTTCTGGAGGAGATTCTGGGGACTCTTTGGACGGTACCTTGACTGGGGACCAAGGGTCCGAACGGTCAGAGTCAGAGCCTGAGTCAGAAGGCTCAGAACCACTGGGGATGGAAGGGTTCACCCCGGAGGGTCCTACTGGTGGAGCACACGCTGCTCATCCGGAGGGTGTCGGTGTGGGGGGGGGGCCCTCGGTAGGGTAATATCACCCACAGACTGCCTTAACTCCGTGATGAGCTGGGTCCTGGCATCCTGCCACCACGTGGGGATCGTCTCTCGATCTGGCACTGGAGGCGGAGGAGGAGGCTGGTAGCCTGGGTACTCGAGTATTGCCAAGAAGGATATTGGAAACCTAGCAATCCTGGATTATAGCTGTAAGGTGTGTACCCAGGGTATCCTGGCATCAGGTATCCCGGCGATGGAGGCATGTGGCCTGGCATCTCGGGTACGGTGGTGCCGACGGCGAGATGCCCAGTGGCGAAGCATGGGGGTCTGACCCCGGAAGACCGCCTGGAGGTTCAACTGGACCTACCGGGGGAGGTACCAGAGGACCACAAGGTGGTGTGGGATGTGGGAGGGCACCCGACTGTCCCGAGGGAAGGGGCTCCATAGAAGGAACCTTGGCCGGTGATGAACTCCTGTCCGGAGGTGGCAAGAGACCTGGCAAAGGGGGTAGTTCCGGGAGGGACCCCACTGAAAAGGTCTAGGAACGATCCTGATGACAGGGACAAGGCAGGATTGGGTGGCGAATCCCTGGGGTGAAGGACCCAGAAGGATGAGGAGTCTCTCAACAGCACACTCAGACCAGTGTCGGGGGCCTCTAGGGAGACCGACGGGACAGGAAGAGGATCCGGGCGGGTGACGGAAGATCTGCCGTCTGACTTATCGGATCTAACTGGGGTAGTGGAAGCAGAAAGGCCACTGCTAGGCTTACCAGTCGAGGCCACGCACCCGTCAACGATGTCGAAGGGTGACTTATCGGCAGTGCTGGGAGGAGACACAACAGCAACCTCAACAGAGGCTACCCCTGGTGGCCCGCTCACCTCGGCAGAAGGGGAAGAAGGTGCCCGGCCCAAAGAGGTGGACGGGGTACCTGAAGGAGTACTCACGGTTTTTGGAGCAGGCCTCCTGCATGGCGATGGACTTCTGTCTTGGCACTTCTCGTTGTCCTTTTTTCTTGGGGACGACGACCTTTCCCTCAACTTCTGGAGTTCCTTTTCCATCTATGCCAATTGTCAGGTAAGGAGGTGGACCTTGAGGGTCTGCTTGCGCCTCTTCCAAGTGGCTTGATTGAAGGCCTGACAGATAGCACACTCATCCGAGTTGAGCTTGGGGCCTAGGCACAAGAGGCAGCAGGAATGGTCGTCCCCGTGCAGGATTTGAGCTCCACACTTAGAGCACTTCTTCTCTGGACGAGTCGACATACAATCGGTCAAATCAGATGAGGAAAAAAGTTATAATATGAAGAAAACCGTCGACTGACGTGCGGGCATTAGATCTCTGTTCTTATTCGTGAGTCGAACGAACTGATGCGACGGCGGGAAAGAACTGGAAGGCAGGTGTGGGACCGCCCCTTTTGTAGTCGGGCTAACGTGACGTCACCTGACGTCGAGGGTGGCCCCCGCTGATGATTGCTAGCTACAAGTTTGCCATTGGAACCTGACACCAGGGGGCGCAGTCCTATATGTTAAGACCTACTGCAGGAACCCTCTCGAAGTAAGATCGTAGATTTCCAGGTGACATACTTCAGGTCTGCAGTTGCCATAGGTTCAAATGGTGGCTCCCTCAGCTTGGCAATGCAGATGTTTAGATTCCAGGCCGGGATGGGTTCCCTCAGAGGAGGGTGAAGGAGGTTGAGGCCCTTAAAGTATTTCCTGAAAACTGTCTGAGAGGCCATGGACCTCTCCTTACCAGCTGACAAGTAAGCTGACACTGAAGCCAGGTAGACCTTCAGGGTTAAGGGCCTCCCGTCCTAATGAGTGCAGGTGTGTCAGATAATCCAGGAGACCAGCCAGGTAGGCCCTGGAGAGGTGAGTACCCTTACCAGAGCACCAAATGGAGAACCTCTTCCACTTAGAGGAATATGTTTTTCTAGTGGAAGGTTTTCTGGAGCTCCTAAGCACTGCCATGTTCTGACAACTTGAGGCTAACAAACTCTAAGTCCTCAAAAGCCAGGCCTGGAGTCTCAGTGATCTGAGGTTGAGATATAGGATCCTGCCCTGAGAGGAGGTCAGTAAGTTGTGCCTCCTGGGCAAATGAATTGGGGAGGTCACTGACAGAGTCAGAAGAAGTGAGTACCAGTGCTACCTCACCCAGTCTGGTGTCACCAGTATTACTGTTGCTGGTTGGGACCTTAATTTCAGCAGGGTTCTGAATATCACTGGGAAAGGAGGGAAGACATATACAAACTTCCCTGGCCAATCTAGGGCCATTGCATCCGGGGAACTGTCCCCTTGTGAGGGGGCCTGCAGCAATACAGGTGCAACTGGTGATTTTCTGTAGAGGCAAATAGATCCACATCTGGAGTGCCCTACCTTATGAAAAAAAGAGTTGAGGATCTGAGGGCTCAGAGACCATTCATGGTGGTCTTGACTTAACCTGCTGAGAAAGTCTGCCAGTACGTTGTCCTTCCCTGGAAAGTGTATGGCTGATAGAGATACCTGCATGGAGTATGCCAGGGACCACAGCTTCATTGCCTCTGTGCAAAGTGGGGCTGACCTGGTTCCTCCTTGCTTGTTGATACAGTACATGGTTATGGTGCTGTCTGTCCTGACCTGCACCACCTTGTTTTGTGGATGTGAGGCAAGCGCCAACAGAGCCAGGTACACTGCCCTGAGCTCCAACAGATTTATGTGCAACAGGGACTCTTGAGGAGACCATGTGTCACTTGCTGTATGATCCAGCATGTGTGCCCCCCAACCGAGTAGGAAAGCATCTGTTGTGAAAATTAGGGAGGGTTGTTCCCTTAGAAAGGGCACACCCACCCTGATATTGTGTCCGTCCAGCCACCACTGAAGTGCCTGCAGTAGGCTGTGGGTGACTGGAATCAATTTGGACAGTGGGTCTGTCCTTTGTGACCAGTACTGTCTCAAGTGAAACTGGATGTCTCTCATTTGGAATCTGGAACCTGGCACCACTGTGGTGGAAGCTGCCATATGTCCCAGTAGCCTGAGGAATTCCCTGGCTGGCTTGGGTTTGCCCAGCATGAAGAACTAGCAATCTGTAGGATGGTGTCCACTCTGTCCTGGGGCAGGAAGAAAAAAATTACTCACTTTAGTAATTATGTTTCTTCTATTGGAGTCTTGCTGTATTCTAATAAAGTGCAGTTAGCCCCAGCCTATAAACTGCCCCGGAGAACAAAGGGTTAACCTTTCTATGCAGAACATAGAATGCTGAGCTCGAGCTTGGTTGATGTCTCTGTTTCCCTTTGAACGCTAACTGTCAGATTCTTACGAGCAACACTCAAATAGTATTCTATGTGGAAATTGTAAAACAAAATTTTTAATAGCCAATTGGAAACAAAAAGTTTTGGACTACCAAAAGAAGACAAGTCAGAAAACCCAAAACTCAAAACCCAAACAAAATAGGAATACAACAAAATAAACACCCGCACAAAAGAGGGTGTAAAAAGAGCACCCTTCAGGTGCAACACTGCACCTGCCCACCCACTTCATAAAAACCAGGTTCTGAGAGGGGAGGCAGGGAAGGAGGTCAGAATACAGCAAGACTCCAATAGAAGAAACATAATTACTAAGGTGAGTAATTTTTTCTTCAAACAACTTGAAGTCTTGCTGTATTCTGACAAGTGCAGACCATCAAGCAGTACCTCCATGGAGGAGGGACAGAACCTACTTTGGGAATAGGCTCTGAAGTACTGCTGTGCCAAACCGAACATCACTCCTAGCCTGGGTATCCAGAAAGTAATGCTTGGTAAAGGTATGGACTGTTTTCCAGGTGGCTGTTTGACAATTTTTAAGAGAGGGATATCCCTGGCAGCAGCCAGGGAAGCAGCTGTACCTCTTGTGGAATGAGCCCTCAGGCCTGAGGGTGGAGTTTTTCCCAGTTTTTCATAGCAGAATTGTATACAAGACACGATCCACCTGGCAACAGATCTCTTGGTGGCAGGTTTGCCCTTTCTCACTTCTCCATAAGTGAGGAACAAGTGGAGGGAGTCAAACCTGTGACCCTTGGTATGCTCTATGTAGTAGCGAAGGGCTCTTAACATCTAAACTGTGTAGCCTCCTCTCTCCTGAGGAAGAATGATCAGTGAAGAAAACAGGAAGAGACACAGACTGGTTTAAATGGAAGTCTGACACCACTTTGGGCAAGAACCTTCTACTGGTTCTAAGGACCACTTTGTCCCTGTGAAAGGAGATAAAATCAGGTTCCACTGACAGGGCTTGCAATTCACTCATACGCCTGGCAGAGGTAATGGCTACCAAGAACAGCATTTTCCAAGTCAAGTACTTAAGCTCTGCTGAGGACATAGGCTCAAAAGGGGGTTGCATAAATTGAGAAACGCAGACATTCAAATCCCAGGCAGGGGCAGGGACTCTAAAAGGAGGATTGGTGTGAAGCAATCCTTTAAAAAATTTACAGAACACAGGGTGAGAAGATAGTGAGGAAGACTTCCCCACAGACAGAAACGCAGAAACAGCTGACAAGTGTACCTTAAGAGTAGCTGGTCTGAGGCCTAGGCCATTAAGATGAACCATATAAACCACAACAGTAGGCAATCCAGCAGTATCTGGAGAAATATGCTTCTTATAACACCAAATGCTGAATCTCTTCCATTTGGAGTTAGAAGTCTTTCTGGTGGAGGGCTTTCGAAAAGCTTTGAGAATATCCAGAGCCCCTTGGGAAAGATGCAGATCTGCAAACTCTAACTCTTCAAGAGCCATGCCTTGAGATTGAGAGACTGGAGATTGGGGTACCAAATCCTCCCCTGAGAAGATGTTAACAGGTTGTAATTCCTGGGAAGAGACAGGGGAAGATGGACTGCTAGGGACAGCAACAGGGGGTACCAGGGCTGTCTGGCCCAATCTGGAGCAATCAGAATCACTTTGCAAGGTTGAGACCTTATTTTGACTAAAACTTTGAACAGGGAGGGAAGGAGGAGGCAGGCAACAGAAACTTCTTCCCAATTCAGAATCAGGGCATCCAGGGGGACTGAGCCCAAGACTGGAGGTCTGCAACAAAAGAGAGGGAGTTGGTGATTGTCTGGGGCTGCAAAGAGATCCATCTCTGGAGTGCCCCACCTTGAAAAAATCACTTTCAACACTTGAGGGTCCAGGGACCATTCGTGATGGTCCTGAGAGATACTGCTCAGTGCACCTGCTAGCACATTGTCCTTCCCTAGAAGGTGAACTGCTACCAGAGAGGTTTGCAGGGAATAAGCCAGGGACCACAATTTCATGGACTCCGTGCACAAGGTTGTGGACCGAGTGCCTCCCTGCCTGTTGATGTACCACATGGTGGTGGTGGTGTCCGTTCTGACCTGAACCACCTTGTTCTGTACTGATTGAGAGAAAGCTTTCAGGGCCAGAAAAACTGCCCTGAGCTCTAGGAGATTGATATGGAGAAGGGATTCTTAGGGGGGAACCACAGCCCCTGGGCAGTGAGGGCCCCCAGATGGGCTCCCCAGCCCAGAAGAGAAGTGTCCATGGTGAGGACCACTGAACAAGGCTGAGTGGCAAAAGGAACACCTTGTCTTAAATTGTCCTTATCCAGCCACCATTGGAAGGCTTGGATCAAGGTCAGAGTCACTGGGATCAGTTTGGTAAGGGAATCTTTCCTCTAAGACCAAAAAGCTCTCAGATGGAACTGAATATCCCTCATCTGGAATCTTGCCCCTTGGACCACTGCTGTTGAAGCTGCCATGTGGCCCAACAGCTGGAGGAAATGCCTTGCTGGTCAAGATACCAGAAGGCTGAAGGAAGAGGCTAGTTCCATAACAGCCCTTGCCCTTTCTAGAGAGAGAGAAAGGCTCTTGCTCTGACTGTGCCAGTTCTGCCCCTATAAAGGTAAGAAGCTGGACTGGTTCGAGAACTGACTTGGGAAGGTTGAGAAGAAATCCTAGAGAAGTGAGCACTTGTTGGGTCACTTGCAGGCGAGACTTGACTTGGTCTGGAGACTGGCCCACTATTAGCTAATCGTCCAGATATGAAAAAATGGAAATCTTTTGCCTTCTTAGAAAGGCAACTACTACTGCCAGGCACTTTGTGAAAACCCTTGGGGCTGAGGTTAGGCCAAAGGGCATTGCTCTGAATTGATAGTGGCCTGAGGGCAACTCGAACCTGAGGTACTTTCTGTGGGAGCACCTGATGGGAATGTGAAAGTAGGCATCTTTGAGGTCCAGGGAGGCTAAACAGTCTCCTGGCCTTAGAGAGGGAAGAATTATTCCCAGAGTTACCATCTTGAACTTTGGTTTTAAAAGATGTTTGTTTAGATATCTTAGGTCTGGGATGGGTCGCCATTCCCCTGTCTTTTTTGGGGTCAGGAAGTACCTGGAGTACAGCCCTTTGCCCCAGTGTAGGGTAGGTACTCTCTCTATGGCTCTTAAGGCCAGAAGAGAAGAAACCTCTGCCTCTAGGGCAAGGGTTTCCGAGAGATTTAAACGTGGAAAAGATCTGGCTCTCATCTTTGGAAATTTCTTGAAGCTGAGAACCAGTCCCTGGCTTACCACTTCCAGGACCCACTTGTCTGATGTAGTAGACAGCCAGTCCTGGACAGAGTAAGCCATCCTGCCCCCTACTGGAATAGAAGAGTCGACCCAGGCAGGCCCATCAGGGTGTCTGCTTGGCAGGGGCTTTAGGCTGAGGAGTGGATGCAGCCCTGCTCATCCCCCTTCTGCCTCTCCCTCTGAAGAACCCCTCTGTGAAAAGGAAGAAGAGGCCTGTGCTTGGTAAAAAGGCCTGCCCCTGCCCCTAGACTGCTGCCTTTGAGGAGTAGCCTGCCTCTCCTTGGCCTAAGCACTCCTGTATGTGGTCCTGTACTAGTCCATTTTCTTCATGTAATTCTCTGTCTGCTCCCCAAACAGAGAATTACCCACTACAGGAAAATCTACGGCTTTAGTCTGGGTATCCTGTGAGAGGCTAGTACATCTGAGCCAAGCCATTCTCCAAAGAGCCACAGATGTAGTCATGACTCTTGATGACACATCATTAGAGTCTACAGCAGCATGAAACTGAACTTTAGATGCCTCAATCCCATCTGCAGTCACCGCCTCCAGCTCCTTGGCTAGCTGGAGGGAGGCCTGTTTAGCCAGTGCCAGCACAGTGTCCCACCTGGACTTCTGGTGCCTGGCTGTATAGACCATATAATTTGCCTGTCTGAGTCCCAGGGAAAATGCCATGTACAGTTTTTTTGCCATGGCATCAACCTTCCTAGAATCTTTGTCTGGAGGGTGTGAAGCCAAGGGAATGCTTGCCTTATCACAGGCAGCAGCCTGCACAACCCCAACATGGCTGCACTGGTGGTATAAAAGCTCTGTTTCTGAGCCTGAGGGTGTATACCTCTTGTCCATTCTTCTGTCCACAGGAGATATAGAATTGGGAGACGTCAGAATTTTTTGTGTCCGTTTCCCAAAAGATTTGTGGAGGGGAATAGAGAGTCTCCTGGACTCTGGGATGTCCATCATTTCTACATAATCAGGCTCCTCCTGATACTCCATTGCCTCTTCCATAGGAAGCTGGAGGGTCTCAGCCACCTTTCTGCAGAACATAAAGTGGGAAGGGTACTCAGAAAGCCTAGGAGGGGATACACCTGAAGGTCTGTCTGGGGAGATGTCCGGTTCCACAGGCACATCTAGACTTTCACCATCATCATCATCAAACTCCCCTTCCTCCTCAAACTCTGGTTCATAAAATTCTTCCAAAGTGTAACCGTGAACCAGGGGAACCGACCAAACCGAGCCCCTGCCAAAAGGTGCCGGAACAGTCAGAACCGGGCGAAGCGATTCTACAATCCGAATCGCTCTGGCTATTTCTTCGGCTGTCAGAACATGGACTTCTGGATCCGAACCGGACGATTTTTCTTTGCGCTTTCTTTTGTCGGAACTGACCCCTCGGGATCGGCTCTCCTTTTGCCCGAAAAAGTATCGCCCTAGTCAGAGGGCATTCCTTCTGGTTCGGTCAGAACTGAACTGGGCTGGCCATCCGGGTCAGCGGACTTCTCGGCCTCCTGTTCCCTCAGTCTACCTAATCTCTTTTCCAGGGTAGATTTCTGAAAATTCTTGCAAATTTGGCAGTCTGAATAGAGGTGGTCAAACCCCAGACAAACACAGGTGGTGTGAGGATTGGCCTTAGCAAAGACCTCCCAACACTCACTGCAGTGTTGAAACTCAGTGGGCCCATTTTTTTTCTTGGGTTTCTCAGACATGGTCAACCTAACCAAACTTACCCTTTTTTCGGCAACCGCCAGGCAAGACTCCCTTATCAGTTCCTAACCATGTCACGGGTCTTGGAAAAAATGGCTTCAAAACACTTTTTTTTTAGAACCGATAAGAACCGGTAACCACAAACTAAAATTTACACAAGAATTAAACAAATGATTGGTTCGGCCGAACCGATCCACACTTTTTACAAGTTCCACACAGAAACACAGTACAAAACCTATCTAGTACTCACGATACCACAGACAGAGACTGAACCGAATTATACAGGAAACCTTTTTCGGTTAGAAACCGACGAAAAAACCACACTTAAACCGACTTTCGAACCGAGCTGCAGAAGAAATCTCCGGAGCGACTGTTCAGTGAGGTGGAGTACAGAATCTGACGGTTAGCGTTCAAAGGGAAACAGACAGAGACATCAACCGAGCTCGAGCTCAGCATTCTATGCTCTGCATAGAAAGGTTAACCTTTTGTTCTCCGGGGCAGTTTAAAGGCTGAGGCTAACTGCACTTGTCAGAATACAGCAAGACTTCAAGTTGTTTGAAAGCTCTGCCCAGGTTGGTGTCCAGCTCTGCTCCAATGAAGTCCAGCACTTGTACTGGCTCTTGAAATTTCTGCTCATTTATGAGGAAACCTAGGGAATACCAGCATGGATCTTGTGAGTGCCAGTGACTGCCTTGCTGTTGCAGGGACAGGCCTACAACTAACCAGTAGTCCAGGTAGGGTAAGATTGTCACATCTTGTTTTCTCAGGTATTCAGCCACCACTGCTCGGCATGTTGTGAATGCCCTTGGTGCAGAAGTCAAACCGAATGGGAATGCTGCAAATTGGTAATGACCTGAGGCCAGTCTGAACCTCAGGTACTTTCTGTGAGCTGATCTGACAGGGATGTGGAAATACGCATCCCTTAAGTCTAGGGAAGCTAACCAATCTCCTTTTTGCAGTGTGGGTATGATTACTGAGAGGGTCACCATTTTGAACTTTGGTTTCAGAATGTGCTTGCTTAGAAGACTTAGGTCCAGGATAGACTGCCAGTCCCCATTTTACTTTTTGGTAAGGAATTATCTGAAGTAGAAGCCCTTGGCCCTTTGGCTTAGAGGCACTGGTTCTACTGCTTTGATTGACAAGAGGTGTTTTACCTCTGCCTCCAGTAGGATCCTGTCTACAGATGTGACTGGGGCAACAGTTCTTGCTCTCAGCTTGGGAAGTGATTTGAAGCTGAGTGGCAGCCCCTGGCTCACTACCTCCAGGACCCACTTGTCTGTGGTGATGGCATGCCAAACTTGGAGGGAGTGAACCAATCTGCCACCCACGGGTGGTGGTGATGGTGGTAGGGGAGTGACCTGTACCAGCCCGTCAGGGATTCTGTGTGGGCTGAGCCTGGGTTTACGGTGAGGGGGAAGCTCGTCTCATGGCCTTCGACCCCTCCCTCTGAAATAACCTCTTGGCTGCTGGTACCCTGTGCTTGGAAAAAAGGTCTGGGATAGGATCCCCTACCCATGCCTCTCCCATTTTGGGCCCTGTAAGAGGTGAAAGGCTTTTCTTTAGAATTGCTTCTATAGGTGGCCTTATATTCCTCCATCCTTTTCATGTAGGCCTCTGTTTTGTCACCAGATAAGTAATTTTTTTCGCATGGAAATTCCGTAGCCTTAGCTTTAGTGTCCAAGGTTAGGTTGGTAGCTCTTGGCCAGGCAAATCTCCTGAGGGAGACAGATAAAGTCATCAGTCTGGCTGTGGTGTTGTTAGCATCCACTGCCATGTGGAACTGATATTTGGTGGCATCAAGGGCAGCCCTTGCAGTTTCTTGCAAGTCGACTGCCACTTCACCTGGGACTTTATCAGACAGAGCAAGGACTGAATCCCATACTGCCTTCTGAAATTGGACAGCATAGGCCATATAATCTGCCTGCCTAACAACAAGTGAGGCAGCCATATACCCCTTCTTTCCCATGGCATCCATCTTTGTTGGGTCCTTGTCAGGAGGATGGGTTGCTAAGGGGATCCTGGCCTTATCACAGGCAGCAGCTTGGACCACCTCTTCAGGATCAGGGTGACTGAATAGAAAATCAGCAGTGGTTCTAGCCAGCTGATATTTCTTATCTATTTTCTTGTCCACTCCAGGTATCAAAGTTGGAGTCCTTAATATTTGCAGCACAGCCTTTTTTAAGGATTTGTGCATAGGCAACAGAAGGAGTTTTGTGGGAGCTAGTCCCATCATATCTAGAAAATCCGCTTCCTCTACATCCTCCTCTGTCTCCTGGATGGGGAGATTAAGGGCATCCACCATGTTTTTTTACAAAGGCATAATGAGAGGTGTAGTCTTCCGGTCCCCTGGGAGGGAAGCCAAAGTCCTGTTCTGGGGAGACCTCTGGTTCTACAGGTCCCCCTTCATACTCCTCTTCATCCTCCTCTGGAATACAATACAGAGTTTGAGGTTCCTGTGGTGCTGGAACTTGCACAGGAACCGGTGAAGCCGGTGTGGGAACCGGGACCACAGCATGTAAGGCTAGTAAAATCTGTAAAGCCTTTGCAATGTCCTCAGCTGAGGGCACATTTTGTTTGTCTGCTGGGAGCTCCTTAGTTTTTTCGGCCGGAGGCATAGCGACATGTTTTTCTTTGCATTTTTTCTTAAGTGGGACAGTTTCAGTTACTGTCTCAATAGCCCTTTTAGATTTACCTTGTTCAGTCTTATCTGATACCTTGTCATAATCCTTGAACTTACCCCTGTCCTTATTAGGGACAGAGGGAGAGGAGTTTCCTTCTGCAATACTAGCAGATGCAGAAGCCATTTCTTCTAATTTTTTAGATCTCTTTTTGGAAGTCTTGGGACAGAATGTTTTACAAATGTCACAGTTTGAAAAAATATGACTAGTTCCCAAACAAAACACACAAAGAGAATGCTTGTCTGCTTTTGCTATAACCTGACCACAAGACTCACAATATTTAAACCCTGTGGATCCTGTGCGTTTTTTAGGTTTATCAACAGGAACCTCTGACATTGAGCAAAGTACAGAAATTCAGATGTTTATGAAAATAATCGGTTCCCTGGAACCGACAATTATAAAGAACCGCTAGCAGTTCCTGGAACTGAGCCTTAATCGGTTTCCTGACAGGAGGGGGAAACGAAAACAAGCTAAATTTAAATAAACTTATACACGGTAGATGGGACCCAAAGGGAACCGCCAAATAAACAAGAATTAACACTAAATATGAGGTAAAAACCTCACAGAGAACCGAGAGTCCCTCGGTTCCACGGAACCGTGAGGGAACCGCGAAAAAATGAAAAAAATAATAAAACACTAGAAAAAGTATACTAAACTAACTTATAAGGACAGCAATCTAAAATGAATAGCTTAAAACGGTACTTATCGACCAATTAATGCATTTGTAGTAAGCTGATGGAGAGCTTTCCGGGACGTCTTCACTGGGCAGGAGGAGTGAAAACTCTGAAGCACTCAAAGTGTAACAGTTGCTAGGGAAGCAGTTTGAAATTGGCATGAGCCAATCAGAGTTCCATCATTTGCATAGCATTCCATCCCTCCAGGCAATTCATCACAGGAGGCTGACTGCATTAGTTTAATCCAAATGAGTGATTCCTGGGGTTAGAAAGTTTACATAAAAGGCACTACATCAAATTAAACCAAATTCCTTTCCTTTCCTGTAGCTAAACAAACAGCAAAGCAACCCCTCCCCCCACGTTGTGGCTATGAAGAAAGAAATTCCATGGTTAAGTCCCTAATTCGATGCCCTCATTTCTATTTGACAGAGGACAACAGTGGAAACTCTAAACTCTCACCAGAATGAGGAGCAGCTCCTCCAGGTAGCAGGCAATCACATTCTCATCTTCGTACAGTGCCCAGCTGCGCTGCTGAGCATCATCCTTGTGTCTGGCCAGGTCAGTAAAGATAACTTCCAACCTCTGTTCATCATGGCAGATCTGACCAGACGGCAGTGCAGAGCCCAGATCCTTGGGGGAGGAAAGAATGAAAAATGAGACTGAAATGGCAGGCACAAAAAGAGAAAGAAAAGGCAGTGCAAACAAATGTTATAAATCAGTACACTTCAGGTTTTACATCTAAGACAGATACCTAGGACTACAGAGAGAGTAAAAAGGATGCTAGGAACATCAAGGGCTGCTCAGCTAGTAACAGCCCTGATTTTATCTTTGGCAGAGGTACATAACAAGATTAATAATGTCAGTGCTGGCCATTTGATCCTTGTGACATTGATCCTTTAAGTGATTTATGGAAGTTCCCCAAATGCCTTTTTCACATAGTATGCCATTGCCAACCATGCTTCAGATGTTGAAGCTGCAATTTGTTCTGTAAAAAAAATCTACCATAATCATTTTTTTGTTCATGATTTATCAGCTCTTTGTTTCTGGCTGCTCTCCAGTTTTCTCTGTGCTGCCACGCCCTCAGAATGATGTCATGCAAGGGAGCTGTCAATGTTTTACATACAGCAAACAAGGAATTCTGGGCAAATTATAAAGTTGACAAATGTTCTTTACTCAAGTGCAGTCTCTTATTTTGGTAGTGGTGACTGCTGCATAGCACCTAATATGTGGATGCACACAGCAAGGCATTGTGGGTACAATAAGAAGTTGTTTTCCAGTTTCCTTACTGTGAGGTGCAGTCTCATATTTCTGTAGTGACTTTAACAATACAAGCTTGTGCATGTTTATTTTCAAAACAAGGCACTGTGCATACAATACCTAGCTGACAAGATTTATTTACTGAGAGATGTAGTCTCCTATTTCTGTAGTGACCACAGAAATATAATAGCCTGTATACTAATTTACATAATGACGCATTGTGGGTACAGTAACTAGCAGATTTTTCTGTCTCTCTAATCAAAGTGCAGTCTCCTATTTCGGTAGTGTTTATACCAGTACAGTCTGTAGAAAAGAGTCTCAAAAAATGTTTTTGTGATGCAGGTAGGCCAAAAGAACAGGTTACTCACCTGTAACAGTAGTTCTAGGAGTGGTATATGTTGTTCATCCACACTTCTTGGCAAGTTCCTTTCCCCTTTAAATCTTGCCAGAAGTCTTCAGCTTGGCTCCTCCCACCCACCCGGGTGGTATATACCTTGGCTCCGCCCCGTGACGGCAGATCTTAGCCAGCTGGAAGCCAGGTTGTGTGCGTCCGCAGCCGGGGAGGTCGGGTGGGTCCGTGTGGATGAACAACATATACCACTCCTAGAACTACTGTTACAGGTGAGTAACCTCTTCTTCTAGGATCGTGGCTATGTTGTTCATCCACACTTCTTGGCAGACTCCTAGCAGTCCTCCGGGAGGAAGGAGGCAAGGCGCACACCCCCTACTTAGGGAACAGAGACTGGAGAACTGAGATCCCAAAAGCAGCATCCTGGCGTGACTCAAGGTCGATGTGGTAGTGGGTGATGAAGGTGTTTGCTGACTTCCAGGTAGCAGCCTGACAGATTTCCTGGATAGGAATGTCCCTGGAAGCAGCCACCAATGCAGCAGTATGGCGGGTAGAATGAGTTCTTATCCCTCTGGAAGGCTCCTTGCCCGCCAACTCATAGCACAGACCTATGCATGATGTAATCCATCTTGCAATAGTCCGCTTCACTACAGGTCTGCCAGAAGCGGCTTCAGCATAGGTGACAAACAGCTGAAGAACCTCTCCGCGAATTTCCACCGTCCTCTCCTTATAATAGAAGAGAGCACGTCTCAGGTCTAAAGTATGGAGCCTGTACTTGGCGTCCGAGGTGTAACTGGGGTAGTATACCGGCACAGTCAACACCTAGTTATGGTGAAACTCTGACACCGCCTTCGGAAGGAATTTTGGGTAGGGGCACAGGACAACTTTGTCCCAGTGGAAGACCAGATAAGGGGAGTCCACCAAAAGCACCTGGAGCTCCCCTGTCCTTCTGGCTGACGTGATAGCCACCAGGAAGGCCATCTTCCACGACAAGTGTGACAACTCGCACTTGTGCATGGGTTCGAATGGCTTGCCCATGAGCTTTACCAGTACCAGCAGTAGATCCCATGGAGGTGGAGGTTCACGCATCGGAGGGGATATGTGATCCAGGCCTTTGAAAAAGCATCCAACCACTGTCTCCTGCACCAATGTCAGCTGACCGGCCCACGCCCAGTAAGTAGAAATGGCTGCCAGGTGTACCCTGAGGGTCGATGACCGCAGACCCCCTTTGGAGAGAGAGAGAGAGACCAAAGGTAGTCGAGAATGTTAGCCCACAGAACAGGATAAGGGGTCCAGACCCTTACCCTGACACCAAATGGAAAACCTTTCCCATCTGAAGGCATAACATTTCCTGGTCGATTCCTTTCTGGATGCTTCCACCACGGTGTAGACTGTCACAAACCCACTCAGCAGGTCAGCCCTCTACTCCCAAAGTGTCAACCTCTGAGCGCAGTCTTGTGAACAATGTAACAGACAAGGTAACCCTCTAGTCTGTTTTTGTGAGTTCGGATCAACCTTTAGTCTCCAGTTCTGGAGGGATTCAAACTGTTAACCTCTTGCTAGCATACCCAATGCACAGGCTCAGATACATCTGTCTTCAGGGGGCCAGATATCTTTGCCTACGGGCACCTAACCAGGTGTACAGAGATGAACCCATTAAAACTTTAATAAAGACCTCAGATTTAACGCTTCTCTTTCCAGTTTGGTACCACCATACAAGCTTATGTCGGCTGTCTGCTATAACCATAAATATTTCTTGGCAAAAGGAAGCAATTCAAAGACAGACCAGGTATGCTCTAAAATTAGAGCTTTTACTAAAATATATGATAATATGTCAAACATACAATACAGAACTCATATCACAAGACATACATATCTTTAAACAAAACAAGGTTTAAAACAGTGCAATTCCTACAACAATATTTAGATTTGTCTAGCTTTCTAAATACCTGTTTTCAGTGCTCAAATGTTTTCTTGGTCAGTGTCACATAAAAGTGTCTGTAGTGAAACAGAATAATCTTAAAAAGCTGGTTTTGCCCACATCTTTTGCATGAGGTCATCTAGCACCTCCCTGTCAAAATATCTAAAAAATATATATTTCTATACAACCACAGCATGTAATTTCAAAGCATTAATTCTGCAACCTTAGCATAACTCAATTTCAATGACACCTCTTGATTCATGCTGCATCCTCCTCACACAGGCTTCATATGAGCATTTACAGCCTTTCACCTCTGTGTAATAACCTGTGTTTTCTCTTCAATGTCATAAACCTTTTTTATGATTTCCCTCTTAACAAAGTTAACTTAAACAACTCTGTAATTAACTTAGAGAAACAGGATCCTTGATTAAAGACTTCCATGCAACAACACATTGTCTGTAAAAACTGAGTGTGTGCGATGCATGCTGTCAGCATTTCTCTTGGCCTGCATCTGTCAGCTGAAAACTGGGGGGTTTGAGGTCACTCCTAAAGCATTAGAATTTTTCGGTAGAGATAGTCATTAAGAAAAAATTACTCACCTTAGTAATGTTGTTTCTTCTAATGGAGTCTTGCTGTATTCTGACTATTGCAGTTAGGGCCTGCCTTTCAACTGCCTCGGAGAACAAATAGTCAACTTTCCATGGCCAGCATGGAATGTTCAGTGCGAGTTCGGTTGAAGCCCCTGTATGCTGTTGTTTAAACTCCAACCGTCAGATGTTTACGAGCAATACTCACTAGACGTTCTGTGTGGAAACTGTAAAACTCACACTAGCCAACTGGCAACTAAATTTATTAAAAAGGGTTTTTTGGTTTCAAAGCAAAGACTCAAGTCAGGAAACCCAAAAAACAAAACACAACACACACACAAAGTAAAGGAGGGTGAAAAAGCGGCACCCCTAGGGTGCCAACACTGCTCCTGCCCACCCACATCCCAAAAACCAGGTTCTGAGAGGGGAGGCAGGGAAGGAGGTCAGAATACAGCAAGACTCCATTAGAAGAAACAACATTACTAAGGTGAGTAATTTTTTCTTCAAACAACATGAAGTCTTGCTGTATTCTGACATATGCAGACTACCAAGCAGTACCTCCATGGAGAAGGGACAGAACCAACTTTGGGAATAGGCTCTGAAGTACTGCTGTGCCAAACCGAGCATCACTCCGAGCCTGGATATCCAGAGAGTAATGCTTGGGGAATGTATGGACTGTTTTCCAGGTGGCTGCTTGACACATTTCTAAGATAGGAATACCCCTTGCAACAGCCAGGGAAGCAGCTGTACCTCTAGTAGAGTGAGCCCTCGCGCCTGAGGGTGGGGTTCTACCCAGTTTTTCATAGAACTGTATACAAGAGACAATCCACCTGGCAATAGATCTCTTAGTGGCAGGTGTGCCCTTACTGACCTCTCCATATGTGAGGAACAAGTGGAGGGACTCAAACCTGTGACCCTTGGTGCACTCTATGTAGTAGCTGAGGGCCCTTTTAACATCCAAGCTGTGCAGCCTCCTCTCTCCGGAGGAGGAATGGTCAGTGAAGAAAACAGGGAGAGACAAAGACTGATTAAGGTGGAAATCTGAAACCACCTTAGGCAAAAACTTCCTGTTAGCTCTTAGGACCATTTTATCTCTATGGAAAGAGATGAAATCAGGCTCCACTGACAGGGCTTGCAATTCACTGATATGCCTGGCAGAGGTAGTGGCTACAAAAAATACAGGTTACTCACCTGTAACAGGAGTTCTAGGAATGGTATATGTTGTTCATCCACACTGTCTGGCAGGTTCCTTGCCGCTTTAAATCTTGTCGGAAGGTCTTCAAGCTGGCTCCTCCCACCCACCCGGGTGGTAAAACTCTTGGCTCCGCCCCATGACGCCAGATCTAGCCTGCTGGAAGCCAGGTTGTGCATCGAAGCCGGGGAGGGTGGGTGGGTCGTGTGGATGAACAACATATACCATTCCTAGAACTCCTGTTACAGGTGAGTAACCTGTATTTCTAGGGACATGGATATGTTGTTCATCCACACTTATTGGCAGACTCCTAGCAGTTCTCCGGGAGGAGGGAGGCAAGGTGCACCCCCGATACTTACTTGGGAAATAAAGACTGGAGAACCGAGGCCCCAAAACCAGCATCCCGGCGTGACCCAAGGTCGATGTAGTAGTGGGTAATTAAGGTATGCGCCGACTTCCAGGTAGCAGCCCTGCAGATATCCTGGATAGGGACATCCACTGGAAGCAGCCACCGATGCAGCGGTATGGTGGGTAAAATGAGCTCTTATCCCTCTTGGAGGCTCCATGCCCGCCAACCTATAGCGGAGATCTATGCAGGAGGTGACCCACCTGCTCATCGTCCGCTTGGCTGCTGGTCTGCCAGGTGCGGCTTCAGCGTAGATGACAAACAGCTGGCGAACCTCTCCCCGAACTTCAGCCCTATGCTCCCTAAGAAGGCGAGTGCTCAACTAGGGTCCAAATGGAGCCTATATACGGCCTCCGAGGTGTGACTGGGGTAGAACACCGGCAGAGTCAACACCCGGGTAAGGTGAAGCTCCGACACCACCTTCAGAAGGAACTTCGGGTGGGGCGAAGGACAACCTTGTCCCTGTGGAAGACCAGATAGGGAGACTCGAAGGAAGCGCCTGGAGCTCTCCCATCCTTCTGGTTGACGTGGTAGCCACCAAGAAGGTGTTCTTCCACAACAGTTGGGAGAATTGCACCTGTGCATTGGTTCGAATGGCTTGCCCGTGAGCTTAGCCAATACCAGCAGGAGATCCCACGAAGGTGAAGAATCTCACACCGGGGGGATGTGATCAAGGCCTTGGAAAGCGCCAGATCACCTTTCCTGCGCCACCGACTGCCTTCCGGCCTGCGCCTGGAGGGCAGAGATGGCTGCCAGGAGCACCTTAAGGGTCGTCGACCGAAGCCCTTGCTGAAGAAGAAAGGACCACAGGTAGTCCGGAGTGCTCGCCGAGGGACAGGAGAAGGGACCAGGCCCTTCCCTAACACCAAATGGAGAAACTCTTCCATTTGAAGGCGTAGCATTATCCGGTCGACTTCTGACGGGACACCTCAATGACGCTGAGGACCTTGCCGGAAGCCCAAGGCCTGGCAACTAGCCGCTCAGGAACCAGGCCGTCAGGTGCAGGGATTGAAGGTCCGGATGGAATACCTTCCCCTGATAACAGAGATCAGGTCCGGGCGGGCTGGAAGCCGCCTCGGGAGCCTGGAGCTGACTGAGGAGAGCTGGATACCAGAGCTGGCGGAACCAGTCTGGGGCTACCAGAATCACCTGCGCGTTATCCCTCCTTGCCTTGAGAAGCACCTTGTGGACCAAAGGAAATGGGGGAAAGGCGTAAAAGAGGCCCGGGGTCCAAGGCCTCAAAAAGGCATCCCCCTACAGCGAGCCCTGCTGAGGGAGGCGGGCATGAAACAGTCTCGGCCTCGTATTCTCCCTGGAGGGAAAAAGGTCGGCCTGAGGGGTGACCCAGAGGGAGAAAAGATCTTGTGCTACCTCTGGCAGGAGAGAACCCCTCGTGAGACGCAGCCCCTATCCGGCTTAGGGCATCGGCCAGGGTGTTGGAGGCTCCTGCCATCCAAATGGCTAGGAAACCACCTCCAGGCTGCGCATGAGACCAATGCGGAGAGCCTCCTTGCATAACGGCAAGGAGCGCGTCCGGTCCTGGCGGGTTAGGTAGCACATGGTCGTGGTATTGTCCATCTGGACCTGAACCACTTTATCCCGTAAGAGACGGAGCTTAAAGCGGTGAGCTAGGCGGATCAGATGAAGCTCCAGCAGGTAGAAAGGCATCGGACCCCGAGGGGACCAGAGGCTGCACTCTGCGCTCCCCTGATGGGTACCCCAACCCATCAGAGATGCATCGGTCGATAGAGGACCGCCGACTGCGGACGAGCGGGATACCTCCTGCGGATGTGCCGGAACGGTCCACCATTGGAGAGCGTTCCACATCTCCTGGGTCACTGTCATGGGCTGTTCCAAAAGATCGCAGCGTTGAGACCACTGGCTGGCCAGCCCCCCATTGAAGGGACGCATGTTTTTTTTTTTTTTTTAACCAGGTATAGCACACTAAGCTGAAAGCTTTTTCACAGGAGCAACCTGGGAGCACAAGAAGGTTAAGTGACTTGCTCAGGGTCACACAGTATGCAAGTGGAAGCTGTGGGATTCAAACCCAGGTCTGGTCTGCTGGATATCACCAGACTTGCAGCTCAGAGCCTTAGACCACTGTGCTATGTACTGGGCATGTACCAACGGGCCCAACAGACCACGCTGGTGCAGGCCACCACGAGGCTCAGGAGGTGTAGGAAGTCCCGGGCAGGGCACGAATTCCCAACCAGACATGGTTGGGCAAAAGAGGAAGAACCTCAGTCCTGTCCGCCGGGAGCAGAGCTCTGGCTCGAAGAGTCGAGCTCTGCCCCGATGAAAAGAATCACCTGCTTTGGCATGAGTTCCGACTTGGCCCCGTTGAAGAGGCGGCCCATCTGAGAACAACCTGGAGGGCCAGAACTCTGGACCGCTTCACCTCCTCTCTAGAGGGGGTTGCAATCAGCAGCCATCCGGGTAGGGGTACACCCGGACCCTTTGGCGCCGCAGGAATGCTGTCACCACTGCTATGCATTGAAGAAGACCCTGGGAGCTGGGAAGAGGCTGAAGGGCATGGCTCGGAACTCGTAAAGGGATCCCTCCGCTCTGAAGCGGAGGAACCACTGAAGAGACGGACGGATTGGAACGTGAAGGAAGCGTCCTGGAGGTCCTGGGAGCAGAACCACACGCCTCATTCCAAGGATGGGATATCTGAGTCAGAGTGACCATCCTGAAAGTCCGAGACCTTAGGAACTTGTTCAGGTCATGCAGGTCGAAAATGGGGCGCCAGCCCCCTGTCCGTTTGAGGACCAGGAAGTACCTGGACACAAGCCCTGGGTCTGAAAGAGGATCCACACATTCACCTCTATCCCGAGGCACAGGGCAACGTCGGCTCGGCGGGCCGATGGCAAGGCTTCGGACCCCGTGGTCCCCCCGGGGGACGACGGCTCAAAAGGGAAGGGGCCTGCTCGAAGACCAGAGACAGGCCCTTACCTTCCACACCCAACGGAAGGGAAGTGGCGGAGCCATCCCCCCCCCCCGGGGGGGGACCCAGGTAAGGGTGACGAGGTCGGGGGCAAAGACCCCAACCAGTCACTGAGCAGACTTGGAGGAGGAACTGCCCGAGGGAGCCCCTGGGCCTTTACCTCCTTGTTTCCCATTAGAGGAAGTCGCTGGCTTGGGTTCGGGATGCCAAGCGCAAGCCTGCTGGCCCTCCTGCTGGTGCTGATGGGTCGGTCGTGACGCAGGGGCCGAAGGATGAAGGGGCTTACGCAGAGGTTGCCGGCGGCCCTTGTCCCTCTGGGCAGAGGTGACCGAGTCCAGAGTGGCATTGGACTTTTCGATCCCCTGGAGGTGTCCCTCCACTCCAGGGCCGAAGAGGTCAGTCCCCAAGAAGGGGATGTCCTCCAACTTGTGCTGGGTATCCACCGAGAAGGTGGATATCCTCAGCCACGCCCTGCGGCGCATGGCCACAGCGGCCGCTACTGACCTGGCACAGGAATAGCCTATGTCCAGAGCAGTCTGAAGCTGCTGCTTAGCCACCGCCCTACCCTGGTCCCGCACCTGCTGGACTGTGGTCCGTAGGTCGACCGGGAGATGAGGGAGCACCTCATCCAGGGAGCCCAAGAGGGCATGGGAAAAGTGTGCCATTAGCGCGGCCGAACTGGCCTGTCGGAGGCCTAGGGAGGACGCGGCGTAAACCTTGCGCCCGACATAGTCCATCCTTTTGGACTCTTTGTCGGGAGGCCTATCCACATCCCGAGCATTTCCGGAACACTGGAAGACGTTATCGGTAACTAACCCCTCTGCAGAGGGGTGCTCTGAGAAACCGGGCAAAGAACCAATAGGGACTACATACTTCCTGGCCATCCTGGCCAAGGGCGCAGGACAGGAAGCAGGCGCTGCCAAAGCTCCAAGGCTGGGCCGACAATGGCCTCAGCCACAGGGAAGGCCTCCGAGGGTGAATCCCCTCGGTCTAGGATCTCCGTCAGGGTATAATGGGCCCATATGGACACGGGCTCAAGCTGCATCCCAGTCAACTACAAGATGAGCCGAAGCAGACGCAGGAAGGACGATGGGCTGTCGTCCAAAGACCGGTTCCGGGAGGACTCCAGGCCCACCCGCCTGGGAAACATGGAGGAGTCGTCGTCGGACTCCGAAGGGTCTGCAAAAGCTGCCTCAGGCCTGAGCCACCCTTCACTCGCCGAGGACGGGCGGGAGTGAGGGGGACCGACAACCTGCGGGGCAGGCCGTGACCCGACCGAGGTTCCACCACGATCGGTGGGGCAGCTAAATTTGGTCGAACGACCGGCCCGGAAGTAGGCATCTTGACTACGGCGAGCGGTTGCGTCGGCCGTGCAGGCAGCAGCCGCATGGTAGCCAGGGAATGAATCGGAGTCGACTGATTCCCGGACAACAGCAACTGTTGCCACATAAGCTCCTCGAAGCGTCGACGCCATCTGCATCGAAGCCTCTGCTCATCCGAGGAGGAAGACGAGGAGGAACGGTGTTGCCACTTAACTCGGTGCCCCGACCGAGACCGCCGAAGTCGGCGGGAGCAACTTGACCGAGCAGAAGACAGAGGCCGAGACCGAGATCCTCGGTGAGACCGAGGGCGGGTCTGGGAAGGAGCGGGGTACACCCGCTCTTCCCTCGGCTCGGACGCTTTAACCGAGGACTGCCGCCCCGAAGGCGCGGGCAGAACCTCGGCCTCCACCGGGGAAACCGCAACTCTTTCAGTCGACCACCCGGGTGACGGCTCAAGAGAAAACTCGACTACGTCGACGGAAGTCTCGGCAGGCTGGCCTGACGGGGACACCGTGAAGCCAGCGGCCTGAGCCGTAACCTCGACCGAAGTCGACGGTCGGCTGTCCGGGGAAGGAGACCTCCTGCTCCCACAACGCCAACCGGGACTTACCTTCACCTTCTGGGCCGAGAGGAATGTCCCGATGGCCCCTCTCCCTTCGTGGAAAGGGACTGGCAAAGCTCCTTGAAAGAAGCCGAATGAGAGGAACTCAGAGAGAGCAGGATAAATGCCGTGACCGAGGAGGAGGGGGATGCGGCCTCCTCCAGGGCGATAAGAGTACTCGGGCTGCTCAGCCGAGTCAGCCGTCGAGGACACCACCCAACGAGCATCTTTGGATGATACCAGTGAGGAAAACCCCTCGGAGCGCCCGAGCCTCAATCGGGCAGCACGGACCTCCAGGACGTTAGTAGAAAAAGCGCGGCACAACTCACAAACCTGCGGGTAGTGGTCCAAATCGAGGCAGTATACGCACGTGGAGTGCGGATCAGTCCTGGAGATATTCCGCCCGCCAGGGCGCCTCCGAGAGCCGGGAAACGAATTGTCCATCGCAGCCGCGAGGGAAAGAAGAAAAAATTACTCACCTTAGTAATGTTGTTTCTTCTAATGGACTCTTGCTATATTATGACATATGCAGTGAGTCCCAACCTTCAAACTGCTCCGGAGGTGAAAGAGTTAACTTTCCATGCCAGGCATGGAACACTGAGCTCGAGCTCGGTTGAACCTCTGTCTGTTGTTCTTCAAACTCAAACCATCAGATCTTTATGAGCTAAACTCACTGAGGTCCTGTGTGGAAGCTGTAAACCTACACTAGTCAACTGGCTACTAAACATAAGAATACATTTTTTGGTCCCAAAACAAAGACTCAAGTCAGGAGACCCAAAAAATGAAAAACACACCACCAAGTCACCCCAAGAAAGGAGGGGTGAAAACAACAAGGTGGGCACCTACTAAGTGCCAACACTGCACTGCCCACCCACATCCCAAAACAGAGGTTCTGAGAGGGGTAGGCAGGGGAGGTCAGAATATAGCAAGACTCCATTAGAAGAAACAACATTACTAAGGTGAGTAATTTTTTCTTCAAACAGCATGAAGTCTTGCTATATTATGACATATGCAGACTACAAAGCAGTACCTCCATGGAGGAGGGACAGAACCTACTTAGGAAATAGGCTCTGAATCACAGCTGTGCCAAACCGAGCATCACTACTAGCCTGGATGTCCACGGAGTAATGCTTGGTAAAAGTGTGAACTGTTTTCCAGGTAGCTGCTTGACATACCTCTAGAATAGGGATGTCCCAGGCAGCAGCCAGGGAAGCAGCTGTACCTCTGGTAGAGTGAGCCCTCAGGCCTGAGGGAGGAACCTTACCCAGTTTTTCATAGCAAAATTGGATACAAGAGACAGTCCACCTGGCAATGGATCTTTTAGTGGCAGGTTTCCCTTTACCAGTCTCACCATAAGTGAGGAACAGTTGGAGGGAGTCAAACCTGTGACCCTCTGTACACTCTATGTAGTAACTAAGGGCTCTCTTCACATCTAAGCTGTGCAGCCTCCTCTCGCAAGAGGAGGAATGGTCAGTGAAGTACACTGGAAGAGATATGGAATGATTAAGGTGGAAATCTGAAACCACCTTAGGCAAGAACTTCCTGTTAGTCCTGAGGACCACCTTATCTCTATGAAAGGAGATAAAATCAGACTCCACTGACAAAGCTTGTAATTCACTTATGCGTCTGGCAGAAGTGATGGCTACCAGAAATACAGTCTTCCAAGTCAAGTACTTAAGCTCTGCTGAAGACAAAGGCTCAAAGGGGGTTCCATAAGCTGAGTAATGCAAACATTAAGATCCCAGGCAGGGGCAGGGTCCCTGAATAGAGGGTTAGTGTGAAGCAATCCCTTGAAAAACTTGGAGAATACAGGATGAGCTGAAAGAGAAGAGGGCTTACCTGCTGAAATAAAAGCAGACACAGTTGCCAAATGTACTTTTAGGGTAGCTGGTCTCAGCCCCAAGGTATTTAAGTGGACCATATAATCCAGGACTGTGGGTAAATCAGCAGATTCTGGGGAAATATGCTTTCCAGAGCACCATATGGAAAACCTTTTCCATTTGGAATTATAAGTAGCCCTGGTGGGATGTTTCCTAGAAGTCTTCAGGATATCCATTACACCTTGGGAGAGGTGTAGATCAGTAAACTCTAACTCTTCAAGAGCCAGGCCTTGAGATTGAGAGATTTGAGGTTCGGGTACCAAACCCTCCCCTGAGCACAGGTTAACAAGGTTGTGCTTCCTGGGAAGACACAGGGGGAAGATGGACTGCTAAGGACAGTAGGAGTGGATACCAGGGTTGTCTGGCCCAATCTGGAGCAATCAGGATCATCTTGCAGGGCTGAGATCTGATTTTGACTAGCACTTTGAACAGGAGAGGGAAGGGGGGGAAAAGAATAGAGAAACTTCCCTTCCCAATTGAGGACTAAGGCATCCAGAGGGACTGAGCCCAACACTGGGGGCCTGCAGCAAAAAAGGGGAAGTTGGTGATTGTCTGGGGCTGCAAAAAGATCTATCTGAGGGGTGCCCTATCTGGCAAATATCACCTCCAAGACCATGGGGTCCATTGACCATTCGTGATGGCCCTGGGAGATCCTGCTGAGAGCATCTGCCAGGACATTGTCCTTGCCTGGGAGGTGAACTGCCGTGAGGGAGGTGTTCAGGGGGTAAGCCAGAGACCACAACTTCATTGCTTCGGTGCACAAGGCCGTAGACCGAGTGCCCCCTTACTTGTTGATGCACCACATTGTGGTGGTGTTGTCTGTTCTGACCTGCACAACTTTGTTCTGAACAGATTTGGAAAAAGCTTGAAGTGCAGAGAAAAACTGCTCTGAGTTCCAACAGATTGATGTGGAGCAGAGATTCCTGAGGGGACCACAACCCCTGGGTAGTGAGGTCGCCCATGTGAGCTCCCCACCCCAAGAGGGGATGCATCTGTAGTAAGGATTAAGGAGTGAGACTGAGTGACAAAAGGAACCCCTTGTCTCAGATTGCTCTGATCCTGCCACCACTGTAGGACCAGGATCAGGGTTCGAGTCACTGGGATCAATTTGGTTAGAGGGTCTTTCCTTTGAGACCAAAAGGCTCTCAAATGGAACTGGATGTCCCTCATCTGAAATCTTGCTCCCTGCACTACTGCTGTAGAAGCAGCCATGTGCCCCAGGAGCTGTAGAAAATGCCTTGCTGGTCGAGAGACCTGCAGGGTAAATGAGGAGGCCAGACAGACCAGGGTCCTTGCCCTGTCCAAAGGAAGGAAGGCTCTGGCTTTCTCTGTGTTCAGCTCTGCGCCTATGAAGGTGAGGAGCTGGACAGGCTCTAGAACTGACTTTGAAAGATTCAGAAGGAAACCTAGAGAGGTGAGCAGTTGCTGAGTTATCTGTAGGTGTAACTTGACTTGGTCTGGGGACTGGCCTACTATGAGCCAATCGTCCAGGTAAGGGAAGATGGCAATTTTTTGCCTTATTAGGGAAGCAACTGGTACTGCCAGGCATTTTGTGAATACCCTTGGAGCAGAGGTGAGGCCAAAGGGCATTGCTCTGAACTGGTAATGGCCTGAGGGCAGCTCGAACCTGAGGTACTTTCGATGGGAGCTTCTGATGAGAATATGGAAGTAGGCATCCTTGAGGTCCAGGGACGCTAGCCAGTCCCCTGGCCTTAGAGAGTGGTAGAATAATTCCCAGGGTCACCATTTTGAATTTTGGTTTTAAAAGGTGCTTGTTTAAGTATCTGAGATCCAGGATGGGCCGCCATTCTCCTGTCTTTTTTGGGGTAAGGAAGTACCTGGAGTACAACCCTTTGCCCTGGTGTAGGGGTGGAACCCTTTCCACAGCTCTGAGAGCCAAGAGGGAAGAGACCTCTAAATCTAGGCAAGTGCCTGTGGTGGATTTGCAGGTGGAAATGATCTGGTTCTCATCTTTGGAAACTAGCTGAGAACCAGTCCCTGGCTTACTACTTCCAGGACCCACTTGTCTGATGTCAGAGACTCCCAGTCCTGGACAAAGTAAGCCAGCCTGCCCCCTACAGTTAGCTGAGAATCGGCCCTGGCAACCCCATCAGGGTGCCTGCTTGGCAGGGGCTTTGGGTTGAGGGGTGAAAGCAGGCCTGCTTGTACCCCATCTGCCTCTCCCTCTAAAGAACCCCCTCTGGGCATTAGCAGAAGAGGAGGCCTGGGCTTGGTGAAAAGGCCTGCCCCTGCTACTGAGAAGCTGCCTTTGAGGAGTGGCCTGCCTTTCCTTGGCCTGTGCACTCCTATAGGTGGTCCTATACTTATCCATTTTCTTCATGTAATTCTCTGTCTGCTCCCCAAACAGGGAATTACCCACAACAGGAAAATCCATGGCCTTAGTCTGGGTATCCTGTGACAGGCTAGTACATCTGAGCCAAGCCATTCTGCAAAGTGCCACAGATGTAGCCATGACTCTTGATGACACATCATTTGAGTCCACTGCAGCATGGAATTGCACCTTGGATGCCTCAATACCATCAGCAGCCACCTGCTCCAGCTCCTTGGCAAGTTGGCAAGGGACCTGTTTTGCTAGAGCCATAACAGTATCCCATCTGGATTTCTGATATCTAGCAACATAAGCCATATAATTTGCCTGTCTGAGTCCCAAGGATGCTGCCATGTACTGTTTCTTTGCCATGGCATCAATCCTCCTGGAGTCCTTGTCCGGGGGGGGCGTGAAGCCAAGGGAATATTTGCCTTGTCACAGGCTGCAGCCTGCACTACCCCAACATGGCTGCATTGTTGTGAAAGGAACTCCGTATCAGAGCCTGACAATGTGTACCTCTTGTCCATTCTCTTATCCACAGGAGGTATAGTGTGAGGATTTTTAGAATTTTAAATGTCTGTTTCCCAAAAGATTTATGCAAGGAATAGACAGTCTCCTAGACTCTGGGATATCCATCATTTCCACATAGTCAGGCTCCTCTTGATCATCCACAGCTTCCTCCAAAGGGAGCTGGAGGTTTCAACCACTTTTTATAAAACATAAAATGAGAAGGAGACTCAGAAAGCCTAGGGAGAGACACTCCTGAAGGTCTGTCTGGGAGATCGGGTCAATGGGCACATCCAGACTTTCAAATCCACATTCACTCTCTTCATACTCCTCTTCCCCCCTCCGGTTCATAATATTTCTCTAAATCATAATCTTGAACCGGTGGAACCCGGCTGACGAACAGCGCTTCCTGATAGTGCCGTTCGGTCGGAACCGAAGCGACTGGACAATTTCAATCGCTTTGGCTATTTCTTCAGCGGTTGGAAGTAAAGTTTTGGCTCCACACCAGCTGATTTCCTAGTCCTTTGCTGGAACCGACTCCTCAGAGTCGGTTCTTCTTTTGCCCGAAGAAGTCTCACCCTGGTCAGAGGGCACTCCCTCTGGTTCGGTTGGAACCGAACCGGGCTGGCCATCCGGTTCAGCGGACTTTTTGGCCTCCCTTTCCCTGAGCCTACAAACTCTCTTTTCCAGGGTAGCTGCAGGAAAATTTTTACAAATCTGGCAGTCTGCATTGAGGTGGTCAAACCCCAGACAATAAACACAGGTGGTGTGGGGGTCAGCCTTGGCAAAGACTTCCCCACACACACTGCAGTGTTGAAACCCAGTGGGCCCGGTTTTTCTTTTGGGTTTCTCAGACATAGTGCCAGTCCTAACCAAACTTACCCGTTTATGGCAATCCGCCAGGTAAGACCCTCTTGCCGGTTCACAACCGTGTCATGGGTCATGGAAAAACCGTAATAAAATCTGTTTTTTTTTTAGAACCGATAAGAACCGGCAACCACACCCTAAATCACAGATTAAGATATTTCAAACAACCTGATCGGTTCAAACCGAACCGATAAACCGTTTACAAGTTCCACACAGAAGAGAAATAGTGTAAACCTATCTAGTACTCACAAATACCACAGACAGAGCCTGAACCGACCGGTTGCGGTTTAAATTCGGTCGTAAACCGAGAAAAACAATACTTTAACCGACAAAATGAACCAAGCAGAAGGAGAAATCTCCGGAGCGACTGCTCAGTGAGGCGGAGTAAAGAATCTGATGGTTTGAGTTTGAAGAACAACAGACAGAGTTTCAACCGAACTAGAGCTCAGCATTCCGTGCCTGGCATTGAAAGTTGACTCTTTCACCTCCGGAGCAGTTCGAAGGTTGGGACTCACTGCATATGTCATAATATAGCAAGACTTCATGTTGTTTGAAGACTGAAGTTTAGAAAACTTCAAAACTAAATTCGGATGAACTGAAGAACCAGGAACCAGTCGAAAAATGCAAAGCGCTAAGGAGGGAACCTGAGCTTCCAAGCGGTAAGGAAGATCTGGCATCATGGGGCGGAGCCGAGAGTTTTACCACCCGGGTGGGTGGGAGGAGCCAGCTTGAAGACCTTCATGCAAGATTTAAAGCGGCAAGGAACCTGCCAATAAGTGTGGATGAACAACATATCCATGTCCCTAGAAACACAGTTTGCCAAGTCAAGTACTTAAGCTCTGCTGAGGACAAAAGCTCAAAGGGTGGTTGCATAAGCTGAGCAATGCAAACATTAAGGTCCCAAGCAGGAGCAGGGTCCCTAAAGGGGGGATTGGTGTGAAGCAATCCCTTGAAGAACTTACAAAACACAGGATGGGCTGACAGGGGACAGGGCTTGACTACTGACAAGACGGCAGAAACAGCTGCCAAATGCACTTTCAGTGTAGCTGGCCTAAGTCCTAAGCCATTAAGATGGACCATATAGTCCAGAACTATAGGCAACCCAGTAGATTCTGGAGAAATATGCTTATTAGAGCACCAAATAGTGAACCTTTTCCATTTGGAGTTGTAAGTCTTTCTGGTGCAAGGCTTTCGAGAAGCCTTAAGGATATACAGGACCCCTTGAGAAAGGTGCAGGTCAGCAAACTCCAACCCTTCAAGAGCCATGCCTTGAGATTGAGAGACTTGAGGTTCGGATACCAAATCCTCCCCTGAGAAGATGTCAACAGGTTGTAATTCCTGGGAAGACACAGGGGAAGGTGGACTGCTAAGGACAGCAACAGGGGGTACCAGGGCTGTCTGGCCCAGTCTGGAGCAATCAGAATCACTTTGCATGGTTGTGACTTGATCTTGACTAACACTTTGAACAGGAGAGGGAAGGGGGGAAAAGCATACAGAAATTTCCCTTCCCAATTCAAAATCAGAGCATCCAGGGGGACTGAGCCCAAGACTGGGGGTCTGCAACAAAAAAGAGGAAGTTGGTGATTGTCTGGGGCTGCAAAAAGATCTATCTGTGGAGTGCCCCATCTTGAGAAAATCACTTTCAAAACTAGGGGATCTAGGGTCCATTCGTGATGGCCCTGGGATATCCTGCTACAGCATCTGCTAGGACATTGTCCTTCCCTGGGAGGCGAACTGCTATCAGTGAGGTTTGCAGGGAATAGGCCAGGGACCACAACTTCATTGCCTCTGTGCACAAGGCCGTAGACCGAGTGCCTCCTTGCTTGTTGATGTACCACATGGTGGTGGTGGTGTCTGTTCTGATCTGGACCACCTTGTTCTGTACAGATTTGGAAAAGGCTTGCAGTGCCAGAAACACTGCTCTGAGTTCCAAGAGACTGATGTGAAGCAGAGATTCTTGAGGTGACCACAATCCTTGGGTGGTAAGATCCCCCAGGTGGGCTCCCCAGCCCAGCAGGGAAGCATCTATAGTGAGTATCACTGAATGCGACTGAGTGACAAAAGGAACTCCTTGTCTCAAATTGTCCTGATCCTGCCACCATTGCAAAGCCTGGATCAGGGTTCGAGTCACTGAGACTAGTTTGGTAAGGGAATCCTTTCTTTGGGACTAGAAGGCTCTTAAGTGGAACTGAATGTCCCTCATCTGTAATCTTGCTCCCTGGACCACTGCTGTGGAAGCTGCCATGTGGCCCAGAAGCTAAAGGAAATGCCTTGTTGGTCGAGACACCTGTAGGGTGAATGAAGAGGCCAGTTCCATAAGGGTCCTTGCCCTGTCCAGAGGAAGGAAGGCTCGTGCCTCTACTGTATCCAGCTCCGCCCCTATGAAGGTGAGGAGCTGTACTGGCTCGAGAACTGACTTTGGAAGGTTGAGGAGGAATCCTAAGGAAGTGAGCACTTGCTGAGCTATTTGCAGATGTGACTTGACTTGGTCTGGAGACTGACTCACTATGAGCCAGTCGTCCAGATATGGAAAGATGTAAATCTTTTTTCTCCTTAGGAAAGCAACCATTACTGCCAGGCACTTTGTGAACACCCTTGGCTGATGTTAGGCCTAAGGGCATTGCTCTGAATTGATAGTGGCCTGAGGGCAACTCGAACCTTAAGTACTTTCTGTGGGAGCACCTGATGGGGATGTGAAAGTAGGCATCTTTGAGGTCCAGGGAGGCTAGCCAGTCCCCTGGCCTTAGAGAGGGCAGAATTATTCCCAGAGTTACCATTCTGAACTTTGGTTTTAAAAGGTGCTTGTTCAGATATCTTAGATCCAGGATGGTGCTTCATTCTCCTGTTTTTTGTGGGGTTAGGAAGTACCTGGAGTACAATCCTTTGCCCTTGTGTAGGGTAGCAACCCTTTCTATGGCTCTGAGAGCTAGGAGGGAAGAAACCTCTGCCTCTAGGGCAAGGGTCTCTGATGGATTTGCAGGTGGAAAGGATCTGGTTCTCATCTTGGGAAATTTTTTGAAGCTGAGAACCAGTCCCTGGCTTACTACTTCCAGGACCCACTTGTCTGATGTCAGAGACTTCCAGTCCTGGACAAAGTAAGCCAGCCTGCCCCCTACAGCTATTGGAGAATCGGACCGGACAGACCCATCAGGGTGTCTGCTTGGCAGGGGCTTTAGGCTGAGGGGTGGAAGCAGGCCTGCTCATTCCCCGTCTGCCTCTCCCTCTGAAGAACCCCCTCTGAGCATAAGAAGAGGAGGAGGCCTGGGCTTGGTAAAATGGCCTTTGAAAGAGCCTACCCCTGCCCCTGGAGTGCTGCCTTTGAGGAGTGGCTTGCCTTTCTTTGGCCTGAGCACTCCAGTAGGTGATCCTGTACTCGTCCATCTTTTTCATGTAGTTTTCTGTCTGCTCCCCAAACAGAGAATTACCAATGACAGGGAAATCCATGGCCTTAGCCGGGGTATCCTGTGATAGGCTAGTACATCTGAGCCAAGCCATCCTCCAAAGGGCCTCAGATGTAGCCATGACTCTAGATGAAACTTCATTGAAGTCCACAGCAGGATGAAATTGCACCTTGGATGCCTCAATCCCATCCGCAGCCACCTGCTCCAGCTCCTTGGCAAGCTGGTCAGGGGCCTGTTTAGCCAGAGCCAGCAGAGTGTCCCACCTGGACTTCTGGTATCTAGCTGTGTAGGCCACATAGTTAGCCTGCCTGAGTCCCAAAGATGCTGCCATGTACTGCTTCCTTGCCATGGCATCAATCCTCATAGAGTCCTTATCTGGGGGTGTGTGATGCTAAGGGAATATTTGCCTTATCACAGGCAGCAGCCTACACTACCCCAACATGGCTGCATTGCTGAGACAGGAACTCCGTGTCTGAGCCTGAAAGGGTATACCTCTTGTCCATTCGTCTGTCCACAGGAGGTATGGAGTTAGGAGTCTTTAGAATTTTAATTGTCTGTTTCCCAAAGGATTTATGGAGGGGAATAGACAGTCTCCTGGACTCTGGGATGTCCATCATTTCAACAAAATCTGGCTCCTCCTGATCCTCTACTGCTTCTTCCATTGGAAGCTGGAGGGTTTCAGCCACTTTCTTGTAAAACATAAAGTGGGAAGGGGACTCAGAAAGCCTAGGAGGAGAAACACCTGAAGGTCTGTCTGGGGAGATGTCCAGGTCAATAGGCAAATCCAGACCTTCATAATCACCATCATCATCCTCCTCATACTCTCCCTCCTCCTCCTCCTCCAGTTCATAAAATTCTTTTAAAGTGTAATCCGGAACCGGGGGAACCGACCGAACCAAGCCCCTGCCACATGGTGCCGGTTCGGCCGGAACCGAAGTTAGCGACTGCACTATCCTTATCGCTTTGGCTATCTCATCAGTGGTCGGAGAATGAATTTGTGGATCCGAACCGGACGATTTTTCTCTTCTCTTTCTTTTAACTGGAACCGACTCCTCAGAATCGGCTCTCCGTTTGCCCGAAGAAGTTTCGCCCTGGTCAGAGGGCACTCCTTCTGGTTCGGTCAGAACCGAACTGGGCTGGCCATCCGCGTCAGCGGACTTCTAGGCCTCCCTTTCCCTCAGTCTACCTACTCTCTTATCCAGGGTAGCTTTGGGAAAACTCTTACAAATTTGGCAGTCTGAATCAAGGTGGTCAAACCCCAGACAATAAACACAGGTGGTGTGGGGATTAGCCTTAGCAAAGGTTTCCCCACACACACTGCAGTGTTGAAATCCAGTGGGCCCGGTTTTTTTCTTGGGTTTCTCAGACATGGCCAGTCCTACACAAAACTTACCCTTTTTTCCGCAATCTGCCAGGCAAGACTCCCCTATCAGTTCCTGACCATGTTACAGGTCTTGGAAAAAAACGTAATTAAATCCGTTTTATTTAGAACCGATACGGACCGGTTACCACACTCTAAGTAAATTCACAAACTTTTTAAGATTAAACTGATTGGTTCAAACCGAACCGATCCGAAATTTACAAGTTCCACACGAAACTAACTGTAAAACCTATCTAGTACTCACGGTACCACAGACAGAGACTTAAACCGACAGATTCGGTAGCAGAAATTCGGTAGAAACCGAGCGAAAAACAACACTTTAACAGACTTTTGTGAACTGAGCAAAGGAGAAATCTCCAGAGCGACTGCTCAGTGAGGCGGAGTAAAGAATTTGATGGTTGCAGTTTTTTTTTTGCTGTATATTTTCTTATCTCCTCTGCGGCTGGGAGGGTGTTACCAATGGTTCCCCCCCAGTCCGGCCCGACCAACATCCCCTAGTCTGCCCCACATCCCAAGCTCAACCCCTTACCTCCAACCTACACAACGATCTGTTTGCCATGGTGGGCACGCGACCACCGCCACGGGATCCGAGGCGGTTTTCAGATCAGGGGGAGCATCCAGGTGGAAGCCGGCGGGAGCAGCTTGTCCGGCCATCAAGTAGCATGCAAGGATTTTCTCCTCTTTTCCTCCCGTATGTCTGTAGTGTGCAATGACGCCAAGGGACCAGAGCGCGTGCGCGCTACCGCACGTGCCCCCTCCCAGCATCTGCCACAGCATGTCCCACTGGTTCTGCCCATGACCTGCCATAGCCCCCAGCCACCGCTAGGAGCCGGCAGGACATCAAGGCATCTCCCCTCCCAACCCCGGAGGAGAGCAGTCTGACGGATGCTCGATCCTTCTCCTGCCCCGCCGACCCCTGACGGCCCAGGCTCGTTCCCGAACCTGGGTCGCCGGCGTAGCGTGAGGTGTGGCGTCCAGTGCCTTAGCCCTCAGCGCCACCGGGCCGGCGGTTGCAGTTTAAACAACAGCAGACAGGGGCTTCAACCGAGCTCACGCTGAACGTTCCATGCTGGCCATGGAAAGTTGACTCTTTGTTCTCCGGGGCAGTTGAAAGGCAGGACCTAACTGCAATAGTCAGAATATAATAGTCAGAATACAGCAAGACTTCATGTTGTTTGAATACATTTTATATTAAAAAAAAATATTATACAGCACTCAGAACTGACTGTCTACGTCACACTCCTCCCCGCCTACACTGAATTGGGGGATCTATCCCTTACATGGGATGAGCTTCCCAAATCAGTTCACTCCTCATAGACCCTAAACAGTCCATCTGAGTTTTGATTCTTCGCTCCAGCCCTATGTACGATTTTTAGATCATACCCTTGTAAAGCAAGACTCCATCTTAGTAGTCTGCCATTGTTTTTCCCCCATCTGCATCAGCCAAACCAGGGGGTTGTGGTCAGTCTGCACCACAAAATGCTGCCCATACAAGTATAGCTCTAATTTCTTTAGGGCCCACACTATGGCAAGACACTCCTTTTCCACCATGAAGTATGCTTGCTCCCTGGGAAGCAGTTTTCTGCTCAGGTACACAACAGGGTGATCTGTCCCTTGGCTAGACGCCTGGCTCAATATTGCCCCAATACCCACGTCTGACGCATCATTCTGAACTATAAAGGTTTTGCTATAGTCAGGACTTGTCAAAACAGGAGCACTGCACAGTGCCTCCTTCAGTCTGGTAAAGGCTTCCTCACAGGCTGGGCCCCAGGTAATTTTCTTTGGCATCTTTTTCTTTGTCAGGTCAGATAGGGGAGCAGCCAGGGCACTGTAATTGGGTACAAATTTCCTGTAGTACCCTGCTGTCCCTAGAAAGCTCCTGACCTGCTTCTGGGTTTCTGGTCTGGGCCACGCCTGGATCACCTCTATCTTTATTTGGTTAGGACGGAGCTGTCCCCGGCCTACCACAAGCCCGAAGTATGCCACTTCCCCTGTGGCCACCTGGCACTTCTCAGCTTTGACAGTGAGCCCGGCCCTCTGTATCCTGTCCAGCACTTCCCTAAAGTGTGAAAGGTGTTCCTCCCAGCTGGTACTCAAGATGTCAGTGTCATCCAGGTACGCTACGGCGTACTCCTCAGCACCATTCAACACCTGGTTCACCAACCTTTGGAAAGTGGCCGAGGCGTTCTTCATTCCGAAAGCCATTACTTTAAACTCATATAAGCCTATCGGAGTGATGAAGGCCGACCTCTCCCTAGCTCTGTCTGTCAATTCTACCTGCCAACACCCCTTGGTCAGGTCAATAGTCATAAGGTAGGTCACCCCCCAAACTTGTCCAGGAGTTCGTCCATCCGGGGCATGGGGTGGGCGTCAGACTTCGTGACTGCATTCAGTCCACGATAGTCCACACAGAAACGTGTTGAGCCATCTGGCTTGGGCACAAGAACTATGGGTGAGGCCCAGGGATGTGGGATCTCTGGATTACTCCTAAATCCAGCATCTCCTCCACTTCCCTTCTAATGTCCTTTTGGACAGCCTCTGACACCCAATATGCTGTCGGCCGTATGGGCGTCTGTGTCCCTGTCTCCACATCGTGTGTCGCTAAGGGGGTTAGTCCAGGCTTGGCGCTAAACAAGGAGGCAAAGTCTTCTAAAACCTCCCTTACTTTCTGGACCTGGTCTGGGGCCGGCTGGGGAGACAATTTTAATGCCTTCACAGAGGACTCCCGCTTACTTTCCTCCAGCAACTCCAGAAGGGGGTTTAGTTTGTTCGTCCCCTTCCCGTGACTACACACTGCAAACACCATGTCAGCCCTATTTGCATATGGCTTCATCATGTTGACATGGTACATCCTTTCAGTCTGTCTTCTGTCAGGTAAATCCACAATGTAGTTCACGTCATTTACCTTCCTAACCACCTTGTAGGGTCCTGCCCACTGAGCTTGCAGCTTGTCTTTCCGGACCGGAATAAGGACCATGACTTCCTGACCCACCATGTACGAGCAAGCTCTGGCTCTGCAGTCGTACCACACCTTTTGTTTTTGTTGGGCAGCTGCCAGGTTGCTCTGGGCTGTCCCCATAAGCTCCTTCAGCCTTTCCCTAAACCTAAGGACAGAATCCACAATGGGAGTTCCCTGGGTGGCGTGCTTGCCTTCCCAGTCCTCCCGCATCAAGTCTAGGGGCCCAGGTACCTGGTGTCCATATAAGAGTTCAAAGGGGGAAAATCCTGTCAACTCTTGGGGCACCTCCCTGTATGCAAACAACAGGTGGGGAAGGTATTTCTCCCAGTCCCTCCCATGTTGTTCAGCAAACACCCGGAGCATTGACTTTAGGGTACCACTGAAACGTTCCACAAGTCCATTGGCTTGTGGGTGATACTGTGTCATGCATTTCTGCACCACCCTACACTTCTCCCATAAACATTTCATCAGGTCTGACATGAAGGAACCCCCTCGATCAGTGATTACCTCCTGCAGAAACCCAACACGGGAGAAAATCCCAAGTAAAGTATCTGCCACTTTGTCTGTCCTCAGAGAGGATAAGGTGACTGCCTCTGGGTACCGGGTGGCATAATCCACCACAGTCAGGATGAATCTCTTCCCTGAGGAGCTGAGGGTATTTAAAGGTCCCACAATATCCATTCCCACCCTCTGGAATGGCTGCTCCACTATGGTCAAGGGGATCAGGGCGGCTTGGGTTTTCTTGCCACCGGTGACAAGACCTGCAATACTCCTTCACCTGCTGGGTGAAGTTAGCCCAGTAGAAATTCTGAGCTAACCGCTGCGTAGTTTGTGCGATTCCCAGATGACCAGATAAGGGAATATCATGTGCAATTTTGAGCAACTGCTCACGATTCCCCTGGGGAAGGACAAGCTGCCTGCCTAGCATCCCTCCCTCTGTTTGTACTACCTGTGTATACATAAGTCCATTTTCCCAATAAACTTTATATCTGCCGTCACCTCCCTGTGTGCCCTCCGAGTCTGCCCAAACCCTCAGTTTCTGTAAACTAGGGTCACCCCTCTGAGCAGCTGCAAACCCCTCACACAGTCCCAAGGCACGGGACAGGTCCCCTTCTGTTGCTACACTAAGGCCCCTAGCACTAGCATGAGGGCCCTCAGGATCACTGTCAATCCCAACCCTCTGACAATTGGTCACCCCTTCCTCTTGGGAGTAACCTTCCGTAGCTGTGTGGTCACTCGCTACCGGGGAAATTTCTACCCCCTTTTTATCAGTCTCCCCATCTGGAGACACAGGCTGGGGAACCAGCCTCTCTGTGGTTTCCACACTGGTTTCTGTGAGATTCAGGGAACTGCTATTTTCCCTTGCCGCTTAGCTACAGGTCACTGCACATACCATCCCGTTGGAGATTGTTACCCAGGATCACATCCACTGCTAATGTGTTGGCTACAGCCACCTGTTGCTCAGTTCCCCCTGTTTCACCCCAGTCCAGGAGAACACTAGCGAGTGGCAATGTTTTCTCTTCACCAGTAAACCCTTGTAAAGTTACGTATTTGTTTGGGATAAGCTGACCAGGCTGTACTAGATCCCCTTTCACCAATGTCAGGGATGCCACTGTGTCCCTTAACCCCTGCGTCTGAACGCCATTTACCATGACTGAGTGCATGTGTTCCCTCATGTTCACTGGCATGTTTCCAGGGACACACAAACAACCCACTTCCTTTCTGGTACTACTTTGCGTATTTGGACACTGTCTGGCAACGTGCCCAGTTTCTTTACATAACCAACAAGCATTTCTTACTTCAGAGAAATCTTTTCTTGGAAACCGGGGGCTAACTGGTTTCGGTGGAGGCAGTGAGGGTTTTGGCTGCCCTGAATGCGCAATTTTCTCTTTCTGCGCTGCCACGCCCACCCCATTCGCTCTCAGAGCAGGTCTGCTCTTGGCATAGCGGTCCGAGAGTTCAGCAGCCTCTTGTACTGTTTCTGGATCTCGGTCCTCTAGCCAGGTTTTTAGCTCTGCTGGGCATGCCCAATAAAACTGTTCTAATAAAATCACATTTTCAATTTTATCAATAGAGGTTGCCTCAATTCCTTCCCACCAACATTTTAAAAACTGATTTGGTTCGTGGCTAGCTCCTCATAGCTCATATCAGGGCTTCTCCTGAGCTTACGGAATTTAGCTTTGTATGATTCAGCAGTTAATTCAAACTTTTTTAACAGTGCTGCTTTTAACTTTCTGTAATCATTGCTATCTTCATTGTCCATTTGACCCAAGGCATCCCGAGCTTTTCCGGTAAGTAGTGGGGATAGCTGGAATCTCCAGGACTCTCTAGGAATTTTAGCCTGAATACAAACTTTTTCAAAAGAATTTAAAAAAGCGTCCATATCTTCCCCCTCCTTAAACTCAGCTATTAAGTTAGGAGTCCGATTTGTAACCCAGTCCTGCAGTCCCAGTTAAACCCAAGCCACTTACCTGTTCTGGAGCAGCTGGTCAGAGTCGCATCTTCTCCAGCTCGTATTGCCTCTGGCGCTGCTGCTCCTCACGGTCTGCGTCTCTGCGTTCTTGTGCTCTCTTCTCCTCTGCATCTCGCTGGTGCTCACGTTCCTCACGGTCTGCGTCCCTCTACTGTCGATCTGCTCTCTGCGTTCTCGCTCTGCCTCCCGGTCCGCCTCTCGCTTCTCTCGCTCTCTCCTCTCCTGGGACTCCAACTCCATCCTGCGCAACTCAATTTTCAGTTTGAGTACCTCTGGATTCAGGATACTGGTAGCCATTCCCTGCTGCTGTGGACCTTCACTGACAGTGGCCCTGCTGTCCTTTTCAGTCACGGTCGGTGACTCGCTGCTCTGGGTATCTGCTACCATCAGGGCCTTTATGAGGTTCTGCTTTTTGGCTGTCACCTCGAACGGGACTCCCCTGTCCCCGCACAACAGCTTCAAAGTAATCTACAGCGTGCCTGCTGTAGTCGGAAGTCATCTTTTTCTTCCCTGACTATGGCTACTCTGACTTTGCACTTTAGAAAAAAAAAAAAATAGGTAGGAACTTTACTGTACACCAAGTGATAAATAGTTCTGTTTCCTTTTTTAAAATAAAACTCTTTCCTTTTCTTTCTTTGCAAGAGAGCTTACGGTCTCAGCGGACACAGACCAATAAAGCTTGTGATATCAAAATTATGCCACCGCTGCCAACCAATCTGTCACAGATTCACTCAGCAGGTCAGGCCCTCTACTCCCAAAGTGCCAACCTCTGAGCGTAGTCTTGTGAACAGTGTAACAGACAAGGTAACCCTCTTGTCTGTTTTTGTGAGTTCAGATCAACCTTTGGTATCCAGTTCTGGAGGGATTCAAACTGTTAACCTTTCACTAGTATACCCAATGCACAGGCTCAGATATATGTGTCTTCGGGGGGCCAGATATCTTTGCCTATGGGCACCTAACCAGGTGTACAGAGATGAACCCTTTAAACCTTTAATAAAGACCTCAGATTTAAAACACTTCTCTTTCCAGTTTGATACCATCATTCAAGCTTATGTCTGCTGTCTGCTATAACCATGTACTCTTCTTACAACATAAAAAGTCAAAGACAGACCAAGTAAGTTCTAAAAATATTTTTACTAAAACAGTTAAAAATATGTGGAACACAAAATACAGAACTCTTATATCACAAGACATACATATCTTTAAACAAAACAAGGTTTAAAACAGTGCAATTCCTACAACAATATTTAGATTTGTCTAGCTTTCTAAATACCTGTTTTCAGTGCTCAGATGTTTTCTTGGTCAGTGTCAGATAAAAAAGTGCCTGTAGTGAAACAGAATAATCTTTAAAAGCTGGTTTTGCCCACATCTTTTGCATGAGGTCATCTAGCTCCTCCCTGTCAAAATATCTAAAAAATATACATTTCTATACAGCCACAGGATGTAATTTCAAAGTATTAATTCTGCAACCTTAGCATAACTCAATTTCAATGACACATCTTTTGATTCATGCTGCATCCTCCTCACACAGGCTTCATATGAGCATTTACAACCTCTCACCTCTGTGTAATAACCTGTGTTTTTTCTTCAACGTCATAAACCTTTTTTATAATTTCCCTCTTAACAAAGTTAACTTAAACAGCTCTGTAATTAACTCAGAGAAACTGGATCCTTGATTAAAGTCTTCCATGTAACACATCGTCTCTAAAAACCGAGTGTGTGTGATGCATGCTGTCAACATTTCTCTTGACCGGCATCTGTCAGCTGAAAACTGGGGGGGTTTGAGGTCACTCCTAAAGTATTAGAATTTTTCAGCAGAGATAGTCATTAATACATTTTATATTAAAAACAATATTATACAGCACTCAGAACTGTCTGTCTACGTCACACAGACATCTTCAGAGAGACCCAAAGCCTGGAACTCTAGCCGCTCAGGTACCAGGCTGTGAGGTGCAGGGATTGAAGGTCCAGATGGAATACCTTCCCCTGATTCAGAGATATCAGGTCTGGACGTGTACAAAGCCGCTCCAGGGCCTGCAGCTGAGGCTGAGGAGATCTGGATACCAGAACTGGTGGCCAGTCTGGGGCTACCAGAATCACCTTTGCCTTGCCCCTCCTCACCTTGAGTAACACCTTGTGGATCAAGGGAAATGGAGGGAAGGCATAGAGGAGACCTGGGGTCCACGGCCTCGAGAAGGCATCCCCGTGCAGCGAGCCCTGCTAAGGGGGGTGGGCATGAAACAGCCTCAGCTTGGTGTTTTCCCTTGAGGCAAACAGGTCCATCATCGGTTTGTCCCAACAGGAGAACAGGCTGTAAGCTACCTCTGGATGGAGAGACCACTCATGGGATGTCTGGCCCATGCAATAGAGCATCTGCCAGCTGGTTTGAAGCTCCTGCCACATGGATGGCTAGGAGATCCGCCTCCAACCGGCTCACGAGGGTCCAGATGCGGAGTGCTTCCTTGCACAGCAGACAGGAATGCGTGACGCCCTGTTTCTTGAGGTAGTACATGGTTGTAGTATTGTCCTTCTGGACTTGAACCACTTGACCCCGGAGCTGAGGAGTGAAAGTTGACAGTGCCAGTCTGACTGCTCTGAGCTCCAACAGGTTGATGTGGCATTGGGACTCCTTGGGGGTCCAAAGCCTGTGGGCACTGCTGTACCCCATGTGGGCTCCCCAGCCCATGAGAGAGGCATCGGTCGTGAGGACGACCGTCGGCACAAGGCAGACAAATGGGACCCCTTCCTGCAACCAGTCTGGGGCAGTCCACCATTGGAGAGCGTCCCACATCTTCTGGGTTACAGTGATCAGCTGGTCAAAATGACTGTGGTGCTGACTCCACTGAGCAGCCAGCTCCCACTGGAGGGGGCACATGTGCAACCGGGCCCAACTGACCACTGAGGTGCACGCCGCCATGCAACCCAGAAGGCGCAGAAAGTCCCGGGAAGGGCGCAAGTGCCCAATCAGAAATGATTGGGCAAAGGAGGAGAGACCCTCCACCCTGTCCGCCAGGCGCCAAGCTCTGCCCAGATGAAGCCCATCACCTGAGAAGGCACGAGTTCCGACTTGGCCTCGTTGATCAGGAGGCCGAGCTGGGAGCAGGTTTGGAAGGCCAGATACCTGGACCTCTCCACCTCCTGTTGGGTGGAACCTGCAAAGAGCCAATCGTTGAGCTAGGGGTAAATTCTGACCCCCGCCCGATGCAGGAGATGGGCCGCCACCACTGCAATGCATTTGGTGAAGACCCGTGGGGCTGATGACAGGCCGAATGTCATGGCTCAGAACTCGGACAGGGTCCCTTTGACCCTGAAGTGGAGGAACCGCTGATGGGACAGACAGATTGGGATGTGAAAGAATGCGTCCTGCAGATCCAGTGAACAGAACCACATGTTTTGTTCCAAGGATGGTATGATCTGGGACAGAGTGACCATCCGAAAGGTGCGTGACCTGAGATATTGATTCAAGTTGTGGAGATCTAGAACGGGGCGCCAGCCCCCCCATCCACTTGGGCACCAGGAAGTATCTGGAGACAAAGCCTGGGTCTGCTGAAGGATCCGCCATGAGGGCTACTGCCTCCTTGAGGAGGGGCTGAACGATGTCAGCTCGAAGAGCCGACTGGGTGTGTGCAGAAATCAGTTCTTCCCGAGGGGCGCGGGCTCGGCTGGGAGGGTACTGCTCTAATTCCAGAGGCAGTCCCTTATGGACCACTTCGAGAACCCACCTGTCCGTGGTGATAGCAGACCAGGCGGAAAGAAAGTGGTCGGAGCCGGAACCCCACGGGAAGACCCAGAGCTGGCGTGACGGGAATAGGGGTGACAACCCCCACCCCGTCACTGAGCAGGCTTGGAGGAGGAGGAGAAGGAGGCTCCAGGACCCGAGCCTCGGCCTCCTTTATGGTCCTGTTGGGGTCCAGGCATGGGCCGAGGGTGCCAAGCTTGAGCCTGCTGCTGATGCTGCTGTCCTCCCTGGAAGGAGGATTGCTGAACCACAGGGGAAGAGTGCCGAAGAGGCTTCTTCTTTTTTTTCTGTTGGTTCTTGCTTGAGAACTCTTAGCAGAAGTGGCGTCCAATGTGGCACTGGACTGCTCTATGTGCTGTAGGTGACCGGCCACTCCTGGGCTGAACAGGTTGGTCCCAAGGAAGGGCACATCAGCTAACTTGTGCTGAGTATCTGCCGGGAAGGAGGAGAGGCTCAGCCAAGCCCTGCAGCGAGAAGCAACTGCGGCGGCCATCAAGCAGGCACAAGAGTCCCCAATGTCCAGGGCCGTCTGAAGCTGCTATTTGGCAACCGCACAGCCCTGATCCCGGACCTGCTTAACCATGGTCTGCATGTCCGCGGGGAGGTGTGGGAGGACTTCATCTAATGACCCGAGAAGGGCATGAGAGAAATGTGCCATGATGACGGCCGAACTTGCCTGACGAAGGCTCAAGGAGAAAGCCGTGTAGACCTTCTGCGCCGAATGGTCCAACAGCTTGGACTCTTTATCGGGAGGTCTGTCAGTGTCTGCAGAACTGCCAGTACGCCTGAACACAGAGGCGGTCACCAGGCTCTCGGCCGGAGGGTGCTGTGAACCTGAGACCCCATGGGCAGCGTGCTCTGCGGGCCAGCGGGAGACAGTGCTGGACAAGAGGCAGGATGCTGCCATAGTTCGAAAGCCGGACCAACAATGGCCTCGGCTACAGGAAAGGCCTCCATCGGGGTATCCCCTCTCTTGAGGATGTCCATGAGAGGGTACTCCACCTTTTTCTGGATGGGTTCCAGGGGCATCCCTGTAGAATCAGAGATGAGGCGAAGGATCCCTTGGAAGGAGGAAGGATCTTCCTCCATTCCTGTGCCAATGGACGACTCATCATCCCCGGGATGACAGTGAAGCCTCGTGACATCTAAGTCTGAAGAGTCGGGGTACAGCAGCCTGCCGCCCAAATCACCCTCGTTCCTGGCCGAGGCGGGTCCGTGACCATGAACAACAGATGTCGGGAAGACTGGTATCTGGCCGGTCCTCTTTGGAAGGAGCCCCACCGACAGGCTGCTTAGGTGGCAGCTCCACCACTATCGGTGGACAGACCGGAATAGGCCGAACAGGGATTCGCGCCAGCCCCGCGGGTGGGGGAACCGAAGGCTTCGGTTCTGAGGGGATCAGCTTTGGCCTAAGAGGCGAAAGCCAAGTAATGGCTGGGTAGGAGTCGGAGCCGGCTTATGCCTGGACAATATCAGCTGTTGCCACATGAGGTCCTCATAGCACCAACTGAGTTTCCGTTGGAGCCTCTCCTCATCCGAGGAGGATGAGGACGACCAGTGGCATTGTATCATTTTGGAGCGCTTATGGCTCTTCCTCAGCCATTTGGATGACGGGGTTCTAGACCTTGACCGAGATCGGGCAGGCCGACTCGGTCGCTCGGGAAACACCAACGGGACCGGTGAAACCCGTAGGTCCGGAACCGGGACCTCGACAGGGACACCAGCGGGCTGGGTCTCGTCATCGGGGAACACAAGGACTGGAGTCCTCTCCAAAGAGTCGTCGACTGGGGCCGGCGACAGTGGGTCGATTGGATCGAGAACAATCTTGACCTCATCGGCCACATCCTCGGTCATCTGGCCCAATGGAAGATCCATGAAGCCTGCGCGCCAAGGAAGCGATCTTGACCAAGGTGAAGATCACATGCTCCTGGGACTGAAACCTCTCTCGGTCCCAAGAGCGTCTTCGCCGAGACAAAGACGTGCTCGGTTCCTTACCCAGCTTCTGGGATCAGGAGGAGTGCGAGCCCGCGGGCGCCTCTCCCTGGGTGGAGAGAGACTGTCACAACTCCTTGAAGGAGCCAGAGAATGTGGAGCCCAGGTTGAGCGGAACGAAGAAACTTCAAGTGTCCGAAGCATGGGCGGCTTCTTCTTCGAATGCCTTCATGCGTTCTAGCTGTTCGGCGGAACCTGCAGCCACAGAAACCACCCACCTAGCCTCCTTGGACTTCACCGGAGGATTCCTTTTCTCCAGTCTCCCCAGTTTGAGATGTGCCAGGTGGTCGTCCAGGACGATGGGATGGAAGGCCATACAGAAACTGCAGGATGAGGTGTCATGGCTGACACCGAGGCAGTAGACGCACATGAGCTGGGGATCGGTGCGCACCATTTTTGGTCAAGAAAGACACCGCTAAATCCAGGGAAGATTTCTCCTCCATGATCGGCGATGCGAGAGATGATCACTAACTCTAACAATTTTAATTTTGGTAAAACCGAGTTTTGAAAGCCAGGACCTACGAAATGCGTGAGCACAAGGGAGGCAACCTATCTTCCAGCGGAAAGGAAGATCTGGGGTCACGGGGCGGAGCTGAGGTATATACCACCCGGGTGGGTGGGAGGAGCCAGCTTGAAGACTTCTGGCAAGATTTAAAGGGGAAAAGGACATGCCAAGAAGTGTGGATGAACAACATATCCATGATCCTAGAAAGATAATCTGCCATTTTGTGTATATGTTGTTTCGCTTTCACTACCTGCTGGTGAAGTGACAGATCTGAAATGAGGGCTCCTGTCAGAAAGTGGGAGTGTGATGATACTTTTCTATGTTTATGTTACAGGGCTTGAATGGCTGCAAGTAGTTCAGGAGTGTAATTATGGGTCAATGATTACACGTCTCTGAGCTGCTTTCAGCCAATCAAATCACTAGACATTTTCTACACATTATAATGCTGGATACAGCTACTTGCAAACAATGTAAAGAGTCAGTTTAAAACTGACAGTGTCCTTTTAAAAACGTTGTTTCCCTTGCATGATGTCATGGTTGGAGGTTGTAGCACTGAGAAAAAAAAAAGGGGGGCAGGGTTATACAAATCAAACAGAGCACAGAAAGATTTTTTTTCATGGAAAACGGCACTTTTTGGCATTTTGAATGGTAGGAGACCGATTCACAACTCCTACAGGTTACTACTCCCATTTGCTATGGCAACCTTCCACATAAATCACTTTAAAAACAACTCTTGGGTGCGGTCCCAATGACAAGGTTGAAATTATCCAGAAAAAAGTTATTGTAAGTCAGATTTAGTTTCTTCTTTCTGTAGTGCTCCAGATTGTCACTGGGAAGTCTTAACAACGGGGTTCTAATAAACAGTACCCATAAAAGTCTCGGTGGGTGAGAATATTGCCATAAATCTTACAAGGTGAATTCTACATTCTGAGCTTTGTCTGCAGCAGTACGAGTCCAAATGCTGCTTCATCCAAGTTCAAGAAATGAAGCCTATAATGGTTGGGAAGAAGTGCATAGCAGAGACTATAGATACTGTACATAGATGCTTACAGCAAAAAAAGTCTCTTGGGCCATCCAGTCTGTCCACCCTATTTCTCCTTGCCCTAGTGTCACACCTCCCCCTTTTTCGAACTAAACCCACATGCCTATCCCATCTCTGCTTTTAGCTGCTTATTGAGTTGGCCTGTACCACTCCCTCTGGTAGGTCGTACCACCTGTCCACCACCCCATCTAAGAAAAAATGCTTAAGGGTGTCCTTTTGGAATCCCCCGACAGCTTTAGTGAATTCCCTCCTGTCCCTATGTTTGAACTCAAGGAGAAGAGTTCCTTGATATCCACTCTGTCTCAGTCAGTTACTTGCAAGTCGCAATCAAGTCATCCCTTTCCCTTCTCTTCTCAGAGGTGTACATGTTTACGTACTGCAGCCCCTCCTCATATGTTATTTTCCTAGGCCATGGACCATCTTCTAAGTTGCCCTGTTCTGTACTGCCTCCACCTTGCTGCACTCTTTTCTCAGGTGTGGACTCCAGAACCTTACCCAGTATTCCAGGAGCAGCTGCACCAGTGACCTGTACAGTGCGAGGATCACCTCCAGACTTTTACTGCTTATCCCCCTCCCTATGTATCCCAGCATTCCATGTGCTTTGCTCACCACCCTGTTGCAGCACACAGATGTTTTTGGGTCTCCAATACCATCACCACTAAATACTTTTCTTCCATAGTGCTATCCATTACCACCCCAACCATTTCATGTTTCATCTTTGGGTTCCTTTTCCCAGTGAGTTTTATTTCACATTTTTTAGTGTTGTTTAGCTGCCAAATCTTTGACCAGCTTTCCAACCTGCCCAGATCCTACTTTAAATTCCCTCCGTCCTTCCTCCATGGCTACCCTTGAACAAATCTGTTTGTCATCTGTGAAGAGGCAGATCTTACCCTTGATATCTTTACCTATGTCACAAATGAATATACTGAAGAGGATCGATCCTAGTACCGACCCCTGAGGTACCCCACGTGTCACCTCCCTCACCTCTGAAAACTCCCAACTGACTACCACCCTTTGTGTTCTACCCCTCAGACAGCTCTCTACCCAAGTCGCCATTTTTCTTCTATCAAAAGGTCTCTAATCTTTTTGACTAGCATCCTGTGGGGCACTAAGTCAAGGGCCTTGCTTAAGTCTAGGTACACTACATCAACTGCCTGCCCCTTGTCTGCTGCTGTGGTTACTCAACCAGATTCATCTGATGAGACCCTCTCCTTGTGAACCCATGCTCTCTGGAGACCTGCAGCCCATTCCCTTCTAGGAAGTCCACCATATCCTCCCTCAGTACAGACTCCCATAACAAATCCCCACTATATGCGTCAAGCTGACTATCTATAGTCTATAGTTCACTGGCTCATCCTTCTTCCCACACCTATATAATGGAACTATTATCAGCTGTCCTCAAGGGACCACTTCTGTTGCTAGCATGCAACTGAAAATGTGTGCTAGTGGCCTTGCTACCTCGTGTAGCATTCCTGGGTGTAAGCCATCAGGTTTCACAGATGTATCTACTTTCACCCCTGCTAGCTTTCCCAACACCCCTTTCCTCCATTATCTGGACTGTTTCCCCTGGGTCCTTCCTCCCTCCTTTCCTAACCCCACATTCTGGCAGTGACCCATGCTCTTCCTTAGTAAATACGAGAATAAAATAATGGTTCAGTGTCTGCCTTCACCATGCTCTCCTCCTCCCACCCCTCACTGCTCTTAAGTCTCACTATATCACCTTTGACCTTGTGCTTCTCCTGGAAGTACTGGAAAAATGCATACCCCTTTCTTTACCCCTGCTGCCAATCTGAGCTCCATCTTTGATTTGGCCTCCCTCACTTTCCTGGTGGTTTCCCTTGTTGCTTCCAGATACATTATCCCATCTTCCTCACTTATACTTAGAAAATTCCCTCTTTTTGGCACTTACTCCTACTTTTACATTGGCTAGGAACCACAATGGCCCCCTTGTCCTTTTTCCTTCAGATAATCTTTGGAATTAAGCTATCTGCTACTTCTATCAATGCATTTTTTAAATGCTACCTACTTTCCTTCTGTGCCTCCCACCTTCTCTAAGTCCTTCATGCTGGTCTCACGTTTTCTCATTGTGCCAAAGTCTGCTGTTTTGTAGTCCCAAACCATTATTCCTTAGCTGTTTTACTTGCCCTCAACTGGACATCCAACTCTACTGTCTTGTGGTCACTGGAACAAAGTGGTTCCAGGGCTGCTACATTCTGAATCCTCTCTTTTATCCTGCAGGGAAGTACATGTTACGATCTCGGAGTCTCTCCTCATATATTCAGCCTTGCTGTCTCTGGAACAACTTAGATGCCCTCCTCTAGACCATTTCTGGCACATTGATGTCTTTCCTTAGGTAAGGACACCAATATTGCACACTGTACTCAAGATGTGGCAGAACCAGAGATCTGTAGAGAATGACCTCTGCTTTACTGCTGGTTATACCCCTAGCTATACAGCCCAGCACCCGATTAACTTTGGCTGCTGCTTTCCTGCAGTATGCTGACTGCTTCAGGTGATTCATGATAATCACTCCCAGATCCTTCTTCTCCTCCGACCTGGTCACCTGCACACCTCCCAGCCAGTTTTTGGTCTCAGGGTTCTTCACCTCCAAGTTAACAATTATTAACAATGCCTCCTTTGGCTGCACTCACAAGATATCTGTCTAATTCTCTACTTCACTGTAAATATCAAACCTGTTACTCCCTCCCTCTATCAGCAAACTTATTGTTCTCCTGAAAACTGTAAAATACAGCTCTTGGTAACATGTTCAATGCAATGTATAACTGATCTTGATTCTGCAATATTGTATAACTGAAAAGACTGTAATCTTTAGCTGCCATTCTATGTCTATATGTATTAAGTGTTTATGTTTGTTTCTGACACGGAGCCTTTGTAAATGAGTCCCTGACTCAAAGGCTATAATCCTAAAGTCTGTTACATAAATAAGTAAATTACCTTGCACTTTTTGGCGCTGAATCCCAGTTGCCAAATACCTGACCATTTCTCTAGCTTGGCCAGGTCTTCCTTGAGGTCCTATCTCCCCTATTCCATGCCTACTCACCCACAGAGCTTTGTGTCTTCTGCAAACAGGCATATTTTACCTTTTATTCCATCTGCAATATCACTGATGAAGATGTTAAATAACACTGGACCAAGCACTAGGCCCTGTGGGACCACGCTAGTGACCTGCTTAGCATCCAGGACTCCCCCACCCACCCCCATCACCCTCTAACTTCTATTCTGCAGCCAGTTTCTAACACACATAGTCAGTTTGCCCCTACCCCAGGTCCTCCAGCTTCCTGATTAATCTCATGTGGGGAACAGAGTCGACGGCCTTACTGAAATCCACATACAGAATGTCCACTGCTTGGCCCTTGTCCACCATCTTGGTTGCTCAGTCAAAGAAATCAATCAGGTTAGTCTGGCAGGACTGCCCCTGACCCGAACCCATGCTGCCTCTCATGCTGGAGCCCATTTTCTTCCAGAAAGCTTACCAGTCTTCCTTTCAGAATTGTTTCCATTGCCCGCCCGGTGGTGCTGAGGGTTGAGGCGCTGGATGCCACACCATGCATCACGCCAGTGACCTGGGTTCAGGAACGAGCCTGGGTTGCCAGGGGTCAACCGGGGGGGAGAGAGGGCATGGAGGACTGAGCTGCCTTAAGACGGCGCTCCTCTCCTGGAGAGGGATCTGGAGTTTCCCCTGGTCCTTGGCTGCTGCTATCCGGTGGAGGACGGATGGCAGTTCGGGCTATGGCGGAGCTTGGCACTTGCCAGGGGAGGGGCGGAAGGGGCTGAGCCGTCACCACAGGGAGTGGGTGCACCACCACGCGCACGCACGACCATGTGCTGGGGCCCCAGGTGTACGGGAAGTAAAATGGCAAAACCAGCATGTATCCCCCATCGCCAAGTAGGCAGGAGGTGGTGACAGGGGTCAAAAACAGCAAAAATATTAAAACAAAAAAAAAATTGTTTCCATTAGCTTCCCCACTATCAAGATCAGACTGACCAGCCAGTTGTTCCCCAGATCATCTCTCAGCCTGCTTTTGTGTAGTGGCACCACATATGCTGTCCTCCAGTCCAGGGTCCCCCCCCCCCCCCACAGTGAAGTGCTAAACAGGTCCACTAGGTGACCTGCCAGTACATCCGCTAACTCCCTCAACACCTTTGGACGCATGCCATCTCATCTCAACGACTTGTTTATCTTAAGGGCCTTTAAGGCCTTCCTCACCATGTCTATTTCTGTGACCCCACCAATGACTTTGCCTCCCCTCTTCTTCCCCTGAGGTACTGGACCATCTTTCTCCTTGGTGGAGACTGAACAGAAGTACTTGTTAAGTACTTCCGCTTTCTCTCCGTGGTATCGTGCTTCTCCCTGATGTACTGGAAGAAGGCTTCCTCCCTTTTTTCACCCCCTCCGCCAGCTGCAGATCTCGCATGGCCAACTGGAATGCCCTGCCTGCCTCTTTTGCCTTGGTACAATACTCCTCTCCGTCCTCATCCCTCTGGGTGTGTTTATACTTCCTGAAGGCCGACTTCTTACTCTCTACCGCCTGGGCTACTTCCCGATCAAACCAGATGGGCTTTTTGGCTCTAGATTTTTTGCTCTTACGTTTGCCACGCTCATTAGTGGATGCCAACAGCCCCTCCTTGATTGTGGCCCATTTTTGGTCCACCTTCATTTCATTCCTGATCCTAGCAAGGTGCCTTCTCGGGATCGCTCCTCCTGCTGTAGTCTGCCCTCATGAAGTCTAGCACCCTTGTTTTCATCATAATTTTCTCTATGTCCAGGTGGAACCACACACAGTGTGATAGTTGCTTTCTGTAAGTGGTTCCTCCACTTTTACCTCCTAGACATGTGCACCACTAGACAGAACCATGTTCAGAATTTCCGTCTCCCTGGTGGGCTCGAAGAAACACTGTGTTAGGAACTCACTCTGGAATGTATCCAGCAGCACCCGAGTCCTGGTACAGTGGTAGTAGGGATCTTTCACTCTACCCCAGGCAGATTTAAGTCCTCTATGATCATTACTTCTCCCTCTACTGGCTATCTCCACAATTTTGGACCCCAGTCCTCTGTCCAATTCCTCATCCTAGTTGGTAGTCTGTATACCATTCCTATCCTAAGTTTTCTACCTTTTGTTGATTGTACCTGTACCCACAACACCTCTGTCCTTCCATCTGTTTCTTCCTCTCTTGTACAGGTTATCCCTTCGCTCATGTACGGAGTCACCCTCCCATTCCCACCCCCCTGTATCTCCTATGCAGCTTACACCCAGGGATGGAGAGGTCTCATTTGTGATCCGGTGTGGCCTGTGTCTCCTTGATGGAAGCTATATCCACCTTTCCCTCTGCCTTCGGTGACTGCAAAGGAAAAATTACTCACCTTAGTAAGGTTTTTTCTTCTAATGGGGTCTTGCTGTATTCTGACATATGCAGTTAGGTCCTGCCTTTCAACTGCCCCGGAAAACAAAGAGTTAAACTTTCCATGGCCAGCATGGAATGTTCACCACAAGCTCGGTTGAAGCCCCTGTCTGCTGTTGTTTAAACTGCAACCATCAGATCTTTACGAGCAATACTCACTAGAAGTTCTGTGTGGAAACTGTAAAACTCATACTAGCCAACTGGCAACTATATCTATACAAAAGGGTTTTTGGTTTCAAAAGGAAGACTCAAGTCAGGAAACCCAAAAACCAAACCCATCCAAAACACAACTGCTCAGCCAAACTAAAAGAGGGTGAAAAAAGGACACTAGGGTGCCAACACTGCTCCTGCCCACCCACATCCCAAAATCTAGGTTCTGAGAGGGGAGGCGGGGGGAGGTCAGAATACAGCAAGACTCCATTAGAAGAAACAACATTACTAAGATGAGTAATTTTTTCTTCTAACAACATGAAGTCTTGCTGTATTCTGACATGCCCTAATCAAGCAGTACCTCCATGGAGGAGGGACAGAACCTACTTTGAAACAGGCTCTGAAGCACTGTGTAAAAACCGAGCATCACTCCTAGCCTGGATATCCAGAGAGTAATGCTTGGTGAAAGTATGGACTGTTTTCCAGGTGGCTGCCTGACAAATTTCTAAGAGAGGAATATCCCTTGCAACAGCCAGGGAAGCAGTTGTACCTCTAGTGGAATGAGCCCTCAGACCTGAGGGTGGAGTTCTACCCATTTTTTCATAGCATAATTGTATACAAGAAACAATCTACCTGGCAATAGATCTCTTAGTGGCAGGTTTGCCCTTACCAACTTCTATATATGTAAGCAACAACTGGAGGGATTCAAACCTGTGACCCTTGGTACGCTCTATGTAGTAGCTAAGGGCTCTTTTAACATCCAAGCTGTGTAGCCTCCTCTCTCCAGAGGAGGAATGGTCAGTGAAGAAAACAGGGAGAGATATAAACTGGTAGAGGTGGAAATCTGAAACCACTTTAGGTAAGAACTTTCTGTTAGTTCTTAGGACCACTTTATCTCTATGGAAAGAGATGAAAGCAGAGTCCACTGACAGGGCTTGCAATTCACTGATACACCTGGCAGAAGTAATGGCTACCAAAAACACAGTTTTCCAAGTCAAGTACTTAAGCTCTGCTGAGGACAAAGGCTCAAAGGGGGTTGCATAAGCTGAGCAATGCAAACATTAAGGTCCCAAGCAGGAGCAGGGTCCCTAAAGGGGGGATTGGTGTGAAGCAATCCCTTGAAAAACTTACAAAACACAGGATGGGATGATAGAGAGGAAGGCTTGCCTACTGACAAGAAAGCAGAAACAGCTGCCAAGTGTACTTTAAGGGTAGCTGGTCTGAGGCCTAGGCCATTAAGATGGACCATATAGTCCAGAACTGTAGGCAACTCAGCAGAGTCTGGAGAAATATTTTTCTTAGAACACCAAATGCTGAATCTTTTCCATTTGGAGTTGTAAGTCTTTCTGGTGGAAGGCTTTCGAGAAGCCTTAAGGATATCCAGAACCCCTTGGGAAAGATGCAGATCTGCAAACTCTATCTCTTCAAGAGCCATGCCTTGAGATTGAGAGACCGAAGATTCGGGTACCAAATCCTCCCCTGAGAGGAGGTCAACAGGTTGTAATTCCTGGGAAGAGACAGGGGAAGGTGGACTACTAGGGACAGCAAAAGGGGATACCAGGGCTGTCTGGCCCAGTCTGGAGCAATCAGAATCACTTTGCATGGTTCTGACCTTATCTTGACTAACACTTTGAACTGGAGAGGGAAGGGGGGAAAAGCATACAGAAATTTCCCTTTCCAGTTCAGAATCAGAGCATCCAGGGGGACTGAGCCCAAGACTGGGGGTCTGCAACAAAAGAGAGGAAGCTGGTGATTGTCTGGGGCTGCAAAAAGATCTATCTCTGGAGTGCCCCATCTCGAGAAAATCACTTTCAAAACTGGAGGATCTATGGCCCATTCATGATGACCCTGGGATATTCTGCTCAGTGCATCTGCTAGGACATTGTCTTTCCCTGGGAGGTGAACTGCTATCAGAGAGGTTTGCAGGGAATAGGCCACGGACCACAACTTCATTGCTTCTGTGCACAAGGCCGTAAACTGAGTGACTCCTTGCTTGTTGATGTACCACATGGTGGTGGTGGTGTCTGTTCTGACCTGTACCACATTGTTCTGTACAGATTTGGAAAAAGCTTGCAGTGCCAGAAACACTGCTCTGAGTTCCAAGAGATTGATGTGAAGCAGAGATTCCTGAGGTGACCACAGTCCTTGGGTGGTAAGATCCCCCAAATGGGCTCCCCAGCCCAGCAAGGAAGAATCTGTGGTAAGTATCACTGAATGAGACCGAGTGACAAAAGGAACCCCTTGTCTCAAATTGTCCTGATCCTGCCACCATTGCAAGGTTTGGATTAGGGTTCGATTCACTGGGACTAGTTTGGTAAGGAAATCCTTTCTTTGGGACCAGAAGGCTCTTAAGTGGAACTGAATGTCCCTCATCTGGAATCTTGCCATTTGGACCACTGCTGTGGAAGCTGCCATGTGGCCCAGAAGCTGAAGGAAATGCCTTGCTGGTCGAGACACCTGAAGGGTGAATGAAGAGGCCAGTTCCATGAGGGTCCTTGCCCTTTCCAGGGGAAGGAAGGCTCTTGCCTTTACTGTATCCAGCTCTGCACCTATGAAGGTGAGGAGCTGTACTGGTTTGAGAACTGACTTTGGAAGGTTGAGAAGGAATCCTAAGGAAGTAAGCACTTGCTGGGTCACTTGACTTGGTCTGGAGACTGACCTACTATGAGTCAGTCGTCCAAGTATGGGAAGATGGAGATCTTTTTTCTCCTTAGGAAAGCAACCATTACTGCCAGGCACTTTGTGAACACCCTTGGGGATGATGTTAGGCCTAAGGGCATTGCTCTGAATTGATAGTGGCCTGAGGGCAACTCGAACCTTAAGTACTTTCTGTGGGAGCACCTGATGTGAATGTGAAAGTAGGCATCTCTGAGGTCCAGGGAGGCTAGCCAGTCCCCTGGCCTTAGAGAGGGAAGGATAATTCTCAGAGTCACCATTTTGAACTTTGGCTTTAAAAGATGTTTGTTCAGATATCTTAGGTCCAGGATGGGCCGCCATTCTCCTGTCTGTTTGGGGGTTAGGAAGTACCTGGAGTACAATCCTTTGCCCTTGTGTAGGGTGGGAACCCTCTACATAGCTCTGAGAGCTAGGAGAGAAGAAACCTCTGCCTCTACGGCAAGGGTCTCTGAGAGATTCGCAGGTGGAAAGGTTCTGGTTCTCATCTTGGGAAATTTTTTGAAGCTGAGGACCAGTCCCTGGCTTACTACTTCCAGGACCCACTTGTCTGATGTTAGAGACTTCTAGTCCTGGACAAAGTAAGCCAGCCTGCCCCCTACTGGTATGGGAGAATCGGCCCGGGCAGACCCATCAAGGCTGCCTTTGCAGGAGCTTTAGGCTGAGGGGTGGATGCAGGCCTGCTCATCCCCCGTCTGCCTCTCCCTCTGAAGAACCCCCTCTGTGAAAAAGAAGAGGAGGCCTGAGCTTGGTAAAAAGGCCTTTGGAAAGGCCTGCCCCTGGAGTGCTGCCTTTGAGGAGCTGCTTGCCTTTCTTTGGCCTGAGCACTCCTGTAAGTGGTCCTGTACTCATCCATCTTTTTCATGTAGTTCTCTGTCTGCTCCCCAAACAGAGAATTACCAATTACAGGTAAATCCATGGCCTTAGCCTGGGTATCCTGTGAGAGGCTAGTACATCTGAGCCAAGCCATCCTCCGAAGAGCCACAGATGTAGCCATGACTCTTGATGAAACATCATTGGAGTCCACAGCAGCATGAAACTGTACTTTAGATGCCTCAATCCCATTTGCAGCCACCTGCTCCAGCTCCTTGGCAAGCTGGTCAGGGGCCTGTTTAGCCAGAGCCAGCACAGTGTCCCACCTGGACGTCTGGTATCTAGCTGTATAGGCCATATAGTTAGCCTGCCTGAGTCCCAAAGATGCTGCCATGTGTTGTTTCTTTGCCATGGCATCAATCTTCCTTGAGTCCTTGTCTGGGGGGTGTGATGCCAAGGGGATATTTGCCTTATCACAGGCAGCAGCCTGCACTACCCCAACATGGCTGCATTGCTGGAAAAGGAACTCCGTGTCTGAGCCTGAGAGAGTGTACCTCTTGTCCATTTGTCTGTCCACAGGAGGTATAGAATTAAGAGACTTAAGAATTTTATGTGTCTGTTTCCCAAAGGATTTGTGGAGGGGAAAAGACAGTCTCCTGGACTCTGGGATGTCCATCATCTCAACATAATCAGGCTCCTCCTGATCCTCTACTGCTTCCTCCATAGGAAGCTGGAGGGTCTCAGACACTTTTTTGTAAAACATATAGTGAGAAGACGACTCAGAAAGCCTAGGAGGAGAAACACCTGAAGGTCTGTCTGGGGAGATGTCCAGGACAATAGGCACATCCAGACTTTCATAATCACCATAATCATCCTCATACTCTCCTTCCTCCTCCGGTTCATAAAATTCTTCCAAAGTATAATCCGGAACTAGGGGAACCGACCAAACCGAACCCCTGCCAGATGGTGCCGGTTTGGGCGGAATCGAGCTAAGCGATTGCACTATCCTTATCGCCTTGGCTATCTCGTCGGCGGTTGGAGTATGAATTTCTGGGTCCGAACCGGATGATTTATCTTTTCTCTCTTTTCACCGGAATCGACTCCTCAGAATCGACTCTCCTTCTGCCCAAAAAAGTATCGTCCTGGTCAGAGGGCACTCCTTCTGGTTCGGTCGGAACTGAACTGGGCTGGCCATCCGGGTCAGCGGACTTCTCAGCCTCCCTTTCCTTCAGTCTACCTAATCTCTTTTCCAGGGTAGATTTGGGAAAATTCTTGCAAATTTGGCAGTCTGAATCGAGGTGGTCAAACCCCAGACAATAAACACAGGTGGTGTGGGATCAGCCTTGGCAAAGACTTCCCACACACTGCAGTGTTGAAACCCAGTGGGCCGGTTTTTTCTTGGGTTTCTCAGACATGGCCAATCCTATCCAAAACTTACCCTTTTTTCGGCAATCCACCAGGCAAGACTCCCCTATCGGTTCCTGACCATGTCACGGGTCTTGGAAAAAAACATAATAAAATCAGTTGTTGTTTTTTAGAACCGATACGGACCGGTTACCACACTCTAAATCAAGCACAAGCTTTTTTACCTCAAACTCACAATTTGCAAGTTCCACACAGAAACTAAACAAAAAACCTATCTAGTACTCACGGTACCACAGACAGAGACTTGAACCGACTAAGCGGTAACAGCAATTCGGTAGAAACCGACCGAAAAAACGACACTTCAACCGACTTTTTTGAACCGAGCAACAGAAGAAATCTCCGGAGCGACTGTTCAATGAGGCGGAGTAAAGAATCTGACAGTTGCAGTTTAAACAGCAGCAGACAGGGGCTTCAACTGAGCTCGTGGTGAACATTCCATGCTGGCCATGGAAAGTTTAACTCTTTGTTCTCCGGGGCAGTTGAAATGCAGGACCTAACTGCATATGTCAGAATACAGCAAGACTTCATGTTGTCTTAAACACAGGTGGTGTGGGGGTCGGCCTTAGCAAAGACCTCCCCACACTCACTGCACTGTTGAAACCCAGTGGACCTGTTTTTTTTCTTGGGTTTCTCAGACATGGCCAACCTAACCAAACTTACCCTTTTTATGGCAACCGCCAGGCAAGACTCCCTTATCAGTTCCTAACCATGTCATGGGTGTTGGAAAAAAACGTTCAAAACACGTTTTTTTTTTTAGAACCGATAAGAACCGGTAACCACACTCTAAAGTAAAACACAAGGATTCAATACAAATGATCGGTTCAGCCTAACCGATCCAACACTTTACAATTTCCACACAGAAAAACAGAATAAAACCTATCTAGTACTCACGGTACCACAGACAGAGACTGAACCGACTATGCGGAAATAATTTTGGTAAAAACCGACAACTTAATCGAGACTTTAACTGACTTTCGAACTGAGCTGAAGGAGAAATCTCCGGAGCGACTGTTCAGTGAGGCGGAGTAAAGAATCTGACAGTTGGATTTCAAAGGGCTCCAGACAGAGACCTCAACCGAGCTCGAGCTCAGCATTCTATGCTCTGCATAGAAAGTTAACCCTTTGTTCTCCGGGGCAGTTTAAAGGCTGGGGCTAACAGCAATAGTCAGAATACAGCAAGACTTCATGTTGTTTGAACCTCCCTTTCCAACAAAGCAATAGTGCGTCTTGCCAAATAACGCCAAGCCCTGGAACGAGCAAGCAAACTTGAGTAGTTTTGTGTTAGATGGAGAGGTGAACAGATCGAGATCTGGATGACCCCACCGGCGAATATGCCCTTGACTACTGACTGGTTTAGTTCCCACTTGTGGTGAGCCTTGGCCCAGGTGCGGCTGAGACTGTCTGCTAGGACATTCTGGATGCCTGGGACATGCACTGCTGTGAGGGAGATCCGATGCTGAATTGCCCAATACCAAACTCACATCGCCCCCTGCAAATGGGGTATGACCGAGTGCCCCCTTGCTTGTTCAGGTACCATACTACACACATACTGTCCATTTGAACCAGCAGAGGACCTGGGCTAAGGAGCTGCTGAGAGGCCTGAAGGGCATACAACACTGCCCGTATCTCCGACACATTTATGTGAAGGGAGAGCTCTGACTGTGACCACAGACCCTGTGTCCTGTGGCTCTCAAAATGTGCCCCCAACCCAGCCCTGAAGCATCCATGGTCAGAGTCTGGATGGGTTAAGGAGGCTGAAAAGGGACCCCTTTGCAGAGACTGTTGATATCCTGCCACTAAAGAAGGTCCCAGCACATTGATCTGGAGACCATGATCTTGTGATCGAGGTCGTCCAATCTCTGGTCCCACTGAACCCTGAGTGTCCACTGCAATATCTGCATGTGGAGCCTGGCCACAGGAACCGTAGGGATGGCAGCTGCCATAAGGCAATAGAAGCTCAGCACTGACCTGGCCGATACCCAATGACTGGAAGCGACAAACTGTGCCTGGTGTTGCAAGGTTTCTGCCCTGTCCAGTGGAGGGAAAGCCTGACCCTTGCCCGTATCCAGCATTGCCCCAATAAACAGCAGACGCTGGGAAGGGGTAAGGTAAGACTTGGGATAGTTCACCGTAGCCCCCACTTGGGCAAATAGGTCCAGGGTAGCTGAAGGGGAGAGTTCCAGACGTTCCCTCAATGGGGATGAGGTCAGCCAATCGTTGAGGTATGGGAAGATATAGTGGCCCTTACGCCGCTGCCACTGATGCTAGGCACTTGGTAAAAAGCCTGAGTGCCAAGAACAGGCCAAAAGGGAGGGCCTTGAGCTGGTAGTGCTCCCCCTGAAAGGAGAACCTGAGGTAGCGGTGGTGGGCCTGAAAGACAGGTATGTGCAGGTAAGCATCCTGCATGTCCAGAGCGCACAGCCACTGTCCCTTGTGTATCAGGGGCAACAAGCCTGGAAGGGTCAGCATCTGGAAGCATTTGTACTCTATATGTACAGATTCAAGGCGATGAGATCTAGTATGGGGCGTAAATCCCCCGTCTTTTTGGGGACCAGGAAGAAGTGAGAGTAGTATCCCCTTCCCACCTGGTTTGGAGGCATGGACTCTATGGCTGCTTTCTGCAGAAGAGCCTCTATCTCCTCTCTGATCAAGGAAATGTGCATTTTTGGATAATGTGAGGGGCCCGGAGGATTGTCTTGGGGTCTCTGTCCAGAAACTCTAACATGTGGCCTTGAGATACCAGTTGCAGGACCCACAAATCTGTAGTGATCACCTCCCATCCTGCCAGATAACCAGCGAACCTTCTACCCACCGGTTCCTCCTACCGCAACAGAGGAGGAGGAAGGGTTGGTGAGGGCCACCCCGATGCTCTCTGGCTCAGGGCTGGAGGGGTGGGCGTGGCTGAGGGGACCCGATGTTTGGTTTGATGTCTGGCCTGCTGGTGCCGTTTCATCTGCTGTTTCTATTGTCGATGAAAAGGCTGTTTGGTCTTGTAGCCAGAGCGATACATTGTCTGCACTGAACGTAAAGCATTCCCCTTGTCCTAGAGGTTTGTGATGATGTCTTGGGCATCTCCTCCATAAAGGACAGACCCCCGGAAGGGCACATCCTGGATGGCAGCCTGGACATCCTAGCTGCCAGCCCAGAAACACCTCCTCAGGCTGACAGCCGTGGCTGTACCCCTAGCCGAGGAGTCAATCGCGTCATAGGTCACCCTCAGAGAGTGGCGACAAGCAACCTTGGATGACCTAATTGTGTTTCCTTTGCTTCAGATTCTGGCATGGCCTCAATGACCAGCTCCAATTTACGAAAAAGGGACTTTTGGAACACCAACATGTGGGCCACATAGTTTAGAGCATGAATAGTCAAAGTGGAAGAGGAATAAAACTTCCGCCCAAACTGGTCAAGCTGCTTTGATTCATCAGGTGAAGAAATGCTCATGTGTTTAGGTTTAGCAGATCAGTCATGGGCCGTGCTAATGACCACCGAGTCCACTTTAGGGTGGACACTCAGGTGGTCCTTGCCCTCTGGCGTACGGTAGGTCCTGTCTGCCTTCTTGGCTATGGTAGGAATGGATGAAGGCATTAGCCAAATGGTAGAGGCTAAGTCCTCATGAGGCTTCAACTAGGGAGGCATGAGGACTATAGACAACTGTGGCATATCCAAATGCTTGGCCAGTCTCTTACGTTTGGGGTCCTGATCATCAGATTTCCACTCATAGGCTTCCGCAATCTTCTTGAGGAGGTCCGTGAATGAGGGGTCCTCCAGTGGAGACTTTGGTGATTCCTTAGTCTTAGACTCGTTTAGTGGAGAAGTCTCAAAGCCAGAAGCCAGGGTAGAGGAATCGGAATCAGAGTCTGACTCAGGATAAGTGAGTCTGGGCTGGAGACTGAACCCTGGTGTGGGGGACCTCCGAAAAAGTAATAGGAGGCCTGCCTTTTTCAGTGGTGGAAGTCACACCTTTTGTCAGGCCTGACGTGGAAGGGAAGCCAAGGGACCCCACCGGCGAAGGGGATCTAGGTGTCAGATCCGGCCACGCTGGAGTACAGGCTGCCACTGGATGATGACTGTCCAACTCCGACACCAATTGTAACTTAGTCTCGGCCCACCAGAACTGGAGGATGGCCCTGAAGTCTGCCTGAGGCTGGGGAGGCAGAGAAGGGGGCGGTGGAGGCTGGTAAGCTGGCTGAAAACCAAGGGCATATCCTGGTGTCAGGCATCCTGATGTCTGGTACCCTGATGGCGGACAGCCCGGCGTATGGAGGTTAGGTGCATAACCCGACGACGGGTACCCCAGTTAAGGAAGACCCATCTTCTGGTACCCAGCATAAGATATCCGAGGGTACGGCAAAGCGGCGGCTGGTAGCCGTGCCTCTGGAAACCCAGCGATGGCCCTGATGGAAGAGCCGTAGGGCCAGATGGAGGACCCTGGGGAGGCCTGAAAGGCAGGTAGGAAGGACCCATGGGTAGGTAGTCAGGGGAAGGGTTACTAGTGACTGAGCCTGACGATGGCCCAGAGGGTCCCTCTGGCAAGGTAGGGGCAGGAGGGCTCCACCGGTGAAGCCTGAGGTGGAGGGTCCTGAGGTCAACCGGGGATTTCAGGAGGTCCAGCTGCACCCAGAAACAGTATCGCCAGGTTGACATACTTCCAACTCTGTCTCCAGGTGCTCGGGAGAGACCAGAGGGGGAGGAGAGATACCCGGATCGGGCAAGCCCACCAGGGAATGCTGCGGCCGAAGCAGCAGCAGGCACTGGGTGGTCACATCAGGTCTTTCGCCAGAGCCCGATGGAAGGGCTTGGGCTATGTAGACATCAGGAGAACCGACATCCGGCTTATCAGCCATGGCTAAGCTGTCACCAGGGCCTCCGATGCCTAACTTATCAGCCTGGACTGGGTGTTCACTGGAGGCTCCGACGAGCGACTTATCAGCAATGCCAGCAGACATATACCCTTTGGTTTGGAGGGCCTAATGTGGCAGGAGCCTAGACTCAGCCAAAGCGACCGCCGCCACCATACCACCATGACTAGTGGCGACGGGGGCAAGGCTGCTCCTGGGTCGAAGCATGCTTGTCCGAAATGGCGCCCTCCTGGAGGAAGATGGCTGCTGATCATCCGCAGTCCCTGGAGGGAGCTGTGGGTAGTAGGGGGACCTGGCCTGGTCCCGGTGCTTCTCCTTGTCCTTCCATTCTTTGTGTCTCTGCGAATTCGAAGAAGGGGAGGAAGGTGCACTCTGCAGTTTCTGCAGCTCCTTCTCCATTGGTGCCATTTTCGGCTTCAAAACATGGGCCTTGAGGGCTTTCTGCCAGTGTTTCCATGTGGCCTGACTGAAGTTCAGGCAGGCCTCACAGTCCTCGGTCTGGTGTTCCAGGCCTAGGCAGAAGAGGCAGAGGGAATGGTCGCCCTTATGCGGGAGTTGCATACTGCAGAAATCGCACTTGTTCTTATGTGACTCAGGGGGCATCAGAAAAGACATGCACAAAAATATTTACGAAAAGAAATAAGGAATAAATGAAATTCTAAGATGAATACTCATCCAAAATGGCAGTCCAACTGTAGCAGCACTCTCCGCGAGGTCCGACGTGCACAGGTTGACAGCGAGAAAGAACTGGAGGGCGGGCCGGGGACCACCCACTATACAGGGTCACACTGATGTCGGTCTTGTGACACCGGTGGACGATCCCCCGCCAGACACTACTAGCTAAAGTTTTCTGTGTGGTCCTGATGCCAGGGGGCGCAGTCCTAATGGTAAATACCTACTGCAAGAGCCCTCTCAAAGTAAGAACTTTTGTTAGCCAGGAGCCACCCAAGGTAACGTGCAACACTGGTGGCTATAAAACATGGGCAGCCCCATTGCTCCTCATTTCCCCGCCAGAGATGAGCTCAGAGAGCGTCTTACTGTGAGGATCCAAGAGACCAAACCAATACCAGGTACACAAAGAGAGGCATGTGAATGGAAAAAACATAAGGAACACCTCCAAAAAGGTAGTGTAGAATCCTGTCAGCTTACACCTCAGTAAGGAGGAAGGAGGGTGGGTGGGTGGTGAATGGAGGAGATTCTCTCAAAGATTTACCGTTACGGTAACTAACTGTTCTGTCTTCATCAATAACATCTCCTCCACTGGGCCATACTTTTGGAATGATTCCCAAGCAGCACACAAAGTACTCAGGGAGGATGGCAAAGTCTGATAAGACATCCTGACAGAAGGTCTTGCAGTACCACAAGACTAAAACCAGCACGTCTGCTAGAGACGATGTCCAGACTGTAATGTTTTATGAAAGTATGCAGTGCTCCATCTGCCAGATACATCAGCTACAAAAACGGTCTGTAAGCAAGCTACAGAACTAGGCATGCCATATGTAGAGTGGCCATGGACAGTACCAGGAAGTTCCTTATTGTACTTCTTATAACAGTAACAAAAGTACTGCAGTTCTTTTAACAGAAAGTAATACAGTTGGCCAACCATTTGGACAGGCACTGTTTAGTCACAGAAGCACCCCCTTAACCAGGGGTGAAAAAACAAAAAACAGAATACTTTCTACAGTCCTTAGGGCAATCAAGGTAGAGAAGTAGTGTTCTATGTACATCAAGAGTATGGAACAATGCCTCACCCTTGTTAGCATGCTCAGGATAATGCACAGGAAGGTGTAATGTCTAATTTTATGTAAAATCAGAGAACACCTTTTGTAAGAAATGAGCACTGGTCCACAAAAACACCTTATCCCTGTGGAAAAATCTAATTTGGAGGCACATGCATAAGAGCCTGATGCCTGGAAATTCTAAGAGTAGAAGTAATGGCGATTAAAAGCAAAGCTTTCCATGAAAGGAAATGCATCTCACGGGCTGCAGCAGGCACAAATGGAACCAAAGTCCTTTTCTCGAGTAAAATTCAGGTTGCAAGGCAGAATCACTTTATAATTACTGGCAACCCCCTTTATCAAATTGTTTTCAAGCCTCTTCAAAATGCCATAATAACTCGTTGCGAAACCACCTGTCTCCTTTGTGTGTCACTCATCTGTATTCTGCCTTTTCAATGGTTCGTGCTCTGTGAGTGGCGGGCTGAATAGCTTTAAAAAAATGGTGGCTCGTTTTTTCGCTTGCCGACGAGCCGTTTTTATTTACCACCCTCCCCATCTCTATTTGATTTTTTATTGTTTTATCTGGTTGATCCCACCTTCCAAATACAAAAGGACTATCTGGTTGATCCCGCCGTGTCTCCAGATTGGGAGATGCCGTCGCCGACTCCAAGTTGAATGCTGCACGGACCCCAGTACCAGTCAACAGCTGACAGTTTAAAAAAAAAAAAGGTCAGTCTGAGAGAGCAAGGGAGAAAGAGTGTGTGTGTGTGTGTGTGTGTGTGAGAGAAAGACAGTGTGTGTGTGTGTGAGACAGACAGTGTCTGTGAGACTGTGTGTGTGTGTGTGTGTGTGTGTTTGTAAATAGCAGATATACTGAGACACAGTAAACTCTGCACCAGTAATTATAAAAAATTAAAAATAAGCAACTGTGTGTTTTGGATTTTTTTTTTTAACACACCCTTGGTGTGTGATTACCTCATAAACCTCTCGAGCTTCGCGGGTTATCACATACCTCGGTGTTTAAAAAAAAATCCATAACACACAGTTGCCTATTATTCTCTAAATAAACTGAGGGATGCAGATGCAGAATACCCTTACAAGATGTAAAGGTAACCTCTAGTTGTGCCATCATGCGTCAATCAGTAAGGGCATAGAAAGCCGAAATGGCAGCCAAATGCACTTTAACATAAGAGAACTGGAGACCACAGTCAGCTATGGACAGCAGGTAGCTAGTATAGTATTCACAGAACAGGAAGCACACCATATTGAGAATCGCTTACACTTCAAATCGTAAGTGTGCCTTGCAGAAGGCTTTCTAGCAGCAAGCAAGACATCATCCACCGGTGAGGGGGGGCCTCAAAATAGGCAATGGCTACTTCTTCAGGAGCCAGGCATGCAGATGTACAGCCCACAGGTCCAGACTGAACAGGGACCTCTGAGCCTCAGACAACAAACTATGACAAAGAGGGGAGCTGAACAAGAGGTTCCACTGCCAGGTGCTACAGAAGTGGACACCCTATCTGGCGAGTACAGAAGGGAACCACTAGTATTAGGGCAGCATGCTCCACCTGCACATTGAGCAGAACCCTCTGTATGAGAGGGATCAGAGAAAAGGCATAAAGGATCCTCCCTTTACAGGAAAAGGACAATGCAACTCATCAAAAAACTCCATGCCCTGGAGTAAGCATGTAAAAATGCAGCAGTTTTCAGTTGTGTGGGGATGCAAAAATGTCCAACGCTGGATGACCCCATCTAGTGATGATGTTGTCTGCCACAGAGGTAAGAAGTTACCATTCGTGCACCAGAGACTGAGACCTGCTTAGCCTGCCTGCCAAGACATTTTGGACACCTGGGAGAAACAAGGCCGACGGGCAAAGGTCATGAAACATCACCCAGTCCAACACTCTCATCACTTCCTTGCACAGTGGATAAGGGCGAGTGTCCCCTTGCTCATGTAGTGCAAGATACTGACATTGTCTGTCCAAATCAGCAAGGGACCAGGGCGGAGACGCTCTTGGAATGCTTGGAGACCAAGCAGAACAGCCAGCATCTCCAAAACATTTCATATGGAGATCGGCTTCCACATCGGTCCAGAAGCCCTGAGTCTGACATAGATGGGAACCCCAGCCAGACCCTGAGATATATGTTGTGAGGATCTGCATGAGAGTTGGGGATAAAGAATGGAATGCCCTGTAACAAATTCAGGCAGTCTATTCACCATACTAGGGCATGGTGGAGATGTGATGTAATGAGAACCCTTTGTTCCAACTTGTCTGTCAGTTGATACCATTGTACTTGCAGAGTCCAATGCAGTATGCGCATATGGAGGAGGGCAAAGGAAACCATAACAATGCCACAGCCATCAGCCCCCAGCAGATGTAACATCATCCGAGATGACACACAATGGCATCTGTGTATCAGCTGGATCTGGGAAAGAAGGGCCTCCACCCTATCCGCAAGCAGGAAGGCAGTGCTCACTGCTGTGTCCAGCACCTCACCACTATACTGGAGGCGCTGACAGGGAACAAGTAAACATAGAAACAAAGAATTTGACGGCAGATAAGGACCGCTTGACCCACCTAGTCTGCCCATTTCCCTACCTGATGGATAAGCTGCAGATTCTAGTTAATCAATAGCTTACTTCCTCCTACCCCCCACTAGAATTGCCTTACGTCTGTGACATGCATTCTTCAATTCTCCCACTGTTCCTGACTCCACAACCTCCTCAGGAAGGCTGTTCCATGCATCTACAACCCTCTCTGTGAAAAAATAGTTTCTAACATTACCTCTGAGCCGTCCCCCCTCTATCTTCAAATTGTGCCCCCTTGTTCTTGCACATCTCTTCTTCTGAAAGATGCTACCCTCTTGTACTTTGTTAATTCCCTTGAGATACTCGAAAGTTTCTATCATACCCCCCCCCCATCCCTTCCTCAAGGGTATACATATTAATCTGCTTTAGTGTCTCCTCGTATGTCTTCAGGTGCAGACCCTGCACCATTTTGGTTGCCCTCCTCTGAACAGTCTCCACTCTGTCTATGTCTTTGCGGAGATGGTGTCTCCAGAATTGCATGCCGCACTCCAGATGGGGTCTCACCAACTGTCTGTACAGAGGGTAACAACTTCCTGTTTTCTACTGTTGATGCCTCTCCCTATGCATCCTAGTATCCTTCCAGCCCTCCTTACTGCCTTCTCACATTGCTTGCCCACCTTTAGGTCATCTGATATAATTACTCCTAGGTCTCTTTCAATTGTTGCTGTTGTTGTTATTAACTCACCCCCCATTGTGTACTCTTCCCCTGGGTTTTTGTTCCCCAGATGTCTTACCTTGCACTTCTTTGCACTGAATCTGAGCTGCCATATATTTGACCATTCCTCCAAACTTGCCAAGTCCCTTTTCATCCTTTCCACCCCACCTTTTGTATCAACCCTGTTGCAGATCTTTGTGTCATCTGCAGAGAGACATACTTTTCCTTCCAGGTGCTCTCCAATGTCACTTACACAGACATTAAAGAGGACCGGTCTCAGTACCGAACACTGCGGTACCCTGCTGGTTACCCTCCTTTCTTCACTGTGGACTCCATTTACTATTACCCTTTGCGTCCTGTTGTCCAGCCAGTATTTTTTATCCAGGCTACCACTATGGGACCCACTCCAAGGCTGGCTAACTTGTATATTAATCTTTTGTGTGAGACTTTGTGTGAGATTTTGGTACTTTCACCATGACACCCAGTTCCTCACACAACTGTCTCATTTTGGACAATGTGTACAGAACTGCTTCTCTGGACAAGGTCTTCAGGAGCCAGTCATCCAGATAAGAAGACATAAAGCCCTTCCCTCCAGAGGGCCATTGCCACAACCATTAAGCATCTGATAAATACCTGCACTGCAGAGGATAAGCCAAAGGGCAATTCTCTGAACTGACAGTGTTCTCCCTCTAGCTTAAAGCGGAGGTATTGTCTGCGGGATTTCCTGATCTTTACATGAAGGTAGGTATCCGTCATGTCCAGAGAACAGAGCCAGCCCCCATATGCAGAAGAGGCATCAGCGCTTGCAAGGATACCATTCAAAACATTTTGTATTCAATGTACAATCTGAGATCCTGGAGATCCAACATAGGACATAGATCTCCTGTCCATTTTGGGATGAAGAAACATCTGGAACATAACCCTTTGTTTCTCTGTTTCTCTTCTGAGAAGGAAATGGTTCTATGGCATGTTTTTGGAATAAAGACTGAACTTCTTCCTTAAGAACAGACAAATGGCCCAGAGGATAAAATGAAGGAGGCGGAGGATTATCTGGAGGAATTTGTAACAGCTCGAGACTATGCCTCCTTGCAATTATCTCCAGAACCCACCCGTCCATAGTGATCTCTCACCACCCTTTCAGATGCAGTGAGATGCTGCCCCCCGGAGATAACAGCTGAGGTGGGGGGGACAGCAGAGAATCAGGTGGAACCGGAGCTGGCAGGGCCACTGAACAGACTCTTCTGGGTGCATTTGTGTGGGCACCAAGGGAAAGGGGACCCAGAAGGGGGCCACCCCCTCTATCATAGCCTAGATGACAGAAGGTACAAAATACCTCAGGTAGAATGCGGATGAAAGGAGCCCAGATCACCACCTCTAGCAGGAGTGGGCTACAGGGACTTTACAGACCTTACAGTCATTTTTGAAGTCTGCAGGTCTCTAGGGCCTATTCAAAATCACAGCCAAACAGTTTTGACTCTTTAAAAGGAGCATTCAAAAGTGCCTATTGCACATCAGTGGCAAAGCCAGCAACTCTAAGCCAAGAATATCTCTTCATGAAAATGCGAGAAGCAGCAGCCCTGGCAGAAGCATTACTGACATCATAAGCTGAGCACAACCTCAGCATCAGCAGACAATGTTTTAAGCAGATAATTCTTGGCACAGCCATCAGACAAAAACCTGGGCAGCAGTACAAGCAGCTTTCCACAGGCTGTCTGATATTTGATCATATGGGCCTGGCAGTTTGCAATCCTAAGGCACAATGCTGAAGAGGCATAAGTATGTTTGCCCATCATATCCAGCCTCCTAGATTCTTTATCAGGAAGCAAAGTATGCATTTGTCTAGTGACCCTTGACCTATCACGAGCAGCCATGATAAACACAGAGTCAGTTTCTGGATGGTTAGCATAAGGCAGCTTAGCAGATGGTGCAGGATCCTGCTTATCAGCCTTTTTATGAACTGCAGGCAGTGAGTTTGGTCTGTATCATGCAGCAAAGGTAATGCAGGACGCAAAAAATACTCTCCTTAGTAATTGTGTTTCTTCTAATGCAGTCTTGCTGTATTCTGACATTATGCAGTTAGCCACAGCACTTGAACTGCTCCAGAGAGGAAAGAGTTAACTCTATGCCTGAGCATAGAATGTTGAGCTCGAGCTCGGTTCAAACCTCTGTCTGCTGCACTTCCAAGTGTAACCGTCAGATTCTTACGAGCTAATACTAACTAGCTACACCTACTGTGTAGAAATTGAAAAGTTACTAGCCCAAAGGGCAACCAAATATTTTGGATCCCAAAAGACTCAAGTCGAGAAATACAAAAGAAAAACTAGGTAGTGAACAACCATAAGTAACAATCAACATAACATAAACCACTCCCCCTTTCTAACAAAGGAGGAGTGCCAATTGTACCCCTGAGGTGCAACACTGCACCTGCCAGTCCACTTCCCAAAAAACAGGTTCTGAGAGAGGAGACAGGGAAGGAGGTCAGAATACAGCAAGACTCCATTAGAAGAAACACAATTACTAAGGTGAGTAATTATTTCTTCAAACAACATGAAGTCTTGCTGTATTCGGACAATATGCAGACTACCAAGCAGTACCTCCATGGAGGAGGGTTAAACCTATTTTGGGAACAGGCTCTGCAGTACTGCTGTACCAAACCTAGCATCACTCCTAGCCTGGATATCCAGAGAGTAATGCCTGGTGAATGTAAGGACTGTTTTCCCAGGTGGCTGCTTTCCATATCTCTAATAAGGGTATATCTCTGGTAGCAGCCAGAGAAGTAGCTGTACCTCTAGTCAAATGAGCCCTCAGGCCTGAGGGGGGTACTTTGCCTAGCTTTTCATAGCAAAATTGAATACAGGAGACAATCCACCTGGCAACAGTTATTTTAGCAGCAGGTCTGCCCTTTCCCACTTCCCCATAAGTGAGGAACAACTGGAGGGAGTCAAACCTGAGTGCCTTAGTACGCTCAATGTAGTAGCTAAGAGCCCTTTTAACATCCCAACTGTGTAATCTTCTCTCTCCCTGAAGAAGAATGATCAGTGAAGAACACAGGAAGAGACATGGATTGGTTCAGATGGAAGTCTGAAACCACTTTGGGTAAGAACCTTCTGTTGGTTCTAAAGACCACCTTATCTCTATGGAATGAGATAAAATCAGGCTCTACTGACAGAGCTTGTAATTCACTGATACGCCTGGCAGAGGTAATAGCTACCAGGAACACAGTTTTCCAAGTCAAGTACTTAAGTTGTACTGAGGCCAAAGGCTCAAAAGGGGGTTGCATAAGCCGAGCAATGCAAACATTAAGATCCCAAACAGGAGTAGGATCTCTAAAGGGGGGACTGGTATGAAGCAATCCTTTAAAGAATTTACAGAAAACAGGGTGAGACGCCAGTGAGGAAGACTTCCCTACTGACAAAAATGCATAAACAGCTGACAAGTGTACTTTGAGGGTAGCTGGTCAGAGGCCTAAGCCATTAAGGTGAACCATATAATCACAGGACTGTAGCCAAGTCAGAAGAATCTGGGGATATGTTTTTATTAGAACACCAAATGCTGAACCTTCTCCATTTGGAATTATAAATTTTTCTGGTGGCAGGTTTTCGAGAGGCCTTGAGAATGTCCAGAACCCCTTGAAAGAAATTTAGACTAGCATATTCTAGCTCTTCAACAGCCATGCCTTGAGGTTGAGAGACCGAAGGTTGGGGTACCATATTCTGCCCTGAGAGGAGGTTAGCAGATTGTGATTCTTGGGAACAGCAAAGGGAAGATGGACTGCCAGGGACAGTAATAGAGGATACCAAGGCTGTCTGGAGCAATCAGGATCACTTTGTAAGATTGTGACCTTATCTTGACCAGAACTTTGAACAACAGAGGAAAGGGGGGAAAGGTATACAGAAATGTCCCCAGCCAATCCAGAAGTAGAGCATCCAGAGGGACTGAGCCCAATACTGGGGGTCTGCAACAAAAAAGAGGAAGTTGGTGATTGTCTGGGGCTGCAAAGAGGTCTATCTCTGGAGTGTCCCACCTTGAAAATATCACCTTCAACACTAAGGGATCCAGGGACCACTCGTGATGGCCCTGAGAAATCCTGCTCAAAGCATCTGCTAGCACATTGTCCTTCCCTGGAAGGTGGACTGCTATCAGAGAAGTCTGTAGAGAATAAGCCAGGGACCATATTTTCATAGCTTCTTTTCACAAGGTCATTAGACTGGGTGCCTCCCTGCTTGTTGATGTACAACATGGTAGTGGTGTTGTCCGTTCTGACCTGAACCACCTTGTTCTGAACTGATTCTGAGAAGGGTTGTAGAGCCAGGTACACCATCCTGAGCTCTAGGAAACTGATGTGAAGAAGAGACTCCCGAGGAAACCACACTCCCTGTGCTGTAAGTGCCCCCAAGTGAGCACCCCATCCCAGGAGAGAGGCATCTGTGGTGAGAACCACAGAATGAGACTGGGTGATGAATGGGACTCCTTGAGTGAGATTGTTCTGGTCCAACCACCACTGGAGAGCTTAGATCAGGGTCTAAGTCACTGGAATCAGTTTGGTTAGAGGGACTTTTTTCTGGGACCAAAAGGACCTCAAATGGAACTGAATGTCCCTCATCTGAAATCTGGCACCTTGTACCACTGCAGTGGAGGCTGCCATGTGGCCCAGGAGTTGAAGAAAATGCCTTGCTGGTCGAGACACCAGGAGGCGAAAGGAAGAAGCCAGATCTGTGAGGGCCTTTACCCTTGCTAGAGGAAGAAATGCTCTTGCTTGGACAGTGTCCAACTCTACCCCTATGAAGGTCAGGAGTTGTACTGGTTCGAGAACTGACTTTGGAAGATCGAGGAGGAATCCTACAGAAGTGAGCAATTGCTAAATCATTTGTAGGTCTGACTTGACTTGGTCTGGAGACTGCCCCATAATAGGCCAGTCGTCCAAGTACAGAAATATGGAGATGTTTCATCTCCTTTGAAATGCCACTACTACTGCTAGGCATTCTGTAAATACCCTTGGTGCTGATGTTAGGCCGAAGGGCATTGCCCTGAACTGATAATGGCCTAAAGGCAATTCAAACCTGAGGTACTTTCTGTGGGAGCACCTGATGGGAATGTGAAAGTAGGCATCCTTGAGGTCCAGTGAGGCTAGCCAATTTCCTGGCCTCAGAGAGGGAAGAATTATTCCCAGAGTCGCCATTTTGAATTCTGGCTTTAGTAGATGCTTGTTTAGGTATCCTAGATCTAGGATGGGTCGCCACTCCCCTGTCTTTTTTTGGGGTAAGAAAGTATCTGGAATACAGACCTTTGCCCTTGTGTACTTGTAGGAACTCTCTCTATAGCTCTGAGAGCCAGTAGAGAGGAAACCTCTGCCTCTAGGGCAATGGTTTTGGGGATGTTTGCAGGTGGAAAATACCTTACCCTAAGTCTTGGAAATCTTTTGAAGCTGAGGGCCAGACCCTGGCTTACTACTTCCAGAACCCACTTGTCTGAGGTAACAGACGTCCAGGCCTGGAAGTAGTAAACCAGCCGGCCTTCTACTGGAGGGGAGGAGTCGAGCCGGGCTGACACATCAGGGTATCTGCTTGTCAGGAGCCTTGGACTGAGAGAAGGATGCAGCCCTGCTCATCCCCCTTCTACCTCTCCCTCTGAAGAACCCCCTCTGAGGAAAAGGAGAGGAGGCCTGTGCCTGGCAGAAATGCCTTTGAAAAGGCCTGCCCCTAGAATGCAGCTTCTGAGGAGATGCCTGCCTTTCCTTGGCCTGTGCACTCTTGTATGTGGTCCTATATTCGTCCATTTTCTTCATATAATTCTCTGTCTGCTTCCCAAACAGAGAATTATCCACCACAGTGAAATCCATGGCCTTAGCCTGGGTATCCTGTGAAAGGCTAGTACATCTGAGCCAAGCCATTCTACGAAGAGCCACAGATGTAGCCATGACTCGTGATGACACATCACTGGAGTCCACAGCAGCATGAAATTGGATCTTTGATGCCTCTAGGCCATCAGCAGCCACCTCCTCAAGCTCCTTGGCTAGCTGGAGCCTGTTAGCCAATTCCAGAACAGTATCCCATCTGGACTTCTGGTATCTGGCTGTATAGGCCACGTAGTTAGCCTGCTTGAGTCCCAAAGAAGATGCCAAATACTGTTTCTTAGCCATGGCATCTATCTTCCTGGAATCCTTATCTGGGGGGTGTGAAGCCATGGGTATGTTAGCCTTATCACATGCTGCAGCCTGCACAACCCCAACATGGCTGCACTGCTAGCACAAGAAATCCGTACCCGAGCCTGACAGCATATACCTCTTGTCCATTCCTTTCTCCACAGGAGGTAGAGAATCTGGAGTCTTAAGCAGTCGATGTGTCTGTTTCCCAAAATATTTATGGAGGGGAATAGACAGTCCTCAGGCCTGGAGGGGGTGTTTTGCCCAATTTGTCATAGCAGAATTGTATACAAGAGACAATCCACTTGGCAATAGTTCTTTTAGTGGCAGGCTTACCTTTCCCCACTTCACCATAAGTGAGAAACAATTGAAGACAGTCATTTCTGTGTGCCTTAGTATGCTCTATGTGGTAGCTAAGGGCCCTTTTACCATCCAAACTGTGTAATCTTCCTTCCCCTGAAGAAGAGTGGTCAGTGAAAAACACAGGAAGAGACATAAACTGGTTCAGATGAAAATCTGATACCACTTTGGGTAAGAACCTCCTATTGGTTCTCAGGACCATCTTATCCCTATGAAAGGAGATGAAGTAAGGTTCAACTGACAGGGCCTGTAATTCACTAATCCATCTGGCAGAAGTAATAGCTACCGGGAACACAGTTTTCCAGGTCAAGTACTTCAGTTTGGCCGAAGCCAGAGGTTCAAAGGGTGGTTGCATAAGCTGGGCAATGCAGACATTAAGATCCCAAGCTGGAGTAGGCTCTCGAAATGGAGGGTTAACATGAACCAGACCTTTGAAAAACTTACTGAAAACAGGATGAGATGCCAGGGAAGAGCTCTTCCCTGCTGAAAGGAATACAGAGACAGCTGCTAAGGGAACCTTCAGAGTCGCAGGACCAAGGCCTAGACCATTAAGATGAACCAGATAATCTAAGGCTGTAGCAATGCCTGCAGAATCAGGCACAATGCTCTTCTGAGAACACCAAATGCTGAATCTTTTCCATTTGAAATTATACGTTTTTCTAGCGGAAGGTTTCCTGGAAACCTTCAAAATATCCAGGATTCCCTGAGAAAGATGCAGGCCTGCATATTCTAACTCTTCAAGAGCCAGGCCTTGAGGTTGAGAAACTAGAGATTGGGGTACCAGATCCTCACCTGAGAGGAGGTTAGGAGATTGCATCTCTTGAGAAGAGACAGGGGATGTGACACTGCCAGAGACAGCAGCAGAGGATACCAAGGCTGTCTGGCCCAATCTGGAGCCACCAGTATCACTGTGCAGGGTTGAGATCTGATTTTGATCAGGACTCTGAACAATAGAGGGAAGGGAAGGAAGGCATAGAGAAACCTGCCTTTCCAATCCAGAATGAGAACGTCCAGAGGAACAGTCCCCTGGAGGTCTGCAACAAAACAGAGGAAGCTGGTGATTATCCGGGGCTGCAAAGAGATCTATCTCCAGAGTGCCCCATCTGGAGAAGATGACCTGTCATATGGGAGGGTCAAGGGACCATTCGTGATGCCCCTGGGAGATTCTGCTCAGGGTATCTGCTAGTACATTGTCTTCCTGGAAGGTGAACTGCTATCAGGGAAGTCTGAAGAGAATAGGCTAGAGACCACAGTTTCATGGCTTCTGTGCACGAGGCCATAGACCAAGTGCCCCCCTGCTTGTTGATGTACCACATTGTGGTGGCGTTGTCTGTTCTGACTTGGACCACCTTGCCCCTGACTGACTCACAGAAGACCTGAAGGGCTAGACAAACTGCCTCAAGTTCTAGAAGATTGATATGAAGGAGAGACTCTTGTGGAGACCAGACCCCTTGAGCCATAAAGGCACCCAAATGGGTTCCTAGGAGAGAAGCATCTGTAGTTAGGACTACTGAGGGGACTTGAGAGAGAAATGGAACTCCTTGTCTGAGGCTGTCCTAGTCGAGCCACCACTGGAGAGCTTGGACCAGAGTCTGAGTCACTGGAAACAATCTGGTGACACAGTCTCTTTTCTGAGACCAAAAAGACCATAGGAACAAATGTCCTCATCTGAAATCTGGCTCCTTGCACCACTGCAGTGGAAGCTGCCATGTGGCTCAGGAGTTGAAGAACCTGCTTTCCTGGACAAAAGACCAGAGGCCGAAAAGAGGTAGCAAGATCTGTTACGGCCTTTACCCTTGTCAGAGGAAGGAAGGCCTTTGCTTGGATAGTATCCAATTCTATCCCTATGAAAGTAAGGAGCTGAACCGGTTCGAGGACAGACTTTGGGAGATTGAGGAGAAACCCCAGAGAACTAAGCAAGTCTTGAATGGTTTGCAGAGCTGACTTGACCTGATCTGATGACTGACCCACAATTAGCCAGTCATCCAGATATGGGAAAATGGAAATACCCTGCCTTCTGAGGTAGGCAACTACTACTGCAAGGCACTTTGTGAACACCCTTGGAGCAGATGTTAGGTCGAATGGCAATGGCTCTGAACGGATAGTGGCCTGAAAGCAACTTGAACCTGAGGTACTTTCTGTGGGAGCACCTGATAGGAATATGGAAGTAAGCATCCTTGAGGTCCAGGGATGCGAGCCAATCCTCTGGCCTTAGAGAGGGAAGAATTATTCCCAGAGTCACCATTTTGAAATTTGGTTTTGAGATGTGTTTGTTCAAATACCTTAGGTCTAGGATGGGTCGCCACTCCCCTGTCTTCTTGGGGTAAGGAAGTACCTGGCGTACAGACCTTTGCCCCGTGTTGAGTAGGAATCTTCTCTACAGCTCTGAGAACCAGAAGACAGGAAACCTCTGCCTCTAGGGCAACGGTCTCTGGGATGGATGCAGGTGGATAAGACCTGGCCCTCCGTTTTGGAAACCTTTAGAAGCTGAGGGCCAGTCCCTGGCTTACTATTTCCAGGACCCACTTGTCTGAGGTACCAAACTTCCAGGCCTGGACGTAGTAAGCCAGCCTGCTTCCTACTGGAATAGGGGAGTCGACCCGGGCTGGCACATCAGGATGTCTGCTTGGCAGGAGCCTTGGATTGGGAAGAGGATGTGGCCCTGCTAATCCCCATCCTGCCTCTACCTTGAAAGAACCTCCTCTGTGGGAAGGAAGAGGAAGCCTGGGCTTGGTAGAAAGGCCTGGAAAGGCCTACCCCTGCCCCTAGACTGCTGCTTCTGAGGAGTGGCTTGCCTCTCTTTGGCCTGTGACTCCTGTAGGTGGTCCTGTACTCGTCCATTTTTTTTCATGTAAGCCTTTATCTGCTCCCCAAACAGAGAGTTACCCACTACAGGGAAATCCATAGCCTTGGCCTGGGTATCCTGCGAAAGACTAGTACATATGAGCCAAGCATGTCTTCTGAGAGACACAGATGTAGCCATGACTCTTGATGCCACATCACTGGAGTCCACAGCAGCATGAAACTGCACTTTGGATGCCTCAATTCCATCAGTAGCCACCTCCTCCAACTCTTTGGCTAGCTGGGGAAGGCCTGTTTAGCCAGTTCTAGAACCGTATCCCACCTGGATTTCTGGTACCTGTCTGTGCAGACCATGTAATTTGCCTGCCTGAGTCCCAAAGAGGATGCCAAATATTGTTTCTTAGCCATGACATCAACTTTCCTGGAGTCACTGTCCGGGGTGTGTGAAGTCAAATGTATGTTAGCCCTGTCACAGGCTACAGCTCCATTACCCCAACATCGCTGCAATGAGTGTATAAGAACTCCATACCTGAGCCTGATAACATATACCTCCTGTCCATTCTCTTATCCACAGGAGGTAAGGAGTTAGGTGTTTGTAAAAGTTTTTGTGTCTGTTTCTCCAAGGACTTGTGAAGAGGGACAGACAGTCTTTTGGATTCTGGGATGTCCATAATTTCTACAAAATCAGGCTCTTCCTCCTCCTCCTCCTCAGCAGCTTCAACCATAGGGAGCTGGAGGGTTTCAGCCACCTTCTTGTAAAACAAGAAGTGTGAAGGGGACTCAGAAAGCCTGGGAGGGGAGACATTGGAGGGCCTGTCTGGGGAGATATCCGGTTCAATGGGCACATCCAGACCTTCAAAGTGATTACCCTCGTCCTCATCGTCGGGATATTCTTCGTCTCCCTCCCACTCCTCATAGAAAGCGACCGGATCGTAATCCGATGGAGTCGGATCCGACCGACCCGACTGCCTAACCGGCGGTATCAGTTCGGACAGCACCTGGCGAAGAGATTGGATTATACTAATCGCTTTGGCTATCTCGTCAGCAGTTGGAGAACACGGTGCTGGATCCGAACCGGCTGACTTACATGTCTTTTTCGACGGAACCGACCCCTCGGAGTCGGACCTCCTTTTGCCCAAGGAGATACGCCTAGGTCGGTAGGCACCTCCTCAGGTTCGGCCGCAACCGAACCGGGCTGGCCACCCGGATCTACGGACTTCTCAGCCACCCTATCCTTTAGCCTACTCAACCTTTTTTCAAGAGTGGCTTTAGGAAAGTTTTTGCAAATCTGGCAGTCTGTTTTGAGGTGGTCAAACCCCAGACAATAAACACAGATGAGGTGGGAGTTGGCCTTGGCAAAGGCCTCCCCACACTCAGTACAGTGCTGAAACCCAGTGTGACCGTTTTTTTTCTTGGGTTTCTCAGACATGGCCAACCTAACCAATTACCCTTAAAGCTTTCAAGCCAGGTAATAAAGAACCAATCGGTTACGAACTGTGTCCTGGGTTCCGTAAAAGAACAGAAAAAAGTCTGGTTCTTTTGAAACCGATCGACACCAGAACACCACTCTAATCCCAGAAAATATTAAAATAATCAGAAAAGTCGGTTCCTAACCAGACCGACCAATGAAGAACCGAGACAAAAACAATTTCCACAATTTATAAAATAACACACTAGTTACCACCTATCTACCACACTACCTGTATCGTACACAGAGGGGGGAATCCGAAAATAAAAAACAAATCGGTTTACAACGGACACTTTTTTAAAACTTTACCGAACCGAAGCAGAGGAAATCTCCAGAGCGACTTCACTGTTAGGCGGAGTAAAGAATCTGATGGTTACACTGGTAAGTACTAGAGACAGAGGTTTTTAAATCGAGCTCAAGCTTAACGTTCTATGCTTCTGCATAGAGTTAACTCTTTCCTCTCCGGGGCAGTTCAAGTGCTGGGGCTAACTGCATATTGTTGTCAGAATACAGTAAGACTTCATGTTGTTTGAAGGCCCCATGGCAGAATAACTGCCTGTACTGGTAAGCCTGGCAGAATGCATCAAATAATTTCTTAAAACTATGCCAGCATAGTCTGAGAGTTGATGGCACCTTACAAAAAGGTGCCAGGACTACTTGCGTGGACGGGTCTTGACCCAACAACTTTGACATCATGCCATCCATAGTAGGTACGGGCAGCACCTAATCCAAGTCCCAATCTTGCCGTCTCAGTGACAGTCAGCCGGGGGTGGGGGCAGTAATCAACATCAGCGGAGTGGGCACTGAGGAAGATTTACCTTATCTCAATGGCGACTTGGACCTCGCCGGTACAGCACCAACATTATGTGGTCTAAAATTCACCTCTTCGCAGATGATACAGTGCTCTATACTTCCAAACCATCATTTGCACAAGTTTGTTCTGAGCTCCAGGTGGATGTTAACCAACTACAGTTAAATTTACTCTATTCTAAACTCTTACCTGAACACTAATAAAACCAAAGCAATGTATTTCCATCAACCAAACTCTTCAAAGATGTGAACTGGACACCTCTGGCCTCCAGGAGACTACTACATACCTATTTATGGGTATACAAAGCACTCTTGAACAAACTTCCCCTTTACATTGCTAATCTCCTTCATCGCTCCCAAAGTTCGTACGCTCTAAGAAAAAATTCAAACATCTCTATGGATGTACCCAAATTCCGCACTCGATATGGCAAATTGGCTATCAGCCATGTACTTCCTACAGCCTGGAACAAGTTACAAGCTACACTTAAGCTTTGCACCATAATCCCATTAAATGCATTCAAATCCCTTGTGACCAAATTTACTACCGGCACTTGCTATTGCTATTAAACCCTTACCTTATAATTACCATTCCCCTCACTTCCGACACCTTATTGCCCTCTTCATTTCTGTCTGTCCCTCTGAATTCCCCCCCCAATGACCTCTATTGTTTGCATCTACCTACTATACTTACTGATATCCACCCTTCCTCTGTCTACATTCAGTTACACTCTTATTACATTTAGGCTTGTAAATTGTTCCTAACTGTATGATACTCAGGTTACTTATTGTAGTATTGTAAATAATAGCCATTAGAATCCGATATCTTTTTTGCTGTTTTTGCACTGTGTATTTGTTACCCTTTACCATGCATGGCACTACGTATTGTACTTGATGTATGTTTGTCCCAAGGGACCTCCTTGCAAATGAGCTTGCTCAACGGATATATCCCTTCACAATAATTTGAACTTTTCTCTGTTTGTGCTTATGGCCAGACGAGGACGGCTGTTATGATGACAGTTCTTTGTCCCTTAGACAGACATCCGTCTTTTGGCTGATAGTGATGGAGAAGAAGATTTTGAACCTTGTTCCTTCTCCATGACTTTCTATGTCTCAAACTGCATGTGTCCTCCTTGTAAATTTTATCCCCGCATTTACAATACTAAAATAAAGGCTATTTCAACTTTAGAGGCATAGAGAGATGACAATATATACACTAAGACTCTTTTGACTTTACAGGCATACAGAGATGTCGAGATATACACTAATAAAAATAAAAGAACAAACAGCAATGATTAAGCTGATGGTGCTTCCTTCAGCTAGTCCAACAAGGATGACGGACGGTGGGAAAAGAACTAAGGAGTGATGTGGTTGCCCATGTTTATATACAAGCAGATGCTGCACATCATCATGTATGGCCTTTGGTAAGCAAAAGTTTCCGTGTGGTCCTAGTTCTGATGGCTTATAGTTCCAAAGATGTGGCCTAACGGAGGAGATATCCATGAAGAAGATCTGCGTTTTACTACAAAGATCCACTGAAGGTAATGAAGCAGGCACACATGCTCTCGTGACTACTGCATCACAAAACGTTAGAGCATGAGGCCATGGCTCCAAACAGGAAAGTGGACTGGATCAGGCTCTTGGCTCCACAAAGCCAAATACGATCCCTTCCATCTCTAAAGCCAGCTAATGAAATTGTTTTTTTATGCAGCCTGCAATTCGGAGGGGCCTACTGATCATTCTGGGCTGCCAAGGTGAGTACTAGAAAAGTTGCTCATTAAATCTGCTTTGAAAGTGCTGTCATTTCCATAAGAATTTGAGACTTTTTGAGTCCAATGTATTCAAAATGTTTTATTTATTTAAATGTTACTGCTTAAATATTTCTGTATTTTATTAAACATATTTACTATTTGTGAGTATTTTTTATGGAGTGATTGTTTGTAATTTATTGTATGTGTGTTACGATTTTATGCTGTACAGTACTCGGAGCTTTTTGAATCCGCGCTACATAATTAAAGTTGGATTGGATTAAACACTCTGCCCATCTATGTTCTTGCTATATTATGCAAATGAATGGGAAAGATAAGTGGCAGTAAAGGTAGCTCATAACTGCAGTCCCCTTATAGCCGAGTGGTTTCTCTTTATAGGGCTATTTTTGACTGTTATGGACTTTATGGAGAACTGAGCATTCTCCAGCAAATCCTGTGTAACCTCTAGAGGTACAACTGTTATCATTTATAATTATCTTTACAACTGTTAATATTAGACTAATTCCCCCTTGCTGTAATTACTGGGACAGTGTATCAACTAAAGTCTAATAAAGACTGCCTTACTGTACAAATGCTAATATCTTCCTGTGCTGCTGCACTGTGTTTGTACGTAAAAGCAATACACAATATTTCAAAACATGTAACATTTACTTCTTCTGTATTTACAGTACATTTACATGATGACTGATTAGTGAAAAATTTGCGCTTGAATAAAAGCATTTCCCTCACTACCCATGTACTCCAATTGCTGGAGCACGTAATAAGATCATAATCTTTTTTTTTTTATTTTAATGTATACATTTTCTATTCTGGTCCTGCTCCTCATCTCCCCTAGGTGACCACCCAGCCCCTTCACCAACTGTGGCCTTCACTTTCCAGCCCTCCGAAGGGCTGCAGTGTATTGGGCATTATGCTGTAGGCCAGGTAAATGTATCCACTTTTGGTTCTTCCCTGCAGATGACTGCACATTAAGGCTCCAATGTGTGTGCATGCATGCAGCTTGCATGTTGCCATGTGAAGCCATCAGACGTCTGCCATCCCCCTCCAACTTTGCGTGCACTTCACCTTTTTTTTTTTCTCCAATTGTTTAACCAGGAGTAGCACACTAAGCTGAAAGTTTGTTTACAAGTGCTACCTGGGAGCACAGGGAAGTTAAGTGACTTGCTCAGGGTCATACAGTATGCAAGTGGGGGCTGTGGGATTCAAACCCAGGTCTCCAGATCTGCAGCTCAAAGCCTTAAACCACTGCGCTATACTGCCTCCCTTACTACTTATTTACATACTTAGGTAATATAATCCCTCCCCCACTGCTCAGTGGTATTAAAATACGCCCTCCCATTTGTCCATCTGTATGTCAAGCATTTTCTTGAAACCTTCTATATTAGGTGCATCCACCAGCTCCTGTGGTAAAACTATTCCACAACTTAACCACTCTCTGAGTAAAAAAAATGCCCCTCTTTTGTTGGTCTTTACATTGGATTTGTTTATTGTGCCCCCGGTATCATATTCCGTTACTTTCACCTCCACTTGTGGTCACATAAGGGGCAGTGCTGTGGTGAAGCTTGGCTTTGAACCCTATGGAGAATTATATGATTGTGACTTCGCTGCATAAATAATGTAGTAGCAGGTGAATTAAGAATAAAATTCTCTTAAACACATTAATCTTTTGTAATTAACACTATATGGGGGATACATACAGAAGTAAAAAATTACCTCAGTAATCTTCTTTCGTCCAAGGGGGCCTTTAGCATCAGTAACTTTAGCAGTTAGCTAGCTAGGTGCAACTGCCCCAGAGGTGTGCCTTTCAGAGAATTTGTATTTAAATGAGTTTAGGGCTATAGCCAATCAAAAAACAGGAGGGAGAGTGAGCTGCGTGAGAGCTGCTGAAGGCTTCAGAATTTTTTCGAAGGAAAAACGAGGGCACATGCCCCAAAAAGAATCAACAGGATTCAAAAAACATGCAAATGTCCACAAAAATGTGGAAATAGAAACAACAACAACACAAGTTAAACTCATCAATAAGAAACTCCAAATTTGGTAAAAGGTGTGATAAAGAGTCCTTCTCCGACAGGTGAACAGGGCAGGAAGGGTGGGAGCTTACTGATGCTAACTTTAGCAGACTACCAAGCAGTACCAAGTGGGAGGTGGGCAGAGAACCTACTTAGGAAAGAGGCTCTGCAGAACCGCCCTGCCAAATTTGGCATCAGATCTGGTCTGCACATCCACTGTAGTGTTTAACAAAGATGCGCACAGATTTCCAGGTAGCTGATTTGCAGACATCCAGTAGGGGAATGTCCCTTGCTGCTGTCAGCGAGGCTGAAGTGCCCCTAATGGAGTGGGCCCGGACCCCCACTGGAGGTTGGTGCCCAGCTATTTCATAGCAGAAACTAATACAAGAGATCAACCAGAGGGATATGGTTCTCTTGGTAGCTGGTCTTCCCCTGCCTACATCCCTGTAGGTGAGGAACAACTGAGTGGAGGAGCCTCTGGACTGCCTAGTATGCTCTAGGTAGTAGAAGATCGCTCTTTTGACATTCAAGCTGTGGAGCTTTTGCTCGCCAGGCGTGGATCTTTCGGTAAAGAAGACAGGCAGAGTAATGGACTGCTTTAAGTGGAACCCTGAAAGCACCTTTGGCAGACATTTCCTATTTGTCCAGAGCTCAACTTTATCATTGTGAGGGATGATGCAATTTGGCTCAGTGCACAGGGCCTGCAGCTCTGAAATCCTCCTGGCAGAGGTAATGGTCACCAGGAAGACTCTTCCAAGTCACAAACTTGATATGAGCAGTGGACATAGGCTCAAAGGGTGGCTTCATGAACCTGTCTATGCAGAGGTTCAGGCTTCAAGGGGGAACAGACTCCCTGACTGAAGGATGAAGGTGCAAGAGGCCTTTGAAAAACTGTTTAAAAATGGTGTGGGAAAAAAGAACAGGTCACTCACCTGTAACAGTAGTTCTAGGAGTGGTATATGTTGTTCATCCACACTGTCTGGCATTGTCCCTTTCCCTTAAAATCTTGCGGAAGTCTTCAAGCTGGCTCCTCCCACCCACCGGGTGGTAAATACCTCGACTCCGCCCCATGGCGCCAGATCTAGCCGCTGGAAGCCAGGGTTGTGCGCCTAAAGCGGGGAGGTCAGATGGGTGCGTGTGGATGAACAACATATACCACTCCTAGAACTACTGTTACAGGTGAATACCCTGTTCTTCTAGGAGCGTGGATATGTTGTGCATCCACACTGTCTGGCAGACTCTAAGCAGTTCTCCGGGAGGAGGGAGGCAAGGCGCACACCCCCTACTTAGGGAATAGAGATTGGAGAACCGAGGCCCCAAAACCAGCATCCCGACGTGACTCTAGGTCAATGTAGTAATGGGTAATAAAGGTGCTTGCTGACTTCCAGGTAGCGGCCCGACAGATTTCCTGGATAGGGATGTCCCTGGAAGCAGCCACCGAAGCAGCAGTATGACGGGTAGAATGAGCCCTTAGCCCTTTGGGAGGCTCCTTACCCGCCAATTCATAGCACAGACCTATGCATGATGTGATCCATCTCGCAATAGTCCGCGCGGCTGCAGGTCTGCCAGAAGCGGCTTCAGCGTAGGTGACAAACAGCTGGCGAACCTCTCCCCGAATTTCCGCCGTCCTCTCCTTATAATAGGAGAGAGCACGTCTGAGGTCCAGAGTATGGAGCCTATACTCGGCGTCTGAGGTGTAATTAGGGTAATATACTGGCAGGGTCAACACCTGGTTAAGGTGAAACTCTGACACCACCTTGAGAAGAATTTGGGTGGGGCAGGAGGACAACTTTGTCCCTGTGAAAGACCAGATAGGGAGTCCACTGAAGCGCTGGAGCTCCCGTCCTTCTGGCTGGCGTGATAGCCACCAAGAAGGCCGTCTTCCACGACAAGTGCGCAGTGCAGACTTGTGCATGGGTTGAATGGCTTGCCCATGAGCTTTGCCAAAAGCATAAAACATCCCACAGAGGTGGAGGTTCACGCGCGGAGGGATATGTGGTCCAGGCCTTTGAAAAGCGCCCGACCACCTTTTCTGAGCCAACGTCGGCTGACGACCAGCGCCCGGTAAGCCGATATGGCTGCTAGGTGCACCTAAGAGTTCGATGACCGAACCCCCTTTGGAGAGGACCAAAGGTAGTCTAGAATGTTAGCCACCGAGCAGGATAAGGGGTCCAGACCTTTACCCTGACACCAAATGGAAAATCTCTTCCATTTGAAGGCATAACATTTCCTGGTCGATTCTTTTAGAGATGCCTCCACCACGGTGTAGACATCCTCAGAAAGACCCAAAGCCTGGAACTCTAGCCGCTCAGGAACTAGGCCGTGAGGTGCAGGGATTGAAGGTCTGGATGAAGGACCTTCCCCTGGTTCAGAGATATCAGGTCCAGGCGTGTACTGAGCCGCTCCAGGGTCCTGCAGCTGAGGCTGAGGAGATCTGGATACCAGAACTGGCGTGGCCAATCTGGGGCTACCAGGATCACCTTCGCCTTGTCCTTCCTCACCTTGAGTAACACCTTGTGGATCAAGGGAAATGGAGGAAAGGCGTAAAAGAGGCCCGGGGTCCACGGCCTCGAGAAGGCATCCCCCTGCAGCGAGCCCTGCTGAGGGGGGCGGACATGGAACAGCCTCAGCTTGGTGTTCTCCCTGGAGGCAAACAGGTCCACCAACGGTTTGTCCCAACGAGAGAACAGGTAGTAGGCTACCTCTGGATGGAGAGACCACTCGTGGGATGTCTGGCCTAAGCGGCTGACAGCATCCGCCAGTTGGTTCGTGACTCCTGCCACATGGATGGCTAGGAGATCCGCCTCCAGCCGGCTGATGAAGGTCCAGATGCGGAGCGCCTCCTTGCATAGCAGACGGGAGTGCGTGCCGCCCTGTTTGTTGAGGTAGTACATGGTCGTGGTATTGTCCGTCTGGACTTGAACCACTTGACCCCGGAGCTGAGGAGCGAAAGCTGACAGAGCCAGTCTGACTGCCCTGAGCTCCAACAGGTTGATGTGGCATCGGGACTCCTCTGGGGTCCAGAATCCGTGAGCCCTGTATTCCCCATGTGGGCTCCCAGCCCGTGACAGAGCATCGGTCGTGGGGCGACCGGTCGGCTCAGGCGGACAAGCGGGATCCCTTCCAGCAGATGATTCGGGACGGTCCACCATTGTAGGCGTCCCACATCCCCTGGGTGACCGTGACCAGCTGGTCGAAAAGACTCTGGCGCTGAGACCACTGGAGGCGGCTCCACTGGGCCGAGGCATGTGCAGTCTGGCCCAGCGGACCACCGACGCATGCCGCCATGTAGCTCAGGAGGCGCAGGGAAGTCCCGGGCAGGGCGTGAAGTGCCCAACCAGAAATGATTGGGCAAAGGAGAGAACTCCGCCCTGTCCGCTGGGAGCTGAGCTCTGGCTTGGCGAGTCGAGCTCTGCCCGATAAAGCCCATCACCTGAGGAAGTGCGAGTTCCGGTTGGCCTCGTTGATCAGAAGGCCCAAGTGTGAGCAGGTGAGGAGGTCAGGTCCTGGACCTCTCCACCTCTGAAGGAGGATCCGCCAGGAGCCAATCGTCCAGGTAGGGGTAAATACGAACCCCCTGACGCCGAAGATGGGCTGCCACCACTGCAATGCATTTGGTGAAAACCCTTGGGGCCGATGACAGGCCAAAAGGCATGGCTCTGAACTCGTACAGGGTCCCTTCGACCCTGAATCTTCCAGCGGAAAGGAAGATCTGGTGTCATGGGGCAGAGCCGAGGTATTTACCACCCGGGTGGGTGGGAGGAGCCAGCTTGAAGACTTCCGGCAAGATTTAAAGGGGAAAGGGACAATGCCAGACAGTGTGGATGAACAACATATCCATGCTCCTAGAAATGATTTTTCCTTCCCCACTGAAAGGCAGGCCAAAACTGCAGCTAGGTGAAGCTTGAGGGAAGCTGGTTTCAAGCCTGACGCCAGTAAGTGTACTAGGTAGTCTAGTAGCTGAGGGTCTGAAGCTAATAGGGGTTTGACCTTTTTGCTCTTGCACCAGAGGGAAAACCTTTTCCATTTGGCTACATAAGTCTTCTTAGTGTTCATTTTTTTAGCTATCCACAGTATCTTAAGGACCTGTTCAGAGTACTGTGATGATGGAAACTCCAACTCCTCAAGAACCAGGCCTTGAGGTGAAGAGAGTGTATGTCTGCATACTGCACCCCGGTCTAAGGAAGGGACAGCAGGGAGTGAGCTGGATACAGGCGAATGGGCCTGCTGTAGGACATTGAGAGGATGAGAGAGTACCAGGCTTGCCTGGGCCAGTCCGGAGCCACTAGGATCATCGATGCAGGCTGCTATCTGAGTTTCAGCAAAACCTTGAGTATTGGGAAAGAAAGGGAAGAAAAAATTACTCACCTTAGTAATTATGTTTCTTCTATTGGAGTCCTGCTGTATTCTCACTAATGCAGTTAGCCCCAGCCTTTAAACGGCCCCGGAGAACAAAGGGTTAAACTTTCTATGCAGAGCATAGAATGCTGAGCTCGAGCTCGGTTGGTGTCTCTGTCTGTTTCCCTTTGAAATCTAACCGTCAGATCTTTATGAGCAAAAACTAGCTATCCTATGTGGAAATTGTAAAATTTTACTAGCCAACTGGCAACAAAAAGTGTTGGATTCCCAAAGGAAGACTCAAGTCAGGAAACCAAAAACAATTCAAATAAGAACAACAGCAAGATAAACACCCAAACAAAAGGCAGAGGGTGTAAAGGAGCACCCCTGAGGTGCAACACTGCACCTGCCCACCCACTTCCCAAAAAACAGATTCTGAGAGGGGAGGCGGGGGGAGGTCAGAATACAGCAAAACTCCATTAGAAGAAACATAATTACTAAGGTGAGTAATTTTTTCTTCTAACAACATGAAGTCTTGCTGTATTCAGACCAATGCAGACTACCAAGCAGTACCTCCATGGAGGAGGGACATAACCTACTTTGGGAATAGGCTCTGAAGTACTGCTGTACCAAACCGAGCATCACTCCTAACCTGGATATCCAGAGAGTAATGCTTGGTAAAGGTATGGACTGTTTTCCAGGTGGCTGCTTGACAAATTTCTAAAAGAGGAATATCCCTGGCAGCAGCCAGAGAAGCAGTTGTACCTCTTGTAGAGTGAGCCCTCAGGCCTGAGGGTGGAATCTTTCCCAGTTTCTCATAGCAGAATTGTATACAAGACACAATCCACCTGGCAATAGTTCTCTTGGTGGCAGGTTTGCCCTTTCCCACTTCTTCATAAGTGAGGGACTCAAACCTCCGACCCTTGGTACGCTCTATGTAGTAGCTAAGGGCTCTTTTAATATTTAAACTGTGTAGCCTCCTCTCTCCTGAGGAAGAATGATCCGTGAAGTAAACAGGAAGAGACACAGACTGATTCAAGTGGAAATTTGAAACCACTTTGGGCAAGAACCTTCTATTGGTTCTAAGGACCACTTTATTTCTGTGAAAGGAGATAAAATCAGGTTCCACTGACAGGGCTTGCAATTCACTGATACATCTGGCAGAGGTAATGTCTACCAAAAACACAGTTTTCCAAGTAGAGTACTTAAACTCTGCTGAGGACATAGGTTCAAAAGGAGGTTGCATAAGTTGAGCAATGCAAACATTTAAATCCCAGGCAGGGGCAGGGTTTCTAAAGGGAGGATTGGTATGAAGCAATCCCTTAAAAAAATTACAGAATACAGGATGAGATGATAGTGAGGAAGACTTCCCCACTGACAGAAAAGCAGAAACAGCTGACAAGTGTGCCCTGAGAGTAGCTGGTCTGAGGCCTAGGCCATTAAGATGGACCATATAGTCCAGAACTGTAGGCAATTCAGCAGTATCTGGAGAAATATGCTTCTTAGAACACCAAATGCTGAATCTCTTCCATTTGGAGTTATAAGTCTTTCTGGTGGAGGGCTTTCGAGAAGCTTTGAGAATATCCAGAACCCCTGAGACAGATGCAAATCTGCAAACTCTAACTCTTCAAGAACCATGCCTTGAGATTGAGAGACTGAAGATTGGGGAACCAAATCCTCCCCTGAGAGGAGGTTAACAGGTTATAATTCCTGGGAAGAGACAGGTGAAGATGGACTGCTAGGGACAGCAACAGGGGGTACCAGGGCCGTCTGGCCCAGTCTGGAGCAATCAGAATCACTCTGCAAGGTTGTGATCTCATTTTGACTAAAACTTTGAACAGAAGGGGGAAGGGAGGGAAGGCATACAGAAATTTCCCTTCCCAGATCAGAACCAGAGCATCCAGGGGGACTGAGCCCAAGACGCGGGGGGTCTGCAACAAAAGTGAGAAAGTTGGTGATTGTCTGGGGCTGCAAAAAGATCCATCTCTGGAGTGCCCCACCTTGAAAAAAATCACCTTCAATACCAGAGCGTCCAGGGACCATTTGTGATGGCCCTGTGAGATCCTGCTCAGTGCATCTGCTAGCATCTGCTAGCACATTGTCCTTCCCTGGAAGGTGAACTGCTATCAGAGAGATTTGTAGGGAATAAGCCAGGGAACACAACTTCATGGCTTCTGTGCACAAGGCCGTAGATCGAGTGCCTCCCTGCTTGTTGATGTACCACATGGTGGTGGTGTTGTCTGTTCTGACCTGAACCACCTTGTTCTGTACTGACTCAGAGAAAGCTTGCAGGGTCAGAAAAACTGCCCTGAGTTCTAGGAGATTGATATGGAGAAGGGATTCCTGAGGGGACCACAGTCCCTGGGCAGTGAGGGCCCCCAGATGGGCTCCCCAGCCCAGAAGGGAAGCATCCGTGGTAAGGCCCACTGAATGAGACTGAGTGGCAAATAGGACCCCTTGCCTTAAACTGCCCTGATCCTGCCACCATTGAAGGGCTTGGATCAAGGTCCGAGTCACTGGGATCAGTTTGGTAAGGGAGTCCTTCCTCTGAGACCAAAAAGCCCTCAGATGGAACTGAATGTCCCTCATCTGGAATCTTGCCCCTTGGACCACTGCCATAGAAGCTGCCATGTGGCCCAAGAGCTGGAGGAAATGCCTTGCTGGTCGAGATGCCTGAAGGCTGAAGGAAGAGGCTAGTTCTATAAGAACCCTTGCCCTTTCCAGGGGAAGAAAGGCTCTTGCTTTGACCGTATCCAGCTCTGTCCCTATAAAGGTAAGAAGCTGAACAGGCTTGAGAACTTACTTGGAAAGGTTGAGAAGAAATCCTGGAGAAGTGAGCACTTGCTGGGACACTTGCAGGTCTGACTTGACTTGCTCTGGAGACTGGCCCACTATTAGTCAGTCATCCAGATATGGAAAAATGGAAATCTTTTGCCTTCTTAGAAAGGCAACTACTACTGCCAGGCACTTTGTGAAGCTGCCTGGGGCTGAAGTTAGGCCAAAGGGCATTGCTCTGAACTGACAGTGGCCTGAGGGCAACTCGAACCTGAGGTACTTTCTGTGGGAGCACCTGATGGGAATGTGAAAACAGGCATCTTTGAGGTCCAGGGAGGCTAGCCAGTCCCCTGGTCTTAGAGAGGGAAGGATTATTCCCAGAGTTACCATCTTGAACTTTGGTTTTAAAAGATGTTTGTTTAGGTATCTTAGGTCTAGGATGGGTCGAAACTCCCCTGTCTTTTTTGGGGTAAGGAAGTACCTGAAGTACAGACCTTTGCCCCACTGTAGGGTAGGTACTCTATGGCTCTTAAAGCCAGCAAGGATGAAACCTCTGCCTCTAGGGCAAGGGTTTCTGGGAGACCTGCAGGTGGAAAAGATCTGGCTCTCATCTTTGGAAATTTTTTGAAGCTGAGAACCAGTCCCTGGTTTACTACTTCCAGGACCCACTTGTCTGATGTAATAGACATCCAGTCTTGGACGAAGTAAGTCAGCCTGCCCATCAGGGTGTCTACTTGGCAGGGGCCCTGCTCATCCTCCTTCTGCCTCTCCCTCTGAAGAACCCCCTCCGTGAAAGGGGAGAAGAGGCCTGTGTTTGGTAAAAAGGCCTGCCCCTGCCCCTAGACTGCTGCCTTTGAGGAGTTGCCTGCCTTTCTTTGGCCTGAGCACTCCTCTAAGTGGTCTTGTACTCATCCATTTTCTTCATGTAATTCTCTGTCTTCTCCCCAAACAGAGAATTACCCACTACAGGAAAATCCATGGCCTTAGCCAGGGTATCCTGCAAGAGGTTAGTACATCTGAGCCAAGCCATTCTCTGAAGAGCCACAGATGTAGCCATGACTCTTGATGACACATCACTGGAGTCCACAGCAGCATGAAACTGAACTTTAGATGCCTCAATCCCATCTGCAGCCACCTCCTCCAGCTCCTTGGCTAGCTGGGGGGAGGCCTGTTTAGCCAGTGCCAGTACAGCGTTCCACCTGGACTTCTGGTACCTGGCTGTATAGGCCATATAATTTGCCTGCCTGAGTCCCAAGGAAGATACCATTTACTGTTTTTTTGCCATGGCATCAATCTTCCTGGAGTCTTTGGGGGGTGTGAAGCCAAGGGAATGTTTGCCTTATCAAAGGCAGCAGCCTGCACAACCCCAACATGGCTGCATTGCTGATATAAAAACTCTGTATCTGAGCCTGAAAGTGTATACCTCTTGTCCATTCTTCTATCAACAGGAGGTACAGAATTGGGAGACGTCAAGATTTTTTGTGTCTGCTTCCCAAAAGATTTGTGAAGGGGAATAGACAGTCTCCTGGACTCTGGGATGTCCATCATTTCCACAAAATCAGGCTCTTCTTGATCCTCCATTGCCTCCTCCATAGGAAGCTGGAGAGTCTCAGCCACCTTTCTGTAGAACATAAAGTGGGAAGGGGACTCAAAAAGCCTAGGAGGGGATACACTTGAAGGTCCGTTTGGGGAGATGTCCAGTTCAACAGGCACATCCAGACTTTCACCATCATCATCCTCAAACTCCACCTCTGCCCCAAACTCCGGTTCATAAATTTCTTCAGGGGTATAATCGTGAACCGGGGGAACCGACCGAACCGAGCCCCTGCCAAAAGGAGCCGGATAGGTCGGAACCAGGCGAAGCAATTCAACAATCTGAATTGCTCTGGCTATTTCCTTGGCGGTCGGAACATGGGCTTCTGGATCCGAACCGTACGATTTCTCTTTGCGTTTTCTTTTTGTCTGACCCGAACCCTCAGGATCGGCTCTCCTTTTGCCCAAAGAAGTATCGCCCTGGTCAGAGGGCTTCTCGGCCTCCTTTTCCCTCAGTCTACCTAATCTCTTCTCAAGGGTAGATTTGGGAAAGATTTTACAAATTTGGCAGTCTGAATCGAGGTGTTCAAACCCCAGACAATAAACACAGGTGGTGTGGAGATCGGCCTTAGCAAAGGCCTCCCCACACTCACTGCAGTGTTGAAACCCAGTGGGACCGTTTTTTTTCTTGAGTTTCTCAGACATGGCCAACCTAACCAACTTACCCTTTTTTTGGCAACCGCCAGGCAAGACTCCCTTATTGGTTCCTAACCGTGTCACGGGTCTTGGAAAAAAATGTATCAAACACGTTTTTTTTTTTTTTAGAACTGATGAGGACCGGTAACCACACACTAAAGTAAGATACAAGATTCAACAACTGATCAGTTCAGCCGAACCGATCCACACTTTTACAAGTTCCACACAGAAAAACAGTACAAAACCTATCTAGTACTCATGGTACCGCAGACAGAGACTGAACCGACTATGCGGAAAATAAATTCTGGTTAAAAACCGACACTTCAACCGACTTTTGAACCGAGCTGCAGGAGAAATCTCCGGAGCGACTGTTCAGTGAGGCAGAGTAAAGAATCTGATGGTTAGATTTCAAAGGGAAACAGACAGAGACACCAACCGAGCTCGAGCTCAGCATTCTATGCTCTGCATAGAAAGTTTAACCCTTTGTTCTCCGGGGCAATTTAAAGGCTGGGGCTAACTGCATTAGTCAGAATACAGCAAGACTTCATGTTGTTTGAATGCATATAGGAACCTTCCTGACCAGTCCAGGATCAGGGCACCCAGAGGAAGTGTTCCTGGGATTGGGGGCCTGCAACAGTACTGCGGAAGCTGAAAATTGAGGGAAGAGGCAAACAGATTCAAGTCTGGTGTGCCCCACCGCCTAAACACTGTGGCTAGTACTTGCTTGTTCAGGGTCCATTCGCTCTGGCCTTGACTGATGCGATTCACAGCATCCGCCAGGGTACTGGGTTTGCCTTGGAGGTGAATAGCTGAGAGGCTGACTCCCAGGGAGAATGCTAGAGACCAGAGCTTCAGAGCTTCCGAACAGAGTATTCCTGGTCTGATACCACCCTGCTTGTTTATGTAAAACACTGCAGTGGTGTTGTCCGTTCGAATTTGAACTGCCTGTCCTTCTATGCTGGGAGTGAACACCTTGAGAGTTAGAAAGACTGCTCTGAGTTCCAGAAGATTTATGTACAACTGTGACTCTTTGGGAGTCCAGTTGTCGCTTACTGAGGCACTGTCCGGATGTGCTCCGCAGCTCAAGAGGGAGGCATCTGTGGTGATCACTTTTGTAGGAAGTGGAGCTTGGAATGGTACCTCTGCCTGTAAATCTGCAGGGTTCTTCCACCACAGCAGGTTTTAGAGGAAGTGCTCTGACACAGGTATCAACTTTGAAAAGTTGCTGCTTCTCTGAGACCAGCGAGCTCTGAGGTAGGCTTGCAGGAGTCTCATCTTGTACCTGACCCCTGGGACCACTGCAGTCATAGAGCAGGGATTTATTTAACTCTAAAAATTGATTAGCGTTTTGCTCATAAAAGAGCCAAATCTTTGTGAAAATACATAGCTCTTGCCTCACTGTGTTTAACAAACACAGCACTTCTAGAAAATCTATATAAATACTTTCTGTACAGTTAGTATAGTCCCAAGAAAAAAACTGCTAATCAATTATTTAAAACCCTGTAGAAGCCATATGTCCCAGAAGTTTGAGGAAATGTCTGGCTGGTCTTGGCTGTCCCCGGACGAAAGAATCTGCCACTGAAAGGAAACTCTGAATTCTTTCCTGCGGAAAGAAAGCATATCCCCTCTTAGTGTTCAGCTGGGCCCCTATGAAGGTGAGCAACTGGGTGGGTTCCGGGTTAGATTTCTTTAGATTTACCAGGAAACCCAGAGACTCCAGAGTGCATTCTGTGAGGGACTCCTTGACCTGACAAGCAGACTTTGCTACTATGAGCCAGTCGTCCAGATAGGGGTAGAGAGTGACACCCAGTCTCCTGAGGTGTGCTGCTACCACTGCGAGACACTTGGTAAAGACTCTTGGGGCCGAGGACAGACCAAAGGGCACTGCAGTGAACTGATAGTGACCTGAAGGAAGTCTGAACCTGAGAAACGTCCTGTGAGATCTCCTTATGGGTATGTAGACGTAGGCATCCTTTAAGTCGAGGGAGGCTAGCCAGTCTCCCTGCTGTAAGGACTGTATGACCAATGACAGAGTGACCATTTTGAATTTTTTTTTTCAGATGTTTGCTTAAATATCTGAGATCTAAGATAGGTTGCCACTACCCAATTTTCTTTTGTATCAGAAAATACCTAGAGTAGAGGCACTTGCCCTTCTCGTGGGTGGGGACCCTCTCCACTGCTCATAAAGCCAGTAGGTTTTGTACCTCCAATTCCAACAGTGAGATCTGTGTTGGGGACAGAGGTCTTGACACCTGGGTATGCTTGAGGTCTGGCATCTGCTTGAACTGTAGTAGCAGACCTTTCTCCACTATCTCCAGCACCCACCTATCCAATGTAATGAGGGAGCAGTGCTAAAGATAGTGGGAGAGTCTGCCTCACACCAGAAGTGGGAAGGCGACCTGGACACACACACCAGGACTTAGACTGAGAGGCAGATGACTGGGTAGAGGTGGTTCTTCTTTGGCCCCTTCTGCCTCTGCAAGACCCCCTGTACTGACCAAAGTCAGATTGGGGATAGGGACTGTAAGGCCTGGGAACAAAACTTCTACCCCTACCGCCCCTGGGATGGGATCTCTGAGGGGTGGTGGGCTTAGGTTTGGATGAGTGGCTCTGCCAGGAGACCTTGTACTCATCGACTTTTTTCATGTAGTCGGTGGTTCTGTAATTAAACAACATATTTTGATCACAGGGAAAATCCATGGCCCTGTTCTAAGTGAATGTGGTTAGACTGGTTGCTGTAAGCCAGGTGATGCATCTCAGAGAGAGGGCATGGGCCATCGCCCTAGAGGCTGCATACTGTTGTCATCTGCCATGCAGAATTGGTACTTAGTCGCTTCCAGGGCAGTTTTTGACATATCCACCAGCTCCTGCACCATAGAATCTGATCCGTTGCAAGCAATGGCCAGGACAGATTTCCAAAGGGATATCTGACTGTGAACGCCATGCACGAAGAAAGTCTGAGAAGCAGGAAAGCTGTGACATATACTTTCTTTGCTATAAAGTCAATTCTCTTGGGATACTTGTCCGGGGGAGGGGGGACAAGGAGACTCCAGCTTTCTCACAAGCTGCCTGCTGCACTATACTCTCGTGGCTAGGGTGTGCAGACAGGAACTCGGTAACATTTTTAGACAATCCATATTTTCTCACAAGCCGCTTATCAACCCGTTACTGAAGTGGGGTGTTGAAGCACATGGTATTCTTTCTAAATGCATTATAGATAGGGACGACCAGGGTCTTCGGGGTTGAAAGACCTCTCATCCGCCTATAATCTTCGTCTTCATCGACATCCTGGTTGGGCTCCTGCATAGGGAGGTCAAGGGTGTCCAGCATATTTTTTATAAATGTAAACATATAGGAGGAATCCTCCTGGTCACCTGGGGGATCCCCAAGATGAATGTCTGGGAACTCCTGGGGCTCAAGGCCCTCAAAATCCATGTCAGGGGCATCATAAAATTGTTCTCCATCATTTGCGTCACTCTCACAGTGTACAAAAGAGAGAACTGTGAAAGCGTGCGTGCCAGCCCCAGTAAATAGAGGATCATCTTTTGTAGGGTCTGAAACAGTTGGCATGCTTTTTCCATATCTTGCACTGACGGAAGAACCAGTGCAGACTTTGTAAGTATTTTGTTTTTTCTGTATGCTTTAAGCTGCCCGTTGTTTCGCTATTGGCTTTCCCAGGAGCAACGGGAGCATTTTTGTCTTGACAGAGTTCCTTTTTAGCCACTTCATCAGAGGCTTGATCAAGCTTCCTTTTTTCGTCACTTCTATTTATTTTTTTCCCCACTCTGTTTATCCTCCTTACTAACTCCGTCCTCCACTCATTCAGATCCCCTCATGCCTCGCTGCATCTCCCCTTAATGCCCCAGGAGTCTGCCCCTTAGAGGGCAACCAGTCGCTCATGAGACCATTAATACCCTGGATAACCCCCGGCGGGCGAAGGCATCACCCCATCTTCCGCGAACCATGGTGGAGCGGATGGTGCACATTGGAGTCTGCCCCCGAAGACATTTAGAGGACGCGCATGTCGGCTTCTGGAGAGGTCGTCACCTAGGAGTGATGGAGTTGATTTTCCCGTTTTCTGGTGCCCCTTCAGTTGCGGGCACTCAAGGAGAGCCAATTGGGAGCATATGTCAAGATGCAACTCCTCCCAGGGCTCTTGACTGACGTCTGCCCCACGCGTTACTTGTCCCCAACTGCACTGCCAAGCCCAGGTTCACCCAGGAGATGGCAGTATAGCAGCAGGACTAGCACAGAACCCTCCCCAGAGAGGGAGAGCCACCTCTGGGCACTCAATCCCTCTCTCCCCCTGCCGACCCCCGGCGGCCCAAGTCCGATCCTGAACCCGGGTCACTGGCGTGGAGCGAGGCGTGCCGTCCAGTGCCTCAACCCTCAGTGCCACCGGGCTGGCCCTATTACTTTTTAATTTGTGAGGAACTTCATCTTTGGAAGCTTTATTTTTTGGCTAGGGTCTGGAGGGTTCCTCAGAACCCCTGCTTTTTTCAGTAGTACTTTTGGATGGCCCCTCATCGGAACCCTTTGATTTATCCTCAGCCATAATAATCAAAGGTTTGTCTGCTATGTTTGCCAATTTAAGCAAAGCAAACCAGTCCTGGACCTTACGAACTGAGTGCAGGTTTCTGTGAAAATGCCACCGGCCAGTCCTGCCCCAGTTAATTAACTATGTCTATTACTAGTGCCTTTTATTTGTTATTTTTTTTCAGTTGTAGAACTGGGATCTATACCAGTGTCAATCTTAATAGAAACCCAGTAATACTGTGCACAGGTGGCTGCTGGACCCTTACGGACAGTCCTGTGACAGATGATACCATAGGTCCTACTTACATAAATATGGGTTTCTCATAACTGCTAATCTTGAGAGAACCCCCCAGGCACCGTTAAGGTTTGAATTCCGCTGCAGGTGCCTCGCGGTAAAACCCGCGAGGTCTGAGGTAAAAAACAAGGCAACTGTCCCTAATTCGACAGTTCCCAAAAGAATTTGGTCAAAAAACAAAAGAATCATTGAAATTAAGCACCTGTGATAAAATTAACGTTTAAAATGAACAGTTGTGGTAAAAATAAAGTTAAAATAGCGCGATTGCGCTAAAAATTAAAAATTAGCGTGGCACTAACGAAAAAAAACTTTCACTCAGCACACTATTTATTTTTTTTTAAATCTCTTTATGCACCTACCTAACCAGGGCATCTCTTGGGGATCCATGCTCTGCTTCTCGGCTCCACCGCCTGTCTGAACTACCACTCCCGTCGATACATCGGGTTCAGGACCCCAGGCTCTCACGGCCCAAGGAGAGTCTCGCGAGTCCCCAAGTGGAGAGTTGGGAGTTGCGACCGACATTGGGCGTGTGACCGGGGCCACTGACTGTCCCATCGCCTCACCCGGCGGTAGGGGATTTTTCCATGTTTTTCCCCCAATTGGCTGGGAAGTGCAATGCACTCCAGCACGCTGTGTGCTCGCTCCAGAGCACGCCCAGAGGAGCTCCTCCCATCCAGTCTCCTCTAATTCAGGCTCCCGACTGCTGCAAGCCCCCAGTACTACCAGAGGCCACTAGACTGCGGGAGCATGAAAACCCTCCACCCCAGGGAGGGAGGGAGAGCTGTCCTCCGGATGCTCAATCCTTCCCCTCCCCTGCCAACCCCCAGCTTCCCATGCTGCTCCCAAACCCAGGTCACTGGCGTGGCACGAGGTGTGGCGTCCAGCACCTCAACCCTCAGTGCCACCGGGCTGGCTACTCTGCACACTATTAAGAATGAAACATGAGGAAAACTTTACCCAGATAAGTACTAGGAGGCTGTCAACAAGGAAAGTTGAAAGGCACCTCAGGAGCAATGTTGCTCAGTCCAGCGGAGAAAAAATTCTGAAGCCTTCAGCAGCTCTCACTCAGCTCACTCTCCCTCCTGTTTTTACAGCTGCAGATGTTTTGCATGTACAAAAGGGCTAATGTCATGTTTTCTGTCCGTGGAACTGACTGAAGGTGTAAATAGTCTCCTCCGCCTTACCCTCCTCCAAGAAATGTTTTCCACCCTCAAATAAATACGCTTTCATGTTAGTCAATGGTTACAGGGCACTATTTTATTTCTTAAATGGGAGGTACAAAAACTAGAACCTGAGTAGTGGGAGGTAGCATTATTTTTTTGGGGGGTGAGTAAGATCCACCCCCCCATCTCCACCCGAGAATCTCCTAAAGATCCACCCCCACCTTTTTTATTGGTTCATGTGGGAGGGGCATGAGGTGGCTCTATCATGTTGGAACAACTGACTATCAGAGCTGCCTGGGAAGTTCTCTCCCACCCCACCCCACCCCACCCCACCCCCAACTGTTTAACCAGGAGAGACACACTAAGCTGAAGGCTTGTTTACAGGTACAACTTGGGAGCACAGGGAAGTTAAGTGACTTGCTCAGGGTCACACAGTATGCAAGTGGGGGGCTATGGGATTCAAACCCAGGTCTCCAGGTTTGCGGCTCAGAGCCTTAAACCACTGCGCTATTCTGCCTCCCAGGAAATAATTAAGGAGTGCCTGAAACTGCATCAAGGCATATCTCTCCCCCCCCCCATCATGATTTTTTTAAATTTTTTTTAACTCTAAGCATGTCAATATTTGACTATCACAGAATGGGCAAGTTAGGCATAAAAATAAAATAGAAAAAAAAAAAGGATCAAGCAGGTGCCTTTTCCTTTGTTAGATACATGCAGACAGAAGGTCACAAATCCTGTATGACAAGTTCATTATATGGATTTGTAACACGGCTCGGTCTCGCCCGCTGTAATGCAGAGCCAGGATTCGCCGAATGGCCACAGCTGACTGAAACCGAGCGGGTATTAAGCCACAGGTAACACCCGCTCAGTCAGTACCAGCTGTGGCCATGGAGGCACCAGAAGGCAGCCCGCTCCGTCACCGCCAGCCCCGCGGCGCTTGCAGAGTCAAAGATTACCTGTAGCAGTAGCACCAGTTTATTTCCCTTGACTAACCCGATACAGCCAGCAGAATGTCCCATGTTGTTCAGTGGCACATTGCTGAATTGGGCAAAGTGTTAATGCTGGCGGTAGTTTTCTTGAATACAGCGCATTGTAAAGATACCTGCCTGTGTTAGGGTAAATGGCGGTTGCCGACTAAATCAGTTTTAATTAGTGGCGGTCGTGGGCTGGGGACAGGGCAAGGTTTGGCGGTCGCACACGAGGGTTGAAATTGGGGGCATTTCTGACATTCAGGCGTGCCGCTCAACTGCTGTGCATTTCTCGCTGTGCTTTGTATTTTACACTCAAATGTACCCTTTCTCCCCAAAGATACAGTGATGTTCCTCGTCAAGTTAGAGCTATTTCTGGACATCTAAACCTGTGTGTTGAAACTGAACATGTAGTGCACTCTATCATTAAACTGTTTGTACGTTAAGAAAGTGCTGCACTTTCCGGCCATTTGCTGGCGAAACATGAGTGAAGGCATGAAAGTAAATACAGTAGCAAATGGACAAGTGGGTTCCCGTCTAGTTTATCTCCCGTGTCCATGCTGCTGCTTGGTGATGCGGTAACATAGGCTGCGTGGGTTGCGCGGCGGCCTATGTTACAAGAACATTAATCACCTTCAGCGTCGGGCTCTGCTGGGGATTAATGCCCGCTGGGCGGTTGGGACCCCTCGGGCTGCACCCTCGGGCACAACCCCCCCCCCAGCAGGCATTAATCCACCGGCAGAGCACTCCTCTGGCGGTGATTAATGCTTACGTGTTCCATGTAAAACAGAAATTTTGTTACTGTCATGCCTGTAGCATCGTTTGTAGCCAGTAAACTATTATTTACGTAGGTACTGTAAACAACAGGTTTTAATTCAGAAATCCAGTCTTGATAAATTTGTTTTTTTAGCAGTTCTGTAAGATTTATGTCTCTCTGATATAAGAGTGCATAGCATAGAAATGAAAGGGTTTCTGTAATTGATTGTTGTTTGCATGAGAAGTGGGCATGACAGTGGCATGCAAGAGTGAAGTTTAACAATTGTTTTTTTGGCCATTCTGGGACCTGAAGTTTAACAGTGACGTGTGAAGAGAATAAAGTCTTGTGTTTTGTGCATTTGAATAGGTTTAGCGCTTTGAAGTTAAAAGATATAAATATATATACATAGTGGCATGGGCACCTGAAAAGGAAGTAGATACTACTGAAATAAATGTTATTTTGATGATTTATTTATTTATGTGTAAGATTTTAAGTATAGTTCTGCCTAGGTCACAGACACATAAGCTACAAAAAGTACATTTAAGCATGGATGTATTAGTCAAACCTTGTAGTAGCAAAATAAAGCAAGAAAAATAATTTGTGTTTTTTTATTCTTTCAATTGTTTAACCAGGAGTGGCACACTAAGCTGAAAGCTTGTTTACAGGGGCAACCTGGGAGCACATGGAAGTTAAGTGACTTGCTCAGGGTCACCCACTATGCAAGTGGGGGCTCTGGGATTCAAACCCAGATCTCCAGATTTGCAGCTCAGAGCCTTAAACCACTGTGCTACACTGCCTCCCCAGTTATGACAAGTCATCTGTTTTATGATTCATGATGTTGGTGTAGTAAGCAGCAGTACATTGCATCGCAGATGTAAAATGTCAATAAACAGGTCATGCAATAGATGTGCTGAGCAGTTACTGAAGCAAGAAATGTATTTAGGATAGTAAAATATTCCTGTTAGAAAACTGATAAATGTGTGATATTTGCATCTCAATTTCAAGGAGGTCCTTATGGGGTGTTACTGTACAATATAAAGCAGTTATAGTTTTCAAGTTGTCTGAGTAATTGTTTTGCACTACACTGTTACTAAATTTAAATTATTCTATGAAGGAAATTTAAGTTTACGTTACTGTCTGTAAACGTATTTAAAACATTTATTTGTCCTTATAATGTAATGCATTAAATGCCGTTGCTAGGTTAAGTCACATAACAGCAATAGAGATGAAAACAATGGGATGCATAGGAATTTAAAAAAGTATACATCAGCAGGAGTAGTGTCATGACTTCACCAAATTTGTCATAGTTTCACTCCAGACTTTCAACATTACCATTTTTTTACACCTCCTCATAAACAGTACTGCTGTCATTTTTTACATCCTGTTCAAAATGTGTTTTTGTACCTGTGGTGCCAAATGGCACAGTGGCTGTGCAAAATCACCTTTCGGCTAATGAACTGATAGTGTCACTGTTCATGTGGTGGGGTCATAAAAAGCCCATACTGAAAACTTGGGAGTGAAAATACCAAGAAACGCCCAGGGAATTAGGGTTTCTGACCATAGCACCCTGACCTGTAGGGGGTGTGATTTGCGACTGTCAACAGTAATGCTCACGCCATTCCGCCCCTATCTCCACCCAGTAGCCAGTGACAGGTATCGAGGTGTGCCTTTGACTCTTCAGCCCCAAAGTTCACTCCGTTCTCTTATACTATACCCATGTTAGCATATTTCCTTATGGAATGGGGTAAGTGTAAAGTCTGAACACCTCAAGGCACACCCGGATACTTGTCTGTGTCTGCAGGTTAGGGTGAGGTGAAGTGGCTTGAGCGTTATGGGCAATGACCCAAAGACACCTCCCCAATGCCTGTCCATTTCAGCGGGGTGGGCTTGGCGTCACTTCAGTACTTCAGTGCCATTCCTATTCTGCCGGTCTGTCTGTGTCTCTCTCTATCTATATGTCTGTGTAATTATCTATCTTTCTACCAATTGCATGTATCGCTATTTTTACCCATTTGTAAAACAAACCTGCATATCAAATTTGCCTGCACTCTGAGCACATACTTATGAAACTGTGCATATCTGTACTCCACTTCCGCATAGACCTCATACTTTCCTAATATTCCCATTATCACAAGCATAACTGCCTTGCCCTTATCAAAAGCGACCCCCTCTGAAAGTTACTATCACATTTTCTCTACTAACAGTCCATCATTACACCTGACTTCCTGACATCTACACATTGCTTAAATATAACTTACATCACCTCATGAACAAAAACCCATTTCTCTTAAAAAAAAAACAAAAAAAGAATTGTGTAAATAATCCCAAGGCTGAACATATGCCAGCCATTACTTTTTCATGTACTGCCACCTTCTATGCCATCATGGGGATTTGCATATGTTTCCCATGATGCTTTGCATTATTAGGGTTTGTGCAGTTGTGTTTTCTTTAAAATTTGGCTGTCCGGCCAATATCATCCGGGATAACACATACCTCAGTGGCATTCGCTCTGGGGTCCTTTTGTAAACCTATATTGCTTCCTATTCCTTCCATTAAAATGTACACCTCCATACAGCTTCCTAATAATGCGTATGCCTTCCTTAGAACAGAAACTTAAACAAGTCTTACTACTTACAAATCATTATGTTGTTTCTTCATACCTCCTTTACAAATCCACACAACTTCACTAACTTTATTATGCAGCCGTGGTGGATCTGACCAGAATTTGTGTGATTGGCTATGGCCCTAAGCTCATTCGAATACAAATTCTCTTAAGGGCACACCTCCAGGGCAGTTGCACCTAGCCAGCTAACTGCTTAAGTTACTGATATTAAAGGACTCCTGGGGTAAGAAAGAAAAGTTACACAAGAACTTACCGTAATAGTAGATCTACGAGGGGATCTCAGTCATTAAGTCACACTGTAGGAACTTCACTATCGGTGAAGCAGGATCCACACAGAAGATTTTCAGCAGTATAACTGGGGCCACCCACACCGTCAATGTCACCAACCCTATAAAAGCGTCAGCACCCCCACTCCCTCCTCAGTTCTTTCCTCCGGAGACATAGGGAGCACAGCTCTAGCCATGGGGGACTGAAGAGAAAGAGGGGCCCAGACCTATATGAAAGGCTGGATACACCAGTCAGTCAGTTCCAAGACAAGAGCCCCAAGGAGGAGGACGGTGGGAGGAAAAGCAGACCTGATGACTGAGATCCCCTCGAAGATCTACTGTTGCAGTAATTCCTTCTGTGACTGTTCTGTCTTCTTCAGGGGTATCTAAGTCATCAGGTCACACCACAGGAATGAGTCCCAAGCAGTTTCAGGTGCAAACAGACAGTCTGGGAGGAGGACTCAATATTAAGACAGGAGGCCCTGCAGCACAACCCTGCCAAAACCTGCATGAGCTCTTGAGGCAATGTCCAGACTGTAGTGTTTGGTGAAAGTATGGATGGTATTCCAGATGGCAGCCGCACAGATGTCAGCGGCTGAGACCCCTCAGAAACAAGCCACAGAGGTAGCCATGCCTCTTGTGGAATTCCAGACAATTCTTTGCCATACTTGTGGTAGCAGAACACAATGCAATTTGCCAACCATTTGGATAAACCTTACTTAGACACTGAAGCACCCTCTCCACCTGGGGCGAAGGAAACAACTGCTTCAACTTTCTATACTCCTTAGTGCAAAGCAGGTAGTACTTCAAAGCTCTGCGTACATCTAACATATGGAGCAGGGCTTCCCCTGGATTGGCACACTCAGGAAAATAAACAGGAAGGTGGACAAACTGATTGAGTGTAAACTTGGAGACCACCTTAGGAAGAAACATAGGAATTGTGCGCAAAGACACCCTGTCTTTGTGAAAAATCAAATAAGGCTCCTCGCACCAGAGGGCCTGAAGCTCTGAAATTCTTCGAGCAAAACTAATGGCAACTAAAAATAACACTTTTCTAGGCCAGCACCCAGCACAGCAGTTGGAGTTCTGCTTGCGACACCAACGACCCAGGTTCAGGAACGGACTCAAGAGTCGGAGGGCCTGCCGGGGGGAGAAGGATCAAGTGTCCTGTGGACTGTGCTCTTTCCCTGGGGGGAAGGGAAAAGAGTGTCTGGCGTTTTCCAGACCCCTGGCGGAGGCTGGGAGTACCACTGCAGCCAGTGCATTCACCTTAGGGGAGTGGGGCTGTCGCTGGACATCACTGCACGTCCCCGGCCCCAGGATCCAGCAAGCATCAAAAAATGCCGGCCCGGTGGCGTGAGGCTGAGGTGCTGGTGCCTCACCTCGACCCATGCAGCGACCGGGTCGAGGCGGACTCAGGTTGCCGGGGGCAAGAGAGGATCGAGCGTCCGGAAGATGGCTCTCCTCTCCTCTCCTTTCCTGGGGTGGAGGGAGTGGACGGCGTCTCTCAGCAGCAGCCCCTAGTGGAGACTGGACGCGTAGGCTGAAGTGATGCACTGCGGGAAGTAGAGAAAACAGGAAAATCCGCTCAGTGTCCGCTGGATTACTACTCTCCACCCCCCAGATACCCCTGGAACCTCCTCCTCCTCTGCTTCAGCAGTGTCCCCGGGCCCTAGTATGAGTGTGCTGGGGATCCCCTCTACCCCGGTGCCTTCTCCCTCGGAGGAGGAGGGGGACCCGCCCCGCGAAGGATTACATCCAGGATATCTCAGTAGGACCGGCTGTGATGCGAGACTAGAGAGAGGAGTGCTCGAGTGAGAATGGCAGAGGTAAGTCAGAGAGGTCTTGAGAGGACCTGAAGGAGTGGGGGTCACCAGAGCTCGGCGGTGATAAAACAGATGATACAAAAAAAATGACAGCCCCCCAGGACGACGACTTGCCCTGCTATTGTCTCCATGGCATTCCGACATCTGCTGGGGAGGGAGGAGCCCGACCCAGGGGGTTAGCCGGAGCTCGACTACAGTGTTCATTGGGAGGGGGGAGCCCTCCTGGCGGCCACACCAAGGGAGGGTAAGCCTGGGTATGGGGGGATGACTGGTGGGATGGGCCTGACCGCTGAATGGAGGATTGGGTGACTCCGGAACAAAAAAATACCGCTTTCCAAGAGAGGACACGTAACTTACACATCACAATTGGCTCAAAAGAAGACCAGGTCAACTTCTCCAAAACAAAATTCAAATCCCAAGCCGGGACAGGAGAACGGATTGGGGGTTTCAGATGCAGGATGCCCCTTAAAGAGCTAATGTATTAAAACTGAAAAAGCAACATCCTCCAACCCTTACTGGCTTAGCAGTCAGTAATTTGAAGTTGTTGTATAATCACTTTGTGTGGTTATGAATGCCTCAAGCTAGTTTTCAACTTTTTATTTTTGCGAGGAAGTGGTTTTTGTGCCTGACGCCATTCACCATCTAGAGCACCGGAAGTGACGTTGTGGGAGGACATGAATCAGATCTATTTCAAACATTGAAGCTGGTCTGCTGAGGGCACAAACCTCGCCTACAGTGAACCTAAGGTGTGTCATGTATGGTTTCAGCAATACAGCTGCATTTCCCGGTTCCGATTCTCATAGGTTCCCAGTTCACGACTTTGACAGCTGTCCTGCCATCTGATTTGACTGTTGTTTTTTTTAGGAGACGCTGGAAGGTTTGATACCTTTTATTGGACCAACAAATGTCTTGTACAAAGATGGAATTATACACAAGCTTTCGGGGCCTCACAGGTCCCTTCTTCAGGTGAACAGCAAAACTGAGCAACAGCTTATTGGAATGGGTCATGGCTGCCTTGGTCCCCTCTCCTTCTGTACTCCCCATTGAACAGCAGTGTTCTCTCTAAACCCCACAACAGTGGGTGATCGGTGGGTGGCTGCAGTTCACCCCCCCCCAACCCACCGTGAATCAGATAGGACACGAAAGTTGTTTTAATTCCAGCAGTCAGCACATACTGTTATGTTTGCTGTGTGTTGATCAGGCACTGCATTCAAAAAAGAAACAGACTGCGATCCCTGGACTGCCAAAGCAGATCAGCAACTTCACAGTTAAAACAGCAGTCAAAGCCATAGCTCGTTTACTAATTGCTGGCAGCAGTCAGATCCCAGAGCCAGATCCACAGTTCACTGTTACCATTTACTCCTGACATTTACTTTATTCATTGGTTATATATATCAGACTGTTCTCCCAAGTTCCAAACAATGGGCTGGTCCATAAACAAGTTCAAACAGCAGTCTATGCAATAGCTATTCCCAGCATTTACTTTATTATTTGTCAAAAAAAAAAAAAAGTTCCAAACAGTCGGCTGGCTGCTTTGTGAACACACACAGTTTTCACAGGTAGAACAGGATTATTCCGAAAGCCGTTATCTGGTAGAAGCGCCTCGACTCAACTATATGGATGTATGTTTATTTATTGAAATTTATTTCACAAGTTTTCTTTTGAGTTGAGCAGCTAGCCACTTGTTTGGAACTTAGGGGAGTGGTATAACTTTTTTTTAACCAAATTAATGAATAAAATAAATGCTGGGAGTAAATGGTGACACAGTAGTGAACTGTGGAACTGACTGCTGCTAGAAGTTAGTAAACTAGCTACTGCTTAGACTGCTGTTTGAACTTGTTTACGGACCAGCCAGCCCACTGTTTGGAACTTAGCGGAATGGTATGACATTTTTTTATTGTTACAAATAATGAATAAAGTAAATGCGGAGTAACTACTGCTTGAACTGCTGTGCCACTGTTTGGAACTTAGAACGGACATATATATATATATATATATATATATACACATACACACACACACATATATACATACACACACACACACATATATATATATATATATATATACACTTTTTTTTTTATCAATGAATAAAGTAAATGCGGGGAGTAAATGGTGACAGTGAACTGTGAATCTGACTGCTGCTGGAAATTAGCAAATGAGCTACGACTTTGACTGCTGTTTTAACTTTATATTTAACTGTGAAGGTGCTGATCCGCTTGATCAGTCTATGGACTAGAGTCTTGTGTGTGTGTGTGTGTGTGATTTTATCTCCTCGCGTATGTGCACTTCGGATTGGGAGCTTAGCTGTCATTTGTGTGCTTTGAATTGTGGCACTTCATTTACCTGCTACCAGCTTCCCCCCACTACCTCAACACTGCCTTGGCTCTCACCATGCATGTGACACACAGATCATCACAGCAAGTGGCCAAAACTATTGTTCAAATCAAAGTTAAATTTGAGGAGAAATACAGCAATGTTAATCAACATGCAAAATATGAAAAAAAAAGGTGCATATTTCAGAACTCCAGTCAGCACAATCTAACAAATGAAGCTCTGTACACTAGCTCTTTAAAAAAGTTCGGGAGACATCCAGTTGAGCAATCGTGTGGTCACCCACAGGCTTATGAAAGGCAGAAATAGCCAAAAGGGACGGCCCGATGGTGCGGAGGGCTGAGGCGCTGGATGCCATACACTGCGCTATGCCGATGACCCAGGTTTGCAAATGAGCCAGGATCGGCTTGGGGGAGGAGTGGGAGCAGAACTGAGCGGCCACAAGGAAGCTCTCCTCTCCTGGCGAGGGAATCCAGTCACTCCCGCTGCAGGTCTGCCCCCAAGTGGAGGCTCGAGGGTAGTGCAGATGGTGAGCAGCTAGAATAGGGAGGGTGCTGCGGATAGCTGCGTGTGCGTGCCTCCACACGTGCTCGAGCGACTGCAGCAAGGGGAAGGGAGGAAATGTGAAAATGGAGCTGGCAGGTACCATGATGGCCTGGCTGTACGCTGCACAAACCTCCCCCAGATCCTGGATTTCTGTTCCAGGGAAGGGGGGAGTCCATGCGCCTTGCTCCGGACCTGCTGCAGGGAGCAATCAATTGAGGAACACCCGTGGCAGGACATGCCGAGACTGGAGAATGAGCTCTCCGATGGAGGGCAGGAGCCGCCTGCCAGTTCCGCTGATGAAGGAGAAAAAAATACAATAATAAAAAAAAGAACTAGCTGAAAGGTGCACGTTAAGGGAGGAGTACTGGAAACCCGAGTCAGACAGAGAGAGCAGGTAGTCCAGAATGTGGCTCACTGGACAGGTGAAAGGGTCCAGATGATGTTTGGGAGTCCAGATGGCTAACCGCTTCCACTTCATGGCATATGTGACTCAAGTGGTAGGCTTCCGGACAGCCATCAGGATGTCTGCCACCCAGGTAAAGACCCCTTCCGTTGCTTAAGTAGAGGAAACCATATCTGCCGAGGCCAGAATGGAGCTACCAGACTTATGCTGGCCCCCTCCATCTGCAGTTTATTAACACCCTCTGAATGAGAGGAAATGGAGGGAAGACATAGAGGATGCTCCCACTCCAGAAGAGGCACAACATGTCTTGCCAGAAAACTCCAGGGCAGGAGCTGTTCCCTGGACAGGGCCTTTAGGAGAAAGTCATCCAGGTAGAGGAAGACATACAGTCCCTCCCTTCTGAGGGTTGCAGCTACTGCTGCTAAGCACTTGGTAAAGACCCACGACGCAGAGGATAAGCCAAAGGGCAGCTCCTTGAATTGGTAATGCCCACTCTGGAACAGAACATGGAGAAACCTCCGGGTGGGGGAGGAGATGTGCAGGTAGGCGCCCTGCATGTCCAGAGAATAAAGCCAGTTACCTGTCTTGAGAAGAGGCATCAGGCCTGGCAGAGTTACCATCCTGAACTTTCTGTACCAGACATACAGATTGAGGTCTTTTAGGTCTAAAATAAGTCTCAGATCTCCAGTCCTTTTGGGGACCAGGAAGAACCTAGAATAGAACTCCTTTTTTCTCTGTCGCCTGGGTACTGGCTCGATGGACTACTTGCACAGAAGAGACTGTACCTCCTCCCGGAGAACTGACAAATGAGCTGGAAGGTAACTGCAGGGAGGAGGAGGGGTGTCTGGAGGTTGCTCGATCAGTTCCAGAGCGTGACCCCTCTCTATGATCTGCAAAATCCAGGCATCCGAAGTTATGGTTCTCCACTGATTTAAAAGGAGGGAGAACTGACCTCCGACCACCACATCCTGGTCAGTGACAGAAAGAGGGAGGTCTGGCAAGGAGTCAAGCAGAGGCAAATCCAGCCGAGGGGGCTGGTCCCTCATTTTTGGGATGCTTGGCCGCACCTCCTGCATTGAAGGGGGTGGGCAAGGCAGCCAGGGCTCTGCGTTTCCCTTAGGGGAGGGAGGCTGTACCGGGTCTATTAGTCGCTTTGTGAAAAGGAGGACGCTGTCTACCTCTTGGCAGAGTACGGTAGAGAGTGTGGACGGACTTTAGCATCCTGCCTGAGGCCTGCAGATCACTAATCATATCCTGAACATTAGGACCAAACAGCGTAGTGCCATTGAAAGGGGCATTTAGTACCTTCTGCTGAACATCAGCAGCAAAACCTGATACCCTCAACCAGGAGTGCCAACATAGGCATATGCCCATGGCAGCAGCCCTGGAAACAGTGTCAGTCATGTCTTAGAGGGCCCTGAGGAGATGCTTGCTAACATCCTCAGCTGCCTGAAGGCACTGGAGAAACTCCTGCTTCTGTGTACCATATGGGATGGCCTGGGCGGCAGCCTTGCTCTTCTTCCAGTTGGAATTTTGGTACTTCACCATATGAGACAGGTAGTTTGCCATCCTCAAACCCAGAGTGGAGGAAGCATACACCCTCTAACCCCTCGAGGTAAATTCTCCTAGATTCCTTATCCGGGGAGAGGGAACTACGGTGCTTGGACACCTTGGACCTTTCATGGTCTGCCTTAATGACCACTGAGTCCATTTTGGGCTGGGCAGCATAGCAAGAGAACGCTGGGGGGGGGGGGAGGAGCATGATAACATTTATCTGCCCTGCGGGGCATAGCTAACACCATGTCTGGTCTGTGCCAGGCTGCCGTGGCTACATTCTTCCAGGCAGTCAAGATTGGAGGAATGATTTGGGGAGACAGACTGGTATCTCCAGGAAGTCCACCAGCTCTTTCCTGTTAACATCCTCCTCCTCCTCAGTGTGGAAGCCCATAGCTGAGGACAGCTGCTTCATCACATTAAAAAATGTGGGGTCCTCAGAAGGAGACCTAGGAGTATGCTTAACTGAGTCCTCGCTAACAGAGGAAGCAGTGGACCTGTCAGAGACCAGGACCTCTTCCTCATCAGGAAGAATGAGGTCTGGATGGTACTCATCCTCGACATCGACATCTTCTAGATCCAGGTCTGGTGCACCAACAATGGCTTCGGGGTGCTTAACGAAGCCAATGAGTAGGTGTCAATGACGAAGCTGCCGTCGACAACGTCAGCAAGGTGGGCCTATATAAGCCCAACTACTGCACAATCACCGTAGTGAATTTCATCAAAATGTCATTTAGGTCGACAACATTTGTCAACCGGAGTCGACGCACAGGTGTCGACGACCCACCTGCTGGGCCCGAGAACCCAAAAAGCCTGTAGCTCTGGAGGGAGAAGGGTCAGGCCTCGACGGGAGGGCCACTGAAGACAAGCCCATTGCTGACGAAGGAGGGACTGGTGATCTGGAGGTCGACCGCCCTGTGGATTGGGCGGGGATGCTGTCGGTATGGGTCTGGAGGGCACAGAGACCTGGACAGAAGTTTTGCGTGTCGATGCAGCTGCAGTCGACGAGGATCCCCCCCGAAGGAGAAGAGGCCATCGGGGAACGAGATCACCGCCGGGGGGGGAGCAGTCGCAATCTCAATCTTTTCTATGACCCCCCCCCCGAACTTGTCTCAGGCCATGGAGGCCTGGGAGCTCGAAGACCCCGTCAGCGACTGAGAGGCTGAGACCCCAGAGGACCCCTGCCCAGAACTGGCTACCTGTTGATTGATTAAAAAGGTTTTAAAAGCCTTTCTGCATTGCCTGAGGGTTGTCTGGTTAAACTTCTGGCAGAGTTCACAGTCAGCAACTTCGTGGTCAGGCCTAAGACAGCATACACAGAGAGAATGTTCATTTGTGGAGGCAGTCTTCTTTCCACAGCGGCAGCGATGGAAGAGAGAAGTCGAAGCATTAACTCTCGACAAACAAGTTGAAGGAATCTAAAAAAAGAGATTCTTAAAAATAATAGAAGAAAAAGCTGTAGGCAAAAAAGGGTCGAATACCGTATCGGAGCTTCTGCAGAGACCTATGAGAGCAAGTTGACAGCAGGAAAAAAAGGAGGGAACAGGGTCACTCACGTCTTTATAGGGTTGGTGATGTCGATGGCATGGGTGGCCCCAGTTGTACTGCTGAAAATCTTCCGTGTGGATCCTGCTTCTCAGACGATGAAGTTCCTACAGTGTAACCTGATGACTGAGATACCCCAAAGAAAATCAGGACATTACAGGCAGCTGAACTTTCATTTCAGTATACCGATTTTTTTGATTAGAGTTCCTCTTGAGTGTGCACAGCCTACTCTGATTTTGTATTTTATATATGAACCAATCCTTTCATCCCTCAGCACCTTCACCTACTGTGCCTCCTTACCTTGCTCTCGACCACTGAGAGAAGAATTTGCTCCATGATGTCTGCTGCTGATGGCACTGAGTTTTGGATGTGTCCAATCACCACACCAATGGCAACACGGGAGAGTTCATAACTAAGATTTGTGTTCCTGCGGACTAGCTCTATCAACTCAGCTCCTATTGTCTTTGGCACAGAGGTAATCAGTTTGTTTACTTCTGATTTAGCTGGCGAAGAAACTGTTTTCTTTTCATCACCATGACCAGTACGGCTGTGGCTCTCAGATTCCTTTGGCGGTGATGGCGCAATCCTTTTAGTCTGGACTGAGTCTCTGGTGGTGCTAAGTGATGGGGAGTCCTGAATCACATGGCTAGGGGGACTGGTGTCAGCAGGGCGTGGTGCCATGCTGTGCAAACTCCTGCTGGGGAGTGGGGGAAGGGTCTCAACAGAGCTGGAAGTTGCTGTCAGAGTAGACTCAGAAGCAGTAGATCCAGTATACATGGTGTCCAAAGAGGCTGTGCTCACAGAGGAGGCTGAAGAGGCCGACCTGGAGGGGATTTCCACAGAATCTGGAAAATGAAAATGCGTATGTAAATTCTTAGCAGCAGAAAACCAAAGTCGCTGGTTAAGCAAGCCAATTAAGAAGTCTCTTGGGCTATTTAATTTTCACACATTCACAAGCTGCATAGGAGCGTGAAGGCTCTAGTTTCCCCTTGTTCAGTAGTACACAAATGTTTATGGTCTAGGGTCATAATCACAAGGAAGCGGGCATTACAGAAAAAAAGAAACTCTTCTGTTGTCCAGTGGGCTCATCCTGGCAGCGTCATTGTATGCCCAACACTGATACTATCTTGGCAGCCCAGAAAACTAACATGTGACACCACTATAGGACTAATGGTTATCCAGTGGATAACCAGTGTGCTAAAAAAACTGGTTACTCACCTGTAACCATAGTTCTAGGAGTGGTATATGATGTACATCCACACTTCTGGCAGTGTTCCTTTCCCTTTAAGACTTGCCAGACGTCTTGAAACTAGTTCCTCCCACCCACCCGGGTGGTAACTCCCTCGGCACCGCCCCGTGACGGCAAATCTTACCCGCTGGAAGCAAGAATCAGTGTGCCACTTGCCAGAGGAGGTTGGGTGGGTCAATGTGGATGCACATCATATACCACTCCTAGAACTACTGTTACAGGTGAGTAACCTGTTTTTCTAGGGATGTGGATATGATGTACAACTCCACACTTCTGGCAGATTCCTAGCAGGTCTCCTGGGAGGAGTGGGCAAGGCACACACCCCCTACTTAGGAAACAGAGATTCGAAAACTGAGGCCTCAAAACCAGCATCCCGGCGTGACTCAAGGTCGATGTGGTAATGGGATATGAAGATGTGTGCTGACTTCCAGGTGGCAGCCCTGCAGATTTCCTGAAAAGGGATATCCATAGAATACCCAAGTGTAAAGAAGACAAAGTGGCTAACAAGCTCTAGTGTGCACCAAAAATATGAATGAAGCCATAGCTTGGTTCAAAATATAAAAATTGCTTTTATTAGCATAAAACAAAATTCCAGCTAACCCCACCAGTACAAACCACCAATGTTTCACCCACCTGACCGTGAGCTTTGTTCATTCATATTTTTGGTGCACACTAGAGCCTGTCAGCCACTTTGTCTTCTTTACACTTTGGTATTCAATATTTTAAGGGTGCTCCAGGCATGGACTCCCTTAGCCCACTGTTTGCTTCTTTGTTTGGATATCCATGGAAGCAGCCACCCGAGGCAGCAGTATGACAGATATAATGAGCTCTTATCCCTATGGGGGTCTCCCTACCCGCCAACCTATAGCAGAGGTCGATGTAGGATACAATCTACCTGCCAATCATGCACTTAGCTGCCGGTCTGCCAGGTGTGGCTTCAGCATAGGTGACAAATAGCTGGCAAACCTCTCCTCGAACTCCAGCCGTGCGCTCCTTGTAATAGGCAAGCACTAGCCGTAGGTCCAAGTTATGGGGCCTGTGCTCAGCCTCTGAGGTATGATTGGTGAAGAATACCGGGAGATGATGCATCACCTGGTTAAGGTGAAACTCAAGACACAACCTTCGGGATGAACTTCGGGTTGGGGAGAAGACCAGGTAAGGAGACTCCACCGAGAGCGCCTGGAGCTCACCGATTCTTCTGACTGACATGATAGCCACCAGGAAGACGGTCTTCTACGACAGATGAGACATGTCACACCTGTGCATTGATTTGAATGGCTTGCCCATGAGCTTTGCCAACACCAGCAACAAGTCCCAAGGCAGTGGTGGTGGTTCACGCACTGGAGGGGAAATGTGGTCAAGGCCTTTGAAAAAGCACCAGACTACCTTTTCCTGCACCACTGATGGCATACCAGCCCACGTCAAGTATGCTGAGATGGCTGCCAGGTGCACCTTAAGGGTCATCAACTAAAGGCCCGACAGAGAGGGACCAAAGATAGTCAAGGATGCTCGCCACCAGGCAAGATAAGGGGTTGAGCCCCTTGCCCTGGCACCAAATGAAGAACCTCTTCCATTTGAAGGCATAACATTTTCAGGTCGACTCCTTCCGAGAAGCCTTAACCAAAGTGATGACATTTTCAGAGAGACCCAAAGCCTGGAACTCTAGTCGCTCAGGAACCAGGCAGTCAGGTACAGGGATTGAAGGTCTGGATGGAGTACCTTCCTCTGATTGCAAGAGAGCAGGTCTGGGCAGAGAGGTAGATGCCACAAGATCCTGTTGCTGAGGTTGAGGAGACAGGGGGTACCAGAACTGGTGGTGCCAGTCTGGAACCACCAGTATCATACATGCCTTGTCCCTCGTGGCTTTGATTAGCACATTGTAGATCAGCGGAAAGGGAAGGAAAGCATAGAGGAGGCCCGGGGTCCAGTGCCTCGAGAAGGCATCCCCCTGCAGTGTTCCCTACTGAGGGGGGTGGGCACAATACAGCCTCAGCTTTGTGTTCTCCCTAGAGGCAAACAGGTCCACCAGAGGGGTGCCCGATCAGGACAACAGGCTGTGTACTACCTCCCGATGGAGAGACCACTCATGAGACGCCTTGCCCACACGGCTGAGGGTGTCCGTCAGCTGGCTGGAGACGCCAGCAAGATGGATGGCCAGGAGATCAGCGTCCAGGCTGAGAACAAGGGTCCCAATGCAGACAGCGTCCTTGCACAGAGGTAGGGAGTGCATCCCGTCCTGTCTGTTGAGATAGTACATGGTCTTGGTGTTGTCCACCTGGACCTGAACCTGAATGTGCAGCGCAAAGGCTGTCAGAGCCAGCCAAACTGCCCAAAGTTCCAGCAGGTTGATATGACATCAGGACTCCTTGGTGGTGCACAGCCCATAGACTCTGTGTTCCCCTAGATGGACACCCCAGTCAATCAGGGAGGTACTGGTCATGATAGTGACCTTCGTCCCCAGGTGGACAAACGAGATCTCTTCCTGCAGATGTTCTGGAACTAAGCACCACTGGAGGGCATCCCACATCGGCTGGGTCACAGAGACCGGCTGGTTAGAGAGGCCTTAGCGCCGAGACCATTGGCAGGCAAGCTCCATTGCAGACAGTACATTCTCCACCGGGTCCAACAGACCACACTGGTGCATGCTGCCATGTATCCCAAGAGGTGCAGGAAGTCCCGAGCAGGGCACAACTGCCCAACCTGAAATGATCGTGCAAAGGAGGAGCGAGCCTCTGTCCGATCCGCCAAAAGTCAAGCCCTGGTTCTGCAAGAGTCAAGCTCCCCCGATCACCTGCGATGGTATGAGTTCTGACTTGGCCTCACTGACCAGGAGACCAAGGGACAAGTAGGTCTGGAGAGCCAGATCCCTGCACTGCTCCACCCCCTCCCTGGATGGACCCACTATGAGTCAGTCATCCAGGTAGTGGCACACCCAGACCACACGGTGCCTCAAGTAGGCTGCCACCCACTGCAACGCATTTAGTGAAGACACTGTGAGCCGAGGATAGTCCAAAGAGCATGGCCTGGAATTTACAGAGCATCCCCTCCACACAGAACTGGAAGGACAAATGGTGGGACAGACGGATTGGCATATGGAAGAATGTGTCCTGAAGATCCAGAGAGCAAAACCACATGCTCTGTTCCAGAGATGTTATAATCTGAGACAGAATGACCATCCTGAAAGTGCACGACTGAAGGAAGTTGTTCAGGTCGTGCAGATCTAAGATGGGGCGCCAGCCCCCTGTCCGTTTCGGCACCAGAAAGTACCTGGAGACACACTCTGGGTGTACTGGAGGGTCCGGGACAGTTTCTGGAGGAGTTGTGAGATGTCTTCCTGAAGGGTTGACAGCATGTCGGTGGATACCATGTCCTCCCGTGGGGCACTGTAGTCGAGGCACAGTTCAGGAAGTACAGGAAAACCAGGAGCAGTCGTAAAATTCACAAGTAACGTTTTATTATCAATAACAGTAAAATAAAAAAAATTAAATTGTTCAATAGAACTATTAACAAAGGCAGGACAAACAGAGGAAACAAAGTCCTTCATCTGAGGGTTACTTTTCAATTCCAAGTCTCAGTCTCTCACTCTCTCTAGCAAAGGCATTGCTGCTCTTTTTAAAAGTCTTTGCCTGGGAACTTGTTAAGAGATATCCTGCTTCTCACAAAATGTTCTTGCCAGTTTCTTTGCAGAGCAGGCTTGCAAATAGAACAATGTCTAGAGCTACCCCCCTGCTGACAGCTCTGCAAAAGAGTTTGCAAGCAAGCCTGCGAGGAGCTCAAACTGCATTTCAGGTTAACCCCCTAAATTCCAAATAGCTTTTTGCAATCATTTCAGCAGTATAACTATATACATTTTCAAACAAAGGGATCCCAGTATCATTTGCAGTTTCATACAAAGATTTACATATATTTTTACAACTGCAGATACGCAAGGGGAAGAAGAGACAAAAACAGCAAGTGAAGGCAGAGCGATAGCAAGAGGCGGATAATTGCGAGACTGTCACAGTGATCAGTTCCTAGGTCTCACAAGAACATTTGGTTGCGCAACAAAACAGACAAGAGACAGAAAAGGAGAGAAGAGAATAGATCCTTGTGTTTAACTCTTTTTGCATAGCAAATGGAACAGGGCCTTATTCAGCCCTGTCACAGGCTTGGCAAGGCGGGTAAGCCTCGATCTGCAGAGGCAGATTCTGACCATCCACCTTAAGGACCCACCTGTCCGTGGTGACAGTGGACCAGGTGGAAAGAAGTGGTGGAGCCAGCTCCCACAAGAGGACCCAGAGGAGTCAGGATGGGCATGGGGGAGGCACCCCCCATCCCATCACTGGGTAGGCCTGGAGGCGGAGGAGGAGGAACCAGCTAAGGAAGTAACAGGGCCTCATTCTCCTGGTTTCTGGACGAACTAAGCAACCGACATCGGCCGGGGACGCCAAGCCTGGGTCTGCTGCCCATCTGGGGGCTGGGACAGCTTGGCCGCAAGGGCAGAGAGGGGCTGAAAGGGTTTCTTCCATTGAGGCTTAGCACCCTTGGGATCCCTCTAGGAAGAGGTCACAGAGTCCAGGGTGGCAATGGATTTCTCAGTGCGAGTGTCCTTCGACCCCCCGGCTCAAACAAGTCGGTGCCCAAGAAGGGGACATCTGCCTACTTGTGCTGGGTATTGACCGTAATATTCAGGATCCTCAGCCAAGCCTTGCAGCGCAGCGTAGCAGCCATGGACCAGGCGCAAGAGTCGTCAAAGGCCATCTGGAGTTTCTGCTTAGCTACAGTTCGGCCCTGGTCCTGGACTTGCTTGACCATAGACTGTAAGTCAACTGGGAGCTAGTGAAGCCCCTCATTGAGCATGCCTAAAACGGCATGAGTGAAGTGGGCCATCAAAGAGGCAGTACAGACCTTTTTGGCCATATGGTCTAATTTCTTGGATTCCTTGTCAGAAGGCTTGTCCATGTCCCCGACATTGGTCAAGCACCAAAAGACCGAGTTGGAAACCAGACCCTCTGATGAGGGGTATTCAGTGAAGCCTGACAGAGAACTGCATACTTGCAGACCATCCGAGCCAGTGGCACAGGACAAGAGGCAGGATGCTGCCAAAGTTCCAGAGTGAGGCCAAGAATAGCCTCGGTGACCAGGAATGCCTCCCAAGGGGAGTCACCCTGGTCGAGGAGCTCGGTCAGTGGGTACTTAGCTTGTTTCTGGATGGGCTCCATCTGTTGACCCGTCAACTCTGAGATCAGCCGGAGAAGGCACACGAAAGAAGTGAGGCCATGCTCCGCTGACAAATCCTCGCCCCACTCAGCGTCCAACAGTTGGGAGTGTAGAGAGGAGCCCTCCGACTTCAAGGATTCATCAAAATATGGTCGACCGCCAGAGTCCCCGCTGATCCTACGGGCTCTACTGGGAGTCACGGTGACTGACAGTTGCCGAGGAAGCCTGGAAGCAGTGTGGGCATCCTTAGGGGGCGGATCCACTGGCAGCTGTTTGAGTCATGGCTCCACCTGAATAAGTGGAGAGGCTGGAACAAGCCGAGCTGGAGCTGGCCAAGATGAGGTAGGTTGAGGCCAGGGTGGCGGGAGCCACTGAAGAGCGGGGTGGGGGCACCTTAACCCCAGTAAACATGAGCTGATGCCACATGAGCTCCTCGTAGTGCTGACACATTTTGCGACAGAACTTCTCCTCGTCTGAGGAGGAAGAAGAGGAGCAATAGTGGCAGCGCTACTTGCCCAAGTGCAGAGAGCAGGAACGCAAATGTCAGCATGGGTTGCTCGATTTTCGGCTTTGGGTCCGAGACCTCATCCAAGACTGATGGGGATACCGATGGTGAGACTCAGAGGGAGTTGGCGAAAGCCGAGGAACCTCCTGGATAATTGGATCTTGAGGGTTGAGGACCGGATCAGCTGGCTGGTCCAACACACCCTGTGAGGTAAGAGGCAGGATCGAAGCCCGAGAGAGAGAGAGAGAGAGAGAGAGAGAGAGAGAGGTGTCAGCCTCATCTCTGACAACGTGTCTACTGGATCAAGAAAAATCTTGGCAGGTTGGCTGACAGGCGTCTTGACCAACTGGCCCGACAGGCAGACCATGGTGCGAAGGATCGACCATAGCAGAAACCTCTAGAGAACGGCGGGAATCAGAGATCTGAGAGCACTCACGATCCCTTGATCGACAGCAAGACTCTTTTTAGTCTCTTTCATCGAAGATTTCGATTCTGTGCCCTTAGAAGGGCCCTGCCCAAAAGTGGGAAGGGACTGGCACAACGGCCAAAGTCAAAAAGGCATGCTCCGTGGCTTGTGCGCAGCCTCTTCAAAACCTGCAAATTGTTCAGCTGACCCTGCAGCTCTGGAGACCACCTAACAGGCATCCTTTGAGTGAACGGGGGGATTCTGTTCATCAGGGCACCCTAAGAGAAGCCGAGCGTGCAGGTCTTCCAATGTTGTAGGATGCAAAGTGCAACAGAGGCCACATGCCTGGGGATCATGTTCGTGGCCCAGGCAGTAAACGCATGAGGTGTGCGAGCCCGTCTGAAACATCTTCTGCCCGCATTCCCACTTTATAAATCCTGGTGCTGACTTTATGAGTCGTCCATAGTGGAGATGGAGAATCATCTGAAGACGAAGACGTTTTCTGCAATATTCGCAAAGTACTGAAGCAAAGGGCCTACTCAGTATGGATAGCAGTAAGGAGGGAACCTTCTTCTTCCAGCGGAAAGGAAGATCTGGCATCATGGGGCAGTAACAAGGGAGTTACCACCTGGGTGGGTGGGAGGAGCCAGTTTAAAGATGTCCGGCAAGTATTAAATAGAAAGGAACACTGCCAGAAGTGTGCAGTTGTACATCATATCCATGTCCCTAGAATAAGTAGTCTACCATAAAAATAAGAATGTCCAAAACTGGTTTGTCCACTACTATATGATTTTCACTAGCCCTCCTATTGGCCTCTATGCACTATGCCTATATGCCATGTAGGCAAACCTAAGTCAAGTAGCAGTGCATAGGGGGTCCCGCGGACCATTGCAGCAGGTACTACAGGGGCACGCAACCCTTCTGCATCTGATACTCCAGCTGGTTGCACTGCTATGCGTGTGGATGGTCTGGTGGAGTGTCAGGGGTCTTCCTGCATGCCACACCATTCACTACGGCATGAAGGGCTGGGCGAGGGGAACGCAGGCTATGCGGGCAGGTACCCTGCTGTAGCCGCTACACACTCCCCATATAGCACACCCGTGGGCTACAGTGGGACTTCAACCCCACCTGCCATTGCCTTCCCAGCTCTCTAGTCAGGCAGGGGGTGACCATTTGGGCACCCGCCCATTCAGTTAAAAGTCACGGGACTTGCACTGTCCCACAGTCCCCTCCTCCACAGGAGCCGGGGATCCACTTGCGAACCGGGACAGGCATCCAAATGGATGCTCGCCTATGACCACTGATCCACTCCCATGCACTAACACGTCTGGGGGCAGGGCCACGGATAGGCGCCCTGCAGAGGCCAGCAATCATGAATGCTTGCTATCATGCACCTGTCCCTGGGTGCAGAGGGTGCATACCCAGCCCACAATAGTGCAAGCTCCCCACTGGAAGCATACATCTTGCTCTAACATTCATGTGAAAAACAGCAGGCCTGTCACTGCCTTTCTATTCTATTGGTGTGAAGTAATGCCTCTGGCTCTACTTTTGCTACAATAGTGCTCCATGTGGGATGACATAGTACACACCTTCTTTCTCTCCATCCCTATAAGAAGTGTCACCAAGCCACACTGCAGACAATAAGGTAGTATCCCAACTTTCACAGCCCTGTTCTGAGAATACCTATTTGTCTGCCAGAAAATTATTAAACCAATCAATCACCCACTCTGCTGAAGGAAGCACAAATTACTTACCGTAATAATAATGTTTCTTCCAAGTGATCTCCCAGCATGATTAGACATATGCAGTCAGCCCAGAATCTCTGACTGCCTCGGAGCTGTAATGATGTCATGTGGAATGTATGTAAATAGTGGAAATAGAACGCTGTTCAAACTGCTGCCTCTAGATGGACTGTGTTCCAACAGTCACATAAATTTTTGTAGTTAAAAATACTAGACTACCTGAACTAATACATTCTAATCCAGAACAACAATAATACCCACCTCATGGTAATGAGGACTGATTACCAAAAGCAGGACAAAGGAACTGCAAAGGAAGAGGTAGCCCCCCCTACTCACCCATGTGTGAGTAAAGAACAGTAAGTTAAGCCAATGATTAAAGGCAACACTACAATCCTAATAAAAATATTGCTGAACTTGACTCCGGTTCTGGAAGGGGAGGTAGGGTGGTAGGTCTAATCACACTGGGAGATCCCCTGAAGAGATACTGTTAGTGTGGTAAGTCATTTTTTCTTCAAACCCCAGGAATCTCTCAGTATGATTAGACATATGCAGACTACCAAGCTGTGTCTTGGGAGGAGGATCCAGAACATATTTAGGAAAAAGGTTCTGCAATACTGCAGCACCAAACCTTGCATCACTTCTAGACTGGACATCCAGGCAGCAGTGCTTTGTGAAGGTGTGGACTGTACTTCAGGTAGTTGCCTTAAAGATTTCCAACATGGGAAAGTCCCTTGCAGCTGCCACAGAGGCAGCAGTTCCATAAGTGGAATGTGCCCCGAGGCCCTGAGGTGGCCGTTTCTCAGCTTTACTGTAACAGAATTGGATGCAGGACACCATCCAGCGTGCAATTGATCACTTTGAGGCAGGCTTGCCTTTTCCCACTTCACCATAAATGATAAAAAAAAATTACTCACCTTAGTAATGTTGTTTCCTCTAATGGAGTCTTGCTGTATTCTGACTATTGCAGTTAGGTCCTGCTTTTCAACTGCCCCGGAGAACAAAGAGTTAGCTTTCCATGGCCAGCATGGAACGTTCAGCGCGAGCTCGGTTGAAGCCTCTGTCTGCTGCTGTTTAAACTCCAACAGTCAGATCTTTACGAGCAATACTCACTAGAAGTTCTGTGTGGAAACTGTAAGACTCACACTAGCCAACTGGCAACTAAATTTACTAAAAAGGGTTTTTGGTTTCAAAGCAAAGACTCAAGTCAGAAACCCAAAAAACAAAACACAACACACACCAAAATAAAGGAGGGTAAAAGGGCACCTCTAGGGTACCAACACTGTTCCTGCCACCCATCCCAAAACCAGGTTCTGAGAGGAGGCGGGGGTGGAGAGTCAGAATACAGCAAGACTCCATTAGAAGAAACAACATTACTAAGGTGAGTAATTGTTTCTTCAAACAACATGAAGTCTTGCTGTATTCTGACTATTGCAGACTACCAAGCAGTACCTCCATGGAGGAAGGACAGAATCTACTTTAGGAATAGGGTCTGAAGTACTGCTGTGCCAAACCGAGCATCACTCCTAGCCTGGATATCCAGAGAGTAATGCTTGGTGAATGTATGGACTGTTTTCCAGGTGGCTGCTTGACAAATTTATAAGATAGGAATATCCCTGGCAGCAGCCAGGGAAGCAGCTGTACCTCTAGTAGAGTGAGCCCTCAGGCTTGAGGGTGGTGTTCTACCCAGTTTTTCATAGCAGAATTGTATACAAGAGACAATCCACCTGGCAATAGATCTTTTAGTGGCAGGTTTGCCCTTATCGACCTCTCCATATGTGAGGAACAACTGGAGGGACTCAAACCTGTGACCCTTGGTGCGCGCTATCTAGTGGCTGAGGGCCCTTTTAACATCCAAACTGTGCAACCTCCTCTCTCCAGAGGAGGAATGGTCAGTGAAGAAAACAGGGAGAGACACAGACTGATTAAGGTGGAAATCTGAAACCACCTTAGGCAAAACTTCCTGTTAGTTCTTAGGACCACTTTATCTCTATGGAAAGAGATGAAATCAGGCTCCACTGACAGGGCTTGCAATTCACTGATACGCCTGGCAGAGGTAATGGCTACCAAAACACAGTTTTCCAAGTCAAGTACTTAAGCCTGCAGAGGACAAAGGCTCAAGAATGGTTGCATAAGCTGAGAATGCAAACATTAAGGTCCCAAGCAGGAGCAGGGTCCCTAAAGGTGGATTGGTGTGCAGCAATCCTTGAAGAACTTACAAAACACAGGATGGGCTGACAGAGAGGGCTTGCCCACTGACAAGAAGGCAGAAACAGCTGCCAGATGCACTTTAGTGTAGCTGGCCTAAGTCCCAAGCCATTAAGATGAACCATATAGTCCAGGACTGTAGGCAACCCAGCAGATTCTGGAGAAATATGCTTATTAGAGCACCAAATAGTGAACCTTTTCCATTTGGAGTTGTGAGTCTTTCTGGTGGAAGGCTTTCGAGAAGTCTTAAGGATATCCAGAACCCCTTGAGAAAGGTGTAGATCAGCAACCTCTAACTCTTCAACAGCCATGCCTTGAGATAGAGAGATTTGAGGTTCGGATACCAAATCCTCCCCTGAGAGGATGTCAACAGGTTGTAATTCCTGGGAAGAGACAGGGGAATGTGGACTGTTAAGGACAGCAACAGTGGGTACCAGGGCTGTCTGGCCCAGTCTGGAGCAATCAGAATCAGTTTGCATGGTTGAGACCTGATCTTGACTATCACTTTGAACAGGAGAGGGAAGGGGGGAAAAGCATACAGGAACTTCCCTTCCCAATTCAGAATCAGAGCATCCAGGGGGACTGAGCCCAAGACTGGGGGTCTGCAACAAAAGAGAGGAAGTTGGTGATTGTCTGGGGCTGCAAAAAGATCTATCTCTGGAGTGCCTCATCTCAGAAAATCACTTCCAAAACTAGGGATCTAGGGTCCATTCGTGATGGCCTGGAATATCCTGCTGAGAGCATCTGCTAGGACATTGTTCTTCCCTGGGAGGTGAACTGCTATCAGAGAGGTTTCCAGGGAATAGGCCAGAGACCACAACTTCATTGCTTATGTGCACAAGGCCGTAGACCAAGTGCCTCCTTGCTTGTTGATGTACCACATTGTGGTGGTATTGTCTGTTCTGATCTGGACCACCTTGTTCTGTACAGATTTGGAAAAGGCTTGCAGTGCCAGAAACACTGCTCTGAGTTCCAAGAGATTGATGTGAAGCAGAGATTCTTGAGGTGACCACAGCCCTTGGGTGGTAAGATCCCCCTGGTGGGCTCCCCAGCCCAGCAGGGAGGAATCTGTGGTGAGTATCACTGAATGAGACTGAGTGACAAAAGGAACTCCCTGTCTCAAATTGTCCTGATCCTGCCACCATTGCAAAGCCTGGATCAGGGTTCGAGTCACTGGCACTAGTTTGGTAAGAGAATCCTTTCTTGGGACCAGAAGGCTCTGAAGTGGAACTGAATGTCCCTCATCTGGAATCTTGCCCCCTGGACCACTGCTGTAGAGGCTGCCATGTGGCCCAGGAGCTGCAAGAAATGCCTTGCTGGTCGAGACACCTGAAGGGTGAATGAAGAGCCAGTTCTATAAGGGTCCTTGCCCTGTCCAGGAAGGAAGGCTTTTGTTTTATTGTATCCAGCTCTGCCCTATAAAGGTGAGGAGCTGTACTGGCTCGAGAACTGACTTTGGAAGGTTGAGGAGGAATCCTAAGGAAGTGAGCACTTGCTGAGTAATTTGCAGATGTGACTTGACTTGGTCTGGAGACTGACCCACTATGAGCCAATCGTCCAGGTATGGAAAGATGGAGATCTTTTTTCTCCTTAGGAAAGCAACCACTACTGCCAGGCACTTGTGAACACCCTTGGGGCTGATGTTAGGCCAAAGGGCATTGCTCTGAATTGATAGTGGCCTGAGGGCAACTCGAACCTGAGGTACTCTCTGTGGGAGCACTTGATGGGAATGTGAAAATAGGCATCTCTGAGGTCCAGGGAGGCTAGCCAGTCCTCATGCTTAGAGAGGGCAGAATTATTCCCAGAGTCACCATTTTGAATTTTGGTTTTAAAAGGTGCTTGTTCAGATATCTTAGATCCAGGATGGGTCGCCATTCTCCTGTCTTTTGGGGGTTAGGAAGTACCTGGAGTACAATCCTTTGCCCCTGTGTAGGGTAGGAACCCTTTCTATGGCTCTGAGAGCCAGAAGGGAAGAAACCTCTGCCTCTAGGGCAAGGGTCTCTGATGGATTTGCAGGTGGAAGGGATCTGGTTCTCATCTTGGGAAATTTTTTGAAGCTGAGAACCAGTCCCTGGCTTACTACTTCCAGGACCACTTGTCTGATGTCAGAGACTTCCAGTCCTGGACAAAGTAAGCCAGACTGCCCCCTACAGGTACTGGAGAATCGGCCCGGGCAGACCCATCAGGGTGTCTGCTTGGCAGGGGCTTTAGGCTGAGGGGTGGAAGCAGGCCTGCTCATTTCCCATCTGCCTCTCCCTCTGAAGAACCCCCTCTAAGAATAAGCAGAAGAGGAGGCCTGGGCTTGGTAAAAAGGCCTTTGAAAGGGCATGCCCCTGCCCCGGAATGCTGTCTCTGAGGAGTGGCTTGCCTTTCTTTGGCCTGAGCACTCCTGTATGTGGTCCTGTACTCGTCCATCTTCTTCATGTAGTTCTCTGTCTGCTCCCCAAACAGAGAACTACCAATGACAGGGAAATCCATGTCCATAGCCTGGGTATCCTGTGATAGGCTAGTACATCTGAGCCAAGCCAGCCTCCGAAGGGCCACAGATATAGCCATGACTCTAGATGAAACATCATTAGAGTCCACAGCAGCATGAAATTGCACCTTGGATGCCTCAATCCCATCCGCAGCCACCTGCTTCAGCTCCTTGGCAAGCTGGTCAGGGGCCTGTTTAGCCAGGGCCAGCACAGTGTCCCACCTGGACTTCTGGTATCTAGCTGTGCAGGCCACATAGTTAGCCTGCCTGAGTCCCAAAGATGCTGCCATGTACTGCCTTTTTGCCATGGCATCAATCCTCCTGGAGTCCTTATCTGGGGTGTGTGAAGCCAAGGGAATATTTGCCTTATCACAGGCAGCAGCCTGCACTACCCCAACATGGCTACATTGCTGGGAAAGGAACTTCGTGTCCGAGCCTGAAAGGGTATACCTCTTGTCCATTCTTCTGTCCACAGGAGGTATGGAATTAGGAGTCTTTAGAATTTTAAATGCCTGTTTCCCAAAAGATTTATGGAGGGGAATAGACAATCTCCTGGACTCTGGGATGTCCATCATCTCAACAAAATCAGGCTCCTCCTGATCCTCTACTGCTTCTTCCATTGGAAGCTGGAGGGTTTCAGCCACTTTCTTGTAAAACAAAGTGGGAAGGGGACTCAGAAAGCCTAGGAGGAGAAACACCTGAAGGTCTGTCTGGGGAGATGTCCGGGTCAATAGGCACATCCAGACTTTCAGAATCATCATTATCCTCATACTCTCCCTCCTCCTCCTCCGGTTCATAAAATTCTTCTAACATATAATCCGGAACCGGGGGAACTGACTAAATCGAGCCCCTGACAGATGGTGCCGGTTCGGCCGGAACCGAAGTTAGCGACTGAACTATCCTTATCGCTTTGGCTATTTCATCAGCAGTCGGAGAAAGAATTTGTGGATCTGAACCGGATGATTTTTCCCTTCTCTTTCTTTTAACCGGAACCGACTCCTCAGAATCGGCTCTCCTTTTGCCCGAAGAAGTTTCGCCCTGGTCAGAGGGCACTCCTTCTGGTTCGGTCGGAACCGAAACAGGCTGGCCATCTGGGTCAGCGGACTTCTCGGCCTCCCTTTCCCTCAGTCTACCTACTTTCTTATCCAGGGTAGCTCTGGGAAAACATTTACAAATTTGGCTGTCTGAATCGAGGTGGTCAAACCCCAGACAATAAACACAGGTGGTGTGGGGATCAGCCTTAGCAAAGGCTTCCCCACACACACTACAGTGTTGAAACCCAGTGGGCCCGGTTTTTTTCTTGGGTTTCTCAGACATGGCCAATCCTATCCAAAACTTACCCTTTTTTCGGCAATCCGCCAGGCAAGACACCCCTATCGGTTCCTAACCGTGTTACGGGTCTTGGAAAAAAACATAATTAAATCCGTTTTTTTTAGAACCGATACGGACCGGTTACCACGCTCTAATAAATTCAAAAGTTTTTTTAAAACCAATCTGATTGGTTCAAACTGAACCGATCCAATGTTTACAAGTTCCACACAGAAACTAAGTGCAAAACCTATCTAGTACTCACGGTACCACAGACAGAGACTTAAACCGACAGGTTCAGCAGCAGAAATTCGGTAGAAACTGAGCGAAAAAACAACACTTTAACCGACTTTTTTTGAACCGGGCAAAGGAGAACTCTCCGGAGTGACTGTTCAGTGAGGCGGAGTAAAGAATCTGACGGTTGGAGTTTAAACAACAGCAGACAGAGGCTTCAACCGAGCTCGCGCTGAATGTTCCATGCTGGCCATGGAAAGTTAACTCTTTGTTCTCCGGGGCAGTTGAAAGGCAGGACCTAACTGCAATAGTCAGAATACAGCAAGACTTCATGTTGTTTGAAGAGGAGGGTAGGCGAAATAGTAGAGGAATAGGATAGAATTGTGGGGGGGTGGGAGGAACAGGGAAGAGGGTTCCTCCTCAAAATATCATTTTGGGGATTTCAAATTTGAATTTCTCAGGCAAAACTGAAAACAAGATGGTATCCATACGAAGAAGGATGTTCCTAAAACGAAAGAGAATAATGTCATACGAAAAAAAAATGTTTTTTCATTTCATATAGCTATTTTTTAGTGTTTACTGAGCATGCTCAGAAAATGGAAATTACATACCTACAGTAATTCTGATCTTTCTGTGTATCTTCACCATTCATCACCTTTGGGTACTTGGCTGGAGGTCATGACCTCATGGGAGCTTTTTTGTTTTGGATGGGCGGAGTCGACGCACCATCGGCGCCGTCCTCGAGGCAGAAGCACTGTGTGGCGCTCTCGGGTTGGCCGTTGGGTTGTCGACTCCACCCTCCCGCCAGTTCTGAGTCACCGTAGGGTGAGAAAATAGGGGTGGGAGGGTGGGACAAGGAAGTCTAAAGGGATAGACAAGGAAAGATATATAAACTAAAAGAAGAAATAAACGACTGAGAGGACAGAACTAATTTGAAAGACTAAGGGGATTGGGTAGGGGCCCCAATCTCTGGAAGTAGAAAAGGAGGAGGGAGGGAGGGTTAAGGATTTTAGAAATAAGGATAAGAATGAGAGGGGGGAAACAGGAAGAACATACCCTGGAACCTTGACCTATCTCCAGATTGTATAGGAACTGCGAAGGAGTAGCCAAGAGGCTAACTGCCAGAATTCAAGACACAGAATCACTGGCAATAACTTCAACAAAAGCAGAATCAGCTATTCTGGAATAAAGACAGGATACAGGGATATCTCCCCCCTCTCAAAAGCAAATTTTGGTGTAGAATATCTAGTTTCTTAAATTAATTGAGGTTATGTCCAAAGGACAAGGAAACCCCCAACCCACAGAGGTGGAGCCGAAGCACTGAAGAAGGAGTGCCCCCCATCCTGACCCATCTTATCCCCCTATGTGCCCCAGTTTACCCCACTCCTGGCTAACAGAAAGGACCGGGGGTGAGGATGGGCACAGAGAGGGAAGGAGACCCAGAGACTGAGGCCCCAGGGGGGGATAGAGGGCGGGATTGTGATGAATGGTGAAGATACACAGAAAGATCATAAAAATTTCTATATCTCATCTGTGTCAATCTTCACTATTCATCACTTTTGGTGAGTGCCGAGCCCCCCCTGAAGGGGGTTTTAACCCTAAGGGACTGAGTCCCTTAGCTCTCAGTGGGTGACACACCTAAGAGGAGAACCTTCACGGGCCTGGAGGCCGAGGAGTGAGACAGTGAGGCAGGGACCCCGGAGATAGGATGCTGCCCCGACAGACGCCGTCTCACCCTACAGGAGAAAAGATAGGTTCTCTGGTATGTGGAGTTAATCACCCTATGCCGGACCAAGGGCAACAACCAGGAGAGACACAGCCATGCTGTCCGCCTAGTGCAGATCGCTGTCCCTACGACCCTGGTAGCTACCTCACTGGCATCATATGATGCCCTTGCTTGGTGCCTTGCTAGCTCCAGGCCACATGTAGAGAGTGCAATGGCTTGTCTGGTTTCCTCTGTGTCAGGCATCGAGGCTAGGAGTTGGCCTAGCCTGGACCACAAGAACCTGTAATAGGTTGCATAGTGGGCCTGATGTGCTGCAATAGAGTGCAGCAACCATGCCGAGTAGAACATCCTCCTCCCCCAGAAGTCAAAATCCATGGAATGTTGATCTGGGGGGCCGGTCACAGTGAGGGTTGCAAAGCCCATCTGGAGTGTCCAGTTGCGTCAATCCAGACTGAGGATGAGGCATGGAACCTGGAGACTCTGGGGGGGCACAATACAGCTGGCAGAGATCCCTAGGGGCTGGAACTCCCGAAAAGGGTCTCTACCAGGAACACAATGACCCCTCGAGGGAGCAGGCGGGGGGGGCACACAAGGGTGTCCGCACTGAAATCGCCTAGAAAAGCATGAGCCGAGTGTTCTGTATTGTGTTGAGTGGGTGGGGTGATGTGCAGGTCCTCCAACATCATCACGAGGAATCGCTGATACTCAGTGAGATCAGCAGCTGGGGAGATGTGGACAGACTGCTCCTCTCCCCCAGAAGAGGGGGATGAAGAGTCAGAGGACTTCGAGTGTTCAGAAGCTGGCTTCTCAGGGGGAGGTTGAAAAACCTGTCTGTCCATAGCCCTAACGTAAGAGGGAAACTGAGCAGCTACCGCTCTGAACTGCTCCCAGGAGAGAGGACCGCTAGGACCAAGAATACCCAGGAGTGCAGGAGAATGTGGCAGAGGAGTGGGGGCAGAGACAACAACAGGAATCGACTGACCTCTGCCTGGGCTAGGGAGCGCACCAAGAGTCCTAAGGGAGGAAGGAGCTCGGGAAGACTCCTTAGCCGACAGCTGATCAACCAAACTGGAACTGCCTAGGCTGCGCCCTGAAGAATCCCCACTGTGAGGTGACTGGGGCCGTGAAGGTCCAGAAGGACGGTCCCCTACCTCCAAAGAACGGGGCCCTCTCAAGGAAACCGAAAGGGAAGGGCAGAGATCGACACTACGGCTTCTCCCAAAGCCCAGGTGGGTTCCGAAAAAAGGCCGCCGTATGGACCCCATACCTCTTGACCCCTCGGAATCCAAGAGTGCCCTCCTCCTCGAGAGAGAGAACCAGCCTAGGCAGCTGGCAGCCCTGGTCGGCCCCCGAAGGAGCTATCCAGGGAGCAGCACCCTCCCTTCCCCTCCCGTGAGAGCTCAGATCGGCCCCAAAGTTGGGCGATCCAGGCACACCAAATGAGGGGGTACCACCACTGAGCAGACAGAGAACCCCTCCGAGAACAGGCTGCAGAGCAATGGTGGCCTGCACCACTTCCTGCTGGTCAGCACCCCTGACCCTGGTTCCGGGAGTCACTGTCCGCTCCTCAGAGGGGGGCTGGCTCCGGCCTCTCGAGGACACTACCAAGGTGTCCACATGAGCAGCCAACTCCAAAGAGTCAGACTGCTTGTCTAACTCAGAGTCCTCCTCCTCCGAAGAGGTGGAGATCGAAGTTCTGTGCCAAACAGTGCGTGGATGCCCACTGCCATCCTGACTGAAAAGGGCACCAGAACCAGAGACTGCACCAGAGTCGGTGTCGACATCCCAAGCTGCACAGTGAACGGTGCCAGAAGAAGACATGGCTCCAACAATGGCAGCAGCAGCTGGGCGAGCCTGTCGCTGGCACCATCCCGGCCGATGAGGCGGTGCTGCTTGGCTCTGACAGCCTCACTCAGTGAACTGCATAGGAGTGGGAAACTCCACAGTGCCAACTCACACGCCGCCGAGGACAGAGACGATGCCGCGGCCCTGACCGTGCTTTCAGCGCCACAGATGGTGCAGAGCTCAAACCCCCAGCAGGTGCCATGTCCGCACCCTAGGAGCCCGGCGGCTCCACAACTGGACCGCGGAGACGCGCCAGGGTGAGACAGTCAGAGACAGTGCTATAGAGCCTCCCACAGTGCCGCTAGCACCATCGGCGCTGCGAAAGGAGCCGACAGCAGCAACAGCGCTGAGCGACGGACTGGCGCCGACGATGGTGCCATCAGGGCCCACAGCCCCGCGAACGGTGCCGAGGCCCAAGACAGCACTGACAGATGGCATCAAGGACAGCACCAACCCAGGCCCTCCGAGCCGACGGTACGACACCGGGGGAGCCTTCACACCTGAAGGGGCGATTGCCAAAGCGGTGCCTCCCGCCTATCCCCCGGGGGGACAGATTGGGCCTCCTGCAACATGGAAGGGGCCTCTGCCATGGCTATGCTACAAAAGGCAGAAGCCCCCTCCTCCTTGGTCCATACAGAACCGGGAGGGGACCCAGAAGAAAGACTGAGAAAGCACGTCTTGGCCGACGACTGCACGCCCATAAGTTGGCAGAGCTCGTCCAACTTTCCACATGCATTGTTTGATGACACGACGGTCCATGGAGAAGCAGGCGTCGCACAAATCCATGTCGTTTAGCGGTCCAAGACACTCGAGGCAATGGTCAGACTGGTCGGTGACAGAGTACTTTCAGTCGCATGGGCACCGACGCATGGGGGGCCGTCCAGTCTTAGATGTTTTCTTGCCCTCCGACCGAGACATGACCTACGGGAAAAAGAACATCAAAACAAGACCCGACATCACAAAATAAAATAAGGAACAGTCTTACCAGGTGACGTCGAGTAGAGCGAACAGAACTGGCAGGATAAACTCGGAGTCAATGAACTGCGACACGGAGTCGAAGGCTTCAAAGAAGAAGTAGGCCTCTAGAAATGCTCCTCTCAGCTACCCACAAGGTGACCTCGACGGCGGGAAATGAAGATCTGGCGGGAGGGCGGAGTCAACAACACCTAATGGCTAACCGGCGAGCGCCACGCAGTGCGCTGGCCTTGAGGGCAGTGCCCATGATGCGTCGACTCCACCCATCCCACACACAAAAAAAAAAAAGCACCCGAGGTGTCATGACCTCCGGCCAAGTACACAAAGGTGATGAATGGTGAAGACTTACACAGGTAAGGTTGATTTTTTTCACATTTTTTAAATGCAATAACTTAAAAATGGCTTATTTTTTCACCAGACTAGCAAAAGGCACATCTGTGGGTTATTCCCTTTCTGCCCTGAAAATTTCAGACCAAGATTTCAAACTGTCTGGGCTGTAGGCAAGTTCAAAGAAAAATCCCAGCAAAGTCACTGAGAGAAAAAAAGCTTTTTTCACCTCTGGAACTCGGAAACCGCACATCTGACCAGAACGTAACTTGCCACATCCAGAGATCTACACTGTGCGACGGTGCATACTAATTTGAATGCAAATCCGTTGAACGGTTGCAAAGTTATTAAAGTGCAAAATTCTGAGTTTAACATTGAAGTGTCTACTCAATCCTAACTACAGGGGTGCGATCGTGCCCCAATTAAAAAAAATATATATATATATATACTGTATACATACATATGCGCGCGCGCCCACACACACCAGGAGTGGGGCAAAAATGACAAGATAAAAAAGATCTTAGCTAATGACGTCAGTAACAGCAACGTATAAAAAAATCATTATAGTGTGAAGTACAGCATTGTTCTGTATAGAATTCTATCCCTTTCAAAATGCTGTTGTACCACAGTTCAAAGGTCATGGAATGTGACTGTACCCTTCTGTGGTACAACAGCATTCTGAAACCTCTAGAGACTGCACAAGTCAATTTCATTCTGAAAGTGAAACAGCCACAGCGTGCACATTCCACATAACACTATACACTAATAAAAAATACAGGATAAGCAACTTTATGCACAACCAGTGTGTTCGGTCACCTAAGGTTCTGATTCCCACGGATCTCTCGAGCTTTGCTCTCAAGGTCAGAGGGGATCAGAACCCTTCTATGACAGAACACACTGGTTTTGCATAGTTTGCCCATCCAGTATTCTCTGTGTTGTTACTGTTATCACAATGGATATCTTTAAGGTTACTGTAATCACAGTGGAATACTGAAAAAAATCAGTGAGCAGCTTTCACAATGAGAAGACATCACAATGCCTAGGGCAGCAATGAAACCAGCTGGTAAAATCAAAGAAAAACAACAAGATCTTCAAACAAACTGCAGATTTAAAAGCTATAACTTGAAAGCTACAGTTGTACATATCAAATATACAACAGCCTGACTTAAAGTAGGCAATTTATCATCACTTGTGAGTGGGCAGGACTCTGCTACTCATGAGTTATGGCCCTGCATTCTCACACTTGAAGATAAATTACATATTTTGAGCCATCCCTCTGCATATCACATAGTATGTATGTATAAATATATATGTGCAAGGGATATGCCACGGGAGCCTCGGAAATATCTCCGATATTTTTTTCGAGTGCTGGGTGACCTATGACATCATGAGTAGCGAAGCCACAAGTGATGTCAAAAGGCCAGCCAGCACGAGGAAAAAAAATGTCACAGATATTTCCTAAGCCCCTGTGGCATATTTGATTTATCCAGCCCTTGTGTGGATATTTTGGGACAGTAAGTGTGGTATAGGTTTATTGTTTTGGGGTTTAAGTTTACTTTCAGTTGTGTCTGTGGCGCGAGCTGGCTTTTTTCTTTGTCCCATAAAGTAATGTTAGTGAGTTGTGATTGGTCAGAAAGCGTGGAAATATTTTCTTGATTGCTTGTTTGGTGGTTCGTGATTGGTGGTTTCCTGTTGCACTCTACTATGCTTTACTTACTTTGTTTATGGTTCCATAGACTAACACTGGAGTCGTGTGATTGGTTGGGCAGTGTACTCTCTTGTTTCTGATTGGTTTGTGTGGTAGTTAGTTGTTATTGGTGGTTTTTTAACTGTTGCTGTTTTCGGATCGGGGGGGCTTTGAGTCCATGGCCTACAAAAGGGAGCATACGCAGTAGTTTTTCAGTTGCCAGCCGGAGGGCCTCATGGCATGAAGTGGTTGTACATGCTGGTTTCTTTATTCCGACAACATCATTCGGTGTGGCCTGGGTAGGGAACGGAGAACCATGGAATTTTCTTGGATCCTGCGGTAGAAGGATGTTCGTCATCGGCTGGAGGTGTTGCAGTCTTTGGTCATGGTTTCTGCTGGATGTCTTTCTTTGGATCACCTTCTGGCTTGATGGATTATGGCTTCAGATCTACTAGAAGATTATTTTCGAGGAGTGGATTTTTCCTTGGTTTTCTTCAGCTGGATTTCTTTTTTTGGTTGTGTCTTCTGGTTTTATGGATTATGTCATCACTTCTCTAGGAGGATCATCTTCCAGGAGTGGATTCTTCATTAGTTTCCTTTAGGATGGAGGATTTCTTATGTTATTGCATGGATTATTTTTGGGCAGTCTTTTTTTTTGTCCCCCCCCCCCTCAGTTCTGGATTATAAGACTCTTTTGGAACTTATGTTTTCTGTTTTTTATGTACTTTCTGTTTACTGTTATTCAAATGTCTCATTCAATTAGCCAATAACACCAATATAAGAATTATGTGAGAGCACAAATATTCATCCTGCAATCTAGTAGAGTAGGACTAGGGGGGAAGCTAAAATAAAGTAACCACAAATGCTGTAACATATACGTCCCAAAGAGTGCTGGCCACTTCAAAGGCCAGGGTAATGTCCATTAGGTAGAATACAAAGGCAGTATTCCATGCAATCACTTAAGTGCTATGAACCCACATCAGAAGAGATTACACTAGGTAGAATTAAGCTTCCACAAGTTCCCCTTCATCATGAACAATAATAGGAAAGAGCAGCAAATATTGTAACTGTTCAAGTTACAAAAGCAACACGGTCCCATAAAATATCTCAGGGAAAGTCACAGCATCTCTGAGAGAAGCAAGCCACCGAGGGGGCAACAGGTGTTCAGGCATCAATCCCACATAATATGCTGTCAATACAAATAGCAGGCAACTTCAGGCCCAATACTGTAGGCCCCGATTACCATTAATAGCCCGTCCATCCACACAAACCCCCCTCCCCCATGGAACCTGCAATAAAAAGCTTAAACAGTATTAATAAAATCTCTTAGCTAATATTTCAAAAGAGATGCATAAAGTAAGAAAATAGATAACTTGCATCCAACACATGGTCCACTCAAACGTCCTCCAGTTCTGACTCTTCTGCTGTGGGGTCCGCTGCAGATCGCACCACAAACCCTGCTTCAATTCATTCAAGCCAATGGCCAGCATTTTCCCCGATAAGTGATCCGGAGTCTAGCGGGCAGCAAAAAGGAATGAACCACTCCAAAAGCACGGAGTCGCTGATGAACCATATTAAACAGTTTCCTTTGGGGCCTGGTTTGAAACGAGAGGTCTGGGAAGAACTTAACATCCTGCTCTTGAACATGTAGCAGGTAGGCAGCCCTTGTAGCAGAACATTTTATTTATTTATTTATTTTAATTTTGGTAACCGGATAGACACACTGAGACCAAGACAGTCCATTTTTCAGGGGCGACCTGGAATTAATCACAGATACACATACCATAAATTGTATACTTTACAACAGAAAGTATTACATAGAACAAGCTTCAGTGAATTTCTCATAATACAACATACATGTTACAGCAACTGTTTACATTTCAACAATTATCAACACTCAACATGTGTTAATCCAAATATGACATCCATGGTTACAGACAGTCGCTGTGGGGACATAATTAGCTATGAGAACTTACCAGTATTTCAGTGGTAGCCTAAACTTAGAAACACAGAATTTGACGGCAGATAAGGACCGCTTGGCCCACCTAGTCTGCCCATTTTCCTACCTAACGGATAAGCTGCAGATTCTAGTTAACCAACAGCTTACTTCCACCTACCCCCCACTAGGACTGCCTTATGTCTCTCCCATGCATTCTTGAATTCCCCCACTGTTCTCGACTCCACGACCTCCTCAGGGAGGCTGTTCCATGCATTAACAACCCCCTCTGTGAAAAAATACTTCCTCACATTACCTCTGAGCCGTCCCCCCTCTATCTTCAAATTGTGCCCCCTTGTTCTTGCACATCTCTTTTTCTGAAAGATGCTACCCTCTTGGACTTTGTTGATTCCCTTGAGGTACTTGAAAGTTTCTATCATGTCCCCGCTCTCCCAACTTTCCTCAAGGGTATACATATTAAGCTCCTTTAGTCTCTCTTTGTATGCCTTCTGGTGCAGACCCTGCACCATTTTGGTTGCCCTCCTCTGGACAGCCTCCACTCTGTCTATGTCTTTGAGGAGATGGGGTCTCCAGAACTACTCCAGATGGGGTCTCACCAACTGTCTGTACAGAGGGACAACAACTTCCTGTTTTCTACTACTGATGCCTCTCCCTATGCATCCCAGTATCCCCCAGCCTTCCTTACTGCCTTCTCACGTTGCTTGCCCACCTTTAGGTCATCTGATATAATTACCCCCAGGTCCCTTTCCATTTTTACTATACTTAGTATCTCACCCCCCCATTGTGTACTCTTCTCCTGGGTTTTTGTTTCCCAGGTGCATTACCCTGCACTTCTTTGCACTGAATCTGAGCTGCCATACATTTGACCATTCCTCCAAACTTGCCAAGTCCCTTCTCATCCTTTCCACTCCATCTTGTGTAGCAACCCTGTTGCAGATCTTTGTATCGTCTCCAAAGACATACTTTTCCTTCCAGTTCCTCTGCAATGTCACTTATAAAGACATTAAAAAGGACCGGTCCCAGTACTGAACCCCACGGTATCCCGCCAGTAACCCTCCTTTCTTCACTGTGGACTCCATTTACTACTACCCCTTGCTCTGTTGTCTAGCCAATTTTTTTATCCAGGCTACCACCTTGGGACCACCAAGGCTGGCTAACTTGTGTATTAATCTTTTGTGGGACTGTATCAAATGCCTTGCTAAAATCTAGGTAGGCCATGTCCACAGCCCCTCCCTGGTCTACTACGTTGGTCACCAAGTCAAAGAAATCTATTAGATTCGTCTGACATGACCTTCCCATCGTGAATCCATGCTGCCTTGGGTCCTGTGCCCCACTGGCCTTTAGGTACTAAACAATTCTTTCCTTCAGAAGTGATTCCATCGTTTTCCCTACCACTGAGGTCAAACTAACTGGTCTATAGTTTCCTGCCTCTGTCCTGCTCCCACTTTTGTGAAGAGGAATCACATCCGCCCTCCTCCAGTCCTCAGGTACCACCCCATCCTCCCATGATTTGTTAAAAAGAGTAGTCAGCGGTGTCACTAGTTCTACCCTTAGTTCTTTTAGAATTCTTGGGTGAATCCCATCAGGCCCCATTGCTTTGTCCACCTTCAATTTTATTAGTTATTTCTTAAGTCTCTTTTTGAACCCCCTGATAGAGTTGCATATGTGGACAGTTTCTGGAAGTGCATTCCAGAGGGGCAGGATGCTAGCAGAGAAGAAAAAAATTACTCACCTTAGTAATGTTGTTTCTTCTAATGGAGTCTTGCTGTATTCTGACTATGTGCAGTGATCTCCAACCTTTGAACTGCCCCAGAGAGGAAAGAGTTAACTTTCCATGCAAGGCATGGAACGCTGAGCTCGAGCTCGGTTGAGCCTCTGTCTGCTGTTGTTTGAACCCCAACCGCCAGTTCTTTACGAGCTATACTCACTGGGCGTCCTGTGTGGAAACTGTAAACTCACACTAGCCAACTGGCAACTAAATTTAATAAAAAGGGTTTTTTGGTTTCAAAGCAAAGACTCAAGTCAGGAAACCCAAAAAACAAAAACACAACACACACCCAAAAATTAAGAGGGTGAGAAAAGGAGGCACCTCTAGGGTGCCAACACTGCTCCTGTCCACCCACATCCCAAAAACCAGGTTCTAAGAGGGGAGGTGGGGGTCAGAATACAGCAAGACTCCATTAGAAGAAACAACATTACTAAGGTGAGTAATTTTTTCTTCAAACAACATGAAGTCTTGCTGTATTTTGACTATGTGCAGACTACCAAACAGTACCTCCATGGAGGAGGGACAGAACCTACTTTGGGAACAGGCTCTGAAGTACTGCTGTGCCAAACCGAGCATCACTCCTAGCCTGGATATCCAGAGAGTAATGCTTGGTAAAAGTATGGACTGTTTTCCAGGTGGCTGCTTGACATATCTCTAAGATAGGAATATCCCTGGCAGCAGCCAGGGAAGCAGCTGTACCTCTAGTAGAGTGAGCCCTCAGGCCTAAGGGTGGAGTCCTACCCAATTTTTCATAGCAGAATTGTATACAAGAGACAATCCACCTGGCAATGGATCTTTTAGTGGCAGGTTTTCCCTTACCGACCTCACCATAAGTGAGGAACAATTGGAGGGAGTCAAACCTGTGACCCTTGGTGCGTTCTATGTAGTAGCTAAGGGCCCTTTTCACGTCCAGGCTGTGCAGCCTCCTCTCTCCACAGGAGGAATGGTCAGTGAAGAAAACAGGAAGAGACATAAACTGGTTAAGGTGGAAATCTGAGACCACCTTAGGCAAAAACTTTCTATTAGTTCTTAGGACCACTTTATCCCTAAGAAAAGAGATAAAATCAGGCATCACTGACAGGGCCTGTAACTCACTGATGCGTCTGGCAGAAGTAATGGCTACCAAGAACACAGTTTTCCAAGTCAAGTACTTAAGCTCTGCTGAGGACAAAGGCTCAAAATGGGGTTGCATAAGCTGAGCAATGCAAACATTTAGGTCCCAAGCAGAAGCAGGGTCCCTGAAGGGAGGATTGGTGTGCAACAAACCCTTGAAGATTTTACAAAATACAGGATGAGCTGAAAGAGAAGAAGGTTTACCTATTGACAAAAAAGCTGAAACAGCTGCTAAATGTACCTTGAGTGTAGCTGGTCTGAGCCCCAAGCTATTGAGATGAACCATATAGTCCAGAACTGTAGGCAACCCAGCAGACTCTGGAGAAACATGCTTACCAGAGCACCAAATAGTGAACCTTTTCCACTTGGAATTGTAAGTCTTTCTGGTGGAAGGCTTTCGAGAAGCCTTTAGAATATCCAGAACACCTTGAGAGAGATGCAGATCAGCAAACTCTAACTCTTCAATAGCCAGGCCTTGAGATAGAGAGATTTGAGATTCGGATACAAAACTCTCCCCTGAGAGGATGTCAACAGGTTGTAATTCCTGGGAAGAGACAGGGGAAGGTGGACTGCTAAGGACAGCAACAGTGGGTACCAGGGCTGTCTGGCCCAGTCTGGAGCAATCAGAATCACTTTGCAGGGTTGAGACCTGATTTTGACTAGTACCTTGAACAGGAGAGGGAAGCAGGGAAGGCATACAAAAACTTCCCTTCCCAATTGAGAAGTAGAGCATCCAGGGGGACTGAGCCCAATACTGGGGGTCTGCAGCAAAAAGGGGAGTTGGAGTGATTGTCTGGGGCTGCAAAAAGATCTATCTGTGGAGTGCCCCATCTGGAGAAAATCACCTTCAAAACTAGGGGATCTAGGGACCATTCGTGATGGCCCTGAGATATCCTGCTGAGAGCATCTGCCAGGACATTGTCCTTCCCTGGGAGGTGCACTGCTATCAGAGAGGTTTCCAGGGAATAGGCCAGAGACCACAACTTCATTGCTTCTGTGCACAAGGCCATAGACCGAGTGCCCCCTTGCTTGTTGATGTACCACATTGTGGTGGTATTGTCTGTTCTGATCTGGACTACTTTGTTCTGAACAGACTTGGAAAAAACTTGCAGTGTCACAAACACTGCTCTGAGTTCCAAGAGATTGATGTGAAGCAGAGATTCTTGAGGTGACCATAGTCCTTGGGTGGTCAGATCCCCCAAGTGGGCTCCCCAGCCCAAGAGGGAGACATCTGTAGTAAGGATTAGGGAATGAGATTAGTGACAAAAGGAACTCCTTGCCTTAGATGTCCTGATCCTGCCACCATTGCAAAGCCTGGATCAGGGTTCAGTCACAGGGACTAGTTTGGTCAGAGAATCTTTCTCTGGGACCAGAAGGCTCTTAAGAGGAACTGAATGTCCTCATCTGAAACCTTGCTCCCTGACCACTGCCGAGAGGCTGCCATGTGGCCCAGGAGCTGCAGAAAGTGCCTCGCTGGTCGAGACACCTGAAGGGGTGAATAAGAGAGGCCAGTTTCGTAGGGTCCTTGCCCTGTCCAGGGGAAAGAAGGCTCTTGCCCTCATTGCATCCAGTTCTGCCCCTATAAAGGTGAGGAGCTGTACTGGCTCCAGAACTGACTTTGAAAGATTTAGGAGGAATCCTAAGGAAGTGAGCAATTGCTGAGTTATCTGGAGATGTGACTTGACTTGGTATGGAGACTGACCCACTATGAGCCAGTCGTCCAGGTATGGAAAGATGGAGATCTTTTTTCTCCTTAGGAAAGCAACCACTACTGCCAGGCATTTTGTGAACACCCTTGGGGCTGATGTTAGGCCAAAGGGCATTGCTCTGAATTGATAGTGGCCTGAGGGCAACTCGAACCTGAGGTACTTTCTGTGGGAGCACCTGATGGGAATATGAAAATAGGCATCCTTGAGGTCCAGGGAGACCGCCAGTCCCCTGGCCTTAGAGAGGGCAGAATTATTCCCAGAGTCACCATTTAGAATTTTGGCTTTAAAAGGTGCTTGTTTAAATATCTTAGATCCAGGATGGGCCGCCATTCTCCTGTCTTTTTGGGGGTTAGGAAGTACCTGGAGTACAATCCCTTTCCCCTGTGTAAGGGTGGAACCCTTTCTATGGCTCTGAGAGCCAAGAGGAAGAGACATCTGCCTCTAGGGCAAGGGCCTCTGAAGGATTTGCAGGTGGAAAAGATCTGGTTCTCATCTTGGGAATTTTTGTGCTGAGAACCAGTCCCTGGCTTACTACTTCCAGGACCCACTTGTCTATGTTACAGACTTCCAGTCCTGGACAAAGTAAGCCAGGCTGCCCACAGGTAGTGGAGAATCGCCCGGCAGACACATCAGGGTGTCTGCTTGGCAGAGGCTTTAGGCTGGGGGTGGAAGCAGGCCTACTCATACCCCGTCTGCCTCTCCCTCTAAAGAACCCCCTCCAAGCAAAGGTAGAAGAGGAGGCCTGGGCTTGGTAAAAAGGCCTATGAAAAGGTCTGCCCCTGCCCCTGGAATGCTGCCTCTGGGGAGTGGCTTGCCTTTCTTTGGCCTGAGCACTCCTGTAGGTGGTCCTGTACTCATCCATTTTCTTCATGTAGTTCTCTGTCTGCTCCCAAACAGAGAATTACCAATGACAGGAAAATCCATGGCCTTAGTCTGGGTATCCTCTGACAGGCTAGTACATCTGAGCCAAGCCATCCTTCAAAGGGCCACAGATGTAGCCATGACTCTAGATGAAACATCATTAGAGTCCACTGCAGCATGAAATTGCACCTTGGATGCCTCAATCCCATCTGCAGCCACCTGCTCCAGCTCCTTGGCAAGCTGGTCACGGACCTGTTTAGCTAGAGCCATGACAGTGTCCCATCTAGACTTTTGGTATCTAGCTGTGCAGGTCATATAATTAGCCTGCCTGAGTCCCAAAGATGCTGCCATGTACTGTTTCTTTGCCATGGCATCAATCCTCCTGGAGTTCTTATCTGGTGGGTGTGAAGCCAAGGGTATATTTGCCTTATCACAGGCAGCAGCCTGCACTACCCCAACATGGCTGCATTGCTGGGAAAGGAACTCCGTATCTGAGCCTGAAAGAGTATACCTCTTGTCCATTCTTCTGTCCACAGGAGGTATGGAATTAGGAGTTTTTAGAATTTTAAATGTCTGTTTCCCAAAAGACTTATGGAGGGGAATAGACAATCTCCTGGACTCTGGGATGTCCATCATCTCAACGTAATCAGGCTCCTCCTGATCCTCTACTGCTTCTTCCATAGGGAGCTGTAGGGTTTCAGCCACTTTTTTGTAAAACATAAAGTGGAAAGTGGACTCAGAAAGCCTAGGAGGAGAAACACCTGAAGGTCTGTCTGGGGAGTGTCGGGTCAATGAGCACATCAGACTTTCATAATCACCGTCCACTATCTTCATCTCTTCCCTCCTCCTCCTCCTCCTCCGGTTCATAAAAATTCTTCAAAATTATAATCCGGAACCAGGGGAACAACCGAACCGAGCCCTAACCGATGGTGCCGGTTCAGTGTGCACCGAAGTTAGCGATTGAACAATCCTTATCGCTTATTATTTCATCAGCGGTCGGAGAAAGAACTTGTGGATCCGAACCGCTGACTTATCCCTTCTTTTCTTTAACTGGAACCGGCTCCTCAGAGTCGGTTCTCCTTTAACAAAGAAGTCTGCATACCGTGGTCAGAGGGGCACTCCTTCTTGTTCAGTAGGAACCGAACCGTGCTGGCCATCGAGGTCAGCAGACTTCTCAACCTCCCTTTCCCTCAGTCTACCTACTCTTATCCAGGGTAGCTTTGGGAAAACTTTTGCAAATCTGGCAGTCTGAATCGAGGTGGTCAAACCCCAGACAATAAACACAGGTGGTATGGGGATCAGCCTTAGCAAAGGCTTCCCCACACACACTACGGTGTTGAAGGGGCCCGGTTTTTTTCTTGGGTTTTTCAGACATAGCCAGTCCTAACCAAACTTACCCTTTTTTCGGCAATCCGCCAGGCAAGACACCCCTATCGGTTCCTGACCGTGTTACGGGTCTTGGAAAAAACCGTAATGAAATCCGTTTTGTTTTTTTAGAACCGATATGGACTGGTTACCACACACTAATAAATCAGAAAAAACTCTTTCACAAACCTGATCGGTTCAAACCGAACCGATCCAATGTTTACAAGTTCCACACAGAAAACTAATATAGAAACCTATCTAGTACTCACGGTACCACAGACAGAGACTTAACCGACAGGTTAGATTGTAGAAATTCGGTTAAAACTGAGAGGAAAAAAACGACACTTTAACTGACTTTTTTGAACCGAGTGAAGGAGAAATCTCCGGAGTGACTGTTCAGTGAGGCAGAGTAAAGAATCTGGCGGTTGGGGTTCAAACAACAGCAGACAGAGGCTCAACCGAGCTCGAGCTCAGCAATCCATGCCTCGCATGGAAAGTTAACTCTTTCCTCTCCGGGGCAGTTCAAAGGTTGGAGATCACTGCACATAGTCAGAATACAGCAAGACTTCATGTTGTTTGAAAGACCTCTGTCCTTGGGATGACCTGACTTTGTGTCACTGAGGAGCTGGCGGCTTGAGGATCCGAGGGCCTGCTATTTTGTTTAGTAGATAGCATTTCAGCCAGTATTTTTTTGGGGGCATTATCAACCTGAACTTAAAAGCTAAGCATAATGATGGGTACTTAAGTCGCCCTTCCAAGGACGGCCAAGACAGGGCTTGGAGCACTTGGCAATGGTGCTCCTGGGACCAAGCCCCTGCAGCAAACCAGCTTACCTTGTGATATAACGTTCCGAGCTTTTGCATTTCCCCACCTTTAACCATGAGTAGAACTGGTGACCTATACAGCAGAGTAAGTAGCAGGGTTCCAGTTGCCATCGTTAGCCAGGAGTCCTGTGTAAGGAGGGGCTAAGGCGGTATTAATAGACCAAGTTTCTGATTCACAGACTTGGTCAGCTGGTCTGTATGTGCCTTGAAAGTGCAGTTCTGACCTAAAGTGATACCCAAGTACTTTATTGTTTCTACACCTGAAGCCTTCTCGGACTTCTTCTCTAATCCCTCAGGATCCCCGCCCACAGCTTCCCCCTGGCCCCCCTCCCTACATCGCTAGGGGCCAAATCCTCTCACGGCCCCAATTCCATCTGAAACTAGTCAAACCGTCCGCTGTACTTCCACTGCTCCTCAAAATAAATCCCAACTCCTCCCCTGGGCATGACCTTCTCGAACCTAGGCTGCTGAGAGCAGCCGCTGCGGCTATTGCCTATCCTGTCACCCTAATGATCAACAGGTCACTCCTCGAAGGTACTATCCCACTCAAATGGAAGGTCTCGACTATTGTCCCAGTCCATAAAAAGGTCCCCGGGACCTCATGGGTAACTACCGGCCAATCTCCCTCAGCCCTCTTGGAAAAATACGGGAGAGGCTCATACATAATCAGCTGCAGGACTACCTAGAACTGCACCTACTACTCTCCGATGTACAACATAGGTTCAGGAAAGGCCATGGCACTGACACCGCCCTAATCCGGCTCACATCTGACATCCTCAAGGCCATGGACCAAGGTTTCCCAACGGGCGCCCTATTCATAGACCTATCCAAGGCCTTTGACATGGTAAACCACAAACTCCTCCTCTCTAAGCTCTGGCAGCTAGGCCTGGATGCACATGCCCTCTCCTGGTTCAAGAGCTACCTGTCCAACAGAACCCAGAAAGTCCGCTGGAAGGGCTCACAATCTGGTGAAAGACCCGTAGTCTCTGGGGTACCCCAGGGCTCGATCCTGGGCTATTTACTATTCTCGCTCTTCATAAATGACATTGAGGTAGATTGCAGACCTAGTAACCTCATTCTCTATGCAGATGACACGGTTGTCTACTTCAGCGACCCCCACCCTAATGTCATCTCTACCAAGCTGCAGGCTTGTCTCTCTGTCCTTGAGGCCTGGTTCTCTGCAAATTCTCTAAAACTGAATGACGACAAAACCAAGGTCGTCCTGTTCGGGACCAGACAGTTCAGCGCTGACAGAAGTGACCTACTCCAGCTCACCTCCTCCCTAGGGAAGAGGGTTCAGGTCCTGGATCAGTTCAAGTGCCTAGGGGTCCTCCTCGACCAAGAACTGACCTATAAATCACATATCATCTCCCTAACCCAAACCGTCCACCAGAAGATGGGCCTCCTCTATTGTCTGGGAAACTCCCTCTCTGGCGAGGCTCGTCGTGCAATCGTAAACTGCAATCTCCTCCCTTCAATCCTTTACAGAGCCCCATTACTGCAGTCTCTCCGAGAGACTGAGCTCAACAAGCTCACCACACTCTACCATAAAGTGGCTCGCTTCGCTACTAACTCTCTCCCCAGGAGGCATCATTGCGAGGCCCTAGCGGACCTAAACTGGCCCTCCCTCCGACACAAGCTGACCTACTCCCCTGCCTGGCTTTCAAATTCATCCCCCTTGGCCCATCTCCTCACCTGCATGATCTACTCACCCCCAAGATCCAGCACCGTACCCTTCGATCTTCAGCTAGATGCCACCTTGCCATCCCCCGGGTTCGCACCAACCAAGGCAAGCGCTCCTTTCTTTATGCTGCCCCCCCCTCTTATGGAATGCCCTCCCTGAAAGTCTGGTCAACAAGCCTTCTCTCCTAGCGTTTAAATCGGGCCTCAAAGCGTATCTCCTGGAGCTGAGCCTCTGTGGCTGTAACCATTAGCCCCTGGTCAAGATCTCCCCCCCGCGACCTCTGGTGACTACCTCAACTGCTTTCCCTATAACTCCCCTACGTGCACTGCTTAGGTTCCTTTGAAACTGTCTTCAACTTCTATTAACCTAGTGGCATCCTCTGTGCCAATCGATGATACCCTATTGTGTACTATGTACAAACCATAAACTTATGTATGTTAATACCCATCTATGTACCCCTTGTGACTAATTAAGTATTCAGCTAACGCTGCTCTACTGTTGCTCCTATGTATCACACTCCTTGCTATGTATTTTATCTAATGTCATCCCATACTATTCTACTATGCATGAACACAATGAATCTTAAATGTATTTCTCTAAGACTACTGTGTAAAGTAGCCATGATATGTTCTCTCTGTAACTAATCCCGGGTCGCCCCTGAAAAAGGGATCTCTGGTCTCAGTGGGCTTACCCGGTTACCAAAATCTAAATAAATAAATACTACCACAACCTTAGTGCCATTTGAAAGACTGGTAGTCAGGACTGAGGCTCCATCGGGTCCCAGGTATCAGGGGCCGAACAGAACTGCCTTAGTTTTTTCCATTCAGCACAAGTTTGTTGCAATCCAGACAACATTCAAGGAGTTGCAGGTCATTTGTCAATGAGTTGTTCAAAGTGTTTATGTCCTTGAAGGTCCCATAGAGACTACTATGTCATCCGAGTACAGGGTTATGTTCGCCTTACCACAGTGATTCGGCATGTCATTAACGAATATAGGGAATAATAAGGACCCCAGGATGAACCCCTGGGGGACCTATCAAGAACTGGACAGTTGTCATATTGGGCGCTCAGCCATCTGACGAACTGGGTTCTTCTCTGAAGGTAGTCGGTAAACCATTGATATGTCAGACAATCTAGGCCTATAAGTTGATGTTTCACTAGCAACAACTGGTGGTTCACCAGGTTGAAGGCCTTGGTGAAGTAAATGAAAACTACACTGATTAAACGGCCTTTGTCAAGAGCTGAGAAAATGTAATTGGTGAGGCTGACAAGGGCAGTGTCTGTGCTGTGTTTTTTTCTGAAACTGTGTTGTCTAGGTGTAAATATATTATGCCGCGCAATATAATCTATTATTTGGTTATAAATGGCCCTCTCTAGTACCTTACTTAGGATGGAGAGGAGCGATATGGGCTGGTAGCTTTCAACTTGCTCTTGTGATCCACTTTTGTGGATTGGCATAACCAGGGCATCAGAACATCTCTAACTTCTCTAACTTCATGTACAGAACATCTCTAACTTCATGTACACAAATGCTCGCAGTCTGGGAAACAAGATCCCAGACCTGCAGGCAATAATGACAGAGGCTAAACTGGAGATAGTAGCGATTAGCGACACATGGTTTACCAGTAACCATACTTGGGAGACTTCAGTACCTGGCTATGTACTGTTCAGAAGAGACAGAGTTGCAAAACGGAGGGGGAGGAGGGAATGGCCCTGTATGTCATCGAAAAGACAAAGCCAGAAAATCAGAATACATTTAAGGAGCCAGAAGAACTGTGAGTCACCCTGGAAACAGAAAATGGGACAGCCATAAGAATTATGGTTGTCCACAGGCCCCCAGACCAGGGGGAGGACACAGACACATTACTGTTAGAAGATATACAAAACATGACAGTTAAAGGGGAGGTTCTGATAATGGGAGACTTCAACATGCGAGATACAGATCGGTCAATACCAGCAGGAACATCTGCCAAAACAAGACACATGGTGGATTCCCTGCAGGGGGAGGGCCTCAAACAACTGGTACAACAACCCACAAGAGGCAGGGTTATCCTAGATCTAGTACTGACTAACAGGGAAAGGATCACAGATATCCAGGTAGAAGGTCACCTGGGGGCCAGTGACCATCACATGGTATGGTTCAGTTTGGCCACAACAACTAAATCATCCCATTCCAAGGCAAACATATGGGACTTTAGAGGAGCTGAGTTTGATAAGATGGCCAACAGAGTTAAGCTAGCCCTGGCAAAAAGAAATACAGGTGAGGGGGTGCAGGCATTAAGGATGCAATATTTAAAGCAACATCCCTTTGTGTTACAGAGAAAAGGAAGTGCAAAAGAAGAAGGAAACCACTTTGGTTCTCAAAAACAGTAGCAGAAAAGGTCAGAGCCAAAAGGCTGGCCTTCAGGAAATATAAGGGAACGCAGCGGGATGAAGATAGAGAGGCATACCAAACTTCCCTAAAGGAAGCAGGGAAGGCAGTAAGAAAGGGAAAGGCCCAAACCGAGGAAACACTAGCACAGACAGTAAAAGAAGGTAACAAGACTTTCTATAGATACATTAGTGAAAGGAGAAAGTTCAGAGGGGGTACTGTTAAGATCAAAGGAGATAAGGGGGCGTGTGAGGAGGAGGACCACTTAAAAGCATCTATCCTAAATAGATACTTCTGCTCAGTATTTACTGAAGAGAAAGTAGGGCAGGGCCCACAGCTCAGCACCATGGACACAGGGGGGAGGGAGGTGTGCACTAGTTCCTTCACAAAGGAAAGGGTCCTAAAAGAGCTCAATAAACTCAGGGTGGACAAGGCAATAGGACCTGATGGCATACATCCCAGTGTACCAAAGGAGCTAAGGGTGGAACTAGTAGAGCCATTATCAGAACTGTTTAGTGAGTCTCTGAGCACAGGAGAGGTCCCAGAAGACTGGAGAAGGGCTCATGTGATCCCACCCCACAAGAGTGGTAGCAGGGAAGAGGCAGGGAACTACAAACCAGTCAGTCTTACCTCAGTAGTGGGCAAGATTATGGAGGCACTCCTTAAGAAAAGGATAGTGCAACACCTGGAATCCATAGGAGCACAGGATCCAAAACAGCATGGGTTTACAAAAGGAAGATCCTGTCAAACTAATCTCATAGATTTCTTTGACTGGTTAACCAGAGTGGTGGACCAAGGGGGAGCAGTTGATGTCGCCTACCCTGACTTCAGCAAAGCTTTCGATACTGTTCCACACAGAAGACTAATTAATAAGCTGGGTAGGCTCGGGGTGAGTCAGAAGTTGGTTAACTGGGTGGCAAACTGGTTGACGGGCAGAAAACAGAGAGTGGTGGTAAATGGCATTGTGCACGTGGGGTTGTCCAATAAAGTCCAGAAAGCAATCGGGATCCAATATTTCGAAATTTATTAGAAGCAGAAAAAAATAAAATGAACTTGGAGCGGAATTTGTACATAACTTTCAAAAAAAACATAAGGCACAGGAAATCATATCTTTAACAAGAAAGAAAATTCCTGCCAAAAAGGCACCTAGAATCTGGCTAGGCATCTGGTAGGTTTGCCTTCCTACCACACACTGACTCAACATTTCACATTCACTTCCTTTTATACAAGTGGAGGAGTACATGACTTTGTTAGCTCCTCCCCCAACTTGCATCATAAAAGTGGGTCAACCAGGGCCACTCAGTCCTATAAGAAGATTGGACTGAGAGGAGCTGGAAGCACTTTACCAGTGAGTTGAAAGTCTAAGGCATTTCTGCATCACATTAGGAGACTTTAGTCCTTTTAAGTTAACCAGTTTTATCTCTCTCCTTTTAACAGTGGCATGCATTGCCTTCTCCCTTTTAAAAATACTAGTTTAACCTTTTTATTTAAGCAATAAACAAACATCACTTTTCAAATGATTCTCGGTTACAATTCTTATATAGATCATAATTCTGAGCTTCTCACACTAAAAACGAGCACAAAGGCTGTTAATTTGTTCAGAATTCACCAGATAATGAAAACGCCATAACAAACTCTTTTTACGGCGCTCTCGCACATTCAAGACGATCAGACAGTCGCATTACGCATTCGAACGCATGACATTCACGCAGGAAAATTAATCAAACAGCTTGTACTGCAAGCACAGAACATTCTAAACATTGGGGCTTTTTTATTTAGAGAAAACGAGCTGGAAATAAGGAAAGGGACAGAAAGACTGCTCAAAGCTGGCCAAGCTTGAGTAGGGGAATAACAGAGAAGGAGCGATAGTAAAAGGAAGAGACAGGGAGCGAATCCTCAGGATTGCCAGAGCAGCTGCACAGGGGAGGGAGCTGGATGTCATTGTCCACCTAGGGACAAATGACCTGGCTAAGAAAGGGATTAGAGAAGTGCAGGAAGAGTTTGTGGAATTGGGGAGGGGCCTTAGTCAAGTAGCACGAGCTGTAACCTTCTCAAGGTGCTACCCATCTATGGCATAGGAGAGGCTAGGATGTTCCGCCACTGGGATTCAATCAGTGGTTGAAAAACTGGTGTGAGCTCAGGGATTTGGCTTCATTGGGGACTGGGGGTCCACCTGGAGTGATGCAAGCCTATACTGGCATGATGGGCTGCATCTGTCCGAGAGGGAACCAGGATCCTAGGTGATAGGTTTAAATGCTTCATTGCAAGCTTTTAAACCAGCCAAGGGGAAGGCACTAGAAAGGAGCAGGAAAATCCCAGCCCCCAAACAATCACAGTAGTAAGTGTGGCAAACACCAACATGGAGGTGTCGATAGGGAGAAGGGCAGGGGTAAATGGAGAAAGTGACAAAGGCAAGAAGGACAGGGATGGGGCAAAAAGGGGGTAAGGCCATCAGGAAATGGAGGGTAATGAGTACCAATGCCCGTAGTCTGCGCAACAAACTCCCTGAGCTGGTGGCCTTAATGTAAGAGGGATGCTAGGATATCGTAGCAGTCACAGAAACATGGTACACAGAGAACCATGACTGGGATGTTAACATACCAGGGTACATAACCTACAGGGGAGAAGAGGGGAGGAGTAGCTTTCTATGTAAAGGAAGGGATAAAAGAACTGAACAAAGAGTAAACAGGAGAGAGGAGGCACCAGGGTCACCTTGAGACTGGAAAGGCACCACATCCCACAGGTTGTTTACAGACCCCCATGTCAGGGGAAGGAATGACAAGGATATGATGGAAGGCATTCTTAGAATGGCAGAGAAAGGAGATACTGTTGATGGAGACCTGAATATGCCAGATGTTAACTGAGCACATTTCTGCAGCTACATCCAAGTGCAGGGCCATTCTTGATGCCCTACAGGTGGCAGGTATTAGGCAGCTAGTTTCGAACCCACTCGTGAGGGAGCAATCTTAGACCTCGTGATCTCAAACGGGGGTAGTGAGAGGATCTCAGATCTAGAAGTAGGTTGCCATCTGGGGACAAGTGATCAAACAGTGTGGTTCACGCAACCTCAGCTACAGAGTCAAGCCATACAAAAGTGAGGGTACTGGACTTTAGGAGGGCTGACTTTGGCAAGATGGGAGAGTGCCTCAGAAAAGCACTAGCAAACAGGCTAGAAGGAGTGTGGAGCAACAATGGGAATTATCAAATTGCCATCACAGACGCAATAAGCCTTGTGTGAAGCAAATAAACAAATCAAAATCTAGAAAAGCCACTATGGTTCTCAAGAGAGGTGGCTGGGAAAGTCAGGAAGAAAAAGATAGCATTCCGGAAGTATAAGAAACACAGAAGGAGAAGGACAGAGAGCTGTACCAGTTAAGGCAGAAAGAAGCAGGAGGGAAGTCAGAATAGAAAGGCCCAAACTGAGGAAAAGATAGCCAACTCAGTTAAGAAGGGGATAAAACCTTTATAGGTACATCAGCAGTGAGAAAGACAAAGGAGGGATAGTGAGGCTGAATAGAATGAACGGTGGTGGGCAGAGGGGACAGTGAAAAGCAGAACACTGAACGAATATTTCTGCTCAGTATTCACAAAAGAGGAGGGGAAGTGCCTAATCCAACTAACAGAGGCACTTTGATAGGGGGTCGATCCCAGTCCTTTCACAGAAGAAAGGGTTCTGCAAGAACTCTCAAAACTGAAGGTGGACAAAGCATGGGTCCTGATGGAATTCACCCCAGAATTCTAAAAGAATTAAGGAAGGAACTAGTGAAACCACTGGCTACTCTTTTAATAAATCATGGGAGGATGGTGTGGTACCCGAGGACTGAGGAAGGCGGATGTGGTTCCCTTTCACAAAAGTGGGACCAAGACAGAGGCAGGAAACACAGACCTGTCAGTCTGACCTCTGTGGTAGGGAAGTGATGGAGTCACTCTGAAGGAAAGAATAGTTGAGTACCTAGAGGTCAGTGAGACAGGATCCAAGGCAGCATGGGTTCATACAGCGGAAGGTCAGTGTCAGACTAATCTAATAGATTTCTTTGACTGGGTGACCAAAGTAGTAGACCAGGAGGGCTGTGACATGCCTACCTAGACTTTAGCAAGGCATTTGACACAGTCCCACACAAAAGATTGATAGTCAAATTAACCAGCCTGGGAGTGGGTCCCAGGGTGGTAGCCTGGGTAAAACATTGGCTGGACAACAGGACATAGAAGGTAATTGTAAATGGAGTTCACTTGAAGAAAGGCGGTTACTAGTGGGTACCGTGAGGGGTCAGTATTGGGTCCAGTCCTTTTAATGTCTTCATCAGTGACATTGCAGAGGGACTGGAAGGAAAGTATGCCTTTTGCAGATGACAAAGATCTGCAACAGGGTTGATACACTGTGGAGGCGAAGATGACCTTAAGGTTAGTAAGCAATGTGAGAAAGGCAGTAGGGAGGGCCGGGGTATACTGGGATGTATAGGAGAGGCATCAGCAGCAGAAAACAGGAAGTTGTTATCCCTCTGTACAGACAGTTGGTGAGACCCCATCTGAATACTGTGTCCAGTTCTGAGACCCCATCTCCGCAAGGACATAGACAGGATAGAGGCAGTCCAGAGGAGGGCAACTAAAATGGTGTAGGGTCTGCAAGAGAAGTCGATGAGGAGAGACTAAAGGAGCTTAATATGTATACCCTTGAGGAAAGAAGGAGGGGAGACATGATAGAAACTTTCAAGTACCTCAGGGAATCAACAAAGTCCAAGAGGGTAGCATCTTTCAGAAAAAGAGACTTGCAAGAACAAGGGACACAATTTAAAGATAGAAGGAGGGCGTTTAGGGCAATGTGAGGAAGTATTATTTCACAGATAGGGTAGTGGATGCATGGAACAGCCTTCCTGAGGAAGTTGTGGGGTCTAAAACTGTGGGAGAATTCAAGAATACATGGGACAGACATAAGGCAATTCTTGTGGGGGGCAGGAAGATAAAGGCTGTTGGTTAACTAGGATCTGTGGCCTATCCTGCAGGTAGGGAAATGGGCAGACTAGATGGGCCTAGCAGTCCTTATCTGCTGTCAAAGTCTATGTCTTTGTCTATGTTTAGAAGATCAGGAGACTGTTGCAACAGATTTTTTAATATTTTAGCCCACAATGTTCTCAGATTACCTCCAATACACAGGCAGGTAATTACATATGCTCTGAATCCATAAGAGCATATCCAAGTTCGGGGGGGGGGGGTCACCAACCCTACCACAGGCATACAGTCAGAAGAGATGCAAATCACAACTGGGGTACCTCAGGGATCAGTCCTGGGGTCAGTCCCCTTCAATATCTTCATCAGTGACATTGCAGATGGACTGGAGGGTAAGGTTTGTCTGTTTGCAGATGACACCAAGATCTGCAACAAAGTAGATGATCCACATGGGGTGCGCAGAATGAGGAGAGATCTGGATAAACTAGCAGGAATGGTCGGAAGAGTGGCAACTGGGGTTTAATACAAAGAAGTGCAAAATCATGCACATAGGGAAGAGAAGCCCTGACGCCACCTATAGGCTGGGAGGGGAGTTGCTGGCAATTTCAAGGGAAGAAAGAGACTTGAGCATCATCATCACTGATGACCTGAAATCATCCAAGCAGACCACTAAAGCAGTAGGTAAGGCTAGGGAGATGTTAGGGTGCATTAGTAGGGGTATCACAAGTCGGAAGAGGGAGGTAATAATCCCTGTTTACAAGACAATGGTTAGGCCCCATCTGGAGTCCTGTGAGCAGTACTGGAGGCCATACCTCCACAAGGACATTAACCAAACTGAGGCAGTCCAGAGAAGGGCAACCAAATGGTGCAGGGACTGCATCAGAAAACCTATGAGGACAGATTAACGGAGCTCAATATGTATACCCTAGAGCAAAGGAGAGAGAGAGGTGATATGATCGAAACATTCAAACACCTTAAGGGCATTAACAAGGTGAAAGAGTCTAACATGTTTCAATATAAGAAAAACAGCAGGACAAGAGGACAGCATGAAATTAGAGGGAGGCCGATTAAGGGGTAATGTGAGGAAGTTCTTTTTCACAGAAAGGGTGGTGGATGCATGGAATGGCTTACCTCAGGAAGTGGTGGATATGAATTCAGTGCAGGGCTTCAAACAGGCATGGGATAGGCATAAGGGAATAATACAGATGAGTATGAATAGATAGGCCATTGACAGAGCAAAGGTTGATGGCGCATTTATAAGGTAGAAAAAGAAATGGGCAGACTGGATGGGTCTTGTGGTCCTTATCTGCTGTCAACTTCTATGTTTCTAGACCCGTTGTACACAAAAGACAATTCATGGCTGGTTGGGGGAATCAGGCCGAGCCAGAGGATTCATACAGGTGGCCCGCCGTAAATGAGACCAATCAAAGTCCTCCGGCACTGAAACTTTTTCAGAAAGCCAATCTTTTAGAAAACTCAACAAATTGGTGCCTTTCACTCCCTTCGGGAGCCACACCACCTGCAAGTTGCCAGCTCTTATTTCATTTTCCATAATTTCTAACCACCCTCTAAGAGATGTATTATTTTTTGGTTACGGTGGCAACGGTGGCTTGCATGGCAGTACTTCTCTTGTCCACAGCAGCAACAGTGGTAAGTCATTTACAGCTGCGTCATGGGACTCAAGTTTCAACAAGGTCTTCTCTGTTTGAGTCCACTGCTTTGATAAGAGTCCAATATAGTTTGCCAAGAAGTTGCAGAAGATAGCTCCATCAGGCTGATTCTTGCCAGTCCACCCACACCTCCAGCCTGGTTAGGTTGTGGCGTAGTCTGCTTTGGAGGTCCTGAAAGTTGTTTTTTTTGATGTCTCATATTCAAGCTTGGACTCGTTCAGAAGATAAAGACGTCAGGAATCCAGGGGATGTTGAGAAAAAGAGGCTGCCCAGTAATAAGATAAAATAAATTTAAATTACATTGCGCAGCAATGTGGAGCTCTTGTGGAAAGCGTCCGATCCAGAAGTTGGCTCTCTGGCATCCCCTCACGATATGAAAATTACATACCTACTGTAACTCTTGATCTTCCTAGATATCTTCTTCACCATTCATTACTGGTGCGTTCAGCCGGAGGCACTAGAACCCCATGGGAAGCTCATATTTATAAGCTTTTTTCTGCTTTCCTAAGGAGGAGGGGCCGATGTTGGGGACGGTGCCATGCTTGAGGTCGATGTATTGCATGGCGCTTGAGGGTTGGGCACTAGCCAACGCTGACCCCTCCACCACCTCAGTCCTGCTAGCCGGAGAGGAAATTATTAATTTGATCTCGGATTAACACCTTTGAGCACAGGCACTCGTTTGCAAAGGTTCCACGTCAGAGGTGGGAGGGAAACATACAGACATGGGAATATTACTGTAAAACTAAAATGACAAAGCAACAGTACATCTTAAAATGATGCATTGGTAAATACATGACAGGATATATACAATTTAGTTGATGAATAAACAGTAGCAGAACTTACGTTTGAACCAGTACCAGGAATTGATAGCAGTGTTGGGATTCCTGAGTTAAAGCATATAGTAAATAGTGGGTAAGAGAGGCTAGTGAGGGGAGATAGGATAGGGAAGGTGCAGACCGTATAAAGACAAGTGTAACATACTTTAAAGGTGAGGATGGGTGGGAGGGAGAGTGGGAAAGCGGGTTACTAAAAAGAAGGAAGTGTAAGAAGGGAGAAATGGACATAGGGAGATGCAAGAACAGAAGAGGCAACGGGGTCTCTGTATGTACTAGGCAAACCATAGGGGCGCAAGGGGTAGATGTCAAGTGCAGCAGTCACAAGAACTATCGGCCATGAGGGTCATTTTTAGCCTGGTTTTGAAAGCACCCAATTTTTGCAGTGTTGATTCTTCATAGTCAAGTGAGTTGAACCATTGAGGAGCTATGTAGGCGAAGGAACACTGTCCTTGTGATGTCCAGCATCAAGGAACTAGGACAGACTGGTGAGCAGCTGATCTGGTGATCTTAGTGGATTGGGAGGGGGTAAGCAATGCTGCCATCCTGGGTGGCATGAGTCCTAAGAGTGCTTTTTTGACAAGTAAGCAGGTATGATATTTAATATGATTTTTCAGTTGCAGCAAGCCCGTCAGTTCATATAGCGATCAGACCCTGTAATTAATCTGCAGGCTTTATTTAGTGCGACAGTTATTCTGCGAAGCAAGGTGTCAGTAGCCAATCCATAGATTACGAGACCATAATCAATAAATGAGAGGATGAGCTATGCACCGCCAGTCTGAGGGCTTCAGGAGTTAGATTACGTTTGATGCGATATAGAAGGCCAGTTTACAGCCTTTGCTACAGCTTCAATATGATGTGAGAAGGCGAGGTGCTTGTCCCCTAAATACTTGAATTTGTCCACTACATGAAGGAGGACACCTTGTTGATTTTTTATATTGCGTGCATGCGCTCTGAATTTGTTTCTTGTGGAGCAAAACAACATGACTTTAGTTTTTTTTTGTAATTCATCACAAGGTTTTGATTAGAGAACCATGTTTTGACATCATCAAGGCCACTTTGAAGACAATCCTCCAGTAGAGTGGGGTTAGGTTGGCTAGAGTAGATGACATCATCGTCAGCGTACAACAGTATGCGCTGGTGGCAATGAAGCGCAAGGTTGTTTATAAAAGAAATACTAAAGAATAGAGGGCCAAGGACGGAACCTTGTGGCACGCCAGAGCAGACATTTTGTTGGTCAGAGAAGAAGTTAGATATCTTTACACACTGAGATTGATCTTCACGGTAGTTTTTCAACCAAAGCATCACTTCTTTTGACACTTCCATGTTGGTTAATTGTTGCAGAAGCAGAGGGTGGCTGACAGTGTCAAACGCCTTCATTAGGTCAATGAAGGCTGCACCACAAGATTCCCTTGATCGAGAGCATGGTGTTTGTAACCGGTAAATTCCAGGAGGGCAGTTGTGGTACTGTGCCCTTTCCTGAAACCATATTGTTGCAGGCTCTGAATGGAGTATTTTTCAAGGTATTCAATTAGTTGATCAGCAACTAGCCACTCCAGCACTTTAGACAACGGGGAAGGATGGAAATAGGTCTATAGTTGGTATGGGAGATCCGATCACCCGATCTGTGGACAGGTATAACTTGCACCAACTTCCAAACGAGTAGGAATTGGGACAGCCTTAGGGAGAGGTTGAAAATACTTGTGATGGGGCTATGACCTCATCCAGGGTAAGACCGATAAGTTTCAAGTCAAGGGATTCGCCACTATTCCGAGATTTTCCAAGGATCTTTCGCATGTGTCTTTTAACAAGGGGGGGCAGTTACTTAAAGTAGAAAGGTGGGATAGGGTTTCAGTCCCCATCATGTTCATGCGAGGTCCTGACTGTTGATTGCTCAGGGGAGGTGTGGACTGGTTAAAGAAGTCAGGTGGGAGGACACCACTAAGGTCCGTGAAAGCGTTTTTTTGAGTTTTTTTTTCTCCTTATTGGCATTAAGCAGAGAATTGCAGGATTCCATTAAAAGTGTAGTAATTTTATAACCAGAGGGAGTGAGATACAACTGAATTTGCTCGATTGCTGGGGTTGAGACCTAGGATTTGGAAGGATATTTTTGCAACATTTTAAAAGTGTCCTGCTGGCTGAGGAGTGAGTTAATTTTTATCCCTGGACTCAGTAGAGTGGTTTGTATAGGAGCAGTGGTCGAGTAAATTGTGGTGTTAGTTGAATTACTATAAAGGGCAGTACTCACCAGGGTGGTGGAGCAGGTGTGTATTTGATTGTTTCTAACAGTCACCAGTGGCTGTGGACTACCCACCCACCTTCCCCACACACACCCCCAGGCGTGGCATTTCCTTTATAGCCAAAGTTCTGACATCACTTCCTCAACAGGTCTTGGGGCAGAATTGTCATATTCTTAATAACCAAGCACAGTGCATAAAGAGTAGGTACACACCACAAATAACAATAAAAAAATATATACTGTATATATTACATATTGTATATTATAAGGGAGAGGGACATGTGGGGAGTGGTGCAATGCACTGGCTGTGGGGTAGCAGTTTTCTGGGAGACATTCTGGAAACTGCATTGCTGTCCTAATTGCAGGCAACTGTCAGCTCTGAGGGAGGAGGTTGGCCACTCCAGGCTGAACTAGCAAGTGACTGAGGAGGCCTCCCCCACCCAAAGAGCACCACTGCCACAACCACTGCCTCAGAGTTTGCCAAGTATGAAGAGCAGTTGGACCACAGTGGGTTCCGGGAGGGTGCGGGTGGTGGACCAGAGGCGAAGCACCCTAGTTGCACCTCTACACAAATCATATGCCATTCTGGCAGAGCAAGGTTCCTCTACGATGGCACCCTCAGTGGAGACCCAGAAGAATGCTGAGGACACCCAAAAAGGTGGCAAGGGACGCCACAGGGGAAGGAAACAGCTTCTGATAGGGGACTCAATTGTTAGGGGGTTAAAACTGGGGAAGGGAGAGAAGGAAGTGAGGTGCCTGCCTGGTGCCATGGCTTGGAGGGACAGGAAGCGAATCCTCAGGATTGCAGAAGCAGCATCACAGGAGAGGGAACTAGGTATCATTGTCCACCTTGGGACAAATGACCTAGCTAGGCATTGGATCAGTGCAGTGCAGAACGAATTTGTGGAGTTGGGGAGGGGCCTCAGACCGGTAGCAAGCATGGTAACCTTTTCAGAGGTGCAGCCAGTCCATGGCAGGAGTGAGGCTAGGGTACTGCACACCATGCAGTTTAATGAACAGTTGCAAAACTGGTGCAGAACACAGGGCTTTGGCTTCATTGGGGACTGGGGGTCCACCTGGAGAGATAAAGGTCTATACTGGCACGATGGTCTGCATCTGTCCACGAAGGGAACCAAGCTCCTAGGTGACAGGTTTAAATGCTTACTTGGCAAGCTTTTAAACTAGCCAAGGAGGGAGGTGCTGATAAAAGGCAGGAAATTTCAAGCCTCCCCCCATAAAACATGGCAGGTAGTAAGGTAAACACTGAGGTACAGAGCTCAGGACAGGGGTAAATGGAAAAACAGACAAGGGCAATAAGAGCAGGGATGGGGGGGAGGAGGATAAAGCCAACATTAAATGGAGGGCAATGAGTACCAATGCCCATAGTCTGGGAAACAAGCTTCCTGAGCTAGTAGCCCTGATGGAAGATGAACAACTGGATATTGTGGTAGTCACGGAAACATGGTACACAGAGAACCATGACTGGGATGTCAACATACCAGGGTACACAATCTACAGAAGGGACAGGGAAGGTAAAAGAGGAGGTGGAGTAGCTCTATACATAAGGGAAGGGATCAAAGCTACAGAACTAAAAAGTAAAGGGGGAAGGGGAGGGCAAGAGGCACTCTGGGTCACCTTAGAGACAGGGAATGGCATCACAATCCGCACATGGGGTTGTATACAGACCTCCGTCTCAAGGGGAGGAAATGGACAAGAAAATGATAAGAGGACATTCTCAAAAATGGCTGAAAAAGGGGAGATACTGTTGATGGGGGACCTGAATATGCCAGATGTTAACTGGATGACATGTACTGCAGCCACATCCAAGAGCAGGTTCATTATCGATGCCCTGAAGGGGGCAGGCCTTAGACAGCTAGTGTTGGAACCCACACGGGAGGGAGCAATACTAGACCTGGTACTCTCAAATGGAGAGAGGATCACAAATTTAGAAGTCAGTAGACATCTGGGAACAAGTGACCACTGCACAGTGTGCTTCACAATGAGCACAACCATGGAGATAAGCTATACAAAAACAAGGATACTGGACTTTAGAAGGCCTGACTTTGGCAAAATGGGTAAATACCTGAAGAATGCACTAGCAAATGGCCAAAAAGGAGGGGTGGAAGAACAACGGAGAAAAATCAAAACTGCCATCATAGAGGCAACAAGCCTTTGTGTGAAACAAATACAGAAAACAAAGCGGAGTTAAAAAACACTATGGTTCTCAAAAGAGGTGGCAGGGAAGGTTAAAGAGAAGAAGGCTGCTTTCAAAAAGTATAAGGAATCACAGAAGGAGCACAACAGGGAACTGTATCAATTAAAGCAGAAAGAAGTGGGGAAGGCAGTCAGAATAGCAAAGGCCCAAACCGAGGAAAAAATAGACAACTCAGTTAAGAAGGGGGATAAAACCTTTTATAGGTACATTAGGGAGCATAGAAAGGATAAGTGAGGGATAGTGAAGATTAATAAAGGAGAGGGGAGGGGAAGGGAGGTGGGCAGAGGGAGACAGTGAAAAGGCAGAGATACTGAATCAATGCTTTTGCTCAGTATTCACAAAAGAAGATGAGGAGGAGTTATTTAAACCAGACAATAGAAGCACTCTGGGTAGCAGGGCTGACACCAGTCCATTCACAGAAGAAAGAGTCCTGAAAGAACTCCTAAAACTCAAGGTGGACAAAGCAATGGAGCCTGACAGGATTCACCCCAGAATCCTAAAAGAACTAAGGGAGGACCTAGTGACACCACTGACCACGCTTTTTAACAAATCATGGCAGGATGGGGTGGGGTGGTACCTGAGGACTGGAGGAGTGCAGATGTGATTCCCCTTCACAAAAGTGGGAGCAAGGCAGAAGTAGGAAACTACAAACCTGTAAGTTTGACCTCAGTGGTAGGGAAAATAATGGAATCACTTCTGAAAGAAAGAATTTTTGAGTACCTAGAGGCCAGCGGGGCACAGGACCCAAAGCAGCATGGATTTAGAGCAGGAAGGTCATGTCAGATGAATCTAATTGATTTCTTTGACTAGGTGACCAAAGTAATAGACCAGGGAGGAGCTATGGATATGGCCTACCTAGACTTTAGCAAGGCATTTGACACAGTCCTGCACAAAAGATTAATAATCAAGTTAGCCAGCCTGGGAGTGGGTCCCAGGGTGGTAGCCTTGGTAGCAAACTGGCTGCACAACAGGACACAGAAGGTAATAGTGAATGGAACACATTCCGAAGAAAGGGGGGTTACTAGTGGAGTACCTCAGGGCTCATTACTTTGTCCAGTCCTCTTTAACATCTTTATAGGTGACATTGCAGAGGGTCTGAGGAAAGGTATGCCTCTTTGCAGATGACACAAAGATCTGTAACAGAGTTGATACACAAGGGGGATAGAAAAGATGAGAAGGGACTTGGCAAGGTTGGAGGAATGGTCAGACATATGGCAACTTAGATTCAATGCAAAGAAGTGCAAAGTAATGCACCTGGGAAACAAAAACCCAGGAGAAGAGTACACAATAGCAGGGGAGGTACTAACAACAACAAAAATGGAAAGGGACCTGGGGGTGGTAGACATATCAGATTACCTAAAGCTGGGTAAGCAATGTGAGAAGTCAGTAAGGAGAGCCAGGGGGATACTGGGATGCACAGGAAGAAAAAATTACTCACCTTAGTAATGTTGTTTCTTCTAATGGAGTCTTGCTATATTATAGACATTAGCAGTTTGATCCAGCTCTAGAACTGCCCCGGAGTGAAATGGTTAAAACCATTCCAAAATAGAATTTTGGCACAGAGCAGCTCTATCTGTGTCATTTCAAACTTGAACTGTCAGATCTTTACGAGCCAAACTCACTAAGGTCTGTGTGGAAGTTGTAACCACACTAGCCAAATGGCTACCTAAATAATAACAACCATTGATGGTCCCAACACCCAAGACTCAAGTCAGGGGACCAGAAATACTAACACCATTCTAATAATATGAAAATGGAACATAAATATAATAAAACACACACGCTGCACATACACCCCCAAAGTCCCAAAGGGGACAAAATGCTAACAGGACATAAGTAGTACCCACACTAAGTTGCCCGCACCCCACCAAGTAGAGGTTCTGAGAGGGGCAGGTTGGGGAGGTCTATAATATAGCAAGACTCATTAGAAGAAACAACATTACTAAGGTGAGTAATTTTTCTTCAAACAACATGAAGTCTTGCTATATTATAGACATTAGCAGAATACACAGCAGTACCTCCATGGAGGAGGGGCAGAACCTACTTAGGAATAGGCTCTGAAGAACAGCTGTGCCAAACCGAGCATCTCTCCTGGCCTGGACATCCAGGAGTAATGCTTGTAAAAGTGTGTACCGCTTTCCAAGTAGCAGCCTGGCAAATCTCTAATAAAGGATATTCTGGCAGCAGCTCGAGACGCAGCTGTACCCCTGGTAGAATGAGCCTCAAACCGGGGGCTCTGCCCACTTTCTGATAACAAAATTGGATACAAGAGACAATCCACCTGGCTATTGATCTCTTAGTGGCAGGTTTGCCTTCCCAACTTCACCATAGGTAAGGAAAAGTTGGAGGGATTCAACTCTGTGACCTTTGGTACGCCTATATAACAACTAAGAGCTCTCTTAACATCCAGGCTGTGCAACCTCTCTCACCCAAGAGGAGTGATCAGTGAAAAATACTGGAAGGGAGATAGATTGATTAAGATGGAAATCTGAAACCACCTTAGGCAAAAACTTCCTATTAGTCCTAAGGACTACCTTATCCCTGTGGAAAGAAATAAAGTCAGTCTCCACTGACAAGGCTTGCAATTCACTTATGCGCCTGGCAGAAGTGATAGCCACTAGAAAACAGTTTTCCAAGTTAGGTACTTAAGCTCTGCAGAAGACAGAGGTTCAAAAGGGGTTGTATTAACTGAGCAATGCAAACATTAAGGTCCCAAGCAGGGGCGGTTCCGAAAGGAGGATTAGTATGGAGTAATCCCTTAAAAAACTTGGAAAACACAGGATGAGAGGAAGAGGGATGACTTTCCTGTTGACACAAAAGCAGACACAGCTGCCAAATGAACTCTCAGGGTAGCTGGTCTGAGACCCAAAGAATTAAGACGTACCATGTAATCTAACAAATGGGCAATTCAGCAGATTCTGGGGAAATATTTTCCCAGCACACCAAATGGAAAACCTTTTCCATTTAGAACTATAAGTAGCCTAGTGGAAGGCTTTCTGGAAGCCTTTAGGATCTCAAGAACACCCTGAGAGAGGTGTAAATCAGCAACTCTTAACTCCTCAAGAGCCAGGCCTTGAGGTTGAGGGATTTGAGGTCTTGATACCAAACCCTTCCCTGGGCACAAGTCAACAGATTGTGATTCCTGGGGAGGCACAGGGGAAGATGGACTGTCAGAGACAGAAGGAGTGGGTACCAGGGCTGCCTGGCTCATCCGGGGCAATCAGAATCACCCTGCAAGGCTGAGATCTGATTTTGACTAGTACTTTGAATAGGAGAGGAAAGGGGGAAGCAGAGGAACTTCCTCCCAATCCAGAAGAAGGGCATCCAGGGAACTGAGCCCAGCACTGGAGGCCTGCAACAGAACAGAGGAAGTTTGTGATTGTCTGGGGCTGCAAAAGATCTATCTGAGGGATGCCCCACCTGGCAAAAACTATCCCCAGCACTTGAGGATCCAGGGACCATTCGTGATGGCCCTGGGAAATCCTGCTGAGGGCATCCGCTAGACATTGTCCTTCCCTGGAAGATGAACTGCTATGAGGAAGTGTTCAGGAATAGGCCAGAGACCACAACTTCATTGCCTCGGTGCACAAGGTCAAGACCGAGTGCCCCTGCTTGTTGATGTACCACATTGTTGTGGTGTTGTCTGTTCTGACTTGTATCACCTTGTCGTGGACAGATGCAGAAAAAGCTTGAAGAGCTAAAAAGACAGCTCTGAGTTCCAGCAAATTGATGTGGAGCAGAGATTCCTGGGGACCAAACTCCTGAGTGGAAAGGTCGCCCATGTGGGCTCCCAACCCAGAAGGGAAGCATCTGTAGTGAGAGTCAAGTCGTGAGAAGGGGAAATGAAGGGACCCCGCCTTAATTGCTCTGATCCTGCCACCACTGGAGAGCTAGGATCAAGGTTCGAGTCACTGGGACCAACTTGGAAAGGGGGTCTCTTCTCTGAGACCAAAAGGTTCTCAAGTGAAACTGAATGTCTCTCATCTGAAATCTGGCTCCCTGCACAACAGCTGTGGATGCAGCCATGTGCCCCAGGAGCTGCAGAAAGTGTCTTGCTGGTCGAGAGACCTGCAGAGTGAAGGAAGAGGCCAGAGCCACTAAATTCTTACCCTTTCTGGGGAAGAAAGGCTCTGGCTAGCTTTGTGTCCATTCTGCCCTATAAAGGTGAGTACCTGGACTGGTTCCAGAACCGACTTTGGTAGGTTTAGCAGAAAACCCAGGAGGTGAGAAGCTGCTGGGTGACCTGCAGGTGAGATTTACCTGTTCTGGGACTGGCCTACAATGAGCCAGTCGTCTAGATAGGGAAAAACAGCAATCCTCTGCCTCCTGTGGGCCACTGCCACTGCTAGACACTTTGTGAATACCCTTGGAGCAGAGGTAAGGCCGAAGGGCATTGCTCTGAACTGGTAATGACCTGAGGGCAGTTCGAATCTGAGGTACTTTTGATGGGATCTTCTGATTAGGACATGGAAATAGGCATCCTTGAGGTCCAGGGAGGCTAGCCAGTCCCCTGGCCTTAGGGAAGGTAAAATCATTGCCAGAGTTACCATTTTGAACTTTGGTTTCAAAAGATGCTTGTTCAGATATCTGAGATCTAAAATGGGCCGCCATTCTCCTGTCTTTTTTGGGGTAAGGAAGTATCTAGAATACAGACCCCTGCCCTGATGCAGGGGAGGAACCCTTTCTACTGCTCTGAGAGCTAACAGGGATGAGACCTCTGTTTCCAGAGCGAGGGTCTCTGAAGCACTTGTAGGTAGAAAAGTCTGCTTCTCAACTTGGGAAACTTTTTGAAGCTGAGAACCAGACCCTGGCTTACTACTTCCAGAACCCACTTGTCTGAGGTTAAAGAAGCCCAATTCTGACTGAAGTAAGCCAGCCTGCCCCCACTGGTACAGAAGAAGGGCCCTGGGCACCCCATCAGGGTGCCTGTTTCGCAGGAGCTTTAGGCTGGGGGTGGGAGCAGGTCTGCCCACCCCGCCTGCCCTGCCTCTGAAGAAGCCTCTGAGCATAGGCAGAGGAGGCCTGAGTCTGTAGAAAGGTTCTGTGAAAAGGCCTCACCCCACCCCTGGGCATGCCTTGAGGAGTGGCTTGCCGCCCTCAGCCTGGGCACTGTTGTAAGTAGTCCCATATTCATCCATCTTTTCATGTAATTCTCTGTCTGCTCTCCAAACAGAGAATTTCCCACCACAGGAAAATCCACAGCCTTAGTCTGGGTATCCTGTGACAAACTAGTACACCTGAGCCAGGCCAACCTACGAAAAGCTACAGATGTGGCCATGACCCTAGAGGAAACATCATTAACATCCACAGCAGCATGAAACTAAACCTTAGAGGCTTCAATGCCATCAGCAGCCACCTGTTCTAGTTCACTAGCCAGCTGGCCATGGGCCTGCTTGGCCAATTGCATAACAGTATCCCATCTAGATTTCTGATACCTAGCTACATAAGCCATATAATTTGCTTGCCTGAGTCCCAGAGAGGCTGCCATATACTGTTTTTGCCATGGCATCAATCTTCCTGGAATCCTTGTCAGGAGGATGTGAAGCCAAGGAATATTAGCTTTATCACAGGCAGCAGCCTGAACTACCCCAACATGACTGCATTGTGAGAAAGGAATTCTGTATCAGGGCCTGACAATGTATACCTTCTGTCCATCTTTTATCTACAGGAGGCACAGAATTAGAGCTTTTAAAATTTTAATTGTTTGTTTCTAAAAGACTTATGTAAAGGAATAGACAATCTCCTAGACTCTGGAATATCCATCATTTCTACAAAATCAGACCTCTTGCTCATCCACAGCCTCTTCTAAAGGAAGCTGGAGGGTTTCAGCAACTTTTATAAAACATAAAATGAGATGGGGACTCAGACAGCATAGGGGAGATTCTAAAGGTCTGTCTGGGAGATGTCCGTTCAATGGGCACACCCAGACCTTCCCAGCCACATTCATACTGTTCATAATCCTCCTCCTCCTCTGGTTCATAAAATTCCTCAATATCATAATCCTGAACCACTGGGACCGGACGAACCGACATTTTACCAGATAGTGGTGGTTCGGATGGACCCTGAGACAGTGACTGGACAATTTGTATGGCTTTTGTTATCTCTGCAGCAGTTGGAGAAGGAATTTTGGACTCCAGACCTGCTGATTTTCTTGTTTTCTTTACTGGAATTGGTTCCTCAGAACAGCTTTTTCTTTGCCGAGGAAGTCTGGCCCTGGTCAGAGGGCACTCCCTCTGGTTCGGTTGGCACCGAACCGGGCTGGCCATCCGGGTCAGCGGACTTTTTGGCCTCTCGTCCCCTGAGCCTGCCCAATCTTTTTTCCAGGGTGGCTGCAGGGAAATTCTTACATAACTGGCAGTCTGACTGGAGGTGGTCAAACCCCAGACAATAAACACATGTGGTGTGTGGGTCAGCCTTGGCAAAGACTTCCCCACAAACATCAGTGTTGAAACCCAGTGGGCCGGTTTTCTTTGGTTTCTCAGACATAATGCCAGCCTAACCAAAAACTTGCCCTTTAACGGCAGTGCCAGGCAAGACACCCTTTATCGGTTCCTAACCGTAAACACGGTATTGGAAAACGAATAAACTGCTTTTAGAACCGATAAGAACCGGAACCGCACTCTAAAATAGTAACTTTTAGTTTTAAATGAGTTTTAACTCCACTGATCGGTTCAAAACCGAACCGATAACTTACAAGTTCCACACAGACAAAACCTTCATTTACTTACGGTTACCACAGATAGAGCTTGAACCGAACGGTTTTGCGGTTAAAATAAAACTATTCTCGGTTAAATCCAACCGAGAAAACACTTTTTAAACCAAGAAATGAACCGAGCAGAAGGAGAAATCTCGAGCGATTGTTCACTGAGGCGGAGTAAAGAATCTGACAGTTCAAGTTTGAAATGACACAGATAGAGCTGCTCTCGTGCCAAAATTCTATTTTGGAATGGTTTTAACCATTTCACTCCGGGGCAGTTCTAGAGCTGGATCAAACTGCTAATGTCTATAATATAGCAAGACTTCATGTTGTTTGAAGGGGCAACACAAGTAGAAAACGGGAAGTGGTTATCCCTCTATACAGACAGTTGGTGAGACCCCATCTGGAGTACTGTGTGCAGTTTTGGAGACCTCATCTACACAAGGACATAGGATGGAAGCAGTCCAGAGGAGGGCAACTAAAGTGGTGCATGGTCTGCAGCAGAAACCATATGAAGAGAGACTGAGAGAGCTTAATATGTATACTCTTGATGAAAGGAGGGACGGGGGCATGATAGAAACTTTCAAGTACCTCAAGGGAATCAACAAAGTCCAGGAGGGTAGCATCTTTCAGAAAAAGAGATGTGCAAGAACAAGGGGGCACAATTTAAAGATAGAGGGGAGATGGCTCAGGGGTAATGTGAGGAAATTTTCTCACGGAGAGAGTGGTGGACACATGGAACCGCCTTCCTGAGGAGGTCGTTGGGTCTAAATCAGTGGGGGAATTCAAACATGCATGGGACAGACATAAGGCAATTACAGTGGGGGGTTGCAGGAAGTAGACTGTTGGTTAACTAGAATCTGCAGCTTATCCAGTAGGTAGGGAAATTGGCAGACTGGGTTGGGCCAAGTGGTCCTTATCTGCCGACAAAGTCTATGTTTCTATGTAATAAAGATATTTGCAATGGTGAGGGGGTTCATCATTGAGACGCCGTCTGTGTCAATCACTGAGGGGGCAACCTTTGAGAGTTTACCAGAGACATCTTTTAAGTTGGACCAGAAATTCTTGCTATTTCCCCATGACCTGGCAAGCAATTCTTTATGATGTTTGCATTTTACTGACCTAATGTCCCGTGTACAGGAATTACTAGCAGTTTTATAGGCTTGCACATCAGTAGGATTCCCAGAAGCTTTAGCCCGCACCCACAGGTGATCACGTTGCTTCATCTTGGATAGTAGCTCCGCTGTGATCCAGTATTTTGACATGCCACGGACTTTCCAATTTTTCATCTGCACATGCCTATCACAGGCCTCATTGAAGTGGGCGATGAAAAGCTGTAGGGCATGATTTACATCCACCGTGGTGTTGATGTCGGACCAGTCGATGCAGCGCAGATGTAACTTTAGGTGATCAAGGTGATACAGAGGAAAAGTGAGGGAGGGTGAGGCAAGAGAGCCCAAGGGATAGAAAAAGAAAAGGATATAAACCGAAAAGAAATAAAGCTGGCCACAGGAGAAGGGGTAAACTCTAAGGGCTCTGGGTAAGGGGACCCCAACTACTGGGCAGACCAAGGTAAGGAAGATAGGATGGAGATGGAGGGGAGGATGGGGAGGTAGTAACAACAACAACAAGCATTTGTCAATGCCGAACGTTCGCTTGCAGGTATTTGCAGTGGTATTTGGCACTTGGACATGGCTTAAAAAAATCAGTGACAAAGAAGTACAAGCATTTGTCAATGCCGAATGTTGCTTGCTTCTATGTGCTGTTTAGGTATTTGGAAGTCATTGGAGTGCAAATATTGAAAATTTGCAAACTTACGAGCGTGCGTAGGAACTGCGCAACGCACACTAGTAAAACAGTCATTTTTAGAATTTTTCACCAAATTTCAACATAGCCATTTTAAGACCTCTGCCAATGAACAGTGTCAATTGCGGATTTTCTTTAATGCGTCCCATACCGATTTCGCATTACCGACCGCGCCACTGTGCGCCATGGATGGAAACACGCTTTGGGCAGGATGAAAATGACAGCTGTACTGCTCATAAGGAGGTGGTAAAATGGCAATGTTGAAAATCTGGAGTGAAAATATTGAAAATTGCCAACTTACTTAACGCAGCATAGAACTGCGCAACGACACCCGTAAAACAGTCATTTTAGGAATTTTTTCACCACATTTTCAACACAGCCATTTTAAGACCTCTGCTCATGAACAGTGTCACTGTGATTTTCTAAATGTGTCCCATACACTGAGTTTGCACACCAACTGCGCCATTGTGCGCTACATGGGCGGAAATACGTTTTGGGCAGGATGTGAAAAATGACAGCTGTACTGCTCATGAGGAGGTGTGGTAAAATCGCAATGTTGAAAATCTGGAGTGAAAATATTGAAAATTCGCAAACGTACGAGCATGCGTAGCAACTGCGCAAAGCACGCTCGTAAAACAGTCATTTTTAGGAATTTTTTCACCAAATTTTCAACATAGCCATTTTATGACCTCTGCTCATGAACAGTGTCACTGTGATTTTCTTAATGTGTCCCATACATTGATTTTGCACACCGACTGCGCCATTGTGCGCTACATGGGTGGAAACACGTTTTGGGTGAGATGTGAAAAATGACAGCTATACTACTCATAAGAAGGTGTGGTAAAATGGCAATGTTGAAAATCTGGAGTGGAAATATTGAAAATTTGCAAACATACGAGCGTGCGTAGGAACTGCACAAGGCACGCTCGTAGAGTCATTTTTAGGAATTTTTTCACCAAATTTTCAACATAGCCATTTTAAGACCTCTGCTAATAAACAGTGTCACGATGATTTTCTTAATGTGTCCCATACATTGATTTCGCACACCAACTGCGCCATTGTGCGCTACATTGGCGGAAACATGTTTTGGGCAGGATGTGAAAAATGACAGCTGTACTGCTCATAAGGAGGTGTGGTAAAATGGCAATGTTGAAAATCTGGAGTGAAAATATTGAAAATCCGCGAACTTACGAGCCTGCGAAGGAAATGCGCAACGCACGCCAGAACAGTTTTTGATTTTGCATCAATTCAACATGGGGACTTTTCTGAATGATGTCATGGCATTATTCGGCCTGAAGGGCTATTTCGCCGCAGTGACTGCGAAATGACCCTCGGCCCGAATAACGCCATGACAGTGACATCATTCATGAGAAGGGGTCCCAAAAACCTACGCTGAAAAATTTGGTAAAATTCCAAAAATGCCTGAGATATGCAATAGTTGAAAACCCATACCTAGCCCATTATACAGCTTACCGCATTTCTCAGTTCGCGGGTCGGCTTGGAAGAGTGCAATCGGTTCCCGGTCCACCAAGATCGCCGCACCGAGTTCGGAGGTAAGGCGGGATGGGGGGTGGGAGGCGAGGTCACAGTGGGTGGGTGCGGGTTGTTGGAGAGGGGCCTGGGAGAAGCGCCTGGGATCATTTCAATTTACAGGTTTAAAAAAAACAGACGACGTGGATGTTTACCACGCTGGGGTGGGCTACCAGCGGCAGAAGGATGGCTGAGGCGTGGAGCCGACGGGATTGGACACCCTGTCGGCAGACGACGCTGGACGGGGCGTTGCCACGCTGGGGTGGGCCTCAGCGTGGCAGAAGGATGGCTGGGGCCTGAGCCGACGGGGATTGGGCACCGCCGATGATGCGGATGTTGGCCACGCTGGGGTGGCTCCCACCGTGGCAGCAAAGATTTGGGCGGCGAGATGTGTTGTTGTGTATGACAGCGGTGGTTTTTGAAGAGAAGACCACCGCTGTCATACACAGCACCGCATCTGATTGGTGCAGGATTGCCACGCCTGCTCAATGGAGCAGGGGATTGCAGGGAGGGCACACTCAAAGTGTCCCATTTCCAAGACGCCTTGCGCATGCGCCAAGCCGAACGAAATGGAATGGGACCTGGGGGTAATTATATCAGATGACCTTAAGGTTGGCAAGCAATGCGAGAAGGCAGTAGAGAGGGCCGGGGGGATACTGGGATGTATAGGGAGAGGTATCACCAGCAGAAAACAGGAAGTTGTTATCCCCCTGTACAGACAGTTGGTGAGACCCCATCTGGAGTACTGCGTCCAGTTCTGGAGACCCCATCTCCGCAAGGACATAGACAGGATGGAGGCAGTTCAGAGGGCAGCAACTAAAATGGTGCAGGGTCTGCAAGAGAAGCCATACGAGGAGAGACTAAAGGAGCTTAATATGTATACCCTTGAGGAAAGGAGGGAGAGAGGGGACATGATAGAAACGTTTAAGTACCTCAGTGGAATCAACAAAGTCCAAGAGGGTAGCATCTTTCAGAAAAAGAGATGTGCAAGAACAAGGGGACACAATTTGAAGACAGAGGGGGGACGGCTCAGGGGCAATGTGAGGAAGTATTTTTTCACAGAGAGGGTGGTGGACGCATGGAACAGCCTTCCTGAGGAGGTTGTGGGGTCTAAAACTGTGGGAGAATTTAAGAATGCATGGGACAGACATAAGGCAATTTATGTGAGGGGTAGGAAGAAATAGGCTGTTGGTTAAATAGGATCTGCAGCTTATCCTCTAGGTAGGGAAAAGGGCAGACTAGGTGGGCCAAGCGGTCCTTATCTGCCGTCAAAGTCTATGTTTCCATGTTAGAGAAACAGAGAAAGAAAATGAGAGAAAGAGGGATAGGTAGGGAGAGATGAAGGCAGACCCCAATTGGCAGAACCCTAAGAGAAGAGCTCACCTTAGTGGACCTAAGGAAGGCCATTCAGATGATGGTAGGGGTCGAGGCCCCTGGTAGCTGAGTACAGAGGATGTTAAGAGAATGGAAGCAGCATCAACTCCAGAGCTAAGGCGTAAGAGCCGCAGAAGGTAACCAGCAAAGGGACAGAAAATCCCTGTTCTTGCCACTAAAAGTCTCCAGACTCCCAGTCCACATAGACAAAGGGGGTCCACCAAGATCTCTCCCCCTTTCCCTCTTGTAGCATAAGGGTGGAAACAAAAAAGGGGACCCCCCCATACAGGGTAGAGATGGCGGTCACCTGGCTAGGTGAGCCCCAGAACCCTACAAGGACTGTTGATTACACCTGAGCCGTACACCACTAAAAGAAATGAAAGGCAGTGGAATATTCCCTCCAAGTGGAGCAGGAGTTTGAGAAGGATGAGGTCTGGGGGGAATCTGCCCCACAGGTAAGCCAGGAATGGGTTACCAATGAAAAGAAAAAGAAAAAGAAGAAGAAAGAGAGAGAGTCAGTCCCCGGGGTTCTTTAAGCCAAGACAAGGACTTGCGAGACAGGGCAATCACGTGCCCAGGGACACGAGGGAAATATGGAGGACAAGGTCCAGGAAGGATACAGGAGGAACTTGAATCCCATGGCCCCGTCCTGAAAAGTCCCACTATAGCAGAGTAGGTCCCCGGGGAAGCCCCTACAGTAGGGGAGGCACCCCCCCACTAGTCCTCTCCCAATGCCAGCAAAGGAGGGAGGCGAATGCCCCTGCTTGCTTGCTTCCTATTGGTGGGCCCCTAGGGCTTCCATAGGATACATAGATACATAGACAGTGTCGGCAAATAAGGGCCTATGGCCCACCTAGTCTGCCCATTTGAGCTTGTAAGTTCAGTTTGTTTTCCTAGAAGTCTATTTCCCCTTACCCCTGACCTCTAGAATTCCTTTATGTCTATCCCATGCATTCTTAAATCCTGTGATTGTTTCAGCCCACACCACTTCCTCTGGCAGGGTGTTCCACTTGTCCACCACCCGTTCTGTGAATAAATTCTTTCTCATGTTTCCTCTGAATCGTCCTCCCTCCAACTTCATCCCATGCCCTCTAGTCCTGAAACATCTTTTTCGCTTAAAAATAGTGTTTTCCTGCACCCTGTTCCTCCCTGTAAGATACTTGTATGTCTCTATCATATCCCCTCTCTCCCTCCTCTCCTCCAGGGAGTACATGTTCAGTTCCTTCAACCTGTCTTCATAGGACTTGTGATGCAACCCATGCACCATCTTTGTTGCCCTCCTCTGAACCTTCTCTACCCTGTCTATGTCCTTACGTAGGTATGGTCTCCAGAACTGTACACTGTACTCCAGGTGGGGCCTCACTAGTGTCTTGTATAGCGGAATTATGACCTCCTTTCCTGCTGGTGATGCCCCTGCCTATACATCCCAGCATCCTATTTGCTTTACCTGATGCCTTGTCACACTGTTTCCTACTTTGAGGTCATCAGAGATGACAACCCCAAGATCCTTTCCTGCTTGGTGCATGCTATATCCTCACCCTCAACTGATATATTGTGCCAGGGTTTTTGTGCCCCATATGCACTATCTTGCACCTCTTTGCATTGAATTTCAACTGCCAAACCCTTGACCATTCTTCAAGTTTCTGCAGGTCCCTTCTCATTCTGTCTACACCCTCTGGTGTGTCTACTCTGTTACAGAGCTTTGTGTCATCAGCGAACAGTGAAATTCCGCCTTCTATATCCTGTGCAATGTCACTGATGAAGATGTTGAATAGGACCGGTCCCAGCACTGATCCCTGTGGTACCCCACTGGTCACTCTTCCCTCTGTGGAGTGACAGCCATTTACCACCACCCTCTGTGTCCTGCCACCCAGCCAGTTACCTACCCACCACACTACTGTCCTGCCCACACCCATACTCCCAGTTTGTGTAATAGTCTTCTATGTGGCACAGTGTCAAAGGCCTTGCTGAAGTCCAGATAGGCCATGTCCACTGCCCTCCCTGATCCACCTCCCTAGTCACCCAGTCAAAAAATTCAATGAGGTTGGTCTGACATGACCTCCCTGAAACCATGCTGCCTTGGGTCCTGTAGTCCATTGACAACCAGATGTTCCACCAATCTCTCCTTCAGTAGTGCTTCCATGATCTTTCCCACTCACGAGGTGAGGCTGACTGGTCTGTAGTTCCTGCTTCCTCTTTGTTCCCACTTTTGTATAAGGGACTACATCTGCTGTCCTCCAGTCTTTGGGTACCTCCTGTTTCCAGTGATTGGCTGAACAGGATAGCCAGAGGTTCAGCCACCACCTCTCTTAGTTCTTTAAGGACCCTGGGTGCACCCCATCTGGCCCCATTGCTTTATCAGCTCTTATTACTTCCAGTTCCTTCAGGACCCTTTCTCGTGGAAGGACTTGTGTCCATTTCTGCACCATTCTCACCCCTTGTACTCCCTTCAGACCCATTACCCCTCTTCCTAGTAAAGACTGAGCAGAAATACCTGTTCAATATGTCAGCTTTACTGTTGTCATCCTCCACGCTGCTCCCATCCTCCCCCTTCAGTCTCACTATCCTCCCTTTGTCCTTCTTTTTCACTTATGTACCTGTAAAAGGTTTGTCCCCTTTAACCACTGATTTTGCAATGTGTTCTTCTGTCTGAGCTTTGGCTTCCCTTACTGACTTCCCTGCCTCCCTTTGTTTCTCCTGGTACTTCTCTATCCCCTTCTGCCTGTGTCTTTTGTATTGCCTGAATGCAATCTTTTGGCTTTCACTTTTGCTACCTCTTGGAAACCATAATGGTCTCCTTTTCTTTCCTTGCTAACCTGCTTAATGCATAATTCTGTTGTTCTTATAATCCCCATTTTAAATACTGCCCACTGTTCCTCAATCCCTGATTCCTGTCCCATTCCCCTAATGCCTCTTTCAAGCATCTCCCATTTTCCCAAAGTCTGCCCCCTAAAATCCAGGATACGTGTTTTTGTGTGGTTTGGTTCTGCTCTTCTGTGATTTCAAACCACAATGACTGGTGGTCACTGTTACCCAGGTGCTCCCCCACTGTTACCCCCATCACACTGTCCCTGTTTGTGAGCACAAGGTCCAGTATTGCCTTCTGCCGAGTTGGTTCCATGACCAGTTGCTTGAGGAAGGCACCCTGAAGGGAGTCCAGGATAAATCTGCTCCTAGTTGATGCTGCTGCTGGGATGCTCCAGTCCACGCCTGGTATATTGAAGTCTCCAGCCAGTACTACCTCACCTTGTCTGCCATCCTTGGATGGCTAGCATCAGCTCCCTATCTGTTTCTTCCTCCTGGGCTGGTGGTCTATAGACCACACCTGTGTGGATAGCTGGCCCCATTTTCCTTTCCAGCTTAACCCACAGTATCTCTCCCCATTTTGTTCCTCCTGGATCTGTGTGGCTCTTATGTCATTTTCACATACAGTGCCACCCTCCTCCTTCCTGCCTGCTCTGTCTCTTCTGAACATGTTGTAGCCAGGTATGGCCATCTCCCAGTCATGGTTATCGTACACCAGGTTTTCAGTGATGGCCACAATGTCCAGGTCTGACTGTGCCATGACAGCCTCCAGATCTTCCATCTTGTTGCTAAGGCTCCTGGCATTTGCACACATGGCTTTCCATGATTTGACCTCCCTAGACTGCTTCACTGTTCTACTCCAGCCCCTTCCTTGGTTGTCATTTATCCCTGGTTCTCCTTGCTGTCTGCCCTTCTGCTGAATTTTGCCCCTTTTCTGCTTATCCACCTTTTGGAGAGTCAGGGGACCTGGAGGTAGCAGCGGGATTAGACCCACAATTGGCCTCAGGCAGGGAGAAGGCAAGCAGGGCGGAGGCACTGCCCAGAAGACTGGGGCCCTAGAGGGGATGATGGGCAGGAAGCAGTAATGAAGGTGAGAACACACATGTTGTAATCTACCTTGGGGGAAACAATCTGGCCAATCAAACAAAGGAGGAGGCCAAAAAGCACACTGAGGAGCTAGCAAACAGACTGGACTCTCTTTCATCCACCTTAGTCTTCTCAGAAGTTCTGCCAGTATGGGAAAGAGGTGGTAACACAAAGCGAGTCAGAGAAGAAGAAATAAACTGACTCAACTCATGGCTGTGCGAATTATGCTAGGTTAAGGGCTACTGCTTCATAGGAAACTGGCAGAGCTTCTGGGAGAGAGGATTTTTTTGATATGATGGCCTGCACCTCACCAAAGAAGGGGTGAGGGTCCTTGGTCAAAAGTTAAGACTTATACGCCAGTTGTTTAAAACTAAGAAAAGGGGAGCTGGGGACAGCACACAATATTGGGACCAGTGTGCAGGTCACCACTCCCCATAAACCGGAATAACTAAAAATAAATTGTAAAGTACACCAAGAGGAACCAGCAAAGCAGGGCAACAAGAGAAGAGAAAACACCATGATACAAAAAGGGGGGAAACAGTTATGGAGGGCAATGGTTGCAAATGCAAGGAGGCTAACAAACCAGCTTCCTGACTTCATGGCCACCATGGCAGAGGGGGGACTAGACTGGGTAGCTGTGATGGAAACCTGTTTTACAAATAACCACGACTGGAACATGACAATCCCAGGGTACAAGCTTTACAGAAAGGACAGGAAAGGAAAAAAGGGGGGAAGGGTGGCAATATATGTACAAGAGTCCTATAAACACCACAGAGATACAGAGGTCTCCTAGTGAAACCGAGGCATTGTGGCTGGCGCTGACACTGGTAACAGAGCAACCATCAGAATAAGAGTTATTTATAGGCCCCTGTCGAGGGAGAAAATGGGGACAAGGAACTACTCGAGACAATATACAAAATGGCAGATGAGGGCGAGTTGATACTGGTAGGGGATTTTAACCTACCTGACATACATTGGAAAACAAAATCAGCAGCATCAACGAGAAGCAGAGACTTTTTAATGGCCTTGCAGGGGGGGGGGGGAAGGTCTGAAGCAGCTTGTAGATTCCCCCCAAAAAAGGGGAAGAAATACTAGACCTTGTTCTCACAAACGGTGATAGGGTAAAGGAGAGTGAAATAGGGTGCCATCTAGGGAATAGCGACCATCGTATGGTTAGTTTCAACATTATCAAAGCAGAGGATTTCAGTCACTCCAACATTAGTGTCCTAGATTTTAGGGGAACAGACTTTCAGAAAATGAGACATGGCCTAGCTGAAATCTTAAAAGAAGGAGGGGGGGAAGGGTTGAAGAAATCTGGGAAAACATTAAGGGTGCTATAAAGAAGGTCATGGACCAATTCATCAGAAAAATAAGTAAGGCAAAAAAGAAAAGAAATCCACTAAGGTATTCCCAAAGAGGTGGCAACTATAGCGAAAGAAAAAAAAAAGGCTGCCTACAGGAAATTCAAAGCAACAAATTAAAAAGAAGACGGAGGGGGCCCGGTGGCGCAGAGGGTTGAGGCGCCACACCGGCAACCCGACTTCGGGAACAGATCTGGGCCATTGGGGGTTGGCAGGGGAAGGAGAGGATTGAGCGTCCGGAGGACTGTTCTCCTCTCCCAGGGTGGGTTGTGGGGATTCCTGGCTCTGTTGCGGCCTCTAGTGGAGACTGGAGGAAACAAAGAGAGCAGGGACATTTTAGGGGGCCGGATGACGGCAGACTCCAGCAGAAGAGGAGTGTAGGAAGCCATGCAGGAGCTGCTGCACGCCGCGTTCCGTAGGGGAAACATCCAAGAAAATCCCTGGTGGACTCAGGGAGGCAAAGGAGGCCCCAGGAGCCCAGGCCCACATCCTGAAGCTGGACCAGTATTCCCCCGGCTCTCCCGAACTCCTCAACCTGGACCAGGACTGTCCCTCTAATCTCAGACAGGCCGCCAAGTAGGTGAGGTGGGCCCTCACCCAGGGGGTGATCCAGGGGGAAGGACAAGTCTGTGGGTCCGGGGAGGGCGTGGTCAACAATGTGTTTCCCATGGAAAAATGGTGATTTCAGGCTGGGAGTAGAGGTAGTGGCTGTGAGGGCACCCCCGAGAGATGCCCTGGTCCCCAGTGCATAAAGAAAATATACAAAAAAAAAAAAGACAGAGAATCATACACAGAGAAACTAAAGGAGGCCGGTAAATTAATAAAGAAGACTAAAGCCCAAACTGAGATGAAGATAGCAGAAGATGTAAAAAGAGAGGACAAGACCTTCTTTAGGTACATAAGGGGAAAAAAAGGAAGACCAAGGGGTGAATAATATGACTACAAGCAGAAGGGGGGACCTAGAAGAGGGAGATAGGAAGTAGGCAGAAGTCCTGAACAGGTACTTCTGCTCTGTTTTTAAAGGAGGAGAGGAAGGGAACTGGACCAGCACTAAGAAGGAACAGCACCCCTGGACTAGGGGTTAATACAAGCCCCTTCACAGCAGACCAAGTGTCAAAGGTGCTAAACAACATAAAGGTGGAGAAGGTCACGGGATCAGATGACATGCACTCCAGAGTCCTGAAGGAACTGGGGGAGGAACTTGCAGCACCCCTAGTGAAACTCTTCACCACATCACTGGTGAGTGGGTAGGTTCCTAAGGACTGGAAGAGGGCAACTGAGGTCCCACTTCATAAATCTGGTAGCAGGAAGGAAGCAGGAAACTACCACCTGGTGAGCCTCACTTCTGTGGTGGGAAAATTGATGGAATCATTACTCAAACAGAGGATAATAGCATTCCTTGAAATCAGCGGGCAACAGGATAATAAACAACATGGGTTCACGGTGGGGAGGTCTTGCCAAACTAACCTAATTGAATTCTTTGACTGAGTTACCAAGACAGTGAATAATTGGGGGCAGTGGATATAGTCTACCTGGACTTTTGACTCTGTCCCACGTGAGAAGACTGGTAAGGAAGTTGAACTACATGGGGGTGGGACAGGAGGTGGTGGTGTGGGTGAAAAATTGGCTGCATTATAGAACGCAAAGAGTGCAGGTAAATGGCACATTATCAGCAGAATGGAAGGTAAGCAGCGGGGTACCCCGGGGTACCATGCTGAGGCCTCTACTATTCAATGTATTCATAGCCAACATTGCAAATGGGCTCGAGGGGAAGGTGTGTCTATTCGCGGATGACACCAAGATATGCAACAGAGTGGACTCTCCAGGACGACAAATGAAAATGGAATCAGACCTAAAGAAACTGGAGGTGTGGTCTAGAGCATGGCAGCTGAATTTTAACACCCAAAAGTGCAAGGTCATGCACATAGGAAGAGGGAACCCAAAAAGGGAGTACTACAGGGGAGGAGAAAGACCAGCAACGACCAGCCAAGAGCGTGATCTGGGGATTTTAATATCGACGACTTGAAAGTGAGCAGACAGTGCGAGAAAGCACCACTTAAGTCCAGTGGCATGCTGGGATGCACTGGGAGGGGAATCACGAGCCGGAGGAGAGAAGTGGTACTGCCGCTGTATAGGGCACTTACCCATCCCCACCTGGAATACTGTGTCCAGTTTTGGAGACCACACCTCAGATAGGACACTGACAGTACAAAGGAAGGCAATTAAAATGGTACAGGGAGTACATCAAACATCATATGAGGACAGGCTGAAGGAATTAAACACATTCTCCCAGGAACAGAGGAGGGAGAAGGGAGACATGATTGATACCTTCAAGTACATTAAGGGTATAAATAAGGTACAGGTGCAGGAACTTTTTGATTCCAAGGAAGGTAGCAGAATGAGGAGTTATGATCTTAGACTGAAGGGGGGGAAGTTCAGGACCAATGTTAGAAAGTTCTTCTTCATGGACGTCTGGAACAGCCTACCCTCAGCAGCCATGGGGGCCAAAATGGTTGAGCGGTTCAAAAACGTTTGGGATAAGCACAAAAGAATCATTCAAAACAGGGGATAACAGGATGGGGGGTAGAAATCTATACACTATGTGCAGACTAGATGTACCTTGAGGTCCTTTTCTGCCATCACCTTCTGTTTCTATGAATGAAGATATCTAAGAAGATCAAGAATTCCGGTAGGTACGTAATTTTCATATCTTCCTAAGATCAAACTTCACCATTCATTATTGGTGGGTGAGTATCAAGCACCACAACTGTGGCGCTGGCACCTCCCTGAGAGTTAAATCTGCCCTCAGTCTCCTGTGGGGGAAAAGCAGAGTGAGGAAGGGGCCACTTACAGCCCTGGCTAGGCCCGAGACTGGTCAGGATGAGGCGGAGACTCCCGCTGTCTGGGAGAAGGAAGACGCCCAGATAACTCACGCCTCAACCTACAGGAGAAGAAATTGGCCCCCTGGAAGGCGGAGGCAATTTCCCTACACTGGCCCACGGATGATAACCTCTAAAGGTGAAGCCACGCTGTCTGCCTAATGTAGACTGTAGTTCCTGCCAGTCTGGAAGCCACCTCATTAGCTTCATAAGATGCCCTTGCCTCGTGCCTTGCTACCTCCAGACCACAAGCAGAAAGGCCAATGGCTTGCCTGGTCACCTCTGTGTCAGGCAAGGCTACAAGAAGTTGCCCCAACACTGTCCACAGGTGTCTAGTGTAGGCAGCCTGGTGAGCAGAGACACACAAAGAAAAAATTACCTTAATAATTATGTTTCTTCTAATGGAGTCTTGCTGTATTTTGACATATTGCAGTGATTCCCAACCTTTGAACTGCCCCGAAGAACAAAGAGTTAACTTTCTATGCAGGGCATAGAATGCTGAACTCGAGCTCGGTTGAAGTCTCTGTCTGGAGTGATTCAAACTCAAACTGTCAGATTCTTACGAGCCCAACTAATTAAAAATATTATGTGAAAATCGAAAAAATTCCTACTAGCCAACTGGCAGAAAAAAGTTTTGGATTCCCAAGGAAGACTCAAGTCAAGAAACCCAAACACCAATCTAATACAAATAACAGTAATAAATCAGCATCCAAACAAAAAGCAGGAAGGTGTAAACAAAAAAACACCCCTGGGGTGCAACACTGCACCTGCCCACCCACTTCCCAAAAACAGATTCTGAGAGGGGAGGCAGGGAAGGAGGTCAGAATACAGCAAGACTCCATTAGAAGAAACATAATTACTAAGGTGAGTCATTTTTTCTTCAAACAACATGAAGTCTTGCTGTATTCTGACATGTTGCAGACTACCAAGCAGTACCTCCATGGAGGAGGGACAGAACCTACTTTGGGAATAGGCTCTGAAGTACTGCTGTGCCAAACCGAGCATCACTCCTAGCCTGGATATCCAGAGAGTAATGCTTGGTAAAGGTATGGACTGTTTTCCAGGTGGCTGCTTGACAGATTTCTAAGACAGGGATATCCCTGGCAGCAGCCAGGGAAGCAGCTGTACCTCTTGTGGAATGAGCCCTCAGGCCTGAGAGTGGAGTTTTTCCCAGTTTTTCATAGCAGAATTGTATACAAGACACAATCCACCTGGCAATAGATCTCTTGGTGGCAGGTTTGTCCTTTCCCACTTCCCCATAAGTGAGGAACAAATGGAAGGAGTCAAACCTGTGACCCTTTGTACGCTCTATGTAGTAACTAAGGGCTCTTTTAACATCTGAACTGTGTAGCCTTCTCTCTCCTGAGGAAGAATGATCAGTGAAGAAAACAGGAAGAGACATAGACTGGTTTAAATGGAAGTCTGAAACCACTTTGGGCAAGAACCTTCTATTGGTTCTAAGGACCACTTTATCCCTGTGAAATGAGATAAAATCAGGTTCCACTGACAGGGCTTGCAATTCATTAATTCGCCTGGCAGAGGTAATGGCTACCAAGAAACACAGTTTTCCAAGTCAAGTACTTAAGCTCTGCTGAAGACATAGGCTCAAAGGGGGGGGTTGCATAAGTTGAGCAATGCAAACATTCAAATCCCAGGCAGGGGCAGGGTCTCTAAAAGGAGGATTGGTGTGAAGCAATCCTTTAAAAAATTTACAGAACACAGGATGAGAAGATAGTGAGGAAGACTTCCCCACAGACAAAAACGCAGAAACAGTTGACAAGTGTACCTTGATAGAAGCTGGTCTGAGGCCTTGGCCATTAAGATGGACCATATAATCCAGAACCGCCGGCAATCCAGCAGTGTCTGGAGAAATATGCTTCTGAGAACACCAAATGCTGAATCTCTTCCATTTGGAGTTATAAGTCTTTCTGGTGAAGGGCTTTCGAGAAGCCTTGAGGATATCCAGAACCCCATGGGAAAGATGCAGATCTGCAAACTCCAACTCTTCAAGAGCCATGCCTTGAGATTGAGAGACTGAAGATTAGGGTACCAAATCCTCCCCTGAGAGGATGTTAACAGGTTGTAATTCCTGGGAAGAGACAGGAGAAGATGGACTGCTAGGGACAGCAACAGGGGGTACCAGGGCTGTCTGGCCCAATCTGGAGCAATCAGAATCACTTTGCAAGGTTGAGACGTTATTTTGACTAAAACTTTGAACAGGAGTGGGGGGGGGGGAAGCATACAGAAGAAAAAATTACTCACCTTAGTAATGTTGTTTCTTCTAATGGAGTCTTGCTATATTATGACTATTGCAGTTTGCCCCAGCCTTAGAACTGCTCCGGAGGTGAAAGAGTTAATTTCCATGCAGAGCATGGAGCTTAGAGCGCGAGCTTGGTTCAGAAGCTCTGTTTGGCTGGTTTCAAACCGAAACCGTCAGATCTTTACGAGCAAAAACTCACTAAGGTTCTGTGTGGAAGCTGTAACCTACACTAGCCAACTGGCTACTACTATATTAACACATTTTTGCTGGTCCCAACACAAAGACTCAAGTCAGTGGACCAGAAAATTAAAATAAAATAACTAAATAAACACAACACCCAAACATGAAAGAGGGCATCAATAAATGCCAACAGAGGAATACCCACCCCATACCCCAAAGTAGGAGTTCTGAGAGGGGCAGGCTGGGGGGGAGGTCATAATATAGCAAGACTCCATTAGAAGAAACAACATTACTAAGGTGAGTAATTTTTTCTTCAAACAACATGAAGTCTTGCTATATTACGACTATTCCAGACTACACAGCAGTACCTCCATGGAGGAGGGACAGAACCTACTAGGAATAGGCTCTGAAGCACGGTGCAGGCAACTGAGCATCCCTCCTGGCCTGAATATCCAGGGAGTAATGCTTGGTGAAAGGTGTACTGTCTTCCAAGTAGCTGCCTGACATATCTCCAGGATAGGGATGTCTCTAGCAGCAGCTAGAGATGCAGCTGTACCTCTGGTAGAGTGAGCCCTCAGGCCTGAGGGGGGAACCTTACCCAGCTTTTGATAGCAAAATTGGATACAAGAAACAATCCACCTGGCAATGGATCTTTTAGTGGCAGGTCTCCCTTTCCCAACCTCACCATAAGTGAGAAACAGTTGGAGGGAGTAAAACCTGTGACCCTTGGTACGCTCTATGTAGTAATCCCCAACCCCCATCCCCAACCACCCCACGCTACACTCCTTTTATAGGGTACCACAGTTGTGACATTTCCTGTGGCAGAGCAGGAAGGGGCGGATCAGTGGGGCCTCCACAAGGTGATCTCATTTACAGGGCACTAGTAATTTAACTTGTTATAACAAGTTAAACAAAGCACAATTAAACCATTACTTGCATTTTTTTTTTCCTTCTAATTACTCTGACTAGGTTACAAACCCAGCAACTTATTTGGAATGGATTTCATTAACTGCAGGTACTGTGGAACAATTTTCAGAAGGACATTCTTACAGGATTTAGGACACTGTCCCACATGCTGGGCCTTTGGAGATCTTAGGTCTCAGCTCCGGGCAGCATGGGCAGAGATTGCACCTCAAATTTCATATTGAAGAGGAATACATTATAAGAACCACCCGCCATTTCCCCAGCATCCAACAGAAAAACCTCAACCGCAGAGGGTAGTTGGTCCAGGAGGTTGGCAGGTGGTTAGGAGGAGCAAATCAGGTGCCCCATCACTCTCTGCTCTCCAACACATTACCTCCAAAAACCATATAAACACTACAAACAGGTATCTGCCTCTATCTCTGAAATCAAATAAAGAGGCGGAAGACACTGCAGAGCAGGACACTGCGGCACAGGAGCTAGCACAACAATACTCACCCAAATCAGGAACCAAAACTAAACTAGCACAAAGGAAATCCAAAACTTCTGATCATAGGAGACTCCATGATTCGGGAGTTGATACCCATCTCCAGCCAGGGTGATGGTCAGATGTCTCCCAGGTACATCAGCATGGAGAGACACTGACGATTAAAATTGTTCACAAAGCAGGAGAAAACATTGATGTCCTAGTACACATAGGGACTATGATCTCGCCAGCCCGGTCAGTTGTGGAGACCAAGGAACACCTGACTAGGCTGGGTGACAAACTATCTATTTAGTCCGGCATCTCCTTCTCTGAGATCCTGCCAGTCTGGGAGAAGGGAGCAGATGGAGGAAGGTCAGAGAAGGGAGATAGGGGAGCTAAACACGTGGCTCAAGGACTGGTGCCAGGAAAAAGGACACAGATTTGTAGGAACTGGCAACAGTTCTGGGGAGCGAAAGTTCTTTAAATTTGATGGACTGCATCTGACTAAAGAGGGAGTCAGTGCATTGGGGCAGAAGTTTGACGTCTTTGCAGAATATTTAAACTAGCAAATGGGGAGAGGGGTGCAGCACCCCATACGTTGAATGGGAAGAACACCCCTCCCCCCTCAGCTAGTGGTCAAACTGGAATTCAGTGTGTTTGCCATTCATTTGCATCACCAGGTAAGAAAAAAGGTTTGTCTCCCAATACGATGCACAGGGGTAATGCCAAACCTCACCCAACAACTAACACACCAAAATCTGGCCAATGGAAAATCATGTACACAAATGCTCACAGCCTGGGAAATAAGATCCCAGACCTGCAGGCAATAATGTCAGAGGCTAAACTGGACATAGTAGCAATTAGTGAGACGTGGTTTACCAGTAACCACACTTGGGAGACTTCAGTACCTGGCTATGTATTGTTCAGAAGAGACAGGGGTCAAAGGGGGAGGAGGTGGCCTGTATGTTAATGAAAATATCAAAGCTACAGAAATTCAGAATGCACATAGGAGCCAGAAGAACTGTGGGTCACCCTGGAAACAGAAATGGGACAGCCATAAGAACTGGGGTTGTCTACAGGCCCCAGACCAGAGGGAGGACATAGACACATTACTGTTAGAAGATATACAAAACATGACAGCTAAAGGGAGGTTCTGATAATGGGAGACTTCAACATGCCAGATACAGATTGGTCAATACCAGCAGGAACATCTGCCAGAACTAGACTCATAGTGGATTCCTGCAGGGGAGGGCCTCAAACAACTGGTACAGCAACCCACAAGAGACAGGGCTATCCTAGATCTAGTACTGACTAACAAAGAAGGGATCACAGATCTCCAGGTAGAAGGTCACCTGGGGGCAGTGACCATCACATGGTATGGTTCAATTTGGCTACTACATCTAAATCATCCCATTCCAAGGCAAAATATGGGACTTCAGAGGAGCTGACTTTGATAAGATGGCCAACAGAGTTAAGCTAGCCCTGGCAAAAAAGAAACACAGGTGAGGAGGTACAGGCAAAGTGGGCAAGCATTAAGGATACATACTAGAAGCAACATCCCATTGTGTTAGACAGAAAAGGAAGTGCAAAGAAGAAGGAAACCACTTTGGTTCTCAAATACAGTAGCAGAAAGGTCAGAGCCAAAAGGCTGGCCTTCAGAAAAATATAAGGAACACAGCGGATGAAGATAGGGGGCATACCAAACTGCCTCAAGGGAAGCAGGTAAGGCAGTAAGGCAGGCAAAGTCCCAAACTGAGGAAACACTAGCACAAACAGTAAAGAAGGTGACAAGACTTTCTATAGATACATTAGTGAAACGAGAAAGTCCAGAGGGGTATTGCTAAGCTAATGGAGAAAAGGGGAGCATGTGAGGAGGAGGACCCTGTAAAGGCATCTATCCTAAATAGATACTTTTGCTCAGTATTCACTGAAGAGAAGGTAGGGCAGGGCCCACAGCTCAGCATCATGGACACAGGGGAGGGAGGTGAGCACTACTCCTTCACAAAAGAAAGGGTCCTACAAGAGCTTGCTAAGCTCAGGGTTGATAAGGCAATGGGACCTGATGGCATACATCCCAGGGTACTTAAGGAGCTAAAGGAGGAACTAGCAGAGCCATTAGCAGAATTGTTTAGTGAGTCTCTGAGCACAGGAGAGGTCCCAGAAGACTGGAGAAGGGCTCATGTGATCCCACTCCACAAGAGTGGTAGCAGGGAGGAGGCGGGGAACTACAGACCGGTCAGTCTTACCTCAGTAGTGGGCAGGATTATGGAAGCACTCCTTAAGGAAAGGATAGTGCAACACCTGGAATCCATAGGGGCACAGGATCCAAGACAGCATGGGTTTACAAAGGAAGGTCCTGTCAAACTAATCTCATAGATTTCTTTGACTGGGTAACCAGAGTGGTGGACCAAGGGGAGCAGTTGATGTCGCCTCTGACTTCAGCAAAGCTTTGACACTGTTCCACATAGAAGATTGATAAATAAGCTAGGTAGGCTCGGGGTGGGTCAGAAGTTGGTCAACTGGGTGGCAAACTGGTTGACTGGCAGAAAACGAAGAGAGTGGTGGTAAATGGTATACAGTCAGAAGAGATGCAAGTCACAAGTGGGGTACCTCTGGATCAGTCCTGGGGCCAGTCCTATTCAACATCTTCATTAGTGACCTAGCAGATGGACTAGAGGGTAAGGCTTGTCTGTTTGCAGATGACACCAAGATCTGCAACAGAGTAGATGATCCAGATGGGGTGGGCAGAATGAGAAGAGATCTGGATAAACTAGCAGAATGGTCAGAAGAGTGGCAACTGGGATTTAATGCAAAGAAGTGCAAAATCATGCACATAGGGAAGAGAAACCCTGAAGCCACTTATAGGCTGGGAGGAGTTGCTAGCAGTCACAAAGGAAGAAAGAGACTTGGGCATCATCATCACTGATGACCTGAAATCATCCAAGCAGACCTCTAAAGCAGTAGGTAAGGCTAGGGGTGTTAGGGTGTATTAGAGGTATCATGTTGTATGAGAGGAGGTAATAATCCCTCTGTACAAGACATTGGTTAGGCCCCATCTGGAGTACTGCGGCAGTATTGGAGGCCACACCTTCACAAGGACATTAACTAAATTGAGGCAGTCCAGAGAAGGGCAACTAAAATGGTGCAGGGACTGCATCAGAAGACATATGAGGACAGATTAACGGAGCTCAATATGTATACCCTTGAGCAAAGGAGGAGAGAGGATATGATCGAGACATTTAAACACCTTAAGGGCATAAACAAGGTGAAAGAGTCTAACATGTTTAAATATAAGAAAATAGCAGGACAAGAGGACACAGCATGAGATTAGAGGGAGGCCGATTAAGGGGAATGTAGAAATTCTTTTTCACAGAAAGGGTGGTAGATGCATGGAATGGTTACCACAAGAAGTAGTGGCTATGAATACAGTGCAGGGCTTCAAACAGGCATGGGATAGGCATAAGGGAGCAATACAAATGACTATGAATAGATAGGTCACTGACATCGCAAAGGCCGATGGCACATTTATAAGGTAGAAAAAGAAATGGGCAGACTGGATGGGCCTTGCGGTCCTTATCTGCCGTCAACTTCTATGTTTCTATGTTCTATGTAACTTAGGGCCCTCTTAACATCTAAGCTGTGCAGCCTCCTCTCACCAGAGGAGGAACGGTCAGTGAAGAACACTGGAAGTGAAATAGATTGGTTAAGGTGGAAATCTGAAACCACCTTAGGCAAAAACTTCCTGTTAGTCCTGAGGACCACTTTATCCCTGTGAAAGGAAATAAAGTCAGTTTCTACTGATAAAGCCTGTAACTCACTTATCGCCTGGCAGAAGTGATGGCTACCAGAAATACAGTTTCCAAGTCAAATACTTAAGCTCTGCCGAGGCCAGAGGCTCAAATGGGGTTGCATTAGTTGAGCAATGCATACAGTAGATCCCAAGCCAGGCAGGGTCCCTGAATGGAGGATTGGTGTGAAGCAATCCTTTAAAAACTTGAAAATACAGGATGAGCAGAAAGAGAAGAGCTTCCTGCTGAAATGAAGGCAGAGACAGCAGCCAAATGCACTTTCAGGGTGGCTGGTCTCAGTCCCAAAAATTAAGATGGACCATGTAGTCCAATACAGTGGGTAGATCAGCAGATTCTGGGGAAACATGCTTCCCAGAACACCATATGGAAAACCTTTTCCACTTGGAGTTATAGGTAGCCCTGGTGGAAGGCTTCCAGCAGCCTTCAGGATTGAGAACACTTTGAGAAAGTTGCAAATCAGCAAACTCTTACTGCTCAAGAGCCAAGCCTTGAGGTTGAGGGATTTGAGATTCGGATACCAAACTCTCCCCTGAGCACAGGTTAACAGATTGTGGTTCCTAGGGAGACACAGGGGAAGATGGACTGCTAAGGACAGAAGGAGTGGGTACCAGGGCTGCCTGGCCCAGTCTGGAGCAATCAGGATCATTTTGCAGGGCTGAGACCTGATTTTGACTAGTACTTTGAACAGGAGAGGGAAGGCGGAAGGCATACAGAAACTTCTTCCCAATCGAGGAGAAAGGCATCCAGGGAACTGAGCCCAACACTGGGGCCTGCAACAAAATAGTGGAAGTTGATAATTGTCTGGGGCTGCGAAAAGATCTATCTGAGGAGTGCCCCATCTGGCAAACACTATCCCCAGTACTAGGGGATCCAGTGACCATTCGTGATGGCCCTGGGAAATCCTGCTGAGGGCATCTGCCAGGACATTGTCCTTGCCTGGGAGGTGAACTGCTGTGAGGGAAGTGTTCAGGAGTAAGCCAGAGACCACAACTCATCGCCTCGGTGCACAAGGCCGAGAGACCGAGTGCCCCTTGTTGTTGATGTACCACATTGAGTGGTGTTGTCTGTTCTGACCTGTACCACCTTGTTCTGAACAGATGCAGAGAAAACCTGAAGTGCTAGAAAACAGCTCTGAGTTCCAACAGATTGATGTGGAGCAGAGATTCCTGGCGGGATCATAATCCCTGGGTGGAGAGGTCGCCATGTGAGCTCCCCATCCCAAGAGGGATGCATCTGTGAAGGGTCAAGAATGGGACAGAGGGATGAAAGGCACCCCTGTCTCAGATTGCTCTGATCCTGCCACCACTGAGGGGCTTGGATCAGGGTTCGAGTCACTGGGATTAACTTGGATAGAGGATCTCTTCTTTGAGACCAGAAAGCTCTCAAATGGAACTGAATGTCCTCATCTGAAATCTTGCTCCTTGCACCACAGCTGTGGAGGCAGCCATGTGCCCTAGGAGCTGCAGGAAATGCCTTGCTGGTCGAGAGACCTCTAGAGTGAAGGAGGCGGCCAGGGCCACTAAGGTCCTTACCTTCCAAGGGAAGGAAGGCTCTGGCCTGCTTTGTATCCAGTTCTCTGCCTATAAAGGTGAGTACCTGGACAGGTTCCAAAACTGACTTTGGAAGATTGAGAAGAAATCCCAGAGAGGTAAGCAGCTGCTGGGTAACTAGCAGGTGTGATTTGACCTGGTCTGGAGACTGACCCACAATGAGCCAGTCGTCCAGGTGCGGGAAAATGGCAATCTTTTGCCTTCTTAGGTGGCGACTGCTACTGCCAGACACTTTGTGAACACCCTTGGGGCAGAAGTGAGGCCGAGGGCATTGCTCTGAACTGATAATGGCCTGAGGGCAGTTCGAATCTGAGGTACTTTCGATGGGAGCTTGATAAGAACATGGAAGTAGGCATCTTTGAGGTCCAGGGAGCTAGCCAGTCCCCTGGCCTTAGGGAGGGTAAAATCATTCCCAGTGTCACCATTTTGAACTTGGCTTTAAAAGGTGCTTGTTTAGATATCTTAGATCCAGGATAGGCCGCCACTCTCCTGTCTTTTTGGGGTAAGGAAGTACCTGGAGTACAGACCCTTGCCCTGGTGAAGGGAGAAACCTTTTCTACAGCTCTGAGAGCCAGGAGGGTTGAGACTTCTGTTTCAAAGCAAGAGTCTCTAAGGGTTTGCAGGTGGAAAGATCTGGCTCCATCTTTGGAAATTTCTTGAAGCTGAGAACCAGACCCTGGCTCACTACTTCCAGGACCCACCTGTCTGAAGTTAAAGACTGCCAGTCCTGGACGAAGTGAGCCAACCTGCCCCCTACAGGTAGTGGAGAGCCGACCCTGGGCATCCCATCAGGGTGCCTGTTTGGCAGGGGCTTTAGGCTGAGGGGTGGGAGCAGGCCTGCTCGAACCCCGTCTGCCTCTACCTCTGAAGAACCCCCTCTGTACATAGGCTGAAGAGGAGGGGGCCTGAGTCTGGTAAAAAGGCTTGTGAAAAGGCCTACCCCTACCCCTGGGGGGCTGCCTCTGAGGTGTGGCTTGCCGTTCCTTGGCTTGTGCACTCCTGTAAGTGGTTCTATATTCATCCATTTTCTTCATATAATTCTCTGTCTGCCCCCAAACAGAGAATTTCCCACCACAGGAAAATCCATAGCCTTAGACTGGGTATCCTGTGACAAGTAGTACACTTGAGCCAGGCCAATCTGCAAAAGCCACAGATGTAGCCATGACTCTAGAGGATACATCATTAGAATCCACTGCAGCATGGAATTGCACCTAGATGCCTCCATACATCAAGAGCCACCTGCTCCAGCTCCTTTACTGAGCTGGCCAGGGACCTGTTTAGCTAAGGCCATGACAGTATCCCATCTAGAGTTCAGATATCTTGCAACATAAGCCATATAGTTAGCTTGTCTGAGTCCCAAGGATGCTGCCATGTATTGTTTTTTGCATGGCATCAATCTTCCTGGAATCCTTATCAGGAGGATGTGAAGCCAGTGGAATATTAGCTTTATCACAGGCTGCAGCCTGAACTACTCCCAACATGACTGCATTGCTGTGAAAGAAAATCTGTATCAGGACTCTGACAAGTGTACCTCCTGTCCATCTTTTATCCACAGGAGGCACAGAATTAGGAGCTTTTAAATTTTTATTGTTTGTTTTCTAAAAGATTAATGTAAAGGGATGGACAACCTCCTGACTCTGGGATATCCATCATCTCCACATAGTCAGGCTCCTCTTGCTCATCCAAAGCCTCCTCTATGGAAGCTGGAGGGTCTCAGCAACTTTTTATAAAACAAAAATGAGAAGGGGACTCAGAAAGCTTAGGGGAGACTCACCTGAAGGTCTGTCTGGGGAGATGTCCGTTCAATGGGCACATCCAGACTTTCAAAGTCACATTCACACTGATCATAATCCTCACCCTCCTCTGGTTCATAGAACTTTCTATATCATAATCCTGAACCACTGGAACCGACCGAACCGACCTTTTGCCAGACAGTGGCGGTTCGAGGAAACCTGGGACAGGGACTGGACAATTTGTATTGCCCTGGTTATCTCAGCAGCAGTTGGAGAAGGAATTTTGACCCAAACCTGCTGGATTTTTAGATTTTTTTGCTGGAACTGGCCTCAGAGCCAGCTTTCATTTGCACGAGGAAGTCAAGCCCTGGTCAGAGGAGTACCTCCGTTCGACTAGCAACCGAACCGCTGGCCATCCGGGTCAGCAGACTTTTGGCCTCTCGCTCCTTGAGCCTGCCCACTCTCTTGTCCAGGGTGGCTGCAGGAAATTTTACAAATCTGGCAGTCTGAATTGAGGTGGTCAAACCAGACAATAGACATGTAGTGTGGGTCAGCCTTGGCAAAGGCTTCCCACAGACACTACAGTGTTGAAACCAGTGGTCCCGGTTTTTTTTGGTTTCTCAGACATGATGCCAGCCTAACCAACCAACTTGCCCTTTGATGGCAGTGCCAGGCAAGACACCCTTATCGGTTCCAAAACGTGTCAAGGTCCTGGAAAAAGCGTGAATGAAATCCGTTTTAGAACCGATAAGAACCGGAACCGCGACTCTAAAAGCCTTAAAAGGCTTTTAAACTTATATTTAAATACAACTCGATCGGTTCAACCGAACCGATAATACTTTACAAGTTCCACACAGAAAAAACCCTATCTATTACTTACGATTACCATAGACAGAGCCTAAACCGATCGGTTTTGCAGTTAAATTAATGAAATCGCGGTTAAATTAAACCGAGAAATAGCGCTTTAAACCGAAGAAATGAAAATTACGTACCTACCGTAATTCTTGATCTTCTTGGACGAGTCTCCACCACTCATTCACACTAGTGGGATTAGCGCCGGAGGCACTAGGACCCATCGGGAGCAAACTTTTTGCTGGAGGGTCGGCACAAGAGATGGCTCTCAGGCACGGCGCCAGCGCAGCGCTCGAGCGTAATGACTATCTCGGCGACGACCTCCAAACCACTTCAGTACCTTTTTACCAAGGAGGGCAGCGCAACTAACGAAAGAGTAAATCTAACCTTAAAAAACGGACATAAGATAGTCCGCATAACCCGTAAGAAGGGTCAACAAAGAAGTCTTCACGGCCTAAAGATTTCAGGGAGGAACACCAACACAGCGGTGAGCTCGGGGATGGAGAGGAGGTAGGATGAGTGGTGGAGACTCGCCCAAGAAGATCAAGAATTACGGTAGGTACGCACTTTCATATCTTCCTGGACATAAGTCTCCACCACTCATTCACACTCAGTGGGAGAGTACTGTTGATAATCCCCCAAAGGGCGTGCAGGAGAGCCAGAGCTCACGTGACTAAGACAGAAGTCCATTAAGCGATAGTTCTGCCAATGCGGAGTGACGCCTGGCATGAACATCCAGTGCATAATGCTTAACGAAGGTATGCACTGAGCTCCAGGTGGCGGCGTGCAGATATCTGCAATTGAACATTGCACTCGCTAGGGATGTCATGGATCGCTCTAGTAGAGTGAGCGACACTCTACCTTCTAATTTAACTTGAGCTATGGAATAGCAATGCCAAGGCATGCCACTAACCATGATGAGATGCATCTGATAGCGACAGGTTGACCCAGCCGGTGTCGCTGAAAGAAACAAACAGTTGCTGAGTCTTATGAACATCCTGGTTCTATCTAAATAGAACCGCAAGGCTCTCTAACATCCAAGGAATGAAGAGCTTGTTCCTTCATTTTGGAAATTAGCGGTAAGCGGAAGTACCAGAGGTTGGTTTAGATGGAATTCTGACACAACCTTGGGAAGAAATTTAGGATGAGTAAGGAGAACTACCTTGTCTTTATGGAATACAGTATACGGAGGGTCCGTAACCAGAGCATGTATTCTGGAGACCCCATGGCTGAGGTAATGGCCACCAGGAAGGCAGTCTTCCAGGTAAGAAATTTTAGCTCACAGGTAGCTAGGGGTTCGAAAGGCTTCCGAGTGAGCATGTCCAGCACCAGGTTAATGTCCCAGGCTGCAACTGGGCGCTTAACAGGGGGTCTGGTATGAAGAATCCCCTTAAGAAATCTCTTCACCATAGGTAACTGAGCCAGAGTCAAGGAAGAAACCGGCTCATAGAACGCTGAGATGGCACTAAGGTGAATTTAACTGTGGAGTACCGGAGACCTGAGTTTGATAGGTCCAAAAGATACTCCAGAACCTTGTCAGGAGGACAGGAAAAGGGATTCCAAGAGGACTTTGCACACCAGAGAGAAAAACGTTTCCATTTGGAAGCGTACGTCGTTCAGGTGGATGGCTTGATGAAAGCAGCCAGAAGGATGTCTGAGACTCTACGAGACGTTGAACCGATTCACTTCCACCTCTTCAGGAGCCAAGCATGAAGGTGAAGTGATTTCAGGTTGGGATGGACCAACGAACCCTGAGTCAAAAGATTGATTTGCAAGGAAGTGGTCTCGAGAGGCTGCCAACATACTGTTGAGTAGAGAAAACCATAGTTGCCGAGGCCAGGAGGAGCAATGAGAATCATTTTGGTCCCCTGAGACCGAACTTGAGGAGTACTTCTGGATTAGAGGAAGCGTGGAAAGGGCGAAGAAAGCGCTTGTCCACCACAGCCTGAACGCATCCTGACAGAAAATGCCAGGCCCTGGATTTCTGGAGCAGAAGAGAGGCAGTTTTATGCTGAGTGGGGATGCAAAAGGTCCAGGTCTGGAGTCCCCACTCTTTGAACAGAGACCGAGCTATGGCTGGATCGAGAGACCACTGTGAGGGTCTGCCTCCGTTCTGCTGAGGTGATCTGCTAGGTCGTTTGTATACCTGGCAGATAAACCGCTTGAATCAGAGACTTGTGCCCAAGCACCACTCCCACACCCTCATTGCTTCCCCGCAAAGGGATAAGAATGAGCACCGCCTTGTTTGTTGATGTAATATATCACAGCTTTGTTGTCCGCTTGAAGGAGAATGTTCTTGTGACAAAGGACATCCTTCAGAGCTCGGATCGCATAGAGGACTGCTCATCTCCAGGACATTTATGTGGAGATGAGTTTCTAACTGAGTCCATACACCTTGAGTGTGGAGGGAGTGACAGTGAGCCCCCATCCCATTAGCGATGCGCCTGTGGTGATGGAGATCTGATGATCCGGGGAGCAAAGGTGAATCCTTCCAGGAGATTGTTTCTGAGACCACCAGGTGAGAGACCTTCAAGGGGCTCCGCCACCTTGATGGGATAAGACTGGGGGTGAGAGGTCGGAGACCACTGAGTGGAGAGCATCCACTGCGGTTCTCTATGCAACCGGCTAGGGTACAGTGAACACCGAGGACGCCATGAGACCCAACATGCGCTGCATCGAGAGAGCTGTAACCGATTGGTTCTCCCCGTAACGGGCCATCCAGGGATGTCGGTCTTCTGTCCTCTGGAAGGAAAGCCTTCGAAGAGGTGTCTAGAAGCGCCCCTATGAAAAGGAGCCTATGGGAGGGGTGCAGTTGAGATTTTTTCAAATTCAGCAGAACTCCCATGGACATGAGAAGACGAGAAGTCGTTTGCATGGCTTCCAAAGTCCCTTGGCTGGAAGGGCTTGCTAGAAGCCAATCGTCCAGGTAGGTAAACACTCGGAGTCCGATCTTCCTGAGATGCGCTGCGAGAACTGCACAACACTTTGTAAAAACTCGAGGCGCCGAGGATAGCCCAAAGGGCAGGACTCTGAACTGATAATGCTGACCCAAAGCTACAAACCTGAGGAACTTGAGGTGGGTCGGTGGACGGGATATGCTGGTAAGCATCCTGCATATCCAGGAGGCCAGCCAGTCGTGTTGATGCAGCAAGGGTAACAGGGTACCTAGGAATATTTGAATTTCTCCTGGGAGAAATTTGTTTAACTTTCTGAGGTCTAGAATGGGCGATCCCCAGATTTCTTTGGAACCAGAAAGTAATGGGAGAGAACCCTGTGTTTCGTAGATGCGGGCACCAGTTCTATTGCCCTGTTGTTTAGAAGGCCCTGGATCTCGGCGGTGAGGAGGTCTGATTGAGAGGCCGACAACCTGGGTTGTCGCCTGGGAGGACAATTGGGGTTTCAAGAAATTGAGAGAATAACCTCGCTAATTATCCGGGCGACCCATTTGTCCGGGTTGTGGACTTCCACTGGTTGTAGAAGTACATCAGATGACCTCCCACCGAGGAGAAAGTGCCACCGGCAGAGTGGATGGAACTGGGCCAGCACTCATAAGGTGGCGCTTGGGGCTTTAGGCCCCTGCGCTTTCTGCGCCTTCTTTTGAGGTTGGGCAGGTTGGCTTTGTGGAAGCTTCCCTGCCTCTGCCTCGAGGGACTGACGACTATGAAACTGACGCCTGTTCACATGCCCCCGAGAGGGGGCAGGCGGAGGTCTGGCCAATTTAATGGCCGATCTAGTCTTCTGAGTGGCCTCTAAGGCTTGCTCCACCTGAGGGCCAAAAGATAGGAGCCATCAAAAGGCAGCGCCATTACCTGCTGCTGAGCATCATTCGTGAAGCCAGAAGAACGCAGCTGTGTGAATGGCATGCCGGTACAATCCGCGTCTGCTGAGCGAGAAGCAGTGTCGAAAGCCGGCCCATGGTGGCTCTGACCATTGGTTATTGGACTCAATACTCTAATAACGGTCAGAAGAAGCTCTGACTTGGAGTCCGAATCTGGAAGAGCTTCAACCATTCTTTTCATAGAGTGCCACAGGATATACTCATACTGAGAAAAATAGCCTTGATAACTGGCAACACGATACTTAGAGTGGAGGCAGCAAAGACCTCTTACCTAATGTATCAATCTTATGAGACTTTTGTTAATAGGTCGAGCTGTAGTAGTTTGAGGAAGAACGACCTTGTCATTCTCTGCCAGGACTACAACAGGATCCGCAAGGCTTGGGATGCCAAAAAGGACGATCCTTGGGAGCTGAATACTCTTATCAATGGATTTAGCCACTGAGGAATAAGAGCAGGATTATTCCATACCATTTGAGACAGCGCCTCGAGGAAGGCTGGATCGGAGGAGTCAAATCCATAGGGATCTCCGAAGCGTGAAGATACTGGAGTCTTAATATCTTCCCAGGATCGATGTCTGTAGTCTGGAGAGAAAGAGTGGATCTCAGGTTCTTCAACAGAGACTTAAAGGACAGGTCCTCGACCACAGGCTCTGTAGCAAAGAAAGATCCTGTTTCCTCCACTTCATTACCCAACCGAAGGTCTGGGTCAGGCTCAACATCATCTCCTGATGGTCCAGGAAGGACTGTTTGGACAGGAAAGGAGTGAAAATTAGGAGAGGAGGAAATAGCAGAAAAACAAGGAGAGTCCCCGAGGGCCCCCGGCGCCGAGACGGCAAAACGGGTTGAAAACGGCACCGAGGAGGCGCACGGCGCCAAAGAGGCACGCTGCTGAACCGCAAGCGCCCCGACGGCGCCGGGCTGAGCCATGGCGCCGGACCACACGGGCGCCGCCACACCAGACGGCGCGACGGCGCCGCAAGACCCAGCGGCACCAAAACGGCGCCGACAAGCCAACAGACCATGGAAGGCGCCGGAAAAGCCCCAGGAACCTGGAAAGCTAGAGGAGGAAAAAAACCAGGAGATAAGGGCATCGGTGTGGCCCCCTGCGCCGCAGCCATGTGAGGGGGGGAAACACCTAAGCACGGAGTCGCTGGCACCGAAGAAGGCGCCGCGCGACTAGGAAGGTCCAACCGCCCTACCTGATTGCAGGAGGAGCCAGAGGGCTCTGAGGCAACCGAGCCAGGCAGAAGAACCAACCTCCGAGCCCATCGCTCCATAAGAGCGGCCCACTGATGAAACTGCTCATCTGGAGCCCTACCTAGCGTGGAGGGTCTGGCGTTTGCGGACCTTATCGATTACTGAAGTTGGCGACCCGAAGAAGGAGGACCGGCAACTAGCAACGATAACTCACCGTCGACGCAGACATACCAGAGGGCGTACTTTGAGTGATGCCTCTTTTGACCTGTGGGTCAAGAAGAGTTTGAGGCCGAACGGTGCCGAGAATGCGACCGCTTATTTTTATGCCGACGGGGAACCGCCATCTCTCGGCATCGGACTGACCGCTGTCGGAACCCCGATGAGGAGAAGGAGGCTGACCGACCCAGCCCGCTGACTGAACAGCTTACACGAAGTCTCCCTACCGCCACCTGACCTGCTCATGGTCGACTCGCCCAGTAGGCCGAGACTTCTTCAAGTAAGTTAAATTTAAAATATTAGAAAAATTTAATGAAAATAGATAAAATTAGCGATACTACTATCGTGATAATGTTACAAAAAAAACTGAAAACTATCGCTTAGTTTGAAGTTTGACTCGACTGATGACGCTCACTGAAGCGCACTCGACGGCGGGAAAAGAGAACTGAGGCGGTTGGAGGGTCATCGCCGAGATAGTCATTACCACTCGAGCCGCTGCTCGCGGCGCCGTGCCTCGCGGAGCCATCTCTCGCGCCGACCCTCCAGCAAAAAGTTTGCTCCCGATAGGTCCTAGTGCCTCCGGCGCTAATCCCACTAGTGTGAATGAGTGGTGGAGACTTATGTCCAGGAAGATATGAACCGAGCAACAGGAGGAATCTCCGGAGCGACTGTTCAGTGAGGCGGAGTAAAGAATCTGACGGTTTCGGTTTGAAACCAGCCAAACAGAGCTTCTGAACCTAGCTCGCACTCTAAGCTCCATGCTCTGCATGGAAGTTAACTCTTTCACCTCCGGAGCAGTTCTAAGGCTGGGGCAAACTGCAATAGTCATAATATAGCAAGACTTCATGTTGTTTGAAACTTCCCTTCCCAATTCAGAATCAGGGCGTCCAGGGGGACTGAGCCCAAGACTGGAGGTCTGCAGCAAAAAAGAGGGAGTTAGTGATTGTCTGGGGCTACAAAGAGATCTATCTCTGGAGTGCCCCACTGTGGAATTCGTGGGATTGATGACACGGACACTAATTCAAGATGCAGAAATTGGACTTCTCCATCCAATATTTATTTACAAAAACAAGCAAAGTAAATAAAGAAACGAACTTAATACGGCAAAACAAATGTCCAAAAGGCAAACTTGAGCAGGCTTTACAAATGTATCTCTAGTATGGGCTAGAGAGATGTTGATCCTTAGACAGACCAACTCAAGAACTAACTCCATTCAGAATCTGAGCTCTTTTACTTAGGAGCTGGATCATATGACCCAAAGCCCCTCCCACATGCCATTATGTAACATGAATTTTATTTAACAACATTTCTTTTTACTCAACCGATATTTATATTCATTTATTGACTAACTAACAAAATGTTTGTAGCTCTACAGTAGGGATTTTAAGTATTTTACACGAGTACTTTCCATTTCTGCATACTCTAGCTCCTCCCACATCAAGGTATACCATAAATTTATTTATTATTTATTTAGATTTTGTTTACCAGGTAAGCCCACTGAGACCAAAGGTCCCTTTTTCAGGGGCGACCCGGGGTGAATACACCACCAACTTTACATTAGGTACAGTACACAGCATTGAAAATATATATACAATTTGTATATTAGGTACAGCATACAGCTTCAGAAACAAAAATAATATATATATATATACAGTTTGTACAGGAGGTTGTGTAACAATAAGGCAGAGGCAGAGAGCATGACTCAAGTAACAGTAATTCGGAGAAAAATGCATTGCCCAGGAAAAAAACAAAAACAGATGTCCAATGGGTCATTCAAAAAAGAAAAACATAACACAGTTAGTAAAGAGTATACAGTAAATAGAGGTTAGTTGGTACACGGGTTGCCGGGGATTCTTAGATAGCCACAGTAGGTCATGAGGGATAGGGAGTTTATCTAGCGGTTACAGCAGCAGTGGCTCAGTTCCAGGAGGTAGACTTTGAGACCGGCCTTGAAAGAGGAGAGGGAGGGTTTGTCAAGCAGGGAAGAGGGGAGCGAGTTCCAGAAATGAGGGGTGGTGTACCGGAAGGAGCGTTTACCTTGATTAGTGCGGATATGGGGTATGTTCAGTCGACTTGAGGTAGACCGGAGGTTGCAGAGGGGGACTTTAGGGGTAAGCAGGTCACTAAGGTGAGGTGGATGGTGTGTGGAGAGGAGTTTGTAGGAAAGGCAGGCAGGGGAAAAGGATAGTTTAAGCTATGACAACAGAATGAAGCCGGCCAGCTCTTAGGATGGTATTCCTAATGTGGAGGGGATTTAGCAGCAGCAAAAAACAGGAAAGCCAAAAAGCAAATTCAAAATGTATCATTCCACAGAATAAGGCAAGTAACCATACACAAAATAAATGTTATCTCCACTAATTCAGTTATACTGTGTTTTATTTAGTTTATTTACTTGGCTACCTATAGGCTATATTGTCTTTCTTGCTACCCAGTTTGAAAATAATAAGGAATTTGTATAGCTGCTATATTGCAAGCAGTAAGAATGGTCTGGATATTTTAGTAGGAACTGTGGGCAGCAAAACAAGAGGGGGAAACTTTCGGCAAAACGCCGCATTGCACCACGCTATTGAGCTATGGGCAGCACAAGCTGAAGGGAGAGCTTTTCGGCCAAACGCCGCATTGCACCACACCTACAAGTAAGCCGGCTTTTCATTTTCCCCAAGGCAGACGGCACGGCTTACTTAGGCGTGGTGCTCAGCTAATTTTAGCAAGTAAGTTACACTGGTGCGACATAACCTAATCTAGGATCTTTGAGATAAACGCTAGAAAGCGAAGGCATTTCTTACTGCATGAAATAAAAAATAACGGCTCGCGGCTACTTTTTAAATGGCTCTTCAACCCATACAGACATATAATGATAGCACTATTATTGTCGGCATGTTTTAAGGGCACTTCGTTTGGGAGCTAGAAAACAGAAGGAAAAGCATACAAAAGAAAAAGGTCTCTGCCTCCATAAGCGTAATACGCAGGTGGCCAGCTTACTAATACGCTACCAAAGTCTAGGAAAGAGACCTGAAGAACGTTTTAGCACAAGATATAGGAAAGAGCAAAGAAATGGGGGGGTTTACTATAAAATAAATATGCTGTTGAGCAACAGACTTGACGGGCAAAATAATACTAAAAGGAGGAGATAAAGATAAATATTCTAGCTCCAAAACAGATGTTCCCTTTTACATACCTTCCCCTCTTTGTACAAAATCATTTAGTTAAATGTTTTGTACACTTCCTTATTCTATTTTACAGGGAAAATATCAGATCTCCCCTAATAGGAGACATGGAGCTTTAGCCCACCCTCTCCCAAAGCTCCACCTCGGGGTCCCTATTTATGAACATTACATTTACATAATTGACACAGATTGTCCATTATTATATCAAACACTATTACCCAGAGGTCTGATTACGTCTCTATTCTGGTCTAGTTACTCCTGCACCAAACCGAGACCAGAAATCAGCATTTTTATGAGCTGACCCAGCCTTATGTTTCACCGTAAATGTGTAGGGTTGTAGGGTGAGGTACCACCTCATAATACATAGAAACACAGAATTTGACGGCAGATAAGGACCGCTTGGCCCACCCAGTCTGCCCATTTCCCTACCTAATGGATAAGCTGCAGATCCTAGTTAACCCTCAGCCTACTTCTTTCTACCCCCACCCACCTAGAATTGCCTTATGACTGTCCCATGCATGCTTGAATTCAACCACTGTTTTTGACTCCACAACCTCCTCCGGAAGGCCGTTCCATGCATCCACAACCTCTCTGTGAAAAATACTTCCTTACATTACCTCTGAGCGCCCCCCTATCTTCAAATTGTGCCTTGTTCTTGCACACCTCTTTTTGAAAGATGCTACCCTCTTGGACTTGTTGATTCCCTTGAGGTACTTGAAAGTTTCTATCATGTCCCCCCTCTCCCTCCTTTCCTTGAGGCTATACATATTAAGCTCCTTTAGTCTCTCTTCATATGTCTTCTGGTTCAGACCCTGCACCATTTTAGTTGCCCTCCTCTGGACAGCTTCCATCTTGTCTATGTCCTTGTGGAGACTGGGTCTCCAGAACTGCACACAGTACTCCAGATGGGGTCTCACCAGCTGTCTGTAAAGAGGGATAACAACTTCCTGTTTTCTACTGGTGATGCCTCTCCCTATGCATCCCAGTATCCCCCCAGCCCTCCTTACTGCCCTCTCACATTGCTTGCCCACCTTTAAGTCATCTGATATGACTACCCCCAGGTCCCTTTCCATTTTTGTTGTTGTTAGTATCTCACCCCATTGTGTACTCTTCCCCTTGGTTTTTGTTTCCCAGGTGCATTACCTTGCACTTCTTAGCATTGAATCTAAGCTGCCATACATTTGACCATTCCTCTAACCTTGCCAAGTCCCTTCTCATCCTTTCCACCCCACCTTGTGCATCAACTCTGTTGCAGATCTTTGTGTCATCTGCAAAGATTCTTATCTTTCATAGCCATCAACCAGCAAAGGGGGTTATGATCTGTAATTAATTCAAATTGCACCCCCATAAATAAAATTTTAGCGTTTCAATTGCCCAGCGGACAGCCAGACATTCTTTTTCAATCGTAGCATACTTTGTCTCCCGCACATGCAATTTCCTACTTATATATAGGACAGGGTGTTCCTGCCCATCTATCACTTGTGATAATATAGCACCTATTCCTGTAGCAGAGGCATCAGTTTGTACTATGAAAGGTTTGGAAAAGCCAGGATTTATTAATACTGGAGCGGAACATAGTAATGCCTTGATAGCACAAAAAGCTGTCTCACATTCAGGAGTCCATTTCACCTTGGTTGGATTTCTTTTTTTAGTAAGATCTGTCAGAGGGCTGGCTAGGGAGGCGAAATTAGGTATAAAGCACCTATAGTACCCGGCCAACCCAAGAAAATATCTTACCTGTTTCTTTGCAACTGGTCTTGGACTCTTGGCTACAGCATCAGTTTTACCTATATCAGGCTTAATACACCCTTTCCCTATTACAAAACCTAGATATCTAGTTTCTTGCATGGCAAATGCGCATTTCTCTGGATTAATGGTAAGACCTGCACTTTTCAGGGCTTGGAGCACTGCTTTTATATGTGTTATATGATCCTCCCAGGTTGGACTATAGATAATAACATCATCCAAGTATGTGGCACTACAGTCCATGTGGGATTGTAACACTTGGTCCATTAACCTCTGAAATGTGGCAGGAGCGCCATGTAATCCAAAAGGCATCATGGTGAAGTGAAAAAGTCCTTTAGGTGTACTAAATGCTATCTTTTCTTTTGACGCTTCATCCAATGGTATTTGCCAGTATCCCTTTGATAAATCTAATGTTAAGTAGTGAGCTTTGCCTAGATGATCGACTATATCGTCAATACGTGGCATAGGATAACTGTCAAATTTTGAAATTGCATTGAGTTTTCGGAAGTCTAGACAAAGACGAATTCCTCCTTCCTTTTTATTTACTATCACCATAGGGAAGGACCAGTCACTTTTAGAAGGTTCTATGACTTTCAATTTAATCATCTTGTCTAGCTCCTTAATTACTTCCCCTCTTAACTTCTCAGGGAGTCTATAGGGTTTCACTCGAATAGGATTTGTGTGAAGGACTCAATGTGGTGATGGATCAGGTCTGTCTTCCCTGGGGTGTTAGTAAACATCCCTTAATAAAGTTGCAAAATCTGCTCGAGTTCCTGATTTTGTACATTTGTTAATTCCTGATTCTTAGGTATGTCTGTTAAGGAACCTGTTCCGTCTAGTCTTTTATAAGCCATCTCGAGCTCACTTTCTGTTGGCTCGGGACACACACAACAGACAGAAAAGTTCCTTTCTCGCCACTGTTTTAAAAGGTTAACATGATAAATTTTTCTTTTAACCCTTTTATCCGGTAATTCTACCTCATAAGTTACTGGCCCACATTGTTTATTAATAGTGTAGGGTCCTTGCCACTTCATATTTAACTTATTGTCTGAAGAGGACAAAAGGAGTAGCACTTTATCCCCTGTTTGAAATGATTTCTGTCCTACCCCTCTATCATATAGGGCTTTCTGTTTTATCTGTTGTTGAAGCCCCTTTTTATGAGCTAATTCAACATATCGTAGTAGTTTTTGTCTTATTTTATTTACAAATTCTAGTGTTGTCGTAGGGCCTACCTCCTGCCCTTCCTCCCATTGTTCTTTTACTATGTCAAGAGGGCCCCTAGGGTTCCTTCCGTATAATAATTCGAAGGGGGAATATCCAGTTGAAGCTTGTGGGACCTCTCTATATGCAAACATTAAAAACGGAAGGTACTGGTCCCAATCCCTTCCTTCCTCTTGGGCATATTTTCTCAACACTTGTTTCACGGTTTGATTAAATCGCTCCACGAGACCATCAATCTGTGGATGGTACGGAGTAGTATGAATCACATGCACATTTAGGGACTGATATAAATGTTTTAAGACCTGGGAACAAAAATTAGTGCCTCTATCCATTAGGATTTCTTTGGGTATGCCCAATCGGCTAAAAATCTTGATAAGTTTTTCTGCTATCCTGTTAGCAGTTATGGTCCGTAGGGGAATAGCTTCTGGATATTTAGTATGGTAATCGCATAATACTAAAATAAAACGATTTCCCTTCTTGGTTTTCTGTAGGGAACCCACAATGTCCATTGCCACTCGTTCAAATGGGTGGTTTATAATGGGTAGAGGTTGCAGAGGGACTGTGTCCTTTCTTCCCACTTTGGCTATCTTTTGGCATTCAGGGCAGGTCAAACAATACTGCTCTACCTCTTTATGTATCCCAGGCCAAAAGAACCGATATAAGATTCTAGCTAAGGTACGATCCCTCCCCAAATGCCCAGCGAGAGGACTATAATGGGCTAGTTGCAATATCTGAGCCCTATATTCTCTGGGTACCGGTAGCTGATCTACCTGCTCTCCTGTTCTGGGATGTGTACAGATTCGGTATAAGTAGTTATTCTTTAATTTGTAACAAGGTTTATTCCCTGTTTCCTCCTGGGATACCTGTGAAAATAAAGGTGTTAATGATTCATCGATTTTCTGTTTCCCTTCAAAATCACATTTATTATTTATGTTCTTTATATCAGTCTCTTCAGTATCCATGTCTGGGACATGTGTCTGAGTCCATTGTAATTTACCCCGTCGCCGCTCACTTTTTGTTTTTCTAGTTTTACCGGGAACACCAAAGATATCATCATCAAAATGGAACAATGCACTCTGTTCACTCTTTCTATGTTGTGCCCTCGTGGTTACCGCAGAGAGTTGATTAGTTGTAATGAAGGTTTTAAAGTCAGAGTAATCTTGTCCCAACAACACAGGAACTGGTAACAGAGGTACTATTCCCACATCCATTTCTCTTTTGGAATGAGATGCCTGTAACTCCACTGAAGTTGTTGGGGTTGTAATAATGAAGTTGTAATAATGTATGTCTCCATGTTTACAAATTACCCGTCTTAGCAGACTTCCTAGGCATACCCTCCACCAATTCTGCCCAAACCAATGTCTGTTTGCTCCCTGAATCAATAAGCCCCATAACAGTCTGAGATCCAGTCTGCACTGGTATAGTATACTGTCTCAAGTTTGCCAATTCTAAATGTACATTCCCAGCATGCTTTTTTGGGCAATAGCGAGCAATATGGCCTCTTTCATGACAGTCTCTACATATAATGTCACAGGAAAATGTTCTCAAAGGTCTATTTCCAACCCGCTCTGATGCTTGTTTTGCTAAATGTCCAACATTACTAGCAGGAACAGCAGTGGATGGAGAAGTAGAGGTTGAGGGAGACCTTACCATGGTGGTTACACTGGGGTGACCAGTTTGAGTCTTCTTTCTGTAGGGTCTGGCTGTCAGGTAGTCCTCTGCTAGGGAGATGGCCTTCTCTGAAGTTTCCGGGCGATGCTCCTTCACCCATAATTGTACGTCCTGGGGCAAAACACTAATATATTGCTCCACCACAAAGGCCTCCATAATTTGGTCCAATGTCTTCACCCCAGGCTGTAACCATTTGTGGCACAGATCATTTAGTCTCACATAAATCTCTCCTGGATGGTCAGTAGGTTGAAACCGGAGTGTACGGAACCGCTGTCGGTAGGTCTCGACACTAATATCATACCTCCTCAGGATTTCTCTTTTTACAGCATCACAGTTCCCCACCTCTTGGCTGTCCATGTTACCATAGGCCAACTGAGCCTTTCCAGTGAGACAGGGTGCCAGACAAAGAACCCACTGTTCCCTTGGCCATCCACAGGCCCCTGCTATCCATTCAAATGTCGTCAGGTAGGTTTCTATGTCATCCTGCTCTCCCACTTTAGTCAATTTAATGTCTTTTGGGGTCTCACTGGGAGCTGGGGGGCTTCGAGGAACACTGATCGTCTGGATAGCCCTTAAGGTCTCCTGCCATCTCCTCTCGTTTCGTTCCTGCTCTTTCTCCCTCTCCTTGTCTGTGGCTAGTTGCTTAAGACAGAGCCATCTCAACAGCTCATGTGACTGTTCTGGTGGTTCGTCCTCAATCGGGACATCAGCTGTTGCCCCCTGGAGTTCCTCGGCTTCCTCCCTTAGCACTTGTTCAGTTTTAAGCCTTTCCACTTTATGCTCAGGCAGTCCAAACAACAATGGCTCCCCCAACTTATCCGCCATGGTTCTAATCAATACACTCTTGGGTCTTGTTACAGGTTCCATTTCTATCTTTTCTTCCTCCGTCCCAGGGCCGGTCCGCCAACTGCTTGGAAAGATGCCAAGGACACCACAATCCCACTTCTAACACCAACGTGGAGGTGGTGGGATTGATGACACAGACACCAATTCAAGATGCAGAAATTGGACTTCTCCATCCAATATTTATTTACAAAAACAAGCAAAGTAAATAAAGAAACGAACTTAATACGGCAAAACAAATGTCCAAAAGGCAAACTGAGCAGGCTTTACAAATGTATCTCTAGTATGGGCTAGAGAGATGTTGATCCTTAGACATACCACCTCAAGAACTAACTCCATTCAGAATCTGAGCTCTTTTATTTAGGAGCTGGATCATATGACCCAAAGCCCCTCCCACATGCCATTAACCGATATTTATATTAATTTATTGACTAATTAACAATATGTTTGTAGCTCTACAGTAGGGATTTTAAGTATTTTACACGAGTACTTTCCATTTTTGCATACTCTAGCTCCTCCCACGTCAAGGTATACCATAAATGACAACAGAATGAGGCCGGCCGGCTCTTAGGATGGTATTCCTAGTGTGGAGGGGATTTAGCAGCAGCCAAAAACAGGAAAGCCAACAAAGCAAATCCAAAATGTATCATTCCACAGAATAAGGCAAGTAACCATACACAACATAAATGTTATCTCCACTGATTCAGTTATACTGTGTTTTATTTAGTTTATTTACTTGGCTACCTATAGGCTGTATTGTCTTTCTTGCTACCCAGTTTGAAAATAATAAGGAATTTGTATAGCTGCTATATTACAAGCAGTAAGAATGGTCTGGATATTTTAGTAGGAACTAGCAGGCTAAGGAACTGTGGGCAGCAAAACAAGAAGGGGAAACTTTCGGCCAAACGCCATATTGCACCACGCTATTGAGCTATGGGCAGCACAAGCTGAAGGGACAGCTTTTCAGCAAAACGCCGCATTGCACCACGCCTACGAGTAAGCCGGCTTTTCATTTTCCCCAAGGCAGACGGCACGGCTTACTTAGGCGTGGTGCTCAGCTAATTTTAGCAAGTAAAGTTACACTGGTGCGATACACCGAACGAAGGGTTTTTGAGATAAACGCTAGGAAAGCGTTTAAAGGCATTTTATTGCATGAAACAAAAAATAACGGCTTGTGGCTACTTTTTAAATGGCTCTTCAACCCATATGGGCATATAATGACAGCACTATTATTGTGGGCATGTTTTGAGGGTGCTTCGTTCGGGAGCTAGAACACAGAAGAAAAAAGCATACAAAAGAAAAAGGTCTCTGCCTCCATAAGCATAATACGCAGGTGGCCAGCCTACTAATACGCTACCAAAGTCTAGGAAAGAGACTTGAAGAACGTTTTAGCACAAGATATAGAAAAGAGCAAAGAAATGGGGGGGGGTTACCATAAAATAAATATGCTGTTGTACAACAGACTTGACAGGCAAAATAATACTAAAAGGAGGAGATAAAGATAAATACTCTAGCTCCAAAACAGAAGGTGTTCCCTTTTACACCCACCTTGAAAAAATCACCTTCAACACCTGAGGGTCCAGGGACCATTCGTGATGGCCCTGAGAGATGCTGCTCAGTGCATCTGCTAGCACATTGTCCTTCCCTGGAAGGTGAACTGCTACCAGAGAGGTTTGCAGGGAATAAGCCAGGGACCACAAATTCATGGCTTCTGTACACAAGGCCGCGGACCAAGTGACTCCCTGCTTGTTGATGTACCACATGGTGGTGGTGTTGTCCGTTCTGACCTGAACCACCTTGTTCTGTACTGACTGAGAGAAAGCTTTTAGGGCCAGAAAAACTGCACTGAGCTCTAGGAGATTGATATGGAGAAGGGATTCTTGGGGGGACCACAGCCCCTGGGCAGTGAGGGACCCCAGATGGGCTCCCCAGCCTAGAAGAGAAGCATCCGTGGTAAGGACCACTGAAAAAGGCTGAGTAACAAAAGGAACACCTTGTCTTAAACTGTCCTGATCCTGCCACCACTGGAGGGCTTGGATCAAGGTCAGAGTCACTGGGATCAGTTTGGTAAGGGAATCCTTCCACTGAGACCAAAAAGCTCTCAGGTGGAACTGAATATCCCTCATCTGGAATCTTGCCCCTTGGACCACTGCTGTTGAAGCTGCCATGTGGCCCAAGAGCTGGATGAAGTGCCTTGCTGGTCGAGATACCCGAAGGCTGAAAGAAGAGGCTAGTTCCATAAGAACCCTTGCCCTTTCTAGAGGAAGAAAGGCTCTTGCTCTAAGTGTGTCCAGTTCTGCCCCTATAAAGGTAAGAAGCTGGACTGGTTCGAGAACTGACTTGGGAAGGCTGAGAAGAAATCCTAGAGAAGTGAGCACTTGCTGGGTCACTTGCAGTTGAGACTTGACTTGGTCTGGAGACTGACCCACTATTAGCCAATCGTCCAGATATGGAAAAATGGAAATCTTTTGTCTTCCTAAAAAGGCAACTACTACTGTCAGGCACTTTGTGAAAACCCTTGGGGCTGAGGTTAGGCCAAAGGGCACTGCTCTGAACTGATAGTGGCCTGAGGGCAACTAGAACCTGAGGTACTTTCTGTGGGAGCACCTGATGGGAATGTGAAAGTAGGCACCTTTGAGGTCCAGAGAGGCTAGCTAGTCCCCTGGCCTTAGAGAGGGAAAGATAATTCCCAAAGTTACCATCTTGAACTTTGGTTTTAAAAGATGTTTGTTTAGATATCTTGGGTCTAGGATGGGTCGTCACTCCCCTGTCTTTTTTTGGGGTCAAGAAGTACCTGGAGTACAGTCCTTTGCCCCAGTGTAGGGTAGGTACTCTCTCTATGGCTCTTAAGGCTAGAAGAGAAGAAACCTCTGCCTCTAGGGCAAGGGTTTCCGAGAGATATGCAGGTGGAAAAGATCTGGCTCTCATCTTTGGAAATTTTCTGAAGCTGAGAACCAGTCCCTGGCTTACTACTTCCAGGACCCACTTGTCTGATGTAACAGACATCCAGTCCTGGACAAAGTAAGCCAGCCTGCCCCCTACTGGAATAGGAGAGTTGACCCGGGCAGGCCCACCAGGGTGTCTGCTTGGCAGGGGCTTTAGGCTGAGGAGTGGATGCAGCCCTGCTCATCCCCCTTCTGCCTCTCTCTCTGAAGAACCCCTCTGAGAAAAGGAAGAAGAGGCCTGTGCTTGGTAAAAAGGCCTTTGAAAAGGCCTGCCCCTAGACTGCTGCCTTTGAGGAGTCGCCCGCCTCTCCTTGGCCTGAGCACTCCTGTAAGTGGTCCTGTACTCATCCATTTTCTTCATGTAATTCTCTGTCTGCTCCCCAAACAGAGAATTACCCGCTACAGGAAAATCCATGGCCTTAGCCTGGGTGTCCTGCGAGAGGCTAGTACATCTGAGCCAAGCCATCCTCCAAAGAGCCACAGATGTAGCCATGACTCTTGATGACACATCATCAGAGTCCACAACAGCATGAAACTGAACCGTAGATGCCTCAATCCCATCTGCAGCCACCGCCTCCAGCTCCTTGGCTAGCTGGGGGGAAGCCTGTTTAGCCAGTGCCAGTACAGTGTCCGACCTGTACTTCTGGTACCTGGCTGTATGGGCCATGTAATTCGCCTGTCTGAGTCCCAAGGAAGATGCCATGTACTGTTTTTTTGCCATGGCATCATTCTTCCCGGAGTCCTTGTCTGGGGGGTGTGAAGCCAAGGGAATATTTGCCTTGTCACAGGCAGCAGCCTGCACTACCCCAACATGGCTGTATTGCTGATGTAAGAACTCCATGTCTGAGCCTGAAAGTGTATACCTCTTGTCCATTCTTCTATTCACAGGAGGTATAGTGTTAGGAGACTTTGGAATTTTTTGTGTCTGTTTCCCAAAGGATTTGTGGAGGGGAACAGACAGTCTCCTGGACTCTGGGATGTCCATCATTTCTACATAATCAGGCTCCTCTTGATCTTCCACAGCCTCCTCCATAGCAAGCTAGAGGGTTTCAGCCACCTTTCTGTAGAACATAAAGTGAGAAGGGGACTCAGAAAGCCCAGGAGGGGAAACACCTGAAGGTCTGTCTCTGGAGATGTCCGGTTCCACAGGCACATCCAGACCCTCACTTTCACCATCATCATCCCCAAATTCCCCTTCCTCTTCAAATTCCGGTTCATTAAATTCTTCGAGGGTATAATCTTGAACCAGGGGAACCAACCGAACCCCTGCCAGAAGGAGCCGGATCGGTAGGAACCGGGCGGAGCGATTCCACAATCTGAATCGCTCTGGCTATCTCTTCGGCGCGGTCGAATATGAACCTCTGGATCCGAACCGCCGATTTGTCTTTGTGTTTTCTTTTGTCGGAACTGATCCCTCGAATCGGCTCTCCTTGCCCCAAGAAGTATCGCCTGGTCAGAGGGCATTCCTTCTGGTTCGGTTGAAACCGAACCGGGCTGGCCATCTGGGTCAGTGGACTTCTCAGCCTCCTTTTCCCTCAGTCTACCTAATCTCTTCTCAAGGGTAGATTTGGGAAAGTTTTTTACATATTTGGCAGTCTGAATCGAGGTGGTCAAACCCCAGACAATAAACACAGGCAGTGTGGGGATCGGCCTTAGCAAAGACCTCCCCACAGTCACTGCAGTGTTAGAACCCAGTGGGCACGTTTTTTTTCTTGGGTTTCTCAGACATGGCCAACCTAACCAAACTTGCCCTTTTTTCGGCAATCCGCCAGGCAAGACTCCCTTATCAGTTCCTAACCATGTCACGGGTATTGGAAAAACCATACTAAAACATGTTTTTTTTTTAGAACTGATAAGAACCGGTAACCACACACTAAGTAATAACACAAAACACAAGATTTCACTATCAAATGGCCAGTTCAACCGAACCGAGATGCACTTTTACAAGTTCCACACAAAAAAACAGAACAATTCCTATCTAGTATTCACGGCACCACAGACAGAGACTGAACGACTATGCGGATAACGTTTTTGGTTTAAAAAAACGATGAAAACTGAAACTTTAACCGACTTTCGAACCGAGCTGAAGGAGAAATCTCCGGAGCAACCGTTCAATGAGGTGGAGTAAAGAATCTGACGGTTTGAGTTTGAAACACTCCAGACAGAGACTTCAACCGAGCTCGAGCTCAGCATTCTATGCCCTGCATAGAAAGTTAACTCTTTGTTCTCCAGGGCAGTTCAAAGGTCGGGAATCACTGCAATATGTCAGAATACAGCAAGACTTCATGTTGTTTGAAAGGAGGTTCGCCGGCGAGAAAACTCTTCTACCCCAGCAGTCGAACTCAGCCGAGTCAGACTCCAGGAGGTAGTCATGCCTTGGACGACGATGCCCAGAAGGGGTATCCAGGAGCTCCACTCCCAAAGAGGGGTGAGGCATAGCACGTGGAGACACCAGGGGTGTGCAATACCTGTGCTGACAGTCCCTCAGGGCTGGAGAGGGGGCAGAGGGACGCTGCCAGACCCAGTGTGATGCCTCCATGAAAGGGCAAGGCCACTGAGGAATAATAAGGTTTTCGGGACTTAACTCCCCAAGGAAAGCGCATGTCGCATGGTCAGGATTGCGACTTACAAAGTGTGAGATATGGAGCTCCCCTAGCATCCTCAACAGGAATTGCTGATAGTTGGTGATATCAGCGTCTGAAGATAGGTGGACAGAGGGATCCACTTCCTCAGGGGAGGAAGACGAGGAGGCTGAGGAGCCCAGTTCAGAGTCAGGGGCAGCTGAAGGCTCAGGTCTAAAAATGGCCTTGTCCATGGCTCTAAGATAGTGAGGGAAGGCAGCCGTCGATGCCCTGAATTGTTCCCCGGTCATTTGCCACCGAAAGACCACAGAGGTCTAGAAGTGTAGGGGAGAAGGGAGAGGATTGGATGACGGGGGAGAAGTCTGGTGAGCCAGAGCAGGACCTCGGCTAGGGCTATGAGATGGCACAGAGGACCCCCTCCGGGGGGGGGTGCTGTGCAACTCATCCACTGCAGGGCACCCAACCAGACAGGGGCAGCTAAAGTGGTGCCCATGCGGAGCCGGTCAGTCCTTTGTGGGCAGGCCCTGGCCCCACCTATTGCAGACCTTACCAGTTCTGGTGAGGAGAGGAGAAAAGGGTCCACACTGCGACTCTTCCTAGAGTCACCAGCTGCCCTGGAAGTATGCTTGCGTACCAACCTCAACCTCTCCACCCCCACCTCACCGGATAGGGACCTGCTCCTTGGCTGGCATCTAGTACCCACGAGAAGGGGCTCTGAAAGAACTCCGGTACTGGAAACAGTGCCAGAATCCCCTTCAGAACCCACCCCGGCACCAGAATCCAATTCAGCGCACAGCACAGCGCAGGAATCAGACTCAGCACCAGGGCTGGCACCGAACTCTATATCGGCACCACCCCCTTCCCTGGCGCAGGACTCAGCGCTGGCAGTGCTGCAAGTGGCAGCAGAGGACACAGAGGAGTCCGCTCCAAGAGCAGACCTGGAAAGATCAACAGCCGATCCCGTTGTACCAGAGACCAAATGGCTATGTGAAAGAGATCAACGAGACTCCTGGGAGTCGGGTAACTAATCGGGGTCATCCTGATCCTCCTCCTCCTCCTTTGAGGAGATCAAGGAGACTGCCAATGAGGCCAGCCCCAAAACTCACCCTCTCCCAGTACCGCAGATGGTACCAGAAGGGGACCAAGAGCTGACAGCGGCACCGCCCCACTCACCGGCACCAAGGGAGGCGTCAGGAGCCAAAGCAGTGCCAACAGGTAGCATCAAGGACTCCACCGGTTCAGGCCAAGCATATAGTTGTGACCATGACACCGGGGGTGTCCGTGCCTCCAAGCAGGCAACGGACAGTGACGGGTGCTCAGCTGACCCCCCAGAGGAGGCAGACAGTCCATCCAGACCCTCACGCAAGCCTCTCGTCTCAGCGAGACCAGAATTACAGGAGACCTGCTCCCATCGGTATGCACAGTACAGTATGTACAGATCCAAGGGAAGGGCCCAAAGTCCTGGTCTTAGTGACCCGGTACCGATGCCGCCCTCAGAAGGTGGAAGGATTCCGACCCACCTTCAACGTGTGCAACTCGAGGACCCAGTGATCCGTGGAGAAGCAGGCATCACAGTTGTCCATGTCATGCGACAGACCCAGGCAGGTTACAAAGAGATTTATGGCGGTCCATCATGTTCATCAGCCTGCCAGAGGGGCACCGACTAATAGGGGCACGCCCTGCCTTAGATTTCGAACTAGGCCCCAAACAGGACATAATCGTGTGGAAAAAATAAAATTAAAGAAATGGACTTGGCACCATAGAAACAGTTACACAAGGAAAAGAATAAAAGAAATGATTTTACCGGATTCTTGAAGGTCTACGTCATCTAGCAGTGTCGTCGGCAGAACTTTGGCAACTAAGCAGGTTGAAATTCCAAGCTGGCTTCAGCTCCCACAGGGTGATGCACCTCACAGTGGGAAAAGAAGAACTGAGGTGGTGGAGGGGCCGGCATTGGTTACTGGCCAACCTGCAGGCGCCACGCAATATGTCGGCCTCGAGGGCAGCGCCGTCCCTGTCAGCCCCTCCTCCTTAGGAAAGCTGAAAAAAAGCTTATAGTTGTGATCTTCCTGTGGGGTCCTAGCACCTCCGGCTGTACCCACCAGTAATAAATGGGCAAGATTGATTTTAGGAAGATCTTACGTTTTGATGGGCTTTATTTTTTGTGAATTATTTGACCTTTTGGTTTATTTTATGGCAGTGAACACAGATTTTATGGTTTAAACACTTTATTTTAATACTGTGATTACAGGAATTTGAAGAGGAGAATGAAGCTAACTTTTTCCCCCCATTTATCTCCTCTGCATCCTCTAGCGGCCCCCTTCAGACTGACCCCCCCCCAGCCCCATCACCCGGCTCCCCCAGGACTTACCTTCACCGTCGTCCTCTGCCACAGGACCCGTGGTTGTGCCTGGCCACCAGTGTGGCGCCTGCAAGCGGTCAGTCACTCATCCTGCCACACAGAGGGGTTTTTCCTCCCCGGGACCACAGGACATGCAATGGGCACAATGTCTGAGCTCCGCCTTCATGGAAACAGCCCTGGCGCCCTGATTGTAGGATAAATCCCTGCATTGCGGAGTGCATATGCTGCCACCCAGCCACCGCTGGGCGGCAGGCAAGCAGTGCGCCACAGCAATCCCCCTCCCCAAGGAAGGAGAACTGTCCTGAGATGCTCCATCTTTCCTCTCCCCGCCGGCCCCTGAGCAACCAGAGTCCGTTCCCGACCCTGGGTCGCCGGCGTAGCACCCGGTGTGGCATCCAGCGCCTCAACCTGCAATGCCACCGGGCCAGCAGAAGGAAGCAAACTTTATTATAAGAAAAGGTAAGAAAACTGAAAATGTCAAGTAGAGTAGCACAAAATAGGTTACCTGCTTGTATTGCTATTTCTTTTGTTTGAAGTGGTACAACAGTATTTTGTTTTTCCCTTGGAGTGCAATAACAACTGTTTAGAGAGCTAACTTTTTTTAGTGCTTTCAACAGCAGTAACTTGTTTGATAAAGAGCAGATTTATGGAATGAATTGAAAGTGTCCTTGTTTTGTGTCTTACATTTCGCAGAACAGTCTTTTTAGTCCTTTTGTTAGCAGGGGAGCTGAAATCTTTATATTCAGGTTTGCTGGAACGTAGTCTATATCCTATACTGCAATGAATATGTGTTTCTGTTTTGAAGTTCGTGGGTTCAATTTTCAAATTTTTTCTTGCTTGCAGATTTCTTTAGTCTGTCTTCTGTTACATAGATTCATCTGTTTTTTCCTCTGGTTGTGGTTTGTCTATTTTTTTTTTTTTTTAAAGAAAAATGAAATATGTGTTAGTTTGAGAGAGAGAGAGAGAAGACTGTGTGTGTGTGTCTGTGTCTGTGGGGGGTGGGGTTCTTGTATGTAATGTGAAATTTCCGTAGAATTCCATAGATAGCTTACCTTGGTTGATTTGAATGGTGATGTTTCTGATGTTAAAGATAGGGTTGGTAAAGTAGGATTCTAAAGTATTCTTCATCCTGTTGTGCGTTATAGAGCTTGATGTGGAGACAGTGTTGTAGGTCATTTCAGAGGTGCTGGCTGAGTTGTTTAAGATATCCGAAATGTGTTGTTGCAGCTGTTGACTACTGATCTGATTTTGTTAATGCCCAAGGGTTGGTTCTTGTACCAATGCACTGCAGAGTCACGTATCTGGTGGTTGGTATATATTGCTAGCAGGAAAGGACTGTCTTCCTTTAGTGTAGTTGCTAGTCTGTGTGATTTGTATTTCTCGTAGTTAGTAACTGGGCACTTTATTGGTCTGAGGTAGTTGGTGTAGGCTCGAGGCTTTACTTTGCGGACTTCTTTTAGGTTGAGACCTGTCCTGGTTTTCATTCAGCGTTCTCTGCAGTACTCTAGATATTTTTTGAAATTGGTGTTCGATTTTGTCTGGATATCTCCCCATTTTATGTCCCGGACTTCTGCATTGCCTCATATGCCAAGAAATACTGTGCAGAGTAGCCACGTGGTGTTCAGGAGGGTGGTGGGACTGGAGCGTCCTAGTAGCTGCTTTTCATACAAGGTGTCCACTACTTGGTCTGTTGGTTCATCAGCCACATTTTCTCTGCAGCCTTTGCCTCGTTCTGTAAGGTTTTTTTGTTTGGCTGCTAGGACCTGTCTGCAACTGTGAAACAGGTGGTTTGTGGACAGTGAGTGTTCACACTGGTTGTCTTTCAGCCATCTTTCTATTGACTGAAACTGCGACCACAGGGTGAGCGGTTCGTATGCAGAGTGTTTTTTTTTTCTGGCTTTCATAAAGTACTTGCTTAACAAAAGGTCTAGTTCCTTGGACGGGACTGTATGTAGTTCTCTTGTCTCTTTGAAGTGTTCAGCCATGTACCTTTGCATCATGCCCACATCTGTTAGTGTTTTTTTTTATGTATTTTTGTTTCAACTGGCATTTATGAAGGTCTGCATTTCTGCTCTGTCTCTGTTGGTTTCTGGTTGGTCGTAATTGGATTTCTCTGTTTCTGCTGTTTCTTCGTGAGTATGTTCTTGTTCGTTGGTGGATTCTTGTTGAAGTTTAGTATTTTGTGGTTCTTCTGACATGTCCTCTTCTAGGAATGGGATGTCATACTTAAACACTGTGACTAGGTCGTCGCACTGTACCTCAAAGCTGTCGTTGTGCTCTTCCATTTTTGTTTTTAAGGCTGTCAGATTTTTTGTATTTGTTGTGTTCTGTGTGAGCTTCAGGTATCAAATAAGAACTTGTGGAACGTTTGTGTTTTTTGGTTAAGCTGGGGAGCAAGTGCAGTGTCTTGCGCTGATTTTTTTTTTGTGTGTGCGCAGCTGCGCATTTCTGGGGTCAGCGCGAGAGGTATAGCTACAGTGAGACTATCGACCTAAGTAAGTGTGAGTATGACATCTTTAATTAGTGAAATAGTGATGATGTCTGAAAGTGACACTGTTAACTAGTTGCATTTTCCAAGAGTAACATCATTAACTAGTGATATCCTTTGATTGTGACATCATTAAGAAGCGATACCTTTGGACTGTGACACTAACAATTGATATCCATCTATTTATAGTCCTAACATATATTGTTTGTATTATATCATGTAGCAGGTCTTACCCTTACATCTTTTAATTATGTTTAACTTTGTTGTATAATTTTTCTTTCAATGTAACGTACATATTTCTTGATGTAATGTATCTTAACTGGATGCTTGTGAAAACAGGCAAGTTTTGCTGACATGCCTTTCCAGTATAAAAAATAAAAATGAAGCAATTAAATGAAAATGATATCTTGCTACCTTTTATGTCAGGTAAAAGATGGTACTTGTTGTTTGTGTTTTTTTTTAAATCACCATAAGTATTGTACTTATACACCCATTGCAAGTGTGCGATATAGCACGACATAGCAAGCCGGCAGTTCGGGCTTGCATTTCAAACATGGGATACTGGCTGAACCAGAAGTAGTAGATAAGAGCACCCCACCGAATACTCTCATCCTCTAGGAAGGAAGGACAGTTGTAGTGCCTCACTGCCAGCACAGATATGGTTACACTCCAGAGAGTGTGTGGAAATGCAAAGGAGGTCTGCACGTAAGCCCATGATATGATGGCTCCTACTGACTGGGCTTCTATGAGAAGGGATAAAAACAGGGAAAAGGGAGGGTTAGATGATGACGACACTACCCCCTCCACCCCATGTCAACACAGGGCTGTCTTGTCACTTGACCTGGCCCTTCCCCCTCCACTCATCTCTCTCTACATTGGCTCTAGCTGTTCGCAGGTTTGGCTGTCCTGCCGGGCCCTGCTGGGGTTGTCTGATAGTGGTATGAAGAGTTGACTTCTAGCTCCTCCGGTGGGAAATGGGTGGAGGTACTTCCAAGGAGGAGATAAATAAGGCAGCTCCACAAGGAGAAGAGAAAAATGTAAGCCATACATGCAACATCCACAGTTATGTCTGAAGCAGCCTTTTTTGCCCATAAATCACTATATGGTGGTGGTTGTGAAGCAGCATCAAAGGTACTGGTACAAAAAAAAAAATTCTCCCCTTTGATTGTTCTATCAATGCCTCCCTATTTTTTTCCCTCTGAATCCTTTCTCTTTTTTCCTTCCCATGTCTCTCTCTTTTTTTTCTTTCCCTGTGTTGATTCCTCAATTCAGTAACTGTGACAGCACTGGGAAAAAGCACATAGGACTATGTGGAAAAGCCGAGAATTGGTATTTATGTAAAAACCACCCCAAGAGGCGGATAACATCAGCCCAGGCAAAAAACCTGAATGGTCTAGTCCTGTGCTTAAAGAAATATAGGTTTCTCACCTGTAATCATAGTCCTACTACTGGTATAGTTCACATCCACACTTTAACAGTTCCACCAGGCATAGCTCAGTCACATGCCATCTTCAAGCCTGACTCTTTCCACCACTCATGGTGAACTTCCTCTGGCTCTGTCCCACTGATGTCAGATCTTGCACGCTGGAAATAGGGATACATCACCTGCCAGTGGTGGCTGGATGGGTCGTGTGGATGTGAACTCTACAGCACTAATAGAAATAGCAGTTACTTAGCAGTAATAGATCTTCAAGAGAAATTTGCTCCAAAGGGCCACAAGTTTGGAACTATACGCCATTGGCGTCACAACGTTCCAGAAACTTTTGCCTAGCTAGGGTCCACCCAAGATGACATACCTCATTGGCGCCTATAAAACCTGTGTGGCCACCATTCTCCTCAGTGCTACACTGGAGAAAAGCTTGGAGGGCCACAAACTGAGAGGATCCAGGAGACCACACAAGGACCAGGCACATGAGGAGAGGCTGGGACTGGTGACAGAAGACATACAAAGCACAGCATTCTTTCAACAAAGGCAGCAGGAGAGCTTCTCAGATGGTACCTCACGAAGAGGGAAGCAGGGTGGGTGCACTGTGGCCCAATGCAGGAGATTCTCTCGAAAATCTACTGTTACTGGTAATCATATGCTCTATCTTCACCAAAGATTATCTCCACGATTGGGCCACCCCTTTGGAATGATTTCCAAGCAATACAAAATTCCCAGGCAGGCTTTTAAAGACTGATATGCAATCAGGACAGCAAGACAATTTTCAGACTGTAATGCTTTGTAAAAGTGTGGACAGTGCTCCATGTGGCAGCAGCACAAATCTCAGCAGCAGAAGCACCCTAGAAAAAGACAACAGAGGTGATGTATAAAAGAACATAACCATCAGCCAGCCTCTTGGACAGGCACTGTTTAGTCACTAGCATGCCCTCTCTCCCACGGGCAAATAAGACAAACAGCTCAGAGAACTTCCTGCAGTCCTTTCTGCATTCCAGATGGAAATGTAAGATTCTATGTACATCAAGGGTATGGAGCAACTCTTCACCCTTGTTAATACTTTCAAGATAATACACTGGCAGGTTAATGGTATGATTCAATATGAAGTCAGAAACCACCTTTGGTAAAAAAAAAAAAAAAAAGGAGTCATCGTACGCAATGCCACCCTATCCTTGTGGAAACCAGGTAGGGGTGTACACTCATGAGACCCTGAAGCTCAGAAATCCTTTGGGCCAAAGTAGTAACAACCAAAAAGCCTTCCAGAAAGGAAGTGTAGTTTACAAACTGCAGCAGGCTCAAAAGGAGCTCAAGTCAATTTCTCAAGTATAAAATTAAGGTCCATTGGTGGTACCAGTTTACGAATCGGGGGACACGTGCAAAATATCCTTCAGGAAGATATGGGACAATTCCAATTGTGCCACCGTGCGTCGATCAATAGAATGGAAAGCTGATACAGCAGACAAGTGCACCTTAACGTGAGGAGTACGGTAGACTGGAGTCTGATAGAGACAGGAAGCAGACAAGCACAGTATTAACAGAACACATAAAAGGGCCCTCAGAGCATGAAGCACATAGGGAATAAGTATGTCTAATGGATGTCTTCCTAGCAGCTAGCAAGACATTGGCCATTTGGGAAGAAACACCAAACCGTGCAATGGCTACGTTATGAGGAGACAAGAGTGCAGGTGGAGGGACCTGAGGTCCAAGAGGACCAGGGACCCCTGTCCTGAGAAAGAAAGCCCTGACACAGGGGCAACTAGATTGGTGGCTCCACTGCCAGAAGCTGCAAAAATGGAAACCAAATCTGGTGAGGCCAGAGGTGGCAATCAGTATCAGGGTTGCCTGCTTTTCCCAAAAGTTTGGAAAGACCCTCTGAATGAGAGGGAGCAGAGGGAATGTGTAAAGGAACCTCCCCCTCCAGCGGAGGGACAACATACTCCAGACCCTGGAGCAAGCGATCAGAAATGCAGCAGTCCTGTGTTGTGTGGGGACATAAAAAGTCCAACCCTGTATCGTTTACCATAGAGGTCAGCAGTTCCCACTCATGTACCCAAGATTGGAACCGACAGCCTGACAATATCTCCCCCTTTTTTGCCATTCTAAGGATGCCTTCTATCATTTCCCTGTCTGTTTCCTCCCACTGAGATGGGGGTCTGTATACAACCCCGTACAGATTGTGGTGCCATTTCCTGCCTCCAGGGTGCCCCACAGTGCCTCCTCTCCTCCCTGTTTACCCCTTAGTTCCGTTGCTTTGATCCCTTCCCTTATGTAGACAGCTAATCCTCCTCCTCCTCTTTTACCCTCCCAGTCCCTCCTGTGGATTGTGTGCCCTGGTATGTTGACATCCCAGTCATGGTTCTCTGTGTACCATGTTTCTGTGACTGCCACAATATATAGATGTCCCTCTTCCATCAAGGCCACTAGTTCAGGAAGCTTGTTACCCAAACTACATGCCATGGTACTCATTGCTCTCGATTTTTTGATGGCCTTACCCCTTTTAGCCCCATCTCTGTCCTTACTGTCTTTGCCTTTTTCTCCACTGATCCCTGTCCTGCTCTCTATCGACTTTTCTACCTTACTGTTTACCTCACTAACTACCCTGTTTTGTTGGGGGCTGGGATTTCATGCTTCTTTTCAATGCCTCCCTCCTAGCTAGTTTAAATGCTTGCCAATGAAGCATTTAAACCTACCACCTAGGATCCTGGTTCCCGTCCCAGACAGATGCAGACCATCGCGCCAGTACAGGCTTGCATCCCTCCAGGTGGACCCCCAGTCCCCAATGAAGCCAAACCCCTGAGCTCTGCACCAGTTTTTCATGCAAAGTTTGATTCGGCAGAGCTCCACGAACAGTGGCACTATACCCCGGTGCTTCGGGTCTTCAGGTGACCCTTCATTTGGGGAGGGGGTGTCTCTTGTCTGTGGTGTTGCCTTATAAAGTATTTTAACAACATACACAATAATTAAGTAAATGAAAATTATGTACCTTCCGTAATTCTGATCTTTCTGTGTATCTTCACCATTCATCACCTTTCCGTATAGTGGCTAGAGGTCACAACCCCGCGGAAGCTCTTTTAAAAAAAAAATTTTTGGGATGGGTGGAGTTGATTCACCATCGGCGCCACCGTCGTTTAAGGCCTGCGTGGCGCCGTGAGGTTGACAGTTAGGTGTTTGACCCTCAGCCTCCCGCCAGTTCTGGAGTTGGGGGAGGGAGTCCAAGGGACAGATAAAAGAAAAGATATACAAATTAAAAGGAGAAATAAATGACTGAGAGGACAGAATAAGCTGGAAACTTAGGGATTGGGAAGGGCCCCAATCTCTGGAAGCAGAATAGTAGGAGGGAAGGAGGGTTAAAAGAATTTAGAAGTAAGGATGTGGTTGGGGAGGGAACATACCCAGGAACCTCAACCTGTCTCCAGATTGTATAGGAACTGAAGCAGTAGCCAGAAGGCTAAACTGCCAGAATTCAAGGCACAGAATCACTGGCAATAACTCCAACATAAGCAAAATCGGCTATTCTGGAAGAAAAGACAGGATAGGAATACCTCCAAAAAAAATCAATTTTTGGTATAAGAAAACTAGTTTCTTAAATTAAATTGAGGTTGTGTCCAAAGAACAAGGAAATCAGAGGAAAGCTGACAGGGAGAAGGGGAGAGAGAACAGAAAAGAGGGCAACTACCAACCCCCAACCCACGGGGGTGGAGCAGAGGCACTGAGGAAGGAGTGCCCCCATCCTGACCTCTCTCCACCTAGAGAAAAACATCCCCCTATGTGCCCTAGGTCACCCCACTCCTGACCAACAGAAAGGAGGGTGGTGGAGGAGAGGGCACAGAGAGGGAGGGGGAACCAGAGACTGAGGCCCCAGGGGGATGGAGGGTGGGATTATGATGAATGGTGAAGATACACAGAAAGATCAGAATTACGGTAGGTACGCAATTTTCATATCTTATCTGTGTCAATCTTCACCATTCATCACCGTTGGCTGAGTGTCGAGCCCCCCCGAAAGGGGTCTTAACCCTAAGGGACCAAGTCTCTTAGCCCCCAGTGGGTGGCACACACCAAGAGAGAGAGAACCTTCATGAGTCTGGAGAGGCCAGAGAGTGGGAAGAGTGAGACGGGGAACCCCCGCAAGAGGTAAGAAGTCACCCTGACAGACATCGTCTCATGCTGTGGGAGAAAAGATGGGTTCTCTGGCAAGCGGAGGTAATCACCCTACGTCAGCCCATGGGTGATAACCGGGAGAGACGCAGTCATGCCGTCCGCCTAGTGCAGATCGCTGTCCCTACAACTCTGGAAGCTACCTCATTGGCGTCGTAAGATGCCCTTGCTTGGTGCCTTGCTAGCTCCAAACCACGTGCCGAGAATGCAATGGCTTGTCTGGTTTCCTCCGTGTCGGGCATCGAGGCTAGGAGTTGACCTAGCCTGGACCACAGGAACCTGTCATAGGTAGCGTAGTGGGCCTGATGAGCAGATACAGAGAGAAGCAACTGTGCCGAGTAGAAAGTGCTCCTACCCCAGAAGTCAAAATCCATGGAGTCTGCATCTGGGGGCCGGTCACGGTGAAAGGCATGAAGCCCAGCGGGAGTATCTAGTTGCGTCAGTCCTGAGCTAGGATAAGGCAGACTGCCTGGAGACTCCGAGGGGGCACAATACCTCCGGCGGAGATCCCTAGTGGCTGGGACTCCAGAAAAGGGTCTCTGCCAGAAGTGCATCGATGCCTCCCGAAAGGGAACAGGCCAGGGGGGGCACTACAAGGGCGTCCACACTGAAATCCCCCCAAAAAGGTATGCGTCAGATGCTTCGGATTGTGCTGAGTGGGTGGGGTGATATGCAGGTCCTCCAACATCCTCACGAGAAAATGCTGATACTCAGCGAGATCAGCAGCAGGGGAGATGTGGACAGATGGTTCCTCACCTCCTGAAGAGGAGGATGAGGAGTCAGAGGACCTCAAAGGTTCAGAGGTTGGCTGCTCAGGGGGAGGTTGAAAAACCTGTCTGTCCATGGCCCTAACATAAGAGGAAAATTGAGCAGCCACAGCTCTGAACTGCTCCCAGGAGAGAGGGCCGCTTGGACCAAGAATACCTGCAAGAGCAGAAGAAGATGGCAGAGAGGGGGCAGAGCCGACAACAGGAATCGGCTGTCCTCCACCTGGGCTAGAGAGCGCACTTGGAGCCCCAAGGGAAAAGGGAGCTCCGGAAAACTCAACAGCCGACAGCTGGTCAACCATACTGGAACTGCCTAGGCTTTGCCCTGAAAATCCCCCGTGAGAGGCAGCCCGTGAAAGTCCAAAAGGATGGTCCCTCACTCTCCAAAGAATGGGGCCCTCTCAAGGAAACTAAAAAGAAAGGGCGGAGATCTGCACTACGACTCCTTCCAGAACCCGGATGGGTCCCAGAAAAGGGTCGCCACATCGAACCCCTATCCCTCAACCCCTCAGAGTCCGAAAGAGCCCTTCTCCTCGAAAAAGCCAGCACAGGCAGCTGGCAACCCTGGTCAGCTTCCAAAGGGGCTATCCAAAGAGCAGCACCCTCCCCTTCCCTCCTGTGGGTGCTCCATTCGGCCCCAAAGCTGGGCGATCCAGGCACACCACCTGAGGGGGTACCACTACTGAGGGGTCAGAAAACCCTCCGAGGCCAGGCTGCAAAGCAATGGTGGCCTGCACCACTGCCTGCTGGTCAGCACCCCTGACCCTGGACCCTGGAGCAACTGTCTGCTTCTTGGGGGGGCAGGCGCTGGCTCCGGTCTGTTGAGGAGACTACCAAGGTGTCCATGTGAGCAGCCAACTCTAAAGAGTCAGACTACCTATCTCACCAAGACTCTGATTCCGCCTCCGAGGAGGTGGAGACCGAAGTCCTGTGCCAGACGGTACATGGACGCCCGCTGCCATCCCGATTGACTGGGGCACCAGATCGAGTGACTACACCAGAGTCGGTGCCAAAGACCTCAACCACACCACGAACGGTGCGCGAAGAAGTCATGGCGCCGAGGACGGCAGCAGTATTGGGGCCAGGACGTGTCATGGCGCTGTCCCGACACTACGGTGCTGCAAGTGACACCGAGGCCAGAGAAGGGCGCTGATGACGGGCCCGACCGACTCTCGGTGCCGCTGAGACTGAAACCCCTGGTGTCAGTATCTCGCCAGTGCCGCAAGCGGCCAATTGGGCAGGACATGGCACCATGCTCAACCACGGTGCTACGAATGGTGCCGAGGCAAGAAACAGTGAAGGACAGCGCCGTAGAGCCTCCCATGGAGCTGTCAGCACCATCAGCGCTGCAAATGGCGCTGACAGCAGAGATGGTGTCGTTTGGCCCAAGACAGCGCCGACAGATGGCATCAAGGTTGGCGCCGACCCATGCCTTCCGAGCCATGGAAGCGACACCGTGGCAGCCTTCACCCCCGAAGGGGTGACTGCCAAAGCAGTGCCTCCTGCCCGTCCATGGGGAACAGACTGGGCCTCCTGCACCGAGTAAGGGGCTTCTGCAACGGCGAGGATACTAGCAGCAGAAGCCCCCTCCTCCGCGGATGTATAGAACCAGGAGGGGACCTGGAGAAAAGGCTGAGAGACCATGGCTTAGCCCGACGAGTGCGTGCCCGTCCCCTGAAAGTTGGCGGAGCTCGTCTAACTTTCCACGCGCGTTGGTCGATGACACAACGGTCCATGGAGAAGCAGGCGTCGCAAGAATCCATGTTATGTAATGGGCCAAGACACGTGAAGCAATGGTCATGCTGGTCAGTGATGGAGTACTTACGGGCCGCACGAGCACCGACGCATAGGGGGCCATCCCGTCTTTGAAGTTTTCTTGCCCCCCCTGATCGAGACATGACCTACGGACAAAACAAGACTTGACGTCGCTTAATAAAAGAAAAGGAACAGTCTTACCAGGCGATGTTGAGTGGGGCAGACACAGAACCAGCACGAAAATATTAGGATACTATGGAGTCGTCGGACTCTGCGTTGAGGTAGAATGGAGCCAAAGGCTTCGATGCGACAGCAGGCCTCTTGCGCAGCAGAGCTTCCACGAGGTGCGACCTCTACGGCGGGAGACGAAGAACTGGCGGGGGGTGGGGTCGACACCTAATGGCCAACCCGCGAGCGCCACGCAGTGCGTCGGCCTCGACAGCTGCGCCAATGTCACATCAACTCTGCCCATCAAAAAAAAAAAAAAAAAAGAGCTCCCGCGGGGTCATGACCTCCGGCTACTATACCCAAAGGTGATGAATGGTGAAGACTGACACAGATAAGATTACCACTAACAAAAAATGAAAATGATGCATCTACCGGAAGTATAGGGAAAGGGTGGAAGGTAGTCCTGCTAAATGCCAGGAGCTTGGGAAATAAAATGCCTGAACTCCAAGCGATGCTAACTGAGGGAGCAGTAGATCTGGCAGCAGTCACTGAGACCTGGGCCACTGCAGGACACGACTGGGACCTGAACCTGGAGGGTTACACTATGTTCAGGAAGGACAGGGGGAAGGGAAGGGGAGGAGGGGTAGCAGTGATAGTCAAAAACTGCATTGGCATAGGGGGGAGTAGAGGAGGCGGAGGGAACCGTGGAAGCAATTTGGGTCACCTTGATAACAAGGGGGGGGCAAGAGAGTAAAAATAGGAGTGGTGTATAGACCCCCTGCCCTGGCGGAGGAGCTGGAGGAGAGTCTGGTGGCAGATGTTGGGAGACACTGCAGACTGGGCAGAGGAATGGTGGTGGTGTTGGGGGACTTAAACATGCCAGGAACAGACTGGGAGACTATGACATCTTCTGTGACCAGGGAACAGAGGTTGTTGGATGTCTTTCAAGACGCGTTCCTAACTCAGCAGGTGGGGGAACCGACCAGGGAGGCACGGGTACTGGATGTGGTCCTGGCAGACAGTGACCAGATTAGGGGCCTGGAGGTAAGGGACCCATTGGCGGGGAGTGACCATGCCACGGTCTGGTTCTGCCTGGACCTAGGAGGGCTAGAAAGCTGCACAACGATGGAGGTAACTGACTTCAGGGGAACGGATTTTAAGGAAATGGGAAGGATCCTTAAGGAGCATTTGGATGGGATTGGGTCAGACATGGACGCTGATAGTAGGTGGGAAATCATCAGGAGAGGGGTGCAAGATGCTACCAGCACCTGTGCAAGAGTAAGACGAAAATGCGGTAGGGCCCGAAAACCCTGCTGGTGGACCAGGGAGGTCCAGGAGGTGGTGCAGGGAAAGAAGGCAGCCTATAGGCAATTCAAGTGCTCAAGGAGTGAAAGGGATCGAGGGGAGTATGAGCTGATGGCTAGAAGGGCCACTAGGGTGGTGAGGGCGGCTAAGGCAAGGAAGGAGCAGAACCTGGCCAGGGAAATCAGGATAGGGAACAAGGGGTTCTTTACATACATTGGGGAAAAACGAAGGGTGAAGGAGCAGATTAGCAGGATTAAATCAGGGTAGAGATGGGCACAAGACCCGGGGGAGCAGGCTGAGGTACTAAATGAGTACTTCACCTCAGTTTCCACCAAGGAAAATGGGGGTGCTGCATCATACATGGGAGGAGACAGAGATACTGAGGAGGGGGACCCTTACCGATCGGCAGGTCTGGGGAGAGGGGGAGGCATCACTGGCAGGAGGGGAGGGCTAAGCAGGAGAAGAGGTACTGGAGGTGGAAATCACAGCAGAGAGAGAGGAAAGCCCTCAGCTCCCTTAAGACGGAGAAAGCACCGGGGCCGGATAAATTACATCCCAGAGTGCTGAAGGAACTTAGGATCTCCTGGTGAAACCCCTAAGCGGAGCTATTCACCATCTCTCTGAGGACAAGGTGGGTGCCCCAGGACTGGAAGGTGGCGCATAGTGCCTATCCACAAGGGGGATCAAGGAGGTGGCAGAGAACTACAGGCCTGTCAGCCTGACATCGGTGGTGGGCAAGGTGATGGAGGGCATTGTCAAGGGAGGCTAGGGGGGACCTGGAAAGTCAGGTGCCTGGACAATAGACAGCATAGATTCGCCTCGGGAAATCGTGTCAGACAAACCTTGTGGAGTTCTATGACTGGGTGACGAGTGCCTTGGACCTTGGTAGACCAGTGGACGTCCTCTTTCTAGACTTCAGCAAGGCATTTGACTCTGTTCCTCACATGGGCCTGTTGGATAAGCTGGGAGAAAGGGGTGGGAACCAGATGATCAGATGGATAGGCAATTGGTTTCATGACCAGACCCAGAGGGTCGAGTTGGCGGATAGTCTCATCCCCAAAGAGGGTCATTAGTGGGTCCCACAGGATCAGTCTCTGGTCCCCTCCTGTTCAACGCCACGCCTCTGACATAAGGACAGGAATCAGGAGGAGATGAGTCTCTTTGCAGATGACTCAAAACTGGGGCGTGTGGTGGATGGGGAGGAGGGAGGTGGCCTCACAGGGGACCTGGAGGCTCTGGAAAGATGGTCTAGAAAGTGGAAGCTGAGGTTCAATGCAGGGAAATGCAAGGTACTCCACCTGGGGGCCAGAAACCTGGGCCAAGTGTACACCCTGGGGGGGGGGGGGATGCTACAAGTCTCGATGGCTGAGAGGGACCTGGGGGTGGTGGTGGATGTCAAAATGAACAACTCAAAGACTTGTAGAAGGGCAGTGGCCAAGGCCAACAGGATGCTGGGATGCATCGCTAGGGGGATCACCTCCAGAAGGAGGGAAGTGACGCTCCCTCTGTATAACTGCTTGGTGAGGCCACACCTTGAGTACTGTGCAGTTTTGGAGGCCACACTTAAAGAGGGACATTAAACTCCTGGAGAGGGTCCAGAGGAGGCAACCAAAATGATTTGGGGCTTGGGGACAGGACCTATGAGGAGAGGCTCAAAGAGCTAAATATGTACACATTGGAAGAGAGAAGGACCGGGGGACATGATAGAGGTCTTTAAGTACATGAAGAGGGTAAATAGGGGAGGAACAGTCAGGGTGCTTCGAAGGAAAGAGGAGAGAGCCACTAGAGGGCATGGGTGGAAGCTGGAGGGGGGAAGATTCAGGGGAGAAAGGAGGAGGTGCTACTTCACTAGGAGGGTGGTGGAGCCATAGAATGCACTGCCTAGGGGGCTGGTGGAGGCAGAGACGGTGGAGGGGTTCAAGAGGGGCTGGGACAGGTACAGGGGAAGGGTTCTGGAAGCAAAATCCAATGCAGCAAGAATATCCGGAACTGGGAAGGGAGAAGCCAGAGAAGGCGAGGGGGGAAGCAAGGTCAGCACCCAGGGTGGGGGCTGACCAATCGAGCAGACTCGAAAGACCATTAGGCCTATTCTGCTGGCATTTTAGTATGTTAGTACCGTAATTCTTTAGCTTCTTGGACAAAGTCTCCACCACTCATTCACACTAATGGGACGACGCTGGAAGTGCTAGGACCCAGCGAGAGCCAAAAATCTTCAGGAGGGCTGGCGTCTAGGTGGTGCCATGAGGAAGCAGCACCGCGAGCCCCACTCACACTGTATAGGCTACCTTGGCGTATACCCTTCAACCGCCTCAGTACCTTTTTTACTGAGGAAGTGCAGCGTAAACTAACCTGTGTCGGACATAAGGTAGTCCGAATGACCCTTGTAAGAAGGGTCAACACAACAGAGTCTTTACAGCCCAGCCATCGAGGGAGTGAAGACCAAAAACAGATCAGTGAGCTCGGGAGATGCAGGGTGGAGTGTGAATGAGTGGTGGAGACTTCGTCCAAGTAGATCAAGAATTACGGTAGGTACGCAGTTTTCATATCTTCCTGGACATAAAGTCTCCACCACTCATTCACACTAATGGGAGAGTACAGAGCTAAATAATCCCCCGAGAAGGGCAGCAGGAGAAAGGAGCTCACTTAGGGCAGAAGTCCATTAAGGATTGTCCTGCCAAAGGACTCATGCTGCCTGGCATGGACATCCAAAGCGCAGTGCTTTACAAACGTGTGCACAGAGCAAGTAGCTGCATTGCAGATGTCTGCAATGGGTACATTTCGAATTTCTGCTAGAGATGCTGCGACTGCCCTTGTAGAATGAGCTTATACTCTGCCTTCCAGTTTAACCTGTGCCATGGAGTAGCACTGGCGGACATATGCCACCAGCCATGCTGAAATACATCTGATAGCAACAGGCTGACCCAACCGGGCCATGCTGAAAGAGACAAACAGTTGTTTTGATGTGCAGATTTCTTTCATTTTGTCTAAATAGAACTTCAAAGCTCTCTTAACATCTAGAGAATGAAGGGTACACTCCCCCTCATTCTGGAAGTTTGCAAAGTAGGTCGGAAGGACCAGTGGCTGGTTCAGATGGAATTCTGAGACCACTTTAGGGAGACATTTAGGGTGAGTTCACAGAACTACCTTATCTTTGTGAAATACAGTATACAGAGGGTCTGTGACCAAAGCATGTATTTCAGACACTCTGCAAGCGGAGGTAATGGCTACAAGGAAGGCAGTCTTCCAGGTCAGAAACTTCAGCTCACAAGTTGCTAGGGGCTCGAAAGCTTTGCGGGTGAGCATGTCTAGCACAACATTAATGTCCCAGGTGGCTACCGGTCATCTGATCGGTGGCATGGTGTGAAGTATGCCCATAAGGAACCCCTTGACCAGAGGTAATTGAGCCAGAGACGTGGAGTGTACGGGCTTGTGGTATGGTGAGATCATGCAGAGGCGAACCTTTACGGTTAAATATTGCAGACCTGTATTTGACAGGTCCAGAAGATACTCCAGGACTTCATTTGGTGGACAGGAAAAGGGGTCCCAAGAGGACTTTGCACTCCAGATGGAGAACCACTTCCACTTAGCCACGTAGGTTTTTTTAGTAGCTGGCTTACCTGCCGCTAACAGAATATCTGAGACCCTACATGAAACATCAAAACTACTCACCTCTATTTCCTCTGGAGCCAGGCGTGGAGGTGAAGGGATCTCAAGTTGGGATGGGCCAGTGGGCCCTGGGTCAGCAGGTTCATTTGAAATGGAAGCTGTCTCGGGGAAGTTTTCGATAATCTGTTGATTAATGGAAACCAGATCTGACGAGGCTAGAATGGGGCGATGAGGATCATTCTGCCCCCTGCGCCTCCAGTTTGAGAAGTACCCTCTGAGCTAAGGGAAGAGGAGGAAATGCATACAGAAAGCGTCTTGTCCACCGCAGTCTGAATGCATCCTGACAGAAAACACCAGGTTCTGGATTTCTGGAGCAGAATAGAGGCAGTTTTGCATTGAGTGGGGATGCAAAAAGGTACAGGTCCGGAGTTCCCCACTCTTCGAAGAGCAATTGCACGACATTTGTGTCGAGAGACCACTCATGAGGATCTGTTTCCGTTCTGCTGAGATGATCCGCCAGATCGTTCTGCACTCCCGGCAGGTAAATCGCTTGGATCAGAGCTTTGTGTTCTAGGCACCATTCCCACACTCTCATCACTTCCCTGTACAAGGGGTAAAAGTGTGCTCCTCCCTGTTTGTTGATGTAGTGCATCACTGCTTTGTTGTCCGTTTGAAGGAGAATGATCTTGTGACAGAGAATGTCCTTCAAAGCTCGGATTGCATACAGGACGGCTCTCATTTCTAGAACATTTATGTGGAGTGGAGACTCTTCCTGATTCCATCGACCTTGGGTGTGCAGATCTTGTCAGTGAGCTCCCCATCTGAGTAGGGATGCATCCATGGTGATGGAGATCTGAGATGCCAGAGGGGCAAAGGGAAATCCTTCCTGAAGGTTGTCCTCTTGAGTCCACCAGGTGAGTAACCGTTTCAGAGGTTCCATCACCTTGATGTGAAAGGACTGGGTATGTGTGGTCCGGGACCACTGAGTGCTGAGCATCCACTGAGTAGTCCTCATGTGAAGGTGAGCCAGAGGCACAGTGAACACGGAGGATGCCATGAGACCCAGCATCCGCTGCATTCAAAGAGCTTGAACCGAGTAGCTGTCTCTGATGAAGTGGGCCATCTGAAGGATGTCGTTCCTTCTGTCCTCTGGAAGAAAGGCTTTTGCACTGGAGGTATCTAGAAGGGCTCCTATGAAGAAGAGCCACTGGGAGGGCTGTAGCTGCGATTTTCCCAAATTTAACAGAACTCCCATGGACATGAGGAAACTGAAATCTGTAGCCACGGCTTCCTGAGTCTCTTGACTGGAGGGGCTTTCTAGGAGCCAGTCATCCAGATATGGGAACACCTGAATTCCGAGCTTCCTGAGATGCGCTGCGAGAACTGCAAAGCACTTTGTAAAGACTCGAGGAGCCGAGGATAGCCCAAAGGGCAGGACTCTGAATTGGTAGTGTTGACCCAATGCCACAAATCTGAGGTATTTGTGGTGGTTTGGGTGTATGAGAACATGTTGGTAGGCGTCCTGCATGTCCAGGGAAGCCAGACAGTCATTCCGATGAATCAGAGATAACAGGGAGCCGAGAGATTTCATCTTCAACTTTTCCTTGTAAAGGAATTTATTTAACTTCCTTAGAGCGAGAATAGGGCACATGCCACCTGTTTTCTTTGGAACTAGGAAGTAATGGGAGTAGAAACCTGTTTCGCTGATCCAGCAGAACTACTTATACTGCCCTGTTGTTCAAAAAGCCTTGAATCTCGGAAGTAAGAAAGTCTGACTGAGAGACAGGCAGCTTGGGCTGTCGTTTGGGTGGGTGATCCGGAGGGGTTTCTGAAAAGTTTAGCGAGTATCCCTCACGGATTATCCAGAGTACCCACTTCTCTGATGTGACTGACTTCCACTGGTCATAAAACTGAGTCAGTTGCCCTCCTACTGCTGAGGAAGACTCCCCCTCGGACAGCTGAGGTGGGACTTGGGCTGGAATCTCAGAGGGTGGCACTAAGTGCTTTGGGGCCCTGTGCCTTCTGCTACATTTTCTTTTGTGGCTGGGGGGCTTGATTTCTGTTGAAACCCCCTTTGCCCTTACCACGAAAGGACTGATGGTTATGAAACCGCTGCCGGTTCCCGCCCTGTAGAGGAGCTGCGGATGGTGGTCTGGATGTTTTGATAGCCATTCTAGTTTTCTGTGTAGCCTCTTGTGCCTGCTCGACCGGAGGACCAAACAAATATGTACCATCAAAAGGCAAACTCATAACTCTCTGCTGGGCATCATTTGTGAATCCCGATGTGCGTAACCAAGAGTTGCGTCGGGTGCATATACCAGCTGCTGCTGCACTGGAAGCAGTGTCAAAGGCATCCATATCGGCTTTAAGCTGCTGATTACTGGATTCAAAGCCTCTAGTAATGGTCTGAAGAAGTTCTGTGTTAACGTTCGAATCTGGAAGAGCTTCTACAGTGGCCTTGAGCGAATGCTGGAGGGTATACTCATACTGAAATAAATAACCCTGGTAGCTTGCAATGTGCATGCCCAGGGTGGAGGCAGCGAAGACTCGCTTCCCCAAAGTGTCAGTTTTGCGTGATTCCTTGTTTACTGGGTGTGCCATCGATTCCCGAAGAAGAACGGCTTTGTCATTCTCTGCCAGGACAACTATGGCATCAGAAAAGGCTTGCGAGGCCAGAATAAGATGATCCTTGGGAGGGGCGTATTTCCTATCTATGGACTTGGCTACAGAGGAAATAAGCACTGGATTATCCCACACCATTTGTGAGAGGGTCTCAAAAGAGGGTTGCACAGGAGGAGTCAATTCCACAGGAATATCCGGAATGTGCAGATACTGCAGACACAGCAATTTCCCAGGATCAATCTCTGAAGTCTGGAGAGACAGAGAGAGAGAGAGAGAGAGAGAGAGAGAGAGTGGTATTCATGTTCTTAAACAGAGACTAAAACGAAAGGTCCTCGACAAGAGGCTCTGCTGGAAGAGATGGTTTATTTGCCACCCCCAGAGAGGAATCGTCATCAGAGTCGTCCCCCAATCAAAGATCAGGATCGGGCTCAATATCATCTCCTACTAGCCCCGGAGGGACAGAGTATATAGGAAAGGGAGGAAAAAGAGGAGAAGGAGCTCCGAAAATTGGAGTTGAGAACCCCAGTGCCCCATGCAGCACCGAAGGCGCTCCTGGAACTGGCACAGGGTGCGGCGCCAAAAACACTGGCGGCGCCAGCACCAGAGAAGCTGACGAGGACCAGAGGCCCCTAATCCCCAACTCGAGGAGGGAAATCTGAGAAATTCAGCAGGAGATAAAGGCACCTGTGCTGGCCCTTGCACACAGCCATAGAAGGCGCCACAACTAGGAAGCCCAAACCACCCTGCCCATGGGTCCAAAACCGGTAGGCCTCAAGGCCTCGGCGACAGACTCACTGGCTCAGCCAGGCAGGACAACCACCAAACTCATTGCTTCTTAAGAGCGGCCCAATGGTGAAACTGCTCACCGGAGGACCCTCCAGGTGGCGCGGAGGGACTCCGAAGTCAAGGATGCCAGTCACCAGAAACAGAGGCCGTAGGAGATCCTGGAAGAGTCGGAGTCAAACCCCTGCCCCTCGCCACTGACAATCGACGCACAGACATACCAGAGGGCAAACTCGAGTGGTACAGTTTCTTTTTCGACCAGGAAGCTGAAGAAGAACTCAAAGTTGAGCGGTACTGAGTCCTCGACGAGGATCGAGAATGGGGCCGCTTCTTTTTGTGCTTTCGAGAGGACCGCCCTTCTCCCTAAGTACCAGACTGCCGCAGATCAGACCCCCATATAGGGTGGCGGACCAGACCCAGCCCTACTGAAAACACAGCTTTCATGCGATGTCTCCCTACCGTCACCTGCCCCATTCATGATCAACTCCATTGAAGGAGGGCTGAAGACTTCTTCTTGATGAAGATTACTTTGATTCTATTTATTTATTTTTTTTTACTGAATTTAATAAAATAAAATCTAATCAAATACTAAAACAACTATAGCTGCTGTCATATAGACGTGAAGTTGGGACTCCCGGCGGGTGAGCGATGTCATCACTGAAGCACACTCGATGGCAGGGAAAAAAGGAACTGAGGCAGTTGGAGGGTCGATGCCGAGGTAGCCTATACGCCGTGAGCCAGACTCGTGGTGCCGTTTCCTCGTGGCCCTACCTAGGTGCCAGCCCTATTGAAGATTTTTGGCTCCCGTTGCGCCCTATCGCCTCCAGCGTAGTCCCATTAGTGTGAAGGAGTGGTGGAGACTTTATGTCCAGGAAGATCACCCATCAACATGATGCCATGTAATTAATATAAAATATAAATGAATTTGCAACATAAGTTAGATGCCCAAGAAAATCAAGTATCTTGAGAGAAAACAAATGAAACTTGCATTTGGACTACTGGCTTTATTATTTTTCTTCCTCGGATGAGCAGCTTTAGTTATGTGCATTAACCCTTGACTTCAGCCTGCACACTAGCTGAAAGTCCTAACAACTGAGTAATAATAACTCACACTGAATCTTTTGTTGGATGCCTATCTTGAACTGCCAGATAACTGCAGTTCTTAATGAGCTGCTGATCACACCAAGCCATCTGGAACACTGAGGGCGATTAGCATAAGGACTACAACCTACTAAAGTGCTTCTGTCTCAGATAATCCCCTCCGACCAGTAGCCCGTGTGGCACTCTGTGCCCCGGCCAGTTGACCGTTACTGGTCACATTACCCACAACTCCCCCCACCGACCTCCTTAATGTTTCACCCGCTACTCTTTGTAGGGTCTACTTCTGACACCTCCTGTTATCCCCTAGCCTATTTCCTTCCCTTACCACCTGCATACCCTGACAAGGCTTTCAGTGGCTTCTAGATGTGTCTAATCCTGCACCTGATGGATCTCTGCACATACCCTGATATGATTCTTATTTATATATGCTATTTGATGTGCCACTAACAGTGCCTGCTGGCTACTGCTGTTTTTCCCCTTATTACCCCTCCCTTTTGATGTGGGCCTTCTGTAAGTGAGCTTTAGCTCATAGTTTTTTTTTTTTGTTTTTTTTTGTCATTCCAATTTCTAATAAAGAAATAATCTATCCTCCCTCTCCCACCACCCTCCCTCCCACTGAGCCCCAACCTGCTCTCTGGTTTGTGACCACCTCTACCTATTAGTCTAGCATACTTCCTATTGCTGTCTCCCCCTCACCCCCCAGCTGTACCAGTCCTCCTCAACTGTACCCTCTAGGATATTGACAATGCTGTCTAGATGCTATTGGTGAGTTCTTAAAATTGTACTGACATGGACTCTAGCACTTGCAACTACTCTGCCTTGGGACTGCTCCCTCCTGTACTAGGTACCTTCAATAGGTATTCTGTGATGCAACATGTATTTTGTGACGCTTATGCCTTCATTACTCAGTCATATGGTGTACATGTATTTACTGATTTGTTTTGCACTTGACAATGCCTCCTCGCTGCTACTATCCCCCACTGTACTTGTATTTGTCTCCCCCTCCCTTTGTATGACGAGGATCCTTTGTAAAGGATCTTAAAGCTCAAAGTTTGTAATTCCGATTCTTTCAATAAATAAATAAATACAGTATGAACTTTTTTAACTTTATTAACAGCCATGAAAAACCTACAGTACCCAAGACAGACAAGTAGAGGGTTAGCTGCACTAGTCCTGGTCAATTTGTACTAGGTACTGGGCTAGTAAAAACTGTTAAAGTCAACCCCTGCTCCCTATCCTCCTCCTCCCTCTGCGTCTTCTTGTACCTTCTGAATGCTACCCTCTTAGCTTTAACCTTTTCTGCCACCTTGTTCGAGAGCCACAGCAGTCTCTTTTTACTCTATTTTTGCTCCCTTGCTTGACACTGAGGTTTGTTGCCTTCACTATGGCCATTTTTAGTTTCCCCCCACTGTTCCTCCACCCCTCTCAGTTAATCACCCCGCCAGGTCATCCAGAGATAGTCACCCATCTTTTTAAATTTGCGCCCCCGAAGTCCAGGTCACTCCCTTTTGTGTGGTTCAAGTCCGCAAATATCCTTATACTGAACCACTCTGTATGGTGATTATTGGTCCCAAGGTGGCCCCCCCACCCTTGATGTCTATAACACTCTCCCTGTTGGTGAATACCAGGTCCAGTATGGCCCAAGGCAAGGGGGTTCACTGACTGACTGCCTGAGGAATGCCCCCTGCAGAGAGTCCAAGAATTCCCTGCTTCCAGCTGAAGCCGCAGCTGGGAGCTCCAATCTACATCTGGCAGACTGAAGTCCCCCACCAACAGCACCTCCCCTTTTCTACCATCTTGCCAATGGCTTTCATCAGCACCTTCTCTAACTCCTCCCCCTGTAATGGAGGTCTGTAGGTCACACCAGTGTGACTAGAGGCTCGGTTTCCCTAGGGTTACCCACAGTACCTCTGCCCCCCTCCGTATTCCCTGCATCTCTGTTGTTTTAATGCCCTCCCTCACATAAAGTACCACACCCCCTCCTTTCCTTCATACCCTGTCCTTCCTGAACAGAGTATAGATAGGAGTATAGACAGGATTATTTCCACCTTTTAATTCTGGTAAATTTCCTGGATTTCAACTAAAGAATGATCCACGCTTTAATAGTCTCTCCAAGTACAGGGAAAATATCCCAACTAAAACAGACCACACTTATGGGGGCAAACACGGTTACTATTTGGTATGGCCACTGTTGTGTGTGGGTGGGTGTGGGTGTGTTTGTGGGGGTCATCATGTGGAAAAGTTGGAGGGAAGAGCAAGAGCTGCCAGCTGATACATCCACATAGAGCAAGTCCTAGAGTTAGAACGAAAATAAATGTTCACAAGTATCAATTCGATTTTTCTCATTTGCTTCCTGGTGATAGGAGGCTAACAATATTTATGTTCCTGAGAATTTGAGTGTTTTTTGGTGTGAGAAAATGCTCAACAAATCTTCCAGTGTGAGAAAAATAGAGCAGTAAAAAGTTATTTAGTTCTGGCTGCAGAATCCCTGTGCTTGGTTACAGTACCCATCCTAAGCTGCTATTTTATTGTTCCTTCCCAAAGATATCTAGTCCCAGACTAAAAGTGCATGGGTTACCTGAAAAAAGATGATTAATTCAAACATTTTCTAACCTTTCTTGGTAGCTGGAGGTACCATTTGTGCAGTCCTGCGTTTTTCAGGAGGTGGCGGTGTAATTGGTGCTGCTCGCCGAGGCTGTGGTGGGATCTGTGATAAGAAATTGCAAACACATGAGCTCGTAATTAAACAATCAGCCCCCCACGCGAAGTCAGTCTGACAGTTTAAAACATGACATAAATAACGAAAAGAAAAATAATAATGAAGTATTTATTTGAAGTTTGACTAAGAAAGGCACAGAGTCGAGACTTGTTTCCAGGTGAGACAAGGGGGAAAGGCTGAATAGGGAGAGTAGTGCAGGCCAATACATGAATGCATAAAAATACCAAGCAGGCATCACTGTCAAAAGACAAGGCCTGAGTAAATGCAAAACATATTTTTATCAAAGAACATTTCTGTGTCTTTATCTCAGCTTTTGAAGTTTGTGTAAGAAGACATTTGGCACCATACACTCCTGATTAAAGCAGAATCAGCCTAAAATGACACGGTGATTTGCATATACATCCCATTATGTTTTGCTTTATTGGAGTTTGTGTGATTTTCATTTCTTTGAAACTTGGTTTGTTGCCAATACCCTTTTCAGGACACCCTTGCCTCAGTGCTTTTGTGCTGAGTTTCTTTCTCTTTTTTAGCTTGCTTTTTTAAGTCGAGTCCACCATAACCCAAGCCTGTTAGACCACATAAGGGTTGGTTCTTTTCCCTAGGCTGAGGATACAAATGAGGCACTGATGAGTCCTGAGAAGGACGTAAGATACCTGTGTCCTCTATTCTCAGCCTTTGCAGTTTGTGTTTAAGGGTATTTGGCACATTGCACTCCTGCTTTAAGTAGAACCAGTCTAAAATTTCATGGTGATTGTCAAATATACCCCATGATGATGTGCATTATTGGGTTACGTGGGATTTTTTTTTCCCCTTTGAAACTTGGCTTTGTTGCCAGTGTCCTTTTTAGAAAGTCCTTGTCTCGGTGCTTTTGTGTTGAAGTTCTTTGACTTTATATCAAACAAATGACATAAGATACCCACAGAAAGTATACACAATTTATACAGCCAGCCCCCACCCCTGAAGAAGCTGGATTTGACAGACAAGTTGGAAAAAAACAAACAGAGAATATATATATACATATATATATATATATATATATATATAGCTATATATAGCATACAGGCTGGATCATAAACTCTCATGCAAAAAGGTTTAGGTCCGGAACCAGGTATACGCTTAGAGTTCCCAAAGTAGGTGTCAGAAGGAGAGGGGAGGGGAGAGGAGGAGAAGAAAACATTACTCACCATAGTAATCTTGTTTCTTCTAAGGAAATCTTACTGTATTCTGACTTATGCAGTATGGTCTCACCATAGGACTACCCCGGAGCTGAAATGGTTAATAGAACCTATGCAAATAATGGAATGCTAGGCTCGAGCTCGGTTTTCAAATCATTGTAGCTGGTAAACAGTTCTAAACCGTCAGATTCTTACGAAGCATGCACTAAGCAGTTTCCTACTGATATAATGATAACAACAATAATAATAACCCTCCTTAATAAGCAACAAGGTATAAATAAGAGAATTACCTCTTCTTTAAATACTTGTAAAGTGGCATCACTAAAAGTCAAGTCACAGATGCCCCAAAAAAACAGAACATAAAATACCCCCAGGGTTGCAACATCTCTACCACAGCTGTAGTGCAGTGACCATTGGTTTCAAGTAGGGGAGGATGGGATGGAGCTCAGAATACAGTAAGATTCCCTTAGAAGAAACAAGATTACTATAGTGAGTATTTTTTTCTTCAAACCCCAGGAAATCTTACAGTATTCTGACTTATGCAGATTACCAAGCAGTGCCTTTGGAAGTGGGCCTATGACCTATTTAGGAAATAAGCTCTGCAGGACTGCTGTGCCAAACCTGCCATCACTTCTTGCCTGGACATCCAAACAATAATGTTTGGTTAATGTGCAGACTGTTTTCCAAGTTGCAGCTTTGCAAATGTCCACAAGGGGAATATCTCTCACAGCTGCTAAAGAAGCTGCAGTACCCCTAAGTTGAATGGGCCCTGAGGCGTGCAGATGGTTGGTTACTCACCTTGCTATAGCAAAACTGAATGCAGGCTACAATCCATCGTGCAATGAATTGTTCTGTAGCAGGTTTTCCTTTACCCACGTCTCCATAAGTGAGGAAAAACTGGGTTTGATCCTGTCTGTAACCTTTTGTGTGGTCAAGATAGTAGCTGACTGCCCTTTTCACATCCAGGCTGTGCAGCCTACGCAGCACTCACCGGAGGTGGAATGGTCTGTGAAGAAGACTGGAAAAGTAACAGACTGGTTGAGGTGGAACTCTGATATCACCTTGGGCAAACATATCCTGTTAGTTCTCAGCACTATTTTGTCTCTATGGACAGCAATGTAATCAGGCTCTGTGGACAGTGCCTGGAGCTCACCAATCCTTCTAGCAGAGGTAATGGTTACCAGGAACACTGTTTTCCAAGTCACATATTTAAGGTCTGCAGTGGACATGGGCTCAAAAAGAGGCTGCATAAGCTGGGCAATACAAATATTCAGATCCCACATGGGAGTAGGCTCCCTGTGTGGTGGGTGCAAGTGCAGTAACCCCTTAAAAAACTTTTTGAATACCGGTTTCGAAGCCAAAGAAGATGCCTTACCTGCTGAAAAATAAGCTGAAACATCTGCCAGGTGCATTCTCAAGGTGGAAATACTTAAACCTGTGGAATGCAAATGGAACATATAGTCCAGAACTATAAAGAGACTGGCTAGGGCATAGTCCAACCCCTTGCCCTGACACCAAATTAAAAATCTTTTCCATTTAAAGGTGTAGGTTTTCTTGATGGAAGGCTCCCTGGAGACTCAGAATATCCATGACTACTCCTGAGAAATGCAGATCTGCATATTCTAAGTCCTCAAAAGCCATGCTTTGAATCTGAGGGATAGCAGATTGGGGTGCATGATCCTGCCCTGTGAGGATGACAACAGGTTGTAACCTCCTGGTGAGACTGATTGGCTTGGCTACTGACAATGATAGAATCATGAAGTACCAAGGCTGTCTGGCCCAGTCTGGGGCAATGAGGATCACTGAGGCTGGTTGAATCCTGAGTTTGTTCAGCACTCTCAGTAACAGAGGAAAATGAGGGAAGGCATACAGGAACCTCCCTGTCCAGTCCAACAGAAGTGCATCCAGAGGGACTGTGCCCTTGATGGGGGGCTTGCAACAATACTGTGGGAGTTGGTGATTGTCTGGGGCTGCAAACAGATCCACCTCTGGGGTGCCCCATCTCTTGAAAATGGTCTGCAAGACCTGTTTGTTCAGTGATCACTCGTGGTGGTTCTGATTTACTCTGCTGAGGGCATTTGCCAAGACACTGTCCTTGTTTGGAAGGTGGACAGCTGAAAGGGAAACATTCAGGGAGTATGCAAAGGCCCAGATTTGCATTGCCTCCATGCAGAGAGGAGTTGACCTTGTGCCCCCTTGCTTTGTTTATGTAGTACATGGTGGCGTAACCTAGACCACTTTTCTTTGTATCTGATTGACAAATGACTGAAGAGCCAGAAGAACTACTCTGAGTTCCAATAGGCTGATATGCAGGAGAGATTCCTGCTTTTCCCAAGTGCAATGTGATCCCCCAGATGTGCTCCCCACCCTAGGAGGGATGCATCTGTCGTGAGTACCAGAGAGAGAACCTGCTGCAGGAAGGGCACTCCTTTTCTGAGATTGTCACTTTCCTGCCACCACTGTAGGGCTTGGAGAAAAGTGACTGTGACTGGAGCTAACTTTGAGAGAGAGAGTCCCTTCTCTGGAGCCAGTGATCTCTTAAATGAAACTGAATGTCTCTCATCTGGAACCTGGCCCCTGACACAGTAACTGTGGATGCTGCCATATGGCCTAGCAACTGCAGGAAGTGCCTTGCTGGCCTGGAAATGTGAAGTCTGAAGGAACTGGCTACCTGGATAAGGTTGTCCACCCTGTCCTGAGGCAGGTAAGCCATCCCCTTTCTTGTATCCAGTTCTGCCCCTATGAATCTGAGCTGCTGAATTGGTTCCAAAACAGACTTTTTGTGGTTCACCAAGAACCCCAAAGAGTAGAGAGTGTGTTGTGTTATTGACAGAGACTCCCTTACTTGCTGGTATGACTGGCCTACTATGAGCCAGTCGTCTAGGTAGGGGAACACTGGCACCCCTTGTCTCCTTAGGTGTGCCACTACCACAGCTAGACAATTTGTGAACACACTTGGAGCAGATGACAGTCCGAAAGGCACTGCCCCGAATTGGTAATGACCTGATGGCAACCTGAACCTGAGGTACTTTCTATGTGACCTTCTGATTGGGATATGAAAGTAGGTGTTCTTCAGATCCAGGGTGCTAGCCAGTCTCCCTGTCTTAGGGTAGGTAGTATGGTAGCCAGAGTGACTATTTTGAATTTTGGCTTTGACAGATGTTTGTTTAAGTATCTGAGATCCAGAATGGGTCGACACTCCCGTTTTCTTTATTGTAAGGAAGTACCTTGAATACAGTCCTTTTCCTATATGGTTGGAATGGACTGATTCCACTGCCTTTAGCAGCAGAAGGCTTGAAACTTCCTTTTCCAGCAGGGCTGTTTCTGATGGGGAAGAGGGTTTGAAAGCTCTTGACCTCAGCTTTGGCATTGCCTTGAAGCTGAGGACAAGTCCCTGGCCCACTACTTCCAGGACCCACTTGTCTGTGGTGATATTTTCCCATTCCTGGAAGTAGTGGGCCAGCCTGCCCCCTACTGGAATTGGGGAGGCAACTCGAACCATCTCCTCAGGGTGTCTGTTTGGACTGTGCTGCTGGCTGGAAAGTGGGGCTAGTGCAGCCACTGCTCTTTCTGCCCCTGCCTCTGAAATATCCCCTATGTTGATATTGGGGAAAAAGCCTGAGGCTGGAAGAAAGGCCTATAAGTAGGTCTGCCTCTGCCACCCCTTGCATGATGCTTCTGAGGGTTGGCAGCACTTTCTTTAGCTGCTGCACTTTTGTATGCAGCCTTCTATTCGTCCATTTCCTTCATGTATGCCTCTGTCTGCTCCCCAAACAGAGACACAAGGTCGCATGGAAAATCCACGGCTTTGTTCTGAGTATCTTGTGTCAAATTGGTAGTTCTTAGCCAAGCAAACCTCCTAAGTGACATAGCAGATGCCATTTGTCTGGATACAGTGTCACTGGAGTCCACTGCAATCCTGACTGCATCTTAGCAGCTTCAATGCCCCTTTTTGCAGCTTCCTCCAGGTCAGCAGCCATGGGAGGGGGGTCTGCCTTGGCAATCTGCAACAGCGTGGACCACATGTTTTTCTGATACCTGGTTATGTAGGCCATATAGGATGCCTGCCTAACAGCCAGTAAGGATCCCAGGTACACTTTTTTTGCAATGGAATCCACCCTCCTAGAATCCTTTTATGGAGGGTAGAAGGTCAGAGGGATGCAAGCTTTGTCACAGGCTGCATCCTGTACCTCACCTTCATGCTTGAGGTGTCCAAAAAGAAAGTCAGCCCCAGTCTTAGCTACCTAGTATTTCCTGTCCACCTTTCTATCTGTAGGAGGGACAGAAGTGGAAGTCTGCAGCACTTTCATAGTCTGCTTTCTTAAAGATATGTTTTGGGGAAGAAGTAACCTCTAAGATGGTGGGGCATCCATCATTTCTTTATAATCCTCTTCCTTCTCATCCTCTACAGATTCCTGGGATGGGAGGTCGAGGGACTGAGCCACTTGCTTCATAAAAGCAAAATATGAGGTAAAATGGAGGTAGTAGAGTGCAGTGGTTTAAGGCTCTGAGCTGCAAATCTGGAGACCTGGGTTTGAATCCCACAACCCCCACCTGCATACTGTGTGACCCTGAGCAAGTCACTTAACTTCCCTGTGCTCCCAGGCTGTACCTGTAAACAAGCTTTCAGCTTAGTGTGTCTCACCTGGATAAACAATTGGAAAAAAAAATAATTCTCTTGTTCCCTTGTCAGGGGAATCTGGTCTATGAGGGTCAGGGGAACTGTCTGGGGCAATGGGATCCCCATAATCCTCATCTTAATCATCAGGCTCATCTTTAAAATCATTATCCCCAAAAGGCTCCCCACTTTGGTCTATTAAATCGGGGTCTGAAGGAACCGGTTGCTTACCAACCAGAACCGGGGACTGAAGAGACTGAATTATTCTGATCGTGTTAGCGATCTCTTCAGCAGAAGGAACCGCGGTTTGTTTTGGTTGCTGTTCCTGGTGCTTTTCTTTTTTCTTAACCACGACAGCCGGTTCAGCAGCCTTATCCGCGGTACGTTTTTTAGCAAAGCTATCGCCTCTTTCACGAGGCAGCCCCTCCGGTTCATCAGGTTGCTCCATGGCTAGGTTAGCAGCCTTCTCAGCCATCCTTTCCCTCAGTCATTTTAACCATCTGTCAATGGTAGACTGAGGAAATTAGCACAGATCTCACAGTCTGTCTGTAAGTGGCCAGACCCCAGACAGAACACACAAATAAGATGTGGATCTGCTTTTGCATAAAGTTCCCAGCACTCGGTATAGTGCTGGAAACCTGTGGGTCCTGTTCTCTTTTTTGTTTTCCGTGACATAACCAAGTGTACCACACAAGAAGTGAAAACTTCTTTTTTTCTGGTTATAGAAACCGGTGCAAAAACCAGGAGTTACCCAAGAAAATTCAAATGACAACAAGTCGGACATCCAGTTGAGACATGGCGGCATTAACATGCAGGGACTCGGGCTCCTCCACTGCTTTAAACCAAAACAGCATCTCTCTCCCTCTCTCTCTCGTTAAAACTCCAAAAAAACACAGTTGGCAACGACAAGCATCAGGCATAACGGGAGAGATTTCAGAAACAACAAAACTATCCTATCAGGGACATGTCACGTCAGGACAAGAATCAACACCAGCTCCTGCAAGATCTTCCAGAGGCCGACGATAGCGGCCTAATAGATTCTGATATGCCCTCTCTTGCTGCCTCCCTACCAGAACCTAAATGGGGAAAAGGGGGGGGGGAGCCAATGCCAGAGAATTCATCAATAGAGGCCATCCTCCTAGCCATATCTGAATTCCGATCGGAAATGCGAAATGTCTTGAAGAACATACGTACTGACCTGGGAGACCTACAGACAAGGGTAAATGAGATAGAAGGCCAGGCTACTGAAAGCACCAGCAAAATGGAAATATTGAAGAAAGTGGTACATTCAATGGCAGAGGAGCAGCTACTTCTCTCTATGAGACAAGAAGATATGGAGAACAGGGGGAGATGAAAAAACATTTGGTTATACGGGATACCAGAGGGGGAGGAGGGGAATGATTCAATTGCCATCACAGATTATTTTCTACGCTTGGCCCTGGATCGAGGCCCGGAATTCCAAATCGATATTGAGAGGGCGCACTGCGTACTAGGGCCTCGCCCCTCTAAACCAGATGCCAGACCCAGATCATTTGTAATCCGATTTAACAGTTACTATCAAAAAACATAAACACTATCCAGAGCCTGGCGTAAACAGAAAGTTATGCTTGGAAACCGCCAAATCATATTTGACAATGATTATGCGCCAGCAACGCAGTGCTCAAGAAGAGAGTACTCCCCTTTATTCCCCCTCTTACGAGCCTAGAATATAAAATTTCAAACCCCCTACCCGGCGAAATTATTAATCCAGCTCCCAAATGGTCCCATTGTATACAACTCAGCATTAGAGGCTAAATCTGACTTAATTCAGCGAGGAATAATATCAAAAACAGACCCCAAATTACAATCAAAGAACTGGCAGCTACCCACCAGGCCTACTTCTCAAGATACTGAACAGGTAGAGAGCGGAGACCAGAAACTACAGAATTTACTGGACAAAATGAGAGCTTTAAGAAACCCCAGTATACAGCCAGTCTGAGGAGTTTTATATTAAAGAAAGGTACAATTTCTTTACTGGGGACGTGTTGACTGGTGGGGGGATAAGGGTGATCAGCCATGGACGTGCAGGTGGGGATTGAGAGCGAGCTATAGCTCACTGAAGGCACATTAAAAATAAATATTAAAGGGCCTATAAGTAATAGAGGGCCTTCTATGGTGCGCAAGAGAGCGCTCGTCTTTCCCCTCATTTGTAGTGGGGTGGCAATGTGATTCCCCTCTCCTCCCTTCTCCAGATTTACCTTCCTACAGGGGTGATTTCCCTCTCGAAAATCTTCTGAGGAGACATGGTCTCTGAGCAGCAAGATTAATTTAATCCATCATCGGGATACCTCCTGGACTAGTGACACCCTCACCAGTCCTCTACCTACGAATAAAACATTAAACATTTAACATTCCCATTCAGAACAAGCAGACTTTGAAAGATGCAATCATGGGGAAAAGGAGACTTTAAGGAAAAGCTGCTGGGGTTTTGTCCAGGGGAAGGGAATAAACAACAAGGGAATAGCAAGAACAGTGGAACATTTTATTTGGTAATACAGACTTCCTATTGATATATTTGATGGATCGGAGGCCGGAACTACCTCACTGGGGCTGCCCTCATTATCCGTTAAAAGGGAGATTAACTGGACTTAAGTATTGGTATCTACTTTTTGTCATAGAAATACAAAATCACACATGCCCCCATAATACTTTGCCACCACACTTTTTGTCATGTTTTTTGGGGAGTCTGATAGGCGTGGTGGTCAGGAGGGGAGGGATGGGGGCAATCGGCCATGAGTGTGCGGGTGGGGGTTGAGAGCGAGCTATAGCTCAATGATGGCACATTAAATATAAATATTAGAGGGCCAGTAAGTTATTGAAGGCCTTCTACAGTGCGCAAGCGAGCGCTGGTCTTTCCCCTCATTTGTAGCGCAGTAGCGATGCGATTCCCCTCTCCTCTCTTCTCCAGAGTCACCTTCCCACAGAGGAGGTCTCCCTCTCGAATGTCTGGTCGGATGACATGGTCCCTGGATAGAAACAGGATAAGCAGCAGGATTGATTAAACCCACCTTCAGGATCCCCCCTGGACTAGTGGCACCCAAACCAGTTTAAGCAGTCACGGGGAAAAGGTGACTTTAAGGAAAAACTGCTGGGGTTTGCCCAGGAGAAGCGAACAACGAGGGAACAGCACAAGCTGTGCAACGTTTTCTCTGACAGCACAGACTTCCCATTGAAATATTTAATGGACCAGGGGGCGAAACTATCTCTCTGGGGCTGCTCTTGTTTTCTGTTAGAAGGGAAATTAGCTGGACATAAACATTTGCATCTGCATTTTGTCTTGACTTTTGGGAAGTGATACGGAAATTATTTTCTGGGAGTTAAATTTTTGGGAGGAGGGGATGCGATTCGGGTGGTCAGTGTAAGCTTTAAGACACTAGAGGGTGCCATAACCAAATTCTCCAAAACTTTTAGACTAACTATACCTGAAATAAACAGAAAGGGTGGCTTAAACAGCATTTACATTAGTAGGGAAACCGATTAGGTTCCTCTTCCATTTCTTCCCTTAGATAACCTGGATTCTTTATATATTTCTTTGCTGACAATGGGGTAAAATTACCCTTTCTATTATGATGGCGATGTGAGGAACCCTCCCCAGGACCTTCAAAGACAGCTATGGTCTGATTTGGTTTTACTCAATGTCTCACCACGACAGGACTAGTAACGAGTACAAGCTAGTCCTTAGAGAGGGAGTTCCCTCTCAAGTGGGCTTAAATTCACATTTAATGAATAAGCCCCCACTTACCTAGGGAAAAGGATTCCTTTCCCTGGGATCTGGGTAGGAGATGCATGAATCTCCCCCATCAGTGGAATACCACTTGTACATAGTTCCCTCCTGCAGGAGATTGGTGTTAAATGTTTTGGGTTGTTGTTAAATTTTTTATTTGTTCTTTAATTATAAAAAATGGTGGTGACAAATCAAGTAAAATTTGGCAGGGGCTCCCATTATTAGCAATAGGCATCGGGGTTTGGGGAACAGGAGGACGCAAGCTTAATACCACGTCCAGGTATGCTGGAATAGGTCCTATGAGACCCCTGGATGGGAAAGGGGAAGTTTTTCCCTATAAATTACATTCTACTCCTTCCCCAGGACCCCAGATGCTTTGCCAAAATTATGAACTGGTTATCCTTTACATGGGATTATGAATGGCCTACATTCCCCAATTAAACAATATAAAATTATGCAATATTTGTGCAAACAGGGGGCTGATATATATTTTCTTCAGGAATCTCATCTGTCCTCATTGGAACATTCAAAACTTCACTGGGGTGGACGTTATCGGGTCTTTGCCTCCTCTCACTCAAGCGGCCATAAAATGGGAACAGCAATTTTAATCCCTTCCACAACACCGCTGGAAATTCAGGATACCTTAGCAGATTCCCAAGGTCGATATGTGATCATATCAGGCATACTATACTCACAGTCAGTGACTCTGGTGAACACATATCTTCCACCACAAACTCCACTTCTGGTTATTAAGACCTTTTCACAAAGGGTTATGGAGAAGCTTAAAGGCATCTTAATAATGGGAGGAGATTTCAATATATCTCATCCCCCCCCCTAGATTCCTCGAACCCTAAAACACAGAGGCTTTCCAAGGCAGCTAAATATTTAAAGGCGAATTTCTCTTTTCTGGGGATAGAAGATGTATGGAGAAGATTTTTTCCATCCAATCCAGGATACACTTTTTTTTTTCAGGGAGACAGAATACTTATTCTCGTTTAGATCATTTTTTCATAACAGGAGAACACCTTACCTTAATACAAGACATTTTAATAGAACCTCAAATTTTATCGGATCATAATCCTTTAATTCTTAAGATTAATCTAGATAAATGAAACTTTGGAGATTTAACAATTCTTTATTACAAGACCAAAAATTCCTGGCACATTTTAGAAAACGTATTCCGAAGATATATAAGATAACTTGTCTCCCGAGATCTCTCATGCTATGCAGTGGGACGCGCTGAAAGCTGTGATCTGAGGTGAGGTGCTGTCATACTCGTCCTATAAACAAAAAAAAAAAAAAAAAACCACAAGCTCGGTTAAATTTTCTGACAGATCTGTTAGCATCTTACCAACTATTATATAGAAAGGGAGACACGGTCCTCAAGACTCAGATAAGGGCTCTAAAGTAAGATATCCAAGAAATAATGGATTATAAGACTCTCCAGAGCCTAAATTATCTTCGCCAATATTCTTATGAAGGAGGTGTTAGAGGGGCTAGGACATTGGCGAGGAAACAAAGAGCAAGGAAAAGGGCCTCTACTATCTCAAAAATAAAATCCTTCACTACAGATTCCCTTTCATATAAAGATGATCATATAAAACAGGCATTTAAGCAATTTTACGAAGCTTTATATAAAGCTCCCCCTTGCCAGAACCAGAAAGAACTTATTGCAGCCTCTTTTAAAAACCTTCAGTTACCTACTTTGACAGAATCCCAGAAAAGACTATTAGAACGACCTATAAGTCCTGAAGAGATTCTCTTTCAAGTTAAACAGTTAAAGCCCCTAAAATGCCCAGACGGTTTTAGTCCGGAATGGTACAAGACATTTATTTCTCAGCTTCTTCCAAGCTTACTATCTACCTGCCGTGAGGTAAAGGATGGGGAGACACCGCCCCCCTCCTGGAATTATGCAGTTTTATCCCCTTTGCTCAAGCAAGATAAGGACCCTTCCCTTCCATTATCATATCACCGTATTTCAATATTAAATGTGGATTATAAAATATTCACGGCCACATGGGCCAAAAGATCAGAAACTATTCTCACCACTCTAATACATCAAGATCAATCAGGCTTTACAAAACAAAAATACTTTTGATAATCTGCGTCGATTGATGCTTCTTCTGGAATATATACATTCTAGAAAGATCCCATCTACAATTATCTGCTTAGACGCTGATAACGCATTTGACAGGGTGAGTTGGGAATATCTATGGACTTTTCCTTCCCGGAATTTTTTATCACTTGCATAAAAAATTTGTATATGCTATCGAAAGTTTACATCCGGGTCAATGGTTCACTGTCTCAACTAGTACAAATTCAAAGGTGTACAAGACAGGGATGTCCTCTATCTCCGTTACTGTTTGCTCTATATATAGAGCTGCTAGCAGAAATGGTTAGAAAAAATACAGAGACAGAGGGGGTCTCGATGGGACAAAGACAGTACAAGGTAGCATTATTCGCTGATTACATTTTAATAACTGCCCTCTCTCCTGATAAATCTCTCCCTGCCTTATGGCAATTATTAGAGGATTTAAAAAAAATATCAGGCTTCCAATTAAATATAACTAAAATGGACATGTTTCCCCTATTCTTTGCCCCCTCTCAGGACTTAAAAATAAATATCCGATCAAGTGGCATGAAACCAAATTTAAGTACCTTGGTATTACAATTCCTAAAAACTTAGATATGTTGGAATTACTAAATTATGAACCCTTATCCATTCAAATTCAAAAAGATTTGTCCTCTTGGTCTCAAATACCATTAACCTTTTTTCAGAGAATCAAGACTATTCGGATGATAGCTCTCCCTAAATTATTACATCTATTTCAGAATATCCCTACCTTTCTGTCAAGCTTTTATTTTAAATCATGGGATAAACTTATATTCAACTTCATTTGGAATGAACAGAAGCCCAGGCTTAGGTTCTCTCTCCTGCAACTCCCGCTTTCATTAGGAGGGGCTAATCTTCTAAACTTAAAATTATATTCATTAGCATCTTTTTTGAGAATAATGTTCTTATGGCTTACCCCAGCTTACCATTCTCCTTGGAAGGATTTGGAGTTTGCCATAAATGATTTACACGATATTACTAGGATAACATTGTCCTCTGTTACTAAGCCACCTCCTTTTCGTAACTTTACCATACATACAGCTCAAGTATTAAAAAAATGGCACAGATTGAAACAGCATAAGGCCTTTAGGGAACTTTTTTTTTCCCCACACCTTAATTTCTGAAAATGACCGATTTCTTCCAGCGTCTCTAGACCACATTTTCTCCAGATGGAGACATTTAGAACTCCATTTCTTTAAACAATTTCTCTCCCCATCAGGGATAATCCCATTTGAAACACTTCAAACCAACTTTGGCTTATCAGACAATGATCTCTTTAGCTATAATCAGGTCAAGAACTACCTATTACGTCAAAGAGATTTAGTTGCCAAGCTCCCAGACCCCCTACCCCTGGCCTGGAAATACACAGAAGACACCATTAATGGTTGTTTATGGCCCCATCAAGTGAGCTTTCTTTTTAAACTTTTGAGAGAAGGAATGGGAGATTCTTCTATTTCTATTTTAAACAGTTGGAACAGAGATCTTGAACTAGATATACAGGAACAAGAATGGCTTCAAGCATCTACACAAGCACATAAAGTTACTCATGCCACTAGATGGCGCAAATTTGCTTGGAAATGCAGAAGCCATTTTTTCCGTACTACAGCTATACTAACTAAATACCTTCCTCAATCATTTGGGGAATGCTGGAGACGATGTTCATGTAAATTAGCAGATCAAGGCCATATTTTTTGGTCTTGTCCCTTGTTGATGCCATTTTGGTACACTTTGTAACAGGAACTATCGGAATGTATCAGAGAAGCAGTCGAACTTACTGAAGAACTGGTGCTGCTTTCTATTTTTCCACATCACAGCCCTCCGTGGTATCGAAACTTATTGCCCATTTTTACACTAGCAGCAAAAAAGGCTATAACTAAAAGATGGCACTGTCTAACCATCCCAACGGTTCATGATTGGAGGAGGCAGGTGGCAGATATTTACCATATAGAATCACTAACGGCTAAACTCCATAACAAACAATCCATGTTAGAGCCTTTGTGGAGACCGTGGGTTATGTTTTACTCAAGTTGTGAACCCGATTTTGTTCCTTGAATCTATTCATATACTATATGCAGGATTTGGGGCGGGGAGAAAGATAAAAACCTTTGGTGGGATTTCCGGAGGACTGTGGGCAGTTCCGCAATGATGGCTATGTTTCCCATGGAGAGACAACAGATCATTAAATTGGGATGCACCTTGTCTTTTCCGAATGCTATATAAACATAAATAATACTATAATGATCTACTCTGGACTAAAAAGACTACCTGTACAAAGCTTATACCCATTTTATAGATCACTGTTAAATCCAAGAATGTAACTATATGATTCTGTCACCTATAACTAATAATAAAAAAAAAAAAAATTCCAACAAGCCCAGGAGTTACCCCTGTTAAATGTGAGCCACAAACCAGGAGTTACCCCGGTAAAATTCCAAACAAACTAACCAACTATGCTGAGTCGGAACAGAACTTTAAACTTAAAACTTTAGAAGAAATACAAATAGGGTGACTGTCGGTTTCCTCTCGGTTAAGGAACTGGGAAGAAAACGACTACTTACTCCTCTAAACTAAAATCTAGACAATTACTACCTGAAATACCAAGGACAGTGAAAGGAATACCAATAAAATAAAATTTACTAGTGAATAAACCGAGAAAATAAAGTTTCTTCAAGTGATGTAGGAGACGTCTTACTGAGGCAAGCGGAGTAAAGAATCTGACAGTTTAGAACTGTTTACCAGGGACAGTGATTTGAAAACCAAGCTTGAGCCTAGCATTCCATCATTCGCATAGGTACTATTAACCATTTCAGCTCTGGGGCAGTCCTATGGTGAGATCATACTGCATAAGTCAGAATACAGCAAGATTTCCTGGGGTTTGAAAAGAACAGTTACCTACTCGCAATAACAGCAGCTCTTCCGAGAGAATCTCTTTCATCAGGCCACATCTATGGAACTTACAGCCACCAGGCACTAGGAGCACACAGAAACGTTTGCAAGCAGTCAGCCAGGGGCCACCCACGATGACGTCAGCGTGTACATAAAGATGGGTGGTCCCTCTTCTCCTCAGTTCCCCACCAGAGATCATGCTTGGAGGACCTCTCTGTTGGGAACCAGGAGAGAACCCAGCACTCTGCAAACAAGGTGATGCAGAGGGCAGAAAATGTAATAATGGAAATAGGAGCACGAAGAAATCCAGTGCTGCAGGCCCAAAAGAAAGGGGGAAGGTGGGAGGAACAGCATGGCCTGATGAAAGATATTCCCTCGAAGATCTACTGTTACATTGAGTACATAACTGTTCTATCTTTTTCAAGGAGATCTCCTTCATCAGGCCACACCTATGGAACCTGTACCAAGCAGTACAGAAGACTAACAGTCTGGGTGGCTGGAGCCTATAGGCTTATGAAAGTAGGCCTAGTAGTACAGCTAGGCCAAAGCCAGCCTGTTGATGAGAAACATGTCCAGACTGTAGTGTTAAGTGAAGGTGTGGGCAGTACTTCGGGTAGCAGCTGCACAGATTTCTGCAGCAGACACATTTCTGAAACAAGCAAAAGAGGTGGCAATGCCTCTAGTGGAGTGACCCCGAATGATGCCAGGAAATTCCTTACTGTATTTCCTGTAACAAGCAGCTCTGGTCAGAGCCGATATGGCTGTGGAGAGCTTTTGGGATGCTTTCACCCATTATTTCTAATGAATTTGCACAATGCAGATCTGCTGAGAGGCAGTTTCAATGTGGTCTTCCTTTTACACATTTTTACAATGTATTGCCCTAGAACATGCTTGCTGATTTCTATATATTTAGCCTGGATAGTTCACAGAAGAAACCGCATCCTATTTTCGGATGGCAGAGCACTGGCAGTAGGACACTGGAATGTGTCATACATAGGCACGAGCTGTGTGCAGGCAATAACACCCAGTGGCCATACACCTCAGGCGCTCGAATGCGGATCCATTGTCCCGGTGCCTTTGCACTGCTCAGTATGAGTGACAGCTGATGCTCTACCCACTCACACATGTCCCGGAACAGGCATGTTACAGCCAACCTCCCATTCGTTTGTACAATTGGGGAACTGCAGACATACTATTCATAGCCTGGAGCATACATTGCACATGGCATTGCAGGATACCGTACCCCATGGTACCCAGGATACTTCAGCAGTCCAGAGGGTGGCATGTTACACGGGGGAAGAGGGGAGAGTGTGGGCCTGCAGTGGTGTATGACAGCAGGAAGATACAGCATCGACAAGGCATGCATTAGAGGTATGTCAATTCCCTCTTACGGTTTGCCAGGGGCATACACACGGCTGCATACAATGGTGGGTCCACAGCTTGCGTAGTGCCCTAATGCACAGTACAGCCACTTGGGTCATTCCGGAGTGCAGGTCCCCAGCCCGGGTCCAGGGCAGTCGGCGGCTGGCCGTGGCAGGGTGTGGAGCGCAGTGTCAGTCTTCGCAACAGGTCAGGTATGGGGGGAGCAGGGGTGTCTACGTACCAAGATGGTGGGTGGGGGTCCTCTATGCTATAGATATGGACCGTGATTTCCTCTGGTGCGACTGGGTCCAGGGGGGGCCCTACAATATGGAGCTCTTCGGGGATGGAGTTGGGTCAGTCAGGGGGTACCTCCAGTCCACCAGGGCTGCCAGGCTGCTGTGCACCTGGGTGCAATTCCGCAGCCCACCTGTGGGTGGTTGGCTGGGTCAGGCCAGGTATTCATGGCCTAACTGTGGGCCGCGTTGCTCTGGACTGCGAGGGGCGCATTCCCACTAAGTATGCCGCAGCGCAACATATGCATGGGAACGCACCCTCGACTTGCACGGCATACTATTTGTGTGCACCCTGGTCCATTCCCTTGCGGCCGCCACATCCCACACGTTTAAATTTCATGCTACAACGCATTGTTGGGAGTTGCGCGACACATCTCCTTTTCTGCCGGGATGCACCACGAATCTCCTTTTGAATATGAGGGCCCTCGACTAGGCTACTCTGAAGAAATACATTATCAAAATGGTAAAATCATGACCCCACTGAAAACAAGATACTGCAGCTAATCTGGGACAGCCTGAGTAAATACAGTGCAAAACTGTGTAAATGAAGATCCCTATGACAGTGAGATGTAGCATCTCCCCTGCGCTATCCAGGATACAAAATATAGAATAAAAAATCTTCTCTAAACTGAACTTCACTGTGTTCACTGACAAAAAACAGTTTCTTTATTGTTTTATAACATATTAGAATGTTGTGACCATGAGGATGGTGTGTGTGTGTGTGTGTGCATCCAGGATACAAAATATAGGATAAGAAATATTTGAAGGAAATCTGCTCTAAACTGAACTTCACTGTGTTCACTGGCATAAAACGTTTCTTTGTTTTATAACATATTAGAATGCAGTATGTACTTTGAATGTTGTGGCCATGAGGATGGTGTGTGTGTGTTTGCTGTAGCTCAATATATTTTTTTCCCAAAAAGCATAGTAGAAAATGCCAGCTGATCGCTACATATTCAGTATGGGTAGTTCACTGAAGACCTGGCATATGTCTGAGACAGTTCTCATCAGATAGTGTCATTAGAGGTTACAAAACAGTGTAAATTATAGATTTGCTGGGAAAGGGGTGACATTTATGAGGTATGAATCTTTCTTGAAAGACAATACATTCCCAAGTGTAACTAGTAGCAAGAATATTTTTAAATGCTAAGTATTTAAATGTGCAGGTGGTTGCATTTCGAAGGGGGTAAACAAATCTCCAGTTTAATAGGTAACAAATATTTAACAAGTTGTTTCAGTTTCCTAATGGCATCTCATAAGCTGCTTGGAATTACGTCTCCACTATTCTTAACAGAAAGAAGGGAGTATTTTATTTCAGTTGGCATGGACGGATACATTGAAAAGTCCAATGTTCATCCACATTTATTCAATCAATCAATCAATCAAAATCTTTATTTATCCAGGCGGGCACCATTGAGCAGGGCTCATTTGCAAGATGGACCTGGTCATACAAAAATCATAGTACAGTAACATGGTAAAACATAATGCAATATTATGCAAGAAAAATATACATATGTACATCAACATTTGAGTGAGAGGGCCTTTACAACAGATAGGCTCATAACTGGGTATAGCCGGAATGTTCACTTAAAAGGAGAGAGAAAGGCAAGAAGAGGGATACCAGCTTAGGAAGAAATGACGGGGTTGGAATAGTTAACTGGCATACTTCAGGGAAGGGGGTGGAACTTGGCTACGGCTAAAGAAAGGCAGAGAAGCCGGTATTTTGGACGGGAGAGAGAGGCAGGGGCAGAGGAGGGTTATGCCACCCAGGTGGGTGGGAGGAGCCAGCATGAAGACCTTCTGGCAAGTCCCTTTCCCCTTTAATTCTTGCCGGAAGGTCTTCATGCTGGCTCCTCCCACCCACCTGGGTGGTATAACCCTTGGCTCTGCCCCATGATGCCAGATCTTAGCCCACTGGAGGCCAGGTTTGTGCGCCGCAGCCAGGGAAATGGGGTGGGTCAGTGTGGATGAAAAACATATACCACTCCTTGAACTATTGTTACAGGCGAGTAACCTGTTTTTCTAGGGACGTGGATATGTTGTTCATCCACACTTCTTGGCAGACTCCTAGCAGTTCTCCGGGAGGAGGGAGGCAAGGTGCACACCCCCTACTTAGGGAACAGAGACTGGAGAACTGAGGCGCCAAAACCAGCATCCCGGCGTGACTCAAGGTCGACGTGGTACTGGGTGATGAAGGTGTTTGCTGTCTTCCAGGTAGCAGCCCGGCAGATTTCCTGGATAGGGATGTCCCTGGAAGCAGCCACCAATGCAGCGGTATGGTGGGTGGAATGAGCCCTTAGCCCTACAGGAGGCTCCCTACCCACCAACCTACAGCAGAGATTAATGCAAGATGTAATCCATCTGAGAATCGTCCACTTTGCAGCAGATCTGCCAGAAGCAGCTTCAGCGTAGATGACAAACAGCTGGCAAACCTCTCCCTGAATTTCTGCCGTTCTCTCCTTGTAATAGGAGAGAGCTCATCTCAGGTCCAAGGTATGGAGCCTATACTCAGCATCAGAGGTGTAGTTCGGGTAGAACACAGGCAGAGTCAATACCTGATTAAAGTGAAACTCTGACACCACCTTTGGGAGGAATTTCAGATGGGGGCACAGGACAACTTTGTCCCTGTGGAAGACTAGATAAGGAGACTCCACTGAAAGCACCTGGAGCTCTCCAGTCCTTCTGGCTGACGTGATACCCACCAGGAAGGCAGTCTTCCACCACAAGTGTGATAGCTCACACTTGTGCACTGGTTCAAATGGCTTGCTCATGAGTTTAGCCAAGACCAGCAATAAATCCCACGGAGGTGGAAGTTCACGCACCGGAGGGGATATGTGATCTAGGCCCTTGAAAAAGCACCACACCACCTTCTCCTGTGCCACCGTCTGCTGACCGGCCCATGCTCAGTAAGCAGAGATGGCTGCCTGGTGCACCTTAAGGGTCGAAGACCCCTTTTGGGGAGAGACCAAAGGTAGTCTAAAATGCTAGCCACAGGACAGAGGGTCCAGGCCCTTGCCCTGAAACCAAATGGAAAATCTTTTCCATTTGAAGGCACAGCACTTTCTGGTTGACTCCTTCCTGGATGTTTCCACTACTGTGAGTACATCCTCAGAGTGACCCAAAGCCTGGAACTCTAGCCGCTCAGGCACCAGGCTGTCAGGTGCAGGAATTGAAGGTCCAGCTGGCTCGCTGGCGCAGCGGCTGGATTTCCGCTTGTGGCGCCGGCGACCGGGGTTCGGGAACGGACTCTGGTCACTGGAGGGCCAGCAGGGGAGAAGGATGGAGCGTCCCAGGGACTGTACTCCTTCTCCGGGGTGAGGGGACACCGCCGCACTTGACGGACCCCTGGCGGAGGCCGGGGCACCGCAGCGACCAGCGCGCAACAGTACTCAGGAGGTGGGGCGGACACAGGACGTCACTGCATGTCTCTGCCTCCCACAACAACAAGGGGGAAAAAAACACTTCTGCTCCCGCTGCCACAATGAAGCCTGCTCTGACTGCATTAGGTGCTCAGGCTGACTCCCGCCTTTCCCAAGTTCACGGCACCCTTGGTCAAGGTGCCATGACCCCGCCCTGGGGGGGAAGCCAGGGGATTCAGGGAGGATGTGGCTACAATGTAGCTTTGGCAGCAGTCAGAGTCCATGACCAGGCTGATAGTCTCGGCGCGGGGATGCAGGGGGCCAAAATTATAAATTATGAGAAAAAAAAAAAGGAATTGAAGGTCTGGATGGAATACCTTCCCATGAATGACAGATATCAGGTCCGGACATGCTGGAAGATGCCCTGGGGGCCTGTTGCTGAGGCTGAGGAGATCTGGATACCAGAACTGGCGGGGACAATCTAGGCAGGGCTACCAGGATCACCCGTGCCTTGTCCCTCCTCACCTTGAGAAGCACCTTGTGGATCAAGGGAAATGGATGGAAGGTGTATAAGAGGCCTGGTGTCCATGGACTTGAGAAGGCATCCCCCTGCAGCAATTCCCACTGAGAGGGCAGGCATGAAACTGCCTCAGCTTGGTGTTTTCCCTTGAGGCAAACAGGTCCACCATCGGTTTGCCCCAGTGGGAGAACAGGCTGTAAGCTACCCCTGGATGGAGAGACCACTCGTATGATGCCTCGCCTATGCAGCTGAGAGCATCCGTCAATTGATTCAAGGCTCCTGCCACATGGATGGCTAGGAGATCCACTGCCAGTCAGCTCATGAGTATCCAGATGCGGGGCGCTTCCCTGCACAGCAGCCGGCAGTGCATGCTGCCCTGCTTGTTGAGGCAGTACATGGTCGTCGTATTGTCTGTCTGAACTTGAACCACTTGATCTGAAACTGCTGAGCGAATGCTGACAATGCCAGTCTGACCGTTCTTAGATCCAACAGGCTAAACCTGTGGGCCCTGTTGTTCTCCATATGGGCTCCCCAGCCCATGAGAGAGGCATCGGTCGTGAGGACCGTCCGCTCAGGGCAGACAAATGGGATCCCTTCCTGCAGATGGTCTACGATGGTCCACCACTGGAGAGCGTCCCACATCTTTTGGGTCACAGTGATCAGCTAGTCGAAATGACCTAGCCGTTGAGTCCACTGGGCGTCCAGCTCCCACTGAAGGGGGCGCATATGCCACCGGGTCCAACGGACCACAGTGGTGCAGGCTGCCATGTAACCCAGAAAGGTGCAGAAAGTCCCGGGCAGGGTGCAAGTGCCCAACCAGAAATGATTGGGCAAAGGAGGAGAGAACCTCCACCCTGTCCGCCGGGAGCCAAGCTCTGCCCAGATGAAGCACATCACCTGAGATGGCATGAGCTCCAACTTGGTCTCGTTGATCAGGAGGTCAAGTTGAGAGCAGGTCTGGAGGGTCAGGTCTCTGGACCTCACCACCTCTTGCTCAGTGGAACCTGCTAAGAGCCAATCGTCAAGGTACGGGTACACTCTGACCCCTCGATGCCTAAGATGGGCTGCCACCACTGCAATGCATTTGGTGAAGACCCGTGGGGCCAATGACAGGCCAAATGGCATGGCTTGGAACTTATATACAGTTCCCTCTGTTCTGAAGTGGAGGAACCTCTGGTGGGACGGACGGATTGGGAAATGAAAGAACGTGTCCTGAAGATCCAGGGAGCAGAACCATATGTTTTGCTCCAGGGATGGTATGATCTGGGACACAGTTACTATCCTGAAGATGCGTGGGCTGAGACACTGATTCAGGTCATGCAGATCTAGAATGGGGCTCCAACCCCCCACCAGCTTCGAGACGAGGAAGTACCTGTAAACAAACCCTGGGTTGACCGGAAGATCTGCCACTTGAACCACTACCTCCTTGAGGAGGAGTTGGGTTACATCTGTCTTATGTTATGTTTGCAGTGTCAGTGGCTCAATAGGTAGCACACTCGCCTCTGAGGCCGCGGGAGATCAGAGGGCTGTGGGTTCAGTTCCCACATCTAGCACTTGGGTTAATATCCCAGTACTGACACTGTAGTGCAGCACGAGAGGGGTGCTGTACTTCTGAGGTGCCGTCTCTCGGATGAGACGTTAAACCGAGGTCCCATCTACCTGGATTGGTGGTAGTTCAGGTGGATGTTAAAGATCCCATGGCACTTATCGAAAAGAGTAGGGGAATTTCCCCGGTGTCCTGGCCAAATTTCCCTCATTCACTATAAATACCACCATCTTAATCTGGTTCAAAGTCAGTTGGCATTCATCTGTATTTCCCTCCCCCGGGTCGTGCCTGAAAATAGGCAGGATTTGTCTAGTGCACTTACCTGGTGGACAAAAACTAAATAAAAATAAAAATGTCGTCTCTCAAAGCCGACAGAGTGTGGGCTGATACTCTCTCCTCCCGTGGGGCATGGACTTGGCTGGGAGGGTACTGCTTGAACTCTAGAGGCAGACTCTGGCAGACCCTGGCCGACCACTTCTAAGACCCACCTGTCCGTGGTAAGAGCGGACCAGGCAGAAAGGAAGTGATGGAGCCAACCCCCATGGGAGGGTCCAGAGCTGGCGTGACGGGAATAGGGTTGGCAGCCCCTATCCCATCACTGGGCAGGCTTGGAGGAAGAGGGACCAGATTGGAAACCGCCTGAACCCTGACCTCTGTGGGCCAGTGGAGGACTGGACTTGGGCCAAGGGCCCCAAGTCTGTGCCTGCTGTTGCTGCCCACCCTAAACAGCTCACCCTAAAAGGAGGGCTGTTTGTCCGCAGGAGCAGGGTGCCAAAAAGGCTTCTTCTTCTGCTGCTGCTTTTTAGAGCCGGGGTGTCTTTCTGGGCAGAAGTAGCTGAGTCCAAGGTGGCATTGGACTGCTCGATTCGCTGAAGGTGACCATCCACACCTGGGCCGAAGAGATCAGTACCCAGCAAAGGAACATCAGTGAGTTTATGCTGGGTATCCGCCGTAAAGGTGGAAAGCCTCAGCCAAGCCATGCAGCACACGGCAACCACAGCTGCCACTGAATGGGCTCAAGAGTCCCTGAGATCCAAGGCCATCTGAAGTTGCTGCTTGGCAATGGCTTGGCCCTGGTCCCAGACCTGCATGACCGTAGCCTGAAGGTCCGTGGGGAGGTGTGGTAGAACTTCGTCCAAGGAGCCTAGTAGGGCATGGGAGAAGTGCGCCACGATGACGACCGAGCTTGCCTGACAGAGGCCTAGAGAGGAGGCTGCATAGACCTTCCTGGCAGTGTGGTCCAGTCTTTTGGACTCCTTGTCCGGAGGTCTATCAGTGTCAGCAGAGCTGCCTGTGCGTCTGAACACAGAAGCGGTAACTAACCCCTCCACCGAGGGATGTGCAGTGCACCCAGAGAGAGACTCAATGGGCACCGCATACTTGCAGCCCAACCGGGCAGATGATGCTGGGCAGGAGGCAGGGTGCTGCCACAGCTCCAAAGCCGGGCCAACAATGGCCTCAGCCACTGGGAAGCCTTCTGTGGGGGTAACCCCTTTCTTAAGAATATCTGTAACAGGGTACTCCACCCTTTTCTGGACAGGTTCCAGGGGCATTCCTGTACATTCGGAGATAAGACGGACAATCCCCAAAAATGATGAAGGGCCCTCCTTCATCGACAGACTACCAACAGACTCATCATCCAAGCGATGAGAGTGGAGGTCGGTGTCATCCGAATCTGAAGAATCTGGATAAATTGGTCGGTCACCAAGGTCCCCCTCTACATGCCTGGGGCAGGTGTAAGGGTGACAGATAACCTACGCGGAAGACCTGGAACTGTCCAAGCATCCTTCATAGGAGCCCCTCCTGAAGGCTGTTTAGGCAGCGGCTCCACTACAAGTGGTGGAGAGACCAATTTTGGCCAAACCAGGGCAGGTTTAGCCGGTTCTGCAGGAGGGGAAACCGATTTCACCGGTTTTAGTGGAGTTGGCTTTAGCTTAGGAGGCAAAAGCCAAGTAATGGCCGGGGTGGAAACCAAAGCAGGCTTCTGCCTGGACAGAATCAGCTGTTGCTACATTATCAACGGAGTTTCCACCGAAGCCTCTCCTCATACAAGGAGGATGAGGATGAACGGTGGCGTTGCCTCTTTTCAGCGCGTTTATGCGCTTTCCTCGGCCTGTTGGTCAAGGGGGTCAGAGATCGCGACCTCGATCAGACTTGCCGAGTCGGTCACTCAGGAGACACCAGAGGAACCAGTGATTTTTCCGGAATCAGGGACCGGTTCCTCAATGGGATTCCCAGCTGGCTAGGTCTCCTCATCAGGAAGAGGCAGGACCGGGGTCCTAGTCAAAGAGTTGTCAGCCTCATTGGGTGACAACAGATAGACAGGACCGAGAATGATCTCAACCGCATTGTTGAGCTAGGCCTCGGTCGACAGACCAGACGGCAAAGCCAAGAAGCCAGCAGCCGAGGAAGCAATTTTGACCGAAGTCGAGATTGCAGTTTCCTGGGACCGAGATCACTCATGATCCCAAGAAAGTCTCTGCTGAGATGAACAATCTCTCGGTTCCTTGTCCTTTTTACGGGACAGGGAGATATGTGAGCTCAAAGGTCCCTCACCCTTAGTGGGGAGAGACTGGCACAACTCCCGAAAGGAACCTGAGAACGTTGAGCCCAGGTTGAGAGGAAAATAATCGTCCAAGAGGAGAGTTCCACGGCCCGCACCGCTTCTTCCTCGAAGGCCTGCATTTGTTCTAACTGCTCAGCAGACTCCGCAGTCGTGGGGACCGCCCTCCGGGCTTCTTTGGATTTCACCATAAGATTACGTTTCTCGGGCCTGCCCAACTTGAGGCATGCGAGACTATCATCGAGGACATTCGGACAGAAAGCGAGACATTTCTCGCAAGCCTGGGTGTGATGGCCGACACCCAAGCAGTACATGCACACGGTATGAGGATCAGTGCGCAGCATTTTCTGGCCGCACAGGCACCGGTGAAAACTGGGGGAAGATTTATCTTCCATGAACGAATAGCACAAATTGCAATCGCTAGTTCAAATGAGCTGAATCTTCAGAGGATTCAAAGAATTTGAAGCCAGGGCCTACAAAACGAGATAGCGGAAATGAGGTAACCTGTATCTTCCAGCGGAAAGGAAGATCTGGCATCATAGGGAGAAGCAGAGGGTTATACCACCCGGCTGGGTGGGAGGAGCCAGCTTGAAGACCTTCCAACAAGAATTAAAGGGGAAAGAGACACGCCAAGAAGTGTGGATGAACAACATATCCACATCCCTAGAACATGTGTTCCACGATACTCCATTTTCCAGCTATAGATAGCGAGATGGTTGTAGGCTCCGCCGACAGCCATAACAAGTAATATAGTCTGTTAGCCATTTGGACAAGCACCATTTAGAAACTGGGGCACCCTCTTTCCCAGGGGCAAATGAAACAAAAAGCTGTGAGGACTTCCTAAGGTCCCTGGTACGGTGTGTGTAGTACCGGAGTATTCTATGGTCATCTAAATTGTGGAGCAATGCTTTCCCTGGATTGGCATGCTCTGGGTAATCCACTGGCAGGTGGACAGTTTGATTTAAGGTAAATTCAGACACCACCTTGATTAGTATGCAAAGACACCATGTCTTTGTGGAAAATCTAAGGAGCCTTACACATTAAATCCTGTAGCTCTGAAATCTTTCAAGCAGTAGTGACTGCAACTAAAAATAACACTTTCAGGAGAGAAAGCGTAGGCCATAAGTAATGGCCAGCTCAAAAGAAGCCGAAATAAGCTTTTCCAAAATAAAATCAGGTCCCAAGCTGGGACTGAATTGCAGGTAGGAGACATTAAATGCAGAATGTCTTTCAAGGTCAAACACGCTACCTCCAGCTGAGCCACCGTACGACCATCTACAGGCACAAGGAAAGCTGATATGGCAGCCAGGTGTACTCTGATTGAGGAATACCGCAGGCCTGAATCCGATAAGGATAGCAAGTACTCTAGAACCTGATTAACTAGACAGGTGAATGGATCCAGGAGGTGAGAAGTGGCCCATAAAGTGAACCGCTTCCACTTCATGGAAGAAGTAGACCTGGTGGACGGTTATCTTGCAGCCACCAGAACGTCGCCACTTTTAAGGAGACTCCAAAACAGGCTATGGCAATGTCTTCATGAGCCAAGCTTGCAGATGAAGAGACTTCATGGCCGGATGGACCAGGGTTCTCTGTTCCTATGGCAGTAGACCCTTCCACAGGGGTAGAGGTACTGGTGGTCCCACTGACAGCTGCTGCAGTAGGGGGATCTGTCGAGGCTATAGAGGAGCAATTAGTATCAGAGTTGTCCCTCAGCTTGTGAAGTACTCTCTGAACTAGAGGAAATGGAGAGAAGGCATACAGAAATCACCCTTTCCAAGAGAGGGACAACGCATCTTGCCAGAAAACACCAGGTCATGGAGCGAGCAGACAGAAAGAAAAAATTACTCGCCACAGTAATCTTCTTTTTTCCAAGGGGTCCTTTAGCATCAGTAAATTTAGCAGTTTGCTGGCTATGTGCAACTGCCCCGAAGGTATGCCTTTAAGAGAATTTTATTTAAATGAGCTTTGGGCAATAGCCAATCAAAAAACAGGAAGGGGAGTGAGCTGAATAAGAGCAGCCTGAAGGCTTCAGAATTTTTTTCAAAGGAAAACAAGGGCACATGCTTCGAAAAGAATCAACAAGATTTAAAAAAACATGCAAATGCTCACAAAAGTGGAAACAGAAACAACACCACAAGTTAGAAACTAATCAATAAAAAACTCCAAATTTGGTAAGAGATGTGACAACAGAGCTCTTCTCCTGACAGGTGAAATGGGGAGGAAGGGTAGGAGCCTACTGATGCTAAAGGACCCCTTGGAAGAAAGAACACTGCTGTGGTGAGTAACTTTTTCTTCTTACCCCAGGAGTCCTTTAGCAGACCACCGAGCAGTACCAAGTGGGAGGTGGACAGAGAACCTACTTAGCAAAGAGGCTCTGCAGAACCGCCCTGCCAAATTTGGCATCAGATCCGGTATGCACATCCAAACTGCAGTGTTTCACAAAGGTGTGTACAGATTTCCAGGTAGCTGCTTTGCAGACATCCAGGAGGGGAATGTTCCTTGCTACTGCAAGCAAGGCTGCAGTGCCCTTGGTGGAGTGGGCACTGAGCCCCACTGGAGGTTGGTGACCAGGCTTTTCATAGCAGAATCTAATACAAGACACCAACCAACAGGAAATAGTTCTCTTGGTAGCTTGTCTTCCCCTGCCTACATCCCAGTAGGTGAGGAACAACTCAGTGGAAGAGCCTCTGGACTGTCTAGTATGTTTCATGTCGTAAAAGATGGCTCTTTTGACATCCAAACTGTGGAGGTTTTGCTCACCAGGAGTGGATCTCTCAGTAAAGAAGACAGGCAGAGTAATGGACTGGTTTAAGTGGAACTCTGAAACCACCTTGGCAGAAATGTCCTATTTGTCCTGAGCTCAACTTTATCATTGTGAGGGATGATGTAATTTGGCTCAGTGCACAGGGCCTGTAGCTCTGAAATCCTCTTGGCAGAGGTAATGGCTACGAGGAAGACCGTCTTCCAAGTTACAAACCTGATATGAGTAGTGGATATAAGCTCAAAGGATAGTTTCATAAGCCTGTCTACACAAAGGTTCAGGCTCCAAGAAGGAACAGGCTCCCTAACTGGAGGCTGAAAGTACAAGAGGCCTTTGAAAAACTGTTTAAATATGGCGTGGGAAAAAACAGATTTTTTCTTTCCCACTGAAAGGTAGGCCTTAACTGCCGTCAGGTGTAGCTTGAGGGAAGATGTTTCAAGCCTCACGCCTGTGAGTGTACAAGGTAATCCAGTAGCTGAGGGTCTGAAGCTGAATGGGGGTCAACCATTCTGCTCTTGCACCAGTGGGAAAACCTTTTCCATTTGGCTGCATAAGTCTTCTTAGTGTTCGTTTTTTTTAGCCATCCTCAGTATTTTAAGGACCTGTTCAGAGTACTGCGAGGATGGAAAATACAGGTTACTCACCTGTAACAGGAGTTCTAGGAATGGTATATGTTGTTCATCCACACTGTCTGGCAGGTACCTTGCCACTTTAAATCTTGCCGCAAGGTCTTCAACCTGGCTCCTCCCACCCACCCGGGTGGTAAAACTCTGGTCTACCTCTCCTACGCCTAGATCTAGCGCTGGAAGCCAGGTTGCACGTCGGCCAGGGAGGTTGGTAGTCAGGATGAACAACATATACCATTCCTAGAACTCCTGTTACAGGTGAGTAACCTGTATTTCTAGGGACATGGATATGTTGTTCATCCACACTGTCTGGCAGACTCCTAGCAGTTCTTCGGGAGAAGGGAGGCAAGGCGCACACCCCCTACTTAGGGAATAACGACTGGAGAACCGAGGCCCCAAAACCAGCATCCCAACGTGACTCAAAGTCGATGTGGTAGTGGGTAATGAAGGTGTGTGCTGACTTCCAGGTAGCCGCCCCGCAGATTTCCTGGATAGGGACATCCCTGGAAGCAGGCACCGATGCAGCGGTATGGTGGGTAGAATGAGCTCTTATCCCTCTGGGAGGCTCCATGCCCGCCAACCTATAGCAGAGATCTATGCAGGAGGTGACCCACCTGCCTATCGTCCGCTTGGCTCCAGGTCTGCCAGGTGCGGCTTTAAGCGTGGGTGACAAACAGCTGTGAACCTCTCCGAACTCAGCCGTCCGCTCCTTGTAATAAGCGAGCGCTTTTCTAGGATCCAAAGTATGGAGCCTATATTCGGCCTCCGAGGTGTGACTGGGGTAGAACACCAGCAGAGTCAACACCTGGTTAAGGTGAAACTCTGATACCACCTTCGGAAGGCATTTCGGGTGGGGGCGCAGGACAACCTTGTCCCTGTGGAAGACCAGATAAGGAGACTCGATGGAAAGTGCCTGGAGCTCTCCCATCCTTCTGGCTGACGTGATAGTCACCAAGAAGGCGGTCTTCACGACAGGTGAGAGATGTCACACCTGTGCATCGGTTCGAATGGCTTGCCCATGAGCTTAGCCAGTACTGCAGTAGATCCCATGGAGGTGGAGGCTCTCGCATCGGAGGATATGTTATCAAGGCCTTTGAAAGCCTCGCCCGCCACCTTCTCCTGTTACGACTGCTTCCCGGCCCGCCACCTGTAAGCAGAGATGGCTGCCAGGTGCACCTTAAGGGTCGTCGACCAAAGCCCTTGCTGAGAAAGGGACCACAGGTAGTCCAGAATGCTTGCCAAGGAACAGGAGGAAGGGTCCAGGCCCTTGCCCTGACACCAAATAGAGAATCTCTTCCATTGAAAGGCGTAGCATTTTCTGGTCGACTCCTTACAGGACGCCTCAACAACGTTGAGGACCTCGTCGGAAAGACCCAAGGCCTGGAACTCTAGCCGCTCAGGAACAAGGCCATCAGGTGCAGGGAATGAAGGTCCAGATCAAATACCTTCCCCTGATTGACTGAGATCAGGTCTGGGCAGGCTGGATGCCACCTCGGGAGCCTGGAGCTGAGACTGAGGAGATCTGGCGGGGCCAGTCTGGGGCTACCAGAAACACCTGCACCTTGTCCCTCCTCGCCTTGAAAAGCATCTTGTGGATCAAGGGAAATGGAGAAAAGGTGTAGAAGAGGCCCGGGGTCCACGGCCTCGAGAAGGCATCCCCCTGCAGCAAGCCCTGCTGAGGGGGGCCGGCATGAAACAGTCTCAGCTTCGCATTCTCCCTGGAAGCAAACAGGTCCACCTGAGGCATGCCCCAGTGGGAGAACAGATCTTGTACTACCTCCAGCAGGAGAGACCACTCGTGGGACGCAGCCCCTATCCGGCTTAGGGCATTGGCCAGAATGTTGGAGGCTCCTGCCACATGGATGGCAAGGAGATCCGCCTCCAAGCTGCACACGAGGGACCAAATGTGGAGAGCTTCCCTGCACAGAGGCATGGAGCGCGTCCCGCCCTGGCGGTTTAGGTAGTACATGGTCATGGTTTTGTCCGTCTGGACCTGGACCACTTGACCCCGTACAAATGGAGCAAAGGCGGTGAGGGCTAGACGAACCGCTCGAAGCTCCAGCAGGTTGATGTGGCATCGGGACTCCCAAGGGGACCAGAGGCCATGCGCTCTGTGCTCCCCCAGATGGGCACTCCAACCCATCAGAGAGGCATCGGTCGACAGAGAGACCGTCGGCTCGGGGCGGACAAACAGGATGCCCTCCTGCAGATCAGCTGGAACGGTCCACCACTGGAGAGCGTTCCACATCTCCTGGGTCACTGTCACTAGCTGATCCAAAGGATCGGAGTGCTGTGACCATTGACTGGCCAGTCCCCACTGTAGGGGACGCATGTACCAACGGGCCCAATGGACCACGCTGGTGCAGGCCGCCATGAGGCCCAGAAAGTCCCAGGCAGGGTGCAATTGCCCAACCTGAAATGATTGGGCAAAGGAGGAAAGAACCTCGGCCCTGTCCGCCGGGAGCCGTGCTCTGGCTCGCAGAGAGTCGAGCTCTGCTCCGATGGATTGTATCACCTGCTTTGGCACGAGTTCCGACTTGGCCTCATTGATAAGGAGGCCAACTTGAGAGCAAACCTGGAGGGCCAGATCCCTGGACCGCTCCACCTCCATTCTGGAGGAGGCCGCAATCAGCCAGTTGTCCAGGTAGGGGTACACCCAGACCCTTTGGCGCTGCAGGAATGCTGTCACCACTGCCATGCATTTGGTGAAGACCCTGGGAGCTAGGGAAAGGCTGAAGGGCATGGCCGGAACTCATGGGATCCTCTGCCCTGGGCGGAGGAATCTCTGGTGGGACGGACGGTTGGGACGTGAAAGAACGCGTCCTGGAGGTCCAGAGAACAGAACCACATGCTTCGTTCCAAGGATGGAATGGTCTGAGCCAGAGTGACCATCCTGAAGGTTCGAGACCTTAGGAACCTGTTCAGGTCGTGCAGGTCTAGAATGGGGCGCCAGCCCCCCCCCCGGCCGTTTCGGGACCAAGAAGTACCTGGACACAAACCCCGGATCTGGTGGAGGATCCGCCACCTTCCTGATCACCTCCTTTTCGAGGAGCAGGGCAATGTCGGCTCGACGAGCTGACAGGGAGGCTGCGGACCCCATAGCCCCCCCGCGGGGCGACGGCTCGGAAGGGCGGGGCCTGCTCGAACTCCAGAGGCAGGCCCTTTCCTACCACCTCCAACACCCAGCGGTCCGTGGTGATAGCGGACCAGGTGGAAAGGAAGTGACGGAGCAGGTCCCCCCCACAGGCGGAACCCAGGGGGGAGCGACACCCCTCAACCCATCACTGGGCAGGCTTGGAGGAAGGACCGGCCGAGGGACCTCCTGGGCCTTTTCCTCCCTGCTTCCTGTTAGAGGAAGCCGCAGGCTTGGCTTTGGGGTGGCCTGCTGGCCCTGATGCTGGTGTTGCTGGGCCGGACATGCCACAGGAGCAGAAGGGCGAAAGGACATATGTTGCTGACGACGGCCCTTGTCCTTCTGGGCGGAGGTGATCGAGTCCAGGGTAGCGTTGGACTTTTCGATCCTCTGGAGGTGGCCTTCCACTCCAGGGCCGAACAGGTCAGTCCCCAAGAAGGGGACGTCTGCCAATTTGTGCTGGGTATCCCCCGTGAAGGTGGATATCCTCAGCCAGGCTCTGTGGCGCATGGCCACTCGCGGCCGCTACTGATCGGCACAAGAGTCTCCAATAACTAGAGCCGTTTGGAGCTGCTGTTTCGTCACTGCCCTTCCCTGATCCCACACCTGCTTGACCGTAGTCTGCAGGTCGGCCGGGAGATGAGGGATCACCTCATCTAGGGAGCCCATGAGGGCGTGGGAGAAGTGCGCCATCAGCACAGCCAAGCTGGCCTGATGGAGGCTGAGGCAGGACGCAGCGTACACCTTGCGCCCGGCACAGTCCAGCTTTTTGGACTCCTTGTCGGGGGGCTTATCCACATCCCTAGTGTTCCCGGAGCGCCGGAAAACGCTATCGGTGACCAATCCCTCCGCAGAGGGGTGCTCCGAAAAAACGGACAAAGAGCCGGTAGGGACCGCATACTTCCTGGCCATCCTGGCCGAAGGGGCAGGACAGGAAGCCGGCTGCTGCCAAAGCTCCAAGGCTGGGCCAACAATGGCTTCAGCCACCGGAAAGGCCTCCATGGAAGAATCCCCTCGGTCCAGTATCTCCGTGAGGGGATACTTGGCCCGCTTCGATATGGGCTCGAGTTGCATCCTGGTGGACCCCGAGATGAGACAAAGCAGACCCATGAATGACGATGGGCTCTCATCCATCGACTGCCCCCTGGAGGACTCCAGGTCAAGGGGCCTGGAAAACAGGGAGGGGTCGTCGTCAGACTCCGAGGAGTCTGCAGAGAGCTGCCTGGGGCCTGAGCCACCTTCCACCTGCCGAGGACAGTTGGGAGTGAGGGTGACCGACAACCGGTGGGGCAGACCCTGACCCGACTGAGAGTCCTTGGTCGGCGCCCCCGATTTCGGTTGTGGAGACAGAGGTTCCACCACAATCGGTGGGGCAGCTGGTTTCGGCCAAACGACCAGCCCAGGCTTGGGCACCTCGACTACCGCGAGAGGTTGTTTTGGCCTTTCGGGTGACCGCCACTTAAAGGCCGGGAAAGGCGACGGCTTGTTCCCGGGCAAAAGGAGCTGCTGCCACATTAAGTCCTCGTAGCGTCGACGCAATTTGCGCCGAAGTCTCTCCTCTTCCGAGGAGGAGGACAAGGATGAGCGGCACTGACGCTTACCTCGGTGCCAAGACAGAGACCGCCGATGTCGGTGGGATTGGCTGGACCGAGACGAGGTCCGAGATCCTCGATGTTTCCGAGGGTGGGTCTGGGAGGGAGCGGGGGACACCCACTCCTCCCACGGCTCGGGAACCTTGACCGGGGACTCCGGCACAGGAGGTGCAGGCAAGTCCTCATTTCCACCGGGGGAACCGGTGATGAAGGGTTGTCGGCTTCACCGGTCGACAGCCCGTCCAATGGGTCGAGAAAAATCTCGACCGCGTCGACGACTGTCTTGGCCGGCTGACCTGACAGGGACACCATGAAGCCAGCAGCCTTAGCCGCAACCTCAACTGAAGTCGAGTGTCGACTGTCCGGAAGGGACCTCTCCGCCCCTACTAACGTCGACGGTGGGATTCTACCTTCAGTCCTTCTTTCTTGACCGAGAAGAGTGTCCCGATGGCCTCCTTAGTGGAAGGGACTGGCAAAGCTCATAAAAGAAGCTGTGGAGGATCCCAGAGAGCGGGATAAATGCACAACCGAGGAAGATGAGGATGCGGCCTGGGTGGCCTCCTCCTCGAGGCGATCATCTGCTCGAGTTGCTCAGCCGGACCAGCCGCCTGGGACACCGCCCAACGGGCCTCCTTGGACTTCACCAGCGGATAACGCTTCTCGGGGCACCCAAGTTGTAAACCAGGCAGCTGGTCTTCAGGGACGTCGGCGAGAAAGATCTACACAACTCACAGGCCTGCGGGTCATGATCAAGGCGAGGCAGTGAGCGCACGTGGAGTCTGGTCCATCCTGGACATCTTCTGCCCGCATGGGCACCGCCAAAAACCGAGTCGGTTGCCATTACAGCCACTTGGAAGAATTTGACTGAAGTCTTGAAGAATTTTAAACTATTTTTGGGTGAACCTTAAGAGTTAGGATCCAGTCTATACACACAGCGTTAAGGAGGGAACCTGAGCTTCCCAGCGGTAGGGAAGATCTGGCGTCATGGGGCGGAGCCAAGAGTTTTACCACCCGGGTGGGTGGGAGAAGACTAACTCCTCAAGAACCAGGCCTTGAGGTGAAGAGAGTGTATGTCTGGATACTGCACTCTTGTCTGAGGAAGGGTCAGCAGGGAGTGAGTTGGAGGAAGGCAAATGGGCCTGCTTCAGGACATTGAGAGAAGGAGAGGGTACCAGGCTTGCCTGGGCCAATCTAGAGGCACCAGGATCATTGATGCAGGCTGTTTGAGTTTCAGCAATATCCTCAGTTATCAGGGGGAAGGGAGGGAATGCGTATAGGAACCTCCCTGACCAGTCCAGGATCAAGGCATCCAGGGCAAGGGTTCCCAGGACTGGGGGCCTGCAACAGTACTGAGGAAGCTGAAAATTGAGGGGCGAGGCAAACAGATCCACTTCTGGTGTGCCCCACCGCCTGAACACTGTGTCTAGTACTTGATTGCTCAGGGTCCATTCACTCTGGCCTTGACTGATGCGACTCACAGCATCTGCCAGGGTATTATGTTTGCCTGGGAGGTGAATAGCAGAGAGGCCGACTCCCAGGGAGAAGGCTAGAGACCAGAGCTTTAGAGCTTCCGAACAGAGTATTCCTGATTTGGTACCACCCTGCAAGTTTATGCAAAACACTGCAGTGGTGTTGTCTGTTCGAAGTCGAACCGTCTGCCCTTTTATGCTGGGCGTGAAAGCTTTGAGAGAAAGAAAGACTGCTCCGAGTTCCAAGAGATTTATGTGTAACTATGACTCTTCAAGAGTCCAGGTGCCACTTACTGAGGCACTGTCCAGACGTGCTCCCCGCCCCAAGAGGGAGGCATCTGTGGTGATCACCTTTGTGGGTAGCGGAGCTTGGAATGGTACCCCTGCTTGTAAATTTACAGGGTTCTTCCACCACTGCAGGTTTTGGAGGAACTGCTCCATCACAGGTACCAGCTTTTAAAAATTGTTGCTTCTCTGAAACCAGTGAGCTCTGAGGCAGGCTTGCAGAAGTCATATCCTATATTTGACTACTGGGACCACTGCAGTCATTGAAGCCACGTGTCCCAGGAGTTTTAGAAAATGTCTATCTGGTCTTGGCTGTCTCCGGGAAAAATAATCTGCCACTGCAAGGAAACTCTGAATTCTTTCCTGTGGGAGGAAAGCATATCCCTTCTGAGTGTCCAGCTGGGCCCCTATGAAGTTGAGCATCTGGGTGGGTTATGTGTGAGATTTCTTTACATTTACCAGGAAACCCAGGGGCTCCAGAGTGCTTTCTGTAAGGGAAAGAGGCTCCTTGACCCGGCAAGGAGACTTTGCTACTATGAGCCAGTTGTCCAGATAGGGATAGAGAGAGAGAGACACCCAGTCTCCCGAGGTGTGCTGTTACCACTGTGAGGCACTTGGTAAAGACTTTTGGGGCTGAGGGCAGGCCGAAGGGCAATGCGGCTAACTGATAGTGGCCTGAAGGGAGTTTGAATCTGAGAAGCTTCCTGTGAGACCTCCTTATGGGTATGTGGAAGTACGAGTCCTTTAAGTCCAGGGAGGCTAGCCAGTCTCCTTGCTGTAAGGACTGTATAACCAGTGACAGAGTGACCATTCTGAATTTGTTTTTTTTCAGATGTTTGTTTAAATACCTGAGATCTAGGATAGGTCGCCACTCCCCAGTTTTCTTTTGTGTCAGAAAGTACCTGGAATAGTGGCCCTTGCCCCTCTCGTGGGCCGGGACCCTCTCCACTACTCGTAGAGCTAGAAGATTTTGTACCTCTATTTCCAACAGTAGAACCTGTGTTGGGGACAGAGGTCTTGACACCTGGGTATCCTTGAGGTCTGGCATCTCCTTGAACTGTAGTGGCAGACCATTCTCCACTATCTCCAGCACCCACCTGTCCAACATAATGAGGGACCAGTTCTGAAGGTAGTGGGAAAGTCTGCCTCCCATCGGAAGCGGGGAGGCGACCTGGACACATACATCTGGACTTAAGATTGCAAATCAGACGGCTGGGTAGAGGTGGCCCTTCTGCCCCTGCCTCTGAAAGACCCCCTGTACTGACCGAAGTCAGACTGGGGATAAGGACTGTAAGGCCTGGGGAAAAAACTTATGCCCCTACCGCCCCTGGGACAGGATCTCTGAGGGGCAGTAGGCTTAGGTTTAGACGAGTGACTCTACCAGGAGGCCTTGTACTCGTCAACCTTTTTCATGTCATCAGTGGTTCTGTAATCAAACAACATGTTCTGATCACAGGGAAAATCCATGGCCTTGGTCTGGGTGTCTGTGGTTAGACTGATGGTTCTAAGCCAGGAGAAGCGTCTCAGAGAGATGGCGTAGCCATGCCATCGCCCTAGAGGTGGCATCACTGTTGTTGTCTGCCATGCGGAATTGGTATTTGGTAGCTTCCAGGGCAGTTTTTGTCATATCCACCAGCTCCTGCACCACAGAATCTGACCCATTGAGGGCAATGGCCAGCATAGACTTCCACAGGGCTTTCTGATATTTGGCTGTAAACACCATGTATGAAGAAAATCTGAGAAGTAGGGAGGCCGTGGCATACATTTTCTTTGCTATAAAGTCAATTTTCTTGAAGTTCTTGTCCGGAGGTAAGGAGGACAAGGAGACCCCAGTTTTCTCGTAAGCTGCCTGTTGCACTATACTCTCATGGCTAGGGAGTGCAGACAGGAACTTGGTACCAGTTCTAGACAATCTTTATTTTTTCTCAATCCGCTTGTCAACCCCTGACACCGAAGTGGGGGTTTGAAGCACTTTTATGGTATTTGAACGCATCACAGACAGGGACGACCAGGGTCTTGGAGGTTGAAAGACCTCTCATCTCCCTATAATCTTCGTCTTCATTGACATCCTGGTTGGGCTCCTGCGTAGGGAGGTCCAAGGTGTCTAGCATATTTTGTAAAAATGTAAACAGAGGAGGGGTCCTCCTGGTCACCCGTGGGTCCCCAAATAGAGGGTCCGGGGACTCATGGGGCTCAAGGCCCTCAAAATCTATGTCAGGAGCATCATAAAAATGTTCTTTGTCATCTGCATCACCCTCACAGTCTACAGAGGAGAGAACTGTGGAAGAGTGCTTGCCAGCCCCAGTAAATATAGGACCCATCTTTTGTAGGGTCTGAAACAGTTGCCATGTCTTGCACAGATGAAAGATCCTGTGCAGACTTTGGGTGTACGTGTTTTGTTTTTATCTTCATGCTTTAAGCGGTCTGTTGTCTCGCTATTGGTTTTCTCAGGAGCAATAGGAGCATTTTTTTCTTGACAGTTTCTTTTTAGCCACTTCACCAGTGGCTTAATCAAACTTCCTTTTTTCATCACTTTTATTATTTTTTAAATTCTAAGGAACTTCATCTTTGTAAGCTTTACTTTTTAGCTGGGATCTGGAGGGTTCCTCAGCACATCTGCTTACATTTTTATTGCTAGTACTTTTAGATGGCCACTCATCAGAAGCCTCTGATTTATCCTCTGCCATAATAATCAGAGGTTTCTTTGCTATGTGCCAATTTAAACAAAGCAAAACCAAGTTCTGTACCTCACGAACCGAGTACAGGTTTCTGTGAAATGCCAGTCCTGCCCCAGTTAAATAACTCTGTCTAATTTAAAAGTGCCTTTTTTATTTTTGTAGTACTGGGATCTGTACCAGTCCCAGTCTTAATAGGAAGCCCAGTAACACTGATCAACTGTGCACAGGTTTCTGCTGAAATGCACTGGCCAGTCCTGTGACAGAGACAGCTTAGGTCCAGTTTTGTATTTGCATATTGGTTTTTCTGTAATTGCCAATCCTCAGAGAACCCTCCAGGCAACTGTCAAAGTCTGAACTCCAAATTGGTGCCTCGCAGTAAAGCCCGCGAGGTCCGAGGTAAAAAAACAAAGCAACTTACACTAATTCAACGGTTTCCTCAAGAAGTAAGTTTCAAAACGGGAGGAACCGTAAAAATTAAGCACCCGTGGTAAAAATAGCATAAGAACTGAACAGTTGCAGTAAAATTAAAGTCAAAATAGCACTATTGCGCTAAAAATATAAAATGAGTGTGGCGCTAACCAAAACTTAAAACTTTCACTCAGCACACTATAGAAATGATTTCATGAGGAAAACTTTACCCAGGTAAGACCTAGGAGGCTGTCAACAAGGCAGCTGTGAGGCACCTCCGGGGAATTGTTGCTCAGTCCAGTGGAGAAAAACTTCTGACGCCTTCTGGCTGCTTTCACTCAGTTTAGACCCCTCCTTTTTTTTGATTGGCTATTGCCTAAAGCTCACTTAAATAAAATTCTCTTAAAGGCATACCACTGGGGCAGCTGCACCTAGCCAGCTAACTGCTAAAGTTACTAATGCTAAAGGACTCCTGGGGTAAGAAGAAAAAATGACTCACTTAGTAATTATGTTTCTTCTATTGGAGTCTTGCTGTATTCTGACAAGTGCAGTTAGCCCCAGTCTTTAAACTGCCCCGGAGAACAAAGGGTTAACATTTCTATGCAGAGCATAGAATGCTGAGCTCGAGCTCGGTTGATGTCTCTGTCTGTTTCCCTTTGAACGCTAACCGTCAGATTCTTACGAGCAACACTCTAATAGTATTCTATGTGGAAACTGTAAAACAAAATTTTTAATAGCTAACTGGCAACAAAAAGTTTTGGACTACCAAAAGAAGACTCAAGTCAGGAAACCCAAAACTCAAAACCCAAACCAAACAGGAATATAACAAAATAAACACCCATACAAGAAGAGGGTATAAAAAAAAGCACCCCTGAGGTGCAACACTGCGCCTGCCCACCCACTTCCCAAAAACAGGTTCTGAGAGGGGAGGCAAGTCAGAATACAGCAAGACTCCAATAGAAGAAACATAATTACTAAGATGAGTATTTTTTCTTTAAACAACTTGAAGTCTTGCTGTATTCTGACAAGTGCAGACTACCAAGCAGTACCTCCATGGAGGAGACAGAACCTACTTTGGGAATAGGCTCTGAAGTACTGCTGTGCCAAACCGAGCATCACTCCTAGCCTGGATATCCAGAGAGTAATGCTTGGTAAAGGTATGGACTGTTTTCCAGGTGGCTGCTTGACAAATTTCTAAGAGAGGGATATCCCTGGCAGCAGCCAGGGAAGCAACTGTACCTCTTGTGGAATGAGCCCTCAGGCCTGAGGGGTGGAATTCTACCCAGTTTTCATAGCAGAATTGTATACAAGAAACAATCCACTTGGCAATAGATCTCTTAGTGGCAGGTTTGCCCTTCCCAACTTCTCCATAAGTGAGGAACAACTGGAAGGATTCAAACCTGTGACCCTTGGCATCTATGTAGTAACTAAGGCCTTTTAACATCTAAACTTGTAATCTTCCTCTCCTGAGGAAGAATGATCAGTGAAGAAGACAGGAAGAGACACAGACTGGTTTAAATGGAAGTCTGAAACCACTTTGGACAAGAACCTTCTATTGGTTCTAAGGACCACTTTATCCCCTGAAAGGAGATAAAATCAGGTTCCACTGACAGGGCTTGCATTCACTGATACGCCTGGCAGAGGTAATGGCTACCAAGAACACAGTTTTCCAAGTCAAGTACTTAAGCTCTGCTGAAGACATAGGCTCAAAAGGGGGTTGCATAAGTTGAGCAATGCAAACATTCAAATCCCAGGCAGGGGCAGGGTCTCTAAAAGGAGGATTGGTGTGAAGCAATCCTTTAAAATATTTACAGAACACAGGATGAGAAGATAGTGAGGGAGACTTCCCCACAGACAAAAACGCAGAAACAGCTGACAAGTGTACCTTGAGGGCAGCTGGTCTGAGGCCTAGGCCATTAAGATGGACCATATAATCCAGAACCGTAGGCAATCCAGCAGTATCTGGAGAAATATGCTTCTTAGAACACCAAATGCTGAAGCTCTTCCATTTGGAGTTATAAGTCTTTCTGGTGGAGGGCTTTTGAGAAGCTTTGAGAATATCCAGAACCCCTTGGGAAAGATGCAGATCTGCAAACTCTAACTCTTCAAGAGCCATGCCTTGAGATTGAGAGATTTAAGACTAGGGTACCAAATCCTCCCCTGAGAGGATGTTAACAGGTTGTAATTCCTGGGAAGAGACAGGGGAAGATGGACTGCTAGGGACAGCAACAGAGGGTACCAGGGCTGTCTGGCCCAATCTGGAGCAATCAGAATCACTTTGCAAGGTTGAGACCTCATTTTGACTAAAACTTTGAACAGGAATGGGAAGGGAAGGAAGGCATACAGAAACTTCCCTTCCCAATTCAGAATCAGGGCGTCCAGGGGGACTGAGCCCAAGACTGGAGGTCTACAACAAAAGAGAGGGAGTTGGTGATTATCTGGGGTTGCAAAGAGATCTATCTCTGGAGTGCCCCACCTTGAAAAAATCACTTTCAACACCTGAGGGTCCAGGGACCATTCGTGATGGCCCTGAGAGATCCTGCTCTGTGCATCTGCTAGCACATTGTCCTTCCTGGAAGGTGAACTGCTACCAGAGAGGTTTGCAGGGAATAAGCCAGGGACCACAACTTCATGGCTTCCGTGCACAAGGCAGTGGACCGAGTGCCTCCCTGTTTGTTGAAGTACCACATGGTGGTGGTGGTGTCCGTTCTAACCTGAATCACCTTGTTCTGTACTGACTGAGAGAAAGCCTTTAGGGCCAGAAACACTGCCCTGAGCTCTAGGAGACTGATATGGAGAAGGGATTCTTGAGGGGACCACAGCCCCTGGGCAGTAAGGGACCCCAGATGGGCTCCCCAGCCTAGAAGAGAAGCATCCGTGGTAAAGACCACAGAACAAGGCTGAGTAGCAAAAGGAACACCTTGTCTTAAACTGTCCTGATCCTGCCACCATTGGAGGGCTTGGATCAAGGTCAGAGTCACTGGGATCAGTCTGGTAAGGGAATCCTTCCTCTGAGACCAAAAAAGCTCTCAGGTGGAACTGAATATCCTTCATCTGGAATCTTGCCCCTTGGACCACTGCTGTTGAAGCTGCCATGTGGCCCAACAGCTGGAGGAAATGCCTTGCTGGTTGAGATACCCGAAGGCTGAAGGAAGAGGCTAGTTCCATAAGAACCCTTGTCCTTTCTAGAGGAAGAAAGGCTCTTGCTCCGAGCATGTCCAGTTCTGCCCCTATAAAGGTAAGAAGCTGGACTGGTTCGAGTACTGACTTGGGAAGGTTGAGAAGAAATCCTAGAGAAGTGAGCACTTGCTGGGTCACTTGCAGGTGAGACTTGACTTGGTCTGGAGACCGACCCACTATTAGCCAATCGTCCAGATATGGAAAAATGGAAATCTTTTGCCTTCTTAGAAAGGCAACTACTACTGCCAGGCACTTTGTGAAAACCCTTGGGGCTGAGGTTAGGCCAAAGGGCATTGCTCTGAACTGATAATGGCCTGAGGGCAACTTGAACCTGAGGTACTTTCTGTGGGAGCACCTGATGGGAATGTGAAAGTAGGCATCTTTGAGGTCCAGGGAGGCTAACCAGTCCCCTGGCCTTAGAGAGGGAAGGATTATTCCCAGAGTTACCATCTTGAACTTTGGTTTTAAAAGATGTTTGTTTAGATATCTTAGGTCTAGGATGGGTTGCCACTCCCCTGTCTTTTTTGGGGTCAGGAAGTACCTGGAGTACAGTCCTTTGCCCCAGTGTAGGGTAGGTACTCTCTCTATGGCTCTTAAGGCTAGAAGAGAAGAAACCTCTGCCTCTAGGGCAAGGGTTTCCAGAGATTTGCAGGTGGAAAAGATCTGGCTCTCATCTTTGGAAATTTTCTGAAGTTGAGCATCAGTCCCTGGCTTACTACTTCCAGGACCCACTTGTTCTGATGTAATAGACATCCAGTCCTGGACAAAGTAAGCCAGCCTGCCCCAATGGAATAGGAGAGTCGACCTAGCAGGCCCATCAGGGTGTCTGCTTGGCAGGGGCCTTAGGCTGAGGGGTGGATGCAGCCCTGCTCATCCCCTTCTGCCTCTCCCTCTGAAGAACCCTCTCTGTGAAAAGGAAGAAGAGGCCTGTGCTTGGTAAAAGGGCCTTTGAAAAGGCCTACCCCTGCCCCTAGATTGCTGCCTTTGAGGAGTTGCCTGCCTCTCCTTGGCCTGAGCACTCCTTTAGTGGTCCTGTATTCATCCATTTTCTTCATGTAATTTCTCTGTCTGCTCCCAAATAGAGAATTACCCACTACAGGAAAATCCATGGCCTTAGCCTGGGTGTCCTCATGAGAGGCTAGTACATCTGAGCCAAGCCATTCTCCTAAGAGTCACAGAGTAGCCTATGACTCTTGATGACACATCATTAGAGTCCACAGCAGCATGAAACTGAACTTTAGATGCCTCAATCCCATCTGCAGCCACCGCCTCCAGCTCCTTGGCTAGCTGGGGGGAGGCCTGTTTAGCCAGTGCCAATACAGTGTCCCACCTGGACTTCTGGTACCTAGCTGTATAGGCCATATCATTTGCCTGTCTGAGTCCCTGGGAAGATGCCATGTACAGCTTTTTTGCCATGGCATCAACCTTCCTAGAGTCTTTGTCTGGGATGTGTGAAGCCAAGGGAATGCTTGCCTTATCACAGGCAGCAGCCTGCACAACCCCAACATGGCTGCATTAGTGATATGAAAACTCTGTTTCTGAGCCTGAGAGTGTATACCTCTTGTTCATTCTTCTGTCCACAGGAGGTATAGAATTGGGAGACTTCTCAATTTTTTGTGTCTGTTTCCCAAAAGATTTGTGAAGGGGAATAGACAGTCTCCTGGACTCTGGGATGTCCATCATTTCTACATAATCAGGCTCCTCCTGATCCTCCATTGCCTCTTCCATAGGAAGCTGGAGGGTCTCAGCCACCTTTCTGTAGAACATAAAGTGGAAGGGACTCAGAAAGCCTAGGAGGGATACACCTGAAGGTCTGTCTGGGAGATGTCCAGTTCCACAGGCACATCTAGACTTTCACCATCACCATCATCATCTTCAAACTCCCTTCCTCCTCAAACTCTGGTTCATAAAATTCTTCCAAAGTATAATCGTGGAACCGGTGGAACTGACCGAACTGAGCCCCTGCCAAAAGGTGCCGGATCAGTCGGAACCGGACAAAGCGATTCCACAATCTGAATCGCTCTGGCTATTTCTTCGGCAGTCGGAACATGAACTTCTGGATCCGAACTGGACGATTTGTCTTTGCGCTTTCTTTTAGTCGGAACCGACCTCTCGGGATCGGCTCTCCTTTTGCCCGAAGAAGTATCGCCCTGGTCAGAGGGCACTCCTTCTGGTTCGGTCGGAACCGAACCGGTCTGGCCATTCAGGTCAGCGGACTTCTCGGCTTCCTTTTCCCTCAGTCTACCTAATCTGTTTTCCAGGGTAGATTTGGGAATATTTTTGCAAATTTGGCAGTCTGAATCGAGATGGTCAAACCCCAGAAAATAAACACAGGTGATGTGGGGATCGGCCTTAGCAAAGACCTCCCCACACTCACTGCAGTGTTGAAACCCAGTGGGCCCAGTTTTTTTCTTGGGTTTCTCAGACATGACCAACCTAACCAAACTTACCCTTTATTTGGCAACCGCCAGGTAAGACTCCCTTATCAGTTCCTAACCGTGTCACTGGTCTTGGAAAAAACCGTTTCAAAAACATGTTTTTTTTAATTTTTAGAACCGATAAGAACCGGTAACCACACAGTAAAGTTACACAAGAATTAAACAAATGATCAGTTCGACCGAACCGATCCACACTTTTTACAAGTTCCACACAGAAATACAGCACAAACCCTATCTAGTACTCACAGTACCACAGACAGAGACTGAACCGACTACGCGAGAAACTTTTTTCGGTTAGAAACCGACGCAAAAACGACACTTAAACCAACTTTCGAACAGAGCTGCAGGAGAAATCTCCAGAGCGACCGTTCAGTGAGGCGGAGTAAAGAATCTGACAGTTAGCGTTCAAAGGGAAACAGACAGAGACGTCAACCGAGCTCGAGCTCTGCATAGAAATGTTAACGCTTTGTTCTCTGGGGCAGTTTAAAGGCTGGGGCTAACTGCACTTGTCAGACTACAGCAAGACTTCAAGTTGTTTGAAAGTGGCTATTCTGCAATGTGTGGGGATGCAAAAAGGTCCAGCTCCAGATGACTCCATCTTTTGAACAGGTCTTTGACCACAGAAGTCAACTGTTCCCACATGTGCATTATAGACTGTGACTGGCTAAGCTTGTCTGCTAAGATGTCTTGGACACCTGGAACATATACTGCTGATAGTGCTAGACCGTGTTTCAGAGCCCAACACCAAGGGCCAAGCGGTCCTTATCTGCCATCAAATTCTATGTGTCTATGTTTCTCATTGCTTCCCTGCACAGCGAATAGGAATGAGTCCTCTCTTGTTTGCTGATGTAGTGCATCGAACTGACAGAGTCCATCTGTATTAACAGAGGACCTGGGGACAGGTGGTTCTGGAAGGCCTGGAGTTCGTACAGAACAGCTGTCATTTCCTGTACACTGATGTGGAAAGTACACTCCACTGAGGTCCATGTGCTTTGTATTTGCAGAGGACCAACATGGGCTCCACACCATGATCCCGAAGCATCCATGGTGAGGATCAGGAATGGAACCCCCTTGAGTACGTTGCTACATTCCATCCACCACTTGAGCACTTAGCGCACAGGGGACATAACTAGAACCATCTGTTCCAGACTGTCTGTGAGCTGGTCCCAATGAACTCTTAAGAGTCTACTGGGGAATTCACATGTGCAGCCTGGCCAGTGGTACTATGACAACGGCCGCTGCCATGAGTTCCAGAAGGCATGAAAATGTCCCTTATGAGACATAACGGATATTGTGCACTAGTTGTGCTTGGGTAATCAAATGGTTGGCCATGTCCAGAGGCAGGAAGGCTGAATCCTGGGCTGTGTCCAGGACTGCCCTTATGTACTGCAGTCACCGGCTGGCTGTCAACACTTATTTTGGTATGTTGACAGTCACCCCCAGAGATGCATGGAACGGCCTTCCGGAGGACGTTGTGGAGTCAAAAACAGTGATTGAATTCAAGCATGCATGGGACAGCCATAAGGCAATTCTAGGGGGTGGTGGTAGAAAGAAGTAGGCTGCTGGTTAACTAGGATCTGCAGCTTATCCATTAGGTAGGGAAATGGACAGACTGGGTGGGCCAAGCGGTCCTTATCTGCCGTCAAATTCTATGTTTCTATGTAATCGAACACTTCTTTGGTTCTAGCTAAGTTCTCCAACAGTTGGTCCCTGGAGTGGTCCTTCATCAGCCAATCATTCAGGCAAGGGAAAACACACAGGCCTTCCCCCTGCAAAGGGCTGCTGCCACCATTGCTAAGTATTTGCTAAAGACCCATGGCTCAGATGACAAGCCACAGGGCAACACTCTGAATTGGTAATATTCCCCTTAAAACAGGAACCTCAAGTACATTCTGTGAGGTTTTTGGATTTTGATATGGAGGCAGGCATCCTTCATATCCAGGGATCATATCCAATCCCCTGTTAATAGTAACGGAAGAAGACCCTACGAGGCGACCATGCAGAACTTCTTGTATTCTATAAACAAGTTTAGATCATAGGCCTCAGGTCTCCTGCCCACTTTGGGACGAGGAAGCACCAGGAATAAAACCCCATGTTTCTCTGTTCTTGAGGGAGAGGTTTTATGACCTGTTTCTGGAGCAGAGTCTGTATTTCCTCCCGGAACCGGGACAGGTGCCCTGGAAGATATGCTGTGAGAAGTGAGTGATGATCTACAGGGCTGTCCAGAAGTTCCAGAGCATACCCCTTTTCGAATCTCCAGAACACAAGCATCTGACGTCACCTCCCTCCACTGGTTTAAGTGACGGGGCAGTCAACCCCCGACAACCACCCCTGGAGGTAAAGGAGGTTGAGGGTGTATAAAGTCAGTCTGAGCCAGTAGGGGCAGCTCCACTACCTTTGGGGGGGTTCTGAGTGGGCATCTGGAGTGGTACCAGGGACTGGCAAGGCCCCTGTTCCTTTGCTACTGCCCTGCTGTCTGTGGGCTGGGCACTAACACCAGCTGAACAAAAAGTACCCCTCCCCCCGAATGGGTATGGCAGAGGGACAGCATAGACTTCAAAGTTCTACCAGAGGCCTGAAGATCTTTTAAAGTTTCCTGGACCTCATGACCAAACAATTTCTGACCTCTGAATGAGGCATTAAGAATGGTTTGCGCACATCATTAGCAAAGACTGCCACCCTGAGCCATGAGTATCTCCAGAGTCAGATGCCAGAAGCTGCAGCTCTGGCAGAAGTATCTGATACATCATAGGCTATGCAGCACAAATGCTTGCCCACATCAGCCCCAGCAGCAAGAACTTTCAATAGCTCCTGTTTATTGGTATCCTCAGGCAAGGCTTGTGCAGCTGCCTTGGCCTTCCTGCAGAGGACATTCTCATATTTCATCATGTGGGCCTGATAACTGTCAGTGTGAAGGCCCAATGATGTAGAGGCATAAGTTCTTGTGCCTATGACATTCAACATCCAGGATTCTCTATTAGGAGAGAGGGAACTAAGATGCTTATATGCCCCAGACCTATTATGGGCAGCATTAATGGCCACTGAGTCAGTCTCAGGCTGTGTGGCACAAAACGGCCTCCCAGAAGGGTCCACATACATTTTGTCCACCATCCTGGGGGCAGCAGGTACGTTGTTTGGTCTGTACCAGGCAGCAAAGGTGGCACCCTCTAAAGCTTTAGGCAGAGGAGGTACTACAATGGCAGGAGACTCAGGCAATTATAAGAACTCTATCAAGTTCTTCTTGGTAGTGTCCTGCTCCTCTAGGGTAAAACCTAAGGCAGCTAGCAACTGCTGCATCATGGTAAGTAAGGTAGGATCCTCAGGACGGGACCGTGGTGTGTTCACCATAGAGTCCTCACTGCATGTAGAAACAGTGGAGCTGGTACCTCTTTCATATAGGCTTTCAGCATAATCCTCAGCCGCTTCCTTCTCCTCATCTTACATCATAAGTTCAGGATTGTACTCAATGTTGATAGGGTTGACTGGGAGAAGGGAGTGTACCGGCGATGTTAGCAATGGCAGAACTGGTGGCTGGGGCAAGGGAGTACCTTGTGGCATCGATGTGGGGGTTAGTAACAGGCCCAACTGACAGGCCCCCTGAAACATGGAGGCCAGCCAGTAAGCATCTTATGTCAGAAAAGGATACGAGAACTGCCTGAGCATTGGCGCCACTGTGGTCGACGACCACAATGGAAGGAGTTGATGGGGAGGCTGCGTCCCCGATGTTGACGGTGTCATACAAGCCATAATAGGTCTAGTAGTGTCTGTGCCAAGCCCCAACCTTGGTGTCATGTCGACGGATGGGGGAGGGTCGGCACCGCCATTGAAGCGAATGACGTCAAAGTGGAGATCATACCTGAGGAACATAGGGGCGACCTGGAACACATCAAGGAGGACCTCTCCTCATCTTTGTCCCGATGCTTATGACTCCCTGATGCCTTGTCCCAGGACTTAGACTGTGATTCGGTCAACTGGGTCAGCGACGCTGTCGTCTTTTGTTGGAATTCCTTCTCCATTCTAACTACAATTTTCTGGAGAATAAATTTTCTCCAAAGCCCCTTTACAATATCACCTGGTTGCTAAATTAAATGCCCATCTAAACTCACAGGCTTTCACACTGTGGTTTAGGCCTAGGCAGCAGACACAGACATCATGGGAGTCCCCAGCGTAGATGATCTTCCCACAATCACAGTATTGGAAGAGTTTTGTCGGTTCTTTTGACAACATACAGGTCGTCTAAAATCACTAGAAAAGTGATTACTTTCATATATAGAAAACAAGCGGCAGCTATTGCCGTGGTGTTTCCACAGCAGTCCAACGAGTGTGATCAACGGCGGGAAAAGAACTGAGGAGAGATGGGGCTGCACACGTTTAGGTACACGCTGATGTCTGATGTCGTCGTGAGCAGCCCCTGGCTGACGGCTTGCAAAAGTTTCCATGTGGTCCTAATGCCTGGTGGCTGTACGTTCTACAGATGTAGCCTGATTTTATTTATTTGGTTTTTGGTGGGTGGGTAGGTACACTAGACAACAGAATGCCTATTTTTCAGGAACGACCCAGGAGAGTACATTGCATGAGAAACAAGGTCAAAAGTACATGTACACTGAGTCGAACAAGACGCAAATACAGAGAGTTACCAGTTCTGGGGTACGGGTGTGTACAGTTAGGAATATTGCAAGTTGATAAATAATTAGAATGATTAACAAATAAAGAATAAGGCAAGTACGAACATTTACAGTCAGGAACAGTACAATATGAACATATTACAAGTAGGCAAATCAGGTAACAAAGTAGTTGCAATAGGAAAATTCTGAGGTGCAAGAAACAAATTAAGTAATGCACAAGCAGTTGTGCTCAGGAGGTTGGAAACAGTTGCAGGCCATGTATTGGGTGAGGTAGGACTTGAGGGAAGATCTGAAAGAGGATGTGGCAGTGGAACTGCAGACATTTGGGGGGAAGAGAGTTCCAGTACTTGGGAGAAAATGAAGAGAATGCCTGCTGGCCCATCTTAGTCAAACATTTGGGTGTGACGAGCGAGGTAGAGCCAGGAACCTAAGATAGTAGGTGGATCAGGAGCTGGTCAGTAGTGGGATATGGGAGACTAGGGGAATGCTTGGAGTTGTTTGTGAATAAAACAACCTAGGGCATAGGCTCAAGAGGCAGAGGGGGAAAGCCACCCTAGTAAGAGTAGAGAGAGCAACGGTGTGCGAGGCATGGGGGTGAGAGGGCAAAGTGGCAGATGTTAATGTAAGTGACGTCCCACTTATGTAAAAAAGTCTTGGGGGGAAGGGTTGTGAAGAGTAGAGATCCATACTGTAGGCAGGGGAGGAGGACGCCCTTGGAGATGGCCAAGCAGGCATTAGGGGTAAGCAATAGTCTGAGGCCAATTCAAGAATTTGTGGTTTTATACGGATCTGAGATATACAGGTGAAAGTCTAGCCTTGGGTCAAGGGTGACACCTAGGTCCTTAAATTCCTCGACTACAGTGAGAGGGGAGCCTTAGACACTAGATGTCCAGGGGACGAGAGCACGATGACCTGCATGCCCTGGAGCCCAATAGCATCACGTTTGTGTTGCATGCACTGAGTACCGGTTTTTGGCCTCTACCCAGTTTTGTATGTGGGTGAAGTCCTTTGATAGTTGGGTACTCATGTATTGGGAGCTTTGGGCCCTGTGATATAGGGCAATATCGTCGACGTACATCATTACTGAGCAGGGGGTGGTTAATGAAAATTGAGAAGAAGAGTGGGCCTAGTACTGATCCCTGAGGGACACCTCGGGCGACTGGCAGCTGGTGTGAAGAGGCGTCACCTAACTTGACGAACTGGCGCCAGTTCGTCAGGTAGTTGGTGAACCAGGTACTGGCATGAGGAGAGATTCCAACGGCTGTTGATTTTTGTGTTCGGAGTGAGTGGTCGACAAGGTCAAAAGCCTTGAATAGGTTGATGAAGATGGCACCAGTGAGAAAGTCTTTATCCATGGCAGATTTAACGTTGTCAGTAAACTTAATGAGGGTAGATGTGGTGATATAATCCTTACGGAAACCATGCTGGCAAGGGGTGAGGAGGTTGCAGGTAGTTCATCAGCTGTGAAGCAATGATTTTTTCAAGTAGCTTACTGAGGATGAGCAGAAGAGTGATGGACGGTATTGTGAGATGTTTTTGAGGTCATCCTTTTTGGGGACAGGGACTACCTTAGCAACTTTCCTTAGAGATAGGACAACAAATGTTGAGGGATAGGCTGAAGATGTGAGTGATGGAGATGGAGAGAAACTGAGACCCATGCTTAAGTAGCTTAGCCTTGATCCTATCTGGGCCAGGCACAGTGCCAAGAGGAAGGGAGTTAAGGGGGTGGTGGACTTGTTTTTTGGTAACTACTTTCAGGTGGGGCGGGGAATGAGGGTGGATGCATTGGGATTGAAGTTCTGGGCACAGGTGGTGCGGGCAGGGAAGGGGAGAAATCAGTGAACTGGGAGTTGAATGCATCTGCAATAATGAGTGGGTTGTTGCAATGTGCACCATTTATAATTATGTCCTTATGTGAGAAATTGGTAGGAGTACCCAGGCACCCTTTGATATGTCCCCAGAACCTTTTTGGATTGCCTGCAGAAGCGGTGAGTTTCTCCTCGCAAAAGGAGCTTTTGGCTGCAACTGTTGCTTTTATTGCATAGGTTTCGAATTGCATGATAGTTGAGCTAATCTTGTACTGCTGAAGAGGTTTTAAAGAAGGCCCAGCCTGTGTCTCTTTTTTTTTATAGTGAGAGAGAGGGTCGCTGTGTAGCCAGGGGGTGACAGACCCACAAACTCTCCTCTTTGTGACGGGAATTAATCTTTTCTGGAGGTGGGAAATGTGGGACTGGAAAATATCCAAGGCAAGGTTTACATCAGCGGAGGCTAGAATTGGGGACCAGTCGATGAGGGGGAGAGCTCAGCACTGAGGGTGAAGGGGTCATGGTAAGATAGGTTCCTTATGGTTAGGATCTTTGGGAGGACTTTTGGAATATGTGCCTTCCATAGAGATACCCTTGAAGAAGACTGGAGGTTGAGGTGTTCCAAAGAAAGAGGAGGCAAAGAGAAAAAGCTGCTTGACCAACTGTTGACCAAGGATGGAGGATAAAGAAGGAGCGAGAGTCAGAAGAATAGAGGGAATCAGAGGAGGGAGGAGAGGTAGTAAGGGAGAGGATAAAATACTGAGCACCCGTTCAACTGGCCCAGTGCTCAGATCACAGGAAATTAGTCACTATTAGTGGAGTTTGTCAGACCTTGCAAGTTTTAAGTTACTTTGGGTCAAAGAGCTTCATCTCAGATTTTTTTTTTTCATGTTATTAGCAATAGGATAGGAATCAGCGCATTTTTTTTTTGTTTACATTTTGCTTATCCCCAATATTACTGTACCTCTTGCTCCTCCTGCACATCAGTATCTGTCCTTGCCAGCCACTTCCTGTCAGTGCTCCTTGCATCAGCCCTCTGACTCCCCTTCAAAACTGCACCTCCAGACCCCATAAGAACCCCCCTTGTGGTAGAATCACGACACTCGCAGCATGTTAGGACAGTGGAAGTAGGTAGAATGAGGGTGATGTGCGTTGCCTTGCACAGATACCATCCGCATTACACGGCAGTTATGTCCCCCTCCCTATAGTAACTACCCATGTTGATGCCTGGCCTCAGAAGGAAGAGCTGATGCCACATGGTCACTCATGATGTCAAGGTCCTCTAGCAAACCACCACAGGAGGTGCTCATGTAGTGAAGTAAGTGAATCCTTTCCATCAGAATCTGGGGGTGCTGCCTCAGAGAAGAGAACCGGCACATTCTGACATATGATTGCGTAATGGCAATTATCCCGGCATGCACAGTCAGAACATAGATCCACTCTCCTTGGGGGCTCAACTCGGTGAAATCAAGTGTAGAAATGGAGTGCCACCTGTTACTGCTCCTCCAGTGCAACTCAGTGTGGGTGGGAGGGGGCCTCCCTAATTCAGTCTCTAAGTCTGGATTCAACAGTGCCAGAAGGTAAAACATTGTGTTTAATCACAAGTAGTCATTTTTTGATGTGGAACGCTATCTGCCAAAAACTTAGCAGCCTTCAACCACCAAATTCAATTAAAGTGAATCTCCAAGAAAGCCATTCTGATTGCGGGTCTTTGACAGGAGCACAATGGTTCTGAAAACAGCGATCCTGATCAAGTATATTGATGCACTGACATTTTATTTTTTTACTACTCAGATTTTATTGCTTTTAGGTAAAAAAAAAAACCAAAAAACATAAAATTACAACACAGATGGGGTCACATAAGAACGCAGTGGTGAACCACCAGCACAAATAGTTGATACACATTATACAATGGTGTGTGAAAATCCTGTAACCTCATTGGTCAAAACATGCCACATGACCGTGGGTAAATCCTGCATTACCCACGGCTGAGGAAATGCATTTATAAAACAACAAACACATTTTACACATGAGTCCATTGTATAATCGCAATAAGGCACTCCAGGGTGCAAGTTATTGGGGATTTACCAACTTCTTGTTTAGTTAAGTCACCGGGGTTGCACTCAGACACACCACAAGCGGTAAACCTCAATAACCCACACCCTGTTGTGCCTTACTGCTTAAATAACCAGACCCCTCAGTCTGGTGTATGAGGCATGGAGGAGTACACAAACTAATACAAACATATAAACATACGAAGAAGCCAGCAGAAGAAGGCCATCTGGTCTATCAAGTCTGCTCGTATTGCAGGGTCCACAGCTTGAGCTAATGTCTCTGCCCTCCTCCCTCCCCACAATCCTTACTTTCCCCATGCCTATCCCAGCTCTCTTAAAGCTGCCCACTGTCTTCAACGAGATAGTACAGATGCATTATATTATCCAAAAGGCCAGCCACACCAAAGACTAAGGCAACATATAAAAGGGATGACAGAAATAAAATAAACGTAGCAACTACTGCTGCTACTGCAACCTTTAAGCAGAATTGAAAAAGAAATAGGCCTTCAAACAGAGCATTAACAGTTTTGTGAACTTTGTGTTACTGTGTTCTGCTTTCCCTCAAAGAGGAAGCAGCTTTTCATGGGAGTCACAGAATGCACATCTAAACCAAAAGATTGCTGGTTCACTCAACAGCCACATTAATCCTGATACCGGAATGTCTCTAATTAAGTCCAATGAAATGATGCACTACCTCGGAGTCCTACAGACACCATAAGGCTAGCACCACTTTGCAGCTCCACCATGTCTTTTTAAATTGGGTTCTGCACTTAGCAAATTGAAAAAAACAAAACAAACAAAAAAACAGGCATTTCTTTCAATAACTGAACCATCAATGCTGATGAGGGGGCTGTGCAGGAAGAGCGAGGGGGCAGGTTTACTTGGACAGTTAGACCAGCTGCCCCACAGAAGACAACTGCACCTTACTCCACGCTGCTCAGACCAGTGATCAGACCACCACGAAGCCTGCACAAGATTCTACAAGTCCAGCAACAGCCTGACAGCCCTGTATATTATATCTAGCGACTGTCAATTGACTGTGGACACTTCTGTTAATATAGCACAGCTGATGAGAGGGCTCGGTGTCGAGTCAGTAGCTGTGCTGGAAGAGCGAGGGGGTGAGTTTACTTGGACATTTAAAAACCTGCGCTGCCCCAAGGCACGAGTGCTGTGGCGCAGGCGCAAGTGCAAGCACCACTCAGAAAAAATAAAATTTAGTATAGCAGGTGCTTGCATTGTTTTAAATGAATATAGTTCTAAAATACAATAGCATTAAAGTGCTTAAAGATTACTTTGCATAATGAAACTTGTAGCATTTGCTGCCTGCAAATCTTAAAGTTTAAGCTAACAGTCCGCTAAGAAGACTACCTGGAGCGATGAGCCTTTACAAATTTTATACTGCATATCGTATTTAAATTTGTATACATGCTGACTCCTTCACGTAATGCAAACAGTTTATATTATAAAGTATGTTTTCAGTAAATATAGATCCTCTAAGTTTAACTAACTTAAAACTTGAGTTATTACTTAATTAGGTTTTTGTGAATAAGAATTTTTTCAAGGATCTTATTTATTGTAAAACCTAGCGTTCTAGGGGATGATGCTTCTTTTTCTCTTCTGCTTGACTTCTGTTTTGCTTCTTGGTATCTTTTTAAAATACTAGAAAATTCTGTATAAAGATGGAAAGCACCTTGCTACAGCTCAGATAATTGCAAACTACAAGCTGGGAGGCAGAATAATATAAATATTTTGTTCAAGCCTGGAAAATACTAGCATGGAGTACTGATATTGTTGGGAGTGTTTGGGACATAATTTAGAGGCTTGATAGTATATGTAAAAGAGTGATCGCAATTCGGTCAGCAGGGCAGGCAATCCGGATTTCCCCTGTAGGTGCTATCCCATTGCCGCTAAGGTTTCTTTTAGGAGCAATTTCTCCAATGTCCCCATCCTATGTCGCCTGGTAGCTAAGTTGACTCCTCGACAGATCTCACAGGTTTTCACATTGTGAGAGAGGCCTAAGTAGCAGACACACACTTTGTGCGCGCTGTCCTTGTAGATTTTTCTCCGCAACTACAATACCAAAAAGTGCTGACGGTTCCTTTGGCTGCATACAGGCCATTAAAACTCACTATTAAAGTGATTACTATTTTTTATATAAGAAAAATAAAACAGCGGCTTTTTGCAGCTGAGTTTCCAAAGGCAGATCTGATGAGTCTGACTGATGGCAGGAAAAGAACTGAGGAGAGGAGGGGCTGCCCACATTTATGTAGATGACGGTGCAGGACGTTGTCGTGAGTGGCCCCAGACTTGCAAAGTTTCCATGTGGTTCTACCATTGAAGCACAGCACTATAACTGCCCTCGCCAAAGTCTCCAATGACTGGCAAAATGCTTTGGATACAAAAAAGCATATCTATGCCCTCTTTCTGGACCTTAGTAAGGCCTTTGATACCATGAATCACAGCCTTCTGCTTAACGTCCTGAACAGCTTTGGCCTAGACAATACTGCCCTAAAGTAGTCTGAATGTTCTCTCTCCAACAGACTGCAACAGATTAAAGCTCAAGGAGAACTGTCTCCACTTAAAACCCTTTCTCGGGGTGTGCCCCATCCTATTTGCTTTATACATAAACCATACTGAGTCTCACATATGCTCAGGCTACATACATCTATTCGCTGATGATACGGTTCTCTACACTATTAACTCATCCCTGGACATCGCTTACGACGAGCTACAACACGACTTTGTCACCTTCCAACACAATTTACTAAAGCATAAGCTACTGCTTAATGCAAAAAAAAAAAACAAGGCAATGATCTTATCTCCACTTGCCGCTCATAGCCAGGGGCCACCATCGAACCGCCTGATTTACACCCTATTAGGTGAACCTCTGGAAATAGTGGATAAGTTTAAGTACCTGGGTGTCTGGTTGGATAACCGGCTTAATTTTGCGGTACATCTGAATGAGCCATCAAAAAAGCTAAGACAATGTCTAGGTATCTTTTATCGCATAAGACACCTCCTCACATTAGAAGCCAGAAAGACACTGGTCCTTACAACTTTTATTCCTCTGCTCGATTATGCAGGCATTCTTTACAGCCCTGTTCAAATCAGACATTATGTAGATTAGATACCCTCTATCACCATGCCTTGCAGTTTACATAGAAACATAGAATTTGACGGTAGATAAGGACCGCTTGGCCCACCCAGTCTGCCCATTTCCCTGCCTACTGGATAAGCTGCAGATCCTAGTTAACCAGCAGCCTACTTCTTTCTATCCCCACCCCCTAGAATTGCCTTATGACTGTCCCATGCATGCTTGAATTCCACCACTGTTTTTGACTCCACGACCTCCTCCGGAAGGTCGATCCATGCATCCATAACCCTCTCTGTGAAAAATATACTCATAAATTACCTCTGAGCCACCCCTCTATCTTCAAATTGTGCCCTTGTTCTTGCACACCTCTTTTTGAAAGATGCTACCCTCTTGGACTTTGTTGATTCCCTTGAGGTACTTGAAAGTTTCTATCATGACCCCCTCTCCCTCCTTTCCTTGAGGCTATACATATTAAGCTCCTTAAGTCTCTCTTCATATGTCTTCCGTGCAGACCCTGCACCATTTTAGTTGCCCTCCTCTGGACAGCTTCCATCCTGTCTATGTCTTTGCGAAGACTGGGTCTCCAGAACTGCACACAGTACTCCAGATGGGGTCTGACCAGCTGTCTGTACAGAGGTATAATAACTTCCTGTTTTCTACTGGTGATGCCTCTCCCTATGCATCCCAGTATCCCCCCAGCCCTCCTTGCTGCCGTCTCACATTGCTTGCCCACCTTTAGGTCATCTGATATGACTACCCCAGGTCCCTTTCCATTTTTGTTGTTGTTAGTATCTCACCCCCATTGTGTACTCTTCCCTGGGTTTTTGTTTCCCAGGTGCATTACCTTGCACTTAGCATTGAATCTAAGCTGCCATACATCTGACCATTCCTCTAACCTTGCCAAGTCCCTTTTCATCCTTTCCACCCCACCTTGTGCATCAACTCTGTTACAGATCTTTGTGTCATCTGCAAAGAGACATACTTTTCCTTCCAGTCCCTCTGCAATGTCGCTTATAAAGACATTGAAGAGGACCGGTCCTAATACTGAACCCTGTGGTACCCCACTAGTAACCCCCCTTTCTTCAGAGTGGACTCCATTTACTATTACTCTCTGTGTATTATTCTCCAGCCAATTTTTTACCCAGGCTGTCATCTTGGGACCCACTCCCAGGCTAGCTAACTTGTATATTAATCTTTTGTGTGGGACTGTGTCAAATGCCTTGCTAAAGTCTAGGTAGGCCATGTCCACAGCCCCTCCCTGATCTATTACTTTGGTCACCCAGTCAAAGAAATCTATCAGATTTGTCTCACATGACCTTCCCGCTGTGAATCCATGCTGCCTTGGGTCCTGTGCCCCTCTGGCCTCTAGATATTCGACAATTCTTTCCTTCAGAAGTGATTCCATCATTTTCCCTACCACTGAGGTTAAACTGACAGGTCTGTAGTTTCCTGCTTCTGCCTTGCTCCCACTTTTGTGAAGGGGAATCACATCTGCCCTCCTCCAGTCCTCGGGTACCACCCCATCCTCCCATGATTTGTTAAACAGGGTAGTCAGTGGTGTCACTAATTCCACCCTTAGTTCTTTTAGAATTCTGGGATGAATCCCATCAGCCTCATTGCTTATTCCACCTTCAGTTTTAAGAGTTCTTTCAGAACCCTTTCTTCTGTAAATGGCTGGTATCAACTTCTGTATCCAGAGTGTTTCTACTGTTTGTTTTAGGTACCTCCCTCTTCCTTTGTAAATACCGAGCAAAATATTTGTTTAGTATCTCTGCCTTTTCACAGTCACCCTCTGCCCCCCTTATTGAGCCTCACTATCCCTCCCTTGGTCTTCCTTCGCTCCCTGATGTACCTATAAAGATTTTATCCCCTTCTTAACTGAGTTGGCTATCTTTTCCTCAGTTTGGGCCTTTGCTGTTCTGACTGCCTTCCCAGCTTTTTGCTTTAACTGATACAGTTCTCTGTCCTGCTCCTTCTGTGATTCCTTGTACTTCCTGAAAGAAAAATTACTCACCTTAGTAATGTTGTTTCTTTTAATGGAGTCTTGCTATATTATGACATATGCAGTATAACCCCAGGTTAGAACTGCTCGGAGGTGAAAGAGTTAACTTTCCATGCAGGGCATGGAATCTTGAGCTGAGCTCGGTGAACACTCTGTCTGTTGAAGCTCAAACTTAAACTGTCAGATCTTTATGAGCAAAAACTCACTAAGGTTCTGTGTGTGGAAGCCAGAACCTACACTAGCCACTGGCTACTAACTACAAAAACACATTTTGATCTTGATCCCAAAACAAAGACTCAAGTCAGGGATTCAAGAAAAGAAAAATAAGCATAACACCTAAGCACCCAAAGAAAGGGTGAAAATAAAGTGGGCATCTATGAAGTGCCAACATTGCACTGCCCACCCACATCCCAAAAAAGAGGTTCTGAGAGGGGCAGATTGGAGGTCATATATAGCAAGACTCATTAGAAGAAACAACATTACTAAGGTGAGTAATTTTTCTTCAAACAACATGAAGTCTTGCTATATTATGACATATGCAGACTACACAGCAGTACCTCCATGGAGGAGGGACAGAACCTACTTGGGAAATAGGCTCTGAAGCACAGCTGTGCCAAATCGAGCATCACTCCTAGCCTGGCTATCCAGGGAGTAATGCTTAGTAAAAGTGTGAACTGTTTTCCAGGTAGCTGCTTGACATATCTCTAGGATAGGGATGTCCCTGGCAGCAGCCAGAGACGCAGCTGTACCTCTGGTAGAGTGAGCCCTCAGGCCTGAGGGAGGAACCTTACCCAGTTTTTCATAGCAGAATTGGATACAAGAGACAATCCACCTGGCAATGGTTCTTTTAGTGGCAGGTTTCCCTTTACCAACCTCACCGTAAGTGAGGAACAATTGGAAGGATTCGAACCTGTGACCCTTGGTACATTCTATATAGTAACTAAGGGCTCTTTTGACATCTAAACTGTGCAATCTCCTCTCACCAGAGGAGGAATGGTCAGTGAAGTACACAGGAAGAGACATGGATTGATTAAGGTGGAAGTCTGAAACCACCTTAGGCAAAAACTTCCTGTTAGTCCTGAGGACCACCTTATCTCTATGAAAGGAGATAAAATCAGGCTCCACTGACAATGCTTGTAGCTCACTTATGTGCCTGGCAGAGGTGATGGCTACCAGAAACACAGTTTTCAAGTCAAGTACTAAGCTCTGCTGAAGACAATGGCTCAAAGGGGTTGCATAAGCTGAGCAATGCAAATATTAAGATCCCAAGCAGGGCAGGGTCCCTGAATGGAGGGTTGGTGTGAAGCAACCTTTAAAAACTTGGAGAACACAGGGTGAGCTGAAAAGAAGAGGGCTTACCTGCTGATAAGAAGACAGACACAGCTGCCAAGTGCACTTTTAGAGTAGCTGGTCTCAGGCCCAAGGAATTCAAATGCACCAAATAATCCAGGATCGTGGGCAGCCAGCAGATTCTGGGAAATATGCTTACCAGCACACCATATGGAAAATCTTTTCCATTTTGAATTATAAGTAGCCCTGGTGGAAGGCTTCCTAGAGGCCTTCAATATATCCAATACACCTTGGGAAAGGTGTAGGTCAGCAAACTCTAACTCTTCAAGAGCCATGCCTTGAGATTGAGAGATTTGAGGTTGGATACCAAACTCCTCTCCCTAGGCACAGGTTAACAGGTTGTGATTCCTGGGAAGACACAGGGGAGGTGGACTGCTAAGGACATGAGGAGGGTACCAGGGCTGCCTGGGCTAATCTGGAGCAATCAGGATCATCTTGCAGGGTTGAGATCTGATTCTGACTAGCACTGAAAAGGAGGAAGGAGAAAAGCATAGAGAAACTTCCTTTCCCAACTGAGTAGGAAGGCATCCAGAGGGACTGAGCCCAACACTGGGGGACTGCAGCAAAAAAGGGGAAGTTGGTGATTGTCTGGGGCTGCAAAGAGATCTATCTGCGGGGTGCCCCATCTGGCAAATACTACCTCCAGTACTAGGGGATCCAGTGCCCATTCGTGATGGCCCTGGGAAATCCTGCTGAGAGCATCCGCTAGGAAATTGTCCTTGCCTGGGAGGTGAACAGCCGTGAGGGAGGCGTTTAGAGGATAAGCCAGAGACCACAACTTCATTGCTTCGGTGCACATGGCCGTAGACCGAGTGCCCTCTTGCTTGTTGATGTACCACATTGTAGTGGTATTGTCTGTTCTGATCTGATCTGAATAGATGTGGAAAAAATCTGGAGTGCTAGAAAAACTGCTCTGAGTTCCAGCAAATTGATGTGGAGCAGAGATTCCTGAGGGGACCACAGCCTTTGGGTGGAAAGGTCGACCATGTGAGCTCCCCACCCCAAGAGGGATGCATCTGTAGTAAGGGTCAAGGAGTGAGACTGGGGAGTGAAGGGAACCCCCTGTCTCAGATTGCTCTGATCCTGCCACCACTGAAGGGCCTGGATCAGGGTTCGAGTCACTGGGATCAACTTGGTTAGAGGATCTGTCCTTTGAGACCAAAAAGGCTCTCAAATGGAACTGGATGTCCCTCATCTGAAATCTTGCTCCTGCACTACTGCTGTAGAAGCAGCCATGTGCCCCAGGAGCTGTAGAAAATGCCTTGCTGGTCGAGAGACCTGCAGGGTGAAAGAAGAGACCAGAGACCAAGGTCCTTGCTCTTTCCAGAGGGAGGAAGGCTCTGGCTTTTGTGTTCAGTTCTGCCTATGAAGGTGAGAAGCTGGACAGGCTCCAGAACTGACTTTGGAAGATTGAGAAGGAAACCTAGGGATGTCAACAGTTGCTGGGTTACTTGTAAGTGTAGTTTGACCTGTTCTGGAGACTGGCCTACAATGAGCCAGTCGTCCAGATAAGGAAAGATGGCAATCTTTTGCCTTCTTAAATGAGCAACTGCTACTACCAGGCATTTTGTGAACACCCTCGGGGCTGAGGTGAGGCCGAAGGGCATTGCTCTGAACTGGTAATGGCCTGAGGGCAGTTCAAATCTGAGGTACTTTCGATGGGAGCTTCTGATGAGAACATGGAAGTAGGCATCCTTGAGGTCCAGGGAGGCTAGCCAGTCCCCTGGCCTTAGAGAGGGTAAAATAATTCCCAGAGTCACCATTCTGAACTTTGGTTTTAAAAGGTGCTTGTTTAGATACCTGAGATCCAGGATGGGCCGCCATTCTCCTGTCTTTTTTGGGGTAAGGAAGTACCTGGAGTACAACCCTTTGCCCTGGTGTATGGGAGGCACCCTTTCCACAGCTCTGAGAGCCAGGAGGGAAGAAACTTCTGCTTCCAGGGCAAGTGCCGCTGATGGGTTTGCAGGTGGAAAGACCTGGCTCTCATCTTCGGAAATTTTTGAAGCTGAGAATCAGTCCCTGGCTTACTATTTCCAGGACCCACTTGTCTGATGTTAAAGACTTCCAGTCCTGGACAAAGTAAGCCAGCTTGCCCCCTACCGGTAGTGGAGAATCGGCCCTGGCCACCCCATCAGGGAGCCTGTTTTGCAGGGGCTTTGGGTTGAGGGGTAGAAGCAGGCTTACTAGAACCCCTTCTGCCCCTTCCTCTAAAGAACCCCCTCTGGGCATAAGCAGAAGAGGAGGCCTAGGCTTGGTGAAAAGGCCTGCCCCTGCCCCTGACATGCTGCCTTTGAGGAGTGGCTTGCCTTTCTTTGGCCTGTGCACTCCTATAGGTGGTCCTATACTCATCCATTTTCTTCATATAATTCTCTGTCTGCTCCCCAAACAGAGAATTGCCCACAACAGGAAAATCCATAGCCTTAGACTGAGTATCCCAGACAGGGCAGTACATCTGAGCCAGGCCATTCTGCAAAGAGACACAGATGTAGCCATGACTCTTGATGAAAGATCATTAGAGTCTACTGCAGCATGAAATAGCACCTTGGATGCCTCGATACCATCCGTGAGCCACCTGCTCCAGCTCCCTGGCAAGCTGGTCAGGGCCTGTTTTGCTAGGGCCAGGACAGTATCCCATCTGGATTTCTGGTACCTAGTGCTAAGCCATATAATTGCCTGTCTGAGTCCCAAAGATGCTGCCATGTACTGTTTCTTTGCCATGGCATCCATCCTCCTGGAATCCTTTTCAGGAGGGTGAGAGGCTAGAGGAATATTAGCCTTGTCACAGGCTGCAGCCTGCACTACCCCCACATGGCTGCACTGCTGGAAGAGGAACTCCGTATCAGAGCCTGATAAAGCATACCTCTTGTTCATCCTTTTATCCACAGGGAGGACAGAATGAGGAGTTTTCAGAATTTTTACTGTCTGTTTCCTAAAAGATTTTTGCAAGGGAATAGACAGTCTCCTAGACTCTGGAATATCCATTATTTCCACAAAATCAGGCTCTTCTTGATCATCAACAGCTTCTTCAACAGGGAGTTGCAGAGTCTCAGCAAATTTCTTGTAAAACAAAAAATGAGAAGGGGACTCAGATAGCCTGGGAGGGTAAACCCCTGAGGGTCTGTCTGGAGAGATGTCCGGTTCAATGGGCACATCCAGACTTTCAAAATCACACTCACTCTCCTCATACCCCTCCTTCCCTTCCTCCGGTTCATAAAAATCCTCAAAATCATAATCTTGAACCGGGGGAACCGTCCGAACAGAGTGCTTCCCTAATGTTGTCGGTTCGGACAGAACTGGGGAAAGAGACTGTACAATTTGAATAGCTTTGGCTATTTCCTCAGCGGTTGGAGAAAGAACTTTTGGCCCCAAACTGGCTGACTTTCTAGTCCTTTTAGTTGGAACCGGCTCCTCAGAGCTGGCTCTCCGTTTGGCCAAGGAAGTATCACCCTGGTCAGAGGGCACTCCCTCAGGTTCGGTTGGAACCGAACCGGGCTGGCCATCCGGGTCAGCGGACTTTTTGGCCTCCCTTTCCCTGAGCCTACCAACTCTCTTTTCCACGGTGGCAGCAGGAAAATTCTTACAAATCTGGCAGTCTGCATTGAGGTGGTCAAACCCCAGACAATATACACAAGTGGTGTGTGGGTCAGCCTTAGCAAAGGCTTCCCCACAGAGGCCACAGTGCTGAAACCGTGGGTCCGGTTTTTCTTTTGGGTTTCTCAGACATAGTGCCAGCCTAATCAAAACTTGCCCGTTAATGGCAATCCGCCAAACAAGACTCTCTTATCGGTTCCCAACCGTGTCACGGGTCGTGGAAAAAAAAGTAATAAAATCCGTTTTTTTAGAACCGATAAGAACCGGGAACCGCACTCTAAAGGACTAGAAAGTAATTTTATACCCAATCTGATCGGTTCAAACCGAACCGAAAAGACGTTTACAAGTTCCACACAGAAGAAATAAACAAAAGCCTATCTATTACTTACAATACCACAGACAGAGCTTGAACCGACGATTGCGGTTAAATTTCGGTAAAATAAACCGAGAATTACACTTTTAAACCGACAAACGAACCGAGCAGCAGGAGTAATCCTCCAGAGCGACTGTTCAGTGAGGCGGAGTAAAGAATCTGACAGTTTAAGTTTGAGCTTCAACAGACAGAGTGTTCAACCGAGCTCATGCTCAAGATTCCATGCCCTGCGTGGAAAGTTAACTCTTTCACCTCCGGAGCAGTTCTTACCTGGGGTTATACTGCATATGTCATAATATAGCAAGACTTCATGTTGTTTGAAGCTTTCTTTTTCTCTTGAACCTTCACTGCCACTTCCTTTGAGAACCATAGTGGTTTCTTACATCGTTTAGTTTCGTTTATTTGCTTCACACAAAGGCTTGTTACCTCTGTGATGGCAGTTTTTATTATTCCCCATTGTTCTTCCACCCCTCCTTCCTGCCTATTTGCTAGTGCATTCCTTAGGCACTCACCCATTTTGGCAAAGTCAGCCCTCCTAAAGTCCAGTACCTTTGCCTTTGTATGGCTTGACTCTATTGCTGTGTTTATTGTGAACCATACTGTTCGATGGTCGCTAGTTCCCAGATGGCTACCCACTTCTACATCTGTGATCCTCTCTTCATCTCCATTTGAGAGAACCAGGTCTAAGATTGCTCCCTCTCGAGTGGGCTCCAATACTAGTTGTCTAAGGCATGCCCACTGTAGGGAATCTAGAATAACCCCACTCTTCGAAGTGGCTGCTGCAACTGCACTCCAGTTAACATCTGGCATATTCAGATCGCCCATCAGCAATATCTCCCCTTTTTCTGCCTTACTAAGTATACTTTCTATCATTTCCTTGTCCATTTCCTCCCCCTGAGAAGGGGGTCTGTATACAACCCCTGTGCGGATTGTGGTGCCATTGCCGGTCTCCAAATTTACCTACAGTGCTTCTTCTCCTCCCTGTTTTCCCTTTTGCTCTGCTGCTTTGATTCCTTCCCTTATGTAAAGAGCTACTCCTCCTCCTCTATTACCCTCTCTGTCCCTCCTGTAGATAGTGTATCCTGGTATGTTTACGTCCCAGTCATGGTTTTGTGTGAACCATGTTTCTGTGGCTGCCACGATATCCAGATGTACCTCCTCCATCAAGGACACTAATTCAGGAAGTTTGTTACTCAGACTACGGGCATTGGTACTCATTGCTTTCCATTTTTTGATGGCTTTACCTTCAGTTGCAGCATCCCCCACTGACCTTTCTACCTTGGTCGTTTTCTCGTTTAGTACCCTGTTTTGTACGGAGAGGCTGGGATTTTCCTGCTGCTTATCAGTGCCTCCCCCCGTGACTAGTTTAAAAGCTTGCCAATGAAGCATTTAAACCGATTGCTCAAAAGACTTGTTCCCTTCCTGGACAGATGCAGACCATCCTGCCAGTATAGGCTGGTGTCCCTCCAGGTGGAACCCCAGTCGCCAATGAAGCCAAACCCCTGTGCTCCACACCATTTTTCAACCATTCATTAAACTGCATGGTGCAAAGTACCCTCGGCTCACTCATGCCATTGACAGGCAGCACCTCTGAGAAGGATACTGTGTGTGCTATTTGTCTTAGGCCCCTCCCCAGTTCTACAAAGTCCTTCTGCACTGCTCTAATCTCATGTTGAGCCAAGTCATTTGTCCCTAGGTGGACAATGACTTCCAGCTCAGACTCCCGTGCAGTTGTTCTCGTGATCCTGAGGATGCGCTTCCTGTCCCTCCAAGCCATGGCACCAGGCAGGCACCTTACTTCAGTTTTCCCTGCTCCCCCCAGTTCTATCCCCCTAATAATTGAGTCCCCCACCAGGAGCTGCTTCCTTTCCTTGTGGTGTCCTCTGCCTCCTTCCTGTGGGCCTCTCTTGAGACAGGTGTCCTCAGCCTCCTTAATCTCCTCTGTGGGTGCATCCATAGGGGAGCCGTGCTCCCCCAGAATGGTGTATGGATTGTGGAGTGGAACAACTGACTGGGTGTGCCTCTGTTCCACCATCCTCACCCTCCCTGAGCCCACTGTGGTCCTGGATATGCCCAGTCGTACCCACCCACCACTGCTTGCTCTACCAAAAGCTCGCCTGGCCATCTCTTACACCGAGGAGGCAAAAAAAAAATGCCTTCCTGTGGTTCCACAGGGCCTTAACCAATAAGCTACCAGGTTATATCTCTGCTCTCTCTGTACACGTAACAGGAGCGTATGGACTAAGAAGCACATCCTTTGTATCCTTCAAGGTGGCAAGAATGAGGTCCCAGTATTTTAAGGCTTCTATCAATTTCTCCTTCCCTTCCCTTTGGAACAACATGCAAAAGACACTAAGGTTCTCATCCCTGCCGGGTCCTCATACCTTTAAGCCGTCTATCACATGCATCCTGAAGGTCATATGTACCTGCCACAGGTGATTCTCCTACTGGCCTCCCTGCCCTGCTCGCCATTTACTTAACACTTACTTACAACTCCAGCACTTCTCTGCACATCTCCCTCTGTATACTCTTCTTACCTCCTGGCCTTACTATGTTCATGTCATCTCTCCCTCTAGTGTTGACATCCTCCTCCTGAAAACCCCCTTCCCCATCCTTCCCCACTACGGGTCAACCCTCCTGGTCGGTCCGTTCATGCCTTCTTGTTCTATTGTTAATATAATCATCTTACCACACCCTGTTACTTCTATTGCCTTGTTTAGTATCCGCCCCAGACGTTGGTGTACCTTTAATTTGTTAACAATCTGCACACTCTGTATTAGCTGATGATGTTTTTGCTATTTTTTTACTGTATGTATCAGCCTGTATTAAGTGTCCAATTGTATTATTCCTTGCTCTGTTCCCTTCTGCCAGGACCATCTTGAAAATGAGCTTGCTCAATGATGACTCTGCCTGGTTAAATAAAGTTTTGATTGATTGATTGATTGAAGTATAGTTCCAAAGGTGTGGCCTGATGAAAGAGATATCCTCAAAGAAGATCTTGTGATTGTCCCATGAGGCAAACAAGTCAACCTCTGGTATGCTCCATCTCCTGAAAAAGGTTTGAACCACCTTGCGGTCTAGTGACCACTCTTGGTTTCCATGACTTATCCTGCTTAGTGAATCTGCCAGAACATTGTCCTTTCCTGGTAGATGTACAGCAGTGATTTCTGTGTTTTGGGAGTATGCCAGATTCCAGATCCTCACTGACTCTGTCCAAAGTTTTGTGGCTCTGGTGCTATCTTGCTTTTTTAAGCAGTACACTGTGGCGGTATTGTCTGTTGTGACAAGAACTGACTGGTATTGGATCAGGTCTTGCTGTAGAAAACGAAGTACAGCCTTGAGCTCCAGCAGGTTCATGTGCTCCTGCTGCTCCTGTGGAGACCAGACTCCACTTACTGTGTGATCATCCAGATGCCCTCCCATCCTCGTTGGACGGAATCTACTGTCAGTGTTGTGGACACTTTTTGGAATGGAATTCCCTTCCCGAGATTGTCTACTTCCTTCCACTATTCCAGAGCACTGACCAGGCTTGCTTTGACTGATACTAGCTGAGTCAGTGGCTCTGATGATAAATGCCAGTGCATTCTTAAATGGTACTAAACATCACTCATTTGTAAATGAGCTCAGAGCATCACAACTGTTGCTGTGGACATGTGCCCTAGTAGCTGCAAGAAGTCCCCTGCTGGCCTTGGCTTACCTAGCTTGTAAAAGTTTGCACAGGATAACAGGCTTTCCACTCTTGCCTGTGGCAAGAATGCTGTTCCCTAAGTTGTGTCCAACTCTGTTCCTATTAAACCAGCACCTGGAGGAGTTCCAGCTGTGACTTTTTTGTGATGTTTAATAGAAAGCCCAGACTTTCCATGGTGTTTCTCACCAATGCAATGGAGAACACTGCCTCTAGTTTTGTCCTTCCGATCCTGTTACTAACCAGTCATCCAGGTAAGGATACATTGTTATCCCCTTCCTTCTCAGAAATGCAGCCACTGCTGTTATGTACTTTTGTGAACACCCTTGGGGCTGAAGTCAGGCCAAAAAGCAGTATGGCAAACCGATACTGTACTTTTCCTAATCTGAATATTAGGTATTTTTTTGTGGTAGTGTCTCGCAAGGATATGGAAGTATGCATCTTTCAGATTCAGTGATCCCAGTCATACCCCTTTCTGCAGGGATGGTACAACTATTCCCAGTGTTACCATTTTGATTTTTCCCTTTTTACGTGCCTGTTGAGGAATATAAAACCCAGAAGGAGCAGCCAGTCCCCAATTTTCTTTCTTGGGAGAAAGTACCTTGAGAAGAAGCATCTTCCTCACTGTGAGGAAGGGACCTTTTCTATGGCCTTCATCTTTAGCAATTTCTTTACCTCCAGCTGTAACAGGATTTTTCCCTGAAGTTGGAGTGCAGAGAAAACCTTTGGACTGTTAGTTTTGGAAAGATGGTAAATTTAAGGGCTAAACCCTGACTCACCACTTCCAGCACCGACTTGTCTCGGGTGATGGTTTTCCACTCCTGGAAGTAATGAGATAAGTAGCCTCCCACTAGTAGCGGGTTCTATGGCAGCCTGTACAGAGTCAAGTATTTTTTCTCGTGGTTCAGGAGCTGGTGCTTGCTTCTGCCTTACACCTTTCTGGCCTTTGCCTCTTGGGGCACCCATCTGAGGAGGCTACTCATAGTAGCAGTACGGCCTTTCACAGTAGGCCCTGCCCTTACCTCCCCTTCCACATGGCCTGAAGGAAGCAGAAGCTCCCTCTCCTGGGTGAAATCCATAAATATATATATACATATATGAAAAAATTACTCACCTTAGTAATGTTGTTTCTTCTAATGGAGTCTTGCTATATTATAGACATTAGCAGTTTGTTCCAGCTCTAGAACTGCCCCAGAGTGAAATGGTTAAAACCATTCCAAAATAGAATTTTGCGCAGAGCAGCTCTATCTGTGTCATTTCAAACTTGAACTGTCAGATCTTTACGAGCCAAACTCACTAAGGTCTGTGTGAAGCTGTAACCTACACTAGCCAAATGGCTACCTAAGTAATAACAACCATTGATGGTCCCAACACCCAAGACTCAAGTCAGGGGACCAGAAATACTAACACCATTCTAATAATATGAAAATGGAACATAAGTATAATAAAAGCACACACATGTACATACACACACCCCCAAAGTCCCAAAGGGACAAAATGCCTAACAGGACATAAGTAGTGCCTATACTAAGTTGCCGCACCCCACCAAGTAGTGGTTCTGAGAGGGGCAGGTTGGGGAGGTCTATAATATAGCAAGACTCCATTAGAAGAAACAACATTACTAAGGTGAGTAATTTTTCTTCAAACAACATGAAGTCTTGCTATATTATAGACATTAGCAGAATATAGCAGTACCTCCATGGAGGAGGGGCAGAACCTACTTAGGAATAGGCTCTGAAGAACAGCTGTGCCAAACCCGAGCATCTCTCCTGGCCTGGACATCCAGGGAGTAATGCTTGGTAAAAGTGTAAACCGTTTTCCAAGTAGCAGCCTGGCAAATCTCTAATAAAGGGATGTCTCTGGCAGCAGCTCGAGGCGCTCTGTACCCTGGTAGAATGAGCCCTCAAACCCGGGGGCTCGCCCACTCTTCTGATAACAAAATTGGATACAAGAGACAATCCACCTGGCTATTGATCTCTTAGTGGCAGGTTTGCCTTTCCCAACTTCACCATAGGTAAGGAAAAGTTGGAGGGATTCAACCTGTGACCTTTGCACGCCTATATAATAACTAACAGCTCTTAACATCCAGGTTGTGCAACCTCCTCTCACCAAGAGGAGTGATCAGTGAAAATACTGGAAGGGAGATAGATTGATTAAGATGGAAATCTGAAACCACCTTAGGCAAAACTTCCTATTAGTCCTAAGGACTACCTTATCCCTGTGGAAAGAAATAAAGTCAGTCTCCACTGACAAGGCTTGCAATTCACTTATGCCTGGGAAGAAGTGATAGCCACTGAAAACAGTTTTCCAAGTTAGTACTTAAGCTCTGCAGAAGACAGAGGTTCAAAAGGGGTTGCATTAACTGGGCAATGCAAACATTAAGGTCCCAAGCAGGGCCGGTTCCCAAAAGGAGGATTAGTATGGAGTAATCCTTAAAAACTTGGAAAACACAAGATGAGAGGAAAGAGGGAATGACTTTCCTGTTGACTGACAAAAGCAGACACAGCTGCCAAATGAACTCTCAGGGTAGCTGGTCTGAGACCCAAGGAATTAAGTGTACCATGTAATCTAACAAAATGGGCAATTCAGCAGATTCTGGGAAATATTTTCCCAGCACACCAAATGGAAAACCTTTTCCATTTAGAACTATAAGTAGCTCCTAGTGGAAGGCTTTCTGGAAGCCTTTAGGATCTCAAGAACACCCTGAGAGGGTGTAAATCAGCAATCTCTAACTCCTCAAGAGCCAGGCCTTGAGGTTGAGGGATTTGAGGTCCGGATACCAAACCCTTCCCTGGGCACAAGTCAACAGATTGTGATTCCTGAGGAGGCACAGGGGAAGATGGACTGTCAGAGACAGAAGGAGGGTACCAGGGCTGCCTGGCCTAATCTGGGCAATCAGAATCACCCTGCAAGGCTGAGATCTGATTTGACTAGTACTTTGAATAGGAGAGGAAAGGGGAAAGCATAGAGGAACTTCCTCCCAATCCAGAAGAAGGGCATCCAGGGAACTGAGCCCAGCACTGGAGGCCTGCAACAGAACAGAGGAAGTTTGTGATTGTCTGGGGCTGCAAAAGATCTATTTGAGGATGCCCCACCTGGCAAAAACTATCCCCAGCACTTGAGGATCCAGGGACCATTCGTGATGGCCCTGGGAAATCCTGCTGAGGGCATCCGCTAGGACATTGTCCTTCCCTGGAAGATGAACTGCTATGAGGGAAGTGTTCAGGGAATAGGTCAGAGACCACAACTTCATTGCCTCGGTGCACAAGGCCGAAGACCGAGTGCCCCCTGTTTGTTGATGTACCACATTGTTGTGGTGTTGTCTGTTCTGACTTGTATCACCTTGTCGTGGACAGATGCAGAAAAAGCTTGAAGAGCTAAAAAGACAGCTCTGAGTTCCAGCAAACTGATGTGGAGCAGAGATTCTGGGGACCAAACTCCCTGAGGTGGAAAGGTCACCATGTGGGCTCCCCAACCCAGAAGGGAAGCATCTGTAGTGAGAGTCAAGTCGTGAGAAGGGGAAATGAAGGGGAACCCCGCTCTTAAATTGCTCTGATCCTGCCACCACTGGAGAGCTAGGATCAAGGTTCAAGTCACTGGGACCAACTTGGAAAGGGGTCTCTTCTCTGAGACCAAAAGGTTCTCAAGTGAAACTGAATGTCTCTCATCTGAAATCTGGCGCCCTGCACAACAGCTGTGGATGCAGCCATGTGCCCCAGGAGCTGCAGAAAGTGTCTTGCTGGTCGAGACCTGCAGAGTGAAGGAAGAGGCCAGAGCCACTAAATTCTCTTTCCCTTTCTGGGGAAGAGAATCTGGCTAGCTTTGTGTCCAATTCTGCCCCTATAAAGGTGAGTACCTGGACTGGTTCCAGAACCGACTTTGGTAGGTTTTACAGAAAACCCAGGGAGGTGAGAAGCTGCTGGGTAACCTGCAGGTGAGATTTTACCTGTTCTGGGGACTGGCCTACAATGAGCCAGTCGTCTAGATAGGGAAAACAGCAATCCTCTGCCTCCTTAAGTGGGCCACTGCCACTGCTAGACACTTTGTGAATACCCTTGGAGCAGAGGTAGGTCGAAGGGCATTGCTTTGAACTGGTAATGACCTGAGGGCAGTTCGAATCTGAGGTACTTTCGATGGGATCTTCTGATTAGGACATGGAAATAGGCATCCTTGAGGTCCAGGGAGGCTAGCCAGTCCCCTGGCCTTAGGAAAGTAAAATCATTGCCAGAGTTACCATTTTGAACTTTGGTTTCAAAAGATGCTTGTTCAGATATCTGAGATCTAAAATGGGCCGCCATTCTCCTGTCTTTTTTGGGGTAAGGAAGTATCTGGAATACAGACCCCTGCCCTGATGCAGGGGAGGAACCCTTTCTACTGCTCTGAGAGCTAACAGGGATGAAACCTCTGTTTATTTATTTATTTATTTATTATTAGCTTTTGTTGACCGGGTAAGTGCACTAGACAAATCCTGCCTATTTTCAGGCACGACCCGGGGGAAGGGGATACAGATGAATGCCAACTGACCTTGAACCAGATTAAGCTGTTTCCAGAGCGAGGGTCTCTGAAGCACTTGCAGGTAGAAAAAGTCTGCTTCTCAACTTGGGAAACTTTTTGAAGCTGAGAACCAGACCCTGGCTTACTACTTCCAGAACCCACTTGTCTGAGGTTAAAGAAGCCCAATTCTGACTGAAGTAAGCCAGCCTGCCCCCCACTAGTACAGGAGAATCGGCCCTGGGCACACCATCAGGGTGCCTGTTTCGCAGGAGCTTTAGGCTGGGGGGTGGGAGCAGGTCTGCCCACCTCGTCTGCCCTGCCTCTGAAGAAGCCCCTCTGAGCATAGGCAGGAGGCCTGAGTCTGGTAGAAAGGCCTGTGAAAGGCCTACCCCTACCCCTGGGGGCATGCCTTTGAGGAGTGGCTTGCCGCCCTAGCCTGGGCACTCTTGTAAGTAGTCCTACATTCATCCATCTTCTTCATGTAATTCTCTGTCTGCTCTCCAAACAGAGAATTTCCCACCACAGGAAAATCCATAGCCTTAGTCTGGGTATCTGTGACAAACTAGTACACCTGAGCCAGGCTAACCTACTGAAAAGCTACAGATGTAGCCATGACCCTAGAGGAAACATCATTAACATCCACAGCAGCATGAAACTGAACCTTAGAGGCTTCAATGCCATCAGCAGCCACCTGTTCTAGTTCACTAGCCGCTGGCCATGGGCCTGCTTGGCCAATTGCAAAACAGTATCCCATCTAGATTTCTGATACCTAGCTACAAGCCATATAATTTGCTTGCCTGAGTCACAGAGAGGCTGCCATATACTGTTTTTTGCCATGGCATCAATCTTCCTGGAACCTTTGTCAGGAGGATGTGAAGCCAAGGAATATTAGCTTTATCACAGGCAGCAGCCTGAACTACTCAACATGACTGCATTGCTGAGAAAGGAATTCTGTATCAGGGCCTGACAATGTATACCTTCTGTCCATCTTTTATCTACAGGAGGCACAGAATTAGGAGCTTTAAAATTTTAATTGTTTGTTTCCTAAAAGACTTATGTAAAGGAATAGACAATCTCCTAGACTCTGGAATATCCATCATTTCTACAAAATCAGGCTCCTCTTGCTCATCCACAGCCTCTTCTAAAGGAAGCTGGAGGGTTTCAGCAACTTTTTTATAAAACATAAAATGAGATGGGGACTCATACAGCATAGGGGGAGATTCTAAAGGTCTGTCTGGGGAGATGTCCGGTTCAATGGGCACACCCAGACCTTCCCAGCCACATTCATACTGTTCATAATCCTCCTCCCCCTCCTCTGGTTCATAAAATTCCTCAATATCATAATCCTGAACCACTGGGACGGACGAACCAACCTTTTACCAGATAGTGGTGGTTCGGACGGACCTGAGACAGTGACTGGACAATGTGTATGGCTTTGCTATCTCTGCAGCAGCTGGAGAAGGAATTTTGGACTCCAGACCTGCTGATTTTCTTGTTTTTACTGGAATTGGTTCCTCAGAACCAGCTTTTCTTTTGCCCGAGGAAGTCTGGCCCTGGTCAGAGGGCACTCCCTCTGGTTCAGTTGGCACCGAACCGGACTGGCCATCCGGGTCAGTGGACTTTTTGGCCTCTCGTTCCCTGAGCCTGCCCAATCTTTTTTCCAGGGTGGCTGCAGGGAAATTCTTACATACCTGGCAGTCTGACTGGAGGTGGTCAAACCCCAGACAATAAACACAGGTGGTGTGTGGATCAGCCTTGGCAAAGACTTCTCACAAACATCACAGTGTTGAAACCCAGTGGGCCCGGTTTTCTCTCGGGTTTTCTCAGACACCAATGCCAGCCTAACCAAAAACTTGCCCTTTAACGCAGTGCCAGGTAAGACCCTTATCGGTTCCTAACCGTGTCACGGGTATTGGAAAAAAACGTAATAAATCCGTTTTTTTTAGAACCGATAAGAACCGGGAACCGCACTCTAAAATAGTAACTTTTAGTTTTAAATGAGTTTTAAACCCGCTGATCGGTTCAAAACCGAACCGATAACTTACAAGTTCCACACAGACAAAACCTTCATTTACTTACGGTTACCACAGATAGAGCTTGAACCGAACGGTTTTACGGTTAAAATAAAACTATTCTTGGTCAAATCCAACCGAGAAAACACTTTTTAAACCGAGAAATGAACCGAGCAGAAGGAGAAATCTCCGGAGCGACTGTTCACTGAGGCGGAGTAAAGAATCTGACAGTTCAAGTTTGAAATGACACAGATAGAGCTGCTCTCGTGCCAAAATTCTATTTTGGAATGGTTTTAACCATTTCACTCCGGGGCAGTTCTAGAGCTGGAACAAACTGCTAATGTCTATAATATAGCAAGACTTCATGTTGTTTGAAATATATTTTGTTCATCAACCTATTTCGTGAAGGCTTCTGTTTTATCCCCAAAGAGGAAGGGTCCCTCGAATCGGATTTCCATGGTCTTTGTTTTTGTGTCCTCTGACTAGATGGTTGCCCTGAGCCAGGCAAACATCCTCAGACCTATTCATCTGCTAGTACCCTTGAGGCAGTGTCACCTGCATCTGCTTCCATGTGAAACTGATACTTGGTGACTTCCAGTGCATCTTCTGCAATTTCTGCAAGATCACCGCCAATTCTACCTCCCACCTTTTCATTGAAGGCATGCACGGTATCCAAAGGGCTTTTCAGTACTGTGTAGTATATGCCATATAAGAAAAAATTACTCGCCATAGTAATGTTGTTTCTTCTTAAGGGATCCATCCCTCACTATGTTTACACTTTATGCAGTCATCTTGCCCAACAGGGACGCCCAAAGACAGAACCTATGTAAATTTCAGAATTTGGCATGTAGGTTCAAACTCTGCATTCATGCTCCACTCTGGCCATTGCTCAGATCTGTTTCCAAGCCAGAGAGGAACAGTGGCTAGTGAAACTAGCTAAAAGGCTACCAAAAAGTTTTGAAAATTTTTCAAACAATTTTAAAAAACACCAAACAAACTGAAAGCAGACTTGAGAAACTTTTTTCATATAAACCAAAACAATGAATTTACAATTGTAGCAACTGCAACAGTAATGCTCAAGAAACCTCAATGAAAAAGAACGGATTCCTGTGTGAACCTATTTCAAATTCTGGCAGGGAAGGGAATGTAAACATGGTAAGGGACCCTTAAGAAGAAACATTATGCCGGTAATTTTTTCTTCTAACCCCAGGAATCCCTCACTTAAATGTTTACACTTTATGCAGACTCTGTAGCAGTACAGTGGGAGGCAGGGTCCAGAAACTAGTTAGGAAGAAGGTTCTGCAAGACAGCACTTCCAAACAGGGGTGTAGCCAGGAATTTCAGATCTGCACACCAAGTGGACTCACTGCTACCCCACCCCCCTTGTTAGGATGAGCTACCCCCCCCCACCGGGGTGTAGCCAGACAATATACAAATGCACACCAGGACCGTGTTTGTTGCCTCATTTGGCACAATAAATACAACTTTTGTATCTCATGACAATGGTTGTTGCCATGCATGGGTAAATACAAATGACAAGCATTGTTCCCTAAGACACCCACATACCAGCCCAGAGCCTGTAAAGTTGTATTGTCCTTGGGATGCAAAGAGAGTATTAGTGACCAGTCCTTCTAGTTTTGACTCCTATGAAGAAAATTACAGAAAGGTTCAGTATTTTCTTTGTTAGTTTTCATGGAAAAGGGAAGCAGTTCAGAGCCTATTTGCTATCCCCCTTAAATAAAATTGCACACCATGGAGTGCTTGGAGTATGCCTGCCTATACCCATGCTTCCAAACTGGCATCCCTTCTGGACTGTATGTCCAAGCAGTAGTGCTTTGTGAAGTTGTGTACTATTTTCTAGATAGCTACTTTGCAAATATCTAACAACGGGATGCCCCTTCAGGATGCCAAAGAGGCAGAGGTATCTTGAATATTTTTCTTTTTTCAAGTGTTTTTTCAAGAATCTGAGGTCTAAAATGGGTCACCACTCCCCACTTTTCTTGTGGGTCAGGAAATATCTCAAGAATAGGCCCCTGACCCACTGGGAAGTAGGGACTTTTTCTACAGCTTTTGATATTAGCAGTTTTTTTTTACTTCCAGATGCAGCAGACTTTTTATGTGGAAGAGTGCGCTGGAAAACGTCTGTGTTTCTGCATGTTTGGAAAGTGTTTGAAGCACAGACATAACCCCGGCCCACTGCCTCCAGTACCCACTTGTCTATGGTAATGTTTGCCCATTCCTGGAAGCAGTGTGCCAGTCTTCCTCCCATTGGCAATGGTTCGGCAACCTCGGCAAAATTATTAGGGGTTTTGTTTCAGCTGGGGCTTAGGTGCTGAAGCTGCAGCAATACGCCTGAAAGCCCTTTTACCCCTTCCCCTATAGTAACGCTTTGTTACTGGTACTCATAGGGGGCGTCAGAGACATAGGCTTTTGTGTACCACCCCGTCTCTGCCTCCCCTTCCCTATGACCTGAAGAAGGTAGCGGCCTTTTCCTTTTGATTATTACTTTTGATAGTGGTTTTGTATTCATCCACTTTTTTCATGTAGGCCTCTATTTTGTCACCACATAATGACTCTCCTTCAAAGGAGACCTCCATGGCCTTGTTTCTAGTATCCTGGGAAAGGATTTTATTTCCAATTCTCTTTGTGTGCCTGGTATGGGTGGGGGATTTACCCCCTCCTGGCGCCTGGACCTTGCACCTGCCCCCACCCCCAAGTCTGCCTCGGACTGGAGAGGACCGTAGCTTGCCCTCTGCAGCAGGGCTCCTCCTGGGAGGGAGGGGGAGAGACCGAGATATACCAGAGGCCCCAACTGAAGCTAGCGCCTGGGGTGTCATTTGGGTGGAGGTCCGGTGTGTCACGGTGCACTGGCACAGGGGATTTTCCTTGTTAGATCCCCAGAGGCGTAGCCATGGAATGACGTCAGCGCAGGTCAGGTGCGCTCCCGGCCTACAGACGTCCGCGGTTCCCTCCCCACTGAAAGTGGCTCTGGCAGTTGCACACCCAGCCTCCCCTGGGAGTCGCTGACTTGCCGGGGAACCACAACCCTCCATCCCCGGAGAGCTGTCCTTGGGATGCTGATCCTTCCTCCCCCCGGCAGACCCTCTGACACCCTGCATTCAGTTCTGAACGTGGGTCGTCGGCGCTGCATGCAATAATGCTACAGCTGTGCCAGTGGGCCGGCCCTATCCTGGGAAAGGATATTACTCCTCAGCCAGGAAAATCTTCTTAAGGACACTGCATGAGCCAAAACTCTGGCAGTTGTGTCACCGGTGTCCACTGCAGTGTGGAGATATTTTGTGGCAGCCAGGGCTGATCTTGCTGTAGCAATCAGATCCTGTGCCAAACCATCTTCTTCTCTTTCCGCCAGTGCCAGAACTGTGTTCCAAAGTGTTTTCTGGAACTGTGCTATACGTATTGAATAAGCTGCCTGCCAGATAAGCAGGGAAGCTGTTGTATAAAACAAAAGTTATTTTTGCCAGCACCAGTTAGTCCAACCTTTTCTTGACTTACCAAAGTAAGCCTTGCCTCAAAGGAGATATCACAGCTTTAAGAAATGTGCTATAAATGCACAAACAGGAAGCCAGAAACCAAAAAATGTGGTACTTCCCTGATTAAGCGCTAGGTGGCGCGAAATGCGCTAGGATACCATCTTGTATTGCTGTAGGAGGGGGCAGCGTACAGGGATGTGGAAGCCTTGTGCATAAATACATTTTAACTTTGGTAGCACATTTTTTTGGTTTCTGGCTTCCCTGTTTGTGCATTTATAGCACATTTCTTAAAGTGTATGGTCTCCTTGGAGGTGCAATATTTACTTTGGTGTTCAAGAAATGCTTTGGACTAACTGGTGCTGGCAAAAATAACTTTTGTTTTCCACTTGTTGGTAAGCTGAACACAGGACCCAGGTACAGGCCACGATACTTGTTTACTCATCAAGCTGTTGTATAAACCTTCTTTGCCATAGTATGTAATTTTTTTTTTTTTACAGTCTTTCTCAGGGGGCTGCGCAGATAGAGTGATTTTTGCTCTCTCACGAGCAGCAGCTTGGACTACCCCATGATGATCTGGGTGGGAGTACAGATATTCCACTCCCTGACTGTCCACCTGATATTTTCTCTTATTTTTTTTGTTGACAGCTGCAGCTGAAGTGGGTGCAGTCATGACTTTTGCTATGGCCTTTTTAAGAGGTTGTAGTATGGGAAGTATCATCCCTTCTTGGTGGAGCTACTCCAGCATGTCCATATATTCAGCATCCTCTTCATTGTCCTCTGTTTCTAGTGGGGGGGGATGTTGAGGATATCAACCATTTGTCTGACAAATGAGGAAAAAGAGTGGTCCTCAGTTTGCCTTTGAGGAAGTACAAAATCTTGTTCAGGTGTGCCCTCTAACTCCATGGGGTCACCTTTCTCCACATGTACATAATAGTATTCCTCCTCCTCCTCCACAGGCAGATAGGTTGGAGCCTGAGCCTGTGGGGGTGGGGTGGCAGGTATTTCATTGAAATTTCTCATGGTCTGGACTGACTGGAAAACTTTCCACATTTTTGACGTCTTATGGTGAGGGCATGTTTTTCTGTGCCATCTGCCTGCTCCCTTCTCCATGAAAGAGAAGTGGCAGTGGTATTATTTTCTTTCAATTTCTATTCGACAGACACCATTTCTAGTACCTGCTCTAAGGCTCTTATTTTTATTTTTTGTCATCACTGGATTCAAGGTTCCCCTTTTGGACACCCTGATATCTAAACCATCTGTACCAAGCCTTTCTGAGGCTTGCAGTTTTTTCTTTTTTCTTGCCACCTTTTACATTATTTTCTGCTGTACACGAGGAGATGGACCCTTCAGATGTGTGCTTTCCATCATTGTGGGGACCACCCTCAGAGCCTGTTTTATTATTTTTAGGTGACACAGAGGCAAACTGAGAAGGCATACTTCTTTTTGAAATGTTTACCCTTTTAAATGAGGTTTTTCGGCAAAAAAAAAAATACAACAATTTATAAAGTCATGTTGTGGACCTAAACACTTTAAACAAAGCATGTGACAGTCTGCCCTTGCCAGGAGCTGAAAATTTCTACAGTTTTTTGATGGACTACAACATCTCTCTGACATACCAATTAGAGAGAACCCTGAAATAATCAAAAAGACCCCCCCCCAAAAAAAAAGGCTCTTGTACTAAAGAAACTGTGACAAAGTTCAAATTGCAGCTCCTGAAACAGGAACCGATTAATTAAGGTGAAACGGCACAGACAGAAACAGAATGTGAGAACACTTCGTTGTCTGTGAATAGGATAGTAAACCATAGCATTTAGCAAACGGAAGGTGGTTTACTAATCAAAATAGTCACAGTAGCCAAGTAGGATATTCTCTGGTTCCTGGGAATCAAAACAAAACTGGAGAAACCTAGATTATGGAAAAAAACCTAGCTAAAGCACAGAGTAATTCAGAAAAAAATAACTACACCTTTATTTTTTAATAGAACTACAAAAGAAGAACAGACTGGAGAACCAGCCGTTACCGGAGTTCACTACAGGGTGACTGCTCGCTTCAGCCGAAGAAACATATCTGAATAACAGCCAGAGTGGAGCACGAATGCAGAGTTTGAACATACATTCCAAATTCTAAAATTTGCATAGGTTCTGTCTCCTGGGTGTCACTCTCAGCCAAGATGACTGCATAAAACGTAAACAATTACGTGAGGGATTCCTGGGGTTAGAAGCAGCGTGCATTAACTGCATGGTGGCTGAAGTGTATACTTTCCCAGCCATATAATCCAGCTTTCTGGAATCCTTTTCTGGAGACATGGAAGCTACTAATGCTTTAGATCTTTTCATATGCAGCTGCCTGCATGACTCTCTCATGATCAGGGTGGGAATACTTCAATCTACCCCCGCTTCCCTATGCCAGGGGCTGAGTCTAGATGCTCCAAAATCTTGCTAGTGGCTTCTGAAGGATTCGTGAATGGGTACTGTGAGCCTTTTAGATGAGGTCAGTCCCAGCATGCTCATAAATTCTGCCACCTCAATATCCTCTTCTGTCTCTGTGAAAGGGATATCCAAAGTGTCAACCATATGCCTTACAAAAGTGGAATATGAGGAAAAATCCTCATTCACTCTTGGTGGGGAACCAAAATCCTATTCAGGGGATACTTCAGGTTCAGTGGGTTCACCCTTTATCTTCCAGCACAGGTTCAGAGAATGCTAGATGGTGAGGGGGCATAGATGCAAGGTTTCCCATGGCCTATGAAGACTTGAAGAATTGCCATATTTTTGCATTGTCCTTTGTTGCGGGCATAGCTCTCTGTTGTAATACTGGCTCTTGGTCCCTTTTGGAAGCAGCAGCCAAATGCTATTTTTTTTTTCCTTAGCTAGTGTTGATGGCACTAGAGCATCTGTAGCTTTTTCTGTTACCATCCTTAGCATCAGGGATCCCCCTATTGGGCACCCTGTGCGCTTTCTCCGAGTTGGATGACGGCTTGGCAGTTTTATCTGTCTCTTTGATCAGACACTGCTGATTTTTTGTCATCTTAGGTTTACTTTGAGGAGAGGTACTTGAAGATGCATGCTTTCTACCATCTGAGGTACTTCCCTATATTTTTCTTTTAGGAGCACTGTTAGGTAACTCAGCGGCAGATTGTGACTCTCTGGGTTTTGCCCTTTTCTTTTGAGTTTTGGGGCAACATTTTACACAAATCACAATTGAAACAGACGTGGTCAGGGTCCAAACAATCAAAGCACAGATTGTGGGGGTCTGCCTCGCCAAGGTCTTGTGAAAGGATTCACAATTTTGAAATCCTGTACGTCCGGTCCTTTTCTTAGGCTTTTCAGTCATACCAATCAACTGAAAAAAGCCAAAAAGTAGCAATGGTTCCTTGAACAAAATTTGTAAACGGCTAAATAAAAATTGAAAAATAAGTAGTTATTTCTATATTTTAAACAGCAACAATTGTTACCGCATTAAAGCGGGAAATGCAAAATGTATTTTTTCTCCAGTTCCAGGGAACAGGAGAAAACTGCTAAAATATCTAACGCAAATATCAAGAATTAAATAGGAAAAAATGAAAGGAGTTTTTTTTATAAATAAAATAAAGGGCTTAGCTGTTGGGCTTGAAGAGGGCTCAGAGGCAAGTATTCTCTTCAGCGGAGTAAACAAATCTGACATTAGAACACTAAAGGAAGCATCACCAAGCAACAGCATTTTAATGGAGTTCTGATTCCACAGCACCATTTTAATCTCTGAGGCAACATCTCAGAGTGGAAATGATTCGGTTTTTGTATGGCATCACCATTTGACTCATGTTGTTAGAACCCAGATGACTACTATTGGAAATTACTAACACATTTAGAGTACAGCATATGATTAGAACTTGTTGTGTATGGAAATCCATACAAGCTCAAATGCTGTAACACAGTTTAAAGGTAATAGAAAAGCTTTTTTTTTTTAAATACATTTTTATTAAGCACTTCATAATATTACATTCAATCATATCATTTTTCAGACTTAAAATTTCCAAAAAAATAACAGGAAAAGAAAGAAAAAAATCACTCTTACAATACTTAAAAAAATTGTATACAATTATCCACTAATAAATGATTAAAAAAAAAAAAAGAGTACATGATTCTGCTAATAAAAAGGTATTTTTTAACAAAAATAAATAAAGGGACGGTGGGAAGAGAAAAGGAGAAAGGGAAATAAGTCTGTATAGCTCAGAAAGAAAAAATGTAAAGTATTTAAGATAGATGAAAAGATGCTGATCTTATTCATTACAAATTTTGTGTAATGAATTTTGTTAGGTCTCCCCATTTTATTTTTTCAAATTTATCTCTTTTTTCGTTAATCCCATGTGCTATTTTCTCAAGTCTTACCATTTCAAGAAGCTCTGTCTTGCATTCTTGAACTGTAGGAGGGTCATTCTCTATCCATATTCCGAGTATAATAATTTTTAGCAGTCATAGGTCCTTTTCTTTTTGGACCTTCACAATCGCAAAAATGGTGTACTGCTGTGTGGTTGGTTGCTGTAGTGACAGCCACAAAGTCGAGTGTTGCGAGTTGTCCTTTCACACGTTCCCCCGTGATGACCGACTATCATCAGTGTGGGCAGCACGGATCAAGCAAGACAATCTGCCTGATATACAGAGCCACAATACTGTTGTGTACTCTTTGCATTTCTCATGCAGAAAGCTACAAGCGCAATTTAAAGGTAATGCAGAGAGCTCCGGAAATGTCCAGCTACGTGTGTCTATTTGGTGGACACAGCTTTTCAATGGCTTTGTAAAAATCACACAGTGCACAGTTAAGAGCTCACTACCCACTCTTTTCTTGTCCTGTTTCAGGTATTGTACCTCAGCTGTTCATTCACCTTTCAGTTGTTAGTATTGCCAAGGGAGCACTGCAAACACTAGTAGATTTATTGACACCACATTCCAGTTTTTGGTCGTTCCCTGCGCTGTACTAACGTCTGATTTATGTTTGTATAACCTACATCCCCATACAACAAGAAAGCATCAGGAAGTGTCATACTTAGTCGAACTACAGTGACCGTCCTATTTCTTTGCATGGTACTGCTTCACCGCAGTTCTTACTTGCCACCTGCCTGTGTTTGTATGTTGACTGTTGCCATGACAACTGCAAGGCAACCGTGAATGACAACAGATGAAACATAAAATATGCATCAATATGCAATATACGAATGCTGATTTCTAACAAACAGCACACAGTATGGCTCAAAACAAGTAGCTGTCAGCATCGTGTCTGGCATACCTACACAAAGTGATCATATGCAAAACTGTTCAGCGGGCTATCAAGTTGTTTGGCAAATGACAGAATAAATTAGGATGTATCCTGTGACCGAGCGTGATCTGGGTGGAATTATTTTTTGTCTGTTTGGAGCCATGCTGTGTGTTTTTTTGGGTAGAAGACAGCCTTTCAATGAAGCCCAAGTTCAGAACCAACGTCATTGAGAGTAGGACTTCACAGCACAGTGGGATGGGAGCAGGACAAGACAAATAAAACTGGCGCAGGCATCTGGACTATAAAATTGCATGCAGCCATGTTGGGGGTATATATATAATCACTGCTTCGGCTCCAAAACAAAAATACAAACCTCTGATTTGAATTCAAGCAATTTCCTTACAAGAGAGCAGCAAAGCAGTGATAGCAAGTACAGAAGCACAAACTTGAATGAGTTGCTTCCCTGTATCGCGCGTTACTTCCGGGTCATGGTGGGTCACCAAAGATCAACAGGGGTCACAGACACGGCAAAATGGAGGAGGGACTGAAGAAACGCTAAAAATATAAAAACAAAGGTAACCTTTAGATGTATTTTATGTTGGGAGTGGCAATTGTACTACCATGGCACCTTGCTAGCCAATGCTGTTTTAGGCAGTTTGTGGACGTTTCCCTTTAATGAGAAAAGCGTAATAGGCAGAAATGATTGCTTTGCCAATCATCATAGTAATGAAACTCTTGGTAATCTTATCTGGCTTGACAGAAGGATCATGTCTTGTGTAAATTCCAGACACTGCCTGACTGATTGGATTGTGTTGATCTCAATTAATTGGCTCTATATTATACCTTAAAGAAATCTGGACAGCCTCACTACTTTCCATTCTACACAAATACCTTTAACTTTAGAAATACCAAAAGATTCCCAACAAGTATTCCCCTAGTGTCTTGCCAGCACACAGAATATTGGGATTCCCCTATAGGGGTTGATGCATGGATTTATGTAACTGCATTTTTAGTAGATTAGAGGTTAGAAATATTTGTTTTGCAGAACCCAGAATTATTTAGTCTTTTATATATTTTGTATGTAAACTGTGCTTTATAAAAGGAATCGAGTCCAGTCTAGTATTAAGATCTGATAACAGCGATTGCTGTATTAAAACCCACTCAGGACAGGAGTATAACAGGTATTTAGGTTCAGGCTGAACCATTTACTATATCGTGCAGTGACACAGGCGAGATAATATAAATAAAAGTCAAGTAATTTTAGTCTACCTTTTGTTTTGGGTCTAGTTAGTTTGTAGTATGCTTGGCATGGCTTTTTATAAGACCATATGAATTTATTAATTAAAAGCTATGTAATCTATTAAACCATACTTTAGGAACACAGTTAAGTGTCATCATGAGGGTGAAAAGAATTTTAGGAAGGAGGTTCATTTTCACAGCATTAATTCTTCCCCAGAGCCTTAAGGGAAGTTAGTTCCACTTATCTATGTTTTTCTCTGTATCACTTTGTAATATTTTTAGGTTCTCTTTAGCAAACTTACTGTAAAGTTTGCATATTTTGACTCCTAAGTATTGAATACCATCTTTGCCCAGGATAATCCAGTGATAGCAGCTTCACCATATGTACAAGAAACACTTAAGGGGAATATTTAAACGAACATATGAAATTGGCAGCAGATACAGGTCATTCGGTCCATCTAGTCTGCTCAAGTATGCAGCACTTCAGTCCATTAGACTGTAGCTGCCCCCACCCTCATATGCCCTCCTCCCTCAACTCGTGCCCCCTCTTGGTTTGTACCCTTCCCTTGAATCTGTCCCACCCCCCTCTTGAAGCGCTCAACATTCTGCAGCGATATGACTTCCTCTGGCAAAGCGTTCCACCCTGCCACTACCCTTTCTGTGAAATAGTACCTCCTCTGTTCCCTCTTGAACCTGCCCCCTTCCAACTTCATACAGTGTCACCTGGTTTCCCTTCCGCCCTTCAGACTGAACATACACTTGGTGTCTACTCTGTTCAAACCCTTCAGGTACTTGAAGGTCTCAATCATATCCCCTCTCTCCCTTCTTTCCTCCAGGGTATACATATTGAGCTCTCTCAGTCTCTCCTCTTATGGTCTGTCCACCAACCCAGGATCATTTCTGTTGCCCTGCACTGTACCCCCTCCAGTTTGATGTCCCTTTTCAAGTAGGGGCGCCAGAATTGCATGCAGTAGTCTAGGTGCAGTCTCACCAGGGACCTGTACAGGGGCAAGATGACCTCCCCACTCCTGGAAGTAATCCCCCTTGCTATGTAACCTAGCATCCTGTTTGCCTTCACTGCTGTCTTCCTGCACTGAGCAGAGTGGTTCATCTCCCCGGTAACCAGCACTCCCACATCCTTCTCCTCGGATTTTGTTAATGGGACACCCTCCAGCCAGTAATTGTGTCCTGGGTTCTTGCATCCTCAATGCATCACTTTGCACTTCTTGGCATTGAAACCAAGCTGCCAAGTGTGAGACCATTCCTCCAGTTTTGCCAAATTCTCCTGAAGTACTTTTGCTCCCCCCCAATCTACCTCAGCACAAATCTTTGTGTCATCTACAAAGAGACTGATCTTGCTCTTAATCCCTACTGCAGTGTCAGCTATGAAAATGTTAAACAGAACCAGTCCCAGCACAGAGCCCTGTGGTATACCACTTGTTACTGCCCTGGGTTCAGATACCTCCCCCTCATTACTACCTTCTGCTGTCTACCCTGCAGCCAGTTCTTGACCCATCTGACCAGTTTCTTCCCTGCTCCCAGACTCTTCAACTTGCAGGTCAGCCTACCGTGTGGCACAGAGTCAAAGGCCTTGCTGAAATCCAGGTAGAGGACATCCACCGCATGCCCCCTGTCCAGTGCCCTCGTAACCCAGTCGCAAAAATAGACCAAGCTCGTCTGGCAGGATCTGCCTGAGACAAACCCGTGGTGCCTGCTGTCCTGGAGGTTGTTATCCTCAAGAAATTGCACCAGCCTTTCCTTGAGGACTGTCTCCATCAGTTTTCCCACAACTGCAGTAAGGCTCACCGGTCTGTAGTTCAAAGGTTAGTTTATTATCCACTAGTATAATATGCTGACAGAGGCATGGGAACTACAAAAGTTGCCAACATCTTTAAACAATGGAATCAGAACAGTTCTACATAAGAAGGGTAAAGATGCTGAATACTAGCGTCACAGAAAAGTTGTACAAGTGTGGTACAACTTTTCTGATGCCAGAATCCTGTGCCATTTCTCATGCTGCTACCCCCGCCACCAAAACACATATTTCCCATTTTCCAATCTGATTAAAATAACCCCATGCACTCAGCTACTTAGTACCCAAATGAACAAAAGAAAGAAATAAGTGCCTTAGCTGAGATCTGAACCCAGGCCGCCTGGAATACCATTCTGGTTGTGCTACCAGCTGCTATGCCAGCAAGGCAGTTGGACACCTGGGACTCCAAGAAGCACTTTACTCCTCTTAATGCATAACCTGGTGCTGCACAGATAACTATATTTTTATTCACAACAGTGCGGTGTGCACATATATGGAACCCAAACAAACAGAAGCGAGAAAGAAGTAAGTGCTGAAGCTGGGACTTGAACCCAGGCCGCCTGGAATACTGTTTGGGCTGCACTACCAGCTGCATCACCAAGGCAACTGGTCCGGGGGGGGGAGAAAAAAAATGACTTATCATAGTAATATTGTTTCTTCCAGGGGATCCCTCATTATGCTGAACATATGCAGTGAGCCTGGCTGAAGCTGCCCCGGAGCACGTAGAATGGAATTCAGAATGCAATTCAAATCTCTGCCCTCTGGGTGGTGCTGCTGCGTTCTACAGCATAACATCAGATTCTTTGAAGCCTAATCCCAAACTAGCCCCACCAGTCTACAAACCTAGCTAAGCAATATAAAAATACAAGCCCAAAGGGCAACAGCAGGATGGCCCAAAGGCCAAGTATAGTGGAACAAGAAATTTTTAGCCAAAAATGAAGTCTGTGAATGCCAACAAGTAATGCTCAAGCAGACAAATATAAAACAACTGGTGACTGTAGAACCTTTTCTTAATTCTGGAAGGGGATGTACAGTAGGGTGGGAGATTTAAACATAATGAGGGATCCCCTGGAAGAAACAATATTACTATAGTAAGCATTTTTTTCTTCAAACCCCAGTAATGTCTCATTATGCTTAACATATGCAGACTACAAAGCAGTACCTTGTGAGGCTGGCTATAGAATCTATTTGGGAAAAAGGTTCTGCAGTACAGCAGTGCCAAACCTGGCATCTCTTCTGGACTATATGTCCAAAAAATAGTGCTTTATAAAGGTGTGAACTGTTTTCCATGTGGCTGATTTACAGATTTCCAGCAAGGGGACATCCCCAGCTGCTGCCACAGATGCAGCAGTGCCACGAGTGGAGTGTGCCTGAGATCTTGAGGTGTCTGTTTGCCAGCTCTGGAGTAGCAGAAATGAATGCAGGCAACTATCCAGCAGGCTGTGGTCCATTTGGAAGATGGTTTGCCCTTTCCCACCTCAACATATGTGAGACATAGCTGAGAGTTATAAGATCTGTGATCTTTGGTGCACTCAATGTAGTAGCTGAGGGACCTTTTCATGTCCAGGCTGTGCAGTCTCTGTTCACCAAAGCTGGATTTCTCTGTGAAAAACACAGGAAGGGTGATGGACTGTTTCAGGTGGAACTCAGACACCACCTTTGGAAGAAATCTCCTGTTGGTCCTCAGAACTACCTTGTCCCTGTGGAAGATGATGTAGTTAGGGTCAGTGGAGACTCCCGGAAAGACCAGACACCATTTACTGTTAGGCCCCCTAGGTGGGCACCCCAGCCCAGCATTATTCATCTGTTGTCAGGACAACTGTGGGAGCTTATACCTGGAATGGTACGTCCTCCCTGAAACTCCCTAAGATTGTCCGTTTCTTTCCACCAGTCTAGGGCCCATAGCACCATTGTTGTGACTGGTACCAGACTGGACAGATGGTGTTGCTTTTGAGACCAATGGGACCTTAAGTGGAACTTAATGTCCCTGATCTGAAACCTTGCGCCTGGGACTACTGCTGTGGTGCTTTGGTGGAGGCCATGTATCCCAGAAGCTGGAAGAAGTGTCTTGCTGGCCTGGGCTGTTCTAGGGCAAAGGAATTTGCCACCCCTAAAAGGTTCACTATCCTTTCCTGGGGCAGGAATGCTTTACCCTGCCGGGTATCCAGTTCTACACCTATCAACTCCAGTATACGTACTGGTTCGGTCTGTGACTGTTGCACACTAATGAGGAGCCCTAGACCCTCTAGAGGAAGGAGTTCTTGACCTGCTAATGGGACTTCCGGATGACTAGCCAGTCTAAGTAAGGAAAAACCATTACTCCCTGCCTTCTGAGATGTGCTGCCACCATGGCTAGACACTTTGTGAATACCCTGAGGGCGGAGGAGAGGCCAAAGGGGAGGGCTGTGAGCTGGTCATGACCAGAGGGCAGCCTGAAATGCAAGTACTTTCTGTGGCTGGGCCTGATGGCAATGTGAAAGTAAGCATCCCTCAGGTCCAGAGATGTCAACCAATCTCCCTGCTGCAGAGATGGGATGACTGTGGAAAGGGTGACCATCTTGAACATAATTTTATCCAGATGTTTGTTTAGGAATCTGAGATCCAGAATGAGTCGCCGTTCCCCATCCCAGGCTCCAATGAATCTCAGCGTTACAGAACGCAGCAGTTGGTAAGGGCAGCCGTTTGAATGGTGGCACGAGCCAATGATGTGTTCCATCATTTACATGTGTTCCATTCTCCAGGCAGTTCAACTCTACAGGATGACTGCAAGAGTTAAGAATATTGATGAATTCCTGGGGTTAGAAGTACCTAGAGCAAAGGCATTTCCCCCATGGGAAGGAGGTACTTTTTCCACTGCATTTGCTTGCAGACACTTTGTGACTTCCAGCTCCAAGAGAATTATTTCTGATGGGAAGTGAAGATGGAAATATCTGTTAACAAACAGAAATGGAAATCTTTTGAAATGCAGGGTAAGGCCTTCACCCACTACCTCCAGGACCCACTTGCCTGTGGCGATGTTTTTTCTAGTCCTGGAAGAAACGGGCCAGTCTTTCTCCTACTGGCAGAGGACTGGCAACCTGGACACACATATCAAGGGTTTTGATTGGACTGAGCCTTAGAGGTCAATGCCTGGCCCACCCTATGCCCTGGACAGAGTCACAGCCAGGTTGACTGACCGAGTAGAAAAATTCGACAATCAGTGGCGGAAGTGGATAACACATTAGCTAGACCACTATAATGATTTTGTTCCATGAGAGGGTGATGCTGGAGGGCAACGGGCATTGAGACATTAAAAGGGGAAAGGAGAGATGAACAACGGAAGGCCATTGGGTCTGACAGGAGGTGCAGGAGTATTATCCTAGCAGAAGGTAGATCTGGAGAACACACTGACTAAACATGAGAATGACAGAAATACCACCATCTCTCTGCAAAAACCTGTAAAAGAGATACATATGTTAGAGAACATAGTTGACAAGGAAAATATTTCCTTTGTTGTTTCCTTCTAGACCTGAATTAAACAGTAACTAACTCTACGTTTAAATTTAATTAAGTAAAGGATAATTAAACAAGAAAAAAGAAGATTAATGTGTTCTCTGATTGTTGGAATTGATTTAGAAATCATAAGAACTGTGTACTGGCTAAAATATCTGGAGATAACGCTAATTTGTAGTTTGAAAGTACCTATAAGCTATGCCTATGCAAAAATATGTGGATCTTGAAATCAGATGTAATGTGAGATACTGTAAAGTTTAAAACTCAATAAAAAATAAATTATAAAAAATAAAAAAAAAAAAAACTGGCCCACCCTTCTGGCACCCCTTCCTCCTCTGCCCCTGAAGAAACGCCTCAGAGTAGTCACAGGGCATGGGCATGGAGTAGAAGGCTCGAAGGTAGTAGCCTCTATCTCCCCTTCCATGAGGCCTGTAAGAAGTAGAGGCCTTTTCTTTCTCAGTGTTACTCTTGTAAGAGGCTTTGTTTTCCTCCACTTTTTTCATGTAAGCCACTGTCTCGTCACCAAAGAGGGAGTTATTCTCACAGGGAAAATCCATGGCTTTTGTCTGTGTATCCTGCAACAGACTGGTTGTTCTAAGCCAAACAAACCTCCTTAGGGAGATAGCATTTGCAAGAACTCTAGAAGCAGTGTCATTAGCATCTACTACCGTATGAAACTGGTACTTTGTGGCATCCAGTGCAGACCTGGCTGTATCTGTTAGGTCCTGAACCTGGTTCCCCATGAAGGTTGTCGCAGATAGCCAGCACTACATTTTCATAGTACTTTCTGGTACTGTGCTGTGTATGTAATGTATACAGTCTGCCTCAAAAGCAGGGAGGCAGTCGTGTATACTTTTTTTTCCCCATGCTGTCCAGCTTTCTGGAATCCTTCTCTGGAGGCTGGGAAGAGAGGGGGACTTTGGCTTTATCACAGGCAGCTGTTTGAACCAACCTTTCATGATCAGAGGTACTCAGCGCCTTGCTTATCAAGCTGGTACTTCTTTTCTATCTTTTTGTCTATACCTGGTATAGAGGTAGGGGTTTGGAGGAGATTGCAGGTTGCTTTCGTCAGGGACTTGTGTACTGGCAAAAGTAACCTCTTAGTGGAAGTTAATCCCATCATATCAAGGAAGTCAGCTTCTTCATAGTCTTCTCCAGACTCCTGAGTGGAGAGGGTTAAGGTGCTCACTATTCGCTTGACAAAGGAGAAATGAGAGGAATAGTCCTCTGGTCCCCGAGGAGGGAAACCAAACTCTTGGTTAGGGGAACCATCCGCCTCAAATGGGCTCTCCTTCATAATAAAACACTCCTTCTCCTGGTCTCCTGGTTGGTAGGAACTGGGGGAGGGACCAGAGGTTGAGGGAGAACTGGGAATCCCATCATATATCCCATGGCCTGGAACACCTGAAAAACTTGCCAGGCCTTTGTCGTCCTATTTGGTAAAGGTAGACTACTTAGAAGAGAATCGTCTCCAGGATGTGAGGCAGCACAGGTTCATGGGGGGATCGTGCCAAACGAATCTGATCAATGTCTTTGACTGCGTCAATAAAACAGTAGACAGGGGCCAAGCAGCAGACATCTTCTATCTAGATTTCAGCAAAGCCTTTGACTCTGCATCCCACAAAAGGTTGATCAGGAAGCTGGCAGATCTTGGGGTTGGGATAAGATGTCCAGATGGGTGGAAAACTGGCTGATGGACAGAACCCAGAGGGTGGTTGTGGGGGGGAAGAGTTATTTGGCACCAGAGAGGTCACCAGTGGGGTCCTGCAGGGCTCGGTGCTGGGGCCGGTGTTGTTCAATGTCTTCATCAATGACATTAGGGATGGCATTAAGGACGAAATGTGCCTATTCATGGATGACACCAAGCTCTGCAGGAGAGTGGTCACATCCGAAGGGATACAGGAACTACAGAATGATCTGAAAAAGCTGGGGAGGTGGTGTGGGATCTGGCAGCTTGGCTTCAATGCCAAAGAATGCAAAGTTATGCACACTGGAGCCAAGAATCCCAAGACGGAGTACTACCTGGGCAGAGTCCAGGTATCTGCATCAGTAGGCGGAGAAGAATAAATTACTCACCATAGTAATCTTGTTTCTTCCAAGTGATACTCAGGTATTCATAACTTCTGCAGTGTCCCTTTAAGACTGAGCTGCCCAGAGAGATGGAATGCTATGCAAATGATGGAATCTTTGCACGTGCTGATTTTCAAACACTGCCTCTAACCAACTGCCTTAGTTTTAAACCTTCAGATTTCCTTGGAGCCTGGAAAGACAGGTCTCAAAACTATATCTACCACCCAAGTGACTGGAATTATAGTAACAATTAGATAAAACCCCATAAAATCCTCCCAAATGGAGGTAAAAAAAACCCTCAGAATTGAGGAAAACAAAAACAACAACACCCGTGAATGCCAGAATCACCTGAAGGGGAAGAAGTACACTAATTATAAACGTAGTGCCTGATTGTGGCACCCACATAGTAGGCCAGATACATATTCCCAGGAATGCAGAGGCTACTGGTTTTTGAAGGGGAGGCAGGGTGGATAGTTATGAATACCTGAGTATCCCTAGAAGAAACAAGATTACAATGGCGAGTAATTGTTTCTTCTAACCCCAGTAATACTTAGATATTCATAACTTCTGTAGACTACGAAGCAGTACCTTTGGAGGTGAGCACAGAACCTATTTTGGAAACAGACTCTGCAGGACTGCTGACATCACTCCTGGACAAAATGTCCAAACTGCAATGCTTTGTGAAGGTGTGTACTGATTTCCAGGTAGCTGCTTTATAGATGTCCATTAATGGGACATCCCTGGCAGCTGCTAAGGTAGCAGCTGTGCTCCTTGTGGAATGGGCCCCTGGAATGGGCCCCTCAATCCTGTTAGGGGTTCCCTTACCACTCTAGAGTAACAAAACTGGATGCACTGAACTATCCAGTGAGAGACAGACTTTTTAGATGCTGGGTTACCCTTTCCCACATCCCCATAAGTGACTCAGTAGGTAGCACACTCCCCTCTGAGGCCAGGAGATCAGAGGGCTGTGGGTTCAGTTCCCACATCTGGCACTTGGGTTAATATCCCAATACTGACACTGTAGTGCAGCATGAGAGGGGTGCTGCACTTCTGAGGTGCCATCTTTCGGATGAGACGTTAAACCGAGGTCCCATCTGCCTGGATTGGTGGTAGTTCAGGTGGATGTTAAAGATCCCATGGCACTTATCGAAAAGAGTAGGGGAATTTCCCCAGTGTCCTGGCCAAATTTCCCTCATTCAATAAAAATATCACTAACAGCTTAATCTGGTTCAAGGTCAGTTGGCATTCATCTGTATCCCCCTTCCCCAGGTTGTGCCTGAAAATAGGCACGATTTGTCTAGTGCACTTACCCGGTCAACAAAAACTAAATAAGTAAGTCAGGAACAGTTGTTTTCTGTCCTGCCTATGGTCCTTAGTGGCTGACACGTAATGACTAAGGGCTCTTTTAACATCCAAACTGTGGAACCTCCTTTCACCAAAGGTGGAGTGTTCAGTAAAAAATACAGGTAGGGTAATGGTTTGGTTCAGATGAAAATCTGAAACCTTTGGGGAGAAATGTCCTATTTATTCTCAGGACCACTTTGTCATTGTAGAAGGAAATGTAGTTCTTATCCACACAAAGAGCCTGAAGCTCGCTGATTCTTCTGGCAGAGGTCACTGCCACTAGAAAAACAGTTTTCCAAGTGACAAATGTTAAATGAGTTGAAGACATAGGCTCAAAAGTGGATCCCATGAGCTTGGCTACATACACATTAAGATCCCATGTGGGCACCGGTTCCCTGTGAGGGAGGGTGCAAATGAGAAAGGCCCTTAAACAATCTTTTGAAAATAGTATCTGAAGCCAATGAGAACTTTTGCCTGGCTGAAATGTAAGCAGAAGCTGCAGCCAAATGTACCTTTAGTGTAATGGCCTGAAGGCCTAAAGAATTTAAACGAGTAAGATACTCCAACATGACTGATATCCCAGCCTGTGTTGGTTCAATATCCTGTGTGGAACACCAGATGGAAAACCTTTTCCATTTTGCAGAATAAGTTTTCTTAGTGGAGGGCTTCCTGTAGCCTTTCAAAATATCCAGGACACCTTCAGAAAGGTTTAATCCTGCATATTCTATGTCCTCAAAAGTCAGGCCTTGAGCCTGAGGGATCTGAGGTTCAGGTACAGAAGCCTTCCCTGACTGGAGGTTAACAGACTGTGCCTCCTGGGACGGTGTATTGCTTCAGCCACAGACATGGAGAGCAGTAGCGAATACCATGGCTGCCTGGGCCAATCTGGTGCTATCGCGATCATGGATGCTGGCTAGGACCTGAGCTTGAGCAAAACTCTGTATACCAGAGGAAAGGGAGAGAAAGCATATAGGTACTTCCCTGACCAGTCTAGAATTAAGGCATCCCAGAGGGATTGTTCCCCTCTCTGGTGGTCTGCAACAATACTTCGGCAGGTGGTGGTTCTGGTGGGATGCGAAAAAAGTCCACCTCTGGAGTGCCCCACCGCCTGAAAATTACTGGCACCACTTGTTCGTTCAGCGTCCATTTGTGATGGGCCTGGTTGATCCAACTCAAGGTGTCTGAATGGCTTGGAGAGAAATTCCCAAGGAGTAAGCCAGACTCCATATTTTCATAGATTCTGTACAGAGAGGACTGGACCTTGTCCCTCCATGCTTGTTTATGTAGTACATGGTGGTGGTACTGTCTGTTCTGATCTGCACCACCTTTTCCTGCAGCAGAAGGGCGAAGGCCTTCATTGCTAACAAAACTGCTCTGAGCTCCAGCAGGTATATGTGCAAGAGTGACTCTGTACTTGGCCATGTGTCTTGGGTAGTGTGATCCCCCAGATGGGCACCCCACCCCAGGAGTGATGCACCCGTTCTGAGAATTACTGATAGGGGTCTCCTGTTGCAAATAAACTCATTCTTTCAGGTCGCTTCCCTCTTTCCACCATTCGAGAGCCTGTAACAGAGTTCTTGTTACTGGAATCAACTTTGAAAGAGGGCCTCTTTTCTGACACCAGTGAGCCCTTAAGTGAAACTGGATGTCCCTCATCTGGAACCTGGATCCTAGTACTGTTCCAGTGGTAGCCACCATGTGGTCCAACAGCTGAAGGAACCATCTTGCATTTTTTGACTTGTTCAGAACAAATGAACCTGCCAAGTGTTGAATGCTTCTTACCCTGTCTAGTGGCAGGTAAGCCCTGCCCTGCAGGGTATTTAACTCTGCTCCTATAAACTGCAATATTCGAGAGGGTTTCAGAACTGACTTCTTTTTTTACTTTATTATGAATCCTAAAGACTCCAGGAGTTCCTGAGTAATGAGTAGTTGCTCCCTGACATGCTGAGGAGATTTTCCCACTACCAGCCAATCGTCTAGGTATGGAAAAACGGACACCCTGCTTTCGAAGGTGTGCCACCACTACTGCCAGGCACTCTGTAAACACCCTTGGTGCTGAAGTGAGGCCAAATGGCAGTATTGAGAACCGATAGTGACCTGAAGGGAGTCTGAACCTGAGGTATTTTCTGTGAGACTCCCTTATGGGGATGTGGAAATAGATATATTTTAGGTCCAGTGATGCCAACCGATCTCCTTTTTGGAGGGTTAGCATTTTGAACTTTGTCTTTGTTAGGCATGTGTTTAAGACCCTGAGGTTTAATACGGGCCGCCACTCCTAATTTTTTTTGTGGTGAGAAAGTATCTTGAATAAAGTCCCTTTCCCTTTAAGCTGGTTGGCACTAGTTCTACTGCTCAAGCAAGGATCAGCTTTTGAACCTCTGCATCCAGGAGTTCTTTCTGTACTTGAAAATGGTTTGAAAACTCGAGTTCTTAAAGGTGGAGGGGATCTGAAAGTCAGAGACAGCCCCTGACTCACTACCTCCAAAACCCACTTGTCTGTGGTGATGTTTTTCCAAACATGAAAATAGTGAGCCAGTCTGCCTCCTACAACCAGTAGGGAGGCAGCCTGTACAGACACGTCAGTGTACCTGTTTAGCTTGAGACTGAGTCTGGGGATAGGAACCATGCTTGGAACCCCATCTGCCCCTTCCCCTAAAGTATCCTTGCTATGGATACAGCTGGTATGGGGTTGCAGCCATGGTTAGAAAGAAAGGCCTGCTTTAAAAGGCCCTGCCCCGCCTCCCCTTTCATATAGGGTCTAGTGGATGGGGAAGCTTTTTCCTTTGCAGAATTGCTTCTGTAGGTGGTTTTATACTCATCCACCTTTTTCATGTAAGCCTCTGTCATTTGCCCAAAGAGGGAATGTTCCTCAAGTGGGAAATCTAAAGCTTTGATCTGAGTATCCTGGTCAGGTTTGTGGCTCTCAACCAAGCAAACCTTCTTTGAGCCACAATGTTTGTCATCCACTTGGCAGCTGTATCGTTAGAATCCACAGCCATTTGAAACTGATACTTGGCTGCTTCCAGACCAAATCTAGCTGTTTCAGCTAAGTCACTGAGACAGGAGACTATACTGTACCTTTTCAGACATGGCAATCACCAATTGCCAGAGTGATTTCTGGTATTGTGCAGCACAGGCCTGGAAATTGGCCTGTCTGATAGCCAAGCATGCCGAGAGGTGGCCTTTCTTGGCCATACTATCTATTTTCCTCAAATCCTTGTCTGGAGGATGGGAGGCTAGTGGGACCCTTGCCTGTCACAGGTGGCCACCTGCACTACTCTTTGGTGGTCAGGGTGAGATAATAAAAATTCTGCACCCTGTCTTTCTAGTTGATACTTTTTGTCCAACCTCTTATCCAGAGGTGGGACATTATTAGGAGTCTGCAGTATTTTTAAGGCATCTTTCTTGAAGAATTTATTAATGGGAAGAAGAATCTTTTTGGTGGGTGTTAACCCCATCAATTCCATATACTCTACTTCTTCTTCATCCTCAATTACTTCACTTGTGGGGATGTTTAAGGCATCCATCATTTTTCTTATTGAAGTGAAGTGAGAGGAAAAATCTAGGAGGGGAACCAAATTCTTGTTCAGGGGAATCCCCTTCATCCTCCTCCTCCTCCTCAACATCCAGGTACTCTTCTTTCTCATAAATAGAAGACTGAGAAGAAGAGCCTGTCTGGCTGGTGTCTGAGGCAAAGGGGTAGTCAGCCCTTGTAAAGCCTGGATCACATGGAAAGCCTGTGCAATCTCTTCTGCATTTGGCATTTTTATTGCAGGCACAGAAGTCCCCAGAGGCTTATCAGCACGGGGTTCTGTGTGCTTAGCCTTTTTAGACTTTTTTGAGGGAACTGAAGAGTCAGCCAGTTCAGCAAGCCTCTTTAAAACTGCTTAAATGATACCTAAACAACATTTTGACAACAAACTATTCAAAAATCTGAATCTGTAAGTGACTAAAGGAAAGGCTGCTATATTCATTAATGCTAAAACTACATTTACACAATTGACCTAAATGTTGTTCCAGAGCATTTGAAAATTGTAAAATCAGCCTTCCAATTTCAAAAAACTGTCTTACCTGCTTCCTAAAATGGCCGCCAAATGTGTTATGTGATGACATCATTGGAGCCAAAGTCAGTGAGATATATGGCTCTTTGTAGTGCAAACTAGTTCTTTTTTCCCTTTGTATAGAATTGTTTCACCTAAATGGTCAAAACCATGTGCATTATTTTGTATAATGCACATGTCAGGCTATGGTTCTGTTCATTTTGTTTACTTTAACATGCTGAAATTGTGTTTTAATCCAACCGACTTTCTCTGTGGCAAACCACAGTGCAGTACAAATCCTGAATAACCTGGTGGTCTAGTGGTTATGGTGGATCCAGAATGCTACAATGGGGGTGCTGGGGTGGTGTGCATGCTTAATATGCACTTTTTAACATTTTTATTAAACCTTTATATTTTCTGCTATAATTCTTTTCTAGTACGATTTTGACAGAACCTACAAATGTAATCCATAGTTTAAATGCAAATATTTGTACAATCAATAAATTAGACTTCTTCAAAGTATAATGCAACAGCAAGCAAGTATGTTACTATATTGGGGGGGGGGTGAAACCACACCCATCACCACCCCACCGAGCCACCATTTTCTTGTAGTAAAGTTCTTGTGTAGACTAATGTTAGAGTTCGTACTTTCTCAAAACCCAAATATATGCTTGTCTTCTTTTTCCATGGAGAATAATAAGAATTAGCATTTATATAGTAGTTTTCATACACATTGTATCCCAAAGTGTTTTACAAGCAATACTAGACTGGTAGTGAAGTGACTGAACGTGTAGTGGCAGCCATTTCATGCATTAATATCCACACACAGCCTTGGACAATTGCATGAACTGGTTTTATGGGAAGGGGAAAGCTGACCAGAACAATAGGGTCAGGTAGTGATCAAGGAGCTGGCAGCCCCACATCTTATTTCTAACAGTAATCTGCTCATATTTCTCTTCTTCTGTCTTCCCACTTCCCTGAATATAGCAGTACCTTGCAAGAGTGGCCTTCTCAGTCCCCCTCTGGTATTAATTCTTCACTATTCCTCCTCACACCAAAAACTGGTGCGCTCATCACCCTTTTGCATCATGAATGCAAGTAATACAGTCCCCGTTTTATTTTGAGACATCAAATATAAACATATCTTTCCAGTAAATCAGGCTCATAGCAGCAGGGAACAAGGGGAATGATGGGCTTTCCTAACCTTAAAAGATCTAGGCTTCCTTTGATTAGGCACTATTAAATGACGGGCATGCACATCATTATGCACATCATATAATAGTGCCTAATCATAGGTGGCTTAGATCTTATATGTGTAGGAACACCTATTTTTCCACTTGTGCCATGTTGCTATTAGCCTGGCTTACCAGAAGATCATGTTTATTATTAATATGTAAATATAACACTGGAGACTATACTAAACACATTCATGATGCGGAAAGGTAGTGAACTCACCAGTTTTAGGTGTGGGGAGCAGGTGAGAAGAATGAATGCCAGAGAGGGACTGAAGAGGCCATTCCAGCAGGGTACCGCTATATTCAGGTTAGTTGAAGACATGAAGGAGGACACTGAGCAAATCACTGTGAGATCTGAAATGTGGGACTGCCAGCATCGTGATCACTACCTGACTGTGGATGAGAGTAGCCAGTGATGACAAATACTCAGAGTGGCAGGGCTGCACCTACACTGTTACTTGAATTCAGTGTAGGGAGATGACACTCGGGTGGGGGGTGGTGTTGATGTTTGTTAGGACAGTATTGAGGGAGTTGTATATACAGTAGGTCAGTCAAGATTTGGAAGGGTGGTAGCCAGTCAACTCACATTATGAAGCTGAGTGCAGAAAAGTACTGGAGAAGAATTGCTGGGAACTGCCCTGTGGGGTTCTGCAGATCACAGGTAAAGGAGTAGACTGACACTGGAAGTCAGGTGGATTCACTCAGGGTATTAGTATGCCTTTCCTGCTAATAATATTGTTATCCATTGTAAGTGTAGCCCTTATGAGGGCATGAACAGCAGTTTTTCTGGTGGGTCATGATGCTTATTGCTTGGACCTCCAGGAAGACCTAGTTGTTGGTTAATGAGGTGGGAAAAAAACACAACAGGGAATTGTACATACTACCTTCACTGTGCAGAAGGGTGGTGATCCATTCACTGTTTACTGTGGGAGAAGAAGTCAAACACTGAGAATGTGTTCTGGAGTGTAATTTGGGAGGCATTTTTTAACAGTGCCAGCTGATGATGCATATCAGAATAGGTGTGCACAACCCCCTGAGGTACAAGATTACAACCTGAGGTGTAATAATTCTCTTCATGAGACTGCAGGGAGCACTAAGGACAGGGTATGGATGGTGGGGTGTGTAACAGAAGGCAGGCTAGGTGCAGAGGGTTCACATGGAAAAATAAAGCCTTATTTGTGGATTAACAAGAGAGCATGAGCTTTGGAACTTGAACAAGACCGGTACTTTGCTGTGCGACCCTGAGCAAGTCACTAAATTTCCTTGTGCTAACAGGCCACACCTGTAAACAAGCTTTTAGCTTAGTGTCTCTTTCCTGGTTAACAAAAAGCAAAATTCAGTGCATCATATAACCACTAGATCATCAGGTATTTGAAATGTTGTTCTGTAATGCAGTTTGCCAGAGAAAAAGTCAGCTGGATTGCAAAACATTTTCAGCAAGTTAAAGTAAACAAAATGAACAAAATCATAGCCTAACTTGGTAATTAGGACATAAGAAGGCCAAAGCCCATCGAGAATGTCCTCCACACAATGTGGATCATTAATAGTTTATGTTCCATCCAAAAGCCATCTATCTAGTTTAAACTTGAATGTGTCAATATTCTGGCAATCAACAATTTCCTGTGGCAAGGAATTCCAAACTCTTGGAGCTCTAATATTAAAAAATTGCTGTCTTTTATTTGTTCTTGTTTTCTCAATTTCGATTTGTTTATTGTGTATTTTGGCTACAATTTTTCTGGATGCAAAAGACAATCCACATGATCTCATTAATGTAGGAGATAATACGATTTTAAATAATTGAAGGATATCTCCCCTTAATCTTCTAGTTTCCAATGAGTATAACTTGGTTTTGTGAAGCCTGGTTTCATAATCAAGGCGAGAAAGGTGGGGTATAATTTTGTAGCCGTTCTTGAACCTCTCAATTTTGTGATATCCTTAACTAAGTATGGACTCCACAGGGGTGAACCATAATCCAAATGGGGTCTAACATGAGTCTTATATAAAGTCATGATACATTCTTCTGTTTTAAGAATAAAAGTATTATTTATCCTATCTAAAAGAGCATTGGCGTTATTTGTAACTTTGTTAAAATGGTTTGAAAAAGACAAGCCATTATCAACCAATATACCCAAGTCTTTTTCAACGACAGATTCTTGAAGTATGATATTATTAAGATGATATATTTGTTTAAGATTTTTTTTGCCAAAATGCAACACAAAACATTTCGACACGTTAAACGACATCTTATTAGTTACTGCCCAAGATTCAATTTTTTTAAGGTCATTTATTAGAATACACCTGTTGATTTCATTATCAACCAGTCCCCCCAGTTTAGTGTCATCCGCAAATTTAGATAACATATTCTGTGATAAGATAGTGAGGTCACTGATAAAAATACCAAACAGAGTGGGACCCAACACGGATCCCTGAGGGACCCCACTTGTCACAGATCTTTCTTCCGATAATTCCCCATTAATTCTGACCGTTTGGGTTCTTTTGTATAGCCAACTGTTAACCCAAGACACAATACATTCAGAAAATCCTAATGTTACTAGCTTTTTATTAATATAGAGTGTGAAACCTTATCAAACGCCTTACTATAATCTAACAGAATGACATCTACTGAGATGTTTAAGTCAAGATAACTGCTAACTAGATTGTAAAAAGATAGCAAATTCGTAGTACATGAGTGCCCGGGTTTAAATCCATGTTGTGTGGTATCATTTATTTTTAATGCAAGCATTTCCTCGTCAATTATATGTTTAATATGTTTTTCTAATAATTTACATGGAATGGAGGTGAGGCTGATAGGTCTGTAATTTTCAGCCTTATAATGCACCCCCTTTTTGAAGATCGGTATTACAGTAGCTGTTCTCCAATCGAAGGGCACGTTAGACTCTGCAAGTGATTTGTTAAAGATAATGGTAAGTGGAATGACAATACTATTATATGTTCCATAAGAAATTGGATGTAATACCTGTCAGGGCCTGAGCTAGTAGTTGGTTTCAAGGTTTTCAGAAGTTTATAAGTATCGGAAATAGTGATAGAGTAACTAGGGGATATGGTGGTATTAGTAAGCAATATCAGCTCCTTGTCCTGTTCGAAGACAGAGCAAAAATACTTGTTAAACTCTGTTGCAGTCCAGTCACCTTATCTGAGAGGATGGTTGTATTATCGATAATTAATGGGCCTATTTTATTTATGTTACCCTTTTGCTATTTAGGTATGAATAAAGACTTTATGTGAGTCCTTAGTATGAACAATTCTAAATTCTAAATCCGCTTACAGGATAATTGATATTTTAAGTTTTTAAGTGCTTTTATACTTAATAAAATTATCCTCCTTTCTTCCGTTGGCACTTTTTTAATAATGTAAATAGTTTTTGTTTATGAATGCTAAGTTTTCTGATAATGTTATTATACCAGGCAGGGACCTTGCCTTTATTATTATACTTCCTTCTTTCTGGTACATATTTTTCTTCTAGACTATGTACAGTTTTTTTAAAGGTGCTCCATGCATCATTAACATTAAGAGGTGTGAGTACTGAATCCCAGGGTATATCCGTAAGATATTCATTAATTTTTGAGAAATTAGCTTTCTCATATTGTTTTATCGTGCAGTTATTAATAGGATTTGTATGAACCAGAGACATAGAAAATTGAATTGTCATGTGATCAATATTGCCCAGGGGGTCCAACACCCGTAAATTGGACAAGGAGGCCTTCATATTAGTAAAAACTAAATCTAGAATGTTATTCCCTCGTGTAGGTTCTCTGTGTACTGATCAACATAATCCATGAGTTAATACATGGTGTTGATCATTCTGGTACAACAATTCAAAATAAAGAGGGAAAGAAGAACTAGTTAGCACTATAGAAATATATGTGGATCTCTGGCTCTGGCTCAGATGATGTCATCATGACTCATTACTTTACACACTTGGCAGACATCTTAGGGAGAAGCCAAGGCTGTATTTTGAAAGTGAAAGGCTGATGTTTGCATTTTTCAAAAGCTATGAAACTGCATTTATTTTATTTACATAAATGCAGTTTTAGCATAAATGTAAACAGCAGTCTTTACTTTACCTTGCTATGAAGCCAGATTTTGGAGTTTTAATAGAACTGCATGTTTAGGTACCTTTTAAGTACCCGACTCAGGGGTGGCAGTTACAGTAGTTGAAATTGCTGTGGTTTGACCCACAGGCCTAGAGGGTGTCGGCTGATCAGAGCCAGAGGGACCCTTTGAAATAAGACATCTTTTTCTTTAGCCTTTTCCACTTTTCCTTTTCCTTTTGCGCGTTTCCACAATTTTTTCTGGAAAAGTTTTACAGATACCACAGTCTGTTTTTAAATGCTTAAAACCCAGACAGACCACACAAAGGGTGTGCTTGTCTGCTCTAGCAAAGATCTCACCACAATCAGTACATGGTTTAAAACTGGGTTCATCAGATCTTCTTCTTTTCAGTTTTTCAGACATTCTGAGAGGGAAAAACAAAAGTAGCAAATAACCGTTAAATAAGAAAGGTTTTTAAACCTTATTTAGTGTTAGCGGTCGGTTACTGAACCGAGGAAAACTTACTGGAACAGGAACCGAACCGAGAAACCAAACTAGAGTTAACAGTTCACAAACCGGGATTAGCGGTTCAAATTAAAATATAAAAACTTTAAATTTAAATAAAACTAACAGAGTTCCTTAGTCAGGGAACTCCGAAAACACTAAAGAAAGCTCCGGTTCCCCACCAGTTAAACCGAACCGGGAGAAACAGAGAAAACAAAAATGATTTCAACTAAAACAATGGTTTAATGACTAATAACACTAAGTTAGAGGCAGTATAAGAAAAGGATCAAAAAATACTTATGTATTTTATGAAATTTTAAGCGTCAGGACTAGATGATGAGGAGAGAAACTCCGGGCTTTTGGTCTTGACAGGCGGGGAGTGAAACCTGAAGGTTTAGAACCAAGGCAGTTGGTTACAGGCAGTGTTTAAAAATCAGCACGTGCAAAGATTCCATCTTTTGCATAGTATTCCATCTCTCCGGGCAGCTCAGTCTTAAAGGGACACAGTAGAAGTTAGGAACACCTGAGTATTACTGGGGTTTGAAGGACCTGGGAGTGATGATCACTAGTGACCTGAAGCACTCCACACAGTGCAAGAAAGCAGCAGCAAGGGCAAACAAGATTCTGGAATGCATAGCTAGGGGATCAGTAGTAGGAGAGAGGAGGTTATACGACTCTTGTACAGGTCACTGGTGAGGCCACATCTAGAGTATGGAGTTCAGTGCTGGTGCCCACACCTCAAAAAGGGCAATCATAACCTGTTGGAGAAGGTCCAGAGGAGGGCTACAAAGATGATAGCAGGTCAGCAGGGTAAGGCATACGAGGAGAGACTGAGGGCACTGAACATGTACTCCCTGGAGGAAAGGAGAAAGGGAAGGGACATACATGACTGGGACCTTCAAGTACTTGAAAGGGACAAATAAGGTGGCTAAGGAGGGTCTTTTTAAGTTGAGTCGCAACCATAACAGGAGGCGGTATAGTCTTAAGCTCGGGGGGTTTAGGAGGGAGGTCAGGAAGCACTTCTTCATAGATAGATAGATAGATACCTTATTTATATAGTGCCCCTTCCAGGAGACTCGGAGCGCTTAAACATTTAAAAACATCAGACAATACAAAATTCCAATAACACAACACAAAATTTAAAATATAAAACAGTCACTCCTCCTCCCTCCTCAAATAATTTTGCCCCCTCTCCTTTTCTCTCTCATCCTTCCCCTCTGTTGCACTTATGCTTTTTTTGGGTATCTTGCCCCCACCTGTACCGGCACTTTCCCTCCAGCACTTTGATTGGCCTTGTTTTTTGTATCATGAATTGTACACCACACCACGGTTTGTTAAAATGTTTTTTTTTCTGCACCAAATGTTCTCTGCATCATTGTTTGTACTCTGTACCACTGATTGTTAAAAAGTTAGATTTCTTTTTTCTGCCCCTCATGTGTTCTGTATCACTGATTGTTATAACCCCAGATTGTCATCGTTCCCCTTGTAGTCTGTTACCATCATGTTATCTCTGTTTGTGATTTAAACTGGATGCCTGTGAAAACGGGCATTTATGCTCACATGCCTTTCCAGTATAACAAATAAAATGAAACTGAACTGAGCACTCTATTTACAGCTGAAAACAACAGTCAGTGCACTACATGACCTTCTATTTAAAACACATTATATATGTCATACGCTTGATTAAACAGAAACGTTTTCAGCCCTTTTTCAAAGGTTTCCACTGAGGATGCCTCCCTTAAATGTCTTGGCAGTCAGTTCCACAGAGTCGGTGTGGCAACTGAAAAAGCACAATTCCCAGAATGCTGCAACCTAGTCCTGGGAACCACCAGGAGGCAACCCTCAGAGGAACAGAGTGCAGGACAGGCAGTGAGGAACCAAGAGGAATTGCAGGTAGTCTGGTCCCCTTCTGTGCTGGGCTTTATAGATCAGTAATCTGACCTTGAAGGCAACCTTCCACCTTACTGGCAGCCAGTGCAGTTTGCAGAGAACAGATGTAATATGGTCAGATCTTGCTGTGCCAGTCAGCAGTCTAGCTGACATGTTCTGCACCAGCTGCAAATGGTGAAGGTTGCCTCCAGATAGCCCCAGGTATAGAGCACTGCAGTAGTCCAACCTGCACATGATGAAGGCATGTACCAGGGTGGCCAGGTCCTCGGTTTGTATCAAGGCCCATATCCAAGCAGTGTTCCTCAGGTGGTAAAAGCCGCTTTGGCTGACTGCTGACATCTGCGCCTCAAGTGTCAGACCATCGTCAAGGACCATGCCCAGATCCTTGGCACAAATAGAAGGGGCCAGGGAAACGCCTCCCAGCACCAATCCAGGGACATTCCCAGATCCCCAACCATCACATCGTCCTGGATCCACCACCAGCACCTCCATCTTGTCAGGGTTGAGTCGCAGCCAGTTTTGAGTCATCCAGTTCTAGATCTCCTCCAGGTAGGTGTTAACTACTGAGGCCACCATCTGGTTCTCAGGTGCGCAGGACAGGTAAAGTTAGGTGTCATCGGCAGAGCAATGAAAACTCAGCCCAAACCACCTGATAACGTCTCCCAATGGCAGCATATACACCATGAACAACAGAAGCGACAAGACCGAGCCGTGCAGAACTCCACCGCATAGAGGTATCAGGTTAGTCGAGGATAACCCCATCATCACACTTTGCACTCTGCCCATGAGGTAGTATCTAAACCAGCTGATGACATTACCGGTTAGTCCATATCAGTTCCGCAGTCGGTCCAGTAACACCTTGTGGTCCACTGTGTCAAACGCAGACAAGAGATCCAGGAGAACAAGGATGGTACATTCTCTCCCATCTCTCACCATCAAGAGATCGTTCAGCACCTTCACCAGGGCGGTTTCCATGCTATGCCCAGATCTAAATCCACACTGAAAACACTCAGAAGTGGTGGAGGAGGCAAGAAGAACCTCGAGCTGGATGGTCACCATTTTTTCTAAAACCTTCCCTAAAAATGGGAGGTTTGAGACTGGTCTGTAGTTAGTGAGACACTCCGGGTCCAAAGAGGATATCTTCAACAGGGGTCTAACCAAGGCCTCTTTCAAGGCCATAAGAAAGATCCTACTCCCCAGGGAACACCGGACAATCTCAGCAACCACAGATCCAATCAGGTCCAAACACCCAACCAAAAGTCGGGTTGGACCTGGGTCTAGGTCACAACACACAACAAATCAAAGGAAAAAAACGTGAAGCAGTACAAACAGCCCGGTGCACACAAACAAGTGGCCAGCTCGTAATTTAGAAGTACAGGACAAACAATGTGGCACTCTGACCAGTTACTCTGCATTAATAAATCACAATAGCACAGAATTATTGCGAAATTTCCTTAGGAACTTTAATAAAATTTAGTCCCACATACAGAAGCACGCCGACTGACCACCTGGTGCTTCGACTCCTCGAGAGTCTTCCTCAGGGTAGTAATTCTGTGCTATTGTGATTTATTCATGCACAGTAACGGGACAGAGTGTCACATTGTTTGTCCTGTACTTCTAGGTCACAACAGACTGGTCACAGCCTCAAGACTATCTCAGCCACCTCATCCACTCCAACTGGATCGAACTCAGCCCATGCAAGAGGGGTGCTCTGGCATGGCTCAGGTCTGACTCAGCAAGCTCTTCAAACAACACTGGATGAGATCTCAGCCCTGCTAGATGACACTTTGTTGGCAAAGAACAGAGCAAACTCTTAGCACCTCATGCTTGAACCTGCTCCTCCTATATGGAGACAGGCTGGATGTAACAGCCCGTCCACCGTATGGAAGAGATGAGCTGTTCTGTTCCTTGATGCAGCAATCTTCCTTGACAAAAAAATCTGCCTTCTTTCTGAAGATTGCCCCCCCCCCCCCGAGAGTCACCGTAATGTGACCTCAAGGCCAATTTGTCCTCCATCAGTTCAGATCTGCTCCAACCTCCAGCCCTTAATCTTTAACTCCCCGAGTTCCCCATCGAACCAAGGGGGCCTCCGGCAAGTAGATAAGGGATGGACACGGATGGGTGTGACTGAGTCAAAGGCTGCAGTAACAGCCCTATTATAGGTCGCCACTGCCTCCTCCAGCCCGGTCACACAAGGAGTTTCCACACCAGAGAGTGTGGAGGACACTTGGAATGCACTGCCAAAAGAGGTGGTCTAATGGAGAACAGTGGGCAGCTGCAAGAGAGGCTGGGATAGGCATAAGGGGAAGATAAAGATCTTGGGTAGGGAGGATGGGAAGAGTGAGGAGGGGGGCAGGGACAGTAGTTCAAGCTGTGGACCCTGCAATACGAGCAGACTAGACTGACCAAATGGCCTTCTTCTGCTGGCTTCTTCATATGTTCATATGCACTGTGTCTGCTGTCGTCTCCTTTTGCTCTTCGGCAGAAAGGACAGAGATGTGTTTTTCTTTTTGTTTCTTTTTAGCAGGACCTGAATATGAAGCCTGCTCTGCAGATCTTTTTTGTCAGAGGGTTTTTCAGAGTGGTCCTTCGAGGGTTTCTTAAGAGTGGGATGGGACCCTTGTCAGACCGCTTAGGTGACTCAGAGGCAGACTGAAAAGCCACGAGTTTAAGTTTTTTAGTTCATTTTTTGACTGTCTTTGAGCGGAACCTACTACACGGCTCACAGTTTTCAAAAATATGATTGGGACCAAAACACTTCCAACACAACTTATGGCTATGTGCCTTAGTCTGGAGATTAAAGCATTTAACACAACTTTTAAAACCAGTAGGTCCCGTTTTCTTCTTGGGCTTGTCTTTCATGCCAAACAAAGTACAGAGGGCAGGGCCCAAAAAATGAATATCCCCTAGCGAAAAACAAATTGTGGTCTGGTTCCAATTACGATAAACCAAGTAATTTTAAAAATAAAATAAAGGTGATAAACTTACAGTAAAACGAAAAATTTGCCTTGGTTCCTCAGGAGGGGAACCAAGACCTAAAAAAAACAGAAAAACAGTAACAAAAAGGAAAAACTTGAGATGTTTACCTCAATTTTACCTCAAAGATGAGGTAAAAAATTTAAAACCAAATAAAAAAGGAAAATAGAAAAAGAGTTCTCTGGTTCCCAGGATCCGTGCAGAACTGGAAAAAAAACTCACTACATTAACTAAAAACCCCACAAGTATTAGAAATAAACATAAACGAGAGGGCACAGACTACTAAAAATAATAAAAGATGAAATAAAATATACATATTTTCCACACTCGAACACTTCAATTGAGTTGCTGAAGACAGCTCTTTGGGTCAACTTACTAGTACAGGCAGAGAAAAGGATCTAATGTTATGCTGTAGAATACAGCACCACCCAGATGGCAGAGATCTGAAATGTGTTCTAAATTCCACTCTACGCACTCGGGGCAGCTTCACCAGCCAGGCTCACTGCATATGTTAAGCATAATGAGGGATTCCGGGGGTTTCAATGGTAATTACAAAAAAAAAAAAAAAGTAGTGCGACCTTATATAGCAACGCATGTGTTTCCATCTTTGAGCTATGATGACATCGGGGACCTCTACAGCTTCGCTCCCAAGCTCTATGATGTCATCACCGCAACTCAATCGAGATCAGCCATGTGGTTTAAGGTTTCCCGTATATTATCCCACATATATGCCTGTGTATTTGTTTTTAGACTTAATGTTTTCATCTCATTAAACTCTTGCTTGGTTTAACAAGTCAAGAACTAAAATCCATGTTACCTGGTAGACAACTTCCTCTTCATTATCATCTCTGATCTCAGTGTTTGGCAAACTATGGTGACGTTCATAGCCCATCCGGCATACTCCATTTGGCTGGCATCCAGAGTCCAACTGGTAGTCACTGGATGAAGGAGTCATCGTTTTTTTGTGGCTGCTTGGGGAGTGACTTTTCCGAGCTAGCGTCTCCTTACGGTGATGGATCAGCTTCCTAAAAATAGAGCATGGACAAAAACTGAAATCTTGGCATAAAATCACTGACTGAACAGCTTCACAGTAACACAGTAATTTAAATAGTTACTGGCACCTCAAAGAAAATTTAAACAAAAAAAAAGAAAACACACATAATTGGGTACAATTCTGCATGAATTCCATTTATATTTTTTCTCCTTCCCATAATTTATTATTAAAGAAATATGTACAAAGATATGATTGTTGTCCCTTACAGTTCATTTTGAGTTCATCTGCCTCTATAGCTTACTCCCTACTTCAAGTCATAATCCTCTGTTGGGGGGGATCCAGCACTCTTTAGAGGTAAGGGTTTTCCGTTCTTATCATTATGTCACAATAGTTATGACATCAGCGTGGTGAGGAGATAACTGAACAGTTGTATTAATCTTTGTTCCAGTATTAATGTTTTTTTCTGTGCGTCTTTTTCCAAATGTTATATGAAAGTGTCACTGACCATTGGTTATGTTGGTCTTGTTTGATATTTGCCAATAAATAAAACACTTATATACAAAAAAAAAAGAATCCTCTGTTGTGATATCACAATCTGCTGCCATGGGAGTAACTGTGATGTCACAAGCAGTGCTCTATGACTTCAGGTAGGGAAAAAGCAGCAGGAATAGATTAACTCTTCAGGAGCAAATATCCTGTTTTCACGTAAATGACCTCACTACTAAATAATGGGGAGGAGGAGGAATAGAGAACTAATGGGAAATACTAGCTGGACAGTGCCTAACTATCATGTCTATGTTGACGATCAAATGCACACATATTTCATAAAAAGCTTGAATTCACTTGAATTCATGTCCCTGTGTCATGATTAGTGTTTCATAAAATATCATGCTGTTTGGTGGTGGTGTTTTCTTTAAATCAACATCTGTTAATGTGCTCTGCAGTAACTGAAACAGTGAAGATGTTTCTGTCCCTGTCCAGCCTGCTGCTTCAGCAATTAAATCCCTGAGTAAGCTGCTGCAGTTCCTAGTTAGAGCAGTCTGTAGAGCTAATTGTTTTCTCTCAGAGTTTGTTACTAAGCCATCTGGCTTGTGTTTAGAGAGATATACTTAAAATCTATCTTTCTGTTCTCATAAAAAGTTGATCATTCAGGGTCCAGTGCTGAATTTTAGTGGCATGAATGAATGTCTGTGAGAAATTACCTTGTCTGTATCACACATGTCAGTTCTCTGTTATCAAAACTCTGCATTCTAGTCTGGCTATATAAGACAGGGTTGTTTAATGGACATAGAATAAATCTGCATTCCGTTAATTCATAGAAGCAGTGTGTCTTTGATGTTGCCTCAATAAATAGGTTCATGTGAGAACAATGTTGTTTTTATGTCAGATTGACAAACATGCGTCTGCCACACTGCTGTTTTGGATCATGTACTGTATGAACTCATAAAATTCAGTTCTTTGTGGGGTTCTGTGTGAAAATACATCATGTATGTGTATACTGTATCTAGAAACACTATATGTCAACCTGATGCCCCTGTCTCCTGCCTCTCAGTTGAGCCTGCTGCACCCTGCTTCCCTCTGCCCCCCAACCCCACAGTCAGGGTCAAAGCACATTGTTGCCCCCTTTTCCTGTCTCCACAGACAGGGCTGCTGTGCTCTGCTAAGCCCTCGAGCCCTACGGCCTCTGCTTTCACAATTTGGGCTGCTTCGATCACGTGATGAGCTAGCGGGGAAAAGACGTCTCTGAGGCTGCTCCCGAGTCGCGGCGAATAAAATACATTAATATAGCTGTTTAAGACCCCACAACTTTGTTTTTAGCAGGGAGATTCGATTCCTAGCAGGGTCCGGCATTTCGGAGAGTGAGTCGAGTTAATATAATTAAGGAATATACTTACTAGACGCAGAAATGGGCCTGGCTGATAGTATGGCCAAGATGGAAGGTGGAAGCCCCGAGCTTTTGGTTGCAAGATCGCCAGTTGTTAAGTGCTCAAAACCCCACTCCCCAGTTCCAGAGGACAACGAAGATCAGCAGGTAGAAGAAAGAGGGGGCATTCAGCCTCAGATGATATTATGGAAATTAAACAGCTCCTGCAAGGACTCGTGGCCGACTTCTCTACATTAAAGCCGGCTCTCCATGTTTTAACGCAAAGGGTGGGGGACGTGGAGGCCAGGGTTGCTTCACAGGAAAGGAAGACGGGGGCCATGGATCAGGAGATGATCACTCTCAAAAGGCAAGTCAAAAAATGAGAGGATCACCTGAAAGATCAGGAATCATGTAGTCGGAGGAATAACCTAATCATGGCAGGCCTCCCTGAGAAATCGGAAGGCTCGGATTGTGTTGCTTTCATGCAGGATCTCCTCCTGAAATTGTTTGATCCAACGCCGTTTGGTGAATCTTATAATATTGGAAGGGCACACCGCTCTTTGAGAGAGATGCCCCCACCCGGAGCTCGACCTCGAGTCCTTATCATGCGTTTCTTGAATTACAAAGGGAAGACTCATGTACTGAATAAAGCCAAAACAAATAGAAATTTGCAGTGGAATGGGGCCTCTATTTGGCTTTTCCAAGATTTAATACCCTCCATGACAGAAAAACAGAGGGAGTACACGGAGATTAAGAAGAAGCTGTACTTGGCGGGGGTGAAATTCAGAATGCAGTACCCAGCTACGCTGATTGTGAGGTTATCGAAGGGAGACAGGAGATATGCGATGGCGAGCGATGCCATAGAAAGCCTCTGGGTGGAGATACCAGTTTTGTTTAAGTCGGCAACTTGAAAAACTGAGGGGCCTGCAGGACTGTGTGCTGTAAAGAGACAAATGCGAGCAGCAAGGATCGTGAAGTGCTGTAATAGCTGGTAGCGTTCGATTATCTTCAACTTCATCTTTACTCCATGTTTTGGAGAGGAGATCTGCCCTTCATGGATGTGACTGCTCCAGATTAATGTTGTATGGGACTGTTAAATAAGGGCTTCTCACTGATTTTTTTTTTTCAGGGTCTAACTGGCCTGAGAACGATAACAGTCCTAGTCTAGGAGGCAGTATAGCGCAGTGGTTTAAGGCTCTGAGCTGCAAATCTGGTGACATCCAGCAGACCAGACCGGGGTTTGAATCCCACAGGCCCCACTTGCATAGTGTGTGACCCTGAGCAAGTCACTTAACTTCCTTGTGCTCCCAGGTCGCACCTGGAAACAAGCTTTGGCTTAGTGTGCCTTTCCTGGTTAAACAATTTCCCCTTTCCCTTTCCTTTCCCATCGGGTTGTTTTCTTTCTGCTTGCTGTCAGGTGTTCTTTGCTCATATTAGAAACCTAAAGTTCAGCATTAAGAAGAGGATCAAATACCAGATATCCTGTAGTTTAAAAATTGAAGAGCACGCTAAAGGAGCTTATGATTTGAATGGGAGAAATGGATAAGGGAAAGGGAGGTACTGATCAACATATGCTACTGAGCAAACCTGCAATGGAAAATTGCCTATTCTTTTGCAGGGGGTTTTGTTTTCCTCTAATAAAGGATTAAGTACAAGTTTTAGGGGCTTATTGGGAAAAAAATTTTTATGTTCTCTTCCTGAGTATGTTCTTTTACTTTCCTCCCTAATTGGCTTCAGCTGGAATAGATAAATGGGGTAATAGTCAGGGCGTGGAATGCTCTAGTCTTGATATTAGTTGGCATTTTAGTGGTGGTGTCCACGTATGGGGAGAAGGAGGTACTTACTAAGATCCTGGAGCTTCTTTAATTTAAAATAAAAGGGGTAATAGGCAATTTATGAAGTTAATGATGGGGTAAGGGTTATAGTGGGGGTCTTCTGTTTTTTCTATATGCTGGGGCTCGGGGGGGATCGGAGACACTGGGGCTAACTCATATACGTCTCATGACGACGAAGGAAGACGATCGGAGGATCAGGGGTTTGGGGGGGAGTTACTGGGTGGAAAAGCAGAGAGAGAGAATCCATGGAATATAAAATAAGGTGGACAGAATTCATGAGGGTGAAAAACAGGGGCAGTGTTATAGAATATGGTACTGATTAAATTTCTCTCATGGAATGTTAAAGGCCTCAGGGGGAGGAAGAAAAGACTGATGATATTACAATACATAAATCAATTGGGGGTTCACTTTGCTGCACTCCAAGAAACCCATTTACTGAATGAGGAATTATATCTACTCAAGAAAGGGTGGGTGGGCAAAGTAATAGGAGCAGGGAATGTGAAAGCATCGGGGGGTGTGGCGATACTAATAAGGAAGGCTTGCCCATATGCAATTACTCAAATCAAGTCAAGAGAGGATGGTAGGGGGATATATGTGTTGGGTACTATCATGGGAAACCCATTCTCGTATGCCTCAATTTATGGCCCTACCCCTTCTAAATCTGATTTTTTTGCCTCATTGGAAGTTGATACTGCTATGCTCCCATCTCACCCACTTATTCTAGCAGGTGACTGGAACCTCTGTTTGGACAATAGGGTAGATAGGAACCCCTCCTTCTAATAGACCACCTACTGCAGCGCAGATAGCTTTAAATAGATTTCTGGAAGTTTCAGCACTAGTAGACCCATATAGAATGTATAATAAAAGGGATACCGAGATGACCTTTTACTCTGGTGTGCATAAGTCACATTCTAGAATTGATTTCTTCTTGGTCAATAGGGAAGTATTAAGGGGCATCAAAGAACTGATTACTTTTAACAGGGTACTGTCTGGCCACTCCCAGATTCAGATGCTATGGGAGATGGATAACATTCCCCCAAAACCATACCGATGGCGGTTGGATGAAGGGATATTAGCGGTTGATAATATGGTGTCTAAATTAGGGGAAACACTAGTGGAGATTATCCAAACCCAAATTCCGACACTTATGGATAAGAAACTTGCTTGGTCTACTTGCAAGGTATTATATGCAGGAATACGCTGCTAGGAGGGATAAGACGGATAGAGCACGGGAAGAATTTTTAACTGGGGCCATTAAGTCACAACTACCTTTGGAGGGTTCCTCTAATGAGTTGGATAATGAGCTAAGAGATTTAAGAGAGGAATTGAGAAGTATGATGTATCTCAGGATAGACCGCTGTCTTGAAAGATTAAATGCTAGATACCCGATGCAGGGGGATGTGCCGGGCTGCTTGTTAGCCACTAGAATTAGGGAATGGGAGGCGGATCGAACGATTATGGCAGTGAAGTTTGTGGGGAACATTATCACTGATCCTCAGGGAATAGCTGATACCTTTGCAGATTATTATGCTGGGATCTATCAAGAGGGAGGGAACTAGCTCTGGAGGAAAGATTAGAGAGTTTCTTGATAAAATACCTTTGCCCAAATTGGACATAGAACATGCCCAGGCTCTGGTAGCCCCAATCTGTGACCTAGAAATTATGGCTGCAATTAAAGAATTGCCAAATGGTAAGACACCAGGGCCCGATAGCCTATCGGCTAAATTTTATAAAGTCCATTTATTGACCATACTCCCTCTTTTGAAAGATTTATTCTTGAATATTATGAAAGATTGTGTTCCCCATCCTCCTCTATATCAGGCTTATATTACACTAATTCCAAAGCCGGATAAACCTAGGGATTTGCCTGGCAATTACAGACCCATAGCTTTAATAAATCACGATATTAAAGTCTTCACAAGGATCCTGGCTAATAGGGTTTTAAAAGTTGCTCCTCTATTAATTAGTCAGGATCAAGTTGGGTTTATGCCAGGTCGGGAGCGCATGATGCATTAAGGAAATTGCACCACATCCTTCATCGGGCTTCGAATTCCAAGTCTGCTATGGCACTGATTGCACTTGATGCCGATAAGGCATTCGATCGGGTTTTCCATAAATTTCTAATTTTTACAATGGAAAAAATGGGTTTCCCGAAGGGCTTTCTCAGATGCCTTAAAAACCTTTATAATGCCCCTACTGCTAGGGTCCTATGTAATGGCTACCTTTCTAAGGAGTTCCTGCTGATGAATGGGACTAGACAGGGTTGCCCCCTGTCACCAATTTTGTTTAACAGTTACTTGGAACCTTTATTAAGGGCAAATTCACATGGAGCCCAAGGTTCAGGGGATGGAGCTTAAATTCTCGTTTTTCACTGATGATATTTCGGTGCATTTATATAATCCGTCCAAAAAGCCCTCAAAATTATCAGGAAATTCTCTGAGGTTTCCAACTACAAATTAAATTTAAGTAAAACACAGGTTCTTCCTCTTACCGTGTATACTTACAGAGCAGATTTTGAACATTTGCAAATTAACTGGGCCCCCCTAAAAATTAAATATTTGGGCATCTGGATTATGGCCAAAACAGAAAATGGGGTGGAAGAAAATGTGGACAATCTTTTGGCCACAATTAAAAATGATATTTTAAGGTGGAGGAAATGCCCCCTGAACTTCACTGCCAGACTGGGATTGACAAAAATGAATCTCCTACCTAGATTGTTATACCCGATTCATTTATTACCTTACAGTATTCCCAAAGGAAAGTTTATTAATATCCAAAGGGTAATTTCAGCATTTTTGTGGAATTCTAAGCCCCCAAGGAGAAAACAAGCTGCCCTACGCCTTCCTCAACTTATAGGAGGTATTAAACTTCCGGAGCTATTTTTGTATTATGTAGCGGGACAGCTTGGTTTAATGGGACGGTGGTGCAGAATTCGGGAAGAAGGGGGGTATACCCCAACATGGCTCCAAATTGAGCAGCATATTTTAAAGAACCTGAAACTCTCCCCAGCAGCATTGCTTTTTCAGATCCAGAGGCTATACCTAATAGGGGAAGGCAGACACCAATTTTTAAATCAGTGATGGCGTGGTGAGATTTTTTAAACCCGACACAGAAAAGGGCACAAAGGAGAGTTAGGGATCAACCTATATTAGGAAATCCTAACTTTCGGCTGGGGGCACTAATAATCAATCAACAATGGGCACCACAATTAGCCGACCTGAAACTGACAGATTTTATACTAGAAGATAGGGTGATCCTACCTGTGCAGACTAAGGAATGGGATTTTTTCAGAAAGATTCAGATTACAAATTTGGTACAGAAATTTTTACGAGATAATAAAGAAATGGGTCAGAGTCCATTTACTTGGGACCATTTGAATGAGACAGATTACTCACAACACCCACTCTCAAAAGTTTACATGGTGCTGTTAGGTTTTGTGAGCTCAGAATCCAAGGCTCAAATATCGTATTGGGAAAAAAGTCTAATCCCCCCCTGAGGCCTGACTGGAAAGAGATTTGGAAAAATGTTAAATTCCTGCCCATACCGAAATATAAGACTATGCAATTCTTTATTTTTTCAAATATTTACTACACCCCTGCTAAGCTATGTTCTAGAAAACTCAGACAAACAGATCTGTGTTTCAGATGTGGAATGAAGTCAGGAGACTTGTTACATGTGATGCGGAGCTTTCCCAAAATACATTCATTATGGGTTCAAATTGGTCATAACATGGATCCGTTATTAAACTATTCGGAGCATATTAAACCAGAGATTTGTGTTTTGGGAGATATGAAAATGGTTGTGAGTGGCTCAGCTAAGCATCATGTGTCATCAATGTCCGCTCTGGTCAAGACATTTGTCTTAAGACATTGGAAAAGTGACTGTATTTATAATTATGATCAATGGGTTAGAGACCTATTACAGGTCTTAGATAGACTTAAAAGACAAATGATAATAGATGAGAAAAAGAAAATATATGATAAAAGATGGAGGGCATTAGAGGCAGTGTACTCAATACAACTGAAGAGTGCTTGAACCCAGATCTGTCTGTTTGATTGGGATTAGCTAGCAATTATTTCTTAAGAGAATGTGAACAGGGATTATGATTTTACTGAGGTGTGTGATTTCGTTTTTTGAAAGTATTCTATCCAGTGAGTTATAATACCCTCTTTAGATAGTTCTTAGTTAGACCTACAATGTCTCCTACATCTAAAAGGTTAGGATGGGTTCTCTCTCTGTTCTAGGGACACAGTTTTTAAAAAGCCCAGTCCTGAGGACTTACAGCTACTTCAAAGTTAAGGAGAGTAATAAAGAGGGATGTTAGAATTGGAAGAAGATCAGATCTATTGCTAACTTTGAAGGAATAGAATCAAGTGTTATATTAATAAAATTGGACTTCGATTAGATGGTACAATACATTAAAACTGTGTATGTAAATAGTTTAGGGGAGGTATATAGTAGCCATATCCAGTTTAGGGATGTGGGCCCGGGATTCGCCTTACTGAGACTACATCAAAGACACACTGCTTCTATGAATTAATGGAATGTAGATTTCTTTTATATCCATTAAACAACCCTGTGTTATACAGCCAGAATAGAAGAAAAAATTACTCACCTTAGTAATCTTGTTTCTTCCAATGTATTCTTCTATATTCATAACTCTCTGCAGTCTGCCTCCTAAATAGAACTACCCAGAGCAAATGGAACTTTATGCAAATGATAGAACTATCATTGGCTCGTGACTCACATTCAAACTGCTGCCCTTATTTGCTGCAACGTCCCAAAGTCTCAGATTTCTAAGGAGCCTACAAGGAAACCCATATTATACTACCTAACCATATCTGTATAATACTACTATATATATATATCTAAGACAGCATAAAATCTATATAACAGTAACAATAATAATAATAATATTAACAAGACCCTTTTCTGAAGTGCCAGAATCACCTGGAAAAAGAAAGGGAGAATCAATTCCCACCAGGATTAAAACATGTATGCCTGTGTTTGGGACTAATAAACCAAAACGACTCAGATTAGGAATGCAGTAGCTCTGGTTCTGGAAGGGGAGGCAAGGAGGGACAGTTATGAATACATAAGATTACACTGGAAGAAACAAGATTACTAAGGTGAGTAATTTTTTCTTCTAACCCCATGTATTCTTCTATATTCCCAACTCTCTGCAGACTTCAAAGCAGTACTTTTGGAGGTGGGCAAAGAACCTATTTAGGAAAGAGGCTCTGCAGGACTACTGTACCTAATGTTCAACAAAAGTGTGTACTGTTATTTATTTTATTTATTTATTTTGAAAATCAGATTTACAACCTTTGAGTCAGGGACGCATTTACAAAGGCACCTCGTCGCAGGGAGGGTAGACATGGTTACAGTGTGAGATACAACAGTGGTAACATACAGGTGCAATACCGAAAACAAAAAGAATACAATATAACAGTGGTTTACGGGATAAAGTTACATGCAGTAAATAGCAATTGTATATATAATAAAAGAGCCGCCGTGCCGGGCGCAGTTGTGGGATTTCGTTGCGACGCCGTGACCCGGGTTCGGGAACGGATCCGGTCGTTGGAGGGCCGGCCAGGGGTAGGGATCGAGGTCCGCTGACAGCCTCTCCTTCTCTCGGGAGGTGTGGGTAGCACTCGGTGCGCTGGGGACTCCTGGCGAGGCCGGGAGTTCTCACGTAGCCAACGCTGATTTGGGGAGGAGGCAGGACGCTAAGGCCATTGCATGTCCTCACCTCTCTGGGGAGAAAATAAGGAGGAAAGATGGCGGGCAGGACCACGATGGATGAGAGCCCTCCTGGAGAGCCTCAAATGTCGCCACCGCCGCTGCGGGACCCCAACCAGTCACAGTTCGGGGTCACGGGTGGCCCGGCCCCCTCCGGGGGTGACCGAGGGTCCTCTGCAGCTATAGGCGGTGGTAGAGGTCTCCGGGGGCCGTGACCAGGGCAGAGGATGTAGCCGGTGGTCCTGCCAGGAAAAGGGTAAATAAAAAAAAAAGTAGCTGCTTTACAGATCTCCATCAAGGGAATATCTCTTGAGAGTGCTATAGAAGCAGCTGTTTCCATTGTTGAATGGGCTCTTAGGCCTGTTGGGACCAGTTTTCCAACTTTTGGATAACAAAACTGAGTGCATTGGACTATCCAGCGAGATACACATCTCTTGGAAGCTGGGGTACCTTTCCCCACATCCCCATAAGTGAGAAAAAGCTGCTGCTTATCACCTCTATGATCCCTGGTGTGGGTTACATAGTAACTTAATGCCCTTTTTACATCCAGACTATGGAGTCTGCACTCACCTGAGCTGGCATGTTCAGTAAAGAAAACTGGCAGTGGTATGGATTGATTTAAGTGGAAATCAGAAACTACCTTAGGTAGAAATTTCCTGTTAGTTCGAAGCACTACTTTGTCATTGTGAAACGAGAGACTGAGGTAGTCCTTCTCCACACGTAGTGCTTGTAGTTCATTTATCCTCCTGGCAGAAGCGATTGCAACCAGAAACACAGTTTACCATGTGACATACTGGAGATGAGCCGAAGACATGGTCTCGAAAGGAGGTTTCATGAGCTGAGCAATGCATATGTTCAGGTCCCACACCTGGACTGGTTCCTTAACAGGAGGGTGTATATGGCACAAACCTTTGAATAACTTTTTGAAAATGGGATTAGCTGCTATGGAAACATTTTTCCCCGGAGAGATGCAAGCTGAAATTGATGCCAGATGAACTTTCAGGGATGTGTATTTTAACCATTGAGAATGCAAGTATGTGAGTTATTCCAGTAACACTGTGATTTCTGCTAGGGAAGGAGTAATCTCCCTGGCACAACACCAAATAGAGAACATTTTCCATTTTGCTGAATAGGTTTTCTTAGTGGAAGGCTTTCTGTATTCTTTCAGGATATCCAGGACAGCTTGAGAGAGAGGTTTAGATTTGAATATTCTAAGTCCTGAAGAACCAAGCCTTGAGTCTGAGAGACTTGAAGTTCAGATACAAGATTTTTCCTTGGTGGGAGAACAACAGATTGTGCCTCCTGTGAAGGTGTATCGGTTTGGACACTGACATGGACAGCAGTAAAGGGTACCATGACTGTCTGGCACAGTCTGGTGCTATTAGGATCATAGATGCAGGTTGTGACCCGAGTTTCAGCAGGATCCTGAAGATGAGAGGAAAAGGAGGGAAGGCATACAGGCGTCTTCCTGACCAGTCTAGAGCCAAAGCATCCACTGGAATTGCGCCCTTGGCTGGTGGTCTGCAACAGAATAGGGGCAGGAGGTGGTTCTCCTGGGAGGCAAAGAGATCCACTTCTGGAGTGCCTCACCTTCTGAACACAGAGTATAGTACCTGTATGGGACATCAAGAGCAAGATCAGTCTGTTTGCTGATGATACCAAGGTTGGCGCGGTGGTGGATGACCTAGGGGGATGGCAGGGGTTGCAGGATGATCAGGCAAAGCTTGAAACCTGGTCAGACACCTGGCAACTGGGGTTTAATGCCAAAAAGTGCAAGGTGCTGCATTTTGGGATGAAGAACCCAAGGAGGAGTTACCAGCTAGGGGGAGTGCAGCTAGCCCAGACAGAGGAGGAGACGGATCTGGGTGTGCTCATTACAGGGTCAATGAACAACTCGGCATAATGTAGGAAGGCAGCTGCAAAGGCCAACAAAATGCTGGGTTGTATTGCAAGGGTATATCCTCGAGGAGGAGGAGAGATTCTGCCACTGTATAGGTCATTAGTTAGACCACACCTGAGTACTGCGCAGTACTGGTGTCCGGATCTGAAGAGGGACATTGTTACTGAGGGGTGCAGCAAGGCCACAAAGATGATCAAGGGGCTGGGGACTTATCATACGAGAGGAGGTTGAAGGAGTTGAACATGTACTCACTGGAGGAGAGGAGACGGGTGACATGACTGAAACCTTTAAATACATGAAAGGAATAAACAAGATGGGTACAGAGGCTGTTCAAAGTAAGGGAGGAGGCCACCAGGGGCCATGATATGAGACTGGAGCGAGAAGGTTCAGGAGGGAGATGAGGAGACACTTTTACAGAGAGGGTGGTGGCTGGGTGGAATGCGTTACCTGCAGAAGTAGTATGCAGTAGAACAGTGGACTGCTTCAAACGAGGATGGGACAGGACAAGGGGGAGTGTTAATGAAGGGGAAAGGTGGAAGGGAGGGGCAGCTGCAGAATAAGGGGTGCTAGCTGCACATTCGAGCAGACTTGATAGACCTCTAGGCCTTTATCTGTTGGCTATGTTCGTATGTATGTTTATAGACCATTTGTGATGTACCTGGTTGATTCTGCTTGGAGCATCTGCCAGAGTATTATCCTTGCCTGGCACATAAATGGCCTGCAGGGAGGCCTTTAGTGAGTAGGTCAAGTCCCATATTATCATGGCCTCTGTGCACAGAGGGTCTGACCTTGTTGTTCCTCCTTGCCTGTTTATATAGTACATTGTTGTGGTGTTGTCTGTTCTGACTTGCACCACCTTGCCCTGTACCAGATGAGAAAAAGCTTTTAAAGCCAGAAATACAGCTCAGAGCTCCAACACGTTTATGTGGAGGAGTGACTCTGCACCTCACCAGGTGCCATGGGTACTGTGCTCTCCCAAGTGAGCACCCCATCCTAACAAAGAGGTGTCTGTTGTAAGGATAACTGATGGGTTTTCCCTCTGGAAAGGAACCCCTTCCCTTAGATTGTGTGCTTCCTTCCTCCACTGTAGAAACTGAAGCACAGTTTTTGTTACTGGAATTGGCTTTGACATTTTGTCTTTTCTTTGGCACCAGTGTGTTCCGAGATGGAACTGAATGGCCCTCATTAGGTAACTTGCTCCCAAGACAACTCCTGTTGCTGCAGCCATATGTCCCAAGATTTGCAAGTATTGCCTCGCTGGACATGGCTTGCCCAACCTGAATGAGGTAATCAGTTGCAGGATGCTTTGGACCCTGTCCTTGGGAAGGAAAGCTCTTCCTTGCAAAGTGTCCAGTTCTGCTCTTATGATATACAGGACCTGTACTGGATTGAGAATGGATTTTTCCTGATTTATCAGGAACCCCAAAGACTGTAGCAGATTTTGTATTGTTACCAGGTGATCCTTCACCTGTTGTGATGACTTTCCCACAATTGCCAGTCGACGAGATGGGGGAAGATGGAGATTCCCAGTCTCCTTAGATATTCCACTACCACTGCCAGACACTTCGTGAACACCCTGGGTGCTGAGGTGAGGCCGAAGGGAAGAGCTGAGAATTGGTAGTGACCTGAAGGAAGTCTGAACTTGAGGTACTTCCTGTGTGACGCTGTTATTGGGATGTGGAAGTAGGCATCCTTCAAATCCAGAGATGCCAGCCAGTCTCCTTCAATGACTGGCAAGATCAGGGACAAAGTGACCACTTTGAACCTTGGTCTTACTAGATACCTGATCAGAAGTTTGAGATGTAGAATAGGCCTCCACTCCCCATTTTTCTTTTTAGTGAGGAAATACCATTAGTGAAAACCTCTTCCTCTCTGAGGCCTTGGTACAGACTCCACTGCCTTTATCTGGAGCAACGTTTGGACCTCTTTTTTCAGGAGTTTTCTTTCTGTAAGAGAAGCTGGTTTGAACAGCTTTGATTTCAGAGGAGGAAGAGACTTGAAACTCAGGGACAGACCCTGACTCACTAATTCCAGAACCCACTTGTCTGTGGTGATGGCCTGCCAGGCCTGGAAAAAGGAAGTCAGTCTGCCCCCTACTGGTGCTACGGAGGCGGCCTTGACAACTGAGTCAGGGATTTTGTTTTGGTTGTGACTGAACCTGGGTAGCATGGGAGCCTCTTCTGGAGCCCCTTCTACCCCGGCCCTAAAGTTCCCAATCTGCTGTAGGTAAGGCCGCAGCTGTGGAACAGCCTGTGACTCACAGAAGGACCTACCATAGGGTGTCCCTCCTCTGCCTCCCCTCCCATAAGGCCTATTGGAAGAAGGCCTTTCCTTGAAGGAGTTACTTTTATAGGTGGCCTTGTACTTGTCCACCTTTTTCATATAGTCCTCAGTGTGTTTACCGAAGAGAGAGTGATCCTCCACAGGAAAATCCATAGCCTTAGCCTGGGTATCCTGTGTCAGATTGGTAGCCCTCAGCCATGCCAGCCTTCTCAGGGCTATGGTCAGAGCCATCCACCTAACAGCACTGTCACTGGCATCTGGTGCCATTTGGAACTGGTAAATAGATGCTTCCAGTCCAAACCCTGCTGTTTCTGCTAGGTCTTCAGAGAGAGGGGAGGGAGCCTTCTCTGCCATTGCCAATACTGACTGCCACAGTATTTTTTGGTACTGTGCAGGATAAGCCTGGTAATTAGCCTGTCCTACCCCCAGGAAGGCGGCTAAATACCCCTTCTTAGACATTATGTCTATCTTCCTAGAATCCTTCTCAGGTGGATGAGAGGATAGAGGAACCCTCGCCTTCTTACAGGCTGCCTGCTGCACTATGCCCTGATGATCAGGGTGAGACTAAAGAAATGCAGCACTCTGTCCAGCTGATATCTCTTATCCACCTTATTATCCAGAGGCGGAACAGAATTTGGGTTCTGCAAGATTTTAAATAAATCTTTTTTAAAGAATTTATTTATTGGCAGCAGAATTTTCTTTGTCATCCCATCATCTCCAGATATTCAGCCCCCTCCTCATCCTCTATGGCCTCTGCAGTAGCTAGGTCACGAGCATCAACTATTTTCCTTACAAAGGAAAAATGGGAAGAAAAATCTTCTGGTCTGGGAGGAGAGCCAAATTCTTGCCCTGGTGAGATCTCCGGTTCAATGGGCTCACCATCATCACCTTCTGGTTCGTCATAATCCCCGTACTTCATCTCCTGGGAGGGGAGTTCAGAGGGAGGAGTTGGTTCTGGAACCTGTGGAGGAGGGAGGGCAGGGGCAGGTATAAAGCCCTGTATAACCTGAATGACTTTCATGGCCTGGACAATCTCCTCCGCAGTTGGCAGGCTATGAGGCACAGAAAAAAACCTTCTAGGTTTATCAGCCTGGGGTTCGACGTGCTTTGTCTTTTTAGTTCTCTTAGAGGGGACCAGAGTCTCAGCCGGAACGCCCATCCCTTTTAAGGTGCCTGTATTACCCTTCTCAGGGGTGTGTAAAGAAGAGACCGCAGTTTCACCTGCAGATTTGGAGGATGTTGACTGGTCAGAGCCCGAAGCACCCTTGTCTAGTCTCTTTTGCAACCTTTCCAACCTTTCTTCCACAGTCTTTTTGTGGAAAAGACTTAAAGATTTCACAATCAGTAGAAAGATGTTCAGTTCCCAGACAGACTACACAGCGTTCATGCTTGTCTGCTCTGGCAAAAACGACCCACACTTCAAACAATTTTTAAAACCTGGAGGACCAGTCTTTTTCTTGGGTTTTTCAGACAACTCCATTTTCAGGAGAAAAACCACAACCGCAAAACAAGATAAAAGTTTTTTTTTTCAGTCGGTTCAGGAACCGATCAGGTTCCGAAAATGAACCGAGAGTTTTAAACTCGGAAGCGGGTTAGCAGTTCACAGCAATCGGGTTAGTGGTTGGTTTCAAAACAATTATTTAAATAAGAATTAAACAACAAAAGTATATCCAAAATAGCAGAAAAAGTTCTGCAAAAGCTAAGAAAATCCCCAGTTCCTGGGGGGCGCTCTGGAGCCCGAGCAAAATGGAGGCTGGATTCTGAAGCTCCTCAAAATCCTAAAACAAAAGCTATTTTAAGAGGGTTTTAAACAACGCAAACCTGCTCAGCACCGCAGATAAAAATATTGGAACTACAGAAGACCTGAGATAGGAAATCCAAGGAAAGATAAGTCAAGCGGGGAGAGCGTTAAAAGTAAAGTAAATACTGGCTCTCCAGCAATGTGATCGATACATGGCCGACCGCTCCTTGATTCTAGTGTGGAAAGTGAAGAGGAGACGCTGCAAATGCTAGGCCAGAAAATGAATAGAATGCTGGTGTCCATGGTGGGTCTATCGGAGCGTTTCAATGCCCTTACGAATAGAGTTACTCTCCTCGAGGCAGACTCTGGGGTTATGAACGGAGGCGAGAGATGCAAAAAAGCAATCAGAAGCGGCGATGGGTACAGCTTCGAACCTAATAAAAGAAAATACACATCTGCGTGCTTGACTCGAAAATTTGGAGAACCAGGCCCAGGCATCGAATCTGAGGATAATAGGAATTCAGGAACGTAGTGAGGGAGAAGGTCTAAGTTTATTTTTAAAGGACTGGCTAGAGCAACAACTAGGTCAACCCCCTACAAGAGAAATCATGGGGGATCCAAAAAGCATACAGAGTGGACTTTCGGGCCAGACCTAGCAGCGTGGAGACACCAAGAACAATCGTGGCGGTCTTAGACAGCATGGGGACTCGCGATTTAACCTTATCCCTTGCCAGGCAAAAGCGTTCCTTATTACACAATGGAGAAAGAATCTCACTGTTTCCAGATCTAAGTTTTGCTACCCGACAGAAAAAGAAGAGATTTGACGGCGCGAGGGCGATGCTTCGTGAAGCAAACATCCCACACAACATGCTTTTCCCTGTACGACTTAGACTGACACATAAGGGGAAGATATTTGTTTTCTCAAACCCAGCTGATGCTTTGAAATGGGCCCAAAAGTTCGCAATATCCACCAGAAGAAGACAGGAATCCTCTTGGTCCGGTTCTGAGGACGAAGAAGAAGACTTGGACACTTAAAAGGACTTCCTTTTTCTTTATTTAGAAAATCTCAGGTCTGTAAAATATAAAATTTAAAATTCCTGAACAGTATATTCAGCCTCATTTTCAGATAGACATTTAAAAATTTAAGAAAAGGTTGAATCGACATGTTATTTACTTTAAAGTGCTGACATGAGGCAATAAAAGTTACTGGAGGAGAGAGAAGGAATTTCCTTCCCCCTTTCTATATTTAGAGTTTTAGGAAATTTTAATCATTGACTGTCAGAGTGGGTATATTATCTCAAAACCTCGGTTATTGTGGGGAGAATATTAGGAAGGAGCTTCATTTGTAATCCTTTTTTTAATAGTACCATTTTGGTACATTTTTTTTCGATTAATGCATGCTGCTTCAACAGTCTCTTTTAAAGGGACATGTAACTCGAATTCTAATCTATACAAGTCTGTTTTTCTTTTTAAGCATGCTGCTCATGGGCTCAAGATGTATAGCCTACATCATGTTATTATTTATTTAAATAATAGGAGTATTTAGTCTATTGCTGTACCCCCATGAAGTATCTTATAGATGTAACACGGATTCATTTATATGCGTGTATTAAGAGGGTGGCGTCCTCAAAAGAAAGTTAAATATATCCTAATGTATTACATCAAGAACTGTAACTGTATGTTTTTAAAGATATACAATAAATATAAAATATAAAAAGAAAAAAAAAAAGGAAATCCCCAGTTCCTCAGCGGTTATCCCAAACCATGAGGAACCAAGAAAAATAACGCAATTAACTCTAAAAACTAAATTAACTAAATGTATAAAATAAATGAACAATAAATAAAGGCAGCAGTAAGAATATTTAAGTATAAAATATTTATACTCTGTAATGAGCCACAAAACGAACTAAGGCAAAGTCTCCTGGGTGTCTTGACCTGTCAGGCGGAGTAAGAAATCTGAGACGATGTTCTATTTGCTCTGGGCAGTTCTACTTAGGAGGCAGAATGCGGAGAGTTAGGAATATAGAAGAATACATGTGGTTAGAATGCATAGTTTTGATGACAGAGAATTGACATTTTATCACAGATCACCAAAGAAGGTAATTTCTCACAGACATTCAATCATACCACTTCAGTTCCGCGCTGAACCCCAAATGATCAACTGTCTAAGAGAACAGAGGGTGTAGACAGAACGAGAAGCGACCTGCAGAAACTTGAAGAATGGTCAGGGGTTTGGCAGTTGAAATTCAATGCAAAGAAGTGCAAGATAATGCATATGGGGCACAAAAACCCTGGCACAATATATCAGTTGGGGGGTGAGGATATAGCATGCACCAAGCAGGAAAGGGATCTTGGGGTTATCATCTCTGATGACCTCAAGGTAGGGAAACAGTGTGACAAGGCAGCAGGTAAAGCAAATAGGATGCTGGGATGTAGAGGCATTACCAGCAGGAAAAGGGAGGTCATAATTCCGCATACAAGACACTAGTGAGGCCCCACCTGAGTACAGTTCTGGAGACCATACCTACGTAAGGACATAGACAGGGTAGAGAAGGTTCAGAGGAGGGCAACAAAGATGGTGCATGGATTGCATCACAAGTCCTATGAAGTCAGGTTGAAGGAACTGAACATGTACTCCCTGGAGGAGAGGAGGAGAGAGGGATATGATAGAGACATACAAGTATCTTACAGGGAGGAACAGGGTGCAGGAAAACACTATTTTTAAGCAAAAGATGTTCCAGGACTAGAGGGCATGGGATGAAGTTGAGGAGGACGATTCAGAGGAAACATGAGAAAGAATTTCTTCACAGAACGGGTGGTGGACAAGTGAACACCCTGCCAGAGGAAGTGGTGGAGGCTGAAACAATCACGGGATTTAAGAATGCATGGGATAGACATAAAGGAATTCTGGAGGTCAGGGGTAAGGTGCAACACACTTCTAGGAAAACAAACTGAACTTACAAGCTCAAATGGGCAGACTGGGTGGGCCATAGGCCCTTATCTGCCGACACTGTCTATGTATCTATGTATGTATCTATGTAACAGAATGATTTTAAGCTATTCTCTCTAAACACAAACCAGATGGGTTAGCAAGAAAAAGTACAGTTACGTAAGAACTTACCGTAACGGTAGATCTTCGAGAGAGGCGCTTGCAGTAGGCAATTACATATAGGACTGACGCCGGTCGGCAGCAGGACCTCAGGAAAAATTTCTAGCTAGTAGTTCTGGCAGGGACCACCCATCGCCAGGGTGACCCGGCGCTGCGACGCCGGTATAAAGGGCGGTCCCGACACCGCCTTCCAGTTCTTTCCTGCCACAGGCCCAGAAGGCCCAGACGAGAGAGAAGCAGACATTTCCCTTGATGGAAAAGGAGCTGAAAAAGCCTAGGGGGATGGAGGGCGGGAAGGTATTACCTACTGCAAGAGCCTCTCTCGAAGATCTACTGTTACGGTAAGTCCTTACGTAACTGTACTATCTTATTTCGAGAGGGCTCTTGCAGTAGGTAATTACATACAGGACAGAATCCCAAGCAGTCTGGAACAAAGGAAAAGGCACCAGGAGGAGGTACTACTCCAAGAAGTAGCAAGGAAAACCTTACAAGCCTCAAGAAAGGAGGCCTTGCAAGACAGCTAACCCGAAGCCTGCTCTACGGCGAGAGGCAATGTCCAAACTGTAATGTTTAGTAAAGGTATGGACGGAAGTCCAAGTGGCGGCAGCACAGATGTCTGCCACAGACACGTTCTTGAAACAAGCCGCAGAGGCTGCTACTCCACGAGTGAAGTGACCTCTGACTTGACCCGGTAGGGTCTTGTTGTACTTGTCATAACAGAAAGTGATGCAATGGGCCTACCATTTTGATAGGCATTGCTTAGAGACAGCATTGCCTTCTCTTTTGTGAGCAAAAGAGACAAACAACTGATCAGTCTTACTGAGATCCTTCGTCCTATCTGTGTAGTATCTCAGGATCCTGTGAACATCCATGGTATGGAGCAGGTATTCTCCTTGATTGGAGTACTGCGTGAAGAAGGCAGGTAATTCAATAGACTGATTCAAGGTAGATTCCGCTACCACCTTCAGGAGAAACTTAGGATTCGTGTGAAGAGCTACTCGTTCTTTGTGAAAAATCAGATAAGGGAGTTTGCACATCAGGGCCTGGAGCTCAGAAATTCTGCGAGCAAAAGTAATGGCCACCAAGAAGAGCGTCTTCCACGATAAAAACTTCAAGTCTGCAGAAGCCGCAGGCTCAAAGGGAGGAAGGGTAAGTTTCTTGAGGATAAAGTTTAAGTCCCAAGGGGGAGCTGGAGTCCGGATAGGGGGCCTGAGATGAAGGACCCCTCTGAGAAAAGTTTTGGATACCTCCAGCTGGGCAAATGCCTTATCAGTGAAAGGGACATGGTAGGCCGAAATAGCCGCCATATGGACTTTCAAAGAGGAGTGACTGAGACCCAGGTCAAAAAGATGACGCATGTACTCATGTAGAATGGTCACAGGACAGAAAAAGGGCTCCACGTTCCTGGACGCAGCCCAGATGGAAAATATTTTCCATTTCATGGCGTAGGTGGACCTAGTGGAGGGTTTTCTAGCCTCCACGAGAATCTCGGCCACCTTAGAGGAAACGCCAAAATGAGATGGCGCTAGGTCTGCAGGAGCCATGCATGAAGTTGAAGGGACTTGAGTCCTGGATGGACCAGGGTCCCCTGATCCTGGGTCAGCAATCCTGGAGATAAAGGAAGAAGAAGAGGAGGAACCTCTGAGTATTGTTGTAGAAGAGAGAACCAAATTTGCCTGAGCCAGAAAGGAGCGATCAGAATCATTCTCGCTCCTTCCAAAGCAAGCTTCTGCGGCACATGAGGGACCAAAGGAATTGGGGGAAAAGCATAGACGAATCTGTCCTTCCAGCTTAGAGATAGAGCGTCGCTCCAGAAAGCGCCTCGCTCTTGAGCGAGCGAGCAAAAGATTGGAAGTTTTGCGTTTTGGGAGGAGGCGAACAGGTCTATCTGAGGAGTCCCCCAAATCTGAAAGATGCTTTCTAGAACTTTTTCGTCCAATTTCCACTCATGTGGAAGAGCCGATGAGCGATTTAGTCTGTCTGCCAGGACATTGTCGACTCCCGAAACACGGATCGCCGTGAGGTGAAGGTTGTGAAGCGTTGCCCATTCCCAAACCCTCATCGCTTCCCGGCACAGCGGGTAGGACCGAGTCCCTCCCTGCTTGCTGATGTACCACACCACGCACATGTTGTCCGTTAGGACAGCTAGGTGACTGGGAAGGATGTATTGGTGAAGGGCCTGGAGAGCATACAGCACTGCTCGAAGCTCGAGCACGTTGATGTGGAGAACTAACTCCAACTTTGACCATAGGCCCCGGGTTCGGTGAGGACCCAGATGGGCTCCCCAACCTTCGCCTGATGCGTCCATGGTCAGAATCTGATCGGGGGTAGGATGAAAAAAGGGGACCCCCCAGAATAGGTTCTCTCGAACCATCCACCATTGCAAGTCTCTTACCATCGGCGAGGAGATCAGAACCAGATGATCTAGGTCGTCTACACGTTGATCCCACTGAGATCTGAGAGTCCACGGAGAGATTCTCATGTGGAGACGTGCATGCGGAACCGTCGGGATGGCCGCCGCCATAAGCCCCAGTAGATGGAGCACCGACCTTGCCGGATCCCTCCTGTGTTCCGACAGGAGGGAAATCTGGGACAGGAGGGAGGCCCCCCTGTCCGGAGGCAGGAAGGCCTTGTACATTGTCGTGTCGAGGATTGCTCCGATGAACTGGAGCCTTTGTGAAGGATCCAGGTGAGACTTGGAATGGTTGATGGTGATACCCAGGCCAGTGAAAACCTGCTGGGTGAGGGACAGAAAATGCAGGAGTTCCTCCCTGGACGGGGCCGCCAGGAGCCAGTCGTCCAGGTAGGGAAAAACCCGAACTCCCAAAGTATGCAGGTGGGCCGCTACCACTGCCAGGCATTTGGTAAAGACTCGTGGAGCCAAGGAAAGACCAAAAGGGAGCGCCCGGAATTGGTAGTGGTTCCCTTGGAACGCAAACCTGAGGTACTTTCGGTGCGAAGGGCGAATGGGGATGTGCAGGTTCGCATCCTGCATATCCAGCGCACAAAGCCATTGGCCCGGCCGAAGCAGGGGCAAGAGGGTCTGAAGGGAGAGCATCCTGAACCTCTTGTATTCCACATATAGGTTCAGGGAGCTGAGATCGAGAATGGGTCTGAGATCTCCCGTCTTCTTTGGTACGAGGAAGAAATGGGAATAGTAACCCTCCCATGGAGGTGAGGGGGGACGGACTCTATAGCCTGCTTCGCAAGGGGAGCAGAGATTTCTTCCCTGACCAAAGGAAGATGGTCCCTTGAGTAAGAGGAGTTCAGAGGGGGGAGACGTGGAGGTTTCTGCAGAAACTCTATGGAGTGCCCCTCTGCTATGATCTGAAGCACCCATGAATCCAATGTTATCCTCTCCCAACCCGGAAGGTGGAGGGAGAACCTCCCTCCTACCGGTTCCTCCGGACGTCCGGAGGCGGTGGGAGAGGAAGGAGTCCAGGTGGTGTGAGGCAGCGCCACGCAGCTGGGAGCACCAGTTGCTTTTTGGTGTGAGAGGCCTGGCAGCTGTGGGGGCCCAACTTTTAGTGGCCCGCCTTCCCTGAGGTTTCGCTTGAGGCCGGCTGCGTCTGCGAAAGGGACATCGCTGTGGGGGATGGGGACGGCACATTGAATCAACAGATTTAAGTGCCGTCCCCTTCTCCTGCAAGTCAGTGATGATGTCCTTGACATCACCACCGAAAAGCACAGAACCCCTGAAAGGTACTTCTTGAATTGCTGACTGCACCTCCGGGACCAGACCTGAAACACGGAGCCATGCATGACGCCGCAGACTTACGTCGAACGCAGAGCTCCATCCTGCGGTGTCCACTGCATCGTAGGTCGTCCTCAGAATATGACGACTGGCCGAACGAGCAGAACGGACCAGGTCGGCTAACTCCTGCTTGACTTGAGAGTCAGGCAAGGAGTCAATTTTGGATTCCGCCTGGGTAAGGACAGCCTTCTGGTAATCCCCCATATGGGCCGGAGTCGCGGAGGAGGAGGCCTTCTCCCGGTGCCTTTCCTTGTCCCGCTTCTTGTGCCCTTCAGGGGAGGTCGATGCCTGCCGAAGTTTCTTCAACTCCTTCTCCATCGCGGACATCTTCTTCTTGAGGAGATGGGCTTCGCGAGACTGCTGGCATTGTCTGCGGGTGGCCGCGTTGAAATGAAGGCAGTGCGGACACTTCTCGACCCGGCGTGGTCGGGGCCCTAAACAGAAAAGGCAGAGGAGTGACCGTCTTTGTGAGGCAGTTGGGCGCCGCACGAGTCGCACTTATTTTTTGAAGGGGATGACATATACCGACGTTCACCTGACGATAGAAAATATAAAATACAAAATATTGAAACTTTTCGGAAAAACCGACGAAGTAACAGGACTGAGCGATAGGGACTTCACCGCGAGGTGCTGCACGAGCTGACGGCGGGAAAGAACTGGAAGGTGGGCGTCCGGGACCGCCCCTATACCGGCGTCGCGTGCGCCGGTCACCTGGCGGAGAGGCGGTCCTCAGGGACTGCTAGCTAGAAATTTTCACTGCGGGGGTCTTGTTACGATCGCCAGTCCTATATGTAATTACCTACTGCAAGAGCCCTCTCGAAGTAAGATCATTACTTACCACAGTAATCTTGTTTCTTCCAAGGGAATCTTATTGTATTCTGACAAAAGCAGTATGGTCTCACCAAAGGACTGCCCCAGAGCTGGAATAGTTAATAGAACCTATGTAAATGGTGGAATGCAAGGCTCGAGCTAGGTTTTCAAACCACTGTCCCTGGTTGCACTTTCTGCAACCGTCAGATTCTTACGAAGCATGCAGAAGCTAACAAACTAGCAAATCTAATCTTAACAAAAAAACAAATCAATTCCCCCTTTAGGGGACAAACACCTCTTAAATAAACAGAGGGCATCTCTTAAGTCTCAAGTCAGCAGATGCCCAAGAAAGCAGTAGGTACCCACAGGTTTCTAACATCATCTGTACACACAGCATGCAGTGCTCTATAGGTCCTAGCAGGGGAGGAAGAGTGGGAGCTCAGAATACAGTAAGATTCCCTTGAAAGAAACACGATTACTATGGTAAGTAATCACACTGGAAATCACCAGGAAATCTTACTGTATTCTGACAAATGCAGACTACCCAAGCAGTGCCTCTGGAGGCGGGCAGAGGACCTGTTTAGGAAACAGGATCTACAGGACTGCAGTGCCAAACCTGGCATTGCTACTAGCCTGGGTATCCAGGCAGTAATGTTTGATAAATGTGTGGACTGTTTTCCAGGTAGCTGCTTTACAGATTTCCAGCAAGGGAATATCTCTTGAAGCTGCTATTGATGGAGCTGTTCCTCTGGTCGAGTGGGCCCCTAAGCCCCTGTGGGGCTTGCTTGCCCACCTTGGCATAACAGAATTGGATACAAGCCACAACCCACCTGGCTATGGATCTCTTTGTGGCTGGTTTACCTATTCCTACTTCCCCATAAGTCAAGAAGAGTTGGGATCTGTCCCCTCTGTGGCCCTTAGTACACTCCAAATAGTAGCTGATAGCTCTTTTTACATCCAGGCTATGCAGTCCATGTTTCCCTGAGAAGGAATGGCCAGTGAAAAACTAGTAGTGTAATGGACTGATTGATCTGGAAGTCTGAAACCACTTTACATAGAAATTTGTTATTGGTCCTAAGGACCACCTTATCCCTGTGGAATGCAATACAGTCAGTCTCCATGGACGTAGCCTGTAACTCACTGATCCTCCCAGCTGAAGTAATAGCAACTAGGAACACAGTCTTCCAAGTTATGTACTTGAGATCAGCTGAAGCCATAGGTTCAGAAGGTGGCTGCATGAGCTGTGCAATACATATGTTCAGATCCCACACTGGGGTGGGAGTTCTATGAGGAGGGTACAAGTGTAGCAACCTTTTTAATGAATTTCCTGAACACTGGATTCGAGGCCATAGATACTGCCTTACCTGCTGAAAGATAAGCTGAGACAGCTGCCAAATGCACTTTCAGGGTGGATGGTCTCAGACCAAGGTAATGAAGGTGGGTCAAATAATCCAGGACAACTGGCAAACCCGCCTAAGTATGGTCCAGACTCTTGTTCTGGCAACAAACAGAAAATCTTTTCCATTTGAACATGTAGGTCTTCCTAGTGGAGGGCTTTCTAGAAAACCTAAGGACTTTCATGACCCCTTTCGAAAGTTGCAGATCGGCATACTCTAGGTCCTCAAGTGCCAGGCCTTGAGCCTGAGGGACCAAAGGTTGGGGTACAGGATCCTGCTCTGGGAGGAAGTCAACAGGTTGTGCTTCCTGGGGAGGCTGACTGGTTTGGCAACTGATAGTGCCAGAACCAGGGAGTACCATGGCTGCCTGGTCCAGTCAGGAACAATGAGGATCATTGTAGCCGGGTGAGATCTGAGCTTGTTCAGGACCCTCAGTAGTAAAGGGAATGGATGGAAGGCATACAGGAATGTCCCTGTCCAGTCCAAGATCAGTGCATCCAGTGGGACTGAGCCCCTCACTGGGGGCCTGCAGCAAAATTGGGGAAGCTGGTAGTTGTCTGGGGCTGTGAAAAGGTCTATCTCTGGAGTGTCCCACCTTTTTTTTTTTTTTGACTCTGTATTTTATCCATTTACTGCCCCTACTCACCACTCAATCAGACTTCCTCTATCACTGTGCGATCCTTCTTCTCCCCGGGGTCTTCCCCTAGAGTACCTGGTACCACATAGCCCCTATGATGCCCGGATTACCCTCCTCGGTATGGGGTGGGGAGAGACCCTAACTCCCCAATTCTTGATTTGTGGACCGGTACAGCGGAGTGTGCCTCTACAATCCGAAGGCGTGCAGTGAGGAGTCGTCACCTAGGCGAGACGAGGGTGTTTCCCCTTTTTTTACTCTTCCCTTGACATCGGCGTGCAATGAGGGCCAATGAGCGAGGAGATGCGGTGAGACGCACCTCCTGCTCCGCCCCTCTGCCGACGTCTGACCCGTTCCCATACTGCTACCTCCCTCTACCGCACCTACCACCCGAGCTCCCCCAGGAGGCGGTATCGTGGCGGGAGCTTGCCGAACTGTCCCCAGAGAAGGTGAGTGGCCGTCGGGCTCTCTATCCTTCTCTTCTCCGGCCGACCCCCAGCAGTCCATGCTCGTTCCCAAACACGGGTCGCCGGCATGGTATGAGGTAAGCTGTCCAGCGCCTCAGCGCCACCGGGCCGGCGAGTGTACCACCTTTTGAACACTACCTGCAACACCTGCCTGTTCAGGGACCACTCGTGATGGTTCTGATTTATCCTGTTCAGGGAATCTGCACATTGTCCTTTCCTGGCAGATGAACTGCTGACAAGACCATTCCCAGAGAATAAGCTAGACTCCATATTTTCATGGCTTCTGTGCACAGGGGTGTTGACCTTGTGCCTCCCTGTTTGTTGATGTAGTACACTGTGGTCATGTTGTCTGTCCTGACCTGCACCATCTCTCCCTGCAGAATGCTGGTGAATGCCTGAAGTGCTAGGAAGACTGCTCTGAGCTCCAGCAGGTTGATGTGCAGTAAGAAAAAATTCCTCACCTTAGTAATGTTGTTTCTTCTAATGGAGTCTTGCTATATTATGACAATTGCAGTGAGTCCCCATCTTCGAACTGCTCCGGAGGTGAAACAGTTAACTTTCCATGCAGGCATGGAACTTAGAGCGCGAGCTCAGTTGAAAACTCTGTCTGTTGTTCTTCAAGCGCAAACTGTCAGATCTTTACAAGCTAAAACTCACTAAGGCTCTGTGTGGAAGCTGTAAACCTACACTAGCCAACTGGCTACTAATATAAACACTCTATTTTGGCCTCAAACAAAGACTCAAGTCAGGAGACCCAAAATGCAAAAACACAACACCAATTCACCCAAAAGGAAGGTGAAAACAACAAGGTGGGCATCAAAAAGTGCCAACCCTGTACTGCACACCCACATCCCAAAACAGAGGTTCTGAGAGGGGCAGGCAGGAGGAGGTCATAATAGCAAGACTCCATTAGAAGAAACAACATTACTAAGGTGAGTAATTTTTCTTCAAACAACATGAAGTCTTGCTATATGACAATTACAGACTACACAGCAGTACCCCCATGGAGGAGGACAGAACCTACTTGGGAATAGGCTCTGAAGCACGGCTGTGCCAAGCAGACATCGCTCCTAGCCTGGATGTCCAGGGAGTAGTGCTTGGTAAAAGTGTGAACTGTTTTCCAGGTAGCTGCTTGACATATTTCTAGAATAGAATGTCTCTGGCAACAGCCAGAGAGCAGCTGTACCTCTGGTAGAGTGAGCCCTCAGGCCTGAGGGGAATTTTACCCAACTTCGCGTAGCAGAATTGGATACAAGAGACAATCCACCTGGCAATGGATCTTTTAGTGGCTGGCTTCCCTTTACCAACTTCGCCATAAGTGAGGAACAGTTGGAGGGAGTCAAACCTATGACCCTTGGTACGCGCTATGTAGTAACTAAGGGCTCTCTTCACATCTAGGCTGTGCAGCCTCCTCTCACCAGAAGAGGAGTGGTCAGTGAAGTACACTGGAAGAGAAATAGATTGACTAAGGTGGAAATCTGAAACCACCTTAGGTAGGAACTTTCTGTTAGTCCGGAGGACCACCTTATCTCTGTGAAAAGAGATAAACTCCTGCTCCACTGACAACGCTTGTAATTCACTTATGCGTCTGGCAGAGGTGATGGCTACCAGAAACACAGTTTTCCAAGTCAAGTACTTGAGCTCAGCTGAAGACAAGGGCTCAAGGGGTTGCATAAGCTGAGCAATGCAAACATTAAGATCCCAGGCAGGGCAGGATCCCTGAATGGAGGGTTGGTGTGAAGCAAACCCCTTAAAAACTTGGAAAATACAGGATGAGCTGAAAGAAGAGGATTTACTGCTGAAATAAAAGCAGACACAGCTGCCAAATGCACCTTCAGGGTGGCTGGTCTCAGCCCCAAAGAATTCAGATGGACCATATAATCCAGGACTGTGGGTAGATCAGCAGAGTCTGGGGAAATATGCTTTTCGAGCACCATATGGAAAACCTTTTCCATTTGGAATTGTAAGTAGCCTGGTGGAAGGCTTCCTTGATGCCTTCAAAATATCCATTACACCTTGGGAAAGATGTAAATCAGCAAACTCTAACTCTTCAAGAACCAAGCCTTGAGATTGAGAGATTTGAGATTCGGATACCAAACCCGTCCCTGGGCACAGGTTAACAGATTGTGATTCCTGGGAAGGCACAGGGGAGGATGGACTGCTAAGGACAGCAGGAGTGGATACCAGGGTTGTCTGGCCAAATCTGGAGCTATCAGAATGACTTTGCAGGATTGGGATCTGATTTTGACTAGCACTTTGAACAGGAGAGAAAAGGGAGGGAAGGCATAGAGGAACTTTCCTTCCCAACTGAGGGCTAAGGCATCCAGGGGGAGTGAGCCCAACACTGGGGGCCTGCAGCAAAAAAGAGGAAGTTAGTGATTGTCTGGGGCTGCAAAAAGATCTATCTGCGGGGTGCCCCATCTGGCAAATACTACTCCCAAGACCAGGGGATCCAGTGACCATTCGTGGTGTCCCAGGGAAATCCTGCTGAGAGCATCTGCCAGGACATTGTCCTTGCCTGGGAGGTGGACTACAGTAAGGGAGGTGTTCAGGGAGTAAGCCAGAGACCACAACTTCATCGCTTTGGTGCACAAGGCCGTAGACCGAGTGCCCCCTTGCTTGTTGATGTACCACATTGCAGTGGTGTTGTCTGTTCTGACCTGAATACTCTTGTTCTGAACAGATTTGGAAAAGCTTGAAGTGCTAGAAAACTGCTCTGAGCTCCAACAGGTTGATGTGGAGCAGAGATTCCTGGGAGACCACAGACCCTGGGTGGTGAGGTCACCCATGAGCTCCCAGCCCAAGAGGGACGATCTGTAGTAAGGATTAGAGAATGAGACTGAGTGACAAAAGGAACCCCTTGTCTCAGGTTGCTCTGATCCTGCCACCACTGTAGGGCTTGGATCAGGGTCTGAGTTACTGGGATCAACTTGGTAAGAGGATCCTTTCTTTGAGACCAAAAGCTCTCAAATGGAACTGGATGTCCCTCATCTGAAATCTTGCTCCCTGCACAACTGCTGTGAAGCAGCCATGTGTCCTAGGAGCTGCAGAAAATGCCTTGCTGGCCGAGACCTGCAGGGTGAATGAGGAGGCCAGGAGACTAGAGTCTTTGCCCTGTCCAGGGAAGGAAGGCCCTGGCTTCCTGTGTGTTCAGTTCTGCGCCTATGAGGGTAAGAGCTGGACAGGCTCTCAGAACTGACTTTGAGAGATTCAGAAGGAAACCTAGAGGGGTAAGCAGTTGCTGCGTTATCTGAAGATGTAAATTGACCTGGTCTGGGGACTGGCCTACTATGAGCCAATCGTCCAGGTAAGGGAAGATGGCACCTTTTGCCTTCTTAGGTAGGGCAACTGCTACTGCCAGGCATTTGGATGAATACTTTTGGGCAGAAGTGAGGCCAAGGGCATTGCTCTGAACTGGTAGTGGCCTGAGGGCAGCTCGAACCTGAGGTACTTATGGGAGCTTCTGATGGGAATATGGAAGTAGGCATCCTTGAGGTCCAGGGAAGCTAGCCAGTCCCCTGGCCTTAGAGAGGGTAAGATAATTCCCAGAGTCACCATTTTGAACTTTGGCTTTAAAAGGTGCTTGTTTAAGTATCTGAGATACAGGATGGGCCGCCATTCTCCTGTCTTTTTTGGGGTAAAGAAGTACCTGGAGTACAAACCTTTGCCCTGGTGTAGGGGGGGAACCCTTTCCACGGCTCTGAGAGCCAGGAGGGTAGAGACCTCTGCCTCTAGGGCGAGTGCCTCTGATGGAGTTGCAGGTGGAAAAGATCTGGTTCTCAGCTTTGGAAATTTTTGAAGCTGAGAACCAGTCCTGACTTACTACTTCCAGGACCCACTTGTCTGATGTTAAAGACTTCCAGTCCTGGACAAAGTAAGCCAGCCTGCCCCTACAGGTAGAGAAGAATCGGCCCTGGCAATCCCATCAGGGTGCCTGCTTAGCAGGGGCTTTGGGCTGAGGTGAAGCAGGCCTGCTTGTACCCCGCCTGCCTCTCCTCTAAAGAACCCCTCTGAGCATAGGCGGAGGAGGAAGCTTGGTTTGGTAAAAGGCCCATGAAAAGGCCTTCCCTGCCTCTAGGAAGCTGCTTTTGAGGAGTGGCCTGCCTTTCTTTGGCCTGTGCACTCCTATAGGTGGTCCTATATTCATCCATTTTCTTCATATAATTCTCTGTTTGCTCCCCAAAGAGAATTTCCCACAACAGGAAAATCCATGGCCTTAGACTGGGTATCCTGAGACAGGGTAGTACATCTGAGCCAAGCCATCCTGCGAAGTGCCACAGATGTAGCCATGACTCTTGATGAAACATCATTAGAGTCCACTGCAGCACGAAATTGCACCTTGGATGCCTCAATACCATCCATAGCCACCCCTTTTCAGCTCCCTGGCAAGCTGGTCAGGGACTTGTTTTGCTAGGGCCAGCACAGTATCCCATCTGATTTCTGGTACCTAGCAGCATAAACCATATAATTTGCCTGTCCGAGTCCCAAAGATGCTGCCATGTACTGTTTCTTTGCCATAGCATCAATCTTCCTGGAGTCCTTCTCAGGGGTGTGTGAAGCTAGGGGAATATTAGCCTTGTCACAGGCTGCAGCCTGCACTACCCCCACATGGCTGCATTGTTGAGTGAGGAAATCAGTGTTGGAGCCTGATAAGGTATACCTCTTGTCCATCCTTTTATCCACAGGAGGTATAGTGTGAGGAGTTTTTAAAACTTTGACTGTCTGTTTCCGAAAAGATTTATGCAAAGGAATAAACAGTCTCCTAGACTCTGGAATATCCATCATTTCTACATAGTCCGGCTCCTCTTGGTCATCAACAGCTTCCTCAACAGGGAGCTGGAGAGTTTCAGCAACTTTTTTTATAAAACATGAAATGAGAAGGGGACTCAGAAAGCCTTGGAGGAGAAACCACTAAGGGTCTATCTGGAGAGATGTCCGGTTCAGTGGGCACATCCAGATCTTCTAAACCATATTCACTCTCCTCATTCCTCTTCCCCTCCTCCGGTTCATAAAATCCTCAAAATCATATTCTTGAACGATGGAACCGGCCGAACCAGACGCCTCCTCGATGGTGTCGGTTCGCTCTGAACCGGGAGAGAGACTGGACAATTTGAATTGCTTTAGCTATTTCTTCAGCAGTTGGGGAGAGAACTTTGGCTCTACACTAGCTGACTTTCTAGTCCTTTTGCTGGAACCGGCTCCTCAGAACCGGCTCTTCGTTTGCCGAGTATCGCCCTGGTCAGAGGCACTCCCTCGATTTGGTTGGTACGAACTGGGCTGCCACCAGGTCAGCGGACTTTGGCCTCCCTTTCCCTGAGCCTACCAACTCTCTTATCTATGGTGGCAGCAGGAAATTCTGACAAATCTGGCAGTCTGAATTGAGGTGGTCAAACCCCAGACAATAGACACATGTGGTGTGTTGGTCAGCCTTAGCAAAAGCTTCCCACAAACACTACAGTGTTGAAACCAGTGGAGTCCGGTTTTTCTTTTGGGTTTCTCAGACATAATGCCAGCCTAACCAACTTGCTCGTTTATGGCAATCCGCTAAGCAAGTCACCCTTATCGGTTCCCAACCGTGTCACGGGTCATGAAAAAAACCGTAATGAATCTGTTTTTTTTTTTAGAACCGATAAGAACCGGGAACCGCACTCTAAAAAAGGACTAGTAGATTTAAATACAACCTGATCGGTTCAAACCGAACCGATAATGAATTACAAGTTCCACACAGAAAAACTAAATGTAAAACCTATCTATTACTTACATTACCACAGACAGAGCTTGAACCGACCGGTTGCGGTTTAATTTCGGCTGAAAACCGACAAAATAATACTTTTAAACCGACAAAATGAACCGAGCAGAAGGAGAAGTCTCCGGAGCGACTGTTCAGTGAGGCGGAGTAAAGAATCTGACAGTTTGCGTTTGAAGAACAACAGACAGAGTTTTCAACCGAGCTCGCGCTCAAAGTTCCATGCCTGCATGGAAAGTGAACTATTTCACCTCCGGAGCAGTTCAAAGATGGGGACTCACTGCAATTGTCATAATATAGCAAGACTTCATGTTGTTTGAATGACTCTTGTCTGAGCCATGTACCATGAGCAGTGTGCTCCTCTAAGCGTGCCTCCCACCCCAGCAGGGAAGCATCTGTGGTTGGCACTAAGGAGGGTTGTTTCTGTAGGAATGGCACTCCCTGCCTGAGGTTGTCCATGTCCAGCCACCACTGAAGTGCTTGTAGAAGCACCTGTGTGACTGGAACCAGCTTTGATCGTGAATCTCTTTTCTGGTGCCAGTAGATCCTGAGACGATACTGAACATCTCTCATCTGAAACCTTGCCCCTGACACCGTAGTTGTTGAAGCTGCCATATGGCCTAACACCTGCAGGAAATATCTAACCGGCCTTAGGCTTTGGAGCTTGAAGGTGCTTGCTAGTTGTACCAAACTGTCTGCCCTTGTTTGGGGAAGAAAAGCCTTTCCTCTCACTGAGTCCAGCTCAACTATGAATTCCAGGAACTGTACTGGCTGTAGCACTGATTTTTTTAGGTTGATCAGGAACCCCAGTGACTGTAGTAGTTGCTGTGTGACTGCCAGAAACTGCCTTACCTGCTGAGGGGATTGCCCTACAACTAGCCAGTCATCGAGGTAAGGGAAGACTATCACTCCTTAACCCCTGAGGTGTGCCACAACCACAGCAAAGCATTTTGTGAACACCCTTGGAGCAGAAATAAGTCCGAAAGGCACTGTCTTGAACTAGTGGTGGCCTGATGGCAGTCTGAATCTGAGGAATTTTCTGTGGGACTGCCTTATGGGTATGTGAAAGTATGCATCCTTTAACTCTAGAGACAGCAACTAATCCCCTTTGTGACAGGGTAGAAAAAGACCGCGTCCCAGTTGTTATGTAAAGTGTTTAAATGCAATGATCTGTTCTCTCCTTTCCTATTTGTCTGTCTGGTTGAGCAAGAAACAATTACTCACCATAGTAATGTTGTTTCTTCTAATGGAGTCTTGCTGTATTCTGACTATATGTAGTTAGCCCCAGCATGGAACTGCTCTGGAGAGTAAAGGGTTAACTCTATGCCAAGGCATAGAACATTGAGCTCAAGCTCAGTTTTCAAACCTCTGTCTGTGGTACTCTGAAGTCTAACTGTCAGATTTTTACGAGCACTAAACTAACTCATTAGTTAGAAATTGTTTCTAAAATGTTATGCCAAAAGGCACAAAACAGATTTTTTAGGGTCAAAAGACTCAAGTCCAGAACCCCAAAAAGAATATAAGCAGGTAGTCAAAACAATCAAAACATTTATAATAAAACCCCTTATAAGATAAGGCATGCCAAATACACCTCTGGGGTGCAGCATTGTGTTTGCCAGACCACATCCCAAAACTACTAGGTTCCAGGAGGGGAGGCAGGGAGGGAGGTCAGATTACAGCAAGACTCCATTAGAAGAAACAACATTACTATGGTGAGTAATTTTTTCTTCAAACAACATGAAGTCTTGCGTATTCTGACTATATGCAGACTACCAAGTAGTACCCCCCTTGGAGGAGGGAGTCACAGAACCTATTTTGGGAACAGGCTCTGCATGTGCCAAACTTAGCATCACTTCTTGACTGAATGCCCAGAGAGTAATGCTTGGTAAACGTGTGAACAGTTTTCCAGGTGGCTGCTTTACAGATTTCCACTAATGGTATGTCTCTAGCTGCTGCGACCGAAGCAACTGTACCTCTGGTGAAGTGAGCCCTCAGGCCTGAGGGAGGCTCTTTCCCCAACTTTGAATAGCAGAACTGGATACAGGAGACAATCCACCTGGCAATTGTTCTCTTGGTGGCACGTTTGCGCTTTCCCGCTTCCCCGTAAGTGAGAAACAACTGAGAACAGCCATTTCTATGGGCCTTAGTGTGCTCCACATAGAAACTAAGAGCCCTCATATCAAGATTGTGTAATCTTCTCTCCCCAGAGGAAGAATGGTCAGTGAAAAATACAGGCAATGACACAGACTGATTCAAATGAAAGTCTGATATCACCTTGTGAAGAAACTTTCTGTTGGCTCAAATGACCACCTTATCCCTGTGAAATGAAATGAAGTCAGGTTTCACTGATAAAGCCTGTAATTCACGGATTCCCCAGGCAGAGGTAATGGCTACCAGGAATACAGTTTTCCAAGTTAAGTGCTTTAGCTCAGCTGAGGATAGAGACTCAAAAGGGGGCAGCATAAGCTGTGCGATACAGATATTCAGGTCCCAAGAAGGGGTAGGCTCCCGAAAGGGAGGGTTAACGTGTACCAAGCCCTTGAAAAATGTCTTGAAAACTGGAAGAGATGCCAGGGAAAAGCCCTTACCAGCAGAAAGGAAGGCAGACACAGCTGTCAAATGTACCTTGAGAGTAGTAGGCCGGAGGCCTAAACTGTTAAGAGGCACCAGATAGTCCAATACAGTAGCAATATCAGCTAGCTCTGGCAAGACATGCTTCTGGGAACACCAAAACCCAAATCTTCTCCATTTGGAGTTGTAAGTCTTTCTACTAGCAGGTTTCCTGCTAACCTTTCAAATGTCCAAGACTGACTGAGAAAGATGCAGGCTTACATATTCTACCTCTTCAAGAGCCAGGCTTTGAGCCTGAGAGTCTGAAGGTTGGGGTAAAGAATCCTCCCGAGAGGAGGTAAGGAGATTGAACTGTCTGGGAAGACACAGAGGCATTGTCACTGACAGTGACAAGAGAAGGGGGTACCAGGGCTGTCTGGCCCAGTCTGGAGCTATCAGATATACCTTGCAGGGCTGAGGCCTGATCTTGATCAGGACCCTGAATATCAGAGGAAAAGGAGGACATGCATAGAGAAACCTGCTTGTCCAATCCAACAAGAGCGCATCCTAAGGGACAGGGCCCAGAAGAGGTGGTCTGCAACAAAAGAGAGGAAGTTGGTGATTGTCTGGGGCTGCAAAGAGATCTATCTCTGGAGTGCCCCACATCTTGAAGATGACCTGAAGAATTAGAGGGTTCAGGGTCCATTCGTGGTGACCCTGGGAAATACTGCTGAGAGCATCTGCTGGAATGTTGTCCTTCCCTGGGAGATGCACAGCCATCAGGGAAGCCTGAAGGGAATAAGCAAGAGACCATGTTTTCATGGCCTATGTGCACAAGGCCGAGGACCGACTGTCTCCCTGCTTGTTGATGTACCACGTGGTTGTGGCATTGTCTGTCATGATCTGCACCACTTTCCCCCAAACAGCAGTTGAGAATGTCTGAAGTGTTAGAAAGACAGCTCTCAGTTCAAGAAGATTTATGTGAAGAAGAGACTCATCGTGACACCAGGTTCCCTGAGCTGTAAGATGATCTAGGTGAGCCCCCCACCCCAGTAAAGAGGCATATGTGGTGAGAATGACTTAAGGAGCCTGACTGATACAGGGGACACCTTGTTGAAGATTGTACTCCTCCAGCCACCACTGGAGGGCCTAAACTAGGGTCCGAGACACAGGAACCAACTGTGAGAGAGGGTCTTTTTTCTGAGACCAATAAGATCTGAGATGAAACTGAACACCTCTCATCTGAAATCTTGCTCCCTGGACCACTGCTGTGGATGCTGCCATGTGACCCAGCAACTGTAGAAAGTGCCTGGCTGGACGAGAAACTAGAGGATGAAAAGAGGAAGCCAGAGTGACAAGGGACTGAACCCTTGAGAGAGGGAGAAATCCTCTTGCCTGAATAGTGTCTAGTTACACCCCTATGAAAGTGAGGATCTGAGCTGGTTCCAGGACAGACTTTTCTAGGTTCAGAATGAAACCCAAGGAGTCTAGAAGTTTTTGAGTGACCTCTAGGGCTGACTTGACTGTCTGAGGACTGGCCTACAACTAGCCAGTCGTCCTGGTATGGGAACAGAAGGATACCCTGTCTCCTGAGGAAGGCCACCACTACTGTGAGACACTTGGTGAACACCCTTGGAGCAGATGTTAGGCCGAAAGGTATAGCTCTGAATTGGTAATGGCCTGAGGGTAACTTGAACCTGAGGTACTTTCTGTGGGAATGTCTGATAGGTATGTGAAAGTAAGCATCCTTGAGATCCAAAGAGGCTAGCCAGTCTCCTGGTCTCAGAGAGGGAAGAACTACTCCCAAAGTCACCATCCTGAATTTTGGTTTTGTTAAGTGTTTCTTCAGGTACCTTAAATCTAGGATGGGTCACCACTCCCCTGTCTTTTTTGGGGTAAAGTAGTATCTGGAGTACAGTCCTTTTCCCCTGTGACAATGAGGTACCTTCTACACTGCTTGCAAAAGCAGAAGAGAGGAGACTTCTGCCTCTAAGGCCTTTGTCGCCAAGGGAGAGGGAGGACTGGAGGACCTTGCTCTCAATTTTGGGAACCTTTTGAAACTGAGAGCAAGTCCCTGGCTCACTACTTCCAGGACCCATCTGTCTGAAGTAATAGACTCCCAGACCTGGGAGTAGTGAGCCAACCTGCCCCCTACTAGAACTGGGGAGGCGACCCTGACCGACACTTCAGGGTGTCTGTTTGGCAGGGGGCTTAGACTGCGTGGATAATGGGGTCCTGGTCATCCCACACCTGTCTCTTCCCCTAAAGAACCCCCTCTGCTGGAAAGAAGAGGAGGGGGCCTGAGTTTGGTAGAAAGGCCTGTGAAAAGGTCTGCCCCTGCCAGCCCTGAATTGCTGTTTCTGAGGAGTGGCCTGCTTTTCCTTGGCTGCAGCACTCCTATAGGTGGTCCTATATTCATCCATCTTCTTCATGTAGTACTTTGTTTGCTCCCCAAGCAGAGAATTGCCAGTTACAGGGAAATCCATGGCCTTAGTCTGGGTATCCTGTGAAAGGTTGGTACATCTAAGCCAAGCAAACCTGCTCATGGAGATAGATGTAGCCATGACTCTAGAATGCACATCATTTGAGTCCACAGCAGCATGAAATTGCACTTTGGATGCCTCTATACCATCTACAGCCACCTGCTCCCACTCCTTGGCTAGCTATGGAGGGGCATTCTTAGCCAGCTCCAGAATCATATCCAACATAGATTTCTGGTACTTGGCTGTATATGCTATGTAATTGGATTGCCTGAGCACCAAAGAGGATGCCAAATACTGTTTCTTAGCCATGGCATCCACTTTCCTGGAATCCTTATCTGGGGGGTGAGATGCCAGAGGAATACTAGCCTTATCACAGGCTGCAGCTTGCACTACCCCAACATGGCTGCAATGTGCTGAAAGGAATTCCGTGCCAGGGTCTGATAAAGCATACCTCCTGTCCATTCTTTTATACACAAGAGGAATGGATGTGGGAAATTGCATGGTTTTCTGTGTCCATTTCCCAGGGATTTGTGCAAAGGGATAGACACTCTTTTGACTCTGGAACATCCATCATTTCCACATAATCAGGCTACTCCTGATCCTGATCAGCCTCTTCCATAAGAAGCTGAAGAGTCACAGTCACCTTCTTGTAGAACAAGAAGTGAGAGGGGGACTCAGAAAGCCTGGGAGGGGAAACATTGGCAGGCCTGTCTGGGGAGATGTCAGGCTCTACTGGCTCATCTAGGCCTTAAAACTCTCCTTCTTCATCCTCTTCTTCCTCCTCCCAATCGCCCTCATAGTACGCCTACGGATCAATATCTGAGGGAAAAAACTTCTGACCAAATCGAACGCCTTTGAACCGATGTCGGTTTGGTCGGAACCGGGCAAAGTGACTGCACTATAGAGATCGCTTTCCCTATTTCCTTGGCAGTTGGAACATGAGGTGTTGGATCCGAACCGACAGATTTTCTCTTTCTCTTTGACTGAACCGACACAGTAGAGTCGGCTCTCCTTTTGCCCGAAGAGGTATCGCCCAGGTCAGTAGACACCTCTTCAGGTTCGGTAGCAACCGAACCGGGCTGGCCATCCGGATCAAGGTACTTCCCAGCCTCCCTTTCCTTCAGCCTACTCAAACGTTTTTCAAGAGTGGCCTTAGGAAAGTTCTTACAAATTTGGCAGTCTACCTTGAGGTGGTCAAACCCCAGACAATAAACACATATGAGATGGGGATCAGCCTTAGCAAGGGCTTCCCCACACTCGGTACAGTGCTGAAGCCCAGTGGGACCAGTTTTCTTTTTTGGTTTCTCAGACATGCCACATATCAGAAAACGTCACCCTTCTCAGCTTTCAAACCAGGTAACTAAAATCTATCGGTTCCAACTGTGTCATGGGTCAGATAAAAAAAATCCCACAAAAATCTGGATTTTTTTAGCAACCGATAAGTATCGGAAAACCCACAAATATTTGTACAAGAAACAGAAAAAAACAATAGGTTTCGGTTCTGAACCGGACCGACCGGAAAAGAACCGCAGATGGAACAATTTCTAACAATTTCAACAAAATACCACTACCTACTACTACCACTTACTGTTACCGAGACAGAAGTAAGAATACCGATGAAATTACGAACTGCGGTTGAAAAAAATGAGCGATTCGAACTTTTACCGAACTGAAGCACAGGATGTATCGCTGGAGCAACTTCACAGTTAGGCAGGGTAAGAAATCTGACGGTTAGACTTCAGAGTACCACAGACAGAACGTTGAAAACCGAGATTGAGCTCAACGTTCTATGCCTTGGCATGGAGTTAATCCTTTACTCTCCGGAGCAGTTCAAGTGCTGGGGCTAACTGCATACAGTCAGAATACAGCAAGACTTCATGTTGTTTGAATCAAATTTTCCTGTGAGACCTAGGATTTGATCACCCCGACAGTCTCACAATTATTTGCCTCTCGCTATCTCTCAGTCTTCCCTTGCTGTTTGCCTTCTTCTCCTTTACATATCTGCTGATATAAAAATATATGCAAACCATTATGTGGAAATGTAACTGATATTGGGATCCTTTTGTTCAGAAAGAAAACATTACTTACCATAATAATCTTGTTTCTTCTAAGGGACTCTTACTGTATTCTGACAAGTGCAGTATGGTCTCACCATAGGACTGCCCCGGAGCCAAAATGGTTAACAGAAGCTATGCTAATAGTGGAATGTTAGGCTCGAGCTCGTTTTTTAAATCACTGTCCCTGGTTGCACTTCCTGCAACCGTCAGATTCTTACGAAACATGCAGAAGCTAATACTAACTAACCAAACTAAGTTTACTACCCCTAAATACCTCTATTAGGGGAACAGAAACTCCAACAACAGGAGGCATCTCTAAGACTCAAGTCAACAGATGCCCAACAAGCGAATAGGCACTCACAGGTTTCCAACATCAGTGATACAGGACTGATAAGAGCCCTGTAGGTCCTAGCAGGGGAGGAAGAGTGGGAGCTCAGAATACAGTAAGATTCCCTTAGAAGAAACAAGATTACTATGGTAAGTAATGGTTTCTTCAAACCCCAGGAAATCTTACAGTATTCTGACAAATGCAGACTACCCAAGCAGTGCCTTTGGAGGCGGGCAGAGGACCTATTTTGGAAACAAGCTCTGCAGAACTGCTGTGCCAAACCTAGCATCATTTCTGGCCTGGGTATCCAGGCAATAATGCTTGGTAAATGTATGTGTAACCCCTAGTGGGCGCTACCCTAAGGGCTACTACCCCTGCCTGCCCTAACTGTGACAGGTTGAGGGGCCTAGATCCGTTGGCGGGTGCCTCCACCCAGAGGTCGGGGTTAGAACAGTCGAGATTGACTCAGTCACAGCCCTCTGGGTTGCTGCAACCCCCCTTCCCCCCCACTAGTGGCCCACACAGTTCAATTTCAATGTCCTTGCCATATGCACATACCCCCCCCCCCGACTCGGACCAATCAGCTCACTCCGGGATCCCCTGAAAAGCAAGGTACAGTTACACCACATTCACAGTGCAATATTTCCCCATAAATACACAAACTAGCCAGGTACTTTTGCAAAACAAGCAATCTGATTTATTCAAGGGGAGACAACAAGGACCAGGGGGAATCAAGCTGATTGGCTTAACACTATAATATATGTTGGTCTACCTAGGGCTCTGTGCACAGGCCTAACCTATTAATTACTGTCTATGGGTACCCAAGCCCTAATGGCTAGTTTCTCGATGCAGCTGGTTGGGGCCCTGACACAAACGAGCATTTAATTCCTGAGCAGATCAGATGGAGCCAGAAAGCTCAATTAGTACAGTCAGCGATACAACAGGAAGATTTTGCCTTTGTTTGTAACCTTTAACAGGGAGCTACCCTGATTTAGTACTCACAACTCCAGCAGAGAACCACTCCTTCAACACCTGCAGGGCTGAGACTGAGTTTCAAAGGCCTCCTCACACATTTATATGGAGAACAACGGAGGGGTACCATACCAGGCAGCTGCCTCTAGGACCCGACCGAACTCACAGCTATCCGGGCGTCTCACTGCAGCTTTACTGTCCTGACAGACCGAGCGCGATTTAGCAGATTCTCCAGTCCTCTATAGGGTGAGCCTGGTAGGTAGCTGTGCTTTTACACAGCCTCCTCCGATCGCCGCCTCACGGATCAGTCCGAAGCTCACTGGCTATTCAAACCAGCCGACTCAGGCCTTTCACGCACTTCCTGCGCGAACACTCAACGGCGCAGGAGCTCAGAGCTCCTTCCTCATTTCACAGCCACAACGCCTCTGACCCTGGACAGCTAAGGCCAGTCTCTCTATTCGGGCGTTACTCGACTTTATAGGTGGGCTGCAGATGCCAATCACTCATTATGGCCCTCACTGGTGCAAAAAGGCACCATGGCCCAGAATGCCACTTCCCAGAATTACAAGCTGTGTCCCACTGGTCAGCCGGCTCCATCTAGAGTCCTGATTTCTGGTTGGTCACTTCCACGCCAATTTAGAGGCCCCCTAGCTACCACTGGACCCCTTCAGCACAGTCCTGGTCCAAAATGGAGGGGCACAACACAAAGTCTCAGCTGCAATGTAAAAGAGTTAGACAAACTGCAATTTTACCAATACTGTACATGTTCTTAAGGGAACAACGACATCTTTCAGATGGGCTCCCTCAGTGCTCCTAGCGACTGCAGAAACGGAGCGCTCAGACAGCAGCCCAGGGCAGGATTCGAGCAGGGAAATCCCAGTCCCCCCATTTGCACCACCAAAGCCTGCGGGCAGGCAGCTCTTAAAGAGGCAGTACTGGAGGCTTTAGAAGCACTCACAACGCCCGTATTTAACGGCCTTACACCGAACACCAGTCAGGCATGGGGAATTTAGGCAAGCTCCAGAAAAGCTTTTAGGAACCCCCATTTGTAGGGGGGTTACATATGAACCGTTTTCCAGGTAGCTGCCTTACAGATTTCCAACAGAGGAATATCTCTGGAAGCTGCTATAGATGCAGCAGTCCCCCTAGTAGAATAGGCCCTAAGTCCTCGTGGGGGCTGCTTACCCACCTTGTCATAACAGAATTGGATACATGAGATGATCCACCTTGCTATGAATCTCTTTGTGGCAGGTTTAACCTGGCCAACCTCTCCATAGGTCAGAACGAGTTGGGTTCTATCCCCTCTGTGAACGTTTGTGTGATCTATATAGTAGCTAATAGCCCTCTTGACATCCAGGCTATGTAACCTACACTCACCTGAAGAGGAATGATCAGTAAAGAAAACTGGCAAGTTGATGGACTGATTAATGTGAAAGTCAGATACCACCTTAGAAAGAAATTTGTTATTCGTCCTGAGCACCACCTTATCCCTGTGGAAGGCCATGTAATTGGACTCCATGGACAAGGCCTGAATCTCACTAATCCTTCTGGCAGAAGGAATAGCCACTAAAAACACAGCTTTCCAAGTTACATACTTAAGGTCAGCCGAAGACATGGGTTTGAAAGGAGGCTGCATAAGCTGTGCTATGCAAATGTTTAGATCCCACACAGGGGTAGGGGTCCTATGAGGAGGGTGCAAATGCAGTAATCCTTTAAAGAACTTTCGGAACACTGCATTAGAGGCCAAAGAGAAAGTTTTACCTGCTGACAGGTAAGCAGATACTGCAGCCAAATGAACCTTCAAAGTGGAGGTCTTGAGACCTAGGGAATGAAGGTGGGTAAGATAATCGAGAACTACTGATAAGCCAGCTTGGGTATGGTCTAAATTTTTGTCTCTGCACCAGAAAGAAAATCTTTTCCACTTAGGAGTATAAATCTTTCTGGTAGCAGGTTTTCTGGATACCCTAAGGACCTCCATTACCCCCTCTGAGAAATTCAAATTTGCATACTCTAGGTCCTTAAGAACCAGGCTTTGAGTCTGAGGGACCGAAGGTTGGAATAAAGGATCCTGCCCTGGGAGGAGGTCAGCAGACTGTGCCTCCTGGGTAGGCTGATTGGCTTGGCCACAGATAGGGACAGGACTAGGGAATACCATGGTTGCCTGGCCCAATCTGGGGCAATGAGGAGCACTGTGGCTGGTTGTGACCTGATCTTGTTCAGGACTCTCAGTAATAATGGGAAGGGAGGCAAGGCATACAAGAACTTCTCTGTCCAATCCAGGATCAGTGCATCCAGCGGTACTGTGCCCTTCAGTGGAGGTCTGCAGCAGTACAGAGAGGGCTGGTAGTTGTCTGGGGAAGCAAAGAGGTCTACCTCTGGAGTGCCCCACCTTCTGAACACCAACTATAGGACTTGCTTGTTTAGGGACCATTCGTGATGGTTCTAATTTATTCTGCTTAGTGCATCTGCCAGCATATTGTCCTTCCTGGAAGGTGGATTGCTGACAGCACAAAGTTTAGGGAATAGGCCAGGGTCCATATTCTCATAGCTTCTTTACACAGGGGTGTGGACCTTGTGCCTCCTTGTTTGCTGATGTAATACATTGTGGTCATGTTGCCTGTCCTGACCTGGACCACTTTTCCCTGCAGCATACTGGTGAATACCTGAAGTGACAGGAACACTGCCCTGAGTTCCAACAGGTTGATGTGTGTTTCTTCTAATGGAGTCTTGCTGTATTCTGACAACTGCAGTTAGCTCCGGCACTTGAACTGCCCCGGAGAGTGAAGGGTTAAAATTCTAAGCCAGGCATAGAACGTTAGGCTCGAGCTCGCTTGAAAACTCTGTGACACTTTGAAACCAAACCATCAGATTCTTACGAGCTAAAACTCACTGACTATATAATGTGGAAATTGTAAAACTCCTACTAGCCAACTGGCAACAAAGACTTTAGATTCCCAAAAGACTCAAGTCAGGAAACCCAAAGACCAAAAACTAAGCAATAAGAAATAAAAACTCTTAACTAAACAAACACAAAGCACCCAACACAACAGGAGTGGGCTAAATACACCCCTGGGTTGCAACACTGCACCTGCCCCACTTCCCAAAACAGGTTCTGAGAGGGGAGGCAGGGAGGGAAGGAGGTCAGAATACAGCAATACTCCATTAAAAGAAACACAGTTACTAAGGTGAGTAATTTTTTCTTCAAACAACATGAAGTCTTGCTGTATTCTGACAACTGCAGCCTACCAAGCAGTACCTCCAAGGAGGAGGGACACAACCTACTTTGGGAAAAGGCTCTGAAGCACTGCTGTGCCAAACCTAGCATCACTCCTAGCCTGGATATCCAGAGAGTAATGCTTGGTGAAGGTATGAACTGTTTTCCAGGTGGCAGCTTGGCAAATTTCTAACAAAGGAATATCCCTGGCTGCAGCCAGAGATGCAGCTGTACCTCTAGTGGAATGAGCCCTCAGGCCTGAGGGTGCAGTTTTTCATAGCAGAACTGGATACAGGGCAAAATCCACCTGGCAATGGTTATCTTGGTGGCAGGTTTTCCCTTACCTACTTCCCCATAAGTGAGGAACAACTGGAGGGAGTCAAACCTGTGACCCTTTGTACATTCTATGTAGTAACTAAGGGCCCTTTTAACATCTAAACTGTGTAGCCTCCATTCCCCTGAGGAGGTGTGATCAGTGAAAAACACAGGAGGAGACAGATTGGTTTAAGTGGAAATCAGAAACCACTTTAGGTAAGAACCTTCTAATGGTTCTAAGGACCACCTTATCTCTATGGGATGAAATGAAGTAAGGCTCCACTGACAGGGCTTGCAATTCACGGATAGGTCTGGCAGAAGTAACAGCAACCAAAAACACAGTTTTCCAAGTCAAGTACTTGAGCTCTGCTGAGGACATAGGTTCAAGGGGGGGTTGCATAAGCTGAGCAATGCAAATATTCAAACCCCAGGCAGGAGCAGGATCCCTAAAAGGGAGATTGGTATAAAGCAATCCTTTGAAAATTTACAGAATACAGGGTGAGATGACAGAGAGGAAGACTTTCCCACTGACAGGAAAGCAGAAATAGCTGACAAATGAACTTTGAGAGTAGCTGGTTTGAGGCCTAGGCCATTAAGGTGAACCATATAATCCAGAACTGTAGACAACTCAGCAGTATCTGGGGATATATGCTTCTTGGAACACCAAATACTGAACCTTTTCCATTTGGAGTTGTAAGTTTTTCGGTGGCAGGCTTTCGAGAAGCTTTGAGAATATCCAGAACCCCTTGAGACAGATGTAAGTCTGCATACTCTAACTCTTCAAGAGCCATGCCTTGAGATTGAGTGACCGGAGACTGGGGTACCAAATCCTCCCGAGAGGAGGTTAGCAGATTGTGATTCCTGGGAAGAGACAGGGGAAGATGGACTAAGGACAGCAAAAGGGGGTACCAAGGCTGCCTGGCCCAGTCTGGAGCAATCAGAATCACTTTGCATGGTTGTGACCTTACCTTGACTAGAACCTTGAACAATAGAGGAAAAGGAGGGAGGCATAAAGAAATTTCCCTTCCCAGTTCAAAATCAGAGCATCCAGAGGGACTGAACCCAAGACTGGGGGTCTGCAACAAAACAGAGGAAGTTGGTAATTGTCTGGGGCTGCAAAGAGATCTATCGCCGGAGTGCCCCACCTTGAGAAAATCACTTTCAACACCAAAGGATCCAGAGACCATTCGTGATGGCCCTGGGAAATCCTGCTCAATGCATCTGCTATCACATTGTCCTTTCCTGGGAGGTGGACTGCTACTAGAGAGGTCTGCAGGGAATAAGCCAGGGACCATATTTTCATGGCCTCCGTGCACAAGACCGTGGACCGAGTGCCTCCCTGCTTGTTGATGTACCACATGATGGTAGTGTTGTCCGTCCTGACCTGAACCACCTTGTTCTATACTGACTGAGAGAAAGCTTGGAGGGCAAGAAGTACTGCCCTGAGCTCCAGGAGGTTGATATGAAAAAGGGATTCCTGAGGGGACCACAGTCCCTGGGCCAGGAGAGTCCCCAGATGGGCACCCCACCCCAAAAGGGAAGCATCTGTGGTAAGAACCACTGAGTGACAAATGGAACACCTTGCCTCAGATTGTCCAGGTCCTGCCACCACTGAAGGGTCTGAATTAAGGTCTGAGTAACAGGAACTAGCTTGGTAAGAGGATCTTTCCTTTGGGACCAAAAAGTTCTCAGATGGAACTGAATGTCCTCATCTGAAACCTGGTCCCTTGGACCACAGCCGTGGAAGCTGCCATGTGGCCCAGAAGCTGAAGAAGATGCCTTGCTGGTCGAGAAACCAGAGGGAGAAAGGAAGAGGCCAGGCTTCTGCCCTTTCCAAAGGAAGGAAAGCTCTTGCCTTGAGTGTGTCCAGCTCTGCTCCTATAAAAGTGAGGAGCTGTACTGCTCGAGAAATGAAAATTACGTACCTACTGTAATTCTTGATCTTCTCTTGTATCTTCACCATTCATTACTTCCTGGGTGTAAGCTGGAGGCGCGCACCCGTCACGGGAGCTTTTTTTTTTTTTAAACTTTGGCTAACGGCACCGCCGAGAGAGACGCTGCGCGCGAGGGCGGCTGCTAGTAGCTATCACCCTCCTCCAACTCAGTTCTGTGAGCCGGAGAGGCAAAAGCGAAAGCAGAGAATAGAGATAGCGAGGCAAGATAGCCAAGGGATAGCAAAGCAAGGAAGAATGAACTGAAAAGGAATAGCCGATGGAGGAAGGACAGAGGAGATAAGAGTATCCCTAACCTAGGGACTGCAGGGCCTCCTTACCTGGGCGACTCTAGGAGGAGAGAAAGAAGGAAATGAGAAAGATGAAGAAGAAGAAGAGAAGAGAGAGATGGATGTTGAAGGACCAGAATGCCCAACGAGCATAGTTAGGCTTATAGCTGAAGGCTCGACTAACAGGGAAGCAAGAATCCTCGGAGATAGAGCTGAAGAGAAGGTTCACCAAACCTGCTAGACAGACTCAGGAGGGCATAGTCCTCATCTTCAACATGCCATTGTTGTTGATACCCCTTCGGCTCCTGGCAGCCAAGGCCTTTAACCGGAGGACACCCGAGAGGGAAGAATAAACCTCAGGCAGCATAGAGAGCGCTGCTCAGGGGTTTAGAAATGAAATGTAAGCCTTTCAGGCGCTTTGCAAGAAGTGGGACTCAGTCGGACTCGCCAAGGCAGGCCAGAGGCTTAGGCTGGCTGGGATTGGTTATGGTCAGCACTGCTCTTCTGTAAAACTGTCCAGAGGACACTTGAAAGGAAAAATCAATCATCAAAATCTCACGAGAAGGGTTGCCTGCCCTCTCATCTCTTCTTGTTTGTTTTCCTTTTTTTTTTTTTACAGATAATCATTTGCAGGCTAGAGCATGACCCCAATACCAAGAATGCCTATAGCAGTCGAAGAGAGTTCTCATATTTTTTCTCTTTTTTTTTTTTTGAAAAAAAAAAGAAAACAGACGTGCCTGCTCCTCCGCCTCTGCAAGGCAAGAATTAGAGAAGGAGGGTTTTGATTCTAGGGCGCAACAGCTGGAGCACGGGATTGCAGGATCAAAACTGAATAGCCTGAGCCAGGCTAAAACCCCAGAGGTATCTCGCCCAAGGAATGGCAAGACATAGTTGTGCAGTTTGATCGCCAATGCAAATCCAATAGATGGCCCAAGAATCTTAGAATAAATAATTTTCTGAGAAATAAGAACCCCTCAAGAAATAGATTTTTTTTTTTTTTTGGAAAATTGAGCAACTCTTCCTATCTTTATAGTTTTTTTTTTTTTTTATTTATTTTGCAGAGAGAGGAAGGAGACGGGAGGTGGAGAAGCCAGAGGAAGAGGCCACTGAGGGATGGTGGATGGTAGTAATGAATGGTGAAGATACAAGAGAAGATCAAGAATTACGGTAGGTACGTAATTTTCATATCTTCCCTTGTCAATCTTCACCATTCATTACTTCCTGGGTGAGTACCAAGCTCCTCTTCCCGGGAGGGGGGGAAGAGGCCATACCCTGAGGGAACAAGACCCCCAGCCTTCTGCTGGTGAGAAACAGAAGGAGAAGACCCTGGCTTATTCAGAAAGCCTAAGTGGGGGAAGAGCTAGGAGGTACCTCCCGAGGAAGAGGAGACGGAGGGAGCCCCTGTAAAAGTCTCCTAGCTCTGGAGGAGAAAAGACGGGTTCCCCGGAAGGCGGAGCGAATCACCCTATGCCGGGCCAGGGGTGACAACCTGGAAAGATGAAGCCATGCCGTCCGCCTGATGCAGATCGCTGTCCCCGCTAGCCTGGAAGCCACCTCATTGGCGTCATAAGATGCCCTTGCTTGGTGTCTTGCCAGCTCCAGGCCTACCGCGGAGAGGGCAACGGCTTGTCTGGTTTGCTCCGTGTCAGGCATTGATGCCAACAGCTGGGACATCATCGACCACAAATGCCGGTTGTAGGCAGCGTGGTGAGCCTGATGAGATGCAATACAGGCACTCACACGAGAAGAAGAGAACACTCTTCGCCTCTCAACGGTCGCATTTCGAGAGAGTCCGCATCCAGTGGGCGGTCGAAGCGCCAGGCAGCGGGCGCCCAGAAGGAGTATCTAGGTAAACCAAACCAGAGGGCTGGTGGAAGGGAACCTAGAGACTCTGAGGGGCACAATACCTACGCTGACAGTCAGCCGGGCTGGAGAAGAAGCGGCTGGGACTGCCAGGACCGATAGACGCCCCTGGAAGGATAGGCCAGGAAGGTACCACCAAATGCTGGGCACTGAATTCACCAAGGAATTTCGCTCTGTTGGGTATTGTCTCCAACATAAGAATCCAAGATCCTCACCATCCTCGAGAGGAACGCTGATATTCTGTGAAATCAGCATCGGAGGAAAGATGAGCAGGTTCCTCTCCTCAGAGGAGGGAGACGAGGATGATGGGGAGCTGGAATGTCCAGAGAGATTCCTGCGTGCGTGGGAGAGTCAAAGACCCGCTCATGCATGTAACTAACATATGAGGGGAAGGCCGCCGCAGAACCCCTGAACTGCTCCCAGGATAACGGACCCGTAGGACCAACATGGCCTGGGAGCGGGGGTGGTGAAGGCAGAGAGATGGGAGAGGGGCACCTCCGAGGAGGCAACTGCTCTCTGCGAGGGCTCTGGAATCCGGGGAAAGGAGCCCTAGTAGGAGGGATCCCGGATATCAGACCAGGCCGCAGAACGGAACTCTGGGGAAGCGGAGCCTGGAAGAGCCCTGGAGGAGAACCTCCCTGTGACAACGCCTGACTGCAAGGATCCAGAAGGGCAGTCCCAAGACAAACGCCGGAGGACACCCTAGAACCCTGAGGGAGGGGCGAGGCTCTGCACCACGGCTCCTGGCCACCCCTGAGGTGGCCAAAGAAGACCGAGTGGCAGACCCCTCGCACCTCAACCCCTCAGACTCCAAGAGGCCCTCCTCCGACCACAGCCGCCCCTGTCCCTAGAGGGGCAACAGCACCGGGGGTAGCTGTCACTGCCTCAGAGAGGGGAGCCTCCCTGCGTCACCTCCCACGCCTGCCCCCGGCTCCGGCCACCCCTAGCCGGGAACCCCTCAGGAGACGACGGTAGGGGGACAGAGGAGGGGCCTGGCTGCGCCGCCTGGCCCCTAGCCACCGGACCCAGACTCAAGAGTGGGGTGCCAGGATGGGTCCACGTTTGAGTCATCGCCCGAGGAGGACGAGACCAGCTGGACCTCGATGCTGGCCACCCCAGGGGTCCCTAGGCCACGGGCCGCAAACGGCCCCGCACCAAGGGTGACGCCGCCGCCTCTTCCACGCCGGGTAGCAGGCCATTCCTCTCCCCAACGGTGCCGCAGGCCCGCACCGCCTGAGGAAGGACAAGGCCCACGGCGCCCGGCGCCGGAGGCGAGGCGGCACCGCCATGTCCATCTGCGCCATGAACGTGTGCCGAGATCAAAGCGCACCGCCAACGGCGCTGCTCGATCACCGGGCCGGAAGGGGCGCCGAGGGTCCACCCGAGCCAGGCCCAAAAGTCGAGGGCCTCGACACGGGGAGCCTGCACCGCGGAAGAGGTGACTGTCGAGTGCGGTGTCCGCGCTATGCCCCGGAGGGACCACGACGCCCCTAACACCGCAGAAGAGGCCTCTCGGCAAGAATAGACGAGGAGACCTCCTCCTCGGACTGTGATAGGCTCGGAGGGGACCCGGGAAGGCCTAATGACCTTGCCCGAATCCCGGAGAGCGACGCCATCTCGGAAGGTCGGCGGGGCCTTGCCGAGCTAACGCTGCTGGATTTCGAGGACGCGGGTCCATCGAGAAACAGGCGCCGCACAATCCATATCATGGTTGGGTCCCAGGCAACGAAGGCAAACGCTGCGCCGGTCCGAGGCGGAGAAATGCCGGCCACAGGAGCACGGACTCAGGGCGCGCCTGCCTCAGAAAAGCGCTAGCTCCTAACCGACATAACGCGAATTAACAAGACTAAAACACAGTAGGAAACACACCCGGCGCCGTTAGATAGAAAAGGGAACAGTCTACCGGATCAAGCGCCGAAGTGCTAAGAAAACCAGGAGTCGGTACACTACCACGCAGTTAAGGACGCTCTCACACGCGAGCAGGTGCTGCCTCGACGGGCGGAGAAACAGAACTGGAGTTGGAGGAGGAGTCGGTCGCTATTAACGCCGCCAAGCATGACGCATGACGCCTTCTCGAGGGCGGTGCCGCGAAGCCAAAGTTTAAAAAAAAAAAAGCTCCCGTGACGGATGCGCGCCTCCGGCTTACACCCAGGAAGTAATGAATGGTGAAGATTGACAAGGGAAGATCTGACTTGGGAAGACTGAGATGGAACCCCAGAGAAGTGAGAACTTGCTGGGTGACCTGCAGATCTGACTTGACTTGGTCTGGAGACTGGCCCACAAGGAGCCAGTCAACCAGGTATGAAAAAATAGAAGTCCTTTTCCTTCTTAAAAAGGCCACCACTACTGCTAGGCACTTTGTAAACACCCTTGGCGCTGAAGTTAGGCCAAAGGGCATTGCTCTGAACTGATAATGGTCTGAGGGCAATTCAAACCTGAGGTACTTTCTGTGGAAGCACCTGATGGGAATGTGAAAATAGGCATCCTTGAGGTCCAGGAAGGTTACCCAGTCTTCTGGCCTCAGAGAGGGAAGAATTGTTCCCAGAGTCACCATTATGAATCTTGGCTTTAGCAGGTGCTTGTTTAGATATCTTAAATCTAGGATGGGTCGCCACTCCCCTGTCTTTTTTGGGGTAAGGAAGTACCTAGAGTACAGACCTTTGCCCCGTATAGGGTAGGAACTCTCTCTATGGCTCTTAAGGCCAGTAGAGAGGAAACCTCCGCCTCTAGAGCAAGGGTTTCTGATGTATTTGCAGGTGGAAAGGATCTGGGTCTCCGTTTCAGAAATCTTTTGAAACTGAGAACCAGCCCCTGGCTTACAACCTCCAGGACCCACTTGTCTGAGGTAACAGATGTCCAGTCCTGGACAAAGTAAGCCGGCCTGCCTCCTACCGGAATGGGGGAGTGAACCTGGGCTGACACATCAGGGTGTCTGCTTGGCAGGAGCCTTAGGCTGAGGGGTGGATGCAGCCCTGCTCATCCCCCTTCTGTCTCTCCCTCTGAAGAACCCCCTCTGAGAAAAGGAAGAGGAGGCCTGCGCTTGGTAGAAAGGCCTGTGAAAAGGCCTGCTCCTGCCCCTACCTTGCTGCCTTTGAGGAGTTGCCTGCCTCTTCTTGGCCTGAGCACTCCTGTAAGTGGTCCTGTACTCGTACATTTTCTTCATGTAATTCTCTGTCTGCTCCCCAAACAAAGAATTACCCACCACAGGGAAATCCATGGCCTTGGCCTGGGTATCCTGTGAAAGGCTAGTACATCTAAGCCAACTCATCCTCTGAAGAGCCACAGATGTAGCCATGACTCCTGATGACACATCATTGGAGTCCATAGCAGCATGAAATTGCACCTTTGATGCCTCGATCCCATCAGCAGCCACCCCCTCCAGCTCCTTGGCTAGCTGGAGGGAAGCCTATTTAGCCAGTGCCAGTACAGTGTCCCACCTGGACTTCTGGTATCTGGCTGTATAGGCCATATAGTTAGCCTGCCTGAGTCCCAAAAATGATGCCATGTACTGCTTCTTTGCATTGGCATCTATCTTCCTGGAATCTTTGTCTGGGGGGTGTGAAGCCAAGGGGATGTTTGCTTTGTCACAGGCAACAGCCTGCACTACCCCAACATGGCTGCATTGCTGAAAAAGAAATTCTGTAGCTGAGCCTGACAAGGTGTACCTCTTGTCCATTCTCTTGTCAACAGGAGGTACAGACTTGGGAGACCTAAGAATTTTTTGTGTCCATTTCCCAAAGGACTTATGGAGGGGAATAGACAGTCTCTTAGACTCTGGGATGTCCATCATCTCTACAAAGTCAGGCTCCTCTTGATCCTCCACAGCCTCCTCAACAGGAAGCTGGAGGGTTTGAGCCACTTTTCTGTAAAACAGAAAGTGGGGAGGGGACTCAGAAAGCCTAGGAGGGGAAACACCAGGTCTGTCTGGGGAGATGTCCGGTTCCACAGGCACATCCAGTCTTTCACCATCGTAATCATCTTCTTCAAAATCCCCCTCCTCATCAAACTCCGGTTCGAAAAAATCTTCAGGGGAATAATCCTGAACTGGGGGAACTGACCGAACCAAACCCCTGCCAGATGGCGCCGGATCGGTCGGAACCGGACGAAGCGATTCTGCAATCCGAATCGTTCTGGCTATCTCTTCGGCGGTCGGAACATGAAGTTCTGGATCCAAACCAGCTGATTTATCCTTGCGTTTTCTCTTTGTAGGAACAGATCCCTCAGGATCGACTCTCCTCTTGCCCGAAGAAGTATCGCTCTGGTCAGAGGGCACTCATTCTGGTTCGGTAGGAACCGAACCGGGCTGGCCTTCCGGGTCAGCGGATTTCTCGGCCTCCTTATCCCTAAGTCTGCCTAACCTTTTTTCCAGGGTAGACTAAGGGAAATTCTTACAAATTTGGCAGTCTGAATCGAGGTGGTCAAACCCCAGACAGTAAACACAGGTGGTGTGGGGATCGGCCTTAGCAAAGACCTCCCCACACACACTGCAGTATTGAAACCCAGTGGGCCCGTTTTTTTTCTTGGGTTTCTAAGACATGGCCAACCTAACAAACTTACCCTTTATTCAGCAACCGCCAGGCAAGACTTCCCTATCGGTTTCTCACCGTGTTACGGGTGTTGGAAAAAACATTCAAATCACGTTTTTCTTTTTTTTTTTTAAACTGATATGGACCAGTAACGACACTAAACTTTTCAGAAAGATTTTTGGCTAAAGGATCGGTTCAGCCAAACCGATCAGAAAAATTTACAATTTCTACACAATAACTGTCCACAATACTATCCTACATAATTACGGTACCACAGACGGAGTCTTGAACTGACAAACAGAACAAAAAGTGGGCTAAACCGACACTAGAACCGCGTTTGAACCGAGCAGGAGAAAATCTCTGGAGCGACTGTTCAGTGAGGCGGAGTAAAGAATCTGACAGTTTGGTTTCAAAGTGTCACAGACAGAGTTTTCAACTGAGCTCGAGCCCAACGTTCTATGCCTGGCATAGAATTTTAACCCTTCACTCTCCAGGGCAGTTCAAGTGCTGGAGCGAACTGCAATTGTCAGAATACAGCAAGACTTCATGTTGTTTGAATGACTCCTGTTTGAGCCATGTACCGTGGACAGTATGCTCCTCTAGATGTGCTCCCCACCCTAGAAGTGATGCATCTATAGTGAGCACCAGAGATGGTTGCTCTTGTAGGAATGGGGCCCCTTGTCTGAGGTTTCCCAAATCCTGCCACCACTGGAGCGCCTGCATGAATGTTTGAATGATTGAGACCAGCTTTGACAATTTGTCCTTTTTTTGGTGTTAGTAATGCTTGAGGTGATATTGAGTATCCCTCATCTGAAATCTTGCTACTGACACTGTGGCAGTTGAGGCTGCAATGTGGCCCAGCAACTGGAGAAAATGTCTGGCCGGCCTGAGGCTGTGAGGTTTGAAAGAACCTACCAGCTGCCTGAGAGTGTCTGCTCTCAGCTGAGGAAGAAAAGCCCTTCCTGACTGAGTCCAATTCTGCTCTATAAATTCCAGAAGCTGTACTGATTGCAGTACTGACTTCTGCTGGTTTATCAAGAAACCCAAGGACTGTAACATTTCCTGTGTTAAGGCCAGAGACTGCTTGACCTGTTGGGGAGACTGTCCCACTAACAGCCAGTCGTCCAGGTATGGGAAGACTGCCACTCCCTGCCTCCGTAGGTGTGCCACAACTACTGCCAAGCATTTTGTGAACACCCTTGGGGAAGAGGTAAGGCCGAAAGGCATAGCTCTGAACTGATAATGGCCTGATGGAAGCCTGAACCTCAGGAACTTTCTGTGAGACTGCCTTATGAGGATATGGAAATAAGCATCTTTTAGATCCAGAGATGCCAACCAATCCCCTTGCCCTAAAGTTGGCAGAATTGTTTTTAAGGTGACCACTTTGAATTTTGTTTTCAGTAAATGCCTGTTTAGGTACCCGAGATCCAATATGGGTCACCACTCCCCTGTTTTTTTTTTGGTTTTTGGTTGTAAGGAAATATCTAGAGTAAAGGCCCTTTCCTTTCTGTAAGAGAGGAACTGGCGCCACTGCTCCTAATGAAAGCAGATTTAGCACCTCCTTTTCCAGCAAAAATGTCTCGGGAGGGGTTGAAAACTCTTGCCCTCAGTCTTGATCTGATTTTGAAACTGAGTGCAAGGCTCTGACCCACTACCTCCAGCACCCACCGATCTGTAGTGACGGATTGCCATTCCTGGAGATAGTGGGTCAGCCTGCCACTACTGGTCCTGGGGAGGCGACCCAAGCAGATCCCTCAGGGTGTCTGCTTAGTCTGAGGTGCTGACTGGATGCTGGGGCTAATACGGTTAGTGCCTCTCCTGCCCCTGCCTCTGAAATAACCTCTCTGTTGTTGGTAATGTGGATATGCCTGAAGCTGGAAGAATGGCCTGTAAGGTCTGCCCCATGACCCCAGCATGCTGCTTTTGTGGGGTAGGAGCCTTCTCCTTAGCAGCAGCACTTTGATATGCTGCTTTGTATTCATTCATTTTCCTCATGTAAGCCTCAGTCTGCTGTCCAAACAGAGACGAAGGCTCACATGGGAAGTCCATGGCCTTGGACTGAGTGTCTTGGGTCAGACTGGTAGTCCTGAGCCCAGCAAATCTTCTCAATGACACTGAGGAAGCCATCTGTCTAGCTGCAGTATCATTGCTATCCACAGCCATTCTGAACTGGACTTTGGAAGCCTCTATCCCTCTCTTGACAGCTTCCTCCAGGTCTGTAGCCATTTGTGTTGGCACTGACTTACAAGAAACCTGCAAAACGGTTAATTGCAAACTGGGGGCTGCCTACAGAACTAACTAAATGCTCACACCCACTGCCAAGCTGGCCATTGCCTGGGGAATCCTCCTGCCAACTCTATCCTACTGCGCCCCCATCCTAACCATGGCAAACAAAACTGCACTTCAAAAGTGGGATACCACCTACAACAATGTTTGCCGATATGCATCAAAGGCCCCCCGCCTTAAACGTCACTGCCAACTTTATAAGGACCTAGGCTGGCTTTCCCCCTCCTCCACTAGACAGTACTACCTCTGCTGCCTCTCAGACTCCATAATCAGAGTGTTTAGACCTGCTACACTATCTGACCTGCTCCAGCCTACTATCCCTCGTGAGCTGAGATCGTCTGATAAGTCTTTCCTAAAGTTCCCTCTGTCGCACTTCCAAGGGCACTGGTGCATTTGGGCATGCTGCCCCCAAGCGTGGAACTCACTACCTACTGACCTAAGACGAGCTTCCTCACACCTTGCTTTCAAGCGAAGACTACGGAATCACCTTACTTCTATGGACCAATGTGCCTGTTTTGATCCTACCTAAATCTTTTCTTCATGTTACCTATCCCTCCCCCTTTCTACATGCCCATTTGTCTACCTACACCCTACTTGATGCCTTGCATACTGGTTATTTGGACTGCTTGCAATTTCTTTTATGATCACAAAGAAACTTATATGGCTCTACTGTCTGATGTATTATATATGCCTCTATCACTCTACCTTTCTTAACCTTGTGTTATGACAATTGCCGTTTTTACTTACTGTGTTATGTATTACAAATGTCTTCAGTCACCTTATTGTTACAATTGTTGTGTGTAACAATTGCCAATTACCTTATGATTGTGGTACCTGCTTTCCCATCCTGCTGTTTGCACTAATCTTTTGACGTATGTATTGAAAACATCCTGCTGTTTTGCACTAATCTTTTGACGTATGTATTTATTGAAAACTGGTACTGGTCTCGCCTCATTTTCCCCCCGCACACCGACTACCCCTGGTATTTCTTGCCGGCTATCAGTTCCACAGCACTGGGTCGCTACCGCACCTTTTCTCGCTAAAGCCGTATGTGGCTGTAACTCTTCCCCTGGTGACCGAGTCCCCCTACTTTCCCTGCCAGCTTACAGTTCCATAAGCCCAGACGCCAACTGCAGCATTCTTCCGCTAATGCCGTATCTTCCCGCTTCCCTGATCCCTTCCTTGATGCCGGTTTTCAGCCTTCCCCCCTATATCGACCTCCTCGCGGGTCACCGCGCTCGTGAACAAACCTGTCTAGCTCTGGAACCCCTCGCTCATCCAGAATGCCAACCCTGCCCAGCTTGGGCTCCCTCCAGCCGGGCCCCTGCCTTTTTTTCTGACCCAAGGTTCCCGTGAGTGCGACTGCTGTTCCATGTTTTCCCCGCATCAGCCGTACTCACGCCTGCTCCTGCCGTTCTCAGCACAACTCCCTATGTAACCCTACCCCTTCCCTGTCTCCAGCCCCTGTAGTCAATACACTTTCCTTCCTACCTATCACCTGCCAGCCTACCCCTGGCCGCCTCCCCTCCCACCTGAGCCTCTCATACCAGGAATCGGTTCCATGAGCCCAGTTATAGACTTTTGCCTCCTGCCGCAAAAGCCGTAATCCTTTTTGCTGTCCCACCCTACACTCTCCTAAGATTCTTGGCCAAAACAGTTGGCAGAGTTCTCTTACCTTGGTTCCAGCCCCACCACCTTCCAACTACCTTGAGCTGTGCACTCACCCTTTCCTGCCCACATCCCCCCCATCAGTTTCCCCAAATCTAATCCAAAATCTGTCCTTCCTCCAATACCCTCTGTCTTACTTATAAAAAATTGTATGTGTGTATCTATGTACCTGTACTTGTACTGTATAAACGGCACCGTTCTACTTGTATTGTAATTGTACCTCCCGGGTCGTGCCTGAAAATAGTCACTTGCTGGCTAGTGCACCTACCCGGTTAACAAAAACTAAATAAAAATAAAAATAATGTGCAGGACAGTGTCCCGGAGTGTCCTTTGAAATCTGGCAACATAGGCCATGTATGAAGCCTGCCTAATTGCCAGTGAGGAACCCAGATATATATTTGTTGCAATAGAATCCAGCTTTCTGGAATCCTTGTCAGGAGGATGGGATACCAGGGGAATACCTGCTTTATTGTTTTTTTCTTGTCAGCGTGGCTCAGTTGGTAGCACATCCGCCTCTGGACCAGAAGGTCATGGGTTCTCGTCCCACACCAGGATGGACTTGCACCTAAAAATCGTTGGCATCCGAGTGCAGTATTGGGGGGTGCTGTACTGCTGGGGTGTGCCGTCCTTCGGATGAGACGTTAAGCCGAGGTCCCTTCTGCCCATCCTGGTGGGTGTCCAAGAACCCAGGGTACTCTTCGTAAAAAGCAGGGAACATTCCCGGTGTCCTGGCCGACATTCCCCTTCCCATAAACCGGTTCATGCAATTATCCAGGCTGTGTGTGGGTGATGATGTGCGATATGGCCGCCACCACACATTCAGTCACTTCACTACCAGTCTATTTATTTATTGAATTTTGTTGACCGGGTGAGCCCGCTGGGCCCCGGAGGTCCCTTTTTCAGGGGCGACCCGGAGGAAAGTTACATACAAAATCAACGGAAACAGTACAGGTAATAAAGTGACAAGTTGGTAGACAATGAGATCATTAGGGTTACAATCAGGTAGGAGGTAAGGGAACATAAAGACCGTAAGAACATGTGGAAGTGAATATTTACAAACATTGTACATGCATCTATCATACAAGTATAGCATTGCTTGTAAAGCGCTTTGGGATACTGCGTATGAAAAGTGCTATATAAATGCTGATTCTTCTTTATCACAGGCTGCTGCCTGTACCACACCCTCATGGCTAGGGTGGCCAAACAGAAATTTGGCCCCACCCTTAGACACCCAATTTTTCTTATCCATCTTTCTATCAACTGCTGGAATAGAAGTAGGAGTATGCAGGACTTTCATCACCTGCTTTTTCAAGGACTTATGGATGGGAAGCATACCCCTTTTTGGAGCCTGAACATCCATCATGTCCCTGTGGTCCTGTTCCTCCTCCTCCTCATCGGTTGATTCCTGTGTGGGGAGGTCCTGGGACAAAGCCAACTGTTTCACAAATTTGAAATGAGAGGTAAAGTCCTCGGTTCCCTTGTCAGGGGAGTCAGGACGATGAGGATCCGGTGAAATGTCCAGGTCAATGGGTTCACCGTAGTCCTCATCCTCAAAATCATCAGCATCATCACAATTATCTTGAAAGTGTTCACCTCGGGTTCCAATGCACTGGGAACCAGAGTGGAACTTGAGGCATCCAAACGCGGTCACTTTTGAACCTGAACCGGTGTTACTGGTTGAAGCAACTGAATTATTTTGATAGCGTTAGCTATCTCCTCAGCAGTTGGAACCAGAGTACTCGATTGCGGTTCAACCGCTGAATGCTTTTCTTTTCTCTTCCCTGCGGCTGCCGGGTTAGCGGCAGGTTTCTTTTTGGTGGAAGAACAGTCACCCTTGTCAGAGGGCTGATCATCTGGTTCTTTTTGAACAGAAATCGGTTTGTCTGCAGCCGGTTCAGCAGCCTTTTCAGACATCCTTTCCTGCAGTCGTTTCAAATGCCTATCAAGTGTCAACTGAGGTAAATTTTTACAGATCTCGCAGTCCCCTTTGAGGTGGTCAAACCCCAAGCAAAACATACAAATAATATGAGGATCTGCGTTTGTGAATGGTTCCCCACACTCTGTACACTGTTAGAAACCTGTGGGGCCCGTTTGCTTCTTGTCTGTGACATTGAGCGTTTTTTAAACCTAAGTAAAACCGAGAATTACCCTGGTAGGTTCAAACTTAAGTAAAACCGCTTTACTGAATGGTAACAGTAGTTTAAATTCAAACATACAGAGATTGACCTTGGTTCCTCCTCGGTTGGAAAAACCGAAGAGGAACCGAAAGACTTACCCAAAAACGACACTAATCTAACTAATTCTACCTGTGAACCAAGGACAGTGCTTCAAAAATCGAAAAAAATAAAATGGACTTTAAAATTAAACCGAGAAATTATTTCTTCAGTTAAAGTGAAGGAGAGCTCTCCGGAGACGTCTTACTGAGGCAAGCGGAGTAAAGAATCTGACGGCTGCAGGAAGTGCAACCAGGGACAGTGATTTGAAAACTGAGCTTGAGCCTAACATTCCACTATTAGCATAGGTTCTAGTAACCATTTCGGCTCCGGGGCAGTCCTATGGTGAAACCATACTGCACTTGTCAGAATACAGTAAGATTTCCTGGGGTTTGAATTATATAGTGCTATTGCTGAAATGTATATACAGTACTGTAACTATAGTTTGAAATGGTTGCAAAAAGCTATTGGAAACTCAAGGGGTTACCAGAGTGCAATTTTTAAGCCTTATGCAGAAGAGCTGTGGAAAAGGGGCTTCAGCTCAGGCACAATGTGTTCCTGCCAGCACCTGCCTGAAACATACAAGAACACTTTGGAAGATGCTTGTTATGAATGGGGGGTTGGAAGGACTTATAAGACAGAGCTGCAACTGCTTGCAAGTTAGACACAGAGACTGAAGGAAAACTCTGATGGATCTCCTCTATTTTATTTTGCCTTTGTAAATAGTTATACTGAACAATTTTTTTATGTTACTGCTAGTACAAATAAATATTTTTGGTGAATTCTACAACTGCTCCTGGTTCTCCTGTGCTTCCTGACCTGTGCCTCAACGACACCCTTGTCTTAGGGTTGGAAGGATTGTTGTCAGGGTCATCATCTTGAACTTTGGCTTTACCAGATGCCTGTTTAGGTGCCTGTGATCCAGTATGGGTCACCATTCCCCTGTTTTCTTTATTGTGAGGAAGTACCTTGAATAGAGTCCTTTCCCTCTCTGTGCCAGAGGAACTGGTTCTATTGCTCCTAGGGATAGGAGGTTTATCACTTCCCCTCTCCAGCAACACAGTTTCTGATGGGGAGGAAGGTCTGAAGACCCTTGCTCTCAACTTTGGTCTGAGTTTGAAGTTGAGAGCCTGCCTTGGCCCACTACTTCCAGGACCCACCTGTCTATGGTGATGGTTTGCCATTCCTGGAGGTAGTGGGCCAGCCTGCCCCCTACCGGGGTTGGGGAGGCAACCCGAACAGACACCTCAGTGGGCCTGCTTGGGTTGGGATACTGTATGAGTGCTGGAGCTAGTTCTGTTACCACCTCTTCTGCCCCTGCCCCTGAAGTAACCTCTGTGCTGCTGATATTGGGGGTAAGCCTGAGGCTAAAAGAATGGCCTATACTGACCCCTACCTCTACCTCCCCTGGCTTTTTGCTTTTGGGGAGTAGATGCCTTCTCTTTAGAAGCAGCACTCTTGTAAGCAGTCTAATACTCATCCATCTTTTCATGTAAGCCTCCGTCTGGTCCTCAAACAGAGAGGTAGGCTCACACGGGAAGTCCAAAGCTTTGGACTATGTGTCTTGGATCAGGTAAGTAGTCCTAAGCCAAGCGAACCTCCTGAGTGACACAGAAGAAGTCATTTACCTAGCTGTAGTGTCACTGTTGTCCACGGCCATCCTACACTGGGCTTTTGAAGCCTCTATGCCCCTCTTTGCAGCCTCCTCCAGATCAGCTGCCACAGGGTTTGGGACAGATTTTGAGATTTACATCACAGTGTTCAAAAATGTTCTCTGATATCTGGCAACATAGGCCACGTATGAAGTCTACCTGATGATCAGAGAGGATCCCAAATACACCTTCTTTGCAATATAATCCATCTTCCTTGAATACTTGTCTGGAGGGTGAGATGCCAGAGGGATGCCTGCCTTATCACAGGCAGCAGCCTGCACCACTCCTTCATGGCTAAGGTGCCCAAACAGGAACTCTGCTCCACCCTTAGCCACCCAATACTACTTATCCAGCTTTCTATCAACCGGTGGCACAGAAGTGGGGGTCTGCAAGACCTTGTTAACCTGCTTTTTCAGAGATTTATGGATGGGTAGTAAAGTACAGTTACGTAAGAGCTTAACGTAACAGTAGATCTTCGAGAACAGCTCTTGCAGCAGGTTACACCATTAGGACTGAAGCCGGCAGGCGCCAGGACCCCACGGAAAAATTCTAGCTAGCTATCTTCAGCGGGGACCGCCCCCGACGTCGGTCCCGCCTCCGACGTCAGACGAGTACATAAGGGCGGTCCTGCCCGATTCCCTCAGTTCTCCGCTGAGACTTCCGCCGCAGGCTGACATCAAATGGGAGACCGAGGATCCACCGTCAGAAGTCAAAAGGGAAAAAACCCTGATAGTAAAGGCGTAAGCCATGCCTCCTCCAAGGGGGAAGGTGGGCGGGAAGGTACCTGCTGCAAGAGCTGTTCTCGAAGATCTACTGTTACGGTAAGTTCTTACGTAACTGTACCATCTTACTTTGAGACACAGCTCTTGCAGTGGGTTACAACATTAGGACTGATTCCCAAGCAGTAACGCTGTCAACATTCTGGGAGGAGGAAACTAGGAAATACATTCCAGGTCCTGAATCTAGGACAGGAGACCCTGTAGCACCGCCAGGCCGAAGCCGGCTCTCGCCGAGAGGCGTATGTCCAGGCTATAATGCCTGATAAATGTATGCACAGAGCTCCAAGTGGCTGCAGCACATATGGCAGAAGTGGAGACGCTTCGAGTGCTGCAAAGGAGGTGGCCACACCCTTGTAGAATGACCCCGGACTGTACCCGGGAGGGGCTTTTGTTTGATATCATAACAGTATGAAATACACTGGACAAGCCAGCGAGACAGGGACTGTTTGGATACTGGTTGGCCCATCATCCTTTCAGAAAAGGAAACGAAAAGTTGCTCTGAACTACGAAGTTGTTTAGTTCTGTTGAGGTAATACCTCAAGCTGCGGTGAACATCCAGGGTGTGGAGCAGTGCCTCTCCTCTATTAGAGTAATTCGGGAAGTAGACCGGCAGGTCAATATCCTGATTGAGAGTGAGTGTAGAGACCACCTTAGGCAAAAATTTAGGATTCGTCCTCAGGGATACTCTGTCCCGGTGGAAAACTAAATAAGGCTCTTTGCACATGAGAGATTTTGAGCTCAGAAATCTTCGCTGACGTAACAGCAATCCAAAAACATGCTTCATTACAGAAAACGCAGCTCGCAATCCGCAGCAGGTTCGAAGGTGGGAAGCGTGAGTTGTTCCAGGACAAAGAGCAAATCCCATGGAGGCACTGGGTCCTTAATGGGTGGCCTAAGATGTAACACCCCTCTCAAAAATTCCCGAGAGGCATCTAATTGTGCCACTGTGCGATGTCCCACCGGAAGGTGGTAGGCAGAGATGGCACAGAGGTGCACCTTGATAGAGGAGTAGGCTAGGCCCGAACGGAAAAGGGAGAGCAGGTAGTCCAACACCACTCTCACCGGGCAACCTAAAGGGGAAAAATCGCGTGCTCGCGACCATAAACAAAACCGGCACCATTTCATGGCGTACGTCGCATGCGTTGCCGGCTTTCTGGCTGCAGAAAGAACTTCCGCAACCTCTTGCGAGACCCCGTGACGCAAGATGGCTATGTCCCTAGGAGCCATGCATGCAGGTTCAGTGAGCGTAAGTCCAGGTGGACCAGTGAACCTTCCTCCTGAGACAAGAGATGGGAGCTGAACGGCAATGGGAGCGGAGGTTCCCGGGATAGCTGAATCAGTAAAGGGAACCATATCTGTCTGGGCCAAAAGGGGGCCACAAGGATCATGGTTGCTTGCTCCCTGCGCAGTTTGAGAAGAACTCTCTGGATCAACGGGAAGGGAGGGAAAGCGTAGAGGAATCTGTCCGCCCAGGAGAGGGACAACGCATCTCGCCAGAAAACACCAGGCCCTGGATCTAGCGAGCAAAAATTGGGCAGTTTTGCGTTGGATGGGGATGCGAACAAGTCCAACTCTGGAGTTCCCCATCGAAGAAACAGATCCTCTGCTACCTCTTGAAGAAGTTCCCACTCGTGGACTCTGGCCTGGGAGCGACTCAGGCCGTCTGCAATCGTGTTATCCACCCCGGGAACATGTACAGTGATCAGATTCGCGCCGTGTCGGATTACCCAATCCCACACCCTCATGGCCTCCCCTGCAAAGGGGGTAAGAGTGTGCGCCTCCTTGTTTGTTGAGGTAATACATTACCGCCGTGTTGTCTGCCTGAAGCAGGAGAGTACTCAGCGGGATTTCTGACTGAAAGGCCTGCAGGGCATAAAGGACCGCACTCATCTCTAGGACACTGATATGGAGATGAGCCTCCAGAGGGGTCCACGTACCCTGGGACTTCACCCCGTCCAGGTGTGCTCCCCACCCTAGACCTGAGGCGTCTGTGGTGAGGATTACCTCCGGGGACGGCGCTATAAATGGGACGCCTGTGGAGTGACCCTGGTCTAGCCACCACTGCCAGTCTCGAATCACGGTGTTCGTGATTCTGACCGGATGCTGCATGTGGTCTTGCCTTTGATCCCACTGCACCTTGAGCATCCACTGAGTTACCCGCATGTGGAGCCTTGCGAAGGGACGGAGGAATGGCCGCAGCCATGTGTCCGAAAGAAGCTTAAGGACCGACCTGGCAGGGACGGTCTTGTTCTACACAACTCCTGATGAGGGATCTGATGCGCCCGCTTGTCGCCTGGAAGAAATGCTTCCCTGAACGGTGTCCAGTACTGGGCCTATAAATTGCAGCTTCTGGCACGGTACCAGGAGAGACTTCGGGTTGATTAGGATGCCCAGAGATCGAACAGGTCCTGGGTGCTCTGGATCGCTTGAATAACGCCTCTGGAGGCAGCCATGAGAAGCCAATCGTCCAGGTACGAACACATAATGGCCCTGTCTCCTTAGAGACGCTGCCACGACTGCCATGCACTTGGTAAAGACCCTGGTGCAGATGACAGTCCGAATGGAAGGGCTCGAACTGAAGGTGGTGGTCAGAAACTCAAGCGAGGAACCTCTTGTGCGCCTGAGCTATAGGGATGTGCAGGTATGCCCTGCATGTCTAGAGACGCTAAGAAGGCGCCCTGCTTCAGCATCGGAATGAGACCCGAAGAGTCACCATGCGAATCTTCTATGCGAATCGACACGCTGAGGTCGCTGAGGTCCAGAATCGACGGAGGTCCCCTGTTTTTGGAACCAGGAAGAAGTGGGAATAGTATCCTTGTCCTCTGGTTCTCCGGGACTACTTATCGCCTCCCTTTGCAAGAGCGAGTACTTCTTGCCAGATCAGTGACTTGTGCTGACCCGGGTACCGGGAGAGCAAAGGAGGCCTCGAGGGTGGCTTTTCTGCGAATTCTATAAAGTGGCCTCTTCCGACCAACTGAAGAACCCACCTGTCGGTGGTTTTAGCCTGCCATCCCAGCAAGAAGTTCGCAATGCGACCCCGACCATGATTTCCCGTTGATCCTGAGGGGCAGGGGCCAGAAAGGAGTCAGGCTGTTGCGGCTGAGGGTCCCGCTGGCTGGACCGGCTTGGAAGTACGCTGGCTACGGCCCGCGGGTCGTTTCCCCTGGGCTCTGCGAAAGCCGGAGCCCCTCTGTGGTGGAGCGGGGCGGGACTGTTGCCTCTGCGTCCATCCACGAAATCAGCTTTGGTTCCTGCGAAGGAACTAAGCTTGGGTCGGTACATGGCCTGAACCCCACCTCACCGCCTTCCGGCCTCTTGAGTTTGGTAATAATCTTCTGAGGGCTTACCAAACAAGACTTCTCCTCAAATGCGCGCGCCCATGATATTCTTTCTGACGTCCGGGTAAAGCCGAGACGCCGAACCAAGAGTGTCTCCGGATGCATACGCCTGAAGCTGCTGCTCGGGCCGAGGAGTCCACGGAGTCATACGCGGCTCATAGCACTTGGGTTCCCACGTCCGAACCCGTACGAAGGAGCTGAAGCATCTCCTCCTTCTGCTCACCTTCCGGCAGTTTCTCAGCCGCATCCAGACCCTGTTCCCACAAGGCATTTTGGAACTGCATCATGTGGGTCAAGTAATTCAGGGATCTGATGGCACAGGTAGCGGAAGCATACGTGCGCCTACCCATAGCGTCCAGCTGTTTGGACTCTGGGTCCAGTGGCAGGGTGCTCAGATGTTGCGGTCTCTGGGACCGGTCATGTGAGGCTGCTATGACCAGAGAGTCGGCCTGAGGATGCTGAGTCAAGTACTGGTCACCCTGGGAGCCTTGTACAAGCGATCAGCTTTCTTCGGCATCACTGGGAGCGAATGTGGACGCTTCCATGCTGCCTTGGTGACATCCACGAAAGTGTCTACCACGGGTGGCACCACCACAGGCTTGGGGTCCTTCTGCCGAAGATACTTTGCAAGGCATAGCCTTTCGGTGTATAGCTCTTCTGCATCCCATCCCATGTTCTCTTGGATGTGTCTCATAATATCCAAGAACGAAGCGTCATCCGGAGAAGACTTTGGCATCTCGCGTGGATCCGGAGAAGGGATGGAGAGGGGAGATGGGGATCTGGATGTTGAGAACTCTGATCCCGTGTCCTCCATCGACAGCGATCGTCGGCGTCTTCTGGGTCTCTTAGGGCTGGGTGACCTGGAAGAGGATTTGGACGGAGGTCTCCGTTTGTCTGGTCTCCCCCTTTGAGGTGTTCTGTGCTCCCGGGGAGGAGGTAGTCGGCCTGCCGACCCCGATGGGGAGGGGGGCAGGAACCGGAGGAGTAATCGGTGTAGGAGGAAGAGGAGGAGGAAGAGGAGGTGGAGTGGGAACCATGTCCTTCTTTATGGTGTCCCACCAGTAAGTGAACAGCTCCTTCAATTTCTACCATGGAAAGCGTCTCGACGAATGTCCGGGCACCGTGACAGTCGCCGGGTCCCGCCGGCTCCACAGGGGCTCCGGTAATGGCGTAGGGTTCCTGGGCATCTCGACAGGACCGGGTCGCCTGCCTGGTCCTCGGGCTGAGTCAATTCCTCCTCGGTGATGAGTCTTCCAACCGACGCCGGTCGGAGACGTCGGGGTTCTCTTCTCATAGGAGCGGGCGCCGTCCCCTACCGGCGCCTGATGATGCATTGGCTGCTGCCGACGGTCGTTCTGCCTACGGCAGCTCCGGGATCTGTGGCGCAGAGGACGACGACGGGCGACTCAGCGCCGGGTCCCGCGGTCTCTTCAGAGAGGTAAGCTCCAAGGACTTGCGAGAAGGCAAGGAAGCCGACCTGACGCCGGGTTCAGAAAGGCAGGAACCCGACTTATGGTGATGGTGGCGATCCCAGACTTGACCAGGGCCCTGGAGGATGAGGAAGGTCTGGCAGTCTTGGCCTGAGAAGAGGATGAAGACTTCTTGACCGCAGCAGGGGGAGGTTGAGAGCTGGCCCGGGAAGGGGAGCGGTTGGACCTGGAACCAGAGCTGCGTGAGTCTGAGGCCCTAGAAGGGGACCTGGAAGGGGCCTTCTCCCTATGTTTTTCAGCGTGCTTGTGGGCCTTCTTCGAAGAGTCCCCCTTGGAAGACATGGTCTTAAGCTTTTCTTCCAGCAAAAAAGCCTGAAGGGCCTTCTGGCAACGGATCCGGGTTCTGCTATTAAACCCCTGGCAGAAGGAGTAGGCCCGGGTGTCGTGGTCTGGGCCTAGGCACCGGACGCAGGCCGCGTGAGGGTCCTTGAAGGGGATCTGTTTCCCACAAGCACACTTCGAGGAGTGACCGGAGGTCGGAGAGGACATCAGAGAAAAACTTGACTGAAGAAAATCGAATTTCCCGAAGGAAAGAACTTGACCACGCGTCGCGCGCTAGAGACTGAACCGAAGGGTCGAGACATGCAAGTCGTGACAGGAAAGAACTACAGAATCGGGCGGGTTGCCTTATGTACTACGCCTGATGTCGGAGGCGGACCGACGTCAGGTCCCCGCTGAAGATAGCTAGCTAGAATTTTTCCGTGGAGTCCTGGCGCCTGCCGGCTTCAGTCCTAATGGTGTAACCTGCTGCAAGAGCTGTGTCTCGAAGTAAGATCAGTCTTTTAGAGACTGGCACATCCATCATTTCCATGTAGTCCTGTTCCTCCTCCTCGTCGGCTGACTCCTGGGTAGAAAGGTCCAGGGACTGGGCTACCTGTTTAATGCAGGCAAAATGAGAGGCATAGTCTTAATTCCCTCTGTCAGCGGAGTCAGCACAATGAGGATCTGGGGAAATATCCGGTTCAGTCGGTTCCCCGTAGTTATCATCATCATCATCCTCACCAAAAGGACCCTCTTCGAATTCCAAGGAACCGGGAACCGAAGTAGAACCAGAGGTGGATAGATGCGGCCGCTTCTCAACTGGAACCAGAGTACTCAGTTGGAGTGCCTGTATAGTTCTAATAGCATTTGCTATCTCCTAAGCGGTCGGAACCGATGACTTCTTCGGTTGTGGTTCGACCGCAGTATGCTTTTCCTTTTTTCTCTTCCCTGTGGTTGCCGGGTTAGTGGCAGTATCTGCAGGACTTTTTTTTGAAACTGCAATTTGTACTCATACACGTCCTGCCAGCCCCAACCCTTCAGGGTTGCTAAGGAGTCATCCTCCTGCCTCCTGCTCTGCCCACACCTACCTCCAGGCCCCATGGAGCTTTGGTTTACCCCACTCCCTGAGCAGGGACGAGGTGTGGCCCCAACACCCTGAACTGCTCACTTTTTTCTCGTCAGTCCGGAGGTGGCTGGGTGAGCGGGGGCACATCGGAGGCATGCTCCAGGCAGCCCGTCTTCCCGGTGCTGACAGGCATTTTCCACCGGTTTTCTCCCCACACACCGTGTAGACCTTGACATCATGACGCAATGTGCTGACATCCACCGCGTACTCTCAGCCGCCCTTCCCCAATGGGGCTTGTAGTACCCCAAGCCTCCGTTCGGGGTCAGACAAGTTGTGGGCATTGGCCCCCCTTCCCCCCTAAGAGGGCAAGCTGTCGTGGGACGCTCAAGCCACTCTCCCCCGGCCAGCCCTCCAATGACCCAAGTCCACTCCCGAACCCGGGTCGCTGGCATCGCAAGCGTAAATCCAACCGCTGCGCCGACGGGCTGCCCTGCAGGACGTTTTCTAGAGGAGGAACCATCACCCTGGTCAAAGGGTTGTTCCTCCGGTTCATTTTGGCTGGTAGCTGGTTTGTCTTTAGCTGGGTCAGCAGCCTTTTCAGACATCTTCTCCTGCAGTCGTTTAAATCACCTCTCAAGCATTGACAGAGGGAAGTTCTTAGAAATTTCGCAGTCCTCCTTGAGGTGGTTAAACCCCAAACAAAATATTGTACACAAATTAAATGAGGATCTGATTCAGTGAACGGTTCCCCACACTCTGTACAATGTTGGAAACCTGTAGGGGCCCGTTCGTTTCTTGGTCTGTGACATTTATCAGACTGTTAAACCGAGAATTAACTCAGTAACTTAGATACATTTTATTAACTAAATGTATACTGCCTTACCGGATGGCAGAAATAGTAGTAAAGATTTTAAAATAGTGTAAACAGTATTGGTTCCTTCTTGGTTAAAACAACCGATGATGAACCGAGAAACCAAAAAAAACACTACACTCTAGACTAAGCCTACCTGTGAACCAAGGATAGTGCATCAAAAATCAAAATAATTAAACAGACTTCGAAAACCAAGACAAAATAAAACTCCTCAGGTAAAGTGAAGGAGAGCTCTCCGGAGACATCTTACTGAGGAAAGCGGGGTAAAGAATCTGACGGTTGCAGGAAGTGCAACCAGGGACAGTGGTTTGAAAACCGAGCTCCAGCCTAGCATTCCAACATTTGTATAGGTTCTATTAACCATTTTAGCTCCGGGGCAGTCCTATGGTGAGACCATACTGTTTTTGTCAGAATACAGTATGATTTCCTGGGGTTTGAATAAACTTTGAGTGACAACAATTGGCTCAACAGACTGCTCTAACTAGGAACTTCAACAGCTTATTCAGTCAGTTACCGTAGAGCACATTAACAGACGCTGATTTAAAGAAAACCACAAAACCAAACAGCATGATATTTTCAGGAAACACTAATCATGATACAGGGATGTGACTGCAAGGGAATTCAAGCTTTATATGAAATAAGCGTATTTGATCTTTAAAGTTATCCTGAACGTGTCACCAGCTCTATAAAGGGATACTATCAACCCTTTTTTGCATCATACTATTTCTAGTTGAAAACCTATATTTTATTTATTTATTTATTTAAAATCTTGTGATTACAACCTTTGAGTCAGAGACTCATTTCCAAAGGCTCCATGTCAATACACAATACAGACATAGGTAAATACAATAGACAGTACAATACAATATACAATGCCTGGGCAGTTTGATGGCAAGATTGCATCATGAAACAGTATAATGAGATGTCTAATACAGAGTTGAGGCTGTAGGCTATAGGCAACACAGTAAACAGTACGATACAGGGTACAGTGCCAGGGTACTTTGACTTCCGTTTACAGCATGACCATTTTACAAGGATGTCCTGACCAGTTTACAAGGATGTCTAATACGCTGTTGACAGTACACAGGATAAATCTAACAATAAGAGGTCAGTTAGTGGCCAGAGGGTGAATCGGGGGACAGTGCACATGCCTACTATGCTTGGCTGGAGCTGAGTAAACTGGGTAAGTTAGGGGAGGCAGGTAGTGCTAATTCTAGAGCAGTCTGTCAGGAGACTTTGTCCGAGTGCCTGAGTAAGAATTTGCTATCTTCTCTAAAATTCATTGGCTGCTGGTTGTTTACACTGCATCCTTTCATGGTAGGATTGAAATGCATGTGAATGGTGTTATCACACCTAATGTTTTGCTTTTACAGCCTACTTCCTGAACATTAGGAACATCATGAACAGAGTAGCTACTCATAACGCAATAGTCTCCCTCTCATCCTACTGTACCGTGAGTGGCCAGACGGTGTTGGGGGTGTTCCCAAGTCCAGGAAAGATGCTGTGGAAGTTGATTAAGGAATGCAAATAAAAACATTGAGGTGTGGTAACAAAAGTATGGTGGGTAGCCTGTTTTTCACTTTTAAAAAGAATAAAATGTATCAGAATTAAACTACCAGCTACAGCAGCAGTCTCTACAGAATGTGAACTATCATAAAATGGGTTTCTTATACCAGGGACAGTTTGAGGATTATGAGCGGATGACAGTGTCCCTTTAGGGTCAGAAGGGATTCTACGTCCACCCGGGTCGTGCCTGAAAATAGTCATTTCATGGCTAGTGCACCTACCCGGTTAACAAAAACTAAATAAATGTTGCCCCTCCCCATGTCATAAACAGATGATTCTGCAATTTCCCTTGCCATGCAAAAGTGTTAAGACAGGTTGATTTCATCAACTTCTAAGGGAATCAAGTGTTTCTATTAAAACAACTCAGAAATACCCAAGGCTGATTTCTAGATGGACTTCAAACAGGAGAAGAAATGGAAATCATCCCCACCCCCACCCCCAAATTCTCTTTCCTCCGGTCACCACCAACTGGGGCTTCTTCAGTTGACCTACCTTATCCCCTCGCCTGAGATCCTTCCATCTGCGCCTGTATTCCTGACTTGCCCGTGACACACCGATGGAGCCATTCCCCCCAGAATACACCCCGGGTGAGGCCACCTCTGCCCTCAGCACTTTCTTCCGGCGCCATAGGCAGAGGTGATGTCGGGACCAGGTCACAGTGGGCAGGATTGCAGTGGAGGGGGGACGGCGACGCTCCACCCTTAGCCAGTGGGTGGTTTCTGTTTGAGCCCCCGAGCCCGACATGCAATGCCATTCGGTGCTGCCGGGTGCGCTCGCACCCAGCCCGTGAACAGCTGCCAAGGCTTCTCCCCTAGATCAGGAATGATCCCCAGACTGCAGCGCCCCAGCCTCCGCTAGGAACCACTCACACTGGGGAATCATCCACCCACCCTCCCCAGGAGAGGAGAGCTGTCCTCTGGACCTCAATCCTCTCCGTCCCTGCCGACCCCCGACGACCCAAGTCACAGGTGTGGCGCCAGGTGTGGTGTCCAGCGCCTCAACCCTCAGCGCCATCAGGCCGGTTCGAAGAAATGGACATTAAGGGACAGTCTTGAAACATCTGGGTTATTTCGAGCTGTGTCAGTACTGCATTGCCTACATAATCTACTACACGGACAATATAGCTTACCCCACCTTGATTCCCAGTCACAAATAGTAATAAAAGATGCTTCTAGGGTGGGCTGCACTTTGTCTTGATAAATAGTTAAAACAAAGGGACAAAGAGCTGGTACTAGCCAGTCTTGCATGTCCACTAATGAAAAAATAAATATCAATGAAGTGATCCTCAGGATTTACCAGTGATTTGTGCTCTTTCTTTAGTTCTTGTGCAATAAAAGTCCACAGCAAGCATAAGACAGCAAACACTATGATTCTGTTGGTGTTCTCACAAGCCGTGTATATACAAACAGCCCCATTCACACTACAGGTGTTCTGACGCATTTTGTGCTAGAACAGAGCTTTGTCAAAGGTTGGCCACCTTGGTGAATTTATACAAAATATTTAAACACCGTAGAACGATTCACTGGAGAGCACTCTCCTACTAGTTACCCAAAAAGGTGCTAGTGCATAATATCACACATATGTTCAAATTTTGAACTGTAGTAAGCGCTCCATTTTTTACAATAAGCACAAGAAAATTTAGTATGGCTGATCTGTATGTACTTGTTACTGCTGCTAATATCTCTTCTATGTATCTCTGTAGTAAGACTTGTTCAACTGTTTTCATATGACTGGTCACTCTGTCCGGCTTCACACAGGGCCCAAAGGTGCTGCACCATGCCAGACGCACAGTACCTTTCAGACCATGACCTTAATAACATGTTTCTAAGCAAACCAAACTTTTTCCCACAACTCTTTTTCTGATACACTCATGAAACTATAAAAATTTCGCAAAACCATTTCCACCATTGAGGAAACTTACTGCATATCACAAAACAAAAAAAATAAAAATAAAAAATAAATTTCAGGTTTTGTCTCTTGCACATCATGAAAATTTTCATTTCTTTCTCAGATATTCAGCATTTTACAATGTAAAGCACAAAAAGATCACCCCGCATAACCTAAACTGTCAGATACACACGTTTCAACAGTGACATCCACCTCATTTTCAAATTCTGAATGTATAATCAGCTTTCAGTGTTTCAAACATTCATGAAACCAAACAAAATGACGAAATCTGGCCCGTGCATCAATCAATCAATCAATCACTATATTTAACCAGGCATAAACACCATTGCGCAAGCTCATTTTCAAGGTGGTCCTGGGCATTAATACAGTACAGTACACTTCATAAGATTACAATTACAGTGGACACAAGCAAAAAAAAAAAAAAACACAACATTGTGAATGTGCCGGTCAATATGGGCTTATACGTACCAGTCAACATAATTAACATGCAAAGGTACATAATGATAAGCTTTACTGGAGTGAGAAGAGACATCAAGTAACCTAATTCACAAAACCACAAAATCTATTTCTGGTTTTGTCACTCATAAGTCTTCAAAATCTTTATTTCCACCCAAAATGATAATCTGTCTTGATAAAAAAATAAGCAAGAAATTAAAATTACGTACTCAGTGTAATTCTTGATCTTCAAGGATATCTTTACCATTCAGCACTGGTACCAGCCGGTGGTGCAGGACTCCGTGGAAGCAACAGCATTAAGATTTTAAGAGGGAGGAGCTGATGCCACACCCATGCGGATGACATGGCGCTTGTGAACTGGCCAGAACCGACACCGGCTCCCTCTCCACCTCAGTTCTGTCTGCAGGAGAGAAAAAAAGAGTAAGAGAAAATTAGGGTAGGGCAAAGGAGCCCAATGGACAGGGAAAAGTAAAGGATATAAGTAAAACAATAAAACCCGACCAGAGAAGAGGTAAGAAGAAACTCTGGGCAGAGGGTTTAAAAAGGTCAGGGATGACCAGTATCACTCGGCAGGCCAGAGAGAGAGAGTGTCAGAAAGAGAGATGATCCCAGGATCGTGGTCAAAAGGTGTGTGTAGAGCTGGTTTACTCTCACAGCAGGCCATCAGTGAGACACCCTAGGCAGTGCCACCCAGGGAGGAAAACTGAGCCATCAAATAGAATGTAAGGAAAGAAGTACTTCTCTGAGACAATAATCTGAGAAGTTTGAGCCCTGAAGGGGCATAGTTTGCTTGCAGACGGCCCTCCAAGGAGGAGGTGCCTACAAGAGCCAAAGTCTGAGACAAACTTGTAAAAACTAATTGCAGACTGCAAAAAATAAGAAGAGAGAAGTACTTCTAAAAACAGACTGAGAACATGGATCCTGTCAGATTAGGAGAAACTGGTATGTTAGTAAAAGTTCTCTCCCTCCACCATTTTATTTTGAAGGGGGGGGGGGGGAATCAAAGGATCTAGAGAAGAAAGTACAGTCATAGACATACCCTAAAAATGTACGTCCATTTTCCTGAAGAAGTAAAGAAACTTCTTCTTTTAGCATAGTAAAGAAAGGACAAGTGCCCTAGAAGCAGTTGTCTTCCCTCTAAGGAGGACGGACAAAAAGTCCCAAGAAGTAGAGGAAAAGATTTTTGGTTTTTAAAATTAAAAAAAAAAAAAAAAAGGATTTTTCCCTCAGGAGTACCTGAGGGCCACCATCCCATTTTTAAAGTTTTTTTTTTTTTTTAAGGGGGTTGGGGGAGTCAAGAGAGGGAGACACTGCTGAATGCTGAAGGTATCCTGGAAGATCAAGAAATACGGTGAGTACATAATTTTCATATCTTCAAAGGATCAGTCTTCACCATTCAGCACTGGTGGGTGAGTACCCAGCCACCACCCTCAGTGCTGTTGGCAACTCTGATGGAAGTGGTCATTCCCTCAGCCTCCCGTGGGGGATAACACAGAAAGGTGGGGACCCCTTACAGGTCTAACAAGACCCAAGACTGGTCGGGGACAGGCAGAGGATCCCTTGGCCTGGGATATGGAAGGCACCCTGCAAGCTCATGCCTGGCCCTTCAGGAAAAGATATGGGCCCCCCGGTATCGTGAGGTGACCACCCCACACTGGGCCTGGGGTGATAACCTTGAAAGGCAAAGCCACATCGTCCACCGAATGCAGACCACTGTTTCCACCAACCTGGATGCTACCTCATTGATGTCGTAGGATGCCCCTGACTGGTGTCTCGCCAGTTCCAGGCCCTGGGTGGAAAGACGAATGGCATGCTTGGTTGCCTCACAATCAGGCATAGATGCCAGGAGTGTCCCAGCATCGTCCACAGGTAGCGGCCATAGGTAGCCATGTCCAGGAGTCTGGGGGCTTCCTCCACCACCACCAAGGGGCCACCAAATACACAACCACTACCTTGAAGGATACCCAGCATCAGGAGTGGCTTGACTACGGTGGGCTAGGGCAGGGCAAGAGAGGTGGATGAGATGCGTGTCCCCCAGCCAGTGCTACTGAGGAACACCTACACAGTATTAGAGGAACAGGAAAGTCCCTCAGGGTCAAATGAAGTTGCACCTTGGGAGGATGAGTGGGACCTCCACAATGGAGCCCCAAGGGTGGGTGGGTGGAAGGGGACCCCAGAGGAAGCTACTCCTGGTGGGGAACTCCATCGTCCGCAGAGTGGAGCTGGGAAGAGGTAAAGAGGAAGAGAGGGAGGTAAAGTGTCTAAGTGGAGGTACAGCTCGGAGGGATGGAAATCAAATCCAGAGGATCACTAGGGCAATAGCAAAGAGGGGGGAGCTGGATGTCATTATCCATATGGAGACCAATGATCTAGCTGGCAAGTCAGAGATAGGAAGGGTGCAGGAAGAGTTCAGGGAACTGGGGAGAAGCATGGGGCAGATGGCAAGATCCATGACCTTCTTGGAGGTGCTGCCTTGTCCATGGCATGGGGAGACTACAGACCTTCGCACCAAGAGCTTCAGTGCTTGGTTGAGGAGATGGTGCGGAGAACAAGGGTATGGCTTCATTGGAGATTGGGGGCCCACCTGGGGGAATGCAGGACTGTACAGTGGTGATGGCCTCCATCCTTCTGGGACATGAACCAAGGTCCCCAAGTGAATGGTTTAAATGCTTCATTGGCAAGCAGTTAAAGTAGCCAAGGGGGTGGAAGAAGGAAGCAGGGGAATGCCAAATATTCACCCTCACAGGATAACAAAGCCAACAGGGAGGACGATAAGGACACCAATTTGCCAGTGAACACTTCATACGACAGAGGGAGGGAGGACAGGAGAAACACAAGGAATAGGGAGGAGGGCAGGAGGCGTGGTTGCAGTCAGTGGAGGGATATGTGCATGAATGCCTGCAGCCTGGGTAACAAAATTCCGGATCTGATAGCCATGACATCGGAGGCTAACCTGGATATTATAGCTGTTACAGAGACATGGTACAATGGGAACCATGACTGTGAAGTAGCTATACCAGGGTATACTTTATTCAGGAGGGACAGGGAGGGTAAAAGGGAGGAAGAGTGGCTCTATATGTCAAGGAGGGTATAAAGGTTACAGAGGTGCAGGGAATGAAGAGGGAGGCAGAGGCACTGTGGGTCACCCTGGAGGCAGGCAATGGCATAGCCATTCGCACGGGAGTAATATAAAGACCCCCAGCACAGAGGGAGGAGCTGGACAGGGATCTTCTAGAAGCTATCCATGTGATGGCAGCCAAGGGAGAAGTGTTGCTGGTGGGTGACTTCAACTTGCCAGAAAGTTGACTGGAGCACCCAAGCGGCTGCAACAGCCGGGGCAAGGACATTCTAGACTCCATGCAAGGGGCATGTCTCAAGCAACGGGGACAGAATTACAGATGTCAGGGTTGGTGAACACCTGGGGTCCAGTGACCATCAATGTAAAAACTAGAACAGGGAAATGCCACACGAAGGCGAGGACACAACTTCAGGAGGGCAGACTTCACAGGATGGGGATATGCCTAAAGGAGGCCCTAGATAGGGAAGAGAAATGGGGGAGGAGGGGGAGAGTTGAAGGACGATGGGCAAATCGAAAAGGAGCCATTCTGGAGGCAAGAAAAAATTACTCACCTTAGTAATGTTGTTTCTTCTAATGGAGTCTTGCTATATTCTGACATATGCAGTGAGTCCCAACCTTTGAACTGTTCCGGAGGTGAAAGAATTAACTTTCCATGCCAGGCATGGAACGCTGAGCTCGAGCTCGGTTGAAACTCTGTCTGTTGTTCTTCAAACTCAAACCATCAGATCTTTACGAGCTAAACTCACTAAGGTCCTGTGTGGAAGCTGTAAACCTACACTAGCCAACTGGCTACTAAACATAAGAACACATTTTTTGGTCCCAGAACAAAGACTCAAGTCAGGAGACCCAAAAAATGAAAAACACAACACCAAGTCAGCCCAAGAAAGGAGGGGTGAAAAACAACAAGGTGGGCAACTACTAAGTGCCAACACTGCACTGCCCACCCACATCCCAAAAACAGAGGTTCTGAGAGGGGTAGGGGGGGAGGTCAGAATATAGCAAGACTCCATTAGAAGAAACAACATTACTAAGGTGAGTAATTTTTTTCTTCAAACAACATAAAGTCTTGCTATATTCTGACATATGCAGACTACAAAGCAGTACCGCCACGGAGGAGGGACAGAACCTACCTAGGAAATAGGCTCTGAAGCACAGCTGTGCCAAACCGAGCATCACTCCTAGCCTGGATGTCCAGGGAGTAATGCTTGGTAAAAGTGTGAACTGTTTTCCAGGTAGCTGCTTGACATATCTCCAGAATAGGGATGTCCCTGGCAGCAGCCAGGGAAGCAGCTGTACCTCTGGTAGAGTGAGCCCTCAGGCCTGAGGGAGGAACCTTACCCAGTTTTTCATAGCAAAATTGGATACAAGAGACAATCCACCTGGCAATGGATCTTTTAGTGGCAGGTTTCCCTTTACCAACCTCACCATAAGTGAGGAACAGTTGGAGGGAGTCAAACCTGTGACCCTTGGTACGCTCTATGTAGTAACTAAGGGTTCTCTTCACATCTAAGCTGTGCAGCCTCCTCTCGCCAGAGGAGGAATGGTCAGTGAAGTACACTGGAAGAGATATAGATTGATTAAGGTGGAAATCTGAAACCACCTTAGGCAAGAACTTCCTGTTAGTCCTGAGGACCACCTTATCTGTATGAAAGGAGATAAAATCAGGCTCCACTGACAAAGCTTGTAATTCACTTATGCGTCTGGCAGAAGTGATGGCTACCAGAAACACAGTCTTCCAAGTCAAGTACTTAAGCTCTGCTGAAGACAAAGACTCAAAGGGAGGTTGCATAAGCTGAGCAATGCAAACATTAAGGTCCCAAGCAGGGGCAGGGTCCCTGAATGGAGGGTTGGTGTGAAGCAATCCCTTGAAAAACTTGGGAGAATACAGGGTGAGCTGAAAGAGAAGAGGGCTTACCTGCTGAAATAAAAGCAGACACAGCTGCCAGATGCACTTTTAGGGTAGCTGGTCACAGCCCCAAGGTATTTAAGTGGACCATATAATCCAGGACTGTGGGTAAATCAGCAGATTCTGGGCAAATATGCTTTCCAGAGCACCATATGGAAAACCTCTTCCATTTGGAATTATAAGTAGCCCTGGTGGAAGGTTTCTAGAAGCCTTCAGGATATCCATTACACCTTGGGAGAGGTGTAAATCAGCAAACTCTAACTCTTCAAGAGCCAGGCCTTGAGATTGAGAGATTTGAGGTTCGGGTACCAAACCCTCCCCTGAGCACAGGTTAACAGGTTGTGATTCCTGGGAAGACACAGGGGAAGATGGACTGCTAAGGACAGTAGGAGTGGATACCAGGGTTGTCTGGGCCAATCTGGAGCAATCAGGATCATCTTGCAGGGTTGAGATCTGATTTTGACTAGCACTTTGAACAGAAGAGGGAAGGGGGAAAAGCATAGAGAAACTTCCCTTCCCAATTGAGAACTAAGGCATCCAGAGGGACTGAGCCCAACACTGGGGGCCTGCAGCAAAAAAGGGGAAGTTGGTGATTGTCTGGGGCTGCAAAAAGATCTATCTGCGGGGTGCCCCATCTGGCAAATACCACCTCCAAGACCAGGGGTCCAGTGACCATTCGTGATGGCCCTGGGAAATCCTGCTGAGAGCATCTGCCAGGACATTGTCCTTGCCTGGGAGGTGAACTGCCGTAAGGGAGGTGTTCAGGGAATAAGCCAGAGACCACAACTTCATTGCTTCGGTGCACAAGGCCGTAGACCGAGTGCCCCTTGCTTGTTGATGTACCACATTGTGGTGGTGCTGTCTGTTCTGACCTGTACAACTTTGTTCTGAACAGATTTGGAAAAAGCTTGAAGTGCTAGAAAAACTGCTCTGAGTTCCAACAGATTGATGTGGAGCAGAGATTCCTGAGGGGACCACAACCCCTGGGTAGTGAGGTCGCCCAAGTGAGCTCCCCATCCCAAGAGGGATGCATCTGTAGTAAGGATTAAGGGTGAGACTGAGTGACAAAGGAACCCCTTGTCTGAGATTGCTCTGATCCTGCCACCACTGTGGGGCCTGGATCAGGGTTCGAGTCACTGGGATCAATTTGGTTAGAGGGTCTTTCCTTTGAGACCAAAAGGCTCTCAAATGGAACTGAATGTCCCTCATTTGAAATCTTGCTCCCTGCACTACTGCTGTAGAAGCAGCCATGTGCCCCAGGAGCTGTAGAAAATGCCTCGCTGGTCCAGACACCTGCAGGGTGAATGAGGAGGCCAGAGAGACCAGGGTCCTTGCCCTGTCCAAAGGAAGGAAGGCTCTGGCTTTCTCTGTGTTCAGTTCTGCGCCTATGAAGGCGAGGAGCTGGACAGGCTCTAGAACTGACTTTGAAAGATTCAGAAGGAAACCTAGAGAGGTGAGCAGTTGCTGAGTTATCTGTAGGTGTAACTTGACTTGGTCTGGGGACTGGCCTACTATGAGCCAGTCGTTCAGGTAAGGAAGATGGCAATTTTTGCATTCTTAGAGAAGCAACTGCTACTGCCAGGCATTTTGTGAATACCCTTGGAGCAGAGGTGAGGCCAAAGGGCATTGCTCTGAACTGGTAATGGCCTGAGGGCAGCTCGAACCTGAGGTACTTTCGATGGGAGCTTCTGATGAGAATATGGAAGTAGGCATCCTTGAGGTCCAGGGACGCTAGCCAGTCCCCTGGCCTTAGAGAGGGTAGAATAATTCCCAGAGTCACCATTTTGAATTTTGGCTTTAAAAGGTGCTTGTTTAAGCATCTGAGATCCAGGATGGGCCGCCATTCTCCTGTCTTTTTTGGGGTAAGGAAGTACCTGGAGTACAACCCTTTGCCCTGAAGTAGGGGTGGAACCTTTTCCACGGCTCTGAGAGCCAGGAGGGAAGAGACCACTGCCTCTAGGGCAAGTGCCTCTGGTGGATTTGCAGGTGGAAAGGATCTGGTTCTTATCTTTGGAAACTTTTTGAAGCTGAGAACCAGTCCCTGGCTTACTACTTCCAGAACCCACTTGTCTGATATCAGAGACTCCCAGTCCTGGACAAAGTAAGCCAGCCTGCCCCCTACAGGTAGTTGAGAATCGGCCCTGGCAACCCCATCAGGGTGCCTGCTTGGCAGGGGCTTTGGGCTGAGGGGTGGAAGCAGGCCTGCTTGCACCCAGTCTGCCTCTCCCTCTAAAGAACCCCCTCTGGGCATAAGCAGAAGAGGAGGCCTGGGCTTGGTAAAAAGGCCTATGAAAAGGCCTGCCCCTGCCCCTGGGAAGCTGCCTTTGAGGAGTGGCCTGCCTTTCCTTGGCCTGTGCACTCCTATAGGTGGTCCTATACTCATCCATTTTCTTCATGTAATTCTCTGTCTGCTCCCCAAACAGAGAATTACCCACAACAGGAAAATCTATGGCCTTAGTCTGGGTATCCTGTGACAGGCTAGTACATCTGAGCCAAGCCATTCTGCGAAGTGCCACAGATGTAGCCATGACTCTTGATGACACATCATTTGAGTCCACTGCAGCATGGAATTGCACCTTGGATGCCTCAAAACCATCAGCAGCCACCTGCTCCAGCTCCTTGGCAAGCTGGCCAGGGACCCTGTTTTGCTAGAGCCATAACAGTATCCCATCTGGATTTCTGATATCTAGCAACATAAGCCATATAATTTGCCTGTCTGAGTCCCAAGGATGCTGCCATGTACTGTTTCTTTTGCATGGCATCAATCCTCCTGGAGTCCTTGTCCGGGGTGCAGATCCAAGGAATATATGCCTTGTCACAGGCTGCAGCCTGCACTACCTAACATGGCTGCATTGTTGTGAAGGAACTCCGTATCAGAGCCTGACAATGTGTACCTCTTGTCCATTCTCTTATCCACAGGAGGTATAGTGTGAGGAGTTTTAGAATTTTAAATGTCTGTTTCCCAAAAGATTTATGCAAAGGAATAGACAGTCTCCTAGACTCTGGGATATCCATCATTTCCACATAGTCAGGCTCCTCTTGATCATCCACAGCTTCCTCCATAGGGAGCTGGAGGGTTTCAGCCACTTTTTTATAAAACATAAAATGAGAAGGGGACTCAGAAAGCCTAGGAGGAGACACTCCTGAAGGTCTGTCTGGGGAGATGTCCGGGTCAATGGGCACATCCAGACTTTCAAATCCACATTCACTCTCCTCATACTCCTCTTCCCCCTCCTCCGGTTCATAGTATTCCTCTAAATCATACTCTTGAACCAGTGGAACCGGCCAAACCGGGCACTTACCTGATGGTGCCGGTTCGGTCGGAACCGGCGAAAGCGACTGGACAATTTGAATCGCTTTGGCTATTTCTTCAGCGGTTGGAGAGGAAAGTTTTGGCTCCACACCAGCTGATTTCCTAGTCCTTTTTGCTGGAACAGACTCCTCAGAGTCGAGTCTCCTTTTGCCCGAGGAAGTCTCACCATGGTCAGAGGGCACTCCCTCTGGTTCGGTTGGAACCGAACCGGGCTGGCCATGCGGTTCAGCTGACTTTTGGCTTCCCTTTCCTGAGCCTACCAACTCTCTTTTCCAGGGTAGCTGCAGGAAAATTTTCTAAATCTGGCAGTCTGCATTGAGGTGGTCAAACCCCAGACAATAAACACAGGTGGTGTGGGGTCAGCCTTTGCAAGACTTCCCACACACACTGCAGTGTTGAAACCCAGTGGGCTCGGTTTTCTTTGGGTTTCTCAGACATAGTGCCAGTCCTAACCAAACTTACCCGTTTATGGCAATCCATGAGCAAGACCCTCTTATCGGTTCCCAACACGTGTCACGAGTCGTGGAAAAACTGTAATAAATCCGTTTTTTTAGAACCGATAAGAACCGTAACCACACTCTAAATCACAGATTAAGATATTTTAAACAACCTGATCGGTTCAAAGCCGAACCGATAAACAGTTTACAAGTTCCACACAGAAGAGTATTGTAACCTATATAGTACTCACAAATACCACAGACAGAGCCTGAACCGACCGGCTGCGGTTTAAATTGATCGAAAACCAAGAAAAACAATACTTTAACGACAAAATGAACCGAGCAAAAGGAGATCTCGGACTGTTCGGTGGTGAAGATATAAAGAATCTGACGGTTTGAGTTTGAAGAACAACAGACAGAGTTTCAACCGAGCTCAAGCTCAGCGTTCCATGCCTGGCATGGAAAGTTAACTCTTTCACCTCCGGAGCAGTTCGAAGGTTGGGACTCACTGCATACGTCAGAATATAGCAAGACTTCACGTTGTTTGAATAAGCCTTTTATTCAACAAATAGACAAAGGCAAAAGAGAAAAAAAAAATATTATGGTTCTGGCAGGAAAAGTAAGGGTGAAAAAGTTTGCCTTCGGGAAATATAAGGAGACCCAAAAGGAGGAGGAGGACAGGGAGTGTACCTGGAAAAACAGAGGGAGGCAGGGAAGGAAGTCAGGGGTGCCAAGGCAAAGACAGAGGAAAATATAGTAAATGAGGTTAAAAATTGGACAAGATCTTCTATAAATACATTACTGAAGAGAAGGACGGGGGTTGTAAGGCTAAAAGGGGAGGAAGGGGTGGGAGTAGAAGGGGACCAGGATAAAGAATAAATTCAAAACAAATATTTCTGTTCAGTTTTCACAGAGGAAGGGGAGGGTGGGACTGCAGCTAAGAATCAGGAAGGGAAGGGAGGTGAACAACAGTCCATCCAAAGAGGAAAGAGTCCTAGAAGAACTTACGGAACTGAGGGTGGATAAGGCTATGGGACTGGGTGGATACATCCTAGAATATTAAAGGAGTTGCAGGAGGTACTGGTAGCACAACTGGCAGCCATGTTCAGCAAGTCACTGGAAACAGGGGAGGTTCCGGAGGACTGGAGAAAGGCTGCCGTGGTCCCTTTCCACAAAAGTGAGAGCAGGTAGGAGGTTGGAAACTATAGACCCGTCAGCCTCACATCGGTGGCGGGTAAAATTATGGAATCTCTGCTAAAGGAAAGGATAGTAGAGTACCTTGAATCAAGTGGAGCACTTGATCTGAGGCAACACAGATTCACGGCAAGGAAGTCATGTCAAACTAATCGGACTGATTTCTTTGACTGGGTCACTAGGGAGGTGGATTAGGGGCGAGCAGTGGATGTGGCCTACCTTGACTTCAGCAAGGCATTTGACACCGTTCCATATAGGAGGCTTGTGAACAAGCTGGGCAGCCTGGGACTGGGACAAAAGGTAGTGAACTGGGTAGGAAATTAGTTGAAGAACAAAACACAGAGGGTGGTGCTAAACAGGGCTAAATCCAAGGTAGGGAGCGTGAGCAGCAGGGTGCCATAGGGTTCAGTTCTGGGACCAGGGCTGCTTAATATCTACATCAGCGACACTGCTGAGGGGCTAGAGGGGAAAATTCACCTCTTTGCAGATGACACAAAGATCTGCAACAGGTGGAGAGAATGAAGAGGGACCTAGCTAAATTGGAAGAATGGCCCAGTGTGTGGTAACTAGGGTTCAATGCAAAGAAGTTCAAAATCATGCACTTGGGGTGCAGGAACACTACATGATGAAGGGGGAGACATTAATGGCAACAAAACAGGAAAGAGATCTGGGGGTCATCATATCTGACGACCTAAAGGTAGCCAAACAGTGTGCCAAGGCAGTGGGGAGAGCTAGTGGGATGCTAGAGTGCACAGGCAGAGGTATTACCAGCAGAAGAAAAGAGGTCATAATGCCACTATACAGATCACTGGTGAGACCTCATTTGGAATACTGCATCCAGTTTTGGAGGCCACATCTCAGGAAGAACACAGACAGGGAGACAGTTTCATACCAGGAGAGACTGGAAGAACTCAGCATGTACACCCTGGAGAAGAGGACGGAGAGGGGAGACATGACAGAAACCTTCAGTGACGGCCTGGTGGTGCCGAGGGCTGAGGTGGTGGATGCCTCACCTCGCACTATGGCGGCGACCTGGGTTCGGGAACAACCTCAGATTGTCAGCACAGGGAGCAGGGTTGAGCAGCCTAATAGCAGCTCTCCTCTCCCGGGGAGGTTGTCATCCCCCGTAATTCTGCTGTCACTGGGTGGAAGTCCGGTGGCAGCGCAGGCGTGAGGGGGTGGCAAGCCGGGAGGGTGTCTCGGAATGCGATGTGCATGTGCCTCGGAAGGGGACGGTGAAAACCAGGAGGGCAAAAAAAACACCTAAAAATGTAAATTAAAAAAAAAACTTTCAAGTATCTCAAGGGGATTAATAAGGTACAGGAGGGCAGTATCTTTCAGAAGAGAAGCTGCTATAAAACTAGAAAAGGGCATGACATGAGACTGGAGGGGTGTAGACTAAGGGGCAACAAGAGGAAATACTTTTTTTTCCCCCATATATACTTTTTGGGATTTTCTGGTCCCCCCCCCGGAGGCCATGGCACACACACACACATACACCAGGATCCGGTGGCCCCTTCTGCCAGTCCCCTGACTTATGTCACCACTCCTTGCTGCCTGCACATCCCACTGGACCTCCACCGAGTGGAAGAGGGACTACAGAGGAGCAGGCTTCCACCCCTTTTTGGAGGGGACAGTTACAGTTGCTGCTCAATCCCGCTCCAACCCCCCCCCCGAGATGGCTCCCCAGCAACCCGACGTTGTTTCTGAACCTGGGTCGCCAGCATAGCACGAGGTACAGCACCAGTGCCTCAGCACCACCAGGCCAGCTAGGAAATACTTTTTCATGGAAAGGGTGGTGGATGCATGGAATGTCCTGCCCCAGGAGGTACTGGGGGCAAGTACAGTGGGGGGATTTAAACATGCATGGGATAGACACAGGAGAACCAGGGGGGCAGCAGATGGGTACCAAGTAGGGTCAACAGCAGCTACGTAAAGGTAGGGTATGGGTAGACTGGATGGGCCTGGCGGTCCATATCTAATCTGCCATCAATTTCTGTTTCTACGTTTCTATGATGGCCTCGTGTGCAGCATTGTGCACACCACCGAGAAGATTCTATGACCCCAACAGTTGAATTCAGCTGATTCCCACTCAGGGGAATAATTGTGCTGTGGGTGGGTGGCAATGCCTGGGGAGGTATCCAGGAGCTTCACACCCGAAGTGGGGTGGGGCATGGCTCCCTCGCTCCCAGAGACCCCTGGGGTGTGCAATACCTGCGATGGGTGTCCCTCAGGGCTGCAGAGGGGGCAGAGGGACAGTTCCAGACATTCCGTGACGCCTCTGTAAATGCATCAGAAAGAGTTTAGGAGTGTGTCCAGTCTGGAAAGGGACACTGACTGAAGCAGTGCCATAAGACCACATCAGCATAATCAAAGACAGGTAGTATCATTTTGGATACTAACTCCCGGCAGGTGGGGAGAGAGAGAGAGACTATCTTTGTAGCGATAGAGGACCGCAAGCCTAGGACGCAGTCTGGTACAGATGGCATCTACTGTATATGGGTACAGAAGTCCAGGTGGCTATCCAGCCAGACTCCTAAGTATTTAAAAGCTGTGACTCTCTCTAAGGGGGAGCCATCCAAAGTAGTGAAAACTTGGAGAGATTTGAGTATGGCCAGTTTTTGTCTAGAGCTGGATGGTCTATTGGCTTAGTGCTCATTAAAAAAGTGTCTCGTCTCTTTTGCAAAACAGCACTACCCTAGTGCTTTTGTGTTTATCTGTTATATAGGATATCTTTCAGTGTACCACTTAGGTATTATTGTTTTTAGGTGTTAGGAACCACTGTGGACACTCAGATGCTGGCATTCTAACTTTAGCTCTGTTTGACCGCCGCTGATATTTTTAATTGAAAACAGACATTTAAAACTCAGAATTTTGAGGATGCAGTAGTGTACTAACATCCTGTTTTTTGTAATCAGGACTGTATGTCTCATCACAGTCAAGCGCATGCAAGACTGGTCTCCCAGTGGCTAACCCTCTTCTGATGCTGGAGTAGAGAGTTAATGCTTCTGGACTAATTTCTGGGATTTCAGGACAGTTTGCAAGGTTGAGACTGTGTATCATACAAGTAGAAGAGAAGAGGAAAAGATCTAATTGGTGTTTCTAGACCTTCAATGACTAGTGAGTAATGGCCATCAGGCCTGACATTTCTGCTATTCTGGACCAGGAGTGTGTGGCAACCCAATCTGTCTTCCCAGTGTTTGGAAGGCTTTGTTACGTACTGGCCTGTCATTTGCTGCCCCCCCCAGGCAGCAGTGGGTCTGGAGAGTTAGCAATATTACTGCTAAATTGAAATTGCTGGGGTAGCTGTCTGGGTAGGCCTCCATCTCATTATCCAGTGTTGGTGGCTGATGAAGGGGTGCTTGAATTAAGCATCCCTGGGCACTGTGAGAGGGTGTCCCGAAAGGACAGACTTTTCTTCCCTCTGGATCTTCCCCTGAAAATTGCTCTGGTGCGGCAGAGTGAGAAAGGGCCATTGCTGATTTAGTTTTTAACTTCAAGATGCAGCAGTACCTGGAAACTTTGGAACTTCAACTTTGTGCTATGAACTGTCCCCCTCTCAGTAGCAGTGAGAGGGAGTCTTTCTGCTCTAAGTTTTAGTTTCAGATTGAAAGACGTTCTGGATATTCATTCGCTATTGGTGAAGTTGGTGATGAACTGTATATGTTGGAGCACCCTCCAGTGGTTACAATTTTAAATTGAACTTTTATAGTGTTAATTATGATCTGGATGCCAGGGTGGATGAATGTGTTAGTGTTTTTGTGTAAATGTGTGATTGTGTTGTGACAGTGTGTAGGTGTAGGTGAGGGGTGGTTTAATTTCTGAGTGTATTTTATTTTATTTTTTTATTCGAATGCTTTCTCCCTAGCGGAGCGGGCCCCGCGACCTCCAGCCACTGGCACCCGCACCTCCGGACCTGGTCTGGCACGTGAATCGCTCCATCGCACAGGGTCGGTCACACCCCGAAGGCACCTCTCATTTCCAGGGGCGCAGGGCACGGCCATCAGCCGCTGAGGTCACCCAGCCATTTTCCACTTTTCTGGTCCCCAGGGAACCGGATGTGCAATGGTGTCTAAGCGGTGACGCCCACCGAGCTCCCTTTCCTTTCTAGGCATGCCACTGCAGTACAGCTGTCCTCCGCCAGTCACCACTGCAGCGCAATGCACCATTCCCACCAACCCACCCCAGAGGAAGGAGAGCAGTCGTGGGACGCTCAATCTTTCCTCTCCCCTGCCAGCCCCCAGCGGCCCGAGTCCGTTCCCAAACCCGGGTCGCCGGTGTGGTGTAAGGTGTGGCGTCCAGTGCCTCAACCCTCAGCGCCACCAGGCTGGCTATTGTGAGTGTATTTTTAAATACTGGGAGGCATTTGTATTGTGTCCATACCTCTCAACTGCTATGAAGTTTGCACAGCGCTATGATTTTTAAGCTCAGGTTTATCTTTGCTCTGCAGAGGTTCCTCATAATATTAGAGCTATTTCTGCACACACAAACTATGAAAACATTTAACTAACTTTATAGAAGCATTTATTAGTAGTAAACATATAAGGACCACTATTTGAGACATATTATTCTTTAAATAAGAAAGTGCTATACATTCTAGCCAGTTGCTCTGAATGACAAAGGCCAGTGCTATGCTTTTCATTGCCAAAAGGTTGAGGGGTATGATTGTGTCGGCCAGACCATGTTTAATCTACCCCTCAGAGCAGCTGTGGCAGCTGCAGCCTTTTGGAGGGCTCCCTCATACCTTTTCGGCAGAGATCATAAATCACTGCCAGAGCTGGGGGTCCCACAGGGCTGCAGCTCACAACCCAAATGGGCTCAGAGAGTTCACTATAGGGTGAGCGGGATTGGAAGCACGAGATTAAGGAGGCACCCTGGGAGTGGAACACACCAGCAGAAATGTCTGCCCTGCCTGACATCCATTCTCTGGGTTGCTCTGCCTTCCATTGGACAAGTAGCTAATGGGTCAGCCAACCTGGCTCCTCCTCCTCTTAGGGCAGTTCTTTGCAACATCAGGTCACTGAGGAAAAAAAAAAAAACACGGTGATGGAGGCTTTCACTGCGGATTCCTTGGTCGACCTGGTATGCATCAAGGAGGCTTGGCTCGGTGATGACTCAGGACCTGTTTTGGAGGCATCCATTACGCTGTTTTCTTATGTGATGCATTGTCCTACGCATGAAAGCGGGGGTTGTAATCTGTATTAGATCTATTGGACTAGGTCATCTGAATGAATAGTAGTGAAAGGTGGGCCAGGTATAGGTTGCAGGATCATTCTCATGTACTGTCCCCCAGGACCCCGGAATAATTTCCTGCACGAGCTAGAGGGTTTCATGGCCGACCTGGGCATGGTTACCCAGACTTCTGGCGCTTGGTGACTTGTCCGGATTGACAATGAAACCTCTCTCTTTGGAAAGCAGCTCCTCCAGTTGATGACACTACTGGGCCTTGTACAGGCGATTGCCACCGGTACACACCAGCATGACCATGCCTTGGACTTGGTCCTCTTGTTGGGTTTTGACATTGGTGATGTCAAGGTTGGTTGAGTTGTTTGGTCAGATCATCATGCTGCACAGTTCCTTTGCAGGGACCCCCATTTATCTATCACCGGGTGGAGATGGTCAGATACCGCCCAGCTCAAAATCTGGAGCCTGAGAAGCTTCTGGTGGTTCTGAACACCTCAGGCATAATGATGCTTGTGCTGAGGGATCAGAGAAAGCTGTAGAGCTACAACCAGGCTCTTACAGTTGCCTTTGATTCTTTGGCACCCTTCTGTATTCATCCCTTGATTTCCCACCTCAGGTCTCCATAGTACGATGGTGACCTGAGGCGGATGAAGACAAAGGGATGAAAGTTATTTATTTTTTATTTATTTCAGTCTTGGAAACAATACCTTTGAGCCAAAGGCTTTTTTACATAGGCTCCACGTCAAATCAAAGTATAGCACAAACAGTATAGTTAGAAAATACATAGTGAGCCTAGGAGTAAAGGGAATAATAAAATTAGCACAAATGGATTTAAGTTACAAAAACTGGTATTTTGCAGACATACAGAGGCTAGGAGTAAGCTTAACTAGCAAGGAAGAGCATTACGGTTGGGATCCGGCTACAGAAGGAAAAAGTTGCAGCCAACTGGCATTGTCAGAGACAAAATGAGGGAAAGGCAACTACGGACATGGTCTTACAGGATAGACAGAAGCAAAGGGCTAGGGCCTAACATTGTTCCAGAGTAGGGATACAGCCAAAGTCATTGTCTGAGTGAAGGGGAACGTTGCCAGGAGAGGAATATCAGCAGACAAACACGGGCTGTGTCATTCAGTTTAACAGTGCACTCCAGTGCAGGTACTGATGATGCCCTCTATGGAGCAGCAAGCATGGTCTGATGCTAGGACTGGTTAATGGGGACCTCAGGAAGGCAGGTAAGTTACAAGGTAGTAGCAAGGGTAGGGTAGGGTGTGGGCGAAGGAGAGGAAACAGGCCCAAGCTGTTTTATGCGAGGCAGTCACAGGAGGCATTGGCAACTAGTGCTTGGCAAAGTTTCTTTTTGAAGGAGCCCAGTGTTTGGTCTTTGGTAACATCACAATGGAATGAATTATACCACAGTGGTGCTCTGTACGCAAATGAGCGTTGCCCTTGGGTTAGAGCATTCCTGGTGGAGATCTGGGACCAAAGAAGATAAATTAGTGGTGAGAGTTCACTACAGTGAATATCAGCCAACAATCACCATGAAAAAGTCAGTGCTCCTGTCATGGGTGACTGCCACTGGAAAGAAGAGACTGACAACTCCTCCACCCTGTAGAGAGGCTGCTAAACCTGCCCTGTCTGCAGTCTAGAAGAGTTTGTTTTGTGGATAAATGCAAGGAGTTTAATTGTGTCTTTCTAGATAAGGTATCCTAAATTTGTGTCTGGATCACCTCAAGTGGTCTGTCATGGACCAGCAGTACTTGGTCACGGGTGGGTGAGAGAACAATCTGTCTCAGCAGACTGAGTTTGAGCCAGCTGTGGTTGTCTTTCAGGTGATCTCAGGACTGCGTTCTACTTATTGTATATTGGATCCAGGACCCGCCAGACATTTTTGGGACTACTGGCAGGAACTGGATCCAATATTCATGGAGACTGTCAGGCATTCCTTGAAGGAAGGGTTTTTAAACTCCTCACTGAAAAGGGTGGGGGTGAAGCCCCTCCTGAAGAAACTATCTTTAGACACTGATGTTCTTGCAAACCACAGAGCTGTTTCAAACCTCTCCTTTTTGGAGAAGGTTATCGAAAAGGTGGGCAGTCAGAGTACCGTTTAGAACAGTACGACAGCTATAAGCCATTCCAGTCATGTTTCAGGCCTTGTTATAGGACTAACACCGAACTCGACAAGGTGCACCATGATCTCCTCCTAGCGAGGAACAGTGGAAAATGTTCCACTCTGGTTTTGCTTGACTACTCCTCGGTGTTCGACACAGTGAGCCATGGGGTACTGTTGTATTCGCTGAGGCACTCTGTAGCACTCTGAGATGGTGCTGAAGCAGTTTAAAGTATAAGGAGACCCAGAGACAGGATAGGGAAGTGTATCAGGGAAAACAGGTTGGGAAAGCAGTAAGGAGTGCAAAGGTGCAAACTGAATAAAGAATAGCTCAGGCAGTATCAAAAGGGGACAAGGCATTTCTTTAGGTACGTTATGGAAAAAAGGAAGACAAAGGGAGGGACTGTGAGGTTAAAGAAGGAGGGGAGGACTATACAGAGGAGGACCAAGAAAAGGCAGACATCTTAAAATACAGGTTAATCACCTGTAACAGGAGTTCTAGGAGTGGTATATGCTGTTCATCCACACTGTCTGGCAGGTTCCTTGCCGCTTTAAATCTTGCCAGAAAGTCTTCAAGCAGGCTCCTCCTACCCACCCGGGTGGTAAAACCCTCAGCTCCACCCCATGACACCAGATCTAGCCTGCTGGAAGCCAGGTTGCGTGTCAAAGCCGGGTGGTCCGGTGTCAGATGAACAACATACACCACTCCTAGAACTGTTACAGGTGAGTAACCTGTATTTCTAGGGACGTGGATATGTTGTTCAATCCACACTGTCTGGCAGACTTCTAGCAGTTGTCCGGGAGGAGGGAAGCAAGGCGCGCACCCCTTACTTGGAAATAAGGACTGGAGAACCGGAGTCCCAAAACCAGCATCCCGGCGTGACTCTAGATTAATGTGATAGTGGGAAATAAAGGTGTGTGCTGACTTCCAGGTAGCAGCCCTGCAGATTTCCTGGATAGGGACATCCCTAGAAGCAGCCACCAAAGCAGCGGTATGGCGGGTTCAATGAGCTCATATCCCTTTGGGTGGCTCCATGCCAGCCAACGTATAGCAGAGATCTATGCAGGAGCTGACCCACCTGCTTATCGTCCACTTGGCTGCAGGTCTGCCAGTTGCGGCTTCAGCGTAGGTGACAAACAGCTGGCGAACCTCTCCCCGAACTTCAGCCATCCGCTCCTTGTAATAAGCAAGCGCTCTTTTAGGGTCCAAAGTATGGAGCCTATATTCGGCCTCCGAGGTGTGACTGGGGTAGAACACCAGCAGAGTCAATAATAACCACCAAGAAGGCAGTCTTCCACGACAGGTGGGAGATATCACACCTGTGCATTGGTTCGAAAGGCTTGCTCATGAGCTTAGCCAATGCCAGCAGTAGATCCCACGGAGGTGGAGGTTCTTACACCGGAGGGGATATATGATCAAGGCCTTTGAAAAAGCTCCCGACCACCTTCTCCTGCGCCACCGACTGCTTGCCGGCCTGCGCCCGGTAAGCAGAGATGGTTGCCAGGTGCACCTTGAGGGTCGTCGACCGAAGCCCTAGCTGAGACAAGGACCACAGGTAGTCCAAAATGCTAGCCAATGAACAGGAAGAGGGGTCCAACCCCTCGTCCTGACACCAAATGGAGAATCTCTTCCACTTAAAGGCATAGCACTTTCTGGTCAACTCCTTACAGAACGCCTCAACAACTCTGAGAACCTCGTTGGAAAGACCCTAGGGCTGGAACTCTAGCCGCTCAGGAACCAGGCCGTCAGGCGCAAGGATTGAAGGTCCAGATGAAGAACCTTCCCCTTGTTGACTGAGATCAGGTCCGGGCGTGCTGGAAGCCGCCTCGGGAGCCTGGAGCTGAGACTGAGGAGATCTGGGTACCAAAACTGGCAAGGCCAGTCTGGGGCTACCAGAATCACCTGTGCCTTGCCTCCCTTCACTTGAGAAGCACCTTGTGGATCAAGGGAAATGGAGGGAAGGCACAGAAAGCCTGGGGTCCACAGCCTCGAGAAGGCATCCTCCTGCAGCGAGCCCTGCTGAGGTTGGCGGGCATGAAACAGCCTCAGCTTCGCATTCTCCCTGGAAGCGAACAGGTCCACCTGAGGGGTGCCCCACTGGGAGAACAGGTCTTGAACTACCTCTGGCAGGAGAGACCACTCGTGAGATGCAGCACCTATCCATCTCAGGGCATCGGCCAGACTGTTCCAAGGCTCCTACCACATGGATGGCTAGGAGATCCGCCTCCAGCTGATCATGAGAGACCAAATGCAGACAGCTTCCTTGCACAAGGGCAAGGAATGCATCCCGCCCTGTCGGCTGAGATAGCACATGGTCGTGGTGTTGTCCGTCTGGACCTGAACCACCTAACCCCGTACAAACGGAGCGATGGCGGTGAGGGCTAGTCGAACCGCTCAAAGCTCCAGCAGGTTGATGTGGCATCGAGATTCCTGAGGGGTCCAGAGACAGTGGGCACGGAGCTCCCCCCAGATGGGCACCCCAACCCATCAAAGAGGCGTCGGTCGTAAGGATTACTGTCGGCTCGAGGTGGACAAACGGGACACCCTCCTGCAGATGAGCTGGGACAAGCCACCACTGCAGACCGTCCCACATCTTCTGGGCCATGGTTACTGGCTTGTCCAAAGGACTGGAGCACTGTGACCATTGGTGGGCCAGTCCCCACTGCTGGGGATGCATGTGCCAGCGGGCCCAACTGACCACGCTGGTGCAGGCTGCCATGAGACCCAGAAGGCGCAGGAAGTCACGGGCAGGGCACAATTGCCCAACCAGAAATGACTGGGCAAAAGAGGAAAGGACCTCGGCCCCCGTCCGCCAGGAACCGTGCTCTGGCTCGAAGAGAGTTGAGCTCTGCCCCAATGAACTGAATCACCTGCGATGGCACAAGTTCTGATTTGGCCTTGTTGATCAGGAGGCCAATTTGAGAGCAGACATGGAGGGCCAGATCTCTGGACCGCTCCACCTCCAACCTGGAGGGGGCTATCATCGGTCAGTCATCCAGGTAAGGGTACACCCGGACCCCTCGGCGCCGCAGGAATGCTGTCACCACTGCCATGCATTTGGTGAAGACCCTGGAAGCTGGAGACAGGCCGAAGGGCATGGCCTGGAACTCATAAAGTGATCCCTCTGCTCTGAAGCAGAGGAATCACTCATGAGACGGACGGATTGGGACATGAAAGAACGCGTCCTGGAGATAGAGAGCAGAACCACATGCCTAGTTCCAAGGACGGTATGATCTAAGCCAGAGTGACCATCCTGAAGGTGCGCAGCCTTAGGAACTTGTTCAGATCATGCAGACTGAGAATGGGGTGCCAGCCCCCTGTCCTCTTTGGGACCAGGAAGTACCTGGACACAAACCCTGGGTTTGGAGGAGGATCCACCACCTTGCTGTTCACCTTTTGGAGGAGCAGAGCTATGTCGGCTCAACGAGCTGACAGAGAGGCTGCGGAACCCATACCCAGAGGCGATGGTTCAATAGGGAGGGTCTGCTCGAGATTCTAAAGGCAGACCCCTGACCACTTCAGCACTAGCGGTCCATGGTGATAGTGGACCAGGCAGAAAGGAAGTGGCGGAGCCGTCCCCCCACGGAGGGGGGACCCAGGAGAGGAGTGACAAGGTTGTGGGCAGCACCCCTCAACCCGTCACTGGGCAGGCTTGGAGGAAGGGCTGGCCGAGGGGCCGCCTGGACCCTTCGCTTCGGGCTTCCTGCTGGAGGAAGCGGTAGACTTGGCCTTGGGGCGCCAGGTGTGAGCCTGCTGGCCCTGTTGCTGGTGCTGCTGGGCCAGAAGGCAAAACGGCTTACACGGCTGCTGGTGGCCTTTGTCCTTCTGGGCAGATGTGACCGAGTCCAAGGGGGCATTGGACTTCTCGATCCTCTGGAGATGGCCTTCCATCCCCGGCCCGAACAAGTCGGTGCCCAGGAAGGGAACGTCTGCCAGCTTGTGCTGGGTATCCACCACGAAGGTGGAGATCCACAGCCAAGCTCTGCAGCGCATGGCTACTGTGGCCGCTACTGACCGGGCACAAGAGTCTCCAATGTCTAAAGCAGTTTGGAGCTGCTGTTTGGCCACCGCCCTTCCCTGATCCCGCACCTGCTTGACCATTGTTTGAAGGTCAGCCGGGAGATGAGGAAGCACCTCATCCAGGGAACCCATAAGGACGTGTGAAAAATGTGCCATCAGCATGGCCGAGCTAGCCTGTCGAAGACCTAGGGGGGAGGCAGCATAAACTTTGCACCCCGAGTAGTCCAGCTTCTTTGACCCCTTGCCAGGGGGGCCTTTCCACGTCCCTAGCGTTTCCAGAGTGCTGGAAGACACTATTGGTTACCAGCCCTTCAGCTGAGGGGTGCTCCAAAACCGGAGAGGACCGGTGGGGACTGCGTACTTGTGAGCCATCCTGGCCGAAGGCACAGGACAGGATGCAGGCCGCTGCCACAACTCCAGAGCCGGACCAACAATGGCCTCAGCCACAGGGAAGGCCTCCATGGGGGAATCCCCTCGGTCCAGAATCTCCCTGAGGGGATATTTGGCCTGTTTTTGTACGGGTTCGAGCTGCATCCCAGTGGACTCACAGAGGAGCCGAAGAATTCCCAGGAATGAGGATGGGCTCTCGTCCACCGACTGACCCCAGAAGATTCCAGGTCAAGGGGCCTGGAGTACAAGGAGTCATCGTCAGACTCTGAGGAGTCCGCAAACAGCTGCCGAGCACCTGAGCCACCCTCCACTTCCCGAGGCCGATCGGGGGTGAGGGTGACCGACAACCTGTGGGGTAAGCCCTCACCCGACCGAGAATCCTTGGTCCGGGCCCCAGTCTTAGGTTGCAGAGGCAGTGGTTCCACCACAATGGGTAGAGCAGCCGGTTTCGGCCGAGCAATCGGTGCCGGAGTTGGCTTCTCGACTAAGGAGCCAATGGCGAGAGGTTGCTTCAGTCGTTTGGGAGACAGCCCCTTAATGGCCAATAAAGGTGACAGAGTCGACTTATTATCGGCTAGTAAGAGTTGCTGCCACATCATGTCCTCATAGCGTCGACGCAACTTGCGCCGGAGCCATCCTCCGAAGAGGACGATGAGGATGAGCAGCAATGCTGCTTTCCATGATGCCGGAACCAAGTCCGCTGATGACAGCAGGACCTACCCGACACGGAGGAGGACTGAGACCATAGGGGTCGCCGATGGTGAGTCAAAAAGGGGGCGGGGGAAATCCACTCATCCGTCGGTTCAGGGTCCTTGACCGGGGACTTCGGCATAGGAGGCACAGGCAAGTCCTCGGTAACCACCGGGGGAACCGGTGAAGAAGGGTTCTCGGCTTCTCCAGTCGACAACCCGTCCGATGGGTCGAGAAAAATCTCGACCGCATCAACGGGTGTTCTCGGCCGGCTGACCTGACGGGGACACCATGAAGCCAGCGGCCTTAGCTGCAACCTCGACCAAAGTCGAAAGCCAACTCTCCGGGGAACGAGATCTCTCCCGCTCCCCGACGTCAATGGTGAAACTTACCTTCGGTTCCTTTTCTTCGACTCCACTCGGTGGAGTCCCTGCGGCCCTTCTCCCTGGGGAGAGGAAGCTCCTTAAAAGAAGCAGTGTAGGAGGAGCCCAAGGAGGCGGGATAGCGGTGGCCTTGAGGAAGAAAGAAGACACGGCTGGGCGCTTCACTCCTCAAGGCGATTAACTGCTTCAGCTGCTCCGCGAAGCCCGCAGCTGCGGACACTGCCCAATGGACTCCTTCAACTTCACCGGTGGAAACCGTTTCTTGGGGTGCCCCAGTTGAAGTCGGGCAGCGCGGTCCTCTAGAATCGAAGGCACAAAAGACTTGCATAGATCGCAGTCCTGCAGATCATGAGCAAGTCCCAAGCAATAAATGCACGTGGTGTGCGGGTCAGTCCGAGACATCTTCTGCCCACAAGGGCATCGATGGAAGCCGGGAGTAGATTTTGTATCCATCGCAGCCGCGAGGGAAGATTAAAACTTAAGTCTCAAACTTTAACATTATTTTCAGAAAAAAACGAAGTATTGGGATCCAGGCCTAAAAACTTAGAGCGCTAAGGGGGACACCTGAGCTTCCAAGCGGTAAGGAGATCTGGCGTCATGGGGCAGAGCCGAGGGTTTTACCACCCGGTTGGGTGGGAGGAGCCAGCTTGAAGACTTTCTGGCAAGATTTAAAGCGGCAAGGAACCTGCCAGTCAGTGTGGATTGAACAACATATCCACGTCCCTAGAACAAGTATTTCTGCTTGATGTTCACAGTGGAAGTGGAACGGGAGGGGACAGTAAAAAAGCATCAGGAGCTTTGATGGGAGGGAAGTGGACACTAGTCCTTTTTCTAAGGAGAGAGTCAAGAAAACACTCACTAATCTGAAGGCGGACAGAGCTATGGGGCCAGACGGGGTGCATCCAAGAGTACTGAGGGAAGTCAGGGAAGTACTGGCTGCAACTCTGGCAGACCTGTTTAACAGATCACTGGAGACTGGAGTGGTCCTGGAGGACTGGAGAAGGGCAGATGTAGTCCCACTTCACAAAAGTGGTAGCAGGGAAGAGGCGGGCAATTATAGGCCTGTCAGCCTGACATCTGTGGTTGTTAAGCTAATGGAAATGCTGCTAAAGAAAAGGACTGTGGAATATCTTGAATCCAGTGGGTTACAGGATCCAAGGCAGCATGGATGCACAAGGGGGAGGTCATACCAAACAAATCTGAAATTTCTTTGACTGGGTGACCAAGGAGTTAGATCAGGGTGGTGCAGTGGAAGTGGCCTACCTGGGTTTTTAGCAAGGCTTTTGACGCCATTCCAAATGGAAGACTGGTAAGTAAACTAGGTAGCGGAGGTTTGGGAAACAAGGTGGTAACCTGGGTAAGAAACTAATTAAGGGATAAGAAATAGAGAGTACTGGTAAACTGAGTTTGCTCTGAGGAAGGGAGGGTGACCAGTGGAGTACCTCAGGGTCCAGTGCTTGGACCAGTCCTCTTTAATGTCTATTAGTGACACAGCAGAGGAGCTGGAGGAGAAGGTCTGCCTTTTTGCAGATAACACCAAGATATGCACCAGGACACACACACACACACACACACACACACACACACACAGTGGGGGGGTAGTAGAAAGGATGGACAAAGATCTGAAAAAAAAAATGGAGAAGAGGTCAATGGTATGGCAGTTGAGTTTTAATCCAAGAAATTGCAAAATAATGCACTTAGGCCACAGAAACCTGGGGACGGAGTACAAAATGGGTGGAGTGATACTGACAATGACCAAGCAGGAATGAGAAGAAGAAGAATCAGCATTTATATAGCGCTTTTCATACACAGTATCCCAAAGCGCTTTACAAGCAATGCTAGACTGGTAGTGAAGTGACTGAATGTGTGGTGGCAGCCATATCGCACATCATCACCCACACACAGCCTGGATAATTGCATGAACCAGTTTATGAGACCTGGGGGTAACCATACTGGATGATCTAAACGTGACAAGGCAGTCTAGGAGAGTTTTTTTGTGGCTAGTGGGATGCAGGAGTACACAGGAAGGGGTATCACCAGCAGAAAGACAGAGGTGGTGTTGCCCCTATATAGATCCCTAGTAAGACCCCACCTTGAGTACTGTGTCCAGTTATGGAGACCACATCTCAGGAATGACAGAGTGGATGCGGTCCAGAAAAGGGCTACCAAAATGGCACAGGATCTGCATCAAAAGCCCTATGAGGAGAGGCTAAAGGAACTTGATAAGTACACCTTGGAGGAGAGGAGGGATATGACAGAGACCTTTAAATACCTCACAGGGGTTAACAGGACACAGGAGGGGAGTATTTTTCAGAAGAGGGTGCTCCAGAACAAGGGGGCATACCATGAAGCTGGAGAGGGGCAGATTCAGGAGAGGAGTGAGGAAGCATTTCTTCATAGAAAGAGTGGTGGATTCCTGAAACACCCTTACAACAGAGGTAGTGGGGGGTTAAAACAGTGGTTGGGTTCAAAAAAGCCTGGGATAGGCACAAGTGAATCGTATAGGTGAGAGGGGGGACAGCACTGTACATCAAGTCAATCTGCAGCAAAAACTAAGGTAGGAAAAACAAATTGGGCAGACTGGCTGTGCCAAATGTCCCTTACCTGCTATCAGGTTCTATTTTTCTGTGTTTCTGTGTTTAAGTCCTACTTGTTTGGCAGGGAACAGCAGGTGGCGCTGGGCCCTTGCTTCTCTAGCAGCACTGCACTCAGTTGTGGAGTGCCTCAAGGCTCGATCCTGGCCCCCTTGTTGTTTGCCGTGTACATGCTGCCATTGAGGGAGATTATTAGACAATACGGGCTGGGCTTTCACACCTGTGCTAGTGATAGCCAGCTGTATATGTCTGAACTTCTGACAGGGGTGCTGCCATCATGGAGCTGAGTGAGTATCCTAAGGAAATCTAAGACTCTGGCTACCAGCTAGGTAGCTTAGTCTTAATTTTGCAAAGATAGAGGTGTTACTGGTGGAACCTGGTTGGGGTGGGTCAGCAATGAATGGCAGAGGTGACATGTTACCATCTTTAAATGGCATCCAGCTAGGAGCTGTGGATAGGGTGAGGAATCTGGGGGGTCACTGTGGACTCAAAGCTGACATAAGAACATCAGGTTGCAGCAGTTCTCTGCACTGGCTTTTTGCATTTGCAAAACTTTGCCAGAATCAAACCATTTCTAGTGCCCGCTGACTTGGTGACACTGGTGCACACCTTCATTACATCTAGACTGGATTATTGCAATGCCTTTTACCTAGAGCCCTCCACGAGGTTAGCATTGTCGCCTGCAGCTTCTGCAGAATGCAGCAGCCCTCTTTGTCCAAGCGTAATCGCACCTGTGGTTCGTGAGCTGTACTGGGTGCCAATTCAGTGGTCTATCAGTTTCAAGGTGTGTTTCTTAACCTACTGTACAAGGCACTGCATGGATTGGGCTCAGACTACCTGAAAGATGATCTGGTCTTATCCACTCCCTCCAGTTGTCCAAGGTAGGTCTCCTCTCTGCTCAGAGATCTCATTTAATATCCTTGGGGAAGTGTGCATTTGCAGTTGCTGCACTGAAGCTTTGGAACACACTGCCTCCAGAGGTAAGAGGAAATCCTTGGTTGACACTTTTAAAAATGGTAAAACCCCAATCTTTTTAATGTGTGCTATGAGTCTAGGCCTGGCATTATTCAGTCACTATGTATATTTCTGTGCCTGAACTTTCTGCTATTCTATTTATGTTATTTATGTAAGGCGCCCAGAGCCTCTGGGACTGGATGCCAAAGAAATAAGATTGCTCTGCCTTTCTAGATGCCCACCCTATCCTAGCAGGGAAGCATCTGCTGAAAGAGTAAGGGATGTGGGCCGTTGCTAAAAAGAGACTCCTTCTCTAAGGTGGTCCACCTCCTTCCACCGCCACTCTATAGCCCTGACCAAGCTGCTTGTGACTAGTACTGGCTGGCTCTGTGAATGTAACTTTTGATGTCAGTGCCTTTTCACCTTTTAAGTGGTACTGTACATCTCTCATCTGTAGGCGAGTGCATAGCACCACAGTTGTTGCTGTTGACATGTGGCCTAATAACTGCAAGGAGTCCCTTGCTGGCCTTCGGCTGCCTAGCTTGAAGGGCCTTGCACAGGATAACAGGATTTCCACTCTCGACTGTGAATGGAATGCTTTCCCTGAGTGGTATCTACCTCTGCCCCAATGAACACCAGGACTTGACTAGGGTCTATATATCAATCAATCAAATCTTTATTTAACCAGGTGAAACACCATTCAGCAAAACTCGTTTACAGAGTGGACCTGGACAGCCATACAGTGCAGATCGTCACAGTAGAAGGTTATACAAAGTCGGTAATTAAAGACAGTAAACATTACACGCTAGGGACATCGCAAGTACCAGAATAGAAAAAGTAAGATACATACGTGTTAAAGAAAAAAAAACAGGAAGTCATAAAGGCAATATATTTATAGAGTTTTGAGTATAGCCTTGGCAGGTATACCCTAAGTGCATCTGAAGACAGTATAATATGGCTGAGCCTGAACAGGAGACAAACCATAATCCGCTTAGATAGGCTGAGAATGTTACAACAATTTGAGGGAGATAAGTGAGTGTAGAGACCTGAGGAGGAACATGGAGAAAAAGGTGGAGGAATGTAGGAGTGGTAAGGATATAATAGAAGTAGGGCTGAGAATTATTGTTTAGGGGGAGAGAAAAAATTACTCACCTTAGTAATGTTGTTTCTTCGAATGGAGTCTTGCTATATTCTGACATATGCAGTGAGTCCCAACCTTCGAACTGCCCCGGAGGTGAAAGAGTTAACTGTCCATGCCAGGCATGGAATGCTGAGCTCGATTGAAACTCTGTCGCTTGTTCTTCAAACTTAAACCGTCAGATCTTTACGAGCTAAACTCACTGAGATCCTGTGTGGAAGCTGTAAACCTACACTAGCCAACTGGCTACTAAACATAAGAACACATTTTTTGGTCCCAAAACAGACTCAAGTCAGGAGACCCAAAAAATGAAAAACACAACACCAAGTCACCCCAAGAAAGGAGGGGTGAAAAACAACAAGGTGGGCAACTACTAAGTGCCAACACTGCACTGCCCACCCACATCCCAAAAACAGAGGTTCTGAGAGGGGCAGGCGGGGGGGAGGTCAGAATATAGCAAGACTCCATTAGAAGAAACAACAATACTAAGGTGAGTAATTTTTTCTTCAAACAACATAAAGGCTTGCTATATTCTGACATATGCAATTTCTAAAAGCAGTACCTCCATGGAGGAGACAGAACCTACTTAAGGAAATAGGCTCCTGAAGCACAGCTGTACTTAAACCGAGCATCACTCCTAGCCTGGATGTCCAGGGAGTAACGCTTGGTGAAAGTGTGAACTGTTTTCCAGGTAGCTGCTTGACATATCTCTAGAATAGGGATGTCCCTGGCAGCAGCCAGGGAAGCAGCTGTACCTCTGGTAGAGTGAGCCCTCAGGCCTGAGGGAGGAACCTTACCCAGTTTCTCATAGCAAAATCGGATACAAGAGACAATCCACCTGGCAATGGATCTTTTAGTAGCAGGCTTCCCTTTACCAACCTCACCATAAGTGAGGAACAGTTGGAGGGAGTCAAACCTGTGACTCTTGGTACGCTCTATGTAGTAACTAAGGGCTCTCTTCACATCTAAGCTGTGCAGCCTCCTCTCGCCAGAGGAGGAATGGTCAGTGAAGTACACTGGAAGAGATATAGATTGATTAAGGTGGAAATCTGAAACCACCTTAGGCAAGAACTTCCTGTTAGTCCTGAGGACCACCTTATCTCTATGAAAGGAGATAAAATCAGGCTCCACTGACAAAGCTTCTAGTTCACTTATGCGTCTGGCAGAAGTGATGGCTACCAGAAACACAGTCTTGCAAGTCAAGTACTTAAGCTCTGTTGAAGACAAAGGCTCAAAAGAAGGTTGCATAAGCTGAGCAATGCAAACATTAAGGTCCCAAGCAGGGGCAGGGTCCCTGAATGGAGGGTTGATATGAAGCAATCCCTTGAAAAAATTTGAAAATACAGGATGAGCTGAAAGAGAAGAGGGCTTACCTGCTGAAATAAAAGCAGACACAGCTGCCAGATGCACTTTTAGGGTAGCTGGTCTCAGCCCCAAGGTATTTAAATGGACCATATAATCCAGGACTGTGGGTAAATCAGCAGATTCTGGGCAAATATGCTTTCCAGAGCACCATATGGAAAACCTCTTCCATTTGGAATTATAAGTAGCCCTGGCGGAAGGGTTTCTAGAAGCCTTCAGGATATCCAGTACACCTTGGGAGAGGTGTAAATCCGCAAACTCTAACTCTTCAAGAGCCAGGCCTTGAGATTGAGAGATTTGAGGTTCGGGTACCAAACCCTCCCCAGGGCACAGGTTAACAGGTTGTGATTCCTGGGAAGACACAGGGGAAGATGGACTGCTAAGGACAGTAGGAGTGGATACCAGAGTTGTCTGGGCCAATCTGGAGCAATCAGGATCATCTTGCAGGGTTGAGATCTGATTTTGACTAGCACTTTGAAAAGAAGAGGGAAGGGGGGAAAAGCATAGAGAAACTTCCCTTCCCAATTGAGAACTAAGGCATCCAGAGGGACTGAGCCCAACACTGGGAGCCTGCAACAAAAAAGGGGAAGTTGGTGATTGTCTGGGGCTGCCAAAAGATCTATCTGAGGGGTGCCCCATCTGGCAAATACCACCTCCAAGACCAGGGGGTCCAGTGACCATTCGTGATGGCCCTGGGAAATCCTGCTGAGAGCATCTGCCAGGACATTGTCCTTGCCTGGGAGGTGAACTGCCGTAAGGGAGGTGTTCAGGGAATAAGCCAGAGACCACAACTTCATTGCATTGGTGCACAAGGCCGTAGACCGAGTGCCCCCTTGCTTGTTGATGTACCACATTGGGTGGTGCTGTCTGTTCTGACTTGTACAACTTTGATCTGAACAGATTTGGAAAAAGCTTGAAGTGCTAGAAAAACTGCTCTGAGTTCCAACAGATTGATGTGGAGCAGAGATTCCTGGGGACCACAACCCCTGGGTAGTGAGGTCGCCAAGTGAGCTCCCATCCCAAGAGGATGCATCTGTAGTAAGGATTAAGGAGTGAGACTGAGTGACAAAAGGAACCCCTTGTCTGAGATTGCTCTGATCCTGCCACCACTGTAGGGCCTGGATCAGGGTTCGAGTCACTGGGATCAATTTGGTTAGAGGGTCTTTCCTTTGAGACCAAAAGGCTCTCAAATGGAACTGAATGTCCCTCATCTAAAATCTTGCTCCCTGCACTACTGCTGTAGAAGCAGCCATGTGCCCCAGGAGCTGTAGAAAATGCCTTGCTGGTCCAGAAACCTGCAGGGTGAATGAGGAGGCCAGAGAGACCAGGGTCCTTGCCCTGTCCACAGGAAGGAAGGCTCTGGCTTTCTCTGTGTTCAGTTCTGTGCCTATGAAGGTAAGGAGCTGGACAGGCTCTAGAACTGATTTTGACAGATTCAGAAGGAAACCTAGAGAGATGAGCAGTTGCTGAGTTATCTGTAGGTGTAACCTGACTTGGTCTGGGGACTGGCCTACTATGAGCCAGTCGTCCAGGTAAGGGAAGATGGCAATTTTTTGCCTTCTTAGAGAAGCAACTGCCACTGCCAGGCATTTTGTGAATACCCTTGGAGCAGAGGTGAGGCCAAAGGGCATTGCTCTGAACTGGTAATGGCCTGAGGGCAGCTCGAACCTAAGGTACTTTCGATGGGAGATTCTGATGAGAATATGGAAGAAAAAATTACTCACCTTAGTAATGTTGTTTCTTCTAATGGAGTCTTGCTATATTATGACATATGCAGTATAACCCCAGGTTAGGACTGCTCCAGAGGTGAAAGAGTTAACTTCCATGCAGGGCATGGAATCTTGAGCGCGAGCTCGGTTAAACACTCTGTCTGTTGAAGCTCAAACTTAAACTGTCAGATCTTTACGAGCAAAAACTCACTAAGGTTCTGTGTGGAAACTGTAAACCTACACTAGCCACTGGCTACTAACACAAAAACACCTTTTGATCTTGATCCCAAAACAAAGACACAAAGTAGGGAGTTCAAGAAAACTTAAGCATAACACCGAAGCACCCCTAGAAGGGTGAAAGGAAGTGAGCACCAAAAGTGCCAACGTTGCACTGCCCACCCACATCCCAAAACAGAGGTTCTGAGAGGGGCAGGCTGGGAGGAGGTCATGATATAGCAAGACTCCATTAGAAGAAACAACATTACTAAGGTGAGTAATTTTTTCTTCAAACAACATTAAGTCTTGCTATATTATGACATATGCAGACGACACAGCAGTACCTCCATGGAGGAGGGACAGAACCTACTTAGGAAATAGGCTCTGAAGCACGGCTGTGCCAAATCGAGCATCACTCATAGCCTGGATATCCAGGAAGTAATGCTTAGTAAAAGTGTGAACTGTTTTCCAGGTAGCTGCTTGACATATCTCTAGGATAGGAATGTCCCTGGCAGCAGCCAGAGATGCAGCTGTACCCCTAGTAGAGTGAGCCCTCAGGCCTGAGAGGGAACCTTACTCAGTTTTTAAGTAACAGAACTGGATACCCAGAGACAATCTACCTGGCAATGGATCTTTAAGTGGCAGGTTTCCTTCCAACCTCACCATAGGTGAGAAACAATTGGAGGATTCGAACCTGTGACCCTTGGTACGCTCTATATAGTAACTAAGGGCTCTTTGACATCTAAACTGTGCAATCTCCTCTCACCAGAGGAGGAATGGTCAGTGAAGTACACAGGGAGAGACATGGATTGATTAAGGTGAAAGTCTGAAACCACCTTAGGCAAAACTTCCTGTTAGTCCTGAGGACTACCTTATCTCTATGAAAGGAGATGAAATCAGGCTCCACTGACAAGGCTTGTAGCTCACTTATGCACCTGGCAGAGGTGATGGCTACCAGAAACACAGTTTTCCAAGTCAAGTACTTCAGCTCTGCAGAAGACAATGGCTCAAAAGGGGGTTGCATAAGCTGAGCGATGCAAATATTAAGATCCCAGGCAGGGGCAGGATCCCTGAACGGGGGGTTGGAGTGAAGCAACCCTTTAAAAAACTTGGAGAACACAGGGTGAGCTGATAAAGAAGAGGGCTTACCTGCTGACAAAAAGACAGACACAGCTGCCAGGTGCACTTTTAGGTAGCTGTTCTGAGCCCCAAGGAATTCAAATGCACCAAATAATCCAGGATCGTGGGCACACCAGCAGATTCTGGGGAATATTTTACCAGCACCATATGTGGAAAATCTTTCCATTTTGCATTATAGGTAGCCCTAGTGGAAGGCTTCCTAGAGGCCTTCAAGATATCCAATACACCTTGAGAAAGGTGTAGGTCAGCAAACTCTAACTCTTCAAGAGCCAAGCCTTGAGATTGAGAGATTTGAGGTTCGGATACCAAACTCTCCCCTGGGCACAGGTTAACAGGTTGTGATTCCTGGGAAGGCATAGGGGAGGGTGGACTGTTAAGGACATGAGGAGTGGGTACCAGGGCTGCCAGGCCCAATCTGGAGCAATCAGGATCATCCTGCAGGATTGAGACCTGATTCTGACTAGCACTTTGAAAAGAAGAGGGAAAGGGGGGAAGCATAGAGAAACTTCCCTTCCCAACTAAGGAGGAAGGCATCCAGAGGACTGAGCCCAACACTGGGGCCTGCAGCAAGGAAGTTGAGTGATTGTCTGGGGCTGCAAAAAGATCTATTTGCGGGTGCCCCATCTGGCAAATATTATCTCCAGTACCAGGGATCCAGTGCCCATTCGTGATGGCCCTGGAAATCCTGCTGAGAGCATCCAGCTAGGACATTGTCCTTGCCTGGGAGGTGAACTGCCGTAAGGGAGGCGTTCAGAGAGTAAGCCAGAGACCACAACTTCATTGCTTCTGTGCACAAGGCCGTAGACCGAGTGCCCACTTGCTTGCTGATGTACCACACTGTAGTGGTATTGTCGGTCCTGACCTGAACTACCTTGTTCTGGACAGATGTGGAGAAAACTTGAAGTGCTAGAAAAACTGCTCTGAGCTCCAGCAAATTGATGTGGAGCAGGAATTCCTGAGGAGACCACAGGTGGAAAGGTCGCCCATGTGAGCTCCCCACCCCAGGACAGATGCATCTGTAGTAAGGGTCAAGGAATGAGACTGGGGAATGAAGGGAACCCCCTGTCTCAGATTGTTCTGATCCTGCCACCACTGAAGGGCCTGGATCAGGGTTCGAGTCACTGGAATCAATTTGGTTAGGGGATCCATCCTTTAAGACCAAAAGGCTCTCAAATGGAACTGAATGTCCCTCATCTGAAATCTCGCTCCCTGCACTACTGCTGTAGAAGCTGTCATGTGCCCCCGGAGCTGTAGGAAATGCCTTGCTGGTCGAGAGACCTGCAGGGTGAAAGAGGAGGCCAGAGACACCAGGGTCCTTGCTCTCTCCAGAGGAAGGAAGGCTCTGGCTTCTTTTGTGTTCAGTTCTGCGCCTATGAAGGTGAGAAGCTGGACAGGCTCCAGAACGACTTTGGAAGACTGAGAGAAACCTAGAGATGTAAGTAGTTACTGGGTTGTTGCAAATGAAGTTTGACCTGTTCTGGAGACTGGCCTACAATGAGCCAGTCGTCCAGATAAGGGAAGATGGCAATCTTTGCCTTCTTAAATGAGCAACTGCTACTGCCAGGCATTTTCTGAACACCCTTGGAGCCGAGGAGGCGAAGGCATTGCTCTGAACTGGTAATGGCCTGAGGCAGTTCGAATCTGAGGTACTTTCAATGGGAGCTTCTGATGAGAACATGGAAATAGGCATCCTTGAGGTCCGGGGAGGCTAGCCAGTCCCCTGGCCTTAGAGAGGGTAAAATAATCCCCAGGGTCACCATTTTGAACTTTGGTTTTAAGAGGTGCTTGTTTAGATACCTGAGATCCAGAATGTGCCGCAATTCTCCTGTCTTTTTTGGAGTAAGGAAGTACCTAGAGTACAACCCTTTTGCCCTGGTGTATGGGTAGAACCCTTTCCATGGCTCTGAGAGCCAGGAGGGTAGAAACTTCTGCTTCCAGGGCAAGTGCCTCTGATGGATTTGCAGGTGGAAAAGATCTGGCTCTCATCTTCGGAAATTTTGTGAAGCTGAGAACCAGTCCCTGGCTTACTACCTCCAGGACCCACTTGTCTGATGTTAAAGACTTCCAGTCCTGGACAAAGTAAGCCAGCCTGCCCCTACTGGTAGTGGAGAATTGGCCTGGCTACCCCATCAAGGAGCCTGTTTTGCAGAGGCTTTGGGTTGAGGGGCAGAAGCAGGTTTACTAGAGCCCTTCTGCCTTCCTCTAAAAGAACCCCCCTCTGGGCAAAAGCAGAAGAGGAGCCTGGGCTTGGTAAAATGGCCTATGAAAGGCCTGCCCCTGCCCTGACATGCTGCCTTTGAGGAGTGACTTGCCTTTCTTTGGCCTGTGCACTCCTATAGAGTGATCTATACTCATCCATCTTCATCATATAATACTCTGTCTGTACCCAAACAGAGAATTTCCCACAACAGGAAAATCCATAGCCTTAGACTGGGTATCCTGTGACAGGGCAGTACATCTGAGCCAGGCCATTCTCTTGAAGAGACACAGATGTAGCCATAACTCTAGAAGAAACATCATTAGAGTCTACAGCAAGAATGAAATTGACCTTGGATGCCTCAATACCATCTGCAGCCACCTGCTCCAGCTCCTGGCAAGCTGTTCAGGGGCCTGTTTTGCTAGGGGCTAGGACAGTATCCCACCTGGATTTCTGGTACCTAGCTGCGCAAGCCCATATAATTTGCCTGTCTTGAGTCCCAAAGATGCTGCATGTACTGCTTTTTGCCATGGCATCCATCCTCCTGGAATCCTTTTCAGGAGGTGAGAAGCTAGAGGAATATTAGCCTTGTCACAGGCTGCAGCCTGACTACCCCATGGCTGCACTGCTGAGACAGAAACTCCGTATCAGAGCCTGACAAAGCATACCTCTTGTCCATCCTTTTATCCACAGGGAGGATAGAATGAGGAGTTTTCAGAATTTTAACTGTCTGTTTCCTAAAAGATTTATGCAAGGGAATAGACAGTCTCCTAGACTCTGGAATATCAGTCATTTCCACAAAATCAGGCTCTTCTTGATCATCCACAGCTTCCTCAACAGGGACCTGCAGAGTGTCAGCAACTTTTCTGTAAAACAAAAAAATGAGAAGGGGACTCAGTTAGCCTGGGAGGGGATACTCCTGAAGGTCTGTCTGGAGAGATGTCCGGTTCAATGGGCACATCCAGACTGTCAAAATCACACTCACTCTCCTCGTACCCCTCCCCTTCCCCTGGTTCATAAAAATCTTCAAAATCATAATCTTGAACGAGGAACCGACCGAACAGGCGCTCCCAAAGGTGCCGGTTCGGATGGAACTGGGAAAGAGACTGGACAATCTGAATAGCTTTGGCTATTTCCTCAGCGGTTGGAGAAAGAACTTTCAGCCAAACTAGCTGACCTTCTAACCCTTTAGTTGGAACTGGCTCCTCAGAGCTGGCTCTTAGTTGCCGAGGAGCATCGCCTGGTCAGAGGGCACTCCCTCAGGTTCAGTTGGAACCGAACCGGCTGGCCATCCGGGTCAACGGACTTTTGGCCTCCCTTTCCTGAGCCTACCAACTCTTTTTCCACGGTGGTAGCAGGAAAATTTTACAAATCTGGCAGTCTGCATTGGGTGGTCAAACCCCAGACAATATACCCATATGGTGTGTGGGTCAGCCTTGGCAAACTTCCCAAAGAGGCCACAGTCCTGAAACCAGTGGGTCAGTTTTCTTTTGGGTTTCTCAGACATAGTGCCAGCCTAACCAAAACTTACCCGTTAACGGCAATCCACCAAACAAGACTCTCTTATCGGTTCCCAACTTCGTGTCACGAGTCGTGGAAAAAGCATAATTAAATCCGTTTTTAGAACCGAAAGAACCGAGAACCGCACTCTAAAGGGCTAGAAAGTAATTTTAAACCCTCTGATCGGTTCAAACCGAACCGAAAAAGACATTACAAGTTCCACACAGAAGAAAATAAAAAGTAAACCTATCTGTACTTACAATACCACAGACAGAGGCAGACCGGCGATTGCGGTTAAATTTGACAAATAAACCGAGAAATACACTTTAAAAGCGACAAACAAACCGAGCAGCAGGAGGAATCTCCGAGCGACTGTTCAGTGAGGCAGAGTAAAGAATCTGACAGTTTAAGTTTGAGCTTCAACAGACAGAGTGTTTAACGAAGCTTGCGCTCAAGATTCCATGCCCTGCATGGAAGTTAACTCTTTCACCTCCAGAGCAGTTCTAACCTGGGGTTATACTGCATATGTCATAATATAGCAAGACTTCATGTTGTTTGAGTAGGCATCCTTGAGGTCCAGGGGCGTAGCCAGTCCCTGGCCTTAGAAGAGTAGAATAATTCAGAGTCACCATTTTGAATTTTGGTTTTAAAGGTGCTTGTTTAGTATCTGAGATCCAGGATGAGCTACCATTCTCCTGTCTTTTGGGGTAAGAGTACCTGGGTACAACCCTTTGCCCTGGTGTGGGGGTGGAACCCTTTCCACAGCTCTGAGAGCCAGGAGGGAAGAGACCTCTGCCTCTAGGGCAAGTGCCTCTGGTGGATTTGCAAGGTGGAAAGGATCTGGTTCTCATCTTTGGAAACTTTTGGAGCAGAGGACCAGTCCTAAACTTACTACTTCCAGGACCCACTTGTCTGGCTGTCAGAGACTCCCAGTCCTGGACAAAAGTAACCAACCTTCCCCTACAGGAAGTTGAGGTGGCCTAGACAACCCCATAAGGTGCCTGCTTGGCAGGGGCTTTGGGCTGAGGGTGGAAACCAGGCCTGCTTGCACCGTCTGCCTCTCCTCTAAAGAACCCCCTCTGGGCATAAGCAGAAGAGGAGGCCTGGGCTTGATAAAGGCCTATGAAAAGCCTGACCTGCCCCTGGGAAGCTGCCTTTGAGGTGGCCTGTCTTTCCTTGGCCTGTGCACTCCTATAGGTGGTCTATACTCATCCATTTTCTTCATGTAATTCTCTGTCTGCTCCCAAACGAGAATTACCCACAACAGGAAAATCTATGGCCTTAGTCTGGGTATCCTGTGACAGGCTAGCACATCTGAGCAAAGCCATTCTGCAGTGCCACAGATGTAGCCATGACTCTTGATGACACATCATTTGAGTCCACTGCAGCATGGAATTTACCTAGGTGCCTCAAGACCATCAACAGCCACCTGCTCCAGCTCCTTGGCAAACTGGCCAGGGACCTGCTTTACGAAAGCCATAACAGTATCCAATCTGGTTTCTGATATCTGTAACATAAGCCATATAATTTGCCTGTCTGAGTCCCAAGGATGCTGCCATGTATTGTTTCTTTGCTATGGCATCAATCTTCCTGGAGTCCTTGTCCGATTGGGGTGTGAGGCCAAGGGAATATTTGCCTTGTCTGAGCTGCAGCCTGCACTACCCCACATGGCTACGTGTTGTGAAAGAACTCCGTATCAGAGCCTGACAATGTGTACCTCTTGTCCATTCTTTTATCCACAGGAGGTATAGTGTGAGGAGTTTTAGAATTTTAAAGTCTGTTTCCCAAAGATTTATGCAAGGGAATAGACGGTCTCCTAGACTCTGGGATATCCATCATTTCCACATAGTCAGGCTCCTCTAAATCATCCACAGCTTCCTCCATAGGGAGCTGAAGGGTTTCAGCCACTTTTTTATAAAAAATAAAATGAGAAGGGGACTCAGAAAACCTAGGAGGAGACACTCCTGAAGGTCTGTCTGGGGAGATGTCCGGGTCAATGGGCACATCCAGACTTTCAAATCCACATTCACTCTCCTCATACTCCTCTTCCCCCTCCTCCGGGTTTATAATATTCCTCTAAATCATAGTCTTGAACTGGTGGAACCGGCCGAACCGGGCGCTTACCTGATGGCACCGGTTCGGTCGGAACCGGGGAAAGTGACTGGACAATTTGAATCGCTTTGGCTATCTCTTCAGCGGTTGGAGAGGAAAGTTTTGGCTCCACACCAGCTGATTTTCTAGTCCTTTCTGCTGGAACCGACCCCTCAGAGTTGGCTCTCCTTTTGGCCGAGGAAGTCTCGCCCTGGTCAGAGGGCACTCCTTCTGGTTCGGTTGGAACCAAACCGGGCTGGCCATCCGGGTCAGCGGACGTTTTGGACTCCCTTTCCCTGAGCCTACCAATTCTGTTTTCCAGGGTAGCTGCAGGAAAATTTTTACAAATCTGGCAGTCTGCACTGAGGTGGTCAAACCCCAGACAATAAACACAGGTGGTGTGGGGGTCAGCCTTGGCAAAGGCTTCCCCACACACACACACTGCAGTGTTGAAACCCAGTGGGCCCAGTTTTTCTTTTGGGTTTCTCAGACATAGTGCCAGTCCAATCCAAACTTACCCATTTATGGCAATCCGCCAGGCAAGACCCTCTTATCGGTTCCCAACCGTGTCACGGGTCGTGGAAAAAACCGTAAGAAATTCCGGTTTTTTTAGAACCGATAAGAACCGGTAACCACACTCTAAATGACAGAATTAAATGTTTTAAAACAACCTGATCAGTTCAAAGCGAACCGATAAACTGTTTACAAGTTCCACACAGAAGAGAATTAATGTAAACCTATATAGTACTCACAAATACCACAGACAGAGCCTGAACCGACCGGTTGCGATTTAAATTTGGTCGAAAAAAAACGAAAAACAATACTTTAACCGACAAAATGAACCGAGCAGAAGGAGAAATCTCCGGAGCGACTGTTCAGTGAGGCGGAGTAAAGAATCCGACGGTTTGAGTTTGAAGAACAACAGACAGAGTTTCAACCGAGCTCAAGCTCAGCGTTCCATGCCTGGCATGGAAAGTTAACTCTTTCACCTCCGGGCAGTTCAAGGTTGGGACTCGCTGCATATGTCAGAATATAGCAAGACTTCATGTTGTTTGAAGGTAAGTTTGGTTAGGACTGGCACTATGTCTGAGAAACCCAAAAGAAAACCGACTCACTGGGTTTCAACACTGCAGTGTGTGGAAGTCTTTGCCAAGGCTGACCCCACACCACCTGTGTTTATTGTCTGGGGTTTGACCACCTCAATGCAGACTGCCAGATTTGCAAAAATTTCCCTGCAGCTACCCTAGAAAAGAGAGCTGGTAGGCTCAGGGATAGGGAGGCCAAAAAGTCCGCTGAACCGGATGGCCAGCCCGGTTCGGTTCAAACCGAACCAGAAGGAGTGATCTCTGACCAGGGCGAGACTTCTTCGGGCAAAAGGAGAGGAGTTGGTTCCGGCTAAAAGAACTAGAAAAGAAAACTCAGCTGGTGTGGAGCCAAAACTTTCCTCTCCAACCGCTGAAGAAATAGCCAAAGCGATCAAAACTGTCCAGTCGTTTTCCCTGGTTCCGACCGAACCGGCACCATCAGGCAGGTGCTCAGTTCGGCCGGTTCCACCAGTTCAAGAGTATGATTTAGAGGAATTTTATGAACCGGAGGAGGAGGAGGAAGAGGAGTATGAGGAAAGTGAATGTGGATTTGAAAGTCTGGATGTGCCGATTGACCCGGACATCTCCCCAGACAGACCTTCAGGAGTGTCTCCTCCTAGGCTTTCTGAGTCCCCCTCCCATTTCATCTTTTATAAAAAAGTGGCTGAAACCCTCCAGCTTCCTATGGAAGAAGCTGTGGATGACCAGGAGGAGCCTGACTATGTGGAAATGATGGATATCCCAGAGTCTAGGAGGCTGTCTATTCCCTTGCACAAATCTTTCGGGAAACAGACATTTAAGATTTTAAAGACTCCTAACACTGTACCTCCTGTTGATAAGAGAATGGACAAGAGGTATACATTGTCAGGCTCTGACACGGAGTTCCTTACACAACAATGCAGCCATATTGGGGTAGTGCAGGCTGCAGCCTGTGATAAGGCAAACATTCCCTTGGCTTCACACCCCCCGGACAAGGACTCCAGGAGGATTGATGCCATGGCAAAGAAACAGTACATGGCAGCATCCTTGGGACTCAGACAGGCCAATTATATGGCCTATACTGCTAGGTATCAAAAGTCCAGATGGGACACTGTTATGGCCCTAGCAAAACAGGTCCCTGGCCAGCTTGTCAAGGAGCTGGAGCAGGTGGCTGCTGATGGTATTGAGGCATCCAAGGTGCAATTCCATGCTGCAGTAGACTCCAATGATGTGTCATCTAGACTCATGGCTACATCTGTGGCACTTCGAAGAATGGCTTGGCTCAGATGTACTAGCCTGTCACAGGATACCCAGACTAAGGCCATGGATTTTCCTGTTGTGGGTAATTCTCTGTTTGGGGAGCAGACAGAGAATTATATGAAGAAAATGGATGAGTATAGGACCACCTATAGGAGTGCACAGGCCAAGGAAAGGCAGGCCACTCCTCAAAGGCAGCTTCCCAGGGGCATGGTCAGGCCTTTTCATAGGCCTTTTTACCAAGCCCAGGCCTCCTCTTCTGCTTATGCCCAGAGGGGGTTCTTTAGAGGGAGAGGCAGACAGGGTACAAGCAGGCCTGCTTCCACCCCTCAGCCCAAAGCCCCTGCCAAACAGGCACCCTAATGGGGTTGCCAGGGCCGATTCTCAGCTACCTGTAAGGGGCAGGCTGGCTTACTTTGTCCAGGACTGGGAGTCTCTGACATCAGACAAATGGGTCCTGGAAGTAAGCCAGGGACTGGTTCTCAGCTTCAAAAGTTTCCAAAGATGAGAACCAGATCCTTTCCACCTGCAAGTCCATCAGAGGCACTTGTCTTAGAGGCAGAGGTCTCTTCCTCCTAGCTCTCAGAGCTGTGGAAAGGTTCCACCCCTACACCAGGGCAAAGGGTTGTACTCCAGGTACTTCCTTACCCCCAAAAAAGACAGGAAAATGGCGGCCCATCCTGGATCTCAGATACTTAAACAAGCACCTTTTAAAACCAAAATTCAAAATGGTGACTCTGGGAATTATTCTACCCTCTCTAAGGCCAGGGGACTGGCTAGTGTCCCTGGACCTCAAGGATGCCTACTTCCATATTCTCGTCAGAAGCTCCCATCAAAAGTACTTCAGGTTCGAGCTGCCCTCAGGCCATTACCAGTTCAGAGCAATGCCCTTTGGCCTCACCTCTGCTCCAAGGGTATTCACAAAATGCCTGGCAGTGATAGTTGCTGCTCTAAGAAGGCAGAAGATTGCCATCTGCCCTTACCTGGATGACTGGCTCTTAGTAGGCCAGTCCCCAGACCAAGTCAAGTTACACTTGCAGATAACTCAGCAACTTCTCACTTCCTTGGGTTTCGTTCTAAATCTTCCAAAGTCAGTTCTAGAGCCTGTCCAGCTCCTCACCTTCACAGGTGCAGAGCTAGACACAGAGAAGGCCAGAGCCTTCCTTCCCCTGGACAGGGCAAGGACCCTGGTCTCTCTGGCCTCCTCATTCACCCTGCAGGTATCTCGACCAGCAAGGCATTTTCTTCAGCTCCTGGGACACATGGCTGCTTCTACAGCAGTAGTGCAGGGAGCAAGGTTTCAGATGAGGGACAGTTTCATTTGAGAGCCTTTTGGTCTCAAAGGAAGGACCCTCTGACCAAACTGATCCCAGTAACTCGAACCCTGATCCAGGCCCTACAGTGGTGGCAGGATCAGAACAATCTGAGACAAGGGGTTCCCTTTGTCACTCAGTCTCACTCTTTAATCCTTACTACCGATGCCTCCCTCTTGGGGTGGGGGGCTCAGATGGGCGACCTCACCACACAGGGGTTGTGGCCCCTCAGGAATCTCTGCTCCACATCAATCTGTTGGAACTCAGAGTAGTATTTATAGCACTTCAAGCTTTTTCCAAATCTGTTCAGAACAAAGTTGTACAGGTCAGAACAGACAACACCACCACAATGTGGTACATCAACAAGCAAGGGGGCACTCGGTCTACGGCCTTGTGCACCGAAGCAATGAAGTTGTGGTCTCTGGCTTACTCCCTGAACACCTCCCTCACGGTAGTTCACCTGCCAGGCAAGGACAATGTCCTGGCAGATGCTCTCAGCAGGATTTCCCAGGGCCATCACAAATGGTCACTGGACCCCCTGGTCTTGGAGGTGATATTTTCCAGATAGGGCACCCCGCAGATAGATCTTTTTGCAGCCCCAGACAATCACCAACTTCCCCTTTTTTGCTGCAGGCCCCCAGTGTTAGGCTCAGTCCCACTGGATGCCTTAGTTCTCAATTGGGAAGGGAAGTTTCTCTATGCTTTTCCCCCCTTCCCTCTCCTGTTCAAAGTGCTAGTCAAAATCAGATCTCAGCCCTGCAAGATGATCCTGATTGCTCCAGACTGGACCAGACAGCCCTGGTATCCACTCCTACTGTCCTTAGCAGTCCATCTTCCCCTGTGTCTTCCCAGGAATTACAACCTGTTAACCTGTGCTCAGGGGAGGTTTGGTACCAACCTCAAATCTCTCAATCTCAAGGACTGGCTCTTGAAGAGTTAGAGTTTGCTGATTTACACTCTCCCAAGGTGTAATGGATATCCTGAAGGCTTCTAGAAAACCTTCCACCAGGGCTACTTATAATTCCAAATGGAAAAGGTTTTCCATATGGTGCTCTGGGGAAGCATATTTCCCCAGAATCTGCTGATTTGCCCACAGTCCTTGATTATATGGTCCACTTGAATAGCTTGGGGTTGAGACCAGCTACACTGAAAGTGCATCTGGCAGCTGTGTCTGCCTTTATTTCAGCAGGTAAGCCCTCTTCTCTTTCAGCTCACCCTGTATTCTCCAAGTTTTTCAAGGGACTGCTTCACACCAACCCTCCATTCAGGGACCCTGCCCCTGCCTGGGACCTTAATGTTTGCATTGCTCAGCTTATGCAACCCCCTCTTTTGAGCCTTTGTCCTCAGCAGAGCTTAAGTACTTGACTTGGAAAACTGTGTTTCTGGTAGCCATCACTTCTGCCAGACGCATAAGTGAATTACAAGCTTTGTCAGTGGAGCCTGATTTTATCTCCTTTCATAGAGATAAGGTGGTCCTCAGGACTAATAGGAAGTTCTTGCCTAAGGTGGTTTCAGATTTCCACCTTAATCAGTCTATGTCTCTTCCAGTGTACTTCACTGACCATTCCTCCTCTGGCGAGAGGAGGCTGCACAGTTTAGATGTGAAAAGGGCCCTTAGCTGCTACATAGAGCGTACCAAGGGTCACAGTTTTGACTCCCTCCAACTGTTCCTCACTTATGGCGAGGTTGGTAAAGGGAAACCTGCCACTAAAAGATCCATTGCCAGGTGGATTGTCTCTTGTATCCAATTTTGTTATGAAAAACTGGGTAAGGTTCCCACCAGGCCTGAGGGCTCACTCTACCAGAGGTACAGCTGCTTCCCTGGCTGCTGCCAGGGACATCCCTATTCTAGAGATATGTCAAGCAGCTACCTGGAAAACAGTTCACACTTTTACCAAGCATTACTCCCTGGATATCCAGGCTAGGAGTGATGCTCGGTTTCTTCACAGCTGTGCTTCAGAGCCTATTTCTAAGTAGGTGCTGTCCCTCCTCCATGGAGGTACTGCTTTGTAGTTCACTATTGTCAGAATACAGCAAAACTTCATGTTGTTTGAAGAAAAAATTACTCACCTTAGTAACGTTGTTTCTTCTAATGGAGTGTTGCTGTATTCTGACCTCCCCCCCGCCTGCCCCTCTCAGAACCTCTGTTTTTGGGATGTGGGTGGGCAGTGCAGTGTTGGCACTCAGTAGGTGCCCACCTTGTTCTCTTCACCCCCTTTTTTCTTGGGGTGAGTAGGTGTTGTGTTTTCATTTTTTGGGTCTCCTGACTTGAGTCTTTGTTTTGGGACCAAAAAATGTGTTTTTATGTTTAGTAGCCAGTTGGCTAGTGTAGGTTTACAGCTTCCACACAGGGCCTTAGTGAGTTTAGCTCGTAAAGATCTGACGGTTTGAGTTTGAAGAACAACAGACAGAGTCTCAACCGAGCTCGAGCTCAGCGTTCCATGCCTGGCATGGAAAGTTAACTCTTTCACCTCCGGGGCAGTTCGAAGGTTGGGATTCACTGCTATTGTCAGAATACAGCAAGACTCCATTAGAAGAAACAACATTACTAAGGTGAGTAATTTTTTCATCTGTCCCATGCATTCTTGAATTCTTCCACAGTTTTAGACCCCACAACCTCCTCAGGAAGGCGGTTCCATGCGTCCACCATTTCAGGGTTTGTAAGGCTTACTGACTGATGCCTGAGAAGAAACACTACTACTGTGAGTAATTTTTTCTTCTAACAAAAGGATCCACCAATGATGCCTTACAAAACCGCACTCACTAGAAGTACTTTGGGAGGATGGGTCTAGAATCAATTTTGGGAATAGGTTCTGCAAGACAGCAGTTCCACAACTGGCACCCCTCCTAGACTTTGTCCAGAGAGTACTGCCTTGTGAAGGTGTACACTGTTTTCCAAGTAGCTGCTTTACAAATTTCTTGATAGGGAACGCCCTTGTGGCTGCCACAGAGGTAGAGGTACCCTTGTGGAATGAGCCCATAAGCCTCTGGGAGGTTGTTTACTGACTTTTTCATAACAGAACTGTATGCAAGAGACTAACAGTCTTCTTGGCAGCTGGTTTACATTTGCCAACTTCTCCATAAACATCAATGAGTTGAGTACCATCAGAGCAGACATCCCTTGTCTGGTCCACACAGCAGCCCACTGCCCTTCTTACAACAAAATACTGCATCTTATGCTTGTCTGTACTGTGTTGAGGAAAAAGAACTAGAAGGGTCACTGGCTGATTTAGGTAGAATTTTGATACTACCTTGGTAGGAATTCCCTACTGGTTCTAAGGACTGCGTCATCAATAATGGAACATAATGTAGTTTGGATCTATACAAAGGCCTGCCATTCACTTACCCTTCTGATGGATGTCATGACTAAAAGGAAAGTTGTTTTCCAAGTGATACACTTTAATTCTGCTGTGGCCATAGGCACAAAGGGGGCTTTCATCAGATTGTCAAGACAGATGTTCAGGTCCATGGAGGGACCGATTCCCTCACAGGGGGGTACAGGTGACTAACACCTTTGAAAAACCTTTTAAAGACAGGATGTGAGGCCAAATATTTGTTCTTGTCTGCTGATGTGTAAGCTTACACAGCTGCCAGGTGTACTTTCAGGATTGAATGGCTCAGCCCTAAAGACTGTAGGTGTACCAGGTAGTCCAGAATTGTGGACAGCCCTGCCTGCACTGGGATTATCTTTTTGGGGACACACCAGAATAAACAGCTCTTCCACTTAACAGGAGTATGCGCTTCTTGTTGGGTGGTTTCCTAGAAACCTTCAAGACTCTCAGCACTTCCTTTTGCAAATCCAAGAAAGAAAATTCTAGCTCTTCAAGAACCATGCCCTCAGGTGCAGTGTTCTGAGATGTGGAAAGGTTATCATGCCCTGGGACAAAGTCAACAAGTTATATCTCAGTAGCAGAGTAGCAAGAGACCTGCAGGACAGGGTCAGCAGCATTAAGTACCATGACTGCCTGGTTCAGTCTGGGACTACCAAGATCATTGTTGCTGGCTCTCTCCTGCCCTTCATGAGTACACCCTGTACAAGAGGAAATAGTAGGAAGGTATGAAAGAACCTCCCTGTCAAAGTCAGGACTAGGACGTTCTCTGGCACTGTGCCCTTGACTACTGGCTTGCAACAAAATTTTAAAAGCCAGCTGTTCTCAAAAGAACCAAACAGATCCATTTCTGGAGTACCACGTCCCACCTCCCCACCCCACCCGAGCATTCAGGAAAGGGAAAATTGCTGATCTCTAGACTTGCAAGTATCTTAACTAATACACAGTATAAGGCTAGGTCAGAGATGAGGGGCTACTGAACTATTAATTTTTAAAGTGTTTAATTCTTACCTAGTGAATCAATAAGAAGGCAAATAGTGGGTCCCATACTAGTTTATATTTGCCCATCCTGTGATTTAGTCCTGCTATGATACGTTCTGCTTGGAGGGCGAACATGATTTCCTTGTACCATTCTATGTAACTGGGGGCAAGCAGGTCTAGCAAGTGCCTAAGTATCACTTTTTTAGCACAAGCCAAGATCAGTGGCATGTGTGCTCTTTGATTGCCCTTAACCTTATCTGCATAGTCTTCCAAAATGTCTATCTCGGGGGTAAACATTTCAGACAGTGCCAACAATGGGTCCAGACAGGTCTAAGTCGCCAGAGGGGAGAAACCATCTCACCGGCCCACAACATAAGGAGCAGGCTACCAGGTGCTTTTTTACATTTGGGGCACAAACTGGAGGGTAAATGACCCATTTGATGCAGTTTAACTGGGGTATAGTACAGATTGTGGTTAATTTGAAATTGCATGTACCTATACCTGTCCCATTTAACATTTGCATACAAATGTTCCCATATTTTTGGCCACTGTCTGGGGGAACTAGTCGGCGGCATGGCGTGATCCCACCAAAAGAATCTCTGACTTTCTAATTTAGCTATTGCGGTCAGAAGGAATTTATAGGAATAGGAAATCGGGTGAGAAGTTGGAACTGAGCGTATGTACAGGGAGAGAGTAGTCGTGAAGGACTTGTGCCACAACCCACTGCCAAAATGTTGCAATAACATGTGAATTGCTTGTAAATATTTAAAGATATGAGTTGAGGACCACTTAAAAAGAGAACTTGCTTCATGAAATGACATCAGCTTCTGATTAGCAATCAAGTCTTCCACTCTTCCCACTCCCATGTCAAGCCAGAAGAATTTGAGTTTGATTAACTTCCCAGAGATTAGCAAATTGGGGTTATGAGACAGGGGTTGAGCAATATCTCTAGGTGCATCAATTTTGAGGAAGGTGCTAAGCTGATGATGTGTTTTGAGTGCTGAATCCAATAGCGACTCTTGTAAAGCTGAGGGGAGCTTCTTTTTTTTTTTATAAATGGGAGTGTTTTAGGGTCAATGTGTGTGGAGCACGACTGTTCAATTTGAACCCAGAGGGGTACTGCCACTGTATTTTGTATATGCACATTGGATGTCCTGTAATTGCTTTACATGTCTGTACTTCCCTTCTACCCTTCCCCGAGTCAGACGAGGAAACAAGCCTTGGCTCAGTGTGCCTTTCCTGGTTACCAAATTTTAAATAAATTAATTACAGTAGTCAATTGAAACAAAATAAATTATGGTTTCTTTGGACTAGTTGTGCACCCTCAGCTGTAAACTAACAAATGCTACATTAGCTCTACTATTCAGGTAAACAAGCTACCCTTCAGAAACACTGATGTTTACACAGCTAATAGTGCACTGAACGTCAGGGAAATTGAATGGTTCTGTACTTTCATGGTAACTAATCCTCTGCTGACTTTTATAATGCAATACAGTTAGGTATGGCTGGCCTGACCTGCATACCCAGCTACATTTAACTTCACCCTTGTATATTCCAGTCAGTTACTCAATTGTTTACCCATCTTGTTATCTATACCTGAACTGCTCCTCCAGCAACTTGTTGCAACTGGCCTACTACTATTCATAGCACTGGTAGAAGTTAATTGTTCTACATATTAAGACCTACTGGCTAAATCTGGGTTTAAGTCTATCATTTGTGGTAGGCAACTCCACACTGATAGCCAGTGCCACGCACCTCTCCACCTGGTTGGACCTCCCCCTGCCAAACTTGTTTACACTACAGCTGTAAGCTGGCCCAGGATTAATATTGTGGCAAAGAGTAAGCTACAAGGAACTCAGAGGGAGGTTCCCACATCTACACCCTAAACCAGTGCCTTAAAGCCACAGGTGCCCCTGACCAATTCATCCAAGCTCCACAACCCCTGCCTGCTCCCAATGCAGCGCATATTAGGTTGGCTATAACTGTTGGGTGCTACATCCATCAGCAAGACATTCTCGGCTATGTGGTCAGCATTAAATACCACGCTCCCACCACACACAAAAAAAAAATCACTAAGGATGACCCTTGGTCTGAAGGATCTAAAAAAAACATTTTTGTTCTACTCCTATTATCTGGTAATATCCACCCTAACCCAGGCCCACTGGGAAATAATTAGGTGGGTATGAATCAAAAAGGGAAGCTAAAGATAGTCTCTCTCAACACTGGGAGCCTACTCCCTAAACTTGCTCTGTTAGAAGCCTGGGTTGCACTTGTTCAATCAGACAATCTCCCTAACAGAAACCTGTCTTGTTCCCAAAATTCCAGATGCTGCCCTGACTCTGGCTGACTTTAATTTATTCAGAGAAGACTGACAATTATTCTGGGGGGGGGGGGCTAACCTAACTCAAAGCTCAGCTTTAGGGCCACATAATGAAAACTGATAATCTCACTAGTGACTGTAAATGTCTAGCAGTTAAACGCTTTTTTAGGAAAGGGACATAAATCACTCGTCATAATGTCAACATATATACTGCCAGGCAAAGACAAATCTAGCCTTGAATCGTTCACTACACACTTCAAAAAAATGCCAGTCAAAATTCTGAGACCATAGCCACCGATGACTTTAATATTAACTGGGATATCAAAACAAGCAGGGACCACAGGGACCTCATGGCCAGCCTGTTTCTTACTCAAGTATAGTATCTATTCTATCCCCGTTGTCCAAAGCACTTGAAAGGATTGTTGCTGACCAGCTTGTGGAGTACCTGGAAAAATACAACCTACAATGTGTCCAACAACATGGTTTTAGAAAAGGGCACAGCACATCTACGGCCCTACTGGAATTCACAGGTTTCATTCACCATACACTTGATCAGGGTCAACTTGTTGGTGCAGCCTTTACTGACCTGTCTAAAGCATTTGACATGGTCAATCACCATTTTGCAGACACATCAACTTGCTGGGCTTGTATATCTTCATACGCCCTAAAGTGGTTCACCACCCTATCCAGCAAACCGCACACAACAGGTGAGAACAGTCTCTGCCCTTTCTGGTAAACTGCCTGTCTGCTCTGGGGTTCCTCAAGGATCGATACTGGGACCCCTTCTACTTAGCACCTTCCTCAATAATCTTCCGGCATCCTGATCCAAACAAGTACTCCTCTAACGCGGATGATGCGGTCATTTTCTCAAAGATTGCTGACCCACCCTCCTTCAGGCCCAACTTCAGAAAAGTTTTACTGAAGTTGAGTACTGGTTCATCTCTCATAAGTTGGTGCTTAATTGCTAAAAAACAAAGGTCATGCTCTTCCATAGTACCCAAAGCACGCAAAAAGCCAAACAATTGGTTATTAAAAACAGTGTGGGTGTTATCCTTGATCAGACTCAATCTTTTAAATACCTAGGAATTACTCTGGATAGTACGTTCTCCTACTCCAACCATGTTGAGAATGTTGCCAAGGCAGTTAACATTCACATAGGCCTTCTACACAGGCACAAATACTGCCTTACTACCGAAGCCCTCAGATTGGCTATCCAAAGTTCAAATGTGTCTATTATTGACTATGGTTTGGTCATTTATGGTTCCGCCACAGACACAACCCTACGTCGGCTCGCCACAGCCCTGAATAAGGCATGCCGTCTACTAACTGGTGCAGTGTATCGTACTCACACTTGTGACCTTTACAAACAAGCAAACTGGCTTCAACTCCAGGCTCACATTGAATATCAAGCCTGTCTTCTGGCTAAGAAGGCAGATCTTGGTCTCCTACCGCCAGGTTCCCTTCAGCTTTTCAGTCCCTTCTAGGGTACTCGTAGCACATGAAGTTCTGTGAGCCAAACTTTTACTGTCCCTCGCTGTTGAACCTCGCTTCGGCAGCGATCCATTGCAGTTAGAGCTGCTAATTTATTTAATTTCCTTCCTCCTGAGATTGCGACGACTGCAACCTTGGAACCACTTACGCGGAAGCTGCGTCAATTCCTAGTTTCCAGTGCATCTTGTGACTGCTATACCTAATCTCTGCTGACAGCTAAATGCACTGGGACCTCCCTCTTTTACCATTTGCCCCTGTATAGCCCTATCCTGTTGCTGCGCTATTCCACTGACAGCACTTCCTCCCTTATCCCTTTCCCATTCCTGTCCTCTATTCATCCAACCTCATCCCCCCTTCCTTTATCCCTCCACTCCCACTTCCCTCCTCCCTCCACTGTTTCCTCACCTTGTTCTCTCCCTCTACCCCCCCCCCGGGTCTTTCCTCCATAAGCTTCATTGTGGAATCTCTCTCCTTGATCTTATTTTGCTCCTTCCATCCCCCAGTTCACCCCTGTCCTTCTCTCCTTGTAATCCCTTTCACCTCTCTTAAGACAAGGCCACTGGCTGCACTTGACACAATATTTGTCTTGTCATATTGTTCTTTTGTTTATGTATTTACTTTCCTCATGTTGCCCTATTTACTGAAACCACTGTAATCTGCTATTCTTGTGACCTGACGTGGAACCTCTGTAAAAGAGCCCTTGGCAAAAAGGTCGTTCCGATTTGTTAAATAAATAAATAAATAAAAGATACTTAAAGTAGTCACAGACTGCACTAGGGCCAACTACAAAACAGGAGCCGAAACCCTAATAGACTGGATGCTGGCTACCCACCCAGCCAGGCTGTTGGATGTCTCTGTCCTCCCAGACTTTAACAGTGACCACTCCCCAATACAATCTGCATGGTCTGCTAAAACCCAAAAGCCCCTTCCCCATACTACAACCAGCAGGTCCTATGCAAAGACAGGATCAGAAAGTTCAAAAAACATGTGGCATTGATTGACTGGAGCTATCTGGACGTTATCCCTGATATGGACGCTGCCCTTGACTACTTCATAAACCAATTCAAGGAAGTCTACGACAGATATGCCCGCCCTAAAAATCGTATTATCCGAGACTCTGCATCAGGTTGGATCACCCCTGATCTATTAGCTCAAGTGCATGACAGAGATAATTTGTGGCACCAGGCAAGAGCAACTGGCTGACACATGCAGGTATAAGGAAGCTCGCAATAGGTGCACCAGAGGGATAAGGCAGGCCAAGGTATCTCGCTACAAAGAACTGCAAACTAGAAACTGGGGTAATGAGAAACAATTTTGGAACAAGATAACAAAACTCCTCAGTAAAAGTAAAAAAGCACCCCTACACATGCTCAGTATTGATGAGGCTGCTACCCTGGACCCAAATGAAATAGCCAACAAATTCAACTCAGCCTTCACTAACCTCAGCATGGTCCTCCCTCCCAATATTGTGCCAGTAATATCTGAAAGTATTAGTTCTGGTCTAACGGCTAGCTCTGACCAAGACCTGTGTTTACCCAAATTCTATTCAAGTTCATCTCAGTAGCAGATACCCTCAAATATGTTACAAGAGTTCTTTGTGGGGGGGGGGTGCTAATGAGCAGCTAAAGAGCTTAGTCGCAATACTCTGGAGCTCTGCGCTAAACTTAATTCCTCAAACTTGTAACGGTAAAATTCACCAGCCAGAGAGGTGTTGAGATGGACGACTATACTACTCCAGGCAAATCAGCGTGGCAAACAGCAAAAAATGCAAAAAAGGGGCAACTCAGGAGGGAGCTCAGGTGAGCGGACAAGGCCCGATTTCACTGTCAGCAGCAGAGGTCGCAGCAATCAGCCGAGCGGTCTCTGAACAGATTTTGGCCGACTTCAAGCCGCATTGGGACAGCATGGGGCAAACTCTGAAAAGGGTAGCCAATGAACTGAAACAGCACGCGGCAGATCAGTGAAGCAGAGTAGAGCAGAGGATCTCTGGTTTTGAGGACTGCAATAGAGAAATACCAAATAAAGTGCAGAGACTAAAAAAAGAAATAGGGGAGCTGAAGGAAGCTTTGGACTACCAGGAGAACTATAGTAGAAGAAATAATCTCCATATTCGAAGGTTGCCGGAAGGAGTTGAGGGCAGGAATCTGTTGAAATTCTGTGCAGAGACCCTGCCAAAAATGCTGAATATGGACATGGAGAAAGAGAAGCTGAAAATCTAAAGGGCTCACAAAGCCCTAGCTCCAAAACCTCCGAATGATCAATCTCCACGGCAAGTCATTTTTAGACTGCACCACTATCAAGACAGAAAGGCAATATTGGCAGCATTCCGGAACAACAAGGAGTTTACTTATGAAGGCCACAAGCTAACCCTACATCAAGATATGTCGCTCAGAATACAGAAAATGAGGCAACAATTTAATGCACACATGGATGGCCTACAAAATTGAGGGTTAGATTTCTTTATGGTGTACCCAGCGACTGTCAAGGTGAGAGTGGACGGAGCCACCTTTTAATTTTGGAATGCGGAGAAATTGCAGGTCTTCATAGAAGAGTGGGACCGGGAAGAACAGGAAAACCTGAGCTGCTGCATGCTGATTGTGCTTGGAGTGGTATTTTCATTGCGATCGGTGAGTTAGCCGATCGTTTAAATTGCAGAGACTGATTACAAACGAAGATAAGGTTGGTAAATGAGGAAATACTGTATTTTGTTGCTTTTGGCCTCTAACACCTTTTGCTTTGATAAGGAAAAGAACTTCCAGACTAATAAGAATGCTGCGTAGGAGTGGGCTTGTAAATAAGGCTGGGAACACTGCTGAGATACACGGCCTGAGCTGAGCTTGCAGCATTAAATTGTACAATCAAAACAGGCTCCCATGTGTGGACTAGAGACAGAACTTATTTCCCGTTAAGGGCATGTAGCACTGGGAGGCAACCAGAATTGAAAAGAGATGGCTTTGTGTATAGCCCACGTGGAGGCCTGCGGAATTGGTAGGCCACATACTCCTCCTGCTGTTATAATGGGAGAAGGCTGACAAGACTATGCAGGAGTGCAGGGGTGCTCTGGAGTGGATTCCCCTACAGGATCAAGGACTAAAAAGTGTGATTTAAATAATTAGAGCTTTAAGATGCCTTCTGCTATTTCCAGAATAAAGGAGGAGGGGGTATGGCTAACAGAAAGGTGAATATGGTGGGTTATTAGTACAATGGGGGAAATACACTGGGGGAGATAAATGGTAGGAGATGAGCTAAAATGAGGCTGTGTAATGTAAAGAAAGAAATGGGGGGAGGGAAAGGAGTAAGCATCGCTTTGAATGGGGAGGGAGAATCTACGAAGGCTGAGAGAAGGGGATTGATATGGAGTGATGTCTTTACACAGCACCTAGAAGAAATGAAGGGAAATTAAGAAGACTTGATGAGAGGGGAGGAAAAAAGTTTTGGGGAAGTACGTCTTGACAAAATATAGCAGCAGGGCGGAGAAGGAGTATGGCGTAGTTGGGGATCGATTTCATACTTACTACAATGGTATGTTCTACGTTGGGGTGACATAATATAATAATAGGAAATCTGAGTGGGATGCACACGAAGTTGGGGCTAGGGAAGAGGGAGGGTGGCGAGTTCCATTTAACATGTACACTGTTCGATTTAAAGTTTCGGGGTGGGGGGGTAAAGTTGGGGTAGTTCGTACACTGTTTATTGTTATTGTCTGTGTTATATATTTCATAGTGGTCTGTGCTCTGATCTGTATTAGTATGGAAAATGGTTACACTTTGATAGTGGCTTCAAAGGGATGGGAGGCCTGGGAGGATGGCTAGTATAACAAAGTAATCTACCGAAGGGACAAAAATAGTCTCATGGAATGTGAAATGATTCACTTCTCCTGCAAAGAGAGCGAAGGTGCTAGTTGCTCTAAAAAGAATGAGTGTGTCTGTGGCCTTATTGCAAGAGACACATTTGTCTAACTGTGAACATAAAAAACTGGTGAGGGGATGGGTTGGGGCCTGCCACGCTGAAGCTTATACTACTCACAAAAGATGGGTGGCAATACTCATAAACAAGCACCTGCCGTTTACGGCCCAGTGAGCAGTAAGAGACCCCATAGAAAGGCAGTACATATTTGTAGTGGGCGAACAAATTACTTCTGGGAATAATTATGCACCAGCAGATCATAAGGTTTTTCATCAAAAGATGCTGGATGTGTTAGTCAAGGAGCAGTTCCCAATTCTTATTCTTGCTGGGGACTTCAACTGTGTGGCGGACCCCAAAATGGATTATATGGGAAAATGGGATAGAGCAGAGGGGGCGATTCAGCAGTGGCTCCTTGGGCTGGCGGAACTAGGCCTCACTGATGGTTGGAGGATGGCCAACCCTGGCTTAAAAGAATACACATTCAAACAACATGAAGTCTTGCTGTATTCTGACATTATGCAGTTAGCCCCAGCACTTGAACTGCTCCGGAGAGGAAAGAGTTAACACTATGCCAGAGCATAGAACATTGGGGTCGAGCTCGGTTCAAACCTCTGTCTGCTGCACTTCAAAGTGTAACCGTCAGATTCTATACTCCGCCTAACTGAACAGTCGCTCTGGAGATCTCTCCGTCGCTTGTCGGTTCGGTCTCAGTAAAACGTCGGTTTTAAACCGTAATTTTCCTGTTTTTTTTCGGTTCAGATCCCTGTCTGCGGTACAGTAAGTGTTGTAGGTAGTGGACATTAGTTTAGTTTCTGTTTATTTCTGTATTGTGTGGATACTATAAAGCTTTTCAATCGGTCTGGTTCGGAACCGATTATTTTGAATGAATTTATTCTTTATTTTGTCTTAGTGCGAGGTACCGGTACCTAGCGGTTTCAAAAGAACATATTTTAAATGTTTTTTTCCACAGCCCCTAACACAGTTGGTAACCAATAGGGGGGTCTTACCTGGCTTTAAAGTTGCTAAAGGGTAAGTGGTTAGGATGGCTACATCTGAGAAACCCAAAAGAAAAACCGGGCCCACTGGGTTTCAGCACTGTAGTGAGTGTGGGGATGCCTTTGCTAAGGCAGACCCTCACACCACCTGTGTATATTGTCTGGGGTTTGATCACCTCGACTCAGACTGCCACATATGTAAAAAATTTCCGAAGGCCACCCTGGACAAGAGCTGGGTAGGCTTAGGGAAAAGGAGGCAGAGAAGTCTGTTGATCCAGATGGCCAGCCCGGTTCGGTTCCAACCGAACCCGAGGGGGTGCCCGCTGACCTGGGCGATACTTCCTTGGGCAAAAGGAGAGCCAATACTGAGGGGATGGTTCCGTCAAAAAAAAAGAAGAAATTGGCCGGTTCGGATCCAGAATCGTTACATCCAACCGCCGAGGAGACAGCCAGGGCGATTAGCATTGTGGAATCGCTCCGTTCAGTTCAGTCCGATCTGGCACCTCCTGGTAGGCGCTCGGTTCGGTCGGTTCGTCCGGTTCTGGAATACTGTCTGGTTGATTATTATGAACCGGATTTAGAAGAGGAAGAAGGGTACGATGATGATGGTGATGGAGTGGAAGGTCTGAATGAGCCCATTGAACCGGACATCTCCCAAGACAGACCCGCCAATGTTTCCCCTCCTAGGCTTACTGAGTCCCCTTCCCACTATTTGTTTTACAAAAAAGTGGCAGAGATCCTCCAGCTCCCTATGGTTGAAGCTGCTGAGGAACAAGAGGAGCCTGACTACGTAGAAATGATGGACATCCCAGAGTCCAAGAGACTATTTCCCACCATAAATCTTTGGGAAACAGACACAAATAATTCTCCAGACACCAAATTCATTACCTCTTGTGGACAAGAGAATGGACGGGAGGTATATGCTGTCAGGCTCAGGTACAGAGTACTTATTCCAACAGTGCATCCATGTTTGGGTCGTGCAGGCTGCAGCCTGCGACAAGGCTAATATGCCCTTGGCTTCACACACCCCCAGAAAAAGACTCTAGGAAGGTGGATGCTATGGCCAAGAAACAGTACTTGGCATCCTCCTTGGGATTCAGGCAGGCAAACTATATGGCCTACGCAGCCAGATATCACAAGTCCAGGTGGGATACTGTTCTGGAACTGGCTAAACAGGCTTCCCCCCCAGCTAGCCAAGGAGCCGGAGGGGGTGGCTGCTGATGGGACTGAGGCATCCAAGGTCCAATTTCACATTGCTGTGGACTCCAATGATGCATCATCATGAGTCACGGCTACATTTGTGTCTCTTCGGAGATTTGCTTGGCTCAGATGTACTAGCCTCTCACAGGACACCCAGACTAAGGCCATGGAATTCCCTGTGGTGGGTAATTCTTTGTTTGGGGAGCAGACAGAGAATTACATGAAAAAGATGGACAAATACAGGACCACCTACAGGACAGCACAGGCCAAGGAAAAGCAGGCAACTCCTGAGAAGCAGCAGTATAGGGGCAGGGGCAGGCCTTTTCACAGGCCTTTCTACCAGGCACAGGCCTCCTCTCCTTTTCCTCAGAGGGGGTTCTTCAGAGGAAGAGGAAGAAGGGAGATGAGCAGGGCTGCATCCTCCTCGAAGTCCAAGGCTCCTGCCAAGCAGACACCCTGATGTGTCAGCCCGGGTTGACTCCTCAATCCCAGTAGGAGGCAGGCTGGCTTACTACTTCCACGTCTGGAAGTCTGTTACCTCAGACAAGTGGGTCCTGGAGGTAATAAGCCAGGGATTGGCTCTCAGCTTCAAAAAATTTCCAAAGCTGAGGGTCAGGTCTTTTCCACCTGCAAACATCTCCGAAACCATTGCCCTAGAGGCAGAGGTTTCATCTCTGCTGGCTCTCAGAGCCATAGAGAGAGTTCCTACTCCTCACAGAGGCAAGGGTCTGTATTCCAGATACTTCCTTACCCCAAAATAGACAGGGGAGTGGCGGACCATCCTAGACCTAAGATACTTAAACAAGCACCTAGTCAAGCCAAAATTCAGAATGGTGACTCTGGGAGTAATTCTTCCCTCTCTGAGACCAGGGGATTGGTTAGCTTCCCTGGACCTCAAGGAAGCCTACTTTCACATTCCCATCAGGTGCTCCCACAGAAAGTACCTCAGGTTCGAACTGCCTTCAGGCCATTATCAGTTCAGAGCAATGCCCTTCAGACTAACATCAGCACCAAGGAGGTTCACAAAAGGCCTAGCAGTAGTAGTGGCCTTTCTAAGGTGACAAAATATTTCCATTTTTCCATACCTGGATGACTGGTTCATTGTGGGGCAGTCCCCAGATCAAAATCAAGTCAAACCTGCAAGTGATACAACAATCACTCACTTCTCTGGGGTTCCTCCTCAATCTTCCAAAGTCAGTTCTCGAACCAGTGCAACTCCTGACCTTCATAGGGATAGAGCAGGACACTGTCCAAGCAAAAGTTTTTCTTCCTCTGGCAAGGGCAAAGGCCCTTACAGACCTGACTTCTCTCTGCCTTCTGGTGTCTCGACCAGCAAGGCATTTTCTTCAGCTTCTGGGCCACATGGCAGCTTCCACTGCAGTGGTGCAGGGAGCCAGATTTCAGATGAGGGACATTCAGTTCCATCTTTTGGTCTCGAAAGATCCTCTAACCACACTGATTCCAGTGACTCAGACTCTGAACCAGGCTCTCCAATGGTGGTAGGATCAGGACAACCTCAGGCAAGGAGTCCCATTCATCACCCTGTCTCATTCTGTGGTGTTAACCACACATGCTTCTCTCCTGGGATGGGGAGCTCAACTAGAATCCCTCACAGCACAGAGAGTGTGGTCCCCTCAGGAGTCTCTACTTCATATCAACCTTCTGGAGCTCAGGGCAGTGTACCTGGCTCTACAAGCTTTCTCGGACTCAGTACAGAACAAGGTGGTTCAGGTCAGGATAGACAACACCACCACCATGTGGTACATCAACAAGCAGGGAGGCACTTGGTCTACAGCCTTGCTCACGGAAGCCATGAAATTATGATCTCTGGCTTATTCTCTGCAGACATCTTTGGTAGCAGTCCACCTTCCAGGAAAAGGCAATGTGCTAGCAGATGCTCTGAGCAGGATATCTCAGGGCCATCACGAATGGTCCCTGGATCCCCTAGTGTTGAGTTGAATGTGAGTTTCTCAAGATGCGGCACTCCGGAGATGGATCTCTTTGCAGCCCCAGACAATCACCAACTTCCTCTATTCTGTTGCAGACCCCCAGTCATAGGCTCAGTCCCCCTGGATGCTCTAGTTCTGGATTGGGAGGGGAAATTTCTGTATGCCTTTCCCCCCTTTCCTCTGTTGTTCAAGGTTCTGGTCAAGATAAGGTCACAATCACGCAATGTGATCCTGATTGCACCAGACTGGGCCAGGCAGCCTTGGTATCCTCTACTGCTGTCCCTAGCAGTCCATCTTCCCCTATCTCTTCCCAAGAAACACAATTTGTTAACCTCCTCTCAGGGGAGGATATGGTATCCCAACCTTCGGTCTCTCAATCTCAAGGCATGGCTCTTGAGGAGTTAGAATATGCAAGTCTGCATCTGTCTCAGGGGGTTCTTGATATTCTCAAAGCCTCTTGAAAACCTGCCACTAGAAAAATTGAAAATTACGTACCTACCATAATTCTTGATCTTCTCTTGTATCTTCACCATTCATTACTGCTTGGGGTTAGTGCCGGGGGCGTGCACCTGCTACGGGAGATATTTTTCTTTGGGTTGGCTCCATGGCACGCTCATGAGGAGGCGTGCTGCATCATGTCTGAGGCGGCCGTTGGGAGTGCAGACTCCTCCTCCATCTCAGTTCTGGTAGCCGGAGAGGCGAAATAAAGAGTAAAGGAAAAAAAGGAAGAGTGAGGCAAGAGAGCCGAGGGACAGGAAAAGGAAAGGATATAAACTGAAGAAGGGATAAGCCGGTAGAGGACAGATAGAAGAGGAGGAATACCTACCCTAAGGGACCGCAGGGCCTCCCATCTGGAGCGGCTCTAAGGGAGGAACAGGTAAAGAGAAAAGGAGGAGAAGAAGAAGAAGAAAGAGAAGAAAAAGGAGGGATGCTGAGAGGGGAGAACTCTGCCCATAGATACATTGGTTGAGAGGGTTATAAACTTGGAACCAAAACCAAGGGAGCAAGAATCCCTCATGATAGGAGTGAGAGAAGGTTCCACTGAACCGTTTATACCGATTGGACACAAAGGGCAGATTCTCTAACTTCTCATCATCCCAACCCCCCTACACTCTAGCTGAGAGCTCACGGACTGCCCAGGCAGGAATCTGTTCCAGAAGGAGACCGCCCAACTATGAGGGGGGTAAGCCCCTTAGCACCTTGTTAAGTGCTAACACCAGAGTGTGTGGGTAGAGGTTGGGCCCTACAAAAGGCAGTTTTGTATGAAGGATAGAGTGGGAACTCAATCGGACTCCCTGAATGCAAGGCAAGGACAATAGTTCAAGGTTAAGAAGTGCAGAAGCACCAACCAGAAGAAGTTGACAATTAAATGTTGCCTGCCCAAGGGAACCTGAAATTTGAGGCAGAGCCATAGAGGAACGGTCGCTTCAGCTGTGAACTGAACAACGTGGCTAAGGAGCCAAGAGGTCACCATTAGGGGCAGTCAGAAAGAGTTCCCTCAGGATAAGAAAAAAGTCCTACTCGTTTGCCTTTACCTTGAGGAAAAAAGATCCGTCCATAGAAGAACGGAAACCAAGATAGTCTTTTTTTTTTTTTTTTGGCATAAAGGCCAAAGGAAAGGAAAGGAGAGGAATGAGAAGGGAGGGGGAGACGCCGCAGTTGGAGGCCACTGAGGGGAAGGTGGGCTGGTATCAGTAATGAATGGTGAAAATACAAGAGAAGATCAAGAATTACGGTAGGTATGTAATTTTCATATCTTCCCTTGTCAGTCTTCACCATTCATTACTGCTGGGGTGAGTAACAAGCCCCCCCCCACAAGGGGGGGAATAATAGGAACCCTGAGGGAACAAGACCCCCAGCCTCCTGCTGGTGGGAAACAGGAGGGGAAGACCCTGGCCTACTCAGGTGAGAAGCCTATGGTGGAGTAGAGCTTGGAGGTGTCCCCCGAGGATGGGGAGATGGAGGAAGCCCCTGCAGAAGTCTCCTAGTTCTGGAGGAAAAAAAGACGGGTCCCCCGGGAAGCGGAGCAAATCACCCAATGCCAGGCCAGGGGTGACAACCTTGATAGACGAAGCCATGCCGTCCATCTAATACAGATCGCTGTCCCTGCAAGCCTGGAAGCCACCTCACTGGCGTCATACGATGCCCTTGCTTGGTGTCTTGCCAGCTACAGGCCTATAGCAGAGAGGGCAATAGCTTGTCTGGATTGCTCGATATCAGGCACTGATGCTAAGATTTGGGAGAGCATCAACCACAAATGCCTACTGTAGGCAGCATGGTGAGCCTGATGTGATGCAATGCATAACATCGCATGAGAGGAAGAGAACACTCTTCGCCCCCACCGGTCAAATTGTAGGGAATCTGAGTCCGGTGGATGGTCATGCGCCAGGCGGCGCCCGGAGGGAGTTTCTAGGTATGCCAATCCTGAAGGTGGGTTGGGGAGAGTACCTAGAGACTCCAACGGGGCACAATACCTTCTTCTGCAGTCTGCTGGGCTGGAGAAAGGGCGGCTGGCGACTGCCAGGAACGGACAGACGCCTCCTGGAAGGGAAAAGGCCAGGACAGTATCACCAAATGCTGGGCAATGAATTCACTGAGGAATTCACGCATCTCCCATTCGAGGTATTGTCTCGCCCAACAAAAGAGATGCGAAGATCCCTCACCATCCTTGAAAGGAATCGCTGATATTCAGTGAAATCAGCATCGGAGGAGAGATGAGCAGTGGGTTCCTCTCCCTCCGAGGAGGAGGGAAACGAGGATGATGGAGAGCTCGAATGTCCAGAAGACTCCTGCGGCGGTGGGGATAGGCGAAACACCCGCTCATGCATATATCTAACGTATGAGGGGAAGGCCGCCGCAGAGCCTCCGAACGTCTCCCAGGATAACGGGCCCGTAGGACTGACATGGCCTGGAAGAGAGGGGGGGTGGCTGCAGAGGAATGGGAGAGGGACAGCTACGGCGAGGCAACTGTCCTCTGCTGAGGCTCTAAAATCCGGAAAACGGGGCCCGAGCAGGCGGGATCCCGGACAACAAACCAGGTCGCAGAATAGAACCCTGGGGATGCGAAGCCTGGAAGAGCCTAGTAGGGGATCCTCCCCTGTGACTAACCTGGGGCTGCATGGGTCCAGAAGGGCAGCCCACAGCAATGCCACCAGAAGGGTCCCTGGGGCTCGAGAGGGAAAGACGGGAACCGGCGCTACGGCTCCTACCCGACCCCTGAGGGGTGGCAGATGAAGACTGAGGTGCCTCAACCTGGTCTCTCAAACCCCTGGACTCCGAAAACACCCTCCTCCTCAACCCCAGCAACACTCCATCCTGAGGAGGTGCAGCAGCAACAGGATCGGCAGCTGCCACAACCCCCCAAGAGGGAGAGCCTCTCCCTCCACCTCCACGCCATCCCCCTCCAGGGACCCCAGACCACCCCCAGCCTGGGAGGCCTCAGGGGAGGACAGCAGAGGAGACAGAGGAATAGGCACGCTGGGCCGCCTAGCACCTCATCTCACCGGAGACCCTGACTTCGAAGAGTCAGGGTGCCAGGACGGGTCCACATCTGAATCATCCTCCAAGGAGGAGGAAGAGACCAGCTGGACCACAATACTGGCCACCTCGAGGGTCTCCAGTGAAACGGCACTGCAAATGACGCCGGTGCCAGCAGCGGCGCCGGATGACCCCGGACCCCCCGCAACTCAAACCCGTCCTGCTCTCACAACGGCGCCAGCCAGATTCGCCGGCACCACCTCTCGGCGCCAGGACCCGACTCGGCCCTGCTAGAAGAGCCGACTGGGCCCACGGCACCATGGGCGGTGCCGAGAGCCTACACGGTGCCGCTTCGATCACTGGCGCCGCTGACGGCGCCAGGATCCGAAATGGCACCGGAAGGCGGTGTTGAGGGTCCACTGATGCCGGGCCCAGTAGACCTGGGCCGTGACAATGGGGGAGCCTGCACCTCCAAGGAGGTGACTGCCGAGGCGGTGTCTCCACCGCGGCCCCAGGAGGGACCCCAGCATTCCTCCGACACTGCGAAAGAGGCCTCCTCTTCGGCAAGAGAAGATGAGGAGGCCTCCTCCTCTCCAGACCGTATAGGCCTGAGAGGGGAACCGGAGGAAGGGTCTAGAGATCTTACTTGGGAATCCCTGGAGCAGTGCCGTCCCCAAAAGTCGGCGGAGCCTTGCCAATCTTGAATGCGCAGACTTCTGGGACGCGACGGTCCACTGAGAAACAGGTGTCGCACGCATCCATATTATGGTTGTGACCCAGGCAACGGAGACAAACATCAGGCCGGTCTGTGACAGAAAAATGCAGGCCACAGGAGCACTGACGCATAGGGGTACGGCCCGCCTTCGACTTGCATTTTGCCCTCGAACCTGACATGATGCGAAACAATTAAGGCAAAAAAGCACAGCTCTCGGCATCGTCAAATAACAAAGAAAAAAAACAGAACAGTCTTACCAGTGACAATATCGAGAAAAGGGCAGGATGAAGGAGAAGTCTGAAATACGGCGTCGACAAACGACAACTAGTCCTAGTGGCGTACTGTCAATTCTACTGCGCAGCAGGTGCAGCCTTGACGGCGGGAGAAACAGAACTGAGGTGAAGGAGGAGTCTGCAGCACCTAACGGCTGCCCCTCGCGCATGACGCTCTTGTGGGCGGCGCCGTTGGAGTCGACTCAAAAAAAAAAAAAAATCTCCCGTAGTGGTTGTGCGCCTCCAGCACTAACCCCAAGAAGTATTGAATGGTGAAGATTGACAAGGGAAGATCTTATAATTCCAAATGGAAAAGATTCAGCATTTGGTGTTCCAATAGGGATATCTCTCCAGATACTGCTGACTTGGCTACAGTTCTGGATTATATGGTTCATCTTAATGGCTTAGGCCTCAGGCCAGCTACTCTGAAAGTACACTTGGCAGCTGTCTCTGCATTCCTGACAGTGGGGAAGGCTTCCACCCTGGCATTTCACCCTGTGTTCTGTAAGTTCTTTAAAGGTTTGCTCCATATCAACCTTCCCTTTAAGGACCCTACTCCTGCTTGCTGCAATGCTCAGCTTATGCAAACCCCTTTAGAGCCTTTGGCCTCAGCAGAACTTAAGTACTTGACCTGGAAAACTGTGTCCCTGGTAGCTATCACTTCTGCCAGGCGTATCAGTGAATTACAAGCTCTGTCAGTGGAGCCTGATTTTATCTCATTCCATAGAGATAAGGTGGTCCTTAGAACCAGCAGGGGGTTCTTACCCAAAGTGGTTTCAGATTCTCATCTGAACCAGTCCACGTCTCTTCCTGTGTTCTTCATTGATCACTCTTCTTCAGGAGAGAGAAGATTACATAGTTTGGATGTTAAGAGGGCACTTAGCTACTACATTGAGCACACTAAGGCACTTAGATTTGACAGCCCTCAGTTGTTTCTCACTTATGGTGAAGTGAGAAAGGGTAAACCTACTACTAAGAGAACTATTGCCAGGTGGTTTGTCTCTTGTATACAATTCTGCTATGAAAAGCTGGGAAAAATACCCCCCTCAGGCCTGAGGACTCATTCGACTAGAGGTACAGCTGCTTCTCTGGCTGCTGCCAGAGATACACCCTTACTAGAAATATGCAAAGCATCCACCTGGAAAACAGTCCATACATTCACCAAGCATTATTCTCTGGATATCCAGGATAGGAGTGATACTAGGTTTGGTACAGCAGTACTGCGGAGCCTATTCCCAAAATAGGTTTGGTACCCTCCTCCATGGAGGTACTGCGTGGTAGTATGCATAATGTCAGAATACAGCAAGACTTCATGTTGTTTGAAGAAAAAATTACCCACCTTAGTAACTGTGTTTCTTCTAATGGAGTCTTGCTGTATTCTGACCTCCCTCCCTCCCTGCTTCCCCTCTCAGAACCTAGTTTTGGGAAGTGGGCTGCTTGGAGCCACAGTGTTGCACCTCAGGGGTGTTCTTGCTTCTAGAAAGGGGAGTGGGTTCTTTTATGTTTTTTATAGTTATGTTGTTCACTACCTGGTTATTGTTTTGGGGTTCTCGACTTCAGTCTTTTGGGACCCAAAAAACTGGTTACATTTTGGTTTGTTAATTTGCAATTTCCACCTAGGAGGTGTAGTTAGTTAGCATTAGCTCGTAAAAATCTGATGGTTACACACTGAAGTGCAGCAGACAGAGCTTTGAACTGAGCTCAAGCCCAACGTTCTATGCTCTGGTACAGACTTAACTCTTTCCTCTCCGGAGCAGTTCAAGTGCTGGGGCTAACTGCATAATGTCAGAATACAGCAAGACTCCATTAGAAGAAACACAATTACTAAGGTGAGTAATTTTTTCTTCTACTCCAGCCCACATAGTTCATGGTCCCGGTTGGACTATATCAACATTCAAACGGAATTATATCAACAGGTAAAATCAATGGGGCATAGTCCAATATTCCTGTCAGATCATGCTACGATTGAGATGGAAATAGAGTTGGCTCAGTCTGAGGGTCAGAGGGAGCGGCGGCAGTTCCCTATTTACATGCTGCTTCAGGAAGAATTCAGACAGTTTATAGAAGAGCAGTGGAAATTTTATGAGGAACAAAATGGGGGACAGTGGAAGATGTGGGCACGTATTGGGAGGCAGGCAAACAGTGGCACTGGAACAATTTTTATAGTGAGGGTGCTGAAAGCCATAGAACAAAACTGTATAGGAAGCCATAGGGAATTGTACTGCAAGCAAGGGGGTGCTGCAGCACCCAGCACCCTAGTTCCAACACCTATGCAGGCAAAGCATATATGCGAGGAATGATAATTGGATATATTGCTAAGAAGAAAGGGGGAAAAGAGACAGAAACAGAGGGAATTAGAAGTCAGAATAGGGGACTTAGAGAAAGAGGTGCTTAGTGGTGGGCAAGAGGCCAAGAGCCGAGAACTGAGAAATGAAAATTACATACCTACCGTAATTCTTGATCTTCTTGGACGAGTCTCCACCACTCATTCACACTACTGGGATCTGCGCCGGAGGCACTAGGACCCAACGGGAGCAAACTTTTTGCTGGGGAGTCGACGCCAGAGATGGCGCCGCGGAGCAGCGTCATGAGCCCCAGCTGTGAGCGGCAATGACTATCTCGGTGCCGACTCCCCAACCGCCTCAGTACCTTTTTACCAAGGAGGTGCAGCGAACTAACCTAGAAGGGTAGCTCATCAAAAAAACGGACATAAAATAGTCCGGACGACCCGTAAGAAGGGTCAATAAAGAAGTCTTCAAGGCCTAAAGATTTGAGGAGTGAAGACCAACAAGAAGGAGGGAGCTCTGGGATGGAGGTAGGGTAGGATTGAGTGGGGAGACTCGTCCAAGAAGATCAAGAATTACGGTAGGTACGTAATTTTCATATCTTCCTGGACACAAGTCTCCACCACTCATTCACACTATTGGGAGAGTACCAAGCTAATAATCCCCCGAGAGGGCGGCAGGAAAACCCAAGAGCTCACGTTTGTTAAGAAGAAGTCCATTAAGGATGGCTCTGCCAAAGGAAGAATGTCATCTGGCATGGACATCGAGTGCATAATGCTTAACGAAAGTATGCACTGAGCTCCAGGTGGCTGCATTGCAGATGTCTGCAATGGGCACGTTGCAGATTTCCGCTAGGGTTGCCGCTACCGCTTTGGTAGAGTGAGCGTAAACTCTACCCTCCAACTTAACCTGCGCCATGAAATAGCAGTGACGAAGGCACGCCACTAGCCAGGCTGAGATACATCTAATAGCGACAGGTTGACCCAGCCGGGCCTCACTGAAGGAAACGAACAGTTGCTGGGCTTTACGAAAATCCTTGGTTCTATCTAAGTAGAAACGCAAGGCCCTCTTAACATCCAGAGAATGAAGAGAGCTGCCCTCATTTGGAAGTCCGAAAATAAGAGGGAAGAACCAAAGGTTGGTTAAGATGAAATTCTGACACAACCTTAGGAAGAAATTTAGGATGAGTAGAGGACTACTTTGTCCTTATGGAACACAGTATACTGGAGGGTCTGTGACCAGGGCATGTATCTCAGAGACCCTACGGGCTGAGGTAATGGCCACTAGGAAGGCAGTCTTCCAGGTGAGAAACTTTAGCTCACAGGTAGCTAGAGGCTCAAAAGGTTTCCAAGTGAGCAGGTCTAGCACAAGATTAATGTCCCAGGCTGCAACAGGACATCTTGTAGGGGGTCTGGTGTGCAGAATGCCCTTAAGAAATCTCTTAACCATAGGTAACTGAGCCAGTGAAAGAGAAAAAACGCTCATGATACGCTGAAATGGCACTAAGGTGAACTTTAACTGTAGAGTACTGGAGACCTGAATTGGAGAGGTCCAAAAGGTACTCTAAAACTTTATCTGGAGGGCAGGAAAAGGGATTCAAAGAGGACTTTGAACACCAGAGGGAAAAACGCTTCCACTTAGCCATGTAAGTTTTCCAAGTGGCTGGCTTCCGCGCAGCCAGAAGGATATCAGAAACTCTTATAGAGACTCTGAACCGATTTACTTCTACCTCTTCAGGAGCCAAGCGTGAAGATGAAGAGATGTCAGATTGGGATGGACCACCAGTCCCTGAGTTAAAAGGTTCATCTGCAGGGGAAGTGGTCTTGGAGGAACTGCCAACATACTGTTGAGAAGTGGAAACCACAGTTGTCGAGGCCAAAAGGGAGCAATGAGAATCATCTTGTCTCCCTGAGACTCGAACTTGAGGAGTACTCTCTGAATTAGAGGAAGAGGCGGAAAGGTGTAAAGAAAGCGTTTTGTCCACCGCAGCCTGAACGCATCCTGACAAAAAATGCCAGGCCCTGGATTTCTGGAGCAGAAGAGAGGCAGTTTTGCGTTGAGTGGGGACGCAAAAAGGTCCAGGTCCAGAGTTCCCCACTCTTCGAATAGTGACTGAACTATGGTTGAGTTGAGAGACCACTCATGAGGATCTGTCTCTGTTCTGCTGAGACGGTCTGCCAAGTCGTTCTGTACACCTGGCAGGTATACTGCTTGAATTAGAGCCTTGTGCTCCAAGCACCATTCCCAGACCCTCATCACTTCTCTGCATAAGGGGTAAGAATGAGCACCGCCCTGCTTGTTGATGTAATACATCACTGCTTTGTTGTCCGTTTGGAGGAGAATATTCTTGTGACAGAGAATGTCCTTCAAAGTTCGGACCGCATAAAGGGACGGCTCTCATTTCTAGGACATTTATGTGAAGCTGGGACTCGAGTTGAGTCCACACACCCTGAGTGTGGAGAGCCTGACAGTGAGCTCCCACCCCATTAGTGGCGTCTGTGGTAGTGGAGATCTGATGGTCCAGAGGGCAAGGGTATCCTGCAGGAGATTGTCCTTCTTGAGACCACCAGGTGAGAGACCTCCGAGGGGTTCTGTCACCTTGATGAGATAGGACTTGGGTGAGTTTTGGAGACCACTGAGTACTGAGCATCCACTGGGTGGTTCTCATGTGCAGACGGGCCAGAGGTACAGTGAACACTGAGGATGCCATGAGGCCCAGCATTCGTTGCATCGAGAGCGCTGTAACTGACCCGTTCTCTCCGATGTAACGGGCCATCTGAAGGATATCGTTCCTTCTGTCCTCTGGGAGAAAAGCCTTCGCACAGGATGTGTCCAGAAGGGTCCCTATGAAAAGGAGCCTCTGGGAGGGCTGCAGCTGTGATTTCTTGAGGTTCAGCAGGACTCCCATGGACGTAAGGAGGTGAGAGGCCGTCTCTACAGCATCCAGAGTCCCTTGCCTGGAAGGACTTGCCAGAAGCCAATCGTCCAGCTAAGGGAACACCTGTATTCTGAGTTTTCTGAGGTGCGCTGCGAGAACTGCACAACACTTTGTAAAAACTTGCGGCGCCGAGGATAGCCCAAAAGGCAGGACTCTGAACTGATAATGTTGTCCCAGAGCTACAAACCTCAGGAATTTGTGATGCCTCGGGTGAATGGGAATGTGCTGGTAAGCATCCTGCATGTCTAGGAAAGCTAACCAGTCGTGCTGATGAAGCAAGGGTAACAGGGTTCCTAGAGAAATCATTTTGAATTTCTCCTTGGGGAGAAATTTGTTTAGCTTCTGAGATCTAGAATGGGGCATTCCCCAGATTTCTTTGGAACCAGAAAGTAATGAGAGTAGAACCTCGAGCTCGCTGATGCAGTGGCACAAGTTCTACTGCCCTGTTGTTTAGAAGGCCCTGAATCTCGGCGGTGAGAAGGTCTGGACTGAAGGGCAGACAGCCTGGGCTGCTGTTTGGGAGGACGATCCGGAAGGGTTTCCACAAAACTGGTGGAATACATTCGGATTATCCGAAGGACCTATTTGTCTGAGGTTATGGACTTCCACTGTCTGTAGAAGTGCATCAGCCGACCTCCCACCGGAGAGAAAGTCCACCTCGGCAGTTGAGGTGGACTTGAGCCAGCAATCTAGGGTAGCGCTGGGCTTGGGCCCTTGCGCTTTCTGCCGCGCTTCTTCTGAGGTTGGGCAGGTTGGTTCTTATGGAAACTTCCTCTGCCTCTGCCTCGAAGGACTGACGGTTATGAAACTGACGCTACTGGCATGCCCTCGCGAGGGGCAGAGAGGGGTCTAGCCAACTTAATGGCTGACCTAGTCTTTTGTGTAGCTTCAGAGCTTGCTCGACCTGAGGACCAAAAAGATATGCACCATCAAAGGGCAATGCCATTACCTGCTGCTTATCATTGGTGAAGCTTCGAAGCACCTGCCAGGAATGGCGGCGGTAAATACCAGCAGCTGCTGAACGGAAGCCGGAGTCGAAAGCGTCCATGGCTGCTTTAACCTGTTGGCTGTTAGATTCAATACCCCAGGTAATGGTTTGGAGAAGCTCTGGTTTTGAATCCGACTCTGGAAGAGCTTCAACCATTTGCTTGAGAGAGTGCCACAGGATATACTCGTACTGAGAAAAGTAGCCCTGGTAACTGGCAATAAGCATACTTAGGGTAGAAGCAGCAAAGACTCTCTTACCTAAGGTGTCTATCTTACGAGATTCTTTGTTAATAGGTCGAGCTGTAGTAGTTTGAGGAAGGACGACCTTATCATTCTCTGCCAGGACTACAATAGGATCCGCAAAGGCTTGGGATGCCAAAATGGGACGATCCTTGGGGGCTGAATATTTTCATCAATGGATTTAGCCACCGATGAAGAGAGAGAGCAGGATTATTCCATACCATTTGAGACAGCGCCTCAAGGAAGGCTGAATCGAGAAGCCAACCTGGGGATCTCCGAGTGTGAAGGTATTGGTGTCTTAGCAATTTCCCAGGATCGATGTCTGTAGTCTGCAGAGAAAGTGTGGAAATCATATTCTTCAGCAGAGACTTAAATGACAGGTCCTCGACCACAGGCTCTGCAGCAGTAAAAGATCCTGCTTCGTCCACCTCATCGCCCAGCCGAAGGTCTGGGTCAGGCTCAACGTCATCTCCTGACAGTCCAGGAGGGACTGTATGGACAGGAAAGGGATGAAAGCCAGAACAGGAAGGAGGAAAAGAGACAAAAGGAAAGTCCCTGAGAGCCCTTGGCATCGAGGAGGAGCACGGCGCCGAGAACGACGCCGAGGAACCACACAGAGCCGCAAACGGCGCCACGGTGCTGCACGGCGGCGAACGGCTGCACGGCGCAGAAGACGGTGCCACTGCCACACGGCGCTGTAAGCGACGCCGGTGAAGCCGAGTGCCGCTGGCGACGCCAAGGACGGCGCCCGCGAGGCCACACGGTGCCGGGCGGCGCCCCAGAGACCAAAACAGGTTTTGAAGGAAAAGAGCAGGAGATCATAAGCATCGTAGGCCCCTGTGCCGGTTATGTGGGGACACTCTAAGCACGGAGTCGACGGCACTGAAGAAGGTGCCGCGCGACCAGGAAAGTCCAACCGCCTACCTGGGCCTCTAGAGCCCTTCAAGGCCCACGAAAGACCGAAGCCAAGTTGCTGAACCAACCTCCGAGCCCACTGCTCATAAGAGCGCCCACTGAGAAACTGTTTATCTGAAGACCTACCCGCGGGGCGGTAGGACCGGCTGTTGAAGACGCCGACTACCAGAAGCCGCTGTTGGCAACTAAGGAGGAGACCAGCAACTAGCCCTCATAACCGAACGCCTACGCGAGACGTATCAGAGGGTGACCTCGAGTGATGCCTTCTTTTAGACCCGCGGTCAAGAAGAGTCGAGATTTAACGGTGCCGAGAATGCGACCGCTTATTTTATAAGCCTGCTGGGACCGCCCATCCCCGGGCATTGACTGACTGTTGTCAGACCCCCTTCCGGAGAAGGCGGCGGACCGGACCCAGCCCGACTGACTGAATAGTTTACACGAAGTCTCCCACCACACCTGACCTGCTCGCGGTCGACTCCAGCCAGTGTAGGCTGAGACTTCTTTATCGCTTTTATTTAAAATAAGAATAACTTAAGCGATACTGTATCGAGATAATACTACAAAATAATAAAACTGAAAACTATGCTGCTAGTTTGAAGTTTGACTCGACAGGCGAGCGACATCGCCACTGAAGCGCACTCTCGACGCAAGGGGAAAAAAAGGAACTGAGGCGGTTGGGGAGTCACGCCGAGATAGTCATTGCCGTTGCGCAGCTCGGGCTCATGACGCTGCCTCGCGGCGCCATCTCTGACGCCGACTCCCAGCAAAAGTTTGCTCCCAATGGGTCCTAGTGCCTCCGGCGCAGATCCCAATAGTGTGAATGAGTGGTGGAGACTTGTGTGCAGGAAGATCTGGGATTGGCCAGAGAAATGTTAAACTCGAATTTAGATAAGGAAGTAAACACCAAAATCTTCTTTGCTAAACAAAAGGTTTATGAATGGGGGAATAGGTCGGGTCCCCTTTTGGTTTGGCTTATGAAAGGAGGGAAAAGTAGCCATCACATAATTCAAATCAAAGATAAAAAGGGGAGATTGTTCAAGAAAGAAACAGAAATTAGAGACAGAGTTAAAGAGTATTATGAAGGGCTATACCGTGCAGAATGCCAGGGTGAGAGTGTAGAAAGGGAGCAGTTCCTAAAGGACCTTAAAATTCCTAAGCTGAATAATGAACAAACGAAAAAGTGAAGAAGCTAAAATTAGTATAGAGGAAGTCAAGAAAGCAACAGTTCATCTGAAGAATGGCAAGGCTGCTGGCCTGGATGGCTTCAGGGCAGAATATTATAAACTGTTGAAGGAAGAAGTGGCAGGTACACTTTGTAGTATTCTGGAAGAAGCTAGGGGGGACCGAGGGATACCTTGGACATGCTGTCAGGCCCTCATAACAGTCCTCCCCAAGGCTGGTAAAGATATAGAGGAATATGGGTCTTTTAGACCTATTTCTCTCTTGAATCAAGACTGTAAAATTATGACAAAGGTGCTGGCTGGGAGGCTAGAAGAGGTACTTCCCCAATTAGTTAGACCTGAGCAAACGGGTTTTGTAAAAGGGAGGCAGTCCTACCACAACATAAGAAGACTGTTGAATGTCATATGGTGGGGGAAATCAGCATCCAGAGGAGGCTTGTGCTTTGTCTATGGACGCTGAAAAAGCATTTGATAGAACTGAGTGGGCATATTTCTTGCAATGTATGCAGAGATATGGATTAGGGAAGGGATTTGTGAAAATGGTGGGTGCCTTTTATAAAACCCCGATGGCTCAAATACTGGTTAATGGAACTCCACCCCCAGAATTTAGGCTGTACAGAGGAACAAGACAGGGGTGCCCACTGTCACCCTCCTGTCTGCCTTGGCAATACAGCCTTTAGCAATTAAAATTCGCAGTGATGCCGGGGATTGGCAGGGGTAGAGAGGTACTGAGCACCCAGCAGCGGCTCTCCCTCTCTGGGGATGGCTTTACACCTGTCCTGCTGCTATACTGCCATCTTCCGGGTGAATCCAGGCTTGGCAGTGCATACTGGGTCACGTAAGGGAGGGAGGGCAGCATTGGCCGGGAGCCCTGGAGGAGTTGCGTCATTACGCATTCCTCCAGTTGGCTCCCCTAGAGCACCGACGTCTGAGGGGATCAACATCAGAGGGAAAACAGCCCGTCACTCCTAAGTGATGACCCCTCCAATACCAAGGTGCACTGGCAGCCAACACCAAAAGAGCAGACTCTGCTGTAGCACTCACTCCACCGTTGTCAAGGGACGGTAAGGGGGACCTCTCCTCATATCACCTGGGGGGGGTAATCCGGGGGTATTAAGGGCTACTGAGGGAGTGACTACTCTAAGGGGCGGACTCCTGGGTCGAGAGGCCAGAGCAATGTGGTCTGAGGGTTCTGAAAGAGTGGAGTGACGTGGATAGGAAGGTGAGGATAAAAATCAATGTAAAAAAAAAATGAAATTTGCAGAGACCCTAACATAAGGGGAATTCTAGGAAAGCATATTGGGAAACATGCCATCACCCTCTAGGCAGATTATATTTTACTATTCCACACCGAGCCGAAACAGTCAGTCCCCGGGGTACTATCAATAATAGAACAGTTTGCCGTATTCTCTGGATACAAAATCAACATCCAAAAATCGGAGATTATGTTCCGGGGTGGAATAGCAGAAGGAATGAGGCATGGGGTTTAAAGATAGTGCAAAAAACTTTAACATACCTGGGTATGCTGTTCTCTATGAAGAGAACTTTAAGCCACTGTTTAGAGAAACAGTGCAGGATCTAGACAGGTGGAGAGAGTTGCCCATATCCTGGATGGGAAGGATAGAAAAAATTACTCACCTTAGTAATTATGTTTCTTCTAGTGGAGTCTTGGTGGATTCTGACAAATGCAGTTAGGTCCTGCCTTTCAACTGTCCCGGAGAACATAGGGTTAACTTTTCTATGCATGGCATAGAATGTTCATCTCGAGCTCGGTTGAAGCCTCTGCCTATTGTTATTCGAATTGCAACCGACAGATCTTTACGAGCAAAAACTCACTAGTGTTCTGTGGAAACTGTAACATTTTAACTAGCCAACTGGCAGAAATATAATGTTTTGGTTCTCAAAGTAAGACTCAAGTCAGGAAACCCAAAAACAAAACCAATCAAATGAACAACATTCCACCCAAAGAAAAAAGGAGGTGTAAAGGGGGGGCACTCTAGGTGCAACACTGCGCCTGCCCACCCACATCCCAAAAATCTAGGTTCTGAGAGAGGAGGCAGGGGGGAGGTCAGAATGCAGCAAGACTCCACTAGAAGAAACATAATTATTAAGGTGAGTAATTTTTTCTTCAAACAACATGAAGTCTTGCTGTATTCTGACAAATGCAGACTACCAAGCAGTACCTCCATGGAGGCGGGACAGAACCTAATTGGAAACAGGCTCTGAAGTACTGCTGTGCCAAACCGAGCATCACTAATATCCTGGATATCCAGAGAGTAATGCTTGGTAAAAGTATGGACTGTTTTCCAGGTGGCTGCTTGACAAATTTCTAAGAGAGGGATATCCCTGGCAGCAGCCAGGGAAGCAGCTGTACCTCTTGTGGAATGAGCCTTCAAGCCTGAGGGTGGCATTCTACCAAGTTTTTCATAGCAGAATTGTATACAAGAAACAATTCACCTGGCAATAGATCTCTTACTGGCAGGATTGCCCTTCCCAACTTCTCCATAAGTGAAGAACAACTGGAGGGATTCAAACCTGTGACCCTCGGTACGCTCTATGTAGCAGCTAAGGGCTCTTTTAACATCCAAACTGTGTAGCCTCTTCTCTCCCGAGGAAGAATGATCAGTGAAGAAAACAGGGAGAGATATACACTGATTGAGGCAGAAATCTGAAACAACTTTAGGCAAGGACTTTCTGTTAGTTCTAAGGACCACTTTATCTCTGTGGAAAGAGATGAAATCAGATTCCACTGACAAGGCTTGCAATTCACTGATATGTCTGGCAGAAGTAATAGCTACCAAAAACACAGTTTTCAAAGTCAAGTACTTAAGCTCTGCTGAGGACAAAGGCTCAAAAGGGGGTTGCATAAGCTGAGCAATGCAAACATTAAGATCCCAAGCAGGAGCAGGATCCCTAAAGGGGGGAAATGGTGTGAAACAATCCCTTGAAAAACTTACAGAATACAGGATGGGATGACAGAGAGGAAGACTTGCCTACAGACAGGGAAGCAGAAACAGCTGCCAAGTGTACCTTGAGAGTAGCTGGTCTGAGACCTAGGCCATTAAGATGGACCATATAATCCAGAACTGTAGGCAACTCAGCAGAGTCTGGAGAAATATTTTTCTTAGAACACCAAATGCTGAATCTTTTCCATTTGGAGTTGTATGTCTTTCTGGTGGAAGGTTTTCGAGAAGACTTAAGGATATCCAGAACCCCTTGGGAAAGATGCAGAAATGCAAACTCTTAACTCTTCAAGAGCCAAGCCTTGAGATTGAGAGACTGAAGATTCGGGTTCCAAATCCTCCCGAGAGGATGTTAACAGGTTGTAATTCCTGGGAAGAGACAGGGGAAGATGGATTGCTAGGGACAGCAACAAGGGATACCATGGCTGCCTGGCCCAGTCTGGAGCAATCAATCACTTTGCATGGTTGTGACCTTATCTTGACAAGCACTTTGAACAGGAGAGGAAGTGGGGAAAAGCATACACAAAATTCCCTTCCCAGTTCAGGATCAGAGCATCCACGGGGACTGAGCCCAAGACTGGGGGTATGCAACAAAAAAGAAGAAGTTGGTGATTGTCTGGGGCTGCAAAAAGATCTATCTCTGGAGTGCCCCATCTTGAGAAAATCACTTTCAACACCAGAGGATCTAGGACCTATTCGTGATGGCCCTGGAATATTCTGCTTAGTGCATCTGCTAGGACATTGTCCTTCCCTGGGAGGTGAACTGCTATCAGACAGGTCTGCAGGGAATAGGCTAGGGACCACAACTTCATCGCTTCTATGCACAAGGCCGTGGACCGAATGCCTCCTTGCTTGCTGATGTACCACATGGTGGTGGTGTTGTCTGTTCTGACCTGAACCACCTTGTTCTGTACAGATTTGGAAAAAGCTTGCAGTGCCAGAAACACTGCTCTGAGTTCCAAGAGACTGATGTGAAGCAGAGATTCCTGAGGCGACCACAGTCCCTGGGTGGTAAGTTCCCCCAAATGGGCTCCCAGCCCAGCAGGGAAGCATCTGTGGTGAGGACCACTGAATGAGACTGAGTGACAAATGGAACCCCTTGCCTCAAATTGTCCTGATCCTGCCACCATTTCTGGGCTTGGATCAGAGTTCGAGCCACTGGAATTAGTTTGGTAAGGGAATCCTTTCTTTGGGACCAAAAAGCTCTTAAGTGGAACTGAATGTCCCTCATTTGGAATCTTTCGCCCTGGACCACTGCTGTAGAAGCTGCCATGTGGCCCAGTAGCTGAATGAAATGCCTTGCTGGTCGAGACACCTGAAGGCTGAATGAAGAGGCCAGTTCCATGAGGGGTCTTGCCCTTTCCAGGGGGAAGAAGGCTCTTGCTTTTACTGTATCCAGCTCTGCCCCCATGAAGGTGAGGAGCTGCACTGGTTTGAGAACTGACTTTGGTAGGTTGAGAAGAAATCCTAAAGAAGTGAGCACTTGCTGGGTCACTTGCAGGTGTGACTTGGTCTGTAGACTGGCCTACTATGAGCCAGTCGTCCAAGTATGGGAAAATGGAAATCTTTTGTCTTCTTAGGATGGCATCAACTACTGCCAGGCACTTTGTAAAGACCCTTGAAGCTGATGTTAGGCCAAAGGGCATTGCTCTGAACTGATAGTGGCCAGAGGGCAACTTGAACCTGAGGTACTTTCTGTGGGAGCACCGGATGGGAATGTGAAACTAGGCATCTTTGAGGTCCAGGGAGGCTAGCCAGTCCCCTGGCCTGAGAGAGGGAAGGATAATTCCCAGAGTTATCATTTTGAACTTTGGCTTTAAAAGATGTTTGTTCAGGTATCTTAGCTCCAGGATGGGTCGCCACTCTCCTGTCTTTTTGGGGGTTAGGAAGTACCTGGAGTATAATCATTTGCCCCTGTGTAGGGTGGGAACTCTCTCTATAGCTCTGAGAGCTAGGAGTGAAGAAACCTCTGCCTCTAGGGCAAGGGTCTCAGAGATTTGCAGGTGGAAAAGATCTGGCTCTCAGCTTGGAAAATTTTTTGAAGCTGAGAACCAGACCCTGGCTTACTACTTCCAGGACCCACTTGTCTGATGTAACAGACATCCAGTCCTGAAAAAGTAAGCCAGCCTGCCCCTTACTGGGATAGGAGAATTTGACCCGGCAGACCCATCAGGGTGTCTGTTTACACGGGCTTTAGGCTGAGGGGTGATGCAGGCCTGCTCATCCCTTCTGCCTCTCTCTGAAAATCCTCTGTGAAAAAGAAGAGGAGGACTGTGCTTGGTAAAAAGGCCTTTGGAAAGGCCTGCCCCGGCCCCTGGACTGCTGCCTCTGAGGAGTTGCTTGCCTTTCCTTGGCCTGAGCACTCCTGTAAGTGGTCCTGTATTCATCCATTTTCTTCATGTAATTCTCTGTCTGCTCCCCAAACAGAGAATTACCCACTACAGGAAAATCCATGGCCTTAGCCTGGGTATCCTGTGAGAGGCTAGTACATCTGAGCCAAGCCATTCTCCGAAGAGCCACTGATGTAGCCATGACTCTTGATGATACATCACTGGAGTCTACAGCAGCAAGAAACTGAACTTTCGATGCCTCAATCCCATCTGCAGCCACCTGCTCCAGCTCTTTGGCAAGCTGGGGAGGAGCTTGTTTAGCCAGTGCCAGTACAGTGTCCCACCTGGACTGCTGGTACCTGGCTGCATAGACCATATAATTAGCCTGCCTGACTCCTAAGGATGATGCCATGTACTGCTTCTTTGCCATGGCATCAATCTTCCTGGAGTCCTTGTCTGGGGTGGGGTGTGATGCCAAGGGAATGTTTGCCTCATCACAGGCAGCAGCATGTACAACTCCAACATGGCTGCATTGCTGATAAAGGAACTCTGTATCCGAGCCTGAAAGAGTATACCTCTTGTCCATTCTTCTGTCCACAGGAGGTATGGAATTGGGAGACTTAAGTATTTTTTGTGTCTGTTTCCCAAAAGATTTGTGGAGGGGAACAGACAGTCTCCTGGACTCTGGGATGTCCATCATCTCTACATAGTCAGGCTCTTCCTGATCCTCCACTGCCTCCTCCACAGGAAGCTGGAGGGTATCAGCCACCTTTCTGTAAAACATGTAGTGTGAAGGGGACTCAGAAAGCCTAGGAGGAGAAACACCTGAAGGTCTGTCTGGGGAGATGTCCAGGTCAATAGGCACATCCAGACTTTCACCATCACCATAATCATCTTTCAACTCTCCTTCCTCCTCAAACTCCGGTTCATAAAATTCTTCCAGGGTATAATCCGGAACCAGGGGAACCGAATGAACCGAACCCCTGCCAAAAGTTGCCGGTTCAGTCAGAACCGATCGAGGCGATTCCACAATCCGAATCGCTTTGGCTATTTCATCGGTGGTCGGAATATGAGATTCTGGATCCGAACCGGTCAACTTGTCTTTTCTTTTTCTTTTTGTCGGAACTGATTCCGCGGAATCGGCTCTCCTTTTGCCCAAAGAAGTATTGCCCTGGTCAGAGGGCACTCCTTCTGGTTCGGTCAGGACCGAACCGGGCTGGCCATCCGGGTCAGCGGACTTCTCGGCCTCCCTTTCCCTCAGTCTACCTAATCTCTTTTCCAGGGTAGATTTGGGAAAATGTTTGCAAATTTGGCAGTCTGAATCGAGGTGGTCAAACCCCAGACAATAAACACAGGTGGTGTGGGGATCAGCCTTACCAAAGACCTCCCCACACACACTGCAGTGTTGAAACCCAGTGGGCCCGGTTTTTTTCCTTGGGTTTCTCAGACATGACCAACCTAACCAAACTTACCCTTTTTTCGGCAATCCGCCAGGCAAGACTCCCCTATCAGTTCCTGACCGTGTCACAGGTCTTGGAAAAAAACGTACTAAAACCCTTTTTTTTTTTTTTTTTTTTTTTTTAGAACCGATACGGACCGGTAACCACACACTAAAGTAAATACAGGTTACTCACCTGTAACAGGAGTTCTAGGAATGGTATATGTTGTTCATCCACACTGTCTGGCAGGTTCCTTGCCGCTTTAAATCATGCTGGAAGGTCTTCAAGCTGGCTCCTCCCACCCACCCGGGTGGTAAAACTCTCGGCTCCACCCCATGACGCCAGATCTAGCCTGCTTGAAGCCAGGTTGTGCATCGAATCCGGGGAGGCCGGGTGGGTCGTGTGGATGAACAACATATACCATTCCTAGAAAGTACAGTTACGTAAGAACTTACCGTAACAGCAGATCTTCGAGAGAGGCTCTTGCAGTAGGTAATTACATATAGAACTGACGTCGGCAGGCGGCAGGACCCCGCGGAAAAACTTCTAGCTAGCAGTCCTGGCGGACCGCCTCGGTCAGGTGACCGAGGCCAGATGACGTCGGTATAAAGGGCGGTCCCGATGCCTGCCTTCCAGTTCTTTTCGCCACAGGCCCGAAGGCCCAGACGAGAGAAGCGGATATTTCCCTTAATGGAAAAGGAGTTAAAAGCCTAGGGGATGGAGGGTAGAGATATTTATTGCTAGAGCCTCTCTCAAGATCTACTGTTACGGTAAGTTCTTACATAACTGTACTATCTTACTTCGAGAGGGCTCTTGCAGTAGGTAATTACATACAGGACAGAATCCCAAGCAGTCTGGAACAAATGAAAGGCACCGGGAGGAGGAACTACTCCAAGAAGTAGCAAAAAACCCTGCAAACCTCAAGATAGGAGGCCTTGCAAGACAGCTAACCCAAAGTCTGCTCTACGGCGAGAGGCAATGTCCAAACTGTAATGTTTCGTAAAGGTATGGACGGAAGTCCAGGTGGCGGCAGCACAGATGTCTGCCGCAGACACATTCTTGAAACAAGTCAGAGAGGCTGCTACTCCACGAGTGGAGTGACCTTCTGACTTGCTCCAGAAGGGTCTTGTTGTACTGTCATAACAAAAGTAGTGCAATGAGCCAACCACTTGACAGGCATTGCTTGAGACAGCATTGCCTTCCTTTGTGAGCAAAAGAGACGCAACAACTGATCAGTCTTTCTGAGATCCTTCGTCCTATCGGTGTAGTATCTCAGAATCCTGTGGACATCCATGGTATGGAGCAAGTATTCTCCCTGGTTGGAGTACCGTGTGAAAAAAGCAGGTAACTCAATAGACTGATTTAAGGTAGACTCCGCTACCACTTTCGGAAGAAACTTAGGGTTCATGCGAAGAGCTACTCGTTCTTTGTGAAAAATCAGATACGGGACTTTACACATAAGGGCCTGGAGCTCAGAAATTCTGCGAGCAGAAGTAATGGCCACCAAGAAGAGTGTCTTCCACCACGATAAGAACTTCAAGTCTGCGGAAGCCGCAGGCTTAAAAGGAGGAAGGGTAAGTTTCTCGAGAACAAAGTTCAAATCCCAAGGGGGAGCAGGAGTCCGAACAGGGGGCCTGAGATGAAGGACGCCTCTGAGAAAGGTCTTGGATACTTCTATTTGGGCAAAGGCTTTATCAGCAAAAGGAACATGGTAGGCTGAAATAGCAGCCATGTGAACCTTCAAAGAGGAGTGACTGAGACCCAGGTCGAAAAGATGACGCAAATAATCAAGCAGAATGGCCACAGGACAGGAGCAAGTCTCCACGTTCCTGGAGGCAGCCCAAATGGAAAATCTCTTCCATTTCATAGCGTAGGTGGACCTAGTGGAGGGTTTTCTAGCCTCCACCAGAATCTCGGCCACCTTAGGAGAGACACCAAAACGAGATTGGGCTAGGTCTGCAGGAGCCATGCATGAAGTTGAAGAGACTTGAGTCCCGGATGGACCAGGGTCCCCTGATCCTGGGTCAGCAATCCTCGAGATAAAGGAAGAGGAAGAGGAGGAACCACTGAGTATTGTTGTAGAAGAGAGAACCAGATTTACCTGGGCCAGAAAGGAGCAATCAGAATCATTCTGGCTTCTTCCAATGCAAGTTTCTGCAGCACGCAAGGGACCAGAGGAATTGGGGGAAAAGCATAGACGAATCTGTCCTTCCAGCTTAGAGACACAGCGTCGCTCCAGAAAGCATCTCACTCTGAAGCGAGCGAGCAAAAGGTGGGAAGTTTTGCGTTTTGAGAAGAGGCTTAACAGGTCTACCTGTGGAGTCCCCCAAAGCTGGAAAATGCTAGAACCTTTTGGTCCAGTTCCCACTCGTGCGGCAGAGCCGAGGAACGACTTAGCTTATCTGCCAGGATGTTGTCGACTCCTGGAACATGGATCGCCGTGAGGTGAAGGTTGTGAAGCGCTGCCCATTCCCAAACCCTCATTGCTTCCTTGCACAGCGGGTAGGACCCGAGTCCTCCCTGCTTGCTGATGTACCACACCACGCATATGTTGTCCGCTTGACAGCTAGATGACCGGAAGGATGTACTGGTGAAGGGCTTGAGATATATAGACTGCTCGAGTCTTGTTAACACTGATGTAGAGAGCTAGCTCCAATCTGGACCATAAACCCTGGGTTCGGTGAGGACCCAGATGAGCTCCCCAACCTTCGCCTGAGGCGTCCGTGGTCAGAGTCTGGGAGGGGGGAGGATGAAAGAAGGGGACCCCCCGGAACAGGTTCTCTTGAACCATCCACCATTTCAAGTCTCTTGTCATCGGCGAGGAGATCAGCACCAGATGATCTAGGTCGTCTATAAGTTGATCCCACTGAGAGCGGAGAGTCCACCGAGAGATCCTCATGCGGAGTCACGCGCGTAGAACCGTCGGGATGGCAGCCGCCATAAGCCCCAAAAGACGGAGCACCGACCTCGCCGGAACCTTCCTGCGCTCTGAAAGTAGGGAAATCTGGACTGGAGGAGGCCCCCCGTCCGGCAGGAAGGCCTGCACACTGTCGACGAGAGGATTGCCCCGATGAAATGGAGTTCTGGGAAGGGTCCAGATGAGACTTGGAATGGTTGATGGTGATACCAGACCAGTGAAAACCTGCTGGGTGAGGGAGAGAAAATGCAGGAGTTCCTCCTGGACGAGGCCACCAGGAGCCAGTCGTCCAGGTAGGGAAACACCTGAACCCCAAAGTACGTGGGTGGGCCGCTACCACCGCCAGGCATTTGCAAAAACTTGGGGAGCGAGAAAGACCAAAAGGGAGTGCCCGAATTGGCAATGGTCCCCTGAAAGCAAACCGGAGGTATTTTCGTGTGAGGGACAATGGGGATGTGTATGCATCCCATATCCAGTGCACAAGCCATTGGCCCGGCCAAGAAGGCAGTATGGTTTGAAGGAGAGCATCCTGAACTTGTATTCTACATAAAGTTCAGGAGCTGATTGAAAATGGTCTGAGATCTCCCTCTTGTGGTACAAGGAAGAAATGGAATAGTAACCTGTCCCGTGAGGGTGAGGAGGGACGGTTTCTATGGCCTGCTTCATGAGAGAGCAGATATTTCTTCCTGACCAGAGGAAGATGGTCCCTTGAGTAAGAGGACTCAGAAGGGGTGGCGTGAGGTTTTGTAGAAACTCTATAGAGTGCCCTCTCGTATAATCTGAAGCACCCATGAACTGATGTTATCCTCTCCCAACCCGAAGGTGGAGGGAGAACCTCCCTCCCACCAGTTCCTCCGGGAGTCCAGAGGCGGTGGAGAGGAAGGAGTCAGGTGGTGGGCAGCGCTGCAGCTGGGGCACCCGCTGCTTTTGGCGGGCGGGGCCTGGCAGCTGTGGGGCCCGGCGTTTGCGGCCCGCCTCCTTGGGTTTCCATGAGGCCGCTGCTCTGGGCGGGGTGCGACTCAAGCGCTGCAGGGATGGGGACGGTACATGGAATCCAATAGATTTCAGGGCTGCCCCTTCCTGTAAGTCGGTGATGATGTCCTGACATCACTCATCAAAAGCACCGAACCCCTGAAAGTTGCTTCTTGAATTGCTGACTGCACCTGGGACCAAACCTGACACTGGAGCCAGGCGTGACGTCAAGACTTATGGCAAACTGGAGCTCCGCCTGCTGTGTGTCCACTGCATCGTAGGTCGCCCCTCAGAATGTGACGACTGGCCAAACAAGCAGAACAGACAAGGGTCAGCTAACCCTGCTTGATTTGGGAGTCAGGCAAGGAGTCAATCTTAGATTCTGCCTGGGTAAGGACAGCCTTCTGGTAATCCCATATGTGCTACATAGTTAATGGCCCTGATCCCCAGTGTGGAAGAAGCGTAGATCTTCCTTCCATACTGATCCAGAAGGCGTAGATTCCTTATCCGGAGGAGACGAGCCCAAAATGTTTAGGGTGTGCAGACCGCCGTGAGTGGCGCTTAATCACAACTGAGTCTGCACGGGGTGAGAATCTAAAAGTCTACACCTCTTCGGAGCCTGGTATAGCCTGTTGGACTCCGAGGAAGTGGGGCTAAAGTTTGAGGTTGTTTCCAAATAGTGGAAACAAGGAGGGCATGAGGCCTCGATCCAGGGTGGCACTAGAGTAGGGCCGTAAGGGGCAAGTCCAGATGTTCGCCAGTTTAATCCGCTGAGGATCTGGCCTCAGGAACGCCACTGATGTACATTCCTGGATCTTCCTGAGCAACCTGAAGGAAGGATCCTCCGAGGAGACTTGGAGGAGTCCTCGGCCGGGCTTGGATGGAGAGTTTAGGCTTGTCGCCTTTCTTCGGAGCATCCGCCGGAGGAATCTGAGGAGTCCGGAGAGAAGAAGAAGAAGAATTGGAAGCAGAGTAAGACTCTTGACTTGTCTAGGGGGGGAAACGGGTTCCTTAGGGGGAATCCCTGGACGTGTCCTGCCCCTCTGGATCCAGAGGGAAGAGCTCGGGAATCTGGAGGCGGAGAGGGAGTGTGCTGTCTGGGGCGACGGGGCCGTAGGTGGCACTGCCGAAGGCAACTCCTCGACTTCCTTGGTGAGCTGAGCCTGGCTCAGCCCACCAGGAGGCCAGAGTCTCTGGAAGATCCACCGCGTCTAGGGGCGGGAGGAGGGGGGATAGTTGTACAGATTATAACTGTGAAGAGAAGTATCCATAACCCGCCACAGGAATACCTGAGCCAGGTATTGTGGCGCCGGGTACCGCGGTGTAGGATACTGCGATCCGGTAAGCCGGGCGTTGATACGACGGCAGATACCCAGGTACCGGGCGAGCTGCCAGAGCAGACGGCCCAGGAGGAGCTCCCACGGGGCGGATCATTGTAGCTAGCCCTGTGGTGAGGGGCCCGGCGGAGAGGAATATCCCCGCCGGCAGGGGCCCGGCGGGAGAGGAATATCCCCGCCGCGCCAGGGCCGGTGGTTAGGGGCCGCCGCCAGATCCGTTCAATAGGAGGGTCTGACGGCGGAAAAGCATCCTGAGCATCGCCCAGGGACGGAGGAGAAAAGTTCCCGGGGTCAGGCAGGGGGACTCGGGCTCTCCGGACGGCAGCGAACGCTGAGGGGAACCTGGAACAACAGACGATGGAGGGTCTGTCGTAGGCTCTGACGCCCGGCGCAGGAGCCGACGTGCGACTTAGGGGCGGAATCCCGGCGGACACCAGAGGAGCCGGCATCCGACTTAAGGGGTTCCTCGTCTGAGGCGGGCCGAGGGTGGAAGCAGCCCGGTCCGAGGGGACACTGCCGCGCTGCCTGAAGGGTCAGGCGCCTTAGCGGCCTTCTCCCGGCGGATGGCTGGAGGAGCCACGTCCGGCTTATGGAAGGCGCCACGCCAGTAGGGGCCGCTAGCTCGATGCAGTACTGGGGCAGAAGCCTTTTGCCCGGAGGCACCAAGGGCTCGAACGCGAACCCGACAGGCGGCCGACGCCTCCAAAGCCTTGAGGCTGCCGCCGGGCGATCCTCGTAGGGACGTTACTCTTAGCTGCCCGGCCGGAGTTGCTGAGGAGGAGGCCTCTCCCAGTGCCCTTCTTTGTCCCGCTTGTGTCCTTCTGGGAAGGTCGGCGCCTGCCTAGCTTCTTCAGCTCCTCTCCATTGCAGAGCATCTTCTTTAAGGAGATGGGCTTCCAAAGACTGCTGGCGCTGGCTCATGGTGGCCGTTGAAAATGCAGGCAATGCGGGCACTTTTCTGATCGGGGTGGTCGGGGCCTAGCAAAAAGGCAGTGGGAGGACCCCTGTGGAGGCAGTTGTGCGACGACGAGTCGACTTATTTTGAAGGACTGCATAAACCGGCGCTCACCTGACGAAAAATACCAAAATACTGATAACTTTCGTAAAACCAACGAGTAACAGGGCTGAGCACGAACTTCACCGCTGAGAGCTGCAACGAGCTGACAGCGGAAAGAATTGGAAGGCGGGCGTCCGGACCGACCTTTATACCGACGTCTGCCTGACGCTGGTCACCTGACGTGGGCGGCCCGCCAGGGACCGCTAGGCAGAAATTTTTCCATGGGGTCCTGCCACCGCGATGTCAGTCCTATATGTAATTACCTACTGCAAGAGCCCCATCAGGTAAGATCTCCTGTCACAGGTGAGTAACCTGTATTTCTAGGGACATGGATATGTTGTTCATCCACACTGTCTGGCAACCCTAGCAGTTCTCCGGAGGAGGGAGGCAAGGCGCACACCCCTACTTAGGAATAAAGACTGAGAACCGAGGCCCCAAAACCAGCATCCCGGCGTGACTCAAGGTCGATGTGGTAGTGGTGATGAAGGTGTGCTGACTTCCAGGTAGCAGCCCTGCAGATTTCCTGGATAGGACATCCTGGAAGCAGCCACCGATGCAGCGGTATGGCAGGTAGAATGAGTTCTTATCCTCTGGGAGGCCCATGCCCGCCAACCTATAGCAGAGATCTATGCAGGAGGTGACCCACCTGCCTATCGTCCGCTTGGCTGCAGGTCTGCCAGGTGCGGCTTCAGCGTAGGTGACAAACAGCTGGCGAACTTCTCCCGAACTCCAGCTGCCTGCCCTTATAGTAAGCGAGCTTCTAGGGTCCAAAGTATGGAGCCTATATTGCCTCCGAGTGTGATTGGGGAAGAACCCGGCAGAGTCAACACCTGGTTAAGGTGAAACTCCGACACCACCTTTGGAAGGAATTTGGTGGGGCGCAGGACAACCTTGTCCCTGTGGAAGACCAGATAAGGAGACTCGATGGAAAGCACCTGGAGCTCTCCCATCCTTCTTGCTGACATGATAGCCACCAAGAAGTCGGTCTTCCACAACAGGTGAGAGATGTCACACCTGTGCATCGGTTCGAATGGCTTGCCCATGAGCTTAGCCAATACCAGCAGTAGATCCCATGGAGGTGGAGGGTCTCGCACCGGAAGGGATATGTGATCAAGGCCTTTGAAAAGGCACCCGACCACCTTCTCCTGTGCCACTGACTGCTTCCCGGCCCACGCCCGGTAAGCAGAGATGGCTGCCAGGTACACCTTAAGGGTCATTAACCGAAGCCCTTGCTGAGAAAGGGACCACAGGTAGTCTAGGATGCTTGCCAAGGAACAGGAGGAAGGGTCCAGGCCCTTGCCCTGACACCAAATGGAGAATCTCTTCCATTTGAAGGCATAGCATTTTCTGGACGACTCCTTACGGGACGCCTCGTTCCAAGGATGGGATTATCTGAGCCAGAGTGACCATCCTGAAGGTCCGAGACCTTAGGAACCTGTTCAGGTCGTGCAAGTCTAGAATGGGCGCCAGCCCCCATCCGCTTTGGGACCAGGAAGTACCTGGACACAAACCCGGGTCTGGTGAAGGATCCGCCACCTTCCTGATCACCCTTTTCGAGGAGCAGGCGATATCGGCTCGGCAGCCAACAGAGAGGCTGGGACCTCAGAGTCTCCCGAGGGGCGACGGCTCAGAAGGGCGGGCCTGCTCGAACCCAGGGCAGGCCCTTCCCTACCACCTCCAACACCCAGCGGTCCATGGTGATAGCGACCAGGCGGAAAGGAAGTGAGGAGCTGCCTCCATGGGGAACCCAGGGGGGAGTGACGAGGCTGGGGCGACACCCTTCAACCCGTCACTGGGCAAGCTTGGAGGAGGGACCGGCCAAGGGACCTCCTGGGCCTTTTCCTCCCTGCTTCCTGTTAGAGGAAGCCACAGGCTTGGCTTTGGGGTGCCAAGCGCGAGCCTGCTGGCCCTGATGCTGGTGCTGTTGGGCCAGACGTGCCGCAGGCGCAGAAGGGCGAAAGGACTTATGTTGTTGGCGACGGCCCTTGTCCTTCTGGGCAGAGGTAGCCAAGTCCAGAGTGGCATTGGACTTTTCGATCTGCTGGAGGTGACCTTCCACTCCAGGGCCGAAGAGGTCAGTCCCCAAGAAGGGGACATCCGCCAGTTTATGCTGGGTATCCGCTGAGAAGGTGGATATCCTCAGCCATGCTCTGCGGTGCATGGCCACTGCGGCCGCAACTGATCTGGCACAGGAGTCTCCAATGTCCAGAGCCGCTTGGAGCTGCTGTTTTGCCACCGCCCTTCCCTGGTCCTGCACTGCTTGACCGTGGTCTGCAGGTCGCCGGGAGATGAGGGATCACTCATCCAGGGGGCCCATGAGGGCGGGAGAAGTGTGCCATCAGCACGGCCGAGCTGGCCTGGCTGAGGCCAAGGGAGGACGCAGCGTACACCTTGTGCCCGGCATAGTCCAGCTTTTTGGACTCCTTGTCGGGGGGCTTATCCACATCCGTAGCGTTCCCAGAACGCCGGAAAACGCTATCGGTGACCAACCCCTGGGCGGAGGGGTGTTCCGAAAAAACGGACAAAGAGCCGGTAGGGACCGCATACTTCCTGGCCATCCTGGCCAAAGGGGCAGGACAGGAAGCCGGCTGCTGCCATAGCTCCAAGGCTGGGCCAACAATGGCTTCAGCCACCGGAAAGGCCTCTGTGAGAGAATCCCCTCGGTCCAGTATCTCCGTGAGGGGATACTTGGCCCGCTTGGATACGGGCTTGAGCTGCATCCCGGTGGACTCCGAGATGAGCCGAAGCAGACCCATAAAGGATGATGGGGCTCGGCCCATCGACTGGCCCCCCGGAGGATTCCAGGTCAATGGGCCTGAAGAACAGGGAGGAGTTGTCATCGGACTCCGAGGAGTCCGTGAAGAGCTGCCTGGGGCCTGAGCCACCCTCCACCTGCCGAGGACGGTCAGGAGTGAGGGTGACCGACAACCTGTGGGGCAGACCCTGACCCGACCAAAAGTCCTTGGTCGGTGCCCCCGATTTCGGTTGTGGAGGCGGAGGTTCCACCACAATCGGTGGGGCAGCTGGTTTCGGCCGAACAACTGGCCCAGGCTTGGGCACCTCGACTACAGCGAGGGGTTGTTTTGGCCGTTTGGGTGACAGCGATTTGATGGCCAGGGAAGGCGACAGCGTCGGCTTGTTCCCAGACAGAAGTAACTGCTGCCACATTAGGTCCTCGTAGCACCGACACAATTTGTGCCGAAGCCTCTCCTCTTCAGAGGAGGAAGACGAGGATGAGCGGCAGCGCCGCTTACTTTGGTGCAGAGACAGAGACCGACGATGTCGGCGGGATCGGCTGGACTGAGATGAGGTCCGAGACCGAGATCCTCAGTGTTTCCGAGGACGGGTCTGGGAAGGGGCGGGGGACACCCGTTCTTCCCTCGGCTCGGAAGCCTTGACCGGGGACTCCGGCACGGGAGGCACAGGAAAGTCCTCGGTCTCCACCGGGGGAACTGGTGAAGAAGGGCTGTCGGCTTCACCAGTCAACAGCCCATCCGACGGGTCAAGAAAAATCTCGAACGCGTCGACGGGTGTCTCGGCCGGCTGACCTGACGGGGACACCGTGAAGCCAGCGGCCTCAGCCGCAACCTCGACCGAAGTCGAGTGTCGACTGTCCAGGGAAGGGGACCTCTCCCGCTCCCACGAACGCCGACGGTGGGACTTAAGGATTAAGGTGAAAATCAGGCACCAACTCAGGGAGGAATTTCCTGTTTGTTCACAGGACTACCTTATCCCTATGAAAGGAAATGTAGTCTCAATCTGTACACAGGGTCTGTAATTCACTGATCCTTCTGGCTGAAGTGATGGCTATTAAGAAGACAGTTTTCCAAGTAACATACTTGAGCTCTGCTGATGACATGGGCTCAAAGAGTGGTTGCATCAGCTGACCAATACAGATGTTAAGATCCCACCCTGGGGTGGGCTCTCTGTGAGAAGGATCCAGGTGAAGAAGTCCTTTAAAGAATTTCTTGAACACCAGCTCAGAAGCCAAGGAGGGCTTTCTGCCAACCAAAAGGTAGGCCGAAACTGCTGCTAAGTGAACTTTTAATGATGAGAGCTTAAGACCAAGTGAATGGAGCTGTACCAAGTAATCCAGTACCAGGGGTACACCTGCCTGGGTACTAACCACATCTTGTTGCTGGCACCAGCAAAAAAATCTCTTTCACGTAGAGGAATAGGTTAACTGTGTGGAGGGTTTTCTGGAGCTCCTAGGATCCTGGAGTACCCTCTCTGAAAACCCTAGGTTGGCAAATTCTACTTCATTAAGAACCAGGCCTTGAGTGTGAGAGATTGCATGTTGGGATAGAGAATTCGGCCCTGTGAGGCAGTGAGGAGATTGTGCCTGCAGGGTAGGGCTATCGGCTTGCTGACAGACAGAAGTAGAAGCAGGGAGTACCATGATTGCTTGGCGCAAGCTGGGGCTATGTGGATCATGGTTGCTGACTGAGACCGGAGTTTGTTCAAAACTCTTGAGCAGTAGAGGGAAAGGAGGAAATGCATACAGAAATGTCCCTGTCCAATCCAACAGCAGTGCATCCATTGGTACTATGCCCACTGTGGGAGGCCTGCAACAGTACTGTGGCAGCTAGTGATTGTCTGGATGAGCAAAGAGGTCCACCTCTGGGGTACCCCACCTTCTGAACACTGTTAGAAGCACCTGTCTGTTCAGAGTCCATTTGTGATGGTTCTGACTGATTCTGCTCAATGCACCTGCTAGGGTGTTGTCCCTCCCTGGCAGGTACACAGCTATGAGGGACAGATTTAGGGAGTAGGCCAGCTTCCATATTAACATGGCTTCTGTGCACAGTGGGGAAGACTGTGTCCCCCTTGCTTATGTAGTACATTGTGGTGGTATTGTCTGTTCTGAATTGTTCCACCTTGTTTGCAAGTTCTGAAGCAAAGGACTGGATCCCCAAGTGCACTGCTCTGAGCTCCAGCAGATTTATGTGAAGGAGGGTCTCTTTTCTGCACCAGGTGCCATGAGCTGTACGGTCCCCTGTATGTGCTCCCCACCCTAGGAGGGAAGCATCTGTGGTCAGGACCTTTGAGGGGAGCTATTGCAAGAAAGGGACGCCCTGTCTTATGTTTTCCCTGTCCTGCCACCACTGCAGAGCCAGAAGCAAAACCTGGTGACTGGTACCAGAGCAGACAACTGGCACTTTCTTTGTGACCAATAAGATCCGAGATGAAACTGAATGTCCCTCATTTGAAATCTGGCTCCTGGTACCACTACTGTGGATGCAGCCATGTGTCCTAACAGCTGGAGAAAATGCCTTGCTGGCCAGGGGCAGGATAACTGGAAGGAGCTGGCCAGCTGAACCAGAGTATCCACCCTTGCTGGTGGAAGGAAGGCTTTTCCCTTCAATGTGTCCAGCTCTGCTCCTATGAAGTCCAGAAGCTGGACTGGGACCAGGACTGACTTCTTGGGATTTGGAAGGAGCCCTAGGGACTGAAGGAGGCTTTGAGCTTGAGCTAGGGCATCCAGCTTTTTTTTTTTTTTTGGGGTCGGACCCACCAGCAGCCAGTCGTCCAGATAGGGAAAGACTGTGACAGCCTGCTTCCTTAGATGTGCCACTACCACGGCCATGCAGTTGGTAAATACTCTTGGAGCTGAAGAGAGGTCAAAGGTTATTGCTCTGAACTGATAATGGCCTGATTTGAGCCTGAACCTGAGGAATTTTCTATGTGATTGCCTGATGGGAATATGAAAATAGGCATCCTTTAACTCTAGTGAGGCTAGCCAATCCCCTTGCCTGAGTGAAGGCAGAATGGTGGCCAGAGTGACCATCTTGAATTTTGGTTCTGTCAGACATCTGTTTAGTTGTCTGAGATCCAGAATGCGTTGCCACTCCCCTGTCTTTTTTACTGTTAGGAAATACCTTGAGTAGAACCCTTTCCCCCGGTGTAGGGGTGAAACTGGTTCTACTGCCTTGTCCAGTAACAACTTCTGTGCCTCCTCCTCCTCCTCCAGTAGCTGGGATTCTGCTGAGGATAGAGGACTGAAGACCCTTGGCCTCAGTTTGGGCAAGGCCTTGAAGCTGAGGGGGAGGCCTCAGCCCACTACCTCCAGGATCCACTTGTCTGTAGTTATAGACTGCCAGGCCTGGAGGTAGTGGGTAAGCCTGCCCCCTACAGGAAGAGGGGAGGTGACCCTGACAGATACTTCAGGGGTTCTGATTCACCTGTGGGGTAGGCTGAGGGCTTGGACCCGCTCTGCCAGTACCCCTCCTACCCCTGCCCCTGAAATGGCCCCTCTGGGGTTGGTAGGTCGGAAGGGCCTGGGTCTGGATGAAGGGCCTATAGTAAGGTTGTGCTCTACCAGCCCTGGGCTGTTGTTTCTGAGGAGTAGCTGCCTTTTCTTTGGCTGCTGCACTCCTGTAAGCCACTTTGTATTCATCCATCTTTTTCATATAGGTCTCAGTCTGCTGGCCGAAGAGGGATGAAGGGTCACAGGGTAAATCCAAGGATTCTGACTGAGTGTCCTGGGATAAATTAGTGGTTCTCAACCATGCAAATCTCCTGAGAGAAATGGAATTAGTCATAAGCCTGGCTGTGGTGTCACTGGCATCCACAGCCATTCTAAACTGAAACTTTGATGCCTCAACACCCGTTTTTACAGCCTCTGCCAAATCAGTTGTCATAGGCTCAGGGCGGGATTTTGCAATTTCAGAAATTGTACCCCAAAGACTTTTCTGAAATCTGGCCACATAAGCTATATAAGTGGCTTGTTGAATAGCTAGAGAAGAACCCAGACAAGGTTTTCTGGCTACAGGGTCCATTTTTCTAGAGTCCTTATTAGGGGGATGGGATGCCAGAGGTATGCCAGCCTTATCACAGGCTGCAGCCTGTACAAATCCATCATGACTGGGGTGTCCGAACAAAAATTCTGCACCAGACTTGGCTACACAGTACTTCCGATCCACTTTCTTGTCAACTGGAGGAATTGAAGTAGGTGTTTACAGAACCTTAAAAACATGTTTCTTTAGAGTTTTATGGATGGGGAAAAGCAACTTCTTTGCTGGAGCCACATCCATCATTTCCACAAAATCAGCCTCCTCCTCCTCCTCCTCATCTGTTGTCTCCTGAGTAGGGAGGTCTAAAGTCTGTGCCACTTGTTGCATAAAAGCAAACAGGGAGGTAAAGTCCTCAGATCCCTTATCAGGGGAATCAGAATGAAGAGGGTCAGAAGAATCCTCCGGTTCTACCGGTTCTCCATAGTCCTTTTCTTCCTCCCCATAATCCATGTCCCTCTCCTCCTCTATGTATTCAGAACCAGGATCCAGGGGACCGGTAACAGGAAAAGAACCTGGGGGCACAACCACAGGAAATTTAACCAAGGACTGTGGAACCTGAGTCAGAGGAGACTGGAGGGATTGAACAATCCGAATAGTTTTAGCTATCTCCTTCGTGGTAGGAACCAACTATTTCACCGGTTGTGGTTCTGTGCATTTTTCCTTTTTCTTGCCCGCGGTTGCCAGTTCAGTGGCCTGTTCAGCGGTGCGTTTCTTTGACTCTGAACCTATACCCTGGTCAGGACTTCCGGTGACGTCACGCTCCTGATGCCAGCCTGAATTAGGAGGCTCCTTCCATAGCCGGCAAAACCTCCGCTTGTACCTCTAAACAGTGGAAAATATTGCAGACACCCCGGAGGTGTAATAATGTCAGGCGAGGGAGAAAGTCTAAAACCCCTGCAGCCGCCCAGTGGCGCAGAGGGTTGAGGCGCTGGCGCCTTACTCATCCCACGCCACCCGGTTCGGGAACGGACTCAGGTCGCCAGGGGCTGGCAGGGGGGTGAGAAGATCGCAGCCGCCTGTAGGGCTGCTCTCCTCTCCGGGTGGGTAGTGGGTCTTGTCACAGCAGCGGCCCTGATGGAGACCAGGAGCACTGCTGATGCATGCAAGCGTGGGAACCAGAAAGCGGAAATACCGCCACAGCAACCGGATGACGGCTGCCCGGCGCTCCAAGGCCATCATGGGTCCCTCCAGCCCCCACCTCAGCAGCATCCCCAGGGCTAAAGTAGGAGCGCTGGCCTCCTTGGCTGGTGCCTTCTCTCTCGAGGAGGAGGACCCATCCGGCGAGGTTACGCGAGTCACCCTGGGATCAGCTGCGATGTGGGGAGACTCGCGAGGCCGGATGGGTCGGGGTCAGCCACTGGCAGCCTGAAGGAGTGGCTGCCGTGGGGCACGTAGGGGAGCAAAAAAAAAAAAACCCTGCAGTGCCCGATGATGGCGGATTATCGGATTCTGGCAGTGAAGCTTCACAGGTCTCTTCAGCCTCGCGGCAGAGCGCAGGCAGACCCGACCAGCCCCCCCTAACTACACTGCAGCGCCAGATGACCCTGGTACTTGCGGAACTCAGTGATTTCCGCAACGAGTTCAGATCCACCACTACTGCCCTTAGAACAGACATCGGGAAGCTCGAGAAGTGACAGAAGCAACTTGAACAGCATGCAACAGAATCGGATTCCAGAATTGACAGGATAGAATGGGCCATTGCACAATTAAACCAGAATCTACAGGCCTTGCAGGAGCAGGCTGAAGATGCAGAGAGTCGTAGCCGGCGCAACAATATCCGCATCTCGGGGATTCCAGAGGGAGAAGAGAGCACCGATCCCCATAAATTTGTGCGCCTTTTGCTGCGGCAGGTCCTGGATATCCCAAATGAAGCTTCTCTGGAATTTGAGAGGGTTCACTGCACACTGGGTCCCAAGCCCCCGGATGTTAGGCCTCCGCACCATGCTGGTTCGCTTTTCCCGATTTGAAGAAAAGGAGCTAATACCCCACACAGCCTGGAAAAAAGGGCAGGTTAGCTATAAAGGTCAGTGGCTGTTTTTTGAGAATGACTTTGCACCTGAGGTGATGGCCAGACGTAAGGCTTATATTCTGATCTTAAAGGCTCTGAAAAAGGCTGGCCTGCGCTTTCGGACCCCCTACCCAGCTAAATTGATAGTTTTCCACCCTGATGGGCAGCTCACCTACAGCTCGGCTGAAGAGGCTATGGAAGGCCTTCAAAAGCATGAAGTCGAAATACAGAGACTGGCTGGTCGCACCTCAAGAGGTACGCTTGCAGCAAAGTTATCCCAGCAGGCCTGGCAGTCTGGACAGCGAGAGGTTAGGAAGCATCAAGGGATAGAGGCAATTCGCAAGATCGTCGATTCCCTGCTAGAGCAGACCCAAGGAAACACCTGACTGCCCAACCGGTTGTGCAGAATAAATCTGGGGACCCATTGACTCTTGCAATGGAACTAGGGGAAATGGAATCGCAGAGCCTATTCCTGGAACTTAATCTTTGGGAGAGCTGGGACACTGCTTTACAAACACTCTGGACACTTATATGGCTACTACTGCACTTCTTTCTCAACGTGTTCTTGATTACTAATTGTCCAGATAAGTCCTGTTTACTAATCATTTGTTCCTGCAGCTTGTCTGTTACTACCAACATTGCTTTTGCTTGTCTGGGCCTGTTAAACTAACACATTTTCTCCTTTTGTGTGGTTCCTCTTCCCCTCCCTCCCCTTTTCTCTTTTATTTTATTTATGCAGGTAAACCTGATTTCGACCTCTGTGGAGTGGCGTGCAGAGCGGAAGAGGGTAGGAAAAACCTTTTGTTAGTCTGTCCCTGCCTAGCTCCACGCTGTGGAACAACAAGTTGCTCACTGGAGCTCTAGATGGTCCCCCCCCCCGGAGGATTATAGCTGCAATTTTTCTTTTCCGCCGCAGTCCTGATTATTATTGAAGCGATGGCTAGGCTTTGTGTTAACGTTGGGTCCGTTGAGATGGCGCGAGGGGGGGGGTTGGCTTTAGGGCTGGCTACCTAAACTAAGATTCAGACTAGACGGCTGTGTGGTAGCACATGAGTCGCTCCATTGGGATTTGGCATTGGACTGATCCTGCAGATAACTGGGGTACTGACTGATTTTGACACCACGGACGGCGTAGTAGCATATAGGCTGCATCTCCTGTGGGTGATTTTAACCTGCTAAGACGGATGCTGAGCCTGGCTCCCCCCGCCCCCCCCAATATTCGGACCTAATGGTTGAAGCCTGGTTTTCTTTTTCATTTTGGACTGATTAATTGCCCACTTCCGGGATTGGGGACTGGGGGGGATTGCAGTCTGGCCTCTGGAGACTCATGCAATTCCCAGACAAATAATAGTAATAGCCCTTTGAGGTATTTGGGGGGCTTGTCCTTACTCCCAGATAAAGGCCCCACCATGTTTATTCCCATGTTTTCTCCCCATGGCGTTACACACTTTTCCAGGCAGCTAATTGGCAGGAGTGTGAGTAGCCAACATCCCTTTCCCCTACACCTTTTTAGGCATTAGAAGTGCCTAGGGGTATCTCTGCTTTGAGACACCCCCTTCCCATAGTGAGGATTCCTCGCTTTCAGGAGCTTGGAAAGCTCTCAGATACTGGAAGTACTTGTATATTATTCTTGTTCTTGCTTGTTAATTGTTAGCAGAATAAGTTGTAGCCCTGTTGGTTTTATCTTAGTTCATATTTTACTATTCCACCTACTTACTGTCCGAAACGAATGGTTGCTGTTTTAACCTTTTTGACACTGTATGTAAGTTGCCAGTTTAAAGGTAACCAGTTGTCAGATGTAAAATGTACGGTTATTTTTGGATAAATTAACTGCAACAGCTATACATTTATAGAATTTTGATTGTGTCTACTTGACTATAATATGTATGTAGCAAAGAAACTGCATGGGGGGGCTCCCTGGGATCCATGCAGCGCACTATCTCTAAACTCATATATGCCCCAAACCCCACTATGGAGGAGACTCCCTTGAGATTATTGTCCTGGAATGTCAATGGACTCTCCTCCCCAGTTAAGCGACCCAGGGTCCTCTCGCAGATTAAAAAATGTAAAGCTGACCTCGTTTATTTACAGGAAACCCACTTAAGTAATGCAGAGCACATTAAATTGGGGTGGATTTCGAAGGGTGAGGTGTATAGCTCCGCCTTTAGAGGTGGGAGGAGGAGGGGAGTGGCAATAATAATCCCACAGTGCACTCCTTGGCAGCTGCAAGCCAAGTGGATAGACACTTTTGGTCGGTTAGTATTTCTTCGAGGACTAATAGCAGAGACAGAGGTTACCTTGGCAAATGCTTATTTTCCACCAGACTCACCAGTGAATGAGATTAAGGGCCTGCTAGATAAAAATCACACAATTCACTAAAGGCATATTGTTACTTGCAGGGGATTTTAATATCCTACCTAACCCTGAGCGAGACTCCTCGAGTCTTAATACCCCCAGGAAAACTCCGCAGCAGAGGTTCTTAAGTAGATTTCTGACCGAGGTGGGCTGGACTGATACCTGGCGCCATTTACATCCTCACACCAGTAACTACACACACTATTCGGCAGTTCATCACACATATTCTAGAACTGATCTTTGCTTCACCCAAATAGAATACCTGGACTTAGTGGTGGACACCCAAATTGGGGACATCTTCCTATCAGACCATGCACATATAACCAGTACACGGAAGCTAGGAGTACAGAAGAGAACTACACAGTGGCGATTAAATCCCTTCCATCTAAAGTCTAAACAGTTTAAGGAATACCTAGTGGACAAGTTAACTGAGATACTTGCAGATAACTCTAGATCGGAGACTTCCCCAAGTATGCTCTGGGACACAATAAAAACGGTCTTGCGTGGACACCTCATCAAATACACATCTATACAGGCGAAATCCCACAGACAACATAAAGCCAGGTTGGAGGAAACCCTTCATTTCCTGCAAACTGCGAATAAACAAGGCGACAGCTCTGTGCTCCCGCAACTTAGACAGGTCAAGCAAGACCTGGATAGGTTGGCTCTGCAACAGACAGAAATTGCCTTAACCTTCCTCCGACAGTGGCACTATGAGGTGGGACCCAGGGCCGCTAGGCTTTTGGCCTACCAAATCAGGAAGCAGAGGAAGGCTGCTGCTATTACCACCATCCGTCATCCAGTAGATGGTAGACCCCTGAATAAACTCAATGATATAGCAGACGCATTCAATACATGTTATTCAGCCCTCTACACCCCAGAGCACCCCGTAGCTCTGGAAAAGATAAAAGAGTTTCTGCAACCCCTTATCCTTCCAAGAATTTCTCCGGAACAGGGTGAACAGCTGCTTAGCCCTATCACGATGCAGGAAATGGTCGACGCCCTAGCTCGGGCCAAGACCGTGAAAGCACCAGGACCTGACGGCTATGGAGCTGAATTTTATAAAGCCACGAAAGAACAACTCCTGCCTACCCTCCTTAGTGTCTTTAATTCGGTACTTGAGGGAGACCCTCCTCCTCCCACCTGGGCTTACGCTACAATCTCTTGTCATCCCCAAGCCTGGCAAAAAAACCCAACTCTGTGAGTCATACCGGCCGATACTGGTCTTAAATTCAGACTATAAACTATTTATGGGGATAATTGCCCGCAGGTTAGAAACTCTGCTACCGCAAATAGTCCACAGAGACCAAACTGAGTTTGTTGGAGGACGTACAACTACAGATAATATTAAGAAGACTTATCATATAATACGCAAGATGTACACCTGTGATTACCCTGCAGCCCTAGTAAGCCTAGATGCAGAAAAGGCTTTTGACAGGGCACTTTGGCCATTTTTATATTCAGTTATGGAGGGTGTGGGGCTACCTCAGCTATTAATCCAGGTAATTACAAACATTTATGCAGCCCCGAGGGCGTGGGTTCGGGTCTCAGGGCACCACTCAAGATGTTTTCCTCTCTATAGAGGCACCAAGCAGGGATGCCCTTTATCTCCTCTCCTTTTTGCCCTATTTATGGAGCCCTTAGCACAACTCGTCAGGCAGTCTCAGGACTTACAGGGGGTTGAGGTGGGGGGAGAGGAGCACCGTACAGCACTTTATGCGGACGATGTTCTCCTGTACCTCCGGAACCCAGCGATTACACTCCCGAAAGTTAATGAGCTATTAGAAGCTTTTGGGCAGGTCTCGGATTATAAAGTAAATATCTCGAAAACCGAGATCTTGACCTTTCAATATTCCCCTGACCGGGATATACGGGAGCAATTTCCCTGTAAATGGGACGTGGGGAAGATAAAATACTTAAGGATAAGTTTAACTAGAGATTTGCCGGGCGCCTACAAGCAGAACTACGTTCCCTTTATCGCTCATCTTAAAGAGGATTTGGCTAGCTGGAGTACACTCCCACTGAGCCTCGCCAGGAAAATAGATATCATTAGAATGGTGACTTTGCCCAGAGCCCTTTATCTTTTTAATAATATTCCTATTACTCTACCGCGCTCTGTGTTCCTAGATTGGGAGAGGGCAATTTCTCATTTTATTTGGGCAGGCCGTAGGCCGAGAGTTAGGCTGAAACTCCTTACTAAACAGAGAGGACTGGGTGGGCTATCCCTCCCAGACCTCTATCGGTACTACCAAGCTGCGCATCTGTCGCATGTTATGGCTAGGCAGCTATCAGAAAACGAACCGCACTGGGCAGAATTGGAGCAGGCAATCATCCCAGACTCGGAACATTTAGCCATACTCTACTGCGGGAATGAATTCCCGGCTGTAAGCTTAAATTTAACCTCGGAGCTGCAGCACAGGGTGACAGCTTGGAATCAGATTAAGAGGCAATTTTCGATTTCCCCTTTTATACCATTAGTATACCCATTAGCTGTACTCCCAGACTTTCAACCCGGAAAAATGGACCATGCCTACCGACAGTGGAGCAGATACGGCCTGAATTACCTGTTTCAAATTACAACTGGAGGGGTACTGTGGTCGTTCCGGGAAGTACAGACAAAATTCAACCTACCCAGCACACACCATTATAGGTATTTACAATTAAGACATTACTATGAGGCATTACCCTCTGAGGTACGAAGTCCTGAACACTGGCCTCCCTTGATTGCTAAGCTGCAGTCTTTATTTACCTCTCCAAATCAGAGTCATCTGATATCTGCCTTCTACCAAGCATTGATGTCAAACCCCTTGGCAAATCTTATAGATATCCGAGAGAAATGGCAGCAGAAGCTGGGCCCACACATACAAACATACAAAATTTGCCAGCAGATAAAGGCCTAGAGGTCTATCAAGTCTGTTCGAATGTGCAGCTAGCACCCCTTATTCTGCAGCTGCCCCTCCCTTCCACCCTTCCCCTTCATTAACCCTCCCCCTTGTCCTGTCCCATCCTCATTTGAAGCAGTCCACTGTTCTACTGCATACCACTTCAGCAGGTAACGATTCCACCCAGCCACCACCCTCTCTGTAAAAGTGTCTCCTCATCTCCTCCTGAACCTTCCTCGCCCAGTCTCATATCATGGCCCTGGTGGCCCTCCCTCCTTACTTTGAACAGCCCTCTGTACCGGCCTTGTTTATTCCTGTCATGTATTTAAAGGTTTCAATCATGTCACCCCTGTCTCTCCTCTCCTCCAGTGAGTACATGTTCAACTCCTTCAACCTCCTCTCGTATGATAAGTCCCCCAGCCCTTTGATCACACAGAGGATAAACAGTGGGAACAGGCGTGCCGACATGTGTCACGCACATCTAGTTCACACCAATGGCGGGAATTTGCATGGAAATTCCTGATCCGTTATTTCAACACCCCTGAGGTCACAAGTCACTACACCCCTGGGCATTCTGCCTCCTGCTGGCGTAAATGTGGTGAAGGTAAGGCCCACCTCACACATGTAATGTATACTTGCCCTAAGTTGGAACCACTTATTCGTTCATTACAGTCAGAGCTCCAAGAAATATTTGATAGGCCCTTCCAATTAACCCCGCAGGTATTTATTTTGTTAATGCTCCCTGGAGGCATTAGGGACCAGGACACCCGTTACCTTTTAGCTATTTTGCTATCAGCAGGGAAAAAGGCCATCACTAAAATGTGGTTGTCCCTTAAGACCCCAACTGTGCGGGATTGGTGGACCATTACCAAGCAAACCAACCAGCTGGAAAAAATAACATATAGTTTAAATGATAGGAAGGAAAGATTTAGATCCCGATGGAATAGAAGGCTTTTGTACTATATGCTTAAGGATACAACTTTTGTACCATAAGGTAACTCCCCCCCCTTCTCCTCTCTTCTCCCTCCCCTCCCCGCATTTGCTGTGGAAGACTGGTTTGCGTGGATTCCGGGCGGCCTCTCTTGTTCTTCCAGGTTTGGGTGCCCTGGAGCTGATTAAAAACAATAGTGCATTTGTTGTTTATTACATATATTTGAACTCCCATTGTTCTGTCTGACACCCAGGACCTTGCTGAACAGCTCTTTAAGAAGTGAAGCAAGTCTGAAGTTGGGGTCCTTCTGAATTCTCTGGGCCCTTCATGGACAATGAACTCTAGTCATCCTGGTATTAACCCTTAAGAATTTTTCCTTTGAACACTCAGTGTACTGTGACCAGAAGGACTTCTATAAGTACATTTTCTTGATTCTTTTGCTCCTATTGCTTGGACACAATCGATTGTAAGTAAAAATGAAATAAAGATGAAAATAAAAAAAAAAAGAAAAGAACCTATACCCTGGACAGAGCGTGTTTCTCCCGGTTCGGCAGCATTTTTAGACTTAGTGGGGTTGTCTGTAACTGGGTCAGCGGTTGTTTCAGACATTTTTACCTTCAGTTGGTTCAACTGCCTGTCAAGCGTGGACTGAGGAAAATTTTTTACAAATTTCACAATCTGTCTCTAAGTGGTTAAACTGAGACAGAGAACACACATCAAATGTGGATCAGCTTTAGCAAATGCTTCCCCGCACTCGGTACAGTGTTGGAAACCAGTCGGGCCAGTTCTTTTCTTAGGTGTCTGAGACATGGCCAACTACCCCAAAGGAATAACTCTTTTTCTTTTGGGGGGGGGGGTCAGTTTAAGGACCAGAGAATGAACCAGGGTTTAGCCCAGTAACGTCCCCACAAAGAGAAATTTAAATCAAGAAAAATACTTACAAGAAAATATATTGATTCCTGACCGGAGAACTGGACAGAAACCGAGGACTTACCTAACTCTTTCTATCTATACTAGTTTACCTTGTGAACCAGAGACAGCAGTTTAAAAATTCGAACTAAAAGAGGTTGTAAAACCAAGAAAAATAAACATGATTTTGGAAAAGATGCAGAGGCATCTGACTTGTCAAGCGGAGTGAAGAATCTAACGGTTGATAAATTGTTTACCAGGGATGGTGGTTTGAAAACAGAGATAGCATTCTCTCATCTGCAGAGGTTCTATTAAACTTTTCAGCTCCGGGGCAATGCTATGGTGGTACAATACTGCATATGTCAGAATACAGTAAAATTTCCTGGGGTTAGAAGTTTTATATATCGCTGCTGCTGCTGAGAAGCGTAATTTGAATTTTACTGCTGCTTATTTCAAATCTGCTGGCTCACTAATTGACTCTCCTTACCACACGTTTTGTCACCGTGGCAACAGTATACTTTCTCATTAGCTCCCTACACTCTGCTGCTGTGCCACGTCCACTCCCCCGATTGGTAGTGGCAGCCCAGTCGGAGGGGCTGAGGAGCTTAAATTCAGAAGCCTGCTAAATACGGCGGCGTTTATAGCGGCAGCTTCAGCAGCGAAGCGCGGCAAAGTGCACCGGAGTCAGAGGGAGTCCAAGGAGGACGTGGGCAGGAAAGGCTGCAGAATTATTTTATTTGTGTTGTGCTTAAATAGTGTAATAGGATGTCTATAAGGCTTAGTATCTGGGTAATAATGTTGGGCAGTTTGTGTGTATTATGTGATATGGGATGTACATCTGGTGGTTTAACTGGAGATCAAATGAAATATAATCAAACTGAGTTTAATATCTCCACTGTTGGTTCGTGGGGAGGGCAGAACTGATGCATTTTGTTTGTTGCATGCTGAAAAATCTACATTACGTGTCATAGGATTTATTCTTATTTTGTTTACTACACCATTATGTGTGGGGGGTTTGGCATGCATTTGGTCATGTAGGAAAGTCATAATTGTCATGTTATTACTTGTACTATCAGGAGATATTGAAACTAACCCTGGTCCGCAAAGTTCCACACCCAAGTTAAATTCCAGTCATCCACCTGCCTGGTTTGATGCCCATGGGTTTAAAATCTTACATGTGAATGCTAGACGTTTGCTACCTAAAGTAGCAAACACAGAGGCCCTTATGTCTTTTTACAAACCTGACATGGCTATAATATCTGAATCATGGTTAAAGCCCTCTATTTCTGATGCCACATGTTTGCTTCCTGGGTATAAATTAATTAACGCAGACTGAAAATGTAAAAAGAAATGCAAAGGGGTGGCGGTGTTTTATCTAGAGCATTTAGAAGTCTCTATATTGTTTACTAGTCAGAATACTGAGTTGCATGATGACTGGATGGTACTGAGCCTGCTTTTGGGAGGCTCTAAGCATGTGGCCACTGGCTGCCTTTATAACCCCCCCTCCCGAAATTGTTTCTTCATGTTTACTGAATTGAGATTTTATTCTGCTTGGTGACATTAACTTAGATTGTCTCAAGAATGATATTCAAGGATATGAGAATCTTTTGAATTTATTTAGTTTATTTTAACTTATAAATCAACCTACCAGACTAAACTTATTATCAGAGAATCACTCCATACTGGATTGGGTAGTTACCAATAAGATTAACATAGTATCACACTCTGATGTTTTGGGTGACTCAGTAAGTGACCATCAAGCCACTTATGGTATCCTTAATTTTAAATGATCCAGGATACTATCTCTGACTATTCAGTTCCGAAATTTTAAAAAGTTTCGGAATGAAATTCTGAGGCATGAATTAATGAATGTTGATTGGTCATTTATTGAGGCCATTTCAGACACTGACTGTGCAGTAGACTTTTTTTGCCAGCATCTATTGGCCATACAGGAAAAACTGTTTCCACTACGTACACTACAAGTAAGGGGGTCTGAAAACAGATGGTTCACTAAGAACCTTACGAACTTGATTAAACGGGTTACTGTTGCCTGGATGGCATACAAACAGTCCCCAACTCCTACTCTGTTAGAAGCTTACAGGTCATCTCGGAACTTAGTGAGTCATAGGATAAAACAAGCCAAAATTAATTATTTTAGAAATAAATTGGAGGCTGTATCTTTAGATCCCAAGGGTTTTTGGGACACTGTTAATGTCACAAACCCACTCAGCAGGTCAGCCTTCTACTCCCAAAGTGCCAACCTCTGAGCGTAGTCTTGTGAACAGTTAACAGAAACAGGGTAACCCTCCTGTCTGTTTTGTGGGTTCAAATCAACCTTTGGTCTCAGTTCTGGAGGGACTGAAACTGTGACCCTCTTGCTAGCGTACCCAATGCACAGGCTTAGATAAATCTGTCTTCGGGGGGCCATATATCTTTGCCTACGGGCACCTAACCAGGTGTACAAAATTAACCCTTAAAAACTCTAATAAAGACCTCAGATTACTCTTACCTTTTTCCAGTTTGGTATCACCAGTCAAGCTTATGCACACTGTCTGCTTTAACCATATATTCTCCACTTGTTAAAGAAAGAAATTCAAAAACAGATCAAGTAGGCTCTAAAATAGAGTTTTACTAAAATAGATAAATATGTAAAACATAAAATACAGAACTATATATCACATGAACCATACAATCTTTTAAAAGAACAATTTTTAACAGTGCAATTCCTATTACAGTACTTAGATTTGTCTCTCTCTCTCTAAATACCTGCTTAAAGTGCTCAAAGATGTTTCTTTGTCAGAGTGTAGATAAAAAGTGTCTCTGAAGAAAAACAGAATCTGTTTAAAAAACTGTCTTTGCCAATCCCTTTGTGTGAGGTCACCTAGCTCCTCCTCTGTTTATGAAAAATCATACACCCAGGATATTTTATCATCTTAGAAGGTACGATAATTAAGGTTACATCAGCAGAAACTCCCTTTCCCATGTGACTTCCCCAATCAAGTCTGTAAATTTCCTTTCATCTATAAGCAGTATCCTCTCTCACACAGACATCAAAGCATTTCTGATTTCGCACCAGTGTGCCAAACCTGGTTTCCTCTTTGAAATGTCATAAAATGGATACTGATTTCCCTCGTAGCAGTTAAAGCTATATTTAACTTAGAAAAACAGGAGATTCTTGATTAAGGACTGTTCTAGTCTATAATTAGCTTCTGGCCTTCCAGGTAAAACCTTGTATCTAAAACCTGGGTGTGTGTGTGTCAACTCACATGCTGTCTCAGCATCTCTCATGAGACAGTCCATAACACATTTTTATACTACAAATAATCATAGTGTACTCAGAAATGGCTGTCCACGTGTCACAGTTAATACCCTGGTGACTCCTAAAGAAAGGCTATTACCTCACTACAATCCTCAGAACACGAGGTAACTAATGTATTTGAAATGGCTAATTTACTAAATGATAAATTCTCAGATGTATCTGGTTTTGTGCCCAGTGCCCCTTGTTTGGATGCCTGCTCTGATGATGGCAAGGAGGACGGTCCTAGGGTGTCTAGCGGTTCTCCTATTTTATATTTCTGTAAGGTTACTGCCACTGAGGTGTTGAAGTTACTACACTTGATGCCAAATAAGTTTAGTGACTGTGGGAGGGGACTTGATGGGAGGTCTATCAAACTGGCTGCACCTCTTGTTGTTGGTCCACTTTGCTCCATTTATAATTTGTGTCTTGTAACATGGGTCTTTCCAACTGATTGGAAGCATGCATGGGTTGTGCCAGTGCCCAAAACACATAATGCTGTGGGTGCTGAGGATTACCGCCCTATATCTATTCTGAACCTGCTAAGTAAAATTCTTGAGAAGCTGGTTACTAACCAGCTTGTTAGTTTTCTGGAATCAAGCAGTGTCCTGTCTGCCGAACAGCATGGCTTCAGATGTTGCCGTGGGACTGGCATAGCCTGTGACAGGGTTGAATATGGCCCTGTCCCAGGTGTTATGCAGAAAGAGTTTAAATGCAAGGGTCTGTTCTGTCCTCTCCTTTTCTGTCTCTTCTCTGTTTGGTTGTGGAAACAAATTTTCTCGTGATACCTAGGACTTGATCACCCCGATGGTCTTGCAATTTTCTGCCTCTTGCTAGCTCTCAATCCTCACTTGCTGTTCTGTCTTTTCTTCCCCCTTGCATATCTGCTGGTATAAAAATATATGTGAATCATTTTGTGAAAATGTCACTGATACTGGGATCCCTTGGTTTAAAACTGTATAAAGTTATAATGTTGAAATGATTGCAAAAAGCTATTTGGAACTCAAGTGGTTAACCTGAAATGCAGTTTTTAAGCCTCTTGCAGAGATATAAACAAGAGGTTAGTTCTGGGTCACAATGTTCTTTTTGCTGCGCCTGCTGAATCTGACAAGAACACTGTGTGAGAAGCAGAATGTTCTCTAACAAGTTCCTGCAAAGACTTGTTATAAAAAGAGCTGCAATGTTTTGCAAGAGAGAGACAGAGACAGTCTGAGATTTGAAATTGAAAAGAAAAATGACTCTGCTTTATGTTTGTACTGCCATTGTAAATAGTTATTCTGAACATTTTTTTTTATTTTACTGTTAATAATAAAACACTTGTTGCAAATTTCACAACTGCTCCTGGTTTTCCTATGCTTCCCGACCTGTACCTCGATGACAGATGGTGTCAGCCTTAGTGGGATTTATGCCGTGCATACTCTATGCCAGTTTTGTGAGTGGGTACTAGATCTGGTACGGTGGAAGCATAGAAGAAAGGTAAGGATTCTGCAGCAGCAAGCCCAGGGGTACCTCAAGGGAATCAACAAAGTCCAAGAGGGTAGCATCTTTCAGAAAAAGAGATGTATAAGAACAAGGGGGCACAATTTGAAAATAGAGGGGGGACATCTCAGAGGTAATGTGAGGAAGTATTTTTTCAAGGAGAGAGTTGTGGATACATGGAACAGCCTTCCTGAGGAGGTAGTGGAGTCAAAAACAGTGGGGGAATTCAAGAATGCATGGGACAGACATAAGGCAATTCTAGTGGGGGGTAGGAGGAAGTAGGCTCTTGGTTAACTAGGATCTGCAGCTTATCCATTAGGTAGGGAAATGGGCAGACTAGGTGGCCCAAGCGGTTCTCATCTGCCATCAAATTCTATGTTTCTATGTAGGAGTGGTTATCAGGAGAATGGCAGCCAAACTAGCAAAGACAGAAGTCCAAGCTGAGACTGTACAGCTAGCACCAGTTATAGAAAAAGAACAGGCAGTGACAGAACCTGAAAGCCTGACTGCTTTTTTTCAAATGGTGGGCTATATAACAAAAAGAGACAGAGATACAGAGAAGAGAGGAGATGCAGCAGAGAGAAAAAGAGATTCAACATTTAGAGGCACAGAGAAAGAAGAGATGCAGCAAAGAGAAAAAGAAATTCAATGTTTAGAAGCACAGAGAAAAGAAGAAATGCAACAACTTGAACAGCAGAGAAAAGAAGCGATGCAGCGAAAGGAGCAGCAAAGAAGAGAAGAGATACAGCGATGGATGCATGCCTTGCAAGTTATCAAAGCTGGAGGATCTGGTACTGGTCGAGCAGACCAAGACACAAACAACTTAAAATACATTAAACTTACAAAGTTGTGTCCCTCGGATGCTAATAATAATAATAAACTTTATTTATATGAAGCGCAATTCAAACATATCAAAGCACCTTTACAGCAGTTAAAACCATAAAATGTTCTAAAACACCTTAAATAACAAACTCTGAACTTAATGATCAGGACAGGCAAGAGAAAACAAATAAGTTTTCAAAGCTGACAAAGCTCTCCACAGTTTGACACCCCCTTATCCGAGGAGGTAGAGAATTCCACAGGGTACGGGTCACAAAAGCAGATGAACGGGCTCCAGAGGTCTTCAAACAGACCCTGGGAATCTCTAGTAATTCCTCCTCGGAAGAGCAGGTGGTAGAGACAGAGGAGCTCTTGCAGGTAGCTCGATCCCTGTCCATGTAGGGCCATGTAGGTTAGTAAACCAACTTTGAAGGTGATCTGCCACTAAACTGGCAGCCAGTACAGGCTGCACAGCACAGGTGTGATATGGCTAGAACTAGGAAGCCCAATCAACAACCTGGCCACAGCATTCTACACCAGCAGCAAGTGGTGGATATCAACCCCCGGAAGCCCTAGGTAAAGGGCACTGCTGTAATCAAGCTGGGAGGTCACAAAGGCGTGGACGAGAGTTGAAAGGTCACCAGGCGGAACCAGGTGCTTAATCTGGGAGATATTCCTCAGATGAAAAAATGAGGCCTTCATGACAGATGACACCTGTGACTTAAGGGTCAACCCCTCATCAAACATAACACTCAGACTCCGCACCCATTCGGAGAACGACAGCCGGCAACCCCCGAGCACAAGCCCAGGGGCTTGCTCTGCTGAGGACCCCTCTACCCAGTGACCAGGGTCCATCACCAAAATCTCAGTCTTGTATGGATTCAGCCTCAGCCAGTTGGCACTCATCTAGACCTGGATCTTGGTGAGGCAGTTGCTAAACACCGAGACCAGATCATCCTGGTCGGGGCAAAGGACATGTATAGCCGAGTATCATCTGCATAGCAGTGAAAACTCAAGCCATACTGCCTTACAATGTCTTCTAATGGCAGCATATACACCGTGAATAACATCAGCAAAAACACAGAGCCCTGGGGTACCCCACGTGGTAGAGAGAATGCATCAGATGATATCGAAGCATGCCTGACAACTTTTGAAAGGGTCGACACAGCCTGCCAGTGGCCAAAGCAGCAATGGGCAATCAGACTGGTACCTTACTTGACATGGAAAGTCCAACTTGCCTACAGCAATATGGACACTGCACAGTCAGAAAACTATGACCTGGTGAAAAGCGAAATCCTGAAAACGTACAGCATCTCAGGAGAGACCTACAGGCAGAGATTTTGGTCTCTGAAGTACAACTCGGTAGACAATCCTTGAGAAGCCTTCACCCAACTTAGAGAACTCCTGATAAAATGGCTCCTACTAGATGGCAAAACAGTCCCACAGATCGACACATTAGCAATGGAGCAATTTATCAACATCCTGCCTAGAGATGTGCAGCTTTGGGTTAAAGAACACCAACCAGAAAGTGACAAAAAGGCTGTTTCTTTGGCAGAAGACTACCAAATGGCCAGACAGATGCCACAGCAGCGAGGTAACCAACGAGCATAGTTAGCTTATGACTGAAGGCTCGACTAACAGGGAAGCAAGAATCCCCGGAGATAGAGCTGAAGAGAAGGTTCACCAAACCCGCTAGACAGACTCAGGAGGGCATAGTCCTTATCTTCAACATGCCATTGTTGTTGATACCCACTCGGCCCTGGCCGCGAAAGGCCTTGAATCGGAGGACACCCGAGGAGGAAGAATAAACCCCAGGCAGCAAGAGCGCTGCTCAGGGGTTAGAAATGGAAATGTAAGCCTTTCAGGCATTTCAAGCATAGAAGTGGGACTCAGTCGGACTTCATGAGGCAGGCCAGAGGCTTAGGCTGGGAGGGATTGGATATGGTCAGCACTGCTTTTCTGTAAACTGTCCAGGAGGACACTTGAAAGGAAAAACCAATTATACAATCTCACGAGAAGGGTTGCCTGCCCTCTCATTTCCCCTGTTGTTTGTTTTCCTTTTTTTTTTACAGATAATAATTTGCAGGCTAGGAGCATGACCCAATACCAAGGATGCCTATACAGTCGAGAGAGTTTCCTCAGCATTTTTCCCCCTTTTCTTTTTTTTTTTTTTTAGAAAAGAAAGAACGAGCGTGCCCGTTCCTCTGCTCTGGAAGGCAAGAATAGAGGGGAGGATTTTGATTCTAGGGCTAAAAGTTGAGCATCGGATTGCAGGATCGAAAACTGAATAGCCTGAGCCAGGCTATAACCCCAGAAGTATCTCACCCAGAAATGGCAAGAGATAGTTGTGCAGTTTGATCGCCAATGCAAATCCACTTAGATGGCCTACTAATCTTAGAGTAAATAATTTTTCTGGAGAAATAAGAACCCCCAAAAGAAGAGATTTTTTTTTTTTTTTTTTTGAAAACTGAGCAATTCTTCCTATGTTTTAAAGTTTTTTTGTTTGTTTTTATTTTGCAGAGAGAGGAAGGAGACGGGAGGTGGAGAAGCCACAAGAAGAGGCCACTGAGGGATGGTGGGATGGGGAGTAATGAATGGTGAAGATACAAGAAGATCAAGAATTACGGTAGGTACATAATTTTCATATCTTTCCTTGTCAATCTTCACCATTCATTACTCCTGGTGAGTATTGCTCCTCTTCCCCGAAGGGGAAGAGGCCATACCCTGAGGGAACAAGACCTCAGCCTTCTGCTGGTGAGAAACAGAAGGAGAAGACCCTGGCTTATTCAGAAAGCCTAAGTGGGGAAGAGCTAGAGGTGCCTCCTGAGGACGAGGAGATGGAGGGAGCCCTGTAAAAGTCTCCAGCTCTAGAGGAGAAAAGACGGTCCCGGAAGCGGAGCGAATCACCCCACGCCGGGCCAGGGTGACAACCTGGAAAGACGAGCCATGTGCCGTCCGCCTGATGCAGATCGCTGTCCCGCAAGCCTGGAAGCCACCTCAATGGCCATAAGATGCCCTTGCTTGGTGTCTTGCCAGCTCCAGGCCTACCGATGGAGAGGGCAACGGCTTGTCTGGTTTGTTCGTGTCAGGCATTGATGCCAGCAGCTGGGACATCATCGACCACAAATGCCGTTGTAGGCAGCGTGGTGAGCCTGATGTGATGCAATACAGGCACTCATGACGAGAAGAAGAGAACTCTTCGCTAACGGTCGAACTGGAGAGGTCCGATCCGTGGTGGTCGATGCCATGAGCAGCGCGCCCAGAAGGAGTATCTCAGGTAAACCAAACCAGATGCGGGTTGGGAAGGGAACCTAGAGATTCAGAGGGGCACAATACCTCGCTTGACAGTCGGCGGGGCTGAGAAGAAGCGGCAGGGGACTGCCAGGACCGGATAGACGCCTCCTGGAAGGGGATAGGCCAGGAAGGTACCACCAAATGCTGGGCACTGAATTCACCAAGGAATTCACGCGTCTCCCGTTCGGTATTGTCTCTCCAACATAGGAACCAAGATCCCTCACCATCCTCGAGAGGAAACGCTGATATTCAGTGAAATCAGCATCGGAGGACAGATGAGCAGGGGTTCCTCTCCCTCAGAGGAGGGAGACGAGGATGATGGGGAGCTGGAATGTCCAGAGGATTCCTGCGGTGGTGGGGAGAGTCGAAAGACCCGCTCATGCATGTATCTAACATATGAGGGGAAGGCCGCCGCAGAACCCCTGAACTGCTCCCAGGATAACGGACCCGTAGGACCGACATGGCCTGGGAGCGGGGGTGGTGAAGGCAGAGAGATGGGAGAGGGGCACCTCCGAGGAGGCAACTGCTCTCTGCGAGGGCTCTGGAATCCGGGGAAAGGAGCCCTAGTAGGAGGGATCCCGGATATCAGACCAGGCCGCAGAACGGAACTCTGGGGAAGCGGAGCCTGGAAGAGCCCTGGGGGAGAACCTCCCCTGTGACGACGCCGGGACTGCATGGATCCAGAAGGGCAGTCCGCACAAACGCCGACGGAGGACACCCTAGAACCCTGGAGGGAGGGGCGAGGCTCTGCAGCTGGTCTGGCCACCCCCTGGGGTGGCCAAAGAAGACCGAGCAGCAGACCCCTGCCCTCAACCCCTCGGACTCCGAGGCCCTCCTCCTCAACCGCAGCGCCCCCTGTCCCTAGAGGGGCAACAGCACCCCAGGGGTAGCTGTCACGGGCCTCAGAGAGGAGCCTCCCCCTCCGTCACCCCCACGCCTGCCCCCCGGGGCTCCAGGCCAACCCAGCCAGGGAACCCTCAGGAGACGACGGTAGGGGGGACAGAGGGAGGGGCCCGCTGCACAACCTGGTACCCCTAGCCACCGGGGACCCAGACCCCGAAGAGTGGGGGTGCCAGGATGAGTCCCACCTCCGAGTCATCGCCCTCCGAGGAGGATGGAACCAGCAGGACCTCAATGCTGGCCACCCAGGGTCCCGAGGCCACGAACGGCCCCCAGTACCAAGGGAGACGCTTCGCCCCCACGCCGTAGCAGCCAGGCTTAATCTCATACCCCAACGGCCCGCAGGCCCGGCACCACCTGGAGGAAGGAGAAGGTTTCACGGCGCCGCCTCTTGTCGGCCGGAGGCGCAGCGGCACCGCCGGACAGCGCCGCATGTCCATCGACACCGCGGAATGGCGCCGAGGCCCAAAGCGCATCGCCAATCGGCACTTCGATCATCGGCGCGCTGCGAACGGCGCCGGATCCAAACGGCACTGGAAACGGCGCCGATTATCACCGGCACCGCGAACGGTGCCGGGATCAAACGCACCAGAGGCGGGCGTCGAGGTTCACCGAGCCAGGCCCAAAGCCAAGGGCCTCGACACGGGGAGCCTGCACTCCGAAGAGATGACTGCCGGGCGGTGTCGGCGTCGCGGCCCCGGGAGGGACTCACGCTCTCCCAACACCCAGAAGGGCCTCCTCCTCGGCAAGATTAGGCAGGAGACCCCTCCACCTCGGACCGTACAGGCCCGGGAGGGGACCCGGGGGAAGGGCCTAACGACCTTGCCCGAGAATCCCGAGAGCGACGTCGTCCCCCGAAGGTCGGCGGGGCCTTGCCAAGCTTAAACGCGCGGATTTCAAGGACGCGACGGTCCATGGAGAAACAGGCGTCGCACGAATCCATATCATGGTTGGGTCCCAGGCAACGAAGGCAAACGTCATGCCGGTCCGAGACGGAGAAATGCCGGCCACAGGAGCACCGACGCATAGGGGCGCGGCCCATCTTAGAAAAGCGCTTAGCTCCCGAACCGGACATAACGCGAAACTATTAAGGCTAAAACACAGTAGGAAACACACCCGGCACCGTTAGATAGAAAAGGAACAGTCTTACCGGATCGGCGTCGAGAGCGAAGAGAAAAAACAGGAGTCGGAACACTACTACGCAGTTTACTGGACGCTACACACGCGAGCAGGTGCTGCCTCGACGGCGGGAGAAACAGAACTGAGTTGGAGGAGGAGTCGGTCGCTACTAACGGCCGGCCCTCGCGCATGACGTCACTCTCGAGGGCGGTGCCGTTAGCCAAAGTTTTTGAAAGAAAAAAAAGCTCCCGTGATGGGTGCGCGCCTCCGGCTAACACCCAGGAAGTAATGAATGGTGAAGATTGACAAGGGAAGATCCTCTATGGTTCTCAAAAGAGGTGGCAGGGAAGGTTAAGGAGAAAAAGGCTGCATTCAAAAAGTATAAGGAATCCCAGAAGGAGCACAACAGGGAACTGTATCAATTAAAGCAGAAAGAAGTGGGGAAGGCAGTCAGAATAGCAAAAGCCCAAACAGAGGAAAAAATAGCCAATTCAGTTAAGAAGGGGGATAAACCATTGTATAGGTACATTAGGGAGCATAGAAAGGTTAAGGGAGGAATAGTAAAGATTAATAAGGGAGAGGGGAGGTGGGCAGAGGGAGACAGTGAAAAGGCAGAGTTACTGAATGAATACTTTTGCTCAGTATTCACAAAAGAAGATGAGGAGGAGCTACCTAAATCAGACAATAGAAGCACTCTGGGTAGGGGGTTTGACACCATCCATTTACAGAAGAAAGAGTCCTGAAAGGCCTAAAACTCAAGGTGGACAAAGCAATGGGGCCTGACAGGATTCACCCAGAATCCTAAAAGAACTAAGGGAGGACCTAGTGACACCACTGACCACACTTTTATCAAATCATGGGAGGATGGGGTGGTACCTGAGGACTGGAGGAGGGCAGATGTGATTCCCCTTCACAAAAGTGGGAGCAAGGCAGAAGAAGGAAACTACAGACCTGTAAGTTTGACCCCAGTGGTGAGGAAAATGATGGAATCACTTCTGAAAGAAAGAATTGTTGAGTACCTAGAGGCCAGCGAAGGGCACAGGACCCAAAGCAGCATGGATTTACAGCAGGACGGCCAGTACAGACGAATCTAATAGATTTCTTTCACTGGGTGACCAAAGTAATAGACCAGGGAGGGACTGTGGATATGGCCTGCCTAGACTTTAGCAAGGCATTTGACACAGTCCTGCACAAAAGATTGATAATCAAGTTAGCCAGCCTGGGAGTGGGTCCCAGGGTGGTAGCCTGGGTAGCAAACTGGCTGTACAACAGGACACAGAAGGTAATAGTGAATGGAACACATTCCGAAGAAGGGGGGGTCACTAGTGGAGTACCTTAGGGCTCAGTACTAGGTCCAGTCCTCTTTAACATCTTTATAGGTGACATTGCAGAGGGTCTGGAGGGAAAGGTATGCCTCTTTGCAGATGACACATAGATCTGTAACAGAGTTGATACACAAGGGGGGGTAGAAAGGATGAGAAGAAAAAATTACTCACCTTAGTAGTGTTGTTCCTTCTAATGGAGTCTTGCTATATTCTGACATATGCAGTGAGTCCCAACCTTCGAACTGCCCCAGAGGTGAAAGAGTTAACTTTCCATGCCAGGCATGGAACGCACAGCTCGAGCTCAGTTGAAACTCTGTCTGTTGTTCTTCAAACTCAAACTGTCAGTTCTTTACGAGCTAAATTCACTGAGGTCCTGTGTGGAAGCTGTAAACCTACACTAGCCAACTGGCTACTAAACATAAGAACACATTTTTTGGTCCCAAACAAAGACTCAAGTCAGGAGACCCAAAAATGAAAACACAACACCAAGTCACCCCAAGAAAGGAGGGGTGAAAACAACAAGGTGGGCAACTACTAGTGCCAACATGCACTGCCCACCCACATCCCAAAAACAGAGGTTCTGAGACGGCAGGCGGGGGGTCAGAATATAGCAAGACTCCATTAGAAGAAACAACATTACTAAGGTGAGTAATTTTTTCTTCAAACAACATGACGTCTTGCTATATTCTAACATATGCAGACTACAAAGCAGTACCTCCATGGAGGAGGGACAGAACCTACTTGGGAAATAGGCTCTGAAGCACAGCTGTGCCAAACCAAGCATCACTCCTAGCTTGGATGTCCAGGGAGTAATGCTTGGTGAAAGTGTGAACTGTTTTCCAGGTAGCTGCTTGACATATCTCTAAAATAGGGATGTCCCTGGCAGAAGCCAGGAAGCAGCTGTACCTCTGGTAGAGTGAGCCCTCAGGCCTGAGGGGAAGAACCTACCCAGTTTCTCATAGCAAAATTGGATACAAGAGACAATACACCTGGCAATGGATCTTTTAGTGGCAGGTTACCTTTATCAACCTCACCATAAGTGAGGAACAGCTGGAGGGAGTCAAACCTGTGACCCTTGGTACGCTCTATGTAGTAACTAAGGGCTCTCTTCACATCTAAGCTGTGCAGCCTCCTCTCGCCAGAGGAAGAATGGTCAGTGAAGTACACTGGAAGAGATATAGATTGATTAAGGTGGAAATCTGAAACCACCTTAGGCAAGAACTTCCTGTTAGTCCTGAGGACCACCTAATCTCTATGACAGGAGATAAAATCAGGCTCCACTGACAAAGCTTGTAATTCACTTATGCGTCTGGTAGAAGTGATGGCTACCAGAAACACAGACTTCCAAGTCAAGTACTTAAGCTCTGCTGAAGACAAAGGCTCAAAGGGAGGTTGCATAAGCTCAGCAATGCAAACATTAAGGTCCCAAAGCAGGGGCAGGATCCCTGAATGGAGGGTTGGTGTGAAGCAATCCCTTGAAAAACTTAGAGAATACAGGGTGAGCTGAAAGAGAAGAGGACTTACCTGCTGAAATAAAAGCAGACACAGCTGCCAGATGCACTTTTAGGGTAGCTGGTCTCAGCCCCAAGGTATTTAAGTGGACCATATAATCCAGGACTATGGGTAAATCAGCAGATTCTGGGCAAATATGCTTTCCAGAGCACCACATGGAAAACCTCTTCCATTTGGAATTATAAGTAGCCCTGGTGGAAGGGTTTCTAGAAGCCTTCAGGATATCCATTACACCTTGGGAGAGGTGTAAATCAGCAAACTCTAACTCTTCAAGAGCCAGGCCTTGAGATTGAGAGATTTGAGGTTCGGGTACCAAACCCTCTTCTGAGCAAAGGTTAACAGGCTGTGATTCCTGGGAAGACACAGGGGAAGATGGACTGCTAAGGACAGTAGGAGTGGATACCAGGGTTGTCTGGGCCAATCGGGAGCAATCAGGATCAACTTGCAGGGTTGAGATCTGATTTTGACTAGCACTTTGAACAGAAGAGGGAAGGGGGGAAAAGCATAGAGAAACTTCCCTTCCCAACTGAGAACTAAGGCATCCAGAGGGACTGAGCCCAACACTGGGGGCCTGCAGCAAAAAAGGGGAAGTTGGTGATTGTCTGGGGCTGCAAAAAGATCTATCTGCGGGGTGCCCCATCTGGCAAATACCATCTCCAAGACCAGGGGGTCCAGTGACCATTCGTGATGGCCCTGGGAAATCCTGCTGAGAGCATCTGCCAGGACATTGTCCTTGCCTGGGAGGTGAACTGCCGTAAGGGAGGTGTTCAGGGAATAAGCCAGAGACCACAACTTCATTGCTTCGGTGCACAAGGCCGTAGACCGAGTGCCCCCTTGCTTGTTGATGTACCACATTGTGGTGGTGTTGTCTGTTCTGACCTGTACAACTTTGTTCTGAACAGATTTGGAAAAAGCTTGAAGTGCTAGAAAAACTGCTCTGAGTTCCAACAGATTGATGTGGAGCAGAGATTCCTGAGGGGACCACAACCCCTGGGTAGTGAGGTCGCCCATGTGAGCTCCCCACCCCAAGAGGAATGCATCTGCAGTAAGGATTAAGGAGTGAGACCGAGTGACAAAAGGAACCCCTTGTCTCAGATTGCTCTGATCCTGCCACCACTGTAGGGCCTGGATCAGGGTTCGAGTCACTGGGATCAATTTGGTTAGAGGGTCTTTCCTTTGAGACCAAAAGGCTCTCAAATGGAACTGGATGTCCCTCATCGAAATCTTGCTCCCTGCACTACTGCTGTAGAAGCAGCCATGTGTCCCAGGAGCTGTAGAAAATGCCTTGCTGGTCGAGACACCTGCAGGGTGAATGAGGAGGCCAGAGAGACCAGGGTCCTTGCCCTGTCCAGAGGAAGGAAGGCTCTGGCTTTCTGTGTTCAGTTCTGCGCCTATGAAGGTGAGGAGCTGGACAGGCTCTAGAACTGACTTTGAAAGATTCAGAAGGAAACCTGAGAGGTGAGCAGTTGCTGAGTTATCTGTAGGTGTAACTTGACTTGGTCTGGGGACTGGCCTACTATGAGCCAGTCGTCCAGGTAAGGGAAGATGGCAATTTTTTGCCTTCTTAGAGAAGCAACTGCTACTGCCAGGCATTTTGTGAATGCCCTTAGAGCAGAGGTGAGGCCAAAGGGCATTGCTCTGAACTGGTAATGGCCTGAGGGCAGCTCGAACCTGAGGTACTTTCAAAGGGAGCTTCTGATGAGAATATGGAAGTAGGCATCCTTGAGGTCCAGGGATGCTAGCCAGTCCCCTGGCCTTAGAGAGGGTAGAATAATTCCCAGAGTCACCATTTTGAATTTTGGTTTTAAAAGGTGCTTGTTTAAGTATCTGAGATCCAGGATGGGCCGCCATTCTCCTGTCTTTTTTGGGGTAAGGAAGTACCTGGAGTACAACCCTTTGCCCTGGTGTAGGGGTGGAACCCTTTCCACAGCTCTGAGAGCCAGGAGGGAAGAGACCTCTGCCTCTAGGGCAAGTGCCTGTGGTGGATTTGCAGGTGGAAACGATCTGGTTCTCATCTTTGGAAACTTTTTGAAGCTGAGAACCAGTCCCTGGCTTACTACTTCCAGGACCCACTTGTCTGATGTCAGAGACTCCCAGTCCTGGACAAAGTAAGCCAGCCTGCCCCCTACAGGTAGTTGAGAATCGGCCCTGGCAACCCCATCAGGGTGCCTGCTTGGCAGGGGCTTTGGGCTGAGGGGTGGGAGCAGGCCTGCTTGCACCCCATCTGCCTCTCCCTCTAAAGAACTTCCTCTGGGCATAAGCAGAAGAGGAGGCCTAGGCTTGGTAAAAAGGCCTGCCCCTGCCCTGGGAAGCTGCCTTTGAGGAGTGGCCACAGATGCAGCCATGACTCTTGATGACACATCATTTGAGTCCACTGCAGCATGGAATTGCACCTTGGATGCCTCAATACCATCAGCAGCCACCTGCTCCAGCTCCTTGGCAAGCTGGCAAGGGACCTGTTTTGCTAGAGCCATAACAGTATCCCATCTGGATTTCTGATATCTAGCAACATAAGCCATATAATTTGCCTGTCTGAGTCCCAAGGATGCTGCCATGTACTGTTTCTTTGCCATGGCATCAATCTTCCTGGAGTACTTGTCCGGGGGGTGTGAAGCCACGGGAATATTTGCCTTGTCACAGGCTGCAGCCTGCACTACCCCAACATGGCTGCATTGTTGTGAAAGGACTCCGTATCAGAGCATGACAATGTGTACCTCTTGTCCATTCTCTTATCCACAGGAGGTATAGTGTGAGGAGTTTTTAGAATTTTAAATGTCTGTTTCCCAAAAGATTTATGCAAGGGAACAGACAGTCTCCTAGACTCTGGGATATCCATCATTTCCACATAGTCAGGCTCTTCTTGATCATTCACAGCTTCTTCCATAGGGAGCTGGAGGGTTTCAGCCACTTTTTCATAAAAGATAAAATGAGAAGGAGACTTGAAAGCCTAGGAGGAGACACTCCTGAAGGTCTGTCTGGGGAGATGTCCGGGTCAATGGGCACATCCAGACTTTCAAATCCACATTCACTCTCCTCATACTCCTCTTCCCCCTTCCCCGGTTCATAATATTCCTCTAAATCATAGTCTTGAACCGGTGGAACCGTCCAAACCGGGCGCTTACCCGGTGGCACCGGTTTGGTCGGAACCAGGGAAAGTGACTGGACAATTTGAATCACTTTGGCTATCTCTTCAGCGGTTGGAGAGGAAAGTTTTGGCTCCACACCAGCTGATTTCCTAGTCCTTTTTGCTGGAACCGACCCCTCAGAGTTGGCTCTCCTTTTGCCCGAGGAAGTCTCGGCCTGGTCAGAGGGCACTCCCTCTGGTTCGGTTGGAACCAAACCGGGCTGGCCATCCGGGTCAGCAGACTTTTTGGTCCCCCTTTCCCTGAGCCTACCAACTCTCTTTTCCAGGGTAGCTGCAGGAAAATTTTTACAAATCTGGCAGTCTGCATTGAGGTGGTCAAACCCCAGACAATAAACACAGGTGGTGTGGGGGTCAGCCTTGGCAAAGGCTTCCCCACACACACACACTGCAGTGTTGAAACCCAGTGGGCCCGGTTTTTCTTTTGGGTTTCTCAGACATACCACCAGTCCTAACCAAACTTACCCGTTTATGGCAATCCGCCAAGCAAGACCCTCTTATCGGTTCCCAACCGTGTCACGGGTCGTGGAAAAAAACGTAAGAAATTCCGTTTTTTTTAGAACCGATAAGAACCGGTAAGCACACTCTAAATGACAGAATAAAAATTTTTAAGCAACCTGATCGGTTCAAAGCGAACCGATAAACTGTTTACAAGTTCCACACAGAAGAGAATTAATGTAAACCTATCTAGTACTCACAAATACCACAGACAGAGCCTGAACCAACTGGTTGCGGTTTAAATTCGGTTGAAAAAAACGAGAAACAATACTTTAACCGACAAAATGAACCGAGCAGAAGGAGAAATCTCCGGAGCGACTGTTCAGTGAGGCGGAGTAAAGAATCTGACGGTTTGAGTTTGAAGAATAACAGACAGAGTTTCAACCGAGCTCGAGCTCAGTGTTCCATGCCTGGCATAGAAAGTTAACTCTTTCACCTCCGGAGCAGTTCGAAGGTTGGGACTCACTGCATATGTCAGAATATAGCAAGACTTCATGTTGTTTGAAGGGACTTGGCAAGGTTGGAGGAATGGTCAGACATATGGCAACTTAAATTCAATGCAAAGAAGTGCAAAGTAATGCACCTGGGAAACAAAAACCCAGGAGAAGAGTACACAATAGCAGGGGAGGTACTAACAACAAAAATGGAAAGGGACCTGGGGGTGGTCATATCAGATGATCTAAAGGTAGGTAAGCAATGTGAGAAGTCAGTAAGGAGAGACAGGGGGATAATGGGATGCATAGGAAGGGGCATCACAAATAGAAAAAGGGAAGTGGTTATCCTCTATACAGACAGTTGGTGAGACCCCATCTGGAGTACTGTGTGCAGTTTTGGAGACCTCATCTATGCAAGGACATAGACAGGATGGAAGTAGTCCAGAGGAGGGCAACTAAAATGGTGCAGGGTCTGCATCAGAAACCATATGAAGAGAAACTGGAGAGCTTAATATGTATACCCTTGATGAAAGGAGGGACAGGGGATATGACAGAAGCGTTCAAGTACCTCAAGGGAATCAACGAAGTCCAGGAGTGTAGCATCTTTCAGAAAAAGAGATGTGTAAGAACAAGGGGCACAATTTAAAGATAGAGGGGGACGGCTCAGGGGTAATGTGAGGATTTTTTTTTTCACGGATAGAGTGGTGGATGCATGGAACCGCCTTCCTGGGGAGGTTGTTGGGTCTAAAACAGTGGGGGAATTCAAACATGCATGGGACAGACATAAAGCAATTGTAGTGGGGGGTGGCAGGAAGTAGAATGTTGGTTAACTAAAATCTGCAGCTTATCCAGTAGGTAGGGAAATGGGCAGACTGGGTGGGCCAAGTGGTCCTTATCTGCCGTCAAAGTCTATGTTTCTATGTTACTCCTAGAGTCACCATTTTGAATTTTGGTTTTGTCAAATGTTTGGTCAGGTTCCTTAAATCTAAGATGGGCGCCACTCCCATCTTTTTTGGGGTAAGGAAGTATCTGGAATACAGTCCTTTTCCCCTGTGACAAAGAGGTACCTTCTCTACTACTTGCAAAAGCAGAAAGGAGGAGACTTTTGCCTCTAAGGCCTTTGTCTCCAAGGGAGAGGGAGGACCGAAGGACCTTGCTCTCATTCTTGGGAACCTTTTGAAACTGAGAGCAAGTCCCTGGCTCACTACTTCCGGGACCCATTTGTCTGAAGTAACAGACTCCCAGGCCTGGGAGGAATGAGCCAGCCTGCCCCCTACTGGGATTAGAGAGGCGACCCTCACTGACATCTCAGGGTGTCTGCTTGGCAGGGGGCTTAGACTGAATAGCTGATGGGGTCCTAGTTACCCCTCATCTACCTCTTCCCCCTAAAGAACCCCCTCTGCTGAAAAGAAGAGGGGGAGGCCTAAGCTTGGTAAAAAGGCCTGTGAAAAGGCCTGCCCCTGCCCCTGCTGCCTCTGAGGAGTGGTCTGTCTTTCTTTGGCTGCAGCACTCCTATAGGTGGTCCTGTACTCGTCCATCTTTTTCATATAATTCTCTGTTTGATCCCCAAAAAGACAATTACCAGTTACAGGAAAATCCATGGCCTTAGCCTGGGTATCCTGTGAGAGGTCGATACACCTAAGCCAAGCAAATCTCCTCGGAGATAGATGTAGCAATGACCCTGGAATAAACATCATTAGAATCTACAGCAGCGTGGAATTGCACTTTAGATGCCGCTATACCATTTGCAGCCACCTGCTCCTGCTCCTTGGCTAGCTTGGGGGGGGGGGGCATTCTTAGCCAGTTCCAGAACCGTATCCCACACAGACTTCTGGTACCTAGCTGTATATGCCATGTAGTTACATTGTCTAAGTCCCAAACAGGATGCCAAGTACTGTTTTTTGCCATGGCATCCACTTTCCTGGAATCCTTATCTGGGGGTTGAGATGCCAGGGGGAATATTAGCCTTGTCACAGGCTGCAGCTTGTATTACCCCAACATGGCTGCTGTGATTAGTAAGGAATTCCATCCCAGGACCTGACAAAGTATACCTCCTGTCCATTCTTTTTTCCACAGGAGGTATGGATGTAGGAAACTGTAAAATTTTTTGTGTCTGCTTCCCCAAGGATTTGTGTAGGGGGGATAGACACCCTTTTTGACTCTGGTAAATCCATCATCTCGAAGTAGTCAGGTTCTTCCTGATCCTGTTCAGCCTCTTCCAAAGGAAGCTGAAGAGTCTCAGCCATCTTCTTGCAAAACAAGAAATGGGAAGGGGACTCAGAAAGCCTGGGAGGAGAAACCTGAGAGGGCCTGTCTGGGGAGATGTCAAGCTCTACCGGCCCATCTAGGCCCTCATCTTCTTCATCGTAATCTTCCTCTTCCTCTCAATCACCCTCATAGTAAGCTTCAGGTTCTATGTCTGAAGCAGATATTTCCGACCGAACCGGTCTGCTTTGAACCGATACCGGTTCAGTCAGAACCAGGCAAAGCGACTGAATTATGGAAATCGCTTTCGCCATCTCCTCAGCGGTCAGACCATGGGAAGCCAGATCCGAACCAGCTAATTTTCTTTTTCTTTTACTCAGAACTGATTTTGCAGAATCGGCTCTCCTTTTGGCCGAATAAGTATCGCCCAGGTCAGTGGGCACCTCCTCAGGTTCAGTTGCAACCGAACCAGGCTGGCCATCCGAGTCAGCGGACTACTCGGCCTCCCTCTCCCTTAGCCTACTCAAACGTTTTTCCAGAGTGGCTTTGGGAAAGTTTTTGCATATTTGGCAGTCTTCTCTGAGGTGGTCAAACCCCAGACAGTACACACATACGAGGTGGGGGTCGGCTTTACACTCGGTACAGTGCTGAAACCAAGTGGGTCCGGTTTTCTTTTTGGGTTCTCAGACAGGCCTTTAAATCTAAAGTCACCCCAAACAGCGGTTAAGCCAGGCGACTACAAACCTATCGGTTCCAACCATGTCACGGGTTGGTTAAAAAAAAATCCTAAAAAGTCGCATATTTTTAGAAACTGATAAGTACTGGAAAAAACCACACAGTCACAAAATACAATACAGAAACAGAATAGGTTTCGGTTCCAAACCGGACTAATCAGCACAGAACCGAAAATAAAACAATTTCTTAGGAAAAACAACCACCACCTACAACTACCACTTAGTGGTACCAAGACAGAGACAAGAATACAGATATTCTGTAGAAACGGATTGAAAATACCGACCAATTCGAACTATAACTGAACCGAAGCGAAGGAGGGATCTCCGCAGCGACTTCACAGTTAGGCGGAGCAAGAAATCTGACGGTTACACTTCAGAGTACCATAGACAGAGGTTTGAAAACCGAGCTTGAGCTCAACATTCTATACCGTTGCACAGAGTTAACCCTTTACTCTCCAGAGCAGTTCAAGTGCTGGGGCTAACTGCATATAGTCAGAATACAGCAAGACTTCATGTTGTTTGAAGCACAAGTGTCTAAGTGTGGAGAGGAGCAAGGGATGATCAATAAGGTCAAAAGCCTTTGTGAGGTCAATAAAAACAGCCCCTGTAAGATTACCAGAACCCAATTTGGAAAGTGTGTTGGTGGTGAATTTGAGGAGGTCCGTAGCCATACTATGTCCTTTCCTGAAACCATGCTGGGTATCGGAGAGCAGGCTGAACTTTGTTAGGCAGTCAGTCTGAGTAGCGACAGTTTTCTCCAGAATTTTGCTCAGGACCAAAAGAATGGCTGTCGGTCTGTAATTAGTGATGGCCTTTGGGTCACCTTTTTTGAAGACAGGCATGATATGAGCTGTTTTCCATAGGTCAGGGACCGTACTACAAGAGAGGGATAGCGTGTAGATTTTTGCCAGCGGTGAGGCAATGAGGGGAGCGGCAAGTTTCAGGAATCAGGGTTCTAGGGAGTCAGAGCCACAGCTAGTGTTAACAGAGACAGATCTCAGTAGTTTCAGGGCCTCCACCCGTGATATGGCTTTGAAGTAGAAAGGTGGAGTATATGGAGGCTCATGAGACAGAGCATCTGGGATGTCCACACAAGTAGTAGGTAGGAGCTGAGAGTGTGCTGCATTAGGTTGGAAGGACAAGGTATATTGGGTCAGATTAGGGAAGAGACGGTTGAAAGAATTGGTTATGGTACGAGAGTCATTACAATGAACGCCGTTTATGATCATATCCCCAGGGGTAACCGATTTAGAAGCCCCAAGAAAGGTTTTGACATGGGCCCAACATTTCCTAGGGTCACAGGCTGAGCTGTGCAGTAGGCATTTACAGTATTTGCTCTTCGTAGCTCTAACTTGTTTTTTTCAAGAGGTCCTTAGAGCTGTATAAGCATTGAAATCAGCTTGCAGGCCAGAGTTTTTGTAATGCTTCCAGAGTTTATCTCTGAGGCGCAGATTTTTAAGCAGGTCTTTGTGGAGCCATCTCATTTGTTTGCCCTGGACTCTCCAGGTGATCCTAGGGGCATGCTAGCACTGCACAGCAAGGCACTGACTGATAAAAATATGCAGGGCATCCTCAGCACTGCAGGATTGATAAATCCCAGACCAGTCAATTCTGGAAACATCATACAGAAGTGCCTCTTGGTCGAGGTGAGAAAAGTTGGTGAAAGTGACAAAATGCGGTGGGGAAGATGGAAGCGCATCAATGGACAGGATGCAGAAGGTAGAAGAGTGGTCCGTTAGTGCATCAGCCAGTATACCTATGGTCAATACACGCTCCATATGGCTTACCATCACCCAATCCAAGAGTGTACCATAAAGTGGTGATGACGTTTTTCTGGTTGGCACAGTTAGCAGCTGGTGAAGGTTATAGCTATGGGTCAGTGACAGAAGAGAACTGTGAGCTGTCCCAAGCCAATTTAGGTTAAGGTCCCCCAAGATTACTACCTCATTACATTTGTAAATTTGTGAGGTAGTCTCCAGGAGTTTCTGTAGACCTGCTATACCCCAGTAGGTGGGTTATAGGCACAGATGATATGGAGGATATGGAGTTTCTTTGCTCCCAGTGCAAGGGTAGCATGTAGGGATTCACACACAGTGAGAGAAACAGGGGCAGGGATAATAGTAACACTGAGGTGTTTTTTGTAGAACAGGACAACTCCACCACCATGCTTAGGGGATGCTCTGTCTCTACGTACCAGGGAGTAGTTTGACAGGGAGCAGAGGGAGTTGGATATTCCCAGTTTTAGCCATGTCTGAGTGAGGCAAAGAATGTCTCGGTTGTAAAGTTTGACCCATGCCTCAAGTTCCCCAAAGTGACGTGTTAGGCTTCTGATATTCATGTGGGCAATAAATAGCCCATTATTAGAGATCCCAGGTATGTCGGCTGAGGAGAAGTGAGCAGAGGGTGGTCCTGGATTCAGCTCAATGTCTCCAGATAGAAGAATAGCAATGATGACTAAGAACCAGAGCCTCACACTCAGGAAAGTAGTGGGAATGACACGCCTCCTCAGCAGTTTACTATGCACATATAGAGAAAAGTAGGGACAGCCTTTAACGTACAGAAGGAGGTTGCTTCTGTGCACAGGCTTGTTTTCAGCAATAAGGTTGGAGAAAGTAAAATCACAGGGCTCAGTCAAGGAGTTATTTGACTCCATGTTGCAGGGGAGAGATTGAGCAACCCCATCTAAGCAGAGCAGCAACAGAAGTGAGAACCCCCCCCCCCCCGGCAGCAGCTAGCCATAATGTGACCGGAGGAGTTAACAGATGTAGCCTGTAGAGTAGGGTAGAGTACCACTCGGGGACACTGTAGTAGTGGTGTCAACCTTAAGGAGAGGGCTGTTCGAGGTTGTCAAGGCCACTCGCTATCCAGATTGGATCAAGAGCTAGGGAGGAGCAATAAGTGGTAGCAAGTAGCAGTCGTCATAGGCTAAACAATCCGAGCACAGCGATCCTCAGCAATAAGCCCAATCGAGGTAAAGGGATTTCCCAGAGATCGCTGTCCCCACCAGCCTGGATACCACCTCACTGGCGTCATACGATGCCCTTGCTTGCTGCCTCGCAAGCTCTAGGACCCGTGCGGAGAGGGCAATGGCTTGTCTGGCTGCCTCCGAGTCAGGCAAAGATACTAGGATTTGTCCTAGTAAGGACCATACATTCCTGTCATAGGCAGCATGATGGGCCTGATGTGCTGAAATAGAAAGAGACGTGCCAAAGAAAACACTCTCCTCCCCAAAAAGTCAAATCCATCAGAGTCTGTCTCCAGGGGTCAGTCACGTCTCAGGCGTCTATGCCCAGAAGGAGTACCTAGGAGCATCAAGCCCTATTAAGGGTGAGCTAAGGCTCCTGGAGATGCTAGGGGTGCGCAATACCTGTGCTGGCAGTTCCTCGGGGCTGGGGGGGTGCTGAAGGACTTTTCCAGGTGCAGTACGACGCCTCCCTGAAGGAGGAGGGCAGGAGGGAACCACCAGGTTGGCTGCACTGAACTCTCCTAAAAAGGCACATACCGTCCGTTCAGGATTGCAACTTCCTAGTCTAGAAATGTGGAGCTCATCAACCAACCCTGACAGGAAGTGCTGATAGCTGGACAAGTCAGCAGCTGGGGATAGGTGGACGGAGGGATCCTCTCCCTCAAGTGAGGAAGATGAGGAAGCTGATAAGTCTGGAGAGTCAGGTACTGGCTGCACAGGAGAATGGTAGAACTCCTCTTCATCCATGGACCTATAATAGGCAGTGAACAGTGCAGCCGCGGTTCTGAACTGTTCCCAGTTCAGGGTCCCGTGGGACCGGAGTGGCCTGGGAGGGAGGGGATGGCAGAGGTAAGGGGGCTAAACACCTCCAAGGAGGAGTGCAACCTCTGCCAGGGCTGGGGGACCAAACAGGAAACCTTAAAGCTTGAGAGGATCCATTGGTCAAAGCAGTTGAAGGCCGTTCAACCGGACTGAAATGGTCAGGACTGAGCCCTAAAAGAGAATCCTCCCTGCGAAGAGACCAGGGCCGCATAAGCCCAAAAGGGCAGCTCCTAGCCTCTATAGATTAGATTCCTCCTGAGGAGACTTCAGAGAAAAAGAAAGGATCGGCACTGCGACTCCTTCCTGAACTCCTATGGGCTACAAGGGAGGGACACTGCCTCTGATTCTGTCCCCTTGACCCCTCAAACTCAGAGGGGGACCTCTTTCTCACAGTCAACCTAGGCAGCTCAATCACAGCAGTCAACTCCTGAGAGATGGCCACCATGAAAGCACCCTCCCCTGCTCCAGGAGCCCTAGCTGACCCAGAAATGGGCCCAGCCTGAGCAACCATAGCAGGGGGTACACCCCTTACAAGAGTAGGAGAACCACCGGCTCCGGAAGGTTCCCTGGTGCCACCTTCAGCACCGGAAGAATGGCTGGGACCACTGGCGGTAGCAACTGCCAAGTCTGAAAAGGGGGGTTGAACCAGAGTCGGGCTGGGCAAAGAGGAGTCGGAGAACTCCGAAGAATCCGGGAGCCAGTCTGGGTCTGCCTCAGAATCGTCATCCTCCCCTGAGGAGGCATGGACCCAGACCACCCCACGAACTTCTCTGCTTCCGGCACCATTAGCGGCACTGAGAGGTAGCCCTGTAATGCCCATGGCGCGGCACTAGGATCAGAGAAGGCACCAAGGACTGGCTCCGTAATGCCCATGGTGTCGCCCCGCTCTCCAGCGCCACAAAAGGCGCCAGGATTAGAGGTGGCACTGACAGGCAACGTGAGAGCGAGGCTTGGAGACCCTATGCTGTGACACCAGGGGAGCCTTCGCCTCCAAGGAGGCGACTGCCAGGACAGTGCCTCCCGCCCAACTCCTGGAAGAATCAGACCGGGCCTCCTGCACAGTAATAGGGGTTTCCGCTAAGGCGATGCCTGAAGAGGTGGAAACCTCCTCCTTCAAATGCCATACAGAACCAGGAGAGGACCCGGAGGAAGGGTCAAGAGAGCTGCACTTGGAGTCCCTGGTGTGCGCCTGTCCACCGAAAGTTGGTGGCGCACATCCAACTTAAACACGAGCACTACCAAAACTCGACGGTCCATGGAAAAACAGGTGTCGCAACAATCCATATCGTGGTTTGGGCCCCAGCAGGTCAAGCTGGTCTGAGGCAGAGAAAAGTCGGCCACAGGGACACCGCCGCATAGGAGGCTGGCCCACCTTGGAAAGTTTCTTCTTGTCCCCAGAACAAGACAAGACTGGATGTAAATTAACAAACAAAAATAGTACTCGGCGTCATGGAAAAATAAAAAGGAAAGGTCTTACCAGTCGACAGCGTCAAGGAATGCAGCTGTACAGAACTAGCATGATTTGATGGACTAGGCCGCTAACGCAGTAAAGTCACTCCACACGAGGTCGTGTTCACTTGACGGCAGGAGAAGAACTGGGACTGAGGAGGAGTAAGCGTTAGTTACTGGCCAACCCGTGCGCGCCACGCAATGTGTCTTTCTTGAGTGCGGTGCCGTCTTGATGTCAGCTCCTCCCCTTTACAAAAAAAAAAGCTCCCGCGAGGTCCTGATCCTCTAGCCAGAACTCACCAGTGATGAATGGTGAAGACTGACACAGACAAGATCCTATTTTTAAAAACCATAATAGGCTTCTGTACAGAGTTTGGGTTAAACCTCAGACACAGGACCAGATATAACAATTGGTTATACCACAAAAGTATAGATCTGAGTTGTTACAGATAGCACATGATAGTCCTATGGCTGGTCACTCAGGGAGGGATCGCACCCTTGCCAGATTGCTGTACAGATTTTACTGGTCTAGAATTCATGAAGATGTTGCTACCTACTGCAGTTCTTGTGCTGAGTGTCAGAAAGTAGTCCCAGTGACTAAAAAGAAAACATTACTACCACAGTAATCTTGTTTCTTCTAAGGGAATCTTACTGTATTCTGACTATTGCAGTATGGTCTCACCATAGGACTGCCCCAGAGCCGAAATGGTTAATAGAACCTATGCTAATGATGGAATGTTAGGCTCGAGCTCAGTTTTCAAATCACTGTCCCTGGTTGCACTTCCTGCAACCGTCAGATTCTTACGAAGCATTAAGAAGCTAAAACATTAAGCTAACTTAACTAACCCTAAATACCCTGACTAGGGTAGGAAAAAACACCTTCAAATAACAAAGGGCATAACTAAGACTCAAGTCCACAGATGCCCAAGAAACTAATAGGTACCCACAGGTTTCCAGCATCAGTAATGGGCAGTGTGCAGTGCCCTGTAGGTCCTAGCAGGGGAGGAAGGGTGGAAGCTCCGAATACAGGAAGATTCCCTTAGAAGAAACAAGACAACTATGGTAAGTAATGTTTTCTTCAAACCCCAGGAAATCTTACTGTATTCTGACAATTGCAGACTACCCAAGCAGTGCCTTTGGAGGCGGGCAGAGGACCTATTTAGGAAACAGGCTCTGCAAAACTGCTGTGCCTAACCTGGCATCACTCTTGGCCTGGGTATCCAAACAGTAATGTTTAGTGAATGTGTGGACTGTTTTCCAGGTAGCTGCTTTACAGAATTCCAAAAGAGGAATATCTTTTGAAGCTGCTATAGACACAGCTGTCCCCCTTGTAGAATGAGCCCTGAGCCCTTGAGGAGGCTGTTTGCCCATTTTGTCATAACAGAACTGGATACATGCTACAATACATTGTGCTATGGATCTCTTAGTGGCAGGTTTTCCTTTTCCCACTTCCCCATAAGTCAAAATAAAATTTACTTTTATCCCCTCTATGACTTTTTGTATGTTCCATGTAGTAGCTGGTAGCTCTTTTAACATCCAAGCTATGCAGTCTACGTTCACCTGAAGTAAAATGGTCAGTAAAGAATACTGCAAGTGTGATGGACTGGTTAATGTGAAAATCTGAAACCACCTTTGGGAGGAATTTACTATTTGTCCCAAGGACCACTTTGTCTCTATGGAATGCCACAATCAGGCTCCATGGACAAGGCATGGAGTTCACTGATCCTCCTGGCAGAGGTAATGGCAACCAGGAATACAGCCTTCCAAGTCACATACTTGAGATCAGCTGTTGCCATGGGTTCAAAGGGTGGTTGCATAAGCTGTGCTATGCAAATATTAAAGATCTCATACTGGAGTGGGAAGTCTGTGAGGTGGGTGCAAGTGCATCAGTCCCTTAAAGAATCTCCTGAACACAGGTTTAGATGCCAAGGATGATGTCTTACCTGCTGGCAAGTAGGCAGAAACTGCAGCCAAATGCACCTTTAATGTGGATAGCATTAAGCCTAGAGAGTGAAGGTGGGTAAGGTAATCCAAAACCACAGGCAATCCTGCCTATGATTCAGGTTTTTATTCTGACACCAAATAGAAAATCTTTTCCATTTCTAAGAATAAATCTTTCTGGTAGAGGGTTTTCTAGAACCCCCCCCCCCGAGGATCCCCATGACACTTTCTGAGAGATGCAGACTAGCATACTCTAGGTCCTCAAGAGCCAGGCCTTGAGCCTGAGAGACCGAAGGTTTGGATACAGGATCCTGCCCTGGGATGAAGTCAGTAGGTTGTGCCTCCTGGGAAAGGCTGACTGGCTTGGCTATTGATAGATCCACCAGTGCCATGGAGTACCAAGGTTGTCTGGCCCAATCTGGAGTAATTAAGATCATTGTGGCAGACTGGGATCTGAGCTTGATCAGCACCCTTAGTAACAAGAGAAACGGAAGGAAGGCATACAGAAACCTCCCTGTCCAGTCCAGAACTAGTGCATCCAGTGGCACTGAACCTGTCACTGGTGGCCTGCAGCAATATCTTACGAGCTGGTGGTTGTCTGGTGAGGCAAAGAGATCCACCTCTGGAGTCCCCCACCTTCTGAATACCACTTGTAGTACTTGACTGTTTAGAGACCATTTGTGGTGGCCCTGATGTATTTTGTTCAATGCATCTGCCAAGACATTGTCTTTGCCTGGCAGATGAACAGCTGACAACTGGATATTTAGTGAGTAAGCCAGGGTCCATATTCTCATGGCCTCTGTGCACAGAGGAGTGGACCTTGTGCTTCCCTGTTTGTTGATGTAGTACATTGTGGTTGTACTGTCTGTTCTGACCTATACCACATTCCCCTGAAGCATGCTGGCAAATGCCTACAATGCTAACAAGACTGCCCTGAGTCCCAGCAGATTGATATGAAGCAGGGACTCTTGCTTGGACCGTGAACCGTGGACAATATTCTCCTCTAGGTGAGCTCCCCACCCTAGGAGGGATGCATCTGTGGGTAAGTACCCCGGAGGGTTGTACCTGTAGGAAGGGAACTCCCTGCCTGAGGTTCTCTTCATCTAGCCACCACTGCGCAGCCTGCACGAAAGTTTGGGTTACTGGAACACAGTGAATCTTTCTTTTGGAGCAAGTATTGTCTTAGATGATAATGAATATCTCTCATCTAAAACCTTGCTTCTAGCACTGTAGTTGTTGATGCTGCCATATGGCCTAACAACTGTAGGAAGTGCCTGGCAGGCCTGAGGCTACCAGGTTTGAAAGAACTTGCCAACTGTACCAAGTTGCTGGCCCTTTCCTGAGGAAAAAAAGCCTTTCCTTTCACTGAATCCAGTTGAGCCCCTATTAATTCTAGGAGCTGCACTGGTTGCAGCACTTACTTTTTTTGGTTATTTAACAATCCCAAGGAATGCAGGAGATCCTGTGTGAGCACCAGGGACCGCTTGACCTGTTGAGGAGTTTGCCCTACGGCTAACCAGTCGTCTAGATAGGGAAATACTGCCACTCCTTGTCTCCTCAGGTGTGCCACAACTAAAGTCAGACATTTTGTGAACACCCTTGGAGCAGAAGTGAGACCAAAAGGCATTGCCCTGAACTGAGAATTTCATGCAGGTAGTTTGAACCTGACAAATTTTCTGTGAGACTGCCTTACTGGGATGTGGAAGTATGCATCCTTGAGGTCTAGGAATGCAAACCAATCCCCTTGCTTTAAAATGGGCAGAATTGTAGACAGAGTGACCATTTTGAATTTGGGTTTCAGTAAATGCTTGTTCAGATGTCTGAAATCCAATATGGGTCGCCACTCCCCTGTTTTCTTGATAGTGAGGAAGTACCCTGAATAGAGGCTTTTCCCCCTCTGCTACAGGGGACCTGGTTCTACTGCCTCTAGGGATAGGAGATTTAATACTTCCTTCTCTAGCAGCAAAGTCTCTGCTGGGGAGGAAGGTCAAAAAACTTTTGCTCTTAGACTTGGTTTTAATTTGAAACAGGGCCAGACCTTGGCCCACTACCTCCAGGACCCACTTGTCTGTAGTAATGGATTTCCATTCCTGGAGGTAATGGGCCAACCTTCCTCCTACTGATAGTGGGGAGGTGACCCGAGCAGACTCCTCAGGGTGTCTGCTTAAGTTGGGAAGCTGGCTGAGTGATAGGGGCTATGTGGTTCCCACCCCTTCTGCCCCTGCCTCTAAAGTAGCCCGTCTGCTGTTGGTATTGCTGGTATTGGGGGTAAGCTTGGGGCTGAAAGAATGGCCTATAAGGCCTGCCTCTGTGACCACTGGCTTGCTGCTTATGGTGTGTTAAGGGCTTCTCTTTAGCAGCAGCACTTTGACAGGCTGTTTTGTACTCACCCATTTTCTTCATGTAAGCCTCTGTCTGCTCACCAAACAGAGACAGAGGCTCACAGGGAAAGTCCATTGCTTTGGACTAGGTGTCCTGAGTCAGGTTAGTTGTCCTGAGCCAGGCAAACCTTCTTAGAGATATAGAAGAGGCCATTTGTCTGGCAGCGGCATCATTACTGTCTACTGCCATAAAAAATTGTACTTTAGATGCCTCTATGCCCCTTTTTGCAGCTTCCTCCAAATCCACTGACATAGAGGCTGGCACTGACTTTGTGATTTCCATCACAGTGTTCCACAAAGTCCACTGATACCTTGCAACACAGGCCATATAAGATGCCTGCCTTACAGCAAGAAAAGACCACAGATACTGTTTTTTTGCAATGGAATCTATCCCCCTGGAGTCTTTATCAGAAGGATGTGAAGCTAAAGGAATGCCAGCCTTATCACAGGCTGCAGCCTGCACCACTCCTTCATGGCTAGGGTGTCCAAACAAGAACTCTGCTCCACCCTTAGCCACCCAGTACTTTTTATCAGCTTTTCTTTCCAGGGGTGGAATGGAAGTGGGGGCATGCAGTACTTTCAGGATCTGCTGCTTTAGGTATTTATGGATGGGTAACAAAACCCTTTTAGAGGGTGGCACATCCATCCTCTCTTTGTAATCTTGTTCTTCCTCATCAGTGGATTCTTGAGTGGGAAGGTCCAAAGACAGAGCCACCTGCCTAATGAACTGAAAATGAGATGCATAATCCTCAGCTCCCTTATCAGGGGAGTCAGGTCTGTGAGGATCTGGGGAGATATCCGGTTCAATGGGCTTGCCATAGTCCTCTTCTTCCTCATCATCTTCATAATATTCCTCTGCACAAACCTCCACTTCGGGTTCCCCTGAACCAGGAAGCAAAGCAGAGCCTACAGTAGCCAAACGCGGTACTTTTTCAACCAGGACCGGATTGGTCTGCAAGGGCTGAATTATGCGAATGGCGTTCGCCATCTCCTCAGTGGTTGGAACCGATGCCTTCAGTTGCGGTTCAACCATTGTGTGTTTTTCTTTCTTTTTTCTTTTGCCTGAATATGCCGGGTCAGCGGCCAGTTCGGCAGATCTCTTTTCAGTAGATGAGGAGTCACTCTTGTCAGAGGGCTGGTCCCCCAGTTCCTTATGAGTGTCCGGTTCAGCGGTTTTCTCAGACATTTTCTCCTGCAGTCATTTAAGTCACCTATCAAGCGTTGACTGAGGGAAATTTTTACAAATTTCACAGTCCTCCTTGAGGTGGTCAAACCTCAAACAAACAAACACAAATTAAATGAGGGTCTGCTTTAGCAAACGGTTCCCCACACTCTGTACAATGCTGGAAACCTCTGGGGCCCGTTCGTTTCTTAGGCTGTGACATTTATCGGCTGGTTAGAACCGAAGTGAGCCAAGAAATACCTTGGTAAATATTATCAAAAAATTAAAATAACTAAACCACCTTACCAGACGGTACCAAATTTAAAATAAATAAATTCAAACCAATTTAAGCATCGGTTCCTTCCCAGTTAGGGAGAACCGGAGAGGACAGAAAAAAACATACCAAACTAACACTATCTAACTAATTCTACCTGTGATACCAAGGACAGCGCTTCAAAAATCAAGGAAAATAAAATGGACTACAATTTAAACCAAGAAAATAACTTCTTCACATGAAGTGAAGGGGAGCTCTCCGGAGATGTCTTACTGAGGCAAGCGGAGTAAAGAATCTGACGGTTGCAGGAAGTGCAACCAAGGACAGTGATTTGTGAACTGAGTTCGAGCCAAACATTCCATCATTAGCATAGGTTCTATTAACCATTTCGGCTCCAGGGTAGTCCTATGGCGAGATCATTACACTGTGAGGTTCAATTTCTGCACCCCCCTTTGCAGGTCTGCCCCTGTGGAGATGGTCAGTTACCGCCCTTTACGGGATGTGAGCCCTGAAGACCTGGTGGCGGTGACTGACCTCTCGGAGTTTCCTGATGCCAGCTCAGGCCCAGAGCCATTGGTCCTGGCCTATAATAAGGCCATTTCCACGGCCCTTGACTGGACTGCTCCTGTCTGGGTTCATCCTCTTCCACTTCGCCCTCGGGCCCCTTTGTTTGATGGGTCCTTGAGGGAGTTGTGGTGGCTGGGACGAAGATTAGAGCACCGTTGGTGAAAATCCACCCTGGAGGCCGACCATCTTAGTTTGGTGGAGCATTATCAGTTCTACCAATCAGCGATCTCCCTTAAGAAGCCAGAGTTCCTGTCCAGGGAGATCGCTGTCACTGAGAATCAACCAGCTCAACTCTTCCAAACTGTGGACAGGTTGTGCAACCCAGCCTGTCTGTAGCTCAGACGAGCTTTTTCACAAAAGGAGTGTGATGAGCTTGCTTGATTCTTTGCGAATGAGGTGGCCGACATCAGGTCGGAGATCCTCTTGACTCACTTTATGGGGGACGCTTGGTCGGTGCTCGGTCACTAGACCTTGTACTTCCTGGAGTACCTTTGACCTGCCAGAGTTTGGGGATATTACGCGGATTGTCCAGGGGATGCACCCTACGTGCTGTGGTTTAGATCCTGGCCCAACTTCCCTGATTTTGGGTTGTTATGATATCATTGGCCCGGTTCTGGCTCAGACTGTCTGGTGCTCCTTGGAAATCGGGTGAGTTTCCAAGCTCCCTGAAGGAGGTGGTGGTGACACCCTTCTGAAGAAAGTTTCGTTGGACACGGACACTCTAGCTTACTACAGACCTATCTCGAACCTTCCCTTTATAGGAAAGGTTATTGAGAAAGTAGTGGCAACTCAACTAGAGAACCATTTGACCATCCTTAATGTCTACGAACCTCTCCAGTCTGGTTTCCATAAGAGGCATAGCACTGAGACTGCTCTGGTTCGGGTGATAAATGATCTCCTGATGGCGAGAGATCGGAGAAACCATTCCATTCTGGTACTCCTCGATCTCTCTTCAGCCTTTGACACTGTAGACCATGGGGTGCTACTCGAGCGCCTGAGGTCCATCTGTGGTCTGACGAGTACAGTGCTCAGGTGGTTTATATCTTTCCTAACTGGCAGAACACAGAGCGTTGTGTCGGGGAATTTTTCTTCTGACTCTTTCCCTCTGTCTTGTGGGGTCCCTCAGGCTCAGTGTAGTCCCCCATGTTGTTTGCAGAGTACATGCTACCCCTCGGAGACATTGTAAAATGATATGAGCTGAGGTTTCACTGCTATGCCGATGATACCCAGCTCTATCTGTCTTTTGCTCCCGACCAGGTTAGTGTTCTCTCAGTATTTGATAACCACCTCGCTGAAATCCAAGACTGGATGAATTAGAGTTGGTTAAAGTTGAATGCGGGAAAGACTGAGGTTATGGTTGTGGACCCAGGCCACAGGATAGAGGGGTTGAGGACTGATCAGCCCTCTGGATTATTTCTGGGGGGCGCTCAGATCCTTACCTCAGAATGGGTACACGACCTGGGAGTGGTGCTTGACGACAGGCTCACCCTTCGTTATCAGGTGTCAGCTGTCATTAAGTCAGCCTTTTATCATCTTAGGAACATTGCCAGGGTCAAACACCTTGTTCCGTCCAGCAATTGGCCTGTGTTGGTCCATGCCTTTGTGACCTCGCACCTTGACTACTGCAACTCCCTTTACTTGGGGCTTCCTAGGGTTGATATCCGACATTTGCAGCTAGTGCAGAATGCTGCTGCTCGATTGTTGACAGGGCTGTCCCGGAGGTCGCACATCACCCCTGTGCTGCGCGATCTGCACTGGCTGCCGATTCAGTGGTGGATCACCTTTACGGTAGGTTTATTGACCTACAAAGCCCTACACGGACTAGGCCCTGACTACCTGAAAGAGCTTCTGATTCCTTATACCCCTGTGCAACAGCTCCACTTGGTTGACAAGGGGTTGCTGGAGATTCCAAGGGTCACTTTGAAATCTTCTGGGGCCCGTGTTTTTATGTTTGTGACCCCCACCCTCTGGAACTCTCTGCCAAGTCAGCTTTGGGAATGCGTGACCATGGGGAGCTTTAAACAGGCACTTAAAACTTTTTTGTGGAGTCAGGATTTTCCATAAATTGTTATTATTGCCGTTTTGTTTATTAATTGTAATAGTTTTATGGAATCATGTTTTAACACTGTACAGCGCCATGGTATTTGAAAGGTGCTCTAAAAATAAAGTTTATTATTATTATTATACTGCAATTTTCAGAATACAGTAAGATTTCCTGGGGTTTGAAAGACAAGGTGCCCCTTTTGCCCCTATCCTTGATAGATGTGCCTTTTGAGAGAATTGCAATGGATGTGGTTGGCCCTTTGACAAAAGTGAAAAGAGAAATCGATTCATTTTGGTAGTATGTGACTATGCTACTCGATACCCAGAGGCAGTTCCAATGCATACTGTCACAGCCCCAAAGTGACAGCAGAGCTTGCCAAAATTTTCAGCAGGGTGGGCATACCAAAAGAGATTATTACTGATTAGGGTAGTAATTTTGGTGCTGCATTACTGAAGGAGCTGTACCGACTACTAGGTATAACTGCCATAAGAACCTCCCCTTCAAACAACATGACGTCTTGCTGTATTCTGACAATTTGCAGTTAGCTCCAGCTCTTAAACTGCCCCGGAGAGTGAAGTGTTAAATTCTATGCCAGGCATAGAACGTTAGGCTCGAACGCGGTTGAAAACTCTGTGTCCTTTTGAAACCAAACCGTCAGATTCTTTACTCCACCTCACTGAACAGTCGCTCTGGAGATTTCTCCTTCTGCTCAGTTCTGTCGCGGTTAAAGTTTCAGTTTTAGTCCGATTTTCATTCCATTTTTCAGTTAGAGACTCTGTCTGTGGTACAGTAAGTACTTAGATTAGTAGCTGCTGTGTGGAAATTGTGAAATTTTTCACAGGCCTTTCTACCAGGCGCAGGCCTCCTCTTCCTTTTCTCAGAGGGGGTTCTTCAGAAGGAGAGGCAGAAGGGGGATGAGCAGGGCTGCATCCACCCCTCAGCCTAAGGCTCCTGCCAAGCAGATACCCTGATGTGTCAGCCCGGGTTGACTCCCCCATTCTACTACGAGGCAGGCTGGCTTACTTTGTCCAGGACTGGATGTCTGTTACCTCAGATAAGTGGGTCCTGGAGGTTGTAAGCCAGGGGCTGGTTCTCAGTTTCAAAAGTTTTCCGAACCTGAGACCCAGATCCTTTCCACCTGCAAACACTTCAGAAACCCTTGCTCTAGAGGCAGAGGTTTTGTCTCTGTTGGCTTTAAAGGTCATAGAGAGAGTTCCTACTCCATACAGGGGCAAAGGTCTGTACTCCAGGTACTTCCTTACCACGAAAAAGACAGGGGAGTGGCAACCCATCCTAGATTTAAGATACCTAAACAAGCACCTAGTAAAATCAAAATTCAAGATAGTGACTCTGGGAACAATTCTTCCCTCTCTGAGGCCAGGAGACTGGCTAGCCTTCCTAGACCTCAAGGATGCCTATTTTCACATTCCCATAAGGTGCTCCCACAGAAAGTACCTCAGGTTCAAATTGCCCTCAGGCCATTATCAGTTCAAAGCAATGCCCTTCGGTCTAACCTCAGCTCCAAGGGTGTTTACAAAGTGCCTAGCAGTAGTGGTGGCCTTTTTAAGAAGGAAAAGGATCTCTATTTTTCCATATCTGGATGATTGGCTTCTGATGGGCCAGTCTTCAGACCAAGTCAAGTCAGATCTGCAGGTTACCAGAAAGTTCTCACTTCCTGGGTTCCTTCTCAATCTTCCCAAGTCAGTTCTCGAACCAGTACAGCTCCTCACTTTTATAGGAGCAAAGCTGGACACCCTCAAGGCAAGAGCCTTCCTTCCTTTGGAAAGGGCAAAAGCCATCTCTCAGATGGCCTCTTCCTTTCTCCTCTGGTTTCTCGACTAGAAGGCATTTACTGCAGCTCTGGGCCACATGGCAGCTTCCACAGCAGTGGTCCAAGGGGCCAGGTTTCAGATGAGGGACATTCAGTTCCATCTGAGAACCTTTTGGTCCCAAAGGAAAGATCCTCTTACCAAGCTAGTTCCTGTTACTCAGACCTTAATTCAGGCCCTTCAGTGGTGGCAGGACCTGGACAATCTGAGGCAAGGTGTTCCATCTGTCTCTCAGACTCACTCTGTGGTTACCACAGATGCTTCCCATTTTGAGGCAGGGAGCCCACCTGAGGGTTCTCACGGCCCAGGGACTGTGGTCCCCTCAGGAATCCCTTCTTTACATCAACCTTCTGGAGCTCAGGGCAGTACTTCTTGCCCTACAAGCTTTCTCTCAGTCAATACAGAACAAGGTGGTTCAGGTCAGGACAGACAACACTACCACCATGTGGTATATCAACAAGCAGGGAGGCACTCGGTCCAGGGTCTTGTGCACGGAGGCCATGAAAGCATGGTCCCTGGCTTACTCCCTGCAGACCTCTCGAGTAGCGGTCGACCTCCTAGGAAAGGACAATGTGATAGCGGATGCATTGAGCAGGATTTCCCAGGGCCATCACGAATGGTCTCTAGATCCTTTGATGTTGAAGGTGATCTTCTCAAGGTGGGGCACTCTGGAGATAGATCTCTATGCAGCCCCAGACAATCACCAACTTCCTCTGTTTTGTTGCAGACCCCCAGTCTTAGGTTCAGTCCCTCTGGATGCTCTGATTTTGAACTGGGAAGGGAAGTTTCTTTACGCCTTCCCTTCTTTTCCTCTATTGTTCAAGGTTCTAGTCAAGGTAAGGTCACAACCATGCAAAGTGATTCGGATTGCTCCAAACTGGGCCAGGCAGTCTTGGTACCCCCTGTTGCTGTCCTTAGCAGTCCATCTTCCCCTGTCTCTTCCCAGGAATTACAATCTGCTAACCTCCTCTCAGGGGAGGATTTGTTACCCCAGTCTCCAGTCACTCAATCTCAAGGCATGGCTCTTCAAGACTTAAGAGTATGCAGATTTACATCTGTCCCACGGGGTTCTGGAGATCCTCAAGGCTTCTCGAAAGCCTGCCACAAGAAAACCTACAACTCCAAATGGAAATGGTTCAGTATTTGGTGTTCCAAGAAGCACGTTTCCCCAGACACTACTGACTTGTCTTCAGTTCTGGATTACATGGTTTACCTTGACGGCCTAGGCCTCAAACCAGCTACTCTCAAAGTTCATTTGTCAGCTATTTCTGCTTTCCTGTCAGTGGGGGGAAATCTTCCTGTCATCTCACCCTGTATTCTGTAAAATTTTCAAAGGATTGCTTCATACCAATCCCCCGTTTAGGGAATTCTGCTCCTGCCTGGGATTTGAATATTTGTATTACTCAGCTGATGCAACCCTCCTTCGAGCCTATGTCCTCAGCAGAGCTCAAGTACTTGACTTGGAAAACTGTGTTTTTGGTTGCTGTTGCTTCTGCCAGACGTATCAGTGAATTGCAAGCCCTGTAAGTGGAGCCTGACTTCATCTCTTTCCATAGAGATAAGGTGGTCCTTAGAACCAACAGAAGGTTCCTACCTAAAGTGGTTTCTGATTTCCACTTAAACCAATCTGTGTGTCTTCCTGTGTTCTTCACTGATCACATCTCCTCAGGGGAACGGAGGCTACACAGTTTAGATGTTAAAAGGGCCCTTAGTTACTACATAGAACTTACAAAGGGTCACAGGTTTGACTCCCTCCAGTTGTTCCTCACTTATGGGGAAGTAGGTAAGGGAAAACCTGCCACCAAGAGAACCATTGCCAGGTGGATTGTGTCCTGTATTCAATTCTGCTATGAAAAACTGGGAAAAAACTGCACCCTCAGGCCTGGGGGCTCATTCCACTAGAGGTACAGCTGCATCTCTAGCTGCAGCTAGGGATATCCTCTTGTTAGAAATCTGTTAAGCAGTCACCTGGAAAACAGTTCATACCTTCACCAAGCATTACTCTCTGGATATCCAGGCTAGGAGTGATTCTAGGTTTGGCGCAGCAGTACTTCAGAGCCTATTCTCAAAGTAGGTTCTGTCCCTCCTCCTTGGGGGTACTGCTTGGTAGTCTGCTAATTGTCAGAATACAGCAAGACTTCATGTTGTTTGAAGAAAAAATTACTCACCTTAGTAATTGTGTTTCTTCTAATGGAGTCTTGCTGTATTCGGACCTCCCTCCCTGCCTCCCCTCTCAGAATCTGTTTTTGGGAAGTGGGTGGGCAGGTGCAGTGTCGCACCCCAGGGGTGTCTTTACCCAACTCCTGTTGTGTTGGGTGCTTTGTATTTGTTTAAGAGTTTTTAGTTCTTATTACCTGGTTTTGGTTCTTTGGGCTTCCTGACTTGAGTCTTTTGGGGAATCCAAAGTCTTTGTTGCCAGCTGGCTACTAGGAATTTTTACAATTTCCACATTATTTAGTCAGTGAGTTTTAGCTCGTAAGAATCTGACAGTTTGGTTTCAAAAGGACACAGACAGAGTTTTCAACTGAGCTCCAGCACAACGTTCTATGCTTGGCATAGAATTTAACCCTTCGCTCTCCGGGGCAGTTCAAGAGCTGGAGCTAACTGCAAATTGTCAGAATACAGCAAGACTCCATTAGAAGAAACACAATTACTAAGGTGAGTAATTTTTTCTTATCACTCTCAGCCAGACGGTCTTGAACATTTTAATAAAATGCAGGTTTGTAAAAGGGGAAGGGAAAGACTAGGACCAATACTTACCTCACCTGCTTTTTGCTTACGGAGGAGTGCCACAGGCATCTACAGGTTTTTCACCATCTGAAATGATGTATGGTAGACAACCTAGAGGGCCACTAGATGCAATAAAAGAAACATGGGAAGATAACCGTCCAGTTTTGGAGGGCTACAAAGATGGTGCAGGGTTTGCACCAGGAGCCATATGAAACCAGAAAGGCTGACTTACAGCTGTTCTCACTTGAACAGAGAAGAGACAGGGGGGGCATGATCGAAACGTTTAAGTAGATGACGGGAATTAACACAGCGCAGAAGGAAAACCTGTTTGAGATTAAATCAGGGAGTTGCACAAGAGGCCACAATCTACGACTGGCAGGAGGTAAATTTAGGGGAAACATCAGGAAGTACTTTTTTTCCGAGAGAGTGGTCGACCCTTGGAATAGCCTACCGCAAGAGGTAGTAGACTAAAAAAATGTAAGGGAATTCAAACTTGCATGGGATAAACACTACACGAAAAAAAGGAAATAATCTAAGGGGGGGTAGGTATTGTGGGCAGACTAGATGGATCAAGAGGGCCCCTTCTGCCAACAAATTCTTATGTTCTATGCTCTTATAACCCCCATCAGAAACAATCTACTACATCTTATATGTGTGCCCTGTGAAAGAAGCTGGCAAAATATGTTGAAATCACCCATAGTAATCAGGAAGAGGCCCAAAACCAGCAGAAGATGTATTATGACCATGGGGTAACAGAAAAAGTTGTTGAGCCAGGTGAAAAGGTCATGCTACTGTTACCCACCACAGAAAATAAACTGTTAATGAAGTGGCAAGGGCACTACCAATATTGGTGGGCAGGTGGTTCGGACGGCCCTGGAGGTTCATCCAACCCGGGCAGTTTTATGCAATGCCAGGTCCATTAAAAACAAGACTGCAATTACTACAGATCTTGTAGAAACAGTGGATCTAGCTTGCATCACCGAGACTGGCTGATGAGAGGTCTGGCACCATTTTGGAGGCTTTAACTCCAGCTGGGTACTCGGTGATTCACTGCCCGAGACTGGATCATGAGGGGGGTTAGTGGTCTGTTTTAAGACCAAACTTAACCTCACGAGTGTACCAGTTGAGGAGACCAAGTTATTTGAGAGTTCCATGGTGGCAGGTATAGGTTGTAGGATCGCTCTCATCTACTGTCCACCTGGAGATGAGAAGCGGTTGCTTCAGGAAGTGGCGGACTTCATCAACAACATGGCATTCGAGTCGCCCAGACTGATGGTTCTGGGAGACTTCAACACCTGGATCGATGATGAACTCTCGCAGTTTGGACAGCACTTTCTCCAGCTGATGTCATCTCTGGGCCGTACACAGATAGTTACCACTGCTACCCACAAACACGGTCACTCCCTTGACTTAGTCTTCCTCCTGGGGATCGAGGCTTCTGATCTGGGGATGGAAACAGTCGGATGGTCCAATCACTACACCGTGGAGTTTAGTTTTAGCACACCCCCCCCCCTTGTAGGCCTACCCCTGTGGAGATGGTCAGGTACCGCCCTTTACGAGATGTCAGCTCTGAAGGCCTGGCAGCAGTACTTGACCTATCGACCCTTCCAGTGGCAAGCAGCGACCCAGAGGTCCTCGTGGTAGCCTATAATACGGCTATTTCAGTGGCCCTAGATGTCATTGCTCCTGTCAGTGTTCGTCCTCTCTCCTTTCGCCCTCGGTCCCCATGGTTTGACGGGACCTTGAGGGAGATGCGGCGACTAGGACGAAGGTTAGAGCACTGCTGGCGGAGATCCTCCCTTGATGCCAACCACCTTAGATTGATGAAACATTATCAAGCCTATCAATCTGCAATCACCCATAAGGAGGCAGAGTTCCTGTCCAGGGAGATTGCAGTGGCTCAGAATCGACCAGCTCAGCTTTTTCGCTCTGTAGACAGACTGTGCAACCCAGCCTGCCTACAAGTTCGAAAAGCCTTTTCACAAGTAGAGTGCCTTGAACTTGCTTGATTCTTTGCAACTACGGTGGCTAACATTAGAGCGGTGCTCCATCCAGCACACTCTAAGGGTGTTGCTCTGGATCAGTGCTTGGCCGCTGCTCCTCAGCTTTCCTGGAGTACTTTCGACTGACTGGAGTTCACAGATGTCATGTGGATTGTCCAGAGTGCGTGCCCTACATGCTGTAGTTTGGACCTATGACCAACCTCCTGATTTTGGGTTGTATTGATTCCATTGGTCCAGTCCTTGCACAGATAGTCTGGTGCTCCTTGGAAACAGGTGAGTTTCCTAGCTCCCTGAAGGAGGCGGTGGTAACACCCCTCTTGAAGAAAGCTTCTTTGGACCCCGACTGCCATGCGAACTACAGACCTATCTCAAACCTTCCCTTTTTAGGGAAGGTGATTGAGAAAGTAGTGGCCGTACAGCTGGAAAACCATTTGACCATCTATGATATCTATGAACCCCTCCAGTCCGGTTTTCAAAAGAGGCATAGTATTGAGATAGTGCTGGTTCGGGTGCTCAATGATCTCCTGATGGCTAGGGATCGGAAGAACCGCTCCATCTTGGTTCTTCTAGATCTCTCATCAGCGTCTGACACTATGGACCATGGGGTCCTACTTGAGCGCCTGAGGTTCATCTGTGGCCTATCAGATGTAGTCCTCAGGTGGTTTACATCTTACCTCACTGGAAGAACTCAGAGGGTGGTATCCAGGGTTCATTCCTTGGACCCAGTTTCTCTGTCGTCTGGGGTTCCTCAGGGTTCAGTGCTGTCCCCCATGTTGTTCGCAGTGTACATGCTGCCCCTCGGAGACATTGTAAGAAGGTATGGGCTGAGGTTTCACTGCTATGCTGATGATACCCAGCTCTGCCTCTCTTTTGCACTTGACCAGGATGGAGCTATCTCAGTTTTTAATAACTGCTTTGCAGAAATCCAGGAGTGGATGGACTCAAGTTGGCCGAAGTTGAACTCGGTAAAGACTGAGGTGCTGGTGGTGGATCCGGTATGCTGGATAGGGGGCCGGGGGTTGGTTTACCCTCCAGGCTTTACCTTGTGGGTTTATCACTCCCGACTTCCGAACAGGTGTGAAACCTGGGGATAATTTTTGACGAAGGGCTGTTTCTGCGTTCGTAGGTGTCTGCCATCTTCAAGTCCTCTTTTTATCATCTGAGGAGTATCTCCAGGATGAAGCACCTTGTTCCGTCCGGCGATCTTCCTACGCTGGTCCATGCCTTTGTGTCCTCGCACTTGGACTATTGCAATTCCCTCTACCTGGGGTGGAAATCTGCTGCCTGCAACTTGTGCAGAACGTAGTGGCTCGGCTTTTGACGGGAACTTCTCGGTCCAGTCATATTTTGCTGGTGCTGCGTGGACTGCACTGGCTGCCAGTTCAGTGGCAGATTACCTTTAAAGTCAGTCTTCTGATTTTCAAGCTCTACATGGACTGGGCCTGGACTACTTGAAAGAGCTCCTAGTCCCTTACTGCCCTGGGCGATTGCTCCACTCAGCTGATGAGGGGTTGCTAGAGATCACAAGGGTATGTCTGAAATCTTCGGGGACCCATGCACTCATGTGTGCGGCCCCTACCCTCTGGAATTCTCTACCCCGTCAGTTATGGGAGTGCATGACCATGGAGGGATTTAAACAGGCCCTGAAAACACACTTGTGGTGTCAAGCATCTGGTGTTTAACTTTTGTATTTTAATTGTACCAGTTGTTTTATATATTTTAAGATTCTGAAATACTTGATGTGTTTTTAAATTGTGTAAGACACCTTGGATTTTAAAAGGCATCATAGAAATAAAGTATTTTATTATTATTATAAAGTGCTTAGACATACTGGCACAGTTAACTGAGACCGAGACCCCTGATAGGAAAAATCCTGCTAAGATATACCATGCTAAACTCCTCAAGAAATGGGTTGAAAAAACACCAAGAGCTATTTTGCTAGGTTTACCACAAACTGATAAAGAAGATATTGATGTAGCTTATGACAGACTGGAACAAACTGTAACTGCTGATGCTGTAAAAGTGAAAGTTTCCTTAACCTCTGAACAAACCGCAGAAATGTGAAACTTGCTAACGACATTTAACAGTACTTTTACCACAGTGCCAGGCTGAGCAAAAGGGGTCGAGCACATAACAGTGACAAGGAATGCTCGCCCTATTAGACAAAAGACATTTATTTATTGAAATGTTTCATCAGGAAGGCACACTGTGCGACAAGTCGCTCGTCTCCTGGTGCGACCTGGGGGGGAAGGGGTACAATAGGAATGACACAATAAACAATCAAGTTACAAGATCAACATTAACATACAGTTGTAAGGCAGGTGTTACAAACAGTGTTACAACATTGTTGCGCATAATAGGTAGAAAGAGTGGACAATAATAAGTGCCGGGTTAATAGGTAAACAAGTGCTTACATGAAAGAAAAGGGGGAAAAGGAGAGGGAAGGGTGAGGTGGGGGAGGGGGAAGAGTCGTGCCCCGGAGACCCCTTCAGAATGCGAGGAAACCTGCAAGGGGACTGGGGGAACCAGAGAGAACTTCACGGTACTTTGCATTAGGTTTTGCATTTCAACTAAATGTACCTGTTTGCTAAATGTCGCTTACCGTATATGTAATCTTGTAATGTTTTATCTCGTGTTACGTTGCTTGGCTGTATGTATCATCTTCACTGACTGTTTGATCTTCCCTTATGTTATGTTCTTGTACTTATGCAATGTATTTGTTTTACCTATCTGTTGTACTCTCCCAGGTCGTGCCAGAAAATAGTCATTTCATGGCTAGCGCACTTACCCGGTTAACAAAAACAAAATAAAATAAGAGAGACCCCTTCAGGAAGTGGGGAACCCTGCAAGGGTGCTGTGGGGTTAGATAGATAGGGGGAATAGGATGTATGGATTTAAAGAGGAAGGAGAGAGAAGAAGGAGGTGTGACTTAATGCTAGGAGGTGGACTAGGACCTAACCCAAGAGAGGACCCTTTAGGATGCGGGGTACCCTGCCGGGGGAGGGGTCAGTAGATAGGGATTAAGAGAGTCATAGGAGAGGGAGTGAGTGAGAATTGAACCCTTGAGGAGAACAGAATTTGCACCTGTGGAGGAGATGGGTGTGACACTTGGACAGCTGGTTCTGATCACTGTATCATTTTTTGTAATATAAAAATGTGTTATGGACTGTCTCTCATGAGAAAGGCTGAAACAACATGTGAGTATCACTCACACACACACACACACACACACACACACACACACACACACACACACACACACACACACACACACACAGGTTTTAGATACAAGGTGTTACCTGGAAGGCCAGAAGCTAATAACAGACTGGACCAGGCCTTAACTGAGGATCTCCTGTTTGTCTAGATTTATGGTAGCTTACCAGATGCTGGGCTAGAATCATAAACGTTTATGACATTCAGAGGAAACTCAGTGAAATTCACAAGGTGATACAAAAGCATGTTGCACCTCCCTGAGATCTGGCAGAGAGACACAAGTCCCTTTGATGTCCTGGAAAGGGGAAGCTGATTATAAGATCAAAGAGAATCCTTTGAAGAAAATGAGCTAAGCTGAGATTACAGAATTTAAAACTTGGATAAGACATTCTATTTTTGTATAGATATATATATTTTATAGATTCTGACAGGGAGGAGCCAGGTGACCTCATGCAAAGGGGTTGGCCAAGACAGTCTTTTAAACAGTAATCTGTTTTCATTCAGACACTTATCTACGCTCTGACAAAAACATCTGTGAGCACTTTAAGCAGATATTTAGAGAGAGAGAGAGAGACAAATCTAAGTACTGTAGTAGGAACTGCACTGTTAAAACCTTGTTCTTTTAAAAGATTGTATGGTTCTTGTGATAATAGTTCTGTATGTTATGTTTTACATAATTTTTATCTATTTTTAGAGCCTATTTGGTCTGTCTTTGAATTTCTTTCCTTTACAAGTAAAGTATATGTGGTTAAAGCAGACAGTGTACATAAGCTTGAATGGTGATACCAAACTGGAAAAAGGTAAGAGTTTTAATCTGAGGTCTTTTATTAGAGTTTTTAAGGGTTCCTTTCTGTACATCTTGTTAGGTACCCATAGGCAAAAGATATCTGGCCCCTCGAAGACAGAATTATCTGAGCCTGTGCATTGCATACGCTAGCAAGAGGTACACAGTTTGAATCCCTCCAGAACTGAGACCAAAGATTGATTCGAACCCACAAAACAGACAGGATGGTTACCCTGTTTCTGTTAACTGCTCACAAGACTACGCTCAGAGGTTGGCACTTTGGGAGTAAAGGGCTGACCTGCTGAGTCGGTTTGTGACAATGGGACCTAATCATGTCCATTATGATGCATTGGACCCTGTCAATAGTAGTCATGGAAAACCAAGACAGTGGCTAGACAGAATAGGGGAGATATGCTTAGGCTCAGTTGGACCCCTTTAGGATGCTGAGAACCCTGCAAAGGGACTGCGATGGCTAGGGAGAAAGGTAGATGGGGAAGGGATGGAGAGGAGTCAAGACTAGGCACAGTAGGACCCCCTCAGGATGCTGAGAACCCTGCAAGGGGGGACTGCAAAGACTGGAGAGAAAGGTAAATTGGAAGGGGAGGAGAGGAGACATGCCTAGACACAGTAGGACCCCTTCAGGATGCTGAGAAATGTGCAAGGGGACTGCAAAAGCTAGGGGGACAGTTAGATGGAGGAGGAAGGCGAGGAGACAAGTCCAGATGCAGTTGGACTGCTCAGGATGTTAAGAACCCTGCGAGAGGACTGCAAGTCTAAGAAGATAGGAAGGATGGTGGTGGAAGGGAGTAGATGAGAGCTACAAACCCTTTGGGGGAGTAGGAGAGGGACCCATGGAGAGCATCGGGGTCCCTTACATTCTGAGAGATCAAGGGAGATCAGTAAGGGGAGCAATTTGGGGGAAGGGAAGGAGAGCTAGAAATTTGGGGGGTTGGAGTGCACAGGGTAAAATGAAGGTGACAGTAGAGGGGTAGGGTTTGTCCAGGGCTTAGAGGAGGGAATTAGGGAGGAACATGGCAGGAGCAGCTAGGTGCAAGGTAATTACTGAGGGCAGAGCTGATGGAGTAGTCGGAGGATGAGTGCCGGATTTGAGGGGGGAGGGATTTCCAGATTTTTGGGAGGCAGTGAGAGTAACCAGATTGGCTGATTTGGGTGGATCTGCAGGAACTACCAGGGTACGGGAGTCGGCTGATCTAAGGGAATGGGAGGGTGGGGGTGTGTTATAAAGGAGGAGGTGAGGTAGGAAGGGAGCTCACCCAACCAGTGCTTGGACAGGAATTTAGCACAGTAGGAGAGTCTCCTATTTGTAAGTGAGGAGAAGGCTAGGGCACGATAAAGATCGCAGTGGTGGGTGCGAGGAGGGGCATCCAGGGCAAAGCAGCAGAAGGAATTGAAGAGGGTGTCCAGTCTGGCCAGGGAGGACTTAGGGGCAGCACCACAGACTACGTCACAGTAGTCGAAAATGGGGAGTATCATCTTCTGAATAAGTTCAGGCCTAGCTGTAGGAGGGATGCAACTACGGTTCCTGAACAGGGCACCAAGCTTGGGGAGCAGTTTTTTCTGGATGGCATCAATGTGTCCAGAGAAGTTTAGGTTTTGGTCCAACCAAACACCTAAGTATCTGAAGGAGGATGTGTCCTCAAGTAAAGTCCCATCAGGGGTGTAGAAAGTGGGTAGGAAGGGAAGCCAAAAGAGTCTCTGCCTTGTGCCAAAGGTCATGGAGACAGTCTTCTTGGCGTTGAAGAAAAGTTGATTGTTAGCAAACCAGAGCTGAACCTTGTTGAAGTCTTGCTGTAAGCTGGTTGTAACCTCAGCAGGACAGGAGCCAGATGCATACAGGACTGCATCATCGGCATGCATATGTATAGAAGAGGAAGGGGAGCAAACAGACAGAAGGTCGTTTAAGAAGATGGAGAATAGGAGGGGCCCTAATACAGAGCCTTGGGGGATGCCACTGCTAATCGGAAGGGGAGTGGAAGTGGCATCCGAGATCTTAACTGATTGGGTTCTGCCAATAAGGTAGGCCACAAACCAGTTTGTGGCAGAGGAAGACATGCCAGCTGCTGGAAGTGAGTCGAGGGAGAGATGGTGTTGAAGGTCTTCGCCAGGTCGACAAAAATGGCAGAGGTAATTTGGCCATTGTCCACCCCCGTTAGGATGGAGTCTGTGAGCCGTAGTAGAGAGGTGATGGTTGAGTGGTTTTTCCTGAGACCAGATGGGAAAAGGGTGAAAAAGGAGGTGTCAGACAGAAAAGAGGTGAGTTGGGAGAGGACAATGTGTTCATGAAGCTTGGCAAGGGTAGGGAGGAGAGAAGAAAAAATTACTCACCTTAGTAATTATGTTTCTTCTAATGGAGTCTTGCTGTATTCTGACAAGTGCAGTTAGCCCCAGCCTTTAAACTGCCCCGGAGAACAATGGGTTAACTTTTCTATGCATGGCATAGAATGTTCATCTCGAGCTCGGTTGATGTCTCTGCCTGTTATTCGAACTGCAACCGTCAGATCTTTACGAGCAAAACTCACTAGGTGTTCTATGTGGAAACTGTAAAATTTTTACTAGCCAACTGGCAGAAAAATAATGTTTAGGGTTCTCAAAGGAAGACTCAAGTCAGGAAACCCAAACACAAAAACCAATCAAATGAAAATAACATCTCACCCCATGAGAACAGAGGGTGTAAAGGGGGCACCCCTACGGTGCCAACACTGCACCTGCCCACCCACATCCCAAAAAACTATGTTCTGAGAGGGGAGGCGGGGAGGTCAGAACACAGCAAGACTCCACTAGAAGAAACATAATTACTAAGGTGAGTAATTTTTTCTTCAAACATCATGAAGTCTTGCTGTATTCTGACAAGTGCAGACTACCAAGCAGTACCTCCATAGAGGAGGGACAGAACCTACTTTGAGAATAGGCTCTGAAGTACTGCTGTGCCAAACCGAGCGTCACTCCTAGCCTGGATATCCAGAGAGTAATGCTTGGTAAAAGTATGGACTGATAAGGACACCAATTTGCCAGTGAACACTTATTCCCAGAGTCACCATCTTGAACTTTAGTTTTAAAAGATGTTTGTTCAGGTATCTGAGATCTAGGATGGGTCGCCACTCCCCTGTCTTTTTGGGGGTAAGGAAGTATCTGGAGTACAGACCTTTGCCCCATTGTAGGGTAGGAACTCTATCTATGGCTCTTAAAGCCGGAAGAGATGAAACCTCTGCCTCCAGGGCAAGGGTCTCGAAGAGACCTGCAGGTGGAAAAGATCTGGTTCTCATCTTTGGAAATTTTTTGAAGCTGAGAACCAGTCCCTGGCTTACTACTTCCAGGACCCACTTGTCTGATGCAACAGACATCCAGTCCTGGACATAGTAAGCCAGCCTGTCCCCTACAGGGATAGGAGAGTCGACCCAGGCAGACATATCAGGGTGTTTGCTTGGCAGAGGCCTTAGGCTGAGGAGTGGATGCAGCCCTGCTCATCCCCCTTCTGCCTCTCTCTCTGAAGAACCCCCTCTGTGAAAAAGGAGAAGAGGCCTGTGCTTGGTAAAAAGGCCTATTGAAAGGCCTGCCCCTGCCCCTAGACTGCTGCCTTTGAGGAGTTGCTTGCCTCTCCTTGGCCTGAGCACTCCTGTAAGTGGTCCTGTACTCATCCATTTTCTTCATGTAATTCTCTGTCTGCTCCCCAGAGAATTACCCACTACAGGAAAATCCATGGCCTTAGGATGTCCTGTGAGAGGCTAGTACATCTGAGCCAAGCCATCCCCCGAAGAGCCACAGATGTAGCCATGACTCTTGATGACACATCACTGGAGTCCACAGCAGCAAGAAATTGTACCTTTGATGCCTTAATCCCATCAGCAGCCACCTCCTCCAGCTCCTTGGCCAGCTGGGGGGGGAGGCTTGTTTAGCCAGTGCCAGTACAGTGTCCCACCTGGACTTCTGGTACCTGGCTGTACAGGCCATATAGTTCGCCTGCCTGAGTCCCAAGGAAGATGCCATGTACTGCTTCTTTGCCACAGCATCCATCTTCCTGGAGTCTTGTCTGGGGGATGTGAAGCCAAGGGAATATTTGCCTTGTCACAGGCAGCAGCCTGCACTACCCCAACATGGCTGCATTGTTGGTATAAGAACTCCGTATCTGAGCCTGATAGTGTATATCTCTTGTCCATCCTTCTGTCAACAGGAGGTACAGAATTGGGAGACTTTAGGATTTTTTGTGTCTGCTTCCCAAAGGATTTGTGAAGGGGAACAGACAGTCTCCTGGACTCTGGATGTCCATCATTTCCACATAATCAGGCTCCTCTTGATCCTCCATTGCCTCCTCCATAGGAAACTGGAGGGTTTCAGCCACTTTTCTGTAAAACAGATAGTGGGAAGGGGACTCAGAAAGCCTAGGAGGGGAAACACCAGAAGGTCTGTCTGGGGAGTTGTCCGGTTCCACAGGCACATCCAGACTTTCACCATCATCAACGTCATCTTCAAACTCCCCTTCCTCCTCAAACTCTGGTTCATAAAAGTCTTCAGGGGTATAATCGTGAACCAGGGGAACCGACTGAACCAAACCTCTGACAAAAGGTGCTGGATCAGTTGGAACCGGGCGAAGCGATTCCATAATCCGAATCGCTCTGGCTATTTCCTTGGCAGTCGGAACATGAACCTCTGGATCCGAACCGGTCAATTTTTCTTTGCGTTTCCTTTTTGTAGGAACCGACCCCTCAGGATCGGCTCTCCTCTTGCCCGAAGAAGTATTGCCCTGGTCAGAGGGCACTCCTTCTGGTTTGGTCAGAACCGAACCGGGCTGGCCATCCGGGTCAGTGCACTTCTCGGCCTCCTTTTCCCTAAGTCTACCTAATCTCTTCTCAAGGGTAGATTTAGGAAAATTTTTACAAATTTGGCAGTCTGTATTGAGGTGTTCAAACACCAGACAATAAACACAGGTGGTGTGGGGATCGGTTAGCGAAGACCTCCCCACACTCACTGCAGTGCTGAAACCCAGTGGGCCCGGTTTTTTTCTTGGGTTTCTCAGACATGGCCAACCTAACCAAACTTATCCTTTTTATGGCAACCGCCAGGCAAGACTCCCTTATCGGTTCCTAACCGTGCCACGGGTATTGTAAAAAAACATTCAAAACACGTTTTTGTTTAGAACTGATAAGGACCGGTAAGCACACTCTAAAGTAAAACACAAGAATTCACTACAAATGATCGGTTCAGCTGAACCGATCAAACACTACAATTTCCACACAGAAAATCAGACAAAACCTATCTAGTACTCACAGTACCCCAGACAGAGACTGAACCGACTATGTAGAATAATTTTCGGTTTAAAACCAACAACTTAACTGACACTTTAACCAACTTTCGAACCGAGCTGTAGGAGAAATCTCCAGAGCGACTGTTCAGTGAGGCAGAGTAAAGAATCTGACGGCTGAGTTTCAAAGGGATGCAGACAGAGACCTCAACCGAGCTCGAGCTCAGCAGTCTATACACTGCATAGAAAGTTAACTCTTTGTTCTCTGGGGCAGTTTAAAGGCTGGAGCTAACTGCAATAGTCAGAATACAGCAAGACTTCATGTTGTTTGAAGGACCACTGAAGGAGTTTGTTTGAGAAACGGGACACCTTGCCTGAGATTGTCCTGGTCCAGCCACCACTGGAGAGCATGGACCAGAGTCTGAGTCACTGGAATCAGCTTGGTAAGAGAATCTTTCTTCTAAGACCTTAGGTGGAATTGAATGTCCCTCATCTGGAACCTGGCTCCTTGCACCACTGCAGTGGAAGCTGCCATGTGGCCTAAGAGCTGAAGAAAATGTCTTGCTGGATGAGAAACCAGAGGATGAAAAGAGGAAGTGAGATCTAGAAGGGCCTGAACTCTTGCAAGTGGGAGGAAGGCCTTTGCATGAACAGTATCTAACTCTATCCCTATGAAGGTGAGAAGCTGTACTGGTTCGAGAACTGACTTTGGCAGGTTAAGAAGGAATCCCAGGGAACTGAGCAGATCTTGAGTGACCTGTAGAGCTGACTTGACCTGGTCAGAAGACTGTCCTACAATGAGTCAGTCATCCAGGTATGGGAATAGAGACATCCCCTGCCTTCTGAGGAAGGCCACTACTACTGCAAGGCACTTTGTTAACACCCTTGGAGCTGATGTTAGGTTGAAAGGCATGGCTCTGAACTGATAATGGCCTGAAGGCAACTCAAACCTGAGGTACTTTCTGTGGGAGCACCTGATAGGAATATGGAAATAGGCATCCTTGAGGTCCAGGGATGCTAACCAGTCCCCTGGCCTTAGAGGGGGAAGAATTTCTCCCAGAGTCACCATTTTGAAGTTTGGTTTTAAGATGTGTTTGTTCAAATACCTTAAGTCTAGGATGGGTCGCCACTCCCCTGTCTCTTCTGGGGTAAGGAAATATCTGGAGTGCAGACCCTTGCCCATGTGTACAGTAGGAACTCTCTCTATGGCTCTGAGAGCCAGCAAAGAGGAAATCTCTGCTTCTAGAGCAATGGTTTCGGAGATGTTTGCAGGTGGAAAAGACCTGGCCCTCATTTTTGGAAACCTTTGGAAACTAAGGGCCAGTCCCTGGCTTACTACCTCCAGGACCCACTTATCTGAGGTAACTGACTTCCAGGCCTGGAAGCAGTATGCCAGCCGGCCTCCTGCTGAGATTGGGCGATCGACCCGGGCTGACAAATCAGGATGTCTGCTTGGCAGGAGCCTTGGACTGGGAAGAGGATGCAGTCCTACTCATCCCCCTCCTGCCTGTCCCTCGGAAGAACCCCCTCTGTGGGAAGGGAGAGGAGGCCAGGGCTTGGTAGAAAGGTCTGTGAAAAGGCCTGCCCCTACCCCTAGACTGCTGCTTTGGAGGAGTGGCTTGCCTTTCTTTGGCCTGTGCATTCCTGTAGGTGATCCTGTACTCATCCATTTTCTTCATGTAAGCCTCTGTCTGCTCCACAAACAGAGAATTACCCACCACAGGGAAATCCATGGCCTTAGCCTGGGTGTCCTGAGAAAGGCTAGTGCATCTAAGCCAAGCAAATCTCCCGAGACACACAGATGTAGCCATGACTCTCAATGCCACATTGTTGGAGTCCACAGCAGCATGGAATTGCACTTGGGATGCCTCAGTCCCATCAGCAGCCACCTCCTCCAGCTCTTTGGCTAGCTGGGGGGAAGCCTGTTTAGCCAGTTTCAGAACCGTATCCCACCTGGACTTCTGGTATCTGGCTGTGTAGGCCATATAATTAGCCTGCCTGAGTCCCAAGGAGGATGCCAAGTATTGTTTTTTGCCCATGGCATCCACCTACCTGGAGTCTTTATCTGGGGGGGTGTGAAGTCAAAGTTATATTAGCCCTGTCACAGGCTGCAGCCTGCACTACCCCAACATGGCTGCAATAATTGAACAAAAACTCCATACCTGAGCCTGAAAGCATATACCTTCTGTCCATTCTCTTATCCACAGGAGGTAAAGAATTTGGAGTTTGTAAAATCTTTTGTGTGTGTTTCCCCAGGGATTTATGGAGGGAAATAGACAACCTCTTGGACTCTGGGATGTCCATCATCTCCACAAAATCAGGCTCTTCTTCCTCCTCAACAGCTTCAACCACAGGGAGCTGGAGGGTTTCAGCCACCTTTTTGTAAAACAAAAAGTGAGATGGGGACTCGGAAAGCCTTGGCGGGGAAGACACTGGAGGGTCTGTCTGGGGAGATGTCCGGTTCAATGGGCACATCCAGACCTTCATAATCATTATCATTATCATCCGGTAACTCTCCGTCCCCCCTCCCACTCCAGTTCATAATAGGCATCCAGATCATAATCCAATGGAGTTGGGTCCGACCGAACCGAGCGCCTAACCAACGGTGCCTGTTCGGACGGAGCTGGATGAAGCAATTGCACAATACTGATCACTTTGGCTATTTCTTCAGCGACTGGAGTAAGGGATGCTGGATCTGAACTGGCTGACTTTTTTCATCTTTTTGATGGAAGGGAACCCTGAGAGTCAGCTCTCTTTTTGCTCGAGGACGTCTCGCCCAGGTCAGTGGGCACCTCCCCAGGTTCGGTCGGAAACTAACCGGGCTGGCCATCCAGGACAGTGGACTTCTTGGCCTCCTTTTCCTTTAGCCTACCTAATTTTTTTTTTCCAGAGTGCTCTTAGGAAAATTTTTGCAGATTTGGCAGTCTGTTTTGAGGTGGTCAAACCCCAGACAAACACAGACGAGGTAGGGGTCAGCCTTAGCAAAGGCCTCCCCACACTCCGAACATTGTTAAAACCCAGTGGGACCTGTTTTTTTCTTGGGTTTCTCAGACATGGCCAGACTAGAAAAAATTACCCTTTACAGCTTTTAGCTAGGTAATACACCCCTATAGGTTACCAACCATGTCACGGGTTGTGTAAAGAAACCGAAAAAAGTTTTTTTGTTTTTTTTTAACCGATAGGAACCGGCACACTACTACTAAAATCCCAAAAATTAAATTTAAACACTAAAGGTCGGTTCCCAACCGGGCTTACCAAGAAGGAACCGAAGTTTACAATTTCCACAGAAGAAAACACACAATCACAGTTCACTACCTATCTAAGCTACTTACTGTACCGTAGAAAGAGACTCGAAACCGAAAATAAATCGGTTGAAAAATCGACACGTTTTAAACTTTACCGAACCGATAGCGAAGGAGTAATCTCCGGAGCGACTTCACAGTTAGGCAGAGTAAAGAATCTGATGGTTACACTCTGTAGCACCATAGACAGAGGTTTGAAAACCGAGCTCGAGCTCAACATTCTATGCTTCTGCAGAGAGTTAACTCTTTCCTCTCTGGGGCAGTTCAAGTGCTGGGGCTAACTGCATATGTCAGAATACAGCAAGACTTCATGCTGTTTGAAATATGGGGCAGGTGTGGGCAAGGGAGATTTTAATTAGTAAAGTGTCAATGTTGGACACGGAATTTGGTAACTTGACCGGTGTGAACTGTAATGAGGTGTTGAAAAACATGCCTACGCCACCTACTCTTTTGGTCCCTGGGCGGTCATGGCAGAGGACAGCTAAAAGCCGGTCAGGGCACAGATTGAAAATAGCAAAAGCAGGTCAGTGAACAGCCAAGGTGCTTGCAAGAGCCAGTGTCCAAATGTCCCACTTGAAGAGGGCATGCTAACCAATGGCAGTCCAGAGGTTTCCAGGGGAAATTAGCCACTGGGAAATAGGGGTTTGGATCCAAGTAGGCAAAAAGAGCAACAGCGAGCATACCTGATTTTCTCTGCGGTGGGAGGCTGAGTACAGCCAGTGGCTCCGAGGAGCAAGTCATGGCCACAGATCTGGAGGAGGGAGCCTGGTCAAGGGCAAGTTTCTGATTTTCTCTGTGGCGGGAGGCTGAGTACAGCTGGTGGTTCCAATGAGCGAGCCACGGCCGCAGGTCTGGAGGAGGGAGTCCGGTCAAGGGCAAGTTTCTGTGGAGGACATACAGATTACCAGAGCAGTTAAGAGCCAACGTGGTTAAGAAAATATTGAGATCTCTGTTTAAAACTGTATATACTGTAGTTATAATGTTGAAATGATTGCAAAACGTTATTTGGAACTCAAGGGGTTAACCCGAAATGCAGTTTTTAAAGAGACTCACCAGGATAACTCAGTGAGCCCCTGCACCATAGCCATCCCTGGTTTGCTGCCACAGGATCACAATAAAGTGAAGATTTCTTAAAAGGTTTAAATAACTAAATAGATCCATCACTCGTAAAAAGGCAAAAACCAGGTCCCAAGGACTTTGTTTTTTCCTGCTGCCCACGCTCTGCCCCATTCTCACTAGCATGCTGACGAGATGCCAGTGAGTGTGCGGGGCGCACTCCATTATAAGCAATGGGCAGCAGCTTTTCTATCTTTTTTAAAAGATATGGCCACTTGGCAGCGAAACGTGGGCACCAGTCAACAAAAAGGGCCTTGTTAGTTGACTGGTGCCCATTCACTGCCAAAGTCAATATATATTAAAATGGATAGAAAAGCTGCCGCCCACTAATATATTAGAGGCGCACCAGCGCTCTCACTGGCATCTCGTCCAGCAGCCTAAGTGGACTGAAGGCAGAGCTGAGAAAGCAGCAAACAACTGGGAAGTGCTTGGGACCGTTATTACATTTTATGAGTGATGGAGCTAATTATTTAAAACTTTGAGGAAATCTTCACTTTATTGTGATCCTGTGGTGGCAAGACACCGATGGCTATGGTGCAGTCGTATATTTGGTGAGTCTCTTTAGGCCTCTTGCAGAGATGTAAACAAGAGGTCAGTTTTGGGTCACAATGTTCTTTTTGCTGCACCTGCTGAAACTGACAAGAACATTGTGTGAGAAGCAGAATGTTCTCTAACAAGCTCCTGCAAAGACTCATTATAAAAATTTGTGGAAGAGAGAGACAGAGACAGACTGAGATTTGAAATTGAAAGAAAAAATGACTCTGATTTCTATGTTTGTACTGCCATTGTTTTTTTTTTTTTTTATACTTTCTCTTTATGCCCCCTTCTCGCTGTACTAGATTCCTTTCTTTGGGGATCCCTAGGCTGTGTGTTCCCGTAGTCCCGCCCCAGGTACCTCCCTCCGGGTGCTGGTTAGCCTTTCCCCATCCTGCCTTGGTTTACCCCCTGGGCGGGGAGGAGAGGGACACCCCCCTTTAGTCCCCCTCTCACACCTCAAGTATGCGTCGGAAGGTGTCACCAGCCCCATCTATGGAGCCTGGTTAAGGGTTATCTCGGGACAGCCAGGTCCCATCTACAGGAGTCCAGCACAGGGTTTTTCTGCTTTCCTGGTCCCAGCCCACAGGATGTCTGCACGCAAGGGGGGCCATGGAGCGACGCTCTGGCTCCTGGTAGACGTCCTCCCTTATATGGTGTCTTGCTGCACCTCCACCCGTGGTCACCCAGGCGGCGGTATCGCAGCGGGACCCGCATCCCACCCCACCCAGAGAAGGAGAGCAGCCCCTGGGCGCTCAATCCTCCTCCCCCCAGCTGGCCCTCCAGCTGTCCGAGTCTGTTCCTGAACCCGGGTCATTGGCGCCGCTGCGCCAGCGGGCCGGTCAGTGTACTGCCATTGTAAATAGTTATTCTGAACAATTTTGCTTTACTTTGCTGTTATTAATAATAAAACACTTGTTGCGAATTTTACAGCTGCTCCTGGTTTTCCTATGCTTCCTGACTTGTGCCTCAACGACACGGCCCTGGTCAGGTTCATGAACGCTGTCCTGCAGGGATGTGATGGAGGTGTTCTGATGGGGGCGGTGTTCGTGGACCTGACCAGGGCTTTTGATTTGATTAATCACCCCCTGCTTTGCCAGAAGCTTCTTAAACTGGGCATTTCAGATAATGTTGTAGTCTGGATTAAAAATTATTTTAAGGGTAGGTCCCAGTCCCAAAGTGTTTCAATAGGGTCAGTGTCCTCTAATTCACATTCCATCTTACGTGGTGTACCACAGGGTACGATACTTGAGACCCCTGTTTTCACTATTTTATTAATCAAATTCCTTCTACTTTTAGTTCAAGCAGATGTCTTCTTTATGAAGACGATCTGATACTTTTTTCCACAGGGTCAAACCACTGATCAAGTTGAGAAAGATTTTCAATTATTATGCTCCTGGTTGTCCACTAACTTAATGGTTATCAATGTGAAAAAGACAAAAACAATGGTATTTAGTAGCACAGTTAGATTGAGGGAGAACCCCCGTTTGCAGATTCAAGATTGTCCTGGTACATTACTGGAGCAAGTCAATGAATTTAAATATTTAGAGGTCCTTCTTGACCCAGGTTTAGTGTTCCACGCTCAAGTTAAGATGGTTAGTAGGACTATAAACCAGAAGTTGAGTTTGCTGTACAAATTCAAACCATTTTTGTCCTGTGATTCACAAATATCTATTGCATTGGGTACTTTGTTGCCACATCTGGATTATGTCTCTTTCCTATACCATAATCTAGGTGTGAGGGAGAGTCATGTACTGGGCGTGGCATATAACAATATTTGTCATTTTATACTTGCCGTTCCACCAATGACTTACCATTGTACCTTGTATTCTTCCTTTGGATGGTTATCCCCAAAGTCAAAATTTATTTATTCTTTGGGTTGTCTGGTTCACCAAGCAATATATCCTAAAAATTCATTCCCATTGTCAGATTTAGTGTAGTTGTGATTAGAGAATCATCTGTTAATTTGAGATCTAATAGGGGAATTGTTCTAGAAGCCAATACAGCTAAGATTAAGCATGGCACCCGCTCTTTTGAATCTGCTGAACCAAGCTTATAGAATGATTTGCCATTGTCCTTATATTCAGTCACTTCTCTGCCTAGGTTGAAGCCCAATTCAAAACTCATTTATTGTCATTAGATGCATGTAATCGTTATACGTGATTTTGTATGTGCAAGTTTTTTTTACACTTGTATTGTTTTTTTGTCTGGGTCGGTCCGGAAGAAGGGCTTTGCCATGTCCTTACCCGGTCAACAAATTTAAAATAAATAAATAAATAACATAAACGTATGTAGATGCCTGCCATTAGTGTTTTACCTTTTTTTTTATTCATGAAAGTGATACAAATAAATTAAAAACAAAACAAAAAAAAAAAAAACCAGCCTACCAGACATACAAGGTGCTCTTGTACGCTGGCGATGCTGTTATATACATCAGTTGTGCACACCAAGCAACACTATGCACTGTCCTCCAAAACAGCTTCGAGTCCCTGGAGAAATGGTTCACATTAAACACACTGGTCTTAAACTACAAAAAAACACAAAGAGCATGTTATTCTCAGGCAGGCAACTGCAAAAAAGATCTCTCCCCTTGTCATCCTTAATGGAAAAGAAGTTAGTTTGGAACAGATTGATTCTTTCAAATACCTAGATGTTACCCAGGATGGCACTTTACCTTTTACCCAGCATGTGGATAACATTGTTAGTCTAGCAAACCGAAATTTAAGAGCATGGTTCAAGAATCGCCTGAACCTTACTACTGAAGCCGGGCATCTTGTGGTGTCCAGCTCAGGCCTACCTATACTTGACTACAGCCTCCCAGTTTACACAGCGGCAAGCAACTCTATACTCAACAAAGTCAGGTTGGTGTTCAACAAGGCCTGTTGCTTTGCTCTGGGGCAGACAGGCTTGCACATAACTGCTACCTTTACACTCCAACCAACTGGCTTCCCCTACAGGACAGAATGAGGTATCTGACCTGTTCTGTTCGCTAAAAGAGCGCTATTAGGCCATACTCCTCTGGCTATTTGTAACCTGTTCCACACAGTTAACAGCCAATACACCAACAGGAGTACAGCTAGGAATGCTACAGAAACAAGTTACTCACCTGTAACAGTAGTTCTAGGAGTGGTATATGTTGTTCATTCACACTTCTTGGCAGGTACCATGCCGCTTTAAGATGTGCCGGAAAGTCTTCAAGCTGGCTCCTCCCACCCACCCGGGTGTTATAACCCTCGGCTCTGCCCTATGACGCCAGATCTTGGCCTGCTGGAAGCCAGGTTTGTGCATCAAAGCCAGGGAGGTTGGGTGGGCCAGTGTGAATGAACAACATATACCACTCCTAGAACTACTGTTACAGGTGAGTAACCTGTTTTTCTAGGATCGTGGATATGTTGTTCTATCCACACTTCTTGGCAGACTCCTAGCAGTTCTCTGGGAGGAGGGAGGCAAGATGCACACCCCCTACTTAGAAAAGAGGGACTGGATAATTGAGGCTCCAAAACCAGCATCCTGGCATGACTCGAGGTCAATGTGGTAATGGGAAATTAAGTTGTGTGCTGACTTCCAGGTCGCAGCCCTGCAGATTTCCGGGACAGGAATGTCCCTAGAAGCAGCCACCGACGCAGCAGCACGATGGGTGGAATGAGCCTCAAGTCCTATGGGAGGCTCCCTACCCGTCAACCTATAGCAGAGGTCAATGCAAGATGTACTCCATCAAGCTACTGTCCGCTTGGCTGCAGGTCTGCCAGGTGCGGCTTCAACGTAGGTGACAAACAGCTGGCGAACCTCTTCCTGAACTTCCACCATTCACTCTTTGTAGTAGGCGAGCATTCATCTCAGGTCCAAAGTATGGAGCCTGTACTCAGCCTCCGAGGTGTGACTGGGATAGAACACAGGCAGAGTAATCACCTGGATAAGGTGAAACTCTGACACCACCTTTGGAAGGAATTTCGGGTGGGGGTGCAGGACAGCCTTGTCCCTGTGGAAGACCAGGTAAGAAGACTCAATAGAGAGCGCCTGTAACTCCCCAGTCCTTCTGGCTGACGTGATAGCCACCAAGAAGGCGGTCTTCCATGACAAATGTAAGATGTTACATTTGTGCATTGGTTCGAATGACTTACCCATGAGCTTTGCCAAAACCAGAAGTAGATCCCACGGAGGTGGAGGTTCATGCACTGGCAAGGATATGTGATCTAGGCCTTTGAAGAAGTGCTAGACCACATTCTCCTGCGCCACTGACTGCTGACCGGCTCAAGTCTGGGATTGAGGGAGGTGGCCCCCAACATGTCACTGGGCAGGCTTGGAGGAGGGTCCAGCAGAGGAGCCGCCGGGACCTTTCACCCTGGACTTCCGGAATGAGAAGGCCAGGGAACTTGCCCAAGGACGCCAAGATTGAGCCTGCTGGCCCTGCTGCTGCTGGGCCGGTCTGGCCACAGGAGTGGACAAACGAAAGGGCCTGTGCTTCTGACACTGGGGGCCCTTGCCCTTCTGGGCAGCTATGGTGGAGTCCAAGGTGGCATTGGACTTCTCTATACATTGGAGGTGGCCCTCGACGCCGGGCCCAAACAGGTTGGTGCCCAAGAAGGGGACATCTGCCAGATTATGTTGCGTATCAGCCGTAAAGGTTGAGATGCGCAGCCAAGCCCTACGGCGCATGGCCACTGCGGGCCCTACCAAATGGGCACAGGAGTCACCAATGTCCAGAGCCCTCTACAGTTCTTGCTTCGCCACTGCCCTACCCAGTCCCAGACCTGCTTAACCGTGGTCTGGAGGTCCACCAGGAGGCGAGGGATCACCTCGTCCAGGGAGCCCAAGAGGGCATGGGAGAAATGTACCATGATAACAGCCGAACTGGTCTGATGAAGACCAAAGGAGGAGGCTGCATAGACCTTCTTCATGGAATGGTCCAGTTGTCTGGACTCCTTGTCTGGGGGTCTGTCCACATCCCCTTTGTTGTCTGAGCGCCGAAAGACGGAATCGGCCACCAACCCCACCACACAGGGGTGCTCCCAAACCCCCGAAAGGGACCCCATAGGGACCGAATACATGCGGGCCATGTAGGCAGAAGGCGCAGGGCAAGATGCAGGATGCTGCCCCAGTTCCAAGGCTGGGCCCACAACAGCCTCAGCCACGAGAAAGGCCTCCATTGGAGTATCCCCTTTGTCCAGAATTTCTGTGAGGGGATACTTGGACCATTTCTGCAAAGGATCAAGCTCCATTCCCGTGGACTCGAAAATGAGTCGAAAAATACCCATCAGCGAGGTAGGACCCTCGTCGACAGAGAGACCCCCAAGAGACTCGGTGTAGACAGGACGGGAGACCATGGAGGAGTCTTCAGACTCTGAGGAGTCCTCGTAAAGTGGGTAACCACCCGTGTCACTCTCAACCCCCCCTTGGGTGGTCGGGAGTAAAGAGTGACAGACAACCGATGGGGCAGGCCTTGGGCTGACTGAGATTCCTTGGTCAGAGCCCCGAACTCCGGCTGCTCGGGCGGCAGTTCCACCCGGATTGGTGCAGTAGCCGGCTTTAGGAAAACCCACAGCTCCTCCTGGTCAGGTTCCTTGGGGAATGGGTCCTGCCCAGTGGGCTGAGCCGACCTGTCTGAGGGCACCAGAAGCACCAGCGTCCGAAATAAAGAGTTGTCGGCCGATCAGGCGACAACCTGCCGATCGGCTCAAGAAAAATTTTGGACGCATCAATAGGCGTATCAGCCGGCCGGTCTGACAGGGTTACCATGAAACCAGAAGCCTCGGCCGCGACTCCGACCAAAGTCAAAACAGGGGTTTCCTGTGAGCGGGACCGCTCCCGGTCCCAAGAGCGTCGATATTAAGACTTGTCCTTTTCCGATTCCTTCTTCTGAAAGCGCCCGAAACATACAACCCGAAGGCCCTCTCCTTAATGAGAGGGCTGGCACAACTCCTGAAGGGAAGCTGACTAGGAGAATCCCAGTTGTAGCGGAATGAAGGCTGAAGCCAAAGAGGAGCCCACCGCCGCCTGAGCCGCCGCCGCCTCCTCGAAGGCCTTAAGCTGTTCCAGCTGCTCGGCGGACTCCGCAGCCACGGAGACCACCCAAAGGGCATCCTTGGATTTAACTGGAGAGTAATGCTTTTCCAGTCGCCCCAGCTGAAGTCAGGCAGCACGGTCTTCCAGAACTGAAGGTGAAAAGTGTCACAAACGCACTCCGCAGGTCAGGCCCTCTGCTCCCACAGTGCCAACCTCAGAGTACAATAGTGTGAACAGGTAAAAGACAGGGTAACCCTATTGTCTGCTTTGGGTCCGAATCACCTTCTAGAGTCGAGTTCTGGAGGGATTCAAACTGTGAACCTTATGCTAGCATACCTAATTAACAGGCTCAGATAATACTCTCTTCAGGGGGATGCAATATAATCTTTCGCCCACGGGCATCCAGCCAGGTATCCAAAATGAACCCTTACAACTCTATATGAGACCTAGGTATTTCTTACCTTTAAGCAAGCTTAGTAACACCATGCAAGCCCTTACAGCTGTCAGACTTAATACAGGCTCAGCAAACACATGTAAAATAACAGAAAAGAGCACATGCAGTATTTTAAAGAAAATGTTGTTTACTAGAAAAATGGTAAAACAGGTGAAATAAAATACAGAATAATTTTTATCACAAATCTCACAGTCATATAACAAAAAAAGGAAAGTTACAGAATACAAACTCCTACCACAAACACTTAATTCTTCTCTATCCAAGTGTTACCTTTTAAGTGCTTTTTTTAAGTCAGAGAACTATCTTTCTCAGAGTCCGAAAATCAAATCCCACATTTCCCAGATACAGGATTCATTTCAACTCTATCTCCCCACCCCTTTTTTGGTGAGGTCAGTTAGATCCTCCCTTAGATTTAATTTCTGACATAGTTATCCACAAGGATGTAAGTCATTACTTTGAAAAATCTGCAACTAGCCATTTCCCAAATATGACAGTCTTTAATCAAACATTTCTCTTTGAACTTAACAATCCTACACTCATGTCCCTAATTCTCAGGTACGTAAGAAAACCATTAAGAGTCAGCCAAAGTGACTTCTCATAATGCTATGTCATAAAATTCATATATGTGGAACGCTTCAAAGGTAGCACAGGTTATGAGGCCATAAACTATCCCTCTGGAAGGAAGGAAGGAATTAATTAGGTTTTTCCCTGGTCTGTTTAATGATATCCTGACACTTTTAAGGTTAAAAGCCAAACTGCTAACTTGTGTGTGAGACAATTACATACACAGACCATTTATTTACAATACAATATCATACCACAATAATATTAGAGGGTTCTTCCCGTGACAAAAAGGATTGACAGCAATCACAAGCCTGCAGATCATGGTAGTGTCCCAGGCAGTAGACGCACGCGGTGTGTGGAGTGGTGCGAGACATCTTCTGCCCACAGGGGCACCGGCGAAACCCATGAACCGATATGTCTTCCATCGCGGTAGCAAGAGAAGAAGGCGAAGACAAAAATCAAGAGAGTTTTAAAATAAGTTTTGGAAGCGAATCCGAAGATTTAAGAGCCAGGGCCTACAACACACGAGAGCGCTAAGGAGGGAACCTGAATGTTCCAGTAGAAAAGAAGATCTGGCATCATTAGGCGGAGCAGAGGGTTATACCACCCAGGTGGGTGGGAGAAGCCAGCTTGAAGACTTTCTGGCACATCTTAAAGTGGCAAGGTACCTGCCAAGAAGTGTGGATAGACAACAAATCCACGATCCTAAGAAATACCCTTACGTAAGACGAGCCTGGGCAAACATTCCTTTGCAGTAAGGACATCTCAAAGGCTGAACATACTACCTGAAACCCTGGTAGGACTCACTCAAATTGCCCTTTTCAAGAAGGCACTGAGAAAAGAACTCGCTGCTAGTTCCAACTGCTCCTGTTACAACAATTCAGTCACCTAATACACTGTCATCATTAATTGTTATGAAACTCACACTGTGCCATGCCAGTACCTATGGCTTTCATTCCTTATTGTTGACTAGGCTCCCTGAACCACAGTTACCCACTTAAGACTGTACCTACATATTCATATTGTCTACAATGACCATGCTCCACTGGAGCCAGTGGTCTTTCGTCTATAGTTTAAGTCTGTGTTAATCCCTTTTATTATCCTTGACACAGAACCTTTATAAATGAGCGGTTACTTCCCTGCCACCCCCGCTGGCGAGCGCAGACGTGCAATGACGTCCAGGGATACATACATGCTCCATTCTGACACCCCCTATGTGGAAGACTATTGGCTCAATACCTCCCAGTCGCCACTGGGAGGCATACTGTTATCGGAGACCACAGTCCTCCCTTCCTCAGAGAAGGCGAGTTGTCATGGAGGCTCGAACCTTCTCCTCCCCGGCTGACTCCCGGTGCCTCGGGCTCGCTCCCGAACCCGGGTCACCAGCGTGGCATGAGGTGTGGTGGTCCAGCGCCTCAACCCTCAAGGACACCAGGACACCAGGCCACCCTGATTTCATTCTTGAGGCCTACTGAGAAGGAGTCACACCTTATGGTCATCCAACAACAAATGGTGCATGGTCAGACAGTGCAGACATAGAGGACACTGCCCACCATCATGGTGGGCACCCAAGCAGTAGATGCATGTGTTCTGTCCATCCACAACCAACACTCTCTGTCAGCATCTTAGGCACCTTTTAAATCACGGCTTTCTGTGTTCCATGACTCTAATCTTCAACTGAGTGGTAACCAGATAACAAGGTGAACAACCAACCGTAATCAAAGGATCAAAGTAACTTTTCTCCAAGAAAATATTAGTGCTTGAAAACTGGAATCCTTCTTGCTGCAGGAGCTGTGAAGGAGGAGACCTGTGCCTTCCAGCAAAAAGAAAGATCAAAAGTCAGACAGGTCAGAGCTGGAGGACAACACCATGGGTGGTGGGAGAAGACAAGCTTGAAGACGTGGTGAATTGAGGTACATCCAACAGCTGTCTACGTGTGGACAATGAACTGAATCCAGGTTGGTAGAAATACATAGTGTTGAATAAGAAGTGGAATGTAAGGTCCTCCCTGAGAAGTAGTCACTGGCTGGTGCTGTTGTGGAGGTACCGGTTCTTCATAAAGAATAGTTTCCTTATAATTTTCAGCCTCCATACCTATAAGGTCTGGACTGTATTTTAAACTCATCATCCAACACAGTACTGGAAATAAGAGGAACAGTCTATGCCAGGAATGGTACCGAAGACAGCACTGAAGATGGTACCTGCTGGTAACACCAGAGCTAGTACTTTTGTAAGCACCAATACTGGTAAGGTCAGCAGCACCCACAAGTGGAGAAACCATTGTTTCATAACAGCTATCCATTTTCTAAACTAGTATTCATAGATTTCACTTGTGGGAAACCTGGAGACAAGACAGAGAGGTGCTGTTCCAAAAAAATGGAGAGTACCGAAGCTGCGTCTGTCCCCATCGCAAATGACAGCAGTGGTATCAATGACAACAGTACCCCTTCCAAAACATCCATTACTGGAGACCTCAAGACAGAGTGGCAGGAAATGGAGCAGAACTTATGCCGTCTTTTCTGTTTCTTACCGGGGACAGAACGCTAAGTATAGCAGGACCAGGGCCATTTTTTCTTTTCAAAGGACCAGGGTCATTTTATTCTTTATATGACTCTACTCAGAAGACTATGTGTGTACTAGTCAATCATTGTGGGTACAGCCAGACACTGTCTTACAACATCAGACTTCATGCTGGTTCTCAAGATACTACAGGCAAGAGGAATAGGGGTACTGATCTGAAACCTTGTTGCTGCAACAGGGTTTAAAGAAGCCTTATCTGACACAATGGTAATTGAAAGAAGGATAAGGCTGCCACAGAAAGCCACAAAAAAACAAACAAAAAAAAGGCACCAACAAAATGTAAACTACACTGAAACGGCACTGAATAGTAATTAAAAGAAAATCAATAACATGACAAACTAGAATAAGACCATTTGACAGCCTGAAAAGGTTAGCTGTGCACTATGACAGTGGGAGAAAATATACTGAGGAGGTTGGGGATGGCGATACTCTACACGCTGTGAGCATGGTGCCGTCGCCTGCCCAAAAAGTTCTAAATCCTACAGGTTCCTAGTGTCTCCAACTTCAATACCAAAAGGTGCGACTCTAAAGTGGAGACTGACTACAGAAAGATCTTTACACTACAGCATTATGCAACTAGGAAACTCATAAGTCTTTGCTTCAGAATCATTTACGCCTCAGGGTGACCTTAAAGCAGCAGTACTAGGAAAAAAAGATATTACTTGCATGATTTTGTCACCTGTGCACTGCGGAGAACGTACCTGCTGATAGCTGTAGTCGCTGCGAAATTATTCTGCTGTGCTGTGTTTTTGTTCACTTTTCCCCCACCCTCCAGTTTGTATTTTCCCATCAGCAGTGTTTTAGCACATGCGCAGAAGTCACAGTGTCATCCTCCTCTAGTCTCTACTTCCTCACGATCAGGCGCTCTCACACTTACAGCACCTGTCATGCTTTAAAGAGTACCAGCATGTCAGCATCAGAGAAAAGTAATGACATCACTCGAGTGATAAAAAAAATATCCGTTTTTTATTAGCTGATTTCCTTAAAGATCAATGGCAATGATGGATTCTGTGTATGACAGAATTGATTGGTTTATGGGTTTGTTTAACTATACCACTCTCTGCTGTGTCTTGTGATTATTTGCTTCATAACACTATTTGTAAGAGGTTGCCAGTGACAGGTTGGTCACCGAAATACTTTCTATTTTTCTCCCGATCTCGGCTGATCACTGTATGTCATTGACTACTTCCAAAAAAGCAGTTCAACTGTTTTGTGCCCGTCAATCATTTTGAATTCCTGGAAAGAAACAGATAAATCATTCATGATGGTTTAATGTCTCTGATGCTGCTGTTTTTACAAAGCTCAAATGGAGTGTAAAAAAAAAAAAATTTTTTTTAAATTGCACTTTCACAATTCAGAAACCTGCCCGTGGCACGGCTCCGTGCTGATGAAGATTGTTCAGTGTCTCATGAAGCTGGTTTTGAAACGAACAGCTCACTTGATGTTTAGCGGGCAGTTGTAGGTTAGGAGATTTGCCGGTTTCATTTTTATTTTTCGTGACAGTCAGCAAGCCCTTCATTTTAAATTGCCCTATGAATCACATGCTATAGCAGATCATCTGATATTTATATTTTGACCAGTGAGTGGAGCACAATCACGACGGAGGACAGGTCGAGGAATTCTGTCTATGAGCTCTCCCTGAGAAACGCGTAGCATTACAATATGGTCAATTTCAAGTTTTTTGTTTATTTTTTAATGTGCAGATCACTACTTATCACATCAGATTTGAGTTTTTGAAAGCTAGTTCTCCCGTATTTCTTGCCTGCTGTTGGCACTCCTGGGAGGTTAATTAATCAGAGTCACAGGCTTATCCTGGCGTCTTTTTTTTTTTTTTTTAATAACGTACAACACACACCATTCTTCAACTAGTCTGCTAATAGCAGGGCACACTACTTCTTCAGCTTGTTCTATTAGTTTCTGCAGCAGCAATTATAGGTTCAAAAGCATATGGAACTATTTCTAGAGGGCCCGCCACTGAGCTATCTTACTCAGTGTTTTCTGAATACATTATGCTTGAGACTCTGGTTAATGAACCTCCTAGGAGTCCCAGCAGCAGGTGAGAAATACAGGGGAGCTAGCTTTCAAAAACTCGAATTTGATGTGTTAAGTAGTGATCTGCACATTAAAAAAAAATTTGACCATATAGCAATATGCAACACGTTTCTCAGGGAGAGCTCAGAGACAAAATTCCTCGACCTGTCCTTGATCATGATCGTGCTCCACTAAATGGTCAAAATATAAATATCAGAGTGTCAAACATGATCTGCTATAGCATGTGATTCATGGGGCAATTTAAAATGAAGGACTTGCTGACTGTCATGAAAAATAAAAATAAAACCGGCAAATCTCCTAACCTATAACTGCCTGCTAAACATCAAGTGAGCTGTTCGTTTCAAAACCAGCTTCACGAGACACTGAACAATCTTCAACAGCACGGAGCTGAATCACAGGCAGGTTTCTAAATTGTGAAAGAGCAAATTTTGTTTTTATTTACACTCAGTTTGAGCTTCATAAAAACAGCAACATCAGAGACATTATTTTTTCTTTCCAGGAACACAAAATGATTGACAAGTACATAACAGCTGAGTTGCTGTTTTGGAAGCAGGTCTCTCGCTCTATTGTCATAGACGTCAGTCCTTGAATGACGTCAATGACAAAGCGCTCAGCCGAGATCGGGTAAAACTTTCAGTGACCAAGGTGTCACTGAAAACCTCTTACAAGCTGGTTATGAAGCAAATAATCACAAGACACAGCAGAGGGTGGTATGTTAAGGTCTTTATTAGTTAAAGTAACCCATAAATGGATCAGTTCTATCTTACACATAATCCATCATTGCCATTGATCTTTAAACCCCTCACAGCTCCAACACTGACTTGTCTCGGGAATGTGTAGCCGCAGGGCAAAACAGGAAGTAAACAGAGGACGTGAGGAGACGTTCAGGGAGCACGGAACTGTAAACAGGGAGGAAGAAATTTTTACTGTAGAACTACAACACAAATACTTTTACTTAAACAAAACAAAAAATTAGGTAGCAGATCATGACAAAAAGATCGGTTACACAAAGACTTTTGCCATAACAGTAGATCTTCTAGGAATGTCTCTTGCAGTAAGTCATTACTTCTGGGAGTTCCCCTAGGAGGCACTCTCACACAGTAGTTTTCTCCTGTAGTCTCTATATCAGGGACCACCCACACAACCTCACTTCCTGGGCTGTGCCTATATAAGTGGGTGGTCCCTGGTAATCTCTGTTCCCCGCTGGTTTCAGCTCGAGATGGCGAGGGACCAAGGTACCATAGCCTCCCAACCTTATATTGTTTTCCCTGTTGCAGAACGGCAGGGGGAAGGAGGGAAGGAAGCTACTTACTGCAAGAGACATTCCTAGAAGATCTACTGTTACGGCAAAAGTCTTTGCGTAACCGATCTATCTTCCACGGAATGGTCTCCTGCAATAAGTCATTACTTCTGGGAGATTCCCAAGCAGGTATATGCCAGTGGGGTGGCCAGTTATGTCAGTCTGCCTTATAGAGAGTGCAGTCTGAGGACCAGTAGGTGCTAAAGGCAGTATATCAGCATATTCTGTATGTAGGTACTCCATTATAATATTGGTGATAGAGTTATAGCTGAAAAAAACCCGACAGATTAGCTATTAATAGGCTTCGCCAGATAATTTAAACAGATGCAAATCCGATCAGGGCAAAGCTTGTCAGGCAATGTAATAAGTCAGTTGATATTCAGCGTATAATGGAGTAACTGGTAGTTCTCAGTGGCTTTGCACATGAAAAGACAGAACTTATAGGTGAGGTCAGAATTATAAGTTATACTTGTAATACATCACTGAAAAATCATCTAGTCATCCATTTTCTTTCATAATTGGATGAATCGCTGAAGTATGAAACCACAATGTAGAGAAGGGCACATGGAGTCCTGAGTGTAGAGCAGAAACCCAAATGATACAATGTTACTATTTTCGGGTGCTACAGTATAGCAAATTAGTGCAGTTTTTTTTTTTTTGCCATGTCTGCCAAGTCATTAAAGAAATATATCCATTTTATAATGAATAGGCTACATAAGTAGCAATCCATGATGTTTGGTATGGTTTCAAATGAGACAATGTATCCCGTGTGCAATGAAACTGAGTGGCTCTTAGCAGAGTCAGTAGGCGATATGAAAAAATTACTCACCTTAGTAATTATATTTCTTCTAATGGAGTCTTGCTGTAGTCTGACAAATGCAGTGATTCCCAAGCTTTCAACTGCCCCGGAGAACTAAGGGTTAACTTTCCATGCAAGGCATGGAACGCTGAGCTCAAGCTCAGTTGTAGTCTCTGTCTGGAGAGTTTTGAACTCAAACCGTCAGATTCTTACAAGCCCAACTAAACTAAAAATTCTACGTGGAAATTGTAAAAATTCTACTAGCCAACTGGCTGAAAAGTTTTGGATTCCCAAGGAAGACTCAAGTCAGGAAACCCAAAAACTAAACCCAATATACTCAAAAAAAAAAAAAATTTATAAATAAGCACCCAAACAAAAGGGAGGAGGGTGCCAGCAAATACATCCCTGGGGTGCAACACTGCACCTGCCCACCCACTTCCCAAAAACAGTTTCTGAGAGGGGAAGCAGGGAGGGAGGTCAGAATACAGCAAGACTCCATTAGAAGAAATATAATTACTAAGGTGAGTAATTTTTTCTTCAAACAACAAAGTCTTGCTGTATTCTGACAATTGCAGACTACCAAGCAGTACCTCTAAGGAGGAGGGACAGAACCTACTTTGGGAATAGGCTCTGAAGTACTGCTGTGCCAAACCGACCATCACTCCTAGCCTGGATATCCAGAAAGTAATGCGTGGTAAAGGTATGGACTGTTTTCCAGGTGGCTGCTTAACAAATTTCTAGGCAAGGAATATCCCTGGCTGCAGCCAGGGAAGCAGCTGTACCTCTTGTGGAATGAGCCCTCAGGCCTGAGGGTGGAGTTTTTCCCAGTTTTTCATAGCAGAATTGTATACAAGACACAATCCACCTGGCAACAGATCTTTTGGTGGCAGGTTTGCCCTTTCCCACTTCTCCATAAGTGAGGAACAACTGGAGGGAGTCAAACCTGTGACCCTTGGTATGCTCTATGTAGTAACTAAGGGCTCTTTTGACATCTAAACTGTGTAGCCCCCTCTCTGCTGAGGAAGAATGCTCAGTGAAGAAAACAGGGAGAGACATAGACTGGTTTAAATGGAAGTCTGAAACCACTTTGGGCAAGAACCTTCTATTGGTTCTAAGGACCACTTTATTCCTATGAAAGGAGATAAAATCAGATTCCACTGACAGGGCTTGCAATTCACTGATACACCTGGCAGAGGTAATGGCTACCAAGAACACAGTTTCCAAGTCAAGTACTTAAGCTCTGCTGAAGACATAGGCTCAAAGGGGGGTTGCATAAGCTGAGCAATGCAAACATTCAAATCCCAGGCAGGGGCAGGGTCTCTAAAAGGGGGATTGGTGGGAGACAATCCTTTAAAAAATTTACAGAACACAGGATGGGAAGATAGTGAGGAAGGCTTCCCCACAGACAAAAATGCAGAAACAGCTGACAAATGTACCTTGAGAGTAGCTGGTCTGAGGCCTAGGCCATTAAGATGGACCATACAATCCAGAACCATAGGCAATTCAGCAGTGTATGCCTTGAGATTGCGGGACTGAAGATTGGGGTACCAAATCCTCCCCTGAGAGGATGCTAACAGGCTGTAATTCCTGGGAAGAGACAGGGGGAGATGGACTGCTAGGGACAGCAACAGGGGGTACCAGGGCTGTCTGGCCCAATCTGGAGCAACCAGAATCACCTTGCAAGGTTGAGACCTTATTTTGACTAAAACTTTGAACAGGAATGGGAAGGGGGGAAGGCATAAAGAAACTTCCCTTCCCAATTCAGAATCAGGGCATCCAGGGGGACTGAGCCCAAGACTGGAGGTCTGCAACAAGAGAGGAAGTTGGTGACTGTCTGGAGCTGCAAAGAGATCTATCTCTGGAGTGCCCCACCTTGAAAAAAATCACTTTCAACACCTGAGGGTCCAGGGACCATTCGTGGTGGCCCTGAGAAATCCTGCTCAGTGCATCTGCTAGCACATTGTCATTGCCTGGAAGGTGAACTGCTACAAGAGAGGCTTGCAGTGAATAAGCCAGGGATCACAACTTCATGGCTTCTGTGCACAAGGCCATGGACCGAGTGCCTCCCTGCTTGTTGATGTACCACATGGTGATAGTGTTGTCTGTTCTGACTTGAACCACCTTGTTCTGAACTGACTGTGAGAACGCTTTTAGAGCTAGAAAAACTGCCCTGAGCTCTAGAAGATCGATGTGGAGAAGGGATTCTTGGGGGGACCACAGGCCCTGGGCAGTGAGGGACCCCAGGTGGGCTCCCCAGCCCAGAAGAGAAGCATCCGTGGTAAGGACCACTGAACAAGGCTGAGCAACAAAAGGAACACCTTGTCTTAAATTGTCCTGATCCTACCACCACTGGAGGGCCTGGATCAAGGTCGGAGTCACTGGGATCAGTTTGGTAAGGGAGTCCTTTCTCTGAGACCAGTAAGCTCTCGGGTGGAAATGAATATCCCTCATCTGGAATCTTGCCCCTTGGACCACTGCTGTTGAAGCTGCCATGTGGCCCAAGAGCTGGAGGAAATGCCTTGCTGGTCGAGATACCTGAAGCCTGAAGGAAGAAGCTAGTTCCATAAGAGCCCTTGCCCTTTCTAGAGGAAGAAAGGCTCTTGCTCTGAGTGTGTCCAGTTCTGCCCCTATAAAGGTAAGGAGCTGGACTGGTTCGAGAACTGACTTGGGAAGGTTGAGAAGAAATCCTAAGGAAGTGAGCACTTGCTGGGTCACTTGCAGGTGAGACTTGACTTGGTCTGGAGACTGACCCACCAATAGCCAATCGTCCAGATAAGGAAATATGGAAATCTTTTGCCTTCTTAGAAAGGCAACTACTACTGCCAGGCACTTTGTGAAAACCCTTGGAGCTGAGGTTAGGCCAAAGGGCATTGCTCTGAACTGATAGTGGCCTGAGGGCAACTTGAACCTGAGGTACTTTTTGTGGGAGAACCTGATGGGAATGTGAAAGTAGGCATCTTTGAGGTCCAAGGAGGCTAGCCAGTCCCCTGGCATTAGAGAGGAAAAGATTATTCCCAGAGTTATCATCTTGAACTTTGGTTTCAAAAGATGTTTGTTCAGATATCTTAGGTCTAGGATGGGTCGCCACTCCCCTGTCTTTTTGGGGGTCAGGAAGTACCTGGAGTACAGTCCTTTGCCCCAGTGTAGGGTAGGTACTCTCTCTTCAGCTCTTAAAGCTAGGAGAGAAGAAACCTCTGCCTCTAGGACAAGGGTTTCTGAAAGATTTGCAGGTGGAAAAGATCTGGCTCTCATCTTTGGAAATTTTTTGAAGCTGAGAACCAGTCCCTGGTTTACTACTTCCAGGACCCACTTGTCGGATGTAATAGACATCCAGTCCTGGACAAAGTAAGCCAGCCTTCCCCCTACTGGAACAGAAGAGTCGACCCGGGCAGACCCATCAGGGTGTCTGCTTGGCAGGGGCTTTAGGCTGAGGGGTGGATGCAGGCCTACTCATCCCCCTTCTGCTTCTCCCTCTGAAGAACCCCCTCTGCGAAAAGGAAGAGGAGGCCTGTGCTTGGTTAAAAGGCCTCTGAAAAGACCTGTCCCTGTCCCTAGACTGCTGCTTTTGAGGAGTTGCCTGCCTTTCCTTGGCCTGAGCACTCCTGTAAGTGGTCCTGTACTCATCTATTTTCTTCATGTAATTCTCTGTCTGCTCCCCAAACAGAGAATTACCCACTACAGTAAAATCCATGGCCTTAGCCTGGGTGTCCTGCGAGAGGCTAGTACATCCGAGCCAAGCCATGCTCCGAAGAGCCACAGACGTAGCCATGACTCTTGATGAAACATCATTAGAGTCCACAGCAGCATGAAATTGCACCTTAGATGCCTCAATCCCATCTGCAGCCACCACCTCCAGCTCCTTGGCTAGCTGGGGGGAGGCCTGTTTAGCCAGTGCCAGTACAGTGTCCCACCTGGACTTCTGGTACCTAGCTGTATAGGCCATGTAATTCGCCTGCCCGAGTCCCAAAGAAGATGCCATGTACTGCTTCTTTGCCATGGCATCAATCTTCCTGGAGTCCTTGTCAGGGAGGTGTGAAGCCAAGGGAATATTTGCCTTGTTACAGGCAGCAGCCTGCACTACCCCAACATGGCTACATTGTGGATATAAGAACTCTGTGTCTGAGCCTGAGAGTGTATACCTCCTGTTCATTCTTTTATCCACAGGAGGTATAGTGTTAGGAGACTAAGATTTTCTGTGTCTGTTTCCCAAAAGATTTATGGAGGGGAACAGACAGTCTCCTGGACTCTGGGATATCCATCATCTCTACATAATCAGGCTCTTCTTGATCTACCACAGCCTCCTCCATAGGAAGCTGGAGGGTTTCAGCCACTTTCCTGTAAAACATAAAATGGGAAGGGGACTCAGAAAGCCTAGGAGAGGAAACACCTGATGGTCTGTCTGGGGAGATGTCTGGTTCCACAGGCACATCCAGACCTTCACTTACATCATAATCCTCAAATTCCCCTTCCTCTTCAAACTCCGGTTCATAAAAATCTTCAAGGGTATACTCTTGAACCGGGGGAACCAACCGAACTGAACCCCTGCCAGAAGAAGCAGGATCGGTCGGAACCGGACGAAGTGATTCCACAATCTGAATCGCTCTGGCTATCTCTTCGGCAGTCGGAACATGAACCTCTGGATCTGAACCGGTCAATTTATCTTTGCGCTTTCTTTTTGTCGGAACCAATCCTTCAGAATCGGCTCTCCTTTTGCCCGAAGAAGTATCGCCCTGGTCAGAGGGCACTCCTTCTGGTTCGGTCGAAACCGAACCGGGCTGGCCATCCGGGTCAGCGGACTTCTCGGCCTCCTTTTCCCTCAGTCTACCTAATCTCTTTTCAAGGGTAGATTTGGGAAAATTGTTATATGTTTGGCAGTCTGAATCGAGGTGGTCAAACCCCAGACAATAAACACAGGTGGTGTGGGGATTGGCTTTGGCAAAGACCTCCCCACACTCACTGCAGTGTTGAAACCCAGTGGGATCGTTTTTTTTTCCTTGGGTTTCTCAGACATGGCCAACCTAACCAAACTTACCCTTTTTTCGGCAACTGCCAGGCAAGACTCCCTTATCGGTTCCTAACCGTGTCACAGGTACTGGAAAAAAATGGTTAAAATACGTTTCTTTTTAGAACCGATAAGAACCGGTAACCACACACTAAATATAGCAAAATTCACAATCAAATGGTCGGTTCAGCCGAACCGACCGCACTTTTACAAGTTCCACACAGAACTATAGAACAATTCCTATCTAGTACTCACGGCACCACAGACAGAGACTGAACCGACTATGCAGATACTTTTTTTCAGTTTAAACCGACGAAAAACTGAAAACTATAACCGACTTCGAATGGAGCTGAAGGAGAAATCTCCAGAGCGACTGTTCAGTGAGGCGGAGTAAAGAATCTGACGGTCTGAGTTCAAAACACTCCAGACAGAGACTTCAACCGAGCTCGAGCTCAGCGTTCCATGCCTTGCATGGAAAGTTAACCCTTAGTTCTCCGGGGCAGTTCAAAGGTTGGGAATCACTGCAATTGTCAGAATACAGCAAGACTTCATGTTGTTTGAAGTATTGTTATAGTCAATAGTGTACCCAGTTCAGGGTAAAACTATGAAATGTAAAAGATTGTTTTGTTATTCCATCTTGCAGTAGTAATCTCATTTGTAAGGCAGTCCCAAATACGCCAGGGGTTGCGGTCTTCTCAGGCGTAAATATGAAATGTTAATATAGTGGGCCCTTTATTCTGTCAGGTGAACAGATATCTAAATAATGGTCGGGTAATCATGAGTCGTTAAGTCACATCTTTAAGTTGCAAGACATATAAGATAAGAGTCATGGGGTTTGTGTCATGCCCATTTTGTAAGTAATTGTTGGCGTCAGTCTTGGTTGGAGACCAATTTCATTACTAGAAGGTCGCATGTGGGATTCGCACATGAGGGTTGAATTGACTCGTGCTCAGTCACTGCTAAATCTGTGATGGTCGTAATGACCTGTAACAATGATGCCTCTATTTATATGTACAGTGAGGTTGTCCACATGGTATAGGAGATAGTATGAGACATTATTAGCCAGTTCTGGGCACCAATTGGTGCACGTCAAAGAATTATTATTGTAGAAGACCTGCCACATCGACTGTAGCAGTATAAATATAAAGTTGATGTCGACAATATAAAGACCCTTTAGATTAGTAGGGGTATAATGTAGGTTCTGTTGATGAATAAATAGTCCCATGGTAGTGTACATGGGCATCGTCAATGGAAGGATATTTTTTTTTTTGCCCCATTAATGAGTGTGAAAGGTTCTGTGCCACATCTACAGAGGAGGTAGCCAAGAGGCATCCATCAATGGGGGGTATACCCCGTTGATGTAGAATCTTGATGCTAAGTCGACGGTAGAATGTCTCCCATTGATAATATATATTGGAAAGCATGCCCCGTTGACGGTGGAATGCCGTCTGTCGACAGTGGATGAAGTAGGGCATGCTCCGTCGATAGTGGGACTACGCCCATTGACGATGGATAAGGGAGACCATGCCTCGTTGATGGTGGAATGTTTGTCGTCGACTATGAGTAGTAGAAATCATGCTCCGTCGATGGTGGATCATCTTCCGTCAATGATGAAAGAATGAGCGCATGTTCCGTCGATGGTGTGAATGTGTCTCGTCGACGATGAATGAAGAGTGTGCTTCGTTGACAGGGAGTGTTATGCCCGTCAATGAAAGAGGCTTGTTCTTCATATATGAAGCCTCCGTCGACAGGGAATGAACCTCCCGTCAACGAGAATCATGTAGGAGGCCTCCGTCAATGGGGGATGAACATCCCGTCGACGAGAATCATGTAGGAGGTCTCCATCGACAGGGGATGAACATCCCATTGACGAGAATCATGGAGGAGGCCTCAGTCGACGGTGGATGAATATGCCGTCAACGAGAATCATGTAGGAGGCCTCCATCGACAGGGAATTACCACCCCGTCTATGAGAAGTATATACGAGACCTCCGTCAACAGGGATATGTGCACCGTCGACGAGAAATGAAAATTACGTACCTACCGTAATTCTTGATCTTCTTGGACGAGTCTCCACCACTCATTCACACTAGTGGGATTAGCGCCGGAGGCACTAGGACCTATCGGGAGCAAACTTTTTGCTGGAGGGTCGGCGCGAGAGATGACGCCGCGAGCAGCGGCTCGAGCAGTAATGACTATCTCGGCGACGACCCTCCAACCGCCTCAGTACCTTTTTTACCAAGGAGGTGCAGCGCAACTAACGTAAAGAGTAAATCTAACCTTAAAAAACGGACATAAGATAATCCGTATGACCCGTGTAAGAAGGGTCAACAAAGAAGTCTTCACGGCCTAAAGATTTGAGGGAGTGAAGACCAACACAGTGGTGAGCTCGGGGCATGGAGGGTGGGCGTGTGAATGAGTGGTGGAGACTCGTCCAAGAAGATCAAGAATTACGGTAGGTACGTAATTTTCATATCTTCCTGGACATAAGTCTCCACCACTCATTCACACTAGTGGGAGAGTACCAAGCTGATAATCCCCCAAAAGGGCGGCAGGAGAGCCAGAGCTCACGCGACTAAGACAGAAGTCCATTAAGGATAGTTCTGCCGAATGCGGAATGGCGCCTGGCATGAACATCCAGTGCATAATGCTTAGCAGATATGCACTGAGCTCCATGGCGGCGTTGCAGATATCTGCAATTGGAACATTGCAATTTCTGCTAGGGATGCCATGACGCCTAGTAGAGTGGTACACTCTACCTTCTAATTTAACTTGAGCCATGGAATAGCAATGCCGAGGCATGCCACTAACCATGATGAGATGCATCTGATAGCGACAGGTTGACCCAGCCGGGTGTCGCTGAAAGAAACAAACAGTTGCTGAGTCTTACGAACATCCTTGGTTCTATCTAAATAGAACCATAAGGCTCTTAACATCCAAGGAATGAAGAGCTCGTTCCCCTTCATTTTGGAAATTAGCGAAGTAAGGGAAGTACCAGAGGTTGGTTTAGACGAATTCTGACACAACCTTGGGAAGAAATTTAGGATGAGTAATGGAGAACTACCTTGTCTTTATGGAATACAGTATATGGAGGGTCCGTAACCAGGCATGTATCTCAGAGACCCTGCGGGCTGAGGTAATGGCCACCAGGAACAGTCTTCCAGGTAAGAAATTTTAGCTCACAGGTAGCTAGGGGTTCGAAGGCTTCCAGTGGAGCATGTCCAGCACCAGGTTAATGTCCCAGGCTGCAACTGGGGCTTAACAGGGGTCTGGTATGAAGAATCACTTAAGAAATCTCTTCACCATAGGTAACTGGCCAGAGTCAAGGAAGAAACCGGCTCATGGGCAGCTGAGATGGCACTAAGGTGAACTTTAACTGTGGAGTACTGGAGACCTGGAGTTTGATAGGTCCAAAAGATACTCCAGAACCTTGTCAGGAGGACAGGAAAAGGGATTCCAAGAGGACTTTGCACACCAGAGAAAAACGTTTCCATTTGGAAGCGTACGTTTTTCAGGTGGCTGGCTTGCAAGCAGCCAGAAGGATGTCTGAGACTCTACAAGAGACGTTGAACCGATTCACTTCCACCTCTTCAGGAGCCAAGCATGAAGGTGAAGTGATTTCAGGTTGGGATGGACCAACGAACCCTGAGTCAAAAGATTGATTTGCAAGGGAAGTGGTCTCGGAGAGGCTGCCAACATACTGTTGAGTAGAGGAAACCATAGTTGCCGAGGCCAGGAGGGAGCAATGAGAATCATTTTGGTCCCCTGAGACTCGAACTTGAGGAGTACTCTCTGGATTAGAGGAAGCAGTGGAAAGGCGTAAAGAAAGCGTTTTGTCCACCGCAGCCTGAACGCATCCTGACAGAAAATGCCAGGCCCTGGATTTCTGGAGCAGAAGAGAGGCAGTTTTGCGTTGAGTGGGGATGCAAAAAGGTCCAGGTCTGGAGTCCCCCACTCTTTGAACAGAGACCGAGCTACGGCTGGATCGAGAGACCACTCGTGAGGGTCTGCCTCCGTTCTGCTGAGGTGATCTGCTAGGTTGTTTTGTATACCTGGCAGATAAACCGCTTGAATCAGAGACTTGTGTCCAAGCACCACTCCCACACTCATTGCTTCCTGCAAGGGGATAAGAATGAGCACCGCCTTGCTTGTTGATGTAATACATCACAGCTTTGTTGTCCGCTTGAAGGAGAATGTTCTTGTGACAAAGGACATCCTTCAGAGCTCGGATCGCATAAGGACCGCTCTCATCTCCAGGACATTTATGTGGAGATGAGTTTGAACTGAGTCCATACACCTTGAGTGTGGAGGAGTGACAGTGAGCTCCCATCCCATTAGCGATCGTCTGTGGTGATGGAGATCTGATGATCGGGGAGCAAGGGGAATCCTTCCAGGAGATTGCTCTCTTGAGACCACCAGGTGAGAGACCTTCGAAGGGGCTCCGTCACCTTGATGGGATAAGACTGGGGCTGAGAGGTCGGAGACCACTGAGTGGAGAGCATCCATTGGGTGGTTCTCATGTGCAACCGGGCCAGGGGTACAGTGAACACTGAGGATGCCATGAGACCCAACATGCGTTGCATCGAGAGAGCTGTAACCGATTGGTTCTCCCTGATGTAACGGGCCATCCGAAGGATGTCGAGTCTTCTGTCCTCTGGAAGGAAAGCCTTCGCGGAAGAGGTGTCTAGAAGTGTCCCTATGAAAAGGAGCCTCTGGGAGGGCTGCAGTTGAGATTTTTTCAAATTCAGCAGAACTCCCATGGACATGAGAAGACGAGAAGTCGTTTGCACGGCTTCCAAAGTCCCTTGGCTGGAAGGGCATAGAAGCCAATCGCCCAGTGGAAACACCAGAGTCCGGATCTTCCTGAGATGCGCCGCGCAGAACTGCACAACACTTTGAAAACTCTCAAGGGCGCCGAGGATAGCCCAAAGGGCAGGACTCTGAACTGATAATGCTGACCCAAAGCTACAAACCTGAGGAACTTGCGGTGGGTGGTGGACGGGATATGCTGGTAAGCATCCTGCATATCCAGGAGGCCAGCCAGTCGTGCTGATGCAGCAAGGGTAACAGGGTACCTAGGAAATCATTTTGAATTTCTCCTGGGAGAAATTTGTTTAACTTTCTGAGGTCTAGAATGGGGCGATCCCCAGATTTCTTTGGAACCAGAAAGTAATGGGAGTAGAACCCTGTGTTTCAGGAAGGGGCACCAGTTCTATTGCCCTGTTGTTCAGAAGGCCCTGGATCTCGGCGGTGAGGAGGTCTGGACTGAGAGGCCGACAACCTGGGTTGTCGTCTGGGAGGACAATTCGGGGTTTCCAAGAAATTGAGAGAATAACCTCGCCGAATTATCCTCAAGGACCATTTGTCCGGGTTATGGACTTCCACTGGTTGTAGAAGTACATCAGACGACTCCTCCCACCGGAGGAGAAAGTTCCACCTGGGGCAGAGTGGATGGAACTTGGGCCAGCAATTCATAAGGTGGCACTGGGGGCTTTAGGCCCTGCGCTCTGCCGCGCTCTTTTTGAGGTTGGGCAGGTTGGCTTTTATGGAAGCTTCCCTGCCTCTGCCTCGCAAGGACTGGACGACTATGAAACTGGCGTCTGTTCACATGCCCCGAGAGGGGCAGGCGGAGGTCTGGCCAATTTAATGGCCGATCTAGTCTTCTGAGTGGCCTCTAAGGCTTGCTCCACCTGAGGGCCAAAAAGATAGGAGCCATCAAAAGGCAGCGCCATTGCCTGCTGCTGAGCATCATTCGTGAAGCCAGAAGAACGCAGCCAGGAATGGCGCCGAGTACAAACCCCGCGGCTGCTGAGCGAGAAGCAGTGTCGAAAGCGTCCATGGCGGCTTTGACCTGTTGGTTATTGACCAATACTCTAATACACGTCAGAAGAAGCTCTAACTTGGAGTCCGAATCTGGAAGAGCTTCAACCATTCTTTTCATAGAGTGCCACAGGATATACTCATACTGAGAAAAATAGCCTTGATAACTGGCAATACATACTTAGAGTGGAGGCAGCAAAGACTCTCTTACCTAATGTATCAATCTTACGAGACTCTTTGTTAATAGGTCGAGCTGTAGTAGTTTGAGGAAGAACGACCTTGTCATTCTCTGCCAGGACTACAATAGGATCCGCAAAGGCTTGGGATGCCAAAAAGGGACAATCCTTGGAAGCTGAATACTTCTTATCAATGGATTTAGCCACTGAGGGAATAAGAGCAGGATTATTCCATACCATTTGAGACAGCGTCTCGAAGGAAGGCTGGATCGAGGAGTCAAATCCGTAGGGATCTCCGAAGCATGAAGATACTGGAGTCTTAGTATCTTCCCAGGATCGATGTCTGTAGTCTGGAGAGAAAGAGTGGATCTCAGGTTCTTCAACAGAGACTTAAAGGACAGGTCCTCGACCACAGGCTCTGTAGCAAAGAAAGATCCTGTTTCCTCCACTTCATCACCCAACCGAAGGTCTGGGTCAGGCTCAACATCATCTCCTGATGGTCCAGGAAGGACTGTTTGGACAGGAAAGGAGTGAAAATTAGGAGAGGAGGAAATAGCAGAAAAACAAGGAGAGTCCCCGAGGGCCCCCGGCGCCGAGACGGCAAAACGGGTTGAAAACGGCACGAGGCGCCACGCGTAAGAGGCACGTGAACCACAGCGCTTCGCGGCACCGCAGACGCAGCACCACCACACGGGTGCCGCCAGACCAGATGGGCACTGCCGCGCGCCATGAGACCACACGGGCGCCGCTGGACAGCGCCGCAAGACCCAGCGGCACCGAAAACGGCGCCGACAAGCCAACAGACCCTGCGGAAGGCGCCGGAAAAGCCCCAGGAACCTGGAAAGCTAGAGGAGGAAAACCAGGAGATAAGGGCATCGGTGTGGCCCCCTGCGCCGCAGCCATGTGGGGGACACCTAAGCACGGAGTCGCTGGCACCGAAGAAGGCGCCGCGCGACTAGGAAGGTCCAACCGCCCTACCTGATCGCAGGAGGAGCCCGAGGGCTCTGAGGCAACCGAGCCAGGCAGAAGAACCAACCTCCGAGCCCATCGCTCCATAAGAGCGGCCCACTGATGAAACTGCTCATCTGGAGCCCTACCTATAGGCGGGGAAGGGCTCCGATGTCGAGGACGACGATTACCGGAAGTTGGCGACTCCGAAGAGAGACCGGCAACTATGATAACCGACCGTCGGCGCGAGACAGCCAGAGGGCACTGTCGAGTGATGCCTTCTTTTTGACCTGTGGGCCAAAGAAGAACTCGAGGCCGAACGGTGCCGAGAATGCGACCGTTTATTTTTATGCCGACGGGGGGACCGCCCATCCCCCCGGGCATCAGACTGACCGTTGTCGGAACCCCGCTGAGGAGAAGGAGGCTGACCGGACCCAGCCCGGCTGACTGAACAGCTTTCATACGAAGTCTCCCTTCCGTCACCTGACCTGCTCATGGTCGACTCCATCCAGTAGGCCGAGACTTCTTCAAGTAAGTTAAATTTAAAATATTAGAAAAAGTTAACGAAAATAGAATAAAATTAAGCGATACTACTATCATGATAATGTTACAAAAAAACAAACTGAAAACTATGCGCTAGTTTGAAGTTTGACTCCGACAGTGCGGCGTCGTCACTGAAATGCACTTCGGCGAGGGAAAAAAGGAACTGAGGCGGTTGGAGGTCGTCGCGAGATAGTCATTACCGCTCGAGCGCTGTCTGGGCGCCAGGCTCGCGGGCGCCATCTCTCGCGCCGACCCTTCAGCAAAAAGTTTGCTCCCGATAGGTCCTAGTGCCTCCGGCGCTAATCCCACTAGTGTGAATGAGTGGTGGAGACTTATGTCCAGGAAGATGAGGTGTTAGCCTCTGTTCTATGTTTCTTTGATGAAGATGATGTAGAAAATGCCTGCCGTCAACGGGGTATTTGTCTGCCATTGATGAAGAATGTCTTCTTGATAATACATGTTTAGTAGATATGACCGTTGAAAGGCAGTCAGGCAGGACTTATAGTGAAGGTATTTCCCTCACTCTGATGCTTCTTGAAGAGGATTCAATGTTTTTGGAGCCTTTTAATCGAGTTCCTTGAGTCTGTAATAGAGAATTGTCTTCCATCATTAAAACTCTTGTCTGAACACAGGAATATGGTGCCGTGTATTAAGCTCAGGCACTCCAAGCTGTGGGTTCAATCCACATCGTAGATTGCTAGCAGGAGAGTGTTCTAGCTGCTGTGAGAGCTGAAGTCGGCAGGAAAATTAACAGAAATTACCAGGGACCACCCACTTATATAGGCACAGCCCAGGAAGTGAGGTCGTGTGGGTGGTCCTGATATAGAGACTGCTGGAGAAAACTACCGTGTGACAGCACCACCTAGGGGAAACTCCCAGAAGTAATGACTTACTGCAAGAGACCATTCCGTGGAAGATCTCACATATCCGGACCGCAGCGACGCTGACAACCTGGGTTCAGGAATGGACCCTGGTGTCGGAGGGTTGGCTGGGGGGAGATGGCTCAAGCATCCCATGATGGCTCGCCATTTTCCAGGGGCAGGGGCGGTGCACAGCCCGGTGTCTACCTACCTCTGGTGGAGGCCGGAGGTATGGCAGTACGTCGGGTCCCACCATGTAGGGAACGTAATGAACGTCGGTTCTTGCCTTGACATCCCAGACGTTGTCGCGTTCCCAAGGGGAAAACCAGGAAAAATGGCTCCCTGGCTGACCGGATGACAGTTGCCAGTCCCCTGCTACCACAAAGCCCCGGATCAGCCAGGTTCACTAACACACCCCAGGCCAAGAAGTTTGCGTGGCCAATCCCCTGGTGCCTTCCCGTGGAGAAGGGGACCTGTCTGATGAAGAGATACATCGGGTTACCTGGAGGCTGACATATGGAGTGGCAGCTGGCGGCGGGGGTCCCAGGTGGCATGAAGGAGTGGCCGGACGGGAAACGAGGGAGGAGCAAAAAAAAAAAAAAAATTCATATATTTCATAACCGGAGGACTTCCTTTACAGTAAGGGCAAATAAAATACATTTTGAAATTTACTGCCTCATTTCCTGGTACTACTGCTTTAATGTCCATTGTCAGCTTTGAGCATTATTATACAAGCAAACCAAAGTCACTGTTTTAGAGTTGCTGTACTTACTGTAGAACATCCCGCTGCTCCAGGTTGTATTTTCCCCCAATTTTCATTGCTGCATTATGGATGGCCTCAATGGCTCTGTCTATCGACTGAAGGACCACATCCTGTTCCATAGACTGAAAATAAAAGAGAAACAAAATGGTAGGCACAGTTCACATTACGTTTTCAAGGACTGGCTGAGGGGTGATGTGGCATCTTTGTCTCCTCAGCTTAATTAACTCAGAAACAGCAGCCATGGTCTCTGCAGCTTTTCTATTTTGGTGTAAGCCTGGGAAAGAAAGGAAGATTCTGTCACCACTAAACATTAAAATGAAGAGTTTAGCAAGTTTTGTGATGGGATTGCAGCACTGTACTTTTCAAGTACCTAAACATTATGGAACTGAATGAAAGTTATTTAACTGGCCTGAATGTGAAACACAAATCTAAAAAAATGCAAAAATACTAAAAAAATTTTAAATAAATCATAGAAACTTAGACAATGACAGCAGAAAGAGTGTGCTTCGTTGACAGGGAGTGTTATGCCCGTCGATGAAAAAGGCTTATTCTTCATATACGAAGCCTCCGTCAACGGGGAATGAACCTCCCGTCAACAAGAATCATGTAGGAGGCCTCCGTCAGTGGGGAATGAACCTCCCATCGACAAGAATTATGTAGGAGGTCTCCGTCAATGGGGTATGAACATCCCGTCGACGAGAATCATGTAGGAGGCCTCCATCGACGGGATGAACATCCCGTTGACGAGTGAATACTATATATATATATATAATAAGAATTATTATACAAGCAAACCAAAGTCACTGTTTTAGAGTTGCTGTACTTACTGTAGAACATCCCGCTGCTCCAAGTTGTATTTCCTCCATTTTTCATTGCTGCATTATGGATGGCCTCAATGGCTCATGGGAGGTTCATTCCCCATCGATGGAGGCTTCATATATGAAGAACAAGCCTCTTTCATTGACAGGCATAACACTCCCTGTCAACGAAGCGCACTCGTTATTCACATCAAGCCACCCAGTCTGCCCTCGTTCCCTATTTAGCCCTAGGACCTACTATCCCTACAGGGTCTTATCCTCTCCATCCTTCCCCCATTCCCCTCCCAGCTTCTGCCACCCTGAACAACCACTATACCCTTCATTCTATCCCAACCATGCTTGAACCCACCAACAGTTTTAGCACCCACAACTTTGGTAGGCAGACTGTTCTACAGCTCCACCACCCTTTCTGTAAAATAATACTCCCTCACCTTCTGCTTCTGAGTCTCCATCCTGTCAGTTTCCACTCATGCCCACGTGACAGTAAACTAGTATTCAAGCTACATATTTTTTATTTATTTATTTTTTAACCAGGAGAGAGAAAAAAAAGCTGAAGCTTATTTAAAGGTACGACCTGGGAGCACAAGGCAATTAAGTAACTTGCTCAGGGTCACACAGTATGCAACTGGGGGCTGTGGGATTCAAACCCAGGTCTCCAGGTTTGCAGCTCAGAGCCTTAAACCACTGCTTTATACTGCCTCTTCCCTGCAGTACACCCTATTAATTCCTTTTAGGAACTTGAAGGGCTCTATCATATCTCTCCCCACTCCCTTCTGGCCTCCAGCGAGTACATGTTCAGTGCCTTGAGGTGCTTCTCAAAGGACCTGCCCTGTTATCCCTGAATCATTTTTCTTATCCTGTGCTGCACCATCTCCAGCCTAACTCTACCCTTCCTGAGGTGAGGACTCCAGAACTCGATGCAGTACTCAAGTGTGGCCTCACTAAGGATCTATATAGAGGAAGCATTACCTCTTCCCTTCTGCTAGCAATACTCCTCCTGATATATCCCAGCATCCTATTTGCTTTGCTATATGTCTTGCTGCACTGACTTGACTGTTTGAGGGAGTCACTGATGGTAGCACTATGGCTGAGGAACAGGACCTTGGAGTTAAGTCTCACCCCACACATCAAGTACTCTGTCCTAGGGTTCCTGTTCCCTAAGTGCACCCCACACATCAAGTACTCTGTCCTAGGGTTCTTGTTCCCTAAGTGCACCCCACGCATCAAGTACTCTGTCCTAGGGTTCTTGTTCCCTAAGTGCACCACACGCATCAAGTACTCTGTCCTAGGGTTCTTGTTCCCTAAGTGCACCCCACGCATCAAGTACTCTGTCCTAGGGTTCTTGTTCCCCAGGTGCACCCCACACATCAAGTACTCTGTCCTAGGGTTCTTGTTCCCCAAGTGCACCCCACACATCAAGTACTCTGTCCTAGGGTTCTTGTTCCCCAAGTGCACCCCACACATCAAGTACTCTGTCCTAGGGTTCTTGTTTCCTAAATGCACCCCACACATCAAGTACTCTGTCCTAGGGTTCTTGTTCCCTAAGTGCGCCCCCACACATCAAGTACTCTGTCCTAGGGTTCTTGTTCCCTAAGTGCATTACATTTTTTTTTATTTATTTAGTTTTTGTTGATCGGGTAAGGTGCACTAGCCATAGCAATGACTATTTTCAGGCATGACCCGGGAGTTTACAGAAACAAGACATTTTGAACAATGACAGTACAATCATATAAACAGTAGATGCTTAGACAATAGTAATACAGTGCAGGCAGGAGAAAACAATAGATACAACTGATTCTGCAGTACTATATAACACAGAAATATGGGAGAGCAAAAGTGCACCTTTTGAAGTTGAATTTCAACTGCCAAACCTTAGACCACCCCTCTAGCTTTCGTATGTCACTCTGCATTTCCCCAGTTCCTTCATCACTATCCACCCTCCCAGAAAGCTTAGTGTCATCTACGAAGAGAGACAGCCTGCCCACGATACCCTCACCAATGTCACTAATAAACATACTGAAGAGGACCGGTCCCAGAAGAAATCCCTGTGGTACCCCACTCATGACCTTGCTCTCTTCTGACTTGATTCTATTGACAACAATCCTCTGCTGCCTCCCCTTTAGCCAGTTACCCACCCAGTTTGCTATGACCAGAGCTGCACCCAGCTCCTCCACCTTTTTCAGCAAGCATCTGTGAGGCATCGAGTCAAAAGTCTTGCTGAAGATAAGAGCAAATCCGCAACATGGCCCCTATCCAATTCCCTCATTCCCCAATCAAAGAAAACTAACAGGTTAGTTTGACAAGACCTCCATGCCACAAATCCATACCGTTTACTATCCTGGATCCTGTTGCTCTCCAAGCAGTCCACAAGGTCCTGTTTAACCAGCAACTCCATCAGCTTTCCTACAATACAGAGGTAAGACTGATAGGTCTGTAGTACCCACATGTTCCTTGCCCCCACAAATGAAGTGGAACTACGTCTGCCACACTCTAATCCTTTGGTACTGACCCTGTCCTCAGGGAGCTGCTGAATAAACCTATCGGGTTCAGCCAGTTCTGATGCCAGCTCCCTGAGTAACCTTGGATGCAACCCATCTGGCCCCAGGGTCTCATCTATTTTTAGTGCTGACAACCATTTCGGGATCCATTTTATTGGCAGTCTCATCTCCAGGACCCCCTTAGTAGCTGCTTTGATGCCACCCTCTGGCAAGGGTCCACCATTCTCCTTAGTGAGAACTGAGTTAAAGTAATCATTAAGGACGGCAGCATTTTGCCCATCCTCCTCTATCACTCTACTCTCCTCTGATAACCTTACGATTCCCCCTCCTTTCTTACTTTTCTCCATAGTCTATCAGAAGAACTGTTTTTCTCTGCTCTTCGCCTCTCCGCAATATACTGTATGGCTCTGTGTCCGCTTCTGCCTGCCTAACTGGCCTCCTTACCCCCCTATTTTTCACTGCGTATTCTCCCCATTCCTCCTCCCGCTGCTTTTCTTTATACTTGTAGAATGCCTTTTTTTTTTTTTGCCCTCACCACTTCACAGACTCTTGCTAAGAAACATAATGGTCTCTTGAACCTGTTCTTTTTGGTTACCGTTCTCATGCATACCTTACATGCCTTGAGAATGGTTCTCTTACATGCCCCCTACCTGTCCTCCACCCCCCATGTTGTCCAACCTGACTAACTTTTCCTTGACCAGCTCCCTCCACCTGTTGAAGTTCACCCTTCTGAAATCCAGGACTTCAGCTCTTCAGTAGGTTTTTCTGGACCCAAGGGCAAGTTCAAGCCAAATGGAGTTAAGGACACTGTTCCCCAGTGGCTCCCCTATTCTCACAGCTCCAAACACCTCCAACAAAAAACGGACATACTGAACAAGTATTTCTGCTCAGTATTCCCGGAGGAGGGGGCGGTGACAGGACTGAAGATGCAGGGCAAAGGCATAATTGGCAGAAAAGCGGACACCAGACCCTTTTTACGGAGGAAAGAGTCCTGAATGAGCTAAAGAAGCTAAGGGTAGACAAGGCGATAGGCCTGGACACAGTGCACCCTAGGGTGCTAAAGGAACTCTCGGAAGAGTCGACTACACCTTTCACAGAGTTGCTCAACCTACCGCTAGAGACAGGAGATGTGCCAGCTGACTGGAAGACAGCAGATGTGGTCCCACTCCATAAAGATGGTGATAGGTATGAAGTTGGAAATTACAGGTCAGTCAGCCCGATTTCAGTAGTGGGCAAGATAATGGAATCCCTGCTGAAGGAAAGATTAGTTGAATACCTTGATACAAATGGACTACTCGACCTGGGACAACATGGATTCACCAACAGGAGGTCCTGCCAGACAAGTCTAGTAGAGTTTTTTGACTGGGTGACTTGCGTGGTGGACTAGGGTGGGGCGGTGGACGTGGCCTATCTGGACTTCAGAACGGCCTTTGGTACCGTCCCTCATAGAAGACTGATAAACTATGCAACTTAGAAGTGGATCCTAAAATAGTACTAAGGGTAGAGAACTGGCTTACTGGCAGGAGTCAAAGGGTGATGGTAAACAGGGAACACTCTGGGGAGGGAGAGATGGCGAGCGCAGTGCCACAGGGGTCAGTGTTGGGGCCAGTCCTCTTTAATGTCTATATTGGGGACATTGCAGAGGGGCTGAAGGGAAAGGTATGCCTATTCACAGATTACACAAAGGTATGTAATAAGGTGGATATGCCGGGGGTGGGGGAGTTGAAAAGATGAGGAAGGGCCTTAAAAAAACTGGAGGAATGATCTGGAGCATGGAAGCTGGTATTTAATGCAAAAAAGTGCAGGATCATGCACACAGGACACAACAACCCAAGGGAAACTTACAAACTATGAGAGGAGGTACTAATGGTCACAAAGCAGGAAAGAGGCCTGGGAATTATCTCAGATGACTTAAAAGAGGCTAGGCAGTATGACAAGGCAGCGGGAAAGGCTAGCCGGACGCTTGGATGCATAGGAAGGGGTATCACAAGTAGAAGGATTGAGGTCATTTTGCCCCTGTGTAAGACATTGGTGAGACCACACCTGGAGTACCGCATCCAGTTTTGGAGGCCCCATCTGAGAAAGGATATAGACAGGGTGGAGGCAATGCAGAGAAGGGCAACTGCAGGAAAATACCTATGACGAAAGACTAAAAGAGTTAAATATGTATTCCTTGGAGGCAGGAGGGGGAGGGGGGACATGATAGAGACATACAAATATCTCACCGGTATGCATTGTAGGGTGCACTAGCTGTGAGGCAGCCATGGTCCTAAACTGGGCCTGGAGGGAGGGAGGCTGCCCAGTCTGTAGGCAGTTACTGCAGATCAGGGGGGAGCTTAACTGGGTACAGAGGAAACTGGAGTTGTTGGGGGTGGTAAACATGTCTGGGAGGGCCTGTAGGGAGCAGGAGGGCAGTGATACAGTGTGACCAGGATCCATTTCATCAAGCAGGAATGGAGAACCTATGGGGCATGGGCTAGTAGCAAGGGGGTAGCTACCTGGGAGGTAACCGTGAGAAACAGGCTAAATCATAGGAGGCGGGGGAACAGGCGGGTTGGGACTGACAGGGGCCTACTGGAGGTGGATAGCAGGAAGTCAGGACAAAAAAAGGAGGTTGGCTTTGAGTGCTATAATAAATTTGAACCATTGAATAAGTTGGTTGGAGAGGATGTGGTGAGGGGTAGAGGAGGAAAAGGAGGGTGGAGGAGAGAGGGATACGGTGAATCGGACAAGGGTGGGAATCGGTAATTCAAATAAGAATGCTAGCAGGGGAAGGGGAAAATCAAGTGTCAAAGTAGGGGAGGGGGAGAACCAGCAGAGGGAAGGCGTGGAGACTGCGAGTCAACTCGGTGAGAAAGGAGAAGAGACTGAGACGAGGGACGGGCATCCTTTGAGGAGGGAGGATCATACCAGAGAAAGGTCCAAAGTTAAGGGGGGACCTGCAGGTGGGCATGGAACGAGGCAAGAGGAAAGGGGAGGAGGTAGGAGAGGGTGATGGTGATGGGAATGCCGTGTTGGGGGGGGACTGGAGAGGAGTGAGCTGGAAGGGGGTAGGAGGTCAGAGAAAAAGGCTCAACTGGGGTAGGGAGTGGGGTGGAGGCTAAACTGGGGGGAGCCTGGGAACTCAGTTATAAAAGGTGCGATGAGAGGGGTAGGGCAGCTAGGGGTTCTCTTGTAGAGGGTCCAGGAGAGAAGCCAAGGCGAAGTGGTCTCGAGGAGGGGGGAGGTGACAGGGGCTGGAAGGGGAGTACAAAAAGGAGGTGCACAATAGATCAAGGGGGACACTAAGGTTCTCCTGCTGGGGGACTCCATCATCAGGGGTATTCATTGGGCGGGGCAGGGTGAGGGAAAATCCAGTCCAGTTAAGGTAGTGGGTATTTCCGGTCTGGCTGTGCATAGGGCGAAGTTCATGGTGTATGAGCTGGCGAGGGACTGTGGAGGATCACCTGACTTTCTGATGCATCTGGGAACAAATGATATTGAGGGGAATAGTGTGCTGGAAATTCAGGCAAGGTTCCTAGAACTGGCCAGGGTCTGTCATGACAATTGATGCACAGTCTCCTTCACGGAAATCCTGCCAGTGCCAAGGACCACTGTGAAGAACAAACAGAAGATCAGGGAGATTAATAACTGGCTTGGGCAGTGGGGTGAAGCACAGGGGACTGGGGTGTTGGAAGTCTGGTGGGGGGGAAGGGAGTTTGGGAAGACAAGGGACTGTATGCCCGGGATAGACTTCACCTAAATCCGGTAGGGAAAGAAGTTCTCAAATGGGGGATGAAAGATTTCATTGAGGCTAGATAGGGTTTAAATTTGTGAAGGGGAGGGGGGCACTGCCAGGCTGATCCAGCCATCCATACCACCGGTAGGACTGGCCTGCAACGCCACAGAGGGAGGACAGACGGTACCCTAGGGGAGAAGTGTGGATGGACATATGAAAGATCTGGGGAGGATATGGTAAAGAGGGGTAGGGACAAGGGTTGGAGGGTGGAATTAATAAATGCCAGGAGCCTGGGGAATAAAATGCCTGAGTTCCAGGCCACGCTGTTTGAGGGTAGGGTGGAAGTAGCAGTGGTCACTGAAACTTAGGCCACCCCTGGCCATGACTGGGACTTAATCTGAGTGGGTACCTTATGCTAAGGAAGAACAAGAAGGTGGTCAGAGGGGGAGGAGTAGCAATGGTTATTAGGGATAACATCAAGATTATGAGAGTGGAGGAAGTAGACGGCAATGTGGAGGCCCTATGGGTCACCTTGCGAAACCCCGTGGGAGGGAAGATCAAGTTGGGGGTGGTATATAGGCCCCCAGAACTAGCAGAGGACCTGCTGGCTAACATTAAGGGGCAGTGTGGACTGGAAGAGGAAGGAGTGGTGTTGATGGGGGACCTTAATTTGCCAGCTACTGACTGTGGTACTATGACGTCCACTATAACCAGGGAGCTGAAGCTGCTGGATGGCTTCCTGGACGCGTTCCTCAATCTGCACAGGTACCACACAAAGTACGCCATGTAGCTGACCAAGGGCAGCAGAGGAGGTAGTATAAGGAAAGTCTGTCAGACCTTAATATGTTTACACTGAAGGCAAGGACAGAAAGAAAAAATTACTCACCTTAGTAATGTTGATTCTTCCAAAAGGAATCCCTCACTATGCTTAACAACTGCAATCATTCACTTGGATGAGCTGCCCCAGAGCTTAGAATTTTATGCTAACTAGAGAATCTTAGAATGAAATTCGAAACTCTGATGTGTGGTCATGCTCACCCCTGCATTCTAATGGTAGATTTATTTCTAAACACAGGGGGAGCACTAACCCCTAAACAAGCTAAATGGCTACCTAAAATATATATAAAAAAAAAAATTTAAAAAGTTTTCAAAAAATGTTTCAACATAGCAGCACAATTCTTAAACGGTAATGAAGAATTTAAAAAGCTTAGATCATTGAGTATCAGTTGTAAGGCACTGCAACAAATAATGCTCAAGCAAACAGAAAGAACTGATTCTTGTGTGAACCTTTTCCAGGTTCAGGAAAGGGATGTAGGGACTGGGATTAAGCATAGTAAGAGACCCCTGTGGTAGAAACAACATTACTATGGTGAGAAACTTTTTCTTCAAACCCCAGGAATCTCTCAATTTCGCTTAACAACTGCAGACTCCACAGCAGTACCCAGGGAGGCTGGGTACAGAATCTACTTAGGGAAAAGGTTCTGCAAGACAGCAGTGCCAAAGGCTGGTATCCCTTCTGGACTGTATTTCCAGACAGCAGTGCTCTGTGAAAGTGTGTACTGTTTTCCAGGTAGTGGTTATACAGATTTCCTGTAGGGAAACACCTCTTGATGCTGCCACAGGGGCAGAGGTGCCCCCTGTGGAGCCGAGCCATAAGGGCTTCAGGTGGCAGCTTGGCCATAACAGGACTGTATGCAGGAAACTATCCAAACAGAAATGGTTCTCTTGAATGCTGGTTTCTTCTTTCCCACTTCACCACAGGTAACAAACAACTGAGTGCTAGCAGACGTTAGACTTGATTTGTGTGGTCCAAGTAAACAGCTCAGAGCACTAATAACATACAGACTGTGGCGCCTCTGTTATCCTGAGCTGGAATTTGCTGTAAAGAATACTGGAAGTATAAGTGACTGGGTCAGATGAAATTCAGACAGTTTAGGAAGGAATTTTCATTAGTTATTAACACTTCCTTCCACCTGTGGAATTTGCTGTAGTTAGGATCTGTGGAGAGGGCTTGCTTTCCAGGTGACATACTTCAGAGCAGCAGTTGCCATAGGCTTGAAAGGTGCCTCCATCAGCTGGGGAAATACACACATAAAGGTCCCATAGAGGTGGAGGATCCTTACTGAAGGGTACAGCTGATTAAGGTCTTTGAAGAACCTTTTGAAAATGAGTTGCGAGGCCACTGACCTGTCTTTGCCAGCTGAGGCATATGTAGACTGTGCTGCCAGATGTATCTTCAGTGTTGAGGGCCTGATGCCCAGGAACTATAGATGGATTAGGAGATCCAGGATTGAAGCCAGACTCACCAGCAATGGACTGAGCTGTCTAAGGGAACACCAAACAGAAAATCTTTTCCACGTTGAGGCAGGCTTTCCTTGTTGCTGGTTTCCTGGAAATCTTAAGCACTTCCATAACCTTTTCAGAACAATTTAGTTTAAAGAACTCTAGCACTTCAAGTACCATGCTCTGACATGCAAAGTTCTCAGATCAGTGAATGTTATCCTGCCCTGAGATAAAGTCAACAGATTGTATCTCAGGGAAAGGTTGCAAGATGTCTGATAGGAACAGGAGCAGGGAGTACCAAATTTGCCTGACCGAGTCTAGAGCTATGGGAATCATAGAAACATAGAAGTTGACTGCAATTAAGGACCGCAAGGCCCATCCAGTCTGCCCATTTTTTTTACCTTATGAATGTGCCATAGGTCTTTGCTCTGTCAATGGTCTCTTTATTCATACTCATCTGTATTGCTCCCTTATGTCTATCCCATGCCTGTTTGAAGCCCTGCACTTTATTCATATCCACCACTTCCTGAGGTAGGCTGTTCCATGCATCCACCACACTTTCTGTGAAACAGAACTTCCTCACATTGCCCCTTAATCTGCCTCCCTCTAATCTCAAGCTGTGTTCTCTTGTCCTGCTATTTTTCTTATATTGAAACATGTCAATCAATCAATCAAGCAATCAAAGTCTTTATTTAACCAGGCGATCAGTGTTGAGCAAGCTCATTTTCGAGGTGGACCTGGGTTTGTCAACAAGGGACAATATACATGGGATGCAGCACACAAGAAAATAATAAAAATAAAGTGAGATGCAATAATACAGTATATACAAAGTATCGGCAGGTAGCATTGACAGTAGTATATGTTTGGAAAGTACAGTTATGTGGGAACTTACCGTAACAGTAGATGTTCGAGAGGAGCTCTTGTACCAGGCTATAACAGTTAGGACTATGCCACAGGCACTAGGACCTTCTGGAAAACTTCTCAGCCAGCAGTACCAAGCAGGGACCGACCCCAACGTCAGCCCTGGTACAAAAGGGGGCGGACTCAGCTCCACCTCAGTTCCCCCAAGGCCCGTGAACAAGCCCTGACAAGAGAAGGAGACGAAGCACCAGATGAAGATATTGGCATGAATCTGCACGTCTGGGGGAAGGGCGGGTGGGAAAGTAGCGCCTGCTGCAAGAGCTCCTCGAAGATCTACTGTTACGTTGGTTCTGCGTAACTGTACTATCTTACCTCGAAGTGGGAGCTCTTGCAGTAGGCTATAACAGTTAGGACTGAATACCAAGCAGTCCCACGCCAAAGAGGTAGTCAACCCCGGGAGGTGGAAATACTGACTCCAGAGGCCTAGCGCAAAAGTCCCTGCAAAACAGCCAGACCAAAACCGGCACGGCATCTGGAGACTATATCCAAGTTGTAATGCTTGACAAAGGTATGCACCGAGTTCCAGGTGGCAGCTGCACATATGTCCCTTATGGAGTCATTTCTCAGGGCAGCAAAAGATGCGGACACTCCCCTAGTGGAGTGACCCCTGACCAGACCCGGTAGGGGTTTATTGTGCTTTTTATAGCATAAGGATACGCAGTGGACGATCCACTTCGAAATCGTCTGCTTGGTCGCCGGTTTGCCTAAGCACTGTGGTGCAAAGGCCACGAAAAGTTGCTCCGACTGACGATGAGCAGCCGTCCTTTTGAGGTAATACCTCAAAGTCCTGTGGACGTCCAATGCGTGAAGGAGAGCTTCCCCTCTATTAGATGGGAAAGGGAAATAGACTGGAAGGTCAACTGACTGGTTGAGGGTCAACTCTGAGACCACTTTTGGAAGAAACTTAGGATTTGTTCTAAGGGAAACCCTTTCCCTGTGTAAAACCAAATACGGCTCTTTACACATCAGAGCCTGAAGCTCAGAAACTCTTCGAGCTGAGGTAATAGCAACCAAAAAAACACACCTTCCAGGAAAGGAAACACAGCTCACAATCTGCTGCCGGTTCAAAAGGAGGGAGGGTAAGCTTCTCCAACACAAAAAGGAGGTACACGGGTGGGATAGGATACCTAATGGGAGGTCTCATATGCAAAATTCCCCTCAAAAAGGTGCGGGCTACATCCAACTGTGCTAAAGCCTTGTCTCCAATCAGAGCATGGTAAGCGGAGACAGCCCACATGTGCACCTTAATAGAGGAGTAATTCAGGCCATGTTGGTACAAGGAGAGGAGGTACTGTAACGCTGAGTTCATTGTACAGGTGACAGAGTCCAAATTCTGTGACGAGGCCCAACAAAACCGCTTCCATTTCATAGCATAGGCGTAGCGGGTGGAGGGCTTCCTCGCTGACACCAGGACTGCCGCTACCTCCAAGGAGACCCCGTATATTTGTTGGGCTACATCTGAAGGAGCCAAGCATACAGATGTAAGGAATGGAGGTCTGGATGGACCGGCGATCCCTGTTCCTGGGATAGCAACTGCGAGCATATGGGCAGCGGAGTCGGAGGTTCCGTGGATAACCACTGCAAGAGTGGGGACCAAATCTGCCGAGGGCACCGGCGGGGCTACTAGAATCATTCGAGCCCCTTCTGCCTGCAACTTCAGTAAAACTCTCTGAATGAGAGGGAAGGGCGGGAAGGTGTAGAAACTTCCCTGCCCAGCAAAGGGATATGACGTCTGGCGAAAACCCCAGGCGCGTGCTTTCGCGAGCAAAAGATTGGCAGTTTGGCGTTGCATGGTGGCGCAAAAAAGGTCCAGCTCTGGATGACCCCACTTGTCGAAGAGCTGATCTGCTAGGGACTGTAACAGCTCCCATCCATGAGCTCTGGATCGAGACTTGCTTAAGCTGTCAGCCAAATTGTTTAGGACACCTGGAATGTGCACTGCTGACAGCAGAATGTGTTGTTCCAGTGCCCAGTACCAGACTCTCATCGCCTCCCTTCAAAGGGGATTCGAATGAGTGTCCCCTTGCTTGCTGATGTAAAAGATGACTGCCATATTGTTCATTTGAATTAGAAGAGAGCCCGGCACCAGGTCCTCTTGAAATGCCTGTAAGGCATAGAGGACCGCTCGCATCTCCAGTACATTGATATGGAGAGATCGCTCCTCGGGTGTCCAAACCCCTTGCTTTTGATGAGTACCCAGGTGCGCTCCCCATCCCAGATCTGATGCATCCGTCATAAGGGACTGACCTGGTGGCTCCGGACGAAACCGGACCCCTTTCTCCAAATTCCGGGGGTCCATCCACCAAAGCAAAGTTCTCCTGACTGGCTTGGTGATCCTGACTAGAAAGTCTACATCGTCGGAGCCCAGGTCCCACTGTACCCTGAGAATCCACTGTAGGACCTGCATGTGGAGGTGGGCCAGAGGGGTAACTGGAATGGCCGCCGCCATGTGCCCCAGCAGCCTGAGGAAGTTCCTTGCTGGAACCTGAGGAGTTACTGAGATCCATTCGGCAATCTACCGCAAGCGATCGCCCCTATCCGGGGGTAGAAAGGCCATGCCTTGGATAGAATGCAGGATCGCTCCAATGAAGACGAGTCTGACTGGGCTCGGGGGATGATTTCTGAAGGTTCAGGGTGATCCCCTGTTCTCGGAACAGAGTATAGGTGTCTCCAAGAGCGTGAAGCAGGCCTGACCTGGACAGGGCCGCTGAGTAGCCAATCATCTAGGTAAGGGAAGACATAATGTCCCTGATGTCTTACAGCCACCACTGCCAAGCACTTTGTGAAGACTCGAGGAGTGGAGGAGAGGCTGAACGGAAGAACTCGGAATTGGTAGTGCTCCCCTTGGAAGTGGAACCTCAGAAACTTCCGGTGGGGAGGGAAGACCCCGATATGCATATATGCATCTTGCATGTCTAGGGAGCAGAGCCAGTCTCCTTGGTGCAGCAGGGGAAGTAGATCTGGAAGGGTCACCATCCTGAACCTTTTGTACTCTATAAAAAGACAGAGAGCTGAGATCCAGAATGGGTCGAAGATCCCGTGTCTTTTTTGGGACCAAGAAGAAGTGGGAATAAAACCCCTTTCCCCACTGATGCAAGGGGACTACCTCTATTGCCTTTTTCTGCAAGAGGGTCCGAATTTCTCCTTCTATAAGTGGGATGTGAGAAGGAGGATATCAGGAGAACTTTGGTGGAGTATTTGGAGGAAACTCCGTGAACTCTAGCGTGTGTCCTCTCCTGACCATATCCAGGACTCACTGGTCCGCAGTTATCGATCTCCACCCTTCAAGATGAAGGGAGAAGCGGCCCCCGACCATTTCCCCAGAGTCTTCCTTTGGGGAGGTGGAAGGGTCATTGAACTTAGCAGGCGTGAGAGAGGCCTGGAAGGACTTGGGCCACGGTTGGAGTGCCTCCAGGATGCTGGTTACCGGCTCTCCTACGAAAGCCACCTCTCTGACCCTGCTGATTACCATGGACTTGTCCACCTTGACCACCTGAGGGATTGCAAAAGGGCCATTTCCGTTGCTGTCGCTGGTCACCGCGGTACATTTGGCGGACCGACCAGATGGACTTGCCCGACTCCTGGAGACATGAAATCAGAGCTTTCTTCTCCTGCCCAAACAACACGGTACCTTAGAATGGCAGATCCTTGATATCGGACTGCAGATCCTGGTGAAAGCCCGAGACTCTTAACCAGGCATGGGGCCACAGGCAAACCCCGGAAGCAGCTGTCTGGGCTGCCATATTTGCAGTGTCGTACGAGGCTCTCAGGACATGAGAGCCTATGTCGGAGCCCGATTTAAGTATGTCCAGAAGTTCTGTCCTCTGCTCGGAATCTGGCATGGCTCTCAGTAGCTCTTGTCCCCTCTCCCACAGAGCATTCTGGTACTGGACCATATGCATCAGGAAGTTGAGGGACCAGATGGAGCAGGTGGAAGCAGAATAAACTTTCTTGCCCACCTGGTCCAAATAACGAGACTCCAGATTGGGAGGCTGTGAGCTAAGGTGCTTCGGCTGCCTGGACTTGTCATGGGCAGCCATAATGACTGAAGAGTCCGCCTAAGGGTTCTCAGCTAAAAAGGTTTCTGCCCTCGGGGCCTTATACAGCCTGTCTGATTTTTTGGGAACAGCCGGGATGGAGGCCGGACGCTTCCAGGTAGTCCGGGTCAGGTCCTGGAAAGTGTCCACTAAAGGAGGGACCACTAATGGTTTTGGCTCCTTTTGCCTCAGGTACTTGGCCAACCTTCGGCGTTCCGGATCCAGGTCCTCCATTTCCCACTCACTGGAGGCCTAGATATGCCTCATGACATCCATAAAGGTTGGATTGTCCGGAGGTGAGCAAGGCTGGTCCTTCTCTCCCGGGAATCCCCGATCCCAAGAGAGGAAGTGGATGCAGATGAGGAAGAGGAGGATCGACTATTAGGTCTGGAATAGTCTGATCTCTCCTTGTGACCAGACTCCCTCTGTCGTCAGTAGCTGGGGGACTGACGTCGGTCCGAAGACCTGCTCCGGTCCCAAGACCAGCGACGGACGGTAGACTGACGTCTGTCAGAGGACCGACGTTGGGAGCGCTCTCGCCCAGAGGAACGAGTAGGCGTCAGGGTGGGGGGCCATTTCTGGACCAGCCCCCACCAAAAGGAGAACAACAAGCAGCTCGTCCTTTGAGAAAACCTCAGCCGCTCGTCCCGGAAAGGGAATATCCAGGACGTCAGCCCGCGAAGGAGAGGCCTCTTGGGAGCCCAGGGGGGAGGAGGACTTGGGGGATGGGGATGTCGGGTGTTCCATGGCTGCTCCCAGACCCTTCGGCCCTACAACTCGCATCGGGAGTGACCGACAGCAGGGGGTGTCTTGGGAGCGTCGGAGAATCCTTGGCTCCGGAGGCGCGTCTTTAGCAGGTGGCGCCGGTGCCTTGAGAGATGGGGCCGAAGCGTTAACCTCCAAGGTCTTGGTGGTGACCCTTAGCGGGGTTACCTTAGGCTTGGCCGGCTTCTCCCCCAAAGGGCCAGCCTTGGCCTGGGACAACTTCGGACGCTCACCTGGGCCTAGGGACACCCAGGCCTTTTTGGGAGAGGGCCGCAAATGAGAATGGGACCGCTGTCGGGACCTACTGCGGTCTGTCCCGTGGCACTTGGTCTTCTCTTTGTGCTTCCCCTCTGAAGTGTGCAGATCCATCTTCTTCTCTAACAAAAATGCCTTCAGGGCCTTGAGACGTCGGATCCTGATCCGACTTGTGATTGACTGGCAGGCTCAGCAGGCCGCAGTATCGTGGTCCGGCCCGAGGCAGAAGATGCAGTGCGCTTGTGCCCATCTTTGGCAGGGATCTGCCGTCTGCAGTCACACTTTTTTTGGTGAATCTCTGGAGAGACCAACAATGGTGAAGACATCCATCGAAGAACCCGGAAAAAATGTCGAAAAACGGTACTAAAAACAATTAGTAAAAGGAATTTCACTGTTCCTGGCAAGCTGAGGAAAGAAGGCTTCTTCTCACGTGCACGGGACGCGGCAGGAAAACTGAGGTGGAGCTGGGTCCGCCCCCTTTTGTACCAGGGCTGACGTGGGGGTTGGGCCGACGTCGGGGGTGGTCCCTGCTTGGTACTGCTGGCTGAGAAGTTTTCCGGAGGGTCCTAGTGCCTGTGGCATAGTCCTAACTGTTATAGCCTGCTGCAAGAGCTCCCACTCGAAGTAAGATCAGAATATCCAGCTAGTTTTGGGTATGACACAATTTTTCACATAAGTAAAGAAATATACATGTCAGGTGCACCGAACATAAATAAAACCTAATACAAAAAGATATATAGTGATACGGTATGGAGAATTTAGAGCTGAAACCAGGGTCAAAGGAATGTGGAAGGGGCAGATATGGGGGCAGAAAAAGGGGAGAGGGAAGAGTCGATTACAGATGTGATCAGTCTTTTAACAGTAGTAATTAGAGTGTACTTGGACTTATAGGAGTCACGATTTAGGGTAGACAGGCACAGGACTCCTTATTATGATGTAGATATAGAGATTTAAAAGCTGCTAGGCTGATGGGGTGAGTTAATTTCAAAGTTTGTACAGCTTTTTCCACAGTTGAGGGAGCACAATGCTGATGGCCACGGCCACTGGGAAATTGGGGAATTTTTTAGCAGATTTTACAGGGAATTTGCGGGACTTTTTTCTCCCAAATTTTGCTGGGATTTTGCAGGCTGCTGGGCACACATTTTCCTTTGTGAGGTACAAGTATGGGGTTTTCAATTTCAGTAGCTTTGTGATGCATATCAAAGACAGCCATCAAAAAGGTATAGGTTTTTGTAAAAAAAAAAAAAAAAAAACACAGACACACACAAAAGGTACAAGTTTTTATTAAAACACCCATGACTGATCAAAAAACAATATACATTATAATAGTAGCATCATTGTCAAAGCAATACCACCACCACCTCTAATAATTCAAACAATAAACATTAGTAATCTACAGCAAAAGTATAGTACCACCACCACCACCCCAGATCGTCAAAGAATTTTTACATCACAGAATGAGCAGCAACAGTTAACCAACAAAGATCTTTAAAATTTCTTATTGTACTTCAACATAAAAAGTAGTCTAGTGTTGTCATCTGTCAGACTTCACAGATTGTCTTTTAAAAGGTCTGTGTACAGCGAAAAAGTCCGTTCAACATCTGCTGCGCTTATGGGAAGCCAGATATACCTTTTTGCCACAGCAGCAAGATGTGGAAGTGTATCCCTTTGTGCTTCCCACCACTCAGCAATATTAAAATCGTCACTGGGTACTGACTGGGCGAAAGTTCTGTACCCATGCCATTCAAAGTTTGAAACACCAGCCAGCGACGGTAGCTCCTGGGTGTGTTTTACTTTTTCCTTGTCCAGTGTTGGCATCTGCTTTGGGTCAAAGATTCGAGCAGCTTTGAATGTGCCGACTGAGGGAAGAGATTTTAAAATGTTGTCCAGTTTCTCACTGCTGTCCAACATAACCTTCTGAAAAAGGTTCACACAGTTTTGATTTTCATGTAACTGACAGCGGGACAACATTTCTACTGTATTTGGTCTGTATTCAATTTCCACTGCGGTGGCATGGAAGTCCAAAAACACATGCACATTTTGCACCCTTCCAAATATGGAGTGTCCCTGTGGCTGGCTGCTTGACTGCAATTGTAGAATAAGGTTAACAAGTTCAGAAGAGTGTTCCACAACAAAAGTGGCTTGTGTTACCAGGTCTGCTGCTTTGCCTTTCAATAAGCACTTCAGGCGCTTCAAGGTTGCTGCATCAGATTGTAGCGTTTCAACCAATTCTGTTAACACGGGCAAACAGTCTGACAAATACTGAACAGCATTAACCCAGCGAGTTACCACTGCATATACTGGCATCTTGGGTACAATGCCCTGCTTGGATTCCATGAAGGCAAAGTACTGATGCCTACGCATTGGGCTCTGGCAAAATATTTATTTAACAAGGGAAACAGCAGTGTATAAGTCGTCCAGTGTATCCGCCCAGACTTCCAAGACCAAATTGAGGAGGTGGGCAATGCAAGTGACATGCACTGCATTTGGAAGGACACAGGACAGCACAGATTCAAAAGCCTTGTGCATATTACTTGCACTGTCCGTGACAATGGCAAACACTTTAATGAAGTTCACCCCATTGGTGTTTATCACTTTTAGTAGAGCTTGGGATACTGTGGTGTTGTTCACATGATGCAAAAACTCAACACCAATTAGGAGTGGCTGCTCCCCAACATTAAGCAATGGTTGGGCCAAAATAGCCATCACGCTATGCCCACAGGCATCTGTTGTCTCATCCAAAAAAATGAAGACATCTTGATCCTCCACCGCCTCTTTCAGGGACTGCTCGTGATCAGGCCGAAGTTCTTGGAGGTATGTGCTCCGAAGCTGTGCTGGTCCTGGAAGACTACCGCCCTGTTTTGTGTGCTTCTTTAAGAACTCTTGAAAGCCAGAAGCCTTCTCCAGTAGTATGTTTGCATGGGTCAAACAGCGGACAAAGTCCAGAACAAATTCCTTCCATTCAATGGAAGATTCCGTTGCTCGACTGAAACATGAAGTCAGCGACTGCTGTCGTAGAGGTGTGCCTTAAAAAAAAAAAAAACAAGATATAATATGTTACAGGGAAAAATAAACTGTGCCTGGAAAACAAAACAAAAGCAAACAAGATTTAATATTTTACAGGGAAAAAACAAACTGTAGGCCAGCCCAGTGTCGCTGAGGAGCAGTGAGCTTTACCTCCTGCCACACAGGCAACCTGTTTGAGAACAACATCAGGTCGGCGGGGAGGGGAGAGGATCGAGTGTCCAATTGGCTGTTCGCCTCTCCCAAGTGGGGGTGGGAATCTGCTTTCTTGCTCTTAGAGGCCAGGTGGTAGTTTTGAACTCTAGCAGCAAGGAAGAGGGATGCAGGAACAAGGCACATGTGCACTGAGGTGGGGGGATTGGGTTCCACGGTGCCAGAGAGAGATGAGATGGACTTGGGAGGCAGGGACAGAGCAGATACCAGTCACCCAAGGGGAAAAACAAACCGACTATGTTAAAAAATAAAATAATTGCAAACATCTGTGCGACTAGTACTTACTTTGCATGTTTTTCTTTGCAGCTTCTTTTCTTTCTAGATGTTTCTGCGACTTCATGTGCATGCCAACTGTAAGTTTCCGTATGAAGTCGAGTATGTGGGTACAAGCACGACAAAACAGCAATCCTCCATCCTCATAAAGATTCTCCGGATATAACTTATCTTGATCCTGGACACGCACAAGATAAGAGACATGACGGTCCTTGGCCTCTTTGCGAGAAAGACGGAAGTACTTTGGTGGCGGTGTAGACATGGTGTAATTTAACTAAACCAAAATTAAACCAAAAAATTAAAATTAAGACTTGAACGAGAACATCAGTGCATAGAGGGAGGAGAGCTTTCCTTGGGATGCTTGATCCTCCAATATCACACCACTAGTTTGCATCCCACAATGTTCTAAGCTGGGCAGACTGGTTTCAAAACCTCAGCTAATGGAGTTGCCTTATCGTGGCGCTGAGCTTGCCCATAGACTTACTAGTATCCATGGAACAAAAGACTCCAGAAATTCAGTTTTCTTGCTACTTTTCATACTGGCCAGGCACACCCCTCCACTCCATCTCCGAGGAACCACAGCAACGAGTCAAGGACACACCACAGGAGCGAGCGACGGACGCTGACGACTGCCATACATGGTCAGAAAGAAAAAATTACTCACTATAGTAATGTTGTTTCTTCTAATGGAGTCTTGCTGTATTCAGACATAATGCAGTTAGCCCCAGCACTTGAACTGCCCCGGAGAGGAAAGAGTTAACTCTATGCAAAAGCACAGAACGTTTAGCTCTAGCTCAGTTTTCAAACCTCTGCCTGTGGTACTTCCCAGTGTAACCATCAGATTCTTACGAGCTAACTAACCAGTAACTAAACTATGGAAATTATTCAAATATAGCCAAAGGGCAAAATATATCTTCTTGGGCCCCAAAAGACTCAAGTCAAGAACCCAAGAAGGAAAGGTAGTGGCAATATTTAAGTAAAACAACAGAAAAATAATAATAATAACATCTACCCCACCCAAGAGGGAGGGTACAAGGTACACCCCTGAGGTGTAACACTGTACCTGCCAGACCACTTCCCAAAACCAGGTTCTGAGAGGGGCAGCGGGGGGGGGGTCTGAATACAGCAAGACTCCATTAGAAGAAACAACATTGCTATGGTAATTTATTCTTCAAACAACATGAAGTCTTGCTGTATTCAGACATAATGCAGACCAGCAAACAGTTCCCTATGGAGGAGGGAATGCAGAACCTACTTTGGGAAGAGGCTCTGCAGTACTGCTGTACCAAACCTAGCATCACTTCTAGCCTGGATGTCCAGGGAGTAATGCTTGGTGAAAGTATGTACTGTTTTCCAGGTGGCTGCTTTACAGATCTCTAACAAAGGTATAGCTCTGGCTGCAGCTACAGAAGCAGCTGTACCCCTAGTCGAATGAGCCCTCAGGCCTGAAGGGGGCGTCCTACCCAATTTGTCATAAAATTGTATACAAGAAACAATCCACCTGGCAATAGTTCTCTTAGTGGCAGGCTTACCCTTTCCCACTTCACCATAAGTGAGAAACAATTGAAGACAGTCATTTCTATGTGCCTTAGTATGCTCAATGTAGTAGCTAAGGGCCCTCTTAACATCCAGACTGTGTAACCTTCTTTCACCTGAAGACGAATGGTCAGTGAAAAACGCAGGGAGAGATATAGACTGGTTCAGATGAAAATCTGAAAACACTTTGGGCAAGAACCTCCTACTGGTTCTGAGGACTACTTTGTCCCTATGGAAGGAGATGAAGTCAGGTTCCACTGACAGGGCCTATAGCTCACTAATCCGCCTGGCAGACGCAATAGCTACCAGGAACACAGTTTTCCAGGTCAAGTACTTCAATTTGGCCGAAGCCAGAGGTTCAAAAGGCGGCTGTATTAGCTGAGCGATGCAGACATTAAGATCCCAAGGCGGAGTGGGCTCCCTAACAGGAGGGTTAATGTGAGCCAGACCTTTGAAAAACTTTTGGAAAACAGGATGAGATGCCAGGGAAGAGCCCTTCCCTGCTGAGAGGAATGCAGAGACAGCTGACAGATGAACCTTCAGAGTGGCAGGCCTAAATCATTGAGATGAATTAGATAGTCTAAGGTTGTGGAAATGTCTGCAGAATCAGGCAGGATACCTTTCTAAGAGCACCAAATACTGAACCTTTTCCATTTAGAGTTGTAAGTTTTTCTAGTGGAAGGTTTCCTAGAGACCTTCAGAATATCCAGAACTCCCCGAGAAAGATGTAGAGCTGCATATTCTAACTCTTCAAGAGCCAGGCCTTGAGATGGAGAGACTGGAGATTGGGGTACCAGATCCGTCCCGGGGGGAGGAGGAGGACAGGAGATTGTATGGCCTGGGCAGAGACAGGGGACATGACACTGACAAGGACAGCAGTAGAGGATACCAAGGCTGTCTGGCCCAGTCTGGAGCCACCAGTATCACTGTGCAGGGTTGAGTCCTGATCTTCATCAGAACTCTGAACAGCAGAGGGAAGGTATAGAGAAACCTGCCCTTCTAATCCAAAAGGAGAGCATCCTGGGGGACCATCCCCAGGACTGGAGGTCTGCAACAAAACAGTGGAAGTTGATGATTGTCCGGTGCAGCAAAGAGATCCATCTCTGGAGTGCCCCACCTGGAGAAGATGACCTCCAGTATGTGAGGATCCAGGGACCATTCGTGGTGACCCTGAGAAATTCTGCTCAGAGCATCTGCTAGTACGTTGTTCTTCCCTGGAAGGTGAACTGCTACCAGAGAAGTCTGAAGAGAATAGGCCAGAGACCACAGCTTCATGGCCTCTGTGCACAAGGCCGAGGACCAAGATCCTTCCTGCTTGTTGATGTACCACACTGTGGTGGTGTAGTCCATTCTGACTTGGACCATCTTGCCCTTGACTGAATCCGAGAAGCCCTGCAGGGCTAAGAAAACTGCCCTGAGTTCCAGGGGATTGATATGAAGGAGAGACTCCTGAGGAGACCAGAGCCCTTGAGCTGTCAGGGCTCCCAGGTGGGCTCCCCACCCTAGGAGAGAAGCATCCGTAGTTAAAACTACTGATGGGACTTGAGGGAGAAATGGAACCCCTTGTCTGAGGTTGTCCTGGTCCAGCCACCACTGGAGAGCTTGGACCAGTGTCTGAGTCACTGGAATCCGTTTGGTAAGTGAATCCTTCTTCTGAGACCAAAAAGACCTCAGATGAAACTGAATGTCCCTCATCTGGAACCTTGCTCCCTGCACCACTGCCGTGGAAGCTGCCATGTGGCCCAGGAGCTGGAGGAACTGTCTTGCTGGGCGGGAGACCTGAGGTCAAAAGGAGGAAGTGAAATCCACTAGGGCCTTTACCCTTGCAGGGGAAGGAAGGCTTTTGCTTGTACAGTGTCCAACTCTACGCCTATAAAGGTGAGAAGTTGAACTGGTTCGAACACAGACTTTGGAAGATTGAGAAGAAAGCCCAAGGAGCTGAGTAGGTCCTGTGTAGTTTGAAGAGCTGACCTGACCTGTAAAGGAGACTGACCCACAAACAGCCAGTCAACTAGATATGGAAAAATGGTGATACCCTGTCCTCTGAGGTAAGCCACCACTACTGCAAGGTACTTTGTGAACACCCTTGGAGTTGATGTTAGACCGAATAGCATGGTTCTGAATTGGTAATGGCCTGAAGGCAACTCGAACCTGAGGTATTTTCTGTGGGAGCACCTGATAGGAATATGGAAGTAGGCATCCTTGAGGTCCAGAGATGCTAGCCAATCCCCTGGCCTTTGAGAGGGAAGGATTATTCCCAGAGTTACCATTTTGAATTTTGGCTTTACAATGTGTTTGTTCAAGTATCTTAGGTCTAGGATGGATCGCCACTCCCCTGTTTTCTTTGGGGTAAGGAAGTACCTGGAGTACAGTCCTTTTCCCTTGTGCTAAGTAGGAACCTTCTCTATAGTTCTGAGAGCTAGAAGAGAGGAAACCTCTGCCTCTAGGACAAGGGTTCCTGAGATTGATGCAGGTGGAAAAGACTTGGCCCTCTTTTTTGGAAATTTTTTTGAAGTGGAGGGCCAGTCCCTGGCTTACTACTTCTAGGACCCACTCGTCTGAGGTCACAGACTTCCAGGCCTGGAAGTAGTAGGCCAGTCTGCCTCCTAATGGAAATGGGGAGTCGACCCAGGCTGACACATCAGGGTGTCTGCTTGGCAGGAGCCTTGGACTGAGAGGAGGATGAAGCAGCCCTGCTCATCCCCCTCCTACCCCTCCCTCTGAAGAACCCCCTCTGTGGGAAGGGAGAGGAGGCCTGGGCTTGGTGAAAAGGCCTTTGAAAGGGCCTGCCCCTGCCCCTAGACTGCTGCTTGTGCGGAGTGGCTTGCCTTTCCTTGGCCTGTGCATTCCTGTATTCATCCATTTTCTTCAAGTAAGCCTCTGTCTGCTCCCCAAACAGAGAGTTACCTACTACAGGAAAATCCATAGCCTTAGTCTGGGTATCCTGCAAAAGGCTAGTACATCTGAGCCAAGCATGTCTCCTGAGAGACACTGATGTAGCCATGACTCTAGATGCCACATCACTGGAGTCCACAGCAGCATGAAACTGCATTCTGAATGCCTCAATTCCATCAGCAGCCACCTCCTCCAACTCCCTGGCTAGCTGAGGAGAGGCCTGTTTAGCCAGTTCCAGAACTTTGTCCCATTTGGATTTCTGGTACCTGGCTGTGTAGGCCATATAAATAGCCTGCCTGAGTCCCAAAGAGGATGCCAAATACTGCTTTTTGGCCATGGCATCCACTTTCCTGGAGTCCTTATCCAGCGGGTGTGAAGCCAAAGGAATTTTAGCCCTTTTCACAGGCTGCAGCCTGCACTACCCCAACATGGCTGCAATGACTATTAAGGAACTCTGCAGCTGAGCCTGATATCGAATACCTCCTGTCCATTCTCATGTCCACAGGAGGTACTGAATTAGGCGTTTGTAAAATTTTGTGTGTCTGTTTCCCCAAAGATTTATGAAGAGGGATAGACAGCTTTTTGGACTCTAGGAAGTCCATCATCTCCACAAAATCAGGCTCTTCCTCCTTCTCCTCTGCTGCTTCAACCAAGGGAAGCTGCAGGGTTTGTGCCACCTTTTTGTAGAACAAAAAGTGTGAAGGGGACTCAGGGAACCTATGAGGAGAGACAACTGAGGGCCTGTCTCGGGAGATGCCAGGTTCAATGGGCACTTCCAGACAAACTTCATCGTCATCATCACCAGAATAGTCTTCGTCTCCCTCCCACTCCTCATAATAAACATCTGGGTCATAATCCGGAGAAGACAGATCTGACCGTCGAACCAGCGGTGTTGGTTCAGATGGAACCAGTCTAAGCGATTAGTACTGTCCAATCGCTTTGGCTATTTCATCCGTGGTTGGAGAGAGGGATACAGGATCCGAACCGCTGAGCTTGCGCTTTTCTTTGGCGGAACCGACCCCTCGGGGTCAGCTCTCCTTTTGCCGAGGAGGTATCGCCTAGGTCAGTGGGCACCTCCTCAGTTTGGCCGCAACCAAACCGGGCTGTCCATCCGGATCTACAGACTTCTTGGCCTCCCTTTCCTTCAACCTACTCAGTCTTTTATCTAGAGTGGTTTTAGGAAAGTTCTTACAGATTTGGCAGTCTGACTTGAGGTGGTCAAACCCCAGACAATAAACACAGATGAGGTGGGGGTCGGCCTTAGCAAAGGCCTCCCCACACTCAGTACAGTGTTGAAACCCAGTGGGCCCAGTTTTCTTCTTGGGTTTCTCAGACATGGCCAACCTAACAATTACCCTATAGCAGCTTTCAAGCCAGGTAATGAGCAACCGATCAGATACAAACCATGTCACGGGCTTTTTAAAAGAACCAGCAAAAGTCCGGTTCTTTTGAAACTGATCAATACCGGAACACCACACTAATCCCAGAAAAAGAGAAAAAATTCAACAAAGTCGGTTCCGAACCGGACCGACCGGAAAGAAACCGAAGAAAGACAATTTCCACTCTTTAGCAAAATAAAACATAGTCACTACCTACCTACATGCAACCTGTACCGTAGAGAGAGGCTGGAAATCCGAAAATAATAAACAAATGCAGTTAAAACCGAACGCTTTTATTTTTCTTTTACTGAACCGAGCAGAGGAAATCTCCGGAGCGACTTCACTGTTAGGCGGAGTAAAGAATCTGACGGTTACACTGGGAAGTACCACAGACAGAGGTTTGAAAACTGAGCTTGAGCTCAACGTTCTATGCTTTTGCATAGAGTTAACTCTTTCCTCTCCGGGGCTGTTCAAGTGCTGGGGCTAACTACATTATATCTGAATACAACAAGACTTCATGTTGTTTGAAAAATTGTTTTGTGCCATTCTGGTTGCCCGTCCCACCCTGCTCCCTCACCAGAGGCCAGAACAATTTTTTCACCACGTGTGCCAGTACGCCAGGCCCACCCCTCCACTCCATCTCTGAGGAACCACAGCAGCAAGTCAAGAACACACCACAGGAGCGAGCGACGAATGCTGGCGACTGCCATACATGGTCAGAAAGAACTGTTCTGTGCCATTCTGGTTGCCCATCCCAACCTGCACCCTCACCAGAGGCCAGAACAATTTTTTTCACCATGTGTGCTAGTCCGCCAGGCCCACCCCTCCACTCTGTCTCCGAGGAACCACAGCAAAGAGTCAAGGATACACCACAGGAGCGAGCGACGGATGCTGGCGACTGCCATATATGGTCAGAAAAAATTATTTTGTGCCATTCCGGTTGCCCGTCCCAACCTGCTCCCTCACCAGAGGCCAGAACAAATTTTTCACCATGGCCGCAGTCCATGAGCCACCCCTCACTCCATCTCCGAGTCAAGGACACACCATGGCAGCGAGGGATAGACGCTGGCGACTGCCATGTATGGTCAGAAAATTGTTGAGCTGGCCATGCTGGTTGCGCGTCCCACCCTGCTCCCTCACCAGAGGCCAGAACAATTGTTTCACCATGTGTGCCAGTCCGCCAGGCCCACCCCTTCACTCCATCTCCAAGGAACCACAGCAGTGAGTCAAGGACACACCATGGCAGCGAGGGACAGACGCTGGCGACTGCCATACATGATGGAAAAAAATGATTCTGTGCCAGAACAGTTTTGTCCAACATGTATGCCACTCTGCCAGGCCTACCTTGACTCCATCCTCCACCAATACATATCACTGGAGCAAGAGATGGATCAGCTCAGTTCGACATGTACATTTAAAATAAAATAAAAAAAAAAAAAAAACATTTTTCACAGAACAGTACATTTCATGCCTCTTCCTTCCCTCTCATACAAGTTACACTTTTTCCCACACACACTAGTATGATTTCTTCCACCTCAGCCATCGCCTGGACCATCCTGATCCCACCCTCCCTCCAAGACAGATGCAGATTTTTTTTTACAGCACTTGTCCCCTTGCCTGGACACTTCGGAGCTCCCACCCTCCCTCCCTCCGAGATTATGCAGACTTTTTACAGCACTGGCCCACTTGACAGGACACTCTGGAGCTCCCAACCTCCCTCTGAGACGATACAGATTTTTTTACAGCACTTGTCCCCTTGCTTGGACATTCCAGAGCTCCCACCCTCCCTCCGAGATGATACAGATGTTTTTTTACAGCACTTGCCCCCTTGCTTGGACACTCCAGAGTTCCCTTCCTTCCTCTGAGAACGATACAGATTTTAATAAATCCTCCTAGGGGCTTCCATCATCCCCCAAAAGTAGCATTAAAAAAAATGTTTACATCTCCCTTAAACTAGCATTAAAACCCTTTTACATTTGCTGCAGCTAAATTACATACCTGTTTCTGAAGAAGAATCACAGCAGAAGTCAGCAGAATCTGGTGAACGCAGGCTTGGGGGGGCGGGGAGCACACTGCTGGCAAGGATTGCAGCTCTTTTTGTGAGAATGTGTATCAGCAGACAGAACTCTCCCTCTCATTCACTCTGGATCAGTCCCAATGGAAGTCAGGTCAGGTTGGGTCAGCAGGCAGCTCAGTATTACAAGGCAGGCTCTGCAGTCCCGATCGCTGTGCTGCAAGATGAAAATCAGGTCAGGTCTGGAGAACTAGGCAGCTTTAGGATGACTCAGTAGTCAGGGTGCAAGGCAGGTTCTGAAGTCCCGATCGGATGCATGTCACGTCTGGATGCGAAAAGCAGGCAGTAGAAAATCAGTCAGCCAGGATCAGAATTAGAGATCTGTGTACCCCTCACCTGTCTGCTTATAATTATATTGCTTTGGCGTACCTGAAGGGGCACAGCGCATTTACAAAGGGCGCCAAGAAAAGAAAGTTGTTAGCGGTGTGTGACGCGCATAATGACGTCAGACGCCAACTCAAACAAGTGGTGGCTCCTTAGTTTAATGCACAGCTAGAGACACAGCAGCATGGTGTGGATCGTGGAAGCAGATTTGGAGGTGCAGTGGGTCAGAAAACCTTAAGAGGTACATTTTCCTCAAGGATTACAGGGATTTTGCGGGTTCCGCTATTTGTTGCGTAGGGTGCCGAAAATCGCACTTTCCGCGATTAACTTGTGGCTGCAATTTTCCAGTGGCCCTGCTGATGGCTGCTCTGCCAATGCGAGATTTTGCTTTGTAAACATAAAGGCAGATATATGAGGTGCTTCTCAGGGCATACTTCCCCAGAGTGCAAAAAGGTACAGAGATATGCTGGGGCAGTTTATTTGAGATAGCTTTGTATGTCCAAACCGCAGCATTTTTTTGCTGTCTGTAAGCAAGGGATGACCATACCACTGCCATGTACAATGCACAGTGGTGGGCTGAGTAAGGAAGATCCGTGACAAATCTTATGGCTCTGTGATAAAGCGTATCGAGTTTGGCTAGGGTACCTGCAGGTCCCAGACTATATAGAAAATCTGCATAATCCAATAGGGAAAGAAAGGTAGTTTGAAACAGTTTCAGTTTAGCTTCTCTTGTGAGGAGATTATTAATCCTAAAGAACAGACCAAGTCTTTGTCTAAGTTTCTTTGCTAGTTCTTCTAAGTGACCTGTGAAAGTAAGTCTATGGTCTAACCAGATTCCCAGGTATTTGAACTCTGGTACGTAGTCCAACCGCTCACCTAGAATGGTAATGATCTCTGGGTGTGTCCCAGCAATTGCAGGATTTATTGCATTGTGAAGGGGCTAGAGGAACATTGCTTTGTTTCTTTTTTGCATTTAAGAGCAGTTTCTGGTTTATAAGCTGATGTTGCAGCAGATTAAATTCATTTTGAAGGGCTTTACAGGCCACATCAGGGGTGTTAGACTCTTTCACCATGTTAATGCCCTTAAACAATCAAATCAATCAAAATCTTTATTTAATCAGGCGAAACGCCATTGAGCGGAGCTACTCTTCAAGGCGGACCTGGGTGAACACAAGATGTTTGAATGTTTCAATCATATCACCACTCTCGCTCCTTTGCTCTAGGAAAGGGTATACATACTGAGCTCCAGTAATCTGTCCTTGTATGTTTTCTGATGCAGTCCCTGCACCATTCTGGTTGCTCTTCTCTGGACTGCCTCCATTTTGTTAACGTCCTTGTGCAGGTGCGACCTTCAGTACTACACGCAGTGCTCCAGATAGGGCCTAACCAGTGTCTGGTAAAAAGGGATTATTTCCTCCCTCTTATGACTTGTGATACCACTACTGATACACCCCAACATCCCTCTAGCCTTATCTACTGCCTTAGTGGTCGGCTTGGATGATTTCAGGTCATCTGTGATGATGATGATGATGCCCAAGTCTCTTTCTTCCCTTGTGATTGCCAGCAACTCCTCTCCCAATCTATATGTAGCTTCAGGGTTTCTCTTTCCTATGTGCATGATCTTGCACTTCTTTGCGTTGAACCCCAGTTCCTACTCTTCAGACCATTTTGCCAGTTTATCCAGATCTCTTCTCATTCTGCCCCCAATCTAGATCATCTACTCTGTTGTAGATCTTGGTGTCATCTTCAAACAGGCAAACCTTACCCTCCAGTCCATCTGCAATGTCACTGATGAAGAACTGGTCCCAGGACTGATCCCTGAGGTATCCCACTTGTGACTTGCATCTCTTCTGACTGTATACCGTTTACTACCACTCTCTACATAGAAACATAGAAGTTGACGGCAGATAAGACCCGCAAGGCCCATCAAGTCTGCCCATTTCTTTTTTTTTTTTTTTACACGTGTTTTCTGACTGACAACCAGTTAGCCACCCAGTTGACCAACTTCTGACCCACTCCGAGCCTACCCAGCTTATTAATCAATCTTCTATGTGGAATAGTATCAAAAGCTTTGCTGAAGTCAAGGTAGGTGACATCAACTGCACCCCATTGGTCCACCACTCTGGTTACCCAGTCAAAGAAATCTATGAGATTAGTTTGACAGGACCTTCCTGTTGTAAACCCATGCCGTTTTGGATCCTGTGCTTCTATGGATTCCAGGAGTTGCACTATCCTTTCCTTAAGGAGTGCCTCCATAATACTGCCCACTGCTGAGGTAAGACTGTCTGGTCTGTAGTTCTCTGCCTCCTCCCTGCTGCCACTCTTTTGAAGCGGGATCACAGGAACCCTTCTCCAGTCTTTTGGGACCTCTCCTGTGCTCAGAGACTTACTATACAGTTCTGCTAATGGCTTCGCAGGGGTAGAATTTAAGAAAAAAAGGGGTATTCTTGGCAGAATACCGGATGAGGACTTTTGGTATTCCACCTTGAAATCTGGTATCCCACCAAAATTCAATGGATTTTTATGGGAAGATGAAGTCATTCAGGTTCAAAGGTGACTAACATGGTCCACCAGAGACTGAACTTACATTGGTGACTCTGAGGGATGATGACCTGACACAGACCTTGCATTGGGTCACCCTAGCCTTTGGAAGGACTGTCATGTCATCATGTGCCTTACCCACTCACACCTTAATACAAATCTCTGGTGGACCCTCGGTGTATGTCACCAAATGACCAATGACTTCCAGATTGCCATAGGTGGCGGTCACTCACACCTTCACCCACCCACCATGTTTTCAACTGTGGAGCTGTCAACCCTTATACTCTCTGCTGCACCGTGACTCGACCTCATTTCAGTTCCACCCTGCCAGGCAACCCACCCAGATACTTTTCTTGTACGCACACAATTTGCTCTCAAGTAAGTATTAGATCCTCATGCCTTTCACAGTGTGCCATTGGTACCACCAGACTGCAAGATCAATATCTGCCTTGGAAATTTTGATAAAGATAAAAAAAAAAAAATGTGTTGTCTTTTTTGGGGAGGGGTATCACAAGTTTTTTTTTTTGTAACAGCAGCTGCAGCCAGTTATCTCCCACGTATATCACATTAGATTTAGGTCGGGTGTTACAAGAGCACATTAGGGGACCCAATATTCAAACCTGCATGCATAATCTGACCAAGTTTGCCCATTGTGTGCAATATCTGGTGATTTTTCCACAACCAGATAAGCAATTTAAGCCCAGTTAGCGGCGTGGACAAACATGGTTGCAGCCTGTAACTACATCTCATTTATAAAACAACCAATTGGGTGGGGGAAGGGGAACTGCTCCCACAGCAACACAGATCTAGATACTGTTTTAGTCTTATGGGCAGGGGTGGAGGTGAGGGATCGCTAGGGCACTAATGCACTGACTGGGGAGCAACACTTTAATCAGACTAATTGGGAATGGTGGGTAGGGAAGAAAAAATTACTTACCATAGTAATGTTGTTTCTTCTAATGGAGTCTTGCTGTATTCTGACAATATGCAGTTAGACCGACCAGTTCAGCTGCCCCAGAGAACAAAGAGTTAACTCTATGCAAATGCATAGAACGTTGACCTTGAGCTCGGTTTTCAAACCACTGTCCTCGGTACGTTCTAGTAACTGATCAGATTCTATAAAGCAAACTAGACATACATCTATGTATGGCCAAAACTAAGCCTAAACAGGTCCCCTACAGAGGTAACATAAGGAAAAAACCAAAGGGCATGTAAAAGACTCAAGTCACAGATGCCCAAAGAATACCATTACCCACTAATGGTTTTAAGTCATTAGTTGCTGCATAAGAGCCACCCTTCCCAGGTTCTGAAGGGGGGAGGGTGGGAGATCAGAATACAGCAAGACTCCATTAGAAGAAACAACGTTACTATAGTAAGTATTTTTTTCTTCAAACAACATGAAGTCTTACTGTATTCTGACAATATGCAGACTACCAAGCAGTGCCCCATGGGGGTGGGCACAGAACCTATTTGGGGAATAGGCTCTGCAGTACTGCTGTGCCAGACCTGGCATCACTCCTAGCCTGCATATCCAGGCTGTAGTGCTTAGTGAATGTATTGACAGACTTCCAGGTGGCAGCCTTACATATCTCAAGCAAGGGGACTTCCCTGGCAGCCGCCAGGGAGGCAGCAGTGCCTCTGGTAGAGTGGGCCCTAAGACCTACTGGCGGGTCCTTACCCAACTTACTGTAGCAGAACTGGATACAGGCCACAATCCATCTGGCTATAGTCCTCTTTGCAGCTGGCCTGCTCTGACCAACTCCGCCACAGGTACAAAAAAAAAAAAAAGCTGGGAACAATCCTTCCTTAGCTCCTGCGTCCAGTCCAGGTAATAGCTAATAGCTCTTTTTATGTCCAGGCTGTGCAGCCTGCGTTCACCTGAACTACAGTGATCTGAGAAGAATACAGGCAAGGTTATGGATTGGTTAAGATGAAAATCAGAAACCACCTTAGGGCCGGCCCGCTGGCGCAGCGGTTTGGTTCCGGCTTACGGCGTAGCGACCGGGTTGAGAGCAGGAGCTGGAGGGCCGGCCGGGGAGAGAGGACTTGAGTGTCCTAGGGACTGCTCATCCTCTCCGAGGGAAGGGGGGAAATCAGAGCTCGGCTCTTGTCTGGCTCCGGGTGGAGACCCGAGGTACAGCAAGCCCGATGCATAACAGAGGGACGACGTGCCAGACGTCGGTGCTTCAGCGTCTTGACATCCGGGGACATGGCACGCCGACAGAACATGGGAAGAAAACGCGCAGCTTCCTAGTAGACGGAGCACCAGGCCCGCCCTTCAATGCCCTACCGGCCGGAGACAGCGTCTGTGAAATATAGATGCATTGGGTGTAGCCCCACCCTGCATACCCTGGGGGAGCAGCCACAGCTCTGTGGGGATGGACTGCACCGGTCACCAGGTAGGTGAGCGAGGGCTGAAAAGGCTGTAGGTGTCTCCCGAAGAGGGGAGAGCTGCGAGGAGAGAGGAGTTTAAAAAAAAAAAACCTTAGGGAGGAACTTCCTATTAGTTCAGAGCACAATTTTATCCCTGTGGGGTGAGATATAGTTAGGCTCCACAGACAAGGCCTGAAGCTCAGGATTCTTCTAGCAGAAATGATAGCCACTAGAAAAACAGTTTGCCAAGTGAGAAACTTGAGTTCTGAAGAAAACATAGCTTCGAAAGAAGGCTGCATAAGTTGACCTATGCATATGTTCAGATCCCATGCAGGGGTAGGTTCCCTATGTGGGGGATGAAGATGCAATAACCCTTTGAAAAACCTTTTGAAAATTGGGTGTGCAGCCAGAGACGAGGCCTTCATTGCTAAAAGATAAGCAGAGACAGCAGAGAGGTGTACCTTCAGGCTAGATGGCTGTAAATGCAGAGACTGAAGGTGGACCAGATAGTCCAGAAGTTCTGATACCACAGCTTGCTGTGGACCCAGATCTTTCTGGGCACACCAGATAGAAAATCTTTTCCACTTAGAAGAATAGGTTTTTTGCCGCCCGGCCAGTGGCGCTGAGGGTTGAGGCACTGGATGCCACACCTCGCGCTACATCGGCGACCCAGGTTGATATGGACTCGGGTGGCCGGGGTCGGCAGGGGAGAGGAGGATCGGCGTCCCAATGGATGCTCTCCTCCTCAGGGGTGGATGACCAAGAATGCACTAAGCTCTATGTCCTTCCATAGCCAGTGGAAGCAACTGCAACAGGAAGGGATGGAGGCGGCCTGCTCATCGGAGTCAGGAGGAGACGCTATACCGGCGATGAGAGGCATGGCGTGCATCAGCACGCCACCACTGGGACGATGTCCCACGCGCCGGACGTCTCAGAGGGCAGGGGATTAAAGGGGCGAGAAAAATGGAAAAACATCTCTCTGCAGCCCTGGATGAAAGCCGCTCCGGTTCCATCCAAGACCACCAAGAAAGGGACAGACCCCACTGTGCAGGAGGGAAGAAGAAGGAGGAGGCACTCTAGGGGCAGATCCCAAGGAAGGTGGAATGGGGGAAAAATTAGCGGACGGAAGGAGTGGGCACCAAGAGGAGATAGGAGGGATAAAGAGAGAAAGTAAAACAAAAAAAGGAAGAATAGGTTTTTCTGGTAGCAGGCTTTCTGGCACCCTTCAGAATATCCAAGACAGATTGAGATAGTTGTAAATCTGCATATTCTAAGTCTTCAAGAGCCAAGCCCTGAGGTGAAGAGACTGAAGACGGGTACATTATCCTGCCCTGAGAGGATGTCAGCAGGTTGTACCTCCTGGGTAGAGAAATCGGCTTGGTCACTAATAGTGACAGCAGCATTGAGTACCATTGCTGGCTGGCCCAGTCTGGGGCTATGAGAATCATTGGGGCAGACTGAGACCTCAGCTTGACCAGGACTGTGGCTATTAGAGGAAAGGGGGGGAAAGCATAAAGGAACCTGTTTGACCAGTCCAGAAGGAGAGCATCTATTGGCACTGGGCCCTGAAGTGGGGGCCTGCAACAATACAGTGGCAACTGGTGACTGTCTGGGGCTGCAAACAGATCTATCTCTGGAGCCCCCACCTCCTGAATACTGAGAGAAGGACCTGCTTGTTCAGGGTCCATTCATGATGGCCCTGGCTGATCCTGCTGAGAGCATCTGCCAGTACATTGTCCTTGCCTGGCAAGTGAACTGCTAACATTGACATGTTGAGAGAATATGCCAGTTTCCAAATCTTGATGGATTCTGTGCACAGCAGGGAGGATCTTGTTCCCCCCTGCTTGTTGAGGTAGTACATGGTGGTGGTATTGTCTGTCCTGACCTGCACCACCTTGCCCTGTAAGAGACTGGAAAACTCCTGAGTAGCCAGGAACACTGCTCTGAGCTCCTGAAGTCTGATGTGCAAGACAGACTCTTGAGGGAGCCATGCACCATGTGCTGTGTGATCCCCCAGTTGGGCATCCCAGCCCAGGAGAGAAGCATCTGTTGTCAGAACCAGAGAGGGTACCTGAGGGAGAAAGGGAATCCCCACTCTGAGGTTGTCCATCTTCTGCCACCACTGAAGAGCTAACAGAAGGGTGGGAGATACTGGAATCATTTTGGACAGAGAGTCCTTTTTCTGAGACCAAAAGGATCTCAGGTGGAACTGAATGTCCCTTATCTGGAACCTGGCCCCCAGGATCACAGCTGTGGTGGAGGCCATGTGTCCTAGGAGCTGTAGGAAGTACCTTGCTGGATGAGGAACTCGAACATGGAAAGACTCTGCCAAGTCTATGAGGGCCTGTGCCCTTGCAGAGGGCAAGAAGGCCCTTGCCTGAACAGTATTCAGCTCTGCCCCTATGAAGTCTAGTATTTGTACTGGGGTCAAGACAGACTTCTGAAAGTTTACCAAACATCCCCAGAGAGTGAAGAGTATCCTGAGTGAGTTTTAGTGCTTCTGTGACCTGTTGGGGGGATTGAACCACCAACAGCCAGTCGTCCAGGTAGGGGTAAACTGAAACTCCTTGCCTTCTGCGGAATGCCACCACTACTGAGAGACATTTTGTAAACACTCTTGGTGCAGATGTCAGGCCAAAGGGCATAGCCCTGAACTGGTAGTGACCTGAAGGCAGTCGAAATCTGAGATCTTTTCTGTGAGACTGTCTCATAGGGATGTGGAAGGAAGCATCCTTTAGATCTAGAGATGCCAACCAGTCCCCTTGCGTGAGAGTAGGTAGAATGGTAGCCAGGGTTGTCATTTTGAATTTTGGCTCTGTGAGATGACTGTTTAGGAATCTGAGATCCAGAATGGGCCGCCACTCCCCATTTTTCTTTGGTGCCAGGAAGTACCTTGAGTACAGTCCTTTGCCTATGTGCTGATAGGGCACAGGCTCCACCACTTTTGAATGAAGAAGAGTGGAAACCTCTGCCTCCAGCACGGCTGTTTCTGCAGTGCTGGAAGGTCTGAAAACTCTTGCTGACAGTTTTGGGGGCACCTTGAAAGTGAGACTAAGACCCTGACCTACTATCTCTAGGACCCATTTGTCTGAAGTGATGGAATGCCAAGCCTGGAGATAGTAGGTCAGCCGGCCCTGACAGGGTGAAGGGAGGTGGCCCGATCAGAGCTTTCAGGGTGTCTGTTTTGCTGGGGTAGCAGACTGGGGGTGGAGGCGGCCCTGCCAGCACCCCTCCTGCCCCTCCCTCTAAAGAACCCCCTGGGTTGCTGGTAAGAGGGAAAAGCTTGGGCCTGGTGGAATGGTCTGGGGTAAGGTCTTCCCCCCTGCCCCGCTGCTTCTGAGGAGTGGCAGCTTTTTCCTTTGCTGAAGCACTTCTGTATGCCACTCTGTACTCATTCATTTTCTTCATGTATGGCTCAGTATGTTCCCCAGACAGAGATCTGGATGAGGGGAAAATCCATGGCATTATTCTGCATGTCCTGGGACAGGGTAGTACACCTTAGCCAGGAAAAACGCCTGAGGGATACAGCAGAAGCCATAGCCCTGGAAGCTGCATCATTGGAGTCCACAGCCATGTGGAACTGGGACTTTGATGCTTGTACCCCCTTGTTGACCAGCTCCTGAAGACCAGCAGAAAGCTCAGGAGAGGCCTTTTTAGCCAACTGTTCAACAGCTTCCCAAAGGGACTTCTGATACCTGGTGCATAAGCCATATAGGAGGCTTGCCTGGTACCCAAGGAAGATGCCAGGTACCCTTTCTTGGCAAGAGAATCCACCTTCCTGGAATCCTTGTCGGGGGGGGTGAGAGGCCAGGGGAATGCCAGCCTTCTCAAAGGCTGCGGTTTTAACCACCCCTGCATGCCTACAATGGCTGGTTAAAAAGTCAGCACCACTGCCAGCCAAAAAGTACTTCCTGTCCATTTTCTTATTTAAAAGAGGAACAGAACTAGGGATTTGGAGGATCTTTAAAGTCTGCTTCTTAAGGGACTTATGAATGGGAATCGAAAGTCCCTGAGATACAGGAAGATCCATCATCTCCCAGTAATCTTCTTCCTCATCATCCTCCTGCCTGGTCTCTTGTACAGCGAGCTGCAGGGTCTCAGCTACCTGCCTCATAAAAGCAAAATGGGAGGTAGCCTCAGAGACAGGCCTGAGAAGGGATTCATATTGAGGATGGTCAGGGGAGACCTCAGGGTCAATGAGTTCCCCTTCATCCTGTTCCTCCTCCTCCTCCTCCTCATAGTCAGAAAAATAATACTCCTCAGGGTCAATGTGTTCTGAAGGAGTTGAACCGGTATCCAGAACTGTTGGCTGCCCAGACGGTACCTGCGACGGTTCGCCAAACCCAGATTGCAAAGACTGCACTATTCGGATGGCTTTTGTAATTTCATCCGTGGTTGGAACCGAAACAGATTGTTTGCACGGTTCTGAACTGGAGCGTTTGGCTTTCTTTGACAGTGCGGGTTCAGAAGCAGACTATGAACGTCGTTTACCTTTCGACGGTTCACCCTGGCTTGAGAAGTTGGTTGTTGGATCCGAAGGTTTGGTTGAACCGGAACCGGCCTCAGCAGTCTTATCCATTTTTTTCATTCAGTTTACTGAGGCACCTGTCTAAAGTAGACTGAGGGAAATTCTTACAAATATCACAGTCGTGTTTGTAAGTGGTTAAAACCCAAACAGTACAGACAAACCAAGTGTGGATCAGATTTTGCAAATTGCTCCCCATACTCAGTACAACACTAAAACCCAGTGAGAACAGTTTTTCTCTTGGGTTTCTGTGACATAACCCTAAAATCTGGAGCTTAATCCAGTGGCTTGCTTAGGCCGGTTAAGCAAGAAACAAATATCTACTTTATCCAAGTTGGCTTAGTTAGGCCAGGATAAAGAAATAAAGAAATGAAGAAAATTACCCCATAGGGCTTAGTTAAGATGGGTAATAGAGAAACAAAGTCCAAACTGACCAACAGTTTAGCGCCAGCCAAACATGAACCGAGAGCCCCCTGGTTCTAGTCAGGATCCCAATACAGAGTAAATTTACACAGAAAAGGGAGAAAAGTTTAAGTTCAGTCCCCTCACGGTTGCGGAACCGATCGGAAAACGAACACTTACCCAACCTAGGAATGTACACTATACCGAAGACAGCGGATTGAGAACGTTTTTAAAATAAAATAAAACGACTGAAACTGAACTGACGAAACTCAGCTAGACCAAAGGCAGCGAGGAGAAATCTCCGAGGTGTCTTCACTGGTGAGTTGAGTAAAGAATCTGATCAGTTACTAAAACGTACCGAGGACAGTGGTTTGAAAACTGAGCTCGAGCTCAATGTTCTATGCATTTGCATAGAGTTAACTCTTTATTCTCCGAGGTAGCTGAACCAGTCGGTCTATCTGCATATTGCCAGAATACAGCAAGACTTCATGTTGTTTGAAACTATGCTGACCACTCTTCACAATCTAGCTGTTCAGGGAGTGTGTCGGGCAAAAAGAAAAAATTACTCACTTTAGTAATGATCTATGTTTCGGACCTAGCAGTCCTTCTTCAGAAGCTCAGCGCATGAGCTTCTGAAGAAGGACTGGTTGGTCCGAAAGCTAGAGCACTTTGTTCTTGTTGTTACATCTATGTTGGTTCATTAAAAGGTATCAAATCATTTGCTTCTGGATCTATTCTTGCAAGGACCAATACAGCAACTACTAAATCTAGATTTCACCTTAGTAATGTTGTTTCTTCTAATGGAGTCTTGCTGTATTCTGACTATATCAGTTAGGTCCTACCTTTCAACTGCCCCGGAGAACAAAGAGTTAACTTTCCATGGCCAGCATGGAACGTTCAGCGAAAGCTCAGTTGTAGCCCCTGTCTGCTGTTGTTTAAACTCCAACCGTCAGATCTTTACAAGCAATACTCACTAGAAGTTCTGTGTGGAAACTGTAAAACTCACACTAGCCAACTGGCAACTAAATTTATTAAAAAGGGTTTTTTGGTTTCAAAACAAAGACTCAAGTCAGGAAACCCAAAAACAAAACACAACACACCCCAAAGTAAAGGAGGGTGAAAAGAGGGCACCCTAGGGTGACAACACTGCTCCTGCCCACCCACATCCCAAAAACCAGGTTCTGAGAGGGAGGTCAGAATACAGCAAGACTCCATTAGAAGAAACAACATTACTAAGGTGAGTAATTTTTTCTTCAAACAACATGAAGTCTTGCTGTATTCTACAAACTACACAAGCAGTACCTCCATGGAGGAGGAACAGAACCTATTTTGGGAATAGGCTCTGAAGTACTGCTGTTCCAAACCGAGCATCACTCCTAGCCTGGATATCCAGAGAGTAATGCTTGGTGAATATATGGACTGTTTTCCAGGTGGCTGCTTGACAAATTTCTAGGATAGGAATATCTCTGGCATCAGCCAGGGAAGCAGCTGTACCTCTAGTAGAGTGAGCCCTTAGGCCTGAGGGTGGGGTTCTACCCAGTTTTTCATAGAAGAATTGTATACAAGAGACAATCCACCTGGCAATAGATCTCTTAGTGGCAGTTTTGCGCTTACCGACCTCTCCATGTGTGAGGAACAACTGGAGGGACTCAGACCTATGACCCTTAGTGCGCTCTATGTAGTAGCTGAGGGCCCTTTTAACATCCAAGCTGTGCAGCCTCCTCTCTCCAAAGGAGGAATGGTCAGTGAAGAAAACAGGGAGAGACATAGACTGATTAAGGTGGAAATCTGAAACCACCTTAGGCAAAAACTTCCTGTTAGTTCTTAGGACCACTTTATCTCTGTGGAAAGAGATGAAATCAGGCTCCACTGACAGGGTTTGCAATTCACTAATACACCTGGCAGAGGTAATCGCTACAAAAAGAAAAAATTACTCACCTTAGTAATGTTGTTTCTTCTAATGGAGTCTTGCTATATTCTGACATATGCAGTGAGTCCCAACCTTCGAACTGCTCCGGAGGTGAAAGAGTTAACTTACCATGCCAGGCATGGAACACTGAGCTCGAGCTCGGTTGAAACTCTGTCTGTTGTTCTTCAAACTCAAACCGTCAGATATTTACGAGCTAAACTCACTGAGGTCCTGTGTGGAAGCTGTAAACCTACACTAGCCAACTGGCTACAAAACATAAGAACACATTATTTGGTCCCAAAACAAAGACTCAAGTCAGGAGACCCAAAAAATGAAAAACACAACACCAAGTCACCCCAAGAAAAGAGGGGTGAAAAATAACAAGGTGGGCACCTACTAAGTGCCAACACTGCACTGCCCACCCACATCCCAAAAACAGAGGTTCTGAGAGGGGCAGGCAGGGGGGTCAGAATATAGCAAGACTCCATTAGAAGAAATAACATTACTAAGGTGAGTAATTTTTTCTTCAAACAACATGAAGTCTTGCTATATTCTGACATATACAGATTCTAAAACAGTACCTCCATGGAGGAGGACAGAATCTACTTAGGAAATAGGCTCTGAAGCACAGCTGTGCCAAACCGAGCATCACTCTAGCCTGGATGTCCAGGGAGTAATGCTTGGTAAAAGTGTGAATGGTTTTCCAGGTAGCTGCTTGACATATCTCTAGAATAGGATGTCCTGGCAGCAGCCAGGGAAGCAGCTGTACCTCTTGATAGAGTGAGCCCTCAGGCCTGAGGGAGGAACCTTACCCAGTTTTTCATAGCAAAATGGATACAAGAGACAATCCACCTGGCAATGGATCTTTTAGTGGCAGGTTTCCTTTGCCAACCTCACCATAAGTGAGCAACAGTTGAGAGAGTCAAACCTGTGAACCTCGATACGCTCTATGTAGTAACTAAGGGCTCTCTTCACATCTAAGCTGTGCAGCCTCCTTTACGCCAGAGAGGAATGGTCAGTGAAGTACACTGGAAGAGATATAGATTGATTAAGGTGGAAATCTGAGACCACCTTAGGCAAGAACTTCCTGTTAGTCTGGAGGACCACCTTATCTCTATGAAAGGAGATAAATCAGGCTCCACTGACAAAGCTTGTAATTCCTTATGCGTCTGGCAGAGTGATGGCTACCAGAAACACAGTCTTCCAAGTCAAGTACTTAAGCTCTGTGGAAGACAAAGGCTCAAAGTGGGGTTGCATAAGCTGAGCAATGCAAACATTAAGATCCCAGGCGGGGTCAGGGTCCCTGAATGGAGGGTTGGTGCGAAGCAATTCCTTGAAAAACTTGGAGAATACAGGGTGAGCTGAAAGAGAAGAGGGCTTAACTGCTGAAATAAAAGCAGACAGAGCTGCCACATGCACTTTTAGGGTAGCTGGTCTCAGCCCCAAGGTATTTAAGTGGACCATATAATCCAGGACTGTGGGGAAATCAGCAGATTCTGGGGAAATATGCTTTCCAGAGCACCATATGGAAAACCTCTTCCATTTGGAATTATAAGTAGCCCTGGTGGAAGGTTTACTAGAAGCCTTCAGGATATCCATTACACCTTGGGAGAGGTGTAAATCAGCAAACTCGAACTCTTCAAGAGCCAGGCCTTGAGATTGAGATTCGGGTACCAAACCCTCCCCTGAGCACAGGTTAACAGGTTGTGATTCCTGGGAAGACACAGGGGAAGATAGACTGCTAAGGACAGTAGGAGTGGATACCAGGGTTGTCTGGCCCAATCTGGAGCAATCAGGATCATCTTGCAGGGTTGAGATCTGATTTTGACTAGCACTTTGAACACAACAGGAGAGGGAAGGGGGGAAAAGCATGGAGAAACTTCCCTTCCCAATTGAGAACTAAGGCATCCAGAGGGACTGAGCCCAACACTGGGGGCCTGCAGCAAAAAAGGAAGTCGGTGATTGTCTGGGCTGCAAAAGATCTATCTGCGGGTGCCCCATCTGGCAATCACCTCCAAGACCAGGGGTCCAGTGACCATTCGTGATGGCCTGGGAAATCCTGCTGAGAGCATCTGCCAGGACATTGTCCTTGCCTGGGAGGTGAACTGCCGTAAGGGAGGTGTTCAGGAGTAAGCCAGAGACCACAACCTTCATGCTTTGGTGCTCAAGGCCGTAAACCGAGTGCCTTGCTTGTTGATGTACCACATTGTGGTGGTGTTGTCTGTTCTGACCTGTACAACTTTGTTCTGAACAGATTTGGAGAAAGCTTGAAGTGCTAGAAAACTGCTCCGAGTTCCAACAGATTGATGTGGAGCAGAGATTCCTGAGGGGACCACAACCCCTGGGTAGTGAGGTCGCCCATGTGACTCCCACCCCAAGAGGGATGCATCTGTAGTAAGATTAGGAGTGAGACTGAGTGACAAAAGGAACCCCTTGTCTCAGATTGCTCTGATCCTGCCACCACTGTAGGGCCTGGATCAGGCTTCGAGTCACTGGGATCAATTTGGTTAGAGGGTGTTTCCTTTGGGACCAAAAGGCTCTCAAATGGAACTGAATGTCCCTCATCTGAAATCCTGCTCCTTGCACTACTGCTGTAGAAGCAGCCATGTGACCCAGGAGCTGTAGAAAATGCCTTGCTGGTCGAGACACATGCGGGTGAATGAGGAAGCTAGAGAGACCAGGGTCCTTGCCCTGTCCAAAGGAAGGAAGGCTCTGGCTTTCTCTGTGTTCAGCTCTGCGCCTATGAAGGTGAGGAGCTGGACAGGCTCTAGAACAGACTTTGAAAGATTCAGAAGGAAACCTAGAGAGGTGAGCAGTTGCTGAGTTATCTGTAGGTGTAACTTGACTTGGTCTGGGGACTGGCCTACTATGAGCCAGTCGTCCAGGTAAGGGAAGATGGCAATTTTTTGCCTTCTTAGAGAAGCAACTGCTACTGCCAGGCATTTTGTGAATACCCTTGGAGCAGAGGTGAGGCCAAAGGGCATTGCTCTGAACTGGTAATGGCCTGAGGGCAGCTCGAACCTGAGGTACTTTCGATGGGAGCTTCTGATGAGAATATGGAAGTAGGCATCCTTGAGGTCCAGGGACGCTAGCCAGTCCCCTGGCCTTAGAAAAGGTAGAATAATTCCCAGAGTCACCATTTTGAATTTTGGTTTTAAAAGGTGCTTGTTTAAGTATCTGAGATCCAGGATGGGCCACCATTCTCCTGTCTTTTGGGTAAGGAAGTACCTGGTACAACCCTTGCCCTGGTGGAGGGTGGAGCAGCTTTCCACAGCTCTGAGAGCCAGGAGGAAGAGACCTCTGCCTCTAGGGCAAGTGCCTCTTGGTGGATTTGCAGGTGGAAAGGATCTGGTTCTATCTTTGGAAACTGTTTGAAGCTGAGAACCAGTCCCTGGCTTACTACTTCCAGGACCCACTTGTCTGATGTCAGAGACTTCCAGTCCTGGACAAAGTAAGCCAGCCTGCCCCACAGGTAGCTGAGAATCGGCCTGGCAACCCCATCAGGTGCCTGCTTGGCAGGGCTTTGGGCTGAGGGGTGGAAGCAGGCCTGCTGTGCCCGTCTGCCTCCCTCTAAAGAACCCCTCTGAGCATAAGCAGAAGAGGAGGCCTGAGCTTAGTAAAGGCCTATGAAAAGGCCTGCCCAGCCCCTGGGAAGCTGCCTTGAGGAGTGCCTGCCTTTCCTTGGCCTGTGCACTCCCTATAGGTGGTCCTATACTCATCCATTTTCTTCATGTAATTCTCTGTCTGCCCCCAAACAGGAATTACCCACAACAGGAAAATCCATGGCCTTAGTCTGGGTATCCTGTGACAGGCTAGTACATCTGAGCCAAGCCATTCTGCGAAGTGCCACAGATGTAGCCATGACTCTTGATGACATCATTTGAGTCCACTGCAGCATGGAACTGCACCTTGGATGCCTCAATACCATCAGCAGCCACCTGCTCCAGCTCCTTGGCAAGCTGGCCAGGGACCCGTTTTGCAAGAGCCATAACAGTATCCCATCTGGATTTCTGATATCTAGCAACATAAGCCATATAATTTGCCTGTCTGAGTCCCAAGGATGCTGCCATGTACTGTTTCTTTGCCATGGCATCAATCCTGCTGGAGTCCTTGTCCGGGGGGTGTGAAGCCAAGGGAATATTTGCTTTGTCACAGGCTGCAGCCTGCACTACCCCAACATGGCTGCATTGTTGTGTAAGGAACTCCGTATCAGAGCCTGACAACGTATACCTCTTGTCCATTCTCTTATCCACAGGAGGAATAGTGTGAGGAGTTTTTAGAATTTTAAATGTCTGTTTCCCAAAAGATTTATGCAAGGGAATAGACAGTCTCCTAGACTCTGGGATATCCATCATTTCCACATAGTCAGGCTCCTCTTGATCATCCACAGCTTCCTCCATAGCAAGCTGGAGGGTTTCAGCCACTTTTTTATAAAACATAAAATGAGAAGGGGACTCAGAAAGCCTAGGAGGAGACACTCCTGAAGGTCTGTCTGGGGAGATGTCCGGGTCAATGGGCACATCCAGACTTTCAAATCCACATTCACTCTCCTCATACTCCTCTTCCGGTTCATAATATTCCTCTAAATCATACTCTTGAACCGGTGGAACCGGCCGAACCGGACGCTTACCTGATGGTGCCGGTTTGGTCGGAACCGGGGAAAGTGACTGGACAATTTTAATCGCTTTGGCTATTTCTTCAGTGGTTGGAGAGGAAAGTTTTGGCTCCACACCAGCTGACTTCCTAGTCCTTTTTGCTGGGACCGACTCCTCAGAGTCGGATCTCCTTTTGGCCGAAGAAGTCTCGCCCTGGTCAGAGGGCACTCCCTCCGGTTCGGTTGGAACCGAACCGGGCTGGCCATCCGGTTCAGCAGACTTTTTGGCCTCCCTTTCCCTGAGCCTACCAACTCTCTTTTCTAGGGTAGCTGCAGGAATATTTTTACAAATCTGGCAGTCTGCATTGAGGTGGTCAAACCCCAGACAATAAACACAGGTGGTGTGGGGGTCAGCCTTGGCAAAGACTTCCCCACACACACTGCAGTGTTGAGTTTCTCAGACATAGTGCCAGTCCTAACCAAACTTACCCGTTTATGGTAATCCGCCAGGTAAGACCCTCATATCGGTTCCCAACCATGTCACGGGTCGTGGAAAAAAACATAATAAAATTTATTTTTTTTAGAACCGATAAGAACTGGTAACCACACTCTAAATCACAGATTAAGATATTTTAAACAACCTGATCGGTTCAAACCGAACCGATAAACCGTTTACAAGTTCCACACAGAAGAAAATTAATGTAAAACCTATCTAGTACTCACAGATACCACAGACAGAGTCTGAACCGACTGGTTGTGGTTTAAATTCGGTCGAAAACCGAGAAAAACAATACTTTAACCAACAAATGAACCGAGCAGAAGGAGAAATCTCCGGAGCGACTGTTCAGTAATGGAGATAAAGAATCTGACGGTTTGAGTTTGAAGAACAACAGACAGAGTTTCAACCGATCTCGAACTCAGCGTTCCATGCCTGGCATGGAAAGTTAACTCTTTCACCTCCGAAGCAGTTCGAAGGTTGGGACTCACTGCATATGTCAGAATATAGCAAGACTTCATGTTGTTTGAAACACAGTTTTCCAAGTCAAGTACTTAAGCTCTGCAGAGGACAAAGACTCAAAGGGAGGTTGAATAAGCTGAGCAATGCAAACATTAAGGTCCCAAGCAGGAGCAGGGTCCCTAAAGGGGGGATTGGTGTGCAGCAATCCCTTGAAGAACTTACAAAACACAGGATGGGCTGACAGAGGAGAGGGCTTGCCTGCTGACAGGAAGGCAGAGATAGCTGCTAAATGCACTTTAAGTGTAGCTGGCCTAAGGCCTAGGCCATTGAGATGGACCATATAGTCCAGAACCGTAGGCAACCCAGCAGATTCTGGAGAAATATTCTTATTAGAACACAAATAGTGAACCTTTTCCATTTGGAATTGTAAGTCTTTCTAGTGGAAGGCTTTTGAGAAGCCTTAAGGATATCCAGAACCCCTTGGGAAAGATGCAGATCAGCAAACTCTAACTCTTCAAGAGCCATGCCTTGAGATTGAGAGACCTGAGGTTCGGGTACCAAATCCTCCCCTGAGAGGATGTCAATAGGTTGTAATTACTGGGAAGAGACAGGGGAAGGTGGACTGCTAAGGACAGCAACAGAGGGTATCAGGGCTGTCTGGCCCAGTCTGGAGCAATCAGGATCACTTTGCATGGTTGTGACCTTATCTTGACTAACACCTTGAACAGGAGAGGGAAGGGGGGAAAAGCATACAGAAATTTCCTTTCCAATTCAGGATCAGGGCATCCAGGGGGACTGAGCCCAAGACTGGGGGTCTGCAACAAAAGAGAGGAAGTTGGTGATTGTCTGGGGCTGCAAAAAGGTCTATCTGTGGAGTGCCCCATCTCAAGAAAATCACTTTCAAAACTAGGGGATCTAGGGTCCATTCGTGATGGCCCTGGGATATCCTGCTGAGAGCGTCTGCTAGGACACTGTCCTTCCCTGGGAGGTGAACTGCTATCAGAAAGGTTTGCAGGGAATAGGCCAGGGACCACAACTTCATTGCCTCTGTGCACAAGGCTGTAGACCAAGTGCCTCCTTGCTTGTTGATGTACCACATGGTGGTGGTAGTGGTGGTGTCTGTTCTGATCTGGACCACCTTGTTCTGTACAGATTTGGGAAAAGGCTTGCAGTGCCAGAAACACTGCTCTGAGTTCCAAGAGACTGATGTGAAGCAGAGATTCTTGAGGTGACCACAGCCCTTGGGTGGTAAGATCCCCCAGGTGGGCTCCCCAGCCCAGCAGGGAGGCATCTGTGGTGAGTATCACCGAATGACAAAAGGAACTCCTTGTCTCAAATTGTCCTGATCCTGCCACCATTGCAAAGCTTGGATCAGGGTTTGAGTCACTGGGACTAGTTTGGTAAGGGGAATCCTTTCTTTGGGACCAGAAGGCTCTTAAGTGGAACTGAATGTCCCTCATCTGGAATCTTGCTCCCTGGACCACTGCTGTGGAAGCTGCCATGTGGCCCAGAAGCTGAAGGAAATGCCTTGCTGGTTGAGACACCTGTAGGGTGAATGAAGAGGCCAGTTCCATAAGGGTCCTTGCCCTGTCCAGGGAAAGGAAGGCTCTTGCCCTTACTGTATCCAGCTCCGCCCCATGAAGGTGAGGAGCTGTCCTGGCTCAAGAACTGACTTTGCAAGGTTGAGGAGGAATCCTAAGAAAGTGAGCACTTGCTGAGTTATTTGCAGATGTGACTTGACTTGGTCTGGAGACTGACCCACTATGAGCCAGTCGTCCAAATATGGAAAGATGGAGATCTTTTTTCTCCTTAGGAAAGCAACCACTACTGCCAGGCACTTTGTGAACACCCTCGGGGCTGATGTTAGGCCAAAGGGCATTGCTCTGAATTGATAGTGGCCTTAGGGCAACTCAAACCTGAGGTACTTTCTGTGGGAGCACCTGATGGGAATGTGAAAGTAGGCATCTTTGAGGTCCAGGGAGGCTAACCAGTCCCCTGGCCTTAGAGAGGGCAGAATTATTCCCAGAGTCACCATTTTGAACTTTGGTTTTAAAAGGTGCTTGTTCAGATATCTTAGATCCAGGATGGGCCGCCATTCTCCTGTTTTTTGGGGGGTTTGGAAGTACCTGGAGTACAATCCTTTGCCCTTGTGTAGGGTAGGAACCCTTTCTATGGCTCTGAGAGCCAGGAGGGAAGAAACCTCTGCCTCTAGGGCAAGGGTCTCTGATGGATTTGCAGGTGGAAAGGATCTGGTTCTCATCTTGGGAAATGTTTTGAAGCTGAGAACCAGTCCCTGGCTTACTACTTCCAGGACCCACTTGTCCGATGTCAGAGACTTCCAGTCCTGGACAAAGTAAGCCAGCCTGCCCCCTACAGGTATTGGAGAATCGCCCCGCCAGTCCCATCAGGGTGTCTGCTTGGCAGGGACTTTAGGCTGAGGGGTGGAAGCAGGCCTGCTCATTCCCCGTCTGCCTCTGAAGAACCCCCTCTGAGCATAGGAAGAAGAGGAGACCTGGGCTTGGTAAAAAGGCCTTTGGAAAGGCCTGCCCCTGCCCCAGGACTGCTGCCTTTGAGGAGTGGCTTGCCTTTCTTTGGCCTGAGCACTCCTGTAGGTGGTCCTGTACTCATCCATCTTTTTCATGTAGTTTTCTGTCTGCTCTCCAAACAGAGAATTACCAATGACAGGGAAATCCATGGCCTTAGCCTGGGTATCCTGTGATAGGCTAGTACATCTGAGCCAAGCCATCCTCCGAAGGGCCAAAGATGTAGCCATGACTCTAGATGAAACATCATTGGAGTCCACAGCAGCATGAAATTGCACCTTGGATGCCTCAATCCCATCCGCAGCCACTTGCTCCAGCTCCTTGGCAAGCTGGTCAGGGGCCTGTTTAGCCAGAATCAGAACAGTGTCCCATCTGGACTTCTGGTATCTAGCTGTATAGACCATATAATTAGCTTGCCTGAGTCCCAAAGATGCTGCCATGTACTGCTTCCTTGCCATGGTATCAATCCTCCTGGAGTCCTTATCTGGGGGGTGTGATGCCAAGGGAATATTTGCCTTATCACAGGCAGCTGCCTGCACTACCCCAACATGGCTGCATTGCTGAGAAAGGAACTCCGTGTCCGAGCCTGAAAGGGTGTACCTCTTGTCCATTCGTCTGTCCACAGGAGGTATGGAGTTAGGAGTCTTTAGAATTTTAATTGTCTGTTTCCCAAAAGATTTATGGAGGGGAATAGACAGCCTCCTGGACTCTGGGATGTCCATCATTTCAAAAAAATCAGGCTGATCCTGATCCTCTACTGCTTCTTCCATTGGAAGCTGGAGGGTTTCAGCCACTTTTTTGTAAAACATAAAGTGGGAAGGGGACTCAGAAAGTCTAGGAGGAGAAACACCTGAAGGTCTGTCTGGGGAGGTGTCCGGGTCAATAGGCACATCCAGACTTTCATAATCACCATCATCATCATCCTCTCCCTCCTCCTCCTCCTCCAGTTCATAAAATTCTTCTGAAGTGTAATCCGGAACCGGGGGAACCGACCGAACCGAGACCCTGCCAGATGGTGCCGGTTCAGCCGGAACCGAAGTTAGCAATTGCACTATACTTCTCACTTTGGCTATCTCATCAGCGGTTGGAGAATGAATTTGTGGATCCGAACCGGATGATTTTTCTCTTCTCTTCCTTTTAACCGGAACCGACTCTTCAGAATCGGCTCTCCTTTTGGCCGAAGATGTTTCGCCCTGGTCAGAGGGCACTCCTTCTGGTTCTGTCGAAACCGAACCGGGCTGGCCATCCGGGTCAGCGAACTTCTCGGCCTCCCTTTCCCTCAGTCTACCTATTCTCTTATCCAAGGTAGCTTTGGGAAAACTCTTACAAATTTGGCAGTCTGAATCGAGGTGGTCAAACCCCAGACAATAAACACAGGTGGTGTGGGGATCAGCCTTAGCAAAGGCTTCCCCACACACACTGCAGTGTTGAAACCCAGTGGGCCCGGTTTTTTTCTTGGGTTTCTCAGACATGGCCAGTCCTAACCAAAACTTCTCCCTTTTCGGCAATCCGCCAGGCAAACTCCCTATCGGTTCCTGGACCGTGTTATTGGTCTTGGAAAAACGTCAACTGCTTTTTTAGAACCATATAACCGTTAACCATACCTAAGTAAAATCACAAACTTTTAAGACTAAACTGATCGGTTCAACCGAACTGATCCGATACAAGTTCCACACAGAAACTAAATGTAAAACCTATCTAGTACTCACGGTACCACAGACAGAGACTTAAACCGACAGATTCGGTAGCAGAAATTCGGACGAAACCGAGCGAAAAACGACACTTTAACCAACTTTTTTGAACCGAGCAAAGGAGAAATCTCCAGAGCGATTGTTCAGTGAGGTGGAGTAAAGAATCTGACGGTTGGACTTTAAATAACAGCAGACAGGGGCTTCAACCGAGCTCGCGCTGAACATTCCATGCTGGCCATGGAAAGTTAACTCTTTGTTCTCTGGGGCAGTTGAAAGGCAGAACCTAACTGCAATAGTCAGAATATAGCAAGACTTCATGTTGTTTGAAGAAGCAGTGCTGTGCAAGCTCATCCATGCAATGAGCAAACAGCAGACCACTGGCATGTTGTGCCCCTAGCACATTCATGCTAGGCTCATCTGGAGTCAGTATAAGCAGAGGGTAAGCCACTGTGCCACCCCGCTGGCCAAGTCTGCCATATCAGTTTTGCCAGGGCAGCTGGTGGTCCACCAGGGACACAGTGCAAAGCTTTTGCCATAATCTGCCACAGATTTCAACATTGTGTTCTTCTAATAACACACAGAGTTACAGCTTAGACATTTGAGACAAGTCTTCTCCGACCTGTCCTCACTGACTTGTTTTATTTTTCAATCTAGAATTCCAGACAATATTTATGGATATTCTGGTAACAAGGCAGTGGGTAGCCAAGACTATACAATGCACACTGACACAACTCGTGCAGCAGCACACATAAATCATCAGCAAGGAAGAAACCGTTTTAGCAGGGCATGTTTAGAATGCAGGTTTCTATATAAAGCCATTATACTGACAGACCATGGACTTGGCAGCCTGTGTATTGGGAGTCAATGCTCATCTCAGCTTTTGAAAAGTTCACGTTACAGACTCCCGATACAGCGTTCGGTTAGTTGAAGTGTTCAGGCTAAAATCGTCCACTGTAAACACAGATGCGATCTGTGGATGCTATGCTGTATTTCTAAAACTGACACCGGACTTGCATCACCTAGGGACTGCATGCACCTCCCAAATATCCTCAGCCGGTCACAATACAAATCATGTTAATCTCTTATTTCTGAAAAAAAAAATATATATATATATTATTTATTTCCTCTCTGGTGTACCGTGGCTGTCAAACCTATCGCATTGCTTTACTATAACAATGCACCCCATCTCCTCCCATGGAAGTTCTTTAATATACATAAACCTTTCATGCCCTGTGGGGATCGGCAGCCTCCGGAAGCCTCTCAAGTCCTTAGATCCATTTTCTGTTGGTGTCTATCAGCCACTTGTATCTTCACTCAGAGACCCTCTCTTGAACTGCACGGGGGTCACTGGAAGAATCTGCATTTCATCCTTGGCGAGAGAGTCCGGGCAAAGTATCCTTTCTCTGAGTCCCCCCTCAAATAAAGTTGAACCCAGGAATAAACAGCATGCCACCTACTGATCAGAAAATTGAGCAACAGGGAGGGAAGCATGCAGTATCAGCTCCTCGGGAGCAATGCTTCTACAGTATCTCAAGATCTCTGCTCTCCCACCACAGAGATAGCAGAGCGGCACATCAAAGTTACTTCTGGCACTACCGAGTGTTCGCTATTTGTTTTCTGTGCACACTGTGGAAAAAAAAAGATTTCAGTACTCTGGAGGCTGCCTATCCCCACAGGGCATGAAAGGTATATTAATGAACTTCCATGGGAGGAGAGGGGGTGCGTTGTTATACTGAAGCAATGCAATAGTTTGACAGCTGCACGACACCAGAGAGGAAATAAATAATGTTTTGTTTTTTTTCTGTCAGAAGTAAGAGGGTAACATGATTTGTATGGTGACCAGCCAAGAATCTGGGGGAGGGGGGTCGCAAGCTGTCAAATTTAACTCCTCCCTGTCCAACACGTCTACTATCTACCTTGGGGTCCCCCAGGGATCTATCCTTGGGCCCCTTCTGTTCTCAATGTTTATCAAAAATGCAGCTGAGGTCCTGGAATCCTGCTCAGCTATTCTCTACGCTGATGACCTGATCATCTATACTAGTTCTTCTAGTACTGCCCGCATAAACACATCACTTACTTCAGACTTCAGTAAGCTCTTAGACTGGCTACTAGTCCGTAAGCTTATATTAAATGAAAAGGAAACGAAAGTCATGCTCCTAGGTTCCGCACCGAAGATTAAGGCCTATTCTAGTTTGCTGGAGGTTCTTCACCCAGGAGGATTTCCACTTGAAAATGTTACTTCCTTCAAGTGCCTTGGGATCCTGCTGGACCAGTCCCTGGATTTTAATCTTCACATTCATTTTTTTTTTTATTTATGCTTTTTACACCCCGAGCCCTCCTGCCACCGTATCCTCAGCCTGGTCACGGGCTACCAGCCTCTGTTCCCCAGATTGGCCGCTGTCCCCCGATACCCCGTGGCTTTCCCCCCACGGTGGGGCCTGCGGCGCACCCCCGCTTATGCGCCGCAGGCACTAGGGATTCAGTCGGGGCCCGGCCTGGGGAACATATCGAGGCCTTGGCAGCGGGCTTCATTCTGGTGGCAGGCAGGCTCATCTTTTCCTTTTTCCTGGGAGGCGGGGTCGTGCAATGATGACGTCATCCGCCCCGCCTCCGGTGAGCTTGTCAAGCCGCGGTCTGCGTAGGAACCCCTGGTCTCCACCAGGGGTCCCCATGCACCGCACGCTACCCGTGCCCTCCCCCCGGAGAAGGAGAGCTGTCTACGGACGCTCGATCCTACTCCACCCCGGCCGGCCCTCCGACGACCCGAGTCCGTTCCCGAACCCGGGTCGCGCCGCGCCGCGCGGAAATTCAATCACTGCGCCCGACGGGTCAAGCAATCTTCACATTCAGTCCTCGTGCAAAGCTATAAATTCAAACTGGGAGTAGCTTACAAAACGAGCTAACAAGTGTTTACACCTTCGGCCAACTAGCAATTGCCCGAGGTATTCTGCTCCTAACCCTTACTTATGGTGCCTCTATTCTTACCTCTGACCATAAAACCTCCCTACTAAAATGAGACGTAACTTATAACAATATATGCCGATCTGCCTCTTCGTCGCCTCGACTCAAACATCACTGCCTTCTTCATAAGGATCTGAATTGGCTCTCACCCTCTGCCAGTAGACAATACTACCTTGGATCACTAATGGACTCGATCATCCGGGAAAAAAAAACATCCCAGCTGGCGGCGTTGCTGGTCCCTCAACCATCCTCCCATGGCCTGTGATCAGCTGACAAATCCTTGCTCTATGTTACGAGATGTTGGACGACTAAAGACACAGGGGCCTTCCAATTCTCTGCTCCCAGGCTATGGAATGCTCTTCCACTCCACCTCCGGCTGTCTCAGTCTCACTTTGGATTTAAAAGTGAATGCCGTCGTTATCTATCCTTAGCTGATGCTTGTACATGATTTGACCCAACCTGAAGCTCCTGAGACTTACCAGTAATGTCACCCCTACTCTAATCCAGCTCCAAGACTGTCTCCTCTTCCCCTCCCCATATTTTTCCTTCTCTTTGTAAATAACTTCTTGACTACTAGCTCTCTTCCTTCTTGAACCTTGTTGCTGACCATCCACTGTTGTTTTGCCAGTTACCACCCCTGACCTTCCTTCTGTCAGTCTTTCTTGTTATGTTTTAACATTCCTCACATTTCTCTCTATATAACCTTACTATCTTATTAACCCTTTCAATCCACAGGTCGGGTCCGTGGTTTCTGCACTTATTATACATCTTACTGCCATTATCTGTATAATGCTTGCCATTATTGTTTGTTGTTTCTACCCATTGTATTTTTGTAGCACTGCTGTACTGTTCCTCTATAGTCTGTTTGTATTATTGTACCCATGTTGCTGTTGTTCATCTGTTCTCTTTTTGTTGTACTCTCCCGGGTCGTGCCTGAAAATAGTCATTTTATGGCTAGTGCACCTACCTGGTTAACAAAAACTAAATAAATAAAAGGGGTTCGCTCGGCATGCTGGCAACCCGGGTTCATGCCCTGAGCCCAGGTACCAGGAGCGGAGACCAGCAAGGGAAAGGTTCCATAAGCATCCATTGGATGCTTCCCTTCCAGGGGGGTGGGGTCTGCCATGGAACCTGCGGGTGGATTGGTGGCATGCTTGGGGATGTGATGCCTCGACATGCCCCCCGCATACCCGCCCAGGAATACATTCTTGTGCTACATGAGGCCAAGAACTGTAGTAGCAGGGTGGGGCACAAAAAAACGGAAACTAAGCCCAATTCACCGGATGACGAGCGTCTTGGCCCCTGCCACCTGAAGCCCCGGAGCCAGCCTGTATCCAGCCCCACAGCACCTGGGATGCAAAGTCGGCCAGTGAGGCCATTCCCTCCTGGAAGAGAGGGACCCTCCCAGCATAGGAATATGCCAGGCTACCCAAGGCAGGCTGCAACTGGGGCTGACGGAAGGTGGCAGGAGGTTGGAGGATGGCAGATGGAGAGCTGGCGCTCACAGAAGTGACTGGTCAGGGGTAGGGGGGAGGCGAAAAAAAAGCTGCTATGGTACAAAAAAAAAATTCCTTCGTCTTTACACTGAATACAGCTGACATAGCTGTATTCAGAGACCCAGAAATGCTAAAACTTACTCATTTGGCGCTGTGAACAGCACCACCACAGTCGGGAGCCGGTAATGCATGCCACTGACACATAAATCAACTGATATTTCAAATGGAGTGCCAGGACTTGAATTCTAGTACCCCAAATGTACCAGAATACCGCTAAATTCAAGACCTGCCAGTTCCACCCTTAGCTCCTTTAATACCCTGGGATGTATGCCATCAGGTCCTACTGTCTTGTCCACCCTGGGCTTAACGAGCTCTTGTAAGACCCTTTCTTTTGTGAAGGGACTTGTGCACACCTCCCTCCTCCCTGTGTCCATGGTGCTGAGCTGTAGGCCCTGCCCTACCTTCTCCTCAGTAAATACTGAGCAGAAATATCTATTTAGGATAGATGCTTTTCCTGGGTCCTCCTCCACAACCCCCCAATCCCCTTTAATCTTAGCAATACAATTAAAGCAGAGGGAAGCAGGGAAGGCAGTCAGAATAGCAAAGGCCCAAACCAAGGAAAAGATAGCCAACTTAGTTAAGAAGAGGGATAAAACCTTTTATAGGTATATTAGGGAGCAAAGAAAGGTCAAGGGAGGGATAGTGAAGCTTAATAAAGGGGAAGGGAGTTGGGCAGAGGGAGACAGTCAAAAGGCAGAGATACTGAATACTAACATACTAAAATGCCAGCAGAATATGCCTAACGGTCTTTCGTGTCTGCTCGTTTGGTCCGCCCCCACCCTGGGAGCTGACCTTGCTGCCCCCTCTGGCTTCTCTCTTCCCAGTCCCAGATATTCTCGCTGCAGTGGATTTTGCTTCCAGAACCCTTCCCTTGTACCTATCCCGTCCCCTCTTGAACCCTCCACTCTCTCTGCCTCCACCAGCCCCCTGGGCAGCGCATTCCATGGCTCCACCAACTTCTCAGTGAAGTAGCACCTCCTCCTTTCTCCCCTGAATCTCCCCCCTCCAGCTTCCACCCATGCTCTCTAGTTGCCCCCCCTCCTTCCTTCAGAGCACCCTGACTGCTCCTCCCCTATTTACCCTCTCCATGTACCTGAAGACCTCTATCATGTCCCCCGGTCCCTTCTCTCTCTTCCAATGTGTACATATTTAGCTCTTGAGCCCTCTCCATAGGTCCTGTCCCCAAGCCCCAAATCATTTTTGGTTGCCCTCCTCTGGACCTTCTCCAGGAGTTCAATGTTCCTCTTTAAATGTGGCTCCAAAACTGCACGCAGTACTCAAGTGCGCGGCCTCACCAAGCAGTTATACAGTGGAGTATCACTTCCCTCCTCCTGGAGGTGATCCCTAGCGATGCACCCCAGCATCCTGTTGGCCTTTGCCACTGCCCTCCTACAAGTCTCCGAGTTGTTCATCTTGACATCCACCAACACCCCCAGGTCCCTCTCAGCTGTCGAGACTTGTAGCATTCCCCCCCTAGGATGTACACTTGGCCCGGGTTTCTGGCTCCCACGTGCAGTACCTTGCATCTCCCTGCATTGAACCTCAGCTTCCACTTTCTAGACCACCTTTCCAGAGCCTCCAGGTCCTCCTGTAGGGCCACACTCCCCTCCTCCCCATCCATCACTGCCCCCAGTTTTGAGTCATCCACAAAAAGACTCATCTCACTCCTGATACCCTTCCTTATGTCAAAGACGTAGGCGTTGAACAGGAGGGGCCCAAGGACCGATCCCTAAGGGACCCCACTAATGACCCTCCTTTAGGATGAAAGACTATCCTGCCAACCGGTCCTGGAGCCAATTTCCTATCCATCTGATCATCTGGCTCCCCATCCCCATTTCTCCCAGCTTATCCAACAGGCCCCCGTGAGGAACAGAGTTAAACGCCTTGCTGAAATCAAGAAAGAGGACGTCCACTGGTCTACCCAGGTCCAAGGCACTCATCACCCAGTCACAGAACTCCACAAGGTTTTTCTGATAAGATTTCCCCAGGATGAATCCATGCTGTCTGTCGTCCAGGCACGATAACTTTTCCAGGTCCCCCCCAGTCTCTCCTTGACAATGCCCTCCATCACCTTGCCCACCACTGATGTCAGGCTGACGGGTCTGTAGTTCCCTGCCACCTCCCTTGATCCCCCCTTGTGGATAGGCACTATATAAGCCACCTTCCAGTCCTGGGGCACCCACCCTGTCCTCAGAGAGATGCTGGAGACTTTCGCCAGGACATCCACCAGTTACTTCAGCACTCTGGGATGTAATTTATCCGGCACCAGTGCTTTCTCCATCTTAAGGGACCTGAGGGCTTCTGTCACTCTCTCTGCCACAATTTCCACCTCCGCTACCTTGTCCCCCTGCTTTGCCTTCCCCCCACCTGCCAGTGATGCCCTACCCCTCCCCAGACCCACCGCTCGGTAAGGGTCTTCCCCCCCTCCTCAGTTTTACCGTCTCCTCCCATGTATGATGCAGTCCCCCATTTTCCTTGGTGAAAACTGAGGTGAAGTACTCATTGAGTACCTCAGCCTGCTCCCCCGAGTCTTGTGCCCATCCCTCCCCTATTTTAATCCTGCTGATCTGCCCCTTCACCCTTCGTTTTTCCCCAATGTATCTAAAGAACCCCTTGTTCCCCTCTCCTAATTTCCCTGGCCAGGTTCTGCTCCTTCCTTGCCTTAGCCGCCCTCACCACCCTAGTGGCCCTTCTGGCCATCAGCTCATACTCTCCTCGATCCCTTTCACTCTTTGAGCACTTGAACTGCCTATAGGCCATCTTCTTTCCCCTCACCACCTCCTGAACCTCCCTGGTCCACCAGCAGGGTTTTCGGGCCCTACCGCATTTTCGTCTTACTCTTGCGCAGGTGCTGGTAGCATCCTGCACCCCCCTCCTGATGATTTCCCACCTAATGTCAACATCCATGTCTGGCCCAATCCCATCAAAGTGCTCCTTAAGGAACCTTCCCATTTCCTTGAAATCCGCCCCCCTGAAGTCAGTTACCTCCGTCTTTGTGCAGCCTTCCACCCCTCCTAGGTTCAGGCAGAACCAAACTGTGGCATGGTTGCTCCCCGCCAGCGGGTCTCTTACCTCCAGGCCCCCAATCTGGTCACTGTCTGCCAGGACCAAATCCGGTATCCGTGCCTCCCTGGTAGGTTCCCCCACCTGCTGAGTTAGGAACGCATCCTGAAAGACATCCAACAACCTCTGTTCCCTGGCCACCAAGGATGTCGTAGTCTCCCAGTCTGTTCCTGGCATGTTTAAGTCTCCCAACACCATCACCCTTCCCCTGCCCAATCTGCAGTGTCTCCCAACATCTGCCACCATACTCTCCTCCAGCTCCTCCGCCAGCGCAAAGTCTATACACCACTCCTATTTTTATTCTCTTCCCCCCGTTATCAAGGTGACCCAAATCGCCTCCACTCCTCCATGGCAATGCAGTTTTGACTATTATTGCTGCCTCCTCCCTTCCCTCCCCCGTTCTTCCTGAACATGGTGTAACCCTCCAGGTTCAGGTCCCAGTCGTGCCCTGCGGTAGCCCAGGTCTCAGTGACCACTGCCACAAGCACCTCTCCCTCAGTTAGCAACACCTGGAGCTCAGGCATTTTACTGCCCAAGCTGCTGGCATTTAGCAGGACTACCTTCCACCCTTTCCCTATACTTCCATTGCCCCGCTCGCGTTCCTGTGGGGATTCTGTCTTCCCCTGGTCTGCACCTTACCAGTCGGCCTTTTCCCGCATTCCTCCAGCTCCCCGGGGGGGGGGGAGGTGAAGACAGAGTCCCTCCTTTATCGGACCCCCCTCAACAGCCTTTTCTCCCATACCTCCCCCCCTTCACAAGTTTAAACACCACCTTTCACTAACGAACCCCTCTATTTTCAACTTATGGATTTCCTTCCCCTCCAAATTGAGATGGAGCCTATCTCTAGCATACAGCCCTTATCCTCCCAGGTCTCCCCCCAATCCCCATCATCCCATACCTTCTGGCCCCACACCACTCCCTGAGCCACTGGTTTATCTCCCTAATCTTCCTTTTGTGTTCTTAGCCCTTGTCACCGGCAGGATTTCCGAGAAGGAAATCGTGCATTCTATGTCATGACAGACCCTGGCAAGCTCCCTGAACCTTGCCTGTATCTCTAGCTCGCTATTACCCTCAATGTTATTCCCCCCATCTGCTAAACTAGCCTGGCTCATCCTTCCATGAATGAATACTTCTGCTCAGTATTCACAAAAGAAGAAGAAGAGGAGGAGTTATCAAAACCAAATAACAGAAGCACTCTGGGCAGGAGGGTTGACACTAGTCCATTTACTGAAAAAAGGGTCTTGAAAGAACTCAAGGTGGACAAAGCTATGGGGCCTGATGGGATTCACCCCCGAATCCTAAAAGAACTAAGGGGGGACCTAGTGACATCACTGACCACCCTTTTTAATAAATCATGGGAGGATGGGGTGATGCCCAAGGACTGGAGGAGGGTGGATGTGATTCCACTTCACAAAAGTGGGAGCAAGGCGGAAGCAGGAAACTACAGACCTGTTAGTTTGACCTCAGTGGTAGGGAAAATGATAGAATCACTTCTGAAAGAAAGAACTGTTGAGTACCTAAAGTCCAGCGGGGCACAGGACCAAAGGCAGCATGGATTCACAGCAGGAAGGTCATCTTAGACAATCTAATCGTTTTCTTTGACTGGGCGACCAAAGTAAGAGACCAAGGAAGGGCTGTGGATATGGCCTACTTAGACTTTAGCAAGGCATTTGACACAGTCTCGCACAAAAGATTAATAAACAAGTTAGCCAGCCTGGGAGTGGGTCCCAGGGTGGTAGCATGGGTAACAAATTGGCTGAGCAACAGGACACAGAGAGTAATAATAAATGGAACTCACTCTGAAGAAAGGGGTGTTACTAGTGGGGTACCACAGAGTTCAGTGCTGGGTCCGGTCCTCTTTAATGTCTTTACAGGAGACACTGAAAAGGGTCTGGAAGGAAACGTATGCCTCTTTGCAGATGACAAAGATCTGCAACAGAGTAGATACACGGGGGGGGGGGGTTGGAAAGGATGATAAGGGACTTGGCAAGGTTGGAGGAATGGTCAGAGGTATGGCAACTTAGATTTAATGCAAAGAACTGCAAAGTAATGCACCTGAGAAACAAAAACGAAGGTGAGGAGTACACAATGGGGGGGCGGGGTAGGTACTAACAATAACAAAAATGGAAAAAGACCTGGGGGTAATCATATCACATGACCTTAAGATAGGCAAGCAATGTGAGAAGGCAGTTAGGAGAACTGGGGGGATACTGGGATGCATAGGGGAGAGGCATCAAAAGTAGAAAACAGGAAGTGGTTATCCCTCTGTACAGACAGTTGGTGAGACTTCATCTGGAGTACTGCGTACATTTTTGGAGACCCCATCTGCGCAAGGACATAGACAGGATGGAGCGGTCCAGAGGAGGGCAACTAAAATGGTGCAGTATCTGCATCAGAAACCGTATGAAGAGCGACTAAGATAGCTTAATATGCATACCCTTGAGGAAAGGAGGGACAGTGGGGACATGATAGAAACTCTGAAGTACCTAATGGGAATCAACAAATTCCAGGAAGGAAGCATCTTTTAGAAAAAGATGTACAAGAACAAGGGGGCACAATTCAAAGATAGAGGGGGGACAGCTCAGGGGCAACGTGAGGAAATATTTCTTCATAGAGAGAGTGGTGGATGCATGGAACCGCCTTCCTAAGGAGGTTGTGGGGTCAAAAACAGTGGGGGAATTCAAGAATGCATGGGACAGACATAATGCAATTATAGTGGTGGGTAGGAGAAAGTAGGATGCAGGTAAACTTGAATCTTCAGCTTATCCAATAGGCAGGAAAATGGGCAAACTGGGTAGGCCAAGCGGTCCTTATCTGCCGTCAAAGTCTATGTTTCTATACCCCCTCTGGATTTTCTCCTTTCACTAATGCATCTATAGAAAGTCATGTCCCCTTCTTTTACTGTTTGTACTAGTGTTTCCTTGGTTTGGGCCTTTGCCTGCCTTACTGCCTTCCCTTAGGGAAGCTTGGAATGCCTCCCTATCTTTGTCCCTCTGCGTTTTATTATATTTCCTGAAGGTCAACCTTTTCGCTCTGATCTTTTCTGCTACTGTTTTTGAGAACCAAAGTGGTTTCCTCCTTCTTTTGCGCTTGCTTTTCTCCCTAACACAATGGGATGTTGCTTCAAGTATTGAATCCTTAATGCCTGCACACTTTGCCTGTACCTCCTCACCTGTATTCCTTCTTGCCAGGGCTAGCTTAACTCTTTTGGCCATCTTATCCAAGTCAGCACCTCTGAAGTCCCATATTTTTGCCTTGGAATGGGATGATTTACTTCTAGTGGCCAAACTGAACCACACCATGTGATGGTCACTGGCCCCCAGGTGTCCTACCTGGAGATCTGTGATCCTTTCCCCATTAGTCAGTACTAGATCCAGGATGGCCGTCTCTTGTAGGTTGTTGTACCAACTGTTTGAGGCCCTCCCCCTGCAGAGAATCCACTATGCGTCTAGTTCTGGCGGATGTTCCTGCTGGTATTGACCAATCTGTATCTGGCATGTTGAAGTCTCCCATTATCAGAACCTCCCCTTTAGCTGCAATGTTTTGTATATCTTCTAGCAGTAATGTGTCTAAGTCCTCCCCCTGGTCTGGAGGCCTGTAGACAACCCCAGTTCGTATGGCTGTCCCATCTCCTGTTTCCAGGGTGACCCACAGTTCTTCTAGCTCCTTATGTGTATTCTGAATTTCTGTAGCTTTGATATTTTCATAGACATAAAGTGCCACTCTTCCCCCCTTCTGAAAAGTACATAGTCGGGTACTGAATTCTCCCAAGTGTGGTTACTGGTGAACTATGTCTCGCTAATGGCTACTATGTCCAGTTAAGCCTCTGTCAGTGTTGTCTCCAGGTCTGGGATCTTGTTTCCCAAACTGCAGGCATTTGTGTATATAATTTCCCATTGGCCAAATTTCGGTGCGTTAGTTGTGGGGTGAGGTCCAGCTTTTCCCCTGCTTGTCATATGGGGAGCCGGACCTCTTTCCTTACCTGGTGATGCAAATGAACTACAAACATGCTGAACTCCTGTTTGATCATCAGCTGAGGGGGGAGGGGTGTTTTTCCCGTTCGATGTACCGGTGCTGCATCCCTCTCCCCATTTACTAGTTTAAATATTCTGTACAGACATCAAACTTCAAACAACATGAAGTCTTGTTGTATTCTGACATATGCAGTTAGCCCCAGCACTTGAACTGCTCCGGAGAGGAAAGAGTTAACTCTATGCCAGAGCACAGAACGTTGGGCTCGAGCTCGGTTCAAACCTCTGTCTGCTGCACTTCAAAGTGTAACTGTCAGATTCTTTACTCCACCTAATTGAACAGTTGCTCCGGAGATTGCTCCTTCGTTTGTCGGTTCGGTCTTAGTAAAACGTCGGTTTTATACCGTATTTTGTCTTTATTTTTCAGTTCAGATCCCTGTCTGCGGTACAGTAAATGTTGTACATAGTGGACTTTAGTTTAGTTGCTGCTTATTTTCTGTTATTCTGTGTGGAAATTGTACACACTGTCAATTGGTCCGGTTCGGAACCGACTATGTTGGTTGATTTTATTTCTTTAATTTCTTAGTGTGAGGTACCGGTCCCTATCGGTTTCAAAAAACGATAATTTTACATGTTGTTTTCCACAGCCTGTAACACAGTTGGTAACCAATAGGGGGGTCTTGCCTGGCTTTAAAGCTGCTAAAGGGTAAGTGTTAGGATGGCTATGTCTGTGAAACCCAAGAGAAAAACCGGGCCCACTGGGTTTCAACACTGTAGTGAGCGTGGGGATGCCTTTGCTAAGGCAGAACCTTGTCCACCTGTGTTTATTGTCTGGGGTTTGACAACCTCGATTCAGACTGCCAAATTTGTAAGAATTTCCCGAAGGCCATCCTGGATAAAATATTGGGTAGGCTTAGGGACAAGGAGGTCGAGAAGTCCGCTGATCCGGATGGCCAGCCCAGTTCGGTTCCAACTGAAACTGACGGAGTGCCCACTGACCTGGGCGATACTTCCTCGGGCAAAAGGAGAGCCGATCCTGAGGGGTCGATTCCGTCAAAGAAAAAGAGAAAATCGTCTGGTTCGGATCCAGAACCGCAACATCCAACCGCCGAAGAGATAACCAGAGCAATAAGTATTGTGGAATCGCTCCATCTGGTTCCATTCGATCCGGCACCTCTCGGTAGGCGCTCGGTTCGGTCAGTTCCTCCGGTTCCGAAATATTGTCCAGATGAATATTACGAACTGGATTTGTAGAGGGAGGAAGGTGATGGTGATGATGGTGTGGAAGGTTTGGATGAGCCCATTGAACCGGACATCTCCCCAGACAGACCTTCTAATGTTTCCCTTCCCAGGCTTTCCGAGTACCCTTCCCACTATTTGTTCTACAAAAAAGTGACAGAGACCCTCCAGCTCCCTCTGGTTGAAGCTGTTGAGGAACAAGAGAAGCATGACTATGTAGAAATGATGAACATCCCAGAGTCCAAAAGACTGTCTATTCTCCTCCATAAATCTTTAGGGAAACAGACAAAAAATTATCCAAACACCAAATTCTTTACCTCCTGTGGAGAAGAGAATGGACAGGAGGTATATTCCGTCAGGCTCAGGTACAGAGTACTTGTTTCAAAAATGCAGCCATGTTGGGGTCGTGCAGGCTGCAGCTTGTGACAAGGCTAATATACCTTTGGCTTCACACCCCCAGATAAAGACTCTAGGAAGGTGGATGCTATGGCCAAAAAACAGTACTTGGCATCCTCCTTGGGACTCAGGCAGGCAAACTATATGGCCTACACAGCCAGATACCAGAAGTCCAGATGGGATACTGTTCTGGAATTGGCTAAACAGGCTTCCCCCCAACTAGCCAAGGAGCTGGAGGAGGTGGCTGCTGAAGGGAATGAGGCATCTAAGATCCAATTTCATGCTGCTGTGGACTCAAATGATACGTCATCATGAGTCACGGCTACATGTGTGTCTCTTCGGAGATTTGCTTGGCTTAGATGTACTAGCCTCTCACAGGACACCCAGGCTAAGGCCATGGATTTCCCTGTGGTGGGTAATTCTCTGTTTGGGGAGCAGGCAGAGAATTACATGAAAAAGATGGGCGAATACAGGAGTGCACAGGCCAAGGAAAGGCATAAAACTCCTCAGAAGCAGCAGTCTAGGGGCAGGGGCAGGCCTTTTCACAGGCCTTTCTATGAGGCACAGGCCTACTCTCCTTTTCCTCAGAGGGAGATTCAGAAGGGGGATGAGCAGGGCTGCATCCTCCTCCCAGTCTAAGGCTCCTGCCAAGCAGACACCCTGATATGTCAGCCCGGGTAGACTCCCCTATTCCAGTAGGAGGCAGGCTGGCTTACTACTTCCAGGCCTGGAAGTCTGTTACCTCAGACAAGTGGGTCCTGGAGGTAGTAAGCCAGGGACTGGCCCTGAGCTTCAGAAAATTTCCAAAGCTGAGGGTCAGGTCTTTTCCACCTGAAAACATCTCCGAAACCATTGCCCTAGAGGAAGAGGTTTTCTCTCTGCTGGCTCTCTGAGCCATAGAGAGAGTTCCTACTCCACACAGGGGCAAGGGTCTGCACTCCAGATACTTCCTTACCCAAAAAAAAGACAGGGGAGTGGTGGCCCATCCTAGATCTAAGATACTTAAACAAGCACCTAGTCAAGACAAGATTCAAAATAGTGACTCTGGGCGTAATTCTTCCCTCTCTGAGGCCAGGGGATTGGTTAGCCTCCCCGGACCTCAAGGGCGCCTACTTTCACATTCCCATCAGGTGCTCCCACAGAAAGTACCTCAGGTTCGAATTGCCTTAAGGCCATTATCAGTTCAGAGCAATACCCTTCGGACTAATATCAGCTCCAAGGGTGTTAACAAAATGCCTAGCAGTAGTAGTGGCCTTTCTAAGAAGACAAAACATTTCCATTTTTCCATACCTGGATGACTGGCTCATTGTGGGGCAGTCTCCAGACCAAGTCAAGTCAAACCTGCAAGTGACACAACAATTGCTCAATCTACCTAGAACCAAGATGGCGACCACGCTGGATCTGCCGTCATGCTAGCTTTGACTGACCCTTTGTATTTTAATGTTTTAACGTTAACGTTGCTGTTTTATTAATTTATTTTTATTCGTTTGATTGCTACAACAGTTTGGTCGTTCGAGATTTACTCGACCGTATGTCAGCTCGTTGTAACGATATCGGTCTTTTTGCTGTGGACTTGTGGACCTATAGCTCTTGGAGCAGCTCTGCGATTTTGCTGCTTTTAAATCTGCTGTACCTGTGTTTTTGGACACCTGCCTGACATTGGGACTCTCGATTCTGGATTTTGGACAGCCTTGCGTTTGTTCTGTGGCGGTCGCCGGCTTTTTGCGCTGATCCCGTTGAGGACTTGGATCCTCGAAACAGTTGATGGTTCTCCGGATGCTGGCTTCCTTGAATTGCTGCATTGTAAAATCCGATATTGACTGGTTGGCTGCCGCTTTGAGTCTTGTTTGATATCTGCCTGGAGGGAGTGTGCTGAGCTGTGACCTTGGCTGTATGCACTCCCGGTCTAATTAACTGTTCGGGAATTGGTGGACTGCGAACTGGCCTGACAGGTAACTGTGATCGCCCGGTTCTTGGGACTCCCTGTGGAGATGGAGGCTACCAGTCGGAGTGTTGGTGGAAAATCTTCCTTCTTTGCTCTCTATGGCCCCCTAGTTTTTACTGGGTGGCACTGGGGGGCTAAGTGTGGTATCTCTCGTTCCGTGGCCCTTTCTGGCCAGTAATATTTGCAACGTTTTCCCTCTGCTCAGCAAATGATTTGATTATCAAAGGCTTGCTGTTCTGTTTTTCTTCATTTTGTCCAGTTTTATAACTTCATCAGTACTGTAATTACATTTTGTATACTGGAAGTAGTAAGAGAGCTTCGCCGCTGACAAAGATTCAAGCTAAATTTAATTTCAGTCTTTGTGGCAGTGAGAGTGCCACATTTTTCCTTTTGGACTCATTATCTTGATAAGGGTTAGGTGAGAGCTACCCTTTGTTTTACAAATCTTTAAAGGATCTAGTAACTTTTGAAGACATTGGACAGTGAACTTTATCAGACAAAAACGAATGATCTAACTTGGTGTTGCAGCTATCAAAATTGTTTTATATTGGAGGGGCGTGGCCTGGCTGGCAAAGATGGCAGAGAACTAATTTTGAGCTCCGTGTGGATCCACCAGATAATTTGGGCATTCTAATTAAAAAGAGACCAGAATAACTAAAAAAGTCTGCCAATACCTTCCTAATGCCAGGTCCATCTAAATTGGGGAAGAAACAGTCAAAACTCCACTTCTCCGCACCATTAGAAGAAGGACGCAGTCTAAGCCCAAGCAGGCCGGAGCAAAACCCTCCCCCATCTGCGAAGCAAAACCCCGAGTCAGCTAAAATAAAGATGGCACAAAGTGCTAACGATTATATCACTTTGGAACGTCTTATTAAATACTTAGAGTGCGATCTAGGCACAAAAATGCATGTGGGTTTCGATAACTTAACAGCGCAGATGCAACATCTTTAGCATATAGAAACACAGAAACATAAACTTTGACAGCAGATAAGGACCACTTGGCCCACCCAGTCTACCCATTTCCCTACCTACTGGATAAGCTGCAGATTCTAGTTAACCAACAGCCTACTTCCTGCAACCCCCCACTATAATTGCCTTAAGTCTGTCCCATGCATGTTTGAATTCCCCCACTGTTCTGGACCCAACGACCTCCCCAGGAAGGCAGTTCCATGTATCTACCACTCTCTCCGTGAAAAAAAATTTCCTCATATTACCCCTGAGCCGTCCCCCCTCTATCTTTAAATTGTGCCCCCTTGTTCTTACACATCTCTTTTTCTGAAAGATGCTACCCTCCTAGACTTTGTTGATTCCCTAGAGGTACCTGAAAGTTTCTATCATGTCCCCCGTCCCTCCTTTCATCAAGGGTATACATATTAAGCTCTCTCAGCCTCTCTTCATATGGTTTCTGATGCAGACCCTGCACCATTTTAGTTGCCCTCCTCTGGACTGCTTCCATCCTATGTCCTTGCATAGATGAGGTCTCCAAACTGCACACAGTACTCCAGATGGGGTCTCACCAACTGTCTGTATAGAGGGATAACCACTTCCCTTTTTCCTACTTGTGATGCCTTCCTGTCATCTGTAGTATCCCCAGCTCTCCCTGAGACTTTTCACATTGTTTACCCACCTTTAGGTCATCTGATATGACTACCCCCAGGTCCCTTTCCATTTTGTTGTTGTTAGTACCTCCCCTGCTATTGTGTACTCTTCTCCTGGGTTTTTGTTTCCCAGGTGCATTACTTTGCACTTCTTTGCATTGAATCTAAGTTGCCATATGTCTGACCATTCCTCCAGCCTTGACAAGTCCCTTCTCATCTTTTCTACCCCCTCTTGTGTATCAGCTCTGTTACAGATCTTTGTGTCATCTGCAAAGAGGCATACCTTTCCCTCCAGACCCTCTGCAATGCCACATATAAAGATGTTAAAGAGGACTGGACCCAGTACTGAGCCATGAGGTACTCCATTAGTAACCCCCCTTTCTTCGGAATGTGTTCCATTCACTATTACCTTCTGTGTCCTGTTGTGCAGCCAGTTTGCTACCCAGGCCACCACCCTGGGACCCATTCCCAGGCTGGCTAACTTGATTATTAATCTTTTGTGCGGGACTGTGTCAAATGCCTTGCTAAAGTCTAGGTAGGTCATATCCACAGCCCCATTACTGTGGTCACCCAGTCAAAGAACTCAATTAGATTCATCTGACATGACCTTCCTGCTGTAAATCCATGCTGCTTTGGGTCCTGTGCCCTGCTGGCCTGTAGGTACTCAACAATTCTTTCTTTCAGAAGTGATTCCATCATTTTCCCTACCACTGTGGTCAAACTTACAGGTCTGTAGTTTCCTGCTTCTGCCTTGCTCCCACTTTTGTGAAGGGGAATCACATCTGCCCTCCTCCAGTACTCAGGTACCACCCCATCCTGCCATGATTTGTTAAAAAGCGTGGTCAGTGGTGTCACTAGGTCCTCCCTTAGTTCTTTTAGAATTCTGGGGTGAATCCCATCAGGCCCCATTGCTTTGTCCACCTTGAGTTTTAGGAGTTCTTTCAGGACTCTTTCTTCTGTGAATGGACTGGCGTCAACCCCCCCTACCCAGAGTGCTTCTATTGTCTGGTTTAGGTAACTCCTCCTCATCTTCTTTTGTGAATACTGAGTAAAAGTATTCATTCAGTATCTCTGCCTTTTCACCGTCTCCCTCTGCCCACCTCCCCTCTCCTTTATTAATCTTCAGTATCCCTTCCTTAACCTTTCTATGCTCCCTAATGTACCTATAAAGGTTTTATCCCCCTTCTTAACTGAGTTGGCTATTTTTTCCTCAGTTTGGGCCTTTGCTTTCTGACTGCCTTCCCACTTCTTTGTGCTTTAATTGATACAGTTCCTGTCATGCTTCTTCTGTGATTCCTTATACTTTTGAATGCAGCCTTTTTCTCCTTAACCTTCCCTGACACCTCTTTTGAGAACCATAGTGGTTTTTACTCCACTTTGTTTTCTTTATTTGTTTCACACAAAGGTTTGTTGCCTCTATGATGGCATTTTGATTTTTCTCCATTGTTCTTCCACCCCTCCTTTTTGGCCATTTGCTAGTGCATTCTTCAGGTATTCACCCATTTTGCCAAAGTCAGCCCTTCTAAAGTCCAGTATCCTTGTTTTTGTATGGCTTATCTCCATGGTTGTGCTCACTGTGAAGCACACTGTGCAGTGTTCGCTTGTTCCCAGATGTCTACTGACTTCTAAATTTGTGATCCTCTCTCCATTTGAGAGTACCAGGTCTTAGTATTGCTCCCTCCCGAGTGGGTTCCAACACTAGCTGTCTAAGGCCTGCCCCCTGCAGTGCATCGAGAATTACCCTGTTCTTGGATGTGGCTGCAGTACATGTCATCCAGTTAACATCTGGCATATTCAGGTCCCCCATCAACAGTATCTCCCCTTTTTTCAGTCATTCTGAGAATGTCCTCTATCATTTTCTTGTCCATTTCCTTCCCTTGAGACGGGGGTCTGTATACAACCCCTGTGCGGACTGTGATGTCATTCCCTGTCTCCAAGGTGACCCAGAGTGCCTCTTGTCCTCCCCCTTTACTTTTTACTTCTGTAGCTTTGATCCCTTCGCTTATGTATAGAGCTACTCCACCTCCTCTTTTACCTTCCCTGTCCCTTCTGTAGATTGTGTACCCTGGTATGTTGACATCCCAGTCATGGTTCTCTGTGTACCATGCTTCCGTGACTGCCACAATATCCAACTGTTCATCTTCCACTAGGGCTACCAGCTCAGGAAGCTTGTTTCCCAGACTACGGGCATTGGTACTCATTGCCCTCCATTTAATGTTGGCTTTATCCTTTTTTCCCCCCATCCCTGCTCTTATTGCCCTTGTCTATTTTTCCATTTACCCCTGTCCTGTCCTGTGTTGAGCTCTGTACCTCAGTGTTTACCTTACTACCTGCCATGTTTTGTGGGAGGAGGCTTGAAATTTCCTGCCTCTTATCAGCACCTCCCCCCTTGGCTAGTTTAAAAGCTTGCCAAGGAAGCATTTAAACCTGTCACCTAGGAGCTTGGTTCCCTTCGTGGACAGATGCAGACCATCGTGCCAGTATAGACCTTTATCTCTCCAGGTGGACCCCCAGTCCCCAATGAAGCCAAAGCCCAGTGCTCTGCATCAGTTTTGCAACCATTCATTAACCTGCATGGTGTGCAGTACCCTACCCTCACCCCTGCCATGGACTGGCAGCACCTCTGAGAAGGTTACCGTGCTTGCTACCTGTCTGAGGCCCCTCCCCAACTCCACAAATTCATTCTGCACTGCACTGATCCCAAGCCTAGCTAGGTCATTTGTCCCAAGGTGGACAATGACATCTAGTTCCCTCTCCTGTGATGCTGCTTCTGCAATCCTGAGGATTTGCTTCCTGTCCCTCCAAGCCATGGCACCAGGCAGGCACCTTACATCCTTCTCCTCTCCCTTCCCCAGTTTTACCCCCCCTAACAACTGAGTCCCCTGTCAGAAGTGGTTTCCTTCCACTGTGGTGTCCCTTGCCACCCTTTTGTGGGTCTCCCTTGTGGATGTCCTCAGCATTCTTCTTGGTCTCCACTGAGGGTGCCATCATAGAGGAACCTTGCTCTGCCAGAATGGCATATGATTTGTGTAGAGGTACAACTAGAGGGCTTCGCCTCTGTTCCACCACTCGCACCCAGCAAATGGTGAAAGCGACATCTGACACTGTGGATGCCCATGAGGGGAGAATAACGGAGCTGGAAGCCAGGGTTAGCACTCAGGAGGACCTCCCTACCACCACATCCTCCGACCTGAGAAAAGCATTAAAAGAAATAGCTGACCTTAAAGAACAGATCGATAACCACAAAAACAGGGAGAGGAGGAATAATATACATATTATCGGCCTGCCGGAGGGCACGGAAGGCAAAGACTGCAATACTTTCATGAGGCAGTGGCTAAGGTAAGTACTCACCATACCCGAAGACTGTAGCTTGGAAGAGCAAAGGGCACACCGCTCACCTGGTATTAAACCGCAACCGGATCAACATCCGAGACATTTGCTAATAAAATTTTTGCAATATCAGGATCGCCAGAAAGTTCTGGAGGTGGCCAGGAGAGCTCATCCAATTATGCCAAACAAGATGAGAGTTAGTATTTTTCCCTGACTTCTCCAGAAGCGTTCAGATCAGACGTCAGGCCTTCGGGGAAGTGAGGAAGCGACTACATCGGCTGAATTTCCCCTTTTCTCTTGTCTTTCTGGCACGGCTAATTGTGAGGCCTCCTGGGGGCAGACAAAGAGCGTTCACTGATCCAGCGGCAGCAACGACCTTTCTAAATGACTGGGAAGGCAGGAGCTCCAAAGATAATGAAGTGGAAGCTAACCGTTGAAACTTGATGTTGGTTTAAAGAAGTTAAGTTACTTTATTTAAGATTTTACTTCCAAGAAGAGACCGTGTGCTATGGGGAGGAATTGGTATTTAGAAGAAGGTGGTTCGGCAACCCACAACACCAGGAGGTGGCCTATTAGGGCGGGCGGAGAGCCCCGATACATCCCTTAACCCTCCAACCTGAAAGCAAACTGGGAGAGCAGGGTTTAATCATAATCGGCCCGCCAAGTCAAGGGGAAGTACTGTATTGAAAAGCAGAATACATTACAGGAACATTTTGTGGACAAATATGGAGAGGAAATATGACTCTGTTGAGTATTGTTTCTCACCATAAGTATCGCCGTTCATATATCCATTAAAATAGGATAGTTTCTTAGGCCTAAAGGTATAGAATAAGGTGAGAAGGTTCCTCCTTCTGAGGGGGCATGGTTTTTGTTAAATACGGCCGTGAATTTGGGTCGAGTCGAATTGTTTTAAATAATATATGGTTACATGGTGTTATAGGACTTAATCCTAAATCCTTAGGTAATGATATAATAGAGGCTATAATAATTTGATATTCTGGTCTTACAGCATTAAGTGGAACAATAAGTTCTCAGGGTGTGTGTGTGTTTTTTTTTTTTATTTGTTTTGAATGGTTACCAAGGGTCGCTGGGAGGGGGTAGCTCCCCAGGAATAATGTTTGTGGAAGAGCAATATAGGCAAATCTGTGAAAGCATTTAAAAGGAACCCTGCAGCCCTCACCATTCAGGGTGGGATGCACCATAGGGATCCGGGGGGGGGGCCGCACCACTCCAGTTGAAGACCATGTGCCTAATATCAAGGCCATTTGGTGGAAGAGCCTGGTTTAAGAGGGGCATTTGACCCCCCGCACTCCCCATCCTCCTGAATGAAGGACAAGAGGATGCGTTAAATCTATAAATTCATTAAACTGTTTATCTGGATGGATCCCCAGCCCCCTCCATTAAGAACAGTGGGAAGTGATGCAAGTTGTATGGGGACATCACTACATTTTTTTAGTAGTGGGAAAGTAGAAGAGAGGGAAGACAGTTGTAGAAGGGGAAAGGGAGGGGTGGAGGAAGGGGGGAAGTTTGGGGTGTTAAGGGAGGAAAAATACAAATTGTAGGACATATGGGACACTTTATTCTTGCAGCAATGAAGGTAACAGAGTTTCACTTTAAGAGGGGCTGGACAAGATACACTAGCTACGACAATGGCTGAACTGAAGTGTGTGACCTGGAATGTTAATGGGCTTCGCACAGTGGTGAAGAGAAGGAGGGTTTGGACCCAACTAAAAAACAGAAATGCGACATAGCTCTACTTCAGAAAATACATTGCACAGGGGAGGAAGTCGCACCGATGGTCAGAGCATGGGGGGGTACATTATTGGCAGCCCCTTTCACGTCTCGGGGGCAAGGGGAGTTGCAATTTGGATTCACTCAGGGCTCCCCCACCGTATAATTTCTCAGCAGGCTGATGCCCAGGGAAGATTTTTAATAGTAGAGATGGAGGTGTGTGGTCAAGATCTGACCCTAGTATCGATTTACGGCCCAAATTATGACTCACCAGATTTTTTTACCCACTTACAGATGACCGTAGCCCCATATAAAGATAATTTCATAATAGGAGGGGACTTCAATTTATACTTAAACCCCCAATTGGATCACTTGCATAGTAAATCTAGCCCAATACCGCGAGTGGTGGCGGCCTTCAGGGGCTTGGTGGAAGAGAGGACCCTGGTGGAAGTATGGAGGCACGTGCACCCAGGGGAAAGAGAATACTCTTTTTACTCGCACGCACACCAAATTTATTCTTGACTCGATTACCTCTTTGTATTTCCTTCCCTAATGGGACAGGATGTGGAGGCATCCTATGGCCCTATGATAATATCGGATCATGCTCCACTTAAAGAGTGGGCATCTCATTAGGCCCCAGGGAACAAACTAGCTCACAGTGGAAACTGGACCCGACCCTTATCCAAGACCCTGAATATAAAAAATTCATAAACAACAAAATTAGAGAGTTTATATCTCTAAATCACAACCAAGAAGTCCATATTAAATTTGTATGGGACGCGTTAAAATCATATATTGGGGGGAAACACTCTCGTAATCGGCATATAAACGGAAGGCTGAAAGAGAAAGAGAAGATACTTTAGAAGCCCATATACTAAAACTGAAGAGGGAGAATATACTGACCCCCTCTGGAGAAGGGGCTAGGACCTTGAAAATCATGAAGGGCCATCTTAGTCATATCTCGAACAAACGTATCGAGAGGGACCTTCTTCTCACTGGCTCTCGCTCACATTTGGAGGGGGATTCAGCTGGGAAATGGTTAGCAAGTTTAGTAAAGAAGAAAAGAGCAGAATGCACTATCATGGCGATGAATACGTCCTCGGATCAAACTACCTACAATAAGACTGAAATTAACCACCTACTTAGATAATTTTATGTATCTTTATACACCTCTCAGACTCCGAAGAATACCGAACCCCAGAAATTTTTAGATCAGCTAAATCTACCTACACTAATCCCCGTACAGAAAGATTCTATAAACGGCCCCATCACAAAGGAAGAAATTAAAAGGGTCATGTCACATATGAAACAAGGGAAAGCCCTGGGACCGGATGGTATCCCGGTGGATTTTTATGGGATTACCTAGGAAACATTGGGAGAGATGGTGGAGAAAACATTACAAGAGGGGGTACTACCTGACTCAATGTCTGAAGCTACGATAGTGGTGTTACTCAAACCAGGGAAAGACCTGAAACTCTGTAGTTCCTACAGACCTATTTCCCTCCTCAACTCTGATTATAAATTAATTGCCAAGATTTTGGCCGGGATAATCGACCCCTTCCTTCCAGATGTGATACATAAGGATCAGAGAGGTTTTGTGAAAGGCCGCCAAAGCAAAACACAATCTAAGAAGGGCTATGAATATTATGCATTCCTGGTCTAAAGGGAAAGACAAAATGAGGGGACTTCTTGCCCTCGATGCCGAAAAGGCATTCGACCGGGTGGAGTGGCCATATTTGTTTGCGGTCCTTGAAAAATCTGACCTGGGTAATAATTATGTGGGGTGGCTGAGAGCTTTATATAGATCCCCAAAGGCACAGATATTGACTAATAACATGCTATCAGCCCCTTTCCCACTCGCATCGGGTACTCGTCAGGGGTGCCCATTATCCCCACTTATGTATGTCATGTGTATTGAAACTTTTGCTGCTTACATAAGAGCTAACCCCAATATAAAGGGATTCAGAGAGGGGGAGAGGGAACATGTAATATTGCTTTTCGCGGATGATGTCCTGCTATTTCTGGATGACCCTGAAAAGGCATTACCGGAGTTAAACAGATGTTTTGCGTTATATGGTCCACTCTCGGGACACAAAATAAACTGGTCAAAGAGTGACTGGCTTCCAGTGAGGAAGGTCATGTGAGCAATTAAGGTAGCAGGGATGGATATCCACCCAACTAGTGCGGTAAAATACCTGGGAGTTTATTTACCAAATAAGTTATCACACACCATTAAGTTAAACTAACCCCCCCCCCGATTAAAAAGATTAAGGAAGACTGCTTTAGGTGGAGGTCACTTCCACTGTCTTTAATAGGTAGGGTGAACCTTATTAAAATGTCCATTTTGCCACAGGTCCTATACCTATTTCAAACTATTCCTCCCTCCCTAATAAATATATAAAGTCGATAGGGGGAGCCATAACACAATTGCTGTGGCAGGGAAAACGATCACGCATAAAGAAACAAGCCCTATGGCGTAAATCAACTGAAGGTGGTTTGGGGCTCCCACATATAAAACACTATTAATTGGCAGCTCAACTGGCACAGATATCAGATCTGCTGCAGACGGAAGCCAGCAGGCGCCCACAGTGGACGAGTTTGGAGGAGGGGGGAAGATTTCAATATACTACTCCGTGCTGGTTGACTCTGCCATGAGGCAGGGGGGTATGAGGATCACTAACCCATGTACAAGAAATTCCCTGAAAGTCTGGAAGGAGGCCCACCGTTTGATAGGGGAACAGAAATACCTCTCACCGGACACTACATTGCAAACATTATTGGAGGGAGGGAAACAAATCCCAAACATAATAGTATGGCATTTCTGTGAATGGGCCAGAAAAGGCCTATTTAAGGTCCAACAAGTGTTGCACGGAGGACAGGTTCTTCCATTTCAGGAGTTAAAGGAGAGATATGGGATCCATACCTCACACTATTTTACATATGTAAAATTGAAAACGTTATTGGATCATCAGAAGGAAAAGAAGAAAGGTCAGATAGAAATGCACTACTCACCACTGGAGGATTTATTTGAGAAATTTTCTAACATCCACACATTTCGGACTCTGAGATCTTGTTATAAGCTACTCCTGGGCTCTCTAGAGGACCCACTGGAGACAATAAGACAAAGCTGGGACAAAGACCTATACCTAGACATGTTGACAAGAGGAGATTGGTCCCTTATACAAAAAAAACTACTTTGGTGCTCTGTTAATAACAGACTTTGGACTATATAGTACAATATGCTGATGAGAGCATATTTTACTCCAGAAAGAGCATATAAAATAAATCTTGAATCCTCACAATTCTGCCCCAGATGTAATGCACATGTGGGTACCTTCTTCCACGTAATCTGGGAATGTCCCAAGATACAGCCCTTCTGGTTGGGGATCACGGCAATACTAGCAAGGCTAGTATAGCGCAGTGGTCTAATACTTGGGAGGCAGTATAGCGCAGTGGTCTAAGGGTCTGAGCTGCAAATCTGGTGACATCCAGCAGACCAGACCTGGGTTTGAATCCCACAGCTTCCACTTGCATACTGTGTGACCCTGAGCAAGTCACTTAACCTCCTTGTGCTCCCAGGTCGCTCCTGTGAAAAAGCTTTCAGCTTAGTGTGCTATACCTGGTTAAACAACTTAAACTAAACTAAAGCAAGAACTTTATCCATAAATATAAGAATGGCCCAATCGGAGATCCTTCTGGGACTCCAGGAATGGGAGGGCGCCACATAAAAGATGAAAATAAATTGATAAGATTAGGGGTGGTAGTAGATATGAGAGAAGTGGCAATACACTGGAAACATCCAAACCCTCCTTCAGTTACCTCAAGGCTGGCAGAACTGCTACGCCTTATGAAACTCGAACACACCCAATATATGATATCGGGCCAGAGGAAAAAAATATGAAGAGCTATGGAATCCATTGGAAAATGCCATTGCATCTAGCTGGTTTCCTGCATTTTAAACTGGGGGAAAACTAGTACTCACCTGTGTGTGAGCTGTCATTCCAGGAGCATACTGACTAAGAATGCTAGCTTGAACACTATAACAATGACCAGTCACAATAATAAAATAATATGAAGAAATGATGGCATATATAATTGCAGTGAATGTAAATAATGTTAAGTTGATACAAGAAGAATGATGTATTATATGACAAATGATAATGCTGTGTGTAAGTGTAGCTGTATGTCCTCGTTAATAAAAAAAGTTTACAAAAAAAATTGTTTTATATTGTTATTTTGGGGGTTATATTTTGGACTGGGATTCTTTCTATTACTTTATTTTATTGTTTGTAGTTTAGGGTATAGGAGATTTGTTATTAAGATGAGGGGCCTGCCATTAAGATTAGGTTTATGTTTATTATTTGGGGTGTGTTATTAGTTTTTAATATTTTGTTTTTTATTTCAATTATTATGTGTCAGGGAGGTTTAGCGACAGTCAGGCTGGACTCCCCCACCAGACTCAGGGAATTACATCCTTTTGACTATCCCCCATTAACATTTGACACCTATTCTAGGTTCCACGCTTTGGGGATAGTTAGAAGGCGCATAAGAAAGGGGAAGAACTGGGCATGGTGGGGAGGGCCGATAGGAGTTGTGGGGTCCAAGAGGCGCCCTGGGGCGAAATGGAGTCAGAACAGAGGTCCTCCCTGTCTTGTCCCCATACCCAAGGTCTCTGATGTTAGCGGGCAGGTGCCGAGGTCTTCCCTGACAACTCATCCTACTTGGGCAGTGTTGTGCAATCCCAGATCTATTAAGAACAAGACAGCTATTATAGCTGATCTTGTTGAAACCATCGATCTGGCTTGCATCACCGAGACCTGGTTGAATGATAATGCAGGCCCTGTTTTGGCTTCTGCAGTTCCGGCCGTGTTCTCGGTGATACACCGCCCAAGGTTGGATCGTAGGGGTGGGGGTGTGGCCATTATATTTAAATCTGAGCTGGGCCTTGTGGATGTGCCATTGGGAAGTACCAGATCCTTTGAGTATATCCTGGGTGAGGGTGTAGGCTGCAGGATACTCCTCATCTACCGTTCACCAGGAGATGGTGGAGTATTCCTGCAGGAGATAGCAGACTTCATTGGCAACATGGTGTTGAGGTCCCCCAGATGGATAGTTCTGGGAGACTTCAATGCCTGGGACGACGATGAACTCTCGCATTTTGGTCAAAATCTCCTCCAGCTTATGATAATGCTGGGCTTTACACAGGCAGTTACCTCCTCAACTCATGTAGGGGGGTCACTCGTTGGATCTGATCTTTCTCTTGGGTATGGAGATAGCCGATTTGGGGGTGGAACCAGTCAGCTGGTCTGACCATCACACTATAAGGTTCAGCTTCAGGGTCCCCCCTAATAGGTCTGCCCCTACGGAGATGGTCCAGTACCGCCCTTTGAGGGGAGTTACCCCTAATGACCTATCGGCGGCACTGGACCCATCGGGTTTGTCGGGTGAATGCATGAGTCCAGGCAATCTCATATCAGCCTATAATAAGGCTGTGGGAGATGCCCTGAACAAGATTGCTCCTGTTCGTGTTCGACCCCTCACCCTTCGCCCAAGGAACCCTTGGTTTGATGGTTCCTTGAAGGAGATGAGGCGAGTTGGTCGAAGGATGGAGAGAGCTTGGCAAAAGTCTGGCCTTGATGCTGACTGGCTTAAGCTGATGGCACATTATGATGGCCATCAGCTAGAAAATCAACCGTAAGAAGGTCGGAGTTCCTGTCCAGGGAGATTTCTGCCGCGCAGAATTGACCAGCTCAGCTTTTCCGGACCGTCGACAAATTGTGCAATCCAATCTGTCTTCAGCCCAGAGAAGCTTTTTCTCAGCTGAAATGCGAGGAGTTTGCTTGATTCTTCGCAGATAAGGTTGCCAGCATCAGGTCTAGCATTGGCACAGCCTCTCCTATGAGGTGTTGTGGTGATCGGCAGGATGTGGTGTGCACCCGGTCTTTCTGGTCAGATTTCTGCCAGCCAGAATTCAGAGATATTGTGACGATCATCCAGTCAATGCGCCCAACCAGTTGTAGTTTGGATCCGGGCCTGACACCCATTTTATTGGGATGCGTTGATGTTATCTGCCCGATCCTTGCCGAAATTGTCTGGAGGTCCTTAGCGACAGGGGTCTTTCCAGAACCCCTAAAGGAGGCGGTCATTCGACCACTCCTTAAGAAATCCTCCTTGGACCCGGACTGTCCAGCTAACTACTGACCTATCGCTAAACTGCCATTTGTTGGTAAGGTTATTGAAAAGGTGGCTGCATTGCAACTGTATGACCACCTTACAACTCACAAGATCTATGATACTCTCCAGTCCGGATTTAGGAATAAGCATAGCACAGAGACTGCACTTGTCTGAGTACTGAATTACCTCCTGATGGCTAGAGATCGAAAGGTGTGTACCATTCTGGGCCTTCTTGATCTCTCCGCAGCATTTGATACTGTAGACCATGGTGTACTGTTGAAGCGCCTACGGCTGCTCTGTGGTCTGTCTGGTACAGTCCTCAAATGGTTCCATTCTTTCCTCACAGACAGGCTTCAGAGTTACCACAGGAATTTACTCCTCTGGCACTTATTCCCTGTCTTGCAGGGTGCCACAGGGCTCCATTTTAACCCCCATGCTGTTTGCAGTGTATATGCTGCCATTGGGAGATATCATCAGATGATACAGTTTGAGTTTTCACTGCTATGCAGATGATACTCAACTGTATATGTCCTTTCTGCCCGGACAGAATGCTGCACTCTCTGCACTAAACAACTGCCTTACCGAGATCAGAACCTGGATGAGTACTAGTTGACTGAGACTGAATCCGGATAAGACCAAAGTGCTGGTCGTGGACCCTGGTCGTCCGGGGGTGGGTATGGGAGCTGGCCAGGCATCAGGTGTTTTGATCGATGGCATACAGCTCACTACCTCAGACCGAGTGCGTAACCTCGGCATTATTTTTGACGATGGCCTGACACTAAGATCTCAGGTGTCGGCTGTTGTCAAATCCTCTTTTTATCATCTGAGGAATATCGTCTGGGTGAAACACTTGGTTCCCCTCGATGATCTTTCAACACTGGTCCACGCCTTCATCACTACCCACCTTAATTACTGCAATTCTCTCTACCTAGGGCTTCCAGGGGTTGACATCCACCGCTTGCAGCTAGTGCAGAACACGGCAGCCAGGCTTTTGACTGGGACATCTAGGTCCAGCCATATTACCCCTGTGCTCCATGAACTGCACTGGCTGCCTATCCAGTGGTGGATCACCTTTAAGGTTGGTTTGCTAACCTTTAAAGCCCTACATGATCAGGGACCCGGTTATCTACAAGACCTCTTGATACCCTACTACCCCTCCCGTCCTCTCCGGTCCACCGATGAGGGATTGCTAGAGATTCCCAGGGTACGACTAAAAACATCAGGCGCCCGTGCTTTTGCTTTTTCGGCTCTAACCCTGTGGAATTCTCTACCTCACCGGTTAAGAGAATGCCTGACCACTGACAGATTTAAGATTGAGCTAAAAACGTATTTATTTAATTTGGCCTTCCCTAATGACTAATGTATTTCATCTTCTTGTTTTAATGTTATATTTGTATTTGGTTTTATGTGCAGCGCCTTGATTTTTGAAAGGCGTTATAAAAATAAAGTTTTGATTGATTGATTGATTCTCTGGGATTCCTCCTCAATCTTCCAAAGCCTATTCTCAAGCCAGTGCAACTCCTGACCTTCATAGGGATAGAGTTGGACACTATCCAAGCAAAAGCTTTTCTTCCTCTGGCGAGAGTAAAGGCCCTTACAGACCTGGCTTCTTCTTTCCGCCTTCTGGTATCTCAACCAGCAAGACATTTTCTTCAGCTCCTGGGTCACATGGCAGCTTCCACTGCAGTGGTGCAGGAAGCTAGATTTCAGATGAGGGACATTCAGTCCCATCTGAGGTCCTTTTGGTCTTGGAAAAAAGATCCTCTAACCAAACTGATTCCAGTGACTCAGACTCTGATCCAGGCTCTCCAATGGTGGTTGGATAAGGACAATCTCAGACAAGGAATCCCATTCATCACCCAGACTCATTCTGTGGTGTTAACCACAGATGCTTCCCTCCTGCGATGGGCAGCTCACTTGGGAGACTTCACAGCACAATGAGTGTGGTCCCCTCGGGAGTCTCTACTTCATATCAATCTTCTGGAGCTCAGGGCAGTATACCTGGCTCTTCAAGCTTTCTCGGACTCAGTACAGAACAAGGTGGTTCAGATCAGGACAGACACCACCACCACCACCATATGGTACATCAACAAGCAGGGAGGCACTCAGTCTACGGCCTTGTGCACGGAAGACATGAAATTATGGTCTCTGGCTTATTCCCTGCAGACATCTCTGGTAGCAGTCCACCTTCCAGGGAAGAACAGTGTGCTACAGGATGCTCTGAGCAGGATATATCAGGGCCATCACGAATGGTCCCTGGATCCTTTGGTGTTGAATGTAATTTTCTCACGATGGGGCACTCCAGAGGTAGATCTCTTTGCAGCACCAGACAATCATCAACTCCCTCTCTTCTGTTGCAGACCCCCAGTCATGGGCTCAGTCCCCATGGATGCTCTGGTTCTGGACTGGGAGGGGAAATTCCTGTATGCCTTTCCTCCCTTTCCTCTATTGTTCAAGGTAATGGTCAAGATAAGGTCACAATCATGCAAAGTGATCCTCATTGCACCAAACTGGGCCAGGCAGCCTTGGTATCCTCCACTGATGGCCCTAGCAGTCCATCTTCCCCTATCTGTTCCCAAGAAACACAATCTGTTAACCTCCTCTCAGTGGAGGATATGGTATCCCAACCTTCGGTCTCTCAACCTCAAGGCGTGGCTCTTGAAGAGGTAGAATACGCAAGTCTGCATCTGTCTCAGGGGGTTCCGGATATTCTTAAAGCCTCTCGAAAACCTGCCATCAGAAAAACTTATAATTCCAAATGGAAAAGATTCAGCATTTGGTGTTCCAATAGGGATGGCTTACCAGATACTGCTGATTTGGCTATAGTTCTGGATTATATGGTTCATCTTAATGGCTTAGGCCTCAGGCCTGCCACTCTGATAGCACACTTAGCAGCTGTCTCTGCATTCCTGTCAGTGGGGAAGGCTTCCTCCCTGGCATCTCACCTTGTTTCTGTAAGTTCTTTAAAGGTTTGTTCCATACCAACCCTCCCTTTAAGGACTCTACCCCTGCATGGGATCCTAATGTTTGCATTGCTCAGCTTATGCAACCCCCTTTTGAGCCTTTGGCTTCAGCAGAACTTAAGTACTTGACTTGGAAAACTGTGTTCCTGGTAGCTATCACTTCTGTCAGGCATATCAGTGAATTACAAGCTCTGGCAGCGGAGCCTGATTTTATCTCATTCCATAGAGATAAGGTGGTACTTAGAACAAACAGGAGGTTCTTACACAAGGTGGTTTCAGATTTTTATCTCAACCAGTCCATGTCTCTTTCTGAGTTCTTCAGTGATCATTCTTCTTCAGGAGAGAGAAGATTAAACAGTGTGGATGTTAAGAGGGCACTTAGCAACTACATTGGCCGCACTAAGGCACTTAGGTTTGACTGTCCTCAGTTGTTTCTCACTTCTGGTAAATTGAGAAAGGGTAAACCTGCTACTAAGAGAACTATTGCCAAGTGGATTGTCTCTTGTATACAATTTTGCTATGCAAAGCTGGGAAAAATACCCCCCCCTCAGGCCTGAGGGCTCATTCTACTAGTGGTACAGCTCCTTCTCTGGCTGTTGCCAGAGATATACCCTTACTAGAAATATGCAAAGCAGCCACCTGGAAAACAGTCCATACATTCACCAAGCATTACTTTCTGGATATCCAGGCTAGGAGTGACGCTAGGTTTGGCACAGCAGTACCGCACAGCTTATTCCCAAAATAGGTTTGGTACCCTCCTCCTTGGAGGTACTGCTTGGTAGTCTGCATATGTCAGAAGAAAAAATTACTCACCATAGTAATGTTGTTTCTTCTAATGGAGTCTTGCTGTATTCAGACATAATGCAGTTTGCCCCAGCACTTGAACTGCCCCAGAGAGGAAAGAGTTAACTCTATGCAGAAGCATAGAACGTTGAGTTCGAGCTTGGTTTTCAAACCTCTGTCTGTGGTACTTCCCAGTGTAACCATCAGATTCTTACGTGCACACTAACATACTATAGTATGGAAATTGTTCAACATATAGCCAAAGGGTAGAAAATTCTTTTTGGGCCCAAAAGACTCAAGTCGAGAACCCAAGAAGGAAAGGTAGTGACAATATTTAAGCATAAAACACCAGAAAAATAACAACATCCACCCCACCCAAGAGGGAAGGTACAAGGTACATCCCTGAGGTGAAACACTGTACCTGCCAGCCCACTTCCCAAAACCAGGTTCTGAGAGGGGAGGTAGGGGGGAGGTCTGAATACAGCAAGACTCCATTAGAAGAAACAACATTACTATGGTGAGTAATTTTTTCTTCAAACAACATGAAGTCTTGCTGTATTCAGACATAATGCAGACTACCAAGCAGTTCCCTATGGAGAAGGGAATGCAGAACCTACTTTGGGAAGAAGCTCTACAGTACTGCTGTGCCAAACCTAGCATCACTCCTAGCCTGGATGTCCAGGGAGTAATGCTTGGTAAAAGTATGTACTGTTTTCGAGGTGGCTGCTTTACAGATCTCTAACAAAGGTATATCTCTGGCCGCAGCTAGACAAGCAGCTGTACCCCAAGTCGAATGAGCCCTCAGGCTTGAAGGGGGCGTTCTACACAACTTGTCATAACAGAACTATATACAAGAAACATTCCACCTGGCAATAGTTCTTTTAGTGGCAGGCTTACCTTTCCCCACTTCACCATAAGTGAGAAACAATTGAAGACAGTCATTTCTATGTGCCTTAGTATGCTCAATGTAGTAGCTAAGGGCCCCCTTAACGTCCAGACTGTGTAACCTTCTTTCACCTGAAGAAGAATGATCAGTGAAAAAAATAGGGGGAGAGATAGAGATTGGTTCAGATGAAAATCCGATACCACTTTGGGCAAGAACCTCCTACCGGTTCTTAGGACCACTTTGTCCCTATGGAAGGAGATGAAGTCAGGTTCAACTGGCAGAGCCTGTAACTCACTAATCCACCTGGCAGAAGTAATAGCTATCAGGAACACAGTTTTCCAGGTCAAGTACTTCAATTCGGCCAAAGCCAGAGGTTCAAAGGGTGGCTGCATAAGCTGAACTATGTAGACATTAAGATCCTAAGGCAGAGTGGGCTCCCTAAAGGGAGGGTTAATGTGAACCAGACCTTTGAAAAACTTTCTGAAAACAGGATGAGATGCCAGGGAAGGGCCCTTCCCTGCTGAGAGGAATGCAGAGACAGCTGCTAGGTGAACCTTCCGAGTGGCAGGCCTAAGGCCTAGACCATTCAGATGAACTAGATAGTCTAAGGTTGTGGAAATGTCTGCAGAATCAGGCAGGATGCCTTTCTGAGAGCACCAAATACTGAACCTTTTCCATTTGGAGTTGTAAGTTTTTCTAGTGGAAGGCTTCCTGGAGACCTTCAGAATATCCAGAACTCCCTGAAAATGATGCAGTGCTGCATATTCTAACTCTTCAAGAGCTAGACCTTGAGATGGACAGACTGGAGATTGGGGTACCAGACCCACCCCTGGGAGGAGGACAGGAGATTGTATGTCCTGGGCAGAGACAGGGGATGTAACACTGACAAGAACAGCTGTAGAGGATACCACGGCTGTCCGGCCCAATCTGGAGCCACCAGTATCACTGTGCAGGATTGAGTCCTGATCTTGATCAGAACTCTGAACAGCGGAGGGAAGGGAGGGAAGGCATAGAGAAACCTGCCCTTCCAGTCCAAAAAGAGAGCATCCTGGGGAACCGTCCACAGGACTGGAGGTCTGCAACAAGACAGAGGAAGTTGATGATTGTCTGGTGCTGCAAAGAGATCTATCTCTGGAGTGCCCCAGCTGGAGAAGATGACCTTCAGGATGTTAGGATCCAAGGACCATTCGTGATGTCCCTGTAAAATTCTACTCAGAGCATCTGCTAGTACGTTGTCCTTCCCTGGAAGGTGAACTGCTACCAGAGAAGTCTGAAGAGAATAGGTCAGAGACCACAGCTTCATGGCCTCTGTGCACAAGGCCGAGGACAGAGTGCTCCCTATTTGCTGATGTACCACATTGTGGTGGTGTTGTCTGTCCTCACTTAGACCACCTTGCCCTTGACTGAATCCAAGAAGCTCGGCAGGGCTAGGAAAACTGCCCTGAGTTCCAGGAGATTGATACGAAGAAGAGACTCTTGTGGGGACCAGACCATTTGAGCTGTCAGGGCTACCAGGTGGGCTCCCTACCCTAGGAGAGAAGCATCCGTAGTTAGAACTACTGATGGGACTTGAGGGAGAAATGGAACCCCTTGTCTGAGGTTGTCCTGGTCCAGCCACCACTGGAGAGCTTGGACCAGAGTCTGAGTCACTGGGATCAGTTTGGCAAGTGAATCCTTCTGCTGAGACCAAAAAGACATTAGATGAAACTGAATGTCCCTCATCTGGAACCTTGCTCCCTGCACCACTGCCGTGGAAGCTGCCATGTGGCCCAGGAGCTGAAGGAACTGTCTTGCTGGGCGGGAGACCTGAGGTCGAAAGGAGGAAGTGAGATCCACTAGGGCCTTCACACCTGCCAGGGGAAGGAAGGCTTTTGCTTGTACAGTGTCCAACTCTATGCCTATAAAGGTGAGAAGTTGAACTGGTTCGTGGACAGACTCTGGAAGATTGAAAAGAAACCCCAAGGAGCTGAGTAGGTCCTGGATAGTTTGAAGAGCTGACTTGACCTGTAAAGGTGACTGACCCACTAAGAGCCAGTCGTCCAGATACGGGAAGATGGTGATACCGTCTTCTGAGGTAAGCCACCACTACTGCAAGGCACTCTGTGAACACCCCTGGAGCTGATGTTAGGCCGAATCGCATAGCTCTGAATTGGTAATGGCCTGAAGGCAACTCGAACCGGAGGTATTTTTTGTGGGAGCACCTGATAGGAATGTGGAAGTAGGCATCCTTGAGGTCCAGAGATGCTAGCCAATCCCCTGGCCTTAGAGAGGGAAGGATTATTCCCAGAGTTGCCATTTTGAATTTGGGCTTTGAAATGTGTTTGTTCAAATACCTTAGGTCTAGGATGGGTCGCCACTCCCCTGTTTTCTTTGGGGTAAGGAAGTACCTGGAGTACAGTCCTTTTCCCCTGTGCTGAGTAGGAACCTTCTCTATAGCTCCGAGAGCTAGAAGAGAGGAAACCTCTGCCTCTAGTGCAATGGGTTCTGAGAGCGATGCAGGTGGAAAAGACTTGGCCCTCTTTTTTGGAAATGTTTTGAAGCTGAGGGCCAGTCCCTGGCTTACTACTTCCAGGACCCACTTGTCTGAGGTCACAGACTTTCAGGCCTGGAAGTAGTAAGCCAGCCTGCCTCCTACTGGAAATGGGGAGTCAACCCTGGCTGACACATCACGGTGTCTGTTTGGCAGGAGCCTTAGACTGAGAGGAGGAGGGAGCAGCTCTGCTCATTCCCCTCCTGCTCCTCCCTCTGAAGAACCCCCTCTGTGGGAAAGGAAGAGGAGGCCTCGGCTTGGTAAAAAGGCCTTTGAAAGGGCCTGCCTCTGCCCCTAGGCTGCTGTTTGTGCTTTCCTTTCTTTGGCCTGTGAACTCCTGTACGTGGTCCTGTATTCATCCATTTTCTTCATGTAAGCCTCTGTCTGCTCCCCAAACAAAGAGTTACCTACTACAGGAAAATCCATAGCCTTAGTCTGGGTATCCTGTGAAAGGCTAGTAAATCTGAGCCAAGCATTTCTTCTGAGAGACACTGATGTAGCCATGACTCTAGGTGCCACATCACTGGAGTCCACAGCAGCATGAAATTACATTTTGGATGCCTCAATTCCATCGGCAGCTACCTCCTCCAGCTCCTTGGCTAGCTGAGGAGAGGCCTGTTTAGCCAGTTCCAGAACCATATCCCATCTGAATTTCTGGTACCTGGCTGTGTAGGCCATATAAATAGCCTGCCTGAGTCCCAAAGAGGATGCCAAATACTGTTTTTTGGCCATGGCATCCACTTTCCTGGAGTCCTTATCGGGGGTGTGAAGCCAAAGAAATGTTAGCCCTGTCACAGGCTGCAGCCTGCACTACCCCAACATGGCTGCAATGACTAAAAGGAATTCAGCTGAGCTCATAACAAATACTTCCTGTCCATTCTCTTATCCACAGGAGGTATTGAATTACGGGTTTGTAAAATTTTGTGTGTCTGTTTCCCCAAGGATTTATGAAGAGGGATAGACAGTCTTTTGGACTCTGGGATGTCCATCATTTCCACAAAATCAGGCTCTTCATCCTCCTCTGCAGCTTCAACCAAGGGAAGCTGCAGGGTTTCTGCCACCTTTTTGTAGAACAAAAAATGTGAAGGGGACTCAGAGCCTAGGAGGGGAGACACCTGAGGGCCTGTCTGGGGAGATGTCCAGTTCAATGGGCACATCCAGACCCCCCTGGTCATCGTCATCATCCTTGGGACAGTCTTCATCTCCCTCCCTCCCACTCCTCATAATAAGCGTCTGGATCATAATCCGGAGGAGACTGATCTGACCTAACCGGCGGTACCGGTTCGGATGGAACCGGTCTTAGCGACTGAACAATGCTAATCGCTTTGGCTATTTCGTCCACAGTTGGAGAGTGTGATACCGGATCTGAACCGGCAGACTTACGCTTCTTTTTTGATGGAACCGACCCCTCGGGGTCAGCTCTACTTTTGCCCAGGGAGGTATTGCCTAGGTCAGTAGGCATCTCCTCAGGTTCGGCCGCAACAGAACCAGGCTGGCAATCCGGATCTACGGACTTCTCGGCCTCCCTTTCCTTCAGCCTACTCAGTCTTTTGTCTAGAGTGGATTTAGGAAAGTTTTTACAGATTTGGCAGTCTGACTTGAGGTGGTCAAACCCCAGACAATAAACACAGATGAGGTGGGGGTCAGCCTTAGCAAAGGCCTCCTCACACTGAGTAAAGTGTTGAAACCCAGTGGGACTGTTTTTTTTCTTGGGTTTCTCAGACATGGCCAACCTAACAAATTACCCTATTGCAGCTTTCAAGCCAGGTAATATAATAACTGATCGGTTACAAACCGTGTCACGGGCTTTTTAAAAGAACCGGCAAAAAACCCCGGTTCTTTTGAAACTGATCAGTACCAGAACACCACTCTAATCCCAGAAATAAATTTAAACAGAATGGGTCGGTTCCAAACCAGACCGACTGGAAAGAAACCGAAGAAAAGAACAATTTCCAACTTTTTCACAGAGTAAAACACAGTCACTACCTATCTACACACTATCTGTACCGTAGACAGAGGCTGGAAATCCGAAAATTAAAAATTATACGGTTTAACCGAACGCTTTACTTTTACCGAACCGAGCAGAGGAAATCTCCGGAACGACTTCACTCTTAGGTGGAGTAAAGAATCTGACGGTTACACTGGGAAGTACCACAGACAGAGGTTTGAAAACCGAGCTCGAGCTCAACGTTCTATGCTTCTGCATAGAGTTGACTCTTTCCACTCCGGGGCAGTTCAAGTGCTGGGGCTAACTGCATTATGTCTGAATACAGCAAGACTTCATGTTGTTTGAATACAGCAAGACTTCATGTTGTTTGAAGAAAAAAATTACTCACCTCAGTAATTGTGTTTCTTCTAATGGAGTCTTGCTGTATTCTGACCTCCCTCCCTGCCTCCCCTCTCAGAACCTGGTTTTTGGAAAGTGGGCTGGCAGGTACTGTGTTGCACCTCAGGGGTGTACTTGGCACTCCCCCCTTTTAGAAAAGGGGAGTGGGTTTTGTATATGTTGTTTTTTGTAGTTATGTTTGTTCACTACCTGGTTATTGTTTTGGGGTTCTCGACTTGAGTCTTTTGGGACCCACAAAAATTGGTTGCCTGCTGGCTAGTTTATTTACAATTTCCACTAGTTAGTATTAGCTCGTAAGAATCTGACGGTTACACTCTGAAGTGCAGCAGACAGAGGTTTGAACCGAGCTCGAGCCCAACGTTTTATGCTCTGGCATACAGTTAACTCTTTCCTCTCTGGAGCAGTTCAAGTGCTGGGGCTAACTGCATATGTTAGAATACAGCAAGACTCCATTAGAAGAAACACAATTACTAAGGTGAGTAATTTTTTCTTCTGCCCCAATGCACTGACTCCCTTAGTCAGATGCAGTCCACTGAATTTAAAGAACTTTCACTCCCAAAACTGTTGCCTGTTACCTACAAATGTGTGTCCTTTTTCATGGCACCAGCCCTTGAGACACATGTTTAGCTCCCCTATCTCCTATTCTCTGACCTTCTGACCATCTGCCCCCCTATCCCTGACCAGCAGGATCTCAGAGAAGGAGATGCTGGACGAAATGGATGACAGTTTGTCTCCCATCCTGGTCAAGTGTTCCTTGGCCTCCACAACTGACCAGCTGGTGTGACTGTGAGTCCCTATGTGTACCAGGACATCCATGTTTTCTCCAGCTTCCTGCATGATTTTAGCAATGTGGTCTATGTCTCTCCACGCTAATGTACCTGGGAGACGTCTGATAATTACTCCTGGCCGGAGGTAGGTATCAACTCCCCGAATCATGGAGTCTCCTATGATCAGAAGTGTTTTGAAAATCCATTTTGCCTTTTTTGTTCTGGGCGAGTTTTGTAGCTCTAGCTCCTGTGCTGCAGTGTCCTGCTCTGCAGTGTCCTCTGCCCCTTTGTCTGATTTCGGAGATAGAGGCAGATACCTGTTTGTAGTTTTTATATGGTTTGTGGAGGTGATACACTGCTGAGCACTGAGTGATGGGGCACCCATTTGCCCCTCCTAACCACCTGCCAACCACCCGGACCAACTACCCTCTGTGGTCGAGGTGCTTCAGTTGGATGCTGGGGAAATGATGGGCGGTTCTTGTAATATATTTCCTCGTGAATATGCGACTTGCTGACTCCCTTCTCAATTTTAGCAGTACTCTCAGCAAAAGTGGGAAAAAGACAGTAAGAAACTTCCCTGACAAATTGATGACAAGAGCATCTTCTGAGACTGATGGGGGTCTGCAAGAGAATAGTGGCAGCTGGTTGTTTTCCCAGGATGTGAAAGGTCTATTTGTGACGTACCCACACTGTGAACACTGTCACCAGTACTTGCTGGTTCAGGGTCCATTCGTGATTTCCCTGGCTGACTCTGCTAAGGGAATCTGCCAGCACCTCATCCTTCCTTGGCAGGTGTACTGCTGAGAGCTGGACATCCAAGGAGTATGCTAGGTTCCAGATCTTCATTGCTTCTGTGCACAGTTTTGAAGATCTTGTTCCTCCCTGTTTGTTTATACAATACATAAGAAAAAATGACTCACCACAGTAATCTTCTTTCTTCCATGGGGTCCTTTAGCATCAGTAACTTTTTTGCACTTAGCTGGCTAGGTGCAATTGCCCCGGAGGTGTGTCTTTAAGAGAGATTTAACAAGTGTAGGACCAAGACAATCAAAAGACAGGATAGGGTGTGAAATGAGTGAGAGCTGTTGACGGCTTCAGAATTTTTTTCAAGGAAAAATGAGGGCAAATACCCCAAAAAAGAATTAACGGGATTCTAAAAACATGCAAATGTCCAAAAGTGGAAATAGAAACAACAGCAATACCAGGTAAAAACTCATCAATAAGAAACGCCAAATTTCGTAAAAGGCGATGTAAGAGCCCTTCTCCAACAGGTGAACCGGGGAGGAAGAGTTGGAGCTTACTGATGCTACCCACATTCTAAATCGCTCCCTCTGTCAAGGGAAATTCCCTACCCACTGGAAATCGGCCTACATCACGCCTATCCATAAAAGCGGTGACCGCATATCCACAAACTACCACCGCCCCATCTCCATCCTACCCCCTTTGTCTAAGGCTCTAGAACGCATAGTCGCCGACCAACTCACTGAACACCTAAACAAATATAACCTACTAACCAGACAGCAACATGGCTTTCGTCTTGGCCATAGCACCACTACTGCCCTCCTCGAATTCACCTCCCATGTCCACTCAGCCCTAGACCAGGGCCACCTCACTGGCGCCATCTTCGTGGACCTATCCAAAGCATTCGACACAGTAAATCATGCCCTCTTACTGAACACCTTGGCCTACACGGGATTCTCAAATGACACACTAAACTGGTTCACCAACTATCTTTCCAATAGAATGCAGATAGTCAAGGTAGGCCCTGTCCTATCACCACGCCTCCCAATCCGCTCCGGTGTCCCACAGGGCTTCATACTCGGCCCCCTACTTTTCAGCATGTACCTCAACTCCCTCCCATACTCATGCCCTGAAAATCTGCTCCTTTATGCAGATGATGCAGTCTTGTTCGCCTCCAACCCGGCCCCCTCATACTCCACCAATCTCTCCAGCACTCTTTCCGTAAAATCGAAGACTGGCTCAACACCCAGCGCCTTATTATCAACTATAATAAGACCAAAGTCATGATATTCGCCCACCCACAGAACCCACACAAGAACCTCTGCCCCCAATTTCTCACTGCAAATCAGACCCCCCTAGAACAAGTAAATTGTTACAAATACTTAGGGATCACATTAGACCTCGCCCTCAGTTTTACTCAACATATCCAGCACCTCTCAACTGCCCTTAGCTTCAGACTTGGCGTACTCTACAGGTACAAACACTGCCTCACCCCTGAAGCACTCCAACTCACCATAAACTCCTCGATCCTTTCCCTGCTAGACTACGGCATCCTAATATACAGTGCCTACCCCCCCACTACCTTTAACAGACTCAGGCTCGTGCAAAATAAAGCCTGCCGTCTCATCCTAGGTTGTGATCGTCTCACCCACTCCTGCTCCCTTTACAGCAGCTCAAACCTGCTAAACCTGGACAGCAGAGTCAGATACCACACCTGCCTTATGACGAAAAAGGCATTATTAGGCCTCACCCCTCCCTCCCTAGACCAAATTATCCTCCTAACACCTCCAGGCAAAACAACCCATAGCTCAAGCAAACAACTACTAAGGATACCCCACTGCCGGACCTCCCAACACCAACGTACCTTCAGCTTCAGGGCCCCCACCTGGACAAACTCCCTCCCTAGTCATATAGCTGATGAAACAAGGCTGGGTCCTTATAAATCTAAGTTAAGGGAACACCTTCAGACCTCATACCAATGTGACTGCCCTTGACAATGTTTCTGAATATCTGTTAGCCATCTACTAACTTACCTATGTAACTGATTGTGAATGTTATCTGTTATGTGCTGAAATCTGTATCTCAAGTCTCGTAACTGTACCATTTTATGTATGAAGTGGAACCTTCGTAAATGAGTCCCTGACTCAAAGGTCTTTCCGAATATTACAATAAATAAAAAAAAGGACCCCATGGAAGAAAGATTACTGCGGTGAGTAATTTTTTCTTCTTACTCCAGGGGTCCTTTAGCATCAGTAACTTTTTTGCAGACTACCAAGCAGTACCAAGTGGAAGGCAGGCAGAGAACCTACTTAGGAAAGAGCCTCTGCAGAACTGCCCTGCCAAATTTGGCATCAGATCTGGTCTGCACATCCAAACTGTAGTGTTTCACAAAGGTGTGCACAGATTTCCAGGTAGCTGCTTTGCAGACATCCAGTAGGGGAATGTCCCTTGCTGCTGCAAGCGAGGCTGCAGTGCCCCTAGTGGAATAGGCCCTGAGCCCCACTGGAGGTTGTTGACCAGCTTTCTCATAGCAGAATCTTAATACAAGAGACCAACCAACAATAAATAGTTCTCTTGGTAGCTGGTCTTCCTCTGCCTACATCCCTGTAGGTGAGGAACAACTGAAGAGCCTCTGGACTGTCTAGTATGCTCTAGGTAGTGAAAGATGGCTCTTTTGACATCCAAGCTGTGGAGCTTTTGCTCGCCAGGAGTGGATGGCTCAGTAAAGAAGACAGGCAGAGTAACAGACTGGTTCAAGTGAAACTCTGAAAACCACCTCTGGCAGAAATTTCCTATTTGTCCGGACCTCAACTTTATCGTTGTGAGGGATGATGTAATTCGGCGCAGTGCACAGGACCTGTAGCTCTGAAATCCTCCTGGCAGATGTAATGGCTACCATAAAGATGGTCTTCCAAGTTACAAACTTCATGTAGGCCGTAGACATAGGCTCGAAAGGTGGATTCATGAGCCCATCTATGCAAAGGTTCAGACTTCAAGGAGGAACAAGCTCCCTGGTTGGAGGCTGGAGGTGCAAGAGGCCTTTGAAAAACTGTTTACAAATGTTGTGGGAAAAAACTGATTTCTTCTTTCCCACCGAAAGGCAGGCGGAAATTACCGCCAGGTGTAGCTTGAGTGAAGATGGTTTCAAGCCTGACGCCTGTAAGTGTACCAGGTAGTCTAGCAGCTGAGGGCCTGAAGGAGATAGGGGTTTGACCTTTTCACTTCTGCACCAGAGGGAAAACCTTTTCCATTTGGCTGCATAAGTCTTCTTAGTGTTCGGTTTTTAAGCCATCCTCAGTATCTTAAGAACCTGTTCAGAGTACTGTGAGGATGGAAACTCTAACTCCTCAAGAACCAGGCTCTGAGGTGAAGAGAGTGTATGTCTGGGTACTGCACTCCCGTTTGCGGAAGGGTCAGCAGGGAGCAAGTCAGGGACAGGCGAATGGGCCTGTTGCAGGACACTGAGAGAAGGAGAGGATACCAGGCTTGCCTGGGCCAGTACAGAGCCACTAGGATCATGGATGCAGGCTGCTGCCCGAGTTTCAGCAAAACCCTGAATATCAGGGGAAAGGGAGGAAATGCGTATAGGAACCTCCCTGACCAGTCCAGGATCAGGACACACAGAGGAAGTGTTCCCGGAACTGGGGGCCTATAACAGTACCGAGGAAGCTGAAAATTGAGAGGTAAGGCAAACAGATCCACGTCTGGTGTGCCCCACTGCCTGAACACTGCGGCTAGTACTTACTTGTTCAGTGTCCATTCACTCTGACCTTGACTGATGTGGCTTAGAGCATCCACCAGAGTACTGAGTTTGCCTGGGAGGTGAATAGCTGAGAGGCTGACTCCCAGGGAGAAAGCTAGAGACCAGAGCTTCAGAACTTCCAAACAGAGTATTCCTGATCTGGTACCACCCTGCTTGTTTATGTAGAACATTGCAGTGGTGCTGTCCATTAAAATTTGAACCGTCTGCCTTTCTATGCTGGGAGCGAAAGCTTTGAGAGCTAGTCAGACTGCTCTGAGTTCCAAAAGACTTACGTGCAACTGTGACACTTCGGGAGTCCAGTTGCCGTTTACTGAGGCACTGTCCAGATGAGCTCCCCAGCCTAACAGGGAGGCATCTTTGCTGATCATCTTTGTGGGAAGAGGATCTTGAAAGGGAACCCCTGCCTGCAAATTTGCAGGGTCCTTCTACCACAGCAAGTTTTGGAGGAACTGCTCCTACACCTGTATTAACTTTGAAAATGTGTTGCTTCTCTGAGACCAGTGAGCTCTGAGGTAGGCTTGCAGGAGTCTCATCCTGTACCTGACCCCTGGGACTACTGCAGTCATACAGGCCATATGTCCCAGAAGTTTGAGGAAATGTCTGGCTGATCTTGGCTGTCCCCGGGTGAAAGAATCTGCCACTGAGAGGAAACTCTAAATTATTTCCAGTGGGAGGAAAGCATATCCCATCTGAGTGTCCAGCTGGGCCCCTATGAAGGTGAGCAGCTGGGTGGGTTGAGGGTGAGATTTCTTGAGATTTACCAGGAAGCTCAGAGACTCCACAGTGCATTCTGTGAGGGAAAGAGGTTCCTTGACTTGGCAGGGAGACTTTGCTACTATGAGCCAGGCATCCAAATAGGGGCAGAGAGCGACATCCAGTCTCCTGAGATGTGCTGCTACCACTACGAGACATTTGGTAAAGACTCTTGGGGCCAAGGACAGACCAAAGGGCATTGCAGTGAACTGATAGTGACCCGAAGGAAGTTTGAACCTGAGAAACTTCCTGTGAGATCTCCTTATGGGTATGTGGAAGTAGGCGTCCTTTAAGTCGAGGGAGGCTAGCCAGTCGCCCTGCTGTAAGGACTGTATGACCAGTGACGGAGTGTATTTTTTCAGATGTTTGTTTAAATATCTGAGATCTAAGATAGGTCGCCACTCCCCAGTTTTCTTTTGTGTCAGAAAATACCTGGAGTAGAGGACCTTGCCCTTCTCGTGGGTGGGGACCCTCTCCACTGCTCGTAAAGCCAGAAGGTTTTGTACCTCCATTTCCAACAACGCTATCTGCGATGGTGACAGAGGTCTTGACACCTGGGTACGCTTGAGGTCTGGCAGCTGCTTGAACTTGTAATAACAGACCCTTCTCCACTATCTCCAGCACTCACTTGTCCAACGTGATGCGGGACCAGTGCTGAAGATAGTGAGAGAGTCTGCCTCCAACCGGAAACAGGGAGGCGACCTGGACACTCACATCAAGACTTAGATAGAAGCAGATGGCTGGGTAGAGGTGGCTCTTCTTTGGCCCCTTCTGCCCCTGACTCTGAAAGACCCCCTGTACTGGCTAAAGTCAGATTGGGGATAGGGATTGTAAGGCCTAGGAAAAAAACTTCTGCCCCTACCGCCCCTGGGACGGGATCTCTGAGGGATGGAGGGTTTAGGCTTGGATGAATGACTCTGCCAGGAGGCCTTGTACTCATCAACCTTTTTCATGTAGTCAGTGGTTCTGTAATCAAACAACATATTTTGATCACAGGGAAAATCCATGGCCTTGTTCTGAGTGTCTGTGGTCAGACTGGTTGTTTCTAAGCCAGGTGAGGCGTCTCAGAGAGATGGCATGGGCCATCGCTCTAGAGGCTGCATCATTATTGTCATCTGCCATGTGGAATTGGTACAGTAGTGCAGCTTCCAAGGCAGTTTTGACGTATCCACCAGCTCCTGCACCATAGAATCTAATCCGTTGTGGCTTATAGCCTGGACAGATTTCCAAAGGGCTTTCTGATATTTGGCTGTGAATACCATGTAAGAAGAAAGCCTGAGAAGCAGGGAAGCTGTGGCATACATTTTCTTTGCTATAAAGTCAATTTTCTTGGAATCCTTGTCAGGGGGAGAGGGCGACAAGGAGACTCCAACTTTCTCACAAGCTGCCTGCTGCACAATACTCTCATGGCTAAGGTGTGCTGACAAGAACTCTGTACCATTTTTAGACAATTTATATTTTCTCTCAAGCCGCTTAACCCCTAGTACTGAAGTGCGGTGTTGAAGCACCTTCATGGTATTTTTTCTAAATGCATTATAGATAGGGACGACCAGGGTCTTTGAGGATGAAAGACCCTTCGTCTCCCTATAATCTTCATCTTCATCAACATCCTGGTTGGGTTCCTGCATAGGGAGGTCCAGGGTATCCAGCATATTTTGTATAAATGTAAACATAGAGGAAGGATCCTCGTGGTCACCCGGAGGAACCCCAAGGTGAGGGTCCGGGGACTCCTGGGGCTCAAGGCCCTCAAAATCCATGTTGTGGCATCATAAAACTGATCATCATCTGCGTCACCCTCACAGTCTACAGAACAGAGAACTGTGGAAGAGTGCTTGCCAGCCCCAGTAAATTGAGAACCCATCTTTTGAAGGGTCTGAAACAGTTGCCATGCTTTTCCCATATCTTGCACTGACGGAAGAACCTGCGCAGTTTGTGTTTTGTTTTTTCTGTATGCTTTAAGCTGCCTGTTGTCTCACTGTTGGCTTTCCCAGGAGCAATGGAAGCATATCTGTGTTGACAGAGTTTCTTTTTTGCCACTTCAGAGGCTTGATCAAGCTTCCTTTTTTCGCCACTCTTATTATTTTTCAATTTGTGAGGAACTTCATCTTTGGAAGCTCTATTTTTTTAACTGGGATCTAGAGGGTTCCTCAGCACCTCTGCTTTTGGTATTAGTACTTTTGAATGGCCCCTCGTCGGAAGCCTTTGATTTATCCACAGCCATAATTCTCAAAGGTTTGTCTGCTATGTTTGCCAGTTTAAGCAAAGCAAACCAGTTCTGGACCTACAAACTGAGTGCAGGTTTCTGTGAAAATGCCACAGCCAGTCCTGCCCCAGTTAATAAACTCTGTCTATTACCAGTACCTTTTTTTTTGGTTGTAAAACTGGGATCTATAACAGTGCCAATCTTAATAGAAAGCCAGTAACACTCAACTGCATACAGGTGGCTGCTGGACCCTTACGGACAGTCCTGACACAGATGATACCAAGGTCCAGTAAAAAACAAAAAGGTTCTCATAATTGACAATCTAGAGAGAACCCCCCAGGCACTGTTTAAGTTTGAAATCTATGCAGGTGCTCGAGGTAAACCCCGCGAGGTCTGAGGTAACAATCAAGGCAACTGTCCCTAAAATCGACTGTTCTCACAAGAATTTAGCCAAAAATGAAGGAAACTGTAGAAAATAAACACCCGCGATAAAATTAGGCTTTGAAGTAAATAGTCGCAGTAAAAATAAAGTCTAAATAGTGCCGCTGCGTTAAAAATAAAAAATTTGAGCAGCGCTAATGAAAAAGTAAAATGTTTCACTCAGTACACTAAAGGAAATAATTTATGAGAAAAACTTTACCCAGACAAGCACTAGGAGGCTATCAACAAGGAAAGTTGGGAGACACCTCAGAGGCAATATTGCTCAGTCCAGAGGACAAAAAATTCTGAAGCAGTCAACAGCTCTCACTCAGTTCACACCCCCTCCTGTCTTTTGATTGGCTTGGCCCTACGCTCATTAAATCTCTCTTAAAGGCACACCTCCGGGGCAACTGCACCTAGCCAGCTAAGTGCAAAAAAGTTACTGTTGCTAAAGGACTCCTGGGGTAAGAATTATGGTGTTGTCTGTCCTGATCTGGGAGGAAAAGCCCTGCATTGCCAAGTACACTGTCCTGAGCTCCAGGAGATTTGTGTGTTCTGCAGTCACCAGTGTGCTCCATGTACCATTTACAGTGAGGTCCTCCATGTGGGGGTGCCCCAGCTCAGAAGGAAGGAATCTGTAGGTGACTGCTGAAAGAAGAGAACACCCTCTCTGAGGTTGCATTCTTCCTCCTACCACTCCGGAGCCCTTAGTAGACACCTTGTGACAGGCACTAGTTCTGAAAGTGGATCTCACTTCTGGGACTAATGGCTTCCCTAGGTGGTACTGGATAGCTCTCATTTGGAACCTGGCACCACTGTAGTGGATGATGCCATCTGCCCTAGCAAATGCAGAAAATCCCTTGCAGGTCTGGACTGACAAGCCTTGAAGGCTTTTGCAGCTGTGATTAGCTTTGCTAACCTTTTCTGAGGAAGAAATACCTTCCCTTGTAGGATATATAGCTCTTGACCTATAAATTCCAAAACTTGAACTGGTTCTGTCTGTGACTTTTAAACATTCATAAGGAAGCCCAGGTCCTCCAAGGTGCCTTGGGTCAGAAGGAAGGACTTGGCCTATTGGTGTGATTTTCCTGTGACAAGCCAGTCATCCAGATAGGGAAAAACCACCACCTCTTGCCTCCTCAAATGTGCTGCCACTACAATTAGGCACTTTGTGAGCACGCCTGGTGCTAAAGATAGACCGAAGGGAAGTGCTGTGAACTGGTAGTGGCAATTCCCTACCATGAATCTGAGGTACTTTCTGTGGCTGGGCCTGACTGGTAAGTGAAAGTGGGCATCTTTCAGATCCAGTGACCTCAGCCAATCTTCTTTTTGCAGTGATGGAATCACTGATCCAGTTGTTACCATCTTGATTTTTTTCCTTCTTAAGTGTTTGTTCACATATCTCAGGTCTAAAATAGGACACCACTCCCTATTTTTCTTGTGGGCCAGGAAGTATCTTGAATAAAGTCCCTTTCCAAACAGTAAGGGAGGAACGTTTTACACTGCATCTGCTTGCAATAATTTTCTTAACTCTGTCTCCAGAAAGAGTCTTTCTGTTGGATCGTGAGGATAGAAGATTTTGTGACTGCAGTTTGGGGAATCTTTGAACTGCAGGGACAGACCCTGACTCACTATTTGCAAGACCAACTTGTCTGTGTATATTTTTTCCCCACACCTGAGAAGCGTGAGTGTCCCCCAGCGGCAATGGTTGGTTGGCCTGTGCAAGTTGTCAGGGGTTTTGCTTTCCTTGGGCTTTAAGAGCTGGCACTGCATCTGCATGCCTGGGGACCCTTCTACCCCTATCCTTGAAGAAACACTTCTGTTGGGGGTATTCGTAAGTAATGTAAGCACAGGTGGAGTAGCCCCATCCCTTCTAGATAGGCCTGTAGGAAGTGGAGGCCTCTTCCTTCTCAGTGTTGCTCTTGTAGGTGAACTTGTATTCATCCACCTTCTACTACTACTTACTAGTGGTTTACCACAGGGTTCAGTACTGGGTCCTGTCCTTTCTAATGTCGTTATAAGTGACACTGAAGAGGGACTAGAAGGAAAGAAAAAATTACTCACCATAGTAATGTTTCTTCTAATGGAGACTTGCTGTATTCTGACAACATGCAGTTAGCCCCAGCACTTGAACTGCCCCAGAGAGGAAAGAGTTAACTCTATGCAGAAGCACAGAACATTGAGCTCGAGCTCGGTTTCCAAACCTCTGTCTCCAGTACTTACCAGTGTAACCATCAGATTCTTACAAGCAAAGTACTAAACTATAGAAATTGTTTATTATTATATAGCCAAAATGCAACAATTTGGGTCCCAAAAGGACTCAAGCCGAGAACCCAAGAAAAAATGGTAGTGACAATATAATATATATATATATTGAACATAACAACAGTAACAATAAAACAACTACCCCACCCTTAAGAGGGAGGATACAAGCTACACCCCTGAGATGCAACACTGTACCTGCCAGCCCACTTCCCAAAACTAGGTTCTGAGAGGGGAGGCAGGGAGGGAGGTCAGAATACAGCAAGACTCCATTACAAGAAACAACATTACTATGGTGAATAATTTTTTTCTTCAAACAACATGAAGTCTTGCTGTATTCTGACAACATGCAGACTACCAAGCAGTTCCCCCCAAGGAGGAGGGAATGCAGAACCTACTTTGGGAACAGGCTCTGCAGTACTGCTGTGCCAAACCTAGCACCACTCCTAGCCTGGATGTCCAGAAAGTAATGCTTGGTGAATGTATGGACTCTTTTCCAGGTGGCTGCTTTACAGATTTCTAGCAAGGATATATCTCGGGCCGCAACCAGAGTAGCAGCTGTACCCCTAGTCGACTGAGCCCTCAGGCCTGGAGGGGGGTGCTTTACCCAATTCGTCATAGCAGCATTGTATACAAGAGACAATCCACCTGGCAATAGTTCTTTTAGTAGCAGGTTTACCTTTCCACACTTCACCATAAGTGAGAAATAATTGAAGACAGTCATTTCTATGTGCCTTAGTATGCTCTATGTAGTAGCTAAGAGCCATTTTAACAACCAAACTGTGTAATCTTCTTTCCCCAGAAGAAGAATGGTCAGTGAAAAAACACAGGAAGAGACACAGACTGGTTCAGATGAAAATCTGATACCACTTTGAGTAAGAACCTCCTACTGGTTCTTAGGACCACCTTATCCCTATGGAAGGAGATGAAGTCAAGTTCGGTTGACAGGGCCTGTAATTCACTAATCCGTCTGGCAGAAGTAATAGCTACGAGGAACACAGTTTTCCAGGTCAAGTACTTCAGTTCTGCCGAAGCCAGAGGTTCAAAGGGTGGCTGCATAAGCTGGGCAATGCAGACATTAAGATCCCAAGCCGGAGTAGGCTCTCGAAAGGGAGGGTTAATATGAACCAGACCTTTGAAAAACTTACTGAAAACAGGATGAGATGCCAGGGAAGAGCCCTTCCCTGCTGAAAGGAATGCAGAGACAGCTGCTAGGTGAATCTTCAGAGTTGCAGGCCTAAGGCCTAGACCATTAAGATGAACCAGATAATCTAAGGCTGTAGCAATGTCTGCAGAATCAGGCACAATGCTCTTCTGAGAACACCAAATGCTGAATCTTTTCCATTTGGAATTATAAGTTTTTCTAAATATCCAGGACTCCCTGAGAAAGACGCAGGCCTGCATATTCTAACTCTTCAAGAGACAGGCCTTGAAGTTGAGAGACTGGAGATTGGGGTACCAGATCCTCCCCAAGAGGAGGTTAGGAGATTGCATCTCTTGGGAAGAGACAGGGGACATGACACTGCCAGAGATAGCAGCAGAGGATACCAAGGCTGTCTGGCACAATCTGGAGCCACCAGTATCACTGTGCAGGGTTGAGATCTTGTTTTGATCAGGACTCTGAACAACAGAGTAATGGGAAGGAAGGCATACAGAAACCTGCCCTTGAAATCCAGAATGAGAGCATCCAGAGGAAATGTCCACAGGACTGGAGGTCTGCAACAAAACAGAGGAAGTTGGTGATTGTCCCGGAGCTGCAAAGAGATACATCTCTGGAGTGCCCCATCTGGAGAAGATTACCTGTACTATGGGAAGGTCCAGGGACCATTCGTGATGCCCCTCAGAGATTCTGCTCAGAGCATCTGCTAGTACATTGTCCTTTCCTGGAAGGTGAACTGCTGCCAGGGAAGACTGAAGAGAATAGACTAGAGACCACATATTCACGGCTTCTCTGCATAAGGCCGTGGACCGAGTGCCACCTGCTTGCTGATGTATCACACTGTGGTGGTGTTGTCTGTCCTGACTTGGACCACCTTGCCCCTGACTGACTCCGAGGAGACCGGAAGAAAAAATTACTCACCTTAGTAATGTTGTTTCTTCTAATGGAGTCTTGCTATATTATGACATATGCAGTGAGTCCCAACCTTCGAACTGCTCCGGAGGTGAAAGAGCTAACTTTCCATGCCAGGCATGGAACATTGAGCACGAGCTCGGTTGAAAACTCTGTCTGTTGTTCTTCAAACTCAAACTGTCAGATCTTTATGAGCAAAACTCACTAAGGTTCTGTGTGGAAGCTGTAAACCTACACTAGCCAACTGGCTACTAAATATAAGAACACATTTTTGGTCCAAAAACAAAGACTCAAGTCAGGGGATCCAAAAATGAAAACACAACACCAATCACCCCAAAAGGGAGGGTGAAAAACAAGGTGGGCATCTACTAAGTGCTACACTGCACTGCCCACCCACATCCCAAAAGCAAAGGTTCTGAGAGGGCAGGCAGGGGGGTTCATAATATAGCAAGACTCCATTAGAAGAAACAACATTACTAAGGTGAGTAATTTTTCTTCAAACAACATGAAGTCTTGCTATATTATGACATATGCAGAACTACACAGCAGTACTTCATGGAGGAGGGACAGAACCTACTTAGGAAATAGGCTCTGAAGACAGCTGTAAAGCAATCGGGCATCACTCCTAGCCTGGATGTCCACGGAGTAATGCTTGGTAAAAGTGTGAACTGTTTTCCAGGTAGCTGCTTGACATATCTCTTGATAGGGATGTCCCTGGCAGCAGCCAGAGAGCAGCTGTACCTCTGGTAGAGTGAGCCCTCAGGCCTGAGGAGGAACCTTACCAGTTTTTCATAGCAAAATTGGATACAAGAGACAATCCACCTGGCAATGGATCTTTTAGTGGCAGGTTTCCCTTTACCAACCTCACCATAAGTGAGGAACAGTTGGAGGGAGTCAAACCTGTGACCCTTGGTACGTTCTATGTAGTAACTAAGGGCTCTTTTGACATCTAAACTGTGCAGTCTCCTCTCGCCAGAGGAGGAATGGTCAGTGAAGTACACAGGGAGAGACATAGATTGATTAAGGTGGAAGTCTGAAACCACCTTAGGCAAGAACTTTTGTTAGTCCTGAGGACCACCTTATCTCTATGAAAGGAGATAAAAATCAGGCTCCACTGACAATGCTTGTAATTCACTTATGCGCCTGGCAGAAGTGATGGCTACCAAAACACAGTTTTCCAAGTCAAGTACTTAAGCTCTTACAAGACAAGGGCTCAAAGGGGTTGCATAAGCTGGGCAATGCAAATATTAAGATCCCAGGCAGGGCAGGGTCCCTGAATGGAGGATTGTGAAGCGAATCCCTTGAAAAACTTGGAGAATACAGGATGAGCTGAAAGAGAAGAGGGTTTACCTGCTGATAAGAAAGCAGACACGGCTGCCAGGTGCACTTTTAGGGTAGCTGGTCTCAGCCCCAAAGTATTCAAATGCACCATATAATCCAGGACTGTGGGTAAGTCAGCAGATTCTGGGAAATATGCTTTGCCAGAGCACCATATGGAAAAATCTCTTCCATTTGGAATTATAAGTAGCCCTGGTGGAGGCTTCTAGAAGCCTTCAAGATATCCAATACACCTTGGGAGAGGTGTGAGTCAGTAAACTCTAACTCTTCAAGAGCCAGGCCTTGAGATTGAGAGATTTGAGGTTGGTGCCAAACTCTCCCCTGAGCACAGGTTAACAGGTTGTGATTCCTGGGAAGACACAGGGGAAGGTGGACTGCTAGAGACATGAGGAGTGGGTACCAGGGCGTCTCTGGCCCAATCTGGAGCAATCAGGATCATCTTGCAGGTTGAGATCTGATTTGACTAGCACCCTTGAACAGAAGAGGGAAGGGGGGAAAAGCATAGAGAAACTTCCCTTCCCAACTGAGAAGGAAGGCATCCAGAGGGACTGAGCCTAACACTGGGGGCCTGAAGCAAGGAAGTCGGTGATTGTCTGGGGCTGCAAAAAGATCTATCTGTGGGTGCCCCATCTGGCAAATATTACCTCCAGTACTAGGGGATCCAGTGACCATTCATGATGGCCCTGGAATCCTGCTGAGAGCATCTGCCAGGACATTGTCCTTGCCTGGGAGGTGAACTGCAATAAGGAAGGTGTTTAGAGAGTAAGCCAGAGACCACAACTTCATTGCTTGGGTGCACAAGGCACGGAGACCGAGTGCCCTTGTTTGTTGATGTACCACATTGGTGGTATTGTCTGTTCTGACCTGAATAACTTGTTCCAGATAGTTTGGAAAAAAACTTGAAGTGCTAGAAAACTGCTCTGAGTTCAACAGATTGATGTGGAGCAGAGATTCCTGAGGGACCAAAATCCCTGGGTAGTGAGGTCGCCATGTGAGCCTCCACCCCAAGAGGGATGCATCTGTAGTAGGGATTAAGGAGTGAGACTGAGGGGCGAAGGGGACCCCCTGTCTCAGATTGCTCTGGCCCTGCCACCACTGAAGGGCTTGGATCAGGGTTCGAGTCACTGGGATCAATTTGGTTAGAGGTTCTCTCCTTTGAGACCAAAAGGCTTTCAAATTGAACTGGATGTCCCTCATCTGAAATCTTGCTCCCTGCACTACTGCTGTAGAAGCAGCCATGTGCCCCAGGAGCTGCAGAAAATGCCTTGCTGGTCGAGACCTGCAGGGTGAAAGAAGGAGGCCAAAGAGACCAGGGTCCTTGCTCTTTCCAGAGGAAGGAAGGCTCTGGCTTTTTTTGTGTCTGGGTTCTGCACCTATGAGTGAGAAGCTGGACAGGCTCTAGAACTGACTTTGGAAGATTGAGAAGGAAACCTAGAGATGTGAGCAGTTGCTGAGTTACCTGAAGATGTAATTTGACTTGGTCTGGAGACTGGCCTACTATGAGCCAGTCGTCCAGGGTGAGGAAAGATGGCAATCTTTTTCTTCTTAAGTGGGCAATGCTACTGCCAGGCATTTTGTGAATACCCTCGGGCAGAGGTGAGGCTCAAGGGCATTGCTCTGAACTGGTAATGGCCTGAGGGCAGTTCAATCTGAGGTACTTCTCGATGGAGCTCTGATAAGAACATGGAAGTAGGCATCCTTGAGGCCCAGGGAGCTAGCCAGTCCCCTGGCCTTAGAGAGGTAAAATAATTCCCAGAGTCACCATTTTGAATTTTTGGTTTTAAAAGGTGCTTGTTTAGGTATCAGAGATCCAGGATGGGCCGCCATTCTCCTGTCTTTTTTGGGGTAAGGAAGTACCTGGAGTACAACCCTTTGCCCTGGTGTAGCGGTGGAACCCTTTCCACAGCTCTGAGAGCCAGGAGGGTAGAAACTTCTGTCTCTAGGGCAAGTGCCTCTGATGGATTTGCAGGTGGAAAGGATCTGGTTCTCATCTTTGGAAATTTTTGAAGCTGAGAATCAGTCCCTGGCTTACTACTTCCAGGACCCACTTGTCTGATGTTAAAGACTCCAGTCCTGGACAAAGTAAGCCAGCCTGCACCTCACAGGTAGTGAAGAATCGGCCCTGGCCACCCCATCAGGGTGCCTGCTTGGCAGGGGCTTTAGCTGAGGGGTGGAAGCAGGTCTATTGTACCCCGTCCTGCCTTTCCTCTAAAGAACCCCTCTGCGATAAGCTGAAGAGGAGGCCTGGGCTTGGTAAAAGGCCTATGAAAAGGTCTGCCCTGCCCCTGGAAGGTTGCCTTTGAGGAGTGGCCTGCCTTCCTTGGCCTGTGCACTCCTATAGGTGGTCCTATACTATCCATTTTCTTCATGTACTTTCTGTCTGCTCCCCGAACAGAGAGTTACCACAACAGGAAAATCCATGGCCTTAGTCTGGGTATCCTGCGACAGGCTAGTACATCTGAGCCAAGCCATCCTGCGTAAGAGCCACAGATGTAGCCATGACTCTTGATGACACATCATTAGAGTCCACTGCAGCATGAAATTGCCTTAGATGCCTCCATAATCATCAGCAGCCACCTGCTCCAGCTCCTTGGCAAGCTGGCCAGGACCTGTTTTGCTAGAGCCATAACAGTATCCCATCTGGATTTCTGGTATCTAGCAACATAAGCCTATAATTTGCCTGTCTGAGTCCCAAGGATGCTGCCATGTACTTGTTTCTTTGCCACGGCATCAATCCTCCTGGAGTCCTTGTCAAGGGGTGTGAAGCCAAGGGAATATTTGCCTTGTCACAGGCTGCAGCCTGCACTACCCAACATGGCTGCATTGTTGTTAGGAACTCCGTATCAGAGCCTGACAATGTACCTCTTGTCCATTCTTTTATCCACAGGAGGTATAGTGAGGAGAGTTTTACTGTCTGTTTCCCAAAAGATTTATGCAAAGGAATAGACAGTCTCCTAGACTCTGGGATATCCATCATTTCTACATAGTCAGGTCTTCTTGATCATCCACAGCTTCCTTCATAGGGAGCTGCAGGGTTTCCTTCACTTTTTTATAAAACATAAAATGAGAGGGACTCAGAAAGCCTGGGGGAGACACTACTGAAGGTCTGTCTGGGGGAGATGTCCGGTTCAATGGGCACATCCAGACTTTCAAACCACATCACTCTCCTCCTCCTTCTTCCCTCCTCCGTTCATAAATTACTCTAAATCATAGTCTTGAACCAGTGGAACCGATCGAACTCGTCACGCTTACCTGATGGTGCGGTTCGTTGGAACCGGGCGACTGGACAATTTTAAACGCTTTTGCTATTTCTTCAGTGGTTGAGGGGAAATTTTGGGTTCATACTTCGCTGATTTTCTAGTCCTTTGTGGAACCGACTCCTCCGGTCGGCTCTCCTTTTGCCCGAGGAAGTCTCCCGCCTGGTCAGAGGGACATCTCCTCCGGTTCGTAACCGAACCGGCTGGCCATCTGGGCCAGCGGACTCTTGGCCTCCCCTTTCCTGAGCCTACCAACTCTCTTATCCAGGGTAGCTGCTGGAAAATTTTTGCAAATCTGGCAGTCTGCATTGAGGTGGTCAAACCCCAGACAATAAACACAGGTGGTGTGGGGGTCAGCCTTGGCAAAGGCTTCCCCACAAACACTGCAGTGTTGAAACCCAGTGGGCCCGGTTTTTCTTTTGGGTTTCTCAGACATAGTGCCAGCCTAACCAAAACTTGCCAGTTTATAGCAATCCGCCAAGCAAGACTCTCTTATCGGTTCCCAACCGTGTCACGGGTCGTGGAAAAAAAACGTAATGAAATCCGTCTTTTTAGAACCGATAAGAACCGGGAACCGCACTCTAAAAGACAGATTAATGTATTTACAACAACCTGATCGGTTCAAACCGAACCGATAATACCGTTTACAAGTTCCACACAGAAAGTAAATGTAAAACCTATCTAGTACTTACAATACCACAGACAGAGCTTGAACCAACCGTTGTGAGTTTAAATTGTTAAAAACACGAAAATTAATACTTTAACCGACAAAATGAACCGAGCAGAAGGAGAAATCTCCGGAGCGACTGTTCAGTGAGGCGGAGTAAAGAATCTGACAGTTTGAGTTTGAAGAACAACAGACAGTTTTCTCAACCAACCTCGTGCTCAAAGTTCCATGCCTGGCATGGAAAGTTAACTCTTTCACCTCCGGAGCAGTTCGAAGGTTGGGACTCACTGCATATGTCATAATATAGCAAGACTTCATGTTGTTTGAAGGGCTAGAAAAACTGCCCTGAGTTCCAGGAGATTTCTATGAAGGAGAGACTCTTGTAGAGACCAGAACCCCTGAGCCGTAAATGCTCCCAAATGGGCTCCCCAACCTAGGAGAGAAGCATCTGTAGTTAGGACTGAGGGGACTTGAGAGAGAAGTGGAACTTCTTGTCTGAGGTTGTCCTGGTCCAGCCACCACTGGAAAGCTTGGACCAGAGTCTGAGTCACTGGAATCAATTTGGTGAGAGAGTCTTTTCTGAGACCAAAAGGACCTTAGGTGGAACTGAATGTCCCTCATCTGAAACCTGGCTCCTTGCACCACTGCAGTGGAAGCTGCCATGTGGCCCAGGAGTTGAAGAAACTGCCTTGCTGGACGAGAGACCAGAAGCTGAAAAGAGGAAGTAAGATCTGTTAGGGCCTTTACCCTTGTCAGAGGAAGGAAGGCCTTTGCTTGGATAGCATCCAATTCTATCCCTATGAAAGTAAGAAGTTGTACTGCTTCAAGAATAGACTTTGGGAGACTGAGAAAAAAACCCAGAGAACTGAGCAAGTCTTGAGTGATTTGTAGAGCTGACTTGACCTGATCGGATGACTGACCTACAATTAGCCAGTCATCCAGATATGGGAAAATGGAAATACTCTGCCTTTTGAGGAAGGCAACTACTACTGCAAGGCACTTTGTGAATACCCTTGGAGCTGATGTTAGGCCGAATGGCATGGCTCTGAACTGATAGTGGCCTGAAGGCAACTCGAACCTGAGGTACTTTCTGTGGGAGCACCTGATAGGAATATGGAAATAGGCATCCTTGAGTTCCAGGGATGCAAGCCAATCCCCTGGCCTTACAGAGGGAAGAATTATTCCCAGAGTCACCATTTTGAATTTTGGTTTTGATGTGTGTTTGTTCAAATACCTGAGGTCTAAGATGGGTGGCCACTCCCCTGTCTGTTTTGGGATAAGGAAGTACCTGGAGTACAGGCCTTTGCCCCTGTGCTGAGTAGGAACTTTCTCTATGGCTCTGACAGCCAGAAGAGGTGAAACATCTACCTCTAGGGCAAGGGCCTCTGAGATGGATGCAGGTGGGAAAGACCTGGCCCTCAGTTTTGGGAACCTTTTGAAGCTGAGGGCCAGTCCCTGACTTACTACCTCCAAGACCCACCTGTCTGAGGTAACAGACTTCCAGGCCTGGAAGTAGTAAGCCAGCCTGCCTCCTATTGGAATGGGGGAGTGGACGCTTGCTGACACATCAGGGTGTCTGCTTGGCAGGAGCCTTGGACTGGAGGATGCAGCCCTGCTCATCCCCCTCCTGCCCCTCCCTCGAAAGAACCCCCTCTGTGGGAAGGAAGAGGAAGCCTGAGCTTGACAGAAAGGCCTGTGGAAAGGCCTGCCCCTGCCCCTAGACTGCTGCTTCTGAGGAGTGGCTTGCCTCTCTTTAGCCTGTGCACTCCTGTAGGTGGTCCTGAACTCGTCCATTTTCTTCTTGTAAGCCTCTGTCTGCTCCCCAAACAGAGAGTTACCCACTACAGGGAAATCCACAGCCTTGGCCTGGGTATCCTGCGAAAGGCTAGTACATCTGAGCCAAGCATGTCTCCTGAGAGACACACGTGTAGCCATGACTCTTGATGCCACATCATTGGAGTCCACAGCAACATGAAATTGCACTTTGGATGCCTCAGTTCCATCAGCAGTCACCTCCTCCAGCTCTTTGGCTAGCTGGGAGGAGGCCTGTTTAGCCAGTTACAGAACCATATCCCACCTGGACTTCTGGTACATGGCTGTGTAGGCCATATAGTTAGCCTGCCTGAGTCCCAAAAAATATTCCAAATACTGTTTTTTGGCCATGACATCGACCTTCCTGGAATTTTTGTCTGGGGGGATGTGAAGCCAAAGGAATCTTAGCACCATTACAGGCTGCAGCCTGCACTACCCCAACATGACTGTAGTGACTGTATAAAAGCTACGTACCTGAGCCTGATAACATATACCTCCTGTCCATTCTCTTATCCACAGGAGGTAAAGAGCAGGTGTTTGTAAAGTACAGTTACGTAAGAACTTACCATAACAGTAGATCTTCGAGAGAAGCTCTTGCAGTAGGTAATTACATATAGGACTGACATCGGCAGGTGGCGGGACCCAACAGAAACATTTCTAGCTAGCAGTCCCTGGTGAGGGACCGCCCCAACGTCAGGTGACCGGCATCAGGAGACGTCAGTATAAAGGGGCGGTCCCTCACGCCCGCCTTCCAGTTCTTTCCCGCTAAGGGCCAACAAAGGCCGGACGAGACAGAAGCGGATATTTTCTTGAAGAGAAAAGGAGCTAAAAAAGCTTAGGGGGATGGAGGGCAGGAAGGTATTACCTACCTACTGCAAGAGCCTCTCTCAAAGATCTACTGTTACGTTAAGTTCTTACGTAACTGTACTATCTTACTTCAAGAGGGCTCTTGCAGTTGGTAATTACATATAGGACTGAGTCCCAAGCAGTCTGGAACAAGGAGATGCACACGGGAGGAGGAAAGCTACCCAGAGTAGATCCTCTAGCTGAGAAGGCCTTAAGAAAGTAGGCCTTGCAGTACAGCCAGCCCGAAGCCCGCTCTACGGCGAAAGGCAATATCCAAACTGTAACGTTTCGTAAAGGTATGGATGGAGGTCCAGGTGGCAGCAGCACAGATGTCTGCCGCTGACACATTCTTGAAACAAGCTGCTGAGGCAGTGACTCCTCTGGTGGAGTGGCCTCTGACTTGACCCGGGAGGGTCTTGTTGTACTTGTCATAACAGAAAGTGATGCAATGAGCCAACCATTTGGATAGGCATTGCTTAGAAATAGTATCGCCTTCCCTTTTCGGAGCAAAAGAGACAAAGAGTTGATCTGTCTTTCTGAGATCCTTCGTCCAGTTAGTGTAGTATCTCAGAACAGTGGCGGAGCTAGAGGGAGAGCTGGGGGGGGCGATCACCCCTCCTGGCTGCCCCAGTGTGAGTAGAGGCGCCCCGCCACCATCTTTATTCATTGTTTAGTGCCCATTGTGGAGCCCGTGATTGACTGAATGGCCCCCTCTGGCCCCCAAACCTGGCTCTGTCACTGTCTCAGAATCCGGTGAACGTCCATAGTATGTAACAAATACTCCTCTTGATTGGAGTACTGCGTAAAAAAAGGCGGGTAACTCTATGGACTGGTTCAGAGTAGACTTCATTACCACCTTGGGGAGAAACTTAGGATTGGTACGAAAAGCCACACGTTCCTTGTGGAAAATTAAGTAAGGAATTTTACACATCAGGGCCTGGAGCTCGGAAATCCTCCGAGCAGAGGAAATGGCTACAAGAAAAAGTGTCTTCCAGGAGAGGAACTTCAAGTTCATGGAAGCTGCCGGCTCAAAGGGAGGCAGAGTTTGTTTCTCAAGAACAAAATTCAAATCCCAAGGAGGAGCGGGAACTCGGATAGGAGGTCTCAGGTGGAGAACCCCTCTGAGGAAAGTCTTAGAGACCTCCAGCTGAGCAAATGTTCTGTCTGCAAAGGGAACATGATAGGCCGAAATGGCCACCATGTGGACCTTCAGGGAGGAATGACTAAGACCGAGATCAAAGAGATGGCGCAGGTACTCCAGCAGATGACCAACAGGGCAGGAGAAAGGCCCAACGTCTTTTGAAGCCGCCCAGATTGTGAATCTTTTTCACTTCATGGCACAGGTAGACCTGGTGGAGGGTTTCCTAGCCTCCACCAGAATCTCCGCCACCTGGGGAGAAACTCCAAAGCGGGCCTGGGCTATGTCTGCAGGAGCCATGCATGAAGCTGAAGGGACTTGAGACCTGGATGAACCAGGGTCCCCCGCTCCAGGGTCAACAAACCTTGTGACAGAGGAAGAGGAAGCGGTAGTTCCTCTGAGAATTGTTGTAGAAGAGAGAACCAAACTTGCCTGGGCCAAAAAGGAGCGATCAGAATCATTCGTGCTCCTTCTGACCCTAGTTTCTGCAGGACCCTTGGGATCAAAGGAATTGGGGGAAAGGCATAGACGAATCCGTCCTTCCAATCTAGAGACAAAGCGTCTCTCCAGAAAATGCCTCGTTTTTGAAAGAGCGAGCAGAAGACTGGAAGTTTTGCGTTTTGAGGGGAAGTGAACATTTCTACCTGTGGTGTTCCCCAGCGTAGGAAGATATCGTCTAGGACCCCTTGATCCAGTTCCCACTCGTGGGCCCGGGCAGACGAGTGACTCAGCTTGTCTGCCAAGGTGCTGTCAACTCCAGGAACATGAGTTGCCGTGAGGTGAAGGTTGTGCTGTACTGCTCAGTCCCACACCCTCATTGCTTCCCTGCAAAGAGGGTAGGATCGAGTCCATCCCTGTTTGTTGATGTACCATACCACACACATGTTGTCCGTCTGGATGGCTAGGTGGCCTGGAAGGAGATACAGGTGGAGGGCTTGGAGGGCATACAGGACTGCCCGAAGCTCTAGCACACTGATGTGGAGTGATTGTTCGAACTTGGACCAAGAGCCCTGGGTCCGATGAGGACCGAAATGGGCTCCCCAACCTTCGCCCGAGGCATCTGTAGTCAGAGTCTGGGAGGGAAGGGGAATGAAGAATGAAACCCCTCGAAACAGGTTCTCTCTGACCATCCACCACTGTAAGTCTCGAATCATGGGACAGAGACCAGAACTAGCTGATCCAAGTCGTCCGCCAATTGATCCCATTGGGAGCGAAGCGTCCACTGGGAAACCCTCATGTGGAGTCGAGCGCGAGGAACTGTCTGAATAGCAACCGCCATGAGCCCGAGAAGGCAAAGAACCGACCTTGCAGTGACTCGCCTGTGACCGGACAACCGGCGTACCTGAGTCTGAATAGTGGCCGCCCTGTCCGGCAGCAGGAAGGCCCTGCCTAGGGTCGTGTCCAGGATCTCCCGATAAACTGGAGTCTCTGGGATGGGATCAAATGAGACTTGGAATGGATGATGGTAATACCCAGGCAGGCAAAGACCTGTTGGGTAAGGGAAAGGCAGCGCAGGAGTTCCTCCCTGGACAAGGCCACCAGGAGCCAGTCGTCCAGGTATGGGAAAACCTGCACTCCCCGGGTACGCTGGTAGGCCGCCACCACTGCCAGGCATTTGGTAAACACTCGAGGAGCCGAGGAGAGGCTAAATGGAAGTGCCTTGAACTGGTAGTGGTCCCCTTGGAAAGCAAAACAAAGATATTTGAGGTGGGATGGGCGAATGGAGATATGCAGGTAAGCATCCTGCATATCCAAAGAGCACATCCACTGGCCGGAGCGGAGGAGGGGCAGAAGGCTCTGCGGTGAGAGCATTCTGAACCTCTTGTACTCCACGAACAGGTTCAGGGAACTGAGATCTAGAATAGGTCTTACATCTCCCGTCTTCTTCGGGACCAGGAAGAAATGGGAATAGTAGCTCGTTCCCTGAAGGGAAGGGGGGGGGACAGGTTCTATAGCCTCTTTTAGCAACAGAGCTGAAATCTCTTCCTGGACCAGAAGAAGATGTTCCCAAGAGTACGACGACCTTTGGGGAGGGTGACGAGGTGGTTTCTGAAGAAACTCTATTGAGTGTCCTTCTGCGACTAGTTGGAGCGCCCATGAATCTGTTGTTATCCTCTCCCAGCCCGGAAGGTGGAGGGAGAACCTCCCTCCTACCGGTTCCTCCGGGAAGTCCGAAGGCTGTGGGAGAGGGAAGGAGTCAGGAGGTGTGGGGGCAGCGCCACAGCTGAAGCACCTGCTGCTTTTTTGGGCTGAGGGGGCCCCGAGTTTAGTGGCCCGCTTTCCCAGAGGTTTCGCCTTTGGCCGATTCCGTCTGCGAAAGGGACGGCGCTGCAGTTGATGGGGATGGTACATAGAGTCAACAGACTTTAGTGCCGTCCCCTTCTCCTGCAGATCGGTGATGATGTCCTTGACTTCACCTCCGAAGAGCACCGACCCCCGGAAGAACGCTTCCTGGATAGCAGACTGCACTTCCGGGACCAACCCTGACACGCGGAGCCAAGCATGACGTTGTAAGCCTACGGCAAAAGCTGAGCTCTTTCCAGCAGTGTCCACTGCATTGCAGGTCGCACGAAGGATGTGTCGACTGGCCAAACGTGCAGAGCGGACAAGGTCAGACAGTTCCTGCTTGACCTGAGAGTCCGGCAAGGAGTCTAACTTGGTTTCCACCTCAGAAAGAATTGCTTTCTGGTAGTCCCCCATGTGACCGACATAGTTCAGGGCCCTGATCCCCATCGTGGAAGAAGCAAAAATCTTCTTTCCATACTGGTCCAGAAGGCGAGACTCTTTATCAGGTGGCGACGAGCTAAGGTATTTTGGATTAGCTGACCGGCCGTGAGTGGCGTGAATCATGACCGAGTCAGCTCAAGGGTGGGAATCTAAAAAGTTGACACCCTCTGGAGCCTTTCAAGGAAGAAGGGCTAATGCCGACGGTTGTTTCCAAACAGTGGTAACAAGGTGGGCATGAGGCTCAATCCAGTGTGGCACCAAGGTAGGAGCTGTGATGGGCAGATCCAGATGCTCAGACAGTTTTAGCCGCTGTGGGTCTGGCTCCAAGGACCGCCACTTATGTACTGCCTGGATTTGATGTAAGAGCACCGTGAAAGAAGGATCCTCCTGAGGAGACTTCGGAGGAGTCCTTGGCCTGGCCTCTGAAAGAGATCGAGGCTCGTTGTCCTTCTCAGAGCAGCCGTTGGAGGCATCTGAGGCGTCAGAGGAGGTGGAAGAAACTGAAGAAGAAGAAGACTCCCCCCTTTCCCGGCTAGGGGAAGGAACGGACCACTTGGGAAGACCTCGGGGAAGCGTGTCCTGCCCCTCTCTGGACCCAGAGGGTTTATTCCTGGTTTCTGGAGGAGGGGAAGGAGTATGTTGCCATGGACGTACGGGAACCTGAACCGGCACCGTTGTCGAAAGAAGACTCTCCATCTCTCTGGTGAGCTGAGCCTTGGCCCACCAGGAGGCTAGAGTCTCCTGCAAGTCCACCGGTGGCTGGGGGGGCAGTGGAGGAGGAGGAGGAGGAGGAGGATAAGGGTATGGGTTATACCCATAAGGCGAGTATCCATAACCCGCCGGTGGGAAGCCCGGCGTCGGGTATTGTGGCGTCGGGTACTGCGGCGTCGAGTAGGCCAGCATTGGGTACTGCGGCGTTGGATACTGCGTGCCCAGGTATGACGGCATTGATTATGACGGGGTCGAGAACCCGGGAGCCGGGGGAGCTGCCGGAGCAGACGGCCCCGCTGTAGGCCCCACGGACGGAACTGGAGCAGAAGGCCCAGGGGGTGGAGGGCCTGGCGTCGGGGCAGCATCCAGAGGCAGGATGTCACCCAGGGTCGTCACTACCGGCGTCGGGGCCAGTGTCCGAGGTGCCGACATCGGAAATGTTGTCCGGGGAACCGACATCAGATCAGCAGTGGGTTGATCAGACGGAGGTGGAACCAGGACCTCAGTCTCTCCCGGGGATGGAGGGGAAAAGTCCCCGGGGTCGGGCTGAGGAGACTCAGGGTCCCCGGAGGGCAGCGAAGGCTGCGGGGAGCCGGGAACGACGGATGCTGGAGGGTCAGTCATCGGCTCATCCGCTCTGCGGACGTCAGGTGGACCAACATGCGTCTTACCAGTGGGATGCGGGCGGACGGAGGAGCCGGCGTCTGACTTAACAGATCCTTCGCCAGCGGCAGGCCGCGAGGGAGGGGCAATCTGGCCTGGCAGAAGAGAGGTCGGGCAGCTTACCAACCCTTTCAGAGCGAACGTCGGTGGAGCCGACGTCCGGCTTATCGGAGCCGCCCACGCCGGTAGGCAGGGAAACCACAGCTTGACCAGGGACGGAGGCCTCCAAAAGCCCGGAGGTGCCCAATGGGCCCAAGCGCTGAGCAGACGGGCGGGCCGACGCCTTCAAACCTAGGCGGCCCAAGGAGTATCCCAGGGGACGTTCTCAACACGCGACTCCCGAGGGAGTCACGGTGGAGAGGAGCCCTTGTCCCGGTGTTTTCTTTTGTCCTTCCTCTTCAATGGCCTCTCAGGGGAAGTTGACGCCGGTCAAGTTTTTTGAGTTCCTTTCCATGGAGCTCATCTTCTTTTGAGAATGTGGGCTTCCAGGACTGCTGCCGTCTCCGGGTGGCGCGTGAAACTCAGGCAGTGCTGGCACTTTTCAATTTGATGTTCAGGGCCTGAACAAAAGGCACAGGAATGGCCGTCCTTGTGTGGGAGTTGGGCGCCACGCAGTCGCACTTATTCTGTGCTCGGGTGTAGGGACCATACATCACGGATGACTGATGAATATAGTAGAAAAAGCGTAAAAACTTGATAAAATAACCGACGAAAGGGCCTGACGAGCAGGGAACTTTTCCGTGAGGTGCTGGCATAAGCTAACAGTGGGAAAGAACTGGAAGGCGGGCGTGAGGGACCGCTCCTTTATACCGACGTCTCCTGACGCTGGTCACCTGACGTGGGGGCGGTTCCTCGTCAGGGACTGCTAGCTAGAAATTTTGCCGAGGGGTCCTGCTGCCTGCTGGCGTCAGTCCTTTATGTAATTACCTACTGCAAGAGCCCTCTCAAAGTAAGATCATCTTTTTTGTCTGTTTGCCCAAGGACTTGTGAAGAGGGATAGACAATCTTTTGGACTCTGGGATGTCTATCATCTCTACAAAATCAGGCTCTCCCTCCTCCTCCTCCTCCTCCTCAGCTTCAACCATTTGGAGCTGGAGGGTTTCAGCCACCTTATTGTAAAAAAATAAGTGTGAAGGGAACTCAGAAAGCCTGGGAGGGAAGACATTGGAGGGTCTGTCTGGGGAAATGCCTGGTTCAATGGGCACATCCAGATCTTCAAAGTCGTTATCTTCGTCCTCATCCTCGGGATACTCTTCGTCTCTCTCTCACTCCTCATTGAAAGCATCTGGATCGTAATCCGATGGAGTCGGATCCAACCAAACCGACCGCCTAACCGGCAGTAGATGGAGTCGGACCTCCTTTTGCCCGTGGAAGTATCGCCTAGGTCAGTAGGCACCTCCTCAGGTTGGGCCGCAACCGAACCGGCCTGGCCATCCAGATCTACAGACTTCTCGGCCTCCCTTTCCTTCAGCCTACTCAACCTTTTTTCTGGAGTAGCTTTAGGGAAGTTTCACAAATCTGGCAGTCTGTTTTGAGGTGGTCAAACCCCCAGACAATAAACACAGATGAGGCGGGGGGGGTCAGCCTTGGCAAAGGCCTCCCCACACTCAGAACAGTGTTGAAACCCAGTGAGACCATATTTTTTCCTTGGGTTTCTCAGACATGGCCAACCTAAACAATTACCCTTAAAAGCTTTTTAAGCCAGGTAATAACCAACCGATCGGTTACAAACCATGTTACAGGTTCTGTAAAAGAACGAGAAAAAGTCCAGTTCTTTTGAAACCAATCGGTACCGGAACACCACACTAAATCCCAGAGAAAAGAAAAACAAGCAAAAAGGTCAGTTCCTAACTGGACCAACCGATGAGAAACAGAGTCAAAACAATTTCCACAGAATTTTTAAATAAAAGACAAGCCACCACCTATCTACCACAATACCTTTACCATAGACAGAGGCTGGAAATCCGAAAATAATAAAACGGTCAGGAAAAACTAACACTAATTCAAACTCTACCAAACAGAGCAGAGGAGATATCTCTGGAGCAACTTCACTGTCAGGCAGAATAAAGGATCTCACGGTTACACTGGTAAGTACTGGAGACACAGGTTTGAAAACCAAGCTCGAGCTCAATAGTCTATGCTTCTGCATAGAGTTAACTCTTTCCTCTCCGGGGCAGTTCAGGTGCTGGGGCTAACTGCATATTGTCAGAATACAGCAACACTTCATGTTGCTTGAAAGTATGCCTCTTTGCAGATGACACAAAGATCTGAAACAGAGTTGATACACAAGGTGGGGAGGAAAGGATGAGAAGGGACTTGGCAAGGTTGGAGGAATGGTCAGAAGTATGGCAGCTTGGATTCAATGCAAAGAAGTGCAAAATAATGCACCTGGGAAACAAAAACTCAGGGGAAGAGTACACAATGGAGGGGAGATAGTAACAACAACAAAAATGGAAAGGGACCTGGGGCTACTCATATCAGATGACCTTAAGGTTAGCAAGCAATGTGATAAGGCAGTAGGGAGGGCTGGGAGGATACTGGAATCTATATAGAGAGGCATCACCAGCAGAAAACAGGAAGTTGTTATCCCTCTGTACAGACAGTTGGTGAGACCCCATCTGGAGTACTGCGTCCAGTTCTGGAGACCCCATCTCTGCAAGGACAGAGACAAGATGGAGGCAGTCCAGAGGAGGGCAACTAACATGGTGCAAGGTCTGCAAAAGAAGCCATACAAGGAGAGACTAAAGGAGCTTAATATGAATACCCTTGAGGTACCATGGCCAGCGTAAGATCGGTCCAGAATCCACTATCCTCATCAAGGCTCTCTACTAAGAGGTCCAGACATAACTATGATCAGTCTGCCTACCTTGATGAGCTAAAATACTCGCTGCATTGGCAGAACATTTACCTAGCTAACTCGGTCCACTTGGCATATGACAAAATTATGACTGGGGCATTAAATAAGTATGCCCCTCTTGTAAAAGTTAGGATAAGGAGTAGAACCTGTCGCTGGTTCTCTTTAGAACTCAAAACAGCACTGCTGGACAGGGACAAGTTTTGGAAAAAAGCATGAACAACTAAGGTCCCGATGGATTGGTGTCACTTCAGGAAAGCCAGGAATACATGCACCAAGATGATAAGAGATGCTAAGGCCTCCTTTTTATTGTTCGGAACTGGATTCTGCTACCAGGAGCTCTTCTAAATTTTGAAAGTCCATTAAGGATATGTCTGGACATACCCCGGGGAACTCCCTGCCTGCAAAGATTACCTCTAGCAGTGCCACCATCTGTGACAAAATGGAGATTCTGGATGCATTTAAGAACCACTTTGCCACCACACGGCTGGCATTTGACAACGCCCCTGAATGTTCTTTATGCTACCAGTTGGATGCGCAAAACTCTGAACCTCTTCTTACCAACTCGGTCTTTTTTCTCCAGCCTACTTCATTGAAAGAGGTCAAAGAACTTCTATTACAGTTGGATACCACAAAAAGTGTGGGTGCTGACTGTCTAGACCCATACTTTCTAAAGGTCGCCTTACCATGCTTTAGCTGTACCAATTACCCACTTATTTAACCTCTAACTGTCCCTCGGAATCCTCCCACCCTTATGGAAAACAGCTCACGTTATCCCTCTGTTTAAATCTGGGGACCCCTGTGATCTTAACAACTACAGACCGATTTCTCTACTCCCTATGCTGTCCAAACTGTTGGAAAAAATTGTAAGCAAGCAGTTGAGAACCTATGTAGAAACTATGAATCTTCTAAACCCAATGCAGTCTGGCTTTAGAGCACAGTATAGCACCATTACAACCCTAGCCAAAGTGACCAATGATTGGCAGCGAGACCTGGAGAATAGAAACTTTGTCTGTGCAGTGTTCTTAGACTTAAGTAAGGCTTTCGACACCATCGATCATGGCCTGCTGCTTTCCTCCCTGAGGGCGATAGGACTGGACTCACTATCCTTGCACTGGTTTGCTGACTAGCTCTCTGACTGGTGGCAGCAAGTCAAGGAAGAAGGTGAACTTTCTCCCCCTTAACCTCTGCAAAGAGGGGTCCCCTAGGGATCAATTCTTTGTCTCCTACTGTTTGCAATTTACATAAACTACATTGACACCAACATAACTAAGGCCAATATCCATCGGTTCGCAGACGACGCGGTTCTTTATCTAAGTTGTCCTTCACCAGAAGCTGCCTGTGAAGACCTACAATCTGAATTCAATCTACTTCAGAGCCAACTCCTAAACAAGAAGCTATTAAATGCCAAAAAAACTAAGGCAATGCTATTTTCTCCACTTCTCCATGCTGCAAACCCAGCCAGTGCTGGCTCCATTCCACAGATCACAACAATCCTGGGAGAAAACCTAGAATTTGTCAATAAATTCAAGTACTTGGGAGTGTGGCTCGACCATAGACTTTCCTTTATGGACCATATCGAAGATCTGCTAAAGAAACTGAAGCAGAGGCTTGGACTCTTTTTCAGGATTAATAACGTCCTTACTAGCGATGCCAAGCGGCGGCTGGTACAAACAAAGTTTCTCTCCTTGGTCGACTATCCTGACTTTCTTTATAGTCACTGCCCTGTCTCTCATCTTCCTAAACTGGATACATTGTATCACAGGTCTCTGAGATTCATTACTGGCCTACCTTTTTCCACTCATCATTGTGCCCTTTATGCTGCCGTGAGGTGGCCCTCCCTTCAGTACAGGAGAAACAGAAATGCTGTACTCTGGACGTTCAGAGCTATTATCAAAAAACTACCCCTATATAGCTCTCTGACTGTCTTCCGCTATGCCAGCTTGGGAACTATGCGCTGAGAAGCTACTACTTTATTTCCTTAAAGGTACCCAAGGTAAAAACATACTTTGGGAGAACGGCTATAAGCTTTGCGCTGCCGTCTCTATGGAACAAAATACAAAAATCGCTAAAGCTTAGTACCCCGGTCAGTCTATCCTCCTTCAAGACACTACATGACCATTCGGTCAAGGAAATTTGAAACTGCTTCCCCCAATCCTAAACTTCCCTGCACTTATAGCGTACCATGATGGTGTTGTCCTCTCCGCTACGCCTGACCTTGTGGCCTCTCCTTCACATTTCTCTAATACCCAACTGTGCTCCCCGCCCTCCTGTCCTGTGTCCTCTCTGAGGCTTCATCTGTCCCTCGTCTATCCCCTACCACCCTGCCTGTACCCTATCTCACCTCACCTACCACCCCTGCTTCTACCCTGTTACACTGTTTTTTTCTTTTTTTTAACTCACTGTCTGTCTTGTTTCTTATAGCATTACATGTAATATACCATTACCTAACAATTATGATTGTTAGTACTTCCAGCTACTGTTGCTAGACTCATTATACACCACGAAGGAATTGAACCACTGTTTCCAAACTGTTCTCCACTTTTGGCTACGTTTAACTATTGTATCTCTGTATTGTATGATATTACTGAGGTGTTATATTGTGACTGTTCATATATTGTATATCCTGTGTACCTGTGCTAACCAGGTCCATCTTGTAAATGAGCTATGCTCAATGGTGTTCGCCTGGATAAATAAAGATTTGATTGATTGATTGATTGACATGACAGAAACTTTTAAGTACCTCAGTGGAATCAACAAAGTCCAACAGGGTATCATCTTTCAAAAAAAAGAGATGTGCAAGAACCAGGGGGCACAATTTGAAGATAGTTGGGGGTGGCTCAGGGGCAATGTGAGGAAGTATTTTTTCACAGAGAGGGCGGTGGATGCATGGAACCACCTTCCTGAGGAGGTTGTGGGGTCTAAAATGGTGGAAGAATTCAAGAATGCATGGGACAGACATAAGGCAATTCTTGTTGGGGGGTAGGAAGAAATAGGCTGTTGGTTAACTAGGATCTGCAGCTTATCCAGTAGGTAGGGAAATGGGCAGACTAGGTAGGCCAAGCGGTCCTTATCCAGGGATTTTTTGAACTCTAAAAATTGATTAGCGTTTTGCTCATAAAAGTGTTAAATCTTTGTGAAAATGCATAGCTCTTGCCTCACTGTGTTTAACAATCATAGCACTTCTAGAAAATCTATATAAATACTTTCTGTACAGTTAGTATAGTCCCAAGAAAAAAACTGCTAATCAGTTATTTAAAACTCTGTTATCTGCCGTAAAAGTCTATGTTTCTATGTTTCATATAAGCCTTGGTTGTGTCACAAAAAAGCAGATTTCCCTCACAAAGGAAAATCCATTGCTTTTGTTTGAGTGTCTGCTGGGAAATGTTTGTGGTTTTAAGCCAGGAGAACCTTTTTAGGGACACTGCATGCACCATGACCTTGGATGCAGTGTCATTAGTGTCCACTGCCATGTGGAACTGGTACTGTTATCCATGGCTGTCTCTGCTGTGTCAGCCAAATCCTGTGCCAGGTCACCAATAGCTTACTCACTCATTGCCAAAATGGGGCTCCAGAGGGCTTTTTAGTACTGAGCTGTCTAGGCTAAGTATGCTGCCTGCCTTAATAGTGGGGAAGCTGAAGTATAAAAGTTTTTCCCATGCTAGACAGCTTCCTGGAGTCTTTCTCAAGAGCCTGGGGAAAAAAGCGGTACTTTGGCCTTGTCACAGGGGCAGTCTGAACCACTCTCTCATGATCAGGGTGAGAACAGAGGTATTGAGCCCTGTTTGTCCACCTGATACTTTTTCCTCAATTTTTTTTTTTTTTTTTATCTATGCCAGCAGCTGAAGTGGGTGCTGACGTGATTTTATAAGTGGCCTTCTTGAGGGTTTTGTGGATGGACAATAACAACCTTTTTATGGGAGTTAAGCCCACCATGTCCAAACATTCCACCTCATCCTCATCTTCAGCAGTCTCCTGTGATGAGATGTTGAGGGTGTTCACCATCTGCCTCACAAAAGTATAGTGTGAGGTAGTCACTCGGGGGACCAAACGCTTGTTCAGGAGAGCCATCTTTTTTTTTCTTAGCAGGCTTCTTTACTTTCTTTTTTTTTTCCACTGGAATCAGGGTTCCTCCATTCCAGACAACCTGATATCTGAACCATCTTTGCCAGCCTTTTCTTAGTTATGCTGCTTACTTTGAGGGGCTGGACCGTCCTCTGAGCCTTTAGTTTACATGGAGACACAGAGAAAAAGCTGTGTCTTCTAACTTTTTAGCCCTTTTCTTTTGCACATTAGGGCAAAACTTACACAGGCATCTCAAACATAACTCATGGTAGTGTGCCTTAGCCAGGAGCTGAAAAGAAAAAATCACTCACGTTAGTAATTCTGTTTCTTCCCAGTGAAACTCAGGTATTCACAACTTTCTGCAGTAAGCCTTAAGGGTTGGACTGCCGGAGAGAATGGAACGTATGCAAATGACGGAATCATCAGCACGTGATAACTTTTCAAATGCTGCCCTATACTAACTGCCAATGTTCTAAACCTCCTCAGATTTTCTAGGAGCCTGAAAAGACAAGCAGTAAAAAATGAAAAGTATTTGAAAAGAGGAAATAATTCAAAATGACCCCAACCTGGTCATAAGGGAAAACTCCAACTGGAGAAAACACAGAGACATTAACGCAAAGTCAGCATGTCAGCAAAACATGCAAAGAAAAAAAAGACCACGAGCCTTGTTTACCAACTTGTACCACTATGTGGCAACATATATACACATTGTGATGTACCCTTTTGTGGTAGTGCAGCATGCGGGAGTGCAGAGGCTTGAGTTCTGGAAGGGAGGTAGGAAGTAGTGAATACCTGAGTATCACTGGGAAGAAACAGAATTACTAAGGTGAGCAATTTTTTCTTCTAACCCCAGTAACACTCAGGTATTCATAACTTTCTGCAGACTACAAAGCAGTACCACTGGAGTTGGGCACAGAACATTTACTTGGGGAAATAGACTCTGCAGGACTGCTGTGCCAAACCTAGCGTCACTTCTGCACTGGATGTCTAGACTGTAATGCTTTGTAAAGGTGTGTACTGTTTTCCAGGTAGCTGCTTTACAGATATCCACTAGAGGAACATCCCTTGCAGCTGCGAGCGTAGCAGCTGTCCCCCTGGTGGAATGTGCCCTCTACCCTGTTGGGGGCTCCCTACCAGCTTTTGTGTTGCAGAATTGAATACAATAGACTACCCAACGAGAAATAGATCTTTCAGAAGCTGGATTACCTTTTCTCACATCCTCAAAGGTCAGAAACAGCTGTTTTCTGTCCTGCCTATGGTCCTTAGTGGCTGTAATATAGTAACTAAGAGCTCTCTTCACATCCAAACTATGAAGTCTTCTTTCACCAGAAGTAGAATGCTCAGTGAAAAAGACACGTAGGGTAATGGATTGGTTGATGTGAAAATCAGAGACTATCTTTGGTAGGAATTTTCTATTTGTTCTCAAAACTACCTTATCTCTGTGAAAAGAGAGATACTCCTGCTCCACAGAGAAAGCTTTAGGGAGGCAGTAAAGCACAGTGGTTTAAGGCTCTGGGCTGCAAATCTGGTGACATCCAGCACACCAGACCTGGGTTTGAATTCTACAGCTTCCACTTACATACTGTGTGACCCTGAGCAAGTCACTTAACTTCCCTGTGCTCCCAGGTCGCACCTGTGAAAAAAGCTTTCAGCTTAGTGTGCTACTGGTTAAACTAAAAAAAAAAAAAAGCTTGTAGTTCACTTATTCTTCTTGCAGAAGTAATTGCCACAAGGAAAACAGTTTTTCAAGTGACATATTTAAGTTGAGCTGTAGCCATTGGCTCAAAGGGGTGCCCCATGAGCTTGGCTATACAAACATTAAGGTCCCTTGCTGGCACCGGTACCCTGTGGGAAGGGTGCAAATGGGCCAAACCCTTGAAGAACCTTTTAAAAATGGGGTCTGAAGCTAGTGATACCCTAGCACCAGCAGAAATGTAAGCAGACAATGCTGCAAGGTGTACCTTGAGTGAATTTGGTTGTAGACCCCGAGAATGTAAATGAGAGAGGTAATCCAAAACCGCTGGGACCCCGGCCTGTAATGGAACCAAATCCTTAGTCGAACACCAGATGGAAAACCTTTTCCACTTAGAGGAATAAGTTTTCTTAGTAGAGGGTTTCCTATAGTCCCTCAGAATGCGAAGTACCGATTCAGAAAGTTGCAAGTTAGCATACTCTAACTCCTCAAGAACCAAGCTTTGAGATTGAGGGACTTGAAGTTCGGGTATAACGGGGTCCCCTGGTTGGAGGTCAATAGGTTGTGTCTCAGAGGGAGTCTTATCGGTTTGGCCACAGACACTGAGAGCATTAGAGTGTACCATGGCTGCCTGGGCCAGTCCGGAGCTATCAGGATCAGGATCAGGGACACTGAATGGGCCCTGAGCTTCAGCAACACACTGAAGACCAGAGGAAAAGGAGGGAAAGCATAGAGGAACCTCCCTGACCAATCTAGGGTCAGGGCATCCAGTGGCAAGGTGCTCTGATCTGGTGGCCTGTAGCAATACTGAGGCAAGCGGTGGTTCTGGTGGGATGCGAACAAGTCCACCTGTGAAGTGCCCCAACTTCGGAAAATTATGTCCATCACCTGTCTGTTCAGAGTCCATTCGTGATGGACCTGGTTGATTCGACTTAAGGCATCTGCCAGGGTATTGTCCTTTCCTGGTAGATGTATTGCCTGCAGGGAGACTTACAGAGAATATGCCAGGGTCCAAATTTTCATGGCCTCTGTGCAAAGGGGCCCTGACCTGGTGCCTCCCTGTTTGTTGATGTAGTACATTGTGGTGGTATTGTCTGTTCTGACCTGTACCACCTTTGACTGTACCAGTCCTGAAAAAGTTTTCAGAGCCAGAAAAACAGCCCTGAGTTCCAACAGGTTTATGTGCTGGAGGGACTCTGCAGCTGACCAGGTGCCCTGTACTGTATGATCTTCCAAGTGGGCACCCCAGCCCAAAAGGGATGCATTTGTTGTGAGAACAACTGAGGGGTTGTCTTTCTGAAAGAGAACACCTTCCCTTAGATTGGGAACTTCTTTCCACCACTGCAAGGCCTACAGGAGGGTTCTTGTGACTGGAATGGATTTTGACAGAGAATCCTTCCTTTGACTCCAGTGAGCCCTGAGGTGGAACTGGATGTCCCTCATTTGAAACCTTGAACCCAGCACTGTGGCTGTGGGTGCAGCCATATGTCCCAGAAGTTGCAAGAACTGCCTTGCAGGCTTGCTTGTGTTCAAGGTGAAGGAATTTGCTACCTCTTGAAGATTCTTGACCCTGTCCAGAGAGAGATAGGCCCTGCCCTGCAGGGTGTCTATCTCTGACCCTATGAACTGCAACCTTTGTGCAGGAGAGAGGACTGACTTTTTGAGACTGATAATGAATCCTAAGGATTCCAGGAGGCCTTGAGTAAGGTTTAAGTACTGAATGACCTGTTGTGGTGATTTGCCCACCAACAGTCGTCCAAATATGGAAAAACTGTCACACCTTGCCTTCACAGGTGTGCTACCACTGGTGCTAGGCACTTAGTAAACACCCTTGGGGCTGAAGAAAGGCCAAAAGGCAGGGTTGAAAATTGGTAATGACCTGAAGGGAGTTTGAATCTGAGGTATTTCCTGTGAGACTCCTTTATGGGAATGTGGAAATAGGCGTCTTTCAAGTCTAGTGATGCCAACCAGTCCCCTCTCTGGATTGTTGGCAGAATCAATACTAAAGTTACCATTTTGAACTTCAGCTGTTTAGGGCTCTGAGATCCAATATAGGCCACCACTCCCCACCTTTCTCTGTGGTGAGGACGTATCTGGAGTAAAAGCCACTTCCCTCTCAATGGGCTTGGGACAGGTTCCACTGCTTTTAACAGTAGCAGTTTCTGGACTTCTGCCTCCAGCAGAATCTTTTCTGCCAGGGAAGGTGCATTGAAACCCTTGGCTGTTAAAGGAGGAAGGGATTTGAAACCTAGAGACAGACCCCGACCGACTACCTCCAAGACTCACTTGTCTGTGGTGATGGTCAGCCAAGCTTGGAGGAAGTGGGAAAGTCTGCCTCCAACAGGGAGTACTGTACTTCAGGGAGTCTGCTTAGCTTGGGGTGGAGGTTGTGCTTGAGCTCCACACCTAGACCCCCTTCGACCCCTGCCCCTAAAGTACCCCTACTGTGGGTACTGTTGGTACTGGGGTATGGCCACTGGCTGGAAAAAGGGCCTGGTGTGGAAGGACCTGCCCCGGCCTCCCCTTCCACAAGGCCTGGTGGATGGAAAAGCTCTCTTTCTACTAGAGTTGCTCCTATAGGTAGCCTTGTACTCATCCACCTTCTTCATGTATGCCACAGTGGATTCTCCGAAAAGAGCATTTCCTTCCAAAGGAAAATCCAGGGCCTTAGACTGTGAATTAGCAGTGAGATTTGTGGCCCTCAGCCAAGCAAATCCCCTCTGGGCTACCATATTTGCCATCCATCTGGCTGCAGTATCATTGGTACCAGCAGACATCTGGAACTGGTACTTAGCTGTCTCTAGCCCAAACCTAGCTGTTGCTGCTAAGTCATCACACAGGGGTGAGGGAGCTTTCTGTGAAATGGCCAATACTGACTGCCACAGGGACTTTTGGTACTGGGCAGCATAGGCCTGGAAGTTAGCCTGCCGCATGGCTAGGGAGGTTGACAGGTATCCCTTCCTTGCCATGCTATCTATTTTCCTAGAGTCTTTATCTGGTGGGTGGGATGCCAGAGGGACTCTAGCCTTATCGCAGGCTGCCTGTTGGATGATCCCTTGGTGATCCGGATGGGAAAAGAGGAACTCTGCCCCTTCCTTCGCCAACTGATATTTCTTGTCCAGCCTCTTATCCAGAGGGGGGACAGAATGTGGGGTCTGCAACTACTTCAGAGCATCTTTCTTAAAAAAACGTATTGACTAGAAGGAGGAGGGCTTTGGGGGGGGGAGTTAAACCCATCATCTCCAGATATTCTCTTTCCTCCTCATCCTCCACTTCTTCCCTTGTGGAGATGTCAAGGGCATCTGCCATCTTTCTCACAAAGGTAAAGTGAGAAGAAAATCTTCAGATGTCCTGGGGATCCAAAGTCCTGCTCAGGGGAGACCTCGGGCAAGATGGGTTCCCCTTCATCCTCCTCATAATCACTGCACTCCTCCTCTTCAATAGGGGGAATAATGCCAGGCTGACCTGCCATGACAGGTGGCTGCTGTGCAGGGGGCACCAAACCCTGCAAAGCCTGAATAACTTAAAGCCTGTGCGATTTCCAGAGGAGTTGGCATGACACCAGCAGATAAGTCGTCCCCTGGTTAACATTTGGGGGTTCAGTTTGCTTCAGCTTGTGTGCTTTCTTAGAGGGAACCGAGGAGCTAGCCGGGTCAGATGACCTCTTAGTAATTTTATCACCCATATCAGGGGTGGAAGTAACAACAGGTGTGGGTTCAGCCACAGTAACAGAGGGTATCGGCTGGTCAGAGCCAGAGGGACCCTTGGGGATCTTTTTCTTTAGCCGGTCCGGGCATTTTTCAATTGTTTTCCCGGGGAAAGTCAGGCAGATTTGACAATCCTCTTTAAGATGCTCATAACCCAGACAAGCGACACACATAGTGTGTTTATCTGCCTTTGCAAAAACGTCCCCACATTCTGTACAATTCTTAAAACTGGGCTCGACGGTCTTTGTCTTCGGTTTTTCTGCCATTTAAACTGACAAAAAGAGAACCGCAAAAGACAAAAAAATTTAGCAACAATAATGCGGTTATGTTCGGTTCCGGAACCGAAAGGGAATCGGAGGAACCGAACCGATAAAAATTCTGGAACCGGTACTAGCAGTTCAGTAACCGATAACTTTGGTTACAAAAAAACACTTTTAAACAATATTTCAAAACAAAAATAAAGCGGGTTTTGTGCTAGAAAAACCCCTAGGCTACAAAACTAACCCAATTCCCTCCCGGTTATCCCAAACCGAGAGAACCCAGCAAAAATAACTAAATTACTATAAAAACAAGTTTAGCTAAATAAAACAATCAATGTATGACAGCAACTGAAAAAACAAAGGAATACTTATATGTTGTTTATAAGTTTCTTCACTTCTGATAGATGATGAAGAGCGACACTCCGAGCGACCAGACTGTTCAGGTGGAGAGTAAAATATGAGGAGATTTAGAACATTGGCAGTTAGTATAGGGCAGCATTTGAAAAGTTATCACGTGCTGATTCATCATTTGCATACGTTCCATTCTCTCTGGTCAGTCAAACCTTTAAGGTTTACTGCAGAAAGTTATGAATACCTGAGTATTACTGGGGTTAGAACAAATGTTACAATTTTTAAAGCCTGTGGGTGAGTCCCACATGTCTTCCGGGCCACTCAGTTATACCAAAACACTGACAAAAAAGGTAAGATGCTCCAGTTCCCAGAACTGAACAAAAAAAAACACACCGTTAGAGTAAAACAGGCTTGAGAATATTGAAATGTCGTTCCGTTCCAAGAACCGCAATAACATAGTAATATCAAAAGCTGCTCAAAAAAATAAATAAATAAATAAACAATACAAATAACATCTGAGTTCTGAAAAGAAAAGGGACCAGGAATAATATACCAAAATACCACAAAGTACTTTTTACACAAAAATAAGACTTTTTATAAGTAAGTAGAAGCAGTTCCCTGAAAGTTGGAACTGCGCCACAGAACGGCCTTCTCTGGTTTCTGTGAACTGATGTGGAACTGGAGAAAATGACATAACACATAGAAACACCTTAAGTAATGAGGAGTTATAAACAGTATAACTAAACTGTTAGGATTTCTAAAGAATACAATAATAAACCATAATCGATCTGATGTGAAAAGAAGACTTTGGAGCAACTGCATTTTAAGGCGGAGGAATAAATCTACTGTTAGAATGCAGGGGCAAGCGTGACCACACAGCAGAGTTTCGAATTTTATTCTAAGATGGTCTATTAGCATAAAATTCTAAACACTGGGGCAGCTCATTCCAGGTGACTGCATAGCGAGGGATTCCTGGGGTGGGGGAGGGGGGAGAATATGACTGAGACATGAAAGTTATAGCAAGGAATCAACTGGGTGGATTATAAGGACCTTTTTTGTGAACACTATTTATTCTCCGGAGGACCCACATGACCTCTGCCCCCAACCTGAAACCACCCCATCGTTCTCCCTCCCGGTCCCCCGGATCACCCCCGGGGGAAGGGGAGGGTCCGCCCCCCCCCCGGTGGCCTTTCTGAGATTAGAGGGATGGACATGGGACCAGGGTGAGGGATGGGAGATCCAGTGAGGGTAGGTCCAGCAGCAGGATGTGGGCATTGGTTCATGGGGTCTCCTTCGCCTTCACTGGTCCACCAGGGTTTTTCTTCGATACTGCAACTGCCTGGAGTTCAGGCACCCTTCTGGCTGACATAATGGCCACTAAGAAGGTCATCTTCCATGACAAATGTGACATCTCACATTTGTGCACTGGCTCGAATGGCTTGCCCACGAGCACAAGCAGTAGGTCCCACAGAAGCGGTGCTTCATACTCCCGAGGGGACAAGTGATCCAGGTCTTTGGAAAAGTGCCCAACCACCTTCTCCTGTGCCACCGTCGGCATAACAGCCCATGCCCAATATGCAGAGACGGTTGTTAGTAGCACTTTAAGGGTTGTGGCTCACAGTCTCAACTGAGACAGGGACCAAAGGTAGTCGAAAATCATAGCTACTGGGCAGACAAAAGAATCAAGCTCCTTCCCCTGACACCAGAGCAAGAATCTCTTCCACTGAAGAGCATAGGTTTTGCAAGTCAGCTCCTTTTGGGATGCCTCCATCACATGGAGGGCATCTTCCAAGAGGCCCATGGCCTGAAACTCTAGCCACTCAGGAACCAGGCCGAGAGGTGCAGGAACAAAAGATCCTGGCCTGGGATTGTCCCCTGTCATCTGGTCAGCGGGTCAGGGCACAGTGGCAACCGCCAAGGTGGCCTGCTGCTGAGGCGGAGGATATCCAGATACCAGAACTGTCTGGGTCAATCTGGTGCCATCAGGACCATCTGTGACATGTCCTTCCGGAACCTGATCACAACCTTGTGAACCAAAGGTAAGGGAGGAACGGTATACAGGAGGCCCAGGGTCCAGGGCTGAGAGAAGACCTCCCCCACAATGTCCCAGACTGAAGAGGATGGTCACAGAACAGCCTCAGCTTTCTGTTCTCACATGAGACCCACAGATCCACCTGAGAAGAATCCCACCATGAGAACACATGGTCTGCCACCTCCTGGTGTGGGAACCACTTGTGTAATGTCTTTCTAATCCAGCTGAGGGCATCTTCCAGCTGGTTGTTCTCTACTGTGGCATGGCTCACCAGGCAATCAGCATGCAGGCCATGCACAAGGGTCCAGGTGTGGAGAGCTTTCTGACACAAGGGAAAGGAGTGCACCCGCACTTCATGTTCAGGTGAAACATGGAGGTTGTGTTGTCCATCTGGACCTGAATGACCTGATCCCGAGTCAATGGAGCAAATTCCATCACAGCCAGATACAGTGCACACAGCTCCAGCAGGCTGATGTGGTACCAGGACTCCTGTGGTAACCAGAACCTTTAGGCTCGGTGATCTCCCAGGTGAGCTCCCCACCAGCGACACATCCTTCATAAGTGTGACAGAGAGCTCCAGTTAATCAAACTGTATTCCTTCCCCCAGGTCCTGGTGACACAGCCACCACTCGATGGTGTCCCATGTCGGCTGGGTCACCAATACCGGCTAGTCCAGGCGACCTAGGTTTTGGAACCACTGCCAGGGGCACATTTGCTAGCGAGCCCAATGGACCTTGCTGGTAGAAGTGGCCATAAGCCCCAGCAGCTGCAACAAATCCCAGGCTGAGCGCAAGCGCCCAACCATACGAAGCTCTGTCGGAAGTGAGGTCGGCCTTAGCACAAAGGGAGTCCAGTTCAGCCACAGAGAAGAAAAAATTACCTACCACAGTAATCTTGTTTCTTCCAGGGATACTCCAATATTCATAACTCTTATGCAGTATGCCTTTAAGCCAGATCTGCCCAGAGATGGAACAGTATGCTAATGATGGAATCATTGGCTCGAGCCACTTTTTCAAATGCTGCCACCTATCAACTGCCTACATTCTAACCCTCAGATTTCGTGGACGCCTGACAAGACAGGGCCGGAGAGGAATTTAATGATCATCTATAATAATAATAGTAATAATAACAAAACACCTAGAAACCCTCCAACTGAAGGGAAAAACATTAACAAAGCACCCCCCAATGTCAGAATCACCTGAAGAGGGGGAAAAAACATTGGACACAGTTCCAAATATAAATGCCAGAGTGTGGCACCCATACTCCTGGTATGACAGCATGGAGTGCAGAGGCCACTGGTTTTAGCAGGGGAGGCAGGGTGGGAGAGTTACAAATATTGGAGTATCCCCTTGAAGAATACAAGATTACTGTGGTAAGTAACTTTTTCTTCTGACTCCAATGTTCCTAACTCTTATGCAGACTAAGAAGCAGTACCTCTGGAGGTGGGCGCAGAACCCACTTTGGAAATAGGCTTTGCAGGACAGCTGTACCAAACCTGCCATTACCCCTAAGCTGTGCTGACCAGAAGAACCAAGTCCTGACAGATCTGGAGGACCAGATCCCTGAACTGCTCCACTGTCTACTTGGACAAACCCGCGAGCATCCAGTTGTCCAGGTAGGGTACACCCATACGCCCTTGTAATGCAAGGAAGGCCTCCACCACTGCAATGTACTTGGTGAAGACCCATGGCGTGGACAAGAGACCAAAAGGCATGACCTTGAATGATATAATATCCCTTCTGCCCAGTATTGGAGGTTCCACAGGTAGGAAGGACATACTAGGATATGGAAGAACGTGTCCTGGGGGTCTGCGTAGCAGAAACATGTCCCTTGCTCCAGAGGTGGTATAATCTGGTTCAGAGTGATTATCCGGAACTTCTGCTTCCACATAAACTTGTTCAGGTACTGCAAGTCCAGTACTGGGCACCAGACCCTGGTCCTTTTCAGAACCAGGAGGTATATGGACACACAGCCCTGCATGACCAAAATGTCTGGGATCCACTCTATTGCACCACACTCCAGGGGCTGAATGGTGTCAGCCTTCGGCATGGACAGCATCTCCTCTGGCACCCAGGAGTCTCGAGGGGCTTGGGGTCGGTATGGCGGCATAGCTTTGAAGTCCAGAGGCAACCCCTTGCCTACCACTTCCAGCACCCATTTGTCTGAGGTAATAACTGACCACTGCATAAAGCAGTGGCACAACTGACCTCCGAACAGGAGCTGGGACAGAGACTGGACAGAAGGGGGGATGGCACCCAGTAACCCATCACTCTTCAGCATGGGGGGGTGTTCTAGCAGGCTGTGCACTGGAGGCACCTCCTCCCCCTTCTTTTTTCGTCCTGACCAACAAACTCTGGTGCCGGATGCCAGCACTGGACCCGCCACTGCTGGGGCTGCTGCTGAAGGTTCTGTGGCTGAAAGGCCTTCTTCTTAGGCATGATAGGTTTAGGGTCCTTCTGGGGACGAAACCTCAGAGTCCAGGGTGGCACTGAACTTCTTGGTATGTATGAGATGTCCTTCTTCCCCAGGGCCATCTGCCAGCTTATGCTGTGAAGGGGGAAAGTCTCAGTCACACCCTGCAGTGCACTGAGACAGCTGTAGCCATAACATGAGCACAAGAATCCCCCACGTCCAAGATCGTTTAAAGCTGGTGCTTAGTGCATGCTGCCATGATCCCAGATCATTTGCAGTCTGCTGCTTACTGGCAGGAAGCAGAGGAATGAGGAGAACACATATATCCCATAAAGGAAGTGACCAAAGTTAGCCATCATTACAGAACAGCTGACCTGCCAAAGACCAAGCAAGGCAACTGCAGAAGCCTTTTTATCCACATAGTCCAGTTTCCTGGGCTCTTTGCAGGCAGCTTTGTCATTATTCCCTTGGCATTTTGACTTGCAAAAGGCCTAGTTTGAGATCAGGTCCTCCGCAGAGGGGTGGTCCGAGAATCCCCAAAGGGTGCCCATGGGGACTGTGTACTTGCGGACAATCCAGGTGAAGGGCACCAGGCAGGATGCTGGATGCTGCCAGAGCTGGTCCCAATATGAATTTAGCCAACGTGAAGTCTGCCCTTGAGGAATGGTCCCTATCAGGGATGTCAGGGAATGGGTATTTTTATCCCACTTCTGCAACAGCTCCAAGGGAACCTCCATGGATTCCAACAGCTGAAGCAATGCTCCAAATGAAGTCAAGCCCAGCAAGGCAGATCAACAGCCCAAAGGGTCTCAGTCAAACTGCTGGGTTCTACTCGAGGTCATTAAGGACTTATGCTCAGAGTCCGATGACTCCTCGAAGACTGCCCCGGAACTCTTCTTACCGTGGATTACCCTAGTATTCTGGGTGACTTCAATCGAGAAGCGGCCTGGCAGGCTAGTATCAAAGTGGGACTCTTAGATGGGTGCCCCCACTTGCGACTGCAGTGGAGGGGGCTTCATCACCACTGGAGCAGAAGCAGACACAGCGGTCTGCTGGGTCAGTGGCAGCGGAATGGGGGGAGGCCAAGGGCCCATCCGCCTGGGGAGCAGAATCCTGCCCTCCCTGCAATAGACCACTGCTGTCCAATATGCCCTCTAGGATTTTGAAAATCTTAGCCACTATAGCTAAAAGGTCACCAGAACTTTTAGCCACCATGAGAAAACATGAGCCACACCACAATAAATGTAAAAGGTTATGTCAATGCTTAAGGACAATTATTACAGCCAGAAAAGAGATACTGAGTAGCATTCTCTGGGAGCAAAATCTTTGCATCACAGGAAACCATTACATTTGTGGGCAGTTTTTTGTGTCTCAAAGCCCATGCACATACATATATCAGCTGGAGAAATCTGTGCAGAGGGGATTAGTAAATGTGCCTCAGTCTGTACAGATCTGGTGTCTCTAGGGAGCCCATGTTTTTTTATGCTTCATTTTTCTTCCTTTTTTTATCTAAGAAATGGGGAAATGATACTTTCGTCACTGCAGTTTTTGTTTAGCACCTACTAAATATTCGTCCCTAAGGGTCCCTATAATCATTTTTACAGCCAGCCTAGAAAGGTATACAAACAGCTTTCCCAGACAAGAGCCAGTGTTCTGCATTTCTGCAGATTTAATTTTTTAAATGTTAGTACCCGAGTGCCACACTAGCATATTTCTGTCCTCTTCTGACTTTTTCACGCGATCATTCTCACTGTTCTCTCCTGCTCCTACACGAGCAGTCTCAGCCTCTATTGGTTTGAGGAGAATGTCTTTCTGCTGACAACCGATCACAGAATGCTCTTCTCTGTGCCAAATGGTGCTCACGTTGCTGCAAAAACCACAAACAAAGCCTGCATATTTCCAATCTCCTGGCCAAGTTCAGATGACAGATGTTGATATTACATTGCATAGCGCATGTCGATCGAAATCTTGCATGATCCAATGTGGTACACTTTTTTTTATTATTATTTATTAATATAAAGTCTAGGAATTACAACCCTTTGAGTCAGGGACTCATTTGCAAAGGCTCCATGTCATACACTAAATGAAGACAGATACAGAGTAAACTATAATACAGTGACTAAGTACAGAGACAGTAATGGGTAATACATACATAGAGCAACACCAACGGTGTGAAACAGTGAATCCTATATTAGAATCCGGTACAGAAGGAACTTTTGCCCTTGTTGAGGGGTTTAACTGCAATCACATTTAAAGCCAGACATAATGTGGCCACGTAGCTCAGTTTTAAAAGGCCCCAATTAGGGAATAGATAGAGTAGGATCAGGCAGTGAGTTCATCCAGAATAGAGCCCTGTAGCGAAAGGACCTTTGGCCAGTAGTGATCCTTGCAAAAGGGATACGAAAGGTAGTAGTGTCAGAGTGTCCTGTAGCCCGTGTCAGCAAGTTTGTTCGGAGGAGCGAGAGACAGCCAGAGGAAGCTAGCCCCAGTTGGATTTTTTTGGCAAATAAGCGGGTCTGATAGAGTAGACACCCCTGAAGGTTTAGCCATGATGAACATTCATAGAGGTCACAGGTATGCATGTGCTGATCGGCAGCCTGTGGCCAGCCAGCCAGCTTTGTTGAGGGTGCGTTTTATACTGGTCAGGGCAGTGTCGGAGGCGGCGCCATATATGACTAAGCCATAGTCTACTAGGGAAAGGATGCAGCTGGAAATGGCTAGACAGAGGGCATCAGGAGGGAGACAGGGTCTAAATTTATACAGGAGACCAATTCTGATGTTAATAGCAGAGCATGTCGAAGCTATATGATCGAAGAAGGTAAGGGCCGAGTCAAGGGCGACCCCTAGATATTTAAAACTGGTGACTGATTCCAGTATGATACCTTGGGAATTCAGTATGGATAGTTTGGCCGTGTTATGTTTATGTTGAGGGTGGGCGAATAGCATGACCTTCATTTTTTTGTAGTTGAGGACAAGCTTGTGGGAGGTAAACCATGATTCTATTTCTGCGAAAGAGCCCTTTAAGGATTTTTGGGTCTGGGTGTCGAGTAAAGATCACAGCATCATCTGCATATAGGAGAAGGTGCCTACTGGAGGCCAAGAGGAGGGAGTTTAAGTATAAAGAGAAAAGGAGCGGGCCTAGGATGGACCCTTGTAGGACACCCAAATGGACAGGAAGGCTTGTGGAAAAGGTGCTATTTTTACTTGTTGGGTACGGCCACGGAGATAGCTGGAGAACCAGTAAGCTGTCTCTTGAGAGACAACAACAGAGAGGAGGGAGTTTATCAGTATACTGTGATTGACAGTATCAAAAGCCTTGGAGAGATCAGTATAGACAGATCCAGCCAGGGCTCCCTGATCAAGGGCATCATGGATAAAGGAGGTCAACTCAAGCAGGGCAGTGGTTGTGCTGTGCCCTTTCCTGAAACCATGCTGCTGCTGGCACAGTAGGTGGTACGAGTCTAGACAGTCAGTAAGTTGATCTGCAACTATTTTTTCCAACACTTTTGAGAGGGGAGGAAGTATGGAGATGGGCCTATAGTTACTACTAAAGGTACAGTCTCCACTTTTATGAACTGGAGTAATGACCACCCTTTTCCATTGTGAAGGGAACTGCCCTAGGCACAGAGACATGTTGGAGTATTTTTGTTAGGGGTGTTAGGACTGCATCAAGGGTTAAGGAGAGCAGTTTTGCATCAAGAGAGTCACCACTCTGCCTTGTCTTTCCAAGGAACATGGCAAGATATGAGCAGGCGGCACTAGGGGAGATAATTTTGAAATGAAAAGATGGTGCGCAGGGGGGGTGGTGGGAACCGTCCAGTAGATGCAGTAAAGAAGTCGGGAGGTAGGATAGAACTGAGGTCAGAGAATGAAGCATTGAAAGCATTTGCTATGTTGCTAGGGCTTTGGGTGGAAACAACATCAATGATAAGCATGGAGGGAGGAGGGGAGGCAGACTTGCCACTAAGTTCCTTCATAGTTTCCCAGAACCTCTTTCCATTTCCCCAGGTGGCCGTAAGGTTTGCCTGATAAAAAGCTGCCTCTGCCTGGCGGATAGCCCAGGTGCATGAGTTTGGGGCAGCGTGATACAGTTGGCGATCAGAAGGGTGGCCAGACTCAAGGACATGGTGCCATAGGTTATCACGGCCCTTCATTAGGTCAAGCAAGAACCAATTTACCTATGGTGATGATTTAGTTATTTCTATCTGCTTAACAAAGGGGGCAAAGATGTCACAGGCGGCTTGGAAGGAGCTAATGAAGAAAGACAGAGTGGCATCCACCAACTGGTGATCTAGTGGGGACCAGTCGAGGTGAAGGAGATGGTTACGGAAATGTGCTAGGGACCCTTTCTTTAGCTGGCGATACATGGAGATCCTCGGGGGGGGGCTTCCAGCTATTTGTCCGGCAACAGGTAACGGAGGTGTGATCACTGAGCGAGTCTGGGAGGACCTGGACATCCTGTATGCGTTCAGGATGGTTCGTGAGGATGAGATCAATGAGGGAAATAGTGCCCCTGTGTTGGTTTATTCTAGTAGGGGTAAGTACGATTTCTGAAAGATTATGGGCAGCAGCTGCATCCCTAAGGGAGGATGTTTGTGGGCAACCCATTTTGTGTTGAAATCACCTAGGGCAATGATTTTGGAGTTTTTTGGTAGCTGGGTGATGATATTTAGGATGGATGCGAAAGCCTCCTTCTGGTTGACAGGGGGTATATGAAAAAATTACTCACGTTAGTAATGTTGTTTCTTCTAATGGAGTCGTGCTGTATTCTGACATATGCAGTTAGGTCCTGCCTTTCAACTGCCCCAGAGAACAAAGAGTTAAACTTTCCATGGTCTGCATGGAATGTTCACCATAAGCTCGGTTGAAGCCCCTGTCTGTTGTTGTGTAAACTGCAACAGTCTGATCTTTACGAGCAAAGACTCACTAGATGTTCTGTGTGGAAACTGTAAAATTCTTACTAGCCAACTGGCAAATATATCTAAATAAAAGGTTTTTTGGTTTTAAAAGGAAGACTCAAGTCAGGAAACCCAAAAACAAAACACATCCAAAACAACTTCTCACCCAAACCAAAAGAGGGTGAAAAAAGGACACCCCTAGGGTGCCAACACTGCTCCTGCCCACCCACATCCCAAAATCTAGGTTCTGAGAGGGGAGGCGGGGAGGAGGTCAGAATACAGCAAGACTCAATTAGAAGAAACAACATTACTAAGGTGAGTAATTTTTTCTTCAAACAACATGAAGACTTGCTGTATTCTGACATATGCAGACTACCATGCAGTACCTCCATGGAGGAGGGACAGAATCTACTTTGGAAACAGGCTCTGAAGTACTGTTGTTAAACCGAGCATCACTCCTAGCCTGGATATCCAGAGAGAATGCTTGGTGAAAGTATGGACTGTTTTCCAGGTGGCTGCTTGACAAATTTCTAAGAGAGGAATATCCCTGGCAGCAGCCAGGGAAGCAGCTGTACCTCTAGTGGAATGAGCCCTCAGGCCTGAGGGTGGAGTTCTACCCAGTTTTTCATAGCAGAATTGTATACAAGAAACAATCCATCTGGCAATAGATCTCTTAGTGGCAGGTTTGCCCTTACCAACTTCTCCATACATAAGGAACAACTGGAGGGATTCAAACCTGTGACCCTCGTACGCTCCATGTAGTAGCTAAGGGTTCTTTTAACATCCAAGCAGTGTAGCCTCCTCTCTCCAGAGGAGGAATGGTCAGTGAAGAAAACAGGGAGAGATACAGACTGGTTGAGGTGGAAATCTGAAACCACTTTAGGTAAGAACTTTCTGTTAGTTCTAAGGACCACTTTATCTCTATGGAAAGAGATGAAATCAGATTCCACTGACAAGGCTTGCAATTCATTGATACACCTGGCAGAAGTAATGGCTGCCAAAAACACAGTTTTCCAAGTCAAGTACTTAAGCTCTGCTGAGGACAAAGGCTCAAAGGGAGGTTGCATAAGCTGAGCAATGCAAACATTAAGGTCCCAAGCAGGAGCAGGATCCCTAAAGGGGGGATTGGTGTGAAGCAATCCCTTGGAAAACTTACAAAATACAGGATGGGATGATAGAGAGGAAGGCTTGCCTACTGACAAGAAAGCAGAAACAGCTGCCAAGTGTACTTTAAGGGTAGCTGGTCTGAGGCCTAGACCATTAAGATGGACCATATAGTCCAGAACCGTAGGCAATCCAGCAGAATCTTAAGAAATATTCTTCTTAGAACACCAAATGCTGAATCTTTTCCATTTGGAGTTGTAAGTCTTCCTGGTGGAAGGCTTTCGAGAAGCCTTAAGGATATCCAGAACCCCTTGGGAAAGGTGCAGATCAGCAAACTCTAACTCTTCAAGAGCCATGCCTTGAGATTGAGAGACTGAAGATTTGGGTACCAAATCCTCCCCGAGACGATGTCAACAGGTTGTAATTCCTGGGAAGAGACAGGGGAAGGTGGACTGCTAGGGACAGCAACAGGGGGTACCAGGGCTGTCTGGCCCAGTCTGGAGCAATCAGAATCACTTTGCATGGTTGTGACCTTATCTTGACTAACACTTTGAACAGGAGAGGGAAGGGGGAAAAGCATACAGAAATTTCCCTTCCCAGTTCAGAATCAGAGCATCCAGGGGACTGAGCCCAAGACTGGGGGTCTGCAACAAAAGAGAGGAAGTTGGTGATTGTCTGGGGCTGAAAAAAGATCTATCTCTTGTGTGCCCCATCTCGAGAAAATCACTTTCAAAACTAGAGGATCTAGGGCCCATTCATGATGGCCCTGGGATATTCTGCTCAGTGCATCTGCTAGGACATTGTCCTTCCCTGGGAGATGAACTGCTATCAGAGAGGTCTGCAGGGAATAGGCCAGGGACCACAACTTCATTGCTTCTGTGCACAAGGCCGTAGACAGAGTGCCTCCTTGCTTGTTGATGTACCACATGGTGGTGGTGGTGGTGGTGTCTGTTCTGACCTGAACCACCTTGTTCTGTACAGATTTGGAAAAAGCTTGCAGTGCCAGAAACACTGCTCTGAGTTCCAAAAGATTGATGTGAAGCAGAGATTCCTGAGGTGACCACAGTCCTTGGGTGGTAAGATCCCCCAAATGGGCTCCCCAGCCCAGCAGGGAAGCATCTGTGGTGAGTATCACTGAATGAAACTGAGTGACAAATGGAACCCCTTGTCTCAAATTGTCCTGATTCGGCCACCATTGCAAGGCTTGGATTAGGGTTCGAGTCACTGGGACTAGTTTGGTAAGGGAATCCTTTCTTTGGGACCAGAAGGCTCTTAAGTGGAACTGAATGTCCCTCATCTGGAATCTTGCCCCCTGGACCACTGCTGTGGAAGCTGCCATGTGGCCCAGAAGCTGAAGGAAATGCCTTGCTGGTCGAGACACCTGAAGGGTGAATGAAGAGGCCAGTTCCATAAGGTTCCTTGCCCTTTCCAGGGGAAGGAAAGCTCTTGCCTTTACTGTATCCAGTTCTGCACCTATGAAGGTGAGGAGCTGTACTGGTTCGAGAACTGACTTTGGAAGGCTGAGAAGGAATCCTAAGGAAGTAAGCACTTGCTGGGTCACTTGCAGATGTGACTTGACTTGGTCTGGAGACTGACCTACTATGACCCAGTCGTCCAAGTATTTTATTTATTTATTTAGCTTTTGTTAACCTGGTAAGTACACTAGACAAACACATGCCTATTTTCAGGTACGACCCAGGAGAGTACAGGAAATCAAAGAACATACAGAGTACAATTTGAACCAAGTAGGGCAGATATACAGATGTCAGGAGAAGCATAACATACATAGTAAGATATCTCGGGTCACGACAGTAATCATAGTCAATATGCAAAGGTACAGCGTCACTGACACAACGTCACCAGCAATATATATACAGATACATACAAAATTTACACATTTGCAAGATACATCGAATGAATACACTCAAGTATACTGTGCACAGGACCAGGCTAATCAGGGAGGGTTAAGACAGTCACATACTGATGAGAGCTTCAAGTGGTTCCACAGGGAGGTGCGTAGGCCCGACTGGGGGGAGGTTCGGACCTGGACAGGAAAGGAGTTCCACAGTCTAGGAGCACATGACACAAAGTCCCTGTCCCACATTTTGGTATGGTGAGGAGGGACCTTAAGGATAGCAGGGCCCAGTGACCTTAGGGGGTAGATAGCGGGGGCTGCTGACACAAGGAGCTCTGCCAGTCCGGGGTGGGGGGTGCCAGTACCCAGTACCTTACCCGTGAAACTGCCCACAACAAAATTCAAATAATTGGGCGGGGACAGCCACTTGATGGGAGATGGAGATCTTTTTTCTTCTTAGGAAAGCAACAACTACTGCCAGGCACTTTGTGAAAACCCTTGGGGCTGATGTTAGGCCAAAGGGCATTGCTCTGAACTGATAGCAGCCTGAGGGCAACTCGAACCTGACGTACTTTCTGTGGGAGCACCTGATGGGAATGTGAAAGTAGGCATCTTTGAGGTCCAGGGAGGCTAGCCAGTCACCTGGCCTTAGAGAGGGAAGGATAATTCCCAGAGTTACCATTTTGAACTTTGGTTTCAAAAGGTGTTTGTTCAGATATCTTAGGTCCAGGATGGGCCGCCATTCTCCTGTCTTTTTGGGGGGTTAGGAAGTACCTGGAGTACAATCCTTTGCCCTTGTGTAGGGTGGGAACCCTCTCTATAGCTCTGAGAGCCAGGAGAGAAGAAACCTCTGCCTCTAGGGCAAGGGTCTCTGAGAGATTTGCAGGTGGAAAGGATACGGTTCTCATCTTGGGAAATTTTTTTAAGCTGAGAACCAGTCCCTGGCTTACTACTTCCAGGACCTACTTGTCTGATGTCAGAGACTTCCAGTCCTGGACAAAGTAAACCAGTCTGCCCCCTACTGGTATGGGAGAATCGGCCCGGACAGACCCATCAGGGTGTCTGCTTGGCAGGGGCTTTAGGCTGAGGGGTGGATGCAGGCCTGCTCATCCCCCTTCTGCCTCTCCCTCTAAAGAACCCCCTCTGTGAAAAGGAAGAAGAGGAGGCCTCAGCTTGGTAAAAAGGCCTTTGGAAAGGCCTGCCCCTGCCCCTGGACTGCTGCCTTTGAGGAGTTGCTTGCCTTTCTTTGGCCTGAGCACTCCTGTAAGTGGTTCTGTACTCATCCATCTTTTTCATGTAGTTCTCGGTCTGCTCCCCAAATAGAGAATTACCAATTACAGGAAAATCCATGGCCTTAGCCTGAGTATCCTGTGATAGGCTAGTACATCTGAGCCAAGCCATCCTCCGGAGAGCCACAGATGTAGCCATGACTCTTCATGAAACATCATTGGAGTCCACAGCAGCATGAAACTGTACTTTCGATGCCTCAATCCCATCTGCAGACACCTGTTCCAGCTCCTTGGCAAGCTGGTCAGGGACCTGTTTAGCCACAGCCAGCACAGTGTCCCACCTGGACTTCTGATATCTAGCTGTATAGGCCATATAGTTAGCCTGCCTGAGTCCCAAAGATGCTGCCATGTATTGTTTCTTTGCCATGGCATCAATCTTCCTGGAGTCCTTGTCTGGGGGGTGTGATGCCAAGGGAATATTTGCCTTATCACAGGCAGCAGCCTGCACAACCCCAACATGGCTGCATTGCTGGAAAAGGAACTCCGTGTCTGAGCCTGAGAGACAGAGTGTACCTCTTGTCCATTCGTCTGTCCACAGGAGGTATAGAATTAGGAGACTTAGGATTTTTATGTGTTTGTTTCCCAAAGGATTTGTGGAGGGGAACAGACAGTCTCCTGGACTCTAGGATGTCCATCATCTCAACATAATCAGGCTCTTCCTGATCCTCTACTGTTTCCTCCACAGGAAGCTGGAGGGTCTCAGCCACTTTTTTGTAAAACAAACATATAGTGAGAGGGGGACTCAGAAAGCCTAGGAGGAGAAACAACCGAAGGTCTGTCTGGGGAGATGTCCGGGTCAACAGGCACATCCAGACTTTCATAATCACCATAATCATCCTCATACTCTCCCTCCTCCACCTCCGGTTTATTTATTTAGATTTTGTTTACCGGGTAAGCCCACTGAGACCAATGGTCCCTTTTTCAGGGGCGACCCGGGATTAGTTACAGAAAGGACACCAAGAACAATAATTACAGCAGTTAAGTTAGTTACATTTGTTACATCACAGTATAGTGAAGTCATTTGTACAGGGGTAGCAGGAGGGTTTGCATACAGATCCATATTAAAATCAATAAGTTAAAATCTCACACATTATATACAGTATGTACATATGTTCAGCCAGAAATCAGAGACCACATTAGCATTTCAGGTACAGTCAGAGATAAAGATTAACCAGTGAAGGGGCCCAGGGGACTGGTCTAGGGAGCTAGCAGTTACAGCCACAGAGACTAAGATTTAGAAGATATAGTTTGAGTCCATTTTTAAACTGAGTGAGAGTGGTTGAAGTTGTCAGACCAGGTGGTAGGGAGTTCCATAGGTGAGGGGCAGCAAATTTGAAGGAACGTTTGCCATGGGTTGAGCGTATTTTAGGGGTGACAAGAGGGTGACTTGCAGATGAGCGCAAGGTTCTGGGTAGATTTCTGGGTGAAAGAAGTCCTCTGAGATGGGGAAGGGGACCTAGGTAAGTAAATTTGAAAACTAGGCAGGTAACAGGATAGAACAGCTTATGCCGGAGAGAGGCCAATTTAGCTCTTTAGGCGTCACAGTGATGTTTCCTAGGGGAGGAGTTAGTGGCAAAACGGGCCACACGGTTATAGAGCACAGAGAGCTTATTAAATTCCGTCTCACGGAGGAACTGCAGGAGAGGAGCTCTATATAGGACGGATGGAAGGAGATTGCAGCAAGCAACAGCACGATGTGCAAAAGGGGATAAGGAGTTCCCCAGTCGGTGCAGGAGACCAAGCTTTTGATGGGTGGACTTGGTTATTGAGTCGACATGGACTTGGTAGGTCATTTCCTGGTCTAGGTGGACCCCAAGGTTGTTATTTGAAACTAGGCATGACCTCGACTCTTTTTCCTTGGTTGGTATTGATCTGGAGGAGCTGGCCTCTATCAGAGCACAGTCATCATGATCCAAACAGTACCGCTTTGGTTTTTTCATCATTAAGTTTAAGGGAGTTCACGGAGAACCAGGTCTCAAGGGCGGAGAGACTTTTCTGCAGCTTAGTGGAGATGACACTGGGTTGTGGGTCACTGCAGTAAATGACAGTGTCGTCGGCATACAGAATGAGATTGCTGCAGAGTCTGCTTCCCTCAATATTATTCAAAAAGAGAGAGAAAAGCAGGGGCCCAGGATTGAGCCCTGAGGTACCCCAGCAGAGACCGATCTAAGACCAGACCGCCCTTCCAGCGGACCTTGGGACTGGTCCCTCAGGTAGCTCTTGAACCAAGAGTGAGAGTGGAGATCCAGTCCCAAGGCCTGGAGTTTAGAGAGGAGGAGGTTATGGTTGACCAGGTCAAAGGCCCTAGATAGGTCAATGAAGAGGGCCCCCGTTGGGGAACCTTGGTCCATGTAGGACAGGATGTCCGTAGTGAGTCGGATAAGTGCAGTGTCGGTACCATGGCCCTTTCTAAAACCATGCTGAACGTTGGCCACGAGAGAGTGCAGCTCAAGGTAGTCTTGGAGTTGATTTGAGACTAGCCTTTCCTGAATTTTCCCCAATGGACTGAGAAGGGAAATTGGTCTATAATTTCCCAATTTGTCTCGGGGACCACTTTTGTGAACAGGTAGAATGGTCGCAACCTTCCACATTTCTGGGACCGTGCCTTCCTGAAGTGACCTATTTATAAGTAAGGTGACAGGATAGGCAATAGCCGGGGCGGCAGCCCTCAGGAGGCGAGGTTCAAGTTGGTCATGCCCTAGCGAGGAAGAAGGTTTAATTTTGCGTAGGAGAGGTAGCACCTCTGCCTGTTTGACTAGCTTTAGGTGAAATTGGGGCCGAGGGTGAGCCCATTCATCACCAGAGTATGGGTTAGGCCCATGGGGGACCAGAGGGGGAGACCCACTCGGGGTAGAGTAGGAGGCACAGAAAGCCTCAGCAACTATGGCTGGGTCATTTGTCAGAGAGTCCCCCACTAAGAGGGAGTCCGTTTGATCGGTAGAGGAGCCCTTAATAAGTAGGTTTAGGTGACCCCAGAATTTTTTTGGGTCCCGTAGGTGCCTTGTTTGAAGGTCATTTAAATATTGAGACTTGGCTTTTTTCGATGATTTTTTGCACTGATTTCTCAGTTCTCTGTACTTTTCCCAATCTGTTGGGCTGCCAGAGGATTTGAAGATACCCCAGCTCTGTCCGGAGGAGCATGGTGTGTTTGAGACAAGGGCTCAGCCATTTATGACATTTACCTGTACCCTGAGCAGCTTTATCGGGCGTGAGTGTTAGATATGTGAAGGTCTGAAGCTGATACTCGAGAGCCTCGTCGAGTGAGGGGAGAGAGGAAATAGGGGCCCAGTCGGAGTTCAACAGCTGGGTACAGTAGTCTGCAGGTACAAACCTACTGAAGTTTCTCGCCTCAGTGATCTTTGCGGCAGTTTTGGGGGGCTTGTTGGACCATGTGCAGAAAGTAGATGAGTGATCGCTCAAGGAGTCGGCCATTATCCCTGCAGACAGAACATGGCCTGGGCATGAGACAAGGATCCAATCAATGAGAGAGTGGTTTCCAGACTTGGTATTGTGTCTTGTGGGGAGGTCAATGATCTGGGTAAGAGGTGAACCAAGTAATGGGTTCTTAGTAGAGGAGGAGAGTAGGGACGGCCAGTGAAGATTGAAATCCCCGAGTAGTATGGTTTTCCTCGTGGAGTAGTCTTCAAGGAGGCTCGTTATGGCTTCCAAGGAGGAGGCAGCAGATTGGGAGGGAATGTAGACACCTCCTATAGTAAGGGGTTTGGTGTTGCCAAGTAGAACACTGACAAGCAGCAATTCAGCCAGGGAGTCACTATGAGAGGGGGAGTCCAGCACTGTGGCTTGGAGGTCAGTGCTGACATAAATAGCGACCCCACCTCCCCTTTTCACAATCCTATCTTTTCAAAAAATAAAGTATCCCACTAAGTCCACTTCAGGGGGAGGATCTGAGGTTTGAGCCAAGTTTCAGTCAAGACTAATATGTCAGGCTTGTAGAGTGCTACCCAGGCCTCAACTTCATAGAATTTGCGTCTTAGGCTACAGATGTTCATATGAGCAATTTTGAGCCCTTTGGTATCAGGCCACGCAGGGCAAGAGGGGGTGTTTAGAATAAGATTAGGGGAGATAGGACCAGGGTTTGATTCTATGTCACCCCCAAGGACAAGGAGGATCCTGCCCAGACTGACATGAGGTAGCTGAGGAGGAAGAAAAGTCAGTCGTCCATCCCACCCCTTGGGCGGAGGTACCTCGGCATCACCGAGACCAGACAAGGGTGGGCTTAGGAAGGCCATATTAGGAGTAGTCCTGGATTACGGAACAGGAGAGAAAGATTCCTTAGTAAGAAGACACTAATGAGATCTAGCATCTGACAAGGAGGTTATGTACCGAGTTGAGAGACACGATGGCTTTGCCAGAGGTTTCGCAGGGTTAGCAAGTAGGTAGTATCAGGTTACGCAGGGTTAGCAGGTAGGTAGTATCAGATACTAGAATATATAAAAGGAGACAGGATACTCTTTAAGAAGTAAAAATGTCCTAGCACCACTGGAGAAAATATTGCCAAGGTTTGGGGAGAGGATTTGGCACGTCCAGAGAAAGTTTGAGTGGAGAGAATGGCTTTAGTAATAATACAATCCTAAGTGGCAGGACGGCCACTAGTGGGGAAGCTGAGAAGTGATATAAGAGGAAGGATGGTGCTGAGAGTAAACATGGGGAGTGGCTAGGTTATCCCAGTGACGTCAGAAAGGCCCCTGGTGGAGGAGTTCATAAAATTCTTCCAAAGTATAATCCAGAACTGGGGGAACCGACCGAACCGAGCCCCTGCCAGATGGTGCCGGTTCGGTCGAAACCGAACTAAGCGATTGCACAATCCTTATCGCCTTGGCTATCTCATCGGCGGTCGGAGTATGAATTTCTGGGTCCAAACCAGACGATTTATCTCTTCTCTTTCTTTTCACCAGAACCAACTCCTCAGAATCGGCTCTCCTTTTGCCCAAAGAAGTATCGCCCTGGTCAGAGGGCACTCCTTCTGGTTCAGTCGGAACCATACCGGGCTGGCCATCCGGGTCAGCGGACTTCTCGGCCTCCCTTTCCCTCAGTCTACCTAATCTCTTTTCCAGGGTAGATCTGGGAAAATTCTTGCAAATTTGGCAGTCTGAATCAAGGTGGTCAAACCGCAGACAATAAACACAGGTGGTGTGGGGATCAGCCTTGGCAAAAGACTTCCCACACACACTGCAATTTGAAACCCAGTGGTCCCGTTTTTCTTGGTTTCTCAGGTGGTAATCCTATCCAAAACGCATTCTTTTTTCGGCAATCTGCCAGGCAAGACTTCTATCGGTTCCTGACCGTGTCACGGGTCTTGGAAAAAAATATAATTAAATCCGTTTTTTTTTTTTAGAACCGATACGGACCGGTTACCACACACTAAATTAAGCATAAGTTTTTTTTTTAACCTGAAACTGATCGATTCAGCCGAACCGATCCACAATTTACAAGTTCCACACAGAAACAAAACAAAAAACCAATCTAGTACTCACGGTACCACAGACAGAGACTTGAACCGACTAAGTGGTAACAGAAATCCGGTAGAAACCTACTGAAAACTGACACTTCAACCAACTTTTTGAACCAAGCAGCAGGAGGAATCTCCAGAGCGACTGTTCAGTGAGGTGGAGTAAAGAATCTGACGGTTGCAGTTTAAACAACAGCAGACAGGGGCTTTAACCGAGCCCGTGGTGAACATTCCATGCTGGCCATGGAAAGTTTAACTCTTTGCTCTCCGGGGCAGTTGAAAGGCAGGACCTAACTGCATATGTCAGAATACAGCAAGACTTCATGTTGTTTGAAAGACTGACAAAAGGTAGAGAGATTTACCTGAGTTGCCAACAGCTACCCTAAGGGTCAGGGATTGGGCACCCGCCATAAGGTTCATTGTTGTAATTTTAACACCTTGCAGGTGGTCCCGAAGGTACAGCGGACTCCCTCTACCCCGCCTATCCAGTCTGTCCAATCTAACAGTGAATAGCCCGGTATATAAACATCCGAGTCTGGGGTGTTCTGAGACAGCCATGTTTCGGTTACAGCTAGCACATCAGGGTTGTGGAGGCAGACCCATGCTTGGAGCGGGGCGAGATTCTTTTGGAGGCTACATATATTTATGGCAGCCAGTCGTATGAAACTTGTAGTTTTTCTTACTAAATACTGTAGTTCTAGCAGTGATAATTATAAAAGTTACTGCAACTGCACAGATTTGCCACCATAGCATCAGACAGGTAAAAACCTTGAACCACACACAAAAATGAATCACTGATGGTGAGTGACTAGCAAGGATATAGCTGCCACATAATGTCTTCGCAGTGCTGATGAAGACAGCATTGACTCCGATCCTCCCCATAGGATGGCAAAGTCAACAAATGTCAAGACTGACATTTCCCAGCTGAGTGGAATGGAGGCCACAAGTGGTGCCTCCACATGCATGACCACTGGAGGCTCTGAGCAGACCATGTGGTTTTGCAGTGAATCCAGCAGGGGCCTCTGATTTAGGCATCTCCCATGGCCGCTCAGCTGGGGGCACTGATGGATGCAGCTTGTCCTGAATGAGGACTGGGAGGAACGGGGTCCTGCGAGATTGAAGACACTTCATCGACCTCCTCTGACAGCCAGTCAACTGGTTCAACAAAAAGCTTGACCGACTGATAAACTGGAAACAAGGCTGAGAGCTCCAGCTAGGTTACCGTGGAAGACTCAACCTACCCCTCGACTGAAGGGAACTCAACCGAGGCCAAGCAGTCAGGGAAGTGGGAAGAGTTTGTTCATTCTCAGTCTCACAAATTTCGATGGCAGTAGTACTTGTGCGGTTTATGACAAGGCGAGCTGTCCCAAAGGTCTGGAGGGCCAGATACATGTCCTGGAATTCATCAGTGAACTGTCTTCCGACTCCGGGACCAGGGCAAAGACCAAGGCTGAGCCCGCATTGGCCGCTCCCTCCTCCTCCATGACCGTAAGCTGTGCCACCAACCTGACCGCAGCCGAGGTGGTTTGGAGTCCTTAGGCCTATCTAGGGGAAGACAAGCCTTCCGTTCCTCAAACGACAAGGCAGCATCAACCGACAGGACGTGCAAGATACGGCATTGTTGTTCTTCAACCCAGACAGTAGACACACGTATCGTGGATGTCTGCAGCTGACATGTTCTGCCCGAAATGCAAGCAGAACTTAAACCCGGGCTTCTGTCAATCCATGGAGGACGTTGGTCAATGGAGCAAAACTGGAAGACAACTCGCTATTAAACAAGAGATTTTAACTTTAAGTCAAAGTGCACAAAATAAAAAGTGCTTAAAAACCGAAATTCCTACTAAACATACAGAGCTGTGAAGGAAGAAACCCATTCCATCCAGCAGAAACATAGAATGTGTCAGCAGAAAAGGACCAGTAGGCCCATCTAGTCTGACCAGTTTTCCCTGCCTAATACTACACCCTGGACCCTACCTGGTCACAGGTGTCCCCCACTCCTCCCATACCTCTACTTATAATGCAGATGGGACAAAACAAAGGGTATATAGTGGAAGCCCGGGGCAGCAGAAACTGGGAGGAGAATAGGGGAAGGATGGGTAGAGCTAGATCCATGGAAGGGAGAAAGTCCCAGGGCAAATATGGAACTCGGGCAGACTGGATGGACCATCAGTCTTTTTCTGCCATCATTGATGTTTTCATATTTCTATTATATCCATGTGCCTATCCCACGCATGTTTGAAGCTCCCCATTGTCTTCGCCCCATCACCTTTTTTCCAGCAGCCTGTGCCAGGTGACCGCCAACCTTTCTGTGAAGAAATTTCCTCACATCCCTCTTAAACTCTCCCCCCCAAGCTTCATAGCATGCCCCCCCCCTTATTCTGGTGCTCACCATCATCCTGTGAAAGACTGCCCTCCTGTATCTTAATCACCCCCATGAGGTACTTATGGGCCTCAATCATGTCCCCTCATGCTCTCCACTCCTCCAGGAGTACACATTGAGCTCCCGCAGCCCCACCTCTCTCATGCAACCCCCACACCATTCCAGAAGCCCTCCTTTGGACAGCTTCCATCCTGTCAATGTCCTTGCAGAGGTGCAGCCTCCAGAACTGCACACAGTACTCCAAGTGAGGTATTAGAAGTGAGCGATAAAAGACAACACTACATCTCTTCTGCTAAAAATCCCCCTCCCTATTAATTCCAGCATCTGGTTCACCTTGCCTACTGCCTTGCTGCACTGCCCTGCCACCTTGAGATCATCAGATATAATCACCCCAATATCCCACTTTTGCTTGGTAACTTAGTACCTCCCTCTCATTTTATACACAGCCCCTGAGTTTCCCCACTCCAGATGCACAACTTTGCACTTTTTGGCACTAAGACCAAGCTACCACTTCCTAGAACACTCTTCTAGTTCCACCAGATCCTTTTGCATTCTCTTGACCCCCTCCTGGGTGTCTACCCTGTTGCAGATTTTAGTGTCGTCCACAAAAAGACACACCTTATCCTCCAGTTCCTTCAGTAATGTCACTTATGAAGACACTGAAGTCTTTCTGGTTGTGGATCATGCTTTGGGACTATCTGGCCTTTATGTATCTTTTGTGCACAGGACTCAAGCTGACAGATGAAACTTCTGAAGATCTGGGTGCAGTATTGGATGAAGAAAGTCCAGCCTGAGTGGGAGCAAAGAAAAAATTACTCACCATAGTAATGTTGTTTCTTCTAATGGAGTCTTGCTGTATTCTATTTGCAGTTAGCCCCAGCACTTGAACTGCTCCGGAGGGTAAAGGGTTAACTCTATGCCAGGGCATAGAACATTGAACTCGAACTCGGTTTTCAAACCTCTGTCCCTGGTACTCCTCAGTGTAACCGTCAGATTCTTACGAGCACTATGCTAACAATTTAGAAATTGTTTTTAAAAATTTTTTGCCAAAGGGTAAAAAAACATATTTTAGGGTCAAAAAGACTCAAGTCGAGAACGCCAAAAAGAATCCAAGTAGGTAGGGAAACAAAAACAATATATTCTTAAATAATAACCATACAGACCTCAAGCTAAAGAAGAGGTAACCAAGGTACACCTCTGGGGTGCAGCACTGCGTCTGCCAGACCCCATCCCAAAACAACTAGGTTCCAGGAGGGGAGGCAGGGAGGGAGGGAGGGAGGAGGTCAGAATATGGCAAGACTCCATTAGAAGAAAACAACATTACTATGGTGAGTAGTTTTTCTTCAAACAACATGATGTCTTGCTGTATTCTGACTATATGCAGACTACCAAGCAGTAACCCCCTGGAGGAGGGAGTTACAGAACCTATTTTGGGAAAAAGTTCTGCAGCACTGCTGTGCCAAACCTAGCATCACTTCTTGACTGGATGTCAAGAGAGTAATGCTTGGTAAATGTGTGAACAGTTTTCCAGGTGGCTGCTTTACAGATTTCCACTAAGGGTAGGTCTCTAGCTGCTGCGACCGAAGCAGCAGTACCTCTGGTAGCGTGAGCCCTCAGGCCTGAGGGTGGCTCTTTCCCCAACTTTGAATAGCAGAAGTGGATACAGGCGACAATCCACCTGGTAATAGTTCTCTTAGTAGCAGGTTTACCTTTTTCCACTTCTCCGTAAGAAACTGCTGTGAACAGTCATTTCCATGGGCCCTGGTGTGTTCAATATAATAACTAAAGGCCCTTTTTACATCAAGACTGTGTAGTCTTTTCTCCCCAGAGGAAGAATGGTCAGTGCAAAATACAGGCAATGACATAGACTGATTCAAATGAAAGTCTGATACCACCTTGGGAAGGAACTTTCTGTTTGTTCGAAGAACTACCTTATCCCTGTGAAATGAAATGAAATCAGATTCCAATGATAAACCCTGTAATTCACTGTTTCTCCTAGCAGAGGTAATGGCTACCAGGAACACAGTTTTCCAAGTTAAGGATTTTAGCTCAGCTGAAGATAATGGTTCAAAGGGGGGCTGCATAAGTTGTGCAATACAGATATTCAGATTCCAAACAGGAGTAGGCTCCCTAAAAGTAGGACTGATATGAACCAGACCCTTAAAAAATTTCTTGAAAACTGGATGAGAGGTTAGGGAAGAGCCCTTCCCAGCTAAAAGGAAGGCAGAGATGGCTGCCAAATATACTCTGAGAGTGGTAGGCCTGAGGCCTAAACTGTTAAGATGCATCAAATAGTCCAAAGCAGTGGCAATGTCAGCTAAATCTGGCTGATTATGCCTCTGAGAACACCAGAAGCCAAATCTCTTCCATTTGGAATTGTAAGATTTTCTAGCAGATTTTCTACTAACCTTAAGAATGTCCAAGACTGATTGGGAAAGGTGCAGGCTTCCATATTCTAGCTCCTCAAGAGCCAATCTTTGAGTCTGAAAGTTGGGATACAGTATCCTCCCCTGCAAAGAGGTGAGGAGATTGTACTGTCTGGGAAGACAAAGTGGTATTGTCACTGACATTGACAATAGTAGGGGGTACCATGGCTGTCTGGCCTAGTCTGGAGCCACTAGAATCACTGTGCAAGGCTGAGATCTGATATATATATTTTTTTTTTTTTAGACTTTATCTCCACTGCCTGGAGAACTCCTTCCGGCATCCTCAGGGGCTCCCAGCCTCTACCTCCCCCCATGACTTCTAGTCCCCCCCCCCCATGTGACCCAGCACAACTCTGGGTCTGAACCCTCCGGAGGTAGGGTCGCCCTATCCACCCAGGGCACTCTATCTATAGGGCAAAGTGCTGGACACACAAGTCGGCCCCCATGGAGAGGAGGTCAGTCCGGGGTTGGGAGTGTGGGCTAGGAGGCCGAGGTCCCTTCATCTGTCCCCAGCAGCGGGGTTTTTCTCTTTCTTTTTTTTTTGGGTAGCCCTTACCCCTTGGAGTGCGGCTTAGCAAGGCAACGTTATGCTGTAACTCCACCCCTCGCATCCACAGTGTCACTATGCTGGGCGCCTTTGACCATCGCCAGAGGCCACTCCAGGAGTGACCGCTTCCCCACAACCCTCCCCGGGAAGAGACAGCAGTCCCAGTGACACTCAATCTCTTCCCTCTGCCGACCCCAGCGGCCTGGGCTCGTCTCCTGAAACTGAATGCCAGCGTGGCGCAGGTGTTTCATCCAGAGCTTCAACCCTAGCGCCACTGGGCGGCCTGAGATCTGATCTTGACCAGAACTCTGAATATCAGAGAAAAAAAAGAGGAAAAGCATACAGAAACTTTGCTTGTCCAGGGGTGCTACTGAGCACTCTTGCCAAACAGAAGTGTGTCACCTCGTCTCTGCAGATTCCTACCTGTAATTATAAAAATAATTGAAATATTTTCACTATCTGGAGTTTTGAGCTGCAGAAATCCACAGAGCGCATCAAGAAGAACACAACGGTACCGAATTCAGCCATGGGTTGAACGACTAAGGGAGAAGCGAGCGGATCCAAAAATGTACAGCCTACAGAGCAGCAGGCCCTGACGGCCCCTGGAGGATCCTCCGAACCAACTACGCCACCATGGAATTCACTGGCCTTATCTATGAAGGCCATCGATGGGAAAGTTGAGGAAATCCTTCACCGGATGGGGGAACAGGACCTAAAAATAGAATCAATGATTAGAACAGCCTCTTACACAAGCGACTAAAGCCATTAAGGTGACCACTAAGCTGATGCAAGAGAACAACCAGCTTAGGTACTGACTGGAAGCCACTGAAAATGCTCAGCGAGCAGTGAACTTAAGACTTGTTTGTCTGCTGGAAGGTAGCGAAGGTTCAGATCTGGCATCTTTTCTTCAAAACTGGCTGCCCGGTGCATTGGGCTTACAGGCAGGGAACATGCCGGTCCCACAAATTCTTAAGGCCTATCGAATCTCACCTCAAGCTGCCCCAATGCAGTCTGATCTTCCAAGGGCCATACTGATCATCACTATGGGGATACTAATTCGGGACACATATCTGCAAGCAGCTAGGGAGTCGCAAAGCTTTCACTTTGCAGGGATAACTCTGCAGCTCTTCCTGGACCTTTCTTTCACTATCTGCTCAAGGAGGAAGAAATTTGACACCATGAGGGCTCGCCTTCAGAGCCTCGGAATTGTGCATTCACGTCTAATGCCTGCTCGTCTATGCATACACCATGGAGGGCATACATGTATTTTCACAGACCCGCAGGAGGTCAGCAAGAAGGTGGAGATGTTCAAGCACGAATCAGAGGAGGACACATGAATAGAACTCAGTAAAAACTTTTCTTCAACCTAAAATTTTGAAGATGTCAATTTAGAACTAGAGAATGTTTTAGGCTATAGAATGTCAGATGGTGGTAACCTCATGGCAGCCCTTATATGCAGCAAAATTACAGATGTCTGATTAAGTTAGTCAGAGTTTAATGGTGTGCTATACAAGTTAAAATTGACTTAAGCTGAATAAGAATGCTTATTAACATTTTCAGCTTTATTTTTGGTGACATTTACCATCTAAATGGCAAGTTAAGTTCTCAGTTAAAAAAAAGTTTCATTGCGATGGTTACTCAAGGTCTTCTCGTAGTTCAGATATGGATATACTGCATAGTTATATCAATAGTTATATTGCTAGTTTTGTTCTAAACGTGGAATATTTCAAACTAATATACAAAAAAGAGAATGAATAACATTCTGTATACAGAAGTGGGGTTATGTGGAGGGTAGGAGAGCACTAATCATTTTTCTATGTATGTCACATGTTTGGTATGGGATCATATCAGCCTTATGGTCAAGTATAAAAAATGATGGGCTTTAACATTACAGTTTGATCGCCTCAATATTGCAAGGTGTAGCCATCTAGGTTGTATTTCTGTACCATTAATGTTGGAATACCCCCATTTTCTTAAGCTGCTTACTAAGGCTATGTATTCTACTATCCATTGAATGGCTCCTTGAACTATAGATTGTATGCCTGGTAGGAGGTATAAACTGTATGGTGTTGTTTTATTTCTAAAACAATAAAATATAAATTAAAAAAAAAAAAAAACTTGCTTATCCAATTCAACAGGAGAGCATCTTGAGGAACAGACCCCAGAAGAGGGGGTCTGCAGAAGAATAGAGGAAGTTGGTGATTGTCTGGGGCTGCAAAGAGGTCCATCTCTGGAGTGCTCCACCTTTTGAAAATGACCCGAAAAACCAGAGGATTCAGGGCCAATTTGTGGTGACCTTGAGAAATCCTGCTGAGAGCATCTGCCAGTACATTGTCCTTCCCTGGGAGATGCACAGCTATCAGGGAAGCCTGAAGGGAATAAGCTAGCGACCATATTTTCATGTCTTCTGTGCACAAGGCAGAGGACTGAGTGCCCCCCTGCTTGTTGATGTACCACATGGTTGTGGTGTTGTCTGTCCTGATCTGCACCACTTTCCTCTGAATTGTGTTCGAGAATGTCTGAAGTGCTAGAAAGACAGCCCTGAGTTCGAGAAGATTTATGTGCAGAAGAGACTCCTGATGAGACCATGTTCCCTGAGCAGTGAGCTGGTCCAAATGGGCTCCCCATCCCAGCAGGGCGGCATCCGTGGCGAGAATCACTGTAGGAGACTGATACATAGATACATAGACAGTGTCGGCAGATAAGGGCCTATGGCCCACCCAGTCTGCCCATTTGAGCTTGTAAGTTCAGTTTGTTTTCCTAGAAGTCTGTTGCACCTTACCCCGACCTCCAGAATTCCTTTATGTCTATCCCATGCATTCTTAAATCCTGTGATTGTTTCAGCCCCCACCACTTCCTCTGGCAGGGTGTTCCACTTGTCAACCACCCGTTCTGTGAAGAAATTCTTTCTCATGTTTCCTCTGAATCGTCCTCCCTCCAACTTCATCCCATGCCCTCTAGTCCGGGAACATGTTTTTCACTTAAAAATAGTGTTTTCCTGCACCCTGTTCCTCCCCGTAAGATACTTGTATGTCTCTATCATATCCCCTCTCTCCCTCCTCTCCTCCAGGGAGTACATGTTCAGTTCCTTCAACCTGTCTTCATAGGACTTGTGATGCAATCCATGCACCATCTTTGTTGCCCTCCTCTGAACCTTCTCTACCCTGTCTATGTCCTTACGTAGGTATGGTCTCCAGAACTGTACACTGTACTCCAGGTGGGGCCTCACTAGTGTCTTGTATAGCGGAATTATGACCTCCTTTTCCTGCTGGTAATGCCTCTGCCTATACATCCCAGCATCCTATTTGCTTTACCTGCTGCCTTGTCACACTGATTCCTACCTTGAGGTCATCAGAGATGATAACCCCAAGATCCCTTTCCTGCTTGGTGCATGCTATATCCTCACCCCCAACTGATATATTGTGCCAGGGTTTTGTGCCCCCATATGCATTATCTTGCATCTTTGCATTGAATTTCAACTGCCAAACCCCTGACCATTCTTCAAGTTTCTGCAGGTCACTTCATTCTGTCTACACCCTCTGGTGTGTCTACTCTGTTACAGAGCTTTGTGTCATCAGCAACAGTGAAATTCTGCCTTCTAGGTCCTGCGCAATGTCACTGATGAAGATGCTGAATAGGAACGATCCCAGCACTGATCCCTGTGGTACCCCACTGGTCACTCTTCCCTCTGTGGAGTGACAGACATTTACCACCACCCTCTGTGTCCTGCCACCCAGCCAGTTACCTACCCACCACACTACTGTCCTGCCCACACCCATATTCCCCAGTTTGTGTAATAGTCTTCTATGTGGCACAGTGTCAAAGGCCTTGCTGAAGTCCAGATAGGCCATGTCCACTGCCCTCCCCTGATCCACCTCCCTAGTCACCCAGTCAAAAAATTCAATGAGGTTGGTCTGACATGACCTCCCCCTGGTGAAACCATGCTGCCTTGGGTCCTGTAGTCCATTGACAACCAGATGTTCCACCAATCTCTCCTTCAGTAGTGCTTCCATGATCTTCCCCACTACCGAGGTGAGGCTGACTGGTCTGTAGTTCCCTGCTTCCTCTTTGTTCCCACTTTTATATAAGGACTACATCTGCTGTCCTCCAGTCTTTGGGTACCTCCTGTTTCCAGTGATTGGCTAAACAGGATAGCCAGAGGTTCAGCCACCACCTCTCTTAGTTCTTTAGGACCCTGAAACTCTCATCTGGCCCCATTGCTTTATCAACTCTTATTACTTCCAGTTCCTTCAGGACCCTTTCTCGTGTAAAGGGACTTGTGTCCATTTCTGCACCATTCTCACCCTTGTACTCCTTCAGACCCATTACCTCCTCTTCCTCAGTAAAGACTGAGCAGAAATACCTGTTCAGTATGTCAGCTTTACTGTTGTCATCCTCCACGCCCCCATCCTCCCCTTCAGTCTCACTATCCCTCCCTTTGTCTTTCTTTTTTCACTTATGTACCTGTAAAGGTTTTGTCCCTCTACCCACTGATTTTGCAATGTGTTCTTCTGTCTGAGCTTTGGCTTCCTTACTGACCTCCTGCCTCCCTTTGCTTCTCCTGGTACTTCTCCCTATCCTTCTGCCTGTGTCTTTTTGTATTGCCTGAATGCAATCTTTTGGCTTTCACTTTCTTTGCTACCTCTTTGGAAAACCATAATGGTCTCCTCTTCCTTTCCTCTTGCTAACCTGCTTAATACATAATTCTGTTGTTCTTGTAATCCCCATTTTAAATACTGCCCACTGTTCCTCAACCCCTGATTCCTGTCCCATTCCCCTTAATGCCTCTTTCAAGTATCTCCCCATTTTCCCAAAGTCTGCCCCCTAAAATCCAGGATACGTGTTTTTGTGTGGTTTGGTTCTGCTCTTTCTGTGATTTCAAACCACAATGACTGGTGGTCACTGTTTCCCAGGTGCTCCCCCACTGTTACCCCCATCACACTGTCCCTGTTTGTGAGCACAAGGTACAGTATTGCCTTCTGCCGAGTTGGTTCCATGACCAGTTGCTTGAGGAAGGCACCCTGAAGGGAGTCCAGGACAAATCTGCTCCTAGTTGATGCTGCTGCTGGGATGCTCCGGTCCACGTCTGGAATATTGAAGTCTCCAACCAGTACTACTCACCCTTGTCTGCCATCCTTTGGATGGCTAGCATCAGCTCCCTATCTGTTTCTTCCTCCTGGGCTGGTGGTCTATAGACCACAACTGTGCGGATGGCTGTCCCATTTTCCTTTCCAGCTTAACCCACAGTATCTCTCCCATTTTGTTCCTCCTGATCTCTGTGGCCCTTATGTCATTTTTCACATACAGTGCCACCTCCTCCCTTCCTGCCTGCTCTGTCTCTTCTGAATATGTTGTAGCCAGGTATGGCCATCTCCCAGTCGTGGTTATCATTACACCAGGTTTCAGTGATGGCCACAATGTCCAGGTCTGACTGCACCATGACAGCCTCCAGATCTTCCATCTTGTTGCTAAGGTTCCTGGCATTTGCACACATGGCTTTCCATGATTTGACCTCCCTAGACTGTCTCACTGTTCTACTCCAGCCCCTTTCTTGGTTGTCATTTATCCCTGGTTCTCCTTGCTGTCTGCCCGTCTGCTGAATTTTGCCCCTTTTCTGCTTATCCACCTCTTGGGCACTAATCTCCATCCTTTGCACACTGCTTTGCAATGATAGCCACTCCTCTGGTTCACTGGTTCCACTGCTAGCTTTGGGGGTGAGCAAGTAGGTACCCTCCTTGCTGGCCTGCCACCCCCCTTTGCTAGTTTAAATGCTTGTCAATGTGGCATTTAAACTTATCATTGAGTGCTTGGATTCCCCTCCAGGATGGCTGCAGGCCGTCAGGCTTGAATAAACCTCCATCCTCCAGGTGGGTCCCCAGTCACTAATGAATCCAAACCTTCCTCACAGCACCAGTTCTTCAACCATGAGTTAAAGTTCCTGGTGCATGCACTCCATGTTCTCCTTGCCTCTCACAGGTAGTACTTGAGAAAGTGACAGAAGTATCTACTTGCTTGAGACCCTCCCAGTTTCCCAAACTCTTCCTGAACTTCCTTTGGCTCCTCATTTGCCAGGTCATTAGTACCTAGGTGGATAATGACATCCAGCTCACCCTCCTGCCTTGCCTTCCCAGTGATCCCAGGATCTTCCTTCCATCCCTCCATGCCGGGCACCTGGTAGGCACCTCACCTCCCTGTCCTCCCCTCCTGTGTTCCTAGCTGGATCCCTCTTATGAGGAGTCCCCCACCAGGATTCTCCTCCTCTGGGGTCCGCTGCTTTCCCGCTTGAGGTCACCTCCTGGCTAACCTCCACATCCTTTCCTTCCACTCTCTGGGTACCTGTATTTGGTTGTCCTTGTTTGCCAGTGTGGCATATGAGTTCTTGAGTGGAATAGGATCTGGGATGTGCCTCTGCCTGACTGCTCTAACTCTCCCTGAGCCCACTGTCATCCAAGTGCTCCTCGTTCTCGGCATCCTTTGAGGTAGTTGCATTGGACTGGGTGGTCCCTGGATAGGGGTGATGGTACTCCTGACTCAGTTTACTTCCGCTCTGAGTCTGGCTACCTCATCCTGCAGTCCAGATAGATGCATACAGACTGACTGAGGAAAGGGACACCTTGCCTTAGATTGTCCTCCTCCAGCCACCACTGGAAAGCCTGAACCAGAGTTTGAGACACTGGAACTGGAGAGAAGGTCTTTTTTCTGACACCAGAAAGATCGTAGATGAAACTGAATATCTCTCATTTGAAATCTTACCCCTTGCACTACTGCAGTGGAAGCTGCCATGTGGCCTAGCAACTATAAGAAGTGCCAGGCTGGTCGAGACACTAGTGGACGAAAAGAGGAAGCCAGGGTGATGAGGGATTGTACCTTCGAAAGAGGAAGGAATGCCTTTGCTGGACCATGTCCAGTTCCACCCCTATAAAATGTGAGAAGCTAGGCTGGTTCCAGAACAGACTTTTCTAGGTTCAGAATGAATCCTAAGAAGTCCAGAAGCTTCTGAGTGACCTCTAGAGCCGACTTGACTTGGTCTGAAGACTGACCCACTATGAGCCAGTCGTCCAGACAGGGGAACAGCAAGATGCCTTGTCTCCTGAGAAAGGCCACCACTACTGCCAGACACTTGGTGAACACCCTTGGAGCAGATGTTACGCCTAAAGGCATTGCTCTGAACTGGTGGAGTCTTGGTCATCCCCCTTCTGTCTCTTCCCCTAAAGAACACCCTCTGCTGGAAAGGAGAGGAGGCATGGGCTTGGTAAAAAGGCCTATGAAAAGGCTTGCCCCTGCCAGCCCTAGAATGCTGCTTCTGAGGAGTGGCCTGCTTCTCTTTGACTGCAGCACTCCTGTAGGTGGTCCTGTACTCATCCATCTTTTTCATGCAAGTCTCTGTTTGCTCCCCAAACAAAGAGTTACCAGTAACAGGAAAATCCATGGCCTTAGTCTGGGTATCCTGTGATGGATTGGTACATCTGAGCCAAGCAAATCTCCTCATGGAGACAGATGCAGCCATGACCCTGGAATGCACATCATTCGAGTTCACAGCAGCATGGAATTGGACTGTGGATGCCTCAATACCATCCACAGTCACCTGCTCCAGTTCCTTGGCCAGATGAGGAGGGGCATTCTTAGCCAGCTCCAGAACCGCATCCCACATAGATTTCTGGTATCTGGCTGTATATGCCATGTAATTAGCTTGCCTGAGTCCCAAAGAGGATGCAAGGTACTGTTTCTTAGCCATGGCATCCACTTTCCTGGAATCCTTATCTTGGGGGTGAGATGCCAGGGGAATGTTAACCTTGTCACAGGCTGCAGTTTGCACTACCCCAACCGACTATTTATTTTTTAGAACTGATAGGCAATCGAGAGACTGAGGGGTGGCCATACACGTCAAGGACAAATATACAGTCTCCTGCCTTGACTCGGTAACCAATGCAAATCAATTTGAATGTCTAACCTTTAAGGTAGTGATCTCGCAGAACACTTCGATGTGTGTTACAGTTGTGTTACAGACCCCCTTCTGCTGGCCTTCAACTCCTATCATATCTGGGTGCCGCCTTAGGGAATGGATCCCAGGAAACCATCGTATCAGGGGACTTTAACTTAGATGGGCTAACCAAGGCTTCCAAACCTCTCTCATCCTTTTGTGATGCTCGTGGGCTAACGCAAATTATCAATGAACCTACGCGCCTGAATAAAAAGAATCCCAGTAATAACTCATTGCTGGATGTTATACTAGTGACCAAACTACAACTGCTCTCTCATGCAGGCACCTTTTTCAGTGACGCCAGCGATCACTGCTTCATTGCTGGTGTAAGATCAGTCCACAAACCTCTATCTTACTCGAAATTCTCTGTTAAAAGATCAAAGTGGAAATTTGACCCAGGTGTCTATAGGGATGCCCTAAAATATCCCATGCAATGGCAGGATTTGTACCTGGCAAGGTCAATACAGTCTGCTTATGACATCCTCAATGATATAATCTTAGGGGCCTTACATAAATGTGCCCCCTTAGTAAAAGTCTGTGTAAAGAACAAAACATGCCGATGGTTTTCGTCCGAACTAAAATCTGCTCTGTTAGAGGCGATAAACTTTGGAAAAAAAGCACAAAGTTCTAAGACCCCATTGGACTGGCATGCATTTAGGAGAGCTAGAAACCTCTGTACCAGGATGACAAGGGACGTAAAAGCTACCTATTATTGCACTGAACTCGACTCTGCCACTAAGCACCCAGCCAAATTCTGGAACACCGTCAAGGACCTCTCTGGTCACACACCAGGTAACTCTCTTCCACCTAAGATCATATCTGGCAATAACATCATTACCGACAAGGGGGAAATCCTGGACTCCTTTAACAACCATTTTACAACTGCGGGGTTAGCCTTCGATAATTCTCCTGCAAACCTGCTACGTTCCCAGCTGGATACTCATCATACTGAAGCCCGAGTCTTGGATACTACATTTTCTCTGCAACCTGCCACCCTGAAACAGGTCGAAGATCTCCTATGTCAGCTGGACATTAAAAAAAGTGCTGATGCGGATTCCACTTTCTGAAGATTGCATACTGCATACTAGCTGCACCTATAACACACCTATTCAACCTATCATTGACCCAAGGAATCCTCCCATCCATCTGAAAAACAGCGCATGTGATACTCTGTTTAAATCAGGGAATCCCTGTGTTCTCAATACTTATAGGCCAATTTCCCTTCTCCCTGTCCTGTCAAAACTATTTGAAAAAATTGTAAGTACACAACTGAGATCACACTTAGAATCAGTGAATCTTCTAAATTCTGCACAAACGAGATTCAGAGCTAAACACAGCACTATCACAGCCCTTGCAAAAGTGACCAACGACTGGCAGAAAGAACTGGACAAAATAAACTTCATCTGCACCGTATTCTTGGACTTAAGTAAGGCTTCTGACACTGCTGACCATAGCCTGCTCCTTTCAACTCTTCAATCTTTAGGTCTAGACTCACTCTCCCTTCGGTGGTTCACCAATTATCTTACTGACCATCTACAGCAAGTCAAGGCCAAAGGTGAACACCGATAGGTCTTGTAGTTGCCTGGCTTAAATGCTGTTAAGGGTAACTTTTATTATTCTGGCATGTCTGAGAAACCCAAAAAGAAAACCGGTCCCACTGGGTTTCAGCACTGCACCGAGTGTGGGGAGGCCTTTGCTATGACTGATCCCCACCTCATCTGTGTTTATTGTCTCAGGTTTGACCACCTCAAAGGAAACTGCCAAATATGCAAAAGCTTTCCCAAAGCCACTTTGGATAAATGTTTAAGTAGGCTGAAGGAAAGGGAGGCTGAGAAGTCCTCTGATCGAGATGGCCAGCCTGGTTCGGTTCCGGCCGAACCTGAGGGGGTGCCCACTGACCTGGGCGATACCTCCTCAGGCAAAAGGAGAGCTGACTCTGAGGAGTCGGTCCCGTCTAAGAGAAAGTGCTAGTCAGCTGGTTCGGATCCCGGTTCCCATGTTCCAACCGCTGAAGAAATTGCTAAAGCGATCACTATTGTTCAGTCGTTTTGCCCAGTTCCGACAGAAACAACACCGACTCAAAGACTATCAGTTCGGTCAGAAACTGTTCCTTCTGAAATTGATCCTGAAGCATTTTATGAGGGTGATTGGAAAGGAGAAGAAGACTATGAAGAAGAGGAATATGAAGGCCTAGATGAGCCAGTAGAGCCTGACATTTCCCCAGACAGGCCTTCTAATATTTTGTCCTCCCAGACATTCTGAGTCCCACTCCCATTTGTGGAATTCTACCCAGTTTTTCATAGCAGAATTGTATACAAGAAACAATCCACCTGGCAATAGATCTCTTGGTGGCAGGTTTGCCCTTCCCAGCTTCTCCATTAGTGAGGAACAACTGGAGGGAGTCAAACCTGTGACCCTTGGTACGCTCTATGTAGTAGCTAAGGGCTCTCTTAACATCCAAACTGTGTAGCCTCCTCTCTCCTGAGGAAGAATGATCAGTGAAGAAAGCAGGGAGAGATAAAGAGTGACTGAGGTGGAAATCTGAAACCACTTTAGGCAAGAACTTTCTGTTAGTTCTAAGGACCACTTTATCTCTGTGAAAAGAAAGGAAATCAGATTCCACTGACAAGGCCTGCAGTTCACTGATACATCTGGCAGAAGTAATGGCTACCAAAAACACAGTTTTCCAAATCAAGTACTTAAGCTCTGCTGAGGACAAAGGCTCAAAAGGGGGTTGCATAAGCTGAGCAATGCAAACATTAGGATCCCAAGCAGGAGCAGGATCCCTAAAGGGGGGGATTGGTGTGAAGCAATCCCTTGAAAAACTTACAGAATACAGGATGGGATGACAGCAAGGAAGACTTGCCTACTGGCAGGAAAGCAGAAACAGCTGCCAAGTGTACCTTGAGAGTAGCTGGTCTGAGACCTAGGCCATTGAGATGGACCATATAATCCAGAACCATAGGCAATTCAGCAGAGTCTGGAGAAATATTCTTCTTAGAACACCAAGTGCTGAATCTTTTCCATTTGGAGTTGTAAGACTTTCTGGTGGAAGGCTTTCGAGAAGCCTTAAGGATATCCAGAACCCCTTGGGAAAGATGCAGATCTGCAAACTCTAACTCTTCAAGAGACAAGCCTTGAGATTGAGAGACTGAAGATTCGGGTACCAAATCCTCCCCTGAGAGGATGTTAACACTTTGTAATTCCTGGGAAGAGACAAGGGAAGATGGACTGCTAGGGACAGCAACAAGGGATACCATGGCTGCCTGGCCCAGTCTGGAGCAATTAGAATCACTTTGCATGGCTGTGACTTTATCTTGACTAGCACTTTGAACAGGAGAGGGAAGGGGAGAAAAGCATACAGAAATTTCCCTTCCCAGTTCAGAATCAGAGCATCCAGGGGGACTGAGCCCAAGACTGGGAGTCTGCAACAAAAAAGAGGAAGTTGGTGACTGTCTGGGGCTGCAAAAAGATCTATCTCTGAAGTAGCCCATCTTGAGAAAATCACCTTCAACACCAGAGAATCCAGGGCCCATTCGTGATGGCCCTGGGATATTCTGCTCAGTGCATCTGCTAGAACATTGTCCTTTCCTGGAAGGTGAACTGCTATCAGAGAAGTTTGCAGGGAATAAGCCAGGGACCACAACTTCATTGCTTCTGTGCACAAGGCCATAGACAGAGTGCCTCCTTGCTTGTTGATGTACCACATGGTGGTGGTGTTGTCTGTTCTGACCTGAACCACCTTGTTCTGTACTGATTTGGAAACACCTTGCAGTGCCAGAAACACTGCCCTGAGTTCCAAGAGATTGATGTGTAGAAGAGATTCCTGAAGCGACCACAGTCCCTGGGTGGTAAGTTCCCCCAAATGAGCTCCCCAGACCAGCAGGGAAGCATCTGTGGTGAGGATCACTGAATGAGACTGAGTGCCAAATGGAACCCCTTGCCTCAAATCGTCCTGATCCTGCCACCATTGCAGGGCTTGGATCAGAGTTCGAGTCACTGGAATTAGTTTGGTAAGGGAATCCTTTCTTTGGGACCAAAAAGCTCTTAAGTGGAACTGAATGTCCCTCATTTGGAATCTTGCGCCTTAGACCACTGCTGTAGAAGCTGCCATGTGGCCCAATAGCTGAAGAAAGTGCCTTGCTGGTCGAGACACCTGAAGGCTGAATGAAGAGGCCAGCTCCATGACAGCCCTTGCCCTGTCCAGGGGAAGGAAGGCTCTTGCTTTTACCGTATCCAGCTCTGTCCCTGTGAAGGTGAGGAGCTGCACTGTTTCGAGAACTGACTTTGGTAGGTTGAGAAGAAATCCTAAAGAAGTGAGCACTTGCTGGGTCACTTGCAGGTCTGACTTGACTTGGTCTGGGGACTGGCCCACTATGAGCCAGTCGCCCAAATATGGAAAAATGGACATCTTCTGTCTTCTTAGGAAGGCAACAACTACTGCCAGGCACTTTGAGAAGACCCTTGGGGCTGATGTTAGGCCAAAGGGCATTGCTCTGAACTGATAGTGGCCTGAGGGTAACTCGAACCTAGGTACTTTCTGTGGGAGCACCTGATGGGAATATGAAAGTAGGCATCTTTGAGGTCCAGGGAGGCTAGCCAGTCCCCTGGCCTAAGAGAGGGAAGGATAATTCCCAGAGTTACCATCTTGAACTTTGGCTTTAAAAAATGTTTGTTCAGGTACCTTAGGTCTAGGATGGGTCACCACTCTCCTGTCTTTTTGGGGGTTAGGAAGTACCTGGAGTACAATCCTTTGCCCTTGTGTAGGGTAGGCACTCTCTCTATAGCTCTTAGAGCTAGAAGAGAAGAAACCTCTGCCTCTAGGGCAAGGGTTTCTGAGAGATTTGCAGGTGGAAAAGATCTGGCTCTCATCTTGGGAAGTTTTTTGAAGCTGAGAACCAGTCCCTGGCTTACTACTTCCAGGACCCACTTGTCTGATGTAAGAGACATCCAGTCCTGGACAAAGCCAGCCAGCCTGCCCCCTACTGGGATAGGAGCATCGACACGGGCAGACCCATCAGGGTGTCTGCTTGGCAGGGGCTTTAGGCTGAGGGGTGGATGCAGGCCTGCTCATCCCCCTTCTGCCTCTCCCTCTGAAGAACCCCCTCTGTGAAAAGGAAGAAGAGGCCTGTGCTTGGTAAAAAGGCCTTTGGAAAGGCCTGCCCCTGCCCCTGGACTGCTGCCTTTGAGGAATTGCTTGCCTTTTCTTGGCCTGAGCACTCCTGTAAGTGGTCCTGTATTCATCCATTTTCTTCATGTAATTCTCTTTCTGCTCTCCGAACAGAGAATTACCCACACAGGAAAATTCATGGCCTTAGCCTGGGTATCCTGTGAGAGGCTAGCACATCTGAGCCAAGTCATTCTCCAAAGAGCCACAGATGTAGCCATGACTCTTGATGATACATCACTGGAGTCTACAGCAGCATGAAACTGAACTTTCAATGCCTCAATCCCATCTGCAGCCACCTCCTCCAGCTCCTTGGCAAGCTGGGGGGAAGCTGTTTAGCCAGTGCCAGTACAGTGTCCCACCTGGACTTCTGGTACCTGGCTGCATAGGCCATATAATTAGCCTGCCTGAGTCCTAAGGATGATGCCATGTACTGTTTCTTTGCCAAGGCATCAATCTTCCTGGAGTCCTTGTCTGGGGGTGTGATGCCAAGGGAATGCTTGCCTTATCACAGGCAGCAGCCTGTACAACCCCAACATGGCTGCATTGCTGATAAAGGAACTCTGTATCTGAGCCTGAAAGAGTATACCTCTTATCCATTCTTCTGTCCACAGGAGGCATGGAATTGGGAGACTTAAGAATTTTTTGTGTCTGTTTCCCAAAAGATTTGAGATGGGGAATAGACAGTCTCCTGGACTCTGGGATGTCCATCATCTCTACATAGTCAGGCTCTTTCTGATCCTCCACTGCCTCCTCCACAGGAAGCTGGAGGGTATCATACACCTTTCTACAAAACTTGAAGTGTGAAGGGGACTCAGAAAGCCTAGGAGGAGAAACACCTGAAGGTCTGTCTGGGGAGATGTCTGGGTCAATAGGCACATTCAGACTTTCACCATCACCAGAATCATCTTCCAACCCTCCTCCCTCCTCAAACTCTAGTTCATAAAATTCTTCCAGGGTATAATCCGGAACCGTGGAGAACCGACCGAATCGAGCCCCTGCCAAAAGGTGCCAGATCAGTCAGAAGCGATCGAAGCGATTCCACAATACGAATCGCTTTGGCTATTTCATCGGTGGTCGGAGTATGAGATTCTGGATTCGAACCGGTCGACTTGTCTTTTTGTTTTCTTTTTGTCGGAACAGATTCCTCGGAATCTGCTCTCCTTTTGCCCAGCCCTGGTCAGAGGGCACTCCTTCTGGTTCGGTTGGAACCGAACCGAGCTGGCTATCCAGGTCAGCGGACTTCTCTGCCTCCCTTTCCCTCAGGTTACCGAATCTCTTTTCAAGGGTAGATCTGGGAAAATTTTTTGCAAATTTGGCAGTCTGAATCGAGGTGGTCAAACCCCAGACAATCCCCACACCACCTGTGTTTATCGGCCTTAGCAAAGACCTCCCCACACACACTGCAGTGTTGAAACCGAGTGGACCTGTTTTTTTTTTCTTGGGTTTCTCAGACATGGCCAACCTAACCAAACTTACCCTTTTTTCCGCAACTGCCAGGCAAGACTCCCCTATCTGTTCCTGACCGTGTCACGGGTCTTGGAAAAAAGTACTAAAACCCGTTTTTTTTTAGAACCGATATGGACCGGTAACCACACACTAAAGCAAAGTTCAAATTTTACCTGAAAATGATCGGTTCAGCCGAACCAATCCACACTTTTACAAGTTCCACACAGAAAACAGAAAAAAACCTAACTAGTACTCACGGTACCACAGAGACTTGAACCGACTATGCGGAAACAACAATTTCAGTAGAAAAATGGACCGAAAACCGACACTTCAACTGACTTTGAACCAAGCAGCAGGAGAAATCAATGGAGCTACTGTTCAGTGAGGCGGAGTAAAGAATCTGACGGTTGCAGTTTGAATAACAGGCAGAGGCTTCAACCAAGCTCGAGATGAACATTCTATGCAACGCATAGAAAAGGTTTTGTGTTTCCTGACTTAAGTCCTCCTTTGAGGACCCAAAACATTATTTTTCTGCCAGTTGGCTAGTTTAAAATTTTACAGTTTCCACACAGAACACCTAGTGAGTTTTGCTCTTAAAGATCTGACGGTTGCAGTTCAAATAACAACAGGCAGAGGCTTCAGTTGAGCTCGAGATGAACATTCTATGCCATGCATAGAAAAGTTAACCCTTTGTTCTCTGGGGCAGTTTAAAGGCTGGGGCTAACTACAATTGTCAGAATACAGCAGTTGCCAGAATACAGCAAGACTTCACGTTGTTTGAAATCTCTTTGTTCTATTGATGCAGAATCGCAGAACCCTCTTAACATACAGAGTGATTACGGGAGTACTCCCCTTCATTCTGGAGTTAATGAGGTAAGTAAGGAGAAGCAAAACTTGACTAATGGTAACTGAGCCAGTGACATGTTGTTTACTGGCTCAAGATAGTCTGAAAATGTGCAGAGATGGACACTCTCTACCGAGATATGCAGACCTGTGTTCGACAGGTCCACGAGGCACCCCAACATTTTACTTGGTGGGCAACCAAAAGGTTCCAGATGGAGTTGTGCACACCAGATGGTGAAGTGTAACCACTTAGCCGCGCAAGTCCTCCTGGTGGAAGGTCTATGCATGGCTAAGAAGATTTCTACGATTGTCTGTAAACCTAAAACTTGCCAACTTTCCTCTCCACAGGAGCATGGCATGGAGATGAAGGGAGCGCAGCAAGGACCAAAGTCCCTGTGTCAGAGGGCCCGCTCATAGAAGGGAGTCACCTTGAGGAATTTCTGACAGGCTGTTGATCTACGCAAATTATATCTGCCGAGGTCCGTCTGGGATGATGAGAATCATCCTGCCCCTGTTTGCTGCCTACAACTTGAGCAGCACCAAATGAAATAAGGGAAGAGGAGGAAAGCATAAAGGAGCATCTTGTCTACTGCAGTGAATACATCCTGACAGAAAACACCAGGATCTGGATTTCTGACGCAGGATAGAGGCAGATTTGCGTTGAGAGGGGACGCAAAAAGGACCAGTTCCGGACTGCCCCACTCGACAAATAGCGACTACACAATGACTGAACTGACGTAACGTGCTTAAGGCACCACTGTCATCTCTCCATGGCCTTCCTGCACAGAGATTAGGAGAGTGCTCCACCCTGCTTGTTGATGAAAACGTCACAATTCTGTCATCCGTCTGAAGTGGGATCACTTCGTGGCAGAGGGCTTCCTTCAGGACTTGGAAAGTGTATAAGACAGCTCTCATTGCTAAGAAATCTATGAGAAGATGATGCTCCTCCTCCGCCGCCTCCTGGATCCACACCTGAGTATGGAGGTCTTGACAGTAAGCTCCCCAACTGATCAGGAGTACAACCATGGTGCTGGTGATCTGGGATTTAGAGGGTAAGGGTAGACCTAGCAGAAGCCAGGCCAACTGCATCTACCATGTAAGTAATTTTGTCCGAGGTTCCGTCTTTTATGCAGAGAATTGCAGATGCGTGGTCGGAGACCACTACTTGTTGCGGATAAAAGCATAAGTCCCAGCATCCACTGCATCGAAAAGGCTCTGGACATAGGCGCTTTCCGTGAAGTAATGAGACATCTGAAGATGTCATTTCTTCCATTGTCTGGAAGGCAGAACCCTCGCCCTGGAGGTATCCAGGAGGGCTCCTATGAAGAGGAGCTGCTGGGAAGGGGAATCTGGCACATTCCCTGAACCAGAAAACTCCTCCTGGAAGAGAGCAACTGAGAAGCTGTGGCAACTGCTTCCTGAGACTCTAGTTCAGATGGGCTGGCTCAGAGCCAAACATGCAGGAAGTGAAGGCTTGAATACCAAGGTTGTAGTGAACTCCTCCCTTAACAGGTACTTGTTTAACCTTTCAAGGTCGAAAAATGGGCGCATGCTGCCTGTTATCTTGGAACTAAGCAAAGGAAGCAGGAATGTGTGTTCCAACTTGCCATAGAGCAACTTCTACTGCTCTGAAGCCCCGTTTCTCAGAGGAAAGAGGGTCTGACAAGAGAGGTACACAGACTGGGCAGCCACCTGGCTCTGGGGAAAGACTCTGCGAAATTGGAAGAGTATCCCTCTTGGACAAACCTGATGACCCATACGCTCACTGGACTGGACTTCCACTAGTTATAAAACCAAATCAGGCACCCCCCCATTACCGCCGAGAGGCATCCACCTCACACAGCTGAGGTGGGACCTAGGCCGGATCCAAGAGGATGGTACCAGGCGCTTTCGGGCCCTGTACCCTCTGCTGTGATTTTTTGTTTGTTTTGTTTTGCAGTTGAGGAGTTTTTTTCCTGACAAAGGCTTCCAGGACTCTATCTTGGAAGGACTGCCTGTTACGAGAATAACGATGGTGCCATCCCTCTGAGGGGCAGCAGGAGCCTGAGCACACTCCAGAGTTCAACCTAAGGGCCGAGCCAATAAGCACTGCCAAGGAGATGTTAATCACCTACTGCCAATGGCAGCTGCCCTAGGGGCAGTGACATACGGGTCTATGAAAGCTTTAAGCTGATTACTGAGCTATATGCCCTTAGCAATGGAGCAGTAGATTCCGGGAGGCTCTCGACCATTGAATTTAGTGTGTTCCACAGGGTGTATTCGTACTGAGGCATGTAGGAACTCCAGACAAAGCAATCTGCTTTGGTTCACAGATGAAGTTTGAAATGTTATGGTGGACCCCATATCCCTGAGGAAAAACTGAAAAGAAGATCTATCACAGGCTCTACTGATACAAAAGGCTTGCATTCCAGCCCCTAAAATGAGTCATCCGCTGCATCTTCGACAACGTAGGACAGGAATAGACTCATCCAGATCCACTTCTACACCAGAAGAGCCTGCAAAATGCAGGTCCCGGCCAGAAACATGGGAGACGCCGCCACCTGGAACGGTGTTGAGGAGTTCAGCACCACATGCGACGCCGGCACTGTATGCTGGGCATACTGGCCCTAGACTTGAAGAAAAAGGGGGAGAAAGAAAGCTGTACCCATGCCGGCCCCTGCAAAGGAAAAGATGAGGGGGTAGGCACGTGTGGTCGGCATCGATGGTACTGGCACTGCGCACATCCTGCCCGCCCAACTCAACCATGGCCCAGTAGCTCCGAGGCCCGAAGACCCCGGAACCAGTTCCGCTGGCGAAGTCAACTGGGCAGACGTCATACCCCTTGCTCTAAAAGAGCAGCCCAGAGGTGAAACTGCTCACTGGAGCCCCATCAAGGACAGAGACAGGGCCCAGTGTCGAAGATCGCAGCCGTTAAGAATGGAGCCACAGAGGACCCCACCGAAGTCGGGTCAGGCCTACCACTCGCCACCACCGACAATCCCCGTGCAGACTTACCAAAGGGCGACCTCAAGCAGTACTGTTTCTTCTTCCACCAACAGAAGGAGGAAGAGCTCAAGGTCAAGCAGAGCTGGGTCCCTGATAGAGTTCGGGAATGGGCCCGCTGCTTTTGTGCTTCGGGCAGACTGTCCTCCTACTCTGAGCACCGGACTGCCCGTGGTTGGACACCCCCTCCGCAAAGGGCAGCAGACGGGACACAGCCCCACTGCCATCACAGGTTTCAAACGAAGTCTCCGTACCATCACATCTACAGTCTAAGGTCGACTCCATTGATGGCAGTCCGAGAATTTCTTCCTTTTCTTCTTTTTTTTTTTTATATATAAATAAAAAAAACACTAAAAGTAGTAAATTAATCTAATACTGAATGGCTACAGCTGCTGTCGTATAGACGAAGACTTGACTCCCAGCAAGCGAGCAACGTCATCGTAGAAGCGCACTTGACGGCAGGAGAAAAGGAACTGAGGCGGTTGGAGGATCAACACCGAGATAGCGTATACGGCGTGAGCTAATCTCGCAGCGCCGTGCATGCGTGGTCCTATCCTGGTGCAGGCCCTCCTGAAGATTTTTGGCTCCCTCAGGGTCCTAGTGCCTCCAACGTAGTCCCACTGGTGTGAATGAGTGGTGGAGATTTTTAGTCCAGGAAGATGTTCATGTTGTAAACCTCCTGACTGAGCTCCCACTCCTCAGATAGAGGATCTGACGACTGAGCCAGTTGGCCCTCATGTTCAGAGTCCCTGATAGACTAATTGCTGATAAGTATAGTAGGTTTGCTCCTGTCCAGTGAAGAACCTTTCATGTCTCCATCACCGCAGCCTTGCTCCTTGTTCTTCCTTGCTTCCTGATATAAGCTACTGTCACTGTGTTGTGTGATAGCACTAGTACATGCTTGTTCCAAACCTCGTTTCTGAAGGATAGCATTGCCCTGGATACCATGTTCAATGTGAGGATGCTGATTGGTAACTTACTCTCCAGTAGGCTCCAGGTGCCTCGCACTGAGGCTCTGCTGAGCACTGCACCCCACCTGCAAGTCATCCAAGCCATTTAGAATCTTTTAGGTAGACTTGCTGGGACACGTTCTATTGTTGTACCACCAGCCAAGAATGTTATCTACTTCCAGGGTTAGCCAAATCTTGTCCAAGAACTACTCAAACTGAAGGTTTTGTGAACAATATAGCAGGAGCTAAAGCAGCCAACAGAGCAGACTGGCTCATAGCATCAGGTCAATACTTGCTGTGACAAGCCCAAGTGCGTGAAGAATGCCTTCGGCTGTCTCTGCCAGTTTTCCTCAGAGTCCTTCACATGCCCCTGACAGGGAGTGGACTCTGTCTTGGGCCACAGCTACAGTGTCGCACAGCAGATGTTGCTGGTGCTAAGACAGCTGCAGTGCACTCTTCTCATGCTCAATTATCCTACCGTGGAGTTACAGCATTCTGGTTACTGCTGCCACTGCTGTCTGTGCCTCCTTGGGAGACCATGCCCAAATAAGCCAGTCATCCAGGTAGGGAAGGAGATGAAATCCTTTGTCCTATAGCTGTGCTGCTACCACTTACATTATTTTCCTGTATACTCGAGCTGCCATCAACAGTCAAAATGGCAGGGACATGTACTGGCAGTGCATGCCTTTGACACAGAGTCTGAAGTACCAGTAGGGTGACCAATGAATGGGGATATGTAGACAAATGTCCTTTAAATCCAGTCCAATACTGTGCATTATATAACATTTTAAAGTTGGTTAAATTAGTTTACATTTCTTTACCTTATTTTTTTCCACCAACAGACTTGGCAGGTGTTCAGGAGACTTACTGCGAACATATTCTTTTTCTAAACCCTGTGTATCCACCTAGGGCATACGCGAAGGCCGCCTTCCACCATCACCAGTGCCACCACCAGTCTAAATTCAGAAACTCTCTCCTCATGAGACTTCAAGGACTCCTAGCATGCCCACATCTCACCTGTGGCGTGCTTCCTGCGGGTTGCCCCCCGCCCCCCCCCCAAGGTCCTGCCATTTGGCTCCTGTGGCAGTGAGGTTCCCTGCATCTGATCGCCATACTGGAAGCTCTTCTGGGTGCAGTATCTGGGGTCCCTGAAGAAATGTCTGCCCGAGTTGGTCATGTGGGGCAGGCAAGCCTTAATCTGCCTTTCATTACCCATTTTTCCCCACTGTATGCCCCTCCCACCAAAAGTGAACTTCCATCATTAGTGCCAGTAAGTCTGATGCGCCAATGCAAGGTTTTTCCCCTCCCAGCGCAGCCTGCAGACACTGGGAACTGCACCACCACTGTGATAACACAGGTGGTGGGAAAGCATAAAGTCCAAAATGTTTTTTGTACCTGCACTCACAATAGCAACAGGGTGCAGTGCAGTGCAGACAGGCAGCCAGCCTGTTGATCATAAACAAGATTCAAAGGTAGTAGTGCACTCCAGTAACTGGGTTAAAGAATGATGACCTCCAAACGTATTCACCATTCAAGAAATGGCTTATTTCAAAAACAAATACATCACATAACATGCATTGTGGACATCCATTAAGTTCACCATGCATTCACAGTTCTAGCACTTTGACATTAGCCTTCCTCAGGGTGTGTCCCTGAGGAAGGCTAATGCTGACGTGATGGGGCTGTGAACACATGGGGGACTTAATGGATGTCCACAACGTATTTTATGTGATGCATTTGTTTCTGAAATAAATGAATGGTGAATACGTCTGGAGGACATCGTTCTTTAACACAGTTACTGGAGTGCACTGCTACCTTTGAATCCTGCAGGGGAAACACATTCCTCCCTCCCTGGAAGAGGACAGTGTCCATTTGGATGTGCTATTCTCCTCCTCCTGGCCGACACCTGACAACTTGAGCTTGCTTCCGAACTCAGGTTGTTGGTTGTGAGTGGTAGCTCAACTGCTGTGCTTATGGGCTAATAAGAAAGAATTCTATATACCTCCCCATTTGTCTCTGCTGCACTGTGCATCTGAAATTTGTAAAATTTGTTGGAGGCCCCAGTATCACCTTCCCATGGCAAGACTTACTGTGCTGCCTGATACACCTGAAGTATGAACAAACTGGCTCCGGGGACCAACTCCTCTACAACTCTGTACCTTTAGGGGTTGAAATTAAGTTTTGCAGCTAATAATAGCCATCAGGGCTAGTGACTTGGAAAATCTACCGGCCCGACTAACTTTACACTGGCCCAAATCTTGTACTTATAAAATGTTCTGTTCTCCAATAAAAGTAAGCTGGTCAATCTAAAGGAACATTTTAGTAGTGCAGTACAAACTCTAGAAGCATGTGGCTAGTGAGCCATTGCCAGTTTCTACTCCAACTGCGGGTACAGGCCTAGTCTTGCCACTCTAGCCCAGCCATCAACTCCTCTGCTTTTGCCAAGTGTCCAGTTTCGACATGTCAAGTAGTCAGCAACAAGCATGCACACACACACATCAAAGACAGCTGCTCTTATGGCTAGAAGTCCCAATTCTGAGAGACCGGGCATGTACTGTAGCATTCTAGGCCTATAGCAGCAGCTGTTTTCTGATGGCCAACCAGTGAAACCCAGGGCACCTTTCATTACATCCAGTGGAGAGCCCCCAAAACTACTGTCCTTATCCCCTGTGCCATAGCCCCACAAGTCTGAAGAGAGGCCCATGCCAGGGTTAGATCCAATTCCCCCCTCCCAGGCCACTATTGAACAACTCCAAAATCCATTAAGGAATGGTTATGGATACCAGTACCCTCGGCCTCTTCTCCCAATGACAACCCCCCTCCCAAATACAGTAGTTGCAGTGAAGCACACAGGCATAATTTAAAATCGGCAAAGGAAAAACTCAAAAAAAATATTTCTTTTCTACAGTGCATATTGTTCATTTAGTCACAGACCCAAAGCAGCTGCCTCTTTCACTCTCTGACAACAGACACGGACTCACCTGAACAATGTTGTTTTGCAATGCCAACTGCCCTGCTCGGACAAAACCCAGAATGTCCTGTCTCCCAAATTTGTTTTTATAATTGGTTTTAAAAAATTCCACCCCACACAATCAGCCACTTGTCCTGACCCCCACAGACAACACTGGCACTAGCATTGCAGTGCCAGCTGAGTGGACACTTACACTCACCACAGCCTCAAACCTGCTACTGCAGCAGAACCTGCTCATCCATCTTCTGGTGCAGCAGAATCTTGCCCTTTCAAGGGTGTTAGCAGAAAAAAATATATATGGCCCTGGCTGCCCTGCACATGACAACACAAACACTACTCCCTTCAGGGGGAAAAAACCTAGAAGAAATTAGGTGATTGGGTATGGGTGGTCTGAAAGGATTTAATAAACAACATAAAGCAGAATAAGTCATTCTGGAATGTGTAGCACATAGTGCAGTCTCGGCACCATGTACAATAATACAAAAAGGACCACGCTTCTTGAATATTACTGGAGCACAATGGCAAATGTGAAAACAAAAATGTTCTCCTAATGAAAGCAAATATGCTCGAAGCATGGAGCATACCCTTAAAGCTACCCTCGGCCCACAGGAGCTAACACACAAGAATTGGCTTGTGCCAACAAGGCTGGTCTTGCGATGGCAATGTTAACAGTGAAAAAACCCTCAATAGTTCCATGGCCACCACTTCCCCCCGACAGCAGTCATTTCCCCAACCCAGTCTTCCCATACACTGGCTATTTTGAAAAATTACCAGGTGTTTGGCACTGTGACAGGATCGGAAAGTCTTTTGATAGAACCCCCCGCCCAAATCAGCCTCACATCTCCCCCCCAAAGTCTCCAAAAGGGTAATGTATAACAAGTTCAACCCCATCCAGACACCAATCTATGGTCTGGGTAGGCAAGAGTAGTTTAAAGTACACACACACACACACACACACACACACACACACACACACACACCTCATAGCCCACCTTTCCAGCTGGCTAATACATATAGAAAAATACATGGGATGGTGTGTTTAACGAGATTTTACACACTCCGAAGTGAGGTGTTGGATGCTACATAAACCAAGGGGTTTATTTAAGCATCCAACACTGAGGGAGTGTGTAATATCTCAAGTTAACCACCACCCAGGGGTGGTCAAATCAAAACCTTTAGGGCCTGCCCAGCCATGATTGTAGCTGAACTGCCACTTGCCCCTATTCATTACAATGAAATTAGCTCTCTTTTTGTACTTGCCCTTAAAGGAACTTTACTTGCCCTGGAGAGGGGCAATAGGACACCACCCTGACACCACCCCACGCTTTATTTTATATAATTGCCGGGGAATGTTTTCTCGCCACAGCAATTGCATATACCACCGAGTGATGGTGGCGGAGTCAACAGTGGGCAAGTATCCAGTGCTGCGTGAGTGGAGACTGGATGCAGGCGCATGTGTGGAGCGAGGGAAACCCGGGATGTGTTCACCGTTATAATGGCAAATTAAAACCGGGTTTCTCTATGGGAGAAAACACTCCCCAGTTATTACAGTTATATAACTGTGTAAGTGTGCAGTGCACATGACCGGGGAGGAAACAGGAGGAATGGTCTGTATCACTGCTGATGCAAGGCAGCCTGACGCCCACCCCCACCCCAGTAGGGCTATGGGGAGGAGTTCTTTTAAAAGATGGGTTGGCTTCTGGCAGTGGCACAGTGGCAGAAGCCTGAAATATATATTTTTTTTTAAAGTTGTCTGTAGGATGATGGGGGTGGGGGGGTGCCAAAAACAAGCAGTGTTATGTAAATCGCCTGCCTATTCACAATATTACTGTGAGTGAATGTACACAGCAGTACATAAACACATTCTCACTGAATACTGCCTTTGGTGCTGAGCATCATGTACGTCCTTGAAATGTTTGCCACTCATTCATAAGCCTCCCGTTCACATTCAGACAGACAACCAACACATGTCCTCTGCAGCGGTTACCAACAAGTGAATCAAGAAATGAAAAGGTAAAGGCTTCAGCTCTCACTACTTTTACGCACTAAACTTGACAGAACTTCCGCCCCAGTGGATTCCCTATGGCAAAATGTCCCCACCCACACCTCCTTTGGGGTACAATGGCCAGTACTAAGAAGCAATTTAGTGCTGTAGTCTAAATGTGAGGAAGCAACATAAAAGTCAGAATCAACCAGTTAACCAGGATCTCTAAAGGCTCATCTCATGAGACATTTCAAAGCACAAATGGGTCTTTGTAAGGCAAAGCCTTATCGGCTAAGAGGATTAATGGAAAAGAACTACAAAAAGAAAAAGAACGAAGACAAATTAATTTTCAATACAAGCAATGGGATTATCTTCAAAGCTCTATCCATGGGCAGTCTGGCTGCAACTTCAAACACTGCATGCATAACAAATCAAGCCCCCAACTAAAGATCAAGCTACCAGTAGAGGATTTTTCAAGCCCTGCAAAACCTTCTGTGATACTAGGAGATTTGAGTCAATTCTTTCTTGTTCACATATCTGATGCTCTAAGCCAAGCAGGCATGACATAAGGAGTCACATTTCTTGGAGAAACATCTCTGCTGTCAGACATTAATATATTTATATTGTGCTTTCCATTCAAATGTACACCAAAATTATTTACACAGAGGAAGGATATGGTGGCATCAGAAAGAGCAGCGGTAGCACCCACACTCACTATGCCAGTGACACGGGTTCAGGAACAGAATCGGTTTGCTCGGGGGCCAGCCAGGGAAGGAGGATCGAGCATCCCAAGGACAGTACTCCTCCCGGAGAGAGGACTGAGCATCTTGCTGTTAGCCTGCCACCAAACAGAGGCTGGATGGCAGCACAGTCAGGACATGCATCCTTAGTGGAAGGCCTTCCCTCGGTGCGGATATGTCCATGCATACCTTTGCCCCTTATCTGCTTAATTGTATGATACCCTTACTTCCCCATTCTGACTCTACTTTAGCACTTTTTTAAATCTGAAATAATAAAAGGAGTACTACTTTTAATAAGGCTGGAATAAGGTTTTTTTAATCAGTATACTCTGCTGTTTTTGTACACCTGTTGTCCTATACAGTCGGAAAACAGTGTTTGCTGCATTCTAGCGCATTATAGTCATGGTCCCTGGAATTCTGAGATTCCATGGTTGTGGAATTTTCTACAGAATTTGCATCATGCCGGAGAATATACATAGTGCTACAGAATTAATTGGTTTTAGTGAATTTTCATTAAAATATACAGTTTTTCCATAGTGCCTGTCTCCCTTCCCGATCTCGCTTATCCTGAAGCTAATCTTCTATGCTCAGCATGTGATGTCATTGATGACAACACATATTTTAGCTAATGGCAGGACTGCATTCTGCCACAGAAATGAATATAACATGCCACAGAAATCAGAAAATGCTGCCGCAGAAGCCTAGGAGCCCTACTACAGAAATCAGGACGAAGTGTCATAAAACACCAGGGGCCCTGATTATAGTCACAAGAAAACTAATCTTAAACAAGGAGTGTTAAAAAAACAGCAGAGAATACTGATGAAAACCTGGTTGAGTGATATTAAAAGGACGCTCCATTTATTATTTCAACTGTAAAAAAAAAAAAAAAAAAAAGTGGCAAAGCGGACTCAAAATGGGTATAATACAAGTTAGCACAGGTTGTAATCTTAAAAAAGTATAGATCGACATTTTCCTCATCATGCACTACTGCTTTAAGTTCTGCTCCTCACAGGTGTGGTTACACGATTGGGGATCGGTGAGTTTCACTCTACACTGCACGACCTCTCTTCTGTCTGCACTACCACCACAGCACATTTACAACAGCAGTCTATATAGTTTTTTTTGTGTTTGTTTGTTTGTTTGTTTAACCAGGAGTGGCACACTAAGCTGAAAGCTTGTTTACAGGTGCGACCTGGGAGCACAGGGAAGTTAAGCGACTTGCTCAGGGTCACACAGTATACAACTGGGGGCTGTGGGATTCAAACCCAGGTCTCCAGATTTGCAGCTCAGAGCCTTAAACCACTGTGCTATACTGCCTCCCATATATATAAGTAATAGATAAACCATTCTGAGGTGTGCGGTCGCGCTCTGATATATGCACGGTCATGTGATGTGTTTTATACAATCAGAACACTGTATTTGACAGAGCTCTCCATTTTATTATATGTGTCTGTGGCAAATACGACATTTTGAATGCACTTTCTCTTGGCCCAGGGGGTGAGCAAACATGAGTGATGAATATGAGCAAAGGGCTGTATACATCGATGTTAAAGATATAGCATGTTTACAGGCAGACAAAAAACAGCCAGATGCTACGTGTCCCCAAGAATATTGCGATCGCCATGAGCCGCAACAAAGCTACCCACCACGATGTACAACCTGTTTAGATAAGAACCAGCACGGCACTGCAAGTCATCTGCACCGTTCAAACTGGTGCAGAAAATGTAGAGTAAGCAGCCCTAGTGTTCTGCTTGTTTGGAGGATTCCAAGGAGCCTGCAGTGGCAGCTACAGTCAGACCTGGCCCTAACCCAAAAAAAAGACCTTTCCTCTGCTATCCAGGAGATTAACCGTTCTGATACATCTAAATCAATCTTACCAGATTCTAGTTAAAGGGACACTTGCAGTGTCTGAGCTGAATGTGTCTGGAGGAATTACTATCAATACAGAAAACATTGATGGGAAGAGATCTGGAAACAACAGCAAGATTTTCTTATTTTTGCGAAAATGACATTGGTCATCCCAATCAAAATGCCTGTGGCGCACGTCCACCAGCTAGAATGGCAATGAGCCAATGGTAAACTCATTTGTGAATGAGTTAGTAATGTGGTATCACATATCAGTGAAATGTTGCAGCTCCTACTGTTCATGTCACGGATCTCTTCAAAGCGATTCCCCTTGAAAAACAAGCACTCTAACCCATTTTATTTTGTGCATTATCCATAAACGCTTAAGTCGTGTGGGTTCAACATTTTGTACACAAAATAAAATGGGTTATGGCGCTCGTTTTTTAAGGGAAATAGCTTTGAATAGATCCATAGCGTGAAAGACAGGAGTTGCAACATTTCACTAATATGTGACATCAAATTACTAACTCATTGACGAACAAGTTTACCCGTAGCTCGGCACCATTCCAGCTCATGGACACATGCCACAGGCATTTCAGTCGGCACGACCAGAATGTAGTTTTTGCAAAAAATACAGGTTACTCACCTGTAACAGGAGTTCTAGGAATGGTATATGTTGTTCATCCACACTGTCTGGCAGGTATCCTTGCTGCTTTAAATCTTGCCGGAAGGTCTTCAAGCTGGCTCCTCCCACCCACCGGGTGGTAAAACCTCGGCTCCGCCCCATGATGCCAGATCTGGCCCGCTGGAAGCTCAGGTTGTGCGTCGAAGCTGGGGAGGTCGGGTGGGTCGTGAGGATGAACAACATATACCATTCCTAGAACTCCTGTTACAGGTGAGTAACCTGTATTTCTAGGGACATGGATATGTTGTTCATCCACACTGTCTGGCAGACTCCTAGCAGTTCTCCGGGAGGAGGGAGGCAAGACGCACAACCCCGATACTTACTTGGGAAAGAGAGACTGGAGAACCGAGGCCCCAAAACCAGCATCCCGGCGTGACTCAAGGTCGATGTGGTAATGGGTGATGAAGGTGTGTGCTGACTTCCAGGTAGCAGCCCTGCAGATTTCCTGGATAGGGACGTCCCTGGAAGCAGCCACCGATGCAGCAGTATGGCGGGTAGAATGAGCTCTTATCCCTCTGGGAGGCTCCATGCCCGCCAACTTATAGCAGAGATCTATGCAGGAGGTGACCCACCTGCTTATCGTCCGCTTGGCTGCAGGTTTGCCAGATGCGGCTTCAGCGTAGGTGACAAACAGCTGGCGAACCTCTCCCAATTTCAGCCGTGCCGCTCCTTATAATGGCGGCGCCTTCTAGGAGTCCAAAGTATGGAGCCTATATGCGGCCTCCGAGGTGTGATTGGGGTAGAACAATGGCAGAGTCAACACCTGGTTAAGGTGAAACTCCGACACCACCTTCGGAAGAAATTTCGGGTTGGGGCGCAGGACAACCTTGTCCCTGTGGAAGACCAGGTAAGGAGACTCGATGGAAAGCGCCTGGAGCTCTCCCATCCTTCTGGCTGACGTGATAGCCACCAAGAAGGCGGTCTTCCACGACAGGTGAGAGTTCACACCTGTGCATTGGTTCGAATGGCTTGCCCATGAGCTTTGCCAGTACCAGCAGTAGATCCCACGGAGGTGGAGGTTCTCGCACCGGAGGGGAAATGTGATCAAGGCCTTTGAAAAAGCGCCAGACCACCTTCTCCTGCGCCACAGACTGCTTCCCAGCCCGCGACCGGTAAGCAGAGACGGCTGCCAGGTGCACCTTAAGTGTCATCGACCTAAGCCCATGCTGAGAAAGGGACCACAGGTAGTCCAATATGCTCGCCAAGGAACAGGAGGAAGGGTCCAGGCCCTTGCCCTGACACCAAATGGAAAACCTTTTCCATTTGAAGGCATAGCATTTTTTGGTAGACTCCTTACGGGACGCCTCAACTACGTTGAGGACCTCGTCGGAAAGACCCAAGGCCTGGAACTCTAGCCGCTCAGGAACCAGGCCGTCAGGTGCAGGGATTGAAGGTCCGGATGGAATACCTTCCCCTGATTGACTGAGAGCAGGTCCGGCGAGCTGGAAGCTGCCTCGGAAGCCTGGAGCTGAGGCTGAGGAGATCTGGTACCAGTACTGGCGGGCCAGTCTGGGGCTATCAGAATCACCTGCGCCTTGTCCCTCCTTGCTTTGAGCAGCACCTTGTGCATCAAGGGAAACGGGGGAAAGGCGTAGAAGAGACCCGGGGTCCACGGCCTCGAGAAGGCATCCCCCTGCAGAGAGCCCTGCTGAGGGGGCCGGGCATGGAACAGTCTCAACTTCGCATTCTCCCTGGAGGCAAACAGGTCCACCTGAGGTGTGCCCCAATGGGAGAATAGATCTCGTACTACCTCCAGCAAGAGAGACCACTCGTGGGAGGCAGCCTCTATCCGGCTTAGGGCATCGGCCAGGGTGTTGGAGGCTCCTGCCACATGAATGGCTAGGAGATCCGCCTCCAGGCTGCGCACGAGTGACCAGATGCGGAGAGCTTCCTTGCATAGGAGCATGGAGCACGTCCCGCCCTGGCGGTTTAGATAGTACATGGTCGTGGTATTGTCCGTCTGGACCCGGACCACTTGACCCCGAAGAAACGGAGCAAAGGCGGTGAGAGCTAGGCGGACCGCTCAGAGCTCCAGCAGGTTGATGTGGCATCGGGACTCCCTCGGGGACCAGAGGCCGTGTGCTCGGTGTTCCCCCAGATGGGCACCCCAACCCATCAGAGAGGCATCGGTCGAGCAGAGAGACTGCTGGCCCGGGCGGACTAACTGGATGCCCCTCCTGCAGATGAACTGGAACGGTCCACCACTGGAGAGCTCCACATCCCTGGGTCACCGTCACTAGCTGGTCCAATGGATCGCAGCATTGTGACCACTGGCTGGCCAGCCCCACTGAAGGGGGCGCATGTTCCAGCGGGCCCAACGGACCACGCTGGTACAGGCCGCCATGAGACCCAGGAGGCGCAGGAAGTCCCGGGCAGGGCGCAATTGCCCAACCAAAAATGATTGGGCAAAGGAGGAAAGAACCTCGGCCCTGTCCGCCGGGAGCCGTGCTCTGGCTCGAAGAGAGTCGAGCTCTGCCCCGATGAAAAGAATCACCTGCTTTGGCTCGAGTTCCGACTTGGCCTCGTTGATGAGGAGGCCGACCTGAGAGCAAACCTGGAGGGCCAGGTCTCTGGACCGCTCCACCTCCTGTCTGGAGGGGGCTGCTATCAGCCAATCGTCCAGGTAAGGGTAAACCCGGACCCCTCGGCGCCGCAGGAATGCTGTCACCACTGCCATGCATTTGGTGAAGACCCTGGGAGCTGGAGATAAGCCGAAGGGCATGGCTTGGAACTCGAAAAGGGAACCTCCCACTTGAAAGCGAAGGAACCTTTGATGGAACGGATGGATAGGGATGTGAAAGAACGCGTCCTGTAGGTCCAGAGAGCAGAACCACACGCCGTGTTCCAAGGATGGGATTATCTGAGCCAGAGTGACCATCCTGAAGGTTCGAGACCATAGGAACTTGTTCAGGTCGTGTAGGTCCAGAATGGGGCGCCAGCCCCCCGTCCGTTTCAGAACCAGGAAGTACCTGGACACGAACCCCGGGTTTGAGGGAGGGTCCGCCACTCTCTTATCACCTCCTTCTCGAGGAGGAGAGCGCTGTCGGCTTGGCGAGCTGACAGCGAGGGCTGACCCCGAGGCCCCCGAGGTGTGATGGCTCTAAGGTGGGCCTGCTCAACTCCAGAGGCAGGCCCTTTCCTACCACCTTCCAACACCCACCTGTCTGTAGTAATAGCAGACCAGGCGGAAAGGAAGTACCGGAGCGCCCACCCATGGGGGAACCTGGGTGAGGTGACGAAGGTTAGGGCGACACCCCAACCCGTCACTGTGCAGGCTTGGAGGAGGACGCCGAGGGACCGCCTGGCCTTTACCTCCTGCTTCCTGAGGAGAAAGCGAGGCTTGGGTTTGGGACGCCAAGTGCGAGCCTGCTGGCCCTGGTGTTGCTGGGCCGGGCGTGCCGGGGGCGCAGACGGACGAAAGGGCTTGGGTTGAGGTCTGCGGCCCTTGTCCCTCTGAATGGATGATACCGAGTCCAAGGTGGCACTGGACTTTTCGATCCTCTGGAGGTGGCCTTCCACTCTAGGGCCAAAGAGGTCGGTCCCCAAGAATGGGACATCTGCCAATTTGTGCTGGGTATCCGCTGTGAAGGTGGATATCCTCAGCCATGCCCGACGGCGCATAGCCACCGCAGCCGCTACTGACCTGGCGCATGAATCACCGATGTCCAAAGCAGTCTGAAGTTGCTGCTTGGCCACTGCCCTGCCCTGGTCCCGCACCTGCTTGACCGTGGTCTGCAGGTCAGCTGGGAGATGAGGGGCCACCTCGTCCAGGGAGCCCAACAGGGCGTGAGAAAAATGTGCCATCAGTATGGCCGAGCTGGCCTGACGAAGGCCAAGGGAGGACGCAGCGTAGACTTTTCGCCCAGCATAGTCCAATTTCTTGGACTCCTTGTCGGGAGGTTTGTCCACGTCCCTAGCGTTTCCGGCACGGCGGAAAACGCTGTCGGTAACTAAACCCTCGGCCGAGGGATGTTCCGGGAAACCGGACAGGGAACCGGTAGGGACCGCATACTTCCTGGCCATCCTGGCCAAAGGCGCAGGGCAGGAAGCAGGACGCTGCCAGAGCTCCAAGGCCGGGCCCACAATGGCCTCAGCCACAGGGAAGGCCTCCGTAGGGGAATCCCCTCGGTCCAATATCTCCGTGAGGGGATACTTGGCCCGCTTGGATACGGGCTCGAGCTGCATCCCGGTGGATTCCGAGATAAGTCTGAGCAACCCCAGGAAGGACGAAGGGCTGTCGTCCAGCGACTGACCTCCAGAGGACTCCAAGTCCACTCGCTTGGAGAAGAAAGAGGAATCGTCGTCGGACTCGGAAGAGTCCGCAAAGAGCTGCCTCGGGCCTGAGCCACCCTCCACCTGCCGAGGGCGATCGGGAGTGAGGGTGACCAACAGCCTATGGGGCAGACCCTGAGCCGACTGAGAATTCTTGGTCGGAGCCCCAAACCGCGGCTGTGGAGGCGGAGGTTCCACCGTAATCGGTGGATCAGCTGGTTTTGGCCGAACAACCGGCCTGACAACAGGCTCCTCGGGTAAAACGGGGGGTTGTTTCGGCCGCTCCGGTGACAGCCACTTAATGGCCGGGGAAGGCGACGGGCCGGCTTATTCCCGTCAGAAGGAGCTGTTGCCACATGAGGTCTCGTATCATCGATGCAACTTGCATCAGCTTCCCTCATCCGAGGAGGAGGAAGAGGGACGGCGCGGCGCGCGCTGCACGCGTGCCGACCGAGACCGCCTGTGATGGCGGGATTGGCTGGACACCGCGAAGAAGTCCGAGACGAGACCGAGAACCTCGGCTTTCCGAGGACGGCGCGGAGAGGGACAGGTGGAACGGCTCCTCCCTCGGCTCGGAGGGAACACCAAGGGCTCGGAACCGAGGCACTGCATGCCCACGGATCCTCAACTCCCACCGGGGAACCGGGAGAGGGATTTGGCTTCACCGTCGGACAACCCGTCCAGCGGGTCGAGAGATCTCGACTGCGTCGACGGGAGTCTCGGTCAACTGACCTGACGAGGACACCGTGAGACCAGTGGCCGAAGCCGAACGATCGACCGAAGTCGATGGCCGACAACTCGGGGAGAGGGACCTTTCCCGCTCCCAAGAGCGTCGACGAAGAGACTTACCCTTGTCTTTCTTCTTGGACCGAGAAGAAGAAGGTCCAGCAGACGTTGGTCCCTCTTCCCTAGTGGAGAGGGACAGACAAAGCTCCTTAAAAGAAGCTGTGTAAGAGGAACCCAGGGAAAGCGGAATAAAAGCCACGGTCGAGGAAGATGCGGCCCGCGCCGCCTCCTCTTCGAGGGCGATCATCTGCTCTAGCTGATCCGCCGAGCCCGCCGCCACGGAAACCGCCGACCGGTCCTCTTTTGACTTAACCGGTGGAAAATGTTTCTCGGGCGCCCCAGTTGTAAACGGGCAGCAAGGTCTTCGAGGACGTAGGCTGAGAAAGAAGAGCAGAGGTGCAGCCTGCGGGGTGCTCGAGGCTAAACAGTACACACACGTGAGTGCGGATCCGCCGAGACATCTTCTGCCCACAAGGGCACCGCCGAAAACCGGGAGTCGATTTGTCCATCGCAGCCGCGAGGGATAGAAGACCGAAGTCTTTTAAGCAAAAAACTTTTAAATTCGGAAAACCGAAGAATTAGGAACCAGTCTTATACGCAGAGCGTTAAGAAGGGAACCTGAGCTTCCAAGCGGTAAGGAAGATCTAGAGTCATGGGGCGGAGCTGAGAGTTTTACCACCCGGGTGGGTGGGAGGAGCCAGCTTGAAGACCTTCCGGCAAGATTTAAAGCGGCAAGGATACCTGCCAGACAGTGTGGATGAACAACATATCCATGTCCCTAGAAATAAAAAATATCTTGCTGTTGTTTCCAAATCTCTTGCCATCAATGTTTTCAATACTGATAGTGCTTCCTCCAGACACCTTCAGTCAAGACACTATAAAAATTGGCACAAAAGCTGAGAATGTCTCTTTAAGGTTATCCCCAAGTTCAAGCAATTATTAGGTTGCATCAGGGCACTCTGTAATAGCATCAGAAGTCAAACTTACTTAAGTTATAATTAAATAAGTTCAAAAAAGTAAATACTTAAGCCATGCCATGAACAATGACACATTTCCCAAGGTGGAGGGCAAAACATGGAGTAATGGGCCCACAACTGGTCAGATGAAGCATGTGCTGACCCACATCCCATTAAGGTCATATACTGTAGTGATCTAGTCCCTGAATTCCAGACACTACATACTGGATGCTGCTATGTCAGCCGTGGAGTAAGGCCAGGACCCACTTTGGGAGGAGGCAAGCTGAGGGGGTTTTAGTCTTTACCAGTCTAGGTCAGTGTGACCTTGGGCAAGTCATTTAACCGGTCAGTGCTCCAGTACACCAAGCAGAGATACTGAACAGAAACAAGACACAACTGGAAATGAGACTGAGCTATCCTGGGAAAATAAACTGTAAAATAACATTAAAAAAACAAAAAGATAATAAACAAAAAAGATAGAGAGTGCCAGGTTTTTATTTATTTAATTTATTTATTTTTAGTTAATTTATTTTCCGCCCAGTCCCTGACAGCAGTACTTCCTGTCGGATTCCCGAGCCCCATCCCCTGCTCGCAGCTCAGTCTCCAGCTGCCCCACGGCTTACCCCCCATGGTAGAATGGCAGGGTTCCCTCGACCTGCCTCACAAATGGATTTGGTGCTGGAGGTGTGTTGCTGCCAGTCGTGGGGGGAGCACCTGCCGGGACTGACCACCATGAAGTGCGCCAGGACCTCTTTTTCCTCCGTTTTTTTTTTTGTTCCCTCTAGCCGAGGACGTGCAATGACACCCAAGGAGTGAACGCACAAGCTCCCATACATGTTCCTCTGAACGTCTGCCTAGGCTTGCCCTGCTGTAGCCTCGGCGCACTAGCCCCTGCCTCCGCTAGAAGCCAGCAGTGCACCGAGTGCTGGTGTTCCCCCTTCCCGGAGAAGGAGAGCAGCCCAATGGACGCTCGATCCTTCTCCTCCTCCCCACCGACCCCCAGCGACCCGTGCTCGTTCCTTAACACAGGTCGCCGGCGTGGCGTGAGGTAAGGCGTCCAGCACCTCAGCCCTCAGCGCCACTGGGCTGGCTATTTATTTTATTTATTAAACTCTAGGATTACAATTACCTTTGAGCAAGAACAGCTCATTTACGAAGTCTCCACATCTTAATGGGGGGTAAACATACATACAAAGGTCGACATAGTTATACAGTATCAAAACACAGAGAAGGCTGAGGTTTAGCTATTACAATGATTCATGGGGGGAGACTACAATGACTAGGTTGGTGGAGATCCCAGAGCAGCTCATCGGACAGGAAGTGGTACTGGGCAAAGGAGACCCTACTAGGTAGTGGATAAGGAAATAAATTAGGCCACATTATGTCTATGTATCGCACTATAAAATATTGACTATGTTTGCTAGTAGAGCCAACCATCTTGATTACTTGAGAAGTAGGGGTAAGGCTCTTTAACCATTCAAAAACATTTTATGCATGTAAACAACTGAGGGGGAGGGGTTCAAGGGACAAATGAGGGGTCTTTAAGCATCATATAGAGCAACCACCCCTTCCATCTGGAGCTACATATTTCTTTTCCATCATTTAAAGTATGCATTATTCTTTCCATTTGATCTATTTGGTTAACTACTGTTCTCCATTTGGTTATAGTAGAGGTTGTTTGGGATAGCCAATGTTTTGTGATAGCCTTCTTAGCTGCTAGCAATAATATGCTGAGTAGGTACTTGGAGCTCTGATCTCTAAAGTTTCGCGAGAGTACATAAAATAACAAAACCTCCGCAGTCAACCTTACTGGTCTACTACATACTTCCTCCAGCTCCACCTGCAAGTTTTGGATGAATGGGGAAAGTTTTGGGCAAATCCAAAATATGTGAGTATGGCGAGCATTGGTGTTACCACATTACCTCCAACAGCAGGTGTCGTTTGTGGTCTGATAATGTGCATTGATCACTGGTGAAAGAAAGTATCTGATTTGTTTTTTCCAGGTAAATTTTCGCCGCTGGTGAGAGCTACTTATCTTTTGGGTGAGTTGGCATGACAAATTCCATTGCTCTGCAGTCAAACTCAGGTCGAGTTCCTCATTCCAGCGCAATAAGTAAGCAGTAAGCCACGACGAAGGTGGCGTCTAATGCTGGATTAATGCATAGTTGGAGGGGTTGTAGGCCGAGGGCGTACAACAGCCCAACCATGCATTAATCGCATTAAATGCCACCTTCGGAGTGGCTTAATGCGCTTGTAACATGGGCCGCGTGAGTATACAGTTGCCAGGAATCTATTTGACATCGTTAGAACAACATAACACAGGGACTCGGTATGTTTTCATAAGGTTTTTATTGCACTTCGAAAACCTGTTAAAGAACAGCTTATATATGCTGATGGGGTGAAAACATTGTGAACTGCTATATTAACAGAACAGTGTGCCTCACATGCTAGACTGACTTATTTCGCGTTCTAGGCGGGTATTCATGTCATACCACTCGTTGGAGGTCCGCAGTGGAGACCTTTCTCGCCGCGCTCTGGACTTCCGTGACGAATTTGCATCCCCCATCGCTCACTTCTAAATGGTGCTCTGAAATAGCTCTGATGTCGAGCGCTCCATGTTCTCCTCGATCTGGTGCTAATGCTTCTGCTCTCTTTGCGTTTCCCCTGCTGTGCCCTTCCTTACCTCTGTTTCCGGTCACTCGCTGCCTACCCAACACGAGCCTCCCTCTCACAGTCCTTTCTTCCCTCTCCCCGGTGCTGCTTACCTGGCTGTCTGGATGGTCCTGGTACTTCACTTTTGGGCACGGCAGTTATGCTGGATTAATACCCGCTCCAATTTCCCCCACCTGATCGACTTCAACCAATCCCCATTTGCCCATTCACTTTAGTGCCATGTTACAACACTGAATTGTTTTAGCCTCCAAAGGACTTGAAGAAAGCTTTATAAAAAAGCAAAATTGAAAGAGAAATACAACCCGACCACAGCACAGAGATAATAATGGCTAATATGGGCGGATGCAAGTCTGGGTGATGAACTCTCAGAGTGAGAGAATGTACAAAGCATCTTAGTTGCAAGTATTTGTAAAAGTCACACTGTCCAAGGTCAAATTTGCATTGGATTTCTGAAAAAGTCTTAAAGAAGGGACCATTAAAGAGCTGAAAGATATACTGTAATGATGTATATTCCTATCTGCAGAAAGCCAAATCTGTCTGGGCCAGGGAAGCACTACTGGTGTTAGGAGGGCCAGGAAGAGGGTAAGAAATGCAGCCAGACTGAAGAGCTCACATCAGAGGACTCCAGGATTCACAGAGGGGCTATAAGAGGTAAAGCCTGCCTCTCTCTTTCCAGCTTGCTTTCTGAAAGGGTGTTGGCCCGCCGACACTGCACATCGACTGCCCCGCCCACCCAAGCAAGCAAGCTCGGCTCCACATTTATTGCTGCATACTGGTCACGTGACATGTCACATGGCCACACCTTCTGCACTCTGTCGACTTTCACATTTGCAGCTTATATTTTCTGACCACTAGGAGCCGCTGCAGTGCACTTCCTAGCCCCTGTTTTTGACTTCCACACACCACTCTGTTTACCTTTCTAATCTCCACTCCTCCTCACTTTCTTACTACCATACCCCTACTTTAACCTTTTTTCCTCATTTTTACTACTGTCCCCTGTAGGTCTCGAACCCTGGACCCTTGGCACCAAAGTCGGCAGCTCTACCACTAAGCCAACAGGTCAGCCTACTTTCGTTTTTTTTTTTTTTTAACACTCTTAAACCCTTCAGCTGAATCCTGGTTCGTTCGACACAGGCTAGCCTTAAATTACAAAAAAGCAAAATCCATGGTGTTTGTCCACTCCCAAAACAAGAACATAGGACAATCCCTGCTCAATTGAACTCTCTAAATGACCCCCTTGAGCAGGTTACCTCATTCAAATACCTAGGTATCGCCCTAGACTCTGGGCTCACCTACCATGACCACACCTGAAAAACTGAGCACCGCTGTCAATGTATATATTGGCCTACTTCATCGGTACAAGCACCGCCTCCCACCAGAAGCTCTCCACCTAGCCATGTCGGCATCAGAACTATCACTCATAGACTACGGAATCATTATCTGTGGGGCAGCCAACAACAAGCACCTAAACAAAATTAGGCTGGCCCTTAATAAGACCTGTAGACTAGCCACTGGCTGCGCCAGACTCACACATACCTGCACCCTTTACGCCTCCACCAACTGGCTAAACTTTGACGGGAGGCTCAAATATCAGATCTGCCTCTTTGCTAAAAAAATTACAGCAGGGCTACTCCCACCTGCTCTCACCCCCCCCCACTCCAGGCACCATTGTCCACCCGCCTCACTCAGCAATCGACGACAACCCACTTCCTGGTACCTCGCTGCAAGACCACCTCAGGTCAAATAACTTTTAGGTACCTGGCTCCTAGCTAGCTTATAACCCCCTCCCAAACTCCCTCCTCACAGAACCCAAACTTTGACAGTTCAAGTCCCAGATAGGAGACCTAATCTCTCATGACTCAGTCTGTGACTGTCCTGATTTCTAGCCCTACCCATTCTCCCCCCCTCCCCACAACTATGGACTTAACTCTGGTCCTGTCACGCCCAGGCATGCCCATATTTGACACTGGACACCTCAGTCCAGCCTAGGCATGCAAATAACTACAAGGACATGCTGGCGCCACCGCCCTGCAGTGTATGTTTTCTGTTACCTGCTACCGTCTGTACTATGTAACTCTGCTTTGCAACACTCTGTATCCTTGTATCTCCAGCTGCTTTACTGTGTTACCTGTAACCATTTTGTAACCAATTCTGTAACTATTGTGTCTGTTGTTGCTATTGTCCCTATCTCTGTTCTCAATGATGTGGAACTTTTGTAAAGGAGTCTTTAACTCAGAGATATATTATCCGATATCTTCAATAAATAAATAAATTAAAAAATAAATAAAAAAAGATGTGTTGCTTTTCGGATCGACATCCAGGTGGTCAAATGGTAATGGAACCAAGGGTTAAGAGTGAGATTTCAATACAGAAGGCCATCCAAGTAATATAATGCTTAATTTATTTATTTTTATTTCAAATGTGATAACCGGGAAAAGCACCAATGAGCCAAGGCTCATTTCCAGGTGCAACCCGGGGAAGGGTAACGTAGGATACAGAATTAACAAAGAGACAATACAAATACAAGTAGACAAGATCAAGGGTGAAATGGTTACAAGACCCAGCACAGCAATCAACAATCAAACAAGAAGGTCAACTTACACACCATATTGAAAATACAAGTACAAGTCAGGCAAGGATTGAAACACCAGATTAAAAAAATCTAGGTCATATGCAATGGGATTGACAGCATGTGGCGTAAAGCGGCACCAGAGTACCATCTTAAAGCAGGAGTTTATTAGGTCTTTGGTAGGAAAAGCAGATTCCTCAATCTCAACCCATCGAGGGTGAGAGGTGCCAAGTTGTCTTTGGTAGAGAAAGACTAAATGAGAAGCCCAGAAATAATGTCAGAGGTTAGGGAGAGCTAAGCCTCCTTTGGATTTTGGGCAATGTAAAGTAACAAGTTTTATCCAAGGTCGCTGCCCAGCCCAGATAAATTTAGAAATTGCCTTACTCCAGGTTTTAAAAAGATTGAGAGATAGCAAAAAGGGAACATTTTGGAACAAGTATAGGGTCCAGGGGAGGGTAACCATTCCAACAATCTCAATTTTGTTGTGAAAGAGAAAGGGATAATAGGTTCCATCTATCAAAGTCTTGTTGCAACTGAGTAGAAAATAGAGAGTAACTGTTCCTGAAAGACTCCGACGGTTTACGGGAGAGGAAGATTCTTAGGTATTTTAGCTTGTCTAGAGGCCATCGAAAGTGGAATCGAGACTGAATCTCTTGAGAGAGCTGATATTGGAAGGTAAGGGCTTCTGTTTTGGCCTGGTTCAGCTTGTAACCAGAGGTCAAACCATAACGATCCAATATCTGAAAAACTGCCGGTAAGGAGTCCGGGGGGTTGTTGAAATATAACAAGATGTCATCCGCATACAAGGCAATGCGGTGTTCACTGCCATGCAGCAAGACTCCCTTATTGCTTGCGCTACAGGTTCGATGTACAGAGCAAAAAGTAAAGGGAGAGTGGGCAACCCTGCCTTGTACCACAGAAAAGGGGAAAATCTAATGAATGATGCCCTGATATTTTAATGCACGCCTGGGGGGGTATATGTTTTTATGCGTGGTGATTAATGAAAGTGGGAACCCCATCCTGGAGAGGGTAGCATATGGAAAGGGCCAAGAGACCCTGTCAAATGCCTTCTCAGAGTCTAGGCCAAGAAAGGTAGCTGGCGAATGCATGCTTGCATTTCACTAATCAGATATTGGGTACGCTGAATGTTATCTGTAGAAGACCTCTCTCTCAGATGAAAACCATCTGGTCGGCATTAATCAAGGTGGGGAGGATCATGTCCATACGGTGTGCTAACATGGACATAAAGTACTTACAATCAGAGTTAAGAACTGAGATTGGGTGACAGGATTCACAATGTTGTGGATTTTTATCCGGTTTTAAAATTACAGAGATCATCGCATATGACCAGCTCGGGGGAGGTAAGTCGCCTTCCAGAACTCCATTAAATGTTTGTAGCAATAAGGGAAGGATCTGCTGTTTAGTTGTCTTATAAAATTCCAATCCATAATCATCTGGGCCTGGAGCCTTCATTGATCTGGAGCGAGCGAATGCTAATTCTTGCTCAAAGGCCTGGATTGGACTCTGCAGACTACATTGCTGTTCCTCTGTTAAAGAGGGGAGGGTGATGCAAGTTAGAAATGTATGTATTTCAGATGGGGAGGCAACTTTTTGGGGAGTGTACAGGGACTAATAGTAGGCACTGAATGCCTGCATTACCTCCTGTAGTCTAGTTTGACGGATTCCAGTAGAGGGGTGCACTACGGATGCTCTAGTCGAAGAGTGACATTGTTTGCTTAGGCGGTGTGCCAGTAGACGTGTGGCTTGTGGTCCTGTCTCATAACATCTCTGGCACAGGAAGGTTAGCATGATTTCTGTCTGCTGGAAGTAAAGTGAATCTAGGTCCTTTTTGACTTGTTTAAGCTGTTGTGAGAGACAAGTCACCTTGCTGGTGTGCGCACTGTAAAAAAATGTAAGGTGTCTTCAAGAATTTTTTTGCCTCTCCTTTCTCAATATTTAAAGAGTTTACCACAAAGGACAGCTTTTACTGTATCCCACAGTATCACAGATATAGTGCCAGAGGTTACACTGTCTGCCAGTATCTCTTCTATGGACTCAGAAAGAAACTCTCTGAAAGGTTCTCTGTGGAGATAATACATATTCAATCTCCAGCTGGTAGAGAGGAGCTATAGTTCCACCACTGGGGCATGGTCAGAGAGGACAATATCCCCAAGGGAGCAGCCCACAAGATGGGTTAGGTTTTCTTTTTGTGTAAGACAGTGGTCTATACGGGAGTATGTCCCATGCACCACTGAGTAATGGGACGGGTGTAACCACGAAATTGTGGATGCAGGACTCTCCAGGTATCTGTCCACCCCAACTCTTGGACATATTTCTTAAAGAATTTATGAGGGGTTGGTTGGGTTCTAAGGCAGGTATATGAGGAGTCTAGGTTGGGGTTGGGGGTAATATTGAAATCTCCCGCTAGTAAAAGTAATCCTTTGGTGAAGGCCAATATCTTACTCATAAGCAGTTTTATGGTAGAGGTGTTACTTCCTGGGGGTAGGTAGATGTTAGCCAAAGTGACCTCCATATTATACATCATGCCCTGCACTAATATGAGGCGACCCTCTGGATCAGACTTCTGAAAGGAAGTATGGCGTGGGATCAGTATTGCAACTCCCCTTTTTCTTCCACCTCCCAACGAGGATGAGTATACCACAGAAAACCCCTGCTTGTTTAGCTTTTCATGTTCAGCATTGCTTAAGTGGGTTTCCTGCAGGTATACTACGTCCAAATTAGTTTTTTTTTTTTTTTTTTTTTTTTTAAAGTGGGTAAGTATCCTAGTGCACTTAATTGGGTTGGTCAGGCCGTTGACATTTAAAGAGTATAATTTAATATATTTGGTAGCCATATCATAATATGTCAAAAAAGAGGACAATTCATGTCATCCCCCTGGGTCCGGCCCCGCCAATATCCCCCACCCCAGCTACAGAACACCAAATCACTAATCACACTACTACGGAGGCAGCTGACTTCAATAACTCTAAACATGTAAAACTTCAAGGAAACAAGCCATTGTATGTACAGAAAAAAATTTATTTATAAACCACTAATAACTGAACTGTTAATCAGCAGAAGTACTGGGGAGAGCGAACCGTGAATTCCCTGTGCAACAGTATGAACTGGATACTTCCAAAATTACAGGCCCTAAGAACCTGAAGGCCTCATAACAAACCTGGCCACTGCGGGCATCGAGGGCCCTAGACGTGTGAAGCATCGGGTAGAAGGAGTAAGGAGGATGAGGTGATCAAACGTAGCTCCGCCAGGGTGATGCTGCAACATTCTGGAAATACTGTTAAAAAGCATAGCATGTCTGAACTGAGAAACTCAAGGACATGCCCAGGAAAGAGAGGAGCACCATGTCTCTAGGGAATCAGGGTAATGGGACCCAGGGCATGGACTGTGGTAAGGCAGATGTCTCAATTTTGTACCAAGGCTGGGTAGGTGGGGGAAGGGGGTATCCAACAGCCCTGGAAAGAAACCCCATCTCGCCTAAAGTCTCAGTATAACTGATTATTGCAATAAAAGAGTCAGCGGAGGTGGGGGGAGTAAGGGTAGGTTGTGTGAGCGCAACTGCACTAAAAACCCACGTCTCAGTCATGGGGGACTGCTGATTTGGTAAGGCCCTGGGCATTTCCAGCATTGTATTAGCTATACGACTTGGTTTAGCGGGTCCAGGGAGGTTGAACTGCTATTCTCTCACACTATGAAGCAGGAGGATGTTTGGGAATGCTTAGGGTAGGTTAAATTACTGAGGATGGAAGGTCAACAACTGAAAGAAGCACCTTAGCATTGCCGATACAGGACAACAGATTCCAGCTGGAGTGGGGGGGGGGGGAGTGGACATTTATATACACTGGGCACCTGTTTTATGAGACTTGTCAGCCTGAATGTAAGCAGTCTGAATCAAGTCCACATATCACTATTAATCACTGCATATGAATTGCAAAGTCTACAGATATCCAGGATATGATTATTTTAGAGTTCCTCTGGGGAAGTGGGGTCCAAGTCACTGCCTGAGGAACCTATTTATGACTCCAATAGCAGCAGGTTGAACCCCCCACCCCCGGGGGAAGGAAAACCAGCAGACTAATGCTCAACAATGACAGCCTAAGGGTTACTGTGAGGAATTAAGAGTTCTGTTCAAGATGCTTGGGAAAAGATCTGTGTAATTCAGTATGGTTAGCCTGTCCTGTGAATACACTTGACTCACAGGTTAAAGGGTACGAGGATAGGGAGGGGGGTCATTAGTCCCACAACATTCAGTATGTACTGTAGTCTTCCCGATCCTTCTCCCCTCATATTCTGTGACTGGGCCTCTCTTAAATCCAGTGCTGCCTGCACTAACCTCATTTAGGAACAAAACCAGCACTCCATCAGGCACCCCCCCGGAAGATCAGCTGATGCAGGGCACAGAACAGAGAGGGACTGCAAAGCAGCTCAACAACTGTGGTATATTCCTACAGATCAGCACAGCCTCATGCCCAGGCCCAACCCCTCCAATCTGGGCTATGAGCCCAACTGAACCAAGTTAAGCACATGGACACGAAGTGCGCAACCCAGGTAGGCCTGTCCAGCCACGCTGTACTATTCTGCATACCGAGAGCGCACTGCACTTGCTGACCCGGGCCAGGCATTCCAGCTTTATTTTTCGGACGATTTGCGGGTCTATTGCAGAACATCTCTAGCATTACCAGGCAGGGGCCCTAAAGGTTTTGGCTGTACTTTCTACATATTTTAGCTGCTCAGAACTTCACGGTCCCTTTTACAACCCTAGACCAAGCCACCAGGGGACATGCGCACCGAAGGGCCGCAACAGGACTCTCCAAGGGCAGCGCAGGTAGCAATCCTGGAACTCTGTAGGGCAGGGGAGATCTCTACCAGGCTATCTCTAGGAACATTTGGGAAGAACACAGAACGGGTCTCAGGGCATCACTAAATATCAGAATGCTGAGGACTTACCCAGTTACAAAGGAATCAGCAGGGTTTCACTTTTGTTAAATTTGTATAGATGGTGCCTCTGACACTTGGACAGCTGGCTCTGATCACTGTATGATTTTTGTAATATAAAAATGTGTTATTGTCTCTCATGAGACATACTGAATCAGCCTGTGGGATCACACACACACACACACACACACCTCCCAGGTTTTGGCTACAAGGTGTTATCTGGAAGGCCAAGAGATAATTACAGGCTAGAAGAGACTTAAAATTTAGGATCTCCTGTTTATGTGACTAATTGCAGCTTGCCAACTGCCAAGATAGATCATAAACTTTTATGACGTTCAGAGGAAACACAATTAATATTCACATGGTGATACAAAGCACGTTGCACCTCCGTGAGATCTGGCAGAGAGATGTAACAAGTCCTTTGATGTCCTGGAAGGGGAAGCTGCTCATAAGACCAAAGAAAGTCATTTAAAAAAAAAAAAAAAGTTTTGCTGAGGTCACAGAATTTTAATTTGCCTTCTAAAATAAACATCCCGTCAGCATGATTTTTTATATTCTGACAAGGAAGAGCGAGGTGACCTCATGCAAAGAGGTTGGCAAAACCATTTTTTAAACAGTATTCTGTTTTCCATTTACACATAAATGTTTGGACTCTGAAAGCTACAACATGCTAGCAGTACTTTAAGAGGTACATTAGATAGATCAAGTCTAACTGTCTGGTGGCAGGAAACTGCACTTTTAAAATCTTTTTTTTTTTAAAGTGATTGTATGTTTTTGTGATATATGGTTCTGTATTTACATTTTACATTTTTTTTCTCTATTTTGAAGTAAACCTCTACTTTAGAGACTACTTGGTGTGCCTCTGAAATTCTTTTTCTTGACAAGGGAAGCATATATGGTTAAAGTTGACACTGTACAAAGCTTACTGGTTTTACCAAACTGGGAAAAGGTAAGAATTTATTCTGAGGTCTTGAATAGAGTTTTAAGGGTTCATTTTGTACGCCTGGTTAAGTGCCCGTAGGCAAAAGATATCTACCCCGAGGAGCAGAATTATCGGATTGGGTATGCTAGCAAGAGATTCACAGTTTGAATCGCTGCCAGACTTGAGACCAAAGGTTGACTCGAACCCACAAAACAGACAGGAGGGTTACCCTGTTTCTGTTTCCTGTTCACAAGACTGTGCTTGGAGGTTGGCACTGTGGGAGCAGAGGGCCTGATCTGCTGAGTGGGTTTGTGACAGATTGTTTGGCAACGGTACGAAAAATGTTGGTATTATAAGCTTTTATTGTTCAGTGTGTCAGCTTGAGGTTGTCAGCTCACTTGCAAGGAAAGAAAAAGGCAATTATTTATTTTTTTAAAAAGGAGACAGAACTACATCACTTGGCATACAGTCAAGTTCCTACCTTTTTTTTTTTTCTAAAGTGCAAGTCAGAATAGCCGTAGTTAGGGAAGAAGATGACTTCCAACTACAGCAGGCACACTGTAGACTACTTAAAGCAGTTGTGCAGGGACAGAGGAGTCCCGTTCGAGATGAAAGCCAGCAAACAGAACCTCCTGGATGCCCTGATGGTAGCAGATACCCAGAGCACCAAGTCACAGACAGTGACTGTAAGGGACCAAACCTTGAATGTGGCAGGGCTAGTGACCACTGCAGTGCCCAGATCCGGTGAGGATGGCAGCAAGCCCACTGTCAGAGAAGGGCTACAGCAGCAGAGGAAGGTCACCAGTATCCTGGATCCAGAAGTACTCAGGCTGCAAACTGAGTTGCGCAGAATGGAGCTGGAGTTCCAGAGGGAGAGGGACCATGAACAATGGGAGGCAGACCATGAGGAGCATGAGCGCCAGCGAGCTGCAGAGGAGAAGAGGGACCATGAACAGAGAGACGCAGACCATGAGGAGCGTGAGCACCAGCGAGCTGCAGATGAGAAGCGGGAGCGAGAACGCAAAGACGCAGACCATGAGGAGCATGAGCGCCAGAGGCAACATGAACTGGAGAAGCTATGACTCCAACCAGCAGCACCAGAGCAGGTAAGTGGCTTGGGTTTACTGGGACTATAGGACTGGGTTACAAATTGAATTCCAAATTGACAGCCGAATTTAAAGAGGGGGAGGATATGGAAGCCTTTTTAAATTCTTTTGAAAATGTTTGTATTCAGGCTAAAATTCCTAGGGAGTCCTGGAGATTCCAGCTATCCCCGCTACTTACCGGTAAAGCTCAGGATGCATTGGGTCAAATGGACAATGAGGACAGAGATGATTACAGCAAACTTAAAACTGCACTGGTAAAGAAATTTGAATTAACTGCTGAATCATACAGAGCTAAATTCTGTAAGCTCAAGAGAAGCCCTGACATGAGCTACGAGGAGCTAGCCACAAATCATCATCAGTTTTAAAACGTTGGTGGGAAGGAACCAAGGCAAACTCTGTTGATAAAACTGAAAATTTGATTTTGTTAGAACAGTTTTATTGGGCATGTCCAGCACAGCTGAAAACCTGGCTGGAGGACCGAGATTCCAAAACAGTGCAAGAGGCTGCTGAACTCTCGGACCGCTATCCCAAGAGCAGACCTACTCTGAGAGCGAATGGGGTGGGCGTGGCAGCGCAGAAAGGTAAACGCGCACCTTCAGAGCAGCTAAAACCCTCACTGCCTCCACCGAAACCAGTTAGCCCCAGGTTTCAGAGAAAAGATTTCTCTGAAAAGAGAAGTGAATGTTGGTTATGTAAAGAAACTTGGCATATTTACAGACAGTATCCCAAAAGAATGAGCAATAATATGCAGAATGGTACTAGAAAAGAAGTGGGTTGTTTGTGTGTCCCTGGGAGCATGCCAGTGAACATGAGGGAACACATGCACCCAGTCATGGTGAATGGTGTACAGATGCAAGGGTTAAGGGACACAGGGGCATCCCTGACATTGGTAAAAGGGGATCTAGTACAGCCTGGTCAGCTTATACCCAATAAATACGTCACTGTACAGGACTTTACTGGTGAGGCGAAAACAGTGCCCTCGCGAGTGTTCTCCTGGACTGGGGCGAAACAGAGGGAACTGTGCAACAGGTGGCTGTAGCCAAAACGTTAGCAGTGGATGTGATCCTGGGCAACAATCTCAAACAGGGGATGGTATGTGCAGTTACCCGTAGCCAAGCAGCAAGGGAAAATTGTAGTTCTCTGAACCCCACAGAAACCATTGTGAAAACCATTGACAGGCTGGTTCCCCAGCCTGTGTCTCCAGATAGCGAGACTAATGAAAAGGGGGTAGAAATGTCCCCAGTAGCAAGTAACCACACAGCTACAGAGGGTTACTCCGAAGAGGGAAGAGTGACCCATTGTCAGAGGGTTGGGTTTGACAGTGATCCTGAGTGCCCTGACGCTAGTGCTAGGGACCCTAGTTTAGCGACTGAAGGGGTCCTGTTCCATGCCTTGGGAATGTGTGAGGGTTTTGCAGGTGCTCAGAGAAGTGACCCTAGTCTAGAGAAGCTGAGGGCTTGGGCAGACTCTGACGGGGCACAGGGAGATGACGGCAGACATAAGGTTTATTGGGAAAATGGACTTATGTATACTCAGGCAGTACAGAGGGAGGGAGGGGTGTTCCCCACGGGTATCTTGAGCAGTTGCTCAAGACTGCCAATGATATTCCCTTGTCTGGTCATCTGGGAATCGCACGCACTATGCAGCGGTTGGCCCAGAATTTCTACTGACCTAACGTCACCCAGCAGGTGAAGGAGTATTGCAGGTCTTCTCACCGATGCCAAGAAATAGGGAAGGCGGGCAAGAAAACCCAAGCCGCCCTGATTCCATTGCCCATAGTGGAGGAGCCATTCCAGAGGGTGGGAAAGGATATTGTGGGGCCTTTAAATACCCCCAGCTTCTCAGGGAAGAGATTCATCCTGACTGTGATGGATTATGCCACCCGGTACCCAGAGGCAGTCGCCCTATCCTCTCTAAGGACAGACAAAGTGGCAGGTGCCTTACTTGGGATTTTCTCCCGTGTTGGGTTTCCACAGGAGGTAATCACCGATCGAGGGGGTTCCTTCATGTCGGACCTGATGAAATGTTTATGGCAGAAGTGTGGGGTGGTGCAGAGATGCACGACACCATATCACCCACAAGCCAATGGGCTTGTGGAAAGATTCAATGGTACCCTGAAGTCAATGCTCCGGGCGTTTGCTGAACAGCATGGGAGGGAATGGGAGAAATACCTTCCCCACCTGCTGTTTGCACACAGGGAGGTGCCAAGAGTCGACAGAATTTTCCCCCTTCGTACTCTTATATGGATGCAGATGCGTGGGCCCTAGACTTGATCTGGGAGGACTGGGAAGGCAAGCACGCCACCCAGGGAACTCCCATTGTGGATTACGTCCTTAGGTTTAGGGAAAGGCTGAAGGAGCTTATGGGGACAGCCCAGAGCAACCTGGCTGCTGCCCAACAGAAACAAAAAGTGTGGTACGACTGCAGAGCCAGAGCTCGCTCGTACATGGTGGGTCAGGAAGTCATGGTCCTTATTCCAGTCCGGAAAGACAAGCTGCAAGCTGAGTGGGAAGGACAGTACAAAGTGCTTAGGAAGGTAAATGACGTTGTACATGACGTGACCTCTATTACAGAGTTACCTGACCGAAGACAGACAGAAAGGATGTACCATGTCAACAAGATGAAGCCATATGCAAATAGGGCTGACATGGTGTTTGCAGTACGTAGTCCTGGGGAGGGGATGGATGAAGGAGACCCCCTTCTGGACTTGCTGGAAGAAAATAAGCGGGAGTCCTCTGTGGAGGCAGTTAAGTTGTCTCCCCAGCTGACCCTGGACCAGATCCAGAAAGTAAGGGAGGTTTTAGAGGACTTTGCCCCATTGTTTAACGCCAAGCCTGGACTAACCCCTTTAGTGTCTCACGATGTGGAGACAGGGACACAGACGCCCATACGGCGGACAGCATATCGGGTGTCATAGGCTGCCCAAAAGGACATTAGGAGGGAAGTGGAGGAGATGTTGGATTTAGGGGTAATCCAGAGATCCCACAGCCCCTGGGCCTCACTCGTAGTCCTTGTGCCCAAGCCAGATGGCTGTACTCGTTTCTGTGTGGACTAGCATGGACTGAATGCAGTCACGAAGTCAGACGCCCACCTGATGCCACAGATGGATGAATTACTGGACAAGTTGAATGGGGCGACATATCTCACCACCACTGACCTGACAAAAGGGTATTGGCAGATGGAGTTAACTGATAGAGCTAGAGAGAGATTGGCCTTTTATCACTGCGCTCAGAGGTTGGCACTGTGGGAGCAGAGGGCCTGACCTGCTGAGTGGGTTTGTGACAGTGCCATATAATCCGCCAAATTTGGGGTTCTGTTGGTAAGGCCAGAGCCTGAGTCCAACAGCAGCAGATTCCTACAGGGCTAGCAGGGTCCTTAGTCTGGCAATAGCCATAAAGTTTCGACACCAAAAAGGGGTTGTTCTGCTAAGAAGATATGGGCAGGAATATCTAGGTGATCCTGGAAGGACCATGGTGCAGAGCCCATAAAAGATGCAACAGCCTTCTTTAATTGACAATATTTAAACTCAAAGGCTCCAGGCAAAGAGAAGCGCTCACTGACAGCCTCCACTGAGAGAAAGTGGCATTCCCATAGAAGATCTCCAACGGCAGTATCCTTCAGCTGAGGGCAAAAACAACAGGAACTGGATGATGTGCTATACAGTTATGCAGGTTTCCAACAATAGGTCAAACTAGTGCTTTTGACCAATCAGTGCCCATAGAGATACAAAGTTGACGTACAGCCTTTAAGGACCACACTACAGGAGTCTATTTAATATGACTGAGTAAAGAAGTCGATTTAAGAAAGAGAAGGTTTTTAAGTTGACACAATCCTTTTTCTATTTGAAGTCAGGGTGGGACATAGGTGAAGTCATTTTGTAACGATCAGTCCCTGCCCCATCGCTAAAATTTATTGCAGTGCAGGGTGCAATAGTAAAGAAAAAAGTCTGGGAGATGCAGGCCTCCTTTATCTTTTAGAATAGTAAGTTTAGAGTAGGCATGTCGAGTTGCCTTCGCTTTCCAATGGAAAGAATTTACTAATTGTTGAAGCAAAGAAAACCAGGTTTTGGGTAAGTAAGGGCATAACATGCATAGGGGACAAAGGATGCAGGGAAGAATATTCATTTTAACTATAATGACCCGCCCCCAAAGTGAAAGAGGCAGGGAGGCCCATCAGTGCAAATCGGCCTTAATCTGCGTTGAAAGAGGGACAAGGTTTTCTTTTATATAGGACGAGGGAAACCTGGTAAGGTGTATACCTAAGTAAGTCAGCCCCTGAGGTTCCCATGTGAGCCCAAAGTTCAGGTAGGACTGATTCAGGACATGGACATTAAGAGGCAGGAATGTAGTCTTTTCTAAATTTAGTTTATAGCTAGAAACTTTGGAGAATTGACCAATTTCCTCCAAGACCACAGGAATAGAAAAAAGAAGGCTCTACAATATACAGCAAGAGGTCGTCAGCATAAGCCAACAATTTATAACTGGAACCTCCAACCTCTATTTTGTGAATGTCTTGGTTATTAAACATATAACAAATTAGGGGTTCGATGTATAAATTAAAAAGGAAAGGCAATAAGGGGCATCTCTGCCAGGTCCCTCTCTGCAAAGGGAAGGGAGCAGACATGACCCCATTACACTAAACTCTAGCAACTGGGTTAAAATATAAGACTTTAATCCATGTGATAAATTCAGGGGGAAACCCACATTTTTTCAAAACAAGAGATACGGCCAAGAGACCCTATTAAAGGCTTTTTTGGCATCCACGGAAACCAAGGCCGCAGGGGTCAAGCTATCCCTGGATGCTGACATTAAATAAAGGCGTTTGTGGAGGTGGTCACGCAACAGACGGCACGCCATAAAGCCAACCCGAGTCAGGCCAATCAGACCATCCCAAACCAACTGAAGCAGATTGGCGAAAATCTTAGCTAGGATTTTAAAATCCATATTAAGCAGGAAGATTGGCCTACAGCTGCCAGAGGAGAGTGAATCTTTCCCAGTCTTCCTTATTAAAGTAATCCAGGCTTGAGTCAGAGAGACCATGCTCGAATAGGAAGTTGTAAAGCCTAGCCAAAAAAGGAGTCAAATCATTCTCAAAGGCGGGTTTCACTTTTCTTGAGGAGCTGTTGCTCTTATCTGATCAGAAGACTGTGCCTTGTTCCTAAGGTCCCAGATGATCCAGTGCAGAGTAGCCTCTCTTCCCTTGTGGTGCTGCTCTCTCAGCAGGGTCTGCTGCCAAAGTTTCTGTGCCAATTTAGTTGCAATCGAGGGCTGCTGTGATGAGCGGATGAGTGAGGCTGGTATATTGATGTTTCTTTTATGCAAAGCTGCTGTACCATCCTCAGCCGATGAGTAGGTTACTGGGCCTTCTAAGAAGTAGACCACTAACTTTCTTTGGTAGGGGGTCTTAAATTTTAGTCCTCCTTCTCTCAATTTCCTTAGGGTTGGAGAATAGGCCCTACGTTGTGCTGCTGTTATTAGCAGGATAATCATTGTCGAAGTAAAGCCTGCTTGCTTGAAACTGAATAGTCCCCTTCTACCACGCTTTATGTAGTATCATCTCCTTTTTTTGAAACTGCAGAAAGCGGAGGACCATGGATCTAGGCCTTGCATTCGGAAATGTCGACTTTGGGAGCAAGACTCTGTGGGCACAGTCAAATTCCATGGAGCAGGTTTTGGATAAATCAAGGATGTGGCAAAAGAGTGTTTGTAAAAAAGCAATCGGGTCCGATCCTTCGATGTCTTCTGGAAGGCCCGAAATTCATGTGTTATTCTGGCAATTTCTAGCCTCTGCATCCTCAGCCTGGGTTTGTAGGGCAGAGATCGCCTTGTGGAGCTGAACTATGGCAAGCTCTGTGGTGTCGATTCTGGCATCTGCTGAGGTGAAAAACCCCTCCACTTTCTTCAAACACTGCTCCATTTTACTTACATCCGTCCCGAGGGCTGCTGTGGTAAGTCTACTTTCCTTTCGGAAGTCCCAAAGTTCCAAGTGCATTAATGTAATTTGCTTCTGCAAAGATTTAATTGATGAGGCTGCAGCTCTAGCATGGCTGTGGTGTGAGTACAACTGTGAGCTGTCTGAGAGATTTCCATTGCCACCCGCTGACTCTATGGGCAACCGAGCCCTGTTTGCTTTACCTTTAGGCACTGTAGGTTGCTGGCTAGTTTCTGATCCACATTTATAGCTGTAATTTGCTGTTTTTGGGTTGTTTATTCACCCTGGAGTAGATGGAGACACAATCCTATGCTGCAACCATAAGGGTGACGTCACCGGAAGTCCCCCAAAAGGGGTTTCTTAGTTTTCAGATGCCAGCTGATACTTGAAATGAGTCATTCCACCAACGGCATGGTGAAACCCATGGATAGGTAACTACAATAACATTCTGAATAATAATTGAGCTGGAGTCCTCACTGCTTCTCTCTATACAATACTCCTCTAGAACTTTCCCATGTTCTCTTCTGTAAACAGAGCACATACCTTGATGTTTATGACTGGTGTGGAGGGAAGCATGCTATTAAAGAAGGCCACATCTCTCCCAATTAATCACATTAGAGGGTTAGGCAAGGACAACCTCTGCTCATTCACCAAATTTAACCACATTTCTTATACATTCCTACATTTTCTGGGGTGTGTTACTAGTTTGTGACCTCTGTCAAAACAACCATCGGTGTCCACTGCTCTTCCCACCACCAGCTGTGCAAAATCAGCCTGCAATTTTTTTTTTTTAATTTTTTTTTTTTTATGTTTATACTTTCTTACTCAAAGATTTTCAAAAGGGGTTCCTTAGTTTTCAGATGCCAGATGCATTTGAAATTACAACAAATCCAGAAGAACAGAGCGTATACTCAAACTGGAGAACCACTCCACACTGCTGCTGGTTGAAGCAAAAGTGCTAATTTTATAAAAAAAAGTTAAGCACAAAGTTAACTTCCAGTTCGGTAAGAAACTGCAGAGTAAAGTCATGCTAGGCTGCCAGCCCCGGTGCTTCACTCACTAGAGCTTCATCTTCTGTTTTGATACAAGCCACAAACTAGTACCACACCCTATAAATGCAGGAATTTATAAGATATGTGATTCAAGCACCTGTAGACAGCTCTCCTTCCTCAGGGAGGGGGAACAGTGCAGCGCGCTGTAGACTGACACCCAGCGGTGGCTGGGTGTTGGCACAGGCGTGTCGTTCAAAAGAGGGGAGGGCACATGTCCAGAGCATATGGCTGCTTCTGTGGAGGCGGGGCCAGTTGCCTCACCCACTGCACGGTTCAGGTGCCCAGGGGAGAATAGTGGAAAAAGGCCAGGAGTCAACAGTGTCCATGATGACCCAACACGTTTGGGTTGGAGAATGAGTCCCTCCAAGGGAGGGCCGGAGCTACCCATCGGCTCTGTAGAGGAGCGATAAGAAAAAATTACTCTCTTTGGTAATTATGTTTCTTCTAATGGAGTCTTGCTGTATTCTGACAATTGCAGTGATTCCTAACCTCTAAACTGCCCCGGAGAACAAACAGTTAACTATCTATGCAGGGCATAGAATGCTGAGCTCGAGCTCAGTTGAAGTCTCTGTCTGGGGTGATTCAAACCTAAACTGTCAGATTCTTACGAGCCCAACTAAACTAAAAATTCTTTGTGGAAATTGTAAAAATTCTTACTAGCCATCTGGCTGAAAAAAGTTTTGGATTCCCAAGGAAGACTCAAGCCAGAAAACCCAAAAACCCAAAACCAATCTACTATAAATAATAATAAATCAGCACTGAAACAAAAAGGAGGAGGGTGCAAACACGAAAACACCCCGGGGTGCAACACTGCACCTGCCCACCCACTTCCCAAAAACAGGTTCTGAGAGGGGAGGCAGGGAGGGAGGTCAGAATACAGCAAGACTCCATTAGAAGAAACATAATTACTAAGGTGAGAATTTTTTTCTTCAACCAACATGAAGTCTTGCTGTGTTCTGACAATTGCAGACTACCAAGCAGTACCTCCAAGGAGGAGAGACAGAACCTACTTTGGGAATAGGCTCTGAAGTACTGCTGTGATAAACCGAGCATCACTCCTAGCCTGGATAGCCACAGAGTAATGCTTGGTAAAGGTATGGACTGTTTTCCAGGTGGCTGCTTGACAAATTTCTAAGAGAGGGATATCCCTGGCAGCAGCCAGGGAAGCAGCTGTACCTCTTGTGGAATGAGCCCTCAGGCCTGAGGGTGGAGTTTTAACCAGTTTTTCATAGCAGAATTGTATACAAGACACAATCCACCTGGCAATAGATCTTTTGGTGGCAGGTTTGCCCTTTCCCACTTCTCCATAAGTGAGGAACAACTGGAGGGAGTTGAACCTGTGACCCTTGGTATGCACTATGTAGTAACTAAGGGCTCTTTTAACATCTAAACTGTGCAGCCTCCTCTCCTGAGGAAGAATGATCAGTGAAGAAAACAGGGAGAGACAGACTGGTGTAAATGGAAGTCTGAAACCACTTTGGGCAAGAACCTTCTATTGGTTCTAAGGACCAGTTTATCCCTGTGAAATGAGATAAAAATCAGGTTCCATTTACAGGGCTTGCAATTCACTGATGCGCCTGGCAGAGGTACTGGCTACCAGGAACACATTTCTGCAAGTCAAGTACTTAAGCTCTGCTGAAGACACATGCTCAAAGGGGGGTTGCATAAGTTGAGCAATGCAAAAATTCAAATCCCAGGCAGGGGCAGGGTCTCTAAAAGGAGGATTGGTGTGAAGCAATCCTTTAAAAAATTTACAGAACACAGCATGGGAAGATAGTGAGGAAGCCTTCCCCACAGACAAAAATGCAGAAACAGCTGACAAGTGTACTTTGAGAGTAGCTGGTCTGAGGTCTAGGCCATTAAGATGGACCATATAATCCAGAACCGAAGGCAATCCAGCAGTGTCTGGCGAAATATGCTTCTTAGAACACCAAATGCTGAATCTTTTCCATTTGGAATTCTAAGTCTTTCTGGTGGAAGGCTTTCGAGAAGCCTTGAGGATATCCAGAACCCCTTGGGAAAGATGCAGATCTACAAACTCTAACTCTTCAAAAGCCAAGCTTTGAGATTGAGAGACTGAAGATTGGGGTACCAAATCCTTCCCTGAGAGGATGATAACAGATTGTAATTCCTGGGAAGAGACAGGGGAAGATGGACTGCTAGGGACAGCAACAGGGGTTACCAGGGTTGTCTGGCCCAATCTGGAGCAATCAGAATCACCTTGCAAGGTTGAGACCTTATTTTTACCAAAACTTTGAACAGGAGTGGGAAGGGGGGGAAAGGCATACAGAAACTTCCCTTCCCAATTTAGGATCAGGGTGTCCAGAGGGACTGAGCCCAAGACTGGAGGTCTGCAACAAAAGAGAGGGAGTTGGTGATTGTCTGGAGCTGCAAAGCGACCCCTCTCTGGAGTGCCCCACCTTGAAAAAATCACTTTCAACTCCTGAGGGTCCAGGGACCATTCGTGATGGCTCTGAGAAATCCTGCTCAGTGCATCTGCTGGCACATTGTCCTTGCCTGGAAGGTGAACTGCTACAAGAGAGGTTTGCAAGGAATAAGCCAGGGACCACAACTTCATGGCTTCTGTGCACAAGGCCGTGGACCCAGTGCCTACCTGTGTGCTGATGTGCCACATGGTGGTGGTATTGTCTGTTCTGACTTGAACCACCTTGTTCTGTACTGACTGTGAGAAAGCTCTTAGAGCCAGAAAAACTGCTCTGAACTCTAGGAGATTGATGTGGAGAAGGGATTCTTGGGGGGGGCCACAGCCCCTGGGCAGTAAGGGACCACAGATGGGCTCCCCAGCCCAGGAGAGAAGCGTCCGTGGTAAGGACCACTGAACAAGGCTGAGTAAAAAAAGGAACACCTTGTCTTAAATTGTCCTGATCCTGCCACTATTGGAGGACTTGGATCAAGGTCAGAGTCACTGGGATCAGTTTGGTAAGGGAATCCTTCCTTTGAGACCAGAAAGCTCTCAGGTGGAACTGCATATCCCTCATCTGGAATCTTGCCCCTTGGACCACTGCTGTTGAAGCTGCCATGTGACCCAAGAGCTGGAGGAAATGCCTTGCTGGTCGAGATACCTGAAGGCTGAAGGAAGAAGCTAGTTCCATAGGAACCCTTGCGCTTTCTAGAGGAAGAAAGGCTCTTGCTCTGAGTGTGTCCAGTTGTGCCCCTATAAAGATAAGAAGCTGGACTGGTTCGAGAACTGACTTGGGAAGGTTGAGAAGAAATCCTAGAGAAGTAAGCACTTGCTGGGTCACTTGCAGGTGAGACTTGACTTGGTCTGGAGACAGACCCGCTATTAACCAATCGTCCAGATATGGAAAAATCAAAATCTTTTGCCTTCTTAGAAAGGCAACTACTACTGCCAGGCACTTTGTGAAAAACCTTGGGCATGAGGTTAGGCCAAAGGGCATTGCTCTGAACTGATAATGGCCTGAGGGCAACTCAAAACTGAGGTACTTTCTGTGGGAGCACCTGATGGAAATGTGAAAGCAGGCATCTTTGAGGTCCAGGGAGGCTAGTCAGTCCCCTGGTCTAAGAGAGGGAAGGATTATTCCCAGAGTTATCATCCTGAACTTTGGTTTTAAAAGATGTTTGTTAAGATATCTGAGGTCTAGGATGGGTCGCCACTCCCCTGTCTTTTTCGGGGTCAGGAAGTACCTGGAGTACAGTCCTTTGCCCCAGTGTAGGGTAGTTACTCTCTCTATGGCTCTTAAAGCTAGGAGAGAAGAAACCTCTACCTGTAGGGCAAGGGTTTCTGAGAGATTTGCAGGTGGAAAAGATCTGGCTCTCATCTTTGGAAATTTTCTGAAGCTGAGAACCAGTCCCTGGCTTACTACTTCCAGGACCCACTTGTCTGATGTAACAGACATCCAGTCCTGGACAAAGTAAGCCAGCCTGCCCCCCCTTACTGGAATAGGACAGTCGACCCGGGCAGGCCCATCAGGGTGTCTGCTTGGCAGGGGCTTTAGGCTGAGGAGTGGATGCAGCCCTGCTCATCCCCCTTCTGCCTCTCCCTCTGAAGAATCCCCTCTGAGAAAAGGAAGAGGAGGCCTGTGCTTGGTAAAAAGGCCTTTGAAAATGCCTGCCCCTGCCCCTAGACTGCTGCCATTGAGGAGCTGCCTGCCTCTCCTTGGCCTGAGCACTCCTGTAAGTGGTCCTGTACTCATCCATTTTCTTCATGTAATTCTCTGTCTGTTCCCCAAACAGAGAAATACCCACTACAGGAAAATCCATGGCCTTAGCCTGGGTGTCCTGCAAGAGGCTAGTACATCTGAGCCAAGCCATCCTCTGAAGAGCCACAGATGTAGCCATGACTCTTGATGACACATCATTAGATTCCACAGCAGCATGAAACTGAACCTTAGATGCCTCAATCCCATCTGCAGCCACCGCCTCCAGCTCCTCGGCTAGCTGGGGGGGGAGGCCTGTTTAGCCAGTGCCAGTACAGTGTCCCACCTGGACTTCTGGTACCTGGCTGTATAGGCCATGTAATTCGCCTGCCTGAGTCTCAAAGAAGATGCCATGTACTGCTTCTTTGCCACAGCATCAATCTTCCTGGAGTCCTTGTCAGGGGGGTGTGAAGCCAAGGGAATATTTGCCTTGTCATAGGCAGCAGCCTGTACTACCCCAACATGGCTGCATTGCTGATATAAGAACTCCATGTCTGAGCCTGAAAGTGTATACCTCTTGTCCATTCTTCTATCCACAGGAGGTATAGTGTTAGGAGACTTTAGGATTTTTTGGGTTCGTTTCCCAAAAGATTTATGGAGGGGGAATAGACAGTCTCCTGGACTCTGGTATGTCCATCATCTCTACATAATCAGGCTCCTCTTAATCTTCCACAGCCTCCTCCATAGGAAGCTGCAGGGTTTCAGCCACCTTTCTGTAAAACATAAAGTGAGAAGGGGACTCAGAAAGCCTAGGAGGGGAAACACCTGAAGGTCTGTCTGGGGAGATGTCCGGTTCCACAGGCACCTCCAGACCCTCACTTACATCATCATCCTCAAATTCCCCTTCCTCTTCAAATTCCGGTTCATAAAAATCTTCAAGGGTATAATCTTGAACCAGGGGAACCAACTGAACTGAACCCCTGCCAGAAGGAGCCAGATAGGTCGGAACCAGACGGAGTGATTCCACAATCTGAATTGCTCTGGCTATCTCTTCGGTGGTTGGAACATGAACCTCTGGATCCGAACCGGTCAATTTGTCTTTGCGTTTTCTTTTTTTTTTTTTGCATGCTATGTTTACCGCCTCTCCCATGCCACATTGGCCCCCACTCCTTCGGGCTCCATGAGCTCCTAAACCCCACTGGCCTTTATCAGCCCTCTTCAGGTCCTCATATCATGGCCGATCCCCGGGATATCCCGTGTATCCCTATCACCTGCGGGTCCCCTTCCTCCGAGGGAAGGGCACCGAGCGGAAGGAAGACCCCCGGCACACACTACATTAGGGCCGGGGATGCGCTGAGCAGGAGGCCCTGGACAAGCACTGGAGGTGCTTTCGAGAAGCGAGGCAAATCATCTAGGTGGCCAGTGGCGAGTTTCGGTTTTCTGTGTGGGGGCAGCGTGGTGACATCAAGGCATCGCCGGCGCCAGCTCCTCCCAGGTAACTGGGCCGTGACAGCCTGCCATGCTCCCAGCCTCCATTAGGAGCCAGCAGGTACTGGACCTGTCCCCTGCCTCCCCAGAGAAGGAGGCTGTCGCGGGGCCTTTCGATCCTTCCCTTCCCGGCGGCCCTCCAGTAACTGGGTCCGTTTCGAACCGGGTCATTGGCGTATGGCGGGAATCAACCGCTGCGCCCGGCCAGGCGACCTGCGTTTTCTTTACGTAATCGGCTCTCCTTTTTGCCCAAAGAAGTATAGCCCTGGTCAGAAGGCATTCCTTCGTTAATTCGACACCGAACCGGGCTGTCCATCCGGGTCAACGGACTTCTCGGCCTCCTTTTCCCTCAGTCTACCTAATCTCTTCTCAAGGGTAGATTTGGGAAAGTTTTTACATATTTGGCTGTCTGAATCGAGGTGGTCAAACCCCAGACAATAAACACAGGTGGTGTGGGGATCGGCCTTAGCAAAGACTCCCACACTCACTGCAGTGCTGAAACCCAGTGGGCCCATTTTTTTTCTTGGGCTTCTCAGACATGGCCAACCTAACCAAACTTACCCTTTTTTCGGCAACCGCCAGGCAAGACTCCCTTATCGGTTCCTAACCATGTCACGAGTGTTGGAAAAAAGCGTTTCAAAACACAATTTTTCAAAGCGATAAGAACTGGTAACCACACACTAAGTAAAACACACAAATTTCACTATCAAATGGCCAGTTCAGCCGAACCGAGCCGCACTTTTACAAGTTCCACACAGAAAAAACAGAACAATTCCTATCTAGTACTCACGGCACCACAGACAGAGACTGAACCGACTATGCGGATACTGTTTCGGTTTAAAAGCTGACGAAAACTGAAACTTTAACTGACTTTCGAACCGAGCTGAAGGAGAAATCTCCCGTGCGACCGTTCAGTGAGGCGGAGTAAAGAATCTGACGGTTTAGGTTTGAATCACTCCAGACAGAGACTTCAACCGAGCTCGAGCTCAGCATTCTATGCCCTGCATAGAAAGTTAACTCTTCGTTCTCTGGGGCAGTGCAAAGGTTGGGAATCACTGCAATTGTCAAAATACAGCAAGACTTCATGTTGTTTAAATGCATAAATAAAATGCATTTTTTTTTGGGCGAATGAGCAGGGGTTGAGCTTGGTAACCTTCTGATGCAATTAACTGGGAGAGGTGTGGCCCTCTTTAATAGCATGCTCCCCACACACCAGCTATAAGCTTCAAGGTATCTGCTCTCTTTACAGAAGTGAACATGAGGAAGCTCGAGAGGAGCCTTGCACAGAAAGCAGCAGAGAGGACTCCAGTTCAGATGAGCACATTATTTAAAATGTAAGGGCAGTCACCCAGCCACGGGTTTCACCTTGCCATTGAGGGAATGGGCTAATTCCAAATATCACCTGGCATCTCGAAACTAAGAAACTCTTTTTTAAAATCATGGAGTGAGAAGAATGTGAACAAGGAAGTATAAAACTGGCAAAGGTTAAGGCAAATGGTACAGTGTCAAACTCTCGATGTTCAACAGAGAACTAGACAAGGGTGCTCCATATCACCCATACATATTGTTTGCCCTAAGCATCAAATCATTGGCAGTCATAGTAATGATGCAGCAAGACTTAGTTGATACAGTGGTGAGAGGGGAGAGAGCGGGATCTCTCTCTCTCTCTCTACGGACAATACTGCACTTCATTTGAGGGACCCAATCAGGACCTTTACTATTCTCGAGACGGTCCTGAATGATTATGGAAAGGCATCAGGGTTTAAAATAAAAGTAGGAAAGACAGACGCTAGTGTGGTGAGATGATGCCAGAATTATGAGCAAGTATTCCTTATAAATGCGTCACATCCCTGGTAAGATACTTAGGCATTCAGGTCACTGTGAATAACACCCATCTATGGCAGATAAACTATGAGAAGCTGATCACAGAAGTCCTATCTGACTTGAAAAGATGGGAGATGCTTCCTTTATCACTTCTCAGTACGGCAAAGTCTATTAAAATGAACGTTCTGCCTAGATTTTTATTATTTTACACCTTGCCTCTAAATATCATGAGGGCAGACTGGTCTAAAATACATAGGGCACTCCACCGCTTTTGTCTGGCATGGGGAAACCAGGGTAAAATGGCAGGACCTAACACAACCTAGGGGAGAAGGGGGACTGAGGTTACCCAATTTAAACATATTCTACCAGATGGCCCAGACATTACCATGGATTGCCTATAAAAAAGATGAAGTGGACAATGTCTGGTTGACTATGGAAAAGAAGAAAAAATTACTCACCTTAGTAATGCTGTTTCTTCTAATGGAGTCTTGCTGTATTCTGACATATGCAGTTAGGTCCTGCCTTTCTAATGTCCCGGAGAACAAACAGTTAAACTTTCCATGGCCAGCATGGAATGTTCACCGCAAGCTCAGCTAAAGCTCCTGTCTGCTGCTGTTTAAACTCCAACCATCAGATCTTTACGAGCAAAACTCACTAGAAGTTCTGTGTGGAAACTGTAAAACTCAAACTAGCCAACTGGCAACTATATTTATATAAAAGGTTTTTTTGGTTTCAAACCAAAGACTCAAGTCAGGAAACCCCAAAAAACAAAACACATCCCAAAACACAACACGCACCCAAAATAAAGGAGGGTGAAAAAGGGACACCGCAAGGGTGCCAACACTGCTCCTGCCCACCCACATGCCAAAAACTAGGTTCTGAGAGGGGAGGCGGTCAGACTACAGCAAGACTCCATTAGAAGAAACAACATTACTAAGGTGAGTAATTTTTTCTTCAAACAACATGAAGTCTTGCTGTATTCTGACATATGCAGACTACCAAGCAGTACTTCAATGGAGGAGGGACAGAACCTACTTTGGAAACAGGCTCTGAAGTACTGCTGTGCCAAACCGATCATCACTCCTAGCCTGGATATCCAGAGAGTAATGTTTGGCGAATGTATGGACTGTTTTCCAGGTGGCTGCTTGACAGATTTCTAAGATAAGAATATCCCTGGCAGCAGCCAGGGAAACAGATGTACCTCTAGTAGAGTGAGCCCTCAGGCCTGAGGGCAGAGTTCTATCCAGTTTTTCATAGCAGAATTGTATACAAGAAACAATCCACCTGGCAACAGATCTCTTAGTGGCAGGTTTGCCCTTACCAACCTCTCCATACATGAGGAACAACTGGAGGGACTCAAACCTGTGACCCTCGGTGCGCTCTATGTAGTAGCTGAGGGCCCTTTTAACATCTAAGCTGTGCAGCCTCCTCTCTCCAGAGGAGGAATGGTCAGTGAAGAAAACAGGGAGAGACAGACTGGTTGAGGTGGAAATCTGAAACCACTTCGGGCAAAAACTTCCTGTTAGTTCTTAGGACCACTTTATCTCTATGGAAAGAGATTAAATCAGGTTCCACTGACAGGGCTTGCAATTCACTGATACGCCTGGCAGAGGTAATGGCCACCAAAAACACAGTTTTCCAAGTCAAGTACTTAAGCTCTGCAGAGGACAAAGGCTCAAAGGGGGGTTGCATAAACTGAGCAATGCAAACATTAAGGTCCCAAGCAGGAGCAGGGTCCCTAAAGGGGGGATTGGTGTGCAGCAATCCTTTGAAGAACTTACAAAACACAGGATGGGCTGACAGAGGAGAAGGCTTGCCTACTGACAGGAAAGCAGAAACAGCTGCCAAATGCACTTTAAGTGTAGCTGGCCTAAGGCCTAGGCCATTGAGAGGGACCATATAGTCCAGAACCGTAGGAAACCCAGCAGAATCTTGAGAAATATTCTTCTTAGAACACCAAATAGTGAAGCTTTTCCATTTGGAATTGTAAGTCTTTCTGGTGGAAGGCTTTCGAGAAGCCTTTAGGATATCCAGAACCCGTTGGGAAAGATGCAGGTCAGCAAACTAACTCTTTAAGAGCCATGCTTTGAGATTGAGAGACCGAAGGTTCAGGTACCAAATCCTCCCCTGAGAGGATGTCAACAGGTTATAATTCCTGGGAGGAGACAGGGGAAGGTGGACTGCTAAGGACAACAACAGGGGGTACCAGGGCTGTCTGGCCCAGTCTGGAGCAATCAGAATCACTTTGCATGGTTTTGACCTCATATTGACTAACACTTTGAACAGGAGAGGGAAGGGGGGAAAGCATACAGAAATTTCCCTTCCCAATTCAGGATCAGAGCATCCAGAGGGACTGAGCCCAAGACTGGGGGTCTGCAACAAAAGAGAGGAAGTTGGTGATTGTCTGGGGCTGCAAAAAGATCTATCTGTGGAGTGCCCCATCTCGAGAAAATCACTTTCAAAACTAGGGGATCTAGGGTCCATTCGTGCGGCCCTGGGATATTCTGCTCAGAGCATCTGCTAGGACATTGTCCTTCCCTGGGAGGTGAACTGCTATCAGAGAGGTTTGCAGGGAATAGGCCACGGACCACAGCTTCATTGCTTCTGTGCACAAGGCCATAGACCGAGTGCCTCCCTGCTTGTTGCTGTACCACATGGTGGTGGTGGTGTCTGTTCTGACCTGGACCACCTTGCTCTGTACAGATTTGGAAAAGGCTTGCAGTGCCAGAAACACTGCTCTGAGTTCCAAGAGACTGATGTGAAGCAGAGATTCCTGAGGTGACCACAGCCCTTGGGTGGTAAGATCCCCCAGATGGGCTCCCCAGCCCAGCAGGGAAGCATCTGTGGTGAGTATCACTGAATGAGACTGAGTGAGAAAAGGAACTCCTTGTCTCAAATTGTCCTGATCCTGCCACCATTGCAAGGCCTGGATCAGGATTCAAGTCACTGGGACTAGTTTGGTAAGGGAATCCTTTCTTTGGGACCAGAAGGCTTTTAAGTGGAACTGAATGTCCCTCATCTGGAAACCTGTTCCCTGGATCACTGGTGTGGAAGCTGCCATGTGGCCCAGAAGCTGAAGGAAATGCCTTGCTGGTCGAGACACCTGAAGGGTGAATGAAGAGGCCAGTTCCATAAGGGTCCTTGCCCTGTCCAGGGGAAGCAAGGTTCTTGCCCTTATTGTATCCAGCTCCGCCCCATGAAGGTAAGGAGCTGTACGGGCTCGAGAACTGACTTTGGAAGGTTGAGAAGGAATTCTAAGGAAGTGAGCACTTGCTGAGTTATTTGCAAATGTGACTTGACTTGGTCTGGAGACTGACCTACTATGAGCCAGTCGTCCAAGTATGGGAAGATGGAGATATTTTTTCTCCTTAGGAAAGCAACCACTACTGCTAGGCACTTTGTGAAATCCCTTGGGGCTGATGTTAGGCCAAAGGGCATTGCTCTGAACTGATAGTGGCCTGAGGGCAACTCGAACCTGAGGTACTTTCTGTGACAGCACCTGATGGGAATGTGAAAATAGGCATCTTTGAGGTCCATGAAGGCGAGTCAGTCCCCTGGCCTTAGAGAGGGAAGGATTATTCCCAGAGTCACCATTTTGAACTTTGGTTTTAAAAGGTGTTTGTTCAGATATCTTAGGTCCAGGATGGGCCGCCATTCTCCTGTCTTTTTGGGGGTTAGGAAGTATCTAGAGTACAATCCTTTGCCCTGGTGTAGGGTGGGAACCCTCTCTATGGCTCTGAGAGCTAGGAGGGAAGAAACCTCTGCCTCTAAGGCAAGGGTCTCTGATGGATTTGCAGGTGGAAAGGATCTGGTTCTCATTTTGGGAAATTTTTTGAAGCTGAGAACCAGTCCCTGGCTTACTACATCCAGGACCCACTTGTCTGATGTCAGAGACTTCCAGTCCTGGACAAAGTAAGCCAGCCTGCCCCCTACTGGTATTGGAGAATCGACCCGGGCAGACCCATCAGGATGTCTGCTTGGCAGGGGCTTTAGGCTGAGGGGTGGATGCAGGGCTGCTCATCCCCCATCTGCCTCGCCCTCTAAAGAACCCCCTCTGAGAATAAGAAGAGGAGGCCTGAGCTTGGTAAAAAGCCTGCCCCTGCCCCTGGACTGCTGCCTTTGAGGAGTGGCTTGCCTTTCTTTGGCCTGAGCACTCCTGTAAGTGGTCCTGTACTCGTCCATTTTTTTCATGTAGTTCTCTGTCTGCTCCCCAAATAGAGAATTACCAATAACAGGGAAATCCATGGCCTTAGCCTGGGTATCCTGTGATAGGCTAGTACATCAGAGCCAAGCCATCCTCCGAAGAGCCACAGATGTAGCCATGACTCTTGATGAAACATCATTGGAGTCCACAGCAGCACGAAATTGCACTTTGAATGCCTCAATCCCATCTGCAGCCACCTGCTCCAGCATCTTGGCAAGCTGGTCAGGGGCCTGTTTAGCCAGAGGCAGCACAGTGCCCCACCTGGACTTCTGGCATCTAGCTATGTAGGCCACATAGTTAGCCTGCCTGAGTCCCAAAGATGCTGCCATGTACTGTTTCTTTGCCATGGCATCAATCCTCCTGGAGTCCTTATCTGGGGGGTGTGATGCCAAGGGGATATTTGCCTTATCACAGGCAGCAGCCTGCACTACCCCAACATGGCTGCATTGCTGGGAAAGGAACTCTGTGTCTGAGCCTGAAAGAGTATACCTCTTGTCCATTCGTCTGTCCACAGGAAGTATGGAATTAGGAGCCTTAAGAATTTTATGTGTCTGTTTCCCCAAAGGATTTGTGGAGGGGAATAGACAGTCTCCTGGACTCTGGGATGTCCATCATTTCAACAAAATCAGGCTCCTCCTGATCCTCTACTGCTTCTTCCATAGGAAGCAGGAGGGTTTCAGCCACTTTTTTGTAAAACATAAAGTGAGAAGGGGACTCAGAAAGCCTAGGAGGAGAAACACCTGAAGGTCTGTCTGGGGAGATGTCTGGGTCAACAGGCACATCCAGACTTTCATAATCACCATCATCATCCTCATACTCTCCCTCCCTCTCATCAGGTTCATAAAATTCTTCCAAGGTGTAATCCGGATCCGGGGGAAACGACCGAACCGAACCCCTGCCAGGTGGTGCCGGTTCGGCTGGAACTATGCGACTGCACTATTCTTATCACCTTGGCTATCTCGCCGGCAGTCAGGAGTACGAATTTCTGGGTCCGAACCGGACGATTTATCTTTTCTTTTTAACGGAACTGACTCCTCAAAATCGGCTTTCCTTTTGCCTGAAGAAGTATTGCCCTGGTCAGAAGGCACTCCTTCTGGTTCGGTCGGAACCGAACTGGGCTGGCCATCCGGGTCAGTGGATTTCTCGGCCTCCCTTTCCCTCAGTCTACCTAATCTCTTTTCCAGGGTAGCTTTGGGAAAATTCTTACAAATTTGGCAGTCTGAATCGAGGTTTTTTATTTATTTTTTTATTTAGTTTTTGTTGACCAGGTAAGCGCACTAGACAAATCCTGCCTATTTCAGGCACGACCCGGGTGAGGGGGATACAGATGAATGCCAACTGACCTTGAACCAGATTAAGCTGTTGGTGGTGTCTTTAGTGAATGAGGGAAGTTTGGCCAGGACACCGGGGAAATCTCCCTACTCTTTTCGATAAGTGCCATGGGATCTTTAACATCCACCTGAACTACCACCAATCCAAGCAGATGGGACCTCGGTTTAACGTCTCATCCGAGAGACGGCACCTCAGAAGTGCAGCACCCCTCTCATGCTGCACTGTAGTGTCAGTACTGGGATAGTAACCCAAGTGCCAGATGTGGGAACTAAACCCACAGCCCTCTGATCTCACGGCCTGAGAGGTGAGTGTGCTACCTACTGAGCTACTGACACTGTCATACCCCAGACAATAAACACAGGTGGTGTGGGGATCAGCCTTAGCAAAGACTTCCTCACACACACTGCAGTGTTGAATCCCACTGGGTCCGGTTTTTTTCTTGGGTTTCTCAGACATGGCCAATCCTAACCAAAACTTACCCTTTTTTCGGCAATCCGCCAGGCAAGACTCTCATATCGGTTCCTGACCGTGTCACGGGTCTTGGAAAAAAACGTAATAAAATCAGGTTTTTTTTAGAACCGATACGGACCGGTTACCACACTCTAAGTAAATACACAAACTTTTTTACCTGAAACTGATCGGTTCAGCCGAACCGATCCACAATTTACAAGTTCCACACAGAAACTATAAAGAAAACCTATCTAGTACTCACAGTACCACAGACAGAGACTTAAACCGACAGATCAGTAGCAGCAATTCGGTTGAAACCGAGCGAAAAAAACGACACTTTAACCGACTTTTTTGAACCGAGCAAAGAAGAACTCTCCAGAGCGACTGTTCAGTGAGGCAGAGTAAAGAATCTGACGGTTGGAGTTTAAACAGCAGCAGACAGGGGCTTCAACCGAGCTTGCAGTGAACATTCCATGCTGGCCATGGAAAGTTTAACTCTTTGTTCTCCGGGGCAGTTGAAAGGCAGGACCTAACTGCATATGTCAGAATACAGCAAGACTTCATGTTGTTTGAACAGTAACGTCTTATTACATCACATCTCAATGTTTGATTTGCTTCATCAAGAAGCACCACTGAGTATAATATCAAATTCACACACTAGAGATCCAGGTTCACGCCCTGCACATGGGACATCAGGAGTGAAGACCGGTGAGGAGGGTTAGGAATGTGCGCAAGGATCTTCACCTCCCAAGGGGGGAGGGAATGGCTCACAACACTCTGAGTGGCTCCTGGTGGGAGGCTGGCAGAGGCGCATATGATGGCATGGGTGACCACACACATCTATGCATCTTTCCCAGGATGCCGTGATGTGTGACAATACCCTGGGAAAGGGGACCGGAAAGCAGAAACAGAAAAGTGGCCTGTCTTTGGTATGCTAAATGAGGACTCTTGGTGTGCCTCCGTCGCAATCTGACCGCCCAGCTCACTGTCCTTGACCCCCCCGACCATCTGAGGTACTTCCTCCTTAGGTGAGAGCAAGGGAGACGATCCCCCGCCTGGCAGGGATAAGCCGTAACCTAGGTATCAGAGAAATCGTGGAGCCCCGAGGCAAGTGACAGTAGCAAGGGTTGGGTAGGGCAGGCAGGGGAGCATGTATGGAGCTCGATGGAGAGGGGCACCAAGAGGGCCCGGGTGCAGCAAAAAAAAAAAAAAACTTTTAACATCCTGGCTAATTGACTAAGAATTCAGTAAACAGCCTTGCACCAAACAGAGACCATTTTCCCCAGCATGAACTCTAGTTCCTGGTCAAACAAAGAACAGTTATAAAAAAAAAAAAAAAACAATGAGTTGCAAAACATTGTCCCTAATAAGTTACAGCTCACCGAAACAGATGAATGAAGATTGCTTGAATTACTGAGAGAAAACAGTAAAGGTAGGCAGAAAAACATTTACTGTAAAAATTGGTTAAACGCAGTCTTTTTTCACTGGAGTTACCGTGAAAATTACACAAAAAGTTTAATTTATCATATACATTTGCTTATGTGAAACAGTTCTTATAACTGCAAGGTCTGATGCAGTACCTTCAATATGTGGCCAGCCTTGAAGGATCCACACAAAGAATTGATCTGAAGAGGTCCAGGGTTCCAAATGGTAAAAGCTACAGCCGAGGACATCAATTCTGACTGGCATGTGGATCAGCCTAGGACAGTACACTAACCCATACAGTAATGGATACAGACAGCTGTAAAGGATGTGGGGCCCCACATCCAAAAGTCCCAGGCTGCATCATGCAAGTGCCTGCGCCGCACAACTGAGATGCACCGGCACAAAATAATGGTATATTCAGAAGATGCGCCATAAGATGTGATCGCACATCTTGACTGAATATAACCCAGATATGTCTTGATCGCACAGTGGGAGATACTGTGGTGCCCTGAAGCTGTGTGGGGCATAGGAAATGTGCAATAGGCGGCCACATGCGCAGCAAGCAAAACTGCAATATTCAGCTGGGATATCAAAGTGGCCTCACTGCACATTCCGAGCCCATTCCCCACATGCGCAGCTCATTACTGGAATGCATTCAAGCCATTTGCATACCCAGGGCATGCACAGTTCCAGCTTTGCAGGGCTACCCCACCACTACACAAACGTGAACAGGCGGTACTACAGCCTAGCAGGCAGGTGTGATAGAATGTTTGTGTGCAGGTGGGTTGGCTGCATTGGCCTGCATACAGTGTTATTACCCATGGCTATGTACAGGATTGGACTTGGGTACAGGGGGCCCACCTGGTCAAGCAACCAGGGAGGGCACAGGGTGACACATTCTGATTGGTATGCCACAGGAATGTGATACACTAGCTACGTTTGCAGCTTACAGTCACCTGCAGTGCCCCACACCCCTCACATGATAGGAACATGGTGATACATGCAAGAAATGTCAATGTTCAGAAGGTGACCAGGTACCAGAGTGTGTGGGTCCCACCTGGACCACTCCAGGTAACCCAGTGGGCCAGTCTGGCACTGGCCATGTATGTGCCCATGGTAGCCCCACATCCAACAACTGAAGCGTCGAGTGTCTGTGAGGCATGCCCAAGTCACCCCCAGGCCGCAGATTGTACCACCCCACCAAGTGCTGCCCACTGTTGTGCCATGTCCACCACAGGAACACCACACAGACCCACCACAGTGCCTCTCTGTTGGTGTCAACATGGCAGGCATCGGTGACTTGTCTGAAGCTTCCTGTTGTGTGGGCCTGGCATGGGCACACTGTGTGCACCTATAGTGTACCACCATGGGTTTGCACTACAGATCAGTCCCTGACCATGCCATGCTGCCACTAGTACCACCAGGCAACCTGGACACCGCTGCCCCAGACGTCACCATGGGCACATGCCAACACCAGATGGCACCCTGCAGGCCACATGGGTGCAGGCCATGGCCCCTGGTACGTGTGCTGCACTGTGGCTGTCTGCTCCACCAGTGTGCTAGGGGGGCACCTGTCAGCGCTGGCATGTGGTTGCTGGGTGTCTACGTTCTGGGTGTGGTGTGGTGGGTGGCTCTCTGGGCAGTGCCGGTAATGTCCCGGCACCTGTGGCTTTGGGTACTTCCGTCATGGCATGACTGTTGCCTGTGGGTGCCTGGGGCACATCCTGGTGCACCTCCAAGGGTGGTCTCAGGATGGCCTGTCTACAGTTCCGCAGTCTTGCCTGTGGGTGGCTGGACGATTTAGGACATCCTTTTGTCTGCCTAACTTTGCACGGCACAATTCTGAGATGCACGGAAGATGGGCCGGATATTTTGGCTGAATATATGGATGCGTGGCATATTCATGTACATGCCCCTTTTTTTGCGCTGCATACATTCTTTCTGCGCAACCAGAAAAGCACGACACATCTCTCCCTTTTGAATATCACGCTTCCACGCACTTTCCGAGATGTGCCGCGCATGTCCATTTTGGGCTGCGCATCTCCTATGAATATATTGGGCCGTACTGTTTAAAAAACATCAACATGAATATATCCAAACGTAAAATACAACAAAATATGACCAATCAAGTAAGCCTCACAGTAACACCCTACAAAAATCTTCAAACAGGATTTGTTAAGATTTTGAACTCAAAAATGAAAGTCATGCTTCTGAACTGAACCTTTATGTTCAGGGGCTGACATTAAGTTTAGCAGCCACCATCAAGCAAGGCTAGTGTCTGAGGAAATCCACTGGCCCAAGCAGTTTATTTCTGGAAATTGTACATCCTCCAGTTCATGACAGCATGGTTATTTAAAGAGAAATGTTACTGGTCTAATACAAACTCTGACATCTGGCCGTAGACTAGGGCTAATTCTGAGCCCTACGTCCAGTGTAAATAGGTTACTTGCCTGTAACAGTAGTTCTAGGAGTGGTATATGATGTTCATCTACAATGTCTGGTAGTTTCCTTTCCCTTTTAAGACAGGTCGAGATGTCTTCAAGCTGGCTCCTCCCACCCACCAGAGTGGTAACTCCCTCAGCTTCACCCCCTGACAACAGGTCTTGCCCGCTGGAATCCAGACCAGTGTGCCACTTGCCAAGGGAAGTCAGGTGGGTCCGTGTGGATGAACACCATATACCACTCCTAGAACTACTGTTACAGGTGAGTAACCTGTTTTTCTAGGGACACGGATATGATGTTCTATCCACACTGTCTGGCAGACTCCTAGCAGTTCTCTGAGAGGAGGGGGCAAGGCACACACTCCCTACTTACGAAACAGAGACTGGAGAACTATGGCCCCAAAACCAGCATCCCGGCATGACTCAAGGTTGATGTTGTAGTGGGAAATGAAGGAGTGTGCTGACCTTCAGGTAGCAGCCCTGCAGAAGGTCTTTAAAGAAGCGCCAGACCACCTTCTCCTGCGCCACCGACTGCTGACCGGCCCGCACCCAGTAAGCAGAGATGGCTGCCAGGTGCACTTAAGGGTCATCAACCGAAGGCCAGACAGAGAGGGACCACAGATAGTCAAGGATGCTAGCCACTGGACAGGACAGAGACTCCAACCCATTGCCCTGACACCAAATGGAGAACCTCTTCCATTTGAAGGCATAGCATTTCCTGGTCGATTCCTTCCAACGTTGAGGACATCTGTGGAGAGACCCACAGCCTGGGACTCTAGCCGCTCAGGAACCAGGCTGTCAGGTGCAGGGACTGAAGGTCCAGATGAAGTACCTTCCCCGACTGATGGAAAGTAGGTCCGGGTGGAGAGGAAGATGCCTCGGGAGCTGGCTGCTGAGGCTGAGGAGATCAGGGTAACAGAACTGGCATGGCCAGTCTGGAGCCACCAGAATCACCTCTGCCTTGTCCCTCCTTCCTTTGAATAGTACTTTGTGGATCAAGGGAAATGGAGGAAAGGCACAAAGGAGGACTGGAGTCCAGGGCCTCGAGAAGGCATCCTCCTGCAGCATTCCCAGCTGAATGGGGCGGGCACAATACAGCCTCAGCTTGGGCTTCTCCCTGGAGGCAAACAGGTCCACTAGAGGGGCGCCCCACTGGGAGAACAGACTGTGCACTATCTCTGGATAAAGACACCACTTGTGAGACGCCTCACCCACACGGCTGAGAGCGTCCGCCAGCTGGATGGAGACACTTGCCACATGGATGGCCAGGAGATCGGCCTCCAGGCTGCACATAAGGGTCCACATGTGGAGAGCTTCCTTGCACAGAGGCATGGAGTGCATTCCGCCCTGTTTGTTGAGGTAGTACATAGTCGTGGTGTTGTCCATCAGGACCTGGACCACTTGACCCCGAATGTGAGGAGCAAAGGCAGTCAGCACCAGCCAAACTGCTTGGAGCTCCAGCAAGATGATGTGACACCAGGACTCTTTGGGGGTCCAGTGGCCGTGGACTTTGTGTTCCCCCAGGTGGGCACCCCAGCCCACTAAAGAGATGCTGGTCGTCAGGATGACAGTCGGCTCTAGGTGGACAAACAAGATACCTTCCTACAGATGTGCCAAGCCTCACCACCACTGGAGGGCATCACACATCAGCTGGGTCACAGTGACTAGCTGGTCGAAGTGACCACTTGCACTGGGACCACTGGTGTGCCAGCTCCCACTGCAGAAAGTGCATTCTCCAGCAGGCCCAATGGACCACAATAGTGCAGGCCGCCATATAACCCAGAAGGCGCAGGAAGCCCCGGGAAGGATGCAACTGCCCAACCTGAAATGATAAGGCAAAGGAGAAGGGAGCCTCCACCCTGTCTGCTGGGAGCCGAGCCCTGGCACTGCAACAGTCGAGCTCTGCCCCAATGAAACTCATCACCTGCGAGGGCATACATTCAGACTTTGCCTTGTTTACCAGGAGGTCAAGAGAAATGCAGTTCTGGAGGGCCAGGTCCCTGGACCGCTCCACTTCCTGCCTGGAGGAACCCGCGATCAGCCAGTTGTCCCAGTAGGGGTAAACCCGGACCCCTCGGCACCTCAGGAAAGCTGCCACCACTGCAGTGCACTTGGGGAAGACCCTGGGGAGGGCAAAGACAGGCCAAAGGGCATGGCCTGGAACTAGTAGAGACTTCCCTCTGCTTGGAAGTGGAGGAACCGCCAGTGAGACAGAAAGATCCGAATGTGAGAGAACAAGTCCTGCAGATCCAGTGAGCAGAACCACATGTTTTGCTCTAGAGATTGTATGATCTGAGACAGAGTTACCATCCTGAAGGTGCGTGACCTGATGAAGTTGTTCAGGTCGGGCAGATCTAAGATGGGGCACCAGCCCCCCATCTGATTTGGCACCAGGAAATACCTGGAGACAAACCCTGGATGTTCTGGAGAGTCCGTGACGGGAATCACGACCTCCTTGTGGAGGAGTTGGGGGGTGTTGTCTCAAAGGGCCGACAGAATGTCTGCAGATACCATGTCCTCCCATGCGGCACGGCTCGGCAAGGTGGGTACTGCTTGAATTCCAGAGGCAGACCCTAACCGACCACTTTGGAAACCCATCTGTCCATGGTGACAGCAGACCAGGCAGAAAGAAAGTGGCAGAGCTGACCCCCCCCCCGGGGGACCCAGGGGTTTCATGACGGGCATAAGGGAAGCACCACTCACCCCGTCACTGGGCAGGCTTAGAGGCAGAGGAGGGCCCAGCTGAGGAGCCACCAGGACCCCATCCTCCAGGCTTATGGATGACTGACACCACTAACTCTGACCAAGGTCGCCAGGCCTGAACCTGCTGCACACATGAGGGTTGTCCTGGTTTGGCCCCAAGAGTGGAGGTGGACTAAAAGGGCTTCTTCTGCTGCTACTTGGAGCCCTTGGGGTCCCTCTGGGTGGACGTCACCGAGTCCAAGGTGCACTGGACTTTTCAATGTTGGTGAGGTGCCCCCTCGACCCCGGGCCCGAACAGGTCAGTGCCCAGGAAGGTGACATCCTCCAGCTTGTGCTGGGTATCTGCCATGAAGGTCAAGATCTGCAGTCAAGCCCTGCAGTGCATGGCCACTGTGGTCGCCACAGAACGGACGCAGGAGTCCCCAATGTCCGTGGCTGTCTGAAGCTGCTGTTCTGCCACAGCCAGACCCTGGTCCCAGACCTGCTTGACCGTGGTCTAAAAGTCCACTGGAAGATGAGGGAGCACCTCATCCAGGGTGCCCAAAAGAGCATGAGAAAAGTGGGCCATCAGGAGGGCCGAGCTTGCCTGGCAAAAGCTAATGAAGAGGCAGCATAAACCTTTTTTGCTGAATGGTCCAATTTCTTTGACTTCTTGTCAGGCAGTTTATCAATGTCTTCAATGTTGCCGGAGTGCCAAAACATGGAATCTGCCACCAAGCCGTCTGCGAAGGGATGTTCCATGAACCCCAAAAGGGAACCGGTGGGAACCACATACTTGCAGGCCATCCGCGTCGACGGCGCTGGGCAGGAGGCTGGGTGCTGTCAGAGTTCCAAGGCAGGGTCAAGGATGGCCTCTGCTACTGGGAAGGCTTCCCTACCGAAGTCACCCGGTCCAAGATCTTGGTATGTGGGTATCAAGCCCGCGTCTAAATGGGCTCAGTTTTGAGACCCGTGGATTCAGAGAAGGCCCATGAAGGATAGGGCCTTCGTCCATTGAGAGACCTCATGCCAACTCCATGTCCACAGGACGAGAGTGCAAGGAGGAACTCTCAGACTCCGAGGAGTCGTCAAAGAGGGGTCGACCACCCGAATCTCTGCCAACTCTCCATAGACAGTCAGAGGTGATGGTGACCGAAAGCCGATGGGGAAGACCTCAGACCAGCCGAGATGCCTTAGTCGGAGCACTGGTCATCGGCTGTTTGGGGGGCAGCTCCACCAGAATCAGCAGAGATGCCGAAGGAGGCGAAGCCAGGACCCTTTTACAGGTCTGCTCCTGCGGAGGCGGAGAAGGCATCAGCCTCTGCAGCAAAAGCCAGGCAATGGCTGGGGTAGAAGCCAGAACGGGCTTCACACCAGCGAACACCAGTTACTGCCACATCAAGCCCTCGTAGCATCGATGCAACTTACACCGAAGCCTCTATTCACCAGAGAAGGATGAAGAATAAGAGTAGCAGCAGCACTGCTTCCCAAGCGTCAAGAGCAGGAGCCCTGACATTGATGCGAGCCACTCGACTCACGGGAATGAGACCGTGACCGCGACAGCCAGGAGGACCATCGGCAGGCCTTAGAAGAGGTCGGTGAGAGCCGAGGCACCTCTGGTTCCAGGTCTTTAAGGAGAGGCGGTGGGTCAGCGGACTGATCCATCCTTCCCTGGGTCTGAGTCAGGGCCAGAGTCCTGTACAGAGATGTATCGGCCTCTTCAGGTGACAATAGGTCGACTGGTTCGAGAAAAATCTCGACTGAAAGATTGACCTGCATCTCGGCCAACTGGCCCGACTGGAGAACCATACAGCCGGTGGCCTGAGCCGAAGATTCGATCGAAGCTGGATCTGAAAAAGCATGGGAATCGGAAGCCCAACAGTGTTCCCGATCCCATGATCGATGGTGAGACTGTTTTTTGGCCTCTTTTTTAGATTTAGATTTATGTGTTGACGAGGGGCTCTGGCCATGAGTCAGGAGAGCCTGGCACAAATCCTCACACCCCTGTGAAAGAGGTGCCCAAAGAGAGCAACACAATGGCTAAAAGCAAGGAGGTCTGAGCCTCCTCAAAAGCCGCTAGTTATTAAGCAGACCCCACCGCCGCGAAGACCACCAGACAGGTGTCCTTTGATTTGACCGGCGGGTGCTGTTCGCTCAGACAGCCCAAAAGTAAGCAGTTGCAGCAGTCCTCTAGAATGGACAGGTGAAAGGTATGACAAATGTCGCAAACCTGGGGATCATGCTCGTGGCCCAGGCAATACACACACGCTGTGTGCAAATCCGTCTGCGACATCTTCTGCCCACTGCCACACCTCCAGAACCCCGGAGCAGACTTCTCGTCATCCATGTCAGTCGGCATAAAGAAAAAGCTGAGGACAAAGTATTTTTTATTAAATTGGAAGTAAAACCAAAGATTTGCTAGCAAAGGGCCTTCTCGGCGCTAGAGCAGTAAGAAAGAAACCTGCCTCTTCCAGCAGAAGGGAAGATCTGGCATCATGGGGCCGAGCCTAAAGTTACCACCCAGGTGGGTGGATGAAGCCAGCCCGTCTTAAAGGGGAAAGGCAACTGCCAGACAGTGTTTGTAGAATATCATATCCACAGCCCTAGAATCAAATGTTTGCCCGGTGGGCAAAGTGATTGCCCTCAGTTTGCCTTGGGTTTGCACCTGGTTGCAATATTCAACGGGTGCTTTTGTGCATACTAACAGGGTTAGTGCACACAACAATATATGCGGTGGATAAGGAGAGGGACAAGGACAGGAATACCAGCATAGTGCAATATTCAGCACATTTGCGCTATGCAAAAGGGGTTAGCGCAGTGCAAATATCTCCAACCAAAACCCCGACTTACTCCAGGCAACCATAATGGCTACCGGAGCAACTGCAGCCAACAACCAGGTTGGCGGTGGGCGAGCACACCTGCTCCCTCGTGGAAAGTGGCACTCCCCACCCTTCAAACCCTTACCCTGGTAAAAAACATACGTCCCTTATGTCCCATTCCCCCCAGCCACCCTTTGATCCCTTCACCCGGTATGTAAATATAAGTCCCAGGTGCCTAATGGTCCCACTTGCCCTCTGATCACCGTTGTAAGTTACATAAGTCCTTAGTGCTTAGTGGTCCCCCTGCCCTCCAATTGCTGGCCTGTAGTTAGTAACAATTGTCCCTGGTGCCTAGTGACCCCCCCCCCCCGATCGCTGTACTGACAGTGAATAAAAAAAATAGCCTGGTCCCCATCCCATTATAAGTTCCATGAGTCCCTGAAGACTAGTGGACCCCCCCTGCCCTCCAGTCGCCAGGCCACAGTTAGTATAAATTGTCCATGGTGACCAGGGGTAACCCCTGCCCTCTGATTGACTGCCGATATGTATTACAAGTGTTCCTGGTGTCCAGCAGTCCCCTCACTGCCCTCCAATCGCCAGCCTGCAAAGTAACAGAGAGGGTCCTGGTGTTCAGTGGTCCCTCCAGTTCCTGATCCCAGCCCCGTATGAAACAGTAGAGTCTCAAGTGTCCAGTGGTTCCTCCTGTCCCCAATCACAGACCCTGTAAATAACACTGAAGAAAAGAGATGATAATGGCTGCAGTTTGTAAGAAATACATGCAAACCATTAAAACAACTAAAATTCCTGGCAGCTAGTGGTATCCCCCACCGACCAATCCCAGTCCTCATAACAACCTAATCCGTCTCTGGTGTCTAGCGGTTCCCCCCACCCACCATGCCAACCCCTCCCATATTTGAAGCACTGGTACCACGGCTCAGGTACAGCGACTGGTACAGCCCTCCTCTCACATCCTCGGCTGGCCAACGGATGAAAAGAATTAAGAGCACGTCCCATGTATAGTATAGGTGCACAAACTGCTGTGTCAGCTCTTTATGGCACCAAGGATTCAGCTCACGGGGGTTGGCAGGAGTGATGGTCATTGCCAGCAGTGGGTGGAGGAACCGCTACATGCCAGAGACGATACATTGTTACGGGACTGGGATTGGGGAACCACTAACTGTTAGGGACTTAAAGTTATTTTAATGGTTTTCTTGTAAACTGCACCCATTACCATCACTTTTCTTCAGTGCTATTTGAGGCCAGGGATTGAGGGACAGGGGGTGAACACTCGATGCCAGGACTCTACTGTTTTGTATGAGGCCTGGGATCAGGTCTGAGGGAGGGACCACTGCATGCCAGGGACTTCTCTGTTACTATGCGGGTTGGCAATCGGGGGCTGTACACTAGGGCACTTAGTACTACATATGGGCAGTTCAGGAGGGGTTCCACTAGGCACCAGGGACTTATGTAACTTACAACAGGACGGTGATCGAGAAGGGGAGACCATTAGGCCCCAGAGTAGTTTATCTTTCACTGTTGGGAGGCAGAGGGCGGGGAGGGCCACTAAGCACATGGGTTGTTTTTATTTACTGTCAGGATGGCAATCAGAGGCGGAGGACCATTAGGTACCAGAGATGATTGTTACTAATTACAGGCCAACAATCAGAGGATGGGGGGGGGGCACTGGACACCAAGGACTTCCTTGTTTGTAGAAAACCAGGCAATTGGAGTGGGGGCAGTGATGCACAAATCTGCCATTGCTTCCCATGTAAATAAGTCCATAACAAGCATGTAAATGGTCCCTTAGTGCCTTGCATGCACAATGGACTCAGGTCTAAAGCCAGACACTTCAGAACTATAAATGTGCACGTAACGACTGCACTAAATCCATTCGGCTACAGAAGTCCAGCTACTACAAGAAAGCCCTCACCAACACCTGGGGAAATGGGAGAGAGTTCTGGAACAACACAAATAGAAGTCACAGGGATGCAACCCGAAAATGTCACTGGCCATGATCAAGGTAAACCGGAGTACATTACTGATCCAAAAATCATTGCTGACACCTTCAACGAGGCATTCACTGACCTTACCAGTGTGCTTCCCCCGATTTCTTCAATGATGAGGTCCCCCACACATCCCACAGTCACACCCTCCCTGCCAAGCACCCTCCATTCTACTTTAAGGCAATAAAGGCGCATGATGTTCGCAAGTATGTCAGTAAAGCTCTATGCAAATCCAGAACAAGCAGCAACTCACTTGACCTCAAGCTCCTATCCCGCACACTAGAAGAAGTTTTAGGGCCTCTCACCAGGATCTTTAACCTCTCCTTCTCTATCAGTCAGTTCCCGGACAAATGGAAATCAGCCACTGTCACCCTGATCCATAAAAGTGGTGACAAGACCATACACGGCAATTATCGCCCTATCTCTATGATTCCTACCGCCTCTCTCAAAGGCATTGGAACGTATAGTAGTTGACCAGCTCACTGACTATCTGGACAAATATAATATTCTCTGCCAGCAGCAACATGGCTTCAGAAAAGGCCATAGTGCCGCATCTGCCCTCCTGGAATTCATAGGTGCTATCCACAGCTCTCTGGACCATGGTAAACCTACTGGAGCTATCTATATTGACCTCCCCAAGGCCTTTGATACTGTACACCACCGCCTTCTACTTAGCCAACTTCAGTTTTCTGGTCTCTCAGCTGATTCAGTCACTTAGTTCAAAAGCTACCTTGAAAATCGGTCCCAACGTGTAAAAATTGCAGATGTGCTCTCCGATGCCAAGCCTGTCAACTCTGGCGTCCTTCAGGGCTCTATCCTTGGCCCACTCCTTTTCAGCCTATTCCTAAACACCCTCCCGGACTCCTGCACTGAACAAATGATACTTTACCCCGACTATATGGTAATTCTTGCATCCCATCAGGACACTAATCAGTTGCAAAAAAAATCTCCAGCAGAGTTTCAATACGGTCGAGAACTGGTTCATAAGACATAAACTGATCCTTAACAAAAAAAAAAAAAAATCGAAACCACGATTTTTAGCAGCACCCATAATAAGTATAAGGATCACCAGCTCACCATTAACACCACACAAGATGACCCTCTGGAATAGGTCCAATCATTTAAATACCTTGGGATCACCCTTGACTCACACCTCTCGTTGGTCACATAAATAATGCTGCCAAAGCTGCAAACTCCCGACTGGGCATGCTTTTCCGACACAGGCGACACCTTACCCCTGAAGCACTGGGTGCTGCCATCCAGAGCTCCATCATTACCACCATTGACTACGGCCTTATAATCTATGGCTCTGCCACTGATACTGCGCTCAAACATATAACTACCTCTCTCAACAAGGCTTGTCAGTTCATCGCGGGTGCTCAACGCCTTACTCACACCTGTGACCTTTATACCCAAACCAGCTGGCTGCAATTAGACAATTGAATAAAATATCAAACCTGTATGGTGGCAAAGAAAATTTTGATGGGCCTTGCACCTCCTGGAGTCTGTTCCCTCCTACAACCCAGAAACAGCAGCCGCAACACCAGGGAGACTAAGCCGCAGCTTCTCCAAATTCCCAGCTGTTGTACGACATAAGGTAGAAGATCCTTTGCCTTCAGAGCTCCGAGCTGGATGAATGGACTCTAGTGATATTACCGCCGCCACCTCGCTTGGCTCCTTCAAATCCAGCCTCCGCAAGTCACTCATTGCCTTGAGTGCTTGTGACTGCCTTTGATCATAACTGAATCGTCTATCACCTATGCCAGCCTTGACCTTATGCTAACCCCTACCTGTTGGGTGATGGTCACTGGCTTTAACTCTTGCAAATGTCTGGTCACCCTCTGCTAATCTTTGACAATACCTTCCTGGCGGCACCCCGTTACCCCTGCCTCAGTCCTCCCCTAACTCCACCTCTGACCCCCACCCTCACCCCTCTCCCTCACTTTCTCATCTCCTGCCCTTCCCTTCTACCTCTGTCAACCCTAGTTCTAGCTTTGTGTATATATATATATATATATATATATATGTATATAGATAGATAAGTAACTATTTGTCATAATGTCATCCTTGCTGTTTTGTTGTACCATATGACGTGGAACCTTTGTAAAAGAGCCCTGGCTCAAAGGTATTTGTAATCCTAGACTGAAATAAATAAATAAAAGACACACACTGGCCCACCTATCTAAATTTCACCCCTGGTGGCCAGTTTCTATACTCTGTTAGTCATGAAATAATTAGTCAGGTGGTTAGGTACTTAAGCTGTAGCTCCGTATAATTCTCTTACTACCTGCAATAGCATAACATTGTTGTTTGTTATCTAGAAGTAACGACATCTGCTAACATACCCTGAAATGTATTAAAAGTAGCTGCCCTTCTATAAGCATATAAAACATTTTACCATAAGGGTGCTCATCAAAGGGCTAAGCCCTACTGCCTTGATGACATCACCAGATACAGTTCACATAAAAACAGTCAGGCTGCCAGCCCTACATAGGAGCACCCATGTAGCTCTCCAGGTAATGAAATTCTATATATCTTTTTATAACAAAATTACTTGAGCAGCCTTGTTAGGGTTTTCTGGGTTGGCAAGGGGAATGGGAGAATGAAGGCGTGCTCCTCATTTCTCTTTTCCCTCCAACCCAGGAAACCCAGCATTAGTTTTTCATTTTTTTTCCTTAACATTTTCACATTCTTTCCACAGTTTAATGTATTTAGCCACTTTATCTCAGTACTACAGGGTCTCATTTATATTACCCCCATTTCTGGGCTCTCTTTATTATGAGAGCTGTTTATTTCTTTAGCCTCCCCCCACTTTGTGATCTCGACGGCAGAAATCCCCAGCCGTCAGGTTCACTTTCATTCGAGCCCTTTTTACTTTTAAATGTCTCTCAGCCGTTACCACTCATTTTTCTAGCAGCTTTCTTTTAGGCAGGCGACTATGGAGTTTTGTCCACACTTCCCGTAGCGCTTGCTTGACCTGCAGTGCACCTCTCGAATTTGAGAGGTGCATACCTCAAAGCTCTGCTCCGCCCATGTTTGGACAACACTTTTTTATACAGGCAGCCACTACCTTCGGTAAGCCGCAAGTTGCAGCAGAACAAGTGCGGCATTAACTTAATATTTTATTACTACCACAAGAAGTGGTATCCAGCGGAGGAGCAAGCTTTCACCAACCGGGACATATTCCTCATAATACCAGCACTCCGGTTGAATATTTAACTCTCTCAAATACTGCAAAGGGCGGTGTTTACCACTGGCCACATGCCAGAGTCCTCGGGGCATGCCACAGCTTTTACAGCTAATTAACCCATGAAGAAAGGCATGTCAAAGGGGAATTGCACTTCTTGGGGTCATTTCCTCTGAATTCAAAAGGCTCCCCTCCACTATGTAGACATTACTATTGTCTGTCCTCAAGAAGGGGAATTAGATAAAGGGATAGTACAGTGTTTTAGGTTTTACTGCAGGTGGCCAGCCTTGCAGTGAAAACAGAGTGGAAAAAAACAAAATCAGAAGAAGCAAAGAGTGAACAGTAAAACAGGGGGAGTGGGGGTCTGATATTCAGCTGCCTTGCTCATGGGCATAATTCAGACAGGGAATTTTGCTTAGTCAAGGGGCACCCTGTCACACCAGACTAAGTCAAATTGCCATTTTCTGTACAAAATCCTGCATATCCCGTACTCCTCCCCCAGCCCTACCCAGAATGAACAGTGTGGCGGGAAGAGGTACTGAAATGCCAGGAAACTGCACAGCTGTGCTGAATCAGCTAGAATGCAATTTCAAGGATTAGAGGGACATTTTGCTGGTCTAGGTTATAACGGTGATAATCAAATCTGAACAAATACACTGCACATCTAGTAACAGAATGGCTAAAATCCAACACTTTGTCAGCTAATTTCAAGGATTCATTTAACTGCTGATTTTGAAGTCAAACAGGATAGGGATCTGCTGAACTTATCGATATGCGCTGTACAGGAATCCCATTAAGAGAACCTGAAACTGCAAGGGAAATTTTTAAAAACATTTCAGCTAACATGTTTACATTTTATTTATTACATTTTATGCATTTGTCTTCATCTTCTTAATGATAACTATGTAGAGTAACATAAAAATATGAAAGCAGTCCCCTAGACATTATCTGCCATAGCTGCCTGTATACACCTGAGATCATAACTTTATTGTATTCCAGTTTTTTTTTGTTACGTTACCCTGCTTTTGGTCTACTAAATATTGTAAGTAATGCAGCAATTATTTCACTGAGTCTCTCAAAATATGAACATACAAAGAAGCCAGCAGAAGGCGGCCCTTTGGTCTATCTAGTCTGCCCATACTGCAGGGTCCACAGCTGGAGCTACTGCCCCTGCCCCTCCTTCCATCCTTTCCAACCTCCAAATCCATGATCCTTATCTTCCCCCATGCCTATCCCAACCTCTCTTAAAGCTGCCCACCATCTTCAATGAGACCACCTCTTCCGGCAGCGCATTCTAAGTGTCCACCACCCTCTCTGTGAAGAAGTGCTTCCTCACCTTCCTCCTAAACCTCCCCCCCTCCAGCTTAAGACTGTGCCCCCTCATGTTATGGTTTTTAGCTTAAAGAGACCCTCCTTAGCCACCTTATTTATCCCTTTCAAGTACTTGAAGGTCTCAATTATGTTTCCTCCCTCCCTTCCTCTCCTTCTCTCTCTCTCTCTCCTGTCCTCCACGGAGTACAAGTTCAGTGCCCTCAACTTCTCCTTGTATGCCTTACCCTGCTGACCTGCTAACATCTTTGTAGCCCTCCTCTGGGCCTTCGCGAACAAGTTACAGTCTTTTTTAAGGTGTGGGCACCAGTACTGAATTCCATACTCTAGATGTGGCCTCACCAGTGACCTGAACAAGGGCAGTATAACCTCCCCTTTCCTACTACTGATCGCCCTAGTTTTGCATCCCAGCATCTTGTTTGCCCTTGCTGCTGCTTTCTTGAATGTGTGGAGTGCTTCAGGTAGTGATCAGCACTCCCAGGTCCTTCTCCTTCTCCTTCTCTGATGCAGATACCTGGACTCCACCCAGGTAGTATGCCATTCTGGGATTCTTGGTTCCAATGTGCACAACTTTGCATTTCTTGGCATTAAAGCCAAGCTGCCAGATCCTGGACCACCTCCCCAGTTTTTCCAGATTGTCCTGTAGGTCCTGTATCCCTTCAGCCATGTCCACTCTCCCGCAGAGCTTGGTGTCATCTGCGAATAGGCACATTTTGCCCTTAATGCCATCCCCAGTGTCAATGATGAAGACACAGAACAACACTGGCCCCAGTACCGAGCCCTGCGGGACTCCACTGGTGTCCTATCTGGTGCCAGATAACTCTCCCCCAACTACCCTCTGGGTTCTGTCCCTCAGCCAGTTTTTCACCCATCTGGTCATCTTCTCCCCAATCTCAAGATCTGCCAACTTCCTGATCAACCTTTTGTGGAGCATGGAGTCAAAGGCCGTGCTGAAATCCAGACAGAGGATGTCTACTGCTTGGCCCCCGTCTACTGTCTTAGTGACCCAGTCAAAGAGGTCAATCAGATTTGTTTGACACAATCTTCCCCTCCATGAACCCGTGCTGCCTCACATCCTGAAGATGATGATCCTCTAGACATTCTACCAACCTTTCCTTAAGTATGGTCTCCATGAGCTTGCACACAATTAAGGTCAAACTGACTGGTCTGTTAATTCCTTGGGACCGCTTTTGTGGAGGGACACCACATGTACTGTTCTCCAGTCCTGCAGTACCATGCCTGACTCCGGTAAACTATTAAATAGGCCTGCCAGTGGCCCTGCCAGCTCCTCAGCTAGTTTCCTTAGTACCCTTGGACGTTCCTTGTCAGGGCCTGGTGATTTGTCCACCTTCAATGCTAAAAGACCCTCCCTCATTCTATCCTCCTCTATCACTATGTCTGTGTTCCCCTCCCCCCCCACTCCTCTTCTCCCTCCTGAAGGCATTGGTCCACCCTCCTTGGTGAAGATGGAACAGAAGTAGTCATTAGTATCTCTGCTTCCCCCCATTATCCTCCAACCACTGCTCCCTTTTCTTAAGCCTAACAATCCCATCTTTCTTGTCCCTTTTCCTCACTTATATAGCGAAAGAAGGCCTTCTCCCCTTAATTTCTTCAGCTATCTGCAGCTCATTTTGTGCCTTAGCTCGCCAGACTTCCTTACTTGCCTCACTAGCCAACCTTAGGTAATTTTCCTTATCCACCTCTTTCTTGGTCTTCCTGAATTCCCTACAGGCTAACCTCTTTTCCCTTACTGCCTGGGTGACCCTGGAACTGAACCAGCTGGGTGCTTTGGCCCATGGGTTCTTCCCCCTGAGACTAACACACTCCTCTGTGACAACCAGCAGTTCTTCCTTAATGATGAACCACCTTTGGTCCACCCCCATATCTGCTCTAATGTCCATCAGGTAGCGCCTTAGCATTTCGGCCATCTTCCCAAAGTCAACCCTCCTAAAATCCAAGATTTTGGTCTTAGTCAGGCTGCTTTCCCCTGCCCATATCGAACTAGAACCACACTGTGCAATAGTCACTCGCACCCAGGGGCCCCCTGACTATTATTTCCTGTACATGCTCCCCATTCCTGAGCACCAGATCAAGAGCCGCATCTATTCTTCTTGGTTCTGTGATGCCTCGAGTCAGAAACCCACTCTGCAGTCCTTCCAGGATCACCTGACTCCTAGCACATGTTATGGATGGTATTCTCCAGTCCACCTTGGGCAGGTTGAAGTCCCCCCACAGTTACCACCTCTCCTTTCCCTGCAGCTTCCAATATTTGTGAGCTCAGTTCCCTGTCCCTCTCCTCAACCTGGTTGAGTGGTCAGTAAACTACCCCCATCCTCTCCTTTCTCCCTCTATTGGACCATAACTGAACCCATAATGTCTCCACCTTCCCTTCCACAGACTCCTCCCTCATGCACATTATTCCCTCCCTGATGTAAACTGCCACCCCTCCCACTTCCCGACTATCCTTTCCCTCCTGTATAGTATAGTTTAGAGTATATCCAGGGATCACAAGGTCCCAGTAATGGTGTGGTGTTACTAAAATGTATCTGACTCTCCCCTGCTAACCACACAACTGTGGTATGTGACATCACAGTCTGTTGTCATGATGAGTGCTATGATGTCAAACAAAGGCACTGTGAGGTTAGCAGGGGAGAGGCAGCAGTTTTCTATACAGACTTTTTAGAGGGACTACTAAGACATGCCATAAATCTTGGAACAGAACACTGAAAATGAAAAAACAATGCATTCTCTAGTAAACTAACAGCTGAAACTTTTATGAAAAACACATGCTGAAGTGCCGAGTTGCTCTTTAATGTGCCAATGGGCTTTGGCTCAGTTCAAATCTAGTTCCACCTTAAAGAACATTATGCTCTGGATCAGGAAGAGACTGGACTTCTACAGATTAAGGAGGTACTCCAGCCTGGTGAGGGTGTAACCTGTCAGGTCTACAGACGGTGTTGGGTCTGAAATGGACTGGCCTTATTTCAGCCAAGTCCAAGTAGGGGTGCACTGTGAGATTCTGTCTGTGGCTCTGTACAGGTTTGCAGCCACTACTGACATGCACTTTGTAAACACCATGTGGGCTGAAGACAGCCCAAAAATAAGCATTTGTTACTAATACACTTTATTTCCCATATGAAAACGAAGTATTTCCAGTGCAATTTTCTGATCAGACTGTGACAATAAGCATGTTTAAAACCCATGGAATAGAGCCAATCTCCTTTGTACAATGACGGGATGATGGGCTAGAGGGATACCATCCTTCTGTAATACTTTATACATCTGTTTATGGACCTCAAGTCTTGTATCAGACTACAGATTCCTAATTTCTTTGTTGTCAGAAAGTATTGATGAAAAATTATTTTTTCTCTTGATCTCAAGGAACATGCTTCACAGTATCTAGTGCTACAATAGCTGGCAGACCTCCTCTTGTAACAATGCCAGCTAACCCGTGGGGTCTCTGGGATGTACTTGATGTGGTATTGGTGGAAAGGTGGTAAACTCTCAACACAGCACATTTTACATCACTTCAAACACCTATCTGTCTATGGTTACAGACTCCCACTGGTGAAGGTACGGAGGAAAGACGCCCCCCTAAAGGAAGCTGGAGTGAAGTCAGAGGCAAGGAGGACACACAGAAACTATTTACCTGCCTATTACTACACCATGGACCCTATTTGGTCACAGGTATCCCTCCCTCCTCCTCCTTTACTTCTACATATTATGCCCATGTGCCTTTCCCACGCATGCCAGAAGCTCCCCACTGTCTTCTCCCCCATCACCTCTTTTGGCAGGCTGTTCCAGGCACTCACCACCTTTTCTGTTAAGACGCATTTCATCACATCTCTCTTAAACTCCCCCCCCCCCAAGCTTCCCTGCATGCCCCCATGTTCTGGAGCCCCTCCTCCTCCTCTGATAGAGACACCCCTCTTGCACCTTATTCACCCACATGAGGTAATTATAGGTCTCAATCATGTCCCTTATCGCTCTCCTCTCGTCCAGGGAGTACATGTTGAGCTCCTGCAGTCTCTCCTCATATGGTTTCTCATGCAACCCCTGTACTATTTTGGCAGCTCTTCTCTGGACCGCTTCCGCCCTGTCAATGTCCTTGCGAAGGTGCAGCCTCCAAAACTGGACATAGTACTCAAGGTGGGATCTCACTAGTGAGTGATACAATAGAAACACCACCATACTTTTCCTGCTAGAAATCCCCCTCCCTATGCACAGCAGTATCTGCCTATCCTTGCCTATTGCCTTGTTGCACTGCCCTGCCACCTTGAGGTCATCAGATATAATTACCCCAAGGTCTCTCTCTTGCTTAGTGACTGTAAGTATCCCCCCACCAATTTTATACACAGGCCCCGAGTCTCCCTGCTCCAAGTGCACTACTTTGCATTTTTAGGCACTGAAACCCAGCTGTCACACCCTAGACCACTCTGCTAGTTTCCCCAGATGCATTCTTTCCAATCCCTGCTGGGTATGCACCCTGTTGCAGATTTCTGTGCCATCACCTTCTCCTCTAGTTCCTCAACATTGTCACTTATGAAGTCACTGAAGAGACCCCTGCAGTACTCCACTGGTCACTCTCCTGTTCCCCGAGCAACTACTGTTTAACACCACCTTCTGCCACACATCATTCAATCCATTTGATACCCAGCTTACCACCTTCTCCCCCATCCACTAGGTTGCTCTGTCAAAGGACTTAATGAAGTCCAAAAAGGCCACACCCACTGCCCTCCCCTGATCCATATCCCCAGCTTGTTTAACAAGACCTCCCCCTGTGAAGTCATGCTGACGGTGGTCCTGCAGCCCATTTGCCTCCAGGTACTTAAGCAGGGTTTCCATTAACTTCCCCATCAATAATGTGAGACTGACTGGTCTTTAATTGCTAGCCTCCTCCCTGTTGCTGCTTTTGTGCAGAGGGACCACATCGGCATGCCTCCAGTCCTCCCCCCCCCCCATCTCCAATGAGGTACTGAATTCTGTTGCTAGAGTAGCGGCTATCACTGTGCTCAGTTCTTTCAGTACCCTTGGGTGGATTCCTTCTAACTTGATCACCTTGTTTTTTTTTTAAGGAGGCTAGAGAATTTCTCATGAGTTCCACTTGGAAGGTTGACCAAGGCCTACAATGAGGACAGTGGTATCATATTTTCCCTCTCTTGTTGTTGTAACAGGGTTATAGGTGCCATGAAAAGGACTTTTCCTGCAATTCATTGTCTTTTTTGTTTCAGTAACTTTGGTCAGGAAGGGCTCTGACAGCAAAACAGAGTCTCCTCTTCAAAAGAAAAGGAGACTGTGGCCTGGAGGCCTTACAAAAGGGAAGTACAGCAAAACCAAGATGCCTATTTAAGGATATCCCAAGGTAATTCCCTTAGGTGTCAAATCCCTGGCATCCACAGACAACTGAAACTTCTGTTTGGCTGCGCTGGAACCCAGCCTTGAGAACTCCTCCCTGTTTACTGTTGGGAGGTGTTTGTAAAACTAGCCATCTGTTTCCACAAAGTGTGCTGGCAGCAGCTATTGCCCATGTAAGAGGCTTGCTTCGTAGAAAAGGCTCAAGTGGAAAGGCTGCCATATAGCAAAGGCTGAAGGCTGAGGTGCCTACCTGGTGCCTCGGCACTGAAGAATGAGGAGCGCATCCTTAGGATCACGAGGGTGGTGAGGCAGGAGGGGGAGCTAGATGTTACTTTCCTTCTGGGGACAAATGACTTGGCTAGGGATGCAGCAGGGATGGTTCTGGATAGGTTTAGGGAGCTGGGGAGCGGCCTGAAGCAGGCAGCTCACATGGTGACCTTCACTGAGGTGCATGGCTCAGGGGAGGAAAGGGAACGTTACACCAGTGTCTTCAATGACTGGTTGAAGGCATGGTGCAGGGAGGAGGGATCCGGCTACATCAAGGACTGCAGTCCTACCTGGGGGTGGGGGAGGGGGACAGAGGCCTGTACAAAGGAGATGGCCTCCATCCATCCTGGAGGGGAACCACAGTCACGGGTGGAAAGTTTAAATACTACTTAGATGAGCATTTAAACTGGTCAAAGAGGGAGGGAGGCAGAAAAGATAAAGGAGGCAGTGAATCCCCCCCCCCCAAAAGCAAGTGAAGCATCAGTGAGAAAAGGCCCAGTGGAAATAAAATCCCCTGAGGTAGAGGCGCATAGGGACAAGTGAAGGAAGAGTCAGGGGAGAGTCAAGAGGTGGGTCAAGAGCTGACAGAGAAATTAGAGAGGGTAAACAGAGGGTGGTTAAAAAAGAGGTAAGTTACGGGATATAGGAAGATGGACTGGGGAAAGGACAGCGGAGTACGGGCAGAGAGGAATGAGAGGAATGAAAGGAATGGAGAGCCATGTGTGCCAAATGCAAGGAGCCTAGGATATAAAATTCCTGACCTAGAAGCAATAACTGCAGAGGCGGGCTTGGATCTAGTGGCTGCAACAGAATCATGGTGCACTGACAAACGCAGCTGGGATGTGACCATTCCAGGAAACACCATGTTTTGGAAGGACAGGGCAGGGAGGAAAGAGGAAGATTGTTTTCTGCGTTAGGGAAGGTACAGTATAAAGGCCACGAAGACACAAGGAAGCTACAGGGATGAGACAGGGCTGGAGATTCTGCGTGTTGGATTGGAGACTGGATCTGGAGCCTTCGTCCGAGTGGGGGTGTTGCACAGACCACCAACACAGCAGTGGGGGAGAGCTGGACTGGGTTTTGGGGGAGGCCACAGGCTGAATGGCAAGCAAAGAGGAGGTATAGATCATGGGGGGGGGGACTTCAATCTGTCTGATTAAGTGTGGGGCAGTCTAGCCACAACTACAACTAGAAGCAGGGCTATCCGAGACTCCCTGCAAGGAGCATTTCTTAAGCAGCTGGTAGTAGAAACAGCTAGACATGGGGTAGTGCTAGATCTGGCACATATGAACAAGGACAGCACTGCAGATGTCACAGTGGGCAGCCCCCTGGGTACAAGCAATAATCGTACAGTGTGGTATGGCATACGGATCCGACAGGAGAAAACCCACACTAGAACAAGGGTCCTGAACTTCAGGACAGCAACTTTTAAAGAAAAGGGACACTGCCCTAGTAAATACCTTGACAAGGGGAGGGGTGGCTGGGGAGGAGTGGAGGCACAACAGAAAAGGATAAGAGGGCGAATAACTAAGGCAATGGCAAGCCATTTGAAGGAAACAAGTAAGAACAAGAGGAGAAGGCAACAATAGTTCTCAAAGGAGGTGACTAAAACAGTAAGGGAGGAAAAAAACATCCTTTAGGAAATACAAGATGACCCAGATAAAGGGGGACAGGACAGTATACTGTATCTAGATAAACAAGGGGAGGCAGGGAGGAGGGTGAGGGCAGCAAAGGCTTAAACAGAGGAAAGATTACCTAGGAGGTCAAAAAAGATAGATAATACTTTCTTCAGGTACATGAGCGAAAAGAGGAAGACAGTGGGGGATAGTGAAGATGACTGCAGGAGGAGATCAAGGAAAAAGCTGACATTTTAAACAAATATTTCCACTCAGTCTTCTCAGTGGAGGGAGGAGGAGATGGACCGACATGCATCAGCAGGCAACAAGGGGAGGAAGGGAGTAGACACAAGTCCATTTTTGCAAGAGAGAGTCCACCAGGGATCAGAAGCCCTAAAGGTAAAACAAGGCAATGGGGCCAGATGGAATTCATTGAAGGGTACTAAATGAACTGAGCACAGTGTTAGCCGCCCCTCTGGCAACACTATTCAGAAACTCACTGAAGATGGGAGTAGCTCCAGAGGACTGTAGGAAAGCTGATGAGGTCCCTCTGCACAAGAGCAGCAGCAGAGAAGAGGCTAGAGATTATAGACCAGTCAGTCTCACATCAGTGGTGGGGAAATTAATGGAAACCCTGCTGAAGGAGAAACTGATGGAGTACCTGGAGGCAAATGGGCTGCAGGACCACCAGCAGCACAGTTTCACAGCAGGGAGGTCATGTGAAACAAATCTTATAGATTTCTTTGACTGGGGAACTAGGAAGGTGGATCAGGGAAGGGCAATGGATGTGGCCTAGCTGGACTTCATTAAGGTCTTTGACACCGTATCGCACAGGAGGCAGATTAAGAAACTTGGCAACCTGGGGGTGGGGAAGGTAGTAAACTGGGTATCTAACTGGTTGAAGGGCAGGACTGTGACCAGTGGAGTACCACAGGTATTGGTACTGGCCCCTGCCCTATTCAGTATTTTCATAAGTGACATTGCTGAGGCACTGGAAGGGAAGGTGCATCTTTTTGCAGATGACATAATCTGCAACAGGGTGGACACAAAGAGGGGTGGAAAGTGTGCCAAACAGGCGGATGGTGGGGAAACTACAGTGGTCTAGGGGGTGGCTGAGTTTCACATGCCAAATGTGTACTCATGCACCTGGGGCAGGGAAACTCAGGGCTGTGTAGAAGATGGGGAGGAGGTACTTACAGTCACTAAGCAAGAGAGAGACCTTAGGGTAGTAATTTCTGATGATCTCAAGGTGGCACGACACTCAACAATACAGCAGGCAAGGCTAGCCAAATGACAGGGTGCATAGGGAAGGGGATTTCTAGCAGGAGAAGGGAGGTGGTGGTGTCACTGTACTGCTCACTAGTGAGACCCTACCTAGAGTACTGTGTCCAGTTTTGAGATTGCTCCTCTGTAAGGACACTGGCAGGGTGGAAGCGGTCCAGAGGAGGGCCAACAAAATGATGTGGGAGTTGCAGGAGAAGCCATATGAGAAGAGGCTGCAGGAGCTCAGCATGTACTTCCCTGGAGGCCTGGAAGAGAGGAGGGCAAGAGGGGATATGAAAGTTTAAGAGGAATGTACGGAAATACTTCTTCACGGAAAGGGTGGTGGATGCCTGAAATGGCCTGCCAGAGGAGGTGGTGGGGTGAAGACAGTAGGATAGGCACATGAGCATAACAGGTAGTGGAACAGGAGGAGGAAAGGTCACCTGTAAGCAAATAGGGTCCAGGGTACAGTAAAAAGCAGGGAAAATAGTGTAAACTACATAGGCCTATTGGTCCTTTTCTGCCATCGCATTCTATGTTTCTGTAACCCCTAGGTGGCGCTATCCCTAAGGTTACTACCCCTGCCTGTTAAGTCTGGGCACAGGTTGAGGGGCATGGATTCAGTAAGGAAAAATTACTCACCTTAGTAATTATGTTTCTTCTAGTTGAGTCTTGCTGTATTCTGACAATTGCAGTTAGCTCCAGCCTTTCAACTGCCCCGGAGAACACAGGGTTAACTTTTCTATGCATGGCATAGAATGTTCATCTCGAGCGCGGTTGAAGCCTCTGTCTGTTGTTATTCGAACTGCAATCGCCATATCTTTACGAGCAAAAACTCACTAGGTGTTCTGTGTGGAAACTGTAAAATTTTTAACTAGCCAACTGGCAAAAATATAATGTTTTTAGCTCTCAAAGCAAGACTCAAGTCAGGAAACCCAAAAACAAAAAACAATCAAATAAAACAACATTCCACCCAAAGAAAAAGAGGGTATAGAAGAGGGGGAGCACCTCTAGGGTGCCAACACTGCGCCTGCCCACCCACTTCCCAAAATTCTAGGTTCTAAGAGGGGAGGCGGGGGGAGGTCAGAATACAGCAAGACTCCACTAGAAGAAACATATTTACTAAGGTGAGTCATTTTTTCTTCAAACAACATGAAGTCTTGCTGTATTCTGACAATTGCAGTCTACCAAGCAGTACCTTCATGGAGGAGGGACAGAACCTACTCTGGAAACAGGCTCTGAAGTACTGCTGTGCCAAACCGAGCATTATTCCTAGCCTGGATATCCAGAGAGTAATGCCTGGTAAAAGTATGGACTGTTTTCCAGGTGGCTGCTTGACAAATTTCTGAGAGAGGGATATCCCTGGCAGCAGCCAGGGAAGCAACTGTACCTCTTGTGGAGTGAGCCCTCAGGCCTGAGGGTGGAGTTCTACCCAGTTTTTCATAGCAGAATTGTATACAAGAAACAATCCACCTGGCAATAGATCTCTTGGTGGCAGGTTTGCCCTTCCCAACTTTTCCATAAGTGAGGAATAACTGGAGGGAGTCAAACCTGTGACCCTTGGTACGCTCTATGTAGTAGGTAAGGGCTCTTTTAACATCCAAACTGTGTAGCCTCCTCTCTCCTGAGGAAGAATGATCAGTGAAGAAAGCAGGGAGAGATAAAGAGTGACTGAGGTGGAAATCTGAAACCACTTTAGGCAAGAACTTTCTGTTAGTTCTAAGGACCACTTTATCTCTGTGAAAAGAGAGGAAATCAGATTCCACTGACAAGGCTTGCAGTTCACTGATACATCTGGCAGAAGTAATGGCTACCAAAAACACAGTTTTCCAAATCAAGTACGTAAGCTCTGCTGATGAGAGAGGCTAAAAAGGGGGTTGCATAAGCTGAGCAATGCAAACATTAAGATCCCAAGCAGGAGCAGCAGCCCTAAAGGGGGGACTGGTATGAAGCAATCCCTTGAAAAACTTACAGAATACAGGATGGGATGACAGAGAGGAAGACTTGCATACAGACAGGAAAGCAGAAACAGCTGCCAAATGTACTTTGAGAGTAGCTGGTCTGATACCTAGGCCATTAAGATGGACCATATAATCCAGAACCATAGGCAATTCAGCAGAATCTGCAGAAATATTCTTCTTAGAACACCAAATGCTGAATTTTTTCCATTTGGAGTTGGAGGTCTTTCTGGTGGAAGGCTTTCAAGAAGCCTTAAGGATATCCAGAACCCCTTGGGAAAGATGCAGATCTGCAAACTCTAACTCTTCAAGAGCCAAGCCTTGAGACTGAAGATTCGGGTACCAAATCCTCCCGAGAGGATGTTAACACTTTGTAATTCCTGGGAAGAGACAGGGGAAGATGGACTGCAAGGGACAGCAACAAGGGATACCATCGCTTCCTGACCCAGTCTGGAGCAATCAGAATCACTTTGCATGGTTGTGACCTTATCTTGACTAGTACTTCGAACAGGAGAGGGAAGGGGGGAAAAGCATACAGAAGTTTCCCTTCCCAGTTCAACAACAGAGCATCCAAAGGGACAGAGCCCAAGACTGGGGGTCTGCAACAAAAAAGAGGAAGTTGGTGATTGTCTGGGGCTGCAAAAAGATCTACCTCTGGAGTGCCCCATCTTCAGAAAATCACTTTTAACACCAGAGGATCTAGGGCCCATATGTGATGGCCCTGGGATAGTCTGCTCAGTGCATCTGCTAGAACATTGTCCTTCCCTAGAAGGTGAACTTCTGTCAGATAGGTTTGCAGGGAGTAGGCCAGGGACCACAACTTCATTGCTTCTGTACACAAGGCCATAGACCGAGAGCCTCCTTGCTTGTTGTTGTACCACATGGTGGTGGTGTTGTCTGTTCTGACCTGAACCACCTTATTCTGCACAGATTTGGAAAAAGCTTGCAGTGCCAGAAACACTGCCCTGAGTTCCAAGAGACTGATGTGTAGCAGAGATTCCTGAGGCGACCACAGTCCCTGGGTGGCAAGTTCCCCCAAATGGGCTCCCCAGCCCAGCAGGGAAGCATCTGTGGTGAGGACCACTGAATGAGACTGAGTGACAAATGGAACCCCTTGCCTCAAATTGTCCTGATCCTGCCACCATTGCAGGGCTTGGATCAGAGTTCGAGTCACTGGAATTAGTTTGTGAGGGAATCCTTTCTTTGGGACCAAAAAGCTCTTAAGTGGAAGTGAATGTCCCTCATTTGGAATCTTGCACCTTGGACCCTGCTGTAGAAGCTGCCATGTGTTGTAGCAGCTGAAGGAAATGCCTTAGTGGTGGGGTTCTAGAGAGGCTGAATGAAGAGGCCAGTTCCATGAGGGCCTTTGCCCTTCCAAGGGAAGGAAGGCTCTTACTTTTTACCTGTATCCAGCTCTGCCCCATGAAGGTGAGGAGCTGCACTGGTTCGAGAACTGACTTTGGTAGGTTGAGAAGAAATCCTAAAGAAGTGAGCACTTGCTGGGTCACTTGCAGGTCTGACTTGACTTGGTCTGGAGACTGGCCCACTATGAGCCAGTCGTCCAAGTATGGAAAAATGGAAATCTTTTGTCTTCTTAGGAAGGCAACAACTACTGCCAGGCACTTTGTGAAGACCCTTGGGGCTGATGTTAGGCCAAAGGGCATTGCTCTGAACTGATAATGGCCTGAGGGCAACTGGAACCTGAGGTACTTTCTGTGGGAGCACCTGATGGGAATGTGAAAGCAGGCATCTTTGAGGTCCAGGGAGGTTAGCCAGTCCCCTGGCCTTAGACAGGGAAGGATAATTCCCGGAGTTATCATCTTAAACTTTGGCTTTAAAAGATGTTTGTTCAGGTATCTTAGGTCCAGAATGGGTCGCCACTCTCCTGTCTTTTTGGGAGATAGGAAGTACCTGGAGTACAATCCTTTGCCCCAGTGTAGGGTAGGTACTCTCTCTATAGCTCTTAGAGCTAGGAGAGAAGAAACCTCTGCCTCTAGGGCAAGGGTTTCTGAGAGATTTACAGGTGGAAAAGATCTGGCTCTCAGCTTGGGAAATTTTTTTAAGCGGAGAACCAGACCTTGTCTTACTACTTCCAGGATCCACTTGTCTGACTGTAAGAGACATCCAGTCCTGGACAAAGTAAGCCAGCCTGTCCCCTACTGGGATAGGAGAATCGACCTGTGCAGACCCATCAGGGTGTCTGCTTGGCAGGGGCTTTAGGCTGAGGGGTGGATGCAGGCCTGCTTATCCCCCTTCTGCCTCTCCCTCTGAAGAACACCCTCTGTGAAAAGAAAAAGAGGCATGTGCTTGGTAAAAAGGCCTTTGGAAAGGCCTGCCCCTGCCCCTGGACTGCTGCCTTTGAGGAGTTGCTTGCCTTTCCTTGGCCTGAGCACTCCTGTAAGTGGTCCTGTATTCATCCATTTTCTTCATGTAATTCTCTGTCTGCTCCCCAACAGAGAATTACCCACTACAGAAAAATCCATGGCCTTAGCCTGGATATCCTGTGAGAGGCTAGTACATCTGAGCCAAGCCATTCTCCGAAGAGCCACGACTCTTGATATATCATTGAAGTCTACAGCAGCATGAAACTGAACTTTTGATGCCTCAATCCCATCTGCAGCCACTTCCTCCAGCTCCTTGGCTAGCTGGGGGAAGCCTGTTTAGCCAGTACCAGTACAGTGACCCACCTGGACTTCTGGTACCTCGCTGCTTAGGCCATATAATTGGCCTGCCTGAGTCCTAAGGATGATGCCATGTACTGCTTCTTTGCCATGGCATCAATCTTCCTAGAGTCCTTGTCTGGGGGGGTGATGCCAAGGGAATGCTTGCCTTATCACAGACAGCAGCCTGTACAACCCCAACATGGCTGCAATGCTGATAAAGGAACTCCATATCTGAGCCTGAAAGAGTATACGTCTTGTCCATTCTTCTGTCCAGAGGAGGTATGAAATTGGGAGACTTAATTTTTTGTGTCCGTTTCCCAAAGGATTTGTGGAGGGGAATAGACAGTCTCCTGGACTCTGGGATGTTCATCACCTCTACATAGTCAGGCTCTTCCTGATCCTCAACTGCCTCCTCCACAGGAAACTGGAGGGTATTAGCCACCTTTCTGTAAAACATGTAGTGTGAAGGGGACTCAGAAAACCTAGGAGGAGAAACACCTGAAGGTCTGTCCAGGGAGATGTCCGGGTCAACAGCACATCCAAACTTTCACCATCACCATAATCATCTTCCAACTCTCCTTCCTCCTCAAACTCCGGTTCATAAAATTCTTCCAGGGTATAATCCGGAACTGGGGGAACTGACCGAACTGAGCCCCTGCCAAAAGGTGCTGGATCAGCTGGAACCAATCGAAGCGATTCCTCAATACGAATCACTCTGGCTATTTCGACGGCGGTCAGAGTATGAGATTCTGGATCCGAACCGGTCGACTTGTGTTTTCTTTTTCTTTTTGTCGGAACCGATTCCTCGGAATTGGCTCTCCTTTTGCCCGTAGAAGTATCGCCCTGGTCAGAGGGCACTCCTTCTGGTTCGGTCAGAACCAAACCGGGCTGGCCATCTGGGTCAGCGGACTTCTCGGCCTCCCTTTCCCTCAGTCTACCTAATCTCTTTTCCTGGGTAGATTTGGGAAAATTTTTGCAAATTTGGCAGTCTGAATCGAGGTGGTTAAACTCCAGACAATAAACACAGGTGGTGTGGGGATCAGCCTTAGCAAAGACCTCCCCACACACACTGCAGTGTTGAAACCCAGTGGGCCCAGTTTTTTTCTTGGGTTTCTCAGACATGGCCAACCTAACCAAACTTACCCTTTTTTCGGCAATCCGGCAGGCAAGACTCCCCTATCGGTTCCTGACCATGTCATGGGTCTTGGAAAAACCGTATTAAAACTTCTTTTTTTTTAGAACCGATACGGACCGGTAACCACACACTAAAGTAAAGTACAACTTTTACCTCAAAATAATCGGTTTACAGCTTTACAAGTTCCACACAGAAAACAGAACAAAACCTATCTAGTACTTACGGTACCACAGACAGAGATTTGAACCGACTATGCGGAAAATACAGGTTACTCACCTGTAACAGGAGTTCTAGGAATGGTATATGTTGTTCATCCACACTGTCTGGCAGGTATCCTTGCCGGAAGGTCTTCAAGCTGGCTCCTCCCACCCACCCGGGTGGTAAAACTCTCGGTTCCGCCCCATGACGCCAGATCTGGCCCGCTGGAAGCTCAGGTTGTGCGTCGAAGCCGGGGAGGTCGGGTGGGTCATGTGGATGAACAACATATACCATTCCTAGAACTCCTGTTACAGGTGAGTAACCTGTATTTCTAGGGACATGGATATGTTGTTCATCCATACTGTCTGGTAGACTCCTAGCAGTTCTCTGGGAGGAGGGAGGCAAGGCGTACACCCCCAATACTTACTTGGGAAAGAGAGACTGGAGAACTGAGGCCCCAAAACCAGCATCCCGGCATGACTCGAGGTCGATGTGGTAGTGGGTAATGAAGGTATGTGCCGACTTCCAGGTAGCAGCCCTGCAGATATCCTGGATAGAGACATCCCTGGAAGCAGCTACCGATGCAGCGGTATGGCGGGTAGAATGAGCTCTTATCCCTCTGGGAGGCTCCATGCCCGCCAACCTGTAGCAGAGCTCTATGCAGGACGTGATCTACCTGCCTATCATCTGCTTTGCTGCAGGTCTGCCAGGTGCGGCTTCAGTGTAGGTGACAAACAGCTGGCGAACCTCTCCCCGAACTTCAGCCGTCCGCTCATTATAGTAAGCGAGCGCTCGTCTAGGGTCCAAAGTATGGAGGTTATACTCGGCCTCCGAGGTGTGATTGGGGTAGAACACTGGCAGAGTCAACACCTGGTTAAGGTGAAACTCCGACACCACCTTCGGGAGGAACTTCGGGTGGGGGTGCAGGACAACTTTGTCCCTGTGGAAGACCAGGTAGGGAGGCTCGATGGAAAGCACCTGGAGCTATCCCATCCTTCTGGCTGACATGATAGCCACCAAGAAGGCGGTCTTCCACGACAGGTGTGAAAGATCACACATGCATTGGTTCGAACGGCTTGCCCATGAGCTTGGCCAATACCAGCAGTAGATCCCACGGAGGTGGAGGTTCTCGCACCGGAGGGAAAATGTGGTCAAGGCCTTTGAAAAAGCACCCGACCACCTTCTCCTGTGCCACTGACTGCTTGCCGGCCCGCGCCCGGTAAGCAGAGATGGATGCCAGGTGCACCTTAAGGGTCGTCGACCGAAGCCCTTGCTGAGAAAGGGACCACAGGTAGTCCAGAATGCTTGCCAAGGGGCAGTCGGAAGGGTCCAAGCCCTTCCCCTGACACCAAATGGAAAACTTCTTCCATTTGAAGGCATAGGATTTTCTGGTCAACTCCTTACAGGACGCCTCAATGACGTTGAGGACCTCGTCGGAAAGACCCAAGGCCTGGAACTCTAGCCGCTCAGGAACCAGGTCGTCAGGTGCAGGGATTGAAGGTCCGGATGGAATACCTTCCCCTGACTGACTGAGATCAGGTCCGGGCGGGCTGGAAGCCGCCTCAGGAGCCTGAAGCTGAGGCTGAGGAGATCTGGATACCAGAACTGGCGGGGCCAGTCTGGGGCTACCAGAATCACCTGCGCCTTGTCCCTCCTCACCTTGAGAAGCACCTTGTGGATCAAGGGAAATGGGGGAAAGGCGTATACGGCATCCCCCTGCAGAGAGCCCTGCTGAGGGGGGCGGGCATGGAACAGACTCAGCTTCGCATTCTCCCTGAAGGCAAATAGGTCCACCTGAGGAGTGCCCCAGTGGGAGAAGAGATCTTGTACTACCTCCGGCAGGAGAGACCACTCGTGAGCGCTAGCCCCTATCCGGCTTAGAGCATCGGCCAGGGTGTTGAGGCTCCTGCCACATGAATGGCTAGAGATCCGCCTCCAGGCTGCGCAACTAGGGACCAAAATGCGACAGCTTCCTTGCATAACAGCAGGGAGCGCGTCCCGCCCTGCGCGGTTCAGATAGTACATGGTGGTAGTGTTGTCTGTCTGGACCTGAACCACTGACCCGTAGAAAGCGGAGCGAAGGCGGTGAGAGCTAGACGGGACCGCCGGAGCTCCAGCAGGTTGATGTGGCATCGGACTCCCGAGGGGACCAGAGGCCGCGGCGCCGGTGTTCCCCAGATGGGCACCCAACCCATCAGAGATGCGTCGGTCGAGGAGAGACCGTCGGCTGGGTGACGACAGGATGCCCTCCTGCAGATAAGCTGGAATGGTCCACCACTGGAGAGCGTTCCACATCTCCTGGGTCACTGTCACGGGCCGGTCCAACGGATCGTGGCGCTGTGACCACTGGCTGGCCAGTCCCCACTGAAGGGGACGCATGTACCAGTGAGCCCAATGGACCACGCTGGTGCAGGCCGCCATGAGGCCCAGGAGGTGCAGGAAGTCCCGGGCAGGGCGCAATTGCCCAACCAGAAATGATTGGGCAAAGGAGGAAAGAACCTCGGCCCTGTCCACCGGGAGCCGTGCTCTGGTTCTCAGAGAGTCGAGCTCTGCCCCGATGAAGAGTCGAGCTCTGCCCCAATGAACAGAATCAGCTGCTTTGGCACGAGTTCTGACTTGGCTTCGTTGATGAGGAGGCCAACCTGAGAGCAAACCTGGAGGGCCAGAACTCTGGTCCGCTCCACCTCTTGTCTGGAGGGGGCTGCTATCAGCCAATCATCCAGGTAAGGGTACACCCGGACCCCTCAGCGCTGCAGGAATGCTGTCACCACTGCCATGCATTTGGTGAAGACCCTGGGAGCTAGGGAGAGGCCGAATGGCATGGCTCGGAACTCGTAAAGGGATCCCTCCGCTCTGAAGCGGAGGAATCTCTGATGGGACGGACGGATTGGGACATGAAAGAACGCGTCCTGGAGATCCAGGGAGCAGAACCACACGCCTCGTTCCAAGGATGGGATTATCTGAGCCAGAGTGACCATCCTGAAGTTTCGAGACTTTAGGAACTTGTTCAGGTCGTGCAGGTCGAGAATGGGGCGCCAGCCCCCCGTCCGTTTTGGGACCAGGCAGTACCTGGACACAAACCCCGGGTCTGAAGGAGGATGCGCCACCTTCCTGATTACCTCTTTTTCGAGGAGATGGGTAATGTCCGCCCGGCGGGCCAACAGCAAGGCTGCGGACCCAGTGGCCCCCCGAGGGGCAATGGCTCGAAAAGGCGGAACCTGCTCGAACTCCAGAGGCAGGCCTTTTCCTACCACCTCCAACACCCAGCGGTCCGTGGTGATAGCGGACCAGGTGGAAAGGAAGTGGCGGAGCCATCCCCCCACGGGGAGAACCCAGGGGAGAGTGACGAGGTTGGGGGCGGCACTCCTCAACCCGTCACTGGGCAGGCTTGGAGGAAGAACTGGCCGAGGGACCTCCTGGGCCTTTACCTCCTTGCTTCCTGTTGGAGGAAGCCATCGGCTTAGGTTTGGGATGCCAAATGCGAGCCTGCTGGCCCTGTTGCTGGTGCTGTTGGGCCAGTCGGAGCAGGGACGAAAAGGCGAAAGGACTTCTGCTGCTGGCAGCAGCCTTTGTCCCTCTGGGCGGAGGTGACAGAGTCCACAGTGGCGTGGACTTTTCGATCCGCTGAGGTGTCCCTCCTCCAGGGCCAAAGGCCAGTCCCAAGAAGGGCGTCCGCCAACTTATGCTGGGTATCCGCCATGAAAGTGATATCCTCAGCCACGCCTCTCGTCACATAGACACTGCGGCCGCTACTGACCTGGCACAGGAATCACCTATGTCCAGAGCAGTCTGGAGCTGCTGCTTCGCCACCGCCCTGCCCTGGTCCCGCACCTGGTGGACCGTGGTCTGCAGGTCAGGCGGGAGATGAGGAATGACCTCATGCAGGGAGCCCATGAGGGCGTGGGAGAAGTGTGCCATCAGCACGGCCGAGCTGGCCTGTCGGAGGCCGAGGGAGGACGCAGTGTACACCTTGCGCCGGGCAAAGTCCAGCTTTTTGGATTCCTTGTTGGGGGCTTGTCCACGTCCCAAGCGTTACCGGAATGACGGAAGACGCTGTCGGTGACTAACCCCTCCGCGGAGGGGTGTTCCGAGAAACCGGGCAAAGAGCAGGTAGGGACCGCATACTTGGCGCTGGACAGGAAGCAGGCTGCTGCCACACTCTCTTCCGAGGAGGAGGAGGACGACGAAGAGCAGCATTGCCGCTCACTTCGGTAACGAGACCGAGACCGCCAATGTCGGCGGGAACGGCTGGACCGAGAAGAGGTCTGCGACCGAGACTGAGACCCCCGGGGGGACCGAGGGTGGGTCTGGGAAGGGGCGGGGGATACCCGCTCTTCCCTCGGCTCGGAAACTTTAGCCGGGGACTGCGGTCCCGAAGGAGCAGGCAGATCCTCGGCTTCCACCGGGGGAACCGGTGAAGTAGGGTTGTCGGCTTCTCCAGTCGACAGCCCGTCTAACGGATCGAGAAAAATCTCGACTTCGTCGACAGGAGTCTTGGCAGGCTGGCCTGACGGGGGCACCGTGAAGCCAGCAGCCTCAGCCGCAACCTCGACCAAAGTCGACAGTCGGCTATCCAGGGAGGGGGACCTTTCCCGCTCCCAGGAACGCATACGGTGGGACTTACCTTTCGACTCTCTTTTCTTGGGCCGAGAAGAATGTCCCGAAGGCCCCTCTCCCTTCGTGGAAAGGGACTGACAAAGCTCCTTGAACGAAGCTGTATAAGAGGAACTCAGAGACAGCGGGATAAATGCCACGGCCGAGGAAGAAGAAGATGCGGCCTGGGCCGCTTCCTCCTTGAGGGCGATCATCTGCTCGAGCTGCTCAGCCGAACCAGCCACCGTGGACACCGCCCAACGAGCCTCTTTGGATTTCGCTGGCAGGAAATGTGTCTCGAGGCGCCCGAGCTTCAAACGGGCAGCACGATCGTCCAGAACACTGGCCAAAAGAAAGGAGCGGCACAGCTCCTGCAAGCTTGCGGGTCGTGATCTAGGCCTAAGCAGTAGACGCACGTGGATTGCGGATCCGTCCTGGACATTTTCTGCCCGCAGGGGCACCTCCGAAAGCCGGGAACAGATTTGTCCATCGCAGCCGCGAGGAAAAAAGAAGACCGAAGTTTAGAAAACTTCAAAATCAATTTCAGGTGAACCGAAGGATTAGGATCCAGTCTCAAACGTAGAGCGCTAAGGAGGGAACCTGAGCTTCCAAGCGGTAAGGAAGATCTGGCGTCATGGGGCGGAGCCGAGAGTTTTACCACCCGGGTGGGTGGGAGGAGCCAGCTTGAAGACCTTCCGGCAAGAATTAAAGCGGCAAGGATACCTGCCAGACAGTGTGGAGGAACAACAAATCCATGTCCCTAGAACAACAATTTCGGAAGAAAAAAACGACCGAAAACCGACACTTCAGCTAACTTTGAACTGAGCAGCAGGAGAAATCTCTGGAGCGACTGTTCAGTGAGGCAGAGTAAAGAATCTGGAGGTTGTAGTTCGAATAACAACACGCAGAGGCTTCAACCAAGCTAGAGATGAACATTCTATGCCATGCATAGAAAAGTTAACCCTATGTTCTCCGGGGCAGTTGAAAGGCTGAAGCTAACTGCAATTGTCAGAATACAGTAAGACTTCATGTTGTTTGAATAGGGTGCCTCCACCCAGAGTAATGCAGGGTTTTATTTAACTCCCGAAATTGATTAGCGTTTTGCTCGTAAAAGTGCTAAAACATTGTGAAAATACATAGCACTTGCCTCACTGTGTTCAACAAACATAACACTTCTACAAAACCTATATAAATACTTGATGTACAGTTAGCATTGTCCCAAGAAAAAAAAACTGCTAATCAACTATTTAAAACCCTGTAATGGTACTGAGGGTGTCTACCTATCCTGCTATAGCCCTCTGGGAAGCTACACCACCCATCAACCCTCCTAGTGGCCCAGTAACTGGTACAATAGTGAATTTACAGTAAGTAAGCTCTCTGGTTCCTCCACACCCAGTCATGAACCTAGTTCTATCTTTCCCCATTCCACTAGTCACTAGTCAGCTGCCATACTGGCCCTCGGAACCTTAGCACCTCTTTTTCTATCTTGCTGCCTCTGTAGCAGGAGAAACAGTCCTCACTGTGGGTCCCTCTGTAACCTAGGACCCTCACCCAAGTATATAAACAGTTACTGAGGGCTGAAATGAAAATATTTGTACCCTTCCATGTAGGCAATAATAAACATGATGCCTCAACTTCTGTGTACATGAAGGTTGTAAATACTGCAATAATAATATGTAACACATGTAGGTTCTCTGTGAACAATTGGAATGTACATATTGCGCCTAACATGTTGCTGTAAGACTGTCTTTTATTTCTTTGTTTGTTTGTATCCTGTTTATCATTTTGTATACTGCACCTATTTGTATGTATGTATATTTGTCCTTGAGCACAGCAGGTCCACCTTGTAAATGAGCTTGCTCAATGGTGATCGCCTGGATAAATAAAGATTTTGACTGATCTGATTGATTGAAGCATAACACAGTAATAATATGCACACACACCCTTCACACTTACCACCAGGGTTGGACTCGCAGCAATTTCCCAGGTGACCCCGTGCAAAATAAGGTTAGCAATACAGATGCACACTGTCAACACTATAGCCCCACTAATAATATGCACACTAGCCAGGTTAAATGTGAAAACAGACAATCCAGTTTATTTAGGTGTCTTGAACAAGGAAGGAGGCGTGAATCTAGGCAAATGATTGGTAATCTGATTTGATTCAGGTGTAGCATGCACTTTTTTAGTCCCAAATAAACAGTCACACAACACAGGGTACCCAGGACGGTATATCTGGCTAGCCAGAGGCGTTGCCAGGGGGCTGATGTTGGGGCTCCTGATGGAAAGAAAGGCAGTTAGCATGCAAAACAACAAGCTGGCTATTTGTAATTCAAGCCGGTTGTCTCAGTCTCTTGAAAACCCAGAAAGAAAATGAAATCAGATGGTACCACAGATGATTTAAACACTCGTTGTAAGGAGCTACCCTAATTCTACTCACGCTACCAGGTTTCTGCTGAAAGGCAGGTGATATGAAGACCTCACGGTGTTCACTGATGAGCATGGGGAAGCAGGCCCGACATGACACACCTCCTCTTCACGGCCTTTCCTCCAGGTGGCCACAACCTGCGAGTTGTTGCTGCGCAGGGGCTGGATCCCCAAAACCAATCTCTCGCCAAAACAGTCTCTGGTGCAGGGTAGTCAGTCTGGGCCGGACTGGCAAAGGCCCAGGCAGGATGAGCAATGTGGCAAAGTTCGTTTGTCTTCAGGCTGGTGACGCCTGCAGCTGGCATAACAGATTTGGCAGTAAGGAAGCAGGACTTGACCCACGAAACACATTCAGCACATTCAAAATAAGCAGCATTAACTTTGTACAGTTCAGATTCAGTCCGGTTGCTAATTCAGTAACTGCACTGAGCAAACCTCTCGATCCTGAATTCGTCTCACACACTAGCTGGGCTGATCGCTTCACAGGAGCAAATCTTCAGTCTAAACTGCAAGTGTTACTGGAAAGTCTTCTTCATTCTGCCACAGGTCCAATCTTAAATCGGAGCACGACCGATTTCTGCAATAGGCAGTCCCAGGCAGGAGAAAGGTGGCAGGGAGGCAAGGTAGGCCTCTTCCCGCCGATTCCCCTACGCTCCATTCAGGAAGCAGCTGCTCGAAAGCTCGAGCATTCATACTTCAACCTCCAACTCTAACTGATCCACTGTCTTATGTAGCACTGGGGATTTCCCTTGTAATCCAGGATGCAGGTTGGCTGGGGAAGCGGTCAGTCACAATTAGGGCTCCCCCTCCAGGTTAGTTTTGGCAGCAACCTGAAAACTACAAAAACTACAGTTTTCCTTCCCACTAGGCATTTTGGCCAGGATCTATGTTAGGTCCCCTGAAGTTCTATTGTTCCAATCATTGGAAGTCCCAGACCTAACATGGTGGCTTCCATTCAGAACGATAAGCTGCAAGGAAAGCAGGTTAAACAAACTTCTCTATTTCAAGTACAACAGCACTTAAATAGTAAATAAGCACAGTTTCCATATAGGCTTCCTCTGCACAAGTATCAACTGCAGAATGGAGCAAATGAGAGATGTGGCTGGCCGGTCGAAAGCCCTAAATCACTCAGACCCAGCACAGGCCATTCACTACACACAGATTAGCTAGTTTCCTAAAGGGACAGGCGTGGAGGCTCATCATGGCACTCTCACATAAATAAGCAGCATCACACAGACGGGACACCAGCCTGGCAGTGAGCATTGAGGAGCCCAGGAAGACATTAGGTAAACCCAAAATTTGTGTGTGGGGGGTTACATTTCTATGAAAAAGACCCTTTTGCCAAGACAGTCTAACTTTTTAGATACTTTGTCAAGGGAATGGTTAGAGAGCTGATGCCTAAATGTATCAGCTGCAGCAAAACGAACAAGCCTCTCAGCAGGAGGGTGCAAGAACAAGCCACCACCATGGACCAAATACCTTCTGTCAGTTTTTTTAGCCATAGGAGTAAAGAAGAACTGTTCCAGTACGATATGTTTGGCTGAGGTCACTAGTGCTTGGTTAACCGAGAAATATGTACCATGCTGGATTAGCCTATGATCGCAAAGAAGGAGAATTATTCCTGATCCTCAGAGGAAGACACTGGGCCTTCCAATGTCTGAACCATATCCTTGACCATGGTCATTAAGCTGTAGGAATCCGTGGTGGGAGAGGTCCTGAAGTTGTTTACAGTCTCCAGGATTGAAAATATCAGGAGTATAAGCACTCTCCTTGTACTCTGTCTCTAGGTCTCCATCTTCCTCCTCCTCCTCCTCCCACAGCATGGGAGGGGAGCAGGAAAATCTAATGGAATGGGAAGTGCCAGAGGAGAAGGCATGGGAAACCATACAGTGACTATGGAAACGGTCCTGATTTTGATGCCCAAGTAGAGCCAAGGGATGACAAGGCCAGGGAACCAGGCATCACAGATGTAAAAATGGGTGTCCAACAAGGCTGGACCATAATACCAGAAAGGACAGCAGAACATGTTAAGCTTGACTATGGAGCTAAAAGAACCAATCCACCTGGTACTGCAGCACGAAAAGAGAGGATATGGAGTTATTGGGACCTGAAAGTCTACTCTGGGCTGCCTGGCCTGAAGATGACCTCCATCAATGTGTAGTGGAAAATGAGGAGATGGAAATCCAGGGAACAGCATGTCCCATGCATCCAGGGGTCTTTTTCCCCCAGAATCTCTCCTGTGTCCTGCACTGATAAGGGCAGTCAGTACCAATGGGCATGGTACCCCGTGCCACTGGTACCTGGCTAATGCTTAGTACCAGTACTGGTCCTCTTTCGGCTATCAGGCTTTTTGTCACTTTGTTCTTTATCAGTACTGTGTTTCCCTGTGCTGGACTTGTTGGCATTGAACTTACTAGTGCCGTGCTAATTCATAGATATGTGATGGCACAAAAGGGTCTTCCTGGCCCATCGAGTCTGCCCATTCCCTCCCTCCCTCTACCTATCACCCCTCACCCAAGATTCTCCTCGTCCTCCCCATGACACCCCTCTTGTTTGTTCCAGGCCCTCTTGAATCTCTCCACTGTACTGGCACTCACCACCTCCTCCAGCAGTCTGTTCCAGGACTCAACCGCTCTGTCTGTGAAGTAATACTTCCTAACATTTCCCCAAAACATCCCCCCCCTCCACCTTCAGTCCATGCTCCCTAGTTTTTATATCTACCTTCCCTATAAATAAGCTCTTCCCCACTTTATTGATCTCCCTCACATAATGTTTCAATCATGTCCCCTCTTTCCCTTCTTATCTCCAGAGGATACAAATCCAGTTCCCTCAACCTCTCCTCATATGCCATCCCTCTTAGACCATGCACCATTTTAGTGGCCCTTCTCTGCATCCTTTCCATGCCATCTATATCCTTTCTTAGATGGGGCCTCCAGAACTGTATCCCGTACCTCGCCAGTTGACACTGTGCTTTTCTGTTGCCTTTAAAGCATGCATATGATGCAACACAGGGTCCTTTAGAGAAGGACCCTAGCACCCCAGTGCCTAGGCCCCTATTGTCACTGTCAGTATAAGTTAAAAGGGAGACAACTCTCAAATGCTCTCAGATGTATTCTAAAACCCTAAGAATGTAAGAAAGTAAACAGTAAGTATATATTAAGTAGTGAAGCGCAGCTTGTCATTCTCAGCCTACCCTGCATCAGATATACAATCCTGTTTAAAAGGCAATATCTGTTCTGGCAACACTTCCTCAGCCTGCTAGACACAAAGATCTAAATAATACCTATGATACTTTGCACAGAGACTGAGGTTTTAGAGCATGTGTGTGATTTAGAAGGGTGCACAAAAACAAACAATTTGGAGGTTTCTTCTCTCCTAGCATCCTTTTACGGATCCTATGCATTACTACTCTTCCTGCCAATTGCCTCTTGAGTATGCCAGCTCTGAGGATACTAAACTAAATGCAAAACATAAGTAAATGTAATGAGAAGGGCACGAGACTGGAACAGAGAGGCAGAGCAGTCTACATCACTGATGATGCAGGACAGACTGATTAATCAGTCTGCCTGGTATCATCAGCGAAGTAGACTGCACCACACCCTCTCTTACTCTCCTGGCTTTGGTCAACACTGAGATTGGAAAATGACTGGGATGAGAATGGAGGTAGCCAAGGATTTAGCTTTTAAATTAGTTTTTACTTTCCAGAGCAGAATACCACAAAAAATAAAAAAAAAAAACACTCAGGCGGGATATTCAAAGGGGTTGCGCCACACGCAACCCACTGATGTGCCCCGGCATGATATTCAAAAGGGGATGTTGCACTGTGCAATTCCCGATGCACTGGGGCACACCAGTAATGTATGCAGCGCAAGTGCAGGGGCGTGCCCATGGATATGCGGCACATTCAGATATCAGCCGGGATGTGCAGGCGCATATGCAGGCACAAACACGCCTGCGCTGCGAGGTGCAAAATCCACCCGTAAAAGCAGAAGCAAGGCCTGGCCACTCCCGGGTGAGCTGCCATACTGCAGGGCGCAACACAGCAGCCGCCAGCTGTGGGTGGCCACCCGATCTCCAGAGATACAGTCCGGGTGTCTTTGCCCCCCCCCGCCCGATTGTGGGCATAGAATTATATTATCCCTGGTGGTCCAGTGGACCCACTCCCCAGCCCGATCGCGGGCAGATGAAGAAATTAATTTCCCTGGTGGTCCAATGGACCTCATCCCCAGCCTGATCGCAGGCTTCAGTTTTAAAAATATGCTCAGGTGGGCCATCAGTATCCCCTCCCACCCGCCCACTCAGACCCACCACCCGCTCCCCCAGTCAGCAGTGGGCGGCAGCTCCCCACCATAAGCCACACAGCCGCAAGCCGACTGACAGCGTACAATACAGCTGTATGCCCACTGGTCCCTCGTGGGCCAATGGGCATGCAGACCATACTATGCTACACAGTCCGAAATGTGAATGGTTCATTTACATTTGGGACGTTCTAATACAATGCGGTCTGCCGCCCATTGGCCCACGCAGTGGACCAATGGGTGTACAGCCGTACTGTATGCTGTCAGTCAGCGGGCAGCTTGTGGGTGGGGAGCTGCCGTCCGCTGCTGACTGGGGAGGAGGGAAAGCAGGGTGGCAGATCTGAGTAGGCGGGTGGGGAGGGGGGTATTGATGGCCCACCTGGGCATATTTTTACAACTGAAGCCTGGGATCGGGTCCACTGGACCACCAGGTAAATTAATTTCTTCATCTTCTCGCGATCAGGCCGGGGATCGGGTCCACTGAACCACCAGGGAAAGTAATTTATTCATCTGCCCACAATCCAGAAAAACAGAACAGAAAAGGACATTATAGTTCCTTACCATGTTTAGACTCCATTCTTAGGCAGTCAGATGATATGGGCTATCCATCCCTATTAGTTGGGACAGGATGGAACAGGCCGAGAGAACACATGAACATACAACACACGAAGAAGCCAGCAGAATAAGGCCATTAGGTCTATTTAGTCTGCTCATATTGCAGGGTCCTCCGCGTCAGCCACTGACAAAAGCACCCCCTATCAGCCCTTCTCCTCCATCCGCCTCCCTCTTGACCCTTACTTCCCCTTAACTCTACCCCAGTCTCTCTTTAAGCTTTATACAATTTTCAACAAACTCACCTCCTCAGGAAGACCACTCTAACCCTCCGCCACTCTCTCTCCGTGAAGAAGTGCCTCCTAGCCTCTCTCCTAAACCTCTCACCCTCCAACTTGAGACTGTGTCCCCTTGTGTTTTGATTCCTACTGAGCTTGAAGAGACCCTCCTTGTCCATCAGATTTATTCTTTTCAAATACTTGTCTCAATCATGTCCACACTCTCGCTCCTCTCCTCCAGGAAGTACATATTTACGGCCTCCAGCCTATCCTTGTACGTCCCACCCTGCTGGCCCATAATCTTCTTAGCTACCTGCCTTTGGAATGTCTCCAGCAAGTTTATGTGCTTCTTGGGGTATGGGCACCAGTACTCTACACTGTACTCCAGATGTGGCCTCACCAATGACATGCACAAGGGCAGTATTACTCCCTCCCGCCTACTACTGATCTCCCTGGCAATGCAATCAAACATTTTATTAGCTTTTGCTGCTGCTGCTTTACTACATTGCGTAGGTGCTTCAGGTCACTAGTGATCATTACCACCAGGTCCTTCTCTTCTTTGGATTCAGATATCCTGACCCCACCCAGGCTGTACTCAGTTTTTGGGTGTTTGACTCCAATGTGCATAACCTTCCATTTCTTTGCACTGAAGCAAAATTGCCAAATCCTGGACTAATTCTCTTACTTTTCCAGATCTTCCCTAAGGACCTGTATCCCTTCAGTTGTGTCCACCCATCCTACAGAGACTGGTGTAATCCACGAATAGGTAAATTTTGCCCTTAATGCCATCCCCAATGTCACTGATGAAAGCATGAAAAGCATCAGTACAAGAACCAAGCCCTGTGGGACCCCACTGTTTGTTTGTTTTATTTTGTCAATCAGGTAAGGACACTGGGACAAGCCCTTTTTCAGGTCCGACCTGACTCATAACAAATACGCCAAAATCAAGATAAAAATAACAAAACAAACATATTTAAAAAACATTTGCATACATTCAAAGCATGCAACCAGTCTTTCAACTTTCTTTTGCAACAATCCAAAGAACAGCCATTTCTCAAGTCCTCAGGCAAAGTATTCCATAATAAAGGTGCAGAGGCTGAAAAAGCCCGAGCACTAACTTTAGTTGAGGATTTGGTTAAGAGGAGAGTTCCCTTGAAGTATCCGAGGTTCAGGGCAGAATATCAAATACTTAATAAATCAGTTAAAGGGTATAAATCTAAACAAAAAAGAAATTTAAAAACAAGACAGCAAAAATAATAAGTAAAACAAGCACATGGTGGGAGCCAGCCAAGAGGAGAAGAATAAAGCAAGCAATGATGCATACGGAAAGGAGCATCCAACACAAAGAAAATATTACTTTCAATAGTAATCTTGTTTCTTCTAATGGAGTCTTGCTGTATTCTGACAATATGCAGCTAGCCCTTCCAGATAACTGCTCTGGAGAGGAAAGAGTTAACTCTCTGCAGAAGCATAGAACGTTGAGCTCGAGCTTAGTTTTCAAACCCCTGTCCCTGGTACATTCTCTGTAACAGTCAGATTCTTACAAGCACTAAATGACCCAAGACAAACTATTACTCTAGTAAAACTATAAAAGATAACATGCCAACACCAAGCACTTATGCCAAAGACTCAAGTCGAGAACCCAAGAAAAACACCCCATAATAATATCATATAAAAACAAAGTACATTTATGTAAGAACTTACCGTAACAGTAGATCTTTGAGAGGAGCTCTTGCAGCAGGCTATAACCATTAGGAACAACGTCGCAGGCCTTAGGACGCACCAGAAAAATTCTTAGCTAGCAGTACCCAGCTGAACACCTCACCGGGGGATGGAGGGCGGGAAAGCAGCGCCTCCTGCAATAGCTCCTCTCAAAGATCTACTGCTATGGTTAAGTTCTTACGTAACTGTATTATCTTACTTTGAGTGGACGCTCTTGCAGCAGGCTACAACCTTTAGGACTGAGTCCCAAGCAGTCCTGCACCAAGAAGGAGGGATGAGGAAAAAGCCACTCAAGAGAGAAGCCCCTGAAGGACTGTCAAGCCGAAACCGGCACGGCATCTGGATGCAATGTCCAGGCTGTAGTGCTTCACAAAAGTGTGCACAGAGTTCCAGGTGGCTGCTACACAGATGTCTCTTGTAGAGACATTATTTAAAGCAGTAAAGGAAGCCGAGACTTCCCTGGTGGATTGACCCCTAACCGGGCCCGGAAGGGGTTTATTGTACTTCTCATAACAAAACATAATACAGTGGACAAGCCACTTAGAAATAGACTGCTTAGACACTAGTTTGTCCAAGTGTTGTGGCGCGAAGGCCATAAACAGTTGCTCCGATTTACGGTGTGTAGCTGTGCTTTTGAGGCAGTACCTCAGCGCCCCGTGAACGTCCATTATGTGAAGGAGAAGAAAAATAAACTGGAAGGTCAACCGACTGGTTGAGGGTCAACTCTGAGACTATTTTAGGAAGGAACTTAGGATTTGTTCGAAGAGAAACCTTTTCCCTGTGAAAAACCAAATAAGGCTCTTTACACATCAGAGCGTGGAGCTTGGAAACTCTTTGAGTTGAGGTAACAGCTACTAAAAAACAAACCTTCCAGGAAAGGAAACACAGCTCAGTATCAGCTGCTGGCTCAAAAGGGGGAAAAGTGAGCTTCTCCGACACCAACAGGAGGTCCCAGGGAAGGATAGGATCCCTAATGGGGGTCTCATATGCAGAATACCCTGTAAAAAGGTGCGGGCCACGTCCACTTGGGCTAAGGTTCTATCCCCCAAGAGGACATGATATGCAGAGATGGCCCACACGTGCACCTTTATCAAAGGGTAGCTCAAGCCTTGTTGGTATAAGGAGAGGAGGTACTGCAATGCTGAGTTCACAGGAGAGGTAAGGGGGTTCAGACAGTGAGATGACGTCCATAAGCAAAAACACTTCCACTTCATAGCATAAGTGGAGTGAGTAGAGAGCTTCCTCGCCGAGACGAGGACATCTGTCACCTCCTGGGAGACCCCATACATGGATTTGGTTATGTCTGCAGGAGCCAAGCGTGAAGGTGCAAAGACCTGAGATCTGGACGGACCAGCGTGCCCTGATCCTGGGACAGAAACTGCGAGCATATTGGCAGCGGGACTGGAGGTTCCGAGGACAACCGCTGAAGTAGTGGGTACCAAATCTGCAGAGACCACAATGGGTCAATTACAATCATCCGAGCCCCCTTGGCCTGTATCTTCAACAGTACTCTCTCAATGAGATGGAAAGGAGGGAAGGCATAAAGAAACCTCCCTGCCCAACAAAGGGACAACTCTTCTGGCCAGAAAGCACCAGGCGTGAGCTCTCACGAGCAGAAAGCTGGCAGTTTGGTGTTGCGTGGGAACGTAAAAAGGTCCAGCTCTGGAAGACCCCATGTGTTGAAGAGCTGGTCTACTACTGATTGTAGGAACTCCCACTTGTGCGCCTTGGACTGAGACCTACTACGGCTGTCTGCCAAGTTGTTTAGGACACCCTGAACAGGCACTGCGGACAGAGAGATGTGATGCTCCAGCGCCCAGTACCAGACTCTCATCGCCTCCCTGCACAGGGGGTAGAAGTGTGTTCCCCCTTGCTTGCTGATGTAGAAGACGACCACCATGTTGTCAGTCTGAACTACGAGACAGCATGGAACAAGGTCATCTTGGAAGGCATGCAGAGCACTGAGGACCGCTCTCATCTCCAGGACATTGATGTGGAGGTCGCGCTCCACTGGGGTCCAGACCCCTTGTGTTTGATGGGCCCCTAGGAGCACCCCCCATCCCAAATCTGACGCATCCATCGTTAGGGTCTGATTCGGGGGCTCCTGATGGAAAGGAACCCCTTTCTCTAGACTGAGAGCATCCAGCCACCAAAGTAGGGTCCTCTTGACCGTCTCTGTGACTTTGGCCATGTGATCTAAGTCGTCTGAGCACTGATCCCACTGCACTCTGAGCATCCACTGTGGGATTCTCATGTGGAGGCGGGCCAAAGGAGTGACAGGGATGGCCGCTGTCATGGGCCCCAGAAGTCTGAGGAAGGTCCTGGCCTGGACCCGAGGGGTTACTAGGACTGATCCGGCTATCTCCTGCAGGCGATCGCCCCTCTCTGGAGGTAGAAAAGCCATGCCCTGGATTGAATCGACTGCCCCTATGAAGACGAGTCTTTGGCTGGGCTCAAGGGAAGACTTTGGAAGGTTCAGGGTGATCCCCACCTCTTGGAACAGAGTATAGATGTCTCTGAGAGCCTGAAGGAGGCGTGTCCTTGACGGGGCTGCAAGCAGCCAATCGTCAAGGTAAGGGAAGACATAATGTCCCTGGTGCCTTAGAGCCACAGTTAACACTGCCAAGCATTTGGTGAAGACTCGGGGAGCGGAGGAGAGGCTGAACGGAAGAACCTGAAACTGATAATGAATGCCCCCCGGAAGTGGAACCTCAGGTACTTCCTGTGGGGGGGACCCCAATGTGCATGTATGCATCTTGTATGTGTAGGGAGCAGAGTCAGTCTCCCTGGTACAGCAGAGGAATAAGACCTGGAAGGGTCACCATCCTGAACCTTCGGTACTCTATATAGTTATTTAAGGAGCTGAGGTCCAGGATGAGCCGAGGTTCTTGCGTCTTTTATGGAACTAGGAAAAAATGGGAGTAATATCCCTTTCCCCGCTGCTGCAGAGGAACTGGTTCTAGCGCCCTTTTTCGCAAGAGGGCCTGAATCTCTCCTTCTATGAGAGGTATGTGAGAAAGAGGATAATCTGAGGACCTTGGTGAAGTATCTGAGGGAATATCGGTGAACTCTAGCATATGTCCCCTCCTTATAATATCTAGGACCCATTGGTCCACTGTAATACAGCTCCAACCCTTCAGGTGAAGGGAGAAGTGACCCCCTACTACCTCCCCTGGTACCTCCTCCAGAGGAGGGGGGTTGGGAGGAAGTCACTGGGAGGAGCAGGGAGTGGGCAGAGAGGCTTGGGAGGCCTTGGGGCCTCAAAAAGGAGTGCCTGCAGGTTGCTGTTGCCGGCTTTCCTTTTGAAGCCACCTCTCTGGCCCTGTTGGTTTCCATGGGCTTGAGCACCTGAGGGCTTCCAAAATGGCCAACGTCTCACTCTTTTCTGGTCCCCTCTGTACATTTTCCTGACGGACCAGATGGATTTGCCCAACTCCTGGAGACAAGAGATGAGGGACTCTGTCTCCTGCCCAAATAAAATGGAACCCTGGAACGGGAGGTCCCGGATTCCAGACTGCAAATCCTGGTGAAAGCCCGAGACTCTCAACCAGGCACAGCGCCAGAAGCAGACACCGGACGCTGCCACTCTGGCCACCGTATCTGCAGTGTTGTACGAGGCATAGAGAACATGCGTGACAACATCCGAGCCCAACTTCAGAATATACAGAAATTCAGTCTTTTGTGTGGAGTCTGGCAAGGCACTGGCTAGCTCCTGTCCCATCTCCCACAATGCATTCTGGTACTGGACCATATGCATTAGGAAGTTAAGAGACCTAATGGAGCAGGTGGAGGCAGAATAAACCTTCTTGCCCACCTGGTCCAAATAGCGACATTCTGGGTCAGGAGGCTGGAAGCTAAAGTGTTTGGGCTGCTTGGACTTGTCGTGGGCAGCTGTAATAACTGATGAGTCCACCTGAGGGTGTTCCGTCAGGAAAGGCTCATCCCTCAGGGCTCTGTACAGCCTATCTGACTGTTTTGAAACAGCTGGTATTGAAGCCGGATGCTTCCAAGTTATCCTGGTAAAGTCTTGGAACGTGTCCACCAAAGGAGGTACCACCAGGGGCTTGGGCTCCTTCTGCCTCAGGTAATGGGCTAGTCTATGACGTTCTGGATCCAGGTCCTCCGTATCCCATTCATTGGAGGCCTAGATATGTCTCATGACATCCATGAAAGACGGATTGTGAGGAGGTGAGCGGGGTTGGTCCTTTTTTCCCACGGAGCCCCCAATCCCCGAAAGGGATGAGGGAGAAGTGGAAGATGAAGAGGATGATCTGCTACTGGGCCTAGAGTAACCAGAGCTACGCCTAGGACTTCACACACTCGAGCGTCGGTGGCTGCCCAACCAAAGCCGGTCCAAGAACTGACAACGAAGCAGTGACTGACACCAGCCCAAGGACCAGCGTTGGGAGCAAGCCCGCCTGGAAGAGTGGGAACGGCTCCTGGGCAATGACCTGGACAGACGACGGCTTCCTGATTGGGAAGGGTGCCAACGACAGTCCGGAGACCGGGTCCGAGAACGAGCCTGTGAGGGCGAGCGAGGTAGCGGCTGCTCAGGGGTTTTCTCAGGCAGAGCGTGGAGGCCCTGGGGGTCACGTTCATCCAGTCGGTCAGTACCTGGTGTCGGGTCCAGCTTCGGCGGAGACTGCTCTTTTTTCACCCGACTCCACCAGAAGGTGAAAAGCTCCTGCAGTTCCTCTTAGTTGAAAACCGTGGCTGCAGAACCGGGAAAAGGGAGCCTGGGAAGCCGGAGGATCTGGCAGGGCATGGGAGGGGGAACCACCCGCAGAACCCTGCAAAGTGGAATACCTGGGAGCCACTGAGGTCGCCCCCGCTGCAGGGGTGTCGTCCACCAGAGTAGCCTATACTGGCGTCAGTACAGTGTCCGACGTCAGCACAGCAGGAGGCGGTACTGGGGTAACTTTCTTGCCCGGCGGCTTGCCCACATCGGGCAAGGCGGAGACCGTCTTAGGCAGGGCCGTGGCTTATGCCGAAGAGGCCTGGGGGGTAACTTATAGCCAGGGCCCCTGGTGTTCTGCAGCAGAATTTTCTGATTTCTGCGGCAGGGCTCCTTGACTTCTACGGCAACATTTTCTGATTTCTGCGGCATGATTTATTCATTTCTCTGCCAGAATGCAGTCCTGCCATTGGCTAAATGTGATGTGATGTCAACGATGACATCATATGCTGAGCATAGAGGAGGGGCTTCAGGATAAGCAAGGTGGGAAAGAAAGCCTGAAACTATGGAAAACCAGTATATTTATATGAAAATTTACCAAAAACAATGAATTCTGCGGCACTATATATATTCTGCGGCATGATGCAAATTCTGTGGCAAATTCTGCAACCGCAGAATTCCAGGGGCCTTGCTTATAGCACAGCCACCTTTGGTTTTGCTGGTCTCTCCCCCGACGTTCCCGTCTTAGCCGGCGTTGGTTTCGTGGCAGAACGGCCAGGCACTTTAGAGCCTTCCGGGTGCTTGTGATGGTGCCCCGAGCCCGAGGAGGAAGAGGCCTTCTTGGGGGAGGAGTGCAAGCAGGACTGAGACCGGAAGCGATGATGGGACCAGCTACAGTCCTTGTTGCAGAAGCAATTGCGAGCCTTGTCACTGTACTTGTCCCCTCCCCGAGTGTGCAGGACATCCATTTTCGCTCAAGAAATGTGCTTTTGGGGCCTTCAGACGTCTAATCCTTGTCCTGCTCGTGAAACCCTTGCAGATTTTGTAGGCCGCGCTGTCATGATCTGGGCCCAGGCAAAAAACGCACTTGGTGTGGCCATCCTTTGAAGGTATCTGGAGGCCGCAGTCACACTTATTCCTCTTGGGGCCGGAGGAAGAGACAGACAACAGCGACAACATATGCCAGACTGAAGTCGGAGGAGAAAAAAAACGAAGAAAAATCGTCGAATACCCCACAAAGAAGGAACAATTTCTTCTTTATTTTCTTTTTGCTGGTTTGCTGGATAGCCAGGAACTTCCCCAACGTGAGTGGTTCGCAGCAGGAAAAGAACTGGGGTGAAGCTGGGTCCACCCCCTTTTGTACCATGACCGACGTCGGGGTGGAGCCGACGTCAGGGGGCCGTCCCTGCTGGGTACTGCTAGCTAAGAAATTTTCCGGTGGGTCCTAAGGCCTGCGGCGTTAGTCATAATGGTTATAGCCTGCTGCAAGAGCTCCCACTCGAAGTAAGATCCCATCTACCCCTGAGAGGATGGGGAAGAGGGCAACACCTCTGTGTGCAGCACTAGCATATGTCATCCCCTCAATCAAAAACCCAAAGGTTCAGTGAGGGGAGGCAGGGAGGAAGGTCAGAATACAGCAAGACTCCTTTAGAAGAAACAAGATTACTACGGTAAGTAATTTTCTTCCTTCAAACAACATGAAGCCTTGTTGTATTCTGACAATATGCAGACTACCAAGCAGCACCCCCTGGAGGAAGGTACACAACCTATTTAGGGAACATAGAGGTTGAGGTTGATGGCAGATAAGGACCACAAGGCCCATCCAGTCTGCCCATTTTTTTCTACCTTATGAATGCGCCACACATCTTTACACTGTCAATGACCTATCTATCCATATTCATCTGTATTGCTCCCTTATGCCTGTCCCATGCCTGTTTGAAGTCCTGCACTGTATTCATAGCCACCACTTCCTGAGGTAGGCCGTTCCATGCATCCACCACTCTTTCTGTGAAAAAGAATTTCCTCACATTCCCCCTTAATCGGCCTCTGCAGTACTGCTGTACCAAACCTGGCATCACTCCTGGCTTGAGTGTCCAGACAGTAATGTTTGGTGAATGTGTAAACAGTCTTCCACGTGGCTGTTTTACAGATCTCCAAAAGGAGAACGTCCCTAGCTGCTGCCACAGAAGCAGCTGTACTTCTGGCTGAGTGAGCCCTCAGGCTTGAGGGAGGCTCTCTGCCCAGTTTACCATAACAGAATTGAATACAAGAGACAGTCCACCTAGTAATGGTCCTCTTGGTGGCAGGCTTTCCTTTGCCCACCTCCCCATAGTTAAGAAAGAGCTGGGAACAATAATTTCGATGGGCCTTGGTTTGATCCAAATAATAACTAATGGCCCGCTTGACATCCAAACTGTGCAATCTTCTTTCCCTTGAAGAAGAATGATCAGTAAAGAACACTGGGAGTGTCATTATTTGGTCGAGATGAAAATCTGGTACCAGTTTGGGAAGAAATGTCCTATTTGTCCTGAGAACAACCTTATTTCTGTGAAAAGAAATATAGTCAGGTTCAACAGAAAGGGCTTGTAGTTCACTAATTCTCCTGGCAGATGTAATGGCTACAAGAAAAACAGTCTTCCAAGTCAGGTACTTAAGCTTGGCTGAAGACATGGGTTCGAAGGAGGGCTGCATAAGCTGTGCAATGCAGACATTCAGATCCCAAGCAGGAGTAGGCTCTCCATAAGGTGGGTGCAAGTGCAATTATTCCTTGAAGAACTTCTTAAATACTGATTGAGATGCCAGGGAAGATGCCTCACCTGCAGAAAGAGCTGCCAGTTGAACCTTTAAAGAAGCAGGCCGAAGGCCCAGTGAATGCAGATGGACCAAACAGTCCAAAGTTTCAGGCAAACCTGCTGAATTCGGGTCCAGACCCTTCTGACAGCACCAAATGGAAAATCTCTTCCATTTAGAATTATGTTTTTCTGGTGGCAGATTTTCTAGGAACCTTTAAGACCTCCAGTACTCTCTGTGAGAAATGCAAACATGGAAATTACATATTTACCATAATTACTGATCTTCTCGGACAGTTTCCATCACTCATTCACACTAGTGTGATAGCGCCAGAGGCGCTAGGACCAAGCGAGAGCCTAACATTTTCAGAAGGGTCAGCGCCGAGACAGGACCACACATGTATGGCACCACAAGACTAGCTCGCGCCTCTGTAGGCTATCTCGGCGTCGACCCTCCAACCGCCTCAGTACCTTTTCAACTGAGGAGGTGCAGTGTAACTAATGAGAATAACTCATCCTGAGTTTCTAGGCCTGAGAGGGCACAGATGGCCTTTGCAAGAAAGGTCAAAGAACAATGTCTTCACAGTCTGAATCATAGGACCATGGAGACCAGGAAAGAAAATGAGTGAACCCAGGGGATGGTGGGTGGGCACGTGAATGAGTGATGGAGACTGTCCAAGAAAATCAATAATTACGGTAAGTACATAATTTCTATATCTTCCTGGACTAAGTCTCCATCACTCATTCACACTAGTGGGAGAGTACCATGCTAAAACCAACAACCCTAAGCAGGGTGGTAGGAGATAGGGTTCACTCAGAAAGGACAGCCGAGGACTGTCCTGCTAATAAAAAGAGCCGTCTTGTAAAGAGCATCTAGAGCACAGAGCATACAAGATAAGTGCTCGAGTTGTAACTCACCACTTTGCAGATGACTGCAATGGGCACAAAATGAAAGTCTGCCAGGAAGCCGCAACCACTCTAGGACAGCGGCAAGAACCTGGCCTCACAATATGGTCTAGGATCAAAAGTAATAGTGTCAAAGACATGTACTAATGTAACATAAAGGGACCTCAGGAACTGAAAGAGTCAGAGGTAAAGTCTACTGGTTCAGGGTAGACCGGAAAGTGCAGATGGAAACCCCCACTATCAAGTATGGCTGACCCATGAACAACAGGTCCAGAAGCACTTGAACCCCTTACTTGGTGAGCAAAGGGGGTCCAGGTGGGGTCAGCCCATCAAGGAGAATAGTCTCCACTTAGTCACTGGAACCCTCCTGATGGAAGGCCAAGCACGATTTAGAAGCCTCTTAAGGTAGTCTAGTAGAACCAGATCCTACCCACTGCATATTCCAAAAAGGAACCATCCTGCCCCTGCATGTACAACTGTAGTAGCAGTCTCTGAACTCAGGGAAGAAAGGAAAAATATACAGGGGGACATGTCCACTGTGGAAAAAACAGTCCGACAGAAAAAAAACGGGGCTGGATTTCTAAGGCAAACAGAGGCAGATGTGCGTCGATGAGGGGCACAGCAGGACCAAGTTAGGGCTAACCCATTTGTTGAAAGTGACTGGAAGTGGCAGTGACACAATGCGGTCAGGCACTACTCACTTTGGCCTCCCTGAGGGGAGTAGGAAAGGATTCTAGCTTGTTTGTTGAAAAACAAACATCAGAACTCCGTCACGCACTTGGAGAGGATAGCTTCATGAGCGACTGGCATGGAAGAAAAAATTACTCACCTTAGTAATTATATTTCTTTTAATGGAGTCTTGCTGTGTTCTGACAATTGCAGTGATTCCCAACCTTTGAACTGCGCCAGAGAACTAAGGGTTAACTTTCCATGCAGGGCATGGAACGCTGAGCTCAAGCTCGGTTGAAGACTCTGTTTGGAGTGTTTTGAACTCAAACCGTCAGATTCTTACAAACCCAATTAAACGAAAAATTCTACTAGCCAACTGGTTGAAAAGTTTTGGATTCCCAAGGAAGACTCAAGTCAGGAAACCCAAAAACTAAACCCAGTGTACTTAAAAAAAATAATAATAAATACGCACCTAAACAAAAGGGAAGATGGTGCCAGCACATACACCCCTGGGGTGCAACACTGCAGCTGCCCACCCACTTCCCAAAAACAGGTTCTGAGAGGGGAGGAAGGGAGGGAGGTCAGAATACAGCAAGACTCCATTAGAAGAAACATAATTACTAAGGTGAGTAATTTTTTCTACAAAAAACACATGAAGTCTTGCTGTATTCTGACAATTGCAGACTACCAAGCAGTACCTCCAAGTAGGAGGGACAGAACCTACTTTGGGAATAGGCTCTGAAGTACTGCTGTGCCAAAACGAGCATCACTCCTAGCCTGGATATCCAGAGAGTAATGTTTGTTAAAGGTATGGGCTGTTTTCCAGGTGGCTGCTTGACAAATTTCTAGGAGAGGAATATACCTGGCCGCACCAAGGGAAGCAGCTGTACCTCTTGTGGAATGAGCCCCTCAGGCCTGAGGGTGGAGTTTTTCCCAGTTTTTCATAGCAGAATTGTATACAAGACACAATCCACCTGGCAATAGATTTTTTGGTGGCAGGTTTGCCCTTTCCCACTTCTCCATAAGTGAGGACCAACTGGAGCGAGTCAAACCTGTGACCCTTGGTACGCTCTATGAAGTAACTAAGTGCTCTTTTGACATCTAAACTGTGTAGCCTCCTCTCTCCTGAGGAAGAATGCTCAGGGCAGAAAACAGGGAGAGACAAAGACTGGTTTAAAAGGAAGTCTGAAACCACTTTGGGCAAGAACCTTCTATTGGTTCTGAAGACCACTTTATCCCTAAGAAAGGAGATAAAATCAGGTTCCACTGACAGGGCTGGCAGTTCACTGATGCGCCTGGCAGAGGTAATGGCTACCAAGAACACAGTTTTCCAAGTCAAGTACTTCAGCTCTTCTGAAGACACAGGCTCAAAAGGAGCTTGCATAAGCTGAGCAATGTAAACATTCAAATCCCAGGCAGGGGCAGGGTCTCTAAAAAAGGGATTGGTGTGAAACAATCCTTTAAAAAATTTACAGAACACAGGATGGGAAGACTGTGAGGAAGGCTTCCCCACAGACAAAATTGCAGAAACAGCTGACAAGTGTACCTTGAGAGTAGCTGGTCTGAGGCTTAGGCCATTAAGATGGACCATATAATCCAGAGCCACAGGCAATTCAGCAGTGTTTGGAGAAATATTCTTCATAGAACACCAAATGTTGAATCTTTTCCATTTGGAGTTGTAAGTCTTTCTGGTGGAGGGCTTTCGAGAAGCCTTGAGGATGTCCAGAACCCCTTGGGAAAGATGCAAATCTGCAAACTCTAACTCTTCAAGAGCCATGCCTTGAGATTGAGGGACTGAAGAGAGGGGTACCAAATCCTCCCCTGAGAGGATGTTAACAGGTTGTAATTCCTGGGAAGAGACAGGGGGAGATGGACTGCTAGGGACAGCAACAGGGGGTACCAGGGCTGTCTGGCCCAATCTGGAGCAACCAGAATCACCTTGCAAGGTTGAGACCTTATTTTGACTAAAACTTTGAACAGGAGTGTGTTGGGGGGGGGGGGAGGCATACAGAAATGTCTCTTCCCAATTCAGAATCAGGGCACCAGGGGGACTGAGCCCAAGACTGGAGGTCTGGAACAAAAGAGAGGGAGTTGGTGATTGTCTGGAGCTGCAAAGAGATCTATCTCTGGAGTACCCTACCTTGAAAGAATCACTTTCAACACCTGAGGGTCCAGGCACCATTCGTGATGGCCCTGAGAAATCCTGCTCAGTGCATCTACTAGCACATTGTCCTTGCCTAGAAGGTGAACTGCTACAAGAGAGGCTTGCAGGGAATAAGCCAGGGACCACAACTTCATGGTTTCTGTGCACAAGGCCATGGACCGAGTGCCTCCCTGCTTGTTGATGTACCACATGGTAGTAGTGTTGCCTGTTCTGACTTGAACCACCTTGTTCTGAACTGACTGTGAGAACACTTTTAGAGCTAGAAAAACTGCCCTGACCTCCAGAAGATTGATGTGTAGAAGGGATTCTTGATGGGACCACAGGCCCTGAGCAGTGAGGGACCCCAGATGGGCACCCCAGCCCAGAACAGAAGCATCCATGGTAAGGACCACTGAACAAGGCTGAGCAACAAATGGAACACCTTGCCTTAAACTGTCCTGATCCTGCCACCACTGGAGGGCCTGGATCAAGGTCGGAGTCACTGGAATCAGTTTGGTAAGGGAGTCCTTTTTCCGAGACCAGTAAGCTCTCAGGTGCAATATCCCTCGTCTGGAATCTTGCCCCTTGGACCACTGCTGTTGAAGCTGCCATGTGGCCCAAGAGATGGAGGAAATGCCCTGCTGGTCGAGATATGTGAAGGCTGACGGAAGAAGCTAGTTCCATAAGAGCCCTTGACCTTTCTAGAGGAGGAAAGGCTCTTGCTCTGAGTGTGTCCAGTTCTGCCCCATAAAGGTAAGGAGCTGGACTGGTTCATGAACTGACTTGAGAAGGCTGAGAAGAAATCCTAGGGAAGTGAGCACTTGCAGGTGAGACTTGACTTGGACTGGAGACTGACCCACTAATAGCCAATTGTCCAGATAAGGAAATAGGGAAATCTTTTGCCTTCTTAGAAAGGCAACTACTACTGCCAAGCACTTTGTGAAAACCCTTGGAGCTGAGGTTAGGCCAAAGGGCATTGCTCTGAACCAATAGTGGCCTGAGGGCAACTCGAACCTAAGGTACTTTCTGTAGGAGCACCTGATGGGAATGTGAAAATAAGCATCTCTGAGGTCCAGTGGGGCTAGCCAGTCCCCTGACCTTAGAGAGGGAAGGATTATTCCCAGAGTTATCATCTTGAACTTTGGTTTTAAAAGATGTTTGTTCAGATATCTGAGGTCTAGGATGGGTCACCACTCCCCCGTCTTTTTGAGAGTCAGGAAGTACTTGGAGCACAGTCCTTTGGCCCAGTGTAGGGTAGGTACTCTCTCTCTCTCTAGCTTTTAAAGCTAGGAGAGAAGAAACCTCTGCCTCTAGGGCAAGGGTTTCCGAAAGATTTGCAGGTGGAAAAGATGTGGCTCTCACCTTTGGAAATTTTTTGAAGCTGAGAACCAGTCCCTGGCTTACTACTTCCAGGACCCACTTGTCTGATGTAATAGACATCCAGTCCTGGACAAAGTAAGCCAGCCTGCCCCCTACTGAAACAGGAGAGTCAACCCGGTCAGACCCATCAGGGTGTCTGCTTGACAGGGGCTTTTGGCTGAGGGGTGGATGCAGGCCTGCTCATCCCCCTTCTGCCTCTCCCTCTGAAGAACCCCCTCTGCAAAAAGGAAGAGGAGGTCTGTGCTTGGTAAAAAGGCCTTTGAAAAGGCCTGGCCCTGCCACTATACTGCTGCCTTTGAGGAGTTGCCTGCCTTTCCTTGGCCTAAGCACTCCTGTAAATGGTCCTGTACATGTCCATTTTCTTCATGTAATTCTCTGTCTGCTCCCCAAACACAGAATTACCCACTACAGAAAAATCCATAGCCTTAGCCTGGGTGTCCTGCGAGAGGCTAGTGGGTGTCCTGCGAGAGGCTAGTACATCTGAGCCAAGCCATCCTCTGAAGAGCCACAGATGTAGCCATGACTCTTAATGAGACATCATTAGAGTTCACAGCAGCATGAAACTGCACTTTAGATGCCGCAATCCCATCTACAGCCACCGCCCCCAGCTCCTTGGCTAGCTGGGGGAGGCCTGTTTAGCCAGTGCCAGTATAGTGTCCCACCTGGACTTCTGGTACCTGGCTATATAGGCCATGTATTCAAACAACATGAAGTCTTGCTATATTATGACAATTGCAGTTTATCCTACCATTAGAACTGTTCCGGAGGTGAAAGAGTTAACTCCATTCCATGAATGGAACTTAGAGCACGAGCTCTAAAGAGAAGCTCTGTCTGTGTAGTTTCAAACCTAAACTGTCAGATTCTTTACTCCGCCTCAATGAACAGTCGCTCCGGAGATTTCTCCTACTGCTCGGTTCATTTCTCGGTTTAAACAGTGTTTTCTCGGTTCGATTCAACCGAGAATAGTTTTAATTTAACCGCAAAACCGATCGGTTCAAGCTCTGTCTGTGGTATCGTAAGTAATTCATATTTTAATTCTGTGTGGAACTTGTAAGTTTTATCGGTTCGGTTTTGAACGATCAGCTTGAGTTAAAACTTAAAGTTTTTAAACTTGAGATTTAGAAGTGCGGTTCCGGTTCTTATCGGTTCTAAAAACAGATTTCATTACGGTTTCCAATGCCCGTGACACGGTTAGGAACCGATAAGAGTGTCTTGCCTGGCACTACCGTTTAAAGGGCAAGTTTTTCTGGTTAGGATGGCATTATGTCTGAGAAACCCAAAAGAAAAACCGGGCCCACTGGGTTTCAACACTGTGATGTCTGTGGGGAAGTCTTTGCCAAGGCTGACCCACACACCATATGTGTTTATTGTCTGGGGTTTGACCACCTCCAGTCAGACTGCCAGATTTCTAAGAATTTCCCTGCAGCCACGCTGGAAAAGAGATTGGGCAGGTTCAGGAACAGGAGGCCAAAAAGTCCGCTGACCCGGATGGCCAGCCCGGTTCGGTGCCAACCGAACCGGAGGGAGTGCCCTCTGACCAGGCGAGACTTCCTCGGGCAAACGAAAAGCTGGCTCGGATGAACCAGTTCCAGTAAAGAGAACAAGAAAGTCAGCAGGTTTGGAGCCCAAAATTCTTACTCCAACTGCTGCAGATAGCAAGAGCTATTCAGATTGTCCAGTCACTTTCTTCGGTTCCGTCCGAACCGCCACTATCTGGTAAAGGTCGGTTCGGTCGGTTCCATCGGTTCAGGAATACGATGTTGAGGAGTTTTATGAACCAGAGGAGGGGGAGGATGATTATGAACAGTATGAATGTGACTTGGAGGGTCTGGGTGTGCCCATTGAACCGGACATCTCCCCAGACAGACCTTTAGAATCTCCCCCTATGCTTTCTGAGTCCCCCTCTCATTTTATGTTTTACAAAAAAGTTGCTGAAACCCTCCAGCTTCCTTTGGAGGAAGCTGTGGATGAGCAAGAGGAGCCTGATTTTGTAGAAATGATGGATATACCAGAGTCTAGGAGATTGTCTATTCCTTTGCATAGTCATTTAGGAAACAAACAATAAAAATCTTAAAAACTCCTAATTCTGTGCCTCCTGTAGATAAAAAGATGGACAGGAGATAACACTGTCAGGTCCTGATACAGAATTCCTTTCTCAGCAATGCATTCATGTTGGGGTAGTTCAGGCTGCAGCCTGTGATAAAGCTAATATTCCCCTGGCTTCACATCCTCCTGACAAAGATTCCAGGAAGATTGATGCCATAGCAAAAACAGTACATGGCAGCGTCCTTGGGACTCAGGCAAAGCAAATTATATGCTTATGTAGCAAGGTATCAGAAATCTAGATGGGATACTGTTATGGATTTAGCCAAACAAGCCCCTGGCCAGCTGGCTAGTGAGCTGGAGCAGGTGGCTTGCCGATGGCATTGAGGCTTCTAAGGTGCAGTTTCATGCTACTGTGATTTTAATGATGTTTCCTCTAGAGTCATGGCCACATCTGTAGCTTGTAGAGCTGCCCTGGCTCAGGTGTACTAACTTGTCACAGGATACCCAGACTAAGGCTATGGATTTTCCTGTGGTGGGAAATTCTCTGTTTGGGAGCAGATAGAGAATTATATGAAGAAAATGGATGAATATGGACTACCTATAAAAAGTACCCCAAGCCAAGGAGCGGCAAGCCACTCCTCAGAGCACACCCCAGGAAGTAGGGTAGGCCTTTCCACAGACCTTTTACAAACCCAGGCCTCCTCTGCTTATGCTCAGAGGGGTTCTTCAGAGAGCAGAGGCAGGCAGGCGTGGGCAGGCCTGCCCCACCCCTCAGCCTAAAGCACCTGCTAGCAGGCACCTGATGGGGTGCCAGGGCAGTTCTCCTTTACCAGTAGGGGCAGGTTGGCTTACTTCAGTCAGAACTGGGTGTCTTTAACTTCAGACAAGTGGGTTCTGAAAGTAGTAAGCCAGGGTCTGGTTCTCAGCTTCAAAAAGTTCCCAAAGATGAGAATCAGGTCTTTTCCACCTGCAAGCTCTTTAGAGACCTTTACTCTAGAAGCAGAGGTCTCAACCCTGTTAGCTCTCAGAGCGGTAGAAAGGGTTCCTCCCCTACACCAGGGCAAGGGTCTGTACTCCAGATACTTTCTTACCCCAAAAAAGACAGGAGAATGGCGGCCCATTTTAGACCTCAGATATCTGAACAAGCATCTTTTGAAACCAAAGTTCAGAATGGTAACTCTGGCAATGATTTTACCCTCTCTAAGACCAGGGGACTGGCTAGCTTCCCTGGACCTCAAGGATGCCTATTTTCACGTCCTAATCAGAAGCTCCCACCGAAAGTACCTCAGATTCAAACTGCCCTCAGGTCATTACCAGTTCAGGCAATGCCCTTGACCTCTGCCCAAAGGTATTCACAAAATGTCTGGCAGTAGCAGTGGCTCACTTAAGGAGGCAAAGGATTGCTGTTTCTCCCTATCTGGACGACTGGCTCATTGTAGGCCAGTCCCAGAACAGGTAAAATCTCACCTGCAAGTCACCCAGCAGCTCTCTCACCTCCCTGGGCTTCCTGCTAAATCTACCAAGTCGGTTCTGGAACCAGTTCAGGTACTCACCTTCATAGGTGCAGAAGTGGACACAAATCTGGCCAGAGCTTTCTTCCCTTAGAAAGGGTAAGGAACTTGGTGGCTCTGGCCTCCTCCTTCACTCTGCGGGTCTCTCGACCAGCAAGACACTTTTTGCAGCTCCTGGGGCACATGGCTGCGTCCACAGCTGCAGTGCAGGGAGCAAGATTTCAGATGAGAGACATTCAGTTTTACTTGAGAGCCTATTGGTCTCAGAGAAGAGACCCCCTTTCCAAGTTGGTCCCAGTGACCCGAAACTTGATCCAGGCCCTCCAGTGGTGGCAGGATCAGAGCAATTTAAGACTGGGGGTCCCCTTCATTCCCCTTTCTCACACTTTGACCCTCACTACGGATGCTTCCCTCCTGGGGTGGGGAGCCCACATGGGCGCCCTCTCCACTCAGGGAGTGTGGTCCCCCCAGGAATCTCTGCTCCACATCAATTTGCTGGAGCTCAGAGCTGTCTTTTTAGCACTTCAAGCGTTTTCTGCTTCTGTCCAGAACAAAGTGGTACAAGTCAGAACAGACAATACCACAACAATGTGGTACATCAACAAGCAGGGGCACTCGGTCTTGACCTTATGCGAGGCAATGAAGTTGTGGTCTCTGGCCTATTCCCTGAACACTTCACTCATAGCAGTTCACCTTCCAGGAAAGGACAATGTCCTAGCAGATGCTCTCAAGCAGGATTTCTCAGGGCCATCATGAATGGTCTCTGGATCCTCAAGTACTGGGGATAGTCTTTGCCAGATGGGCACCCTCAGATAGATCTTTTGCAGCCCCAGACAATCACCAACTTCCACTGTTCTGTTGCAGGCCCCCAGTGTTGGGCTCAGTCCCCCTGGACGCCCTTCTCCTGGATTGGGAAGGGAAGTTTCTTTATGCTTTTCCCCACTTCCCTCTCCTATTCAAGGTGTTAGTAAAAATCAGATCCCAGCCTTGCAGGGTGATTCTGATTGACCCAGATTGGGCCAGGCAGCCCTGGTACCCACTCCTTCTGTCCCTGACAGTCCATCTCCCGTGTCTCCCAGGAATCACAACCTATTAACCTGTGTCCAGGGAGAGTTTGGTATCGAACCTCAAATCCCTCAACCTCAAGGCCTGGCTCTTGAGGTTAGAATTTACTGACCTACACACCTCTCAAGCGTTCTTGAAATCCTAAAGGCTTCTAGGAAGCCTTCCACTAGAGCTACTTATAATTCTAAGTGGAAAGGTTCTCCATTTGGTGTTCTGGGAAACATATTTCCTCAGAATCTGCTGATTTGCCCATTGTTGTTAGATTACATGGTCCATCTTAATTCTTTGGGCCTGAGACCAGCTACCCGAGTTCATTTGGCAGCTGTCTCTGCTTTTGTTTCAGCAGGAAAGCCATCCTCTCTTTCCGCTCACCCTGTATTTTCAAGTTTTTTAAGGGATTACTTCATACTAATCCACCTTTTCAGGATCGGCCCCTGCAACTTAATGTTTGCATTGCCCAGTTAATGCAACCCCCTTTGAACCTCTGTTTTCTGCAGAGCTTAAGTATCTAACTTGGAAAACTGTTTTCCTAGTGGCTATCACTTCTGCTAGATGCATAAGTGAGTTGCAAGCCTTGTCAGTAGAAACTGACTTTATTTCTTTCCACAGGGATAAGGTAGTCCTCAGGACTAACAGGAAGTTTTTGCCTAAGGTGGTTTCAGATTTCCATCTTAACCAATCTATCTCCCTTCCAGTGTTTTTCACTGAACATTCCTCTTCTGGTGAGAGGAGATTGCACAGTTTGGACGTTAAGAGGGCCCTTAGTTACTATATAGAACGTACCAAGGGTCACAGGTTCAAATCCCTCCAACTTTTTCTCACTTATGGTGAGGTTGGGAAAGGGAAACCTGCCACTAAGAGATCAACTGCCAGGTGGATTGTCTCTTATATCCAATTTTGTTATCAGAAACTGGGCAGAGATCCCCCCTCTGGCTTGAGGGCTCATTCTACCAGAGGTACAGCCGCGTCTCTAGCTGCTGCCAGAGACATCCCTATATTGGAGATATGTCAAGCTGCTACTTAGAAAACGGTACACACTTTCACCAAGCATTACTCCCTGGATGTCCAGGCTAGGAGAGATGCTCGGTTTGGCACAGCTGTGCTTCAGAGCCTATTCCCTAAGTAGGTTCTGTCCCTCCTCCATGGAGGTACTGCTGTGTAGTCTGCAATTGTCATAATATAGCAAGACTTCATGTTGTTTGAAGAAAAAATTACTCACCTTAGTAATGTTGTTTCTTCTAATGGAGACTTGCTATATTATGACCTCCCAACCTGCCCCTCTCAGAACTTCTACTTGGGTAGGGGTGGGCAGCCTAGTGTGGGCACTATTTTTACCCCTTTTTATGTGTTTTCACCCCTTCTTGGGGTTTGGGGTGTGGTGTTTTCTATTTTTTCCTTATATTTCTCTCTATTGTTAAATTATACTATTAGTTCTGGTCCCCTGACTTGAGTCTTTGGTGTTGGGACCAGCAATGGGTGTTAACATTTAGGTAGCCAGTTGGCTAGTGTAGGTTACAGCTTCCACACAGACCTTAGAGAGTTTTTGCTCGTAAAGATCTGACAGTTTAGGTTTGAAACTACACAGACAGAGCTTCTCTTTAGAGCTTGTGCTCTAAGTTCCATTCATGGAATGGAGTTAACTCTTTCACCTCCGGGGCAGTTCTAATGGTAGGACAAACTGCAATTGTCATAATATAGCAAGACTCCATTAGAAGAAACAACATTACTAAGGTGAGTAATTTTTTCTTTTGCCTGCCTGAGTCCCAAAGAAGATGCCATGTACTGCTACTCTGCCATGGCATCAATCTTCCTGGAGTCCTTCTCAGGGGGTGTGAAGCCAAGGGAATATTTGTCTTGTCACAGGCAGCAGCCTGCACTACCCCAACATGGCTGCACTGCTGATATAAGAACTCTGTGTCTGAGCCTGAAAGTGTGTACCTCTTGTCCATTCTTTTATCCACAGGAGGTATAGAGTTAGGAGACTAAGATTTTTGTGTTCGTTTCCCAAAAGATTTATGGAGGGGAATAGACAGTCTCCTGGACTCTGGGATATCCATCATCTCTACATAATCAGGCTCTTCTTGATCTTCCACAGCCTCCTCCATAGGAAGCTGGAGGGTTTCAGCCTCTTTCCTGTAAAACATAAAATGGAAAGGGGACTCAGAAAGCCTAGGAGGGGAAACACCTGATGGTCTGTCTGGGGAAGATGTCCAGTTCCACATCCACATCCAGACCTTCACACGCATCATAATCCTCAAATTCTCCTTCCTCTTCAAACTCCGGTTCATAAAATTCTTCAAGGGTATACTCTTGAACCGGGGGAACCAACCGAACCGAACACCTGCCAGAAGGAGCTGGATCAGTCGGAACCGGACAGACCTATTCCACAGTTTGAACCGCCCTGGCTATCTCTTCGGCAGTCGGAAGAAAAAATTACTCACCTTAGTAATGTTGTTTCTTCTAATGGAGTCTTGCTGTATTCTGACAATAGCAGTGAGGTCCAAACTTTGAACTGCCCCGGAGATGAAAGAGTTAACTTTCCATGCCAGGCATGAAACGCTGAGCTCGAGCTCGGTTGAGAGTCTGTCTGTTGCTGTTTGAACTCAAACCGTCAGATCTTTACAAGCTAAACTCACTGAGTGTCCTGTGTGGAAGCTGTAAACCTAAACTAGCCAACTGGCTACTAAATATAATAAAAGATTTTTTGGTCCCAAAACAAAGACTCAAGTCAGAAAACCCAAAAAATGAAATAAACATAACACCCACTCACCCAAAGAAAAGAGGGTGATAATAAAAAAGGTGGGGCACCTCCTGAATGCCAACACTGCTACTGCCCACCCACATCCCAAAAACAAAGGTTCTGAGAAGGGAAGAGAGGGGGGAGGTCAGAATACAGCAAGACTCCATTAGAAGAAACAACATTACTAAGGTGAGTAATTTTTCTTCAAACAACATGAAGTCTTGCTGTATTCTAGACTAATAACGAACACAAACAGTACCTCCATGGAGGAAGGACAGAACCTACTTAGAAAATAGGCTCAGGCTTCTGCTGTCAAACCTTGAATCACTCCTAGCCTGGATATCCACAGAGTAATGCCTGGTAAAAGTGTGAACTGTTTTCCAGGTAGCTGCTTGACATATCTCTAAGATAGGAATATCCCTGGCAGCAGCCAGAGAAGCAGCTGTACCTCTGGTAGAGTGAGCCCTCAGGCCTGAGGGTGGAATCCTACCTAGTTTTTCATAGCAAAATTGAATGCAAGAGACAATCCACCTGGCAATTGGATCTTTTAGTGGCAGGTTTTCCTTTACCAACCTCACCATAAGTGAGGAACAGTTGGAGGGAGTCAAACCTGTGACTCTTGGTACTTTCTATGTAGTAGCTAAGGGCTCTTTTCACATCCAAACTGTGCAACCTCCTCTCACCAGAGGAGGAATGGTCAATGAAGAACACAGGAAGAGACATCGATTGGTTAAGGTGGAAGTCTGAAACCACCTTAGGTAAAAACTTCCTGTTAGTCCTGAGGACCACCTTATCTCTATGGAAAGAGATAAAATCAGGCTCCACTGACAGGGCTTGTAACTCGCTTATGCGCCTGGCAGAAGTGATGGCCACCAAGAAAACAGTTTTCCAAGTCAAGAACTTAAGCTCTGCTGAGGACAAAGGCTCAAAAGGGGGTTGCATAAGCGGAGCAATGCAAACATTAAGGTCACAAGCAGGGGCAGGGTCCCTGAATGGCGGATTGGTATGAAGCAATCCCTTGAAAAACTTGGAGAATACAGGGTGAGCTGAAAGAGAAGAAGGCTTACCTACTGAAAGAAAAGCAGAGACAGCTGCCAGATGCACCCTTAGTGTAGATGGTCTGAGTCCCAAGCTATTCAGATGGACCATGTAGTCAAGGACTGTGGGCAGGCCAGCAGACTCTGGGGAAATATGCTTCCCAGAGCACCATATGGAGAATCTTTTCCATTTGGAATTATAAGTGGTTCTGGTGGAAGGCTTCCTAGAAGCCTTTAGGATATCCATAACACCTTGAGAGAGGTGTAAATCAGCAAACACTAACTCTTCAAGAGCCAGGCCTTGAGATTGAGAGATTTGAGATTCGGGTACCAAACCCTCCCCTGAGCACAGGTTAACAGGTTGTAATTCCTGGGAAGAGACAAGGGAAGGTGGACTGCTAAGGACAACAGGAGAGGGTACCAGGGCTGTCTGGCCCAGTCTGGAGCAATCAGAATCACTTTGCAGGGTTGAGACCTGATTTTGACTAGCACCTTGAACAGGAGAGGGAAGGGGAAAGCATACAGGAACTTCCCTTCCCAATTGAGAACCAGGGCATCCAGGGGGACTGAGCCCAACACTGGGGGCCTGCAGCAAAGAGGGGAGTTGGTGATTGTCTGAGGCTGCAAAAAGATCCATCTGTGGGGCGCCCCATCTGGAGAAGATCACCTCCAAAACCAGGGGATCCAGTGACCACTCGTGATGGCCCCGAGATATCCTGCTGAGGGCATCTGCCAGGATATTGTCCTTGCCTGGGAGGTGTACTGCTGTAAGGGAGGTGTTCAGGGAATAGGCCAGAGAAAAATGAAAATTACGTACCTACCGTAATTCTTGATCTTCTTGGACGAGTCTCCACCACTCATTCACACTAGTGGGATTAGCGCCGGAGGCACTAGGACCCATCGAGACAAACTTTTGTTGGAGGTCGGCGTGAGAGATGGCGCGCGAGGCAGCGGCGACGAGACACGGCGCACGCGAGCAGCGGCTTTCGGCGGTAATGACTATCTCGCGCCGACCCTCCAACCGCCTCAGTACCTTTCTTACCAAGGAGGTGCAGCACAACTAACGTAAAGAGTAAACCTAACATTAAAACACGGACATAAGATAGTCCGTACGACCCGTGTAAGAAGGGTCAGCAAGAAGTCCTCATGGCCTAAAGATTTGAGGAGTGAAGACCATCACAGCGGTGAGCTCGGGGATGGAGGATGGGCGTGTGAATGAGTGGTGGAGACTCCTCCAAGAAGATCAAGAATTACAGTGAGTACGTAATTTTCATATCTTCCTGGACATAAGTCTCCACCACTCATTCACTAATGAGAAGTACCAAGCTGATAATCCCCAAAAGGGCTAGCAGTAGAGCCAGAGCTCACGCGTCTAAGATAGAAGCCCATTAAGGATAGTTCTGCCGAATGCGGAATGTCGCCTGGCATGAACATCCAGTGCATAGTGCTTAACGAAGGTATGCACTGAGCTCCAGGTGGAGGCGTTGCAGATATCTGTAATTGGAACATTGCGAATTTCCGCTAGGGAGCCGGAACCGCCCTAGTAGAGTGAGCGTACACTCTACCTTCTAATTTAACTTGAGCCATGGAATAGCAATGTTGAAGGCATGCACTAACCATGATGAGATGCATCTGATAGCGACAGGTTGACCCAGCCGGGTGTCGCTGAAAGAAACAAAGAGTTGCTGAGTCTTGCAACATCCTTGGTTCTATCTAAATAGAACCGAAGCTCTCTTAACATCCAAGGAATGAAGAGCTGTCCCCTTCATTTTGGAAATTAGCTAAGTAAGTGGGAAGTACCAGAGGTTGGTTTAGATGGAATTCGGCACAACCTTGGGAAGAAATTTAGGATGAGTCACGGAGAACTACCTTGTCTTTATGGAATACAGTATCACGGAGGGTCCGTAACCAGGGCATGTATCTCAGAGACCCTGCTGGGAGTAATGGCCACCAGGAAGCAGTCTTCCAGGTAAGAAATTTCAGCTCACAGGTAGCTAGGGGTTCGAAAGGCTTCGAGTGAGCATGTCCAGCACCAGGTTAATGTCCCAGGCTGCAACTGGACGCTTAACAGGGGTCTGGTATGAAGAATCCCCTTAAGAAATCTCTTCACCATAGGTAACTGAGCCAGATTCAAGGACGAAACGGCTCATGGAACGCTGAGATGGCACTAAGGTGAACTTTAACTGTGGAGTACTGAAGACCTGAGTTAGATAGGTCCAAAAGATACTCCAGAACCTTGTCAGGAGGACAGGAAAGGGATTCCAGAGGACTTTGCACACCAGAGAGAAAACGCTTCCATTTGGACGATGTACGCTTTCCGGGTGGCTGGCTTCAAGCAGCCAGAAGGATGTCCGAGACTCCAGAGAGAGACGTTGAACCGATTCACTTCTATCTCTTCAGGAGCCAAGCATGAAGGTGAAGTGATTTCAGGTTGGGATGGACCAACGAACCCTGGGTCAAAAGATTGATTTGCAAGGGAAGTGGTCTCGGGAGGCTGCCAACATACTGTTGAGTAGAGGAAACCACAGTTGCCGAGGCCAGGAGGGAGCAATGAGAATCATCTTGGTCCCCTGAGACTGAATGTGAGGAGTACTCTCTGGATCAGAGAAAGCGGTGGAAAGGCGTAAAGAAAGCATTTTGTCCACATGAGCCTGAACGCATCCTGACAGAAAATGCCAGGCCCTGGATTTCTGGAGCAGAAGAGAGGCAGTTTTCGTTGGTGGGGATGCAAAAGGTCCAGGTCTGGAGTTCCCACTCTTTGAACAGGGACCGAGCTACGGCTGGGTCGAGACCACTGTGAGGTCTGCCTCCATTCTGCTGAGGTGATCTGCTAGGGTTGTTTTGTATACCTGGCAGATAAACCGCTTGAATCAGAGACTTGTGCTCCAAGCACCACTCCACACCCTCATTGCTTCCCTGCAAGGGGATAAGAATGAGCACCGCCTTGCTTGTTGATGTAATACATCACAGCTTTGTTGTCCGTTTGAAGGAGAATGTTCTTGTGACAAAGGACATCCTTCAGAGCTCGGATTATAGAGGGACCGCTCATCTCCAGGACATTTATGTGGAGATGAGTTTTGAACTGAGTCCATACACCTTGAGTGTGGAGGGAGAGACAGTGAGCTCCCCATCCCATTAGCGATCGTCTGTGGTGATGGAGATCTGATGATCGGAAGAGCAAAGGGAATCCTTCCAGGAGATTGCTCTCTTGAGACCACCAGGTGAGAGACCTTCGAAGGGGCTGCGTCACCCTGATGGGATAAGACTGGGGTGAGAGGTCGGAGACCACTGAGTGGAGAGCATCCATTGGGTGGTTCTCATGTGCAACGGGGCCAGGGGTACAGTGAACACCGAGGGACGCCATGAGACCCAACATCGTTGCATCGAGAGAGCTGTAACTGATTGGTTCTCCCGATGTAACGGGCCATCCGAAGGATGTCGAGTCTTCTGTCCTCTGGAAGGAAAGCCCCCGGAAGAGGTGTCTAGAAGCGTCCCAAAGAAAAGGAGCCTCTGGGAGGGCCTGCAGTTGAGATTTTTCAAATTCAGCAGAACTCCCATGGACATGAAGATGAGAAGTGCGTTGCACGGCTTCCAAAGTCCCTAACTGGAAGGCTTGCAAAAAGCATCGTCCAGGAAGGGAAACTACTGAGTCCGCCTTTCCTGAGATGCGCTGATAAAACACATTCAACACTTTGTAAAACTCACGGTGCCGAGGATAGCCCAAAGGCAGGACTCTGAACTGATAATGTTGACCAAAAGCTACAAACCTGAGGAACTTGCGGTGGGTGGTGGGCGAGGATATGCTGGTAAGCATCCTGCATATCAGAGAGGCCAACCAGTACGTGCTGATACAGCAAGGGTAACAGGGTACCTAGAAATCATTTTGAATTTCTCCCTGGGGAGGAATTTGTTCAACTTTCAGAGGTCTAGGATGGGCAGCATCCCCAGATTTCTTTGGAACCAGAAAGTAATGGGAGTAGAACCCTGTGTTCACATGAATGGAGGCACCTAGTTCTATTGCCCTGTTGTTCAGAGGCCACGGATCTCGGCGGTGAGGAGGTCTGACTGAGAGGCTGACAACCTGGGTTGTTCGTCTGGGAGGACAATCAGCGGGGTTTCAAGAAATTGAGGAGAATAACCCTCATGAATTATCCGAAGAGACCATTTGTCCAGTTATGGACTTCACTGGTTGTAGAAGTACATCAGGCGACCTCCCACCGGGGGAGAAAGTTCCACCTCGGGCAGTGTGGATGGAACTTGGGCCAACAACTCATAAGGTGGTGCTGTGGGCTTTAGGCCCCTGCGCTTTCTGCTGCATCTTCTTTTGAGGTTGGGCAGGTTGGCTTTTATGGAAGCTTCCCCTGCCTCTGCCTCGAAAGGACTGACGACTATGAAACTGATGTCTGTTCACATGCCCATGAGGAGGCAGGACGGAGGTCTGGCCAATTTAATGGCGATCTAGTCTTCTGAGTGGCCTCTAAGGCTTGCTCCACCTGAGGCCAAAAGATAGAGCCATCAAAAGCAGCGCCATTACCTGCTGCTGAGCATCATTCGTGAAGCCAGAAGTACGCAGCCAGGAATGGCAATCAGTACAAATCCCGCGGCTGCTGAGCGAGAAGCAGTGTCGAAAGCGTCCATGGCGGCTTTGACTTATTGGTTATTGGACTCAATACCTCTAATAACGGTCAGAAGAAGCTCTGACTTGGAGTCCGAATCTGGAAGAGCTTCAACCATTCTTTTCATAGAGTGCCACAGGATATACTCATACTGAGAAAATAGCCTTGATAACTGTCGCAATACTTAGAGTGGAGGAGCAAAGACTCTCTTACCTAATGTATCAATCTTACGAGACTCTTTGTTAATAGGTCGAGCTGTAGTAGTTTGAGGAAGAACGACTTTGTCATTCTCTGCCAGGACTACAATAGGATCCAAAAGGCTTGGGATGCCAAAATAGACGATCCTTGGGAGCTGAATACTTCTTATCAATGGATTTAGCCACTGAGGGAATAAGAGCAGGATTATTCCATACCATTTGAGACAGCGTCTCGAAGGAAAACTGGATCGGAGGAGTCAAATCCGTGGGATCTCCAAAGCATGAAGGTACTGGAGTCTTAATATCTTCCAGGATCGGTGTCTGTAGTCTGGAGAGAAAGAGTGGATCTCAGGTTCTTCAACAGAGGCTTAAAGGACAGGTCCTCGACCACAGGCTCTGTAGCAAAGAAAGATCCTGTTTCCTCCACTTCATCACCCAAACCAAGGTCTGGGTCAGGCTCAACATCATCTCCTGATGGTCCAGGAAGGACTGTTTGGACAGGAAGGAGTGAAAATTAGGAGAGGAGAAATAGCAGAAAAACAAGGAGGTCCCGAGGGCCCCAGGCGAGGCAAGCAAAACAGGCTGAAGGCGGCACCAAGGAGGCGCATGGGCGCCCGAAGAGCCTGTGACTCATAGCAGCTACGCAAGAGCCCCAGTGGCACCAGAGCAGCGCCCATAAACAACACAGCAGACGGCGCCCTCAAAGCAGCCAGGCGCGTGAGCAGCGGCACCCGACCAGCCGGCGCCGCCGAATCCCGGCCAGCTGCGAGACCCGCAGCAGGCCCGCGGGCAGCGCCGCAAAACAGCGGCACCAGCTGACGCCCGACAAGCCAACAGACCCTGCGGAGGCACCGGAAAAACCCAGGAACCTGGAAAGCAAGAAGGAAAAAAACCAGGAGATAAGGGCATCGGTGTGGCCCCCTGCGCCGCAGCCATGTGAGGGGGGGAAACACCTAAGCACGGAGTCGCTGGCACCGAAGAAGGTGCCACGCAACTAGGAAGGTCCAACCGCCCTACCTGATCGCCGGAGGGGCCCGAGGGCTCCGAGGCAACCGAGCCAGGCAGAAGAACCAACCTCCGAGTCCATCGCTCCATAAGAGCGGCCCACTGATGAAACTGCTCATCTGGAGCCCTACCTATAGGCGGGAGGGAGCTCCGATGTCGAGGGCAGCGGTGCGGTGGCGACTCCGAAGAAGAGACCAGCAACTGGCAGAAGTAACCGACGCGTCGGCGCGAACATACAGAGGCGACCTCGGTGATGCCTTTTCTTTTGACCTGTGGGCGAAGAAGAGCTCGAGGCCAACGGTGCCGAGAATGCGACCATTTTATTTTATGCGGCGGGGGACCGCCCATCCCCGAGCATCGGACTGACCGTTGTCGGAACCCGCTGAGGAGAAGAGGCTGACGGACCCACCCGGCTGACTGAACAGCTTTCATACGAAAGTCTCCTACCCGTCACCTGACCTGCTCCGATGGCTCGACTCCGTCCCAGTAGGCGAGACTTCTTCAAGTAAGTTAAAATATTAGAAAAATTTTACGAAAATAGAATAAAATTAAGCGATACTACTATCGTGATAATGTTACAAAAAAACAAACTGAAAACTATGCGCTAGTTTGAAGTTTGACTCCCGACAGGTGAGTGGCGTCGTAACTGAAGTGCACTTCGGCAGCGGGGAAAAAAGGAACTGAGGCGGTTGGAGGTCGGCGCCGAGATAGTCGATTACCGCCGAGCAGCTGCTCGCGGGCCAGTGTCTCAGGCGCCTGCCTCTCGCGCCGACCCTCCAGCAAAAAGTTTGCTCCCGATGGGTCCTAGTGCCTCCGGCGCTAATCCCACTAGTGTGAATGAGTGGTGGAGACTTATGTCCAGGAAGATCAACTTCATTGCTTCTCTGCACAAGGCCATAGACCGAGTGCCCCCTTGCTTGTTGATATACTACATTGTGGTGGTATTGTCTGCCCTGATCTGAACTACTTTGTTCTGAACAGACTTGGAAAAAGCTTGAAGTGCTAGACACACTGCTCTGAGTTCCAAAAGACTGATGTGAAGCAGAGATTCCTGAGGAGACCACAACCCCTGGGTGGTCAGGTCTCCCAAGTGGGACCCCCAACCCAAGAGGGAGGCATCTGTAGTAAGGATTAAAGAGTGAGACTGAGTGACAAAAGTAACTCCCTGTCTTAGATTGTCCCGATCCTGCAATCACTGCAAAGCCTGGATCAGGGTTCGAGTCACTGGGATCAGTTTGGTCAGAGGGTCCTTTTTCTGCGACCAAAACGCTCTCAAGTGGAACTGAATGTCCCTCATCTGAAATCTTGCTCCCTGCACCACTGCTGTAGAAGCAGCCATGTGCCCCAGGAGCTGCAGAAAATGCCTTGCTGGTCGAGACACCTGTAGGGTGAATGAAGAGGCCAGTGTGATAAGGGTCCTTGCCCTGTCCAGGGGAAGGAAGGCTCTTGCCTTTTCTGTATCTAGCTCCGTGCCTATGAAGGTGAGGAGCTGAACAGGATCTAGAACTGACTTTGACAGATTCAGAAGGAAACCTAGAGAAGTGAGCAGTTGCTGAGTTATCTGCAGGTGCGGCTTGACTTGGTCTGGGTACTGGCCTACTATGAGCCAGTCGTCCAGGTACGAGAAGATGGAAATCCTTTTCCTTCTCAAGAAAGCAACTACTACTGAAAGGCATTTTGTGAACACCCTTGGAGCAGAGGTTAGGCCGAAGGGCATTGCTCTGAATTGGTAATAGCCTGAGGGCAGCTCGAACCTGAGGTATTTTCGATGGGAGCTTCTGATGAGAATATGGAAATAGGCATCCTTGAGGTCCAGGGAGACTAGCCAGTCCCCTGGCCTTAGAGAGGGTAGAATTACTCCCAGAGTCACCATTTTAAACTTTGGCTTTAAAAGGTGCTTGTTTAAATATCTGAGATCCAGGATGGGCCGCCATTCTCCTGTCTTTTTAGGGGTGAGGAAGTACCTGGAGTACAATCCTTTCCCCTTGTGTAGGGGTGGAACCCTTTCTACAGCTCTGACAGCCAAGAGGGAAGAGACCTCTACCTCTAGGGCAAGTGCCTCTGAAGGATTTGCAGGTGGAAAGGATCTGGTTCTCATCTTTGGAAATTTTTTGAAGCTGAGAACCAGTCCCTGGCTTACTACTTCCAGGACCCATTTGTCTGATGTTAAAGACTTCCAGTCCCGGACAAAGTAAGCCAGCCTGCCCCCTACAGGTGGTGGAGAATCGGCCCTGGCAAACCCATCAGGGTGCCTGTCTGGCAGGGGGTTTAGGCTGAGGGGTGGAAGCAGGCCTGCTTGTACCCCTTCTGCCTCTCCCCTCTAAAGAACCCCCTCTGAGCCTAGACAGAAGAGGAGGACTGGGCTTGGTAGAAAGGCCTATGAAAAGGCCTGCCCCTGCCCCTGGGATGCTGCCTCTGAGGAGTGGCTTGCCTTTCCTTGGCCTGAGCACTCCTACAGGTGGTCCTGTATTCATCCATTTTCTTCATGTAGTTCTCTGTTTGCTCCCCAAACAGAGAATTACCCACAACAGGAAATTCCATGGCCTTAGTCTGGGTATCCTGAGACAGGCTAGTACATCTGAGCCAAGCCATCCTACTAAGGGCCACAGATGTAGCCATGACTCTACATGAAACATCACTGGAGTCCACTGCAGCATGGAATTGCACCTTGGATGCCTCAATACCATCAGCAGCCACCTGCTCCAGCTCCTTGGCAAGCTGGCCAGGGACCTGTTTAGCTAAAGCCATCTGCACTACCCCAACATGGCTGCATTGCTGGGTAAGGAACTCCATATCTGAGCCTGACAAAGTATACCTCTTGTCCATTCTTTTATCCACAGGAGGTATAGAATTAGGAGTCTTTAAAATCTTAAATGTCTGTTTCCCAAAAGACTTGTGTAGGGGAATAGACAGCCTCCTGGACTCTGGGATATCCATCATTTCCACATAGTCAGGCTCCTCCTGGTCATCCACAGCTTCTTCCATAGGAAGCTGAAGGGTTTCGGCCACTTTCTTGTAAAACATGAAATGGGAGGGGGACTCAGAAAGCCTAGGAGGAGACACTCCTGAAGGTCTGTCTGGGGAGATGTCCGGGTCAATGGGCACATCCAGACTTTCATAATCACATTCACTTTCCTCATACTCTCCTTCCTCCTCCTCCGGTTCCTAAAATTCCTCCAAATCATAATCCGGAACCAGTGGAACCGGCCGAACCGGGCGCCTTCCTGAAGGTGCCGGTTCGGTCGGAACCGGGGATAGTGACTGAACAATTTTTATCGCTTTGGCTATTTCATCAGCGGTTGGAGAAGAAACTTTTGGATCCACACCAGCTGATTTATCCCTTCTTGTTCTCTTAACCGGAACAGACTCCTCAGAATCGGTTCTCCTTTTGCCCGAAGAAGTTTCGCCCTGGTCAGAGGGCACTCCTTCTGGTTCGGTTTGAACCGAACCGGGCTGGCCATCCGGGTCAGCGGACTTTTTGGCCTCCCTTTCCCTGAGCCTACCAACTCTCTTTTCTAGGGTAGCTGCAGGAAAATTTTTACAAATCTGGCAGTCTGAATCAAGGTGGTCAAACCCCAGACAATAAACACAGGTGGTGTGGGGGTCAGCCTTAGCAAAGACTTCCCCACACACACTACAGTGTTGAAACCCAGTGGGCCCGGTTTTTCTTTTGGGTTTCCATGGTGCCAGTCCTAACAAAACTTACCCTTTTAATGGCAATCCGCCAGGCAAGACACTCTTATTGGTTCCTGACCGTGTTACGGGTCGTGGAAAACAACGTAGTAAAAATCCGTTGTTTTAGAACTGATAAGAACCAGTAACCACACTCTAAAAGTAGAAGTAAAGATTTTTAAACAACCTGATCGGTTCAAACCAAACCGATGAAACGTTTACAAGTTCCACACAGAATAGAAAAACAATATAAACCTATCTAGTACTCACAAATAGCACAGACAGAGACTGAACCGACAGGTTGCGGTTTAAATTCGGTTGAAAACCGAGAAAAACGGTACTTTAACCGACAAACTGAACCGAGCAAAGGAGAAATCTCCGGAGCGACTGTTCAGTGAGGCGGAGTAAATAATCTGATGGTTTGAGTTCAAACAGCAACAGACAGAGTCTCAACCGAGCTTGAGCTCAGCATTCCATGCCTGGCATGGAAAGTTAACTCTTTCATCTCTGGGGCAGTTCGAAGGTTGGACCTCACTGCTATTGTCAGAATACAGCAAGACTTCATGTTGTTTGAACATGAATCTCTGGATCTGAAACAGTCTATTTATCTTTGCGCTTTCTTTTTGTCAGAACCGATCCCTCAGAATGAGCTCTCCTTTTGCCGGAGAAGTATCGCCCTGGTCAGAGGGCACTCCTTCTGGTTTGGTCAAAACCGAACCGGGCTTGCCATCCGGGTCAGCGAACTTCTCCGCCTTTTTCCTCAGTCTACCTAATCTCTTCTCAAGGGTAGATTTGGGAAAATGCTTACATATTTGGCAGTTTGAATCGAGGTGGTCAAAACCAAAACAATAAACATAGGTGGTGTGGGGATCGGCCTTGGCAAAGACCTCCCCACACTCACTGCAGTATTGAAACCCAGTGGGCCTGTTTTTTTCCTTGGGTTTCTCAGACATGGACAACCTAACCAAACTTACCCCTCTTTCAGCAGCCGCCAGGCAAGACTCCCTTATCGGTTCCTAACCGTGTCACGGGTATTGGAAAAAAACTGTTACAACACGTTGTTTTTTTTTTGGGTTTTTTTTAGAACCGATAAGAACCGGTAACCACACACTAAATATAGCAAAATTCACAATCAAATGGTCGGTTCAGCTGAACCTACCGCACTTTTACAAGTTCCACACAGAAAATATAGAACAATTCCTATCTAGTACTCAGGCACCACAGACAGAGGCTGAACCGACTATGCGGATACTTTTTTTCGGTTTAAACTGACAAAAAAACGGAAAACTTTAGCTGACTTCGAACCGAGCTGAAGGAGAAATCTCCAGAGCGACCGTTCAGTGAGGCAGAGTAAAGAATCTGACGGTTTGAGCTCAAAACACTCAAGACAGAGACTTCAACCGAGCTCGAGCTCAGCGTTCCATGCCCTGCATGGAAAGTTAACCCTTAATTCTCCGGGGCAGTTCAAAGGTTGGGAATCACTGCAATTGTCAGAATACAGCAAGACTTCATGTTGTTTGAACCAGTGCGCCGGAACTGAAGGTGTGAATATCTGAGAAGCTACCTCAGAAAAAAGACCTACTTGACCTTCGGTCAAGAAGGAGTCTATCGCATGTTAAGGTAAAGCAAGCAAGGAAGTAGGAACCTGATTTCTTACTCGGTTGAGAGTCACTTCTGTTGCTGCGAGGCTCTGCTCAAGAGAAGAAAGCCTGATAAAAAGAAAGAGTAATTAACAGACTAGGCAGTTGCCTAGGTCTAGAAAATGTCTCTGAAAGAGAGAAATCTCTCTTGGAGAAAGAGATGACCCATACCATCGCTGGATCGGACTCCCCCTAGGGAAAAAAGGAGTCAGGTACTCTTTACCGTACTCTGGAGACGAGCGCCTCAAGGGCTGAGGCAGAACCTGACCAGATCCAAAAAAGGGGGGTATCGGGTAATTTCGGCTAGGCCCTGCGCTGTGATTAAATTTTTTTTTTTTTTTTTTTTTTTATAGTCCAAGCCTAAAAAGACTTTCAGGCTGCAATTTCGCAAGGATTGTCTTGATACAAAATGATGAAGATGTTCTCCATCTGAGTGCAGAAGGAGCTTGAGTGTCCATACTGAAATCACAACTGAACTAATAATCATAGCTGGAGAGATGCTAACCACCTGTGCCGAAGGAGCCACCGAAGGGGCAATATCACAAGGGGGCCATATACATTTATCAAAGGGGCTGAAGAGCCTGAGCAGCTCCAGACCATTAAATTAGAATGTTCCACAGAGTGTAAATGTCTTGACTGAAAAAGTCTAGATGCAGAAGCGTATGGTCCATGGACACAGTCTTAAATACTATAGTGGACCCCATTACTGAGGAACTACTGAAAAGATCTTCCATCACGGACTCTGATGATAGAGAGGACGTGCCCTTCAGTACATAAAATGAGTTGTCCACTGTATTACTGACCAGAAGGACAGGGAAAGACCCATTTAGATGCACTTGTACCCCAGAAGGGCCTCTAAGGGAGGTCTAGGTCAGAGCCACTAGAGACTCCACCATTAGGAAGGATGTCGAGGAGCTTGGTACCACGTACGGAGCTGAGAAAGTGCTGAGCAGAATGAGAGATTCCGCATGCAGAGCAGTACAGCAGCGTTCCATCAGCAGAAAACCACTGGATGACACAAGATCCCACAAGGACCGCCACTCACTAAGATGTGTGGAAAAATAATCTGCAGAACAGGACTTCATTTTGCGGAAAACATCCCGTCACAAGTTCTGTGGAGAAGAAGTCCGAAAAGGAAAAATGTGTCACTAGTTCTGCCAGACAGCACCCACTAGCACCCCTTGGCACCAACATCACTCTTGGCACAGGAGGGCACCAAGCAGTGCCTATGCCAACCTGAGTGATACCTGAGAGCACCTGCGGCAGTAACGGCAGGCACCCCTGGCACCCATGCAGCAATGGCACCCGAGGGCACCCTTGACACCCATGGTACCATGGTACCCATGACACCCATGTCAAGAATGGCACTGAGGGCACCAGTTGCCACCCACCGCACCCATGGGTGCCCTGGCGCCACCCATGGGTGCTCGGCGCCATCTAGACACCCACGGCATCATTGGTGGTGCCGAAAACCAACGGCAGCAACAACAGCACCCACAGCACCACACACAGCAATGGCGCCGAGTAACAGCGCCATAGATGGCGCTGGCCCATGGCGCCGACCAAGGCCCCGAGACACGGTGCCGACCATGGCACCGAGCCACAGCGCCAATGGAAATACCAATGGAAATCCTGAAAGAAGGGGAGAAGGAAAAGGGTGGTGCCCGTGCCGGCCCCTGCATGGAAAAGGGAGAGGGGGGTAGGCACAAGGGGTCGACACGATGGCAAAGGCACCAAGAGGGCACCTCGCCTATCATGATCCAATTGACCCAGATCCGGTCCAACGGCCCCGAGGCCCCAGAATCAGGAACAGAGCCAGGAGAACCAGAAAAGTCAAACCCCCTGCTCCACAGGAGCAGCCCAGAGGTGAAACTGCCCACCGGAGCTCCAACGAGGACAGAGATGGAGTTCAGAGTTGAGAATGCATCCGTTAGGAGTGGGGCCTAGGGGAACCCACCAAAGTTGGTTTTGGCCCATCGCCCCTCCTGACGAACAATCCTCGTGCAGACGTACCAATGGGCAACCTCGAGTGGCACCGATTCTTCTTCCCCTAACGAGGAAGAAGAGCTCGAGGTTAAGCAGAGCCGGATCCCCGGAACCGCTAGATTTGTGCTTCGGTGGACTGCCCCCCCCCCGAGCATAGAACTGTCCATAGTCGGACCCCCCGTTAATTATGGGCCGCGGACCAGACACAGCTCCTCTGCCATAAAAACTTTCAAACGAAGTCCTCCTACCGTCACCGCTACCGTCTAAGGACGACTCAGTTGATGGCAGTAAAGAATTTCTTTTTCTTCTTCTTCATAATTTTTTTTTCTTGTTCATAAAATAAGAAAGTATTACTTAAAATATTAAACGCTAAAAGCTGCTGTCGTATAGACGAAAACTTAGATTCTGGCAGATGAGCGACGTCGACATCCAAGCGCACTCGGTGGGAGAAAAGGAACTGAGGAGGTTGGAGGGTCGACGCAAAGATAGCCTACACAAGCGCGAGCTAGTCTCATGGTGCTACGCATGCATGGTCCTATCTCGGTGCTGACCCTTCTGAAAATGTTAGGCTCCCGCTTGGTCCTAGCGCCTCCGGCACTATCCCACTACTGTGAATGAGTGATAGAGACTTAGTCCAGAAAGATCTGCATATTCTAGTTCCTCAAGAGCCAAGCTTTGAGCCTGAGGAAGCTGAGGTTGGGGTACCAGATCCTCCCCTGGGAGGAGGACAGAAGATTGTACTTTCTGGGGAAGCAAATAGGGGATGCCACCAGCAGAGACATTAACAGAGGGTACCAAGGTTGTCTGGCCCAGTCTGGTGCAATCAGAATCACTGTGCAGGGCTGAGTCCTGATCTTTATCAGTACTCTGAAGAGAAGGGGAAATGGAGGAAACGCATACAGGAACCTGTTACCCCACTCCAGCACTAGAGCATCCAGTGATACAGATCCCAAGACTGGGGGCCTGCAGCAAAACTGGGGAAGCTGATTGTCTGGGGCTACAAAGAGATCTCTGGAATCATTGAAAGATACAGAGCTGAATGGACTTACGTCCTATATGCTCGCCACTATCATCTAATTTCTAATCTGATACATATTCCTATCCCACTTGGATTTAAACTCAGCAATAGATTGACTGGTTACAACCTCCAATGGCAATGCATTCCAAGCATGCACCACCCTTTGGTTAAACCACCATGTAGTTCTCACTTTATTACATTTAGGTGCTGTTAACTGCATTGGGTGGGACCTAGTTTTGTACATACAGCTATTAAATTTTAGCCCCGTAACATCCCACAAGTCATCATTTTGCCAAGCGCTATACACCAAGCACATGTCCCCTCGCTTTCTACGTTCCTCCAAGGAGTACATGTTCAATTCCCTCAATCTAGTCCCATAGTTCTTTCCTGTCATACCACAAACAACTCGTGTTGCTCTCCTCTGCACCCTCTCCAACAGGACAATATCCTGTTTTTTTCAAAGGTGACCACACCTGTGCTCCATATTCCATAATGGGCCTCACCAAGGATACATACAGGGGCAAAACAACCTCCCTACTTCTAGATGATATGTGCCTCAATATGCAATTCAGGATTCTGTTTCCTTTCTGGGCTATATTCTGACAATGAGATGAGAATGTCACATTACTAGAAACTGTTATACCCAAATCTCTTTCCTCATATGTTATTTTGAGTGGTCTATTTCCTAATTTATAAGGTAGTTTAGGATTCCTATTATCCAAACGCATAATGAAGCATTTATCTAGGTTCAATGCCAATTTGAATTTGTTAGACTATGTAGCTATATCATCTATTACATTCTGTAAGTTTGAAGTGTTTAATCCAAATATTTACTTCTGCTCCAACCCTACAATCATCGGCAAACTTTTGCAACCATACAGATTTTTGTTTTATTTGAAGTGCTGATACATAAAGATTGAAGAGACAGGGGCCCAAGACTGATCCCTGGGGCACCCCACTAGTCACTCCCAAACTATCGGACAATTCCCCTCTAATACTCATGCGCTGACTCCGATCATGTAACCAATTTTGAACCCAAACTATTATATAAGGATTTATATTCAGATTACTCATTTGCTGTATTAAATCATAGTGAGGTAATCTGTCAAACGCCTTAGAGAAATCGAGAAACAGCACATCAACAGGGATACCCTTGTCCAATCTATCAATAACTAGATTGTAAAAGGCCAACATATTCATCTGGCATGACCTACCCTTTACAAAGCCGTGCTGGAATTTATGTGTAAGATGATTTATTTCTAGATGTTCTTGTATTTTATCCTTTAGCACCCCTTCCAGGATCTTTGAGGGTATGGCAGTAAGGCTAATAGGTCTATAATTAGCTGGATCCGTCTTATTCCCCTTCTTATAGATTGGGACCACAACTGCTGATCTCCAGCATTCAGGTACCTCACCGGTATTTAGGGACTGCTGAAAAATGTATGTCGTCAAAGGGGAGGCTATTTTCTCAGCTAATTCCCTAAGTACTCTTGGATGAAGTCCATCAGGACCGGGAGATTCTGTAGGGTCCAATTTAGCTAGTCGTTCTTTAATTTCTGTACAGGCTATTATTATTTTTTCATTTAGGTCAGGAATGGATCTTTTAGCATGGTATGCAGGTTTATCATTTGAAAAAACAGTTGAAAAATAATTATTTGCTATATCTGCCATTTCTTTGTTGTCAGATGTGGTATCACCATTTAATTTTCCTAATGGGCCTATAGTATTTGAATTTCTTTTTATATTCCTAATATATGCATACAAGGCCTTTGAATTTCCCTCTACTCTACTAACCAAGCTTGATTCATAATCAATTTTGGCCCTCTTAATATGTTTTTTTATTTGATTTGTTAATTGTCTATATTGATTTCTAGTTATATATGATCTATTTGTGTTCCACTGTTTGTAAAGTTTATGTTTTTTGTTAATTAGTGATCTAATTTTGCGAGTCCACCACTGTATTTTATTCTTTCTCCCAGTATACTTTTATTTTATGGGAATATTTTCCAATTCTTGCTGTTTTATTTTTGTGTAAAAAATATCCCAAATTTCATTCAGGGGTCTATCACCGAACTCATTTCTCCACTCCCATTTTGAGAGATTTATATTCATTTTAATAAAATTCGCTTTCGTGAAATCATAATTAGTGGTTTTACCCATATGGATTAATACTGGTTCAGCCAATTTAAATTCCACCATAAAGTGGTCACTTGTTCCTAGAGCAACAGAGGTCTTACACTCACACAGGGCATCACCCATATTTGTCAAAACTACATCCAGTATGTGTTCTCCCCTAGTTGGCTCTTCCACATGCTGGACTAAGCTTATTTGATCACACACAATTTTAAACTCCTTCTCAAAAGGTGTTTCCGCTTAAGATCTTCCCCAATCTATTCCTGGTAGGTTTAGATCACCTAAAATTAATATCCTATCTGATGGATCTAAAGTCAACATATGGTCTAACAAGCTCGTATTATATTGTGAGGTGGATGATGGAGCTCTGTAAATCAAACCTAAAATAATTTTGGAGCTTGTATTGGTAGTAATTTAATCCATACTTGATCCTCCATATCCAAGGATGGTACCATTAATTCTGATGTTATGCCATCTATTTATATACAAGGCCACTCCTCCCCCTTTCCTGAATGCTCTTGATCTCCTATATAACGTGTAAACCTCAATATCCTGACCCCAATTATCATTAACATCCCACCATGTTTCCGTCACAGCAGCTATATGCATGTTGTTGGTTACCAAAAAATCTCTAAATTCCCCCATTTTATTTTTTAAGCTTCTAGCATTTACTAACAAGCAATTCCAAAACTTGGATTTATTTGATTTATTTTCCATGTTTTTGCTTCTTTGTGAATTTGTGCTGACAAAGCTCCCATCCCCCCTTTCATTTAGTTTAAATTAATTTTTGTAGTTTCTTTGAATCTCTTAGCTAAATAACGGGTCCCCGCCCTCTCCAGATGCAGTCCATCATACTTAAACAGGCTTGGATTGTTAAATACTAATGAATTGTCCAAAAATTCAGCCCCTTCTTTCCTGCACAATTCTCTTAGCCATCTGTTTAACGTATTTATTTTGGAAGTTTTGGCTGAGTGAAAACCGAACACCAGTAGTATGCTTGATATTATTACGGAACCCCCTTTTTGCTTAATTTTCCATTAGATTTTCTGAAAATCCAAAAAAATATCCTGTAAATTGCGAATTGGAATATCATTTATTCCTACGTGCAATAACACCAGAGGATCTGTAGTATTTTCCATAAGCCCATCCAAAAGTATAATTATATCCTGAATCTTAACTCCTGGCAACATGCTCACCGTGGTGAGATCATTACGTCCTTTGCATAGCATGGTATCCAAACCCCTTATCAAGGAATCTCCTATAATCAACAAATCACTATTTAATGCCTTTGTTTCACTCTTTTCCTGGTTTAATGTCTGTATATTTGAAACATAGAGATCATCAGTAATAGATTTTACAGAATCCACAGTTTGTAAGGGTGAAAACCTGTTTTGTAATATAATAGGTGCACTATTATAGATTTGACCCCCTCTTTTCTTGGTTTTAACTTTAGATACATTTGCCCATCCTTCTGTTTCCTGTTCTGGTTCTAAGTATGTTTTTGGCTGAACTACACCATAAGTAGAATCACTTTCCTGTGCTTTGTCACTTATTTTAGATACCATAGAATCTATGAATGTTTCCAGGCTTACAATTTCCTCATTCTCAGATTTAGTTCCCAATAAACGTGTAATTTCCTCTTTCAGCATTTCCACCTGTTTACACTTATCACATATAAATATATTGATTTGTATCCCTTCAGTGTACATATGACACTCAGCACACCTTTTAAATTGGCCTTCCAAATCTTTAAACGGTTTTAGTGAATAAAATATCCACTTACGAGCAGAATGTGTATCCCAGCGCCCAGCTGCCCCAGCGGACACAGCTGCCCCAGCGGACACAGCAGACACAGCAGACACAGCAGACACAGCAGACACAGCAGGCAGCACAGCGCACAGGACGCTGCCTCTGCTCACGCGAGCCCTCTCGCAGGCTCGGGCCTCTGTGCCTGCCAGCTACTTTTGTACCGTGTAAATCCCGGCAGCAATGACGTGCTCCCTGGCAAGAAAAGAACTCTGCCTCCTGCTGGGTTGGTAATTAAGTTTTAAAAGCACACACAAGCCCCACTCATTCGTAGGGTCTTGTGGTGACAGAAAGCCCCAACCAAATGAATAAGTCTCTTAAAAGAAACGTTTTTACATCTAATACATATAGCCCAAGCTTAGAACTGCTGTGCACTGAAGACTCCTTATATCACACTGTTTATCTCTCTCCCCGCTCGCTACAGAGGGCTTCTGTACTGTGTAAATCCCGCAAGTAATGACGTGCCTCCCAAGAAAAGAACTCGCTCCTGCTGGGTTGGTAATTAAGTTTTAAAAGCACACACAAGCCCCACTCATTCGTAGGGTCTTGTGGTGGCAAAAAAGCTCAACCAAATGAATAAGTCTCTTAAAAAACGTTTTACATCTAATACATATAGCCCAAGCTTAGAACTGCTGTGCACTGAAGACTCCTTATATCACACTGTTTATCTCTCCCTCGCTACAGAGGCTTCTGTACTGTGTAAATCCCGAAAGTAATGACGTTCCTCCCAAGAAAAGAACTCGCTCCTGCTGGTTTGGTAACGAAATTTTAAAAGCACACACAAGCCCCACTCATTCGTAGGGTCTTGTGGTGACAGAAAGCCCCAACCAAATGAATAAGTCTCTTAAAAGAAACGTTTTTACATCTAATACATATAACCCAAGCTTAGAACTGCTGTGCACTGAAGACTCCTTATATCACACTGTTTATCTCTCTCCCCGCTCGCTACAGAGGGCTTTTGTACTGTGTAAATCCCGAAAGTAATGACGTGCCTCCCAAGAAAAGAACTCGCTCCTGCTGGTTTGGTAATTAAGTTTTAAAAGCACACACAAGCCCCACTCATTCGTAGGGTCTTGTGGTGACAGAAAGCCCCAACCAAATGAATAAGTCTCTTAAAAGAAACGTTTTTACATCTAATACATACAGCCCAAGCTTAGAACTGCTGTGCACTGAAGACTCCTTATATCACACTGGAGTGCCCCATTTCTTGAAAATTACTTGAAGTACTTGCTTGTTCAGCGGTCACTCATAGTGGCTCCGAGAGATCCTACTGAGAGCATCTGCTAGCACACTGTCTTTGCCTGGAAGATGCACTGTTATTAGAGAAACCTGAAGGGAGTAGGCCAGACTCCAAACCTTCACAGCTTCCGAGCACAAAACTATGGACCTTGTCCCTCCTTGCTTGTTTATGCAGCACACAGTGAAGTTGGTGTCTGTCCTGACTTGCACAACCTTCCCCCTGAACTGCCTCTGCAAAGGCCTGAAGAGCCAGGAGCACTGCCCTGAGTTCCAGAAGGTTGATATGGAGAAGAGACTCCTGCTCTGACCACATCCCCCGAGCAGTGAGGCTCCCTAGGTGGGCTCCCCACCCCAGAAATGAAGCATCTGTAGTAAGAATCTCTGAGGGAGGCTGCTGGAGAAAGGGGACCCCTTCCCTTGTTTGAGGTTGTGCTCCTCCAGCCACCACTGGAGAGCCTGGAAAATGGCAGAGTCACTGGGACCAGTTTGGAAAGAGGATCCCGTCTCTGGGACCAAAAGGACCTGAAGTGAAACTGAATACCCCTCATCTGAAACCTGGCTCCTGGGGCCACTGCAGTGGATGCTGCCATGTCACCCAAGAGTTGGAGGAAATGTCTGGCTGGGTGAGACACTAGTGCTTTGAAGGAGTCTGCCAGACCAACCAAAGTGTTCACCCTTTGCACTAGTAGAAAAGCTTTTGCTTGAATGGTATCCAGCTCTGCCCCTATGAAGGTTAGTATCTGGACTGGTTCTAATACTGAACTGAACAAACTGAGAAGAAATCCCAGAGAGCCCAAGATCTGCTGGGTTGCTGACAAGGCTGCCCTGACCTGATCGGGGGACTGGCCTACAATGAGCCAGTCATCCAGGCAGGGAAATACAGACACTCCCTGCTTTCTCAGGAATGCTACCAACATTGCTAGGTACTTTGTGAAAGCTCTGGGGGCAGAAGAAAGGCTTAAGGACATAGCCCTGAACTTGTAATGGTCTGAGGGTAACTCGAACCTTTGGTATTTTCTGTGGGAGCTCCTAACTGGCATGTGAAAATAGGCATCCTTGAGGTCCAGGGAGGATAACCAGTCTCCTGGCCTTAGAGAGGGAAGAATAGTGCCCAGAGTCACCATCTTAAACTTGGGTTTTGCAAGATGTCTATTTAAATGCCCGAGGTCTAGGATGGGTCGCCACTCCTCTGTCTTCTTTGGAGTAAGGAAGTACCTTGAGTACAACCCTTTTCCCCTGTATACGAAGGGAACCTGTTCCCCTGCTTTTAGGAGCAGCAAAGAAGAAACTTCTGCCTCTAAGGCAGCTGTTTCCAGCTGGCTGGCAGGCTTAAAGGACCTTGCCCTGGTCTTGGGGAATCTTTTGAAATTCAGAGCAAGACCCTGGCTCACCACCTCCAGGATCCACCTGTCTGTTGTAACAGACTTCCAGGCCTGGAAGAAGTGAGCCAGCCTGCCCCCTACTGAGATAGGGAAGGCAGCCTGGACTGACACATCAGGGGATCTTGTTTGGCGGTGGTTCTAGGTTGGCAAGTGGATGCAGCCCTGCTCATCCCTCTCCCTCTAAAGAAACCCCTCTGTTGAAAAGTAGAGGAGGCCTGTGCTTGGTAGAAAGACCTTTGAAAAGGCCTACCCCTGCCAGCCCTAGACTGCTGCTTCTGAGGAGTAGCAGACTTCCCCAAGCAAACCTCTGCAGGGAGACAGATGTAGCCATGACTCTGGATGATACATCATTTGAGTTCACAGCAGCATGGAACTACACCTTGGATACCTCAATTCCATCAGCAGCCACCTTCTCCAGCTCCTTGGCTAGCTGAGGAAGTGCCCCTTTGGTTAGGTCCAAGACAGACTCCCACCTGGAATTCTGGTACCTTGCCACATAAGCCATGTAGAAAGCCTGCCTGAGTCCCAAGGAAGATGCCAGGTGCTGCTTCTTTGCCATAGCATCCTCCTTCCTGGGAGTCCTTATCGGGGATGTGAAGCCAAGGGAATATTAGCCTTATCACAGGCTGCAGCCTGCACTACCCCAACATGGCTGCAATAATTATACAAGAACTCCATGCCTGAACCTGAAAGCATATACTTTCTGTCCCTCTTCCTGTCCACTGGAGGTATGGAAGTAGGCAGTTGCAAAATCTTATTTGTCTGTTTCCTTAATGATATGTGCAAGGGAATAGACAGTCTTTCGGACTCTGGGACATCCTCATTTCAATAAAATCAGGTTCCTCTTCCTCCTCAGTTGCCTCCACAGCAGGCAGCTGTAGAGTGTCAGCCATTTTCTTATAAAAAGCAAAGTGGGAAGGGGACTCGCCAAGTCTGGGAGGGGAGACAGAGTCAGTCCTACATGGGGAAATGTCAGGCTCCACCGGTTCACCAAGGCCTTCTTCATCTTCTTTTTCTTCTTCTCCTCCCTCCCATTCAAGCTCATAATAAGCTTCTGGATCATATTTCGAAAGGACCTGAACCGACTCAACCGACCGACGAGAAGTATGCATCGGACCAGTTGGTACAGATTGAAGCGACTAAACAATTTTAATCGCTTTCGCAATTTCGTCCGCGGTTGGGGTCGGGGACTTCGGATGTAAACCGGCAGACTTTCTCTTCTTTTTTGCCAGAACTGAGACATCGGTGTCAGCCTTTCTTTTGCCCGAGGAGGTATCACCCTGGTCAGAAGGCACCTTCTCTGGTTCAGTTGAACCCAACCAGGCTGACCATCTGGGTCAGCGGATTTTTCAGCCGTTCTCTCCTTCAACTGGGCTAAACGCTTATCCAGCATGGCTTTATTAAAGTTAGCACAAATTTGGCAGTCTGTTTTTAGGTGGTCAAACCTCAGACAATAAACAGAGATGAGGTGGGGATCAGCTTTAGCAAAAGCCTCCCCACACTCCGTGCAGTACTGAAACCCAGTGGGCCCAGTCTTTTTCTTGAGTTTCTCAGACATAGCACCTTTTGCCAAGTTACCCTGAAAAGGCAATCAGGCCAAGTAACTAAAAACCTTTGGTTACCAAGTGGATCAAGGGTTGCGGGAAAAAAAAAAAAAAAGACAAACTCAGTTTTTATGTGATCGAAGGTAGCCAAACACAGTAAAACACACAAATAAAACAGTCAAAGAAAATCGGTTCTCCAACGGAACCGACTGATGAAGAACCAAAACTTACCACAAACTAGTTATCTAAACTATACTACTTGTACTGCAAACAGGTTTAAAGACCGAAGGAAAATGAAACAATAACGGTTGAAAAACCGAACAGGAAAACTACTACCGAACCGAAGCAGCGAGGAGACATCTCCGGAGCATCTTCACAGTTAGGCTGAGTAAAGAATCTGACAGTTAGAGAATGTACCAGGGACAGGGGTTTGAAAACCGAGATCGAGCTCAATGTTCTATGCTTCTGCATAGAGTTAACTCTTTCCTCTCTGGAGCAGTTGAACTGGAAGGGCTAACTGCATATTGTCAAAATACAGCAAGACTTCATGTTCTTTGAAACAGTAAATATTATTATACACCATTGATAAAGCCTGAGTTTCTCTGACAAGTTATAATATAGACTCACAGCATAATCAAGATGAGGTAGGAGCACACCAATTGCTATAGCCCTCCTGGTTTTCAGGGTAAAATAGTTTCATTTTATAAACGACTCCCAATTTCTGATTTACCTTCCAGCAGATAGTTCTAACTTAAGGTTGAAAAATCAAACCAGGATCAAGTAAGACACCTAAATACTTAAATTCAAAAACTTGTTCCAAACAAATTCCATTTTCATCATGTATAGTGAAAATAGGATTATTTCTCAACTGGCGACCTCCCTGGTGCTGGAGAGCTCACCTCCCACCACCACGCTTTGGGTCCTGCCCCTCACAGCCAGTTTTCCACCCATCGAATAAACTTCTCACCAACACATAGATCCGCCAACCTCCTGATCAACCACTTGTGGGGTACAGAGTCAAAGGCCTTGCTGAAATCCAGGTAAAGGATGTCCACCGCTTGGCCTCTGTCCACTGTTTTAGTGACCTAGTCAAAGAAGTCAATCAGATTTGTTTGACACGATCTCCCTTCCATAAACTCGTGCTGCCACTCATACTGGAGGCCATTTCCTTCCAGATACTCTATTAACCTTTCCTTAAGTACGGTTTCCATTAGCCTGCACATGACTGCAATCAGACTGACCAGTCTTTAATTTTCTGGGTTGTCCTTGGGACCGTTCTTATGGAGAGCTTAGGAGTCTTAGGACATGCTCCTTCCTAGATTCCATCTTTCCAACCTTCTATTCAAGTGTGTAGCATAAAAACACTGAGCTAGAAACAATAAACATTACATAACAACACATGGTAACCCCACAACAAAGAGAGAACTATGTGCAATATAAGACAGAAGATATCACAAGAAAAAACATAGCACTAAAAACTGGGAGGCCAGACTGCCTATAGATGAAGCCTACACACAACCAGAATTACCAGAAAGGAAATATAATTCCTCTTTGATTGTTTACTCCTTTTGACAGCAGGGTCCCTAATAAACAGAAGAGAGAAAGAAATAAGTGCCTCAGCTGGGACTTGAACCCAGGCCACCCGAAATACCATTCTGGTTGTGCTACCAGCTGCGCCACCAAGGCAACCGGGAATTGTTCCAGTATTCTGGACGGCCTAGGTTCAAGTCCAGCTGAGGCACTTATTTCTTTCTCTCTTCCGTTTGTACGTGTTCCATAAATGTGCACACTGCACTCTTGAGACTGAAAATGTAATTATCTGTGCAGCACCAGTTTGTGCACTAGAGAAAAGAGTAATGTGCTCTGGGACAACCCACTTTCTACTTGACTTGGTGGCACAGCTGGTATTGCAACTGGAATGGTATTCTGGATGACCTGGGTTCAAGTCCCAGCTGAGGCACTTATATCTTTCTCTCTTCTGTTTATATGTGTTCCATAAATGTGCACACTGCACTCCTGTGATTGAAAATGGTTCCTAATAAGCAGATTCCAAGTGGGAGAGTCAGTGCTGTACAACACAGCTCAGCAATCCCTGCAGAATGCAGCATAAGCAGAGTGGAGTGCATCAAGGTGGTAATGCTAGAATTTGTGGATGGAGGTCCAATGTAACTGTCTTACAACTGTCTTCCAGGGACACAGGGATAAGCTCAACGTAAGAAGCAGCCGTAGCCCTCAAGTTAGAAGATGGAGCAGATAAGCCACAGGAAGTGAAAGCTAATCTGATAGCAGCAATAACCATCTGGTTAAAGTATGTTTAGCTGAGGTGGACCCTTTCTTCCCCAGACTGAGGAAAACAGAGAGGCAGTTTGTACTGTAGGCCTGTCACAGGTTACAGCCACCTGGTTCCAGAGTTATCTTACTAATCATACTCAATGCATTAAGATAACTGGCTCCTTGTAAGATGTTAGGAATACATCCATTGGTATTCCCCAGGGCTCCATTCTGGGCCCCCTACTATTTGGCTTATTCATAAATCGCCTGTCTGATGTCGGTTAGTCTGCAAATGTACTTCTTTATGTAGACGATGCTATGATCTGGTCCAAGAGCTCTAGCCTTGGCAGCTTTACCTCTGTCCTCCAGGGTAATTTTGAGGCCCTGAAAAATGCTTCTCCCAAAACAAACTGGTTCTAAATTACAAAAAAATGCTCTTCACTAGCCCACAAATGAAGAAAAAGGTACCCCCTTCCCTTGCACACCTGCAGTGACCTGGAACATATACTTGAACAGGTGGAGACCTTTAAATACCGCAGGGTGATCCTGGATAATACCTTATCTTTTATTCCCCACGTTGACCACCTTGTGCCCATGGTAAACAGAAGACTGGGAGCCCTGTACTGTAACAGGGTCAACATCACTGCTGATGCTAAATGCCTCATAGTGGCAAGCTCAGTACCATCACTAGTTGACCAAGGTCCCCCTGTCTACGCAGCTGCCTGAGACTCAATTCTCAGTAGAATAAATCTGATCTGTATTAAGGCTTGTGCTTGGGGCTGACAAGCATATCCACAGCTCCACCCCTCTGCTCCCAAACAAACTGGTTACCCCTACAAAGAAGGATTAAGTTCCAGACATGTCTGCTAGCCAAGAAGGCGCTACTGGGCCTACTCCCCCCCCCGCCAAAGCCCTAACTCACCGCTTCTGCCCTGTTGCCAATCTCTACAACACCCTCAGAATGCCCTTCAACTGCCTTTCCACCGCACTCAGCTAGGCAAACATTAATTTGCGGTTAGGGCCGCTGGCTGGTTAAATGAGCTGCCCGATACCTTGCTCAATCTACACAAGTTTTACTAGTTTAAAAGAACACTATGGGCAACCCTAACAGCTCAGTGTAACTGCTAACCCTCCTGACCATCCTGGTATGCTCTTTGAACTGTGTCAGTCTCTGGCTCTAAGGCCACATACCTATACTATGCTTTTTCTACACTGATTCTGTCTACCTGCTTTATTGTAAAATTGTATGCAAATGATCAAGCCTGTTTATTTGCACTTGTTTGACTATATCTGCACTTGTCTGACTTCGTTCTACTGGCACTGGCTTACTGTATTTATATTGCTTTGTAATCTCTGTTACTGATGTGGTTTTCACCCTCTTGCCACCCTTCCTACATTCCTTCTCCCCCACCTACCCTCTTCCCTCTCCCTATGACTCTGGCACTTCTTATCTGTTGTCTATTTTCTCTGACAAATGCCGCTGGCTGCCTTGTTACAATGCTACCCTTGAACTGTATTAATCTGTACTCTGTTTGCAATGTCCACATTGTTGTAATGCCTGTCTTGATGTTCCCCATAATTTGTATTTCTCTGACGTGGAACCTTTGTAAAAGAGCCATGGCTCAAAGGTATCTGTAATCATAGACTTGATAAATAAAACCTTTGTAAAAGAGCACCTGTGCTCAAAGGTATTGCTGGAAATGCTCAATAAATAAATACTAAGGAATGGCTTAGCATGCCTGAGGCAAACTCGGAGGGCATTGTGAACTGAAGAGAAACTGGTCCTCCTCTGTGTTTTTGGGGTTCGGCAGAGGGAGGGCAGTGCTATCTCATTTTGCCTGTGGAATTCAGAGACCACACTTGGGAGAAGGGGAAGGCATTGATATGTGGACTACTTCGGCCTTGTGAAACCTCAAAATATGACTTTTTGTGCAAAAAAAAGCTTGTGTATCACAAATCTTCCTAGCCAAGCACATGGCCACAAGGAAGAGAATCTTACAGGACAGGAGCCTCAGGGACATCTAGAGACTTTGAGGACCACAGGAAGCTTCCAGCAGGGTGGAACCTGTGTGCTCCTGGGGTAGAGCTTATAACCTGATACTAAGAGGTGGACAACATCTGAATGAGGCCCCAGGGAATGAAAGCCCTGATAACCTTGATAACCAAGGGGATCACCACCTGCACCCACTGGGCACTAACTTGACCACCCTTTGTCTATGTTCTGCTACAAAAATTTCAAGACACAGAGGCAGCTAAGGTTTGATCTGAAAATGGGTGCTCCATGAGCAAAACATACCAAGACTCCTCTATTTGTCTTATTCGTAAAAACCTGGCTGGCTTGCACCAAGGTGGGTATCATTCTTGCTGAGAATCCTGCCATCACAAATCTTCTGCAGTCAGGAGCCAGGCCAAAGGTAAAAATCTCTGATACTGTGGATGAACAACTGGCCCCTGCTGAAGGTCTGTCCTGATCAGGAGTGGGAGCAGTCTGCCCATTACCAGGTGCATCAGTTCTGAGTATCACATTCTTCAAGGTCATTGGGGCACAATAAGCATCTGTGCAGACAGTTCCCATTGCAGCTGTATGAGAACCTTAAGAAAAAATAACTCACCTTAGTAATTATGTTTCTTCTATTGGAGTCTTGCTGTATTCTGACTAATGCAGTTAGCCCCAGCCTTTAAACTGCCCCGGGGTACAATGGGTTAACTTTCTATGCAGAGCAAAGAATGCTGAGCTTGAGCTCGGTTGGTGTCTCTGTCTGTTTCCCTTTGAAATCTAACCGTCAGATCTTTACGAGCAAAAACTCACTAGCTATCCTATGTGGAAATTGTAAAATTGTATTAACCAACTGGCAACAAAAAGTTTTGGATTCCCAAACTAAGACTCAAGTCAGAAAACCCAAAACAAAAAAACCCCTTCAAATAAGAACAACAACAAGATAAACACCCAAACAAAAAAGCAGAGGGTGTAAAGGAGCACCCCTGAGGTGCAACACTGCACCTGCCCACCACTTCCCAAAAACAGGTTCTGAGAGTGGAGGGGGGTCAGAATACTGCAAGACTCCATTAGAAGAAACATAATTACTAAGGTGAGTAATTTTTTCTTCAAACAACATGAAGTCTTGCTGTATTCTGACAATTGCAGACTACCAAGCAGTGCCTCCAAGGAGGAGGGACAGAACTTACTTTGGGAATAGGCTCTGAAGTACTGCTGTGCCAAACCGAGCATCACTCCTAGCCTGGATATCCAGAGAGTAATGCTTGTTAAAGGTATGGACTGTTTTCCAGGTGGCTGCTTGACAAATTTCTAAGAGAGGAATATCCCTGGCAACAGCCAGGGAAGCAGCTGCACCTCTTGTAGAGTGAGCCCTCAAGCCTGAGGGTGGAATCTTTCCCAGTTTCTCATAGCAGAATTGTATACAAGACACAATCCACCTGGCAATAGTTCTCTTGGTGGCAGGTTTGCCTTTTCCCACTTCTCCATAAGTGAGGAACAACTGGAGGGAGTCAAACCTGTGACCCTTGGTACGCTCTATGTAGTAACTAAGGGCTCTTTTAACATCTAAACTGTGTAGCCTCCTCTCTCCTGAGGAAGAATGATCAGTGAAGAAAACAGGAAGAGACACAGACAGATTCAAGGGGAAATCTGAAATCACTTTGGGCAAGAACCTTCTATTGGTTCTAAGGACCACTTTTTCTCTGTGAAAGGAGATAAAATCAGGTTCCACTGACAGGGCTTGCAATTCACTGATACGCCTGGCAGAGGTAATGGCTACCAAGAACACAGTTTTCCAAGTCAAGTACTTATGCTCTGCTAAGGACATAGGCTCAAAAGGAGGTTGCATAAGTTGAGCAATGCAAACATTTAAATCCCAGGCAGGGGCAGGGTCTCTAAAGGGAGGACTGGTGTGAAACAATCCTTTAAAAAATTTACAGAACACAGGATGGGAAGATAGTGAGGAAGGCTTCCCCACAGACAAAAATGCAGAAACAGCTGACAAATGTACCTTGAGAGTAGCTGGTCTGAGGCCTAGGCCATTAAGATGGACCATATAATCCAGAACCGTAGGCAATTCAGCAGTGTATGCCTTGAGATTGAGGGACTGAAGATTGAGGTACCAAATCCTCCCCTGAGAGGATGCTAACAGGTTGTAATTCCTGGGAAGAGACAGGGGGAGATGGACTGCTAGGGACAGCAACAGGGGGTACCAGGGCTGTCTGGCCCAATCTGGAGCAACCAGAATCACCTTGCAAGGTTGAGATCTTATTTTGACTAAAACTTTGAACAGGAGTGGGAAGGGGGGAAAGGCATAAAGAAACTTCCCTTCCCAATTCAGAATCAGGGCATCCAGAGGGACTGAGCCCAAGACTGGAGGTCTGCAATGAAAGAGAGGAAGTTAATGATTGTCTGGAGCTGCAAAGAGATCTATCTCTACAGTGCCCCACCTTAAAAAAATCACTTTCAACACCTGAGGGTCCAGGGACCATTCGTGATGGCCCTGAGAAATCCTGCTCAGTGCATCTGCTAGCACATTGTCCTTGCCTGGAAGGTGAACTGCTACAAGAGAGGTTTGCAGGGAATAAGCCAGGGACCACAACTTCATGGTTTCTGTGCACAAGGCCATGGACCGAGTGCCTCCCTGCTTGTTGATGTACCACATGTTGGTAGTGTTGTCTGTTCTGACTTGAACCACCTTGTTCTGAACTGACTGTGAGAACGCTTTTAGAGCTAGAAAAACTGCCCTGAGCTCTAGAAGACTGATGTGTAGAAGGGATTCTTGGGGGGAACCACAGGCCCTGGGCAGTGAGGGGACCCCAGGTGGGCATCCCAGCCCAGAAGAGATGCATCCGTGGTAAGAACCACTGAACAAGGCTGAGCAACAAAAGGAACACCTTTCCTTAAATTGTCCTGATCCTGCCACCACTGGAGGGCCTGGATCAAGGTCGGAGTCACTGGAATCAGTTTGGTAAGGGAGTCCTTTCTCTGAGACCAGTAAGCTCTCAGGTGGAACTGAATATCCCTCATCTGGAATCTTGCCCCTTGGACCACTGCTGTTGAAGCTGCCATGTGGCCAAAGAGCTGGAGGAAATGCCTTGCTGGTTGAGATACCTGAAGACTGAAGGAAGAAACTAGTTCCATAAGAGCCCTTGCCCTTTCTAGAGGAAGAAAGGCTCTTGCTCTGAGTGTGTCCAGTTCTGCCCCTATAAAGGTAAGGAGCTGGACTGGTTCGAGAACTGACTTGGGAAGGTTGAGAAGAAATCCTAGGGAAGTGAGCACTTGCTGGGTCACTTGCAGGTGAGACTTGACTTGGTCTGAGACTGACCCACTAATAGCCAATCGTCCAGACAAAGGAAATGATGGAAATCTTTTGCCTTCTTAGAAGAAAGGCAATACTACTGCCAGGCACTGTGGAAAACCCTTGGAGCTGAGGTTAGACCAAAGGGCATTGCTCTGAACTGATAGTGGCCTGAGGGCAACTCGAACCTGAGGTACTTTCTGTGGGAGCACCTGATGGGAATGTGAAAATAGGCATCTCTGAGGTCCAGGGTGGCTAGCCAGTCCCCTGGCCTTAGAGAGGGAAGGATTATTCCCAGAGTTATCATCTTGAATTTTGGTTTTAAAAGATGTTTGTTCAGATATCTGAGGTCTAGGAGGGATCACCACTCCCCCTGTCTTTTTAGGGGTCAGGAAGTACCTGGAGTACAGTTCTTTGCCCCAGTGTAGGGTAGGTACTCTCTCTCTACAGCTCTTAAAGCTAGGAGAGAAGAAACCTCTGCCTCTAGGGCAAGGGTTTCCGAAAGATTTGCAGGTGGAAAAGATCTGGCTCTCATCTTTGGACATTTTTTGAAGCTGAGAACCAGTCCCTGGCTTACTACCTCCAGGACCCACTTGTCTGATGTAATAGACATCCAGTCCTGGACAAAGTAAGCCAGCCTGCCACCTACTGGAATAGGAGAGTCGACCTGGGCAGACCCATTAGGGTGTCTGCCTGGCAGGGGCTTTAGGCTGAGGGGTGGATGCAAGCCTGCTCATCCCCCTTCTGCCTCTCCCTCTGAAGAACCCCCCTCTGCGAAAATGAAGAAGAGGCCTGTGCTTGGTACAAAGGCATTTGAAAAGGCCTGCCCCTGCCCCTAGACTGCTGCCTTTGAGGAGTTGCCTGCCTTTCCTTGGCCTGAGCACTCCTGTAAGTGGTCCTGTACTCATCCATTTTCTTCATGTAATTCTCTGTCTGCTCCCCAAACAGAGAATTACCCACTACAGGAAAATCCATAGCCTTAGCCTGGGTGTCCTGCGAGAGGCTAGTACATCTGAGCCAAGCCATCTTCCGAAGAGCCACAGATGTAGCCATGACTCTCGATGAGACATCATTAGAGTCCACAGCAGCATGAAATTGCACTTTAGATGCCTCAATCCCATCTACAGCCACCGCCTCCAGCTCCTTGGCTAGCTGGGAGGAGGCCTGTTTAGCCAGTGTCAGTACAGTGTCCCACCTGGACTTCTGGTACCTGGCTATATAGGCCATGTTATTTGCCTGCCTGAGTCCCAAAGAAGATGCCATGTACTGCTTCTTTGCCATGGCATCAATCTTCCTGGAGTCCTTGTCAGGGGGGTGTGAAGCCAAGGGAATATTTGCCTTGTCACAGGCAGCAGCCTGCACTACCCCAACGTGGCTGCATTGTTGATATAAGAACTCAGTGTCTGAGCCTGAGAGTGTATACCTCTTGTCCATTCTTTTATCCACAAGAGGTACAGTGTTAGGAGACTTTAAGATTTTTTGTGTCCGTTTCCCAAAAGATTTATGGAGGGGAATAGACAGTCTCCTGGACTCTGGGATATCCATCATCTCTATATAAATCAGGCTCTTCTTGATCTTCCACAGCCTCCTCCATAGGAAGCTGGAGGGTTTCAGCCACTTTCCTGTAAAACATAAAATGGGAAGGGGACTCAGAAAGCCTAGGAAGGGAAACACCTGATGGTCTGTCTGGGGAGATGTCCGGTTCCACAGACACATCCAGACCTTCACTTACATCATAATCCTCAAATTCCCCTTCCTCTTCAAACTCCGGTTCATAAAATTCTTCAAGGGTATACTCTTGAACTGGGGAACAACCGAACCAAACCCCTGTCAGAAGGAGCCGGATCGGTCGGAACGGACGGAGCAATTCCACAATTTGAATAAGCCTGGCTATCTCTTGTTGATGAACATGAACCTCTGGATCGAACCAGTCGATTTATCTTTGCGCTCTCTTTTTGTCGGAATCGATCCCTCAAAATCGTCTCTCCTTTTGCCCGAAGTATCGCCCTGGTCAGAGGGCACTCCTTCTGGTTTGGTCGAAACCAAACCGGGCTGGCCATCCGGGCCAGTGGACTTCTCTGCCTCCTTTCCCCTCAGTCTACCTAATCTCTTCTCGAGGGTAGATTTGGGAATATTTTTACATATTTGGCAGTCTGAATCGAGGTGGTCAAACCCCGGACAATAAACACAGGTGGTGTGGGGATCGGCCTTAGCAAAGACCTCCCCACACTCACTGCAGTGTTGAAGCCCAGTGGGCCTGGTTTTTTTCTTTGGTTTCTCAGACATGGCCAACCTAACCAAACTTGCCCTTTTTTCGGCAACTGCCAGGCAAGACTCCCTTATCGATTCCTAACCATGTCACAGGTATTGAAAAAAAAATGGTTAAAACATGTTTTTTTTAGAACCGATAAGAACCGGTAACCACACACTAAATATAGCAAAATTCACAATCAAATGGTCGGTTCAGCCAAACCGACCGCACTTTTACAAGTTCCACACAGAAAATAAGAACAATTCCTATCTAGTACTCACGGCACCACAGACAGAGACTGAACCGACTATGCAGATACTTTTTTTGGTTTAAACCGACGAAAAACTGAAAACTTTAACCGACTTCTAACCGAGCAGAAGGAGAAATCTCCGGAGCGACCGTTCAGTGAGGCGGAGTAAAGAATCTGATGGTTTAGGTTCAAAGCACTCCAGAAAGAGACTTCAACCGAGCTCGAGCTCAGCGTTCCATGCCCTGCATGGAAAGTTAACCCTTAGTTCTCCGGGGCAGTTCAAAGGTTGGGAATCACTGCAATTGTCAGAATACAGCAAGACTTCATGTTGTTTGGAAAGCACTTTTAGCAGTCATAGGGATTTGCTAGGGAAACAGGAGAGAACAGGAGAAAGGGTACACAACTAGAGAGCTTCCTAACCATGTATTGGAAAAAATGAGAGCAAGGGAGGATCAGATTACCCTATCAGTTAGTTAAGAAAACAGGTTTCTAGTTAGCCAACAGGACAGGAGAGATGCCGAGGGGCAGGGACGAGTAAGTATTTAAAGGAGGCCTGGGAGGGAGTGGCGGGGGCAGGAGAAAAAGACCCGGGAGGCTTATCTTAAGTCCAAGTTTAGCTACGCAGCTCCAAAAACAGTGTAGCACTGAAAAGTCTATGTGAAATGCGCACAAATCAGCTTGGGCCTTGGGAGCAGGGTGACCAACAGGACACAGCCTCACAGAGTGTCGCACCAATCAGAGGCTCCCAGCTCAAGCTGGCTTCTCGAAGAAGTGGCGGTAGTACCTGGCAGTGAGATCCATGTTCCGGGACCAGGAGGGAGGCCAGGATGAGTCAACTTCAGTGGCGGTAGCGGCCGTAGGATCGGCCGCATCATTTTGTCTGCGCTGCACAGGCACAGGTCCCTGGGGAAGAGGAAAAGAAACAGGGATTTAAATATAGTTGTTTCAGAATCGGGGCAGCTGGCTGGCTGGCGGCACAAAAACATCAGCAGGGGGTGGGAGTGAGACGAGGACTTACAAAGGCAAATCTATCTCCCTGAGAAATGGCTGGGGTGGGTCAGAAGAGACAAAGGGCAGTGGGAGGGAGTGAGGGCAATGAGGTGCTAGGTAGACGGGAGATGAGGGAACGGATTGCAGACTGAGGGAAAGTTAAGATGAAGACAAGTAGAAAGGTGTGGTAGGAAAGAGCTACGAGGAGGGGGGAGCAGAAAGGAGGAAGTAACAGGGTCCTCGGGAGGATTTAGAGAAAAAGAAAAAATTGGTAGGGCTCAGAAGAGAGAAAAGATTACAGCAGGCAGTTTAGGAGCCATGAACAAGAGAGCAAAAATCACTGTAAACTTACAACAAAAGCAGGCAGAGTTGCTACTAGCAATAAACAGTGCAAATCAGGTCAAAACTAGGCACAGAATAATTACAGTTGTGACTAAATATCAGATTTTTTCTTAACAGTAAGCAGTACATAGTCAGACAAGAAACAATTACTCACCGCAGTAATCTTCTTTCTTCCATGGGGTCCTTTAGCATCAGCAACTTTTTGCACTTAGCTAGCTAGGTGCAACTGCCCCGGAGGTGTGCCTTTAAGAGATTTTTTAAAGAGCGTAGGGCTAGCCAATCAAAAGACAGGAGGGGGAGTGAACTGAGTGAAAGCTGTTGACCGCTTCAGAATTTTTTTAAAGGAAAAACGAGGGCAAATGCCCTGAAAAAGAATTAACAGGATTCAAAAAACATGCAAATGTCCAAAAGTGGAAACAGAAACAGCAACACGAGGTAAAAACTCATCAACAACAAACGCCAAATTTGGTAAAAGGTGACGTAAAAGCCCTTCTCCGACAGGTGAACCGGGGAGGAAGGGTGGGAGCTTACTGATGCTAAAGGACTCCATGGAAGAAAGAAGATTACTGCGGTAATTTTTTTTTTCTTACCCCAGGAGTCTTTTAGCATCAGTAACTTTTTGCAGACTACCAAGCAGTACCAAGTGGGAGGCGGGCAGAGAACCCACTTAGGAAAGAGGCTCTGCAGAACTTTCCTGCCAAATTGGCTTCAGATCTTGTCTGCACAAATGCAGATCCAAATTGTAGTGTTTCACAAAGGTATCCACAGATTTCCAGGTAGCAGCTTTGCAGCCATCCAGTAGGGGAATGTCCCTTGCTGCTGCAAGCGAGGCTGCAGTGCACCTGGTGGAATGGGCCCTGAGCCCCACTGGAGGTTGTTGACCAGCTTTCTCATAGCAGAGTCTAATACAAGAGACCAACCAATGAGAAACAGTTCTCTAGGTAGCTGGTCTTCCTCTGCCTACATCCCAGTAGGTGAGGAACAACTGAGTGGAAGAGCCTCTGGACTGTCTAGTATGCTCTAGGTAGTGAAAGATGGCTCTTTTGACATCCAAGCTGTGGAGCTTTTGCTCACCAGGAGTAGATGGCTCAGTAAAGAAGACAGGCAGAGTAATGGACTGGTTCAAGTGAAACTCTGAAACCACCTTTGGCAGAAATGTCCTATTTGTCCTGAGCTCAACTTTATCGTTGTGGGGGATGATGTAATTCGGCTCAGTGCACAGGGCCTGTAGCTCTGAAATCCTCCTGGCAGACATAATGTCTACCAGGAAGATGGTCTTCCAAGTTACAAAGTTGATGTGGGCCGTGGATATAGGCTCAAAAGGTGGATTCATGAGCCCATCTATGCAAAGGTTCAGGCTCCAAGGAGGAACAGGCTCCCTGGTTGGAGGCTGGAGGTGAAAGAGACCTTTGAAAAACTGTTTAAAAATGTCATGGGAAAAAACTGATTTCTTCTTTCCCACCGAAAGGTAGGCTGAAATTGCCGTCAGGTGTAGTTTGAGTGAAGATAGTTTCAAGCCTGACGCCTTTAGGTATACCAGGTAGTCTAGCAGCTGAGGGTCTGAAGCTGACAGGGGTACGACCTTTTCGCTTCTGCACCAGAGGGAAAACCTTTTCCATTTGGCTGCATGTCTTCTTAGTGTTCGTTTTTTTAGCCATCTTCAGTATCTTAAGGACATGTTCAGAGTACTGTGAGGATGGAAACTAACTCCTCAAGAACCAGGCTTTGAGGTGAAGAGAGTGTACATCTGGGTGCTGCACTCCTGTCTGAGGAAGGGTCAGCAGGGAGCAAGTTGGAGGCAGGCGATTGGGCCTGTTGCAGGACATTGAGAGAAGGAGAGTGTATCAGGCTTGCCTGTGCCAGTCCGGAGCCACTAGGATCATCGATGCAGGCTGCTGCCTGAGTTTCAGCAAAACCCTGAATATCGGGGAAAGGGAGAAAATGCATATAGGAACCTCCCTGACCAGTACAGGATCAGGGCATCCAGAGGAAGTGTTCCCGGAACTGGGGGCCTGCAACAGTACAGAGGAAGCTGAAAACTGAGAGAAGAGGCAAACAGATCCACGTCTGGTGTGCCCCACAGCCTGAACACAGTTGCTAGTACTTGCTTGTTCAGTGTCCATTCACTCTGACCATGACTGATGCGGCTTAGAGCATCCACCAGAGTACTGAGTTTGCCTGGGAGGTGAATAGCTGAGAGGTTGACTCCCAGGGAGAATGCTAGAGACCACAGCTTCTAAACAGAGTATTCCTGATCTCGTACCACCCTGCTTGTTTATGTAGAACATTGCAGTGGTGCTGTCCGTTTGAATTTGAACCACAGAAACATAGACTTTGACGGCAGATAAGGACCACTTGACCCACCCAGTCTGCCATTTCCCTACCTATTGGATAAGCTGCAGATTCTAGTTAACCAGCAGCCTACCTCCTGCAACCCCCCACTACAATTGCCTTATGTCTGTCCCATGCATGTTTGAATTCCCCCACTGTTTTAGACCCAACAACCTCCCCAGGAAGGCGGTTCCATGCATCCACCACTCTCTCCGTGAAAAAAAATTTCCTCACATTACCCCTCAGTCGTCCCCCCCCCCCTTATCTTTAAATTGTGGCCCCCTGGTACTTACACATCTCTTTTTCTGAAAGATGCTAACCTCTTGGACTTTGTTGACTCCCTTGAGGTACTTGAAAGTTTCTATCATGTCCCCCCTGTCCCTCCTTTCATCATGGGTATACATATTAAGCTCTCTCAGTCTCTCTTCATATGGGTTCTAATGCAGACCCTGCACCATTTTAGTTGCCCTCCTCTGGACTGCTTCCATCCTGTCTATGTCCTTGCAAAGATGGGGTCTCCAAAACTGCACACAGTATTCCAGATGGGGTCTCACCAACTGTCTGTACAAAGGGATAACCACTTCCCTTTTTCTACTTGTGATGCCCATTCCTATGCATCCCAGTATCCCCCCGGCTCTCCTTACTAACTGCTCACATTGCATACCCACCTTTAGGTCATCTGATATGACTACCCCCAAGTCCCTTTCCATTTTTGTTGTTGTTAGTACCTCCCCTGCTATTGCGTACTCTTCTCCTGGGTTTTTGTTTCCCAGGTGCATTACTGTGCACTTCTTTGCACTGAATCGAAGTTGCCATATGTCTGACCATTCCTCCAACCTTGCCAAGTCCCTTCTCTTCCTTTCTACCCCCTTTGTGTATCAACTCTGTTACAGATCTTTGTGTCATCTGCAAAGAGGCATACCTTTCCCTCCAGACCCTCTGCAATGTCACCTATAAAGATGTTAAAGAGGACTGGACCCAGTACTGAGCCCTGAGGTACTCCACTAGTAACCCCCCTTTCTTCGGAATGTGTTCCATTCACTATTACCTTCTGTGTCCTGTTGTTGTGTACCACCTGCCCTTCTATGCTGGGACAAAAGCTTTAAGAGCTAGTAAGACTGCTCTGAGTTCTAAAAGATTTATATGCAACTGTGACTCTTCGGGAGTCCAGTTGCCGCTTACTGAGTCACAGTCCAGATGAGCTCCCCAGCCCAACAGGGAGGCATCTGTGGTGATCACCTTTGTGGGAAGAGGAGCTTGAAATGGAACCCCTGCCTGCAAATTTGCAGGGTCCTTTCACCACAGCAAATTCTGGAGGAACTGCTCAGACACCGGTATTAACTTCGAAAATTTGTTGCTTCTCTGAGACCAGCGAGCTCTGAGGTAGGCTTGCAGGAGTCTCATCCTGTACCTGACCACTGGGACTACTACAGTCATAGAGGCAATATGTCCCAGAAGTTTGAGGAAATGTCTGGCTGGTCTTGGATGTCCCTGGGCAAAAGAATCTGCCACTGAAAGGAAACTCAGAATTATTTCCTGTGGGAGGAAAGCATATCCCTTCCGAGTGTCCAGCTGGGCCCCTATGAAGATGAGCAGCTGGGTGAGTTCCAGGTGAGACTTCTTGAGATTTACCTGGAAACCTAGAGACTCCAGAGTGCATTCTGTGAGGGAAAGAGATTCCTTGACTTGGCAAGGAGACTTTCCCACTATTAGCCAGTCGTCCAGATAGGGTAGAGAGCGACATCCAGTCTCCTGAGATGTGCTGCTACCATTGCGAGACACTTGGTAAAGACTCTTGGGGCCAAGGACAGCCCGAAGGGCATTGCGGTGAACTGATAGTGACCAGAAGAAGGTTTGAACCTGAGAAACTTCCTGTAAGATCTCCTTATGGGTATGTGGAAGTAGGTGTCCTTTAAGTAGAGGGGAGGCTAGCCAGTCACCCTGCTGTAAGGACTGTATGACCAGTGACAGAGTGGCCATTTTGAATTTGGGTTTCTTCAGATGTTTGTTTAAATATCCGAGATCTAAGATGGGTCGCCACTCCACAGTTTATTTTTGTGTCACAAAATACCTGGAGTAAAGGCCCTTGCCCTTCTCGTGGGTGGGGACCCTCTCCACTGCTCGTAAAGCCAGGAAGTTTTGTACCTCCATTTCCAACAGCGGTGTCTGTGATGGTAACAGAGGTCTTGACACCTAGGTACGTTTGAAGTCCGGCAGCTGCTTGAACTGTAATGACAGACCCTTCTTCACCATCTCCAGCACCCACTTGTCTGACAATGGCAAGGATGACGGACCAGTGCTGAAGACAGTGAGTCTGCCTCCAACTGGAAACGAGGAGGCGACCTGGACACTCACATCAGGACTTAGACTGAGAGGCAGGTGGCTGGGTAGAGGTGGATCTTCTTTGGCCCCTTCTGCCCCTGCCTCTGAAAGACCCCCTGTACTGGCTAAAGTCAGATTGGGGATAGGGACTGAAAGGCCTGGGAAAAAAAACTTCTGCCCCTACCGCCCCTGGGAAGGGATCTCTGAGGGGTGGCGGGTTTAAGCTTGGATGAATGGCTCTGCCAGGAGGCCTTGTACTCATCGACCTTTTTCATGTAGTCAATGGTTCTGTAATCAAACAACATATTTTGATCACAGGGAAAATCCATGGCCTTGTTCTAAGTGTCTGTGGTCAGACTGGTTGTTCTAAGCCAGGCGAAGCATCTCAGAGATATGGCATGGGCCATCGCCCTAGAGGGTGCATCATTATTGTCATCTGCCATGTGGAATTTGTACATAGTAGCTTCCAAGGCAGTTTTTGACGTATCCACCAGCTCCTGTGCCATAGAATCTGATCCGTTGCGGGCAATAGCCTGGACAGATTTCCAAAGGGCTTTCTGATATTTGGCTGTGAATGCCATGTAAGAAAAAATCCTTAGAAACAGGGAAGCTGTGGCATATATTTTCTTTGCTATAAAGTCAATTTTCTTGGAATCCTTGTCAGGGGGAGAGGGCGACAAGGAGACTCCAACTTTCTCACAAGCTGCCTGCTGCACTATACTCTCATGGCTAGTGTGTGCTGACAGGAACGCGATACCATTTTTAGACAATTTATATTTTCTCTCAAGCCGCTTATCAATCCCTAGTACTGAAGTGGGGTGCTGAAGCACCTTCATGGTATTTTTTTTAAATGCATTATAGATAGGGATGACCAGGGTCTTGGAGGATGAAAGACCCTTCATCTCCCCATAATCTTCGTCTTCATCAACATCCTGGTTGGGCTCCTGTGCAGGGAGGTCCAGGATATCCAGCATATTTTGTATAAATGAAAACATAGTGGAAGAAGGATCCTCGTGGTCACCCGGGGGATCCCCAAGCCAAGGGTCCAGGGACTACTGGGGCTCAAGGCCCTCAAAATCCAGGTCAGGGGCATCATAGAATTGATTGATTATCATCTGCGTCACCCTCACAGTCTATAGAGCAGAGAACTGTAGAAGAGTGTTTGTCAGCAACAGTAAATAGAGGACCCATCTTCTGAAGGGTCTGAAACAGTTGCCATGCTTTTTTCCATATCTTGCACTGACAGAAGAATCTGCGCAGTTTGTAAGTGCTTTGTTTTTTCTGAATGCTTTAAGCTGCCTGTTGTCTCACTATTGGCTTTCCCAGGAGCAACGGGAGCATATCTGTCTTGACAGAGTTTCTTTTTAGCCACTTCAGAGGCTTGATCAAGCTTCCTTTTTTCGTCACTCTTATTATTCTTCAATTTGTGAGGAACTTCATCTTTGGAAGCTTTATTTTTTGACTGGGATCTGGAGGGTTCCTCAGCACCTCTGCTTTTGGTATTAGTATTTTTGAATGGCCCCTCGTCAGAAACCTTTGATTTATCCTCAGCCATAATTATCAAAGGTTTGTCTGCTATGTTTGCCAATTTAAGCAAAGCTAACCAGTTCTGGACGTATAAAACTGAGTGCAGGTTTCTGTGAAAATGCCACCGGCCAGTCCTGCCCCAGTTAATAAACTCTATCTATTACCAGTGCCTTTTTTTTTTTTTGGTTGTAAAACTAGGATCTATACCAGTGACAATCTTAACAGAAAACCAGTAATACTCAACTGCGCACAGGTAGCTGATGGAGCCTTACGGACAGTCCTGACACAGATGATACCAAGGTCCAGTAATATAACAAAAAAGGTTTCCTCGTAATTGCCAATCTACAGAGAAAACCCCCAGGCACTGTTTAAATTTTAAATCTACTGCAGGTGCCTCGCGGTAAACCCCGCGAGGTCTGAGGTAAAAAACACACCAACTGTCCCTAATTCGACGGTTCCCACAAGAAATTAGTCAAAAATGAAGGAAACTGTCAAAAATAAACACCCACGATAAAATTAGGCTTTAAAGTAAACAGTCACGCTAAAAATAAAAAATTTGCAAAGCGCTAATGAAAAAGTAAGAGTTGTCACTCAGCACACTAAAGGAAAAGATTTATGAGGAAAACTTTACCCAGATAAGCACTAGGAGGCTGTCAACAAGGAAAGTTGGGAGACACCTCAGAGGCAATATGTTCAGTCCAGCGGAGAAAAAATTCTGAAGCAGTCAACAGCTTTCACTCAGTTCACTCCCCCTCCTGTCTTTTGATTGGCTAGCCCTACGCTCTTTAAAAAATCTCTTAAAGGCACACCTCCAGGGCAATTGCACCTAGCCAGCTAAGTGCAAAATGTTACTGATGCTAAAGGACTCCTGGGGTAAGAAATGGGTAGAGCTTCTAAAATGCAAAAGAAAAAGACCCAGGAGGCTTATCTTAAGTCCAAGTTTAGCTAAGTAGCTCCAAAAGCAGTGTAGCACTGAAAGGTCTATGTGAAAAGGGCATCAATCAGCTTGGGCCTTGGGAGCAGGGTGACCAATAGGACACAGCCTCCCAGAGCGGCGCAGCAATCAGAGGCTCCCGGCTCGAGCTGGCTTCTCAAAGAAGTGGCGGTAGTACCTGGCAGTGAGATCCGCATTCCAGGACCAGGAGGGCAGCCAGGATGAGTCAACTTCAGCTGTGGTAGCGGCCGTTGGATCGGCCACACCATTTTGTTGGCACTGCACAGGCGCAGGTCCCTGGCAGTGAGATCCACATTCCAGGACCAGAAGGGCGGCCAGGATGAGTCAACTTCTGTGGCGGTAGCAGCCTTAGGATTGGCCACACCATTTTGTCGGTACCACACAGGCGCAGGTCCCTGGCAGTGAGATCCGCGTTCCAGGACCAGGAGGGTGGCCAGGATGAGTCAACTTTAGCGGCGGTAGTGGCCGTAGGATCGGCCGCACCATTTTGTCGGCGCCACACAGGTGCAGGTCCACATTTAGAGGCACTGCATGGACAGTAGGGACTGGAGATTTGTTGCTGCCTGGAATCTTCATGTGCCCGACATTCTCTGTGCCATTTCCCCTAGTAGGGATATGCAATACCCAGTTATAATTAATGGGTCTCCCCTTTTTCCCATTGAGAAACCGTGATGTAATTTGCCATTACATAGAAGCATTTATAATGGAAAACACACGCACTGTTTCCTCGCTCTGTCACATGTACTTACGCGGTTTGCTCCCTATAAGCTCCCCGCATCCTTCTCAGGCGAAACTCGGCCTCCACAGGAACTCACAGTAAGTTATTTATTTATTTTGTTTTTTTTTTAAGTAATTTTCCACATATATGGGGCAAAGAAAATATTTTAAAACACTTAAAAATCTCATGACAATGACAATGTGGGGAACCACCGAAAATGGAACCAGAGCACAGCTGCATCGGAATGTCTTGTATTTTATATAATTGCTGTGGTGAAAAAGGGGAGACCCAGCAATAAAATATTGGATGGTGTGTGTGTGTGTAAACTCAAAGTTTACAAACACACACCCATGTTAGATGCCTTTTTTTTGGTTTCGTTTCACTTTTCTTCCTTCCCCTTGCCCTGGTTGGTTCCTCATTCAGCTCCGTCCCTGACCTCCGCTCCCCTCAGGCCCTCACCCTTGCAGCCCCCATGGCAGGGCAACAGGAAGCCCCCTACTTACCCGTCCTGAACAGGATGTGGCTCAGGGCATTGGCTCAGGGAACGGAGCACCAGGGGCTGGCCATCAAGCCGCCACAACCAGCCACCAGGGTCTTTTCGTGTCCCCCCCAAAAGCCTGGCATGCAAGGACGCCAGCAACAGGTACACGCATGCGTCCACACGCGTTCCCGCCAGGTGTCTCCCAGGCTCCCACCCACTTGTGTCGGCAGTGCTGCGCCAACCCCCAGCCTCCATCAGGGGTCAGACGTGCACCAACCAAAGGTTCCCCCCTTATCCGGAGATTGAGCAGTCCCTTGGATGCTCAATATACCTCCTTCCCTGCTGACCCCTGGCAACCTGCGCTCATTCCTGAACGTGGGTCGCCAGCGTGGCGCGAGGTGCAGTGACTAGCGCCTCAGCCCTCAGCGCCACCAGCACAGCTGTTAGATGCTTTAATAAACCCCTTGAGCTGTGCTCTCAGAGCTTATGTAGCATCTAACACCTCGGGGGGGAAGGGTGTAAACTTCTCATTACACACACCACCCCATACTTTATTCTTTTTGTAATGACTACTTATTGACAATGTAGGCGGCAACAGAAAAGGAAATTACGGTAAATATGAAGAATTTATTTTTCTGTGCTGCTGTTAGCGGACACTCAAAGCAGCACCAGGAGAAAATCAGTTCCAGTAACTGAAAATAAAATGCACTTGCTGAAAGACCAGGTACTCCTGCAGAGCAGGCAGTGATCTGCCAGCTAGGACAGGAAGTAAAAGAGACTGAAGCTTTCTGGGAAGGAGCATGTCCTAAGACTCCTCTCAGAATTTTTCGTCCTGCCCCAGTAAGAGGAAAGCCCATGCCATTTGGCTGCACACAGGAGCAGACACACAATACAAGATTTTTCTGTGTAATACCACAATCAGGATTTTTACTCTCCCAGGAATACCAGTTTGTTTCCCCCCCTTGCCAGACTGGCCCCCTTCTGCCAATTTGGCTCCCCCAACCCCATCACCTGCCATCTCTGGGATTTAACCTGAGAATCCACCTCCCTCCATAGTTCCCCCCTGTGACAGGGCCATCGGAGATTCTCCAAGCCTCCTCTGGATATCACGCTCAGTGTGGTGGGCCCTGTGCCCAACAGCAGGGGTTGACCAATTTCAAAATTAAGTACTTGCCCATGGACAAGTGGCTTGACTAAAATTAGTAGTCCTGGTGCTTGAGATGGTAGCCCAGTTAAATACGAGAATTTTTAAAAAAGGTAATAAAACTAAAGAAAAACACATTTTACATGAAATTTTTGTTTTGTTTTTAATTTTAAAAAGCAGATTCCTACTGTTGACATTGCTACTCTCCCCCAGCCCGTTTGATGCCTTACCTGATCAGTAGTGAGCTGCTGAAGTTTGGCATAAATAGTCCATGGGTACTAAAAGTTATATCCCTCGTAATGTTGTAAATCTGTAGGCTGTCCATAAAAAGACTGACCTCCTGGTCCGAAAAACATGCCCCCACATCGGCCTACACAGCCCTGTTTTGTGATTTGTGATTTTATTATATCAAAGCACTCAATCGACTAATAGGGACCCAGTTAGTTGATCAGTCGCTTTGATATAATAAAATCCCAGCAGTAAAGGGTATAAATATCTTTGAAAATACCAGCCCCATAGAACTGAATGGGGCACGCTCCTGTATTATGCGTTTTGTGGCATCACAAAACAGGGCTCGCGATGACCGACTTGTCATAGCGTTTTTTTGTCAGGAAGTCTGTCTTTTTTGGACAGTTTACAGATTTACAACATTACAAGGGATATAACATATAGCACACATGGACTATTTATGCCAAACCTCAGCAGCTCACTACTGATCAGGTAAGGCATCAAACGGGCTGGGGCACACAGCTACTCATTATTCAATGCAAGGAAGTGCAAGATAATGCATATGGGGCACAAAAACCCTGGCACAATATATCAGTTAGGGGGTGAGGATATAGCATGCACCAAGCAGGAAAGGGATCTTGGGGTTATCATCTCTGATGACCTCAAGGTAGGGAAACAGTGTGACAAGGCAGCAGGTAAAGCAAATAGGATGCTGGGATGTATAGGCAGGGGCATCACCAGCAGGAAAAGGGAGGTCATAATTCCGCTATACAAGACACTAGTGAGGCCCCACCTGAAGTACAGTGTACAGTTCTGGAGACCATACCTACGTAAGGACATAGGGTAGAGAAGGTTCAGAGGAGGGCAACAAAGATGGTGCATGGATTGCATCATAAGTCCTACGAAGACAGGCTGAAGGAACTGAACATGTACTCCCTGGAGGAGAGGAGGGAGAGAGGGGATATGATAGAGACATACAAGTATCTTACAGGGAGGAACAGGGTGCAGGAATACACTATTTTTAAGCAAAAAAGATGTTCCAGGACTAGAGGGCATGGGATGAAGTTGGAGGAGGGCGATTCAGGAAACATGAGGAAGAATTTAGGTCACAGAGCAGGTGGTGGACAAGTGGAACACCCTGCCAGAGGAAGTGGTGGGGGCTGGAAACAATCACGGGGTTTAAGAATGCATGGGATAGACATAAAGGAATTCTGGAGGTCAGGGGTAAGGGGCAACAGACTTCTAGGAAAACATAAACTGAACTTACAAGCTCAAATGGGCAGACTGGGTGGGCCATAGGCCCTTATCTGCCGACACTGTCTATGTATCTATGTATGTAGCTACTAGGAAGCTGCTCTTTAAATGCTGTCCTTTTTCTATAGGCCGCCACTAGTTGCATTCCACAAGATCAGATGAACCCTACAATCAGTCACCCCCCCCCCCGAGTGACTTCAGACAATATTTCCTTATTTATCATTAATTTTATATGCCTTTTCTTTTTTCTTTTTCTATAGGCTGCCACCAGTTGTGTTCCCTGAGATTCCCACAATCTGACCCCCCATTGAGTGACTTCAGACAGTTTGCTTTCCTTTTTGTTTTTAATTAAATGCTTTTCCTTTCGTTTTTTTCCCTTTTTTCTATAAATTGCCGCCAGTTGCCTTGTTGGTTCCCTGAGATCCCCACAATCTGACAGCAGTCACCCACTGAGTGAGTTCAGTTCAGACAGTATTTTCCCTTTTTGTTTTTGATTCTAAACACTGTTCCTTTTTTTCCTTGTAGGTTGCCACCAGTTGTGTTTCCCCGAGATCCCCACTTTTTCACAGCAGTTACCCACTCCCAACTGAGTGACTACTGACTTCAGTACCTTCTTTCCCCTTGCTGCTGCAATTCTTCCTTCCTAGTTAATAAGCTTTTCATTTTTCTTTTGGGTTTGACTATTGGGCAAGCTGTCACTAAGTTGCATTCCTTCTTCCAACACACGATCTCACAACCTTAAGTGCAGTAAGTCTTTTTTTTTTTTAGCCATTTCCCTTTGAACAGTTTATACAAGTTCTTGTTTCTTTGCTCTGCTGACAAACCAACGGTCTCTCCCCGGCCACCTTTATGTTGTTCCCCAACCCTCCTCCTGTCCCCACAATCTCTCACCCCCTCCCCCAGTTTTCCTTTAAAAACCCCATCCCCTTTCTTTCTTTTGGCTTTTAGTTTTTTTTTTTTTATTTGCTGTGAGTGAGAGGCTGGGCATGTATTACCGTCGGTGACTGCCCTTGGTTAGGTCTCAACAAAAACTGGAGTCGCGCAGCAGCCAAGCCAAGTACATCCGTCTGCTGACTGTCACACTGTGAAAGGGGTCCTTTCAGTTTCCTTGGCGTGACATGCCTGTGACTCTCCTCCACCTCCCCATCCCCACCACCATCACGCCCACTAGCCTGGACTGACTCTCAGGGTCTGCACACTATGGGCTGACTAACCTATAAGTCCTTGGCTGCTGGCAATCGCTGTTGCTGCTGCAGTGGAGGGAGGGAAGGAAGTTGCCTTCAGCTCAGCATGTCTCTTTGTGCTCGCTCCTGCTGGCAATCGCCGCTGCTGCTGCTACGGTGGATGGAGGGAGGTTGCCTTCAACTCAGCACGTCTGTCCGCGCCCTCTCCTGCTACTCCCCAGTGCACGCGGCTGCTCTCTCAAACGGAAGCGCTTGTACCATGTGAGGCTAAGAAAATCCGGCAGACTCAGACGAATATTAAAATAAGCGGCATCTAGCAGTCGAGACCCAGTATTACAAGCTATTTCAGTGGGGGGAAAAGGCAACAAAAAACTTGGCTGTCCTGAAGCAAAACTGCTTGTCCGGCTGTCAAGATTTGTAGCCCGGGATGTCGGGCTATGGGATTTGTCAAGCCCTGCCCAACAGGCGGTGTGGGTTCTGCGAGGAGTTGTGAGCTTCCTGCTGCTTGTGGCCGGCATTATCGTTTTTCTTTCCAGACCCTCAAATGCTCTGTGGAGACGATGGCTTGGTGTGTGCACGTCGGACATGCTGGTGTCTTCCATCAGGGAGCATCTCCCTTCCCCAACTGCAGCTCCTATCCACATCGGCACCCATGATCACTAAGGTGGCAATGTTGCTGCAGAGCAGGCTGCCCTCCCTCCGCAGAAGAGTGTCCCAGTGGATGATCGATCCTCCTGCCCCCCCCCCCGCTGCTCCTCAAGTGACCCAAGTTAATTCCCCAACCCGGGTTGCAAGCATGGCGTTAAGTGAGGCACAGATGCCTCAGCCTTCCACGCCACCGGGCAGCCCTACCAGTTTTGTTCTTAATTTCTATATGCTTATTTGGTACATCTTTTACAGTCTTCCGGATTTTTTCTGCTACCACCTTTACTTCCTCTTTTTTAAGCCGTGCCTGCGCCTAATTGTACTAGTGCTGCAGCAGGGATACAGGAGGTACAAGCTAAAGTGAAAGCAACCCACATGCTCCATGTCCACAGCCTGCTACAGCTAAGGAGAACCACAAAAAAGATTCTAGCGAACAAAAGTACAAGCCATTGCAGACAATATAGCTTGTGCAACCTGTCCATTTGCATCACATTCTGCAACACAATACTGCCAAATTTCCACCCTGAAGTTCATCTTCTCTATTTTTTTTCTTTTAATTATCCCTAGATTTTTCCCGGTTCCCTCCTGTTCCCACCTTGAGACGACTGCAGCCCCCATGGCTAAATCCTTCCCCTGGGACTCAAGTGACTCGCCTCAGTATGGCACCAAGCTCCAGCATGGGATTCTGGGAATCACATGCAAACGTTGGTCTGTTAAGTGGCAGCACAACAAGGTACCTCTGCACCACTCGGCCTGCTTGAAATTCACACTAGCAGTATCTGAAAGCACTCTGCAGAGAGACTACGCTAAAATACTCCTGTCATATTAATTAATACACAGAGGCCAAAAGATAAAGAACAGGTAATAGTGATAATTAATCAGAGTCAGAGTTCAGCTTTAATATTCATTTAACAGGCTTATTCATGTTTGAGAGCACCACAGTACACAGCCCCCCAACGCCAACATACAGGGCATTTAGTGATAAGTCAGTTTTTAAACTTGTAACCCTCCTGGCCTAGAGGCAACAGTAACAGCAGTCCTTTTCAAGCCAGCAATGCCACCAAGTTGCTGAATTATTCACACACAATGATCACTTGTTCAACCATGCAGCTGTTGCGAGTCAGAGATAGACTCTTCCCTAATACCCAACACTGAGATTTGCAGGGACAAAGCAAAAACAAGAAAGCAATAAGCTGCTAATCAGATTTTTCCTACCAAACCTGGAAAAAAAAAAAGAAAAAAATGTAACTATAAGGAGGCTGTCAAGCCATCAGCCTGCTGTCTTTACTAATTAAAAAGCACGGCACACCGCAAATTGAGCTTCTGAACATGAAAGTAATCAGTTACTGCCACCCACACAGGCTGACAGCATTCTTTTTACAAGAGAAATTTCATATCAGCCTTAGCATCCAACAAAATACTTACAGGCACTAAAATAACCACCACACCCGCACAAATAATAAAAGGCAGAGGATCACAGTAGCCCCTTGGCTTTATCCCCATTATTAATGCCAACTGCAAACCACCCCTTGATGTAATTTTGCAGAATCCAAAAAAACATTTATATGATAATATTCTTTATTTATTTAGGAAATCGGAATTACAACCCTTTGAGTCATGGACTCGTTTCCAAAGGCTCCACGTCAGAAGAAAACAGACATTCATACAGTACCATACACAGAATAAATGTGGGTGAGCAAGTATTCTGAAACAATTAGGCTAATATTTAAAGAACTAGTGTACTGCTTGAAAGGAATATTATCTTTTTATATCTGCAGTATTTTTACTTTTCTCTTTTGTTAATATTTTCTACCTTATGTGTGGAACAGTACTCTATGTAGAGGCTGACGTACCTAGTTCAGTTCCTCCTCATACGTCACGTGCACTATGACCTCACTGTCTGTGACACCACAACTGAACAAGAGCCAATCAAATTCTGCCAGAACAGTCATTTGAGCTGTCAGTCAGTGAGGTTACAATGCTGATGAGGTCTGAAGAAACACAGACGCATACTTGACCCATCCAGTCTGCCCAAATGTTCTCTGTCTATTCTATGTCCGCAGACCCCATCTAGTCTCCGGCGTCCCTCCCTGTCTCTGCTCTAATACTGTATTCCCCTATGTTTATCCCATGCATGCTTGAAGCCCCCAATTGTTTTAGCCTCCATCACTTTGACAGGCAATCTGTTCCAGGTGTCTACCACTCTTTCAATGAAGAAACATTTCCTCACATCTCTCCTAAACCTGCCCCCTCCAGCTTCACTGCATGCCCCCTGGTCCTGGTGCTCAGGTTCTTATTGAAAGGCTCCCCTCTTGCACCCTGTTTATCCCTGTGAGGTACTTGTAAGTCTCCATCACATTGCCTCTCTCTCCCCTCTCTTGCAGGGTGTACATGCCGAGATCCCTCAGTGATCGGGGTCAAGATATATTTTTAGGACTGTGAAGTGTTTACTGCTAGAAACAGCATAAATGAGTTTAGCAATAGGACAGGTGGTGCTAAAAACCAAAACGAAAACAAGTAAAGCACAAAAAAGGTTGAGCACTCACCAACCTCAAATAAAACAAGGGCACAGATCGTAAATAACTCCAAAAACTACTTTAATACATCAAACATAAGAACCATATACACTTGATGCATTTCGGATGTAACTGCATCCTTTCCCAAAAGCTAAAAATCATTTAAAATCCAGCAGTTAAATACTCCATTTCAAAAAACATCATCATGACATGATATAGAATCCAAACATTTGATTGGATAATAGCACACACTGCAAGTGCCTAACCATTTACCCCTTACATACACATTAATATACCTATAGTGAGACCATAAATGGGTATAAAAGGCAGAACATGGGGGTGGGGGGACGAAAAAAGTAAATGGCAAAAAGGAGGGAAGAGGAGGAAAAAGAGGGGAAGGAGCACAAAACTTTTTTTTTTCTTTTTTTACATATAAGTAAAATCACAAGTATGTTACAGCATAGAATAAAACATTGAACAGGAATACTTATAGAAGCGCCAGCTCTAAAAAGGTAGAGCAACCATAACTGGAGAATGGCTCCTCCCTCTTCCCTCCTTTTTTTTCATTTTCATTTATTTTTTTCTTCACCCTTTTTTCATTTTTCCCCCTTCTTCCCCACCCTTTTCCCCCATGTTCTGACTTTTATATCCATTTATGGTCCCATTATAGGTATATTAGCGTGTATGTAAGGGTTAAATGGTTAGGCACTTGCAGTATGTGCTACTATCCAATCAAATGTTTGGATTCTATACGATGTCATGATGATGTTTTTTGAAATGGGGTATTTAACTGCTGGATTTTAAATGATTTTTCGCTTCTGAGAAAGGATGCAGTCATATCCAAAATGAGTCAAGCATATATGCTTCCTATTTTTGATGTAATAAAGTAGTTTTTGAAGTTATTTATGACCTGTGTCCTTGTTTTATTTGAGGTTGGTGAGTGCTAGTCCTTTTCTGTGCTTTTCTTGTTTACTGCTAGCTTTCTTAACCTAGGAGTATTTTCATCTAAATGGTAGTAATACAGTCCACAGGCCAGTCTCCTCCACCACCACAACCAGGACTCAAACCCTCTGGGCACCAGGCTCCTGTTGCTAGCTACTGGCTCTCTGCTTGATACTGCAACGGGGTCACCGATACTTTATCACTGCTACCAAGTATTTGCCAGGTTAATGTTCTATCAAAACAACCCTTTTAGCCGGCCCAGGGGTGCTGGGGGCTGAGGCACTGGGCCTCAACTTCAGCACCACGGTGATGTGACCCGTGTTTGGGGAATGAACCACGCAGGTCGGCAAGGGTGAGAAGGATGGAGCATCCTCGGACAGCTCCTTCTCCGGGTGGGGGGTCTCTCAGTAGTCGGTGCTTGGGGGCTGGCATACCGATGCTATGTCTACAAGGGAAGGCAAAGGACCAGCTGTCGGATGTGCTGCGGGTGGACATGTGTGTAGTACATCCCCCAACGGCAGTGCAAGCTGCACTGCCCGAGAGGGAAAAAAGTGAAGAAGAAGAAGGCATCCTAGCCAACAGGGCTTGACAAATTTTAAAATGAGGTACTTGACCACGGACAAGTGGCTTGTCCAAAAGTAGTTGTCCTGGTGCTTGAGTTGGTAGTCCTGGTATAAAATGGCATATTTTTAATGGAAAGTATCAAATTACAGAAAACTCAACGGATTTATTGTAGTATTAGTTATTTAATGTTGAAATGGACAATAAGGAGAATAATATGATTTTTGTCAGCAGCATGGCAAGCATAAGGATTGTGACAGAATTAGCATCAGCAGCGAGGAATTGACAGCAAGTGTATTTGCAGCAGCAGACTAGTGCAAAGCGCCAGCAGCACAGTGAGAAATGGAAATTACGTACTTACCGTAATTATTGATTTTCTTGGACAGTCTCCATCACTCATTCACACTAGTGGGATGCGCGGGCGCAGGACCAACAGGGCTAAAGTTTCAGAAGATTAGAGGCGAGAGAGAGACCACATGCGGCGGCACGCAAGACTAACTCTTGCCTGTGTAGGCTATCTCGCGCCGACCCTCCAACCGTGATCAGCACCTTTCTCGACCGAGAAGGTGCAGCGAATCAATGAGAATAACCTCATCCTGGTTTCTGGGCCTGAGAGGGCCCAGATGGCCTTTGCAAGAAAGGCCAAGAGTAATGTCCTCACAGTCTGAATCATGGGACCGTGAAGACCAGGAAAGAAAGCAGTGAACCCAGGGGATGGTGGTGGGCGTGTGAATGAGTGATGGAGACTGTCCAAGAAGATCAATAATTACGGTAAACGTATTCCATATCTTCCTGGACTAAGTCTCCATCACTCATTCACACAGTGGGAGAGTACCAAGCTAAAGCCAACAACCCTGAGTAGGGTGGTAGGAGATAGAGTTCACTCAGAAAGGACAGCCAAGGACTGCCCTGTTAATAAAAAGAGCTGTCTTGTAAGAGCATCTAGAACATAGTGCCTACAAGACAAGCGTTCGAGTTGTAACTCGTCACCTTGCCGACAACTGCAATGGGCATAAAATGAAAGTCTGCCAGGCAGCCGTAACCACTCCAGGAGAGCGGCAAGAACCTGGCCTCACAATTTGATCTAGGACCAAAATTAATAGTGTCAAAGACATGTACTAATGTAACGTAAAGGGACCTCAGGAACTGAAACAGTCGGAGGTAAAGTTTACTGGTTCAGGGTAGACCGGAAAGTGCAGATGGAAACCCCCACTATCCAGAATGGTTGACCTGTAAATAACAGGTCCAGAAGCACTTGAACTCCTTACTTGGTGAGCAAGGGGGCCCAGGTGGGGTTAGCCCATCAAGGAGAATGGTCTCTACTTAGTCACAGGATCTTCCTGATGGAAGGGCAAGCACGACTTAGAAGCCTCTCGTGATGGTCTAGTAAAACCAGATCCTATCCACTGCATATTCCAAGAGGTATAATCCTGCCCCTGTGTGTACAACTGTAGCAGCAGTCTCTGAACTCAGGGAAGAAAGGAAAAAGGTGTACAGGAGGACGTGTCCACTGCGGGAAAAAACATTCCGACAGAAAAAAACAGGGGCTGAATTTCTAAGGTTAATAAAGGCAGATGTGCGTCGAGGAGGGACACAGCAGGACCAAGTTAGGGCTAACCCATTTGTTGAAGTGACCGAAAGAGACAGTGACTCAATGCAGTGAGGCACTACCCACTCTGGCTTTCCTGAAATGAGTAGGAAAAGATTCTAGTTTGTTTGCTGAAAAAGAAACATCACCACTCCCTGTCGCACTTGAAGAGGATAGCTTCGTGAGCGACTGGCATGGACCAAGTGCAGGAACCGAAGGTGCGAATATTTGAGAAGCTTCCTCAGAAAAGGGACCTACTTGACCATCTGTCAAGAAGGAGAAAATCACCTGTTAAATTAAGCAAGCAAGGAAGAACCTGAGTTCCACTGGTGGAGAGTCGCTTCTGCTGCTGTAAGGCTCTGTTCAAGAGAAGAAAGCCTGATAAAAGAAAAGGAATTAACAGACTGGCAGTCGCTAGGTGTAGAAATGTCTCTGAATGAGAGAAATCTCTCAGAGAAAGAGCTGACCATATCATCGCGGATCGGACTCCCGTGAGAAGAAGAAATCAGGTACTCTTTACCGTATCCGGAGACGCAGCGCCTCAGGGGCGAGGAGGAATCTGACCAGATAAAAAAAAAAAAGGGGGGGGGAGAGGGGGTACCAGGTAATTTCAGCTAGGCCCTGTGCTATAATAAAAACTATATTGATATATATATATATATATACACACATATATTTTTAGTCCGAGCCTAACAAGGCCTTCAGGCTGTTATGTTGAGGATTGTCTTGATACAAAAAGACGAAGATGAGTGCAGAAATAGCCTGAGTGTCCATACTGAAATCATGACTGGACTAACATTCACAGCTGGAGAGAAGTTAACCACCTGTGCCGAAAAAGCCACCGAAGAGGCAATATCACAAGGGGGTTATATACCCCAATCAAAGGAGCAGAAGAGTCAGAGCGGCTCCTGACCATTAAATTAAAATGTTCCACAGAGTGTAACTGTCTTGACGATTGAAAAAGTCTAGATGCAGAAGAGTATGGTCCACGGATGCAGTGTGAAATACTATAGTGGACCCCATTACTGAGGAACTACTGAAAGGATTTTCCATCACGGACTCTGATGATAGAGAGGACGTGCCCTCCAGTATATAAAATGAGCCGTCCGCTGTGTTACTGACCAGAAGGACAGGGAAAGACCCATCTAGATGCACTTCTACCCCAGAAGGACCTCCAAGAGAGGTCTAGGTCAGAGCCACTAGAGACTCCGCCATCAGGAAAGATGTCGAGGAGCTTGGTACCACGTAGGGAGCAGAGAAAGTGCTGAGTAGAATGAGATTCCGCTGGCAGAACGGTACAGCAGTTTCATAGCAGAAAACAGCTGGATGACACAAGATCCCACATAGACCACCACTCACTAAAATGTGTGGAAAAAATAATCCGCAGAACAGGAGTTCATTCTGTGGTCAACATCCTGCCACAAGTTCTGTGGAAAGGAGTCTGAAAGGAAAAATATGTCACTAATTCTGCCATACAGCACCCACTAGCACCCGTGTGGCATCAGCACCATTCGTGGCACAGGAGGGCACCAAGCAGTGCCTGTGCCAACCTGGGTGATACCCGGGGGCAACCATGGCAGTATCCGCAGGTACTCCCGGCACCCATGTAGCAATGGCACATGAGAGCACCTCCAATGCCCATGGCACCGATGGCACCCATGGCAAGAATGGCACCGGTGGCTTCCATGGACACCTGCAGTGCCACCCGCAGCACCCACGGGTGTCACCCCTGGTACCCAAGGCACCAGTGGCACCCATGGCACCTGAAGCATCCATGGAACCCATGAGCACCCACAGCGTCACCCGCAGCACCCACGGGTGCTCTCCGGCGCCAGCCCCGTCATCCCTGGCACCCAAGGCACCAATGGCACCAGTGTCACCCGCGGGTGCCTGGTGCCATCTGCGGGTGCTCAGCGCCGCTCGTGGGTGCATGGCACCACTGACGGCGCCGACAACCAGTGGCAGCAAAGAGAGAACCCACGGCACCGCACAGAGTGACAGAGCCGACTCACGGCGCCGACTAAGGCACGGTGCCGACCAAGGCCCCGAGGCTCGGCGCCACCCAGCTACGGCTCCGAGACACGGCGCCGACCAAGGCACCGAGCCATGGCGCCGAAGGAAAATGCCAATGGAAATCCTGAGAAGGGGAGAAGGAAAAAGGTGGTGCCCATGCCAGCCCCTGCATGGAAAAGGGAGAGGGGGGTAGGCACGAGGGGTCGACACGATGGCAAAGGCACCCATAGGGCACCTCACCATACGTGATCCAATCGACCTGGCTCCAGTCCAATGGCTCCGAGGCCCAGAGGTCCCGAAATCAGGCACAGAGCCAGGAAAACTGGAAAGTCGAATCCCCCTGCTCCACAGGAGCAACCCAGAGGTGAAACTGCCCACCAGAGCTCCAGCAAGGACAGAGATGGAGCTCGGAGTCGAGAAAGCAGCCATTAGGAGCGGGGCCAAGAGGAACCCACTAAAGTCGGTTGGCCCATCGCCTCTCCTGACGAACATTCCTCGTGGCAGACATACCAACGGCAACCTCGAAAGCAGCACCGATTCTTCTTCCCGAGCCACAGGGAAGAGGAGCTCGAGGTCAAGCGGAGCCGGATCACCGGAACCGTTAGATTTGTGCTCGGAGGACTGTCCTCCCACCCCACCCCCACCGAGCACAGGACTGTCCGTAGTCAGACACCCCGGTTATTATAGCGCAGACCGGACACAGCCCTCTGCCATAAAACTTTCAACGAAGTCCTCCTACCGCCACCGCCTACTGTCTAAGGATGACTCACTTGATGGCAGGAAAGAATTTCTTTTTCTTCTTCTTCATAAAATAAATAAATTACTACTTTAAAATATTAAAATATTAAGAGCTGTTGTCGTATAGACGAAAACTTTGACTCCAGCAGATGAGCGATGTCGACATCCAAGCGCACTCGACGGCGGGAGAAAAGGAACTGAGGCGGTTGGAGGGTCGGCCTTCGAGATAGCCTACACAGGCGAGAGCTAGTCTCACGGGTGCCGTGCACGCGTGGTCCTCTCTCGGCGCCCGAATCCTTCTGAAAACTTTAGGCTCCCGCTTGGTCCTAGCACCTCCAGCACTATCCCACTAGTGTGAATGAGTGATGGAGACTTAGTCCAGGAAGATCATCATTACAGCAGAGTAGGAGACAGTACAGCATCAGCATCAGGAAAAATGACAGGAAGCCTGAGCTTGCTCCAGCCGGAGCATCTTATTTTGTCATCATCAAGACTAGTGACAGCCTCAGGGACATTTTCGAGTGAATCAGCAGAACTAGTAGTTGAACTAGCATGACCATGATAATGACCATGAACGTGGCATGTGCCAGGACCAGATAGTAGCCATGGTTGATAGTCTGATCCGGATCAAAGCTGTCTAATGCAGGGCCTTCAACTGCTATATGCAGAAGTGACTGGAGTGCGTCATCAGCCAAACCTGTTCTTATTTTTGTTTTTATAAGATTCTGAATGGAGAATACTCTCTCAGATTTAGCTGTAGACACACTCATAGCCAGTAACATTTCTATTAGGTCAAGGATGTGAGCAAGCTGGGTCTCTCGTAGTAGTTGTGAATACACTTGCAGATATGGCTTATCAACTGCAGACTTAAGCATTGCTTTTAATGCAAAATATTCCCTTTTTATACTGGTTACATGATCTTCAGAAAAAAAGTTGTGAAAGTAGTCTAATAAATTACTTAAATCAGTTGTGCCAAATTGTGCAAGTTCTTCTCCTGATAGATCGAAATTTTTTAAATCTAAGCAACTAAACCAATTTAGAGGTTCCTCCGAGAAATTCCGAAAACGCTGATCAATGTAAGATACTGCTGCATCTATTAAACTGTGCAGCTGTGTATCAGTCGTAAAATTTACTTCTGGACAGTTCCCTTTGAAAGTAAAAGGTACAATATTGTCCTCACTGCCACGTTTTGAAACAAGATAGTTCATGCATTTCTCTGCAGGATTATATTGGTTTAGAAATGATGTCATAAACTTTCCAGATCTTGTTTTTAGCTCAGTTAACTGGAGTAAGCATGTCTTGACGAGTTGGGGGACTTCTAATATTAGTAGGTCATCTGTTTGAAATTCAAGTGATAGATTTTTCAATATTGGCAGAAAATCTTGAAGAATTTTACAAACTATACTGAGTGCACATCTCTTAGAAGTGCATTTGCTTTGGCCCCATCATCACCAGCAGAGTTTGAGATATGTTCAAGATGTTGAACTACTGTGGGCAGGTTGACTTGAACAGCATGAATTGAATTTGAACGCGTCTTACTTGCAAGCCAACGGACTTGCTTTATTGCACTGAAATGAGCCAACTTGGTGTGTATGACATCTGCTATTTCCTGCAGTTCCCTAAGTTTCTTGGGGCTGTAGTGGTAAAATTTAAAAATTCCTTTCAAGTTGTTTTCTGTTTGAACAAAGGGATTTTTTTTTCATGACGTCGAGAATGGCTAACTCCAGTTTGTGGGCTACGCAATGCACCAGTATAACAGTAGGGACATGTTCTCGGATTTTTGCTATGGTGCCACCTGTATGGCCCATTATCACACTGGCACCATCAAAGTTGGCAGATACGAGAACTGTTCCAGGTCTGCTCATATCGTTAAGGTCCACAAAAAAAAGATCTACAGAATCAAGTGCAGAGCTTATTGCTTTAAAAACTCCATCTGCGTGAGAATGTTCAAAAGGTACAGCGTTAACACAGTTGTAACTTTTACAAATTATATGTGGATTTGATTTCTCATGGGCTCTCTCGGACTCAATTCTGAAATTATTTGAACCAGTGGCAGACACGTTAGTTTTTTTTGAATAAGCAGGAGTCGCAAGAGTGGGATATTTCTCACAGCCAGAGCAGTACATTACACATTTTTTGTCATCATACCTTAACCAGGTAAAGTGATTTAAACCAGTGATGCTGAAATGTTCGAGCCCTTTTTTCTACGTCATGTTTTTATCTTTGCTTCTTTTCTCAGTGTTTATTTCCTCATCACCTAAAATGAAATGTCACTTTATCTGTACTGAACCAGAATGTGATGGCACTGAACTGCTGCTACTGTTATGCTCACTCGTTTCAGAAACTGGTACGGTCAAGCTAGACTGATCGCCTGTTATATCTACAAACACAGACCCAGACCGAGAACCTTGGTCGTTTTTTTCCTGACTACTAGTAGGGCTGGGGGGGGGGGGGCTGTCTGGGGCTGGCTTTCAGACTGTTAAGGCTCAGGCTCAGGCTCTTTACTTTTGTTCCCGATGAAGAAGATGAGGATTTTTTCCAGTCAAAGGAAAACAGAGTAGCTTGCTTTGGCTTATTTTGTTGTATTTTTTTTTTTTTACTGTCTTCTACGCTGCAATTGTGAAATAAAGATTGTTGTTGTTGTATTGTATTATTGTACACAATAAAATTCTATTTTGTGTTATCTTTGTGCGTGTTGTGTAATTTTTTTACCTTAAGCTGTTGTGCTTATGCAGCACTACAAGACAGCAGGACAGAGTAGGTGAGTAGGTGGGAAGGGGCTGGGTCTGGAGCCAGAGTACTAGCAGTAGTATGACAGGAAAATGCTTTTTCCCTTCTCAGGGCAGGTTCGGTCTCACAGCCACACACAAACACCTCGACCAGTGTAGCTAGGTACTGGTAGGTTTATTTTATTTTTTCTGTGTCCCCAAAAATGCCTTTTCCTTTCTCAGGTCAGGTTTGGCCTCACAGCCGCACTCACACACCCCTCCACCAAAGTACTAGGTAGCTAGGGTTTATTATTTTTTTCTGTGTAGTGTCACACAAAAAATGTTTTTCCCCTTCCTATAGTTTATTTCTAAGAAGTCCGTAGTTGTTCCCAAGTTCCTGTAGTACCCTCTCCTCTCAGAGCTGGTTAGGTCTCACAGCCCACTGCCACACACTCCACCAAGTACTTGGTAGAACAAACAAAGTACTAGCTAAAATAGGTTTATTTGAAGGTAGCTATCTTTTTTTGGCGGGGGGTATCAATCTCTGAAAATGCTTTTTTGGTTTTTATACTGCAACTGTTTACCTTATTTATTAAATATTCAATTGTTCCCTTCCACAACAAGTTCCTCTACTCTGCCCTCAGGCTCTCAGGGCAGTTCGGTGGTCTCATACTGACGGCCCCTGCCACACACAGCACACCTCCTCAGTAGCGTAGCACATTCCCAGAGGGCCTGGGTGCAAGGATATGTTGTGGGGCCTCCCCGGTTTTGAATAAACATCACAATTATGATTTGGGCCCCTCAAACCCATTGGGCCCGAGGAATTAAGTCACCTGCACCTGTAGCTACGCCCCAAATTCCTCCACCAATGTATGCAGCAGGACTGCAGTAGCAGCTAGGTTAATTCAGGTTTTTCTGTAGCTCAGAAAAATGCTTTTAGTTTTTCCCTTTAGTTTACCTTTTATTCCTATTATTTCAGTTGTTCCCCAGGTTCCTTTACCCTACCCAGTCTACAGGGTCTCACTACAAGCCAAGACACCCCCCCCCCGCCCTGTCCCCCTTCCACCACTGGGACAGTCTCTGGGACAGTGGGACTGGTCTAGAGCCAGCTAGGAATAGGTGTGGTGTATATAAGGTTAGGTACAGAGGGCTGGGTTAAGGAGTTGTTGTGTACATCACATGTTACTTTCTATACTCTGGGCGGGCTCTATCTAGTGGTCTTGCACCCAAAGGCACACCGTTATCATCAGTCAGGTCCCTGATCTCTGCTCTCTCAGGGAGGGCAGGCTTAGTCTCTCTCACTCACACACACACACACACACACACACACACACACACACACACCCTTACCACACGATTAATCTAATTATTGTAATGCTTAGTAGTCCCACAAGTTCAACACACAATCACTTCCCCCACTTAGAGTCTCAAGTATTTTTTGTATTTTTTTTTTTTATTTTATTTAAGAGCTGTATCCTTTTCTCACACGAGTCCAGAGTCAGACACAACACACACAGACCCCTGAATTCAGTATGCAGTGTTTTTGCTTAGTTCTCCCTTCTTTTTTTCTCTAAATAAACCTTTTTTTTTTATATATTTTTATAATCAGCAGATTGTTTTTATTAGACAGACTGAGACTCTGATCTCTCCACAATAAGTAAACGCCTTTGTGCTCCTTTTTACAAAAACGATCTCTCTCTCTATATACGATCTCTCACACCCCCCCTTCCCCAAGACTTCAGATCCTCCTACTCTCCCGCTCGCTTGGCACTCCAAACTCCAATATATTTCTATGTGTTCTATCTCCAGGTACTACTACTGTAGTGATTTGCTAGCAACATATTTGTTGTGATTGTGACTCGCGGCACTAGACCCAAATACACAGTTTGACTGTGAACAGTGAGGAACCACCACCAAATGTTGCTCGAACAGAAAATGCTGTGCTCTCTCCGAGTGTCTGTAGCGAAAATGGCACATTTGCCAACGTGTGTCGAGCTATTGCCACTCTGAGAGCTCCACCCCCAAGTGTGATCACCAATAGCCAGGACTGACAGGCACTGTACCATCAGCTATAGGCTGCCTAGCCTGTCAGTCTGGCTGTTTTTGTCCAGTCGTGAGCCGTGAGCGTATTTCTTCTTGGCGCCTCCCAGAGTGTCTGCTGGTGCCCGATCTCCGTGCCTGACTGCACAGTCAAGTCAGGGCATGGGGCGGGCATTCAACAATGCGCCATGTGACCGCACAAAGAAAATCAGGTGACTGACTCTGGAGTCTAGCTTGACTCCCTCCATCGGAACCTGGTTGGAAGGACATCTAGTGGCCAGCGAGGGAAAAGCAGGTAAAAACCTGCAATTTTTAAACTGCAGCATGGCAGTCCGTGGGACAAGCAGAACTCTGGCATCTGCTTGTGCCAACATAAAAAATGGTTGTCCAGGACATCGGGCTATTGGATTTAGCAAGCCCTGCTGGCCAAGCGGCTTGATGGCCATCCGACAGAACACTGGCTCTGGGGGCATCGCCTGAATTGAATCCAGACAGGGTGGGTGAGTTGGGGGTAAGCCGCAGGAGAAGAAGGTGAGGACCCTAAGGGGGTGCAGTGTAGACGGATGGTGGACAGAGTCCCACAGGATGACAGGTAAAAAGAGAGCAGTCCAAGAATGCCACGAAGAGAAACAGTATAACAAAAAAAAAAAAACTTCTAGCCAGTCTGTGAGCAATTCTTTAAACTGTCTCCTGTACTGAGCGTACACAATTAATACTGATGCTCTTTTCTGTGCCCACAGCCTTGTCACACTGTGCTGCCACCTTGAGGTCCTCTGATATAATAAACTCGAGGTCCTGTTCCTGTTTAGTGATCATCAGTCACTCAGTACCATCCCCCATCCTATACTCAGCACCGCGGTTCCTATGCCCTAGGTGCATGGATTTAGCTCTTTTTGGCTTTTAACCCCAACTGCCATGCCTTTGACCCATGCCTCAATTTATTTATTTTTTTTTGCAATTAATTAAGCATACTTTACATTTTTCTTAAATACAGACCATGCCTCAATTTTACCTAGATCCCTTTGCATTCTCTCCACCCCCTTCTGAGTGTTCACCCTATAGCAGGACTTGGTGTCATCTGCAAAAAAAGCAAGATCTTCCCCTCTAGCTCTTCTGCAGTGTCCCCTATGAAGACACTGAAAAGGACTCGTCCCAGAACCAAACTCTGTAGTACACCGCTGGTCACTGTCCTGTCTTTAGAGTGAGGACCATTAACCACCACGCTCTGTCTCCTATCAGGTAACCAGTTCCAAACCCAATTATCCATTTGGACCCTCTCCTAAGCTAGTCAGCGTACTAATCAGCCTCCTGTGCAGCACAGTGTCGAAGGCCTTGCTGAAGTCAAAGATAGGCTACATCCACTGCCCTCCCCTGTTCCGTTTCCCTGGCCACCCTCCAAAGAAATCTATCAGATTTGTTTGGCATGACTCCAAGTCTGTGTTGCCTGGGGTCCTACAGTTCACTGGCCTCTTCATGCTCAACCAGCCTTTTTTTCAGTAGGGCTTTCATTAATTTCCCCATCACTGAAGTCAGGCTGACTGGCCTATAATTGCCAGCCTCCACCCTGCTGCCGCTCTTATGTAGAGGGTCCATGTCAGCCCTTTTCCAGTCCTCCGAAGCCACACATTTTCAGTGAGCTGTTGATCAAGGCCATCAATGGGCAGCTATCACTTCCCTCAGTTCTTTCAGTAACCTGGCCCCATCCAGACCCATAGCCTTATCCACCCTCAGAGCTGTGAGTCCTTCCAGAACACTTTCCTCTGAAATGGACTTGTGTCCACCTCCACCTCTCCCCAACCCTGTTTCTCCATGGTGGTCCGTCCCAGCACCCTCCCTCCATTGTGAAGAATGAGCAGAACTTCTTGTTGAAAATGCCTGCTTTTTCTTGATCCCCTTCGGCACAGTCTTCCCCTGCTGCCCTTCTACTCCTCACTATTCCTCCCCTTTTCTCTCCTCACGCATCTGAAAAAACGTCTTATCCCTATAGCCACCCCTCTAGCAATTCTTTCTTCTGTCTGTGCATTTGCTCCCCTACCACCTTACCTGCTTCCTTCTGACTTGCTAGGTAAACCACCCTGTCTTCCCCCCTCTGCATTTCTATGCATCTCCTGAAAGATAAGTGTTTATAGACAAGAATACAGGCACTGCAGAGGAAATCAGTAGCACTGACTGAAAATATAACTGCAGGCTTTAGATCCAAATCATCATAAATCCCATGCCATAGTGCCTTGCATGTGTCGGGTCACGACCTTTGCAATGGAGTCAAGTAGTTTTTCACACCAAACTTAAGTAACCATTTCTATTTAAATACTAATAAATTTAGGAATGTGCAATAGAGGCAATTATTGTTCATGCATATAAACTCCACAGGCATACAGACAAACTCAGGTCAGAGCCAATATGGCTGCTAATGCATTAGCCTGATAAGGAATATTCAATAATGTACTGCTTAGTTGTAGTTTACTTGTATCATTGTGTTAAAATCCCACATTTACTGGACAACAGGGAAAGGTTTATGGGGCATGGATTCAGCTGACTTCCGGGAACTACTTGAAATGGGTGGAAGAGGGTTGTCAAGCAGCTGGTATGCAATGGTACAGATTCCCATGCAATGTATACATGGCATTACAGCTGTGCTATGGTCGGCAACCTGCTTTTCTCCCTTGGAGGGGTTGAGACACTCTCAGTATCAGACATGCTACGACCACAGTTAGAAACTGACCAATCTTACAGTAGGTGTAAAGTCAGTAACAGAGTTACTTGGTAATTGATGCTGCATGCACAGCTTTAACCAGCTGAACTAGGTACTAGTTTTCTGTTGTGAGGGATAGCTAAAGAGGGTAATGGAATAGCTCAGGTTTCAGTTTATACTGCTACTCTCTGCATCTCTATGTATGATGGGGCCTTTTTCAGCATGTCTGTTCTCTCAGTTCATACTAAGGAAGTAAAAATAATTTCTACTATGTTAGATCTACATTAGTTGATGACAGAATTGTTCTTCAATCACTGACACTTGCACCTGCACCTGCTACGTAAAGGAGGACAGGAAATAAGAAAAAATTACTCACCTTAGTAATGTTTCTTCTAATGGAGTCTTGCTATATTATAGACATTAGCAGTTTGATCCAGCTCTAGAACTGCCCCGGAGTGAAATGGTTAAAACCATTCCAAAATAGAATTTTGGCACGAGAGCAGCTCTATCTGTGTCATTTCAAACTTGAACTGTCAGATCTTTACGAGCCAAACTCACTAAGGTCTGTGTGGAAGCTGTAACTCACACTAGCCAAATGGCTACCTAAATAATAACCATTGATGGTCCCAACACCCAAGACTCAAGTCAGGGGACCAGAAATACTAACACCATTCTAATAATATGAAAATGGAACATAAGTATAATAAAACACACACGCGTACACATACACACCCCCAAAGTCCCAAAGGGGACAAAATGCTAACAGGACATAAGTAGTGCCCACACTAAGTTGCCCGCACCCCACCAAGTAGAGGTTCTGAGAGGGGCAGGTTGGAGAGGTCTATAATATAAGACTCCATTAGAAGAAACAACATTACTAAGGTGAGTAATTTTTCTTCAAACAACATGAAGTCTTGCTATATTATAGATCATTAGCAGAATACAGCAGTACCTCCATGGAGGAGGGGCAGAACCTACTTAGGGAATAGGCTCTGAAGAACAGCTGTGCCAAACCGAGCAATCTCTCCTGGCCTGGACATCCAGGAGTAATGCTTGGTAAAAGTGTGTACCGTTTTCCAAGTAGCAGCTTGTAAATCTGTAATAAGGGATATCTCTGGCGGCAGCTAGAGCAGCAGCTGTACCCTGGTAGAAGGCCCTCAAACCGGGGGCTCTGCCCTTTGATAACAAAATTGGATACAAGAGACAATCCACCTGGCTACTGATCTCTTAGTGGCAGGTTTGCCTTTCCCAACTTCACCATAGGTAAGGAAAGTTGGAGGATTCGAACCTGTGACCTTTGTACGCTCTATATAATAACTAAGAGCTCTCTTAACATCCAGGCTGTGCAACCTCCTCTCACCAGAGAGGAGTGATCAGTGAAAAATACTGGAAGGGAGACAGATTGATTAAGATGGAAATCTGAAACCACCTTAGGCAAAAACTTCCTATTAGTCCTAAGGACTACCTTATCCCTGTGGAAAGAAATAAAGTCAGTCTCCACTGACAAAAGGCATTCAATTCACTTATCGTCTGGCAAGTGATAGCCACTAGAAAACAGTTTTTCCAAGTTAGGTACTAAGCCCTGCAGAAGACAGAGGTTCAAAAGGGTTGCATTAACTGAGCAATGCAAACATTAAGGTCCCAAGCAGGCCGTTCCCCCAAAGGGAGGATTAGTGGAGTAATCCCTTAAAAACTTGGAAAACACAGGGATGAGGAAAGAGGGGATGACTTTCCTGCTGACACAAAAGCAGACACAGCTGCCAAATGAACTCTCAGGGTAGCTGGTCTGAGACCCAAGGAATTAAGATGTACCATGTAATCTAACAAAATGGGCAATTCAGCAGATTCTGGGGAAATATTTTTCCCAGCACACCAAATAGAAAACCTTTTCCATTTAGAACTATAAGTAGCCCTAGTGGAAGGCTTTCTGGAAGCCTTTAGGATCTCAAGAACACCCTGAGAGAGGTGTAAATCAGCAAACTCTAACTCCTCAAGAGCCAGGCCTTGAGGTTGAGGATTGAGGTCCGGATACCAAACCCTTCCCTGGGCACAAGTCAACAGATTGTGATTCCTGGGGAGGCAGAGGGAAGATGGACTGTCAGAGACAGAAGGAGTGGGTACCAGGGCTGCCTGGCCCAATCCAGGGCAATCAGAATCACCCTGCAAGGCTGAGATCTGATTTTGACTAGTACTTTGAATAGGAGAGGAAGGAAGCATAGAGAACTTCCCTCCCAATCCAGAAGAAGGGCATCCAAGGAACTGAGCCCAGCACTGGAGGCCTGCAACAGAACAGAGGAAGTTTGTGATTGTCTGGGGCTGCAAAAGATCTATCTGAGGATGCCCCACCTGGCATAAACTATCCCAGCACTTGAGGATCCAGGGACCATTCGTGATGGCCCTGGGAAATCCTCTGAGGGCATCCGCTAGGACATTGTCCTTCCCTGGAAGATGAACTGCTATGAGGAAGTGTTCAGGAATAGGCCGAGACCACAACTTCATTGCCTCGGTGCACAAGGCCGAAGACCAGGTGCCCCCTGTTTGTTGATGTACCACATTGTTGTGGTGTTGTCTGTTCTGACTTGTATCACTTTGTCGTGGACAGATGCAGAAAAAGCTTGAAGAGCTAAAAAGACAGCTCGAAGTTCCAGCAAATTGATGTGGAGCAGAGATTCCTGGGGACCAAACTCCTGAGTGGAAAGTACGCCCATGGGCTCCCAACCCAGAAGGAAGCATCTGGTAGAGTCAGAGTCGTGAGAAGGGGAAATGAAGGGACCCCGCTCTTAAGTGCCTGATCCTGCCAACACTGGAGAACTAGGATCAAGGTTAGTCACTAGGACCAACTTGGAAGGGGTCTCTTCTCTGAGACCAAAGGTTCTCAAGTGAAACTGAATGTCTCTCATCAAATCTGGCTCCCTGCACAACAGCTGTGGATGCAGCCATTGCCCCAGGAGCTGCAGAAAGTGTCTTGCTGGTCGAGAGACCTGCAGAGTGAAGGAAGAGGCCAGAGCCACTAAATTCCTTACCCTTTCTGGGGAAGAAAGGCTCTAGCTAGCTTTGTGTCCAATTCTGCCCCTATAAAGGTGAGTACCTGGACTGGTTCCAGAACCGACTTTAGTAGGTTTAGCAGAAAACCCAGGGAGATGAGAAGCTGCTGGTGACCTGCAGGTGAGATTTTACCTATTCTGGGGACTGGCCTACAATGAGCCAGTCGTCTAGATAGGAAAACAGCAACCTCTGCCTCCTTCAGTGGGCCACTGCCACTACTAGACACTTTGTGAATACCCTTGGAGCAGAGGTAAGGCCGAAGGGCATTGCCCTGAACTGGTAATGACCTGAGGGCAGTTCGAATCTGAGTACTTTCGATGGGATCTTCTAGTTAGGACATGGAAATAGGCATCCTTGAGGTCCAGGGAGGCTAGCCAGTCCCTGGCCTTAGGAAAAGTAAAATCATTGCCAGAGTTACCATTTTGAACTTTGGTTTCAAAGATGCTTGTTCAGATATCTGAGATCTAAAATGGGCACATTCTCCTGTCTTTTTTGGGGTAAGAAGTATCTGAATACAGACCCCTGCCCTGATGCAGGGAGGAACCCTTTCTACTGCTCTGAGAGCTAACAGGATGAGACCTCTGTTTCAGAGCTAGGGTCTCTGAAGCACTTGCAGGTAGAAAAAGTCTGCTTCTCAACTTGGGAAACTTCTTGAAGCTGAGACCAGACCCTGGCACTCTCCTAGAACCCCACTTGTCTGAGGTTAACACAAGCCCAATTCTGACTGAAGTAGCCAGCCTGCCCCCACTGGTACAGGAGAATCGGCCCTGGACACCCCATCAGGGTGCCTGTTTACAGGAGCTTTAGGCTGGGGGTGGGAGCAGGTCTGCCCACCCTCGTCTGCACCCTGCCTCTGAAGAAGCCCCTCTGAGCATAGGCAGAGGGGCCTGGGTCTGGTAGAAAGGCCTGTGAAAGCCTACCCCTACCCCTGGGGCATGCCTTTGAGGAGTGGCTTGCCGCTCCTTAGCCTGGGCACTCTTGTAAGTAGTCCTATATTCATCCATCTTCTTCATGTAATCCTCTGTCTGCTCTCCAAACAGAGAATTTCCCACACAGGAAAATCCATAGCCTTAGTCTGGGTATCCTGTGACAAACTAGTACACCTGAGCCAGGCCAACCTCACGAAAACTACAGATGTGGCCATGACCCTAGAGAGAAACATCATTAACATCCACAGCAGCATGAAACTGAACTCAGAGGCTTCAATGCCATCAGCAGCCACCTGTTCTAGTTCACCAGCTAGTTGGCCATGGGCCTGTTTGGCCAATGCATAACAGTATCCCATCTAGATTTCTGATACCTAGCTACATAAGCCATATAATTTGCTTGCCTGAGTCCCAGAGGCTGCCATATACTGTTTTTTGCCATGGCATCAATCTTCCTGGAATCCTTGTCAGGAGGATGTGAAGCCAAGGGAATATTACTTCATCACAGGCAGCAGCCTGAACTACCTCAACATGACTGCATTGCTGAGAAAGGAATTCTGTATCAGGGCTCCGACAATGTATACCTTCTGTCCATCTTTTTATCTACGGAGGCACAGAATTAGGAGCTTTTTAAAATTTTAATTGTTTGTTTCCTAAAAGACTTATGTAAAGGAATAAACAATCTTCTAGACTCTGGAATATCCATCATTTCTACAAAATCAGGCTCCTCTTGCTCATCCACAGCCTCTTCTAAAGGAAGCTGGAGGGTTTCAGCAACTTTTTATAAAACATAAAATGAGATGGGGACTCAGACAGCATAGGGAGATTCTAAAGGTCTGTCTGGGAGATGTCCGGTTCAATGGGCACACCCAGACCTTCCCAACCACATTCATACTGTTCATAATCCTCCTCCCCTCCTCTGGTTCATAAAATTCCTCAATATCATAATCCTGAACCACTGGGACCAGAGCAGAACGACCTTTACCAGATAGTGGTGGTTGGATGGACCTTGAGACAGTGACTGGACAATTTGTATGGCTTTGCTATCTCTGCAAGCCCAGTTGGTGGAAGGAATTTTGGACTCCAGACCTGCTGATTTTCTTGCTTTCTTCTGGAATTGGTTCCTCAGAACCAGCTTTTCTTTGCCCGAGGAAGTCTGGCCCTGGTCAGAGGCACTCCCTCTGGTTCGGTTGGCACCGAAGCCGGCTGGCCATCCGGGTCAGCGGACTTTTGGCCTCCTCGCTCCCTGAGCCTGCCCAATCTTTTTCCAGGGTGGCTGCAGGGAAATTCTTACATACCTGGCAGTCTGACTGGGGTGGTCAAACCCCAGACAATAAACACATGTGGTGTGTGGGTCAGCCTTGGCAAAGACTTCCCACAAACATCACAGTGTTGAAAACCCAGTAGGCCCGTTTTCTTTTGGGTTTCTCAGACATAATGCCAGCCTAACCAAAAACTTGCCCTTTTAACGGCAGTGCCAGGCAAGACACCCTTATCGGTTCCTAACCGTGTCACGGGTATTGGAAAAAAACGTAATAAATCCGGTTTTTTAGAACCGATAAGAACCGGGAACCGCACTCTAAAATAGTAACTTTTAAGTTTTAAATGAGTTTTAAACCCACTGATTGGTTCAAAACCGAACCGATAGCTTACAAGTTCCACACAGACAAAACCTTCATTTACTTACGGTTACCACAGATAGAGCTTGAACCGAACGGTTTTACGGTTAAATAAAACTATTCTCGGTTAAATCCAACCGAAAACACTCTTAAACCGAGAAATGAACCGAGCAAAGGAGAAATCTCCGAGCGACTGTTCACTGAGGCGGAGTAAAGAATCTGACAGTTCAAGTTTGAAATGACACAGATAGAGCTGCTCTCGTGCCAAAATTCTATTTTGAATGGTTTAACCATTTCACTCCGGGCAGTTCTAGAGCTGAATCAAACTGCTAATGTCTATAATATAGCAAGACTTCATGTTGTTTGAAGAAAAAATTACTCACCTTAGTAATGTTGTTTCTTCTAATGGAGTCTTGCTATATTATGACATATGCAGTGAGTCCCAACCGAGAACTGTTCCAGAGGTGAAAAGTTAACTTTCCATGCCAGGCATGGAACCTGAGCTCGAGCTCAGTTTGAAACTCTGTCTGTTCTTCAAACTCAAACCGTCAGATCTTTACGAGCTAAACTCACTGAGGTCCTGTGTGGAAGCTGTAAACCTACATTAGCCAACTGGCTACTAAACATAAAACACATTTTTGGTCACAAAACAAAGACTCAAGTCAGGAGACCCAAAAATGAAAAACACAACACCAAGTCACCCCAAAAAGGAGGGTGAAAATAACAAGGGAGTACCTACTAAGTGCCAACACTGCCAACTTACCCACATCCCAAAAACAGAGGGTTCTGAGAGGGGCAGGCGGGGGTCAGAATATATAAGACTCCATTAGAAGAAACAACATTACTAAGGTGAGTAATTTTTTCTTCCAAACAACATGAAGTCTTGCTATATTATGACATATGCAGAACTACAACAGCATACCTCCATGGAGGAGGGACAGAACCTACTTAGGAAATAGGCTCTGAAGGACAGCTGTGCACAGACCGAGCATCCTCCTAGCCTGGATGTCCATGGAGTAATGCTTGGTAAAAGTGTGAACTGTTTTCCAGGTAGCTGTGACAAATCTCTAAGAATGGGATGTCCCTGGCAGCAGCCAGGAGAGCAGCTGTACCTCTGGTGAGAGTGAGCCCTCAGCCCTGAGAGGAACCTTGCCTTTTCATAACAGAATTGGATACAAGAGACAAACCACCTGGCAATGGATCTTTTAGTGGCAGGTTTCCTTTACCAACCTCACCATAAGTGAGGGAACAGTTGGAGGAGTCAAACCTGTGACCCTTGGTACACTCTATGTAGTAACTAGGGCTCTCTTCACATCTACGCTGTGCAGCCTCCTCTCGCCAGAGGAGGAATGGTCACTGAAGTACACTGGAAGAGATATAGATTGATTAAGGTGGAAATCTGAAACCACCTTAGGCAAGAACTTCCTGTTAGTCATGAGGACCACCTTATCTCTATGAAAGGAGATAAAATCAGGCTCCACTGACAAAGCTTGTAATTCACTTATGCGTCTGGCAGAAGTGATGGCTACCAGAAACACAGTCTTCCAAGCCAAGTACTTAAGCTTATATTTATTCTCTTTGTTCTGATGTGACCAGCCCACTTCTCCAGCCTTTAAAAATCCTGTTTTTCTACTTTATTTCAGGGATCCAGCGTGCCTTGACCAGGCCACGGACCCCTCTATTTCTGGAACCTAAAGCGGTTTTCAAAATCCTCTGTACTGCAAGAGTACTTGCCCTGACTTTAGATTTGGGCACCAGTAGAGCTGATTTCCAAGTGGCCCATAATATCTGCTGCTGGGAACACACCTCTAACTACTTTTCTCCCTCTGTGTCTCTAGTTGAATTTATGTGCTAGGTTTAATGATTTGTTTAATCCTTACAGTCATTTTAAGTTCTGAGTTGATATTAGAGTGAATTTAGAGCTTTTTTTTTTTTTGACTTTTCCATTGTGAGATTATATCCTCTACTTACTAGAGGGCTATATCTCTATCTCTTTATCTAGTACATAAGCCATGTGGTCTCTCTCTCTCTGCCTTTCTCTCGCCTCTCCTCCTCCTCCTTGCCCTGGCCCCTCTTCTCTCTCCCTGGTCCTAGCCACCACCACCCCCACCCCACCCCGCCACCCTCTCTCTAGGTTCACTGCAACCCAAGGGAACTCTCCACTTCCACTCGAGACTTGTGCTTGGTGCACCGTTTGGATATTCCTGGTTACTTAACACGACCCACTACTCTCACACAAGTGTGGCCACCTCTACACTGTACCACCTCAGTCCATAGGACACCGCCTGGAACCTTGCAACTTCTACTCAGAAACAACATCAAAACTATCTCTCAAAGAGCTGTGACTCTGCTCCTTAAAACTCCTGCTCCTCCTCCTTCTCATCTCAGAAGCCGTCCATCCCAATCTGGCCCTAGAAGTTCAGGCCACACACAAACTCCAGGTGCCCTTATCCTTGCAACCATTAATATCTGCAGCCTACTACAAAAGCTGGATGCACTCCAAGCCTTCATATGCCACACACAACCCTGACGGCAGCATCCTTGCAGTGGTGGAAACTTGGCTGACACCTAAAGTTCCTGACTCAGCAGTAACAATACAGGGCTACAATGTTTACAGGAGCTGGACGGATATCCAAAAAAAGCAGTGGATTAGCATATCTATATCAAAGACTCCCTGTCTTGGCACCCTGTACAACTCCATCACTTTCTGCCTCAGCCTTGAGTTCTGCCAATAAAATAATCCTAGGTCCAACCATAAAGCTCTGACTATTGTGTCTCGTATACATCCCACCAGGGACCTAAACATGGATTCAACGATGTTCTACTTTATCAACTCACATCCTCCGAAACTGAACTTATTCTACTAGGGATTTCAACATAAACTGGATAGCATCGAGTGCCAGTGCCTATAAAGACTCCATCCCAGCTGCTAACCTCCAGCCAAATGGTAAACTCCCTACTAGGATTAACTACAAGACTGGCACCAGTACCCTCTTGGACTGGGTCCTCACCACTCACCCACAAAAGTTCGTTACAACCATTCTCCCAGACTCACTCAGTGACCACTCCCCAGTCATGTGTGCATGGTGAAACAGATTCTACAAGCCCCCACCCAAAATTATCGCAGCAGAGTCCTTCCTCGTGGAGAAAACTTCCACATCTCAAACAACACCTGCTTCTACAAGACTGGCTACCCATCTTGAAGCAACAGATGTTAACTTGGCTCTTGATCGCTTCATCTCAATTTTCAACAAGCCCTCGACCTCTTGCCCCTGCTAAAAGGCACAAAACAAAATCTCTCCCTAACCCATGGGTCACTGGAAACTCTTCTCTCACAGATGAAACTAAGGATCACCTCTGAGGCAGTTGCCAGGCCACTGGCAAACAACTGGACATCAAAATTACAAACAAGCACGAATGTGCAAAAGTCATAATCGGCTAATGAAATCCAACCTCATTACGAAGATGTTCTCACCAATACATGGGGAAATGGTAGTGCTTTCTGGGACAATATCAAGGATGTCACAGGGAAGACAAAAACCTCTCCGACCGTGTTAATGGTTGATGGATCCTCAACCCTTGACCAAAGGTGATCTAAACATCTTTAACACTGCTTTTCCAGACCTTAGTACTATTCTACCCATAAGACTTTTCAAAAGCAGAGCCTACTCCCAAATACCTCAGCCCTCAGTCTAACCATCCCTCTTCTACTTCAGGAAGGTAAGGCTAGATGAAGCCCGCCGCTATATTACTGCAGCTATCTCTAAATCTAGATCTAGTAGCTACACCCTGGACCTTAAGCTTCTTTTTGCTCACCGATGAGGTAATTCATCCATTAACAAAAATCCTAAACCTTTCTCTCAGCTGTGGAAAATTCCGGACCTATGGAAAACAGCCACCGTGACACCCATCACAAAAAGAAAATTACGTACCTACCGTAATTCTTGATCTTCTTGGACCAGTCTCACCACTCATTCACACTAGTGAGATTAGCGCCGGAGGCATAAAGACCCATCGAGACAACTTTTTTGCTGGAGAGGGTCGTATGAGAAATGACGCCCATGAACCGCAGGCGCCCTTGGTAGCAACTCGGCGGTAATGACCATCTGTGACGACCCTCCAAACACGCCTCAGTACTTTTTACCAAGGAGGTAGCGTAAGCTAACGAAGAGTAAAACCCAACATTAAAAACGGACATAAGATACCATTATGACCCGTATAGAAGGGTCAGCAAAGAACCCTCGACCTAAGATTTGAGGGTGAAGACCAGTAAGCTGATGAGCTAGGGATGGAGGGTGAAGTGTGAATGAGTGGTGGAGATCATTCCAAGAAGATCAAGAATTACGTAGGTACGTATTTTCCCATCTTCCTGGACATAAGTCTCCACCACTCATTCACAATTAGTGGGAGAGTACCAAGCTGATAATCCCCAAAAGCGGCTAGGAGGCAGAGCTCACATCTAAGATAGAAGCCCATTGGGACAGTTCTGCGGTCAGAATGTGGCCTAGCATGAACATCCAGTGCATAGGTAGCCTTGAGGTATGCACTGGGCTCCAGGTAAGCGTTGCATATATCTGATGGAAAATTGCAATTCCAGCCAAAGATGCATGAAACCGCCCTAGTAGAGTGGTGCACACTCTACCTTCTAATTAGCTTGAGCCATGGAATAGCAATGAGCGAGGCATGCCACTAACCATGAAGAGATGCATCTAATAGCGACAGGTTGACCCAGAGGTGTCGCTGAAAAAGCATGAACCGTTGCTGAGTCTTGCGAACATCTGGTTCTATCTAAATAGAACACAAGGCTCCTCTTAACATCAGGAATGACTACGTTCCTTCATTTTTGGAAATTAGCGAAATGCGGGAAGTACCAGAGGATGGTTTAGATGGAATTCTGACACAACTAGGGAAGAAATTTAGGATAGTCGGAGAACTACCTTGTCTTTATGGAATACAGTATCACGGAGTCCGTAACCAGGGCATGTATCTCAGGAGATTTTCTTGAGGGCTGGTGTGGCCACCAGGAAGGCAGTCTTCCAGGTAAGAAATTTTAGCTCACAGGTAGCTAAGGGTTGAAAGGCTTCGGTGAGCATGTCCAGCACCAGGTTAATGTCCCAGGCTGCAACTGGACGCTTAACAGGGGTCTGGTGTAGAGAATCCTTAAGAAATCTCTTCACCATGGGCAACTGAGCCAAGTTAAGGAAGAACCGGCTCATGGAGCTGAGATGGCACTAAGGTGAACTTTAACATGAATTGCACTGAAGACCTAAGTTTGACAGGTCCAAAGATACTCCAGAACCTTGCCAGGAGGACAGGAAAGGGATTCAAGAGAGTTTTGTACACCAGAGAGAAACGTTTCCATTTGGAGCGTCACGTTTTCGAATTGGCTAGCTTCCGAGCAGCCAGAAGGATGTCTGAGACTCTACAAGGCGTTGAACCGATTCACTTCTATCTCTTCAGGGCAAGCATGAAGGTGAAGTGATTTCAGGTTAGGATGGACCAACGAACCCTGGTCAAGGAGACTGATTTGCAAAGATAGAGTCTAGGAGGCTGAAGCATACTGTTGAGTAGAGAAACCATAGTTGCGAGGCCAGGAAGGAGCAATGAGAATCATCTTGGTCCCTGAGACTCGAACCTAGGAGTACTCTCTGGATTAGAGGACGGTGGAAGAGGCGTAAAAGCGTTTTTGTCCACACGCAGCCTGAAAGCATCCTGACAGAAAATACCAGGCCCACAGTTTCTGGAGCAGAAGAGAGCAGTTTTGCGTTGAGTGGGGATGCAAAAAGGTCAGGTCTGAGTCCCCACTCTTTGAACAGGGACGAGCTACGGCTGGATCGAGACCACTAGAGGGTCTGCCTCCGTTCTGAGAGGTGATCTGCTAGGTCGTTTGTATACCTGGCAGATAAACCGCTTGAATAAGAGACTTGTGCTCCAACACCACTCCCACACCCTCATTGCTTCCCTGCAAAGGAGATAGAATGACCGCCTTGTGATGATGTAATACATCACTGCTTTGTTGTCCGTTTGAAGGAGAATGTTCTTGTGACAAGGACATCCTTCAGAGCTCGGATTGCATAGAGGGACCGCTCTCATCTCCAGGACATTTATGTGGAGATGAGTTTGAACTGAGTCCACACCTTGAGTGTGGAGGGAGAGACAGTGAGCTCCCCATCCCAGTAGCGATCGTCTGTGGTGATGGAGATCTGATGATCTGGGGAGCAAGGGAATCCTTCCAGGAGATTGCTCTCTTGAGACCACCAGGTGAGAGACCTTGAAGGGCTCCGTCACCTTGATGGGATAAGACTGGGGTGAGAGTCGGGGACCACTGGTGGAGAGCATCCATTGGGTGGTTCTCATGTGCAGTCGGGCCAGGAGGGACAGTGAAGACCGAGGGCGCCATGAGACCCAACATCGTTGCTCGAGAGGCTGTAACCGATTGGTTCTCCCTGATGTAGCAGGCCATTGAAGGATGTCGAGTCTTCTGTCCTCTGGAAGGAAAGCCTTGCTGAAGAGGTGTCTAGAAGCGTCCCTATGAAAAGGAGCCTCTGGGAGGTTGCAGTTGAGATTTTTCAAATTCAGCAGAACTCCCATGGATGTGAGAAGGCAGAAGTGGTTGCCACGGCTTCCAAGTCCCATAGACGGAGGAGCACTAGAAGCCAATCGTCAGGTAGAGAAGCACTCTGAGTCCAAACTTTCCTGAGATCCGCGCGAGAACTGCACAACACTTTATAAAACTTCACGGCGCCAGGATAGCCCAAAGGCAGGACTCTGAACTGATAATGTTGACCCAAAGCTACAAACCTGAGGGAACTTGCGGTGGGTCAGGTGGACAGGATATGCTGGTAAGCATCCTGCATATCCAGAGGCCAGCCAGTCGTGCTGATGCAGCAAGGGTAACAGGGCTACCTAGAAATCATCTCAATTTCTCCCTGGATAGGAATTTGTTTAACTTTCTGAGGTCTAGAATGAAACATCCCCAGATTTCTTTGGAACCAGAAAGTAATGGGAGTAGAACCCTGTGTTCCGCCAGATCTTGGGGGCACCAGTTCTATTGTCCTGTTGTTCAGAAGGCCCTGGATCTCGTGGTGAGGAGGTCTGACTGAGAAGCCGACAACCTGGGTTGTCGTCTGGGAGGACAATTAGGGGGTTTCCAGAAATTGAGAGAATAACCCTCATGAATTATCCGAGGACCCATTTGTCAGTTATGGACTCCACTGGTTGTAAAGTACATCGGGCGACCTCCCACGGAGAAAGTTCCACCTCGGGCAGAGTGGATGGAACTTGGACCCAGCGACTCATAAAGTAGCTCCAGAGCTTTAGGCCTGCACTTTCTGCGTCTTCTTTTGAGGTTGGGCAGGTTGGCTTTTATGGAGCTTCCCCTGCCTCTGCCTCGAAGGACTGGCGACTATGGAAACTGGCGTCTGTTCACATATGCCCCGAGAACAGGGGAGAAGTCTAGCCAACAATGGCGATCTAGTCTTCTGAGTGGCCTCTAAGGCACTCCACCTGAGGCCAAAGAAAGGAGCCATCAAAGGCAGCACCATCACCTGCTGCTGAGCATCATTCGAAAAGACAAGTGCGCAGCCAGGAATGGTGCGGGTACAAATCCTCCGGCTGCTGGGCGAGAAGCAGTGTCAAAGCGTCCATGGCGGCTTTGACCTGTTGGTTATTGGACTCAATACCTCTAATAACGGTCAGAAGCAGCTCTGGCTTGGAATCCAGATCTGGAAGAGCTTTACATTCTTTTCATAGAGTGCCACAGGATATCTCATACTGAAAAATAGCCTTGATAACTGTGTCGCGCTTTTTGAAGTGGAGGCAGCAAAGACTCTCTTACCTAATGTATCAATCTTCCGAGACTCTTTGTTAATAAATTAGAGCATGCAGTAGTTGAGAAAAGCGACCTTGTCATTCTCCAAGGACTACAATAGGATCATAAGGCTTGGGATGCCAAAATGGGACGATCATGGGGGCTAGATACTTCTTATCAATGGATTTAGCCACTTGGGGAATAAGAGCAGGATTATTCCATACCATTTGAGACAAGCGTCTCGAAGGAAAGCTGATCGGAGGAGTCAAATCCGTAGGGCTCTCCGAGCATGAAGATACTGGAGTCTTAATATCTTCCCAGGATCGATGTCTGTAGTCTGGAGAAAAGAGTGGATCCAGGTTCTTCAACAGAGACTTAAGGACAGGTCCTCGACCAGGCTCTGTAGCAAAGAAAGATCTGTTTCCTCCACTTCATCACCCAACCGAAGGTCTGGGTCAGGCTCAGATCATCTCCTGATGGTCAGAAAGACTGTTTGGACAGGAAAGGAGTGAAAATGGAGGAGGAGAAATAGCAGAAGAACAAGGAGAATCCACAAGGGCTGCTGGCGAGACAGCAAGCAGGCTGAACAGCGGCACGAGGCGCACTGGCGCGCCCGAAAAGCCTGTGACCCATAGCGCCCAGCGGCGCCACGGGCGACAACGTGCAGCGCGGCCGGCAGCGCCGTAGCGGCAACGCGCAGACGGCGCCCGCGAACGGCGCCCAGCGAACAGGCGCCGCGAGCGACAACTGATGAGCGCCGCCCTATCCAGCAGCACCACCGGCGGCGCGGAACCCACGGCGCCGCCAGACTATGACACCAGCGGAGCGACAAGCCAACAGACCTGCGAAGCAGCCGGAAACCCCAGGAACCTGGAAAGCTAGAGGAAAAAACCAGGAGATAAGGGCATCGGTGAGGCTCCCTGCGCGCAGCCATGTGAGGGAACACCTAAACGCGGGTCGCTGGCACGAAGAAGGCGCCGCGACTAGGAAGTGCAACCGCCCTACTACAATCGCGGAGGGGCCCGAGGCTCGAGCCAACCGAGCCAGGCAGAAGAACCAACCTCGAGCCCATTGCTCCCATAGAGGCCCACTGATGAAACTGCTCATCTGGAGTCCTACCTATGGCGGGAAGGACTCCGATGTCGAGGGCAGCGATTACCGGAAGTTGGCGACTCGAGAAGGAGACCGGCAACTAACCTTGATAACCGGCGTCGGCCGCAGACATACCAGAGAAGCGACCTCGGTGGTCTGCTTCTCTTTTTTTGACCTGTGGGCGAAGAGCTCGAGGCGAGCAAGTGAGAATCGACGTTTATTTTATGCGGCGGACCGCCCATCCTCCAGGCATGGATGACCGTTATCGGAACGCTGAGAGAAGAGGCGGCGGACCAGCCCGGCTGACTGAACAGCTTTCATACGAAGTCTCCTACCGTCACCTGACCTGCTCATGGTCGACTCTGTCCAGTAGGCCGAGACTTCTCAAGTAAAATTTAATATTAGAAAAATTACGAAAATAGAATAAAATTGCGATACTACTTATCGTGATAAAGTTACAAAAAACAAACTGAAAACTATCCGCTAGTTTGAAGTTTGACTCCAACAAGCGAGCGTCGCGGACGCGCACCGAAGCGACTCGACGGCGAGAAAAAGGAACTGAGGCGGTTGGAGGGTCGTCGCTGAGATGGTCATTACTGCTCGAGCCGCTGCTCGCGGCGCCGTGTCTCGCGGCGCCGTCTCTCGCGCCGACCCTCCAGCAAAAAGTTTGCTCCCGATGGGTCTTAGTGCCTCCGGCGCTAATCCCACTAGTGTGAATGAGTGGTGGAGACTTATGTCCAGGAAGATGTGGGGACAAGACGATTCACTCAAATTATCGCCCTATCTCCATACTGCCCCCACTCTCTAAGGCACTTGAGCACATCGTGGCTGATCAACTTACCGACCACTTGGATAAATACAATATACCTTGTCCACAACAACATGGCTTCCGGAAAGGTCACAGCACCACCACAGCCCTTCCTGAGTTCACTGGAGCTTTGCACAAATCCCTTGACAACGGCCTTCTCACAGGGGCCGTTTCTGTCGACCTCTCCAAGGCCTTCGATACAGTACACCATGGATTATTAATACACCAACTACTGAATGCCGGGCTATCACCTGACTCTTCTCTCTGGTTTAAAAGCTACCTAGAAAACCGGTCACAGAGAGTAAAAATTGCAGACGCTCTTTCTAACACCCTGCCTGTTCGCTCGGGTGTCCCACAGGGATCCATACTGGGACCCCTCCTTTTTAGCCTTTTCTTAAACTCCCTCCCTTACCACTGCTCTGAGCAGATCATACTATATGCCGATGATGCTGTTGTATTCTCCACTCACAAAGATCCTGCAACTCTTCAACACAACCTTCAACTTGGTTTCAGTTCTGTAGAGACATGGTTTCTTAATCATAAACTGGTCCTCAATGACAAGAAAACCAAATCTATGCTCTTCTGCAGCTCTCATAACCCACACAAGCTACACCACTTGGCTATTCCACCACCCAGGGAACACTCTAGGATCAGGTGGGGTCCTTCAAATACTTAGGATACAGCTTGACCCTAATCTCTCCACAGACTTCATGTAGATAATGTAACTAGAGCTGCTAATACACGGCTTGGTCTCCTCTACAAACACAGACCACCTCACACCAGAAGCTTTGAAGGTTGCAGTCCTGAGCTCTGTGATCTCTGTAATAGACTATGGTCTCATCATTTATAGCCAAGCCACAACCACAACCCTTAGATGCCTCTCAACTACCCTTAAATAAAGCATCGGCTCATCACTGGTGCTCTCACTGCCTCACCCACACATGTGACCTGTACACTCAGACCGGCTGGCTCCAACTATCAAACCGCATAAAGTTTCTCACCTGCTCCATGGTGAAAAAATCTACCTTGGCCTTTCACGTTCTGGGGTCTCAACTCTGTTACAACATTGAATTAACAAATGGCACCTTAGGAGATCCACGCTACAGCCACTGAAGTCCCCACTGTCACACTTCACAGGGACAACGCTTCTTGCTTATTGATCGCCAGCTCTGGTCTAATGGCCTCAGCCCAACCATCTCCTCTGCCCCAACTATTGGTATGTTTAAAACTAGGCTCCGGGACTATCTCACTACCAACAGCTCCTGTGACTGCCCAACTTCAACCTTGTTCTCCACTTCCCTTTCTGCTCTAGTTGTCCACCCCCCACTGGATTCAACCTCACATCTTGGTATACCCAATGCTGCACTTTCACCCTCTTGCCACCCTTCACATTCTTTCTCCCCCACCCTCTTCCCTCTCCCTATGACTCTGGCACTTCTTATCTGTTGTCTGTCTTCTCTGACAAATGCCGCTGGCTGCCTTGTTACAATGCTACCCTTGAACTGTATTAATCTGTACTCTATTTGCAATGTCCACATTGTTGTAATGCCTGTCTTGATGTTCCCCATAATTTGTATTTCTCTGATGTGGAACCTTTGTAAAAGAGCCATGGCTCAAAGGTATTTGTAATCCTAGACTTGATAAATAAATAAATAAATAAATAAATAAGCTCTGCTGAAGACAAGGGCTCAAAGAGAGATTGTATAAGCTGAGCAATGCAAACATTAAGATCTCAGGCAGGGGCAGGGTCCCTGAATGGAGGGTTAGTGTGAAGCAATCCCTTAAAAAACTTGGAGAATACAGGATGAGCTGAAAGAGAAGAGGGTTCACCTGCTGAAATAAAAGTAGACACAGCTGCCAAATGTACTTTTAGGGTAGCTGGTCTCAGCCCCAAAGTATTTAAATGGACCATATAATCCAGGACTCTGGGTAAATCAGCAGATTCTGGGGAAATATGCTTCCCAGAGCACCACATGGAAAACCTCTTCCATTTGGAATTGTAAGTAGCCCTGGTGGAAGGTTTCCTAGAAGCCTTCAGTATATCCATTACACCTTGGGAGAGGTGTAGATCAGCAAACTCTAACTCTTCAAGAGCCAGGCCTTGAGATTGAGAGATTTGAGGTTCGGGTACCAAACCCTTCCCTGAGCACAGATTAACAGGTTGTGACTCCTGGGAAGACACAGGGGAAGATGGACTGCTAAGGACAGTAGGAGTGGATACCAGGGTTGTCTGGCCCAATCTGGAGCAATCAGAATCATCTTGCAGGATTGAGATCTGATTTTGACTAACACTTTGAACAGGAGAGGGAGAGGGGGGAAAAGCATAGAGAAACTTCCCTTCCCAATTGAGAACTAAGGCATCCAGAGGGACTGAGCCCAACACTGGGGGCCTGCAGCAAAAAAGGGGAAGTTGGTGATTGTCTGGGGCTGCAAAAAGATCTATCTGCGGGGTGCCCCATCTGGCAAATATTACCTCCAGGACCAGGGGTCCAGTGACCATTCGTGATGGCCCTGGGAAATCCTGCTGAGAGCATCTGCCAGGACACTGTCCTTGCCTGGGAGGTGAACTGCCGTAAGGGAGGTGTTCAGGGAGTAAGCCAGAGACCACAACTTCATTGCTTCTGTGCACAAGGCCGTTGACCGAGTGCCTCCTTGCCGGTTGATGTACCACATTGTGGTGGTGTTGTCTGTTTTGACCTGTACCACTTTGTTCTGAACAGATTTGGAAAAAACTTGAAGTGCTAGAAAAACTGCTCTGAGTTCCAACAGATTGATGTGGAGCAGAGATTCCTGAGGGGACCACAATCCCTGGGTAGTGAGGTCGCCCATGTGAGCTCCCACCCCAAGAGGGATGCATCTGCAGTAAGGATTAAGGGTGAGACTGAGTGACAAAGGGAACCCCTTGTCTCAGATTGCTCTGATCCTGCCACCACTGCAGGGCTTGGATCAGGGTTCGAGTTACTGGGATCAATTTGGTTAGAGGGTCTTTTCATTGAGACCAAAAGGCTCTCAAATGGAACTGGATGTCCCTCATCTGAAATCTTGCTCCCTGCACTACTGCTGCAGAAGCAGCCATGTGCCCCAGGAGCTGTAGAAAATGCCTTGCTGGTCGAGAGACCTGCAGGGTAAATGAGGAGGCCAAAGAGACCAGGGTTCTTGCCCTGTCCAAAGGAAGGCAGGCTCTGGCTTTCTCTGTGTTCAGCTCTGCGCCTATGAAGGTGAGGAGCTGGACAGGCTCTAGAACTGACTTTGAAAGATTGAGAAGGAAACCTAGAGAGGTAAGCAGTTGCTGAGTTATCTGTAGATGTAACTTGACTTGGTCTGGAGACTGGCCTACTATGAGCCAGTCGTCCAAGTAAGGAAGATGGCAATTTTTTGTCTTCTTAGGAGGCAACTGCTACTGCCAGGCATTTTGTGAATACCCTTGGAGCAGAGGTGAGGCCAAAGGGCATTGCTCTGAACTGGTAATGGCCTGATGGCAGCTCGAACCTGAGGTACTTCGATGGGAGCTTCTGATGAGAATATGGAAGTAGGCATCCTTGAGGTCCAGGGCGCTAGCCAGTCCCTGGCCTTAGAGAGGGTACAATAATTCCCAGAGTCATCATTTTGAATTTTGGTTTTAAAAGGTGCTTGTTTAAGTATCTGAGATCCAGGATGGGCCGCTATTCTCCTGTCTTTTTTGGGGTAAGGAAGTACCTGGAGTACAATCCTTTGCCCTGGTGTAGGGGTGGAACCCTTTCCACAGCTCTGAGAGCCAGGAGGGAAGAGACTTCTGCCTCTAGGGCAAGTGCCTCTGGTGGATTTGCAGGTGGAAAGGATCTGGTTCTCATCTTTGGAAATGTTTTTGAAGCTGAGAACCAGTCCCTGGCTTACTACTTCCAGGACCCACTTGTCTGATATCAGAGACTTCCAGTCCTGGACAAAGTAAGCCAGCCTGCCCCCTACAGATAGGTGAGAATCAGCCCTGGCAACCCCATCAGGGTGCCTGCTTGGCAGGGGCTTTAGGCTGAGGGGTGGAAGCAGGCCTGCTTGTACCCCGTCTGCCTCTCCCTCTCCCTCTAAAGAACCCCCTCTGGGCGTAAGCAGAAGAGGAGGCCTGGGCTTGGTAAAAACAGGCCTATGAAAAGGCCTGCCCCTGCCCCTGGAAGGCTGCCTTTGAGGAGTGGCCTGCCTTTCCTTGGCCTGTGCACTCCTATAGGTGGTCCTATACTCATCCATTTTCTTCATGTAATTCTCTGTCTGCTCCCCAAACAGAGAATTACCCATAACAGGAAAATCCATGGCCTTAGTCTGGGTATCCTGTGACAGGCTAGTACATCTGAGCCAAGCCATTCTGCGAAGTGCCACAGATGTAGCCATGACTCTTGATGACACATCATTAGAGTCCACTACAGCATGGAATTGCACCTTGGATGCCTCAATACCATCAGCAGCCACCTGCTCCAGCTCCTTGGCAAGCTGGCCAGGGACCTGTTTTGCTAGAGCCATAACAGTATCCCATCTGGATTTCTGATATCTAGCAACATAAGCCATATAATTTGCCTGTCTGAGTACCAAGGATGCTGCCATGTACTGTTTCTTTGCCATGGCATCAATCCTCCTGGAGTCCTTGTCAGTGGGGTGTGAAGCCAAGGGAATATTTGCCTTGTCACAGGCTGCAGCCTGCACTACCCCAACATGGCTGCATTGTTGAGTAAGGAACTCCATATCAGAGCCTCACAATGTGTACCTCTTGTCCATTCTCTTATCCACAGGAGGTATAGTGTGAGGAGTTTTTAAAATTTTACTGTCTGTTTCCCAAAAGATTTATGCAAAGGAATAGACAGCCTCCTAGACTCTGGGATATCCATCATTTCCACATAGTCAGGCTCCTCTTGATCATCCACAGCTTCCTCCATAGGGAGCTGGAGGGTTTCAACCACTTTTTATAAAACATAAAATAAGAGGGGACTCAGAAAGCCTGGAGGAGACACTCCTGAAGGTCTGTCTGGGGAGATGTCCGGTTCAATGGGCACATCCAGACTTTCAAATCCACATTCACTCTCCTCATACTCCTCCGGTTCATAAAATTCCTCTAAATCGTAATCTTGAAGTGGTGGAACCGGCCGAACCGTACGCTTACCTGATGGTGCCGGTTCGGTCGGAACCGGGGAAAGTGACTGGACAATTTTAATCGCTTTGGCTATTTCTTCAGCGGTTGGTGAGGAAAGTTTTGGCTCCACACCAGCTGATTTCCTAGTCCTTTTTGCTGGAACCGACTCCTCAGAGTCGGCTCTCCTTTTGCCCGAGGAAGTCTCGCCCTGGTCAGAGGGCACTCCCTCCAGTTCAGTTGGAACCGAACCGGGCTGGCCATCCGGTTCAGCGGACTTTTTGGCCTCCCTTTCCCTGAGCCTACCAACTCTCTTTTCCAGGGTAGCTGCAGGAAAATTTTTACAAATCTGGCAGTCTGCATTGAGGTGGTCAAACCCCAGACAATAAACACAGGTGGTGTGGGGGTCAGCCTTGGCAAAGACTTCTCCACAGACACTGCAGTGTTGAAACCCAGTGGGCCCGGTTTTTCTTTTGGGTTTCTCAGACATAATGCCAGCCTAACCAAACTTACCCGTTTATGGCAATCCGCCAGGTAAGACCTTCTTATCGGTTCCCAACCGTGTCACAGGTCGTGGAAAAAACCGTAATAAAATCCGTTTTTTTTAGAACCGATAATAACCGGTAACCACACTCTGAATGACAGATTAATATATTTTAAACAACCTGATCGGTTCAAACCGAACCGATAAACCGTTTACAAGTTCCACACAGAATAGAAATTAATGTAAAACCTATCTAGTACTCACAATACCACAGAGTCTGAACCGACCGGTTGCGGTTTAAATTCGGTCGAAAACCGAGAAAAACAATACTTTAACCGACAAAATGAACCGAGCAGAAGGAGAAATCTCCGGAGCAACTGTTCAGTGAGGCGGAATAAAGAATCTGATGGTTTGAGTTTGAAGAACAACAGACAGAGTTTCAACTGAGCTCGAGCTCAGCGTTCCATGCCTGGCATGGAAAGTTAACTCTTTCACCTCCGGAGCAGTTCGAAGGTTGGGACTCGCTGCATATGTCATAATATAGCAAGACTTCATGTTGTTTGAATTTATAATTGGCAGCTGTTTATAGTGTTCCTATAGTTATACCTCCCCTAAATGAGCCATATGCAACTGTACCTACAATAAGAGTTGTGAAAAACTGTATTTTACATGATTTTCTTTTTATGGGCAACATTCTGCTACAGTTCTCTTCATGGAACCTGTGATCTGCAGCTTCAACTACCGCCCTGTACAGACTACAGGGTTTAAAATGGTCTAATGACTTTAAACCGTTTTAAGTCCCCGCAGCTTGGTTTGCATCCGCACTTAACACAGTAGTTAGTCAATTTTTAAAAAACCTGCTAAAATCTTGATGAGACCTAGGCTTTAGCATGGTTTTTAAAACATTACAGGACTTAAGTTTGTTTTTACCTTTAGTGCAGACGGTCAGGCATGGTTTTCCTCCATGCAGCACGATGTCAGTGCATGGTACCCGTTGTTAGTTTAACTCGGTCCAAAGGCAGTAGTGCAAGTGCTGTAAACCGTTTTTAAAAATGGTTTACAACACACTTGTGGTAGTATGGATGTACAGCACAGTAAGTCTTCATCCATTTTTAAAAACATTTTAAATTACCGTGCTGTAGTCTGTACAGGGCCTACATCATGGTTTGTGCAGAGAACTCTGAGCATGGTTCTGACAGGGCAACAGCTTATGACTGTAATTCTGTACACAAATCGTGACATAGTAAAAACTCCAAATTGCTAGTTCGATGAAGAGAATTGCACAAAATGTTGTCTATTAAACCGAAAACACCGTTTTCTACATTATTATTCAGGCACAGTTAAATATGGATCACTTGGGAGGTATGAATTTCATTAATGTTAACAAGAACATGACTGACTGTACCAATTAGCACAAATTTCCTGTCCCCTTAAAGCACTGTGTGTAGTCAACAGCATTTTCTAGACTGCAGGGGTGGCACAGAAAACAGGAATAAGGTGCCCTAACCATAGATTAATGAATAAAGTAGATCTGGTAGAAGGAAGGGAAGGGGGGTGGAGGGTGACAGATGCAAAAGAACAGGGCTCTCATACATAACAATGAGGTGACAAGATTCCACTACGGAAGCAGAAGGTACTATGCGTCAGTTCCTGTTCGCCCCGCTCCCTCTCCCCTTCTTAGCAATACATTGCAAAGCTCTCACTTTCCAGCCTTAAAAAACAAACACAAAACAAAAAAAAGGCTGAGGATGTGATGCTGTCATTCCACATCACTGGTAGAGGACAGCAGGATGGGCACATCCCCGTTTTAACACAGAGGAAAGAACAGCATTTAAAATGTTCAGAATTTCTGCCAGTTTGTGTGAGAGCATGGGACTACTACCACTTTGCATCACAAATGTGCATCTGGGCACATCAAGTGACAGTCACCCAACAGGTCCGAAAGTTAGCACAGAAATTTTATAAATGTAACAGTTTACATATACATCAAACACGTAAATACTATAAAATAATTAAAACAATACAGAAGACATTTAATAATTATAACCAGCCTCAACTGACAGTACTGTCATACTGCAATAAAATAAGTTCTACCTTACTTTAAGAATTTTATTTTCTTCAAAACTATTAAACCTCCTCCATACATCAAACTTTTTTTTTTATTAATCAGTTTCCCCTTTTTACATAAAACAGAAGAAAGAGACAGAAAATCAGACAAAGCTAGAGCTGAGATTAGAAGAACTGAGAGAAAGAAAAGAGGATAAAAGAATATGAGCGAAAAGCCATCGGATTCTTACAAAAGTTCAATTACACTGCGGGATCTGAGAGAGACACTAGAGTCATCTTCTAAGGGATAGATAAAGGAGTCTGGGCTTTGTGAGAAGACGAAATAGACCATGGGTTCTTATAATTATTTAGTTATCTTGTTGTGTTGCCATTTTGTCCAGAGAAAAGGCTGAATACTGTGCCCCATCCCTGTAGTATATGGTAACTTACCCTAGTAACAGTGTAGAATGGTTTAGTCCACATCCCCCTGCAGTTTTGGGCTAATGGTATGTCTGGGGTGGAAACTGGGTTTTAGAAACTGCACGAGCAGATTGTAGTAGTAGTTCTGCTGAGGCCTGCTGACCTATCTAATGTATGTTTGTTGAATAAACCTCAGAGCTGTTAGAAGTTACTTATGGTGTCCAGTCATTCCTAAAACCAGCAATCCTGTAGAAGCAACTAAAGTGAAATATTATATGGTGTCAGAAGTGAACTTGCAGTGCTGCAGTTGCAAGAAAGAAGAAAAGTTTGTGCTGCCAAGAAAGAAACAAAAGACAGTATTTGTGAGTACCTAAAACACTAAAGACTGTATAAGAGTATTTTAGCAGTATGGAGCAATTTAAGCCACCTCCACCACTATTGTTGACTGGAAACCTTGCAGAAAACTGGAGAAGGTGGGCACAGAGATTAAGTCTTTACTTCACAGCCACAGGATTAGATGATAAATCAGAGGAAATGAAAATTGCAGTCCTGCTGCACACGATCGGGGATGAGGCCCTCGAGGTGTACAATACCCTCAATATAACGTATGCTGACCCACAAGCTAAAAAAAGCAACTGAGGTTATGGAAGCATTTAAGAATTACTGTGAACCAAGGAAAAACGCGGTGTTTGAGAGGCATCAGTTTTGGGTCCATCCGTTCAATGAGCACTCAGGTATAGACAAGTTTGTTATGGAGCTCAGGCAAAAAGCTCGGAATTGTGAGTTTAAAGAGACTGAGGACTTAATGATTCGAGATAAAATTGTCTTCAGCGTTACTGACGACAGGCTCCGAGAAAAGCTACTGGAATCCCCAGACCTACGATGGCCAAAGCAGTGAACATATGCAGAGCCAAAGAGGTAACAAGGGCACAGGCAAAAGCGATGTCACAAGGGACTGCTGATAAGTTCATCCATGCTGTAGAACATAAATCGAGGCAGGATGGTAAAACATGCCGAAAACCAGACCGCCAGCTACCAACACATGAGACACGTGCACAAAAATCAAACACGTGTGGGAGGTGTGGCAAGGGACGTGTGCCAAAGGCTTGTCCAACGTATGGACAAGAATGTCGTAAATGTGGTGGCCTCAACCATTATGTAAAAATGTGCAGGTCCAAAAAGTCCAGCAAACCTCATGAAAAAATGACCAAAGGGGTAGAAGCACTAGTTGTGGGTGCTGTAAAAAGAAAACAAGAAACGGTGCCCGGCACAAGTACCAGATGAAGGGTGGTACACTACCTTGAAGATAATGGGACAGCCAGTTAAGTTCAAGTTGGACACTGGGGCTGAAACCAATATACTTACTAAAAGAAGTGATTGCGAGTTTCCATGCAAGGTACAAATCAAACCGACCAGTACTATCCTAATGGCATATGGAGGAGCACAAATTAATCCTGAAGGAAGTGCGCTAAAGTGTAAGACACAAGACAGAGGCCAATCTGCAGTTTATGTCACTAATACATGAGCTTCTCTACTGGGTCAACAGGCATGTGTCATCCTGGATCTGATTCGCAAAGTAAAGGTGCTTAAAACCAAGCCACCAAGCACAAAAGAGGAACTTTGCACAATATAAAACAGTGTTTGAAGGCCTAGGAGAGTTCCCAAGAGTTTACCACATATATACTGACCCAAATGTTACTCCTGTGATACATGGGTGCAGGAAAGTCCCATATGCAATTACGGACAGACTAAAACAGACACTGGAACAGCTGGAGCAAATTGGGGTGATTAGCAAGGTAAGAAAACCTATAACATGGGTAAATAGCCTTGTAATTACTGAAAAGAAAAATGGTGAGATCAGGGTGTGTTTGGACCCTAGAGACTTAAACAAAGCTATCAGAAGACATCATTTCTCCATCCCCACACTGGAGGATATTCAGAGTAAGCTTGCAGGTAAAAAGGTTTTCACAATTCTAGATGAAAAAGATGGGTACTGGCAGATCAAATTAGATAGCGAATCTGCTAACCTATGTACATTCAACAGTCCATGGGAAGGTACAAATTTCCGAACTTCCTTTGATATACGGTCTGCAAATGAAGTATTCCAGCAGAGAAATGCTGAACACTTCGGGACATACCAGGTGTTTTTAATAGCTGATGACATGCTTATAGCCGCAGCTACCAAGGAAGAGCATGACAATACTTTGAAAAGTAATGGACAGAGCAGTGGAACTCAAAGTAAAGTTCAATAGTGACAAAATACAGTATTTGGTGAGTGAGGTGAAATACATGGGGCACATCATAACCGAAAATGGACTACGGCCTGATGAAGCCAAAGTAGAAGCAATAGCTGAGATGCCCCCTCCCAAAGATAAAAAAGCACTACAGAGACTGTTAGGAATGACTCGATACTTGGCGCAGTACATTCGAATGAAGCAAACCTCACTGCACCACTAAGGCAGCTACTCAAAAAGATGTCATGTGGCAGTGGCAGCCAAGCACAGAAGAAGCCTTACAAAGCTGAAAGAGACTATTTCTTGTGCACCAGTATTAAAATTCTTTGATCCAAAAGAGGACATTGAAATCCAAGCAGATGCATCTAAGGACGGACTAGGTGCTTGTCTACTACAAAGAAACAGACCAATAGCTTATGCATCTAGGTCATTGTCCAGTGCTGAAAGAAACTATGCACAGATAGAAAAAGAGTTGCTAGCGATTGTGTTCTCTCTACAGAAATTTCATCAGTATGTTTATGGAAGGTCAGTGAAAGTACAATCAGATCACAAGCCACTACAGTCCATACTGAACAAACCAATTGGAAAGGCTCCAGCAAGATTGCAGCGGATGCTGTTACAGATACAAAATATGACATAGAGGTAATATATACTCCCGGAAGAGATTCTGATTGCAGACACTCTATCAGGGCAGTACCAAGAAAACCAGCAGAGGAGACATTGATCTAAGTAGTGAAAGGTCATATACTCAGTCCAAGCAACAGAAAAACTGCCTGACAGTATGTTAGAGGGGCTAAAACAGGCCACACAGAGGGACAGTGATTTTAAGTTGCTTAAAGAAATGCACCTCAAAGGATGGCCTAACAGGAAAAACAAGTCAGCATCAAACTTCAGCACTATTGGCCCATGAGACACAATATATACATAGAAAATGATCTCATAATGGTGGGTAAAGAATCATCATACCAAACAGCTGAGAACAGATATGCTACAAAGACTTCACACAGCACATCAAGGAATACAAAGGTCGAAGGCACAAGCCAGAACTGTGATGTACTATTGCCAGCATGAATCGAGAAGTAGAAATGATGGTTGAAGCATGTGGACCATGTCAGAACTCTTACCCAGCAACCATAAAGAGCCAATGTGTCCACATGAAATACCTGACATGCCATGGTTAAAGCTTGGAGCAGACATTTTTGACTTTAGGGGACACTCCTACTTAATAGTAGTGGACTACTTTTCAAAATACCCTGAGGTTCTCAGAATGCCTGACAAGACAGCAGCTACAGTTATTGCAAAATTAAAAGCTGTATTTGCAAGACATGGAATTCCAAAAGAACTGGTAGCGGATCATCTACCATTTGCAAGTCATGAAATGAAGCAATTTGCAAAGCTGTAGGAGTTCAAAATAACTCATTCCAGCCCAGGATACCCACAATCTAATGGTTTAGCTGAAAGAATGATCCAGACAGTAAAAAGAATCTTTCTGAAGTCTATGCAAGGTCAGACCGATCCACATCTCGCATTGCTCAGTCTTAGAAATACACCAGTCACAGGACTGAACTTTACACCTTCTCAATTGTTAATGGGCAGAATGTTGAGGACAACATTACCAGCAAGTGCAAGGGCACTGCGACCTGAAATACCAAAGGATGCACATAACTGTCTGAAAAGACTACAGAAAAGACAGAAACAGTATTATGACAGGAATGCAGCTCCACTTACTCTATTCAGAGAAGGGGAAAGGGTATGCATAGAGACTTCTAGTGGGTGGCAACCTGCTACAGTGGAAAGAATCCGTGATGAGCCAAGATCCTATAGTGTGATTACACCTGCAGGACAGCGATACATAGGAACAGGAGACACCTGAGGAGAGACCCGAACAGTTGCTTTGGAGGCTGAAGAGCAACAGGCAAATGAGTCAACTGAATCCGTATTGTCACAAACAGTGCAATCCAGGGACAACAGCCAGAAACAGGACACTTGTCAAGAGTATGAACAACCTGAGATGGAACCTGTTGTTTTCAATGACGCTTTGCCAGAAAGTCCTGAGGCTGTACCCAGTGTGCAGTTTACTCGAATGACCAGAAGAGGGCGTTTGCTTAAAGTTCCTGAGAGGTTCAGAGATTTTGTTATGACTTAAGTCAGTGGTAAAGACTTATTTCAACAGAGCTTAGTACCAGTGACTTTAGACCCTAACTCATCACAAAGTAAGACTCAACCATTATGTTAATAGTGCTTGGTAGTTATTTGTCATTGATAGGCAAACCGAAATCAAGGTTTTCTTTTACTAGAAGGGAGATGTAGTATATGGTAACTACCTAGTAACAGTGTAGAATGGTTTAGTCCACATCCCCCTGCAGTTTTGGGCTAATGGTATGTCTGGGGTGGAAACTGGGTTTTAGAAACTGCACGAGCAGATTGTAGTAGTAGTTCTGCTGAGGCCTGCTGACCTATCTAATGTATGTTTGTTGAATAAACCTCAGAGCTGTTAGAAGTTACTTATGGTGTCCAGTCATTCCTAAAACCAGCAATCCTGTAAGAAGCAACTAAAGTGAAATATTATAATCCCCGTCCCAGGGTTCAAAAGTTAGATGGAAGGAAAACGCCATGTTTTTGGGGGCGGCTAACTCCTGTTTGACCTGGGAGTCAGGTAAGGAGTCCAGCTTGGATTCCACCTGGGTAAGGACAGCCTTCTGGTAATCCCCATGTGGGCGACGTAATTCAGGGCCTGAATTCCCAGTGTGGAAGAAGCGTATATTTTCCTTCCGTACTGGTCCAGGAGGCGAGATTCCTTATCCGGAGGAGACAAGCTTAAATGTTTGGGGTGTGCTGACCGGCCGTGAGCGGCACTAATCACGACCGAGTCTGCACGGGGGTGAGAATCCAAAAAAATCTACACCCTCCGGAGCCTGGTATAGCCTGTTGGACTTCCTAGGAAGCAGGGCTAAAGCCGACAGTTGTTTCCAAATAGTGGAAACAAGGTGGGCGTGAGGCTCGATCCAGGGTGGCACTAAAGTAGGAGTCGTAAGGGGCAGGTCCAGATGTTCGGCGAGTTTGACCCGCTGAGGATCTGGTTCCAGAGAATGCCACTGATGTACTTCCTGGATCTTCCTGAGCAACTCTGTGAAGGAAGGATCCTCAGAAGACTGGAGGTCCTCGGCGGGGCTTGGACGGAGAGCGAGGATCGTCGCCTCTCTCGGAGCATCCGTCGGAGGAATCCGATGAATCTGAGAGTGAGGAAGAAGAAGAATTAGAAGCAGAGTAAGACTCCCTGACCCGTCTAGGGGGAAGAACTGGTTCCTTGGGGGGGATCCCCGGACGTGTATCCTGCCCCTCTGGATCCAGACAGAAGGGCTCTGGAATCCGGGGGCGGAGAGGGAGTGTGCCGTCTCGGCGTCACGGGGCGGGGTGGCACCGTTGCCGTGGGCGGCTCAACTTCCTTGGTGAGCTGAGCCTTGGCCTCAGCCCACCAGGAAGCCAGAGTCTCCTGCAGATCCACCGGCGGCCTGGGGGGCGGTGGAGGAGGAGGGGGATAACTATACGGATTATATCCGTAAGATGAGTATCCGTAACCCGGCTGCGGGAAAACCGGTGCCAGGTATTGTGGTGTCGGGTACTGCGGCATTGGCGGAGCCGGCGTCGGGTACTGCGGCGCTGGATACTGCGGAACAGGGTAAGATGGCGTTGGATAGGACGGCGGGTACCCGGGTACTGGAGGAGCTGCCCAGTAGAAAGCCCCACGGGCGGGTCAACACTGAGAGGCCATGGGGGTCGGGCCCGACAGAGGGGGAATATCCCCCGCCGGCGTCGGTGAGGCTGGCATCGGAGCCGGCATCCGGGGGGCCGGCATCAGATCTGGTTCTGTAGAAGGAGGGTCTGACGGTGGAGGAATATCCCCAGCATCGCCCAGGGACGGAGGAGAAAAGTCCCGGGGTCAGGCTGGGCGACTCGAGCTCCCCAGGCGGCAGTGAAGGCTGGGGAACCTGGGGCGACAGAAGATAGAGGTCTGTCGTGAGTTCCGGCCTGCTGCGTCAGAGGAGCCGGCGTGCAACAGGGCTGGATCGGCGGGCACGGAGGGCCGGCGTCCGGCAAGAGGGTCCCTCGTCGGAGGCAGACCCGAGGTGAAGCGGCCCGGTCAGAGGGACCGACCGTGCGACACCCCGAAGGGTTGGGCATCTTATTGGTCTTCTCCCGGCCGGCATCGGAGGAGCCGACATCCGACTTATGGGAGGTGCCAGCGCCAGTAGGCCGCAAGCCTGCGGCGATACTGGGGCAGAGGCCTCACTTTGGCAGGCGCCCGCGGGAGTCGAGCCGCGAGCCCGATGGGCAGGCGGCGCCTCCTCCAAAACCCTGGAGGCTGCCGTCGGACGATCCTCCGGAGGGGATGTTACCTGAACCGTGACTCCGGCCGGAGTCGCGGACGAAGAGGCCTTCTCCCTGTGCCTTTCTTTGTCCTGCTTCTTGTGGTGTCCTTCAGGAGAGGTCGACACCTGCCTGAGCTTCTTCAATTCCTTCTCCATTGAAGACATCTTCTTTTTGAGCAGATGGGCTTCCAGGGACTGTTGGCGTCGTCTGCGGGTATCCGCGTTGAAGTGCAGGCAATGCGGGCACCTGTTGACCTGGTGGTCGGGGCCTAGACAAAAAAGGCAGAGAGAATGGCCATCCTTGTGTGGCGGTTAGGCGCCATATGATGCGCCTTGTTTTGGAAGGGGCGACATACACCGGCGTTAACCTGACGATGTGAAGAAAAAACACTGAAAACTTTTCGGTAAAACCGGCGAAAGAACAGGGCTTTGCTAGTCACGAACTTTACGCGGCGCTGCATGAGCTAACGGCGGGCGTCCGGGACGCCTTGATACCGGCGTCGTGATGATGCGGTCACCTGGCGTGGGGGCGGTCCCTCGCCAGGGACTGCTAGCTAGAAATTTTTCCGTGGGGTCCTGCCGCCGGCCGGCATCAGTCCTATATGTAATTACCTACTGCAAGAGCCCTCTCGAAGTAAGATCTCCATGTTTTTTCGGGATGGGGGGGGTCTCACTATTACGGGACATGGAGAATATGATGCTCTCAATGGGCCACAACTTAATTGTTTTCTGTGTCACTCTCCCATCAACAAGTATTTAATCTAAAGATCCAAACCAAGGGCAAAACATCATGGGTAGCAGTGTGGAAGAACCTGTGTAGACAAGCTGACTAGGCTTCATCAGGACAAAAAAAGGTTGCCCAAAAGCAGGCTTCAACATTTGTTCCACAGCAGACTGACAGCAAAAAAAACAAAACTTATGGGACTCCTCAGTATAGTGCTGTCACTATCCAGTACAGTGCTGTTCTACCTCAGCAAAATACCAGGTCAGCCCAAGGGAAAAAACCTGCAATCACTCGTAGCCACCCTCTGCTAATCCCCCCACCATCCTCTGAGTCCAAGTCCGATTTCCTCCTTCCATTTCATCCCATCATGTGAACTGGTTCTTCTCTGGTCCAGATTGATTGAATTTGTAAAAAGTCTTGGGATTTGAGGACATTTATTCAGAGTGGGTGAGCGGAGCTCTCGGATCAAACTGCTACCATGATTCCCAACATCACTTAAGTCCCACACAGCTCTTATTAACATAAGAAAATACCAATCTGCCAACAGAAAACACCAAAAGAAACGGAAATCTGTCATTTTCAAACTAGCACTTGTGAGTCAATTTTTCATGCCCCCCTTCCCCACTAGATTTTTGAACAACCCCCTTCAGTTTAAGCCACATATTTGGAAAAAATATGTTGATTTACCCTCAATTCGGAGAAAAACTGATTTTAAGATTTTGATAAGTAGAACTAGCCATTTCTGAAAATGGAAAATCACTGACTGTAATTGCCCTTCCCTGATGTGGCATCTCAGTTACTCAACACACAAGACAACTATGGCAACATCACAAAGAAATTGCCACTAATGCACATGACTACTAAAGTATGGGAGGGCATAAGAAAAGCACTCTTGTCTATTAACTTTTGGGAGCTACTATGCCCAACAGCCTTTTCTGAAAATTTCCTCCCAGACAGGATCATGGCTATAAAAATTAGTGTTGGGTATCTCTATAATACATGTTTCAGTTTATCAAAGGCGGACATGTGGTATCATTTGCATAACTTTAGGCCAAGTGTAATTTGCCTCAAGGGGATTTTTACAGATTTCTGCATGTGAGACACTATATTCCGTCTGTACCAAGAGGAGCCGGGAAACCCCCCAACTCCTGGCCACAACAATTCAGGTCTTCATTGAATATAGCAAGAGCAGCAACATAGAATATCTGGTTTCTATCCTTTACAAGGTACTAACATACTAAAATGCAGCAGAATAGGCCTAACGGTCTTTCGTGTCTGCTCGTTTGGTCAGGTCCCATCCTGGGAGCTGACCTTGCTGCCCCCCTTTCTCTCTCTGGCTTCTCCCTTCCCAGTCCCGGATATTCTCGCTGCACTGGTGTTTGCTTCCAGAACCCTTCCCCTGTACCTGTCCCACCCACTCTTGAACCCCTCCACTGTGTCTGCCTCCACCAGCCCCCTGGGCAGCGCATTCCATGGCTCTACCACCCTCTCAGTGAAGTAGCACCTCCTCCTTTCTCCCCTGAATCTCCCCCCTCCAGCTTCCACCCATGCCCTCTAGTTGCCCTCCACTCTCCTTCCTTTGGAGCACCCTGACTGCTCCTCCCCTATTTATCCCCTTCATGTACCTGAAGACCTCTATCATGTCCCCCCGGTCCATTCTCTCTTCCAATGTGTACATATTTAGCTATTCGAGCCTCTCTTCATAGGTCCTATCCCCCAAGCCCCAAATCATTTTGGTTGCCCTCATCTGGACCCTCCCCAGGAGTTCAATGTCCCTCTTTAAATGTGGCCTCCAAAACTGCACACAGTACTCGAGGTGCGGCCTCACCAAGCAGTTATACAGTGGGAGTATCACTTCCCTCCTTCTGGAGGTGAGCCCCCTAGCGATGCATCCAAGCATCCTGTTGGCCTTTGCCGCTGCCGTCCTACAAGTCTCCAAGTTGTTCATCTTGACATCCACCACCACCCCCAGGTCCATCTCTGCCATCGAGACTTGTAGCATTCCCCCCCTAGGGTGTACACTTGGCCCGGGATTCTGGCTCCCAGGTGCAGTACCTTGCATTTCCCTGCATTGAACCTCAGCTTCTGCTCTCTAGACCACCTTTCCAGAGCCTCCAGGTCCCCCTGTAAGGGCCACCCTCTCCTCCTCCCCATCAACCACCGCCCCAGTTTTGAGTCATCCGCAAAGAGACTCATCTCACTCCTGATACCCTTCCTTATGTCAGAGACGTAGACGTTGAACAGGAGGGGCCCAAGGACCGATCCCTGAGAGACTCCACTAATGGCCCTCCTTGGGGATGAGACTATCCCAACTACGACCCTCTGGGTCCGGTTCTGGAGCCAATTGCCTATCCATCTGATCATCTGGTTCCCCACCCCCATTTCTCCATGCTTATCCAACAGGCCCCCCATGAGAAACAGAGCCAAACGCCTTGCTGAAGTCAAGAAAGAGGATGTCCACTGGTCTACCCAGGTCCAAGGCACTCGTCACCCAGTCATAGAACTCCACAAGGTTTGTCTGACATGATTTCCCTGGGATGAATCCATGCTGTCTATCGTCTAGGCACCCCAACTTTTCCAGGTCCCCCCCAGTCTCTCCTTGACAATGCCCTCCATCACCCTGCCCACCACCGATATCAGGTTGACGGGCCTGTAGTTCCCTGCCACCTCCCTTGATCCTCTCCTGTGGACAGGCACTATATAAGCCACCTTCCAGTCCTGGGGCACCCACCCTGTCTTCAGAGAGATGCTGAAGAGCTCCGCCAGGGGTTACGCCAGGACATCCGTCAGTTCCTTCAGTACTCTATGATGTAATTTTTCCGGCCCTGGTGCTTTCTCCGTCTCAAGGGACCTGAGGGCTTCCCTCACTCTCTCTGCTGTGATTTCCACCTCTGCTACCTCATCCCCCTGCTTTGCCTTCCCCCCAACTGCCCGTGATGCCCCCCCCAGACCCGCTGATCAGTAAGGGTCCCCCCTCCTCAGTTTCACCGTCTCCTCCCATGTATGATGCAGCCCCCCCATTTTCCTTGGTGAAAACTGAGGCGAAGTACTCATTTAGTACCTCAGCCTGCTCCCCGGTCTTGTGCCCATCCCTCCCGTTTTAATCCTGCTAATCTGTCCCTTCACCCTTCGTTTTTCCCCAGTGTATCTAAAGAACCCCTTGTTCCCTCTCCTAATTTCCCAGGCCAGGTTCTGCTTCTTCCTTGCCTTAGCCACCCTCACCACCCTAGTGGCCCTTCTGGCCATCAGTTCGTACTCCCCTCGGTCCCTTTCACTCCTTCAGCACTTGAATTGCCTATAGGCTGCCTTCTTTCCCCTCACCACCTCCTGAACCTCCCTGGTCCACCAGCAGGGTTTTCAGGCCCTACCGCATTTTCGTCTTACTCTTGCGCAGGTGCTGGTAGCATCCTGCACCCCCCTCCTGATGATTTCCCACCAACTGTCAGCATCCATGTCTGGCCCAATCCCATTAAAAGTGCTCCTTAAGGATCCTTCCTATTTCCTTGAAATCCGCCCCCCTGAAGTCAGTTACCTCCGTCTTTGTGCAGCCTTCTACCCCTCCTAGGTTCAGGCAGAACCAGACCGTGGCATGGTCGCTCCCCGCCAATGGGTCCCTTACCTCCAGGCCCCCAATCTGGTCACTGTCTGCCAGGACCACATCCAGTATCTGCTCCTCCCTGGTCGGTTCCCCCACCTGTTGAGTTAGGAACGCATCCTGAAAGACATCCAACAACCTCTGTTCCCTGGCCACCGAGGATGTCATAGTCTCCCGGTCTGTTACTGGCATGTACAAGTCCCCCAACACCACCACCCTTCCCCTTCCCAATCTGCAGTGTCTCCCAACATCTGCCATCAGACTCTCCTCCAGCTCCTCCGCCAGCGCAGGAGGTCTATACACCACTCCTATTCTTACTCTCTCTTGCCCCCCCTTGTTATCAAGGTGACCCAAATTGGCTCCACAGTTTCCTCCGCCTCCTCCACTCCTTCTATGGCAATGCAGTTTTTGACTATTATTGCTACCCCTCTGTGTTGGAATTGGAGACAACCGACCACATGAGACACATACAGGAAACCAAATTAGATTCTCAGCTAGGGTAGGTGGAATGGGAAAGGGCAGGTGGCGAACTACACAGAATGACGAGTTCAGGACTTTGGAGAGAATATACGTGAAAACACATGGTACAATACTCTAGAGCCCCCACAGTTCAAGCACATTATTTATTTAGATTTTGTTGATTGGGTAAATGCACTAGACAAATTCTGCCTATTTTCAGGCACGACCCGGGGGAGGGGGTGATAGAGATGAATGCCTACTGACCTTGAACCAGATTAAGCTGTTGGTGGTATCTTTAGTGAATGGGGAGGTGGGGAGAGATCTGGCCAGGGCACAGGAAAATTCCCTACTCTTTTCAAGAAATGTCATGGGATCTTTAACATCCACCTGAACTACAAACAGAACAGGCAGACAGGGCCTCGGTTCAACGTCTCATCCGAGAGACGGCACCTCAGGAGTGCAGCACCCACCTCATGCTAAACTACAATGTCAGTATTGGGCTATCAACCCAAGTGCCTGATGTGAGGATAGAACCCACAGCCTTATGATCTCCCAGCCTCAGAGGTGAGTGTGTGCTGAGCCACCGACACTGCTATTACAGACTAGATAACTAGGTAACTCAGTAAACTGTTGGAGAGCATGTGGTGAGAGTTGGCCAGTAATATAATGTAGGATTGCCCCAAATTAGACCAGTACAAAAATGAATTAGCTGAGACATTTGAGAGGTTATGCTGAAACAGATGTCCCAACAAGATCTGTTTCTGCCTTTAATGTATCCGGAGGATTTATATACATATACATATACAGACTAGGTATGTTGCTGGCAGCCACAAAGAAGTGCATGATCATGGTGATCAACACAGACTCCTAATGTAAGTCAAGGGAAAGAAACTGTGGCAACCAGTTACAAAATGGAAAAGCTAACACATGCTCTCAATAACAGAGGGGAACAGTTCTTGCTACACGAACAAGTAAGCATTAAGCCACGATGAAGGAGGCTTCTGCTGGGAAATGTGTCGACAACTACCCAGCCATGCATTAATTCCCCAGTAAAAGCCTCCTTCGGAATGGCTTAATGCGTTTGTAACATGGCAAATGCTGGTGAAGAATTGTTATAAGTGGCAATCATTTAGAAAACATAGACAGTAGCCGGCCTGTCGGCGCAGCAGTTGAATTTCCGCTTGCGGCCTTGAGTGACCCGGAATTGACGGACCGGGTGGCTGGAGGGTCAGCCAGGGGAGAAGGCTCGAGCATCTGATCACTGCTCGCTTTCTCCAGGGGGGAGGGTGGGGATGTGGTCCAGCATCTGCTGACCCCGATGGAGACCGGAGGTATAACAGTGCGTTGACCAATTAACTGGGAAGCGTGGCGGACATTGGCGTATGCCTAGACGTGATGACACACAGTGCTCCCAGGAGAAAATGGGAAATTTCTCCTCCACTCAACCAGATGACGGCCATCCGGTTCCTCCGCCACTATGAGTGCCCTGGTCGGGCCCCTGGAAAGACCACCTCAGCAGCATCCGAGGGGCCAAGTAGTTGTGCTGACCAGCCCCTACCAGCGTCTTTCCCCTTGGAGGGGGGAGAACCCATCCGGTGAAGGGATACACCAGGTTACCCTGAGGGTGGCTGCCATCTGAGGTGGTGGTGGATAGTGGCAATAGGCGGGGGTATGAGTGAGCGGTTGGAGGAACAGACTGTTGATGGCCCAAAGGAGAGGTAGATGGGGGAGATACAGGGAAGGAGGAAGGGAAAAACAGGGAACACACACAAAAAAAAGAAAACAGAAACAACGATTTATGCATTTCTTTTACTATATAATTCAATACAACACGTGATAATGGTACTAACATTTATTCATACAGTGATGATGCAAAAATCATCTATACATATCTAACAGTTTTTTTATCACTATGATACTTTGTGATATCATTTACATGTTTTGAGAAGGTAAATATTTTTCTACAATTATCAGTACTATAATGTGACACACTGGAATACCCTACCGATTAATACTGCCTTGCATCATGGGATACATTTAAACATTTCTGAATATCATTAAATTTAACAGCTCCTCGTAACTAATTGCTCAAGCAGAAAACACTGCAACATGTGCTGTAAACATTTGTTTTCTCAGCTACTTTTTAACAGTCTAGTCTTACTTTAAAAATAATGAGATTTAAGGTAATTTTTGATTTGAGCATTTTTTTCTGTTTCAGCACACTACTATGATTTTAGTTGGTTCATGCGACAGTCACAGTCCACTGGGTGGGTGGGAAGACACATGCGTTGTATATTAAATATCCAACTGGCGATTTAGCAGTGGTTTGTTTTAGTACTACAAGTTGGAGCGGGCATTACTAGGGAATTAATGCCGTTTCCAACTTGTGTCAGATGTGTCCCTGACCACATAGGGCTTTGTAGGTCAGTAACCCGACCTTGAAGGTGATCTGCATGTAAACTGACAGCCAGTGCAGACTGTGACACAGGTGTGATATGGCAGGATCGAGATAAACCAGTCAGTCCACCACCTGGCAGCCCGCATTCTGCACCAGCTGCAGACGGCAGATATCAACCCCTGGAAGCCTTAGACAGAGGGCATTACAGTAGTCAAGACGGGAGATAACAAAGGCACGGACCAGAGTGGGTAGATCGCCAGGAGGGACCAGGTGCTTAAGCCAGGCGATGTTCCTCAGTTAGTAAAGAGAGGATTGTATGACAGCAGACACCTGAGATTTCATAGTCAGGCTGCTGTTGAACACCATGCCCAGATTTCACACCCAGTCTGAGGCAAGTAACTGGCTCCACTGACCAAAGCCCAGATGGCTGACCAGGCACCATACCCACATCCTGGCGACCAGGGTCCACAACCAGCACCTCAGTCTTCTCTGGGTTCAATGTCAGACAGCTGGCCCTCATCCAATCTTGGATCTCAGAGAGACAGCTGTTAAAGATCAAGACAGCGCCCACTTGTTCAGGTACAAAGGACATGTAGAGCGGAGTGTCATCTGCATAGCAGTGGAAACTCGGTCCATACCGCCTAATAATGTCTCCCAACAGCACCATATACACTGCGAACAACATGGGTGATAGAGAGCCCTGTGAGACCCCACAAGGCAGAGAGAGAGGAGCCGAAGAATAAATTCCTGACACCACTCCGGAGTCCTACCCATGAGGAAAGTTCTAAACCATCCGAGAACTGTTCCAGACAGTCCACAGAACAACCGCAAGAGCTCCAACAGCACCTCATGGTCCACAGTGTCGAATGCCGCAGTCAGGTCGAGGAGGACCAAGATGGTACAGCTTCCTCAATCCCTGGCCATCAGGAGATCATTAAGGACCCGAACATGGGCTGTCTCGGTACTATGCCTCGTCCGAAATCCAGATTGGAGAGTGTCATAAACATCGCGGGTGGATAAAAGGTCCTCCAGCTGTGCCGCTGTAGGGTGTAGGCAAGCAGCCAGAGTTAAAAGGGCACAGATACTGTATTCATGCAAATACCCTTAGTAATAAGGAAATAAGGGTGAGAATTTCGGAATAAAATACGAAATGTAAGCTACATTTATACATGAATGTGACATTTTTTCAGAGTTGTCTCAACTGTGAACAAACAGAATTTTTTTTATAGGCTGACAGTCTCCAAAAGAAACTGTATCAAAGTCATCCTCCCCCACACAACTTGTAGAGCAACCTTCCCCATAAAACCTATTCAGCTGTGGTAGGCACCTCTGATATCAAAGCTGGCCCCTGGTGTGTGTCTGTCAAATTTATTTATTTTATTTACTGAGTAATCGAAATTACAACCAAATTACAAAGTTACAATCTAAAAAGGAAATAATAGTGCTGTGCTACTCACTGCTATGTTAACCCATACGCTGCAGATACAACTGGAATGTAAAGGAACTGGACTGATATGTCAGTCCATGGAAAAGCAAGGGTTAAGTGCTGGACAGGGAGCAGGGAGCTTATCTTGTGCGGCGGCACAGTGGGAAGGGTAATGGCATATCAAAAAGATAGTGGCAGCCAGCATAAGCATAGCGGGACCGCTATGCATAGACACTTTGGGGGAACTCTGTTATAGGGGCACAATATTAGCATTGAGTAGGCTGTTTAATGTTAAACCCCAATTTTTGCACCTTTATAAACTTTTACATTGTTTTACGAAATAGCACAACATTTGGCATGCACGGTCAGGTTGTCAGAGTCTCAAGACATGAAAAGTTTCATGGTGGTATCTTGTCAGTTTTCGAGATATAGAGCACAATTAAAAAAAAAAAAAAAAAAAAACATACATATTTGGTCTCCAGCCTATATACTTAACATTGCATACTTTTTGCTCTCATCTACAGCCTACACAGTGTGGAATGTTTTTATGAAATTTTTCAGGGCTGAAGGGCCTGTGCTATGCATGTGCCTTGGAAGATTTCCTACAAAAATATTACAGTATATAGTTTCAAAGGTATAAGGATTTATCAGTTCACCGAGAAATGCAAATGGTTAAAAAAAAAAAAAAAACTTGCGCAAGTATGGGGGAAAAATGCCAGTCATGCAGAAAAAAAATACCCATCATGCTAAAAACAATACCAATCGTGATGGCTGCTTTTGTTTTTTTGTTTTGTTTTTTAATCACAAACACTGAAAATACATAAAACTGATATTTCATAAATCAAACAACTGAATCTAGCTAAATGGGACTCGATTAGCTAGATTCTGTTTGTTTTTTTGAAAATTGTCTTAGAAATACCTTTTCTGTACACCCCAAAATCCACGGTGCCCAGCTTAGCAAGAGGAGCCATTCACCTGCTCGCTCTGTATGAGAACAGCGGGACTTCCTGAACACTGCAGTTGCAACTGGAGTCGTGCTGCCAGCTTCAGTTCAAGCAGTGAGCCAGTGATACCCTGCTCTTTCTTTCTGCCTGTCTGTCTCTCTCTCTCGTCTCTCTTTATCCATCTATCTCCCTAGCTACCCATCTATTTCTTTAATTATTAAGCTGACTGGGGTGCCCACCCTGCTACTGTTTCTTTTGCCCTCACCCTCCCCGACAGGTCACCCGCTCTGATTCCCCTTATGTAGGTGGCGGCACTGGAGTGCCCATCTCTGGTGCCACTGAACACAATCCTGACACTGGGGTGCCCAATCCCCAGTGTTGGAATATCACCTGCAATTATGAAAACTGTCCCTCAATATTTTTTTTGTAACTCTGTAACAAATAAAATGGTCCCTCGACAATCTCACCACACACACACACCACCCACTCACCCCAACCCAACCTCCCACTCAGCACCCACAACTCAACACTACCCACACACCCTCATTCACCTGAACCTGGTTGATATTTAAGAAAGCCAGGAATAGCTGTACCAAGAAAGTACGGGATGCTAAGGCTGCCTACTACATGGCTGAACTCGACTCCTCATACCACAATCCTGCCAGGTTCTGGAGCACTATTAAGGGCATAACGGGACAAGATCCTAGCACTTCACTACCAGCTCAAATGCACCACAACAAGGTGACAATCTTGGACAGAATGGAAATACTGGATGCATTCAATAATCATTTTACAACCGCTGGCCTTGCATTTGATACCTTCCAGCCAATCTGCTACGTGCTCAGTTAAGCTCCCAGTATACAGGATCTCAGTTAGCTGAATCCTCCTTCTCCTTCAAACCGATTCTGTTGAAACAAGTGGAGGATCTAATCTCATATGGATATAAAAAAAGTGCAGGTGCTGACTCCTTGACCCCTACTTTCTAAAGATTGCAATGCATGCACTTGCAGTTCTTTAACACACCTTTTAACTTGTCCTTAAAATCTGGTTCTATTCCTGCAACTTGGAAAACAGCCCAAGTTTTCCTCTACTGAAATCAGGGGACCCCATGGACCTTAACAACTATAGGCCAATCTCTATCCTTCCAGTACTATCTAAGCTGCTAGAAAACTGGTAAGCATCCAATTAAGAGATTACCTTGAAGAATCTAATCTTTTAAATCCAGCACAATCCGGGTTTCGTCTAAGCATAGTACTATTTCTACACTGGCTAAAGTTACAAGCGATTGGCAAACCGAACTGGATAAAAAGAATAGCGTTTGTGCTGTATTCCTTGATCTAAGCAAGGCATTTGATACGGTGGACCATGAGCTGCTACTCTTCCTTGCACTCCATAGGCTTGGATCCATCCTCCCTTACATGGTTTAGGTGTTACCTAACAGGAAGAACACAGCAAGTGAAAGCTGAAGGAGACCTATCTCCACTAAAACCACTTCTAAGAGGAGTTCCACAAGGATCTATCCTGGACCCTATCCTTTTCGCCATTTATATTAACAATATTGATTCGAATCTTACCAAAGCCACTGTACACTTGTTCGCAGATGACACTGTTTTATATGTCAGCAACCCATCGCCTGCTACAGCTTGTGAAGTTCTACAAACAGAATTCTCTATACTACAACATCAATTACTGGAAAAAAAGCTTCTTTTAAATGCAAAGAAAACAAAAGCAATGTTTTTCTCCACCCAAAGCCATACAAATCCCTCATTACTAAACAACCTCCCCCAGCTATCCACTATCCTTGGTGAAAGCCTTGATTATGTAGAAAAATTCAAGTATTTGGGGGTGTGGATAGATAGCAAACTTGACTACACAGTTCATATTGAAGAACTTTTAAAAAAGCTTCGCCAGAGACTTGGTCTATTTTTTAGAATAAGGCACTTTCTAAACAGAGATTCCAAAATGAGGTTGGTCCAGGCCACATTTCTCTCAGTAATTGACTATGCAGACTTCCTCTATAGTCACTGCCCTATCTCCTACCTATGCAAATTGGATACACTATACCACAGAGCTCTGAGGTTCATAACAGATCTACCATTTAACACTCACCATTGCTCTCTCTATGCAGCAGTTGGTTGGACATCTCACATCTCAGAAGAAACAGAAATGCTGCAGTGTGGACATACAGAATTTTGACTAAGATGCTTCCAAACTATATTAGACTGCTTGGCACAGACCACAGCTAGCACCTCGCCCTAAGAGCTACAATTTCATTATGCTCAAAGTGCCTAAAGTCAACACCGGCATGGGAGATCTGCTATCAGCTATAATCTAGCTATATCATGGAACACGATTCAAAAGTCCTTGAAGCTGATCAACGGGTATCCTTAGCATCCTTCAAGCATCTATACCTAAGTCTCTTCCTGAAAAATGCAATTGCTTCCACTAGTTCTAGTTTATTCGAGTTCTTTCCTTCCCCTCTCAGGCTGCCATCATATCATGGCAATTCACTTCCTAGAATTCATCTCCACAGATACCTCACCCCTGGCTATAATCTTCTCCCATTAACTCCAGGCTCCTACCTTAGCCCTTATCACTGCCTTTCACCTCCCAGTTCTAGCACTAGCCCCTGCTCTAGTCATGCACTCTCTTCCTACCATGTCACTTGTCTCAGTCTATGACCACCTCTTTCAGTCATCCAATCACTAATTCTCTTTGTCCGCATTGACTTCCTTGGATCTTTGGAATCTTGGGTATATCATGTTGAATGTATGCCATGTTTACTGCCAATGTTGATATGTATATACTGGTTTACCTAGAGTGCATCTCATATGTTCCTACCATATCCTGTTATGTTTAAACAATTTCTGTTCTTGATTTCTGTATATAAGTGTTTTAATTATTCATGTACATATACCAATTATTGAACCTTGATTACTGTATATAAGTATATACGTGTTTTAAATCTTCCTATACATGTACCAATTATTGAACCTTGACCTTATCAGGTCCATCTTGCAAATGAGCTGTGCTCAATGATGTTCGCCTGAATAAATAAAGATTTGATTGATTGATTGATTGATTGGGGTGCCCAATCCCCAGTGTTGGAATATCACCTGCAATTATGAAAACTGTCCCTCAATATTTTTTTTTTTTGTAACCCTGTAAAAAATTAAATGGTCCCTCGTCAATCTCACCACACACACACACACACACACACACACACACACACACACACACCACCCACCTCACCCCAACCCAACCTCCCACTCAGCACCCACAACCCAACACTACCCACACACCCTCATTCACCTGAACATGTCCCACAGCGTAGATCCACTCTCCAATGGAAGACACATCTTGCTGCTGGAACCGCCAACTACAATATGAGAAAATAAGGCAAGTGCGGCATAACGTACTTCAAAAGTGGTTTGAACTCTGATTTATAACTTTATTACTGAATATTTTTACACCAAATTTTCAACATGGCCTTTTTGGGACACCCACATGACCAATGGTGATGGAATTATGTAAATCTGGCCTGCCCGGAAGGCGATTTCTCAGTCGCTTTGCAAAATCACCTTTCCGGTGGGATTTAAAAATTTGCACTGTCCTTGTTCATAAGGTTCGGTCATAAGAAGGCTATGTTGACAATGTTGGGTCAAAATATTAAAAAAGACAATGTTATGGGCGTATGTTAAAATTATTCTTTAGTCGCTCATAACTTTGGTAATTTTAAATATTTTGACCCCAAATTTTCAACATAGCCATTTTTTCACACCATCTCATGAATGTGACACCTGTCATTTTTCAAATCCAGGCCAAAACGTGTTTTCACACTTGTGGTGTAGAATGATGTTTCAGCAGGGATTTGAAAATTTTCACCTACCAGGTTCATGACGTGGGGGTAATATAAAGTCTATACTGAAAATCTGGTGTACAAATACAGTCAAATGTACACGTTATGCATGAACATTGCAGTCTTTTAACATTCACTCATAATGTCGCTAATATTCAGTATTTAGACTCCAAAATTTCAAGATAGCCATACTTCCACACAACCTCACAGACGTGACAGGTGTCATTTTTAAATCATGAATGAGACGCATTTTCGCAGTTCTGGTGTGACATGACGTTTTGGCCAATATACTTTAAATGTTACGCGTCACATTTATAACAGGAGTCATAAAACGACTATCGTGAAAATTTGGGATCAAAATTAAAAAAATACATAACTGTTAATAAACTTTGTGTGTAGTTCCAGTCTTGACCCCAGTGGGTACGCTTTGTAATCCCGTGCTGTTGAGCTGAGTTCAGAGGTGAGCTCAGTGACCCAGCTGGATGGGGTGATGGTGGGAGGATGGCGCTGGTATGTGACAACGCCACCCCCACTAGGGAATGAAAGCTGCAGGGTTGTTCATACAGGCTTGGGTACCACATACTGAAGACAACTGTTCTTTTGGCACTGGGCTCTGCACCTCTGCACTCATGGGTGGCAGAGGGCCCTGTTCATTGGCTGAGAGATGGACTCATTGCCCTGCGCATCTGTATCTGTCGCCACACTGAAGTTCAGGTACCAGAGGGCACTGCACTTCTGCAGCCCACCAGACAGCCATATGAATTCTTGACATCCATTGCTGGAGTTTTCCTTTCGCACAAGGCCCTTTGTTCATGCAGGTCCAAAAGGGACCTGCATGAATGATGATACAATTCTATCTAAACAAGAAAGGAAATTCTTTGAAAAAAAAAAAAAAGACTTTGTTAATGAACCCAGTACCCTACCTGCACGAGTCAGAGTACTGAAACAGGCTGGCCACTGGCTGTTGGGATGCATTCAATTTTGATGAACTTTGGCGCCTGCCAGCTGCTTCCCAGCTGGGTTCCAAATAAGTTTCACCCTATATTTGGACTTTATCCTGCTGCCGTAACCCAGTATTAGCCAGAGCTACTGTTTTATGCCTTATTTTGTTTTGATTTAACTGCCATAGTGTTTGCTAAGGACACTTTGACTAACCCACCCTCAGAGTTTACGAGCAGCATAGGGACAACTGTTTAAGTTTTAAATTACCACAGAGTCTGCTAAGGGTATTTTTTACCTAGTCCAGCCTTGGAGTTGCTACTGTTTTAGACTTCATAGCCTGTTCTATTTTCCTCCCCTCTCTCTCCCATGTCTCTCCCCCCCCCCCACACACTGTTTCTCATAATGTTCTTGCCTCTCAGACCATGGCTGCTAAGCCCTTTTGTCTTGTCAATTCTGGGCTACTGGCGTCAAGTGTATAACCACCCCCTCTCTGTTCCTTGCCCTCTACACTTAACATGTTTTTAACTAGCCCAATTTGTTTTATCCTTGGTCTCTCCTCACTGCCCACCTCATTTCAGTGATTCCATTGTCCCTACCAGCTATTTAACCCTTCTGCTCCTCCCTTCCAGCTCCTAGCCCCGAGTGGGCTTGATGACAGTGGCAGTGGCCCTGGACCTTTCCCGGCTGGCTGCACCGTCATCGAAGAAACCGCCCACCCTCCATTTGGATACCCACTGGAAGTTCCTGCTTGCACTCCCTACCTCGGGCGCTGAACCTCCGCTGACTTGCACACTCTTCCACCGAAGCCGCCTGCACTCCCTAGCAGAGTAATATTCAGGTATGCTCCCTGGATTCCACCGAGGCTTCTTTGGCTTGAAAGCCACGTTACTGATTGGCTGAGCCGTACTGAAGCAGGCTGGCCACTGGCTGTTGGGGCGCTTTCAATTTTGATTTGGCTCCTGCCTGTTGCTTCCCAGCTGGGTTCCAAATAACTTTCACCCTATATTTTGCCCCATCAGCGCACCCTGGCCCTGATCTCTATTAAATGCTGTAGCAGCTCCTCCCCTCGCTCTCGATTTGCATGTTCCTTGTCCCTCCTTGCTCACTCTCTCTCTCCTTAAAGGGCTACTCTGCCTTACACCCAGCCTAATTTTTCTGGCTCAATGTCCACACCAGGTGCCCTGCTCTGGAGAGGTGCTGTTATTCTTACCCTCCCTAACCTGCATAACCAATTTTGTGACAAGCCACTGCAAAATCCTTCAACTTCACTTGGTGGAATTTCCCTTACAGCACACTGTCGAGGAACGCTATCCTTCAGCATCCTACTACCCACACCTTGCTGGGAGTTGACAACAGCCATTCTACTGGGGTACTCTTGTCCATATTTGAGATGTCTTCACCCACTGGCTCTCTTTCCATGGACCTGCAACATTCAGGATGGATGCTCAAACTACCCCAGGCAGCGAAAACCTAGCAACAAATTATTGAAGGAACACCTTTTCCACATAGCCCTCCAGCTTTTGCTTCTATCTAGCAACGTTCACCCTAACCCGGGCCCTCAAACACCCAGTACTGTGTCACAAGGACATGTCGGTTGGTTAATAATTGGCTCAATAAATATTTGTAGTCTTCTCCCAAAAATGGACAGCTTAAATGCCTGGACACTACAACACAAACCTGACATCCTATCTGTTGTAGAGAGCTGGCTCTCTCCTAAAATTACATGCTTCTATTTCCATTCTGGACTACACCATCTTCAGGGTTGATTGTTTTACCAAAAGAGGGGGTGGCTGCACACTCTACATCATGGACAACCTGCAGGCGCACATCCTACCACTACCTGACACCGGGACAGGCATGCAAGTCTTAACTATAAAAATCTTACTAGGGATACACAACAAAACCCTAACTGTCCTCTCTGCGTACATCACGCTGGGCCAGAAGACCCCTGGGTTAGACTCCATAATGAAGTGTCTCAGTTCATTGAGCCTCAGCACTGAAACCATATTCCTCGATTTCAATGCCAATCCCCCACAGCAACACCATGCAGGGATGCTGTATCTGCGGTGCACCTCTCCCAGCTCATCAGCTCTCCCACCACGGTAAGCTACAAGACTGGTTCAGCTACATTACTGGACTTGGTCTTGTCAAATCAACCAGTGCACATCTCTCACATCACTGTACTCCCAGATGCTTATAGCGACCACTCACCTGTCATATTTTCCTGGTCCAGCAACTACTCTAAACCCCCAGTCAGAATTGCTACTAATAGGGTTCTTAAACGTGAGCACCTGGAGTAACTTACAGCTGAGCTGCGTCCATAAGACTGGTCCGCAGTCTACTCATCCCATACCACTGATGTAGCCCTGCAGTGCTTCATCCAGATATTCAACATGATGTGATAAGCACGCCCCAATAAAAAAGTGGAAAATGAAAGGCTGTAGTAACCCATGGTTCTCGTCGGAACTTCTTGAAAGTCTGAAGCAAAGAGACTACCTGTGGTCTAGAGCCCGTGCGTTTGGCAAGCAGGCTGACATTCTCAGTTACAAAAAGGCTCGCAATGAATGCACGAGGGAAATGCAGTCTGCAAAAAACAAATACTACAAGGATGCACTCACCCGCTCCTGGAAAGATGGTAGAACATTCTGGGTCAACCTAAAGGAGGTCACCAGAAAGGACAGTAAAGCTTCCCCCACTATGCTCAACACTGACAGTCTACCTCAACTGACTCGGTTATAATTGCAAATGCATTTAATAATGTGTTCTTTGATCTTTCTGGTGTGCTACCCCCAGACTTCCTCCCTCATGCAAACTCTACCGTCAACACTGGTACTATCGTCCAGCCTCCCTCACAATCTCTATTTCTCTTCAGAACCATTACCTTAAACAAACCCAGAAAATACCTGCAAAAAGTCCTGGGTAAGTCCCGACACAGCAGTGACTCCCTTGATCTTAAATTTTTAGCCCTCACCCTGGATGACAAACTGCAGCCATTAACTCACATTGTTAATGCCTTACTTAGATTCTCTCAGTTTTCACAGCTGTGGAAAGCGGCATTAGTGACTCCTATCCTCAAAAGTGGAGACTGCTCCTCACTAGGGAACTACAGACCCATCTTGATCCTCCTGCCTCAATCCAAGGCACTGGAAAGGGTTGTTGTGAATCAATTAATTGAATATCTTGAAAAGTATAACATCCATTGCCCGCAACAACATGGGTTCCGCAAGGGTCATAGCACCACTACTGCTCTCACTGAGTTCACAGGCTATATTCACAGCTCCATGGAGCATGGCGAGCTGGTTGGAACATTTACAGACCTGACAAAAGCGTTCGATACGGTTAATCATGACTTCCTAATTGTACAACTTACAGCTGTTGGTCTCTCTAAGAACACAGTCGGATGGTTCAAAAGCTACCTCACGAACCAATCTCAACAAGTTAGGATTCATAATGTCCTATTAGACAGCAGACCAGTTTACTCTGGCGTTCCACAGGGTTCCATCCTGGGCCCTCTAATGTTCAGCATATTTTTAAATCAACTCCCACTTGCCTGTCACTGTAAAATTCTGCTATATGCAGACGATGCAGTCCTTTATGCTAATGACATCGATCCCACTGCCCTGGAACGCACACTTCAGGATAGCTTCACTGAAGTTGAAAAATGGTTCAGGGGCCATAAGCTTGTCAAGAATTATAAAAAAAACAAAGGCTATGTTGTCCTCCAGCACCCAGAACAAGCACCAAGTGCACCCCCTTACCTACCAAATGCAGCTGGTGCTCCCCTGGACCTGGTCCAACAATTTAAATACCTGGGAGTAACAGTCGACAGCTCCATGTCATTTGTCTGCCATAGTGACAATATCGTAAATGCTCTCAATATACGCATCGGCCTCTTACACAGACATAAACATAGTCTTACCCCTGAAGCTCTCAACTTGACCATCCGTAGCTCAGTTGTCTCTCTGGCTGAGTATTGCATTGTGGTCTATTGGGCCGCAACTGACATAGCCCTTCATCACATTAAAGTCACCTTAAACAAAGCCTACCACCTCGCCACTGCTTCTGAGTGACTTGTGCACACTTGTGACCTCTACGCTCCGGCCAGCTGGCTCCAGTTTGAGGGCTGACAAGTTCAAGACCTGTTTGCTTGCTAAAAAGGGGAGTCTGGGCTTGCTGCCCTTAGGCATGCAGAAGCTCCTCACCCCCTACGAAAGCACTCGTCCCACCAGACGATCCGAGCACATGGTCCTCAAGATTCCTAGATGTCATACCTCTCTTGGACAAAGAGCTTTCACACACCGGGCGCCTAAATGGACAAACAGTCTTCCTCCTAGTGTCTCCTCTATGTCAACGTTAAGCCCCCTTTAAACATGAGCTCAGGAAACACCTGGTTGCCAGTGACAGCTGTGACTGTTTCGTTTAGTGCCTCCTGCCCTGTTCCTATAGTCGTCCTGCTCTGAGTTCCTCCATCTACTACTTCTTTCCTCCCTCCTTCCTCCCCTCCCATCGCCCAGCCTCCCTCCCACCCTGTATTCTGTTTACACTCTACACTTCCCCCCCTTACCCCCATCCCTCTTCACCCTTCTCCCTTTACAAATCACACCTCACATTACCTGCTACTTAGTTAGGTCTTCCTCCCCAACACCTGGCACTGCTATGTACCCACACCTCCACTGATGAAGCCAATCTTTTGGCTAACTTACTTCATCCATAATATAACTCAGTGTTATTGCCCTGAAACTTCTTGTATATTGCCCCGAATTTTACTGTTCTCCATGATTTGTACGCATTAGCTGTAACTTTATGTTGTTTTCTGACCTGTGCTTGTTTTTCCTCTGACGTGGAACCCATGTAATAAGCTTGTTCTCAAAGGTTAATCTGAGAAATCAATAAATAAAATAAATAAACTTATTGCCACAAAAGTAGGGAAATGTGGCTTTAGGGTTTCTAACCTAACTCACCACCCCCCAAGCAGCAAAAGGAAAAGAAAATTATGGTTTGGGGTCTCCGGAGTCTTGGTGAATCAGTTGTGGAGTCTCCCTTGGGATTTTCAACCTTACTGTCCACCCTGTTCCCTAAGTGAACAACGGATATAACGGATTGTGTTGGCAACATGTGGCGAGACATAGTTCTCTATCTTTGAAGAGTCATATGAGGCACTGGCTTGCAGCTGTACATTGTACTTTGGACAGGAGGCCACAGGCTGGGAGGGAGGGGTGAAGGTGAGTGTTAGGGTTGACAACCCCAAGGAAGACCCCACCACTGTAGACTCAAAACCTTAATTTTTTTTTTCCTTTTGTTGCTTGGTGGGGTGAGGGTGGAGAGCTAATACTGGAAACCCTAATGCCACATTTCCTTACTTTTGTGGCATTAAGCCGAAACCTAACTGGTGCACTAACAAAGTGTTTTTGCAAAGTACGTATATAAGAGGCCACTGATACTACACTATCTCAAAAGTGGTGAAGTCACAAGTCAGATATCATAGTTGCGGCCTCTAATGAAGAGAAATATGATGCATTTAGTCAGGCCATGTCAAGTTCAGTTTATATATCTTATGTTTTTAGATTTTTGGTGGGGAAGTTGACTTCTGCTAAAAGACTACCTTTTCTCAAGCCCTGAATGGGCGTGCCCCTGTCATCAGTACAAGAACACCAGACTTCATCCGAAAACATTTACATACCAATGCTTAGTAGATCAGAAAATGTCTTTTCAGAGAAGGGAGAAACATGGAATGGTTGTAAGATCCAATAGGAAATCAGTGCCAATGCAGTCAACCCAGAAGGAGGCCAACTCTCACTTCTCATCAAGTTCTGCACTTTTTAACAAATTCCTGCCAATTAGCTTTGGAAGAAAATGCACTGCAAAGCTACTGCTGCTGTAAATAACTACTTATGTTGGCCTTAACAAGTTTTTAAAAGCTGGACTGAAGAGGACTGCAAGGGCGCACTGAGAGTGTTAGGATCACAAATCCGCACATGCGTGGAACAGAGCGAGCAATCTCCTCTGATGCTGGTGGTAGAACACCCAAAGCTTTAAACAACTGAACACACCAATTAAACACCCAGTAAGGTGTGACAGCCACAGGGCAGCTCTCAGCACCATGCATTCAACAGAAGAATTTCACTTACAGCTTGTGCTGTCATTCTTGTATCTGTGATGTACTGGTACTTAACAAAACACAAGAATGACGTACGCGAACAGTGAAGGATAATCATATCTTTCACAGTTGCTCCAGATATGACTTTTTATTTCTACATTTATTCAGGAACATACGTTGCGCAGACACATACATATATACAACAGATATGGAAAAATAAACATGACGAGATAAAAGTTATATATTAGTGACATCAGTAACAGCAACATATCAAATATACGAATTTCTGTATGCAGAAAACTGCTGCATTATCTATGCCCAACAACTACACAGCAAATACTAGTAAGTGAACATGATTGTCATCAGGCAATTCTTGTCTACGTACTTATGTTAATACTGTATGCAGCTATATAAGTTTGTTTTTTTTTAATTGTACTTTTTATGATTTTATGCCTTATAGCTTTATTTGTAACCTGTCTGTACCATCTCTGCTGCAACTATCACCAAGGATCCGCTTGGAAAACAGGTGTGCAACCTAAATGAGGCTACTCTGGTGTACAAAAATCTCAATAAAAAACCGATACATACATAGCTAAAAATACACAGGCCCAGAATTACAGCAGCTACCAAGAAAACCACTCACTCTCCTGCACTGCTCTGCAGGGTAAAAAGAATATGATACATTTATCTGACTAAATGCAACACTTTTTGTTCCCTGCTTGTTCCTCAGAAGCAGACTGACTATCAGAGCTGCAGTACTCACAACCAATTTCTAAACTGATGGCCTGACTGCCTTCAAAAGCTTTTGTGATATGCCCCATAGTGGAGGGAAGCAGTGAAGTCTGCCATTCAGTCTAGCAATCTCGTCTGTGCCTGCTACCTGAACGTCATTAGCTGAGCTTGTACTGTCTGAATACATTATCTGGTAGCCAGAGTATTTAACCACAGTAATGACTGTGCTTTTTCTGAGGGTGTTTAGGATATCAGTTTAACAACAAAAAATCGTGGGCAACCACACTTTTTTTGTTTGTTTTTATCTGCTATTTCTCTAGTAAGTTTTTTTCCTCTTCCTGGCACCCTCACAGCCCCATCATCGACCTTCTCAGGCATACACTGGATATCCACCACTTGCCCAGAATCACACTATGGTGTGTGGCCTGTCCTGCAGACCAGGCCCCCCCCACCCCCCTCAAGGGTGCTGGCGTGCAATGACGTGCACATGTGAATGCTGCATCTAGTGGCTGCCTCACTCTGCACTGCGTGCCCACTGGCTTCTCCACCAGGTTGGCAGTCAAGTGGTGTGACGCAGTATCCACCCACCCGAGAGAGGACAACTGTCCTTGGGACACCCAATTCTCTCTCCCCCAGCCAACCTGAGTGACCTGAGCTCATTCCCAAACCTGGGTCGTTGGTGTAGCTTGCAGCAGCACTACTGGGCTGGTGGGGGTAAACATGCTTTGTGCAATTAAGAGAACACAGACAACACATCAGGGCTCTTGGTAACTTCTGCCAGCACTGAGTCTGAGGAACAGCAAAGATTGAGGGTCTTGGGTCAAAATTCTGGAAGTCATGCTGAGTTCCTTTGGAGCTCCTTAGCCTGTACCACTAAACTGCAGTTTGGCCCCAGACAGCAGGTTATGCATCCTGAAATGCTGGCAGCAGATCTTGGTTATGCAACATGCTAATGACATGCTGCCAGGGTTTGTGCCCACATTCCCATATCCTGGACAGCTTTGTTACATCTCATGTTGCTAGTCCAGCTGTCTGGAACTTATACCTCTAAGGATCATCAGGTTTGTATTCTCAATGACTTTTCTATGAATTCAGCAGTGGGAGGTTCACATGGTGTCAATCCCCTACACCTACCCCCCAAATACTCAGAAATTAAAAATTTATCATAACCGAGGATAGGAAGCTATACCTTGGACTACAGTCTGTGATGAAACATGCACTCCCTTCTCCAACTGGCTATCCCCAAAGGCTTCATGGTCTAAGCATCATTTCTAATTCCCTTTTGGCCCTCCCTACATTCCTGCTTGGGTTTGTCTTTCTTAGCCACTGTGAACAATACCACTGTAAAAATCTCTGACCACATAAAATATTTCAGTGACAGCTGTAGCCCTGATACAGAGACTGCAAGTAATGCAAGTGCAGCACATCTACTGCTGCTGGCACCTCAGGGAAAATGACATATAGACACAATGAAAAAATTCTAACTGTGGTGGGTGTATTTGTAAGCCATACAAATTGCAGCATTTCAGCCCCAACATGTTGCCCGAAAGACAGAACTTTAGAATGTTAAAATTCAAACTCTGCGGGGGTGCTAGAGAACCAAACACCACACCAGTCGTGTTTTGCATCCAGTTCTGGCAAAACCGCAACTTTTTGTCTTCAAATATCAACAAATTTGATTTTTCCCCCTGGATTTCATAGTAACTTCAGCTTCAGAAGTTCCTGAGCAACAAATCGATACCAAACTTAAGTGTGGGACATCCAAGGGGCACGGAAGGAGGGCAAGCTCCAAAACCTGCACTGCTGACTCAGGCACCGACGCAGCAGCCAGGCCCTAGCCATGCCAGCACCTCAGGAGAACTGCCACCCTGGGAACAGGTCCTGAAGGCAGTGAGTGACCTCGACAAAAAGATCGAAAAACATCTTAGAGCACATGGGTAAGCAGGACACAAAACTGACACTGCAGTGACCACAGCCAAGGACGCTGGAGGAACAATCCATGCGGACACAAGCAGGGTTGTGCAGCTTGCAACAAAACTTACATCTCATACCCTTTGAGGCGGTGTTATGAGCTATGCACTGTACTCAGAAAGGTACCAGTTAAAAAAAAAAAAAAAAAAAATCAGGCAGGGAACAAAAAAAAAAAAAAAAGGAAAGCAAGGACACTGCTGTAGTCACATTGTGTCTGTGTTGCACTGAGCCCTTTTGCCTTTGTTGTTCGCTATGGGGCACTGATGCCACCAACCAGATACACAAACAATAACAACTTACCAGGCAGGCAGAAAAAAAAAAGGAAGGAGGATTACAGGGAGAAACTGATTACCTGAACTCAGACATGGCAAACAGAGAGGGACCTATTGTTGGTGTGGTGTGACAGCGCTTATTTTGGTTTATGTCTACAAAGCGGGGCGCAACAGTGCATCAGTTGTGAGTACAAGTTTAAAAGTCCTGACTACACCCCTGCTTGAGACTCTGGGGAATACAGCACGGACCACAAACATTCACATGATCAGCCTTCCAGAGGGTACAGAGAGAGAGAACTTGGTGCCTTTCTTGAGGACATGGCTTATGGATGCATTACTTGAGGATGCGGGGATCAATGTCCTGGACATTTAAAAAGCTTACTGGATTAACTTTGGTACCCGTCAGTTGAACAAGATACCCCACGCACGATCTTAATCGTAACAGCTGGAGTGGAAGTATGGGACCAGCTCTTAAACTGGGCCAGATTGAACTATCCACTCCAATTTGAGGGCACTGACATTAGATTCTTCCAGGACTGGTCATTTGCCACCCGCAGTCGCAGGAAAAAGTTTGACCCACTCAGACAGCAGCAACCACGTGCTCTCGGGATAGTGCACGCACTTGCTCTCATGAGGCTTCATATCAACATATGGTGGGAAATCGGTTCCAGTTCACGGACCCCAAAGAAGCCAAGAAAAGAGTGGATAAAATAATGGCAGAATTCAGGCAATTGCACCGGATCCCCGAGAAGAGGGGATCGACCCAGAGACTGTATCCTAAGGTTGCCCTCTGAACTTTCTTTTCATTTTGTTCCTGCTAAGAATTGAGAACTTAGATACTGGACTTTGGGCTCAGTAGTACTGACTTTCAAACTGCGGATTACAGAATGATCTTTTGCAGAGATGAATCTCAGGAGTAGTTCACTGTATTGTTACAGATCTGTATGTATAATGTCTAAAAAGTTGATGAAAGTTACCTTCCCCCCCATGGAGTTTATGGCCCTTAAGATGGCGCACCTTTACTATTTGTGCACTACAGTTTTCAGTCCTTCTGGCACGAATGAGACTCACTCTGTTGGCAGGAACCTTCCTTCTGATCTAGAGGGAAAATGTTATGGCCTCAGATTAAACCGTTTTGTTTTCTTGAGGTCTAGGATAAGATAACACCAGGGGGGGAGCAGGATGTTTCCTGTTTAAATTGCAGTACAGAAGGCAACTGCCATGGTTTGCACTGGAGGTATGATGGCAAAATACATTTTCCCTAATATAGGAACGGTTCAGTGGAAACGGTGACTATGGTATTTATGCTTTATTTCATGTATGTCTTATTTCCACATGTCATGGCTTGGTGAGCATATCTATACAAAATCAGTCTTAGTCATTAGACATGATGATTCCCCCATAATGGTGTATCTAAAGTAATAGATTGCTCTATCTGTGTACTAACATGTTTGTAATCACCTCTGTATAGTATCCCATATGGGATCTATTTACGTATTGCTACTGGCATGTTCAGTGTTTTAAAAGCTCTATAAAAATAAAGTAAAAAAAAAAATTCAAACTCTACAATTTGGTCACACTGCCCCCACATTCCAACAACAGATCTATTTTCCACTGAAGAGATAATTTGCACACACACCGCCCCCTCCCGCTCCAGTCCCTGTGGCTAAGTGTTTTTAGTTTTGACTACCATTTTATTATTTTGTAAAGTTTTTGAGATTTTCAATTCTCTGCATTAGTTTAGCTTTGCCCAGTGACAGAGCTGGTGGGTTTAAAACATGGATCGAACAGGACCCACTGGTTTAAAAAAAAATGTGGATCTAAAGAGGAACCTACTGGGTCAAAACACAACCAGTGGCAGATTCTGAACAGCTCACGTTCCCTTCCTTTAGATATTGTTATACAGTAGGTGCACCAGTTTGGATCCACTGGCAAAGGAAAGAGGGGTCCATTTTGGGCAGGATGCAACTTCTGCCCTTTTGGTGCATGTTAGCACTGTCCCTGTCTTTGCCTGCAATCTGCTAGAATCAGCTTGTATTTCAAATACTGTATTTTCTATAGATTTTTCCTCCACATTTATTACTAAGAAGATTTGCACAAAAATCAGGATGTTTATCCCTCCGAGTTCATCTTCTCTGCAGTTTATTCCTCATTTAGAAACACAAACGTAGAATTTTCAGCAAAAAGGAAATACTTGGTTCACCCAGTCTGCCCAGATGGACGGTCCCTGCCTAGTCTGTCTCTGCAGACCCTAACTGGTCTCCATCGACCCTTCCTTTTTTTTTTTTTTTGCCTATTTACTAATATTACCCTATGAATATCCTATGCATGTGTGAAGCCCCTTCCTGTTTTCATCTCCACCACTTCCACTAGCAGTTTCTTCCAGGCATCCACCACTCTTTCAGCGTAGTACTACTTCCTCACATCCCTCCTGAACCCCCCCCCAGCTTCATCACATGTCCTCTGGTCCTGGTGCTCTTTGTCATTTGAAAAAGACTCCCTCCTGCACCTTGTTCACTCCCGTGATGTACTTGTAGGTTTTTATCATGTCCCCCTCTCACTCTCCTCTTCTCTAGAATGTACATGTTGAGATCCTTCACTCAGTCTCTTCTTGTTGGGCTTTTGATACAAGTAACCCCTGCACTATTTTAGCTGCCCTCATCAGGACTACCTCCACCCTGTCAATGTCCTTTCTGAGATGTGGCCTTCAGAAATAGACACAATATTCCAGATGGGTTCTCACAAGCGAGCAACACAGTGGCCACCTCTATCCTCCTGCTAGAGATACTTCTCCCTATGCATCCCAGCAGCCCTACCCACTGTTTTGTCACACTGCCCTGCAACTTTAAGGTCATCAATACAATAGCCCCTAAGGTCTCTTTCCTGCTTAGTGACCATCAGACCCCCCCCCCAATCCTATACTCGGTTCCTAGGTTCCTATGCCTTAAGTGCACGATTTTAAAATTTTGGCACTGAACCCCAACTGCCATGCTCTTGACCACTCCTGGAGTTTCCTTAAAGTCCCTACATATCCTCTCCACCCCCTACTGAGCGTCCACCCTATTACAGATTTTTGGTGTCATCTGCAAAAAGACATAAACCTTCCCTTCCAGTTCTTCTGCAACGTCACTTATGAAGACACTGAGGAGGACTGGTCCCAGTACTGAGCCCAGTGGCACCCCACTGGTCACTCTCCCTCTCTGGGGCGAGTGCCATTAACCACCACCTTCTGTCACCTATCCATTAACCAATTCCTTACCAAATTCACCACTTTGTATCCCACTCCTAGGCTGCTCAATTTCTTTTCTTTTATCAATCTCCTGCGCGGCCCAGTGCCGAAGGACTTGCTAAAGTCCAGATAGGCCACGCCCACTGCCCTCCTCTAATCTATTTCCCTGATAACCCAATCGATTAAATCAGATTCATCTGACATCCCCTCCCAAGAATGCATGCTGCCTTCAGGATGCCCTACCAACCTTAGGGTTTTCATTACTTTTCCCACCACTGATGTGAGACTGACTGGCCTATGGTTGCTAGCCTCCTCCCTGTTGCTGCTCTTATGGAGCAGAACCACGTCTGCTCTCCTTCAGTCTTCCAGAACTACATCCGTTTCCAGTGAGCTGTTGAATAAGGCCATCAGTAGGGCAGCTAGAACCTCCCGAGTTCCAGTAGCACTCCTGTGTGTATCCTGTCCGATCCCACAGCCTTGTCCACTTTTAGGGTTTCAAGTCCCTTCAGGACTCCTTCCTCTGAAAATGGACTTCTGCCCACCTCCCCCCTTTGTTCCTACTGCTCTCTGGTGGTTCAGCCCCACCCACTGTGAAGACTGAGCAGAAATACCTGGTCAGGATGCCTGCTTTTTCTCGATTCTCTTCTGTGCAGTCTCCCCCTGCCATCTTTCTTAATCTCACTATCCCTCCCCTTGCTTTTCTCTTCTCACTTACGTACCTGAAGAAAGTCTCATCCTTTTAGCTACCCTGTCTATGCCTTCATAAGGCTACACATTTGCTCTCCTAACTGCTTTTCCTGCTTCCCTCTCTTTTACTTGGTTTTTGAAATCATTTTCTCTGTCGAGACATCACAGTCTGTTGCCAAGGGGATGACTGATATGCAGGGCCACTGGAAAATTGCGGGCACAATTTTCACCCTTCTCCGCACAAAATCCGCAATTTCTTGCAATTTCTTACATTTATGGAATTTTTGACTAAAATTGTATACAGATATTTAAATTCTCAAGGAAATCTACTCAGATATGCTAACAATTTAGTACACAGACTTGGATTTGACCAAAACAGTATAGTGTGAGGTGAGAAGGGGTCAAATGTGACTCTGCTTTCATGCGATTCCCTTCCCTGCTTTGGTTTCAAAATCCTCTGGTCATGCATATGTAGACTTGAACACTTTTAAAAGCTGTGTGAAAGCAGACTGTTAGAGAACTTTTTGCTGACACAGAGACTGAAACAATAGGTGTGAGAAGAGGTGCAGTGTCCCATTTACCTAAATGAAGAATTGACCACAGTGTTTGTTTTTGAATGGTAGGGTAGATTTTTCTTGTATAAATACTTTCACTCTGAAAGGATTTTGATTCAAATGTGTCAGGAGTTTGGATGGCCTTGCTAATTATAAACTTGAATGTGCTTCTGAGGGGGTTGGTGACAATGATTCCTTACATGTTAGTCTGCCACAACTGCATACTCACATACAAAACCTACAAAAAGCAAACATTTCTAAAAACATTCTGAACAGGTTAAGTATAGTTAAACATTTACCTTCAAATAGACAAAATAATTGCAACCCGAGTAAAATCACTGCAAACCGAGTAGAACAAAAGTACCATGTATTGAAAACTATTGTATGACGTAATGAAAGCTACTCTAATGATTTGATACTTTTATCTTGTGATTTTAAAATGTACTTATAGTGCTGATTAAGAACAATAGTTATTTTAACAAAATACAAAATTCTCTTACTAGACCTTTATTAGGCACCCTGGTTATCTGTTTATTTTTTTCTTGCTCCAAAGCAAGTAGTTTAAACAGGCTTCATTATTTAACATCTAGAAACTGGGAAAATATGTTGTTTCAGGATGCATTCAGTATAGACTAACTGTAAATTACTGAATAAAATCTAGTTAGCACTGCATGACTTAGAGGTCTTGATTTTTAGAAGATATGCTACATAATGATTAATTTGCAGTGCATTTCAAAAACACACATCTTTCTTCACATCGAAAGCATTTACAAAAGGCAATACATTTATCTAAACAATTTATGTGACCAATACATGCTGCAGCAAACAAAATATTTATTAGGGGGCAGTGAGGATGTATAGTGAACCCCCGCAATTTTCCCGCAATTTTTGCAAAAAAGTCCCCGCATTTTCGGGTAAAATGTTCCGCAATGTTCCAGTGGCCCTGCTGATATGTCATTAGCACAGTATTATGACCTCAAGTGAGGAGTAAGCAACAGAGATAGCAGAACTCTGGGGGAACAGGCATCTTGTTTTCATGAAAATGTTTTTATTATTAAAAGAATAATGAATGAGAAATACAGAACTGGAAACCCATACAAGTTGAACTGTTTCTAAATCCTTGCTGTTTGTGACAGATTCTCTTCAAGGCTTTTGCTGTTGTGGCGAACTGACTAGAAATGTCTTTAGTCACGCAAAGTAGTTTTTGGCTACGTCATTAATGGCTAGTGGAGCACAGTTTCTATATAGAATAACACAAAATAAATGCTTTGACCCAAGTAGTGATTTGGCTATTCCATTGAAGCACATGACTATAAACAGGGCTCCAGTTTTCTGCAGCACCTCAGCCCTACGTCTACCACACGGCCACTAAGCTTCTGCAGCAGATTTGGTCACTTCAGTGGTGCAAAAATATTAACATTTGCAGCCAATTTGGTTTACTTCGGCAGGTCACTTGATTTACTTCTGCAGATTTATTTACTTTGGCGGTGCAACTGATTTACTTCTGCATATGTTTTACTTCAGCAATGCAACTGATGATTTTTTTTTTTATTTAGTTTTTGTTGACCAGGTAAGTGTACTAGACAAATCCTGCCTATCTTCAGGCACGACCCGGAGGAGGAGGATACAGATGAATGACAACTGACCTTGAACCAGATTAAGCTGTTGGTGGTATTTTTAGTGAATGAGGGAAATTTGGCCAGGACACCGGGGAAATTCCCCTACTCTTTTCGATAACTGCCATGGGATCTTTAACATCCACCTGAACTACCACCAATCCAGGCAGATGGGACCTCAGTTTAACGTCTCATCCGAAAGGCGGCACCTCAGAAGTGCAGCACCCCTCTCATGCTGCACTACAGTGTCAGTACTGGGATATTAACCCAAGTGCCAGATGTGGAATGAACCCACAGCCCTCTGATCTCCCGGCCTCAGAGGCGAGTGTGCTACCTACTGAGCCACTGACACTTTAGGTAGCACACTCGCTACCTACTTATACCGAGTGTGAAAACAGGGTTTCAGGACAAAAAAAAACAAGTGAGGGCATGGCTTTGCAGAAATCCAGTCTTGTTTAAAATACAAATTATTAAAAACTGAGAATTATAATTCAGTGACACTGATCTGCAGAATACCAAGTGCCTGGACGAGAAGTCTTACTCAAACACATGCACAAAAATAAAAAATTAAAAATCAACGTAAAGTTTCCCTGCAATTAGAATCTTGCAATTATTTCTGTAACCAACATCAATGTCTTTCACACTGCATCAGAATGCACACACAGTGTCTGGGACATCCAGTGCACACAGCTGTTCAAAATACCAGGACAGAGTGAAGGGTAAGGGGAACACTGTTCTTGAAATGGAAACACATATGAAAGCCCCATTCATTACCTCTTTCGCTGAAGTGGCAACCGCTGTGGGCTGCGCTCACTACAAAAGTCATATTCCCTTACAGACTCCGGTTATCCTCTACACACTACTGCAGGGTGCCAACAGTGCTTTAGAAGATTGAAAAATGGTTTATTTACACACTGACATCTAAGTGCAAGGCTTGTAGTTTAAAGGCTACCCACATTTTTTGGTATTCGGAAAACTAATTTCTGTCACAATGATGTTCATACTTGAGCTCTGCTCTGTTGTGCTCACAATGACAACCCCCCACAGTCTACTTGCTAGTCACTGCTTATCAATGCTAAGCATACACTGGTGATTTTTCTATTGTTTTTATTTTCTATTTTGCACTTGCTCTGTCCTAGCTCCTTACTCTCTTTGTTGGGTGCCTCCAAGTTGATTCCCATCAGGGATGCTGTTTACAGGCCCTGCCTCCAGCCTCCAACCACCGCCTCTCTTACCTTAGCCTACTTTCAGAAGCAGCTCCAATTCATCAAGAGAAGACCGGGGGTTGGGGGCACACTTCAGGCCCGCTGGACATGGATTGTCATTTGTGGCAACCACGGTTTTCCCTGAGTACAAGCCCGCCCACCACATAACATACATGCATAATCATGCAGCACCACTCTGTGGGTGGAGGCAGGTGCTCCCAGTCCCCAGCACAGGAGGCACTGAAGCAGTACAAGGGTGGCATCACCCCCCCCCCCCAAGTCTGCAAGTGCTATCTCCACAGAGCACCCACGACTCCACCAGCCCAGGTATCCCAACACAACCTGGGTTTCCAACATGGTAGTACAACTCGCTACGACTGGTGCCACCCAGAGACAGCGCTAGATAGGGCAAAAAGGGAAAAAGTTGCGGCTTGCCCAAAAATGACCCACTTTCCACAGGACAGTGGGTCCAAAGTGGTGCACCTGTCTCTAACAATAGCTTATAGATGGAAAACTAAACAACAGAAAAGTATTTTCACTCAACAAATTTAAGCTTCTGTACTAGTGAAATTTCTACTTACGATTAGGTTTGGACCCAGCTGTTTCTCATTTTGACCCACATTTTTTATACCTATGGGTCTAATTTGACCCATGTTTTAAAACCCCTAGCGCTGTCACTGGTGCCACCTAAAATAATTTCTTTACTGGGACGTCCTGGTGGTGGTCTTCTTGTCTCTTCCATTCAGGGCTCCAGATAAGGTGTGTACCGGCCTATTTTATTCACCTAATTTTAAGAAATACTCTTCAAGGAGTACCAGTACTCACCCAACATTTGTAAATACTCCACATGCCAAAGAATAGTACTTCATAACATAACTGGTGATTCTAAAGGAACCGTTTTTTGCTAGATTTACAGCACTTGTATGCATCCCACTTTTGTTTTACTCACTAGGTTTTAAAACTGGTGAGTAAATTCCTACCAGCCAGCATTATTTGGAGCACTGTTGGCACCTAAAATTCTCATCTAGAAAAAAAACAAGATTTTTTTTAATAAATGTACTCCTCAGCCCACTCTAGCAAGACATTTGTAAACATCTGAATTTTATTTTACTAACCTCACTTTCAAAGTGAGGAGTACAGGTACTCATCCCAAAAAATCTTATCTAGAGCCCAGGTCCCAATTATCAGAAGGCAGTGTTTTTAAAGTCCCTTTTCAGAGTCACTGCATTTTGCTGTATTCATATATGCCCTCCTCCTCAGACACACACTGTATTTGCAAGATTTCAAGTACTGCAATAATGAATGACTTTCTGTACATCCTCCTTCTCAGATACACTGTATTTACCATAATGCTAATTTTGCAGGTCCGCTTTACATTACATACACATCTCCAACCCCACTCCAGAACTCACTGAAATTGGTATAGCAGCACAACCTGTGTCTCCCATGTGACAACATAACTTGTTACCACTGGTTCCACCTCACCTACTTTTTATACATACATAGAAACATAGAAGTTGACGGCAGATAAGGACCGCAAGGCCCATCCAGTCTGCCCATTTCTTTTTCTACCTTATAAAATGTGCCATCGGCCTTTGCTCTGTCAGTGGTCTATCTATTCATACTCATCTGTATTGCACCCTTATGCCTATCCCATGCCTGTTTGAAGCCCTGCACTGTATTCATAGCTACCACTTCCTGAGGTAGGCTGTTCCATGCATCCACCACCCTTTCTGTGAAAAAGTATTCCCTCACATTCCCCCTTAATCGGACTCCCTCTAATCTCATGCTGTGTCCTCTTGTCCTGCTATTTTTCTTGTATTTAAACATGTTAGACTCTTTCACCTTGTTAATGCCCTTAAGGTGTTTGAATGTCTCGATCATATCACCTCTCTCCCTCCTTTGCTCAAGGGTATACATATTGAGCTCGGTTAATCTGTCCTCATGTGTCTTCTGATGCAGTCCCTGCACCATTTTGGTTGCCCTCCTCTGGACTGCCTCAATTTGGTTAATGTCCTTGTGAAGAAGGTGTGGCCTCCAGTACTGCACGCAGTACTCCAGATGGGGCCTAACCAGTGTCTTGTAAAGAGAGATTATTACCTCTCTCTTACGACTTGAGATACCCCTACTTATACACCCTAACATCCCCCTAGCCTTACCTACTGCTTTAGAGGTCTGCTTGGATGATTTCAGGTCGTCAGTGATGATGATGCCCAAGTCTCTTTCTTCCTTTGTGACTGCCAGCAACTCCTCCCAGCCTATAGGTGGCTTCAGGGTTTCTCTTCCCTATGTGCATGATCTTGCACTTTTGCATTAAATCCCAGTTGCCACTCTTCTGACCATTTTGCTAGTTTATCCAGATCTCTTCTCATTCTGCCTACCCCATCTGGATCATCTACTCTGTTGCAGATCTTGGTGTCATCTGCAAACAAACAAGTCTTACCCTCTAGTCCATCTGCAAGGTCACTAATGAAGATATTGAAGTGGACTGGCCCCAGGACTGATCCCTGAGGTACCCCACTTGTGACCTGCATCTCTTCTGACTGTATACCATTTACCACCACTCTCTGTTTTCTGCCCGTCAACCAGTTTGCCACCCAGTTGACCAACTTCTGAACCACCCGAGCCTACCCAGCTTATTTATCAATCTTCTATGTGGAACAGTGTCAAAAGCTTTGCTGAAGTCAAGGTAGGCGACATCAACTGCTCCCCCTTGGTCCACCACTCTGGTTACCCAGTCAAAGAAATCTATGATATTAGTTTGACAGGACCTTCCTTTTGTAAACCCATGCTGTCTTGGATCCTGTGCCCCTATGGATTCCAGGTGTTGCACTATCCTTTCCTTAAGGAGTGCCTCCATAATCTTGCCCACTACTGAGGTAAGACTGACTGGTCTGTAGTTCCCTGCCTCCTCTCTGCTACCACTTTTGTGGAGCGCGATCACATGAGCCCTTCTCCAGTCTTCTGGGACCTCTCCTGTGCTCAGAGACTCACTAAACAGTTCTGCTAATGGCTCTGCTAGTTCCACCCTTAGCTCCTTAAGTACCCTGGGATGTATGCCATCAGGTCCCATTGCCTTATCCACCCTGAGCTTAGTGAGCTCTTGTAGGACCCTTTCTTTTGTGATATACGACATACATACACGTATATGTATATAAGGACATAGACAGGGTAAAGAGGGTTCAGAGGAGGGCAACAAAGATGGTACATGGATTGCATCACAAGTCCTATGAGGACAGGTTGAAGGAACTGAACATGTACTCCCTGGAGAAAGAAGGGAGGGAGGGGACATGATAGACATACAAGTATCTTACAGGGAGGAACAGGGTGCAGGAATACACTATTTTTAAGCGAAAAAGATGTTCCAGGACTAGAGGGCATGGGATGAAGTTGGAGGGAGGACGATTCAGAGGATTACAGGTCAAGGACCATAGCAACGCAGACATTTTTGGCAGGAAAAAAAAAAATCATTGGTCCATTCAGTCTACCCTATTCTGTTACCTTACCATACCCCGTGACCTACTGTCTAGACATGGTTTCCACCCTAGCCTCCTTCCCTTGTTCCCCGCCCAGGGGTCGAAATTAACATACCCCGCCTGTTCCAAATGCTAGTAGGAACAGGCTGGTTCAAGTAGTTTTATTTCTTGCCCGCACTATAGTGCATGTGGTGTTTTTTTTTTTTTTTTTTGCTCTCAGGCTGCAATTCCAAGAGGTGCAGCGCCAACTGCACAGGCAGACTTTTTTTTTTTTTTAAAATGACGTTGCGATCGTGTGTGCGCGCTACTGTGAGGATGACTCAAGAGTGAGCAGCAGCATCTGAGAGAGCTTATCTCCCGAACAGCAGCTGCAACACAAGCCGGAGCCTGGAGAAGTGCCATAAGGAAGGAGGCGGGACACGGCGCGGCAGCAGGACTTAGCAGAACAGAAGCTGCATCATAGAAGGTAGGCTGGGCTGGCAGTGGAACTATCAATATTAATGACATGCTTGAATGTTTTTGGTGATTGGTATGAAGGGGTTGGGGTTGGGCATTGGCACTTCACTGGAGTGGGCGGGCTACAGCACTGAAAAGCAAGTATTTGGAGATGGGAGTTGTGCCAATGGGGTGGGGGTGGGACAGTCACCAGGGAGCTGCTCAACTAAGGCATGTCCAAATCTGGCTTGACTGGCATCTGGCAGCATGTTATGTTAACTATTGTACTACATGTGTCTCTTTCTGTCTCACGTGTGGTACAATAAGGTTCACATAGGATGCGGTCCACTGTAGCTACACAGTTCTGAGAGACTTCTCATGGAGTGCAGTCGCTAGGGCGGAAGCCCCATAACCGAATAGAGTTTTTTTGGGGTGTAGGCCAAAAAAAAAAAAAAAAAAACATTTTTAGTTGTTTGTAGGCAGCAAGAGGTGTTTAACAAGCTAAAGATTGCAATTTAAGGAAAAAAATACTTCTATTTGGAAATTAACAGTGGCAGAACCAAAGCAAATTGGGCTTCACCACCCCACCCCAAGCAAGGGGATTTTCAGTCCTGTGGTTTAATGCCATACTATTAAAGAGAGAAAGCAGTACCACAGTTGCTTTTTGCTGAATATATTAATATCTGAAGAAACTAAGGAGGACTTGACTGTCTCAGAATCTGTGCTAGTGGGATTTGTGGTTAGCTTTTACCACAACATTGCCACATTTTGATCCCTGATTTTTGTGTGGAACAAAAAAGACTTTGATGGACCTGGTGTTTCTTTGCTTTTGTTTGTGGGGGCAGTATGTGAACAAAACTATTCAATATATATATTAGCAGGAGCTGCAGCAGTCAAATCCCTCACAGAGTGTGTGTGTGTGTCAGTCAATCAGTCTCAGCCCAGCAGACACTTGACAAAAATCAATTAAGCAAAGCACTGTTGCCTCCAGTCCAGTAGTACCAGTCCAGTTCTTCTCTTCGTCTAGTGCGTCGTGTGTGTGTGGGGCGCCTGGAAATCATAAAAAAAAAATACTTGCATGAGTAATATAAAAATAACCCATTTAAGCAAAGACTGCCTTTCACTGTCAGATTTGCTGCAGCTCAAGCAGAGGGAAAAGGGCAGTTGCTGTTTATTTTCCAGTCTAATAATACAGTTGTTCCATATACTGCTATTTCGAAATTTTTTTAAAATTTTTATCATTTTTGTCTAGCCGGCGCAGGTAACCTGACTGTGGTGCATGTAACTTTTGTCGCCACATGCACCACAGTGCAGGTACCGCAAAAAGTTAATTTCTATCCCTGCCCCCACCATACTGCCAGCTCCTGTGTTATTAGACCCCTTACTCTGTCCCAGCTGTGCCTGGACCCATTTATTATTTTTTTGCTCCCACCACCTCAACTGGTAGGCTGTTCCACGGCTCAACCATCCTCTCTGTGAAGTAACATTTTCTCACATCCCTCCACTCTCTCCTCCCTCTTGACATCTTTTTTCTGTTACTGACCCACTAATCCATGTTGTGTAGATCCTCACAGTTTACCTTGTTTATTCCTTTCAAGAACTAGATGGTCGTCATCACATCACCCCCTCTTCCTTGTGCCCTCCAGCCAGTACATATTCAGTGGCCTTAGCTTCTCCTCACAGACAGGATCTGCCCTGTTGGTTCAGAATCATCTTCGTTACCTTTCACTGCATCATATCCAGCCTGTCTCTGTCCCTCCTCAGATGGGGAATTCAGAACTCAGTACGGTATTCCAGATGGGGTATCATCAGTTATCTATACAAAGGCAGTAATACTTTCTTTCTCCTTCTGTCAAAAGGCAGGTGTGTTATTTGATTTAGATTGTACACAAAATGGCAGAGTCATGGGGCACGGTCCCAGACATGTAACTTCCTTTACTCAGGGCCCTGCAGGCATTACATAGACCCATAGTGCAAGGCCCCAGACCTGAAGGCTGCTTCGCACAGGACCCTGCAGGCCCTACAGGAAGAAGCATACCCACGGTGAATGGCCCCAGATCTGCAGCTTCCTTTACACAGGGCCCTCAAGGCCCTACACAACGTTGCAAACCCATATTGCAAGGCCCCAGACCTGTAGTCTGCTTTGCATAGGGCCCTGTGGACCCTAAACAAAGCAGCATAACTGTGATACGTGGCCTAGGACCTGTAACTTCCTTAACGCAGGGCACTACAGGTCCTATATGAAGCGGCAAATATATGTGGCACAATCCCAGACTGGTAGCTAGACCTTAAATCTTTAAGGTAGGGATAGGGGGTGAAAATCGTAACTACATATTTCCGTACTTTTGTGGCTTTATATCCTAATTGATGCAGTAACAATAGTTTGTTTTTCTTGCAATAAATGTCTATTTTTTGAAAGAAAATTTATAACAACTGATATGTAGGAAGCATCAGACCTGTAGGGCAGGGCCTCAGAAATGTAGCTTGCTTTGTTCTGGGCCCTGTGGGCCCTCTGTGAACCTGAAGACTCATCTGACAGGGTGCCAGGCCTGTAGGTTGCTTTGCGAGCCCTACACAAAGTAGCAGACCAATCAGGAAGGCCGCTGGACCTATAGCTTGCTTTATGCAACGTCCTGCGGGTCCTACGCTAAGCAGTAGACCCATTAGGCACAGTGCAGACTCAGGCATGGCACTGGACCTGTAGCAACATGTTTTGTGCAGGGCCTGAAGTGCAGTCCCATTAGGCAGGTCTGAAAGTTCCCACTTGGGTAGCAATACTGTATAACTGATTTTACAGATGGTGTTCTAATTCAATAGCTGCATATATCTTTATTAAACAGCGCTATTTGGACACAGTGTCTGAAATAACTGGACTTCTTTAGTGGATGCCATCTGCTGGGACAGTACTGCCTGCAGTGACAGAAATATCACAGCATATGCTGTCACAGTTGTATATGCAGTAAGGTTAGTGCTTCATCTGAGGTGGATCTGCTGTAACAATGCTGCCTGTGGTAAAGAAACTCTGCCATCATTTGCTGGGACAGCAGGGCCTCTGGTGAAAGGAAATGTCCCAACTCTTGTGGATCTGCTGGGATAGCAGTGCTTACAGAAACACAGTGTTTCCAGTATTTGCTGGATAACTAGTGCCTGTCGTGAAGGGACGTGCCCCAGCAGATATAGATTTGCTGAGGCAGTATTGCCTGTGGTAAAATAACTGACAGCATCTACTAAAACAGTGCTGCCTATGATGAAGAAAGTGTGCCAGCATGCTCTGCGATAGTAGTGTTTAAGGTTAGGAATGTATCAAAGCACATGTGGATCTGCTGGTACAGTTCAGTTTGCAGTAACACGACTCTGCCAGCATCTGCTGGGACACTAATGATTTGGTAAAGGGAAGGCTCCCGGCATCAGCAGGGACAGTAGTACCTGAGGTCTAACAGAATCTGCTGTGACAGTAGTCACCACCCCATCTGTGGCACTTACATAACCTCCACAGTGCCAGAGGTGCATCTAATGTCCTGTGGTGGTTCTGGGGTGGGATGGAAGGGATCTTTACTCAGCTGCACAGTGAAAAGCCAGGCATGATGGCAGGGCCTGAAAGCACTGGGTGTCATCCTGCTCACATCCGCGGGAGGGGGGAGTCCGCACTGCTTCTCTTCATCAGGATGCTGGTGTGAAGTGCACATGCACACGCAGGTGTGTGGCTATGTGCACCAGTCACCCCCCCCATACCACTCTGACTGCACTGCCTCCTGTGATCAGCCAGGTGGCAGTATCACAATGGAGCATGCCCCCCCCCGAGGAGGAGGAGAGCAACCTCTGGGACAATTGTGCCCCCTCCCAAAACAGCTGGCCCTGACATCCCAGGTATGTTGCCGAAACCGAGTCATTGGTGTTCCAAGTGGCAACCCTGCCACTATGCTGATGGACTGGCAAATCTTTTTGTCTTTAGAAAATCTGTTAGTTCAATTCCCAGTCTCTAATGGTGCAGATATTGTCAGCCCAATGTCATGGTACAATTCGGTGTATTAAACAGCTGGCACAGCATAGGAAAATGCTACACAAAACAAGGGGCACTGATTTCCAGAAATTAAGTAGCAGTAAACTGCTCACCATTTTTTATTTATTTATTTTTTCCATATAGTTTTTTCTCACAGGGCTGGCAAGCGACTCTGGCTACCCCCTTAGGGAGCTCAGTTCTTTTTCCAACAGCTCACCTCCCACAGAGGTCATGGAGCCTGCCAGTCCCATTTTTCCATGCTTTCCCCAACCCTTGTTGCGGACACACATATGCTCAAGAAGGCGCATGCACACTGCAATCCCGCAACACCCTCCCTTAGTGCCACCCTCCGCTGCCCCCAGGCCTCCACCTGGTGGCAGCTGTGTGGCCCCAAGAGAGGAGAGCAGCCTTGTGGCAGCTCAATCCAGTTCCTGCCCTCCCTCCAGCTAACCCAGGTCCGTTCCTGAACCCGGGTCACTGGCATGGCTCATGTTGTGTTATCCGGCGCCTCAACCCTCAGTGCCACTGAGCCAACCTAACCATTTTTTTGAGTGACTCCATGGTTTAGCAGACAAAAGTAATAAAACTACATAGATTATATATATATATTTTTTTATATTTTAAATTCTGCTAACCATATTGCGCCAGGTGCTATGCACTTTCACAAATGATTAGCACTGTAGCGTGCAAGACCGCAAATCAGTTTTTTTAACTTATTTAAGACACTGTAATTTTTGTTTTGGTGACTATACACACAATGCAAAAAAAAAAAAAAAGATTTTTGTTTCTAGACATGAGAAACCTCCCAGCAAGCGATTTGTAATATTTTTTCAACTTTATTTTACAGTTTTCATTTGTTATATCCAAAAAAAAAAAAAAAACCAACAACTATAAAAATCATACATTCGAAATTTCATTTTATGAAATTTTTTTCTTACAGAAAATCATCTTACAATAAAGTGCTTATTACCATATGAGGGAATATAGCTACATAAATACATATGTTACAGTTCCAAGCTAAGAGAATCAAATCTGATATAGTAGAAACAAACAAAAAAAAAATTCTGATTTTTTTTTTTTTGTCAACTTTATTTCCCTCCTGATGCCGACCTACAGACTCTCTCCGACGGGGACACTCAACTCACCTACAATCCCGCCCGCCTGAAGGCTCAGTCCTACCAGTCGGTTTCGCCAGTTACACTCCCTCTATCCTGATGCCTGTTCCCCCGGATTTCAGCTCCCCAGGGCGGGACCACCACTTTCCTCTGGTGACCTGTCTGGAAATCTTGGCAGGCATCCAGGAAGTGGAGGAGCACCGATGGTAGCCAACGCACTCGGCGATGGGCGTGGGGAGTGGTCCCTGGTCCTCGTCTTCGCCTACCAGAGGACGGGGTTTTTCCTTTTTCTGTTCCCCAAGGAGCTCGGGTGTGCAATGGCGGCTGGGCACAACGTGCCACCTGCCAAGCTCCACCCCTCCAAAGCATGCGCCAACTGCTTGTGCTGCACCCGACCGTCGCCAGGTGCTGCTACAGTGTGGTGTGTCCCCAGAACCCTCCCCAGGGAAGGGAGAGGTGTTCTCCGGACACTTGATCCCTTCCCTCCCCTGCCGATTCTGTCTTGTTCCCGAACCCAGGTCACCGGCGTGGCTCGAGGTGTGGCGTCCAGCGCCTCAACCATCAGCGCCATCGGGCATGCAAAAATTCTGAATATTAAACACCAAGTAGGTGCCAATTTATAATCTGGTGGAGAAAATTAAATTATCTTCAATTAGTAATATTAAACTACTTAGGAAAGAGACTCTGCAGAACCGCCCTGCCAAATTTGGCATCAGATCTGGTCTGCACATCCAAACTGTAGTGTTTCACAAAGGTGTGCACAGATTTCCAGGTAGCTGCTTTGCAGACATCCAGTAGGGGAATGTCCCTTACTGCTGCAAGCAAGGCTGCAGTGCCCCTGGTGGAATAGGCCCTGAGCCCCACTGGAGGCTACTGACCAGCTTTCTCACAACAGAATCTAATACAAGAAACAAACAAATGAGAAATAGTTCCCTTGGTAGCTGGTCTTCCTCTGCCTACATCCCCGTAGGTGAGGAACAACTGAGTGAAAGAGCTTCTGGACTGTCTAGTATGCTCTAAGTAGTGAAAGACGGCTCTTTTGACATCCAAGCTGTGGAGCATTTGCTCGCCAGGAGTGGATGGTTTAGTAAAGAAGTCAGGCAGAGTAATGGACTGGTTCAAGTGAAACTCTGAAACCACCTTTGGCAGAAATTTTCTGTTTGTCCTGAGCTCAACTTTATCGTTGTGAGGGATGATGTAATTCGGCTCAGTGCACAGGGCCTGTAGCTCTGAAATCCTCCTGGCAGACGTAATGGCTAACAGGAAGCGGTCTTCCAAGTTACAAACCTGGTCAGGGGTAAGGGGCAACAGACTTCTAGGAAAACAAACTGAACTTACAAGCTCAAATGGGCAGACTGGGTGGGCCATAGGCCCTTATCTGCTGACACTGTCTATGTATCTATGTATAAACTTGATGTGGGCCATGGATATAGGCTCGAAAGGTGGATTCATGAGCCCATCTATGCAAAGGTTCAGGCTCCAAGGAGGAACAGGCTCCCTGGTCGGAGGCTGGAGGTGCAAGAGGCCTTTGAAAGACTGTTTAAAAATGTTATGAGAAAAAAATTATTTCTTCTGTCCCACCAAAAGGTAGACTGAAATTGCCACCAGGTGTAGCTTGAGTGAAGATGGTTTCAAGCCTGACACCTGTAGGTGTACCAGTACCAGGTAGCTTAGCAGCTGAGGGTCTGAAGCTGATAGGGGTTCGACCTTTTCGCTCTTGCACCTGAGGGAAAACCTTTTCCATTTGGCTGCATAAGTCTTCTTAGTGTTCAGTTTTTTAGCCATCCTCAATATCTTAAGTACATGTTCAGAGTACTGTGAGGATGGAAACTTTAACTCCTTAAGAACCAGGCCTTGAGGTGAAGAGAGTGTACATCTGGGTACTGCACTCCCATCTGAGGAAGGGTCAGCAGGGAGCAAGTCGGAGATAGGTGAATGGGCCTGTTGCAGGACATTGAGAGAAGGAAAGGGTACCAAGCTTGCCTAGGCCAGTCCGGAGCCACTAGGATCATCGATGCAGGCTGCTGTCTGAGTTTCAGCATAACCCTGAATATCGGGGAAAGGAAAGAAATGTGTATAGGAACCTCCCTAACCAGTCCAGAATCAGGACATCCAGAGGAAGTGTTCCCGGAACTGGGGGGCCTGTAACAGCACTGAGGACGCTGAAAATTGAGAGGAGAGGCAAACAGATCCACGTCTGGCGTGCCCCACCACCTGAACACTGTGGCTAGTACTTGCTTTTTCAGTGTTCATTCACTCTGACCTTGACTGATGCAACTTAGAGCATCCGCCAGAGTATTAAGTTTGCCTGGGAAGTGAATAGCTGAGAGGCTGACTCCCAGGGAGAATGCTAGAGACCAGAGCTTCCAAACAGAGTATTCCTGATCTGGTACCACCCTGCTTGTTTATGCAGAACATTGCACTGGTGTTGTCCGTTCAAATTTGAAATGCCTGCCCTTCTATGCTGGGAGCGAAAGCTTTGAGACCTAGTAAGACTGCTCTGAGTTCCAAAAGATTTATGTGCAATTGTGACTCTTCGGGAGTCCAGTTGCCGCATACTGAGGCACTGTCTAAATGAGCTCCCCAGCCCAAAAGGGAGGCATCTGTGGTGATCACCTATGTGGGAAGAGAAGCTTGAAAGGGAACCCCTGCCTGCAAATTTGCAGGGTTCTTCCACCACAGCACATTTTGGAGGAACTGCTCCGACACAGGTATTAACTTTGAACATTTATTGCTTCTCTGAGACCAGTGAGCTCTTGAGGTAGGCTTGCAGGAATCTCATCCTGTACGTGACCCCTGGGACTACTACAGTCATACAGGCCATATGTCCCAGAAGTTTGAGGAAATGTCTGGCTGATCTTGGCTGTCCCTGGGCAAAAGAATTTGCCACTGAAAGGAAACTCTGAATTCTTTCCTGCTGGAGGAAAGCATATCCCTTCTGAGTGTCCAACTGGGCCCTTATGAAGGTGAGCAGCTGGGTGAGTTCCGGGTGAGATTTCTTTAGATTTACCAGAAAGCCCAGAGACTCCAGAGTGCGTTCCGTGAGGGAAAGAGATTCCATGCCCTGGCAAGGAGACTTTGCTACTTTAAGCCAGTCATCTAAATAGGGATAGAGGGCGACACCCAGTCTCCTGAGATGTGCTGCTACCACTGCGAGACACTTAGTAAAGACACTTGGGGCCATGGACAGACCGAAGGGCACTGCAGTGAACTAATAGTGACCCAAAGGAAGTTTGAATCTGAGAAACTTCCTGAGAGATCTCCTTATGGGTATGTGGAAATAGGTGTCCTTTAAGTCGAGGGAGACTAGCCAGTCTCGCTGCTGTAAGGACTGTATGACCAGTGACAGAGTGACAATTTTGAATTTGGGTTTTTCCCCGATGTTTGTTTAAATATCTGAGATCTGAGATAGGTTGCCACTCTCCCATTTTCTTTTGTGTCGAAAATAACTGGAGTAGGGACCCTTACCCTTCTCGTGGGTGGAGACCCTCTCCACTGCTCATAAAGCCAGAAGATTTTGTACCTCCATTTCCAACATCGGTATCTGTGCTGGGGACAGAGGTCTTGACACCTGGGTATGCTTGAGGTTTGGCAGCTGCTTGAACTGTAATGACAGACCCTTCTCCACTATCTCCATCACCCACTTGTCCGACAAGGGCAAGGATGAGGGACCAGTGCTGAAGATAGTGAGTCTGCCTCCAACTGGAAACGGGGAGGTGACCTAGACACTCACATCAGGACTTAGACTGAGAGGCAGATGGCTGGGTAGAGGCGGCTCTTCTGTGGCCCCTTCTGCCCCTGACTCTGAAAGACACCCTGTACTGGCTAGAGTCAGATTGGGGAGAGGGACTGTAAGGCCTGGAAACAAAACTTTTGCCACTACCACCCCTGGGACAGGATCTCTGAGGGGTGGTGGGTTTAGGCTTGGATGAGTGGCTCTGCCAGGAGGTCTTGTACTCATTGACTTTTTTCATGTAGTCAGTGGTTCTGTAATCAAACAACATATTTTAATCACAGGGAAAATCCATGGCCTTATTCTGAGTATCTGTGGTCAGACTGGTTGTTCTAAGCCAGGCGAAGCGTCTCAGAGACATGGCATGGGCCATCCTAGAGGCTGCATCATTGTTGTCATCTGCCATGTGGAATTGGTACACAGTAACTTCAAGGGCAGTTTTTGACATATCCACCAGCTCTTGCACCACAGAATCTGATCCACTGTGGGCGATAGCCTGGACAGATTTTCAAAGGGCTTTCTGATATTTGGCTGTGAATGCCATGTAAGAAGAAAGCCTGAGAAGCGGGGAAGTTGTGGCATACATTTTCTTTGCTATAAAGTCAGTTTTCTTGGACTCCTTGTCAGGGGGAAGAGGGCGAAAAGGAGACTCCAGCTTTCTCACAAGCTGCCTGTGCACTATACTTTCATGGCTAGGGTGTGCAGACAGAAACTCGGTACCATTTTTAGACAATTTATATTTTCTCTCAAGCCGCTTATCAACCCCTGATACTTAAGTGGGGTTTTTAAGCACCTTCATGGTATTTTTTCTAAATGCACTATAGATAGGGACGACCATGGTCTTTGAGGATGAAAGACCCTTCATCTCCCTATAATCTTTGTTTTCATCGACATCCTGGTTGGGCTCCTGCATAGGAAGGTCCAGGGTATCCAGCATATTTTGTATAAATGTAAACATAGAGGAAGGATACTCGTGGTCACCTGGGGGATCCCCAAGGTGAGGGTCCGGGGACTCCTGGGACTCAAAAGCCCTCAAAATCCATGTCAGGGGCATCATAAAATTAATCATCTGCGTCACCCTCACAGTCTACAGAAGAGAGAACTGTGGAAGAGTGCTTGCCAGCCCCAGTAAATTGAGAACCCATCTTTTTAAGGGTCTGAAACAGTTGCCATGCTTTTTCCATATCTTGCACTGATGGAAGAACCTGCATAGTTTGTAAGTGTTTTGTTTTTTTCTGTATGCTTTAAGCTGCCTGTTGTCTCACTACTGGTTTTCTCAGGAGCAATGGGAGCATATCTGTCTTGACAAGTTTCTTTTTAGCCACTTTATCAGAGGCTTGATCAAGCTCCTTTTTTCATCACTCTTATTATTTTTAAATTTGTGAGGAGCTTCATCTTTGGAAGCTTTATTTTTTGGCTGGGATCTGGAGGGTTCCTCAGCACCTCTGCTTTTGGTATCAGTACTTTTGAGTGCCCCCTCATCTGAAGCCTTTGATTTATCCTCAGCCATAATAATCAAAGGTTTGTCTGCTATGGTTGCCAATTTAAGCACAGCAAACCAGTTCTGGACCTACAAACTGAGTGCAGATTTCTGTGAAAATGCCACCGGCCAGTCCTGCCCCAGTTAATAAACTCTGTCTATTACTAGTGCCTTTTTTTTTTGGTTGTCAAACTGGGCTCTATACCAGTGTCAATCTTAACAGAAACCCAGTGATACTCAACTGTGCACAGGTGGCTGCTGGACCCTTACACAGTCCTGACACAGATGGTATCAAGGTCCAATAATATAACAAAAAAGGGTTTCCTCGTACTTGCCAGTCTAGAGAGAAAACCCCCAGGTACTGTTTAAATTTGAAATCTACTGCAGGTGCCTCGCAGTAAACCCCGCGAGGTCTGACGTAAAAAACAAGACAACTGTCCCTAATTCGACAGTTCCCACAAGAATTTGCCCCAAAAATGAAGGAAACCGTCGAAAATAAGCACCCACAATAAAATTAGGCTTTGAGCTAAATTAAATACTCGCGGTAAAAATAAAGTCAAAATAGAGCCATCACGCTAAAAATAAAAAATTTGCGCAGCGCTAATGAAAAAGTTAAACTTTCACTCAGCACACTAAAGGAGATAATTTATGAGGAAAACTTTACCCAGATAAGCACTAGGAGGCTGTCAACAAGGAAAGTTGGGAGACACCTCAGAGGCAATATTGCTCAGTCTAGCAGAGAAAAAATCCTGAAGCATTCAACAGCTCTCAAATCCTCCTGTCTTTTGACTGGGTTGGCCCTACACTCATTAAATATCTCTTAAAGGCACACCTCCAGGGCAGCTGCACCATAACCAGCTTAGTGCAAAAAAGTTACTGATGCTAAAGGACTCCTGGGGTAAGAACCGTAGATTTTCTAAAACGAATAGAGCAGGAATGGGAAATATTACTACGGAGAGGATAGGAGGAAAAAAAGGGCGAGGACAGTAGGGATGTAAGGTAGAAGGGAAGGGAACCAAAGTAGAATTTAGATATAAAGAAGACACCATGAGAAAGGCACCTGGCATCAAACAGTAAGCAGTGGTAGATATGAAGGGGACAGTCTCAAGCAAAATGACAAAAAGAGTGAAAGAGAGGGTCCAGCCTGGCTAGGGAGGATCTGGGAGCTCCACTATAGACTAAGTCACCACAGTAAAAAAAAAACCAAGGAGGATTAAAACAATCTCTCAGCAGCCAAGAAACGTGATACTCTCTTTATTCCTGTACAGTGCACCAAGCTTGGGGTGGAGTTTATGGTATTTAGCATTAATATGCACAAAGAAATCAAGATGCTCAATATAATTATTTGTACGAGGTCAGGATGTACTGTGCTCTGCTTTTCCACACACAGGACTACTTCACCATTACAGACGCTTACTATTACCAATAAATAAGGGTGTATGCAATGAAGATGGATGGGGGAAGTTTAGATAGGACATGAGGACATATTTCTTCACTGAGAGGGTGGTGGATGCCGGGAGCAGTCTTGGGGGGGCCAAAACATTGGTGGGCTTCAAAGCATGAACTGGAAAGGAAAACTAGTATCAAAGTGGAGTGGGGGGGACAGAAACCAGGTAGGGTCTGAGGTGACAGAATAGGCAGGGGGCAGGCTAGGTGGGCCAAGCGGTCCTTATCTGCTGAAAACATCTCTGTTTCTATGTTAATTAGTTCTGACTTGTGCTGCTGTGCTGGATTAATGCATGGTCATGTGATCATATATTTGCAATTACATGTGTTTTATTTTCTCAGTCTATTAATTAGACAGTGATTATTCATTCTGCACACAGCTGGATTTTCTCAAGGTAGGGTGCCCGGTACCATCTTTGCCATGGCCATTACAGACCCTGTGTGGTACCAATTATAAAAGTACTACTGAATATTTATTACACAAGTAATTAATATTAATCAGACAGTGATTATTAATTCATATTCATGAAACTGAGATTACTCATTCTGTTCATACCTGGATTTTCTCGAGGTACGAGGCTGGAATATAGCCCGTCTCCCCTGTGCGAGACCGGCTTGCCAGCCACCAGTGCTGGTTGCTTCTCTCCAAAATGAGGAAGGTTTCCCCGGCGCTGAAGTGCAAGGAATTGGGTTCTCCCGAGCGGAACGAGTACAGGGCCCGGTACATGGTGCTACCGCCACACTGCCACCCACACAAACAAATTACCGGAGCGCCCGAATCCTGTGCGCGTGCCCGTCACCGTAAACACAGTACTTCTCACTTAATCCACGCGCCTCCGTGCCCAACCGCCAGTCCTCCTCCGCGATGTAAACACTGCAGAACCTTACAGCCCAGAGCCCAGTGACGTCATCACGCGCAGGCCAGCTGCAGTACGTAGGGGGAATGTTCAGCCCACTGCCTATTTCCAGCTGCTCCATAGTGCGCGGCGCCATCTGCTGTCGCCGGCGTGGCATTTCTAGCCCTCTCAGACAGTCGTATGTCATCCCAAAACTAGGCAGAAGCAATGACGCGTGACCAAGGCCACTGTTTTTCGGTTTTTATTTATTGAATTTTGATGACCGGGTAGGCCCACTGGGGGAAAAACGGTAAGATTCTGGAATTTCATGGAACTTGGCATTTAGGGCCAGATCAGTAAATCTGCAGAACCTGTGTTTTTCTTACAGTTGCTTCCAGTGTTATTTTTATTTTGCTTCATTTTAATGCAGATTAACAGGGCTGTGTCAACAACTGTATCGGCCCTCATGCAAAAAATTTTGTGAGGCCCACTTCCCCACCAATAAATGTAAAATAACCATTTTTTTTTTGTAACAGTTCTGTTGAACATATATAGGTTGCCCGTGTTGCCCCCATTCCCCTTGCTGGCACTGCAATTAAAGAACTGAACAATGTAATTTGTTCCTGCTCCCCTTGGGGACACTAGCACCCAGATTAGATGTTTTGAGTTGTGGGTCATATTTCTTCTTTGTTCTATACAGGGGTGCCAAGTTTTGAAAAATGTGGGTGCTCAGAGTAAATATAAAAGGATGGGGGGGGGCAGAAGCTACTGGACTTTCTATGCTTTGTGGTGCAGTCTGGGGGTTATTTTCATACATTTAAGAATGCATATGCACCACCACTACTCCACTGCGGAGGATATAAGGATGCCTTTTGTGGAATCTTTGATGCCTTGCAAGGTGCTAAGACCCATAGAAGGGTGTTCTGGAGAGATCTTGAATGCCTCCAGGTGTTGCAAGCATGCCCCAATATGGATTTCAGGTTACAGTGCTACCACCTCACGAGGTGTAAAGAGTTCCCTGGAGCACTCCTTACTCTGTCTCGAGAACTTGCACCAGTTATTATGAAAGAAAATAATGCATGTGCAAGGTTTGGGCTAAGAGGATTTTTCACACACCCTCGGTGTATGATAATCTCATAAACCCCTCAAGCGAGGGCTTTTTTGTGATTATCACACACCTCAGAGGTGTGTGAAAAATCCTAACACACACCTGCATGGCATACCTCTCTACTGTTATGGAATTCCCACAGCGCTATGGTTATTATAGTCAAATTTACCATTACTCCATTAAGGTTCACTGATGTTCCTCATAATGTTAACGCTGTTCTTAGACACACAATCTATTAAAATGTGGAACTAAATTGACACACACATTCTCTAACACTAAACATTTGGGGCCCACTATTCTTAGACATATTATTCTTTAAAATAAGAAAGTGAGTTACATTCCAGCCATTTGCTCTGAATTTTGAAGGCCAGTGCTACGCATTTGAGTGCTGAGACATTGAGAGGTGTGCTGCACAAGCATTTTTCTCTAGTATTTCAAAGTGTAGAAACACACACACACACTTACTTCATAGTGCAATGTCTCTTTTGTCCTATCTTGACTCACAACTTTTTGTCTCATAAATCAGGGATGAGGCATACAAAAATCAGGGACAAATTGTGCCCAGAATCAGCGAACTATCTTAAAAACTGGTAATTTTCGCTCAGAAAGCTGATAGCATAAAGGGATTAGTGCAAAATGCATTTTCTGAAGAATAGGTCTATAACTTTAATGTTCAACATTATTTTGTGTTTACAATCCCCACAGTTCAGTCACAAAAACACAATTTTTATACAGGACAGAGGAAGATTTTGAGACAAAGGACATCTCTGAAAATAAGGGACAGCTGAGAGGTTATATGTCCTGCCTCCCTCCCTTGCTGATTACCGTTCTCCAGCAGGGAAGTTGCAGAATTCCAATTTGCTTTTTGTCTTATTGATGTTGCTCAGGGCTTACAATAAGTTCTGAGGTGGGGGAGAAACAAGATCCCACCTTTTGGCTGACTGACTCAAAAGCACTGTGTAGAGAAGCAGCTCAGGGATGTGGGACCACAAGGCAGCCATTTGGATCAGGGCAGTAACAGCAGCTGGGCTTGTTGATCAGTGGTTACTACAAGACCCAATTTCGTCCTGGTGAAGTGTGGCTAATAAATGGCCAGCATTGCAGCATATCCCCAGAGGAAACACGGGCTACAAAAAAAACAAAGTTTTGCTCAGTGTAGCAGTCAGCACACTCTGGATCTCAGCAGCTGTGAGATTCTAGGTGGCCGTTTTCCTGCAGCATGGGTCCTTGTCTCCAGAGATGTTAAAAATAATATATTTTCTTCCCCTAGCCAGTGGATATGAAGTAAAAAATAAAAACCTGTAAAAAGGAATCCCCATAGAACAGGGAGCACTGCAATACAGCCTAGGACACACGCTCATTACTTCCCTCTCTTCAATGGACTTACCTGGAGTCGGAAAAGCAAAATGTATGTTGGGCTCGACTCCTCACTCTTCTCTGCTAATCCATTATGACCATCGACCTCAATGACCAGCTGTGTAAAATCCAAATACATTTCTGGCTGGCTGCTGTTGTGGATCACAGTCTCTCTCCTACATGTAGGCTGCCGCTGATTGCTGCTCTAAAGAAAGTTAGTCTCCTCAGCCCCCCTTGACTTGTCCAATGCAGAGACTACTGGTACATACAGTTCTGCTGCCCCAGGTACCAGTCACGGTTGCTGGTCTATCCAACAAGTACTCAAGTCGAACAGATAAAGAAAGCAAGCAAGAACTTGAAGCTAAATTTTATTGCTTTTACTGACACTGCCAGGCGCCATGTTTTGTGTTTGAATAGCCCGCAGCTCCCTCACCCAACCAATGGCAATGTTAAGAATCATGTCAAGCAAATTAGCTTCTCTCATTCTCTGTTTTCCAGACCCATTCAATCCTGACTGGTCAAATGTGTGTGTCTTCTTGTCTTCAATGCAGCTCAGGATTGGAGGAGCAGAGATGCCCGAGAGAGCCTGAGTTGACGGTGTGCTGAGCCTAGGAATGTGCGACAGTCCGCATGTCCAGTCCAAGAACCATCCTCCAGTCAAAATTGTTGTAGCTACTGGCCGGGCTTGTATCTGTGTTTTTCTGTTAGGCATCGATCAGCCACTGGGGGAGCCAAAGAGAGATGATCCGCAGCACCCACCTTGAGTTGCAAATTGCAACACGTATGGCATCAAACAGTGACTGTAAGTGAATAGATGTGCCGGCCAGGTGTGGGAGTGGGGGTGGGGACAGAGAAAAAAACAATTTTACAGATCGGGTTGGGTCGGGATGAGGACTTAACGAGTGCCACAGTCTGACGGTGAACAACACAGCAGGCAAAATGTAGGGTGCTCATTTTAACTTTGTGGGTGCTCAAGCACCTGAGCACCCGCGCTGTCGGCGCCCCTGGTTCTGTAACTCCATCCCCACCAACTATGTGAAACTGGAGTTGGACTCTTATGACAAAACTGTTGACAAATCCAGTTTCAAGTGGATAAGTAATTTCCAAATAGAAACTTGCAAGTTTTTCTGTGAGAAAAGATTTTCTTAATGCAGACACCTGAGGCAGTGGACCCCCTAACAGTGCGGGCCCTACTGCAACCGCAGTTCTTGCACCACCCTGGTCACTGCCCTGCTGATTAATTATCCACATATTAAAAAGATTGACAGTAGAATCTGTGTAAAATCCAGAAATTAGACATCACCGGTGTAATTCCCAGGATTTCAAGGTCATTATTTTAAGCACTATAAATCAGTGGCCTTGATCATGACTTTGAGAATAATTAAAGAGCAACTCTGCACTTTAGTAAGAAACATAGGAACATAGACTTTGACGGCAAATAAGGACCACTTGCTCACCCAGTCTGCCCATTTCCCTTCCTATTGGATAAGCTGCAGATTCTAGTTAACCAACAGCCTACTTTCTGCAACCCCCCCACTACAATTGCCTTATGTCTGTCCCATGCATGTTTGAATTCCCCCACTGTTTTAGACCCAACAACCTCTCCAGGAAGGCGGTTCCATGCATCCACCACTCTCTCCATGAAAACAATTCCTCACATTACCCCTGAGCTGCCTCTCTCATCTTTTAAATTGTGCCCCTTGTTCTTACACACTTTTCGAAAGATGCTGCCCTCTGACTTTGTTGATTCCCTTGATACTTGAAAGTTTCTATCATGTCCTCCTTTCATCAAGGGTATCATATTAAGCTCTCTCAGTCTCTCTTCATATGGTTTCTGATGCAGACCCTGCACAATTTTAGTTGCCCTCCTCTGGACTGCTTCCATCCTGTCTATGTCCTCGTAGATGGGGTCTCCAAAACTGCACACAGTATTGCAGATGGGGTCTCACCAACTGTCTGTATAGAGAGGTAACCACTTCCCTTTTTCTACTTGTGATGCCCCTTCCTATGCATCCCAGTATCCCCCTGATTCTCCTTACTGACTTCTCACATTGCTTACCTACCTTTAGGTCATCTGGTATGACTACCCCAAGTCCCTTTCCATTTTTGTTGTTGCTAGTACCTCCTCTGCTATTGTGTACTCGTCTCCTGGGTTTTTGTTTCCCAGGTGCATTACTTTGCACTTCTTTGCATTAAATCTAAGTTGCCATATGTCTGACCATTCCTCCAACCTTGCCAAGTCCCTTCTCATCCTTTCTACCCCCCCTTGTGTATCAACTCTGTTACAGATCTTTGTGTCATCTGCAAAGAGGCATACCTTTCTCTCCAGACCCTCTGCAATGTCACTTGTAAAGATGTTAAAGAGGACTGGACCCAGTACTGAGCCCTGAGGTACTCCACTAGTAACCCTCCTTTCTTCGGAATGTGTTCTATTCACTGTTACCTTCTGTGTTCTGTTGTGCAGCCAGTTTGCTACCCAGGCTACCACCCTGGAACCCACTCCCAGGCTGGCTAACTTGATTATTAGTCTTTTGTGCGGGACTGTGTCAAATGGCTTGCTAAAGTCTAGGTAGGCCATATCCACAGCCCCTCCCTGGTCTATTACTTTGGTCACCCAGTCAAAGAAATCAATTAGATTCGTCTGACATGACCTTCCTGCGTTAAATCCATGCTGCTTTGGGTCCTGTGCCATGCTGCCCTCTAGGTACTCAACAATTCTTTCTTTCAGAAGTGATTCCATCATTTTCCCTACCACTGAGGTCAAACTTACAGGTCTGTAGTTTCCTGCTTCTGCCTTGCTCCCACTTTTGTGAAGGGGAATCACATCTGCCCTCATCCAGTCCTCGGGTACCACCCCATCTTCCCATGATTTGTTAAAAAGTGTGGTCAGTGGTGTCACTAGGTCCTCCCTTAGTTCTTTTAGGATTCTGGGGTGAATCCCGTCAGGCCCCATTGCTTTGTCCACCTTGAGTTTTAGTAGTTCTTTCAGGATTCTTTCTTCTGTAAATGGACTGGTGTCAACTCCCCTACCCAGAGTGCTTCTATTGCCTGGTTTAGGTAACTCCTCCTCATGTTCTTTAGTGAATACTGAGCAAAAGTGTTCATTCAGTATTTCTGCTTTTTCACTGTCTCCCTTTGCCCACCTCCCCTCTCCTTTATTAATCTTCACTATTCCTCCCTTAACCTTTCTGTGCTCCCTAATGTACCTATAAAAGGTTTTATCTCCCTTCTTAACTGAGTTGGCTGTTTTTTCCTCAGTTTGGGCCTTTGCTATTCTGACTGCCTTCCCCACTTCTTTCTGCTTTAATTGATACAGTTCCCTGCTGTGCTCCTTCTGTGATTCCTTATACTTTTTGAATGCAGCCTTTTTCTCCTTAACCTTCCCTGCCACCTCTTTTGAGAACCATAGTGGTTTTTTACTCCGCTTTGTTTTCTTTATTTGTTTCACACAAAGGCTTGTTGACTCTATGTTAGCAGTTTTGATTTTTCTCCATTGTTCTTCCACCCCTCCTTTTTGGTCATTTGCTGGTGCATTCCTCAGGTATTCACCCATTTTGCCAAAGTCAGCCCTTCTAAAGTCCAGAATCCTTGTTTTTGTATGGCTTGTCTCCATGGTTGTGCTTATTGTGAAAGGACTGGATGAAGGCAGATGTGATTTCCCTTCACAAAAGTGGGAGCAAGGCAGAAGCAGGAAACTACAGACCTGTAAGTTTGACCTCAGTGGTAGGGAAAATGATGGAATCACTTCTGAAAGAAAGAATTGTTGAGTACCTAGAGGGCAGCATGGCACAGGACCCAAAGCAGCATGGATTTAACGCAGGAAGGTCATGTCAGACGAATCTAATTGATTTCTTTGACTGGGTGACCAAAGTAATAGACCAGGGAGGGGCTGTGGATATGGCCTACCTAGACTTTAGCAAGCCATTTGACACAGTCCCGCACAAAAGACTAATAATCAAGTTAGCCAGTCACTTGTTCCCAGATGTCTACTGACTTCTAAATTTGTGATCCTCTCTCCATTTGAGAGTACCAGGTCTAGTATTGCTCATCTAGTTCCCTCTCCTGTGATGCTGCTTCTGCAATCCTGAGGATTCGCTTCTTGTCCCTCCAAGCCATGGCACCAGGCAGGCACCTTACTTCCCTCTCCTCTCCCTTCCCCAGTTCTACCCCCCTAACAACTGAGTCCCCTATCAGAAGCGTTTCCTTCCCCTGCGGTGTCCCCTTTGCCAATTTTTGTGGGTCTCCTTGGTGGATGTCCTCAGCATTCTTCTTGGTCTCCACTGAGGTGTGTCATCATAGAGGAACCTTGCTCTGCCAGACTGGCGTATGATTTGTGTAGAGGAGTACAGCTAGGGGACTCGCCTCTGTTCCACCACACGCACCTCCAGAACCCACTGTGGTCCAACTGCTGTTCATACTTGGCAACCTCTGAGGCAGTGGTTGTGGCAGTGGTGCTCTTTGGGTGGGGGAGGCCTCCTTAGTCCTTGCCAGTTCAGCCTGGAGGTGGGCAATCTCCTCCCTCAGAGCTGACAGTTGCCTGCAAATAGGAAAGCAACGCAGTTTCCAGAATGTCTCCCGGAAAACTGCTGCCCCACAGCCAGTAAGTGCTTTCATAAGATGCTTCAGCTGGTACAATTTACTAGAGAATACATTTACATTTTTTTTATTTTCAGAGTTCCTTTCCAAGATTTATAGCACATCTTGGTAGTCCATCTAAAATGTCAATATAGAAAACATTTGAAAACTCATGCCTGTCCCCTGTTAAAGTGAATTTCCAACAAAAGGGCATAAAGTATTTGGTTTCATAGTCCAATACTTTATGCCAGCCTGAGCTCAAGTTTGCAAACATTTTTTTTACTCACTTGGTGAAGTAAATAAAGGGATCGTAGCCTGCTCCATAGCCACCGCCAGCTGATCCCATCCAGCTTCCTAGGTCAAGCTCCGTTCTCGCTACCAATATTTTTGTGGACGTGTGAGCAAGGAGAGTTGAGGGTGAGCCCTATACAAGTCTATGCAGTGTTTTTTTAACAGTTCAATGAAGCTTTTAAGCAATCTGAGATGGCAATGAAAGCAACCACTCTACTAATAGAGTCCCTATTATTTTTATTTATTTATTTATGGATTCGGAGCATACCTTTCAGAACAGACTCTTTTACAAAGGTTCCATGTCTGGACTGACAAACAGTAGGCATGCATACACATGCATAAGCTGGTCAAGAGCATACAATAGGTTACAGTAATACAGTGTTATTCTTAGTATCATGGGGCTAGTACAGCATGAAGAGCATACAATAGGTTACAGTAATACAGTGTTATTCCTAGTACCATGGGGCTAGTACAGCGTCAAGAGCATACAATAGATTACAGTAATACAGTGTTATTCCTAGTACCATGGGAGTAGTACAGCATTAGCAAGGGTTGGGGCAGTGGAGATGTAAGGTAAGAGCAGAGGAGAAACAAGGGAAAGGTGAGCAGTCTCGAATTGGGGCTGTGTCTTGGATGGGGGGAGGTTAATGATAATAGGTGGGTGCCAAGGGTGGAGCCGGGGGGGGGAAGAGGCATCAGAGAGGAGTGCACGACTTAGAGACCAAGCAAGGGGAGATGAGGGTGAGAGGTATGGGGATGATGAAATGATGAGGAAGGTACTCAGGGGAGCTGTGTGCATTATGCTATTCAGACAGCTGTTGCTTTCATTGCCCTCTCTCAGACTGCTTAAAGCTTCATAAACTGTTTTATAAAATGCCCCATAGATTTGTATGGGCTTGCCCCTGAGCTATCCCTGCTCACACGTCACAAAAACACTATGCTACAGAGCCAGCTACGATCCCTTCATTTACTTCACCAAGTGAGTAAAAAAAATAATTTTCGCAAACTTGAGCTCACGATGGCATAAGGTATTAGGCCATGAAGCCCAATACCTTATGCCAGAAACTTCTTTTAACCTCGCAGTGCTTTTGTTTATGACATAGTGCCCACAATGACAACAGACTGTGATGTAACAAACAGCAATTGTGAGGTCAGCAGGGGAGGGCAAGATACATTTGGAAAGGCTCAATAAAATTAAGTGTCGCATTGTCTACAATATTTAATAGACCAACAGCAGAGGAAATTAAAACAAATAACAAGGAACAAGAAAACCAATTAAAACATAATTGGTGTAAATCCAGTGTTTTAAAGCTTTTTATTATAATACAGAGTTGCTTTCTGAAAGGTTTACCAGGAAAGGCTCACTGAGCTTTAAACTGCTTGTTTCCAAATGCAGATATCAAAGCGAGGACATTTTTCAGCAATAAGGTAGTTCTCATTCATAAAAGATGAGGACATATTTTCAGCAATAAGGTATTTCTCATTCATAGATTTATCATTAGTGTATTTTTAGTTCACGCAGATATTTTTACAATCATTTTTATTACTAGTTGTGCCAATTATTGACTACAGTTAATAGTGAGATGATTTTAGTTTGTTAAACTTTTTGTATGTTGAATTTTAGGTTAAAAAAGTGGATCAGTGACTTTTGTCAAGATAGCATTCTTAGTGGTGCCTCCCTCAGCTGTAACTAGGGGCTTTAAATTGGTTAAGGTGACAGTGTTGGGTTGCTAACCCTGAGTACTTGACTCCCAAATGCGGTATTGATCCTACAGTGCCAGAAATGAAAATGGCCTTAATAAGACCCAGTAATACACCACCCAGAGAAATAAACTAGATAAAAGGGCAGCAAGGCACAACAGGGTGTGTGTTATTGTGTAATAATGTCACACCTCGGATGGTTAAAGCACAAGGCTGCAGCAGCAGGCTGAGTGCATTCAACACTTGAGAAGTGATGTTATTACCTAACAACATACACACTGGAGTACCTTATTGCTATTATACAATGGCTTGTACTAGTTGGAATAAAAAAATAATAGAAATAAACTTTTTCTTTCTTTTTAATTGATTTATTGTGGCAGGAAGTTCTTTTTTGTGCTTCTCCAGTAGGTGGCTTGCTTGCTGTGTGCTGTCTATCTCTGTGTTTCTGTCTCACCCCGCCCACCCCCCACCCCACTGTCTCCTGTTGTTGGTCTTGATTTAGCACTTTTCTTGCCCTCCACCCTTTCCTTACCATAAAAGGACACAGCCAACTCCCCTTAGGCCTCAGAGTGTCCCTAGTTTAAAAAGTATGTGTTATGATTGTTAGCATTTTGTACAAACTGCTGATGTAGCTGACATTTTTGATTTGTATTTCTTTTTTCTTTAAAAAAAGTGAAAAACAGACAGCCCACCATACTGATGTTGCCATGTAACAACATGTTTGTTTACATTCCTAAATTAGTGCCCACTGCATCTTTCCTAGAACTGGGGACACTCCCGTCACAGTCTAGCCACTCATGATGCAGTGAGAAGAAAGGGAACTACTGCATCACGAGCTGCTGCACTGTATGTGGGTGTTCCTAATGTTCAAGGTGTATGCAATAAGAGTGGATCAAGGATTTGAAACAAAACAAGGTTGGGTACAGATATACCATTAGCATACTTTTTAGTTCTGATAAGAAATAAGTCAGATAAAACAACCAGCAACACAAATGAATTTTGGAGAAGGTAAGCAATCATAAAATGTAAGTTTTAAACTAGAAAATATATAATAAAAAAAAAAAGGTTGACAGTGTCTCATAATTGCCATACTTTTTGTTTTTCATGAAAAGGAGAATTAGCCGGTAAATTTAACTTCAACGAGGCCTAGTTCCAGTGATTTTATTGCTAGAGAACTTCACTGGTTCTAGGATATGGCAGCCAATCACATTTGTAGGATTATCATTGCCATTATATAATTAAGCAATAAAGCACGACAGGGTGTGGTATATCATGGGATATAGTCACACCTCGGGTTGTTGGGTACAAGGCCACAGGCCGATTGTGTCCAACCACCTGAGAAGTGACAATATCCCGTGATATACCACACCCCGGAGTGACTTATAGCTATTATGAACGGAGTTTCATGTTTTATAAATAAAAAAATAAAATAAGCAGGTTTTAAAATGTTTTATGAATGAGTTTTTGGGTGGTGTAGGAGTGCATTTTGAAAAAATAGTTCTCAGACAGTAGACAACAAGGAGGCTGGTGGCGCTGGAACTTTTTTGAAGCCTTGATGATGTAGCCCGATGTCATCACGGCTTCCAAGAGCTCTGGGCCAATCAGATTTCTCTACTTACGATCCTCAGTTCATAATAATAATTATAGAATGGCAAGAAAGAATCCGGGCTTCTGATTGGTCAGTTGGCCACCCCAGCAGGGATGTTATCCTGGCATAACATCCCTGCTGATCAACTAGATGACGTTGCCGTCCATATCCTTTTTCCACTTGACGATTGTTTGCATCTTCTCTTAAAAAAATATTTTTAAACACTAAAAAAACATTCTTTAAAATTATTTTTTTCTGTATAAAACAACGAGCCATTGTATAATAAGAATAATGCCCTCCAGGGTGGGTGTTATGCTGGGATAACATCCCTTCTCGGGTGTTGGACGCCCTCAGCCGGTGGCCTCTGGCCCAACCACCCGAGGTGCGATGTTATGCCAGCATAACACCCACCCTGTCAGGCATTATTCCTTTATTATACCATGCGCATCCAACAACAACCAATCAAATCAGCAGGCTGGCACCTTACCACCGTTGTAAATCCTCTGATAATCAATGGCAAAGGTGGCAGCCTACCATACTTGTATGCTAGCCTATCAGTAAATCACTCCGATACCTAAGCCCAGCATTCACAGTCACCATATTGCTTCCCGCTAACCGTATTTCAAAACCTCCAGTATCAGTAACTGAAACCGCGACTTTCTCCCCACTGTGTCCTGCTCTCCCTGCGACATTGTCAGCCACAGAGTTGTCTGATGATCGCTCTCTCCAGCTTCACTTCCTTGCTGCAACCTCCTTCGTGGTTCCATTGTCACTGTTGCTCCCCCAACCGTCCCAGACCGCGGCTTTCTCAATCCAAATCTCACCACCAAGCGGCTCACTAAAGCAGCGTGCTGTGCATCAACTAAGCAGCATCACACTGCAGGAACAGGGCCAGGACTATTTTCTCTCACACAACAAGAAGGTAAACAAAAAAATGATTTAAAATGAAAAAAAAAAAAAAAATTTTTTTTTAAAGGGACCCAGGGTATAATCGCAATAAGCCACTCAAGCGTGTGGGTTATGGGGGCCTTTACCACGGCTGGTGAGGATTTACTCATTCAGCTGCACCTCGTGGGAAAATCACGCCAGCCATGGTAAATCCCCCCATAACCCACACCCTCTCATGGCTTATTGCTTTAATAACCACTGGCATGTAGAATTCTTTTTTTTTTCTATTGTCTTTATCTTCCTAGGTCCGCAGGCAGTAATCCATCCCCTTTTCAGTCTCCAGTCGCCCTTCCCCAGGTACCCCATGCCCTAGTTCCCCCATGGATTACCCCCCGTGGCAGGGCGGGAGGGGAGGGGGCTGTCCTCTCCCCCCTTTTCGTGACCATATTTGGAGCGGGCTATTACAGGCAGTCCCGAGGTAATGGCTCTGGCATGCTGGAAAGGACACCATGAAGCCTGCAGCCATGTTTCCTCTTTTTCTGGTCCCTCCCCCTCTCAGCCGTGATTGTGCGCGTGTGGAGGCACGCGTGTCTCATGAAGCCATGGTCTTGCGTCTCCTGGAGTCTGGTGCTGCCCCTGTCCTCCACCAGGAGGCAGCCATGGAGTGGGACAATGTGCCCACCCACCCCCAGGAGAGGAGAGCTGTCATCGAATGCTTGATCCTCTCCCTTCCCTGCCGACCCCCTGTGGCTCGAGCTCGCTCCGAACCTGGGTCTCCAGCATGGCATGAGATGTGGCATCCAGTACCTCAACCCTCAGTGCCACTAGGCCGGCATGCGTATAGAATTCTTAAGAATAAATAAGAATCCCATAAGGACCTTGGACATCCCTCCTCGTGTCTAGGGGTATATAGATGGTATTCTCGTCCCGGAAGCACTCAGACCTTACATCACAGAACCTGTACCTGCACCAATGCTTTACCACCACAGGCTTGAAATGTTGGAGCAGGGGCATCATAACCAATACTCTGTGGCACCAATAATCACGAGACCAAACACAGAGGGCCAATCATAGGTATCATAGGTGTATACAAGCTAGACAGACTTTCGTCCTTTATGCTTGCCTGTTAATTTTTAGATCAGTAGTTTTTGTTTGTTGTTATAGAACACATCAAGTCTTGTTTTGAAGGTGTCCATAGTCTCACTAGTTACTACTTCTAATGGGAGGCTGTTCCACAAGGGAACCACTCTCTGGCTAAACCAGTGTTTCCTCTTCGGAAGATTCAGTTTATTCCTGGTTAATTGTAGCAGATGCCCTCTTGGTTCATACCTGCAATTTTTTAAGGACAGGCCAAGTTTTTCCCAAAATGAAATATCATGTATAGCCATGTATAGCATGCACATGTCTCCTCTTGTTCTTCTATACTGCAGGGTGTAGAGATCGAATCTATCTAGTTTCTCTGCATATGTAAATTTGTTCAGCCCTTTTACTGATCTTGTAGCCCTTCTCTGAGTATTTTCTATTTTTTGTATATCCCCCTTTTTATAAGGTGACCATTCCTGTGCACAATATTCTAGATTTTGTCTCACCAGGGATCCATACAGTGGCATTATGACTCTGTTGTCTCTACTGCCAATGTGTCTAAGTATACAATTTAATGTTTGATTTGCCTTTTTTTCCATTTTATCACAATGTGAACTGAATTGCAAATCTGCGCTAATCGTGACTCCTAAATCTCTTTCCTCAGATGTTTCGGAGAGTCTGTGATTTCCCATTTTATAGCTGATCTTCCTATTATGCTTACCCATATGCATTACCGTACATTTCCCCATGTTAAGCTCTAATTTGTTTGACTGTCCATCTGTGGATGTTCTCCAGGGCCTGTTGTAATATTGTACCATCGTTTTCATTGTTTATGATAGCCCCTAACCTACAGTCGTCTGCAGATTTTGTTAACCATATGTTTTGATGAACATTCCTTAGCGATGGTGTGTATATATATATATATATATATACACACATATATGTATATTAAAAAGACAGGGTCCCAGTATCGAGCCCCGGGGGACTCCACTGGTCACCTGAGCCCAGTCAGACAGCACTCCATTTACTGACACCCTCTGTCTTCTCTTCCCCAACCATGCCTCTATTCAGTTCACTATATTTATGTCCATTTTCATATTCCTTAGTATACTCAACAGCTCTACATATGGTAGTTTGTCAAATGCCTTTGAGAAGTCTAAAAAGATTACATCAACTGAGTTACCTTCATCTAGTGCTTTACTTGCATTTTCATAAAACACAAGCAACTTGGTTTGACATGACCTGGATATTTTGAATCCATGCTGTACTGGATCTTCTAGGTTAGACCTTTCCAGATGTGATTGTATCTGCTCTTTTAGTACGCCCTCCAAGATTTTACCCATCGCAGATGTCAGACTCATTGGTCTGAAGTTTTTAGGTTTAGTTTTAGATCCTTTTTTCAAAATGGGCACCACTGTAGCTTCCCTCCATCCCTGTATCACCTCCCCTCTATCTAGTGAGGTCTGAAAAATATGTGTAAGCGTGGAGCCAGATATTCTGAAAGCTTGCAGTGGACCCTGGGATATATTTCATCCAGCCCTGGTGATTTATATTGACTTTTCTTTAGCCTATCCAGTACGTCTTTTAGATTTATTTTTATCTGATCAGGTTCTGATTTTTTGTTCCCCTTTTGTTTTCCATAGTGTTCCTATTGAAGACTGAACAAAAATATTTGTTTTGGATATCTGCTATTTCTTCACTGTCGGCAGTGTTTCCCTCATTTGTAAAGTGACCAATTTGTATTTGGAACCTTTATTTTGTTGTTTATATAAGTGTAAAAAGTTTTGTAATTATCTTTTACTTTTGCAGTTAGCTCAATCTCATACTCTGATTTTGTTTTTTTTATTTCCTTTTTGACATATTTGACCATACCTCTGTATTTTATTTTTCCTTCGATATCATGTCTGCCTTTCATATCTTTATAAAATTTATTATTTTGTCTTATCAATCTCTTTAAATTTGAGTTCAGCCACCCCGGCACTTTTTTATTTTTGTTGTATTTCATTTTCCTAGGTATATGATTTAGTATTTCTTTCCTTATTTTCTCTATCGTAATCACCCACATTTCGTTTACTGACTTTTTTTCAAAGTCTTTTGTTCATTCCCATAGTGAGATACTGGATTTGATGGATGTGAAATCAGCCCTACTGAAATTTAGCTCACTTGTGCCATTTTTTACTTCATTTTGTACCGCCTCAATTTAAAAGTACACTGTTTGATTGTCACTATTTCCAAGTGGACTGTCTACCATTACATCTTTTACTGTGTCTCCCATATTCGTTAGTACGATATCCAAGGTGTTGCGCTCTCTAGTTTTATCCTGCACTTTCTAATCTAAGCCAATCTGGTCAAAAACATCCAAGAATGATTTTTCACATTTTGATGTGCCCCTTGGCTTTCCCCAGTCAATTCCAGGCAGATTGAAATCCTCCATAAAGGACTTCCGATGACGTCAGCATGCCATGCGGCAGCACCAAGACTGAGCTCCAACTACCCATGAACAAAAGAAGCAAACTAAACCTCACAAGTAACTCTTTATTGCTTCCTACTTGCGCCGGAGTACATCGGAGAACATGGCAAGCAAATTTAAAGTTAAACTGGGGGCAGGCAGCACCTTAAAACAACAAAAATTGAACCTCAACCCGAGGAGCCAGAGAAAAGACCAAACATCCACTAGGCCTCCCGAGACCACAAAGCCAGAGTCAGAGGATGATTCAGATGAGGAGGAGGAGGAAGAGGTGACTATCACTTTCCAGAAACTTTGCAAGGAACTTTGTGGTCTGACCCGAACTTTGGATCATATCCGAGGGGAAGTCGCGGACAACAAAACCAAGGTACAGCGCCACGATAAGCAACTGAGCTCCATTGAGGAAACCCTATCAACACAGGCCGATATGGTAGATTTCCACAATGGGGCTATTTTGCAGCTGCATGACCGGTCAAAATTTTTACTGAATAGAATCGAAGATCTGGAAAATCACTCATGGAGAATAAATCTCCGAATACACAGACTATCAGAACATACAGAAACCGGAAACACTGCGTAATTTGTGGAGAGTCTCCCGAAAGAACTATTAAACTTGGATAAAGACACACCATTGAATATTATCGGAGCTCACCAAACATTCATCACCACCCCCCCCAAAGATCCAAAAGCCAGGCCCAGATCCCTGATTGTGGCTTTTTTAGACTACCGCATGAAGGAACTAGTGCTCTGCAAGGCCTGGTCCCTAAAAGAGATGGTTTTTGGAGACATTAGGCTTTTTGTGGAACCAGACTATGCTCCTACCACTATGGCCAGATGAAAAATGTGGTTCCTCCTGATTAAAGAACTGTGCAGTAAAGGTCTGAAGGCCTGTGTAGACTTTCCAGCCAAACTACGGATCACCTTGGACAGGGGAGTGCATATATTTGAGACTGTCACGGAAGCTAAAAAATACCTGTCCTCACTGGGTATATTGATAGATGAGATTATTAATCCCTCAGTTATCAAAGATATAGAGAAAAAGCAATGGCTCCCTGCATCAGGTGACGCGTCTAAGCGGAATCCCTCTGGTTCCTCCAGCCCTTCTCAGTGCAGCTGGTCCAGGATACGAGCAGCGGCCCAAGCAGGCAAACGAGACCGAGAAGGAATGCCCAAACCTTCACATGGAAAAGACATCCTTCCAGATGGCCGAATGACGAAATGGCCATTGCTACGACAGTTTCTGAGACCTGAACATCTTGATCTAAATCTTTTATTTAGCACAGGTAGGAGGGAAGAACTCAGAGCCTGTTATACCTGGGCTTAATCCTTTAGTAATACAGGACTTCATTCATGGAGAAACTGATAGCTGTTGTTGACAGGGCAGACCCTGTGAAAATATACTTTCTCTTTTATTATTTGGTATATACATAATACTGAAGTCGAGTTTGACTGGACCAAGGAATGTGGCACTCTGAACCTCCAACATTTTGTTTTCAGGGGTATTTTTCCCCCTTGTGATTTACTTGAGTAAATTTGGGAGGGTTGCTGGGGGGGGGTGAGGGGAGTGCTTGAATTAGGTGCTCCGTGGCCACCACCCCTTTCAGCAATTTTATTTTTTCTGAAACAGAGGATAATTCGTGGAGTAGCGCGATGGAGCGGCACATATGGCACACTTGATCCCATGCAAGTTGCCCTTGGTACTCGGATGGGCTTACCAGCGACACAGTACTGGATTTATCCATCATCACCCCTCACCACACAGCAACTGACGGTAGAGGGGGGGTGTGTGGCACTCTTGAAGCAATATGAGGAGCAAGTTTTTGTCCCTCATATCCGTCTAAAATATAAGCTTAATAGTTTGAATTGGTTGAACTGTTATAATGTTTTTGATGTTACTGTTAACATGTTATCTGTGTTCCTTGATTTTGCTGCATGTTCCCTCTCTTGCCTAACCACCCTAGACCACTTGGTTGTTCTAATCTAGAGAACAGGTGGGGAGAACAGAATAGATGTTTATGTGCTAGTAATTTAGAATTGGGGACTTAACTGTTATCTCAAATAGTGTAAGGGGACTAAATAATCTGATAGAGCGGGCCAGGATTCTTAGAGACTTGGGCAGGAGAGGTGCACAAATCACTTTCCTACAGGAGACCCACCTTACTGCACTTGAGCACCAAAAATTGAGAAGGAGCTGGGTGGGATAAGTCTACGCCTCTACTTTCCAGGCCCATCCACACCATCGAGGTATAGCCATTTTAATCCACAAGACCTGCCAGATACAGACTGATTCTGTTCTTACAGACCCTGAAGGTCAGTTTATTTTGATACAGGCATTTCTGCTGGGCACTCCCTTTACCTTGGCCGGCCTTTATGCTCCAAATACAGACAAGGAGGCCAGTACTTTAAAAAAAAACTATTTAGAGACAATCTGGCAGTCTCAGAACAGCTTTGTATTATAGGAGGTGACTTCAACACTGTTCTGTCTCCTTCACTTGACAAAAGGGGAGGAGCCAAACGGAACAGAGCAACCAAAGCTGGGAGTACCCTTCGCAGGGTGACCCAAAATCAGGGACTGAGAGACATCTGGAGATGGCTAAATGGTGTGCAGAGAGACTTCTCGCATTATTTAGACCGCCATGATTGTTATAGTCGGTTAGACTTTTTTTTATACCAGAGGAGTGGATATATGCTATAAAATCTTGCCAAATACTGACTAGATCACTCTCAGATCATGCCCCAGTAGAACTACAACTTGAACTCTCTCCATCAGTTAGAAATTCCCATTGGAAACTTAACATTGGTCTATTAAATAACCAGACATTTAAGGATCTTATTGTCTCCACAATCGAAACTTATGACCACGATAATCCCTCAGGGGAGACCTCCCATGCTGTCCAATGGGATGCCCTGAAAGTGGTGCTCCGAGGAGCAATCATTAAATTCTCTGCCATGGAGGAAAAAATGTAGAGAACAGAGACAAAGAGATCTTGAAGCAGAGATAGGCAAACTTGAGTTTCAGCATAAGATTTCTTTAAATCATCAAGTTCAGAGACAGTTGTTAGAAACGCGCCAGGTATTTGAAATGTTATTAGTACAACAGATAGAAGCCTCTTATAGGAGGTTCAGGCAGAATTTGTATGAGAATGCAACAGGGCGGGAAAACTATTGACGCTCACTGTGCGCCAACAACAGGCGAGCAGGGTGGTACCACAATTGAGGGATCCCGTCACAGGAGAGGAGGGCATTGGCCATCCAGGAGACATAACCACGACCTTTGCCAGGTTCTATGAAACTTTGTACTCCCAGATACCTGTAACTGACTTTGCGAGGAAAGTAGCCCAGTTTCTGGATAATTTAGAGATAAGAACCCTCCCCCAACACGCAGCAGACCAGCTGGACAGTGGGATATCCCAGCAGGAATTACTTCTTCAACTGTCACATTTAAAGGATAGCAAATCCCCAGGGCCAGACGGACTCCCTCCGGAGTTTTTCAAAACCTTCGTAGACTCCCTCATGCCCTTTCTTTTACCAGTATTCCAGGAAATATTAGATGGTGGTGAGACCCCAGACTCCTGGCAATTGTCATACATATCAGTTATTCATAAGGAGGGGAAGACCCGCTGGAGTGTGGGTCATATCGACCCATATCATTGCTAGATGTTGATATAAAACCCTTTACAGGGTTATTAGAAGGGCGATTATAAAATGACATTACCACCTTAGTACATGAAGATCAGACGGGGTTTATTTTGGGTAGGTTCCTTTCTGATAATATTGACAGATTGTTGAATATCGTCTCATCCCAGGAATCTCAGGAGCAGTTTCAAATAGCCATATCCATGGACGCAGAAAAAGCATTCGATAGAGTAAATTGGCAGTTCCTAAAAGCGACCATGGATAAAATGAAATTTGGCCCTAAATTTTTACACACTGTTGCACAATTATATAAAGCCTCAAAGACACTGGTGAGGGTGAACGGAGTGAGCTCACCCTTCTTTTCACTGTCTAGAGGCACTAGGCAAGGCTGCCCTCTATCCCCACTTCTATTCACCTTAAGTTTGGAACCCCTAGCAGTTAAAGTGAGGGGTGAACAGGGAATTGTAGGTATAATGGCAGGAGGCCTCGAACAAAAACTTTCACTTTATGCCGATGATTCCATTTTCTTTCTGACCTCCCCAAGGAATTCAATACCACTCCTCTGTACAACCCTCCAGAGTTTTGGAGAGCTATCTGGATACAAAATTAACTACAATAAATCAAAAGCCATACTTTTGAGTGGCCGGCCACCCCCGGAGTTTGAGGAAGGATTTCCATTTAGCTGGACGCCCGATGGTCGGTTTTGATACTTGGGAGTTCAGATAACTACAGACCTAGTCAAGCTGTTCTCCTTAAACTATGGGATATTGTGGGAAACTATCGAGGGAGACCTGATGAGGTGGCACTTGTTACCACTTTCACTGGTGGGAAGAACTGCAACAATTAAAATGGACATCTTACCCCGCCTCCTCTTCTTATTTCAGTGCCTCCCACTAAAAATTCCTATATCTTTGTGGAATAAGCTTACTAGGGAAATCCACAGATTCATATGGCAACATAAGAAATCTAGGGTAGCCAGAAAGGTCTTATGCTCTTCTAGAGAAAAGGGAGGCTTAGCGCTGCCCGATTTCAGATATTATTACCTAGCAGCACAGATGGGACTAATCTTAACATGGGCAAAACAGAGGGTCCAATCTCAGTGGTATGAGATGGAAAATGAGTTACCAGAAGGGAGACCCCTTTATACCTTAGCAATGTCCTCCTAGTCTCCAGAATATGTTAAAGGAATCAGAAACTGGTGGGTGAGACATAGCCTTCATATATTATCTAAAGTTAAGAAACTGTTGGACACTCCAGAGGGGGGTGGGTCCACTATTCCTTATCAGATATGAGCCAGAATTCTTTCCCCCCATGCTGGATTTGGGCTTTGCCAGATGTGAAACCAATTGTATTAACAAATTTACACAGTTTATTGAACATGGGTGCTGTATCTCCTTCCAGAGGGCAAAGAGCAAGTTTGGCTGGGAGAACTCGGAGTTTCTCCGCTTTATGCAAGTGAGACATTTTATACATTCCCCAGGGCATCTGGCAGATTTGACCAGGCCATACTCTGGTTGGGAAGATTTCCTGTATGATTTTGTGACAGTGGTGGCAAAAGTCCAACAAATCTCAGGACTATATAAGTTATTTTTTAGAGACTAGAGAATATGTGACACAGAGATACAGAGAGGCATGGGAAAGGGAAGCAGGCATACAAATACAAAATTCAGATTGGCAGCTTAGACTGAAATTTGGCTGGAAAGTCACAGCATCTCCAAGCTGGAGAGAATTTTGGTGGAAAATAGTCACCTGATTCTTTCTTGTACCAACTATTACACAACATTACTCAACAAATGGTGCAGTGTGATGGAGAAAATGTGGAGGCTTGGGAAACCATTGTCATATATTTTGGGATTGCCCTTTTCTCTCTGAATATTGGAGCTCAGTGCAGCTAGCCACACAGGGAGTGACAGGGGTTCTCCTGCCACATGCATTCGAGGAATAGATCCTGGGCCTTCCCACTGTGGTCCGTTTGAAGGGGGACTCCCGTAGGATCCTACTAATTCTCCTAGCTGTAAGTTTGAAATGCATCACTGCCAAGTGGCTTAACCCTGATCCCCTGACCCTGTCAGAGTGAATGAAGAGGGTTAAGGAAGTAGTGGCCATGGAATCTCTCACAGCCAAATTAAGACTGCGTCATGAGAGACACGTTCAGCGTTGGCTGGGGTGGGAAGCCTGACTATTGCAGACACCTCAATCGTCCTGAGTGGCAGAAGAGAGAAGACAGGTCTCAATAGCGGAGATAGATGAGACACACATGTACACTCAGTAGAGTTGCCCCCATTAGTGCTCACCCAAAGGGAAATTAATAACCTAGTCCATCGTACCTACAAAGCTTGGCACCAGAGAGGAGGGGAGAAATAGAACATGCAGTAACCTTGTTGGGGCATAGTTTAAAAGCCCCTTTAATTTTATTACAGCTTTATCACAAGCATCATTTCTTTCTTTCTTTATAAGATTCAAATTACTGGTTAAGCACAGCCTACTAATGGAATGATACAACTGATGAGACGGAGTAATTACTTTCTAACTGTATCACTGCTGTAAATGATTTTGTTTAACACAATGGTATGTACGAACCAGTGATTTTAAATTGTCTTGACAGACTTGGCAGTGTAAAACATGATGTTTATGTGGTAAATGGATGCTGAATAAAGCTGAGTTTAAAAAAAAAAGAAATCCTTCATAAGTATTATTCTTTCTGATGGGTCTATGCTTGCTATGTGATTAAGTAACATAGATACATAGACAGTGTCGGCAGATAAGGGCCTTTGGCCCACCCAGTCTGCCCATTTGAGCTTGTAAGTTCAGTTTATGTTTTCCTAGAAGTCTGTTGCCCCTTACCCCTGACCTCCAGAATTCCTTTATGTCTATCCCATGCATTCTTAAATCCTGTGATTGTTTCAGCCCCCACCACTTCCTCTGGCAGGGTGTTCCACTTGTCCACCACCCGTTCTGTGACGAAATTCTTCCTCATGTTTCCTCTGAATCGTCCTCCCTCCAACTTCATCCCATGCCCTCTAGTCCTGGAACATCTTTTTGCTTAAAAATAGTGTATTCCTGCACCCTGTTCCTCCCTGTAAGATACTTGTATGTCTCTATCATATCCCCTCTCTCCTCCACTCCTCCAGGGAGTACATGTTCAGTTCCTTCAACCTGTCTTCATAGGACTTGTGATGCAATCCATGCACCATCTTTGTTGCCCTCCTCTGAACCTTCTCTACCCTGTCTATGTCCTTACGTAGGTATGGTCTCCAGAACTGTACACTGTACTCCAGGTGGGGCCTCACTAGTGTCTTGTATAGCGGAATTATGACCTCCTTTTCCTGCTGGTGATGCCCTGCTTATACATCCCAGCATCCTATTTGCTTTACCTGCTGCCTTGTCACACTGTTTCCTACCTTGAGGTCATCAGAGATGATAACCCCAAGATCCCTTTCCTGCTTGGTGCATGCTATATCCTCACCCCCAACTGATATATTGTGCCAGGGTTTTTGTGCCCCATATGCATTATCTTGCACTTCCTTGCATTGAATTTCAACTGCCAAACCCCTGACCATTCTTCAAATTTCTGCAGGTCCCTTCTCATTCTGTCTACACCCTCTGGTGTGTCTACTGTGTTACAGAGCTTTGTGTCATCAGCGAACAGTGAAATTCTGCCTTCTAGGTCCTGCGCAATGTCACAATACATCACTGTCTCCTGGAATTGAGGGGGGCCTATACAGTAGTCCTAGCTTTATTTGTGTTGATGCATAAGGTAATAATTTCAACCATAACAACTCTAAATTGTCCCGGTCCACTAGAATCTCCTCACATTTTAATGATTTCTCTGTATATGGCTATACCACCTTCTCTCCTATGCACCCTAGATTTAAAAAATAGGTTGTACCCGTTGATGTTCTTTTCCCAAATATCGTCCTTTTCCCACCAGGTTTCTGTTATTAATGCAGTTTGTATGTTGTGTGTATCTAGAAGGTGTTGAAATTCTTCAAATTTATTTACCAAGCTTCTAGCATTTAGTGGGAAGTCTCTCCAACATTTTTGATGAGTACTGTCTGTCTCCTGGGGTTTTATCTCTTTCCTTGTTAACAGTTAACAATGAGTTCTGTTTTCAAAAATGGCCAAGTCTATTTGACAAAATCTTAACATCCATTTTTTCCTGGGGGTTCTTTCCAACATTGTCAGCACATCAGCATGTTTACTACAAAAATAGCTTAAAATGGATGAGTTTTCACAAAAAGCTGGCACAAAATGGGGTTGTTTGCATGATAAAGTGGTGCAAATAGAGGTTTTTTTTTCTTGAAAAAATGACTCCCATGTACCGGTGAAAAAAATGTCAAATTCCCTTTTTTATATTGGTGTTTTCGGTTGAAAATGGAAAACCATTGGCTCTACGCACAAACGAATTGTCTATACTGGCAGCTGGGATCAAGTTTGGTATATTTATTGACTGTCTTCAATACTGCACAGTACTAAGGGTATTCCCTCCAAAATTAATTATTTTACAACACTCCAGACAGTGTAGTACTAGCTGAATCTCACTATACCTCTCATTTTACATTTCATACCCGGGCTTTGATCTCCATCCCCACCATTCCCAGGACCTTTACTCCTGAAATACTCCCAAAGTTACTCAAACACGTTCACCCCTGCTGTTGACAGGCATAACCATTTAATAGTCTAAATACGAACATACAAAAATGCCAGCAGATGCAAGCCAAGTGGTCTATCGCGTCTGCTCGATTGTGCAGCACACAGTTTAGATTCCTGCTGCTGCCCCCCCACCCCTTGCTGCTTTCCCTTTCTCACTCATTTTCCCACCGACTAGTACCTTGCCCTTAACCCTAGCCCACCCCCCTTTTAAAGCTCCCCACTGTTTTAAGAGATATCACTTCTTCAGGGGGTGAATTCCATCCTGTTACCACTCTCTCCATGAAGAAGTGTCTCCTCAGTTCTCTCTTGAATCTACCCCCTCCAACTTCAGACTGTGCCCCCTAGTAATCCCCTGTCTCTTTAATTGAAACACGCCCTTTTTACTAACCCTATTTATGCCATTTAAGTACTTGAAGGTTTCGATCATATCACCCCTTTCCCCTCTTTCCTGTACTGAGTACATGTTGAGGGCCCTCAACCTATCCTCATAAGATTCCCCTCCATTCCTCCGATCATCTTTGTCACCCTCTGCCAGACCCTCTCCAATAGCCTGATGTCGTTCTTTAAGTAAGGGTTCCAGAACTGCACACAGTACTCCCAAGTGCGGCCTCACCATTGATCTGTATAGTGGCAGAATGACTTCCTCCCTCCTAGAGGTGATTCCTTTAGCAATGCACCCCAGCATCCTATTGGCTTTTGACTCTGCTTTTCTACATTGAGATGAGTGGCTTATATACCTCGTGACCATTACCCCAGATCCTTTTTCTCCTCAGAGACGGATAGCTGTACCCCTCCCAAATGGTAACTGTACCCTGGATTCCTGGCTCCAAAGTGCATGACCTTGCACTTCTTGGCATTGAAACCCAGCTGGCAAATGTCTGACCACTGCCCAAACCTTACCTAATCCTCTTGTAGATCTTTTGCTCCTTCCACCCCATCCACCACAGCACCTATCTTGGTGTCATCAGCGAATAGACTGATCCTGCTGTTAATCCCATCCCCAACCACTATATTGGCTATGAAGATGTTAAACAGCATTGGCACTGGCTCTGGCACCAAACCCTGTGGGGCCCCACTGGTGACTGCCTGGGAGATGAGTCCCCCCCCCCCCCAGCTACTACCATCTGATGTCTGTCCATCAACCAGTTTCCAACCCATGTAACCAGTTTCTCCCACGCTCCCAGGTTCCTCATTACACAAGTTAACCTGCCATGGAGTACAGAGTCAAAGGTCTTGCTGAAATCCAGATACAGGACATCGACCGTCTGACCACCATCGAGTGCCTTTGTCACCCAGTCAAAAAATTGAACCAGAGATGTTTGACATGATCCTCCAGAGACAAACCCATGCTGTCTGTCATCCATAAGACTGTTCACCTCTAAGAAGGTCCCCAACCTTTCCTTTAGGATAGTCTCCATGAGCTTACCCACAATGGATGTAAGACTGACCTGACCTATAGTCACCAGGCTCATGCTTGGGACCGCTCTCATGCAGGGGTACCACATGTACCATTCTCCAGTCCTGAGGCATGCACCCGGGTGCTGCAGGGGAGGTATTGAACAAGTCTGCCAATGGAAAAACTTACAGAAATTTATAGAGGAGAATGCTTTATTGATTCTGAATGGACGGGTGCATGGTGATGAAGATGGTAATACCACATATTTTTTCTCAAAAGGGACAGAACACTATAGAATACATCCTATGTAATCCAGATATATATAATTTGTTTACTCGTCTTGAAATTAATAAGAGGCCAGAAAAGTGACCATGCTCTGCTTTCTATGAAGGTCACTCTTGTGGGGGGACTTATCTGGCTAATGAAGGCATCGCCCCATTGACAGAACTATATAGTCAGGGGAAAAAGATACTGAAAAGAGACTTGATTAAAAATAACCAAGTAAAAGAAACAATGCTTAATTGGAATATAGATCAGCTAAACATTACCCCAATAAATTTTGTACAGGTAGTAGAACAGAAGTTTGATACATTACTTGGAAATATAAAATCAATAATATATGCAAAACCTAGTTCTTATTTACAAGATAATAATGGAAGGTTTAATGAGAAATGTAGAAAGATTAAAAAAGGAAGTGAACAATTTAAGCAAATGGACTAAAAGACATCCATCAAAGGAAAACTTTGCAAACTTAAATAAAACCAGGAAACAATATAATAGATGGCTTGGAGGGAAAAAAATAGAATACAACAAAAGCAATGGACAGAAATGTATGAGGTGATTCAGGGAAAAGGCACTCGAAGGTTTTGGAGAATGGTTGCAAAAGGAATGAAGGACTGCCATCCGTCATTAGCAGTGTATATCCCAAAAGAACTTGATTGATTATTATAAAAAAATTTTTGCTAAAGTTGATATTGTAGATCAAGGTGTAGAAATAATTAAATTATTAAAGAACTCTTCTAACACTGCTCTTAAATTTATAGAAATGGAAGTAGAAGTGACTATCTCCAAATTAAAAAATAATAAGGCTCCTGGTCCAGATAGTATGCCTCCTGAGATTTATAAAGAATATAGGACTCTTGGATCCCAATACTAACATGTTATTTTAATTTATGTGTGACACATAAATATGTACCTGCCTCTTGGACCACGAATATTATTGTGCCACTGCATAAAAAAGGATCTGTCTATGATCCTGTCTATTGTCCTGGGCAGTTTCACAGGTAAAGTGCTCAGAACCGGCACTCCCCAGTGGCTGGGAGGGCTCCTGGTACCTGCCTCCTCCTCCTCCTCCTACTCCCTCCGGTCCCTGGACTCCATTGTCCTCAAGGTTCCTGCCACTCGCACACTGATGGGGGATAGGGATTTTGCTGTCTGTGCTCCCAGAGTCTGGAACTCTTTTCCCCCTCTGGTTCACGCTTCACCTTCTCACTACATAGAAACATAGATTTTGGCGGCAGATAAGGACCGCTTGGCCCACCCAGTCTGCCCATTTCCCTACCTATTGGATAAGCTGCAGATCCTAGCTACCCAGCAGCCTACTTCTTCCTACCCCCACCCCCTAGAATTGCCTTATGACTGTCCCATGCATGCTTGAATTCCACCACTGTTTTTGACTACACAGCCTCCTCCGGAAGGCCATTCCATGCATCCACAACCCTCTCTGTGAAAAATACTTCCTTAAATTACCTCTGAGCCGCCTCTCTTCTATCTTCTTCAAATTGTGCCCCTTGTTCTTGCACACCTCTTTTTTGAAAGATGCTACCTCTTGGACTTTGTTGATTCCTTGAGATACTTGAAAGTTTCTATCATGTCCCCCTCTCTCCTTTCCTTGAGGCTATACATATTTAGCTCCTTAAGTCTCTCTTCATATGTCTTCCGTGCAGACCCTGCACCATTTTAGTTCCCTCCTCTGGACAGCCTCCATCCTGTCTATGTCCTTGCGGAGATTGGGTCTCCAGAACTGCACGTAGTACTCCAAATGGGGTCTCACCAACTGTCTGTACAGAGGGATAATAACTTCCTGTTTTCTGCTGGTGATGCCTCTCCTATGCATCCCAGTATCCCCCAGCCCTCCTTGCTGCCCTCTCACATTGCTTGCTCACCTTTAGGTCATCTGATATGACTACCCCAGGTCCCTTCCATTTTTGTTGTTGTTAGTATCTCACCCCCATTGTGTACTCTTCCTGGTTTTTGTTTCCCAGGTGCATTACCTTGCACTTCTTAGCACTGAATCTAAGCTGCCATACATTTGACCATTCCTCTAACCTTGCCAAGTCCCTTCTCATCCTTTCCACCCCACCTTGTGCATCAACTCTGTTGCAGATCTTTGTGTCATCTGCAAAAGACATACTTTTCCTTCCAGTCCCTCTGCAATATCGCTATAAAGAGATTGAAGAGGACTGGTCCATCTGAACCCCTCATGGTACCCCACTAGTAACCCCCTTTCTTCAGAGTGGACTCCATTTACTATTACTCTCTGTGTCCTATTCTCAGCCAATTCTTTACCCAGGCTGTCATCTTGGGACCCACCCCAGGCTGGCTAACTTGTATATTAATCTTTGTGTGGACTGTGTCAAATGCCTTGCTAAAGTCTAGGTAGGCCACGTCCACAGCCCCTCCCTGATCTACTACTTTGGTAACCCAGTCAAAGAAATCTATCAGATTTGTCTGGCATGACCTTCCCGCTGTGAATCCATGCTGCCTTGGGTCCTGAGCCCTCTGGCCTCTAGATACTCAACAATTCTTTCCTTCAGAAGTGATTCCATCATTTTCCCTACCACTGAGGTTAAACTAACAGGTCTGTAGTTTCTGCTTCTGCCTTGCTCCCACTTTTGTGAAGGGAATCACATCTGCCCTTCTCCAGTCCTCGGGTACCACCCCATCCTCCCATGATTTGTTAGAGTAGAGGTGTCACTAGTTCTACCCTTAGTTCTTTTAGAATTCTGGGATGAATCCCATCAGGCCCCATTGCTTTGTCCACCTTCAGTTTTAAGAGTTCTTTCAGAACCCTTTCTTCTGTAAATGGGCTGGTATCAACTTCTGTATCCAGAGTGTTTCTACTGTTTGTTTTAGGTACCTCCCCCACTTCCTTTGTAAATACTGAGCAAAAATATTTGTTTAGTATCTCTGCCTTTTCACAGTCACCCTCTGCCCACCCTCCCTCCTCTTTATTAAGCCTCATTAGCCCTCCCTTGGTCTTCCTTCGCTCCCTGATGTACCTATAAAAGGTTTTATCCCCCTTCTTAACAGAGTTGGCTGTCTTTTCCTCGGTTTGGGCCTTTGCTGTTCTGACTGCCTTCCCAGCTTCCTTTTGCTTTAACTGATCCAGTTCCCTGTCCTGTTCCTTCTGTGATTCCTTGTACTTCCTGAATGCTTTCTTTTTCTCTTGAACCTTCACTGCCACTTCCTTTGAGAACCATAGTGGTTTCTTACATTGTTTCGTTTTGTTAATTTGCTTCACACAAAGGCTTGTTACCTCTGTGATGGCAGTTTTTATTATTCCCCATTGTTCTTCCACCCCTTCTTCCTGCCCATTTGCTAGTGCATTCCTTAGGCACGCACCATTTTGCAAAGTCAGCCCTCCTAAAGTCCAGTACTTTTGCCTTTGTATGGCTTGACTCTATTGCTGTGTTTATTGTGAACTATACTGTTCGATGGTCGCTAGTTCCCAGATGGCTACCCACTTCTACATCTGTGATCCTCTCGTCATCTCCATTTGAGAGAACCAGGTCTAAGATTGCTCCTCTCAGTGGGGCTCCAATACTAGTTGTCTAAGGCATGCCCTTGTAGGGCATCTAGAATAACCCACTCTTTGAAGTGGCTGCTGCAACTGCATTCCAGTTAACATCTGGCATATTCAGATCACCCATCAGCAATATCTCCTTTTTCTGCCATTCTAAGTATTCTTTCTATCTTCCTTGTCCATTTCCTCCCCTGAGAAGGGGTTCGTACAACCCTGTGCGGATTGTGGTGCCATTGCCAGTCTCCAAATTTACCCACAGTGCTTCTTCTCCTCCCTGTTTTCCCTTTTGTTCTGTTGCTTTGATTCCTTCCCTTATGTAAAGAGCTACTCCTCCTCCTCTTTTACCCTCCCTGTCCCTCCTGTAGATAGTGTCTCCTGGTATGTTTATGTCCCAGTCATGGTTTTGTGTGTACCATGTTTCTGTGACTGCCACAATATCCAGATGTTCCTCCTCTATCAATGCCACTAATTCAGGAAGCTTGTTACTCAGACTACGGGCATTGGTACTCATTGCTCTCCATTTTTTGATGGCTTTGCCTTCTTTTGCAGCATCCCCCACTGACCTGTCTACCTTGGTCTTTTTCTCATTTAGTACCCTGTTTTGTAGGGAGAGGCTGGGATTTTCCTGCTGCTTATCAGTGCCTCCCCCCTTGACTAGTTTAAAAGCTTGCCAATGAAGCATTTAAACCGATTGCTCAAAAGACTTGTTCCCTTCCTGGACAGATGCAGAGCATCCTGCCAGTATAGGCTGGTGTTCCTCCAGGTGGAACCCCAGTCCCCAATGAAGCCAAACCCCTGTGCTCCACACCATTTTTTCAACCATTCATTAAACTGCATGGTAAAGTACCTGCCTCACTCATGCCGTTGACAGGCAGCACCTCAGAGAAGGATATTGTGTGTGCTACTTGTCTTAGGCCCCTCCCCAATTCTAGAAAGTCCTTCTGCACTGCTCTAATCTCATGATTATCCAAGTCATTTGTCCCTAGGTGGACAATGACATCCAGCTCAGATTCCCGTACAGCTGTTCTTGTGATCCTGAGGATGCGCTTCCTGTCTCTCCAAGCCATGGCACCAGGCAGGCACCTTACTTCAGTTTTCCCTGCTCCCCCCAGTTCTATCCCCTAATAATGAGTCCCCACCAGGAGCTGCTTCCTTTCCTTGTTGTGTCCTCTGCCTCCTTCCTGTGGGCCTCCCTTGTGACAGTTGTCCTCAGCCTCCTTAATCTCCTCTCTGGTGCATCCATAGGGATCCATGCTCCCCAGAATGGTGTATGGATTGTGGTGTGGAACAACTGACTGGGTGTGCCTCTGTTCCACCATCCTCACCCTCCCTGGAGCCCACTGTGGTCCAACTGCTGTGCTTTCTTCGCAACCTCTGAGGTAGTGGTGGTGGCTCTGGTGCTCCCTGGATGGGGGAGGTTCCCTTCCTACCGTCCAGTGTGGCCTGGGGGAAGGTCCCTTACTACTGTCCAGTGTGGCCTGAAGACGGGCAACTTCTTCCTCAGGGCAGAGAGTTGTCTGCAAATAGGGCAGCATCTCAGCCTCCAGAAAGACTACCGGAAGACTGCTGCCCCACAGCCATTACATTGCACTACTCCCCACATATTTTTTTTTTTTTTGTGTGTGTTATTGGTTTGTAATATAGAAATATATATATATTTATATTATACAATGTGTATGGTTATATTGTCAGTGCAGTGTGCTAGAGAGGATATGACAGTGATATGCACCTTGCAGTCTTGAGGAAATGATGTCAGAACCCCAGGTATAAAGGAACTATTTCCAGGGGTGAGGGGTGGGAAGGGGTTGGGCCTAAACTGTGCCCTCACAAAACAATCAGCTAAAAGCTCTGACCCACTGCTGCAATGAGTGCCTTCCTGTCAGCAAGATGCCCTACACAACAATTTGACAGAGAAAATACCCTGCTAATCAAACAGAGAAAAATCCACACATCCAAGTCAGACACAGGTAAACCTCCCCAGCCCCAAAACAGGCCTGGTGGTTTGTGCTCTGAAAGCTGTCAGCCCCAAAATAAGTCAGCTGTGCTTTAAACTCTTCCTGCACTGAAAATGTTAAGAATTGTAACAAACAAACGTAAACCTAGATCCACCTCCTCTGTTGCTTGAAAGACTGTCTTTTCCTGTTTCACACTGCAGGTTTTCTATGACCACTCCTTAACCACAGTAACTTTGTTAAAAATAGTTTAACTATCACAAACTCCTACGCACCAGTAAATTATTTAAAACAGTTTCTGTCCCAAAATCCTAGTAGTCAATCCAGCTACCCCAAGGGACAACCAAAATGCAGTATTCAAACACTTATGAAGTTACTTCCAAGATAAGCAGAGTTTGCAAGTTTCTTTTTCAACCTCAGCCACCTGTAATTCATTTAAAAATAGTTTAACTGCCAGAAAACTTAGTAGACAATCTAGCTACCTCAAGGACCTACCCAAATGCAGTATTTAAATCCTTCAGTTACTAACAAGATAAACAGAGTTTGCAAGCCCCTTCTTGGTTAAACACTAAATAAATATGTGAATAAAAAGCAATTACCAAGGGTAGTTAGTTTCACCTCCCACAGAATTAAGCAAAAGTGCACGTTTGTTGCAGATATCAAGTGCAATATAGAATTTCTCACACAGCTCGCAGTTGAATAAAGAAGTAGTGTCCTTCCAGCTCCAGAAAATGTGCAGCCTTCGGAGCTCCCTATGGACCTACCTGAGGAGCTCCTCTGCATGTGACTGTCCCAATCGCCTTAACTGATCTAGGCCCCTGTACTGGACTAGTATGCACCTGTCGATAGGTTCACTTCTGCCCTAGGCAGAGCTCTGCCTGACGTACTATTTTGGAGGGGCTACTACTGCACTGATATGTATTTACTGCACTGATCTGTGTTTACCCTATTGCTCTGGGCTGTGCCCTTTGTCTGATGCACTGTTCTTTTTCAGCATTTCATGTCTATTCTCTCCTACCCAATTATGTGTAACTACTTGACTGCTTATTTCAAAGCTCACTTGACTCTAATTGATCCTGTGCAATGTTTGTATATTATGTATGGCATTCTTATTGTTCGTGTATCGACTTGTCTATTACTGTACCCTCTGTTATTGTACTCTCCTGGGTCGTACTTGAAAATAGGCAATTGTTTGTCTAGTGTACTTACTTGGTCAAAAAAAGCTAATAATAAATAAATAAACTTTCGTCCCATCAGCCTGATAAATATTTGCTCTAAAATGTTTGCAAGATTATTATTGAAACGCCTCTGTAGTTGGACAGATGAACATTTTATTATTGCTCCATATCAGGCAGGCTTTCGGCATGTATTTTCCATTATTGATAATGTATTTGTATTTAGTCACTTAATTGAAAAGTAAATACATTTAAGGAAAATGAAACTTTTCACCCTTTGGCCCAGATATTCAAAAGGGTTGCGCCATGCACAACCCACTGATGCGCCCCGGCACGATATTCAAAAGGGAAAAGTGCGCCGTACAAATCCCGATGCGCTGGAGCGCATCAGTCATGTATGCAGGCACAGGGGGCGTGCCCATGCATAACCTGCACAGCCCGATATTCAGCCCGGGATGTGCAGAGTCATGCATGCAACCCCTACTCACTGCACAAAAGTTAAGCCAAAAAAAGGAACAGTGATGGCCACCCACAGGTGAGCTGCCGCAGTGCAGGGCGCAACACGGCGCTGCCACCTGTGGATGGCCACCCGTTCCTGCCGCACTGGCGGCGCCCCATGCCGCATCACAGGCATCCGCAGTAATCTCCTCTATCTTATGGTCGTGCGGTGGATTCTGTGACATCTTTGGCATTTGTGTGAATCATTGCCCTCATATCCCTGGTCCAGTGGACCTCTATGTGCCCGATCGTGGGCATCGTTGTAATACCCCGTCCAGTATCCCTGGTGGTCCAGTGGACGATCGCGGGCATCTGTAACTCATAAAATCTCCCTACTACCCTGGTGGTCTAGTGTCCCCTCCCCACCCGCCCACTGGAGCCCCACCACCTCCCGTCCGGCGGGCGGCAGCACCCACCGCCTGCCGCGCGCCGCCGACTGACAGCTCGGTGAGCTGGGCGCCATTGGTTCTGGCGTGAGCCAATGGGCGTCAACCATACCAGTACTACTCAGTCAGATATGTGAATGAATTCATTCACATATCTGGACTGTATTAGCGCAGTATGGCTGCATGCCCATTGTCTCATGCTGTGAACCACTGGGCGGCAGCCCTACCGAGCTGTCAGTCAGCAGTGGCGGCGGGGCGGCAGGCGGGTGGGTTGCTGCCGGCTGACGGGGGGGGCAGGGTGGTGGGGCTCAGTGGACGGGTGGGGAGGGGGGTACACTAGACCACCAGGGTAGATGGGGTATTTTATGAGTTACAGATCCCCGCAATCGGTCCACTGGACCACCAGGGATAGTGGACGTGGGGGGGGGATAATATACCGATGCCCGCAATCAGGCACATAGAGGTCCACTGGACCACCAGGGATATAGGAGGGGGGGGGGCTTATTCTTCTACACAAATGCCCGCGATTCGGCACATAGAGGTCCACTGGACCACCAGGGATATAGGAGGACCACCAGGGATATAGGAGGACCACCAGGGATATACTGCGACCTGCCCTGGGTTGGCTTGGTGCTGGCTTTATGTGAACTGAGAGAGAGCTTTATCTCCACTTATTAACTGATTACTGATACCAGGAATTTTTGCTGTGAACAGAAATGTACTGGTAATTTGAATGGTAGTCTGCTGGTCCTTGTTCCTTCACGATTTTTGGATTTATATTGGTTTATTTGAAACTGCTATTGGATTTGCTATGACTTCTCCTACCGTTGGTTGACTTCTTTCCCAGACTTTATATTTTTTCGGTCTCCTGATTGGTGAGAGGACCAGGACACCTGTATTTATTTTTTCCTTTTTGTTTTTATTGTACTGTTTATGTATTTTTTTTTTTTTTTGTTCGTTTGATCATTGTGTGTATTCTGGGTAGCGGGAGTGCCCAGAATTCTCCCTTTCCCTCGGCTGTGAGAGGGTGGGGGAGGGGTGAATTTGTATTCTTATATGTATTCTATCCTGTGAGAGAGGATTTCTTTTATTTTATTATGTTATATTTTGTTTTTCTGAGTTTGAATTCTATCCAGTCGGGGAGGAGAGTGGTTTTGCAGATCTTGTTGGGTTGGGTTTTTGTTTAAGTTATTATTGCTTTGGAGAATTTCAAGATTTTAAGTATTAGTAATTCTGTTTTAGGTATTTAGAGTTTTTGGATTAGTTTAGTTCGATATCTGGTGTATATTGTTTAGTTAAAGCTTAATCATGTGCTGGCCGGCAGGTTCCACGGTGGTGCACTATTCATCCTCCTCTCTTCGCGCCCTCTGCCCTTTTTATACTCCTCCCCTACAGTTTGAGACTTACCAGCGCTGCAGAGCACTGGGGATTGTTCATAGGGGAGTGAGGAGGGCGGGGGTTGGCGAATAGGAGAGGATGAAAGAGCGGGGCCACCGTATCGTGGTTACTAAGACCAGAAGGCGCCCTGGGGCAAAATGGAATCCTGACCGGGGTTTCCCGTGTCTGGTGCCCATACCCAAGGGCACTACTGAATTTGGTGGGCAGATAGGCTGGACAGCTTCCAAGGTTTGTCCAGCTCGGGCGGTGTTATGCAATGCCAGGTCTGTTAGGAATAAGACTGCTATTATAGCCAATCTTATTAGTTCGGCTGACCTGGCTTGCATCACCGAGACCTGGCTGGATGAAAATTCAGGCCCTGTATTGAAGGCCATGATTCCGGCCGGGTACTTGGTGATACACCGCCCGAGATTGGACCGGCAGGGGGGGGGGGTTGCAGTCTGTTTTAAGACTAAATTGGGCCTCACAAATGTGGTAGTAGGTGAGACTGAATCCTTTGAGTGCACAGTTGTAGCAGGTGTAGGCGTTCAAATCATTCTCATCTACCGTCCACCCGGAGATGGGAAATGCTTCTTACAGGAAGTAGCAGACTTCCTCGTCGATATGTTGTTTGAGTCGCCCACTCTCACAATTTGGTAATTACTTCCTCCAACTTATGTCTTCTTTGGACCTCATACAGGTAGTTTCCACTGCTACACATAAATCTAGGCACTCTTTGGATTTAGTCTTCCTCTTAGGGATTGATTCATCCGACGTGGGGGTGGAACCAGTTGCCTGGTCTGACCACCACACCATGAGGTTCAATTTTTACACCCCCCTGAGAAGGTCTTCCCCTGTGGAGATGGTCAGGTACTGCCCATTACGGAATATTACTTCCCAGGGCCTTGCAGCGGTCCTTGACCTCTCATCCCTCGTGTTGACTAGCAGTAACCCAGAGGCACTGGTGTCGACCTATAATACGGCCGTTACGGTGGCTCTGGATCTTATTGCTCCTATTCATGAGCGCCCCCCCTATCCCTTCACCCCAGGTCCCCTTGGTTTGATGGGACACTGAGGGAGTTGCGGAGACAGGGGCGAAGGTTAGAGCGTTGTTGGTGCAGATCCGCCCTTGATGCCGACCACCTTAGATTGGTATAACATTATTCTATCTATCAATCTGCAATCACCCATAAGAAGGCAGAATTCCTGTCCAGGGAGATTGCAGTTGCACAGAATCGACCGGCTCAGTTGTTCCGGACTGTAGACAGACTGTGCAACCCAGCCTGTCTGCAAGTCCGAAAAGCTTTTTCGCAAGTAGAGTGCAAGGAGCTCTCTCGGTTCTTTGCAACTAAGGTGGCTGACATCAGGGCGGGCTTGCGTCCGGCAGTCTCTAAGGGTGATGTTGTGGAACAGTGCGAGTTCACAATGCCTCAGTTCTCTTGGAGTTCCTTTTGCCGACTGGAAGTCGTGGATATTATGAGGATCATCCATAGTGTGCGGCCTACGAGCTGTAGTTTGGACCCTGGACCAACTCCCCTAATTTTGGGTTGTTTTGAGGACATCGGTCCAGTTATGGTGCAAATAGTCCGGTGCTCCTTAGAGTCAGGTGAGTTTCCTAACTCCCTGAAAGAGGCAGTGGTGACACCCGTCTTGAAGAAAGCTACTCTGGACCCAGACTGTTTTTCAAACTACAGACCTATCTCTAACCTTCTCTTTATTGGGAAGGTTATTGAGAAGGTAGTGGCAGCCCAATTGGAAGACCATTTAACCATCCATAATGTCTACGAATCCTTCCAATCCGGTTTTCGTAAAAGACACAGCACCAAGACTGCGCTGGTTCGGGTGCTTAATGATCTTCTGAGGGTGAGAGATCAGAAGAGATGTTCCATTCTAGTTCTTCTTGATCTCTCGTCAGCTTTTGACACTGTGGATCACCTGGTGTTGTTAGCACACCTGAGGTTAATCTGTGGAATGTCAGGAACTGTTTTAAAATGGTTCACTTCATTCCTCACTGGGAGATCACAAAGAGTTGTGTCGGGGGTTCATTCCTCCGGCCCAACTTCTTTGGTGTGCGGGGTGCCTCAGGGTTCAGTGCTGTCACCCATGTTATTCGCAGTGTATATGCTGCCCCTCGGAGACATTATAAGACGGTATGGGCTGAGGTTTCACTGCTATGCAGATGATTCCCAGCTATACTTGTCTTTTTCACCTGACCAGGATGAAGCACTCTCGGTGTTTAATAACTGTCTGGAAGAAATCCAAGGGTGGACGGATTCTAGTTGGTTAAAGTTGAACTCAAAGAAGACAGAGGTGTAAGTGGTGGACCCGGGTGGTCAGATAGCGAGGTTGCATGATGGCATGCCCTCTGGAATTTTTCTTGGTGGCGTGTCACTTCCGACCTCTGAATGGGTGGGTAACCTTGGGATTGTCCTAGACAATAGACTGACCCTTCAATCTCAAGTGTCGGCCGTTATCAGGACTTCCTTTTACCGTCTTAGGAATATTGCCAGGGTGCGTCACCTTGTTCTGTCTGACTCTCTACCAACGTTGGTCCACGCTTTTGTGTCCTCGCACTTGGACTACTGCAGTGCCCTTTACTTTGGGCTTTCTGGGGTTGAAATCCGTCGCCTACAGGTGGTGCAGAACGCTGCAGCCCGGGTTTTGACTGGGACAAGGAGATCCAGTCATATTACCCCAGTGCTGTGCAAACTGCACTGGCTTCCTATACGGTGGCGGATCACCTTTAAAGTCATTTTATTGACTTTCAAAGCCCTTCATGATCAGGGTCCGACCTATCTGAAAGAACTTCTCGTGCCTTACTGCCCCGGCCGATCGCTCCGCTCAGCCGACAAGGGGTTGTTAGAGATTCCAAGAGTGAATTTAAAATGTTTGGGTAGTACAGCATTTTCTTATGCTGCACCCACTCTTTGGAATTCTCTACCACGCCGGTTAAGGGAGTGCACCTCCGTGGAGGTATTTAAGAAAGATTTAAAAACGTATTTATGGCATCTGGCTTATCTGGATGATTAATGGAAGTTATTTGTAATTATTTGTTGATCGTATGGATGATTGTATGGTTTGTTTTCATTATCTGATGTTTTAATGAAATTATTTTTATATGTTTAAAACTGGCATTGTATATCGTGGCTTTGACGTAAAGCGCCTTGATATTTTGAAAGGCGCTCTAAAAATAAAGTTATTATTATTAAACTTCTTTGACCCTATCACCAACTGCCCCTCTGTCACCCCTCCCACTTCTTCACCCTCTCCGCCATGGACCATGTCTCAAAAAGAGGCTAATGTTACCTCTCCAAAGCCCTGTGCAACCTTACAGCAGCAACTCCCTAAACCTCAAAATTCTCCGACTAACCCTTGATGAGACCCTGCCTCACCTCACCAAAATACTCAGCTGCTCACTGTGCCTAGGTCAGATCCCTACTCTCTGGAAAAGAGGAATTATCACCCCAATGTTAAAGAACGGGGATCCAACAGCCCCTGGTAACTATAGACCCATTACTATCCTTCGCCCCCTCTCAAAAGCTCTCGAAAAATTGTGGCAGAACAGCTCACTGAATATCTGGACAAACAAGCCTTGCTTTGCCATGAACAACATGGCTTCAGAACGGGACACAGCACTACCACAGTCCTACTTGAATTTACCTCATACATTCATGAAGCAATACAACAGAGGGCAATAGCAGGGGCAATCTATGGAGATTTGACCAAAGCATTTGACACTGTCAATCATGCACTACTTCTCCACTCTCTTGCCTCCCTCCATTTTGCCCCTGAAGCTATCTCCTGGTTCAAAAACTATCTCACAGACAGGGCACAGCAAGTCAAAATTAGCAACACCCTCTCCTTCAAGCAACCAGTTCTAGCAGGCATCCCACAAGGGTTGATACTTGGCCCACTACTGTTCACCCTCTTTCTAAACTCCCTCCCTCAGGCCTGCAGTGGAAAGCTATTACTCTACGCAGATAATGCCGTACTATACTGGAAACACACCAATCTAAACTCTCTACAAATTGCCCTACAAGGCTGTTTTAGAGAACTAGAATACTGGTTCACTGACCATCGATTAATACTAAATTACAACAAGACGAAATCTATGGTATTTGCTCACCGCCAAAACCCCCTCAGCAATTCCCTATTAGCTATCTTTAACTCGCAGGGCATCCATATTGAACATGTCCCACACTTCAAATATCTAGGTATCACACTGGACACATCCCTCACCTACCATATCCACAATAAACACCTCTTCTCCTCTGTTAACACCCGATTAGGGATTCTATACAGGCATAATCGGGTGATCGGATGATTCGGGTGCTTAATGATCTCTTGAGGGCGAGAGACCAGAAGAGACGTTCTATTCTAGTTCTTCTTGATCTCTCATCAGCCTTTGACACCGTGGATCACGTGGTGTTGCTAGCACGCCTGAGGCAGATTTGTGGAATATCGGGAACCGTCCTTCAATGGTTCACCTCATTCCTCACTGGGAGATCACGGAGAGTTGTGTCGGGGCCTTTTTCATCTGGCCCAACATCTTTGTTATGTGGGGTGCCTCAGGGTTCTGTGCTGTCTCCCATGTTATTCGCGGTGTATATGCTACCCCTCAGAGACATTATAAGACAGTATAACCTGAGGTTTCATTGCTATGCAGATGATACCCAGCTGTATCTGTCTTTTGCTCCTGACCAGGATAGAGCTCTCTCAGTGTTTAACAACTGTCTGAAAGAAATCCAGGGTTGGATGGATTCTAGTTGGCTGAAGTTGAACTCAGAAAAGACAGAGGTTCTGGTGGTGGACCCGGGCTGTCGGATAGAGGGGTCGCCTGTTGGTGCACCCTCAGGAATTTTTCTTGGGGGTGTGTCACTTCTGACCTCCAAATGGATGCGTAACCTAGGGGTTATCTTGGATGATAGGCTGACACTGCATTCACAGGTGTCAGCAGTCGTCAAGACTTCCTTTTACCACCTCAGGAATATCGCTAGCGTGAAACACCTTGTTCCGTCCGACATGCTACCTATGTTGGTCCACGCCTTTGTGTCCTCTCGTCTGGACTACTGCAACTCCCTGTATTTTGGGCTTTCTGGGATTGAAATCCGCTGCCTTCAGCTAGTGCAGAACGCAGCGGCCCGGGTTTTGACGGGGACCAGTAGGTCTTGTCATATTACCCCGGTGCTGCGCAAACTGCACTGGCTCCCTGTTCAGTGGCGGATCACCTTTTAAAGTCTGTTTATTGACACTTAAAGCCCTACATGACCAGGGTCCAGCTTATCTGAAAGATCTTCTAGTGTCTTACTGCCCTGGCCTATCGGTCCGCTCGGCCGACGAGGGGTTGCTAGAGATTCTGAGAGTGAGTCTAAATTCATCTGGTTGTAGAGCTTTTTCCTACACTGCTCCCTCTCTCTGGAATTCTCTACCCCATCGGTTATGGCAGTGCACTTCCATGGGGGAATTTAAGAGTGGTTTAAAAACTCATTTGTACCAAATTGCCTTTTTATAGTATTTTGTATGAATTGTTGATGAAATTGTAGTTTTTATGAATGTTTTATATTGTACTATAATGTTTGGTTTTCTTTTTACTATATGTTTTATACAGCGCTTTGAAAATTGGAAAGGCACTTTAAAAATAAAATTATTATTATTATTATAAACACTGCCTAACCCCTCAGGCCATACGGCTGGCTGTTACCTGCTCAGTCCTTTCGTTGGTTTATTATGGGATAATAATCAATGGAGCTGCTGACCAAACAGCCCTGAACTGTATCAATCTAGCCCTCAACAAAGCCTGACGACTGGTAACAGGCAGTGAAAGACTAACCCATACATGTGTTCTCTATAAGGTAGCAGACTGGCTTACCTTTGAAATACCACTCTTGCCTCCAAGCCAAAAAAATACTAATGAAGTGTACACCTAATGGTCTACGCCCCCTCATCCAACCATCCCCACATAGGTGTACCCCTAGGCGCCAGGCAAGCACCTGCCTCATTGTCCCTCACTGTAGGATCTCTATAGGGCAGAGGTCTTTCCGTTATTGAGCTTCCCTCTGGCCTAACAACCTACCATCCTCCATCTCGCTGGCCCCAAGTCTTGGCCAATTCAAAACTGATATCAAGAGACTTCTTCTTGACTCGGAGGCCTGTAGCTGTTCCAGCAGTCCTCCCTAGCCTCATTATAGAAAGCTGTTCAACAAGGCCTACACCCCTGTGGTATTCTTACCTCAACACAGGGCTTGGCAAAGTCTCTCTAAATTAGGACACCCTGTCCCACCACACCTCGTTGACCCAGGGTCCTCTAATGGCCCTTGAGATGGTAACCACCCATTGTAAATACCATCTGTAGTGATCGTTTATGTACAGTTTGTCGAAATGTAGTGTTCTATTCTATTTTGAGAACTATGTACAATATGTCTTGATGCAATGTTCTGTTTTTGTACTGACGTGGAGCCTTTGCAAAGGAGTCTTCGACTCAAAGGATTGTAATTCTGAAATTTCACTAAATAAATAAAAATAAATAAATAAAATAAAAGAGAAAATTAAATGGTCGACTCAAAATCAGTTCTGGTCTGGAACATCGTGGATAAATACATCGTGGACGTAACATCACAGTCATCACATCACCACCTGCAATATCGTGGTGCAATAACATCGGTGGACACAACTGAGCAGGCGGGCAGCAGGCAGTACAATGGAATCCAGCCCTTGTGTCCAGTGGGTCACCCACCCCACCCGCCGATGACTCCAGTAATAGGAGCTGTACCAACCCCCACAACCGCCAACCCACTGCCACCATCACCGGCACCATTGTCACGGACTGTCTATTATGGCCAAATAGCTGTGGTGTCTAGTGGACCCCCCTCCTGCCGGTAGCTTCCCACCACCCTGCTCCCACCCCACCCTGTGCGTCTTGAAGACTCTTGTAGTCGAGGCGCTAGGGGTAGCCACGTTTGAACTCCTGCTCATTGTTATTTGTGTGCACGTCTTTTGGAGTAAAATTTGACGTTTGCATTAATTTCCAAGTGTGCCCTGTAATTCTTTGCGCTCCCAGTTGTTGGATTTACTTCCTCCTGTCTACCAGGATCAGTAAGCCCCACTCCCACTCCTATGTCCCTGTCCAAATACTGTTACATTTCTGCAATAATCCCTAACCTCCCTGGAGCCCTGGCACTCCCAGTACTGTTTTGTGCGTGGCATGCTTCCAGGTAGGGCAGGCACTATCCCTGGGCAATTTTATGCCTGCACTTGTCTTGTTATGCCCACGTGGGACAACATTAATTTAAAGCATGTCAGCATTATATGACAGTAATATTAATAGTTGATAGTTGGTCCGGCCATAACTGCCTCCTTCTGACAGTATACTGTGATAGCCCTAATGGCTTAGAGAAACAGGCTCCTATGCCTGGCCCCTCACACTTACTGACCCCACCACTTGCGAGGACCCCTCGCCTGGTACCCATTCATTTAGCTGTCTGCCAGGGGGCAGTATTACGCTGCCTAGGCCTTTCATTATTCTCGAACAGGACATCTTTTATGCAAGGCTTCCTTACAACTGTACCCTTTGCAAACTGTGATCTCTTTCAAGCTGCATTACGAATGCTTCATGGCAGAAACAGATTTGCAAAGATCACCAGTGACTACCCTTGGGGAGTGGCCCTCCGCTATTTCCAGTGGTGCCATCTGGTTCTCAATCTGATGGCATCCTCGAAGCCTTTGTAGGAGACCCATCCTCTTGGCATCTACTGGTGGAACTCTGGAGACCTCAATAGGGGACCAGTGCCATCCGGCCCCAGGAACCCTGCCACCATCCATGGCCCACAGGCTTGCAGACTCCCTGCCTTGGTCGCAGACGGAAGCTGGACTCAGTCTCTACTGTTCCTTTCCTTCTCCAAGAACCACACTCCTTGTTGCTTGCCTCCCCTTCTTATACTATGAAGGGGGAGGATAGATCCGTGAATAATCATGACATAGTTTTCCTGCTTTAAGCTGAGCCAGACACAGATATCCTGCCATTCTGGCTACAAGCAAACAAGGGACAGCTCTCAGGTCAAACTTAACCTTTCGAGAGCCCTCTAGTAACTGGCTTAGAACTGAGTGAAGAGAGAGAGAGTGGTTCCACGTCACTAAATAAATAGCAATAGACAATATAATAGAGGTTGTAAACAATAAATAACATGGTTCAGGTGGCTAAACTGTGCAATTAACTAGGCCGTGGAAATGTTTATCATTCTAAAAATGAGGTTAACACTTGTTACTCCTGAAGGAGGGAGAGGAGTTTGAGCAGAGCGGGCAGCTTTAAAAAGCCAGCTGACCGCTGCTCACTCCAGCGAGGAAGGTCCAGGGAGCAAGGGGACCAGGTGGCCATTGCCATGCATCAGGACACACCAGGAGATCCACGGAGAGAGTCGGCAGGTGCAGGTCCTAAGGGAGAGACGAGTGAGGTGCGTTTTACGGCCCAACCAACCTCCCCAGCCTTGACCTCTATTAAGTATGCAAGGAAGGAGGAGCCAGATGGGAAGGATTGCTGCCCTCTAGAAGTTGCAAATATCCCTTAAAGGAGCAGATCACTACCCGAGGGGGTTTGGGCACTGGTGGATAGCAGGAGGGGGAGCATCTATCAGGCAAGGGCAGATGGAGAGACACATCCAGAGGTAAGGGCACTGTTGCTGGTCTGTGGTACTGTGTTTCACATTTGGGGGGGGCATTAACACAGGGCAGGGAGCACTGTGACTGGGGCAGGAACAGGGTACTGTACAATTGTTCTGGAGGATCTGCTGCAGAGCAGGGGCACTGTGACTGTGACACTTGCGGGAGCACTGGAACTGATTGGGTTCTGTATTATAAGGGGACCTTAAAGTGATTAATATAGTATGTGTGGAGTATGTAAGCGGTTCTGGGGGGAAGTAAATTTTACGTACTGTGTTCAGGGGGTACTCAATCTTCTACTAAGGTCATAGGAGGAACTTCGATTTTCTGTCATTACAGGGGGAATGGCTGTTAAATCAAGGGTCTTGTAGTAAACAGAGCAGGGGGTGTGAGAGGGCACGCTAGATAAGAGCTACAGGGAGAAGTAGGGGAGTAAAGGAGACACTGAGGTGGGCAATAAGGGGAGCTGGGGAAGGGCACACTAGGGGTGGGTGGCACAGTGGGGAGGATGGGGACAGCACAGGATGGGGGTACAGGGGCTGCAGGATGCTGGGGGGCCATAGGGGTAGAATAGTGGGTTGCAGTGGTTGTGGGGCAGCAGTCTGGATGAGCGTGTTCTGGAAGCTAGGGGGGTATCTGTCTGTGTCAGGCTGAGGAGACTCAAGGAAGAAGTACAGTGGCTTGGTAGGGAATTGGGAAGGTTGGGAGGAGCGTGGAAGGGACCTGGGGCAGAGGGCAGCAGGAGGACACCACATGGGAGGAACAACAGATTGAGGGGGGATGGGGAGGGGGGCAGAAGCACTACAAATAGGAGGCCTAGCATGGGGGGGTAAGGGCAGGAAGAGGGAGCCCATACCCAGCACAGCCGAGAGGGCAGGAAATAGGTTTGCTCTGCTGGCAACATTGGAGGAGGAGGAGGGGGTGGTGAGGGCCCTCCAGGAGGGGATAGGTAACAGGAAGTGGGAGGACAGCACAAGGGTCAGTGGTCGGGCAGAGTATTTTGGTAGGGGTAAGGGGGGAAGGGCACAGGTGGGAGAATAGATGAAGGGAGCAGGGGTAAACGAGAGGAGCAATGCTGGAGAGGAGCATGGGAAGGACTTAGCAGAGGGGATGGGGACCAGGGTGGAGGGAGGAATGGGGGAAGGCAAGAGAACAGTAAGGGCAGAGGGAAAGGTCGGGGGTGGGTGGGGGATCCATAGGAGAGAAGGGCAGGGTTTCAACTAAGGCGGACTCTTGTAGAAGGTATCAAAGTAAGGCGGGGATGAGGGTTGGAGAAGGAGGGGTATTAGTACTGGGGGACTCGCTACGGAAGGAGATTAGATGGGGCAGCAAGGGGACGGCATAGTCACATCTGGGTGGAGTCCATACCTCGCATAACTGCAGGTAGGGCAGAGCAGTCAATTCTAAAGTGTGCTAGGAGGGGTAGGTGGAAACCACGTCTTGTAGTGCACTTGGGTACGAATGATCTGGCAGGGGAGACGGTCGAAGTAGTGAGAATCAGGTTCGAGGAATTGGGTAGGCTGTGTGGGGAACTGGGGGAATCGGTGGCCTTCTTTGAGGTGCTCCTAGTACCCTGTGCTAGTATGGCGAGGAAGGTAAGAATTGGAGAGTTCAACACCTGGCTGAGGAAATGGTGTCAGTCCAGAGGATACTGGTTGGTGGGGGGCTGGGACAGTATCTGGGACAACAATGAACTTTATGCAAAGGATAGGCTACATTTGAGCGGAGAAGGGAAGAGAAACGTAGAAACATAGACTTTGACGGCAGATAAGGACCGCTTGGCCCACCTAGTCTGCCCATTTTCCTACCTACAGGATAAGCTGCCGATTCTGTTTAACCAACAGCGTATTTCTTCCTACCCCCCACAAAAATTGCATTATGTCTGTCCCATGCATTCTTGAATTCTCCCACAGTTTTAGACCTCACAATCTCCTCAGGAAGGCTGTTCCATGCGTCTACCACCCTCTCTGTGAAAAAACACTTCCTCACTTTGCCCCTGAGCCGTCCCCCCTCTATCTTCAAATTGTGTCCCCTTGTTCTTGCACATCTCTTTTTCTGACAGATGCTACCCTCTTGGACTTTGTTGATTACACTGAGGTACTTAAAAGTTTCTATCATGTCCCCCATTTCCCTCCTTTCCTCAAGGGTATACATATTAAGCTCCTTTAGTCTCTCCTCGTATGACTTCTCTTGCAGACCCTGCACCATTTTAGTTGCCCTCATCTGGACTGCCTCCATCCTGTCTATGTCCTTGAGGAGATGGGGTCTCCAGAACTGGACACAGTACTCCAGATGGGGTCTCACCAACTGTCTGTACAGAGGGATAACAACTTCCTGTTTTCTGCTGGTGATGTCTCTCCCTATACATCCCAGTATCCCCCCAGCCCTCCCTACTGCCTTCTCACATTGCTTGCTAACCTTAAGGTCATCTGATATGATCACCCCCAGGTCCCTTTCCATTTTTGTTGTTGTCATTACCTCTTCCCCCCATTGTGTAATCTTCCCCTGGGTTTTTGTTTCCCATGTGCATTATTTTGCACTTCTTTGCATTGAATCCAAGCTGCCATACTTCTGACCATTCCTCCAACCTTGCCAAGTCCCTTCTCATCCTTTCCACACCTCCTTGTGTATCAACCCTGTTGCAGATCTTTGTGTCATCTGCAAAGAGGCATACTTTTCCTTCCAGTCCCTCTGCAATGTCACTTATAAAGACATTAAAAAGGACTGGACCTAGTATTGAACCCTGCGGTACCCCACTAGTAACCCCTCTTTCTTCAGAGTGGACTCCATTTACAATTACCTTCTGTGTCCTGTTGTCCAGCCAATGTTTTATTTCAGGCTACCACCCTGGGACCCACTTCCAGGCTGTGTTAATTTGACTATTAATCTTTGTGTGGACTGTGTCAAATGCCTTGCTAAAGTCTAGGCAGGCCATGTCCACAGCCCTCCCTGGTCTACTACTTTGGTCACCCAGTCAAAGAAATCAATTAGATTGTCTGACATGACCTTCCCACTGTGAACCCATGCTGCCTTGGGTCCCAGCCCCACTGGCCTCCTAGGTACTAAATAGTTCTTTCCTTCAGAAGTGATTCCATCACTTTCCTACCACAGAGGTCAAACTGACAGGTCTGTAGTTTCCTGCCTCTGTCTTGCTCCCACTTTGTGAAGGGGAATCACATCCACCTTCCTCCAGTCCTCAGGTACCACACCATCCTCCCATGATTTGTTAAAAAGGTAGTCAGTGGTGTCACTAGTTCCTCTCCTTAATTTTTTTGAATTCTGGGGTGAATTCCATCAGGCCCCATTGCTTTGTCCACCTTCAGTTTTAGGAGTTCTTTCAGAACCCATTCTTCTGTGAAAGGACTGGGATCGCCCCTATCCAGAGTGCTTCTGTTAATTGGATTAGGCACCTCCCCCACCTCCTCTTTTCTGAATACTGAGCAGAAATATTCATTCAGTATCCCTGCTTTTTCACTGTCCCTCTCTGCCCACCTACCATCCATTCTATTCAGCCCCACTATCCCTCCCTTTGTCTTTCTACGCTCCCTGATATACCTATAAAAGGTTTTATCCCTCTTCTTAACTGAGTTGGCTATCTTTTCCTTAGTTTTGGCCTTTGCTATTCTGACTACCTTCCCTGCTTCCTTCTGCCTTAACTGGCACAGTTCTCAGTCCTGCTCCTTCTGTGTTTCCTTATACTTCCTAAATGCTGTCCTTTTCTCCCTAACCTTCACCGCCACCTCTTTTGAGAACCATAGTGGCTTTTTTTTTTCATTTTGATTTGTTTATTTGCTTCACACAAGGGCTTGTTGCCTCTGTGATGGCAGTTTTGATGTTTCCCCATTGTTGCTCCACCCCTCCTTCTAGCTTGTTTGCTAGTACTTTTCTAAGGCACTCTCCCATCTTGCCAAAGTCAGCCCTCCTGAAGTCAGAACCCTCACAGAGGGTAGTAAAGCAGAGGGTAGGGGAATTCATAGCTACAAAGGTGGATTTAGACTAGGTGGGAGGGTGGCAAGTGGACAGAAGGTAGGCAGGGATCCCAGAGAGGGGAGCCAAACAAGCTTACCACCCAGGCTATTAGGGAGGAACTTGGAGCAGTGGCACAGGCGGAGACTAGGAAAGGGGTAATTCTGCGAGGGGGGAGGGAAGGGACGGGTTGGAGGGTGGTCTCACTGAATGCAAGAAGCCTTGGTAACAAATCAGCGGAATTACAGGCTCTCTTGGCAATTGGAAGGGTGGACATTGCACCCATCACAGAAACATGGGCCACCCAGTACCAGGAATGGGACTTGATCCCAGGGTATAGGTTATTCAGGAAGGATAGGGCTAGGGGAAAGGGGGGGGGAGGGTGGCAGTATATATATATATGGGAGGGGATAAGATGCATAAGGGAGGAAGACAGAACAGAGGCCCTATGGATGCAGCTTCAAGACTCAAAACGTAGGACATTGAGGATTGGGGTGGTGTACAGGCCGCCAGCCCAAGGGGAGGATCTGGATAGGGAGTTAGCAGAACAAATCAAAAGGGCCTGTAGGAAAGGGAACACTGTGGTTGTGGGGGACTTCAACCTACCGGGGGTGGAGTGGAGCACCCCAACCACCAAGAGTACAAGGGAGCAGGTTTTACTAGAGGCATTTCAGGACAGCTTCCTGGTGCAGTTGATCAGTGAGTCAGCCAGACTGGATAGTACTCTGGACCTGGTTCTATCAAATGGGGAGGCTGTAAGGGACCTGGAGGTGGAAGACCCTCTGGCTGGGAGTGACCACCACTCTGTTTGGTTCACGCTCAACATGGGCAGGGCAGCAGGAGGTACGGGTACCAAAGTGATTGACTTTAAGGGGGTGGACTTTAAAAGGATGGGGAAAATTTGGGGGAAGCATCTGGCAGAAATTCAGCCACACATGGATGCTAGCCAAAAATAGGATATCATTAAGAAAGGCCTGGTGGAGATGACTGGGACATTTACAAAAACAAGGAGTAAGAAGGGACAAGCAAAAAAACCCATCTGGCTAACAAAGGAGGTCGTGGAAGGGGTCAGGGCCAAAAAAAAAAAAGGCATTTAGGTGACTCAAGAAATGGGAAGGGGGAGAACAGGGATGTGTATGTGAAGAAGTCCAGGGAGGTTAGCAGGCTGGTCAGAGTGGCCAAGGTGTCCAGGGAGCTGAGACTTGCATAGGGCATAAAACACGGAGAAAAGGTCTTCTTCAGATACATCAGTGAAAGATGGAAAAACAAGGATCAGATTGTGAGGATTAGGAAAGGCGCGGGCTGGGTGGAGAAGGAGGCGGACGTGGCGGAGGTGCTGAATGAGTACTTCTGCTCCGTGCTCACTAGGGAGAAAGGGGGGCAGATACCACCTGGGAGAGGAGGAGTGGGCAGGGGGAGGAGGAGGTAACTGATATAGAGATGACAGAGGACAGGGTGCCGAAGGGATTGAGGGCTCTGAGGGGGGGACAAGACCCCGGGTCCAGATGACATTCACCCTAGGCTACTTAGGGAACTGGCGGTGATCCTAGCAGGACTCCTGGCTGACCTGTTCAGTATGTTCTTAGACACTAGATGTGTGCTACAGGACTGGAGGGTGGCCCATATGATACCCATCCATAAAAGTGGACCTAGGGACAAACCAGGGAAATACAGACCAGTAAGCCTCACATCAATTGTGGGGAAATTCATGGAGACGATCTTAAAAGAGAGGCTGGTGACCTTTTTGGAGATCAGTGGTCTCCAGGACAGTCAGCAGCACTTGTTTGTCTCTGAAAGATCTTGCCAGACAAATCTGATTGAGTATTATGACTGGGTGATAAAGGAACTGGACAAAGGCCATGTGTTGGTTGTCTGTATTTGGATTTCAGCAAGGCCTTTGATTCTGTGCCGCATGGGAAGCTTTTTTTAATTTTAGTTTTTATTTTAGTCTTTGGTAACCGGGTAAGGCATGGGAGACTGGGGGGGAAGCTGGAGTATATAGGGATGGGATCAAAGATGGTAAGCTGGATCACCAATTGGCTGAAGGGAAGGCAGCAAAGGGTGGGGGTTGGGGGTTCTTATCACTGAGGGATGTGACGAGCGGGGTGCCTCAGGGATCAATATTGGGACCAGTGTTTTTTTGAATATTCATAGCGGACATCTCCCACGGGGTTCGGAGTAAGATCAGTTTCTTTGCAGACGATACAAAGATGGCTGCAGTGGTTGATGACATCAAAGGGCGGAATTGCAGGAGTGGTCAGATATATGGTAGTTGGGGTTTAGCCAAAAGTGCAGGGTCTTGCACTTCGGAGCTAACAACCAGGGAGGAGCTATCAGCTGGGGGGTAGAACTAGAATGCACCAAGGAAGAAGGAGATCTAGGGGATGGGGTAGAGTGAGAGGGAGGGTATTTGTGAGGGGGGGAGTAGGTGGGGCAGCTGCAAGTTGAGGGGCGTGCTGCACAATCGAGCAGATTCGATAGACCATGAGGCCTGTTTCTGCTGGCATTTTCGTATGTTCATACTCTAAACCTTGTGATATTGTTTATCACGTTAACATTCATAATGTTTTTCTCTTTAAAATTGAGACCCACTTCCCCAAAGCCTATGCAAGGATAGAAAGGAAATGAAAGGCTACCTCTAGCGTTTATGGCTATGTGCAATTGTGTTTTCTTTAGTGACTTTGAGCAATTACCAACCCTGAGAAGGAATTTTGTGAGGAATCAGACATGGGATGCCCTTGCTAGCCCACCCCAGCTGGCAGTAGGATTTAGGCATGTAAATAACTGGTACTCACAACACCACACTACCTCCCCAGGATTCGCTGCCCAGGTGCCATGCCTCCCCAGCAGCGACTGGCTGCTGCGAGTTTTACAAAGTATTCAGGCATTTGTAGATGTAGTACACTGCCAACTGACCTGCTAGTCATCCTGCTAGTTGAGTTTTCACTGCTTCTCACTGTCACACTTGGACCACTGATTCTGATCCATGTATCAAATTCTTTACATATAATTTATGTAAGGGAAGGGCAGTCAGAAGACCCAGTCTTGCTGAACTGACACATCCAAAAAACCCCAGGGATAAGTTCAAAGAACAGGACATAGCTAAATCTGCAGCTATTTAAAATGCAATTTCTTTGTTAAATTTTCTTTGAAGGAAGGAACCAAACTATCCACTGTATAATGCCCTCAGGGAGATCCTTTGACTTGCAGTAGTTGCCAGGAAGAAACTGTGTTGGGAGGGTTGTCTCAGGGAGCCCTTGAATTACATCAGAAAGACCTTTGATGTGTAGATAACAAGGATCCAGACGAATTTGGAAGGTCCAATACACTTTCCCAGGATACTTTGGAAGGACATCACAGAAACTGTTTCAAACAACATGAAGTCTTGCTCTATTCTGACATATGCAGTGAGTCCCAACCTTCGAACTGCCCCAGAGATGAAAGAGTTAACTTTCCATGCCAGGCATGGAACACTTAGCTCGAGCTCAGTTGAGACTCTATCCGTTGTTTTTCAAACTCAAACCATCAGATTCTTTACTCCGCCTCACTGAACAGTCGCTCCAGAGATTTCTCCTTCTGCTCGGTTCATTTTGTCGGTTAAAGTGCCGTTTTCTCGGTTTTCGACCGAAATTAAACCGTAACCTGTCGGATCAGTCTCTGTCTGTGGTATTTGTGAGTACTAGATAGGTTATTTTATCTTTCTGTGTGGAACTTGTAAACGGTTCATCAGTTCAGTTTGAACCGATCAAGTTGTTTAAAAATCTTAAATTGTACTTTAGAGTGTGGTTACTGGTTCTTATCGGTTCTAAAAAACGGATTTTATTACGTTTTTTCCACGACCCGTGACACGGTTGGGAACCGATAAGAGGGTCTTACCTGGCGGATTGCCATAAACGGGTAAGTTTGGATAGGACTGGCACTATGTCTGGAGAAACCCAAAGAAAAACCGCCCATCTGGGTTTCAAATACTGTAGTGTGTGTGGGAAGTCTTTGCCAAGGCTGATCCCTACACCACCTGTGTTTACCGTCTGGGGTTTGACCACCTCAATGCAGACTGCCAGATTTGTAAAATTTTCCTGCAGCTACCCTGGAGGAGAGTTGGTAGGCTCAGGAAAGGGAGGCCAAAAGTCCGCTGAACCAGATGACAGAGCCCGGTTCGGTTCAAACCGAACCAGAAGGAGTGCCCCTGACCAGGGCGAGACTTCTTCGGCAAAGGAGATCCCGACTCTGAGGAGTCAGTTCCAGCAAAAGGACTAGAAAATCAGCTGGTGTGAGCCAAACTTTCCTCTCCAACCACTGAAGAAATAGCCAAAGCGATCAAAATTGTCCAGTCGCTCAGCTCCACCGAACCAAAATTGTAGGCGCTGAACCGCCAGTTCCCACCGGGTTCAAGAGTATGATTTAGAGGAATATTATGAACTGGAGGAGGGGCAAGAGGAGTATGAAGGAGTGAATGTGGATTTGAAAGTCTGGACGTGCTTATTGACCCGGACATCTCCCCAGACAGACCTTCAGGAGTGTCTCCTCCTAGGCTTTCTGAGTCTCCTTCTCATTTTATGTTTTATAAAAAAGTGGCTGAAACCCTCCAGCTCCCTATGGAGGAAGCTGTGGATGATCAAGAGGAGCCTGACTATGTGGAAATGATGGATATCCCAGAGTCTAGGAGACAGTCTATTCTCTTGCATAAATCTTTTGGAAACAGACATTTAAAATTCTAAAACTCCTCACACTATACCTCCTGTGGATAAGAGAATGGACAAGAGGTACACATTGTCAGGCTCTGATACGGAGTTCCTTACACAACAATGCAGCCATATTGGGTAGTGCAGGCTGCAGCCGTGACAAGGCAAATATTCGCTTGCTCACACCCCGGACAAGGACTCCAGGAGGATTGATGCCATGGCAAAGAAACAGTACATGGCAGCATCCTTGGGACTCAGACAGGCGAATTATATGGCTTATGTTGCTAGATATCAGAAATCCAGATGGGACACTGTCATGGCTCTAGCAAAATAGGTCCCTGGCCAGCTTGCCAAGGAGCTGGAGCAGGTGGCTGCTGATGGTATTGAGGCATCCAAGGTGCAATTCCATGTGGCAGTGGACTCAAATGATGTGTCATCAAGAGTCATGGCTACATCTGTGGCACTTCGAAGAATGGCTTGGCTCAGATGTACTAGCCTGTCACAGGATACCCAGACTAAGGCCATGGATTTTCCTGTTGTGGGTAATTCTGTTTGGGGAGCAGACAGAGAATTACATGAAGAAATGGATGAGTATAGGACCACCTATAGGAGTGCACAGGCCAAGGAAAGGCAGGCCACTCCTCAAAGGCAGCTTCCCAGGGGCAGGGGCAGGCCTTTTCATAGGCCTATTTACCAAGCCCAGGCCTCCTCTTCTGCCTATGCCCAGAGGGGGTTCTTTAGAGGGAGAGGCAGACGGGGTACAAGCAGGCCTGCTTCCACCCCTCAGCCCAAAGCCCCTGCCAAGCAGGCACCCTGATGGGGTTGCCAGGGCCGATTCTCAGCTACCTGTAGGGGGCAGGCTTGCTTACTTTGTCCAGGACTGGGAGTTTCTGACATCAGACAAATGGGTCCTGGAAGTAGTAAGCCAGGGACTGGTTCTCAGCTTCAAAAAGTTTCCAAAGATGAGAACCAGATCCTTTCCACCTGCAGATCCATCCGAGGCACTTGCCTTAGAGGCAGAGGTCTCTTCCCTGCTAGCTCTCAGAGCTGTGGAAAGGGTTCCACCCCTACACCAGGGCAAAGGATTGTATTCCAGGTACTTCCTTACCCCAAAAAAGACAGGAGAATGGCGGCCCATCCTGGATCTCAGATACTTAAACAAGCACCTTTTAAAACCAAAATTCAAAATGGTGAGTCTGGGAATTATTCTACCCTCTCTAAGGCCAGGGGACTGGCTAGTGTCCCTGGACCTCAAGGATGCCTACTTCCATATTCTCATAAGAAGCTCCCATCAAAAGTACCTCAGGTTCGAGCTGCCCTCAGGCCATTACCAGTTCAGAGCAATGCCCTTTGACCTCACCTCTGCTCCAAGGGTATTCACAAAATGCCTGGCAGTAGTAGTTGCTTCTCTAAGAAGGCAGAAATTGCCATCTTCCCTTCCTGGATGACTGGCTCATAGTAGGCCAGTCCCCAGACCAAGTCACGCTACTATTTACAGATAACTCAGCAACTGCTCACTTCTTTGGCTCTCCTAAATCTTTCAAAGTCAGTTCTAGAGCCTGTCCAGCTCCTCACCTTCATAGGCACAGACCTAGACACAGAGAAGGCCAGAGCCTTCCTTCCCCTGGACAGGGCAAGGACCCTGGTCTTTCTGGCCTCCTCATTCACCCTGCAGGTGTCTCGACCAGCAAGGCATTTTCTACAGCTCCTGGGGCACGTGGCTGCTTCTACAGCAGTAGTGCAGGGAGCAAGATTTCAGATGAGGGACGTTCAGTTCCATTTGAGAGCCTTTTGGTCTCAAAGGAAGGACCCTCTGACCAAACTGATCCCAGTAATCAACCCTGATCCAGGCCCTACAGTGGTGGCAGGATCAGAACAATTTGAGACAAGGGTTCCTTTGTCACCCAGTCTCACTCTTTAATGCTTACTACAGATGCCTCCCTCTTAGGATGGGGGGCTCACATGGGCGACCTCACCACCCAGGGGTTGTGGTCCCCTCAGGAATCTCTGCTCCATGTCAATCTGTTGGAACTCAGAGCAGTATTTCTAGCACTTCAGGCTTTTTCCAAATTTGTTCAGAACAAAGTTGTACAGGTCAGAACAGACAACACCACCACAATGTGGTACATCAACAAGCAAGGAGGCACTCGGTCTACGGCCTTGTGCACCGAAGCAGTGAAGTTGTGGTCTCTGGCTTACTCCCTGAACACCTCCCTCACGGCAGTTCACCTACCAGGAAAGGACAATGTCCTGGCAGATGCTCTCAGCAGGATTTCAGGGTCATCACGAATGGTCACTGGATCCCTGGTCTTGGAAGTGATTTTTTTCCAGATGGGGCGCCCGCGAATAGATCTTTTGCAGCCCCAGACAATCACCAACTTCCTTTTTGCTGCAGACCCCCAGTGTTGGGCTCAGTCCCCTGGATGCCTTAGTTCTCAATTGAGAAGGGAAGTTTCTCTATGCTTTTCCCCCCTTTCCTCTCCTGTTCAAAGTGCTAGTCAAAATCGGATCTCAACCCTGCAAGATGATCCTTATTGCTCCAGACTGGGCCAGACAGCCCTGGTATCCACTCCTACTGTCCTTAACAGTCCATCTTCCCCTGTGTCTTCCCAGGAATTACAACCTGTTAACCTGTGCTCAGGGAAGGGTTTGGTACCCGAACCTCAAATCTCTCAATCTCAAGGCCTGGCTGTTGAAGAGTTAGAGTTTGCTGATTTACACCTCTCCCAAGGTGTAATGGATGTCCTGAAGGATTCTAGAAAACCTTCCACCAGGGCTACTTATAATTCTAAATGGAAAAGATTTTCCATATGGTGCTCTGGGAAGCATATTTCCCCAGAATCTGCTGATCTGCCCACAGTCCTTGGTTATATGGTTCACTTAAATAGCTTGAGCTGAGACCAGCTACACTGAAAGTGCATCTGGCAGCTGTGTCTGCTTTTATTTCAGCAGGTAAGCCCTGTTCTCTCTCAGCTCACCCTGTTTTCTCCAAGTTTTTCAAAGGATTGCTTCACACCAACCCTCCATTCAGGGACCCTGCCCCTGCCTGGGACCGTAATGTTTACATTGCTTAGCTTATGCAACCCCCTTTTGAGCCTTTATCTTCAGCAGAGCTTAAGTACTTGACTTGGAAGACTGTGTTTCTGGTAGCCATCACTTCTGCCAGACGCATAAGTGAATTACAAGCTTTATCAGTGGAGCCTGATTTTATCTCCTTTCCTTTTTACAAACCTCTCATATGGACACTCTATTCCAATCATGTTTGCTGCCTAATTGCCTTAACATTGTAATATGTATATTATTCTGACCTTTTTTACTGCATATCCAACATTGTTTATTCTCTTCTGACTTTGTGTATAATTATGACATAATCCTTCTTTTGTTTTATCCTTCGTCAGTTCTACTGTGTAGTACTAAACCATAAATGTATCTAATTGTTAATGGGTACTGGTCCCTCTTGCTTTCCTCTCCCTCCCTCTCTCCTCTCCCCTCAGTCCTACCTGGTCTCAGTTCCAAAACCCCTTTTGCGCCTTTCCCGCCAACCCGTATCTAGCCACACTTTACCGTATACGTCTCTATGCCTAGCCGAGTCCCAGTTCCATAGCCCCGGGTCTTTTCAGCGCCCTTTTCCGCAAAAGCCATAACTAGCCGTACTTTTGCCGCACGAGTCCCTGAGCCCAGCCAAATTTTAGTTCCACAGCCCTGGGTCTTCTTATTGCCTTTTCCCGCTAAAGCCGTAATTGCGCCGCTCCTTGCCGTACGTGCCTTCAGCTTAGCCGCCTCTCCTGATCCAGCTCCGTTGCTATTGGATCCCTTTGTGCCTTCCCATTAAATGCTGCACCTTGAAATTGTGTCCCTCAGCTCCTCCTTGCCCCCTTACCCTCTGGCGTCATCCTCTTGCTTTCTGCAACACTCTTCCCTACCTGACGCTATCTCAGCCGCATTTTCGTCGTATGCCTCTGTGCCCAGCCGAGTTCTAGCTCCATAGCCCCGGTCCTTTTAGCCTTTTACCGCAAAGCCGCAACTAGCTGTATCACGAGATGAGTCCCTGAGCCCAGCCGGTTTTAGTTCCACACCCCCAGGTCTTCCTAGTGCCTTTTCCCGCTAGAGCTGTAATTATGCCGCCTGTCAGACGTGAGCTTGTGCCTAGCCGCCTCCTGATCCGGCCCGCTGCTATTGGATCCCTTTGTGCCTTCCCACTAAATGCTGCACTTTGAAACTGTGTCCCTCGACCTCCTTGCCCCTTACCCTCTGGTTTCATCCTCTGCTTTCTGCAACACTCTTCCCTCCTACTAGCCATTCATCCCCTTCCCCCTGCTCTGCCATCCCTTGGTTCCGTTAGCCCGGCTGTGTATCCCTGCCCAGCACCGTATGGCCGTTAGCTGCTATCTTCCGTCCTTTCGTTCATTACCCTCCACCTCTCATCAGTTTCACACCCTCCCTTGTTGTCCTAAAATCCCCCTTTACCTTCCCTTTCGTCTCTCCCTCCCCCTAAATGTGATCTCCCGCCAGTACCCTCTGGCTATTTGAAACCGTATGCCTGCCTTTGAAAATCGTATGTCTGTACTTGTACCACTGTACCTTTGCCTGTATTATGTTAACTAAACTGACCTATTTTGTACTGTAATTGTGTCTCCCGGGTCGTGCCTGAAAATAGTCACCTGTTGGCTAGTGCACCTACCCGGTTAACAAAAACTAAATAAATAAATAAAGATAAGGTGGTCCTCAGGACTAACAGGAAGTTCTTGCCTAAGGTGGTTTCAGATTTCCACCTTAATCAATCTATGTCTCTTCTTGTGTACTTCACTGACCATTCCTCCTCTGGCGAGAGGAGACTGCACAGTTTAGATGTCAAAAGAGCCCTTAGTTACTACACAGAGCATACCAAGGGTCACAGGTTTGACTCCCTCCAGCTGTTCCTCACTTATGGTGAGGCTGGTAAAGGGAAACCTGCCACTAAAAGATCCATTGCCAGGTGGATTGTTCCTGTATCCAATTTTGCTATGAAAAACTGGGTAAGGTTCCTCCCTTAGGCCTGAGGTCTCACTCTACCAGAGGTACAGTTGCTTCCCTGGCTGCTGCCAGGGACATCCCTATTCTAGAGATATGTCAAGCAGCTACCTGGAAAACAGTTCACACTTTTACCAAGCATTACTCCCTGGACATCCAGGCTAGGAGTGATGCTCGGTTTGGCACAGCTGTGCTTCAGAGCCTATTTCCTAAGTAGGTTCTGTCCCTCCTCCATGGAGGTACTGCTTTGTAGTCTGCTACTGTCAGAATATAGCAAGCCTTCATGTTGTTTGAAGAAAAATTACTCACCTTAGTAATGTTGTTTCTTCTAATGGAGTCTTGCTATATTCTGACCTCCCCTGCCTGCCCCCTCTCAGAACCTCTGTTTTGGGATGTGGGTGGCAGTGCAGTGTTGACACTTAGTAGGTGCCCACCTTTTGTTTCACCTTCTTTTTTGGGGTGAGTGGGTGTTATGTTTTCATTTTGGGTCTCTGACTTGAGTCTTTGTGTTGGGACAAAAAAATGTGTTTTTATGTTTAGTAGCCAGTTGGCTAGTGTAGGTTTACAGCTTCCACACAGGACCTTAGTGAGTTTAGCTCGAAAGATCTGACGGTTTGAGTTTGAAGAACAACAGACAGAGTCTCAACCGAGATCGAGCTCAGCATTCCATGCCTGGCATGGAAAGTTAACTCTTTCATCTCCGGGGCAGTGCGAAGGTTGGGACTCACTGCATATGTCAGAATATAGCAAGACTCCATTAGAAGAAACAACATTACTAAGGTGAGTAATTTTTTCGTAAATGTGTGTGTGTGTGTGTGTGTGTGTGTGTGTGTGTGTCAGAACAAAAACAAGTTCTGACCAGTTAACCTGAGGAGAGGAAATTGAATATGTCACTTATCATTTTTTTTAAATCTTGTTGGGACATCCTGTGCTGTAAAATATAACTGTTAATACTCCAAGGCGGAGTCTAATGACCTCAGAGAGGAGGCCGGCTCAGGACTGCTTTTATCCAACTGGGCAAGCCTTAAAGACACACATTTGATTTTATTTCTGACTGAGAGAAGAAAGACAACATCAGCACTGTAGGAGATAAGTATTATGTGGATAAGAGAGCTTAGTTTTTACTTTAAAAACCTGTTTTGTTTTTAAGATTGTATGTGTTTGGGATATTTGTTCTGTATTTATTGTTCTGTTTTGATATTTTAAAGTAAAGATATATTTTACAACGGAAACTGCCCGGAGTGCCTTGACATTTCTTTTAAGTGGAGCTTTTAAAGGTTACAGTTAACACTGTGTATGGGCTTATTGATATACCAAACTGGGAAACGGATAGAGTTCTCTAAAGTCTTGCATAGAGTTCTAAGGGTTCATTTGAAAGACCTGGTTGGGTGCCCATAGGCAAAGATATTTGGCCCCCCGAAGACAGACTTATCTGAGCCTGATAATTGGGTATGCTAACAAGAGGTTATCAGTTTGAATCCCTCCAGAACTTGAGTCTAAGGTGACTTAACCCACGAAACAAACAAGAGGGTTACCTTGTTTTGTTCACTGTCCATAAATCATACGCTCAGAGGTTGGCACTTTGGGAGTAGAAGGCTGACCGGCTGAGCAAGTTTGTGACAGATTGGTTGGCAGCAGTGGCATAAAAAGTTTGGTGGTATAAGGTTCATTGTTCAGGGTGTGAGCTTGAGACCGTTTAGCTCACTTGAAAAAAAAAAAGATAGGCAATGTTTTATTTCAAAAGGAAACAGAACTATATCCCTTGACTTACAGTTAAGTTCCCACCCATTATTTTTTTTCTGAAATACCAGTCAGAATAGTATTAAGAGTGAGGGAAGAATAAAATGGCTTCTGACTACATCAGGCACACTGTAGATTTCTTAAAGCTGTTGTGCGGGGACAGGGGAGTCCCATTTGGGGTGAAAGCCAGTAAGCAGAACCTCATAGAGGCCTTGATGGTAGCAGATACCCAGCGCATTGAGTCACAGATCCTGACTGAAAGAGACCAAACCTCAAGTCTGGAAGGGCTAGTGGCCAGTGAGGGGTCCCAAGCCAATGAGGAGGACAGCAGAGCCACTGTCAGTGAAGGGGCACAGCAGCAGGGACAAGTCACCAGTATCCTGAATCCGGAAGTTCTCAGGTTGCAACTTGAGTTGCGCAGGATGGAGCTGGAATCCCAGGAGAGGAGAGAAAGGGAACTGCGAGAGGCAGACTGTGAGGAGCGTGAGCGCCAGCGAGCTGCAGAGGAGAAGAGAGAGTGAGAACGCAGAGAGGCAGAGGAGAGGAGAGAGGAGCACCAGTGGCAACATGATCTGGAGAAGCTACGACTCCAACCAGCGGCACCAGGGCAGGTAAGTGGCTTGGGTTTAACTGGGACTGCAAGACTGGGTTACAAATTGAACTCCAAATTAATAGCCGAGTTTAAGGAAGGGGAGGATATGGATGCCTTTTTAAATTCTTTTGAAAAGGTTTGTATTCAGGCTAAAATTCCTAGAGAGTCCTGGAGCTTCCAGCTATCCGCGCTACTTACTGGAAAAGCTTGGGATGCATTGGGTCAAATGAACAATGAAGACAGTGACGATTACAACAAGGTAAAAACTGCACTGTTAAAAAAGTTTGAATTAACTACTGAATCATACAGAGCTAAATTCCGTAAGCTCAGGAGAAGCCCTGATATGAGCTATGAGGAGCTAGCCACGAAACAACGTCAGTTTTTAAAACTTTGGTGGGAAGGAATTGAGGCAACCTCTGTTGATAAAATTGAAAATGTGATTTTGTTAGAACAGTTTTGTTGGGCGTGCCCAGCAGAGTTAAAAACCTGGCTAGAAGACCGAGATCCAAAAAACAGTGCAAGAGGCTGCTGAACTCTCGGACCGCTATGCCAAGAACAGACCTACTCTGAGAGCGAATGGGGCGAGTGTGGCAGCACAGAAAGGGAAAAGCCCGCCTTCATGGCACTCTAAAACCCTCACTGCCTCCACCGAAACCACTTAGCCCCAGGTTTCAAAGAAAAGATTTCTCTGAAGTAAGAAATGTTTGTTGGTTATGTAAAGAAACTGAGCACATTGCCATACAGTGTCCAAGAAGGGCAAGCAATAATACGCAAAGTAGTACCAGAAAGGTAGTGGGTTGTTTGTGTGTCCCTGGAAGCATGCCAGTGAACATGAGGGAACACATGCACCCAGTCATGGTAAATGACATACAGACGCAGGGGTTAAGGGACATGGGCATCCCTGACATTGGTAAAGGGGGATCTGGTACAGCCTGGTCAGCTTATACCCAATAAATACGTAATTGTACAAGGGTTTACTGGTGAAGAGAAAACATTGCCACTCGCTAGTGTTCTCCTTGACTGGAGAGAAACAGGGCTAACTGTGCAACAGGTGGCTGTAGCCAACACATTAGCAGTGGATGTGATGCTGGGTAACAATCTCCAGCAGGGGGTGGTATGTGCAGTTACCCATAGCCAAGTGGCCAGGGAAAATTGTAGTTCCCTGAGCCCCCCCAGAAGCCATTGGGGAACATACTGAGAGGCTGGTTCTCCAGCCTGTGTCTCCAGAGGGGGAGACTGATAAAAAGAGGGTAGAAATTTCTCAGTAGCAAGTAACCACATAGCTACAGAGGGTTTCTCCAAAGAGGGATTTGGTGACCTCTTGTCGGAGGGTTGGAATTGACAGTGATCCTGAGGGCCCTGACACTAGTGCTAGGGACCTTAGTTTAGCGACTGAAGGGGGCCTGTCTCATGCCTTGGGAAGGTGTGAGGGGTTCGCAGCTGCTCAGAAGAGTGACCCTAGTTTAGAGAAGCTGAGGGCTTGGGCAGACTTGGACAGTGCACAGGGAGGTGACAGCAGACATAAGGTTTATTAGGAAGATAGACTTATGTATAACCAGGCAGTACAGACCGAGGGAGGGATGCTAGGCAGGCAGCTTGTCGTTCCCCAAGGATATCGTGAGCAGTTGCTCAAGGTTGCCCATGATATTCCCTTGTCTGGTCATCTGTGAATTACTGTCACAATGCAGCAGCTGGCCTAGAATTTCTACTGGCCTAACTTCACCCAGCAGGTGAAGGAGTATTGCAGGTCTTGTCACCGGTGCCAAGAAATAGGGAAGACGGGCAAGAAAACCCAAGCCGCCCTGATTCCATTGCTCGTAGTGGAGGAGCCATTCCAGAGGGTGGGAATGGATATTGTGGGGCATTTAAATACCCCAGCTCCACAAGGAAGAGGTTCATCCTGACTGTGGTGGATTATGCCACCTGCAACTTTGGCAGTTATCCTGTCTTCACTGAGGACAGACAAAGTGGCCAATGCCTTACTTGGGATTTTCTCCGTGTTGGGTTTCCGAAGGAGGTAATCACTGATCGAGGGGTTCCCTGTCGGACCTAATAAAATGTTTATGGAAGAAGCGCAGTGCAGAGATGCACGACTAATCGTATGACCCACAGGCCAATGGACTTGTGGAACAATTCAATGATACCCTAAAGTCAATGCTCCGGTGTTTGCTGAACAGCATGGAGGGACTGGGAGAAATACCTTCCCACCTGTTGTTCGTATACAAGAAGGTGCACCAAGAGTCGACAGGATTTTCCTCTTCGAACTCTTTGTATGGACGCCCAGGTACGTGGTCCCTAGACTTGTTCCGGGAGGACTAGGAAGGCAAGCACGCCACCCAGGGAACTCCCATTGTGGATTACATCCTAAGTTTTAGGGAAAGGCTGAAGGAGCTTATGGGGACAGCCCAGAGCAACCTGGCAGCTGCCCAACAGAAACAAAAAGTATGGTACGCACGCAGAGCCAGAGCTCGTTGCATGTTGGGTCAGAAGTCATGGTCCTTATTCCGGTCCAGAAAGACATGCTGCAAGCTGAGTGGGCAGGACCGCATAAAGTGGTTAGAAGGTAAATGACGTAAACTACATTGTGGAGTTACCTGAATCATAGACAGACAGAAAGGATGTACCATGTTAACATGATGAAGCCATGTACAAATAGGGCTGACATGGTGTTCACAGTGTGTAGTCATGGGAGGGGACGGATGAAGGAGACCTCCTTCTGGACTTGCTGGAGGAAAGTAAACTAGAGTCCTCTGTGGAGGCAGTAAAATTGTCTCCCAGCTGAACCCGGACCAGAACCAGAAAGTGAGGAGATTTAGCAGACTTTGCCCCTTGTTTAGCACCAAACCTGGACTAACCCACTGAGCGACACACGATGTGGAGACTTAGGACACAGACGCCCACTACGGCGGACAGCATATCGGTGTCAGAGGCTGTCCATAAGGACATTAGAGGAAGTGGAGGAGATGCTGGATTTAGAGGTAATCCAGAGATCCCACAGTCCGTGGGCCTCACCCGTAGTCCTTGTACCCAAGCCAGATGGCTCGACCCATTTCTATGTGGACTATCGTGGACTGAATGCAGTCACGATGTCAGATGCCCACCCGATGCCCCGGACGTACGAACTCCTGGACAAGTTGGGAGGGGTGACTTACCTTATGACCATTGACCTGACAAAGGGCATTGGCAGGTAGAGTTGACGGACAGAGCTAGGGAGAGGTCGGCCTTCATCACTCCGATAGGCTTATTTGAGTTCAAAGTAATACCTTTCGGAATGGAGAACGCCCTGGCCACTTTCCAAAGGTTGGTGAACTAGGTGTTAAATGGTGCTGAGGAGTACGACATGGCATACCTGGATGACATTACCATCTTCAGTACCATCTGGGAGGAACACCTTTCACACCTTAGGGAAATGCTGGGCAGAATACAGAGGGCCGGGCTCACTGTCAAAGCTGAGAAGTGCCGGGTGGCTATGGGAGAAGTGGCATACTCGGCATGTGGTAGGCCAAGAACAGCTCCTTCCTAGCCAAATAAAGATAGAGGTGATTCAAGCGTGGCCCAGACCAGAGACCCAGAAGCAGGTCAAGAGCTTAGGACAGCAGGGCACTACAGAAAGTTTGTACCTAATTACAGTGCCCTGGCTGTTCCCCTATCTGACCTGACAAAGAAAAAAATGCCAAGGAAAACTACCTGGGGCCCAGCCTATGAAGAAGCCTTTACCAAACTGAAGGAGGCACTGTGTAGTGCTCCTGTTTTGACAAGTCTGGACTATAGCAAAACTTTTATAGTTCAGACGGACACCTCAGACGGGTATTGTGGCAGTACTAAACCAGACATCCAGCAAAGGAGGACCACCCCATTGCCTATCTGAGTAAAAACTGTTTCCCAGGAGCAAGCGTACTCCACTGTGAAAAAGGAGTGTCTTGCCATAGTGTGGGCCTTAAAGAAGTTGGAGCCTTACTTGTATGGGCAGCCTTGTGGTGCAGACTGACCACAATCCCCTGGTTTGACTGACGCAGATGGGGAAAAACAATGGCAGACTGCTCAGATGGAGTCTTGCTTTACAAGGGTATGATTTGAAAATCGTACATAGGGCCGGAACCAAGAATCAGAACTCAGATGGTTTGTCCTGTGTGTATGAGGAATGAACTGATTTGGGAAGCTCATCCCATGTAAGGGATAGGTCCCCCAAATTCAGTCTAGGTGGGGAGGAATTGTCACACTTGGACCACTGATTCTGATCCATGTATCACATTTTTTTTGTATTACATATAATTTATGTAAGGGAAGGGCAGTCAGAAGACCCACAATCTTGCTGAACTGACACATCCAAAAAACCCCAGGGATAAGTTCAAAGAACAGGACATAGCTAAATCCGCAGCTATTTAAAATGCACTTTCTTTGTTAAAATGTTCTTTGAAGGCAGGAACCAAAGTATCCACTTTATAATGCCCTCAGGGAGATCCTTTGACTTGCAGTAGTTGCCAGAAAGAACCTGTGTTGGGAGGATGTCTCAGGGAGCCCTTGAATTACATCAGAAAGACCTTTGATGTGTAGATAACAAGGATCCAGATGAATCTGGAAGGTCCAATACACATTCACAGGATACTTTGGAAGGACATCACAGAAACTGTTTACTGACCAGTTAACCTGAGGAGAGGAAACTGGGTATGTCACGTATCATTTTTTTAAAAATCTTGTTGGGACATCCTGTGCTGTGAAATATAACTTTTAATACTCCAAGGCGGAGTCTAATGACCTCAGAGAGGAGGCCGGCTCAGGACTGCTTTTATCCAACTGAGCAAGCCTTAGAGACACACATTTGATTTTATTTTTTGACTGAGAGAAGGACAACATCAACATTGTAGGAGATAAGTATTATGTGGATAAGAGAGCTTAGTTTGTACTTTAAAAACCTGTTTTGTTTTTAAGATTGTATGTGTTTGGGATATTTGTTCTGTATTTATTGTTCTGTTTTGATATTTTAAAGTAAAGATATATTTTACAATGGAAACTGCCTGGAGTGCCTTGACATTTCTTTTTATTTAAGTGGAGCTTTTAAAGGTTACAGTTAACACTGTGTATGGGCTTATTGATATACCAAACTGGGAAACGGATAGAGTTCTCTAAAGTCTTGCATAGAGTTCTAAGGGTTCATTTGAAAGACCTGGTTGGGTGCCCGTAGGCAAAGATATCTAGCCCCCCCCAAAGACAGAATTATCTGAGCCTGATAATTGGGTATGCTAACAAGAGGTTATCAGTTTGAATCCCTCCAGAACTTGAGACTAATGTGACTTGAACCCACAAAACAGACAAGAGGGTTACCTTGTTCTGTTCACTGTCCAAAAATCATACGCTTTAGAGGTTGGCACTTTGGGAGTAGAGGGCTGACTGTCTGAGCGAGTTTGTGACACTCACCACTAGTTAACTTCTAGTTGAGTCTTTGCTGCTGCTCCTCACGACTAGCTTACTTGCTAGCTGAGTCTTCTTTCTCCAAAGGTATACAGTACCAGGACACTGTTCATTGCTCACTGACCTACCAGACGATCATGCCCAGGGTCTGCCTCTGTTAAGCTGATACTCCTCGACTGTCTGATATACCAGCCAAGTCCGCTGGGTTTCTTATGCCACACCTGTTATACTGAATCATAAAATACAGTGTTAGTAAAACCACAGACCAGTTGTTGGTAGAACTGGAACGGAGAGCCTGGGACCACACAAGAAATAAATTATTATCGTGCCCTTGCACACCTAAGTGTTAGCAAGGGGAGGAGGATTGAGATACAGTACTTGGTGCCCCAGCTCTTCCTACCCTCATGAAATAACATCAGAAAATCCAAATTAGTTTAAATATACAGTATATTGTATAAGCATGATGCTGCTTCTTTAATGGACTAATGGAGTGGCCACTGTAGCGGAAGTACACCCTGGTGGTGCAGTGGTTTAGAGACAGTGTTAGTGCACTAGGCAGCCTGTAAATACATAATAAAGTATACTGGTGCCCATGTAGTTAAGGTAAGGGAGAGCTCCTGTGTTTAATGAGTGTTTATGCAGAGTTGCAGCAGTGTTTGCAGTGACAAAATAGCGCTATGAGAGAGCGCCAACTGCAGTGAAAGCATGATTGCACAGAGGAAGAGAATTCTACTGCACTCTGAAGCTAGGCGGGGATAATGACTCACAAGTGTGGCCGGAGAGCAGGCTGCAGCCTGCACTGGAGGCACGATTATCAGAGAACCACTTTATTGACAGAATTAATTCAGTTGTCAGGCAGCAGGAACCAGGCATACTTTTGGAGACTGCTAGCATGTTTTGTTAGTTAATAAATAAAGCACAGCACAAATAAAGTGCTTTAGGAGGATTCCACACACAAAAAAATTGGCATGTTACACTCAAGCACATGAGGTGCAAGCAGGCACCAGTGTCTCAAAACCGGCAAGCATACCTCTCAACTGCTATGAATTCCGCATAGCGCTATGATTTTCACACTCAAATTTACCCTGATCCTCACAAGTTTACCGATGTTCCTCATAATGTTAGAGTTATTTCTGGACACACAAACTATTAAATCATTGAACTAAGCTGATAGAAATATTCCTTATCACTTACTGTATGGGGACCACTATCTGTAGACATAATATTGTTTAAAATAAGAAAGTGCTCCACATTCTGACCCTTTGCTATGATTTTTGAAGGCCAGTGCTATGATTTTTAATGCTGAGAGGTTGAGAGGTATGCCATCAAGGAAAGAACAGAAATAGAAAATAGAAGCATGTTTAAGTAAAATAAATCCAAGAGTGCAAAGATGCACAGATTACACCCTTGGGACCTTGGTGGAGCAGACAGAGCCAGTCCAAGATGTTTCATTAAAAAATGAAGCTATAGTATTTGATGCAAGAGAGGCTGCAATCAGTCACACACCCATTTTTTTTTCATTCTCTATGCTCCCTTGCACTAGCCATGCCCCTTTCTAATTCAGCCTTCCCAGCTGTCAGCTGGCATCTCATGGGCATACCTCTATGCCACCTGTCATGGCATTCCCCGTGGCAGGGCTCCCCAATCCCACTGCTCTTCTGGATCCAGCTTGAAGGAGGGCCACATCGCCAGCATGGGGCCTGCCAGAGACCAGCTCTTCATCCTGCGTCTAACCAGAGATTTATTCTTTTGTCATCCCATCCCATGGGATGTCAGCAACATTGTTATGTATGTGCAAATGCATACAAGCATGCGTAGCGAGGCGCCAGCTGGCATCCCCACCCGTCGGCTGCTCCAGATGCACTGCCACCTATGGTTAACCCAGACAGCAGTGGAGTCAGTTGCTGTCCCACCCTGGAGGAGGAGAGTATCCTCAGAGATGCCCAGTTCTCCTCCCTGGCCAGCCCTGATGACCTGGGTGTGTTTCCAAACCCAGGTCGCTGTTGTTATGAGCGATAACTCTACCACTGCGCTGGCAGGTCAGCTGGTCACACACCCATTTTAAACTGCAGGATAAGCACAGGACCCAAGGCAGCATGGATTCACAGTGGGAAGGTCATGCCAGACAAATCTGATAGATTTCTTTGACTGGGTGACCAAAGTAGTAGATCAGGGAGGGGCTGTGGACATGGCCTACCTAGACTTTAACAAGGCATTTGACACAGTCCCACACAAAAGATTAATATACAAGTTAGCCAGCCTGGGAGTGGGTCCCAAGATGACAGCCTGGGTAAAGAATTGGCTGGAGAATAGGACACAGAGAGTAATAGTAAATGGAATCCACTCTGAAGAAAGGGGGGTTACTAGTGGGGTACCACAGGGTTCAATATTAGGACTGGTCCTCTTCAATGTCTTTATAAGCGACATTGCAGAGGGATTGAAGGAAAAGTATGTCTCTTTGCAGATGACACAAAGATCTGCAACAGAGTTGACGCACAAGGTGGGGTGGAAAGGATGAGAAGGGACTTGGCAAGGTTAGAGGAATGGTCAAATGTATGGCAGCTTAGATTCAATGCTAAGAAGTGCAAGGTAATGCACCTGGGAAACAAAAACCCAGGGGAAGAGTACACAATGGGGGGTGAGATACTAACAACAACAAAAATGGAAAAGGACCTGGGGGTGGTCATATCAGATGACCTAAAGGTGGGCAAGCAATGTGAGAGGGCAGCAAGGAGGACTGGGGGGATACTGGGATGCACAGGGAGAGGCATCACCAGTAGAAAACAGGAAGTTATTATCCCTCTGTACAGACAGCTGGTGAGACCCCATCTGGAGTACTGCATGCAGTTCTGGAGACCCAATCTCCGCAAAGACATAGACAGGATGGAAGCTGTCCAGAGGAGGGCAACTAAAATGGTGCAGGGTCTGCACCGAAGACATATGAAGAGAGACTTAAGGAGCTTAATATGTATAGCCTCGAGGAAAGGGGGGCATGATAGAAACTTTCAAGTACCTCAAGGAATCAACAAAGTCCAAGAGGGTAGCATCTTTCAAAAAGAGGTGTGCAAGAACAAGGGGCACAATTTGAAGATAGAGGCGGCTCAGAGGTAATTTAAGGAGTATTTTTTCACAGAGAGGGTTGTGGATGCATGGAGCGGCCTTCCGGAGGAGGTTGTGGAGTCAAAACGGTGGTGGAATCTAGCACGCATGGGACAGTCATAAGGCAATTCTAGGGGTGGGGTAGGAAGAAGTAGGCTGCTGGTTAACTAGGATCTGCAGCTTATCCATTAGGTAGGGAATGGACAGACTGGGTGGGCCAAGCGGTCCTTATCTGCTGTCAAATTCTATGTTTCTATACTACTTTTCTCTGAGAGGAATTTTACCTAAACATTAAAGAGCAGCCGACACCTTCAGAAGAACTTCAACAGAACATATATTTAGACACAGTTCAGCTTGTATTTCACATTGGTTTTGTGTTCTTCTTCCCTATAAGTTATTACTGAGGTCATCTGCACGAAAACAGAATCTTTGCATCTGAAGAGTTAATCTATTCCTGTTGCTTTCCCCTACCTGAGGTCATAATGCACAACTTGTGATATCATTGTTACTCCCATGGCAACATATTGTGAGGACACAACAAAGGATTATGACATGAAGTAGGGAATAAGCTACAGAGGCAGATAACTGTAGGCGAAATCTAAGGGATAAAAATCATGTACTCATGCAAATTTACTCAGTAATAACAAGGAAGGAAATATATAGAATACATATGAAATGCAAGCTGAATTGTACCTAATTGTTATGTTTTTCAAAGTTGTCTTTTTGGCATCAGTGGCTCTTTAAAGGGGAACTGTCATCAACAGGATTTCTTAATGTCTGAAAGCCCATAAAATGCTAATTTGATTGAGCAATTGTGTTGATCTGTGAATCTTTGCAGTCCAGAGTTATTCATATGTAAATCAGCCTGTAATTATGGGCTGGTGGCAGCCATATGTTTTGGGTTCCTGACAGGAAATGATGTCACCAAGGCTCTAGGTCCTCCTTTGACTGTATTTACTCCAACAGGTTAAATAGGAAATCAACTGTTTTATTAAGTGTGTTTTAAGGTGTTATTACAGCACTTTCTACATCTGCAATAATTGTTTTGTGTGTGTATTGAAACTAGTGAATTGTCACCTTTACATTTCAAACCGTTAGTAAAAATAATCCATCTTCAGAATTGCTTTAATCTCTAGGTTATACTGCCAGTGTCAGCTGATCCCTTGGATCATGCATGTGCCACTCACGTGGTCTTCCTTCAGTGTGCACGAGGGTTGGAACATCGCCCCTTCGCACTTGGCACTGAATGTTTTTTTAATTAAAAAAAAATTCTCTTCCTCTAGTCATTGGCAGGGAAAACCAAACAGAAAATATTTAAACATACATCTGGTTTCAGTTACCCTGCCAGCACGCGAGAGCCAACAGATCTGTTCACCTCTTTCTACCGGAAGCACTCCACAGCTCAACAACTGCCAACCGCCAATCTACTGCCAGATTTTTACAATTGCTGAGGCGAAAAAGTGCACACCAGCAATTATAAAAAATAAAATATGGGGTGGTGTGTAAAACTCCATATTACACACACTGCTAGGATGCATTTCATAAACCCATCGAAGTCACTTAGGGGTTTATGTATCCCACAACTCGATGTGTGCAAAACTCGTTACACACACCACCCCATACATTATTCTCTATTTAAAACACACTTAATAAAACAGTCTATTTTCTGTTTAACCTGTTGGACTAAATACAGTCAAAGGAGAACCTAGACCCTCGTTGACATCATTTCCTGTCAGAAGCCCAAAACATATAGCTGCCACCAGCTCTTAATTACAGGGTGATTTACGTATGAATAACTCTGGACTGCAAAGATTCACAGATCAACACAATAGCTCAATCAAACTAGCTTGTTATGGGCTTTCAGATATTAAGAAATCCTGTTGATGACAGTTCCTTTAATGTATTTTCACTGAACTTTGACTGTACAAAGATTAAAGGGCGTTGCTTAAGAGTTTCATGGATCTAGGTCGGAGACTGGGAGGTGCACTAGACTGCTCTGTGAAGGAAGATGGTGGATCAACCATTTTGACTCGGGGGGGGGGGATGTCACAGAGAAACAGCCTATGGTGTTTGATGCCTGTACTCCGGTTTCAGTTACAGAGCCTTGGGACAGCTTGTGGGTGGAGCTAAGTAAAGGAAACAGCTGTGTTTACAAATAAAAAAATACAGCCTTCATCTTAAAGTAATTTATAAAGCAATATTTGCTCAATTTAAAGTAACTGTAATGGACCCACACTGGCAGGCCCATCCCCATGCTTGGCAACCCCAGAACAGAAGGGATTCCTAGAGGCTTGTGAGGAAAGCTGGGGCCCTGGATTCTGGTGCCTTCTTCGTGACCTGTGAACTACTGAGTTTCCTGAGTGACAGCCCCATGCATCAGTGGGGATGGACTGTGAGTAGGGCTCATGAAGACAGGACTGTGTTAGAGGCAGGCAGATCTCATGGAAAAGCTGTGGTGGAAAGGGGGGAACATGACTGAGATCTTCAAATATATCAAGGGTATAAACAGGGTACAAGTAGGGGACATCTTCAAACTAAAGAGGCAATCAAAAACAAGGAGGCACGATATGCGGGGGGGGTTCTGAGGAAACATTAAAAAATTCTACTTCACGGAGAGGGTAGTAGATAACTGGAACAAACTCCCAGTGGAGGTGGTGGGGGCAAGGACTGTGGGGGGATTCAAAGGAGCATGGGATAAACACATGGATCTCTTGAATCTAGGGAGGGGGGATGGTAGGAAACAGCAAGGATACAGCAGTTAGCTGGGCACACTGGGCAGACTAGGTAGGCCTGGCGGCCCTTTTCTGCTGACACAGGCTATGTTTCTATGCCTGCTGTGCTGGAAGCAGGTGCAAGCTTCATTATCCCAGGTCTAAGTGTTCAAATAAAACTCCAGAAGACACTGTACAGGGGAGCAGCAAAGACCTTTTTATTACTAGATAGGCCAGTGATAACAGCTTACAGACCTTCCACTACCGCCACAGGAAGTGCTCACCCACAAAAAAACTCCCCCTTACTGGAGCACCTGAAACTAAGTCCCCAGGTACCATAATTACATGTGTAGAAGGCTACTTAAAATAAAGTTAACTTAACAATCTCCCACTTTTCTTTAAAGACTTAAATTTTAGCCCCCCCTTTTATAATAGCAAAGTTTAATGTCCACATGGCTAAGTGTCTTCTTCCTCAAGCTGCCACATTCCTTTACTGAGTGCCTTTAGAAGCACAAGAGCCGATGCTCCCTTTTTTGTCAAGCAGTCAGCCAGTTGTTCTTCGAGGTAGACTAGAGAACACGCTGGACCCTCTTGGCCTGGATAAGTTCGTATCGCCACTGATTTCAAGACGAGCTTTTCTCTGAAACCCACTTGGTCGACTTGATAGCATCAACTAGTGAATGATTGTCCACAACACATGTCACAGGTAAGATGTGTTTGGTACCACCGGTAGTGAGCTCTGAGTAGAGCATTGCCAGAAAGATGGCATTATCAGTTCCCTCAGCCAAAGCAAGGGTTTCCCCAGCAAGCGTGCTCCGGACTACTCTTCTTATCCTTTTTGACTGCCAGGAAATTGGTGAAAAGCGTCCTTCCTCGCCCATTAAGATAATCAGGTGACCACCCTGAGTACCCCCATCCGGGAGGCTGCCTAGTGATGCATCACTAAAAACTACCAATTTTAAGGAGGCATCTTTTCCCAAACATTGAAATTTCAAAGTCACTTGTTCTGATTTCAGTTTTTGAACAATTTTGTTTGCCTCATGTATGGTTTGAACAGTGGCTTGTTTCGTGTTAGACGCTAAGTTGCAAGCATCAAACATGACATCAGGTCTGTTCTGTCTAGCAACCCAGAGAATTTGGCCTGTCTTTGACCTCAGTTGATCCTTTTCGGTTTCAGTGAGAGGATCATCACGGTGTAATGCTCTTGTGGAATCCATGTGGATGGGATGAAGATTTTGTATGTAGTGTTGCTGTTGTAACTGTACAATTTTATCAACTGTATGGAACTCCATGCCCACATAACAAAAGCTGTCATGCTCTTCACGGCTAGTCTTAAAGACATTTCTTAAGTGTGGTATTACTGTTGTGGCAAAGTTATGTGAGCCACCCCAAATGAAGTCATCAACATGGCAGGCAAGCACTCCAGCTACATTGCTATCGTGATCTAACCAGTAGAAGATGGCAGGATCCACTTGTGGCATTTTTCCACCTGTATTCAGCATAGTTTCTTTAACGTTGTTGTACCAGTACAGAGATGCATCTGACAGACCATAGACACACTTTTTAAGTTTCCACAGTGTTCCTTCACCTTTAGCTTCAGGTGGAGGTTTGATGTAAATATCTCGAGACAACTCTGTTCCTTGTAGGAAAGCAGATTTAATGTCCATGTAATGAAGTTTCCATTGTTTTTGACAAATTATGGTTAGAAGCAATTTTAAGGACTCTGAGGCGCACGTTGGTGAGTCTTTCGGAAGTTCTTTATTGTCAGGTTCCTCAAAACCTCTGGCCACCAGACATGCTTTTGGAACTATTCCATCTGAGGTTTCTTTTAAGGTACAAACCCACCTTGTAGAAATACATTTTTGTCCATTGTCTTTGACTACGTCAAACACTCCATTGCTCTTCCAGCTACTGAGCTCATCTTGTTTTGCATAATCAAAAGATACCTCCTTTGTAGCTAGTACATCATCTTCAGAGTGTTGCACTTGGTTGTTCATAGGTTCGATGTAAAGATTGTCTACACGTGACAAGTCAACTGACCCTGCTGTATCTGCAATGGCAGAGGGTTCCAAGTAGTGTAAATTGTACCAGTGTTTGTTTTTCCCCATAACTTTTCCTGCATGTCCAAGAACTTTTGCTGTGTATGGAATGCCACTTTCTCTGTCTGTATATCTAACAATTTGTTCAGGTTTTAGATTGACACAGCCGTCTTGTCACATGGGGTTGTTGAATGTCCACTTCATCAGTATTTCCTGTGTCATTGGTGAAGTCCTCTACTTCATCATTGTCTGTGCCACTCATAGTGTCCATGTTATTGTGTTCAGCATCTGGTAAATCTGTTTCACCTTCTGCAACCTTTTGTGTAGCATGCTGATGGTCAGCCACCGCTCCTTCAACTTGCTCGTTATTCACTTTTCGTAACCTTGAATGATGCACCCGCACATAGGTGCCTCCATGTCTCACAAATATTACCACACCATCCTGACCAATGACGACACCGAGTCCTTTCCACTCTGCACAATCCATGCATTTGTAATAGACTTTGTCTCCAGTCTCATATTTTTCATCTGTAGGATGAAGTTGTTTACGCAAAGCCCGGCAAATTCTCTCTGAGCATTCTGCTCCGGTGAATGCTTTCCTCGCTGCATGCAGTGCTGAAATATGCTGTCCTACCCGTTCACTCATAGTCGTCCCTTCCAAAGCAGGTGGCTTATGAACCAGCACGGAGGGAAGGTTAGGGTTCTGTCCAAACACTAGCTGGTATGGGCTGTAGCCATGGACATTCTGCATTGAGTTTTTTGCCATAAGTGCCCAATCTAGGGCTGTTTTCCAATCACATTGATTCGTTTTTTTTACTTTCAATAGGATTTCAGTGAGTGTTAAATTATGTTGTTCCAAAAGTCCATTGCTCCACGGACTGTACCCAGCAGTTGTCTTTACTTCTATATTAACATTTTCTGCCATGTCACGGATTTCATCACTGTGGAATTCTCCTCCTTTGTCACTGTATAATTGTTTAGGTGGGCCATGCACACTTATCCAGGATTGAATAAACTGCTTCACAGTTTCAGTAGGTTTCTTTGTAGTCACAATGCCTCCAGCACTGAAACGTGTGAAGTGATCAATTACGTGTAGATATCACACACTTGGTCCTAGCTCATGAAGGTCCACAGCCACTGTTTCACTGTACTTGGAAGCCATTGGTAGCCCAACAGCAGGCTTGGGCTTGGGTTTGCTGTATCTCAGGCATGTCTCACAGCTGTTCACTATCTGTTGTAGAATGGAAACACTCTCTTTATCATTATTACTAGAACTTCACAGTAATTTCTGAAGCTTATCAACTGAAGCATGTCCAAATTGCTTGTGAAGTTTTAACAAAACTCTGTGCTTTTCATCTGTGGACATGTTCTCTGTCACTGTTAAAATCACATTTTCTTATGGACTCTCTGTAATGTCTTTGTCTAGAATGCTGACACAATAATGTCCTGAAGTAGTAAGCTCAAGTATGACTGGTTGTTTAAACATCACCGCTGTGTCATTTTAATGTCTAGCACTGCCCCTGCCTTCTTTAAGGAAGTTTGTTTAAGAACAAAGGAATATCTGCAGGGACAACCTCCGTTTCTATGTGACATTTTTTCTGACCTATTTTTGCTGGGATTTTAACTCTTTTGATAGAATGCACAACTGTTCCATCTCCAAATTTGAAAGCTCTGCAACTTGGTATGTCCACCATCTTGTGCACTACATCTTGTCTAAGTTCACTTACATAGCTATCTAGCCATTTTTCTCCACAGACTGTGCAGGTACACGCAGTATGAATGACTGCAGATCCCAAAGACTCTACCATAAATACCTCTTCATCAGTAGCGAACTCCTTTGAAAACAATGTGATGTTACACTGCTCTACTTCAATTATGTTTGTTTTTTCCTCTATTAACTTCACTTGTTCATTTTTGTGCTTGCAGTCTTTGGCCCAATGATAAGTGCTTTGGCAAATGGCACATTTTGATCTTCTCCCATATCTATCCAATGGATTTTTGCCAGGCAGTGGCGCCCTCTTGTGGTCGTTTTGATAGCGCGCCATGCTATCCTGTTTTTTCTTTTGCTCAGTGAAATACGCTGCATCTTGACCCACGTGAATTCCCTCTATGACTGGCACAATAGATGTCTTATCGCCAAAAATCCTCTTTAATGCTGACTTCGTTTGATGCAAATGTCAGGCTTGTACAGGCAGTTAAAGCCAACTGTTTATCCTTCACATCTAAGCATGAAGTATCTAACAACTTGAAAGCTAGCACAGCATCTGGCAGAATTACATTGTGTTTGCGCATGACAGTGTACCTTTGCTCAAAGTCAATAATGTAGTCCGTCATGGACGTTGAGCTGCCTCTAGCAATCCGGTCAAAATTAGTATATGCGTCGTAAATCCGATCCTTCTCCTCCTTGAGAAACACATCATCAAGTGCTCTGATTAACGTCTCCATTCCCGTATCTTTGTTTAAATCTTCTGCTGAAATTTCCAATCCAATGTCCCCTCGCTCTACCCTTGAGCGAAAGTACGACCGCTAGCGCTTGTTTTTTTTTTCCAGTTCGGTAACACGTTGCCATATTCCAACTTCATTTTTCCAGCTTTCATATGCTCTTTTCTCATCAAATGCAGGCGGGACCCTGTAATTGCTAACCATCCTCTGCTACCAATGTTCAAATAAAACTCCAGAAGACACTGTACAGGGGCGCAGCAAAGACCTTTTATTACTAGATAGGCCAGAGATAACAGCTTACAGACCTTCCACTACCACCACAGGAAGTGCTCACCCACAAAAAAACTCCCCCCTTACTGGAGCACCAGAAACTAAGTCCCCAGGTACTGTAATTACATGTGTAGAAGGCTACTTAAAATAAAGTTAACTTAACATAAGAAGTGGAATCTGTGAAAGGAGCTGCTGAGCTCAGGAGACAAACAGAGCAGCAACTACATGCAAGCCAGTATGCATGCAGCACTGAAGTTTCAATGCAGAGCAAGAGACCAAGGGTCTGGTCCTGTAGTAGGCACTACAGCAAGGTGTTAGGCTGGCATCGATCTAAGGTTTGGAACCCGGAATGTGTGTAGGTAGATTCAGGTCCTCAGCTGATTGAAGAGAGTAGAAGGAGGTTGAGGGGCCAACGCCAGTGCCAATGTTGGCCACTGCAGAGCAAAGAGAAGGCAGAGAGAGGAGCCTGCCTACATTTTAGATGTCCTAGGAGAACAGAATCCAGCAGCCTACTGTGTCAGCAGGAGCAATCTGGGTCCAGGAATCACAAGTACTTCATAGTGTAGCATTGTTTCAAAGGATGTGACCTGTTGTTTCATTTTATTTTGCCAGTTATAGTACAGATGCCCTGCTTTGATGGGGTTTTCTGCCATTTAAGCAAATGTATTGCTCATTGTAAAAGTACACCACTGCTGGCCAACCTGTTGCAACATCTAGAGGTCTACAACAGTTCTACACCTGTGGTACCCAGGGACTGTATTAAGAGAACTGCCTTTTGGGAACAGGTTTAAATCCTGGAACCAGGTGGGATGGGGTGAGCTGGCCCACCCAGTAGGGTGCCTAAGAGGGACGTGTTTCATATTTGTTGCACTGTCTCCTTTCTGCTAGGTTGTTGCTGTTAATATACCTGTAGTTTGCTGTATAAATTGGGTTGGTAATTGAATCCAGTGTGGTAGAGAAACTAGTGTTTTCCTTGCCGAGGCCCTTGTGGCTCAGTCAGTTGGAGTGTCTCCAGCAGTCACCCCTGAATCTAATTTACCGCCCCAGCACCAGTTTACTACATGTGGCGACAGCACTATGTCCATGGCCTGATACGCCTTGCTGTGGGGTCTGTCACATTATTTTCTCACAGAGTTTACACAGTGGGAAAAGGCATCAGGCCTAGACACAGAGACATGAGGAAATTCATACTGTGCATGTAAGGCCTACAGTCCCTCCCTGTGTCTAAGGGCATTTGGTGGTATTTCACGTCTAGGGAGGGCCATGCTTACAACCAAAACATCCAGTGGGTCTGGGAATATGGGGACCAAGGACAACAACATCTCAGAGGCACCATTAAACAGGAGACCACTGACAAACTATTTTCCATGTCAGGAGCTGGGCCAAGCAGGTTCTTGTTTATTTTCCACAGATGTTACAAAAACATTTAGGAATTCTTCCAGTTACCTATTGCTCCATTCTACCTTAGTCTGATAGGATTTCTCATGCCCATACCCTCTGCGTAGTATGGGTACTGCCTCACAGATAGTCACAATTTATTAAATCCTATCTCCCATTATGGGGTCCCATGGGTGCTATGCCCCATAAAATAGGCATTCAGTGTGGCATTACAGTTATTCCAGCAACCAGATTATGATTTTCTTAATACTTTCACACCTAATCGGTTTCTTCCTTGGGTCCTTTACTGGGACTGGATCTGCATGGACCCTCGGTGTACTGCAATGAAAGCAGGCCCACCCCTACTCCCTGGTGCCCGTCAGATTGGGTGGATTTTCTTCTTTCTCTGGTAAGTTGCACAAATTTTTCCATCTGTGATTGGTTTCTGGAGGTCCCCACCCTGCCGTAGAAGGGGGTGAGGAGAGACAGGGCTCCCTCTATGCTTCTTCTCTGTCTAGTCTTCTGATGTCCAGAAAGGTGCCAACCCAAGCCTAAGGGCTTAATAGGTGCTGGGCACAGCTGGCCTCACCCCATTATAGTGTAACGGGGGTAATACAAGGCCATTAATGTTATACCTGGGCTTCTAGCTGGCTCAGGCAGGTAGCACAGACATCCAGACACCTCGGGCCTGATTCACGAATATCCCAAGAATGCCACAAGCTCCAGGTACACCAGACATATGGTGCATGGGATTTGTGGCATTCCTGACTGGAACTCGGAAATCTCAATTGCATATGCCAATTGCCACAAGTTAGACCATTTTTTTCCAGTCTAGCTTGGACACTCTTGGGCACCCCTTTTATGGGGTATGCAGATTTTATTTCTTTTGCATTGTATAAAGTTTAAATGTGAACATAACGGAAGTTGTAAGCCACGCTTGTTCACAATCTGCTGTTTTGCCTCTGCTTCCCTCGCCTTATCTGAAACTCTCTGTCTCTCTCTGTCTCGCTTTTCTCCCTGTCCCTACCACCTGCAAATTGCCCTGTCTTACACCTCCTGCTGTTTCACTGTCTCCCTAGCCTGTCTGCCCACGCCGATCACTTAACAGACCAACAGCTCTCTTCTGATAGACCCACCCTCGATTTAGAGTGAAGTAATAACAGCACTTTCCTGCTTTGTTTTTCAGGAAACCCGACCGCAGGTTCCCCTCCACGAGGACTTCTGGCCTACTGGAGGCGGTGCGGCTGCCCTGAAACAGCCGCCACCAAGGCCCCAAGAACTGCTCACTCAGCTCAGCAGGTACGGTGTCTCTCAGCCAACCGGAATCGAGCACTTTCCCTGAGTCTCCCTGATTGGCTGGTCTCTGTTTCGACTCTATCTTTGTATTCTAGGCGTCTTCTGCCACTGTGAAACTCCATTTACAGTGCCTGTGTGGTGCAACCTCTGTTTAAAAAAGCTGTAATTTCTTTTGCATTTGTAAAGTTTAAATGTGAGCATAACTGAATGTATATTTCTTGAACTTGTAAGCCATGTTTGATCACAATCTCCTGTTTTGCCTCTCTGCTTCCCCTCACTCTCTATCTGAAACTCTGTCTCTCTCTCTCTCTCGCTCTTTCTCTCCCTGTTCCTGCCACCTGCAAATTGCCCTGTCTTCCACCTCCTGCTGTTTCACTGTCTCCCTTGCCTGTCTGCCCATGCCCATCGCTTAACAGAACAACAGCTCTCTTCTGAGAGACCCACACCCCTCGATTTAGAGTGAAGTAATAACAGCACTTTACTGCTTGTTTTTTCAGTGGGAAACCCAGCCACGGGTTCCCCTCCACCGAGGACTCTCCTGGACTCCTGAGCAGTGCAGCCGCCCTGAAACAGACGCCGCCTGCGTTCCCAAGAACTGCCAACTCAGCTCAGCTGTGTCGGCTCCCCACCCGCCCCACCTCAGCCACCCTGGGCAGGCTGTTGTTTATGTAGGTCTCAGAAGACTAAGGCTCACTCCCATTGGATGCTTGTAAGAACCAACCACTAGGGGTTTCTGTGCCTGCTAACCCACTGTATTCTACCTGGTAGGTAACACTGGCAGAGTTTAGGGACTGCAGCTAAGAAATGGATAAATATATAATAGTACTACTACTTATAACCACCTTGACATTTTTACACCCGTCCCTGACTGCTGTACCCCCTACTAACCCAGCAGACTCTCCTATCCAAGCTCTCCCACATGACTATGTTTTCTCAAACCTCCTCGTACTGCCCCCATTTCGATGTGATTCCACTCCCCTCCTGCTAAATAGGATCTCAGACTTCATAGCCTGCTGTAAACTTGCAAGATGCCCCTTGTGGCTTCTAACCTTCTCCTCTTTCATCCATCACAAATTATGGTATCTTCTCATCTTGGCTATTCTGCTGTCCGGGGATGTGCAATTGAACCCTGGCCAGGCTCTACAAGCTCAGTGCCCACCACCAACCTACACCAGTTGATCACTGAGCCTACCAGGTTAGTCCCAAACTCAAATAGTAGCACCCTGCTGGATTGGATTTTGACAAATCATCCTGAAAACATTCTCAACTCTGGCACCTTAGCTGATGCTATTACTGACCACTCCCCAACTTTCTGCATATGGGGCAAAGTTGTCCCAACTCCGACTAAGCCCCATCTTATCACCTTCCGTGATTATGCAAGCCTTGAGCCCCAATCCTTTATACAGCACATCTCCTGCATTGACTGGACTGATTTGTATAAGGCTACTGATGTTCAATCTGTCCTAAATATCTTCCTAAACAACTTTCTAGACAAATAAGACCACCATTGTCATCTGGTTAGACGGTGAGTCAAGCTGAGGAAAACCCGATGGTTAAAGACCGATCTCCTTACCAAGTTAAAGAGGAGGGATAAGAGTTGGCACCGGGTTCAAAACCTCCAGCCTGAAAAGTGACTATAACCTCTACAGAGCTCAGAGGAATACCTGTAAAAAAGACATCAAGCATGCAAAAAGCTCTTACTGCAAAGAATTGCTAACAAACTGTTATGGTGACTCGAGAAAATTCTGGTGCCATATCAAGTCTTTTCTGGATTCTCACCAGCTTCTCGTCACCTAGTGACATGATTCTTGAAGGCATAAATTGTAACAACCCTGAGACCATTGCAGACTTTGTTGATCACAAATTCTCTGACCTCTCACTTCTTACCTCCTCCCTCCCAGTGTTGCAACTTCTGAATATTCCTCCAAATAGGTCAGTCCCCTTCTTATATTTCAGGTCAATTACATTTAAAGAAGTCTTTACCCACCTACAGAAAGTCTTGGAGACTATGGTTACTGGCTTGGACACCTAGAGGTTGGCACTTTGGGAGTAGAGGGCTGACTGTCTGAGCGAGTTTGTGACACTCACCACTAGTTAACTTCTAGTTGAGTCTTTGCTGCTGCTCCTCACGACTAGCTTACTTGCTAGCTGAGTCTTCTTTCTCCAAAGGTGTACAGTACCAGGACACTGTTCATTGCTCACTGACCTACCAGACGATCATGCCCAGGGTCTGCCTCTGTTAATTGATACTCCTGCGACTGTCTGATATACCAGTCAAGTCCGCTGGGTTTTCTTATGCCACACCTGTTATACTGAATCATAAAATACAGTGTTAGTAAAACCACAGACCAGTTGTTGGTAGAACTGGAACGGAGAGCCTGGGACCACACAAGAAATAATAATTATTATCGTGCCCTTGCACACCTAAGTGTTAGCAAGGGGGGGAGGGAGGATTGAGATACAGTACTTGGTGCCCCAGCTCTTCCTACCCTCATGAAATAACATCAGAAAATCCAAATTAGTTTAAATATACAGTATATTGTATAAGCATGATGCTGCTCTTTTAATGGACTAATGGAGTGGCCACTGTAGCGGAAGTACACCCTGGTGGTGCAGTGGTTTAGAGACAGTGTTAGTGCACTAGGCAGCCTGTAAATACATAATAAAGTATACTGGTGCCCATGTAGTTAAGGTAAGGGAGAGCTCCTGTGTTTAATGAGTGTTTATCCAGAGTTGCAGCAGTGTTTGCAGTGACAAAATAGCGCTATGAGAGAGCGCCAACTGCAGTGAAAGCATGATTGCACCGAGGAAGAGAATTCTACTGCACTCTGAAGCTAGGCGGGGATAATGACTCACAAGTGTGGCCGGAGAGCAGGCTGCAGCCTGCACTGGAGGCACGATTATCAGAGAACCACTTTATTGACAGAATTAATTCAGTTGTCAGGCAGCAGGAACCAGGCATACTTTTGAGACTGCTAGCATGTTTTTTTGTTAATTAATAAATAAGAGCACAGCACAAATAAAGTGCTTTAGGAGGATTCCACACAAAAAATTGGCATGTTACACTCACACATGAGGTGCAAGCAGGCACCAGTGTCTCAAACCGCAAGCATACCTCTCAACTGCTATGAATTCGTGATACGCTATGATTTTCACACTCAAATTTACCCTGATCCTCACAAGTTTACCGATGTTCCTCATAATGTTAGAGTTATTTCTGGACACACAAACTATTAAATCATTGAACTAAGCTGATAGAAATATTCCTTATCACTTACTGTATGGGGACCACTATCTGTAGACATAATATTGTTTAAAATAAGAAAGTGCTCCACATTCTGACCCTTTGCTATGATTTTTGAAGGCCAGTGCTATGATTTTTAATGCTGAGAGGTTGAGAGGTATGCCATCAAGGAAAGAACAGAAATAGAAAATAGAAGCATGTTTAAGTAAAATAAATCCAAGAGTGCAAAGATGCACAGATTACACCCTTGGGACCTTGGTGGAGCAGACAGAGCCAGTCCAAGATGTTTCATTAAAAAATGAAGCTATAGTATTTGATGCAAGAGAGGCTGCAATCAGTCACACACCCATTTTTTTTTCATTCTCTATGCTCCCTTGCACTAGCCATGCCCCTTTCTAATTCAGCCTTCCCAGCTGTCAGCTGGCATCTCATGGGCATACCTCTATGCCACCTGTCATGGCATTCCCCCGTGGCAGGGCTCCCCAAATCCCACTGCTCTTCTGGATCCAGCTTGAAGGAGGGCCACATCGCCAGCATGGGGCCTGCCAGAGACCAGCTCTTCATCCTGCGTCTAACCAGAGATTTATTCTTTTGTCATCCCATCCCATGGGATGTCAGCAACATTGTTATGTATGTGCAAATGCATACAAGCATGCGTAGCGAGGCGCCAGCTGGCATCCCCACCCGTCGGCTGCTCCAGATGCACTGCCACCTATGGTTAACCCAGACAGCAGTGGAGTCAGTTGCTGTCCCACCCTGGAGGAGGAGAGTATCTCAGAGATGCCCAGTTCTCTCCCTGGCCAGCCCTGATGACCTGGGTGTGTTTCCAAACCCAGGTCGCTGTTGTTATGAGCGATAACTCACCACTCGCGCTGGCAGGTCAGCTGGTCACACACCCATTTTAAACTGCAGGATAAGCACAGGACCCAAGGCAGCATGGATTCACAGTGGGAAGGTCATGCCAGACAAATCTGATAGATTTCTTTGACTGGGTGACCAAAGTAGTAGATCAGGGAGGGGCTGTGGACATGGCCTACCTAGACTTTAACAAGGCATTTGACACAGTCCCACACAAAAGATTAATATACAAGTTAGCCAGCCTGGGAGTGGGTCCCAAGATGACAGCCTGGGTAAAGAATTGGCTGGAGAATAGGACACAGAGAGTAATAGTAAATGGAATCCACTCTGAAGAAAGGGGGTTACTAGTGGGGTACCACAGGGTTCAATATTAGACGGTCCTCTTCAATGTCTTTATAGTGCACATTGCAGAGGGATTGGAAGAAAAGTATGTCTCTTTGCAGATGACACAAGATCTGCAACAGAGTTGACGCACAAGGTGGGGTGGAAAGGATGAGAAGGGACTTGGCAAGGTTAGAGGAATGGTCAAATGTATGGCAGCTTAGATTCAATGCTAAGAAGTGCAAGGTAATGCACCTGGGAAACAAAAACCCAGGGGAAGAGTACACAATGGGGGGTGAGATACTAACAACAACAAAAATGGAAAAGGACCTGGGGGTAGTCATATCAGATGACCTAAAGGTGGGCAAGCAATGTGAGAGGGCAGCAAGGAGGACTGGGGGGATACTGGGATGCATAGGGAGAGGCATCACCAGTAGAAAACAGGAAGTTATTATCCCTCTGTACAGACAGATGGTGAGACCCCATCTGGAGTACTGTGTGCAGTTCTGGAGACCCAATCTCCGCAAAGACATAGACAGGATGGAAGCTGTCCAGAGGAGGGCAACTAAAATGGTGCAGGGTCTGCACCGAAGACATATGAAGAGAGACTTAAGGAGCTTAATATGTATAGCCTCGAGGAAAGGGGGCATGATAGAAACTTTCAAGTACCTCAAGGGAATCAACAAAGTCCAAGAGGGTAGCATCTTTCAAAAAAAGAGGTGTGCAAGAACAAGGGGGCACAATTTGAAGATAGAGGGGGCGGCTCAGAGGTAATTTAAGGAAGTATTTTTTCACAGAGAGGGTTGTGGATGCATGGAACGGCCTTCCGGAGGAGGTTGTGGAGTCAAAAACGGTGGTGGAATTCAAGCATGCATGGGACAGTCATAAGGCAATTCTAGGGGTGGGGTAGGAAGAAGTAGGCTGCTGGTTAACTAGGATCTGCAGCTTATCCATTAGGTAGGGAAATGGACAGACTGGGTGGGCCAAGCGGTCCTTATCTGCTGTCAAATTCTATGTTTCTATACTACTTTTCTCTGAGAGGAATTTTACCTTAAACATTAAAGAGCAGCCGACACCTTCAGAAGAACTTCAACAGAACATGATATTTAGACACAGTTCAGCTTGTATTTCACATTGGTTTTGTGTTCTTCTTCCCTATAAGTTATTACTGAGGTCATCTGCACGAAAACAGAATCTTTGCATCTGAAGAGTTAATCTATTCCTGTTGCCTTCCCCTACCTGAGGTCATAATGCACAACTTGTGATATCATTGTTACTCCATGGCAACATATTGTGAGGACACAACAAAGGATTATGACATGAAGTAGGAATAAGCTACAGAGGCAGATAACTGTAGGCTAAATCTAAGGATAAAATCATGTACTCATGCAAATTTACTCAGTAATAACAAGGAAGGAAATATATAGAATACATATGAAATGCAAGCTGAATTGTACCTAATTGTTATGTTTTTCAAAGTTGTCTTTTTGGCATCAGTGGCTCTTTAAAGGGGAACTGTCATCAACAGGATTTCTTAATGTCTGAAAGCCCATAAAATGCTAATTTGATTGAGCAATTGTGTGGATCTGTGAATCTTTGCAGTCCAGAGTTATTCATATGTAAATCAGCCTGTAATTATGGGCTGGTGGCAGCCATATGTTTTGGGTTCCTGACAGGAAATGATGTCACCAAGGCTCTAGGTCCTCCTTTGACTGTATTTACTCCAACAGGTTAAATAGGAAATCAACTGTTTTATTAAGTGTGTTTTAAGGTGTTATTACAGCACTTTCTACATCTGCAATAATTGTTTTGTGTGTGTATTGAAACTAGTGAATTGTCACCTTTACATTTCAAACCGTTAGTAAAAATAATCCATCTTCAGAATTGCTTTAATCTCTAGGTTATACTGCCAGTGTCAGCTGATCCCTTGGATCATGCATGTGCCACTCACGTGGTCTTCCTTCAGTGTGCACGAGGGTTGGAACATCGCCCCTTCGCACTTGGCACTGAATGTTTTTTTAATTAAAAAAAAATTCTCTTCCTCTAGTCATTGGCAGGGAAAACCAAACAGAAAATATTTAAACATACATCTGGTTTCAGTTACCCTGCCAGCACGCGAGAGCCAGCAGATCTGTTCACCTCTTTCTACCGGAAGCACTCCACAGCTCAACAACTGCCAACCGCCAATCTACTGCCAGATTTTTACAATTGCTGAGGTGAAAAAGTGCACACCAGCAATTATAAAAAATAAAATATGGGGTGGTGTGTAAAACTCCATATTACACACACCCTCGTTGTGGGATGCATTTCATAAACCCATCGAGCTTCGACCTAGGGGTTTATGTGGCATCCCACAACTCGGATGTGTGCAAAATCTCGTTACACACACCACCCCATACATTATTCTCTATTTAAAACACACTTAATAAAACAGTCTATTTTCTGTTTAACCTGTTGGACTAAATACAGTCAAAGGAGAACCTAGACCCTCGTTGACATCATTTCCTGTCAGAAGCCCAAAACATATAGCTGCCACCAGCTCTTAATTACAGGGTGATTTACGTATGAATAACTCTGGACTGCAAAGATTCACAGATCAACACAATAGCTCAATCAAACTAGCTTGTTATGGGCTTTCAGATATTAAGAAATCCTGTTGATGACAGTTCCCTTTTAATGTATTTTCACTGAACTTTGACTGTACAAAGATTAAAGGGCGTTGTTACACGTTTAAGTTTCATGGATCTAGGTCGGAGACTGGGGAGGTGCACTAGACTGCTCTGTGAAGGAAGATGGTGGATCAACCATTTTGACTCGGGGATGTCACAGAGAAACAGCCTATGGTGTTTGATGCCTGTACTCGGTTTCAGTTACAGAGCCTTAGGACAGCTTGTGGGTGGAGCTAAGTAAAGGAAACAGCTGTGTTTACAAATAAAAATACAGCCTTCATCTTAAAGTAATTTATAAAGCAATATTTGCTCAATTTAAAGTAACTGTAATGGACCCACACTGGCAGGCCCATCCCCATGCTTAGCAACCCCAGAACAGAAGGGATTCCTAGAGGCTTGTGAGGAAAGCTGGGGCCCTGGATTCTGGTGCCTTCTTCAGTGACCTGTGAACTACTGAGTTTCCTGAGTGACAGCCCCATGCATCAGTGGGGATGGACTGTGAGTAGGGCTCATGAAGACAGGACTGTGTTAGAGGCAGGCAGATCTCATGGAAAAGCTGTGGTGGAAAGGGGGGAACATGACTGAGATCTTCAAATATATCAAGGGTATAAACAGGGTACAAGTAGGGGACATCTTCAAACTAAAGAGGCAATCAAAACAAGGAGGCACGATATGGGGGTTCTGAGGAAACATTAAAAATTCTACTTCACGGAGAGGGTAGTAGATAACTGGAACAAACTCCCAGTGGAGGTGGTGGGGCAAGGACTGTGGGGATTCAAAGGAGCATGGGATAAACACATGGATCTCTTGAATCTAGGGAGGGGGATGGTAGGAAACAGCAAGGATACAGCAGTTAGCTGGGCACACTGGGCAGACTAGGTAGGCCTGGCGGCCCTTTTCTGCTGACATAGGCTATGTTTCTATGCCTGCTGTTCTGGAAGCAGGTGCAAGCTTCATTATCCCAGGTCTAAGTGTTCAAATAAAACTCCAGAAGACACTGTACAGGGGAGCAGCAAAGACCTTTTATTACTAGATAGGCCAGTGATAACAGCTTACAGACCTTCCACTACCGCCACAGGAAGTGCTCACCCACAAAAACTCCCTTACTGGAGCACCTGAAACTAAGTCCCCAGGTACCATAATTACATGTGTAGAAGGCTACTTAAAATAAAGTTAACTTAACAATCTCCCACTTTTCTTTAAAGACTTAAATTTTAGCCCCCCCTTTTATAATAGCAAAGTTTAATGTCCACATGGCTAAGTGTCTTCTTCCTCAAGCTGCCACATTCCTTTACTGAGTGCCTTTAGAAGCACAAGAGCCGATGCTCCCTTTTTTGTCAAGCAGTCAGCCAGTTGTTCTTCGAGGTAGACCAGAGAACACGCTGGACCCTCTTGGCCTGGATAAGTTCGTTAATGCCACTGATTTCAAGACGAAGCCTTTTCTCTGAAACCGACTTGGTCGACTTGATAGCATCAACTAGTGAATGATTGTCCACAACACATGTCACAGGTAAGATGTGTTTGGTACCACCGGTAGTGAGCTCTGAGTAGAGCATTGCCAGAAAGATGGCATTATCAGTTCCCTCAGCCAAAGCAAGGGTTTCCCCAGCAAGCGTGCTCCGGACTACTCTTCTTATCCTTTTTGACTGCCAGGAAATTGGTGAAAAGCGTCCTTCCTCGCCCATTAAGATAATCAGGTGACCACCCTGAGTACCCCCATCTGGAGGCTGCCTAGTGATGCATCACTAAAACTACCAATTTTAAGGAGGCATCTTTTCCCAAACATTGAAATTTCAAAGTCACTTGTTCTGATTTCAGTTTTGAACAATTTTGTTTGCCTCATGTATGGTTTGAACAGTGGCTTGTTTCAGTGTTAGACGCTAAGTTGCAAGCATCAAACATGACATCAGGTCTGTTCTGTCTAGCAACCCAGAGAATTTGGCCTGTCTTTGACCTCAGTTGATCCTTTTCGGTTTCAGTGAGAGGATCATCACGGTGTAATGCTCTTGTGGAATCCATGTGGATGGGATGAAGATTTTGTATGTAGTGTTGCTGTTGTAACTGTACAATTTTATCAACTGTATGGAACTCCATGCCCACATAACAAAAGCTGTCATGCTCTTCACGGCTAGTCTTAAAGACATTTCTTATGTGGTATTACTGTTGTGGCAAAGTTATGTGAGCCACCCCAAATGAAGTCATCAACATGGCAGGCAAGCACTCCAGCTACATTGCTATCTTGATCTAACCAGTAGAAGATGGCAGGATCCACTTGTGGCATTTTTCCACCTGTATTCAGCATAGTTTCTTTAACATTGTTGTACCAGTACAGAGATGCATCTGACAGACCATAGACACACTTTTTAAGTTTCCACAGTGTTCCTTCACCTTTAGCTTCAGGTGGAGGTTTGATGTAAATATCTCGAGACAACTCTGTTCCTTGTAGGAAAGCAGATTTAATGTCCATGTAATGAAGTCTCCATTGTTTTTGACAAATTATGGTTAGAAGCAATTTTAAGGACTCTGAGGCGCACGTTGGTGAGTCTTTCGGAAGTTCTTTATTGTCAGGTTCCTCAAAACCTCTGGCCACCAGACATGCTTTTGGAACTATTCCATCTGAGGTTTCTTTAGGTACAAACCCACCTTGTAGAAATACATTTTGTCCATTGTCTTTGACTCACGCCAAACACTCCATTGCTCTTCCAGCTACTGAGCTCATCTTGTTTTGCATAATCAAAAGATACCTCTTGTAGCTAGTACATCATCTTCAGAGTGTTGCACTTGGTTGTTCATAGGTTCGATGTAAAGATTGTCTACACGTGACAAGTCAACTGACCCTGCTGTATCTGCAATGGCAGAGGGTTCCAAGTAGTGTAAATTGTACCAGTGTTTGTTTTTCCCCATAACTTTTCCTGCATGTCCAAGAACTTTTGCTGTGTATGGAATGCCACTTTCTCTGTCTGTATATCTAACAATTTGTTCAGGTTTTAGATTGACACAGCCGTCTTGTCACATGGGGTTGTTGAATGTCCACTTCATCAGTATTTCCTGTGTCATTGGTGAAGTCCTCTACTTCATCATTGTCTGTGCCACTCATAGTGTCCATGTTATTGTGTTCAGCATCTGGTAAATCTGTTTCACCTTCTGCAACCTTTTGTGTAGCATGCTGATGGTCAGCCACCGCTCCTTCAACTTGCTCGTTATTCACTTTTCGTAACCTTGAATGATGCACCCGCACATAGGTGCCTCCATGTCTCACAAATATTACCACACCATCCTGACCAATGACGACACCGAGTCCTTTCCACTCTGCACAATCCATGCATTTGTAATAGACTTTGTCTCCAGTCTCATATTTTTCATCTGTAGGATGAAGTTGTTTACGCAAAGCCCGGCAAATTCTCTCTGAGCATTCTGCTCCGGTGAATGCTTTCCTCGCTGCATGCAGTGCTGAAATATGCTGTCCTACCCGTTCACTCATAGTCGTCCCTTCCAAAGCAGGTGGCTTATGAACCAGCACGGAGGGAAGGTTAGGGTTCTGTCCAAACACTAGCTGGTATGGGCTGTAGCCATGGACATTCTGCATTGAGTTTTTTGCCATAAGTGCCCAATCTAGGGCTGTTTTCCAATCACATTGATTCGTTTTTTTTACTTTCAATAGGATTTCAGTGAGTGTTAAATTATGTTGTTCCAAAAGTCCATTGCTCCACGGACTGTACCCAGCAGTTGTCTTTACTTCTATATTAACATTTTCTGCCATGTCACGGATTTCATCACTGTGGAATTCTCCTCCTTTGTCACTGTATAATTGTTTAGGTGGGCCATGCACACTTATCCAGGATTGAATAAACTGCTTCACAGTTTCAGTAGGTTTCTTTGTAGTCACAATGCCTCCAGCACTGAAACGTGTGAAGTGATCAATTACGTGAAAGATATCACACACTTGGTCCTAGCTCATGAAGGTCCACAGCCACTGTTTCACTGTACTTGGAAGCCATTGGTAGCCCAACAGCAGGCTTGGGCTTGGGTTTGGCTGTATCTCAGGCATGTCTCACAGCTGTTCACTATCTGTTGTAGAATGGAAACACTCTCTTTATCATTATTACTAGAACTTCACAGTAATTTCTGAAGCTTATCAACTGAAGCATGTCCAAATTGCTTGTGAAGTTTTAACAAAACTCTGTGCTTTTCATCTGTGGACATGTTCTCTGTCACTGTTAAAATCACATTTTCTTATGGACTCTCTGTAATGTCTTTGTCTAGAATGCTGACACAATAATGTCCTGAAGTAGTAAGCTCAAGTATGACTGGTTGTTTAAACATCACCGCTGTGTCATTTTTAATGTCTAGCACTGCCCCTGCCTTCTTTAAGGAAGTTTTGTTTAAGAACAAAGGAATATCTGCAGGGACAACCTCCGTTTCTATGTGACATTTTTTCTGACCTATTTTTGCTGGGATTTTAACTCTTTTGATAGAATGCACAACTGTTCCATCTCCAAATTTGAAAGCTCTGCAACTTGGTATGTCCACCATCTTGTGCACTACATCTTGTCTAAGTTCACTTACATAGCTATCTAGCCATTTTTCTCCACAGACTGTGCAGGTACACGCAGTATGAATGACTGCAGATCCCAAAGACTCTACCATAAATACCTCTTCATCAGTAGCAACTCCTTTGAAAACAATGTGATGTTACACTGCTCTACTTCAATTATGTTTGTTTTTTCCTCTATTAACTTCACTTGTTCATTTTGTGCTTGCAGTCTTTGGCCCAATGATAAGTGCTTTGGCAAATGGCACATTTGATCTTCTCCCATATCTATCCAATGGATTTTTGCCAGGCAGTGGCCTTCTTGTGGTCATTTTGATAGCGGCATATGCTATCCTGTTTTCTTTTGCTCAGTGAAATACGCTGCATCTTGCCACTGAATTCCCTCTATGACTGGCACAATAGATGTCTTATCGCCAAAAATCCTCTTTAATGCTGACTTCATGATGCAAATGTCAGGCTTGTACAGGCAGTTAAAGCCAACTGTTTATCCTTCACATCTAAGCATGAAGTATCTAACAACTTGAAAGCTAGCACAGCATCTGGCAGAATTACATTGTGTTTAGCATGACAGTGTACCTTGCTCAAAGTCAATAATGTAGTCCGTCATGGACGTTGAGCTGCCTCTAGCAATCCGGTCAAAATTAGTATATGCGTCGTAAATCCGATCCTTCTCCTCCTTGAGAAACACATCATCAAGTGCTCTGATTAACGTCTCCATTCCCGTATCTTTGTTTAAATCTTCTGCTGAAATTTCCAATCCAATGTCCCTCGCTCTACCCTTGAGCAAAGTACGACCGCTAGCGCTTGTTTTTTTTTCCAGTTCGGTAACACGTTGCCATATTCCAACTTCATTTTTCCAGCTTTGATATGCTCTTTTCTCATCAAATGCAGGCGGGACCCTGTAATTGCTAACCATCCTCTGCTACCAATGTTCAAATAAAACTCCAGAAGACACTGTACAGGGCGCAGCAAAGACCTTTATTACTAGATAGGCCAGAGATAACAGCTTACAGACCTTCCACTACCACCACAGGAAGTGCTCACCCACAAAAACTCCCCTTACTGGAGCACCAGAAACTAAGTCCCCAGGTACTGTAATTACATGTGTAGAAGGCTACTTAAAATAAAGTTAACTTAACATAAGAAGTGGAATCTGAAAGGAGCTGCTGAGCTCAGGAGACAAACAGAGCAGCAACTACATGCAAGCCAGTATGCATGCAGCACTGAAGTTTCAATGCAGAGCAAGAGACCAAGGGTCTGGTCCTGTAGTAGGCACTACAGCAAGGTGTTAGGCTGGCATCGATCTAAGGTTTGGAACCCGGAATGTGTGTAGGTAGATTCAGGTCCTCAGCTGATTGAAGAGAGTAGAAGGAGGTTGGAGGGGCCAACGGCCAGTGCCAATGTTGGCCACTGCAGAGCAAAGAGAAGGCAGAGAGAGGGAGCCTGCCTACATTTTAGATGTCCTAGGAGAACAGAATCCAGCAGCCTACTGTGTCAGCAGGAGCAATCTGGGTCCAGGAATCACAAGTACTTCATAGTGTAGCATTGTTTCAAAGGATGTGACCTGTTGTTTCATTTTATTTTGCCAGTTATAGTACAGATGCCCTGCTTTGATGGGGTTTTCTGCCATTTAAGCAAATGTATTGCTCATTGTAAAAGTACACCACTGCTGGCCAACCTGTTGCAACATCTAGAGGTCTACAACAGTTCTACACCTGTGGTACCCAGGGACTGTATTAAGAGAACTGCCTTTTGGGAACAGGTTTAAATCCTGGAACCAGGTGGGATGGGGTAGAGCTGGCCCACCCAGTAGGGTGCCTAAGAGGGACGTGTTTCGTTATTTGTTGCACTGTCTCCTTTCTGCTAGGTTGTTGCTGTTAATATACCTGTAGTTTGCTGTATAAATTGGGTTGGTAATTGAATCCCAGTGTGGTAGAGAAACTAGTGTTTTCCTTGCCGAGGCCCTTGTGGCTCAGTCAGTTGGAGTGTCTCCAGCAGTCACCCCTGAATCTAATTTTACCGCCCCGCACCAGTTTACTACATGTGGCGACAGCACTATGTCCATGGCCTGGATACGCCTTGCTGTGGGGTCTGTCACATTATTTTCTCACAGAGTTTACACAGTGGGAAAAGGCATCAGGCCTAGACACAGAGACATGAGGAAATTCATACTGTGCATGTAAGGCCTACAGTCCCTCCCTGTGTCTAAGGGCATTTGGTGGTATTTCACGTCTAGGGAGGGCCATGCTTACAACCAAAACATCCAGTGGGTCTGGGAATATGGGGACCAAGGACAACAACATCTCAGAGGCACCATTAAACAGGAGACCACTGACAAACTATTTTCCATGTCAGGAGCTGGGCCAAGCAGGTTCTTGTTTATTTTCCACAGATGTTACAAAAACATTTAGGAATTCTTCCAGTTACCTATTGCTCCATTCTACCTTAGTCTGATAGGATTTCTCATGCCCATACCCTCTGAGTAGTATGGGTACTGCCTCACAGATAGTCACAATTTATTAAATCCTATCTCCCATTATGGGGTCCCATGGGTGCTATGCCCCATAAAATAGGCATTCAGTGTGGCATTACAGTTATTCCAGCAACCAGATTATGATTTTCTTAATACTTTCACACCTAATCGGTTTCTTCCTTGGGTCCTTTACTGGGACTGGATCTGCATGGACCCTCGTGTACTGCAATGAAAGCAGGCCCACCCCTACTCCCCTGGTGCCCGCAGATTGGGTGGATTTTCTTCTTTCTCTGGTAAGTTGCACAAATTTTTCCATCTGTGATTGGTTTCTGGAGGTCCCCAACCCTGTCAGAGAAGGGGGGTGAGGAGAGACAGGGCTCCTCTATGCTTCTTCTCTGTCTAGTCTTCTGATGTCCAGAAAGGTGCCAACCCAAGCCTAAGGGCTTAATAGGTGCTGGGCACAGCTGGCCTCACCCCATTATAGTGTAACGGGGGTAATACAAGGCCATTAATGTTATACCTGGGCTTCTAGCTGGCTGAGGCAGGTAGCACAGACATCCAGACACCTCGGGCCTGATTCACGAATATCCCAAGAATGCCACAAGCTCCAGGTACACCAGACATATGGTGCATGGGATTTGTGGCATTCCTGACTGGAACTCGGAAATCTCAATTGCATATGCCAATTGCCACAAGTTAGACCATTTTTTTCCAGTCTAGCTTGGACACTCTTGGGCACCCCTTTTATGGGGTATGCAGATTTTATTTCTTTTGCATTGTATAAAGTTTAAATGTGAACATAACGGAAGTTGTAAGCCACGTTTGTTCACAATCTGCTGTTTTGCCTCTCTGCTTCCCCTCGCTCTTTATCTGAAACTCTCTGTCTCTCTCTCTGTCTCGCTCTTTCTCTCCCTGTCCCTACCACCTGCAAATTGCCCTGTCTTACACCTCCTGCTGTTTCACTGTCTCCCTAGCCTGTCTGCCCACGCCGATCACTTAACAGACCAACAGCTCTCTTCTGATAGACCCACGCCCCTCGATTTAGAGTGAAGTAATAACAGCACTTTCCTGCTTGTTTTTTTCAGTGGGAAACCCGACCGCAGGTTCCCCCTCCACCGGAGGACTTCCCTGGGCTACTGAGCGGTGCGGCCGGCCCTGAAACAGCCGCCACCCGCGCTCCCAAGAACTGCCTACTCAGCTCAGCAGGTACGGTGCTCTCTCAGCCAACCGGAATCGAGCACTTTTCCCTGAGTCTCCCCCGATTGGCTGGTCTCTGTTTCGACTCTATCTTTGTATTCTAGGCGTCTTCTGCCACTGTGAAACTCCATTTACAGTGCCTGTGTGGTGCAACCTCTGTTTAAAAAAGCTGTAATTTCTTTTGCATTTGTAAAGTTTAAATGTGAGCATAACTGAATGTATATTTCTTGAACTTGTAGCCATGTTTGATCACAATCTCCTGTTTTGCCTCTCTGCTTCCCTCACTCTCTATCTGAAACTCTCTCTCTCTCTCTCTCTCTTTCTCCCTGTTCCTGCCACCTGCAAATTGCCCTGTCTTCCACCTCCTGCTGTTTCACTGTCTCCCTTGCCTGTCTGCCCATGCCCATCGCTTAACAGAACAACAGCTCTCTTCTGAGAGACCCACACCCCTCGATTTAGAGTGAAGTAATAACAGCACTTTACTGCTTGTTTTTTCAGTGGGAAACCCAGCCACGGGTTCCCCCTCCACCGGAGGACTTCCCTGGACTCCTGAGCAGTGCAGCCGGCCCTGAAACAGACGCCGCCCGTGCTCCCAAGAACTGCCAACTCAGCTCAGCTGTGTCGGCTCCCCACCCGCCCCCCACCTCAGCCACCCTGGGCAGGCTGTTGTTTATGTAGGTCTCAGAAGACTAAGTGTCTACTCTCCCATTGGATGCTTGTAAGAACCAACCACTAGGGGTTTCTGTGCCTGCTAACCCACTGTATTCTACCTGGTAGGTAACACTGGCAGAGTTTAGGGACTGCAGCTAAGAAATGGATAAATATATAATAGTACTACTACTTATAACCACCTTGACATTTTTACACCCGTCCCTGACTGCTGTACCCCCTACTAACCCAGCAGACCCTCCTATCCAAGCTCTCCCACATGACTATGTTTTCTCAAACCTCCTCGTACTGCCCCCATTTCAATGCGATTCCACTCCCCTCCTGCTAAATAGGATCTCAGACTTCATAGCCTGCTGTAAACTTGCAAGATGCCCCTTGTGGCTTCTAACCTTCTCCTCTTTCATCCATCACAAATTATGGTATCTTCTCATCTTGGCTATTCTGCTGTCCGGGGATGTGCTATTGAACCCTGGCCAGGCTCTACAAGCTCAGTGCCCACCACCAGAGGTCTCTTCATAGCTCACCATAACATTAGAAGTCTTGAGCATAACGTTGCTGAATTAGAAACCTGGACTGCCCTCCACGAACCTGATATAATTTGCTTAACTGAAACTTGGCTCAAACCCATTGTCCAGGATTCTTGCCACCAAATACCCTCCTATAATCTACTGAGGAACGACAGAGGTATAAGTAATAGAGGTGGAGGCATGGCTATTTATTTCAAAAACCACCTAAACCTTGCTGCTACACACGCCTCATCCCAAGGCCATTGTGAGGTGCAGCATGCAATTCTCTCACTGGGGGCAAAGAAATTGCATATTGTCTGTGTGTATAACCCACCGAAAAACGGCATAAAGGGTCTGGATGATCTGCTTGATCAAACATCGCTATTAGCTGGTAGAAATGAAGTGCTTATACTTGGGGACCTAAATATTAACTGGCTTGGCAATACCCATGCTATGTCACTCTCAAAGATCCAAAGCTACAACCTACACCAGTTGATCACTGAGCCTACCAGGTTAGTCCCAAACTCAAATAGTAGCACCCTGCTGGATTGGATTTTGACAAATCATCCTGAAAACATTCTCAACTCTGGCACCTTAGCTGATGCTATTACTGACCACTCCCCAACTTTCTGCATATGGGGCAAAGTTGTCCCAACTCCGACTAAGCCCCATCTTATCACCTTCCGTGATTATGCAAGCCTTGAGCCCCAATCCTTTCTACAGCACGTCTCCTGCATTGACTGGACTGATTTGTATAAGGCTACTGATGTTCAATCTGTCCTAAATATCTTCCTAAACAACTTTCTAGACAAATAAGACCACCATTGTCATCTGGTTAGACGGTGAGTCAAGCTGAGGAAAACCCGATGGTTAAAGACCGATCTCCTTACCAAGTTAAAGAGGAGGGATAAGAGTTGGCACTGGTTCAAAACCTCCAGCCTGAAAAGTGACTATAACCTCTACAGAGCTCAGAGGAATACCTGTAAAAAAGACATCAAGCATGCAAAAAGCTCTTACTGCAAAGAATTGCTAACAAACTGTTATGGTGACTCGAGAAAATTCTGGTGCCATATCAAGTCTTTTCTGGATTCTCACCAGCTCTCGGCACCTAGTGACATGATTCTTGAAGGCATAAATTGTAACAACCCTGAGACCATTGCAGACTTTGTTGATCACAAATTCTCTGACCTCTCACTTCTTACCTCCTCCCTCCCAGTGTTGCAACTTCTGAATATTTCTCCAAATAGGTCAGTCCCCTTCTTATATTTCAGGTCAATTACATTTAAAGAAGTCTTTACCCACCTACAGAAAGTCTTGGAGACTATGGTTACTGGCTTGGACACCTTGGAACCCAGACTATTAAAACTGTCGGCACCTTTTATAGCTGCACCACTAGCAAGGATCTTCACTCTCTCCCTTAGTCAAAGTCAAGTACCTGATATCTGGAAGTCTGCAAGGGTCACCCCTGTTTTCAAAAAAGGAGATCCCAAAGACCCCGAAAACTATAGACCCATTGCCATCCTACCTGTCCTTGGAAAGATTCTCGAAAAGCTTGTAGCAAGCCAAACTATTGAATTCTTACAGAAATATGACATTCTAACTGCGGCACAGCATGGATTCCACAAAGGTCACAGCACAACTACTGCCCTCCTCAAACTCACGTCCGACACCCTATCTGCTATGGATGCTGGTCTTCTCACAGGGGCAGTCTTCATTGACATGACAAAGGCCTTCGGCCTGGTTGACCACCCTATCCTCCTTGCTACCCTGCATTCACTAAACTTTGCACCTAATGTTGTAAATTGGTTTGACAGCTACCTATCAAACAGGACTCAAATGGTCAAATACAACTCTGCCTTCTCATGCAAGACTGGACTAAATCTTGGGGTGCCCCAAGGCTCCATCCTCAGCCCACTCCTTTTCTTCATCTTTATCAAAGGCATCACATCTACCCTATTGGAGACTTCCTCACTTCTGTATGCTGATGATATAGTACTCTACAGTGCCAAAGACATACATGTCATAAATCAGCGACTCTCGACCGACTTTCAAAGTACACAGTCATGGTTGGCAAACCACAGGGTGCTGTTAAATGACTCAAAGACCAAAGTTATGCTTTTTGGAACAAACCCTAAAATCAAGCACTCCCAAAGTAATCTCAGAGTCAGGGCCTTGGATGGCTCCACCATAGGATCCATGACTTCTTTTAAATACCTTGGTGTTACTCTCGACCAATCACTAAACCTTGATCACCATATACAAGATGCTTGCAAGACAGTAAACACAAAACTGGGCATTGCCTACCACACCAGCTATGTGTTAACCCCCTCCGCCAGGCTAGCAATAGCACGAGGTATTTTACTCCCCTCGCTTACCTATGGTGTTGCCACCTATACTGCTGCGGCCAAATCTAGTCTATACAAGTGGGACATCACCTACAACAGCATCTGTCACTATGCCTCCTCTTCCCACCGACTTAAACAGCACTGTCTTCTCTACTCGGACCTGGGCTGGCTACCTCCAAAGGAGACTAGGCTCTACTCTCTCGGCACTACCATAAATAGGATCATATCTTCACAAACTCCTACATCACTTGCTGGGTAGTTTGTCAGACAGTTCTCCCACTATGGATTGTGCTTGGTGGACAAATCCCTTGTCTGTATCCCTAGGTACAGTTCCTCCAAGGGTGCAAGTGCTTTTGCTGTTCTAGCTCCACAATATTGGAACTCCATCCCCCTAACTGTGCGCCTTGCTCCCTCTCACAAGGCCTTTAAGACTGAGCTCTGCAAGTATTTAGTCTCAACAAATGTTTGCTCCTGCTTCAAACCGCCTTAGCCCCCCCCAACACCAGCAATGTCCTGCACTTACACTCAGCTCTTTTCTCTAATTCCTTTTCTCTCTCTGACTCTATCTACACTCTTCATGGCATTAACTATTATTAAGGTTTACTGCTGTAATGTTTGATGAAGTTTACCCATCTCTCTTGACCTACTTGTTCTATTTGATATTTACTTCCTAAAAGATGTTCCTCTAAACATTGTCATACCTTATTGTTTTTTTGTACTGTATCCTCCCAGGTCGTGCCTGAAAATAGTCATGACCATGGCTAGTGCACCTACCCGGTAAACAAAAACTAAATAAAAATAAATAAATGGGGCTTGTGCCAAATATTTGGTGCAGGCTGCCATAAATTGTGTGAACTGTCATAAATGCACCTGATCTTCTTGAATTGGGCGTAGTGTCCATCAGAATGGTCGGCTTAGCTGTGCCACCACACAGGTCTTATGCAGGGGCTTGATGCAAACCCTGTGTCTTCCTTCTTGAATCTGACCCCTTTATTCCTAGCCAAAGCCCAGTAAAATGTTCCTCTTCCTGCAGCCAGTGCAGGCTGGAGCACACAGAAGGCTTTAATCTGTACCTAAGCGAGCCTATATGAAATGGATTAAGACAATAGAAGTGGCGGGCACATACACGCTAACAACTCTATGAACTACACAAAGCTGTCTATACAGAACCAATTACTTTAACACCATTTCACTCTAGAACACTTTAACCAGCTTAAGTGCCTTAGGGCTGGGATGGCACCCAGTCACCTTCTTCACTTTCACAAGGTCTTCAACCTCTTCTGCTCTTATTCCTCTGTCTTTCCAGGGACATAGTGGTAATACCCAGTTCCATCTGAAAGAGAACAGGTGAGAACAAACACACAACACTGCTATAAATTCCCAAACATATTGTTACTATATTTATTTAAAAAAAAAGCAGTAACAGATTACGCTAAATAGCAATCATGGAAGTCAACACTTTCACAGACTGTGAAGGCAAGCCCCACCTCTTGATGAGGTGTGTCTCCTGGAAAAGATCTGAAATGAAAATGAAGTCATTCATATTGACATAGAAGTGCCCTCTGCTGCATAGTTTTTCACTGGTTAAGCCGTAGCTCCCTGGAGCCAAGGTCACTAACCACTCTCATCGTGCAGTGGCTTTATCTCTTTCCCCCATATTGTAGGGGAAGGCACATGACTTAACTAAACACAACCAGTGCTAATGAATTAATGGTGCTCCTTGGTGAGATTCAATGCCTCCTCTGACTTTTTTTTGAATCTGCACATTTCATTGACTCACCTCTTACACACAATGCTGGGGAGGAGTTTTTGGACATGCTCCCCATTTGCGCTGATGGTCCAAATGTAATAGCCAGTCTGTTGGCCATCTAAATCTGTTTGGAGGACCTCATGCATCCTGATACTCCTGCCCATGTCTCAGTTGGACATTGCTTTTGTCAGTTCTGTCAGTCTCTTCCTTATTTTGCTTATAATATTCATGGTGCCTTTTTGCCAGTGACTTCTTGGCATCCAGGAGCAGGATTCTCTTGAGTGGAACATTGACTGTTTCCCACAACCATCCTGGCATGAATAGAAAACAGTGACCATAGCACTATTTTACCCAGCATTTAATTGCATGTTCTGCTGCGCAGATTTTTCCTTTTCCTTACCTCACTTCTTCTGGGTGGCAACCGGGGTCCACACCACTTTTGCGTCATTGCATTGTTGATCGTCTTTTGCGTCTGACTTCAGGGCATCAGCCTGAGCCTCTGCTGTCTTTAGCTCTGGGGCCTCTGGTGCATTGTCAGGTGTCGCGGGAGGGGACTTGGAGACTCCTGGGGTACACTACATACATGCTAGTTTGGCTTCATCCTGCATCACTTTTCCATTCACAAAATGTGAATCAGTTTCTTCCTTCTCCTCTGGCATCACAGTGCTTCCACTGATCTTCTGGGGATCAGGTAGGGTTGGCTGAGGAGTGAACTGTCTGCATGTTACAAGAGTCAGCAACCACATCAAGTGATGGGACTTAAAAAAATCAGAAGGAATCATCAGGCCTGCTGAGCAGTTGTGCCACTCTGGACTGCCAGTCAGACTCACTTCTGACCACAGTCCCACCTCACTAAGTGGACTGCCAGATTCCACATCCACCACAGAGTCAGCGAAGGAGAAAGATTGCAGCCACAACCAGGGCCTCACCAGAGTTCTGGCTGAATAGTTCAGCTTCATCCCCTGCATCCCAGTAGTCACATGAGCCCTCAGCGTGCCAGCTAGGTGGGCACCTCTTCTGCAGGTCGGGCCTTCTTCTGTGGCCTTCACTACTTCCAGCAAGCTCTTAGCTAAGGCCTCTTCCCCCATGGGGAATGGTAGATGGTGGTGAAGGGAAGCATCTGCCTTGCTCCAGTTCCACTCTCCTTCTTCCTCTGTTGGCCACAAACCATGGGAGTACCTGTTGGGATCTGGGAGTGTGGCTATCCCAAGCTCAAGGCTGGCATTGTCATAGCAGGCCTCATGTAGTTTTACAGTCAATATCCAGTCAGCGTGATGGAAGCATCATAATGCCTGGGAGGGGGTGATGTGGTTATAGGTGATCCTCCACGCTGGCATGTGGATATTCCAGTAGTTTCTTTAGGTCCTGGCCCTTCCTTTGGAATCTCAGAGCTCGCATCTGCTGGTAACACAGCCACTCCTTGAGTTGTGGCCCAAGACCAGAATTTCTTGGGTCCTGCAGGTAGTCTCGGCTTCCTAACATGCTTGTTTTTACTATTTTCAATCACAAGAGTATAGTCTGCACATTTGTAGAATACAAACCAATGGAAGAGAGACAGAAATAAGTGCCGTAGCTTGGATGTTAACCTAGGCTGCCCAGAATACTGTTCCAGTTGTGCTACCAGCTGCGTTACCAAGGCAACTGGAAACAGTGACGACCCAAAGCACCTTACTCTTTCTCTAATGCACAACTTGGTGCTGCACAGATAATTACATTTTCAGTAACAAGGGTACAATGTACACATTTATGTAATCCAAAAAAACAGAAGAGAGAAAAAAAGTGCCTTAGTTGGGACTTGAACCCAGGCTGCCCAGAATACCATTCTTGTTCTGCTACCAAGGCAACTGGAGATAGAGACATCCCAAGGCACCTTACTCCTTCTCTAATGCATTGTCAGTCACAAGGGTGAGGTGTGTACATTTGTGGAACCCAAACAAACAGAAGAGAGAAAGATGCAGGTGCCTTAGCTGGAACTTGAACCCAGGCCACCCAGAATACCATTCTGGCTGCACTACCAGCTGTGCCACCAAGGCAACTGGAAACTGGGATGTCCCAAGGCACCTTACTCTTTCTCCAGTGCTCAACCTGGTGCTGCACATATAATTACATTTTCAAACACAGGGCTGCGGTGTGCACATTTGTAGAACTCAAACAAACAGAAGAAAGAAAGAAATACTGTAAGTGCCTTGGCTGGGACTTGAAACTCAGGCCGCCCTGTAAAACTGTTTTCACTTGTACTACCAGCTGCACTACCAAGGCAACTGGAAACCTGGATGTCCCGAGGCACCTTACACTTTGTCTAATGCACAACCTGGTGCTGCACAGATAATTACATTTTCAGTCACAAGGGTGTGGTGTGCACATTTTTGGAACCCAAACAGACAGAAAGGAAAATAAATAATTGCCTTACCTGGTATTTGAACCCAGCCCACCTAGTATACCATGCTGGTTATGCTACCACCTGTGCCACCAAGGCAACTGGAAACTGGGATGTCCCAAGACAACTTACTCTTTCTCTAATGCACAACCTGGTACTGCACAGATCACTACATTTTCAGTCACAAGGGTGCGGTGTGCACATTTATGGAACCCAAGCAAACAGACAAGAGAAAGGAATGAGTGCCTTAGCTGGGACTTTAACCCAGGCCACCCAGAATACCATTCTGGTTGCACTACCACCTGTGCCAGTAAGGCAACTGGAAACTGGGATGTCCTGAGGCACCTTACCTTTTCTCTAATGTACCAGGCGACCTGGTTTGATGTCCCAGCTAAGGCACACTGCACCCTTGTGATTGAAAATGTATTGTCTGTGCAGCACCAGGTTGTGCATTAGAGAAAGAGTAAGGTGCCTCAGGACATTCCAGTTGCCTTGGTGGTACAGCTGGTAGCACAAGCAGAACAATATTCCAGGTGGCCTGGGTTTAAGACCCAGCTAAGGCACTTCTGTCTTCTGTTTGTTTCTGTTCTGACTATAACAGTACTTTTAAAGTTCAGTTCAACAGTCTTGACATCGTTTGTGCACATCAGGTTCTTGATGCAAGTACTTTAAATTTTACTTTTACTTTGCCTACTACAGTCCTGCCTAGCTTCCCAAGAACTTTAAGAGGTACCTGTGATGAACTTGTAACCCCTAGGCGGCGCTATTCCTTGGGTTACTACCCCTGCCTACTACCTGACATATAGGTTGAGGGGCCTGGGTTCCCAAGATTACTTTAAACTGGTTCTTTTCAAAGATAGTACAAGTGACACGGTGTCTCCACCTAGAGTTTAGCTTTAAGTGGGCTAGCATTTACCTGGTACAACCCCCCTGGGATATCATACCATCCACTATGACCATTTGCCACTCCAGCACAGAACCCAATAAACGTTTCCCCACATTTAGACATTTTTACCATTTAATGACTCTCTCTAATAATATGCTCATGAGGCAGGATCTGCAAGAACAACAAGAGTCTATGCAGTACTATTATTATTTACACTATTTACATTAGAATTGGATATTTGTGGGTGCTGGTGAAAACCCTCCAGCTGGGTAGGTACACTGTTTTTAAAATCAGAAAGCAATCAACATTATACCAGCACTGATGACCAGAGCCCTGGCTATCTAAGTTGCATAGAATCAGATGACACACAGTATTATTTCCCACAATTGGTACCAGTTGCCCAGTTTTATATTGAAACCCAGCAATCCCAATATTTAAACCTGGGTACCCAGTACTCTAAAGTTCTTGCACGTTGCAGGCCTGGAAGACATTGCAGCTGTATGTTGGCTAGCTTGATTAACAAGAAACAAGCTAGGCTTTCAGATATTGGATACTTGAACTATTTACAGTTCCTAGTAGTATGCAGGGATTGCCTTGCATGTTGCAGTCGAAAACACTGGTAGGTGTAACCAGCTGGTTACACTGGGTTGAGCCCAATTAAAATTTCTGAACATTCATCACATCTATAGAAGGGGTAGCACCTTTAACCAGGGGCCAGGTTGGGCTGCCTGATCCATTTACACATCAACACAGTTATTTCCAAGATAAAGTAGTCAAATCCGATAGAGTTGAGGTCTCAGTCCCATTTGTGGCACATGGCTGTAGATTGCAGCTCCACTGGACATCTTGACCAAACAATACAGCAAATGCTGGTCCTCCCAGACAAAGTTAGGATGAGCCCCGGTTCTGAGTGCTCCCCTTCCAGTCCTGTAGGCTCCGTAGCAGATAGACACATATCAGCACATTTACACTAGGGCTATGCGAAGACCTTTTTTCGAATATTCGGTATTCGGTTGCCAAATATTCGTTATTCGGCCAAATATTCGTATTCGGCACAGCCCTAAATAAAAAAAAAGCAAATGTCCTCCCCAGCCCCCCCAAAAAACAGTACTGTCTTCTCCCCCACCCTCTAGCAGCCACCAAATCCCACACTCCTGACCATCCAGCACCTGCAATTTAATTTGTCTTTAGAAAAATGGAGACGGAGCATGGAGGATTATTCTTTTAGTTCTTCTCGAGGTCTGACCTGTCACTGAATTTATAAAATAGGGGCCAGCTGTGGAGGTGGGTGGGCTGTGCCGGTCCCCATTTAAAGTTTTTTTCTGATAAAAATTGCCAAATTGCAGGTGCTGGGTGGGCAGGAGGGTGGGATTTGGTGACTGTTAGAGGGTGCGGGGGGGGGGGACTGTACTTTTTTCTTGGGGGCTGAGGAAGAGATCTTTATTTTTTAGTAGTGACAATGCTGAATACGAATACCACCTGAATAGTTCTCTGTTCGGAAAGGGCTTCTGAATATTCGGAAGCCTTGATATTTGTGGTATTCGGAACTTAATATTCGGCCCCTGCACAGCCCTAATTTATACATGTTAGCTGGATGCACATGGGTCCCTTAGAGCAGTTAGGTCCACCTGTGCTGGGCAAGATTTGGTGCAGCAGATGCACGGTGCAGACCAAATGAACAATGTAAATCAGCAACAGTCTCGAACGGGTCTACCCACATGGTGCTAAGGTTAGGCTCTGCAGGGTGCAGATCAATGAACAAGATAAATCAGCACAGTCTCTAGGGCATGGGCAGCCCCAGTAAGCAATTCTCTTTCTTTCTTGCATCGGGGTTACAAGAGTACTCACTCAGGCTCCTCACGGTAGGATCTCCGCAATGAAGGCTCCTGATGTCTTCAGTTCTCTCACAACTGAGGCAGGATCAGCTTGCTCACAGCTGGCTTGATGTCGAGTTGCAGGTCCACGTCTTTCCCCAGTGTGGCAGGGAGGGCTAGCACCTGGAGGACATTCTGGCAACCCCCAGGCTAGCAGGTTCTGCATAAAACTAAATTACTATAACTTTACTGCAAAGAGGTCACTAACCCCCTCCTGGATGGAGGGGCCTACATTGGATCACCAGGCTCAGTGGCATAGCTGGGGGCCTGAGCGCCCACCCCTGTGGTGGGCTCCCGCTGAATCTCTCTCGATCTCACCCAGCTAGAAACACAGTCTTTTATGGGGCTCTCCTGAGGCTCCTGATTGGCTGAAGCTATTGGTTGCTTGGCCTCTGAATGGCTGGAGGGTCTGTCAATCAAGAAAATTAATTATGCATGAACCTCACTCGATGCAGTTGGTTTACTGTTTTGGCACCTGAAATTAAGTCCCTACAACCTCCCATGAGCACTTGACTAATTTCCCATGAGCTTTGGCTAATGTTCCACAAGTTTTGGCCTTATATTCTAGCTTTCCGATTGGCTGTGGCTGCTTAGACATGGCTGCTGAACACACAGTCCCTTAAGCAGAATTTATACAGTCCCAAATAAAGTCCTGGTGCAACCAGAATAATTATTGTATTTGCCCAAATGCAACACAGTTCAATAGCCACTACTGTGTTCTTTAAATCACTGCCCAGGACAAGTAATTTGCTCAGTCCATTTGCTCATCGCTGCTGCTAATATTTTAGCTCCTTTTGCAGCAGGCAGGCTGTTTCTATCTGAGTCTCAATATTATACTGGTGCAGCCAGGAGCAGAGCATTTATTTATTTAAACACCCCCCCCAACAGACATTTGTCCCCAAAACATACAGCAGGTACTTTTATTTATTTTACTTTACTTTACCTTTTGTTGGCTGCGGTCAAAAACACAACTTTCCTGAGGGCAGAAACACCCTCATGCATATGAATGCGATCGGGCAGGGCTCTGGGCTCATTAATATTCATGAGCCCTGATCGTTACTGCCACGTGGATCTTTGAAATTATTTAGAGAAACTGGTTCTACCAGCCCTCCCTGTGGTCACTGGGTCCCACTGAGCTAATGGGGACACAGGGACTGCCAAAACTCTCTCCTGCATGACCACAAGGTAAACAGTTGAGAGATCAAAAGTGCTGCCGGTGCCTACCCAATTCCTGCTGCACTGGAGTGCATTGGCTAAGTGGATGATTGCAGTTTTACTTTTTTGGACCCCCACAGGGCTAAATTTATACTGGGACTGTTTCTCTGGGGCACCAGGGGCTCAGGAGGACTTGGGCCAGAACGGGGGACCAGAAAAAAAATGCAGGCATTTCTGGATGCACCAGAAGAGTGGAGAGCAGAACGGGAGCTACACGCTAAGGTAAGCCCCCAAAATTGATAGGGGAGTTACACTCTCCCTTGGCAACGAATCTTGGCATCTGTGCCAAGGGTGTTCCAAGCCTGGCACACTTAAGTAACATCTAAGCAGTTTGCTAAAACATCAAACATTTGAAACATTTTTACAGTTCACCTAGGCAGGTAGTTCCAAACATCCTTGTCTAGAAAAATGTGTGCTATACTAAGCAGCAAAAATATTTTCTCAAACAGTAGTGAGCATTAATCAGCTGCTGCATACCTGGGGACCCTTAAAGTACAACATTTTAAACTGAGCCAGCAGTAACCAAGCCTACAGCAAGATTTGGTACCAAAACACATTTTTAATAGCTGGACGTTGGCAGCCATTTTAAGGGTCCCAATACTTAGGAGCTGGGGGGTCCATGCTGGGGCTGACATGACGTAACAGAAGATCCCAGCGGTGCCTCAAAGATGTATCCCCTAGGCGGCGCTATCCCCAAGGTTACTACCCCTGCCTGTATTTCTACGCACAGGTTGAGGGGCCTGGAGTCAGTATTTAGGTGCCTCCACCCAGGGTAAAAGTATTGGGGTTGTCTGTCTAGCCTGTTATTGCCCTCTGGGAGGCTACAACCACCCACCAACCCTCCTAGTGGCTTGGAACACTTAACAGTAGTTAACACACAGTCAGTAAATAGTAGTAATAATATGCACACACCCTTCACACTTACCACCAGCGTTGGACCTTCAGCAATATCCCTGGGACCCCCAGTAAAACAAAGTTAGCAAAACAACTGCACACTTTCAGTACTGTAACCCAACTAATAATATGCACATAAGCCAGGTTAAACATGAAAAAAGACAATCAGATTTATTCAGGGGGTCGTGAACAAGGAAGTGGCATGAATGTAGATAAACAATTGGTACTCTGATTCAATTCAGGTTTTTGGCATGCATGTTTAATTCCCAAATTAATACAGTAGTTCTACAACACTGGGTACCCAGGATGGAATGATGACTAGCCAGAGGCATTGCCCAGGGGTGGCCGGCATTGCAGCTGATGTTGGGGCCCTTGATGGAAAGAAAAGGCGGTTAGCATGCACAACAATGAGATTATTATTTGTAATCCTGGCCGGTTGGCCCAGTCTCGTGAAACCCAAGGATTTAGCAAAGAAATCAGATGGTACCACAGATGATTAAGTGACTTGTTTCAGGCAGCTACCCTGATTGTACTCATGCTACCAGTAGGCTGTGATGTTGCAGGTGATATGGAGACCTCGTGGTGTTCACTGATGAGCATAGGGAAGCAGGGCTGACACAACACACCTCCTTTTTATGGCCTTTCCCTCCAGGTGGCCGCAACCTGCGAGTTGTCTCTGCACAGGGGCTGGATCCCTGAAGCTGGTCTATTGCCAAGGACAGTCTCTGGTGCAGGGCAGTTGGTCTGGGCCAGATTGGCAAAGGTCCAGGCGTGATGAGCACATTGGCAAAGGTCGTTTGGTTTGCTGGTGAAACCTCCAGCTGGTGTAGCAAATCGGGTCGTGAACATGCAGGCCTCGACCCATGAGTAACATTCAGCACATTTAAATCAAACAGCATTAACTTGTCACAGTCTGGATGCAATCCAGTTGCTATTGCAGTAGATTCACTGAGCAAACCTCTCGATCCAAAATCAGTCTCACACACTAGCTGGGCTGAACGCTTCACAGGAGCAAATCTTTGGTCAAAAACGTAAGTGGTGCTTTCAAACTCTTCAATACTTTCTGCTGCAGTTTAAGTCATAAATGGGATACTTCCTACTTCTGCAATCAGGCAGTCCAATGCAGGAGAAACAGTAGCAGGGAGGCAAGTTGGGCCTCTTCCTGCCGATTTCCCTACACTCCATTCAGGGAGCCGCTGCTTGAAAGCTCGAGCAGTTCACACTTCAAGCTCCAACTCTAACTGATCCCTGTCTCTTACAGTTCTGGGCATTTCCCTTCAGTTCCAGGATTCTGGTTGACTGGGGAAGCTGTCAGTCACAAATTGGGCTCCCCTTTCGGTTCGGTTTTGATGCCAACCTAAAAACTAGTTTTTCTTCCCACGAGACACTTGAGACAGGATCCATTTTAGGTCCCCTCAGTCCCATTGGTCCAATTACTAGAAGTCCTGGACCTAACATGGTGGCTTCCATTCCAAAAGGCAAGCTGCAAGGCAAGCAGGTTAAACAAACTTCTTTAATTCAAACACAGTGATATGTTAGAGGTAGATAAGCACAGTTTTAATACAGGCTTCCTCTGCACTATTATCGACTGCAAAGTGAAGCAAATCAGAGCGGTGTCTGGCTGGTTGCAAGCTCTAAATCACTTGGACCCAGCTCAGACCATTCACTACACACATATTAGCTAGACTCTTAAAGGGACAGGTGCAGTGGCACATCATGGCACTCTTACGTAAAGAAACAGAAGCAAAACAGATACCCCTGGATCTACTACTGCTACAGGACTTTAGCTTGGCAATGTGCATGGGAGTAGCCCAGGAAGACATTAAGGTAAACCGCAAATTTGTGTGTGTGTGTGTGTGTGGGGGGGTTACAAACTTCTGGAGAGTGAGTTTGTGGGTGGAGCCTGTTGCAGGCGAAACCTTCTCCCGATGGTGAGCAGAGGTCCACGGGCATGCCTCCCTCTTCTGGGAGGAGAGGATGATGGTATGGAGCAATCCAGTGGTACCCTAAATCCTCAGATGCTGATGCTACAGCTGCAGCTGGTGGTGGTTCCTCAGGGTCCCTAGGGGGTCAGTCCAAAGTGTTGGAGGCAGATCTGCGATTCTTGTTGGGTGATGGGTAATCCTGTGTTTCTGTCACAGATGGCGATGGGTGATCTTGCAAGTCTGTTCACAGTGTCTGGTCCACTGGGGCCTTCTTCCAATGCAGCTGCTGGCTATCTGAGCTCATTGTCCTCCGTGCCTTCCATGCAGGAATGCTCTCACGTATGCGACAGGCTTGCAGGCCTTCTTCTACCCCTGCTAATGTGCATACAGGGGCAGGCTTCCAAGGCTTGAGCTCCAATCACTCGATGCCATTCTAATGAATTTGGGCACCAGCTGCTCCTCGTACAGATGGTTCACGTGCAGTCCTAATCAGCTGACAAAAATCACAACCTTGTTTTCTTTAAGTTTACCAAAACTGCTTGGGCCCATGACTGCATTGCCATGTCCGATTAGCACCAAATAAAGTTTAAAACACGCATGATAGACACTTCCAGTGATGTAAGCACCAGGTATGGATGTCTAAACTTTTGCTCTGATCCCCCCCACCAAAACAAAATAACTAAAAAGTGCAGTTCACTCAGAATCATCCCCAATTTATACAGCAGGCTGTGCTATCTATATGGGGAAACATTCCTCTGAAAATCTAACTCCAGATGCCTAGGATGTCACTGGATGGACCTCAGATGACTCTGCAAGACCTCTGAGCACACAGCTATGGCATGTGGCACTACCAGCAGCAAGGCCGCAGTCTACCGTCCTAAAAAGAAAGAGCGCTATCTGATTCTTACTGAACTCTGAGCCTTCTGTTTCAGTACATAATTGGACTTTGCCAAACTTCAGGCTGACATAGTGGAACTGCAGGAAACTACCTCTGAACATCAACTGAACTGGATGTCCATGCTGATCATACTGACTGCTTACTCCTGGAGACCCTGTGCAAAGTCCAGACCCTGACAGACAAGTGCCATGACCTAGGAGGTCATATGCAGCCAAAAAACATGCAGCTCAGTGGCATTGAGAAAAAGGCTGAGGGTACTGACTTAACTGCATTTCTGGAAGCCTTTTTTTGACAATGCCTTGACCTCCCTCGAGACTGCATTCCACATTGAGCAGGCTCACTTGATGCTGGAGTCTCCACCAACCCACAGTTAAGAGCAGCCCTGCTTAGTTGTTTTGCAGTTTATGAGTTATGCCACTAAGCAAAAAATCCTCCTGGGACTATGACAACAAAAAGAGTTGCTCTGTGAAGGTACTAGAATCTACATGGACCGTGACTACTCTGCACATGTCATGGAGCAAAGAAGATGTTATGGACTGATTTGTGCTGCTCTCAGGAAGAAACATCTCAAGTTGCAAACACCTTTTCCTGCACACCTCAAGGTCTTCTTTCTGGATCACCTCATCTTGTATTCTACCATTGATGAAGCCCTAGCTGGACTCGAGGAGAAAGGAATCAATCCAGCGAAGCCACAGATGACTGGCAACCATGGAAACAAAAGACCACAGGCCTCTCCTTTGGACTGTCATTTGTTGCAGGCTCATAAGATGCACATGGTGGCCACAAAGAAAGACATCCAGGAACTTCTGCAGTCTTTTGCAAGGGTCACACTGCCATGATGTCCCTCACACTGAAGGTACTGTGCTCCCTTTACCTGATCCCTGTGGGCACAGCAAGCACTACATGGTGTCGGTATAGTGATTCTGCCATTTTCTCTACATAAAAGCAGTAGGTAAGGCTAGGGGGATGTTAGGGTGTATTAGTAGGGATATCACAAGTCGTAAGAGGGAGGTAATAATCTCTCTTTACAAGACACTGGTTAGGCCCCATCTGGAGTACTGCGTGCAGTACTGGAGGCCACACCTTCACAAGGACATTAACCAAATTGAGGCAGTCTAGAGAAGGGCAACCAAAATGGTGCAGGGACTGCATCAGAAGACATATGAGGACAGATTAATGGAGCTCAATATGTATACCCTTGAGCAAAGGAGGGAGAGAGGTGATATGATCGAAACATTCAAACACCTTAAGGGCATTAACAAGGTGAAAGAGTCTAACATGTTTAAATATAAGAAAAATAGCAGGACAAGAGGACACAGCATGAGATTAGAGGGAGGCCGATTAAGGGGGAATGTGAGGAAATTCTTTTTCACGGAAAGAGTGGTGGATGCATGGAACGGCCTACCTCAGGAAGTGGTGGCTATGAATACAGTGCATGGCTTCAAACAGGCATGGGATAGGCACAAGGGAACAATACAGGTGAGTATGAATAGATAGGCCACTGACAGAGCAAAGGCCAATGGCACATTTTTAAGGTAGAAAAAGAAATGGGCAGACTGGATGGGCCTTGTGGTCCTTATCTGCTGTCAACCTCTATGTTTCTATGTTTCTAAAAGACTCTGTGACGTTTATGATTCCGTGCAGCATTGCTGTCTGTAATGGGGCTGCCTGACATTCAATCACTTTTGCATTCAGTTCCGCTGTCTAGTTGACTTTTCTGGTTTATTATTGTTTGGAGACCTACTTAATGTGAAACTAGCTCACCCGCTTCACTGTGCTGGACTGAGGGTGGGTACTATGAACAAGCAACAGGTGATTCTTTATGCTGTTCAGTATTAGATGTAGGCTGATTTACCTATTCTGTGATGTCTGTAAGATCCTGTAGATACCTTCTGTTTCCTGTGGGGCCTATGTACGAATGTGCAGAGTGCCTGCACACCACGGATCCGCGGTGTGTAGCCACTGCGCACTGATAGCACCCCTCACACAGGATGCAAGAAATAGGGTGCACAGCCCCTGGCGCACCTGATCCCTGACAGTGCAAACAGCAGTGCGCTGGGGTGGGCGGGTATGCGTACAACACTATGCGCCATCTACAGATGCACATAGTATTCCACGGGGGTGGGCTTATGACGGCCTAGGGGGACCCTGCCATAACCATGATATGCAGCCTGGCCCATGCACTCTGTAAAAGGTTGTAGGACTCCAGAAGCTCTCTTTTAGTCTGTTGCAACAGCAAAGCTAAATCTTTCTTTCCTAAAATTCTTTTCTGTATTCCCATCTACAGGTAGGCCACCTGCCTGATGTTCTTGCTGTCCCTTTACTTTGAATTTCTTTATTCTAGCCTCTAAGAGCTCCGAAAACCCTGTGAAAAGTTCTCCGATAAAAGTCCCCCTTCATGACGATGCGCACACTTGCCTACATGAACGTACGCACAAAGAGCTTCACGATTGTGCGAACGGTGTGTTAGCGAGTCCGTGGGTGTTTTCAAAAGAAAAGTCTAGGTTTATTATTTAAATGAAAACCCCCTGAAAAGCCTGGATAGATTTTTGGAATGCATGTTTTTTTTAGCTACTGTCATGCATGACTAATCCTATTTGGGTCTGTTAAAAACACAAAAGATGATTATCTGAGTCCTACACGGTTTAGTGCTGGTTCAAATTGTAGAAAAAAGAGAGAAACAAAATATTGTTTTAGGTCAGGGCGATGAAGGAGCCCATTAATAACCTGCTGCTAAAAAGGATTTGGGTCAAACATAGGAGGAAGCAGGAGAAACAAAATGCTGTTTGTTGCTCTAGCGGGCGGTTTGTAGCAGAGCTGTTTAGCGCTGCAGCCCTGTACAAACCTCTTGTTTTAGGGAAACCGGATGTTTGAATACTCGTAGGCAGCAGAAGAAAAAGAAGAAAACAAGCACAGGGATATTATGCTTTGCATTAATTCAGTTCTAAGTAAAGTTTAAAACATATTCCCTGGTTTACCTGTGCAATGTTATGCTTCATTTTGATGGAAAATAAGTTGGCGCACTTTCTCATGTTCACAAGACCCCCCTCAGCCTCTGCCTCATTCACTATAGAGCCGGCCGGCCCAATCTCCAATAATTATATAGACAGAGGACTTGAGGGAGGAGTCTGTAAGATGTAGAAACCGCTTAGAATATTATTATTTCTGGATAGCTACAATTAAACATGTTTCTGAACCCACAAATGGGTGTGTTTGAGGTAGGCAAGAGGGTATTAAGAGGGTATTACAACATATTAATATATGGGAAATGTAATCTTGAAAATAAAAGAAAGGCGGAGCTTAACCTCCTCACCTGATCTCTTAGTGCTATAAATAAAGAGCTGATACTGATTGTAGGCAGTTCGCTGTAGGGCTCAGCAGGGAGCTGACCCTATCAAACCCTAGTACTTCCTAGTGGTGTTTCATTAGTTTATTACTTAAGCTTTTTATGGAGAATTATCCTCTTTTTATTTCTTTGTCGAAAAAATTAATTTTCCTTTCTGTTATTAAGTTTACTGAATAAGGCTGATTTCATGTGGTTCTGAAACTTGGTGTCTGAGTCTGAATCCCACAAACCTCTTACACACTCACAGAGCCCCTTGCAGCCATGTGGCATCCCCAAGTGACACTGGCAACATGTGTGCTGAACCTCCCCCCACCAGCATGTCTGCTGCATCCCGTGGGTATGCCCAGCAGCCACCTCCCACACACATGTCGTCCCCTTCCTAGTGTTGGGCTAGAATTTCCCCTGCAGCACCAACAACACCCCTATCCCACCTCCATACCTGCATGCTGGTGCCGCAGCGATTGCCGATGAGTGGCACAACCTTTCACACACCTCCTTGACCACCCGACATACAACCGATGCCAGGAATGTGCCACCTAGAAATAGGCTGCACACTCCCTGCATCAGTTGTGTGGCTGTGGAGGTGTGTGGAGGGCTGTGCCGCTTGTTGGCAATTCCCATGGCACCGGCATGCAGGTACAGGGGTGGGGGTATTGTTGGTGCCACAGGGGGGGTTCCCTGTCCACCAATGACTGTGCCGAGGTACTGGGGCCGGGTATGTGTGGGCGGGCATCATTGGGTGTCAGGGGTTGGGGAACCACTGACCACCGATGTTAGTGCTGAGGTTCCAGGTCGGGATCAGGAGGGAGGGGTATGGCATGAGGTCAGTAGTCAGGGCGGTCACGGGCATTGGGGGGGTCACTGCTGGTGATAGAGTCCTGTTAGTGTGTGTGTTGGAGGGAGGTTGCATCTGGCACTTGGGGTTGGGGCACAGCTGCGTGTGTGGTGGGGTCCCTGTCTGGTGGGAGGGCTGTGTTGCTGCTGAACGGGGACACCAGGCCACGGGGTGGGTTTTGTGCGGGGGGGCACTGCTGGACAGAGTGGCACAGCCACATGGGTCTGGTGCCTGCAGGTGCTATTCACACACCTGGACCCGCGCCGCCACACCCAAGGGTCCACTCCTGGACCCGATACAGGCATCCGATTGGATGCCCACCTGGGTCCCCTGGTCTGCCCCCTGCTGCCCTGTGCAGGCCTGTGTGCCAGGGGCAGAGCCGTGGACAGGTGATGGCCATTTGTGAATACTGGCCAGTGCGCACCTGTTCGTGGGTGCGGAGCTACGCAGGTAGGGTATGTTCTTCCAGTGCGTAATTCCCGCCTGTTTGTGCATAGGCCCCTATGTAACCCCCCTGCAAATGGGGGTTCCCAAAAGACTTCCAGGAGCTTGCTTGAATGCTCCAAGCCTGAATGGTGTTTGGCGTTTAAGCCATTTATCAGTGAGTGTTTTTAGAGCCTCTGGTACTGTCTCTTAAGAGCTGTCTGCTTGCAGACATAATTAGTTTGTATGGGGGACTGTGTGCTTCTCTGTTTGAGTACCACTCGAGCTGCTGCCAATTACTCCATTTTTGCAGTCACTAGAGTGCAAAGGAACCTATCTGAAAGATGTAACTGTTTGCCAGAAATCATTTAGAGTAATAATGAAATTACAGTTTGTCTAACCTGCTTTCTTTGCAGTCAGAACTGTGTCTGCCTAGTTCCCCATTCTGGTTTTGAACTGCTGAACTGGACCAATCAGTGTGGGGTAAGCTAGCTCTAAAATGGTGCCTTGGACGAATCAGAACTTGGACTCATAATCTGAGCCAGCCACAAGAGGATTGTATGGGCAGTGACTCTGGGAGATGTAGTTTAGACTTGGCGCCTTTTGGACCAACAGCAGCAGTCTATTGTGAGTGACAGCCAATCCAGTCAAGAACTGGGAGGAACTCAAAGGAAGTGCCCGGTTTTGTCTGTTGGAGTTTCAGTTTAGATCTGGCAGTGAAGGGAAAGAAACCCTGTGCTCCTTCAGTGACAGTTTCAGTCAAAAACGTGTAAGGCCCAGAGTTCCGGTCTGCAGCTTGTGTAACTGCTTTTAGGACTGAACTTTCCCGTGAAAAGAATCAAAGGATCTCTGAAGAGTAGAAACCAGGCTCACCCTGTAGAAGACTGGAGAAATTGTTGAATTGCACTCGGTCTGTCAGGAACTGAATCTGCTGTGTGTTCTCCCGGGTATTGTGCAGTAATTATGCGATCGGGATAGAAGCAGCCTGCCTGGTATAGTACTTTTTTTTACCATATAAATGTGTGAAGAGTCTCGTGGAGCTCAAGAGTAGCCCTGCTGACGTTGAAGGACCCTATCTTGTTTGGAGGTCGTGAGTACTAATTCAGGGTCGCCTCCCGTTGAATTGCCACATTAAATCCAAATGGAATCACTGTACTGCTGACTGTTTAAACTAATTTTTCTTTTCACTGTGTGAAAGGGCCCCTACCAGCTGCCACGGTTTGGACTAGCCACTAGGGCTTGGGTACCCAGGGACAGTAACTGGTAGGGATAGGCCTGTGCACAGAGCCATAGGTAGATAGTAAAGTGATAAGCTAATTAACCTGATTTCCCTGTCCTTGTTATATCCCCCTAAATAAATCAGAGCTGCTTGTTTCAGCAAAGTTATACTGCCTGAGGTATTTGTCTATGTTAAAGTACTGTACTGTGATTGTTGCACTGTATCTTATTTCACAGGAGGTCCCAGTGCCGGAACTAGTCCTGGGGTAAGTGTATACTGTGAAGGTAATTCTGATATATTGTGTGGGCCACTAGTGGGAAGAAAGGGGGGTTGCAGTGTCCCAGAGGGCTGTGACCAAGTAAGTTTAACTATTGCAAACCCTGACCTCTGGGTGGAGGCACCCGCCATTGGATCCAGGCCCCTCAACCTGTTAGTGGCAAATCAGGCAGGGGTAGTAGCCCCTGGGATAGCGCCATCTAGGGGTTACACCTATATTACAGTAGCGCTGATGTAGATCTCCTATGTAGCTCAGATTTGAATAGCTGTGGTAGTTCATGCATTATTTATTTATTTAAAATTTGGTGACCGGGAAAGGCACACTGAGCCGAGGCTCGTTTCCAGGTGCGACCCGGGTACTAGTAGTACAAGGTGGGAGACAGAGAGATAGAGCAAATTTCTAGTAACAGACGAATAATACAGTATTAGAAACATTAAATTTAGAGTTTGGTAGTGAGGTTTCACTTTAATTTAAAACTGCAGAGTCGAAAAAATCTTTTCATTACATTTCTAGACCATATTACCTTAATTTACAAGTGCGTGTCATAACATATTTACAGTAGTGGATTAACCGAAAAAACCTGGCGAGACTACTGAGGGTAGTGCTAGGTCTGGGTAAGGAGGGATTTGGGTGCACAGCTGCAGCAGGGAGTGGGAGGGATAAACCTGAGGAGCTGTTACAACTGTAATTTCCTATTTTGACTCTGACAGTATTATTAGTTATTAATAGCTCATTACTGACATCTTAAACATTATGATGTATGTATGCATGTCTTATATAACTTCCGTATTTGATCTTTACTCTTAGTAAGCCCTTGTGAATACCTGTGAATAATTTATTGTACCTTTTTAAAAGTTTTATAGTGAAATTTTATATGTGAATAATGCAAAACTTTTTTATGTAACTTAATCTTGTGCCATAAGGATCTCATTGGAAATTAGCTTGTTCAACTGAGTTTCAGATTCATATTATATGAATACAGTTTTTTTACTACTTAATGCTACTGCTTCTACTTCGCATTGTCTATGCTGCATGCTTGGGACTTCACCCTCCACATACAGGATATTTTATCGACTGCTGTTCCTTGTTCCACATTCTCACTATGTTGCTATTTGACTGTAAGTCTTACTGTTGCTTCATAGTACCAGACAGACGGCAGCAGTTTACCTTGTTCAGATGGACAGCTGCCTGGTTCATATCTCTCCTTTATAATATTTCCCTTTACTTATTGGTATCAATAACCATGTCGATCAATTGGTGTGGGGGGGGGGGGGCCCTCCTACCTTGGAAGCCTTTTACTCTCCCAGCTGGGTAGAGATATAGTTGAATGTGTTTATTGTTCTTATCTGCTCCAACAGTTACACTGGTTATATGTTTTGTTGTTGTTCTTGTATTGTTCTACTTGTTTGCTGCACAGTCATAATTATTGGGGAATAGTCTGAATATGGTCCTGGAACTCCCTAATCCTGCCACTTTTGGGGAGTTTACATTTAACCCCAGGTCATCTTGGGCATGGCGGGGGCAGGTTTAAGAGACTGCCCGCTGACATTTCATGGTCTCGCTGTACCTCTACTGCATCGGGACTCTTGGCTTAGTCGTATTTCCTTTTTATGGTTCCTGCTAATGGCTAATGTTAAACCTACCACAGTAAAATCATACAATGTTAATGGCTTAAACAGCCCCATAAAAAGAAGCAAGGTATTTAGTACAATTAGGAAACTCCACCCCTCATTATATTTCTCCAGGAAACTCATCTCTGTAGCAGTAAAGCACCAGACACTGGAAAAATATGGCTTTTCATACATATTAGCTTCAGTAGCCCAGTCAGTTATAGACCAATTTCTGTTTCCCCCATCCAAGGCTCTTGAGAAAATAGTCTCTGAGCAATTTGTCAAGAATCTCGAAAAATACAGTGTCCATTGTGTCCAGCAGCATGGCTTTCAGAAGCTTCACAGCACCAATACTGCGCTGTTGGAATACACCAACTACGTTCATGAGGCCTTTGACAATGGTGATTTGGTTGGTGCTATATACTGTCATTGACCTTACAAAAGCCTTCAACCTAGTCAACCATAAGCTCCTACTCAGCAAACTCCTTGACCTGGATGTCTCACAACACAATAGACTGGTTCCACAGTTATTTCACAAATCACACTCAATGTGTGAAGAGCGATAGATCCTTGTCCAACAGTAGGGGAGTATCTATTGGTGTCCCCCGGAGCTGCATGTTGGGCCCACTCCTATTTGGTCTCTTCATAAACCAGTTACCCAATGCCTGTCAGACACAGAAACATAGAATCTGATGGCAGATAAGGATTGCTTGGCCCATACAGTCTGCCCATTTCTCCCTACCTACCCTATTACCATAGACCATGCCTGATCTACAACTCTTTCTCCCTCCCACCTTCCTTTCCATTATGATTCCCTTGTACTTATCCCATGCATTATTGAACCTCACCACTGTTTTTGCCCCCACCATCTCTGCTGGAAGGCTGTTCTAGGGATCCACCACTCTTTAGTACTTCCTCACATCTCTCCTGAATCTACACCCCTCCAGCTTCATAGTATGCCCCTTTGTTCTTGAGCACCTTTTCTTCTGAAATTACTTCCGTCCTATACCTTATCTACCCTCATGAGGTATTTTAATGGTCTCTATCATATACCCTTTCCCTCCTCTGTTCAAACCAACATACAGCTCTATAGCCAACATACTTTTCTACGCTAATGATGCTGTTATCTATACCGAAAATCCTGATCTTGACAGCCTCACCACCATTCTTCAGAGTAACTTCTTGACTTTACGATGCTGTTTCTCCCACAATAAGCTTGTCCTAAATTACAAAAAAAACAAAGGCCATGCTCTTCTCAAGCCTCTCACAGAAGAGAAAAGTTCCACCCTTTGTCATCCGAAATGGCCTGGGGCAAAATGTTGAACAGGTGGAGACCTTTAAATACCTTGGAGTCGGAGTAACTCTGGACGACACCCCTATCATTTGCCCCCCATGTTGACAGCTTGGTGGCCATAGTTAACAGAAGAGTGTGTGATCAGTACTGTATCAGGAGCAGCCTCACTGTAGGTGCTAGACACGTTATAATGGCCAGCTCCATCCTGCCACTTACAGATTGTGGCCTCTGTGTTGTTGCAGAACTGCATTCTTCCAGCCTGATAACCCTGGTGGAGGGATACCTTTCCTATCTTCTTCTTTTCCCTGCTGAAACCTGCTGCACAACAGTATCTCCTTATGCTATACTTTACATTTTTCCGCCCCTGGCATAGGTTGGCCACCTACATCAGTCTTTTCTATCTCTCACAAAAACTTTTTTCCTACTACTTTTATTTCTAGTTTCTGTATATCCATTCCTCACCAAGAACTCCCCAAAATCATGCACCAGATTAAAGCTAGCTGGCAGGAATGAAATAAGGTGCATTTATGGCATTTAATGCCAAAAGATATAAAGTGTCTTTAAGTATATAAGGTGCTGGTTGAATAAAGTTCTGGTTAAAGTGCATTCAAACAACATGAAGTCTTGCTGTATTCAGACATAATGCAGTTAGCCCCAGCACTTGAACTGCCCCGGAGAGGAAAGAGTTAACTCTATGCAGACGTATAGAACGTTGAGCTCGAGCTTGGTTTTCAAACCTCTGTCTGTGGTACTTCCCAGTGTAACCGTCAGATTCTTTACTCCGCCTAACAGTGAAGTCGCTCCGGAGATTTCCTCTGCTCGGTTCGGTAAAAGTAAAGCGTTCGGTTTAAACTGTATAATTTTTTTGTTATTTTCGGATTTCCAGCCTCTGTCTACAGTATAGGTAGTGACTGTGTTTTATTCTGCGAAAAAGTTGGAAATTGTTTGTTTCTTCGGTTTCTTTCCGGTCGGTCCAGTTTGGAGCTGACCCATTCTGTTTAAATTTATTTCTGGGATTAGAGTGGTGTTCCGGTACCGATCGGTTTCAAAAGAACTGGTTTTTTTTGCCGGTTCTTTTAAAAAGCCCGTGACACGGTTTGTAACCGATCAGTTGTTGTATTACCTGGCTTGAAAGCTGCAATAGGGTAATTTGTTAGGTTGGCCATGTCTGAGAAACCCAAGAAGAAAACCGGTCCCACTGGGTTTCAACACTGTACTGAGTGTGGGGAGGCCTTTGCTAAGGCTGACTCCCACCTCATCTGTGTTTATTGTCTGGGGTTTGACCACCTCAAGTCAGACTGCCAAATCTGTAAAAACTTTGCTAAATCCACTCTAGACAAAAGACTGAGTAGACTGAAAGAAAGGGAGGCCGAGAAGTCCGTAGATCCAGATGGCCAGCCTGGTTCGGTTGCGGATGAACCTGAGGAGGTGCCTACTGACCTAGGCGATACCTCCTTGGGCAAAAGGAGAGCCGACCCCAAGGGGTCGGTTCCATCAAGCGTAAGTCTGCCAGTTCGGATCTGGTATCGCACTCTCCAACTGCGGACAAACTAGCCAAAGCAATTAGCATTGTTCAGTCGCTTAGACCGGTTCCATCCAAACCGGTACAGCTGGTTAGGCGGTCGGTTCGGTCAGATCCGTCTCCTCCAGATTATGATCCAGACGCTTATTATGAGGAGTGGGAGGGAGAGGAAGACTATCCCGAGGATGATGATGATGACCGGGGGGGTCTGGATGTGCCCATTGAACCGGACATCTCCCCAGACAGGCCCTCAGGTGTCTTTCTTCCCAGGCTCTCTGAGTCCCCCTTCACATTTTTTGTTCTACAAAAAGGTGGCAGAAACCCTGCAGCTTCCCTTGGTTGAAGCTGCAGAGGAGGATGAAGAGCCTGATTTTGTGGAAATGATGGACATCCCAGAGTCCAAAAGACTGTCTATCCCTCTTCATAAATGTTTGGGGAAACAGACACACAGAATTTTACAACCCCCTAATTCAATACCTCCTGTGGATAAGAGAATGGACAGGAGGTATTTGTTATGAGGCTCAGCTGCAGAGTTCCTTTGTAGTCATTGCAGCCATGATGGGGTAGTGCAGGCTGCATGTGACAGGGCTAACATTCCTTTGGCTTCACACCCCCCCGGATAAGGACTCCAGAAAAGTAGATGCCATGGCCAAAAAACAGTATTTGGCATCCTCTTTGGGACTCAGGCAGGCTACTTATATGGCCTACACAGCCAGGTACCAGAAATGCAGATGGGATATGGTTCTGAAACTGGCTAAACAGGCCTCTCCCCTGCTAGCCAAGGAGCTGGAGGAGGTGGCTGCTGATGGAATTGAGACATCCAAAATGCAATTTCATGCTGCTGTGGACTCCAGTGATGTGGCATCTAGAGTCATGGCTATATCTGTGTCTCTCAGAAGACATGCTTGGCTCAGATGTACCAGCCTTTCACAGGATACCCAGACTAAGGCTATGGATTTTCCTGTAGTAGGTAACTCTCTATTTGGGGAGCAGACAGAGGCTTACATGAAGAAAATGGATGAATACAGGACCACATACAGGAGTGCACAGGCCAAAGAAAGGCAGGCCACTCTGCACAAGCAGCAGTCTAGGGGCAGGGGTAAGCCCTTTCAAAGGCCTTTTTACCAAGCCCAGGCCTCCTCTCCCTTCCCACAGAGGGGGTTCTTCAGAGGGAGGGGTAGGAGGGGGATGAGCAGAGCTGCTCCCTCCTCCTCTTCTCAGTCTAAGGCTCCTGCCAAACAGACACCCTGATGTGTCAGCCCGGGTCGACTCCCCATTTCCAGTAGGCTTACTACTTCCAGGCCTGGAAGTCTGTGATTTCAGACAAGTGGGTCCTGGAAGTAGTAAGCCAGGGATTGGCCCTCAGCTTCAAAGAATTTCCAAAAAAGGGGGCTAAGTCTTTTCCACCTGCATCACTCTCAGAAACCATTGCCCTAGAGGCAGAGGTTTCTTCTCTTCTAGCTCTCAGAGCTATAGAGAAGGTTCCTACTCAGCACAGGGGGAAAAGACTGTACTCCAGGTACTTCCTTAGCCCAAAGAAAACAGGGGAGTGGCAACCCATCCTAGACCTAAAGTATTTGAACAAACACATTTCAAAGCCCAAATTCAAAATGGTAACTCTGGAAATAATCCTTCCCTCTCTAAGGCCAGGGGATTGGCTAATATCTCTGGACCTCAAGGATGCCTACTTCCATATTCCTATCAGGTGCTCCCACAAAAAATACCTCAGGTTCGAGTTGCCTTCAGGCCATTACCAATTCAGAGCTATGCCATTTGGCCTAACATCAGCTCCAAGGGTGTTCACAGAGTGCCTTGCAGTAGTGGTGGCTTACCTCAGAAGACAGGGTATCACCATATTCCCGTATCTGGACGACTGGCTCTTAGTGGGTCAGTCACCTTTACAGGTCAAGTCAGCTCTTCAAACTACCCAGGACCTACTCAGCTCCTTGGGGTTTCTTCTCAAGCTTCCAAAGTCTGTCCTCGAACCAGCTCAACTTCTCACCTTTATAGGCATAGAGTTGGACACTGTACAAGCAAAAGCCTTCCTTCCCATGGCAAGGGTGAAGGCCCTAGTGTATCTTGCTTCCTCCTTTCGACCTCATGTCTCCTGCCCATCGAGAGAGTTCCTCCAGCTCCTGGGCCACATGGCAGCTTCCACGGCAGTGGTGCAGGGAGCAAGGTTCCAGATGAGGGACATTCAGTTTCATCTAAGGTCTTTTTGGTCTCTAAAGAAGGATTCATTTACCAGACTGATCCCAGTGACTCAGACTCTGGTCCAAGCTCTCCAGTGGTGGCTGGACCAGGACAACCTCAGACAAGGGGTTCCATTTCTCCCTCAAGTCCCATCAGTAGTTCTAACTACGGATGCTTCTCTCCTAGGGTGGGGAGTCCACCTGGGAGCCCTGACAGCTCAAGGGGTCTGGTCCCCACAAGAGACTCTCCTTCATATCAATCTCCTGGAACTCAGGGCAGTTTTCTTAGCCCTGCAGAGCTTCTTGGATTCAGTCAAGGGCAAGGTGGTCCAAGTCAGGACAGACAACACCACCACAATGTGGTACATCAACAAACAGGGAGGCACTCGGTCCTCGGCCTTGTGCACAGAGGCCATGAAGCTGTGGTCTCTGGTCTATTCTCTTCAGACTTCTCTGGTAGCAGTTCACCTTCCAGAGAAGGACAACGTACTAGCAGATGCTCTGAGCAGAATTTCACAGGGACAGCACGAATGGTCCCTGGATCGTCACATCCTGAAGGTCATCTTCTCCAGGTGGGGCACTCCAGAGATAGATACCTTTGCAGCACCGGACAATCATCAACTTCCTCTGTTTTGTTGCAGACCTCCAGTCCTGGGGACGGTTCTCCAGGATGTTCTCTTTTTGGACTGGAAGGGCAGGTTTCTCTATGCCTTCCCTCCCTTCCTCTCCTCTGCTGTTAAGAGTTCTGATCAAGATCAGGACTCAACCCTGCACAGTGATACTGATGGCTCCAGATTGGGCCAGACAGCCGTGGTATCCTCTACTGCTGTCCTTGTCAGTGTCACGTCCCCTGTCTCTGCCCAGGACATACAATCCCCTGTCCTCCTCCAAGGGGCGGATCTGATACCCCAATCTCCAGTCTCTCAATCTCAAGGCCTGGCTCTTGAAGAGTTAGAATATGCAGCACTACATCTTTCTCAGGGAGTTCTGGATATTCTGAAGGTCTCAAGAAGCCTTCCACTAGAAAAACTTACAACTCCAAATGGAAAAGTTCAGTACTCAGAAAGGCATCCTGCCTGATTCTGCAGACATTTCCACAACCTTAGACTATCTAGTTCATCTGAATGGTCTAGGCCTTAGGCCTGCCACTCTGAAGGTCCACCTAGCAGCTGTCTCTGCATTCCTCTCAGCAGGGAAGGGCTGTTCCCTGGCATCTCATCCTGTTTTCAGAAAGTTTTTTAAAGGTCTGGTTCACATTAACTCTCCCTTTAGGGAGCCCACTCCACCTTGGGATCTTAATGTCTGCATAGCTGAGCTTATGCAGCCACCCTTTGAACCTCTGGCTTCGGCCGAATTGAAGTACTTGACCTGGAAACTGCGTTCCTGGTAGCTGTTACTTCTGCCGGGTGGATTAGTGAGTTACAAGCTCTGTCAGTTGAGCCTGACTTCACCTCCTTCCATAGGAACAAAGTGGTTCTAAGAATCAATAGGAGGTTCTTGCCCAAAGTGGTATCGGATTTTCAGTTGAACCAGTCTATATCTGTCCCTGTGTTTTTCACTGATCACTCTTCTTCAGGTGAAAGAAAGTTACACGTCTGGATGTTAAGAGGGCCCTTAGCTACTGCATTGAGCATACTAAGGCACATAGAAATGACTGTCTTCAATTGTTTCCCACTTATGGTGAAGTGTGGAAAGGTAAGCCTGCCACTAAAAGAACTATTGCCAGGTGGATTGTTTCTTGTATACAATTCTGTTATGACAAGTTGGGTAGAACACCCCTTCAGGCCTGAGGGCTCATTCGACTAGGGGTACAGCTGCTTCTCTAGCTGCGGCCAGACATATACCTTTGTTAGAGATCTGTAAAGCAGCCACCTGGAAAACAATACATACTTTTACCAAGCCTTACTCCCTGGACATCCAGGCTAGGAGTGATGCTAGGTTTGGCACAGCAGTACTGCAGAGCCTCTTCCCAAAGTAGGTTCTGCATTCCCTCCTCCATAGGTAACTGCTTGATAGTCTGCATTATGTCTGAATACAGCAAGACTTCATGTTGTTTGAAGAAGAAATTACTCACAATGATAATGTTGTTTCTTCTAATGGAGTCTTTGCTGTTCAGACTCCGCCTCCCTCTCAGAACCTGGTTTTTGGGAAGAGGGCTGGCAGGTACAGTGTTGCACCTCAGGGGTGTACCTTGCACCCTTCCTCTTGGGTGGGGTGGATGTTGTTGTTATTTTTCAGGTGTTTTTTACTTATATATTGTCACTACCTTTCCTTCTTGGGTTCTCGACTTGAGTCTTTTGAGACCAAAAATAATTTTTTGGCCTTTGGCTATATGTTGAACAATTTCCATATTATAGTATGTTAGTTAGTGTGCTCGTAAGAATCTGACGGTTACACTGGGAAGTACCACAGACAGAGGTTTGAAAACCAAGCTCAAGCTCAACGTTCTATGCTTCTGCATAGAGTTAACTCTTTCCTTTCCGTGGCAGTTCAAGTGCTGGGGCTAACAGCATTATGTCTGAATACAGCAAGACTCCATTAGAAGAAACAACATTACTTCGGTGAGTAATTTTTTCTTTTGTGAGATATTATGAGTTAAAAGTACTGTAGTGCTTAATTAAGTTAATGCTTATGCCATTTTTATGTATACGATGCAGGAATGTTTAAAATGGCAGTTAAATACAAAGTAACGTCCACTCTGATACAGTAGGTGGGATATGAGTATAATGGAGCGGCATTATGTCTCCCTTGTTTAAATTATTTTGCTGCTGTTCCGTTGTTATGTAGAATGTTATGCCAAAGAAATCTTACATAGAAGCAGGAACTGTTTGAACTGAACGGCAGCCTTTTACTTTTGCTGCCGCTTGGTATCTGTGCAAATGTAAAAGTTACAGCCCAGCATAAAAAGAAACAAATAGGAAGGCTTACCAAAGCTATACAGAGCCCCAAAGCAGAGCAGCTAGATAATAACTGTCTAGCAGTCTGCCGCTCTGCTACAACATAGAAAACATGATTTAAAAGGACAGGAAAGTCAGTATGTATGTGGAAATGCTATATAGTTGAAGTAGCCCTCAGAATAAGGAGAATGCTGCAAGATAAACTAAACACAATAAAGAAATTTAACAAATTAAAGAATAAAGAGACATTGCAGGTCTCTAAAGGAGCCCTATTGTGTATAAAGCACTGAGATATATATCTAAAGGGCTAGTGTCCATAATAAAAGCAATACAACACCTGTATAAACTATAGAGATGTTTTCACTGTTTGAATATAAAAGAAATAGGTGCTGACCTGTTAGCAAGACCTAGGAATGGACGTTCTATAGGGGGACAGCGGCTCCTAGAGAGCAATATTTATACTCTGTGAGCTAAAACCTCATTATGTAATAGAGGTGGAGTTTCCCTATCTAAAATCTCATTATGTAGCAGAGGTGGAGTTTCCTTATCTGAAACCTCATTATGTAAGAGAGGTGGAGTTTCCCTGTTTAGAAAAAATTAATGTTTCTAGCCTTATAAAAAGCACATTGGGATATTTTGGTTCTAGGGAATGGTAGTTGATACATAAAGGCTTACGAGTAACTCTTTTTCTTTTGTATAGAATGGGTTACAGGCCTTTAGGGACCATTCTAGAGCTAATTGGGTGTTATGGATAGGGTTCCCCATAAGTGGGAGGGCTATATAAGCCCTTCTCAAACACCAAGAGTCAGATTAGCTGCATAGCCATTCTCACTTACCTAAAGGAAGGTAAGCAGAAGGACCTGTGCCTGATAACAGCAGGAAACCTGATGAATTGTTTTGAGATACCTGATGTAAGGTGACATAGCCTTGAATTAGTGTTTATTTTCTTGTTCTGTTTGAACTGTTTTATTTATATTTTTTTTTCTATTTTTGTATAAAATAAAACACACTGCGGGTGTGTTGTACCCTATTACTGTGTCCAGTGTTATCTTTACACCGATGTACCTGTGACACATGTCTACACAACTACCTGCAACATGGTACTAAAATGAATAAAGTGGATCTGTAATAAGACATGCTGCTTTGTAGTTGGTGCAGATAATCACACCCATAGTTGCACCCCTAGACACTAACTAACTAGCTACCATTACGCAGTAGAATAAAGCTCCAGACAGGTTTGCTAGCCAAAAAGGCGCTCCTGGGCCTAACCCTCCTATCTCAACAACTTACTTCTGCACCATTTGCAACCAATATAACACCAACAGCATGGCCACGAATGCCCCTGAGCCTCCTTTCTGGCTCACTCAACTGGGCAACCAATCATTTGCTGTCAGAACCACCAACTTGTTAAGCAAACTGCCTAATACTCTGCTGAATCTCCACAAGATTAATCTATTTAAGGGATCTGTGTGTCAGAGAGTCGTGGTAATGGATGGACACAGACACAGATGTTACTTGATGAGCCAAGCAGATGCCAGGCAAGTTCTTTATTAATAGCCAGTGGAACTCAAGCATAAAAGAAAATAAACACGGACTATATACGACAAAAATAAATCAGAAGCAAAATTCATCCAAAGTTTCTCCAGGAAACAGCTAGAGCATAATATTGGGTCAGCACTTCACCAACCTCTCCACTCATCTGAGGAGGTAGTGAAAGGGTGCTTCTTTTATACTAGTGGGGGTCAGGTGGTTTATCTGAGACTCCGACGACTTACTTTAACTTTATTTTAATACAAATCATATAGCAAAACCTTACTTTAGTCTAAATGTCGACACTAGCACCTTTTTACCTTAAAATATCTAGCTTACTTCTGTTTTCATAATACTTCCTAGTTGCAGGCCCCTTCCCTTGAACTAGCCAGTATAAAGTACTATGCAACAGGGCCGGCCCGCTCTTAGACACTGGGGAGCTCAAGGAAAAGGTACTACAGCCAGGGTATGTAGCTTTCTTTATAGACCTTCCTTATATATTGTTACTAGAGGTGGCATGGAAGGTTAAGGAGAAAAAGGCTGCATTCAAAAAGTATAAGGAATCACAGAAGGAGCACGACAGGGAACTGTATCAATTAAAGCAGAAAGAAGTGGGGAAGGCAGTCAGAATAGCAAAAGCCCAAACCGAGGAAAAAAATAGCCAACTCAGTTAAGAAGGGGGATGAAACATTGTATAGGTACATTAGGGAGCATAGAAAGGTTAAGGGAGGAATAGTGAAGATTAATAAGGGAGAGGGGAGGTGGGCAGAGGGAGACAGTGAAAAGGCAGAGATACTGAATGAATACTTTTGCTCAGTATTCACAAAAGAAGATGAGGAGGCATTACCTAAACCAGACAATAGAAGCACTCTGGGTAGGGGGGTTGACACCAGTCCACTTACAGAAGAAAGAGTCCTGAAAGAACTCCTAAAACTCAAGGTGGACAAAGCAATGGGGCCTGATGAGATTCACCCCAGAATCCTAAAAGAACTAAGGGAGGATCTAGTGACACTACTGACCACACTTTTTAACAAATCATGGAAGGATGTGGTGGTACCTGAGGACTGGAGGAGGGCAGATGTGATTCCCCTTCACAAAAGTGGGAGCAAGGCAGAAGCAGGAAACTACAGACCTGTAAGTTTAACCTCAGTGGCAGGGAAAATGATGGAATCACTTCTGTAAGAAAGAATTGTTGAGTACCTAGAGGCCAACAGGGCACAGGACCCAAAGCAGCATGGATTTACAGCAGAAAGGTCATGTCAGATGAATCTAATAGATTTATTTGACTGGGTGACCAAAGTAATAGACCAGGGAGGGGCTGTGGATATGGCCTACCTAGACTTTAGCAAGGCATTTGACACAGTCCCGCACAAAAGATTAATAATCAAGTTAGCCAGCCTGGGAGTGGGTCCCAGGGTGGTAGCCTGGGTAGCAAACTGGCTGCACAACAGGACACAGAAGGTAATAGTGAATGGAACACATTCCGAAGAAAGGGGGGTCACTAGTGGAGTACTGCAGGGCTCAGTACTGGGTCCAGTTCTCTTTAACAGCTTTATAGGTGACATTACAGAGGATCTGGAGGGAAAGGTATGCCTCTTTGCAGATGACACAAAGATCTGTAACAGAGTTGATACACATGGGGGTGTAGAAAGGATGAGAAGGGACTTGGCATGGTTGGAGGAATGGTCAGACATATGGCAACTTAGATTCAATGCAAAGTAATGCACCTGGGAAACAAAAACCCAGGAGACGAGTACACAATAGCAGGGGAGGTACTAACAACAACAAAAATGAAAAGGGACCTGGGGGTAGTCATATCAGATGATCTAAAGGTTGGTAAGCAATGTGAGAGGTAAGTAAGGAGAGCCAGGGGGATACGGGGATGCATAGGAAGGGGCATCACAAGTAGAACAAGCATTTGTCAATGCCGAATGTTTGCTTGCTGGCATTGGCAGTGGTATGTAGAAGTTACAGAGCTGCGTAATAGGAATGGCAGTGAAGTATTGAACTGAAGCCAACGCCACCACCACCCTGCAGAGAGTGACAGGCATTGGGGTGTGCGTTTGGGTCGTCAGGCATAACGGCCATGCCATTTCATCACACCCCCACCCTGCAGACACTGACAAGTTGTTACGTGTTCCTTGGGTCTTTGGTTCTTATGCACACCCCATTTCATTGGAAATATAGGTGAGATGGGTGTGATATAGGAGAATGGGGTGAAGTTTGGGGCCTAAGAGTCCAAGGCATACCTCGATGCCTCTCACTGACTGCAGGGTGTGGAATGGTATGAGCATCACAGGCAAGAATCCCAAGTCACACCCTGATGCCTATCATTCTCTACAGGGTTGGGCGTTATGGTTGGAAACCCTAATACCTCAGGCATTCGTTGGTATTTTCACTCCAAATGTTCAACATGTTTGTTTTGTGACCCCACCTCATGAACAGGGGGAATATCAGTTTGTTAGCCGAAAGCTGCTTATGCACAGTGACTACGGCATTTAGCACCACAGGTGCAAAAACATTCCGAACAGGATGTAAAAAATGACAGCTGTACTGTTCATGGGGAGGTGTAAAAAATGGCAATGTTGCAAATCTGTACTAAAAATATTTAAAAAAATGGTGAAGTCACGAGCGTACATAGAAACTGTGCAACGCACACCCGTAATATAATTAGGTTGGGGATTTTTTACAGCAGATTGTCAACTCAGGCATTTTGGTGCCTCCGATCATGAACAGTGTCACTGTGTTTTTCTTTATCTGTGCCGAACAATGATTTCCCACAGCGACCACGCATCTCTATGCTGAAACTGTGAAAACACACTTCAGCCATGTTGTGAAAAATGACAGCTGTACTGTTCATAAGGAAGTGTGAAAAATGTCACTGGTGAAAATCTGGACTGAAAATATTACAAAGTCATGAAGTAACGAGGGTGCGTGGAAACCGCAATGCTCACTGTGATCACAGTCATTTATGGACTTTTGTCACCAAATTTTCAACATAGCCATTTTAAGACCTCTGCTCATGAACAGTGTAACTGTGATTTTCTTAATCTGTCCTAAACATTGATTTCGACACCAACAACACCATTGTGCGCCATATGATGGAAACACGCTTTGGGTGAGATGTGAAAAATGACAGCTGTACTACTTATAAGAAGGTGTGGTAAAATGGCAATGTTGAAAATCTGGAGTGAAAATATTGAAAATTAGGACCTTCACGAAAGTGTAGCTGGCGCAGCATCAGAAAACAGTCATTTTGAGGAATTTTTCACCAAATTTTCAACATAGCCATTTTAAGACTCTGCTCATGAACAGTGTCACAGTGATTTTCTTAATTTGTCCCATACATTGATTTCGCATACCGACTGCGCCATTGCGCGCTACATGGCCGGAAGCACATTTTGGGTGAGATTTGAAAAATGACAGCTATACTGCTCATAAGAAGGTGTGGTAAAAATGCAATGTTGAAAATCTGGAGTGAAAATATTGAAAATTCGCGAACTTACGAGCGTGCGTAGGAACTGTACAACACATGCTCATAAAACCGTCATTTTTTGGAATTTTTTCACCAAATTTTCAACATAGCCATTTTAAGACCTTTACTCATGAACAGTGTCACTGTGATTTTTTAATTTATCCTGCACATTACCAGATAATCGACTGCGCCCATTGTGCGCTACATGTATGGAAACACGCTTTGGGTGATGAAAAATGACAGCTGTACTACTCATAAGAAGGTGTGGCAAATGGCAATGTTGGAAATCTGGAGTGAAAATATTGAAAATTCACGAACTTACGAGCGTGCATAGGAACTGTACAACGCACGCTCATAAAACAGTCATTTTTTGGAATTTTTCCACCAAATTTTCAACATAGCCATTTTAACACCTCACCTCATGAACAGTGTCACTGTGATTTTCTTAATTTGTCCCGTACATTGATCTCGCACACCGACTGCGCCATTGTGCGCTACATGGGCGGAAACACGTTTTGGGTGCGATGTGAAAAATGGCAGCTGTACTAATCATAAGAAGGTGTGGTAAAATGGCAATGTTGAAAATCTGAGGAAAATATTGAAAATTACACCTACGAGCCGCATGAACTGCGCAACGACGCCAGAAAACAATCATTTGAGTAATTTCACCAAATTTTCAACATAGCCATTTTAAGACCTCTGCTCATGAACAGTGTCACTGTGATTTTCTTAATTTGTCCCGCATTGAATTCGCATACCGACTGCACCATTGTGCGCTACATGGGCGGAAACACATTTTGGGTGAGATGTGAAAATGACAACTGTACTACCTATAAGAAGGTGTGGTAAAATGGCAATATTGAAAATCTGGAGAAAATATTGAAAATTATGGAACTTACGAGCCCGCGAGGAACTCGCGCAACGGACGGCCAGAATAGTCATTTTGAGTTTACATCACCACTTTTTGGGACCCTTCATGATAGATGTCATGGCTAGACCAGGTTCAAGGGTGATTTCGCAGTGACTGCGAAATCACCCTTCGGCCCGAATAACGCCATGACAGTGTCATCAATCATGAGAAGGGGTCCCAAAAACCCCATGTTGAAAATTTGGTACAAAAATTCCAAAAAATGCCTGAGATATGCAACAAAGTTGAAACCCCCCTGTCTAGCCCATTATACAGCTTACCGGCATTTCCTCAGTTCGCGGTTGGCTTTGAAGAGTGCAGACGTGTTCCCGGTCCACCGAAGATCATCGCACCGAGCTCTGGAGGTAAGTATGGGGTGAGGGGGATGTGGGGAGGCTGGTTGCGCAGTGGGTGGTGTGGGTTGTAGGAGGGGGCGGAGACTACGTGGGACCGTTTTTTCGTTACAGGTAAAAAAAAAAACAGACGTGGGAGCGCTTGCTACGCTGGGGTGGGTTCCCAGCGTGGCACAAGATGGTTGAAGTCGTTCAGCCGGCGAGGATTGGGCACCCCGTCGGCCTAGGATTGCTTGCCACGCTGGGTGGGCTCCCAGCGTGGCACTTACTACTGGAGTAGACAGTGCCGCGACGGGGATTGGGCACTCCGCCGGCTATATCATTACTTGCCACGCTGGGGTGGGCACCCAGCTATGGCATTTCGGAAGGCTTTGGGGGAGGTGGGGGAGCGAGCACATCCCGACGGGGGATTGGCTACCCTGCCGGCTATACCTGCGCGTGCGGGGGCGCGTGACGCCTGCCTGGGCATCTGTGTGTGTGGGGGGGGGAGCTGCACGTGAGCAGCTATCTTATCGCTGCTCACTCAAGCGTAGCTCCCCCTTTCAACTGTATGCCACTGCATTTTGGAGCTTGTCATAGACAGCTCCAGAATGCATTGGCTTACAGGGGCCGCGCCTGCCAACACACTGACTGAATTGGAGGAGGAGGTGACACACCTCCAAAATCTCCGATGATGGCACTATGTTTCTTGCACATTCGTGCAAGCAAACATAAAAAGGGAAGTGGTTATCCCTCTGTACAGACAGTTGGTGAGACCCCATCAGGATAACTGTGTGCAGTTTTGGAGACCTCATCTACGCAAGGACATAGACAGGATGGAAGCAGTCCAGAGGAGGGCAACTAAAATGGTGCAGGGTCTGCATCAGAAACCGTATGAAGAGAGACTGAGAGAGGTTAATATGTATACCCTTGATGAAAGGAGGGACAGGGAGACATGATAGAAACGTTCAAGTACCTCAAGGGACTCAACAAAGTCCAGGAGGGTAGCATCTTTCAGAAAAAGAGATGAGTAAGAACAAGGTGGCACAATTTAAAGATAGAGAGGGGACGGCTCGGGGTAACGTGAGGAAATTTTTTTCACGGATAGAGTGGTGGATGCATGGAACCGCCTTCGTGGGGAGGTTGTTGAGTCTAAAACAGTGGAGGAATTCAAACATGCACGGGACAGACATAAGGCAATTGTAGTGAGGGGTAGCAGGAAGTAGGCTGTTGGTTAACTAGAATCTGAAACTTATCCAGTAGGTAGGGAAATGGGCAGACTGGGTGGGCCAAGTGGTCCTTATCTGCCGTCAAAGTCTATGTTTCTATTCCACAGTTTGGTTTATCACTGCAAAGCAAAGTCAAGAAAACAAATAGAACACAGTTTTGTATACCTAGACAAACATTACTATTTTTGTATACCCAGTCAGGTATCTGTGAGCATTTCATGCGGTACTAAAACCATGTAGTTCCTGTTAAACTCCTTTCCATAATCGTCTTTATTTTGAGAAGTTATTGGGAACATAAACCTCAATTCAGGGAGAAAAGGTAACTGTGAGCCTGAAGTCATTCAGTATGCTTGTATTTTTACAGGCTATTCTAAACTAAGCTGAGTCTTTCTGTAAAGTGCTCCCTATGCTATAGCACCTTTAAAACTCTGAAACAGTAACAGTGCATTCAATTCTCCTTGCACTGTAGCAAATCCCTGTACTGTGGCAACAGAGAAAACAAGATATAACTCCCCTACAAATGGGGGTTCCCGAAAAGTCTTCCTTGAGCTTGCCTAAATGCTCACTGCCAGGCTGGTGTTCTGCGTTGTAGTAGATTGAATGTATTGCCAGAGAGTGCCTGTATAGCCTCTGTGTACTGTCTCTTTAAGAGATGCCTGGATTGCAGTCTTAATTAATCTAAAAGGGAGCTCTATTAGAAGATGTGCTTGTTTGCTGATCATTTGTTAGAGTAATAGTAGTATTGCAGTTTGTTCTAACCTACCTTCTTTGCAGCAAGGACTGTTCTGTTTATCTCCACCAACTTGGCCCAGGACTGTCAGAATGGGCTAATCAGTACTGTTGGGACTCTAAAATGGAGCCTGCCTACAGGGGCTTGGTGGGGTTAAAACTTGTAGGAATTGTAGTTTTTGCATTTTGGCGCCTACAATAACTTGGAGAGGTAGCCCTTGTTGTGACTGACAGACAGATCAGCCAACTGAACCTTTTGGATCTTGGGGAAATTCCAAAGCTGCTTGCAGCTAGTTTCAGTTCTGAGTTGGGAAGTGAAGAGATAACAGCTTGAATGATTCAAGCAGCAGCCCCGGCATAGATTCGTGCGTGAGAACTGTGGAAAGGCCTGAGTTTTGGCTTGCATGCCTGCCTGCTGTCTCTGAGAGGGAACGTGCCTTTTTTCGGACTGAATCCGAACTTGGAGAGTGAAGTAAGCCACTTAATTGTGACCAGGCTCCTACCTGAAGAAGACCGAAGATTTGCTGAATGCGATTGGCCTGTCTGGACTTCTAGCCACCTCTGAACTCCCAGATTGTGCAGAGACTCTGTAATTGCGATCGGAGAGCCTTTTGCCTGGTACAGTGGAATTTCCTTACATGTGAGTATGTTGTGTGTTTATAGTGGGTCGTGATTTGGTTCCCCACTGTGATTTGAATTGTGTTCTGCTTGCTGGAAGCTGCATTAGAATTTTCTTACGTGTAAATGTGCTGTGTGTTGCTAGTGGGTCGCAATTTGGTTCCCCACTGTGGTTTGAACTGTATTCTGCTTGCTGGAAGCTGCATCCAGCCCCATGGACTGAATCCAAAATCATCTCCATTGGGCCCAGCCTGACTACCTGCTGCACAGAGAAAGCCATCGACGAGAGACCTGCCTGGGGATCAGTCCCCTGCTCAACACTTGAACAGGAACAATGCATCAGTGATTCATGTGGGCCCCACTTCTCCGGGCACTCCAGCTCAACAACCTGCAGTCTCGATTTCGTCCTGCCTGTGTCCAGTATTGGGTATCGTGAGTAAACATCAGGGCAGCTCCCCGTAACAACAGCTAAGTCTAAAGTGTTGTCATCTGATTGTCTGGTTGTTTTTTCTTTCATGAACTGAGCCCTCCGGCTCTGGATTACAAATAGTGTGTGTTGTGCATGTTGCTTTCTTCCATCACAGGGCCCCAACCAGCTGCAACGTTCCTGGCTAGCCCATTGTCTCCCTATCTGGGTACACAGAGGTGTGACTGTGTGGGGACTTGAAGCACATGCATAACTGTTTGATTAATATAGCCTTTAAGCCAATCAACCTGATTATGCCCCTTCCTTGTCCAAGTCCCCTGAATAAATCAGATCTGACGTTTTTGCTGCATTTGTTCTGATTGTGGTTCCAGTTTGTGCCAAGAGTACTGTACTGTTGCTATTTACTGTGCATAACCTTGTTTTACAGGGGGCCCCCAGGGTCGAGCCAGAGGAACCAATCCTGGTGGTAAGTGCAAATAGTGTGGGTACTGGTATGGTGTACAAGGGGTACTGCGAAAGTGATTATCATATATTGCTCAGGCCACTAGAAGGGAAAGAGGGGGGTTGCAGTGTCCTAGAGGGCTGTGCCCAGGTTAGTTTGACCACTACCAACCCTGACCTCTGGGTGGAGGCACCCGTTTCAGAACTCGGGCCTCTTAACCTACTACTAGCCACGCAGGCAGGGGTAGTAGCCCTTGGGATAGCGCCACCAAGGGGTTACATCTTGGAGGCTCACCACTGGGATTTTGTGCCTTCTAGTGTCCAAAAATTATGAATTATTGTTAAAGATTAATGGCTGCCCCAGTAGAAATGGCTGTACACCAGTTGGTGGGGTGGTGTACTGGGCAGGAGATCAACCCCCAAAATGCTCTGCTTACACTGGATATTCCCCTTGGTACCAGTAAGGACCCTGTAGAGGGACCAGTCTCCAAAGCTGAATGTTTAAAAAACCCTGTGGTGGTGGGTCGACAGGCTGATTTGATCGCCCAGACTTTCATAGCCTTGGTAGAGTGTAGTGACCTCGTGGACAGCTCTAAAGTGCCATAGACTATTGCCTCAGAAGAGGTCCTAGCCGCCTGGAGAGTGATAACAAAAGACAGTAAAAACCCTGGGGAGGATGAGCTCCCACCATTATCTGAGACCTTTGAGGAGAAATTTGCTAAGTTGTTGCTGGAGGAAGGGAAAACCGTAGAGGACTTTAAGAAACTATTCCTGCCACCTGGGGGTGTTCCTTCCCCAACACCCCCTCCCACTCCAGCACCTGCTACTGCCCCGCCTTGCATGCCCATGCCAATGCTGGCCCCTATATCTGTACCCGCCATTAGTTGCGACTTGTATCGCCGGCTGAGGATGTTTTCAGGCACCCTCCCCACACCCCAAGGGGAGGACAATTGGGAGACTTGGATAGACTATGTTGCCCCTCAAATCCGAGAATGGCAATGCCCTGAACCAGAGAAGAGGAGAAGGGTGGCTGAAAGCCTCAGAGGCCCCACTCAACTTACTATCCAAGCTACACAGGCTAGTAATCCAGAAGTAACTGTTCAAGATTTTTTGAATGCATTGGAAAATGTGTATGGGAGTCCCGATTCAGATGAGGACCTGTGTGGTAGGGTCAAAAACACTTAGCAATACCGAGGGGAGCCCTTATCTGTGTATGTGCCTTGACTCGAAACGGTGCTACAGGAATGCCTAAAGAAAGGTGGCATGGCCCCAGCTAAGTCAGATTGGAATAGGGTGGACCAATTTCTCAAGTCAGCCACATTCTCTGAATTATTGCTGCTCCAACTACGCCTTCTGCTCGGTTGGATGCGCCTCTTACCTATGACAGACTGATGAAGGAAATTCAGAGGATTGAGAGGGGGCAGCCGTGTGTGGGGGGCACCTCCTGTATCTGCTGTTGCTGCTGCCCAGATGACCGAGGATGCACATGTGAGCGATGCTCAGGGGCAAAATACAGTGCCAGTTGAAAGTTGGGAGGCTAGCAAGGATGCTTCGCCCTGGGGCGAGATACTGCAAGAGGTCTGAGAAGTGAGGGCTACCATTTCCCTACAAGTCCATTCCAGAGACACAATGGGCCCAAGCCCCTCTCAGAGTGTGTCCGCTATGGGGTGGGGGTGCACACCCAGGCATCCCCTGTTGACAGCAGCTCAAAGATTGATGAGTTGACTATGGAAGTGAGGGAATTACTGAGGCGTCTCCCCATGCTCACCACATACCAGACAGAGGTTGAATCACGATTTTCTGTTGGTGGAACCCCTGCCTTAGCCCCCAGTGTGATGCCTCGGCCACGCCAGACTCTAGAAAGCATACTCTGTCATAACTGTGGGAAGGAGGGGCATATGAAAAAAGAATGCTGGTCCCCAAAAGACTTAGATAAGGTTGTATACAGACTTCAAGGGGAGCTCCGGAAAGCGATACCATGGCTGAGGGGTGCTGGAAATGGCCGCAGTGAAGGCTCAGGAAATCCCAACTCCAACTTCTTTGTGACTAAGTCGTCTGCACCAGCCCCTGCTACTGTCCCTCCAGACCGGTCCAAGGTAGTGGGCCCTTTAATGGCGACTAATGTGGCTGTGAATGGTATTCCTACTCGGGCTGCGCTTGACAGTGGGTCGCAAGTGACCATTGTGTTTCAGGACTGGTATGACGAACACTTATCTGATGTGCCCTTACAATCCCTGGAAGGTCTACATGTTTGGGGGCTGAGCAACAAGTATTATCCATATCTAGGATGTGCCCGCCTCTGGTTGTCTTTTCCTGTAACTGTCATTGGTGTAGAGGAGCAAGTAGAGGCACCGGCACTATATGATGGGGTTCCTCTGTTAATTGGAACAAACGCCCACATGTTTGAGAGACTAGCACAACTCTGCCATGAGAAACAAGGGCAGCTGACTGGATGGGCCCTAAGAATTCCAGCCTTAGTAAAAAGGGCTTATGACTGGCAACAGAGACACGATGAAGTGGACCCAGATGAGCCAGTGGGGATAATGTGGAAAAAGGAACATGACTCCTTGGTATTGGCCCCCAGTGCACAATCCTTGGAGAAGTCCACCTAAAGAGAAACGTAAAGAACAAAATATTAATGTTGGATGCACCAGGAGATGGAAAGTTGCCAGAGGGATTATTCGTCAAACCCAGCATCTTGCCTGCTTGTGCCCACGCCTATGCACGACGAGTGATGGTCCAAATTCAGAATGTGTCAAATCGGGAGATTCGAGTGAACAGAGGATGCACCCTAGCTACAGTACACTGTGCCGACACTGCTGTATTGCCCAGAAACAAGTGCTCTGGCGAGAAGGAGAGAGTGACCCAAGACTTATTTGACTTTGGTGACTCCCCATTGCCAGCTGAATGGAAGGCTAGAATTAGCAAGAAACTCGCTCAGAGGGACCCAGTGTTTTCATTAAAAGAATGGGGTGTGGGGTGTGTCCAGGGTGCAGAGCATCCCATACGCCTGCATGATGACTGGCCATTTCGAGAGAGATCCCGATGTCTCGCCCTAGCAGACATAGATGGTGTGAGGAGGCACCTGCAGGAAATGCTCACTGCTGGTGTGATACAAGAATCAAGGAGTCTCTCCCATTGTGGTTGTGCATAAGAATAATGGGTCGGTAAGGGTGTGTGTTGATTATCGAACCCTGAACTGGTGGACCATCCCCGATCAATACACCATACCCTGTATACAAGATGCCCTGGATTGTTTGAATGGGAGCAAATAGTTTTCGGTATTGGATCTTCGCAGCGGTTACTACCAGATTCCGATGGCCCCAGAGGACCATGAGAAAACAGCCTTCATCTGTCCTTTGGGGTTCTACGAATTTCTGAGAATGCCACAGGGGATTTCAGGTGCCCCGGCCCGGCCACCTTTCAGCGACTGATGGAACGTGCAGTGGGAGATATGAATTTGCTGGAATGTCTAGTGTACCTAGACAATGTCATTGTGTTTGGGCGCACATTTGAGGAGCATGAGACCTGACTGTTTAAAGTCCTAGATTGATTGAAAGACTTCAGCCTCAAGCTGTCCATTGACAAGTGCCATTTTTTCTCAAACCTCTGTGAAGTATGTAGGGCACATAGTATCTGCGGAAGGGATAGAGACTGATCCCAATAAGGTTGAATCACTGACTACTTGGCCCCAGCCCCATAATTTGAAAGAACTACAACGTTTCCTGGGGTTCTGTGGCTACTACCGCAGGTTCATAAAAGACTATTCAAAGGTGATTCGCCTGCTCTTGAATCTTACCCAGGGTTACCCTCCTACCAACCATAAATATAAAAAAGAGCCCATCACAGAACCAGAGAAAGTGTACTTCCACACAGGTGAACTTTTTGGGCCCTGCTGGACACCCGAATGTGAAGCAGACTTTCATGAAGTCATATACCAGCTCACCCATGCCCCCTTCCTCGCCTATGCTGATCCAACCAAGCCCTATGTGCTGCATATGGATGCCAGTCTGCAGGGTCTAGGAGCTGAGCTGTATCAAGCCCGTGAGGATGGTTTGAGATCAGTGGCCTTCGCCAGTAGGAGCTTGACCCCGTCGGAACGAAACTACCCTGTACACAAGCTGGAGTTCCTTGCACTAAAATGGGCCATTGTTGACCAGTTTCATTAATACCTCTGTGGGGCAAAGATATTGGTGAAGACCGACAATAACTCGTTAACCTATGTACAGACTTCAGCTAAGTTAGATGCCACTGGGCACCGGTGGCTTTCCGCCTTATCAACCTATGATTATGCTGTTGAATACAGGCCAGGACTGAACCATATTGATGCTGATGCCTTGTCATGAAGGCCAGTTTCCGAGAGTGATTGGGTCAGGCTGTCTGAACCTGACATCTGAGCCTTGTGCCAACAATTTGACCGAGATGAATAGATGTCTGCGGACACAGTGGGCTGTTTAGTAGATTGCTTGGGCCCTCCTGATACCTGCATACCAGCTACTTATTGACACTTTTCTGTTCTAGATTTTAGTGCACTACCTCAGTTTGACAATGACAGCATTCAGTGGGCTCAATCCCAAGATCCTGTGATTCAGCCCGCACTTCATGCCCTGTGTGCGGGGAAAGATGTGTCCAAGTTGCGTTCTCCTGACTTGTGAACTGCTCTATTGTTTAAAGAAGGCCCCAGGTTGAAGCTACTCAATCAATTGTTGTACAGAGAGACAGTGGATTGCAGCAGTCAAGTAGACAAGCAGCATTGGCCCAGTGGCGCTGAGGGTAAAGGCATTAGATGCCTCACCTCGCGCCATGCCGACGACCCGGGTTCGGGAATGAGCCCGGGAAGTCGGGGGTCAGCAGGGGGTGGATAGGGATGAAGCGTCTGTGAGACAGCGCTCCCTTCCTGGGGGGGGAAGTAGGGTTGGCGTCGCTCCTGAGCGACCCCTGGTGATGGCGGGGGGTAGCCTGGAATTAGCGACACAGCCGAAGGCAACAGGGTGGAGCTCGGCAGACACTGGATGTCATTGCATGTCCGAGCGCCGTGGGGGAGGAACAGAAAAAGGAGAAAAAAGCCTTTCCAATCCTCCGGTGAGATGACGGAGGCTCCAGAGGAATGTCACACATCCTGCAGTTGGCCCAGATGCACCTGATTCTCCTTGCCAGGGGCCCATACAGGATTCAGGTAGGCACTTCACACTTAGGCGATTACCACCAGGGGGTAGGGTGGAACCATCCTCGGAGGTGATCCGAGGGTCGAGCCTGCCATGGGTCCATGTGGGGTGAGTGTTTCTGGGAGATGCGAGGGGTTCAGACCAGGAGTAGTGGTCTATCCGAGTGGGCACTCCCGAAGGATGCCCGGCGGTTGGGAAGTATTAAAAAAAAAAAGTAGGCAGGCAGCAATTGGTCCTGCCCTTAGCCTTTAAAGATTTGGTACTGAGGTTCCTCCAAAATTACATGGGGTACCTTGGTATTGACAGAACTCTCGACTTGGTACGATCTCGATTCTGCTGGTCCAAGATGGGGGCCAATATTGAGCACCATGTAAAGACCTGCAGTCATTGCCTGCAAAGGAAAGCCCTGCCTCAGAGAGCTGCTCCCCTTGTCAGTATTACTACCAGCGCCCCATGGAACTGGTCTGCATAGACTTTTTGTGTTTAGAACCTGATCAGCGGAATATTGGCAATGTGTTAGTGGTTATGGGTCATTTCACACGGTATGCGTAAGTTTTTCCAACTAAAGATCAAAAGGCCTCTACTGTGGCCAAGGTGCTAGTGGAAAATGCCTTCGACCATTATGGTGCCCCTCAGCAGATCCACTCTGACCAAGGCAGAGATTTTGAAAGTCAGCTAACCAAAGAAATGCTCTCTCTATGGGGGCTGCGGAAGTCAAGAACCACCCCATATCACCCACAGGTGGACCCTCAGAAAGAACGTTTTAACCGCACCCTTCTAGACATGCTGGGCACCCTCCATCCCAAATACAAGCCTAAGTGGAGCCAGCAGATTAGCACCTCGGTCCACACATACAATTGCACAAAAAATTACGCTACTGGGTTCTCCCACTACCATCTCATGTTCGGGAAGGAGGCCGGACTGCCCATTGATATCAACTTTGGGGTCTCTCCATATGGGGTCCGTGCCGAAAATTACCTACAGTATGTATAGAAACTGAAAGCTCAATTGAACCATGCCTATCAACTGGCCCAGACAATGGCTACCAAAAGAAATTTTGCCAACAAAGAGAGGCACGATCAAAAAGTAAAGGCTCAAGAGCTTTGACCTGGAGACCGTGTGTTGTTATACAATTTGGAACTGCATGGCAAACACAAAATTGCTGATAGGTGGCACCATCTTCCCCATGTAGTAGTTGGAAAGTTGAATGATTCACCAGTGTACAAGGTGCTCCCAGAGAATAACTCTAAAGCTGTCAAGACCATGCACTGTAAGAAAAAAATTACTCACCATAGTAATGTTGTTTCTTCTAATGGAGTCTTGCTGTATTCTGACATAATGCAGTTAGCCTGAGCACTTGAACTGCCCCGGAGAAGAAAGAGTTAACTCTATGCAGGAGCATAGAACATTGAGCTCGAGCTCGGTTTTCAAACCTCTGTCTGTGGTACTTCCCAGTGTAACTGTCAGATTCTTATGATCAAACTAACTAACTAAGCACTATAGTATAGAAATTGTTCAAAACATATAGCCAAAGAGCAAAAGATTTTTTGAGTTCAAAAAGACTCAAGTCGAGAACCCAAGAAGGAAAGGTAGTGACAATATTTAACTATAAAAACACAAGAAAAGTAACAATAACAGCTACCCCACCCAAGAGGGAGGGTACAAAGTACACCCCTGAGGTGCAATACTGTACCTACCAGCCCATTTCCCAAAAACTAGGTTCTGAGAGGGGGGGGGAGGTCAGAATGCAGCAAGACTCTATTAGAAGAAACAACATTACTATAGTGAGTAATTTTTTCTTCAAACAACAAGAAGTCTTGCTGTATTCTGACATAATGCAGACTACCAAGCAGTTCCCTATGGAGGAGGGAATACAGAACCTACTTTGGAAGCAGACTCTGCAGTACTGCTGTGCCAAACCTAGCATCACTCCTAGCCTGGATGTCCAGGGAGTAATGCTTGGTGAATGTATGTACTGTTTTCCAGGTGACTGCTTTACAGATCTCTAACAAGGGTATATCTCTGGCCACAGCTAGAGTAGCAGCTGTACTCCTAGTTGAATGAGCCTTCTGGCCTGAAGAGGGTGTTCTACCTAATTTGTCATAGCAGAATTGTATACAAGAAACAATCCACCTGGCAATAGTTCTTTTAGTGGCAGGCTTACCTTTCCCCACTTCACCATAAGTGAGAAACAATTGAAGACAGTCATTTTTGTGTGCCTTAGTATGCTCTATGTAGTAGCTAAGAGCCCTTTTAACATCCAAACTGTGTAATCTTCTTTCTCCTGAAGAACAATGGTCAGTGAAAAGCACAGGGAGAGATACAGACTGGTTCAAATGAAAATCCGATACCACTTTGGGCAAGAACCTACTATTGGTTCATAGGGCCACTTTATCCCTATGGAAGGATATAAAGTCAGGTTCAACTGACAGGGCCTGTAATTCACTAATTCGCCTGGCAGAAGTAATAGCTACCAGGAATATAGTTTTCCAGGTCAGGTACTTTAACTCGATCAAAGCCAGAGGTTAAAAGGGTGGCTGCATAAGCTGAGCAATGCAGACATTAAGAACCCAAGGCGGAGTAGGCTCCCTAAAGGGAGGGTTAATGTGAACCAGACCTTTGAAAAACTTCCTGAAAACAGGATGATATGCCAGGGAAGTGCTCTTTCCTGCTGAAAGGAAGACAGAGACAGCTGCTAGATGAGCCTTTAGAATGGCAGGCCTAAGGCCTAGGCTATTCAGATGAACTAGATAATCTAAGGTTGTAGAAATGTCTGCAGAATCAGGCACAATGCCTTTCTGAGAGCACCAAATACTGAACCTCTTCCATTTGGAATTGTATGTTTTTCTAGTGGAAGGTTTCCTAGAGACCTTTAGAATATCCAGAACTCTCTGAGAGAGATGTAGTGCTGCATATACTAACTCTTCAAGAGCCAGGCCTTGAGATTGAGAGACTGGAGATTGGGGTGCCAGGTCTACCCCTGGGAGGAGGACAGGAGATTGTTTTTCCTGGGAAGAGACAGGGGACGTGACACTGTCAAGGACAGCAGTAGAGGATACCAAGGCTGTTTGGCCCAGTCAGGAGCCACTAGTATCACTGTGCAGGGTTGAGTTCTGATCTTGATCAGAACTCTGAAGGGAGGGAAGGCATAGAGAAACTTGCCCTTCCAGTACAAAATGAGAGCATCCAGGGGTACCATCCCCAGGACTGGAGGTCTGCAGCAAAACAGAGGAAGTTGATGATTGTCCAGTGCTGCAAAGAGATCTATCTCTGGAGTGCCCTGCCTAGAGAAGATTACCTTCAGGATGTGAGGATCCAGGGACCATTCGTGATGTCCCTGTGAAATTCTGCTCAGAGCATCTGCTATTACATTGTCTTTTCCTGGAAGGTGAACTGCTACCAGGGTAGTCTGAAGAGAATAGGCCAGAGACCACAGCTTCATGGCTTCTTTGCAGAAGGCCGTGGACCGAGTGCCTCCCTGCTTGTTGATGTACCACATTGTGGTGGTGTTTGTTCTGACTTGGACCACCTTGCCCCTGACTGAATCTGAAAAGCTCTGAAGGGCTAGGAAAACTGCCATGAGTTCCAGAAGGTTGATATGAAGGAGAGACTCCTGTGGAGACCAGACCCTTTGAGCTGTCAGGGCTCCCAGGTGGGCTCCCCAACCTAGGAGAGAAGTATCCATAGTTAGAACTACTGATGGGACTTGAGGGAGAAATGGAACCCCTTGTCTGAGGTTGTCCTAGTCCAGCCACCACTGGAGAGCTTGGACCAGAGTCTGGGTCACTGGAATCAGTTTGGTGAGAGAGTCCTTTCTCTGTGACCAAAAGGACCTTAGGTGGAACTGAATGTCCCTCATCTGAAATCTGGTTCCTTGTACCACTGCAGTAGAGGCTGCCATATGGCAAAGGAGTTGGAGGAACTATCTCACTGGACGAGAAACCTGAGGTTTTAAACAGGAAGCAAGATCTACTAGGGCCTTCACCCTTGCCAAAGGAAGGAAAGCTTTTGCTTGGATAGTATCCAATTCTATCCCTATGAAGGTGAGAAGTTGTACTGGTTCGAGGACAGATTTTGGAAGATTGAGAAGAAACCCCAGAGAACTGAGCAAGTTCTGGGTGGTTTGCAGAGCTGACCTGACCTGGTCTGATGACTGACCTACGATTAGCCAGTCATCCAGATATGGAAAAATGGTGATACCCTGTCTTCTGAGGTAAGCCACCACTACTGCAAGGCACTCTGTGAACACCCTTGGAGCTGATGTTAGGCCGAATGGCATGACTCTGAACTGATAATGGCCTGAAGACAACTCGAATCTGAGGTATTTTCTGTGGGAGCACCTTATAGGGGTATGGAAGTAGGCATCCTTGAGGTCCAGTGATGCTAGCCAATCCCCTGGCCTTAAAGAGGGAAGGATTATTCCCAGAGTTACCATTTTGAATTTGGGTTTTGACATGCGTTTGTTGAAATACCTTAGGTCCAGGATGGGTCACCACTCCTCTGTTTTCTTTGGGGGTAAGGAAGTACCTGGAGTACAGGCCTTTTCCCCTGTGTTGAGTAGGAACCTTTTCTGTGGCTCTGAGAGCCAAGAGAGAGGAAATCTCTGCCTCTAGGACAAGGGTTTCTGAGATTGATGCAGGTGGAAAAGACCTGGCCCTCCTTTTTGGGAACCTTTTGAAGCTGAGGGCCAGTTCCTGGCTTACTACTTCCAGGACCCACTTGTCTGAGGTTGCAGACTTCCAGGCCTGAAAGTAGTAAGCCAGCCTGCCTCCTACTGGGACTGGGGAGTCGACCCGGGCTGACACCTCTGGGTGTCTGCTTGGCAGGAGCCTTAGATTGAGAGGAGGAAGCAGCTCTGCTCATTCCCCTCCTGCCCCTCCCTCGGAAAAAAACCCTCTGTGGGAAAGGAGAGGAGGCCTGGGCTTGGTTAAAAGGCCTGTGAAAGGGGCCCCCTGGACTGCTGCTTTTGTGGAGTGGCCTGCCTTTCCTTGGCCTGTGCACTCCTGTAAGTGGTCCTGTATTCATCCATTTTTTTCATGTAAACATCTGTCTGATCCCCAAACAGAGAGTTACCAACTACAGGAAAATCCATAGCCTTCATTTAGGTATCCTGTGATAGGCTAGTACATGTGAGCCAAGCATGTCTTCTGAGAGACACAAATGTAGCCTTGACTCTTGATGCCACATCATTTGGAGTCCACAGCAGCGTGAAATTGTACTTTAGATGCCTCAATTCCATCTGCAGCCACCTCCTCCAGCTCCTTGGCTAGCTGGGGGAGGCCTGTTTAGCCAGTTTCAGAACAGTATCCCACCTGGACTTCTGGTACCTGGCTGTGTAGGCCATATAGTTTGCCTGCTTGAGTCCCAAAGAGGATGCCAAATATTGTTTTTTGGCCATGGCATCAACTTCCCTGGAGTCCTTGTCCAGGGCTGTGTGAAGCCAAAGGAATGTTAGCCCTGTCACAGGCTGCAGCCCGCACTGCCCCAACATGGCTGCTATGAGTATAAAGGAACTCCATACCTGAGCCTGATAACATATACCTCCTGTCCGTTCTTTTATCCACAGGAGGTAATGAGTTAGGAGTTTGTAAAATCATTTGTGTATGTTTTCCCAAGGACTTATGAAGAGGGATAGACAATCTTTTGGACTCTGGGATGTCCATCATTTCCACAAAATCAGGCTCTTCTTCCTCCTCAGCAGCTTCAACCATAGGGAGCTGGAGGGTTTCAGCCACCTTCTTGTAGAACAAGAAGTGTGAAGGGGACTCAGAAAGCCTGGGAGGGGAGACATTAGAGGGCCTGTCTGGGGAGATGTCCGGTTCAGTGGGCACATCCAGACCCCCCAGGTCGTCATCTTCGTCTTCATCATTGGGATAGTCTTTGTCTCCCTCCCACTCATCATAAAAAGCATCCGGATCATAATCTGAAGGAGACGGATCCGACCGAACTTCGACCTAATCGGGTACGGTTCAGATCGGAACCGACATGCCGCATTGAACCATGCTAATCACTTTGGCTATCTCATCCGCGGTTGAAGTATGCAGTACTGGATCCGAACTGGCAGACTTTCATTTCTTTTTTGATGGAACTGGCCCCTCAGAGTCTGCTCTCCTTTTGACTGAGAAGGTATCACCTAGGTCAGTAGGCACCTCCTGAGGTTTGGCCGCAACCGAACCGGGCTGGCCATCCAGATCTACGGACTTCTCGGCCTCCCTTTCCTTCAGCCTACTCAGTCTTTTTTCTAGAGTGGTTTTGGGAAAGTTTTTGCAAATTTGGCAGTCTGACTTGAGGTGGTCAAACCCCAGACAATAAACACAGATGAGATGGGGGTCGGCCTTGGCAAAGGCCTCCCCACACTCAGTACAGTGTTGAAACCCAGTGCGACCGGTTTTCTTCTTGGATTTCTCAGACATGGCCAACCTACTAAATTACCCTATAGCAGCTTTCAAGCCAGGTAATAAATAACCGATCGGTTACAAACCGTGTCACGGGTTTTGAAAAATAACCCGAAACGGCCCGGTTCTTTTGAAACCGTTTGGTACCAGAACACCAGTCTAATCCCAGAAAAATTTCAATTTTAAACAAAGTTGAAATAAGGTTGGTTCCTAACTGGACCAACTGATAAGAAATCGAAGAAGGAACAATTTTCACACTTTTACCACAATAAAACACAGTCACTACCTATCTACTACTACACCCCTGTACTGTAGACAGAAGCTGGAAATCCGGAAAAATAACAAAAAGAACGGTTTAACCTAATGCTTTTTAAACTTTACCGATCCGAGCAAAGGAATCTCTGGAGCGACTTCACTGTTAGGTGGAGTAAAGAATCTGACTGTTACGCTGGGAAGTACCACAGACAGAGGTTTGAAAACCGAGCTCGAGCTCAACATTCTATGCTTCTGCATAGAGTTAACTTTTTCGTCTCCAGGGCAGTTCAAGTACTGGGGCTAACTGCATTATGTCAGAATACAGCAAGACTTCATGTTGTTTGAACCACTTGCTACCTATCGGCCAAGTCATGATCGAGGCTGAACCATCAGAGATTGATTCCCCTGGGCCGGTAACTTGTGCTACTGCAAAAAAGAGACTTAGAGTCAACCTACCCCAGTAGTTACAGATTTAAGGTTTCCCTCGCAGCAGGCCCAGAATGATAGTGACTGTCAGTCCACCTCTGACGAAAGTGAGTGTGACAATGTCTATTACCCCTCCTATGAATTGAGTCAGCTGTTTCAAGGTAACCCTGTGACTAACTGTGGGGATGAAACTGGCCCTTCTGGACTGCCTAACCCCCAAGCTTCATCCTTGGAGCCAGTGCTACCTGAAAGTGAAGTGCAAAGTATTATGTCTGAGGTTGTGGACTCTCTGTGTTTTGTGGAACTGTGTGAATTGCCCAAAGAAGGGGCTGATGGTCTGAGTCTCTCTGGTGACACACCAGAACTTGAAGAACAATGTGAGAGTGTTGACAGCCCCCCTTCAGTGCCGCAAACCCTAATTGTGCCAGAGCCTCCTCAAAATGAGCAACCTGGGCCTCTGTCAGAAGATAATGAGCAAAGTGTTGTGGAAACAGCCTACAGAGCAAGGAGCTGACAGTGCTCCAAGTTTGGACATTCCCATCCATGCAGAGGCACCCCTCACAAGTGATAAAAGCTCCAAAGTTAGTGCTGAAAGTACAGAGACTGTGGCTGCTCCCCCCAGAAAGACTGGCTGAGCTGTCAAGCTAGTGCTACGCTTTAGTTATGTTTCCCCTTGGAGGCCATTGGATTTTCCTCTCAGTGTGGTTCACAAAAGGGTTTATGTTTCGACAAGCTCACTGCCCAAATTGAGCTTGACGGCCAACTCCAGTTTACTTGGTCTTACATCTCACCATGGTGCCCCTGCCCCATCCAGCCCCAAGTTAGCTGATAGGGAAGGGCCCCCTCTTACGTTGTTTAATGTACAAGAAGTTATTAAATGAATCAGTATTATTTGTTTGAAACCAACATAAGTATTGTCAATATGGATGTAGTAATGTGAAGTATATTGAAATGTGTAGTAATGTAACAAGTTAATGATATATATGTCTCGTTTATATCACATTTTTGATATTGTGATGGTACAGACTTACATACTAATTGCCAGCAGATTAGGCCTTATGGTCTATCGAGTCTGCTCGAACCTCAGATCCCTAGTTGGGCGCTGAGGCCCCACCCTCCTTGTGTTCCAGAAACCCCTGTCATCCATCCCCACCCGCTGGGCCAGGCCATCATCTGATACATCCACTTTCTGTGTCTGTCCCACCCTCTCTTGAAGCCCTCCACTGTGGATCTCTGAACCAGCTCGCCAGGCAGTGCATTCCAAGGGTCCACCACCCTCTCAGTGAAAAACCTCCTCCTCTTTCCCCCTCACCCTTCCACCTTCTAACTTCAAACCATGCCTCTGGTGATACCTCCCTGCTTTAGTCTAAAGATCCCCTCCGTGTTTACCCTATTTGTTCCCTTGAGGTACTTGAAGACCTCAATCATGTCCCCCGTGTCTCTCCTCTCCTCCAATGAAAACAGGCAGAGCTCCTCAAGTCTGTCCTCATACGTCAAATCCCCTAGTCCTTGTATCATCTTAGTTGCCCTGCTCTGTACCCTTTCCAGGAGTTGTATGTCCCTCTTCAAGTGTAGTCTCCAGTGCTGTACACAGTACTCAAAGTGTGGTCTAAACAGTCCATTGTACAGCGGCAGAATCACCTCCCTGCTCCTAGAGGTGATCCCCCTTACGATGCATCCCAACATCCTGTTTGCCTTGTTAGCCGCTCTCCTGCACTGCTCAGAGTTATTCATACATGCATCCACCATGACCCCTAGGTCTTTTTTCCCCTGTTGAGGCCTCCACGCCTCCCCTCCCAGGGTGTACCTATGTTTAGGGTTTCCCCGCCCAAGATGTAACACCTTGCACTTGGTGATATTGAAATTTAATTTCCATGCGTGAGTCCAGCTTTCCAGGGTGTCCAGGCAGTGCCAGTCTCCCCTCTTCCCCCTCAACTACTGCTCCCATCTTGGAGCCATCAGCAAAGAGACTCATTTCACACCCTATACCCTCTCTGATGTCCGTTATGTATGCATTAAACAGGATCGGACCCAGGACCGAGCCCTGCGGTACCCTACTACCGACCTCTCTAGGGTTCGAGAGCTCACCACTGACCACTGCTCTCTGGGTGCGTCCAGCTAGCCAGTTTTCAATCCATCTGACCATCAAGGGCCTACTCCCAACCCCGTCAGTTTCTCCACCAGACCATTGTGGGGGACAGAGTCAAACGCCTTGCTGAAATCCAAGAATAATACATCCACAGGCTTTCCCCTGTCCAGTTCTGATGTTGCCCATTCGTAGAACTCCAAAAGATTGGTTTGACATGATCTACCTGGCACAAACCCATGTTGCCGACTATCCAGACCTCCCACTTCTTCCAAGTACACCCCCAATCATTCCTTTAGTATACTCTCCATTAATTTTCCCACCACCGAGGTCAAACTGATGGGTCTATAGTTACCTGGTACCTCCCTCGACCCCCCTTTATGGATTGGCACCACATGTGCCTCTCGCCAATCCCTAGGTACCCTCCCTGTCTCAAGCGACCTGTTGAAGAGCTCCACCAGGGGTGCAGCCAGTATGTCCGCCAGTTCCCATAGTACTTCGGATGAATGCCATCCGGCCCAGGATATTTATCTTTCTTTAGGGCCTTGAGGGCTAACCACACCCTTTCGGTGGAGATAGCATCATCCGTCCCCTCCACCTTACTGGCCTTTTTATCCTTATCCTGATGTGACAACCCTTGGGTACCTCTCCCTCCCTCTTGCTCCATTTCTGTTGCTCCCCTGATCCCACTCACTACCGCTTCTATCCCCATTGTGCCTAGCTTTGTAGATATCCCATCCCCCTCCCTAGTGAACACAGAGGCGAAGTACTCATTTAATACCTCTGCCTGGTCCCTCGCCTCTTCCATCCACCCTTCTTCTGATCTCAATCTGCCGAGATGGCCCTTAGTTTTTCTCTGCTCCCCAATGTACTGGAAGAACCCCTTTTCCCCCTCCATGTATCCCCTATGCCAGCCATGCTCTTTACTGGACTTTGCCCCCCCCCTACCATCCGGGTGACTTTTGTAGATGCAAGATGGTACATTTCCTCTTCCCTATCCCCTCTTGTTGGTTTTATATTTTTTGTAGGCCGCCTTCTTTTCTCTGACCGCTACCTGAACCTCAGTGGACCACATGGTTTATGTGACCTTGCTCCCTTACGTTTCACCTTGGCGCAGGTCCTGACTGCCTCATGAAGTCCCTTTTTTATGACCTCCCATCTCTTTTCCACATTTGTCATTGATGTAATCACCCTTCAAGTGATCCTTAAGAATATTTCCTATGCCCACAAAGTTTGCCCCTCTGAAGCCCACTGCCAGTGTCCTAGATCTCTCCCCCCTTCCCTATGCTTATTTGAAACCAGACAGTATTGTGGTCGCTCCCAGTCAGGGGATCCTCTACAACCAGGTCCCTTACCAGATCCCCATCTGCCAGAACCACGTCCAGGCCATGCCCCTCTCTTGTGGGCTCCATCACATGCTGTGTTAAGAAAACATCCTGGAAGCCGTCCAGCAACTTCTGCTCCTTGGCCACCTTAGAGGACATGGTTCCCCAGTTTGTACCTGGCATATTAAGGTCCCCCATCAACACCACTCCTTCCCCTTTTGGTCCACACTGGGCAATGATGTTGTCCAGCAAACCATCCTCCAGAACTTCACCCATCCTGGGGGCCTATATACTGCACCCAGCTTGACCTTACCTCCTGCTGGGGTTCGTAAGGTGACCCATAAGGCCTCCATGTTTTCCTCTACCTCTTCTACCCTAGCAATTTCTATGTCATCTCTAATGAACATAGCCACTCCACCCCCTCTGCCCTCTTTTCTATCCTTCCTAAGCATAGTGTACCCCCGCACGTTTAGGTCCCAGTTATGGTTTTTGTTGGCTCACGTTTCCATGACCACCGCCTTATCCACCCCCCCCCCTCGAACAGCATGGCCTGGAACTCTGGCAACTTGTTTCCCAAGCTCCTGGCATTTACTAACACCACCCCTTATCCCTGATCCCTTTGATCGATCCCCACCCAGGTTCCTTATACTTCCATCCTTCCTCTGCTCCTCCTGAAACCTCCTCCCCCAGTCTGTTTCCCCCTCCCCCTTGGGTTTGAAGCTCGCCCCTCATCTGGAGGGCTTCTGGTCATCCCTCCCTTATCCCCGCGGATGCCAAGTTTTCTCCAGGCAGGGAAGGGTGTAACCCCCCCTACAAATGGGGGTTCCCAAAAAGTCTTGCTTGAGCTTGCCTAAATGCTCACTGCCAGGTTGGTGTTCTGTGTTTTAGTAGATTAAATGTATTGCCAGAGAGTGCCTGTATAGCCTCTGTGTACTGTCTATTTAAGAGCTGCCTGGTTTGCAGTCTTAATTAATCTAAAAGGAAGCTCTGATGTGCTTGTTTGCTGATCATTTGTTAGAGTAGTAATAATATTGCAGTTCTAACCTGCCTTCTTTGCAGCAAGGACTGTTCTGTTTATCTCCACCAACTTGACCCGGGACAGTCAGAATGGGCCAATCAGTACTGTTGGGAGTCTAAAATGGAGCCTGCCTACAGGGGCTTGGTGGGGTTAACACTTGTAGGAATTGTAGTTGTTGCATTTTGGTGCCTAAAATAACCTGGAGGGGGAGCCCTTGTTGTGACTGACAGACAGATCAGCCAACCAAACCTTTTGGATCTTGGGGAAATTCCGAAGATGCCTTCAGCTAGTTTCAGTTCTGAGTTGGGAAGTGAAGAGATAACAGCTTGAATGATTCAAGCAGCAGCCCCAGCATAGATTCACGCGTGAGAACTGTGGAAAGGCCTGAGCTTTGCCCTGCATGCCTGCTTGCTGTCCCTGAGAGGGAACTTGTGCCTTTTTTCGAACTGAATCCAAACTTGGAGAGTGAAGTAAGTCACTGAATTGTGACCAGGCTTGTACCTGAAGAAGACCAAAGATTTGCTGAATGCGATTGACCAGTCTGGACTTTTAGCCACCTCTGAACTCCCAGATTGTGCAGAGACTCTGTTATTGCGACCGGAGAGCCTTTTGCCTGGTACAGCCTAGCAACAGGGTCCAGGTAAGGTCTTCTCGAATACAGCTTTAAAACAAGCTCTTTTTGTAGCTCTTTAAACTTTTATCTCCACTAGGACAGCTGTAACTTTGTGTTAAAAACATTTTGGGGCATTTTAAACAACAGCATTGCTGCCCAACTGCTGTACATTACGAAAATTACGAAAGCTGGTGGAAATGAACAAACAAATCCTGTTTTATTTTAATTAGAAAATGCTACAGAAAAGAGACAGTTTTCACTCCCTAGTGCTTTTTTAAACAATCCTGTGAAAGAACTAGCTCTGCAAAGCAACTTTGTTTTAATGTTCTGGGTCTTTCTTACTTTCTTTTCAGGTTCCTGCTTTTTGGCCCAGCACACTTGGTGTTCAGGCTGTGTTTTTCACCACACCCTTTCAGTTACTGCATGTTTCAGCTGCTAAAGCCATTCGAATGCTATGAAGAACATTTTAACAAGAAAAGAGGGGTTTTGTTTTATACTCTGCTGGTAGCTACGCTGATACAACAGCAAACCAATTAGCTAACCAGTGCATAGAAAAACAGAAGGTCTGCAATAGTAAATTAGTGCTAGAAGCACTTTACATTTACTTTTGCCTGCTTACCAAGCATCTAGCAGGCTATTGGGCCTTTTTTAACCCACAGTGTTTCTTACAAACACAAAAGGGGGGGGGGGGTTCCAGGCACATATCGCCAAATGGAATACAAGAAGGGCACTCAAGGCAAAGAGGAATATAAAAGAGGGGCAGGGATAGAAATGAGATACCGCAGTAGGCGGCCACCCTACTGCAGTAGAGATGTGAAAATTAAAGAAAAGGAAAGATTTATAGCTGCTGCAGCAGACTTTGGAAAAGGGACAGATAAGAAGGAAGCCTTGAGTTACCTTTATTTGAAAAATGGGGGGGGGGGGGTAACTAAACCTATCACAGTAGGCACTGTCAAAATGGTGCCTGGAGCACTTAGAAAACCAGTCCAGGGCCGCGAATGTTCGTGTACTGGGCCTCTCGGAGGGGATAGAAGGGGATGACCTCCTGGCTTTTTGCACAGCCTGGCAAGAGAAAACATTTAAGTTTAAAAGACTGTCTTGTGTGAGCTTACCGTATCAATCTCTGTAGAGCTACAGGCCAGACGGGAGGAACCAAAATGGTTATGCTGTAAGCTGCCTCATCAGTAATTTGGGACAGAATACTCCTGGCGGCTTGCACCAGGAAAGGAATCGAAGTAGATGGCATCAGAGTTTTGATTTTTCCAGATGTTTTCTACACTACCCTCATGAAGCGAAAGACTTTCGACTCGATTCGACGCAGATTGAGGGACTTGGAAATCTCCACCCAGCATGCTTATGCATGCCTGCCTACAAGTAGTGGTGGGCTGGCGAATATACGTGTACACTGACCCCAAAGAGGCAGTAAAATTGGTGGAGAAGTTGGAGGTCGAACGGGCTGCAAGAGATGGGGATTCCTCTAATGATTCTGAGGATGGCGATACTTGAGTTGGGACTGTGAGTTTCTTCTGCTCCATTTCATCTTATTAAAAAGTATATAAAGGCTGCTGCTGTTGCAGTCATTTGCAGCCTTTGTGGAAACATTTTCTGTTGCTAAAAACTGAAAATTAACATCATATATATTCGGGTTTTAAAAATAATAATTTGGGGGATCTTGGCTTATTAAAGTGGGGATCATCTTTACTAGATTGGACAGTCAGTTTTTCCAGAACCCTCTTGTTTAGTATGGACCTTTTTCTGATTTAATCTCAAGTTAGACTGTTTTTGGACTTTTAGCGTACTTTGAGAGGTCTTTGGGGTGTGTAATGGGGAGGTTGCTTAAAGGGAGAGCCTGTGTTTATATCAAAAAAGTTACTCAACAAAGGCATATTTGCTGGTTCAGCAATTTTGGGGTAATTAATATTATTGATTATTCTTGTCTGGGTATTGACAGCATTGGTCAGAGTGTTTATCATACTGTGTAAGGATTTAATATGTTTTTCTCCCTAATCTTGTACCAACGGTAGTCATGTCTTTCACTCCGCATATCAACTGCACAAAATATCAGCATGTTGTATGGCATGATTCAAGCATTGTCCATGCATTGCATTGTAATGTCATAAAACATATAAATAAAAAGTATAAAAAAAAGAGACACTGATATTGCTGCCGGACTGATGTCCGCTTTGTGGTATGGTGACTGCTTTACTATAAATGTGCTGTGTGCTGTTAGTGGGTCGCGATTTGGTTCCCCACTGTTTAATTGTGCCACGCTTGCTGGAAGCTGCATCCAGCCTTCCCGGACTGATTTATGAACTACTTTCCCTGGCCTGGGCCCTGCCACACTGGCCCTGCCAGCTACTTCAGGCGCAGAGAACACCATCGACGAGAGACTCGCCCGGAGATCAGTCCCCTGCTCAACATCTCAAACAGGAATGACACCTCGGTGATTCATGTGGGCCCTGCTTCTCCTGGCATACCAGTTGTCAACCTGCAGTCTCCATTTCATCCCTCCTGTGTCTTGCATTGGGTAGCGTGAGTAACAGTCAGGGTAACTCCCTGCAACAACGGCTAAATCTCAAGTGTTGTCATCTGATTGCATTGTTGTTTTTCCTTTCACGAACTGAGCCTTCAAGCTCTGGATTACAAATTGTATGTGGTTGTGCATGCCTTTCAAACAACTTGAAGTCTTGCCGTATTCTGACAAGTGCAGTTAGCCCCAGCCTTTAAACTGTCCCAGAGAACAAAGGATTAACCTTCCTATGCAGAGCATAGAATGCTGAGCTTGAGCTCGGTTGATGTCTCTGTCTGTTTCCCTTTGAAAGCTAACCGTCAGATTCTTTACTCCACGTCACTGAACAGTCGCTCCGGAGATTTCTCCTGCAGCTCGGTTCGAAAGTCGGTTTAAGTGTCATTTTTTCATCGGTTTCTAACCGAAAAAATTTCCTGCATAGTTGGTTCAGTCTCTCTCTGTGGTACCATGAGTACTAGATAGGTTTTGTACTGTGTTTCTGGTGGAACTTGTAAAAAGTGTGGATGGGTTCGGCCGAACCGATCATTTGTTTAATGCATGTGTAACTTAAGTGTGTGGTTACCGGTTCTTATCTTTTCTAAAAAAAACGTGTTTTGAAATGTTTTTTTCCAAGACCCGTGACACGGTTAGGGACTGATAAAGGAGCCTTGCCTGGCAGTTGCTGAAAAAAGGGTAAGTTTGGTTAGGTTGGCCATGTTTGAGAAACCCAAGAAAAAAACTGGGCCCACTGGGTTTCAACACTGCAGTGAGTGTTGGGAAGTCTTTGCTAAGGCCGATTCCCACACCACCTGTGTTTATTGTCTGGGGTTTGACCACCTCAATTCAGACTGCCAAATTTGCAAACATTTTCCCAAATTTACCCTGGAAAAGAGATTAGGTAGCTTGAGAAAAAAGGAGGCTGAGAAGTCCACTTACCCAGATGGCCAGCCCAGTTTGATTCCGACCGAACCAGAAGGAGTGCCCTCTGACCAGGGTGATACTTCTTAGGGCAAAAGGAGAGCCGATCCCGAGGGATCGGTTCCGACTAAAAGAAAGCGCAAAGAAAAATTGTCCGGTTCGGATCCAGAAGTCCATGTTCCGACCACTGGAGAAATAGCCAGAGCGTTTCGGATTGTGGAATCGCTTCACCCGGTTCCGACCGATCCGGCACCTTTTGGCAGGGGCTCGATTCGGTCAGTTCCCCCGGTTCACGATTATACTTTGGAGGAATTTTATGAACCGGAGTTTGAGGAGGAAGGGGAGTTTGAAGATGATGATGATGGTGATGGTGAAAGTCTAGATGTGCCTGTGGAACCGGACATCTCCCCAGACAGACCTTCAGGTGTATCCCCTCCTAGGCTTTCTGAGTCCCCTTCCCACTTTATGTTCTACAGAAATGTGGCTGAGACCCTCCAGCTTCCTATGGAGGAGGCAATGGAGGATCAGGAGGAGCCTGATTATGCAGAAATGATGGACATCCCAGAGACCAAGAGAGACTGTCTATTCCCCTCCACAAATCTTTTGGGAAACAGACACAAAAAATTCTGAAGTCTCCCAATTCTGTACCTCCTGTGGACAGAAGAATGGACAAGAGGTATACACTCTCAGGCTCAGAAACAGAGCTTTTATACCACCAATGCAGCCTTGTTGGGGTTGTGCAGGCTGCAGCCTGTGATAAGGCAAGCATTCCCTTGGCTTCACACCCCCCAGACAAAGACTCTAGGAAGGTTGATGCCATGGCAAAAAAGTTGTACATGGCATCTTCCCAGGGACTCAGAGAGGCGAATTATATGGCCTATACAGCTAGATACCAGAAATCCAGGTGGGACACTGTACTGGCACTGGCTAAACAGGCCTCCCCCAGCTAGCCAAGGAGCTGGAGGCGGTGGCTGTAGATGGGATTGAGGCATCTAAAGTTCAGTTTCATGCTGCTGTGGACTCTAATGCTGTGTCATCAAGAGTCATGGCTACATCTGTGGCTCTTCAGAGAATGGCTTGGCTCAAATGTACTAACCTCTCGCAGGATACCCAGGCTAAGGCCATGGATTTTCCTATAGTGGGTAATTCTCTGTTTGGGGAGCAGACAGAGAATTACATGAAGAAAATGGATGAGTAAAGGACCAACTACAGGAGTGCTCAGGCCAAGGAGAGGCAGGCAACTGCTCAAAGGCAGCAGTCTGGGGCAGGGGCAGACCTTTTCAAAGGGCTTTTTGCCAAGCACAGGCCTCTTCTTCCTTTTCTCAGAGGGGGTTCTTCAGAGGGAGAGGCAGAAGGGGGATGAGCAGGGCTGCATCCGCTCCTCACCCTAAAGCCCCTGCCAAGCAGACACCCTGATGGGCCTGCCCGGGTTGACTCTCCTATTCCAGTAGAGGGCAGGCTGGCTTACGATGTCCAGGACTGGATGTCTATTACATTAGACAAGTGGGTCTTGGAAGTAGTAAGCCAGGGACTGGTTCTCAGCTTCAGAAAATTTCCAAAAGTGAGAGCCAGATCTTTTCCATCTGCAAATCTCTCGGAAACCCTTGCTCTAGAGGCAGAGGTTTCTTCTCTTCTAGCCTTAAGAGCCATAGAGAGAGTACCTACCCTACACTGGGGCAAAGGGCTGTACTCCAGGTACTTCCTGACCCCCAAAAAAACAAGGGAGTGGCGATCCATCCTAGACCTAAGATATCTAAACAAACATCTTTTAAAACCAAAGTTCAAGATGGTAACTCTGGGAATAATCCTTCCCTCTCTGAGGCCAGGGGACTGGTTAGCCTCCCTGGACCTCAGAGATGCCTACTTTCACATTCCCATCAGGTGCTCCCACAGAAAGTACCTCAGGTTCGAGTTGCCCTCAGGCCACTATCCGTTCAGAGCAATGCCCTTTGAAATAACCTCAGCCCCAAGGATTTTCACAAAGTGCCTGGCAGTAGTAGTTGCCTTTCTAAGAAGGCAAAAGAATTTATTTTTTCCATATCTGGACGATTGGCTAATAGTGGGCCAGTCTCCAGACCAAGTCAAGTCTCACCTGCAAGTGACCCAACAAGTGCTCACTTCTCTAGGATTTCTTCTTAACCTTCCCAAGTCAGTTCTCGAACCAGTCCAGCTTCTTACCTTTATAGGGGCAGAACTGGACACACTCAGAGCAAGAGCCTTATTTCCTCTAGAAAGGTCAAGGATTCTTATGGAACTAGCCTCTTCCTTCAGCCTTCGGGTATCTTGATCAGCAAGGCATTTCTTCCAGCTCTTGGGCCCCATGGCAGCTTCAGCAGCAGTGGTCCAAGGGGCAAGATTCCAGATGAGGAATATTCAGTTCCATCTGAGAGCTTTTTGGTCTCAGAGGAAGGATTCCCTTACCAAACTGATCCCAGTGGCTGACCTTGATCCAAGCCCTCCAATGGTGGCAGGATCAGAACAATTTAAGACAAGGTGTTCCTTTTGCCACTCAGCCTTGTTCAGTGGTCCTTACCATGGACACTTCTCTTCTGGGCTGGGGAGCCCATCTGGGGGCCCTCACTGCCCAGGGGCTGTGGTCCCCCCCAAGAATCCCTTCTCCATATCAATCTCCTAGAGCTCAGGGCAGTTTTTCTGGCCCTGAAAGCTTTCTCTCGGTCAGTACAGAACAAGGTGGTTCAGGTCAAAATGGACAACACCACCACAAGCAGGGAGGCACTCGGTCCACGGGCTTGTGCATGGAAGCCATGAAATTGTGGTCCCTGGCTTATTCCCTGCAAACCTTTCTGGTAGCAGTTAACCTTCCAGGGAAGGACAATGTGCTAGCAGATGCACTGAGCAGAATCTCTCAGGGCCATCACGAATGATCCCTGGACCCTCAGGTGTTGAAAGTGATTTTTTTCAAGGTGGGGCACTCCAGAGATCTCTTTGCAGCCCCAGACAATGACCAGCTCCCTCTCTTTTGTTGTAGACCTCCAGTCTTGGGCTCAGTCCCCCTGGATGCCCTAATTCTGAATTGGGAAGGGAAGTTTCTGTATGTCTTCTCTCCCTTCCCACTCCTGTTCTAAGTTTTAGTCAAAATAAGGTCTCAACCTTGCAAAGTGATTCTGATTGCTCCAGATTGGGCCAGACAGCCCTGGTACCCCCTGTTGCTATCCCTAGCAGTCCATCTTCCCCTGTCTGTTCCCAGGAATTACAACCTGTTAACATCCTCTCAGGGGAGGATTTGGTACCCCAATCTTCAGTCTCTCAATCTCAAGGCATGGCTCTTGAAGAGTTAGAGTTTGCAGATCTGCATCTTTCCCAAGGGGTTCTGGATAATCTCAAAGCTTCTCGAAGGCCCTGCACCAGAAAGACTTATAACTCCAAATGGAAGAGATTCAGCATTTGGTGTTCTAAGGAGCGTATTTCTCCAGATACTGCTGGATTGCCTACGGTTCTGGATTATATGGTCCATCTTAATGGCCTAGGCCTCAGACCAGCTACTCTCAAGGTACACTTGTCAGCTGTTTCTGTCTGTGGGGAAGTCTTCCTCACTATCTTCTCATCCTGTGTTCTGTAAATTTTTTAAAGGATTGCTTCACACCAGTCCTTCTTTTAGAGACACTGCCCCTGCCTGGGATTTGAATGTTTGCATTGCTCAATTTATGTAACCCCCTTTTTGAGCCTATGTCTTCAGCAGAGCTTAAATATTTGACTTGGAAAACTGTGTTCTTGGTAGCCATTACCTCTGCCAGGTGTATCAGTGAATTGCAAGCCCTGTCAGTGGAACCTGATTTTATCTCCTTTCACAGGGATAAAGTGGTCCTTAGAACCAATAGAAGGTTCTTGCCCAAAGTGGTTTCAGACTTCCATTTAAACCAGTCTGTGTCTCTTCCTGTCTTCTTCACTGATCATTCTTCCTCAGGAGAGAGGAGGTTACACAGTTTAGATGTTAAAAGAGCCCTTAGTTACTACATAGAGTGTACCAAGGGTCACAGGTTTGACTCCCTCCAGTTGTTCCTCGCTTATGGAGAAGTTCGGAAAGGGCAAACCTGCCACCAAGAGATCTATTGCCGGGTGGATCGTGTCTTGTATACAATTCTGCTATGAAAAACTGTGAAAAACTCCACCCTCAGGCCAGAAAGCTAATTCCACAAGAGGTACAGCTGCTTCCCTGGCTGCTGCCAGGGATATCCCTCTTTTAGAAATTTGTCAAGGAGCCACCTGGAAAACAGTCCATACCCCACCAAGCATTACTCTCTGGATATCCAGGCTAGGAGTGATGCTCGGTTTGGCACAGCAGTACTTCAGAGCCTATTCCCAAAGTAGGTTCTGTCCCTCCTCCATGGAGGTACTGCTGGGTAGTCTGTATTGTCAAGAATACAGCAAGACTTAAGTTTTCAAGAAAAAAATTACTCAACTTAGTAATTATGTTTCTTCTATTGGAGTCTTGCTGTATTCTGACCTCCCTCCCGGTCTCGCCTCTCAGAACCTGGTTTTGGGAAGTGGGTGGGCAGGTGCAGTGTTGCACCTCAGGGTGCTCTTTTTACACCCTCTTCTTGTGTGGGTGTTTATTTTGTTATATTCCTGTTTGGTTTGGGTTTTGAGTTTTAGGTTTCCTGGCTTGAGTCTTCATTTGGTAGTCCAAAACATTTTGTTGCCAGTTGGCTATTAAAAATTTTGTTTTACAATTTCTACATAGAATACTATTAGAGTGTTGCTTGTAAGAATCTGATGGTTAGCTTTCAAAGGGAAACGGACAGAGACATCAACCGAGCTTGAGCTCAGCATTCTATACTCGGCATAGAAATGTTAACCCTTTGTTCTCCGGGGCAGTTTAAAGGCTGGGGCTAACTGCACTTGTCAGAATACAGCAATACTCCAATAGAAGAAACATAATTACTAAGGTGAGTAATTTTTTCTTTCTTTTCATCACAGGGCCCCAACCAGCTGCAATGCCGGCCTACCCCGGGCAACATTCCAGGCTAGCCCACCTTACTTCCAACTGGGTACCCAGAGCGTGTGACTGTGCAGGGAGTAAAAGTGCATGCATAATTGCCTGACTAGATCAGTTTTCGAATTAATCAACCTAATTATGCCCCTCTCTTGTTCAATTCCCCTGAATAAATCAGATCTAACTCTTTTTGCATTTAATCTGACTGTGGTTCCAGTTTGTACCAAGAGCACTGTGCTGTTGTTATTTGCTGTGCCTAACCTTGTTTTACAGGGGGTTTCCAGGGTTGAACTGATGGAACCAGCCCTGGTGGTAAGTGCAAACAGTGTGGGGATTTGTATGCTGAATAGGGGCTACTGCGAAAGTGTTTGTTGCATATTGTCTAGGCTACTAGAGGGGAAAGAGGGGGGTTACAGTGTCCCGGAGGGCTGTACCCAGGTTAGCCTTGTTACTAACAACCCTGTCCTCCGGGTGGAGGCACCCGTTTCAGTACCCAGGCCCCTTAACCTGCAACTAACCATGCAGGCAGGGGTATTAGCCCTTGGGATAGCGCCACCTAAAGGTTACAACTTGGAGGCACCACTGCTGGGATTAGTGTCCCCCCTAGTGGTCAGACGTTAGAATCACTGTTGCCGGAATATGGCCACACCAGTAGAAGTCGTTGTGCACCAGCTGGTGGGGTGGTGTATGGGGCAGGAGGCTGACCCCCATCATGCCATGCTTATACTAGATAGCGGCACTATCAGTTTGTTAGCTGAAATGTGGTTTTGCACAGTGGTGTGGCTATGCCATTTGGCGACACAGTGACGAAAACACATTTTGGGCAGTATGTGGAAAATGACAACTGTATTGTTCATAAGGAGATGTAAAAAAATTGCAACGTTAAAAATCTGGAGTGAAAATATGAAAAATTGATGAAGTCATGAGCATGCATAGAAACTGTGCAACACACGTCCGTAACCCAATTATTTCTGGAATTTTTTTTAACCACATTTTTAACATAGGCATTTTGGGAACTCTCCTCATGTACAGTGGCACTGTGATTTTGTTCATTTGTCCCAAACGTTGATTTCCCACAGCACCCACGCCATTGTGCGCTACAGGTGCGAAAACACATTTAGGGCAGCATGTGAAAAATGACAGCTGTACTGTTCATGAGGAGGTGTGGAAAAATGACAGTGTTGAAAATCTGGCATGAAAATATTGCAGATTTGCGGGTGGTAAGGGTGTGTGGAAACTCCGCAACGCATACTTGTAACACAGTCATTTTATGGACTTTCATCACCAGATTTTCAACATAGGCATTTTAAGACCTCTGCCCATGAACAGTGTCACCGTCATTTCCTCAAACTGTCCTGAAAACTAACTGATTTCGCACAGCAACTGCTCTATTCTGCGCCAGACGTGCAAAACCACATTTTGGCCAGGATATGTAAATGACAGCTGTACTGTCCATAAGGAGGTGTGGAAAAAATGGCAATTTTGAAAATCTGGAGTGAAAATATTACAAATTCACGAAGTTACGAGCGTGTGTGGAAACTGCATAATGCACTCTTGTAAAACAGCCATTTTTTGCACTAAATTTGCAACACAGGCTTTTTGAGAGCCCCCTCATGAACAGTGGCACTGTCGTTTTGTTAATCGGTCTGGAAAGGTGATTCCGCGCAGTGACCGTGAAATCACCTTTCGGGACCGAATTACACCATGACAGTGCCTGAACTCATGAGGAGGGGTCCCAATAACCCCATGTTGAAAATTTGGTGTCAAAATTCCCAAAAATGCCTGAGATATGCACCAAAGTTGAAAAAACCCTATTTATGCCGTTATACAGCTTACCAGCGTTTCTTCAGTTTGCGGTCGGCTTTGAAGAGTGCAGACGTGTTCCTGGTCCACCGAAGATAATCGCACGGGGCTCTGGAGGCAAGTATGGGGTGAGGGGGGTGTGGGGAAGCAGGGTGCACAGAGGGTGGGCACAGGAGGGGACAGAGAGACCACGAGGGACCATTTTCTGTTTTACAGGTAAAACTAAAAAAAAATTAAAAATCACAGGACTTTTTAACAGGGTAATTTGGCACACTGGGGTGAGCTCCCAGCATGCCACCTGAGTTGTTTTTTTTTTTGGAGGGGGCTGTAGCCGACGGGGGATTGGGCCCCCCATCAGCAAAGAAAGGCATTTTTTGGGGGGCGCATGATGCAGAGGAGGATGGGGCACCCCCTCGGCACACAGTGGAAATGGTAGGGGGGATATTATGACGTCGGGGAGTGGGCTTCCCTGTCTGCATTGTGACAGGCGGCCGCAGTCACTGCCACCATGTTGTCTGCACATCGGGAGGTGTGTTGTGGTCCCGCTGCATGAGGCTTCGTTCTCATTGCAGCGGACTTTTTCTTAGATATGGTGGCCACATTAGCTATGCATGGTGTCAGCACCTGCTGCCGGCTTATTGGAGAATGAGGGATGCACCTACTGATGCGTGACCTGCATTCGTCCACAGTGACCGCACCTCCAAATCTGCTACTACCGCAAGATGTTGGCTGGCGCGTACACGCGAGCCAACATACAAAGGGGCTATCAGAGACCAAGAGAAAATGTATTTTCGAACAGGTGAGCTTTCTGGGACTCAGTGGACACCCGACTGTGAAGCAGCTTTCTTTGAAGTCATATACCAGCTCACCCACGCCCCCGGCCTTGCCTATGCTGTTCCTTCCAAGCCCTATGTTCTGCATACGGATGATAGTTTGCAGCGTCTTGAGGCTGTACTATATCAAGACTACGAAGATGGTTTGAGACCTGTAGCTTTCGCCAGTAGGAGCTTGACCCCATTAGAGCAGAACTATCCGGTCCACAAGTTGGAATTCCTTGCCCTAAAATGGGCCATAGTTGACCAATTTCATGAGTACCACTATATGACAAAGATATTAGTGAAGACTGACAATAACCCACTGACCTATGTGCAGACGTCAGTTAAATTGGACACCACTGGGCACGATTGGCTTTCTGCTTTATCAACTTGTGATTATGCTGTTGCATACAGACCAGGACTAAACCACATTGATGCTGATGCCCTGTCATGAAGGCCAGCTTCCAAGACAATTGGGTCAGATTGTCTGAACCTGACATCAAAAAGCATTATGCCAAAAGTTTGATAAAGTTGAACAAATGTCTGTGGACATGGTGAACTGCCTAGTAGATTGCTTGGGCCCTCCTGATACCTGCATACCATCTGCCTTTTGCCATTTCTCTGCTTTAGATATTAGTGCATTACCTCAGTTCAATAATGACAGTATTCAGTGGGCTCAATCCCAAGATCCCATGATTCAACCAGCACTTGACGCCCTGCGCCCTGTGTCCAAGTTGCAATCCCCTGGCTTGCTAACAGCTCTATTGTTCAAGGAAGGCCTCAGTTTAAAGTTGCATGATCAGTTTTTGTACTGAGAGATAGTGGATCATTGTGCTCAAGTAGACAAGGAACAGTTGGTTCTACCCATGGCTTTTAAGCAGCTGGTACTGAGGTTCCTCCACAATCACGTGGGGCACCTCGGTATTGATAGAACTCTCGACCCGGTATGATACGATTCTGCTTTGCCAAAGATGGGGGCAGATGTTGAGAATCATGTAGTCGCTGCCTCCAGCAGGAAGTTTTCCCCCAGAAAGCTGCCCCACTTGTCAACATCACTACCGGTGCCCCCGTGGAACTGGTCTGCATAGACTTCTTGTGCTTAGAACCCGACCAAAAGAACATTGGCAATGTGTTGGTAGTTACTGATCATTTTACATGGTACGCACATGCCTTCCCAACTAAAGATCAAAAGGCCTCTACCGTGGCCAAGGTGCTAGTGGAAAAATTCTTCGTCCACTATGGTGCACCCCAGCGGATCCATTTTGACCAAGGCAGAGACTTTGAAAGTAGGTTAATGAAAGAAATGCTCTCTCTGTGGGGGGTGCGGAAGTCAAGAATCACTCCCTGTCACCCACAGGGGGACCCTCAACCAGAATGCCTTAACCGCACCCTTCTGGACATGCTGGGCACCCTCCATCCAAAAGACAAGCATAAGTGGAGCCAGCAGATCAGCACCTTGGTACACACGTACAATTGCACCAAAAGTGATGCTACTGGGTTCTCCTCCTACCGTCTCATGTTCAGGAGGAAGGCCCGACTGCCAGTTGATGGCTGCTTTGGGGTCTCTCCAGATGGGGTCCAAGCCGAAAACTACTTGCAGTATGTACAGAAACTGAAAGATTAATTGAATCATGCCTCTCAACTAGCTCAAACTATGGCTGCTAAGAGAAATCTCGCCAACAAAGAAAGACATGATCGACGAGTGAAAGCCCAGGAGTTGTTGCCTGGAGATAGGGTGCTACTACACAATTTGGGACTGCATGGAAAACACAAAATTGCTGATAGATGGCACCATCTTCCCCATGTAGTAGTTGGTAAATATGATGATGTGCCGGTGTACAAGGTCCACCCAGAAAAGAATTCTAAAGCTGTTAAGACCATGCACCATAATCACTTACTGCCCATCGGCCAAGTTATTATTGATGCTAAACCAACACTTGACACTTCTCCTGGGTCAGTGACTTGTGCTGCTGCAAAGAGGAAACGGAGCCAATCTGTCCATGTTGTTCCAGAACTAAGGCCTTCCCCTCAGCCGGCCCAGAGTGATAGTGATGACTGTTCGTCTGTCTCTGATGAAAGTGACTGTGATAATGCCTATTTTCCTTCATATGAACTGAGTCAGTTGTTTCAAGGCAATCCTCTGCAGAATCGTAGGGATGAAGCTGGGCCTTCAGAACTGCCTAACCCCCCAGCTTCTTCCCTGGACTCAGTGCCCCCTGAAAGTGAGGTCCAAAGCATCACGTCTGAAGTTGCGGACTCTCTGTGTCTTGTAGAACCGTTTGACTTGCCCAAAGAAGGGGCTGATGGTCTGAGTCTCCCTGGTGACATACCAGAACTTGAAGAACAATATGAAAGTGTTCACAGCACCCCTTCAATGCCGCAAAGCCTAATTGTGCCAGAGTCTCCTCAGAATGAGCAACCTGGGCCCTTGTCAGAAGATAATAATGAGCAAAGTGTTGTGGAAACAGAGTCTGCAGAGCCAGGAGCTGATAGTGTTCCCAGTCTGGACATTTCAACCAGTGCAGTGGTATCCCTCACTACAGGAGAAGAAATCAGTGCCAGTGTTGACCGCCCAGAGCCTGAGTCTGTTCCCCCCAGAAAATGTGGGTGACCTGTTAAGTCAGTGCTACGTTTTAGTTATGATTCCCTTGGGAGGCCTGTGGACTTGCCTCTCAATGTGGTCCATAAAGGTGTTTACATTTCCAAGAGCTCACTGCCCAAACTGAGCCTGACTGCCACCTCCTGATTAATTGTTCTTCCTTCAGAACATTGTGCCCCTGACCCATCTAGCCCCAAGTTCACTGATAGGGAAGGACCCCCTTCTGCATTGTTTACTGTACAAGAAGTTACAAAGTGAAGTCATAGGTAACTGTTCATAGTATGTTAATCATAATAGAATCAGTGTAGTGTGTATGAAATATGCATAAGTATTGTCAATGAAGTTATGGTATAGTGAAATGTATAGTAATGTGATAAGTTTACATTAACGGATACATCAGATAGTATTTCCATAGTATGCTAATGTCATGTATGTCTTGTATATATTGATTCTTCAATATTGTGATGGTGTAGACTTAACGTGGATGCCAAGTTTTTCCGGACAGGGAAGGGTGTAACCCCCTTACAAATGGGGGTTCCCAAAAGTCTTCCTTGTTTGTGCCTAAATGCTCACTGCCAGGCTGGTATCCTGTGTCTTAGCGCTTTAAACGTTTTTGTGTGAGAGTGCCTTAATGCCTCTGTGCTTAGTCTCTTTAAGGGCTGCCAATAACATGGTGCTTATTTAATCTGGGAGGGGGCTGATTGTTTTTATGCTCAAGTCCCGGCCGGGCTGTCAGATAATCGCTCCATTCTGCCATCGCTATTTGCGCAGAGGGAGCTCTGTTAGAAGCTGTACTTATGTGCTGATTATCTATCAGCATGGCAATAGTATTGTGGTTTGTTTAACCTGCCTTTTTTGCAGCGTGGACTTTATGTATTGCACCACCATTTTGGTTTTGGACTGCCAGTCAGCACCAGTCAGTACCTTTGGGGACTCTGAAGTGGAGCCTGTCCCCAGGAGTCTTGTGGGAGCAAATTTCTGTAGGAATTGTAGTTTATACATTTTGACGCCAAAACAGACCTGGAGGGGGAGCCCTTGCTTTGACAGACTGATGGATCAACCAACGAGAACCTTTTGAACCAAAGGGAAATTCCCAAGCTGCCTGCTGCAGTCTGGAGTTAGAGTTTGCAAAGTAAACAGCTTGAGTGATTCAAGTAGCAGCTCCTGCATAGTTCGCGTGGGAGATTGGTGGAAAGGCTTAGTCTGGCCTGTCTGCCGGAGAGGGAATCCTTTGGAAGGCTTAATACTCTGGACTGTATCCGAATTGAGTGAGAGAAAAGCCACTGAAGTGTGACCAGGCTTAAACCTGAAGAAGACTGAAGATTTGCTGTACGCGATTGGCCTGTCAGGACATCCATTCACTATAGAACTCACGGTTTTGTTCAGAGACACTGATATTTGGGGGGGGGGGGCATGGCTAGCTGTTGGCTGCTGTGGATGCACTTTTGGTGAGCTCCCTAGAAAGCACTCTGAAGATTGTATAAAACTATAATTTTACAAACTTATTCCACTATATTTCGACTCCAGCAAAACCTATACTTAATTACTGACTTTAATCGAAGATGGGGAAGAAAAACAATGACCAGAAAGCCAGTTTTTTAACAAAGCGAGGCCCAATGTCTAAGGTGCCATCTCACTCTATGGGCCAGACCCAGGAGGATCCTAAAGGAGATGTTCCCCAACCAGCCACTCTGGAATCTTTACAATCAGCTGTCTTAAATCTGAGACGGTACAGTAGTTAGACAAGAAAATGGATTCCTATCATGAGAGGATGCTGCAAGTAGAACAGAAGATGGATGGTCTGCTTGAGACTGCTCAGACAACTGAGAAAACCTCCAAACGGACCCAGACCACAGCGGCTACATGTGTAAAGGAGCAGGCGCTGTTGAAATCATGCCTGAAGCACTTAGAAAACCAGTCAAGGGCCGTGATTGTTCATATACTGGGCCTCTCAGAGGGTACAGAAGGGAATGACCTCCTGGCTTTTTGCACAACTTGGCTAGAGAAAACATTTGATTTTAAGTTTAAAAGACACTGTTGTGTGAGCCTACTGTATCAATCTCCATAGAGTTACAGGCCAGACGGGAGGAACCAGAACGGTTATGCTACAAGCTGCCTCCTCTGTGATTCGGGACATAATACTCCTGGCGGCTTGTACCAGGAAAAGAATCGAAGTTGATGGTACCAGAGTTTTGATTTTTCCGGATCTTTCCTACACTATCCGCATGAAGTGGAAGACTTACGACTCAATTCAACGCAGATTGAGGAACTTGGAAATCTCCACCAGAATGCTTATGCCTGCCCGCCTACAAGTAGTGGTGGGCCAGCGAGTATACACGTACACTGACCCCAAAGAGGCAGTAAAATTGATAGAGAAGTTGGAGGCCGAATGGGCTGCAAGAGATGGGGATTCCTCTGATTCTGAGGATGACGATACTTGAGTTGGGACTGTGAGTTTCTTCTGCTCCATTTCATCTTATTAAAAAGTATATAAAGGCTGCTGCTCTTGCAGTCATTTGCTCGCTTTGTGGAGTAATTTTCTGTTGCTAAAAGCTGAAAATTAACATCATATATATTCAGGTTATATAAATAATAATTTGGGGGATCCTGGCTTATTAAAGTGGGGATCATCTGTATTAGATTGGACAGTCAGATTTTCCAGAACCCTCTTGTTCAATATGGACTTTTTCTGATTTAACCAAGTTGGACTGTTTTTGGACTTTTATTTTACTTTGAGAGGTCTTCAGGGTGTGCAATGGGGAGGTTGCTGAAAGAGAGAGCCTGTGTTTTTATCAAAAGAGTTACTCAACAAAGGCATGTTTGCTGATTCAGCAATTTGGGGTAATTAATATTACTGATTATTCTAATCTGGATATTGACAGCATTGGTCAGAGTGTTTATCACACTGTATAAGGATTTAATATCTGTTTTTCTCCATAATCTTGTACCAACAGTAATCATGTCTTTCACTCCGCATATCAACTGCATAAGATATCAGCATGTTGTATGGCATGATTCAAGGATTGTCTATGCATTGAATTGTAATGTCATAAAACACATAAATAACAGGTATAAAAAAAAAAGACACTGATATGGCTGCCGGACTGCTATACGCTTTGTGGTATGGTGATTGCTTTACTATGAATGTGCTGTGTGCTGTTAGTGGGTCGCGATTTGGTTCCCCACTGTTTAATTGTACCACACTTGCTGGAAACTGCATCCAGCCTTCCCAGACTGATTTCCGAACTGTTTTACCTGGCCTGGCCCTGCCACATTGGCCCTGCCAGTTGCTTCAGGCACAGAGAACGCCATCGACGAGAGACTCACCCGGGATCAGCTCCCTGCTCAACATCTCGAACAGGGACAACACCTCGGTGATTAGTGTGGGCCCTGTTTCTCCTGGCACACCAGTTGTCAACCTGCAGTCTCCATTTCATCCCTCCTGTGTCTTGCATTGGGTAGCGTGAGTAACAATCAGTGTAACTCCTTGCAAAAACAGCTAAATCTCAAGTGCTGTCATCTGATTGCATTATTGTTTTTTCTTTCACGAACTGAGCCTTCAGGCTCTGGATTACAAATTGTGTGTGGTTGTGCATGGCTTTTCTTTTCGTCACAGGGCCCTAACCAGCTGTGACGCCGGCCTACCCCGGGCAACATTCCAGGTTAGCTCACCTTGCTTCCAACTGGGTACCCAGAGCGTGTGACTGTTCAGGGACTAAAAGTGTATGCATAGTTGCCTGACTAGATCAGTTTTTGAATCAATCAACCTGATTACGCCCCTTCCTTGTTCAATTCCCCTGAATAAATCAGATCTAACTCTTTTTGCATTTAATCTGACTGCAGTTCCAGTTTGTACCAAAAGCACTGTACTGTTGTTATTTGCTGTGCCTAACCTTGTTTTACAAGGGGTTTCCAGGGTCAAACTGGTGGAACCAGCCCTGGTGGTAAGTGCAAACAGTGTGGGGATTTGTATGCTGAATAGGGGCTACTTTGAAAGTGTTTGTTGCATATCGTCTAGGCCACTAGAGGGGAAAGAGGGGGGTTACAGTGTCCCGGAGGGCTGTACCCAGGTTAGCCTTGTTACTAAAAACCCTGTCCTCCAGGTGGAGGCACCCATTTCAGTACCCAGGACCCTTAACCTGCAACTAGCCATGCAGGCAGGGGTAGTAGCCTTTGAGATAATGCCACCTAGGGTTTACACAACCCAAAAGGCATAGTATTAAAATGGAATAATCCAATGGGTGTCACAAAGACTGTCTTTTCTTTTGATTTGACATCCAAAGGGATCTGCCAATAGCTCTTGGTTGAATCAAATGTGGTAATGTACCTAGCATTTCCAAGTCCGTCTATTGTATCATCTATCCTAGGTATGGGATAGGCATCAAACTTGGAAATGGTGTTTAACTTCCGAAAATCTAAGCAGATCCTAATGCCTCCTTCCTTTTTCCCCAACGATAACCATAGGGAATGCCCAATCACTGCTAGATGTCTCAAAACCCCCAAGTTTCTGCATTTTCCTTACCGCCTGTATTACTTCATCCTGAAGTTTCTCAGGTATTCTGTATGGTTTTTGTCTCACAGAATTTTCTTGAGTAACTGCAGTATGGTGCTGTATCCCATCCATCTTCCCAGGGGTAGTGGTAAAAGTATCCTGGAACTTATTGAGAACCATATCTAGTTCCTGACGTTGCTGTACAGTTAACTGTTTTTTCACAACCAGATCTCCCATTTCCCCTTGTTTTTCTAGCCTACAATATGCCATCTCCATATCATTCTCTTTCTGGTCAGGGCATACATACAGTCCTGGACTAGGCCTCTGATACCATTTACATAAAAGGTTTGCATGATATATACCTTTATTTTTCCTTCTATCAGGCAGTTCAATTTCGTAGTTCACAAGACTAGTTTGCCTGAGGATTGTATATGGTCCTTGCCATTTAGTTAGCCACTTTTGTTCAGAACTGAGTAACAGTAACACCTTATCACCAGGTTGAAAAACCTTCTGTCCCACACCCTTGTCATAATACAATTTTTGCGTAACTTGTTTGTCAGTATTCTGTTGATGGGCTATCTTACTATACTTAGCAAGTCTGGTTCTCAACTGGCTCATATACTCCAATGTGCTTTGCACTGTTCCCCCATTACCATCTTCCCATTCCTCTTTGATAACATCCAGGGGTCCTCTAGGTTTTCTCCCATATAATAATTCAAAGGGAGAGAGCCCAGTAGACGCTTGCAGAACCTCCCTGTATGCGAACATGAGGAAGGGCAAGTACTCATCCCATCATTTCCCTTCTTCTTGTACAAATTTTTGTTAATGTCTTCTTCATGGTCTGATTAAACCTCTTGACCAATCCATCCATTTGAGGATGGTAAGGAGATGTGCGAAGGGCTTCCACATTCAGCGTTACATATAACTTATTCAGTAGACTGGAACAAAAATTAGCACCTCGATCAGTTAAGATTTCATCAGGTATTCCAACTCTACCGAAAAGTTTTACCAACTTGTCTGCTATCTTTTCTGCAGTTACCGTTCTTAGGGGTATAGCCTCTGGATACTTCGTGAGATAGTCACATATAACCAAAATAAATCTATTGCCCTTAGAACTTTTCTGCTAGGGGCCTACGATATCCATGGCTACCCTGAAACAGTAACAGTGTATTCAATTCTCCTTGCACTGTAGTAAATCCCTGTACTGTGGCAACAGAGAAAACAAGACGAACAAACACAAACTCTGAAAAGAAAGCACTTTTACATACTTTCCAGGGTTTTCTTATTGCTCCCTGTTACTGAATTCCTGCACCCAAATAATATCCTGCATGTAGAATGGATGCCGGTCGCTAAGGACCGAGACTAAAAAAACAACATTACAAGTAAACGCTACTGCTCAAACATGTGCAATGTCGAGCAGTATCCTGCTTAGCACTGCTCGAACGTGCGCATCATCGAGCAGTAACTGCAAAAAGAAACAAAACTAAGCGAGGCGAGTGCGCCTCATTCTGTACCATTTCCAAGTAGCTAGGCAAGACTCATTTATTTACAGGCACAACCAGCACTTAACTAATCCTGCAGCCCACTACCTAAAACAAAATGTGTTTACTTCAGTGGCTACAAGAGGAATAAACTTACCAGGACTTACAACCATTCAGCCTGGCACCGTTGGGTAGGTATTAGTCTCAGTTGGGGGTACCAAGGGCAGGCAGACCTCATTTCTCTGGACCCAAACAGAAATACATAGGGATAGCATAAGAACCTTCCCAGATGGCCTAACTGGGAAAGGGGGAAAAACAATAGTGGATAGAACAGAATTAATAAAGACAGTTTAGGAGAATGCTGCTGCAGCAGACTTAAGGCTCGAAAAAGAGGATGGGTTCCAAGAAACTGAAAGTGGTCTCACAACACCTTACGACACTGTGCAGTCTGCCCTTGCAGTTCAATGCAACTGTAACAATTAATCTTGTAAATTCAGAATGGGATGGGAGCCAAATGGGTTTGGGTTCCTGATCTAGCCCCCCAATTTCTTCCAGCTAAATGGGACCACAAGTTTTGATCCTGGATCCATTTGGGACTGGTACACACCTATCAGTTTTATGGAGAAAGTGTATTTAAATCCTATCAACAACTGCAATCTGACTTTCCATTAATTGGACAAGATTACTATAGATATCTCCAGATTCTAAATCATCACAAGCAGAATCTGGGGCTCCAGGTGGACCTGCACTGAATCTCATCAGTTTATCCATTTTTGATACTTGCACAAACCACCACTGACCAGGACCATTTCATCTCTAGGTGCTATCAAGCACTTTTGAATACACCTACTAACATTATGCACACCCCTACAATCCCGGTGGGAGTCGGAACTTAATATCTCTTTTACACCTCAACAATGGTCGAAGATATGGCTATGACAACATAAGGTAACCTGTTCGTACATCTGTCGAGAATTCGGCTGGAAGATTGCCAGCAGATATTTTCAAACTCCCCAAATCACAGCCAAGTTCTCTATTTTCCACTCTTCTAGTTGCTGGAGACAGTGTGGCTGTCCAACATCTATGCATACCCACATTTTCTGGACCCGCCTTGCTCTTTCTGCCTTTTGGGAGTCGGTAGATAAGGTGCTGTGGGACTTAATACCTGATTTGGGCTCTTCAATACCCGAAAAAGAAGCCAGAAGGGGAAGGAAGGAAACATATTCAATTCAGTGCTTTAGAGTAACTGGTAATTGCTATTTTTCTTTTAAACTTAGATTGTGGGCTTTTAGTGACACTATACTTTCTTTGTTGTCTTTACTTATAATTGTTTTTGGGCTGTTGAAAATTTAAAACATGGTGGTGTAATTCTGTGCTGTCTTTAATTGCTGCAAATTTTATCTTGGCTTGTCTGACTGCCCTGTAGTTGGGTGAAGGGGTGTTAATTGTCTGGCCTCTGACCTCAGCTACGTGATAACTGGAGGTGGGGCTTAGTCAGAGTTGAATTAGCAAGCAGAGTTTTATTTTCTCAGAAGAAGCCAGAAGGGAAGGAAGGAACATATTCAATTCAGTGCTTTAGAGTAACTGATAATTGCTATTTTTCTTTTAAACTTAGATTGTGGGCTTTAGTGACACTATACTTTTGTTGTCTTTACTTATAATTGTTTTTGGGCTGTTGAAAATTTAAACATAGTGGCAGGTAATTCTGTGCTGTCTTTAATTGCTGCAATTTTTCACCCCTCCCCTTCCCCAACTCTTAATTATATGCCCTGTTAAATCTGATTGACAGGAGCCAAACACAGGGTATAGTAAGGGATGTGAAGTAGGAGGGTATATGGGGAAGAGAAGCCCACCTCGCACCTACAAGTGTTTTGACTCATTTATTTATTTATTGGTTTCTTTTTCTTTAAAAAAAAAAATTATATCTGAGGATCAGTGGCAGGATTTTAGTACAGTAAATTAATAAAAGGGAACTAGGAGAGCTTCAGTAGCAGACAAGTAGTGGAATTGCAGTATAATGTGGGAATGGTGCAATGCAGTGGCTGTGGGGCAGCCATATTCAGACAGACCTTCTGGACACTGAGGTGCTGCCCTATCTGCATGCATCTCTGACTGCGGGATGAGGTAGCCAGACCCAGAGCGAAGTAAACAACAGAGTACCATCACCCTATCCAGGGACCACCCAGTCCAATGCAACTGCCCCAAAGGATGCCGAGAACGAGGAGCACTTGGATGACAGGGCTCCGGGAGGGTTAGAGCAGTCAGGCAGAGGCACATCCCAGATCCTATTCCACTCAAGAACTCATATGCCACACTGGCAAATGAGGACAACCAAATAGAGGTACCCAGAGAAGTGGAAGGAAAGGATGTGGAGGTTAGCCAAGGAGGTGACCTCAGCGGGAAAGCAGTGAACCCCAGAGGAGGAGGAAGCGAACCTGGTGGGGACTCCATCATAAGAGGGATCCAGCTAGGAACACAGGAGGGGAGGACAGGGAGGTGAGGTGCCTACCAGGTGCCATGGCATGGAGGATGGAAGGAAGATCCTGGGGATCACTGGAAGGCAAGACGGGAGGGTGAGCTGGATGTCATTATCCACCTAGGTACTAATGACCTGGCAAATGGGGAGCAAAGGAAGTTCAGGAAGAGTTTAGGAAACTGGGAGGGTCTCAACAAGTAGCTACTTCTGTCACTTTCAGAAGTACTACCTGTGAGGAGGCAAGGGAGCATAGGTGCATGCACCAGGAACTTTAACTCTTGGTTGAAGAACTGGTGCTGTGAGGAAGGGTTTGGATTCATTGGTGACTGGGGACCCACCTGGAGGGATGGAGGTTTGTTCAAGCCTGACGGCCTGCATCCATCCTGGAGGAATCCAAGACTCAATGATAAGTTTAAATGCTACATTGACAAGCATTTAAACTAGCAAAGGGGTGGAAGGCAGCAAGGATGGTACCCACTTGCTCACCCCACAGCTAGCAGTGGAACCAGTGAACCAGAGGAGGGCCATCTCTGCAAAGCAGTGTGCAAAAAGATGGATTAGTGCCCAAGAGGTGGACAAGCAGAAAAGGGGCAAAATTCAGCAGAAGGCAGACAGCAAGGAGAACCAGGGATAAATGACAACCAAGGAAGGGCTGGAGAGAACAGTGAAACAGTCTAGGAGGTCAAACTGGGAAAGCCATGTGCAAATGCCAGGAGCCTTAGCAACAAGATGGAAGATCTGGAGGCTGTCATGGTACAGTCAGACCTGGACATTGTGGCCATCACTGAAACCTGGTGTAATGATAACCACGACTGGGAGATGGCCATACTTGGCTACAAATATTCTTAGAAGAGACAGAGCAGGCGTAGGAAGGGAGGAGGAGTGGCACTGTATGTGAAAAATGACATAAGGGCCACAGAGATCCAGGAGGAACAAAATGGGGAGAGTTACTGTGGGTTAAGCTGGAAAGGAAAATGGGACAGCCATCCACACAGGTGTGGTCTATAGACCACCAGCCCAGGAGGAAGAAACAGATAGGAACTGATGCTAGCCATCCAAAGGATGGCAGACAAGGGTGAGGTAGTACTGGGTTGGAGACTTCCAATATCTCCAGACGTGGGACTGGAGCATCCCAGCAGCAGCATCAACTAGGAGCAGATTTATCCTGGCTCCTTTCAGGGTGCCTTCCCTGCCAACTGGTCATGGAACCAACTCGGCAGAAGGCAATACTGGACCTTGTGCTCACAAACAGGGACAGTGTGATGGGGTAACAGTGGGGGAGCACCTGGGAAAGCAGTGACCACCAGTCATTGTGGTTTGAAATCACAGAAAGAGAGAACCAAAACCACACAAAAACACGTATCCTGGATTTTAGGGGGAGACTTTGGGAATATGGGAGATACTTGAAAGAGGCATTAAGGGAATGGGACAGGAATCAGGTTGAGGAACAGTGGGCGTATTTAAAATGGGATTACAAGAACAACAGAATTATGCATTAAGCAGGTTAGCAAGAGGAAAAGGAAGAGGAGACCATTATGGTTTTCCAAAGAGGTAGCAAAGAAAGTGAACGCCAAAAAGATTGCATTCAGGCAATACAAAAAGACACTGGTAGAAGGGGATAGGGAGAAGTACCAGGAGAAGCAAAGGGAGACAGGGAGGTCAGTAAGGAAGCCAAAGTCTGACAGAAGAACACATTGCAAAATCAGTGGGTAGAGGGACAAAACTTTTACAGGTACATAAGTGAAAAAAGAAAGACAAGGAGGGATAGTGAGACTGAAGGAGAGGATGGGGCCAGTGTGGAGGATGACAACAGTAAAGCTGACATATTGAACAGGTATTTCTGCTCAGTCTTTACTGAGGAAGAGGAGGGTAATGGGTCTGAAGGGAGTACAAGGGTGAGAATGGTGCAGAAATGGACACAAGTCCCTTTACACAGAAAGGGTCCTGAAGGAACTGGAAGCAATAAGAGCTTGATAAAGCCAATGGGGCCAGATGGGGTGCACCCCAGGGTCCTTAAAGAACTAAGAGAGGTGGTGGCTGAACCTCTGGCCATCCTGTTTAGCCGATCACTGGAAACAGGAGGTGCCCAAAGACTGGAGGACAGCAGATGTAGTCCTTATACAAAAGGGAACAAAGAGGAAGCAGAGAACTACAGACCAGTCAGCCTCACCTCGTAGTGGGAAGATCATGAAGCACTACTGAAGGAGAGCTTGGTGGAACATCTAGTTGTCAATGGACTATAGGACCCAAGGCAGCATGGTTTCATCAGGGAGGTCATGTCAGACCAACCTCATTTAATTTTGACTGGGTGACTAGGGAGGGGTCGAGTGGAGGCAGTGGACATGGCCTATCTGGGCTTTCAGCAAGGCCTTTGACACTGTGCACATAGAAGACTATTACACAAACTGGGGAATAGGGTGTGGCAGGACAGTAGTGTGGTGGTAGGTAACTGGCTGGGTGGCAGGACACAGAGGGTGGTGGTAAATGGCTGTCACTCCACAGAGGGAAGAGTGACCAGTGGGTACCACAGGGATCAATGCTGGGACCGGTCCTATTCAACATCTTCATCAGTGACATTACAGAGGACCTAGAAGGCAGAATTTCACTGTTCATTGATGACACAAAGCTCTGTAATAGAGTAGACACACCAGAGGGTGTAGACAGAATGAGAAGCGACCTGCAGAAACTTGAAGAATGGTCAGGGTTTGCAGTTGAAAACTCAATGCAAAGAAGTGCAAGATAATGCATATGGGACACAAAAACCCTGGCACAATATATCAGTTGAGGGGTGAGGATATAGATACACCAAGCAGGAAAGGATCTGGGGTTGTCATCTCTGATGACCCTCAAGGTAGGGAAACAGTGTGACAAGGCAGCAGGTAAAGCAAATAGGATGCTGGGATGTATAGGCAGGGCATCACCAGCAGGAAAAGGGAGGTCATAATCGCCATACAAGACACTAGTGAGGCCCCCACCTGGAGTACAGTGTACAGTCTGGGAGACCATACCTACGTAAGGACATAGACAGGGTAGAGAAGGTTCAGAGGAGGGCAACAAAGATGGTGCATGGATTGCATCACAAGTCCTATGAAAACAGGTTGAAGGAATTGAACATGTACTCCTGGAGGAGAGGAGGGAGAGGGATATGATAGAGACATACAAGTATATAACAGGGGAGGAATAGGGTGCAGGAAAACACTATTTTTAAGCAAAAAGATGTTCCAGGACTAGAGGGCATGGGATGAAGTTGAGGAGGACGATTCAGAGGAAACATGAGAAATAATTCTTCACAGAACGGGTGGTGGACAATGGAACACCCTGCCAGAGGAAGTGGTGGGGCTGAAACAATCACGGGATTTAAGAATGCATGGGATAGACATAAAGGAATTCTGGAGGTCAGGGGTAAGGGGCAACAGACTTCTAGGAAAACAAACTGAACTTACAAGCTCAAATGGGCAGACTGGGTGGGCCATAGGCCCTTATCTGCCGACACTGTCAATGTATCTATGAAAAGTCAATACTCCTGCACTTGCCTCCACAACTGAAACAAAAACATCGCTTATACTTCGCAGGCATTCTTCTAGCAGCAGCTAAAAAAGCTGTAACTAAACTATGGCTGCAGCAAGCCCCACCTCTGATTTCCACCTGAGAAGATATTATTTACCATATATGTAACCCCCCCGGGGGCTTACCTTGATTGTCCCCGCACTCCCTTGTTCTTTCCCCATTTTCCGCAGCCTCCTGGTGCTCCAAAAGGGTCTCCCGAGCCATACTGCCTTTGGATCCCGCCCCCTTGAGCTTTTGGAGCTAGCCTGTGATCTGCCGACACTTGTCCTGCTCCTTGGAGCAGGCGGCGATCTCACATGTGTGAAAAACACATTGAAGTTCTGACCACCTGATTTGTGGTCAGCTTGGGGGCAATTTGGAGGTCCCAGTGCCCCTCTTAGGTTAAATGGGGACCGATGACCTCTGCCAAGGCAGCGAGAAGCTGCTGAGCAGGGAAAATAGAGAGTTTTGAACTCGCACATAAAGCGAGGGATCATGAATAATTCATGAGCCCTCATGCATATTAATTAGGGTCTGGCTGCCACCTGGGGGGCACATGTTTCGGCAGCAGTGACAGTGGAATTATTGGGAGTAATAGCATGAGGGGTGGGCTTGTTTGAAAGCGCACTAAACGGGCTACAATCCGGTGGAATGTTATAAAATAAAGGTAGTCACCTTGGCTGCACCAGGCCCTAAAAAAGTAGGAACTGTGTTGGATTGCATATATCTGAATAGGGGCTAACATTTTGATGACACTCTGACCCCAAACAGCAGCCAATCATCTAATTAGGTGCCTAGAACTGTGACAAAGGGACTCCTGGGAAAAGGAGGGGACTAATTCAGGCACCTAAATCATGCCCCAATAAGCCATCAGAAAATATTGATCACTATGGTTATGGACCATTGTTAGGCTCAATCAGCCAATCAGAACCTTGGATTCTTGGGTGAAAGCCCCTGGACTTCCTGGTTGTGAGTCAGTCTATTCCCTGGCTCGGTACAAATCAGATAACTCCTGTGAGAGTTGATCTGGGCTAGGAAGGGTTTTCCCAGGCTTTCAGAGGAGATTGCTGTGTTCAGAGAAGGATCAACAGGGGAAAGAGAGTGAGAGACTGAACTGATACCTTGATTCCCTGGTACTGTGAGCTGTTTGATTATTTTGGAAAAGATAAGTGCTGCAGAAACCCTGCACTGGTGGACTGAATTGAGCTGAGAGGACTGAGCTGATCTATTTGAGTACCACAGTTGCTGCTGAGAGTTCATTTTACCTGTGTGGGACTGTGATTGTGATTCTGAAGAGACAAAGCATCTCTGGATGTTAGGGTGCTGTACATTTCCTGAGTGAACTGGTTGAAGTGGCTGAGAGCTGTGTCACAGCTGCAGCTGAAGAAAAGGTTGTGGACATTTTCTAACTGGAAAGTGTGGACTGGTGTGCAGGGGCCTGTTGTGTTTGGATCCCCCTGTTGATTGCACCTGTGCTTCACTGATTTAGGGCCTAGCACCCTCTGCTAACTGGCACCGGACTTTGCTTGAGCAACTACCTGTGATTTCTGCTGGTTTTCAAGCTCAGTGCAGGGACTGCAGATGACCCCCATTGTTTGGGAGTTCTCACCCAGAGCCAGGGAGGGAATCAGCTGACCCCTCCCAAGTGGGACTCACTGTCTCAGGAGGTCACTGATGCTTGCTGGGGTGCTAGGGCACCAGTGATCCATTGTGGGGAGCTGGGCTGTGGAGCCACGACTGGGTCTGGGCCTTCTAGGGCTGGTGTGGTCCTACCACACAGAGCTCTGCAACGGGCCAGAAGCGGCTGAACGTGACAAGCAACCAGACCTCAAATTAAGGGGACAAGCTGCAAGATCCTCGAGCAAGATTCCATTCGCCCATTGCAGCATGGAGCTCTGCATTCCTGGACTTCCAAAGGCAATCATCCCAAGTGAAATTGAGTTCTGCACAACCGTGAGTACCCGGGACCTAGTTTCCAGAAATCCCACAAGGGAGTGTAAAAAGGATTTAATTGCTTCCGCAAATAATTGTTCTATTTCATCAGGGCCCCAACAGCTGGCCAACCAGCGCCAATGAACAGGCCTGCACCTTGTGGGTACCCACAGGGAATATTAAGGTATACACTGCTAGTAGTGGGGGTGGGCCTTCGGGGGGCAGGCTTGGCCTACAGGCCCATATTGTTATTGTTACACGTTCTCTCCAACCATCTTTTTATTCACAGCCATCCTTTGTCCCAGTATCCCTTCCCTAGTCCCCACCCCCAATAAAGATGTGATTTATCATTTGAAATTGTGTGTGTGCAGGAATTCTCTGAGTCTGTCAGACCATTACTGTTCATGGTTTATGGTGTTATTGAATGGTTAGGTATTCAGAGTGTGGTGTGGTTGGTAGTGGAGGTGGGTAGGTGCAGCATCCCAGGGGGCTGTGCCAGCCAGTCACATAGAACATAGAAACATAGAATTTGACGACAGATAAGGACCGCTTGGCCCACCTAGTCTGTCCATTTTCCTACCTAACAGATAAGCTGCAGATCCTAGTTAACCAACAGCTTACTTCCTCCTACCCCCCACTAGGACTGCCTTATGTCTGTCCCATGCATTCTTGAATTCCCCCAGTGTTCTTGACTCCACAACCTCCTCAGGGAGGCTGTTCCATGCATCCACAACCCTCTCCGTGAAAAAATACTTCCTCGCATTACCTCTGAGACGTCCACCCTCTATCTTCACCTGACCCACTTCTAATTTTCACTGGGTGGAGGCACCACGCAGTTTTTATCTTTGGGATAGAGCCCTGATCACCACTGTAACAGGACCCATGCCTCTTAACCTGTTAGAGAGCCAACAGGCAGGAGTAGTAGCCCACTGACACATGACACCTGGGCTACATATATATTGGATGGAGCGTATGACGGCACAACTACAAATCACTCTCCCTGTGCTGGAAAATAGATGGACGGCATGGCTTCTGTATGTATCCACACATAGAGCTGATATTCCTTTGATGGGGGGGAGTCTTCATTGTGGTGGGGAAGGGATTCCGCTGATTGTGCTGCTGGGTCTGCTGGGCTGGGCGGTCCATCCAGGTAAGCATTGTTACAGGTTACGTCATGTTACAATATTCATTCACCCTTCAGCAACAGATAATATAAACTACATGCTAGTCACTCTCTCCAGTTACCACTCTCTGAGATCTAATTTACTGATGGATGTCTATTAAGTGAATGGAATACATACTATCTTAATGACGTATTATATCATAATGGAATGGCATATTGGATGTACCTTGAAAAAAAAAAAAAACAATAAAATTACAAGTTTTAAAAAAAAAAATTGTAAAATCAGTTTTCTCGCTGTACTTATCTTGTGACTATTTTGCACAATGAGCAGCCTAGATTTGTACAAATCTATATGCATTTGCTACTGTCTTGCATGTTTTGTGCCTGACTCGACTGCATTCCTCTGGAACTGCTTATAGTACTTGTATTTTTTTCTTTGTGACTATGCAGTTGATGTGGAACCTTTGTAAATGAGCACTTGTGCTCAGAGGTAGTCTCCTAAGTTTTCAATAAATAAACTTAATAAAAAGGAAAATATAGAGCTGCGATGGTAATGGTCTCTGATCCACCCCTTTTCAGGCCATGGGCTCTTATTCTGATCCTTCAGGCTGGCTAGCAATTCTAACCAGCCAATATCTAGGAAAAGAGGTTACCCTCGCAAGTTTGTACATCCCCCAGGATCCGACTCCCACATTGTTAGTACGCTATATGGGAACTCGTAATTACACCACCAACCGGGGTGCTCTTATTGGGAGGAGACTATAATGTAATTGGGGTTATGGCACTGTTGGCACAGCCAATGTCAGACCAAGCCCTCCCTCCCCCCGCACACACACACTAGGTGAAACGAGCACAATAGCAGAATAAGAGGCTTCTTAAAAGTTATGCCTGGGTGGATACATGGCTGTTTCTTAACCCCACACTGCGTGCCTATACTCACCACTCTGCCCCACATCAAATTTATATCAGGATTGATCTGATTCATGTCTAAAATGAACATGCTGATCTATTATGGGACTGCTTCCTGGTCCCAATCTATTTATCAGACTATGCCCCAGTTTTAGTGACATTATCACGGGGCCCAACCCATGGCAAAACACTATTGTGTTTTAATAATACCCTCCTGAACTCTGCTAAGTTCCAAGAATTGGTACAGAACAAAATTAAATGCATTACCACTGATAAATCACACCCAGATACGTCCCCAGGAACCCTGTGGGATACAATTAAGGTAATGCTGTGGGGTGAGTTAATCAGTTACGCTCTTACCTTGAAAAAAAACAAAGGGAAGAAAAGCTGGTCTCAGTGCATACCCATTTGGTGGATGTTGAGAAACTGCATATGCAGAGTGATACCTCTGTCACTCCTGAATGCCAGAACTGCATTGGCATTGCTTTACTTATGTCAGAAGTAGGAGGCAGTATGGCACAGTAGTTTAAAGCTTTGAGTTGCAAACCTTGAGATGTGAGTTTGGTAAGGCATAATATTGTAAAGCAGGGGAACTATGCTTTCTACAAAAAGTTAAATTTTTTTTTCCTTATTGGCATTAAGCAGAGAATTGCAGGATTCCATTAAAAGTGTAGTAATTTTATAACCAGAGGGAGTGAGATACAACTGAATTTGCTTGATTGTTGGGGTTGAGACCTAGGATTTGGAAGGATATTTTTGCAACATTTTACAAGTGTCCTGCTGACTGAGAAGTTAAGTTTTTATCCCTGGTTTCACTGAAAGATTTTGTGTATTGGAATCAGACATAGCAGACTGCCTACATTGAAAGGCCTGCTTACATCACAGGTGTCACTAGTCAATCAATTGGCTTCATTCTTAAGATTTTCAGTGCAGCAAGAGTGTAAAGCACAGCTGACTTATTTTGGGGCTGACTGCTTTCAGAGCACAAACCACCAGGCTGTTTTGGGGCTGGGGAGGTGTACCTGTGTCTGACTTGGATGTCTGGATTTTTCTCTGTTTGATTAGCAGGGTATTTTCTCTGTCAAATTGTTGTGTAGGGCATCTTGCTGACAGGAAGGCATTCATCGAAGCGCTGGGTCAGAGCTTTTAGCTGTTTGTTTTGTGAGGGCACAGAAGGTAAAGCCATCAAAAAATGGAGAGCAATGAGTACCAATGCCCATAGTCTGAGTAACTAGCTTCCTGAATTAGTGGCCTTGATGGAGGAGGAACATCTGGATATCGTGGCAGTCACAGAAACATGGTACACACCAAACCATGACTGGGACGTAAACATACCAGGATACACTATCTACAGGAGGGACAGAGAGGGTAAAAGAGGAGGAGTAGCTCTTTACATAAGGGAAGGAATCAAAGCAACAGAACAAAAGGGTAAACAGGGAGGAGAAGCAGCACTGTGGGTAAATTTGGAGACCGGCAATGGCACCACAATCCGCACAGGGGTTGTATACAGACCCCCTTCTCAGGGGGAGGAAATGGACAAGGAAATGATAGAAAGTATACTTAGAATGGCAGAAAAAGGGGAGATATTGCTGATGGGTGATCTGAATATGCCAGATGTTAACTGGAGTGCAGTTGCAGCAGCCACTTCTAAGAGTGGGGTTATTCTAGATGCCCTACAGGAGGCATGCCTTAGACAACTAGTATTGGAGCCCACTCGAGAGGGAGCAATCTTAGACCTGGTTCTCTCAAATGGAGATGAAGAGAGGATCACAGATGTAGAAGTGGGTAGGTAGCCATCTGGGAACTAGCGACCATCGAACAGTATGGTTCACAATAAACACAGCAATAGAGTCAAGCAATACAAAGACAAAGGTACTGGATTTTAGGAGGGCTGACTTTGCCAAAATGGGTGAGTGCCTAAGGAATGCACTAGCAAATGGGCAGGAAGGAGGGGTGGAAGAACAATGGGGAATAATAAAACTACCATCACAGAGGTAACAAGCCTTTGTGTGAAGCAAATAAACAAAACAAAATGATGTAAGAAACCACTATGGTTCTCAAAGGAAGTGGCAGTGAAGGTTCAAGAGAAAAAGAAAGCATTCAGGAAGTACAAGGAATCACAGAAGGAACAGGACAGAGAACTGTATCAGTTAAAGCAAAAGGAAGCTGGGAAGGCAGTCAGAACAGCAAAGGCCCAAACCGAGGGCAGGTGTGATTCCCCTTCACAAAAGTGGGAGCAAGGCAGAAGCAGGAAACTACAGACCTGTTAGTTTAACCTCAGTGGTAGGGAAAATGATGGAATCACTTCTGAAGGAAAGAATTGTTGAGTATCTAGAGGCCAGAGGGGCACATGACCCAAGGCAGCATGGCTTCACAGTGGGAAAGTCATGCCAGACAAATCTGATAGATTTCTTTGACTGGGTGACCAAAGTAGTTGATCAGGGAGGGGCTGTGGACATGGCCTACCTAGACTTTAGCAAGGCATTTGACACAGTCCCACACAAAGATTAATATACAAGTTAGCCAGCCTGGGAGTGGGTCCCAAGATGACAGCCTGGGTAAAGAATTGGCTGGAGACTAGGACACAGAGAGTAATAGTAAATGGAGTCCACTCTGAAAAAGGGGGTTAGTAGTGGGGTACAGGAGTTCAGTATTAGGACGGGTCCTCTTCAATGTCTTTATAAGCAACATTCACAGAGGACTGGAAGGAAAATATGTCTCTTTGCAGATGACACAAAGATCTGCAACAGAGTTGATGCACAAGGTGGGGTGGAAAGGATGAGAAGGGACTTGGCAAGGTTAGAGGAATGGTCAAATGTATGGCAGCTTAGATTCAATGCTAAGAAGTGCAAGGTAATGCACCTGGGAAACAAAAACCCAGGGGAAGAGTACACAATGGGGGGTGAGATACTAACAACAACAAAAATGGAAAGGGACCTGGGGGTAGTCATATCAGATGACCTAAAGGTGGGCAAGCAATGTGAGAGGGCAGCAAGGAGGGCTTGGGGGGATACTGCGATGCATAGGGAGAGGCATCACCAGTAGAAAACAAGAAGTTATTATCCCTCTGTACAGACAGCTGGTGAGACCCCATCTGGAGTACTGCGTGCAGTTCCGGAGACCCAATCTCCGCAAAGACATAGACAGGATGGAAGCTGTCCAGAGGAGGCAACTAAAATGGTGCAGGGTCTGCACCGGAAGACATATGAAGAGAGACTTAAGGACCTTAATATGTATAGCCTCGAGGAAAGGAGGGACATGATAGAAACTTTCAAGTACCTCAAGGGAATCAACAAAGTCCAAGAGGGTAGCATCTTTCAAAAAAAGAGGTGTGCAAGAACAAGGAGGCACAATTTGAAGATAGAAGGGGGGGGCGGCTCAGAGGTAATTTAAGGCAGTATTTTTTCACAGAGAGGGTTGTGGATGTATGGAACGGCCTTCCAGAGGAGGTTCTGGAGTCAAAAACAGTGGTAGAATTCAAGCATGCATGGGACAGTCATAAGGCCATTCTAGAGGGTGGGGGTAGGAAGAATTAGGCTGCTGGTTAACTAGGATCTGCAGCTTATCCATCAGGTAGGGAAATGGGCAGACTGGGTGGGCCAAGCGGTCCATATCTGCCGTCAAATTCTATGTTTCTATGAATCCCCCAACCCCACTTGCATACTGTGTGACCCTAAGCAAATTGCTTAACTTCCTTGTGCTCCTAAGTTGCACCTGTAAACAAGATTTCACATAGATACATACATAGATACATAGACAGTGTCGGCTGATAAGGGCCTATGGCCCACCCAGTCTGCCCATTTGAGCTTGTAAGTTCAGTTTGTTTTCCTAGAAGTCTGTTGCACCTTACCCCTGACCTCCAGAATTCCTTTATGTCTATCCCATGCATTCTTAAATCCCGTGATTGTTTCAGCCCCCACCACTTCCTCTGGCAGGGTGTTCCACTTGTCCACCACCCGTTCTGTGAAGAAATTCTTTCTCATGTTTCCTCTGAATTGTCCTCCCTCAACTTCATCCCATGCCCTCTAGTCCTGGAACATCTTTTTTGCTTAAAAATAGTGTATTCCTGCACCCTGTTCCTCCCTGTAAGATACTTGTATGTCTCTATCATATCCCCTCTCTCCCTCCTCTCCTCCAGGGAGTACATGTTCAGTTCCTTCAACCTGTCTTCATAGGACTTGTGATTCAATCCATGCACCATCTTTGTTGCCCTCCTCTGAACCTTCTCTACGCTGTCTATGTCCTTACATAGGTATGGTCTCCAGAACTGTACACTGTACTCCAGGTGGGGCCTCACTAGTGTGTTGTATAGCGGAATTATGACCTCCCTTTTCCTGCTGGTAATGCCCCTGCCTATACATCCCATCATCCTATTTGCTTTACCTGCTGCCTTGTCACACTGTTTCCCTACCTTGAGGTCATCAGAGATGATAACCCCAAGATCCCTTTCCTGCTTGGTGCATGCTATATCCTCACCCCCCAACTGATATATTGTGCCAGGGTTTTTGTGCCCCATATGCATTATCTTGCACTTCTTTGCATTGAATTTCAACTGCCAAACCCCTGACCATTCTTCAAGTTTCTGCAGGTCACTTCTCATTCTGTCTACACCCTCTGGTGTGTCTACTCTGTTACAGAGCTTTGTGTCATCAGCGAACAGTGAAATTCTGCCTTCTAGGTCCTGCGCCATGTCACTGATGAAGATGTTGAATAGGACCGGTCCCAGCACTGATCCCTGTGGTACCCCACTGGTCTCTTCCCTCTGTGGAGTGACAGCCATTTACCACCACCCTCTGTGTCCTGCCACCCAGCCAGTTACCTACCCACCACACTAGTGTCCTGCCCACACCCATATTCCCCAGTTTGTGTAATAGTCTTCTATGTGGCACAGTGTCAAAGGCCTTGCTGAAGTCCAGATAGGCCATGTCCACTGCCCTCCCTGATCCACCTCCCTAGTCACCCAGTCAAAAAATTCAATGAGGTTGGTCTGACATGACCTCCCCCTGGTGAAACCATGCTGCCTTGGGTCCTGTAGTCCATTGACAACCAGATGTTCCACCAATCTCTCCTTCAGTAGTGCTTCCATGATCTTCCCCACTACCGAGGTGAGGCTGACTGGTCTGTAGTTCCCTGCTTCCTCTTTGTTCCCACTTTTGTATAAGGGGACTACATCTGCTGTCCTCCAGTCTTTGGGTACCTCCCCTGTTTCCAGTGATCGGCTAAACAGGATAGCCAGAGGTTCAGCCACCACCTCTCTTAGTTCTTTAAGGACCCTGGGGTGCACCCCATCTGGCCCCATTGCTTTATCAACTCTTATTACTTCCACCTCAGTATGTCTCTCCTGGTAAAACAAAGGTAAGAAGTACTCTGAGGGTGGGGCCAGAATCACAAAACTCCTGGTCTTCCAGCTTCACCATCAAACCCAGCAACAGGCTGTGACTGACATTAAGGATCCTGTCACATCAATGCTTTTTTACCGATCAGGACAAGATACTTGAGGCCTTCAGGGCTTATTATGCACAACAATATATGCCTGAACACCCCTCTACCCCGGGGCTGTGGATGATTTTAGCCACTGTTACTTCACCTTCCCTTTTCCAAACTCAGTATGATAATTTAACTGCTCCAGTTTGGGCAACAGGAGGTCATTCCTGATCTGAGAAATGGTAAGAGCCCTGACCCTGATGGCTTTACTAGTGAATTTATAGATGCTTCAAGGGCATCTTTACAGGACCTTTATTATAGGTTTGCAGACAAGTGACTCATGGGAAACCGATGCCATCCACCTGGCAGCAGGCTACTATCTCAGCCATCTTAACGCCTAATAAGGGTAGGAATCTTTGCTCATCCTATTGCCCAATATTGGTCCTTAAACTGATTACAGTAAAAAGTGTTCAGGACAGTGCTGGCTCATAGGCTTGATGCCATACAACTAGAAATAATCACTGACAAAAATACATCGCTATAACCACGTTGCCCCTTTAAGGCATGGTATCACTACTAAATGCCAACACAGAATCCTGATATTCAGGATCCCGAGTTCGGCAGCCTGACACACTCCTGCCCGACAGAAGGAAACTGGTACTGATATGGGTAAGGTAGCAGATGTGATGAACCACTACTTACCCCTACTTGGACACCACAAGTCAGGAGAAAATGCAGAAGCTGGCTAAACTGCTCCTGTGGTATGGAGGGCTAGGCCACTAGCAGCTAAACCAACCTGGTGTTCTTGACCTGGGTTCTGTTCCCGGTAGGGAGCATTTTTTGTTCTTCCTGTTGTTGCCCCCGTAACATTTTTAGCCTATTACAAGGTCTGCTCCCCTTGGAGTTGGTTATTTTAGTTAAGGGGCGTGGGGGGATTGCTCCCGCATTGCGCTAAGACCTTGTCAGTCTTTTGACAGTCGGTCTCCTAAACTCGGGTTTATGGAGTTCGAGAGACTTGACTGTTGGGATTTTGTAGATGACCCTTAAGGCACAACATTATTCTGTCAGCGATTATTATTATACTGTTCTCTGACTGTGAAGCATGGTTTCAGTATCCTCAGAAGCAGAAATACAATCTGGTCTCAGGGTTTCAATGCCATGCACAGTTTATTTTATCTATCTATTTATTTTATTTAAGGATTGGTAACCAGGAGAGGCACACTGAGCCAAGGCTCGTTACCAGGTGTGACCGGGGAGGGGGGGAGAAGGAGGTACAAGTATGGTGCAAATCATACAGAATTATGATATATAAGTGCTTGAGACAGGCAGGTAAACAATTATACAGGCAGGTATAAAATTGTACATGACATTGTGTATAACAACAACACATAAGTAAAATAGCAGCAGAAGGTTACAAGTAGATTCGAAAATAGTACATAACATATGCATATCAACAACACATTGAGCAGCATAACGGCAGAGGCTATTGTTGAGGCCTGGGTAGGCAGTAGGACTTATGTACACAGTAGCAAACTTTATTCTGTGAAAGAAAAAGGATTTTATTACCAAAAACAACATAAAAGAAAAAAATCAAGTTTCTGTGATTGGGATCACTATCCAGAGTCAGGTACACCACAGGTACAGCATGTGGTGCAGATGTAGATCTCTGTAAAACTAGAAAAGGGAATCTTAGGCAAAGGGAAGGGCGGGTGAAGGGGCCGAAGATCAAGTAGAGTCTGTGATGATACTATAGGCAGGGAAAAATGGGCAGACTAGGAAGGCCATGCGGTCCTTATCTGCTGGCAAATTCTATGTTTCTGTGTTTCTCTGAGGAAGAAAGGGTGACCAGCAGGGTGTCTCAGGGATCAGTGCTGGGACCGATCCTCTTTAATGTCTTTATAAGTGACATTGCAGAGGAGCTGGAAGGGATGGTTGGCCTCTTTGTGGATGACACCAGAATCTGCAATAGGGTAGACACTCCAGCATGGGTGGAAAGGATGAGCAGAGACCTGAGAAAACTGGAGACATGGTCAAGGATATAACAGTTAGGTTTCAATATGAACAAGCATTTATCAATGCCAAATGTTCTCGCTGGCACTGGAATTGGTAGTGCAGGAGTTAGAGATGCATAATAGGAATGGCAGTGAAGTATTGAACTGATGCCAACCCCACCCCCACCCTACAGAGACTGACAGGCATTGGGGTGTGCCTTTGGGTCGTCAGCTATAACGCTCATGCCATTTTACCTCACCCTACCCTGTAGACACTGACAAGTGTTGTGGTGTGCTTTGGGGTCTTTGGGCCTTATACTTAGCCCATTCCATAAGGAAATATGCTGAGATGGGTGCAGTATAGGAAAATGGGGTGAACTTTAGGGCCGAACACTCCAAGGCACACCTCGATGCCTGTCACTGGCTGCAGGGTGGGGGTGAGGGTGGAATGGCGTGAGCATTACAGCCAATGATCCCAAGTCACACCCCTGACGCCTGTCAGTCTCTACAGGGTGGGGTGTTACAGTTGGAAACCCTAACGTCATAGGTGTTTGCTGGTATTTTCACTCCAAATTTTCAACATAGGCTTTTAGGGACCCCACCTCATGAAGAGCGGCACAGTCAGTTTGTTAGCTGAAAGGTGGTTTTGCACAGCGGCTATGCCATTTGGCGACACGGGGACGAAAACACATTTTGGGCAGGATGTGAAAAATGACAACTGTATTGTTCATGAGGAGGTGTAAAAAAATGGCAATGTTGAAAATCTGGAGTGAAAATATGAAAAATTGGTGAAGTCATGAGCATGCATAGAAACTGCGCAACACACGTCCGTAACCCAATTATTTTTGGGATTTTTTTAGCTGCCTTTTCAACATAGGCATTTTGGGACCTCCCCTCATGAACAGCGGTGCTGTGATTTTGTTAATCTGTCCCAAAAGTTGATTTCCCACAGCGACCACGCCATTGTGCACCACAGGTGCGGAAACACATTTTGGGCAGGCTGTGAAAAATGACTGCTATACTGTTCTTAAGGAGGTGTGAAAAAATGCCAGTGTTGAAAATCTGGCATGCAAATATTGCAAATTTGCGAAGTTACAAGGGTGCGTGGAAACTGCACAACGCACGCTTGTAACACAGTCATTTTATGGACTTTTGTCACCAAATTTTCAACATAGGCATTTTAGGACCTCTGTTCATGAACAGTGTCATCGCCATTTTCTCAAACTGTCCCAAAACTGATTTGCACAGCGACTCGCGCTATTCTGCTCCAGACGCGCGAAAACACATTTCAGCCAGGATATGTAAAATGACAGCTGCACTGTTCATAGGAGGTATAGAAAATGCCAATTTTGAAAATCTGGAGTGAACATATTACAAATTCACGGGTTATGAGCGTATGGAAACTGCGCAATGCACGCTCGTAAAACAGCCAGTTTTTGGATTTTTTTTCACCTAATTTGCAACATAGGCTTTTTGAGAGCCCCCCTCATGAACAGTGGCACTGTCATTTCTTTAATCGGTCCCGAAAGGTGATTTCACGCAGTGACCTCGAAATCACCTTTCGGGACCGAATAATGCCATGACAGTGACTGAATTCATGAGGAGGGGTCCCAATAACCCCATGTTGAAAATGTGATGCACAAATTCCCCCAAATGCCCGAGATATGCACCAAAGTTGAAAAAATCCTATTTATGCCATTATACAGCTTACCAGCATTTCTTCAGTTCGCGGAGGCTTTGAAGAGTGTGTTCCCGGTCCACCAAGATCATCGCCAGACTCTGAAGGTATGTATGGGTGAGGGGGTGTGGGGAGGCAGGGTGCGAGAGGGTGGGCACGGGTTGGGGAGGGAGCAGAACAGACCACGAGGACCGTTTTTTCTTTAAGGTACAAAAAAAAAACATCGCTGGAGCGGTTTCTTTTTACAGAATTTAGGCATCTGGGGTGGGCTCTCAGCATGCCACCTGAGTGTTTGGGGGCATGCCAATGGGGATTGGAACACTCTGTCGGCACATACCAAAGGGGGCAAGAGCTAAGGGGGATTGGGCACCCCCTCGGCATATAACAGATGTGGGGGGGGTACATTATGCTGACTGGGAGTGGGCTTCCCCGTCAGCACATAAACTGGGTCAGGGCATGCCGACGGGGATAGGACACTTCTGAAGTCGGCATTGTGGCAGGCAGTGGCAGCAGTCACTGCCGCTATGTTTACTGTAATGCTTCACAAGGGAAGGCACGTCGGGAGGTGCTGCTGCGTGATGAGCTTTGCTGTCATTGCAGTGGAACTTTCCTTAGATGTGCTCGCCACATTATATATTCCTTGTGTGGCGCCTGCATGCTGGCTTATTGGGGAATGAGGGGCGCACCTACTGATGCGTGCCCTGCATTCGCCCAACAGTGACCGCACCTCCAAATCTGCTACTAGTGCAAGATGTTGGTCACGCAAGCGTGAGCCAACATAAAAAGTGCAAAACAATGCAGCTGGGGCACAGGAATGCAGGGGCGGAGTACAAAATGAGTGGAGTGGTATTGATGACCACCAAACAAGAAAGAGACCTGGGGGTAATCATATCTGATGACCCAAAGGTAGCCAGGAAGTGTGACCAGGCAGTTGGGAGGGGTAGTGGGATGCTCAGATGTACAGGGAGGGGTATAACCAGCAGAAAGAGGGAGATGGTGTGGCCCCTGTATAGATAGCTCGTAAGACCCCACCTAGAGTACTGTATCCAGTTATGGAGAACACATCTCAGGAAGAACATAGACAGAGTGGAGGTGGTCCAGAGGAGGGCAGCTAAAATGGTGCAGGGTCTACATCAAAAGTCCTATGAGGAGAAACTAAAGGACCTCAATATGTACACCCTGGAAGAGAGGAAGGAGAAGGGGGATATAACAGAGACATTTAAATATCTCAGCAGGGTAAATAAGATACAGGAGGGAAGTATTTTTTAGGAAAAAAGGTGCCCTAGAACAAAGGGACATGCTATGAAGCTGGAGGGGGGTAGATTCAGGAGAGATGTGAGGAAGTACTTCTTCACAGAAAGAGTGGTGGATTCCTGGAACAGCCTTCCAGCAGAGGTGGTGGGGGCGAAAACAGTGTGGGGTTCAAGAATGTTTAGGATAGGCATAAGGAATCTTAGGGGAAAGTAAGGATGGGAGAATGGGCTAGAGATCATGTAGGGCCTGCGGTGATACTGCAGGTAGGGAAAAATGGGCAGACTGGGTAGGCCAAGCGGTCCTTATCTATCGTCAAATTCCATGTTTCTAGATAAAGTACAAATGTAGTTTATTTGAAACCTTACATATGAAAGGTGCCAACAGAGTAAGGTCTTGTGGTCTGTTGAGTGTGCTCGTATTGCAGGATCCCCAGCAGCAGCTAAGCACTGTGCCCCCCCCCCCCTTTCTTTTTTCCACTGTTTCCCTCTTGGCCCTGACTTTGCCGTCTGCCCTGTACAAGTCATCTACTGTTTCCAGTGGTACTACTTCCTCAGGGACCCCATTCCACTCCACTCCACCACCTGTGAAGAAATGCCTCCTGGTCTCCCTCTTGAACCCCCCCCCCCCAAGGCACTGCTCTTTGTGTTTGTTTCCACTGAGCCTAACCACCCTGTTTATTCCTTTCAGGTATTTAAAGCTCAGCTTTATTCAACAGCACATAGCATCTCCCCATAGCTGGTTATATCTTTTTGACCACTGGGGGGTCACTATTTAACCCCACAGGGGGTTGTAACATTTTACTGTTAACCCTTCACTAGCTTGGTGATCCACCCCTCCTCACTATTTTCCTCCCAGAGTTCCATCCGACAGTTCCCATTTCTCCAGAAGGCAGTTTTGAACCTGTGACTCCCAGGCCCAATTGTGCTATAAACCATTGTTCTAATTCTCTAGACCACACAACTTGTTAGAGAGTTCCCTCTCTCATTTCCTGATATCAAATTGCTATCTAGTGGCCACAGGTGGTACTACATCTTGAAGCAACCTGTATCCTTATTTCTATAGCTCACTGGACAGATTGCACTCTATCTCTGAGAATTAGCTTCCCTTATTACCCCCACTAACTTCAGCCTCTAGCCATAAAGCAGCACATTATCCTTTTCTGCCTAGTCCTTACTCCGCTCCCTTTATTGTTCTCTCTACCCCATCCCCTCTGAGCCATCCGTACCCTGCCCCCCACACCCACCCAACCTATTTCCATACCCACTCCACACTTCCCATTCACCCTATTCCTACCAACTACCCATGGTCCCCCCAGCTTCCATACTCCCCATGTCTATTTTAATGATTTTTAATTACTCCAATCTCTTCTTCACTCCCCTGCAACCTCGTCCCATACCCACCCATGCTTCTCACGCTAAAGCTGCCAAACTAGTCTACACTTTTTCCAAACTGCTTATCACACTCCTCATCTCCGCAGGTGACATAGAATCAAACCCTGGTCCGACCCATCCTCTCACACCACACCTCCCTAAGGGCTTAAAAATTGCCCACCTTAATATCAGAAACCTTCTCCCCAACCTCATTCTCCTCCAGCCGATCATGCTCAACGTACAGCTGGATATCATGGTGCTTTCTGAAACCTGGCAGTCCCAAAAAATACTGGATGCTACTCTTGCAACTCCAGGCTACTCACCCATTAGACAAGACAGACCTAACAAGGGTGGAGGTATCACAATGTTTATCTCGGTTAACCTTCAATTTTCTCCTTTCTTGTCAATCTCATCCCCTTCCCAATAAGAAATCCTCTTAATTAAGCTATCCCCTTCCCTATACCCAGCCCATATTTATTGGAGACATACAGATTTAGTCTTTGCCGTATTGGTCCTTGTAAGAACAGAGCCAGAAGGAAATGATTTGATACCTTTTATTGGACCAAGATAGATGTAATAAAGAATTAAGTGCTTTTCAACCCAGTCCTTCCTAAGCTCAGAGGAAGGACTGGGTTGGTCTGAAAGCTAAAGCACTTTGTTCTTTTTGTTACCTTTTATTGGACCAACATAGTTGTATCAAATCATTTGCTTCTGGATCATATTTATTGCAGGCATTTATTATTGCCCTGGTCTCCCATCAGCAGCCATAACAGATCTCATTACAACTATCGCCTCTCATAACACCTCTGTGAGCTTTACCTATTAGGTGACCTAAATGTGGCCTGGACCTCATCCGCCAACTCCACTATACCCTCCAAAGTAAAATCCCTAAACCTGGTACAACTAATTACCTCTCCTGTCTGGCTCAACCATAAATCCCCAAAACACACTCTGATTGACTGGGCCCTCACCTCCCACCCCCATCGTGTAATCAACTCCGGCTTTCTCCCAGACTCCCTTAGCGACCACCACATGATTTACTGCATCCACAAAGTCCATCAGCCTAATGCTTCCCCCCCAAAACTGATCCATCTACACTCCTTCTGCTCGCTAAACTTAGCTTCCCTACTAAATGACTTGCACCAATAGGACTGAGCCACCCTCTCCTCAGAAACCTCCATCGACTCTGCCCTCAGCTTCTTCCAGTCTAAATTCATGGAAATTTGGGATAGACATGCTCCCTCCAAGTTAACCAGGGTCAAAGGTTCTCACCTTCCCTGGATTACTGCAGAAATGCTGGCATGTATGCATGCCAGAGACCAGGCTTAGAAGGCCTGCATACAATCCTGAACTCCCACTCTCCTCCTCCATTACAGGCAACTGCAAAATGCTTGTACGAAGGCCACTAGATATACCAAGGCAGAATACGTCTCCACATCTTTCCATACCAATCTAAGCCATCCTTCCAAGTTCTGGAAGGTAGTCAAATCTCTCTTCTGTCCGCCCTCCAGTCCTCTGATCCCGGCTGTAGCCCACGTGATGCAACAATCTCTGATTCCCCTCCGACTGTTGCACCTACTTTCAACACTTTCTTCACATCTTGTGCCTCCTCGTTACTCTCCTTCCTTCCAACTTGCCCGCCTACCGTCTCCCCTGACCCCCTAGCTGTTCCCAACCCCCTCAGCCCCAATCAATTTTCTTTCTCACCTATAACATCAAATGATGCCCTAAAGGCCCTCCTAGCCTTAAACCCATCTAAGGGTAAGAACCCAGATGGCCTTGACCCCAATTTGCTCCACCTCTCCACACCTGCTATAGCTGCTCCACTGGCCTCTCTTCTCACCCTGCAGTATCTTTTACCCTGTCCTCGGTTCCCTCCACTTGGAACCACTCTACAGTGATTCCCCTTCCCAAAGGCGTGGTCCCACCTCCCCTGGGAATTATCTCCCTATCTGTCTACTCCCTATCCTAGCAAAGCTTCAGGAACGCATTGTTCTTGCCCAACTCACCTCTTACCTTAACTACACCTTATTTTTCCTTCCATTCCAGTCTGGCTTCCACAAGTCCCACTCCATCACCATCTCCCTTATACACCTCATAGACTCCATACTCACCAAGATGGATCTGGGTCACGTCACCTTGGCCATATTTGTCGATCTGACAAAAGTCTGTGACACAGTATCCCACGCTCTTCTCCAAACACACTCTGAGGCGGGGTTAAACCCCTCCACCACAGCTTAGTTTCACTCCTACCTGACAGGCAGAACCCAATCTGTTCAGATTGCCTCCTCCCTCCCCTCTCCACTCCCTATACATATTGGTGTCCCATAGGGCTCTGTACGTGGCCCTATATTATTTTCCATTTTCCTTAATGATCTCCTTTCTGCTTGCTCCACTTCCCAACTCCATATGTATGTGGACAACACCATCCTTTACACGTCTAGCTCCTCTTACACTGATGCCCAGACAAGACTGCAATAGGATTTCACCAAGGTTAAGAAATGGTTCCAGTCGATCAACTGTTCCTGAACTCTAAAAAGACAGTCTCCATGTTGTTTGGCACCAGACAGAGGCTATCTACCCTTAAATCCCCTTCAGTTTTCCACACACTGGATGGTACTCTAATAGAGAATGTCACTTCCTTCAAATACCTTGGGGTCTGGCTAGACCACCATCTGCACTTTTCAGCACATGTGGATGCAATTCATAAAAACCTACACCCCAAGCTTGGTGCCTTTATATAGAAACAAAGATTGCATTCCTCCATCAGCATGATGTGTTATTGTGCAGAAAATGATCCTTCCCACCTTTGACTATGCAGACATATGGTACTCTACAGTGCTGCCCCTAAAACTACTCTGGCCAGACTGGACACCCTTTTCAATTCCTTTTGCTGCTTCATATTATCCTGCCCCCCTCACACTCACCACTGTGACCTTTACAAAGACACGTCCCTCCCTTCACTGGAGTCCAGGCGTCTGTCACATTCTGTTACCTTCATGGCTAAAATCTGGTCTGGGAATTCCCCCACCTATCTTTCCTCCGTCATCTCTGCCTCATCACCAAGCTCATATTCTCTTCGGAACACTGACTCTTGTTCGTTCACCATCCCCTGCTGCTCCACTGCTGTTGGTCATTCCACCTTTTCCTACTGCTATCCTAAACAATAGAATGCCCTCCCCTCCAGTATCCATAATGCGCCATCACCAAAAGCTCTCTCTTCCCTCCTGTGTGTGTACACATCCCACTGCTGCTCATGCCAAATGTTCTGACCCCTTTCCTAGTTCTGTTCCACCGAAAGCTTTTGCCTATCTCTGTTCCCCCCCTTGACTTGTTGCAATTGTTCTGCACAACATAGCACTTGAGTTTATCTCCAAAATGCTCGCCATGACTACTCCCCAGTGCTCTCCTTCATATGTTGGTATTCATGGGATCTGTTATACTCAGTCATTGTAATCACTGATGACGTCCCTGATTGTAACTGCTTATTTCAGTTATGATTGAGGTCTTTAAGTACCTAAAGGGGATAAATAGGGAAAACCTTTATAGGATTTTCCAGCTGAGGGAGGCAGGGGTCACCAGGGGGCATCCCATGAGGCTGGTAGGCGGGAGGCTTAGGGCGGAGACTGGGAGACGCTACTTCACAGAGAGGGTGGTGGTGCCTTGGAATGTGCTGCCTGTGGAACTGGTGGAAGTGAATACTGTGGAGGGCTTCAAGAGGGTCTGGGACAGGTATAGGAGGAAGGTAAAACTGAGTAATACCAGACCTGGAGATGCACCCCCAATGGGGGATGAGGTTGTGGGGATCTACGGGGGAGGGCAGTAACGATGCACCTACTGGGTGCTGATTTTTGAGCAGACTCAATAGACCTATGGGCCTACTCTGCTGGCATCTTAGTATGTTAGTATGTCTATGTTTCTTCTGCTCATTTGTATTTTGACCAGTGTACTTTAACTTGTTAAGCTGCACTTACTGTTATCCTTATGTATCTTGTACTTTGTTCTTTGTATACCACTATGTCTAAAAAATTTGTATCTTGCACTGCTGTTCTTGTACCTCCACTTTCTCTTACCCCCAGGACACATCTGGAAACAAGCTATTCTGCTCAGTATGCAATACAAGGCAATACAAAAAGACGCAGGCAGAAGGGGATAGGGAGAAGTACCAGGAGAAGCAAAGGGAGGCAGGGAGGTCAATAAGGGAAGCCAAAGCTCAGACAGAAGACCACATCGCAAAATTAGTGGGTAGAGGGGACAAAACCTTTTACAAGTACATAAGAGAAAAAAGAAGGGCAAAGGGAAGGATAGTGAGACTGAAGGGGGAGGACAGGGGCCACGTGGAGGATGACAACAGTAAAGCTTACATACTGAACAGATATTTCTGCTCAGTCTTTACTGAGGAAGAGGAGGGTAATGGGCCTGAAGGGAGTACAAGGGGTGGGAAAGGCGCTGAAATGGACACAAGTCCTTTTACACGGGAAAGGGTCCTAAAGGAACTGGTAGGAATAAGAGTCGATAAAGCAATGGGGCCAGATGGGGTGCACCCCAAAGTCCTAAAGGAACTAAGAGAGGTGGTGGCTGAACCTCTGGCAATCCTGTTTAGCCGATCACTGGAAACAGGGGAGGTACCCAAAGACTGGAGGACAGCAGACGTAGTCCCATTATACAAAAATGGGAACAAAGAGGAAGCGAGGAACTACAGACCAGTCAGCCTGACCTTGGTAGTGGGGAAGATCATGGAAGCACTACTGAAGGAGAGATTGGTGGAACATCTGGTTGCCAATGGACTACAGGGCCCAAGGCAGCATGGTTTCACTGGGGGGAGGTCATGCCAGGCCAACCTCATTGAATTTTTCGACTTGGTGACAAGGGAGGTGGATCAGGGGAGAGCAGTGGACGTGACCTATCTGGACTTCAGGAAGGTCTTTGACACTGTACCACATAGAAGGCTATTAAACAAACTGGGGAATATGGAAGTGGGCAGGAGAGTAGTGCAGTGGGTAGGTAATTTGCTGGGTGGCAGGACACAGAGGGTGGTGGTAAATGGCTGTCACTCCACAGAGGTAATAGTGACCAGTGGGGTACCACAGGGATCAGTGCTGGGACCAGTCCTATTCAATGTCTTCATCAGTGACATTGCAGAATACCTAGAAGGCAGAATTTCCATGTTCGCTGACGACACAAAGCTCTGTAACAGAGTGGACATACCAGAGGGTGTAGACAGAATGAGGAGGACCTGCAGAAGCTTGTAGAATGGTCACGGGTGTGGCAATTGAAATTCAGTGCAAAGAAGTGCAAGGTAATGCATGTGGGGCACAAAAACCCTGAAACAACATATCAGTTGGGGGGTGAGGATATGGCAAGCACCAAGCATGAAAGGGACCTTGGGGTTATCATCTCTGATGACCTCAAGGTAGGGAAACAGTGTGACAAGGCATCAGGCAAAGCAAATAGGATGCTGGGATGCATAGGCAGGGGCATCACCAGCAGGAAGAAAGAGGTCATAATTCCACTATACAAGACACTGGTGAGGCCCCACCTGGAGTACAGTGTACAGTTCTGGAGACCTTACCTACATAAGGACATAGACAGGGTGGTGAAAGTTCAGAGGAGGGTATCAAAGATGGTACAGGGATTGCATTACAAGTCCTATGAGGACAGGCTGAAGGACTTGAATATGTACTCCCTGGAGGAGAGGCGGGAGAGAGGGGATATGATAGAGACATACAAGTACCTTACAGGGAGGAACAGGGTGCCGGAATACACTATTTTCCAGCAAAAAAGATGTTCTAGGACTAGAGGGCATGGGATGAAGTTGGAGGGAGGGTGATTCAGAGGAAATGTGAGGAAGAATTTCTGCAAAGAAAGGGTGGTGGACAAGTGGAACACCTGCCAGAGGAAGTGGTGGGGGCTGAAACAATCACAGGATTTAAGAATGCATAGGATAGATAGATATAAGGGAATCCTGGAGGTCGGGGTAAGGGGCAACAGACTTCTAAAAAAACGTAAAGGGAACTTACAAGCTTAGATGGGCAGACTGGGTGGGCCATAGGCCCTTATCTGCTGACAGTGTCTATGTAGCTATACCTTCCTGGTGAAATGCTTGAATGAATAAATAAAATAAGTATACAAGATCCAATAAATCACATACAATATGTCAAAAACTCATTTACAATGAGAGGGCTTAGTTTCCTAGCAGTCAAAGGTTACGGGCTCGATTCTCTAAGGGTTTAGACTGCCGCAAGCCCCAGGTGCACTGAACGATGGCACATGGGACTTGCGACAGTCTGTGGCCAGCAGTCGAGATTCTCAATCCTGGAGCCCCCCCCCATGCACCGTGCGCTGCGAGTTAGACCAACTTTTTCTGGTCTAATTTCGCAGACCCTTTTTATGGGGTTTGCACTAAATATTTGGCGCAAGCCACTGTAAACAGGGTTAAGTGTCGCAAATGAGTGCAACCTTTAAGAATCTGATGCAAATATTACTATTATTATACACTGAACACTAACTAGGGAACAAATAACAATTACAATATGCAGACCACTTTGTAAAAGTACACATTACAAAAGTTCCCTACATTTCGAATTGATAAATCATGTAAGCATCCTCTGGGTACTTACTAGTTAATTTTAGGTTGCTAGGTGTAGTTGGGCTGGTTGCTAAATGTAGCTAGGCAGGAAGAGCTAGTGGTGGAGTGAAGTCTGGATGTGAGCCTGGTTGCAGCCTGCAGGTGGGACCCATGTGAAGAGGGTATAACTAGGGGTAGAGATTTGATTCTGGGGGATTCTGAGAGAGAAACCTGGGGAGAGAGAAGTTGGGGGTTCAGCCCGCAAGTTTGGCTGGAGGGCCATGACAGGGGCAGGGTGCTCCACTTGCTGCCCCAGCCCTCCACCCTTGAAGACCCACAATGAGGGGCATCGGTTCAGGTGTGCAGAAAGGGGATCAATGGAGCAGAGAGTAGGGGCCTGTCAGTGCATTTTGGGAGCCGAAGCCCGGGGAGAAGAAATGAAAGTGGAGGCCTGCCAAGTGAACTTCGGTAGGGTAAGCACTGATAGGGCTTGAAGCCCTAAATGAGAAATTACCCGTGGGTGAGTTCAGCTGCTGGGTCAGATGGTTTTACTGTGGGCGGGCCTGCTATGGCAGTGGGGCCTGGGGTGTGGCTTGGAAGTGGCAGCCCTTGCAGTTGATGGCGTAACGGTGGCAGTTACTCCTAATCCCCAGGCTGCAGGCCGCTACAGAGTTAGGATCCATGGGGTGAGCCGCTATGGAGGTGGGGCAGAGTGGAAGGAAATGGAAAGCGTCCGAGGGCGTGGGACAGGAGAAACGTCTCGTGCTGTCATAAGCTCAGACAGAAGTGTATAGGAATGGAATTGCAAAGGAGTCTGGCTGGAAAGGAAATGTAGTGGCTGGGAAAGAAAGCTGAGGAACAAAACATGAGCTGAGAGAGAAAGTAATAGCATCAAGCTACCCCAAGTGGGGGCCTCTTCGTCTCCAAGATGCTGCCAGGAATTTAGCCTGCATGACTTAAGGGAACCTGCATGAAATAGTCTGTTAGCTAAGTAGACTGTTGCAGAAGATTTTCCAGCTGTGTCTATGAAAGAAAACCCACAGTATCCTATACCCCCTGCTCCATGGAGTGGTTGTTACTGTTTTTCAAGTTTAATTAAATCATTTTTGCATTTTGATCTTGGAGTGGACAATGAACTTAATTAATGTGACTATGCATATTCGCATGCTAACCCATTACCCTATGCAGCCTCCTGAACACCCAGCCACAGATTTAGTTTCCCGGTTACCATGCTCTCCCATCACAACAAATCAACGAACCAGGTAACGAGTTATTCTATTCTATCTCATTGGACTGTGGTTGCTTAGGTTGTGAAGTGCCCCCCTCCCACTTGTTACCACCAAGATACCCCTAGAAGGCGTGGAGCTCACAATCATAATGAGAGTCCAAATGTCCACTTGATTCCTGGTGGGGGTGGGGGGGAGGATAGTTTCCGTCTATCAAGTAGTAAAGTATTGAAACCATAGTACAGTCTGATAAAATCAGAAATATAAAATTTAAACACTGTAAGTGGTTCAGTCCGCTGTGGTATTTCTAAACAGTTACAACTGAATTTGTCATGTGGTGTATGCTAAGTATATAAAAGTTGTAAAAAAAAAAAAAAGACAAACAAGAAACATATAAAAAGACAACAAACCAAGGTTGTATGCTCACTCCTTTGAAATATTTGAAGGTCTCAATTGTGTCCTCCCTCTCCCTCCACTCTTCTATGGAATACTTGTTCAGTGATCCCAGCCTCTCCTGGTATATCCTGCTCTGCTGACCTTTAACCATCTTTGTCGCTGTTCTCTGGACCGTCTTCAGCAGGTTAATGTCCTTCCTTTGGTAGCTACGCCTATACTGCATACTGCACACTGTACTCCAGGTGCAGCCACACCAGCGACTTGCACAATGACAGTATGACCTCCTCCCACCTGCTTCTGATCCCTCTGGCAATCCAGTCCAACATTCTGGTGACTTTTGCTGCTACTTTCCTGCATTGTATGGAGCGCTTCAGTTTGCTAGTGATGAACATCCCTAGGTCTTTTTCTTCCTCAGATTCGGTTACCAGGACCCTTCCCAGGCCCTGCTTTGTCTTCACGTTCTTTGCTCCAGTGTGCCTAACCTTACACTTTTTCACATTACAGTCAACTTAACCAAATTCCAGACCACCTCTCAAGCTTGACCAGATTGTCTTTTAGGTCCTGTACCCCTTCTGCTGTACCTACCCTTCCACAGAGCTTAGTGATCTGTGAACAAGAAAATCTTGCTCTTTATACCCACACCAACGTCATTGATAAAGACATTAAATAGCACCAGCCCAAACACCAAACACTGCTGGTCCCCACTGGTGACATCTCTAGCACCTGAGAGCTCCCCATCACCAACACCCCCTGGGTCCTTCCTTTCAGCCAGCTAGCTACCCATCAAGTCATTTTATCCCCACCCCCAAATCCTCCGGCATTTTGATCTATCTCTTATGGAGCACAGAATCAAAGGCCTTGCTGAAGTTCAGATGCAGGATCGCACCTGCTTGGTCTTTTTCCACTGTTTTTAGTGACCCAGTCGAAGAAGTCGATCAGCTTTGTCTGGTATGATCTCCCAACCATAAATCCATGTTCTTGCTTATCAGGTATCTTACCATTTTCTCTGTAAGAATGGCCTCCTTAAGCTTGCACATGATTGAGGTCAGGCCTCTTGAGTTTTTCCCTTTTAGGCTAAAACACGCCTTTGTGGCTGCCACTTTTCCCTTCTTCGTGGTGGACCACTGTTGATCCATCCCATCTCAACATGGCTCAGTTGGTAGCACATCTGCCTCTGGACCAAAAAGTTGTGGGTTTTTGTCCCACACCGGGATTGAACTTGCACCTAAAATGCTGGCAACCGAGTGTAGTATTAGGGGGGTGCTGTACTGCTGGGGTGTGCTGTCCTTCAGATGACATGTTAAACCGAGGTCCCTTCTACCTGTCCTGGTGGGTGTCTAGATGGAAGTAAAAGAACCCAGGGCACTCTTTGCAAAGAGTAGGGGACATTGTCCTGGCCAACATTCCCCTTCCCATAAACCAGTTTGTGCAATTATCCAGGCTGTGTGTGGGTGATGATGTGTGATATGGCTGCCACTACACATTCAGTCACTTCACTACCAGTCTAGCATTGCTTGTAAAGTGCTTTGGGATACACTGTGTATGAAAAGTGCTATATAAATGCTGATTATTATTCTTCTATGCCAGTGCCATCCAGGTTTCCCTTTAGCAGTTCCCCCATCCTTCTGAAGTCCAGGACATTGATCTTTGTGGGTACCTTTCCCTGGCCATGTCCAACCTGAACCACACTGTGCAGTGGTCTTTCCCACAAGCACTCATCAACCTGGATATCCTGGACGTGGTACCCATTTGTTAGTACCAGATTAATGACTGCCTCCTCTGTAGTTGGTACTGTGACACCCTAGGTCAGGAATCCACTCTGCATCACATCCAGGATTACCTGACTCCTGGCACAGATCATGGCAGGGATCTTCTAAATCACCGTAGGCAGGTTAAATTCCCCCACAATTACCACCTCTCCCCCTCTCTGCAGTCACCCTTATCACAAAACCCATTTCCTTTTCCCTTTCCTCCTGCTGGTTAGGCGGTCTATAAACCACCTGCAGTCTTACCTTCTTCCTGCTAGTGGATTGTAGCTGGACCCACAGCAGCTCTGTCTTCCCCTCTTCTGACTCTTCCTTCATGCACATTATTCCCTCACTTACATATACTGCTACCCCCTCCCCCTTTACCTACTCCCCTGTCCCTTCTGTACAGTTTATACCCAGGGATCAAGAGATCCTATACGCGGTTAGGAGTACCCAAGTTTCAGTCACCACCACACTATCCATCCTCCTCTCTGCAACACTGCCTGTAAGTCATCCATTTTGTTACTGAGGCTTCATGCATTCAAGGACACCACCCTCCACCATGAATCTGAACTCCTTCAGCCAGACCTTATTTCTAATTCAACTTGCTCAGTTTGGGGGCTGCCAGTCTCTTCCTCCTGGAGACTCTGGGCCTGAAGACCCATTTTGCTCCCCTCATTTGTTTAAATTAAAGTTCCCAGCTACGTACCCCTCAGTCTATCCCTTAGGACCCTTGAACCTCCTCTGCTGAGGTGCAGTCTGTCTGGTGATATAGGGATTTGTCACTTCAACTCCCCCACCCAGCAACCAGTGCAACTGTAACCTTCCTCTTTGCCCCATTTATGCAGCCAGCCATTAAGCCTCTCTATCTTCTTCCTAGTTGTGCTGGCTCTAAGTACTGGCAACACCTCAGAGAAGGCTGCTGATCTGGCCACCACCGTAAAGATCTTCCCCACTATTCTGAACTTCTCCTTCACCTCCTAGGTCTCCAGCTAGGTCATTTGTACCTAGATAGATAATTGCATGAGGTTTCCCTAACCCCTTGCAGTAGCTGAGCAATGCTTGAGTACACCCACCCTGCTATCGTTCCCAGCATGCATACCACCTTCTTTCCCATGTGTGGATGCCCCTTCTCCCCCCAGTATATACCCATTACGATCAAATCCCCCAGGATTGCAACCCTACCACCCCCTTCCCTTTTCTTGTCCCCCCCACTACTCTCATTCCTTGAGCTTCCCTCCTGCCAGTCTGGTTACCCCTCAGCGTTGCTCACCAGTCCTCCCCTCTGCTCCTCTCCCCCTCTCTGACCATCCTTCCCTCTGCTCTCCTCATCCATCTCTCTTGTCTTCCCTCCCTCTGCTCTGACCTGCCTTCTTATACCCCCTAAACTCCATGCATCAATTCCCCTTCCCACTTCCACCCCTCCTGCCCCCCCTTCCCTGCACCTGTTCCTTCCTCCCTAGACAATTGGACCCTTAGTCCACTGCTGTTGTGCACCTTTCCACCCTTTCTTCCTGGCTAACCCCTTGCTACCCCTGACTTGTACCGGACCCCTCTCCCTACCTCTGTCACCCCCTACCCCAGTCAGTGGGAGGAATCTGTTTTACACTGGTTCTTTGCTAGGTGCTCCCACTCCAGTTCCCCCCCGACCTTCTTCTTCTTCTACTACCCACCACTCTCAACTCTTCCTTCCTAGGACCCCTCACCCTCTGAGACAGGGGTCTCCACGGTATCAGGGTCCCCACCTCCTCAACTCTCCCCTGCCTGCCTGTCTCTCTTACCTGGACTGTCCCCACCTGCCATCCAACCCCTGCCTGGTCCCCACTCCCCATTCCTCACAGGCCTTCCCAACTCCCATCTAAGCTGCCTCACTTCTGTCATCAGGTGTTTCAGGTTTCTCCACACTGGACAACCACCCACTTCCCACAGCATACCCAGGAATATGGCTGCCTCGCACCCTCTACAACACATCACCCTGCTCCTGTCCTCCTGCTGTCTATACATGCTCCCACCCCACCCCCACATGCTACCTATCTCCAATGCTGTTCACATCTTGTACAGATGTGGTACTTATTCCCCTAACCCTAACAATCCTTTCCCACCTATGTGGGCTTTCCACAGACAGGGTGTAGTTGTAGCCCCTCTGATTCCTTTATCAGCTGATCCTAGATAGGGATTGCCTGCAACCTCTCACATTCCTTTGTCAGCTGGCCCTAGATAGGGACTCACTACAACCAGTCTGACTCCCTTGTCAACTTACCTTATATAGGGATTAACTGCAGTCCCTCAGTCCCCTGTTCTGTGGTCCTACTCCTGGTGGGAGTCCTCTAGTGGCTTGCCCTAGGAGGGGTGTAGTTTTACCCTGTGTACTCACTCCGTGGTTCTACCTCAGATAGGGAGTACCACCTACTCTACTGTCCTCCAGCTCCAAAGTCCTTATTAGTACTACCCTATCCCTCACTCCTTCCTTACTTTTCCTGCCCTCCTCCAAGCAGCGTAGCCTGCAGCCTGCAGTCCTCCCTGGGGATGCTGTGTGATGCCCTTAAGCACCATTAGTCAGATGCCACACTGCTGCTGCATGACACTCACACTTTGGGGTTACTCATGCAAGGGGTCGCTTGGGATTCTGGTTGTTATACAGGGGTTGTAGTCCCTATGTAACAACAGAATCTAAGATCCATTGCATGGACCCTAAAGTGTGGTCTCATGCAGCCATGTGGCATCCAACTAATGGCTCTTCGGGGCATCACAGAGCATCCCCAGGGAGGAAACAAAATTCTAGGTTTGTTTTAAAGTGTACTGTGGGCTTGGGGACTGAGAGGACATCAGTAGCAGGAGGGCTGAGGGTGGGAGGTGTGCTGGACCATGTGGCTGTAGGCACCCTCAGCCCTCCCACTACTGATGTCCTCTCAACTCCCAAGCCCACAGTACACTTTAAAACAAACCTAGAATTTTGTGTCCTTCATTTTTTTAAATGCAAATGTAACCCTCCTACAAATTGGGGTTTACTATAATGTCTTCCTGGGCTCCTTAATGCCCACTGTCAGGCTGGTGTCTCGTTTTAAGTAGTTCTATCTGTGTGTGTGTGTGTGTGTGTGTGTGTGTGTGTGTGTGTGTGTGTGTGTGTGTGTGTGAGAGTGCCCTAGTGAGCCTCTATGCCTGTCTCTTTAAGAGCATAGCTAATCTGTGTTTAGAAATTAGTTTGGGCTGGGTCCGAGTGATTTAGGGCTTGCGGCCGGCCAGACAGTGTGTTATTCTGCTCCATTCTGCAGTCGCTACTTGCGCAGAGGGAGCCTTCATAGGAACTGTGATTATTTACTGTTTATCTGCTATTATATTAGAAATAGAGATGTTTGTCTAACCTGCTTTGATTGCAGCTCGAATATTTGGATGGGAGCCACCAGGTTAGGTCCTGGACTTCCAGTAACTGGAACAATCAAACCACTGAGGATCTAAAATGGAACCTGTCCCCGGGGTCTTGTGGGAAGGAAATTCTGTAGTTCTGTAGTTTTATCCGGTTGACACCTAAATGGGCCTGGAGGGGGAGCCCTTACTGTGACTGACAGTTCCCTCAGCCAGCTGAACCTTTTGGATTACAAGGGAAATGTCCAGAACTACCTGAAGCAGTGGATCAGTTGGAGTTGGAAGTGGAAGAGTGAACAACTCGAGCTTTTCGAGCAGCTGCTCCCAGAAGTAGCACAGGAGAATCATCGGGAAGGGGCTGAGCTGGCCTTCCTGCCATGTTCTCCCATAATCGGAACTGCCTATTGCAGAGGTCAGATCTGTCCGATTTCCAGCCTTGGGACTGTGGCAGAAGAAAATAAGTGTCATTGCGACTTGTGAATTGGACCGAAGACTTGCTCCAGAAGTGATTGGCCCAGCTTGTGAGAGAAGTAAACTTGGATTGGAAGGTTTGTGCAGTAAAGCTGTCAACTGGCAACCAGACTGTGTCCGAACTGTTGTTTAAAGAAATTAGTGATGTAAATGTACTGAATGTGTTTCATGGATTGCAATTTGGTTCCCCCATGGTAGAATCTGTTATACTAGCTGGAGGCTTCACCAGCAGAAGATCACAAACTTTTTCAGGACTGTTCATCCTGCCTGGGCCCTGCCATCTTAGCCTAGGCCACTACTCTTGCATCAGAGACCTTCTTGGTGAAAGATCAGCTCAGGGTTTCTCCCCCGTTCAACACCATCGAGCAGGTAGTGACCACCCGGAGGTGAGTCATGTCGGCCCTGCTTCCCCCGGCCTCCCAGATCATCACCACGAGGTCTACATCTCACCTGCACTGTATCCAGGTTCTGATGGCGTGAGTACAAACCAGGGTTGCTCCCTTCAACAAAAGCAAAAAGCACTGTGGTACCATCTAATTGTTTCTTTTATTAGGTTTCTTGCAACGGACTGAGCCATCCGGCTTGGATTACAAATAATTGGGTTATGTGCATGCTTAACTGTTTTTCTTTCCTTAAGGGCCCCAACATCAGCTGCTACGCCGGCCACCCTGGGCAATGCTTCAGGATAGCCTACATGACATTCTGGGTACCCAGGCTTGTTGAACTGTCTAATTGGGTCATACAGTGCATGCTAGACAATTCTAATTTAAATCAGATTACTAATCATTTTGCTAGATTCACTCCCCATCCTTGTTCACTGCCCCTAAATAAACTTGATTGTCTTTTTTCATGTTTAACCTGGCTAGTGTGCATATTATTAGTTGGGTTACAGTGTTAAGGTTGTATTGCTGATCTTATTTTTAGGGTGTCTCCAGGGCAGTTTTATTTATTTATTTATTTGAATTTTGATGACCGGGTAGGCCCAACTGAGACAAGACAGTCCCTTTTTCAGTGGCAACCCAGGGAACCTAAGTATTCTACAAGTATTGGTCATTAAACAATATACTGACAGTGGTACCATCAGTATTAACAATAACAATTAGACATATTAGCAATATGATACAAAGTAGAACATAAGATAGGGAACAAGCATATATTCTATGATATAACCACTTTCCATCTCATATTTATACAGGGTACATAGACTGTAACGTAAGATAGGTAACAGATAGGTAACATCATACATTCTAGGACAATAACAACTTTCCATCTCATATTTCACAGTGTACATAAAATGACAGCAAGACATAGGATTATCCCCTGCCTGTTAGGCAGGGGTTATGTGCAGTTGCAAGTGCCTGGGGCAAAGAGTAGGACCCTGTACTGTTTTTTTTGTTTTAAATTGTGAGAGGGATGTACTAGAGAGAAGTCTTGGTGGAAGGTTGTTCCATTTATATGCAGCAGTAAATGAGAATGACTTTGTTCCAACTGCTAAGCGAGTTTTAGGTATAATTAGTAATGGCTGGTGAGATGATCGAAGGGATCTGGTAAGTGGTTTCTGAATCAGCAGTTTAAAGAGGCTGGTGGGGAGGGGAGGTGTACTGGTTTGAAGGTGGTACAAAGCAAGGGGAAGTCCAGTTTTATCCTCAAAACCTGGCCAATTTAAGGTACTGAGCACAGCACAGTGGTGAGTCTGGGCCAGGGCTGAGGCAGAAAATCTGGCTATCCAGTGATATGCTTGCCTAAGTCTGTTCAAAATCGATGGCTTCGCTGTAGTGATCAAGGATGTTCCATAGATGAGACCTGGGAGTAGGGTTGCAGTACAGATGGTCTTTCTGGATTGGGAAGCGAGGTAGTGGGCAGTACATTATGGTAACCCAAGTTTCTGATGTGTTGATTTTATAATTTTATCAGTGTGGTTCTCAAAGGATAGGTTTTTGTCTAAGGTGATGCCCAGGTATTTAAAGCTTTTCACACTTTCCAGAGCCACCTTGCAGATGTTTTAACTACCATAGGTGGTTGGTTATCTAGTTCAAAGGAGGTGTGGTGGAATAGCATGATATGAGTTTTTTTTATTAAGTACCAGCAGATTGGCTTTGAACCAGGCCTCCAAGGCCTTAAAATCACTCTCAAGGTTGGTATTTATGACAGTGATATCTTTAACAGACCTGTATAGGATGGCATCATCAGCATATAGTTGAACCGCTGCAGCCCCACTGTTGAGTGGGAGTTCATTGATGAAAATGAAGAATAAGAGTGGTTCTAATAGTGAGCACTGTGGGACACGGTCAGTTATGGGAGAGAGGGGGGACATGGCACCAGAACATTTTATGCATCGTAGCCGGTTGGTTAGGTAGTTGGCTAGCCAGGAGTGGGATACAGGGTTGAGCCCTATATGATAGGCTTTGGTCAGGTCCACGAAGATTTCCCCTGTTGCTTCACCTTGATCCATTGCCTCGAAGATGTCCGAGGTTACACATAGTAGTGCTGCTTCTGTGCCATGTAATTTATGGAAACCATGCTGATAGATAGTTACGGCGTTGTTGAGTTCAAGATGGGAGTAGAGTTGATTGTAAAGGATTCTCTCTTGAATCTTAGCAAGGGGGAAAAGAATTGATGTAGGCCTATAGTTTTCTACTAGGTTTGTGGGGCCACTTATATGTTCAGGGACCACAATTGCAGTTTTCCATTTGTCCAGGATTGTTTGAATAAGGAAAGATTTATTTATTAAGAGCATTACTGGGTTGGCAATGGCAGGTGCCCCTATTCTAAGGAATTTTGGATGGAGGGTATCGAAACCAGGGGCACTGTTTGGGTTGAGACCCTTAAATAGTTTGAGAACCTCTAGCCTTGTAGCCAGTTTTAGGTGGAAGGCGGGGAGGGTATCTTTGGGTTCAGGTGATGGTGAGTCAGTTGGGACAAGAGGGAGGTCCTTTTTGTATTTTTCCAGGTCAGTGAAAAAGTGATTGATGCCAGTACCTATGTCAGCAGGACTAGATAGTGTGACACCCTTTGAAACTATGGACTTGGGGAGGATTCTGTCCTTACCTTTAAGGAGGGAGTTTATTTGAGTCTAGAAGCTTTTTGGGTCAGCAAGGTTTTTTTCCTGTAGGGAGTGGAGGTAGGTCCTTTTTGCCTTAGAGACCTGTGTTTTGCAGGCATTGTGCAACTGTTGATAAGATTGCCAGTCAGATACCTGTCCTGTTGATTTGAACTCCTTCCAGTCTTTGTCACAGGAGTGCATCAGTACCCTGAGGTCATGAGCAAGCCAGAAGGAGTTGATTCCCTTAACTCCATGACCTAATGGGGGTTAGGGAGTCTAAAATGGATGAGAAGGAGTTTATGAAGAAGTCTAATGCTTGGTTGACATCTGGAAGGCGATTGATGGGTGTCCAGTCTATTGAATTAAGGTGTTCAAGAAAGGCATCAGCATTGAACCTCGTGAGGTCACGAGTTTTACAGAGTTTAGGTGGGGGGATGGTATTCCTCCAGACACAGTAGGTTGGGGAGTAATGACTAAGAGCATCTAGGAATACTCCTGTGATTTCTATGTGCTTGCTGTTATGAGTTAACACCCAGTCAAGTAGACTGTGGTTACCTGAGTTCATGTTGAGTCTGGTGGGGTGGTGAATTAATTGTTCTAGCTTTACATCTGCTAAAAAGGAGAGGTAATTTGTCCTCTTGGGACTGATCCAGTTCGGATTAAAATCCCTGGTTAGAATTAGGTCACCGTGGGGTAATTTGCCTAGGTTTGTTAAGAATTCTGAATGGGCTGAGGAGACAAGGTCTAGGGGCAGGTAGACACATCTGACCATTAACTGCGTGGTTTGAACGACGGTGATTGAGATTATGATGTGATCATGTTCTGGTATGTCTGAGATGGGTGGAAGTATGTCAGTAGTGAGATCGGTTTTGGTTTAAATAAGTACACCCCTGCATTTTTTGGAGAGGCAGTCCTTCCTATAACTGGTGTACTCAGTTAATGTGATTTCATGGGGGAGTATGGGGGGTTTTAACCAAGATTCAGTAATACATAGTACATCCGGTTTGTATTGTCTAGTCCAGGCTTTGAGCTCAGGCATTTTACCCTGGATAGTTTGTATATTCATATAGGCTATCTTTAGCCCCTTAAGGGTGGACCATGTTGGTGTTGAGGAGAAAAGGGCTTGTGTTCCTGGTTCATTTGGCCCAGGATTTAACTCAGTGTTCCCAGATAATAACAGAAGACAGGTCAGTGAATGGGTAGAGGGTGGTGGTAAAAAGTGGGATCTGTGCTAGTTTCTGGCCCGAGGTAGGATTAACATGGTTTTATTGCACTGCAGCAGGGCCATTATGGTCGGGGGGGGGACCTGAGATTGTGGGTGCCTGATGTGTGGGGCACATAGAATGAGAGGACAGGACTAGGGGGCCCAGGAAGATAAGTCGACAATACCTGTAAGCATGGCACTGGTTGTAGAGCCATGATGGTAACACAGTAGATGAGGAGACCCGAAGTACTAAGGCTTTTCATGTTTACAAAACTTGGTTAATCAAGGGCTAGGAAATATAGTCAGGATGTGGGGCACAATATTGTTAGGTTATAAAAAGTTCAGGAAGTAGCAAGGCTGCCGGAATAGTGCAGTGGTAGGGAGTCTGACTTTAATATAGAGATTGAGGGTTTGAGCATGGGTAAAAGGGTGAATTAAATGAACACCTGGTAATATGATAGATAACCAACAATAGAAACATAGAATTTGACAGCAGATAAGGACCGCTTGGCCCACCTAGTCTGCCCATTTCCCTACCTAATGGATAAGCTGCAGATCCTAGTTAACCAATAGCCTATTTCCTCCTACCCCCCACTAGAAGTGCCTTATGTCTGTCCCATGCATTCTTGAATTCCCCCACTGTTTTTGACTCTCACGACTTCCTCAGGAAGGCCGCTCCATGTATTCGCAATCTCTGTGTGAAGAATACTTCCTCACATTACCTCTGAGCCATCCCCCATCTTCAAATTGTGCCCTCTTGTTTTACACATCTCTTTTTCTGAAAGATGTTACCCTCTTGGACTTTGTTGATTCCTTGAGGTATTTGAAAGTTTCCATCATGTCCCCCTCCTCCTTTCCTCGAGGCTATACATCTTTAGTTCCTTTAGTCTTTCTTCATATGTCTTCTGATGTAGACCCTGCATCATTTTGGTTGCCCTCCTCTGGACAGCCTCCACCCTGCCTATGTCTTTGAAAGATGTTCATTGATACTGTGAAACTTTATTTAAGTTTGAGAGTGCTAACTTCAAAAGCAGTAATACTTTTATATTAGGTTTGCTATTATATAGTCAGGATTTGGGGCAAAATACTATAGGTTAAGAAAAGTCCAGGAAGTAGCCAAAATAGTGCAGTGGTAGGGAGTCTGACCACAGTGCAGTAAATTGAGGGTTCAAGTCTGGGTAAAAGGACAAATCAAATGAACACCTGATAACTGGATGGATAACCAACAATAAAGATGCTTACAGATAATAGGAAGACTTGTTTAAGGTTGAGAGTTGCCTTCAAAAGCAGTAATACTTTTATATTAGGTTTGCTATTATATAGTCAGGATTTGGGGCAAAATACTATAGGTTAGGAAGCGTTCAAGAAGTAGCCAGAATAGCGCAGTGGTAGGGAGTCTGCCCTTAGTCTAAAAGGTATTCAGACCTGGGTATGACTATTAAGATAGTGCTAACTAGAAAGAGGAGTTATTGAAGGGTTACACTAGGGGGTAGCAAGCAAAAACAGGTGGATTAGAATGGCAGGGGAGATGAATCACCAAGGAGATAAGACAGGATTAGAAGACTCACTAGTGACTCCTAGTGGATGATTAGTATAACCTGCTTATCAGAAAATGGGTACATAGAAACATAGACTTTGATGACAGATAAGGACTGCTTGGCCCACTCAGTCTGCCCATTTCTCTACCTATTGGATAAGCTGCAGATTATGGTTAACCAGCAACCTACTTCCTCCTCCTACCCCCCCCACTATAATTGCCTTATGACTGTCCCATGCATTCTTGAATTCTCCCACTGTTTTTGACCCAACAACCTCCTCAGAAAGGTGGTTCCATGTGTCCACTACTCTCTCTGTGAAAAAATATTTCCTCATGTTGCTCCTGAGCCGTCCCCCTTCTATCTTCAAATTGTGTCCCTTTGTTCTTGAACATCTCTTTTTCTGAAAGATGCTACCCTCTTGGACTTTGTTGATTCCCTTGAGGTACTTGAAAGTTTCTATCATGTCCCCCCTCTCCCTCCTTTCCTCAAGGGTATGCATGTTAAGCTATTTTAGTCTCTCTTCATATAGCTTCTGTTGCAGACTCTGCACCATTTAAGTTGCCCTCCTCTGGACTGCCTCCATTCTATCTATGTCCTTGCGGAGATGGGGTCTCCAGAACTGCACACAGTACTCCAGATGGGGTCTCACCAACTGTTTCTACAGAGGGATAACGACTTCCTGTTTTCTACTGGTGATGCCTCTCCCTGTGCATCCCAGTATTCCCCCAGCTGTCCTTACTACCTTCTTACATTGCTTGCTTACCTTAAGGTTGTCTGATGACTACTCCCAGGTCCCTTACCATTTTGTTGTTGTTAGTACCCCCCCCCATTGTGTACTCTTCCCCTGGGTTTTTGTTTCCCAGGTGCATTACTTTGCACTTTTTTGCATTGAATCTAAGCTGCCATACTTCAGACCATTCCTCCAACCTTGCCAAGTCCCTTCTCATCCTTTCCACCCCATCTTGTGTATCAACCCTATTGCAGATCTTTGTGTCATCTGCAAAGAGGCATCCTTTTCCTTCTAGCCCCTCTGCAATGTCTCCTATTAGAGACATTAAAGAGGACCGGTCCCAGTACTGAACCCTGCGGTGCCCCACTAGTAACCCCCCTTTCTTCAGAGTGTACTCTGTTTATTATTACCCTCTGTGTCCTGTTGTGCAGCCAGTTTGTTACCCAGGCTACCACCCTTGGACCCACATCCAGGCTGGTTAACTTGTTGATTAATCTTTTGTGTGGCACTGTGTCAAATGCCTTGCTAAAGTCTAGGTAGGCCATGTCAACAGCCCCTCCCTGGTCAGTGTTGGGTAAGTTACTTTTAAAAAGTAATCAGTTACAGTTACTAATTACTTTCAAATAAAAGTAATCAGTTACAGTTACTTATTACTTTTGTATAAAAAGTAATCTAACTGTAATGCATATTACTTTTCATATTACTTTATATTACTTTTATTAACATGGTTGTATTTACTCATTGAACATAGCTATGTGTTCATGAAACCCCAAGAAGTGTATAAAAGAAATAAAACAGATTCTAAAGACAATCAATATGTTAATTTATAATACAGCACCCATCTGACATGGCCAGCCACAACAATCCCTTTACATTTCCATAAATAAGAGCTCTATTTAAAAAAAAAAAAAAACACTCAAAAACACACCCTGTATCAACTGCTGCCCTCTGCAATATCCCCCCAACACCCCAAACAGCTGAATCCTGGCATTTTCACCCACTGCTGTCCCTGATATTTTTCATTTCCATGACACCCACACTCACCCTCCAATACTTACACACTCCCTGCATCTAATGCCAGTGCCCTTGGTGATCTTTCCCATACAGTTATATATCCTAACAATGCCAGTCATAATTACCCCTTTACATTCCACCTTTACCCCACTGCCACACACACCCTGCTACATCTTCTGCAGTATATGATCTTTCCCATATCTAGCCTGTATTCTCCTCCTGACTATGCAAGAGCCACAACTACCCCTTTAAATTTCTGTAATAAAATCCCACCCTCACATAACTCCCCCTACACTCACACACACGCACCCTGCAGATCTACTGCCCTTCCTTGCCTTGGTGATCTTTTACCATTTCCCAACAACAGCCAGAATCCTAACTTTGCCATTGCCAGCCACAGATCCACCCCACATCACATACAATAAGTTCCACCAGCACACACCTGCTTACCCCAACAAAATTTAAACTCTTCCCACAGCTGAACCTTGACTTACCACTGCCACTGAGATGCAGTTATAATTAAAACTAAGTCTGCCATGATTATTATGCCACTGCCAGTATGCCACAACTGAAGTCAGACAGTGTCACTTACAGCAATCAAATTATCACACAACACAAAACACTTGTTGCACTCCAGTACATACTCCTTTGATGAGGATTTTATTTGAGATGTGACTGGTGATGGTGACAGACCTCGCAGGTGGGTGGACAGACAATCAGGCGACCTGCTGTGGCAGCTTGGCACATGTGGTGTTGATGGAAATGGACTCTGAGCCCTGCCTGCAGATGGACTACTTGCTTTTTTCCCTACAACAGCTATGCTGGCCCCAATTCCCTCAAGGTTCACAATGGCAACCATAGAAGGCCACGGCTGATGACATGCAGGGGTGTAGCAAGCTATCTATAAATTGCACATCAACTGGCCAATCTGTTGCCCCCTCAAACAAATTTCATCAATTCCTATAGTGATTCTTAGCTGTACCATGTAGTGGAGCACAAGTAGTATAATTTGTATATCAAATCTTGCAAAATTATATATTTTAATAATAAACTGACAAACAAAATGATGTTTTCTGACTTGTATTTCCACAGCATGTTACAGATATAGAACAAAATGGTAGTATTAAATGCATGCTGAAAATAGAAATCAGAGTTAGAACTGATGTTTTAACCATATGTATTCTTCAGGAATTATCTAAAAGAGAAAAAAGCAGTAAGGGAAATAAGAAACATATTTGTGAGGAAAGAAAATAGGGTGAGGTTGTAGGAGAAATGTAGAATAATAATTGGGTGGTGTGTTTAACAAGATTTTACTCACACTCAAGGTGCTGGACGCTACATAAAACCCAAAAGCAAAGCTAGAGGGGTTTATTTAAGCATCCAACATTGAGGGTGTGTGTAAAATCTTGAGTAAAACACACCACCCCATGTTTTATTTTATATAATTGCTGGGGAGCATTTTTTCACCACAGCAATTATATAGAATAATGCCACATCCCTGTGCAGCCGCTATACCACGGTTTCAGCGTTGTCCGCTATCTGAGCTTTGCTACCGAAACATTTTCTTTCCTCCTCTTTTCATTGTTTTTTTATAGCTTAAACATGATAGTAGACATAGGCCAGGTATTTCCTTTTTTTTCCAGTTAACTTACCACTGAGTGCCAGTTGCAGTGAAGTGTCCAGGCGTGCAGTGCTACAGAAAGGCAGAGAGGGAGAGAAGAGCTGTGGTTGGCATGTGCATTGACTAAGAAAAAGTTGGCATGTGTTCACCATTATAACCTATGGGTTATAACAGGAAATTATAACCCAGTTTCCCTTAGGGAAAAAAACGCTAGCCAGTTATTATGAAGTGATAATAGGTAAAGTAAGACTAGAATCTGTAAAATGAAAAGGTGATGATAGGTTTGAAAAGGCAGAGTAGAAGTGAATGAGCTGAGGAGTCCTTAAGTGGGAACTAATTAACAGGACCTAGTAAAAAGGCTGAAAGGTGAAAGCTATGTGTGTACACTCATTTTCATTTTCTACAGATGAAAGAAATACTCAAACTATAAGGGCCAATGATTTACACCAGATATGTGACAATTAGTACAAGGATACCCAGTGCAATGACACCTTACCAGAGCCATTCAGCATAACTGTATTTTCTGTAATGAGCAACTGGCAAAAACATCCCCGACACCCAACGGCAGTGAGACTGTAACCATATAGAAAACAGTGGTGTGATAAATGAGGCTACCTTGTAGTCATAGCCACCATGTTAGAGCAAAGATCTCAAAGGGCAAACCAGTATTAGATCAGACGTCCTAGGCTTAATGTTACAAGGCTGCATGTCTTTGCTTCAGTTGCTGAGCCACAGGTTTGCACCACCCCGTACCTCTGGCAGCTCATAGTACTTAGACACTATGATGACTCAAACTTGAATATCAGCAAGGCTACCAAAAAAAGGTCACCTCACAGCCATGAAATGTTGCCTAAACTTTTTATTGTGAAAAATGGCAAAAAATGGTAGCCAACTTGCAATCAGTGTGCAAGGTGAAGATGCTGGGTGCTCACATAATGCTTGTCAAAAGGCATTTTTTGGTTTTTTAGCCTGATGTTGTAATAAATCGAGCATGCGGTCAGCTGAACAGCCTTTTACACTGAAACCTGAATATCAAAAGACAGCTGCACAATCTCTGGATTCCTGTGATGTCATAAATCTCTTAAGCTTCACTCTTGAGGTTTATTAAGTCACAGCAACCCCTTGATGGATTACAGCAACCATAACAGCTAGTTTTGGAACCTACTCATGAAGGAGCAACCCTAGACCTCATACTCTCAAATGGGGACAGTGAGAGGATCTCAGATCTAGAAGTAGGTAGCCATTTGGGAACAAGTGACCACCAAACAGTGTGGTTCATGATAAACTCAGCTACAGAGTCAAGCCATACAAAAGTGAGGGTTCTGGACTTCAGGAGGGCTGACTTTGGCAAGATGGGAGAGTGCCTTAGAAAAGCACTAGCAAACAGGTAGAGGGAGGGGTGGAGCAACAATGGGGAAATATCAAAACTGCCATCACAGAGGCAACAAGCCTTTGTGTGAAGCAAATAAACAAATCAAAATGAAAGAAAAAAACACTATGGTTCTCAAAAGAAGTGGGGGTGAAGGTTAGGGAGAAAAAGATAGCGTTTAGGAAGTATAAGGAAACAGAAGGAGCAGGACAGAGAACTGTACCAGTTAAGGCAGAAGGAAGCAGGGAGGATAGTCAGAATAGCAAAGGCACAAACTGAGGAAAAGATAGCCAACTCGGTTAAGAAGGGGGATAAAACCTTTTATAGGTATATCAGGGAGCGTAGAAAGACAAAGGGAAGGATAGTGAGGCTGAATAGAATGGATGGTGGGTGGGCAGAGAGTGACAGTGAAAAAGCAGGGATACTGAATGAATTCTTCTGTTCAGTATTCACAAAAGAGGAAGTGGGGGAGGTGTCTAATCCAGTTAACAGAAGCACTCTGGAGAGGGGGGTCGATCCCAGTCCTTTCACAGAAGAAAGGGCTCTGAAAGAACTCCTAAAACTGAAGGTGGACAAAGCAATGGGTCCTGATGGAATTCACCCCAGAATTCTAAAAGAATTAAGCAGAGAACTAGTGATACCACTGACTACCCTTTATAACAAATCATGGGAGGATGGTGTGGTGCCTGAGGACTGGAAGAAGGCTGATGTGATTCCCCTTCACAAAAGTGGGAGCAAGACAGAGGCAGGAAACTACAGACCTGTCAGTTTGACCTCTGTGGTAGGGAACGTGATGGAATCATTTCTGAAGGAAAGAATTGTTGAGTACCTAGAGGCCAGTGGGGCACAGGACCCAAGGCAGCATGGGTTCACAGCGGGAAGGTCATGTCAGACAAATCTAATTGATTTCTTTGACTTGGTGACCAAAGTAGTAGACCAGGGAGGGGCTGTGGACATGGCCTACCTAGACTTTAGCAAGGCATTTGACACTTTCCCACACAAAAGATTAGTAGTCAAATTAACCGGCCTTGGAGTGGGTCCCAGGGTGGTAGCCTGGGTAAAACATTGGCTGAACAACAGGACACAGAAGGTAATTGTAAATGGAGTCCACTCTGAAGAAAGAGGGGTTACTAGTGGGGTACCACAAGGTTCAGTACTGGGTCCAGTCCTGTTTAATGTCCTTGTAAGTGACATTGCAGAGGGACTGGAAGGAAAAGTATGCCTCTTTGCAGATGACACAAAGATCTGCAACAGGGTTGATACACAAGGAGGTGTGGAAAGGATGAGAAGGGACTTGGCAAGGTTGGAGAAATGGTCGGAAGTATGGCAGCTTGGATTCAATGCAAAGAAGTGCAAAGTAATGCACCTGGGAAACAAAAACCCAGGGAAAGATTACACAAGTGGGGGGAGGTAGTAACAACAACAAAAATGGAAAGGGACCTGGGGGTAATCATATCAGATGAACTTAAGGTTGGCAAGCAATGTGAGAAGGTGGTAGGGAGGGCTGGGGGGATACTGGGATGTATAGAGAGAGGCATCACCAGTAGAAAACAGGAAGTTGTTATCCCCCTGTACAAAAAGTTGGTGAGACCCCATCTGGAGTACTGCGGCCCAGTTCTGGAGACCCCATTTCTGCAAGGACAAGACAGGATGGAGGCAGTTCACAGGAGGCAACTAAAATGGTGCAAGGTCTGCAAGAGAAGCCATATGAGGAGAGGCTAAAGGAGCTTAATATGTATACCCTTGAGGAAAGGGGGGACATGATAGAAACATTTAAGTACCTCAGTGGAATCAACAAAGTCCAAGAGGGTAGCATCTTTCAAAAAACAGAAATGTGCAAGAACAAGGGGACACAATTTGAAGATGGGGGCTCAGGGACAATGTGAGGAAGTATTTTTTCACCGGGAGGGTGGTGGATGCATGGAACAGCCTTCCTGAGGAGGTTGTGGGATCTAAAACTGTGGGAGAATTCAAGAATGCATGGGACAGACATAAGGCAATTTTTGTGGGGGGTAGGAAGACATAGGCTGTTGGTTAAATTAGGATCTGCATCTTATCCTCTAGGTAGGGAAATGGGCAGACTAGGCGGGCCAAGCGGTCCTTATCTGCCATCAAAGTCTATGTTTCTATGTTTCTATAACAGATGGACGCCCATCTGTTTTTCTATTTATATTACAGTAACTAGTTAATTTTAAGGAAAAGTAATGTCATTACAGTTACTCATTATTTTTAAAGTAATCAGTTACTATTACTAGTTACCTAGAAAAGTAATCAGATTACAGTAACTGGTTACAAGTAACTAGTTATTACCCAGCACCTCCCCTGCTCTACTTCTTTGGTCACCCAGTCAAAGAAATCGATTAGATTCGTCTGACGTGACCCTCCTGCTGTGAATCCCTGCTGCCTTGGGTCCTGTGCCTGCTGGCCTCTAGGTACTCAACAATTCTTTCTTTCAGAATTGATTCCATCATTTTCCCTACCACTGAGGTCAAACTAACAGGTCTGTAGTTTCCTGCCTCTGCCTTGCTCCCACTTTTGTGAAGGGGAATCACATCCGCCCTCCTCCAGTCCATGGGTACTTCCCCATCCTCCCATGATGTGTTAAAAAGGGTAGTCAGTGATGTCACTAGGTCTCTCCTTAGTTCTTTTAGAATTCTGGAGTGAATCCCATCAGGCCCCATTGCTTTGTCAACCTTGATTTTTAAGAGTTCTTTCAGGACCCTTTCTTCTGTGAATGGACTGGTGTCGACCCTCCTGCCTGGAGTACTTTTATTATTTGGTTTAGGTTCCTCCCCCTCTTCTTCTTTTGTGAATACTGAGCAAAAGTATTCATTCAGTATCTCTGCCTTTTCACTGTCACCCTCTGCCCACCTCCCCTCCCCTTTATTAAGCCTCAGTATCCCTCCCTTGGTGTTCCTTCTCTCCCTGATGTACCTATAAAAGGTTGTATCCCCCTTCTTAACTGAATTGGCTATCTTTTCCTCGGTTTGGGGCTTCGCTATTCTGACTGTCTTCCCCGCTTCCTTCTGCTGTAACTGATACAGTTCTCTGTCCTCCTCATTCTGTGATTCCTTATACTTCCTGAATGCTGTCTTTTTCTCCTTAACCTTCCCCACCACCTCCTTTGAGAACCATAGTGGCTTTTTACTTTTTTTTTTTAATTTGCTTCATACAAAGGCTTGTTGCCTCTATGATAGCAGTTTTGATTTTTCCCCATTGTTCTTCCACTCCTCCTTCCTGCCCATTTGCTAGTACATTCCTTAGGTACTCACCCATTTTGGCAAAGTCAGCCCTTCTAAAGTCCAGTACCTTCATTTTTGTATGACTTGACTTCATGGTTGTGTTTATCGTGAATCACACTGTGTGGTGGTCGCTTGTTCCCAGGTGACAACCCGCTTCTAAATCTGTGATCCTCTGTCCATTTGAGAGTACTAGGTCCAAGACTGCTCCCTCCCGAGTGGGTTCCAACACTAGCTGTCTGAGGCATGCCCGCTGTAGGCATCAAAGCACATGACCAGTGCCTCCCAATAAATGTATGGATGACCAGTGCCTCCCAATAAATGTAGGGATGGCCTTGGGAGGGTGGGGCAGTTGAGGCTAACACCCAACAAATATGCAGCTGTAGGTAACAGTGCAGCTCTGCACACAGATTACTTTTAAGGCAGCTCCTCTGTCCACTCCCTCATGGAGCAGTGTGAAGCTGTGTGTATGTGTGTGGGGGGGGGGGACTGAACACAGGACTCCTGATTGGGCATGCCCAGTCAAAAAAGAAATAAGATCTATCCCAAGATGGAGACCAACAGAAACACAACCTGAGCTCTTCAGAACTACTAGCAAGCCTGCAGTGAGTAGTAATGCTCCTAAATCACTTGTACACATGCAGTGTCAATGCCAGACCCCAGGCTCTCATGTGTATTGGCTAAATATCACAGTAACAGTTGCATAACCATAATGGATCCCCAAAATAGACAAAGTTCTGAGTTAGACTATGTTAACAAGGCAATTAAAGTAACAGTTGCAAACAAGAAATTACCCAGTAGAATCAAGACAGCTGAGCCAAATCAGAGTTAATCAGTGGACTCTGCCTATTAAAAAATCCCTGGCAGACTGCTGGAAGTGCAGTGCACAGCTCAGTCCCAAGGGATGCTAATTTCAGATTCATTTTAAGTTTATTTACCTTAGTACAATACTGACAACACCCCAACAAATATGCAGCTGTAGGTAACAGTGCAGCTCTGCACACAGATTACCTTTAGGGCAGCTCCTCTGTCCACTCCCTCATGAGCAATGTGAAGCTGTGTGTGTTGGGGGGAGGTCCAGCAGAAGCCTTTAAGGCAGCTTCTCTGTCCACTCCCTTATGGAGCAATGTGAAGCAGTTGCTGCAGGTCTAGCTCTGGCAGTAAGTGAGAAGGGTGTGAGCACATTATTACTGCTGCCGACTGATTGTGTTATTTATTAAGCCACTAGAAGGGTTGGTGGGTAGTTATAGCATCCCAGAGGGCTATACCAGAGCAGTCAAGCTGCCCCAATACCGTTCCTCTGGGTGGAGGCACCTGATTAGAGAACTCAGGCCCCTCAACCTGTGTGTTGCCATGCAGGGGTAGTAGCCCTTAGAATAGTGCCACCTAGGGGTTACATCTTGGAGGCACCACTGGGATGTGCACCCCCAGTGACCAAAAGTTAAAATTTCAGCTCAGTGTAAATTTGACAAGAGGTTTGAAATGGAGGCCCTTACTACTCCTAAGTGGAAAATATCCCCCCACAAGATGGTTGTGCACCACGTGATGGGGTGGAGTGAGGCCGAAGGGATCGACCCCCATTATACCATACTACTACTTGATATCCCTGTAGGGACCACTAATGAAGGTATTGAAGAAACTATTGGGAAGGTTAAGTATCTGGGGAAGGTTGAAGTATGAGGGCGGGACTCAGATCCATTGCACAGACCTTGGTGGCCCTCCTTTCTTGTAGTCACCCCATAGACCCTGCGACAATACTCCCCCCATCATTATGCCAGTGGGATCCCAGAAGGGGTGAAGACTTATTCATTTACACAGTGACCCATCTTCCCCTGGGGGATCTCTGAGGGTAGAAGGGTTTAAGGACACATTATTGAGACTCCTAGCTGCTGAAGGGCAGACTGTTAAGGATTTGTGAAAGGCTTTGGAGGATTTGGAGGAGACCACTCCCTTACAATCTTCTCCAACCTCTCCATCCACACCCAAGGCACTCCCTACTGTGACGTCCCCCATCGTGATACCCTATGTACACCTGGACTCCTATCACAGGCTCCGATTATTCTCTGGTGCAGTTCCTGTGCCAGTGAGGGAGGATGACTTGGAAACATGGATGGACTATGCTACTCCCTTGGTCCAAGAGTGGCAGTGGTCTGAGGGGGAGAAGTGAAAGAGACTTATGGAAAGTTTGAAGGGCCCTGCACTGGAGGCTATTCTGTTCATTTGGTCCACAAACCCAGAGATCACTTCAGCTGAGTACCTATCTGCTGTAGAAGGGGTGTTTGGCAGCACTGAGTCTGGGAAGGATTTAATGTGGAAGTTCAAGTCTGCTAAACTGTGGAAAAATGAGAAGTTGTCTGCTTTTGTCACTCAGATTGAATGGGCCCTGTGGAGAGTGCATTGTAAAGGAGGTGTCTCCTTGAGAGAACTGAATCATGTCAGGCTGGAGCACATTCTCAAATCTGCCCGTTATTCAAGTGTGCTTATGCTAAAATTGAAGTTTCAGGACAGGAAAGCTAACCATCCCAAATTTTGTTGGCTGATGAAGGAGATCCGGGAGGCTGAGAATGATGAGGATGGTTAGGAACCTTATGCGGGGGTTACCCGCACTGCTCCAACCCCAAACTGACCTGTTGAGAAGAAGGAGGCCCTTGAGACACAGCAGATCCGAGAGTTGCTGAAAGAGCTAAAAGAGATGAGTCAGCCAACAAGCTGTGGCTGAGATGGCCAGAAACTCTAGTTGTTGCCCTCCTAAGACTGAGACTAGTAGTGAGGCCCCACCCATGGGTATGGGGGCCCATGCCTTGGCCACTGAACCTTGAGCTGATTCCAAACTGGTGGAAGAAATGAGAGAACTGTGAGCTTTGGTGGAAGACTTCATACATGCCACACGATCCTCCGCCCACTGGCGGAACTGCAGGGAAAGGGAACCTGAGCTCAAACAGAAAGAGGACATTAAAACTCCTGCCAGCAACCATTACAAATTTCGTGAAGACCTAAACCACCCTAGTGGTCTCAGAAAAAAGGTGTTCTGTTATAGGTGTGGAGATAATGGGCACACCTGACGAAGTTGCAATTCCTATGAGGATCTGCGAAAAGTCTCTACCAAGCTGATTAATCTGGTTCGGCAAAACAATATAAAACCTCATTCAGGCCCACCGTGAAAATCTTTTTCCTCTAAAACTGCAGTGGGCCAGTCTGAAAAACAGACTTCCCCGTATTGGACAGAGATGGTGGGCCCTTCCATTGAAACCACAGTGACTGTTAATGGCATCTCCACTCGAGCTGTGCTAGACAGTGGCTCACAGGTCACTATTGTATTTAAAGACTGATATGAACAATACCTACCTGATCTCCCACTCTTACACCTAGAAGGACTGCATGTGTGGGGGTTGAGTGACAAATCTTATCCTTATCAAGGGTATGTATGAATTTGGTTGTCTTTTCCTACTGCCATTGCTGGGTGGATGAACAAGTGGAGACACTGGCCCTGGTGTGCCCGCCGATGGGGCTGTATGATGGTATCCCTCTGTTGATTGGAACCAATGCTCATATGTTTGGCTGGCTAGCCCAGCTCTGTCAAGAGAAACAAGGCAAGCTGACTGGGAAGGCCCTACACATTCCAACCATTGTGCGCATAGCTTATGACTTACAGATGGAAAACAAAGAGGTGGAGAAAGATGAACCAGTGGGAGTAGTATGGAAGAAGGACCCGGAATCCCTTGTGTTGCCCCGCAATGCCTAGTGTACCATCAGTGGTGAAGTGCGAATTAAAAGAGATGTCAAAAATAGGATCCTCATGTTGGATGCCCTGGAAGAAGGGAAACTTCTGAGGGACTGTTGGTCAAGCCTAGCATCTTGCCAGCTCAGGCTCATGCCTATGCCTGGCAGGTGGAATGTGGAATGTACAAGTCCAGAATATGTCCGACCGGGATATAACAGTAATTCAAAGTTGTACCCTGGCTACTGTATGCTGTGCAGACATGGCTGTGTTGCCTAGCAAGAAAGGCACAGCAGAGAATGATGAGGTGACGCCTGATCTGTTTGATTTTGGAGAATCTCCCATCCCCGAAGAGTGGAGAACTAAAATCAGCCGGAAGCTGGCCCAGAAAAGCAAGGTGTTCTCATTGAAAGAGTGGGATGTGTCATTGGGACTGAACATTACATATGGTTACAAGATGAAAGGCCTTTCTGTGAGAGATCTTTGTGCCTGGCCCTGGCAGACAAGTTTGACGCCATCTCTAGGAGATGCTTACAGCTGGAATTATACAGGAGTCTCACAGTCCATACGCTTCACCTATTGTGGCAGTCCGGAAGAAAAATGGCTTGGTGAGGATGTGGTGGACTACCGGACTTTGAATAGAAGAACTATACCTGACCAGTACACCATGCCTCGCATTCAAGATGCCCTTTACTGTCTCAATGGAAGCCAATGGTTTTCTGTGCTGGATCTCTGAAGTGGGTATTACCAGATCCCGATGGCCCCCAAAGATAGAGAGAACAGCATTTATCTGTCCTTTGGGTTTTTATGAATTTCTGCGCATGCCTCAGGGTATTTTGGGAGCACCCGCCAATTTCCAGTGGCTGATGGAGTGAGCTGTGGGAGACATGAACTTATTAGAATGCCTCATCTATCTAGATGATGTCATTGTGTTTAGCTGGACCTTGCAGGAACATGAGACTCGTCTGTTTACAGTTCTAGATCAATTGGAGGATTTTGGACTAAAATTATCAATAGACCAGTGTCAATTTTTCCAGAAGTCTGTGAAATATGTTGGTCACATAGTGTCAGCTGAAGGGATCCAAACAGACCCGAGCAAAGTGGGAGTCTTTAACCAGCTGATCCCAGCCTAACAATCTTAAAGAACCACAAAGATTCTTGGGGTTCTGCGGCTATTATCACCAGTTCATAAAAGATTACACCAAAGTCATCCACCCTTTGCTAAACGTAACTCAAGTTTACTCACCTACAAACAAGAAATATAAGAGAAGCACAGTTAAAGAGCAGGAAATGGTCTACTTTCGGACAAATGAACCGTTTGGAAGCAGGTGGACTCCCGCGAGTGTGAGGCAGCTTTCTATGATATCATTCACCAACTCACCCATGCACCTGTGCTTGCATATGCACACCCTGCTAAACCCTATGTGTTGCACACTGACGCCAGCTTGAAGGGACTTGGTGCTGTTCTATATCAAGAATATGAAGAAGGCATGCACCCAGTGGCGTTTGCTAGTCAGAGCCTAACACCATCCGAAAAGAATTACCCTGTACACAAACTTGAGTTTCTTGCATTGAAGTGGGCCATGGTAGACCAATTCCATGAATATCTTTATGGTGCAAAGATTCACTAATAATACCAACAGCTTAAAAAATCTGGTTCAATTTCTGTTAGCATCCATCTGTGTCCCCCTGCCCCCAGATGAGGCTGAAAATAGGGAAGACATTGTCTAGTTCTCCTTCCCGGTCAACAAAAACTAAAAAAAAAAAAAAAAAAGAAAAGAAATGAAATTCTAGTGAAAACTGATAACAATCCCCTCACTTATGTCCAGACTTCAGCTAAGTTGGATGCCACCGAGCATAGCTGGTTATCTGCACTTTTCACTTACGATTATTCAGTAGAGTATTGACCGGGCTTGAACCACATTGATGCTGACGCCCTTTCCAGAAGACCTGACTCTAATGCAAAGTGGGTAAGAATGTCTGCACAAACTGTCAAAGCTTTTTGTCAAAAAGTTGATAAAGATGAACACCCCTCTCCTGAAACAGTTGATTGCCTGGTAGACTACTTGGGCCCTCCTGACACTTGTGTTCCTAGAAACATAGAAGTTGATGGCAGATAAGGACCTCAAGGCCCATCCAGTCTGCCCAATTTTTCTACCTTGTGAATGTGCCATAGGCCTTTACTCTGTCAATGGCCTATATATTCATACTCATCTGTATTGCTCCCTTACATCTATCCCATGCCTGTTTGAAGCCCTGCACTGTATTCATATTCACCACTTCCTGAGGTAGGCCATTCCATGCATCCACCACGCTTTCTGTGAAAAAGAACTTCCTCACATTACCCCTTAATCGGCCTCCCTCTAATCTCATGCTGTGTTCTCTTATCCTGCTATTTTTCTTATATTGAAACATGTTAGACTGTTTCACCTTGTTAATGCCCTCAAGATGTTTGAATGTTTCGATCATATCACCTCTCTCCCTCCTTTGGTCTAGGGTATACATATTGAGCTCTGTTAATCTGTCCTCATATGTTTTCTGATGCATTCCCTGCACCATTTTGGTTTCCCTTCAGTACTGCCTCCATTTTGTTGATGTCCTTGTGCAGGTGTGGCCTCCAGTACTGCACGCAGTATTCCAGATGGGGCCTAACCAGTGTCTTGTCAAGAGGGATTATTACCTCCCTCTTACGACTTGTGATACCCCTACTAATACACCCCAACATCCCTCTAGCCTTACCTACTGCTTTAGTGGTCTGCTTGGATGATTTCAGGTCATCTGTGATGATGATGCCCAAGTCTCTTTCTTCCCTTGTGATTGCCAGCAACTCTCCTCCCAACCTATAAGTAGCTTCAGGGTTTCTCTTCCCTATGTGCATGATCTTGCACTTCTTTGCATTAAACCCCAGTTGCCACTCTTCCAACCATTTTGCCAGTTTATCCAGATCTCTTCTCATTCTGCCCACCCCATCTGGATCAACTACTGTGTTGCAGATCTTGGTGTCATCTGCAAACAGACAAACCTTACCCTTCAGTCCATCTGCAATGTCACTGATGAGGATATTGAAGAGGACTGGCCCCAGGACTGATCCCTGAGGTACCCCACTTGTGACTTGCATCTCTTCTGACTGTATACCATTTACCACTACTCTCTGTTTTCTGCCTGCCAACCAGTGTGCCACCCAGTTGACCAATGTCTGACCCACCCCAAGCCTACACAGCTTATTAATCAATCTTCGCTGTGGAACAGTATTGAAAGCTTTGCTGAAGTCAAGGTAGGCGACATCAACTGCACCCCCCTTGGTCCACCACTGTGGTTACCCAGTCAAAGAAATCTATGAGATTAGTTTGACAGGACCTTCCTGTTGTAAACCCATGCTGTCTTGGATCCTGTGCTCCTATGGATTCCAGGTGTTGCACTATCCTTTCCTTAAGGAGTGCCTCCATAATCTTGCCCATTACTGAGGTAAGACTGACTGGTCTGTAGTTCCCTGCCTCCTCCCTGCTGCCACTCCTGTGGAGCGGGATCACATAAGCCCTCCTCCAGTCTTCTGGGACCTCTCCTGTGCTCAGAGGCTCACTAAACAGTTGTGCTAATGGCTCTGTTAGTTCCACCCTTAGCTCCTTTAGTACCCTGGGGTGTATGCCATCATATCCTTCTGCCTTGTCCACCCTGAGCTTAGCAAGCTTGTGTAGGGCCCTTTCTTTTCTATACGGACTTGTGCACACCTTCCTCCCCCTTGCCCATGGTGCTGAGCTGTGGGCCCTGCCCTACTATCTCCTCAGTAAATACTGAGCAGAAGTACCTATTTAGGATAGATGCTTTTCCTTGGTCCTCCTCTACACACTCTTCCCCTTATCCCCTTTGATCTTAACAATACCCACTCTGGACTTTCTCCTTTCACTAATGTAGCTATAGAAAGTTTTGTCCCCTTCTTTTATGGTATACCATGATAAGGACGCTCGCTATGAAGTGCACACCAAAAAGGGTGACTCAATAGTGGCGCCTTATCGAACAGCTAGTGGTTATGGGGCGACTGCAGTTATAACCACATTTTGTCGCTATATATACATGCGCACAGGGGCAAGCACGCGTAAGGGGAGGGAGAGTTTATGGCGTGAGCCAGCAATGGGCTGCTGAGCTGCCCAGTGGCGGCTAGGTGGGTGCATAGCTTCAGCTGCAAAGGTGCGGGTTTGGATCCGGGCGTGCATACGTTTTGTTGCGCTCAGCCTGAATTTTTTTTTATTTGCACCCGACATACCCCCCCTGAAGTTGTGCCCCCCACATAAACATTAAAAATGTAAGTTCCCAGCACCCTTTCGCCGTGCACTGGGATGTACTTCAGCAAAATTGATTTTCGCCAATGTACATTTGCCGTAACCTGTTATGACATAGAACCTTCTTTTACTGTTTGTACTAGTGTTTCCTCAGTTTGGGCCTTTGCCTGCCTTACTGCCTTCCCTGCTTCCCTTCAGGAAGTTTGGTATGCTTCCCTATCTTCATCCCGCTGCACTCCCCTATATTTTCTGATGGCCAACCTTTTGACTCTGATCTTTTCTGCTACTGTTTTTGAGAACCAAAGTGGTTTCCTCTTTCTTTGGCTCTTGCTTTTCTCACTAACACAATGGGATGTTGCTTCAAGTATTGCATCCTTAATACTTGCCTACTTTGCCAGTACCCCGTTACCTGTATTTCTTCTTGCCAGGGCTGGCTTAACTCTGTAGGCCATCTTATCAATGTCAGCTCCTCGGAAGTCCCATATGTTTGCCTTGGAATTGGATGATTTAGTTCTAGTGGCCAAATTGAACCATATCATGTGATGGTCACTGGCCCCCAGGTGACCTTCTACCTGGAAATCTGTGATCCTTTCCTCATTAGTCAGTACTAGATCCAGGATAGCCCTGTCTCTTGTGGGTTGTTGTACTAGTTGTTTGAGGCCCTGTCCCTGCAGGGAATCCACTATGTGTAGCCATGCCCATTAGCGTGCCCCTCGAAAAATTTTAACTATCTCCTCACTTTTCCATTAGCAGCTTATACCTTTTGCCTGCTAGAGGGTGCCTGATCTAAATTCTGCCTTGTTACTGGGAAACACATTTAAAACACTGGTTTACATCACTTTCACAATCACATACTACTCTTATGACACTGTCAAGTATACCAAATATGGCCATCACTCCCTCTGTCTTACTTTTAATAGCCTCTACAGCTTTTACCCTCATATGGCTCCCTTTACTATACTACCCTAAATCCAGTAATTTTAATTTTAATAATGCCTACCCTGACAACTCTAGGCTATCTTATACGCATATGCCACTGGATCAGCCTCCTGCCACCTTCCCTCTTCTCATTCATTATAAATTCACATACCATTTATTTTTCACTCTGAATAAATCCCCGATACCTAACCCAAACCTGCCCACCTCCCACATCCTCCACAAACTTTGGTACCTGTTACATCTAACCCTGATGTTAGCTGGGGATATAGAAAAGAACCCAGGGCCTGTAAATAACTTATTTTGTAAGGATGCTAACTGGTGTGATACAAAGGGCATCCGCATTGCCCACCTAAACATTAGGAGCCTGCTTCGAAACAAGGTTGAACTCAAGGCGTGGGTTGTACAACATAACCCTGATATCCTCTGCATATCTGAAACTTGGCTAAAACCCTCCACCCCTGATCCACTGTGCTCTCTACCTAACTACATCATTCGGCAAGATAGGCCCTCATCAAGCGGGGTGGTGGGGTTGCCATATTCTTTAAGCCTCATTTGACAATATCCTGAAATACCCAACCTACCTTATCCAGCTGCGAAGTGATCTATGCAACCTTACAACTTGGCTCCAAGAAACTTCACCTGGTCTGTGCCTATAACCCTCCGGCTGGGGGTAGAGCTGGGCTGGTGGAACTACTATCCCAGGTAGACAAGACCATTGGCCGTAATGAAGTTCTCATACTTGGGGACCTGAACCTAAACTGGATGAGCAAATCTAACCAGTCATCACATACCATGGTCCAAGGCCAAAACCTCCACCAATTAATCTCGGTCCCTACTAGGATAATGCCCCCCCCCGGCAGAGTACTCTTATAGACTGGGTCCTCACAAACCGCCTGGATAGTATAGCTTGTGCTGGGACCCTAGCTGACTCAATCAGTGATCACTCTCCAGTCTACTGCACCTGGTGTGCTACCAGCAAATCATACCCACCTCCAAAACTTATCAGCTTCCGAAACCTAGCTAACTTTAACCAAGATAAATTCTTACATGATCTCACTTGGATTGACTGGTCTCCCCGCCACACTTCTAATACTGCCCAGATGGCATTAGACCATTTTTGGCCTGTTTTTGTGTACTTCAGGACACCCATGCTCCCTGTGTCACTCGTAGGATCCGCGGATCCCAGACTAAATGGCTTACAAAAGACCTACTCGCACTGATTAGGGACAGGGACAAAACGTTGCGACGTTTCAAATCCACTGGGTTCCTGACAGATTATAATAACTACCGAGCCCAGAGAAATATATGCAAAAGGCAAATTCGCTTAGCCAAAAGCTCCTTCTGCAAAGATTTGCTAACTAAAGCAGCAGGAGACTGTAAGAAATTCTGGACAATAAAAACCCTTCTTGGAGCAAATCAGACAGCCCATACTAATGATATGCTGATAAACAGCATACACTGCAATAACCCAGTTACTATAGCAAACTCATTTAACCACCACTTCTCTGACCTTACCAGCTACCAGGCCTGTTTCCCCAGTGCACACGCCTCTTCCCCCAACGCCGATGAACAACCTCTACCTAAGCATCCCCCTTTCAGGTTCCGGTGTATTACAAAAACTGAAGTACTGAGACTACTACTCTCGGCCCCAGACAATACCAGCACAGGGTCAGATGGGCTGGAACCCAAGCTTCAAAAAATCGCCACCCCGGTTATAGCCTCTCCCCTATCCAAAATCTTCAACCTATCTCTATGTCAGGGTACAGTCCCAAACATCTGGAAAATAGCAAAGATCACTACCATTCCTAAAAAAGGAGATCCAAAACTAATCACGAACTACCGTCCTATAGCAATCCTGTCCCTCCTCAGCAAAATCCTGGAAAAACTAGTAGCCACCCAAACCCTAGACTACCTGCAGAAGTATAACCTTCTGTCTAGCTCCCAACATGGGTTCCAAAAGGGACACAGTACTTCCACTGCCCTCCTCAGACTTACAAATGACATCTTTGCTGCTATGGACTCCAGCCTCCTGACGGGTGCTATCTTCATTGACCTTACGAAAGCATTTGACATGGTTAACCATACCCTACTTCTTACCAAACTCCGTATTCTAGGGTTCTCTACTGATGTAGTTGCCTGGTTTGAAAGCTACCTGTCCGAAAGAAAGCAGGCTGTAGTTTTCAACTCAGCTACATCAGCCCCTTCATCAGTTCATGTTGGAGTACCCCAAGACTCCATATTTGGTCCTTTCCTTTTCTCTATCTTTATAAACGACATCCCAGGGCTCGCTTCCACCTGTTCAACTTTGCTTTATGCAGACGACCTAGTGATCTATCACAGCACAAGAAACATAATTGACCTCAACCTACCTCTTACCTCAGATTTCTCAACTATTCAGTCTTGGTTAACAGAGAACAAACTTGTTCTTAATAGTAGTAAGATGCACTCAATGCTCTTTGGATCACCTGCCAGACTTAAAATAAACCCAGATGCCCTAAAAATCCCTTGTGCTGACGAATCCTCACTGATTAGCACTAAACCCATCAAATATTTGGGCATCACCCTGGATGAATCCCTTGATTTTGACCTCCACATAACCAACACCTGTAAATCTGTTAACGCTAAATTAGGAGGCACCTACCGCACTAGCTATGCCCTTACCTCGTCAGCAAGACTATCTGTGGCTCAAGGTTTTCTGCTCCCAGCCCTGTCCTATGGATAATTCACATACCTATCTGCCTCCAAATCCTCCCTCCACAAGTGGGACACCACTTACAACAATATCTGCCGTTATGCCTGTGCATCCCCACATTACAAGCACCAGTGCCAGCTTTATTCTGACCTAAATTGGCCTAGCCCCTCTTCCCAGCGACTCCAGTCCCTTGAGTCACTAATTGATAACATGGTCAGATCTGGCATCCCATCATCACTTGCCTGTCTGCTCCTCACACAACCCCTCTCCTCTGGGCTCCGATCTGCTGACCTAGCCCCTTTCCACATTCCCAGATGTAAAACTAACATGGGTACACGTGCTTTCGCACATATGGCCCCAAAATACTGGAACTCGTTACCTCCAACTGTTCACAGAGCGCCTACCCATGCTAGTTTTAAAACACATCACCGGGAGCATCTGCACACAACTAACCCATGCACCTGTTTCAATCCACCATAGACCACTCTCTTCTCCCCACCCGCCTCTCTATATAACTTTTCTCTCATGTTCTATTTCTCTCACCACTCACTTATGTCCCCCTCCCCTCCACTCTCTCCTCTCCTCTCCTCTCCTCTCTCTCTCTCTCTCTCTTTACATCCATAGATTTTAGCACTTATTGTACCTTGCTGTGTGTTACCTTTATTTGCAATGTCTGTTTTACTTTCTGTTTTGACAAAAGTTTATGTATTTTGACCTAAATGTTATTCCTGTTTTGCCTCATACTGGAATGATGTCTTTACCTTTCCAGTATGACTTACTCTCTGAGTCAATTGTTTTACTGTTATGTTGCTTTCTATACCTATCTCATGTGCTGCATTTTGTATTTTATATTGTCTCTCTCCCGGGTTGTGCCTGAAAATAGGCATTTCTGTGCCTAGTGCACGCACCCGGTTACCAAAAGCAAATAAATAAATGTGTCTAGTTCTGGAGGATGTTCCTGATGGTATTGACCAATCTGTATCTGGCATGTTGAAGTCTCTTATTATCAGAACCTCGTCTTTAGCTGTCATGTTTTGTATATCTTCCAACAGTAATGTGTCTATGTCCTCCCCCAGTCTGGAGGCCTGTAGACAACCCCAGTTCGTATGGCTGTCCCATTTCCTGTTTCAAGGGTGACCCACAGTTCTTTTGGCTCCTTATGTGTATTCTGAATTTCTGTAGCTTTGATATTTTCATTGACATAAAGGGCCACTCCCCCGTTTTTGCACCTCGGTCTCTTCTGAACAATACATAGCCAGGTACTGAAGTCTCACAAGTGTGGTTACTGGTGAACCATGTCTCGGCATTTGTGTACATGATTTTCCATTGGCCAGATTTCAGTGTAACCCCAGGCTGGTATGCTGTTTGTATCTGACAGCTCTACCAGGTGGGCTGGGTTCGGGGAGGAACATGTCACTCGGCACATAGGCTAGGTTTGGCTACTCTGCACGGGGGCACCCAAGTAATTCTGAACACAGGAAGCAATAACTGTAATGTCCAATACCAGAAGTGGGATTCTAAAGTATGGCTTTTATTCACATCCAAACAGAATAAACAAAGCATAGATGGACCCCCACGGGGCTACACTCCTGGTAATGCATATTAAAGGAGACCAGAACACATCCTCATCACTTTAGCCCTCAGGCTGTACAACACACTGGGCACACAGCCCGAACTTGTACGCTGCTTTGGGTTACACAGCCCAAACTTGTACACTGTTCTGGGTATTCCCTGGCTCGGCTCCCTTGCCAACCACTTGGACACCTTCCATATATCATGGAAACATTTTCTGGTGGCTCCCTACACCACCTGAGAGCACCTCGGCTCCATCAGGGAATCTTCCTCTTTAATCCCACATCTGGGTACTTTCCTCAGGCACTGGCCAAGTACCTGAGAGAAAGCAACAGGTGTCTCAGAACAAATCCGTAAAGGTTAATTTGGTTACTACTGATGGGGGGTCTCCCACCTCTCGCTCCCACAGTTCATACCCGGCCATTTCTCTGGACTGTAAACACCTCATCCTGTAACACTTTGCTGTGTAGATTCTTGCTAACTGTATTTCACATTCCATCTACCTGTCTTGCTTCCCATTTGTCCTGGACTTGAACATACTTAAATTAAGTGGCATTATCCAGTACTCTAGACCCCCCACAGATTAAGCAGTCCAATCCCCACATTCTTTCTTTCTTTCCATTTGTGCTGGACTTGAACATACTTATTAGTGGCATTATCCATTACTCTAGACCCCCCACTGAGTTAAGCAGTCCACTCCCCACATCTTCCAGCTGTACTTGGCTGTCTTTTCCTGACCCCACAGTAACAGTCCCTTTAGTTTCCTTCTGTTTCAGGTGAAAAAACACTTGGCCATTTTTCAGAGCAAACTCACCCTTCGGTTGCAGGTGCCCCACAGGCATTTCCTCCTCAAGGAATCTTCCTTTCAGAGCTTCTGGTATCTCAGCACAACTCAAACAGGCAGCTTCTTTTCATTAGCCGGACCCAGAGGGGTTGACCCTGGAAAACAGGCAGACACCTTCCTCCCCATCCCCTCAGGGATGGGGCTCTGAACCATTGAGAGCAGTCTCCACCACTTCAGTTATCAGTTCCTGTGTTCCTCTTCAGGTGGAAACACACACCAAAAAGAAAAGTAGCTCTTTACCAGAGCTTAAAGCTCTGAGAGCCTGCACACACTCTGCTGCACTACAGTCTGTCTCTCAGACTGCACACAGACTGGCTTCAAATTCCCCAATGTTCTACTCTAACCTCCAGCTGCAACATTCCAGTGTGGCTTATGCAGCTGTGACAGTTCTAAAATTATGTCATCCCTCAGTCTCAGCTGAGACTGAGAACAGAGTGAGACAGTGTGAAATCCATTTAACTGGAGTTTCACAAGTTGCCTTCCCTGCCTACTACTAGGTCTTACTGGGATTCTAGTAACCCCGGGTAACAGGGGGGTTACACTCACCCTGGGCCAGAAAAATGACTGTCTGCAGTCATTAATCACCTGGCTTAGGCCATCTCACCCCATGTGTTGACTACGGGGAGGTAGCGCTACCTTCTCCCCTACCATGTGCTAGCACAGGCAGGCAACACTAAGGGCCTAGAGGCTTTTGGCTGACATATCAGCCTCTACTCTGCCTGCTGACTATGGGTACCTAGTGGCTCTGGTAGAACTGTCCAGAGCATAGCCCTAATAGATCAGCACTGCAGCCCCTACGGCCATTCAGGACCATAGCTTGTCTATCCCCTCTAGCCCTCTAGTCAGAACCTGTCTGCCTCTAACTCAAATTTCCCAAAACAAAATGAACAGGGGACCTCCCTGACCCTGGACACCATGCAACCATACACCAGGAGCTAATACCATACACTATGCATTACTCCCCCACTCCCCCACAACCATATCTGTGGAAGGAAAAGTTACACTCAGTAACAACAACAACAACATTACTTTAAACACTACACTCTAAAGTACTAGTGAGGGACTCCGATGAGTCCCTCCTCCTCTTCTTGTCTTATCTTCTATCTTCTTCAGGAACAACTGCAAGAAAAAGAAACACAACACACACTCCTAATCTGCATACACAGTCTATCTAAACCCCTACCACCAAAACACTGGAGAATCCCCCCCAATTTTTTTTTAGAAAAGTAGAAAAAACAATATAAACATTAAACAGTATTTACAATACACAATATTTGGGGGATGGAGTGCCCTAAAAGTCCCATCTAGTGACCACAGTGCCCGAAGGAAAGTCCATTAAAGAGTCCGTCCTGGGCCGGAGCCCAGTGAAGCACAGTTCTAGTAGGCCGAAGTCCCAAAGGGGAGAGTCTTTGAGGACAGTTCAAACATCTGGAGTCTGCTAGTGTAGGGTGTGTACTGCAATGTCATAAGAATAGAAAAGTCTGGACTTACCAATCCCTTGTAGAACGAAAACGACACCAAACTTGGTCCTCAGCCGAAGACTCTCCCTGGCAGCATTCTTCTGATACAGCTGGGCGGACATCTTCCGGGAATGACAGGAGGGCACATCTGGAAACTGCTGGGTTGATGTCATCTCTGGAGATGGAACCTTGGAACAGGAACAAAAAGGAAAACAGCTGGTCTGAAGTCATCTGATTATCAGGCGATGAATCAGGATACAGCTGGGCTGGTGTCCTCTCTGGATTTGAAGTCATCTGGTGGGCCAGTCGATGGATTCTGGGAAGCCAGTACACTGTAGAACTGATGAATGTGGGGCAACCGAGTCCTGGACGTCCATACTGGTGGAACAACATAGGTACTGCAATGGCTGGAGTGGCAGCACTGGCTACCACTGCTCTGTTTTCCATTTGGTAGGCATGGGCACATTCACAGGGAGGTCTTTGCATTGTGGCCAATAGCACAATGGGTCAGGCGCTTGAATTATTACCCCATCTGGGCACTCATAATTCACACTGTAAAAGATTTCACGTCCCTCTCCATCCACAATTCGAACAGCGTCCATTAACAGTGTCCTGCTTCCTTTCCACTGGCTGTATTTGTCGTGAAACATTCTGTGCTTGACATGCTTGTTTGCACCAGGATGCACACATTTCATTGCTTCTGCCCAAATCCAGGACTTCCTGTTTTGTTCAGCCTCCTCCCAGACTCTCTGAGGAAAGGTAGGAAAGGACATCCCATAGATTTCATTCGCTTTCCTCTTTACTTGCTTTGGTCAACCTGAGACCTCTGGCCTGACTTGGGGGCGGCCAATCCTGGTTCTGCCAGCTACGCATTCTCAATGAGACAAAAAATGGATCCCTAGCTTCTCCTTGCACAGCCAGGGCAGTGGAATCACCACTCTCTTCCATGCATTCCTCTGAGGCAATAGCTTGAGGCTGTGTACCAGTTCCTTTTTCACAAGGCCACATAGGTTCCCCCTCTTCTTCTTCCTCACTGAGAATCTGTGCCCAGGAGTGAGCAGTCGTCCTCACTCCTGAGACTATCCACTCTTCGATGGGCGCGGAGGTCAAAACCTCCCATTCAAAGGCCTCCCTCTTCTTGTCTTCACCGATGAGACTTGGGCTAGGCCCCGCTCTACATGGGTCTACTGATGCTCTTCCTGATATGACTCTCTGTGACTCAGAATCCAAAATATCAGCACATTGTTCTGTCTGTAAATCTGTACCCTCTAGCTTTGTGCCACACTCCCCTGAAGGGCCTTCTCCAACAGGCTCTGTCTGGTGCTGTGTGCTGCCAACTGCAGATTCTTGAACTTTTGTCCGTGTGGGAGCCAAACGAATCTTGGGCGCTTTAAATAAACCATATTTCTCTAAGCACCCAGAACAGTGAGGTACCATGAAAATGTCCCTTCCAGCATTTAAGCACATTAAACATACTTGCACTGGATATCCAGGAATCGCCACATGAGGAGGCAGTCGTCCTCTGTAGTAACATCTCTCAATGTCCCTTAACTTGTTCACTTCTACCGCTACCACAGCCCGGGCATGATCCGGGTAGCGGGCTGGCCCTGAAGCCATGACTGCAGAGAAAAATAAACAAACGCTCACTGTTATTTCAGGTCCCGTTTCACTGAAAACTTTCTCTTTCAAAATGACTCCTCTGCTGCTGTGTTTACATTACTACCCCACCTTGTAATGGCGACGGCAGCACTCCTACACATCAACATTCTGTAATTGGGTCAAGCCACTGCACATCCGATTTACACACTCTACTGATAACTTTTGCTCAAACTGCACAAACTTGCACTGTTCTTTATCCTAGCACATTTATATGATTTACCACTGACTTTTTACTTGCTGAAGACACTGCTCTAGCTTACAGTCCCTTAAAGCCTCAGTATTTCAAGCACAAGATTGCCTGTAACTCTTGCTGCATATCGGATACAACTCACAGTCTCTCTCATGGCTTTGAAGCTTATACTGATGCTGAACCTATCTTTATGCTCACAGTCGATGGCTTAAAATGCTTGCTTTTGCTGGTAAAACTTAACACAGTCCTTATTTGCAAAGCGATTACACTGCTACACACAGATTCAGCTGGCTTTTGGCAAAATCACTTAGTTTGAGCAATTATTTCTGTTGGTACTCACTGTTATCAGTAGCTGTTTGCTGCGATGGAAAACAGCCTGCAGCCAGTCTTGGAGGCCTCTGGAAAGAAGCAGGTTGGCAGTCCTGCCAATTTGTCCTTCTGAAAACCACACTCACTATCCAGTCGATTGAGATGCGGGTTGTGCCCGAATTTAAACATAAAAGTCAGTTTTTTTGAACTTTTTTACAGTGCTTTCAGTCACCGTGACGCTCCTCCTAACAAGCCAGTTTGCACACTCCACTCATTCTCCCTCTTGAATGCTGGGCAGTCGCTCTAGAACTGGCTTGGGGGCAGGACTGATTGCAGTCTCACCAATCACTCGACGCCATGCAAATGAGCCTCTTTCCTCTTGAGTGCTCTTCTCCTCACGGCGATCGTCGAGCAGGCAAATTTAAACTGCAAAATCACACTTTTTTTTTTTCTCAACTGACTCCACGGCGGGAGCACCATTTCAACAATTTTTCATGGCCATTAAGGCACAACAAGTCTCTCAGTTCACAAGAATGCATTTCCAATGTCTAGGGCACAATTTTCCTTTTACTACCCACGGTTTTCCACACTTTTCTGTGTCACAAACAGTTTTAAAAGCTGGTAAACACTGTAAATTTGATGCAAGACACGGGCATACTCTCTCAGGCTTTACTGCTCCTTGGTAAACAGTTGGCATTTTAACAGCGGCACATGGACAACAGCACCCAGTGGCACTTTAGTTAACCTTGCTTCAGCTTTTTGGGCTACCCACTGCCAGATAGCCAAAACACTAGCCCTTTTCCCCGAGCGACCTTTCTTACATTCCTCCCTAAATTCCAAACACAAATCCTCAGTGGTGCCTCCATTTTTGTAACCCCAGGCTGGTATGCCGTTTGTATCTGACAGGTCTACCAGGTGGGCTGGGTTCGGGGAGGAATATGTCACTCGGCATATAGGCTAGGTTTGGCTACTCTGCACAGGGGCACCCAAGTAATTCTGAACACAGGAAGCAACAACTGTAATGTGCAATACCAGAAGTGGGATTCTAAAGTGTGGCTTTTATTCACATCCAAACAGAATAAACAAAGCATAGATGGACCCCACGGGGCTACACTCCTGGTAATGCAGATTAAAGGAGACCAGAACACATCCTCGTCACTTTAGCCCTCAGACTGTACAACACACTGGGCACACAGCCTGGACTTGTACGCTGCTTTGGGTTACACAGCCCAAACTTGTACACTGTTCTGAGTATTTCCTGGCTCGGCTCCCTTGCCAGCCACTTGCACACCTTCCATATATCATGGAAACATTTTCTGGTGGCTCCCTAAACCACCTAAGAGCACCTCGGCTCCAACAGGGAATCTTCCTCTTTAATCCCACGTCAGAGTACTTTCCTCAGGCACTGGCCAAGTACCTGAGGGAAAACAACAGGTGTCTCAGAGCAAATCCGTAAAGGTGAATTTGGTTACTATTGATGGGGGGTCTCCCACCTCTCGCTCCCACAGTTCATACCCGGCCATTTTTCTGAACTGCAAGCACCTCATCCTGTAACACTTTGCCGTGTAGATTCTTGCTAAATGTATTTCACATTCCGTCTACTTGTCTTGCTCCCCATTTGTGCTGGACTTGAACATACTTAAATTAAGTGGCATTGTCTATTACTCTAGACCCCCCAAAGATTAAGCAATCCAATCCCCACATACTTTCTTTCCAGTTGTGCTGGACTTGAGCATACTTATTAGTGGCATTGTCCATTACTCTAGACCCCCCACTGAGTTAAGCAGTCCACTCCCCACATCTTCCAGCTGTACCTGGCTGTCTTTTCCTGACCCCACAGTAACAGTCCTTTTAGTTTCCTTCTGTTTCGGGTGAAAAACACTTGGCCCTTTTTCAGAGCGAACTCACCTTTCAGTTGCAGGTACCCCACAGGCATTTTTTCCTCAAGGAATCTTCCTTTCAGAGCTTCTGGTGTCTCAGCACAACTCAAACAGGCTGCTTCTTTTCCTTAGCCGGACCCAGCGGGTTGCCCCTGGAAAACAGGCAGACACTTCCTCCCCATCCCCTCAGCGATGGGGCTCTGAACCATTGAGAGCGGTCTCCACCACTTCAATTATCAGTTCCTGTGTTCCTCTTAAGGTGGAAACACACACACCAAAAACAAAAGTAGCTCTTTACCAGAGCTTAAAGCTCTGAGAGCCTGCACACACTCTGCTGCACTACAGTCTCTCTCTTAGACTGCACACAGACTGGCTTCAAATTCCCCAGCGTTCTACTCTAACCTCCAACTGCAACTTTCCAGTGTGGCTTATGCAGCTGCGACAGTTCTAAAATGATGTCATCCCTCAGTCTCAGCTGAGACTGAGAACAGAGTGAGACAGTGTGAAATCCATTTAACTGGAGTTTCACAAGCTGCCTTCCCTGCCTACCACTAGGTCTTACTGGGATTCTAGTAACCCTGGGTAACATGGGGGTTACATCAGTGCATTAGTTGTTGGGTGAGATCCAACGTTTCCCATGCATGTCATATGGGGAGCCAGACCTTTTTTCCTTATCTGGTAATGCAAATGAACTACAAACATGCTGAACTCCTGTTTGATCACTTGCTGAGGGGGGAAGGGTGTTCTTCCCATTCGATGTATCGGTGCTGCAGCCCTCTCCCCATTTGCTAGTTTAAATATTCTGCAAAGACATCAGACTTCTGCCCCAATGCACTGACTCCCTCCTTAGTCAGACGCAGTCCATCGAATTTAAAGAACTTTTGCTCCAAAAACTGTTGCCAGTTACTTACAAATTTGTGTCCTTTTTCATGGCACCAGCCCTTGAGCCACACATTTAGCTCCCCTATCTCCCCTTCTCTGACCTTCCATCCATCTAATCCCCTTTCCCTGACCAGCAGGATCTCAGAGAAGGAGATGCCGGATGAAATGGATGGCAGTTTGTCTCCCAGCCTGGTCAGGTGTTCCTTGGTCTCCACAACTGAACAGCTGGCGAGATCATTAGTCCCTATGTGTAGCAGGACATCAATGTTTTCTCCTGCTTCCTGCACTATTTTAGCAATGCAGTCAGTGTCTCTCCATGCTGATGTACCTGGAAGACATCTAATCATTACCCCCAGCTGGAAGTAGGTATCAACTCCCCGAATCATGGAGTCACCTATGATCAGAAGTGTTTTGGATTTCCTTTTTGCTTTTTTTGTTTTGGTCCCTGTTTTGGGTGAGTTTTGTAGCGCTAGCTCTTGTGCTGCAGTGTCCTGCTCTGCAGTGTCTTATGCCCCTTTGTTTGATTTTAGAGATAGAGGCAGATATCTGCTTGTAGGTTTTATATGGTTTGTGGAGGTGACTCGTTAGTGAGCACTGATTGATGGGGCACCCAATTTGCCCCTCCTAACCACTTGCCAACCTCCCAGACCAACTACCCTCTGTGGTCGAAGTGCTTCCGTTGGATGTTGGGGAAATGGCAGGCAGTTCTTGTAATATATTTCCTTCTGAATATGCAATTTGAGGCGTGCAGTCTCTGCCCATGCTGCCCGGAGCTGAGCCCTGAGTTCTCCGATGGTTCAACATGTAGGACAGCATCCTAAATCCTGCAACCTATCCTAACCAATCCTATAACTGCCCTTTTGAAAAGTGTCCCACAGTTCCTGCAGTTAAAAATATCCATTCCAGTCGAGTTGCCGAGTTTATAACCTGGTCTGAGTAATTAGAAAAAAAATGAAAGTAAAATATTTTTATATATATATATTTTTGTTTGTTTGTTTTTGTATAACTTTTTATAACAAGTTAAATTAATTGTGCCCCTCTAACTGTGGTCACTGTGTGGATACCCCTCTTATCCTCCCCTTCCTGCTTTGCTGCAGGAAATGTCATAACTGTGCTACTCTATAAAAGAAGTGTAGCATGGAGTGGTTGGGGATGGGGGTGGTTGGGCCCTTCCCCTGCCGGAAAAGAAGAACCATGGATGAAAGAAACAAGGATGTAAGAGCAGAAACAATCAGCCAACAACAAATGCAGTAGCCCTGAAAGCTTAGCCTAATCATAAATAAAACTGTAAAACCTGTAAGCACACCACCTGTAACTATTTCACAGAAGAGATACCCTGCAAAAAAAAACACTTTGCTACAGAGAAAAATAAAGCAGTAACAGAAGATATACCTTGCAAAAAAAAAAAAAAAAACAGTTTGAATCTGAGAAGATTACAGCAGTAATCTGTAAGCACAAAACAGTAACAAACCTGTAGGCACAACCTGTAACAATTTCAGCAGAAAGTATACCCTGTAACAACAATTTGAATCAGGGAACAATAAAGCAGTAAAATGTAAGAAAAAAACACAGTAACAAAATCTGTGAGCACAAAAGAAAATAACACACAGTAAATCTGCCTAGCCGAAAGAAGCCTTAATCTTTTTTCCTTGCTCTGATAATGTTGTTCCTTGCTCTGTCCTTATAAGCAAATCTAGAAGAAAAGAGCTAGGTACCTTTGCCAGCAAACCTAGTCTTCCACCTCAAAAACACCAACTAACCTTACCTTTTAACTATTCCTTCTTTTGGAAGTTACTAAGGCTTTGTCAGCTCCACACCCCCCCCCCCAGTTACAGTCCTAATACCCTGGAAGAGCTGTGGGAGGAAAGCAATTAGGTCCTTCAATGTGAGAAGGAGACTGCAACACCTTTGAGACCAAAACAAAAACCTTTCAGCAAAAAAAAAAACAGTAGCAAACCCGCAGCCTACTTCCATCTTGAAGCTTTGGATCTCAGCACGTTGTCCCAACTTACCCCAGACAATATACAGTGGGCTCAGGCCCAAGACCCCATGATTAAGCCTGTGCTGGATGTTATTCATGCAGGAAAAAATGTGCCCAAACTTCATTCTTCAGATCCCCGAACTGCCCTGTTGTTTAGAGAGGGGGCCCAGATTAAAGTTGCGCAACCAACTGCTGTACAGAGAAACCACAAATCGACAAAGTCAAACTGACAAGCAACAACTAGTATTACCTACAGTTTTTAAACGTGTGGTTCTGTGGGCCCTTCATGAGCAGATGGGGCATTTAGGCTGTGACTGAACTACTGATCTAGCCCATGCTCACTTCTACTGGCCAAAGATGTGAGCTGACACTGAGACTTACATCAGAACTTGCAGTCATTGTCTACAAAGGAAAGCTCAGCCCCAGAGGGCTGCACCCTTAGTCAGTATCTCTACAGTGCACCAATGGAGCTTGTGTGCATTGACTTATTGTGCCTTGTGCCTTGAACCAGATCAAAAGAATATTGGCAAGAGCTGGTGGTGACTGATCATTTTACTCGTTATGCCCAGGCCCAGTTGCTTCTTGGAGCAGTATCTTGTAGTATGAAGAAAGGATTCAAGAACATTTCCTATCAGAACATTCTGCATTCCAGGCATATCCGTCCAAAGACCAAAAAGCATCCACAGTGGCCAAGGTCCTGATTGAAAAGTTATTTGTCCATTATAGTGTCCCCCAGAGAATTCACTCTGACCAAGAGAGACTTTGAACGCTGCTTGATCAAGGAAATGCTCTCACTCTAGGGAGTGCGAAAGTCCAGAACTACCCCTTATCATCCTCAGGGGCATCCATGCCTGAAAGGTTCAATTGAACGCTACTAGACATGCTGGGCACACTTTGTCCCCAGTACAAGTCCCAATGGAGCCAACAGATAAGCACATTAGTCCATGCCTATAACTGCACTAAAAGTGATGCCACTGGGTTCTCTCCCTACCGCCTGATGTTTGGTTGAGAAGCCCAGTTGCCAGTAGGCATCTCTTTCAGAGTGTCCCCTGATGGAGTCCAAGCAGAGAATTACCTTCAGTATGTCCAGAAACTAAAAGCCCAGTTAAACCATGCCTACCAATTAGCGCACACCATGGCAGCGAAGAGGAACTTGTCCAATAAAGAAAGGCATGACAGACATGTCAAGGCCCAAGAACTGTAGCATGGAGAAAGAGTTTTGTTATGAAATTTGGGACTGCATGGAAAACACAAGCTTGCTGACAGGTGGCATCATACTCCCTGCATTGTTGTCAGCAAGCTGGAGGATGTACCAGACTATAAAGTGTGTCCAGAAAATGACCCACATGCTGTAAAGACAATACACAGAAATCATTTGTTACCTATTGGGCAAATCATCACTGAGTCTGCACCCCAAGACACTGCCTCTTCTGGGCCTATAACCAGAGCTGCAGCTAAAAGGAAACAATTAACCCCTTCTCCAGTTGTTAAGGATTCAAGGCCCTCAATCAGTCATGTCCTAAAAGAAATCAACTGGCGCCTAAATGGGCCTGGAGGGGGAGCCCTTACTGTGACTGACAGTTCCCTCAGCCAGTCAAACCTTTTGGATTACTAGGGAAATGCCCAGAACTGCCTGAAGCAGTGGATCAGCTGGAGTTAGAAGTGGAAGAGTGAACAGCTCTAGCTTTTGAGCAGCTGCTCCCAGAAGTAGTGCAGGAAAAATGTCAGGAAGGGGCTGAGCTGGCCTTCCTGCCATGTTCTCCCATAATTGGGGCTGCCTTTGCAGAGGTGAGATCTGTCTGATTTCCAGCCTTGGGACAGTGGCGGAAGAAAAGAAGTGTCATTGCGACTTGTGAATTGGACCGAAGACTTGCTCCAGAAGCGATTGGTCCAGCTTGTGAGAGAATTAAACTCGGATCGGTAGGTTTGCGCAGTAAAGTTGTCAATTGGCAACCAGACTGTATCTGAACTGTCGTTTAAAGAAATTAGTGATTTAAATGTGCTGAATGAGTTTCGTGGGTCATGATTTGGTTTCCCATGGTAGAATCTGTTAACACCAGCTGGAGGCTTCACCAGCAGAAGATCACAAACTTTTTCAGGACTGTTCATCCTGCCTGGGCCCTGCCATCTCAGCCTAGGCCACTACTCTTGCATCAGAGACCTTCTTGGTGAAAGACCAGCTTAGGGTTTCTCCCCCAGTTCAACACCACCGAGCAGGTAGCGACCACTCAGAGGTGAGTCGTGTTGGCCCTGCTTCCCGTGACTTCCCATATCATCACCACAAGGTCTACATCTTGTGTGCACGGCATCCAGGTCCTGGTAGCATGAGTACTAACCAGGGTAGCTCCCTGCAACGAAAGCAAAAATCACTGTGGTACTATCTAATTGTTTCTTTTACTGGGTTTCTTGCAATGGACTGAGCCATCCAGCTTGGATTACAAATAATTGGGTTATGTGCATGCTTAACTGTTTTTCTTTCCTTAAGGGCCCCAATATCAGCTGCAATGCCGGCCACCCCGGGCAATGCTTCAGGATAGCCTGCATGACATTCTGGGCACCCAGGGTTGTTGAACTGTTTAATTGGGTCATACAGTGCATGTTAGACAATCAATTTTAATCAGATTGCTAATCATTTTGCTAGATTCATGCCCCTCCCTTGTCCACTGCCCCTAAATAAACCTGATTGTCTTTTTTCATGTTTAACCTGGCTAGTGTGCATATTATGAGTTGGGTTACAGTGTTAAGGTTGTATTGCTGCATTGCTGATCTTATTTTCTAGGGTGTCTCCAGGGCATTTGCTGCAGGTCCAGCCCTGGCGGTGAGAAGGGTGTGAGCACGTTATTACTTCTGTCTACTAATTGTGAATGTACCATTGTGTTATTTCTTAGGCCACTAGAAGGGTTAGTGGGTGGTTATAGCGTCCCAGAGGGCTATACCAGAGCAGTCAAGCTACTCCAGTGCCATTCCTCTGGGTGGAGGCACCCGATTAGAGAACCCAGGCCCCGCACCCTGTGTATTGCCATACAGGCAGCGGTAGTAGCCCTTAGAATAGTGCTGCCTAGGGGTTACACAAACAAAAACAAAAATAAAACAGCACTTAGCTGAAGACTGTTCAGTCTCCGCTCCCCTCTGGACACACAGTGGCATTCTGCATTTGAAAAGATAAAAACCTTCATCGACGTAGGAAGGGGAAATGTTCAAAGAATGCACTTAAAGGATTTGTGAAATAGACTATAGAAGAGGAGGGCCTACAGTGGGGAGTTCTGCTACCTGCAATGGGCCTCTCCTACACTCTAGACACGGACTGGCTGGCTCCAGAGCTCTCAGCACTAACATGTTACACTAGTTGCTTCTTGGAGCAGTATCTTGTAGTATGAAGAAAGGATCCAAGAACATTTCCTATCAGAACATTCTGCATTCCTGTAAGCAATAAGGGAAAAGGGGCCCTCTCTCTACAGGGACCTAAGACAACTGATTCAGAATGCAAAGAAGGTTTGTGATCACTGGAAAGAGAAGGATTGGTTTTAGGCCAGTGAGGAGTACAGAGTATAACTGATGGACTGCAAAACTAGAATTAAGACAGCAAATGAAGGGTTAGAAGCCTGGATAGCAGCATGAGCTGCAGACAGCAGCAAAGCATTTTTCCAGTACATAAATGGAAGGAGGAGGAGGATGGAGGGAATTGGGACCTTGAAAACATGGGTGGGGGGAAGGAACTTGTGAGAGGGCCAGAGGCAAAGGCTGAGAAGCTTCCCAAATACTCCACTCAGTATTCACCAGAAGGACTCCTTGTTTGGGGAGAGACTCAGTGGCTGGGCCCATAACATCAGGGGTGTTCACAATGCAGCTGTTGATACATGGCAAAGACCAAGCCAGGTAAGTCCCAATGGGTGAATGGGATATACTCTAGCATCATAGTGGCTCTAAAGGAAAAGCTGGCAGTGCCACTTGTAATAATCTTTCAGGAGTTAGACTGGACAGGTGTGGTGTCAGGGAACTGGAATTCAGCCAGTGTAGTCCACATCTTCAAGAAGGGGGCAAGTTGTGCTTGTCTTATAGCTTAGCAGAAGTGGTGGCAACCTGGGCTCAGAAGAGAACTTGGGAAGCCAGGGTCAGAGTGGCCAGTGCTGGGGAGTGCTGCTGAATGCAGTGTGAGCCAACATAGAGGGGGAGACATCCAGATTTCTGTGTCAGAGTGGCTTCTTGTGAGGGGTGGCATCTGCCTGACGTGCACTGCAGCATGTGAGGTTGCCAGTGACATGGACCCAACATCAGAGGAGGTGTAAAAGACTTGAAAAGGAAGGGAGAAAAACCCAGAAAATACATGACTTAAGCCATCTAAATGAATATTGCTGGCTCCCTCGGGCCCTGCTCCATTCAGATCGCCACCGGCTTTTATAGTGGAGCAGTGGGTGACAGGCAAGAGGCTGAAGACAGAGATATAGCTGATAGCTTGGGGGCCAGAGAGCTATATGGAATATAAAAAAAGGGGCAAGGTTCGAACTGGACAACTGCAGTCAGCCTGTCATCAATGCTAAGCAAGGTTCTGGAGGCAGTTATCAAGGACAGAACTATGGAGCACTAGGTTACAGCCAAAGTTCTCTCACCCTCTCAGTCTTTCACGTACTTCAAGCATGTGGTGAGCTACCCCACTGCTAGTCCTTATTTGTAGATATAATTCTGTTGTATATATGTATATTTTATGTAATTCTTTGTATATGTATATGCCACGAAATGCCAGTGTTAATTCAAGGGGACACAGAGAAAAGACTGGATTTAAAAAAAAAAAAAAAAAAAGATTTTGACCTTCCTTTGACTTACAAGGCAGCTGCTTTCCAGGAACTGAAACTGTATTCCCAGGTTCCTGTAACAGCAATATGCAAAAATCCATTTTCCTGTTATGGACCATACACTTCAAAGGCCGAATGCTTGGTCCCAGGAAACTATTATAGTATATCACATTTTATGAGGTAACAGGAAAGAAAACATCCTTCTAGCAAACCTGTGTGAAACTCTAACAGGACACTGTGAATTAGCTTATAGGGTGTATACTGATACATCAAATCAACGGAAGCTAGTAGAATTAATCTTTGGATAAAGGGCACCAGATAAAGTGATGATACCTTGATAAAGCAGTGTCTTAAAAAAAAATAATATTGGCAAACTATTGGATAGAACATGGGGTATTGGTTGAGCTCAGTTTTACTGGATTTAAAAAAAACATAAATTGCTGCACTTAAAAAGAGCAGTAGAAAAAGGAACAATGATAAGCGCTAAATATAAAAAGCTTATCTCTAAAAAAATTAAGAATCACTGGAACTAGACGATTTGGAAGAGATAAGTGGGTCTTGTTATTCAAAGTGGTTTGCTGCCAATAACCTTAACCATGGTTATAAGAAATATTTGGATGTTTTAAGTAACCCTAAACTGAGGACTAATTTTATAAATTATAAATTTGAACAATTCCCTAGTAAGGTATTAGAACTTAGGTATAAAAAATTGGGATAATATCTGAAGATTGTGACTGTGGAATTGGTGAAAATGAGAACCTACTCCATGTACTATGAGACTGCAGATGGTATGAGAGGCAATGGGAATATTGGCTGGGCCCTTTTTTAAAAAACATCTACCAGCTAAATAAAATAGAATTAAAGTAGCAGTGCTTGTTAATAAACATACACATTTTTCAGTAATAAGGTCTGTCTGGCAAAAATATCAAGATGCACATTTTTCTTTTCATTTTCTTTAGTACCTGAACCAAGATATGGGGTCTTGAAGTTTTTAAAAGTTGCCACACCCTTACCATGCCCATGCCACACCCACCATGAAAAAAATTAAATATTTTGTGCTGTTTACTATCAGAAACATGCAGACGAATCATCCTAATGATACTATAGCATGCATCTAGCATGCACATTCAACAAGTAACACCAGGGGAAGAGATATTTACAAAATTGTGAATGGTGGCTATCTTTAATGACATGAGTCATTAATGACAAGACTACTATGGGAGTTGGCAGACGTACTGGCCACACCCCTGGCAGAGCTCTTCAACAGGTTGCTTGAGACAGGGAGGGTACCTAGGGGTTGGCGTGAGGCACATGTGGTGCCAATCCATAAAGGGAAGGTTGAAGGAAGTACCAGGTAACTATAGACCCTTCAGTCTGACCTCGGTGGTGGGAAAATTAATGGAGCGTATACTGAAGAAACGATCGGGTGTGTTCTTGGAGGAGGAGGGAGGGAGGGCTGGATAGTCAACAACATGGGTTTGTGCCAGGTAGATCGTGTCAAACCAACCTTGTGGAGTTCTACGATTGGGTAACATCAGAACTGGACAGGGGGAAGCCTGTGGATGTACTACTCTTGGACTTTAGCAAGGCATTTGCCTCAGTCCCCTGCAATGGACTGGTGGAGAAACTGACGGGGTTGGTGTGGGCCCATTGATGGTCAGATGGATAGGAAACTGGCTAGCTGGACGCACACAGAGAGTAGTGATTGGTGGGGAGCTCTCGAACCCTAGAGAGGTCAGTAGTGGGGTACAGCAGGGCTGGGTCCTGGATCCGATCCTGTTTAATGCATACATATCTGACATCAGGGTGGGTATAGGGAGTGAGATGAGTCTCTTCTCTGATGACTCCAAGATGGGAGCAGTAGTTGAGGGGGAAGAGGGGGAGTTAGCCCTGCAAGGGGACCTGAATACCCTGGAAAGGTGGGCTCCCACATGGAAATTAAATTTCAATGCCACCAAATGCAAGGTGTTACATCTTGGGTAGGGAAACCCTAAGCACAGGTACACCCTGGGAGGGGAGGCGCTGGAGGCCTCGTCTGGGGAAAAAGACCTAGGGGTCAAGGTAGATGCATGTTTGAATAATGTTGAGCAGTGCAGGAGAGTGCCTAGCAAAGCAAACAGGATGTTGGGATGCATTGTGATGTGATTCTGCCACTGTACAATGGACTGGTTAGACCACACCTCGAGTACAGTGTACAGTACTGGAGACTGCAGTTGAAGAAGGACATACAGCTCCTGGAGAGGGTACAGAGGAGGGCTACCAGGATAATTTGAGGACTGGGGGAGTTGATGTATGAGGACAGACTTGAGGAGCTCAGTCTGTTTTCATTGGAGGAGAGACAGGGGGGGACATGATCGAGGTCTTCAAGTACCTCAAGGGAATAAACAGGGTAAACACAGAAGGGATCTTTAGACTAAAGGAGGGAGGTATTACCAGAGGTTATGGTTTAAAGGTGGAAGGTTGAGGAGGGAAAGAGGAGGAGGTTTTTCACTGAGAGGGTGGTGGATCCTTGGAACACGCTGCCTGGCGAGCTGGTCCAGATTTCCAGGGTGGAGGGCTTCAAGAGAGGATGGGACAGATACAGAAAGGGGGTGTATTGGAACACAAGGAGGGGAGGGCCTCTGTTCCCAACAAGGGATCTGAGATTCGAGCAGACTCGATAGACATAAGGCCTAATCTGCTAGCAATTAGTATGTTAGTATGTTAGCTATAAAAAAGTTGTAACACCTGAGAAAACAAAAAATATACTGAGCATGAACGTTAGGTTGTCAGAAATACATTTATGCTAAAAAAAAACTATATGATGAATGTTTTTACCAACTAACAAATAGTGCTGCTTTAACCAGCATCTTGATGCGTACAGAAGACCTCTGGATAGTTAATAGATTGGTGAATTATTTTTCAGCCATTGAAAATGTAAAAAGTAAAATCAGAATTGTTTAATAAATTTGACAATTACTGTATACTTTTCATACTAAAGAAGGGATTTTAGGTGGTGCCCAATATGTTGTATGATTGCACTTATGCATTTTAATTAGGCTGAAGTGATTTTATGATTTGTATTGAAAGGAATTGATTCATGCCCAGCCGTAAAGCTTTGGTATTTATGATGTGTGAGTATTTGTAAAGTATGTTGTGAAGGCTTTTTAGCCATACAATAAACATGATGATGATATATCAACGTTTTAACTTTGACAGTCATGTTACTAGTTAATTATTTAGCCAGAACACTGTGTTAGGGAAGCATAAGAGTGACACTCGGTTGCCTAAAATGGAAGGGCCAGCCTCTATCCACAGACAGGTGTATAAATAGAAAAGATCAGGGGATTGACAAACATTTTCATCTGGGCACTCTGCCTGACACACCAGGAACAAAACTGCTGAAGCACAATGTGGCTGCCTGGACTAAAGGAACTGAAAACCTTCATTTACTTTTTCTGGACTTCAATCCACTGCAAATATAAGACAAACTTTTTAGCCAGCAGTGTCAGTGCATTTAACTGTACATTTTTCCATTTTTGTTTATGTGTACTGTAATCCAAATTAGTATATGTTCTTTTTAGTTTTGACTATATTTAAGTATTTTAGTAAAAACTTTTGTTTTTCAAAAGAAATTCTGCCAGTCTGAGATTTATATATATTTGTGTGTGAATTGGGAAACAGTATTAATAATCTGTGAAAATTAATATTGCCAAGGGGATCTCACCAGTAGCAACCAAATTGAGAAGCGGGTCTGTAAGGGATCTCAAAGGATAGGGAGAATACCAGAGTCTCATACCCAAGTCTGCAGGTATTTTGAACCTGGCTGCTGCATGTCCTGTAGGGAGAAGGCCAGATCAGGTGTTACACTGCTACCCCTGAAGAGGGTGTGATGCCTAGGCCTTCCTCCTTTGTGTAATAGCTAAGGAAGGGTTCATATTTGTCCATAAGACTCAAGACTGGTGTTGTACCCTTATCCAGAGCTAGGGGGACATCCTGGGTCCTCGGGTCAGAGGTGCAATCGTGACCTCAGCGGGCATTCAAAAAGGATAAGGAGGGTATCCCTGTTCCCCTCTATCATGGATTGCACTTAAGGGTGGGCACTGTGAGCTTCCTGACCACCAGGAGTTGGTTTGTGACAGATCAGGCACACAGCGTTGGGATCCGAGAGATTTGGTTGCATAGTGTTGCGATTCAAGATATTGGTGGCACAGGCATAATAGCTGGATTTGAGAGCAGTGTATCAGATTGATAAACTGTAAACAGTCCACGCACAATCAAGGCAGAGATTAAAATATATATATATATAATTTGGTTACAGTATAAAGTTCCCACCTGGTTTTGTTTTTTTCTCGGGTGTAAGCTAGTATTGCAGTAGTTAGGGAAGAAGATGGCTTCCATCTACAGCGAATACACTGCAGACTACCTAAAGGAGTTGTGTCAGAAAAGAGGGGTCCAGTGCAAGGGGTGAACCAAAAAGCACCTTGTGGAGGCTCTTGTGGCAGCCGATGAGCAAGCGACTGCCCAGGACCTCAAGTCACAGCCAGTGACTGAAAGGGACCAGACCTAGGGCATGGGGGTGCCAAAGGACATCACAGTGTCCAGTCCCAGGGAGGAGGACAGCGAGACCGGAAGGAACCCAGAGCACAATGCCAGGAGAGGGTCACCATAAAGCTGGAACCAGAAGGGATCAGGCTGCAGCTGGAACTGAGAAGATTGGAGCTGGAATTTGAGCTGAAAAAGTTTGAAGCCCAGCAGCAAAGAGAATTTGAGCAGAGGAAGTTTGAGCTGGAGATGCAGTCAAAAGAAAAGCAGTGACAGAGAGAGTTTGAATTGGAAAAGCTAAAACTCCAACGACCAGCACCAGAGGAGGAAAGTGGCAGAGGTGAACCTGGAACTCCAGGACTGGGGTATAAATTAAATTCCAAATTAATAGCTGAGTTTAAAGAGGGGGGTGATATGGATGTATTTTTGAATTCATTTAAAAAGGTGTATATCCAGGCTAAAATACCCAGGGAGTCCTGGAGCTTTCAGCTATCCCTACTACTTACTGGAGAAGGGCGTGAGGCACTATGCCAAATGGACAATCAGGACAGTAGTAATTATGAGAAACTTAAAGCTGCATTGCTTAAAAAATATAAATTAATGCCTGAAGCATTCAGGGTTAAGTTCCGTAAGCTTAAGAGAAGCCCTGATATGCGCTATGAGGAACTCGACACAAAACAACATCAGTTTTTGAAATGGTGGATGAGAGCTGAAACACTGAAGAGAAAATTGAGGAGCTTGTGCTTCTGGAGCAGTTCTTTTGGGCTTGCCCAGCAGAGCTAAAAACCTGGCTAGAGGACCGAGATCCAAAAACAGCACAGCAGGCTGCTGAGCTCTCGGATCACTATGCCAGAAGCAGACCTGCTCTGAAAAGGGAGTGGGGCAGGTGTGGCAGCGCACAGAAGGGGGAAAAGTGCACCTCCTGGGCAGCTGAAACCCTCACTGCATCCATAGAAAGGGGGAAGCCCCAGGTTACAAAAAAAAGGATTTATCAGATAAAAGAAATGATTGTAAGTTTTTACAAAGAGCCAGGGCATCTTGCTAGACGGTGTCTTAAAAAGGCACAGAGTGGGCAAAGTGGTGCTTGAACAGAGATGGGTGCACTGTATATCCCTGAAAGCATGCCTATGAACATGAGGGCGCACATACACCCGGTTACTGAAAATGGGGTGCACACCCATGAGTTAAGGGACACGGGCGTGTCTCTTACCTTAGTGAAAGGGGATTTGGTTGAGCCTGAACAGCTTATACGTAATCAGTTTGTAATAGTAAGGAGATTCACTGGGGAGGAAAAAACTCTGCTACTAGCTAGTGTTCTCCTGGACTGGGGTGTGACAGGAGAGAGGGTGCAAAAAGTGACCATGGCAGACAACCTCGCCCTGGATGTGATTATAGGGAACAGTCTCCAGACGGGAGTGGTGTGTGTGGTTACCTGCAGTCAGACAGCAAAGGCCAATTGTAATTCTCTGGACCCCACAGAAGCCCCTTTGGAAAACAGTGGGTGGCTGGTTCCCCAGCCTGTGTGTCCTGAAATGAAGAGCAGTGAAAGGGAGGTAGGACTTCCCAAAGTAGCAGTTCACAAAACAGCTACAAAAGGTTACTCTGAGGAGGGAGGGGTAACCAATGGTCAGAAGGTTAGGGATGGCAGTGACCCTGAATTTCCTGATGCTAGCGCTATGGACCCCAGTTTATGAACTGAAGGGGACATGTCCCAAGCCTTGGGAAAATGTGAAGAATTTGCATCTGCTCAGAGGACTGATCCAAGTTTGAAGAGGCTGAGGACTTGTACAAAATCTGATGGGACACAGGGAGGTGATGTAAGACAGAGTATTTTAGGACAATGAACTGCTGTATATGCTGGACATAAGAACAGATGGAAGGGTGATGGGCAAGCAGTTTGTCATTCCCCAGGGGGACCGTGAGTGGTTGCTCAAGATCACTCATGATATCCCCATATCTGGACATCTTGGAATCGAGTGCACCATGAAGCAATTGGCCCAGAATTTCTATTGGCCCAACTTCACCCAGCAGGTGAAGGAATATTGCAGGTCTTGTCACTAGTGCCAACAAATAGGGAAGGCTGGTAGTAAAACCAAAGCCACCCTAATTCCTTTGCTCATTGTAGAGAAGCCATTCCAGAGGGTAGGAATGGATATTGTGGGACCTTTGATTACCCCAAGCTCCTCTGGGAAGAGGTTTATCCTGACGGTGGTAGATTATGCCACCTGATACCCAGAGGCGGTCACCCTCTCCTCACTTTGGACAAACAAAGTGGCAGATGCCTTGCTAGGGATTTTTACCCATGTTGGTTTCTGCAGGAGGTTATCACTGATCAAGGGGGTACCTTCATGTCGGGTCTGATGAAGTGTTTGTGGGAGAAGTTTGGGGTGGTGCAGAGATGCATGGCACCTTATCACCCACAAGCCTGTGGGCTTGTGGAAAGGTTTAATGCTACCCTAAAAATCGATGCTGCAAGAGGGACTGGGAAAAATACCTTCCCCACCTGTTGTTCCCATACAGGGAGGTGCTCCAAAAATCAACAAGTTTTTCCCCTTTCAAACTCTTAAATGAACATTGGGTGCATGGGCCCCAGACTTGATCCAGGAAGACTGGGAAGGCAAGCATGCCACCCATAGAACTCCCACAGTGGAGTATGTCCTGAAGTTTGGGGAAAAGCAGAAGTTGCCTATGGGAGCAGCCCAGAGCAACCTGTCAGCCACCCAGCAGAAGCAAAAGGACTGGTATGACTGCAGAGCCAGAGCTTGCTCGTATAACGTACAGTGAAGCCCACCAGGATGAAGCGCAGCACTGCAAAATTCTGCAGTAGAGTTATTGCAGCAAACAATACAATTTCAATGGGAGTTAATCCCTTTTGTAATGCAGGAAACCTGTGACACTGAACTTCATCCTGGTGGGCTTCACTGTAGGTCAGGAAGTCATGATCCTAATCCCAGTCCAGAAGGACAAGCTGCGGGCTGAGTGGCCAGGACCATACAAGGTAGTCCAATGGGTTAATGATGTGTACTATAGTGTAGAACTGCCTGACTGGAGACATACCCATAGAATGTACCATGTCAGCATGATGAAGCCATATGCAAATGGGGCAGACATGGTCTTTGCAGTGTGTAGTCCTGGGGAGGAGTAGGATGAAGAAGACCCCCTGCTGGACTTACTGGAGGAAAGCAAGCGGGAGTCTTCTGTGGAGGCAATCAAACTGTTGCCTCAATTGACCCCAGAACAGATCCAGGAAGTGAGGGAGGTTTTAGTGGAATTTGCCCCTTTGTTTATGGCCAAGCCTGGACTAACCCCCTTTAGCGACACACAATGTAGACATGGGGATGCAAGCGCCCATACAGCAGACAGCCTACTGGGTGTCTGAGGCTGTCCTAAAGGACATTAGGAGGGAGGTGGAGCAAATGCTGGATTTAGGGGCAATCCAGAAATCCCACAGCCCCTGTGCCTTACCCGTAGTCCTTCTTCCCAAGCCAGATGAATCTACTTGTTTTTGTCTGGACTGTCGTGGACTCAGTGCAGTCACGAAGTCTGACACCCACCCAGTGCCACGAACGGATGAACTACTAGACAAGTTGGGAGGGGCGACATACTCTACCACCATTGACTTGACAAAAGGGTATTGGCAGGTGGAGTTAACTGCCAGAGCTAGGAGAGGTCGGCCTTCATCACTTCAATAGGATTATTCGTGTTCAAAGTAATGCCTTTTGGAATGAAGAATGCCCCTGCCTCCTTCCAAAGTTGGTCAACCAGGTGTTACACGGTACTGAAGAGTACATAGTGGCGTATCTGGATGATATTGTCATCTTCAGCACCAGATGGAACATGTGTCCCACCTTAAGGAAATGTTGGAAAGGATGCAGAGGGCAGGGCTCACTGTCAAGGCTGAAAAGTGCCAGGTAGCCATGGCAAAGGTGGCATACCTAGGACATGCAGTAGGGCGGGGCAGCTCCATCCCAATCAAGCCAAGATTGAGGAGATAGAGGTGTGGCCCAGCCCTGAACCCCAGAAGCAGTTTCGGAGTTTCCTAGAGACTGCCAGGTACTATCACAAGTTTGTACTGAATTACAGTACCCTGGCAGCTCCCCTGTCTGGCCTGCTAAATAAAAGAATGCCCAAAAAGGTAAAATGGGAGCCAGCCTGTGAACAAGCCTTTGCATAGTTAAAGGAGGCACTGTGCAGTGCCCCTGTGTTGGCCAGTCCAGAGTACAGTAAACTATTTGTAGTCTAGACAGATGCCTCAGATGTGGGGATTAGAGCAGTCCTCAGTCAGACATCTAACCAAGGAAAGATCACCCAATAGTGTACCTTAGCAAAACCTTGCTTCCCTGGGAGCAGGCATTTTTCACAGTTGAAAAGGAATGCCTTGAGTTGGTATGGGCCCTGAAGAAATTAGAGCTGCACCTCTACAGAATGCACTTTGAGGTACAGACTGATCATAACCCTCTGGTGTGGCTGATACAGATGGGAAAAATGAATGGTTGTCTCTTAAGTTGGAGTATTGCCTTACAGGGCTACAATATGACCATTACCCACAGGGCTGGATCAGCCAATGGCAATGCAGATGGGCTATCTTGCCAGTTAGAGCAGTGAACAGAATTTGTGAAAATTATACCATGCATAGGGATGGATACCCACAAATTCAGTCTAGGAGGGAGGGGTGGGGCAAGCTACCCCACTGATAGTCCTTATTTGTAGATATAATTCAAACAACTTGAAGTCTTGCTGTATTCTGACAAGTGCAGTTAGCCCCAGCCTTTAAAGTGCCCTGGAGAACAAAGGGTTAATCTTTCTATGCAGAGCATAGAATGCTGAGCTTGAGCGCAGTTGATGTCTCTATCTGTTTTCCTTTGAAAGCTAACCATCAGATTCTTTACTCCACCTCACTGAACAGTTGCTCTGAAGATTTCTCCTGCAGCTCGGTTCGAAAGTCGGTTGAAGTGTAGTTTTTTCGACGGTTTCTAACCAAAAAAGTTTCCTGCATAGTCGGTTCAGTCTCTGTCTGTGGTACCGTGAGTACTAGATAGGTTTTGCACTATGTTTTCTGTGTGGAACTTGTAAAAAGTGTGGATCGGTTCAGCTGAACCAATCATTTTTGCTTAATTCTTGTGTTAACTTTAGTGTGTGGTTACCGGTCCTTATCGGTTCTAAAAAAAATGTGTTTTGAAACATTTTTTTTCATGACCCATGACACGGTTAGGAACTGATAAGGGAGTCTTGCCTGGCGGTTGCCAAAAAAAGGGTAAGTTTGGTTAGGTTGGCCATGTCTGAGAAACCCAAGAAAAAAACCGGGCCCACTGGGTTTCAACACTGCAGTGAGTGTGGGGAGGTCTTTGCTAAGGCCGATCCCCACACCACCTGTGTTTATTGTCTGGGGGGTTGAACACCTCGATGCAGACTGCCAGATTTGTAAAAATGTTCCTGCAGCTACCCTGGAAAAGAGAGTTGGTAGGCTCAGGGAAAGGGAGGCCAAAAAGTCCGCTGAACCGGATGGCCTGCCCAGTTCGGTTCCAACCGAACTGGAGGGAGTGCCCTCTGACCAGGGTGAGACTTCCTCGGGCAAAAGGAGATCCAACTCCGAGGAGCTGGGTCCAGCAAAAAGGACTAGAAAATCAGCTGGTGTGGAGCCAAAACGTTCCTCTCCAACCGCTGAAGAAATAGTCAAAGCGATAAAAATTGTCCAGTCACTTTCCCCAGTTCCGACCGAACCAGCACCATTAGGTAAGCGTCCGATTCGGCCTGTTCCACCGGTTCAAGAGTATGAGGTAGAGGAATATTATGAACCGGAGGAGGGGGAAGAGGAGTATGAGGAGAGTGAATGTGGATTTGAAAGTCTGGATGTGCCCATTGACCCAGACATCTCCCCAGACAGACCTTCAGGAGTATCTCCTCCCAGGCTTTCTGAGTCCCCTTCTCATTTTATAAGAAAGTGGCTGAAACCCTCCAGCTCCCTATGGAGGAAGCTGTGGATGATCAAGAGGAGCCTGACTATGTGGAAATGATGGATATCCCAGAGTCAAGGAGGCTGTCTATTCCTTTGCATAAATCTTTTTGGAAACAGACAGTAAAAATTTTAAAAACTCCTCACACTATACCTCCTGTCGATAAGAGAATGGACAAGAGGTACACATTGTCAGGCTCGGATACGGAGTTCCTTACACAACAATGCAGCCATGTTGGGGTAGTGCAGACTGCAGCCTGTGACAAGGCAAATATTCCCTTGGCTTCACACTCCCCTGACAAGGACTCCAGGAGGATTGATGCCATGGCAAAGAAACAGTACATGGCAGGATCCTTGGGACTCAGACAGGCAAATTATATGGCTTATGTTGCTAGATATCAGAAATCCAGATGGTATACTGTTATGGCTCTAGCAAAACAGGTCCCTGGCCAGCTTGTCAAGGAGCTGGAGCAGGTGGCTGCTGATGGTATTGAGGCATCCAAGGTGCAATTCCATGCTGCAGTGGACTCTAATGATGTGTCATCAAGAGTCATGGCTACATCTGTGGCACTTAGCAGAATGGCTTGGCTCAGATGTACTAGCCTGTCAGGGATACCCAGACTAAGGCCATGGATTTTCCTGTTGTGGGTAATTCTCTGTTGGAGAGCAGACAGAGAATTACATGAAGAAAATGGATGAGTATAGGACCACCTATAGGAGTGCACAGGCCAAGGAAAGGCAGGTCACTCCTCAAAGGCAGCTTTCCAAGGGCAGGCCTTTTCACAGGCCTTTTTACCAAGCCCTGGCCTCCTCTTCTGCTTATGCCCAGAGGGGGTTCTTTAGAGGGAGAGGCAGATGGGGTACAAGCAGGCCTGCTTCCACCCCTCAGCCCAAAGCCCCTGCCAAACAGGCACCCTGATGGGGTTGCTAGGGCCGATTCTGTTACCTGTAGGGGGCAGGCTGGCTTACTTTGTCCAGGACTGGAAGTCTCTGACATCAGACAAGTGGGTCCTGGAAGTAGTAAGCCAGGGACTGGTTCTCAGCTTCAAAAAATTTCCAAAGATGAGAACCAGATCCTTTCCACCTGCAAATCCACCAGAGGCACTTGCCCTAGAGGTAGGTCTCTTCCTCCTGGCTCTCAGAGCTGTGAAAAGGTTCCACCCTACACCAGGGCAAAGGATTGTACTCAGGTACTTCTTACCCCAAAAAGACAGGAGAATGGCGGCCCATCCTGGACCTCAGATACTTAAACAAGCACCTTTTAAACCAAAATTCAAAATGGTGACTCTGGGAATTATTCTACCTCTCTAAGGCCAGGGGACTGGCTAGCGTCCCTGGACCTCAAGGATGCCTACTTCCATATTCTAATCAGAAGCTCCCATCGAAAGTACCTCAGGTTTAAGCTGCCCTCAGGCCATTACCAGTTCAGAGCAATGCCCTTTGGCCTCACCTCTGCTCCAAAGGTATTCACAAAATGCCTGGCAGTAGCAGTTGCTTTCCTAAGAAGGCAAACAATTGCCATATTCCCTTGTCTGGATGACTGGCCAGTCTCCAGACCAAGTCAAGTTACATCTACAGATAACTCGGCAACTGCTCACCTCTCTATGTTTCCTTCTGAATCTTTCAAAGTCAGTTCTAGAGCCTGTCCAGCTCCTCACCTTCATAGGCACAGAGCTGAACACAGAGAAAGCCAGAGCCTTCCTTCCTTCCATCCTTTGGACAGGGTAAGGACCCTGGTCTCTCTGGCCTCCTCTTTCACCCTGCAGGTCTCTCGACCAGCAAGGCACTTTCTACAGCTCCTGGGGCACATGGCTGCTTCTACAGCAGTAGTGCAGGGAGCAAGATTTCAGACGAGGGACATCCAGTTCCATTTGAGAGCCTTTTGGTCTCAAAGGAAAGACTCTCTAACCAAACTGATCCCAGTAACTCGAACCCTGATCCAGGCCCTACAGTGGTGGCAGGATCAGAGCAATCTGAGACAAAGGGTTCCTTTGTCACTCAGTCACACTCCTTAATCCTTACTACAGATGCATCCCTCTTGGGGTGGGGAGCTTACATGGGCGACCTCACTACCCAGGGATTGTGGTCCCCTCAGGAATCTCCGCTCCACATCAATCTGCTGGAACTCAGAGCAGTTTTTCTAGCACTTCAAGTTTTTTCCAACTCTGTTCAGAACAAAGTTGTACAGGTCAGAACAGACAACACCACCACAATGTGATACATCAACAAGCAAGGGGGCACTCGGTCTATGGCCTTGTGCACTGAAGCAATGAAGTTGTGGTCTCTGGCTTACTCCCTGAACACCTCCCTTATGGCAGTTCGCCTCCCAGGCAAGGACAATGTCCTGGCAGATGCTCTCAACAGGATTTCCCAGGGCCATCATGAATGGTCACTGGACCCCCTGGTCCTGGAGGTGATATTTGCCAGATGGGGCACCCCACAGATAGATCTTTTTGCAGCCCCAGACAATCACCAATTTCCCCTTTTTTGCTTCAAGCCCTCGGTGTTGGGCTCAGTCCCTCTGGATGCCTTAGTTCTCAATTGGGAAGGGAAGTTTCTCTATGCTTTCCCTCCCTTTCCTCTCCTGTTCAAAGTGTTAGTCAAAATCAGATCCCAATCCTGCAAGATGATCCTGATTGCTCCAGATTGGGCCAGACAACCCTGGTATCCACTCCCACTGTCCTTAGCAGTCCATCTTCCCCTGTGTCTTCCAAGGAATCACAACCTGTTAACCTGTGCTCAGGGGAGGGTTTGGTATCCGAACCTCAAATCTCTCAATCTCAAGGCCTGGCTCTTGAAGAGTTAGAGTTTGCTGATCTACACCTCTCCCAAGGTGTAATGGATATACTCAAGGCTTCTAGGAAACCTTCCACCAGGGCTACCTATAATTCCAAATGGAAGAGGTTTTCCATATGGTGCTCTGGAGCGCATATTTCCCCAGAATCTGCTGATTTACCCACAGTCCTGGATTATATGGTCCATTTAAATACCTTGGGACTGAGACCAGCTACCCTAAAAGTACATTTGGCCGCTGTGTCTGCTTTTATTTCAGCAGGTAAACCCTCTTCTCTTTCAGCTCATCCTGTATTCTTAAGTTTTTTAAGGGATTGCTTCACACCAACCCTCCATTCAGGGACCCTTCCCCTGCCTGGGATCTTAATGTTTGCATTGCTCAGCTTATAGCAACCCCTTTGAGCCTCCGTCTTCAGCAGAGCTTAAGTACTTGACTTGGAAGACTGTGTTTCTGTAGTCATCACTTCTGCCAGACGATAAGTGAATTACAAGCTTTGTCAGGTGGAGCCTGATTTTATCTCCTTTCATAGAGATAAGGTGGTCCTCAGGACTAACAGGAAGTTCTTGCCTAAGGTGGTTTCAGATTTCCACCTTAATCAATCTATATCTCTTCCAGTGTACGTCACTGACCATTCCTTCTCTGGCGAGAGGAGGCTGCACAACTAGATGTGAAGAGGCCCTTAGTTACTACATAGAGCGTACTCCAGGGTCACAGGTTTGCCTCCTCCAACTGTTCCTCACTTATGGTGAGGTTGGTAAAGGAACCTGCCACTAAAAGACATTGCCAGGTGGATTGTCTCTTGTATCCAATTCTGTTATGAAAGCTGGGTAAGGTTTCTCCTCAGGCCTCTGGGCTCACTCTACCAGAGGTACAGCTGCTTCCCTGGCTGCTGCCAGGGACATCCCTATTCTAGAGATATGTCAAGCAGCTACCTGGAAAACAGTTCACACTTTTACCAAGCATTACTCCCTGGACATCCAGGCTAGGAGTGATGCTCGGTTTGGCACAGCTGTGCTTCAGAGCCTATTTCCTAAGTAGGTTCTGTCCTCTTCCATGGAGGTATTGCTGTGTAGTTAGATATGTTATAATATAGCAAGACTTCATGTTGTTTGAAGAAAAATTACTCGCCTTAGTAATGTTGTTTCTTCTAATGGAGTCTTGCATATTATGACCTCCCCCCCCCGCCTGCCCCTCTCAGAACCTCTGTTTTTGGGATGTGGGAGGGCAGTGCAGTGTTGGCACTTAGTAGATGCCCACCTTGTTGTTTTCACCCCTCCTTTTTTGGGGTGATTTGGTGTTGTGTTTTTCATTTTTGGGGTCTCCTGACTTGAGTCTCTGTTTTGGAACCAAAAAAATGTGTTCTTATGTTTAGTAGCCAGTTGGCTAGTGTAGGTTTACAGCTTCCGCACAGGACCTCAGTGAGTTTAGCTCGAAAAGACCTGACGGTTTGAGTTTGAAGAACAACAGACAGAGTTTCAACCGAGTTCGAGCTCAGCGTTCCATGCCTGGCATGGAAAGTTAACTCTTTCACCTCCGGAGCAGTTCAAAGGTTGGGACTCACTGCATATGTCATAATATAGCAAGACTCCATTAGAAAGAAACAACATTACTAAGGTGAGTAATTTTTTCTTCATGTCCATCAGTCATTTGCTGCCACAGTTTCTTCAGGCATTGCCTTTCTTTCTTGGATTTCCGGATCTTGGAGCAGTGCTCAAACAAGTCCGAATCAAAATCACTGAAAGGAAATGTGCCCCTATTGTCTGAAATTTTCTATGCCTGAGCTCTTGTCACCACAGCTGCTGAATCATCAGGATTTACTCCTTCTTTGATCAGCTCAGTAAATCCTGGAAAGTCATTTCCAATAATCACAGGTACTGGTAGCTTAGGTACTACCGCCACTTTCATTTGGTGTGACACACCCTTAATGGTCAGAGTCATTAGGGTAGTGAGATAGTATCAAGTGTCCCCGTGGATGCAGATGACACCAGTAGCTGGTTCCTTTGCACATTGTTATCCCAGCACTTCAATATGTACTGGGGTCTGTCTGCTTCCCAAATCAATGAGTTCCTTCACAGTCTTATCCCTCACCTTCACATCTGTTAAGTACTTGCCCCAATTTGCCAAGGACAAATCTGCTCCAGTGCCACTCTCGTTGCTATGGCAGTTTCTTGCAAAATGGCCTGGCTTATTACAGTTATTGCAGATAACGTCTTTGGTCCCAGATTTGTTACCCCCACCTGAGTTCTTATCAGGCTTGGAGTTTAAATGGGAAAAAGAGTGTCTTACCGGTGCTTGGCTGTTACCTCACTGCTGCAGCATCTGTCTGTCCATTTGGTAGTCCTTGGCCAAAGAAACAGCCTTTTCCCCACTCTCTGGTCGGTGTTCATTTACCCACAGCTGCACATCTGTAGGCAAGATGTTGATGAATTGCACCATGGCAAATGTGTTGATGATCTGTGGGACTATTTTGCTCTCTGGTTGGATCCATTTTATCAAAAGTTCTCTGAGTCAGGTGAAGGCTTCTCGAGGATTGTCGACCGAGTTGTATCTCAGAGATCGAAATCTCTGCCTGTATGTCTCTCTGGAGATGTCATATCTTTTTAAGATTTCACTTTCACCAGGTCATAGTTTTCCGACTGTGCAGTGTCCATACTGCTATAAGCAAGTTGGGCTTTCCCTGTCAGATAGGGTACGAGTCTGATTGTCCATTGCTGCTTTGGCCACTGGCAGGCTGCGACAACTCTTTTAAAAGTTGTCAGGTATGCCTCAATATTATCTGAGGGACACAACTTTGTAAGTTTAATGGCTTTTAAGTTGCTTGCATTTTGTTGCTCATCTGGATCTGTGCCAGAGCCTCTGCCTTTGATAGCTTGCAAGGCATCCAACCATCACTGCTCCTGTCGCTGCATCTCTTCTCTCCTCTGTGCTTCTAAACATTGCATCTCTTTTTCTCTCTGCTGCTCCATCTCTTTTTGTTGTATAGCCCACCATTTGAAAATGTCCATCAGGCTTTCAGGTTCTGTCACTACCTGTTCTTTTTCCATAACTTGTGCTGGCTGTACAATCTCAGACTGGACTTCTGTCTCTGCTAGTTTTACTGCCATTCTCCTGGTAACCACTCCTGGACTTGCTGCTGCAGAATCCATACCTTCCTCTGTGCTTCCCTGGTACTAGGTCCAGTATCCACACACAAAACTCCTGTCTTAGGGTATGCATGGCTTAAATCCCATTTAGGCTGACACCATCTGTTGTCGAGGCACAGGTCAGAAAGCATAGGAAACACCAGGAGCAGTTGTAGAATTCACAAAAAATAATTTATTTACACTAGCAGTATCATAAAATAAACTTGTTTAGTATAACTATTTACAAAGACAAAATAAAATAAAGTTTTCTTTCAGTCTCTGTGACCCTTGTTCTCCTAATCTTTCTTGCAGTTGCAGCTTAGTTCTTATAAGTCTTTTCAAGACCCACTCTTGGCAAGTATCCTGTTTTTGTAAGTGTTCTGTTCTTGTAAGTTTCAGGAGCTGCTAGCATACAGTGTGCTTCTCGAGGCCCCTACAGCGTTTGCAAAAGGCTCAACATTTGCACTCAAGTAATCTCTTGAGGTTTCCATTAGCTTTTTACAATCATCTCAAATTACAATTATATACGTTTCAACAGTAATACTATATATTTTCTAAACACCAGGGATGTCAATATCAGTTACATTTCCATACAATGATATGCATATATTTTTATATTAGCAGATATGCAAGGGAGGAAAAACAGACAGCAAGGGAAAACTAAGAGACAATGAGAGGCAAAGGATTGCGAGCCTGTCGGATTGATCAAGTCCAAAGTCTCACAGGAAAATTTGGTTGCACAACCAGACAGAAAAATAGGAAATGAGAAACCCTTGCATTTTAAACAATTTCTCTAACAACTGGGACAGGGTCCTATTCCACCCTGTCATAGTGCTGTAGAAATAGTAAGCCATGTAACTACAATGACTTATGTGCTGATAATGGCTAGGAGCTGGGCAGGCACAAAGGAGTTAGGTACAGGAACAATTAACAGAGAGAAAGTTGTGGAGAGCTGCAGTTAATGAGGAGGGTGAGGATGAGTGGTAAATCTGTTTAGGGAGTGAATTCCACAGTTTTGGGAAGCAATATGAGAAGGCAGACTGGCCTACAGTGGTGGAACATAGAGGGACTACCAGAGTTCTGTGGTCGTGGGATCTGAGAGAGCAGGCAGATGGGGGGGTGTCTAGGGAGGAAGTAAGATATGTTGGGAGTAAACCAAACCAGAATTTTGAGGTATAATTAGCAAAGTGGTGGAGGTGTCTGTTTGCAATGGAGGGAAATGCCAGGGAGTGGTAGAGTTGTTAGTGATGGGTGAGAGGAGAAGAGTAAAGAGCAAAGCGACAGAAGGAGTTGAAAAGGGTATCCAGTCTAGCTAAGGAAGTTGTGGGAGCAGCACTGTAAACTTCATCACAGTAGTCGAAGATAGGAAGGATCATCTTCTGGACCAGTTTGTGCCTTGCTGGGAGAGGGAGGCAGTCCCGGTTTCTGTATAAAGCACCGAACTTGGGGTGCAACTTTTTGAGGATGACGTCCACATGGTCAGAGAAGATGAGTTGTTGATCAAGCCAAACACCCAGATATATGAATGAGGAGGTGTCCTCAATAGCTATCCCATCAAGGGTATGGAAGGAGGGCAGGGAAGGGAACAGTGAGAGTCTCTGCCTACTGCTAAAGGTCATGAAGACTGTCTTCTTGGCATTAAGGAAGAGTTGATGAGTGCAAAACCTGTTCTGGACATTACTGAAGTCCAGCTGAAGTCTGTTTGCAACAACAGATGCAGTGTCCATACAGTTGTAGGCAAGTTCGGCTTTTCCTGTCAGGTAGGGTACAAGTCTGATTGTCCATTGCTACTTTGGCCACTGGCAGGCTGCGGCAACTCTTTTAAAAGTTGTCAGGTAGGTGAAAAAGACTGCATCATCTGCATATGTATGTATGGAAGATGAGTTGCAGACAGATGGGAGGTGATTACGGAAGATGGAGAACAGGATAGGGCCCAACACAGACCCCTGAAGGACACCAGTGTTGATAGGGAGAGGAATGGCAATGGAGTCAGTGATTGACAAATTTGACACACAATCCCTTATACAAAAGGCCAGTGCTAAGGGTTTTCATGACACTTTAAGGCAAAGTAGCATTGTTCAACTGAAAACATGCACAATGTGGGGTTAAAGAGCAGGTTTCTATTAGATATGTCTCCAATTTTAACATTCGTTATGTGTAAATATGTGAATGATGAGCTACCTTCTAATGTTGTTTGTCCCAGGACTCATTTTATCATGTTTATTTTTTACTTGTAAAATCGCTATTTCATGCAGTGTTTCAATGGCGGCGGCAATGCTGTGGTTGGCAATTTTCGGAAACCTGAAAGAGTGTGACATAAGTTCTGGACATTCTCCGACTGCCGATTTGGGTTTCCCGCCGGCTCTCATCACAACTTTGCACTTATGGCCACAGCGTGGTCACTTGCAAACCATATGTTGAACTGTTTATTCATTCTTAACATCTGTGAAAGAAGTCTGTATAGTTAATGCTCCCTTATGTTTTATCTGATTCGATGTAATTTGCTTATTCGGTTTCATGTTAAAGAATTAATTTTGACAGCTGTCAGTCTGTGTGTCTCCATAGATTGTAATCGATGATTTCTGTGGCTTTAATTAGGTTGAGGTTGCGCTATTATCAGAGCTACATCTTTATTTGTTTTAATAGGTGTCAAGGTCACAAAATATGTATGAGAGCTGATTTTATTATCTCTACGCTTTATTTGTCTATGACTGTGTTTCCTGAAGTTCATTACAGATCTGCCTTCAACTGAAGTTGTGCTAGTCATTTCACATGCCAGAAGTACTGTTGCCAAATGCTATAGAGATGGTTGACTCATTTTTATGTTTGCTTGCATGCATGTGCAAGAAACATAGTGCCATCATCCGAGATTTCAGAGGTGTGTCACCCCCTCTTCCAATTCAGTCAGTGTGTTGGCAGGCACGGCCCCTGTAAGCCAATGCATGCTGGAGTTGTCTATGACAAGCTCCAAAATGCAATGGCATACAGTTGAAAGGGGGAGCTACGCTTCAGTGAGCAGCGATAAGATATCGCCTGCCCGCGCCAGTCCTCCCACACACACACGACACACATACTGTGTGCTGCCTCCACCGCACACACTTCCATAGCCGATAGGTGCCCTAATCCCCATTGGCTGTGCTGCGCCCCCAAGTTTCCAGATGCCACGCTGGGTGCCCACCCCAGCATGGCAACCCTATGGATATAGCCGACGGGGTGCCCAATCCCCGCTGGCTTCACTGTCCCCCAATGCTATCGCCGACGGGGTGCCCAATCCCTGTCGGCTTCACCTCTCCCCACAAGGTGCCACGCTGGGAGCCCACCCCGTGTGGCAACAAATGCCATGGCCGACAGAGGTGCCTAATCCCCGCTGGCTCCACGCCCAGTTATTCTTCTGCCATGCTGGGAGCCCACCCCAGCATGGCAAATGTCCCACGTCATCTTTTTCTTTTTAACCTGTAAAGCAAAAACGGTCCCACGCAGTCTTCCTGCCCCCAACAACTCGCACCCACCCACTGTGCACCCTGCCTCCCATACCCCTCACCCCATATCGTACCTCCAGACCTCGGGCGTGATGATCTTCGTGGACCGGGAACATGTCTGCACTCTTCAAAGCCGACCGCGAACTGAGGAAAATGCCGTAAGCTGTATAATGGCATAAATAGGTTTTTTCAACTTTGTTGCATATCTCAGGCATCTTTTGAATTTTTGCACCAAATTTTCAACATGGGTTTTGGGACCCCTTCTCATGAATGCTCTCACTGTCATGTTAGAAATTGCCTGGCAAGATTTCGCAGTCACTGGCGCAAAATCACCTTTCAGGACTGATTAACGAAATGACACTGCCAGTGTTCATAAGGTGGGCTCTAGAAGCCTATTTTGAAAATTTGTGGAAACATCTTAAAATGACTGTTTTGATGAAAGGCATGGCGTAGTTCCCACGCATGCTCGTAAGTTCGCAAATTTTCAATATTTTCACCCAGATTTTCCAACATTGCCATTTTACCACACCTTCTTATGAGTAGTATAGCTGTCATTTTTCACATCTCACCTAAAATGTGTTTCCTACCATGTAGCGCAATAATGGCGAGCAGGTGTGCTAAATCAATGTACGGGACAAATTAAGAAAATCACAGTGACACTGTTCATGAGCAGAGGTCTTAGAATGGCTATGTTGAAAATTTGGTGAAAAATTCTAACAATGACCGTTTTATTTAGCTGCAAGTTTAGAGTTTCTACTACGCTTGTAAGTTCGCAAATTTTCCATATTTTCATCTAGATTTTCAACATTGCCATTTTTTAACACACCTTCTTATGAGTAGTATAGCTGTCATTTTCACATCTCACCTAAAACATGTTTCCGACCATGTAGCACACAGGTGGCGCAGTCGGTGTGCGAAATCAATGTACTGGACAAATTAAGAAAATCACAGTGACACAGTTCATGAGCACAGGTCTTAAAATGGCTATGTTGAAAATTTGGTGAAAAAATCCTAAAAATGACTGTTTTACAAGCGTCCGTTTCACAGTTCCTATGCATGCCCTTAAGTTTGCAAATTTAATATTTTCACTCCAGATTTTCAACATTGCCATTTTATTACACTTCCTTATGAACAGCACAACTGCCATTTTTCATATGTCATTTAAATGTGTTTCGACATGCAGCATAAATGGTGCTGTTGGTGTGCAAAGCAATGTTTGGGACAGATTAAGAAAATCACAGTTACACTGTTCATGAGCAGAGGTCTTAAAATGGCTATGTTGAAAATTTGGTGACAAAAGTCTATAAATGACTGTGTTACGAGTGAGCATTGCACAGTTTCCCCGCACCCTCGTAAGTTCATGACTTTGTAATATTTTAAGTCCAGATTTTTACCAGTGGCATTTTTCCACACTTCCTTATTTACAGTACAGCTGTCATTTTTCACAACATGGCCAAGTGTGTTTTCACACTTTCAGCGCAGAGATGCGTGGTCGCTGTGGGAAATCATTGTTTGGACAGATAAAGAAAACCACAGTGACACTGTTCATGATCGGAGGCACCAAAATGCCTGAGTTGACAATCTGCTGTAAAAAAAAATCCCCAACCTAATTATATTACGGGTGTGCGTGCACAGTTTCTATGTACGCTCGTGACTTCACCATTGTTTTAAATATTTTTACTGCAGATTTGCAACATTGCCATTTTTTACACCTCCCCATGAACAGTACAGCTGTCATTTTTTACATCCTGTTCAGAATGTTTTTGCACCTGTGGTGCTAAATGCCGTAGTCGCTGTGCATAAGCAGCTTTCCGCTAACAAACTGATATTCCCCTGTTCATGAGGTGGGGTCACAAAACCATGTTGAACATTTGGAGGAAAATACCAACTAATGCCTGAGGTATTAAGGTTTCCAACCATAACGCCCAACCCTGTAGAGAATGACAGGCATCAAGGGTGTGACTTGGGATTCTTGCCTGTAATGCTCATACCATTCTACACCCTGCAGTCAGTGAGAGGTATCGAGGTATGCCTTGGACTCTTCGGCCCCAACGTTCACCCCATTCTCCTATATCGCACCCATCTCACTGTATTTCCTAAAGGAATGGGGTGCGCATAAGGGCCAAAGACCCCAAGGAACACCGTGACACTTGTCAGTGTCTGCAGGGTGGGGTGTGGTGAAATGGCGTGGCCGATGTGCCTGACGACCCAAAGGCACACCCCAATGCCTGTCACTCTCTGCAGGGTGGTGGGGTTGACTTCAGTTCAATACTTCACTGCCATTCCTATTATGCAGCTTTGTAACTTCTACACTACCACTGCCAATGCCAGCAAGCAAACATTCGGCATTGACAAATGCTTGTTACACATTGAACCAGTCACATCTCTTCCATCGTTCTGCTTTATTTACTTATTCCCTTATTTTTCACTGTAATGAATAACCTGATCATATCGTTTTGATGCTTGTTGTTGAAGTAGCAGTTTGACAGTATGATTTTTTTCTCATGTCACTACATTGTTGATTTATTCTGTGACAGTCTGTATGGACTGTGAACTTATTGTTAGGTATACATTCATTTTTCATGTCTACTTCCTGTATCCTAACATATAGTGCCCACATTCCAAATCTGAATGTTTGTTGACCTTACAGTTGAATAACCCTAATTGCATCAAATAGCATAATTAAAATCATATTCATGTGCAAATTCCTGCTGAATCAAAATATATTTGTTTAAACCCATATGTTTATTTTTTTACTGTTCGCTGGTTGTGCCTTCAAATTCACTTAGTCCTATCATAACACACAGTACTGCTTGTGTCATATTGTAGTCACACGTACAATTTTTTTATAAAATCTGTTTAACTGTGGTATAATGCCTGGTCGCTGTGTTGTAGGTGGATGCAGCAACACCAATAAAAGTTATGTGAGTTTATACACATGGCCAAAGGATGAGGGTCTGCATAGGAAATGGGACTGGTTTGTTAGTTCAACCTGATGATTTTGGAATGGTGGCAATAATATCATGGTTATATGTGGAGAGCACTTTGTTTCTCTTGATGAATTTGTAGGATATAACCAGTGGAAATTAGGTTTTAAGCATAAGTTAGATTTAATACCAGGTGCTATTTCCAGTATTAGGCCAGCACGGAAAGAAAAGTGTGTGAAGTCAGTTTCTCCAGTGAAGAAAAGGAAAACTGTCACAAAGCTCAAGATAGTATCAGTATACTGTATTTCTGATTTTATGTGATTATTTTATTTTAAATCCAGTGTACTGATTGTTATATTCTTTTTTTTTTAGTATGAACCCATGAGGATCATAACTTCAGAGTAGTTTTCTGACCCCTGCACATGGAACCACAATGTGTGCCTCATGTATCGAGGGTTTACTGATTATTCACGTTGATGAGTATCATCACATTCTCTCCCGATGTCCTGGTAGTCACATGACAGATTTGTCAGTCTGTCGTCAGAACATGGATGTTACATGCTAGCCTGGTAACGGCCTAACTATGTACCTGGCAGTCTGGAGTCACCATGCAATGATGACCTACATGGTAACCAAGCAGTCCTGATGGACCATGCTAGATTGGTGAGGGCCTAGGACTGAACCGTGCAGCCTTGATGCACCATGCTAGACCTGTGATATCCTATGTAGGAACTGTGCAGTTTATAGGCACCATGCTATTTATTTATTTTATTTACTTCGTTTTTGTTAACCGGGTAGGTGCACTAGCCAGCAAGTGGCTATTTTCAGGCACAACCCGGGAGGTACAATTACAATACAAGTAGAACAGTGCAGGTTATACAGTACAAATACAGGTACATAGATACAAGCATACAGTTTTTATAAGTAACATCACTGAAGTCCTAGGTCATAACCAGGCAGTCTGGAGGGGCCATGCTGGACTGTTGTGGGCTTAGGTGGATACTGTACAGTCTGGATGTATTATGCTAGATTGGTGATGGTCTACTTAGGAACCAGGCAGATTGGATAGACCATGCTAGATCAGTAAGGGGCCTAGGTAGGAACTTGTTAGTCTTGACAAATCATGATAGACTGCTGAGAGAATATGTCAGAACAGGCCAGACTGGATTGATCATGCCATACAGATAAGGGACTAAGTAGGGACATGGCAGACTGGCTAGAAATTGCTAGAATGGAGAGGGCCTAAGTAGGAGCCATGCAGTCTGGGTAGAACAGGCTAGATTTTTAAAGGTGTAGTTTGGAACAGGGCAGTCTGTATGGACCATGATAGACTGCTGCTGGCCTAGTTGGGAACCAGACGACTGGATGGAGTATGCCAGACTGTTGCTGGCCTAGGAAGTAAATGGTTAGTTTCAATGAACCATGCTAGACTGTTGAGGGACTAGGTCACAACTGTGCAGGCTAGATGGATAATGCTATACAGGTGAGATTACAGGCATGAACATGACAGACTGGATAGACCATGCTGGATTGGGGAGTGCTCAGGTAGGAACCAGGTAGTCTGGGTAGACCATGCTAGATTTTTAAAGGTCTAGATAGGAATCAGGCAGTCTGTATGGATGGTAGACTGGTGATGGCCTACTTGTGAACCGTGCAGACAAGATGGACCATGCTGGACTGGTGCAGGCCTTTGTAGGAACCAAGCAGTCTGTATGGACCATACTAAACTGCTGCTGGCCTAGTTAGGAACCAGGCAGACAGGATGGACCATACTATACTGGTGTGGGCATAGGTAGTAAACGGTTAGTTTCGATGAGGCATACCAGACTGGTGAGGGACTCGGTCACAAATGTGCAGAGTAGATGGACAATGCTATACAGATGAGAGCACAGGTATGAACATGACAGACTAGATAGACCATGCTGGACTGGGAGTGCTCAGGTAGGAACCGGTAGTCTGGGTAGACCATGTTAGATTTTTAAAGGTCTAGATAGGAACCAGACGGTGTGTATGGGCCATGATGGACTGCTGCTGGCCTAGTTGGGAATCAGGCAGACTGGATGGAGTATGCCAGACTGCTGCTGGCCTAGGAAGGAAATGATTAGTTTTGATTAACCATGCTAGACTGTTGAGGGACTAGGTTACAACTGTGCAGACTAGATGGACAATGCTATACAGTTGAGAGTACAGGTATGAACATGACAGACTGGACAGATCATGCTGGACTGGGGAGTGCTCAGGTAGGAATCGAGTAGTTTGGGTAGACCATGCTAGATTTTTAAAGGTCTAGACAGGAACCAGTCTGTATGGACCATGATAGACTGCTGCTGGCCTAGTTGGGAACCAGGCAGACTGGATGGACAATACCAGACTGGTTTGGGCCTATGTAGGAACCAAGCAGTCTGTATGGACCATGTTAGACTGCTGCTAGCCTAGTTGGAAACCAGGCAGACAGGATGGACCATGCTGTACCTGTGAGGGCATAGGTAGTAACTGGCTAGCTTCAACAAACCATACTAGAGTGGTGAGGGACTAGGTCACAACTGAGCAGACCAGATAGACAATGCTATACAGATGAGAGAGATGAGAGTACAGGCATGAATATGACATACTGGATAGATCATGCTGGACTGGGGAGTGCTCAGGTGGGAACCAGGTAGTCTGAGGAGACCATGCTATATTTTTAAAGGTCTAGATAGGAGCCAGTCTGTGTGGACCATGGTAGACTGGTGACAGCCTACTTGTGAACCATGCAGACTAGCTGGACCATGCCAGGCAGGTGTGGGTCTATGTAGGAACCAAGCAGTCTGCGTGGACCATGCTAGATAGTTGAGAGCATATGTAGGAACACAGCAGACAGGACTGACCATGGTAGACTTATTTTTTTACTTATTGTTCATATTGCATTTCTTTCTAGCTCATGTTCCTGTTTCACTCTGTAGCTCACATGTTGTATTCTTACATTTTTTAAATTCATTGCTGTCCATACTATATTTTTTAGAAGTATATTAGATTTTTATCAAAGTGTGTATGTTGTCTAAGGTAATGTATTCACATTTATATTGGCTCATGTAAATGTTATTTCTGTTTACAGGATATTTCAGAAATCAGAAGGTCTCAGCAAGGTAAAGAAGCAGATTCATTATTTTATTCATCAATCAATGAATTAGATGTATCGCATGAGACAGAAATATATAAGGTTTAGTCAAATACCATGACTGAATCCACTTTCGATGTTGACGTCAGTGATAGGATTGATGCCACAGAATCTCTGTGTTCTTCCTTGTTATCTCAGAGTTTTTATGATTACTGTCATAACCCAGATGATCCATGCCCGGCTGTAAACAGGAAAACAGCTGGAACACAACAGAATAAGATTAGCAGGGGGATGCAGTGCAACATCCGTACTCCTCATCGTAGCCATGAAAAGTAATGATAGATCACAGTCAAAAAAATTGATGGCATAAAAGGACCCCTCAGGACATCAAGTCTGCCACTTTCCACCCGCTAACCTTGTGCACCCCCAGTACTCCCTTAAAACCCATTATGCCTGTCCCAATGTCATCTTGAAGAACACCACAGTCTCATACCTCAGCACCTCAATCAGAAAGCCATCCAAGGTGTCCACCACCCTCTCAGTGAAGAATTGCTCTCTCATGTTACCTCTAAATTACTGCCACCTGTAGTATTAGACTAAGCCTTTTTTCAGTGGTGCCCTCCTTCATGTGGAGTAGTCACACTGGATCAGATTTACATCCCAGTGTTCAAACACTTGAATTGTTGATATTATATCATATCTTAACAGTTTGTTTTTGTTGCTGTTAAATACATTTAATATTAACCTTTACTTTTATTAGTCAAATATTTCACAGTATTATAAACACTACACTTAATCCAGTATCATATTATTTTTGGTAGGAGTACAGGCCTCAGTACAAACTAATGAGACTGGAATGCAGTATAACCTGATAAATGCACCTGTGCTATGGATGGATGAGGACCCATAACCTGATGTCCAGCGAATGGACAGTGACACTAAGCAGTGTTATTCAAGTGGTGAAGAAGATGACATATCGCCACAGCTGTCGAGTATTCCAGATGCTGTTTCTGAGTATTTCCCAGATTCGGATGTTGACAGCGACTGCTCTGAGTGTGACAACGATGAGTGTTTTCCTCTATTTCCTTACTGTGGGTTTACTGAGTCAATTGATTGGTAAAAAACTAAAAATTTACAAGAAATATAAAATTCACCCATTTCAAGATAAATGGCAATGTTATAAAAATTGTGCTAATAAAGTAAAACAACAAATTAGGAAAGCTAAAGTGTACATGGAAAATAAATTAGCAACCGACATGTTAGATAATAAGAAAAAGTTTTATAATTATGTTGGTTCACTCAGAGGTTCTAAAGCATTGATAGGTCCATTACAAACAAACTCAGGAACTATAAATAATGAATTCCAAATGGCAGAAGAATTTAACAATTATTTTCGTACGATATTTTCTCCCAAGGAACAATTTAATAATTCAATCACAAATTCCAACTGTGTGACTGTTGAGCTTATTACAGTAGAAGAAATCCTTGAAGAATTACAGAAACTAAAAGTTACTTCATCAGCAGGACCCAATGGAATACACCCATGTTTTCTAAGGGAAACTGCCATTCACATCTCTGGCCCTTTGAGTAAATTATTTAATCTATCCTTGGAAGCAGGTGAAAGTGTGTCAGCATGAAAGGAAGCAGTGGTAATTCCTATTTTCAAAGCAGGTGTTAAATCTGTAATATCTAATTATCGGCCTGTAAGTTTAACTTCAATCAAAGGTAAAATCCTAGGAAGATTAATCTTGTGTAGATTTGAACAACATATGAATCATAATAATTTACATGATTTAACACAGCATGGATTTAGAAAAGGAAGGTCCTGTTTAACAAACCAATTAAACTTCTTTGAAAACGTTAGCGCAGCTTTGGATGTTGGATTTCCAGTGGATGTTGTATTTCTGGATTTAGCAAAAGCCTTTGATAGGGTGTCCCATAAAATACTGCTAGAATGCTTAGTTAAACTGAAATTTCCATACATCTTAATAAAATGGACAGATTCATGGCTATATAATCACAGACAATATACATCAGTAAAAGGATCTCTGTCCTCATTGGCAAAGGTGACAACCGGAGTGCCGCAGGGTTCTGTATTGGGCCCTGTATTATTTAACATTCTGATAGCATCAGTGCAGACAACTGATAACATCTGGATATCAAAATATGCAGACAATTGTAAGATTGGTTGCATTGTCAACTCCAGTGAGGCAGTTAGCACTCTCCAAAAAGAGTTAGAAGCTCTAGAACTTTGGGCAAAAAAGAATAAGATGAAATTTAACGAACAAAAGTGCAAATTAATGCATTTGGGTTATAATAATATGATAAATAGTTATTCATTAAACAATGTAAAACTTCAAGAAACAGAAAATGAAAAAGACCTTGGGATTAATATTGACAGTAAGCTCAACTTTGACAATAATACAACATTTAAAGTTAAGAAATGCCAAAGAATAATGGGTTGCATATGGAAAAATATTAAAAGCAGGCAACCTCAGGTTATCCTTCCACTTTACACCAGCTTGGTGAGATCTCACCTACAATACTGTGCTCCCTTCTGGGCACCTAATACAATTCATGGTAAGAAACAAATAGAAGGGGTTCAAAGAAAAATGACTAAAAGGATTGAGGGTATGGCAGATAAACCTTATGGAGAAAGATTGAAAATATTGGGCCTATATTCCATTCAGTATAGACAACTTCGTGGACACCTTTGTTTGCTCTACAAAGCCATAAGAGTACCCGACCTTACTGAAACTCTAGGAATAGAAAAAACTTCAGTATATCACAAACTAGATCTCTTAACTTTAAATTAAAAGGGGTAAATTGTAGAACAAAAAAAAAGACATCTATAGTTCTCTCGGAGAATAGTCAATTTATGGAACACATTGCCAGCCTCAATTGTAGAGAGCAAGTCAATGGACATGTTCAAGGGTCTGTTAGACAAATTTTTGGGTAACACCAAATTTGATTATATAGATAACTAATCCACCCTCGGGTGACAAGTTCAATAATAGGCTTTGCCTCCTGAGCTTGTAAGTAACTATGATCCTATGATAATTATGTTACATTGCAGTTAAGAACAACTATGTTTTGAATTGTAATTATATTTTCATCATAATGCAAATGTTCCTTGTACCATCAGATGAGAATATATAAATTACGTATACTTCACTGTCTATGTGACACGTAGTGTAATAATTCATTGAATTACAGTATTGTTTTACAGCATGGTGATGGGGTTGATGTTTTTAGGTATAACTCAGTGACTGGAAAAGGCAGAGGTTGGCATGCTGATCTATGTTTCTATCTGTCCTTGCTTGATGCAGTGGTGCCTTTTTGCAAAACATGCCATTATAATATTGCTTTGTCTATTTGTGGAAAATCAAGTTGATTGTGATGTCAGCTACTGACATGCAGTGTTAGTGCTACTCACAAAATGGGTTATTGTATGAAAGAGCACCAGAGGAGTACGGTGGTACCTCCCCGGGGGACTTAGAGCTGGGGGTCGGCCTGACTGGTCTGGAAGGGTGTCCCCCCAACCGGAGACGGGCGGCCAATGCTTCAGGCAGATAGGAGAAGTCACAGCACCACAAGCCCACACCAGAGAGAGAGGCCAGTAAAGGAGAGGTGAGTAAAAAGAGTTGGGAAAAAAAAAGAACGATTGTTGACAGCATTCCATTTTGTTATACCATTGATATGACATACTCAAGACAGGTTAACAACAGAGCGATGTCATAACAGTGGCATAACAAGGTTGTAATATGCTTGATTTCAGTTCATAATAAGTGATCCCCATACATTATAATCAATGTTCTGTTGAGTAATTCGGAAAAGTAAAGAAATGCAATCAGTGATTACATAATCTTGGTATCCAATACACTATTAAAATATGATGAATTGCACTGTAAACACTTCTTGAGATTGACATGACATGTGAAAACCTCTTGATCTCCATTCACAATTTTAACAAAGATGACATTGAGACCTCTCTAAGTGTTTACACTGTGGTTGCTCTACAAATTCCGTATACTATTTTCTGTTTTGAGATGGAAGTCAATTGAGGGTATGTCTAGATGCACAACCACTGCATAACTGTCCACATCACCTAAAACGTGTCACATTTTCTACTCGGCAAACAACTAGATTGATGATTGCTAGACTACATTACAATGAAAATGCAGGACATCAACAGGCAATAACTAAAACTGGAGAACCACAGTACAGCATCTGGCTTCCAAAATACAAGAAGGGTGGCTACACCATCAGGAAAACAGTGTCAAACCCTACCTATCGTGAGTTTGTCATTAATGCTACATGATTTATAACATTAATTGTTACAGATATTTATGATATTTACAGTATTGATGTGCCCCCCAAAAATACTTTATTCATTGCGAAAATGATTTAAATCAATAAATACTGTTGTTAGATGTGTCATGGTGTGTGTTATGCCTTGATTAACCAATGCCTCTTGTGGTTTGGTATGGATGCCACACGGTGAGTGAGTAAGTAAGTAAACCACTCCAGGCGTGTGTACAGCATAACCCACACCATGAAGTGTTATATTTAAGCATCTAACGAATGACAGAGAGTGTGTTTTGTGAGAGAACAGCCCACCTTGGGTGGGTTGAAGCAGGAGGCGTAGTTGAGGGCTTCCACTACCTGACAATAGTTGTTAGCCCACAATCACACACACCCTGCACTACATTATTGTGATTATGAAATGGGTCATTTTTAGTCAATTTTATGCATTTTCAAACATAATACTTTCATCTGGAGTGTTGTGGTTTCCTAATGGCCCAGCTGAAAGCTGCCCTCAGCCAATCAGAATTCAGCATTCTTTCTACCCATTTCATAATTAAGCAATATAACACATTATGGTGCATGTTATGCTTGGATTTACCCACGCTATTGCAGATCTTTGCGTTGTCTGAGAAAAAAGCATATATTTCCTTCTAGTCCCTCCACAATTTAAATAATAAAAATATTTAAAAATACAATACCTAATGGTGAACAGTGTGGTACCTTGCTAGTAAGCACCTTTTGTTCTTATTGAACTCCGTTTATTATTGCACTCTGTGTCATGGTGACTGGGGGTCGGGAATGAGCTTGGGTTATTGTGATGTCAGCATGGATAGGAAGGATATAGTGTCACAAGACAGCTCTCCTTAACTGGGAGGGGGGGTCATTGCAGTGCGATGCGTGCCTGACAACATTGTGTGTCTGGGTGTCAGCATATACACACCGTAATGTAAGGGAAAGGAAAACACACACACAGAACACAAGGTCAATCTCCATGATGAAAATAAGTCTAAGGGGAGTAGGGTGACAGGGCTGTGGGTGCGGAGGTTTTCCATCCAAAAAATTGCTGTTGCAAGAGGTAGGATGAGACAAGTGATTGACTAAAATGAAATACTAGTTTCAAAAATAAACATTGATTTTATGGTCTGATATTGTATCCCTTTTACCAACAGATTACACATCGGAAGTGATGCATCAGCTTGTTACTCAGTACAGGGCAGGGCCATCTGTGTTGTTATCATCGTTTAACAACATCAGGAACAGTACTCTTTTTACCTCTGAGCTCGGCTATACTTGCAAGACCAAGCAAGTCAGAGGCTCTGGAACATTTTGTTAGTCATTTTGTGATGACTAAAAAATAAATATAGTCTTGTGAGGAGAGAGTGTTATTTCGTACACTGCAGTGCATGACATACAATAACCTTCTGAATAAAATCAGCTTGGAGTTGTTATTCCAGTGAGGAATTAAGAAGAAATCCTTTCCTTTCCGCGACACAACTATATTCTACTGTGAACTGACACTGTTAAAATTCATATTTTTACTTGCAAACATTGAGAGCAAGCAAGTTAATTTGCATAATAACAAAATTGTGATAGTATGCTAAAATAAAGTTTTATTTTGAAATGCAATTAAAGTGAGGCAACAAAATATTGAAAAAAAGGTTTTATTCATAAATGTGTCTACAGAAAAACAGAGCAGACATCACATATATCAGTGCATATATGTAAGCATTATCGTATGTAAACTTCATCGTTAAAACCCTTCTTATGCAGTTATTGAGAAGTCCTGTTTGTTTTGATATGACTCACATTTATTAAACATAATCAAGCAATCAATCAATCAATCAAAATCTTTATTTATCCAGGTGGACACCGTTGAGCAAGCTCATTTGCAAGGTGGACCTGCATTTCATAAGTGATAAATGATACAACTAGTCATACATCAATACATAAAATGCAACAATACATGGTAATACGTAGGAAAAGAATAGCAATGAATTGAGTGAGGGGCGCATACATAACAAATGAAATTACACAAAGTTAGCTGCATTAAGGAAATACATATAGGTAGGAAGAAGGGGAACCAGAACAAGAATACAAAATAAATGGGAAATGCAACCCTATGATCCAGGAGGATCAGGTTAAATAAATAGTTATATACATAGCAGGATGGAAGGGTGGGCAGGGGAATGGGGAACAGGTGGGGTCTAGAGGTGTAGGAGTACTTGGGGGTGCACTTGGCAAAGGCGTTCATGCTCCAGAGGTTTTACGGCTTTACCGCGCCCCTACTGGACTTGAATCCGGCTTAGTGGACTCGGGCGTCGGCTTCAGGGGCACCACCACCCAGTAAACGCGCATTGTATGGCGGTCGGGTGTGGAGCCCTGGCAGGGTGTGGAGCCGTAGTTCATAGTCGGTGGAAGCAATGGCAAACCTCTTTAATTAGTTTTGCATATAAAGTTTTAAATGTTAAGACACTTACTGGGGATTTTAGTTTCAGTGATTTTTGTGTTTCATTCCAGAGAGTTGGCAGCGAGAAGCTTATGGTTGCTCTCCCAAGGCACGTATAGACCCTAGGTATCTTTAGGGAAATTATTGAGCAGCTCCTTAAGGCTTAGGTTCGAAGATTGCTTAGAGGCAAAAGGTCAGAGATGTAGTGTGGTAGTTTGGAGGTGATAGCTTTTAAGGTCCAAACTGTGGCATTTTTGTTTCGTCTGTATTGCAGGGAGGTCCACCCCACAGAAGTGTATAAGGAGCAGTGGTGGGTAGAGGAGGGGAGGCCGGTGATGAAGTGCAACGCTCTGTGGTATAAGATGTCCAGTTTGTCCAGGAGAGAAGTATTGTAGTGGCTATAGATCAAGTCGGCACAATCCAGCAAGGAGATGAAAGTGGTCTGAATGAACTGTTTTTTTGCTACAGGCGTCAGGAGGCAGTTTATCCAGTAGAAGAGCCCCAGCCTCTGCTTTAGCTTTTTTGCCATGTCCTCCAGGTGTTCCCCAAAGGAAAGTCTGTGGTCTAGCCAAATTCCCAGTATTTAAATTTGGGGACGAACTCCAAATTTTGCCCCAGTAAGGTGGTGATGGGGGTAAAGTGCCAATAGATGGGTAAGGCAGAGTGTTGCCGGGGGAAAGGATAATTTCCTTGGTTTTTTTAGCATTCAGAAGTAGCTTTTTATTAAGTAGCTGGTATTGAAGGATGTCAAAGTCTTGTTGCAGATCTGTGTGGGCAGTTTCTGGGGTTGACCAGCTTAGGTATAGAACTGTGTTACCCGCGAACAGGTGGATACTAGCTTTTTTTTATGCCAAGGTCTATGCTGTTGATGTATATGGTGAAGAGTATTGGGCCCAGAATGGAGCCTTTGGGGACACCTCTTACTAACGGTTTAGAGAGTGATAGCTCTTGGCAGAAGACACCAGGAGAAAGGACTGTTGTGTGACTGGACTTCTCTGCTGGGACTAAAGTAGAAGAACTTTTGTACTTGGACCTTTAATTTAGGGTAAAAAAAAACTAACATACAAAACAAACAAAAAAAGTGTGTGTGTGTCTGTCTGGGTTAACTGAACTGAATGGGTATCTGAACAGTTATAGGTGTAAATATCAGGTGATTGAAAGGACTTAACTGCTGTGAGGTTTAAATTACTGGTAGAAAGATCTAGTAAGTAGGGGAAGTGGCTTAGCTAGAATGAAGCTACATTTAAAGACTGCCTTAGAAAGATTCTGCTAATATCTTGGCAGAAGACACCAGGAGAAAGGACTGCTGTGTGACTGGACTTCTCTGCTGGGACTATATTGCCCTCCTTCCCACCCAAAGCTAGTTCTATTTTTATAGGCACAGGATTTGACTGACAACAGGAACTTCCTGTTTGGGAGCAGGAAGTGAGTGATCACAGAACCACCAAAGACCCACCATCCTAGAAGGGCAGGAGTTGCCTCCCGCCCCTCTAGCTGCTGGAGGTCTGCCTCTGAGCAAGTAAGTGGTCCACTGAGAAATATAGGATATTCTTGTCTCAGAACAGGACAATCAGGAGCTTAAAGGGCACACAGGCAGAAAGTAAGGAGAGAGAGAGAGAGAAAAACAGAGGAAAGGAGGATTGAAAACAGTTAAGGGGCCAGAAATAAGACATGATTGGAGTGGTGCAGTGCAGTGGCTGTGGAGCAGCAGTCTTCGGGAGACGTTCTGGAGGATGCAGTGTTGTCCCATCTGCAGGCACTTCTCTGGGCTGAGGAGGAGGTTGCTCATCTCCAGGCTGAGTTGACCAGGATTGTGGGACCTCCTCTTCCATCCAGGGACCACCAGTGCCACTGCCGTTGCCTCAGAGGTTGCCAAGAAAGAGGAGTGGTTGGACCACAGTGGGCTCAGGGAGGGGAGGTGGTGGAACAGAGTGCATCCCTCCAGTTGTACCTCCACAACCCTATGCCATCCTGGCAAAGTGTGGTTCCTCTCATGGAGGCACCCGCAGTGGAGACCAAGGAGGATGTTGGGAACCTCACAAAGGAGACCCACAGGAGGGTGGCAGGGGACCCTGCACGGGAAGGAAACAACTCCTGGTGGGGGACTCCATTGTTAGGAAGGTAGAACTGGGGGAGGAAGGGGAGAGGGAGGTAAGGTGCCTGCCTGGCGCCATGGCTTGGAGGGACAGGGAGCGAATCCTCAGGATTGCCGGAGCAGCTGCACAGGGGAGGGAGCTGGATGTCATTGTCCACCTAGGGGCAAATGACCTGGCTAAGAAAGGGATTAGAGAAGTACAGGAAGAGTTTGTGGAATTGGAGAGGGCCTTGGTCAAGTAGCATGCACGGTAACCTTCTCGGAGGTGCTGCCCATCTGATGGCATAGGAGAGGTTAGGGTGTTCCACACCATGGGATTCAATCAGTGGTTGAAAAACTGGTGTGGAGCTCAGGATTTGCTTCATTGGGGACTGGGGTCCACCTGGAGTGATGCAAGCCTATACTGGCATGATGGGCTGCATCTGTCCAAGAGGGAACCAGGATCCTAGGTGATAGGTTTAAGCTTCATTGGAAGCTTTTAAACTAGCCAAGGGGGAGGCACTGGAAAGGAGCAGGGAACCTAGCCCCCAAATAATCATGGTAGTAAGTGCGCAAACACCAACATAGAGGTGTCGATAGGGGAGGGCAGGGGTAAATGGAGAAAGTGACAAAGGCAAGAAGGACAGAGATGGGGCAAAGGGAGTAAGGCCATCAGGAAATGGAGGGTAATGAGTACCAATGCCCGTAGTCTGGGCAACAAGCTCCCTGAGCTGGTGGCCTTGATGGAAGAGGATGCCTGGATATCGTAGCAGTCACAGAAACATGGTACACAGAGAACCATGACTGGGATGTTAACATACCAGGGCACATAACCTACAGGAGAGACAGGCAGGGAGAAGAGGGGAGGAGTAGCTCTCTATGTAAAGGAAGGGATAAAAGCAACTGAACAAAAGAGTAAACAGGGAGGAGAGGAGGCACTGTGGGTCACCTTGGAGACTGGAAAGGGCACCAAAATCCGCACAGGGGTTGTGTACAGACCCCCATGTCAGGGGGAGGGAATGGACAAGGATATGATAGAAGGCATTCTTAGAATGGCAGAGAAAGGAGATACTATTGATGGGAGACCTGAATATGCCAGATGTTAACTGGAGCACTTGCTGCAGCCACATCCAAGAGCAGGGCCATTCTTGATGCCCTACAGGTGGCAGGCATTAGACAGCTAGTTTCAGAACCCACTCGTGAGGGAGCAATCTTAGACCTCGTACTCTCAAACGGGGGCAGTGAGAGGATCTCAGATCTAGAAGTGGGTTGCCATCTGGGGACAAGTGACCATCAAACAGTGTGGTTCATGTTAAACTCAGCTACAGAGTCAAGCCATACAAAAGTGTGGATACTGGACTTTAGGAGAGCTGACTTTGGCAAGATGAGAGAGTGCCTCAGAAAAGCACTAGCAAACAGGCTAGAAGGAGGGGTGGAGCAACAATGGGGAATCATTAAAACTGCCATCACAGAGGCAACAAGCCCTTGTGTGAAGCAAATAAACAAATCAAAATGAAAGAAAAAGCCACTATGGTTCTCAAAAGAGGTGGCTGTGAAAGTCAGGAAGAAAAAGATAGCATTCCAGAAGTATAAGGAAACACAGAAGGATCAGGACAGAGAGCTGTACCAGTTAAGGCAGAAGGAAGCAGGAGGAAGTCAGAATAGCAAAGGCCCAAACTGAGGAAAAGATAGCCAACTCAGTTAAGAAGTGGGATAAAACCTTTATTGGTACATCAGCGGGTGAGAAGGACAAAGGGAGGGATAGTGAGGCTGAATAGAATGAACGGTGGGTGGGCAGAGGGGACAGTGAAAAGCAGGGATACTGAACGAATTTTCTGCTCAGTATTCACAAGAGGAGGGAAGTGCCTAATCCAATTAACAGAAGCACTTTGATAGGGGGGTCGATCCCAGTCCTTTCACAGAAGAAAGGGTTCTGCAAGAACTTCTAAAACTGAAGGTGGACAAAGCAATGGGTCCTGATGGAATTCACCCCAGAATTCTAAAAGAATTAAGGGAGGAACTAGTGAAACCACTGGCTACTCTTTTTAATAAATCATGGGAGGATGGTGTGGTACCCGAGGACTGGAGGAAGGCGGATGTGATTCCCCTTCACAAAAGTGGGACCAAGACAGAGGCAGGAAACTACAGACCTGTCAGTCTGACCTCTGTGGTAGGGAAAGTGATGGAGTCACTTCTGAAGGAAAGAATAGTTGAGTACCTAGAGGCCAGTGGAGCACAGGACCCAAGGCAGCATGGATTCACAGCGGGAAGGTCATGTCAGACGAATCTGATAGATTTCTTTGACTGGGTGACCAAAGTAGTAGACCAGGAGGGGCTGTGGACATGGCCTACCTAGACTTTAGCAAGGCATTTGACACAGTCTCACACAAAGATTAATAGTCAAATTAACCAGCCTGGGAGTGGGTCCCAGGGTGGTAGCCTAGGTAAAACATTGGCTGGACAACAGGACAAGAAGGTAATTATAAATGGAGTCCACTCGAAGAAAGGAGAGGTTACTAGTGGGGTACCGGAGGTTCAGTATTGGGTCCAGTCCTTTTAATGTCTTCATCAGTGACATTGCAGAGGGACTGGAAGGAAAAGTATGCCTTTTGCAGATGACACAAAGATCTGCAACAGGGTTGATACAAAGGAGGCGTGGAAAGGATGAAAAGGGACTTGCAAGGTTGGAGGAATGGTCAGAAGTATGGCAGCTAGGATTCAATGCAAAGAAGTGCGAAATAATGCACCTGGGAAACAAGAACCCAGGGGAAGAATACACAATGGGTGGGGAGGTAGTAACATCAACAAAAAAGGAAAGGGACCTGGGGGTAATCATATCAGATGACCTTAAGGTTAGCAAGCAATGTGAGAAGGCAGTACGGAGGGCTGGGGGTATACTGGGATGTATAGGGAGAGGCATCAGCAGCAGAAAACAAGAAGTTGTTATCCCTCTGTGCAGATCGTTGGTGAGACCCCATCTGGAATACTGTGTCCAGTTCTGGAGACCCCATCTCTGTAAGGACATAGACAGGATAGAAGTAGTCCAGAGGAGGGCAACTAAAATGGTGCAGGGTCTGCAAGAGAAGCCGTATGAGGAGAGACTAAGGAGCTTAATATGTATACCCTTGAGGAAAGAAGGGAGAGGGGGGGACATGATAGAAACTTTAAGTACCTCAGTGGAATCAACAAAGTCCAAGAGGGTAGCATCTTTCAGAAAAAGAGACTTGCAAAACAAGGGACACAATTTAAAGATAGAAGGAGGGCAGTTCAGGGCAATGAGGAAGTATTATTTCACAGAGAGGGTAGTGGATGCATGGAACAGCCTTCCTGAGGAGGTTGTGGGGTCTAAAACTGTGGGAGAATTCAAGAATGCATGGGACAGATATAAGGCAATTCTTGTGTGGGGTAGGAAGAAATAGGCTGTTGCTTAACTAGGATCTACGGCCTATCCTGTAGATAGGGAAATGGGCAGACTAGATGGGCCAAGCGGTCCTTATCTGCCGTCAAAGTCTATGTTTCTATGTTTCCCCATCTGCTTTAACCTGTTGGAGTCCGTTCGTAAGGTAGTCCTGGAACCATCCAAGGGAAATAGCGTCTAGACCTCGGGCTTTTAAAGAGGATAAGAGTAGGGAGTGATCGACTGTGTCGAAGGCCTTGCTTAGGTCAAGGAATACAGCGCAAACACATTTTTTATTATCAATGTCGCTTTGCCAATCATTTGTTACCTTGGCCAACGCCGTAACTGTACTGTGTTTTGACCGGAAGCCTGACTGTAACGGATTTAGGAAGTTTGAGTTTTCCAGGAAGGCTCAAAGCTGTGCATTCACTATTTTTTCCAACAGTTTAGATAGTATAGGGAGTAATGAAATTGGCCTGTAATTGTTTAAATCACAGGGATCCCCAAATTTAAATAACGGGATAATGTGGGCAGTTTTCCATACGGTAGGTAGAGACCCCTGGGATAGTGATAAGTTGAACAAATGCGTAATGGGCACTGCCAGTACATGCCAAGCCACTTTTAAGAAGCAGGGGTCTAACGAGTCCCTGCGCTTTTCTTGGTATCCAAGTGAAGAAGTAACTCTTTGACTTCTTTCAGAGAAGCAGGTGAGAAGAAGGTAGCTTTTGATGAATTTGGTTCAGGTGGTGGTGCAGGCATCTGAGAGCGCAGATTGCAGGCAAGTGAGTTATCGAAAGCTAGTCCAGCTGAGGCGAGGTGGTCATTAATTGCTTGCAAGATTTCCTTTTTGTCTCTGAGAAGGACATTGTTAGAGGAGATTTTAGAGGGGAGTGCACTTCCTGACGTGTGACCAGAGAGGTCTTTTATTGTGGACCAGAATTTGGTTGGGCAAGTTGAAGCGGCATCTAGCTCTGCACGGTAGAAGTTGGACTTGGCCTCTGATTAACCTTGTGCAAGAGTTCCTGGCAGCTCTGAAAAGACACCAGTCTTTGGCAAGTTGTGATTTACGAGTGGTTTTCCACAGTTTGTCCCTTTTTAGCAATGCAGCTTTAAGTTTTGGGGTAAACCAGTGATGGGTTCTGGGCTGTAAATGAGTTTTGACCAGTGGAGCATGGGTGTTGAGGGCATGTGTTAATATTTCTTGGAATATGATATATGCATTGTTCACTTGTTTGGCGAGGTAGAAACTCTGCCAGAGTGGGGAGTCCTTAAGATCATTGGCATAGGCATGTGGGTCGAAGTTTCGCTTTGATCTCTTAGTGGAGAATTTCGAAGTAGTTTTGGGCATGTGATTTGTTCTCACTCCAGCAATAAAACAGTGGTCACTGACGTCGGCATGGAAGATACCAGCATGTGAGTAGAGCTGTGGTTTGTTTACTAGTAGGACATCTAGTGGGGTACTATTTGCTGGGTTTTCATATTAATGCGTGTTGGTTCATTAACACGCTGTGAGAGTCCATGGGAGTCACAGAGGGATTTGAGAGGTAGTGAGGCGCTGGATAGCCAGTCATAATTAAGGTCTCCCAGTATTACAGTTTCTAGATTGCTGGAGTCCAGCATGGAAGATAGGTAGGTCAGGAGCTGGGGTCCAGCTGAAGATGGCCTGTAGCAGCCGATGATTTGAATGGCTGACACGGGTAATTTCAATTTTTAGGGATAAGCATTCGTAAGCCCTAGCGTACGAGGAGGAATCGAGTATAGAGACTGAGAATTTGTCCTTGATGTAGATGACGACTCCGCCGCCCCTGGTTTGTCTGTCGGTTCTGAATAGTAGGTAGTTAGGAATTCCAGTCTCCATGTCAGGTGTGGCTGGCCATAGCCAGGACTCGGAAATAACAAGCACGTCAGGATCAGTGTGGGTGATCCAAGCCTGGATGGAGGAGAATTTTTTTAGAAGGCTGCATGCATTAACATGCATGAAACTAATTCTTTTTATTTTGGAGAGTTCTGCTGGTGTGGTGATGTCGATCATGGGTCAAGGATTGAGCTCTACGTTGCCTGAACATAGTAATAGCAGAAGCACAAGTTTTCTTAGGACCGCAAGGGAAGACTTGAAAGTTTTTGACCTTTTCCGGGTAGATGTAGTATCCAGGTAGGTTTGCATGGGCATATTATTAGTCTTGTGTTGACCTAGCATCACGTGGCATAGAACCCTTGCTGTGAGGTACCACAATGTATTATTACTATGGGAGGGTAGCTGGTACCTTTCGGCTATAGCTTGGCTGCTTGATGCACACCTGATATGCCACCCGATTTGGTGGGGGTGTAAGGGTACAGAGGTGTTGCAGGAGCTGAGTATGTACCTGATGTGTGTACATTGTATGGATTCAGGACTGGTTTCCTCACTAGAGTAGGTCCAGTCTAGTGAATTCCCTAGTATAGGCAGAATACACAGAACAATAAGGAACTGGAAGCATAATGTCATGGTGATTAGTGTAGGTAGGCAGGTAGCACTCCTAGAGAAGGAGGAGGACTCCTTGGGTTGGTTTAGATAGCTAGTCTAAGGCAGTGTACCTTGTCTTGACAGGGTATATTAAATAATAGATCAATAGGAATGGGCAAAAATAAAGAAAGAGTAGACAGTAGGGAGCCAATAGCAATAAGGGGCGGAGCAAGACAGTCTATATAGAAATGTCGGGGGAGATGGCGGGTGGGCAAAAATTTGTGGCTTTCTGTACCTCTCAGCGAGCTGTATTTGGCCTTGTGGTCTAGGGCATCGGCTTCTGCAGTGCTGACCACCCGGTGGCTGCGGTTCGAGTGGCGGAAGAGCTGGGAGCCCTAGGAGGGTCTCCGCTGAAGAGGGAATGAGAGAGGAGCCAAATTAGTACTGGAGGAGGACAAAGGGTCTCACAAGCCAGTGACAAAAAAAATTTACACTTGAATAGGGGCGATTTCCTTGGCGCCTGGGAGTCTGGCTGCAGTACCAAGTCCAGGAAAGGGCTGTAATCACTCTAACATTTAGTTAACTTTAGCAAGGTAAAAACAGCTTTTTCAATGAAGATTTAACAATTTCTAAGCAGTTAGGCAATAAAACATTCTAGGGAGATAGATTTCAGTCTGTTTTGCTAGTAAAGTTGTGCCTTTGCGCTCTGCTAGATAGTAAAGAATGGGTGAAGCAAAAGGGACCAACCGGAGTGAGCATGGCAAAAGGCTCTCATGCTCTGATTGGTTTGCGGCTTTGCCATACCTCTCAGCGAGCTGTATCTGGCCTTGTGGTCTCGGGCGTCAGCTTCTGAGTCCTAGGTGGGTCTCGGCTCTCAGCGAGCTGTATCTGGCCTTGTGGTCTCGGACATCAGCTTCTGCAGCGCGGACCGCCCTGTGGCCGCGGTTTGAGCGGCGGAAGAGCTGGGAGCCCTAGAATGTGATTCATCAAATAGTATGTAGTGTTACACATTACAAATTGTAACAAAAGCACAACAGTTGGATCTGAGTTAACAATATGATTAAAAATAATGGTTGAGACAGTACAGTCTGTCATTGATAAGAATTCACAATTAAGGTGAAACATCCACCTCCTGACGGGCCCCACCTCCCTGTGAAGTGTGGCCTGAATAACAGTTTAATAAACACACATTTTTGTTTTACTTACTGTGCTGTTTTTATTTTTAAATTTGATCTGGTTGATCTGATGCCCTCCTTTCTCGTATTTTAGAATTCTGAGCCCACCCCGGTGTGCCCAAAAGCACCCGTGTTTGTTCACGTGATGACGTGTTCTGCGGGGAGCAGCCGGGGCTTGTTCCCAGGCTTACAGTATTATGGAAGGTACAAACAGCTCCAGTTTGGAGCCTAAGACTGTCCATGGTATACTGAGACCACATACCAACTGACAGGCTCCATGCCAGTCTGTACCTGGTCTCGGTTTAGCACGGACACATGTATACTCTAAACAGGAGCTGTTTGAAGATACAGCAATATAGTAATCAGTATTGCCATATCTTCAAACCACACTGAATTGGTGTCTACATGTGTCTGTGTTACACCAAGATCAGGTACCGACTGTCAGCGTACCTGTCAGTCTGCACATGGTCTCAGTATACAACTGACACTTGTAGCTCCAAACTGGAGCTGTTTGTACCTTTCATAATACTGTTAACCTAGAGAAGAGCCCCAGCTGCTCCATGCAGAACATGTCATCACTGGGAGAGCCATGGGTGCTTGTGGACACGCTGCGGAGGGCTCAGAATTCTAAAATACTGGAGAGGAGGGCACCAGATAAACCAGATCGAATTTAAAAATAAAAGTAGTGCAGTAAGTAAAACAAAAATGCAATTTATGAAACTGTTAATCAGGCCACGCTTCACACAGATGTGGGGCCCGTCAGGAGGTGGACGTCTACCATTAATTAATACAGATACTTTCAAACGCAACTCATCACCATGGAGCTGAAATACAACTCAAACAACAATTTTTTGTTGGTAAAGAATGGACAAATTAATATTTATAACAAACCAGACAATCACGGCACACAACACAGTATGACAGTACAGTTGAATACTCACTTTGATGAATGCAGTTTGATTTTTATTTCCATCCCCGGAGAACAACCATCAGAAACATGGGTTAGTGACATACAACGTTAGAAGCTGTTCGTTATGGGTCTGCAACACCTAGTAGTGTTGGCTGTTCTACAGTGATGGAAATAAAAATCAAACTTTATTCATCAAGGTGAGTCTTCAGCTGTACTTTCAGATTGTGTGTTGTGCCATGAATGTTTACTTATAGTGTTTTGTAGTCATAAGATTAGCCTGTTCCTTGCTGCAGCTCTGTTTAGTCAATAATTTTTGTATTGGTCTAAAGGAAAGGCTGCTGTATACATTTATGATAACATTGTTTGTTATTATAACTCCAGATTACATAATATGGTTTGAAGAGTTTCTGTACTTCCTTTAAAATACCTGTACTTAATTTGAACTTTAATATATATAATTTTCAGTAACATTCAGGTACATGATAAAGAACCTTACACATTTGAAAATGAAAACAGTTAATTGTAACTAGCGAGCATTTAACATAATACTTTGCTGTTAACAATTAACATTTGTATAAACTGAATACATATGAAATTGCTACTTAAAGATCAGGTTTTCACTTAAAAGACATCCATTTCCCCTTCACCAATTCTGTAGCTTACACTCCGGTTTAAAGTTCCCTATATATTCATCATTTGTTTTGTTTTTGTTTTTTTTATCACAGTACTGTTTTTCCACCGCCACGGACCTGGCAGGGGCTACGACCCTTGGAGGGGGTATGTCCTCCGGCCCCAACGGGGCCATCATGGGTCCTGCTGGGTCCTGGTATTTTCCTTAATTTTTCTCCCCTTGTGCCCACACACTGTGCGATTGGGGCAGCAGCTGTCTCCACCTCTGTGGAGGCAGCCAAGCTCCCTTGGCACGGGCGAGCCCCTCTAGCTGTGCTGCCACTCACAGCACAAACCCCCCACCCCGAGGAAGTAGAGCTGTGATGCTCAATCCTTACTTCCCCTGCTGGCTCCTGAACAACCTGAAATCCATTCCTGAACCCGGCTCGCCGGCGTGGTGCGAGGTGTGGCATCCAGCGCCTCAACCCTTAGCACCACCAGGCTGGACTATCATTTGTTGAATATTTTTCTCATATAAATACTCATAAAAAACCAGCAGGGAGACCTGCATCCAAAACACCCATACTTCTTTACTAGTATGCATGCACCCACACTAGCACATTATGTTATCTCAGTCCTACAATATTGCGGTTGCGCACCTCATAGGCTATTATGGGGCCGGTTTGTTATGTGCCACTTTTGAGAAAAGAATGCCACCATTGAACTAACAAGGTACTTTTTTAGCCTATGAGGCCGCCTGCCATTCTAGAGTTGAGATCACATATGATAACTAGCGTCGAAGGCGTGCTACTAAGGAAGTATGGGTGATCTTCCTGTCAATCTTCACCATTCATTACTTCCTGCGTAAGCTGGAGGCGCGACCCGCCACAGGAGGCTTTTTTTTTTTTTAAAGTTTGCCTAGCGCACCGCCTCGAGTGATGTCATGCGTCATGCGCGGGGTGGCCGTTAGTAGTGACCGACTCCTCCTCCAACTCAGTTCTGTTTCTCCCGCCGTCGAGGCAGCACCTGTCCATCGCGAGCGATTCAGTGTTTTTCTGTACTGCGTAGTGTACCGACTCCGTTTTCCGTCGCACTCGACGCCAATACAGTAAGACTGTTCTTTTTTCTATCTTTCGGCGCCGGGTGTGTTTCTTACTGTGTTTTAGTCTCGTTGGTTTCGCGTTATGTCCGGTTCTGGAGCTAAGCACTTTTCGAAGACGGGCCGCGCCCCTATGCGTCGGTGCTCCTGTGGCCGGCATTTCTCCGTCTCAGACCGGCATGACATTTGCCTTCGTTGCCTGGGACCCAACCATAATATGGATTCGTGCAACGCCTGTTTCTCGATGGACCGTCGCGTCCTCGAAGTCCGCGCTCAAGCTCGCAAGCCCCGCCGACTCGGGGTCAGGCCACTCGCGGGAATCTCGGGCAAGATCTTTAGGCACTTCCCGGTCCCTCCGGGCCTACACGGTCCGAGGAGGAGGGCGTCTCGTCCTATCTTGCCGAGGAGGCCCTTCTGTGGTGTTGGGGCGTCGTAGCCCCTCCCGGGGCCGCGATGCTGACACCGCCTCGGCAGTCATCTCTTCGGAGGTGCAGGCTCCCCCCGTGTCGAGGCCCTTGGCTTTTGGGCCCGGCTCGGTGGACCTTGGCCGCCGCCTCGCGGTGCGTTTCAGATCCGGTGCCATTAGCGGTGCGGTGATCGACGGCGCTGTTCAGCGCTATTTTGGGCCTCGGCGCCCGTTCGTGGCGCCCGGTGGACATGGCGGCACCGTCGGCGGTGCCGCCTCGCCCCCGACTACCGCCGGGCGCGCGTGGCCTTCTCCTTTCCCAGGCGGTGCGGGCCTGCGGAGCCGCTGGGGTATGGGATAGGCCTATCTGCTGCCGGCATGGGGGGGCAAGTGGCATCTCCCTTGGTACTGGGGCCGTTCGCGGCCCCGTGGCCTCGGGGACCCCTGGGGTGGCCAGCATTGAGGTCCTGCTGGTCTCGTCCTCCTCGGCGGACAATGACTCAGATGTGGACCCATCCTGGCACCCCCATTCTTCGGGATCTGGGTCCTCGGTGGCTAGGGGTGCCAGGCGGCGCAGCGGGCACCTCCCTCTGTCCCCCTTACCGTCGTCTCCTGAGGGTTCCTCGGCTGGGGGTGGCCGAGAGTCCCGGGGGGCAGACGTGGGGGTGACGGAGGGGGAGGCTCCCCTCTCTGGAGGCCCGGTGACAGCTACCCCCCGGGGTGCTGTTGCCCCCTCTAGGGACAGGGGGATGCTGCAGTCGAGGAAGAGGGCCCTCTCAGAATCTGAGGGGTTGAGGGGCAGGCGGCCTGCTGCCCGGCCTTCTTTGGCCACCTCAGGGGGCGTGGCCAGGAGCCGTAGTGCAGAGCCCCGTCCCTCCCCCCAGGGTTCTAGGGTGTCCTCCCGCAGCGTTTGTGCGGACTGCCCTTCTGGATCCATGCAGTCCCGGCGTCGTCACAGGGGAGTTTCTCCCCCAGGGCTCTTCCAGGCTCCGCTTCCCCAGAGTTCCGTTCTGCGGCCTGGCCTGATATCCGGGATCCCTCCTACTAGGGCTCCTTTTCCCGGATTCCAGAGCCCTCGCAGAGAGCAGTTGCCTCCTCGGAGGTGCCCCTCTCCCATCTCTCTGCCTTCACCACCCCCGCTCCCGGGCCATGTCGGTCCTACGGGTCCGTTATCCTGGGAGCAGTTCAGAGTTTCTGCGGCGGCCTTCCCCTCATATGTTAGATACATGCATGAGCGGGTCTTTCGACTCTCCCCACCGCCGCAGGAATCATCTGGGCATTCCAGCTCCCCATCATCCTCGTCTCCCTCCTCTGAGGGAGAGGAACCCCCTGCTCATCTGTCCTCCGATGCTGATTCCACGGAATATCAGCGTTTCCTCTCGAGGATGGTGAGGGATCTCCAGATTTCCTATGTTCGGAGAGACAATACCGAACGGGAGACGCGTGAATTCCTTGGTGAATTCAGTGCCCAGCATTTGGTGGTACCTTCCTGGCCTATCCCCTTCCAGGAGGCGTCTATCCGGTCCTGGCAGTTCCCTGCCGCTTCTTCCCCAGCCCCGGCGGACTGCCAGCATAGGTATTGTGCCCCCTCTGAGTCTCTAGGTTCCCTTCCCAACCCGCCCTCGGGTTTGGTGTACCTGGATACTCCTTCTGGGCGCCGTTGCCTGGCGCACGACCGCCCACCGGATCCGGACTCTCTCCAGTTCGACCGTTGGGGGCGAAGAGTGTTCTCTTCTTCTCGTGCGAGTGCATGTATTGCATCACATCAGGCTCACCATGCTGCCTACAACCGGCATTTGTGGTCGATGATGTCCCAGCTGCTGGCATCAATGCCTGACATGGAGCAAACCAGACAAGCCGTTGCCCTCTCCGCGGTAGGCCTGGAGCTGGCAAGACACCAAGCAAGGGCATCTTATGATGCCAATGAGGTGGCTTCCAGGCTTGCGGGACAGCGATCTGCATCAGGCGGACGGCATGGCTTCGATCTTTCCAGGTTGTCACCCTGGCCCGGTGGGGTGATTCGCTCCGCCTTCAGGGGACCCATCTTTCTCTTCCAGAGCTAGGAGACTTTACAGGGCTCCTCCATCTCCTCGTCCCCGGGAGGCACCTCCTAGCTCTTCTCCCACTTCGGCTTTCTGAATAAGCCAGGGTCTTCTCCTTCTGTTTCTCACCAGCAGAAGGCTGGGGGTCTTGTTGCCTCAGGGTATGGCCTCTTCCCCCCCCAGAGGAAGAGGAGCTTGATACTCACCCAGGAAGTAATGAATGGTGAAGATTGACAAGGGAAGATATGAAAATTACGTACCTACCGTAATTCTTGATCTTCTCTTGTATCTTCACCATTCATTACTTACACCCGCCCACCATCCCCTCAGTGGCCTCTTCCTGTGGCTTCTCCACCTCCCGTCTCCTTCTCTCTGCAAAAAAAAAAAAAAAAACTTAAAATGTAGGAAAATTGCTTAATTTTTCCAAAAAAAAAAAAAATCTTTCTTGGGGTTCTAATTTCCCAGAAAAATTACTTACTCTAAGATTCATGGGCCATCTCATGGATTGCATTGGCGATCAGACTGCACAACTATCTCTTGCCATTCTTCTGGTGAGATACCTCTGGGGTTTTGGCCTGGCTCAGGCTATTCAGTTTTGATCCTGCAATCCCGTGTTCCAGATATTTGCCCTGAAATCAAAATCCCCCCCCCTCTATTCTTGCCTTGCAGAGCAGAGGAACGGGCATGTCTGTTCCTTTTTTCTTTTTTGCTAAATAAAAAAAAAAAAAAAAGGGAAAAAAAAATGCTGAGGGAACTCTCTTCGACTGCTATAGGCATCTTGGTATTGGGGTCATGCAACTAGCCTGCAAAATTTTTATCTGTAAAAAAAAAAAAAGGAAAACAAACAAGAGGGGAAATGAGAGGGTAGGCTACCCTTCTCGCTAGTTTGTATATTGGTTTCTCCTTTTAAGTGTCCTCCTGGACAATTTTTTACAGAAGAGCAGTGCTGACCATATCCAATCCCAGCCAGCCTAAGCCTTTGGCCTGCCTTGGTCAGTCTGTCTGAGTCCCATTCCTATGCTTAAAATGCCTGAAAGGCTTACATTTTCCTTTCTAAATCCCAGAGCAGCACTCTCCTGCTGCCTGGGGTTCATTCTCCCTCCTCGGGTGTCCTCAAATTCTAGGCCTTTCGTGGGCCAGGAACCCGAGGGGTATCAACAACAATGGCATGTTGAGGATAAGGACTATGCCCTCCTGAGTCTGTCTAGCGGGTTTGGTGAACCTTCTTTCAGCTCTATCTCCGGGATTCTTGCTTCCCTGTTAGTCGAGCCTTCAGCTGTAAGCTAACTATGCTCGTTGGGCATTCTGGTCCTTCAACATCCCATCTCTCTTTTTCTTCTTCTTCTTCTTCTATTTTCTCATTTCCCTCCTTATCTCCTCCTAGAGTCGCCCAGGTAAGGAGGCCCTGCAGTCCCTAGGCTAGGGATACTCTTATCTCTTCTGTCCTTCCTCCATCGGCTTATTCCTTTTTCAGTTCATTCTTCCTTGCTTTGCTATCCCTCGGCTATCTTGCCTCGCTATCTATATTCTCTGCTTTCGCTTTTGCCTCTCCGGCTCACAGAACTGAGTTGGAGGAGGAGTCGGTCGCTACTAACGGCCGCCCCTCGCACATGACGTCACTCTCGAGGGCGGTGCCGTTAGGTAAACTTTTTAAAAAAAAAAAAAAAAAAAAAGCTCCCATGATGGGTGTGCGCCTCCGGCTTACACCCAGGAAGTAATGAATGGTGAAGATACAAGAGAAGATCAAGAATTACGGTAGGTACGTAATTTTCATTTTTGGGCGCGGGTCTCCCTGCTGGTTTTTACTAGTAATTATATGAGAAAATTATTAAACAAACAAAAATGATGAACATATATGGAACTTTAAACTGGAGTGTAAGCTACAGAATCAGGGAAGGGGGGAGGGATGTATTTGAAGTGAAAACCAGCTCTTTAATATGGATTTCACCACCATCAAAACCGAATGTTAGATGTTGATTTCTTCAGAAATGCAACATCAGTGTTTACACATATTGAATCACAAAATCTATGGCAAATGAAATCCTGTATGTTGTTCTCCTTCTGGTGGAAATGATGTACGAATCTTGTTCATAATGCAGGAGGGTAGTGGCACATGATTTTTCTGACCAAGCCAGCCCCATGACCAGCGTGCAAACTGGCGATATGCTATGTACCTGTAATGCCTGAGGAAAACTAAAAGAGGAAGAGAAAATAAGTAAGGATTGTAAAAGCACATGACAATTTGATGGAGATATACATTCATTGAAGAGACATATAAATATTTCTTAGTTTGCTCTTCTGTTGTTTTTTGTATTTTTATTTTTAACATTTCAAAAAAAAAATCTTTGAAGTCATTGCAAGGGATAAAGGAAGCTGAGGTCGGCATGTATGTACATAGGCATTAAAAGTAAAATGCAATGTCATCTAAACAAAGAAACACATTCATCTAAATATATAGTACAATATTGTAAACACGTTTTCAGAGCAGAGCTCCATAGTATGAGTTACTATTGTATCTGACCATGAAGCACGTGTTGTTCAGACATATACAATTGGCACATGATTACATGTTCATTGTCATTCATCTAATAAAACCGATATTATGACTAAAATACAGGCCTGTCTGTTTGTCTACAGTATGTGTGTGTGTCTGTGTGTCACATATTTTACAATCTCTCTAAGGTGAGCCGGCCGTGTAGCACTGAGTGTTGAGGCACTGGACGCCACACTTCATGTCACGCCATTGACCTGGATTCGGGAACGGACTCTGGTTGTCGGGGGTCAGCCGGGGGAAGGAGAATTGAGCATCCCATGGACTGCTCTCCTCCTTCAGGGAGGGAGGGTGGAGAGGATCAGTGAGCTACTGGCTTCTGACGGGACAGGAGCTGGTGCAGGTTCTGGGATCAATGTGTGGGTTGGCGCGGGCAGGCATCAGACATACTGCAGGCAAGCACGTCCGCAGGAACATCCTTGCTGCCACTGCATGCTCGCGCCATGGGAGGGGGAGACTAAGGGATAAACAAAACAATCTTCATATGCGAATGACAGCAGACTCCATTGGTGCCGCAGTGGACACACTGAAGGGAGAGCTCCCCTTCATACCCCGGCCTCCTGGTCTCTGCAGTGTCCGGGATAAATACACATTGTGAAGTGATCTGGGATGTCAGGGCAAAAAGGGTCTGAGCTCTGATTGGGTCCTGGGCAGCAGCAGAGGAAGGAAGCCTGAAGTGGGGCACCATGGGACCACCCCCCAGATGAGGAGGTGAAAAAAAAGATAAGTTAAAAAAAAAAAAAATTTCTTTAGGGTACTTTTACATCTTCGGCTGTTTTCTTTAACTTTGGTTCCCCTTTCCAACCAGCTTATAGTGTCCGCCCACCTAGGCCACAGCCAGAGATCAAACCCCCTAACGCTTTGAAGTGGGTACTAACCTCAACAATGCAGAAACCTTGCGGCTGTGATGGGGGGAGGTGACTTCTGTGTGTCCATTGTGGTGCAGTCGGGGACTGCCTTCAATTGCAATGGGTGATTGTACTGGTTCACAACCCCACAGTACAGTCGTGCAATGATGTCAAGGACATGTGTGCTTCCATGTACTGCAAAGACGATGACGTACGTGTCGTACCCACAGGGAACCATTGCATGGAATGACTCACAGCCACCACCAGGAGTAAGTGCAGACATGGTTGTCCCACCCTACCTGAAGGAAGAGAGCAATCCCTGGGATGTTCAATCCTCCTACACCCGCCCGACACTCAAATACTTTGTCACTCTTGATCATGGGTTGTTGGTGTGATATGAGGTGTGGCATCCAGTGCCTCAACACTAAGTGCCACAGGGCAGGCTATAACTGAGCAAATTCAATAGTATCTGAAACTTTCTGAAAACATTCAGGAACAGCTGCAACATGCAACACTGCACCATGAAAAGTATCTCAGTGATGCAACTTGTTTAGTGATACAGATGTAGCATGGAATGGTAGTAAAGGAAACAGATGAGGTGACCCAAGCTGGGGACAAACAGGACTTTTTCATTACAGAGCTTCATGTAACACCTAAACAAAAGAAAGCTCATGATGGCAATATCATAACTGTATAATGTTATGTCATGTTATTTGTTTCACAATGTAGAGAATACTGGATGGGCAACTATGCACAACCACTGTATTCTGCACAGAGACATCCTGATTCTTTCTGACCTCGAGATAAAAGCTCTAGAGGTCAATGGGAATCAGAAACCGGAGGGGGTAGAACTCAGTGATTGTGCATAAGGTTGCTCATCCTGTATTTTTTTGTTAGTGTATACAGGGATTTATTTAACTCTGAAAATTGATTAGCGTTTTGCTCATAAAAGTGCTAAATCTTTGTGAAAATGCATAGCTCTTGCCTCACTGTGCTTAACAAACACAGCACTTTTGGAAAATCTATATAAATACTTTCTGTACAGTTAGTATAGTCCCAAGAAAAAAACTGCTAATCAATTATTTAAAACCCTGGTATAGTATGATGTGAAATTTGAACACTTCAGTACTTTGGCTTTCAGAATGAAACTGACTTGTATAGTCTGTACAGGTTCAAGGATGCTGTTCTACCACTTATGGGTATTACCAAATTCCATGAAATTTGAATTGTGGCTCATCGGCATTTTGAAAGCGATGGAATCCTTTGCAGAATAATGATGTAATATACACTACAAACTTATTACTCAGCAGTACTTCCCAACACAAACACATACATAACCTTTTAACAAGCCCATTAACAATCACATAAATAACATAGAAAGACAGCAACAGTCATGTACAATGACAGTCTAGTGGCACAGCACCATACCGCAACTAAAGACAGTGCACGCAAGCCCAGTTAATCCACCCACACACACCACCCAATAACCAATTATGTGTTTTGGAGTGCCATCCAGATACACCCGTGGCCAGCACAACAATGCATTATGCATGTATTGTAAACTAAAAAAAAATTACATCCATAAGGCATTACGTGATGGGCCACGATGATGTATGGAACACTGTGTCCGAAGCAAAATAAACTAAAGATGCGGGAAGTGGGGGTTGGGGGGTGGCAAACTGGGACACCACTGTTTGTCGACATGTGGAGTTGAGGTGATTATTTACCTATTAGGAGATGTAATGAGCCTGCACTGGGTTACATGTGAGATGCTATATTGGCTCGGTAGGAACATTACAGTGCTAAAGAGGCAGTAGGAATAAGGGATGTGGACAAGAATCACATGATATAGGTGAGCATTATTCCAACAGGTTTTGAGGGACAATAGAGTGAAAAAAAACATAATCCTTACTCCCGAGTGTATTGAATGCCATCAGCCTCTTCTTCAAACTCCTGGCAAAACTGATAATAGGCCGTCTCCAGGACGCACTTTTTCAGGCATACACCTTCGAACCCTGGATGGTCTGTTATGCACTTCACCATTTCTACTCCCGGTCTGCTGTTGTAGTTGTCTCTGAGTTGCACTATTTCATCTATTTCGACACAACATCAGCAGTTGAGAACATCATCTATTATAGTACATCGCTCACACGTGCACCTAAAAATAAAAAATAAAAAGAAAAGAGAACATTAATATATGTACCTAAACTGCAACTAACTGCAGACAAAGTGAATCATTACTAACTCAGTAATATTATTATGTTTTCCACAAACTGAGAATGCTACAAGAGGAGCAATGCAAAAAAAAGTTTGATATCACACAGGAGACATGTAGAACCTTCGCTCTTAATACAGTACCTTCTTTTAATACCACACAATGATGGGCAACTGAGGCCAAGATGCCACCAAGTTTATGCTATATAACATATATGCTAACATTCTACAACTCGCGACACAGGTGACTCGGGTGCATACTCAGGTTATGGGTTGCGGAGGGGGAGATGGTTGGAGACTACAGCGTACGTCAGATCCTTTACCATGGAGGGACTGATGTCATCCACTCCGCTATAGCACTACCTGGGTTACCATGTATGGAGGTGCAGCTCGGGTATGCCATGTGTAGTGAGGAAATAGGCCAAGCTAGGGTACAAATGTCACATATTGAAATGACTCCCTTTGTACTTGTAAAGAATTGACATCATTGGGCGTAAACAGCAAACAAACACCAAAATTTATATATATATATATATGTAATAGCAACACTCGGTCTCGCTTCCGTCTACGTCCCTAAAGCTACTGACTCTCGGTCTATCCTCACTCCCTTTCGCATACATATAAGTATGTCAGTAATGGGGATTCAAATTTAAATGATGGAAGTTACATTTTTGGAGCCAATATTATGGACTGTTCATTATGTTGTAAACAAGTGTTTCTGTAAACTGTAATATTTATATTTATGTTTTTCTCTAGAGAGAATATAACAGGAATAGTTTATTCTAGAACATGAGGAAAAGGCAATTGAAATATTGATGGTAATATAAGTGAAATGTGTCCTTTAACATAATAGTAACAAAAGAGATGTGACAAAAACTAAAAATAGTAAATGAAAAAGTGATTATATATACATTTTTTGTACTTTGACACAGATTCTTAATGCCCCGTGAACAAGCTCAAAGGAGCGAAACGTAGGGGATTTTTATCAAAATAAAAGAAAATATATGAATCAACTGAGTGAATATATTGGAATGTAGTCCTGAGCTCCCAGCTTTTGTTTTTTCTGGACTACTTTAGAACACCTTAAAAGGAACTCTATTTAAAAGGACTTTTGACACCATTACCCATTTTTTTGTATTATGGTTTGTATGGAGCAGAAATCTACTCTGTTGCTATTGCTACGTCCAGTTTCAAATTCTCTCCACACCAAGGTACATTTCAGGAAATGTGTCTTACTTGCTATTTGTTTTAAGAATGTTCTGTTTTAAGATTGTACTGTATTGCATGGGATAAAATTCATCATTGGGTGGGTCTGAATCACCAACCTTTCGGTTAACAACTACACATGCTTACCAATTGCACCACAGAGACAGAAGCATGCAACCTTTTGAAAATGTTAATGTAGCCCAGTAGTGGCTGGCCCTGCATACGGTCACAATGAGATCTGCACACTGCATAATAAAGGTTAGTGAAACAAGACATATTTGGGCAGCAGCACGGGTGCAACCTGAGGGGGACGCTGTGGCTAAAGTACATTACATCATATCGCAGCGAATTCAGAGTCGTGTTTTTCATGGCATTCATTGCTTCTACAGTGAGGTGCAGGAAAGCAGTTGTATGCCGTGGCTCAGTGGGAGGAGGATGCCAAGAGGATAAGTGGAATGCCATTTCTGTAGCATTAGCAAATGCATAGCAAATTCAGCAACTATCGTGGTTACAAACATTGTCATTTTCCTATACATTTATCTCTTTGAAATTCTGTTACACAGTTGGTTGGTATTTTTTGTGGATAAAGGTATATTGGGCGTAACCTCTGCTGCTAGACAACTATAACCGAATGGTGCCAGAAAATCGACACTAAAGGAGGCTAAACCTACCGGTCCTGGAAGTCTGCAGCCGTCACTGCAACACAAAATGAGGGTTAATGGAATTTCTTAGAGCAGCATAATTGAAAGTGTATCTCGTCTGTGGCACTTTCCAATGGGAGACTATTTTCCAATCTAGCAGAGGCGGAAAAATGTGCTGGATGACGACAGAGGGCGTACGACATGGTTTGTGATGGGGTATTAGATGGCATAAAGCTGGGGTGTTTGAGAATGCTGGCAATGGTTCAGGGACTGCAGGGTGGGGTGTCAGAAGGTTGAGGAGCATGGTGTCCATGATGCTGGGCTGGAGTGTCAGAGCGTGCTTAATAGGGTATCAAGGGGTTGTGGATTGGGGTGTCGGAGGCTGGTAAATGGGGTGCTGGGTGATTGCCTAGATGAGTTCTTTGTAGTGAGGAAACCAGAGCTCCATGCAGCAGTCCAGGTGGGGCCAACAGCTTGTTAAACATTTTGTTTTTTAAGAAGAAAGGTTTAATAGGTGTAACCCCAGCTGCTGCACAGAGAGATGGCCAGAGTGCCAGAGAATGTAATCTAAAGGAGGCTGACCCTGCTTACCCTGGAAACACGCACTTCTCACTGCAACAGTGAATGGGGGTTAAGGAAATTTCATATAGCGCCATACTGAAGAACTTCTATCCTTGTGTGATACCTTTGAATTGGTGACTCTTTCTACACCTACCATTGGTAGGAAAACATCCTTGAGGATATGTCATAGTGGGTTGGACAGAGTTTCAGTTGGTGCTGGATGAGTGTCCTAGACTGCTGGATAGGGTATCAGAGGGTGCTTGACGGGCGTGTCAGAGATTTGTGGATGGGGTGCCAGTTTGTTGGGTGGGTTGTCAGTGTGTGCATGACGGATATTCAGAGGCTGGTGGATGAAGTGTCAGATCTCTGATGAACAGCTATCGGATGGTACCGAGCTGGGGTGTTTGAGAAGGCCGGCCAGGGTTCCGAGACTGCTGGGTGGGAAGAAAAAAAATGCTGGGCCATGGTGTCCAAGGAGAGTTGTTTGGAGTGTGAGAACTGGACGATGGGAGGGGAGCTAGAGAATGCTGGGCATGGCATTTGTTGGGTGGTGTCGGGGGAGTCGGAGAATGTGATGTTAGAGTTTTAGCTTTACATGTTCGTTTGGCAAAGGAGTGTGCCTCTGAGCTGAGATGACTCTGCCAGGCATGGTGAATATGGGGCCAGAGCAGCTCAGCTTGGAAAGCATTAGGCTGAAGATTTAAAGGTCCCCGGTTGAAAAATCCAATAGAAAATGTTACTTAGAAAAGGGATAAAAATAAGCATAATCAAAGATGGGACACCATGCCATGTTTCAGGCCTTGTACATGAGTCCCTTAATGGCTTTAAAGATCCTCATGTGCACGTTCATCTCAATGCCTATTGGTTGAATGAACCATGCTGATTTACAAAAAATCAATATAATCAGTGCGTTCTTCATGGGCAAATGCCAATAAAAAGTTGATTGATGAGAAATTTACTTTCTAGGCAATGCCACATGCAGTGTTCAATTCTCTCCACAGCCATCGTACATTCCGGTAAAGTTGCTTTCTTGCCATTTCTTTTAAGAGTGCTCTGGCGTAATATTGTTTTTCTGCATGAGATTAAATTAAAAAAAAAAAATGTCCTTAGGCGGCCTTGAACCACCAACCTTTCAGTCAAGAATCTAGTGCCCTAACTGGTAGTGCCACAGAGACAACACTCCCAACTTCACTCGCAGGGAGGCAACTGTAGTGCAGCTGCAGTAGCAGCCTGCACAGTCCTAATGATGTCCTCCTGCCTCTGAGCTCTTATTACCTTGTCAGGAGATGTGCTTGTGCAGCAGAGTAGCTCTTTTGGAAAGCAGTAAGCTAAAGGGCTTAAGGGCCCTGGTTCATGTCAAGTGTTGGAAAATTAAAACGGGATATAAAGTTTGTTTTTCATGCTGTGGTGTCACCGAAATTTCAGAGCCAAGCAAAGATGGATGGGGAGCGTACACTACACTCTCCTCACATATTCTTTTGGTGCAAGGAGAGTGAATCAAAATGATGCAGAACAGTAGTGGTATGCACAGAAAACATGAGGGGGCGCTCTTGAGTGCAGAGATGCCTTGGCATCCATAAAGGGTGACTGATTTTAAACCATCAGTTTCATTTGGCTGACTCGTAAAATCGATTCTTTTCATTTGTCTCTTAAACTTGAGAGCAAATCGGCATGTCTTAGCAGTCAGATCTGACACACAATGTTTTGTAGAAAAGGCTGGTGCTAACAAAGGGTTTTCATGACACTTTAGGGCAAAGTGGCATTGAACTGAAAACGTGCACAATGTGGGGTTAAGTAGGTGCGAAGTGGGAGGCTGCACTGGAAATGGTGCAAAATGTTGAGTTTTGCAAAAACATCTAAATCCATTAAATCATTCCCTCTTTTCCATTAAAAAATGGCCAATTCTGTTTTCCATTTTCATATAACATCACAGGCTGTATCCGTATGAATAATGTGTAAATCAGCTGATTAATAAAATATCCTTACATGTCAAACAAACTCAATAAGAACAGCTGCTAAAAGGAAAGAAGAGAAAAATCCCTCAATGGAAAATGCGTACAATTCCCTGCTTCAGAGATTGGAGATGAGGACCTTCTGTGGTTTCAAGAGATCCACATGTGAAAGGTAGAGGAGCAGAGATTGGTTGAATGTGCACGGATGAGTTAGAAAACTCAATATCATCTGCACGTGTTCCAAGGACATGACTGAGGAGTGTATCTGTTGAATTCTAAGCCTATTGATTGAAAGATTTAATCATTCTGTATCATTCCATTTTCTGAACAAAACATTGAGGGCCAATTGATTAATTTATGTTGTTGCCAGTAAAAAAGTCACAGATCACAGTATGGAGCAGAAATCTACTCTATTGCTGATGCCAGCTCCACTTTCAAATTCTTTGTACACCAAGGTACTGTACGTTCCGGGAAATGTGTCTACTTGCTATTTGTTTTAAGAGTGTTCTGTTTTATGTGTGAAGTGTATTGCAGGGGATAAAAGCCGTCCGTGGGTGGGCTTGAACCACCAACCTTTCGGTTAACAGCAGAATGCGCTAACCGATTGCGCCACAGAGACAGTAGCAAAGAAATCTTTGAAAATGTTACCGTAGCCCAGCAGCGGCAGGCCCTGCACACAGTCACAATGAGATCTGCACACTGCTTAAAAAGGCTTAGTGAATCAAGACGTATTTGGGCACCGCGGTTGCAACCTGAGGGGGACGCTGTGGCTAAAGTACATTACATCATATCGCAGCGAATTCAGAGTCGTGTTTTTCATGGCATTCATTGCTTCTACAGTGAGGTGCAGGAAAGCAGTTGTATGCCGTGGCTCAGTGGGAGGAGGCTGCCAAGAGGATAAGTGGAATGCCATTTCTGTAGCCATAGCAAATTCAGCAACTATCGTGGTTACAAACATTGTCATTTTCCTATACATTTATCTCTTTGAAATTCTGTTACACAGTTGGTTGGTATTTTTTGTGGATAAAGGTGTATTGGGCGTAACCTCTGCTGCTAGACAACTATAACCGAATGGTGCCAGAAAATCGACACTAAAGGAGGCTAAACCTACCAGTCCTGGAAGTCTGCAGCCGTCACTGCAACACAAAATGAGGGTTAATGGAATTTCTTAGAGCAGCATAATTGAAAGTGTATCTCGTCTGTGGCACTTTCCAATGGGAGACTATTTTCCAACCTAGCAGAGGCGGAAAAATGTGCTGGATGACGACAGAGGGCGTACGACATGGTTTGTGATGGGGTATTAGATGGCATAAAGCTGGGGTGTTTGAGAATGCTGGCAATGGTTCAGGGACTGCAGGGTGGGGTGTCAGAAGGTTGAGGAGCATGGTGTCCATGATGCTGGGCTGGAGGTCAGAGCGCTTAATAGGGTATCAAGGGTTGTGGATTGGTGTCGGAGGCTGGTAAATGGGGTGCTGGGTGATTGCCTAGATGAGTTCTTTGTAGTGAGGAAACCAGAGCTCCATGCAGCAGTCCAGGTGGGGCCAACAGCTTGTTAAACATTTTGTTTTTTAAGAAGAAAGGTTTAAAGGGTGTAACCCCAGCTGCTGCACACAGAGATGGCCAGAGTGCCAGAGAATGTAATCTAAAGGAGGCTGACCCTGCTTACCCTGGAAACACGCACTTCTCACTGCAACAGTGAATGGGGCTTAAGGAAATTTCATATAGCGCCATACTGAAGAACTTCTATCCTTGTGTGATACCTTTGAATTGATGACTCTTTCTACACCTACCATTGGTAGGAAAACATCCTTGAGGATATGTCCTAGTGGGTTGGACAGAGTTTCAGTTGGTGCTGGATGAGTGTCCTAGACTGCTGGATAGGGTATCAGAGGGTGCTTGACGGGCGTGTCAGAGATTTGTGGATGGGGTGCCAGTTTGTTGGATGGGCTGTCAGTGTGTGCATGACGGATATTCAGAGGCTGGTGGATGAAGTGTCAGATCTCTGATGAACAGCTATCGGATGGTACCAAGCTGGGGTGTTTGAGAAGGCCGGCCAGGGTTCCGAGACTGCTGAGTGGGAAGAAAAAAAATGCTGGACCATGCTGTCCAAGGATAGGGGTTTGGAGTGTGAGAACTGGAGGATGGGAGGGGAGCTAGAGAATGCTGGGCATGGCATTTGTTGGGTGGTGTCGGGGGAGTCGGAGAATGTGATGTTAGAGTTTTAGCTTTACATGTTCGTTTGGCAAGGGAGTGTGCCTCTGAGCTGAGATGACTCTGCCAGGCATGGTGAATATGGGGCCAGAGTAGCTCAGCTTGGAAAGTATTAGGCTGAAGATTTAAAGGTCCCCGGTTGAAAAATCCAATAGAAAATGTTGCTTAGAAAAGGGATAAAAATAAACATAATCAAAGATGGGACAACATGCCATGTTTCAGGCCTTGTACATGAGTCCCTTAATGGCTTTAAAGATCCTCATGTGCACGTTCATCTCAATGCCTATTGGTTGAATGAACCAAGCTGATTTACAAAAAATCAATAAAATCAGTGCGTTCTTCATGGGCGAATGCCAATAAAAAGTTGATTGGTGAGAAATTTACTTTCTAGGCAATGCCACGTGCAGTGTTCAATTCTCTCCACAGCCATCGTACATTCCGGTAAAGTTGCTTTCTTGCCATTTCTTTTAAGGGTGCTCTGGCATAATATTGTTTTTCTGCATGAGATTAAATTAAAAAAAATGTTCTTAGGTGGCCTTGAACCACCAACCTTTCAGTTAAGAATCTAGTGCCCTAACTGATAGTGCCACAGAGACAACACTCCCAAATTCAGTCGCAGGGAGGCAACTGTAGTGCAGCTGCAGTAGCAGCTGCACAGTCCTAATGATTTCCTCCTGCCTCTGAGCTCTTATTACCTTGTCAGGAGATGTGTCTGCAGGTATAGCTCTTTGGCAGCAGGCTAAAGGGCTTAAGGGCCTGTTCATGCTGGTGTTGGAGAATTAAAACGGGATATAAAGTTTGTTTTTCATGCTGTGGTGTCACCGAAATTTCAGAGCCAAGCAAAGATGGATGGGAGTTTACACTACACTCTCCTCACATATTCTTTTTGTGCAAGGAGAGTAATCAAAATGAAGCAGAACAGCAGTGGTATGCGCAGAAAACATGAGGGGCGCCTTGAGTGCAGACATGCCTTGGCATCCGTGAAGGGTGACTGATTTTAAACCATCAGTTTCATTGGCTGACTCTAAATCGATTCTTTTCTATTTGTCTCTTAAACTTGAGAGCAAATCGGCATGTCTTAGCAGTCAGATCTGACACACAATCTTTTGTAGAAAAGGGCTGAGTGCTAACAAGGGTTTTCATGACACTTAGGCAAAAGTGGCATTGTTGAACTGAACGATGCACAATGTGGGGTTAAGTAGGTGATGTGGGGAGGCTGCACTGGAATGGTGCAAAATGTTGAGTTTTGCAAAACATCTAAATCCATTAAATCATTCCTCTTTTTCCATGAAAATGGCCAATTCTAGTTTTCCATTTCATATAACATCACAGGCTGTATCCAGATGAATAATGTGTAACTCAGCTGATTAATAAAATATCCTTATATGTCAAACAAACTCAATAAGAACAGCTGCTAAAAGGAAAAGAAAGAGAAAAATTCCTCAATGGAAAATGCGGTACAATTCCCTGCTTCAGAGATTGCAGATGAGGACCTTCTGTGGTTTCAAGAGATCCACATGTGCAAGATAGAGTGAGCAGAGATTGGTTGAATGTGCACGGATGAGTTAGAAAACTCAATATCATCTGCACGTGTTCCATGGACATGACTGAGGAGTGTATCTGTTGAATTCTAAGCCTAGTGGATTGAAAGATTTAATCATTCTGTATCATTCCATTTTCTGAACAACACGTTGAGGGCCATTTGATTAATTTATGTTGTTGCCAGTAAAAAAGTCACAGATCACGGTATGGAGCAAATCACCATGATGCAATTTCCACTTTCAAATTCTTTGTACACCAAGGTACTGTACATTCCGGGAAATGTGTCCACTTGCTATTTGTTTTAAGAGTGTTCTGTTTTATGTGTGTAGTGTATTGCAGGGGATAAAAGCCGTCCCTGGGTGGGCTTGAACCACCAACCTTTCGGTTAACAGCCGAACGCGCTAACCGATTGCACCACAGAGACAGTAGCAAAGAAATTTTTGAAAGTGTTACCGTAGCCCAGCAGCGGCTGGCCCTGCACACAGTCACAATGAGATCTGCACACTGCTTAAAAAGGCTTAGTGAATCAAGACGTATTTGGGCACCGCGGTTGCAACCTGAGGGGGACGCTGTGGCTAAAGTACATTACATCATATCGCAGCGAATTCAGAGTCGTGTTTTTCATGGCATTCAATATGCTTTACAGTGGAGGTGCAGGAAAGCAGTTGTATGTCGTGGCCAGTGGGAGGAGGAGGATGCCAAGAGGATAAGTGAATGCCATTTGTAGCATTTGCAAATGACAGTAAATTCAGCAACTATCGTGGTTACAAACATTGTCATTTCTCCTACATTTATCTCTTTGAAATTCTGTTACAGTTGGTTGGTATTTTTTGTGGATAAAGGTGTATTGGGCGAACCTCTGCTGCTAGACAACTATAACCGAATGGTGCCGAGAAAATCGACACTAAAGGAGGCTAAACCACCAGTCCTGGAAGTCTGCAGCCGTCACTGCAACACACAAAATGAGGGTTAATGGAATTTCTAGAGCAGCATAATTGAAAGTGTATCTGCCTGTGGCACTTTCCAATGGGAGACTATTTTCCAACCTAGCAGCAGGCGGAAAAATGTGCTGGATGACTACAGAGGCGACTGACATGGTTTGTGATGTGGTATTAGATGGCATAAAGCTGGGGTGTTTGAGAATGCTGGCAATGGTCCAGGGACTGCAGGGTGGGGTGTCAGAAGGTTGAGGAGCATGGTGTCCATGATGCTGGGCTGGAGTGTCAGGAGCGGCTTAATAGGGTATCAAGGGTTGTGGATTGGGGTGTCGGAGGCTGGTAAATGGGGTGCTGGGTGATTGCCTAGATGAGTTCTTTTGTAGGAGGAAACCAGAGCTCCATGCAGCAGTCCAGGTGGGTCAACAGTTTGTTAAACATTTTGTTTTTTAAGAAGAAAGGTTTAAAGGGTGTAACCCTCTGCTGCTGCACACAGAGATGGCCAGAGTGCCAGAGAATGTAATCTAAAGGAGGCTGACCTGCTTACCCTGGAAACACGCACTTTCACTGCAACAGTGAATGGGGCTTAAGGAATTTCATATAGCGCCATACTGAAGAACTTCTATCCTTGTGTGATACCTTTGAATTGATGACTCTTTCTACACCTACTATTGGTAGGAAACATCCTTGAGGATATGTCCCAGTGGGTTGGACAGAGTTTCAGTTGGTGCTGGATGAGTGTCCTAGACTGCTGGATAGGGTATCAGAGGGTGCTTGACGGCGTGTTCAGAGATTTGTGGATGGGGTGCCAGTTTGTTGGATGGGCTGTCAGTGTGTGCATGACGGATATTCAGAGGCTGGTGGATGAAGTGTCAGATCTCTGATGAACAGCTATCGGATGGTACCAAGCTGGGGTGTTTGAGAAGGCCGGCCAGGGTTCCAGACTGCTGAGTGGGAGAGAAAATGCTGGACCATGCTGTCCAAGGATAGGGGTTTGGAGTGTGAGAACTGAGGATGGGAGGGGAGCTAGAGAATGCTGGGCATGGTATTTGTTGGGTGGTGTCGGGGAGTCGGAGAATGTGATGTTAGAGTTTTAGCTTTACATGTCTGCTTGGCAAGGGAGTGTGCCTCTGAGCTGAGATGACTTGCCAGGCATGGTGAATATGGGGCCAGAGTAGCTCAGCTTGGAAAGTATTAGGCTGAAGATTTAAAGGTCCCGGTTGAAAAATCCAATAGAAAATGTTGCTTAGAAAAGGGATAAAATAAACATAATCAAAGATGGGACACATGCCATGTTTCAGGCTTGTACATGAGTCCCTTAATGGCTTTAAAGATCCCTGCGTGCACGTTCATCTCAATGCCTATTGGTTGAATGAACCAAGCTGATTTACAAAAAATCAATAAAATTGCGCGTTTCTTCATGGGCGTAATGCCAATAAAAAGTTGATTGCGAGAAATTTACTTTCAGGCAATGCCATCGCAGTGTTCAATTCTTCCACAGCCATCGACATTCCGGAAAGTTGCTTTCTTGCCATTTCTTTTAAGGGTGCCTGGCATAATATTGTTTTTCTGCATGAGATTAAATTAAGAAAAAATGTTCTTAGGGTGGCCTTGAACCACCAACCTTCAGTTAAGAATCTAGTGCCCTAACTGATAGTGCCACAGAGACAACACTCTCAAATTCAGTCGCAGGAGGCAACTGTAGTGCAGCTGCAGCAGCAGCTTCAGTCCTAATGATTTCCTCCTGCCTCTGAGCTCTTATTACCTTGTCAGGAGATGTGCTTGTGCAGAGAGTAGCTCTTTGGAAAGAAGCCAAAGGGCTTAAGGCCCTGGGTTCATGTCAAGTGTTGGAGAATTAAAACTGGATATAAAGTTGTTTTTCATGCTGTGGTGTCACCGAAATTTCAGAGCCAAGCAAAGATGGATGGGGAGTTTCCACACTACCTCCTCACATATTCTTTTGTGCAAGGAGAGGAATCAAATGAAGCAGAACAGCAGTGGTATGGCAGAAAACATGAGGGGCGTTCTTGAGTGCAGACATGCCTTGGTATCCTGAAGGGTGACTGATTTTCAACCATCAGTTTCATTTGGCTGACTCCAGCAACGATTCTTTTCATTTGTCTCTTAAACTTGAGAGCAAATCGGGTCGTCTTAGCAGTCAGATCCGACACACAATCTTTTGTAGAAAAGGCTGGTGCTAATAAAGGGTTTTCATGACACTTTAGGGCAAAGGGCATTGTTGAACTGAAAACGCACAATGTGGGGTTGGTAGGTGTTGGGTGGAGGCTGTACTGAAATGGTGCAAATGTTGAGTTTTGCAAAACATCTAAATCCATTAAATCATTCCTCTTTTCCATGAAAAATGGCCAATTTTTTTTCCATTTTCATAACATCACAGGCTGTATCTTTATGAATAATGTGTAAATCAGCTGATTAATAAAATATCTCATATGTCAAACAAACTCAATAAGAACAGCTGCTAAGGTGAAAGAAAGAGAAAAATCCTCAATGAAAATGTGTACAATTCTTTCGCTCAGAGATTGCAGATGAGGACCTTCTGTGGTTTCAAGAGATCCATGTGCAAGATAGATGAGCAGAGATTGTTGAATGTGCACGGATGAGTTAGAAACCTCAATATCATCTGCACGTGTTCCATGGACATGACTGAGGAGTGTATCTGTTGAATTCTAAGCCTAGTGATTGAAAGATTTAATCATTCTGTATCATTCCATTTTCTGAACAACACGCTGAGGGCCATTTGATTAATTTATGTTGTTGCCAGTAAAAAGTCACAGATCACAGTATGGAGCAGAAATTCACTCTATTGTTGATGCCACCTCCACTTTCTAAATTCTTTGTACACCAAGGTAATGTATTCCGGGAAATGTGTCTACTTGCTATTTGTTTTAAGAGTATTCTGTTTTATGTGTGTGGTATTGCAGGGGATAAAGCCATCCCTGTGGGCTTGAACTGACTGCAACTTTCGCCGTTAACAATAACGCGTAACCGACACACCACAGAGACAGTAGCAGAAATTTTTGAAAGTATATCCGAGCCCAGCAGCGGCTGGCCCCGGCAATACAGTCACAATGAGATCTGCACACCGTCAAAAAGGCTTAGTGAATCAAGACGAGTTTGGGCAATCATGTTGCAACTGAGGGGGACGCTGTGGTAGTTTACATTACATCATATCGCAGTTGAATTCAGGAGTCGTGAGTTTTTCATGGCATTCATTGCTTCACAGTGAGGTGCAGGAAAGCAGTTGTATGCCGGCTCAGTGGGGAGGAGGAGACAAGAGGATGTTGGAATGCCATTTCGTAGCATTTGCAATGCATAGCAAATTCAGCAACTATCGTGGTTACAAACATTGTCATTTTCCCATACATTTATCTCTTTGAAATTCTGTTACAGTTATTGGTATTTTTGTGATAAAGGTGTATTGGGCGCCTCTGCTGCTAGACAACTATAACCGAATGGTGCCAGAAAATCGACACTAAAGGAGGCTAATCCTACTAGTCCGGAAGTCTGGCTGGCTACTGCAACACAAAATGAGGGTTAATGGAATTTAGAGCAGTAAGTAATTGAAAGTGTATCTGCCTGTGGCACTTTCCATCGGGAGACTATTTTCCAAATCCCAGAGGCGAAAATGCTGATGACGACAGAGGGCTTAATGGCATGGTCGTAGATGGGTATTAGATGGCATAAAGCTGGGGTGTCGGAGAATGCTGGCACGGTCCAGGGACTGCAGGGTGGGGTGCTGAAGGTTGAGGAGCATGTGTGGTGTCCATGATGGGCTGGGAGGCTGGGAGCGTGCTTATTAGGTATCAAGGCTGTGTGGATTAAAATGGAGGTTGCAAATGGGTGTTGGGTGATTGCCTAGATGAGTTCTTTGTAGTGAGGAAACCAGAGCTCCATGCAGTAGTCCAGGTGGGGCCAACAGCTTGTTAAACATTTTGTTTTGTTAATAAGAAAGGTTTAAAGGGTGTAACCTCAGCTGTTGCACACAGAGATGGCCAGAGTGCCAGAGAATGTAATCTAAAGGAGGCTGACCCTGCTTACCCGAAACACGCGTCTTCACACAGTGAATGTCAAGGAACATATCGCCATACTGAAGAACTTCTATCTTTGGTGATACTTGAATTGATGACTCTTTCACACCTGGCTTGGTAGGAAACATCCTTGAGGATATGTCCTAGTGGGTTGATGAGTTCAGTTGGTGCTGATGAGTGTCCTAGACTGCTGGATAGGGTATCAGAGGTGCTTGACGGCGTGTCAGAGATTGTGGATGGGGTGCCAGTTTGTTGATGGGTGGTTGTGCATGACGGATATTCAGAGGTTGGTGATGAAGTGTCGATCTCTGATGAACAGCTATCGGATGGTACTGCTGGGTGTTTTAGGGGTCGCCAGGGTTCGAGACTGCTGAGTGGGAAGAAAAAAGGGACCATGTTCTGGATAGGGGTTTGGAGTGTGAGAACGGAGGATGGAGGGTTTTTCTCACCGCTAGAGAATGCTGGGCAATGGCATTTGTTGGTGGTGTCGGGGAGTCGGAGAATGTGATGTTAGGAAAGTTTTAGCTTTACATGTCTGCTTTGGCAAGGAGGAAGCTTGAGGCGCTGAGATGACTCTGGCATGGTGAATATGGGGCCAGAGTAATAGCTTGGAAAGTATTAGCTGAAGATTTAAAGGTCCCCGGTTGAAAAATCCAATAGAAAATGTTGCTTAGAAAGGATAAAATAAACATAATCAAAGATGGGCCACATGCTGTTCAGGCCTGTACATGAGTCCCTTAATGGCTTTAAAGATCCTCATGTACGTTCATCTAATGTTTATTGGTTGAATGAATCAAGCTGATTTACAAAAATCAATAAAATCAGTGTGTCTTCATGGGCGAATGCCAACAAAAGTTGATTGGTGAGAATTTACTTTCAGGTAATGCCACGCAGTGTCAATTTTCCACAGCCATCGGATATTCCGCAGTTGCTTTGCCATTTTTTAAGGGTGTTTGGCATAATATTGTTTCTGCATGAGATAATTAAAAAAAATGTTCTTAGGGTGTTTTTGAACCACCAACCTTTCAGTTAAGAATCCAGTGCCCTAACTGATAGTGCCACAGACAATACTCCCAAATTCAGTTTAGGAGGTGTCTGTGTGCCGCGCAGCAGCTGCACAGTCCCATGATGTCCTCCTGCCTTGAGCTCTTATTACCTTGTCAGGAGATGTGTCAGCAGAGTAGTTCTGAAAGCAGTGTTAAAGGGCTTAAGGGTCCTGGTTCATGTCATGTTGAGAATTAAACGGATATAAAGTTTGTTTTTCATGCTGTGGTGTCACCAAATTTGAGAGCCAAGCAAAGATGGATGGGAGTTTACACTACACTCTCCTCACATATTCTTTGGCAAGGAGAGTGAATCAAATGAAGCAGAACAGTGGTATGCGGAGAAAACATGAGGGGGCCTTGAGTGCAGACATGCCTTGGCATCCGTAAAGGGTGACTGATTTTAACCATCAGTTTCTTTGGCTGACTCAGAAAATCGATTCTTTTCATTTGTCTCTTAAACTTGAGAGCAAATCGCATGTTTAGCAGCCGATCTGACACACAATCTTTTTAGAAAAGGCTGGTGCTGTCAGGGTTTTCATGATACTTTAGGGCAAAGTGGCATTGTTGAACTGAAACGCATAATGTGTTGTTAGGTGCGAGTGGAGGTTGCACTGAAATGGTGAAATGTTGAGTTTTAAAACATCTAAACCATTAAATTTCTCTTTCCATGGAAATGGCCACTTTGTTTTCCATTTTCATATAACATCACAGGCTGTATCCGTATGAATAATGTGAATCAGCTGATTAATAAAATATCCTTACATGTCAAACAAACCAATAAGAACAGCTAAAAGGAAAAGAAAGAGAAAATCAATGAAAATGCGTACACCCTGCTTCAGAGATTGCAGATGAGGACCTCTGTGGTTTCAAGATCCACATGCAAGATAGAGTGAGTAGAGATTGGTGAATGTGTAATGGATGAGTTAGAAAACTCAATATCATCTGCACGTGTTCCATGGACATGACTGAGGAGTATCTGTTGAATTAAGCCTAGTGGATTGAAAGATTTAATCTTCTGTATCATTTCATTTTCTGAACAACACGTTGAGGCTATTGATTAATTTGTTGTTGCCAGTAAAAAGTCATAGATCACGGTATGGAGCAGAAATTCACTCTATTGTTGATGCCACCTCCACTTTCAAATTCTTTGTACACTAAGGTACTGTACATCTGAAATGTGTTCGCTTGCTATTTGTTTTAAGAGTATTCTGTTTTATGTGTGTGTGTTGTAGGGGATAAAAGTCGTCCTGGGTGGCTTTAACCACCAACCTTTCGTTAACAGCCAACTAACCGATTGCACCACAGAGACAGTAGCAAAGAAATTTTGAAATGCTATGGGAGCCCAGCAGCGCTGGGTCTGCACAGTCACAATGAGATCTGCACATCGCTTAAAAAGGCTTAGTGAATCAAGACGATGGCACCGCGTTGCAACCTGAGGGGACGCTGGGCTAAAGTACATTACATCATATCCAGCTAATTCAGAGTCGTTTTTCATGGCATCATTGTTTCACAGTGAGGCAGAAAGAGTTGTATGTCAGGCTCAGTGAGGAGGAGGATGCCAAGAGATAAGTGGAATGCTATTTTAGTATTTGTAATGCATAGTAAATTCAGTAACTATCGGTTAAACATTGTCATTTTCTATACATTTATCTTTGAAATTTGTTACATTGTTGGTTGGTATTTTGTGGATAAAGGTGTATGGTGAATTTCTGCTGCTAGACAACTATAACCGAATGGTGCCAGAAAATCGACACTAAAGGAGTGTTAACCTACCAGTCTGGAAGTCTGCGTCCCACTGCAACACAAAATGAGGGTAATGGAATTTCTAGAGCAGCATAATTGAAAGTGTATCTGTCTGTGGCACTTTCAATGGGAGACTATTTTCCACCTAGTGGAGGCGGAAATGTGCTGATGACGACAGAGGGCGATTACATGGTTTGTGATGGGGTATTAGATGGCATAAAGCTGGGTGTTTGTGAATGTTGGCAATGGTCCAGGGACTGCAGGTGGGTGTGGGAAGGCTGAGGGAGCATGGTGTCCATGATGCTGGGCTGAGGTCAGAGCTGCGCGGTTATTAAGGGGTTGTGATTGGTGTCGAGTTGCAATGGTGCTGGGTGATTGCCTAGATGAGTTCTTTGTAGTGAGAAACCAGAGCTCCATGCAGTAGTCCAGGGGCTAACAGCTTGTTAACATTTTGTTTTTAAGAAGAAAGGTTTAAAGGTGTAACCCCAGCTGCTGCACACAGAGATGGCCAGAGTGCCAGAGAATGTGTAATTCCGAAAGAGAGGCTGACCTCTGCCACTTGAAACACGTACTCTCACTGCAACAGGAATGGGCTATGAAATTTCATATAGCGCCACTGAAGAACTCATCCTTGTGATACCTGACTTATGACTTTCACCTACCATTGGTAGGAAATATCTTGAGGATATGTCCAGTGGGTTGACAGAGTCGTTGGTGCTGGATGAGTGTCCTAGACTGCTGGATAGGTATCAGAGGGTGCTGACGGCGGTCAGACGGATGGGTGCTAGTTTGTTGATGGGCTGTCAGTGTGCATGATTGATATTCAGAGGCTGGTGGATGAAGTGTCAGATCTCGATGCAGCTACTGATGTACCAAGTTGGGGTGTTTGAGAAGGCCGCCAGGGTTCCGAGACTGCTGAGTGGGAAGAAAAATGCTGGACCATGCTGTCCAAGGATAGGTTTGAGTGTGAGAACTGGAGGATGGGAGGAGCTAGAGAATGCTGGCATGGTATTGTTGGGTGGTGTCGGAGTCGGAGAATGTGATGTTAGAGTTTTAGCTATATGTCGTTTGGCAAGGAGTGGCCTCTGAGCTGGTATGACTCTGCCAGGCATGGTGAATATGGGGCCAGAGTGCTCAGCTGGAAAGTATTAGGCTGAAGATTAAGGTCCCCGTTGAAAATCCAATAGAAAATGTTTTGGAAAAGGATAAAATAAGATAATCAAAGATGGGACAACATGCCATGTTTGTGGCTTGTACATGAGTCCCTTAATGGCTTAGATCCTGTGCACGTTCATCTCAATGCCTATTGGTTGAATGAACTGCTGATTACAAAATCAATAAAATCAGTGTGTCATGGGTTGCTAATAAAAGTTGATTGGTGAGAAATTTACTTAGGCAATGCCACGGCAGTGTCTAACCTCCACAGCCATCGGATATCTGCAAGTTGCTTTCTTGCCATTTCTTTTATGTGTTTGGCATAATATTGTTTTTCTGTATGAGATTAAATTAAAAAAATGTTCTGAGGTGGCCTTGAACCACCAATCTTTTAGTAAGAATCCAGTGCCCTAACTGATAGTGCCACAGAGACAACACCCCAAATTCAGTCACAGGAGACTGTGGTGGTGTTGCAGTAGCAGCTGCGTAGTCCTAATGATGTCCTCCTGCTCTGAGCTCTTATTACCTTGTCAGGAGATGCTTGTGCAGCAGAGTAGCCTTTGAAAGTAGTGTTAAAGGCTTGCGGGTCTTGTTCATGTCAAGTGTTGAGAATTAAACGGGATATAAAGTTTGTTTTTCATGCTGTGGTGTCACTGAATTTCAGAGCCAAAGATGGATGGGGAGTTTACACTACACCTCTCATATTCTTTGGTAAGAGGAATCAAAATGAAGCAACAGTAGTGGATGCGAGAAACATGAGGGGCGCTTGAGTGCAGACATGCTGGCATCCGTACGGTGACTGATTTTAAATCAGTTTCATTTGCTGACTCAGAAACGATTCTTCATTTGTTTTAATTTGAGAGCAATCGGCATGTCTTAGCAGTCGATCTGACACACAATCTTTGTAGAAAAGGCTGGTGCTAACAGTTTCGTGACATTTTAGGCAAAGTGGCATTGTTGAACTGAACGTGCACAATGGGGGTTAGGTGCTAAGTGAGGCTGCACTGAAATGGTGCAAATGTTGAGTTTTGCAAAATACTCCAAATCCATTAAATCATTCCCTCTTTTCCATGAAAAAAATGGCTAATTCTGGTTTTCCATTTTCATATAACATCACAGGCTGTATCCGTATGAATAATGTGTAAATCAGCTGATTAATAAAATATCCTTATATGTCAAACAAACTCAATAAGAACAGCTGCAAAAGGAAAGAAAGAAAATCAATGGAAAGTGGTACAATTTGCTTCAGAATGTGATGAGACCTTCTGGTTTCAAGAGATCCACATAAGATAGAGTGAGTAGAGATTGGTTGAATGCACGGATGAAGAAAACCAATATCATCTGCACGGTTCCATGGAATGACTGAGGAGTGTATCTGTTGAATTCTAAGCCAGTGGATTGAAAGATTTAATCATTCTGTATCATTCCATTTTCGAACAACGCTGAGGGCCATTTGATTAATTTAGTTGTTGCTGTAAAAGTCATAGATCACGGTATGGAGCAGAAATCACTTCTGATGCCACCTCCACTTTCAAATTCTTTTTATGCGGTACCAGACTTGGGAAATGTGTCTACTTGCTATTTGTTTTAAGAGTGTTCTGTTTTATGTGTGTAGGTATTTAGGATAAAAGCCGCCCCTGGGTGGGCTTGAACCACTAACCTTTCGGGTTAATAGTCAATCGCGCTAACCGACACAGTACCCACAGAGACAGTAGCAAAGAAATTTTGAATTTTTATAATTGCTGGTGTGCACTTTTTCACCTCAGCAATTGTAAAAATCTGGCAGTAGATTGGCGGTTGGCAGTTGTTGAGCTGTGGAGTGCTTCCGGTAGAAAGAGGTGAACAGATCTGTTGGCTCTCGCGTGCTGGCAGGGTAACTGAAACCAGATGTATGTTTAAATATTTTCTGTTTGGTTTTCCCTGCCAATGACTAGAGGAAGAGAATTTTTTTTTAATTAAAAAAACATTCAGTGCCAAGTGCGAAGGGGCGATGTTCCAACCCTCGTGCACACTGAAGGAAGACCACGTGAGTCATGCATGATCCAAGGATCAGCTGACACTAGCAGTATAACCTAGAGATTAAAGCAATTCTGAAGATGGATTATTTTACTAACGGTTTGAAATGTAAAGGTGACAATTCACTAGTTTCAATACACACACAAAACAATTATTGCAGATGTAGAAAGTGCTGTAATAACACCTTAAAACACACTTAATAAAACAGTTGATTTCCTATTTAACCTGTTGGAGTAAATACAGTCAAGGAGGACCTAGAGCCTTGGTGACATCATTTCCTGTCAGGAACCCAAAACATATGGCTGCCACCAGCCCATAATTACAGGCTGATTTACATATGAATAACTCTGGACTGCAAAGATTCACAGATCACACAATTGCTCAATCAAATTAGCATTTTATGGGCTTTCAGACATTAAGAAATCCTGTTGATGACAGTTCCCCTTTAAAGAGCCACTGATGCCAAAAAGACAACTTTGAAAAACATAACAATTAGGTACAATTCAGCTTGCATTTCATATGTATTCTATATATTTCCCTTCCTTGTTATTACTGAGTAAATTTGCATGAGTACATGATTTTTATCCCTTAGATTTCGCCTACAGTTATCTGCCTCTGTAGCTTATTCCCTACTTCATGTCATAATCCTTTGTTGTGTCCTCACAATATGTTGCCATGGGAGTAACAATGATATCACAAGTTGTGCATTATGACCTCAGGTAGGGGGAAAGCAACAGGAATAGATTAACTCTTCAGATGCAAAGATTCTGTTTTCGTGCAGATGACCTCAGTAATAACTTATAGGGAAGAAGAACACAAAACCAATGTGAAATACAAGCTGAACTGTGTCTAAATATCATGTTCTGTTGAAGTTCTTCTGAAGGTGTCGGCTGCTCTTTAATGTTTAAGGTAAAATTCCTCTCAGAGAAAAGTAGTATAGAAACATAGAATTTGACAGCAGATAAGGACCGCTTGGCCCACCCAGTCTGTCCATTTCCCTACCTAATGGATAAGCTGCAGATCCTAGTTAACCAGCAGCCTACTTCTTCCTACCCCCAACCCCTAGAATTGCCTTATGACTGTCCCATGCATGCTTGAATTCCACCACCGTTTTTGACTCCACAACCTCCTCCGGAAGGCCGTTCCATGCATCCACAACCCTCTCTGTGAAAAAATACTTCCTTAAATTACCTCTGAGCCGCCCCTCTATCTTCAAATTGTGCCCCCTTGTTCTTGCACACCTCTTTTTTTGAAAGATGCTACCCTCTTGGACTTTGTTGATTCCCTTGAGGTACTTGAAAGTTTCTATCATGCCCCCCTTTCCTCGAGGCTATACATATTAAGCTCCTTAAGTCTCTCTTCATATGTCTTCGGTGCAGACCCTGCACCATTTTAGTGCCCTCCTCTGGACAGCTTCCATCCTGTCTATGTCTTTGCGGAGATTGGGTCTCCAGAACTGCCATGAGTACTCCAGATGGGGTCTCACCAGCTGTCTGTACAGAGGATAATAACTTCCTGTTTTCTACTGGTGATGCCTCCCTGTGCATCCCAGTATCCCCCAGTCCTCCTTGCTGCCCTCTCACATTGCTTGCCCACCTTTGGGTCATCTGATATGACCACCCCAGGTCCTTTTCCATTTTTTGTTGTTAGTATCTCACCCCCATTGTGTACTCTTCCCTGGGTTTTGTTTCCCAGGTGCATTACCTGCACTTCTTAGCATTGAATCTAAGCTGCCATACATTTGACCATTCCTCTAACCTTGCCAAGTCCCTTCTCATCCTTTCCACCCCACCTTGTGCATCAACTCTGTTGCAGATCTTTGTGTCATCTGCAAAGAGACATACTTTTCCTTCCAATCCCTCTGCAATGTCGCTTATAAAGACATTGAAGAGGACCGGTCCTAATATTGAACCCTGTGGTACCCCACTAGTAACCCCCCTTTCTTCAGAGTGGATTCCATTTACTATTACTCTCTGTCCTATTCTCCAGCCAATTCTTTACCCAGGCTGTCATCTTGGGACCACTCCAAGGCTGGCTAACTTGTATATTAATCTTTTGTGTGGGACTGTGTCAAATGCCTTGTTAAAGTCTAGGTAGGCCATGTCCACAGCCCCTCCCTGATCTACTACTTTGGTCACCCAGTCAAAGAAATCTATCAGATTTGTCTGGCATGACCTTCCCACTGTGAATCCATGCTGCCTTGGGTCCTGTGCTTATCCTGCAGTTTAAAATGGGTGTGTGACCAGCTGACCTGCCAGCGCAGTGGTAGAGTTATCGCTCATAACAACAGCGACCTGGGTTTGGAAACACACCCAGGTCATCAGGGCTGGCCAGGGAGGAGAACTGGGCATCTCTGAGGATACTCTCCTCCTCCAGGGTGGGACAGCAACTGACTCCACTGCTGTCTGGGTTAACCATAGGTGGCAGTGCATCTGGAGCAGCCGACGGGTGGGGATGCCAGCTGGCGCCTCGCTACGCATGCTTGTATGCATTTGCACATACATAACAATGTTGCTGACATCCCATGGGATGGGATGACAAAAGAATAAATCTCTGGTTAGACGCAGGATGAAGAGCTGGTCTCTGGCAGGCCCCATGCTGGCGATGTGGCCCTCCTTCAAGCTGGATCCAGAAGAGCAGTGGGATTTGGGGAGCCCTGCCACGGGGGGGGGGGGAATGCCATGACAGGTGGCATAGAGGTATGCCCATGAGATGCCAGCTGACAGCTGGGAAGGCTGAATTAGAAAGGGGCATGGCTAGTGCAAGGGAGCATAGAGAATGAAAAAAAAATGGGTGTGTGACTGATTGCAGCCTCTCTTGCATCAAATACTATAGCTTCATTTTTTAATGAAACATCTTGGACTGGCTCTGTCTGCTCCACCAAGGTCCCAAGGTGTAATCTGTGCATCTTTGCACTCTTGGATTTATTTTATTAAACATGCTTCTATTTTCTATTTCTGTTCTTTCCTTGATGGCATACCTCTCAACCTCTCAGCATTAAAAATCATAGCACTGGCCTTCAAAAATCATAGCAAAGGGTCAGAATGTGGAGCACTTTCTTATTTTAAACAATATTATGTCTACAGATAGTGGTCCCCATATAGTAAGTGATAAGGAATATTTCTATCAGCTTAGTTCAATGATTTAATAGTTTGTGTGTCCAGAAATAACTCTAACATTATGAGGAACATCGGTAAACTTGTGAGGATCAGGGTAAATTTGAGTGTGAAAATCATAGCGCTATGCGGAATTCATAGCAGTTGAGAGGTATGCTTGCCGGTTTTGAGACACTGGTGCCTGCTTGCACCTCATGTGCTTGAGTGTAACATGCCAATTTTTTTGTGTGTGGAATCCTCCCTAAAGCACTTTATTTGTGCTGTGCTCTTATTTATTAATTAACAAAAAAAACATGCTAGTAGTCTCCAAAAGTATGCCTGGTTCCTGCTGCCTGACAACTGAATTAATTCTGTCAATAAAGTGGTTCTCTGATAATCGTGCCTCCAGTGCAGGCTGCAGCCTGCTCTCCGGCCACACTTGTGAGTCATTATCCCCGCCTAGCTTCAGAGTGCAGTAGAATTCTCTTCCTCGGTGCAATCATGCTTTCACTGCAGTTGGCGCTCTCTCATAGCGCTATTTTGTCACTGCAAACACTGCTGCAACTCTGGATAAACACTCATTAAACACAGGAGCTCTCCCTTACCTTAACTACATGGGCACCAGTATACTTTATTATGTATTTACAGGCTGCCTAGTGCACTAACACTGTCTCTAAACCACTGCACCACCAGGGTGTACTTCCGCTACAGTGGCCACTCCATTAGTCCATTAAAAGAGCAGCATCATGCTTATACAATATACTGTATATTTAAACTAATTTGGATTTTCTGATGTTATTTCATGAGGGTAGGAAGAGCTGGGGCACCAAGTACTGTATCTCAATCCTCCCCCCCTTGCTAACACTTAGGTGTGCAAGGGCACGATAATAATTATTATTTCTTGTGTGGTCCCAGGCTCTCCGTTCCAGTTCTACCAACAACTGGTCTGTGGTTTTACTAACACTGTATTTTATGATTCAGTATAACAGGTGTGGCATAAGAAAACCCAGCGGACTTGGCTGGTATATCAGACAGTCGCAGGAGTATCAGCTTAACAGAGGCAGACCCTGGGCATGATCGTCTGGTAGGTCAGTGAGCAATGAACAGTGTCCTGGTACTGTATACCTTTGGAGAAAGAAGACTCAGCTAGCAAGTAAGCTAGTCGTGAGGAGCAGCAGCAAAGACTCAACTAGAAGTTAACTAGTGGTGAGTGTCACAAACTCGCTCAGACAGTCAGCCCTCTACTCCCAAAGTGCCAACCTCTAAGCGTATGATTTTTGGACAGTGAACAGAACAAGGTAACCCTCTTGTCTGTTTTGTGGGTTCAAGTCACATTAGTCTCAAGTTCTGGAGAGATTCAAACTGATAACCTCTTGTTAGCATACCCAATTATCAGGCTCAGATAATTCTGTCTTTGGGGCTAGATATCTTTGCCTCACGGGCACCCAACCAGTCTTTCAAATGAACCCTTAGAACTCTATGCAAGACTTTAGAGAACTCTATCCGTTTCCCAGTTTGGTATATCAATAAGCCCATACACAGTGTTAACTGTAACCTTTAAAAGCTCCACTTAAATAAAAAGAAATGTCAAGGCACTCCAGGCAGTTTCCATTGTAAAATATATCTTTACTTTAAAATATCAAAACAGAACAATAAATACAGAACAAATATCCCAAACACATACAATCTTAAAAACAAAACAGGTTTTTAAAGTACAAACTAAGCTCTCTTATCCACATAATACTTATCTCCTACAATGTTGATGTTGTCCTTCTCTCAGTCAAAATAAAATCAAATGTGTGTCTCTAAGGCTTGCTCAGTTGGATAAAAGCAGTCCTGAGCCGGCCTCCTCTCTGAGGTCATTAGACTCATCCTTGGAGTATTAAAGTTATATTTCACAGCACAGGATGTCCCAACAAGATTTTTAAAAATGATACGTGACATACCCAGTTTCCTCTCCTCAGGTTAACTGGTCAGTAAACAGTTTCTGTGATGTCCTTCCAAAGTATCCTGTGAATGTGTATTGGACCTTCCAGATTCATCTGGATCCTTGTTATCTACACATCAAAGGTCTTTCTGATGTAATTCAAGGGCTCCCTGAGACATCCCTCCCAACACAGGTTCTTTCTGGCAACTACTGCAAGTCAAAGGATCTCCCTGAGGGCATTATAAAGTGGATACTTTGGTTCCTGCCTTCAAAGAACATTTTAACAAAGAAAGTGCATTTTAAATAGCTGCGGATTTAGCTATGTCCTGTTCTTTGAACTTATCCCTGGGGTTTTTTGGATGTGTCAGTTCAGCAAGATTGTGGGTCTTCTGACTGCCCTTCCTTACATAAATTATATGTAATACAAAAAAATGTGATACATGGATCAGAATCAGTGGTCCAAGTGTGACAATTCCTCCCACCTAGACTGAATTTGGGGACCTATCCTCCTCATGGGATGAGCTTCCCAAATCAGTTCATTCCTCATACACACAGGACAAACCATCTGAGTTCTGATTCTTGGTTCCGGCCCTATGTACGATTTTCAAATCATACCCTTGTAAAGCAAGACTCCATCTGAGCAGTCTGCCATTGTTTTTCCCCATCTGCGTCAGTCAAACCAGGGGATTGTGGTCAGTCTGCACCACAAAAGGCTGCCCATACAAGTAAGGCTCCAACTTCTTTAAGGCCCACACTATGGCAAGACACTCCTTTTTCACAGTGGAGTACGCTTGCTCCCTGGGAAGCAGTTTTTTACTCAGATAGGCAATGGGGTGGTCCCTCCCTTTGCTGGATGTCTGGTTTAGTACTGCCACAATACCCACGTCTGAGGTGTCCGTCTGAACTATAAAAGTTTTGCTATAGTCCAGACTTGTCAAAACAGGAGCACTACACAGTGCCTCCTTCAGTTTGGTAAAGGCTTCTTCATAGGCTGGGCCCCAGGTAGTTTTCCTTGGCATTTTTTTCTTTGTCAGGTCAGATAGGGGAACAGCCAGGGCACTGTAATTAGGTACAAACTTTCTGTAGTGCCCTGCTGTCCCTTGAAAGCTCTTGACCTGCTTCTGGGTCTCTGGTCTGGGCCACGCTTGAATCACCTCTATCTTTATTTGGCTAGGAAGGAGCTGTTCTTGGCCTACCACATGCCCGAGGTATGCCACTTCTCCCATGGCCACCCGGCACTTCTCAGCTTTGACAGTGAGCCCGGCCCTCTGTATTCTGCCCAGCATTTCCCTAAGGTGTGAAAGGTGTTCCTCCCAGATGGTACTGAAGATGGTAATGTCATCCAGGTATGCCATGTCGTACTCCTCAGCACCATTTAACACCTAGTTCACCAACCTTTGGAAAGTGGCCAGGGCGTTCTCCATTCCGAAAGGTATTACTTTGAACTCAAATAAGCCTATCGGAGTGATGAAGGCAGACCTCCCCTAACTCTGTCCGTCAACTCTACCTGCCAATGCCCTTTGTCAGGTCAATGGTCATAAGGTAAGTCACCCTCCCAACTTGTCCAGGAGTTCGTACGTCCGGGGCATCGGGTGGGCATCTGACATCGTGACTGCATTCAGTCCACGATAGTCCACATAGAAATGGGTCGAGCCATCTGGCTTGGGTACAAGGACTACGGGTGAGGCCCACGGACTGTGGGATCTCTGGATTACCTCTAAATCCAGCATCTCCTCCACTTCCCTCCTAATGTCCTTATGGACAGCCTCTGACACCCGATATGCTGTCCGCCGTATGGGCGTCTGTGTCCCTGTCTCCACATCGTGTGTCGCTCAGTGGGTTAGTCCAGGTTTGGTGCTAAACAAGGGGGCAAAGTCTGCTAAAATCTCCCTCACTTTCTGGTTCTGGTCCGGGTTCAGCTGGGGAGACAATTTTACTGCCTCCACAGAGGACTCTAGTTTACTTTCCTCCAGCAAGTCCAGAAGGAGGTCTCCTTCATCCGTCCCCTCCCCATGACTACACACTGTGAACACCATGTCAGCCCTATTTGTACATGGCTTCATCATGTTAACATGGTACATCCTTTCTGTCTGTCTATGGTCAGGTAACTCCACAATGTAGTTTACGTCATTTACCTTCCTAACCACTTTGTACGGTCCTGCCCACTCAGCTTGCAGCATGTCTTTCTGGACCGGAATAAGGACCATGACTTCCTGACCCAACATGTACGAGCGAGCTCTGGCTCTGCGGTCGTACCATACTTTTTGTTTCTGTTGGGCAGCTGCCAGGTTGCTCTGGGCTGTCCCCATAAGCTCCTTCAGCCTTTCCCTAAAACTTAGGATGTAATCCACAATGGGAGTTCCCTGGGTGGCGTGCTTGCCTTCCTAGTCCTCCCGGAACAAGTCTAGGGACCCACGTACCTGGCGTCCATACAAGAGTTCGAAGAGGGAAAATCCTGTCGACTCTTGGTGCACCTTCTTGTATGCGAACAACAGGTGGGGAAGGTATTTCTCCCAGTCCCTCCCATGCTGTTCAGCAAACACCCGGAGCATTGACTTTAGGGTATCATTGAATTGTTCCACAAGTCCATTGGCCTGTGGGTCATACGGTGTCGTGCATCTCTGCACCACCCCACGCTTCTTCCATAAACATTTTATTAGGTCCGACATGAGGGAACCCCCTCGATCAGTGATTACCTCCTGCGGAAACCCAACACGGAGAAAATCCCAAGTAAGGCATTGGCCACTTTGTCTGTCCTCAGTGAAGACAGGATAACTGCCTCAGGGTACCGGGTGGCATAATCCACCACAGTCAGGATGAACCTCTTCCTTGTGGAGCTGGGGGTATTTAAATGCCCCACAATATCCATTCCCACCCTCTGGAATGGCTCCTCCACTACGGGCAATGGAATCAGGGCGGCTTGGGTTTTCTTGCCCGTCTTCCCTATTTCTTGGCACCGGTGACAAGACCTGCAATCTCCTTCACCTGCTGGGTGAAGTTAGGCCAGTAAAATTCTAGGCCAGCTGCTGCATTGTGACAGTAATTCACATACATTGCTAGAGTAAGATGACGCTATAAAATAAAACCAACACCTAACCTGCCATACCCAATACATTTTAATTGCCATAATATTCAAAATACTAGAATTACACCCAGCCCAAGAGACCGGAAATAAACCAAAAAATAAAGCTCTCTGGTCCCACTGACGCCAAACTTTATTCCAAAACCGGCGACGCCACAAAAACCAAAACCGCAAAATGAAAGGACAAGAGAAATATAAATGAGACATAGACTCTATAAGAGCTGAACAAGAATCCCGAAAACAATAACGATCCAGTACTTGTTTATGTTTGTGATTACCACGTACATTAATTTTTCCATGTGCCCCTAACCAAGTAATATCCTACAGTGCTATGGAATACGAAAAGTATCAATAGTGTATTTCCAATCTGTTTTTTTCTGTCAATGTGAACTCTGGAAAACTTCTTCCATAAAATAGGACCCACTATCACCATATACAACTTCTTCCGAGAAAATCTTTAATCATGGGTACTGTAATATGCCGTCTTAAGCATCAAACACTATGACCCAATCTGAGATAAACATATTTCCTTTTTTTTTATGGATGAAACTCCTACACTCCATTCCTGTAAAATCTCATAAAGTGAAATTGCACAAAGGAACCCAAAGCTGAATTGAGTCAATAATTAAAGGTTTCAAATTGGTAGAGAAAAAGAATAAAAAAACACTATCGGGTGAATCATAGAGACCCCTCCTGTCGGTAGTTTTGCAACAAATGTTACGCTTAACCGGATTGAGGCGATTACTCCAAAAAACAAGAAAAGAAAAGGCTTAAAAGGCACAAAAAACATCTAGGCAATGGAAAATATGTTCTGTATGTAAAAACAAAGGTAACAAAACACGCTTTGATCAAAAAACTGCTGCTTTCTTTTTACCCAGAAGCCATTTATTCCACTTGTATATACCCTTTTCCCTACCTTTATTCAAACATATTTCCTAATTGTACATAGCCATATCCGAACCCCAAAATAAATACTTTATAATTTATGTGGAGAATCCACTAACCTAATACCCCTAATAGAGGAACTACCTCCAGAGATGGAGCTAAATTAAACACACACTCTTCCGATTTAAACTGGAACCAATAACCTATAAAAAACGGTAAGACCCTACATAATAAACAACCTAATCAAGTAGTAGGCACCAAAACACATAAATCATCAGCGCAATAAATTACTTTTTGAATACTGCAATCCAAACCTGAAAGACCCAAAAGTCTAGGGGATTTGTAGAGTAGCCTAATAAGGGATCCAAAGTTATTACAAACAATAGGGGTCTCAAAGGACAACCCTGGCGGACTCCCGATGAATGTAACTAAGGAGATCCAATCCACCCATTAACATATGGTCTAACATAAGTTAGGAATAACATATAAATGAGCCAATTAACGAAAGTCTGTGGAAACCCATAGGCTCTATGGGTCAACCATATAAATTCTTGAGAAACCCCATCAAAAAGCTTTGGAGAGATCAAAATTAAATAAGTAGCCATGAAGAGCCTCCTTTGACCTTTGAGAAAATAATTCTTATTAAAAGTAAAGCATCTCTGGATGGACCTACCAGAGACTGAGTAATACTGAAATGGTGAAAGTAAAGAAGGCAAATGTTTCGAAATCCTATTTCCCAGTAATTTGGAAAAAGATTTATAATCGGTATTTAACAGGGTGATAGGCCTTCAATTCCCCAAATCAGATTTGTCACCCTTTTTATAAAGAAACAACATCAAACCTTCATACATCTGATCTGCCAAATGGTCCTCATGTAAAAAGGCATTGAATACAGCTAATAACTGAGTTGGCATAAATTTCCATAAGGACTTATAAATTTCCGCTGACAACCCATCAGAGCCAGGAGCCACCCTATCCCTAAGACCAGAAATAACTCCTTTCATTTCCTCTAAAGTAAAAGGTGCTACAAGCTCATGCCTTTGAATTGCCGGCAGGGTAGGTACATCCAATGCTTGTAATAATAGTGACATATCAGAGGATTCAGCAACTGGATATTCAAAAGTATGTTTCACAAATTTAGTAACACATTCCATAATATTCGCCTGCCCTTGACTATATGTCCTTGATCATCAAGAAGTTGAACCGCTTACCACAAAACTTTTCCTTAACGTCAAAAGGGTTAAATTGACACTGTGTCCCAGAAGTCCGAAATTTCTGTTCAAAAACAATAGATTTTTGTCTATCATACTGGACTTTAGTTAAGGCAGTCTTAACCTCCTTTATACAGGCAGAACAGTCAGAGCCAAATAAATGAGATTCAGTAAATAATGCCAACAATTCAGCTCGTAGGAGACTGGAAGTATGGTGTCTAGTATCAGCCAAAATCTAGAATAGTGTCTAAAATAGGCCACCAAATATAATTTAGTATCAATCCACCAGTCAATCATGGAATCATAAAGAACAACTACGAAATGCGATCCTAAATCAATTCCAAAAACCATGGTGAAACTCTGGAACCAATAATAAAGACGATAACTCTCCAAACCCCAGGCCCCTGTAGATAAACTTCCCCCAACTGAACCGTGATCCCTAATAAATGGTGATCAGAAGTAGTTATAGGCACTGTTACACCTGCCACTGCCCCAATATTATGTGAACAGAACCAAAAATCAATCTTAGAGGTTAATTTACCTTTCAAAAGGTAGGCAACGAGGACTGGGCAAATACATCAATCAAATTCATCTCTTTAATAATGGTACGTGAAGCTTGAGTATCACAATAAACTTTCTTATTGGGAGGGACTTCTAGACTAGAATTGAAATCTCAACTCTATAAAATAATCCGTTTGTAAACAAATAAGGCTTAATTAGGCGAAAAAGCTGAACCCTAGCAGCCTTCTGTTGTGGAGCGTAAATATTAATAAGTCAGTAAGGTAAACCATACCATAAAAGATCCAATAATAATACTCTACCTGGAACTAAATCCACCATCTTCTGCAAAGTAAAGTTAGATGAAGTAAAACAATATCCAATGCCGGAACAAAGGTCCTGGCCCAGGGACCAATATGAAGGTCCCAACCCCCAATCCCTTGAGGCTGTAGCTGCTTCCCCAGTAGTATAAAACCTGACATCCTGCAACAAATAAACCTCATAAGCCAAACTATGTAAGGCTGAAAAGGTAGCTGTGCGTTTATACTGTGAACGAATGCTATTAACATTAAGACTAGCTAAGCGTATAGAAGACATGAAAAAAGGGAAGAGGAAAAACCATATCAAGATTAACCATATCATTTCTTTCTCCCGTTCTAACAGTTTCTTTTTTTGAGGTAATCCCGGATTATCAGTCAAGTAGTGGTGCTGGAGGTAGCCATAGGAAGAGGAGAAGGAACAGAGTCCCCTAATTCTTCCTCATCCATGGCACCACCCCAACTCTGCAAAGGTTCATATGGATTGGATACTGGGACAGAAAGTATAGAGACTGCTTCCACTTGTTTGGTGGAGCGAAGTCGTCTAGCAACTGGTGGTGAGGGCTTCAAAATTTCCCCTGGCTCCAAGTCTTCCCTTGCCGGGAGAGGCGGAGCCTGTAGGGACTGAAACACTAGGGGAGGTAGGCAACTTATCAGGCAGTGGTGCTTCTGAGGGACCTGGAGGGTTTGGGATAGTTGAAACATCAGGAGAAACCGAAAAGGAGGGAACCTTTACCTTATTATTGGGAATATGGCCTGAGCCTGGGAGGTCTAGAGGTAGTAAAGATTTAGCTATATAGGAATCATGTTCTGTATAATCAGAGGTATTATGGGCTACTCCCAGGACAAGCCACAAAAACATGAGTAGTTTCACCACATAGGTTACAAGGGAGGGACCGTACAGGATAACACTGAATGACCCAACATTCCACAAGATGCACATTTTAATTGGTCACAATCAGAGCTTAAGTGAGTTAGTGAGCGATCTATACAAGAACGTATTGTCCTGGATAAAACAGTATACCACGATCCCTCCCCAAATAAAAACAATTAGAGGATGGTGAATCCCAGCCTCAGTCATTTTAAGTTGCACATTGAATTTCCACTTCCGTCAAAACCCATTATCATCAATCAATGCATGGGGTACTCCATTCACTGTACAACGTTGTTCTAACCAATACAGAATATCCAGTACATTGACTCCTTCATTCCGAAAGAGAACAGTAATAACTTTAGCAGTTGGTCTGGTAATAGGTATTACCACAAAATGTTTCCAGATAGGGTCTATACGAGCAGCATAGTAGGCAGACCAAAATTTGTCCAACAAAGCAGCAGAACGAAAGGAGACATCAAAATTATGATCCCCAGAAGAGTGAATAAATGCATACACCTCCGAAGGTCGAATCCCCAAAGAATCAATTATTAAAGTCTTGCCCACAAAATTTCGATCAGGGGGGAGGTCCATACCCCCTTTATAATAGATGTGTGCAACAAAACGTTTCCTAACAGGGACATCAGTAGTTTTAAAGAGGGAGGCATAGCTGGCAGGTTTTACATTATGTGCCTGAGGAAGTCTATGAGCAGGACTACCCAGAGAACTGGCTGATGTATCGTCTTTTACAATTTGAGGGCACTGACCTGGTATTGTTTTCGCCGACGTAGGCTCCGTAACAGGAGTAGTAGATGTCGCGGGGATCAAGGAAACTGGAGAAGCCTGACTCGAAGACCGAAAATCAGCCACAGGATCAGCCGAAACAGGGCTCCTGGCTTCAGTACTAGCAGGCGGAAATGACGCGGCGGTCCGGTCCGACTCTGAAACCGGCACCTCCTCCAGAGCCTGTGAACACAAAAGTTCCCCCGGTCGGTTCAATCCTGCCCCCGGTAAAGGAACATGGGGATCAGGAATCCAGGCATTCGGGGTCTTCACCCAACCCGCATTTGCTAACGCCACCTCCGGAGACCAGGTGGCAAGCCGGGCCGAAAAGGGAAAGGAATCAGCATCCAAATCAATAGCGGGGACATCCGCGTCTGCTGCCTGCGGGTCGTCTATAACCTGCACTACTTTTTTTTGAAATGCCAAAAGAAGCTACCTGGCCACCTTCTGGGCGTTTTCTTTTCTTATCATCTTCTGTTGCCAAAAGCAGAACTGGGTCAGAAGTCTTCCGACCTTCGACAGCTGCAGGCTGAACCAAATCCACTTCAGGTAAGATATCACTTGGGACTTCCATATTTTCTAAACAAGTCGAAGCCTCCTCGAGTACTTCAACCAACTCCATAGAACAGTCTTCCAACACCTCTGCACTCTTCACCGACTGAGACATACTGAGCAGAGTCCAGTCACCTCAGGGGAGGGGCCCCCTACCATCAGAGTAGGGGAATATTTTATTAAAGTAACATCAAACAATATCAAAGCCACAGTTACATAATATGAGAAATTTACAACACAAATCATATATATACATACAGACAAAGGAAAAACACCACAATATCCATAGTATTACCTCATATTACTACAAATTAAATCTGCAATTAATATTAATCTATATCCCTTAATATTAATAACAGTCCCTTCCCAGTTTCTCTTTTTTTTTTAATAGAGACATAATATACTTTAACAAAAGGCTAAACTCGAAATTATAAACTCAATATAAAGCATCTGTAAAAATACTAAACTCTCAAATGAACATTTCTATATCCTATAATGTTTCCAAAATTCTCATTTGTATTTAATGAATTTTGAAAACTTTTCCACCATTCTCTCACTCTTTTTGGAAGAAAAATGTAATATCATAACTATAAATCCTGTACATAGCCCCTTGTATTAGTCTCTGAACCGTGTCATAAGGCATTAATCTTTGATAGAGTACCCTATCGCATCTAGCTTGCCACAAATAGTATACCAATGCGCTGCAAAAATTTGTAAAGTATCTTTATGGTATAATAACCGAAATTGAGGAACATGACCCAATACTAATATCTCATAATCCATACATACTAGCCATATTTCATATCCCATCGGCTGCTAAAAACTTCCATAGGTTAGTAGCATAGGAACATTCTAAAAGAAAATGTTGAACTGTTTCTTCTTGTGCTATACACTCTAAAATGGACAGTTTCGTTCCTGTAAAGGTTTATGCTTGGCATTCCTCTAACTCCAATTCGACCATATACCGTAAGCTATCAGGTGTCCCACATATAAGTAGGTAATCTTGTGTTATTTAATTTACTTAAACCTCCTTCCTATAGTCCTTATGACAGTTCTTAAACTCTGGTTCACTTGGATATAATTGAAGTAAGACAGATTTATACAGCTGCGTAACCTGAACTAACTTTGACCACCTGTGCTTCTAGCCCCATTTAAACAATTTTTTTGCAATTGGAATGTAATATACTGGAGTAACAGTGTCGGTATCGGTTTTGTGGTCTATTGTTCCAAAAGTATAATATCTCCCATGACTTGTCTATGTAGCAATCCAATGTTTCCAAGGTCGCCTCATCCTAATTTGCTATTGGTTGAAATAAATAGAGTGGCAAAAAAACAACTGGATCTATCATTCCTAGTCCGCTTTTCTGTTTTTCCAAGTATGTAAATTGTCTCTTAATCGGTTAGGTTTACTACCCCACAACATCTGAAAAAATAAACTATATAATCTGGTTTCCAAGAATGAGGGCAAAGGGAAAATTAATGCTGTGTATAGTAACTTTGGAACAATAAATTTTTAATAATCGTAACCCTTTTAATTTTATCCAGTTTCCAATGTTTCCAAATACTAATTTTAAGATCAATAGATTTTATTACTGTCATCCAATTAAATTCTGGTATATTATTTGGTCCATAAAATAAACCTAATATTTTAATTGGATCACAGGAAATACGTAAGACCTTGTACTATTACCTCAGCTATGTCATTGGTTCCAATAAATACTCCTTTACTTTTTGTTTTGTTAATAGCTGAATTTGCCAATACTGCATATTCTTCCATGTAATCTAAAATAACTTACTTGTGAACTATCAGAAAAAAGACACAAATCATCAGCATAAGCTTGTATATACCACTTATCCACATCAACAGTCCAACCAATTCCTGTCCACCGCGGGTGTGTTTGTATTAATGATCTAATCAGTGAGTGAATCGAAATGCATATAACAAAGGGCTTAATGGACAACCTTGTCGTACTCCAGTGGGAATATGAAATCTTCCCTGTTCTCAAGTTGTATTACTGATGTGTTATTGCTGAATCATAAAGTTCTTTATAATGTGTATAAACCTTTCGAACTCCATACTTCCGTGGATTCAAATAAAAAGGTTGGTATACTCTATCAAAGGCCTTCATTTGGTCAACAGAGACAATACATCCTGATATCTTTTGCCTTTTGCCAACTCCACTATATCTCTTAAGACCATATGGGCTTGGTGTATGTTTTTCCAGGCACTCCACAAAACTGATATGGGAAAGTACTCTTACTGCTAATTGTTTTAATCTCTCATTCAAGATTCTCATAAATAATTTATAATCTACATTCAGAAGCGAATTGGTCTCCAATTTTTAAGTCAAATTTATCACCTGACTTATATAAAAAATCAGCAACCCCTCTGCAAACCAGCTTGGAAAGTCAGGGCTATCCAGAAATGCATTAAATACAATAACCAAACATTTAGCAAATTCCATTGGAAAAGCTTTATATAGTTCTGCTGTTAATCCATCAATCCCGGGAAGTTCCTGTATTTTGTATTTGAATGGCTTTAATTATTTCCTGTGTCATAACTGGCCTAAGCACCTCTGAGGACTCTATCCATGGTCTGGTACCTGAATCTGGTCTAGAAAGTCCTTAATGTTCTGAAATAGTTGGGGCCTAGCTGGTTTATATTCCAAAAATAATTGTTTAATAATTGAAGAAAGCGACTTCTGATCTTGTACTAACAGACCTACCTTATTCGAAGTGTAGTCAAATGTGTGGCTTGTGTATAAATTTTAAAAGCAGCATATGGATCCCTCCTGCTGCTTCTTGATCCCATAACGTAATGCGCATTTAGAGTTCTGTCTTATTATATTGAACTTTCAAAAGCTGAGCTTTTACTAACCTAATCTCAGAATCATATTCCATTGAGGAAATATTGGCTATTGAAAATAAATTATATAATTGCTGTCTTAATTTTAAATAGTGTAAAAATCATTATTTGCCTTTGCTTTTCCTTGTTGTTGTAATAGATGACAAATGTCATCCTTAGAATCCTTTCCACCATTTACTCTTTGAGCTGTATAAAAATTCTACTGATAATCGTGATGTTAACAACAACTGAATTTTTTCCAATATTTCTTTTGAGGTCAATAATAAAGGATTCAATTTCCATCTTGCTTTCTGCTTTCTCAGATTACCGGAAGGAGAAACATTACAAAGTAACAGCAAATGATCAGAAAAGGACACTGGGCATGTTTGATATGTAAAAGAAATTTGTCTGGATAGAAAAATATAATCTATAGTAGAAGTAAATTGATTCCTTTTGAATGTAAACGTGGGCCCTGAACTCTGTTTACTACTACCATTAATTAAACCTGCAGAATGGATCATTTTATAAAGTGCCCTAGTATCACAATAAATATTTTTATTTTTTTATTTTTTAATTGGATTCTCAACATCTAATAAAGTACAATTAAAATCCCACACAAAACACCTCCAGTGAAGTCAATAAATAAGGTTGTAACATATTACAAAGTGCAACCTTTCTGCTTTTAAGCTGTGAACCATATACATTAATAAATCTACAAGACCTGCCTTTCCACATCCCATCTAAGATCATCAACCGTCCTGGTATCAAATCTATCAACCTAATTAAAGAAAACTCATAGGAATGAAACAAAAACCTATGCCATCTGCTGACTGCCGCCAAAGGACCAATAGGATGGGCCCCAGCACCATTCTTGTTGAAAACACCTAACTTGTGACATATTATATATCCAGGTTTCTTGTATTAAATAGACATCTAATCATGCAGGCATGAACTGAATCATAAATTATCTGCCGTCTCTTATAATTCAATATACTGTGTACATTCACTGAACCTAACCTAAATTGCAGCATTCCTATTCAAAGTCTACCTTCACCTATCTTTTTCCTCCTTTTCTTTTTCTTTCCTTTATAATCCTCTTGTAAGCCTATTGAGGAAGGTGGACTGTCCGTATCAACTGGGAATCATCCTCAGGTCCATCCATATCTGATTCTCCATTGACTGGTCAGTAAGGCAAAAGAATTACTGGTTTCCACTTCCAAAATCGGCTGTTGAGAAAGATTTTTAACATTTCGTGAGGAACGCTCAACAGCAGCAACCACTGGAGTCCGAAAGGTCTCCTGTTGTTGTTGCCTTTCTCTTACCGAGTTTCTGTATCTAGGTTTGAAGTGCCATTTTGACTGGCTATTCTGTACATCTGTCCCTTGTCCATTTGATGTATCCCTGTGGTTATGTCTACAGAGGCTGTGTGGAACCAACCAAGGTTTTTCCTATTATCGAATCCTGTGCTTTCTGAATTAATAGATCTGGACTCAAGACAACCTTTATTTTTTGTCGCCCATGTACAATCAGCAAATACATGTCCTGCCTCTTCACACAAATCACACTTTGTGGAGCTAACACACTGTAATGTACTATGACCCACTTCTCCACAGTTTTCACATCTAGGTTTGTCACATGAACTTGATAAATGCATCCTAGCCCCACATTTATAGCATGCACGTGGTTGTCCCGCATAGAAACACACCCCTCTATCCCTCCCTAATAAAAAGGAATTCGGAATGTGTTCAATACCTGCCTCTGTCTGCCTTAATTTTACTTTAAAACGCCAACCCCTGTCCAGAATTGCTCTTGAATCTAGTATTGCTTGGGTCACTTTGAATTTCACATTTTTGCCTAGCCAGTAATAATATCATCAATATGCACCCCTCGTTTCTAAACATAACAGTGACATATTTAATTAAAGGTTTTGTTAAAGGTATTACCATAAATGGAGTCCACAAGGGGAAAATTTAACTTCAGATATCTTTCCCAAAACATATCAAGAGCATAGGTAGAACGAAAACTCACATCGAAATTATCCTCTCCAGAAATATTAATAAGTGCAAACACCTCTCTAGGTGAAAAATGCAAAGACTCCTTTAATAAACTTTTTCCCACATACTGCCTGTCAGGTCGAACCTCTAAACCTCCTTTATACCTAATGCGTACCGCATTTCTACGAGGTGCAGCGTCCTGTTTAATTTTAGAAAATAACTCTGACATCAATGGTTTATCCCCACTGAGTTCATGCTATGTCCTGTGCCTCCCTTGTGCTTGTACCCTAGGCATTGAAGGTTCCTTTTCCTCGAGATTGAACTCTCCATAGGGGTACCTCCTCATTCCCATTTATCCTCTTTTCACACTCTTGTGAGTTACCAGCTTCTTGTATCTTTGGTTTCCAAGTAGGTTCATTTTGGGAGAAATTTAATTTTGGTCCCAGTCAGGCGGGTTTCCACGATCCATTATCCAATGTCCAACCTGCTTCACTTAACGCTTTCTGTGGGGACCAGTTATCAGTAGAAATAGGTGCAGTCAGATATTTCCTACCACTGTTTCTTTTTCCTTGCTGATCAGTAATTAACTGTCCATCTGTTCCCACTATAGGCAGTATCAAGTTACGCTTTGCAAAAGTCAATGCCATTCTTTTTTCCTTTCCTTCTTCTCCTACCTTATCCACCAGTCGTTTGTTGAATGAAAAGTCCGTTACCCCAGTCTGTATTCCTGGCACCGTTTGATAGATGCAGTTTTTCTCCTGTTCTGTAGTCCGTTTCTCCATATTGTTTCCAGGCTGAAATACAAAACCCCTTGAATTCAATACAGGACTTCCTTGTCCATCCCGAAAAGCTGTCCCCTGTCTCTCTTCCTTTCTCATTACAACGTCCTTGTGCACCTGCAATATTTGTTGTACGTCGTTCCTGTTTCCCCTCTCGGTCTCCAGTTCAACTCTCCGTGAAGGCACATCATTCAAATTATCGCTCATTTCGGTCACCTTATCTGTCTGAACTTCATCCTTCGTCTTCTCACTGCAAACACCACTCAAGGATTGTTTGGGACTCGTGTTACCCAGGACTTGTACCGATCTACTTCGTTGTTTGGTTTTTGTTGTTGCTCGTTTTGTTGCATGCCAGTGCTTTTAATTCTTCTGCTACTTTTCTCTGCTCATGCTGTAATGTTTCCAGTTTATTTTTAGTTGTCTCACCTTAGGTGTAAGTCTGCTGACTCTAATATTGGCATATTCGTTATAAATGTTGTTAAATCCTCCGTTGAAACAAATTGGTCTTTTTCTTCTCCTTCCTCGTATTCCTCTGTATTCTCTGTTGTTCCTAGTAGAAGCATTGGTTCATGTGCAGCCCTCGGCTGCTCGCTTGCTCCTCCACTTCCATCCTCCTTGCATGCAGGTCACCAACTGACCTGCTATCCAGCAACAACCTGTCCCCTACTGGCGAGCAGTAGGGGAATTTCCCGTGTCCTGGCTGAATTTCCTCATTCGCTAAAAAAATACCACCAACAGCTTAATCTGGTTCAAGGTCAGTTGGCATTCATCTGTATCCCGCTCCCCGGTCGTGCCTGAAAATAGGCAGGACTTGTCTAGTGCACTTACCTGGTCAACAAAAACAAAATAAAAAAAATAAATGGATAGCGCTCATTCTTTTGATTTTCTATGGCAAATATTTTTTTCAAAGGATGGTCTACATCTGATTTCAACAATTTAAAAACTCAGCTCAGCCAGGAAGTCTCCAGCTTGACTCTGGATTGCAAACAATTCAATTCTAAATACATTTTACATTGATGGGTGTCAAATTTATTTATTTATTTGAATTTTGGTAACCAGGTTAGCCCACAGAGACAGACTGTCCTTTTTCAAGGGTGACCTAGGGAGGGTAAATGGAGGTACAGAGATACAGTGAATTACAGCAGCAGATGAGCGTGCAAAGACACTTTACAACAGTTTGTAGAACACAGTATATATACATAATGCATGTACAGTATTTACAAATAATACAGTATACACAGGCACAGAAGTAGTAATTTGCAAAACAAAGCTTATTTAGCAATTTTATTGCATACTCTGTTAATTTTTAATGAGGCACCTTGGGTAGAATTACAATAGATAGATGATAGATAGACAGACAGACAGACAGACACTTTATTTATATAGTGCCCCTTCCCGGAGGTTCGAGTGTCTAACAATATTTAAAAACAATCCATGCACAATACACAACTTCAGAAAATTAATGCGGAGATCAATATAAAAGTCTGTCTATCATTCACTAGCTTAATACAAAAACAGCAGTCAGTTCATTTTTGATCTTCAACTTCATTACGAATCATATATGTTAAACGCCTGACTGAATAAAAGCATTTTCAATTCTTTTTGAAGGTTTCCAATAAGGTTGCCTCCATTAGTTGCCTTGGCAGGAGTTTATAAGGTCAGTGTGGCAACTGGAGAACACACAGTCACTCCTGAATGCCGCAACCTGGCCCTAGGAACTACAAGGATGCAACCTTGTAGGAACGGAGAGCCCAAGACGGGCAATGAGGAACCAGGAGGTCTTGCAGGTAGTCTGGTCCACCCCCCCAAGCAGGGTTTTATAGGTCAGTAATCTGACCTAGAAGGCAATCCTCCACCTTACTGACAGCCAGTGCAGTTCATGGAGGACAAGCATAATATGGTCAGATCTTAAAGCACCAGTCAACAGCCTAGCCGCATTCTGCACCAGCTGCAGATAGTGGAGATTGCCTCCAGAAAGCGCCAGGTACAGGGCACTGCAGTAGTCCAGCCTGGATGTGACAAAGGCATGCACCTGTGGTCAGGTCCTCAGTTGGTATCAGGGCCCAGATCCAAGCAATGTTTCTTAGATAGTAGAAACCACTTTTGATAACAGCTGACAGATCAAACTTTTGTATTCAAGTACAAGTATTATCTACTGTTGAGCCAATTTAGTCTTTGATTCTAGAGTCAAGCATCTGGGAAATCTATGTAATGCACCCAATTTCTTGTTTTTTTTGGACCAAAGTATCAATATGCTTAATATAAGATTGTTTATGGTCTATTATAATGTATATATAATGGATTTTGAAATTAAAGGGAAAATTCCATTTAAAATGGCAGACCAGGTATAGGCAGCATTTGTTCAAGGAAAGAGATGCTGGTAGGAGGTATACCTGAGAGAAATCAAGCATTCAGTCAGGAACTGCAGCATTTTTAACCCTGTGTTTGAGGTTGGAGTTACAGCATTCTCAGGAGCTGTAGTGTTTGCAGCATTTTCCAGCTCAGTGTTTTCTTGCTGTTATTCTAGTTCTGAGTCAGTGTGGTGATGCTCTGTTTTTAGCAGATCTTCGCTGAGGCTATCTTCGCCACTGGGCCATGCCTTTGGAACTGTAAGCTGTCAATGTCAGGACCACTCAGAAACTTTTGCTAGGTGGTGGCTGCTGACAATGATGTGTAACATTGGTGCCTATATACTGTCAGTGGCCCCATTGGTCCTCAATTCTTTCTTCCACCGTTGACCTCTCATTGGACCTGCAGAGAACCAGCCCCATTGTTTCTTTGATTCTATTGTTTTTCTAATGTAACTTGTCGATGTTGTTTCTGTATGCAGCCATCAAAAGAACCTTTATTTATGTTTTGTAGCTGTGGTTACAAGATCTACAAGGATGATGCTCACACTGTTTGTGTTTGCTTTTTGGGCTTGTCCCACAATGTAAAGGCCTACAAGATCTGCTGTGGATTCAACTAGGTCACAAGGAGATGCCGAAAGAAGGCTCTAGAAATCTTCATCACTATGAAGGTCATGGGAGCTCAAGCCAAGTTTGCAGACTCCAAGCTGGTTTCTCCCTTATGCTCAACTGCCACCTGGAATGAGACTCTCAGGCTTTCAGCTATGCTGTTGCCACCATGGTCATCAAGGACTTAAGACATGGGAAAGGATAAGTCGCCGTCGAAGTCCTCCTCCTCCAGCCATCACCACAAGCATAAGGATAAAACGCCTACTTGCTGTTGAGGTTGAGGTCTCCATTAAAGTAGGGTAAGTCCTCTTTGTCATTCACTTCTGCAGCAATGACTACAGCTCCCTTGGCTGTCATTGACACACCAAGGTGGGGTTTGGCTCTGGCACTGCAGTACCTAGTATGGGTGATAAGCAGCCCCCATCATCAGGTTCAGGTCCTTTGATGAAGGTATTCCCAGACCCTTTACTGGGAGCTCTTGACTCCCAGGTTGTGGTGGTGTCATTCTCTGAACTAATTAGATGCCTGTTGCCATTGCTTCCATTGATAACAACTGCTGTCCCATCAACTGGACCTCCCCTATCGGTACAGTCATCATTGATGGGATGCAAAAGCACACCTATTGTTCTTCCACTGCAGCCGCTGCCTCCATTGAATGCCCTTATCATAATTTCAGATGATGATGAAGTGGAATACATCCTTATCTCCTTAAAGAGGAACAGTCACCAAAAGGACCTTGGTCCCAATGTGCACTTTGTGTGAAAACATTTTGGTTTACTTACTGTTTACTGTAGTATAATAACTAGATTGTATCAGACTAATTTTGTTTAGTTCTAGGCTGACATCTTCTGTTACTACAAAACCCAAGAATCCCCTGCAGCTGACATCAGAGCAGTAGGCAGCAGTGAGAGATTAAGTAGTCTACAGTCCAGATATCACTGGAGTAGGAGCAAGAGATAGACATTATTGGTTCTAAATACACAATAAACTCTAAATCCTGGCCAGTTCCAAAATTTTGAACATCCCCTTAAAAATGTTCCAGTGGTTTGCAATGCAAAGTAGTAATTAGTGTTCAATTAATATACAAATATATGCAAATTGATAGACTTGAAATATGGTTCAGAAACGAGAGGTTCTGATTAGAAACAGTTTGTAACAGAACTAGAAAAAGTTATTGCATCAAGAGCTTTTTTTCTCTCCCTGATTTGGAATGTTATTACTTCTATCCCCAGTAATACTCAGGTATTCATAACTGTATGCAGTATTCCTCCTAAGTAGAACTGCCCAGAGGAGAATTTGGAACATATGCAAATGATGGAATCTTTTGCATGAGACACTTTTCAAATGCTGCTTATACTAACTGCCTTAGTTCTAAACCCTTCAGATTTCTCTCTCTGCCTGATAAGTCTAGATGCTCAGAGATTCTCTCCTCTTCATCATCTTGTTCTAGCGTGAGAAACCTTACAGAATATGATAAGTATTCTTGAACATTTTTTTGCTGCCTTTTACTTTTGTAATTTTAAGTAAACTTGTAGTTTTAGTGTTTAAATTGTAAGTTTTATTGCTTTTACATTCAAACTGCCTTTTAAAATGAAAAAGAAAACTGGTGATCCTGGTTTCAAACTCTGTATAGAAAACTGGTGATCCTGGTTTCAAACTCTGTATTCTGTGTGGTGAAATTCTGTTAAGTTCCTTTGTCTACCCATCTGGACATGAACATTAAAAGCAGAGTGAAATCATTTCATGTCCTGTAATAACTATTGAAAAATGGCTGGAATATGGCTAATAAACTGTGAAAACTATTGAAAAATGCCTGGAATATGGCTAAAAAAAAAGAAAAAGGAAAAGGAAAACTTTCACCATCTAAGGGTCCCTCCAGCTCTGACCAGCTGACACCCTAAATTACTATGGGTGAAACCACAACAACTAATATAAACTGCTACCCCTGAGATGGGTATACAAGCAGTTCTTGAGAGGCTTGCTGAACTGGCTGACTACCTGGTTCCCTCTAAGAAATCAAATAAAACTAAGCACACAGAACCCCCTGCTAGACAGTGTATGGGACTTCTGTGCCTGCTAGAAAGCCTGCCAATTCCTGCAGATTGTTGCCTATGGTGAAGCCCACCAGGATGAGGTACAGTGTCTCAGGCTTACTGTATCACTAAAGGGACTAATTCTCACTGAAATGGTATAATTTACTGCAGTAACTTTACTGCAGAATTTTGTAGCACTGTGCTTCATTCTGGTGGGTTTTCACTGTGAATGAAGGCATGAAAATTGTAAACTTTCCTAAAAAAAAAAGTGTGAAGATATGCCTGAATGGCTTAAGAAAACACTTTAGGCTTACAAGTGCTGTGGGTATTTTCAGCAGCAGACCCTGCACAGCAGCTGGTCTTCTTCTGATCAGCTCCTCCCATTATCTGGAGGAAGACTGTGATTTCATGGAATGTTTGGGGTTTTTACCAAAAATAAAGATTATCCTCACTCTTCACATTTGTGAGAAATGATTGGGTTGACACTCACTAAAAGCTTCCACTTCCTGTGAATAAATTAGTTGGGGAAGACACTTTAAAGATTTTATAAACTCTAGCTGTTTTTCCCTCTTGAAAAAGAGGATGTATAAGAAAAATCAGCTAGACAGGGAGGGAACTCGGTTTATTCCTCATCCTATAAATTAAGGAGTAGTTGAAGTAACAGTCTGAGACAAGGCAAGAGATCCCTGGCATCCTACTCTCCTAACACGGATCCTAGGAAAACTGACATACTTTCAGGTCCATGTTACTTCTCTGCCAGATCTAGCTGAAACAACTAAATTTGGTTTGGAAGCAGCCAAAAACAGTTTAAATGGCTGCTGCTAGATGGATAGTAAATACAGTGGTTCAAATGGGGTTTGCCTGGTTGTATCACCAGACTAACTCAGTATTTCCAAACCAAGGCTATGGATTCCAAGTCGAGGTAATTCCTCTTTAGAGAAAAGATAAAAGTTAAAATGGATGAATACACCACAGTAAGCTACTTTTGTTGTATCAGACAGGGCTGTTCTTCAGTATCAGCAATACCTACAGCATGGGTATTCCAGACATCACAGACAAGAGATCATGGATGTAGTAATCGAGGATTGTCTCTGGTTCAAATCCTTCAAAAAGAAAAGTTTTCAATCCATCTACAGATGTAGGGAAAGAAAATTTAAAGAAAAAGAGGTTCAAAACATGTTACTGTCAAAGACAGAGGAGTCTGTCTTGGTATAGCAAAAGGTACTACAAAAAGGATGGGGAGTGGTAACCTGTCTTAGAGGGTACTAAGCAGGCATCTGACAAAGCCAATGTTCAAAATGGTGCTTTTGGCACTGATTCTGCCAACACTCCTAAGAAAGGTGAAGGTGTGGCATCAGTGGACTTAAAAGTATTTCCACATCCCCGTAAGCACAGAAAGTACCTCAGATTCAGACCCCCATTAGGTCATTCTAAAACAGTGTGCACAGTGGTTGTAGCACCTTCAAAGACAAGGTGTCACAAGTTCTTCCTATATCTAGAAGATTGGCTGTGGTTGCAACGTCACCCCAGCATGTGGATCTGCAACTCACCTAGGGGCTCATGGAGTCTCTAGTTTTTCTGATAAATCTCTAGAGGCAGTTTGTCTCTCAGCCTGCTCGGCACTACAGTTCGTAGGAGCAGAACTTAATACCTTGTGAGACAGGACCTGCTTGCCTACAAGCAGGGCAGCAAGAAGTATTCCACTGATAGTGGTTTCATTCATCCTGGATGAAATGAATAAATACATTTAAAAAACAAACAAACTGCAGAACAGTTTCTTCAGCTACTACACATGGCGCCTGCCACTGGTGCAGTCTTGGAATCCAGGTTACAAATTACTATTCAGTTTCACCTCAGGATTCACTGGTGTCAGAGAAAGGACCCTCTATCATAACCAATTTTACAGGTCTCCAATGGAGAAAAAAACTAAACCAATCTAATGGGAGGAGTTTATTTTTCAGTAAAAAGCTCCATCAGTTGTCTGATAACAGAGACATCTTGACTTGCGTGTGGCCCCACCTGGGGGTTCACACCTCCCATGGCACATAAACCTGCTGGGGCTAACAGTAATGTTACTGGCACTAAAGGTTTTGCATAACTACTACAAGGAGGGGGTTACAGGTCCACACCACCACAATGTATTACATAAACATTTCAGGAGGGACAAGGTTAAGCCCTCCATGCACAGGATTCATGAAAATATGGGATCTATCATGCTCAATGGGCCCTTTCAGGAGATTCATCTGCCACTGCCAGGTAAGGACAGTACCTTGGCAGATACTTCAACTCAAATCAGCCAGCCCCATCATGAATGGGTCTTAAACAGTCAGGTGGTGCAGTTATCTTCAGTGGGTGGGCCACCACAGAAGTTGACTTGTTCACATCCCACCACAACCACCACCTGTCACAATACTATAACAGACAGCCAGATCTGTTAACGATTCCCCTGGATGCTCTGGCTTTGAGTTGGCAAAGGAAGCAAGTGCATCTTCTTTCTTTCTTCCTTCCTTCCTTCCTGTATACAGAGCAATTTTCTCAAGCTCAGGTCCCAGTCAGGATCAATAATCTTGATAGCACTAGAATGGGCCAGACAGACATGTCTCTCTCTCTCTCTCTCTGCTACCCTCCATGCTGGGGCCTGAACCAATACACCTTCGCTCGGAGGCACAATCTGATGACCTCCTATCAGGAGGCTCCTGTATCCAAACCTCAGATCATTCACATTCAAGCATGGCTCTTGGTATAATATGCAGGTTTGCATCTTTCTCAAAGTGTCCTAAGCATATGATATGGTTACAGGAAGCTTTCCACTAAGAAAATTTACGCTTCAGAATGGGAAAAAGTTTTATGATTGGTGTTCAACCAGGAAATTGGTCCCAGAACATGCTGGGTCCCAGCTGTCTGACTATTATATCTATTTACAGTCATTGGACTGGCTATCCTGTACCCTTAAGGGCCACCTGGTTGCAGCATCTGCTGGCATATTAGTTGGACAAAATGTTTTTATTTCTTCAGATCCAAGCTACAAAAGGCTATTTATGGGCCTAGCACATGTCAACACAGGCTGGTGTTCCTGTTGTGCTGGTCTATCTTACCTATTTGCTCTTACTGGGCTTGCAGTCCACTACCTTAAATGTCCACCTGACTGCAACATCTACTTACACTTCAGTTGGACAGAATGTTTTTCAGGCCTCGGACCCTATCTTCAAAGGGTTCTTTAAAGACCTGTCCCATTTGCACCCCCTCACAAGGGACCGGTGCCAGCATGTGGCCTAGATGTGTGTATAGTTTGGCTCATGGGTCCCCCTTTTTGACCCTATGTCTTCAATTTATTCAAATATGTCAAAAAAACAAAAACTGTATTTCCTGTGGTAATCACTGACAAAAGAATTAGTGAGCTCAAGTCTCTGAATTGAACAGGTCTATATTTCATTCCACAGAGACTAAGTTGTCCTGGGAACAAACAGGAAGTTTCCTTTAACATGATCTCTAATTATCATTTCAACCAAACCATTATCTTACCCATCTTTTCAGGGTTTTATTTAACCCTAAAATTGATTAGCGTTTGCTCATAAATGTTCTAAATCATTGTGAAAATGCATAGCACTTGCCTCACTGTGTTTATCAAACATAACACTGCTAGAAAACCTATATAAATGCTTTCTGTACAGTTAGTATCGTCCCAAGAAAAAAACTGCTAATCAATTATTTAAAACCCTGCTTTTTCACTGAACACTTTAGTCCTGGTGAAAAAAAGTCTTCATAGTCTGGACGTCAAAGGAGTTTAGCTACTTTTTGACAGCCACTAAAGCTCTTAGGCAGGACAGAAAACAGCTGTTCCTGACCTATGGGAATGAGAGAAAGGATAACCCAGCATCAAAGAAGGTCCACTGGACAGTACAGTATAACCAGTTTGGTACTCTAAGGCTGGAAAGGAGCCCCTTGTGGGTGGAGGGCCATTCCACAAGGGGCACAGCTGCTACCATAGCAGCTGTCAGGGATGTTTCCCTGTGAACTCTAAAGCAGCTACCTGAAAACCAGTACACAACTTTATGAAGCATTACACTCTGGATAATTTGTCCAGGGTGATGCAGATTTAACACAACAGTCCTGCAAATTCTGTTCCTAAGACAGGGTTCTGTGCCCACCTCCAAAGGTACTGCTTGGTAGTCTGCATACAGTTATGAATACCTGAGTATTACTGGGGTTAGAAGAAAAATTACTTACCTAGTAATCTTGTTTCTTCCAAGTGATACTCAGGTATTCATAACTCTCCCACCCTTCTCCCCTTCTGGAACCTTCAGCCTCTGCACTCCTGAATACTGTGCTCTCAGGGGCATAAGTGCCATTTCTGGCACACATGTTGTGATCGGGTTCCCTATTGTTGTCCCTCTCGCCTTTTTCGAGCAATTTGGACATTCTAGGGTGTTCTTTCATAGGTTATGCCCCCCAGTTGGAGGTCCTTTTTGGGTTAAGGAGTTCTCTCTAATTATTATTATTACACTTAGTGTTGAGGGAGTGCCCTCTGTTGTTGTTGTTGTTATTATTATTATTAATATTGTTATTATTACTATTATTATGATTATACTTAGTCCATGTGGGCCTGTCTTTTCAGGCATCCAGGAAATCTGAAGGGTTTAGAAGTAAGGCAGTTAGTATAAGGCAGCATTTGAAAAGTGGCTCATGCAAAAGATTCCATCATTTGCATATGTTCCAAATTCTCTCTGGGCAGTTCTACTTGGGAGGAATACTGCATACAGTTATGAATACCTGAGAACCACTTGGAAGAAACAAGATTACTAGGTAAGTAATTTTTTCTTTGTTGCCCACATGACCGCAAACTTAAATAGTGTTCTGCATCCTACCCCACTATTCTAAAGGGGATTGATGATGCTGTGGGAACAGCACACAGTCACAAAGTGTGCTGGTGCAATATCGGTGTGTACAAGGCCTCCTTATTCCACCCCCAAACTTGTTTAGCTACGTACGAAGACAGCAAGTTCTGTGCAGGTGTGCAGTACCTCCTCTGACAGAGTCACCCAGCTTCATTATGCAAAAGAAAAATCTATTCATTAGGTGGCACAAACATGGTGAAATGTGACATACACAGGGATCAGTTCATAGCATAGCACCAGTAGCATGGCACTGTGCCATGCCCAGAGCCCTTTCCCATGGGCGCTACTGGCATAGTCGACTCCCACTGCCCACGCCCATATCTTACGGCCTGCTTATGGGTTGTATCCTGCTGTGTCTTTTGGTCCACACTTATCCTCCCAGGTAGTCTAGTGGCTCTACTATGGGAAATTCTACATAACCCCAAAAATGGAGGTTTACCTTATGGGGTCCTTCAGGTCCCCACTATGACTGGAGGACTTTCTTTCCCTCCTGGTGCCCCAGACCAGGATTTGCAGCTATGGAGGAACAGGCGGTAGCAGGAGCTGCAGCCATGGTGTCTTTGGGGATGGGAGGCCCTGACATCCTCGTGGGACTCTCCTCTTTAAACTTTTTGCCATATCTCCCATGTGGTAGACTGGAACTTCACCACAAGCCACTTCCTTGCATAGCAGGTTCTCTTAGAAGCTGGGACCTTATTTAAAAAAAAAGTTCCATCTCTAACATATTATTATTTGTCCATCCTACTAGATACGGTTGGGAGTTTCTCTATGCATTCAAACAGACATAACCTTTCAGAGTTGGGTTGACAAAGGGTTTGTTTTTTACTCACACTCAGGTGAGGTGATTCCTTAACAGAATTTATCAATCTGAGGTACCCCATACTGACTTGTGTTGGTACTTTCAGGGCTGGTATAGACTTAGAACAATACAATCCAGCTTGTTCTGAAAGAACCTGAGGTAGAAACATAGAAACAAAGAACCGCTTGGCCCAACCAGTCTGCTCAGGTGTCTTTCACTCACTCCTCACTACTGTTATGAAGGGCAGTCCTCCCTCTCATTTGGTTTCTAAGCTGTATATAACTTTCCATGATTTTTATGGAGCTTCAACAGAATAGTTAAATCTTCAATAGGGATGAGATTTAGGAATTTCTTTCAGTGGGAAAGTTTGAGAAGTTAACTAGATAGTCCACTGGACTACTTAGAGAGAGAGAGAGAGAGAGACAGACAGACAGACAGAGATACAGAGAGACAGACAGAGAGAGACAGAGACAGAGAGACAGAGACATATAATTTGTTGGCAGAAAAGGACCACTTGGCCCACCAATCTGCCCAGATGGTCCCTGCCTTGTGTTTCTTGCAGACCCTAAATGGTATACAGCGACCTTTCCTCCTCCTTGCCTATTTACTAATATTCCCTATGTCTCTCCCATGCATGTTTGAAGCCCCCTACTGTTTCTGCCTTCATCACTTCTGCTGGCAGTCTGTTCCAGGTGTGCACCACTCTTTCAGAGAAAGAGTACTTCCTCACATCCCTCTTAAACCCCTCCACCCTGCAGCTTCATCACATGCCCCCAGTCCTTGTGATCTTTCTTATTTGAAAAAAACTCCACTCCTGCACCCTGTTCACCCCTGAAAAGTACTTGTAAGTTTCTATCATGTCCCCTCTCACTGTCGTCTCTTCCAAGGTGTACATGTTGAGATCTCTCAAGTCTCTGTTTCTAGGGCTTTTGATATAACCACTGCACCATTTCAGTTGCCCTCCTCTGGACTGCCTCCACCCTGTTTATATCCTTTCTGAGGTGTGGCCTCCATAATTAACTTGACACAGTACTCCAGGTGCCGGGGTCTCACAAGCGAGTGATACAGTGGCAACACCACCTTCCTCCTCCTGCAGGAGATATGTCTCCCTGTTCATCTCAGCATCCCTCTGGTCCTATCCACTACTTTGTCATACTGCCCTGCAACTTTGAGGTCATCAGATATGATAACCCAAGGTCTCTTTCCTGCTTAATGACTGTCAATATCTCCCCCTATACTATACACAGTTCCTGGGTTCCTTGCCCTACGTGCATGATTTTACACTTTTTTGCGTTGAACTTCAACTGCCATGCTCTTGTCCACTCCTTGAGTTTCCCAAGGTCCCTACACATTCTCTTCACACCCTCCTAAGTGTTCACCCTATTACATATTTTTGTGTCATCTGTAAAAAGACATAACATCCCTTCAAGTTCTTCTGCAATGTCACTTATGAAGACATTGAAGAGGACCAGTCCCAGTACTGAATGACAACCCGCTGGGGCCACTCTACCCTCATTAGAGTAAATGCCATTAGCTACCACCCTCTGTCATCTAGCCATTAACCAGCTCCTTATCCAATTCACCACTTTGGATCTCACCCCTAGGCTGCTCAGTTTTTTTATCAGTATCCAGTGTGGCACAGTGTCCAAGGAATTGCTAAAGTCCAGATAGGCCACATCCACTGCCCTTCCCTGGTCTATTTCCCTGGTCACCAAGTCAAACAAATCCAGATCTGTCTGGCATGACCTGCCCTCCCCCCCATGAATTCATGCTGGCTTTGGACTTGTAGCCCACTGGATTCAAGCTACTCTACAAACCTTCCCTTTAACAGGGTTTCCAATAATTTCCTCACCACTGATGTGAGACTGACCAGCCTGCAGTTGCTAGCATCCTCCCTGCTGCTGCTCTTATGGAGAGGGACAACATCTGCTCTCCTCCAGTACTTTGGAACCATAGTGTTTCCAGTGAGCTGTTGCATAAGATTGCCAGTTGGGCAGCTAGCACCTCCTTGAGTTCCTTGAGTACCCTGTAGTGTATTCCATCTGGTCCCATAGCGTTGTCCTCTTTCACAGCTGCAAGTTACTTCAGGATGCTTTCCTCTGAAAATGGACTTGCGTCTGCCTCCCTCCCTCCCCCGTCCCTGCTTCTCCTGTTGGTCCATCCCCCACAGTGAAGACTGAAGTACCTGTTCAGGATGTTTGCTTTTTCTTTTTATCCTTTCATTTATGCTTGTCTGGCAGGCCAGGCGGCTGTATCAGCCCATCACTATCGGCACTGCAGCTGTCCTGAGTCTTCTGACCTCTCAGTCCTCTGAGCTCCCAGGTGAGCTGTCAGTGCGAGCTGGGGGGCCTCATTAAGCCCCAACCCCCAGTTTTTCCACCAGTTTTTCTCCCCATATTTCCCAGAGCCCCAGAGAAGGTCAGGCATGCACGTGGAGGCACGCACGCACACCTTGGCCGGAGACAACTCTGCTCCTCCCACCCCTGACCTAGTGCCTAGCCCCCTCCAATGCCCGCACCACCACCATGCCTCCACATGGTGGCGATCAAAGACAGGGAGAGCCAAACTCCCCAAGCTGGAGAGGATAGCTGCCTGGCGGCCGTCTGATCCTCACCCAGAGCTCCCCCTCGGATGATCTCAGCGACCCATGCTCATCACAGAACAGGGGTCATTGCTATGGCAGGAGGTAAGGCCCATCGCATCAGCCCTCCATGTCACTGGGCCAGCCTGTGTCTGTTTTTATTGATCCTCTTCTGCACAGCCTTCCCCTTTTGCCCTCCTTACCCTCACTATCCCTCTCCTTGCTTTCATCTTCTGTACCTGAAGAAAGTCTTTTTCCCTTTAGCTATCCCTTTGGCTTCTTTCTGTCTGTGCCTTTGCTCCCCTCGCTACCTTTCCTGCAACCTTCTGTTTTACTTAGTATGTTTCCCTGTCTTCCTCCCTTTGCATTTCCTTATACCTCCTCAATGCCACCCTTTTCCTTCACCACCATGGCCACTTCCCTAGAGAAACTTAACGGTGTTTTTCCCCTTCTACTTTTACTCACTTCCTTCATGCAAAGTTTCAGTTCCTTAATTATGCCCTCCCTTATTTTTCCCCACTGTGCCTCTACTACCTCACCCTAGCAATCCCCCACTATGAGGCAGTTTCTGAGGCTGTCTCCCAGTTCTTTAAAACCCTTCCTCCTAATGTCCAGGACCCTTGTCCTCATGTGATATGCCTCTGTTCCTGTCTAAATATTAAACCACATTAAATGATGATCACTGGTACCGAGGAGACTACCCACTGTGTTGTCTACAGTGCTGTCCCAGTTTGCAAGCACCAGGTCCTGTACTGCTCCATCCCCAGTGGGTTCCTTGACTAGCTGCACTAACTCATTTTAGAACCCTGGTAATTCAAGCTAAGTATGAGCATTGCTGGGATACCAAATGTTAGAAGAGTTGTGATATGGAAACGGCAAATATCTTTTTTTGAAAATTCTCTCTTTCTTTCCTCCTCATTGGCTATATGCCTTACTGCTTGAACCAGTTCCTGTCATGTCAATGTGATGCCACTGCGCTCCTGCTTGACCATCTTCAGAGAACTGTGGCCGCCAACACCCCTAGGCTTACCTCCCCAGATGCATTGCTGATGCTGCACATGGGAGGAAATGAAAAGTAGTTGGCGGTGCTTGATGAGAGGGGGAGGCAATGGTATGCCCACGTAGCTCAGTGGACATGGTTGGCACTCAGCAATGGTCATCATGCACTGAATGGGTGGGATTTTTCTCCTTTTTGTTTAGCACACCCCACCTCCTTAATTTGCTTGGCATTCACTCATGACTACCCTGGGAGGAGGGGTTTGATGCTGCATGGTCACCCATGCATCAATGGCACACCGCATGCCTCCTTTAGGTGCTGCTGCATGAGTGGTGCCTGGAAACCTCCCTACCCAGGAAGAGAGTGTCCACAAAGAGGCTCCTAACCCTCCCTGCCAGTCTCTGCTCCTGATGTCCCAGCTTCGGGAACAAACCCGGCTCACCAGCATGCCAGAGCCACCCCCTCCACTCAATACCACAAAGCTGGCAAAAGAGCAAACATTTATTATATCATTTGACCCTACCCAATTCTGCAGCCATATTAACTTCGGGTGTCAACTGAAATTCTTGGCCTGTTTTCTCTCCCATGGTTATTGGATCCTCTGTATTTCATATTGCCTTCCTTTTCTGTTTCGTTAAGAGCCCAAAATGAATTGTATATCTACCCCCCCACTGGCCCCTTATTTAACCAGCAGCAACACCTCCCATAGTCTAGGGAAAAGAGGGGTGGGGTACAAAGCACCACTTGAGGCTGATATTCAGATGTAGAAGAAATACAGGTTTTGTCTGGTTACAAGACACACAATGGACCAATGCCCAAACCAAGGTCCTGGGGAGAGAACGTTTGCTAAGGGCTATGCTAGGTTTGCGCTTCTGGACGGGGTACCCAAGTAACTCCACAAGGGAAGCAATAACAAGAATGTCCATACCAGGCTGGGATTCTAGAGTGTGGCTTTATTTCGTAACAAAGTAGGAACACACAGAGTAAAGATGGATCCCCAAGGGTTTACACACATGGTAACTGCAGACATCTGAAGTAAAGAACTCCAACTTCCCATTCAGCATAGGATTACTGTAGAAAATGTGGACTAGTCACAGGTGAACACACCAAACTCCTTTGAAATGGCACATGGCCAGTACTTGGACACTTCCCATTTAACATAGGATAACTGTGGCACTCTGACCATGACTGAGCACTCAAGGCCCAACTGGAGAAAACCCACTCAATAGGGTAGAAATTCTTCAGGCATTGGCCACATACACTGACAGAAAAACACAGGTGCCCTTCAGAACCTAGAGTGCTAAACTGGTCACTCCAGATGGGAGGTCTCTCACCTTTTGTTTCCAAGTTCATACTCGGCCATCCCTCTGGAAAATACATCTCACATTTATCCAAAATGTCACTGTTGATGCTTTCTAGAAATGTATTTCACACTTAACATCAGCAAAACACCTCAGGGGTGCCAAAGTAAAAGTTCTGCTCACATGGACGGTCACATACTGGACTCCACTGTGGTCAGTCAAATTTAAAACTTCCAAATGGTGATAAGGTCCCTTTGTCAGAGAAATTCACCTTAAAACCCAAAGCAGATACTCCTGTGCAAAACTGGAAACAAACTGTACTCACAGATCTTGACCAAAAGGCAGCTTCACAAAGTTCTGGGTTGGATCAGGGGATTGCCCATGAAATCCACAGCAGTCCCCTTCATCCCACACTGGGATAAAGAACAAGAATCCCTGGAGATGGCTTCCACCACTTCACTAGTCAGGAACAGGCAGTCCTCCACTAAGGTGAGAAAAACAGCACTCCACACACTCTGAGCTGCTCACTCTCTGAGCTCCTACTATAGACTCTGAAACAAGACTGACTCTAGAATTCTAAGATCCCCACTCACAGCAACTGCTATGTGGCTTATGCTGCTGTGAGAGTTCTATGGTGACAACACCTCTCCAGCTCTCAGCTGAGACCAACAACAGAGAGGGACAGAGTGAAAGTCCATTTACTGGATAATCACTAGCTGCATTCCCTGCCTATCACTAACTCTAATAGGATTCTAGTAACCCCAGGAATAGGGGTGTTACATGTGTTTGTATGCTGTCCTTTGGGTGGCAGCTTGAAAGGGCATCACACACCTATGGTTGAAAACTATAGTACATTCCCTCCTAGCAGGACTGGTAGCATACTATGGAGAAGATATTTTTTTTCTCTCCGTAATTCTCCTCATGTTCTCAATCTGCTTTGGAGATGCCAGGTTTTATACTGTATATAGTTCAAAGAATGAACATATCTTTGAGTATCAAAGCACAAAAAGCCACTCTTTAAAACAACGTCGTGCCAGCAGTAAAAAGAAACAATATCACAAAAAGAAAACCATGTGCACTACCTTACATCCAGAAAAGATGTGAGTGGATGCAAGTGAGTGCATGCAGTTTTCAGACAGATATCTTTGAGTATGCACTCTGACTGGTTTTCAAATATTCAGTATCTAAGTCTTACATTTTGGCTCTCGGTGTTTGTATGTGGTTGTAGTGCTGCTGTTTTTTCATTTTTCTGTAACTTGAATAGAAACTATGTTGAGACGCCCTATTGGAGGCTGCAGATGCAGGGCTGCCAGGATACCAGTGACTCCAGGCTTATGCCTGAGCCTGGATTGTTGGAGGCCAGCAGGGGAAGGAGGACTGAGCATGTTAGAGGGTGCTCTTCTCACCCATGGAGGGAGGAATGCATGTCGAGTGCATTACCACCAGCTGGGTGATTATAGATGGTGGTATAGTGGGAAAGTGCAGTGTACACTGGGAGAGAAGAGTACAGTGCCAGTGTATCAGTCATGCTGGCACCAGATGACACATAGCATGCTCTCGGGGGGATGAAAAGGGGAAAAATGTAATTAGTTTGGCAGATGACTTTCCACTTGCACCCCACGTCCATTTGGTCTTCTCCTTCTGGATCCCCAAGATGGCCTTGGGTAGACCTCTGTTGTGGATGGCTGGACCTTGTAAGAGAAGCCACCAAGGAGGTAAAGGCAGGACCCTGCCTCAAGGGGCAAACCAAAGGGCCAACACAGTGGTGAGATGCAAGTGCCCCGAAGTCCCAGGGGAGATTCAGAATGGAGGAGCTTTCAGGACGGGTAGGTGGCATTGGCTGTTGTTGAATTAGGTCCTGGCTGATGGTTCCCAGAAGATAAAGAAAGAAATGGAAAACAAAAACTGTTAAAAAAAAGAACCAGAAGTAGTTGGCACATCCTTTGTAGGCAGGACCCAAAATCTTGAAGATACTGAAATCAAGCCTTAATACTTTAAAATCAGTCCACCATCTGAGAGACAGCAGGTGCAGTTTATGCAACACCGGTGTAATATGGTCTGGCATTTCAGTGGATGTCATAAGCCTGGTGGCTGTGTTCTCAACTAATAGAGCATGTCAGGTTTCAAATACAGTGTTTAAGCAGAAAATGTTCAGGCACTTCAGAGTCATAAAAAAACTGTATTTACTTACAATGAGAGGCATCTGATTTGGCATGACCAAGAGTCACACATGAGGGAGCAGGGGCCTCCACAGTGCAGTGTGCAACGCAGTGAGTGAAACAGCTGTAGGGGGGAGAAGAATAGCATGAGGGTGGGTGGGACATCTCTATGAATCACTACATATCGCACAGTGTGCTTGTTGGTCTCTGTTTATAAAGCAATGCGGGGAGGGATGCTTGATGGACTTAGAGCCCCTTCAGACTATAAACTACTATGTTACTACTGTATGCAGTTTAGATGTTTGTGGCTTGGCTGACTTCTACATCCAACAATCGTCATTAATGTACATGTGGATAAAAAACAGAATGTGTGAGCAGAAAAGGACCAGTAGGCCCATCTATTCTGCCGTTTTCCCTGCCTAACACTATACCCTGGACTCTATCTGAGCACATCTGTCCTTCCCTCCTCCCTTTCCTCTATCAATTATACCCATCTGCCTACCCCATGCATGTCTGAAGTTTCACACAGTCTTTGCTCCCACCACCTCTTCTGACAGGCTGTTCCAGGCTTTCATCACCCTTTCTGTGAAGAAGTATTTCTCATATCCTCTTAAACTCCCCCCCCAAGCTTAAAAGCATACCCTCTGAGTTCTGGTTCTCCTCATCCTGTGAAAGAGACTCCCCTCCCACACCTTGTTCACCCCTGCGAGGTACTTATAGGTCTTAATCATGTCTCTGCTTGCTCTCCTCTAGGGAGTACATGTTGAGCTCCCACTGCATCTCCTTGTATGGTTTCTCATGCAACCCCCCCCCTCACCATTTTAATACCTTCTTCTGGACTGCTTCCACTCTGTTGATGTCCTTGTGGTGGTGTGGCCTCCAGAACTGGACAGAGTACTTCAGGTGGGGCAATACAGAGCCAACACCACCTCCCTTCTCCTGCTAGAGAGCTCCCTTTCCATGCACCCCAGCACCTGGCTCACCTTGCCTACTGCCTTGCCGCTCTGACCTACCACCATGAGATCATTAGATATGATTACACCAAGGTTCCTCTCTTCCTTGGTAACTGTAAGTAACCCCTCCCCATTGTATACACAGCCCTGGGTTTCCACCCTATGTACATGACTTTATACTTTTTGGCACTGAAACCAGCAGCAACTACCTAGACTCCTCTAGTTTCCCAGATCCCTTTGTATTCTCTCACCCCTGCTTGGTGTCCACTTCTGTTGGAAATTTTGTGTCATCTGCAAAGAGACACACCTTCCCCTCCAGTTCCTCAGCAATGTCACTTATGAAGATATTGAAGAAGACAGGCCCAGTACCAATCCTTTGGTACTCCACTGATAACTCTCCCTTCCTCCTAGTGACTGCCATTTACCACTACCCTCTGCCTCTTATCTTTCCATAGATACTCAACTGACCACCTTCTCCCGTGAGGACATGTCAATTCATTGCAGCCAACCTGCTCCACGAGAAGTCGCGACCGGTCTTCTAGTTCTGGTGTCAATCATGTCCCTGCCCAATTTGTTCCCATACTATTCGCCTCAATATATAACGACTGTAAGGTACTCCAACAACAATTACAGTACAACTTCTACTTTTACAACCCTCGAGCATATTGGCTTATCCGGTGGGCGAATTGCGCCCACCTGGAGTTTATTTTATAATATATATGCTGGAGGCAAATTGTCAGGGAATGATTCTTACAGGGACACAACTGATGCCAGAGCTAATAGTCCAGAGCAGGGGTGTAGCCAGGAATTTTAAACTTGTACTCAATACTGATGCACTGTTGCTCCCCCAATATGTAAACATAAACAAAATATGCGCTCATTGCACTGCCACACCACACTAACAATAGGCCCCCCCCACCGTTTGCCATGTCTGAATTCAACTAATCAGGTTCTTCCTGTATTTCTTCTTCATTTGTTTTTCTGCTTTCCTGGTAAGTTATTCTTATTTGTTTATTTAGTTGGAGGCATCAGTGCCCCATAGCGAACAACAAAGGCAAAAGGGCTTAGCATGACACAGACACAATGTGACTCACAATGTCCTTGCTTTCCTCTTTTTGTTGCCCCTGCCTGATTTGTTGCCCCTGCCTGATTTTTTTTACTATACTCTGCTGAGTACAGTGCATATGCCTGCCAACACCCCTGGTCCAGAGCAACTTCTCGAGGAGCAGATTGACCATAACAAATTGACATGTAGCCTTCTTCCCCACTGCCAGGATGCTGAGTTTCTTTTTTTTTTGAATATTGTTTATCCTCCTGTCTTCGGCCAGGTCAGGACCTCCTTCTGCCTGCTGCCAACACCTATATACCATCCGACCAAGATCCTGCCAGCCACTCAATGGGACCACCAGCCCACCTGAGATACACTGCTGTGATGCCCCTGGCTTACCTTCCAGGGCCAGGTACATTTTCAGCTCCTTCAGCATTTCTACCCCACAGACACCTGATCACCAATGGTGGAGGTAAAGACTAGTGGTGTCCCCACTGAATGGTGGTGCAGATCCGGGGCGTATAGTGGGCTGGCAGAGGCTCATGCCTGAACCTGCGCCTCCATTATCCCCGCTCTTGATGTTCTGCCCTCTGCCAGGAGCATGCAGCAGGATAGCTGCCTGTAAACCTGATACAGCCAATCCGAGACCATACTCCCAACGCCTCCAGTAAGCCACGGATATCCTACACCACTACCCATGGTCACTCAGGTGGTGGTAAAGCAGCAGGACATGGAACCCACCCTTCCTGGAGGAGAAAAGTGTCCTGTGGGATGTACTACTGTCCTCACCTGCCTTCCAGTCCTCTGATGGCCCAGGCTCATTCCCAAACCCAGGTAGGCATTGTTGCGAGCGGTAGCTCTACTGCTGTGCCAGCAGACTGGGTTAGCTGCAGAGTTTCTTTATCAGCCTCCTGTGTGGTACAGTGTCAAAGGTCTTACTGAAGTCCAGATAGGCCACATCCATTGCCCTCCCCCGATCCACCTCCCTAGATTCTAAGTCAAAGAAATCTATGGAAATTCATTTGACATGACCTCCCTCTTTGAAACTGCTGCTGGTGGTCCTGCAGCCCATATCCACTGCTTTTCTTCTACCATGCCTGTAACCATGCCTGTATCCACTATTTTTCTTTACTGTAACCACCTCATGATGTAACCTACAATGACCCAAATGTTCCTTATTCCTTGTTCATTCTTATAACTTGTATTGTTCTCCTGGATCACCCCTGAAAAAGGGACCTTTGGGGCTCAGTGGGCCTACCCGGTCACCAAAATTTAATAAATAAATAAGTAAATGTCTCCAGGTACTCCATCAGTGTCTCCATTAGCAGGGACTCCATTAACTTCTCTACCACTGATATGAGACTCACTGGTCTGTAATTGCTGGCCTCCTCCTTGCCACCGCTGTTGTGCAGAGGGACCACATTGGCCCTCCTCCATATCTTGGGAACCACCCCAGTCTCTAATAAGGTGTTAAACAGTGTTGGTAGAGGGGCGGCTAGCAGTGTGCTCAGTTTCTTAGGTATTGTTGGGTGAATCCCATCCAGCTGCATCGCATTGTTCTCCTTAAGGGTTTCTAACCCTCAGCAGACTCTCTCTTTTGTAAATGGACTTGTGTCTACTTCCCCTGGTGCCTATTAATGCATGATGGCCTGTATTCCCCTTCCACTCTGAAGACCAAGCAAAAAATATGCAATTGGAATTTTAGCTTTTTCTTGGTCTTCCTCTGCACAGTCCTCCACTCCTTCTCTCCTAATCTTTACTATACCACCCCTTGACTTCCTGTTTTTGGTCATGTACCTGAAGAAAATCTTATCCCATTTTTGACCGCTAGCGTGATCTTTTCCACAGTTCAAGTCTTTGCTCTTCTCACCCGCTTTCCTGCCTCGCTCTGTTTCTCAAGATATGCCTCCCTGTCTGCCTCCATTGGGGTCTCTTTGTACTTCCTGGAAGCTGTTTTTTCTCCCTTAACACCTTAGCCACCTCCTTTGACAACCACAGTGGCCTCTTTTTCCTCTTACCCTTGCTTATTACCATTACAAAATGTGCAACCCACCACTCCAGAGCACACTGTGCTGTGGCTCACTGCTACGAGTAACAGGACAAAACAAAGCTGGTACCAGCTTACGGTAACTGCCCCAATTTATTAAGTGCAAAAAAAAAACCCAAAAAAACATACAAGATAAAAGTGCAAATGTGCTAAAGTGCCGTGACAATGAATCACTCACAAATAATGGCAGGACATTGAAATATAACAACATTAGCTGTTATTTTTGGATGTCCTGCCATTATTTGTGAGTGCATTAGATTTATGGCTTTCACATTTCGCACTTTTGATCTTGCATTGTAAGTATTTTTTTTTGCACTTAATAAATTATGTACCTTGTAAGTTATGTCGGCTTTGTTTTGTCCTCTTATTACCATCACACAGCTTGCTGTTACCTTTGTTATTCTCTCCTTTATTCTATTCCATTGTGCCTCCACCCCCCTCCCTGGCTATCCCCTCTTCAAGGTATTTCCTAAGGCAGTCTACCATCTCTTTAAAATATGCTCTTCTGAAGTCCAGGACACTTGTCCCAGTGTGTTTTTTCTCCTGCTGGATCCATATGTCAAACCACCCTGTACGATGCTCGTTTGTACCCAGACGGTTACCCACTGTGATGTCTGCAATGCTGTTCCTGTTTGCAAGTACCAGATCCAGCTCTGCCCCATCCCTAGTGGGCTCTCTATCCAGCTGCCTGAGAAATATCCCTTGCAGGAGTCTAGGATGACCATGTCTCTATCTGTAACTACAGCCTGATGTTCCAGTCCACATCTGGCAGATTAAAGTCACCCATAATTATTACTTCTCCTTTGCTTGCCATTTTACCTATGGCTTCCCCAAACCCAGTCAATTTCTTCCCACATTGGCGGCCTGTAAACCTCCCCATGCATATAAAGGCCCTGGACCCATCTCAAGCCAAACGGTAAGAACCGCCAGCCCCTTTCCCTCTCTTCTGTATTCTAGTATATTTCCATGGCCTTTAATGCCTTCCCTATATATAAAGCCACCCCCTTCCTTCCTGTCATATCCTTCCAGAACATAGTATAACCTGAAATGGCCACCTCCCAGCTGTGGTTCTTAGCTCACCATGACCCTATTATGGCCAGCAGATCCAGATCTGCCTCTGCAGTGGGAGCCTTATGGTCAGTAATTTTGTTTTGTCCTAAACCGAGAAACATGCCAGCTTGCTAAACCTTGGGACATTTCTTAACAGACTGTTTTTTTTTGCCAACCTGTGTTACTTAACTTACTGAAATGCTGTAGCTAGTCAGTGTAATTAGCTTAGCCTGCCTAATTATTTGCATCCGTTTTGCCCTGCTTTTCTTTTGTCCTAATCTGCTTTACTTTTTCTGCCCCTGCCCTTTCTTGCTTACTCACACCCACTATAATTTTGGTAGTGGCGCTGTGCCGCAGCTGCGCTCTCCTCCCTCTTTCATTCTGCATCCCCCCATCACTATCTCGCACTGCCCCCACTAATCCCTCTATTGTCTCTCTGTCTGCCCCCTGTCCCCCTCCTGACGGTCTGCCACCAGTCTCCCCCAACCCCCCAATTTCCTGCTCCATTAATATTGTTGCTTCTCCCTTGTTCCCCTCTAGCTTTTGCCCTGACCAAGTGCTCTTGTGAAGAAGCGGTGTGGCACGACCCTATCTTCAGCTGCCGCCCATTGCACTAACTGCCTGCCAGCCCCTCTAGGACTGCTCGCCATCCTCCAAGCAAAGGTATGGACTTGATTTGCAACCTGCGCCTCTTTGAATTTCTGGTGCTTTTCTACACCTCTGCCCTGATTGGCTACACAGTTTTGTCCTGGTCTCCTCATTGGACTGCCCGACTGCTCTATCTCTGTGGTCCTAAACCAAGAAAAATTTCGGCTGCTAAACTCTAGGACATTTCTTAAGAGACTGTTTCTCACTGTGAAATTGTGTCACACTTGCCACCCCCAACCACGACACTCTTGTCTTGCTTCACTGGACTCCCCACCTCCCTCCGTGCTTCTCTGAAAGCAGCCTTACCCAGTTTTTGCCACATTTTCCTCTTACCCTCTCCACACACCCACCCACCTTCCTTCCTTCCTTCCTTCCTTCCTTTCTTCCCTTTCCTTTCTTTTCCCTCCCTTTCTTTCTCTTCCTTTTTATTATTTCTACTTTCTCACCGTTTAAATCACTCTAAGTCTACTGCTCTCTATTGTGCTCCCATGCTGTCTGGCTAATTTACTAAATGTTCAATCTTCCCATTAGTTTTTCTTCTTTTAATTATTCTTAACCACTTGAGGTACCAAGCGTCTGTCTACTCAGTGCCCCTGATCAGTGTTACCTTTGTCCGCCTTACCTGCTACCAATTACCTTTAATGCCTTCTTTTTCTGGTCTAACCCTAAGAGATCCTTCCTTCGTTAGGTGGACCCTGGAATTTTTCCTGTCTTGCTGTGTGACCACTTATACCTACTACTGCATGAAACTCTACTGACCTGGAAAACTCCTCTACAATTTATTTTTCTCTGGTCACTTCTCGCAAGTATAAAACTAAAATAAATACATATCTAATCCTCCTTGTGATGGCCTCTATGACTAGCCTGCTACTGGCAACTGACTTTTGTGCCTCGATACTTGCTGTGGATCAACAAAGCCTATGCTCCTTTTCCACCCTACACAAACCCTCTGACCCCCGCACCCATCATGGTCAGGTATGAACTTACTCTTATGGATTCAGTCCTGTTTGCATTGCTGTCAAACTATGAACGTCGTTTGCTCTGCCTACGTGTACTCTCCCTTGCTCTCCAGTTTCCCCACTGGCTCCCTCCTGCCTGTCCTCTCTTTTTCCTTCTACTCCTTGCTGGAGATGTAGAAAGCTACCTGGACCACATAAACACCCATATCGACTACACTGACACCACCTGGGCAAGACCATCCAGCCTCAGAGTTGCCCACATGAATATCTGTAGCCTACTATCAAAGTTTCCTGAGCTTGAGGCGTGGGTATCCCTGCACAAGCTGCAGGTCTCTCCGAGACCTGGTTGAAACCATACCACTCTGATGCCTCTTTTCAATTCCATGGTTACTCCCTCCTATGTCTAGACAGACCAGGAAGAAAGGGGGGCAGGGGCATGGCACTGTATGTACAAGACCACATCACTGCCACCACCACCATCAGCTGCTCAACCCCAACCTCCCCGGGTGAGTGGCTCCTCACTGAGATAATGCAGGCTGCATCTAAAAAACTCTATCTAGGCTGCTGTTATAACTCCCCTTTGGGAGGCATCCCGGGCCTATTCAATGTTCTAGATGGTTTAGGGCACATCACACCCTCAAGAGATACCACTGTACTTGGGGACTTCAACCTTAACTGGTTAGGTGCCCCTGAACGAGACTACGCAACCCTACTGAAAGCACATAATCTGGAGTAAGTCTTCTCCTCTCCTACCAGACACAATGCTCATTCTCTAAACCACTCTCTCCTTGATTGGGTTGCCATGAATAGGGTAGACTTGGTCCTCCAGGTGGGCACAATGTCTGACTCTATTAGCGATCTACCCCAGCTTACATTATACTGGCCACCAAATCTAACGCCCTCCCACAAACGCCTGTCCTTCAAAAGTTTAACTGCCAGGATCATGAATCTGTACTCAAAGATGTTAGGGCAATAAATTGGTCCACCCTCTACCTGCACAACAATACTACATCCATGGTTACTTTCTTTACCACTGCCCTCCAACAACTAGAGGACATACATTTCCCTCTCACAACCAGAAGGGTAAGAGGGGGGCTGTACCCGCTGGCTATCCAGGGAACTATTGGCACTAATGAAAGACAGAGATAGTAAATGGAAAGTATACTGTACAAGGTGTCCCCCTCCCCCCAACTCTGAAACGCCTATAGACGACTGCGCAATACCTGTAAACAGACTGCCAAATTGTTCAAGTGCAAATATTACCTTAACCAACAAAGTAACAACTTTGGCAATCCTCGTAGTTTCTGGGCCTCCATTGGGTCACTTCTAAACCTCAAGACCAACAGACAAATAACTCAACTCACATTCCCCCTCTGTCCCCATCTCTGATCCTGCTGAGATTGCAGACACTTTTAACACAAAATTCACTGACCTATCTTCCTATCTCAGCAAACTCCCTCCCAGCCTCCCCCAGGCCTGAACAACCAACCAAACCGCTCCCCCTCCTCCTTCTTTAATACTGCCCTGCCCCTCTTTCCACTTCAGAGCTATTGGTCAGAGTGTCACCACCAAACTCCTGAAGTCTCTCTCAGCCAAAGGAAGCCCTGGCAGTGATGGACTATACCCCGCATTTCTAAAACTTATCTCCCCAGCCATAGTTAAAACCCTCACTTTCATGTTTAGCCTCACCCTTTCTACATCCACTGTGCCTGACTCCTGGAAACATGCACATGTGGTTCCAATTTCAAAGCGGTGATCCCTGTCTCCTGAAAACTACAGACCCATCTCCCTCCTCCCACACCTAAGTAAACTTTGAAACAATTGTATACTTCCAGCTGTCTGAACACCTAGAAAAGTATAACCTCCTATGTTCCTCAGCATGGTTTCCATAAGCACCACAGTATCTCCTCTTCTTTGGCCTTTTTCTCTGACCACGTTCTAGAAACATGGACATGGGCAAAGCCACAGGTGCTGTATTTGTGGATTTATCAAAGGCTTCTGACCTTGTTAACCACCACCTTCTGCACTCCACCCTACTTCATTTTGGCTGCTTCATGGGAACTACTGCTTGGTTCCATAGCTATCTCTCTAACAGGTCTCAGTCTGTAATGTTAGATAAAGATTCTTATACTGCCCTACCTGTACACATTGGAGCCCCCCAGGGTTCAATTATTGGCCCGTTACTTTTTTTCCATGGTTATTAATACACTCCCCACGGAAAATCTCAGTTGTAAGATGTGGATGACCTAGTCCTCTACCATAGCGATAAACCACTTGAAACCATCTCCTCCACCCTTACACAAAATTATGTCTCTGCCCATCAATGGTTCCTCTCCAGCAAACTCCTGGTCAATGAAAAGAAGACAAAATCCATGCTCTTTGGCTCCAAACCATTCCTTGTTAAGGTCACCAAAACCAACTCCTCCCTCCATGTACTCACTCCGGTAAGCCCCCCCCCTTGAAAAGTCCTCTTTCAAATACCTAGGTGTTACCTTGATCCTCCTTACTTTCTGAGTATATTAACAACACTGTGTGGAGAACCCACCAGAAGTTAAGTGCTACCTACTGACTAAAACAACTTCTGTCTGCTGAAGCCAGCCTTGCCATCACGCCAAGATAATCTACTGCCCTCCTTAATCACTGCTCCCTGTCTACTCTCATGTTCTCTACATTATGCTCACAACAAAACACTACATACAATTCCATTTGTCGCTTTGTCCTTCAAGCTCCCTACTCCACCCATCACTATGCACTCTACCAGTCCCTTGGGTGGCTCCCATTACAAGGTTGTTTCAACCATGCCATGGGCTGCTTACTGGACAATTCGCTCAGGAGCGACCACCTGTCCCCCTACTCATCTCTTCTAACAGGCAGGGTGGCTTCAAGGAACCTTAAAGTATTCTCCATCCCTCCACTGGAAGTACCATGCATCTTCACTGCCATGGGTAGTAAAGCGTTCCCTGTCTCTACCTCCTCCCTAGGGAACAGACTCCTATCAACCATCTGCTTGTCCCCCTTCCACCTGTTCTTCAAAAAAACCTAAAAGACTGGCTCCTGACTGTAGCCACTTGTCACTGCTCTCCACAACAATGCTAGGGCCTACAAACAGCCCATGCTCTAGATGTGACTGTTTGCTGCTTGCCCCTACCTCCCTGCCCCTGCCTTTCTCACCTCTGTTTTCTTATGTCCTAAGCTCTCTAGTATCTTAATGCACTTTTGCACATTTGCTCTCTGGTTCTGCCTTGATCTACAAGCAGTCCATGAAATTTGTTTGTCTGAGTCTGCACGTTTTTGTTTTTTTTTTCTCTTTTTTGTTGGGTACCTGATGTTAGCTTAAAAATGCCTCATGTTATCACATGCAGCTACTGCCTGTTACCTGTACTATTGCTACTGTTGTAATCACATGTAGCTACTGTTTTTATACTTGTACTATTTGCTGTTGTTGTTTATATAATCAACTATTACTGTACATTTTTGTTTCATCACTTCATGTTGAGGTGTGTTTATCCCTTGTTCCTGTATGTACTGTTTTTGACTCATGTTATTGCCACCTTGTGGCTCGGGTTGTGACTGAAAAGGGTCCATCGGATCAGCTCATTTACCCGGTTACCAAAGACATAAATAAATAAATAGCTTCCTAAGCTTCTTGTGTTTACACACATGGCTCTCCACTTCTGTTGTCCCTCCCTACCCTTACTTTGCCCTTCCTTCCTGAGTCCATCCTTCCCTCCCTCTTTCTTTTACTGGTATTGTTCTTCCCCTTATGTTCCCTCTGACAACCTTCCCTAGTGTAACCCCTAGGTGGTGCTATCCCAAGGGCTACTACCCCGCCTGTTTGGCTAGTAGCAGGTTAAGAGGTCTGGGTTCTGAAACGGGTGCCTCCACCTGGAGGTCAGGGTTGGTAGTGGTCAAGCTAACCTGGGCACAGCCTTCCGGGACAGTGTAACCCCCCTCTTTCCTTACTAGTGGCCGGAACAATATAGAATAATCACTTTCACAATACCCCTGATTCACCTCACAAGTACCCACACTGTTTGCACTTACCACCAGGGCTTTCCTCTGGCTCGGCCCTGGCACGCCCTATAAAACAAGGTTATACACAGCAAATAACATCAGTACAGTACTCTTGCACAAACTGGAACCACAGTCAGGGTAAATGCGAAAAATAGTTAGATCTGATTTATTTAAGGGACTTGAACAAGGGAGGGGGTGTAATCATGTTAATTTGCTTAAAGGCTCTATCAATAAAACAGTTACGCATGCACTTCAGGGTCCATAAACAGTTACACACTCTGAGTACCCAGATGGAGAATGGTGGGCTATCCAGGAACGTTGCAGCTGGTTGGGGCCCTGTGATGGAAGAAAACAACATGCACAACACACACTATTTGTAATCTGGAGCCGGAGGGCTCAGTTTGTGAAAAGAAAACAACAAGACAGTCAGATGACACACTTGCAGATTAGGCTGTTGTTGCAGGGCACTACCCTGATGATTACTCACAATACCCAAAGGGCCAAGACTGGACACAGGCTGGACGGAAATCGAGACATCAGGTGGTTAATCTGGAGTGCCAGGAGAAGCAGGGCCCACACGATTTGCTGAGGCGTTGTTCCTGTTCAAACGTCAAGCAGGGGGCTGATCCTCAGGCAGGTCTCTCGTCAGTGGCTTTCTCTGTGCAGTGGGGTAGTCTGGCAGGGCCAGCGTGGCATGGCCCAGGCTGAATGGAGATGAACGGAGATTCAGTCCGATTAGGCTGGATAAAGCTTCCAGCAAGCAGAATACAGTTCACACAGTGGGGAACCAAATCTCGACCCACTTTCAATACACAGCACATTTACATGTAAGGAAATTCTACTGTACCAGGCAAACCACTCTCCGGTCACGATCGCAAAGTCTCTGCACAAACCGGGATTCAAAAGCAGCTGGAAATCCTGACAGGCAGATCGCATTCAGCAAAATCTTTGGTCTTCTTCAGGTATGAGCCTGGCAAAAAATCAGTGGCTTACTTCGTTCTCACAAACTTGGATTTAGTCCGAAATAATTCTCTTCTCTCCCTCTCAGGGGCAGCAGGCAGACATGCAGGCCACAACTCAGGCCTTTCCTCAGTTCTCCTGCACAAAACTACTCAGATGGCTGCTTGACAGTCTCAAGCATGTTGCTTTTTCAGCTCCCAATTTAGATCTGACTCAAACTGCAGCAAACCTGGGAATTTCTCCCAAGATCCAAAAGGTTCGGTTGGCTTGATTCATCTGTCAGTCATAACAGGAGCTCCCCTTCAGGCACAAAAAGGCGTCAAAAGCCCAAAACTACAATTCCTACAGATTTTGACTCCAGACAGCTCCTGTAGTCCGGCTCCATTCTAGGTCCCACCAGTACTGATTGGTCCAATTCGCAGTCCTGGGCCAAATGGTGGGGATAAACAAAACAGTCCTTGCTGCAAAGAAGGCAGGTTAGACAAACTACATTATCATTATCACTCTAAATGATTTTCAGCAAATAGTTACATCTTTCAACAGAGTTCCCTCTCAGATTACTTATGACTGCAATCCAGGCAGCTCTTAAAGAGACAGTACACAGAGGCTATACAGGCACTCTCTGGCAATCACATTTAAACTGCTAAAACACAGGACACCAGCCTGGCAGAGAACATTTAGGCAAGCTTGAGGAAGACTTTTCAGGAACCCCCATTTGTAGGGGGTTACACTAGTATTTTCCTCCACCCTAATTTTTCCTCTTGACCCTCCTGTTCCTTCTCCCCACCCATACTCCACACTTCCCCTTGGGAATTTGCCTACCCTGAGCTGTCCTTCATTGCTGTTGCATCATTTGGGAGAGGCATTCACTGCCTCCTTTGTTACTTCTGCCTCCCTCCTGGCTAGTTTAAATGCCCATCGAAGTAGCATTTAAACCTCTCATCCAGGGCTGCCGTTCCCCTCCTGGATGGATGGAGACAATCCCCTTTGTGCACGCCTTTGTCCCTCCCGGTAGGACCACAGTCCCTGATGTAGCCAAAGTCCTCTTCCCTGCACCATACGTTCAACCAGCTGTCCTCTCCTCCACCTAGCCTTGCATATATAGCACCTCAGTGAAAGCCACCATGAATGCTGTCTGCTTCAGGCCCCTCCCCAGCTCCCTAAACCTTTTCTGCACCACCTGGCTGCATCCTCTTCTAGGTCATTTGTCTCCAGGTGGACAATGACATCCAGTTTCACCTCCTGCCCTGCTGCCTAGTGATCCTAAGGATCTGCTCCCCCTCCCTGCCAAGGTGCCAGGTAGGCACCTCACCTCCCTCCTTCCCTCCTGTGATGTTCCCCAAACTAAGCCCAATGATTGAGTCCCCACCTGAAGTTGTTTCCACTTCTGCCAGGGTCCTCTTCCTCCCACCTTTGGGTCTCCACTCTGAAGGACCCATGCATCTTCCCTTACCACGACCTCCAGTGCCTCATCTCAGCAGTCCCGTCCCACCAGGGCAGTGAACAAATTCTGTAGTGGCACTGGCTGAGGAATGCATTCCCTTACCTCCTCCCCCACCCTCTTGGAACCCACCACAGTCCAGCCAACCCTCCTTTCAGGCATTCTCTGAGGCATTGGTGGTGGATTGGTAGCCTCTGGATGGGGGAAAGAGTTCCCCCAAATGCTAATCAACTCGGCCTGGAGTCTAGAGACCTCTACCCTTAACCCAGAGAGGTGCCCACAAATGGGGCAGCACATCAATCTCCAGAAAATCTTCCTGAAGACTGCAGCTCCACAGCCACTGCACTGCAAAACTCTCGTCATTCCCAACTCTGCTCCCCATAGTACTTGTAAATGAATTTATACCCTTACTTCAGATAGGGTATTTCCTTTTTCTTGTCTGGATTACCTCCTTTACTGTAGCCTAGTTCTGTACTACTTTGCTTTCTCTCTTAAATTTTTAACTAGACTTTTACTACCTTTTCCTCTTTGTAGTCTGTCCCTTTATTGGGTGTTTGTAGTTTTCCCCAAACTAGTGAATGGAACAACAAGAGTAACCAGGAACCTTACCTTAGTCAACCAACAGAGTCTCTCACTTCCTGCTTCCTCCTGCGGATGCCTGCTATGCCAGTCTTACTTCTGTTCCACTGCTGTGCTGCTCCACTTTCGTGCTGGGGCACAAACATGTGTGGGGACATGTTAGGAGTGTCTGCTTTTATAAACCAGGTGGTACCTCACCCAGGTGGGACTTCCTGAGTCAGCTGGTGCCTCCAGCTGGTGTTCTAGTTTCCTGACCTAGTTTCCCCCCATGCTACCTGTTACAATTTTAAAGACATGTTTCGAAGTGTCACAAACACTGCCTACAAACCTATTTTTTCTCCCCATTTATCCTGTTACTTTCAGTATGAAGAGATATAAATATACCTTTAAAGAGCTACTGACGCCTCAAAGAAAACTTTGAAAACATAATAATTAGGTATAATTCTGTTTGCATTTCATTTATATGTTATAGTTCTCTTCCCATAATTTATTACTAAGAAAATATGTATGAATATATGATCTTTATCCCTTGAAGTTCATTCTGAGTTCTTCTGCCTCAGTAGCTTACTCCCTACGTAAAGTCATAGTCCTCTGTTGTGACATCACAGTCTGTTGCCATGGGAGTAACTGTGAGGTTACAAGCAGTGCTCTATAACTTCAGGTAGGGAGAAAGCAGCAGGAACAGATAAACTCTTCAGGAGCAAAGATCCTGCTGTCATGCAAATAACCTAAGTAATAAAAAATTGGGAGGAGGAAAACAGAACTAATATGAAATACAATCTAGACTGTTTCTAAATATGTTTTGTTAAAGTTCTCCTGAACGTGTTACCAGCTCTTTAATATAAATACACCTTTAAGGTAAAGCTAGGTACCTACATTCCTTTCTGTCAACTACTCAGTAGTTCTGTCCAGTCTGTACTTCAGATCTGTGTGTGTAGTATATATGTTTGCAATAGTCACATTGCAGAACTTGTTGGTGCCAGATGACTCATGGTTTCTCTAGTGGAGCTGGAATAGTGGTATTGAAAGGACACCTCCCTCTCACCTGTAGACCCACACCCTTGTCCTTACCAGCACAACAACAAACATGTCCTTGGCTTTCCAGAGTCAAAAAACGATGTTTGGGCAGAATGGGTTCAATAAGAACCCACCAGAAAACTGGCCAGTTCTAAAATCGGAAAATTGAAAATGTCATTAAGCACAAGATGAAAGAATGAACTGAGAAGTAAAAGAAACAAAAAAGCCAATTTTCAGGTTACAGGAAGCATAAAAATAAGAAGACATTAGAGATTACTACGGCGGAGTAATTACAAGTCCTAACACATACCTTTGTACTCTGAAAATCCAGAAAATAAAGAGTCAGAGAACAGTCTGATGAAGTAGTACAGCACTGCAAAACACTGATTTAAGCTGATTTGGGACTGTACTCTGAAACTAAATTTTGATATTATAAAGAACTGATATACTAGTAGTTTATTTAATGAGTAGAGTCTCGTATCCAAGAGAGCTTCAAGCTTTATGGATTGCCTAATCTTGGATCAGAGCCCTTCTGAGATTTTATTTCTCATAACAGGGACAGGAAAGGCCACACTACTTAATTTTGACAGTTCTAAAATTTAAAACCAAACAGATCCTTCCAGAAAGAAAAAACATTTAGAAGTGTGAAATGCAAATAAATAACATTAATTAGCACATATCATTAATATTCATATACAAGTTACTAGATTTGAAAATATGTTTGAAAATACAGTTTAGAGCCTTTTGGGGCTCTAATTAGAGGAAAGGTTGCCCATTCCTTATGCAAAATATGGCCATTTGATTATGTTTCTATAAGGTACACTGCAGTGTCAGTCTGGGCTACCTACCAGGTTGCCTCCTGCATGCCTAGACACCACTCTGTGCCTCTCTGAGCACCAAAGGAGCCTGCTGCCACCAGCCCCTGGAATCAAGCATCAGGTATGGCCTATACATAGCTCCAGCTCGCTGGCCGCTGCTCTCGCTGCCAAATTTTTGAAACCTCCCTCCTCCTCCTCCCAGGCAACCCTTAAATACACTTAAGTTCCTCCCTCCCCTACCCCATCCTGCCCCACTGGCTCCCAGTACTAGCACTCTGAGCTTAAAGCTTTCTGTCTCCCCACCCCCTTTGTTGATCTTTGTTGATCCTGCCCTCCTCTTAAAGATATCTTCACTATAAGAAACTTTCTCCTTAAAGCCCTGCTTGCTGTTTCCCTGGCTGCGGTTTTACAGCTCTAGATAGTACTGTTTCATTAGCTATTGTAATAAATCCAAGAGATGGCTTCCCACAGCCCACCTTCTCCTCATTGGCTACATATTCCTTCTGACAGTGGAGCCAGTTTTGGAACCCAGGAAAGACTCATCCTGCCCGAATACTCCTATAGGACTGGAAATAAGCCCAATGGTGTCTGCCACCCAATTAACTCCTTCAAAAGGCAGTAATTCTTATACATTTCCAACCCTTCACACCTCCTCCTGCCCAACATTCTCTAAGCAGACTTCCCTTACCCTCTCTCTGCTAGGGTAGTATTATCTGCTCTGATCAACTTCTGCTGCCCACCAAACTCCTGCACCGCTGTCCTTGCTAGTGTCCAAGGCAAACAACTAAACAAAGCCTTCCTAATCAATGGGCAGGATCATACACTTGACTTACCCTGCTCCAAAATAATGTGGAATGCAATCCAACTTCCGGACGCAACTACAAGGTGCTCTGAGACCACCTCTGGCAATCCCACTATGCCACCCCTCTGCCATCCCACAAGAGCAGAGGATGCAGTTAAACATACGTCCACTATCCTGCCGGCTCAGCTGAATATGCTGATAGTCACCACAAAAGTGAAGAATAAAATAACCAACTCCCACAGCAAGTCCTATCTTATGAAACATGTAAAGCTACAAGCTCTTAGAATTGTCTGGCTACTCCTTCTACTCTCGGGGGAACGTTCACCCAAACCCTGGACCTAGTACTAGTGCCTCAATACCACCAACAGACTGCAAGGCTGGTGCAATAACTATTGCATCTCTTAACATATGCAGCCTGCTAGCAAAATTTGATGCTCTCCAGGTATGGATGGCCCAACATAAACCAGATGTTATCTCAGTTGTGGAGACCTGGCTCACTCCTAGAACCCCTGCTACCAGCTTGAGGGCTACACAACTTTCGGGGTGGACAGGCGAGGGAAACAAGGGGGAGGATGTGTCATTTATATTAATGACTCAATTTAATGCAGAGCACTCCCCATCCCACCCCAGGGTGGAAGATCACAAATTCTCTCCGTCCAGGTTCAACTCGGATCCCAGGAAAAGTGTTTAACTGTAATCTCTGTGTACATACCCCCTAAAGATCAAGAGGCTGGTTTCAAACTAGCACTTGATTATTCATCTAGTAATCGCCATCAATCTAAAATCATAATGTTAAGGGACTTTAATATAAATTGGTTATCCCCAGATGCTGCACCTTACCAGGATGGAATAGTGACCATAGATATGGTCCAACTCGTTCAATCCCCCACTCATGTAAACTATCGCACCAGTTCAAGTACTCACATAGACTGGGTACTAACCAACTGGCCACGAAGAATAACTAGAACCACTGTGCTAGCTGACTCTATCAGTGACCACTCACCAGTCTTATGCTCCTGGACAAACAAGACCCTGAAACACCCAAAAAACAATAACCTCCAGAATTATAAAAGCTGGACATCTTGTCTCATTAAAATCCTACCTCTGCCAGCTAGACTGGGAGGGGTCTGCTGCCGCTGACTAATGAATGCTGCTTTTGAGTGCTTTATTGACAAGTTTAACATAACCTGCAACATCTTTGTCCCTCTGAAAATGAGGAAAATTAAAGGAACAAGCAAATCATGGATCACATCACAGCTCCTTGAGCTCATGGGGGTCAGAGATAACCTGTGGCATAGGGTTAAGAGCACTGGGTCCCCTCTGACATACAGAAATACAAAGCAGTACGTAATAAATGCACTCAAGCCATCCGCCTTGCAAAAGATCTCACTTTAAAAGTGAACTGGACAACTCTTGGCGACAGCCGCAGATTCTGGGACAATATAAACCCTAACAGGCAGAGCACGAATCACCACCATCAAATAAACTTTGAGGGTGCGATCACCCAGGATCCCAAAACTATTGCAGATGGCTTCAACAAGGCCTTCACAGACCTTAGTGGGGTTCTTCCTCCAGATTATCTCCGACCTGTGCCTAGCTCCGCCATTAGTTGTACTGACATCCCTCCAACACACACAGCACCTCCCTTCTACCTGAAGGTAATCTCTACGACTGAGGCAAAAAGATACTTGGAAAAAGTTCTCGGGAACACTAGATCCAGTGGGGACTCGCTTGCCCTAAAGATTGTGGCTCTCACCCTGGATGTGTTAGTCTCCCATCTAACCTAGAACCTAAATCTCTCACTAACCACTGACATTTTCCCTCAATGCTGGAAAGCTGCGGTGGTCACCTAAGTCTTTAAAAGCGGGGACAGAATCTGCCCTGGCCAACTACAGGCCAGTCTCAGATTCTGCCCCACTCCAGAGCACTAGAGAGGATAATACACAAACAGTTAGGTACATGGCAATAAGTACAACCTTCAATGCCAGGAACAGCAATGGCTTTCGGAAGGCCATAGTACTTCAACGGCATTGGTTGAGTTTACCGGTCATATCCATGAAGCACTTGACCGAGGGCTCTTGGTGGGGGCCACTTTCATTGACCTCACCAAGGCCTTGGACATGGTCAACCATGACTTGCTTCTCACACAACTCTCTAACATTGGTATATCCTCTGTCTCTCTAGGCTGGTTCCTGAGTTACCTCTCTAACAGGACCCATCAGGTCAAGATTCTTGACGTTCTATCTGACCATCAGCATGTCAACACAGGGGTGCCCCAGGGTTCCAGTTTGGGCCCCCTGCTGTTCATCCTGTTTCTAAATGAACTCCCCAAAGTCTGCCAGAATAAGATCCTTCCACATGCAGCTGATGCTGTTCTCTACACGTGTCACTCTACTCCAAAAGAACCGGAAAAAGGCATGCAAGATGACTTTACTGCTGTGGAAAAATGGTTCCTTCAGTCTAAGCTCTTGATCAACTACACTAAGACTAAAACAATGTTGTTTGCTTCCCATCAAAACCGTCATAAGTCATATCACCTCAATATCTACAATAACAAGTTTGATACACTCGAAATGGTCACCATCTTTAAGTACCTTGGTTTCTACCTTGACAGCTCTCTCTCCTACAGCCAGCACATAGACCATGTTGCCAAGGTAGCTAGTGCCAGACTAGGTCAGCTCTACCGGCATAGGCAGTGCCATCAATCTTGCAGTTAACAGCTCTGTGCTCTCTATCATAGATTATGGACTGGAAGTCTATGGAGCTGGTACCGATACAGCACTTAGGCGAATCAAGATTGTCTTAAACAAAGCCTGCAGACTAGTCCTGGGTGTGGACCATCTAACTCACACTTGTGAACTATACTCAAGCACTGGTTGGTTAAACTTGAATAGCAGAATTCAGTACCAAGTTTGTCTATTAGCTAAAAAATTCCCCCTCGGTCTTGCTCCTCCTGGAGTGAGGCAACTGCTAAGAAACTCCACTTCCTCCAGACTAACTAGAAGTCAGTAAAGCTGCCTTCATTATCCCATTCCGACCGGACCTCACTAGGGCAATGGTCCTTGAACAGGGCCCCCCTGCTGGCCTAAATTCCTTAACTCTAAGCTGATTGAGGAAACGAAACTACACCCATTTAAGGCCAAGCTGCTGCAGTACCTGGCCACTCTTAGTAAATGCGACTGCATCACCTTTGCCTAATCCTACTGTTATTGACAGCTTATCTGTCCTGCATAGCACCCTATCCCCCCCCACTTCCTCCCCTGCCTGGTGTGACCCCACTGAGCATTTACCCCCATGTCCCCTCTTTATCCCAACCCGCCTTCCTGCTTTCTCTTCACAAATATTAATCCCCCAATTTCACCCCTCCCCGGTTTCCCCCTCACCTCACCCACCCTTTAAAACCCTTTCCCTTATCCCCTCTCTCTCTCCCACATTACCCAGCCCTGCCCTATCACCTATTTACATAACTCTGGATATTCCTATCCAATCCCACCCTCTGACTACTCAACCCCTTTATTCTGTCATCCCTTTGTCTCTGCCCCCACCCTCCCCCTGCTCTCATCTATTCTGTCCTCCCCTCCTTTGGTCACCACCACTTTTGACCCTCCATAACTCTACCTGCATGCCCTAAAGCTCAGCTACCACTATTAATTGACCTCTCCTACCTGATGTATTTTAACTGTACTTGCTTGAATCTGTATCTGTATGTACCATAATGTACTTGCCTGCTATATATACCTCTATCTCTTTTGTAATGTCTACGTACCTTGTCTATTGCTTTACAACATGGAACCTTTGTAAACGAGCTTTTAGCTCAAAGATGTTATCCGAGATTCCAATAAATAAATCAATGCTATATGTTACCATACACAACATGGGGGAACAAGGGAGGGTCAGCCAACTGGCGTTGTTTCCATGCCATAGGGCCCTATTCCCAGAAGAGTGTTATCCAGTTTGTGCCTACAGCGAAAACAAAAAAAAAAGATTTCGCTGGTACTTTTATTACCACCTTAGATTGATGGACCATTATCAAGTCTATCAATCTGCAATCACCCGTAAGAAGGCAGAATTCCTGTCTGGGGAGATTACGGCTGCTCAGAATCGACCAGCTCAGCTTTTTCGAACTATGGACAGACTGTGCAACCCTGCCTGTCTACATGTTCGGAAAGCCTTTTCGAAATTAGAGTGCAATGAGCTTGCTCGATTCTTTGCAAATAAGGTGGCTGACATCAGGAGGGTACTTCAACCAGCACACTCTATGGGAGTTGCTTTTGATCAGTACGGGGTCACTGTACCTCAGCCTTCCTGAAGTACCTTCAGTTGACTGGAGTTCATGGATGTCATGCGGATTATCCAGAGTGTGCACCCTATGTGCTGTAGTTTGGACCCTCGACCAACTTCCCTAATTTTGGGTTGTATTGATGTCATCGGTCCAGTCCTTGTGCAGATAGTCTGGTGCTCCCTGGAATCTGGAGAGTTTCCCAGCTCCCTGAAAGAGGCGGTGGTGATGCCACTCTTGAAGAAAGCTACCTTGGACCCCGACTGTCACGCAAACTACAGACCTATCTCTAACCTTCCCTTTGTAGGGAAGATGATTGAGAAAGTAGTGTCAGCGCAACTGGAGAACCATTTGACCATCCATGACATCTATGAACCTCTCCAGTCTGGTTTTCAAAAGAGACATAGTACCGAGACAGCACTGGTTTGGGTGCTCAATGATCTCCCGATGGCGAGAGATGAGAAGAACTGTATCATTTCGGTCCTTCTAGATCTCTCTCTTCAGCTTTTGACACTGTGTACCATGTGGTGTTGATAGGGTGCCTGAGGCATATCTGTGGACTGTCGGGAACAGTTCTCAGATGGTTTACATCTTTTCTCATGGGTAGAACACAGCGAGTTGTGTCTGGGGTTCATTCTTCAGGCCCAATTTCTCTTGTCATGTGGGGTGCCTCAGGGTTCAGTGCTGTCACCCATGTCGTTCGAGGTGTATATGCTACCCCTCGGAGACATTGTAAGAAGGTATGGGTTGAGGTTTCACTGCTATGCAGATGATACCCAGCTCTACTTTTCTTTTGCACCTGACCAGGATGGAGCTCTCTCGGTCTTTAATAACTGTCTGAAAGAAATCCAGGAGTGGATGGATTCCAGCAGGCTGAAGTTGAACTCGGAAAAAACTGAGGTACTGGCGGTGGACCCAGGTCATCAGATAGGGGGATTGGGTGTTGGTATGCCCTCTGGAATTTTTCTTGGTGGTGTCTCACTCCCAACCTCTGAACGGGTGCGTAACCTGGGGGTAGTTTTTGATGATGAACTGACCCTATATTCTCAGGTGTTGGCTGTCGTCAAAACATCCTTTTATCATCTTAGGAACATCGCCAGGATTAGGCATCTGATTCCGTCTGATGATCTTCCTACTCTGGTACACGCCTTTGTGTCCTCGTGCTTGGATAATTGCAACTCCCTCTACCTAGGGCTTTCTGGGGTAGAAATCCGTCGCTTGCAGCTGGTGCAGAACGCTGGGCGCGGCTCAATTTTGACAGGATCTGTCAATCTCTGCCAGTATTACTCCGTATTGCGCGAACTGCACAGGCTGCCAGTACAGTGACGGATCACCTTTAAAGTCAGTTTACTGACTTTCAAAGCCCCATGGACATGGCCCAGACTATCTGAAAGAGCTCCTGGTTCCTTACTGCTCTGGTCGATTACTCCCACTCGGCCGACGAGGGGCTGTTAGAATTCAAGGGTGAAATTGAAATCATCTGGTGTAAGTGCGCTGCGTATGCAGGCCCCACCTTTGGAATTCTCTACCCCATCGGTTACGGAAGTGTGCAACTGTGGAGGGATTTAAGCAGGGCTTAAAAATCTTTCTGTGGCACCAAGCCTTTCCAGCCAATTGAATGTTTTGTTTATTCTGATTTATTGTTAATGTGTTTTTAACTGAGCTGATGTTCTGATGTTTGTACGATTTTGTTCCCTTTTTATATTGTTAGGTGCCTTGGCAATAGATAAGGCACCTTAAAAATAAATTTATTATTATTATCATTATTATTATTATGTTATCTTTGTTTATTTTTGTAGCAGGCCATAATGTCTCACCAGTATCACTGTTATAATTGTAGTTATGAGGACCACAGACCATGTCAGGTTTACAAATTTTTTTGTACACAGTGCCCACAGGGAGGGTGTTGACACAGTGGCACTGTTTTTCAGTAATGGTCCCCTCACTGTACACAGTCCACCCAACAACAGGCAATTAGTTTCATCCCCCCAGCAACAAATGCACTTATAGCCCCTCCTTCCATTTCACCATTTTTTTAAATTCTCTGACGGTCCAGGTAGGACATCAGACCTGCCAGGTAGTTGTGGGGAGAGTGCCGGAGTTTTTTTATTCCTTGATGGGCCGGGTTGGGCATCAGATCCATTGGGTAGTTTGGGGGAGAGTGCAGGAGTTTTCTTATTCCTTGATGGACTGGATTGGGCATCAGACCTGTTAGTTAGTTTGGGGAAGGAAGACAGCTTTTTATTTTCCTGAGGCTGGATAGGGTTTGGGATTTGTCAGGCTGTTGAGGGAGGGAAAGATTTGTTTATTCTCTAACCAATCATGTTGGTCTCTGGACACATCAGGTAGTTGGGGAGGGGCAGAGTTTTTAATTCCTGACTGGTCAAGTTGGGCACGGACCATTCTGCTGTGCAGCAAGCTGGGTTGAGGCGTGCATAGCAGTATGATCCCTATCAAATTGGGAAGAGTGCAGAGCTGAGCTTGTTCACTGAGATAAGGACACAGTGAGAGAGACAGAGTGGGACATTTAAGCAATAAGGCACAACAGGGTGTGTGGTTATTAGATTTACCACACCTTGTGTGTGTGTCACGAGGTGCAGCCGAAGTGACTTAACCACACAAGAAGTGGTAAATCACCCAATAACTCACACCCTGGAGTGCCTTATTGTGATTATATAATGAACCCATGTGTAAAATAAATTTAAAATGTGTTTAATTATGATTTTTATAAATGCCATTTCTCAGCCAGAGGTTATGCAGGATTTACCCATGGTCATGTGACATGTTTTGACCAATGAGGTTACAGGATTTTCATACACCATTGTATAATTATGATTAAATCGTGTTTTTCAAGAAGCCCATGGAAAATTATTGAGGATTATATCTGATTAAAGTTTATGCACTTATTTAGGCATCTGTATATATGTCTATTTGTGTTCAATTGTTTTTACACATTCTTAGGTATTTGTATGCTCGTATGTATGTGTGTATGTATGTATGTATAGTTACTGTGTTTGTTAAATTATATGGTGTATTGATGATAATGTTTGTATACTTTGATTTTGCAAATACATTTAAGATGTAGTAAGGTTCTCGCTGGAAATGAGATTGCCTCAGTTGAGTTGTACCTATTCATTGTTTTTCTCAGATGAATAACAATTTTTACTACTACTTACTACTACATTAGAGCCAGGCTCACTCTCACTTGGGGTTAGAGCCTCAGAAGTATATGCCCTCTGACCAGTCTTCCATGCTACTGCACTGCAGACCAGATGAAGCAGAGATGACTGAACGGGCTGGTAGCGGCAGTACAGCAGCAGCCCCAAGCCTCCTGTGTAGTATTTGAGCCCCTCACCATAACGTGAATGGATGGGCATGGGAAGAGCAGTGTTTTATTACCCTACCTATTCCACCTTCCACTCACAGCTTTACTGATGCTCATCCCTATCTCCATTTGATTTCATACATGGGCTTGGCTGGGCAAGGAACTTATCATGTACTGCAGCGGGGGGTCAGATTTTTTTCTATTTCCTAACAGGCCAGATTGAACACCAGACCTGTCAGGTTCTTGGGGGAGTGGGCTAGACTAGCAATAATACCTGACAGTGGGCAGTATTGGGCTATACCAGACTGCTCTGAGGGGTGTGATGACGCCTGACATCGCAAGCAGAGGGCTTTGTAGCCCCAGGCAGGTTTGGTATAGCTCAATGCTGCCCACCTTGTCAGGTATTATTGCACTTAGAAAATGGGCAAGTAGAAAATAAAATAAAAAATAATAAAAATGTTGAAAAAGTAAAAGAAATAACGATAAAATTATTTTTTAAGACTTTTTTTTTGATAAAGTAGCCCGTTCAGTAGTACAGTTGCCAGTAGTGGGTGCTGCTGGTAGAAGGTACCTGTTGCTAGTAGGACTGTTAGCAAGACAAAGTTTTGTGATTAAACTGTAGCATTTTATTTTTACATTTCTTTTTTCCTCTGGTCGCCAGTTCCTGAGGCATTTCTCAGGAGACACCTGCTTGTCCTGCCCTGCCTGAGACCTCCCCTCGGCCCAGATTCCCCCGGAACCCCAACCTGGCATCCTAAGTCCCCCACCAGCCCCCTGACTTACCTTAGGCACTCCATCAATTTAGTCTCATGGGTGAGTTCGGATGCAGGCCAAGTGATGTCGGAGAAGGTGGGGTCCGGCAGTGGGTGTGGGGTAGGTGCTTCGGCATCTCCTCAGGCACCGGAGCATTTCCTTGTTTATGTGAAAGCGACCCCTGGAGGTGCGAATGTGCAATGATGTCCAGCGCAAGCTGAGCATGCTTCCACACCCCTCTTGTGGATGTCCACCGACACTTCCACCCATTGCGTGCATCACCCCCAGCTGTTGCACCCCCAGTCTCCACTGGGAGTTGCTACTGCTGGGGAGTCATTAACCCGCTCTCCCCAGGAGAGGAGAGCTGTCCTCCAGACACTCGATCCTCTCCTCCCTGGCTGACCCCCAGCAACCCGAGCCTGGGTCGCCGGCGTGGTGCAAGGTGTGGCGTCCAGCGCCTCACCTCAGCACCACCAGGCCAGCTCTAAATTGTAGCATTTTATTTTTAAAGTTTTGTTAGTTTAGAGAGTGAGTGGCTGTAGAGTTGTCGACAAACTGTGAGTGTGGTCGGCAATGGCTCTGGAGAGATTTTTGGGAAATGAAAGTGGCAGATCATGCTTGTTTGAATTCCTAACCAGCAAGCAGAGGGAACTGATTGGAGTGCAGCTTTGTTGAAAAGAAATGAAGAAGAAGAAAATCGTTTCTGTGTTGCCACATATCAGTGGATAAATTCAGTTTTTATCTACAATATACTCATCTAATTGATTTTTAAAAGATGATATACTGGGTGCCCTGACTACATTCTCAGTCAGTGTGTTCCATGCATCTTCCACCCTCTGGTTAAACCAGTTCCCCTTCTGGTAGTTTTATACATTTCTCCCCTCAGCTGGAATGGATGCAGTCTTGATGCCCTGTTTGTTTCTTTTTTCTTTGCTAATCCTGCTGATTGCCATAGTAATTCATTATGCAAAGCCTTATATACATAACACAAATCCCCGAGCTTTCTGCAAAGTAGGGACTATAATCCCAAGCCCTCTAACCTGTTTTTTTTCTGTTGTGGTGTTGCACATTGGGCAGGTACTAGTTATTTCCCAGTCTCTGCTGGCACATAAATTTACCCTTGCCAAGGTTCTCAGCCAATCAGAGGCCAGGAAATTTTCTGCCCATTTTTTTGCCATTGAGGCAGTAGAGTACAGTGAGTTAAGGCTCTGAGCTGCAGATCTGAAGACTTGGGTTTGAATCCCACAGCCACCTAGGTGCATACTGTGTGATCCTGAGCAAGTCACTTAACTTTTTTGTGTTCCCAGGTTGCATCTGGAAACAAGCTTCGGCTTAGTGTGCTACTCCTGGTTAAACAATGTTCTCTTTCCCCAAGTTTATTTTATATTTCCTGACATTGGACACTGGACTTGCTTGGCTGTTGGGTTAGAGGAACAGTTTGCTTTCTTTATTCCCTGATGGTTGGGATTGGCACTGGACCTTTCAGATAGTTTTGGGGAGGGTCAGATTTATTTTTATTTCTTGACTAGCTGCATTGTGCACTGGATGTGCCATTGTTGGAAGGGGGGCACATTTTATTTTATTCACAGACAGTCTGGGTTACATATCACTCCTGTCAGGTAGTTGGGGGAGGGGGAAAGATTTATTTATTTTTTTAATTTACATTTTGTAGGAATTTTCCTTTTGGCCTGCTCTGCTCATGTGGCTCCAGGGCACTGATGTACATGTGTGGAGGCACGCACATGTCAGGCACTGCTGAATGCCCCACCCTACTAGCTGCCCCTTTCCCCACCTATGCCACCAGAGGACCTTCACCCGAAGGTAACAGGACTATGGGAGGGACAGTGTCCACCCTAGGAGAGGACAGCTGCTGATAGGCAGCTCAGTCCTACTCCTACCCTCCCCCCGGCCAGTCCCCGATGACCTGAGGTTGTTCCTGAACCCAGGTCGCCAGCGTGACGTGGGGTAAGGCTAGATACCTCAACCCTCTGTGCCACTGGGCTGACAGGGGACTGATTATTTTTTTTTTAATTCTCCGATGGGCTGGGCTGGTCAGCAGACCCATCAGGTAGTTAGGGCCAGCTTATTTTTTATTCCGTCAGGCCAGGTTGGGCACCAGAAATTATTTTCTATTCTACATTCCCTGCACTACCAGTATGGAATTCATGTACCTTCTAAAACCCTTTGGGATACAGTGTGTATGAAAGTCATCATATAAAACCAAATATTATTATATTCTACAGTCCCTGTGCTACTAGAATCTAGAATCTAACTCCTGTGCTTTATAAAGCACCAGGCCTGTTGTAGTTGGTGGTAGTGGGACAGATTTTCTTCCCATGACAGGCCGGGTTGGACACCAAATCCAACAGGTGAGGGGGTGGAAGAGCAGATTTTAATTTTTGATGTGCCAGTCTGTTCACTGGACCAATCAAGTATTTGGGAGAGGCCAGTTTCTTTCTTTTTTGGCCATGTTGGGACACTGGAAATTCTGTTTTTTAGCTTTTTTTTTTTGAATTTTTCAACATATAATACATATTGAGGGTACATGTATACTACATACTGCACACTGCATATAAGGCAAAATACAGAATATAAAATAAGAAACTGATAGATTTATGCATCAAACGTAACCCATAGGTAAAATATTCTAAGCAATATAGACTTTGTCAGTAAACAGATGAGGGAGCCATCACTAGTATTACATATATATTGAAAATCAATATATTAAAGTGGAATTAACCACTGTAATATATTTAGCAGCAGGTATCCTGCATGTATCACTAGTATTACACATATATTGAAAATCAATCTATTAAAGTGGAATTAACCACTGTAATACATTTAGTAGCAGGAATCCTGCATGTATCAGTAGTACATAACTCTATATCAGTTTGTATTAAATCTGTGCTGCTGGCAAACAAAAGCAATTATGGAAATTAATTAATAGGCTGGTTCTCCCTCCATATTGTACCTCCCCATCTTTGGTACTAATATAAAGAGAAAACAAACTGCATCAAAATAAAGCTACATTCTGTGGCAAAAAAGAGACAGGTAATATTAGAATGACATTTTATCTAATAGTATTTGAATAACCACTGCCATTTCTAATCCTATAAAGCCTCTTCAATAAGTTTGCATTTACAGCCATGTTGAGAAATAGGATCTAAACAAATATTTAATCTTTATACTAACTAAATCAGCAAGCATCAAAATAGGTATATATTCATTTTTAAAAGTCCATAATCAATGCAAGGAACAATTTACCGTGATAACCTTTTCAAAAATAAAGTCCAAAGGAAATTCAATTCCACTTAGCCTTGCATAATAATTAATAAAAATAGCGTCTCTCACTTTTCAGTCCAAAGCAGCATAAAGTGAAGCAGGGAATGTTTTTGGTAACACGTATCGGCTGAAATTAAAAACTTTACCTTGTCTTAGATGAGCAGTATTCAGTTAGTCAATTACTCTGTTGCATGATTAAGAGGCACTTAAGGTGAGATTGTACTTTCTTCGCTTACTTTGCCAGAAATGTTCACAGTATTAGAATTTCAGAGTCTGATTCAAGGTAATTTTCATCAGATGAAATAGACAAATCCTTTTGGAGTTTATCACACATCTTGGTTTTGAGAAACTCTGAAAGTTGGTCTGGGTCAAAAATACTTTTGCAAAATTATTCTAGTTTTAGAAATGTAAAGCAAGGAAAATCGATCCCCAATTTGTTGAATATCTGCACTGTTGTATGAAACAACATCTTGCCTGTGTTTGAGGGCTAATGTCAGGGTAAATATATACTTTCACACTGTGGAATAGCCCGGGGTAATAGCACAGCATGACTACTTGTTTTATAATACACTCCCAGTCACATTCCAGTGCAAACTGTATTAAATGGTTGTAAGTTTGAACTTAAGGTTGACACCTGGGTTTCTGAAAACAAGTAGGGAATCTGGAAGCTTTGATATAATGGTGGCATTTTTTTCTATATTGTAACCCAGACAGGATGAAAAAAATGGCATCACGCTGTCCCAAGTAACTCACTCAGAGTTTTCCAAATTAGGAAGACCAATGATATGAAGGTTATTTTTCCTAATACAGTTCTCTAAATTCAAATTTTTTTTTTTGCTTGAGCAAGGTTGTCCTAAAGTATAGAATTAACTAATGAGGCTGTGGATTCAAATTTGCCATCTGCTTTTTTTTCTGAATTTCAAAGGGTTTCTCACCTTCAGCAGTTCAGTGTTCTACTTCTACACCTTCACATCCGACGACCGGAGCATCTAATTTCTCATCACACTTCTTGATAACCTGTCTCACAGCCTGATAACTTTTATTGGCCTCAGTGAACAAGTTTAGTTCGGGAGGAGGAAGTGATCCCGTGTGGGTCTTCAGTTTTACAGCAGTTGCAGATGCAACAATCAGATTAAAAATCAGAGTGGGGCAAAGATGGCCGACACAGAGTAGCTGCACTTCTGCTGAATTCTGAGACCCGCTCTGCTTAAAACCCTCTTAAAAGTGAAGTTTTTAGCTCACTGTCAATTTAAATCAACTAAAATGGAGTCTTATATACCTGAGCTTGACAAGTTTTCGAAAAAGAATGGAAGCAACTCCAGGAGAGGGAAAGAAAAGGAAAAAGAAAAATGCTGAGCCTTTCACCTACTTCACCTGATGGGATAAATCCAGACAAGAGAGAGAGAGAGGGTTGGACCAATTGGCAGATTCTTATCTCAAGTAACCTTAGGCATCTGCGGCTGAGGTCAGGAGCTATGAACCTACAAATGCAGAAATTCTCTTCTATCATACATTCCCTGCACTACCAGCATGGAACTCCTGTGCTTTGTAAACACTTTGTGTTACAGTGTATATGAAACTCATAGTATAAAACCAAATACTATCATATTCTACAGTCTCTACACTGCCAGAATCTAACTCCTGTGCTTTGTAAAGCACCAGAACTGTCATAGTTGGCGGTAGAAGGACACATTTAGTCTTGAAAGGGAGGGTTAGGCACAGAATCCATTAGGTAGTTGGGGAGATATTTTTTTAGTTCCTGGGAAGGAAGGATGGTAAACTGATGATAACTACACCCACTGTTTTTTCCAAAAGATTGCTGTTCTGTTGGGTGCTGTCAGCCAATGGTGATGGCCCAGGGACAGGTGTTCGACTGTTCGGCATGCTGGATTGGAGCATGCATGGCAGTGTGACCCCTGCGTATGTGTCAGGGAGAGTTCAGAGCTGCGATTGAGTACCAGAGAATGAAAGACAGTGAGAGAGGGAGAGCTGGGCCGATGGAGCCAAGATCGCATGCATTTGGGATTACGGTCTGGGAAGTACATGACATCTGCCCTCCTCTGTCTGGTCTCACATGCTAATGCCAGCAGTAGCATGGCTTGGGGGGGGGGACATTTCTTTTTATTCCCTGACAGGCTGTATTGGGAGTTTGGGGGAACAAGGATGGATTTTAATTCTTTCCTGATGGATCATGCACTGGATATGTTAGGTTGTTGGGGGGAAGGGGACAGAGTTTTTTTTAATTCAAACAACATGAAGTCTTGCCGTATTCTGACTATATGCAGTTAGCCCCAGCACTTGAACTGCTCCAGAGATGAAAGGGTTAACTCTATGCCAGGGCATAGAACGTTGAGCTCGAGCTTGGTTTTCAAACCTCTGTCTCTGGTACAACTCAGTGTAACCGTCAGATTTTTCACTCCGACTAACTGTGAAGATGCTCCGGAGAATTCTCCTTCGCTGCTTCGGTTCAGTTAAAGTAAAATCGGTCGATTTCATCTGCCTTTTCATTTATTTTTGGTATCACATCTCTGCCTATGGTACAGGTAGTGTTATAGATAGATAGTGAGGTGTTTCTGTTAAGAATTGTTTTTCCTTCGGTTTCTTTCCGGTCAGTTCGGTTGGGAATCGACACGATTCTTGTTTCTGTTTTATTGTGGTATTTGGTGTGGTGTTCCGGTACCTATCAATTCCTAAAAAAAACAAGTTTTTTTCCGGTGTTTTTAACCGACCCGTGACACGGTTGGAACCAATAGGCTGTTGTCACCTAGCTTAAAGGCTAAAAAGGGTATCTTTAAAATTTTAGGCATGTCTGAGAAACCCAAAAAGAAAACCAGTCCCACTGGGTTTCAGCACTGTACCGAGTGTGGAGACACGTTTGCCAAGGCTGATCTCCACCTCATCTGTATATATTGTCTGGGGTTTGATCACATCAAGGAAGACTGCCAAATCTGTAAAAACTTTCCCAAAGTCACTTTGGAAAAACGTTTAAGTAGGCTAAAGGAAAGACAGGCCGAGAAGTCCGCTGATCCAGATGGCCAGCCCGGTTCAGTTGCAACCAAACCTGAGGAGGTGCCCACTGACCCAGGCGATACGTCCTTGGGCAAAAGGAGAGCTGATTCTGAAGAATTGGTTTCTAGTAAAAGAAAACGAAAGTCAGCCAGTTTGGATCCCAGTTCCCATGTTCCAACTGCTGAGGAGATTGCTAAGGCAATCACTATCATCCAATCGCTTTGCCCGGTTCTGACCAAACTGGCTCCGACACATAGACGGTCGGTTCGGTTGGAGTCTGGTCCCTCGGATTACAATCTAGAGGCATTTTATGAGGGTGAATGGGAAGGAGAAGAGTAATATCCCGATGATGATGATGATGATTATTATGAAGGTCTAGATGAGCCAGTAGAGCCTGACATCTCCCCAGACAGGACTTCTAATGTTTCTCCTCCCAGACTTTCTGAGTCCCCTTCCCACTTCTTGTTTTACAAGAAGGTGGCTGAGTCTCTCCAGCTTCCTGTGGAAGAAGCTGAGCAGGATCAGGAGGAGCCTGACTACAGGGAAATGATGGATGTCCCAGATTCCAAAAGAGTGTCTATCCCAGTGCACAAATCCCTGGGGAAACAGAAACAAAAACTGTTACAATTTCCCATATCTATACCTCCTGTAGACAGGAAAATGGACACGAGGTATATTTTGTCAGGCCCTGGTATGGAATTCTTAACCACTCATTGCAGCCATGTTGGGGTAGTGCAAGCTGCAGCCTGTGACAAGGCTAATATTCCTTTGCCATCTCACCTCCCTGATAAGGATTCCAGGAAAGTGGATGCTATGACCAAAAAACAGTACTTGGCATCTTTGGGACTCAAGCAGGCTACCTATTCGCCATACATAGCCAGGTACCAGAAATCTAGGTGGGATATGGTTCTGGAACTGGCTAAGAATGCCCCTCCCCAGCTAGCCAAGGTGCTGGAGCAGGTGGCTGCAGATGGTATTGAGGCATCCAAGGTCTAATTTCATGCTGCTCTGGACTCAAATGATGTGCATTCCAGAGTTATGGCTACATCTGTCTCCATGCGGAGATTTACTTGGCTCAGATGCACCAGTTTGTCTCAGGATACCCAGACTAAGGCCATGGATTTTCCTGTTATGGGTAATTCTCTGTTTAGAGAACAAACAGAGGCTTACATGAGAAAGATAGAAGTGTATAGGACCACCTACAGGAGTGCTGCAGTTAAAGACAAGCAGACCACTCCTCAAAAGCAGCACTAGGACTGGCAGGGACAGGCCTTTTCACAGGCCTTTCTACCAAGCTCAGGCATCCTCTTCTTTTCAGCAAAGGGGGTTCTTTAGGAGAAGAGGTAGAAGCGGATGAACAGAGCTGCATCCTTCTTTCAATCCAAGTCCCTGCCAAGCAGACACCCTGATGTGTCGTGAGGTTGCCTCCTCATTCCCAGTGGTGGCAGGCAGGCTGGCTTACTACTTCAGGCCGAGTCTGTCACTTCAGACAGATGGGTCCTGGAAGTGGTAAGCCAGGGACTTCTCTCAGTTTCAAAGGTTCCCCAAAATGAGAGTAAAGTCTTTCAGTCCTCCTACTCCCTTGGAAATAGAGGCCTTAGAGGCAGAAGTCTCCTCTCTGCTTCTGCAGGTAGTGGAGAGGGTACCTCATCAGCACAGTGGAAAAGGACTATATTCCAGGTACTTCTTTACCCTAAAAAAGACAGAGGAGTAGCGACCCATCCTAGATCTACAACATCTGAACAGACATATCACAAAATCAAAGTTCAAAATGGTGACTCTGGGAATAATTCTTCCCTCTCTGAAGCCAGGAGACTGGCCAGCCTCTCTGGATCTCAAGGATGCCTATTTTCACATACCTATCAGAGATTCCCACAGAAAGTACCTCAGGTTCAAGTTGCCCTCAAGTCATTATCAGTTCAGAGCAATGCCCTTCGACCTAACATCTGCCCCAAGGATGTTCACAAAATGCCTAGCAGTAGTAGTAGTGGCCTTCCTCAGAAGACAAGGCATTTCGGTGTTCCCTTATCTGGATGACTGGCTCATAGTAGGTCAGTCCTCTGACCAAGCCAAGTCAGCTCTAGGAACCACTCAGAAGCTTCTGGAGTCTCTAGGGTTCATCCTAAACCTAGCAAAGTCAATTCTCGAACTGGTCCAGCTTCTCACTTTCATAGGAGCAGAGCTGGACACTGTTCAGGCAAAGACCTTTCTTCCCTTCTCGGGGGTAAAGGTCCTCACAGTTCTGGCTTCTTCTTTTCGACCACTGGTGTCTCAACCAGCCAGGTACTTCCTACAACTATTAGGCCACATGGCAGCTTCCACTGCAGTGGTGCAAGGGGCAAGGTTCAAGATGAGGGACATTCAGTTCCATTTAGGGTCCTTTTGGTCCCAAAGAAAGGACCCTCTTACCAAGTTAGTTCCAGTGACTCAGACACTTGTCCAGGCTCTCCACTGGTGGCTGGAAGAGGATAACCTGAGGCAGGGCATCCCTTTCCTCAGTCAGACCCCTTCAGAGATTCTCACGACAGATGCTTCCCTACTGGGATGGGGAGCTCATCTGGATCACCTCTGTGCTCAGGGGACATGGTCTCACCAGGAGTCCCTCTTACACATAAATCTTCTGGAACTCAGAGATGTCATTTTAGCTCTTCAGGCATTCTTGCAATCAATTCAAGGGAAAGTGGTGCAGATCAGGACAGACAACACCACAACTATGTGGTACATAAACAAGCAAGGGTGCACGCGGTCCACGGCCTTGTGCACAGAAGCCATGAAAATACGGTCGTTGGCTTACTCTCTTGAAGCTTCACTCATCGCAGTGCATCTTCCAGGGAAGGACAGTGTGCTGGCAGATGCACTCAGCAGAATTTCTCAGGGTCACCACGAGTGGTCCCTGAATCCCCAAATTAATCAGGCCATTTTCAAGAGATGGGGCACCCCAGAGATACATCTCTTTTCAGCCCCAGACAATCACCAACTTCCCCCTGTTCTGTTGCAGTCCCCCTCTCTTGGGGTCTGTTCCTCAGGATGCTTTCCTGTTGGATTGGACAAACAGGTTTCTGTATGCATTTCCTCCCTTTCCTCTTATTCTCAGAGTGCTAATAAAGATCAGGTCTCAGCCCTGCAAAGTGATTCTAGTGGCTCCAGACTGGGCCAGGCAACCATGGTACCCCCCCTCCTATTGTCACTAATAGTGACAATTCCTCTTTGTCTCCCCAGGAGGTACAATCTACTGACATCCTGTCAGGGGAGGATACTGTACCCCAGCCTTCAGTCTCTCAGGCTCAAAGCCTGGCTCTTGAGGAGCTAGAATATGCAGGCCTGCATCTCTCTGTCAGTTCTGTATATCCTTAAGGTTAGTAGGAAACCTTCTACTAGGAAACTTATAATTCCAAATGGAGGAGATTTGGCATTTGGTGTTCTCAGAGGCACACTCAGCCAGATTCAGCTGGTGTTGCCACTGCCTTAGATTATCTGGTTCATCTTAACAGCTTAGGCCTTGGGCCTACCACTCTAAAGTTCATCTGGCAGCTGTGTCTGTGTTCATTTGGCTGGGAAGGACTCTTCTTTAGCTTCTCATCCAGGATTCAAGAAATTCTTCAAAGGTCTGGCTCATATCAACTCTCCCTTTAGGGAGCCTACTCCTGTTTGGGACCTGAATATTTGTATTGCACAGCTTATGCGGCCTCCCCTTCGAACCACTATCTTCAGCTGAGCTTAAGTACTTGACTTGGAAGACTGTGTTCCTGGTAGCCATTACTTCTGCCAGGAGAATCAGTGAAATGCAGGCAGGTCAGTGGAACCTGATTTAATCTCATTCCACAGGGATAAGGTGGTTCTTCGGATAAATAGAAAGTTCCTTCCCAAGGTTGTATGAGACTTTTATTTGAATCAATCTATGTCATTGCCTGTCTTTTTCACAGACCATTCTTCTTCTGTGGAATGAAGATTACACAGTCTAGATGTAAAAAGGGCCCTCAGTTACTACATAGAGCACACTAAGGCCCATAGAAATGACTGTTTACAATTGTTTCTCACTTATGGTAAAGTGGGAAAAGGTAAACCTGCCACCAAAAGAACCATTGCCAGGTGGATTGTCTCCTGTATCCAATTTTGCTATTCAAAGTTGGGGAAATAGCCACCTTAAGACCTGAGGGCTCACTCCACCAGAGGTACAGCTGCTTTGCTAGCAGCAGCTGGAGACATTCCTTTACTGGAAATTTGTAAAGCAGCCACCTGGAAAACTATTCATACATTTACCAAGCATTACTCTCTTGATATCCAGTCCAGAAGTGATGCTAGGTTTGATACAGCAGTACTGCAGAACTTGTTCCCAAAATAGGTTCTGTAGCCCCTCCTCCTGGGGAGGGAGGACTGCTTGGTAGGCTGCATATAGTGAGAATACAGCAAGACTTCATGTTGTTTGAAGAAAAAAAATACTCACTGAAGTAATGTTGTTTCTTCTAATGGAGTCTTGCTGTATTCTGACCTCCTCCCTGCCTCCCCTCTCAGAACATAGTCCTGTTTTGGGACGTTGGTTGGCAGGAACAGTGCTACACACCAGAGGTGTACCTTTGCACCCTTCCTTTCTAGGAGGAGTTTTTGTGCTTGCTTTATGCTTTTTGTTATTTATCACTATCTACATATTTTCATTTTGGGGTTCTCGACTTGAGTCTTATGGGACCCAAGCTGTTATTGCCTTTTGGCTTAAAATTTAAAAACAATTTCTATACTTAATAGTTAGTTAGTATAGTGCTCATAAGAATCTGACGGTTACACTGAGCTGTACCAGAGACAGAGGTTTGAAAACCAAGCTTGAGCTCAACGTTCTGTGCTCTGGCATAAAGTTAACCCTTTCCTCTCTGGAGCAGTTCAAGTGCTGGGGCTAACTGCATATAGTCAGAATATGCAAGACTCCATTAGAAGAAACAACATTACTTTGGTGAGTAATTTTTCTTCCCTGATGGAGCTGGGTTGGTCCCTGGACTCATTAGGTAGTTGGGGGAATGAATGGGACATATTTTTTTTAATTCCCTGACTGGCGGGTTGAGCACCAGACCCATCAGAGAGTTGGTGGAGAGGGCCGATTTTCATTTATTCCCTGTTGGGCCAGATTGGTCATCAGAAATTATATTCTGTTTTACATTCCCGTGCTACCAGTATGTAACTCATGTGCCTCCTAAACACTTTAGGATACAGCAGTATGAAAGTCATGATTTAAACTAAACTTTGTTGAATTCTACTGTCCCTGCACTACCAGAATCTAACTCCTGTGCTTTATAAAACACCAAACTTGTCACGTAGTTGGAAGGAGGGGATGACAGATTTTCTTTATTCCCAAAGGGGCTGGGTTGGGCAGCAGATAATTTTGCACTGGCAGTTTTCAATGTAATAGCACTGTGAGCATGCATGCGATCTGATAGGCTGGAAATAATATCTCCTTGTAAGTAAGCCCGGTAAAAAGATTAAAACTGTTTTTATGTTGGCTAAGGGTTGCTTTGCAAATTTGCCTCTTCCTGGCCCCATCTTGCTCCAGCAATTGACCCCCTCCTTTTGTTTTCCTAGTCCATGGCCAGACTATTTGGATTGACTGGAAATTCAACAGCTTTTTTTATTAATCCTAGAGGCTGGGAGAGATAATTCCTAGTTCCTACAAGTATCAAATGATGCCACAGCTCTGCTGTTCTTTGTCCTTTTTGCATTGCAATAGTTAAGAAGCAATAAAACTCTCAGTTGTGTACAGGTGATTTCATTTAAAAAAAATAAAAATAAAGGTTAGCTTTCCATTCACAAAGTTTTGCAGGCAGAGTTTTTTTTAATTTACTGTTTTATCTCCTGGCCAGCTTTGCCCTGGATTGCCCCCGACACTTCAGAACACTCAAACTGCAGGACATCAACTCTGTGAGATTGTCCCCTCATGGTGGAGCCATCCCAAGGGACAGTTCCATCCACCGCAGTGTGCCCACATTGGTTATGTCAGGGAATGGGTGACCACCTATCCAGGAGGTTCTAACACATGGGGGGGGGTTTACTGCTTCACTATTACAGTTCCACTCCCTGAGGGTGGCAGCGTGCAACAGAGTCCAAGGAGGCATGTGCACGTTAAGACCATGCTGCTGCTCCAGACTCCAGCCGATGCTCTCCTCTCCCATATGGCATTGCTCACTGTACTCACACCCGTGGTCATCAGGTGGCAGTAATGCAACAGGTACAGCACCCTCCCTCCCCAGAGGAGGAGAGCGTCCCTTAGGTTGGTCAATCCTCCTCCCCCTGGCCCGGCCCTCCAGTGACTCAGGCTTGTTCCTGAACCCAGGTCGCTGGCGTCATGAGTGGTAACTTACTGTTGCAGTGGCAGGCCAGCTCAGACAGAGTTTTTTGGTACTTCTTCTCTGATCTCATTCACTGTCATTCTTGTCCTCACAGTGGGGGTGGGGGGCATGCTAAACAACCTGAGAACTTCTTCAGTATATCACCAAGGTCAGTTTCATGTGCATGAGACCTTCCCCACTTGCTCAACAGTTTCTCATGCACTCTGTTCCTTGCAGCAAATAGAAAGTTAGCAAAGCATTACAGACAACTGCAAGAAGCAATAGCAAGGCACACCACCCACTCACTCACTGACAGCCATAAAAAGGCATACCCTAGCCGCCCAATGCATTTCAATGAGACAGCTGCAAAACCCTTCCTGACTTTGATGCCAATAGCCGTAAAAAGATATAGTTTGAATACAGGACATGAAGTGCTATCTAATATTTTTCTGTGTGCTTCACAACCTCAAAAGAACAGGGGTTATAAAATTAGCAATTAATCAAAAGCTTGTCTGGATGTTTAATGAGAAAGACCTAAAAAAGTCACTCATGTGTGCAGCACCAGCGTGGGTGAGTGTGCAGTCATGTAAAACAGCATCTTGAATGTTAGAATCAGGAGGAGTTCCTGCGTAATAATACTTAATATTAAACATGGCGTGCAAAATTTATTTAGAAATCCAAATGTGCAACAAACAAATGGCTGCAGACTCACCCAATTAATATTGATGGGGCTGTTTTCCAAGGTCTTAGTCCTTCTTTCCCCTTTGCTTTTATTTTTATAATTTATTATTTTCTTATGCCTGTGAAAGCAAGGACAATTATAGAGTTATCAGAATGGGTATTGAAATGTGTCTTGCATGATTAAACCTGTTAGGTAGGCTTAGGTGGTTTTCAAAATGTGTCAGATATTAATTATATGATGTATAGGGATACCAACAATATTTTATTTATTGATTGTTGGCGTTGTGTTTTTTTTAATTGTTTTGCAACACCTGACTTAACCTTGGTCCGGGTCGCACATGAAAAAGACGCTGGTTCATTGTTGTTTACCTGGGCGGGATATTCAGACTGAGCCAGGCAGTGCCAGAGCCTGGGTGCAGCACAACTGTGATGTGCTGGGGCCAGGTCAGGTGATATTCAACAGGATGCGCCATGATATAGCACCGTTGAATATGGCATGGTCAGCGCGAAACTGCGCATGGCACAGTGGCACTGGGCGGCGCCAAGCCACAAATAGAGGCAGGGGATGCACCAGCGCCAAGTGCAGTTGCGCTGGGTGCATCACCGATATTCAACAGGTGGCATGCAAATGAGGCCATAATATATGCAAAGGTGCAAATGGGGCCATTTACATGTTATTATGGCCCCATTGCTTGCCTTGTGCAGGGCAGTCCAGCAACATGTGCCTGGCCAGCACAACATGACATGTACTGTAGGGATCTAGGAGTCCCCTGCCCTCTTGTGATTGCATGGTATATATTTATAAAGAAATCCCTGGTAGTCCAGTGACCGCCAGTCCCCGAATCCCCAGTGAATGACAATATGACGTCCCTTGTGGTCTAGTGGTTCCCCCCCACCTGAGTCCCTGCTTCCTGATAAATGACAATATGATGTCCCTGGTGGTCTAGTGGAACCCCCCCTCGCCTGTTGCCGCGAACATGGTAAAATCCTGTAATGGAATGCCCTGGTGATCCAGCAGCACCTCCCACCACTCCCACCCACACAGAACCCCTTGCCCAACCCGCTCCCTCCTGTCATCGGCAGGCAGCAGCATCCTGCCCGCACACCACCCGGCTGCCTGCCGAATGACAGGTACAGCTACTTTCGCTGTAAGCCCATTGGTCCCGTAGTGTGGACCAATGGGCTTGCAGAGCATACTGTACTAGACAATCCCAAATCTGTGAATGACTCCATTCACAGATCTGGGACTGTCTTATGCAATGTACCCTTCAAGCCGATGGTCCACACAGGGACCAATGGGCTTACAGCCCATACTGTACCTGTCATTCGGGTGGTGGCCAGGTGATGCAGGTGGGATGTTGCTGCCCGCTGATGATGGGGGCAGGGTGGGCAAGGGTTCTGTGGGTGGAGGGTGGGGGTGCCACTGGATCACCAGGGCATTCTATTACGGATCTTACCATGATTGTGGCAACAATTGGGGATTTCACTAGACCACCAGGGACCCTATATATCATTTATCGGGGAATCGAGGACTCAGGTGAAGGGGACTACTGAACCACCAAGGGCGTCATCGTCATTAGGATTCGGGATCTGGGGCCACTGAACTACCAGGGTTCTATAAACATACCACGGCGTGATCCCGGCTACGGGTGAGGGGTTTCACTAGACCACCATGGTTGTGAGTGCTTGCGGACGGTGTTCTGGGCAGGCGGGTGGCCACCCACGGCTGGGTTGCTGTGTTGTGCCCTGCAATACAGCGGCCCACCTGTGGGTGGCTGGGAATTGTTCCTACTCTACACGGGCTTAACTTTGAGCTCCCCCTATGTGGTGCAGTGCAGTGGTGTGCTGGCATATGTGCTGCACACTCCGGGCTGAATACCAGGATGTGCCGCATATGCTTGGGCACGGCCCCTGCATCTGCACCGCATACATTATCATTGAGTCCCAGTGCATCGGGATTTGCACTGCGCCAGGCAGCCTTCACAATATCTAACTAGGGGCAATGTGGGGGTTGTGCCGCGCAACCCGTTCGCCAAATACAACCTTTGAATATCCGGGCCCTGGTAAACACAATTTTAAATAAAAATAAATAAATAAAATTATTTGAAAACATTTTAAAAACACTTACTGTATAAATGTTGACAAGTTATCAATAAAATAACAAATAAAAACAAGCAAATTACTATGCTTTAGAGTTATTACTATGCATGAAGCTAATTAACTTAGGTATATTTTTCAGAAAATGTGTTTTTAGGAAAAAGGTTTGTAAATATTTAAAACACTTTAATTAGTTAAAACACCCCATGTAGGAAATAAGATATCAATAATCACATATTGATTTCTACCTTTCTACCTAAAAATCATCTCAAAAAAAGAGGCAAAAATACCTAAAACAAGTACTAGGTAAATCAAGAACTAGTAGTGACACACCTGATCTCAAGTTTGTGGCGCTCACCCTGGACTAAATACTCTCACCGCTAACACGTATCCTTAATCTCTCCCTTAAAACTGCCAAATTCCCGCAATTATGGAAAGCTGCTGTAGTTACTCAAATGCATAAAAGCAGAGATAAGGCCACTCACACCAACTACTGTCTCATTTCTATTCTCCCCCTCCTCTCTAAGGCGCTTGAGCGCATTATATCTGATCAATTAGTTGACTAGCTCGACAAATATCAATTACAGTGTCCTCAGCAACACAGATTCAGAAAACTACATAGCACCACTGCTGCACTAGTAGAGTTCACCGGTTACATCCATGACGCATTAGATCGGGGGCTATTGGTGGGGGCAACCTTCATTGACCTCACCAAAGCGTTTGATATGGTTAAGCATGCACTCCTATTAGTTCAACTAATTTATTTATTTAGTGATTTGGAAAAAGACCTTTGGTGAAGCTCTTTACAAAGGTTCCACATCATAGATTGCAAAACAAAGAACAATAGGAGAAAGCAAAGGTACATTACAATGAAAGACACAGCTTGATTTAGAACTTATAGAATAACTCAAAACATAGGTACAAGTTAAAATGAAAAGAAAAACACTTTATGAGGGTTGGGGGAATAAGCAGCCACAGAGTGCCTTGTCAGTAGTTCAGAGGGACGGGGATAGCTGGCAGTGGGGTGAAGAAAGGAGGTATGAGAGAGAGGTATGTAATGCGGTGGAGGTGACAGGTGGGGGAAGAAGTGTGATAAGGTATAGGGATAAATGATGGGTTGAAGGGAGGCTGAGTGGAGAAGACATGCTAAAGTAAATGGTGGGGTGTGAGGGGGCATGGTCAGGCAGCCTGCATTAGTAGTGACTGTTAGGGAAATTCACGGGACTGTGAGTTGGGGTAGGGGGGAGGGTAGGGTGGTGGGTGCCGAAGGAGCATGACGCAGACTGATTGCAGAGGCAAGTCATGAGAAGGGACAGAGGGAAGGAGTACCTTGAGTCCTGCCTAGTGCTTGATAGGGGGCAGAGAGAGCAGGTGTGGCTGGACTCAGGGGCAGGTGCACTTAGAGATTGTTATTAGGTGCTATTTGAGGTCAGTTTTGAATTGTGCCAGACAATTGGTGGCCAAGAGGTGCCCAGGGAGTTCATTCATCCACAGGGGGGCCCAGAAGGCAAATGCACATTGCCCAAGTAAGGTGCAACAAAAGGGGATAGCCAAGACCCCTCTAGTCCTCCCTCTGGTGACCTGTAGCGCAGTTGGCCGCCTTGATCAAATTGCCTACACAAGGTGGTGTTTTACCCAATAGAGCCTTCTTCCCTAGGATGCAAGTCTGGAATTTAACCCTGTTTCTTAATGAAGCAGCCAATTTGCGCGTTAGTACAGAGTGCAGGTGTGAGTGCCACGCTCAGCATCTGGGTGGGTCTGCAGGCTTTGTTGCGCGCATCTGAACCCTCTTGAGCTGTATCAGTTGCTGCCCCATAGACCACTAGTCCATAGTCAATAGTAGATATAATTGAACTGAGGACTGAGGGCCCCGGACAGAGGTGCTGCCTGTGCCTGTACAGAACACCAATCTTAGTATTGACTGTCTTGACCAAAGAATCAATATAGTGCGCAGATGTGAGGTATCATTTATTATGACCCCCAGATACTGAACAAGTGAACTTGTTCAGCGACTCACTGCATGAGTTGGAGATGATGAGGGGTGGTGCTTATTTTTGTTGTGGGGCTGGAAATAAGCATGGACTTGGTCTTCTTGTAGTTTATTAGCAACTTATGACTACAGAACCAGTCCTCGAGTTTGGAGGAGTTCTGCAGCTCTGATTGTAGGGCAGCCTGAGGCGTGCTGCTGCTAAGGGCACAGCATCATCTGCATATAGTAAGAGTTTAGTGTCGCAGGCTGTGGGAAGGTCATTTAAGAAGAGGCTGAAGAGTAGGGGTTCAGAGCATTGAACTCTCCCCTGACTCAGTGGGTGGTTCAGAAGTTGTCTTACTGATAGAGCCCAGCAAGTTAAGATAAGCGGTGTACTTTCAGAAAGAAGGAATGTTAACAAAGGAGTCCCTCAAGGATCCATTTTAGGTCCCTTACTACTTAGCTTATTCCTGAACCATCTCCTCCAAGCCTGCCCAGACAAAATCTTACTCTGTGCGGATGACACTGTTTTCTTCCCAAGCAACTCTGACCCCACAGTACTTGAAATACAACTGCAGCAGGCCTTCACTGACGTTGAATCCTGGTTCCTTAAGTCTAAACTGCATTTAAACTATATAAAAACTAAAACCATGAAGTTTGCATCCACCTACAACAAGCACAGTTCTCATAGGCTTAATATCAGAAATGGTTCGACCCATTCAGGGCACTGGCATCAGTGTGCCCGGCTGTTAGGGAGCCACTTTTGCAAGTCGCCATCTCCCTCTTTTTGTGGGGGGCTGTGCTCCCACAAACCCCCTTTCTAATTATTCTAACTCCGGGGGGGAGTGGACCTTAGGGAGGGGGCGGCGAATTCCATTTTTTGGCACCCTAATGACAGGCGCACTGCCGCCAGTGCCATGATGGCCAGGACTGATCAGAAACAACCTTAACACAGCCCTTGAAATGGTCCAAGTCTTCAAATACCTTGGGGTTACACTTGATTGCACACTTTTATTCTCAATTCACATTGACCTAGTGGCCAAGAATGTTAATACTAAAATAGTCCTACTCTACAGGCACAAGCATTGCCTGACTAATGATGCATTAAGACTTGCAGTTAACAGCGCCGTACTGTCCATAATAGACTATGGGCAAATAGTCTATGGTGTGACAACAAACACTGCCCTTAAACAGATCTCTGTAGCCTTGAATAAAGCTTATAGGCTTGTCACTGGAGCCCAAAGGCTCACTCACACCTGTGACGTGTATGCTCAGTCAGGATGGCTCAATCTGGAAAGGCAGGCTGCAATACCAGACTTGCCTGCTTGCCAAAAGAAACACCTTGGACTTACTCCTTCTGGGCTGGAACCTACTCGCCCAATGAATAACTCCAGACAAACACGGACCTCAAACAACAGCCCATTTAAGGTTTCCTTCCATCGAGCATCTCAAGGGCAGAGGTCTTTTGTTTACTGTGCCCCATTTGACTCAGCTCTCTTTCTAGTGACATCCTGGCAGAAACAAACCTCCGCCATTCAAAGTATGCTGTGCTCCCTTGTAGCACTTATTATTTGTGACTGCCCTTCTAAATTGATTTCAGGTGGGATTTGCACTTAATACAACCATGCACTTACATCCTGGCTGCCAACCCTGAGCCCTGCTCCCTCCCATACTTTCTTCACTGTCTCCCTGCCACCCTCTCCCTAACCTTCCACCCTTCTTCATCCTTTCCCCCTACCCTTCTAACCTTTTACCTCCCCCAAGCCAATCCAACCCCCCACTTGACATTTGCCACCTTGTTGGACAGGTTTACCCTATCTTTTCTTCCCTCCTGCACTTATATTTACCCTTATTCCGGACCCTTTCTGTACTATGCACCCGCTGCCTTCCTAAAGTTGTTTACCGTAATCAATCTTTTTCAACTTTTCTACCAATTACAAGTTTTTACACTAGCAGTATTGCATTAAGCATCTTGTATCTTATTTACAGATTACTAGAGTGAACACATCTCTGTAAACCTGTTTATATTGTTATCTGTCAAACTGACATGGTATGTGCTATTCCAATGAAATGTAATCCAATATATGACCTTACCATTTTGCTGTATCCTTTTATGTACTGGATTTTTCTTCTGTTATTCTCTTGTGTCACTGGCATGGAATGGGTCATTCCCCATAGACATAGAAACATAGAAGTTGACGGCAAATAAGGGCCACAAGGCCCGTCCAGTCTGCCCATTTATTTTTCTACCTTATGAATGTGCCATCGGCCTTTGCTCTGTCAATGGCTTATCTATTCATACTCATCTGTATTGCTCCCTTATGCCTATCCCATGCCTGTTTGAAGCCCTGCACTGTATTCATATCCACCGCTTCCTGAGGGAGGCTGTTCCATGAATCCACCACCCTTTCTGTGAAAAAGAACTTCCTCACATTACCCCTTAATCAGCCTCCCTCTAATCTCATGCTGTGTCCTCTTGTCCTGCTATTTTTCTAATATTGAAACATGTTAGGCTCTTTCACCTTGTTAATGCCCTTAAGATGTTTGAATGTTTCGATCATATCACCTCTCTCCCTCCTTTGCTCTAAGGTATACATATTGAGCTCCATTAATCTATCCTCATATGTTTTCTGATGCAGTCCCTGCACCACTTTGGTTGCCCTTCTCTGGACTGCCTCAATTTGGTTAATGTCCTTGTGAAGGTGTGGCCTCCAGTACTGCATGCAGTACTCCAGATGGGGCCTAACCAGTGTCTTGTAAAGAGGAATTAGAAAATGGGCTTCTTACTTGCTGCAATCTGATTGGTCAGTACCCTCAAGATAGGGGTACATTAAGTTTCAATAGATGACCAGCAAGTAAGAAGTACCAGCCTGTACTGCCCCTTAACCACTCTAGTATCCTAGTACCCACCTCGGCTCCTAATTGGACAAAATGCTTCATCTCCATTTGAAATTGACACCATTTTTTGCACTCGTTTAGCGAGAGATCCTGCCCTCCTCCCCAATTCAGTGCCACCTGCCACATGAACCCAGACCTGGCCACATCAAGAAAGTATCACAATTTAAAAAGAAATATTTTTAAATAAAAGTGAAGCTGTCCGTCTCATATACATCACCGCGGTCACCAACGGTAATTCAAAACTGCAGCTGCGCCACTACATAAAGCTGCCTCTTCGCATTTGCCAACAGAAAAAACACTTCATTTTAAAATAAAAAAATCTAACATTCACAGACTCGGTATCTCCACAATGCAGCCACCCCATCCTCTCCGTCTGCTGTTTAACTCACACATTCCCGGCTCTAAGCAGCTGATTTGGTGCCCAGTACCATCGCACTGCTGACTCTCCGCCTGCTGTCTTCTTAGCTTCCTCCCGTCCCGTCCGGTATCGCAACCACACCAGCAGAGCCCGACACAAACTGCACCAACCCCCCCCACGGAGTCTCAGCTTCCTCTTTGGTCCTGGTATCGCAACAACGTAGACCCCCGTCACAAACTGCACACCAACCCCCACGGAATCTGCAATAGGACAAAAATCCATACTGGAGGAGGAACTACTTTACTAAAAAATAACTACAAAACTTTTGTTAAACAATTTTTTAGCTTCTTTTTTTTAATGAAACTTTTTTTTCTTTTGCAGTGCCCATTTTCTAAACGCAATAATGCCCTCCAGGGTGGGCGGTAAGGGCAATACCAGACCGGCCAAGGGCTATAAGGCCCTCCGCCTGTGGCGTCAGGCCTCATTACGCTGCTGGCCGGTCCGGTATTGCCCAATACCGCCCACCCTGTCGGGCATTATTGCTTACTTATTACCTCCCTCTTCCAACTTGTGATACCCCTGCTAATGTATTGCAATTAATTCAAGCTGACCAGTATGTCCTGTATGTCTGTACACAAATTACATGGAACCTCTGTAAATGAACTGCTAGCTCAAAGGTATTTTAATCCAAGAAATAAATAAATATTGAGATTAGTAAATATATTGATAATATTTGTCAATATTCATTATAAAAAACTGTGAACGCTTTAGTAGATACATGTGTAAGCCCATTAAGAGGCATCACTTTTTTCTAATTTTTTGTGTACCTTAGTTTTCCCCAGTCTTAAAGACCAATTGACACACACTGAGGTCTTGGGCAGACAACTCATACTAAGTAGGTGTCATGCTGAGGTGCTAATTAAGTCTATTTTGAAACTTTTCTGTTAGGTAATTAAAAAAACAACAACTTACAGTTACATGCCTGGCTCGTAACTTCAGAGTACAAGCCTAGCGACTGCTGAGGACTGCAGCCCTGCCCCCAATATAGCAGTTTGATGACGTGAAGTAGGAGACAGGGCTTCAGGTGTGCTGTATATTTATTTTATTTATTTGAGTTTTGGTAAATGGGTAAGTCCACTGAGACAATTACAGTCCCTTTTTCAGGACTGACCGGGGCGAGAATCAACCACAAGGTACAAATGCAACCAACAATGCAGTTCTCATGTTACAAAGTTGGTAATAGGCAGAGTACATGCCAAGACAAAATATTGCAAGTACACAAACAACTGACTACAGACTTTCTCTTGACAAGTGATGTATGAAGTCAACAGCCTGATGCGGGCCTAGGTAGAGGAGAAGACTACATACAGGGCAGTTAGAGTACAAAACTTCATAGTAAGCATACTAGTAATATACATGGGAATGGCTAGGATCAGATATTCTACATGTATTATTCTCGTATTATGCTAGGTGTAGCAGTAGTGGAGTGGGAGAGGAATAAGGCAGCCGTAGGTAAGGTAGAGTAGTTTCTGTGTAAGCACTCTTCAGCGATAGCGAGAGCAGGTAGTAGAGGTAGACAGAAAGGCAGACAGATGGGACTGAAATTGTGAGAGGGAGGAGCAGGTTAGAATGGAGGGAGGGAGGGAGTTCCAGTGAGTTAGAGCAGCATATGAAAAGGAGCATCTGGATACAGCAAGACGTATTTTGGGGATGATGAGAAGGGGGAGAGAGGCAGAGTGAAGTGTACGTGGTGCTTGTTTGAGGTATATACGTTCCCTGAGGCAGAGAGGGGTGAATTTGTGGACAAGCTTGAGCATGAGGCTCAAGGTGGAGTACCTCAGTTTTGCTTCATAGGAGGACCACCCCAGAGAGGCGAGAACATCACAATGGTGGGAGCGGGCAGGTGTCCACGGCAAACGACCAACCCTGTGGTATGCCTGAGAGAGGAGGGACATGGAGGAGAAATTAGTGAAGAGGAGGGGGGGGTGCAGCATAGCACAGGAGGGGAAGCAATGATGCAGAGGCTATTTTTTGGCAAGAGGCAAGTGTGAGGTGCGGGCGAATGCGATAGAGCAGGGGATCTCAAATGGTGAGGCCAGCCTCCCTGGGGAGGCCCCAACCTGTTCCAGAGGAGGCTCAAGCAAGTCTAAAAAAAAGTGCTGCATTTAAATTTTGAGTTTTATATATTTTATGTGAAGAGATGAAGCAAACTGAAGAGGATAATAGTAGGTAATTCATGTATTTATTTACTAATTGGTGACAAGAAGGAAGATGAATGAGCCAAGGCTCATTTCAGGTGTACTCAGGGAAGGTGAGGAGTCAATACATTTCAAAAGGTAACTGCAAAACAATCAAAAATACACAATGAACAATAGTGTAAACAAATATGAACAATAAACTAATAATGAGTGGTGGTAATTGATCAATTTGCAGGCTGATGGCAGAACAGCCCAAATACAAGGGTTGAGCATAGAAGTGCTAAGAGCAGTAGCAGGAAGGAACAAAGTAATTCCAGAGAAGTTGCTTAGGAGCAGGGAAGGAGATGGAGAGGCAAAGTATGAAGGAAGGTTATTTCATATAGAGAGGAAACAGAGAAAGTAGTCTGACCCATGAAGGTACTACAACAAGGGGTAACAATGGTTCAAGAATGAAAAGAGCAGAACAAGTAGGCTGGCCTGTGGGGGGGGGGGGGTACAATAAGCTGAATAATAATATTTGCTTATTTTATTTATTTGTTATTCAGATAACAGCTTTGAGCACAGGAGCTCTTTTTCAAAAGTTCCACATCAGTATAAAACAAAGAACTGAATGTGAACCAAGTACTCAAAGGGGTTTCAATTTATTCATGGTGTACTGCACAAAGTACAGTATGTTATTTTACTTTGAGGAGGCCCAAGATTGTTTCAGTTTTTTGCCGGAGGCTCAAAATATTTTCCATGGATTTGGGGAGACTCACTGTGACAAAGTTTGAGAACTATTGCGATAGAGGAGTCCGAGTTTCTGGTTGAGATTTTTGATAGTACAAGAACATGGGAGTCAAGCGAGGGCTGAGTCAAGGTAACACCCAGGTATTTGAAGGTGGACTACCTCTAATAAGTCTTCCTTGATAGTAGAAATACTAAGGGTAGGTAGATTAGGCTTTTGTGCAGACCGATGAGCAAAGACCATGCATTTTGTTTTCTTTGAGTTGAGAACAAGATAATTACACTGGAACCAGGCTTCCAGGGAGGTGAAGTCTGAGGCTAGGTGCCGATTGATTTGGTCTATAACTGGAGAGGAGCGATAGATGATGGCATCGTCTGCATATAGGTGAACTGTGGCACCCCTGCAGAATTTGGGGAGGTCATTGATAAAGAGTGAGAATAATATAGGGCCCAGAATGGAGCCTTGCGGAACACCATGGGAAACTGTTTTTTGTTCAGACTGGAAGCCATCCCACTTAACTTTCTGGGATTGATCAGGCAGATAGCTCTTGATTCAGCAAAGCGCATTGTAGTCCAGGCTAAGGAGATGCAGCTGGTGTAGCAGAAGCCTATGATTCAAGAGATCAAATCCTTTTGTGAGATCCATGAATATGGCTGTAGTGGCCTGCCCTTATCCATTGCGTGGAAGATGTCCAATGTTACTTTTATGAGTGCAGTGAGAGTACTGTGATTCTTTCTAAAACCTTGTTGACAGGGTGATAGCAGATTGTTTCAGTTGAAGTAGTCTTGGAGATGATTATAAATGATATGCTCTTGGATTTTTTGCCAGGTGAGAAGGTAGAGATATAGGGCGATAGTTTTCTATGATGAAGTTTGGTCCCCCTTTGTGGACCGGGACTGCTACTGCCGCCTTTCCGCCTATCTGGCACAATGTTAGAAAGCAAGGACTGGTTAAACAAGTCGTGGATGGGTCAAGCTAGGGCAGGGGCACCCAGCTTAAGAAATTTTGGTTACAGTGAATCGTATCTGGGAGAACCCTCCAGTTTTAAGTTAGAAGTTGCTGCACCTCTTTGAGTGTAGCTAGCTTCAAATGGAATTCAGGATGACAACCTAGGCTGGGCAGGAGAGTCATATGAAGAGAGGGAGAGTTGTGGAAGACTGAGGTATATTTTTGAAGGTCAGTGAAGAAACTGTTGAATCCAGTGGCTATGGAGAGTGGGTCAACAAAGGTGGAGCCATTGACAGAAATACAGCTTGGGTTTTCTACAGTCTTTCCTTTTACTAAAGAGTTAACTTGTCTCCAGAATTCCTTGGGGTTACTAAGATTCTCAGTTTGAAGAGATTTGAGATGGTGTCTCTTAGCTTTTTGTACAGAATTTTTACACTTATTTCTGAGTTGTCTGTAAATAAGCCAGTCAGAGGGACGCCCGCTCTGTTTATACATTTGCCATGCTTTGCCACGGAGGGCCATAAGGGATCTGATATCCCTGCAGAGCCATGGGCCTTTAACACCTTTGGATCTGCATTTCTTCTGAGGGGTGTGTTGGTTGATTATTTTGGTGAGAGTGGACATTAGGAAGTCCAGGGCTAGGTTTATATCAGGAAGTGTTGTAAGGGGGCCCCAGTCTGTAGTGTTAATGGATGACAGGAACCTGTTGACATCAAATTTAGTCATATCCCGGACCAGGGAAATCTCGGGAGGAGGGTTGGTATAGCTGTTTCTCCACACACAGAAGGTGGGAGAGTGATTGCTTATGCAATCTGACAGAGTGCTAGCACATCTGATTTTAAGTGGGCAGTTGGTGACCATCCAGTCTAGCAAGTGTGATTGCCAGATTAGGATTGACTTGTGTATGATCATGGATTAACTGGGTAAGGTTACCATCGGCAAGTGAAGCAGGACATTACCAATATTGGGTGAAGCCAGTCAATGTTAAATTCCCACATAGGATGATGTCATGTTTTGGGAAGCTGCTTAAGGATGTGGGAGGAGGTAGGCCAGTGGAGGTAAGGTTGGGGGCATATAAATACACCCTATGATGAGTTTTAACATTTCCAAGCATAAGGGTGATGTAAAGGGACTCAACGGAGGAGAGGTGAGGACAGGAGTGAGGAGGACAGTGATGTTGAGGTCTGCCCTGTAGTAGATCATTACCCCTCCACCCTTTTGCCTATCTTATCATGTCTAAAGTTGCCATAGCCTTGAAGGGACAACTCATGCTGTTTGATGGCAGGTTTTGGCCAGGATTCGGATATGCATAAGATGTTTGGAGACATTCGTATGGTCCAGGCTTCCAATTCAGCCATTTTGGGGCGTAGGCAGTGAATGTTAATGTGTACTATTTTTAGACCCTTCATAGTAGGTATAGATGCTATAGACTGGGTAGGGGGAGAATGAAGTGCAGGTCCAGGGTTAGTTTCAATGTCCCCAGCCTGAAGCAGCAGGAAGAGAGTAGAGACACTTACCCAGGGCAAGGTGCTGAAGAGAAGATACCAGGGGCAGAGGTAGCATTGGGAGCAAGGAGTTATTTATGCAGCCAGTACCCATGCGGAGCTGTATCTTGTTTAGGCAGACAGGGGATGTAGAGAAGTATTGTCGGGGATTCTAGTTCAATGTGAACTGGAGGGGGAGGTGAACTTTCACTCACAGGGTGTTGGAGGGCCCCAGCTATCACCCAGTCCACATACCAGCTTAGAGCAATAAGACAAGCAATAAGACTAACAGTATAGACTGCCCATTATAGCAGTCATGGCAAGCTAGGCAAACAGGCAGAGAGCAGGTGCAGGTTGTATGTTGTACATTGTCATTGTACATTGTAGCCAGCATTCTGTGGCTCAGGCAGTGGCTGAATGCCTGGTAGGAACAGCAGACAGAGCAACTAGGATTACAGTTTGTGTAGTAAGTCGAATTAACTTGACAAATCCTAGTAGACTAGGGGAGTCTAGATAGTTCAGAAGAGATTGCCCTGCCTAATCTTGGAGCCCTAGGTCCAGAGGTGTCAGCAGGGAGAGAAGAACCAATGGGGAAGGGATTTTCTGAAGAAGGAGGGGCAGGAGGAGTATTTAAAAGGTGGCCTAGGTGAGGGAGGGGGTGGGACAAAAAAGAACAGGCAAGACAGAGCTACGAGTCCCTAGATACAAGTATTGGTAGCCAGAGAAGCTGGCTAGAAAAGGCGCACCAATCGGGAGCAATGCTCCTCACAGCTGGCCCAATCAGGAGCCTTAGGGAAATGCTGCAACCAATGAAAGAGCCACTGGAGCAGCCTGGCTTCAAATTCAAACAGCGGCGTGCCTGCGGTTTGCTGTCCGAGATCGGGACCAGGCGGCCAGCCCTAGGAGGGATGCAGTGTCCGGGAAAGGTGGTGGCTGATGGGCGGCCGTCGCACCACCTTATGTGCTGTACACCACATGGGGTGCTGTGATCTGCAGAGGGAAAAGAAGGTGAGAGTAAATATATTGAAGGAAGGACAGGAGTCACTAAGGGGGTCGGGGGGCTGGCAACAGACAATCAGTGGGGGGTGGGAGTGACCGAGGGGAAGACAAAAGCAGAGTAGTTAAGTCATCTTATCTGTGTCAATCTTCACCATTCATCACAGATGGGTACTGGCCGGAGATCAGGACCCTGTGGGAGCCTTTTTTTTTTTTTAAAGGATAGGCGGAGCCGACCCAGCATTGGCGCCGCCCTCGAGGCCGACGTACTACGTGGCGCTCGAGGATTAGCCGTTAAGCTGTGTTAACTCCGCCTGTCTACCAGTTCTTCGTCTCCCGCCGTCGAGGTCGCCTCGTGGGAAGCCTTGAAGAAGTGTTTTGGAAATTTAGGCCTTTTAGGCTTCTATCATCGATAGTTCGGCCGGGTCTACTAGTTCTAGTCTGCCCTACTCCGACGCGCTGGTAAGATCTTTCCATTATTTATAGTTTTGGCGACGTCGAGTCTATTTTGGTGTTTTTCCGCGGTCATGTCGGCGGTCGGAGGCAGAAATCATCTAAGGCGGGCGCCCCTATGCATCTGTGCCTGTGTGGCGCAATTTCTCGTGACCGACCAGCATGACCAGTGTCTCTCGTGTCTTGGCCCGCTTCATGACATGGATTCATGCAATGCCTGCTTCTCTATGGACGCCCGTGTTCTTGAACAGTGCGCGTGGAAAAGATTGGAGCCGAGCTCCGCCGACTTTGGTAGGATCTTTTCGTCGGGCCGAAGCCGCGTTTTTCTCGGCCTTTCCTCCGGTTCCCCTCGGTTCTATATGGACCGTGGAGGAGGAGTCTCAACCCTCCGTAGCCTAGCCTTGGTTGAGACTCCTCCTGTGGTGCAGGAGGCCCGTCCCGCTTCCTCCCGGGAGTGGGCGGGAGGCGCCGCTATGGCAATCACCCCATCAGGGGTGAAGGCCCCCCCGGTGTTGCTCCCATGGTTCGGAAGGCCGGGTTGGCGCCATCCTCGATGCCATCGGTTCGGTGCTGTCGAGGCCTCGGTGCAGGCCGTGGTGCCGAGTGCCTTGTCGGTGCCGCCACGCTCTCAGCGCCATGGGCTCTGTCGACAGCGCTTGCGGCACTGGTACTGCTCGTGGCACCATGACCCTGGATCAGGCGGTGCCTTTTGCTATGTCTCTGGCGCCCGGGTTGAGCACAGTGCGCGGGACCCATGGGGTCATTGGTCAGCGCCGGTCTTGAGCGCCACTCATGATGCCGAGAAGCCTGGCGGTGCTGCCTTTGGTGCGAGGTCCATTTTGGAGCCGTTAGCGCTCGCTCGGCTCGGCGCCCAGCAGATGTCATCGCCGTCCGAGCCTGCTCGGAGTGGTCAGCGCCGCTCCGACCCTTGGTGCTGCTCGTGGTGCCGGGGGGCCTGGCGGTGTCTTCAACTCTGGGGCTGCCACTGGGGCTGCTGCCGGTGCCGTCTCTGTCCCCGGTGCCACTCCCAGTGCCGGTGGACTTGACAGCACCGCGGCTGGCCCTAGCCCCGGACCTCTGGTCCCGGCCGTCCTGCCACCTTCTGCCAGCCCCACCCAGGGGCCGTGGAGGGCGCTGGTGCTGCCTTGACCACTGCCATGACTTCTGGGCCCTTCATGAAGGTCGCTTTTCCTTGCCCTCCTACCGTCTGGCTTAGGGCCTCGGATTCCACCTCTTCGGGGTCGGAGTCGGGCTCAGAGTCGGACGAGCAGTCACACCCTTCGGGGTTGCCTGCACAGGAGGGTGAACCAGTGGTCTCTTCGACGAGTCGGAGTCAGACCCCTCTTGAGGAGCGTCAGGTTCCCCTCCAGGACGGGGTCAGTGGCACTGACCAGCAGGCTATGGTGCATGCCACTATAACCATGCAACCTGGCCTGGGGGGGTTCCTGGACCCCTCAGCAGGTGTACCCCCTCCCGTGGTGTGTCTTGATCGCCCGACTTTGGGGCCCATCGAGAAGCCTACAGGTGGGGAGGGTGCTGTGCCCTGGATTTCCCCCTCAGGGACATCCCAGGGCTGCCAGCTACCTAGGCTAACCCTCCTGAAGACCAGGACTCTCTCGGACTCTGAGGGGTCGAGGGGTGTGGGGTCCCCACGTAGGCCTTTCTCTGGGGTCCACCCGGGTCCTGGAAGAAGCCGGAGTGTGGACTTCCGTCCTTCCCCTTCCGGGTCCTTGAGAGGGTCCCATTCTTTGGAGGCAGGGGACCATCCTTCTGGACCCATACGGCCCTGGTCACCTCACTGGGGGGATTCTTCTGGGTGCAGCTTAGGCAGTACCAACGTGGTTGTACAGCTGTCAGCTGCGGAGTCTTCCAGGACACCTTCCCCAGGTGTCCATGGTCTGCTCCCTAGCCCTGGCAGAGGCCAGCCGATTCCTTCCCTTGGCTCTGCCCCTACCCCTCTGATGCATTCTCCAGCGCTCCCGGGCATTCTTGGTCCTTCCGGGCCTCTCACCTGGGAGCAGTTCAGAGCGGTGGCTTCTCGGTTCCCTGCCTATGTTAGGGCCTTGGACAGTCAGGTTTTTCAACCTTCCCCCGAGCAGCCACCCTCGGAGCATATGGTGACCTTCAGCTCCTCATCCCCCTCTTCTGGGGGAGAGGAACCATCTGTCCACATCTCTCCTGCCGCTGATCTCTCCGAGTATCAGCATTTCCTCGCGAGGATGTTGGAGGACCTTCACCTTTCCCCCATCTGCGAGCAATCCAGAGCATGCGGCGCACGCCTTTCTAGGCAATTTCAGGGCAGCCACCCTTGTGGTGCCCACCTGGCCTGCTCCCTTTCGGGAGGCGTCCATGTGTTTCTGGCAGAGGCCCTTCTCCAGAGTTCCTGCCCCTAGGGACCTCAGCCAGAGGTATTGTGCTCCTCCAGAGTCTCCAGGTTCTATGCCTCATCCACAGTCTGGATTGATGCACCTGGACACTCCTGATGGACTTCGCGCCCTCCACCATGACCGGGCCCCAGATCAGGACTCTTCGGATTTTGGTTTCTGGGGGAGGAGGACTTTCTACTCGCACGGTTGCCTCTCTCCATCTCCAGCTCATCAGGCCCACTATGCAGCCTACAACAGGTTCTTGTGGTCAGCGTGGGTCAATTCTAGCTGCTTTGCCTGACTTGGAGCAAACCAGGCAAGCCATCGCACTCTGTGCACATGGCCTGGAGCTAGCAAGGCACAAGCAAGGGCATCTTACGATGCCAATGAGGTAGCTACAGGGTAGTAGGGACAGCGATCTGCTCCAGAAGATTGGCGTGGCTTCACCTTTCCGGTTGTCACCCTTGGCCCGGTAGGGTGATCTGCTCCATCACCAGGGAACCTATCTCTTTTCCGTGGGCGAGGACGACGCCTGTCGGGGCAAATTCCTTCCCCTCGGAGGGACCCGTCTCGCTTTCCCCACTCGGCCTCCTCAGGCCCAGAAGGTTCCCCCTTAGTGTGTCACCCACACTGAGGGCTAAGGGACACTGTCCCTTAGGGTGCAATTAGTCAACCCCCTTTGGGGGGGCTTGGTACTCACCCATCTGTGATGAATGGTGAAGATTGACACAGATAAGATATAGAAATTATGTTCTTACCATAATTATGATCTTTCTGTGTATCTTCATCATTCATCACAATCTCACCTGCCATCCCCCTGGGGCTCCAGTCTCTGGACCCTCCTCTCTCTGTGCCTACCCCTCTTTTGAGCGGGGTAAAGTTGGGACACACAGGGGGGTAATTTTCTTTCCCAAGGGGTATAGTTCGAGTGGCACTTCCTCTCTACTATTTATCCTCATGCCTACGGGGTGAGAACTGGTGGTTGCCCTCCTTCTGTTATCCTTATATTTAAAAAAAAAAAAAAAGACAACCCTTTTTTCACCAAAAATCTTTACAGAGAGAGTACTGAGTCCCTGTACCCTGTCCTTCTCCAGAATAGCCGACTCTGCTTCTGGGAGTATTGCCAGTTATTCTGTGCCTTGAATTCTGGCAGATGAGCTTTGCCACTCCTTGCAGTTCCTATACAGCCTGGTGAGGGACAAGGGTCTTGGATCCTTGTTACCTCTCACTCTCTCCTAAATTCTCTCTTTCTCCCCTCCTTCCCTTCTTCTTTTCCAGAGATTGGGGCCCCTACCCAATCCCCTTAGTTTTACTTCTTCTATGCTGTCCTCTCAGTCGTTATTTCTCCTTTTAGTTCAGTTTCCTCTTCCTTTTTCTGTCCCTTGGACTCTCTTGTCCCACCCTCCATCCCTTCCTCTTACCTCTCCGGTGACTCAGAACTGGTAGGTAGGCGGAGTCGACACAGCTTAATGGCTAATCCTCGAGCACCACATAGTACGTCAGCCTCGAGGGCGGCGCCGATGCTGGGTTGGCTCGGCCATCCTTTTTTAAAAAAAGGTTCTGCTGGGTCCTGATCTCCGCCAGTACCCATCTGTGATGAATGGTGAAGATACACAGAAAGATCATAATTACGGTAAGAAACGTAATTTCTATTTGGTGAGGATGGGGTCAGAATGGAATAAGAGGGGAGGACAGGAGACAGGGTGTAAGGTTACTGCAGAACAGGAGGGCAGGTGCAAGTTTGAGCTGAGACTAGCGAATTTTCAGGGCTTACTTAGAAAACAGGTTGTGGGAGAGGTAGAGGAGCAGAGGGGTTAGATTGGAAAAAACTTTAAAGTCAGATAAAAAAGAGAAAAACCAAAACCAGTGTAGACAGGAGAGGCAGGGTTTCAGCAGGTACAGAAAATCACACAGTTCCTACAACGCAATTAATGTACTAAGTTAGGTACATCTAGGCAATGCACCAGAGATTAACATTTAGCTAGCATACAAATTAGGCATTCTTCCAGTTCTATTCTGTACAGTTAGGCAACATTTAGTTAACTATTCTAGTTCAAAGAACAGGCAAGACAGAGATAAGTGCAGATCTGAGTATTGCTAGCCAGAGAATCTGGCTAGAAAAGGCGCACAATCGGTAGTGATGCTCCTCGTGGCTGGCCCAATCAGGAGCCTTAGAGAAATGCCACAACCAATGAGAGAGCCGCTGGGGCACCCTGGCTCCAAATTCAAATGGCGGTGTACCTGCGGTTTGCTGTCTGGGAGTTGGGACCAGGCGACTGGCCCTAGGAGGGATGCAGTGTCCAGGAAAGGCAGCTGCAGACAAGATGACCATAGCACTGCCTTGCTGTGTTGTGCACCGTTGGGGCACTGCAATCTGCGGTTTGCTGTCGGGGAGCTGGGACCAGGTGGCTGGCCCTAGGAGGGATGCAGTGTCGGAAAAGGCAGTGGCCGATGAGGCGGCCATAGGCACCGCTGCTGTGCTGTCCGCTCTGGGCACTGCGATCTGTGGAGGGAAAAGAAGGTGAAAAATAATGAAATCAGAGGAGGGGTCCTGTGAACATGCATATAGCTTCTTTCCTACCAATTATATATGTATTGGGCCAATATTATAGTGACGTGGTAGCGCCACTATAGTTAGGGTTGAATAAGCATTTCTATGTTACACCTCAAACTTTGCACTTTAGTAGCTTTGCGATTGTTTAACAGATTTACATGAAATTGTGCAGGTGCAGTCTCAGGGGCAAGACTTATTGATATGCCAAGTTTCATTCCAGTCAGATGTGTGGATTCTGAGATACGGGTAGTGAAAAAAATGAAAAAATTGCATTTGTTTTGTTTTTTTATCATCACCTAGCACCCAGAGGGTTTAGAATTTTGATCTGAAAATTTCAGAGTAGAAAGGGCTTGGGCCACAGTAGTGCTTTTCATTAGACTGGTGAAAAAAAAATTAATCTGTTCCAAAGTTACACAAATTTGTAATTTGTTTCTGAATTTGCTCAGTATGCTTTTTTTAATAGCTGCTTGCAACAAAAAAGAATTTGATCCATAGAAAAAAGATCGTTAGTATGGGGGTGATCCTTTTTCATGAGAACAAAATTATTTTTTCATATGGCCGCCATCTTGTTTCTGTTCAAAAATTCGTTTTTGAAAACCCATAAAATCAGATCCTACAGAGACACCAACACATGTATCTTGCGAATCGGGACCCTGTTAGGTGGATTCTGGGGTTACTTTTTGGAAAAATGGTGCAGAAATGAATTTTTTTTATATACAGTTTTACATTTTTTTGTGACTTGATTTTCTTTTATAGTATGGACATACAAAAAAGGAATTGGGCCATATGAAAAAGGATCCCTTCATATGAAAAAAACATTTGGATTTATTTTTTTTCAGATTTTTTTTTCGTATGAAGGCATCCTTTTTTGTATGAAAGAAAAAAACTCACAAAAAAAGGATCCCTTCATATGAAAAAAGAATCTGACAAAAAAAGAAGTCCAAATTCTTTTTTTCATATGAAGAGATCTGTTTTCATATGAAAGACACAACCTCACAAAAAAGGATCCTTTCATATGAAAAAAAGAATTTGGACTTAAGTTTTTTCACATTCATTTTTCGTATGAAGGGATCCTTTTTCATATGAACGAAACAACCTGATGAAAAAGGATCCCTTCATATGAAAAAAGAATGTGAAAAAAAAACTAAGTCCAAATTCTCTTTTTGTATGAAGGGATCCTTTATCATGAGGTTGTCTCGTTCATGCAAAGGATCCCTTCATACGAAAAAATAATTTTGACTATTTTTTTTCCCCATTTCAACTTCGACAAGCCATAACTTCCTCAGTATTTGCACTAAAGGGTCACTGTACTGTATATATCAAAAGAAAGTTCTTAATGAGGACTATAAGAATAACACATAATACTCCCCAAACATTTAGGGGCCATATAAAAAAAACATCAAAATTAAAACATCAGAATTCCCATAGGATAACACTGGAGGTTTCGCAAGCCATTCAACCAAGCAAATAAATTGCTTTTGGGAGAAATGGAAGTGCAGGGCTTGGAGGGCCCTGTGCCTTTGCAGCAGCATAGACACATGCTTCTATGGCTGGATGGGCTTCCATAGCGATATAGATATGTTCACGCAGGTCCCAAAGGGAGCTGAATGAATGAGAATATGATTATACTATCTCAAAAAGTAAGGACATTCTTCACAAAAAACTTCATTAATGCACCAGTTAGGGCTCTGATTAAACTGAAAAAACTAGGGAAATCTGGTGTTAGGGTTCCCAAACCCTAACACCCCACCCACACCCTGCAAGCAGGAAAAGGAAAATCATTACGTTTTCACCTCTCCTGAGTCTTCACAAAGCAGGCCTGAAGTGTCACTTGGGATTGTCAACCCTAGCACTCACTCCATTCTCATATAGTGGGCACATCTCAGCTTCTTTACTGATGGAATGGGGTGACGTTAGAGTTGACAACCCCAAGGAACACCACAGGCCTCATTTCATGTAAGATTCAGGCAAGTGTGAAACCATAATGTTTTTCCTTTTCCTGCCTGCAGGGTGGTAGGGTCACCACCTTTGGATGAGGTAAAACCAGGTGCTAAACCACACCCCAAACTCCACCTCTGGCTCCACCCCTTTTCATGACTGGCCAGTATATCGCTCCCTCCAAAGCCATTTGTAATGTCAGAATAGACTTTACTAGTGATAGGAAATCATTTTATACTGTTTTTATTTGATTTAATTGTTCAGTTATTTAGTTTTATTCTTTGGAAGGTTAACTTCCATAGGCCACATAGCCTACTTTACAGGAGTGACCCAGGAACACAGGAATGTTAAGTGACTTGCTCAGGGTCACACAGTATGTAAGTGAAGGCTGTGGGAATCAAACTCAGGTTTCCTGGATGTGCCAAGCTCATCCACAGCTTATTGCTCAACGCCCTGTTAAACACTCTCCCATTTTCCTTTCCACATCAGTCATGTATTCTGATGCTTTGAACAATTTTTGATAACTTAATTATTGGTGCTTGTTGGACCCTTAGTACTGCACTGTGTCTCCCTTTACCTCAGCAGCTACTGCTGTTTCTTTTCATATTTCTAAGACATTCCACAATTTCAGACACACCATTCAATGTTGTTTATCTGAATGATCTGTAAAAGTGTAGCTAATATCATAGAATGTTCAGGTAATACAAAAAATGAGAGCAAATGTAGTGATATAGACAATAAAAGTTAGATTATTTATTTAACAAAAATGGGTCTGAAAATACCAGAATATAGGACAAACAAAAAAAACACATGAGAGCATATATAAAGGGGTAAAAGCTGTTTCCTGTCATAGCAGCAAAAGACCATACTTACAATTCAGAGTGGAAAAGATTAGGTTAATTTACTGCTAATAATCTTAATGGCCATACTTTACACCTCCGGACAGACTGGTTTTACAAACAAAGGCAGGTCTGAATGACATCAAACGTCTTTGTAACCTGGACATGCAATGCAGCTAAAACATTGAATGATTTGATACATATGTTTTAAGAGTATATGAGCATTCAAAGTAGCCCCAAAACTGGACTGCATTTAATCAAAACCGGATGACTGGATAAGGACCCTAAAAAATGGATTATCAGGTCAAAAACCAGATAGGTGGCAACCCTACAAGGTGGGGGTGGGGTGTTAGGGTTTACCCTGACACCACATTTCTCTACTTTTGTCAGTTTAACCTGAGCCCTAACTGGTGCATTTACAAACTTTTTTTGCAAAGAATATTTTTATTTATTTATTTATTCATTCATGTTTCTGAGATACACCTTTGAACGTGGCTCTTTTGCAAAAGTTCCACGTCATACTGTACAGAGCAAACAATGAATTAAGACACAGACGTTACATAGTTATAATGAACAAAAATTTCTATAAAACATTGTAAATGGTCAAAAAAACATTTTGCTGCTTCAGAGAAGCATTGTCAGAATGGACAGGAACAGAGGGGAGAATGTGGTAGTAGAGAGGGGGCTAAGGTAAGGGAGATGAGGGGGGAGAAAGAAGGTGTGAGAGGGGTGTTGGTGGCTGAAGTCATATAAAGGGGTTGTATTAGATAAGTGCAATTGCAGGCTACTTTTGATGAAAAGTACTTTTTCTAAGGCAGATTTAAAATGACCTGGGGTAGACAGGTTGTGTATATAAGTTGGGAGCTCCTTTAGCCATTTTGGTGATCTAACAGAAAAAAGCACTTGGTCTGACTGGTCCTATAGAAGGGGACTAGTAGGGATTTTCTGAGGGTGCTCCAGGTAGAGTGCTTGTTAGGAGTTGAGCAGATAAGTGGGTTAAGAGCGGGCAGGAGAGATCAAGGAGAGCTTTTTCCCAAGTAGGAATACATGGTATTTGATTTGGAGGTCTAGAGGTAGCCATTCTGAGTTGGTGTACAGGTCACAGGTGTGTGTCAACCTGTCGGCACCTAAAATGAGGTGACACACTTTGTTAGGTGCAACCCTACTCTATGTAGGACAGAGTCTTGCCATGGACCACTAGCTTGTAGTCAATCACAGGGAGGACTGAGGAAGCGACTGCTAGCCGCCTAGCCTTCTTGGTCATGTAAGCATTGTGTCTGCAAAGGGCGCCCAGTTTTTTGTTTACTGTTTTTACTGTTTGGTCGATGTGATGAGCAAAAGAGAAGCTGTCATCTAGGTAGACACCTAGATATTTGAAAGTGTTGACCTGTTCTAGGGCTATGAAACATAGAAACATAGAAGTTGACAGCAGATAAGGACCGCAAGGCCCATCCAGTCTGCCAATGCCTTCCCGGTTAGGGATAGTAAAGGATTGGAGCTTCCTTTTTTGGTGACGTGATTCATGTGGTCTCGGTTTTCTTGTAGTTTAAGAGTAGCTTATTGAGGGAGAATCATTGCTCCAAGGCCGAGAAGCTGCTCTGGAGATTGTTCATTAGTACTTGATGGCTGCTGCTCCTGGCGTAAATTACCACGTTATCCGCAGACAGAAGGACTTGTGAGTACGAGCATGCAAGGGGAAGGTCATTGATAAACAGACTGAAAATTAGGGGCCCTAGGATTGAGCCCTGGGGTACCCTTACCATGACAGGACATGAATTGGACATGCTCCCATTTATTTTTAACCTCTGGGAGTGTCCGGTCAGACAGTCCTTGAACCACATAACAGCGTCAGGGGAAAGTCCTAGTCTGGAGAGTTTGTTAAGGGGAAGTGAATGGTTAACTAGATCGAAGGTCCTCGTTAAGTCTATAAAGCTGGAGCCCACCAGTTGGCTATTATCAAGAACCTGATGTGTGAAGTTGGTGTATTCTAATAATGCAGAGATAATACTATGCTGTTTCCTGAATCCATGCTGTTGCTGGCACTGTATGTTATATTGGCTAAGGTAGGTAGCAAAGAAACTATATGCCTGTTCAGAGGGCCCCCTCCTCTGTTTTCATTACTTCTATATATAGCGCGTCTGCAACCCTGTCCCCTAATTCATGTCATCAAACTGCTATTTTTTGGGGCGGGGCTGCAGCACTTATCATCCGCTCTGTTTGTACTCGGAAGTTATGAGACGGGCATATAACTGTGAGTTTCTTTTTAATTACTGAACAGAAAAATATCAAAATAGGCTTAATTAGCTCCTTGGGCAGGCAACTACTTAGTAGGAGTTGTCTGCCCAGAATGAGTCAGTTGCTGTTTAAATACGAGAGAAATGAAATAGAAAATCAAAGAGTAACTGTGACAGAAGAACATAGTAACACAGTAGTAATTTAAAATGGGAGGAGACTTAGGTCCATTAAGCACTCCTCCCAACCCCGCCTCATAAGCAGGGATCAATGAATCTGCTGTGTGAACTTGTGTTAATTTATAGAGATTTCCCCACCCATCCTACAACTCTGGGTATCCTGTAATTCCCCTGGGAAGCAGAAATGTGTCCAGACTTATTTTGAAAGCCTGTACTATCTTCATGTCCACTGACCCTGCTGATAGGTTGTTTCTTAAGTTTACCATCCTCTGGGAGAAGAAGCACCTTCTAACATAATCCCCTGAATCTACCACCATTGAGCTTCAGGGCATATCCAGTATCCTGCTGCAGCACACCAGATCAAACATGTCTGTCTGTTGGACCTTATGAATACATAGATACATAGACAGTGTTGGCAGATAAGGCCTACGCCACCCATCTACCCATTTAGCTTGTAAGTTTACTTTATGTTTTCCTAGAAGTCTGTTGCCCTTAACCCCTGACCTCAGAATTCCTTTATGTCTATCCCATGCATTCTTAAATCCGTGATTGTTTCAGCCCCCACTACTTCCTCTGGCAGGGTATTCCACTTGTCCACCACCGTTCTGTGAAGAAATTCTTCCTCACGCTTCCTCTGAATCATTCTACCTCCAACTTCATCCCATGCCCTCTAGTCCTGGAACATCTTTTTCACTTAAAAATAGTGTATTCCTGCACCCTGTTCCTCCCTGTGAGATACTTGCATGTCTCTATCATATCCCCTCTCTCCCTCCTCTCCTCCAAGGAGTACATATTCAGTTCCTTCAACCTGTCCTCATAGGACTTGTGATGCAATCCATGTACCACCTTTGTTGCCCTCCTCTGAACCTTCTCTACCCTGTCTGTGTCCTTACATAAGTAAGGTCTCCAGAACTGTACACTGTACTCCAGGTGGGGCCTCACTAGTGTCTTGTATAGTGGAATTATGACCTCCCTTTTCCTGCTGGTGATGCCCCTCCTATGCATCCCAGCATCCTATTTGCTCTACCTGCTGCCTTGTCACACTGTTTCCCTACCTTGAGGTCATCAGAGATGATAACCCCAAGATCCCTTTCCTGCTTGGTGCGTGCTATATCCTCACCCCTCAGCTGATATATTGTGCCAGGGTTTTTGTGCGCCATATGCATTATCTTGCACTTCTTTGCATTGAATTTCAACTGCCAAACACCTGACCATTCTTCAAGTTTCTGCAGGTCCCTTCTTATTCTGTCTACACCCTCTGGTGTGTATACTCTGTTACAGAGCTTTGTGTCATCAGCAAACAGGGAAATTCTGCCTTCTTGGTCCTGTGCAATGTCACTGATGAAGATATTGAATAGGACCGGTCCCAGCACTGATCCCTGTGGTACCCCACTGGTCACTCTTCCCTCTGTGGAGTGACAGCCATTTACCACCACCCTCTGTGTCCTGCTGCCCAGCCAGTTACCTACTCACTGCACTACTGTCCTGCCCACACCCATATTCCCCAGTTTGTGTAATAGTTTCTATGTGGCACAGTGTCAAAGGCCTTGCTGAAGTCCAGATAGGCCATGTCCACTGCCCTCCCCTGATCCACCTCTCTAGTCACCCAGTTAAAAAATTCAATGAGGTTGGTCTAACATGACCTCCCCCTGGTGAAACCATGCTGCCTTGGGTCCTGTAGTCCATTGACAGCCAGATGTTCCACCAATCTTTCCTTCAGTAGTGCTTCCATTATCTTCCCCACTACCGAGGTGAGGCTGACTGGTCTGTAGTTCCCCGCTTCCTCTTTGTTCCCACTTTTGTAAAAGGGGACTACATCTGCTGTCCTCCAGTCTTTGCGTACCTCCCCTGTTTCCAGCGATCAGCTAAACAGGATTGCCAGAGGTTCAGCCACCACCTCTCTTAGTTCTTTAAGGACCCTGGGGTGCACCACATTTGGCCCCATTGCTTTATCAACTCTTATTACTTCCAGTTCCTTCAGGACCCTTTCTCGTGTAAAGGGACGTTTGTCAATTCCTGCACCATTCCCACCCCTTGTACTCCCTTCAGACCCATTACCCTTCTCTTTCTCAGTAAAGACTGAGCAGAAATACCTGTTCAGTATGTCAGCTTTACTGTTGTCATCCTCCATGCGACCCCCATCCTCCCCCTTCAGTCTCACTATCCCTCCCTTTGCCTTTCTTTTTTTACTTATGTACCTATAAAAGGTTTTGTCCCTTCTACCCACTAATTTTGCAATGTGCTCTTCTGTCTGAGCTTTGGCTTCCCTTACTGACCTCCCTGCCTCCCTTTGCTTCTCCTGGTACTTTTCCCTATCCCCTTCTGCCTGTGTCTTTTTGTATTGCCTGAACGCAATCTTTTTGGCTTTCACTTTCTCCACTACCTCCTTAGAAAACCATAATGGCCTCCTCTTCCTTTTCCCCTTGCTAACCTGCTTAATGCATAATTCTGTTGTTCTTGTAATCCCCTTTTTAAATACTGCCTACTGTTCCTCAACCCCTGATTCCTGCCCCATTCCTCTTAATGCCTCTTTCAAGCATCTCCCCATTTTCCCAAAGTCTGTCCCCCTAAAATCCAGGATACGTGTTTTTGTGTGGTTTGGTTCTGCTCCTTTTGTGATTTCAAACCACAATGACTGGTGGTCACTGTTCCCCAGGTGCTCCCCCACTGTTACCCCCATCACACTGTCCCTGTTTGTGAGCACAAGGTCCAGTATTGCCTTCTGCCGAGTTGGTTCCATGACCAGTTGCTTGGGAAGGCACCTGAAGGGATTCCAGGATAAATCTGCTCCTAGTTGATGCTGCTGCTGGGATGCTCCAGTCCACATCTGGAATATTGAGGTCTCCAACCAGCACTACCTCACCTTTGTCTGCCATCCTTTAGATGGCTAGTATCAGCTCCCTATAGACCACACCTGTGTGGATGGCTGGCCCCATTTTCCTTTCCAGCTTAACCCACAGTATCTCTCCCCCATTTTGTTCCTCCTGGATCTCTGTGGCCCTTATGTCATTTTTCACATACAGTGCCACTCCTCCTCCCTTCCTTCCTGCCCTGTCTCTTCTGAATATGTTGTAGCCAGGTACGGCCATCTCCCAGTCATGGTTATTATTACACCAGGTTTCTGTGATGGCCACAATGGCCAGGTCTGACTACACCGTGGCAGCCTCCAGATCCTCCATCTTGTTGCTAAGGCTCCTGGCATTGGCATACATGGCTTTCCATGATTTGACCTCCATAGACTGTTTAGCTGTTCTACTCCAGCCCCTTCCCTGGTTGTCCTTTATCCCTGGTTCTCCTTGCTGTCCACCCTTCTGTTGAATTTTGCCCCTTTTCTGTCTATCCACCTCTTGGGCACTTATCTCCATCTTTTGCACACTGCTTTGTAGAGATATCCACTCCTCCGGTTCACTGGTTCCACTGCTAGCTGTGGGGGGTGGGCAATTAGGTACCCTCTTGCTGGCCTGCCACCCCCTTGGCTAGTTTAAATGCTTGTCAATGTAGCATTTAAACTTATCATTGAGTGCTTGGATTCCCCTCCAGGATGGATGCAGGCCGTCAGGCTTGAACAAGCCTCCATCCCTCCAGGTGGGTCCCCAGTCACCAATTAATCCAAATCCTTCCTCACAGCATCAGTTCTTCAACCATGAGTTAAAGTTCCTGGTGCATGCACCCCTATGTTCTCCCATGCCTCTCGCAGGTAGTACTTCCGGTAAGGTGACAGAAGTAGCTACTTGCTTGAGACCCCTCCCCAATTTCCTAAACTCTTCCTGAACTTCCTTTGGCTCCCCATTTGTCAGGTCATTAATACCTAGGTGGATAATGACATCCAGCTCACCCTCCCGTCTTGCCTTCCCAGTGATCCCCAGGATCTTCCTTCCTTCCCTCCATGCAATGCACCTGGTAGGCACCTCACCTTCTTGTCCTTCCCCTCCTGTGTTCCTAGCTGGATCCCTCTTATGATGGAGTCCCCCCACCAGGATTCGCTTTCCTCCTTCTCTGGGGTCCACTGCTCTCCCCACTGAGGCCACCTCCTTGGCTAACCTCCACATCCTTTCCTTCCACTTCTCTGGGTACCTCTGTTTGGTTGTCTCCATTTGCCAGTGTGTCAAAACACTTGCCATGCTGAGGGCGGGCTTCTTCCCCCTTATGCCCCTCCTACTCCACAACCCCTACTATATCTGGTGCTCAGCTCCTGTCAATCAGATTTAACAGGGCATATAATTAAGAGTTGGGGGGGGGGGCCGAAATTTGCAGCATTTCAAAACAGCAAAGAAATATACCACCACTACGAGCACAACAAACTAGGTTTTAAATTTTCAACAGCCCCAAAACAATTCTAAGTAAAGACAGCAAAGAAATGACAGTGTCACTAAAAGCCCACAATCTAAGTTTAAAACAAAAATAGCAATGTACAATGACTGTAAAGCAATGAAATGATTCTGTTTCCTTCCTCTTCTGGCTTCTTCAGTATGCAGAATGCTGAGATCATGTCACCCCTCGGTCACCTTTACCCAAGGTAAACATGTTAAGGCAAAGGGGCTTCAGTCATACAAACATGCTAACATGCCAGTAGATAAAGGCGTTATGATCTATCTAGTCTTCTTTATTATGTAGATCCCTATTTATTTACAAATGGAACTGCCCCGCCTCCCTGTTTCTCTTTTGACCTCCCTCAACACTCCCTCCCCTTTTACCCTCAGCTTTTCCCCTCACTCTCTCTCCCAACCCCTCTTGAAGCTGTCCACCATTTTTAGGGATACCACCTCCTCTGGCAGCTCACTCTACTTGGCCACCACTGTTTCAGTGAAAAAAATGCCTTCTCATCTCCCTCCTAAACCTTCTCCCCTCTCCTTGAGTCTCTCCTCATAGCTTTTTCCAGCATTCCCCTGATCATTTTGGTGCTCTTGCACGGTGCCCTTTACTACATCTGTGTCTTTTTATGGCTGTGGGCAGAGCCTACAGCCATTTTGTTTTCTGTGCCTTAAAATGGCCAATCATGGCACCTTCCATTGGACTTTTGGAAGTATCCTTCTGAAAGTCCAATGAATCTTGTAACACTCCACCACGATCGCCCACTATGGAGTAACAGCTGCACTATTTTGGCAGTTACTTCCGTATATTGGGACAAGAACTGTGCATGCGCATCTTGTGTGCATGCACAGTTCCACTGGTGCCACCATCTTGCGAATGGCATATTGCCATTTACCAGAACTACGCATGCACGAATGCCGTGCTTGTGCAGTTGCGTCACCGCAGCCATCTTGGAGATGGCACTTGGCGAAACTCACTCTTTGGAGCTTTGCAAGCTCATCACAGCCATGTCGGCTCTGGCTAGACTATGTCTTGTATAGAGAAGCACAGTACTGCACACAGTACTAAAGTTGAGGTTTGACCACTGCTCTGCTGATCTTCCCTGTTTTTGATGCACCCCAGCATTCTTCCTGCCTTCTTTGAAAAACAGTTTTATTGGTTACAAAATTCATGACAATACAAAATGTAACCCTCACAAGAGGTAGGGTTGACCTTTTGAGCCCCGCAGAGGCTCGATGTGGGTCCACCTGTGATCTCTGTATCCTCCAACTAGGACTAGTGTTGGAGGCCTGGAGAAGAGGAGCTGTTATTCATCCTTTTGTTCTTTCATTGTAGTATGCCACCAACAAAAAGGGTGCCCCTGCACAAGAAGATGAACAGGAGCAATCGATGACATCCTCATGGTAAACAGGACTGTAATCTTGAATAGATTAAGTGCTGTAAAAAGTTAAAGCAGCAGTGAGCACCGATAAAAAAATGTGTGAAACAGCAGTCAGGCATGGAACTGAGTGCTAACAGAGAGATGTCACCATCTTGTGAACCTTGACCCCTGCGATCCACCAACCAGAATGCAATGGGTGCTGGTAAAGACACAGGCACTTGAGAGAAACAGCAACAGAGTGCATAGCACACTTCTGTAGCCACTGAAGGAGCCAGAGTGCGAGTTCCATTCGAGCTAAGAAGAAGTGCTGTAAGTCCTCAAAAGCTGTGAAAGACCAAATCTGCTGAAGCCATATACAGACTGCTGTAGTCGGAGGTGATAACAAGTTGTTCTCCCCTGTCTGGTGTGCAAAGAGAGAAAGTATTCAGGAGCTTGTCTCCAGTATACTTGTACCATTGATTGAATGAGTGCCTATTGGGGTGAGGCAGGGTAACTCATTGGTCTTGGTCTTTCTCAACTTGCCGCACTGTCAGGTGCTGATCAAGAGGAAAGAGAGCTGTGACACAGTGATTAGGCCTAGCATGGGCATACAACCACCATCTGCCTGCTGCTGCGACATCGCCCATCCAGAAACATCTGAGACTGCTTTCTATTGATACAGGATATATAGGATAGTGCATGGGGAACAGTTGACAACAGGGCTATTCTTTCACTGAGTTGGCACTATGGCGACAGATTACCTCGAGGTGCAGCTCGAGAGGTAATCTGTCGTCATAGTGCCAACAAGGTGAAAGATGCCCTGTTGTCAACTGTTCCCCATGCACTTTTCTTTATAGTGTATGGTGGAACGTCGTTTTTTGGAGAAAAAAATCAGTACAGCTGTTTCTGCTTCAAAACATTTTTACTGGGTTACTAGAAGGAAAAAAGAACTTTACATTTTTAAGGTTTTCATGCTTGACATTTTAACTGCTTAAGAACTTTACATTTTGAACATTTTAATGCAAAACATTAGTACTGCCGCTGACATTGCTACTTTTGCTATGTGTCCTGTCTATGGAGTGAGCCCTAACTGTCAAATGCTGCTCGAGGACACAGTGTGACGTTCGCAGTACAGTAGAAAAAATCATTCTGCTGAACTGCGAACGTTACTAGTGTGTGACTACAAGGTTTCGAAAACGATGGATTTCGGTGGAGAACGACGTTCCACCATACACTATACATGAATACTGGCTTACCAGCCAGAAACCACTGCTACAGCTTGGGGGAGGACGACTGAGCACTTCAGAGGATGTTGTCTTCCTCTGGTGAGGGAGGGACATGTGCTCCTCTGTGCTACCACCATCTGGGTGACCAACAGGTGGCAGTAACAAGTGGAGCCTCAGAGGAATGGTGGGTTCTTCCTGACTGCGACACGACACACATATCTGCTCACGTCACTGCAGTCCACACTCATGAAGCACTCAGGGGAAGGGAGAACAGAACATGGAAAGGACTGCTGGCTGAGGCAGTATGATGCATCCTCCTGCAGGCCCTGTACTGCCCACTTTGCGTCCTTGCCAAACACATCCAGGCTACACTCTCCCCAAGGCTTGGGAAACCTCTGGGAGCTCCACCACAGGGGCAAACTATGGGGCAGTGTACCAGGCAGGTGAGTAAGTCCTAGAGATTGCAGGTGAAAGGGCTGGGACGGATGCTGCAGATAGGGGTCAGCCAAGCAGAGAAGGAGCAAAAAAGGAAAAAAAGAACTGCAGGTGTTGAAATTTCTCTTATTTGGATTACAATTTGAATTGAATTCCCTGTTGGATTACAATTTGTTTGGTAAAAAGTACTAGCCAGATGTCTCTCGGGTGGGTAGAAGTGTAAGTGCACCAACATGACGTCAGGCCTGCAACAAGGTACCCAGTAGTTAGTACTAAATTGCAGTTAAAGAAAGTGATTACTGTACTTTGAAGGTTATTTGAACCTTTGGAGATCTGCTACTGAGGGTAGTGTGTAGTGGGAGGACCTACAGTACAATGGACCTTGTCTGGAAATCATGTGAGGATGTTTTGAAACCTATTGAACCATATCTGTGGAGAGGCCTGGACATCTGAGATCACATAACTTGGGGAGATGCTTTTGAAAATAGCGAATCTGGTAACTGTTGCTATTGCAAAAATCGCTGCTAAAACAGTTTTACTTGGCCACTACTCTTATCAGAGGACCTGTGTTGCTGACTGATAACTTTTGTTAGTTTCTAACTTTTGGTGTGTGAGTATATGTAAGCCCCCTAAATGGGCTTACCTGGAAGGGCTAAAACCGGGTGGTGCTCTGTCCTTGTTCGTGGCCGAGGCCGCTGTAATTTTTGGGACCTCAGCCCATTTTAAGAGTGGGCCAAGTTTTTGTTATTTCTTGATTGTTATGCCTGTTACAATCCAAGATTCTTTCAGAAGATTAAATCACCAAATTGCTTCACTGGGGGGCCTTTGTGAATTACAGGAAGGTTTTCAAAATGGTCATTCCACCGTGGATGATTATTTTACTTTATGACACCTTGTAGAAAAATATATCCATGTTAGAAAACCGAAACTTTATGCTGTTTTCATAAATTTTTTTACAGCTTTTGATTCAGATTCAGGACGCATACTATGGAGGCTCATGTAGGAGTGTGGAATTGAATCAATCTTAATAAGTATTATATATAATACTACTTAAACACTTATTGGGCATGTATAAGGACTGGGACCAAGGGACAGCTCTCCTGCATACTCCGTACTAATAGGGGCATGAGGCAGGGCTGTGTCCTAGCCCCCACATTCTTTTGTCTGTATATAGATCAGATGTTAAGGGATTTCATATAAATGGATTCTGATTCATTAATTAGTAGCCTCCTATGCCCTGCTATGGCCTATATGGATGATCTTATTCTGTTATCCTTGGCTTAAAAGAGCCTGCAGAAGAAAATGGACCTATTACACGAAAGAGTAAATACAATGCAACTTACCATCAATTCTACTAAAACTTAGGTTATGTCCTTTGGATCTAATAAACTTAATGAGCATTGGTATATAGGGGAGAAAAAGCTTGCAATGCTGTCAAGATATGTCTGTGTAGGCCTGACTTTTTCATCTAATGGATTTTAGCCAAATATGATGAAAATATGAGAGCTAAGAAAATGGTGCAGAGCCTGGACCACTGATAGAAATGACCAGAACAAAATACCCATATCAGTTATTATATGGAATGGTGATTTAGGATATATCAGTTATTATATGGGATGAGGATTTAGGATATATAGGACAGGGAGAAATTAGAAGCCCCAGCAATAAAATTATTTACATCAGCGACTGGCAGTCTGTACTTGGTCTCAATATGGGACTGAGACCTCTAACTCGTAAATCAGGCTATTAATACCTCCATCCGTAGGGCAATGCTATACATGCTCCCGCAGCTGCTCCCCAGCTCTGACGTCAGCTGCAGGAGACCAGGGGATGCACCACGAGAGGTGCAATACTTGAAATGCCAGCAAGGGGGGGGGGTGGCAGGACCTACCAGACTGTATGTAAATAAAACAATGACACAGTAAGTAAAAAATATATACACTGTGTGAAACTGTTAATCGGGAGTCCCACATGCAGGTGTTAGAAGGAACTACCTCGAGGTTTCCCATTAATACAACTATAAACACCCAAAAATTAATTACTGGCTCCACATAACAAGAATGTCTGAAAATAGAGTGCCTGTTATGTGTCTTGAAGAGAAGAAGAACTAGTATAAGGTGGGCTACAGTGAGTCTACCTGGCTAATGGAAACAGCATTCAGTTTAGATAAGTATAACCTAGATGTAGTAAACTGGTATGTGGAAAGGAACATTGCTCTTAGTCTAAAATACAAAAAATATATTAAGCAAAAGATAAGTAACAACTGGGTGCACGTAGATTTGGAAAACATCCAAAAATCTAAATGTTCCTCTTGGTTTGCTGCTAATAACTGTTATTTTGGCTATAAATATTTTATCTGGATGTTCTCTAACCCGCTCATCTGAGGAGGGCCTTCACCATGTTCAGATTTGAGCTGTTTGATAGTATAGTACTTACAGCTAGGTATACCTGTAAGCACCCTCTGGGAGCTTACTAGTTAAATGGGGTAGCTAGTCAGAAGTAGATCTGATACTGGGATGTCTGGGATGAGGGACTGCCTGTTGCCAGCTGGGGGAACCCCCCATTGGGTATAAGAATGGGGTTTTGGCACCATTGTGGGGGATTGAAAGGGAGATTGGAGAGGAGTTGGGGGTTTGGGGCTCACAAGTTTGGCCAGACGATTGTGGCTGGGGCCGTGGTGGGCCGCTTGCCACCCCAGTCCTCCTCCCTAAAAGACTCGCATTTCAAATGCAGTGGTTCGGGCACTAAGAGTGCAGCAGAGGCAGTAAGCATCAGCCTGGCTCCTATTTGGTGCAGCTGGGAGCCGGAGCCCGCAAGGAGCAGAAATATTGGAGTCCCGCCAAATGATCTCTGACACATAGATACATAGATGCTGTTAGCAGATAAGGACTGCTAGGCCCACCCAATCTTCCCGTTTAAGCTGCCTAACGAAGCATCCAGTGACTCTATCTGGTCAGTGGATCTAATTTTTTCTTCCTATCTCTATTATTCCTTTGTTTCTGTCCCATGTATGTTTGAAGCCTGCCACTGTATGGGCTGCCATCACCTTCTAGGGCAGGCCATTCCATGCATCCACCACCCTTTCCATAAAAAAGAACTTCTTGACATTTCTCCTTATGCGGCTACCCCTCAGTCTCAGTCTCATGTTGTGTCCTCTTGTCCTGGCATTATTATTAATCTGGAATATGTTGTCCCCTTCCTCCTTGTTAATGCCCTTGAGGTACTTGAATGTTTCTATCATCTCACCTCTCTCCCTTCCTTGTTCCAGCGTGTACAAATTGAGGTCCCTCACTCTCTCCTCGTAAGGCTTGTGGTATAATCCCTTCACCATTTTGGCCACCATCCTCTGCACTGTCTCTGTTTTGTCAATGCCCTTTTGAAGGTGTGGTCTTCATAACTGTAATCCTCATGGGGGACTAGATCCAGAAGCAAATGGTCTGATACCTTTATTGACCAGCATAGATGTTACAAAAAGAAAACAATGTCTAAGCTTTTGGACCGGACAAGTCCTTCCTTGGAGACTTATGCCAGTTGTTCAGAGAAACACATTCTATTAACACCCAGATCATACATAAAAAAAAAAAAAAGAAAGAAAGAAATTCTCATTGGTTTAAAGTACCTATTTTATCTTATTGGTCCAAAAGCTTAGACATTGTTTTCTATTTGTAGCATCTAGGTTGGTCCAATAACAGGTATCAGACCATTTGCTTCTGGATCTGTTCTTACAAGGACCAATACAACAAGTAATCTATTTCTGTGTCATCATGGTAGAATATGGCAGTTGCACAACATCAAGGAGAAACTCGCCCATCTAGACAGTGACATCTATTTTTTAATCCAGTGCAAGGTGAACAATATTATCCCTAAAGGCCTAACTATTTGGAATTCATTAAAGAACACTGATAATTCTAAGTATGCTGTACAATTCTGTTGTAGGACCTCTGAGAAACTGAGAAATCACAGGATCCATAGATCATATGCCAAGAAAGCATTTTTGAAGAAACAGTGATGGAATTGTTACCACACTGGAGAGGATGTCTAGTGAACCTGTTACAGACACGCTGCACGAGATACACATGAACTACCAAAGGACCTTAAGACAAGCCATACTCATTAAAAACAAGAAGTTAGATACCCTCCAACGTACCATACTTCGTAACAACCATGAAGAACAAACAGAGTGATTGAACAACATAGCCACACAGATGGGCACCTTTCAGTTATTAATTTGTCCAACCACAAACTGTCTACTAGGGAACAAAGTGTACTTTCTAAGGGCCTCACTTTATACTCAACAAAATCACTGGACAGAATACAGTTTTGTGGTGAACTGGAGGAATACTTCGGAGATTGAGACTTAAAGAATTCTTTCACGGCAGAGAAGAAATTACAGGCAGAGAAGAGATAACAAAAAATAACGATTCAATGGATAATAAAAAGAAATAATCTGATTTTACCACCTCAAGTGGGCGTAATACAAAACTGGACAATTACATTCGTTGCTTTTGCTAGAGAGTGACTGGTCAGATCCTTAATAGGCAAAAACAGGCCCGTTACAAGCTCTCTCTATTGGAACAGATGGCTATACAAACACTGAAATCGAACCTCAACATTGTCATAAAAAAACTGATAAAGGCTCTGCAGTGGTGATATTAAACTGAGAGGACTATATTAATGGAGCCAATAGACAGCTAACTGACCATACTTACTACAGAGAAGTGGAAAGTGACCCTACCACAGAATATAAAAAATACTACAGGGACTTAGTTAGATCATTTCCAAACCATGTCCAAAGCAGACTAATGGACCATATCCCTGTTGAACCCAAGCCAGAGACATTCTAGATGATGTCTAAAATACATAAACCTGGCAATCTAGGGTGACCCATAGTCTCTGACAATAGTACCCTTACTGAGGGGATCTCAGGATTTGTAGAAATAATTTCAAAACTGCTGGTTATAGAAAGGGACAGTTACATCCAGGACACCACACACTTCCTGGGTAAACTTTCTGGTTATAAGGACTTACCGTTAATACCATTTTAGCAACGATGGATGTAATATCCCTCTACACTAATATTCCACACACGGATAGCATTTCAGCCTGCCTTAAGTACCTACATGAGAAAGGATTAGACTAAAACATCGACCCTGAAGTGGTGGGGAAACTTACTGAATTCATTCTGACACATAACAAACATCAGCTTCAATGGTAAACATTATGTTCAAACTATGGGAACAACAGTGGGCACCAGGATGGCTCCACTGTATGCTAATCTCTTTATGACCAATTTGGAGGACTTTTTAAGGCACCGTTCTCACAAACCACTCACTTACAAACTTACCCCTACTATCAGAAACTCACCCTCTCACTCTAGCCACAAGCAACAGCGACGTCTCCTTCCTCCACCTTTATGTCGCTGCCACAACTAAGCTAAACCCACAACTTCTACTGACTTTACCTTCCTACAGTCCCTCCCCAGCACTTATTAAAGATTCATTACGCAGAGTACTTACTATTGTATAGTTCACCTCTAGAGATTCATCACATCATGTTTTTTCTCTCACTGCTGTATTATATTGATTGTAATTAGCTGTTATTGTTCTGTTAACAAATTCTCTGCATTTATTGTCTGTATTTCCACCACTCCTTTCCCCCCGGGTCGCACCTGGAATCGAGTCTTGGCTCAGCGTGCCTTTCCTGGTTACCAAATGTTTAAATAAAATGAATTAAAAAATTCTATTACATTGATGATGATTTGTTTATAATTTAGACAGAGGGCAATGATGCACTTAAAGATTTTCATCAGGAACTTAATAACCTTTTTTTTTTTTTTGGGCTTTTGACTTATCCACCAGGTACCTATCTGCAAGCGACTGGGTGCAACTGACAAGCTACAACAAGGATAAATGGGCATATCATCCTCTATTACTAACAACCTCCTTGCGCTGGGTCCCTAGGCACTGCACTGGTCCAAGCCGCATAAGCCTCAGAAGTGTAAATCTATTGACTCTGAAGTACAGCAACTGTCTCTAAACTCCTACCCTCCTCCTCTTAATATCAGGAAGTGTCCACTCAAATCCTGGCCCTGTCTCCTACAGTACAACAAAGCCTGCCAAATGGAGGGGGGCTCAAAATTGCTACCTTAAACATCTGCAGTCTCCTCCCAAAACTGGCCTCCCTTCAAATCTTTGCCAGCCAGCACAACCTGGATATCCTTGCCATTGTTGAAACTTGGCTGACACCTAATACTCCGGATCATGCCATCTCTATACAAGGCTACAAGATATTCAGGCTGGATAGGACCTCGAAAAGGGGTGGAGGTGTGCAATCTACATAAAGGACTACCTCACCTGTCTCCCTGGTTCTTACCCACCACAGAAACCTCAGTGCAACTCCTCCCTATCAAGATACTACTTGGTGCCCAAAACAAAGTCCTCATGATTGCTGCTGTCTATATCCCACCAAAAGATCCTGATTCTGGCCTACAGGCTGTCCTCGAGTTCGTAAGTACACAACCTTCTGACATCGAACTCCTTCTGCTTGGGGACTTTAATATAAATTGGCTTGTTCCTGATGCGGGTCAAACAAAGATGCTATCCTAGCAGCAAATTTAACACAAGTGGTAAACTCCCTACCAGAAAAACTACAAATCAGGGACCAGCACCTCATTGACTGGATCCTTACCAGCCACCCTACCAGATAACCAATGTAAGTGTTCTCCTGACTCGCTCAGTGAGCACTCTCCAATAATATGTACCTGGACAAATAAGTTTCGTAAGCCGCCTCCAAAAACCATCTATAGCAGAGTCCTACCTTATGGCAACCTTATTCATCTCAAGACCTATCTTAGGCAGATAGACTGGTCCTTGATTTACAAAACTCAAGATGTTGACCTAGCCCTTGATTACTTTATTTCTACTTTCAACACTGCCTGTGACACCTATGCACCAGTAAAAAAGCGCAAAATCAAAGCACTCACAAAGCCCTGGCTCACAGCGAGCTATTGGCACAACTCAAAAGTAGAGATCACCTCTGGGCCACTGCAAGAGCTACTGGCACTCTGTCGGACATTCAAAAGTATAAACAGGCTCGTAACCACTGTACTAAACAGATCTGCTTGATGAAGAGCTCCTACTCAAGAATGCCCTCCAACTCCTGGGCGAAGGGAATCCTTCTGGGACAACATAAAGAATATCATGGGTCAGCAGTCCAAATCCTCTCCTACAATAATGAATGTGGATGGAACCATTACATTAGACCCAGAGATCATTGCAAACACCCTAAATGATACCTTCACGGACCTTAGTGGTGTCCTCTCATCTGATTTCTTCACTGATGCTGACCCTCCAATTTCTACTTCTACTACTGCCTCTCCAACCAAACCACCCTTCCATTTCAAACTAGTAAAGGCACATGAAGTCTATAAATATGTAAAGAAGGCCATTTCTAAGTCCCGAGCAAGCAGCGACACTATTGACCTTAAACTTCTGTCCCTCACTCTGGAGGAAATACTGCTCCCCCTCACAAAAATGTTCAATCTCTCCCTCTGCTACAGCCAATTCCCTAGGAAATGGAAAGCTGCAGTTGTCACTCCGGTGCACAAAAGTGGTGATAAGTCACTGCCTGGTAACTATCGCCCGATATCAATACTACCACCTCTCTCTAAGGCCCTTGAACGCTTGGTGGCAGACCAACTTTCAGACTACCTGAAAAAGCACAACATCCTATGCACTCAGCAGCATGGATTTAGGAAAGGTCACAGCACATCGACTGCCCTACTTGAATTCTCAGGAGCAATCCACAATACCATGGACAAAGGAAACCTAACTGGAGCAGTCTACATTGACTTAACCAAGGCATTTGATACAGTTCACCATGGCCTACTTATCAAACAACTACTATCCCTAGGGCTCTCGCAGGGTCCTGGTGACTGGGTAGAAAATTACCTTGCTCAGTGCTCTCAATCTGTAAAAGTAGCTGGAGTTTTCTCAGACTCAAAACTGGTTCGCTCAGGAGTTCCCCAGGGATCCATCCTGGGCCCCCTCCTTTTCAGCCTTTTCCTAAACTCCCTCCCCAAATCCTGCCCTGAACAAATAATCCTCTATGCCGACGATGCCGTGATTCTTGCCACTCATAAAAATCCGAACCTCTTACGCCTCAACTTTCAGCATGCTTTTTCCAAAGTTGAGATGTGGTTCCTTGAACATAAGCTGGTTCTAAACCACAAAAAAACTAAATCCATGCTCTTCTCTAACCCGCAAAACAAGAAACGGCAAGTCCCACTCACCATTAATACATACCTAGGAAATACCCTTGAACAAGTGCCAATTTTCAAATATCTTGGAATCAACTTTGATCAAGGCCTAACTTTTGCAACTCACATTGATAGTACAGCAAATACTATTAATCAGCGAATTGGGATTCTGTATCGGAACCGACAGCTTCTTACCCATTCTGCACTGAGGACTGCCATCCAATCCTCTATCATCTCAGTCGTTGATTATGGCTTAGTTATATACGGATCTGCCACTACTACAGCACTTAGTCGCATTACAACATCCCTAAATAAGGCCTGTCGGTTGCTCACTGGTGCACACCGACGCACTCCACACATGTGAACTCTATGCTGACTCAGGTTGGTTGCAACTCTCAAACCGGATAAAGTACCTTACCTGCCTGATGGCGAAAAATCCACCTGGGCCCTCACTCCACCCTGTAATCCAAGACCTGTTATGCCAGAGCGCTAGCACTGCTTTACCAGAAGATCAGAACACCAGCATCTCCAAGTCCCTCGATGCCGGACTTCTAGGGACAAAAGATCATTTGCCCATCGTGCCCCAGCTGACTAAATGCCCTCAGCACTCATACTACTGCCTCCACCTCTCTAGGTATTTTCAAATCAAGGCTTTTCTCTCACCCTTGCCACCTCCAGCTCCTGTGACTGCCCTGATTAAACCTCCTATTTTCTCACTACCCACCCTGTCCCGTTATTTGACTAAGACATGTTTGGGAAACCTTTTCTCCTGCTATTGTCTGCTCCCACACCTTTCACTTACCCTCTCTGTTCTGGACTTTTCCCTATTTGTTTCTCCTAATCTGGCATGACCTCTTTCTTGTAATAATAATATGATTATTGATATCTCATGTCCTTTTGCACAAATGATTTGATATGTATTTGTATATGTTTTCTTGCTCTTGACACGACACAAATTGTTGTGTTATCTATGTAACCTTTTGTACTGTACCTAATTGATGTGGAACCTTTGTAAAAGAGCCTCTGGCTCAAAGGTAGAAATTCCTAGAACAATAAACAAACAAACAAACCTTCACCCAACCATAACGCTTACCCTGGAATATTCTGCCACCAGTGTTAATTTTCTGGACACCACTGTCACCAAGGATGGAACCTTACATACATGTATTTACAGGAAGCCAACAGACAGACAGAGATACTTACACAGGAATAGTAATCACCAGAGCCACACAAAAAAATCTGTCATGTACAGTCAAGCACTTCGGTAACATTGTATCTGTTCAAATGAGGAAGACAGAGATATACATTTGGCTATGTTAAAAACACTTTTATGGAGCCGGGGCACTCTTCCAGAGAAATTGACAGAGATAGATAGATAGATAGATAGATAGATAGATACATACATAGATACATAGATATTTTATTTATAAAAGTGCCCCTTTCCAGGGACTCTGAGTGCTGTACAGTAAAACAAACAATTTGTATACAATAATTCAGCTTGGAGCAGATTTAAAATTCATCTGTCTATCCCTTTAAAATAACAATTAATCAATCAATAAAAGCTTGCTAGAACAAATACATTTTTAAACCCTTTTTAGAGGCTTCTACCGATGGAGCCTCCTCTTAAACAAGCAGGAAAGGAGTTCCACAGGGTAGGCACTGCCACTGAGAATGCCCTGTCCCCAGAATGCCACAACCTAACCCTGGGAACTCCAAGAGACCTCCCCAGCAGAATAGAGTGCCCGGGCAGATAATAGGGAAAAGGAGATCTTACAGATAGACAGGTCCCCTTTCCTGCAGGGTCTTGTAGGTCAGGAGCCCTACACATGAAGACAATCCTCCACCTGACCAGCAACCAGTGCAGTCTGCGAAGGACCAGGGTGATATGCTCACACCATCTCACCCCAGGCAACAGTCTTGCTGCCATGTTCTGCACTAGCTGTAGCCTGCGGAGGTTGCCTCCAGATAACCCTAGGTACACGGCATTACAGTAGTGCAGCCTGGAGGTGACAAAAGCATGCAGCAGCATTGTCAGGTCCTCAGGCGGGATCAGGGCTCAGATTTGGGTGATATTCCGGAGGTGGTAAAATCCACTCCTGACAATGGCCAACACCTGAACATCAAGCGTCAGACCATCATCCAGGACCATGCCTAAATTCTTCACCTGTCTAGATTGGCAAGAGAACACCCCTAACACTAGGCTGGGGGTAACAGTGGACTAACAAGACCCTTATTAGTCGACCAGTGCCCACATTTCATCGCCAACTGCCCATTACAATATAGAAAAGCTACCCAAAAGGTACTCCTCATACACTAAAAATGGAGCTCGTCCCCACGCCTTCTGGCATCACGCCATAACTTTGCGTACACGGGGCAGAGCATCGCAGCTAAACAAACTGGGAAGTAGGAGACCCAGTGGGGGTAATTTTATGAGTGAAATTATTTAGAAGCTGTTAAACAATTTTTGGAAATAGCAACACCAGGAACATTTGGAAGGGGTAAGGCACCGATCAGGCAGGTGCAGTTGCAAACGTAGTTTACTTGGTAGGTCTCTTTAAGACAGTTTCTGTTCATATAGTTATTTGATTATATACTGACTCATTATTGAAGAACTTTGAACATTTTAAGATGCATGAACTCATTTTCTAGGTGGTCCTTCAGGGATTTATATTTTTATTTGGCAATAATACTGACCATTGATATTATCTTGTAAAAATATTGTTACAGCACAGTAGGTCTTAATGTTTATGGAGTGTGTTAACTGGCTGTTATTGTTAAAAGATTTATTTTTATACAGGAGATTTTGATTGGGGGAAACCCCATTTTCAACAAATCCCTGTGACAAACAAATACAGTACAAATAATAAACAAACTGCACAAACAAGTTTATCCAGATAATAACAAATAAAGCTAAAACAGTAGCATTTAACCTTCAAAAATTTATCAGCTCAAATTAAAATTTACTAAATCTGCTATTTCAGTTAATTCGAAGGTAACTTGTTCCAGCTTCTGGCCAGGCTATTCTGTAACGTCAGATATCCCCATCCTATTTAAAATTCTAGTTATGGGACCCTTCCCAGAGGATTTCTCAATATGGATGAATGATGTGAACATGGTTCCTATTGCATTAAATGCAACAGTGGATGTTGATTTTTGTTAGGGTACATAAACCCATGGCAGATCACAGTCCAAAGGTAATCCCTCCATTTTACTGGGAGCAACCAATCAAGTTCCTGGAAGACAGAACAGTGGTGTACTCTATACCCTTTATTTAGAATATATTTTCCCATCCTGTAGTACAGTCGATCCACCTTAGCCAAGGACTTCTGGGTTGCATGCATATAAAGTGGAGAACTGTATTCAAGGACTGGGAGCAATAATTGCTTTACCAATCTAGATCTACTTTCTCTAGGGAGACATCCTGATATCCTTGGTATAGCACACAACCTCTGATTTACTTTCCTAACCTGGTTCTGAATATGGTCTGTAAAGATCAATTGAGAATCTACTAGAACTCCTAAGCACCTATAGGAGGTCACATTTTGTACCAATGACCCATCTTGAAATCTTAGCTCTAAAATGTGTATGTTTTTTGCATGGGTTCCAACTGAGAACAACATGCTCTGAGTCTTCTTTTTTACTTATTAATAAACAGGAATCTCTCATCCATGTCTCCAAACAGGAAAAGTCTGTCTGGAGTCACTGTCTCAGGTCCTAAGTGTTTTCTGCAGAAGCCACAAGTACAGTGTCATCTGCATAAAGCCTAATCTCAGTGTTGATCATTTCTGTAGCTAAATTATTCACATAGATGTTAAACAACACAGGACCCAATATTGAGCCCTGTGGAACACCTCTTCCTATATCCACCAGACCTGAGACAGCGGACCCACACAAAACACACTGCTGGCGTTCAGCTAAATAGGACTGAAACCACATCAAGGCTTCCTGTTGCACCCCTGTTTCAAACAACCTCTGGATCAGGATCTCATGCTGTACCAGGTCGAAGGCCTTGCTGAGGTCGATGAACACCACCCCGGTGCTCCTGCCCTGGTTTAATGATGTAGTTACCAGGTTGTTAAAATCAATTAGGACAGCGTTTGTGGACCTCCCCTCCCTAAACCCGTATTGGAATTGTTATAGTCCTTTCTTGTTCTAGATACTGGCCAAGTTGGTAATTAACCAGCTTCTCCAGAACCTTTGAAAGAATGGGGAGGAGGGTTATGGGCCTATAGTTGGAAGGGAGTGTGGAATCCCCACTCTTATATATAGGAATGATTTCCCCTCTCTTCCAAAGTTCAGGCACCAAGGAAGATTTTAAACTCCAATTGTAAAAGTATGTAATTATTGGGGCAACGAGGTCAACACTAATTTTCAAAGATCTAGTCTCGATACTATCTAATCCACCACTTTTTGAGACTGACAGGTTTTTTAACTCTTTTTCTACTTCTTTCACTTTAAAGTCTCTAAAGATAACTCTTCCGGTGTTAATTTTAGAGCCAGGTGGTTTCTGTTGTTTAAAGCAGGTTTTCCTATGAGTCAAATTTGGTATCGACAAATCAGGTAATTCTTTAAAGTAATTGTTCAATAAGTTGGCAACCTCTATGGAATCGTCAATTAATTTGTTCCCATTTAGGAGGTTAATTTGTTTTACTGGATTTTCAATTTGGAAATGTTTTTCCAGAATTTATTTGGGTCCTGCATTCTATTTAGTCTTTTTTGATAATGCTCTTTTTTTGGATATTGCTACATTCTGCTTACACTTATTACGCCATTGTTTAAACACATTCCAATCCTCCACTGATTTGGTTCTTTGGGCCTTCTTCCAGACTCTGTTTCTTATGCGTAACTGAGTTTTTAATCTCAAATTTAACCAGGTACATTTTTATTACTTTTATTCATTTTCATTTTGGGGCATGCTGTTGTACAATAACCAAAGAAGCAGTAAATTCTTGAATAGCTAGGTTTAAGTCAGGAATTAAAATACTCTAGACCAACCAAAGTCTCTAATACTATTTCTGAAGGATCTTTCATAAATTTTCTAAATCACGCACCCAATAATCTTGTTTACTAACTCTCCGAATTCCTGCATAAATACAGTACATTGAACGGGATTATGATCCTCAGGTTCAGTGGAAGAACTTACATCTTCTCTCAAATCCTGCATACAAAAACAAATCTAAAATGGAACCTGAAGTTCTACTGTTTAAACATCTTGTAGGTTGATGGATTATTTGTCATAGTCCCAACATTTTGAAACTAGTTTTTAATTTTATTCCCGTCTTGCTTTCAGTTTGAGTTAAAATTACCTGTTAGTATCATATGCTGATCTCCTATTTTTTCCAATAATATTTCAGCCAAGGTATCAAATGTACTTGTTTTAGTTTTTTTTGGGGGGGGCATAGATTACTCAAATTAATATTTTTATCTTTAGAAGTTCTATTACTAGACAGCTTCCACATTTTCAGCTAAAATAACCCTGTAAGGCCCTAGAGTGTCTTTTAGGTATAACATTACCCCCCTCCCCTTTTTACCCTATCCTGCCTCTGTACACTGTACCCAGCAAGAGCTATCTCACTGTTGCATATTCCTGAATGAAGCCAGGTCTCAGAAATTGCCATAATATCCTTTCCCAATTCTGAGGCCCACACCCTGTATTGGTCAATCTTGTGTGTGAGACTTCTAACATTCTCAGTAAACCCTGCCATTTTCTCAGGTCCTGGATTCTTCTTTATGTCCCCACATTGAACTAACAAAATAATGCAGGCTAATCTTTTTGCACCACTTTTTATGCCCCAAAAAGGGCTACATTTAATCATCGAGGACCTGAGAAACAAGTTCCTGTTATTTGTAAAGGGATTACATCTCTGAACACTCATACATGGGCAATCCAGAAGTGCTTGCTTCATTACCATAGAAACTAAACCCTTACAGACACTGTTACAATCACCTTCGAATTTCTGAATATTTAGTATACACGTACCTAACAATACCCAACCCATCATTAAAACAGAGCAATGCATTTTACATGCTTACTATATCAAATTGATGCAGACAACTTGTATCCAAACCTGAAATTTTCCTTACCGAGTGGCGTGAGCGCCACCCACAATGCTTGTGCCACGGCGCTCGCGTCTGTGGTCAGCACAGGCTTTTATGTGCAAATAAGCCCCGCCTCAGGATATAATGAGTCCGTTACTGTGGGCCACCTCGAAATCCCTCTAAAGTGCAGGCAAAGTCCCAGGGGATACAAAAAAAGAAACACTTTTTGTCCCACCACTGTAAGTCTGCAGAGTCAATCTGCTTGTCCGTGAAGTGTCTTCGGCAGATCTTGCAGCTCTCACCTGACGCTAAACAATTGAATCTCCAGGTCTCTTGCAGAGAACAGCTGATTTATTCAAGCGTGGTCGGCTGGCCTTTATGTGCAAATAAGTCCCGCCTCAGGATATAATGAGTCGTTACTGTGGGCTACCTTGAAATCCTCTAAAGTGCAGGAAAAGTCCCATGGGATACAAAAAAAACAGTTTTGTCCCACCACTGTAAGTCTGCAGAGTCAATCTGCTTGTCTGTGGGTGACATCTTGCAGCTCTCGCCTGACGCGAACAATTGAACCTCCTGGTCTCTTGCAGAGAACAGCTGATCAACCCATTTGAGAGTTGAGAGTATAGTTTAGAAAATGTCTCCAGATAGGTTTAATACTGTATGAATGTTTTAAACAGTTGTTCATACAAGGTACATTTTCCTTATTCCCTTATTTCCATACATACATTTCTGTTGTACAGTTTTTTATCATACAATACTTAAGCAGTAAGGCATGCCAGGGTGTGTGTTATTGTGTAAGAACGTCACTCCTGAGGTGGGTTGAAGCATGAAGCAAAGTTGAGTGCTTCCACCACCCCAGGAGTGACTTTATTACACAATAACACACATCCCTGGAGTGCCTTATTGCTATTGTTATATAATGGCTCCTTTGTAATGAAATAAATAAATAGATTTAAAATACGTGTAAAATATTTTGTTTTACTCAATTTTGTTACTGAGTAGGTATACATATTAAAAAAGTAGTGCCTCTGTATTGTTTTGCAACTAGGTAAAGCTACTGCTTTTTTGCTACAGTGGGCTTCTTGTATCCCTCCTCCCCCGCCAACCAAACCCACTCCTCTATGGTAGTCGTTCTGTGCCACTTCGGAGTCATTGACCCAGTCCCACTGCCTGGTCTGGTGATGGTCTGTGTGACTTTTGTATTTTTTTAAGTGAAACCGGGTAATGAGTTAAACAGGTTTGTAGAGAAATGGCCGAGGACCGAGCACGCACCTCAGGCAGGGACACTGAAGCTTTGACCCAGTCCCGCTGCTGTCCTGGGATGGGTAAAGGTGTGTGTGACCTTTTATTTATTTTAAAGTGAAACAGCAATGTGTTGAATCGTCTCGGGGTAGGAGGCGGCTGAGGACAGAGGACTGAGTCACGCGCCTCAGGCAGGGACACTGGGAAGGGCCACAAAGCCAATCAGCCAGCCTGGCAGTTTCTTACATTAAGTAAGCATTAATGAACTGCTGTGGCACTGTTTAATTTTAGCACACAAATAAGGTCATTTTCATGTCGGCCTTATTCCCGCAAAGCAAGCAGCTTCAGTCTGTGTGACCAGCGGTTACAGTCTAGTGCTTCACTGAAGCCACTCATACTGGGGAAAAATGGATGGCATGGAAATCAAATTTTGTTTTTAGTCTAAAGTATGATGTTTGTCGTGACACGTGAGCGAGGGGTCAAAACTGGTGTTTGGTGGAGGGGAGCATGAGGATTGCTGTCTCCTGCTGTTCAGCTTCTGTATAAAGATGTGGGGGATGAAGCAGTGATTAGTGATGTGGTGATATGGCATTTTGGGTGCCTGTCCTACAGTATATACAGTGATGCTATTGTTCAATAACATCTCTGTCTGAAAGGCAACCTGTCCAATCAGAGCCTAGAATTCCTTCATTCCATTGTATAATATCAAATTTTAACTTGGACTTTTGTGGTATTAAATATAAAGGTCTTGCTTTTAATTATGAATGTATTCTCATAATACACTCATTCATTAATAATTTCAGTTACAGTGTTCAGTGTTCAGCTTATGTACTTTGGATGTCATTTGACCTTGGAAAGATTCTCAGCAGTAGCAAGCAAATGGAATGCTGTTCATTCCATTTAAATCTGTGAGTTTTTAAAATAGGTACTTTAAACCAATGAGAATTTTTTCTTTTTTTTTTATGTATGATCTGGGTGTTAATAGAATGTGATTCTCTGAACAACTGGCATAAGTCTCCAAGGAAGGACTTGGCTGGTCCGAAAGCTTAGATATTGTTTTCTTTTTGTAACATCTATGTTGGTCTAATAAAAAGTATCAGACCATTTACTTCTGGATCTGTTCTTACAAGGAACAATAAGGCAGCTAATCTATTTCTGTATCTCATAGGAGACTTTAATCTAAACTGGCTCACCCCAATCCAAAAGTGTCATTCAGGATAGAGTCCTTAATCTTAGCCAACTCATATCCGAATTGATAAAGCTTACCCCACTCAAACAACCACTCCTTCATTTACTGGGTTCTATTATCCCAACTTCTCAAGTATCCCATGGTGAGACCCTCTCTGATGCTTTTAGTGACCACTGTGTCACCTGCTGTGTCAGAAACTCCCATCCCCATGTTCCCCCTATAAGTATATGTTGCTCCATCCCCTAAGATCCCTCAGTGCCTAAGCACTATTGTCTGACCTCTATCTAGCTGACTGTTCAGGGGGTTTTACTGCTCCCAACACTGACTCTGCCCTAGCAGCCTTCTCCAGCACCTTTTTAAACATTTGGGATACCCATGCCCCCTCCAAGAGTGTGTGCCTCCGGCACAGACACCTCCCTTGAGTGTCCCCTGACTTGATTAACCTCTTCCAAGTCAGAGATCAAGCCTGGAACACTTACAAAACAACACTGGATTCTACTGACCTACAAAGGTATAGAACCCTGAGGAATATGTGCTCTAAGGCAGTGTGTTTAGCTAAAGCCAAATGTTTCAATACCCGTATAGATGACAATCACTCTACCCCTGCAGAATTCTGGAAAACTCTCCGCTCCGTATTATGATCTACCACTCACCCCTCCTCCTCCTCCTCTTCCTCCCCCTTAGTCTCTCATGCCAAAGACCCAAACTCTGCAGCCACTGCCTTAAACCGTTATTTCACCACCTGTGTCCTACCTAAGGATCCTGCACCTCCCTCTCTTTCCCCCTCCAATAGTCACTGCCCCTCTACCCCCTCCTCAACAGGCTACTCCTTTCCTCCCTATCACCCTTATTGAGGTCCTTCACTCACTCAAAGCCTAGAACCAATCCAAACAAAGTCCCGATAGGCTCAAACTTAATCTCCAGAAGATCTCAGCCCCTGTCATTGCACCCCAACTCACTCACATTTTCAATCTCTCACTCACCCAAGGTTCAATCCCATCAGTGTGGAAGCCTGCAAAGGTCATCCCCCTGCATAAAGGTGGTGACCCCCTCCCAACCGGGTAACTACAGAACCATCTCCCAACTCTCTTCCCTTGCTAAAGTGATGGAGACCCTTATTTCTAGAAGGCTAGCCTCCTTCCTAGATGTCAATAACATCTTTAGCCCATACCAATCAGGCTTTCTGCACCACCATTCTACTTCATCCTCACTATTCCATCTTACTAATCACATCCACTCTGCAATGGACCATGGCCAGCTGACTCTGGCCATTTACATAGACCTTGCCAAAGCCTTTGACTTGGTCTCCCACTGCCTCCTTCTGGACCAACTTGTTGCCATCGGCCTCCCTTCCTCACCCACTGACTGCTTCCGAGCTTATATCTCCAACAGATTTCAGTATGTGCAATTGGGTGACACCGTCTACCTCCCCCTTTCCAAATCTTGCCAGGGTTCCACAGGGCTCAATACTGGCCCCTTTATTATTTTCAATCTTCATGAATGAATTACCCTCCTCTTGCTCCACATCCCACATACATATGTATGCCAATGACATGTTCATCTATGCGTCTGGCCCTTGCCTTTCCAGTGTGCAGGCCTCACTCCAGGCTGACTTTGAAAGTGTAGAAAAATGGTTTGAACTAAATCTGCTCAAATGCAACACTAAGAAGACTATTGCTATGGTCTTTGGCACAGAACGAAAACTGGCTATGCTCCCCCACTTTGGCTCGATCCTAAGTTTGACTTCTCCTGACACATGGAAGCTATCTATGCTAAACTCCTGCCCAAGCTAGGTGTCTTATTTCAACATAGGGACTGGCTCTCACTCCCTACTTGAAAAGAGCTTGTCACAAAGCTAATTCTGCCCTCCATAGACTATGCTGACATTGTATACAGCTCCGTGCCCCAACTTTCTCTCTCAAAACTGGACCCATTATATAATGCCTTCTGCCGCTTTGCCTCTGGTCTTCCCTATCCAGCACACCACTGTTCCTTGTACTCGACTCTCTCTCTCTCACCTCACTAGCCTGCCACTGTGCAATCTTCATTGCCATGTACTGGTTCGGTACACTCCCCTCCTATCTCTCCAATCTCCTGTCCCCCTCCACCAATCCTAGTTATGCACTTCGCTCCCATGACCCATGCTCCTTCTCCCTCCCGCAACCGCACTCCCAATCTGGCAAGTTATCATTTGTCTTCAGGCTCCTCTCCCTCCGGAATAATCTTCCCTCGCCTATGATTTCAGCCCTTAAAAAGCACCTAAAGCCCTTTCCCTTCCCCTGCCCTTGCCTCCTTCCTCATCCCTCTTGATGCAGTCCTCACTTCCCCCTCTCTTTCCTCCCTCTCTTTCCTCCCTCCCCTCCCTCTCTCCCCTGCCACCTAGTCCTTGCACTTTACTTCTTTCCTGCTGCTAATTGCATGACATTGCACTCTTCAATTTTATTTATTTGTACTGATGGTGTACTGATGGTGTACTGATGTTTCACTCTTTACCTTAGCATATATAGCTTCTACAAGATTCTAATGTAATTGCTCTGTATCTACCACCTTACAGTCCACCCTGTATTGTGTCTCCTCACCCCTTCCCAGGTCATTTCGGTTATCAAATTTAAATACATAAATAAATTATATCTATCTATCTATCTATCTATCTATCTATCTATCTATCTATCTATCTATCTATCTATCTATCCCTCTCTCTCTTATATATATAAATTAACTGGTCATCAGTTTTTCAGTGGAGATGACTAGTTATTTGCAAACACATGTTCACTCACTGAACAGTAGCTGTGGTCTTGAGACAGTCTCGAGTGTTGCTTTCCGTAAGTTGGTAGCCTTTCAGCATAAAACAAAATTGCTATATGCAATATAAACAGCTTCATTTGAAAACTAACCTCAGTAATCCACACCTGACATAAAAATAGCTTGTTTTAGTTTACTAAGCTTGCAACCAGCAGGACTCATAGTATGGCAGCAGCTGTGTTGTGCCATTTCCATGACAGCCCTGCAGTGATTCCGGCTTATGTTTTTCTAGTACTGCTACTAAAAAGAAAGAAATATACCTTCACTACTGGTGCCCTTTGAGAGCAATGCCAGTTGATCTCCCGTCTTGCTCACTCTCTCTCTCAGTCTCACTATCAGACTATAATTCTAAGAAATGAGCATGACAAACATGGGGTGGGAGAGGAACAGATGTCCAGCAATTATATAAAATAAAATATGGGGTGGTGATTACTCAAATTTAATTCACACCCTTGTTGTGTGATGCCTGAATATACCCCTTGAACTTCACTCTCGGGGTTTCTCAAGCATCAAACACCTCGAGTGTGAATTAAATTCTCATACTGCACTACCCTATATATCATACAGCATATATATATATATATATATATATATATATATATATATACACACACACACACATATATAAAACACAGTCCTATTGTATAAATAGGATACATTATGGCGGTGGTGGAATGCACAATTAATGTGAATGAGGTGGAAAGTGCCTCAGCTGCCATCATTCGTGGCTCTGCTAGCTCCACTACTCATGAGGATATCTGAGGTCACTCTCCACTCATTCACATAAATAGTGTATTCCATCTCCGGCCATAACATATCCTATATGTATATATATATATATATATATATATATATATATATATATATATGTATATATTATACTGCCATGGTAGCGGCTAATACAGTTAGGGTGAGTGAGCAGTTTAATGTTAATCCCGAAATTGCAAACCTTAATAACTTTTTAACTGTTCAACTGATTTACACAACATTTGGCATGAAGAGGCACTGGTATAGGTCTGCTGATGTATCAAATTTCATATCAATCTGTTAAATGGTTCAAAAGTTATTAAATGTTAAAAAACCTAAAATTCCCAATGTTTTGCTGGTTTTATTTTTTGTCAAATTTATTTTTTCCTGATATTTTCTATGGGAAAAAGTCAGCTGTCCCATGCAAAAGTTTTTGTGCAATACTTTTGGCACATGGAGGGTCACATGCATCCATTTATTTTGAAAGAAAAGTCTATTTTTTGCCTGTAGGGGCACACAGAGCCTGCTTAACTTTTGCAGAGGTCTGTTGTGCCCTCGATAAAAAGCTTAGCAGAGGACTTCTACCCTGTTCTTTGTATGAGAACACCAGGATTTTCTTGACTTCCATAGCCACAGCTGGAACTTGTGCTGCCGGCTGCAGAGTCATTCTTAATCAGCCTTTCCTGGTGTCTAGTGTGACCCTCCAGCCTACCATCTTTATCCCTGGTGTTTGTAGCCCCATCATATCCTCTACCCCCAGCAGTGTGGAATGGCGAGGAGTCAACTCCCATTATCCATAGTCATTTACCCCCCCAGCAGTGTGGGACACTAGGGAGCACACTCCCAGTGTCCTGAAATATTTATTTTTAAAGCCAACATCAGGGTGCCCAATCCCCATGTTGGTACTATAAACCACCATGCTGCCAGTGGAGGACACTGGGGAGACCACTCTAAGTGTCTCACTTATTTCCTCCCAACCCCTTGCCATCCGTGACACTGGGATCACTCCCCAGTGTCCCCATATCGATATCCTCCCAAGTAATCGGGTACACTGGGAGCCCACTCAGTGTTCCACTTATTTCTTCCCACCCTCCATTGCATGACACTGAGGAATCCACTCCCAGTGTCCCCAAAAATCAAATGTCCCTGTAAAAAAGAAAACCATCCCTCAATGTTTTTTTCCTGAAATAAAGAAAACAGTCCCTCATCATCGAATCCATCTCCCTTCCCCATCCCCAACCTCCCTCTGTGCACCCACTTCCCTACACACCCCCACCCCATACTAACCTTTTGAGGTTGGTAGCTGGCATCTTCTCTGGACTGTGACATGTCTGTATTCTTCAAAACAGAAACGCAAACTGAAGAATCAAGGTAAGTGCTGTATAATGGCTGTGAATGGCATTTTCAACTTATGTTGATATCCCAGCCATTTTAGGTATTTTGCACTATATTTTCAACATGGGACCCCACCTCATTAACACTGTCACTGTTGTTTCATTAATCAGACCCCATAGGTGATTTTGCAGTCACTGCACAGAATCACCTTTGGGACTGATTAAAGAAATGACAGTGCCTGTGTTCATGAAGTAAGGTCCAAAAGCCCATGTTGAAATATGGTGCAAAAATAACAAAAAATGCCCGAGTTACGGGCAGTCATTGACATTTTTCTACACGCTCATAACTTCAGATATTTTTAATATTTTCACTCCAAATTTTCAACATTCCATGTTTTCACACCACCTCATGAACAGTGCCACTGTCATTTTCACATCCTGCCCAAAATGTGTTTTTGCACCTCTGGTGCAGAATGCCTGATCGCTGTGGAAATTCACCTTTCAGGACTGATTAAGGAAATGACAGTGCCAGCGTTTGTAGAGTAGGGCACCAAAAGCTCATATAGAAACTTTGGTGGAAAAATTCCTAAAAATGGCCATGTTATGCAGGTTTGTTAAGATTTTCCTCGCACATGTGTAACTTTGGTAATTTTCAATATTTTCCTCCAAATTTTCAACATAGCCATTTTCCACACCACCTCATGAACAGTACAGATGTCATTTCTTGCGTCCTGCCCAAAATGTGTTCTTGCACCTGTGGCACAGAATGGCGCAGTTGCTGCATGAAATCACCTCTTGGGATTGAGTAATGAAATGATAGTGCCAGTGTTCATGAAGTGGGGTCCCAAAAAAGCACATGTGGAAAATTTGGGTGAAAATACCAACAAACACCCAATTCTGATGCTCATTAAAGTTTCTTATGCACGTGCGTAACTGCCAATTTTTAACATTTCACCAAATTTTCAACATAGTAATTTTTTACCACCTCATGAACACTACAGGTGATATTTCTCACATCCTGTTGGAAATATGTATCTGCATCTATCACTGCTGAACTCTGATAACATTACAAAAATTTCTTTACTACTGTCTGTGCAAGCAGTTAACGTTCGGCTGTTAACCAAAGGTTGGTGGTTAAAGCCCACAAGGCGGCTTTTATCCCCTGCAATACTACACAAAACAGAAACTCTTAAAACAAATAACAAGTGACACATTTCGGGCGTACAGTACCTTGGTGTACAAAAAAGAAAGTGGGTGGCATCAGCAATAGATTTCTGCTCATACTGTGATCTGTGACTTTTTACTGGCAACAACATAAATTAATCAATTGGCCCTCAATGTGTTCAGAAAATGGAATGATACGAATAGTTAAATCTTTCAATCCACGAACAGGAACAGATACACTCATCATCATGTCCATGAACATGCAGATGATATTGAGTTTTCTAACTCATCGATACATTAACAATCTCCTCACTCTACTTACATATGGATCTGCACAAACCACAGAAGACTCATGCAATCTCTGAGCAGAATTGTACGCATTTTCCATTGAGGATTTTCTCTTTTCCTTTAGCAGCTGTTCTTATTGATTTGTTTGACATGTAGGTATTTTATTAATCAGCAATTCACATTATTCATCGGATGCAGCCTGTGATGTTATGAAATGAAACAAATTGGCCATTTTATGGAAAAGGAAAACGATTAATGATTTAATGTTTGCAAAACTTAACATTTACACCATTTCAGTACAGCCTCCCCTTCTCATCCCCCATTGTGCACGTTTTCAGTTCTTAATGCCACTTTGCCCTAAAGTGTCTGAAACCCTTTATTAGCAAAGCCTTTCTACAAAGATTGTGTGTCAGATCTGACTGCTGACATACCAGTTGCTCTCAAGTTTGAGACAAATGAAAAATTGATTTTGAGTCAACCAAATGAAACTGATGGTTTAAATCAGTCACCTTCACGGATCCCAAAACATCTGCACCAAGCGCCTCATGTTTCTGTACATACCACTACTATTCCATTCATTTGATTACTCTCTTACACAAAAGAATATGAGAGAGTCTAGTATAAACTCCCATCCATCTTTGTGGCTCAAATTTCAGTGACACCACAGCATGAAAAACAAACTTTATACGTTTAATTTTCCAACACTTGACATGAACCAGACTAAAGCCTTTAAACTACTACTTTCAAAGAGCTACTCAGCTGCACAAGCACTCCTGACAAGGTAATAAAAGAGCCAGGAGGACATCGTGGACCTTAGGCTACTTGCACCACAATTCCTACCTGCGACTGAATTTGAGTGTTGACTCTCGCTATCAGTTAGGGTGCTGGATTCTAACTGAAGGTTGGGTTCCAAGCCACCTAAGGACATTTTTTTTTTTTTAAATATCTATCAGAAAACATTCATGAGAGCACTCTTAAAAAATATCAAAGCAACTACGGAATGAACGATGGCTGTGGAAATTGAACACTGCGTGGCATTGCTAAGTAAATTTCGCATCAATCGCTATTGGCATTGCATGAAGAGCACACTGATTATATTGATTTTAATCAGCATGGGGAAATTCAACCAATAAACTGAGATGAACATGCATGAGGATCTTTAAAGCCATTAAGGACTCATGTACAAACCTGAAACATAGCATCCCATCTTTGATTATATTTACCTCCCTTTCTAAGTAACATTTTCTATTAGTTTTCCACCGGGACACTAAATCTTCAACACAATGCAAGCTGAACTACTCTGGCCCATATTACCATACTGGAAGTCATCTAGCTCAGAAGCTACTCCTTTAAACAACATGTAAGCTAAAACTCTAACATCAATTCTCGATACGACACCACCCAAAATGCCATACCCTTCTCAAGCTCCCTCCCCCCAGTTCTCCTCCAAACCCCTATCCTTGGACATGGTCCAGCATTTTTTCTTCACCCAACAGTCCGGAACAGCGGCCTTCTCAAACACCCAGCTGGTACAAATAGCTGTTCAAAGAATCACACTTCATCCCAACCTCTGAATATCGTCGTACACGACAACCCATCCAGCAAACTGCACCCATCCACAAATCTCTGACCGCCCGTCAAGCACCTCGATACCCTATCCAGTCTGAAAAAATCATCCAACAACTGAAACTCTGTCCAACCCACATGACATATCCTCAGGATGCCTACCAATGGTAGGTGCGAAAAGTCACGTCAAAGGTATACAGGATAAAGTTCTTCAGTGTAGCTATGTAAATTTCCTTAACCCCATTCACTGTTGCATGAGAAGTCGTATTTCAGGGTAAACAGGTCAGCCTCCCTAGATTACATTACCACGCACTCAGGCATCTCGTGCCAGCAGCTACACCCATTAAACTTTCTTCAAAACAAAATTTTAACAAGCTGTTACCCCACCTGGACCAAGGCATAGACTCTGCTTTCCTACAAAAACTCATCTAAGCAATCACATAGCACCCCTTGCCAGCCTCCACACCCCAATCCACAACCCTGATACCCTATTAAGCATGCTTGACACCAGCCCAGCATCATGACACCATGCTCAACCTTCAGCACCACCCTGCAGTCCTGAACCTTGCCAGCATTCTCAAACACCCAGCTTTATGCCCATCATACCCATCACAAACCATGCAGTACACTCTGTCGTCATCCACATTTTCACCTCTATAGATTGGAAAATAGTCTCCCGTGGAAAGTGACAGACAGATACACTTTCAATTGTGCTGCTCTAAAGTCAGTTAACCTCATTTGTGTTGCAGTGACTGCAGACTTCAGGACAGTGGGTTTAGCCTCCTTAGTGTCGATTTTCTGGCACCATTGGTTATAGGTCTCATGGGAGTTCAGTAATACCTTTATCCACAAAAAAACAAACAACTGTGTAACAGAATTTCAAAGAGATAAATGTATAGGAAAATGACAATGTTTGTAACCAAGATAGTTGCTGAATTTATGCATTTGCTAATGCTACAGAAAAGCATTCCACTTATCCTCTGTCCTCCCACTGAGCCACACGGGATACAACCGCTTTCCTGCACCCGAAGCAATGAATGCCATGAAAACACGACCGAATACATGCAATATGAAATATACTTAGCCACAGCTCCCCCCGGTTACAACAGGTGCCAAATATGCCCGATTCACTAAGCCTTTACATGTGCAGATTCACAGGACGTGTGCAGGCCGCTGCTGACCACAGTAACATTAAAAATTTCTCTGCTCCTGTCTTGTGGCGCAATAGGTTTAGCGTTGACGCTAACCGAAAGGTTGGTGTTCAAGCCACAGGATAGCCTCCCCTGCAATACACACACATAAACAGAACTCTTAAAACAAATAGAAGACACATTTCCCGGGCGAACAGTACCTTGTACAAAAAATTTGATGGAGGTCATCAGCAATGATGAATTTTATATACTGTGATCATATTTTTACTGGCAACATAAAATTAATCAATTACCCCTCAATGTGTTGTTCAGAAATAGAATGATACAAATGATTAATCTTTCAATCACTAGGCTTAGAATTCCAACACACACACCCCTCAGTCTGTCATGGAACACGTGCAGATGATATTGAGTTTCTATCATCAGTACAATCAACCAATCTCACTCCTTACCTTGCACATGGATCTCTTGAAACACAAAGGTCCTCATCTGCAAACTCTGAAGCAGGGAATTGCACGCATTTTCCATTGAGGTTTCTCTTTCTTTCCTTTGCAGCTGTTCTTATTGAGTTTGGTGATTAAGGATATTTTATTATCAGCTGATTTACATTATTCATCGGATGCAATGTGATGTTATGAAAATAAACAAAGTGGCCATTTTAATGGAAAAGAGCGATTTAATGGATTTAGATGTTTTGCAAACTTACATTTTGCAACATTTCAGTCAGCCTCCCCTGCCACTCATCCCACAGTGTACGTTTTCAGTTCAACAATGCCACTTGCTAAGTGTCATGAAAACCCTTTGTTGCAAAGCCTTTTCTACAAGATTGTGGAATCTGACTGCTAAACATCCGATTTGCTCTCAAGTTTGAACAAATGAAAAATTGATTTTCTCAGCAGCCAAATAAAACAGTGGTTTAAAATCAGTCACCGCTACGGATACCAAGCATCTCTGCACTCAAGCGCCCTCATGTTTTCTGTACATACCCTACTGTTCTCTTCATTTGATTCACTCAACGCAAAAAGAATGTGGGGAGGTGTAAACTCCCATCATCTTTGCTTGGCTCTGAAATTTGGTGACACCACAGCATGAAAAACAAACTTTATACAGTTTTAATTTTTTAACACCGGCATGAACCGGACCCTTAAGCCCTTTAACACTACTTTCAAAGGCTACTCGGCTGCCAAGCATCTCCTGACAAGGCAAAAGAGCTCAGAGGCAGAGGATCATTAGACTGTAGCTGCTACTGCAGCTGCACTACAGTTGCCTGCCCGCACTGAATTTGGGAGGTGACTCTGTGGCACTATCAGTTGGGGTGCTGGAATTTAACTGAGGTTGGTGGTTCAAGGCCACCTAGACATTTTTTTTTTTAGTAATATGCGAAAAACAATATTCATGAACACTCTTAAAAAAATATCAAGAAAGCAACCAGAATGCAGTGGCTGTGGAAAATTGAACACGCCGGCGCACTACCTAGAAGTAAATTTCATCAATCAACTTTTATTGCATTACTTGAAAACACCGATTATATTGATTTTGTAAATCACGTTCATTCAACCAACAAACATGAGATGAACGTGCACAGAGAGGTCTTAAAGCCATTAAGGACTCATGTACAAGGCTGAAACAGCATGGTATCATCTTTGATTATGTTTATTTTAACCCTTTTAAGCAACATTTCTATTAGATTTTCAACGGGACCTTTAAATCTTCAGCTAATGCTTTCAAGCTGAGCTACTCTGGCCACATGCCTGAGTCATCTCAGCTCAGAGGCACACTCCTTTGTAAGAACACATGAAGCTAAACTCTAACATACATTCTCAAACTCCCCGCACCACCCAACAAATGCCATGCCCAGCATTCTCTAGCTCCCTCATCCTCCAGTTCTCCTCCAAACCTATCCTTGGACACCATGGTCAGCATTTTTTCTTCCACCCACGGTCTCGGAACCCGGCTGGCCTTCTCAAACACCCCAGCTTGGTACCATCGATAGCTGTTCATCGAGATCTGACACTTCATCCACCAACCTCTGAATATCCAATCATGCACACTGACACCCATCAACAAACTGTACCCTATCCACAATACCCTGACAGCCAGTCAAGCGCCCTCTGATACCCTATCAACAGTCTAGGACACTCATCCAGCAACAACTGAAACTCTGTCCAACCCACATGACCCATATCCTCAGGATGTTTTCCTACCAATGGTAGGTGTAGAAAAAGTCACCAATTCAAGGTATCACACAAGGATAGAAGTTCTTCAGTATGGCGCATATGAAATTTCATAACCCCATTCACTGTTGCAGTGAAAGTCACGTGTTCCAGGGTAAGCAGGGTCCAGCCTCCTTTAGATTACATTCTCTGGCACTCTGGCCATCTCTCTGTGCAGCAGCTGGGGTTACACCGATTAAACCTTTCTTCTTAAAAACAAAATGTTTAACAAGCTGTTGGCCCCACCTGGACTGCTGCATGGAGCTCTGGTTTCCTCACTACAAAAAGAACTCATCTAGGCAATCACACCTTTTATTACCAGCCTCCGACACCCCAATCACAACCCCTTGATACCCAATAAGCAACTCTGACACTCCAGCCCAGCATCAAGGACACCATGCTCCTCAACCTTCTGACACCCCACCCTGCAGTCCCTGAACCTTTGCCAGCATTCTCAAACACCCCAGCTTTATGCCATCTAATACCATCACAAACCATGTCGACGCCCTCTGTCATCCAGCACATTTTTCCACCTCTGCTAGATTGAAAATAGTCTCCCATTGGAAAGTGCCACAGCAGATACACTTTCAATTGTGCTGCTCTAAGAAATTCCGTTAACCCTCATTTTGTGTTGCAGTAGCGGCTGCAGACTTCCAGGACCGGTAAGTTTAGCCTCCTTGAGTGTCGATTACCGGCACACATTCGATTTATAGTTGTCTAGCAGCAGAGTTACCTAATATACCTTTATCACAAAAAATACCAACCAACTGTGTAACAGAATTTCAAAGAGATAAATGTATGGGAAAATGACAATGTTTGTAACCACGATAGTTGCTGAATTTGCTATGCATTTGCTAATACAGAAATGGCATTCACTTATCCTCTTGGCATCCTCCTCCCACTGAGCCACGACATACAACTGCTCACTGCACCTCACTGTAGAAGCAATGAATGCCATGAAAACACCACTCTGAATTAGCTGCAACATGAGTAATATACTTTAGCCACAGCGTCCCCCTCAGGTTGCAACAACGATGGCCCAAATATGTCTTGATTCCTACAGCCTTTTTAAGCAGTGTGCAGATCTTATGTGACTGTGTGCAGGGCCAGCGGCTGCTGAGCTCTGTGCTGTTTCAAAAATTTCTCTGCTCCTGTCTCTGTGGCGCCATCCCGGTTACCCAGCGCGTTCGGCTGTTAACGGCGAAAGGTTGGTGGTTCAACCCCACCAGGGATGGCCTTATCCCTGCAATACACTACACACATAAAACAGAACACTCTTAAAACAAATAGTAGACACATTTCCCGGAACGTACAGTACCTTGGTGTACAAAATTTGAAATTGGAGTGGCATCAGCAATAGAGTAGATTTCTGCTCCATACTTAGCGATCTGTGACTTTTTTACTGGCAACAACATAAATTAATCAATGGCCCTCAATGTGTTGTTCAGAAAATGGAATGATACAGAATGAGTTAAATCTTTCAATCCACTAGGCTTAGGAATTCCAGATACACTCCTCCAGTCATGTCCATGGAACACGTGCAGATGATATTGAGTTTCTAACCCATCCGTGCACATTCAACCAATCTCTGCTCACTCTACCCTTGCACATGTGGATCTCTTGAAACCACAGAAGGTCCTCATCTGCAATCTCTGAGCAGGGGAATTGTACGCATTTTCCATTGAGGATTTTTCTTTCTTTTCCTTTTAGCAGCTTGTTCTTATTGAGGTTTGTTTGACATGTAAGGATATTTTATTAATCAGCTGATTTACACTTATTCATACGGATGCAGCCTGTGATGATATGAAATGGAAAACAGAATTGGCCATTTTTTAATGGAAAAGAGGAACGATTTAATGGATTTAGATGTTTTTGCAAAACTTAACATTTGCACCATTTCCAGTGCAGCCTCCCACTACACCTACTTATCCCACATTGTGCCATCGCCAGTTCAACAATGCCACTTTGCCCTTAAAGTGTCATGAAAACACTTTGTTAGCAAAAAGCCTTTTCATACAAAGATTGTGTGTCAGATCTGACTGCTAAGACATGCCGATTTGCTCTCAAGTTTAAGAGACAAATGAAAAGAATTGATTTTACGAGTCAGCCAAATGAAACTGATGGTTTAAAATCAGTCACCCTTTACGGATGCCAAGGCATCTCTGCACTCAAGAGCGCCCCTCATGTTTTCTGTGCATACCACTACTGTTCTGCTTCATTTTGATTCACTCTCCTTGCACCAAAAGAATATGTGAGGAGAGTGTAGTGTAGGCTCCCCATCCATCTTTGCTTGGCTCTGAAATTTCGGTGACACCACAGCATGAAAAACAAACTTTATATACCGTTTTAATTTTCCAACACTTGACATGAACCAGGGCCATAAGCCCCTTAGCTTACTGCTTTCCAAAAGAGCTACTCGGCTGCACAAGCACATCTCCTGACAAGGTAATAAGAGCTCAGAGGCAGGAGGACATCATTAGGACTGTGCAGCTGCTACTGCAGCTGCACTACAGTTGCCTGCCTGCGACTGAATTTGGGAGTGTTGACTCTGTGGCACTATCAGTTAGGGTGCTGGATTCTTAACTGAAAGGTTGGTGGTTCAAGGCCACCTAAGGACATTTTTTTTTTTTTTTAAATAATCTCATGCAGAAAAACAATATTACGCCAGAGCACTCTTAAAAGAAATATCAAGAAAGCAACTTTACCGGAATGTACGATGGCTGTGGAGAGAATTGAACACTGCACGTGGCATTGCCTAGAAAGTAAATTCTCATCAATCAATCTTTTATTGGCATAGCACCATGAAGAACGCACTGATTATATTGATTTTTTGTAAATCAGCATGGTTCATTCAACCAATAGGCATTGAGATGAACGTGCACGCGAGGATCTTAAAGCCATTAGAGGGACTCATGTACAAGGCCTAGACTGCAACAGCATGGTGTCCCATCTTTGATTATGTTTATTTTATCCCTTTTCTAAGCAACATTTTCATTGGATTTTCCACGGGGACCTTTAAATCTTCAGCCTAATGCTTTCCAAGCTGAGCTACTCTGGCCCCATATTCACCATGCCTGGCAAGTCATCTCAGCTCAGAGGCACCTCCTTTGCCAAGCGAGACATGTAAAGCTAAAACTCTAACATCACATTCTCCGACTCCCCGACACCACCCAACAAATGCCATACCCAGCATTCTCTAGTCCTCCCATCCTCCAGTTCTCACCTCCAAACCCCTATCCTTGGACACCACTTGGTCCAGCATTTTTCTTCCCACCCAGCAGTCTCAGAACCCTGGCCGGCCTTCTCAAACACCCCAGCTGGTACCATCCGATAGCTGTTCATCAGAGATCTGACACTTCATCCACCAGCCTCTGAATATCCGTCATGCACACACTGACAACCCATCCAACAAACTGGCACCCCATCCACAAATCTCTGACACGCCCGTCAAGCACCCTCTGATACCCATATCCAGCAGTCTAGGACACTCATCCAGCACCAACTGAAACTCTGCCAACCACTATTATACATATCCTCAAGGATGTTTTCCTACCAATGGTAGGTGTAGAAAGAGTCACCAATTCAAAGGTATCACACAAGGATAGAAGTTCTTCAGTATGGCGCTATATGAAATTTCCTTAACCCCCATTCACTGTTGCAGTGAGAAGTGCGTGTTTCCAGGGTAAGCAGGGTCAGCCTCCTTTAGATTACATTCTCTGGCACTCTGGCCATCTCTCTGTGCAGCAGCTGGGGTTACACCGATTAAACCTTTCTTCTTAAAAAACAAAATGTTTAACAAGCTGTTGGCCCCACCTGGACTGCTGCATGGAGCTCTGGTTTCCTCACTACAAAGATCTCATCTAGGCAATCACATAGCACCCCATTTACCAGCCTCCGACACCCAATCCACAACCCCTTGATACCCTAGTAAGCACGCTCTGACACTCCAGCCCAGCATCATGGACACCATGCTCAATCCTTCTGACACCCCACCCTGCAGTCCCCTGAACCATGCCAGCATTCTCAAACACCCCAGCTTTATGCCATCTAATACCCCATCAAACAAACCAACCGTACCCGACCTCTGCCGTCAAGTCCAGCACATTTTTCCCTCCTGCTAGATTGAAAATAGTTCCTATTGAAAAGTGGCACAGACGAGATACACTCAATTGTGCTGCTCTAAGAAATTCCATTAACCCTCATTTGTGTTGCAGTGACGGCTGCAGACTTCCAGGACCAGTAGGGTTTAGCCTCCTTTAGTGTCGATTTTCTGGCACCATTAGGTTATAGTTGTCTAGCAGCAGAGGTTACGCCCAATATACCTTTATCCACAAAATACCAACCAACTGTGTAACAGAATTTCAAAGAGATAAATGTATAGGAAAATGACAATGTTTGCCAACCGATAGTTGCTGAATTTGCTATGCATTTGCTAATGCTACAGAAATGGCATTCCACTTATCCTCTTGGCATCCTCCTCCCACTGAGCCACGGCATGCAACTGCTTTCCTGCACCTCGCACTGTAGAAGCAATGAATGCCATGAAAAACACGACTCTGAATTCGCTGCAATATGAAGTAATATACTTTAGCCACAGCGTCCCCCTCAGGTTGCAACAGCGGTGCCCAAATATGTCTTGATTCACTAAGCCTTTTTAAGCAGTGTGCAGATCTTATTGTGACTGTGTGCAGGCCAGCCGCTGCTGGGACTCTGATAACATTTCAAAAATTTCTTTACTACTGTCTCTGTGCGTGTAAGCGGTTAGCGCTTCGGGCTGTTAACCGAAAGGTTGGTGGTTCAAGCCCACCCAGGGACGGCTTTTATCCCCTGCAATACACTACACACATAAAACAGAACACTCTTAAAACAAATAGCAAGTAGACACATTTCCCGGAACGTACAGTACCTTGGTGTACAAAGAATTTGAAAGTGGAGGTGGCATCAGCAATAGAGTAGATTTCTGCTCCATACTGTGATCTGTGACTTTTTTACTGGCAACAACATAAATTAATCAATTGGCCCTCAATGTGTTGTTCAGAAAATGGAATGATACAGAATGATTAAATCTTTCAATCCACTAGGCTTAGAATTCAACAGATACACTCCTCAGTCATGTCCATGGAACACGTGCAGATGATATTGAGTTTTCTAACTCATCCGTGCACATTCAACCAATCTCTGCTCACTCTACCTTGCACATGTGGATCTCTTGAAACCACAGAAGGTCCTCATCTGCAATCCCTGAAGCAGGGAATTGTACTTCACATTTTCCATTGAGGATTTTCTCTTTCTTTTCCTTTTAGCAGCTGTTCTTATTGAGTTTGTTTGACATGTAAGGATATTTTATTAATCAGCTGATTACACATTATTCATACTGGATGCAGCCTGTGATGTTATATGAAAATGGAAACAGAATTAGCCATTTTTAATGGAAAAGAGGAACGATTTAATGGTTAGATGTTTTGCAAAACTCAACATTTTGCACCATTTCCAGTGCAGCCTCCCCTTCGCACCCTACTTATCCCCACATTGTGCACGTTTCCAGTTCAACAATGCCACTTTGCCTAAAGTGTCATGAAAACCCTTTCTTAGCACCAGCCTTTTTCTACAAAAGATTGTGTGTCAGATCTGACTGCTAAAAATACGATTTGCTCTCAAGTTTAAGAGACAAATGAAAAGAATTGATTTCTGAGTCAGCCAAATGAAACTGATGGTTTAAAATCAGTCACCCTTTACGGATGCCAAGGCATCTCTGCACTCAAGAGCGCCCCTCATGTTTTCTGTGCATACCACTACTGTTCTGCTTCATTTTGATTCACTCTCCTTGCACCAAAAGAATATGTGAGGAGAGTGTAGTGTAGGCTCCCCATCCATCTTTGCTTGGCTCTGAAATTTCGGTGACACCACAGCATGAAAAACAAACTTTATATACCGTTTTAATTTTCCAACACTTGACATGAACCAGGGCCCTTAAGCCCTTTAGCTTACTGCTTTCCAAAAGAGCTACTCGGCTGCACAAACACATCTCCTGACAAGGTAATAAGAGCTCAGAGGCAGGAGAGACATCACTTAGGACTGTGCAGCTGCTACTGCAGCTGCACTACAGTTGCCTGCCTGCGACTGAATTTGGGAGTGTTGACTCTGTGGCACTATCAGTTAGGGTGCTGGATTCTTAACTGAAAGGTTGGTGGTTCAAGGCCACCTAAGGACATTTTTTTTTTTTTTTTAAATAATCTCATGCAGAAAAACAATATTACGCCAGAGCACTCTTAAAAGAAATATCAAGAAAGCAACTTTACCGGAATGAACGATGGCTGTGGAGAGAATTGAACACTGCACGTGGCATTGCCTAGAAAGTAAATTTCTCATCAATCAACTTTTTATTGGCATTCGCCCATGAAGAACGCACTGATTATATTGATTTTTTGTAAATCAGCATGGTTCATTCAACCAATAGGCATTGAGATGAACGTGCACATGAGGATCTTTAAAGCCATTAAGGGACTCATGTACAAGGCCTGAAACATGGCATGGTGTCCCATCTTTGATTATGTTTATTTTTATCCCTTTTCTAAGCAACATTTTCTATTGGATTTTTCCACCGGGGACCTTTAAATCTTCAGCCTAATGCTTTCCAAGCTGAGCTACTCTGGCCCCATATTCACCATGCCTGGCAGAGTCATCTCAGCTCAGAGGCACACTCCTTTGCCAAACGAACATGTAAGCTAAAACTCTAACATCACATTCTCCGACTCCCCTGACACCACCCAACAAATGCCATGCCCAGCATTCTCTAGCTCCCCTCCCATCCTCCAGTTCTCACACTCCAAACCCCTATCCTTGGACACCATGGTCCAGCATTTTTTTTCTTCCCACCCAGCAGTCTCGGAACCCTGGCGGCCTTCTCAAACACCCCAGCTTGGTACCATCCGATAGCTGTTCATCAGAGATCTGACACTTCATCCACCAGCCTCTGAATATCCATCATGCACACACTGACAACCCATCCAACAAACTGGCACCCCATCCACAAATCTCTGACACGCCCGTCAAGCACCCTCTGATACCCTATCCAGCAGTCTAGGACACTCATCCAGCACCAACTGAAACTCTGTCCAACCCACTATGACATATCCTCAAGGATGTTTTCCTACCAATGGTAGGTGTAGAAAGAGTCACCAATTCAAAGGTATCACACAAGGATAGAAGTTCTTCAGTATGGCGCTATATGAAATTTCCTTAACCTCCATTCACTGTTGCAGTGAGAAGTGCGTGTTTCCAGGGTAAGCAGGGTCAGCCTCCTTTAGATTACATTCTCTGGCACTCTGGCCATCTCTCTGTGCAGCAGCTATGGTTACACCGATTAAACCTTTCTTCTTAAAAAACAAAATGTTTAACAAGCTGTTGGCCCCACCTGGACTGCTGCATGGAGCTCTGGTTTCCTCACTACAAAGAACTCATCTAGGCAATCACCCAGCACCCCATTTACCAGCCTCCGACACCCCAATCCACAACCCCTTGATACCCTATCAAGCACGCTCTGACACTCCAGCCCAGCATCATGGACACCATGCTCCTCAACCTTCTGACACCCCAACCTGCAGTCCCTGAACCATTGCCAGCATTCTCAAACACCCCAGCTTTTATGCCATCTAATACCCCATCACAAACCATGTCACGACGCCTCTCTGTCGTCATCCAGCACATTTTTCCACCTCTGCTAGATTGGAAAATAGTCTCCCATTGGAAAGTGCCACAGACGAGATACACTTTCAATTGTGCTGCTCTAAGAAATTCCGTTAACCCTCATTTTGTGTTGCAGTGACGGCTGCAGACTTCCAGGACCGGTAGGTTTAGCCTCCTTTAGTGTCGATTTTCTGGCACCATTCGGTTATAGTTGTCTAGCAGCAGAGGTTACGCCCAATATACCTTTATCCAAAAAATACCAACCAACTGTGTAACAGAATTTCAAAGAGATAAATGTATAGGAAAATGACAATGTTTGTAACCACGATAGTTGCTGAATTTGCTATGCATTTGCTAATGCTACAGAAATGGCATTCCACTTATCCTCTTGATACCTCCTCCCACCGAGCACAGCATACAACTGCTTTCCTGCACCTCACTGTAGAAGCAATGAATGCCATAAAACACGACTCTGAATTCGCTGCATTATGAAGTAATATACTTAGCCACAGCGCCCCTCAGGTTGCAAATGAGCGTGCCCAAATACGCCTTGATTCACTAAGCCTTTTAAGCAGTGTGCAGATCTTATTGTGACTGTGTGCAGGGCCAGCCGCTGCTGGGCTACGGTAACATTTTCAAAAATTTCTCTGCTGCTGTCTCTGTGGCGCAATCGGTTAGCGCGTTCATAGAAACATAGAAACATAGAATTTGACGGCAGATAAGGGCCGCTTGGCCCACCCAGTCTGCCCATTTCCCTACCTACTGGATAAGCTGCAGATTCTAGTTAACCAGCAGCCTACTTCTTTCTACCCCCACCCCCCCCAGAATTGCCTTATGACTGTCCCATGCATGCTTGAATTCCACCACTGATTTTGACTTCCACAACCTTCCTCCGGAAGGCCATTCCATGCATCCACAACCTCTATGAAAAAATTCTTTAAATTACCTCTGAGCTGCCCCCTCTATCTTCAAATTGTGCCTCTTGTTCTTGCACCTCTTTTTTTTGAAAGATGCTACCTCTTGGACTTTGTTGATTCCCTTGAGGTACTTGAAAGTTTCTATCATGTCCCCCTCTCCCTCCTTTCCTCGAGGCTATACATATTAAGCTCCTTAAGTCTCTCTTCATATGTCCTCCGGTGCAGACCCTGCACCATTTTAGTTGCCCTCCTCTGGACAGCTTCCATCCTGTCTATGTCTTTGCGGAGATTGGGTCTCCAGCACACGGGGTGTTTATTAATCCCCAATAACCGCGCACCCTGTTGTGGGTTATTACACTAATAACATGGTCTAAATTAGTCATCAAATAAGTCAAGAATACTGCTCTTACATGCAAAAAACATATGACCCTTATTATGTGTCCTTCCAGCAAATTAGGACGTTGGGCCACAAATCATTCTGTGTTCTGCCACTGGAAAACATAGTGCCACTAAAAACATATTGAAAAATAAGTACTTTACTGACAAATCATGAGATAATGACAAATTTACAGCCATTTTCCTCTATCCACCGTGATGCCACACAAACAAAATTCTGCCCATCTCAAAACAGTACTGCACTGGAATACAATTCAGTTCCAGTACATGTGCATTAATTCTCAAGCCACTTTACATTTCATTTTCTGGCCACACAAGTCAACAAGAAATGAAAACTGTTTTGATCATCATACTAATAAGTTACACAGCGCTTTTATATTACTTGTACCTTTACTACTATGAGTCATCATGCGCTGGGTTGCAGGGTTACAGAATGGAATGTGACCAGCGCGGACCTCTCCTGTGGCACTTATTTGGACCTCTTGGGTTCCTGCAAATGGAACATTCTGTGGGGCACAGCTAAAAACATTACGACTCCAGAAGAACAAAAATGCACTGCACCACACAGGGCTCCCGAAATCAACCACAGGACACTTGAGGGGTCTCTCTCTCGTTACCCGTGTCACTTTCCGACTGATTTCTGGTGTGCAACTCTGTTACTGCTCCTGCTGTGTACCTTTGCCTTAACTTCATTATGTACTGTGGCTCTTCTTACGACACATGGATCAAGTTCTGAGGGTGAGCGCAAGCTACTTCTGCATGCAACATGTTTGCGATGCACTTGACTCGATTGCCGACCACGTGCTTCTATCATAACGTTTTCATTTCTGTTTCATGCTACGGATTATTTTCAACTTTGTATGCTGCACTTTGATTGTGGCTACTGACTGTGTCCACCTTTTACGAGAACTTACAGTGTCCATGGGGTGAGTGGGTGGGTAGATTCTCCTGGTAATATTTTGACAAATATGGCTGCTTGATATTTGGTTTCCACACAGCACCAATGAGTGCTGCCCACCACTCAGCAGACACTGCGACGCACCACATCATCAACTTGCTAAAGAAATATTGTGAATTAATCAAGGATCATATGGTGCAGAATACCCAATCAGTTGCCATACATATAGATGCCCATATTACAAGGGACCCTTTTAGTATAACCAGTGACACACCAGTTACCAAACCACCTCTTAAATCTGCACAGTCTCTGGTCTCTGATTGTTACTGTAGTGGTCAGACGTTACTGAATTTGTGGTACCATTTATAATGGACTGTATATTGGGTGAGCACTAGGATAGCTCAGAATACAAACAGGAGTCACTGGCATCATGGGATATACCCCTGCCACTGCACTAACGAACCCATGTGCCACACTGAGTTTCTCTCCTTTGTCATTCTCAACTCCTGTCCAGTTCTAATCTGCACTCTGATCCCATGACCTGCTTCTTACCCCATTCCCCAGTCCTGCAGGGTCCTGGTGTAGGATCTGCAGCAAATACGAAGAACCAATATTTTCGTTCGGCTGTTAACAAAAGGATGGTGGTTCAAACCCACCCAGGGATGGGCTTTATCCCCTGCAATACTACACATAAACAGAACACTCTTAAAACAAATAGCAAGTAGACACATTTCCGGAAGGTACAGTACCTTGGTGTACAAAGAATTTGAAAGTGGAGGTGGCATCAGCAATAGAGTAGATTTCTGCTCCATACTGTGATCTGTGACTTTTTTACTGGCAACAACATAAATTAATCAATTGGCCCACAATGTGTTGTTCAGAAAATGGAATGATACAGAATGATTAAATCTTTCAATCCACTAGGCTTAGAATTCAACAGATACACTCCTCAGTCATGTCCATGGAACACGTGCAGATGATATTGAGTTTTCTAACTCATCCGTGCACATTCAACCAATCTCTGCTCACTCTACCTTGCACATGTGGATCTCTTTGAAACCACAGAAGGTCCTCATCTGCAATCTCTGAAGCAGGGAATTATACGCATTTTCCATTGAGGATTTTTCTTTTCTTTTCCTTTAGCAGCTGTTCTTATTGAGTTTGTTTGACATGTAAGGATATTTTATTAATCAGCTGATTTACACATTATTCATCGGATGCAGCCTGTGATGTTATATGAAAATGGAAAACAGAATTGTGTTTTTAATGGAAAGAGGAACGATTTAATGGATTTAGATGTTTTTGCAAAACTCAACATTTGCACCATTTCAGTGCAGCCTCCCACTCGCACCTCTTATCCCCACATTGTGCATTTTCAGTTCAACAATGCCACTTTGCCCTAAAGTGTCGCGAAAACCCTTTCTTAGCACCAGCCTTTTCTACAAAAGATTGTGTGTCAGATCTGACTGCTAAGACATGCCGATTTGCTCTCAAGTTTAAGAGACAAATGAAAAGAATCGATTTTACGAGTCAGCCAAATGAAACTGATGGTTTAAAATCAGTCACCCTTTACGGATGCCAAGGCATCTCTGCACTCAAGAGCCCTCATGTTTTCTGTGCATACCACTACTGTTCTGCTTCATTTTGATTCACTCTCCTTGCACCAAAAGAATATGTGAGGAGAGTGTAGTGTAGGCTCCCCATCCATCTTTGCTTGGCTCTGAAATTTCGGTGACACCACAGCATGAAAAACAAACTTTATATACCGTTTTAATTTTCCAACACTTGACATGAACCAGGGCCCTTAAGCCCTTTAGCTTACTGCTTTCCAAAAGAGCTACTCGGCTGCACAAGCACATCTCCTGACAAGGTAATAAGAGCTCAGAGGCAGGAGGACATCATTAGGACTGTGCAGCTGCTACTGCAACTGCACTACAGTTGCCTGCCTGCGACTGAATTTGGGAGTGTTGACTCTGTGGCACTATCAGTTAGGGTGCTGGATTCTTAACTGAAAGGTTGGTGGTTCAAGGCCACCTAAGGACATTTTTTTTTTTTTTTTAAATAATCTCATGCAGAAAAACAATATTACGCCAGAGCACTCTTAAAAGAAATATCAAGAAAGCAACTTTACCGGAATGTACGATGGCTGTGGAGAGAATTGAACATCGCATTGCCTCTAGAAAGTAAATTCTCATCAATCAACTTTTTTATTGGCATTCGCCCATGAAAAACGACTGATTATATTGATTTTTGTAAATCAGCATGGTTCATTCAACCAATAGGCATTGAGATGAACGTGCACATGAGATCTTTAAAGCCATTAGGGACTCATGTACAAGGCCTGAAACATGGCATGGTGTCCCATCTTTGATTATGTTTATTTTATCCCTTTCTAAGCAACATTTTCTATTGGATTTTCCACACGGGACCTTTAAGTCTTCAGCCTAATGCTTGCAAGCTGAGCTACTCTGGCCCCATATTCACCATGCCTGGCAGAGTCATCTCAGCTCAGAGGCACACTACTTTGCCAAGCAGACATGTAAAGCTAAAACTCTAACATCACATTCTCCGACTCCCCGACACCACCCAACAAATGCCATGCCCAGCATTCTCTAGCTCCCTCCCATCCTCCAGTTCTCACACCCAAACCCCTATCCTTGGACACCATGGTCCAGCACTTTTTTCTTCCCACCCAGCAGTCTCGGGAACCCTGGCCGCCTTCTCAAACACCCCAGCTTGAAGTACCATCCGATGGCTGTTCATCAGAGATCTGACACTTCATCCACCAGCCTCTGAATATCCGTCATGCACACACTGACAACCCATCCAACAAACTGGCACCCCATCCACAAATCTCTGGCCGCCATGCTACACCCTCTGATACCCTATCCAGCAGTCCAGGACACTCATCCAGCACCAACTGAAACTCTGTCCAACCCACTATGACATATCCTCAAGGATGTTTTCACACCAATGGTAGGTGTAGAAAAAGTCACCAATTCAAGGGTATCACACAGGATAGAAGTTCTTCAGTATGGCGCTAATGAAATTTCCTTAACCCCATTCACTGTTGCAGTGAAAGTGCGTGTTTCCAGGGTAAGCAGGGTCAGCCTCCTTTAGATTACATTCTCTGGCACTCTGGCCATCTCTCTCTGTGCAGCTGAGGGTTACACCCTTTAAACCCTTTTAAAAAAACAAAATGTTTAACAAGCTGTTGGCCCCACCTGGACTGCTGCCATGCAGCTCTGGTTTCCTCACTACAGAGAACTCATCTAGGCAATCACCCAGCACCCTATTTACCAGCCTCCCACACCCCAATCCACAACCCTTGATACACTATTAAGCACGCCTGACACTCCAGCCCAGCATCATGGACACCATGCTTCTCAGCCTTCTGACACACCACTGCAGTCCCTGAACCATTGCCAGCATTCTCAAACACCCCAGCTTTATGCCATCTAATACCCCATCACAAAACCATATCGTCGCCCTCTGTAGTCTTCCAGCACATTTTTCGCCTCTGCTAGATTGGAAAATAGTCTCCCATTGGAAAGTGCCACAGACGAGATACACTTTCAATTATGCTTGCTCTAGAAATTCCGTTAACCCTCATTTTGCCTTTGCAGTGACGGCTGCAGAACTTCCAGGACCGGTGAGTTTTAGCCTCCTTTAGTGTCGATTTTCTGGCACCATTAGGTTATAGTTGTCTAGCAGAGGTTCGCCAATATACCTTTATCCAAAAATACCAACCAACTGTGTAACAGAATTTCAAAGAGATAAATGTATGGGAAAATGACAATGTTTGTAACCACGATAGTTGCTGAATTTGCTATGCATTTGCTAATGCTACAGAAATGGCATTCCACTTATCCTCTTGGCATCCTCCTCCTCCCACTGAGCCACGGCATACAACTGCTTTCCTGCACCTCACTGTAGAAGCAATGAATGCCATGAAAAACCCGACTCTGAATTCGCTGCGATATGATGTAATGTACTTTAGCCACAGCGTCCCCCTCAGGTTGCAACCGCGGTGCCCAAATACGTCTTGATTCACTAAGCCTTTTTAAGCAGTGTGCAGATCTCATTGTGACTGTGTGCAGGGCCAGCCGCTGCTGGGCTCACGGTAATTAAAAATTTCTGCTAATGTTCTCTGTAGCGCAATCGGTTAGTGCGCTCAAGTTGTTTAACCGAAGAAGTTGGTGGTTCAAGCCCACCGAGGACTCAAGCTTTATCCCCTGCAACACACACACATAAAACAGAACACTCTTTAAACAAATACAGCAAGTACACATTTCCGGAACGTACAGTACAATGTGTGTACAAAGAATTTGAAACTGGAGCTGGCATCAGCAATAGTAGGAATTCTGCTCCATACTGTGATCTGTGACTTTTACTGGCAACAACATAAATTAATCAATTGGCCCTCAATGTGTTGTTCAGAAAATGGAATGATACAGAATGATTAAATCTTCAATCCACACAGGCTTAGGAATCAACAGATACCTCCTCAGTCATGTCCATGGAACACGTGCAGATGATGCTATTGAGTTTCTAACTCATCCGTGCACATTCAACCAATCTCTGCTCATCTACCTTGCACATGTGATCTCTTGAAACCACAGAAGGTCCTCATCTGCAATCTCTGAAGCAGGGAATTGTACCGCATTTTCCATTGAGGATTTTCTCTTTCTTTCCTTTAGCAGCTGTTCTTATTGAGTTTGTTTGACATGTAAGGATATTTTATTAATCAGCTGATTTACACATTATTCATACGGATACAGCCTGTGATGTTATATGAAAATGGAAAACAGAATTGGCCATTTTTTAATGGAAAAGAGGGAATGATTTAATGGATTTAGATGTTTTTGCAAAACTCAACATTTGCACCATTTCCAGTGCAGCCTCCCACACGCACCTATAACCCCACACTGTGCACGTTTGCCAGTTCAACAATGCCACTTTGCCCTAAGTGTCATGAGAAACCCTTTCTGACTACCAGCCTTTTCTACAAAAGATTGTGTGTCAGACCTGACTGCTAAGACAGCGATTTGCTCTCAAGTTTAAGAGACAAATGAAAAGAATCGAGATTTACGTAGTCAGCCAAATGAAACTGATGGTTTTAAAATCAGTCACCCTTCACGGATGCCAAGCATCTCTGCACTCAGAGCGCCCCCTCATGTTTTCATGCACACCACTACTGTTCTGCTTCATTTTGATTCACTCTCCTTGCACCAAAAGAATATGTGAGGAGAGTGTAACGGCAAACTCCCATCCATCTTTGCTTGGCTCCTGAAATTTCGGTGACACCACAGCATGAAAAAAAACCTTTATATCCTGCTTTAATTCTCCAACACTTGACATGAACCAGGGCCATAAGCCCTTTAGCCTACTGCTTTCCAAAAGAGCTACTCTGCTGCACAAGCACATCTCCTGACAAGGTAATAAGAGCTCAGAGGCAGGAGGACATCTATTAGGACTGTGGCAGCTGCTACTGCAGCTGCACTACAATTGCCTCCCTGTGACTGACTTTTGGGAGTGCTGTCTCTGTGACACTATCAGTTAGGCACTGGATTCTTCAACTGAAAGGTTGGTGGTTCAAGAACACTAAGGAAATTTTTTTTTTTAAATAATCTCATGCAGAAAAACAATATTACATAGAGCACTCTTAAAAAGAAATAGCAGAAAGCAACTTTACCGAATGTAAGATGGCTGGAGAGAATTGAACACTGCATCGGCTATTGCCTAGAAAGTAAATTTCATCAATCAACTTTTTATTGGCATTCGCCCATGAAGAACGACTGATTATATTGATTTTTTGTAAATCAGCATGGTTCATTCAACCAATAGGCATTGAGATGAACGCACATGAGGATCTTAAAGCCATTAAGGGACTCATGTACAAGGCCTGAAAACATGGCATGGTGTCCCATCTTTGATTATGTTTATTTTATCCCTTTTCTAAGCAACATTTTCTATTGGATTTTTCAACGGGACCTTTAAATCTTCAGCCTAATGCTTTTCCAAGCTGAGCTACTCTGGCCCATATTCACCATGCCTGGCAGAGACATCTCAGCTCAGAGGCACACCTTTGCCAAACGAACATGTACAGCTAAAACTCAACATCACATTCTCCGACTCCCCGACACCACTCCAACAAATGCCATGCCAGCATTCCTCTAGCTCCCTCCCATCGTCCAAGTTCTCACACCCAAACCCCTATCCCTTGGACACCATGGTCCAGCATTTTTTTTCTTCCACACCCAGCAGTCTCGAACCCTGGCCGCCTTCTCAAACACCCCAGCTTGGTACCATCCGATAGCTGTTCATCAGAGATCTGACACTTCATCCACCAGCCTCTGAATATCCACAAATGCACACTGACAACCCATCCAACAAACTGGCACCCCATCCACAAATCTCTGACACGCCCGTCAAGCACCTCTGATACCCTATCAGCAGTCTAGGACACTCATCCAGCACCAACTGAAACTCTGTCCAACCCATCATGACATATCCTCAAGGATGTTTTCCTACCAATGGTAGGTGTAGAAAGAGTCACCAATTCAAAGGCATCACAAGGATAGAAGTTCTTCAGTATGGCACTATATGAAATTTCCTTAACCCCATTCACTGTTGCTGTGAGAAGTGCGTGTTTCCAGGGCAAGCAGGGTCAGCCTACTTTAGATTACATTCTCTGGCACTCTGGCCATCTCTCTGTGCAGCAGCTGGGTTACACCCTTTAAAGCCTGTAGCAAAACAAAATGTTTAATAAAGCTGTTGGCCCACTGGACAGCTGCATGCAGCTCTGGTTTCCTCACTACAAAGAACTCATCTAGGCAATCACCCAGCACCCCATTTACCAGCCTCCCACACCCCAATCCACAACCCCTTGATAACCTATTAAGCACGCTCTGACACTCCAGCCCAGCATCATGGACACCATGCTTCCCAACCTTCTGACACCCCAACCCTGCAGTCCCTGAACCATTGCCAGCATTCTCAAACACCCCAACTTTATGCCATCTAATACCCCATCACAAACCATGTCGACGCCTCTGTCGTCATCCAGCACATTTTTTCCGCCTCTGCATAGATTGGAAAATAGTCTCCCATTGAAAGTGCCACAGACGAGATACACTTTCAATTATGCTGCTCTAAGAAATTCCATTAACCCTCATTTTACCTTGCAGTGACGAATGCAGACTTCCAGGACCGGTAGGTTTAGCCTCCTTATTAGTCGTGATTCTTCTGGCACCATTCAAGCTAGATAGGTGTCTAGCAAAGCAGAGGTTGACGCCTCAATATACCTTTATCCACAAAAAATACCAACCAACTGTGTGTAACAGAATTTCAAAGAGATAAATGTATAGAAAATGACAATGTTTGTAAACACGATAGTTGCTGAATTTGCTATGCATTTGCTAATGCTACAGAAATGGCATTCCACTTATCCTCTTGGCATCCTCCTCCTCCCACTGAGCCACGGCAACACAGACCGCTTTCCTGCACCTCACTGTAGAAGCAATGAATGCCATGAAAAACTACTATTCTGAATTCTGCCATGTTATGATGTTTACTCTTAGCCACAGCGCCCCCTCAGGTTGCAACCATGGGTGCCCAACACGTCTTGATTCACTAAGCCTTTTTAACACAAGTGCAGATCTCATTGTGACTGTGTGCAGGGCCAGCCGCTGCATACTGATAACATTTTCAAAAATTTCTCTGTTACTGTCTCTGTGGCGCAATCGGTTAGCAGCATGCGTTGTTAATTGAAAGGTTGGTGGTTAAGCCCACCCAGGGATGCTTTTATCCCCGCAATACACCACACACATAAAACAGAAACACTCTTAAAACAAATAGCAAGTAGACACATTTCCGGAACGACAGTACCTTGGTGTACAAAAGAATTTGAAAGTGGAGGTGGCATCAGCAATAGAGTAGATTTCTGCTCCACTCTGATCTGTGACTTTTAGCTAGCAAAAACATAAATTAAGCAATTGGCTCTCAATGTGTTGTTTAGAAAATGGAATGATACCAGAATGATTAAATCTTTTCAATCCACTAGGCTTAGAATTCAACAGATACACTCCTCAGTCATGTCCGTGGAACACGGTAGATGATATTGAGTTTTCTAACTCATCTCGTGCACATTCAACCAATCTCTGCTCACTTACCTTGCACATGGGATCTCTCAAAACCACAGAAGGTCCCTCATCTGCAATCTCTGAAGCAGGGAATTGTACCGCATTTTCCATTGAGGGATTTTTCTCTTTCTTTTCCTTTTAGCAGCTGTTCTTATTGAGTTTGTTTGACATGTAAGGATATTTTATTAATCAGCTGATTTACACATTATTCATACGGATACAGCCTGTGATGTTATATGAAAATGGAAAACAGAATTGGCCATTTTTTAATGGAAAAGAGGGAATGATTTAATGGATTTAGATGTTTTTGCAAAGCTCAACATTTTGCACCATTTCCAGTGCAGCCTCCCACTTCGCACCTACTTAACCCCACATTGTGCACGTTTTCAGTTCAACAATGACACTTTGCCCTAAAGTGTCATGAAAACCCTTTCTTAGCACCAGCCTTTTCTACAAAAGATTGTGTGTCAGATCTGACTGCTAAGACATGCCGATTTGCTCTCAAGTTTAAGAGACAAATGAAAAGAATCGATTTTACGAGTCAGCCAAATGAAACTGATGGTTTAAAATCAGTCACCCTTTACGGATGCCAAGGCATCTCTGCACTCAAGAGCGCCCCCTCATGTTTTCTGCACATACCACTACTGTTCTGCTTCATTTTGATTCACTCTCCTTGCACCAAAAGAATATGTGAGGTGAGTGTAGTGTAGGCTCCCCATCCATCTTTGCTTGGCTCTGAAATTTCGGTGACACCACAGCATGAAAAACAAACTTTATATCCCGTTTTAATTCTCCAACACTTGACATGAACCAGGGCCCTTAAGCCCTTTAGCTTACTGCTTTCCAAAAGAGCTACTCTGCTGCACAAGCACATCTCCTGACAAGGTAATAAGAGCTCAGAGGCAGGAGGACATCATTAGGACTGTGCAGCTGCTACTGCAGCTGCACTACAGTTGCCTCCCCTACGACTGAATTTGGGAGTGTTGTCTCGTGGTACTATCAGTTAGGGCACTGGATTCTTAACTGAAAGGTTGGTGGTTCAAGGCCATAAGGACATTTTTTTTTTTTTAAATAATTTCATGCAGAAAAAACAATATTATGCCAGAGCACTCTTAAAAGAAATGGCAAGAAAGCAACTTCACCGAATGTACGATGGCTGTGGAAGAGAATTGAACACTGCACGTGGCTATGCCTAGAAAGTAAATTCTCATCAATCAACTTTTATTGGCATTACGCCCATGAAAAACGCACTGATTATATTGATTTTTTGTAAATCAGCATGGTTCATTCAACTAATAGGCATTGAGATGAATCTGTGGCACATGAGGATCTTTAAAGCCATTAAGGGACTCATGTACAAGGTTCGAAACATGGCATGGTGTCCCATCTTTGATTATGTTTATTTTATCCCTTTTCTAAGCAAACATTTTCTATTGGTTTTTCAACCGGGACCTTTAAATCTTCAGCTCACTGCTTTCCAAGCTGAGCTACTCTTGGCCCCATATTCACCATGCCCTGGCAGAGTCATCTCAGCTCAGAGGCACACCCTTTGCCAAATGAACATGTAGCTAAAACTCTAATCATCACATTCTCCGACTCCCCGACACCACCCCAACAAATGCCATGCCCAGCATTCTCTAGCTCCCTCCATCGTCCAGTTCTCACACTCCAAACCCCTATCCTTGGACACCATGGTCCAGCATTTTTTCTTCCCACCCAGCAGTCTCTGGAACCCTGGCGGCATTCTGAAACACCCCAGCTTGGTACCATCCGATAGCTGTTCATCAGAGATCTGACACTTCATCCACCAGCCTCTGAATATCCGTCCATGCACACACTGACAACCCATCCAACAAACTGGCACCCCATCCACAAATCTCTGACACGCCCGTCAAGCACCCTCTGATACCCTATCCAGCAGTCTAGGACACTCATCCAGCACCAACTGAAACTCTGTCCAACCCACTATGACATATCCTCAGGATGTTTTCCTACCAATGGTAGGTGTAAAAGATCACCAATTCAAAGGCATCACACAAGGATAGAAATTCTTCAGTATGGCGCTATATGAAATTCCTTAACCCCATTCACTGTTGCAGTGAAAGTGCATTTCAAGGGCAGCAGGGTCCCAGCCTGCTAGATTACATTCTCTGGCACTACTGGCCATCTCTCTGTGCAGCAGCTGGGGTTACACCCTTAAACCTTTCTTCTTAAAAAAACAAAATGTTTAACAAGCTGTTGGCCCCACCTGGACTGCTGCATGCAGCTCTGGTTCCTCACTACAGAGAAACTCATCTAGGCAATCACCCAGCACCCCATTTGGCCAGCCTCCGACACCCCAATCCACAACCCTTGATACACTATTACACGCTTGACACTCCAGCCCAGCATCATGGACACCATGCTTCTCAGCCTTCTGACACCCCACCTGCAGTCCCACAGACCATTGCCAGCATTCTCAAAACACCCCAGCTTTATGCCATCTATTTATCACAAACCATGTGTAGCCCTCATCGTCTTCCAGCACATTTTCCGCCTCTGCTAGATTGGAAAATAGTCTCCCATTGGAAAGTGCCACAGACGAGATACACCTCAATTATTATGCTAGAAATTCCGTTAACCCTCATTTTCCATTTTGCAGTGACGGCTGCAGACTTCCAGGACCGGTAGGTTTAGCCTCCTTTAGTGTCGATTTTCTGGCACCATTCGTTATAGTGGGTCCAGTAGAGTTACGCCCAATATACCTTTATCCACAAAAATACCAACCAACTGTGTAACAGAATTTCAAAGAGATAAATGTATAGAAAATGACAATGTTTGTAACCCCATTAGTTGCTGAATTTGCTATGCGTTGCTAATGCTACAAATGGCATTCACTTATCCTCTTGGCATCCTCCTCCTCCCATGAACCCGCGACGCCTAACTGCTTTCCTGCACCTCACTCGTAGAAGCAATGAATGCCATGAAAACAAACACACTTGAATCCAAGTATATGATGTAATGTACTTTAGCCACAGCGCCCCCAGGTTGCAACGCTGTGCCCAACACGTCTTGATTCACTAAGCCTTTTACAGCAGTGCAGATCTCATTGTGACGGTGCAGGCCAGCCGCTGTTGGCCATGTAACATTTTCAAAAATTCTCTGCTACTGTCTCTGGCAAGCAATCGGTTAGTGCGTTCGGCTGTTTACCGAAAGGTTGGTGGTTCAAGCCCACCAAGGGACAGCTTTTATCCCCTGCAATACCTACACACATAAAACAGAACACTCTTAAAACAAACGCAAAGAAAACACATTTCCCGAACGTACAGTACATCGGTGTACAAAGAATTTGAAACTGGAGCTGGCATCAGCAATAGAGTAGATTTCTGCTCCATACTGTGATCTGTGACTTTTTTACTGGCAACAACATAAATTAATCAATTGGCCCTCAATGTGTTGTTCAGAAAATGGAATGATACAGAATGATTAAATCTTTCAATCCACTAGGCTTAGAATTCAACAGATACACTCCTCAGTCATGTCCATGGAACACGTGCAGATGTTATTGAGTTTTCTAACTCATCCGTGCACATTCAACCAATCTCTGCTCACTCTACCTTGCACATGTGGATCTCTTGAAACCACAGAAGGTCCTCTCTGCAATCTCTGGAAGCTTAGGGTGTACCGCATTTTCCATTGAGGGATTTTTTCTTTCTTTTCCTTTAGCAGCTATGTCTTATTGAGTTTGTTTGACATGTAAGATATTTTATTAATCAGCTGATTTACATTATTCATACGGATACAGCCTGTGATGTTATATGAAAATGGAAAACAGAATTGGCCATTTTTAATGGAAAAGAGGAATGATTTAATGGTTTAGATGTTTTAGCAAAACTCAACATTTTGCACCATTTCCAGTGCAGCCTCCACTTCACCTACTTAACCCCACATTGTGCAGTTTTCAGTTCAACAATGCCACTTGCCTAAAGTGTCATGAAAACCCTTTCTTAGCACCAGCCCACTACTACAAAGATTAGTGTGTCAGACCTGACTACTAAGACATGCGATTTGCTCTCAAGTTTAAGAGACAAATGAAAAGAATCGATTTCTGAATCAGCCAAATGAAACTGATGGTTTAAAATCAGTCACCCTTCACGGATGCCAGAGGCATCTCTGCACTCAAGAGCCCCTCATGTTTTCTGCGATACTAATTACCGGGTTCTGTTTCATTTTGATTCACTCTCCTTGCACCAAAAAAGAATATGAGGAGAGTGTAGTGGTGGCTCCCCCATCCATCTTTGCTTATCTCTGAAATTTCGGTGACACCACAGCATGAAAAACAAACTTTATATCCGTTTTAATTCTCCAACACGTTGAACCAGGCCCTTAAGCCCTTTGCCTATGCTTTCCAAAAGAGCTACTCTGCTGCACAAGCACATCTCCTGACAAGGTAATAAGAGCTCCAGAGGCAGGAGGACATCATTAGGACTGTGCAGCTGCTGCAGCTGCACTGATGCTACTCCCTGTGACTGACTTTGGGGTGCTGTCTTGTGGCACTATCAGTTAGGGAACTAGTTCTTAACTAGAAAGGTTGGTGGTTCAAAGGCCACCTAAGGACGTTTTTTTTTTAAATAATCTCATGCAGATAAACAATATACATGAAACACTCTTAAAAGAAATGGCAAGAAAGCAACTTTACAGAATATACGATGATGGCTGGAAGAATTGAACACTGCATGGGCATTGCTTAGAAAGATTCTCATCAATCAACTTTTTATTGGCATTCGCCCATGAAGAACGCACTGATTATATTGATTTTTGTAAATCAGCATGGTTCATTCAACCAATAGGCATTGAGAGCAACCACATGAGGATCTTCAAAGCCATTAGGGACTCACGTACAAGACCTGAAACATGGCATGGTGTCCCATCTTTGATTATGTTTATTTTTATCCCTTTTCTAAACAACATATTCATTTTCAACCAGGGACCTTTAATCTTCAGCCTAATGCTTTCAAGCTGAGCTACTCTGGCCCCATATTCACTGCCCGGCATATCTCAGCTCAGAGGTACACCTTGCCAAACTTAACATGTACAGCTAAACTCTAACATCACATTCTCCGACTCCCCGACACCACCCAACAAATGCCATGCCCAGCATTCCTAGCTCCCTCCATCGTCAGTTCTCACCTCCAAACCCCTATCCTTGACACCATGGTCAGCATTTTTCTTCCACCCAAGCAGTCTCGGAACCCTGGCCGGCCTTCTAAAACACCCCAGCTTGGTACCATCCGATAGCATTCATCAGAGATCGACACTTCATCCACCAGCCTCTGAATATCCGTCATGCACACATGACAACCCATCCAACAAACTGGCACCCCATCCACAAATCTCTGACACGCCAGTCAGACACCCTCTGATACCCTATCAGCAGTCTAGGACACTCATCCAGCACCAACTGAAACTCATCCGCCCACTACAACATATCCTCAAGGATGTTTTCCTACCAATGGTAGAAGTGAGAAAAGTCACCAATTCAAAGGCATCACACAAGGATAGAAGTTCTTCAGTGTGGCACTATATGAAATTTCCTTAACCCCATTCACTGTTGCGGTAGAAGTGCGTGTTTCAGGGCAAGCAGGGTCAGCCTACTTTGAATTACATTCTCTGGCCTCTGGCCATCTCTCAGTGCAGCAGCTGGGTTACACCCTAAACCTTTCTTCTTAAAAACAAAATGTTTAACAACTGTTGGCCCCACCTGGATTGCTGCACGTGCCTGGTTTCACTACAAAGAACTCATCTAGGCAATCACCAGCACCCATTTACCAGCCTCCTACACCCCAATCCACAACCCTTGATACCCTATTAAGCACCGCTCGACACGCCAGCCCAGCATCATGGACACCATGCTTCTCAACCTTCTGACACCCCACCCTGCAGTCCCTGAACCATTGCCAGCATTCTCAAATACCCCAACTTTACCATCTAATACCCCACTCCACAAACCATGTCACGTACGCCCTCTGTCATCATCCAGCACATTTTCCGCCTCTGCTACGTTGGAAAATAGTCTCCCATTGAAAAGCACAGACCAGATACACTTTCAATTATACTATCTAAGAAATTCCATTAACCCTCATTTTGCCTTGCAGTGAAGGACTGCAGACTTCCAGGACCAGTAGGTTTACCCCCTTTAGTGTCGATTTTCTGGCACCATTCATTATAGTTGTCCTAGCAGCAGAGGTTACGCCCAATATACCTTTATCCACAAAAATACCAACCAACTGTGTAACAGAATTTCAAAAGAGATAAATGTATGGGAAAACTGACAATGTTTGTAACCACGATAGTTGCTGAATTTCTATGCATTGACTAATGCTAGAAATGGCATTCCACTTATCCTCTTGGCATCCTCCTCCTCCCACTGAGCCACGGCATACAACCGCTTTCCCGCACCTCACTGTAGAAGCAATGAATGCCATGAAAAACACGACTCTGAATCTCCGCTATGACATGATGTAATGTACTTTAGCCACAGCCCCTCTCTAGGTTGCAACCACAGCTCAAATACGCCTTGACTACTCAAGTTTTTTACAGTGCAGATCTCATTGTGACTGTGGTGTGCAGGGCCAGCCGCCGTTGCTACGGTAAATATTTCAAAAATTTCTGTTACTGTCTCTGTAGCAATCGTTAGCTGCTCGGGTTGTTAATTGAAAGGTTGCGGTTTAAAGCCCACCCAGGATGCTTTTATCCCGCAATACACTACACACATAAAACAGAACACTCTAAAACAAATAGCAAGTAGACACATTTCCCCGGAACTCACAGTACCTTGAGTGTACAAAGAATTTGAAAGTGGAGGTGGCATCCAATAGAGTAGATTTCTGCTCCATACTGTGATCTGACTTTTTACTGGCAACAACATAAATTAAGCAATTGGCCCCTCAATGTGTTGTTTAGAAAATGGAATGATACAGAATGATTAACATCTTCAAATCCACTAGGCTTAGAATTCAACAGATACACCCTCAGGTCATGTCTCGCGGAACACGTGCAGATGATATTGGAGTTTTCTAACTCATCTAACATTCAACTAATTCTGCTCACTCTACCTTGCACATGTGGATCTCTCGAAACCACAGAAGGTCCTCATCTGCAATCTCTGAAGCAGGGTATACACGTATTTTCCATTGAGGGATTTTTCTCCCTCTTTTCCTTTTAGCAGCTAATGCTTAGTAGGTTTGTTTGACGTAAGGATATTTATTAATCAGCTGATTTACATTATTCATACGGATACAGCCAGTGATGTTATATGAAATGGAAAACAGAATTGGCCATTTTTAATGGAAAAGAGGGAATGATTTAATGGATTTAGATGTTTTGCAAAGCTCAACATTTTGCACCATTTCCAGTGCAGCCTCCCACTGCAGACCTACTTAACCCCACATTGTGCACGCTAGTTCAACAATGACACTTTGCCCCAAAGTGTCATGAAACCTCTTTTCTTAGCACCAGCCTTTTCTACAAAAGATTGTGTGGAATCTGACTGCTAAGACATGCCGATTTGCTCTCAGTTTAAGAGACAAATGAAAAGAATCGATTTTACGAGTCAGCCAAATGAAACTGATGGTTTAAAATCAGTCACCCTTCTGATGCAAACATCTGCACTCAGGTGCCCCTCATGTTTTACCACATACCACTACTGTTCTGCTTCACTTTGATTCACTCTCCTTGCACCAAAAGAATATGTGTGAGGTGAGTGTAGTGTGAATTCTATCCATCTTGCTTGGCTCTTGAAATTTCGCTGTGACACCACAGCATGAAAACAAACTTATATCCTCTGCTTTTAATTTCTCCTTTACATGAACCAGGCCCTTGCGCCCTTTAGCTTACTGCTTTCCAAAGAGCTACTCTGCTGTGTCACAACATCTCCTGGACAAGGTAATACGCGCTCAGAGGCAGGAGGGGACATTATAGACTGGCAGTTACTGTGCTGCACTACAGTTGCCTCTGCGACTGAATTTGGGAGTGTTGTTCTGGTGGTACTACTGCTAGGCACTGGATCTTAACTGAAAGGTTGGTGGTTTAAGGCATAAGGACATTTTTTTTTTTTTAATTTCATGCAGAAAACAATATTATGCAGAGCACTCTTAAAGAAATGGCAAGAAAGCAACTTTTACCGGAATGTAATGATGGCTGTGGAGAGAATTGAACACTGCACGTGGTATTGCCTAGAAAGTAAATTTCATCAATCAATCTCTTTAATTGGTATTCGTATGAAGAAGCACTGATTATATTGATTTTTGTAATCAGCATGGTTCATTCAACCATAGGCATTGGAGATGACGTGCACATGAGATCTTTAAAGCCATTAAGGACTCACGTTGCAAAGGCCTGAAACATGGCATGTGTCGTATCTTTGATTATGTTTATTTTTTTTTTCTAAGCACATTTTCTATTGATTTTCAACTGGGACCTTTAAATTTCAGCCTGATGCTTTTCTGCGGTTGAACTACTTGGCCCCATATTCACCATGCCTGGCAGAGTTATCTCAGCTCAGAGGCACCTTGCCAAACGAACATGTACAGCTAAAACCTAACATCACATTCTCCGACTCTGACACCACTCCAACAAATGCCATGCCCAGCATCTCTAGTTCCCCTCCCATTGTCCATATAGTTCTCCGCCAAACCCCTATCCTTGGACACCATGGTCCAGCATTTTCTTCCCACCGCGGTCTCGACCCTGGCGGCCTTCTCAAACACCCAGCTTGTACCATCCGATAGCTGTTGTCAGAATCTGACACTCATCCACTAGCCTCTGAATATCGTCATGCACACACTGACAACCCATCCAACAAACTGCTTTTATCCACAAATTTCGACCGTCGTCACACCTCTGATACCCTATCAGCAGTTAGGACACTCATCCAGCACCAACTGAAACTCTGTCCAACCCATGACATATCCTCAGGATGTTTTCCACCAATGTAGTTGTAGAAAGAGTCACCAATTCGAGCATCACACAAGGATAGAAGTTCAGTATGCGCTATGAAATTTCATAACCCCCATTGACTGTTGCAGTGAGTGGTGTTCAGGTAGCAGGGGTCGCCCTTTAGATTACATTCTCTGGCACTCTGGCCATCTCTCTGTGCAGCAGCTGTCATAACTTTAAACCTTTCTTCTGAAACAAAATGTTTAACAAGCTGTTGGTTCTACCTGGACTGCTGCATGGTCTGGTTTCCTCACTAAAGAACTCATCTAGCAATCCCAGCACCCCATTTACCAGCCTCCATTTTAATCCACAACCCTTGATACCCTATTACCGCCTCTGACACTCAGCCCAGCATCATGGACACCATGCTTCTCAACCTTCTGACACCCCCTCGGTCCTGAACCATTGCCAGCATTCTCAAACACCCCAGCTTTGCCATCTAATACCCCATCACAAACCATGTCGTCCGTCGTCGTCATCCAGCATTTTCCACCTCTGCTAGATTGGAAAATAGTCTTCCATTGAAAGTGCCACAGGCGAGATACACTTTCACTTATGTTGCTCTAAATTCCATTAACCTCATTTTGCTTTTGTAGCGGCTGGAGACTTCCAGACCGTGGGTTTAGCCTCCTTTAGTCGATTTTCGGCACCATTCGGTTATAGTTGTCTAGCAGCAGGTTACGCCAATATACCTTTATCACAAAAATACCAACTGTGTAACAGATTTCAAAGTAAATGTATAGAATATGACAATGTTTGTAACCACGATGGTTGCTGAATTTGCTATGCATTTGCTAATGCTACAGAAATGGCATTCCACTTATCCTCTTGTCCTCCTCCTCACTGAGCTAATGCATACAACTGCTTTCCTGCACCCCTCTCTTGTAGACCTGAATTCATTACATATGATGTAATGTATTTTAGCCAATAGCCGGCCCCTCTCAGGTTGCGTAACCATGTCCATCGTCTTGATTCCTAGTGCTTTTTAAGCAGTGTGCAGATCTCGTTTGATGTGTGCAGGGCCAGCCGCTGCTACGGTAACATTTTCAAAATTTCGCTACTGTCTCTGTGGCGTTAATCGTTAGCGCGTTCGCTGTTAACCTGAAGGTTGGTGGTTCAAGCCCACCAGGGGCGGCTTTTATCCTGCAATACTACACATAAAACGAACACTCTTAAAATAAATAGCAAGTAGCACATTTCCGGGCGTTACAGTACGTTGTGTACAAGAATTTGAAAGTGGAGTGGGATCAGCGTAAGTAATTTCTGCCCATACTGGATCTGTGACTTTTTACTGGCAACAACATAAATTAATCGATTGGCCCTCAGTGTGTTGTTCGAAAACGAATGATACAGAATGATTAATCTTTCTATCCACTAGCAGAATTCAACAGTACACTTTCGTCATGTCCGTGGAACCGTGTAGAGATATTGGTTTCTAACTATCCGTGGATATTGAACCAATCTCTGCTCACTCTACCTTGCACATGTGGATTCTTGAAACCACAGAAGGTCCTCATCTGCAATCTCTAGTAGGGAATTGTGCCGCATTTTCCATTGAGGGATTTTTCTCTTTTTTCCTTTATGTTCTTATTGAGTTTGTTTGATATAAGGATATTTATTAATCAGCTGGTTACACATTATTCATCCGGATACAGCCTGTGATGTTATATGAAAATGGAAAACAGAATTGGCCATTTTTTTTGGAAAGAGGAATGATTTAATGGATTTAGATGTTTTGCAAACTCATCATTTGCACCATTTCAGTGCAGCCTCCCGCCCTTTCTTAACCCCATTGTGCACGTCAGTTTCAACAATGCCACTTGCCCTAAAGTGTTATGAAAACCCTTTTTAGCACCAGCCTTTCTACAAGATTATGTGTGATCTGACTGCTCCTTCGATTTGTTTCAAGTTTAAGAGACAATGAAAAGAATCGATTTCTGAGTCAGCCAAATGAAACTGATGGTTTAAATCAGTCACTTTACGGATGCCAAGGCATCTCCTCAAGCGCCCCCTCATGTTTTCTCGCCACTGTTCTTTTCTTTGATTCCTCTCCTTGCACCAAAGAATATGTGAGGAGAGTGTAGTGTAGGCTCCCATCCATCTTTTGGTTGGCTCTGAAATTTCGTGACACCACAGCAAGAAAACAAATCTTTATATCCCGCTTAATTCCTCCAACACTTGGAGATATGAACTAGGCCCCTTAAGCCCTTTAGCTACTCTTTCAAGAGCTACTCTGCTGCTGGCACATCTCCTGACAGGTAACAGAGCTCAGAGGCAGGAGGACATTATTAGGACTGTGCAGCTGCTGCAGCTGCACTACAGCGTTTCCCGCGCATCATTCTCGGGAATGTTGTCTCTGTGGCACTATCAGTTAGGCACTGGATTCTAATCGAAAGGTTGGTGTCTGGAAGGTCATAGGACATTGTTTTTTTTTTTTAAAATACTCTATGCAGAAAACAATATTTATAGAGCACTCTTTAAAAGAAATGGCAAGAAAGCGCTTCGGAATGTACGATGGCTGTGGAGAGAATTGAACATCATAACGTGGTATCGTTTCAGAAAGTAAATTTCTCATCAATCAACTTTTATTAAGATTCGCCCATGAAGAACGACCGATTATTTGATTTTTGTAATCAGCATGGTTCATTCAACCAATAGGCATTGAGATGAGCGGCACATGGGATCTTTAAAGCATTAAGGGACTTCTACAAGGCCTGAAACATGGCATGGTGTCCCATCTTTGATTATGTTTATTTTTATCCTTTTCTACAACATTTTATTGATTTTTCAACGGGACCTTTACATCTTCAGCTAATGCTTCCAAGCTGAGCTTCCTGTCTCCATATTCACCATGCCTGGCAGAGTCATCTCTCTCTGAGAGGCACTCCTTTGCCAAACGAACATGTGTAGCTAAACTCTAACATCATTCTCCGACTTCGACACCACCTAACAAATGCCATGCTCCAGCATTTCAGCTCCCTCATCGTCAGTTCTCACTCTAAACCCCTATCCTGACACCATGGTCCAGCATTTTTCTTCCCACCCAGCAGTCTCCGACCTGGCGTTTCTCAAACACCCCAGCTTGTTTCCATCCGATAGTTGTTCATCGAGATCTGACACTTCATCACCAGCCTCTGAATATCCGTCATGCACACACTGACCCATCAACAAACTGCACCCCATCCACCGTCTGACGCCACCGGCACCCTCTGATACCCTATTCGGCAGTCTAGGACACTCATCCAGCACCAACTGAAACCTGTCCAACCCTGTGACCTATCCTCAAGGATGTTTTCTACCAATGGTAGGTGTAGAAAAGTCGCAATTCAAGGCATCACACAAGGATAGAGGTTTCTTTATGGCGCTATATGAAATTTCAACCCCCATTCACTGTTGCATTGAAGTGCGTGTTCCGGGTAAGCAGGGTCAGCCTACTTAGATTACATTCTCTGGCATTTTGCATTCTCTGTGCAGCTGGGGTTATAAGCTTTAAACCTTTCTTCTTAAAACAAAATGTTTAACAAGCTGTTGGCCCCACCTGACTGCTGCATGGAGCTCTGGTTTCTCACTACAAAAACTCATTGGGCAATCACCCACACCCCATTTACCGGCTCCGTTGCCCAATCCACAACCCTTGATACCTCGTAAGCACGCTCTGACACTCCAGCCCAGCTCATGGACACCATCTTCTCAACCTTGACACCCCACCCTCAGTCCCTGAACCATTGCCGGCATTCTCAAACACCCCAGCTTTGTATCTAATACCCCATCACAAACCATGTCGTACGCCCCTCTGCTGCATCCAGCACATTTTTCCCTCTGCTAGGTGGAAAATAGCCATTGGAAATGCAAGCTAGATACTTTCAATTATGCTGCTCTAAGAAATTCCATTAACCCTCATTTTGCCTTGCAGTGACGGGTGCAACTTCCAGGGCCGTGGTTTTAGCCTCCTTAGTGTCGATTTTCTGGCACCATTCGTTTATAGTTGTTCAGCAGCAGAGTTCGCCCAATATACCTTTATCCTAAAAATACCAACCAACTGTGTAACAAATTTCAAAGATAATGTATAGAATATGACAATGTTTGTAACTCACGATAGTTGCTTAATTTGCTATGCATTTGCTAATGCTACAGAAATGGCATTCCACTTATCCTCTTGGCATCCTCCTCCTCCCACTGAGCCACGGCATACAACTGCTTTCCTGCACCTCACTGTAGACTCTGAATTCGCTGCGATATGATGTAATGTACTTTAGCTACAGCGTCCCCCTCAGGTTGTAACCGCGGTGCCCAAATACATCTTGATTCACTAGGCCTTTTAAGCAGTGTGAATCTCATTGTGATTGTGTGGGTGGCCAGCCGCTGCTGGGCATTTAATATTTTCTAAAATTTGTTACTGTCTTTGTGGCGAGTCTGTTGCCCGCTGTAAACCGAAGGTTGGTGGTCTGCTCACCCAGGATGTATTTTTATCCCCTGCACACACTACACACATAAAACAGAACACTTTAAAATAAATAGCAAATAGACACGTTTCCCAAACTACGGTTCTGGTGTGAAATTTGAAAGGAGGTGGCATCAGCAATAGTGATTTCTGCTCCATACTGTGATCTGTGACTTTTACTGGCAACAACATAAATTAATCGGTGGCCCTCGTGTGTTGTTCAGAAATGAATACAGAATGATTAAATCTTTCAATCACTAGGCTTAGAATTCGATAGATGCCTCAGTTATGTCTGTAAACACGCGGCAGATGATATTGAGTTTTAACTATCTGGCACATTCAACCAATCTCTGCTCACTCTACCACATGTGATCTCTTGAAACCACAGAAGGCCTCTGCAATCTGAAGCAGGGAATTGTGCCGCATTTTCATTGAGGGATTTTTCTTTCTTTTAGCAGCTGTTCTTATTGAGTTTGTTTTGACATGTAAGGATATTTTATTAATCGTTGATTTGCACATTATTCACGGATGGCCTGTGTTGTATGAAAATGGAAAGCAGAGCCGCCATTTTTAATGGAAAGAGATGATTTAATGGTTTTAGATGTTTTGCAAAATCCAACATTTTGCACATTTGTAGTGCAGCCTCCCTTCGCACCTGCTAACTTACTTGTGCGTTTCAGTTCAACAATGCCGCTTTGCCCTAAGTGTCCTTGAAAACCCTTTCTTAGCACCAGCCTTTCTACAAAGATTGTGTCAGATCTGATCTAAGACATGTCGATTTGCTCTCGTTTAAGAGACAAATGAAAAAGAATCGACGATTAGCCAACAAATGAAACTGATGGTTTAAATCAGTACCATTGATGAGGCATCTCTGCACTCAAGGCGCCTCTCATGTTTTCTCATACCTGTTCTGCTTCATTCTTTGCTTCCCTCTTGCACCAAAAGAATATGTGAGAGAGTGTAGTTAGGTCTCCCATCCATCTTTGCTTGGCTCTGAAATTGGTGACACCACAGCATGAAAACAAACTTATCCTGTTTAATTCTCAACACTTGACATGAACCAGGGCCCTTGGCCTTAGCTATCAAGCTTCCAAAAGAGCCACTCTGCCGCACAAGCAATATCCTCTGACAAGGTAATAAGGAGGACATATTAGGTTTGTGCAGCTGCTGCAGCTGCACTACAGTGCCTCCTGGAAGCTGAATTTGGGAGTGTTATCTCTGTGGCACTATCAGTTAGGGCACTGGATTCTTAACTGAAAGGTTGGTGGGTTCAAGGCCACATAAGGACATTTTGGTTTTTTTTTTTTTTTTTTTAAACATCCATGTAGAAAACAATACGTCAGAGCACTTTTAAAAGAATGGCGAAAGCAACTTTGCGAATGTACGATGGCTGTGGAGAATTAAACATCGCATTGGCATTGCCTGAAAGTAATTTTCATCAATCAATTTTTGTGGCATTCTAGAAGACAGCACTGATTATATTGATTTTTGTAAATCAGCATGGTCATTCAACCAATAGGCATTAGTATGAATCGTGCACATGAGGATCTTAAAGCCATTAAGGACTCTTGTACAAGGCCTGAAACATGGCATGGTGTCCCATCTTGATTATGTTTATTTTATCCCTTTCTAAGCAATATTTTCTTGGATTTTTCAACCTGGGACCTTACATCTTCAGCCTAATGCTTTCAAGCTGAGCCTTGGCTATATTCACCATGCCTGAGAGCTTCTCAGCTCGGAGGGCACTCCTTTGCCAAGCGAACATACAGCTAAACCTAACATCACATTCTCCGACTCCCGACACCACAGCAAATGCCATGCCTGGCATTCTTAGTTCCTCCCATCGTCCAGTTCTCACACTCCAAACCCCTATCCTTGGACACCATGGTCCAGCATTTTTTTTCTTCCCACCCAGTGTCTCGGAACCCCTGGCCGGCTCAAACACCCACTTGGTACCATCCGATAGCTGTCATAGAATCTGACACTTCATCCACCAGCCTCTGAATATCCGTCGTACACACTGACAACCCATCAACAAACTGGCCCCCATCCACCGTCTCTAACGCCGTCAAGCACCCTCTGATACCTATCCAGCAGTCTAGGACACTCATCCAGCACCAACTGAAACTCTGTCCAACCCACTGTGACATATCCTCATGATGTTTTTCTACTGTGGTAAATTAGAAAGGTACCAATTCGAGCATCACAAGATAGAAGTTCTTCAGTATGGCGCTATATGAAATTCCTTAACCCCCATTCCTGTTGCAGTGAGCGTGTTTCAGGGTAAGCAGGGTTAGCCACTTTGTATTGTTTCTTCTGGCACTCTGGCATCTCTCTGTGCAGCAGCTAGTCATGTTTTAAACCTTTCTTCTTAAAAAGCCAACAAGTTGTTGTCTTACTTGACTGCTGTGCATGGAGCTCCCCTGGTTTCACTACAAAGAACTCATCTAGGCAATCACTGACACCCATTTACCAGCCTCCGACACTCCAATCACAACCCCTGTATACCCTGTTGCACGCCTGACACTCCAGCCCGCATCATGGGACACCATGCTTCTCAACCTTCTGACACCCTTGTGACCCAGTCCCTGGAACCATTGCCAGCATTCTCAAACACCCTGGCTTTATGCCTCTATCACCCATCACAAACCATGTCGTGCCCTCTGTCGTCTCCACACATTTTTCCCTCTGCTAGATTGGAAAATAATCCCATTGGAAAGTTCCAGATTTGGATACACTTTCAATTATGCTGCTCTAAAATTCCATTAACCTCATTTGCCTTGAGTGACGGCTGCAGACTTCCAGGACCGTGGTTTAGCCTCCTTAGTGTCGATTTCTGGCACCGTTGGTTATAGTTGTCTAGCAGAGGTTACTTAATATACCTTTATCCACAAAATACTAACCAACTGTGTAACAGAATTTCAAAGAGATAAATGTCTGGCCATGACAATGTTTGTAACTACTATTATTTGCTGAATTTGCTATGCATTTGCTAATGCTACGAAAGGCATTTCCACTTATCCTCTTTAAGTCCTCCCTCCTCCCACTGAGCCACGGTATACAACTGCTTTCTGCACCTCATGAGATTCTGAATCGCTATGATATGATAATGTACTTAGCCAGCGTCCCCTCAGGTTGCAACTGTGCCCAACACGCCTGATCACTAGGTCTTTTTAAGCAGTGTAGATTCTTATTGTGACTGGTGTGGCTGCCGTTGCCAGGTAACATTTTCAAATATTCTTTGTTACTATCTCTGTGGCTATCGTGTTAGCGTTGCTCGGTTGTTAACTGAAGGTTTGGTCGCTTCACCCTGTGACTTTATCCCTGCAATACACTACACACATAAACAGAACACTTAAAACAAATACAAGTAGACACGTTTTCCTGGCATTACAGTACCTTGGTGTGCAAGAATTTGAAAGTGGAGGTGGCATCAAATAGGTAGTTCTGCTCCATACTGTGATCTGTGACTTTTTACTGGCAACAACATGAATTAATCAATTGCCCTTTGTATTTGTTCAGAAAATGGAATGATACAGAATGATTAAATCTCAATCACTAGGCTTAAATTCAACAGATACACTCCCTATCATGTCTGGACGCGGCAGATGATATTGAGTTTTCACCATCGTCACATTCAACCAATCTCTGTCTCTACCTTGCACATGGATCTCTTGAAACCACGAAGGTCCTCACCTGCACTCTGAGTAGGGTGTACTTATTTTCCATTGGGGATTTTTCTTTCTTTCCTTTTAGCAGCTGTCTTATTGGTTGTTTACATGTAAGGATATTAAATCGGCTGATTTACATTATTCATCTGATTTTGCCTGTGATGTTATATGAAAATGGAAAACAGAATTGTTTTTTAATGGAAAAGGGAATGATTTAATGGATTTAGATGTTTTGCAACTCAACATTTGCACCATTTGTGCGCCTCCCATTCCCTACTTAACCCCACATTGTGTGCGTTTTTAGTTCAACAATGCCACTTTGCTCTTAAAGTGTCATGAAAACCCTTTCTTAGCACCAGCCTTTTTCTACAAAAAGATTGTGTGTCAGATCTGGATCAAGCAAGATACGCCGATTTGCTTCAAGTTTGAGACAAATGAAAGAATCGATTTTATTAGCCGCCAAATGACAGTGGTTTGAAATCAGTTATCTTTCTGGATGCTAAGGCATCTCTGCACTCAAGAGCGCCTCATGTTTTCAAGTGACAATTAATTACTGTTCTGCTTGATTTGATTCACCTCCCTTGGTACCAAAAAGCAAATGTGAGGAGGTATGTAGGCCCCCATCCATCTTTGCTTGGCTCTGAAATTTGGTGACACCACAGCGAAAACAAACTTTATATCCCGTTTTAATTCTCCAACACTTGACATGAACCAGGGCCCTTAAGCCTTTAGCTTACTGTTTTCCAAAAGACTCTGCTGCTAGCACATCTCCTGACAAGGTTATAAGAGCTCCAGAGGCAGGAGGACATCATTAGGACTGTGCAGCGCTACTGCAGCTGCACCAGTTTTCTCTCTATTGATTTGGAGTGGTTCTGTGGTACTACTGCCAGGGCACTGATTCTTAACTGAAAGGTTGGTGGTTCAAGGACATTTTGGTTTTTAAATAATCTCATGCAGAAAAACAATATTACGCAGAGCACTCTTAAAGAAATGGCAAGAAACAACTTTACCGAATGTACGATGGCTGTGGAGAGAATTGAATACCGCACGCGGGTGCATTGCCCAGAAAGTAAACTTCTATCAATCAACTTTTATTGCATCGCCCCATGAAGAACACTGATTATATTGATTTTTGTAAATCAGCATGGTTCATTCAACTAGGCATTAGATGAGCGTGCACATGAGGATCTTTAAATATTAGGGACTCACGTGTAAGGCCTGAAACATGGCATGGTGTCCCATCTTGATTATGTTTATTTTATCCTTTCTAACATTTCTATTGGATTTTTCAACGTGGACCTTAAATCTTCAGCCTAATGCTTCCGGCTGAGCTACTCTGTTTATTCACCATGCCTGGCAAGGTGACCAGCTCAGAGGCACTCCTTTGCCAAACGACATGTGCAGCTAAAACCTAACATCACGTTCTCCGACTCCCCGACGCAGCAAATGCCATGCCAGATCTCTGCTCCTCCCATCGTCCAGTTCTCACCTCCAAACTCCCCTATCCTTGGACACTGCAATCAGCATTTTTTCTTCCCACCCAGCAGCCCGGAACCCTGGCCGGCCTTCTCATGCACCCGCTTTGTACTATCCGATAGCTGTTCATCAGAGATCTGTTATCGTCACTGGCTTGAATATCTGGCCATGCACATACTGACAACCCATCCAACAAACTGGCACCCTATCCACAAGTTCATCCCGTCAAGCACCCTCTGATACCTATCCAGCAGTCTAGGACACCATCCAGCACCAGCTGGGCTCTGTCTAACCCACCTTGACATATCCTCATGATGTTTTCTACCAATGGTAGGTGTGAAAGTCACCAATTCAAGGCATCACACAAGGATAGAAGTTCTCAGTGGCGCTATTAAATTTCCTAACCCCATTCACTGCTGCAGTGAGAAGGCAAAGCCCAGGGTAAGCAGGGTCAGCCTACTTAGATTACATTCTGCACTCTGTATCTCTGTCAGCAGCTGGGTTTGGCGCTTTAAACCTTTCTTCTTAAAAATGAAAATGTTTAATGTTGTTGGCCCTGGACTGCTGCATGGAGCTCTGGTTTCTCTACAAAGAACTCATCTAGGCAATCCCCCAGCACCCATTTACCAGCCCGACACCCCAATCCACAACCCCTTGATACCCTATTAAGCACGCTCTGCCTCCAGCTGTCTCATGGACACCATGCTTCTCAACCTTCTGACCCCCACCTGCAGTCCTTGAACCATTGCCAGCATTCTCAAACACCCCCAGCTGCCCTTAATACCCCATCACAAGCTATGTTGTACGCCTCTGTACATTCACAGCACATTTCCGCTCTGGGTGGAAAATAGTCTCCCATTGGAAAGTGCCACAGGCGAGATATACTTTCAATTATGCTGCTCGCAATCCATTAACCCTCATTTGCCTTGCAGTGGGCTGCAGACTTCCAGGACCGTAGGTTTAGCCTCCTTTAGTGTCGATTTTCTGCACCATTTGGTTATAGTTGTTAGCAGCGAGTTGTACTATACCTTTATCCACAAAAATACCAGCTAACTGTGTAAGAAATTTCAAAGAGATAAATGTAGGAATATGACAGTGTGTGTTCACGAGTTGTTGAATTTCTATGCATTTGTTAATGCTACAGAAATGGCATTCACTTATCCTCTTGCCTCTCCTCCCACTGAGCCCACGATACAACTTCTTTCCTGCACTTCCTGTAGACTCTGAATTGGCCGTGATATGATGTAATGTACTTTATCCATGGTCCCCTCAGGTTGCAGCTGCGGTGCCCAAATGCGTCTTGATTCACTGGGCCTTTTAAGCAGTGTGCCGATCTCATGTGACTGGTGCAGGGCTGTTGCTGGCTACGGTAACATTTTCAAAAATTTCTCTGCTACTGTTTCTGTGGGCGCTAATCGTTAGCTGCTCGGCTGTTAACCTAAAGGTTGGTGGTTCAAGCTCACCCAGGACGGCTTTTATCTGCAATACACTACACACAAACCAGAACTCTTAAACAAATAGCAAGTAGACCGTTTTCCGGAACGTATAGTACCTTGGTTATAAAGAATTTGAAAGTGGAGGTGGCATCAGCAATAGGTAATTTCTGCTCCATACTGTGATCTTTTTTTACTGGCAACAACATAAATTAATCGTTGGCCCCAATGTTGTTCAGAAATGAATGATACAAATGATTAATCTTTCAATCACTAGCTTAGAATTCAGATACACTCCTCAGTGTGTCTGTGGGTGCGTGCAGATGATATTGAGTTTTCTAACTCATCTGCAATTCAACCATCTTGCCATACCTTGCACATGTGGATCTCTGAAACCACAGAAGGTCCTCACCTGCAGTCTCTGAAGCAGGGGTTGCCGCATTTTCCATTGATTTTTCTTCTTTCCTTTGTAGCTGTTCTTATTGTTTGTTTGATATATGATATTTTATTAATCACTGATTTACATTATTCAATGATGCAGCCTGTGATGTTATATGAAAATGGAAACAGAATTGGCCATTTTAATGGAAAGAGGAATGATTTAATGGTTAGATGTTTGCAAAACTCAACATTTTGCTGTTTCAGTGCAGCCTCCCACTCCGCACCTACTTAACCCCACATTGTGCGTTTTAGTTCAACAATGCTACTTTGCCTAAAGTGTCATGAAACCCTTTCTTAATTGCCTTTCTACAAAGATTGTGTGTCAGATCTGACTGTTAAGACATGCCGGTTGCTCTCAAGTTTAAGAGACAAATGAAAGAATCGTTTGCGTGTCAATGATAAACTGATGGTTTAAAATCAGTCACCCTTATGGATGCCAGGCATCTCTGCCTCAAGAGCCCTCATGTTTTCTGGCATACTACTGTTCTGCTATTTTGATTCCTCTCCTTGCACCAAAAGAATATGTGAGGAGGTGTAGTGTGGCTCCCATCCATCTTTGCTTGGCTCTGAAATTTCGTGACACCTAGCATGAAAAACAAACTTTATCCTGTTTTAATTCTCCGCCACTTGATGAACCAGGGCCCAAGCCTTTGGCTACTGCTTTCAAAAGAGCTACCTGCTGCTGTTGTCTCCTGACAAGGTATTAAGAGCTCAGGGCAGGAGGACATCATAGGGGATTGCGCTGCTACTGCAGCTGCACTGATTGCCTCCCTGCGACTGAATTTGGGAGTGTTGTTCTGTGGCACTATCAGTTGGGCACTGGTTCTTAATTGAAGGTTGGTTCATGCCACCTCAGTACATTTTGGTTTTTTAAATAATCTCATGCAGAAAAACAATATTACGCGAGACACTCTTTAAAAGAAATGGTAAAGCAACTTTACGGAATGATGGCTGTGGAGAATTGAACACTGCCGTGGCATTGCCTAGAAGTAAGTTTCATCATCACCTTTTATTGGCATTCGCCCATGAAGAGCACTGATTATATTGATTTTTGTAAATCAGTATGTTCATTCAGCAATAGGCATTGAGATGAGCGTGCACGTGAGGATCTTTAAAGCCATTAGGGATTCGCGACAAGGCCTGAAACATGGCATGGTGTCCCATCTTTGATTATGTTTATTTTATCCTTTTCAAGCAACATTTTCTATTGATTTTTCAACTGGGACCTTTAAATCTTCAGCCTAATGCTTTCCAAGCAGAGATACTTGGCCCCATATTCACCATGCCTGGTAGAGTCATCTCAGCCAGAGGCACACTCTTTGCCAACGAACATGTATAGCTAAAACCTAACATCACATTCTCGACTCGCCGAGCCTTAAATGCTATGCCCAGCATTCTCGCTCCCTCCCATCGTCCAGTTCACACTCCAAGCCTATCCTGGGCCTGTGGTCCAGCATTTTTCTTCCCCCCAGCAGTCTCGGAACCTCTGGCCTTCTCAAACTCCCAGCTTGGTACCTTCGATAGCGTTCATCAGAATCTGTACTTCATCCACCAGCCCTGAATATCCGTCATGCACACTGGCAACCCATCAACAAACTGGCACCTCGTCCAGAAATCTCGACCGTCTGGTCGGCACCTCGTACCTATCCAGCAGTCTAGGACCTCCTCAGCACCAACTGAAACTCTCGTCCACTGCTGATATATCTCAAGGATGTTTTCCTACCAATGGTAGGTGTAGAAAGTCACCAATTCAAGGCATCACATATAAGTTCTTCAGTATGGCGCTATGAAATTTCCTTACCCCTATTCACTGTTGCAGTGAAGTGCGTGTTCCAGGGTAAGCAGGGTGGCCTACTAGATTACATCTCTTCACTTTCCCATCTCTCTGTGCAGCAGCTGGGGTTTCAAGCTTTAAACCTTTCTTCAAAACAAAATGTTTTAACAAGCTGTTGTTCCACCTGGACTGCTGTAGACTCTGGTTCCTACTACAAGAACTCCTCTCAGCAATCACCAGCACCCTATTTACCAGCCTCCATTTTAATCCACAACCCTTGATACCTTATTAGCTGCCTGACATAGCCCAGCATCATGGATACCATGCTTCTTAACCTTCTGACACCCCACTGCAGTCCCTGACCATTGCCAGCATTCTCATACCCCCAGCTTTATGCCATCTAATACCCATCACAAACCATGTCGTCTCTGTCGTCATCAGCACATTTTCCGCCTCTGCTGGATTGGAAAATAGTTCCCATTGGAAAGTGCCACAGGCGAGATATACTTTCAATTATGCTGCTCTAGAAATTCCATTAACCCTCATTTTGCCTTGCAGTGACGGCTGCAGACTTCAGGCCTGTGGTTTGGCCTTATGTCGATTTTCTGGCACCATTCGGTTATAGTTGTCTAGCAGCAGGGTTCTCCAATATACTTATCCTATGCAATAACTGTGTAACAGAATTTCAAAGATATATGTATGGGAATATGACAAGTTTTTAACTACGATAGTTGCTGAATTTGTTATGCATTGCTAATGCTACAGAAATTGTATTCACTTATCCTCTTGGCATCCTCCTCCCACTGAGCCCTGGCGTACAACTGCTTTCCTGCACCTCACTGTAGACCTGAATTGCTGTGATATGATGTAATGTACTTAGCCACAGCGTCCCCTCAGGTTGCAATCCTTGGTGCCAATACGTCTTGATTCACTAGCCTTTTAAGCAGTGTGCAGATCTCATTGTGACTTGTGCAGCCGCTGTTGGCTCGGTAATATTTTCAAAATTTCTTTCTGTGTCTGTGCTTAATCCGGTTACTGCTCGCGGTTGTTAACGGTTGGTTGGTTCAAGCCGCAGGACGGCTTTCCCCTGCAATACACTACACATAAAACGACACTCTAAAACAAATATGCAGACTTGTTCCTGACTTATAGTGCCTTGGTGTACAAAGAATTTGAAAGTGGTGGCATCAGCAATAGGTGATTTCTGCTCCATACTGTGATCGACTTTTACTGGCAGCAACATAATTAATCAATTAGCCTCAATGTGTTCAAAGGAATGATACGAATGATTAAATTTTCAACTACTAGGCTTGAATTCAACAGATACTCCTCAGTCATGTCCGCGGAACACGTGCAGATGATATTGAGTTTCTAACCTATCCGCGGCATATTCAACTAACTTCTGTTCATTCTATTTGCACATGTGATCTCTCGAACCACAGAAGGTCCCCATCTGCAATCTCTTAAGCGGGAATTGTACCGATTTTCCATTGAGGATTTTTTCTTTTCCTTTTGGCAGCTGTTCTTATTGAGTTTGTTTGACGTGTAAGGATATTTTATTAATCAGCTGATTTACACATTATCATACGGATAGCCTGTGATGTTATATGAAAATGAAGTCAGAATTGGACATTTTAATGGAAAGAGGGAATGATTTAATGGATTTAGATGTTTTTAAACTTATCATTTGCACCATTTCCAGTGCAGCTTCCTACGCACCTGGTCAACCCCACATTGTGCACGTCGGTTCACAATGCCACTTTGCCCTAAGTGTCGTGAAACCCTTTCTTGGTTTCAGCCTTTTCTAAAAAGATTGTGTGAATCTGCTGTTAGACATGCCGATTTGTTTCAAGTTTAAGAATAAATGAAAAGAATCGATTTTCTTTAGTCAGCCAAGTAAACTGATGGTTTTAAATCAGTCACTACGGATGCTAAGGCATCTCTGCACTCAAGCGCTTCATGTTTTCTTGATACCACACTGTTCTGTTTATTTTATTTGCTCCTTGCACCAAAAGAATATGAGGAGAGTTAGTTAGGCTCCCATCCATCTTTGTTGTTCTGAAATTTCATGACACCACAGCATGAAAACAAACTTTATTCCGTTTAATTTCCAACACTTGACATGAACCAGGGCCCTAAGCCCTTTAGCTTCTTTCCAAAGAGCTACTCTGCTGGCGCATCTCTGACAATTAATAAGGCTCAGTGCAGGGACATCATTAGACTGGTAGCTGCTGCTGCAGCTGTACCAGTTGCCTCCCTCGACTGAATTTGGAGTTGTCTCTGGCACTATCAGTTAGGCACTGGTTCTTAATTTGTGGTTGTAGTTCAAGGCCACATAAGGACATTTTTTTTTTTTTTTTAAATAATCCGCAGAAAAACAATATTACGCCAGAGCACTTTAAAAGAAATGGCAGAAAGCAACTTTACCAGAATGTATTGATGGCTGTGGAGAGAATTGAATACTTAGAATTTGATGGCAGATAAGGACCGCTTGGCCCACCTAGTCTGCCCATTTTCCTACCTAACAGATAAGCTGCAGATCCTAGTTAACCAACAGCTTACTTCCTCCTACCCCCACTAGGACTGCCTAATGCCTGTCCCATGCATTCTTGAATTCCCCCACTGTTCTTGACTCTATGACCTCCTCAGGGAGGCTGTTCCTTGCATCCACAACCCTCTCTGTGAAAAAATACTTCCTCACATTACCTCTGAGCTGTCCCCCTCTATCTTCAAATTGTGCCCCCTTGTTCTTGCACATCTCTTTTTCTGGAAGATGCTACCCTCTTGGACTTTGTTGATTCCCTTGAGGTACTTGAAAGTTTCTTTCATGTCCCCTCTCTCCCTTCTTTCCTCAAGGGTATACATATTAAGCTCCTTTAGTCTTTCTTTGTATGTCTTCTGGTGCAGACCCTGCACCATTTTGGTGCCCTCCTCTGGACATCCTCTACTCTGCCTATGTCTTTGTGGAGATGGGGTCTCCAGAACTGTACACAGTACTCCAGATGGGGTCTCACCAACTGTCTGCACAGAGGGATAACAACTTCCTGTTTTCTACTATTGATGCCTCTTCCTATGCATCCCAGTACCACTCCCCAGCCTTCCTTACTGCCTTCTCACATTGCTTGCCCACCTTTAGGTCATCTGATATAATTACCCCCAGGTCCCTTTCTATTTTTACTGTTGTCAGTATCTCACCCCCATTGTGTATGCTTCCCCTAGGTTTTTGTTTCCCATGTGCATTACCTTGCACTTCTTTGCATTGAATCTGAGCTGCCATACATTTGACAATTTCTCCAACCTTGCGAAGTCCCTTCTCATCTTTTCCACTCCATCTTGTGTATCAACCCTGTTGCAGATCTTTGTGTCATCTGCAAAGAGACATACTTTTCCTTCCAGTTCCTCTGCAATGTCACTTATAAAGACATTAAAAAGGACTGGTCCCAGTACTGAACCCTGCGGTACCCCACTAGTAACTCTCCTTTCTTCACTTGTACTCCATTTACTACTACCCTACTGTCCTGTTGTTCAGCCAATTTTTATCCAGGCTACCAGCTTGGGACCCACCTAAGGCTGGCTATCTTGTGTATTAATCTTTGTGTGGGACTGTATCAAATGCCTTGCTAAAATCTAGGTAGACCATGTCCACAGCCCCCACCCCGGTCTACTACTTTGGTCACCCAGTCAAAGAAATCTATTAGATTCATCTGACACAACCTTCCCATCATGAATCCATGCTGCCTTGGGTCCTGTGCCCCACTGACCTCTAGGTACTCAACAATTCTTTCCTTCAGAAGTGATTCCATCATTTTCCCTACCACTGAGGTCAAACTAACTGGTCTGTAGTTTCCTGCCTCTGTCCTGCTCCCACTTTTGTGAAGAGGAATCACATCCACCCTCCTCCAGTCCTCAGGTACCACCCCATCCTCCCATGATTTGTTAAAGAGAGTAGTCAGCGGTGTCACTAGTTCTACCCTTAGTTCTTTTAGAATTCTTGGGTGAATCCCATCAGGCCCCATTGCTTTGTCCACCTTCAATTTTATTAGTTCTTTCAGAACCCTTTCTTTTGTAAATGACTGGTATCGACCCCCGTCTTCAGAGTGTTTCTCTTGTTTGGTTTAGGTAACTCCCCCTCCTCTTCCTTTGAGAATACTGAGCAGAAATATTTGTTCAGTATCCCTGCTTTTTCACTGTCACCCTCTACCCATATTCCCTCCCCTTTATTAAGCTTCAGTATCCCTCCTTTGGTCTTTCTTCACTCCCTAATGTACCTATAAAAGGTCTTATCCCCCCTTCATAACAGAATTGACTATCCTTTCCTCGGTTTGGGCCTTTGCTATTCTGACTGCCTTCCCAGCCTCTTTCTGCTTTAACTGATAAAGTTCTCTGTCCTGCTCCTTCTGTGTTTCCTTATATTTCTTGAATGATGTCCTTTTCTCTTTAACCTTCCCTGCCACCTCTGTTGAGAACCATAGCAGTTTTTTCCTTCGTTGTGTTTTATTGATTTGCTTTACACAAAGGCTTGTTGCCTCTGTGATGGCTGTTTTGATCACTCCCCATTGTTCCTCCACCCCTCCTTCTTGCCTGTTTGCTAGTGCTTTTCTGAGGCACTCTCTCATTTTCCCAAAGTCAGCCCTCCTGAAGTCCAGTACTCTTGCTTTTGTATGGCTTGATTGTATGGCTGTGTTTATCGTGAACCACACTGTTTGGTGGTAGCTTTTCCCAGATGGCTACCACTTCTAAATCTGAGATTCTTTCTCCGTCCCCATTTGAAATTACCAGGTCTAAGATTGCTCCCTCCAGTGGGTTCCAATACTAGCTGTCTGAGGCATGCCCCCTGAGGCATCAAGAATGACCCTGCTCTTGGATGTGCCTGCAGCAAAGGTGCTCCAGTTAACATCTGGCATATTCAGGTCCCCCATCAACAATATCTCCCCTTTTTCTCCCATTCTAAGAAAGCCTTCTATCATTTCCTTGTCCATTCCCTCCCCCTGAGATGGGGGTCTGTATACAACCCCCATGGGGATTGTGGTGCCATTTCCTGTTTCCAGGGTGACCCAAAGTGCCTCATCTGCTCCCTGTTTGCTCTTTAGTTCTGTTGCTTTGATCCCTTCCTTTACATAGAGAGCTACTCCTCCTCCTCCTCTTTTACCCTCCCTGTCCCTCCTGTAGATTGTGTATCCTGGTATGTTGACATCCCAGTCATGGTTCTCTGTGTACCATGTTTCTGTGACTGCCACAATATCCAGGCAACCCTCTTCCATCAAGGCCACTAGTTCAGGGAGCTTGTTACACAGACTACGGGCATTGGTACTCATCACCCTCCACTTTTTGATAGCCTTACCCCTTTTAGCCCCATTTCTGTCCTTACTGCCTTTGCCTTTTTACATTTAAATCTGTTCTGCTCCCTAATAACTTCTGTACCTTGGTGTTTACCTCACTAATCACCATGTTTTTTGGGGGGAGGCTGGGATTTCCCTGCTCCTTTTCAGTGCCTCCCCCCTTGGCTAGTTTAAATGCTTGCCAATGAAGCATTTAAACCTCTCACCTAGGATCCTGGTTCCCTCCCTGGACAGATGCAGACCATCGCACCAATATAGGTCTGCATCCCTCCAGGTGGCTCCTCAGTCCCCAATAAAGCCAAAACCCTGAGCTCCATACCCGTTTTTCAACCACTCATTGAATTCCCTGGTGAGGTGCCTAGCATCTCCCTTGCCATAGACAGGCAGCACCTCCGAGAAGGTTACCGTATGCGCTACTTGTCTAAGGCCCCTTACCAACTCTACAAACTCCTCTTGCACTGCTCTGATCCCATCCCTAGCCAGGTCATTTGTCCCTAGGTGGACAATGACATCCAGCTCCCTCCCTCGTGCAGCTCCTCCCATGATCCTGAGGATTCGCTTCCTGTCTCTCCAAGCTGTGGCGCCAGGAAGGCACCTTACCTCCCTCTCCCATTCCTCCCCCATTTCTACCCCCCTAATGATTGAGTCCCCCACCAGGAGTTGTTTTCTTCCCTGTGGGTCCACCTCACCCTCCTGTGGGTCTCCTTTGTGAAAGTTCCCAGCATCTTCCTTGGTCTCCACTGCAGGTGCCTCCATAGAGGAACCACTATCCACCAGAAGTGAATGAATTGTGGAGAGGTACAGCTGGAGGATGCAACTCTGTTCCACCATCCTTTCCATCCCTAGGCCACCCTGGTCCAGCCTCTCCTCTTTCTTGGCAACCTCTGAGGTAGTGGCATTGGCCCTGGTGGTCCCTGGGTGGGGAGGAGGTTTCCGAATCCTAGCCAGGTCAGCCTGGAGACGGGCAACCTCCTCTCTCAGACCAGAGGTGCCTGCAAATAGGGCAGCATCGCAGCCTCCAGAATGTCTCCGAGACACTGCCGCCCACAGCCATTGCACTGCACCACTCCTATCACGCTCTTATTTTGTGTCCCCTCTACTGTTTCTCTGGATGATTACTCTCTCCTCTCCTTACAACTCTCACCCTTCCTGTTCTGGGACAGCAACTTCCTATCTTCTTCAGTAGCCTCCTTCTTCCTTGCTCAATATCAGACCACCAGCATCTGGGGGGGAGAGTGAGCTACTTTTTTTCCTTTAGGGTTGACAAAACCAATATTTCTCTATGATCCTTCCCTTCCTACTGCCAAACAGGAAGTTCCTGTTGAAGTCAAATCCAGTGGCTATAAAAGTAGAACTGGCTTTGGGTGGGTGGGATGGAGGGCAATTAGTAAGAAAAAAAGGCTAGCAACAGGAAGTTGTAATTTGACTCACCTGCTTTTATAGTGTCTAAACCACACCCCCAATTAAGCTGTCTACTGACTACTTCTGGACCAACCCCTGTGTGGTCAAGCTTTTTTACCAGCCTTCTGTGTGGAACCGGGTCGAAGGCCTTACTAAAGTCTAGGTAGACCACATCCACTGCCCCACTGTCGTCCACTATTTTTGTAAGCGAGTCAAAACCTAGAATTGTCTGGCATGACCTACCTGCCATGAAACCTTGCTGTTTAGGGTCTTGTTAGCCGCTAGTTTTGAGGGATGCTCTGATCCTCTGTTTGAGTAGTGTCTCCATTAGTTTCCCTACTATAGACGTGAGGCTCACTGGTCTGTAATTACTAGCCTCTTCGCAACTGCCTGATTTGTGAAGTGGAACCACTATTGCCTTTTTCCAATCTTCGGGTACCATACCACTCTTCAAGGATTTTGCAAATAGAAGTGCCAGAGGTGCTGCTAATTCTGCCCAGTTCCTTAAAGATTCTGGTGTGCATCTCAACTGGTCTCATGGCTTTGTCTGCTTTTAGTTTATTTAGTGCCTTCGTACTTTGGCTTCTGTACAGGGACTTGTGTCTACCCCTGGTCCTGGGGTGTTGTGTTTTCAGAGCTGGTCCATCCCAGGTCCTCTTTGGTAAACACAGAGAAGAAGTATCTGCTGAGGACTTTGGCTTTCTTAGGGTCATGCTTGGTGTATTTCCCTTCTTCAATAGCAATCTTTACTTTTGTCTTCCTACGTTCCCTAATGTATCTACAAAAATTATTTGTCTCCTCTCTTTGCCCCTTCTGCTATCTTTTTCTCTGCCTGGGCTTTTGCCTTTCTAATATGTTTGTTTGACTCTCATTTTTATCTTGTACAATTTCCAGTCTATCTCAGTTTTGATTTCCTGGTATATGCTGTACATCTTTTTTCTTTGACTGTGGTAGCCACTTCCTTGGAAAACCATAGAGGATTTATTTTTCTTTTTGCTTTGCTGACCCATCTGGCACATTGATCTGTGGTAGTCTTTATTGCTCTCTTGAGTCTCCCCCACATGGCCTCCACCTCCTCAACCTCTATTTCCATTAACTGGCTACTTATGTTGTTCCTCATTTTTTGGAAGTCAGCCTTTCTGAAATCTAGCACCTTTATCTTTGAGTGGCTGGTGTCCTGTGTTATGTTTACCATGCGATGGTCGCTGTTGCCTATATGACATTCCACTTCGATGTCCTTGACCCTTTCTGAGTGCGTGAGGACAAGATCGAGAATGGCATCTCCCCTTGTTGGGTTTTTAACAAGTTGGCGCAGTCCTGCGCCTTGTAGTATAATAAAAAGTCCCTACTGTGGTTTGAAAGTTCCTCAAACAGACTCAAGAAGTTATTGTTGCTGGAGCTGCTTTATCGTCGGGACTGGAGTCCCCCAAGGCTCCATCCATGTGCCAATATTGTTCAGCATGTTACTACATCTGTCAAATTGTATCTCTTCATTTAACATTTTTATGCATGCTGATAATAACATCCTCACTAGCACAGGATATAGAGTTGTTGATGCATCTGTTGTATTACAGAGGAACTTCATTACCATCTAGAATGGCTGTCAAGTAATGGTCTATTTCTAAACATATCTAAAATCAAGTACACAAAATTTGGCTTGAGGCATAGGATTTTGAAATCTTCCGATAGTTTACAGATTTGTGGGCACGATGGCAGTTGTAACAGTCATGTAATGCCTGTTACACCAAGAATAAAAAATAGTTAGATTTGGGTACCTTTAGATGTAAGTTATTGGGACCTGGGTTCTAGTCCTCGGGTAAGAGGGTGCTGCCAGATAGTTAGAGGGTGGCCCCTGTAAAGGAAGAGAGTCATTAATTAAATAGTTCAGTGTAAGCATATTAGTAGGAGGATTTTTTAGAGACTGGCTCACAGGACTAAAATAAAATAAATAAAGTGGGCACCGTCTAATTGGGGCTCCGTGGAGTCCTGGAAGTAAAGTAAATGCAAAGCACATAGAAAGGTTCTGCAGGGGGCCATTTTAGAGCACAGTAAAGTGCTCACATGCCTAGGGGACCCATATGAGTCACTTTAGTAAAACACATTAAACATATATTTTTTATACATAAAAGCCACAAGAGGCTAAAATGGAATCTTGGGAACCTTAGGAAATAAAACGGAATTACAGAAATGTACAGTTTAAAAAGAGCTATTTAAAGAGAGCTCTAGTGCTAAAAGCATGGCACAGTTAAGAAACATGTATTCAGAGAAAGCAGTATTTTCAAGTGTGCTGCCAAACCAATTTATGTTTGTTTTGCCTCAGACATGGCAGGATTGTAGTTTAAAATGTTCTTTATCAAGAAAATGTGTTTTGTGGGCAAAGTTTAAAAGGAATGAGTCACTAACCTGGAAAGGAGAGTGGGTTCTGGGAGAGTATAATCCATGCAATCAGACACAGAGGAGGTGGAGCTAAGCATGTAAAAAATGAATATTTAATTGTTTTAACTGAAAACTGCAGAGGGCAGCTTATTTAAAAGAGAAATGATTATTTATGTGGAAAACTGAAAAGAAAGTCACTCAGAAAGTGGTGTTTATATTTTACTGAGACAAAAAATTAACTCTTTGCGACTGGGGGTTCGTGTAGAGGAATTTTTATAAAAATATTCTGGGAAGAGCTTAGAATGTGGACTTCCTAGTCAGAAAGGTGTGAAAGTGCTTAAACCTTGAGAAAATGGTTATTTTTATGTCACAAAAATACATGTAAATAAATGGGAATACAGGCTAACAGGAAAAGCAGCCTCAGAATCTTTGGAAAATCAGATTTCAAAAAACAGTGGCTTCTATTGTGGTTTATGCTGCTACAAAAGGGATGTGATTGGTCCTGAGCCTGTGGACTGGTCATTGTCCACTCAGTGACTGGGGATTAGCATATGCAAATGATTTGTGGGGCTAAAAGGAGCTGCCACAGCCAGTGTGGGGAATTAGAGCAGGGAAAGTAACCAGGAAGGATGGATCTGTGTGAAGTGGATGTCCAGTCAGAAGAGGCCTGCTGTAGTGACAGAGCCTGAGGGGGCAGCCCTTAATTAATTAAAGTGTAGTGTGAATAGGGGAGCACCTGTATCCCAGTGCAGGGTTAGTCATGGTAGTGAGTGAGAGCAGGGAACGTATAGTTATCTGCTGCTTCAAGTACCTGATGATTCCAGAAGCCGTCAAGTTATCTGCACAGACAAAAAGCTGCCACAAGAAGAATTCATCACTTCTGCTGAATTTCAGTTCCACAACTGCTCACCCCAGATCAGGGCCCTCAGAAAATCTCCTTCAATAGTCAAAGGAATGTGGTACAGTAACAAAAAATGTCTTCAAGTTGGGAATTTATTTTAAAAGCAAAGAACAATGAACTGAACTTAATTTACCTCTATCCTTTTATATTTGGCGCGCATATGCGCAGCCAAAATCTTCTGACAGTGTATGGAGTTAAAGGCGTGATTTGCTGTGGCGAATGCAGAGCCGCGTGCAGTAAGTCGTCGCATTGCCAATCAACCTAAATGCTGGTGCCACACCATGCATACATAATGGGGCGAGCACATCTAAGAAAAGGTCCCTGCAATCCGAGCAAAGCCGTCAGGCGCAATGGTCCTTTCTTCGCCGTGCTACCACCATTATGTGCATGGTCGGCGGCGGGGCGGCCACCTAACGTTTGCCGACTTCGTGTCAGCTAACACCCCCATCTTTGTGTGCCAATGGGGAGCCCACCCCGCCAGCATAAACCCCCCACTATTGAATGCCGAGGGGTGCCAAATCCCCTCGCTTTCACCCTCCCATCTTTGTGTGCTGACGGGGGCCCACTCTCCGTCAGCATAACCCCCAATTGTTGAATGCGAGGGGTGCCCAATCCCCTAGCTCGTGGACCCTTTCTTTCTGTGCCAACAGGATGCCCCAATCCCGTCAGCATTACTTCCTCCTCCCCGTGTTGTGTGCTGGCGGTGCCCAATCCCCCGTCGGCTACTGACACCCCCCCAAAACAGTTAGGTGGCATGCTGGGAGCCCACCCCAGTGTGCCAAATGCCCTGCAAAAGGAAAACTGTCCCACGATGGTTTTTTCCATTTTTTTCACCTGTAAAATGAAAATGGTCCCTCGTAGTCTCGATGCCCCCTCTCCCCACCCTCACCTACCCACTGCACACCCTGCCTCCCCTCACCCCATACTTACCTCCGGAGTCCGGCACGACAATCTTCTGTGGACTGGGAACACGTCTGCACTCTTCAAAGCCGACCACTAACTGAGAAAATGCCAGTAAGCTGTATAATGGAAAGAATAGGGGTTTTTCAACTTTAATGTATATCTCGGGCATTTTTGGGAATTTTGGCCCCAAATTTTCAACGTGGGGTTTTTGGGACCCCTTCTCATGAGTTATTGCACTGTCATGGCATTATTCGGTCCCAAAAGGTGATTTCGCAGTCACTGCGCGGACTCACCTTTCGGGACTGAAGTAACGAAATGACAGTGCAACTATTCATGAGAGAGGCTCTCAGAAAGCCTATGTTGCAAGTTTGGTGGGAAAATCAAAAATGACGCTGTTTTATGGTGCGTATAAACTTTCTGACAATGCTGCAACGTAAGTAAAGTTGATTACTATTTTCATGCCAGGTTATCAACATTGGCATTTTACCACCTTCTTGTGAACCGTACAGCTGTCATTTTCATCCCGCCCGAAATGTGTTTTCGCACTTCCGGCGCTGTGCGAAATCAGTGTTCAGGACACATTATGAAAATGACAGTGACACTGTTCATGACCAGAGGTCCTAAAATGCATGTGTTGAAAATTTGGTGACAATACTCCATAAAATGCCTGTTTTTCGAGCGTGCGTAGCAACTGCGCAACGCACACTCGTAAGTTAGCCCATTTGAAATATTTTCATGCCACATTCTCAATATTGGCATTTTACCACACCTTCTTGTGAACTGTATAGCTGTCATTTTTCACATCCTTGCCGAAATGTGTTTTCGCACTTCCAGCGCAGAACAGCGCTGTCGCTGTGCGAAATCAGTGTTCAGGACAAATTACAAAAATGACAGTGATACTGTTCATGAGCAGAGGTCCTAAAATGCCTGTGTTGAAAATTTGGTGACAATACTCGATAAAATTACTTTTACGAGGTGCATGGCAACTGTGCAACGCACGCTTGTAACTTAGTGCATTCACAATATTTTCATGCCAGATTCTCAAATTTGGCATTTTACTACACCATCTTTTGAACTGTGCAGCTGTCATTTTTCACATCCTGGCCGAAATGTGTTTTCGCACTTTCAGCGCAGAATAGTGTGTTCGCTGTGCGAAATCAGTGTTCGGGACACATTACGAAAATGACAGTGACACTGTTCATGAGCAGAAGTCCTAAAATGTCTGTGTTGAAAATTTGGTGACAATGCTCCATAAAATGACTGTGTTCCGCGTGCATTGTGCAGTTTGCACGCACGCTCGTATGTTCGTAAACTTCTAATATTCTCACTCCAGATTTTCTACAGTGCCATTGTTCTGTACCTCCTAATGAACAGTACAGCTGTCCTTTTTCAATCCTGACCAAAATCTGTTTCGCGAGTTCTGGCGCAGAATAGCGTGGTCGCTGTGGAAAGTCCATGTTCACACACATGATGAAAATGACAGTGACACTGTTCATTAGCAGATGCCCTAAAATGCCTATATCGAAAATTTGGGAAGAAGTCAATAAAATTAGTATTTTATGAGCGTGTGTTGCACAGTTTGCACGCACGCTCATGACTTTCTGAATTTATAATACTTTCACACCAGCTGTTCATCATTGGCATTTTCCATACCTCCATATGAACACTCCAGCTGCCTGAAATATGTTTTCGCACATCTGGCACAGAATTGCACGGCCGCTGTCGCGAAATCAGTTTTAGGACAGTTTGAGGAACTGATGGTGACACTATTCATGAGCAGAGAGTCCCAAAATGCCTATGTTGAACATTTGATGCGAACCTCCATACAGTGACTGTGTTGCAGAGCGTGCATTGCTAAGTTTCCACCACCCTTGTAACTTCGTCAATCTGCAATATTTTCATGCCACATTTTCACCACTGGCATTGCGCTATCTCCTTAACAACAGTCCAGCTGCCATTTTTCACAGCCTGCCCAAAGCGTGTGTACGCGCTGTGGCGCACAATGGCGCGTGCTTGCTGTGCAAAATCACCTTTGAGACACATTCACAAAATCACAGCACTATGCGTCTCTAGCTACGCACTCCCACTGCTAATGCCAGTGCGACAACATTCAGCATTGACAAATGCTTGTTTGTAAAAGGGATTATTGTCTAAGTGAAGGACTGAACTTTTAAAAGACTGGGGAGGGGTTGTGTCATTAAGAGCTTTTGTGTAAATGCTGTGAAATGTATGTTATATGCCACTGTTTTTAAACTGTATTGCTTTTCTGCTAAAGATAATTTCAAAGAAACTGAACTGTTTTAGCTTTGAAGTTTAACTTTAAGGTAAAACTGCTGTGTGGGATACCAGGGAGGGTATCTGTGGTACAGGAGTCAGTGGGCTGACTGAGGTGGGATAAGACCTGGTAGCCACTGCACACCCATAAGGCATTTTATGTATATGCATTTAAGGCCTGAGGTAGAGCCTAGTGCTGGGAAGGCAAAGTGTGTTGGACAAAAGGGGTGAGTGGGCTGTCTGAGGTGGGACAAGGCCTAGAAGCCATGTAACACTCATAAGGCCAAAGTGTTAACAGGTACAGTGACTAAGGCCAGGGAAGGGACCATTGTGTTATCTGGAGGGATGGTAGATGGTGTTTACTTGCAGTCTCAAGGGGAAAATTGCGGTGGGGGGGATTACTCTGCAAGGGAAAACAAAAGAAGGTGTTATTCTGTGTTGCAGTTTACAACTGTGGTTTATTTTATGAATTTTAACTGTAAAAGCACAATGCTTTACAATTCCTCCAGTAAAACTTACCTTATTTTTTCTTTGATCCAAGTGTCAGTGTCCTTCTTTGCAGTGCCAGTGTCTCACATTCCTGAAGGTCTCCAGGTCAGTCCAGAGCAGCACCTGTCTCTCTTGGCAACCCTCAGCCACACAAGCTGGAGAGATAAGCTATTCAGGTGGTACCCAGCCAGAGGGATGTGGGCAGGGGAAGAGGCAAAGAATCTGAAGACACTGCAGTACCCAAGCTATTGTTGCACTGCAGTCGTTCCTTGTGGCACCCAACGTGGTGCTGATGCTGTTTTACTCACTCCGCATGGGTGCCCAAGTGTGCTGTTAACATTATACACTGTCACAGAGACAGTTGAAAGATATAAATATTTTGGCATTTGTCTCCATCAAACTCTTTCTTTCAGTATTCATCTTAGCCACACTGATCAAAACAGTACATAAGAGACTGGGTCTCCTTTACAGAGTGAGGGGTTGTTTTACCACACAACATAAACATGTTATTAGCTCATATCCATTCTGGTATCAATCATTGATTATGGTCTACCTCTGTATTTGACAGCCACTTGTCTCAGAAGAGTTAATACACATAATAAGTGGTGACCTCCTTTATCACACTAATTATTGGTGTAATCAAACACCGTAATAACCAGTTATGAAATCATACCCTGTTATTACGGCATTTAGAGCACTCATGCTTCACTTTCCCTGTTGAGAAACGTTGTTGTCGTGCTCATGTCCCTGCACCAGTTACTATAAAAAGTAAACATAAGTGACTGTGTGCTTGTAAATGTTTTACACACCCTTGGTGTGTGATGACCACATAAACCTCTTTGAGCTTCATGCTCGAGGCTTATTGGTCATCACAACATTGGATGTGTGGGGAAAAAACTTAAAGGAGTAGTCCACCTAGAATTTGCAAAAAACATATGTCATGAAGAGTGTTTTGATATGTATGTTAAGTCCTATTGTAACATTGCAAAAATACTACTACTGCAGGGAAAACGACGATTGGTGTAAGGCGTCAGGTGGTACAAAAGCAACATGGCATTATGAGGCGATAATGCCGTGTTGCTTTAATTACCAAACAGCCATGGAGGAGAAAAAGAGAAGTGTTCCAAAAGCTGAGAGGAGAATATGTGAATGTTCTGTATCCCAGTAATAAACATCACACCACTCACTGATACTGACATAGCCTGGCTGGTGCAGCACGACTACCCACAGGGACAAAGAAAAAAGTGGATTTGTCACACGGCGCACAAAGAGTGAGCATGAGTCCCTGAAATGTGAAATAGTACAGCGGTCAAACCAGTACCAACTTAAAAAAGCACACAGTGAGAACAGAACAAGGACATGAGAAATACCTGCAGGGCAACTCGATATAGGAAACACCCACGAACCTGATACATGGTTGCGCCGCGGAGAGAAGCACCCGAAATCAGTATGAAGTGCAGTCTGTGATGGTCCACGGAACTGTGAGGTTTATGTAGCATGCACCAGTGACTGTCAGCCAAGACAAATAATAGATGTGGTAAGGGAGATGCGGATTAGCGATACAGTAAGTGCAAAGAAGACAAAATGTAAATGCGAGCAATGTTTGTAAACCAGCAAACTAACGCATGGGAGGTTGTATGCAAATTAGGCAGAGAGGCAGAAGTGGACAAAACAAAAGTCTCATACCGCAGTCTTCCTGAGCAGAGTAGAAGACCAATAGCCGTGTCAAAGTGGGAAAAAGTTATACATTTTATTCAATTGCACAGTATTGTTGTTGCATGCAAAAGTTTGAAACGGACACATCTGTATGTGACAAAGTGTGCGCTGCATGTCTCAAAAGTGCAGCAAACTTTTGTTTGTAGCTGAAATACAGTGAGTGAAGCATTTATGAGGAAATGGCACAATCATTTCTGACAGTCCTAGTTATACACACACACATGTTGGTGCATTGAGCATTTGAAGGTGGTGATCTAATGGGAATTAATGCATGGTTGGACCACCATGCATTAATTCCCCATTAGATGCCACCTTCGTTGTGGCTTAATACTTACATGTGTCCTTCCCTTTGTCTGCTATTAAATTAGCCTGCTAGCTGTATGGTAGTTTTACGACCCCTGGGGATCTCCATCACAAATAGGTTTATTGGCTTTCTTTCTCCTACGATGCACCCTGTGTCATGTGACAGTGATGTAGCCATGCCCTTAGATTTAGCATGTGCACTGCTTTAAAATCAGTTTAAAATCAATTCACAATAGCAGAGCTTTGTAACTGTTCTTATCCAGGGAGCACAAATGGCAACAGTTAGTTTAGCAGATACCTGAGAGAAAGCTAACTGGGGTTTCTGTAAGACAACTACTACTAAATAGCTCTAATTCAAAATGAAGCCACTTGAACAGTGAGCAAGGAAATAGAAAACTGCCCTGAGATCGTATAATTACTGCAGAAAGTATAATATCTTTTGTGGTGTGAAATTCAGTCTGAGTCGTGACTACTCAACTTCTGCCAATTAGTAGACTGAAATAACTAGTGTTTAAATATGCAGGATTAGCCGAACAAATGCTACAATGGACCACCCAGTGTTGCAATCCACCCAGCCATAAAATGGGTAGAAGCAGGACTGCAAAGAAAATCAGATGTTGCAGCTCAGCTGAGTTATTCTGGGTAAAGAAAATAAATTACTATACTTTCTGAGCATGCTGACAGCCTGCATGATAGATGGATAGCTATAATACAGGAACAGCAGGTAGGGAACCGCGGTCCAGGAGCAGTATCAAATTTAGAGGTAAAGAACCAAGCTACAATAATTGGAGGCCATATAGTGTAGTGGTTATGAGCACTGAGCTGCAAACCTGGAGAACTGGGTTTGATTCCTACACTAACCACTTGCATCCTGTATGACCATGTGCAAATCAATTAATCTCCCTGTGCTCCCAGAAACAAACCTTGGTTTAGTGTGTCTTTCCTGGCTTCCCTGACCTCAGATGGTACACTGGACATGTCCTTGCCTTACAAGCAAAGGGTCACAGGTTTGATTCCCAGGGAGGACATGTATCTGTTATCTCATTTAGATAAGGGGAAAAAAAAAAACAGTTTAATTTGCATTTGACACAGTACCACACAAAAGATTAATAAACAAATTAGCCAGCCTTGGAGTGGGTCCCAAGGTGGTAGCCGGGGTAAAAAATTGGCTGGACAACAGGATGCAGAGGGTAATGATAAACAGAGTCCACTCTAAAGAAAGAGGGGTTACTAGCGGGGTACTACAGGGTTCAGTACTGGAACCGTTCCTCTTTAATATCTTTATAAGTGACACTTATTTATTTGAGTATCGGATGTACAGACCTTTGAGTCAAGGACTCCTTTACAAAGGCACCTCGTCAGGAGAGACAAAAACAACAATAGAACACGGTAATACATTACAGCTTACATAGTTACCAGTGTTACAATCATTCACTGGTGGTACAAAGGTTTCAATGATGGAAACAACCTGGCATATCATAGGTACATGGGTACCATGTCAGGTGAAGAGAGTGACAATTTTTTATTACAGTAATCAATGGCAAAAAGATATATATATACATATATATATATTTTTTTTAATTGTGTGAATCACATTGCAGAGGGACTGGAAGGAAAAGTATGTCTCTTTGCAGATGACACAAAGATCTGCAACAGGGTTGATACACAAGGTGGAGTGAAAAGGATGAGAAGGGACTTGGCAAGGTTGGAGGAATGGTCAAATGTATGGCAGTTTAGATTCAACACAAAGAAGTGCAAAGTAATGCACCTGGAAAACAAATACCCAGGGGAAGATTACACAATGGGGGTGAGATACTAACAACAACAAAAACTGAAAGGGACCTGGGGGTAGTCATATCAGATGACCTAAAGGTGGGCAAGCAATGTGAGAAGGCAGTAAGGATGGCTGGAAGGATACTGGGATGCATAGGGAGAGGCAAACAACCAGTAGAAAACAAGAAGTTTTTATCCCTCTGTACAGACAGCTGGTGAGACCCCCATCTGGAGTACTGTGTGCAGTTCTGGAGACCCCATCTCCGCAAGGACATAGACAGGATGGAGGCTGTCCAGAGGAGGGCAACTAAAATGGTGCAGGGTCTGCACCAGAAGCCATATGAAGAGACTAAAAGAGCTTAATATGTATATCCTCGAGGAAAGGAGGGAGAGGTGGGATGTGATAGAAACTTTCAAGTACCAAAAGGGAATCAACAAAGCCCAAGAGGGCAGCATCTTTCAGAAAAAGATATGTGTAAGAACAAGGGGGCACAATTTGAAGATAGAGGGGGGACGGCTCAGAGGTAACGTGAGAAAGTATTTTTTCATGGATAGGGTTGTGGATGCATGGAATGGCCTTCCTGAGGAGGTCGTGGAGTCAAAAACAGTGGGGGAATTCAAGAATGCATGGGACAAACATAAAGCAATTCTAGTGGAGTGTAGGATGAAGTAGGCTGTTGGTTAACTAGGATCTGCAGCTTATCCATTAGGTTGGGAAATGGGCAGACTAGGTGAGCCAAGTGGTCCTTATCTGCCATCAAATTTTATGTTTCTATGTTTCTAAAAATCTTCCGGGGGGCCTTCCTTCTGATGAAGAACAAAGTTATGGTTCAAAGTGCTGGAGTGAGTGTGGTGCTTGCTATATGGCTTTATTGAAATAAAGTTTTTGCAGTGGGAAGTACTGTTGCAGCTTGGTTCTTTACCTCTACATTTGATACTACTCCTGAAGTGTGGTATCCTGCCTACTTTTCCTCCTGACTTGTTTGACCAGCACCAATTCTATCCTGCAGCACCTGGCTTCCTGTGTTTCATAACTATAAAAAACCTCTATGGACTGTCATTGGCTCCCTAGAAGTAGTCCATTCCTGCCCTGCAACTATTCATAGGAGTTCAGCTCACCATTGTTTGACAGTGAGTGCAGACATCTTAAATCACAGGGCTGGATGCTAGTGAATATCTAGAGGTGGTCCCATTTCTTGGCCAAAATACTGGTTCTGAGATCCCAATATTATGGGCATCAGAGAGCAATGACTGCAAAGTGGGCTCAGTACCACTCTGGCTTGGTTGCGGTTAATAGTAATAGGTTGGCACAGCTCTTCCAAACTGCAGAAAGCCTTATGTTTCCCTGCACTTGTGCAAGAAACATCTTGTGGTAGAATAACATATGAGAGGTGTGTCAGGGACGAGTCCAATGCAGAGCACTCTACAGTGGGCTTGACCCTGACAGACCAATGAACCACACAAGCTGAGAGTGATGATGGTTGGAATTTCACAGTGGAGAAGCAGCAGCACTTGAAAGGAATGAAGCGCTCAATGGAGTGCTTCATTCTTTCATTTACATATTACTGTCTGCCCCGCTCCCTCCATTCCCTGTCCCTGCATGCGGCATCATTCAAAGAAACACTCCCGCTCCCTCCCACTGTGTGCTGCCCTCCCCGCACCCTCTGTTCACCCACCGGACTGGCAGAGATCTAATAAAACCCTCCTGCTCCCTCCCACTTCATGCTGGCCACCCCACACCCTCTGTTCCCCCAGCCAGTATGCAATTGAACCCTCCCGCTCCCTCCCACTTCATGCTGCCTGCCCCACACCCTGTGTTCCCCTGGCATCCAAATGACTCCTCTTGCTCCCTCCTACTATGTGCAGCCCGCCATGCACCCTCTGTTCCCCGGCATCCAAAGGATCCCTCCCATTCTCTCCCACTGTATCCTGTCCACCCCACTTCCTCTGTTCCTTGTGCCAACATCAGGGTGCCCAGTCCCCATATCAGCATTATCTAAACTCCACCACCTGGACACTGAGGAGCCCACTCCCAGTGTCCAGAAATAACATTTTTTTTCCCTGTTAAAAAAAAAAAAAGAAACAGTCCTTCGTCATCTCCCCCATATCCTTCCCCATCCCGACCATCTCTCTGTGTACACGCCTCCCTGCACCCCCCCTTATCCCATACTTTCCCTCTGATGTCAGCAGCTGTGATCTTCTGAGGACTGGGACACGTTTGCACTCTTCAAAGCCAAACTGTGAACTGGGGAATCAAGATAAGCACTACATAATGACTGTCATTGGGGGTTTCAACTTATGTTGATATCTCAACCATTTTTAGGAATTTTGTCCCCAAATTTTCAACATGGGGTTCTTGGGACCCCACCTAATGAACACTGCCATTGTCATTTCATTAGTCAGTCCGGAAAGGTGATTTTGTGGTCGTTGCGTGGAATCATCATTCGGGACTGATTAACGAAATGACAGTGCCAGTGTTCATGAGGAAAGGTCCCAAAAGCCCATGTTGAAATCTGGTGCAAAAATCCCCAAAATGACTGCGTTCATAGTGCATTAATGCAGTTTCTATGCATGCTAAAGTAACTTTGCCAATTTTAATATTTTACTCCAGATTTTCAACATTGCCTTTTTTCACACCTCCTCATGAACAGTGCAGCTGTCATTTTTCACATCCTGCACAAAATGTGTTTTTGCACCTGTGGCGTAGAATGGCGCAATCACTGTGTGAAATCACTTTTCGGGATGAGTGAATGAAATGACAGTGGCAGTCTTCATGAGCTGGTGTCCCAAAAAGGCCATGTTGAAAATCTGGTGAAACAATTCCAAAAAATGGCAGAGTTACACCCGGTTGTTCAAGATTTTCTACGGACGTGTGTAACTTTGGTCATTTTCAATATTTTCACTCCAGATTTTCAATAAAGCCATTTTATCACACCCCTCATGAACAGTACAGCTGTCATGTTTCACATCCTGCCCATAATGTGTTTTCGCACTTGTGGTGTGGAATGCCGTTTTCCCACGAATTTGAAAATTTTCACCTACAGGGTTCATGAGGTGGGGTCATAAGAAGACTATGTTCAACATTTGGAGTCAAAATATTAAAAAATTACAATGTTATGGCCATTCATTGCAATTTCGGTAGGCATGCTCATAACTGAAGAAATCTTAAATATTTGCACCCCACATTTTTTTTTTTATTTATACCCCTGCTCCACGGCCCTCTCTATCTGGAGGGAGCCCCAGCCACATCTCCCGATGTTCACCAGACGACGACCAGCTACCCCCAGGGTTTACCACCGGCAGGGTCAGTGGGGAGCCCACCCCCACCAAGACTGGATCCAGTTCAGGTGTCAGCACCGAGGCTATTCAGGGGCGAGATCTGCAGTTTCCCTCCGTCATCCACTGTGAACTTTTTTCCTCCTGGTTTCTCCCCTTCAGGAGCAGAGCATGCACAAACACCATCAAAGGTGCCTTGCATGCTCCTGTGTGTGTACCCCATCAGACATCTGTCCCGCCTCTGACCCAATGTCAGCAGTGTCTGTGTGCCAGCCACCTCTGCGGGCCAGGCATGCACTGACAACTGGTTGCCCCCCTCCTCGGAGAAAGAGAGCTTTCCCTGTGAAAGCTTGATCCTTTTCCTCCCCTGCCAACCTCCAGCAGCCTACGCTAGCTCCTAAAAATGGGTCACCAGCGTGGCACGAGGTGTGGCATCCAGTGCCTCAACCCTCAGTGCCACCGGGACAGCAATGCACCCCACATTTTCAACATAGCCTTCTTATTATCCGAGCTTCTGTATTCAAATGCTGTCCAAAATATGACAGCTTGTCAAAGCATACTTCAGGCAAGCTTTTCCTCCCACAGAAATTCAGTTAACACAGTACACCGCTGCCACATAAACCATGCAAGAAAACATTCGGCATTGACAGATGCCTGTTCATTCTTGCTGTCTGTGGACTCTGGGGTGAGAGGGATGTAATTTTCTGCTGAAAAAGGCAATGGGTTTGGTCAGTTCCTTCTGACATGGTATCAACCATTTGTGGAGGGATCTCCACAGAAAGGACATTTGCAACTCACAGCGGTTCCAAGCATATGGTCATAGATACTTTGTCCTGGGCAGCGTTTCAGCCAGTTCTTGTGAAGAGGTACTCTAGATGACAGCAGATCATCTCTTAATGGCTTGTTTCTTGTACTGTACATTATGTCATGTTGACCTCATAAACACTGTCTGTGAGTATTAGAGCGCACTCCACCTGGCATATGGCACCAATGTTAGAATTACAGTGGGGCTTGCCAGAGACTGGCCCCCATAACTCCAAAGTGAGCCCCAGTAGCTCACACATCACAGTAATTGACTTAGGGCCCTATGCACTAACAAGAATGTTGCCTATGTGCCACATATCTGAGGTGTGTAGGCAGCTGCATGGGTGAATGCCATGCAGTGTGGGTCCCACGGACCCCTGTCGACATGCACCAAGGCTGTGTAAGTGCAGTGTAAGACACTGATGCACCCGCCTCTCAAGCCCCTCAGGGATGTCCACGCTGGGGGGGTGTTAGGGCGTGCCTGTTCTACACGGCATTTACTAGGCCGCGTAGTGCCAGGTGGAGGGAGCACCGAGTACGCCTGCCCAGACTTGGCATAACCCAGTGCACACCCCAGTGAATGATGGCTGCTGGACATGGCAGTAACAGGAACCTGACCGCTGTGTTGCTCCAGTCCACTAGGCTGCAGGGGAGGGCTGTGGCAGTGGCTTGGGTGACTGCCCAAAGGTGTGTCTACATTGCCACTTTACACAGCTTTTCCCCTACTCCCTGCACCCTCCACATGGGTACAAGGGATCCACTCAGGGACCCGGTACGGGCATTTGATTGGATGCCTGCCCAGGTCTGCAGCTCTGCCCTGACTGTCCCCTGTGACCATGCGCGCTGTGGGGTTGTGGCTGTGGATGGATGCCCCACGGGTGCTAGCGGTGTATATACCACTCACCCTGCACCCATCCAGGGCTGTGTAGGTACACGCCTCAGGTGTGTATTACCTGCCCTTTAGTGCATAGGGACCTTAGAGAGGAAGGGGTGCAATTTCAGGATAGGGCTCTCCTGGGCTCTCATAGCTCCAAAAGCTCATGAATTGTAATCCCAGCACTAATAGGCCCCCCTCCCACTGAAGCTGCTATCAGTGGCATCCTGCTCACATTTGCACACACTTTCATTACAGTCTCAAGTTACTAGTTCATGGGGATGATGGCTTTTGGTCCTCTGTCCTAGAGTTTCTCTTCAGTTGTACTGAGGACATTTGCTCCCTCCAGTACTACAGATTGTCTGCAATGGTGAAATAATGTGGAAAAATGTATGTACAGTAGTATTAAAACTAAGTAACTCACCAGTAAATATTGTATTTCCTTCTGATCACAATTTTTGATTTTTTATTGGTTTAAAATTTTGGGTAAGAACCCCTGAGCATCGAATGCCCATTTTCAAGGGGGACCTGAAGTACAGTACAACCAAGAACATATATGTAACTCCCTTCCCCTGGCCCCCCATCTAGGGGTATATAACTTCTCAGATGGTCCAGAGGCATATAGGAAAGAGGGGTACCTCAAGCGCTAAATCACCAAGACATGCATTTCCATACAAGGCAGGAAAAGTTGTGGCCTACCTTACTGGCATCTTCCATCACCTGTGCACTCTCACTTTCACCCATTGGAATCTGGATTCTCCCCCAATACTGGCACAAATGGACCAGGAACTCAACACTACATAGCTACCATCTCTCTGGAGCCCCCAAAACCCCTCGGTCCTACCTGGGGTGGGATGGAAATTTCATCTGGAATCAGACTTATGAGAAATTAACTCAGCTGCAAAGAAAAAGGGAAAAAAGTTTTCTATTGCATTAGCTTCCCCCTTCAGTTTAAATGAAGCACATCACTGCTATTCTTCTCCCAACTAGCTTATCTATTTAGCTCCTGCACAACAAATGATTTCAGCAGTGCAGGAGTCACACCCTTCATCCAAATAAACTAAAGCAGCTCCATGGGGCTAATCAAACTTTTTACAGACATACTGGCCGGACATGCAGAGCAGCAAACACGATGGATTTTTCAAGGCAGTATCAAGCAAGGATTTCTCTACTCTCTCTCTCTCTCTCTCTCTCTCTCTTGGATGCCTTACCCAATACCTCTTGACTCAGATCCCTTCAATCTCCTGGCTTCTCTGGATCTGGTAAGCCAAACCTTCTTTCTTTTCTACTGCTGGGTTACCCACTCTCTCTCTATGGCACTGGTCATCACCCCCAACTCTGGCACGGGAAAGTGCGCTACTTTCCCCACCTGAACCCTTGGGCGCTGGCCCAAGCCTCAAGAGGTGCCAAGATTTTTCCTTACGACCCAGGCGCCATAACCCACTTGAGCTTAGCTCTGTGCTGGTGCTAATTTAGCACATTCCCCTCCATTTTCACTCAGCCTCTATCTTCTTGGCTACACTGGTGCAGTGGCCCCAAACCCCTGCCCATAGATACATAGATACATAGACAGTGTCAGCAGATAAGGGCCTATGGCCCACCCAGTCTGCCCATTTGAGCTTGTAAGTTCAGTTTGTTTTCCTAGAAGTCTGTTGCCCCTTACCCCTGACCTCCAGAATTCCTTTATGTCTATCCCATGCATTCTTAAATCCCGTGATTGTTTCAGCCCCCCCCCACTTCCTCTGGCAGGGTGTTCCACTTGTCCACCACCCATTCTGTGAAGAAATTCTTTCTCATGTTTCCTCTGAATCGTCCTCCCTCCAACTTCATCCCATGCCCTCTAGTCCTGGAACATCTTTTTCGCTTAAAAATAGTGTTTTCCTGCACCCTGTTCCTCCCTGTAAGATACTTGTATGTCTCTATCATATCCCCTCTCTCCCTCCTCTCCTCCAGGGAGTACATGTTCAGTTCCTTCAGCCTGTCTTCATAGGACTTGTGATGCGATCCATGCACCATCTTTGTTGCCCTCCTCTGAACCTTCTCTACCCTGTCTATGTCCTTACGAGGTATGGTCTCCAGAACTGTACACTGTACTCCAGGTGGGGCCTCGCTAGTGTCTTGTATAGTGGAATTATGACCTCCTTTTCCTGCTGGTCTCAATCAAGATTTATCAAAATAGAAACAGTTCCGATCATCTTCGTTCATTACTCAATTTAATTCACAAAGCAAAACTCTTAAAACCCTGCAGCTGCAATAGCTATTGACTTTGAGAAAGCATTTGACTCTCTCAATTGGGAATATTTATATCAGGTGCTATCTCATTTAATTTACAAATAATTTTTGTGCTTGGATTCAATTATTGTATACCTCCTTCAACTCGAGTTCTCACAAACTCTGTTTGTCCCCTCCTTTTGTATGAAGGCACCCAGACAAGGATGCCCCTTATACGCCTTCATTGTTTATACTTGCCATGGAACACTCTTTCTGCATCTCGTCAATCATGGTACAATTAAAAGGCATTACTATTGGTAACTCTCACTATACTTCACTCTCACATGCAGATGATCTCCTTATTTACTTGAAAACCTCGAAAAGTTCTGAGGCAACCTTTGGTTAAACCTTTCTTTGAATGACTTACACCTCCTCCGGACTAGCTCTAAACCTTAACAAATCAAACACTATCACTGAATACCCTTTATAGTCCTTCATGAACAACTCATTGAGCTTTCGTTGGGCCCCAAGGTATATCTTATCTTGGCATTCGGATCACTCCAACATTGAATAAATTATGGGATGCTAATCTTTCCCTCTGTTAACCAGTATCCAAACAACACTTGATAGATAGAGCTACTTAAACTTTCTTTTAGTGGTAAAATTTCCGCCATTAAAATGTCAATAACTCTAAAATATTATATCTGTTTCCAATATCCGCTGATACTTCCCTCTAGTTTTCTTACCAAAATAAACAAAAATTATCAGCAGCTTCATTTGAGGAAGCAAAAATACCTGAATTTAGTCGTAATAAACTTAGATCCCATTGAATCAAAAGGTGGCTTTGGCGCTTCCTTGGTTTCAAACCTACTTATGGGCTTTCATTCATATCAAACAATTAAATGGATTTTAACAATTTCAACATCCAGTCTCCTTTATGGGTCAATATGGAAACATCCTTATGTCCTCAAGTAATGTAGCAACTTCTTTCCTTTTTAACACCCTTACCTCTTCTTTAAGTCTCAACCCACCTAAGCTGCTTCTGTATTCTGTGGAAAATCATTCTCAAGCATATAAATCTAACCCCAAACCCTTAGCTACACCCCATCTGGGTAACCACCATATATCTTGATAATCACCCCATTTTTCGTGTACCTGGAAAAATAAGGGTATTCTCTTTTGCAGGATATACTTGAACCCAAGTCATTAAAGTTAAAATCTTACACCGACCTACAAGGCATATGGAATCTTCCCCATCAGGATTTTTGGAAACATCTACAGCATCGTACCGCATGCAACTCTTACCTCACACCCTTCTCTATCAATTCTCTGTATGATAAGCATATCTCTAAATGGATAAAAACAACATCCAATTTAAATAGCACTGTTTACTAAGATATTTGTGAAATCCTTCCTGACTACTCTGTCAATGCTAAAAACAGATGGAGTACTTGCTACAATATAATATCCCAATGCACAATGGTCCAGATGTTGGCTCTCCTGTCACAAATCTTTTAATGATAAATACAGTTCCTCATTCAAACCAAGATCCTTCATTTGTGGTACAGAACTCCTGTTATATTACAAAAAATGGGTTTATTGAACAATAACAATTGCTGGCTGCAGTTCCTCAATAGGATTTATTGCATATCTTATGGCACTGTCCCTCATACAAAAGATTTGGCACTGTACTCACAGATTTGCAAATGAAAGTGGTAGGTCAACCTTTTACACTAGACCCTAAACATTGCATTCTTGGTATTTTAATCACCGTTCTTATAAAATTTCATATTGCATGAGCAGATGGTTAAATATACTCTTCCTTCAAGTTAAATGCACAATCCTCATGCATTGGAGATCAACATAATCCTACCCTTCCGGTATCATTAACCAACTATTGCAATATGCCTCTCTGGACCGTATGACATATATCTTGTCTGACCGACTCATGTTATATAACAATTGTTGGCAGGGCTTTTTTAATTTTTTGGAATCAACTAAATCTTCCAACACCAATGTATGGACTTAATATATATGGATTTTCCCCTTTTACTGATACATCATTGTAGTCTCGCTTTTTCCGCTTTTTATAGTTTCCCTCTCTCTCTTCTTAACTTTCTTATATATCTTTTCTTTCCTATACTCTGTTCTCAATCGTTCTTTATTACTCCCTAATCCTTTTATGAATGTACTTTTTCCCTTTGCAGCATCATATATAATTATGTAACATTTTAACATAAACCGAATCTAATCATACTATCCGCTTAAGTTCACTACAAATGTCAAGTATACTAATTACATGACCTGTATTGTTTACTATATTTTTAAAACCAAGCTCCTTGTATTATTGTAGCAATGTTCTTATTATATGCTGCCTCAATTTCTTTAAAAAAAAAATCCTCACATTGTACTGTACTGTAAGAGGTTTGTCTGTATATCTTATGAAAAATTAATAAAAAAAGTTTAACTGTAAAAAAAGAAGAAAGGCTTAAAGGGTGTAACTCCAGCTGCTGCACAGAGAGATGGCCAGAGTGCCAGAGAATGTTATCTAAATGAGGCTGACCCTGCTTACCCTGGAAACACACACTTCTCACTGCAACAGTGAATGGGGGTTAAGGAAATTTCATATAGCGCCATACTGAAGACCTTCTATCCTTGTGTGATACCTTTGAATTGGTGACTCTTTCTACACTTACCATTGGTAGGAAAACATCCTTGAGGTTACGTCATAGTGGGTTGGACAGAGTTTCAGCTGGTGCTGGATGAGTGTCCTAGACTGCTGGTTAGGGTATGAGAGGGTGCTTGACGGGCGTGTCAGAGATTTGTGGATGGGGTGCCAGTTTGTTGGATGGGTTGTCAGTGTGTGCATGATGGATATTCAGAGGCTGGTGGATGAAGTGTCAGATCTCTGAAGAACAGCTACTCGGATGGTACCAAGCTGGGGTGTTTGAAGGCCGCCAGGGTTCCGAGACTGCTGGGTGGGAAGAAAAAAATGGTGGACCATTGTCAAGGATAGAGGGTTTAGAGGTGTGAGAACTGGATGATGGGAGGGAGCTAGAGAATGCTGGGCATGGCATTTGTTGGGTGGTGTCGGGGTGGAGAATGTGATGTTAGAGTTTTAGCTTTACATGTTCGTTTGGCAAAGGGTGTGCCTCTGAGCTGAGATGACTCTGCCAGGCATGGTGAATATAGAATAGAGTAGCTCAGCTTGGAAAGCAGTAGGCTGAAGATTTAAAGGTCCCCGGTTGGAAAATCCAATAGAAAATGTTGCTTAGAAAAGGGATAAAAATATACATAATCAAAGATGGGACACCATGCCATGTTTCAGGCCTTGTACATGAGTACCTTAATGGCTTTAAAGATCCTCATGTGCACGTTCATCTCAATGTCTATTGGTTGAATGAACCATGCTGATTTACAAAAAATCAATATAATCAGTGCGTTCTTCATGGGCGAATGCCAATAAAAAGTTGATTGGTGAGAAATTTACTTTCTAGGCAGTGCCACGTGCAGTGTTCAATTCTCTCCACAGCCATCATACATTCCGGTAAAGTTGCTTTCTTGCCATTTCTTTTACAAGTGCTCTGGCGTAATATTGTTTTTCTGCATGAGATTATTTAAAAAAAAAAAATGTTCTGAGGTGGCCTTGAACCACCAACCTTTCAGTTAAGAATCCAATGCTCTAATTGATAGTGTCACAGAGACAACACTTTCAAACATAATCGCAGGGAGGCAACTGTAGTGCAGCTGCAGCAGCAGCTGCACAGTCCTAATGATGTCCTCCTGCCTCTGAGCTCTTATTACCTTGTCAGGAGATGTGCTTGTGCAGCAGAGTAGCTCTTTTGGAAAGCAGTAAGCTAAAGGGCTTAGGGGCCCTGGTTCATGTCAAGTGTTGGAAAATTAAAATGGTATATAAAGTTTGTTTTTCATGCTGTGGTGTCACCGAAATTTCAGAGCCAAGCAAAGATGGATGGGGAGCCTACACTACACTCTCCTCACATATTCTTTTGGTGCAAGGAGAGTGAATCAAAATGAAGCAGAACAGTAGTGGTATGCACAGAAAACATGAGAGGGCGCTCTTGAGTGCAGAGATGCCTTGCATCCATAAAGGGTGACTGGTTTAAACCATCAGTTTCATTTGGCTGACTCGTAAAATCGATTCTTTCATTTGTTTCTTAAACTTGAGAGCAAATCGGAATGTCTTATGATCAGATCTGTACACAATCTGTTATAGAAAAGGCTGGTGCTAACAAAGGGTTTTCTGACACTTTGAGAGCCAAAGTGGCATTGTTGAACTGAAACATGCACAATGTGGGGTTAAAGTAGGTGCAAAGTGGGAGGCTGCACTGGAAATGGTGCAAAATGTTGAGTTTTGCAAAACATCTAAATCCATTAAATCATTCTCTCTTTTCCATTAAAAATGGCCAATTCTGTTTTCCATTTTCATAACATCACAGGACTGTTTCGTATGAATAATGTGTAAATCAGCTGATTAATAAAATATCCTTACATGTCAAACAAACTCAATAAGAACAGCTGCTAAAAGGAAAAGAAAGAAAAATCCCTCAATGGAAAATGGTACAATTCCCTGTTTCAGAGATTGCAGATGAGGACCTTCTGTGGTTTCAAGAGATCCACATGTGCAAGGTAGAGTGAGCAGAGATTGGTTGAATGTGCACGGATGAGTTAAAAACTCAATATCATCTGCACGTGTTCCATGGACATCTGAGAATTAGTGTCTGTTGAATTCTATGCCTAGCGGATTGAAAGATTTAACCATTCTGTATCATTCCATTTTCTGAACAACACATTGAGGGCCAATTGATTAATTTATGTTGTTGCCAATAAAAAAGTCACAGATCACAGTATGGAGCAGAAATCTACTCTATTGCTGATGCCACCTCCACTTTCAAATTCTTTGTACATGAAGGTACGTTCCGGGAAATGTATCTACTTGCTATTTGTTTTAAGAGTGTTCTGTTTTATGTGTGTACTGTATTGCAGGGGATAAAAGCCTTCCCTGGGTAGGCTTGAACCACCAACCTTTTGGTTAATAGCCAAACGCGCTAACTGATTGCGCCACAGAAACAGTAACAAGCAAATTTTTGAAAATGTAGCCATTGGCCAGCAGCGGCTGGCCCTGCACACAGTCACAATGAAATCTGCACACTGCTTAAAAAGGCTTAGTGAACCAAGACGTATTTGGGCACCGTGGTTGCATCCTGAGGGGGACCCTGAGGCTAAAGTACATTACATCATATTGCAGCGAATTCAGAGTAGTGTTTTTCATGGCATTCATTGCTTCTACAGTGAGGTGCAGGAAAGCAGTTGTATGCCAGTGGCTCCGTGAGAGGAGGATGCCAAGAGGATAAGTGGAATGCCATTTTTGTAGCATTAGCAAATGCATAGCAAATTCAGCAACTATCGTGGTTACAAACATTGTCATTTTCCTATACATTTATCTCTTTGAAATTCTGTTACACTGTTTGTTGGTATTTTTTGTGGATAAAGGTATATTGGGCGTAACCTCTGCTGCTAGACAAATATAACCGAATGGTGCCAGAAAATCTACACTAAAGGAGGCTAAACCTGCCAGTCCAGGAAGTCTGCAGCCATCACTGCAACACAAAATGAGGGTTAATGGAATTTCTTAGAGCAGCATAATTGAAAGTTTATCTTGTCTGTGGCACTTTCCAATGGGAGACTATTTTCCAATCTACCACAGGCGGAAAAATGTGCTGGATGACGACAGAGGGCGTATGACATGGTTTGTGATGGGGTATTAGATGGCATAAAGCTGGTGTGTTTTAGAATGCTGGCAATGGTACAGGGACTGCAGGGTGGGGTGTCAGAAGGTTGAGGAGCATGGTGTCCATGATGCTGGGCTGGAGTGTCAAAGCGTGCTTAATAGGGTATCAAGGGGTTCTGGATTGGGGTGTCGGAGGCTGGTAAATGGGGGTGCTGGGTGATTGCCTAGATGAGTTCTTTGTAGTGAGGAAACCAGAGCTCCATGCAGCAGTCCAGGTGGGAACCAACAACAGTTAAACATTTTGTTTTTTAAGAAGAAAGGTTTAAAGGGTGTAACCCCAGCTGCTGCACAGAGAGATGGCCAGAGTGGAAGAGAATGTAATCTAAAGGAGGCTGACCCTGCTTAACCTGGAAACACGCACTTCTCACTGCAACAGTGAATGGGGGTTAAGGAAATTTCATATAGCGCCATACTGAAGAACTTCTATCCTTGTGTGATACCTTTGAATTAGTGACTCTTTCTAGACCTACCATTGGTACAAAAACATCCTTGAGGTTATGTCATAGTGGGTTGGACAGTGTTTCAGTTGGTGCTGGATGAGTGTACTGGACTGCTGGATAGGGTATCAGAGGGTGCTTGACAGGCGTGTCAGAGATTTGTGGATTGGGTGCTAGTTTGTTGGAAGGGTTGTCAGTGTGTGCATGACGGATATTCAGAGGCTGGTGGATGAAGTGTCAGATCTCTGATGAACAGCTATCGGATGGTACCAAGCTGGGTGTTTGAGAAGGCCAGCCAGGGTTCCGAGACTGCTGGGTGGGAAGATAAAAAATGGTGGACCATGGTGTCCAAGGATAGGGGTTTGGAGTGTGAGAACTGGACGATGGAAGGAGAGCTAGAGAATGCTGTGCATGGCATTTGTTGGGTGGTGTCGGGGGAGCTGGCGAATGTGATGTTAGAGTTTTAGCTTTACATGTTTGTTTGACAAAGGACTGTGCCTCTGAGCTGAGATGATCTGCCAGGCATGGTGAATATGGGAACAGAGACTCAGCTTGGAAGCTGATAAGCTGAAGATTTAAAGGTCCCAGTTGAAAAATCCAATAGAAAATGTTGCTTAGAAAAGGGATAAAAATAAACATAGTCAAAGATGGGACACCATGCCATGTTTCAGGCCTTGTACATGAGTCCCTTAATGGCTTTAAAGATCCTTATGTGCCAGTTCATCTCAATGTCTATTGGTTGAATGAACCATGCTGATTAACAAAAAATCAATATAATCAGTGCATTCTTCATGGGCGAATGCCAATAAAAAGTTGATTGGTGAGAAATTTACTTTCTAGGCAATGCCACGTGCAGTGTTCAATTCCCTCCACAGACATTGTACATTCCGGTAAAGTTGCTTTCTTGCCATTTCTTTTAAGAGTGCTCTGGCATAATATTGTTTTTCTGCATGAGATTATTTTAAAAAAAAAATTGTTTTTAGGTGGCCATAAACCACCAACCTTTCAATTAAGAATCCCATGTCCTAACTGATAGTGCCACAGAGACAACACTCTTAACTTTCAGTCACAGGGAGGCAACTGTAGTGCAGCTGCAGCAGAAGCTGCACAGTTCTAATGATGTCCTCCTGCCTCTGAGCTCTTATAAGCCTGTCAGGAGATGTGCTTGTGCAGCAGAGTAGCTCTTTTGGAAAGCAGTATGCTAAAAAGCTTAAGGGCCCTGGTTCATGTCAAGTGTTGGAAAATTAAAACGGTATATAAAGTTTGTTTTTTATGCTGTGGTGTCACCGAAATTTCAGAGCCAAGCAAAGATGGATGGGGAGCCTACACTACACTCTCCTCATATATTCTTTTAGTGTAAGGAGAGTGAATCAAAATGAAGCAGAACATTAGTGCTATGCACAGAAAACATGAGGGGGCATTCTTGAGTGCAGAGATGCCTTGGCATCCGTAAAGGGTGACTGATTTTAAACCAACAGTTTCATTTGGCTGACTCATAAAACCGATTCTTTTCATTTGTCTCTTAAACTTGAGAGCAAATCGGCATGTCTTAGCAGTCAGATCTGACACACAATCTTTTATGGAAAAGGCTGGTGCTAACAAAGGGTTTTCATGACACTTTAGGGCAAAGTGGCATTGCTGAACTGAAAACATGCACAATGTGGGGTTAAGTAGTTGCAAAGTGGTAGGCTACCCTGGAAATGGTGCAAAATGTTGAGTTTTGCAAAAACATCTAAATCCATTAAATCATTATCTCTTTTCCATTAAAAAATGGCCAATTTTGTTTTCCATTTTCATATAACATCACAGGCTGTACGCGTAGAAATAATGTGAAAATCAGCTGATTAATAAAATATCCTTACATGTCAGACAAACTCAATAAGAACAGCTGCTCAAAGGAACACAAACAGAAAAATCCCACAATGGAAAATGCGGTACAATTCCCTGTTTCAGAGATTGCAGATGAGGACCTTCTGTGGTTTCAAGAGATCCACAAGTGCAAGGTAGAGCGAGCAGAGATTGGTTGAATGTGCACAGATGAGTTAGAAAACTCAATATCATCGTGCACGTGTTCCATGGACATGACTGAGGAGTGTATCTGTTGAATTCTAAACCTAGTGGATTGAAAGATTTAATCATTCTGTATCATTTCATTTTCTGAACAACACATTGAGGGCTAATTGATTAATTTATGTTGTTGCCAATAAAAAAGTCACAGATCACAGTATGGAGCAGAAATCTACTCTATTGCAGATGCCACCTCCACTTTCAAATTTTTGTACACCAAGGTACAGTACGTTCTGGGAAATGTGTCTATTTGCTATTTGTTTTAAGAGTGTTGTGTTTTATGTGTGTACTGTATTGCAGGGGATAAAAGCCGTCCCTGGGTGGGCTTGAAACACCAACCTTTACGTTAACATCCAAACTCGCTAACCGATTGCGCCACAGAGACAGTAATAGAGAAATATTAGAAAATGTTACCGTAGCCCAGCAGCTGCTGGCCCTGCACACAGTCACAATGAGATCTGCACACTGCTTAAAAAGGCTTTGTGAATCAAGACTTATTTGGGCACCGCATTTGCAACCTGAGGGGGACCCTGTGGCTAAAGTACATTACATCATATTGCAGCATATTCAGAGTCGTGTTTTTCATGGCATTCATTGCTTCTACAGTGAGGTGCAGGAAATCAGTTGTATGCCAGTGGCCTAGTGGGAGGAGGATGCCAAGCGGATAAGTGGAATTCCATTTTTGTAGCATTAGCAAATGCATAGCAAATTCAGCCACTATCGTGGTTACAAACATTGTCATTTTCCTATACATTTATCTCTTTGAAATTCTGTTACGCAGTTTGTTGGCATTTTTTGTGGATAAAGGTATATTGGGCGTAACCTCTGCTGCTTAACAAATATAACCGAATGGTGCCAGTAAATCTACAATAAAGGAGGCAAAACCTACCACTCCTGGAAGTCTGCACCCGTCACTGCAACACTAAATGAGGGTTAATGGAATTTCTTAGAGCAGCATAATTGAAAGTGTATCTTGTTTGTGGCACTTTCCAATGGGAGACTATTTTCCAATCTACCTCAGGCAGAAAAATATGCTGCATGACAACAGAGGGCTTATGACATGGTTTGTGATGGGGTATTAGATGGCATAAAGCTGGGGTGTTTGAGAATGCTGGCAATGCTTCAGGGACTGCTGAGTGGGGTGTCAGAAGGTTGAGGAGCATGGTGTCCATGATGCTGGGCTGGAGTGTCAGAGCGTGCTTAATAGGGTATCAAGGGGTTCTGGATTGGGGTGTCGGAGGCTGGTAAATGGGGGGCTGGGTGATTGCCTTGATGAGTTCTTTGTATTGAGGAATCCAGAGCTACATGCAGCTGTCCAGGTGGGACCAACAACATATTAAACATTTGGTTTTTTAAGAAGAAAGGTTTAAAGGGTGTAACCCCAGCTGCTGCACAGAGAGATGGCCAGAGTGCCAGAGAATGTAATCTAAAGGAAGCTGACCCTGCTTACCCTGGAAACACGCACTTCTCACTGCAACATTGAATGGGGGTTAAGGAAATTTCATATAGCACCATACTGAAGACCTTCTATCCTTGTGTAATATCTTTGAATTGGTGACTCTTTCTACATCTACCATTGGTAGGAAAACATCCTTGGGGATATGTCATAGTGGGTTGGACAGAGTTTCAGTTGGTGCAGAATGAGTGTCCTAGACTGCTGGATAGGGTATCAGAGGGTGCTTGATGGGCGTGTCAGAGATTTGTGGATGGGGTGCTAGTTTGTTGGATGGGTGTCAGTGTGTGCATGATGGATATTCAGAGGCTGGTGGATGAAGTGTCAGATCTCTGATGAACAACTATTGGGTAGTACCAAGCTGGGTTGTTTGAGAAGGTCAGCCAGGGTTCTGAGACTGCTGAGTGGGAAGAGAAAAAATGTTGGACCATGGTGTCCAAGGATAGTGGTTTGGAGTGTGAGAACTGGATGATGGGAGGGGAGCTAGAGAATGCTGGGCATGTGTTTATTGGGTGATGTCGGGGGAGTCGGAGAATGTGATGTTAGAGTTTTAGCTTTACATGTTTGTTTGACAAAGGAGTGTGCCTCTGAGCTGAGATGACTCTACCAGGCATGGTGAATATGGGGCCAGAGTAGCTCAGCTTGGAAAGCATTAAGCTGAAGATTTAAAGGTTACGGGTTAAAAAATGTGATAGAAAATGTTGCTTAGAAAAGGAATAAAAATAAACATAATCAAAGATGGGACACCTTGCCATGTTTCAGGCCTTGTACATGAGTCCCTTAATGGCTTTAAAGATCCTCGTGCGCACGTTCATCTCAATGCCTATTGGTTGAATGAACCATGCTGATTTACAAAAAATCAATATAATCAGTGCGTTCTTCATGGGCGAATGCCAATAAAAAGTTGATTGGTGAGAAATTTACTTACTAGGCAATGCCACGTGCAGTGTTCAATTCTCTCCACAGCCATTGTACATTCCGGTCAAGTTGATTTCTTGCCATTTCTTTTAAGATTGCTCTGGTGTAATATTGTTTTTCTGCATGAGATTATTTAAAAAAAATATATGTTTTTAGGTGGCCTTGAACCACCAACTTTCAGTTAAAGATTCAGTTGCCTAACTTATCATGCCACAGGGACAACACTTCTGAATTCAGTTGCAGGGAGGCAACTGTAGTGTAGCTGCAGCTGCAGCTGCACAGTCCTAATGATGTTCTCCTTCCTCTGAGCTCTTATTACCTTGTCAGGAGATGTGCTTGTGCAGCAGAGCAGCTCTTTTGGAAAGTAGTAAGCTAAAGGGCTTAAGGGCCCTGGTTCATGTCAAGTGTTGGAAAATTAAAACGGTATATAAAGTTTGTTTTTCATGCTGTGGTGTCACCAAAATTTCAGAGCCAAGCAAAGATGGATGGGGAGCCTACACTACACTCTCCTCACATATTCTTTTGGTGCAAGGAGACTGAATCAAAATGAAGCAGAACAGTAGTGGTATGTACAGAAAACATGAGGGGGCACTCTTGAGTGCTGAGATGCCTTGACATCCGTAAAGGGTGACTGATTTTAAACCAACAATTTCATTTGGCTGACTCATAAAATCGATTCTTTTCATTTTTCTCTTAAACTAGAGAGCTAATCAGCATGTCTTAGCAGTCAGATCTGACACAAAATCTTTTATAGAAAAGGCTGGTGCTAACAAAGGGTTTTCATGACACCTTAGGGCAAAGTGGCATTGTTGAACTGAAAACATGCACAATGTGGGGTTAAGTTGGTGCAAAGTGGGAGGCTGCATTGGAAATGGTGCAAAATGTTGAGTTTTGCAAAACATCTAAATCCATTAAATCATTCCCTCTTTTCCATTAAAAAATGGCCTATTCTATTTTCCATTTACATAACATCACAGGCTGTATCCATATGAATAATATGTAAATCAGCTTATTAATAAAATATACTTACATGTCAAACAAACTCAATAAGAACAGTTGCTAAAAGGAAAAGAAAGAGAAAAATCCCTCAATAGAAAATGCAGTACAATTCCCTGCTTCAGAGATTGCAGATGAGGACCTTCTGTTGTTTCAAGAGATCCACATGTGAAAGGTAGGGTGAGCAGAGATTGGTTGAATGTGCACAGATGAGTTAGAAAACTCAATATCATCTGCACATGTTCCGTGGACATGACTGAGGAGTGTATCTGTTGAATTCTAAACCTAATGGATTGAAAGATTTAATCATTCTGTATCATTCCATTTTCTGAACTACACATTGAGGGCTAATTGATTAATTTATGTTGTTGCCAATAAAAATGTCACAGATTACAGTATGGAACAGAAATCTACTCTATTGCTTATTCCACCTCCACTTTCAAATTCTTTGTACACCAAGGTACGTTGCGGGAAATATGTCTACTTGCTATTTGTTTTAAGAGTGTTCTGTTTTACGTGTGTACTGTATTGAAGGGGATAAAAAGCCATCCCGGGGTGGACTAAAACCGCCAACCTACAGTGAACAGCCAAATGCGCTAACTGATTGCACCACAGAGACAATACAAAGGAAATTTTTGAAAATGTTACCGTAGCTCAGCAGCGGCTGGCCCTGCACACAGTCACAATGAGATCTGCACACTGCTTGAAAAGGCTTAGTGAATCAAGACGTGTTTGGGCACCGCGGTTGCAACCTGAGGGGGACCCTGTGGCTAAAGTACATTACATCATATTGTAACGAATTCAGAGTCGTGTTTTTCGTGGAATTCATTGCTTCTACAGTGAGGTGTTGGAAAGCAGCTGTATGCCAGTGGCTCAGTGGGAGGAGGATGCCAAGAGGATAAGTGGAATGCCATTTTTGTAGCATTAGCAAATGCATAGCAAATTCAGCAACTATCGTGGTTACAAACATTGTCATTTTCATATACATTTATCTCTTTGAAATTCTGTTACACAGTTTGTTGGAATTTCTTGTGGATAAAAGTATATTGGGTGTAACCTCTGCTGCTAGACAAATATAACTGAATGGTGCCAGAAAATCTACACTAAAGGAGGCTAAACCTAGCAGTCCTGGAAGTCTGCACCCGTCACTGTGACACAAAATGAGGGTTAATAGAATTTCTTAGAGCAGCATAACTGAAAGTGTATCTCGTTTGTGGCAATTTCCAATGGGAGACTATTTTCCAATTCACCACAGGCAGAAAAATGTGCTGCATGACGACAGATGGCGTATGACATGGTTTGTGATGGGATATTAGATGGCATAAACCTGGGGTGTTTGAGAATACTGGCAATGGTTCAGGGACTGCAGGGTGGGGTGTCAGAAGGTTGAGGAGCATGGTGTCCATGATGCTGGGCTGGATTGTCAGAGCGTGCTTAATAGGGTATCAAGGGGTTCTGGATTGGGGTGTCGGAGGCTGGTAAATGGGGTGCTGGGTGATTGCCTTGATGAGTTCTTTGTAGTGAGGAAACCAGAGCTCCATGCAGAAGTCCAGGTGGGGCCAACAGTATGTTAAACACTTTGTTTTTTAAGAAGAAAGGTTTAAAGGGTGTAACCCCAGCTGCTGCACAGAGAGATGGCCAGAGTGCCATGGAATGTAATCTAAAAGAGGCTGACCCTGCTTATCCTGGAAACATGCACTTCTCACTGCAACTGTGAATGGGGGTTAAGGAAATTTCATATAGCGCCATACTGAAGACCTTCTATCCTTGTGTGTTACCTTTGAATTGGTGACTCTTTCTACATCTACCGTTGGTAGGAAGTCATCCTTGATGATATGTCATAGTGGGTTGGACAGAATTTCAGCTGGTGCTGGATGAGTTTCCTAGGCTGCTGGATAGGGTATCAGAGGGTGCTTGGCGGGCATGTCAGAGATTTGTGGATGGGGTGCTAGTTTGTTGGATGGGTTGTCAGTGTGTGCCTGAGGGATATTCAGAGGCTGGTGGTTCAAGTGTCAGATCTTTGATGAACAGCTATCAGATGGTACCAAGCTGGGGTGTTTGAGACAGCTGGCCAGGATTCTGAGACTGCTGGGTGGGAGGAAAAAAAATGGTGGACCATGGTGTCCAAGGATAGGGGTTTGAAGTGTAAGAACTGGATGATGGGAGGGAAGCTAGAGAATGCTGGGCATGGCATTTATTGGGTGGTGTCGGGGGAGTCAGAGAATTTGATGTTAGAGTTTTAGCATTACATGTTTGTTTGACAAAGGAGTGTGCCTCTGAGCCGAGATGACTCTGCCAGGCATGGTGAATATGAGGCCATAGAAACTCAGCTTGGAAAGCATTAAGCTGAAGATTTAAGGGTCCCTGGTTGAAAAATCCAACAGAAAATGTTGCTTAGAAAAGGGATAAAAATAAACATAATCAAAGATGGGACACCATGCCATGTTTCAGGCCTTGTACATGAGTCCCTTAATGGTTTTAAAGATCCTCACGTGCACGTTCATCTCGTGCCTATTGGTTGAATGAACCATGCTGATTTACAAAAAATCTATATAATCAGTGCGTTCTTCATGGGCGAATGCCAATAAAAAGTTGATTGGTGAGAAATTTACTTTCTAGGCAATGCCACGTGCAGTCTTCGATTCTCTCCACAGCCATTGTACATTCCTGTAAAGTTGCTTACCTGCCATTTCTTTTAAGAGTGCTCTGGTGTAATATTGTTTTTCTACATAAGATTATTTAAAAAAAAAATAAAATGTTCTTATGTGGATTTGAACCACCAACTTTGTGATTAAGGATCCTATGCACTACCTGATTGTGCCACAGAGACAACACTCTCATTTTTGTCGAAGGGAGCCAACTGTAGTGCAGGTGCAGCTGCAGCTGCACAGTCCTAATGATGTCCTCCTGCCTCTGAGCTCTTATTACCTTGTCAGGAGATGTGCTAGTGCAGCAGAGTAGCTCTTTTTGGAAAGCGGTAAGCTAAAGGGCTTAAGGCCCCTGGTTCATGTCAAGTGCTGGAAAATTAAAACAGTATATGAAGTTTGTTTTTCATGCTGTGGTGTCACCAAAATTTCAGAGCCAAGCAAAGATGGATGGGGGAGTCTACACTACACTCTCCTCACATATTCTTTTGGTGCAAGGAGAGTGAATCAAAATGAAGCAGAACAGTTGTGGTATGCACATAAAACATGAGGGGGCACTCTTGAGTGCAGAGATGCCCTGGCATCCATAAAGGGTGACTGATTTTAAACCAACAGTTTCATTTGGCTGACTTGTAACATTGATTCTTTTCATTTTTCTCTAAAACTTGAGAGCAAGTCGGCATGTCTTTGCAGTCGGATCTGTCACACAATCTTTTATAGAAAAGGCTGGTGTTAACAAAGGGTTTTCATGACACTTTAGGGCAAAGTGGCATTGTTCAACTGAAAACATGCACAATGTGGGGTTAAGTAGGTGCAAAGTGGGAGGCTGCACTGGAAATGGTGCAAAATGTTGAGTTTTGCAAAAACATTTAAATCTATTAAATCATTCCCCCTTTTCCATTAAAAAATGGCCAATTCTGTTTTCCATTTTCATATAATATCACAGGCTGTATCTGTATGAATAATGTGTATCTCAGCTGATTAATAAAATATCCTTACTTGTAAAACAAACTCCATAAGAATAACTGCTAAATGGAAAATGAAAAAAATCCTCCAATGGAAAATGTAGTACAATTCCCTGTTTCGGAGATTGCAGACAAGGACCTTCTGTGGTTTCAAAAGATCCACATATGCTAGGTGGAGTGAGCACTGCTTGGTTGAATGTGCACCAATGAGTTGCAAAACTCTATTTAATCTGCACTTCTTCCATGGACATGACTGAGGGGTGTATCTGTTGAATTCTAAACCTAGTAGATTGAAAGATTTAATCATTCTGTATTACTCCATTTTCTGAACACCACATTGAGGGTTAGTTGATTAATTTATGTTGTTGCCAATAAAAAAGTCACAGATCACAGTATGGAGCAGAAATCTACCCTATCGCTAATTCCAGCTCCAGTTTCAAATTCTTTCTACACGAAGGAATGTTCCAGAAAATGTGTCTACTTGCTTTTTGTTTTAAGAGTGTTTTGTTTTAAAAGTGTACTGTATTGCATGGGATAAAATCAATCCCCACGCAGGCTTGAACTACCAACATTTCGGTTAACAGACAAATGTACCAACCAATTGCACCACAGAGACAATAGCATACAAAGGTTTGAAAATGTTACCATAGCCCAGCAGCGGTTGGCCCTGCACTCAGTCACGATGAGATCTGCACACTGCTTATTAAAGGTTAGTGAATGAAGATGTATTTGGGCACCACTGGTGTAACCTGAAGGGCACCATCTGGGTAAAGTACATTACATCATATTGTAGCGAATTCAGAGTTGTGTTTTTCATGGCATTCATTGCTTCTACAGTGAGGTGCTGGAAAGTAGTTGTATGCCAGCAGTTCAGTGGGAGGAAGATGCCAACACGATAAGTGGAATGCCATTTTTGTAGCAATAGCAAATGTATAGCAAATTGAGCATCTATCGTGGTTACAAACATTGTCATTTTTCTATACGTTTATTTCTTTTAAATTCTGTTACACAGTTTGTCGGTATTTTTTGTCGATAAAGGTATATTGGGTGTACGCTCTGCTGCTGCTGTGCAATTTTAACCCAATGGTGCTGGAAAATCTACCCTAAAGGAGGCTAAATCTCCAGGCCCTGGAAGTATGCAGCCTTTACTGCAGCACAAAATGAGGGTTAATAGAGTTTTGTAGAGCAGCATAACTGAATGTTTATCTCGTTTGTGGCACTTTCTGATGGGATACTATGTTTCAGTCTACCAAAGGGAGAATAATATACTGTATGATGACAGAGGGCGTATGACATGGTTTATGATGTGGTATCAGATGTTATATAGCTGGGGTGTTTGAGAATGCTGGCAATGGTTCATGGATTGCAGGGTGAGGTGTCAGGAGGTTGAGGAGCATGGGGTCCATGATGCTGGGATGGCATGTCAGAGTGTGTTGGATAGGGTAGCAGAGGGTTCTGGTGTGGGGTGTCTGAGGTTGGTATTGGAGTGCTGGGTGATTGCCTTTTTTTCAGTCATCTTCTCTCTCCTTGGTGGATCTCTCTCCAGTCTCCCAATGGCCCATACCAATCTACACCACTGGGGGGACCATGGACAACTCATATAGCGCCCCGCTCCAATAATTTCTATAGACCCGATTAACCCCTCTGTTGGTTCGGAAGTGGCTCTTACCTCCAAGTCCTCAGGGGAGTGTGTAACTGAAGTTCTCCCCCCAGTCCCTCTGTGGTCGTTGTTGGTGTGGGGGACCATTGCCTGGATTCATTATGGGGTGTTTTCTTCTTGTTCCGGTACTCCCCTGCTGACTTCAGTGGTCGAGGAGGACTAAGGAGATGGAGGCGCACAGAGACGTATCTTGGCTCTGGTCCTCGGCTGTCATCAGCTTCTGCCCTCTTACATGCCTTCTCAACTGCACTAACACCTCCTGTGGTCACCCAGGTGGTGGAAGTATTGCTGCGAGGAGTGCAACCTACCCCTCCCAGAGAAGGAGAGCAGTCTGTCGGGTGCTCAATCCTTCTCCCACCGTCCGGCTCTCCAATGACATAGGCTTGCTACCGAACTCAGGTTGCTGGCGTTGTAAGCGATAGCACTACTGCTGAGCTGACGGGCCAGCTCCTGGGTGATTGCCTTGATGTGCACTTTGTATTGAAGAGACCAGAGCTGCATGCAGCAGTCCAGGTGGGGTCTGCATTATGGTAAACATTTTTATTTTAAGAAGAAAGTTATGAATGGTTTAATCCCAGCTGCTGCACAGAGACTGCCGGAGTGCCAGAGAATGTAATCAAAAGGAGACTGATCCTGCTTATCCTAGAAACATGCGCTTGTCACTGCAACAATGAATTGGGGTTAGGAAAATTTCATATAGTACCTTATTGAAAAACTTCTATCCTTTTGTGATAACTTTGAATTGGTGACTATTTCCACATCTACCATTGTTAGGAAAACATCCTTGAGGATGTGTCATAGTGTGCTGAACAGTGTTTCAGATAGTGCTAGATGGGGTGTCCTAGGCTGGTGGATAGGGTATCAATCAATCAAAACTTTATCATTTGACTAAATAGCCATCAACAATTATGAAATACAAACATATACATTATATATATATATATATATATATATATATACATATATATATATATTTATATTTTTTAAATATGGACATGAGTTAACATAATAATTAAAAGAAATAATAAATAACATATTATAATCTGTGCTTGCACACTTTAACCAAATGTCTATAGGTCGGTGTATAATAATATTATTGCACTTATCCCTTTTGAGTTCCTTGCAAGTTTTTCTTTATTTTACGGATAGTTTGGAAATATTTTGCTAACCTGAGTATTGACCATTCATGAGAAGTGTGCACTAGTATTGTTGTTACTATTTCTTGGTCTAGGGTGTATGCAGAATTTAGAAAGGGTACAAGAAAGTATGTTCTTTCCTTCTCATACCAGGAACATGTCCATAGTACATGGAGAAGATCTTCTTTTCCACCTTAAGCACACGTACAGTCTTCCAAGTCTTTAAATAATTTTTGATAGCTTACCTGTAGTACATTGCTTGGGAAACATCCAAACTCATATAATATGAAGATCTTTCTGTGTTCATAATCATCTATACTATTTAGATATGGTTTGAGTCTGAAATAATAGTTATTTTTGATAAACCACTTGGAGTATGCTGTTTCTTTGATTTTCTGTAAGTCATCACTATTCCGTATCTTTTTAACTCTGACAGATATATTTTTTATATTTCAGACTAATCGTGATTCCTTTATCTGCCCATAGTTTCAGGCTTGCAAGACTGTACTTGTCTAATATTTTTATTAGTAAGACGAACCAAAACCTGTCTCTGTACCCCAGTTCATACCAAAATTGTTTTTCTTTCAGACACTGGAAAACAATTGTATCATTAGGTGAATTTAACAATCCTATCCAGAACAATATTTTCCTGAGGTCCTTGTCTGCATTCAAATTGGATAGACCCAGCTCAGCTCCTATATAGAAGGTGGGGCAAGAGTGGCCCAAGCCCAAGGTCTTTCTTAGTAGTTTAAAAACTGGTTTTGTTAGAGTATCAGTTGTTCTGCTTTCCCAAGTTTCAGCTCCGTACAGAGCTTGGGCCATGTATTTTGCTCTTATCTTCTGAATAAAAGGCAAAATAGTCTTGTCCCCATAGTTGTGGTTAAAACTGTCAAGTCCCTTCATAGTTTTCTTTAATTTAGCAGATACCATTTCTATATGACTATTCCAGTAGCAATTCATATTAAAAAGGACCCTCAGATATAGGTATGATGATGCTGTACCTATTTTGTTGGGGCCTATCTACCAGTAGCCATCTGTCTTTGTTTTGTTACCAATATTAAGGCCTTTGTCTTGTTAGGGTTTATTTTAAGTTGAAGATTTGAGGATTTTTCATACAACACATAAAGCTTCCATTGTAGGCCATTTTTAGTAAGAGAAAATATCACAATGCTGTCTGCATAAGCCAAAGCGGCGCAAGGCTGTTTAGAGATTTTTGGAGTATCCGAAGGAAGTAAATTTAGATATTTTAGTAGACTATCTATGCATAGAGATAAAAGTGTTGGGGCTAGGATGCAGCCCTGTTGTACCCCTTTGTTAGTGAATAGGGGTACCAACAGTTCTCCATTAGTTCCTGTTCTTATTGTTGTCCAGGTGTTAGAATAGAAGTTATAGATTATATACACAAGGTTTTTATTAATGCGTCTATCTAATAGGAGTTGCCATAATGTGTTCCTAGAGATCAAGTTGAATGCTGCAGAATAATCAATAGATACTATATACAGCCTTTGTTTGTGGAGAATTACATATCTTTTAATTAGATATCACAATATAAAGATGTTATCACATGTGGAGAAGTTTTTTCTGAATCCCATCTGTAAGAGTGATATCCCACCAGTCATCTCAATCTCTACTGTAAGCTTATGCAATAGTAATAATAATAATAATAATTTTATTTATAAGGTGCCTTTCGATTACCAAGGCACCGTACATAAATAACAAATCAGAACAGTAAAAGAAAAAATCATTACAACATACAATTAAAACAAAACAATCATAACATTCAGTGCTCTAAAAATACAGTTTCCCATAAAAAAGTCTTCAGACCTCTCTTAAAGCCCTTAGTACCTTAGAAAAGATTTTTTGATTTATGTCCAGCAGACTTACTGGGTGGTACATTGCAGGATCAGCTGTGTTGGGACTACGTGGGCCCCTTCCAGGTTTCGGGTTATCTTTTGTGCTGTATACAATTATTATAAAATATCATTAGATATTTACACCAAATGGTAGTCTGGCAGAGGTATATCTCTGCAGGGATACCATGTGGCTGAGGCGCCTTTTTTTTTTTAAGAGCATTGATTGCCAAAAGAACTTCATCAAAGGAGAAAATAATGTGTGGGATGTCACTCCAATCATCTATTGTGAAGGAATTATGTGCTTTTGGGTCCCAGAAAGTTTTAATAAAAAAAATCTTTCCACTTATCCTGTTACATAAGTATCTATTTTACACTTATGGTTATTTGTTCCTTTAGCTACCAGATTCCAAAATTTTTTTGAGGCTTTAGTAGTGTCAACTTTAAGTATTAGATACCATTGTTTAGTGAAGTATGCCTTCTTTTTCCTTTTATAAGGTTTTTATATTGTTTTTTAATCAAGTTCAAGTTCAAATTTTTATTGTTTGACAAGGTCATTACAGAAATTGTTAAAAATTGTAGACATACAAGTATAAATATCACTCATTAAATATATTCTGTAAACATCACAGTTTAGAGTAGTACATGTCACATAAATTTAAGTACATTCATAAAAAGTTTACAAATATTCTCATAAATAAGTAGCCTGAAGGAAGCCAACTACTTTCTCTAATATGTATAAATTTTCATTATTCATTAGGTATTTTACCATTTAATTGGGGGAGGTCGAGATTTGCCATGATGTCTCTAAGCCATTTCAAGCTTAGTCCCTTATATAAAGGGCATAGGAGTAGTATATGTTTTAAGTCATCTTCAGATGACCTGTCACATTTACAATAGGGAATAATAATATTTTCCCTTTTTTGTTTATAAAACACATAATTGGCATTATATATTTCAAGCCTAAATTTAGTCATTGTTCTTCTCTCATTCGGATTAGTTAACTTGACTAAATATGGTTCCAGGCCATGTGTTGTTTTAATCTGTTTGAACCACCGTTGTAGCTTAAATTGCAATTGTCTCTTGATCCCTTAACCTATTCTTCACCTGTTTGACTATCATATGCCAGGGGTATACAAGCGTACTCCATAAAGTATCTCCAAGTCCATTCGGAAAAACAAGACGTTTAAAAATTTCGAAAGTTGGAAAAATTTTCCCCAACAAGGTGTATTTTATTTCTTCTTCTAGGCATTGCCTAGGTAATCTAATTTCAACTAGTGAGAATAACATTAGTGAAGAAAGAATTAATCTTTCATTCACTAATGTAGAGATGGAAAATTGTCCCAGTTCTAAATGCACTATACCAACTGGTACTGATTGTGGTACCTTCAGAATATACCTTTTCATTTTATTACATAATATTTCTAAATTTTTTTAAGTTATCTGTTCCCCATATTTCAGCTGCAAAAAGAATACTAGAATTTATTTTAGCTTCGAATACCCTTAAAACTCCTTTGACCGATGTTTGTCCCATCTTTGAATTAAATATCCTAAAGGCATTGAATATTTTCTTTGTTTTCTCTAAAATCTGGGCTATATGATCTTTCCATCTTAAAGACTGACTAAATCTAACACCCACATAGTCATAATAGTTGACTCTTTCCATTTTTTTATGAATTTATCCACAACAGTTTGATATATTTCTTATTATTCCCAAATGTCAATATTTTTTGTTTTAGACATATTTATTTTTAATTTGTGATCATCACACAATTTAGAAAAATGATTAAGTTTCCTCTGTAATCCCAAAATTGAGGTTGAAATTAATAACAAATCATCGGAATACACCAGACAATCTACCCAAGTATTTCCTATTTTGGGAGCGTGACATTATGAATTTTCCAAATCCTTCAGAATATCATTTATATATACATTAAACAGAAATTGTGCCAATAGACATCCTTGCCTGACCCCTCCTGTAATTTTAAATGGCCTGGAAATATTTCCATAATGATTGTATCTTATTGCACCCCAAGTATCTGAGTGCAATCTTATCAGAATATTAAGAAGCTCTGGGTATAACTTTAATTTATTTAACTTATTCCATAATATGACTCTGCTTATACTATCAAATGTGGACGTAAAGTCCACAAAGCAGCAATAAAGTGGGGTATTCTTAATTTTTATGTATTTCCAGATTTAAGTGTTTAAGTGTGTAACAATGTTGGATTGTGGATCTGTTTCTCCGAAATCCATTTTGGGTTTCATGTAAAATGTTATTATATTCTGCCCATTCTTCTAATATTTTTTAAATAATTTTAGTAAATATTTTTTGTGAGATATTTATTAGACTTATTGGGCGATACATTTTGGAGTCACTTGGGTCACCTTTTTTGAAAATCGGGAATAAGATACTCCCCTTCCAACTCATAGGGTATTTGTGGCCTTGTGCAATGGTGTTATATAATTTCTCCATGACTGGAGCCCACCAGTCGACGTAAAATCTGTACACATCTCCTATTATGTTATCCGGGCCTGGGGCTTTATTAAATTTCAATTGGATAATTGCTGTTTGTATTTCTTCTAACTTTAATATAATTGGAATTGGATATATAAAATGTGAATCTTTTGGGTTTTCTATTTCTTTTAACAGAGCCTCATCTTGTTGTGAATAATAAAGTTCTGTGAAAAAAAGTACCCAAGTATCAGGATGAATATATGCATCTATTGTCCTAGCATATTTATCAAAGCCTTGACTGACCATTATCCAGAATTTTTTGCCATCTTTTTCTTTCACAGTCTTCCTCAATTTTTCCCATAATATTCTAGAATGTTTATATTTTTCTGCTTCTAATATTTATTTGTACTTTTTCCTCTCTTTGTTAATATTTATGTTGCCTTTATTGCTGTTTGTTATTATAGTTTTTATGTTTTCTAATAACTTTGATCAATTCCTTTTAAGCTTCTCTACATTTTCTATTAAACCAAACCCTGCCACATCTGGTCACTATATGTATTCCTGTCCTGTTAGTAGTACAGTAAGGGCAAACCAGACTGGTTAGGTCAGCCCAATATTTTAATACCAAGTAATAATTTGTATTTTCAACTATCATTGTTCTTATATAATTTATTGTTCCTTTGAATAGAGTATCAAATTGTTTTATTACATTTGAATTCCATCTGATCCTTTTTTGATTAACTATTTCCAAGCCTTTGGCAGTGCTTAGTTTGTTCTTACCATTATTTGCACTTATATTTTGTTTAATTTCAATTATAAATTTGATTGGATTATGTGAAGACTATGACCTATTAACAATAGTCATTTCCTCAATCATTTTTACTCCCTCTAAATTACTCCAAATGTGATCAATGATTGAGGAGCCTCTAGATCCATTGTAGGTCAGTTCTCCCTCCCTATCACCCAATACTCTTCCATTAATCAAAAGCATGTTTTTTCCAATTAGATAGGAGTTAATAATTCTCCCTCTCATATGATCCCTTTTATCTTTGAAGCTCTCATCCGAGTTTTATTTATTTATTTTTTTTTATTTTAGTTTTTGTTGACTGGGTAAGTGCACTAGACAAATCCTGCCTATTTTTAGGCATGACCCGGGGGAGGGGGATATAGATGAATGCCAACTGACCTTGAACCACATTAAGCTGTTGGTGGTATTTTTAGTTACTTTAGGATTTAGTTCTGTTATTATTTCCAAAAGTCCTGAGCATTCAGAGTCTTTTCCGATCCTTGCATTAAATTCCCCTATTATATAAACAGGGATATTTGGCTCTTCATCCATCAATTGATCGAATATTACTTTAATTCTACCTAAATATTTTAACTTTATCTTTAATCATGGGGGGGGGCAGGTATATGTTTACAACTATAATTTTAATTTTCCCTTCTCCTTTACCATTTTCTTCTTCAGTTCTCACCATTAGCATATCTTCCGGGGTAGGGTATTGTCTAGTGATTTTGTAGTTTTTTCTAGTTGTCAGATATGTTATGTCTCCCGTATTTATTACTTTTGATGGCATATTTAGAAATATTTACATATCCCGATATTTTGGGGGCATTCTCTGTTCTGCACCAAGTTTCTTGAAGACATATCAGATCAAAATTTGCAATATCGATTTCTGGATCTACAATTTTTAAGTAAGTGCTTTCAATATTCCAAGATAACATTTACATTTTTACCTTATCATTGTTTTGTATTTTCTCCTGATCATTCTTTTGTGTTTTTTGTCAATCTTCTTTTTCTTTCATTTTTTCCAAAACCTGATATCTATTAAATCCCTTGTATTGATTCCAACTATCATTCTTTTCTTTCAATCCTTTATCTATTTCTATCTTGTCATCTCCTGCCCCTTTTATTCTTTCTACCTTTGGCCATTCATCTCTTGAGACCAGGTAGAGTCCCAGTTTCCTAAACAAATATTCGTTGTTTAGTAATTATTGGACTACCTCTACTTTCCTAAATGTAACGTCTATTTGTGATGTTAATTCTTTACTTTTATGTAACATAATATGTTCTATAAGACTTTTTGTTATATTCTCCTTAGTAACTCTTGAGAAGAAGGTTGCCATTTCTTGTTTTATTTGTCCTATAGTATCATTTTTAGTTATTTCCCATCCAAATATAGTCAATGTCTTATTTTCCCATTTCTCCTCCTGTTTCCATTCAAATTCCTTAATAGTTTTTAGGATCCTGACATGGTTTTCCTTTTTATTTCCCTAATCTCATCGGTTCTTTCTCTCTGAACTTCTATGACTTCTTCTGTCACTTTCCTGATTTCTGAATTGTTTTTAAGCTCCATAGATGGGGCAATTTGTGTTGGCATAATGTGCAGTATCAAGCATTTGAATATTTTTTCTTGGTTCCAAATATCCTCCAGTGCGTGTCCTTTTTCAGTATAAAGCAATACACAATCTTGGAAGAAACTATTGGGTGGCCTCATCACATATAATTCATCCTGTAAAAGGAGTCGAGGTGAAAAACCTTGATGATCCATTCCTTCAGTTTTTTCTCATTTTAATTAGTCAGTCTAACTACTCCATACATCACAAGTAAGTATTCCATATTTGTTCCTTCTAGATCAACAGATCTGTTCTTGGGTGATTTAGTTCCATTCCTTGGTGACATCATGACATCCTCAGCCCCACCCCCTACATTCCTTATGTTTCCCTCATTCTGTTTTTTATTCCTATCAGTCATGTCCTTTTTTCCATTAGGGTTTTCACTAATCAAATCCTGTACTGTCTCGACTGTGACCTTAGTTGAGGGAAATTTGCTTATTCCCTTTTTTGTATTCATTATCTTTCCCTCTTTCTGTTTTTTGTTCCTAGCAATCATGTCCTTGTTTCCATTAAGGGTTTCACTGATCAAATCCTGTGTTATCGCAGCTGTACCCTTAATTGAAGGTAATTTTCTTTTTCCCTTTTTGCCAATTTTTAATAAGTCTTGCATAAATTCTTCTAAAATTGCCTTATTCTTTTGTTTAGGAAACATTTTGTCTTTTTTTAGTTCTAACTGAGTAGTTCTTATTTTTTTATCCTTGCTGTTCTTTAGCACTTCTTGGATAATTGATTCAAAATGACAGGTACATGGCTGATTCTTATCAAAAGGTGGCGGCAAAGGTACCTGCACAGCTTTATTTTCCCCTTGCCTAGAACTCTCAAAACTCAACCTTTCCCCCAAAATAGTTATTTCCAGTCTTAGGTATCCTATTTCTTTGTACCTCCAGCCTGAGTTCAGTAAATTCATTTTTAATTGTAGTCAACTGCTCATTTATAGCTAATAGTGAATAATTAATTGACCCCTGTGTTTGTTTACTACAGGGGCTAAATTTTCCCTACTATCACATAGCTCCTTTGTATCTTTGGCTATTGACCCTTCCCTTTGGAATAGTATTTAAGAGACTGTAAGGTTTCAGAGTTTAGGGGTTCGCCTTTAGTTTTGTCTAAATGTTTAAGACCATCAATGATGACACTAAGACTTTCTTTTATATTTTGAATTTCAATTTCATTTCTATCACTACTCCCTTTACTGTAGAGTCCCCATTTATTAGTAGTGATTTCTTTTTCAGACATTTTGTCTAAGCATTCTTCCGTAATGTGTCTGTTTCTTCTGTGTGTACTTACAGGGGAAAAACTTGCCCCATCTAATCATCTCTACTGTTGCTGCTGTAAGATGTGTAGGACTTTCCACTGTAGGTATTAGGAGTCATTTGGTCTAAACTTAAGGCCAATGAGGGAGAATCTGGGGGTGCAAAGGTATTCCATTCATATGTATCTATCGTTATACCCTCAGTCAATCCTATGGGGGTTGAGGTATTTACCCCTAGAAAAGATTTATGTTTACCCATATTAACGCTACCCCTAGTGGCCTGTGTCTCATTCTTTTTTTGGGATAATCCTTTAAGTCTGTTTTATTTGGCCATTATAAGGGTTTCTCTCTTTACTAACATCGCCCTTAACATCAGACCACATTTCTGTTATCTTAATTTACAGGGGATCTTCTCTTGAGGCTTCCATATGTCCATTGGTAGCCTTCTCACCCCTTACCCTTACCACTGCTGAGCCTGTTTGTTGAATCCTCTTTGCACATCCATACTTCCCCCATTTTCCACTATTTGCTTTAACCATTATGGTGCAGGTTTTACCACTTCTTGATAGAACCATATTATTTAAGACACAGTATTAGTAATAAGGTCAATAGGAATAAGTAATATTAAATAAAGTTGTCAATTTCCCAAAATAATTAGATTCCTAGACTCCCACAGGCAAGTAATAAAGTACAACAATGCTAAGTCTATACTTGTCACTGATTTACTATGACACACATGCACTAGTTGAAAATAGCAAAATAAGTTCTAAAAACAAAAGCACTGAACATATCAAAGTAACTTTTAAGTTCCTTCTAAGCAATTCAAATTGAATTCTATAATTTTGTCTTGGCAGGAAGTGCTCTTAGGGTAGCCTAAAAAGTGCTGAGTGCTAAATCATACTAATCATACTAATCCTGGATATGGGAGACAGCTTGAATATCCAAAAATCCAGCAAAATGCGTGGTGATTAACCAGACGAATTACTCAGTAGTAAAGCATGCAATCCACAAAAGTCTACAAGAGTTTCAAATATTAGTGTACTAATTGATGAACTTTAAATAAACCTTAAATAAACTGTAAATTACAAGGAATGTCTCTTTACCAACTTGAAAATTGTGAGCTCTGTTAAAGTTCTGTGGTAACCTTATGGTGGTTTTTATCATCCATCACCAGTAACAATAGTCTCCAGTTCCTGAGATTAAAATCCTATTCTCCTGTGTAGTATTGAAGTAAAAGCAACTGCAGTTCAAGTTGCCAATTGATGATATAGCAGCAAATTTAGAAAATTTCCAGTGATAACCAGAATTCGTGTTTCAACACTTCTTCTTTCCCTAAATGGAATCCCCACTATATCAAAAATAAAAATCTTACAAGTAAAAATGTTTACATATCTGAATGTCTAAAAATTTATAAACCTGCTCGTCAGTCCTAATAATCCTGATTTAAACTAAGCGAAACAGCAGAACAGCAGAAGCCAAATAACTGAGGCATTTCAAATCAGTATGACAATAAGTCTAAGATCAAAATATCAGTGGACAATGTGAATACTTACTTTCAGTTCAAATATAACTTTTAGTGGCAAGTTGTGGAGCAGGCCTGCCTTTGTTTAAAGCACACAATAGCCACCAACCTCTTTCAATGATGTTGCAAAGAAGCTATTCAGCATCAAATGATGTGAACTAAATATTTTCCAGAAAGAATTCCTGGTCTGAGCCGTTTAAAATTCTGAACTTCAAATTCAGATTAAACTCAATCGATCATGTTAGTGAACTGATGTGCTTCTTTTATTTCATTTTATCTCCAGCGTCCCTACCTCTGACTGGCTGAAGAACTGACTGAGAATATGCTGCTCATCAACAAATTCAAAGCTAATACCTTTGGCAGCAGCATGAGGAAAAGCAAGTCCTTCAACTTTCAATTAAGTACTAATTAAGTACTAATTGGTATCAGTTAAATTCCGATCAAAGAGAGGAATATCAAAGATGTGACACCTGATGCACACCAGTCCCCTACACAGTCTTATTGATTTCCAGCCCCTAAAAATTGGTTTGGTTATTTAGGTTATTTTATTAGTTGGGTGTTTAGCTGTTCAACTCCTTCAATCATTAAGACTGGCATAATCAGTCTTAACCATTCCAATTTCAACCCCCAAAGTTCCCGGTCCCAGTTACTAATTACTGCAGGGCCAGTACACAGCTCCCGAGAGCCGGACAACTAAGCTAAACTATAATTCCCACTATAATTCCCTACTCATTTTGAGAACCAGGAGTAGTAAGTAGACCTAGCAGGATTCCTCTCTATTAACTTAAAATACAAAGACAAAGAGACAGATGAATGAACCTGCCTCCAGTAAAATTATTGTATATTTAACCAGAATCTAAAACAGGCAGGTTATTCAAACATACATCTGAAACAGACACAGAAATAAGTATGGCAGTGCACTGGAAAAGTGCACTAAATGACAAAGCTCAGCAATGGTACACACAACTCTGTCACAAATCTCCCGAATTAAAATAGTAAAATAAACCAGGGCACCAACTGAAACATTCGCTGCAGTCACCAAGATATCAACATATTATCCACAGAGTTAATACAGAGTTGATACAGGGAGAAGATATTTATACCAGAAAAATAATAAAACTTCAAAGCACTCAAAGGCACTTTGGAATTTATTATCAGTTGTTTTATGTATATAAATGTAACCAATGTGTCCTGTTTAAGGCCAAAATGCCTGTATTGTCCAATTTGTTTTAAGAGAGAATCAATCACCATTTTCCAACATGAATATCAGGTTAGCCTTGATGCGGCAGCCACCCCCAAGAATATTGACTCAGAACGGGCTCTTCCACCAAATAGGACTTCAAGCTTCCAGGGGCAATATGCAGGGTACAAAAAGGTTATCTTGAGATGAATGGGGCAGCACAAGAAAGACTGAGAAGGTGCTGAAATAAAAACTCTCCAATTTTATATGCAAAATGCAGAAATTACTACACTTTGCACAGGCAATGGTGGCATACCTGTTGTAAACTTTGGATAGGCTTTTCGGCACTCCTATTACTTCTCTTCCTCCTCAAGGGAATAGTGTGCAACTGCCTCCGTCACCAACAAAATGACCAGAATCCTTCCTTAATCAAATTTAGTTCTTTCAAAGTCTTGTTGGTCTTTCTGAGTGTGAATTGCTTACATAATTTCTTTATTTCTCTTTTGAATGTCTTACATTCTGAATCAAACCATCCATTGTTGTGGTCTGTTCCTTGTCTAATTTTTATTGTGACTTCTAATCTTTCTTTCATTCTGTTATATATGTTTATCAGGTTTTCAGTCAAGAAGTTGAGATTGCAGCTCTCAAGAAATTTGATGTCCTCACTTTCAAATTGACAATTTTGTTACTTACATATAAACTGGAATCCTGTTGCCACAGAATTTTTTTTTTCCTGATTTCTGAGAAAGGTATCTGTGTTGGATAAGTGGCGCCATTAGAGCTTGTATCATTACTTAAAAGAACAAGTAGAAAGTGGTCACTTTCAGATCTATTTTTAACATAAAGTCTTCCTATATAGGGTGGAGTCCTGACCAAAGGGTGAGATCTATGACTGAAGTGCCCTTGGCTGAGATATATGTCCATTCACCTCTGCAATCTCCAGTTATTCTTCCATTCAGCGAGTAAAGATTAAAATTATTCATTATTTCTACTAACTTGGAACCAGAGGGGTTACTCTTTTGATCTTTAGAAACCCTTGGTACCATGGTATCAGTAGTACTGTTATACGCATAAAAGGGATTTTGTACATATCCATCAAATTTACCAATGTGAGTGTTGAAGTCACCCACTAATAATATTCCTATATTGGACTAAATATATGCAAGAACATTCAGGAGCTTCTTCAGATGTTCCCAGATATCTGCTGTGTAGAATCTTGAATTTTCTGGGAGATGTAATAGTTTATAACCACAAATCTATGTTTTCCTGTCTCTATATAGTTTACAATAACATGTTCTTCCTTTTCCATACAACTGACCTTTTTAAAAGAACCAGCTTTAAAATAGGAGCACCTTCCTATTTTTTGTACCCTTTTACCAGTATAATGATACAATTCATACCATTTATATCAATGTTTTCATCTTTTTTGTGCCATGTTTCCTGTATGGCTAAAACATCACATTTTCCAACAAAATCTTTCCAGTCGGTATCAGCAAACTTATTTTTCAGACCTGCTATCAGATAGGGTATCAAAGGGTGCTTAATGGGTGAGTCAGAGATTTGTGGATGGGGTGCTGGTTTGTTGGATGGGTTGTCAGTGTGTGCATGATGGATATCAGAGGCTGGTGGGTGACGTGTCAGATCTTTGATGAATAGCTATCAGATGGCACCAAGCTGGGGTGTTGGAAAAGGCCGACCAGGGTTCTGAGACTGCTGGGTGAGGAGAAAAAAAATGGTGAACCATGGTGTCCAAGGATAGGGGTTTGGAGTGTGAGAACCAGATGGGAGGGGAGTAAGAGAATGCTGGGCACGGCATTTATTGGGTGGTGTCTGGGGAATGTGATGTTGGAGTGTTAGCGTAACATGTTTGTTTGACAAAGGAGTCTGCCTCTGAGCTGAGATGACTCTGCCAGGCATTGTGAATATGGAGCCAGAGTGGCTCAGTTTGGAAAGCATTAGGGTGAAGATTTAAAGGTCCCTGGTTCAAAAATCCAATAAAAAGGTTGCTTAGAAAAAGGAGAAAAATAAACATAATCGAAGATGGGACACCATGCCATGTTTCGGGCCCTGTACATGAGGACTTTAAGTGGGTTTAAAGATCCTCATGTGCAAATTCGTCTCAGTGTCTATTGGTTGCATGAACATTCTTCATGAGCCAATGCCAATAAAAAGGTCATAGGTCACAGCATACTGCCACAAATTTACTTTATGGGTAATGCCACTTGCAGTGTTAAATTCTTTCCACACCCTTTGTACACTGCAGTTAAGTTGCTTTCTTGCCATCTCTTTTTTAGATTTTTTGGTATATGATTGCTTATTGCATGAGAGTAATACAATCCATAGGTAGGCCTTTAAGTTAACAGCCAAATGTACTAATTGCACCAAAGAGACAACACTGCAATGTCTATTCACAGGGAGACAACTGTAGCTCAGGGTCACCAGCTGCACAGTCCTAATGATGTCCTCCTGCCTCTGAGCTTGTATTACCTTGTCAGGAGATGTGCTTCTACAGCAGAGTAGCTCTTTTGGGAAAGCAATAAGCTAAAGGGCTTAAGGTCCTTGGTTTATATCAAGTGTTGGAAAATGAAATCAGTATAAATACAGTAGGTTGTTTTTCTTTTTTCTACAGTTAAACTTTTTATTAAGTTTTCTCCTTACAAAACTTGAATCAATGCAGTTACACCAGTGAGAACTGGATGAAGCACAGTAAATCAGACACTGGTTACATGTTAAAAGCAATGTGGGAACACTAACAATCTAACAGATCTTATAATATACACTCACTATCCATCTTCTGCCTAGGGTATGTGTGTGGGGAAAAAAATGGTTGCTAGACAAGGCAACAGTCACCACAGGAACTGTGACATAAGGATCCTTCTCTGGATGGATGTCAGACAAGGCAACATTCACCCTGCATAAAAATAGAACAAATCACAACGTGACATAGTATTGGCCATAAAACAACATAAGACAAACAAATGCAACTTCAACTATATACAGTTAGAGATCCTAAGAGCAATCTTCATCAGTATGCTTAAACTATTGTGCAATGTCTGTAACTTATCGCATATAGGGTGTGAAGGAAACAGGGGTTACACTTCACCAAATCCCTGTTTTCGGGGTCATATACTTGAGAAAGGGTAGCTAGCAAGTCTCGAATCCAGCTGATGTATTCATGGCGAGATGGGATAGTCTATCTAGTGAGGCAAGCTGGGTGACTGGAGCTCGGATTTCTTGCAGAGAAGGGACATCTAGTTGTCTCCATTTGCAGAGAACTAGGAGTTTGACCTGCATGGCTTGTAATGCCACTCATCTGTATTCTGGGCCAGACAGGTGCAGGGCCATGGATTTCATCCCTAGTAGCAAGAGTGGGGCAGACATTAATATAGTTTTGCCAGTCACTTGAGTACCCAGCTGGCATGCTTGAGTCCATATGGGTTGCAGTTTAGGACATAGCCATAGTGCAGTATGTGCACTAGGTCACCTTGTGGGAGTTGACACCTCCAGCTCTGATTATGATTCAAAAAAGCTGCTTTGTGAAGTACAGCTGGGGTCCTATACCACAGATGTAAAATTTTATTTTGAATGAGCCTGCTTTTTGCATCTTTAAAGAACCTGTGTACCAGTCTTCAACACTCAAGCATCTGGTCTTCACTAAATGATAGCTGCTGGGTCAGCTCCCATTTTTGGGGGGAGATTTCTGATTGTGAAGGAAGGGAGTCCCTGACTTATGCAAAAATTTTACTGGCTAGTTGTTTTTTGTTGGTACTGGGGAAGTGATATCTCTATGTCTCAGCTGCTTGATATATGTCTGGACAGGTTCCATGTGATAGCGGCAATCGTGGAATAGTGATTGCCGTTGGGGCAAGTGTACATCATTGAAAATGAATTTCGGTGATGCACACTCATGGTGAACATCAAGAGGGCACCCGAGATCTATGGGTTTTCTTTTAATGCGGGGGGGCTGTGCCCCCCCCCCGCAGCCCCCTACTAAAGGATTCTCAACTCCAGGGGGGTGCATGTTAGGAGGAGAGTGAAATACTTAAATATAAACAAGCTGCCTTGTGGCAAAAAAAGAACTGCACTGTGCTGGACCCAAAACCTGCACCCTGCACCTCCCAACCGACCACCCTCCCCACCACTCTAGCAGACCAGCTTGGCAGTTGCCTGGCTCACCACCTCCCACATACCTTCTTTCCCCTTCTTCCCCTGTGTGTGTGTGCACAAGTGTATATGTGCGTACACTTCCTGTCGCCCTACCACGCCCACCCAGATATCCGATCGCTATGAGAGGCTCCCATCCATCATCCATAATAGACTACACTGTTTCCCTTGAGAATATGGTTATCCAGCCTTTTTTTAAATTGAGTCTTATTTCTACTGATGATAACCTCTAGGGGCAGTTTATTCCATGGTGCAATTACCCTTTGTGTGAAGAAGGCCTTCCTTTTATTTGTTTTAAACATTTTTGTTTGGAGTTGCAGTGGGTGGCCTCTGGTTCCCATATTACTACTTTTAAATTCAGGATTTAGCTCATATAGTAAATAGGGATCCTGCATTATGTCATAACACATTAATAGGTCCCCCCCCCCCGAGTCCTTCTAGTATCCAGGGTTATCAAATTTTAAACTATCCAGGCGTTCCTCATATGTTTTTTTTTTTTTTAGATCATAAGTTATTTTGTAGCCCATCTCTGCGCCCTCTCAAGACTCACAATTCTACCTATGGATATAGGGCTCCACACAGGGCTGCCATAGTCCAGCAATGGCCTAACATATGCTCTGTACAGAGGCATAACCACCTCCCTACTTCTACTCCTAAACTTTATTTTTATTGCCCATAAAACTTTGTTTGCTTTTGCAATTTGGTTTTTAAAATTTATTTATTTATTTATTAGTTTTTGGAAATACCTTTGAGCCAGAGGCTCGTTTACAAAGGTTCCACGTCATGAAACAAAATACAGAACATAAGAAATAGTACATTTAACTACTAGTACAGGAAACAGTTTTTCTAATTATACAGAATATTTACAGGTCTAGTACATTTGAGATTCAGGAGTTACATTTTCCTGGAGACAAAAAAAAGGGAGAGGTGGGAGACAATTATGACAGTAGGAGGACACAGCAAGGTGTGTAAGGGTAAGAATAGTTCCAGGGGACCTAAGCAAGGTTAGGAACCAGAACCTGATGGGAGATGCAGTTGCATCAGACTAGAACAGGACAGAAAGTGAGAAAGTAGGAGAAAGGGGAACATGGTATTAGGCAGAGAATGGTGAAGTAAAGCAGGGGGGGAGGTGACAGTACAAGGGTAGAGAGGGGAGGAGAGGGAGAATAAGGCAGAGGGTAGTCAGGTTAGGCAAGGAGGGACGGTAACCGAGACTAGAGGAGGGAGAGAGGGAGGGGTGGGGAGAAGGGAGCATTGGAGAGGTGGGCTGGGGAGGAGGGGAAATTGGGGGGGCATACCAGCAGGTGGCGGTGTCAAAGGGGAGGGTGGAAGGGAGTGAGACTGGTGGAAAGAGAGGGATAGTAGAGGGGTTAGTTAAGGGGGTGGACATGATAGAGCAGGAGGTGGAGGGGCAGCAGAGAACGAAAGGGTGGTGAGCAGGGGGTGAGAGGGGAGGAAGGTGCTAGGGTCAGGGAATCGCAACAACTAGGAGGGAAGGAGAGAGCCTAGTTCCAACAGTCACATCCACTAGTAGATGCGAGCAGTGTGTGAAGTTTAGCCTTAAACTGACTAAGCCTAGTTTCTTTTTGTAGGTCTACACTAAGAGAGCTTGCCAGGAAGGTACCCAGTATTCAAAAGACTGCTGGCCTTGCACCGTATGGTGGAAGGGGACTTTGAGGGAGTGGTTATGGGTGTTCCTGGTGCTTCTGGAGGAGTCAGGGAGGCTAAGGAGGTTCCTGATACCCAACAGGGAAATTCCGAGGGTAGCTTTTTTTGCCAGCAGACAGACATGGTACTGTATCCTGCTATCCAGGTAAAGCCAGTCAGTCTGAGCATAAAGGTTGCAAGTGTGGGTCCTCTGGGTAGCTCCCAAGATGAGCCTACAGGCCTTATTTAGGGAAGTTTTCACCCACTTGAGGGCCGTAGAAGTTGCTGATCCATAAACTACAAGTCCATAGTCAAAGACCAATAGAACTGTGCTAGTGACTGCCATTTTGAGGGCTTCATAGGTTAAGCAGTGTTTGTTTCTATAGAGAAGCCCTAGCCTTGAGTTTGCTGTCTTAGCAACTAGGTTGATATGTTGTGAGTAGGAAAGAGCGATGTCCAGAGTTACACCCAAATATTTAAAGCAGTTTAATGTCTCCAGCGAGGAGGCGCATTTGTTGTAAATTTGTAATTTGAAGGATTTGTGCTTACTATTGCTGGATGCAAATATCATGGTTTTTGTCTTATTGTAGTTTAACAATAGTCTCGATTTGAGGAACCATTGTTCAGCAGCGGTGAAAGTGAAGGTGAAAATGAGAATCGTATGTTAATTTATCATTTATTATTATACCCAGATTTTTTCTTCCTGTGATATCTTTAATTTTTATCCATTTAGGTAATACTCCTTCATTGTATTATTTCTTTCCAAATGAATAACACAACATTTATCTGTACTGAAGCTCATTCTTCTAAGGGTGGCCCAAATTTGGATGTTATCTAGATCCTGCTGTAAGGAGCCAATATTATCATATTCTTTTTTGATGTTGTAAATTTTTACTAGTTTCAAGAAAACAGCAATACAGCAGTGCATGTATACAGAAGGGTAAAACTCAATCAAATCTTAAAGCACTGAAAGCATTATACAGATAAGTGATCATAGATAATGACCGTTATAATATTGTTAATGTGGTCGTTATGCAAGGTGATGGCAAAAGGGTTGAGGTCCAGAACAAGGAAAGAGATCTCGACAGTAGTGTATACAAATTGGGTTCAGGCAAATTTATTAAGAGGGTAGGGTGTTGTGGCATGGGGTCAATATGTCACACGTCAGAATGCCATGCAGCAGAATCGCATTGCATGATTTCTTGTTTTCTTTTGTTCTGTGGGGGGCTCTGCCCCCCACATCCCCCATTACGGGGGACTGTTCCCCCATGAACCCCCCCACTAAAGATTATAACTCCAGTGGGGGTCCAATTGAGAGCACAGAGGTGTCCGAGCCACCATAATGCCACTCTATTAAGCGCATCACATTATGACCTGTATGGGTGTTGTGACAGTATTTGGAGCCTAGGAAGGGGCACCAGATTGAGTGAAACTTGTCCAGTGACCCACTGGCAAAGTGGGATAATCTTTCAAATGTGGACACCTGTGTCAGGTTACCCAACAGCTCTTCTATAGTGGGACTCTTTGTTGACCTCCACCTTCTGAAAATCAGTTGTTTAACCTCTGCTCTCACCACTGTGCTCCAGAGCACCCCCCGAGTCCATCCTAGGAGTGGAGTCCAAAGTGCACCCTAGAAGGAGGAAAGCAGCATCAACCTGAGAGAGGGGGAAAACCGATTGGGTCAGTTCTATGACTGAGTTCCAGAAGGGTCTTATCGAGGGACAACTCCATAAAACATGACATAAGTGAGCCCCAGGGAGGCCACATCTCCAGCAGTTGTCTGTTGGGACAAGACCTTGTTTATGGCATTTGACAGGAGTGTAGTACCAGTGCAACATGGTCTTGTTCATTATCAGATGTGATTTACCATCCCTACATGCCTGGTGTATCCTAGTCCAACAGTGGGAACACTGTGACTGAAATCTGGACTCCTAACTCATTTTCCAATTGTGATTTGGCTGACAAAGTGGAGTTAGATTGTATGCCCCTCATTGCTTGGTAAATACTACTAGCTTTTCCTCTATCAAACTGGTTCTTGACTATGAGAGTTGGGGAAGATCGCTGTAGTACCTCATGATTACTGTGTGTCCCTGGCAGCTTAATGGCATCTCTTAGTTGGAGATATCTCCAGAAGTGGTTGGCTGGCAATAGAAATTTGTCTCTAATCACCTGAAAAGTGTTGATTGTGGTCATACCTGGGATCAGAAGGTCCTGTACCTGATTGATCCCCTGAGTTTCCCAAAACTTCCAGTGGATGGTATTGCCCCTCACTTTTACCGCCTGGTTTTGCCAAAGCGACATGTGGACCTATGGGGTCGAGGAAACTTGAAGAATTTTGTGTACCTTGTGCCAATATACCAGAGATAGCAGGATTGGAGGGGGGGTTGCAGAAACCAGTGATTGCTTTGTCGCGTAGAGTGCCGTAGCTGGGGAAGGGGATCCCACTAAGCAAGCCTCAAGGCCAACCCACATCAGTGAATGGGCTTTGTTGCAAGAAAACCATTTAGCCATTTGGGCAGAGACAAAAGCCATATGGTATCCCTGGAACCATGGGAGGCCCCAGCCACCTCTGCTCCAGTGTTGTCTCAGTTTGAGTTTGCTGAGTTGGGGGGGGCGTCCCTCCCACAGGTAACTTCCAATCACCTGATCTATTTTGTGGAACCACTTCTGGGGGATTATCATAGGGATGTGTGCCAGAAGGTACAAATGTTTAGGGGATAACATCACTTTTACTGAGTCAATTTTCCCAGCTAAGGAGAGACAGAGTGGTTTCCAATGGTCTAAATCAACTCTCATGCCCCCTAGCAGGGTTTTGAAGTTAACAGTTATCTGTTTGACAGGGTCCAGGTGGATGACTACCCCCAGATATTTGATGCCATGAGTGGCCCATCTTAGGCTCGTGGCCGAGGCAGTTTGCTGGGTATAGGTCTGTTTAGGGGCATGACCTCAGTCTTGGATTGGTTAACTCTAAGGCCAGAGATCTTACAAACACTGTCTAGGATGTCAAGGGTCTTCTAAAAGGATGTGGGAGAATAGCTGATGGTGATTAGTAGGTCATCTGCATATAGGAACATCTTGTAGGCAGATTTCCCCACCTGTATACTCTGAATCTCTGTGGCCTACCTGATGGTGATGGCCAGGGGCTCAATTGCTATAACAAATAACAGATGGGAGAGGGGGAAGCCTTGTCTCGTGCCCTTTTGCAAATGGAAAGGAGCAGAGATGATTCTATTAGTAAGAACTGACGCCATGGGGGATTGCTAGAGTAGTTGGACCCAACTCCTAAACTGGTTACCCACTCCCATTTTTGTTAACACACCTGTCAGGTAGATCCACTCAACATGGTTGAAGGCCTTTTCAAAGTCCTCAGCAAGCACCACCACTGGAGTACTGAGTTTCCGGGCAATGTGCATTATGGAGACCAGGGTTCTGTGGTGATCGGATCCCAGCTGTCCTTTGATAAACCTTGTTTGGGCTGGGTGTATTAGGCCCGGAAGGAGGGACTCCAAATGGGAAGCTTTGCCAATATCTTGGCATCCGCGTTTATAAGAGAAATCGGTCGGTAGCTAGCTAAGTTTAGGGGATTTTTGCCTTTCTTCGGCAGGATGATAATCACTGCCTCCCGGAGTCAGAATAGGTGTGTAACAAGCATTTTGCCAGCTCCAAACTTGGTAGTTGGTAAAAGTCAGTTGGGAGTCCATCCTTTCCCGGGAATTTCTTGGAGTTTATGGTGTGGATAGCCATGGCTATCTCGTCTGCTGAAAGCAGGGCCTCTAGCTGAGCTGCTAGGTTACTGGCCAGTCCAGGGATTGGGAGGTGGTTCAAAAAATCCTCTATCTTATCTTGACTGGGGGGGGGGGCATGGAAGATTAAAGGGCATCATAAAATGGTTCCATGTCCAATTAATATCTTTTTGGGCTGTGACTTATTCTCCTGCTTTGTTCATCGGGCATTGAATGTTTCTGGCAGCCTGCCTGCTCTTAAGGTGATAAGCCAGGAGCCTGCCTGACTTCTCCACTCCCTCCCAGTAGGAGTGCTTGAGTTTCCTGAGGTTGAACTCAGCCTGTCTGGTTAGGTGGAGATTAAGACTGATTCTTGTGCTGGCAGGTTATGCTAGTAGGGACTGCGGTTGGTTAGTGAGCTCCACTTTTTTGTATTTGTTTTCCAAAACAGACAGGTGGAGTTCAAGCTCAGATTGTTCCATCTTTCTTCTCTTCATCCTAGCTGAGGCAAAGGCTATTATATGACCTTTGATGGATGTCTTGTATGCCTCCCACAGGGTAGAGTCAGAGACATCCCTGGTATCATTTGTATCCTAATACGCAGCGGATTCCCTAGGGATCCAGTAGCAAAATTGAGGGTCCTCCAATAATAGGACATTGAGCCACCATGAAGAGGAAGGGGGTGCCTCCGGGCTCCATTCCAGCCTGCTCTCCAGTGGAGCATGGTCTGAAATCAGTATCTGGTGCGTCTGTATCTTAGTGATGTTATGGTAAACCGTGCTAGGGGTAAGCCATAAGTCAATTTTACTAGAGGATACATGTGAGGATGAGAAACAGGTATAATCTCGTATCCCTGGGTGTTTTGTGCACCAAGCATCTAAGAGAGCATGTTCCTCCATTAGGCAGCGCACCGCTGTGACAGCTCCACCCCCCCTCCACTCCTATCCAAAGTAGGGTCCAGGATAAGGTTGAAGTCTCCCCCAACTAGGACCTGGCAGTGATTAAGATTAAAGTCAGAAAGGTTTTGTTTGATCTGGTGGAAAAACTCTGGGGCATTACAGTTTGGGGCATATATATTAAGCAAAATCAAAAAACCTTGGGGAGTAGCCATTTCCACCATTACCCATCGTCCTTCTCTATCTTTCTGAGTCCTACTAATCTTCCAAGTGAGGTTTTTATGCCACAATATACAGACTCTCCATTTGTGAGAAGGTGCAGCACTATGTGCCTCCCCCCCTCACCCTTTAGTTTTAATGCCTCTCTTGGGTCAAGCTTGGTCTCCTGGAGGAAGGCTATTTGGGGTCCCAATTTTTTTGAAGTGTGTCAGTACTTTCTTTCTTTTAATCAAAGAATTGAGACCCCTCACATTCCAAGAGACCAGGCCTACCTCCATCTAGGACACTACTTAGAATAGCCACAAACTGGAGTGGAATGGAACTGAGGGAGGGTCCTAAGCCCCACCTGTGACGTGTTTCACCCCCCATGGAAGATACTGAGTCCCCTTCTGTCTGTACAACCTTATGTTATGGATTGTACTGCTATAGTGGGTGTACTGTAGCACACACTCAGCAGCTATTTGTATACACTAAACACTTCAAACAACAAAGACAGCAAGATGTTAACAATGAGATATGAGCCCATAAGAAAACGATGGTGTAAAATTATGCCTATCAAACCTTAGTGAGACCGGCAGGCACCGAGTACTTCGGCTAACCAGTAGCCCAGACGCTGGTGCTGGTTGTCGGGGTTCAAAAGAGTGTAAAATTCTTGAACAGCTCACTGTTCATCCTTACACCCTTAACTGTAGAACCTTAAGGGTAGATTCTACAGATAGCGGGGGAGAGCAAGCTCATCCCTCCAGAGAGAAAAACAATGCCAACAGTAAAGGCAAGCATTTGTTGAGGTCCCTGCGAGTTTGGAGGAGACTGGCACAGTTTGACCTGCACTGAAATCCTTGCTGGGTGATTGAGGGTGGGAAAGCTGAGCATAACCAATTATCATCAGGCCACAGAACTGGTTTTAGTATAAAACACATGTTAACTCATTTAGAGTGTAGTCCCTAAAGCAATGGGGAAAAACAGCTGCACAGGTCTACCTTAACCAACTCAGCCCCCCCCCCCAATAACCAGATGAACCCAGCTAGTAGCAGCAACCCATATGGGACCTAACAAAGGTAAAGGGGATCCTAGAAACAAGAGAATGTGTGAGTGTAGGGTCAATAACCAGCACAGGGGCCCCTCTAATAATATTATGTGTGCAGGGCTGCTTGCCGTACAACAAAATGGCAGCGCTTAGTAAACAGGCCTGCACCAAGCACAGGGTTGGAGGTCATAGGAGCTTTAATGCCGATAACTAGTTGCTCCCAACTGTTAACCCCTCTCCCAGAATCCCAGATACCTGTGAGCGACCTTGGAAAAGGTCATGACTGGGAAGCAAAACAGTACTATTTCATTGATGCTTCGCAGGGAAAAAAAAACAGAGTATGCAATACAGGTCAGTCTCCGGCATCTGCGGCTAGGTCCTCTCCATGAGTCTTAGGTATGTTCACTTCTGGGGCTGGAGAGTTATAAGGCCCATCGGCCCATGAATGGGTCCCTGACTGGGAAGTCAGGGATAGCGGTATAGAGTTGTCACCAGGCGGGACTGATTCCACCATTCCATCCGGTAGTAGAAACATCAGTGGCCTGAAATAATTGGAGCCAGTGGGTATGTCCAGAGTTTCATCGGATTCTACCAACTCCTGGCTTTTGCTGCAGCTCTGGAAGCAGAGCCTGAGCAATTTGTCCAGATGGGCACCCTCTAGTGCCTTCATTTTGTGAGTTTTCTGATTTCTTTTTCCTTTCGGTGGAGTTGGGTCCAGTTGTGGCCCAGAAGATGAGGGCTCTGGTTGAGGAACACAGGGAGCTTGAAGGTTTGTCACCAGAGCAGAGCAATCCATGAACTCCACTCAGAGGATCTGGTTGGTGGGTCTGGAGGTGTCCCTTAGTTTGCTTCAATTAAGCTTGGGAGCATGTGTGTGGAGAAATGCTTTGGCCACCTCCAGAGTACTGAAAAATCTAGGTGCCCCATTAATCAAGATTCTGAGGGTAACAGGGTAGCGAAGGGAGTACTCCACCCCCACGTCAGCACAAGCTCTCCAGGGAAGGGTGAAGGCCCGGCGGTGGGCTGACAGCTACTGTGAGAAACTGGTGAAGATTTGTGTTTTTTCACCTATCCACTGCAGTGTACCTTTCACTGGGTGCTTGATAGGATAGCTTCTCGGTCCCTCAAGCACGGAGAGTGGGCAAGGACTGGTCTGGGTCTGCTCCCAGGAGGTGGTCTAGGGGCCAATGATTGATGGGTGCAATACATTTCCAAGCGCCTTTGCCCCTGCTACTCCAGGAGGCCGGGTAGTTCGTTTTGCAAGAAGAGGACCATATTAAGCCCTTCTGCCCCCTCTGGGAACCCGACCAGTGATAAGTTGTTTCTACAGCTTCGGTTCTTGACGTCTTCGACCCGATTCCACAAGTGATGCAGGGCCTTGTCTTGGTCACTGTGTTTAGCTTCCATGCAGAGTATTATTTCATCTTGATCCACAAGGTGCTGCTCCATGACATTGGTGCGTTGTAAGAGGTCGATAATGTCGGAGGTATTACTGGTAGCCGCCGCTTCACGTTTGTCCATTTTTAGGATCATCACCTCAAACATGTCCCTGATTTCTTTTAGGACAGGTTCCCCTCTCTGTGTTGCTGCAGCTGCCATGTCGGAGAGGAGACAGAGTATCGGGCTGATCCTGCATGCTTCTCCCAGACAACCTACCTCGCACACCACTGGACTCAACAAGGTGAAGATTAGTTCCGATAAATCTAGGAGATTTTTACTGCTGACATCTATATACTTTTCAATTATGAATGTTAGTCACGGTATAACGAACGGATTTGTTGCAGGGTGCAGGGAACTCACAGAGTTAAACTGCCATCTTCTCCAGCTCAGGCCACGCCCCCCAGTATTATCATTTTTAGATAGTATCCCTACTAGTTTGGTGTCATCTGCATATTTGCTTTTTTTTTTTTTTATTATTAGGAAAGTCGGATGTACATCCTTTGAACTAAAAGCTCCTTTACGAAGGATCATCATCATACAATAAAAAAATAAATAAATAAAAAGGAGGGAGAAACAAGACAGGTGGGAACATATGCAGCTGTAAGGCATTGTCAAAATAAACAGTATACATAGAGTATACATATCACAGTAATGTCAAAAATATTACAGAGTTCACAAAAATTTGGAACACCAGATTATAAGGGATCTCACCCATGATGAGGAGGAAAAGTGCAAAGTCAGAAAGGTACAGGAACTGAATAATAGTGAGCAGGTAGTGGCAGCGGCACTAGGAATGAGCCTGGGTCTAACTAGGGTGTGCTGCAGAAGAAAGGTGGGAGAGGGTGACAAGACCCAACAAGTTAGCTAGTTGTGGATGCAGTGTTAGAGGGTTAATGGAGGTAAACAGTGGGTGGGGGTGTTTAAAGGGGGGGTAGGGGTGACAGAAGAAACACTAGGGGAGGTAGTAGGGAAGGGGGAATAGGCAACAGAATAGAGCATGCAATCTAGGACGGGCCAGGCTTTCGGGGAGCTAGTGCCCATAGGTCGCTAGAGGTGGCAGAAGCACTGCTCAGAGGCAGTGATGAATTTTGTTAGCTTAGCCAGTTTTCAGCCCCCCGCCCATACCTGACATGAATGCCCTAAACAGCACCGGGCCCAACACCAACCACTGCGGCACGCCACTCAGCACAGGCACTGAGCCGGAGAGGAAGCCATTTATCACACCCTCTGTGTCCAATCCGTCAACCAAGCCTCCACCCACGCCACTATGCTTGGGTCAAGTCCTATATCCATCAGGCTTCTAACTATTTCAACGTGTGGCACTTTGTCAAAAGCCTTGGGAAAAATCCAAAAAGATACAATCCACCTGTTTCTCATTGTCCAACGCACGTGATATTTTATCATAGAAACACAAGAGAGTTGTGACACACGATCTACCTGACAGAAAACCATGCTGTTCTTGATCAGTTTGGTTATTGTTCTCCAGATGTTTATTTATTCTATCCTTCATTATAGCTTCCAGCAACTTTCCTGGGACTGACATCAAACTAATGGGCCTATAGTTTGTATGGTCAGCTCTATTACCCCTTTTTATGAATCGGTACCACGTTGGGTTCCAACCAGTCAAAAGGGACCGCACTGTCAATCATGGATTTTACAAAAATAATTTTAAGTGGTTTAGCCACTTGTGGTAATAATAGCTTAAGTAGAGTGCTGGAGGTATTATCAGGTCCTGCCAAATGGGGGGTTTTCAATTTACTAATTTATTTCTTTATACTTTCCTCTGTTATATCCAGGCTCGGTACTGCTAATACTTTATTACTTTTTACCTGCGGTGATTTGTGTGAAAATACTGACCCGAAATAAGAGTTGAATATATTAGCCATTTTTTAAGTAATTTATTACTTGTTCTTCTACCATTATGGAGCACAGGTTCGCGTTTGTCTTCCGCAATGAGTTCACACAGCTATCAAATTGTTGCATGTTTCCTTTACTGGCTGCCACAGCTAATACCTTTTCCATTGTTTGCTTGTTTCTTTTTATTAGTTTTTTACATTGTTTCTGTACTTAACTTAAATTTCTCCCATGTGTCCTGAGTGCTGCTTAACTTACTTTTTTCATATAATCTTTGTTTTTTTATTAACAGCCTTCTGATGGTTTTGTTAAACCATTTAGGTTTTACACCCCTATTATTGTACTTCTTGTTTTTTACCATATGTGTATCACAAATCTCAACTACCAGATTTGTAAACGTTTCCCACATATCATTTACTGTTTTGTCTGCTAAAATGCTCTCCCAGTCAATGTTTTTTAGATCTTCATTTATAAGTTCTATATTTGCAGATTTAAAATTATAGACCTCTCTATATCAGAAGAAGCCAGAAGGGGAAGGAAACATATTCATTTCAATGCTTTACAGTAACTGGTAATTGCTATTTTTGTTATGAAACTTAGAGTGTGGGCTTTTAGTGACACTGTAATTTCTTTGCTGTCTTCACTTAGAATTGTTTTTGGGCTGTTGAAAATTTAAAACGTAGTGGTGGTGTATTTCTTTGCTGTCTTTAATTGCTACAAATTTTCACCCCCCCTCCTCTTCCCCTCCTCCCCTTCCCCCAACTCTTAATTATATGCCCTGTTAAATCTGATTGACAGGAGCTTAACACAGGGGATATTAGGGGGTGTGGAGTAGGAGGGGCATAAGGGGAAGAAGCCCACCCTCAGCACGACAAGTGTTTTGACTCATTTATTTATTTTCTTTTTTAAAAGAAAAGTATCTGAGGATCAGTGGCAGAATTTTTAGGACAGTAAATTAATAAAAAGGGAACTAGGAGAGCTACAGTAACAGACAAGCAGTGGAACAGCAGCATAACTGCAGTATAATGTGGGGAGTGGTGCAATGCAGTGGCTGCGGGGCAGCCATATTCAGGCAGACCTTCTGGACACTGAGGTGCTGCCCTATCTGCATGCATCTCTCTGGACTGTGGGATGAGGTAGCCAGACTCAGACAGGAAGTAAACTGGGTCAGGAGTACTATCACCCCTATCCAGAGACCACCCTGTCCAATGCCACTGCCTCAAAGGATGCCGAGAATGAGGAGCACTTGGATGACAGTGGGCTCAGGGCAGGTTAAGACGGTCAGGCAGAGGCACATCCCAGATCCTATTCCACTCAAGAACTCATATGCCACACTGGCAAATGGGGGCAACCAAATAGAGGTACCCAGAGAAGTGGAAGGACAGGATGTGGAGGTTAGCCAAGGAGGTGACCTCAGCTGGGACAGCAGTGGACCCCAGAGGAGGAGGAGGCAAATCCTGATGGGGGACTCCATTATAAGAGGGATCCAGCTAGGAACACAGGAGGGGGAGGACAGGGAGGTGAGGTGCCTACCAGGTGCCACGGCATGGAGGGATGGAAGGAAGATCCTGGGGATCGCTGGGAAGGCAAGATGGGAGGGTGAGCTGGATGTCATTATCCACCTAGGTGCTAATGACCTGGCAAATGGGGAGCCAAAGGAAGTTCAGGAAGAGTTTAGGAAATTGGGGAGGGATCTCAAGCAAGTAGCTACTTCTGTCACCTTCTCAGAAGTATTACCTGCGAGAGGCATGGGAGAGCATAGGGGTGCATGTACCAGGAACTTTAACTCATGGTTGAAGAACTGGTGCTGTGTGGAAGGGTTTAGATTCATTGGTGACTGGGGACCCACCTGGAGGGATGGAGGTTTGTTCAAGCCTGACGGCCTGCATCCATCCTGAAGGGGAATCCAAGCACTCAATGATAAGTTTAAATGCAACATTGATGAGCATTTAAGCTAGCCAAGGGGGGTGGCAGGCCAGCAAAGGAGGGTACCTACTTGATCACCCCCCACAGCTAGCAGTGGAACCAGTGAACCAGAGGAGTGGATATCTCAACAAAGCAGTGTGCAAAAGATGGAGATTAGCGCTCAAGAGGTGGATAGGCAGAAAAGGGGCAAAAATCAGCAGAAGGGCAGACAGCAAGGAGAACCAGGGATAAAGGACAACCAGGGAAATGGCTGGAGTAGAACAGTTAAACAGTCTAGGGAGGTCAAATCATGGAAAGCCTTGTGTGCCAATGCCAGGAGCCTTAGCAACAAGATGGAAGATCTGGAGGCTGTCATGGTGCAGTCAGACCTGGACATTTTGGCCATCCCAGAAACCTGGTGTAATGATAACCATGACTGGGAGATGGCCATTCCTGGCTACAACATATTCAGAAGAGGTAGGAAGGGAGAAGGAGTGGCACTGTATGTGAAAAATGAGATAAGGGCCACAGAGATCCAGGAGGAACAAAATGGGGGAGAGATACTCTGGGTTAAGCTGGAAAGGAAAATGGGACCAGCCATCTGCACAGGTATGGTCTATAGACCACCAGCCCAGGAGGAAGAAACAGATAGGGAGCTGATGCTAGCCATCCAAAGGATGGCAGACAAGGGTGAGTATTGGTTGGAGACTTCAATATTCCAGACGTGGACTGGAGCATCCTAGCAGCAGCATCAACTAGGAGCAGATTTATCCTGGATTCCCTTCAGAGTACCTTTCTCCAGCAACTAGTCATGGAACCAACTCAGCAGAAGGCAATACTGGACTTTGTGCTCACAAACAGGGACAGTGTGATGGGGGTAACAGTGGGGAGCACCTGGGGAACAGTGACCACCAGTCATTGTGGTTTGAAATCACAGAAGGAGCAGAACCAAACCATACAAAACATGTATCCTGGATTTAGGTGGGCAGACTTTGGGAAAATGGGAGATACTTGAAAGAGGCATTAAGGGGGAATGGGGCAGGAATCAGGGGTTGAGGAACAGTGGGCAGTATTTAAAACGGGGATTACAAGAGCAACAGAATTATGCATTAAGCAGATTAGCAAGAGGAAAAGGAAGAGGAGGCCATTATAGTTTTCCAAAGAGGTAGCAAAGAAAGTGAAAGCCAAAAAGATTGCGTTCAGGCAATACAAAAAGACACAGGCAGAAGGGAATAAGGAGAAGTACCAGGAGAAGTAAAGGGAGGCAGGGAGGTCAGTAAGGGAAGCCAAAGCTCAGACAGAAGAGCACATTGCAAAATTAGTGGGTAGAGGGGACAAAACTTTTTACAGGTACATAAATGAAAAAAGAAAGGCAAAGGGAGGGATAGTGAGACTGAAGGGGGAGGATGGGGCCACATGGAGGATGACAACAGTAAAGCTGACATACTGAACAGGTATTTCTGCTCAGTCTTTGCTGTGGAAGAGGAGGGTAATGGGTCTGAAGGGAGTACAAGGGGCGAGAATGGTGCAGAAATGGACACGAGTCCCTTTACAAGAGAAAGGATCCTGAAGGAACTGGAAGTAATAAGAGTTGATAAAGCAATGAGGCCAGATGGGGTGCACCCCAGGTCCTTAAAGAAGTAAGAGAGGTGGTGGCTGAACATCTGGCTATCCTGTTTAGCCGATCACTGGAAAAAGGGGAGGTACCCAAAGACTGGAGGACAGCAGATGTAGTCCCCTTATACAAAAGTGGGAACAAAGAGGAAGTGGGGAACTACAGACCAGCCAGCATCACCTCAGTAGTGGGGAAGATCATGGAAGCACTACTGAAGGAGAGATTGGTGGAACATCTGGTTGTCAATGGACTGCAGAACCCAAGGCAGCATGGTTTCACCAGGGAGAGGTCATATCAGATCAACCTCATTGAATTTTTTGACTGGGTGACTAGGGAGGTGGATCAGGGGAGGGCAGTGGACATGGCCTATCTGGACTTCAGCAAGGCCTTTTACACTGTACCACATAGAAGACTATTACACAAACTAGGGAATATGGGTGTGGGCAGGACAGTAGTGTGGTGGGTCGGTAACTGGCTGGGTGGTAGGACACAGAGGGTGGTGGTAAATGGCTGTCACTTCACAGAGGGAAGAGTGACCAGTGGGGTACCACAGGGATCAGTGCTGGGACTGGTCCTATTCAACATCTTCATCAGTGACATTGCATAGGACCTAGAAGGCAGAATTTCACTGTTCGCTGATGACACAAAGCTCTGTAACAGAGTAGACACACCAGAGGGTGTAGACAGAATGAGAAGGGACCTGCAGAAACTTGAAGAATGGTCAGGGGTTTGGCAGTTGAAATTCAATGCAAAGAAGTGCAAGATAATGCATATGGGGCACAAAAACCCTGGCACAATATATCAGTTGGGGGGTGAGGATATAGCATGCACCAAGCAGGAAAGGGATCTTGGGGTTATCATCTCTGATGACCTCATCATAGGGAAACAGTGTGACAAGGCAGCAGGTAAAGCAAATATGATGCTGGGATGCATAGGCAGGGGCATCACCAGCAGGAAAAGGGAGGTCATAATTCCACTATACAAGACACTAGTGAGGCCCCACCTGGAGTACAGTGTACAGTTCTGGAGACCTTACCTACGTAAGGATATAGACAGGGTAGAGAAGGTTCAGAGGAGGGCAACAAAGATGGTACATGGATTGTATCACAAGTCCTATGAGGACAGGTTGAAGGAACTGAATATGTACTCCCTGGATGAGAGAAGGGAGAGAGGGGACATGATAGAGACATACAAGTATCTTACAGGGAGGAACAGGGTGCAAGAATACACTATTTTTAAATGAAAAAGATGTTCCAGGACTAGAGGGCATAGGATGAAGTTGGAGGGAGGACGATTCAGAGGAAATGTGAGGAAGAATTTCTTCACAGAACGAGTGGTGGACAAGTGGAACACCCTGCCAGAGGAAGTAGTGGGGCTGAAGCAATCACGGGATTTAAGAATGCATGGGATAGACATAAAGGAATTCTGGAGGTCAAGGGTAAGGGGCAACAGAGTTCTAGGAAAACATAAACTGAAGTTACAAACTCAAATGGGCAAACTAGATGGGCCATAGGCCCTTATCTGCCGACACTGTCTATGTATCTATGTATCCTTTAATTATAGGCATATGTTCATTTATTGAAAAAAGAACACTATTATGATCATTGTTTCCTGGGGGGAAATGCCTCCCTGGAAGAGTCCACTGTGCTTTTAAAGACTGAAATGTGTCTATCTGTGTGAATCCAGTCATCAGAAGATCTCCTATTGTAGCAATCCCAACCTGTACCCATTCTTTCCATGCTATAGGTTTTGTGTCCATGAGTATCTTAGTATTACCCTATAAGGGGGTTAGTTTCAGTGGTGTAAGATTTGTCCCCAGCTTCCACCTTATCTTTGCCCAATATGTGATAGATGGGTCAAGCATGGTATGGGATATCCTGGCTTTAGTTGGAGGATTATAGAGGAGTAATGGTAGCCCATGATGATGGCGACCATGATTGAGCACTTTCAAAAAAGGTGACACAATCATGGTGCCTGTATGCAGGGCTACCTGGCAGGGAGAATGACCAGATAGGGGGTTCAGGGAATATAGCGACAGGATATCGCTATGTATACATGTGCGTGGGGAGGGACCAAGCCAAGTGACGGCTAAAAGGGGAGAGAGGGAGGGTTTGTGGGGTGTAGTGCGGCAGTGAGTTGCAAAGCTGGCCATGTGGCATGGTGGATTGGTGACAGGCTGGGGTTGGGAGAGTGCTGGGTTTGGTTCTGGGTGTGCTTGTGGTTTTTGCGCTGGGTCTTTTTTTTTTTTTACTTTTGCACCCCCCCCGATATTCACCCCCCTGGAGTTGAGAATCCTTTAGTAGGTGGGTGCGGGGGGGAGGGTTTGGAGCACAGCCCTCCACATAAAAAAAAGAAAACTTAAGTCTCCGGTGCCCTCTTGATGTTCACCGTAAGTGTACATCGCCGAAACTGATTTTCGGCGATGTACACTTGCCCAAACGGAGATCGCCTTTCCGTGAACCAGAGTAATAGAAGAGAATGGACCTTACTCTGGATGGCCTCCATGTAGATCCATTGTGGAGAGTCTTCCACCTGGGGCTGAAACCACTGTATTGTTTGTTGGGCCTGAAAGGCCCACCTGTATCCTTCAAACCATGGCAAGCACAATCCCCCTGCCTTCCAGTGGGTCCTGATCTTGCTGCGACTGTAATGGGATTGTTTGCCCTGCCATAGGAATCTCCCTACCTGTTTGTCTATTTTAGGCCACCAGTGGCTGGGGAACGTGAGGGGGATGTGGGATAATAAATAATACAGGTTGGGGGGAGTAACCATTCTGACCGCCGTGATTTTCCTGGCTAGGCTTACTGTAGTTGCATTTTTTTCCATCTGACAATTTTGGTGGAGATGCTGGCCAGTAAAGGTTGAAGATTAGTTTCCCAGATTTTCACCAGATTGGGGTAATGCTGATGCCTAAATAAAGAATGCCATCCACTGCCCACCATAAACCTGAATTAGCCACCATTGTGGGCAGACAGTGTTGGTTTAGGGGCATGACTTCAGATTTTAGCTTAGTTAGTTTCTTTTGACCAGGTAAGTGCACTAGACAAATTCTGCCTATTTTCAGGCACGACCCAGGGAAGGGATACAGATGAATGCCAACTGACCTTGAACCAGATTAAGCTGTTGGTAGTATTTTTTTAATGAATGGGGGGAATTTTGGTCAGGGCACCGGGGAAATTCCCCTATTCTACTGTAGGGAGAACCTCTGACTGTCAGGATAGCTAGCTCAGTTGGTGAGCAGGCTGTGATGCAGCAGGTTGTGCTGCAGGCTGAGGAGTTGTCTTCTCCTCTTGCAACAGATACCATGGAACCAGAAATTTTCTTTGAAGCCCCTGCAGATATGGAGGCTGTAATTGAATCTGAAGAGCTTATACTGAACAAATGGGCAGAAAATGCTGTGGTCTTCCCTATCTCTCTACCTACAAATATTAGAGAATTGCAGAAAACGACTTTAGCACAGAACGAATGGGACCTACCTATGGATGTTACAGAAAAGGATCCGGAGGCTCTCTGACTTTTATTAGCTTCTGAAGAAGTGAAGTTTTCAAAGACAAGCGAGAACATCTCGGCGGCTGTGCTGTCCCGTGAAACCAAGGCTGTCACATCTACATCGGTTCTCACAAACTCTCCTGTTGCTACGGCTGCAGGTCCTACTCCACCACCTCCTGGCCTGGACATTTCACCTCCTGGTGTGAGTACTGTCTTTACTACCAATTTCTCTGCTCAAGACAAGGCTACAGTTTTTTCTTTTGCTGCAGATAAAGAAAAGTGCGTTCTGAAAAGCGTTTCTAAACCCTCCCAGAAACAGACTTCTTCTTGGGCAGACTAGGTTGATGAGGCAGATGCCTCCTGGTCTGTGGATTCAGCCCTGAAATCTGCTGGATGGGCACAGCTTCCTGACTCTGGACGCTGGATTCTGGGTTTACACCCATATCAATACCGGGGGTCCGTATGAACAGGAGGGATTTGTCTGTTTCCCCTCCACATCCCGTTTCTAATGTTTCCTCGGACACTTTACCTCCCGCATCTTCTAGTAGGGAGTGTAATGATTTAACTCTGCAAAAGAAAGTTGTGCTTCAGGATTCTCCACTTGCACTACCTTCTGATTTATTGTTGCCCCAGAACCCTATTATTAGTTTGGACACTGATATCTCAGACACCCAATCCAAATGCTGAGGACTCTCTTCTAGGATTCTTTTCTTCCATGGAACATTTAGACATACACCTTCCTACAGATGACCCTGAAGGCCCACCACCAGGCCCTTCTACTGACAATCCACGTAACACTTCTCGCACTTATGCTTCCTTTTTCAGGACTCCTACTTTCTCTGCTAAATGGCATAATGCTGTCAGACTTATATATAAGGGGGGTATGGAAATCTTTCCAGATCATAAATTTGTTGCCAGGTGTTTACTGAAAGAAAGTTAACATTTTTCCTCAACTGAAATGTATGCCTTGATTCATGTTTCTGGTGAGAAGATATTTGACGTGAGTTTTAAATTGAGCAGTGGGTAAGATAAGTTTTGGGATGCTTATCATAAGGTCATGCATACTCTTTTATGGTCACCCTTTGAAATAATACCTTTAACTAAACCAGCTCACAAAACTGTCATAGTCCTCTTTAGAAATGAGGGTGTGAGTGTCACTGACCTCATTGTTTGGTTGAAACAATGGTGTACGGTGTTGGGGCATCTGGAAGCGATTTTCAACACCGAGGATAACTGGACTGGGTGCTGGAAATTTAGGGTAATCCTATGCTCCTCTGAGGATGGGTTGCAACATCTCCCTAATTGTGTATTTTTGGGTAGAGACGGGGGAGTGCTCTTTTATGCTGGGCAGCCTAAGACATGCTACAGATGTGGCAAGCCAGACCACATTAGCAGTGTTTGCGACCAACTACGCTGTATACTGTGTAATTCTTTTGGTCATACTAGTGCACAATGTAAGAATGTGGCTGTTTGTGCTCTGTGTGGAGTTCTTGGCCACTCCTATGCCACCTGTTCTGAAGCAGCCCATAGGCAACCAGACCCTCATGATTCTGAGGAGCAATGATTAATGGTAGCTATCGCCCAGAGGTCCCATTCTACAAGACCTGACTTGACTCCTTCTGTCCCCTTTCCCCCCTCCCTCCCAGTTAATCCTGTCCCCTCTGTGCCTTTACCTCCTTCCCACCTCCCCTTTCAGGCCTGAGACTGTCTTGGATCAAGGGGTGGTAGTCACTAGGGTTTACCAGGCCTTACCTCCCTCCCCTTCAGAGCTTTTGCCGGATACTGTATCCATGCCCTGCCCTCAACCTCCTCAGGAGTTACCTTTTCAGTCCTGAGTAACCAGAAGAAGGTCATACAATCCCCAACCTGCTTCTAAAGTCCCGAAATTATCCAGTACTCCCACCACTAACAGATTTCATGCTCTTTTGCTTGCCCAGGATGTTTCAGATGCTGAGTCTGAAGTCCCAGGTGGACTATCAGATATGGAACCTGAAGAAGGACAACCCCCTCATCCTAAACTGACTATCTCAGGACAAAAGAAAGGAAAAAAATGTAAGCATAAGCCTCCCTGAAGGCTCTTTTTTTTGAAAATTTAGCATGGCTCCATCATTAACATTCTGTTCACTTAATGTGAACAGCATCAAGAATAAGATAAGGTAGGCTGCTATTTTCTCATTTTTGAAATCTACTGTATGTAATGTTTTTTTGTTGCAAGATACGCAGTTACTCACCATGGCTGAGCTTTCTTATGCTGCAAAATAGCAGCATACTGGCATATCTTATTGGTCTTTAGGTTTAGAACCCTGTACTAGGGTGGCTATTTTATTTCATGATACCGCTGTCAAAGTTTTAAAGCTCATCAATTTAGTTCCAGGACGTGTTTTGATTCTGGATGTCTCATTTCAGTGAGTTTGTTTCTGATTACTTAATGTTTACGCCCCTCAGACAAAGGCTGCTAGGGTAGAGTTATTTCATGCTGTACAACCTTACCTTCACACTCCACACCACATAGTCTGGGGTGGAAATTTTAATTGTGGCTTGACATATAAAGATCAGGGTAAGGGTACTACTACTAAGAAACAGTTTTGCAATATGTCCTGTTTAACAACAGTTGTGCAAACAGCTAATTTAAGTGATGCATAGGCTCTGCTTCATCAGAAACCAGTCCCCACCTTTCATAAGGGTACATTGGACACCCGGATAGATTGTTTCTTTATTAACAAATCATTACCCATAAACTCAGTTTCAATTATTCCAGTAGAATTTTCTGATCACTGTGCATTAAGAATTACTGTTGGCCTGGACCCTGCCTTGATAATGGGGAGGGGCATTTGGCGATTAAATTCTGATCTCTTGGCTCACCAGGAAATACTGTAGCAATTACGTTATTTTTTTTTCAGCCAGAAAATCTCTTTATGTAATGTATGATAACCCTTTATATTGGTGGCTTGACACAAAGCAGGATCTGATCAATCTCCCAAAATTATTGGGAAGAGCCTATCGAGAGCAGGTTTATTTCACTTATCTATGAAATAGGCAACAACTGCAAAGAGTGATGTCTTTGGCCCAAACCACTAAACGTGGTTTTACTACTCAGATTAGACTCTTGAAGGATACCATGGTGCCCTTTCATATGTCTCAATCACATACCCTGAAGTCCCAACAACAATATGGTACACAGGGCACTTTCGTCACCCTATGTCTCTTCCTGAGTTGTAGAGACAGGGTGAGGAAGAAAGTTTTTGAGGGCATAAAGGGGCAGGATGGTTTATTAAAAACTTCCCACTCAGACATGATGTCTGAAGCAACTCATTATACCCAGTCTCTCTTTCAGGCACATTCCATTGATACTAATGTTGCAAACAATTTTTTACAACAAGTTATAGTCCACAGTTGTCCTCCTTCCACCCTTCAACATTTGACTGATCCCATTTCTCCACAGGAAGTGACTAGTGCTATTACCTCCCTGCAATCACGCAAGGCTCCTGGGAGGGATGGTCTGACACTGGAGCTTTATAAGCTGATGGCCGAGGACTTCTCTCAGGAACTTGCAGATGTTTTCAATTCTTTGTTATTATTTTCGGATTTCCCTTTAGACATGGTGGGAGGAATTCTTATTTTTCTACATAAAATAGGGGACAAAACAGAACTTTCCAATTGGAGACTGATTAGTCTCCTGAATGTGGATTTGAAAGTACTTATGAAAATATTTAATGCACGTCTTTTGACAGCAGCCCAGTTTCTTATTTCCCTGGCACAGTCCTGTGCTATTCCAGGATGTGCAATCACTGACCAACTGTTATTTTTAAGAGAAATTTTTGATAGGTCACAAACTACGGATCATTCAAAATTTATTTTGTCCCTGGATCATAGGGGTGCATTTGATTCGGTGAACCATGATTATTTGTGGCTCACCCTTCAGCACTATGGGATACCACCTTTATTTATTTCATGGTTACAAAAAATTTATAGACATGCCACAGTTTCTCCTCTGGTTAATGGACATCTTGGACCACTCCTCCCTGTTCAATGGGGAGTGAAACAGGGCTGCCCTATCAGTCCTTTACGGTACGTATTGAGCATCGACCCACTATTATGTTCATTAAATCTCAAGATCCCTCTCATCACTGTCCCTGGTGTTTTACTTCCTCTTTCCACTTTAGTTTATGCAGATGATATTTGTATTTGTACCTCTTCAGTTTTTTCTATTCAGACAGCTGTTTCTTTATGCGATACCTTTGGGGCTGTTTTTGGCACTTCATTAAATAAGCTAAAATGTATTGGACATGAATTAGGGATTGCCCTTCCTACCCATGACTATATTTCTGGTATACTGTTCTCTGTGGAACCTACCCAGATTTTTTTTTTGGGGGGGGGCCCTGCCCCAGCAACTTATATTTGGGACATTCAGCTTGACAAAGGTAAAAGTATGGTTCAAAACTGGATTACATGGCAGCTTAGTAAAACCAAATGTATTTACATAATTGGAGCATATCTATTGCCCCTTTTTTGTTTTTAAGTAATGTTTTTCTTCCTCCTAAGCAGCTAGAAGCTCTTCTCCTTTGCATCTTTTTTCAAGCTGTGTGGGGTAGTTGCCTTAATCCCTTTAAATGAAACATCTTGTATCTACCAATTTCTAAAGGTGGTCTCAATATGGTGAATCCCCTTTTGTTTTATTATTGTCAATTTTTTTTCACTAATTTTTCCCCTTTATTAAAGCTCATCCCTAAGCTATGGGCAGGTCTTTTTAGACAGTCCACAGGTGTGTGGTTTCAGGAGTGGACTATTGGTTCAAATCAACATCTTAAGGCTAATCCCTTGGTGGCTCCCTACCTTCGTGAGGTTTTTGTTAAATTAAGGCAGTGGCGAGTGACTAGTGACGGGATAATTTCCAAACCAAAGAAATTGGTTTACCAAGCTGTGATAGATTCTCATTTCACTGAGTTAGTCCCTTTTCCAAAATGTCCAGCTTCACATCTTTCTGCATTACAGAACTTTTTGGTCGAGACACACATCTCCCCCAAATTTCGAGATGTCACATGGTTATGTTGTCAAGAGAAGCTCAATGTCAAGGGTAATCAACACCATAAATAATTAGAAAAACGTAATTGTTCCCGTCCAGGCTGTTCTCAGCAGCTAGAAACTATGCGTCACTTATATTTTTCTTGCTCTTATATTGCATCATTTTGGTCATACGTTGCTGATGTTTGGAATGAACCTGCCTTTTTGACAGTATCTAATGCAAATATTATATATGGATTTTATCCTTTGCATTGGTCAAAATGGGATATTGGTACGTTGCATGTTATTTTTGCAACCTTTAAGTGGTATTTTTGGAATTGTCGATGCTCTGCATTACAACAGAAGGTTTTTTTCTCATGCTGAACTTTTACAAAAGGTCACGGTAGAACTTGGTCATATTTATAAATTTGAAACAAAACAGTATAATTTTCATCTTTTATTTCAGAAATGGAGGAACTTGCCATGGATTACCGACACTGATGTCCCCATTACTTAATTCTCTTGCTTATTTAGTTTGCTGTAAAGTTTTGGACTCTTGCATTTTCTTTGTTTATTCGCTCTTAATTTTTTTTTTTTATAATTATTATTTCTTAGTTTGTTGTTCTTTTTCTTTGTGTGTGCATTAACACTGTTTTATTTTATTTTCTGTATTGAAGTTTCTATCAATAAAAAATTCCCCTGCTGTGCTGTAGGGGGAGTGGCCATCTGTGAGCTATGGCCACTTCGAGTGGAGCTCCAGAGGAGATGGACGTCCTTGAGGAGAAGGAGCGGTTTCAGCATTCTACCTTTCAATTCACGGATACCATCGTACCCCATGAACGAAATCTGGAAAATATTCAACATAAAGAGGCTGAGATTTTTTTGTCTACCGAGGATTTAAGCACTATGGGAGCAGATAATGAGGAATTACCTGTGGAAACGAGTACCCTTACATCAGAGGAGGCGCTCTGTTTGCAGATCCAAAAAGAGTTGGAGTTGAATGCGAGGGAAAAAGAGCATTTGAAGGAGACACTAGCATTGTTCAGGGTGGAGAGTGCGGCTGTCAAACCTGTGGGGCCACCTGTCAGTGGGCCCGACTCTATGGATAAAGTGGCTGCATCACAGGGAATGGTGCGTTCGGGTGAGTCAACCAGTCTTCCCCCTACTAGTTTGTCTAGCATTGTGACATCTGCACTAATCCCAGAGGCTGGCAGTTCTGGAACTGAAAAGGGTTCGTGCTTACAGCCTGAGGGAGCGGTTGATTCCTCGTTGAAAGTTGCTCCCTTGAACTGTGACGGAGGTAATCTATTTCAGGGCCCTAGCAGAGCAGGCGATAGTGAAAATGTTCAGACTGGTGAAGTTCTTCCTTCTGGGACTACTACACTGTCTAGAACCTCGGGGTTTGTCTTTTGTGGTGTTCCACCCGATTCTCCTGTACGAGAGGGGGCCCCCGGGGCCGACTTGATTTTTCAAACTGCCCCGATGATGCAGGAAGGAGTTACTGCATTCTCCTTCTCCAAGTGAGGCATGCCACCTCAAGTGGGGATGGGGAAGAGAAGAAAGATAAACATACTGCCATTACATTGGCAAATAGACGTTTGGGGAAGTCTCCTGCTTTATCAGAAACTGTTGTAGCTAATCCTGCTCACGGCAGGGCACCAGCATTGCAGCCTACTGTTATGGCCTTACAGGCTGCATCTCCTACTTTAGGCCCTGCTGTTTCTTCCATGGAGCCCTGGTCATCTCAGAAGGCTTTGAGTGAGGCAGGCTGGACACAAACTAAACAAGTGACGTGGCTTCTCACCCCCGGATTGGGACCCTAAGTTAAATTTCTCGCAGAATACACCTGAATGGTGGCCCAGTGTTATTTGGAAGGAAAAATCCTGCAATCCCCCCCCCCCACAGTCGGGTCCAGATCATCCTGGGGTACATCATGATTTCCAGCAACAAGGAGATGGCCTAACTATTTCTGGCCCAGATACCAGGGCAGCCCCAGACTTTCCCACTGAAAGAGAGCCTGACTTATCTTCCCCCATTAAAACTATGACTCAGGGACCTTCTGATTTGAATAGACCTTTATTGTCTGAATTGTTTTCAAAAATTAAAAAGGAAGCTGCACCGTGGAGGAATGCGGTGCGCGGATACATTATAAAGGTGGCCTGGATGTTAGGCCTGATAGTCACCATGTGGGAAAATTTTTGTTAAAAGACTCTCTGCACTTTTCCCCAAGAGAGGTCTTTGCTTTTACAAATATCTCGGGAGAAGATAATTTTGACATCAGTTTTCATTCTGCTTATGCACTAGATCTTTTTTGGGAGCGGAACAACCCAGTTAAGTTTTCTCCCACGTGGACCCTCTTTTTGGTTATTCCTTTATCCAAGCCCTTGATCAAGTTTGTTATGGTTATGTTCCGGAATGAGGAGGTACACGTGGAAGATATCACTTATTGGTTGTCCCTCAAATGTGATGTGTTGAGTCCCCCTGAGGCTATTCTTGACACCAAACAGTTTTGGACTGGGGGTTGGCACTACAAAGTGAAACTTAGACAGACTGAAGCAGGAATAGAACACATTCCCAACTCTTTTATGTTGGGACATGATGGGGGGGGGTCTGTTTTTATGCAGGGCAGCCCCGGGCATGTTATAAGTGCGGGTCTCGAACTCATTTATCCAGTTCTTGTGACAAACCATGATGTGACAACTGTGGGGAAACAGGCCACATTGCATTCCAATGTGCTAATCATACTAGATACGACCTCTGTGAAGACACTGGGCATGTCTTCACTGAATGCTCTTGGGCAGCCAAGAACAAGGCCTCTTGTATTAGTCCGGACCCCTTAATTCAACAGGCACAGGATTCAGTTTTTTGGCCTGATAAGGATCAAACTGATCCTGATCCAGGTCCTGCCAAGGCACAGCCTTCCCTTCCTATCCCATTTCAGAATGAATCATTTAAGCATGAGGACCCCCCTCTCCACCCTCCCTTCCTCTACCCCCTTTTTGTTGTCGGTGTGTTATATAGACCAACAGGTAATGGATGACCCTGACCCACTCCCTGCACCTTCGGTGGTTGTACCGGTTCGACGATAAACCTGAAACATAAAGCCCATTGTAGCTCCTGCCCCTGTAGATGTCGAGTTTAGTAATTGTTTTGCAGTTCTGGCCACACAATGGGGGATTCAGAGATGGAGTGTGGTGATTCCAACTCCCTGTCTTCTAAGGTGGACCCACAGACTCCACTCCAAACTCAGGAGGGGTATAAAGGGAAAAAGAAAAAGAAAAAGAAGAGAAAAAAAGATGGTTGAGTATTACATTTCTTAAGCCCTGACTTCTTTCTGTGTGGGTTCTTTGAATGTACATAGTATATTAAATTCCAGGAGACGACAGGTGGTTTATGATTATGTTCATAGTAATGCTGTAGATCTTTGTTTTCTCCAGGAAACATGGATGTTTACGAATGATCAGGTTTGGTTCTTCCAGAGGGAATGGATTTGGGGCCCTTCCTATTGGTTATTTGATACTGAAATGGCTGATGGGGTGGGGTTCATTTTTAATTCCTACGATTTTTCTTTAATTAAACTGATTGATTTATTTCCTGGGAGACTGTTGATTTTGGATGGCCTTTGGAAGCACAAGGCTTGTAGATTTATTAATGTGTACTGTTCCCAGGTCAAGGCTGAAAGGGTAGCTTTGTTTGCTGCCATGCAGCCTTTCTTGCTTACCTCCTATAAAAACTTTTCATGTGGGGACTTTAATTGCGAAATGAAATCTAAAGCTCGAGGTCTCATAGGGCAAGGGAAAAAGATTTATTGTGATTCAAATGCCCTGAGGCAACTGGTTGACATGGCAGGTCTACTGTATAGTAGACATAATCAAATAAGTGGACCTAAGTTTACCTTTCAGCGTAATAAATATACCTCTACCATCGATTATATGTTTCTTTCAAACAATCTTCCCTCATATGGCTTTAGGACGAGTACAGTTGCATTTTCCAATCACTTGTTTTTGCAATGTATTTTTTCAAACACACCATTACGGTCACCACATAAGCCTCGATGGAAATTGAATTCCTCTGTTTTGGTTAACCCTATTGTGCTGTCTAAAACTAAGGAATTGTTGCTTGCCAGACTCTCTGTCTCCTTCTTGTATGACAATTTAGGTGACTGGTGGATTGACTCTAAGGCTGACCATAAGGTTCTGCTTATGAATCTGGGTAGGTCCGGGGAGAATGTTAAGTTTTTTCATTATCTTAAATTATGCCAACAATTGCAATATTTATTTTCCATGACTAATACTTCCAGACACGATTACACAACACAGATTGATACCTTAAAACACCATATGCAGGAGTATCAATATGATAGAGCCAGTACCATGAAGGCATTATTACAACATGGTACTAAGAAATCCCCGCAGGGAGATCCCTATGAGGCCTTTAAAAAATTTAAGGAGATGACTTCTTTAGAATCTTAGTTACATCAGGATGGACACATAATACATTCTACAGAAGGTCTTTTGAATGTTATTAGAGACTTTATGTTGTCTCACACTCCCTCGGTACCCCCTAAGGAGATGGATATTACATAATTTTTACATACTATAGATTTTCCGAGGGACCCAGAAGGGGCCTTAGGGATGACATGACCTATTACGGTGGCCGAAATTGAGTGAGCTATTAAAACCCTGAAGAGTGGGACTTCCCCGGGTCTGGATGGACTTACTAATGAATTATACAAGACTTTCCCCAAAGAATTTTCAGTATGCTTAGAAATAGTATTTAATTATTTTTTATCTATGGACAGTTTCCTTATTTGGTTTATGAAGGGATTGTTGATTTTGTTCTTTAAATCTGGGGATAAAACTTCTTTGTACAATTGGCACCCCATCACTCTTTTGAATTCTGACTATAAAATTTTGACTGGTATTCTGAATGCTAGACTGTGGGTTTATGCCTGTTCAGTCATTTCTCCTTTGCAGTTTTGTGGCCTTCTGGGTAGAAAGATTCAGCATTCTCTCATGATTATCAGAGATTGGATTGAACATTTTTCCTTGCAAGGGACATTTGGGAGTATCATTTCTGTGGATCAATGGAAAGCCTTTGACAGGGTCTACCACCCCTTCTTATTTTTAACCGTGGGGGCATATGGTGTTCCCGCTCAAATGATAAGATGGGTACAGTCTTTATATGCCATGGCCATAGTGCACTCTTTGATAAAAAATGAAGTAACAGAAGGGTTCCATATTAAGACTGGGGTTCAGCAGGGATGTCCGCTAAGTCCCCTTTTGCATATTTTTACCATTGAACCACTAGTTCGGTCTCTTTCTGATTCTCCCCCGGAACGGGGGTTTTAGGGGCAACCATGGAAGAGACACTGAATTTACAAACCTATGCAGATGACATTTGTTTATTTTTTTCTGATCACACTCAAGTGACCTCTTTTTTGGAATTTATGCAAACTTTCTCGTTTGTCTCCAATTCCAGATTAAACGCCCAGAAGAGTAAAGGTCTATTCGTGGACACTGGATATCCTGATCCAGTTACGATACAAGGTCTTCAGATTTCTGCTGCATCTTTAAAGATTTTAGGGATTCTTTTTGTACCCCAAAATATCCCCTCCCTGAATTGGGAAAACACCTTGGCCATGGTTAATACCAAAGTACAAAGGTGGAAGCATTGGAAGTTGACTAAACTTAAACGCATACGAGTTATCAGGCAGTTTTTATTCCTATGATTTTATATATTGCAATGATTTTTCCCTTACTGGTTAATTTGAAAACTAAATTATATAGCCTTTTTTTCCCAAATGCTTTGGGGAAACATGCTTAACCCCATTAAAAGACAATACACTTATTTGGCAAAGGACAAAGGTGGTTTAGAAATGGTTGACTCTGACGTTTTTTTTTCACACCCTTTTCTTTTCACAGACCATTAGAGATTTATTGGTTCCTACATCTTCTCCACATAAGTGAAGCTGAGCAGTTGCGGCATGCAATGGAAACATGAGGGAGCATGCATAAGTGCAAAGATGCCTTGGCATCCATAACGGATCACTGATTTTTAATCAACAATTTCATTTGGTTGAGTGGTAAAATATATTTTTCCTAATTTTCTTTTCCATTTCCATAAAACATAACAGACTATATCTGTATGAATAATGTGTAAATCATCAGCAGCTGGCCCTGCATTCAGCCACAATGAGATACGCACAATGCTTAATAAAGATTAGTGAATCTAGACGTATTTGGGCACTGCGGGTGCAACCTGAGGGGTACCCTCTGGGTAAAGTACTTTACATCATATTGTAGCGAGTTCAGAGTTGTGTTTTTTATGGCATTCATTGCTTCTACAGTGAAGTGCAGGAAAGTGGTTGTATGCCGTCGGCTCAGTGGGAGGAGGAGGATGCCAACAGGATAAGTGGAATGCCATTTTTGTAACAGTATCAAATGTATAGCAAATACAGCAACTATCGTGGTTACAAACATTGTCATTTTCCTATATGTTTATTTTTTTCAAATTCTGCTACACAGTTTGTTGGTATTTTTTTCGGATAAAGGTATATTGGGCGTAACCTCTGCTGCTAGACAAATATAACCCAATGGTGCCAGAATATCTACACTAAAGGAGGCTAAACCCACCAGTCCTGGAAGTCTGCACCCGTCACTGCGACACAAAATGAGGGTTAATGGAATTTCATAGAGCAGCACGACTGAAAGTGTATCTCATCTGTGGCACTTTCCAAAGGCAGACTATTTTCCAGTCTACCACGGGCAGAAAAATGTGCTGCATGATGACAGAGGGCGTATGACATGGTTTATGATGGGGTATTAGATGGCATAAAGCTGGGGTGTTTGAGAATGCTGGCAATGGTTCAGGGACTGCAGGGTGGGGTGTCAGATGATTGAGGAGCAGGGTGTCCATGATACTGGGCTGGAGTGTCAGAGCATGCTGGATAGGATATCAAGGGGTTCTGGGTTGGGGAGTCAGAGGCTGATAAATGGGGTGCTGGGTGATTGCCTTGATGAGTTCTTTGTACTGACGAAACCAGAGCTCCATGTGGCGGTCCAGGTGGGGCCAACAATATGTTAAACATTTTGTTTTTTAAGAAGAAAGGTATGAAGGGCATCACCCCAGCTGCTGCACAGAGAGACCCCCTTAGTGCCAGAGAATGTAAACTAAAGGAAACTGATGTTACCCACCCTGGAAACATGCAGTTCTCACTGGAACAATGAATAGGGGTTAAGGAAATTCATACAGTGCCATATAGAAAAGTTTCAATCCTTGTCTGATAACATTCTGTAGGTGACTGTTTCCACTTCTTCATTGGTAGGAAAACATCCTGGAGGATGTGTCATAGTGTGTTGGACAAAGTTTCAGATGGTTCTGGTTGGGATGTCCTGGCATGCTGGATAGCGTATTAGAGGGTACTTGACAGGGGTGTTAGGTTTGTGGATGGGGTGCAAATGTATTGGATAGGTTGTCAGTGTGTGAATGATGAATAATCAGAGTTTGATGGATGAAGTGTCAGATGTTTGATGAACGGCTACCAGAAGGTATCAAGCTGGGAAGTTTAAGAAGGCTGGCCAGGGTTCTGAGATAGTATCTGAGTGTAGGGTTGTTGGCTGTTAGAAGTTGATGGGAGGGTTCCCAGGTCAGGGCTGAAAGGGTAGCCTTGTTTGCTGCCATGCGGTCTTTCTTGCTTACCTCCTATAAAAACTTTTTATGTGGGGACTTTAATTGCAAACTGAAATCTAAAGCTCGAGGTCTCGCAGAGCAAGGGAAAAAGATTTATTGTGATTCAAATGCCCTGAGGCAACTGGTTGACATGGCAGGTCTACTGGATAGTTGATATAATCAAATAAGTGGACCTAAGTTTACCTTTCATGTTAGAGGTAATGCCAAACATAAGGCTAGGGAGGAAAGAAACTGTCCCTTCATTGCTTGCATTAATCAAGAGGAGTCTATGGAGCATTTTTTGTTCCAGTGCTCCTATGCCAGCTCCCTTTGGAAATTTCTAGCCTTGAAATGGGAAATGCGGTGGTTGAGGTGGTTAAATTATAATATTTTGGTTTTAGGACAATTTTCTAATTTAGGCAACCTTTATCATTCAGATACATTGATGATCTTTAGCTGTTGTTTAATGTATTATTTATGGAAAGCTAGATGCCAATGGATATTGTACCAGAGGCTTATGCCTTATGAGATGGTGGGATCACTGATCCAAATGGCAATGGAGAAGGTTTACATTAAGGACTCTGGGGTCCATACCACCAGGAAGGCTGATAATTGGTGGAAGGGATTTTCTGTTTATTAAATATAAATGAGTGTCCCATATTAGTTCTTGATGATTTTTACATGTTTCGGTGTAGTGGGACAGAAATGGGTATCGGTGGGGGGGGGGCACTGCTGGACTGGAGTTTACAGCTTTCAGATTTAGTGGTTTCAATTATGGGTTTGTGTGACTAAAACACAGTATGTTATGATTTATTTTCTTTTTCTTTTGATGCTATTTACTAATAGTTTTCTCTACTCTTTTTAAGGGGGGAGAGGGTTATATGTAATTATTTTCACAATAATTCAGTGACGTATGACTGCAATACTTATTTGATTGTATTTTCCTTATGATTTGTATATTATTTTGTGTGACTTAACACTGTTTCTAATTATTTGTTTTTGATGTTATAATAATAAAAAAATTCCCCTACTCTTTTCAAGAAGTGCCATGGGATCTTTAACATCCATCTAAACAAGCAGATGGGACCTTGGTTTAACATCTCACCCGAAAGACAGCACCTCAGGAGTGCAGCACCCCCCCATGCTGCACTACAGTGTCAGTATCGGGATTTAACCCAAGTGCCTGGTGTGTGGACAGAACCCATAGCCTTCTGATCTCCTAGCCTCAGAGAGAAGTATGCTACCTACTGAGCCACTGACACTGATTTTGACTGGTTTATCTTAAGATCTGCAAGCAAGGCAATGATCTGGAGTATCTGAAGTAGGGAATGGATGGGGGCAGATTCACCAGTCTGACTAGGAGGTCATCGGTGTACATGAGGGTACTGTATTCCTTTTCTCCAACTGGGACCCCTTGAATATGCTCATATTGTTGGATCACAGCAGCCAGGGGCTCCATTGCTAGGGCAAAGAGGAGGGGGGATGGGGGCAACCTTGCCTGGTGCCTCTCACTAATTTGAAAGAGGTGGACATTGTGGAATTAGTTACAATTCTGGGTGAGGGATTGGTGTACAGCAACCAGAATGATGCCCTAATCTACTACCCAGTCTGATATGTTCCAGTACTATGTGGAGGTAGTCCCATTCCAGGAAATCAAAAGCCTTCTCAAAGTCTATTGCCATCACTGCAGCTGGTGAGAGAAGGGATTTTGCCTCCTGGACTAAGTTTATTAAGGATCTGATGTGATCTGCACTGTATCAGCTGGGCATAAATCCCACCTGTGCTTTGTGGATAAGTAGTGGAAGAACTGGGCTTAATCTGCAGGCAAGGGCTTTTGTATACTGTAGATCATTGGTGATGGCAGAAGGGGACCATTGATCCCCTTCTACCACCACCTTTCTATGTTTCTATATCTGTCAGTCACTACGGCTTATTATGGGTTCTGGCACAAACAAATGGGCAGACTAGATGGACTACTGGTCCCCTTCTGCCATCATCTTTCTATGTTTCTATTGTCCACATTAATTAGAGAGAGATTGGGTGGTAACTGCTAGGCAAGTGGGGTCTTTCCCTTTTTTGGGTAGCACAGTGATAACTGCCTCTCTCAACATTGGGGGACACATAGCTGCTACTTCTGCTTCTTTGTAGACCTGTTTCAGGATGGGGGATATGGATGGGGCCAAAGCCTGCTAAAATTCAGCTGGAACCCCATCACCCCCTAGAGCTTTACCTGGGCAAAGAGTTTTTAGGGCTGCACTGATCTCTTCAGCTGACGGGGGGCATCTAGGAGAGCTACCTGCTCTGGAGATATCTTACAAAGCTTGAATGAGTTCAAAAATGTGTTAATAGCAGTAGGGTCTGCTTCTCTGGATGATGCATATAAGTGCATGTAATAGGTTTTCATAATGAGATTTATTTGGTCTGAGGAAGTGTGCACCTTCCCGATCACATCTTGCAAGCTCGCTATGTGCCGTTCACTTTGTTGTTGCTTGAGTCTCTAGGCCAGCACCTTGCCTCCCCTCACCCCTCCCAATATTTGTGTTTGAGGTGTAAGATGGCTATGTCCACCTTCCTTGCCTGGAGAGTGTTTATTTCAAGCCTAAGCTCCATAAGTTCTTTGCTCAGAGAGGAATATGGGTTAAGGTGGAGCATGGCCTTAAATTTCTGTTCTGCCTTTTTCAGATCTGATTCTAATTGCTGTAAGCACTTTTCTCTCTCTTTTCACCTATGTGCGGAATATCCTATAACCTTCCTCCTTATAGTGACGTTAAAAGCCTCCCACATGTTACCTGTGGAGCTCTCATGGATGGGGTTTTCAGAGAAAAAAACATTGTTTTTCTCTTTGAGCCCAGATGATGAAGTCTACTTCTTTCATGAGCAGGAGGTCTAGCTGCCAAGATAAGGAGGTGTGACTTGGGGTACTCCACAACAAAGTAAGCTGTACTGGAGTATGGTCTGAGATTACCATCCGGAGTATTACTGAATCTACGGAGGCTTGGGTGGCTTGCTGAGAAGTGAACCAGAGGTATAACCTGCTGTGGGAGCCATGTACCTGCGAGTAAAAGGAATAATCCCTATTCCTAGTGTGAGAGACTCGCCACACATCTGTTAATCCTAGGTCTGTCATTAATTGGTTAAGAGCCAGCTGGCCCATGGGGTGAGTGTCTAGGTATGTAGAGCTGCGGTCCAGTATGGAATCAGGTGCAAGGTTAAAATCCCTCCCTAGAAGAGTAGCCACATTGCCCACTGTCATATTAGTCAAGGTCTGGACAATTTCATGAAAAAAGTTGGGATCATCTTCATTGGGTGCATATATATTTCCCAGAAGAATCATCCCTGTCTGGGTATCAAAGAGAGCAAAGACCCATCTCCCACTAGGATCTCGGGCTATTTTACTAGGGGTCCATTTTCGAGATTTATGGAGTAGTATTACTACTTCCCTTTTCCTGGTGGGGGCTGCGGCACAGCAGGCTTGCCCCACCCAATCCTTAATCAGGTAAGATTGATCTTTAGCAATCAGCTTGGTCTCTTGCAGGAATTCCACTTGAGATGCACTTTTTTAAATGTGATAGTACTGTCTTACGTTTAATCAGTGTGTTTAACCCATGGATATTCCAGGTGTGTCATACTAAATCATCCATATTCTTGACAGGTAGGAGTGGTGGATAGAAAATTAGAAGTGGAACCACTAAGCAACCAAGCTGAGGGCTGAAGATAAAGGTTTAAATATTGTTTATAAGAGGCTTTTTACATCCAAAGACATGGGGGACCTTATATCAGTATCAGGGGTGTGTACTTCCATTGGGGGGATACAGTACAATGTTTGATGGGGAATTTGCATATGCTTTCCATAATGCTTTGCATTACTGGGGTACGTGCAATTTGTGTTTTCTTTAAAATTTGGCTGTATGGCTAATAGCCTCCGGGATAACCCTTGCCCCAGTGCATTTGCTCTGGGGTTCTTCTGAGGTGGAGGGACATTATACAGTGGTATCAGCAACATACTTGGCCCCTAGCAGACATACCATACCTTGTGCTATCCAGCTGACACACCCATACATAACGAAAACATTGAACAAACATGGAGGATCTCTACAATAACCAAAACAAACATTAAACCTATTAACACTCTTATGGATCTCACCGTAAGACAGCGACTCAGTAGAGCCCTTGAGGGTATGGTCCTTTAGTCCAACAGGATGAGCAGGCCACTCCCTAAGCCCTGGGGGCACTGACTTCATATCTAGCCTTACCCTCAACGGTTTTTATGGCACAGACTGCCCTATACAGTCTGCTAGGGCCATGAGAAAGGGAAAGGAAATACACATGAAAAAAAAAAGAAAACAAAGGACCATTGTATGTCAGGCAGGTCTGCAATGTCACTTCAGAGTCCAAGGCTCAGTCGGTTGTGGGATGCGAGGGGGGGGCATCAGCCCATATCCCTCAGTGATAGAGTATTGCCTGGGGGGAGGAACCAGTCCGAGAGCATACTAGCTTAGCCACCTTCTTTATAAAGGTGGGCCTTATGATCCAGCCCCAACCTCTCCCTCCCTCCCTCCCTTCCCCCAAGACACTGCATGGCGCATTCTTTTTTCCTTTTTTTTGAGTGAGACATGGGGGGGGGGCCCTGTGAAGTTAAATGGCCTTACAGGGAACCTGTTGTTGCCCTCCGGTGGATTCTAGCTTCGACACTCGCCCATCTAGGTGTTGACTGGATCCCCTCTCTATGAAGAACCACAGAAAAGAGAGTTAACAGGACCAGGCATCTGCAGAATATTCAGGCATGGATTAGGGTGCTCTGAGCACTACTGCTACACCAGGAATTGAGTAAACTCGCCAGCCCCGTCAGCGGTTTTAAAAGCCACTGGTCTGACCGGCTTTCAGCTTCAATCCCCTAGTTTTTGATAGAGGTCCTTCCATGTGCTTAAGAACTTCCCATGTATTCCAAGGCCACATTCACATTTGAGCAAGAAAAAGACCACATGCACAGCCCATGCTAAGGAACACATTTTACACATTAATATGCCAGATAACTATACATACACTTTGGGTATAATAATGTTTAGTCACAGTATCCATAAGAAGGCTGTTTGTCAGCATCAGGCAGCAGGCTGTAGGTAAAAGTCTCAATCAACCTGCCAGCTTCGGCAGCAGTAGTGAGGCTGGGAACTTAGGGATGCGAGGCCAGTCAAGACCTTGCTGGAAGATTAATGTCCCAGTTTTAGGAGGGGGGGGGTGCAGCATAGCATTGAACTGTTACCCAGCTCTGAGCATGACTAAGGCCCAATTTCTGACAGTCTACATGGTATTTACCCCACTTCCCCTTCCCCTCTCCCTCTCTGACCACCAAACCAAATATTAGCACTTATCTAAGCTCAGGTAGCGCTGGTGTCCATTACATTACAGTCTTTGGGCCAATCAGCACTGGATTCCATTGTGACAGTTGCTGGAGCTGACAGAGCCAAAACAAAATAAGCTCACCAAGTCCAGGTAAGGCTGCTCTTTGCTGGCTGATACCACAGTCATCAAATAAGTGTTAGCCGAAGGTCCAGGTCCTAAGATAGATGGTTGTTGCTGCTCTTCTTGCATCGGCTGGTGGAATTGTGTTGTGGCCAGTGACAAAGATCTCAATTGGGTGTACCTACAGTATTCTGCTCCAGGAGTGGGTCTGCTGCACCAGTTTCCTCCTTGCTTGGGTGCCCTACTCCTTGGATCCTCATCTGGTTCCTGATACTGGGATCATTCCTCCTGTAGTGGGTGGTCCTGAGGCTCCGTTTTTGGCTTCTTCTCAGGAGGCCCTACCCATCCCGGTCATCTTCCTCCACGCCTTCCATATCTTGAGGCTGCTGGTCTGCTACGGGCCTTCCGTCAGAGTGCTGAGGGGAAACAGTCATTTGTGAACTGTAGGATCCAGTGTGCTTTGTTTCTTGTGGCCAGTACTGCTGCAAAAATCACTCTGTCCAGTGCTGAGAAATTGAGCGTGGTGCCGTTGTGGAAGACCCTCATAGTGGCAGAGTACCACAAGGAATACTTTAGTCCAATCCTATGCATCCATTGCCTTGTCATCATGTAGGCTGTCTTGCAGTCTAATAGGGCTTTTGAAAAATGTAGATAAATTTGAATTGTGTAATCCTGCCATACTAATCGACCCAGCTGACGAGCTCTGTTCATAATATCCTGCTGGGTATTGTAGCTTAGGAAGTTTGTCAGAACTGGCCGAGGCCCTTCCTCTTGTTTTTGCACTGGTGCTAGAGTTCTGTGGGCATGCTGTATGTCCAGCTAGTAATCCCCCTTGGTTCACAAGATAGTGGCTAAAACCTGCTGCTGGAATCCCACTGTGTCCTTCATTTCTGCCCCTTCAGAGAAGCCCAAGAAGCAAAGGTTGTTCCTCTGGTTTCTATTCTCCAGGTCACTGACTTTCTCTCGGAGATGTTGAATTATCTTGTCTTGCTCTGCGTACTGGTACAGAGGTCTGCTATACCTGCATCGTGCAATGAGATTCACCAATCCGAGTGGAAAAGTCTAGCCTCCAGGCTGTGGATTGCCTGCGTTGTTTGTTGTGAGGTGGTGGTCACCTCAGCCATTTGGAGCATGAGCCGAGAGAACGTTCCTGCCACCTCTGTCTGGGAGTTCTCTGCCATGTTGGCCCCTGCCATGCTGCCTCATGGTTGGAGGGTGTTTCTCTGCCTGTGTGAGCTCCAGGTGTGATCCTCTGCTTAATTTAGGATCTACATGTACCGATTTCTTTGGGCTACTACCAGACTGCAATAGTTGTTGAAGTTGATGTCTGAAACAGATATTATGCTCTGGATTCCTTCCTCAGTTCACTTGCTGGAAATATCTAAGCTGCCATCTTGGTCCTGGCTTAGTCATGCTCCCCTATAGGTTGTTTTTCATGCTGTGATGTCACCAAAATTTCAGAGCCAAGCAAATATGGATGCTGAGCCTACACTACACTCTCCTTACATATTCTTTTGGTGTGAGGAGAGTGAATCAAAGTGAAGTTGAGCAGTTGCGGCATGCAACGGAAACGTGAGGGAGCATGTTTAAGTGCAAAGATGCCTTGGCATCCATAATGGATCACTGATTTTTAATCAACAATTTCATTTGGTTGAGTCGTAAAATCTATTTTTTCTAATTTTCTTTTCTGTTTCCATAAAACATAACAGACTATATCTGTATGAATAATGTGTAAATCATCAGCAGCGGGCCCTGCATTCAGCCACAATGAGATACGCACACTGCTTAATAAAGATTAGTGAATCTAGGTGTATTTGGGCACTGCGGGTGCAACCTGAGGGGTACCCTCTGGGTAAAGTACTTTACATCATATTGTAGCGAGTTCAGAGTTATGTTTTTCATGGCATTCATTGCTTCTACAGTGAAGTGCAGGAAAGCAGTTGTATGCCAGTGGCTCAGTGGGAGGAGGATGTCAACAGGATAAGTGAAGTGTCATTTTTGTAACAATATCAAATGTATAGCAAATACAGCAACTATCCTGGTTACAAACATTGTCATTTTCCTATACGTTTATTTTTTTCAAATTCTGGTACACAGTTTGTCAGTATTTTTTCGTGGATAAAGGTATATTGGGGATAACCTCTGCTGCTAGACAAATATAACCCAATGGTGCCAGAATATCTACACTAAAGGAAGCTAAACCCACCAGTCCTGGAAGTCTGCACCCATCACTGCAACACAAAATGAGGGTTAATGGAATTTCATAGAGCAGCATGACTGAAAGTTCATCTCGTTTGTGGCACTTTCCAAAGGCAGACTATTTTCCACTCTACCACGGGCAGAAAAATGTGCTGCACGATGACAGAGGGAGTATGACATGGTTTATGATGGGGTATTAGATGGTATAAAGCTGGGGTGTTTGAGAATGCTGGCAATGGTTCAGAGACTGCAGGGTGGGGTGTCAGAAGATTGAGGAGCAGGGTGTCCATGATACTGGGCTGAGGTGTCAGAGCGTGCTTAATAGGGTATCAAGGGGTTGTGGATTGGGGTGTCGGAGGCTGGTAAATGGGGTGCTGGGTGATTGCCTTGATGAGTTCTTTGTACTGAGGAAACCAGAGCTCCATGCAGCGGTCCAGGTGGGGCCAACAATATGTTAAACATTTTGTTTTTTAAGAAGAAAGTATGAAGGGCATCACTCCAGCTGCTGCACAGAGAGACCCCCTTAGTGCCTGAGAATGTAAACTAAAGGAAACTGATGTTACCCACCCTGGAAACATACAGTTCTCACTGGAACAGTGAATAGGGATTAAGGAAATTCATACAGTGCCATATTGAAAAGTTTCAATCCTCATTTGATAACTTTCCATAGGTGACTGTTTCCACTTCTCCATTGGTAGGAAAACATCCTGGAGGATGTGTCATAGTGTGTTGGACAAAGTTTCAGATGGTTCTGGTTGGGGTGTGTTGGCATGTTGGATAGCGTATCAGAGGGTGCTTGATAGGGGTGTTAGGTTTGTGGATGGGGTGCAAATGTATTGGATCAGTTGTCAGTGTGTGAATGATGGATAATCAGAGTTTGGTGGATGAAGTGTCAGATGTTTGATGAACAGCTATCAGAAGGTATCAAGCTGGGATGTTTAAGAAGGCTGGCCAGGCTGGCCAGGGTTCTGAGATAGTATCTGAGTGTAGGGCTGTGGGCTGTTAGAAGTTGATGGGAGGGGAGTAAGAGAAAGTTGGGCTTGGCATTTATTGCCAGGTTCTTGCCAGGATACTATCAAGGATAATGTAATGCCACAAAAGTAGGGAAATGTGGCATTAGGTTTTCCAGCCTTAGTTCGCCACCCCCATACCCCATGAAGCAAAAGGAAATAACATTATGGTTTTGGGTCTCCAGAGTTTTGGTGAATCAGTGGTGGGGTCTTCCTTGGGGTTGTCCACCCTAATGCTCACCCCTTCCTCCTAGCCCATAGCATCCAGTCCGAAGCATAAGATACAGGTCCAAACTTCTACCTCATGGTGATACACTCTTCAAATGTTAAGAAATATGTCTCACCACATGTTGCCGAAAGGACATCACATGTGATGCTGTTTCCAAAGGGAACGGGGTGGGCATTATGGTTGACAACCCCAAGGAAGACCCCATGACTAATTTGCTAAAACTCCAGAGACCCAAAACCACAATGTTTTTTCCTTTTTCTGCTTGGGGGGGGGAGTTAGGATTATAAACCCTAACCCCCACATTTCCCTAATTTTGTGGCATTAAGTTACCCTAACCAGTGCATTAAGAAAGTTTTTTCAAGGAATATATACATATGCACATATACATATGTTCTTTGCAAAAAACTGCATTAATGCATCATTAGGGTTCAACTTAACATAACAAAAGTAGGAAATATTAGGGCTCAACTTAATGCAACAAAAGTAGAAATATGGCACTAGGGTTTCCAACCCTATCTCTGACCAGCAAAAGGAAAAAACATTAGGATTTTGGGTCTCCGGAGTCTTGGTGAATCAATGATGGCGTCTTCCTTGGGCTTTTTCAATCCTAATGGTCAACCCTCCCTCCCCATCCCTTAGCCCCCTGTTTGAAGCACAAGGCACAGCTCCAAGCCAGTACTTCATACTGATAAACTCTTTAAAGGTAGGGAAGTATGTCTTGCCACATGTTGCCAACACAACCTGTTGTAACTTTTTTCATGCACCTCACAAACCCAGTAGGTGAACATTTTCCACTAAAACATTTAAACTCCAGGAATCCCTCTATGTGCTTGGCTGCAATCAATCCACTGGAGCTGCCAAAGAGAGTAGAATCTTATGCTAATTATGGAATATAAAATGAAATTCAAACCCCTGCTGTGTGGTCACACTCCACCCTGCCCTCTAACATCAGATTTATTTCTCCACCTGAGGAAGGAGTCACCCAGAAAAGCATGTCCTGAATCTGCAGTGCTGTTGACAGTTTATTGTTTTAATTAATTCTGTTTTCTAGTTTTCAATCCCCATGTTAGGGAAGGGGAAATTGTTTAACCAGGAAAGGCACACTAAATCAGAACTTGTTTCCAGGTGTGACCTGGGAGCACAAGAAAGCTAAGTGACTTGCTTAGGGCCACACAGTATGCAAGTAGAAACTATGGGATTCAAACCCAGATCTGGTCTGCGGGATGTCACCAGATTTGCAGTTCAGAGCCTTAGACCACTGCACTATAATATCTCCTAGTTAATAGTTAGTTGTTAGTTGTGTGTCCATGTTAGTTACGTGTCGTTTATGCTAGTGTCTGGTTCCTGATCAGTTCCCTGGGACTGGAGAAAGTTCTTCGCACCAGGGTTTCCCACTTAGGGAACTACTTGTTTTGACTAAAAAAAAAAGTTTATTTCCTTTTTACCACCTTGTGGTTACAGTTTATGTCCCAGTTCCCTTTCCTGAGGGAACTGAGATGCGATTGACATTTTTTCTTCAATAAAATAAAATAAATACTAATAAAAGTAGCAGTTCAGTCTTTCTCCAGGAACCGAACTGCATACAGAGATTTTTTGCTTGTGGAGAATTGAACCACTTTTGGGGTCACCTCGACTGGCATGACTTACAGACCCAAAAACAAAACAGGACCTACAGGCTTTAAAAATTTTAAAAATTGTTTGAAACTCCAGGCTATGGTAGTCTGCCACAAGTTGTGTTTGAGGTGCCTTGGTTCAAATCTCGACTTTTCTAATTGTGAACATTGCATTAAGTTTTGCCCTAAAACTATTACAAAAAGAGCTAAATAATTGGAAGAACTTATGGCTTCTCAGTCCACCTCCACCTTACCAAAAAGCTCGGATATGAGGGTCCAGCCCCTCAAAGTATGCAGAAGGACAAGTCTACTAATGAAGGATCGAGCTGGCCCGGTGGCACCGAGGGTTGAGGTGCTGGATGCCACACCTCGTGCCACACCGGTGACCCGGGTTTGGGAGCGGACTCGGGTGCCGGGGGTCAGCAGGGGAGGGTTGAGGATCAAGTACCCTTGTGGTGCTCTCCTCCCCAGGGAAGGTGGGGGGGATGGCCCAGCATGCCAGAGGCCCCCGGTGGAGACCAGGGGGGCACTGCAGCAAGCCGAGCAGCACGTCTACAGCTTGGCCAACGTAGGCAGGGTTGCAGTGCGCCTGAGCATCGGAATGTGCACGATGCATGGAGGGAGGGAAGCCCAGAACAAGGAAAACACTGGCTCAGTGGGACAGGCGACGGCACCTGTCTGCCATGCCCTCTGCTGGGCTCTCCCCGACTGGCCTTCCAGTTCCTCCACCCAGGCCCTCTTCTGGAAGCCAGAGTCTGACTTAGTAAGAGTGCCCAAGAGGAGGGGCGACCCATCCCGGGCAGGTGATACCGGGGGTGCTGGCTGTAGGGAGGAGGGGAGAGAGGAGGCACAGATCAGGGGAACTTCAGGCAGGGCAGGACATGGATAGGATGCCTGAGAGATGGTCCGACAGGCCAAAACGGGAGGAAAGAAAGTTGAAAAAAAAATAGAAGGATCAGAAATCAGGGTGTCTGAATGGGGAACCCTGAGTCCAGTTCACATAAAGGATCCTCTGAGATGGTATCTGAGATGGTGCCTGCAAAGAAAAAACAAAAAGAAAAACATATGACTGCCCCACCTCCTGAAGAAAGAAAGTAGACGTCAATGGAGAAGAATAAAATGCCCTCAGCAGAGGACATGACTAAGGCATGGCAGTTTTTCCAGGCTTTTCAGTCTATGGGATCTCTCATGGGCATGGCTGCCCCCTCCCCTGGTTCCAGTATCTACTCCAGTACTGGAGGAGGAAGAGGCTGAGTTTTTCTATGAAAAAGTGGAATGGGAGGGAGAACCTGCCGAGCCTGATGGTTTACCTGAGCAGGAATTTGGTTCCACTTCTCATGCTCCAGACGATTTTTCCTCACAGTACTCCTTTGTGAGGCAAATAATCAACACCCTCAACCTCACTACCCAGGAAACAGCTGAGGATGAGGATGAAGTGACAGTTTTGGATATGACGGGTTTATCTCCCACCAAGAGGTTGCCTCTACCTATTCATAAATCTCTCAAAAAAGTAACCACAAGCTTCAGGAAACTCCCACTTCTACCCCAATATCAGGTGGATAAACAGGGTGCTGAGTATCTATATTCTCTCCCTGACCATAAGGGAGTGGTCAGGCTGCAGCCTGTGATAAGGCTGATGTTCATCTCTCTTCTGAGGCTCTAGACAAGGATCCCAGGAAACTGGATGGCATGGTGAAAAAATGTCATATGTTAGCTTCCCTGCTTTTAAGGCAGGCAGCTTACATGGCATACGCAGCTCAGTACCAGAAGGCTCTGTGGAGTTCCATTCTGGCTATGAGTGAGAAAGCAACTGGCTATTTGGCACAGGGTCTAGCAGACACTGCCAGATCTGCAATAGATGCCACCAAGTACCAGTTTCACATGGTAGTGGACACATATGACATTGCCTCAAGAGTTATGGCTCATGCAGTGTCCCTGAGGAGGTTTGCTTGGCTCAGAACTTACAACCTCTCCCAGGACATAGACAAAAGTAATGAACTTTCCCTGTGAGGGAAATTCCCTGTTTGGGGACAAGACAGAGGCATACATAAAAAAGGTGGAGCAGTACAAAGCTACCTACAAAAGCAATACTGAGAAAGAAAAGGCTTCCTCTTCCAACAGGCCTTATGGAAGGGGAGGTAGAGGTAAGGGATATTTTCCTTGTGGTTTCCTCACTTATGATTTCTCCCAGCTAAGGGATTTCTTCAGAGACAGAGGCAGAAGGGTCTCAAAGCATGCTGATGCAACCCCAGCACCCAAAGGCCAACATAAGCAGGACCCCTGACAAATTGGACCAAGTCATCCATTCACAGGGATCCATGCTGGGGCCAGTCCTCTTTAATGTCTTCATAAATGACATTACAGAGGGGTTAGAGAGGAAGGTATGCTACTTTGCCAACAACACTAAGATCTGTAACAGGGTTAACACTCCAGGGACGGTGGAAACAATGAGAAAGGACCTAAATATGCCTGAGGAGTGGTTGAGAGTATAGTAGCTAAGATTCAGTGCAAAGAAGTGTAAAATCATGCATGTGGGGCACAGAAATCCAAGGGAGGAGTACAAGATGGGGGAGAGGTACTGACAGGGACCTGGGGGTAATCATATCTGATGACCTAAATATAACCAAACAATGTGAGAAGACTATGGGGTGAGCCAGTGGGATGCTAGGGTGCATAGGGAGAGGTATCACCAGCAGAAAAAAGGAGGTGGTTATGCCACTGTGCAGATCACAGTGAGACCTCATCTGGAGTACTGTATCCAGTTCTGGAGGCCACATCTCCAGAAGGACATAGATAAATAGAGGCAGTCCAGAGAACAGCAAAATAAAATGGTACAAGGTACACCAAAAGTCATATGAGGAAAGACTAGAGGACCTCAATATGTATTCCCTGGAGGAAAGGAGATAGATGCGGATAGAGACATTCAAGTACCTCAGGGGTATAAACAAGGTAGAGGAGGGTAGCATCTAACAGAAAAGATGTACAAGAACAAGGGGGCATGATATGAGGCTGGGGGGGTAGGCTTAGGGACAATGTGAGGCAGTACTTTTTCACAGAAAGAGTAGTGGATGCTTGGAACAGCCTCCCTGCAGAGGTGGTGGGCCAAAAACAGTTAGGGAATTCTAGAATGCAAGAAAGGCCCCTGAAAGAAATCCTAAAACTGAAGGTGGACAAAGCAATGGGGCTTGACAGGATTCACCTTCGAATTCTAAAAGAACTAAGGAGAGAACTAGTGACACCACTGACTACCCTTTTTAGCAAATCATGGGAGGATGGTGTGCTACCTGAGGACTGGAGGCGGGTGGATGTAATTCCCCTTCACAGAAGTGGGAACAAGGCAGAGACAGGAAATTACAGACCTGTTAGTTTGACCTCAGTGGTAGGGAAAACGATGGAATCACTTCAGAAAAAAAGAATTGTTGAGTACCTAGAGGCCAGCAGGGCACAGGACCTGAGGCAGCATGGATTGGTGTACCGACTGAAGAGTGACACCACCACAGCAAAGACCATCACAGTGACAGAATTTGCCTGAAAGTGTCGGGTCACTGTGATGGACCCCGCTGACACCGGCAGTGCATCTCCTGGTGTTTCGCCCCCTCCCCGAGACAATTCTGACTCAGAGTCATATATTTAGAGACTGGAGTGTGTGGGGGCAGAGCACCCACATGGGGGGGTTTGGGATGCAGCCCCTCAAGAACACACGATATCCGACAGTACGCCGGCACTCGGCATTGTGTCTGTCATTGTCGGGGATGTCGGCAAAGTAGATGTCACTGCACGACAGTAGAACCCCATGGATTCACAGTGAGAAAGTCATGTCAGATTAATCTAATAGATTTCTTTAACTGGGTTAACAAAGTAGTACACCAGGGAGGGGCTGTGGACATGGCCTACCTAGACTTTAGCATGACATTTGACACAGTCCCACACAAAAGATTAATAAACAAGTTAGCTAGCCTGGGAGTGGGTCCCAAGGTGGTAGCCTGGGTAAAAAATTAGCTGAACAGCAGGACACAGAGGGTAATAGTAAACGGAGTCCACTCTGAAGAAAGTGGGGGTTAATAGTGGGGTACCGCAGGGTTCAGTACTGTGACCAGTCCTCTTTAATGTCTTTATAGGCGACATTACGGAGGGACTGGAAGGAAAAGTATGCCTCTTTGCAGATGACCCAAAGATCTGCCACAGGTTGATACACACGGGGAGGTGGAAAGGATGAGAAAGGACTGGCAAGGTTGAAAAGAATGGTCAAAAGTATGGCAGCTTACATTCAATGCAAAGAAGTGCAAAGTAATGCACCTGGAAAAATAAAACCCAGGGAAAGAGTACATAATGGGGGTACTAACAACAACAAAATGGAAAGGGACCTGGGTGTAGTCATATCAGATGACCTAAAGGTAGGCAAGCAATGTGAGAAGGCAGTAAGGAGTGCTGGGGGATGCTGGATGCATAAGGAGAGGTATCACCAGTAGAAAACAGGAAGTTGTTATCCTCTGTACAGACAGTTGGTGAGACCCCATCTGGAGTATTATGCAGTTCTGGAGACCCCATCTCCACAAGGACATAGACAGGATGGAGGCAGTCCAGAGGACGCAACTAAAATGGTTCAGGGTCTGCAAGAGAAGCCATACGAAGAGAGACTAAAGAGCTTAATATGTATACCATCAAGGAAAGGAGGCAGGGGGGCATGATAGAAACTTTCAAGTACCTCAAGGGAATCAACAAAGTCCAAGAGGGTAGCATCCTTCAGAAAAAGAGATGTGCAAGAACAAGGAGGCACAATTTGAAGATAGAGGGAGGATGATTCAGGGGCAACTGGAAGTATGTTTTCATGGAGAGGGTGGTGGATGCATGGAATGGCCTTCCTGAGTGGATCATGGGGTCAAAAACAGTGGGGGAATTCAAGGATGCATGGGACAGACATAAGGCAATTCTAGAGGTGGGTAGGAGGAAGTAGGCTGTTGGGTAACTAGGCTCTGCAGCTCATCCAATAGGTAGGGAAATGGGCAGACAAGGTGGGCCAAGCGGTTCTTATCTGCCATCAAAGTCCATGTTTCTATGTACATAAGAGTACTCTCACAATAGGGAAGAGAGGGTAAGTTGCAGATCAACTGGGGTCTGCAGTATTGCATTAGGTAGGGAAAAGGGGCAGACGAGGTGGGCAACATTGTCCTCATCTGCTGTCATCTTCTATGTTTCTATATTTCTATTCATTTTCAGTGTGGAATGGCTGGCTCACTATTTCCAGGAGTGGAAAAACATTACCACAGACAGGTGGGTCCTGGAAGTAGTGAGTCAGGGATTGACCCTGCAGTTCAAAAGATTTCCAAGATTGCAGGTTCACAAAACTTTGCAACCCCCCCCCCCACACACACACACACTCCAACAAAGAAAATTCTGTTTGAGTTAAAGGTAAGAAAGTTACTGCATGCAATAATGCAGAAAAGGTCCCCTCCCTTGCAGTGGGAAGAGGGCCTTGACTCATAGTACTTGATCCACAAGAAATATGGAGAGTGGCGACCCATTTTAGAGCTAAGACACCTGAACAAGCATCTGAAAAAGGAAAAGTTCAAGATGGTAACATTGGCATCAGTCATCCCACCCCTTCAGCAAGGGGACTGGCTAAGATCTCTGGACCCGAAAGACGCCTATTTCCATATTCCAGTCAGGCCATATAATAGAAAATACCTAAGGTTCATGGCTAGGGAGTGGTTACTGCCAGTTAACAGCCCTCCCTCTTAGGCTATCTTCAGCTCACAGAGTGTTCACAAAGTGTTTGGCCGTGATGGCAGCACATCTGAGAAGCAGGGTGTAATGGTTTTACCTTATCTTGATGACTTGCTAGTTGTAGGAAAGTCACATCAGCAGACCAAGGACTCTTTCCTTCTCACTCAACACACCCTGGAGGGGCTGGGCTTCATAGTAAACACTCAGAGGTCCCAGACATAGCCAATGCAGGTACTGGACTTTATGGGTGCAGCATTGGATGCCCTCCAAAGAAGGGCCTTCTTCAATCAGGATGAAGTACCTGGTAAGCCTAGCAAAATCTTTAGATTAGGCCAGCCCAGGCCTGCAAGAGGTTTCCTCCAGCTCTTAGGCCACATGGCCTCATCCTTTGCAGTGTTAAGTGGCACCAGATTGCAAATGAGAGACATCCAATACCACCTAAGGGCCCATTGATTCCAAAGGCAAGACCCTCTATTAAGGCTGGTGCCTGTATCAAAACTTCTCTTAAGGGCACTGAACTGGTGGAAGGAAGAAAGCAACCTCAGGGAGGATGTGCCCTTCCTCCAGCAGTTACCCATAGTGGTGCTAACTACAGATGCCTCCCTCCTGAGTTGGAGTGCCCATCTGGATGACTTAAAAGTAAGCAGGGTGGGTGTGGAGCTCACAGGAGTCCCAGGAGCGGCTGGCCTGGTGGCACTGGAAGTTGAGGCACTGGTCGCTACACCTCATGCCACGCCAGTGACCCAGGTTCGAGAATGAGCCCAGAGCACCAGGGGTCGGCAGGGGGATGAGAGGATTGAGCAGAGGATTGAGCATCCTGAGGACTGTTCTCCTCTCTCGTGTGGCGGGAGACTTGTCGTCCCACTCGTTGCCTGCCCTCTGGTGGTGGCTGGAGTGTAGCATGAGTCAGGCAGCATGTACCTACTTCCTCATGTCGGTAAGGGGGGGGGGAGGAGAAAATGGAGCCTGGCAGGTTCTGTGATGGCCACATGTCTCCGAGGGCCACCCCTGGTGTCTGGATTGGATCTCTGGAGGGGGAAGGTCGGCGCACTCCTCCCTGGCCCTGCCGTGGGGGCAATCCATGGGGGAATTTCCTGGGGTTGGCAGAGCAGAGGCGCAGTTGACTGGAGAGTGAATTTCTCCGTGAGGAGGACCACAGCCATCTGCCAGGGCTCCCAGGAGGAAAAACAAATGATAGAAAAGAAAAACAAAAAACAAAATGAGTCTCCCAGGAGCATATAAACCTTCAGGAGCTTAGAGAAGTACATCTGGCTGTTCAGGCTTTCACCTCTCATATCAGAGATCAGTCAGTCCAGGTTAGGACAGACAACACAACCACCATGTATTACATCAACAAGCAGGGAGAAACAAGATCTTCAAAGTTGTGCAGAAAAGCCATGGAGATTTGGAATCTAGCCTATTCCCTTGGGGTGCAGCTGTCAGCAGTTCACCTTCCAGGGAAAGACAATGTCTTGGCAGATTAGGATCAGTCAGAGACATCATGAATGGACCCTGAACAAACAGGTGTTGGCCACAGTGTTCAGAAGGTGGGGTACATCAGAGATAGACCTGTTTACTTAATAGGAAAACCATAAACTTCTTATGTTTTGTTGCAGGTCCCATTCAGTGGTCTTGCTCCTGTTGGATGCCCTGACTCTGGACTGGACAGAAAGGTTCCTCTTTGCTTTCCCTCCCTTCCCACTCTTGCTGAGGGTATTGTTGAAACTGAGAGGGCAGCCTGCATCCATGATTCTAAAAGCTTCATATTGGGTCAGGCAGGTTTGGTACTCTCTGCTCCTGTCCCTCTCAATCAAACGTCTCATCAGCCTTCCCAAGAGATACAATCTGTTCACTTTGTCTCAGAGCGGGATAGTTTTCCTAGATCTCAGAACTCTGCATCTCAAGGCTTGTTTCTTGAAGAGCTGGAGTTCTTGGGCTTTAACCTTTCTGAAAAAGTTTTGGAAATGCTTAGTTTCAAGGAAACCGGCAACAAGGAAAACCTCTGCTTCCAAGTGGAAAGGTTTTCCCTGTGGTACTCTCCTAAGCAGCTCAGTCCATTGCAAGCAGACCTGCCCACAAACCCAGATTATCTGGTCCACTTTGAGGCCCTGGGTCTTAGACCTTCAGCCCTAAAGGTGCATCTAACAGCAGTGTCGGCCTGTGTTTCAGCAGGTAAGGGGAAAACAGTGGTTTTACACCCCATGTTCAAAAAATTCTTTAAAGGGCTTCTCCACTTGTGTCCTCTGGTCAGGGACCCAGTCCTACCATGGGATCTGAACCTGTATATTGCCAAGTTCATGGAACCTCCCTTCAAGCCCATGGTAACTGCTGATTTAAAATATGACACTTGGAGGACAGTTTTCCTAGTGGCCGTAAGTGCTGCCACAAGGGTGTGCAAGCTCAAAGCCCTCTGCACAGAGCCCAATTACATCATCTTCTTCAGGGACAAGGTAGTCTTAGGGACAAACAGAAAATTCATCCCCTAAAATGGTGTCTGAATTACACCTGAACCAGTATCTTGTTCTACCAGTGTTCTTTGCAGCAAAATCGCACTCTGGGGAGCAAAAGCTCCACAGTCTGGATGTTAAGAGAGCACTCAGCTACTACCTGGATCGCATGAAGGAGGTCAGGCCCTCTACTCCCCAGTTGTATGTAACAAATGGAGATGTGGGCAAAGGTAGACCAGCATCCAAGAGAACAGTTACTCACTGGATACTCTCTTGCATAAAGTTCTGTTACAGCAAGGCTGGCAAGCTGCCACCTGACTGGGCACATTCCACATGTGGCACATCTGCCTATGTGGCAGTAGCAAGGGACATTCCCTTGCAAAAACTTTGTAAAGCAGCTACATGGAAAACAGTACACACCTTCACAAAGCACTATTGTCCGGACATGCAATCCAGAAGGGATCCCAGCTCTGGCACAGCTGTCTTACACAACCTTTTCCCAAAACAGGTTTCTGTATCCAGCCTCCCAAGGTACTGCTTTGTAGTCTGCCATTGTTAAGCATAGTGAGGGAATCCTTGGGTTTGAAGAAACAATTACTTACCATAGTAATGTTGCTTCTTCCAAGGGATTTCTCACTGTGCTTAACAAACCCATCCCTACCTCCCCTTCCAAAGCCTGGAAAATGTTCTCCAAGAATCAGTTCTTTTCATTTTGCTTGAGCATTACTTGTTGCATTGTCTTACAATTGATATTCAGTGATCCAGTTTTAAAGTGTCTTCTGTCACACTTATGAATCCACAGGGACTCAAAATTTTGTATAATTCTTTTTTGATAGGTTTAGTTAGTTTAGTGGTCACTACCCCCCCTAGCTAAAGAAACAAATTGACATTAGAGGGCAGAGTGAAATGTGACCACACAGGGTTCTACGGTGCCAGTTCGGCAACTCTTTTGTTGACCAGCATCTCAGCAATGGGATTTATGTTGACAAGTTGTGGTAGACATACTCGCGTATAAGCCGAGATTTTTACACTGAAATACAATGCGCACTTTACTTGTCTCGGCTTATACGCGGGTCTAAACTTACTCGCCAAAAAAATAAATCTCTAACAAGTAGACTTCGTGTCATGATGCTGTCTCATGCTGTTCTCGATCAGTTCCCACACCCAGTTTCAGCTGCATAGTGTTAATTGGTACACATAAAAGACATACACAATGTTACTACTGCAGTTCTGCCAAAATGAATACCGGTACTGTAACTAGCAGCAAGAGAAAACGGAGCACTTATGATGCAGTCTTTAAGCTGCATGTCATTGAATACTCTGAGAGCTTCAATAACTCTGCTGCTGCCCGACACTTCTCGATTAATGAGAAGCAAGTGCGGGAGTGGAGAAAACAAAAAGAGGCATTACTTGATATGCTTAAAACCAAGAAAGCATGCCGTGGTGACCGACCTGCTTTCAGTCTGCTTGAGTCAGATCTAAATGAATGGGTACTGTCATGCCACCAGAGCGGCTACATCATTACATGCTTGGCCATTCGGATGCAGCCACGTAGGATGGCAAAGGAGCCCAAGTACTGCTCCATAGGCTCTGAGTCTTTTCTGGCATCAGTGGGGGTGGTGCTCACAATTTATGGAGCATCATAGGCTAACATTAAGACAGCGTACAAAGATATCACGGAAACTGCCGCATGATCTTAAACAAAAGGTTTATAGTTTTCAGCAGTTTGTAATAAAGATGAGACAGTTACACAGTTATGACATTTCGCAGATAGGAAACATGGACAAAACCCCCATGACATTCGACCTGCCTGATAACAGGACTGTGAACCTTAGTGGGAGTAAAACAGTGTTTATCCAAACAACTGAGCACGAAAAGACTCATTTTACTGTTGTACTAGCATGCATGGCTGATGGTGCAAAACTAAGGCCACTTGTTTTCAAAAGGAAAACCTTGCCCAAAAATATGACCCCCACCCCGGGGTGCTAGTATACCCCCATCCCAAAGGGTGGATGGATGAGGAATTGGTGAAGATCTGGCTGCAAAGGGGGAATTCAAGAGGGCCATTCTCACAAGAAAGTCTTACATGAGAACAATAACCAAAAGAAACAGGTATATGAGACCAGTGTGGTTCTCTGGAAAGGTCAGGGAAGTAGTGAGAGCCAAAAAGAAGGCTGTCACTAGATACAAGGAAAAACAAGGGGAGGAAGACTGGGGAGAGTGCCAAATGATAACGAGGGGAACCAAGAGTGCAGTCAGAAAAGCAAAGGCAGACACAGAGCTACGTATTGTGGAGGGGGTCAAGGGAGGGGAAAAACAATTCTTTAGATATATTGTATTAGGGAATGCAAGCACCCTCTGGGAGCCTATTAGTTAATTTGTGTAGCTAGGCAGATAGAGAGAACAATGGTGCCAGTAGGTCTGGGATATGAATCTTCCTGCTGCCTACAAGGGGCCCAGTCCCTAGGGGTATAAATAGAGGGTTTTGGTGCCATTGAGGGATTCCAGGAGGAGAGAGGAGGAATAAAAGAGGAGTCGGGGAGTTCACCTGTAAGTTCAGCTGGAGGACAACGGTGGAGCTGGGGTGGGCCACTTGCCACCCATGGTCCTCCTTCCCTGAAGACCTGCATATGGAGAAGTGGCAGTTCAGGCAGTAGAGAAGGAGAGCAGTAGAGCACAAGTTCAGGGCCTTCCGGTGCAGTGTGGGAACCGGAGCCCATTGGAGCAAGCAGAATGGAGGCCCGCCTAGTGATCTCTGGCACCTAGGTAGGGTGAGCACCGATGGGGGGCCTGTATTTTATGTAATCTCACCAATGGGTGAGTGCAGCCTAGGAGCCAGTGTGTGTTCTGTGGGTGGGCCTGCTCTGGCAGATGGGGCCTGTGGTACAGTTCAGAGGTGGCTGCCTGGACTGTTGTGGGTGTAGTGGTGGTAGCTCTACCCCTTTTTCCCTGGTTGGTGGCTGCTACAGTGTTTGGGCTCTCAGGGGGTGCAGCTCGTGGAGGCAGGGAAAGTTCCATGTGGGAAATGGTTGGTTGGGACCTTGGCGGGGTGACAGGCCATCTGGATACTTCGTGTGGCACAAGCAGCAGTCCCCTGGGTGAAGGCAGTCCAGTAATTCACATTGCTGTATAAGCGGATAGTGCCTCTGAGTCTCTGTATGTTCAGGAGTGTGTAGAATTCCTTGGGGAGACATTGGTCTCTGTAGATCTGGGAATGTGCAGCACTCTTGGCGGAGAACAATCAGGTGTGTGGCATCAGTGATTGGGAATCTGGAAGGGCTTCCTTCGGTGGTTCAGTTGTTGCTAAAAGAACACTAATCTGAATGTGTAAAACCCCCCAGTAAAGAGAATGCTCCCTGTATTGTAACCCCCCGGTGGAGAAGGTTTAAAGCAAGGCAAAGTAAGAAATGGATTGGGACAGTAGAATCGCCTTGTACTGTCACAATTACTACCTCAGTTGAAGTTTTGCTGAGACTCAAAGAATGGAAAAGTAAGCAAGTGCCTGCGTAAAGTCAGAGTGAAATGAAGGGATATGCCATGAGAGTGCTGCTGAGTAATAAATACCTCTAAGTGAGGCCTGTTTCAGCCCACCATATTGCTATTGTCAGGAATGTAGCCTCTTTGGCTCAAAGGAATGTCTTCATGCAATAAATCAATTTGTTGAACAAAGAGATTGTTGCAGGAGGAAGGGCAGGTTTTGGCCTGTGAAATAGCCCCACCATATGTGTTACCCCCACAGTCCATGGAGTGGTTATTAACTGTTCTTGTTTACATTAAATCAGATTTGCACTTTTGAATTTGGAGTGGACATTGATGTTAATCAATTTAAACTGTGCATTTGGTGCCTGTTAACAAACTTTGCCCCTGCAGCTAACCCATCAAAGGAATAGAATAGAGTCTGCTCCTCAACTAGCGAAGCCATCTCACAAAAACAGCAAAGCCAGGTAAGGAGCATATTTCTATTTGCCATGAACTGTGTTCTTTGGTTTGTATAGCACCCTCTCCCAATATTTAACATCTGGATACCGCTAGACAGCGGGAGTGGGGGGATTACAGGAACAATGAAAGGGGAGGAATTGTTAGGCTAACAGAGAGAAGTTGGGTAATTGAGGAGGATGAGCAGAATATAACTATTCCTAATAACTACTTCTGCTCTGTATTCAGAAGGGAAGCCTGAGAGACTCTACAAGAGAGTGGCATCAAGATGATTGTAAGGAGGATCCCTGAGATAAGGCAGCAAGTATTTATCAGTGAAAGGGTTTAGAAAGGTGTAGCAGCCCTAAGGATAGATAAGACCCTGGGATGCATCTGAGGGTTCTCGAGGAATTAGCAATGGGATTAACTAAACCCCTAGTAGGGCTATTCAACAGCCCGATTCAGACAGGGATAATTCAAAAAGACTGGAAGGTAGCAGACGTAGTACCACTTTATAAGGGGGAGAACAACAATGAGCAACTAGTGAAAGGGGACCTCATGGACTACCTCAAGAGCAATGGACTCCAAGATAGTGAAAAGCACAGGTTTATGGCGTGGAGGTCTTGCTAAACCAGCGTGATAGTATTCCATGATTGGGTAATGAGGGTAGTGAATAAGGGACATGCTGTGTATTTACTCTACTTCAATTTCAGCAAGGCGTTCAATTTGATGCCTCACAGAAAGTTGTTGAAGAAGCCAGAGGATCTGGGTGCAGTAAGAACAAAGTTAGATGGGTGAGAAACCACTTGGAAAGGAGACAGCAGAGGGTTGTGGTTAAAGGAGTCAAATCAGAAGAGAGGGAGGTCACAGTGGAATGCCACAAGGATCTGTCCTGGGTTCAGTCCTTTTCAATATTTATTTCATTTATTTGTATTTATTTTAACTTTGAAAACCAGGTACGTGCACAACAAAAGCCTTTTTCAGGCATGACCAAGTGTGATTGGACAAGACAGGGGTATGATACAACATTTTACAAAGTGTACAAATTACAATATGTACAATAGTTTATGGAAAGGATTATATACATACATACATACATACATACGGGATGTGTACATTTACGTGCAATATACATGTGCAGTAAAGCTTCGATAAATGGAGCATAAATACATGGAAGGGTTAATTTGTAAAGAGGTAGTGCAGATGACAGCAAATAGTTACAAGCAAGCAATGCAGGTGCATGAACATAAAAAAATAGAAACATAGAATTTGATGGCAGATAAGGACCGCTTGGCCCACCAAGTCTGCCCATTTCCCTACCTAATGGATAAGCTGCAGATCCTAGTTAACCAACAGCCTGCTTCCTCCTACCCCCCACTAGAATTGCCTTATGTCTGTCCCATGCATTCTTGAATTTCCCCACTGTTTTTGACTCCACGACCTCCTCAGGAAGGCTGTTCCATGCATCCACAACCTTCCATGAAAAATACTTCTCACATTACCTCTGAAACCGCTCTCCCTATCTTCAAATTGTGCCCCTTGTTCTTATTTATTTATTTAAAATGAGGATGGAAAGGCACACTGAGCCGAGGTGTGTTTCCAGGTGCGACCCAGGTGAAAGGTGTACGTTGTAGAAGGCAGAGAAGTACAAAAAATTTCTTGATTACAGACGCATAATACAGTATAAAGACATTTCATAGTAGTACTCAGTAAAGTAACAACTGTTGCTAGAACAGATGATTAGAAGAACATCAGGACATTTCATTACAAACAAATTGTATTTACAGTATATTACAAGTGTACATATAGACATATTTACAAGTAGTGGTTGTTCCTGCACATCTCTTTTTTCTGAAAGATGCTACCCTCTTGGGCTTTGTTGATTCCCTTGAGGTACTTGAAAGTTTCTATCATGTCTCCCCTCTCCCACCTTTCCTCGAGGGTGTACATATTAAGCTCCTTTAGTCTCTCTTCATATGTCTTCTGGTGCAGACCATGCACCATTTTGGTTGCCCTCCTCTGGACAGCCTCCACCCTGTATATGTCTTTGCGGAGATGGGGTCTCCAGAACTTCACACAGTACACAATATGGGGTCTCACCAACTGTCTGTACAGAGGGATGACAACTTCTTGTTTTCTAGTGGTGATGCCTCTCCCCTATGCATCCCAGTATCCCCATAGCCCGCCTTACTGCCTTCTCACATTGCTTGCCTACCTTTAAGTCATCTGATATAAGTACCCACAGGTCCCTTTCCATTTTTGTTGTTGTCAGTATCTCACCCCCCATTGTGTACTCTTCCCCTGGGTTTTTGTTTCCCAGGTGCATTACTTTGCACTTCTTTGCGTTGAATTTAAGCTGCCATACATTTGACCATTCCTCCAACCTTGCCAAGTCCCTTCTCATGCTTTCCACCCCACCTTGTGTATCAACCCTGTTGCAGATCTTTGTGTCGTCGGCAAAGAGACATACTTTTCTTTCCAGTCCCTCTGCAATGTCACTTATAAAGACATTAAAAAGGACCGGACCCAGTACTGAACCCTGCAGTACCCCACTAGTATCCCCCTTTCTTCACTGTGGACTCCGTTTACTATTACCCTCTGTGTCCTGTTGTCCAGCCAATGTTTTACCCAGGCTACCACCCTGGGACCCACTCCCAGGCTGGCTAATTTGTTTATTATTCTTTTGTGTGGGACTGTGTCAAATGCCTTGCTAAAGTTTAGGTAGGCCATGTCCACAGCCACTCCCTGGTCTACTACTCCGGTCACCCAGTTAAAGAAATTGATTAGATTTGTCTGACATGACCTTCCCACTGTGAATCCATACTGCCTTGGGTCCTATGCCCCACTGGCCTCTAGGTACTCAACAATTCTTTCCTTCAGAAGTGATTCCATTATTTTCCCTACCACTGAGGTCAAACTGACAGGACTATAGTTTCCTGCCTCTGTCTTGCTCCCACTTTTGTGAAGGGGAATTACATCCACCCTCCTCCAGTCCTCAGGTACCACACCATCCTCCCATGATTTGTTAAAAAGGGCAGTCAATGGTGTTAATAGTTCTCCCCTTAGTTCTTTTAGAATTCTGGGGTGAATCCCATCAGGTGCCATTGCTTTGTCCACTTTAAGTTTTAGGAGTTCTTTCAGAACCCTTTCTTCTGTGAAATGACTGATATCGACCCCCCTATCCAGAGTGCTTCTATTGACCGGATTAGGTACCTCCCCCTCCTCTTCCTTTGTGAATATTGAGCAGAAGTATTTGTTCAGTATCCCTGCTTTCTCACTGTCCTTCTCTGCCCACCCACCCTCCTCTTTATTCAGTCTCAGTATCCCTCCTTTGACTTGACTTTCTTGCTCCCTAATGTACCTATAAAAGGTTTTTATCCCTCTTAACCAAGTTGGCTATCTTTTCCTCAGTTTGGGCCTTTGCTATTCTGATTGCCTTCCCTGCTTCCTTCTGCTTTAACTGGTACAGTTCTCTGTCCTGCTCCTTCGGTGTTTCCTTATACTTCCTGAATGCTATCTTTTTCTCCCTAACTTTCCCCGCCACCTTTTGAGAACCATAGTGTTTTTTTTTTTTGTTTTAATTTGTTAATTTGCTTCACACAAAGGCCTGTTGCCTCTGTGATGGCAGTTTTAAAGTATTCCCATTGTTGCTCCACCCCACCTTCTTGCCTGTTTGCTAGTGCTTTTCTGAGGCAGTCTCCCATTTTGACAAAATCAGCCCTCCTGAAGTCCAGTACCTTCACTTTTGTATGGCTTGACTCTACAGCTGAGTTTATCATGAACCACACTGTTTGGTGATCACTTGTTCCCAGCTGGCTACCCACTTCTAGATCTGAGATCCTCTCTCTGTCCTCATTTGAGAGTACCAGGTCTAAGACTGCTCCCTCCTGAGTGGGTTCCAACACTAGCTGTCTGAGGCATGCCCCCAGTATGACAGGTAAGGATGGATGGAGGGGATACAGAGGAGGGATTAGCGAAAACAGTTGCAGACATTGAGTGAGGAGTAGTGGTCTTTCAGCAGCTTTGTAAAGGCAGAGAGTGTAGATTTGTTTTGATGGGGGGTATAGAGTTCTGAATTGAGGGGGCTCAATAGTAAAAAGAGTGTCGTCCCAGGTTAGTACTGAACAGTGGGACTGTAATGTTATTGTTTGTGGCTGAGCGGGAGGTGGATTAATCTACGAACGAGATCTGTTTAGCAAGATAAGAAGGGGTGCCTGTTTGTAAGGTTTTTTTTTTAATGAGCCTGACAAGAGTTAGGTTGGCATTGAGGTCAGGGAGTAGCCAGTTTAAGGTATGTAGCATAAGGGAGTGATGGGTTTTGCAACCACTGCTAGATGCGATTTTGGTGATTTTATAGTATAGGGTGTGCTTTTTTTGCAGTGTTGATTTACTGGCAGCGTCGACAATCAGCGAATCATAATCTAGTGAGGGGAGTAGGTTTGCCTAGGCTATTCTGATCCTGGTGCTGGGTAATAGGAACTGACAAATTCTGTACAATGAGTCCAGCTTCGCAATTTGTGGTATGCACGTTATGGTGCTCTTATGATGTATTATATGTTGGGCACAGTATTAGAAGTTTAAAAACTCACATCCAAGAACACATCAGGGGCCTGATATTCAAAACTTTGCTCTGGGGCTAAATTAGCACTACCCGGTGTGCTAAATTAGCCCGGTCCCAATAGCCCGCTATATTCAAAAGGGATAGCTCCGGTGCTAAGCCTCCTGAACATAGCATGCTAAGGAAGCCGGACAAACTGGGCTGGGAGTGCAGTGCAAAAATAGCCTGGGAAATTGGACAGCTCTGAATATAGCAACCAGAAAGTGCAAACCACAACAGCAGCCCAGTGCACAGCAATGTGAAGGAAGGTAAAGGGGAACCATTAGGCCAATATGTGTGCTAGCAAAGGAGTGGATACATTAAAGCTGTAAGTACCAGTGCATGTGAAAATCTGCAGAAATGTATAATGTTTCTGAAAAGTTTGCGTGATGCGGACACATTTGCACAGGTTTAGCATGGGTTTTGCACAGATTTTGCATGGAGCTAAGTCATTTGCCCGGCACTATTACATTTGCCCGGGGCAAACATTTTCTATATTCAAAAGTGACATGCAAAATTTTTATTTATTTATGACTTTGATAACCAGGTGAGTGCACTGATCCCAGGGACCATTTTCAGGCATGACCCGGGCCATAACACGTGGCGCAGGGTGACAGTGGAGCACAAGGTAACAGTAATACACATGAAAAAGATTTGGTACAAGCAGCAATAGTAAGTGCAATATACAGGTTTGATGCATAGGTCCATTTGAGAACAGTGAATACAACGTTTCAATATCGGATATGAGGAGATTTGGTACAAAACAAACAAATCGTAGGCATAGTGTACAATGTGTGACTGTATGGTACAGTGAGCAAGTAATACACAGAATACTCAGTAAAAAATATATATACAATATGTGCAGGCAAGGAAGTCAAATATTGCTGTGAAAATATGATATAACAGTTGTAGGCAGGGGAGTTGACTAGTGTGAGTAGGTGGGTAACCCCTGGGCTGGGGAGCTGAATAGTGTGGGTTGGTGTCAGAACCCAGGGAGCAGCAGCAGGATGAGTTTGCCAGGAACCAGACTTTAAGGTGGGACTTGAAACTGGAGTGTGTGTCAGTGGAACAGAGTTCAGCTGGTAGTTTGTTCCACTGCAAACGGGCAGCTGCAGACCAAGCTCTGCTACCCATGTTGGTGGATACCCTAGGAACAGCTAGAGGGGGAGTACCATTAGAGCAGAGGTTGCAGAAGAGCATTCTGGTTTTCAGAAGGGCAGTTAGGGGGGATTCTGGAGCTGTGTGGATGACATTGTCTACAGTAGCATAGCAAATTCCCAGAGGGCCTGGATGCAAGGCGATGTTACAGGGCTCCTCCCCAGTTTTGAATAAACATCAAAATTATGATTTGGGCCCCTCAAACCTCATGAGCCCAGGTGCCACTGCACCCACTGCACCCTTATAGCTATGCCCCTGATTGTCTACCATACAGCAGAGGGCTAGATCAAAGTGACCTTGTAGCAGTAGCCATCCAAGGGTATTATAGAGGGTACAGTGGTGGGTGGAGAATGGGGCCAATAAAGCCAAGTGACAGGTGCTGTTGTAGGCAGTGGAGAGTTAAGCCATGACAGTAGCTGAGGTCCTGGCATAAACAGGGGAGCAGTAGTCAAGAATAGGGAGAAGATTACCCTGGACAATGGCTAGTCTGGCTTCAGGGGTAAGGTATTGCCTGAATCTATAGATGGCACCTAACTTTTGATGGAACCTTCTGACAAGGGAATTTGCATGCTCAGTAAAGGTGAGGGAGGAGTTGAGCAGTACTCCTAAGTATTTGTAGGTGATGACATCCTCCAGGGCTGGGCCGTCTGGGGTGAGAATGCGTAAGGGGGCATGGTTTTTTGTTTTGGTCAAAAAGGGCTTAGATCAGAAAAGCATAGTGTGACAGAAACGGGAAGGAAAGAGTTAATGGTTTGGATTGTCTAGCTAGTGTTTTTTTAGCAGTTTGGAAAAAAAGAAACATACACAGGCTAAAATCCACTGTCCAGCAGCATCTACAAGCTGGAATTTTCAGTCCTCCCTAGTCGCTAGATAAGAGCTGGGTCATAGATCTTGAGTGGACATCTCCACACACAGACCTACAGACACATACACAGGCCAGTTTGAATGGATTGGGTCATTCAAATATAAACTGAAGGTTAAAATGGAATATAATTGGTGACTTATAGGTGTTCAGTCTGACTGGGACAATTAAATACATACATGTTAGATGGTTGGTGCATTCAAAGGGGGAATAGGCATTACCTATTCCCAGGAGAATATATATAAGAAGCTGAAAGACAATGAAGAGCTCACTCTAACTTTGGAAGCTGGAGGGGGAAACATAAGTTTGGAGCCTACCCTTTTAGTTATGTCCGTGGACACTGGCAGTTAAACTAGGGTCCAGTGTCTCTAGTAAGGACAGGAAAGGGTAGGTTTAGTACTAGAATATTGCAGTAATAGCCTTTTTCTTTTGCCATCTGTTGTTTAAAAACATTTGTTTACTTTTCCTGTATCAGTGTTATTCTCTTGTGTTGTAAATATATATCCTGTAAATGCTCAGTGCACTTTCTATTAAGTAAAAAGCTATTTATTTGCTCAACAGTTGTGACTGTGATGTAATTTTTCTAAGGTAATATTTGGTTTCCACTGGCTGAGGTAAACTCTGTGTAGCATCTGCCTCCCGAAAGAGGCACACTACCAGACTTTAACTTGTGCAATTGCACGTTTAATTATTCAAGTTTGTAAGCTTGAAGGAGGTGCCAGAAGACAACCTGGCTGGTGGCAGCAAATACCCGAGGACAGGCACCTTTCTAAAAGCTGTTTCAGCCCAGAGGGAGAGGTGGATTGTCACATATTGGTTGGCAGTGGTGGGGTGATGATAGCAGACTGCGTGGCACACTGAGATACAGAGTTTGCCAGTGGAACAGTTACCTTAGCATTGCAAAACAGGATATATAAGAGAATACATTTGTGCATCAGTTTTATTTGTTTCTAGTTAGCACAGTATAGTGTAGCAGTAGAGAATGAGCTCCACAGAGTATGAATCACTTACTGTGCCACAGCTTTGTGAAAAGTGCCAGGAAAAGGGGATTCAGCTTGAAGGTCTAAAACACAAGAAAAAGTCAGACCTCATAGCTACCCTCGTGGCACATGACCTGAAGCAAACAGTCACTGGGGGTGAGTCAGGAACTGATATAGCAGACCCCCAAACCAGCTTGAGGCACTGCGACTGCAGCTGTTGCTGCAAGACAAGGCACTGGAGGCAAAAAGACTGGATGCTGAAGCAGAAGCAAGAAAGTTGGATGCAGAAACAAAAAGATGGGAAACAGAGGAAAAACTGGAAGAAAAAAGACTGACAGACAGAGAGAAAGAACGTGAAGAAAGAGAGAAAGAACATGAAGAAAGAGAGAAGGAACTACAGCACGAGAAGGAGATGATGACCCTGAGCAGCCAGCAAACCGTGAGTAATGGCGGAGTGAGTTTGCCTCATGAAGCCAAAATTAATTCTAAATTGTTCCCTCAGCTTAAAGAGGGAGATGACCTTGATTTATTTTTAAGGTCATTTGAGAGAGTATGTGACCAATTAAAATTAACTAAGGCTTCATGGTCAACTTATCTCACACCCTTACTTACGGGGAGAGCTTTGCATGCATTTGCTAAAATGAGTAATGAAAACTATGCTGATTATGATAAAGTTAAAATAGTGTTGTTGAAAGGTTTTGCATTAACTCCTGAGGCTTATAGAAGGAAATTTAGGGAGTTAAAGAAAAGCCCAGAAGACAGTTATGCAGAACTGCAGGTTCAACTGCGTACTTACCTTGACAGGTGGGTGGAGAGGGCTAAAGCAACCACTGTAGAACTAATCAAAGATGTATTGGTGAGAGAACAATTCCTTAAAATTGTACCTGAGGACATGCGTGTGTGGCTCCTAGACCGGGCATGCGCCTCCTCAACAGAGGTGGCAACAAGCACTGACATGTATCTGTCTAGCCGGCCATACACACAGCGTTAGTCTTATGGTGGGGGGGCAGCATATGGTTATAAGGGATCCCATGGGGGCAGCCCAGAGGAAACCAGCCTGCACCTGAGCCCAAAGTAGAACCCTCTTGTTCTAAGGGGACTCAAGAGATAAGACCCAAGAACTGTCATATTTGCAATCAAGTGGGACACTTGAGATATAACTGCCCTCAGAAACTGGTTAAGGGGCAGAGGTATGGGGGAGAGGGTGATCAAAAGAGCACTGGTGTGTTTGTGGGGGTGTGTCCAGTTGGAAGGACCACTCTTCTCTGATGAGAATCTGCATCCCATTACAATTAATAGAATAGTAACACAGGGACAGTGGGACACAGATGCTGACATCTCCCTGGTAAGGAAGGATCTCATCTGGGCAGAGCAGATGGTGCCTGGGAAATACTCCATGGTCCAGGCATTCACAGGGCCACCAGTCCAATTACCAATGGCTAGAGTCTTCCTGAGCTGGGAAGGGGGGCCATGGAGAAAAGGAGGTGGGAGTTGTAGATGACCTACAGTACCTGTAAATATGATTGTAGGAAAGGATTTGGACCACAGGAAAAAACTGGTGTGTGTTGTAACTCTTAGTCAGGCACAAGGGCAAGCTTCTGAGTGTGAAGAGGGGGTAACTCTGGGTGGTCCAGTCACACCCTCAGCAGCTGAGGAAGTGTCTAGCACAGGGGAGGGACTGACTAGAAGCAGCAGTCAAGAACCCCAGTCACAAATAGAGGAGTCCACAGGAATTCCTTCTGAAGGGGCACTGGGAAGGGTCAGATGAGGGCAGCTGAGTGCTGCACAGTGAACTGACCCTACCCTGCAAAGACTGAGGGAAATAGCTCATAGGGCTGAGCGTCCTCAGGGGGGTAAAAAGTCCATTTACTGGGACAATGGGCTGTTGTACAGAGAATGCTCAACAGAGGAAGGGCTAGATGGTGAGGTACTCTAGCAGCTGGTAGTCCCAAAGGTTCACCGTCAGCAGCTTTTGGCCCTCACACATGATATCCCTTTTTCAGGGCACTTGGGAGTGAGGCGCATGAAAAAGTGGCTGACCAACAATTTCCTCTGGCCTGGTATTGGCAAGGATGTGGCAAATTATTGCTGGACTTGTCCACAGTGCCAGCAGGTGGAGAAAATGGGGGACAAGGCCAAGGCAGCTTTGGTGCCCCTGCCCATTATTGATGAATCCTTCAAGAGGGTAGTTGTGGACATAGTGGGGCCACTGAGCACCCCAAGTCACACTGGCAAGTGGTATATCCTGGTAGTTGTTGACTATGCCACAAGATACACAGAGACAGTGGCCCTAACATCCTCTGAGGCAGAACCAGTGGCAGATGCACTGTTGAGAATATTTAGATGGGTGGGCTTTCCCCAGGAGATCCTGTCAGATCAGGGTGCCAATTTCATGTCAGGGTTAATGAGTAGTTTGTGGAAGAAGGGTAAAGCAGCTCAAAACCTCCCCATACTATCCCCAAGCTAATGGTCTGGTGGAGTGATTTAATTCAACCATTAAGACCATGCTAAGGACTTTTGCTGACCAGCATAAAGATGGACTGGGACAAATATTTGCCTCATCTCCTATTTGCATACAGGGAAGTCCCACAGGAATCCACAGGGTTCTCACCTTTCAAGCTCCTATTTGGTCATAGGGTGTGGAGGCCCCTAAGATTTGATGCAGGATGAATGGGAGGGGGGACCATGCCTCCAAAGAGGAGTCTGTTGTGGAGTATGTCCTGAACTTCAGGACCTGCCTTAGGGAGCACATGGGGTTTGCTCAGGAGCACCTGGCCACTGCACAACAGCGGCAGAAAGTCTAGTATGACCATGGGGCCCGAGCCAGAGAATATGAGGTGGGACAGCGAGTGATGGCACTCATCCCTGTCCAACAGAATAAATTACAGGCAGCATGGGAGGGGCCATTCTCCATTGTCCAAAAGGTTAGTGATATCAATTACATGATAGAGCTACCGGACAGGAGATGCAAACGAAAGGTGTATCATGTTAACATGCTGAAGCTCTACCATGACAGGGAGGAAATGGTCCTCACTGTATGCAGTGCCCCAGAGGAGGAAACTGAGATAGATCCACTGGTGGACCTACTTGGGGAGGCCAGGGTTGCATCCTCTGTGGACAACCTTACCCCCCTCAGAACAGCTGACACCAGCCCAGGTGCAAGAAATTAGGGGTGTGCTGAGAGAGTTTGAGGACAGGTTCAAAGGGAAACTGGGGTACACCACAATGGCAGAGCACCATGTGGATACAGGGACCCAGGTTCCCCTGAAACAGTCCCCCGACAGGGTACCTGAGCATGTTAAGCAGACTGTGAAAGAGGAGCTCAAGGAGATGCTGGAACTTGGAGTAATCCAGGAATCTAGTAGCCCCTGGGCATCACCCATGGTACTGATCCCCAAAAGGGATGGCACAACATGATTCTGCATTGACTACCAGAGTCTTAATAGCTGCATGGAGTCTGATGCCTATCCCTTGCCCAGAACAGATGAGACCCTGGAGCGACTGGGGGGAGCCAAGTATTTGACCGCAATAGACCTAACAAAGGGCTATTGGCAGGTACATCTGACCCCTGCGGCCAGGGAGAGATCAGCTTTTGTTACTCCATTTGGTTTATATGAATTCAAGGTAATGCCATTTGGAATGAAGAATGCACCTGCAACCTTTCAATGGCTTGCGGATCGCATTCTGTCTGGGGTAGGTGAGTTTGCATTGGCTTATGTAGATGATATAGCCATATATAGCCAGACCTGGGATGAGCACATCAAGAATGTATGGGATGTGTTCCACAGGTTAAAGAATGCAGGTCTGACAGTCAAGGTGTAAAAGTGCCAGATAGGTATGGCAGAAGTGTCCTACCTTGGGCATCAGGTGGGTAGTGGAAACATCTGCCTGGAGCCTGCCAAGGTTGATGCCATCCTGGCCTGGCCTACTCCTACCACCAAGAAACAGGTCAGGGCATTTCTAGGGACAGCAGGGTACTACTGGAGGTTTGTTCCTCGCTATAGTGATCTTGCTAAGCCCCTGACAGACTTAACCAAGAAGGGAAAGCCAGATACAGTGAAGTGGTCAGAAGGCTGTGAGGTCGCTTTCCAGGAGCTAAAGACTTTAAGCAGCCCAGCTGTATTGGCTAGCTCCAATTATAGTTTAAAGTTTATGGTCTATGTGGATGCCTCTGATCATGGGTTGGGGGCTGTGCTGAGCCAAGTTACCCAGCAGGGGGAGGAGCACCCGGTTGTGTACCTCAGCCGGAGGCTTTTGCCCAGAGAGGAGGCCTACGCCACAACCAAGAAGAAATGCTTGGGAATAGTGTGAGCCCTTCAGAAGCTGCAGCCTTACCTATATGGGAGAGAATTTACTGTGGTCACAGATCATAATCCCTTGATTTGGCTTCATAGGTCAAGTGGGCAAAATGGAAAACTACTACGTTGAAGTTTGGTACTGCAGGCATACAACATGACCATCCAGCATCGCAGTGGCAAACAAAATGCAAATGCAGATGGGCTATCTAGACAGGGCTAATGGCATGGCTGGATACTTTTGGGTACTTCCCAGTAATTGCATGAACAGCTGTGTCACTTGGGGTGGCCCAAGGGACACACCTTCATTATCAGGGGGGAGATGTGACAGAAATGGGAAGGAAAGAGTTAATGGTTTGGATTCTCTAGTTGGTGTTTTTTTAGCAGTTTGGAAAAAAAACACACACAGGCTAGAATCCACTGTTCAGCAGCATCCACAAGCTGGAACTCTTAGTCCTCCCTAGCTGCTAGATAAGAGCTGGGTCATAAATCTCGAATCTACATCTCCACACACACAGACCTGCAGACACATACATAGGCCAGTTTGAATGGATTGGGTCATTCAAATATAAACTGAAGGTTAAAATGGAATATAATTGGTCACTGATAGGTGTTCAGTCTGATCGGGTCAATTAAATACATACATGTTAGATGGTTGGTGCATTCAAAGGGGGAATAGGCATTACCTATTCCCAGGAGAATATATAAGAGGCTGAAAGACAATGAAGAGCTCACTCTTACTTTGGAAGCTGGAGGGGGAAACATAAGTTTGGAGCCTACCCTTTTAGCTATGTACGTGGGAGCTGGCAGTTTGACTAGGGTCCAGTGTCTCTGGTAAGGACAGGAAAGGGTAAGTTTAGTACTAGAATATTGCAGTAATAGCCTTTTTCTTTTGCCATCTGTTGTTTAAAAACATTTGTTTACTTTTCCTGTATCAGTGTTATTCTCTTGTGTTGTAAATATATATCCTGTAAATGCTCAGTGCACTTTCTGTTAAGTAAAAAGCTATTTATTTGCTCAACAGTTGTGACTGTGATGTAATTTTTCTAAGGTAATATTTGGTTTCCACTGGCTGAGGTAAACTCTGTGTAGCATCTGCCTCCCAAGAAAGAGACACACTACCAGACTTTAACTTGTGCAATTGCACGTTTAATTATTCAAGTTTGTAAGCTTGAAAGAGGTGCTGAAAGATAGTCCAGCTGGTGGCAGTGAATACCCAAGGACAGACACCTCTCTGAAAGCTGTTTCAGCCCAGAGGGAGAGGTGGGTTGTCACACATGGATTCAATTTTTTTGGCATTTACTAAGAGGAGTTTTTTTGAGAACCAGCTGTGGGCTGCAGCATAGCTGTGCGAGAGAACTGAGGAGATTGTGGCTGTGGATTTGTCACTGTGGAAGAGGAGAAGGTCATCAGCATACAGGAGAGAGTGACAGTTGAGGCAGTCGAAGGGAAGCACATTAACGAATAAGGAGAAAAGTAGGGGAACCAGGATTGAGCCTTGAGGGACCCCTCAAAGAGACAGGCAGGGTGGGGGAGCAGGTTTGACCAATACACATGAATTGTGAGTGATCGGTAAAGTAGTTAGTGAACCAGCTTGTGACTTTCTGAGAACAACCAAGGAGGCTAAGCTTGGAGGTAAGGAGAGCATGGTTAACCATATCAAAAGCCTTTGAGAGGTCGACAAAGACAGCCCCGGTGGCTTTTCCATTATCCATGTTAGAGAGTATGTGGTCGGTCAGAAGGGCGAGGGCAGTGGCAGTGGAATGATTCTTGCAAAATCCATACTGTTGGCTGCATAGAAGGGTGTATTTGCCTATGTACTCAGTGAGCTGATTGTGGACTGCTCTTTCTAGTCATTTACTGAGATGAAGGAGGATGGATATCGGATGGTAATTGTTGGAGGATTTGGGGTCACCAGATTTAAGAATTGGGATAACCTTAGCTATCATCCATGGGTCAGGAATGGAGGAGGTGGAAAGGGCAAGGTTAAAGATGAAGGTGAGTGGCCTGGCAATCGTCAGAGAGATCAGCTTAAGGAAGACTGGAGATAGCCCATCAGATCCGGAGGAGCCGTGGTTAGGTAGACTTTTGAGTAGCTTCACTGTGTCGTGTATGGAGAGGGCTTTAAAATAGAATGGGGGTATTTGCGGGTGAGTGGCAGAGCTGGAGGAGGAGGATGGGAGTGTATCAGGTATTAGGGCTGAGCTTTGAGGTTGGGCAGTTGGCAGCTTATGTAGGTACATGGATAAGTTGGTGAACTTACAGTTGAAGACACTGGCCACATCGTGAGGGTCGGTCAGCAGCCCATCCTGGAAGTTGAGATGTGGTGCAGCGTAGCTGGGGTGGAGGTTTAGGAGGGAGCTGATTGAGTCCCAGAATTTTCTAGGGTCTCCAAGGTTGGCCTTTTGCAGATTGCGGAAGTGGGTCTGTTTCAAAAATTTGGCCTGTTGTTTACATTTGTTTCTCATGCGCCTGTAAGCTTCCCAGAGCCTACTTAAGCAGTCTATGGGCAAACATCCAGATTAGCATCTCATTATGTCCTGATTTGCATGCAATTTGCTCAGCGCTATTGCAGGGTCCCACAGCTCCACCTGTAGGTCAGTCTGGAAGTACAGGGGATAGCTGGGTCTGCCCACTGCTTCACCTGTTGGTCAGTCTGGAAGTGCATGGTGGTAGCTGTAGGCTACATTTGTACAGAACCGCATAGAATATTGTGCGCCAGGGGACTATACAGCACAGGCACAGGTGGTGGTGCTGCATGCAATGGTCAAACTGTAGTTCCTGCTGCAGTGCACAGCAGACACTACAGTAACAAGGGGGCCAGTAGTGTGAGGGACACAGCAATGCCTATGGTGTGTAGGGCATCAATGACTGCTGTACTTTACACAGTGACAGGCTCATCTTGCAGGTGTATGCTGACAGCAGACATTACTGTTATGCTGTTGTGTGACCCACAGATGCTGCATCACTGGCATGGGATACTCACAGTGACATATACATGGCTGACTGCGTGTGCTGTGGAGTTTGTACAGATGTGTGGTATGTGGCTGAGGGGGCACATGCCATCAGACAGGCACACTGGTGTTGGGGTATTCCCAACACTGGACCATTTGTACTGCGTGGCTTGGCTCAGCCTTGTGGCAGCACCCAGTATGTGGTGCAGACTGGCCACCTGTACACCTTCCCCTCAACACCCTCCACACTCTCAGTGCTGCATGTGTGTGTGCTGGCTTCTGTTGGTGTCCACCGAAGGGTGGTCTGCAGGTGTGTGCTGTAATGACACACTGCCATGGTGTCCACTGGGTGCCGGGTCACCACTTACTGCCTGGAATGGCTGGGACCAGTAGCAGATGATGGCATCATAGGAGGTGACATCCATGTGCAGCAGGTTTCTTCTATGTATGATTTCTATCTATGTTTAATATTTACTGGTTAGGGTAGCACAAAGCTGTGCAAAAGTCCCGCAAAGCCACAAAGTTGGGCAAAGCTGGTTTGCCCAGACTTAAGACTACCTTTTCATGGGTGGTAATTGACATCATGCAAAGTGTCATGCTAAGTCGAACAAAAACACTTTGAGCAACTCTAATGCGCTGAATATAGCATTGTGCCCGTATTCATGTACACTCCCCCTTGGTTTGCCTCTTGCATACATTACACTTTTGCCCAGAGCTAATGCAGTTTGCTCATGCTATCTAACCTTTTGAATATAGCAGATCAGCACAAACCTGGCATTAACCCTGCTCAAAATGTTTTCGCCCAGTGCAAAATTTTGAATATCTGGTCACTGGTGTGTTATTAACAAATGTGAAAACAAGCCCTTGGGCTTACATTTTAAGATTTATGGGTATTGATCAGGTACCAGTATTGAAGTATGGTGGAAACAGAACTGACCTTTTGTTGCAAAAAAGAGAGCCAATGGATTTTTAAATTAAGGAGTATGAAACCTGTAAGGTTACATGAGGAATGGGATCACAAACCATTTCTCTAAAAGAAACCATGAAGAAAAATATTAAAATAAATTGCTTCCTTAGGAATTGTGTGTTGTGTGCCTTGGCCTTGTATCTTATCCATCTGTTCTTTCTTTTGCAGGATCTCTGCTCCCCCCCCCGCCGGCTGCATATTGTGGATCCGAGGAAACAAGGACACAGGAATGCTGGTAGATCTGTTGCTGCCTTGGCCCTTCACTACTACTGGATAGTATTCCTCTTATTGGCTTTGAGTAATTTACTTTTAATGTGAGGATTATGTTGCTTCCAGTTAACACTACAGTGTGTATAAAAGTTTAAAAAAGTTTAACAAGCTTAAAATATTTAGTGACTCTAACAATGTAACTGTTATTAACTAAAGCAACAGATAGCATGCTCTTAAAAGTTTAAGTAGCTTAGCAATAATGTTACTGTGATTAATTATCTTGTTGCAATGGAGTGTTTTGGGGATATAAATGGCAACCGTTTTGTTCTCGCCACACTCCCTGATGAAGGCTGTTTAGCCAAAGTTCTGGGGTTACTGGTGCACGGCTGGCTTGAAGTCTGCCACCAGTCAACGTCTATTTTAGATATACTTTGATCTGTTGTGGCTTTTTGTGGCTGTGGAATGCTTACCCTTGGAGAACTCAGCTTCTGATGAAGCAGGGTGGTGGTGTGCTGGATGTGGGTTTTGAAAGAGATGGTGGAGTCTAGGTGGTAGCCCATCAAGATGGCAAGTACGGCATGGAGAGGAGTCAAAATGGCACACAAATTAGAGTGAGTGCCATATCAGTGACTGGCGGTTTCCCCTTTCCCAAGGTGACCCCCCCCCGAGTTGTTATATTAAGTAAGGGAGGGTGTGGGGAAGACCCCTCACAAGGGGGACACAGGGGCAAAGAACCCCACAAACAGAAAAGTCACTGATATGGCACTCGCCGTTTTGCACCTTGTGTTCCTGTATTTTCTATCTTGACATGGAACCGGTCTAGGTGTACTCCCAGGTATTTAAAGGGGCTGGCCTTTTCCAGGCAGGTGCCATTTTCTGCTTTGATGCAGAAGATTGGGATAGTTTTTTCAGGTTGTGCCTGGACCCAAACAACATCATTTGGGTTTTCAGGAGATTTAGAATCATTCCTTTTAAGCAAACCACTCCTTTAGCCTTATGAAACTGTTGCTAAGTGTTTGATTGATTGTGCCAGTATCGTTGCTGTGGGTGTATAGGATGGCAGCGTCTGCATAGGGGAGAGTGTGTACCAGTTTACAGACTGTAGGCAGGTTATTTATGAAAATGGAGAACAGAAGTGGCCCTGGGATGGAGCCTTGGGGGAACGCCACTGCTGATAGTATCTACGCCGGATAGAGCATTGTTAATTTTAACAGCCTGTTTTCTATGACACAGGTAGTTCTTGAACCATGGAAGAGCAGGGAGTCCAAGGCCTAGTTCGAGTAGCTTATGGATTAATACTTTGTGGTTGACCAGGTCAAAGGCATGGTCAGAGCCATGAACACAGTTCCAGTTACCAGGCCCTTCTCCATTGCATGACAGATAGCATTGGAGAACATGACCAGAGCTGTGTCAGTGCTATGTCCTTTGTGGAATCTGTGCTGTTTGGCACAGATTAGATTGTGCTGCTGCATGTATTCAGCTAGCTGGCCATGAACAATTTTCTCTTGTAATTTGGCTAGAGCTGAGAGAATTGAGATGGGACGGTAATTTTCTAGGAATGTCTTTTCACCCTTCTTGTGAAGTGGGACAACTGTTGACATTTTCCAGAGATCAGGCACAGTGCTGGATGAGAAAGATAAACTGAGAAGTTTGGTTATGGGAAGTGCTATTTCAGGGGTGGCAAATCTAAGGAACTTAGGGATCAGCCCATCTGGGCCAGCAGATTTATTGGTTTTTAGGGTGGCAAGTAGTCTGAGGACTTCGCAGCATGTGACCCTTTTCATATAGAACAGGGTCTGGTTTGGGTTACTGTCGACAACTCCTGGTACATAATTGGGGCAATTGATAGTTCTGTATTTAGACAAGTCACAAAATAAGTCATTGAATAGGCTTGCGACATTGGAGGGTCAGTGTGGCTGGTACCATTCAGGTCACTAGTGAATGGTTAGGGATGTGGTCAGGCATTTAATCGGGAATTTACTGACTGACAGAACTTTTTGGATTTTGGGGTCATCTAGTTTCAGTGACTGATGGGTTTTCAGGAAATGGCTTTTAGTCCTGTGGGTTACTTGTTTGCATTCATTTCTACATGCCCTGTATAGATTCCAACCAGAAACATGAATAGTTTCCTTGAACTGAGCCCAGGATTCATCTCTTTTAAACATAGAAACATAGAAATTGTCAGCAGAAAAGGACCGCCTGGCCCATTTAGCCTGCCCATAACCCTTGTACTGGATTACTGCTTCAGACCCACCCACTGATGTACCTCTATAGTTCCCCTATGCCTGTCCCAAGCATGCTTGAATCCATCCACAGTGCTAGCTCCCCCCAACTCCTGAGGCAGACCATTCCATGGCAAGCCTATTCTTTTACACATTATGGCAAAGATGTCACTCGTGAGCCAGAAGGATGTTTTGTATTTTACCCCGTGTGTGTGCAACGGGGCATGCTTATCAAGTACTAATGTGAATTCCTTAATAAAGAATTCCAGGACAGTGTTGACATCTGGAGTAATATCAAGATATGACCAGTCCATTAAAGACAGGTCAGATAAGAAGGATGCCATGTTGAGGTTAGAGCAGTTCCTGTAAGTGATAAGCCTGGGTGTGGACTTTTTGGGAATACTATTATGCCATAGACAATAAGCAGCCAGATGGTCGCTGACTGAGTCACTGAAAACCCTTGAGGCCAGGATTCTTTCAGCCTTTTTGACCAAGAGGCTGGGCTAGTATTAGTTACTTCTACTTGCTCTAGGGAGAGTTGGTGTGGACAGGCAATATAGGTAGTGTGGACCATGGGTAGGATTGTAGGGTGCAATGGTTGTGGGGCAGCAATGCAGATGAACATTCTGTGGAGGCTGAGAGGGTGTCCAATATGCCACAGGCTAAGGAGGCTTGAGGAAGAGGTTCAGTGGCTTGGTAGAGATCTGGGGAGGTTGAAGGATGAGGGAAGGATTGTGTCGGTAGGAGGGCTGACATCTGAGAGTATTGTGGGGGCACCACAGAGAAGGAATAGCGGGGCAAGGGATGGATCAGGGGGAGAGGGCACAGTGGACAGGAAGCCAGCTGATGAAGGGTGAATTCTAGTACAATCTAGAAAAAGAGGAGCAGCAGTAGGCAGGAGGGAGGAGGAAACACACAATAAGGCAAAAGGAGGAGGGAACATGTTTCTGTACTAGCAACACATGGGAAAGAGGACGCAGGAGGAGACTGCACAAGGGATAGTACTCACACAGAGAAGGGAGCGAGGGGCATTACTAGTGGAGGGATTGAGCATGGCATGGCAGGGGGAGGGATAATACTTCGAGAGGTGAGGAGGGAAAAGAAGGTTGGCAGTCAAACAGGAGGAGGGGGAGAAGTCTCAATTGAGAAGGGCAGGTGGAAGACACTGGGACACATTGTAAAAGCACTGTCTTGAGTGGCCACAGAAATGAGAACTTGGGTGGGGTGTGGTGATGGGCACAAGGAAAGAGGAGGGAGGTGTACTGGTGTTGGGGGACTCCATACTCAAGGGGATCAGATGGGGCAGCAAGGGGGAGAGGCACAGTCAGATATGGATGGAATCCATACCAGGATTAAAGGTAGACAAGGCAGGACAGGCAATCTTAAGATGCATAAGGAGGGGTAGGAAGAAACCACACATTGTGGTACATGTGGGAACAAATGACCTAGCGGGGAAACAGTGGAGGTAACAAAGGAGAGGATTGAGGAAGTGGGAAGGTTGTGCAAGAGACTGGGGAGTCTGTGGCATTCTCTGAGGTGAACCCAGTACCCTGCACAAGCACAATGAGAAAAGGGAGAATTAGGGAGTTGAACACATGGTTGGTAGAATGGTGTCAAACTAAGGGATATGGGTTGTGGGCTAATAACAAACTGTTTGCAAGAGACAGGCTACACCTGAGTGGGGAGGGGAAGGAGATATTAAAGCAAAGACTGGGGAGATATATTGCGACAGAGGTGGATTTAAACTAGATGGGGGGTGGCAAGTGGACAGCAGGTAGGCAGGGATCTGACAGAGTGGAGTTGCAGCCAACCCCCCAGGCTAGCAGGGAAGGACTCGGGGCAGCCAAAAAAGGAGGGAGTAGAAGGAAGGGAATGGAAGCCAATGAAGGGAAAGGGGCAGGATGGAGGGTGTCTCACTGAATGCAAGAAGCTTAGGGAACAAATCAGCTGAGCTACAGGCACTCTTAGCAGTGTAGAGGGTGGATATTGCAGCTGTCACAGAAATGTGGGCAACTGAGCACCAGGACTGGGATCTGGCAGGATACAAAGTATACAGGAAGGACCATAAGAAAGGGAGGGGCAGTGGGGTGGCAGTCTATTTGAGGGATGGGATCAAATGCACAAGGGACGAGGGGGAAGAAAGGAGAACAGAGTCAATCTGGCTGCAACTCCTAGACTCAAGGGGTAGGAAACTGAGGTCTGGAGTGGTATATAGATCACTGTCCCAGTCTGAGGAGCTTGACAGGGAATTAGCAGGACAAACCAGAAAGGTATGTAGAAAGGGGAAGGTGGTCATAGTGGGGTATTTCAACTTGCCGGGGGTTGACTGGAGCATTCCGGTCACCTCCAGTGGTGGGGAGTAAGTGATCCTGGAAGTGATCCAGGAGGGTCTCCAGACACAGTTGGTTAGAGTACCTACTAGGCTAAAGAACACTATAGATCTGGTGTTGTCAAATGGGGAGGCAGTAAGAGAAATAAAGGTGAAGGACCCACTAGCCGACAGCAATCACCAAACGGTGTGGTTTAATATCATGATGTGCGGGGAGCCAGAGAAATCAGTTACTCAGGTAGTAAACTTCAGGGGGGCAGACTTTGGGAGGATGCAGGAAGTACTGAAAGGGAAACTAGAGGGCATTAGGCAGGAGATGGATGCAGAGCAGAAATGGGGTATTATTAATTGGGGAATTTACAGAGGCAACAGTAGCCTGCACCAAGAGACAGAGTAAGAGGAGCAGAGCAAGAAAACCATGCTGGTTGAACAGTGAGGTAGTGGAGGTGGTGACAGCAAAGCTAGAGGAGCACCAGAGGTATAGGAGGATGGGGAAGGAAGTGGACAGGGAAGAGTATACAAGATGGTCCAGGGATGTGACCAGAAAAATAAGAGAAGCCAAGGCCCAGAGGGAGCTGAGATTAGCATAGGGAATTAATGGGGGGGAGAAAGACTTTTTTGGATATATCAGGGAGAAAAGGAAGTGGAAGGAGACAATAGTGGGATAAAAAGGGGTGGGGACTGGACAGAAAAGGGGGAGGAGCAGGCAGAAGCACTGAATGAATACTTTTGCTCAGTGTTCATGGAAGAAAAGGGGGGACTGCTACCACCATGGGCTGGGAGGGTGGGGACAGGGGGAGAGAAGGTGACAGATGGAAGAATTAAGGCAAATAGAGTACTAGAGGGACTGAGGGCACTGAAGGTAAACCAGGGCCAGATGGTATCCACCCCAGGGTGCTGAGGGAGATGGCGGAGGTGTTGGTGGAGCTGCTGACAGATCTGTACAGTACCTCATTGGAGTCGGGATGTGTGCCTCTGGACTGGAGGATAGCATATGTAGTACCATTACACAAGAGTAGACCAAGGGATGAACTGGGCAATTATTGCCCAGTAAGTCTCACCTCCATAGTATGCAAACTCATGGAAATAATACTAAAGGAAAGACTGGTGTCATACCTAGAGGACAATGGCCTCTAGGATGTGAGGCAGTATGGGTTCATTTCAGGGATGTCTTGTCAAACCAACCTGATACAATATTATGACTGGGTGACAGGTGAGCTGGATAAGGGTCATGTGGTGGATGTTCTTTACTTGGACTTCAGCAAGGCTTTTGATTCTGTGCCTCATGGGTGGCTTGGGGGGAAGTTAACTGGTGTAGGGGTAGGGGTAGGGGCAAAAATGATGAACTGGATTACAAGCTGGCTGAGTGGGAGGCTGCAATAGGTAGTAGTGAGAGGCGAGCTCTCAGCTCCAAGACCAGTGACAAGTGGGATGCCACAGGGCTCTATGTTGGGGCCAGTATTGTTTGGGATCTTCATATCTGACATTGCACATGGGGTGGTGAGCAAGATAAGTCTGTTTGCTAATGACACCAAAATCGGAGCAGTGATGGATGGAGAGGAGGGATGGAAGCAGTTGAGGGGGACCTAAGCAAGCCAGAGGAGTGGTCAGAGAGGTGGCAGCTGGGATTCAATGCAAAGAGGTGTAAGGTTATGCACTTTGGGATGAAGAACCCAAGGACAGAATACTGGCTGGGGGGAAGTAAGCTTGGGATCCCTGAGGAGGAGGAGAAGGACCTGGGGTAATGATAACAGGGACCATGAACAACACTGCCCAGTGCAGGAGAGTGGCTGCAAAACCAAACAAAATGCTGGGATGCATAGCGAGGGGGTTTTCATCCAGGTGAAGAGAGGTGATCTTGTCCCTCTACAGGTCGCTGGTAAGGCCCCACTTAGAGTATTGTGTGCAATTTTGGAGGCCATACCTAAAGCATGATTTCAGACTACTGGAGGGGGTGCAGAGGAGGGCAACAAAGATGATTTGTGGAATGGAGGGGAGATACTATGACAGCAGGCTGGGAGACCTGAATATGTACACCCTGGAGGATAGAAGGGACGAAGGGACATGATAGAGACATTCAAGTATCTGAGAGGAATCAATAAGGATGGGGCAGATGCGGTCTTTAAGTTAAGGTGGGGGAGGATCACCAGGGGGCATGGGCTAAGAATAGAGGGGGGCAGCTTTAGAAAGGAAATGAGGAGACACTATTTCACAGAGAGGGTGGTAGCGAAATGGAACGCCCTACCAGAATGGGTTGTATGTAAAACTGTGAACAGCTTCAAAAAGGCATGGGACAGGGAACAGGGGAGAGTGAGGTTGGGGGAGGTGGGGGGGTGGCAGTGGGATGACAAAGGGTAGTGGTGGGGCAGCTGCAAACTAGGGGTGCTAGCTGCACACTCGAGCAGACTTAGATAGACTGGGTGGTCTGTTTTTGCTGGCACATTCGTATGTTCGTATGTTCGTAAGATCCAATCTAACCATGTATGATTACCAGTTTACAGGCTTGATATGGGTACAGATATAGACAAACAGAAAAATACATATCCAGTTCCTCAGGTTAGAAATCAAGTACATAAAACTGTTTACAAACTTTACATAATTTTTGTACTACACCACACACATTACAGGGCAATATGTTCAGCAACACGAGAGAAGGAATCTGGGGCAAGGTGTGTCTTTTGCAGGCAGCACTAAGCTCTGTGGCAGGGTAGACAACAATAAGTGGGTTAGGGATCTGCAGAGAGACTTGCAAAGGCTAGAGAAGTGGTCAAAGGTTTAGCAATTGAAATTCAACACCAAAAAGTGCAAGGTGCTGCACGTAGGGAACAAGAACCACTGGACAGAGTACTGGATAATGGGGTAAAGCTGGGCAAGACCTCTGAGAAAAGACAGCTGAGGGTCATTATCAGTGACTCCCTACAACAATCAAGCCAGTGTAGCAATGCCTACAGTAAGGCAAACAGGATGCTGGGATGTAAAGGAAGGTGTACTGATAGCAGAAGGAAGGAAGTATTACTACTTCTCTATAGATCACTGGAGAGGACCACCTGGAGAACTGTGACCAGTTCTGGAGTTTTCACCTAAAGAAAGATAAGGATAGGCTGGAGACAGTGCAATGTACATTATTTATTTATATAAAAATGTTAACAGAGTGGGGAAGCACTGAGCCACATGGCCATTTTACAGGCTTGACCCAGGCACAGATATAGACAAACATAGAAAAATACATATCCAGTTTACAAATTTCACATAATTTTTGTACTACACCACACATGTTACCGGACAAAGTGTTGAAACTTAAGCAAATAAATACTGTACACATGCAGTTGTTAGGGCATGCTAATACAATTATATTTATCATCTCTAAAAAGGTTTTCTTCATATTTATTTTCAAAATATAGCCGTGTCGGGGGCTCTGGATTCTATTGCTCCAGTTTGTGTTCGTCCCATCTCCCTTTGCCCCAAGTCCCCTTGGATTGATGGGATGTTGAGGGAGATGTGGGGACAGGGGCGAAGGTTAGAGCATTGCTGGCGAAAGTCAGCCCTTGATGCCGACCACCTTAGATTGATGGATCACTATTTGGTCTATTAATCTGCTGTCACCCATAAGAAGGCAGAATTCCTGTCCAGGGAGATTGCGGTTGCTCGGAATCGATCAGCTCAGCTGTTTCGAACTGTGGACAGACTGTGCAACCCAGCCTGTCTGCAAGTTTGGAAAGCTTTTTCGCAATTGGAGTGCGCTGAGCTTGCTCGGTTCTTTGCAAACAAGGTGGCCGACATTAGGGCTTAGTCCGTTGCCATCACATCTCAGGGAGCAGCCGGGACTGGTGTGAGTTCACGTGCCTCGGTTTTCTTTGGAGCTCCTTCAGCCAGCTGGAGTTCATGGATGTCATGAGGATCATCCAGCATATGCGCCCTACGTGCTGTAGTTTGGATCCTGGACCGACCTCCCTAATTTTGGGTTATATTGATATCATCGGTCCTGTCCTTGCGCAGATAGTCAGGTGCTCCTTGGAATCTGGTGAGTTTCCTAGCTCCCTGAAAGAGGCAGTAGTGACACCCCTCTTGAAGAAAGCTACCTTGGACCCTGACTATCTCAAAAACTACAGACCTATCTCTAACCTTCCCTTTGTTGGGAAGGTGATTGAGAAAGTAGTGGCCGCACAATTGGAGGACCACTTGACCATCCACGACATCTATGAATCCCTCCAGTCTGGATTTCATAAAAGACATAGTATGAGACAACGCTAGTTCAGGTGCTCAATGATCTCTTGATGGCTAGAGATCAGAAGAGCCATTCCATCTTGGTTCTCCTCAACCTTTCTTCAGTGTTTGACACCGTAGATCACATGGTGTTGATAGAACGCCTGAGGCTGCTTTGTGGAATATCTGGAACTGTCTTAAGATGGTTCACTTCATTCCTCGCTGGGAGATCACAAAGGGTTGTGTCCGGGTTTTTTTCCTCAGATTCAACGGCATTGTTGTGTGGGGTGTCCCAGGGTTCAGTATTGTCACCCATGTTATTTGCGGTGTATATGCTACCCATCGGAGACATTGTAAGGAAGTATGGGCTGAGGTTTCACTGTTATGCAGATGATACCCAGCTCTATCTTTCTTTTTCCCCCAACCAGGAGGGAGCTCTCTCGGTCTTTAATAGCTGTCCAAGAGAAATCCAGGAGTGGATGAATTCCAGTTGGCTGAGGTTGAACTCGGATAAGACTGAGGTACTGGTTGTGGACCTGGGCCGATAGATGGGGGGGGTCAGGTAGTGTTGTGTCTTCTGGAATTTTTCTTGGTGGCATTTCTCTCCTGACCTCTGAACGGGTGCGGAACCTGGGGGTAGCTCTTGATGATAGGTTGACACTGCATTCACAGGTGTCGGCAGTCATCAAGACTTCCTTTTATCATCTTAGGAACATCGCCGGGGTTCAGCATCTTGTTCCGTCTGCCGACCTGCCTACTTTAGTCCATGCCTTCGTGTCTTCATGCCTGGATTATTGCAACTCCCTTTATCTTGGGATTTCTGGGGTTGAAATCCATCACCTGCAGCTAGTGCAGAATGCTGCAGCCTGGCTTTTGACAGGTTCTAGAAGATCCTGTCATATTACTCCAGTGCTGCGCGAACTGCACTGGCTGCCAATTCAGTGGCGGATCACCTTTAAAGTTGGCTTGCTGACTTTCAAAGCCCTACATGATCTGGGCCCAGTCTATCTGAAAGAACTTCTGGTTCCCTATCACCCTGATCAATCTCTCCGCTCGGCCAATGAGGGGTTGCTAGAGGTTGAATTTGAATGGTGAATTTGAAATCTTCTGGCGCTCGGGCTTTCTCGTATATTGCCCCCACCTTTTGGAACTCTCTACCCCATCGGTTGCGGGACTGCACTTCTGTGGAGGGTTTTAGGAGGGGTATGAAGACCTTTCTGTGGGAAATTTCTTTTCCTGAATATTGACCATTTTAATTGTTTGGTCTGGTTGTATTTTTTATGATGCTAACTGTTTTAACTGTTATTATGTATGGCGTGTTGACATTCGAAAGGCACCCTATAAATAAAAAATTATTATTAGTAATATTAAAATGATCAATACAGACTGTTTTTAATCCCTAAGTCAATACTCTTCCAGAGTTTGGCAGATGTGTAAAAAATTGATTTTTGTTTTTTTTTTGTTGCTCTATAAAAGGGTATCTGAATGGTTGCCGAATAGAGTTGTATGGAATATAAAATTCTGCCCTTGTAATGCCCGCAGAATGACCATTCCTATTCTGCAGAATTCTGCAGACTTTTCCTGAAAATTCTGGAGAATTTCACAAAATTGTAAATTTCAGTTATTTCACTATAATTTAAAAAAATGAGTGTCCAAATAATACCATATTTGGAATCTAAACCATACCTCATGGCTTACAAGAGTATACTTAATTTTAGATCTGTAGATTGAAAGGGGGAAGAGCTATGGGTGGGCAAATATTTTATCAAAATGTAATTTTTATTTATTTTGAGATAATTTTTAAATTTCATACCCAAATTTCTCCATAATATCAGGATTTGGAGAAGCACCTAGAATGCATATACACACTATGTTTTAAATCTCAAGCTTCAATGGGAGCTGAGTTATAGGTAGGCAAATATTTTGCCAACATTTGGATTTCTGTAATTTTAGTATAATTTTGATACTATTCATTGAAATGCTACAACAATTGACAGGTATACAGGGTATCACAACATTTGTATATGCACATAGTTTCAGATTTCTAGCTTTAAATTGGACTGTGTTATAGCCTGCCAAACATGTTGCTAAAATTTAAATTTTGGTTAGTTCTCTCTAATTTTAAAACTACATATCCAAATTTAACAAGAGTTGAAATATTTAAACTATTATACCACATGGTCAGTTTTGAAAAAGTTCATATTTTCAGCTTTAAATGGGATTGAATTAAAAGTAGTCAAATGTTCACAACATTTAAAAATTTCATTTTTAAGCATGTAAACTACAAATTTATAAACCCCTGAAACTTTAAAACTAGAGAATGTAATACCATTAAATTTGGCAGGTCCTTAGACCTTACAAGTAGACTGTGTGTGTGCCAATTTTATTAATTGCTTGCTGTGAGAAATTGCAAAATAACTTATATAATTAAAGTCAAATCCCATGAGTCTTTGTGAAAATTGTAGAATTTCATGAAAAATTCCATAAAACTGAAATTTTCTAATTTCACTCAGCCTTATCTGTGGGATTCTAATTAAAGCATAGGGGCATAAGAGGCAGGTAGCACAGGGGGTCACCAGTCTCTGGAGTTAGATGCACAGTTTCACCAAGAAATGGACAGCTGAGTTGGGTAGCACGACAGTAGTAGACCCCCAGGTTGAAGCAAGAAAGCACAGAGTGTCAGCAATTCCAGCCTGAATGCAGGATATTTAAGAATCACATCCAGTAAACTTATGATCCGGGGAGTCTGGTGTACATGCAAGTCTAGGACTTAGAGGTACTCAAAAGATGTAGTGGAGGAAGACAATGTATTGGGCAGCAGAAATAAATAATTCTGGCTATTCCAACAGGGTAGGTCAATAGGAAAAGGAGTAGGTGACTCGTGTTTTAAGGTAGTTTGTCAATATAAAGAACAAAGAGGATATCAGTAGGATCAGTAGTTCTACTGAGTCAATCTGGCTATGCCAAAAGAGAAGATGGGGGAATAGTCACCCAGAGAGGAACAGCAGGACTACAAAAAAAAAAAAAAAAAAATCAGCCCAGCTTATCAAATGAAGTAGTGATATGTGCATTGTTAATGTTAAATTCCGCAAAAGAAATTCTGGATGCTTCATCTACATTGTATGCTATCTTAAATATGTGAGAAAATGTTACTAATCATTTTTTTCTTCTGCAAAATTGAAACTGCTTAAAGAGCAGCTAACGCCTTTGGAAAACTTTGGAAAACATAATAGACACAATTCAGCTTGTATTTCATATATCTTCTATAGATTTCTCCTCTCCATTATTACTGAAGAAATTGCCACAAAAACAAGATCTTTATCCTTCAGAGTTCATTTACCTCTATAGCTTTTCCCTTACTTGAAATCATAATGCTATGTTCTGACATCACAGGTTGTTGCTGTGGGAATAACTGTGATGTCACAAGCAGAGTATTATGACATCAGGTTGGAAAGAAGTAATAGGACCTGGTAAACTCTCAGGGGAACAGGTCTCCTGTTTTCATGCATATGATCTCAGTAACACATAATAGGAATAAGAAATGCAGAGCTAATGAGAAATATAAGCTGCTTTTGTGTCCAAATATTACATTTTTCAAAGTTATTCTCAAGGCGTTGGTGGCTATTTTGCCAATTTATCCAGTTGTGTTAGATACCAGGAGACACTGACTATGGATATGCATGTCAAATGTTTACTATATGCATGCAAGAGCAGAGAAGTTACAAACATCCACATTTTTGATAGTTTTCACAAAGTTTTGCAAATATTTGCATAGTAAAGTTCTGAACCCCTGTAACTTAAAAATCTCTAATCTAATTCTGTCCATATTTAGAGCATTCTATAAGCAATACAAAAGGGTTATCCATTATAATTTACACATGCTTAGCTCCACAAGTGCCTGAGTTATATGCAGATGATTTTTTTCATGAAATTTCCTGAAAAAATAAAATGACAGATTTTGAGCACATATAATTTTGAGATGATGCATCATATTGTCATGAAATCTGGCACATTGTTAGAACATGTATCATCAAGAAATCATGCCAAACTTAAGATCCCTGACCCAATAGATGGTTAAGGTATATGCAGATAAAAATATTCATGAAATTTTGCACAAACAATAACATGACAACATATGTGCACCTATATTTTTGCAACTGTCCATCCAAATTTCATGGTATTTGACAAGTTGGTGGCCATTGACCTAAAGAGTAAACATTCCAAGTTTGAGAGCTCTAGCTTGAACGATGGCCAAGTTATAACCAAATTACTAAATTTTAAAAATTCTATGAAATTCCACAAAATTTAACAGAATTTTGTGACATTTCATTGAAATTCTGTGGATTCTGAATTTTTCCATTCTGCACAGCTCTAATGCCAAGTCATCAGACCTCAAAGGTCATGCACAAATTTTCAGAGTAAACATCTGCTAATGGGCTGTCTTTACTTTTTTGCAGAACTTAGATACAAACAGCTTTGGTATAGTTTTTCTCTCTGTTCTACTGATAACCATTTCAACTTCTCATGAAGGTTGCAGTGATGTCCACTGTACCTTGCTCTAAGGGAGAGCCTATAGATGGAATTACACATGCAAACACATTTTTTGAATACTTTTTCTGAAGCCTCTCCCTACACTAGGCTCCCATAATCCATCACTGGCAACAGACACCTCTGGGCTAACATTTTCCTGGCCTCATCGGTCAAAAAGTCCTTAACTGCGTACAATGCTCCCACTTTTTTATTCAGTTGGGTAAAGCTTTGTTCTGTATGGTTATCAAAATTTAGTTGAGAATCTAGAATAATATCTAAGTATTTAAGCTTGCTGACTACTTCTCATGTTTCATCCCCTTCAATTGAAACTTGAAAATTACCAGCAGCAAGCTGGTTTTTCTTTTTAGCCAAGCAGAACACCATTGCTTTGTTTTTTTTTTGTTTTATGTGAGCATATTTTTTGAAACCACTTGGTTAGAATTTTGTATTCTGCTTCCTTTTTTTATTTAAAGGGACACTGTTAGCTTTTTACCCCATTTTTAGTGCCCCTGTAATATTTGTACCTACTGACAGAGCTTTACTCAGTAATTGCCCTGATTCTGTTTGAATAACATACAAGTATGTGCCATATTAAATGTATACTGGTTTCACTTTTGAAACAGCAACTACTAAAGGAAATAACCCTTGGTTTAAAAAAAACACATGTTGTAGGCATCAGCACAGTGAGCACTATTCAGCAATGTGTATAGTTTACATGCCTCTAAAATCACTGAACTCATTCATGCATAAGTGCAGCACCATTCAGTGGCAGATTTAGCCATCCTCCAGATCCTGTGGGTACAGGACCTTTCTTGGCTGTGTACAGAAAAAAATGTAATGTGCACTGGCTGCTGCAGTAATTTAACCCCTCACACATAAGAAAGACTGACTTTTGAAACTCACTTTGTATTGACTATATTTAGTTCAGGTGTGAAGGGGTTACACTGGACTAAAAAGTACAGCCTCCTTGCACAATTAATCAGCAAGGAGTCTCTGTTCTGTGACAGCAGTCCACTCAGATTTACAGCAACATTGACATGATATGTAGGTGCTTAAAACAGTCTCCAATTCCTTTAGAGTTTTTGCTTGGTTACTCCCTTTTTTCTGATTTCTAATTGAGTTTATTGATATTAGCTGTCAGCTGAGTTGTTAAAGAGCAAGTGCTTAGTAAGGGTGTTTATCTTAAAGAATGAAGGTATGGGGTCCTTAGATGCCTCTGTAATCATCCCATTTGCTTTTATTTGTTTCTTTAGTTATTTTTTCATCATTTTATTTGTATTCTGCCAACCGCTAGTGAAAAAGAATTCAATGGAATCCTTGTAATGTGATGTCAAAAACTCTACTGGCAAGGCTGCCAGTGTATTTCAATGGGAAACTGCAAATCTGTTTTCAGATTTTTATGGAGAAATAACACTTCCTGCCACCAAAATATTATATATTTAATAGAAATATGTGATTTTTGAAAACATGTGGGGCAAGATATTCAAATCATTGCGCCTAACGCAAAACCATAGCACTGGAATAGCGCTGGATTTGTGTGAGGCTGCAATATTCAAAAGCCCTATTAGCGCCGGCACTATGTGGTAGCACCGATGCTAATATATAGTGGTATGCAGTGGCGGGGTTAGGGGAGTGCCCAGAAATGCCAGCAGTGCAGCATATTCAAAGGTATAGTACGGCGCTAGATACCGCCGAAAAAAAGCTGGCGGTAATGCAGTGATGCCCTCCCCACATCATGGACCCGGTAGTACAGTAATCTCCCTGGTAGTCCAGTGGTCTCCCCACCCCCCTGCACGAATCCTGACCCTGTTCACAATAAAATTAATCGTCATTTCCCTGGTAGTCTAGTGGTCCCCCCCGCATGAATCTCGACCCTGTTCACAATAACATTAATCATTACTTCCTGGTAGTCTAGTGGTCCCCCACCCCGCATGCCTCCCACCCATTCACAATACAATTATAATTCATTTCCCTGGTAGTCTAGTGGACCCCCTGCACAAATCCCGACCGTTCATATAAAATTATAATTAATTTCCCTGGTAGTCTAGTGGTCTCCCCACCCCCCTGCAAATCCAACCCCGTGCACCATACAAAAGACTGTTTCCTGGTAGTCTAGTGGTCCCCCACCCAGCAGTGACACCCCTGCTCAGCCCAGGAACAATCCACGAACAGAGCGGTGACCGGCTCAGCCCTCCTCTCACCACCACGGCCCGGCCACCGACTGAGATACGAATGAGCACTCATTTGTACCTCAGTCAGCTGCCGGCCGTGGTGGTGATAGGAGGGCTGAGCCAGTTACCAGCACTGTTCGTGGATTGTTCCTGGGCTGAGCGGGGGCACCACTGCTGGGTGGGGGGACCACTAGACTACCAGGGAATAGTCTGTTCTTTATGGTGCACAGGGTCAGAATTTGTGCTGGGGAGTGGGGGGACCACTACACTATACTGGGGAAACAAATTTTAATTTTATTGTGAATGGGCTGGGAGTCATGCAGGGGTTGGGGACCACTAGACTAACAGGAAAATGAAGTTTACTTTATTGTGAATGAGTCGAGTCATGCAGGGGGTGGGGGACCACTAGACTACCAAGGAAATTAATTTTACAGATATTGTGAAGGGGTCGGGAGTCGTGCTGGGGGTGGGGGGACCACTGGATTCCAGCACAGGGTCAAAATGTTGCATGGCAGAATGCTGCATGACTTAATCGCGATGCGCAATTTATTTATTTCTATTGATCTATAGGGGGCTCCACACCCCACACCCCCCCTTATGCGGGGCTGCACCCCCGGACTCCCCCCCACTTACAATTCTTACTCCGGGGGGTCCAACACGGAGAGCTCACAGGTCCGGGGTTCATGCATAATACCGTACGCTATTAAGCATACAACATTATGACCCGGTAGGCTGGATTACCAGGATCACTTTTGTGTATCAGGCACACATATGCATGGGTGCGTTGTATGCACCCATACCTCCTGACTGTCCTTGCTTTTCAGGGAGGTCCCAGATTTAGCCTCCACATGTTCCTCTGTCCCTCATACAACGTGTGTTTATGTGACAGAACAGCATACCTCTCAACTGTCCCTGATTTCCAAGGATGTCTCTGATTTCACCTCAAACGTTTACTCTGTCCTTCCTAAAATGTATGTTCCCATGACTAAACAGTGGGGATTGTAAGAATACACCTATGTCAACCAATAAAGTTGCAGACTTCTTATTCTTCAGTAAATATATTCTGCACTGAGTCCCTTATTCTGCCAGCTTCCTGAGTGGATATCACCGATTTTGAACCTGTGTCCCTGGATTTGGGCCTTTGTTCCTAATTTGTTTACACCTTGTCGCTGATTCAGGAGGCAAGGAGTTGTGAGGTATGTACGCACTGACTGTGCCTAGCAGCACACAGTGCCTGCTGCTTCCGGCCTGTACTTCTGTTTCTACCAACAGGGGATGCTGTGGGCATGCCTTGGCTGCAGTGTCCAGCCTGTATTTCCATTCCTACCAAAAGGGTGAGCTTTGTGCTTCATGCAGTAGCACCAGGCAAACTGCATGGTAATGTATGCTACGCAGCACTTAAAGAGATGCAAATGTACCTGTTTGCCCACAGATTACCTAAGTAGGCTCATTTACATGGGAGCTTTGAATATAGCTCCTGTTTACCTTGGGCTAACCAGTTTGCACCGGGCTAATGTGTTCGCACTGTGCACTCATGTTAGCCCTAGGCAAAACTCACTTCAGCATAGCACAGTTTTGCAGTGCGTGGCTAACATTGTCTTTTGCAATAGATGTCAGACATCTCTGTGCAATCACACACAATGTTCTCCACCTGCAACACTGGCTTTCTCCAGGGTCTAATGAGCTGCAGTAGCAGTGTGCACTTCCCTGTTGCTATATTCAGTGTTGTCTTATTCCCGGGCTATTTTTGCCCTGCACTCCTGGTCCTGTTTGCCAGGCTTCCTTGCTTGCTGTATTCAGCTGGCTTTGCACTGGGCTATTCCTTTTGAATCTAGCTTGCTTTTTGCTCCAGGCTAAGTTTGCCTGCCGGGCAGTGCTAATTTAGCCCCGGGGCAAAGTTCTGAATATCTGTCCCGTGATCTTTTGTTATGATTTGGTAGGTGACATTTTCATCACAACCAGATTTTACTTGGAAAGAAAAAAATAGAAACTAATGATTGTTTTTAAAAACATACAGTCACACTGATGGAGCACAATACTGCAAAAATATAATAGGCAAATTTTTTTGATGAAAAAAGTATCAATTTCTTTTAAAAAGATAGAAAAATATATTTAGTTTCTCATTGAAATACATTGGGCTCTTCAAGAGCTAATGTACTGCCCAAAACTAATGTTAGATTATAAAAGCAGCAAACAATTATGTTTTATATCTGAGGTTCTTTTTCTTTTCATTTTGTTTAATTAGAAGACTGCTTACCTGATGTTAGTAGGTGTGATGTGTGGAAGAGCTCTTAGCCTGGCAGCTGACATATCTTGCTCTACTGCCCCACATTACATCATCAGCATTGTGACTTCACTGATGGTGACATCACTGCTACTTAGGAACAGCAAGTGAGTGACTGCCAGGTCATTCAAGTGCGATGTCGCTATCAGTGAGATCATAATGCTGATGATGTAGTGTGGGGCAATGGATTTAGATATGTCAGCTGCCAGGCTAAGAGTTGTTCCACACATCCAACACAATATTATCACATGGAACACTTTCTGATAAACAAAAGGGAAAAGAAAAATATTTCAAATAAAAAGTTACAACTCACTGCTACTTAAAATTTGTATTATTTTCCTGTTTTTGTTTATTTTATTTTTATTTATCTATTTGTTAACCGGGTAGGGACACTGGAAAGGTCCTTCTTCAGGTCCGATCCAGGACATACAACAATTAACATTCAACAATCAACATACGCAGTAACTGTCTGCCAGTTTTGGCTCCACTAGCTCTTTATGTAGCTGGCAGTTTCTGACATCACAATACCAGAATTATACTGAATTCTTTTTTACTAGCAGTGTGAAAAACAAAAGTAAAAATTCACTTGTTTCACTGCAATAACAAATATTTGATTATAAAAGTAGAAAACAATTGCTAACACATCAAAATACAACAAATACAATAGTCAGTTTTCTATTTATTAGAAGTAAACACCTACTCTTTAAAGGGGATGCAGCTTGCTCTATAATTTAGGCAATTATATGTTCTAAGGCTTTGCAGCTAACTGTATACTGCATTTTACTCAATTTCTAACTGAATTAAGGTTCACAGAAGACACATGGAACACTATTGCTACACTGATTGCTCACTATGCCTTACAGCCATGCACAATAAAACTAATTTTGCAATTTCTAGTTGATAGTGTTGTGGTTGTGCAAGGAAGTGACAGACAAGAAAAAGGTAATTATGAAAAGTAGTGACAAAGTTTACATGTATCTGACTATTCCTTAAGTCTTTAACCTTTTCACAATTGAAATGTTTTAAAAATAAGTTGCATACTGTATCAGCAAAGAAACTGACTAATGTGTTTTGGTGTTTATGGAGGTATTGTGTACATACTATATGTATACAGTATGTGTGTGCTGAAGGCAAGATATGATGTTTAGGTATTTTGGTTGCAGATAACCCCAGTAATTGTTAAATTATATTTGGGATACTCTGTCAGGAGAAAAAAAGGTTTTGGCACGATCCTATGGCAGAATCCCTGTTTTGTTCTACTGTATGTTTATTGATGTTAAACCTCATGCAATAACAGCCACACAAAATCCATAGTTGCATAAAGGTGTATTGTGTAGCCAAACAAAATTCTAAATAGAATAAAAGATAGGGGACTGAGTATTACGAGGCTATAATAGCATCACGAGGCTCTGGGGACAGGTGAACCTCGAGAGCAAAGCTCGAGAGGTTCCAACATGTCCCCAGAACCTCGAGATGCTTATTTAACCTCGTAATACTCAGTCTGCTATAATTTATGTTTTGTAATATATGGATCTGAGGCATTTTAAATGTTTTTAAATTTGCCTGCTACAGTAGTCGTGTCTGTATCGCAGCACTTTCTTTTCCCGTGGTTGCCAGCTGTTGCTATTGACACCACAATGCTCGCATGCATGTAAAGTGCAAGGCGTGTGTTCTGATTGGCTGTAGCTGTGCTTTTCACATAATATTTAAGGGAAAATGGCGTCTTGTTTATGTGAGAGGGCTTGAGAGCTGTCTGATGGTTTGGCATGTGGGAGTTTGACTGGATTGGAGAGAGGAGAGGAGAGGAATTATTCCTGTGTGGTTTAAGGTAATACTCTGGGGAAAGTGTTTCATGTTTTTGGCTGGCAGTGAGTCGTCCTCTATTCTGCACGGAGATGGTTACAGTAAAAGCCGGCTCCGAGTCTGCATGAGACAGTCGTGCGCTTGCACTTTGGAGTTTTGGTGATAATACTATTGTTCAGACTGCAATTATAGTATTATCAGCTCTGAACGATAGTATTATGACCAAGAAATGATGGTATTATCACTTGAGCAAGGGTGGTATTATCAGAACTGAAGTACTGTATTATAGGGAAATTTTTGTATAGGATAAGATAGTATTATTATGGCTTATCCATATATTACATTGTTAATAAACCACTGAATAAATAAAGCGTCCATATGAATGTTAATGTAACTTCATTTTCATTAAGTACAAAACAGGTGTGCATTATAGAAGAATCATTCATCTGATGTTGCACTAAGCAGCATTAGTGTTTTAATATGTATAAGATATCTAAAAATTAACTTCCTCATGGATCACCACAGCCATTGCATTGGGTGCACAGTGATCAATCCATAAGCATTATTTCATCCAGTAGCCACACCCCTTTGACTCTGCCCTTATATTTGGTCCTGCCCTTTTATTCCTACCACAAGACCCTTCTTAAAATCCTGGATCCATCCCAGGCATCATTCAGTGTCATCCCTATGTCAGGGAAGCATGGAAAGGAGCAGACTGTGACATTTCGGTTAGGATGACCAAAATACTTTTTTGTAAAAAATTTACATTTATTATGGCACATAGGCTTTTCAAACAGAATCAGAGCAATTGCTGAGTAAAGCTCTGTCAGCAGGTACAGATATTACAGGGGCACTAAAATGGGTAAAAAAGCTGACCGTGTCCCTTTAAAGACAGTGGGCAGGATTCACAAAAGAGATGCGCTGGCCGCAAATGAGATGCGCCAGCATAAAGAGGATGTGCCCACCAAACTCCGAGAGATCCACAAAGGGATGCACCATGTGCAACCCCACTGTGAATCATGCAGAAAGGGCAGGGTGCAAGTGGAGTTGCACCAGCGCATCCGGGATGCGCAAAAAACACCCAGGGGAGCAACACAGTGAATACGGAGCAAGCCAGCAAGGCATGTGGGAACAACAGGGGGCAAAGCAGTGGGACAAAGGAGAAAGGAACACAAGACTGATGGGACACACCAGAGAGCTCAAGGGCACAACAGTGACCCAAACAGGCACAGAACTGAGACAGGGAATAAAGAACAATACACAGAGTCCCAGGCCACAACCCACACAGGCCCATGGCTGGCACACAGAACAGGCACACTGTAGCTGGTACGGTGCCACACAACAGCTTGCAGATGCAAGGAGCAAGGTGGAGGCCACTGGACAAGGCCAACACCACAGGTGGCCAGGACTGTGGCCATGTGGGGGACACAGACGGGGCGACACCATGCCAAACAGTGGCCAGCACACCGTGCCACCACAGTACCACACAGCCAGGCCACATCCCCAACCACAGGACATTGCACACAAGTCCACAGAGCAATAGTGCAGCAGTGCAATGTATGCAGGTCACAAGCAGTGTGGACACACAGACCAGGGGCAGGGACATGAGCAGCAGGACATGAGGTCCACGCATGTGCTATATGCAACAGTGGGGCCACACGGGGGGGGGGGTACCAGGGGGGAAGGAGACCATACTAGCTGGGGGCACACAGGGCCATGACAGTAAGGGGACAGGGAAGAGCCCCTGACAGTACACAAACCCAGGAATGTGGAACACTGAATGACCTCACACACCATGTCAAAGATTCAAAAGAGTTAAATAAATAACAAACTGAACAGTGAACAAAATAAACAGAAGAAACAGCAGAAACTATGTACACAGATCAATCCAAAAGGGAAGGGGAGTGAGGGACTATATACAAGTACAGGTGTGCAAAAGGGGGAAGGGTGCGGGGACAGCAACATAGATATGGAGGGTGTGGGAAACTGTGAGCTATATACATCAGGGAAAGGCCTGCACAAGGAAGAGGGCTACAGGAGTGGCAGTGCACCTCTCCGCCCCAACCCCAGACAGCCATGTGCCAGCAAGAGATGGAGGGCGGCCCCTAAGGTTTGATTCAGGTGCCCCAGCGTCCATTGGATGGGCCTGAGTGACCCCAGATGGCCTGTGCAATCCTCCCATCCAGGTCCTGTAGCTGGTCCATGGCACCTCCACCTCTGGCCGCTGCATAATGATCCCGGAGACCTACAACAAGGACACAGAGAACACATACTAAGGACCATGGCAGACACACAACCCCCAACGAGCAGTAGCCCACCCCACCAGACAGACAAAGCACACAGAAGGGCGCCACCTACCTGCTCTCAAATGGCCACCATGATGATCTCCAGCTTCAGTCCCCTGATGCCGCTTCTCAATGGCCTCCATGGCCCGCCACCTGGCCTCCAGCCCTGCAAGACAGAACAGACAGATACCGCCATGAGTAGACACGTTAGTGCACAAACCCACCCCCAACACCAGTGTGGGCATGCAGTGTAGGTGTACACAGCCAGTGCAACACCAGTGACCGGCCATGCAGTCCACAGCTGTGCACAGCAGCTGTGCCTGAACCCCTAAAGTGCCCTCCCATGTATATGCACCACACATGGTGGTCCCATCCCATGTGCGACACAGTGTACCCATCCCACACACACCACTGCAGAGTGCCCACCCCATGTCTCATGCATGACAAGATACCACAGGGCAGATGCAGCCACAGCCATGTATGCACGGTATGGAGTGCCCATGTGAGTGTGACGTTGTGATGTGACCCATCCCCACCCTTCATGCACCTGTGCTGCACACAGATGTGCACAGCCTACCTGGTCTTGGAAGTGCACCCCTGCGTGCACGCTCACACAGCCGCTGAAAACGGGCCCCATCCTTCTGGCCAAGGTCAACATAACGGTGCCTGTACTGTTCCCCGGTGCGGGGAAACCCCTGTGCACCACACCAGCCACCAGGCAATGGTGGCCCACACCTCTGCCCTGGGCACCTGCAGGTCCTCAGTCCCAAACAGCCGCCTTCTCCACATGCAGCACCAGGGCCACCAGGTGGAGCAGCTCCATCTCAGACCAATTCATGGCCCTTGGTCAAGTCCTTCTTGCCCTAGGCATCCCCACACCAGTAACAGTACACAGTTGCAAGCACTGTATGCGTGGCTGGAATGCAAAATGGTGCCACATGCGCCACTAGGCCACTCGCATGGCACCGTGCACAGCAGCGTGAAGCGCGATTGGTCCGTCATGTGCCCACAGGCACATGCGCAATGCACAATCCTATGGTGGGAATGCGGGGTCATGGGTCATGACCGGGTCGGGCATGCGCAATATGCATGCGGCTGCCATATTACGAGTGGCACGTGCTATCGCGCATAGCGCCTGTGATGCGTGCGTGGTAGCACACTGATGCGCAATGGCATGTAATGCATGATCTGCGTACAACAACAGACAACTGTCACAATGAGCACTGCGCGGGGGGGGTGCATTCGCGAACAGACTGCACTATATGCATGACCGCAATGCAAGTGACAGAACAATCATGCAACTGCGGTGCTGCACCATGGGTACAATGCACAGCACATATGAGCAGCATGCGCTGAAGCATTTGCGCCCCATTCAGGAAGATGCTCTGAACACAACACCCATGCACGGGCAATGTGCAGTGTAAGGATGCGCCCAGCTCAGCAGATGTGCTGTGCTGATTGAGATGCGCTGAGGACAATTATGCAATTCACAGACAATGCTCCCAAATCAGCCTAATAACGTATTCAGGGGCATCTCAGCTGTTTAGCATCTCATGCCCTGAGCCATAAATGCTCCCAATTCAGCCCACACTGAGAATAGGTGACTGAGAGGATTCACAACCTTGATGGTGAGTACATTTTTATTTCTACATGTATCACAGCTGGTTTTGTGGACTGGTTAAGTGCATTAGTCAACTGCTGCCTAGAATCAGGCACACCTAGGGGAGGAGGAGGATACAGATGACTGCCACAGGAATGTATTATAGAGCCATTCATGTGTTTACAGGCCCAGTATCAGTGTAGCCAATCCACATTATGTACCTGGCTGTGGACAGCCTGTCGCTGGGTAGCCATGTGCAGGGCCACCTGTTGGGCGACATGGTGTGCCACACACTGTCCCACAGGCTGCACCAGTGGGGGGGGGGCAGCGGATGTGCCTGCACCAACAGCGAGATGTGCATAGTGTGAGTGATGGGCAGACAGCTGCATGTGTAGCTGGACATGTGTCACAGGTGGCAAGGCCATGGCCTTGCAGCTGTCCATGGTGGGTTAGCCGTACATGCCAGATGCAGAACCGACCACCATGACACACCATGCACCCTGACACATTTGCACTGCCTTCAGGCCCTGTCTGACAGGTGCTGGTGTGGCTGAATGCACCCACTGTATGCTGGTAATGGGCACACGGGAATCTACATGAGCATGGCTAATGTCTGTCTGTACTCTCCCACAGAAACCATGATGTCAGGAGGCAACAGTGCCGACAACAGAAGGTGACTGAACTTCACAAAGGATGAGGAGCAGGCCCTCATCGAGGCATACCACCTCAGGGGTGATGTACTGTCGGGCAGGGGTGTCAGCCATATGGCATGGCAGAAGTGCTGGAAGGTGATGGCCTGTCATGAGAACACTGTAGGGACATACAACAGGACCCCCCTGGAGTGCTGGAAGCATCTGAATGACAGTAAGCAGAGGGCAAAGGAGAAGGTGGCCCACATAGAGGCCTCCCTGTGGTGGACAGGGGGTGGGCCACAGGCAGATGTTCACCTGAGCCCCAATGAGCAGCTACTCATGGCAACCATTGCCAGATCCATCTTGCAGGGTGTCCTAGGTGGGGAGTTCCAGACAGGTGGAAGCCCATCACAGCACTATAAGTAGCCATGCCCATGTCACATGTCTGGCCACTTATGTGCCCTGGCTGCCATGCCTGTCCCATTGTGTTTTGCTGTGCAACTGTGTACCCAGGGGATGTACCATGTGTGGTGGTGGTGCACGTGTGTTCCATGCCATGCTATGCTGTGCCTCACTGCCCACGCCTGTGGTAGCACATGGGTTGTGCCACTGCCAGTCAGGCTGGTGGGACACACACACTGTTGGATGGGCCTCTCGTACCATTGCCACACATGGTTCCATGTGGCCATGGCCTGTCAACACACAGTACCGGTCACAGCAGGCGCATAGCTGAAGCTGTGTGGTAGGCACCGCACAGCCGTGCTGAGGACTGTAATGCACAGACATGGCACTACACTGTGACACACTGTACATGTCTGTATGTTTGCATGTATGTATGCCAGTGTATATTCTAGTTCACTAACTATGTTCTCCCTTCTTCTTTTCATAGCTCCATGATGCCTCACAGGTGCAGCCATGGGCACAACTACACAGGATGCCCCAGCAGACGATGATGCAGGCCCGTCACACAGGGCTGTGGTTACTGTGTTGGATGGTGCTGTTCCTGGACCATCCAATGCACCGGCCACACCAGACACAGCCCCAGTGGTGGCAGGCCTGTCAGACCCCTTGGCCAAGGCTGCCAGGGCAGTGGGCATTGACACCACATGGCCGGTGGGTCTGCTGGGTTTGTCTGATGATGACCCTGCAGACACAGCGGACATTTCTGATGCCCTCCTTGTGCTTGCATCTGACATGCAGAGGGTGTACAGTGATGTCACTGCGGATGATGATGCCACACAGATAGAGGGGGACATGGCTGACAGTGGGATACACAGCATACAGGTACCTGTGCAGGTGGCCCCTGACACCACTGATGGCCCTGCTGCACTTGGTGTGGATGTAGTGGCCACACAGCTGTCCAGGGCAGTGGGTGCTGTGCGTCTGGTCCAGGTGCGGTGGTAGAGCCATCAAGGGCGTCCGGTCCAGGTGCTGCAGGACACATGCAGGCACCCTTGGAATGTAAAAACACTGGCTGTGGACATGTAGTGGCTGAGCATGGCCACCCATGGATGCTCGGGGGCAGGCTATATCACCCCCCGCTTGTTGGCGATGCCACCATGACCCATCACCCACAGATGACATGGAGGGCTATGTCCACCTCCTGCATGACACCATGGGGGGGGCAGGTGGCCCTCCGAGTAGAGTTCAGGAGCCACAGGACAATGATGGTCCTGGAGCATGAGTCCGAAGCAGCATGGCATGCCCAGATGTTGACCGAGGCATGCCTTCTGCGGGTGGGCATGACCGTAGCATTGGAGCAGATTGCAGCTGATGTGGAGGTGGCGTGTGCATCTGTTGCATGCCATGGCTGTCGGACATCCAGAAGGACACCCAGGAGCACCTCCCACACACCCAGACAGTGGCATCAGGTGGACCCTTTGCTGCTGATGCTGTCACCACACGTCACAATGCCCAGCGTCCCCGGCCCAGACATGGCTCTCAGGGCCACCACACCAATAAGCACCCATTCACGGTATCATTGCAGTACCCCTACAGGAGTGTTGGATACCCCCCTGTGGCTGATGGCACTGCAGCTGCATCTTCCAGTCATAGAAGAGGGTGCCCACATGTCCATGGCTGCTGTGGTGCCGCCCTGTGACATCCAGGTCCCTGTTCCAATGGCAGCTGCACGTTTCACCACTGTGTCCCACACACCTGGATGACGATGCCTGGGGTGACATGTGTGGCAGGCACCTGCCACAGTGCACCACCACCATGGGCACCCTCTGCAGTGCCACCTGCATATCTGTGTGCATCACTATTGTGCTGTGTGGCATGGGTGTGATGAGTGCGGTACAGTGTCTGTTGCACCTGTGTAGCAGCTGCAGTGCACACTGATCCATGCCATCCCTGGCACAGTCATGGTGGCATGTGTGTGGTGTGGTGTGTGTGTGTGTGTACGCACATGCCTGTGTAGGGCTCTTGGTGTACTGTCCTGTGTCCACTGTGCAATACACGGATCTGTGTCTACCTGTTGTAACCATTGTGCACCTCCCAGATATATATACCTCCGATACTCATCTGCGGTTCCTGAAATGCTCCTCCACTGGCGTGCTTCTGTACTGCCTCGCCAGTGCAGCCAGCGGTGGGCCCCAGCGGCCCATTGGTGGTCCAGTGTTGGGGCCATGTGGCACTGCTTCATCTTCCCCACCCTCCTCCTCCTCCCCGGAACTGTCACCCTCACTGGCCTCAACAGGTATTCCACAGTCAATGGCCATGTTGTGTAGCATACAACAGGCCAGGAATATGTCACAGGCCTTCTCAGGGCTATACTGTAGAGAACCACCCGACCTACACAGGCACCTAAAGCACATCTTCAACATGCCGAAGATACGCTTGATGACAGTGCGCGTAGCGATGTGTGCCTCATTGTACCGCTCCTCTGCCTCTGTTCTGGTTCATCAGATGGGGGTGAGGAGCCAGGGCCTCAGTGGGTATGTGGCATCACCTGGGGGGGAAGGGTGGCTGTTAGTACTTTGGTCAAATGTGCAGCGGGCCCCCACTCCCTGCTCCATTGTGCACTGGTGTGTGTGCCAGGCATCCACCACTGCCTGTGCCTGTCACTTCTCTGCATTCATACCCTCCTACTCTAACTGCTGTTGCTGGGCCTGCACCTGTTGTCAGTCCCAGGCCAGCACTGCCATTGGGGTGACATGTGCCACGCCCACCATTGCCCTGCCAATGTGCATTCCGATGCTGGCCACTGTCTGCTTGTGTTGTGCATGTCCCTGCCACACATGCCCACCCATGGCACTGCACCACACTTCCCATGCATTGCATGTGTGTCCCCACATACCTGCTGGTGTCTGCCTGTGTCCCCTTGCACACCTCTGCTGTCCCACAGCTGCTGCTTCCTACGCGCATTGTGCATGGTGTTATCTGCAACCCCCCTCCTGTCCTGGCTTTGGTGCCCTGTTGTGTGGTTGGTTGCCATGTCCCACGCACCTACTAGATGGCCACTTGGTATGTCCACTGCCTGGAATCTCTGGCAGAGGGCCAACTGTTGCCATATGAAGGCATCTTGTGTGCTCCCGGGGTGCGTGGCACAGACATTGCTGATGTGCCCTGTGGCATTGCACATCGCCTGGCAGTTGACTGAGTGGTATCCCTTGTGTTTTATATAAGTGATGGTGTCATCACCAGGTGGTGTATGTATTGCTACATGGGTGCAGTCAATGGCCCCTATGATGCCTGGCATGCGTGGCACCCTCTGGAACCCCTGCATGGCTTCTGTCCACTCTGTCTGTGTGCTGGTAAAATGGATATATTCTGAAGCATGTGGTAGCAGTGTGGTGAGGAACTGTGTGAAGAGGTGGGAAGTGGAGACCTGTGATACACCAGTGGTGTCTCCAGTAGGCCTCTGGAAGGTTCCTGTGGCGAGCAAGCACATTACTGTTGTCACCTTGGTCTCCACCGATATAGCGTGACTACATGCAGTGGGTGCCTGCATTTCTTCATGGCACAGTTCACAGAGTTGCCTCAGAATGGCCCTGCTCAGCCTGTATCGGCCTACTGTCTCCACATCTGTCAGCTGCTCAAAGGACAGCCTGGCACAATACCACCATGGGGCAGGCCACCTAAGGTGCCTTTTGCCTCCCCGTCTCCTCATCCTCATTAGTAGTCCAACCATTGCAAATGGTGCTGCATCCATGCTGGTGGTGGTGTGCTGTCTCTCCCTCTCTCTCCCTTTCTGTCTGCCATTGTGCTGGTGCTGCTGTTCTGCCACTGACATGCTGGCGGCTTGCACTGAAGTTTGCTTCTTTTATACTTATCTTTTGATGGCGCATTTGTTACTTGTGCTGGATTTGCTGTCTCGTTGCGCCTTCGTTTTGCACTGTGAATTGCTTTGTGCTGTGCATGCATGTGTACACCTCCTCTAGATACACCGCATAACATTATTATGCATCTACAGCACATTCAGTTTGGTGTGACACATCTGGGATACGCCAGAGCATCTGCCCTGTCTGTGAATCGCTTCATGGCTCATTTTTGGTTTGCGCTGGTGCATCTCGGTTGTGACAGCGTATCTCTTTTGTGAATCCTGCCTAGTATATCTTTGTCAGCTATATACATCAGCACATCGTCAGCGTATAATACTGTTTCTGAAACAGTGAACACTTGGGGAAGATCATTAATAAATAATGAGAATAATAGAGCACCTAATAGTACATTTACATAGATAAATAGAATGTGACAGTAGATAAGGACAGTTGGGTCCACCCAGTCTGTCCAATTCTGTTTGTTTATGTATTTATTTATTTTTATTTATATATATTTTTAAATTGAACAAACTTTATTGAACTTGATTAGAAAGAGGCAAACAATGATCATAGAAAGGATAAATGGTACATAATAAACAGACCAGTAATAGAGTAGCCTATCACTAAGCAAAGTATCTAAAGGTTAGTAACAATTGCATGAAAGTGAACCAGAATCATAGGTCAGTCCAATTAAGTTATAAAAAACAATAATCCCACCCATCCCCCCTCCCACGTGAAACCCAAAAGAAAAAGGACCCCCTTCCCCTTTTTCTCTGGAAGCTGAGCTAATTCCAAAAATAGCGAGGACAGTAACATAGCAGATGGGATGCAACAAAAATAGAACCTCTTATTCCTGGAGAAAAGGGAAAAAAAGAAGAAGAAGGGATATCATATTAACCAGCAGGTTCTGGCACAACCCATCCCAACCTTACCCAGGGCAAGGAAGCGTCGTAGTCCAAAGTAACTGACCATCACCCAGCATCGAGGGTCAACGGGGTATAGAGGGATTCCCATACCAGAGTGTATTTCTTTTTAAAGTGTAATATATTTGCAATAATGCATTCAGCTTGTAAGGCAAAAAGCATTTCCCGATACCATTCCACATAAGTAGGGACAGTCTGATCACACCAGTGCCGAAGAATAACTTTCTTGGCGCAAGCTGATATTAGAGCATTATGAGGTTTTTGATTGCCAAGTAAGGCCCCAGAAAAATCTCCCAGCATGCAAATTTCAGGTGTAAATACCTGATCAAGCCCTAACAAAAGGTCCAGGCATTGCTTAATATCTTCCCAGAAAGGCACAACCCTTTCACAAGTCCAAAAGATGTGAAGTAGTGAACCTTGCTCCCTCTGGCACCTGGTACATAGGTTCAGTGCCAGCTTACCAATTCTGTGGAGTTTAATCAGAGTATAAAACATGTTATGTAAAATTTGGAACTGCATGAAACGATACATGTCCCATTTAATGTGTTTGTAGGTAACTTTCCAGATACAGGGCCAGTCACAAGGACTTCCCTGAGGGGGAAGAGCCTGATCCTAGGAATAAAAAAAGCTTTGCTCCATGTCAGCAAGAAGCTCCTGCAACCTTGCATGATAAAAGGCTACAACATGGGATGTAGGGGTGACCAGCACCAAAGAAAGCAATTTATCTCCAAACCTTCTGGGCCAGATCCCAGTACCAAAATAATGAAGCAACATGTGCCTGAGTTGGAAGTACTTGAAACACATGGACGAGGGACAGACAAATTTCTGTTGGATGTCGGAAAAAGTAAGAGCTTGCCAGCGTGCACCAGATGATCAACAGACAGAGACGCCAGAAAGAGCCAGGTCCCCTGGGTCAGCACCTTCCCAGCAATTTGTAAGTTAGGACTCCCCTAAATGGGCTGAGTAGTGTCTAGATAGCAGTCCAAATTTAACAAGACACATAATTGTTTATGAGCATAAAGAGAATGGCCGGGAATCTTTTTGAGAGGAACATACAGTAGGGCACAAGGGTTCAAGCCTAATTGAGAACACAATGAACGTTCACTATCCAGCCAGTGAGGAACTTACATGGGTTTTGGTATCCCTAAGGCCAGGTGACACCAGAAAAAATTGCAGGAGCAGTGGATGGCCAGATAATAAAGGTAGACATTGGGAACCTTTAAACCACCATCCTTTCTTGGTCTCATAAGCTTAACCAGAGCCCTCTGAGGGGGGTTACCCATGCCACAGGAATTTAGGGAAGAGTCTATTGATATAAAAAAAAAGTCTTGGGCAGAGCCGGGTTAAACATTATAAGAGGAAATAAGAGCCGTGGGAGAACATTCATTTTAAGAATATTCAACTGGACCCACAGAGACAATGGCAATAAGGACCAGCAATCTAGGTCAGTTGGAATTTGATTGCGAACATGGTCCAGGTTAGCTTGCTTCAATTTGAGTGGATCGGTGCTGAGATAAATTCCTAAATATTTATGTTTGTTCTTGACCCAAAGAAGGCCGGATGCTCCACACTAGCCCGAATAGTAACAACATTCAAGGGCATGGCCTCTGTTTTGGAATGGTTAAGCTTGTTGTTAGAAATAATACCGAATTGGGTTATAATGTCCAAAACAGCTGATAGTGAAATGGAGGGGGACGTAACATGGATTATTTGTATATTTTGTTTATTTATTATTATTATTATAATATTACCCTCTACCTACCCCCACAATTCTCTCGTGACTATCCCATGCATTTTTGAAGCCATTTACTGTTTTGGCCTCCACTACCTCCACTGGAAGGCTATTCCAGGTAGCAACCACCCTTTCTGTGAAAAAGTACTTCCTCACATCCCTCCTGAATTTACCCCTTCCAGCTTCATTCTGTGTCCCCTTGTTTTAGAGCACCTTTTCTTCTGAAAGATGTTCTCCTCCTGTACCTTATTAACCCCCATAAGGTATTTAAAGGTTTCTATTATATCCCCCTTCCCTCCTTACCTCCAGGGTATACATATGTAGCTCCTTATGTCTTTCCTCATATGGCTTTTGATGCAGACCTTGCACCATTTTGGCAGCCCTCCTCTAGACCGCCTCCACTCTGGCTATGTCTTTTCTGAGATGTGCTCTCTAGAACTGTACACAGTACTCAAGGTGGGGTTTTACAGGTGATTCATATAGGGACATAATCACCTCTCTCTTTCTGCTGAAGATACTCCTACCTAGGCATCCCAGCATCTCACTGGCTTTCCCCGATTGCTTTATCACACTGCCTAGCCACCTTAAGGTCATCCGATATGATAACCCCTAGGTGTCTTTCCTCCTTGGTCTTTGTTAGTATCACTCTGCCTATCTTGTACTCCACTCTTGGGTTCTTATGGCCAAGATGCATCATTTTTGCACTTTTTCACATTAAAACCCAGCTGAAATACCCGTGACCACTCTTCCAGTCTAATTAGATCCCTGTACACTCTAGCCACCCCCCCAGGAGTGTCCACTCTGTTACAGATCTTGGTGTCATCTGCAAAGAGGCAGACGTACCCTTCCAGTTCTTTCCCCATGACACTTATAAAGATATTGAAGAGGACAAGTCCCAAAACTGATCCCTGAGGAACCCCACTGGTCACCCTCCCTTCCTTTGAGCACACTCCATTCACCACTACGCTCTGTGTCCTATCCACCGAACTGTTTCTAATCCAGGCTACACCTTATTATCAAACCTAAAGTTACTCAACTTGCTGACCAGTGTCATATGTGGAACAGTGTCGAAAACCTTGCTGAAAACCAGATAAGCCATATCTACTGCACCTCCCTGATCTGGCTTCTAGGTCACCCAGTCAAAGAACTCTATCAGATTGGTCTGGCATGACCTTCCCTCTATGAAACCATGCTGCCCTGGGTCCTGCAATTCACTGGATATGAGATATTCCACAGTCCTTTCTTTCAAAAGTGTTTCCATCAACTTACAGACCACCAATGTCAGGCTGACAGGCTATAATTGCTCGCCTCTTCCTTACTACCACTTTTGTGAACTGGGACTACATTTGCCTTTCTCCAGTCCTCTGGAATCACACCAGTTTCCAGTGATCTGTTAAAAAGGTCATCAGAGGTTCAGCCAGTACCGCCCTAAATTCCCTCAGTATCACAGGATGTACCTCACCCGGCCCCATAGCTTTGTCTACTTTCAGGTTGTCCAGTGCTTTCCAGACTCTTCCCCACTAAAAACAGACATTTCTCTCACCTCTAAGTTTCTGGTGCCTCGTTGTAACTAAAATGGTGCAGGGTCTGCAACAGAAGCAATACGAAGAGAGACTGAAGGAGCTTAATATGTATACCCTCGAGGAAAGGAGGGAAATAATAGAGACTTTCAAGTACCTCAAGGGAATAAACAAAGTCCAACAGGGTAACATCTTTCAGAAAAAAGAGATGTGCAAGAACAAAGTGGCACAATTTGAAGATAGAGGGGGGATGACTCAGGGGCAATGTGAGGAAGTATTTTTCACGGAGAGGGTGGTGGATGCATGAAATGGCCTTTCTGAGGAGGTCGTGGGGTCAAAAATACTGGAGGAATTCAAGAATGCATGGGATAGACATAAGGTAATTCTAGTGGGGGGGGCAGGAGGAAGTAGGCTGTTGGTTAACTAGGATCTGCAGCTTATCCAATAGTTAGGGAAATGGGCAGACTGGGTGGGACAAGCGATCTTTATCTGCCATCAAAGTCTATGTTTCTATGTTTGTGGTCCCTTCCATTCCCCCTTCTACTGTGAAAACTGAGCAGATGTATTTGTTCAAAATGTTTGCCTTTTCTGGATCCTCCTCTGTGTAGTCTCCTCCTTCCCTCTTTAACTATACAATCCCTCCCTTTGACTTCCTTTTTCGTTAAACGCGCTCATGAGCGTTTTGGGAGAGTAGCACACTTTGGAGGTGTGCCTCTCCCTTTCAATTCATTGCTCCGTTGAGCAGGCATGGCGGACCTGCACCAATGGGTGCGGGAGCTGTGTATGACAGCAGTGGTCTTCGCTTCAAAGAAAACCATCGCTGTCATACAGAGCGCCGCGTGACGCCGCCCCCCCCAAATCTTTGCTGCCATGCTGGAAGCCCACCGCAGCGTGGCAAACATCCTGCGCCGCCTGCTGGACGGGTGCCTAACTTCGCCGGCTCCAGTTCCCAAGCCATTCTTCTGCCACGCTGGGAGCCCACCCCAGCGTGGCAAACGCCCCGGTTGTTCGCCGACGGGGTGCCTAACTTCTGTCGGCTCGGCCCCACCACCATGCTTCTGCCATGCTAGGAGCCCACCCCAGCGTGGCAAACGTCCCAAGTCGTCTGTGTTTTTTTTTTTAACCTGTAAATTGAAAACAGTCCCACGGCACTTCTCCCAGTCCCCCTCCCACAACCCGCACCCACCCACTGCGCACCAGCCTCCCCACCCCCTCACCCCATACTTACCTCCAGAGCTCGGGCAATGATCTTCGTGGACCGGGAACACGTCTGCACTCTTCAAAGCCGACCCGAACTGAGGAAATGCCGGTAAGCTGTATAATGGGCTAGATAGGGTTTTCAACTTTGTGCATATCTCAGGCATTTTTGGAGATTTTGCACCAAATTTTCAACATGGGGTTTTGGGACCCTTCTCATGAATGATGTCACTGTCATGGCGTTGACGGGCCCGAAGGTGATTTCGCAGTCACTGCGTGAATCACCCTTCAGGCCTGAATAATGCCATGACAGACATCATTCATGAGAAGGGGTCCAAAATCCTGTTGAAAAGAATTCCAGTAAAAATTCAAAATGACTGCTTTACTTAACGCGCTATGGTTCCTATGCAGGCTTGTAAGTTTGCGAATTTTCAATATTTTCACTCCAGATTTTCCACATTGCCATTTTACCACACCTCCTTATGAGCAGTATAGCTGTCATTTTTCACATCCTGCCCAAAACGTGTTTCCGCCCATGTAGCGCACAATGGCGCAGTCGGAGTACAAAATCAATGTATGGGACACATTAAGAAAATCACAGTGACACTGTTCATTAGCAGAGGTCTTAAAATGGCTATGTTGAAAATTTGGTGAAAAAATTCCTAAAAATGACTGTTTCTCGAGCGTGCGTTTCGCAGTTGCTACGCACGCTCGTAGGTTTGCAAATTTTGAATATTTCCACTCCAGATTTTCAACATTGCCATTTTACCACACCTTCTTATGAGTAGTACAGCTGTCATTTTTCACATCTCACCCAAAACGTGTTTCCTCCCATGTAGCGCACAATGGCGCAGTCAGTGTGCGAAATCAATGTATGGGACACATTAAGAAAATCACAGTGACACTGTTCATGAGCAGAGGTCTTAAATGGCTATGTTGAAAATTTGGTGAAAAAATTCCTAAAATGACTGTTTCACAGGCGTGCATTGCGCAGTTCTCACGCACACTCGTACGTTTAGAATTTTCAATATTTGCACTCCAGATTTTCAACATTGCCATTTTACCACACCTCCTCATGAGCAGTACAGCTGTCATTTTTCAATCCTGCCCAAAACGCGATTGCCTCACCATGTAGCGCACAATGGCGCAGTCGGTGTGCGAACTCAATGTATGGGACACATTAAGAAAATCACAGTGACACTGATCATGAGCAGAGGTGTTAAATGGCTGTGTTGAAAATTTAGTGGAAACATTCCTAAAATGACTGTTTTGAGTCTGTTCGTGTAGCGCGGTTCCACGCATCGCTGTAAGTTTGCAATTTCAATATTTTCACTCCAGATTTTCCACATTGCCATTTTACCACACCTCCTTATGAGCAGTGCAGCTGTCATTTTTCACATCTTGCCCAAAACATGTTTCTGCCCATGTAGCGCACAATGGCGCAGTCAGTGTGCAAAATGTATGGGACACATTAAGAAAATCACAGTGACACTGTTCATGAGCAGAGGTCTTAAAATGGCTATGTTGAAAATTTGGTGACAAAATTCCTAAAAATGACTGTTTTACATGTGTTCATTGCGCAGTTCCTATGCACGCTCGTAAGTTCGCGAATTTTCAATATTTTCACTCCACATTTTCAACATTGCCATTTTACCACACCTCCTTATGAGCAGTGCAGCTGTCATTTTTCGTATCTTGCCCAAAACGTGTTTCCGCCCATGGAGCGCACAATGGCACAGTCGCTAAAGTAGCTCAGTGTATGGGACACATTAAGAAAATCACAGTGTCACTGTTCATGAGCAGAGATCTTAAATGGCTATGTTGAAAATTTGGTGAACAAATTCTAAAATTAACTGTTTTACGAGCGTTATGCAGTTCCTGGTCAAGACGCCGTAAGTCATGGGTTTCAATATTTTCTCCAGATTTTCAACATTGCTATCTTACCACACCTCCTTATGAGCAGTACAGCTGTCATTTTCACATCCTGCCCAAAATGTGTTTCCACCCATGAAGGTACAATGGCGCAGTCAAAGTAAATCAATGTATGGGACACAGTAAGAAAATCACAGTGACACTGTTCATTAGCAGAGGTTTTAAAATGCCAATGTTGAAAATTTGTTGAAAAATTCCTAACAATGACTGTTTTATGACTATGCTGTACAGTCTCACGCACTGAGGGTTTGCGAATTTTCAATATTTCCACTCCAGATTTTCCACATTGCCATTTTACCACACTTCCTTATGAGCAGTACAGCTGTCATTTTTCACATCCTGCCCAAAACGTGTTTCCGCCTATGTAGCGCACAATGGGGGTAACAAAAAGGTCATGCTGAAAATTTATTGTGCAAATACCAGCAATCACACAGGGCATTAGGGTAAAGCACCATACGTTCCAAACACCACTGCAAATACCTGCAAACGAACGTTTGTCATTGACAAATGCTTGTTTTCACTAACATAGCTAAAACAATTCCTTATACCTTTGGATAGTCCCTGAGCAATTTTTTTCTCAGTTGCACTTTTGCTCTCCTTACTGCTTTGCTTGCCTCTCTCTGTTTTCCCTTTCACACTTCCCTACCCATATTTCTTTGGCTCACCCTGTACCTTCTGAATGCTGCTCTTTTAACTTTTATATTTTTGCTACCTCTTTTGAGAATCATAATGGTCTCCTCTTTCTTCTACTTTTGCTTACTTGCTTAACACAGAGATGTGTTGCCTTCACTATGCCATCTTTTAGTCTGGCTCACTTCCTTTCCACCTCCCCTCAGTTCTCACACCTTGTCAGTTCATTCCTGAGGCATTCATACTTCATAGTAATCAGCCCTTCTGAAATCCAGGACCCTCACCTTTGTATGGTAAGATTCTGTAGGTGTTCTAATATTGTACCGTGCTGTATGGAGTTCACTGGTCTCCAGATGGCTTCCGACTCTGACATCTGCAACACTGTCCCTGTTCATAAGCACCAGGTCCAGCATTCCTCCATCATGAGTGGGTTCCCTGACTAGCTGCCTAAGGAAGGCACCCTGCAAGGAGTCCAGGATGTCCTTAGTTCTAGCTGATACAGCAGCAGGGAGGCTTCAATCTACAGTACATCTAGCAAATTAAAGTCCCTACCAGCAAAACCTCAACTTTTTCAGCCATTTTTCTGATTTCTTATTTATTTACTTATTGAAATGTTTCCCCAGGAAGGCACACTGAGTGACAAGTCGTTCATCTCCCGGTGCAAACTGGGGGGAAGGGGTACAATAGGAGAGAGACATTAAACATTCAAGTTACAAGATCAACATTAACATACAGTTGTAAGGCAGGTGTTACAAGCAGTGTTACAACAGTGTTACGCATAATAGGTAGAAAGAGTGGATAATAATAAGTGCCAGGTTAATAAGTAAACAAGTGCTTACATGAAAGAAAAGGGGGAAAAGAGATGGAGGAGTGAGGTGGGGGAAGGGGGAAAAGTTGTGCTCAAGTTGCATTCAAGTTACAAGATCAACATCAACATACAGTTGTAAAGCAGGTGTTATAAACAGTGTTGTGCATAGTAGGTAGAAAGAGTGGACAATAGTAAGTGCTGGGTTAATAAGTAAGCTAGTGCTTATGTGAAAGAAAAGGGGGAAAAGGAGAGGAAAGGGTGAGGTGGGGAAAGGGGGAAGAGTCGTATCCCTGGAGACCCATTCAGGATGTGAGGAACCCTGCAAGGGGACTGGGGAACCAGGGAGAAGGGGATAGGCACTGTCCCAGAGAGCCCCTTTCAGGATGTGGGGAACCCTGTAAAGGGGCTATGGGGCTAGACAGAAAGAAGAATAAGGCTGTATGGATTTAAAGAGGGAGGAGAAAGAGAAGGAACAGGTATGACTTAAATACTAGGAGAGTGAATAGGACCTAACCAAATAGATGAACCTTCAGGATGTGGAGTACTCTGCCAGGGGGTTGGGGAAGGTCAGTAGATAGGGATTAAGAGAGTGACAGGAGAGGGAGAGAGTGAGAATTGAACCCTTGAGGGGGAGAGAATTCACACCTTTGGAGGGGATGGGCCTAATCAACAGTCCATCAGGATGCATGGACCCATGGGGAGCATTAGGGGTCCCTTACATTCTGTGAGAGAACAAGGGATTCCAGTAAGGGGGAGCAATTTGGGGAAGGGGAGGAGAGCTAGAAATCTGGGTGTGTGTGGGTGCACATGGTAAAATGAAGGTGATGGTAGAGGGGTCGGGTTTATCCAGGGCTTAGAGGAGGGAATTGGGAAGAGACATGGCAGGAGCAGCTAGGTGCAAGGTAATTATTGAGGGCAGAGCTGATGGAGTAGGTGGAGGATGACTGCCAGATTTGAGGGGGGAGGGAATTCCAGATTTTTGGGAGGCAGTGAGAGTAACTGGATTGGCCGATTAGGGTGGATCTGCAGTGGAAAGTGCGGGAGTTGGTTGATCTAAGGGAATGGGAGGATGGGGGGGGGTGTTATAAAGGAGGAGGGGAGGTAGGAAGGGAGCTCACCTAACCAGTGTTTGGTGGTGAATTTAGCACAGTGGGAGAGTCGCCTGTTTGTAAGAGAGGGGAATGATAGGGCATGATAAAGATCACAGTGGTGGGTCCGAGGGGGCATCCAGGCAAAGTGGTAGAAGGAATTGAAGAGGGTGTCCAGTCTGGCCAGGGAGGACTTAGGGGTAGTACCAAGGACTATGTCACAGTAGTCAGAAACGGGCAGTATCATCTTCTGAACAAGTTCACACCTAGCCTTAGGAGGGATGCAACTGTAGTTCCTGAACAGAGCACCAAGCTTGGGGTGCAGTTTTTTCTGGATGGCGTCAATATGTCCAGAGAAGTTTAGGTGTTGGTCCAACCAAACACCTAAGTATCTGAAGAAGGATGTGTCCTCAAGTAAAGTCCCATCAAGGGTGTGGAAAGTGGGTAGGGAGGGAAGCCTAGAGAGTCTCTGCCTAGTGCCGAAGGTCATGGAGACAGTCTTTTTGGCGTTGAGGAAAAGGTGATGGCTAGCAAACCAGAGCTTAACCTTGTTGAAGTCTTTCTGTAAGCTGGTTATAATCTCAGCAGAACAGGAGCCAGATGCATACAGGACTGTATCATTGGCATACATATGTATAGTGGAGGAGGGGGAGCAAACAGAGGGAAGGTCGTTAAAGAAGATTGAGAATAGGAGGGGCCCTAATACAGAGCTCTAGGGGATGCCAGTGCTAATCAAGAGGGGAAGGGAAGCGGTGTTCAAGATCTTAACCAGTTTGTGGCAGAGGGAGATAGGGCAGCTGCTGGGAGTGAGTTGAGGAGAAGGGAGTGAGAGACAGTGTTGAAGACCTTGGCCAGGTCTACAAAAATGGCAGAGGTAATTTGGCCATTGTCCATTGTCCATCCCGGTTAGGATGGAATCTGTGAGCTGTAGGAGAGAGATTGTGGTTGAGTGGGTTTTCCTGAAACCAGATTGGAAAGGAGTTGGGAGAGGACAATGTGTTCTTGAAGCCTGGCAAGGGTAGAGAGGAGAGAAATGGGATGATAGTTGCCAGAGGATGAGGGGTCACCCCTTTGGGTAGAGGGAGAACCACTGCATGTTTCCATGAAGAGGGGACCAAGGCAGTAGAGAATGAGAGATTTAGGCTTATTGAGTGTGGGTAGGCAATGGCTGAAGCAGAGAGGGAGAGGAGTTATGGGTTGAGGCCACCAGGGGAGGCACCTTTAGAGGGGTTGATGGTGAGGAGGGCACTTTAGGCATCGTTTGGCATTACAGTAATGAAAGAGAAAGAGAGGTGAGAGGGTGGTTGAGGGGGCACACTGGTAGAGGTTGGGGGATGATGGGTAGGAGGAGGATTCAGTAGCTCAGTGGTGCAGGAGGTATAATAGGAGTTAAATTCTGCAGCTACTGCTGGTGGGTTGGACACTAGTGAGCTATTTACTTTAAGTACCGGGGGGGGCAAGATGAGGGGGTAAATAGGGCATGGACCACCTTCCAGAACTTTGAAGGGGAATTTATGGTGGTGATGATGGCAGATTTGAAATATTCGGCTTGGCTAACCTTGTAGCCCTGGTGCAAGCATTTCGGAGCATGCAGTACTTCGCGAGGTCACTAGGATGCTGGATAGTTTTATGACACTTCCAGGCTCGATCTGTAGTCCTGACGCAGGCCAGAGGTTCAGGGGTTATCCAAGGTAAGTGGTTACCTCTGACTCTGGTTTGCTTGAGTGGGGCAAAGGCATTCCACTTTACAAGAACGATTTCTTTGAAGTAGGCAAGGGTCTTATCAACTAAGGGGAAGGAGGTTAGGGCGGACCAATCAGAAGTAGCAAGGTTACTCAGGAGAGGTTCAAGATAAAGAGACTTGAAAGAGCGTAGTTGTATGGTTTTATGTGGTGATTTAGTTCTGTGGACTTTCCTAACTATGAATATTGGTTTATGGTCATTGAGAGCACTGGGGAGGATGCCACAGGTGATGACGCGGTGGGGGTGGGTGATAAGGGCCCAGTCGAGTAGGGAGTGTTGTTGTGTCTTGTGGTTTGGGTGGGTGAGTTCAGAGATCAGTTGGGAGAGATTTAGGGCTCTGATTTTGTTTTTAGTTTTGGCAGTTTTAGGTGACAACCAATTTACATTGAAGTTGCCTAGGATGAATAATTCCCCCAGAGCTAGCAAGGGAAGTGATGGAGGTTAGGAGTTCTAGCGTGACCGAAGGATGGACATTTGGGCAGCAGTAAATGCCAGCTATGAAGATTGGTAGTGTAGAGAGGGTCACATGCATAGCTAGAGCATCATGGGTCTCAGGATCTGAGGATGAGTAGATGATGGAATATTGAATGGAGGTTAGGATATAAATGGCCACACCATCACCCCTGCCAGCTCGGTCTTGCCTTAGCAGTGGGTAGCCAGGAATGGAGACTGAGTGGTCAGGGATATTGCTCTTTAGCCAAGTTTCTGAGATGATTAGAATGTCTGGTTTTAGAGTGTACACCATGGTCTGAACCTGTTTTTTTGTTTGTTTTTTTGCAACAAACTGCGGGTGTTTAGATGTAGGCTCTTTAAGCCCTTTGAGAGGGCTGAGAGAAGAGAGCGGGGGGAGGTAGTAGAGAAGGAAGTACCAAAGGAGCTAGGGGCAATAGGACCTGGGTTAGGGTGGATATCCCTGACGTTATCCTATCTAAGTTCTCCCCTGTGCTGGAGGCCTGCAGGTCACACATGTCTGAATATTGGCTCGTTTTCCTGACGCAGGGGTAACCCATAGCCCCTCCCCAGGTTCCTTGTATTTCCAGTGCTTTTATGCTGTCGTTCACATAAAGCAGTACTACCCCTCCTTTCTTTCTTTCCCCAATCCTTCTGCATAACATGTACCCTGCTATGATTATGTCCCGATCATGGCTTTCAATGCACCATGACTCGGTAATGGCCACAAATCCAGGTCAGCCTCCGCCATAATGGCCTCCAGGTCTGGGATCTTATTTCTCAGACTCCTAGCATTAGCACACATGGCCTTCCACATTTCGTTTGCCCCTTGTTTGCCACTTCACCCTTTTTCCTTTTGTCCCCCCCTTACTCCCTCTTTTCATCTGTTTGCTTAGTTTCCCCATCATCCTTTTCTACCCCCTACTTATTTGATTTAATTTATCCAATGTGGGACTGTCTCTACCCAGAACCTCTATACACTCCACTTCTGCCTTTGTGTGGGGAAGGGGGCAGTTCCTGCTCCCCCCCCCGGCTAGTTTAAACATTCAACAAAAAAAAAAGTTTAAACCTTTCACTGAGAACTGTGGTCCCCCCTGTGGATTGGTGCAGGCCATTAGCTCTGTATAGACTTATTCTCCCAGGTGGGCCCCCAGTCCTCAATGTGGTCATACCTCTCCTCTCTGCACCAGGCCTTCAATCATGAGTTGAAAACCTTTGTGTGGAGCTCTCTCTCCCCCTTTCCTTCCCCCTATCATAGACAGGAAGCACTTCTGCAAAAGCTACAGGGCATGCTACCTAAGACTTTTTCCCCGCTCTCTAAACTCCCCCTGCACTGTTCGAGCCTTATCCCTAGCTAGGTAATTTGTCCCCAGATCGACAATGACATCCAGCTCCCCTTCCCCTCCTACTGCCTTAGCTATCCTTAGTATTAGTTTCCCATCCCTCCTGGCTGTGGCAGCTGGTAGGCACCTCCCTCTCTTCCTCCTTTCCTATTCCCGATTCTAGTCCCCTGACAATAGAGTCACCTGCTCATAACTGCTTCCTCCTTCTACAGGGTCCCTGTTCACCCTCCTTGGGACCTCCACTTAAGAGGGGTTCCATTTCCTTGTTGATCCTTGGGGCACAGGTTGAGAGGCAGTATAGCATAGTGGCTAAGAGCACTGAGCTACAGATTTGGAGAATTGGGTTTGAATCTCACAGCCAACACTTGCATACTGTGTGACCATGAGCAAGTCACTTAACTTCCTTGTGTTCCCCAGATGCACCTAAAAACAAGCCTTGGCTTAGTGTGCCTTTCCTTGCCAAATAATACTCTTTATTTTTAAGGTGCCTTACAGATTTTAAAAACATCAAACATTTCGAAGTTTTAAAAATATATAAAACAACCAATACAGTTAAAGTACAAAGATTAAACACCAAATGCCTGATGCAACAAATTTGTTTTTAAGGCCTGTTTAAATCCATCCATGGTCACGCACTCCCATAACTGACGGGGCTGAGAATTCCAGAGGGTAGGGGCCACATGCATAAATGCACGGGCCCCCGAAGATTTCAAAAACACCCTTGGGATCTCTAGCAACCCCTTGTCAGCTGAGCGGAGCAATCGCCCAGGGCAGTAAGGAACCAGTAGCTCTTTCAGTTAGTCTGGGACGAGTCCATGTAGAGGTTTAAAAGTCAGAAGACCAACTTTAAAGGTAATCTGCCACTGTACTGGCAGCCAGTGCAGACTGTGCAGCACCAGCAAAATATGGCTGGAATGAGAAGTTCCCATCAGAAGACCCCCTTCTCAGGGGGAGGAAATGGACAGGGAAATGATAGAAAGTATACTTAGAATGGCAGAAAAAGGGGAGATATTGCTGATGGGTGATCTGAATATGCCAGATGTTAACTGGAGTGCAGTTGCAGCTGCCACTTCGAAGAGTGCAGTTATTCTAGATGCCCTACAGGGGGCATGCCTTAGACAACTAGTACTGGAGCCCACCTGAGAGGGAGCAATATTAGACTTGATTCTCTCAAATGGAGATGGAGAGAGGATCACAGATGTAGAAGTGGTAGCCATCTGGGAACTAGCTAACCATCGAACAGTATGGTTCATAATAAACACAGCAACAGAGTCAAGCCATACAAAGACAAAAGTACTGGACTTTAGGAGGGCTGACTTTGCTAAAATGGGTGAGTGCCTAAGGAATGCACTAGCAAATGAGCAGGAAGGAGGGTGGAAGAACAATGGGGAATAATAAAACTGCCATCACAGAGGTAAGCGAGCCTTTGTGTGAAGCAAAAACAAAACAAGACGATGTAAGAAACCACTATGGTTCTCAAAGGAAGTGGCAGTGAAGGTTCAAGAGAAAAATAAAGCATTCAGGAAGTACAAGGAATCGTAGAAGGAGCAGGACAGAGAACTGTATCAGTTAAAGCAAAGGAGGCTGGGAAGGCAGTCAGAACAGCAAAGGCCCAAACCAAGGAAAAGATAGCCAACTCAGTTAAGAAGGGGGATAAAACCTTTTATAGGTACATCAGGGAGCAAAGGAAGACCAAGGGAGGGATAGTGAGGCTTAATAAAGGGGAGGGAGGGTGGGCAGAGGGAGACTGTGAAAAGGCAGAGATACTAAACAAATATTTTTGCTCAGTATTTACAAATGAAGAGGGGGAGGTACATAAAACAAACAGTAGTGACACTCTGGATACAGAAGTTGATACCAGCCCATTTACAGAAGAAAGGGTTCTGAAAGAACTCTTAAAACTGAAGGTGGACAAAGCAATGGGGCCTGATGGGATTCATCCCAGAATTCTAAAAGAGCTAAGGGTAGAACTAGTGACACCACTGACTACCCTTTTTAACAAATCATGGGAGGATGGGGTGGTACCCGAGGACTGGAGGAGGGCAGATGTGATTCCCCTTCACAAAAGTGGGAGCAAGGCAGAAGCAGGAAACTATAGACCTGTTAGTTTAACCTCAGTGATAGGGAAAATGATGGAATCACTTCTGAAGGAAAGAATTGCCGAGTATCTAGAGGCCAGAGGGGCACAGGACCCTAGGCAGCATGAATTCACAGCGGGAAGGTCACTCATGCCAGACAAATCTGATAGATTTATTTGACTGGGTGACCAAAGTAGTAGATCAGGGAGGGGCTGTGGACATGGCCTACCTAGACTTTAGCAAGGCATTTGACACAGTCCCACAAAAGATTAATATACAAGTTAGCCAGCCTGAGTGGGTCCCAAGATGACAGCCTGGGTAAGAATTGGCTGGAGAATAGGACAGAGAGTAATAGTAAATGGAGTCCACTCAGAAGAAAGGAGGGTTACTAGTGGGGTACCGCAGGGTTCAGTATTAGGACCGGTCCTCTTCAATGTCTTTATGTTTACATTGCGGAAGGACTGAAGGAAAAGTATGCCCTTGCAGATGACACTAAGATCTGCAACAGAGTTGATGCACAGGGTGGGGTGGAAAGGATGAGAAGGGACTTGGCAAGGTTAGAGGAATGGTCAAATGTATGGCAGCTTAGATTCAATACTAAGAAGTGCAGGTAATGCACCTGGGAAACAAAACCCAGGGGAAGAGTACACAATGGGGGGTGAGATACTAACAACAACAAAAATGGAAAGGGACCTGGGGTAGTCATATCAGATGACCTAAAGGTGGGCAAGCAATGTGAGAGGGCAGCAAGGAGGGGCTGGGGGGATACTGGGATGCATAGGGAGAGGCATCACCAGTAGAAAATAGGAAGTTATTATCCCTCTGTACAGACAGCTGGTGAGACCCCATCTGGAGTACTGTGTGCAGTTCTGGAGACCCAATCTCCCAAAGACATAGACAGGATGGAAGCTGTCCAGAGGAGGGCAACTAAAATGGTGCAGGGTCTGTACGGAAGACATATGAAGAGAGACTTAAGGAGCTTAAAATGTATAGCCTCGAGGAAAGGAGGAGAGGGGACATGATAGAAACTTCAAGTACCTCAAGGAATCAACAAAGTCCAAGAGGGTAGCATCTTTCAAAAAAGAGGTGTGCAAGAACAAGAAGGCACAATTTGAAGATAGAGGGGCGGCTCAGAGATAATTTAAGGAAGTATTTTTTCACAGAGAGGGTTGTGGATGCATGGAACAGCCTTCCGGAGGAGGTTGTGGAGTCAAAATCAGTGGTGGAATTCAAGCATGCATGGGACAGTCATAAGGCAATTCTGGGGGTTGGGGGTAAGAAGAAGTAGGCTGCTGGTTAACTAGGATCTGCAGCTTATCCAGTAGGTAGGGAAATGGGCAGACTGGGTGGGCCAAGCGGTCCTTATCTGCCGTCAAATTCTATGTTTCTATGTTTCTATGCTGCGTTCTGCACTAGCTGCAAGTGGCAGATTTCCACCCAGGTAGCCCTAGGTAGAGGGAATTGCAATAGCCCAAGCGCAAGGACACAAAGGCATGAACCAGTGTAGGAAGATCACCAGACGGAACAAGGTGCCTAATCCTGGAGATGTTTCTCAGATGATAAAAAGAGGACTTGATGATGGCAGACACCTGCAAACACAGAGTCGGCCCTTCATCAAAAAATTACCCCCAGGAAGAGTGACAAAGAAGATTTCAGGGCTAGTAGGCAAGATCTTATGTGGATTGGCTTAAGGCTCTGAACATGCGTACTCACTGAAGGCTAGAGGGGAGAAGAGATATAAGTCTGAGACCTTCAAGTTCCTAAAAGGAATGAACAAGTTGAACTGTGAGGAAATATTAAGCATAAGTAGCAGATCAAGAAAATTGGATCATAAGTGGAAACTTATGGGGGGGATCAAGAGGGAGGTTAGCAAAGTTTTATTTTGCAGAGAGGGTGGTGGAGCCATGGAACCGTCTGCCAGCTGATAGAAACATAGAAACATAGAATTTGATGGCAGATAAGGACCGCTTGGCCCACCCAGTCTGCCCATTTCCCTACCTACTGGATAAGCTGCAGATCCTGGTTAACCAGCAGCCTACTTCTTCCTACCCCCACCCCCCAGAATTGCCTTATGACCATCCCAAGCATGCTTGAATTCCACCACTGATTTTGACTCCACAACCTCAACCGGAAGGCCGTTCCATGCATCCACAACCCTCTCTGTGAAAAAATACTTCCTTAAATTACCTCTGAGCGCTTCCATCTTCAAATTGTGCCCTCTTGTTCTTGCACACCTCTTTTTTTGAAAGATACTACCCTCTTGGACTTTGTTGATTCCCTTGAAGTATTTGAAAGTTTCTATCATGTCCCCCCTCTCCCTCCTTTCCTCGAGGCTATACATATTAAGCTCCTTAAGTCTCTCTTCATATGTCTTCCGGTGCAGACCCTACACCATTTTAGTTGCCCTCCTCTGGACAGCTTCCATTTCATCCTGATGTGGTGGGTGCCAAAACCATGGTTTCAAACATGACAGGACAGAATGAAAGACTTAGTGGTTGTTCAGGGTGGTAGCAGTAGGGCAGAATGCAATTGACTGGGTAGTGTGGATTAGAACCCTGTATGGACAACAGGTCCTCGGTTTGTTAGGGTTTTATGGGCACACTGGATGGAACAATGGTCTTTCTCTGCCATCATTGTCTGTGTTTTTAAGAAGTTGTTAAAGGGCAACCTGGCAAGATGGCGGAGGCTACTATGATCTGTTGGCAACAGTTCCTGGGCAGAGGTAAGTCAAGGTTACACAATTTTATTTCTAGAGCTCTCTTTTAGCACAGTTCTTTAAACATATTTGGTACATTGTTATACTTCCCTAATTTGGCCACTAGGTGGTAGACAGAGTACAGATCTTTGTTCCACTGTTCTCAAAGTATGAGTTCAACATTACTCATTTTACTCATAGCCATCGCCTGTTCTATATGAAATTTAACATTTACCTACATGTTTTTTGACCGAATTATTTGGTTTTCCAGGTCCAGATTTGGTCCTTTTGTTTTTACCATTGCAAATTCGATTTTTATGGTGGGTCAATCAGCATCTGTGACATCCTCCACTAACTTTTTTGTCTCAGTTTCTTCTCATCTGCCTGTAGACAAGTGTCTGACTTTTGTTTCAGTTTATTTTCATCTACCTGTAGGCAAGTGCCTGATGTTTCAGTATGCTTGCTTGCTGTGATGCTAATCAGGAAATAGAAAACTTAAGACATTTTTATTTTTAAAAGTATTGACTTTAACATACTGTGCCCCAGCAATAACATATTTTCTTTTAAATATTGTCCTTTCATCAGCCCAGGGGAAACAGTACACAGGCATGAGGCACTATATAGACTACCTCTGTTTCTATAGAGGATGATCTATGTGCCCCAGGAATGCCTACTTTAACCTTTCAAATTATGTATTTTATTATGGTGTGTTTTTGTACCATACATGCTCCACAGCTTTGTTTTTAAGATGAAAGGACATGCTGGGTGGGATAAGAGTGGGACTGCATGGATGGTGTTGACTGGCATGGTCCATTTTTTTTAACCAGGAGATACACACAAAACTGAAGCTTGTTTACAGGTGCAGCATGGGAGCACAAGGGTGTTAAGTGACTTGCTCAGGGTAAAGGATCACAGATCTCCAGTTAGAAGGTCACCTGGGGCCCAGTGACCATCATATGGTATGGTTCAATTTGGCCACTAGAACTAAATCATCCCATTCCAAGGCAAAAATATGGGACTTCAGAGGAGCTGACTTTGATAAGATGGCCAACAAAGTTAAGCTAGCCCTGGCAAAAAGAAATACAGGTGAGAGGGTACAGGCAAAGTGGGCAAGCATTAAGGATGCAATACTTGAAGCAACATCCCATTGTGTTAGAGAGAAAAGGAAGTACAAAAGAAGAAGGAAACCACGTTGGTTCTCAAAAACAGTAGCAGAAAAGGTCAGAGCCAAAAGGCTGGCCTTCAGGAAATATAAGGGAACACAGCGAGATGAAAATAGGGAGGTATACCAAACTTCCCTAAGGGAAGCAGGGAAGGCAGTACGGCAGGCAAAAGCCCAAACCAAGGAAACACTAGCACAAACAGTAAAAGAAGATAACAAGTCTTTCTATAGATACATTAGAGAAAGGAGAAAGTCCAGAGGGGGTATTGCTAAGGTCAAAGGGGATAAAGGGGCATGTGTGGAGGAGGGCCATGTAAAAACATCTATCCTAAATAGATACTTCTGCTCAGTATTTACTGAAGAGAAGGTAGGACAGGGCCCACAGCTCAGCATCATGGGCATGGGGGGGAGGGAGGTGCACTAGTCCCTTCACAAAAGAAAGGGTCCTGCAGGAGCTAAATAAGCTCAGGGTGGACAAGGCAATGAAATCTGATGGCATACATCCCAGGGTACTAAAAGAGCTAAGGGTGGAACTAGCAGGGCCATTATCAGAACTGATTAGTGAGTCTTTGAGCACAGGAGAGGTCCCAGAAGACTGAAGAAGGGCTCATGTGATCCCGCTCCACAAGAGTGGTAGCAGGAAAGAGGCAGGGACTACAGACCAGCCAGGCTTACCTCAGTAGTAGGCAAGATTATGGAGGCACTCCTTAAGGAAAGGATAGTGCAACACCTGGAATCCATAGGAGCACAGGATTCAAGACAGCATGGGTTTAAAACAGGAAGGTCCTGTCAAACTAATCTCATAGATTTCTTTGACTGGGTAACCAGAGTGGTGGACCAAGGGGGAGCAGTTGATGTCACCTACCTTGACTTCAGCAAAGCTTTCAATACTGTTCCACATAGAAGATTGATTAATAAGCTGGGTAGGCTTGGGGTGGGTCAGAAGTCCTTGGGCCAGTCTTCTTCAATATCTTCATCAGTGACATTGCAGATGGACAGAAGGGTAAGGTTTGTCTGTTTGCAGATGACACCAAGATCTGCAACAGAGTAGATGATCCAGATGGGGTGGGCAGAATGAGAAGAGATCTGGATAAACTGGCAAAATGGTCGGAAGAGTGGCAACTGGGGTTTAACGCAAAAGAAGTGCAAGATCATGCACATAGGGAAGAGAAACCCTGAAGCCACCTATAGGCTGAGAGGGGGAGTTGCTGGCAGTCACAAATGAAGAAAGAGACTTGGACATCATCATCACAGATGACCTGAAATCATCCAAGCAGACCACTAAAGCAGTAGGTAAGGCTAGGGGGATGTTGGGGTGTATTAGTAGGGCTATCACAAGTTGTAAGAAGGAGGTAATAATCCCTCTTTACAAGACACTGGTTAGGCCCCATCTGGAGCACTGCATGCAGTACTGTAGTCCACATCTTCACAAGGACATTAACCAAATTGAGGCAGTCCAGGGAAGAGCAACCAAAATGGTGCAGGGACTGCATCAGAAAACATATGAGGACAGATTAACGGAGCTCAATATGTATACCCAAGAGCAAAGGAGGGAGAGAGGGGATATGATCGAAACATTCAAACACCTTAAGGGCATTAACAAGGTGAAAGATTCTAACATGTTTCAATATAAGAAAAATAGCAGGACAAGAGGACACAGCATGAGATTAGAGGAAGGGAGGCCAATTAAGGGGTAATGTGAGGAAGTTATTTTTCACAGAAAAGGTGGTGGATGCATGGGACATAAAACAAATATAACCTAATCTCAACCCTCAAAAAAACAACAAAAGCTCTCACATGAAAACTAAATATTAAATCTTATTAATAATTATTCATTTTTTATCTGAAGACATTAATTTAGGTTTAAGACTTTTAATATTTCTTCTTTTTTCAGAGTGTTTCAAGTAGGCGCTTGACGCCTTTCCCCCCCCCCAGGCAAGCCGGTGTAAAACCGCCAATGCCTTAGAAGAAAATATCTATATGTTTTATAGGTTTGTTCCACCTATTTAGTTAAGTTGTTGTCCTTTTCTTTTTATATACACTATTTTGATGTTTAAAAAACGTATATTCATTGGCTCTCCTTTATTTTTTTCTATTTTCAGAGCAACACTATCTCCCAGTCTGATGAAGGAACTCAGTTCTGAAACATTACTTTATACTTCATTTGAGCATTGCTATACAATGTTGCTATTTATTTTTACATATATATAACCATATGTTATAAGCTTGGAGCATTGCACAATATTGTTGCTGTTCACACTTTTTATGTGTTTGAACTATATGATTACATGTCTGTATCAAATGTCAAATAATTAATAATAAGATTTAATATTTAGTTTTCATGTGAGAGCTTTTGTTGTTTTTTTGAGGGTTGAGATTAGGTTATATTTGTTTTATGTATTGTCCTTCCATCCTCATCTCCCCTCCATCTGCCTTAAAAGGAACCTTGGGGTACTCATCACATTTATTTATTCATTGTATGAACTTGGGAAGGATGCATGGGACAGCCTACCTCAGGAAGTGGTGGATATGAATACAGTGCAGGGCTTCAAACAGGCATGGGATAGACATAAGGGAGCAATACAGATGAGTATGAATAGCTAGGCCATTGACAGAGCAAAGGCCAATGGCACATTCATAAGGTAGAAAATGAAATGGGCAGATTGGATAGGCCTTGCAGTTCTTATCTGCTGTCAACTTCTGTGTTTCACATAATATGCAATTGGGGGTCATGGGATTCAAACCTAGGTCTTCAGGTTTGTATCTCAGAGGCTTACACCTCTGCACTATACTGCCTCCATTTAGAAGATTTGGGGACCTCACACTCACCAGTAATGGCAGCTTTGGTCTGTGGAGGTGTTCAGAAAAAGTACAGTGCTGAGAGATTTTGATGGGAGAGGGAGCAGCTATGGTGACGCTGGGATAAAACCCTCCAGCTGCAGGGCAGACCCTGTAGATATACAGTACCTCTTAGCATTTTGTCACTGAAATGTTGGATACAGACACTCAAAATGTAGGGAAATGAGGAGCACTGGTCTTAATAATGTGGGACAGATTGTCAGAGCCATGTTCAAAAAACCAGAGGCTAGTAACTTAACAGCACTCTATCTACCCTTGATCACAGCCTGAACCTTAGCTGAAAGTTCCAACAGTGACGTGATACTAGTTTGGCCACTAGGTGGTAGACAGAGTACGGATCATTGTTCCACTGTTCTTAAAGCATGAGTTCAACATTACTTTTCTTACTCATAGTCCGCACCTGTTCTGTATTAAACATAGCATTAGTACTTACTGTTACTAGTTTTAGCATAATAATTAGTCGATCTGAATGTATTACTAGCAGGTTTAGATGGAAGGTATTTGGGGTATTTTCCCGGGGAAGTCCAGTTTTAGAGTGTATATTAAGTAAGACAGGACATAAGCGAAAGGAAGCAGCTTTCAGCTACATTATAGCTTGATGTTGGGAAAATATTCCAGATACCACTGTTTGTTAATGGCTAGACAGTGATGTTACTAAAATGTGTATTCATTTCTGCCGAATTCCCCCACATGATGCTTTTTATTACATGTCTAATTGCCTTAACTGTAGTAAGGTATTTGAGGAGTTCAACAGTTGGCTTAAGGGGTGCTGGGACATGGGTACCACTCTGCAGGGAATTGGGGGGGATTTGTGGTAAAGGTGACTCTTCAAGGGTGGTACTTCACCTGATGAGAGAGGGGGCCAGCACACTGGGGCAGAAGTCTGATTTCTACATCAGGCATGTAAACAGACTAGAGAAGCCACATTGGATGATAAGCAGAAGGGGATTCAAGATAGTACTCCCCCACACCCAAGGCGCAGGAGCAGAAAAATGGGTACATGGAACACTATAGGGTTTATAGGACCAAGGGCAGGGACAGTTGTGAGAGGGAAAACTAAAGACAAGAGCACTAATAAATGGGGAGAACATGGACAGCCACAGAATTGGAGCAGGGATAATGTGGAAGGGGGTATGACTTAATGCCAAGAGCCTATGCAACAAACTCAGTCAGCTCCAGGTGCTGATGGCACATACTGAGGTGGACCTTGTGGTCATCATGGAAACATAGGCCATGGAAAATAATGACTGGTAGATGGTGATCCATGGATATACTGTACTGTACATTGCTCAGGTGGGATTGAAGACTTGATAGAGGGGGAGGGGTTTCCCTCTTTGTCAAGGAGGGCACTGAAGTGACAGATGATGGGGAATTAGGGGTAGCAATAGGGAAACTAAGACTATGTGGGTGCAACTCACGGCAGCTTCAGGCAGGAAAATATGCTTAAGGGTAGTCTATAGGCCTTGGGGTCAAAGGGAGGAAAGGGACAGAGAACTCGGGGAGAAACTTAAAAGTGTGGTGGTGAAGGGATAAATGGTGGTGGGAGACTTCAACTTGTCAGACATCAATTGGGAGGTCCCAGTGGTCAAAAGTACCAGGAATCAGACACTGCTATATGCCTTCCAGGACAGTCTACTGGTGCAGCTAGTTAAGGAACTCATCAGGCAGTCTGCAGTCCTTAATGTAGTGCTTGTCACAGTCTCGCTCAGCCAGTCAACCCTCTACTCCCAAAGTGCCAACCTCTGAGCTTATGATTCGTGTACAGTGAACAGACAAGGTAACCCTCTTGTCTGTTTTGTGGGTTCAAGTCACCTTAGTCTCAAGCTCGGAAGGATTCAAACTGATAACCTCTTGTTATTGTACTCAATTATCAGGCTCAGATAATTCTGTCTTGGGGGGGGGCAGTTATTTTTGCCTACGAGCACCCAACCAGGTCTTTCAAATGAACCCTTAGAACTCAGTACAAGACTTTTAGAGAGTTCTATCCATTTCCCAGTTTGGTATACAATAAGCCCATACACAGTGTACTTATAACCTTTAAAAACTACACTTAAAATAAAAAGAAGTGTCAAGGCACTCCAGCAGTTTCGTTTGTAAAAAAAATATCTTTACTTTAAAAATATCAAAACAGAACAATAATTACATAACACAATATTTATATCAACACATACAGCCTTAAAACAAACAGGAAAAAGTACAGTTCCTACAATACATACATTTAGACTGGTCTAATCTTGCTCTCTTTCAGTGCTGTGATGATTCTCCCTCAGTCAGATAATATTCTCTTGTGTCAGTCAGAAATATTTTCTTGTGTGTCTCTGTCAGGTTCTTTCAGCACTTAAACCCACTTCTGAGTCGGCCTTCTCATGAGGTCACTAACTCCGCCTTGGTGTATCAAACTCTATATTTTACAATACAGGGTCTCAAAATAAAATATTTGAAAAAGCATATGAGATGACCTCACTGAATTTCCTCTTCACAGGTTAACTGGTCAGAACTTGATTGTGCTCTGCTACACATACATCTCAAAAGTTCCTTTGATGTAAGTCACTGTATTCAAAGCAAAAGTGTATTGGCCTCTTTAATTCCATCTGGACCTTGGAATCCACACCTCAGGTCTTTCTGATGTAATTCAAGGGTTCCCCGGGAATGTATTTTGGACCTTCCAAATCTGTCTGGGTCCTCCCTGGCTCAGACATCAAACCTCTTCAATGTCCATTCTGGCCTCTCTCCGACACTCCTCCCCACAAGTCCTTCCTGGCAAATATGCAAGTCATAGGATCTCCCAGAGGGCATTATGAATGACTAATCTTATTTCCAGGGATGAAAGCAAATTGACAAGGTAATTTTACCCCAGATCTCTGCAGTTTAAAATACCTCCTGTCCTTTGAACTTATCCCTGTGAGGTCTTGATGTGTCAGTTCCATTAAGACAGCCTTTTCCTTGAACTGACCCTTCCCTTCACATATTTTATATGTAATAACAAAAATTAATACAGGACTCAAGCACTCAGAGCTGGCTGTCTACATCACAGTGCTAACTAACACAGAGCTGGTGGGTGCTGTGGGAGTAGGGGAACTGCTAGGGAAAGGCAACCACAACTCTGTGTGGTTTGAACTGGCCTCCAGGGCCAGAAAGCCACAATCAAGAACTTAAGGCTTTGACAGGGTGAGGGAACTGGTCAAAGAAAAGTTAGCAGGAGTTGAGGGAAGTGGTCAGAGAAAAGTTAGCAGAGGTGGAGGGCATAGACAGGGTAGAGGAGAGAGAAAAGGCAATAAAGGGAGCTATCCTCAAAGTGTCAAAAGCATGCATAAAAACAGTAACAAAGAGAAAAAGCTTTAAGAGACCCCTATGATTCTCAGCTAGGGTTAGGGAAGTGGTTAGGGCAGAAAAAAGGGCCATTTACAAATATAAGGGAAAGCAGGGAGAAGCAGAATGGAAGGAATATCTCCATAAAAATGGGGAGGCAAACAGAGCCATCAGGGAGGCAAAATCAGACACAGAGCAGTGCATCGCAGAGGGTGGTCAAGAACGGAAAAAGAGTTTTTTAGATATATTAGTTAAAAAAAGGAAAAGAAGGGGGAATCACACAGCTAGTTGATGGGGATAGGGTAATAGATGATGATGGGCAAAAGGCAGCTGTTCTGAATAACTACTTTTGTTCAGTATTCAGTAAGGAGGAATGCCAGTCTATGCCAGAGAGTGGCTTCAAAGCAGCCACAAAGGGAGTCCCTGAAATGAGTTAGCCATTGTTTACTAGTGAAAGGGTGCTGAATGGGATAGTGACTCTTAAGATAGATAAGGTCCCAGGTCCAGATGGGTTGCATCCAAGGATATTTAGGGAATTAGCAGCGGAGCTGGCTGAACCACTGACTGGGCTGTTCAGCAGCTCACTCTGGTCTGGGGCAGTTCCAGGGGTTTGGAAGATGGAAGATGTTGTGCCACTACATGGGGGGGGGGGGTTATAAGAAACTACCAGGAAATTGCAGGCCTGTCAGTCTGACCTCTGTTGTGGGGAAGCTGATGGAATCTGAGATCAAAGAGGACCTCACAGACTACCTAGACAGCAATGGACTCCAGGATAGCAAACAATATGGTTTCGTGGCAGGAAGGTCTTGTCAGACCAACCTGATAGTTTTCTTTTACTGGGCGACTAAGGAGATAGACAAGGACCATGTGGCAGACCTGCTGTACTTTTACTTTAGTAAGGCCTTTGATTTGGTACCACACAAGAGATTGCTTAAGAAGATGGAAGACCTGGATGCAGCTGAAAGTCTAGTAAACTGAATGGGTAATTAGCTAGCAGGGAGGCAACAGAGGGTGGTGATCAATAGAGTTAAGTCAGAAGAGAGAGGGTTGACAAGCAGGGTTCCACAGGGATCTGTCCTGTGCCCGGTTCTCTTCAACATGTTCATTAGTGACACTGGTGAAGAAATCCTGAGCAGGTTGTGTCTCTGATTTGCAAATGACAGAAAACTGTGTGGGAGGGCGGATAGTGAAGAGGGAATAAGGGCTATGCAAAAGGACCTACAAAAGCCTGAGGGGCGGTCAAAGGTCTGGTGCTTAAAATTTAATGCTGAAAAGTGCAAACTGCAAAGTAATGCACCTAGGCAAAAAGAACCCCAAGGCAGAGTACTGGATGGGGGAGGGAGAAACTTTGCACTACAGCTGAGGAATGGGATCTAGGAGTTATGATCACTAACTCCCTTAAACAAATGAGTCCATGCACCAAGGCCTATAGCAAGGCTAACATGATGCTAGGATGTATCAGGAGGGAGATGGTCAGCAGACGAAAAGAGGTAATACTTTCCCTGTATAGTTCACTGGTGAGGCCTCACATGGGGTACTGTGCCCAGTTTCGGAGTCCTCACCTCAGAAAAAACAAGGATAGGCTGGACACAGTGCAGTACAGAGTGACCAAAATGATTCAGGGGCAGCAGGGTAGATCCTATGAGGGTCGCTTCAAGGCACTAAACATGTACTCATTGGAGGTCAGAAGAAGAGGGAGGATATTGCTGAGATCTTCAAATTCTTCAAAGGAATTAATAAGGTGAACTGCGGGGGATTATTCAGTCTGCATATCAACTTGCAGTCACATGGACGTGAGAGTAAATTAGTAGGTGGAAGGTTCAGGTGGGATGTGAAGAAGTACTTCTTTATGGAAACGGTGGTGGAACCTTGGAACAGTCTGCCAATTGAGGTGGTGGAAGTAAACACAGGGGGATTCAAGTAGGCCTTGGACAGAATGAAGGGAATAGTGGTTGCTCAGGGCTACTGATCCAGAGAAGAGAAAGGACAAAGGACTGGAACTGTCAGTACCCTGGAGGAACATTAGGTTCCAAGGAAGGTTCCAGGGACTTTAGAGAACTCCGGCAGACTGGATGGACTTTTGGTCTTCTCCTGTCACTGTCTATGGTTCTATGTTTCTGAAAGGAACACCAGTTGTCCCATTTTATAATAATGAAGTTGCACACTTATGCAGCTCCACGTTTTAGTTTTTTATTTTAAAAGCAATAAACATACAGTTTAAAACAAAACCATGACAATTAAAAAAGGTATATGTAGGCAATTTGTAAGTATATAGTAATTAAATAGCTTGCCAATGTGTGCTGGTCACACGGCCAAATGCTCCTCATAAAACACTGGAGGAATGCCTTTATTTACCCACAAAGGAAACCCCCTGGTGTGTGTTATTGCACTACTAAAATAGCATGGTATTAAAAACATTGTCTTAGAGAATTCTGAACTATGTGTATGTAGGAACATGCAACATACAAACAAAGCCAGCAGAAGAAGGCCTACTGGTCTATCTAGTCTGCTCTAATTGCAGAGCCCCTCCTCAGCAACTACTATATGTATAATCACGGCAGGTGACTTATTTCGTCCAATCAGATGGTAGCATTTGCAGTGAACAGCTTGATCCATTTTACATATATATTATAGTAGCGTGGTCGCGCCACTATAGTTAGGGTTGAGCGGCCAGTTACATACTAAAGTCAAAAGTTTGGACGTTAATAACTTTGGACCCGTTCAATGGATTTGCCTGAAATTTGGTACATGCGTTGGGGAGCACTAGATCTCTTGACTTGCCAAATTGTGTTTCAGTCGGAGTGCTGGTCTTTGTGTACGAAAGCGCGGAAAAATGCAAAATTATCCATTTTTGGAGGCACGCTTTGGCATTCTTAATGTGGTCCTGCACGGCCATCACGTGGTGTGCCACTCTTTGAGATGGCTTGTTTGAAAGAGTTTTGGTGGACAAACATGCCGCTTTTTGTTTGGTGAAAAAATATTAAGGCATTCAAAAGTTATGGCACTTTTAAGTTCCCATTATAAGTCAATGGCAACATTTATATGTACTGTATATCTTGCAATCAAAGAATGGGGGTTCTGGCCATCTCTGTCTGCTATCTTGTTTTCAGTTTTCCAATCGCACAAACACAAATATGTCGGCTCAGGGGTCACTTCTGAAGTAAAAGTTCTATGGGTTTTACTCAGGGGACCCCGATCTATCGAGCCATGGCTTTGGTTCCATCGAAATTGGTAAAAAAATAGTTTTTAGCTTTTCAATTCTTCGTTCACGGCTCGCTAACAATCTTTGATCGTGAGCCGACAAATTCTTTGATCACAAGAATCTTTGATCGCGATCTTGCATTGTGACCTAAAAACGCAAATATCTCAGCTCAGGGGTGGGCTAGGGACACAAATGAGGGTGGGTTTTGCTCAGTATGGTCCGTTCTATAGAACCATGGCATTGGTTTGCTTCAAATCAGTCAAAAAATAGTGTTTTACCATTTTTTATTCTTTGATCATGAGCGTGCAATTTCTTGGATCATGAGCCTGCAAATTCTATGATGGCGAGAATCTTTGATTGCAATTGTGCATCGCGAGTGAGGGATAAGATGGCCAGATTTTAAAATAGTTTTTTGTAGCCCAGGGGTGCCCTACAGTGTTCAGTTATGGTGGGTTTTGCTCAGGGGGCTTCATTGTGCCCCATCTGCATACCCAAAATAATGTAGTACCTACCCCTGGTAGTGTAGTGGCCCCCCCATCGCAATAAAATATTTACATCCCTGGTAGTCTAGTGCCCCCCACTCCCGGTATTTTTACACATCCCTGGTAGTCTAGTGGCCCCCCCCAAGCTGTATTGTTTTATTATAAATAAATTTTATATCCCTGGTAGTCTAGCGGCCTCCCCCCAGCATAATGAAATAAATAATGATTTATATTATACCTGGTAGTCTAGTGGCATTTTTTCTCATAGGATAACATTACGGCATTTGCCACATTACAGGAATTATTTGCTGCACTGCTCAAAATAACAGTTTGGTCATTTGGGCTGAAATTTGGAGGGAAGAAAGGTAACATCCCACAGATGTGCTTTTTGGTGGATTGGTGAAATAATATTACAGGATGGCAAAGGTATGGCAGTCCGAATTTGACAGTTTTACCATAGAATAACATTATGGCATCCGTTGCATCTTTCAGGGCCTGTGTCTTGGAAACGATGCGAGATACAGACTTTTCATCAAAAAAATGCTTAGCCCCCCAAATGGGCGCTAAGCATAAACTAGCCAGGAAAGTAATAATTCATACAAAATTAAAATTTTTTTCCTACATCATACAGTTCCTGAGATATAAGCAATTTAGTATTCCAAGTTGTAATTTTCTGTTCCGAAGTCAATTATAATGCATACATTCTTTATTTTCAATGTGTTTTTTCAATGTAGTTTTTGGGGAAAAGAAGGGTGTGCCCTTTCGTTACTGTGTCAGTTAGCATTTCCAGTTGCGCTTCTGTTACCGTTCGCATCACCATTCCCGTCTACGCTACCATTTGTGTTACAGTTTGCGTTTTCGTTTGCACTTACATTTCCATTTTGTTTTGCGTTATTGTTGCTGTTACCGTTACCATTTGCATTTGCAATTGCGGTACCATGCCCATTCGCGCTATGGTTTGCACTTTCATATGTGCTTGCGTTTCTGTTTCTGTTGGCTTTATTGTTGCTGTTACTGTTGCCATTTACTTTTACAATTGCAGTACCATGACCTTGCATGTAACAGTTTGCGTTTCCGTATGCGCTTGCATTTCTGTTTCTGTTGGCTTTATTGTTGCTGTTACTGTAACCATTTGCATTTACAATTGTGGTTCCGTGACTGTGTGCATTACGGTTTGTATTTTCATATGCGCTTGTGTTTCTGTTTACTTTGGCCTTATTCTTGCTGTTAATCTTACCATTTGTGATTACAATTGTGGTACCGTGAATGTGTGTTAGCAGTTGTGTTCTGTATGCACTTCTGTTTGATATCTCTGTTTACGCAACTGTTCGATTTTGTGTCACTTTCTACTTGCATTTCTATTACTCTTTGTGTTACCATTTACATTTACATCACCATGTGTGTAAGCCTTTGTGCTTGCATTTCCGTTGCACTTACTATTGTCACTCAAAATCAACTTGCGCAACTTTCTACTTTTCTGTTCTTTCTTAAAAAGTATGGAAATTCTATGCAAAAAACTTCATTAATGCATCAGTTAGGGTTCTTCTACAGTGGCAAAAGTGAGGAAATTCGACATTAGAGTTCCCACCCTACCTCCACCAGCAGGCATTGGGGTGTGCATTGGGGTCGTTGGTCCTATCTCTCACCCCATTCTCCTGCACTGCACCACCCCAGCTTGTTTACACATGGGATGGGGTGAGAGTAAGGACCGATGACTCCAACGCACACCCTGATGCCTGCTGCTGGTGGGGGTAGGGTGGGGGTGGGTTGCAAGGGTGGAGTCTAATGTCAATTTCCTCATTTTTGTCGCTGTAGAAGTACCCTAACTGATGCATTAATGAAGTTTTTGCATAGAATATATATATATATATATGTATCTATATGTATATACATATATATTTTTTTTAATTGTTTTTTATTATTATCCCCACCATTGTGGCATTCTGCTGGTTTCTGCTTCATCCCTGGTGTCTAGTAATACCCCCCCACACCAGCACACTCTGATTTTGTGCTGTGTGATCATTGGTGGTTAGTGGCATTCCCCCGCCCTCTTATAACAACCTGCAAAGTGAGAAAATGGTCCCTCATTGTCTTGTCTTTTTTTTTTTTTTTGAGCCTGTGGAAAAAAAATGGTCCATTGCCGACTACGCTCATGCCCCAACCCAACCTCCCACTGTGGACCCTCCTCCCCCCCCCTGACATCCCCACTGAGCCTCACTCACCTCAGGACGTTCCAGGATCAAGACCCGCTCCGCAGATCGAAGACATGTCTTGCTGCTTGAACTGGACAGCAATATGACCTGAGGTCAATGCGGTTCAATATATTTCAATGGGGCTTTTAACTTTTGGCCTTAACGCACCTGTTTTTCATCCTTTTGACCCCACTTTTTCAACATGGTGGTTTTGGGGACCCCACCTCATGACCAATATGACTGACATTAGACAACTCATGCCGGAAAGGTAATTTTGCAGTCCATTGGAAAAATCACCTTTCTGGTGGGATTTGCATAATGACAATCATATTGTTCATGAGGTGGGGTCATAAGAAGGCTATGTTGAAAATTTGGGTCATAATTTTGAAAAATGGCTGCTCTATGACCATTCGTTGCTATCTCGCTATGTACACTTGTAAGTCTGGAAATTTCCTATACTTTAACCCCATGTTTTCAGCTTAGCCTTGCTATTACCCCACCTCATGTATGTGAAAGCTGTCATTTTCCGAATCCCATCCAAAATGTGTTTTTGCACTTGTAGTGCAGAATGGCATTGCAGTTGTGCAGAATTACATTTGGATGGGGATTTCAAAATGTTCAATACTGTGTACATGTGGTAAGGTCAGAAAACTGCTATGTTGAAAATTTGGGGCAAAAATTAGTCACAATTGCAGAGTTATGACTATTTGTCAGTGGAGGGATGGGAGCACAGGGTCCCCAACTGTAACATAAGCATACTGTTACACTATCTCAATGGAGGGATGGGAGCACAGGGTCTGAAGCATTAGGGCTGAAGACCCCAATGCCACCCCTATCCATCTTCATCTGTGCAGAGTGGGGGTGGGGTGTTAGGGTTGGAAACTCTAACACCATATTTCCCTTCTTTTGTCACTTTAACCCTAACTGATGCATTAACAAAGTTATTTGCAATTGATATACACACACATATATATATATATATATATATATATATAGATATATATATATATATAGATATGTATATACACACACATATACATTATAATGGCGTGATTGCACCACTACATTTAGGGTGTAGGGGCACTTCAATGTTAAACACCAATTTTTGCCCTTTAATAACTTCACAACCGTTCAATGGATTTACATGAAATTTTGCATGCTCAGTCTTGTGAAGTAGATCTCTGGATATGCCAACTTTCATTCCAGCAGATGTGCAAAGTCCGAAATAAAAGTTAATTTTTCGGGAGTTTTTTTCCATTGGTTTGAATGGGTTTTCTGTCAACTTTGGTTTGGTTTTGGTTTTATTTTTTATGCTGGAAAGGCATGTGGGCAAAACTGCCTATTTTCATGTGCATCCAGTCAATGATACATAGTCAAGCAGTGGTACATAAAGAATATGAAATACAGAGCACAATGTATTATACAAGTCAATAGATTTTACAAAGTGTTTAAAGTGGAAGGAAGGACCTGCCAAGGCGGGGTATGAGCAAATAAAATTAGACCAAGAAATTGACATTGGGAAGTGAGGAGAAACTTAAAAGGATAGGAAAAGGGAGTAGTGTAAGCATGCACAAGGTGGGAGTATGATGTGTGACAGTTGTGCATTTGGGAGGGAAGCAAAGTAGTAGAGACTTGGGGGATAGAGGGTAGAAAATATTTAGATGGGTGGGCTATTGTTATGGGCAGGAGCAGGCAGAGCTGGTCAAGAGGTGAAGTCTGAGGTGGGATTTGAAAGTATCAAAGGATGGTGTCATAATAAGGGTGTAGGGGAGGCTATTAAACAGCCTTGTGCCCCTGGTGGCTAGGAAGTAGAATCCTTAAGCAGTGTAGAAGAATGGAACTTGGAAAGAGTTGAGGGAGGAGGATCTTGTGGTGCGTGTGCTGGTAGGCCAGTGGAAGTCAGTGGTGATGGAATTTGGTAACAGTCCCTGGAGCATTTTAAAGAAGAATGTCAGGATGTTATAGTGAAATCTGACTTCTAGGGGGAGCCAATTTGCAGCTTTGTACAGGTCGCAGTGATGTGTCCATCGGGGAAAACATGTAATGAATCTGATGATGTTATGGTAGGTGACTCTAAGTCTGAGGAGGGTCTTTAGGCAGGTGAAGGATGAGTAGATAATGGCATCATAGTCAAGCAGTGAAAGAAAGAAGCTATTGGTGACCAGTGTCCTGGTACTGGGAATGAATAATTGGTTAACTCTATATAACATCCCGAGCCTTTGGTGAATTTTTTTGGTTAGTTGGTTGCTTTGGACTTTGTATGTAAGATGGCAGTCTAACTGTATGCTGAGGTATCTAAAATCTGTGACTCTTTCGATGTTGTTGTCATCATTATCGGTGAGCATGAAGTTGAAATGATTGTTTTTTTTTGGAGCTTGAGAAAACCATGGACTTTTTTTTTTGGCATTAAGGGTGAGTCCTTGGGATGAGAACCAGGAGTGGAGTTTACTAAAATCACGCTGGAGTTTGTCATGGAGAGATTTGGGACACTTGTCTTTGCAGAAGAGGACTGCATCATCTGCATAGAGGATTAATTCTGTGTGACTGCAGATTACAGGGAGGAAATTTATGGTGAGTGAAAAAAGAAGGGAACCAAGGATGGAGCCTTGAGGGACTCCATATTTGATGGGGCAATTATCGGAGTTCTGTCCTTTGATTATGGTGGAGTGCAATCTATTACTGAGGTAGTTCTGGAACTAGTTCAGAACTTCATCGGAGAAGCGGAGATGGGAAAGGGTATGGATGAATAGGTGGTGGTCACAAGATTGAAAGTCTTGGTGAGGTCCACAAATACTGTGCCAGTGAAGCGATCCTCGTTGCTGGCCTTGTTGATATGATTAATGAGCTTGACTAGGGTTGTTTCTGTGTTGTGGCCAAATCTGAAGCCATGCTGGGATTCTAAGCATAGGTTATGAGTTTCAAGGAATTCCCTGGCTTCCAAGAGCAGGGCCATTCTTGATGCCCTACAGGTGGCAGGCCTCAGACAGCTAGTTTCGGAACCCACTCATGAGGGAGCAATCTTAGACCTCGAACTTTCAAACGGGGCAGTGAGAGGATCTCAGATCTAGAAGTGGGTTGCCATCTGGGGACAAGTGACCATCAAACAGTGTGGTTCACGTTAAACTTAGCTACAGAGTCAAGCGATACAAAAGTGAGGGTACTGAACTTCAGGAGGGATGACTTTGGCAAGATGGGAGAGTGCCTCAGAAAAGCACTAGCAAACAGGCTAGAAGGAGGTGTGGAGCAACAATAGGGAATCATCAAAACTGCCATCACAGAGGCAACAAGCCTTTGTGTGAAGCAAATAAACCCATCAAAATAAAAGAAAAAGCCACTATGGTTCTCAAAAGAGGTGGCTGTGAAAGTCAGGAAGAAAAAGATAGCATTCTGGAAGTATAAGGAAACACAGAAGGAGCAGGACAGAGAGCTGTCCCAGTTAAGGCAGAAGGAAGCAGGGAGGGAAGTCAGAATAGCAAAGGCCCAAACTGAGGAAAAGATAGCCAACTCAGTTAAGAAGGGGGATAAAACCTTTTATAGGTACATCAGCGAGGAGAAAGACAAAGGGAGGATAGTGAGGCTGAATAGAATGAACGTGGGTGGGCAGAGGGGACAGTGAAAAGCAGGAATACTGAACGAATATTTCTGCTCAGTATTCACAAAAGAGGAGGGGAAGTGCCTAATCCAATTAACAGAAGCACTCTTGATAGGGGTCTATCCCAGTCCTTTCACAGAAGAAAGGGTTCTGCAAGAACTAAAACTGAAGGTGGCAAAGCAATGGGTCCTGATGGAATTCACCCCAGAATTCTAAAAGAATTATGGAGGAACTAGTGAAACCACTGGCTACTCTTTTAATAAATCATGGGAGGATGGTGTGGTACCCGAGGACTGGAGGAAGGATGTGATTCCCTTCACAAAAGTGGGACCAAGACAGAGGCAGGAAACTACAGACCTGTCAGTCTGACCTCTGTGGTAGGGAAGTGATGGAGTCACTTCTGAAGGAAAGAATAGTTGAGTACCTAGAGGCCAGTGGAGCACAGAACCCAAGGCAGCATGGGTTCACAGCGGAAGGTCGTGTCAGGCGAATCTAATGATTTCTTTGACTGGGTGACCAAAGTAATAGACCAGGGAGGGTCTGTGGACATAGCCTACCTAGACTTTAGCAAGGCATTTGACACAGTCCCACACAAAGATTAATAGTCAAATTAACCAGCCTGAGAGTGGGTCCCAGGGTGGTAGCCTGGAAAAACATTGACTGGACAACAGGACACAGAAGGTAATTGTAAATGGAGTCCACTCTGAAGAAAGAATAGTTGAGTACCTAGAGGCCAGTGGAGCACAGGACCCAAGGCAGCATGGGTTCACAGTTGGGTACCGCAGGGTTCAGTATTGGGTCCAGTCCTTTTTAACGTCTTCATCAGTGACATTGCAGAGGGACTGGAAGGAAAAGTATGCCTTTTTGCAGATGACACAACAATCTGCAACAGGGTTGATTCACAAGAAGGCGTGGAAAGGATGAAAAGGGACTTGGCAAGGTTGGAGGAATGGTCAGAAGTATGGCAGCTAGGATTCAATTCAAAGAAGTGCAAAATAATGCACCTGGGAAACAAGAACCCGGGGAAGAATACACAATGGGTGGGGAGGTAGTAACAACAACAACAAAGGAAAGGGACCTGGGGGTAATCATATCAGATGACCTTAAGGTTAGCAAGCAATGTGAAGGCAGTAGGGGGCTGGGGTATACTGGGATGTGAGAGAGAGGCATCAGCAGCAGAAAACAGGAAGTTGTTATCCCTCTGTACAGACAGTTGGTGAGACCCCATCTGGAGTACTGTGTCCAGTTCTGGAGACCCTATCTCCGCAAGGACATAGACAGGATAGAAGTAGTCCAGAGGAGTGCAACTAAAATGGTGCAGGGTCTGCAAGAGAAGCCATATGAGGAGAGACTAAAGGAGCTTAAAATGTATAGCCTTGAGAAAAGAAGGGAGAGGGGGGACATAATAGAAACTTTTATGTACCTCAGTGGAATCAACAAAGTCCAAGAAGGTAGCATCTTTCAGAAAAAGAGACGTGCAAGAACAAAGGGACACAATTTAAAGATAGAAGGAGGGCAGTTCAGGGGCAATGTGAGGAAGTATTATTTCACAGAGAGGGTAGTGGATGCATGGAACAGCCTTCCTGAGGAGGTTGTGGGGTCTGAAACTATGGGAGAATTCAAGAATGCATGGGACAGACATAAGGCAATTCTTGTGGGGGATAGGAAGAAATAGGCTGTTGGTTAACTAAGATCTGCAGCCTATCCTTTAGGTAGGAAAATGGGCAAACTAGATGGGCCAAGCTGTCCTTATCTGCCATCAGAGTCTATATGTTTCTATGTTTGATCCAGGACAATCTTTTCTAAGATTTTGGAGAGGGGAGCCAGTAGAGAAATTGACTTGAAATTGCCAATCTTGTTTTTTGAGCTGGATTTGTGGATGGGTTTAATGGTAGCAGTTTTCCATTTGTTGAGCAGGACACTGGTGCAGAGTGAATGATTCAGGATATTGGTTAGGGGCAATGCAATGTGTTCCCAAACAAGCCTTGGAATGCAGTAGCCAATGGCATCCGCCCAGAGGCTGGGTTTTGGCCTGTTACCATGAAGATTTGGAATTTTGGCCTGAAATTTTCTGGGTAGAAAGGAGCTGGCTTGCATACATGCCTTTTGATTGTTTGGTGAAAAAATATTAATCTGTTCCAAAGTTATTTAATTTTGAAATTTTTAATAACTGGCACTGAGCATGCTCAATAGGAAATTAAAAATATCTGCATGAAATAAAAAATAATAATTTTTTGTATGGGACCAATCCTTTCTTGTAAGGAGAAAATTATTATTTCATTTGCCACCATCTTCGTATGCCACCATCTTCTTATCTATTTCCCCATAAAAATCCAAATTTGAAAACCCACAAAAATGACACTCCTGACAGCGACCAACATATGTAGCTTGCTCATCAGGACCCCCTTACCTGGATTCAGCACTTAGCTGTTGCAGAAAAGCCCTTAACATTTTGTTTTTTTAAGATTATAAATTTTGTTTGTGACTCGTGATACAAAACAAGATTCTTGTTCCATATGAAGACTCACAAAAAAATATATTTTTTAGAATGGGGAAATCAATGTACTGTATTTCAATGGAGTTTTCAACTTTGGTGCATAACTTTGCCATTTTTGCATATTTTTTCACCAAATATTCAACATGGCCTTTTTTGAGACCCCACCTCATGAACACAGTTGGTGGTGTTATGCAAATCCAGCCAGCAATGTGATTTTGTGGTTGGTTAGTGAAATTACCTTTTAAGTGGGATTTCAGAATTTTCACCATCCTTGTTCATCAGATAGGGTCATAAGAAGGCTATGTTTATATTTTGGGGTCAAAATATGTAAAAAATGACAAAGTTATGCTCCTACATTGAAATTTTGCTACGCTTCCTTGTAAATTTGGCAATTTTAACTATTTTGACTCAAAATTTTCAACAAAAACATCTTTTTACACTACCTCATGAACGTGACAGCTGTCATTTTTCAAACCCTGGCCAAACTGTGTTTTTGCACCTGTGGCACACAATGGCATTGCAGTGGCGTGGAATCACATTTTGGGGGAATTTCCAAATTTTCATTATTGCATTCATGGTGTGGGGTAATAAGAAGGCAGTGCTGGCAATTTCAGCCTTGATTTACTACAAATGCTCGCCCTACACTTCTGCACCTGTATATATATATATATATATATATATATATATATATATATATGCATATGCATCTAAGGAGGATGGGGTGCAGGGCCCTCTGGGCCCTGCTCTCCCACAGACAAATGAGGATGCAATTATACTGTCTCAAAAAATAAGGACATTCTTTGCAAAACTTTTATTAATAAACTAGTTAGGGTTGAAACAACAAAAGTAGGGTAATGTGGGGTTAGGGTTTCCAACAATAACACCCCCTCCCTCACCAGACAGCAACAGGAAAAAAGATTACTGTTTAATCTCTCCTGTGTCTTCAGTAATCAGGCATGGGGTGTTCCTTGGGGTTGTCAGCCCTAACACTCACCACATTCTCATATACTCTACATATCTCAGCTTCTTTCATGGTCGAATTGGGTGATCATTAGGGCTGACAACCCCAAGGCACACCACATGCCTGATTAGCAAAGACACTGGAGAGGTGAAACAGTAATGGTTTTTCCTGTTGCTGTCTAGTGGGTAGGGGTTGGGTGTTATTATTGGAAACCCTAATGCCACATTTCCCTTCTTTTGTCACTTCAACCCTAAGTAGTGCATTAATGAAGTTTTTGCAAAGAGTATATATATATAATATACATAGATAGATGTTTATATATATATATATAGTGTGTGTGTGTCTATATATACAGTATATATATATATATATATATATATATATATGTTGCAAAATAAACTTCATGAATGCATAAGTTAGGGTTAAAGTGACAAAAAAAAGCAGAAATAACGTGGGACTTCCATCCCTAACACCACCACCCCACACACCAACAGTCATCGGGGGTGTGCCTTGGTGTCATAAGACCTAATGCTCATCCCATCTTATAAGTAAATAAGCTAAGACTGGTACATTATAGGAGAATGGGATGAAGGTTAGGGCTGATGACCCCAAGGCACATCCCCGATGACTGTTGTTGTGTGCATGGTTGGGGGTGGGATGTTAGGGTTGGAAACCCTAATGCCACATTTCCCTACATTTGTCACTTTAACCCTAACTTATGCATTAATGGAGTTTTTTGCAATCAATTTCCTTACTTTTTCAGATAATATAATCATATCATTATTTTCTTGTGGGAGCGCACCGCTTTTCGGGCCCTGCGCTCCCATCCCTCCATAGATGCATATATGTATATAGCTGTGGAAGCACAGGGCTGTTGGGACTGTACACTTCCATTTATAGGACAACAACAGTGACCAAATTGTTAGCATAGCCATCTTATTACCCCACCTCATGTACCTGGTACAGAAAATGTTTGCATCCCCACCAAAATGTAATTCTGTGCAAATGCAATGCCATTTCATGCCACAGGTGTGAAAACACATTGTAACCAGGAGCTGAAAAATGACAGCTATGACATACATGAGGTGGGGTAACATGAAGGCTATGTTGAAAATTTGGGGTCAAAATATTTAAAATTCCCAAAGTTACAATCATGTGTAGTGAAATTGCAATGAATGGTCATAAGTGTCCCATTTTAAATAATTTTGACTCTAAATTTTCAACATAGCCTTCTTATGGCCCCATCAAATGCACCCAGTACAGAAATTTTTCAAATCCCTGCCAAAACATAATTCTGTGCAACTGCAACGCCATTCTGCGCCACAGGTCTAGAAACACATTTTGGACAGGATTTGAAAAATTGCTGCTGTGACATGCATGAGGTGGGTAATAAAAAGGCTATGTTGAAAATATGGTGTGAAAATGCTGAACATTTCTAAAATTACGAGCATGCGTATCGACACTGCAACAAACGGTCATAACTGTGCTATTTTTCATGATTTTGACCCCAGATTTTCAAAAAAGCCTTCTTGTGACCCATCCTCATGAACAATATGACTGTCATTACACAAATTCTGCCAAAAAGGTGATATCACCAACCAACTGTGAAATCACCTTTTTGGCAACCGACATATTGTTCATGAGGTAGGGTCCCCAGAAGGCCATGTTAAAAATTTGGGGTCAAAATCTCAAGAAATGTCAAAGTTATGCATAAAAGTCGAAAGCCCCATTGAAATTCACTGAAGATCATTTACATTAATTTCTCATGTTGCAGTCGCTGGTTCCAGCAGCAAGACGTATCTTTAATCAGGAAGACAGATCTCGAACCTTGGACTTCTTCAGGTGAGTGAGGATGTGTGGGGTGTCAAGGGAGTGTGTGGAGGTGGGGTCACACTGGGATGTCGGGTGCGGGGTGTAGGTGTGATCAGCAATGGACTTTTTATAAGAAAAAATTTAAAAAGACATTGAGGGACAGTTTTCTTATTTTCAGCATACAGAGAGGGTGGGGGTATGCCACTAACCACTGACTACAATGACAAATGGGCATTGAAGGGTGGGGGTACCACTTGACACCAGGGATAAAGCTGGAAGGACAATGGACTGCCCCTAAAGACGAAAGGGGGCTCTTGGATATAAAAATAATGCTGAAAGTATATATATATTTTTAAAGAAATCTGCATCGGGGATTGGGGAAGGAGGGAGGGACACTAGACCACCAGGAAACATTTACAAGACTAAGAATATCAGGAATCGGTGAGGGAGGGCCACTAGACCACCAGGAAGATATAACATCATGGATGGGGGGTTACATATAATGATGGGGAGGGCATTGGGGGTCAGGAAGGGAGGGCCACTAGACCACCAAGTAATTCTGATCATGAAAAGTACTAGTATACTGTGCTGCAACCTGCATGTTCCGCAGGTGGCACTGTGCTGATAAAAAAAGTTGTGCCACAAATAGCGCCAAAAGGAACAGTGTTTTGTGAAACCTTGAGTCCTTTTGCCACAATTTGTGGACCCCTTCCCACTTCATGAAAATACTGACGCAATCTGAGGCAGTAAAAACTTCTCAGAGAAAATAAATATATTTCTGCCCATTTGGGAGGCAAACTGACCCCAGAATCAGATTCCTCAGGCCCCAATTGGGTAAACACAACTGTTGATGTTAACCATCTGTTTGTATTTTCTGAAATATTTAAATTTGTTTGCCTCACTAACTATTTATTTAAATTTTTATTTATTTCAGTTTTGAAATTACAACCTTTGAGCCAAGGTAACTCTTTTACAAAGGCTCCAAGTCAGTAGACATAAAACATTACAATACAGTCAATACAGAGTGAAGAAATCACTAAAAATAAGATGGCAGAATCTCAACATTACATTCCACATTTGCGACAAAACTTTAATAATTTTAGAATGGATTAATATTTTTTCACCAAGCCTTCAATAGGCACATCTGTGCCCAAGACTTGTATGCCCTGAAAATTTCAGAACACAACTCCACACAGTTTTTGAGAAACGGCGTGACAAAGAATTTACACAAAAATTGTAATCTTCCCATTTTTGGACACTCCATTGCTTCACACCTGCACATTTGACTGAAGTGAAACTTGCAACATCCAGAGATCTTTGGTCCACAATGGTGCATGCATAATTTCATGTGAATCAATGGAACAGCTGTGAAGTTATCAAAATGCAAAATTTTCTATTTAACATAGATGTGAATGTTGAACTCTAACTATACGGCACAACTACGTGTGTGTATATATATATATATATATATATATATATATATATATATATATATATATATATATATATATAGGGATATGACATGGCCTGACTGAAGATATCAAATTATATTCACGAGAGGCCTATTATATCATGATATCTCACGAGTGGTGAAGCCACGAGTGAGATATCTTGATGTCATTGGCCTCAAGTGAAGATAAATATGATATCTTCAGTCAGGCCATGTCATGTTCTGTTTATACAACATATGTGCTGGGTTGTCAAGACAACCACCTATATAAGCTTTAGACAACCCACCACATCCCCCACTTGACAATCCACCACATATCTTATTGATGAGGCAGGACTATCAGCCAACCTCGCCTCTTTCTCCAACAGCTCTGATACAGTTCTTTCAGGCTGATTTGGCATTTTTCCAGTAACTGCAGAGCAATGCTCCAGTGTTTTCATGAAGATTATATTATTTTCTATGGCTGTTTAATTGTTCTGTTTTCCAGTATAACCAAAAAAAGCTTATGGGAACAAGTTTATTTTTTACATGGCTTCAGATTTTATAGAAATCCCTGTAGATGTGACAGCCCTGTAGCTATTAATGGTAAATAATTTTTAAAATAAAACCTTAACTGGCTGATCCTGCCATTTCCTTGTGGTGTCAGCAAACAATTTAATTTCTGAGATTCTAAATTTGTAGAGTGACCGAGCACTTTCAGATCGGACAGAGATTCAAAAGAAGGCACTCTCACAGTGAAATGTTAGAAATACAGTGCCTTTTTGCTAATATTGTGGAGCTTTGCTACAATCCAGCTACTAATAGTAGAAAGAGAAGAGAGCACGAGGTGACAGCTTCAGAGATGTGAATGGGAATGAGTGTTGCTATAGTAACACTCACTCGCACTCGCGTTCATATCTCTGAAATTGCTGACTCACACTCTCTTTTGTTACTACTTTTGGCAGCTAGATTGTAACAAAGCTCTGCAATATTAGCAAAAAGGAACTGTATTTTTAGCATTTTACAGTGAAAGTGCTTTTTTTGAATCTCTGTCAGCACCGAAAGTGCTCGGTCACGCTACCAATTTAGGATGTGAGAAATGAAAACTGGTGACACCACAGGGGAAATGGCAGGATCAAGCAGATACTTTTTTTTAATTAATACTTGTTTGAAAATGATGGCACATAGGATATACGAGGTGTAAGAGTCGCGGTGTGGGGGGGCACAGGTTATGGAAAAGCAGCACAGGAGCACTTTCATTTTCAGAGAGGCCAGTAGGATTTATGAGATGATCTATAGGAGTTTAGAAGATAACACTGTGACTTAGAGGAGTGTTGAAGATATCATGATGACGTATAAGAACATGGAGATATCAGTGTTATCTCCACTGGCTGCTTAAGATATCACTTTTTATAACAGAATTTATCCCAGCACATGTGTTGTATAAATATATATATATACATATTATACTGGCCCGGTAGGGTCAGTATAGTTAGAGTTGCAAGGACACTTTTATGTTAAACCTCAAAGTTTGCACTTTAATAACTTTGCAACCATTTATCCGATTTGCCTGAAATTGTGCATGCACAACTGCCAACCATATATCTCTGGATCTAGAAAGCTTAGTTTCAGTTGGCTGTATGATTGCAGAATCATAGGGTGTTCAAAATGTGAAAAATCATCAACTTTTGTGCATTTTTCAATAAGCCATAACGGACTGAAGAATTCATTTGAGTGGCTTCAAATTAATTTGTCTACATGTGGCCTCTGTTGAACTGGTGCCTTTTGAAGACTTGGTGAAAAATATTGCTCCGCTCAAAAGTTATTCAATTTTTTTCATGTCCCATTATAGCCAATGGGAAAATTTATATGTGCATTGTGAAAACTTTCACGATCGCATTTTTGTTGTCGTGCTCCCTGAATTTGATTTTGAGTTGCTGCCATCTTGTTTTCAGTTAGCAAGAAATAAAAAAACATTGTAACTCAAAAAATAATGCCCTTTGGTAAACATCAGCAGTTGTGTTTACCTAATTGAGCCCTGAGGAATATGACCCTGGAACTAGTTTTTCACCAGCTGGTCTGGAAATACGTTTTTCAAACTTGTTGCACCATTTTGCCATTTTATGATTGTGGCAACATTTTTTGTTGCCGCAAAAACAATCGCGATAAAAAAAGTAACCTCACAACATTTTTCTGTGCATGATAGCATTTCCATTATAGAGATAGGAGTGCCACGAAAACATTAACGTGATTGTGATAACACTACACGAACACATTTTCTAATGTGTTGTTTTCTTTGTCATTTCATTGTGCTTTTGGTATGAGATTTTCAGGGTGGCAAGCCCTGATCCCACAGATATTCCTTTTGGTGGTTTGGTGCAAAATATTCAACTGGCCCATAGTTACAGTGTTCTGAAGTTGAGAAATTTTCCCATAGGATAACACTGTGGAGCCCATGACGCCTTTTGGCGCCCGTATATCGGAAAAGGTTTGAGATACAGATTTTTGGGTCACAAAAAGTCTTAGAGACTAAGTATGGAAGTAGGCTGGAAAGCCATACATACCATGAATTTTGAATTTTTTTCTACCTTGTACGGTTACTGAAATATTTGGAAATTAGTATTCCAATGGCTCATTTTCATGTCTGTAGGCCAGTACTAGGTCCTCAAAGTTAACACCACAGCACTTTTCAATGCCCATATCTCGGAAACAATGTGAGATACAGATTTCGTAGATGTATCTTGCGTGGAGGTCTCGCTGTCATGATTGCAACAGCACTGTAATTTTTTTCATAGCTGCTACAGTTGCTGATATATTGGCAAATTACTGTTACAAGGGTTCCTTGACCTATAGGGCTGCTGTATGGCTCTGTGGTTATGTGTAAGTGGGAGCACAGGGCCCAGAGGGCCCACACTCCCACAGACGCATATCATTATGCACAAATGGGAAGCTTGGCAGGAGCACGGGGCCCTTTCCCACCAACACATACCACTTACTATTTATATTACACTTTTTCAAAAAGTAAGGAAATTCTTTGTAAAAAACATTGTTAATGCACTGGTTAGGGTTGTTTCTACAGTGACAAAAGTGAGGAAATTCAATGTTAGGGTTTTCAACCCTAACTCTGAATTCTCCCTCCCCCCACACACACACACACCACACATGCAAGCAGGGGACGGTACAAGACAACACGACCAATCAGAAACAGACACCATAAGGTAACAGAAAGAACATACAACTTTGCAAACATACCACAAGAGGCATCCATCATCATGTTTCAGCAACTGTATCACTTCTGCTGCCATCCCAGTGTCTTGGAGGGGTACACCCACATGCTGTGCAAACATGTAAGATGGTCACTGCATGAACTGTATGCCTACATGCAGATATTACAAGAGTGCACATAACTCATGGTAGGACTAGATGGTGAGTTGAACCATGTTATTTCATCCCTCCATTGAGACAGAACAACACTGTGCATATGTCATGCTCTGACGCCAGGGTCCTATGCACTGCGCCCTGCCATCCTTGCATCAGTGTAGTACACCACTGTCTATGTGTCAGTATGTCCATATGTCACAGTGTGACATTATGGTTGTTCAAATACTGCAGTACCATCCCTCCATCAAGCTATAAGTACAACGCAATCTGTATGTCACAATGACAGTACAGGGTGGTTTCTATCCTGCATTCCCATTCCTCTTTTGACATACAACAACACAATACATAAGTCACACTACCTATATCTCACTATGGGAACAGTGCGACATATGGATAGTGTGACAGATGGAGTGTGTTGTGCTACTTCAGTACAAGTATGGTAGTGCACACTCCAAAGGACCCTGCCTTTTCAGTGTTACATATAGACAATGTGATATATGGGTAGCACTGCACTATGTTGATTTTGTACTGGGAGGGCAGGATCCCACAGTGACATGTGAATAGTGTGCTCTATGGATTGTGACATACTATGTGAATGTACAGATGAGAGTACATGGTGCAAAAGCTAGTGCACTCCCAGCCCCACATTGACAAAATAGAACAGTGTCAAAACGTTATGTTGAGAACAGTATTCCTCCATCTAAATACTACAACAGTCTGCATAGATGAGATTTGGAGTGTAGGGTTATTCACTGATCTGTCACATGGCTACACACAGATAGTAGAAGAGTGCACATACCTAACAGCAGCACTGCATGATACTTCACATCCTGTGGTTATGTACTGCTTTTCACCCTGCACTGCTATACCTCCTCAGATAGGCATATGTAAGTATCTGAGCAAATGCAGTACAGTGTAGCCCTATACTTCAATTCATTAAGTCATGAGTGAGTGCACCAAAACAATAAGAAACACTCATAACCATACTATACTAAATACATTTAATTTAAAATGTTCTGCAGTGCCTTCTTAACACCTCATCGCATCTTTGCACAGCATGTGGGTGTACCCCCACAAGACACTGGGATGGCAGCAGAAATGACACAGTTGCTGAAACATGATGATGGATGCCTCTTGTGGTATGTTTACAAAGTTTTATGTTATTTCTGTTAACTTATGGTGTTTGTTTCTGATTGGTTGTGTTTCCTTGTACCATCCCCTGCTTGTATGTGTGGTGTGTGCGTGTGGGGGGGGGGGCGGATTCTGAGTTAGGGTTGAAAACCCGAATGTTGAATTGCCTAACTGATGCATTAACAAAGTTTTTTTGCAAAGAATATATATATATATAGTGAGAGAGAGAGAGAGGGAGATAAATAAAAATAGGGGATACATGATGGGCAGAAGTGTGATATGGAAAATATTTTCACTCCTGCAGAGTGAGCTCTGGATACTCACAAGTGCCGAAGGCATGAATGAGAGTATCCAGAGGTCACGATGCGGAGTGAAAATATTTTCCATAGCACATGACTGCACATCATGTGTCCGATTTATACAATGGGGTTTCCAGAACTTTTTTTTTTTCCACTTTATCTTGTGGAATAAACAAAGAAGACATAGGACAAAAAAAGAAACTTCTGCTAAAACAAGCTGAAACATTAGCTTGCCATTTGGGATGAAGCAGGCTGTATTCATTGGTAGTTGAGGTATTCATGGACGTGAAAGGCTTTGCTCTGTTTTGGTTTCTTGTCAGTATGAAACTGGCTGCTGTTAGCTTGCTTTGGTTCTCTGCAGGAACACAATGTGCATTTCTAGGGCTAGCAGGTGAGTTGCAGGTGAAACTGATATACTGATTAGTTTCCTAGGCTACTGAGGGTTTGGTGGAGTTCCTTCCTGATTGCTGTGTTAGGGAAACCTGTCTAGAGTGCTGATATCTACTTCAGCAGAGTCCAGCTGAGTTTTCTGATTGGTCAGGATGTAATTAAGAGATCAGGATAGTGATTGTTTTAGGCAGGGTTTCAGCCTGACATCAGCACAGTGATAATATCAGCCTGTGAGGTAAGCACAGTGGCCCAGATATTCAAAAGAGCTGAGCCATGCGCAATAGGGTTGCGCCTGCACAAGTCCAAAATGCGCCATTCTGCGATATTAAGCAGGAGGCAGTTGGGCCCCCCAAATCATGCTGAGCAACAGTGCAATGTTAATGAAGGCATGCGCAACCGAAGGGGGAGGAACCATGCATAAACTGCACAGCCCGATATTCAGCCGGGCCGTGCAGAGTTATGCAGGTGCAACCTAACTCGCCTGCACAACTTTAAGCCAAAAAAGGATCAAGTCGAGGCCACTTTGGGTGAGCTGCCGCATTGAGGCGCAACACAGCAGCTGCCACCTGTGGGTGGCCCTCCACCTGTTCCCGGTGCCCCCATGCCCGATCATAGGCATAATGTAATTCCCCCCAGCAGCCTGATCGCGGGCAGCACAGTAATCTCCCGAATAGCCTGATCGCGGGCATAATTAGATGGTCCCCCACCCCCGAATAGCCGATCACGGGCATAATTAGATGGTCCCCACCCTCGAACAGCCCGATCGCAGGCATACTATAAATGGTCCCCCCCCCCGACTAGCCTGATCGCAGGTGGCATCCTCAACCCCCATGTCCAGAATCCCTGGTGATCTAGTGGCCCCCACCCTCCACCCACGGAGCTCCACCACCCCATCCCCCCATCAGCCAGCAGGTGGCAGCACCCCACCGCCTGCCGCCCCACCGCCTGCCGACTGACGGCTCGGTAGGGCTGCACGCCCATTGGTTCAGAGCATGAGCCAATGGCCGTGCAGCCCATACCATACAAGGAAGTCCAGATATGTGAATGAATGAATTCATTAATGTCATTCCATTTTCTCTTACCCACTTCTCTATTTGTTTTAGATCCTTCTCCATATGTTTATTTTTTCCTTTGAACCCACTTGTCCTCCCAATTTTACATCATCCACAAATTTCACCATTTGATTCTGGATACCATAATGTATATCACTTATGTATAATGAAAACAATACAGGACCTAGCACCGATCCCTGTGGAACTCCACTGGTAACCTCCTCTAGGCCTGACATTACACCTCTTATCCTTACTGCCTGTTTTCTATCTCTCAGCCAGTGCTGTACCCATCTAGTTATCCTACCATCCACTCTCATTTGTATCATTTTTTTTAATGAGTTGATTATGTAGTACTTTATTGCAAACTTTCTGAAAATCGAGGAAGAAAATATCCACCGGCTTATTTTTTAATGTTGTTTTATTGATATATTCATAGAATATGAGTTGGTTTGATAGACATGATCTATTTTTTTTAAACCTGTGTTGCTTCTCATCATTCACTTTTAACTCCGTTAAATCTTCCTCTAACTTATCTCTCAATATCCCCTCTGTTACTTTACACAGAATTGCTGTTAGGCTTGCTGGTCTATAATTTGTCATAGAGGTATTTGTTCCCTTTTTATGTTGCTTGCACTCATGTGCAAGAAACATAGTGCCATCATCTGAGTTTTCGGAGGTGAGGCACCCGTCTTCCAATTCAGTCAGTGTGTTTGCAGGCACGGCCCCATTTCCCCAATCACTGCTGCAGCTGTCTATGACAGCAGTTGAAAATGCAGTGGTCATACAGTTGAAAGGGAGAGCTCCACTTCAGTGAGCAGAGCTCCCCCCTCCACACACATGCACGCATGCACGCACGCTGTGTGCTCATGCGCCTTCCACCTCCCCCCATGCATACACTGTACTGGCCGATGGGGGTACCCAATCCCTAGTCGGCTCCATGCCCACCCAAAGCTTCCAGGTGCCATGCTGGGAGCCCACCCCAGCATGGCAAAATTTGTTATGGCCGACAGGGGTGCCCAATCCCCCATCGGCTCCATGCCCCCCAAAGCTTCCAGGTGCCATGTTGGGAGCCCACCCCAGTGTGGCAAAATTTGTTATAGCCGATGGCGGGGGGCCCAATCCTCCGTCGGCTCCACACCCCTCCCAAAGCATCCAGGTGCCACAGGAGCCCACCCCAGCGTGGCAAACGTCCCTCGTCATCTTATTTAAAAAACCTGTAAATACAAAACTGTCCCTCAGTGCTTCTCCCTGCCCCTCCCACAACCCACACCCACCCACCCACTGTGCACCCTGCCTCCCCACACCCCCTCTCTCTATTACCACTTCCAGACCGGGCGCTGATTACCTTCGTGGACTGAACGCCTGCGCTTTTCAAAGCCGACCGCAAACTAAGCAAATGCTGGTAAGCTGTATAATGGGATAGATAAGGTTTTTTAAACTTTGCTACATATCTCAGGCATTTTTTGGAATTTTGGCACCAAATTTTCAACATGGGCTTTTTGGGATCCCTCCTCATGAATTATGTCACTGTCACTGCGTTAATCAGGCCCGAAGGGTGATTTCTCGGTCACTGGGCGAAATCACCTTTCAGGACTGATTAATGAAAAGACAGTGCCAGTGTTCTGGGTGGGCTCTCAAAGCCTATGTTAATTTAGTGTAGTAAAATAGTGTTTCTGATGCGTTGAGCGGTTCTCACGCTTGCGCTTCGTAAGTTCTAATGTTTAATATCTGCACTCCAGATTTTCAACATTGCCATTTTACCACACCTCCTTATGAGCAGTAGAGCTGTCATTTTTCACATCGTGCCTAAAATGTGTTTCCACGTATGGCGCACAATGGCACAGTTGCTGTGAGAAATCAATGTATGGGACACATTAAGAAAATCACAGTGACACTGTTCATAAGCAGATGTCTTAAAATGGCTATGTTGAAAATTTGGTGAAAAAATTCCTAAAAATGACTGTTTTACGAGCATGTGTTGCGCAGTTCCTACGCACGCTCGTAAGTTCACTAATTTTTAATATTTTCACTCCAAATTTTCAGTATTGTCATTTTACTACACCTCCTTATGAGTAGTACAGCTGTCATTTTTCACGTGTCACCCAAAATGTGTTTGCATGCATGTAGCGCACAATGGCGCAATCGGTGTGCACAATCAACGTTTGGGACAGATTAAGAAAATCACAGTGACACTGTTCATGAGCAGAGGTCTTAAAATGGCTATGTTGAAAACTGGGTGAAAAAATTCCCAGGAATGACTGTTTTATGAGCATTTGTTGCACTGATCCTACGCAGGCTCGTAAGTTCGTGAATTTTCAATATTTTCACTCCGGATTTTCAACATTGCCATTTTACCACACCTCCTTATAAGCAGTATAGCTGTCATTTTTCACATCTTGCCCAAAACATGTTTCTGCCCATGTAGTGCATAATGGCACAGTCGGTGTGCGAAATCATTGTATGGGACACATTAAGAAAATCACAGTGACACTGTTCATGAGCAGAGGTCTTAAAATGGCTTGTTTGAAAATTTGTTGAAAAAATTCCTAAAAATGACTGTTTTACGAGCGTGCACTGTGCAGTTCCTACGCACACTCGTAAGTTCACAAATTTTCAATGTTTGCACTCCAGATTTTCAACATTGCCATTTTACCACACCTCCTTATGAGCAGTACAGCTGTCATTTTTCACATGCCACCCAAAATGTGTTTCCGTGCATGTAGCGCACAATGGCACATTCTGTGTGCGTAGTCAATGTTTGGAACAGATTAAGAAAATCACAGTGACACTGTTCATGAGCAGAGGTCTTAAAATGGCTATGTTGAAAATTTGGTGAAAAAATTCTCTTCAGACATTCTGCAATGTTACTAATGAAGACACTGAACAGGACTGGCCCCAGGACCGATCCCTGCAGCACCCCCCTCTCCCTAGACTGCACACCATTTACCACCACTCTCTACCTCCTGTCTGTTAGCCAGTTTCTAACCCAGTTTACCACCCTTTCCCCCATGCCCAGCCTACCCAGCTAGTTTATCAGCCTCCTATATGGGATGGTGTCAAAGGCTTTGCTGAAATCAAGGTAAGCATTGTCCACTGCCCACCCTGATTCACTTCCTTTGTCACCCAGTCAAAGAAATCAACCAGATTTGTCTGACATGATGTCCCCACTGTGAATCCATGTTGTCTATGGTTCTGGGCTCCGATGGCTTCTAGATGCCCTACTATCCTTTCTTTAAGCAATGTCTCCATGATCTTCCCCACTATTGAGGTGAGGCTGAACGGGCCTATTGTTCCCTGCCTCCTCCCTGCTGCCGGACTTGTGTAGAGGGACCACATGTGTCCTCCTCCAATTCACTCGTGTTGAATGACTCAGTGAACATGGCTGCCAGAGGTACTGCTATCTCCCTTCGCAGTTCTCTTAATATCCTTGGATGTATGCCATCTGGTTCCATCGCTTTGTCCACCTTCAATTTAGTGAGCTCCTGGAGGACTCTTTTGCCTTTGAATAGACTATTGTCCACCTCTTCACCCCCTTGGCAACTGCTGTACTGCTGTGCCCCTTGCCCCTCCCACTCTTCTGTGAATACTGAACAGAAAGACACAGTGGATGTCTTGGGAGGAAGGCATGGAACTATCACTTCCAAATACCTAAACAGCACATACAAGCAAGCAACATTCGGCATTGACAAATGCTTGTTTTTATAGATCGGTATCACAGTAGTTATTTTCCAATCATCTGGTATCTCTCCAGTATTTATTGACCTATTTATTATATTTGCTACTGAAGGTGCTATCTGTATAGAAATTTCTTTTAATAGTCTTGGGTGTAATAAATCTGGTCCTGCCGATTTAAACGGTTTTAGCTCACTTATAATGTTATAGATTTCTTCTGCTGTTACTTCTATCCTTAGTTCTTTATTCATTATATTATTAATTTCTATATCTTCCCTTACTTTTTTTCATAAACTGGACAGAAATATCCATTAAGATGTTTTACAATTTTCTTTACTTCAGCAACTTCACTCCCTTCTATATGCAAAGTTCCAATTTGTTCTGATATTTACTTATTATTATTTATATAATAATAAAGTCCCTTTCCATTATCATTCCTATATAATAAATTTATTTCTAATCTTTTCTTTTCTTCCTTTATTTTAGATTTTAACTTTTCAGTATTTCTTTATATTACTTAATGGCATCTTCTGTTCCCAATTGTTTCATAATGTCATAAGCCTTCTTCTTTTTTTTTTTTTGCATAATTTTATGATTGCCTTTGTACACCACATGTTTTTTTTTCCCCTTTTTAGTGTATAATTTTTATTTTGGTAGGGAATACATATTCAATTCCCTTAGTGGAATACATATTCAATTCCCTTAGTCTTTCCTCATAGGTCTTCCCATACAGTCTCCACAACATCTTAGTAGCCCTCCTCTGTACTGCCTCTACCCCCTGTCTATGTCCTTTCTCAGGTGGGGATTCCAGGACTGGATGTAGTATCTGAGGTGTGGCCTCACCAGTGCCCTATACAGGTGCAAAGTGATCTCCCTTCTTCTACTGGTAATACCCCTCCTTATGCATCCCAGAATTTGGCTAGCCTTTCCAACTGACTTGTCACACTGTCTAGCCTCTTTGAGATCATCTGAGAAGATAGCTCCCAGATCTTTTTCTTGCTTCATGACTGTCATTTCCTCCCCTCCCAGTTAAAATGTTGCCCCTGGGTTCTTGTGCCCTATGTGCATGATCTTGCACTTTTTTGCATTGAATCCCATTTTACATACTCCAGGCCATTACTCCAGTTTCTTAAGGTCCTTCTCATCCTTTTAACACCCCGCCCAGCGTGTCTACACTATTGCATATCTTCATGTCGTCCATGAATTAGCATACCTTTCCACTCAGTCCCTCCACAATATTCCCAGTAAAGGAATTGAACAGAACTGGCCTCAGCACTGACACCTCTCCCTTTCCAGAGTGTTCCCTGTTTACCAGCACCTTTTGGCTCCTGCCAGTAGGCCAGTTCTCCACCCATTTTACTATTTTAGGATCCACCCCTAGGCTGCACAGTTTGTTTATAAGTCTTCTATGAGGAATGGTGTTGAAGGCCTTTCTGAAGTCCAGATAAGCCATGTCCACCATCCCATCATAGCCTACCACCTTAGTCACCCAATGGAAAAACTCTATTAGATTTGTTTGGCAGGACCTCACTCTAGTGAATTCATGTTTTCTCAGGTCCAGCAGGCCACTAGTATTAATGTATTCAAGTATCCTTTCCTTCAGCAGTGTGTCCATTACCTTGCCTACTACTGAAATCAGGCTGAACAGCCTGTAATTTCCAACCTGTTCCCTATCGCCACCTTTGTGGAGTGGGACCACATCTGCTCTCTTCTAGTCACCTGGTACCTCCCCTGTCTCCAGCGATAAGTTGAACAGTGCCGTGAGGGGTCCAGCCAAATCCTCCCAGAGCTCCTTCAACACCCTGTGGTGCACTGCATCCAGAACCATCCCCTTGCCATCCTTATTTTCTCAAGCTCATTCAGGACTCTTTCCTCCATAAAGGGGCTGCTGTCCACTTCCCTACCCTTTGTGCCCTTGTCAGGCTTCTCTGGCCCTGTCCCCATCCCCTCCTTCATAAATACAGAGCAGAAGTACTTGTTTAGTGTGTCCACTTTTTGATGGTCCTCTTCTACGTGTACCCCCCCTCCCCTTTCAGTCTAATTATTCCTCCTTTTGTTTTCCTTCTTTCACTAATGTACCTGTAGAATGTTTTGTCATTCTTCTTAATTATCTTGGCTACGGCCTCTTCTGTTAATGCCTTTGCCCTTCTAACTGCTCTCCCTGCCTCCCTTTGTCTTTCTCAATAACATTCCCTATCTTCCTCCCTGTGAGAGCTTTAGTATTTTATGAAAGCTAGTTTTTTGGCCCTTACCACTTCTGCTACTTTCCTAGTGAACCATATCAACTTCCTCCTCCTCCTCCTGTTCTTGCTGACCTGCCTGACACATAGCTTGGTAGCTCTATCGATTCTCTGTCTTATGCAGCCCACTGTTCCTCCACCCCCTTTTGTTCCCCCCTCTTTGCCAGGGAGCAACTCAGGCATTTCCTAATTTTTATGATGTCAGCCCTCCTGAAGTCCAGGACCCTTGTTTTTGTGTGGCTTGTCTTCGGTCCAGTTCTTAAATTAAACTTCACTGACCAATGGTCCCTGGTCCCCAGGTGGTCTGACACCTCCACGTTATCGACATTGTTTCCATTTGTTAGTATAAGGTCCAGCAGCATACCCTCCCTAGTGGGTTCCATTACAAGTTGCCTGAGGCATGCCCCCTGCAGCAAGTCCAGGATGTCCCTGCTCCTTGAGGTTGCCGGTGCTGGGTGGCTCTACTCCACATCCAGAAGGTTGAAGTCCCCCACCAGCAATGGTTTCCCCTTACTAGCCATCTTTTGTATTTCTTGCAACAGTTCCTTGTCCTCCCCTTCTTCCTGAGCTGGAGATCTGTATACCTGCATATAAAGGACCCTTTTCTTTAGAAACATAGACTTTGATTGCAGCTAAGGACCGCTTGGCCCATGCAGTCTGCCCATCTCCCTTCACTTTTGGATAAGCTGCAGATCCTAGTTAACCAACAGCCTACTTCCTCCTACCCCCCCACTAGAATTGCCTTATGTCTGTCCCACGCATTCTTAAAATTCCCCCACAGTTTTTGACCCAATGACCTCCTCAGGAAGGCCATTCCATGCATCAACCACCCTCTCTGTGAAAAAATACTTCCTCACATTGCCCCTGAGCCATCCCCCTTCTGTCTTCAAACTGTGTCCCCTTGTTCTTCCACATTTCTTTTTCTGAAAGATGCTACCCTCTTGGACTTTGTTGATTCCCTTGAGGTACTTGAAAGTTTCTGTCATGTCGCCCCTCTCCCTCCTTTCCTCAAAGATATATATATTAAGCATCTTTAGTTTCTCTTCATATGGTTTCTGGTGCAGACCCAGCACCATTTTAGTTGCCCTCCTCTGGACTGCCTCCATCTTGTCTATTTCCTTGTGGAGATGGGGTCTCCAAAACTGCACACAGTACTCCAGATGAGGTCTCACCAACTGTCTGTACAGAGGGATGGCAACTTCCTGTTTTCTACTGGTGATGCCTCTCCCTATGCATCCCAGGATCCCCCCAGCCCTCCTTACTGCCTACAAACTTTTTTCCAATGCAACCCAAAGCTCCCCCACTCCCCCCAACCCCATGGTATTTTGGTAGCCTTTATGTATTCTTTCACATGAAGAGCTACTCCTCCCCCTTCTCCCTTCCCTTCCCTTTCTAAACAGAGTAAAATCAGGAATGACCAAGTCCCCACCCTGGTGCTCCTTGTACCAGGTTTCAGTGATGGCTACCAGATCTATGTCCCCCTTGGCTATGGAAGCCTCTAAGTCATTAATATTCGGAGCTTACTGCCCAAGCTTGATGAACTCGAAGTCTGGATACTTATGCATAAACCAGACATCTTAGCCCTCAGTGAAACCTGGCTATCTCCTAAGGTGCCTGACAATGTAGTAGCAATCTCTGGCTATGTCCTTTTCAGACATGACCATGTTGACAAGCGAGGGGGTGGCTGTACCATTTATTTAACTGAAACCACTACGGGCCGTGTCCTCCCAAAAGCAACACCTGCCAAAAAATCCCAAATGCTTGCAGTCAGAATTATATATCATACCCTTTATAGTACTCTGCAGTCAGAACCATTGGGTATTCCTTGTCCACCCTATAGGTTGATGCACGATCCAATCAAAATCAAGCTGGCTGTGGACAGCCCCCTTGCCCCATTTGAGAATCTCCAGTTTACTTCTTGCACCCAGAGAGGTTGGTCATGATTCAGTTCTGCTTCCAACTATCAACTTATTTACAAGGTACACACTTTCTTTGAAATAATTATAACTTTACAAGCCTGGTAGCCAACAGGATTTAATTCCTGTTTAAATATTTAGCTTTGAAGAAATGCTGACTATTTGCATCTATTTACTAGCTTCATGAAGCTGAGGGATTAGGAATAAAAAAAAAGTTATTTTTATTTCTGAATATATTGCCATAGGCACAATGCCTCCTAGGGTAGGACACCCTCCTGTAGCGTGTCCTATCTGCACTGCCACCTTTGCTGTATAACTCTGATTCTAAATAAGCAGAACCCCCCACTACAGTGCTCCCAGGCAGCAACTTATTCCCACTGTTTTGAGGTCCCTCACGGAGTGCCCTTTAAATGGTAGCCACACAAGAACAAGTGGCTAGGCATACTATTGGTGAGGTCCCTCCTGGAGCGCCCTCCCCAGCCAGCCCAAGTATACCCCACCGCAGTCTGCTGCACCCCTGCTCACTCGCGTGGACTTAAGACTCCACTTAGCGTCCTCAGTCCCACACACAACATCAAGCAGCAAAGGGGAGTGATTATGAAATAAAAAACAGAAGTACCTGCTAAACTTGCTCCCTGCCACCTGTATTCTCTACAGATGCAACTGAATTCAGCTCCAGCGAGAGTCCTGAGCCCTCCTCACATGGGCGCTCCATTTTCTTTTGCCAGCGCTGCAGTCCTTTGTCTTGGTGGACAATAAAATAACAAGTTCTCCACCCACCAAGACTGATGGAAACCATGCTATCCCCCATATTCCTTTCAGCCAGTCCATAAGGCCATGTGCTCCCGCTAGACTAGGGAACCACGTTGCAAGGCATGCAGCATTTGCAAGTCTTGCGGAAGCTCTCGCAACAGCGCAGCAGCCATCTTGGCTCGGGCTCCCACTATGGGAATAGAACTGTCCCAGATCTCACTCATGTGAGATTTTATGGTGGCCATCTTGCCCGGGACTGCAGCAACCACACCATAGGGACAAGAGGTGCCTCTTAAAGGAGAAATGCACATTTAAAGTGGGGGTACACTTTTTTATTCAACAGATGGGAAACAATTACTTACTAAACTGGGCAATCTGATTGGTATTTTATGTGACAATTTGTAATGCAGAGCCCATACCTGATGCAATTCTTTTTGTCCCAAACCAAAAGATTCAAGGGTAAATCAGGCATCATGAGGAAACACAGGGAATGTGGAATGATCTTCCCAGAAGCTAACAAAGGGAACATGGCTTGTGCAGTGTGCACACTAATGGCCAATGGGGTCTCAGGGGAGATGGACAAGGGGAGGTCAGACTCAGAGACTCCCTGTCCACCACCAACTGCCATAATAGCACTAGATGCCAGCCAGGCACAGCTATTGTTCCAGCTTCTGGAATCATTTAAGGCAGGCAATCCCACACCAGCTCCTGATAAACTGAATGGCTGGGGGAAGACACCATCCGGAAACAGCATACCACATCAGGGACCCTGGTGGACCCAGATGAGACCCCCATAGACAAATCAAACAGGATGAGCCCAGCCTCAACATTTTCAGACAACATTGACAAGCTCATAAAATGGTCAGATTGGCCCTCAGAATAGCGGAACAGCCGAAACAGCCATCCTCATCAGGGGATCCCCTTCTGTCAATGGGGGAGCTGGAACAGAAACCCACTTCTCAACATACAAGTCCATTGAGACTATCCTCAACAAAGAGTATGATATGCCAGAATCCACCAAAAGACCTGAAAGGAGTATGGTGGGTGACTGATACCCCCATCCCAAATGTGGAGCAAACACTAGGGAAAAGCACCTAAGGTGGACCAGCTGGTATATGAACTCTCCAAGCATACCACCATTCCCATAGAGAGCACAGCAGTACTTAAGGATCCCATGGGCAAGAAAATTGAGGAAAACCTCAGAAAATTTCATGAGGTCTCAGGCATACTGTGCTCAGCTGATACAGTGGTCTGGTTCCCAAGCAGAGCCCCTCATAGATGGGTGGATATCCTGAACGAGAATGTCCCAGAGGACACTCCACAGGAGGATGCAGCCAAATTTGCAATTCAGCAGTAAAATACATAATGGATGTGCCCTCTGACATCCTGAGACTCAGAACCAGGATGGCTGTCCTAGCAAACAGGACTAGGAGGTCATTATGGTTCAAGTTGTGGCAGACGGACAATGAATCCAAAAGCACCTTGATGAAGTTGCCATTCAAGGAAGGCATCTTATTTGGTGAGGGTTTAACCCCATACCTCAAAAACATAGGGAGCAAATAATCACAAGAGGTCAAAGATATCTACCTACCCTAGAACAGGTCCTTTCGTCCTAAAGGGAAAACATTAAACCCAGAAACTGGACCCACAACTCCCAAGGATCCAGACAATGGAACCAAAGAACAATATCCCATCACAAGTCTTATGACAATAAAATAAAGAACAACATGAGCAGACAGTTCAACAAAAAAACAAGGGAAAAAGCAATGAAGGCATGTGGGCCCAAGCAAACCCACTAATAGTAGGGAGATTGCAAGACAATGGGCCCAAACAACAACAGACAGGTGGCTGATGGAAGTGGTGACAAAGGTATATGCCTTCGAGTTGAACAACAAACCTATTCAGCACAGACCGCTGCTTTCCCCAATGCCAAAGTGCTCAGAGAAGGCACAAGCAATACGATTAGTGGTACTGGACCTACTACAAAATGGGGCTATGTAGCTCATCCCTTCTGAAGAGAGAGACACAGGTGTTTACTCCTTATACCTTGTAGTCTCAAAGAAAATGGGGGAATGCATACAGTTCTGGATCTAAAGTACCTAAACAAGTTTGTAGTCTACAAGAAGCTCAAGATGGAGACGTCACATTCAACATTACTAGCCATCCAGCCAGGAGACTATCTGACATCGATAAATTTGAAGAATGCCTATCTGCACATAACAATTCCGGAAGTCACACTACAAGTATCTGTGATTCGATATACAGGGGAACCACTATCAGTATACCTGCCTGCCATTCGGTCTGGCCTTAGCCTCATGAGTATTCACCAAAACACTAGTCGTGCTGGCTGCACACCTACTGAAACAAGGAGTGCACATCATACCCTACCTGGATGACTTGTTGTTATAGTCAAGAACAAGGGAAAAAGCTTGGTTCAACACCAACATAGCTGTACAATACCTGCAAGATCACGGATGGGTAATCAACAGGGTGAAGAACCAGTTAATACTATCACAGTCCCCTGCTCCTTTGGGTGCAATTATAAACACCAGGATCAACAGTGTGATCCCGACAGAGGAAAAAGTGCACAACAGTTCCACTCTGGTTAAAGAGATCATCCGCAGGACCAACGGGGGCAGTCTAGGACTACCTCCAGATGCTAGGAGTCATGGCAGCCCTAATAGACATGGTACCATGGACCAGACTGCACATAAGATTGCAACAGAGGTACCTCATTGAGACATGGGAGCAGATCACTCAAAATTTCAGATTTCAAATAACACCACCCTCAAGGATACTCGCCAACCTGCGGTGGTGGACTTTAAGAAAGAACGTTCGATGCGGTCACCCCCAGCACAACCCTCCATAGTGGTCTTCACCACGGATGTGAGTCTGAAAAGTTGGGGAGCAACTTACCTGAACCATGTCACTCAAGGACTATGATCACAGAGTGAGTCAACACTTCCCACAAATGTTCTGGAGATGAGAGCAGTACATCTAGCACTGACATTCTTCAAACCCCCTCATTGCGAACAGCACAATTTTAGTGAGATGCGACAATCAAGTGACTGTAGCATACTTAAACAAGAAAGGGGGCATGCAAAGCAAGTCCATGATTGCAGAATCACTCAGACTACTGCATTGGGCAGAACGAAACTTGCTGTCCATTACGGCAATTTACTTGGTGGTCTCATCAAACACAGAGGCAGACAGACTGAGCAGAGTAACCATAAATCAGTCAGAATGGAAGCCCAACGAGAAAATCTTTCAAAGAATTCAAAAGAAATGGTACCACTGCAAGTAGACCTCATGGCCTCCCAACAAAATGCACAACTACCGAGTTTTCACTCCAGATTCTCATACTACATGGCACAGGAAGTGGACACACTCTCACAAGGTCCTACACAGGACACAAGCCACAGGAGCAACAGCAGTACTAATAACACCGGACTGACCCAGGAGACCATGGTACTCGTTAAGTCACACGATGACTGTGGGCTCACCAATGCCATTACCTTGCTGGCCAGACCTCTGGATCCAAGGCCCAATCCAGCACCCAAACCCAGCAACTCTGAAACTGGTGGCTGGGTCGCTGAAAGGAACAGGCTATTAAGCCTGGGCTACCACACCCGGTTAGCGGACTGCGTACTGTAGTCCAGAAGACAATCTACCAACAAAACATATCAAAGACAATGGTATATTTTTCATAAATTGTACATGGAAAAAGGAACATCCCCCTCTGTTGTGGGACAAACACAAATCCTAAACTATCTCAGTTATGGAGCAAACAAGGGGCTCAGCCCAGCATCACTCAGAATACAGACTTCTGTCATCTCCTCCATAAGGGGACCACTACCAGGAGTAGGCTCCATTGGTTCTCACCCTGATGTAGTCAGACTACAGCATCTCCCAGAGTGAGACCAACATGTGCACTTTGGCAGCTAAATTTAGTCTTACAGGCACTCCAAGGTCACACCTTCCAGCAGGAGTCACTACACTGGTGTGCTCTATAAACTGTTATCCTTGTAGTAATCTGCTCAGCTAGAAGGATAGGAGAGTTACAAACACTATCGTGCAGAGAACCTTTTCCTCACATTCCACAATGATAGGGTCACACTTAGATCAGTCCCTTCATTTCTTCCAGAGGTAGCCACTCTGTATCACATGTTCCAGGAAGTACAACTACCCTTCTTAAGGATACACCAGGGCCACGACACAAGGGCACATCACCCCCTGGATGTCAGTCACCAGCTAAAAAAGGCACCTCAGTATGACTGACAGCTCACGTAGAACACAGACTGTTCATCCCAACCACAGGAATGAGGGCAGGGAAGGCAACCTCCAAAGACACTATTGCTAAATGGATAAAACAGACCATAACTAAAGCTTACAGAGAATTTGGTCAGGAACCACCAGAAGGATTAAAGGGGAATAGAACAGTGCCCATGATCATGTTATGCCTTAATATTGCCAGTTATCACAGCATTAAGAATGGTACCACCACAAAAATGTTCTAAATACGTTTTTTTAAGTTATATTGATTGTCTCCATGTTTGCCTCCATGTTTTAACTCATTGCCTCCACAGGCTCACTCTGAGATTACACCACTTGTCTCCTGAATCTCCTGTATACTTTAAACAGTGAATCCTGGGCCTTTCTAAGCAAATTCAAGCCATAGTCAGTATGTCACAAACAAATGCTAATAGCTCAATAACTGTACATGCTAGACACAAAGTATGAGTGGCAGAGTTATTCAGCACAAAATTGCCTTTCCAATGGTGGCATGCATGTAATAATAAGTAATTTTGTATTTTTTCTATGCTGGTCGAAAGAGCAAACTAAATATTTTTTTCACTAAAAAAGGGCAACATAAGCCATTTTTTGTTGGAAAATATGTAATATATCAACACCAAATTAAGCATACAGACATTAGATGGTGTTTTGATACTATGTTTGCTAAAAAAAAGATATCTTTTTACCATAAAATTTAATTTTTCCCCATTTTAGTCAAGGTGCTTTGATGAGATTTGAGGGCTAAATCTCAACCACACACACCATATCATAAACAAATGCGTATAACTCCAAAAGTGTACATGATACACACAAAGTATCAGCATGAAAGTTGATGAGCACAAAAATGCCTTTCCAATGGTGCTATGCAACCAGTTGTAATCAATACGGTTGTTATTTCTTACCTGCTGAAGTGCCAAAAAAGTGAATTTTATTCAAGCTGCTTAGGTGAATCTTGATGGAAAACATGCCAGCCATACACACCATACCATAAACAAATGCAAATAACTCCTAAAGTATACATGATATACACAAAATATCAGTGACAAAGTTGTGCAGCATAAAATTATCTTTCCAATGGTGCTATGCAGTCAAATATATACTATATTCTGTTACAATATATATATTAAAATATACAAGTGACTTCTCCAGACATTGCAAGGGCACACTGGAAGTTAGTAGTGGACTTTTGCAGACGTCCTCAGGACACGCCAGTGTTTTTTTACTGACGACTACAGGCGTCTGCTAGGACACAATGAGTTAAGGTGTTGCAGCTCACCAGACTGGAAGTGACTCAACGGGCGGGCTCCTGTGTTTACCACTAGTGCCTGAGACTGATACTTCTGAGTTTACCATACATTGTTCCCTGGATTACATTCAGCACAAAAGAACTGCTCATTTTTAGAAAAGTAAGCCTGAAAAGAAATTCTTTAAGTTTTGCCTCTGCAGTACAGATGTAAACTGGACTTGTGTGCTTTTATTTGTGGTTTGGTTCAGCGCTACGTTTGTCGGGTGCGTTGTGTAATGGTGTGGCATAACGTTATTTCTGCCTGTCGTTTCTTTGTTGGGTGATGATAAGCCTGTTGTTTCTTGTTGTATGAGGATGCGCCCCACACATGTTATTTGTTTAAACAAGAAGTACCACCATGAGAAATATGTTTGTCATGATGGTTTTTTGTTGCACTACTCCCCCCCAACCTTGTTGCTTACATGCTTGTGGGATGTCATGCAGGGTATAATTTCATCCTGCTATTGTTTTCTGTAATATTGATGATTGTACAGTCTTATGGCAATCTTAAAAATGTATTTTTCACAGAATGTGCACATCCATATGGTACAAGTTTGCATTTCCGTGTTCTTATATCTTTATTTGCTGTATATGACAGCGTGCAATGTGAATTACATCTCCCTATGTGACATAACAGAAATGTAGTGTATGTGCATTTCTCTGAACACCCTTTAGTACAATTATTGACATTTAGTGTATGTACATTGCTGTTATGACCTGACATATATAGGTGTTTTACAGCTGCATGTCGCTTTTTACCGAACCCTACTCCACCAATAAGAACTAGTAACCTAACTGCTGGCAATGTATGCATAGTTTTGTTTTTCTGATTTAAGTTTTAATTCCATCTGTGCATATATGTCAACAGGTACCACATATATGTTTGTTGCAGTTTCAGGTATCTGTTCATCTTATTCCACGACCCCAGAACCCTGATCCGAACCCTCCCCCGGCAATGCTATGAATTCAGGTGCTTTTTCTCATATGTGGATACATGGGAACCAGAGCCACGGATCTGTTTTATGGGTACATATCTTTGTTCACCTAAACACCTCACCCCAATACTAACCATGAATGCCAATGCACGCAATGTTTGCATACAGTTTTTAGTTCCATGTGATGTTTTGTTTACATATGTTGATCCCTGGGAACACCTGCCATTTCTGTGTTTATCTGCTTCATTTTTATTTTGACCTAACCCTGTTCCTACCAATATCAACTACTAAATGCAATGAAGGCAATGTTTGAATCCCTGATTCCATAACTGCATTCCTGTGAAACATGCCATAGATGTGTTTTGGAAATATCCAATGTTTACATTAATCCATACCACCCACAATGAGACCTTTGTATGTGGCATATCACATAAACATCATTCTATGCTTGCAGTATGTTGTCACTGTGTGTATGTGCACTGTTCATGCAATGTCATGGTGACTCACAGTATCATTACTGTACCTGCATAGCACTCTGTATTGCATGCACATATTACAACATTAAATATGTTTTATTGTGTTGCTGTGTCTGTGGTGTCACACTATCATTACTCAGCAGTGGACCTTTTAAGACCTGAAAGTGAATCCTGAAAGTAGTACCACTGTGTCCTACTGCAGCAAAGTTCATGACACCGTGGTACTACTTAGTTTCACACTAGTTAGGCGACTTTGTAATATTCAGTTACACTGTCACCTATGTCTGCATCATCATGTGTCAATCCTCCGCTCTTTCCTCTATGGTGTACATATTGCTTTATTCCTGTATCTCCTGCTGTGACTTTTTGTGACACAACAGCTATTTATGGTGACACAGCTGATCATGATGAACTATGCCTTTCCACAGTACATCATATGCACAGTTAGAGTCGATCATGTTCTAAAAATGGATGCTGAAATGTGATACACTGAATGTTTCTTATCAAGCACATATGACATCTTGATTGCATAATTCCTTTACTGATGGTAAAACTTGAAACCAGCATGCACTCCTTATAGTTCTGCTCACACTGAGTAGCTGCAACAACAACCCAAATGTCACATTGGCTATCCCCGACTAGTCGATACTCATTTTCCATGTTTTGCATTGTGTAATTAATAAGGTGTTCTCTAGGACAGGACTTGTTACAGTTGCCTTGTTGGCACAGCTTGTTAGCGTGATCAGAACTGTATTCCATGCACCATCCGTGTCTGGGCACAGCTAAGTCACTTATTTCTTTCTCTCCTCTGTTTGCATGTGTTACATCAACTGAGCTAAAAAATACCACAAACAGTCTTATCTTGTTTAATGTCACCTGGCATCCATTAATTCCCCCCACCCCCACCCCACCAGGATATGTTCAACGCATTGTATTTTGCACTGCTGGGAGTGTCTGTTACATGACTTCTTGGTTTGCCAATACATATGCGACCATGAAATTATAACTGTGTTTGTCAACTGTTTCATAGTTAATATGTTATTTAACCACTTTTCTTTTAGTCCTTAACCAGTGCCATTAGATGAATGGCCTTGTTGGGGCGGCATTGCTTTTCACCAACATTCCTCTAAATGTGTTACTCATGACCTGGTGAGCACTCTTTTTTCATGTTCGTGTTACTGTGTTTGTTGTATGTCTGTAAATTGTATGTGTTTTTCTGCCATCTCTTAACAACATGTCCATCGAAAGTATCATGGTATATAATGACCGTGTGTCACAACTAACTTTCATCTTGGTAGTGCAACATTGAGTACTACAGACACTACTTGTTGTGTGTTATACCCTATGCTACATGTCACATGCTTTCCGTATGTAACCAAAATGTTTATTCACATACAGCAATGCATGTCTGTTTTTGTAAGTGTCCAACTATGTTTTGTTGAGAATGCACTTAGGGTCATCACACAATAAGGACACACCTCTTTACCATCATATAATTGAGCAACATGGTTTGTCAACATCATGTTATGCATCCTCATATCCGTTTGCACCCCATAATCATGCATGCGCCACACACTGCCCTCTGACATTGTTTGTGTTATGTGTACTACATCAGATATGGTTACCCACAGATCAGTTTAATCTCCTGATACAGTAATCTGACCACACCATGCCATTGTATGCTCTTCAGTGTAATGTATTGGTGTATAGCGCAAATGCTTCTTACTGTACACACTGTAAGACATCCCCTGCCCCCACACCCCCAATCATCATTCTTATTATAGTGTTTGACATTCGCATAGGCTCGCTACCCAACTGATTTTAGATTTTGTGTCTGCCTAGTAAGATTATCGTTTAACTAGACCTACGGTCCTTTACTTGAAAAGACAACAATTCAGTATGTACAATAACGTGGCCACTGGAAAAAAATCTGTTTAGCAAGTGCATTTTCCAAGTCACTAGCCCTGCTTGACATTGGCTGCAAATATTACTTTTGACCCATGTAATGTGTCAATAATTTGTCAAATCTTACTGTTGTCTGTCAAGATTCATACCTTCAGCCAGACCATTGCATTGAGGGTTGAGGCACTGGATGCTACACACGCAGGCTAACCAAGTTCAGTGACGTACTCAGGTGGCATGGGAGAGATGGGGAAGGGAGAAGATTGAGCATCCTGAGGACAGCTCTCCTCTCCCTGGGGTAGGTATCCAGGGGTGTCTGGTGTCCTAGTGGCCTCCGATGAAGATCACGGACACTACAGGTACACCGGAGATGTAAACAGGGTGGAGTGTGGCAGATGACAGCAGGGCAGCCATGATGTAGCATCACTGCATGGCGCACTCCTAGGGGAAGGAAACCAAGTAAAAATACACATCCTCAGGTATAGGCGAGGGCATCTCTGCCCACCGAGCCACACTCTCCAGTGCCGTGGTTCTCTCCCCACTAGGGCCGACCGCCGAGACTGCACATTGTATCCCTGGATACAGTGGCCTGTGTTGATTGGGTGGCCCAGCTTCTGGGGGTGAAGAGCCGGGTGATCTCTCAGGCTGGTGTGGGGGTGAGGAGAGAGAAGCTTCAGGTAGGAGGTAGAGCTCGAGGGTGGGTGTGGATGCCCAAGAGACTTCCATGATGAAACAGATTATTAACAGAATCTAGAAAACAAAACAAAACAAAAAGATTTGTACCTTCACCTGCATGCACTTGGCAATGTCACTTAGACTGCCAGCATCACAGATCCATGTTGTTGAAAGATGCTAACCCACACCTCTGTGGGTTATGAGTTGTTTGTCCTTGATCACAGTTGCTGTTTTACTTTTCAATGCAATGAATCATATGTTGTTTCCTGTTACTGTCTCACATGTTGCACTTTTATTTTATTCATCAACCCCTAGGATACACAACTGAAAATGGCAGGATATTCAGACTCAAGTGAGGACGAGCTACCAACTTTCCCAAGTAGAAGCACACTTCAGCCCTATGTGTTCAAGCCAGAATATGCTGATGGTGAAGGTCCGAGTGAAACCAAGCCTGGATTAACATCATCTGATTCACAGTCGGAAGACAGTGAAACTGAGGCAGCTGCTGCTGGTGAGAGAGTAGGCACCACAGATTGGTGTTCCTGTGGCACTTGTGAGGTCATGCCAGTGGAAAGGGAGAGTATCTGTTGCCATGAAATTAATGCAGTGGATGACAAGCATCAGGGTAAGGTTGCAGTCTTGAATTACAGGACCTGTTAGGTAAATAAATTGTCATTCAAGTTAACTTAACTCTTTACTGTTTTTTTTACAGATGCCCAGTGTGTGACACACAGACTGAGCTTCCTCAATTGATGTCTTGATAGTGAGGTTTTGTGGTGTGCTCTTGTACAGCTTCATGAAGTACGGCATTATGTTTTTGAGGACCCAGTCCCTAACAGGTAAGTCACTCAATAGTTATAGTAATGTACTCATTTGCTGTCCAGTTGTCATGTAATGCAAAGTCATCATGCTTTTCTTCCATGTACACAGGCAACACTTGTTTACTGCGCAAGATGGTCGCCAGGTGTTCTCCATGGTGTGACACAATCGTGTGTTGGACAGCTCAACTGTACCATGGATGTATGGTTATGGAGAGCACCATTTTTCTGCCACCTACTACATGTTGTGAAACAGAGCATGACAGGTAGCCACAGAACAGCAAGGTGCTGTCACAGAGCACATGGGAGGCACGGATTCAACCTCACTGTGCAGGTGAATGAACTCGGCACAATACAGCAGTACAATACAGCAATAATTAAAAATCACATACTTTATTTTCTGAAATTACAGCATCCAAATGTAGGTGACCAGGCACACGACAATTCCTGCTTCAAGCTGAGTTTGTTGACCTGGACAGTAAAGGGCAAGCCATGGCTTCTGTCATGTATGGCTGTGGCTTTGTTTTGATGCGCCATGGTAAGGTAAGTAATGGTTGCAGGAAGGTAGGCGGCTAACTATGCCACCGTATAGCCACTGCATAATCCAAAATAGTGAGGTATATAAAGTGAAGCAAGCCATGATGAAACACAATTCAACATCACTCTGCACCATGATGCAGCACAGTTATGGCAATTAAATGTCATTTAAATGTCAATTCATACCTTTTTTCATGCTTGAAAATGTTATAGTGCCATGATACATTGAATATCACAGTTTTGTTCATGAAAAAATGTAATAATAATAATAATAATTTCAATGACTTACTTTCCACAGTAATTGCACTTCAGCATGCTGCAGAGTGTTGTAAAATTCCTGTTGAATTTCCTTTCATCCAGTTGAGCTTCACTTTTGGCATCCTAGGCTATATTATCTATGATCAATCTCTCCAAACTGTGACTTCGATCAATGACCCTTAAGGTTGGTAGGGTGGTGGTGGGGGGGGGGGATAGAAGAAGGATAGAATGATTGAGGGAAGTAGAGTATTAGAGGGACTGAGGGTAGTAAAAGTGTACAAGGCACCAGAGCCAGATGGTATTCACCACAGGGTGATGAGGGAGATGGCGTCAGTGGTGGCGCAACCACTGGCGGATGTCTTCAGCACCTCCTTGGATACGGGATGTGTGACTCAGGACTACAGGATGGTCCATGCGGTGGTGATACACAATAGCAGTGCAAGGGCTGGTGCTATATGGGCTCTCATATCCGACATCACACATGGAGTGGTGAGCAGAGTGAGTCTGTTTGCAGATGATACCAAAATGGGTGCAGTGGTGGATGAGGAGAAAGGATGGAAGCAACATCAGAGGGACCTAAACAAACCTAAGGAGTGTTCAGAGATGTGGCAGCTGGAGTTCAATGCTAAGAACTGTAAGGTTATTCACTTAGAGTAAAGAACCCAAGGAGACAATACTATTTGGGGGGGGGAGCTGAGGATCACTCAGGAGGAGAAGGACCTAGTGGTGATGGTAACAGGGAGCATGAACAATTCTGCTCAATGTATGAAAGCGGCATCGAAGGTGAACAACATGTTCGGGTGCATAGTGATGGGGTTCTCATCCAGGTGGAGGGAGGTGATCTTGCCCCTATACAGGTCACAGGTCAGCCTGCACTTGGAGTACTGGGTGCAGTTCTGGAGGTCATACCTGAGGTGGGATATCTAGGTACTGCAGGGACTGCAGCAGAGGGCAACTAGGATGATACAGGGATACAGGGAATGGAGCGGGGGAGAATATGATAATAGGCTGGGTGAACTGAATATGTACACCGGGGGGGGGGGGGGGATAGGGTGGACATGATCAGAACTTTCACGAATCTGAGGTGAATCCACAAGAATGGAGCCGACTGGGTTTTTACAAAGAGGAAGGTAAGGGACACAGTAGAGGGCATGGGCCATGAATAGAGGAGGGGGATTTAGATGGGCGATGAGGAGGCCTTACTTCATGGAGAGAGTGATGTCAAAGTGGAATGCCCTATGAGATATCATGCAAAAGTGTGGGTGGCTTTAAAAAGGTATGGGACAGTACAGGTGGGTGTGGCTGGAAACCGCCAATGGCAGACAAAAGGGAAGGGGGTGGGTCAGCTGCAACTTTGGAGAGCAAGCTTCACAGTCAGGCAGATGTTGATAGACCAGGAGGTCTGTTTCTGTTGGCACATTCGTATGTTCATTAGGTGCACCAGGCATCCATCTTTGCTTACCGTGCACAAGATGGTCAGCACTCGTTTGCACAGCTGATGGTGGGGGGACACTGTTTAAAGTACTGTGTCACATATCCCCAATGCTGCATGAACCAGCTCCAAGAAGGGCACGCCTGGATTTCAGTGACAGTTTCATCAGCTGTGTGTCACCTATGCTGAAGACGCATCTGTCAGATCTTCAGACAAGTGGATGATTGGCAGACGGATTACATCCTGCCTTGAACCGTGACACAGGTTGAGGTGTAGTGAGCCAGCAGGCAGGAGAAGTGCTCATTCCCCCACCACAACACTGCAATGGTGGCCTATAATAGGGATGTCCATATCCAGTCTGCATGGTTTCTACCTGGCAGCCTGCAAACACCATAATTTCTCACTACCACATCGACATAAACCTATGCCATGTTGCTGGTTTTGGGAACTCAGTTCTCCAAGTGCTGTTTCCTAAGTATATAGTCTGCATCTTTTATCCCTCCGTAAAGGCAACCACCCAAGATCTACTGTCATGAGAAGTTGTTACGCAAACGTACCCTGGGCCGTTGTTTGGTGCATGACAATGTTTTCTCGTACTAAAATCATACTGTATTGTACAGTTGAAATGCGTTCAGTGGAACCATTTGTCTTGACTACATTTTACTAACATGTATTGCACACACCATTGACTACTGTTTTTGTTCTTTACAGGACTTATCGCTGGGCCGCATATACCCAATTCACCCATTGGATACACCAACAACTTGGGCAAAAAAGTTTGTTGTGTCATGCCATCGTGCACTGTGTGGGGAATTCACCACAAGTATCCTGAAGAGTCAGGGAATTATGCTGTTTTTTTATGATTTTGGTGGTTATAAGATTATAAATGTGAGTAACCTTCATTTTCATTTACAGCACAAATAATATCATTCAAGTTGTGATTTTTGTTGGGCAATATTAATAAACATTGAATACTTGTTAATACAGTGAGACTTGGTGTCAATCCTAAACATAACTACTGAATGATATGACAGTAACTAAACATTGATATCTGTTAAGTAAAAGTTTTGTTGTATTCGAATTACAGAAATGCTGACCAAACAGTATTATTACAAACATTTAGAAATATGAACCTCGTAATATTAACTATGTACATATTTACATCCGAACAGTTGAAGTACATGAAGCAGTCCACTGTTTGGCCGGTGCCTCAGTGTCGGTCACTGTGTTGTGTTAACTATTTGCAGTACATATGTGACTAATTTTCAGGACTTCTGAATCTGGAAACATGTTTTTTTATTAATTCAGACTTTTCAGGGCTAGCAGTTTCAGCAATGTTTTGAGGGAGGTCTTTTTGTTTGACTGGTGTTGGTGTCAGATTACACTTCCTATGCTCAGTGAGGTCAGACATCATGAGTTAGGTATTCATTTTTTTTTTATTTATTATGCTTCTTACCCCTTGCTGTGCTCTGAGGCTATCAGCCACCTTCTTGCACTCACCTTACCCTCTGATTGCCACCGTCCTCCACTATCACCGATACTCCCTGGCTTCCCCCCAGGGTGAGATGTGCTTTCATGTCTAACTGTCTATGATGGGGAAAGGTGCAGGCTACCTGACATTGTCTCCTGACTTCCCCCAGGGCCAGGTTTGGGGTTTCAGAGCGGCCAATGCAGTAACTGTGAATTAAGTCGGGTGGCGTGGAGGGAGGGCGGAGAGCCATACAGGCCAGGCACAGAGGTGGCGTCATGGGTCAAGCTCGGGAAAGTTTGTGTGCTTGCATGGGGGGCAGGAACATGCAATGATGTCCGGTGTCCATCCCACCCCTCCAGTCACTCTTCCAATGCCGGTTGCTGTGGTGCCCCTGGCCTCTGCTAGGTATGTCAAGCACCAGACATTCACCCTTCCTTCCCCCCGGAGAAGGAGAGCAGTCCCTGCGATGCTCAATCCTTCTCCCCCCTGGCCGGCCCTCCGTCAACCCAGGTCCATTCCTGAAACTGGGTCGCCGGTGTCGCTAGAGGAAATCCAACCGCTGCACCGACAGGCCGGCCTCATGAGTTAGGTATTCAAATGTCTTCTTTTTTCTGATAGGCTTTGCCACTCAGGCATTCTTGCTTTTGGGGTATACCAGTTTGTAATGTTCTTTGCCAGACTGGCTCAGTACGGCTGGTCGGGAAACATTGTTATTATGGTCCATTGCTGCTAGTTGGTGCCTTGCCTCTATGCCTTGGTAAGTGTAGTGATGCCTCTTGGGGCAGTACTTTAGTACAAGGGAGTGGTACACCTCCAGCTCCCCAGTGTGACAAAACAATGTTGCTTTCCCAAGGTCTTTCAAGAACTTTTTGTTGAACACAGTTTTCTATAGAGCGTTGTGCACTGGTAAATTAATTTTCAAACACACTTTTTCTTTCCCGTTCTTTGGTAAGCTTGGCTAGGGCACATTTCTTGAATTTCTGGCTGTCAGACCAACTATCTTTATTGATGGCATGTTGAACCACAGATGTGACCATTTCCCGTAACAACTGCTCATCACTGTTACAATTTGCGCAACACTACCAGAAGTTATTGGAGATGGACTGTATCCACTGTTCCAGTTCCGCACACTCCTTTTTTTCAGCTTGGACAAACAATTCTTTTTTTATCCATTTGTCGAGGTGCCAGACATCATACTGATGGTTTATGTTGTGTTGAGGCATATAAACCTTATTCATTAGGCTGTTAATCTGAATGTGCATGTCTGTGGCTATGGTGGAAATTGAAACCTCGCATTCAAGGAGAAAATCAAAAGACCGTTCAAAGCCCTCTTTCTCCATGTTTGTTGAATATTTTACTTCAGAGACCTGCACGACTTTGAAGTCCAGAATTTTGGAAGTCTCTTGATCCATAAATGTGTATATCCCATATTTGGCCAAGAAACCGGGGGAATCACAACGTCCATCTCCACATGCCACCAGGGAGTCCTTTGCCTTCATCTCCTGTAGTATGGTCTTCTGCTGTGTCCGATATTCTTTATGAACCATAGGAAACAAATATTTCCTCTGTATTTTCAAATACGTAACACTTGACATAAACTGCACATTGAGAATGTCAGTGAAAAACTGTATTTTACTGAATGAATTCCTGCTGTAAAGTACTGCAGCAGCTAGTTTGAGGTTACCAGCAGCCATTTTCTTTAACATTGGCTGTGAGAATCAGGTCCTGTCATGACTGTTACTGCAAAACATTTTAACTGTCAGTAGTGAACTTTGGGTACAGGAGCAGCACACACCAGGCATCGTTGCAGTAAATCCCTAATGTTTGCATAGTAAACTGTAAATTTTTGATTATCACCAACATTTGGTGTTACGGTGTCCCCAACATCAGATGAGTCATCGCTGTCAGAATCTTCATTTTCACTAGGTTTGTAGTCACTGTCCTTATCTTGATGGCCACTGCACTCAGAATCACTAGTGTCTGACTCTTCCTCCACCACATCTTGCTCACCAGTTGTTCGTGGAACATACACAGATGGGTTGAAAACGGTAGGATATGAGTGGTCATTAGCGACCTTCTCAAATTCACCTTTGAAGCTGAACTCACACTCCGGCCACTGACACCACTGGTCTGTCATTGACGTTGCATCCGTTTGAGTACCCACAGTGTTGACCTCTTTGTTGTGAGGGCAGACTGCACAGCTGCACAGCTTCTAGAGATGGATACAAATGTATGCATTCATGAGGAAGTATTGCAACAATTTGAAAACAAATACCTCTTTCATGCAATGTGGCTGCAATGTGAATACATTATGTACAAAACTTTTAAATGCTTACCATGGCAGGGAGTGTCTCAATGTCAATGGCTTCCGCACTGCGTGTTATGTCCAATTCCGGTAGTTCGGTATTGTCCATCTCTACTTCAGAATAATCCGTGGCAATGTTTGCCATGTGACTACACTGCAACACTTCATCCACAACCTGTGTATGGAACACAGCGTTAACTTCTGTAGTTATGTTATGATATACTGTATGTACATTTCTATATGTTATCTACTTATGCTGTAGAAAGCCTTGCTGACAATCAGTGGTTCACATTTAAATGACTGTTTCCATAAGACTAGAACAGTTCTGTCTTACTCAGTCACACAATCATTTACAAAGAACTGCACCTTCAGTACTAAATTGAAAGTTGACCAATTAAATGCAAGTACTGCCAGCCCTGTGGCGCAGAGGATTGAGGCACTGGATGACACACCTCGTGCCACGCCGGTTACCCTGGTTAGGGAACAAGCATGGGTCATCAGAGGTCGGCGGGAGGGGGAGAGAGAGGATGTAAAAGGCTGCTGGCTGCCAGCTCTCTGACTTGGGAGGGAGTTCCACGTCCCCTCGGAGAATGGCTGCACCCTGGTGGAGGATGGAGTAAATGCATCGCTCCGAGGAGTGCCGGCGCTATGCCAAGGAAGGGCGAAACAGACTGCTACTGTGGCTGCTGTGCACACATGCACCTCCATGTGCTTGCATTACTGCTTCTGGGGTCTTGGGATTACAGCACCTAGGGGATAAATGGAGGATAACATGGGGACACCCAAGGATGAAGCCTCTGGGCCTGTCTCTGGTGTTCCACTGGGGCATGCAGGATGCTACAAGCACCAGAAAGAACCCGAGTTCCAGTAGGTTGGCAGACAACCAGGTGACACACCGTAACAGGATAAACATGATTTAAAAAAAAATGCAAGTACTGTTGGGTAGACTAGGTGGGCCAAGCGGTCCTTCTCTGCTGTCAAAGTCTATGTTTCTATGTTTTATTCAACACTTATCAATTTAATGGGCAATTACTCCAGTGACATGAAAACAGCAAGCAAACCACATACCTCTCTATGTTTTTTCAAGGCTGCGCGTCGTTCACTGCATTGCCTTTTCTTGGGTGCAGATGCTGCAGAGTGCGGAAATATTATAAGCACCGCGTCACACTTCAATATGGGTGGTAGTTTGAGATTCAATATCTCCGCCTGTCAAAAGAGTTTGAAAACAAGATTTAATCTCACTATGATTAATGCATGTAGCATTTCACAGGAGAACACAACATAATAATCATTAACCATCACCTGACTATAGCTGATGGTTGCAGGTGACCACAGTTTGCTTCAGTGCTGTATGCCATTAATGTTGATCACTGTTAGCAATGTGACAACAATGGAAAATGAAAGTTTGACACCCATGGTGTTATGATCTGCCGACGACAATGTCGGCGATGTGTAACCATTACCATCCATTATCTGGTGAGAGTCCTTGTGTCTGTCCACGTTAACACCAATGACATTTGCAGAACCGCATGTTTGTGTGAATGTGCATGGTTCAAAAGATCTTCGATGGCTAAATTATAATTCTGAACAGATATGGTATTTACAGGATGTATTACAGTTTGCCAAGTGGCCTGAACATGAAAAAGATTACTGGAAACAAATCAAGAATAATATATGTTATGCGTGTAGTGTCTGTTATGACCCTCATGAACTGTACACAGACGGATAGCATTGGTAACATTGGTAAAACACATACACAGAATGGATGCTGGTGACTATGTCAGCAATCATCCATCAACTATGTCTTGCAATAATGTACACAATCCATTATGAAACAAACATTGAGAGTGCATGTCACTAGACTCACTGCGAGGACAGTATAGCAAGCCAATGTTGTCCGAGATGAAAAAAAGGACTTGGTGAGCATCATGGCAATGTGCGGAACCACGGCGTTGTATGAGTATACTCTGCACACACGCAAAAAGTAGGGTGAAAAGTAATGGTTACACAATGTTGCAAGACCACTGTCAAATACATGCAGTATCATGTGCCATTACAGCAAGTATACTGTTGTTTTGCTGTGTTGTTTGAGTACAGGCAGTAATGAACTCCCCATGTGCATTTGGATTCACAAGTGCTTGCATGACTGATGTCAACCAGTATCAAAGTGCATTAGTACACTGATACACCCATGTGCTTGAGTGGGTTGTCTCGGTGATATAACTGGATAGCTGACTGTAAAAAAGTATAAAAAAAAAAGTATTTTCATAGGCATGCAAACTGTGGTGCAACAAGGACATTAATGAATCATCACCAGTTGACACTTTCTGCACCATGGCAAGATGTCCTTTGACCATTCATTAATGACCGTTTAAGAACATTGCATCATTGCATAAATGAAGTTCGGAAGTGTTGGTAAAAAGCAGTGTCACCATGACAAGGTCCTTCCATTTCGACACTGGTTACACAATTGAATGGGTGGTAGGGCGGTTATGTGTAGTCAATCAGATATTGTGTGTCAAGCTACTCACCTTTGCGGTGGTGAGGGTGAAGAACTACCTAAGGCTTTTATGAGTAGTTGGTGGCACTAAATATGTCATACCAGAAGGGAATCCAATATAGGTATGGACCTGGGTATTTACCTTGGCTGTGTGTGGGGGGTGAAGACGTGAATTGGGCCTTTATAAGTGGGTATGTGTGTGCCATATATTGCTTACCAGAAGGGAATCCAAAATGGGCAAGGACCTAGGTATTTACTGGGGGGGTGGGCACATGCCTGACTGAGGCCTTTATGAATGCTTGTGGGTGCCTCATTTGGCATGCCACAAGGGAATACAAGAAAGGGTATTCACCTTGGCTGGAGGGGCATGCCTGACTTAGGCCTCTATGAGTTGGTGTGGGTGCCAGAACTGGCATGCCACATGGGAATACAAGAAAGGGTATGGACGTAAGTAGTCACCTTGGCTGGGGGGGAGGGAGACATGCCTGACTTAGGCCTTTATGACTTGGTGTGGGTGCCAGAACTGGCATGTCGCAAGGGAATACAAGAAAGGCTATGGACCTAGGTAGTCACCTTGGCTGGGGGGGACATGCCTGACTTAGGCCTTTATGGACCGAGGTATTCACCTTTGCTGTGGTGGGTGAGGGAGGCATCCTGACTTAGGCCTTTATGACTTGTGGTGGGCACCAGAAGTGGGATGCTGCAAGGGAATACAAGAAAGGCTATGGACCTAGGTAGTTACCTTGGCTGCGGGGGACACGCCTGACTTAGGCATTTATGACTTGGTGTGGGCGCCAGAACTGTCATGCCGCAAGGGAATACAAGAAAGGCTATGGACCTAGGTAGTCACCTTGGCTGGGGTGGGGAGCATGCCTGACTAAGGCCTTTATGGACCGAGATAGTCACCTTGGCTGTGAGGGTGGGGGGGAGAGGCCTGACTTGGGCCTTTATGAGTTTTTGTGTGCGCCAGGGTTTGCTTACCAGAAGGGACTCCAAAATGGGCATGGACCGAAGTATTCACCTGGGGAGGGGAGGCACATGCCTGACTGAGGCCTTTATGAGTGCTTGTGTGTGTGCCACATCTGGCATGCCACAAGGGAATACAAGAAAAGGTAGTCACCTTGCCTGGGGGGGGCACATGCTTGACTTAGGCCTTTATGTATTGAGGTATTCACCTTTGCTTTGGGGGGGGGAGCCCTGACTTGGGCCTTTATGAGTTGTGTGTGCCAGATATTGCTTACCAGAAGGAAATCCAAAATGGGCATGGACTTAGGTACTCACCTGGGGAGGGGGGCACATGCCTGACTGAGGTGTGGGCACCAGAACTGGCATGCCACAAGGGAATACAAGAAAGCCTATGGACCTAGGTAGTCACCCTGGCTGGGGGGGCATGCCTGACTTTGAACTTTCTGACTTGGTGTGGGTGCCACATCCAGCATGCTGCAAGGGAATACAAGAATGAGTATTCAGCTTGGCTGGGGGGGGCCACATGCCTGACTTAGGCCTTTATGGACTGAGGTATTCACCTTTGTTGTGGGGGGGCCTGACTTGGGCCTTTAAGAGTTGGTGTGTTCTCCAGATATTGCTTACAAGAAGGGAATCTAAAATGGGCATGGACTGAGGTATTCACCTGGGGAGGTAGGGGAGGCACATACCTGACTGAGGTCTTTATGAATGCTTATGTGTGCCACATCTGGCATGCAGCAAGGGAATACAAGAAAGGATATTCACCTTGGCTGGGGGAGGCACATTCCTAACTTAGGCCTTTATGGACCGAGATACTCACCTTTGCTGTGGGGGGGGGGGTGGCCTGACTTGGGCCTTTATGAGTTAGTGTATGTACCAGATATTGCTTACCAGAAGGGAATCAAAAATGGGCATGGACTGAGGTATTCATCTGTGCAGGTGGGGGGCACATGCCTGACTTAGGCCTTTACGAGTGGTTGTGGGCACAACATTGTTCATGCCGCAAGGGAATACATGACAGGTATGGACAGAACAAAGAACAGGCAGAGAACACCAAGAAGAAGGAGCTGCTGGTATAACTATATTTCTCTACTGGGACTAAAGAACTAGAGCTCTACTGTTGGAACCTTCAATTTAGGGTAAAAACAAATCAAAACAAAAAAGTTAGTATGTTTGTCTCAGGTGGCAGAAGGGAATTGTTATCTGTGCAATTAACAAAGTGTAGAAAGAGCTGTGAAGTAGGGGGAGTGGCTTAGCTAGAAGGAAGCCAGGTTAAAGCCAGATCTAAAAACTGCCCTAGATAGCTTCTGCCAGAGAACAGGCAGAGAACACCAAGAAGAAGGAGCTGCTGTTATGACTATACTTCTCTACTGGGACTAAAAAACTAGAACTCTACTGCTGGGACCTTCAATTTAGGATAAAAACAAAACAAAACAAAAGTTAGTGTGTTTGTCTGAGTTGGCTGAAGTGAATTGTTATCTGTGCAGTTATCTAGGTGTTTGTCTCAGGTGGCTGAAGGGAATTGTTATCTGTGCAATTAACTACGTGTAGAAAGAGCTGTGAAGTAGGGGAAGTGGCTTAGCTAGAAGGAAGCCAGGTTAAAGCTAGATTTAAAAACTGCCCTAGATAGCTTCTGCTAAAGAACAGGCAGAGAACACCAAGAAGAAGGAGCTGCTGTTACAACTATACTTCTCTACTGGGACTATATTGCCCTCCTTCCCCCAAGCCAGTTCTACTTTTAAAGGTACAGGATTTGACTGACAACAGGAACTTCCTGTTTGGGAGCAGGAAGTGAGTGATCACAGAGCCACAAAAGACTCACCATCCTAGAAGGAAAAAACACTCCATCCCCCTAGCTGCTGGAGGTCTGACTCTGAGCAAATAAGGAGACTACTGAGAAATATAGGAACTTCTTGTCTCAGAACAGGAAGATCAGCAGCTTAAAGGGCACAGAGGCAGTAAGTAAGTAGGGAGAAAAAAAATAAATAAACAGAGGAAAGAGTAAGTATTCCTAACAACAGTTAAGGAGCCAGAAATAAGACAAGATGGGAGTGGTGCAATGCAGTGGCTGTGGAGCAGCAGTCTTCCAGGAGACATTCTGGAGGATGCGGTGTTGTCCCATCTGCAGGCATCTCTCTGGGCTGAGGGAGGAGGTTGCTCATCTCCAGGCTGAGTTGGCCATGATTTGGGGGACCTTCTCTCCCACCCAGGGACCACCAGGGTCACTGCCATTGCCTCAGAGGTTGCCAAGAAAGAGAAGCGGTTGGACCACACAGGGCTCAGGGAGGGTGAGGGTGGTGGAACAGAGGCACATCCCTTCAGTTGTATCTCTCCACAATTCATATGCCATTCTGGGAAAGTGTGGTTCCTCTGTGGAGGCACCCACAGTGGAGACCAAGGAGGATGCTGGGAACCTCCACAAAGGAGACCCACAGGTGGGTGGCATGGGACCCCACAGGGGAAGGAAACAACTCCTGGTGGGGGACTCCATTTTTAGAAGGGTAGAACTGGGGGAGGAAGGGAAGAGGGAGGTAAGGTGCCTGCCTGGCGCCATGGCTTGGAGGGACAGGGACCAAATACTTAGGATTGTTGGAGCAGCTGCACGGGGAAGGGAGCTGGATGTCATTGTCCACCTAGGGACAAATGACCTGGCTAAGAAAGGGATCAGAGCAGTGCAGGAAGAGTTTGTGGAGTTGGGGAGGGGCCTTAGACAAGTAGCATGCATGGTAACCTTCTCAGAGATGCTGCCTGTCTATGGCATGGATGAGGTTAGGGTGCTCCACACCATGAGATTCAATCAGTGGTTGAAAAACTGGTGCAGAGATCAGGTTTGGCTTCATTAGGACTGGGGGTCCACCTGGAGTGATGCAGGCCTATACTGGTGTGATGGTCTGCATCTGTCCAGGAGGGGAACCAGGATCCTAGGTGATAGGTTTAAATGCTTCATTGGCAAGCATTTAAACTAACCAAGGGGAGACACTGGAAAGGAGCAGGAAAATCCTAGCCCCCCCAAAAACATCAGGGTAGTAAGTGAGGTAAACACCAAGATAGAGATGTTGATAGGGAGAAGGGCAGGGGTAAATGGAGAAAATGACAAAGGCAATAAGGACAGGGATGGGGCGAAAAGGGGTAAGGCTATCAAGAAATGGAGGGTAATGAGTAACAATGCCCGTAGTCTGGGCAACAAGCTCCCTGAACTTGTGGCCTTGATGGAAGAGGGATGCCTGGATATCGTAGCAGTCACAGAAACATGGTACACAGAGAATCATGGCTGAGATGTTAACATACCAGGGTACACAACCTACAGGAGGACAGGGAGGTTAGAAGAGGGGGAGGAGTAGCTCTCTATGTAAGGGAAGGGATAAAAGCAATGGAACAAAAGAGTAAACAGGGAGGAGAGGAGGCACTGTGGGTCACCTTAGAGACTGGAAATGGAACCACAATCCGCACAGGGCTTGTATACAGACCCCCCCATGTCAGGGAGAGGGAATGGACAAGGATATGATAGAAGACATCCTTAGGATGGCAAAGAAAGGGAAGATACTGTTGATGGAGGACCTGAATATGCCAGATGTTAACTGGAGCACCTTTGCTGCAGCCACATCCAAGAGCAGGGCCATTCTCGATGCCCTACAGGTGGCATGCCCCAGACAGCTAGTTTTGGAACCCACTCATGAGAGAGCAATCTTAGACCTCATACTCTCAAATGGGGACAGTGAGAGGATCTCAAATCTAAAAGAGGTTAGCCATCTGGGAACAAGTGACCACCAAACAGTGTGGTTCACGATAAACTCAGCTACAGAGTCAAGCCATACAAAAGTGAGGGTACTGGACTTCAGAAGGGCTGACTTTGGCAAGATGGGAGCGTGCCTTAGAAAAACACTAGCAAACAGGCTAGAAGGAGGGGTGGAGCAACAATGGGGAAACATCAAAACTGCCATCACAGAGGCAACAAGCCTTTGTGTGAAGCAAATAAACCAATCAAAATGAAATAAAAAGCCACTATGGTTCTCAAAAGAGGTGTCGGGGAAGGTTATGGAGAAAAATATAACATTTAGGAAGTATAAGGAAACACAGAAGGAGCAGGACAGAGAACTGTACCGGTTAAGGCAGAAGGAAGTAGGGAGGGAAGTCAGAATAGCAAAGACCCAAACTGAGGAAAAGATAGCCAACTCGGCTAAGAAGGGGAATAAAACCTTGTATAGGTACATCAGGGAGCGTAGAAAGACAAAGGGAGGGATAGTGAGGCTGAATAGAAAGGACGGTGGGTGGGCAGAGAGGGACAGTGAAAAAGCAGGGATATTGAACGAATACTTCTGCTCAGTATTCACAAAATAGGAGGAGGGGGAGGTGCCTAATCCAATTAACAGAAGCACTCGGATAGAGGGCTCGATCCCAGTCTTTCACAGAAGAAAGGGTTCTGAAAGAACTCCTAAAACTGAAGGTGGACAAAGCAATGGGGCCTGACGGAATTCACCCTAGAATTCTAAAATAATTAAGGGGAGAACTAGTGACAACACTGACTACCCTTTTTAACAAATCATGGGAGGATGGTGTGGTACCTGAGGACTGGAGGAAGGCGGATGTGATCCCTCTTCACAAAAGTCGGAGCAAGACAGAGGCAGGAAACTACAGACCTGTCAGTTTGACCTCTGTGGTAGGGAAAGTGATGGAATCACTTCTGAAGGAAAGAACTGTTGAGTACCTAGAGGAAAGTGGATCACAGGACCTAAAGCAGCATGGGTTCACAGCGGGAAGGTCATGTCAGACAAATCTAATTGATTTCTTTGACTGGGTGACCAAAGTAGTAGACCAGGGAGGGGCTGTGGACATGGCCTACCTAGACTTTAGCAAGGCATTTGACACACAGTCCCACACAAATGATTAATAATCAAATTAATCAAACCTGGGAGTGGGTCCCAGGGTGGTAGCCTGGGTAAATCATTGGCTGGACAACAAGACACAGAAGGTAATTGTAGATGGAGTCCACTCTGAAGAAAGAAGGGTTACTAGTGGGGTACCGCAGGGTTCAGTTCGGGGTCCAGTCCTTTTTAATGTCTTTATAAGTGACATTGAAGAGGGACTGGAAGGAAAAGTATACCACTTTGCAACTGTTTCAAAGATCTGCAACTGGGTTGATACACAAGGAGGCATGGAAAGGATGAGAAGGGACTTGGCAAGGTTGGAGGAATGGTCAGAAGTATGGCAGCTTGGATTCAATGCAAAGAAGTACAAAATAATGCACCAGGGAAACAAAAACCCAGGGGAAGATTACACAATGGGGGAGAGGTAGTAACAACAACAAAAATGGAAAGGGACCTGGGGGGAATCACATCAGATGACCTTAAGGTTAGCAAGCAATGTGGAGAAGGTAGTAGGGAGGGTTGGGGGTATACTGGGATGTATAGGGAGAGGCATCACCAGCAGGAAACAGGAAGTCGTTATCCCTCTGTACAGACAGTTGGTGAGGCCCCATCTGGAGTAATGCATCCAGTTTTGGAGACCCCATCTCTGCAAGGACATAGACAGGATGGAGGCAGTCCAGAGGAGGGCAACTAAAATGGTGCAAGGTCTGCAAGAGAAGCCCTACGAGAAGAGACTAAAGGAGCTTAATATGTATACCCTTGAGGAAAGGAGGGAGAGGAGGGACACGATAGAACCTTTAAGTACCTCAGTGGAATCAACAAAGTCCAAGAGGGTAGCATCTTTCAGAAAAAGAGATGTGCAAGAACAAGGGGACACAATTTGAAGACAGAGGGGGGATGGCTCAGGGGCAATGTGAGGAAGTATTTTTTTACAGAGAGTGTGGTGGATGCATGGAACAGCCTTCCTGAGGAGGCTGAGGGGTCTAAAACTGTGGGAGAATTCAAGAATGCATGGGACAGACATAAGGCAATTCTTGTGGGGGGGGTAGGAAGTAATAGACTGTTGGTTTACTAGGATCTGCAGCTTATCCTGTAGGTAGGGAAATGGGCAGACTAGGTGGGCCAAGCGGTCCTTATCTGCCATCAACATCTATGTTTCTATGTAAAGGGCAGACAAGAGGGGAATACAGGAAAGGAAATGGAAAAAGGTACTGACAAGGTATTAGTGAGGGGAGGAAATGTGTTGTCTGCGGAATTAATGGGTTGTTGTGGGTGAAAAGTAGGGGGTCAGCAAAGATATTCACCGTGTGTGTGTGTGTGTGTGTGTGTGTGTGTGTGTGTGTGAGTGTTGTGGGTTGGTGGGGGGGGGACACAGAACTTTAGAAGGCATTTGTGGGTTGTTCTGGGCACCAAAACTGTCAAAACGAAACTGGATACAAGAAAGGGCTTTGACCAAAGTATTCACCAGCTGTGTTTTTATGAGGTATTTAGGGGTTGTTGTGGGCAGCATATATGTGCAACCATAAGCTGATGTAAGAAATGTGTGGCTATAAGATATACACACTGTAGGGGGGTGGGGTGGGAGGAGACCTCGACAGAAAGGTTGGAAGCTTTAGGGTGAATTTTGCTATGTACACTACATATGTCACACCATAAGGGAGACACGGCATGATGCTGACCAGCAGTACTCACCATAGCTGGGTGTGCAACAAGCCACACAAATGTCACTCCATAAGGCACAAATAACAAAGGCATTCAACAGGTGTATGTGGGGGGTGGGCAACATTACTCTTTAAGGTATTATGGGGCTGCTGTTGGAAACACTGATGTGAAGCGCAGCACTGAAAACTTTAAAACAAAATGGCACAAGTTCTTAAATATGTGCTTAGTGGCAAATGAGTTTTACAATGGTGAAAACACACCATCAGGTGTTGGCTAGGTTGATGGGACTACTGTCCAAGTACGCACAACATCACAGGAGAAGTATATCATGAACAATATAGTAAGCTCAGCTGGTGACAGGAGTAAATAATGAAATGCAAACACAGGGTTTTAACTGGTAAACCACCACAAGAAATAAATGTCTTGGATTTGCTTGTTGTAAGTGGTTCATTATTGTGTGACAACGTGGACCATTATACAACCAATCAGTACTACACGTGCAGACAACGTACACTAGTACTTGTGCTACACAGAAGGATTGACATGATAAGGCTATATCATTATGTTGTTCGGTGGATCTGGCTATGAACATTTGGGCAAAGTTGTAACTTAGCATGGCCACACAATACACATTTAGAGGTTCTAATTACAACAGTTATGCATAAATAGACCCTGTGGTGGCATGGCTTTTAAAATCAATGAATGGCTTGTTCCACTATAAAAAAACATAGAAATCAGTGTCTAACAAAGATCTAAGGAACAGGTCAATAGAGAATGGAAAACTAATTTTCACACACACAGAGATACCACTTCAAGACTACATAGTGATATCCTAGTGACACAATACCAGGAATATTATTTTATACACAGTAATTGCTGCATGAGGATTTATGTACCTTTAGGTCCCTCTGAAAACAATCAGGGGTAAAATGCACTGAACACACTATGGTGTTGCTGCTGCTCACATCTGGAAGATTGTCTCTTTTGACATCTGCCTTCCACCATGCTATTTGCTCTTTAGCTTTGGGGAACCGAAAAAAGAGACGCCTCTACAGTCCTTTTTCTTACTTGCATTATAGCACCCCACCACACAGCAGCTGATCATTTGTGAAGGAAATAAAAGGTGATTTTTTACGATTAATCCTCAGTTGGGCTATTTATTACTAATTTTAATCACCGCGTCACACCATGCACTCAGAGCTTTCCTGCGGTAATGCTGATTCATTGAGCCTGTTGGTGATGTCACAGCGCAACTGCACATGTGCAAAATGGCGTGACCAAACTTCATGATTTTGGGGTGAAATAAAAATTATTGTTTACAGGATTACACAAACAGGACATAACCATGAACAGTGGAAGACATGATGGTACAGTGCAAACTATGTAATATTCACTGACTGAATGCTTCACAGCATTTCTTTTCACTTTTAAAGCCCACTCTACTAGAGTGATGGCTACATCCTGGGCGGAGAGGGCGGAGGCCTTGGTACCAGACATAGGCTCAGTGGTAACATGGTCATCCATACACACCTACACCTGGCATTATCGCCTAGACCTGGAATCTGCTGAAAAAGCCTCATTTACCAGGGCAATACTAAGGGCAGGTACTAAAACTAGATAAGAGACACTTGATCTGCCTTGATTTTTATCCCACCCAAGACATATGATCTAATCACACTGCTACTAAGGTCCCAGTGGTTCTGACTGTGGAGTACTATAAAGGGTACGATATATAATAGTATTTACTCACCTGGCAAAGGTGATTATTTGAGTACCCTTTATAGTACTCCGCAGCCCCACTCAGGGTGGCAGATGGTGTCAGGTGTTCTGTGATATGCTAAACATTGTTAGTCAGCCAAGTTATGACACAAGAAATTATTAGGAGCTGTCTAATAACTGGTTGCTTCCAAGTACAAGAGAAGGTTGAAATGGTGATATAAATGTATGCTTCCTGATAAATAAAAGGATGATGTTTATCTTGATACTACTACTAGTGATATTCTGTTTATGGACTATAGCAGCCAGGGCTACCAGGCAATTCTCAGAGAGAGCAGCTGCAAGGGCTACTGTGTTCTCCCAGTCTTTTGTGTTTTTTATGTTTGCTTGCACGCATGAGCAAGAAACATGTTGTGACAGCTTACTGGAGAAGCAGGTTGTGGAGGTGCGGTCATGTTGTGGCCAATGCCGCCACTACTTTTGTGGGCTTGTCTCTGTGGCACCAATAAATGAGCACGCTGTCTATGATAGCAGCTCAGAAGCGTGCTACCAACTTGAAACGATTTTGCCATTGCAATGTGGGAGCGCCCCCTCATTGCAGGGCGTGTCTTGCCTGATGTTACACTTCAACAAACATGGCGGCAGCTGTCATTGTCCTCCTCTCACAGTCCCACGAAAGCCGAGGTGGAGGGTGCCCAATCCCCCTGTCAGCAAGCCCCCTCCCCAGTTCATTTGCCAATGGGGGAGCCCAATCCCTGTCAGCATAATGTCCCCCCATAATTTGACTGCTGAGGGGGGTGCCCAATCCCCCTCAGCATCTTGCCCTCCCAACACAGACCCTGTTTCTTTGTCGACAGGGTGCCCAATCCCCGTTGGCTCCAGTCCCCCCTCCCCAAAAATACAGGTGGTATACTGGGAGCCCACCCCAGCATGTCAAATTTATCTGTAAAACAAGAAAACCTTCCTGCAAAGTTTTTTTTTTTTTGAACCTGTAAACAAGAAAATAGTCTCTCGTTGTCTGCGGTGCCCCCCCCCAACATCCACACCTCTGCACACCCACCTCCCCACCCCACCTTACCCCATACTTATCTCCGGGCCTGGCACGATGATCTTGGTGGAGCGGAACACTTTCTACTTCTTCAAAGCTGACTCAACTGAAGAAATGCCGTAAGCTGTATAATGGCATAAATGGTGGTGGTGGGGGAGTTCAACTTAGGTGGCTATCTCGACCATTTTTGTGACTTTTAGCACCAAATGTTCAACATGGGGTTCTTGAGACCCCACCTCATGAACTCAGTCACTGTCATGTCATTATTCGGTCCCGAAAGGTGATTTCGCTGTCACTGTGCGGAATCACCTTCAGGGACTGATTAACGAAACAAGTGTTACTGTTCATGAGGCGGGTTCCCAAAAAGCCTATGTTGCAAATTTGGTGAAAAAATTACCCAAAATTACTGTGCTATGAGTGTGCATTGTGCAGTTCCCATGCATGCTGGTAACTTCAAAAATGTTTAATATTTTCACTCAAGATTTTCAACATTGCCATTTTTCCACACCTCCTTATGAACAGTACAGCTGTCATTTTTCACATCCTGCCTGAAATATGTTTTCACACATGTGGCACACAATGATGCAGTCGCTGTGCAAAATCAATGTTCGGGACAGATTAAGAAAATCACAGTGACAGTGTTCATAAGGAGAGGTCCCAAAAAGCCTGTGTTGCAAATTTGGTGAAAACATTCCCAAAAATGGCTGCATTACCAGTGTGTGTTGGCTGTTTCTACACACGCTTGTAACTTGAAAATCTGGTGTAAAAATTCCCCAAAATAATTGCATTACGGGTGTGCGTTGCACAGTTTCTACGCACGCTTGTGACTTCTCCAATTTTGTTATATTTTCACTCCAGATTTTCAACATTACCATTTTTTACACTTCCTCATGAACAGTATAGCTGTCATTTTTCACATGCTGCTCGAAATGTGTTTTCGCACCTCTGGCACCAAACGGCACAGTCGCTGTGCAAAATCACTTTTTAGCTAACGAACTGATAGTGTCACTGTTCATGCGGTGGGGTCTCAAAAAGCCCATGTTGAAAACTTGGAGTGAAAATACCAAGAAAGACCCAGGACATTAGGGTTTCCAATCATAATGCCCTACCCTGTAGAGACTGACAGGCGTCAGGGGTGTTACTTGGGATTGTCGACAGTAATGCTCACGCCATTCCACCCCAACCCTGCAGCCAGTGACAGGCATCAAGGTATGCCTTGGACTCTTCCGCCCCAAAGTTCACCCCATTCTCCTATACTGCACCCATTTCAGAGTATTTTCTTATGGAATGGGATGAGTGTAAAGCCCGAACACCCCAAGGCACACTTTAACACTTGTTGGTGTCCACAGGGTAGGGTGAGGTGAAATGGTGTGAATATTATGGGCAATGACCAAAAGGCACACCCCAATGCCTGTCCATCTCTGCAGGGTGGGGGTAGGGTTGGCGTCACTTCAATACTTCACTTCCATTCCTATTCTGCATCTGTCTAACTCCTGCACTTCCAATGCTAATGCCAGCAAGCAAACATTCCACATTGACAACTGCTTGTTCTCTATGTTGTCCAGCAGTACATATACAATTGCTAAAGAAGATTCACACTGGAGATTCTCAGATGGGACAAGTGGTCCGTTCACAGCCAGCTTGATTTTGATTGGATTGTGCATCAATTTATAGGGTGGATGAGGAATACCCAATGGTTCTGACTGTGGAGTACTATAAGGGGTACTCAAATAATCACCTTTACCAGGTGAGTAAATATCATTATCCTCGGTCATCAGAGGAAATCCTTTTTTAATGTTTTTATAAGTGACATTGCAGAGGGACTGGAAGGGAAAGTATGTCTCTTTACAGATGACACAAAGATCTGCAACAGGGTTGATACACAAGGTGGGATGGAAAGGATGAAAAGGGACTTGGCAAGGTTGGAGGAATGGTCAAATGTATGGCAGCTTAGATTCAATGCAAAGAAGTGCAAAGTAATGCACCTGGGAAACAAATACCCAGGGGAAGAGTACACAATGGGGGTGAGATACTGACAACAACAAAAATGGAAAGGGACCTGGAGGTAGTCATATCAGATGACCTAAAGGTGGGCCAGCAATGTGAGAAGGCAGTAAGGAGGGCTGGGGGGATACTGGGATGCGTAGGGAGAGGCATCACCAGTAGAAAACAGGAAGTTGTTGGCCCTCTGTACAGACAGTTGGTAGACCACATCTCAGCAAAGACAGACAGGGTGGAGGCTGTCCAGAGGAGGGCAACCAAAATGATGCAGGGTCTGCATCAGAAGACATATGAAAAAAGACTAAAGGAACTAAAGATGTATAGCCTCGAGGAAAGGAGGGAGAGGGGGGACATGATAGAAACTTTCAAATACCTCAAGGGAATCAACAAAGTCCAAGAGGGTAGCATCTTTCAGAAAAAGAGATGAGCAAAACCAAGGGGGCACAATTTGAAGATAGAGGGGAGATGGCGCAGAGGTAATGTGAGGAAGTTATTTCTTCACAGAGAGGGTTGTGGATACATGGAACAGCCTTCCTGAGGAGGTCATAGAGTCAAAAACGGTGGGTGAATTCAAGAATGCATGGGACAGACATAAGGCAATTCTAGTGGGGGGTAGGAGGAAGTAGGCTATTGGTTTACTAGGATCTGCAGCTTATCTGTTAGGTAGGGAAATGGGCAGACTAGGTGGGCCATGACCCTTGTCTGCCAATCAAATTCTATGTTTCTGTGTTTCTATGTTTCTCACTATCATATCTGTCTATATCCCCCCACCGTGACCAAGCCTCTGGTATTCAAATGGTTACTGAGTACCTTGAAAATCTCCCATATCGTACTGAGACAGTGGTCTTGGGTGACTTCAACGTAAACTGGACTGCACCTGAGGCCAAACCATTTAAAGATGCTCTTGCCTCAATTGACATCACCCAAATAATTACCTCACCAACTCAAATGAACTACAGAACTGGCTCCAGCTCCTTCCTTGACTGGATTCTCATCACCCACCCCAGTAGAGTCTCCAACATTAGAGTCCTCTCAGACAACTTAAGCGATCATTCCCCTGTGCTCTGCCAGTGGACCAATAAGGCACCCAAACCAAAAACCAAGTTTGCCTATCATCATTTACTAAAAAAAGGGAAACTCTCACAATTTTTTAATGCACTCTCTGTGATTGACTGGTTCTCCCCCTTAACATGAACTGCATTGACCAAGCGCTAAACTTTTTCATTATGTAAGGTTCAATGCGGTATGTGACTAGTTTGCCCCCCCCTCAGGAAAATAAAACCTAGGGGAGTGTCTGATGCATGGATCACCCCTGTCCTACTAACAATGATGAAGAATAGGGATAATCTATGGCACCTCACTATGGCCTCTGGCCTTCCCTCTGAGCTGTAGCAGTACAAAGCTGCCAGAAACCAGTGCACCCAGGCGATATGGAGAGCCAAGCAAAACTACTACAAAGGAGTACTAACTAATAGCTGGGGTAATAGTAAACAATTTTGGTATAACATAAAAAAACTAACAGCTAAACCCAATAAATTCCCCCCCACACCATAATAGAGGTCAGTAGCACTCTTACTCAAGACAGTAAATTAGTTGCTGACTCACTTAATATGGTCTTTACCGTTCTCAGTGGAGTATTCCTGCCAGACTTCCTTACCGGCTCCACTCTGCTATCCAACAATGTAAAATCCACACCTCCCCCCAAGGCTCCCACCCTTCTATTTCAGAAAGGTATCCCTTTCCGAAGCTTGTAGATATCTATTGAAGGTACTAGGCAAATCCAGAACAAGCAGCGACAGCCTCAACCTAAAACTTCTCCACCTCGCACTTGAAGCTGTCCTACACCCTCTCACCAAACTTCTAAACCTCTCACTCACCCTTAGGCAGTTCTCCCAGGTATGGAAATCTGCCATTGTAATGCCTGTGCTCAAAAGTGAAGACCGTATCCAACACTGTAATTACCATCCCATCTCAATCTTCTCTCCGCTCTCCAAAGCCTTAGAGTGCATAGTTGCTGATCAACTGACAGAATACGTGGACAAGCACAATATTCAGTGCCCACAGCAACTTGGCTTTAGGAAGGCACATAGCATGACCACTGCTTTACTTGAGTTCACAACACACATTTATAAGGCCCTGGACTTTGGACAGGACTTGACTAAGGCATTTGTCACAATTAATCACCAGCTCTTATTGCACTCGCACTTTGCCTTAGGCCTATCCACTGAAGTTACCGACTGGTTTGAAAGCTACCTGTGGGGCAGACACCAATGAGATAGGATTGGGGACTCTCTCTCTGACTGCCTCCCAGTGCGCTCTGGGGTCCCCAAAGGATCCATCCTTGGACCACTTCTTTTTAGCCCCTTTTTAAACAATCTCCCAGCATCATGTAGCACCAATATGACCCTTTATGTGGATGACACCCTCCTCTTCTCCACACATACTACCCCTGGCCAACTATCCTCTGACCTGCAATCCAATTTTAACAGTGTCAAAAAGTGGTTTGATCAGCACAAATTGTTGATGAACTACAAAAAAACGAAGTCCATGCTGTTTGCTAATACCCACAGCAAATACAGAATGGCTAACTTACACATCCTGAATAAGGAACTCCTCCCACTTGATCAAGTCCATCAGTTTAAATACCTGGGTGTCACTCTGGACAGTCCACTCTCCTACACTGCCCATGTAAAATTAATCTCCAGAGCTATTAACTCCAGAATTGGTACTCTCTATTGCCATCACAACTGTCTCACTCAAGAGGTGATGCATGTAGCTGTAACCAGCTCAGTTCTCAATAATCAATTATGGACTGATCTTCTATGGAGCTGCCACGGACGCCACCTTATATGGAATCAGAACAGCTCTTAATAAGTGCTTTCATCTTGTGACAGGCACTGGTAAAAGAACCCATACCTGTGAGCTCTACAAACAATCATCCTGGCTATACCTTCAAGGTAGGATTGCCTACCAGACCTGCCTTCTGGCTAAGAGAATCTGCCTCGGCCTTACCCCACGTGGCCACATGTCACCTACCACATACACATGCTGCACTCATGCTGAAAAATCCTCCTTCCAGGTTCCCTTTTGCCACACTTCCCAAGCACAATGCTCCTTTTTTGCCAGGGCCCCCTCTCTAGTGAATCATTTCCCTCCTGAGGTCTCGTCTGAAACGAGAGTTGACTCTTTCAAATGCAACCTATGACAATACCTCACTAGCTTCAGCAACTGTGATTATTCCTGCTAGTCTCCTCCTGTGCACCTCTCCTGCTCTGCCCCTCCCCCTCATCTCCCTCCTTGTTCTTTACTTTCTTCCCCATCCTGCTCTCCTTCCTCAATCCTCCTCCCTTCCCTCCTCTCTCTCCTACCTCCCCCTGTTACACTGCATTTCCCTCCTCTCCATCTGGTGCATTAATTCCACTCCTTGCCCCACTCTCTCTCCACTCCCAATCCTTCATGTATCTACCCCATAAACCAACTTTTCTTTGCTCTGCTCCTTCCCTAACACTCCCGAATTCCTACTCCTTTTCTTACCCCTCTATTTGTTCTTCCCCTTTTCTTCCTCCTCTGTCTGCCTTCTATCCCTCCCAGCACTTATTATTGAAACCTGCACTATACGACAAAGTCTTATACTGACTGCCTCCCTAGCAGTTGCCTACTTGCCTCTAGTCTTGTTATTACCTTTTAAATTTTTGTAACATTTTCTATTTTCAAATGCATGTTTTAAGCTTAGTAATTGTTGTATAAAACTGTCCCTTGCATTTTTTTTTTCATTGTGTACATTCCGTATTTTGTCTCATTCCGTGTGTATTGTTCTTTTGTTATTCTGACGCAGAACTTTTGTAAATGAACCACTGGTTCAAAGGTAATGTTGTAATCCTAGATCGCAATAAATAAATACATTTTGTTGCCCAAACTACAGGCACGCACACACGCAGCTCTCCATATGTTTCTCTCTCCCTTTGTACCATCTTCAGTTTTAGCCCCTTTCCCCACTTTCAGGAGTGTGCCAGTTAGGTTCCCTCTTCCCTTGCCTATCTTCTAATTTTTCCTAGCCTCGTGCTCCCCATTTAACAGTTTAATTTCAGGGCCTCGTCCATGTACCCTTTTAGCTTCTCCCTGAGGACTCTTGACCCATCCTGGTTTAGGTGCAGCCTATCCTTAGAAAAAGTCCCTCATCCAACCACCTCAGGATGAATGCGTTTTTCTCCCAGTGAAGGCAATACCCTGGAATGTGTTCTTGTCCTATTAAAATTGACTGATACTAAAGATGTTCGCTTTTAAATTGCTTATAAAATTCAGCACTGTGTGTATGTGAGTATGTAGATGTAACCCTTAGGCGGCACTATCCCAAGGGATACTACCCCTGCCTGCATGACTAGGTGCAGGTTGAGGGGCCTGAGTTCTGTGAATGGGTGCCTCCACCCGGAAGAATGGTTTTGGGGTAGCGTAACTGCTGTGGGTATAGTCCTCCGGGACACTATCACTCCCCCACCAACTCTTCTAGTGGCCCACACAGATAAGCAGATACACAATCACATAAACCATATGACATCAAAATTGAACCCACACTCAATGCACTTACCACCAGGGCTGGATCAGCTGCACTGGCCCTGGAGACCCCCTGTAAAACAAGACCTGCAATAAACCAGTGCAATGGCAATACCGTATCCCTTCCACAAAGGTACACAATAGCCAGGTTAAATGCAGAAAGAATATAATCTGATTTATTCAGGGGATGTGAACAAGGGTAGGGCAGCAATCTAGTATTTGATTTCAGATCTGATTTAGTCAAGTTAAACATGTATGTACTAAGAGTCTGTCTAGCGCAGTCACATATATTCTGGGTACCCAGCTGTTATTCAGGCTAGCCTGAAGCGTTGCTCGGGGTAGGCCGGCGTTGCAGTTGTTGTTGGGACCATTTGGAAAGAAACAAGAAACATGCACTTTAACCCACAGTTTGTATTCCAGAGCCAGATGGCTCAGTTCATTATGGTCAACCAAAATAAGTAAATCAGATGACACATATTGATTTGAGCTTTGTTGCAGGGAGCTACCCTGATGTTTACTCACGCTACTCAGACCAGGAGGCAGGATTGACAAGATGAAGACATCAGGATGATTTGCTGGTTTGCCAGGGGGAAGCAGGGCCCACACAACGCACAGTGCTGGTTGAATCCTGTTCGTTGGTGTTGAGCAGGGAGCCGAATCCCCGAGCAGGTCTTTCGTCGTATGAATCTCTGCAGCATGAGGAGCAATCTAGGCCGAGACGATGAGGCCCAGACCAGGTGAACAATTAAGATGGCAGTCCATTTAGGTGCTGGATGCAGCTTCCAGCTAGCGTGACGCATTCAGGGGGTGTGGGGAACCAGACTGTGACCCACACTATGCATTCAGCACAATTATAGTAAGAAATACCAGATACTGGCCCTGGAGACCTCCTGTAAAACAAGGCCTGCAATAAACCAGTGCAATGGCAATACAGTATCCCTTCCACAAAGGTACACACTAGCCAGGTTAAATGCAGAAAGAATAGAATCTGATTTATTCAGGGGACGTGAACAAGGGTAGGGCAGCAATCTAGTATTTGATTTCAGATCTGATTTAGTCAGATTAAATATGCATTTACTGAGTCCCTCTAGCACAATCACACATACTCTGGGTACCTAGTTATTATTCAGGCTAGCCTGAACACATTCCATTGCCTTCTTCCCACTACTTCCATACGCCTGACCTGGTTCTGGTACTGTACCTGCCTTCCCTTACTCCCTGTCCCCGTTGTATTGTTCCTCTTATAAGATCATACCTCACAACTTAGCATTTGTGGACTATCGTTTCCTATCTGCTTTCCCTTCTCTTATCCGTCCTTCTCCCCTCCCTACCCCCCCATCTCCTGCTCCTAATCCATCCTCTGATTTATTTTTAGGGATCCGGATGGATCACCTTTATTTTGTCTCCTATATACATCTTAGTTGTTGAATTTATCTGCAATACTGCTTGTTTGTACATATTCTTGATTGTATAATATTGTTGTATTTAACCTGCATTCATTCACACTTGTGCTGTCTATGCCTTTGTCTGATTATGCCAGTGTATTGTAACAGTTGTGTATTATCTTGTTATCTTGTACTTGTTCTACCCAGGTCCACCTCGAAAATGAGCTTTGTGCAATGGTGATCACCTGCTTAAATAAAGATTTTGATTGATTGATTGATTGATTGACCACAGTTGGATGACAGTCTGGTTGTAATTAGGCAGTGTCTCTGTGCAAACCGTATGCTCTGCGGTCATCTCCAATTTCCTGACAGGCCAATCGCTCCAGGAGCAAGTCTTTGGTCCACATCAATCGAAATTCACTCTGTCTCACAAGTCAGGATTCTGGTCACAATAAAGGCAATTTCAGATATAGTTCGATATTAGATTGCAGACTTCTTCACAGGGGAAGATGGTAGCAGGTAGGCCAGACACAGCCTTCTCGCTGATTCCCTTGTACTACCACGCAGGAGCAGCTGCTCGAATTACTCGAGCTGTTCACTCTCTCAACTCCAGTTCTACACTGGCCCACTGCTGCAGGCAGCTCTGGGATTTCCCAGTGATCCAAAAGGTTCGGTTGGTTGATCCATCTGTCTGTCACAGAAAGGACTCCCCTTCCAGGTCCATTTCGGCGCCAAACAGTAAAAAATACAATTCATACAGAAATTCACTCCCACAAGACCTCTGGGGACAGTTTCCATTTTAAGGTCCCCCAAGGTACTGATTGACCCAAACTGGCAGTCCAGAACCAAAATGGTGGTGCTTAACAGAAAGTCCATGCTGCAAAGGAAGGCAGGTTAGACAAACTACTACATTATTATTATTAAAGCAGATAATCAGCAAACAATCACAGTTCCTAGTAGGGCATCCTCTGCACAATTAGAAATGGCAGAATGAAGCCGCTGTAACGCAGCCCGGGCAGGACTTGAGCCTGAAACCATTCGGCCCCACCCAGATTAATTATAAACTATGAGACAGATACCTCTTAAAGAGACAGACACGGAGGCTAACAGTACACTCACATGCAAGCACATTTAAACTGTCTAGACACAGGACACCAGCTTGGTAGTGGACATTAGGCAAGCCCAGGAAGAATTTTTAGGAACCCCCATTTGAAGGGGGGGTTACATAGAGGCACAACAAGGGAAATTCTTAATCTAGAAAGCAGCATTTCCAGTAGCCATTTTGATCCATTTTATGAATATCTATCTATCAATCTATCTATCTGTCTGTCGGTCTGTCTGTTTCTCTATCTACCTACTTACACATTGTGAGGTACAGAAGTATGGATCGCCACATGTGGCCAACAGAATCTGTCTGAACTTTCTTTATGCAGGGCCCTGTGGAACCTACATGAAGCAAGAGATCATGTACAACAAAGCATGAGAACAAGATCATAAATAACTTTCTTTGCACAGGGCCCTGTGGGCCCCTCACAAAGCATCAGATCATGTTTAATTTTTGTGGTTGGGGGAAAGGGATGGGCATTAGGGCTGAGAACCCCAAGGAATGCCACACCACCAATGTGTCAATACTGCTGAGACTCCAAGCCCTAATGTTTTCATTTCTCTACTTTGGTGGTGCTGCATTTTTCAATCCTAATGTCTACATTAATGTAGTTTTTGCATGTTTTTCCTCCATTTTGTGTTGGTCAATAGTGTATACATTTCAAGCCCTGCATCACCAACCACCTAAGAAGTAAAAGCCAGCACTGGGTTTTGCACTGTTACACCTTACCATCCTTGTGTAGTTAATATGTAATAAACTTCTCACCTGGGTCATGTGGATCCTGGGATAGAGAGAGTCTCAAGTGTACATCTAGTCATCCTTGCAAAATAAGAAAAACGAGGGGGTCACAAAGTATCTGCAGCTCTTTAGGAATGAAGTAAGACAATCAAAGTGGGGTAAATAAACGCAATACTTAGCAGAAACACATGATTAGTATCCTGTCACAACTAGTTTGGTATCCTGTCACACCTGCAGGCATAAAGGGGGAAATGTTTTAGTGCAAAGAATAAAAATACTAATGAGCTGGGCATGGTTGGAAGGGCTTTCTCAGGTTCATTTTTTTTAAAGTGGATTGTGCTGGAGGATGGATAGCAGTACCACACCAGTGACTTGAATTTGGGAAAAGATTTAGGTCATTCGGGGCCATTGGTGGGGGTGGATTCAGAATCCCTGGTACCACTCTATTCTCTGGGGGGGGGCAATATTGCTCTGCTCATCAGCAACCACAGGGGAAGAATGAGACTACCACCTGTCACATGACTGCACCACCGAGAGGGCACCATGCCATCAAACTAGCTGACAGTCTTGTGGGAGGGGGATCGGATTGGTTCTTGTCCCCCTGGCCCCAGCATGGAGGGAATCCATGGGGGTGCCAAATGACTAAGCTAAGTCCCTGGGATGGTAGATAAGGATGTGGGCATGTGGTGGCCAGAAGGGGCCTGTCGGTGGTACAGAGCCTGCCGCAAACCTGAGATTCATCCTGACAGCTGCTGTTTTCCTAATTTGCCTGGCTGCCCACCTCTCTTGATACAGTGCATAATCCCATCAGTTCTTAATACACATGTCAACCCCTTGCTAGGGAAGGATCCCCATCCCACCAAGGTGTCACCTGTTTACCAGAGCACTAAACCATCTCTCTCCCCTGGCTGGAAGCTGTGCCATGAAGCAGCACTGGCCCCCACCCTCAGGTCACCCAGTCAGTTAGCCAAGCTCATTCCTAAATTTGAGTAACCAGAACGGGAAGACAATGTACTACCAGTATGGCCAACAGACACCCCTGGACACAAAATGTATTCATAACTCAGTTGTTTTTTGGAGATTTTAACCAAAAGTGTTTCAACATAATCTTTTAATGATCCCACCTTCAGAATATGACAGATGAAAGTTATAAAATCCTGGACAAAATATAATTTCACATTTCAAGCATGAAAACACATTATGGGCAGGATTTAAAAAATTACACCATTCATGTTCATGAGATGGGATCCGAAAAAGGCCATGTTGAAAATTTGGGGAAAAAATCTTTAAAAATGACCAAAATATGAGTAAAAGTTCAAAACACATTGAAAGAAGCCAGCCTAGTGGCATAGGCAGCTGAGGCACTATATGTGTCTTACCTTTCCCCACGCTGGCAATCCAAGTTCAGGAACAAGCTTGAGTCACGGGGGCTGATGGGGGGGGGACTGAGAGAGGATTAAGCAGTCATCTGGCAGCTGTCCTCTATTGGACTGGGGTGGTGGGCCTTACTGACTCTTGGCTACCACAAGGTGAAGTCCTGGTGGTAGCGCTGATGCAGGAGAGGCAAGATATAAGTCTGGGGGTGGTGGAAGGAGCTGGGGTTCTAGAATGCAAATATGCCTCCATGCACATGCATTGTTCATACTGCTGCAGCTCTGGGAGGAAAAAGAAGGAGGAAAAAGTGAGCAGACCAAGGGCTTCAAGAAGCCTACTGGGACACCATGATTCCCTCTTCCACTCCAACTAGCAGTCCTTCTGGATTTGAGTACTCAAGGGGAAGGAAAACTCTCCTCTCCCTTCCCTGCCCTTACCCATAGGAGGGAATCTGCAGGGAACTAGCCCCCCCGCCAGCATGGAGGGAGGACAGGGACAGTCAGGGCTGCTATAAGGAATGTGGCTGAATAGCCAACCTGGTCTTACTCAAGGAGGATAAATACTTATCTGTGAAATATGCATCCACGGCCATTAACGGCACTTACCTTGTTTCACTCACTTCACAGTTGGGATCTGACGCAGCAGGATAGTCTTCAGGTGAGAGTGGATTATGGTGTTGGACCAAAAATAAGTAAGCAAGTGGCGTGGGGGTGGGGGTTAGTGGGTGTTGAGTGGGGGATAGGGTGGGATAAGAAAAACTCTGTAGGAGACATTGGGCTGGATATTCAAACTGCGCTATTCTGTGGCGCAAGCACTTGCGCTGCTCAAAAAGGTTGCGCTGGAGTGTGGCGGGGCAATATTCAGCGGAGTTGTGCTATTGAGCAACTCCTTTGAATATAGCCCCTAGCCACAACCACTGTGCACATGCGCGTGGAACTTGCGCCACGCAAGTGGTCAGAGTGGAGCATTCAAAATGCGGTGCACAAGTTCCATTCGCCATGTGCAAATTTCTGATATTCAAAAGGTGACATGCAAATGGGGCCATAAGTTATACAAGGCGGGGGGCCATTTGTATCTGTACTTATGGCCCCATTTGCATGCCATTAGCGACAGCAGATGCTTGAATCCCGACAACTTGTGCCTGGCGCCCGTGCCAGAGCAGCAGCCATCGAGGACCGGCGCCCCCTGCAGCCCGATCGCGGGCATGAAGTAAATCTCTCCCCACTTGCCCAATCATGGGCATAACGAGTAACCCCCCCACTGGCCCGATCGCGGGCAAAACAGAACTGAACCCCCGACTGGCCCGATCGCGGGCATAACAGAACAGCCCCTCCCCACTGGCCGATCGCAGGCATAGCGGAGTTCAACCCCCAAACAGCAATATCCCTGGTGGTCCAGTGGACTGAGAAGCCAAATCGCGGGCATAAGTCAACCCAAAAGTCCAATTTCCTGGTGGTCCAGTGGTCCCCGCACCACCACGGACCCCACCACCCGCTCCCCGTCAGCGGCGGCGGCACCCACCCTGCCGCCCTGCCACCTGCCGACTGATCTGTCGTAGGGCTGCACGCCCATTGGTTCAGAGCAAGAGCCAATGGGCGTGCAGCCATACCGTACAAGGCAGTCCAGATATGTGAATGAACTGCATGCATGGTTCCTCCCCCTCCGGTTGAGCATGCCTTCATTAGCATTGCGCTGTTGCTCAGCATGACTTGGGGGGTGCAACTGCCTCCTGCTGAATATCGCAGAATGGCGCAATTTCGGACTTGCGCAGGCACAACCCTATTGCGCATGGCGCAACCCTTTTGAATATCCAGCCCATTGATGGACAGTTTTCTCTTTTACAGGTTAAATTAAAAAAAGATAATGAGGGATGCATGGCTTTCTTTTTTGCGTGTACTAGTGAACCCACACTGGAGATTGTGCACCCCAATATCAGAGATCTGTGGTGGCCCCCAGGTAGGGCACCTGGTGTTGCACATTTAAAGGTGGGGATTAGATATGGCAATATTGTTGGCACCGGGGGTTTGGCAACCTGGTGTCAAACCATTGAGGAGGGAGAATATTACTGGTGGCAGAACTGAGCATCCACCTTTGATATATGCAAAACATGCTGGGTTGGGAGGGGGGATGCTGGAGAAGGGATTGAGTAGCACCCACCACTGGTTTACTTATTTAAACAAATGAATATGGGGTGGTGACACTGGTGGCAGGACTGAGCACCTGCCCTGGTTTTAAAGCAATGCCTGGATCAGGCAGGAGAGGAAACAGAAGAACAGAATTTGATGGCAGATAAGTACCAATTGGCCCATCTAGTCTGCCCATTTCTCCCTACCTAAGCTATTACTGCAGACCATGCCTGATTTATAGCTCTTTCTACCTCCCCCTTCCTTTCCACTATGATTTCCTTGTGCTTATCCAATGCATTCTTGAGTCCCAACACTGTTTTTGCCCTGGCACCCCCGATAGAAGGTTGTTCCAGGAATCTACCACTCTTTCTGTGAAGAAGCACTTTCTCACATCTCTACTGAATCTACCACCCTCCAGCTTCATAACATGTCCCCTTGTTCTAGAGCACCTTTTCTTCTGAAAAATATTCCTCATGAGGTATTTAAAGGTTTCTATCATATCATATTCCCTCCTCTGTTCTAGGGTGTACATATTGAGGCCCTTCAGCCTCTCCTCAAAGGGCTTTTGATGCAGCCCTGTGCCATTTTAGTTGCCCTCTTCTGGACCACCTCCACTTTATGTCTGGGATACCATTGTAAGCGTAGAGGAAAGCAAAAGCTGTGTATGGTGGTGATTTCCTTTACACTGCTTTTGTTTTCAGAGAATGACGCAGAGGCCATGCCCCTTAGTGCAGCATTCATGGAAGACATAAGCAGTGTAAAGGAAATCACTAACATAGAAACATAGAAGTTGACGGCAGATAAGGACCGCAAGGCCTGTCCAGTCTGCCCATTTTTTCTACCTTATGAATGTGCCATAGGCCTGTACTCTGTCAATGGCCTATCTAGTCATACTCTTCTGTATTGCTCCCTTATGCCTATCCCATGCCTGTTTGAAGCCCTGCACTGTATTCATAGCCACCATTTTCTGAGGTAGGCCGTTCCATGCAACCACCACCCTTTCTATGAAAAAGAACTTCCTCACATTACCCCTTAATCGGCCTCCCTCTAATCTCATGCTGTGACCTCTCGTCCTGCTATTTTTCATAACATACATATTCATTAAACTATAGCTATCTTTAGAACACCAAATTTAGCAACTACGTTTGCACAAAAAATGACAATGCTTTTAACTTATATTTGAAAAACTACAGAAGTCAAAAACATATAAATCGCAAAAATGTGTACTTTAGGACAAATTCTATGAAACCTGAAAGTCTCAGGTTTGAAACACAAACTTTTGTAGTTATAGATGAGTATAAAATACTTTCAATTTTGGTGAATTTACGTAGTTTTGCCCCTCTGTAACTTGCTCCCACTGGACTAATTGGCACAAAACTTACAAGATCTAGAGCCTGGCACTGGCTCCGCAAATACCAAATTTCAGGTAAATCAGTAGAACATGGGTGGAGTTATTAAGGTGCAGAAATCAGGGTTTAAGTGCTCACACACTCCTACACCTGTTTTTTTAAATTTTTTTAATGTTATTTTAGGTCTAAGATTACAATACCTTTGAGCCAGGGCTCTATTACTAAGGTTCCACATCAGCTTACAATTCAAAACATAAGACATGTAAATCAGATTACAAATTCAATACATAAGACAAGGTTTCAACAGTGTAAGCTAAACAGAGTTACAAAGCATATGAGAAACAAAATAAGTTTTGGAGGCTAGGTTACAAGGAGATAGCGGATGAGGTGCAGAAAGGATAGGGGACTAGAGAGAGGAACAGTAGAGGGGGTGGGGAGCAAAAGAAGAGGAGCACAGCCAGAGGCATTGTCGTAGACATAGCATGGGGAAGTGCATGCTAAGGGGTAGCCAAGTGCTAATAGGAGAGAGAACTGCATAAGATTAGAGAAATATTCACTGGGTCAGCTAGTTGAGGCAGCCACAGGAGCTAGAGGCAGTGAGAGAGAGAGGCAGAGCCTTGATTTAAATGCACCAAGGGTAGGAGTGGAGGAGATATAACTGTTTAGACCATTTAGCCAACTGGGTGCCCTATAGGCAAAAGATCTTTGACTTTGTGAGGTATGACAATGTGGAACCTGCAGGAGCTGATTCAGACCCCCTTGTTGTGCGAGGGTTATTGCTAGGGTGCAGGAGTGCACACACTCCAGGAGGTGCAAGGCCCATAGTTATTTTCTTCACCATGGTGCAGGTTAGGTACTTTATCCGATTGGTGAGTTGCAGCCATCCAGTTTGTGTATAGAGGTTGCATGTATGTGTGAGGTGGTGGGATCCAGTGAGAAGTTGGCAGGCCTTACTGAGGGAGGTGGATATGTGTCTAAGAGCAGTAGTGGGGGCAGAGCCATAGATGATAAGCCCATAGTCAATAATGGAAACAACAGGGCTCTGAACAGCGACAGTCAGGGCTTCCAGGGTAAGATGTTGCCTGTGCCGGAAGAGAAGGCCAAGGCGAGTATTTGCTGCGTTGGCTACAGAGTCAATGTGGGCACTGTAAGTTAGATGAGGGTCTAGAGTGATCCCAAGGTACTTAAAGGCTTGAACCTGTTCCAGGGTGACCCCATGACTGGTTTTGATGGCTAGGGGGTGCAGCTAATGCTTGTTATGAGAGCTGCTGGACATCATAGACTTTGTTTTCTTATTATTGAGGACCAGATTGTGATTTGAAAACCAGTTTTCAACAGATGTGAAGCCAAGCTGAAGGTCATCTTGTAGAGGCTTAGGATTCTTGTGAGAGGCAAGAATTACAGCATCATCTGCATAGAGGATGATTTTTTCAGAGCAAGAATTTGGAAGGGAGTTCAGGAACAAGCTGAATAGTAGGGGGCCCAGAATGGATCACTGAGGGACACCTGAGCGGACAGGCCTGGTATCGGAGAGGACATCTACAATTTTCACTCTTTGAGACTGGTTCTTCAAGTAACTTTTGAACCAGGCAGTGGTGTTGGGAGAGAGCCCAGCTTTCAGAAGCTGCACAAGCAGTAAGCGGTGATGGACAGTATCGAACACCTTAGTCAGATTGATAAAGATGGACCCAATTAACTGACCATTGTCCAGTGAGCTGTGAAGTATGCCAGAAAATTCCAGTAGGGCAGATGAGATACTATGTCCTTTCCTGAAGCCATGTTGCTGCAAAGACGAGATATTGTATTTGTCCAGGAAATCCGTAAGCTGATCTGCTACAATACGTTCAAGGGCCTTGGAGAGGGGTGGCAATATAGAGATCAGACGGTAGTTTCCGTGGGTGGCCCTGTCACCACTTTTATGGATGGGGTAACAGTGGCAGATTTCCATTTGTCAGGGAACTGGCTGAGCCTAAGTGAGAGATTGAAAATATTTGTCAGTGGCTGTAACACCTCATCAAGGGTGAGGGACAGCAGTTTAAGGTCAAGTGTACCACTGCTGGATCTGGATCTGGATTTGGTGATGGCTTTGGTAATGTATTTGCAATCTGCATGCATCTTGACTGGTTTGAAATAAAAGGGTGGCTAGAAGAGGAGGAGGCAAACGCCGGCCCGCCGGCGCAGCGGTTGGATTTCCGCTTGCAACGCCGGCGACCCGGGTTCGGGAATGGACTCGGGTCACCGGAGGGCCGGCCGGGGGGAGTAGGATCGAGCATCTGCGGACAGCTCTCCTTCTCCGGGGGGGAGGGTGTGGATAGCGGGCGGTGCATGGGGACTCCTGGCAGAGGCCAGGAGTTCCCACGCAGACCGCGGCTTGTCAATCCCATTGGAGGCGGGGCAGATGGTGACATCATGGCACGACCCCACCTCCCCGAAAAAGCGAAAATGGATGGAGCCTGCCTGCCGCCGAGAGTGAAGCCCGCCGCCACGGCCTCGATGTGCTCCCCAGGCCGGGCCCCCAACCTAGTCCCAATGCCTGCAGCATATATGGGGGGGGGTGCCGTGGGCCCCACCATGGGGGGAAAGCCACGGGGTATTGGGGGGACAGCGGCCGATCTGGGGTGCAGAGGCAGGCGGCCCATGACTGGGCTGAAAATACGTCGGCAAGGCAGCTCAGGAGTTAAAAAAAAAAAAAAAAAGAGGAGGAGGCATTGGTGGAGAAGTGGGAGAGTCATAGTCCTTGACAAAATCAGCAGGGAGAACACTGCTGAGATCAGTGACTGCAGTGTTGAAGGTATTCGCTATGATTTTAGGGTCAAGCGTAGTAGTCCTATTTATGTTGAGCAAGGTAGGGGAGGTTTTTGACTGCTTCCCAGTGACCTCTTTAATATTGTTCCTAAATGCCCTCCCTGTATAATACATATGTAGGTAAAGTATATGGCGGACTATACCAGCAAGGAAAGGCCCAATTAGGTAATAATTCCACAAACCTTAGAGGGCAAGAGGCATTATGTAAGCAATAATACCCAACAGGGTAGGTGGTATTGTGCTATACCAGACTGCCCAAGGGTGCAGTGAGGCCCAATGCTGCAGGCGGTGGGCCTTATAGCTCCTGGAAGGTCTGGTATAGCACAATACTGCCCACCCTGGAGGGTATTATTGTGCTTAGAAATTGGGCCCTGTAAAAAAAAATAAGTTTAATAAAAAAAGTAAGTGAAAAATCAGTTTAAAATATGTTTTGAGATAAAATAGTTCCTCCACCTGTATTGCAATTCTGTGGATTTAACATTTTATTTTTTTGATCCTGGTTGTCATGGTTACACTCCCCCCCCCCCACACACACACATGACTTTTCCCTGGAAGCCCTACTATGTGTAAGACAGAATCTCTACTGCTTTCTGGGTCTGCAAACCGACACTCCAGACAGAAGCCGCAAGTTGCGGTCAACTTATGTACTACAGGATTGCACTTTCCTTCTGTGACCTGAATCCCAGTAGTTAGTTAGCAGTAGCAGTTAGATAACACTGTCATGGGCCAGCAAACAAGAACCTGAACAAGTGGGCCGCAGACCAACAGGTATTAGATGCAGTGTTTTTTTAAGCAAGAGACTGCTGGCAGCTCTGTAGTTGTTTAAAATAAAAGGCAGTTGCTGATGGGGAGGAGGGGAGGCAGATGCACTACAGAGCTGCTGAACAGCAACAGAAGGTGCATAGCACTACAAAAGGAAAACTAAGTGTGTGCAAAAAAAAAAAGAAAAAGAGTGAAGTACAGTTCTGTGCTATATGGTGCTTTTTTTGGTTACGGTTTCTGTTGTCCTGTGGTGGCAGCCACACTATGGAGCTGCTGAGGAGTGACGGAAGGGCCACAAACATTTACAAGCAGGAAGAAAAGGAAAAAAGTCTGCAAAAAGCAGGTAGATTTGTGCACTTTTATGTTGTTTTGTTGTTCAATTTTACTTGAGGGTAATGAGCAGGGCTATGATCTAAAAAAGTGAATGGCCGGCCCGGTGGCGCTGAGGGTTGAGGCGCTGGACGCCACACTCGTGCCTCATGGCGACCAGGTTGGGAATGGACTCGGGTTGCGGGGGTTGGTGGGGAGGGAGGATCGGCGTCCAGCGGATGCTCTCCTCCCTCAGGGTGGGAAGCCATGAACGCGTTCCGCGTTCTGCATCACTCTCACGGCTGGTGGAAGCACCGACCAAGAGAGGATGGAGGCGGCTCCGCTCATTGGAGCCGGGGAGGGGGGACGTCGGCTGCGCATGAGGGCTTGGTGTGCGTCAGCACGCCGCCACTCGGGGTCGGACGTCTCAGAGGGCAGGGGAAACCAGGGAAGAAAAGCGAGGAAAACCCCTCTCGGCAGCCCAAGATGATAGCCTCTCGGTACCATCTGGACCACCGATAAGAGGGACAGACCCCACTGTGCAGGAGGGAGGAAAGGAGGCACTCTAGGGGCAGATCCCACCGGAGGTGGAATGGAGGAGTTGAGAGGAAGGAAGGAGTGGGCTCTGGGGGAGAGAAGGAGGCATAAAGAATAAAGTTAAAAAAAAAAAAAATAAATAAAAAAGTGAATGGATCAGAAAAATCGGCCCAAGGAGCAGCGACAGTGGGTTTTCATAAGTTGCACTCCCTGTTGATGGATACACGCTGCCAGCTTGGAGCAGCTACTACATCGGTCGGGCTTTGTGGGAGAGTAGGAGGGACGCGATAAACTTTAACTCATATTTCTGCACATTCCTGTGAAGGAAAACCTTTAATTTTATATTAAATTTGTGTTTTTCTTGTGAACAGATGCTTTCTGTGACATGGGGTTGGAAGGGGGAGACTGGCCAGTATCACTTGCTCAGGAAATCTCAGTTACCGAAGGGAAAAATGGCAGTTCTTAATTTTAAAATTAGTTAGTGCTTCTTGATCGCGGTAATGAGGCTGTTTGGGACTGGTACTTTTATTACCCGGTCTCTGTTGTCTGATAGATGTCCACCTTGACGGGGCTATCAGCCAGTCAGAGCCTGGAGATTTCTAAGTCCATTTTCTAAAACCTTAGTAAGCCCCCTTGATGATACATTTGTCCTACAGTACCCTACCATAGCCTTTGTTTTTATGTTACATTAGGATGGTGATGTTAAGCTTTATAGCATTTGTGATCCTTTCAGGATTTTCTGGGGCTTTTTTTGGTCCTTGTGTTTTTTCATAGTGTAATAGCATTTTTGGTTCATCTGGATTTTTTGGTTGTGTTGTTTTCTACAGTATAGCAGAGAGTGCAGCTGTCGAATTGGTCCTCCTATAAAAGGAGACATGTGAGGAGTGCTCTCTCATTTAGTGTGACACGTTCATATGTGTTGGGGAATCTACAGTCGGCAGTTGTGTGAGCATTGAGCATTCAGCAGTGGCAGCAGCATGAAGGGCTTGTCATCTTGGAAGAGAGCTGGAGCATCAAGAGATATGGCTATTTGGTAAGAGACAGGTAGAACATTTGTTAGTGTGAGGCTATAGTTTATCATTTTTTTTCTTTTGCATAGAACTTTTTTTTAGGACAAGTAATCTTGTGTATTTCAAATAAGTTTTATAATTGGTGTGGTTATTAATTTAGTGCCAGTGTTAGTTGATGTGTTGAAGCCCTGATTGGGCTGGGAAAAGCCCCTGCAGCTCAGGATTGTGAGCCCAACCGCTCCCTTGTGGTTCAGCCAAGCTGCGGCGCCATCCACCTGCTCTACTGAGCAATTTAGGTACGGGCCACTGCCTGGTTCTAACACCCTGCGGAGACCCTATTCTGACAGAGCGCCAGCCAATGGACTCATTTTGATTTTTGGCACCTAAAAACTTTTAAATTTTAACTGGCCAGTGCCAGACCAGTGTGCTCGGGCTCCTTCAGCCCTTAACTCTCCCCCACTATACTTATTTAAGGCTGCTGTTTTTTATTTGTCTTTTCCTGAGAGAAATACATTTAAAACAAATTTCATGAAATTTACTTGCTTAATATATATTGCCTTTGATTTGCTCCTTACAGTGCTATAGAGAGTGATTTTACAGTGTTTAAGTAAAAGCCTGTTAAGTTTGCCCTGTTCTTTCAGCTATATTTTTCTAATTTTTTTCTTTCTATTGATTTCCCTGCTGCTTCTCTACCTCCTCCCCTTTACCTAAGATAAACCCACCCCCCCAATTTACTGCAACAATGGATTGCAGCTTGCTCTCCAGCTTGATAATCCCTTTCCCTCTCCCCCCAGGCTGTCTTCTGTTGAAGCACTGATCGAGCTGGGAAGAGCCCCTGTGGCTCAGGATTGTGACCCTAACTGCTTCCTTGTGGTTCAGCCGAGCTATGGTGCCCCCTTCCTGCCCTACAGAACAATTCAGGTACAGACCACCTCCTGCTTCTAACACCCTGTGGGAACCCTATTCTGACGGTGCACCAACCAGTGGACTCATTTTTTGGCCTGCCCACCCCTGCCTTCTTTAAATACTCAACAAGCCCCGCCTCTCTGTTCCATACATCCATAAGAAGGAACAGTAGGCAGTCTGACCCTTTTAAAGGGCTGGGCATGATCCTCTTTTGTTTTGTTAGTAAGCCCAACTCCCTTCCCCTGCCACTCATCTTCCTTGAAAACTAGGGCTTGAACCCCACACCTTTGGCCTCGCAGGCCAGCACACCTCCCCCAAGCCTACATGCTCTCTTACTTTACCTCCTCTACAACACCTTGTATTTAAGGATATCCCTAGTTCCTTTCAACTGCACCCCTTACTTTGACCTTATCATGCTGCTCTATCTGCTAATCCTCTTGGCACTTGTGCTATGCCCTTCTCTGGATATCTTTGCTGCCGTATCCCAATGGCACCCCCCATGCCACCCACCCCCTATTTTCTAAATACCCCAAAATTATTTACCTCTTCAACTTCTCCATACCTCACACCCCCCAGCTCACCATTCCCCATTTAGTACTTCACGGCACCCCACCCCATGACCATTAAAGTGGTCTCCTGCTCTCAATTGTCACCTTCATCTCTCCCCCTTCTCCTCCCTCTAAGCCTCTTTCTCCATCTCCATACTTTAATCATCACCAGAAGAAGAAAGCACTTGCCTTGGTAAGGTATTACATTTGTGCTTGGGAAATGTAGAGGCCAATCCTGGTTCTCCTACCTCTCTAGCCTCTCCCTCCGAATTTGCAACCGCATCAGGTTTAAAACTGATGTGAATTAACGTGCAGAGTCTGGCAAATAAATTTGATCATCTCCAAGTGTGGGCTACCCATACCAATCCAGACATTATTATCATCACTGAGTCATGGCTTAAACGTGCCATACCTGACAAGTAGATCACCTTCTCTGACTATAAACATTTTATAGTGGATAGAGCAACCAGGGGAGGTGGAGTGGTCACATACTCCAAAGTCAAGTTCAATATCGCTGACATACTTGACATGACGAAGCCAAAAGAATTTGAACTTGTGTCCTTAAAAATCCACCTGCCCTCATCAGAAAACCTTAACGTCATAGGTTGCTACAGACCCCCAGCTGGGGGCCATGACATTATCCCAACCCTGAAATCCCTAGTTGCCCACAACAATTAGACCATCATTCTAGGAGACCTAAATATGGATTAGCTTCCCCCAAATCTCATGGCCTTAAAGGACTTTGTGATGAACTTGGCCTCGCCCAAATCATCACTGAGCCAACTAGGACAAACACCAAAAACAATGCGAACAGCTCTATCATAAACGTCATTTTATCAAACTGCCCTCATAAAATCCTACATTCCACCATTTTTTCATAATGACCTAAGTGATTATAGGATTGTAGTCTGTACCAGAACCAACCCAAAGAGTCCATTCTCTACTAAATTAATCTTGAAATGGTCCTTCCGCAAATTCAACTCACACAGCTATTTGTCTGATCTTTAAAATATAAACTGGCAAAGCCTCTACCTAGCCAAAACAGCAGACCAGGCCGTAGACATCCTCAATGATAATTTACCCTGCTGGCAAATAAGCATGCCCCTTTCATTAAGGCCAGAGTTCATAAACTATCCCACCCGAGGTTTATACCTGACCTGAAAGCCACGCTATCCAACCCCGATAAACATTGGGCCTGTGCAAGGGACACTAAGTGCCCGTCTGACTGGCAGATGTTTAGAGCTGTCAGGAGTGCATGCATCAGACTCATATGCACTGCCAAGTCTAACTTTTACATCACATCACATGAACAAGCCAAATGGAACTCAGCAAAGATCTGGCAGACTATTACGTTTGTTAAAGGACATAAAGCTGCTCCCTCCATTCCCACCAAGATCCATGTCAACAGAGTTGTAATTGAAGAACACAGCTGGATCCTCGAGGAACTCAATTCATATTTCACGATCGCCAGGCTGGCATTTGATTCCTCTCCCTATGCCAGGCTACTCAGCCCTCCCTTGGACAACAAATCTTCACCTGCTCCCCCTCCATCACTCCCCTTCCAACTTCATCCTGCTTCCTTCAAGGAAGTGGAAGACCAACTTAAAAAGCTAGGCACCAGAAATGGTGGTGGCATGGATGGACTGGACCCATTGTTCCTCAAATTATGTTATTATTACCTTACAACCCCCTTACTCCACATATTCAATCTTTCTATTGCCTCTTCCTCAGTACCAACCTGTTGGAAATCTGCCCATATTTTGCCTCTTTTCAAATTAGGTGACCCTTGTGACCTAAACATTTATAGACCAATGTCCATCTTGCCTATTCTCTCCAGAATTCTCGAATAATTAATCTAGACTCAACTAAAAGTGCATATCGAAAGCTATTCTCTGCTCAACCCTGCCCAATCTGGTTTTAAGCAAAATCACAGCACCATTTTGGCCCTCACCGAAGTTACTAATGATTGGATCACAGCCCATGACATCAAACAGATCACAGGTGCGATCTTCTTGGACATCAGCAAGGCATTCGATACTGTGGACCACAACCTTGTCCTCCTTAGCCTCAAAAAGCTAGGAGCCACTGCATCCACAGCACAGTGGCTCACCAGCTATCTCTCAGGTAGAATTCAGAAAATTAAGGCTGATGGCCTACTCTCAGACTACCTAACCATTACTAGGGGTGTACCTCAAGGGTCCATTTTAGGTCCTATACTCTTTTCTGTTTAGATCAACTTCCTCGATACCAATATCGTCAACTCAAAGCTGCATTTCTTTGCTGACGATATAGTACTGTACATATCAAAACCAACCCCGTCTGAAGTTTGTGAGGAAATACAAGCCGACTTTTCAAAGCTCAAGCAGAACCTCATCAATTCTAAACTTCTGCTAAATGCAAAAAAAGGCCATGTTTTTCACTCTCAACAAGACCCCCCCTCCCCTACTTAAACTCCGCTAAGTCCCTTCATTGTTACCACCCTAGAAAAAACTCTTGAGGTTGTAGATAAATTTAAGTACCTTGGTATGTGGCTCAACAGCAGCCTATCCTTCAGTATACACATTGACAACCTCGCCAGCAAACTAAAAACTAGATTAGGATTATTCTACAGAAACAAGTCCCTCTTTCCTTCCAAGACCAGATTAAGACTCGTCCAGGCCACATTTCTCCCACTTCTTGATTATGGTGATATGATCTACAACTGCACATCGGCTGCCAACCTGCATAAATTGGACATCTTGTATCACCGTGCTGTATAGTATGTCACCAAGGCTCCATTCAGAACTCACCACTATGACTTTTACTCAACCATTAGCTGGACGTCCCTTGCAACTAGGCGAATGATTGATTTCGGAACATGGACACTCAAAATCCTTTTGAACAAGCTCCCGGGAAATACTTCCTCTATCATATACATCTCCCATTGCACCTATTCCTTAAGGAAGGCCGACTTTATCCTCCCAGACATGCCTAGGACACGCATGTCCCGAGGCAGGAGAGCTATCTCCTACACCCTACCAGCAGCCTGGAATAACCTGCGGTCGATACTCAATCTCTCCACTGTTGTTTCAATCAACCTCTTCAAAGCTTTAACCAGAAGAAAGTTTAAAGCAATATGCAACTGCCACAGGTTGTAGGCCCATCTCTTGTCACTTCTGCTGCATCTTGGCCTCCCTGCCTCACATCATTGTCAGTCTTGCACTTAGCTCCTGACCCTTATCTGTTTTCTTTCTCCCCTTTTCTCCCTAGTCTCTCCACTCTTCCCTCCTTAATACTTCCTTCCCCTTCCCTTTGGCCTATCCTGGTTCTCTCCCCCTCCCATCTCTCTCACTTTTCTCTACCATCCTGCATAACCCTCAGCACCAACATCAAAGCCCCTTGTTATACCATTCCCTGTTCTTTGGTCTATTTTTTTTTCTTCCTTGTCTTCACCATGTCCTTCCCTTTCTTTTCTAACAGGGTCACTATGTTACAACACACTTATTACTATGCTGAGTTTTAAACATGTAGCATGACTGCTCTCTGTGTTAGGCCTCACTACTGTATTTGCACATATTCCTGAGTTGCAATCTATTTGCACACATTCCGAATGTATTGCTTTGTATATTTTATTCACTGTCATGTTATCATCTCATTTATGTTATTCCCTGATATTGTGCTGTATCTTGTCATTATGTTTCCCATTTTATGTTTGTTTTTTGTACATTTTCTGGTATATGTTCAGGACCTCCTGGTGAATGAGCCTGCTCAATTGAGCATTACTGAAATAAACTTGAACTTGAACTAATTGGTTACTTGATTTGGTAATTATTTGTAATTAGTGTAGTTGCACTACATACGGTTTTAGGTAATGTGTGTACGTATTTTTAACTGATGTGTTGTATACTTTTAATCAGAGTGGCATAATGGGAAACAAAATAATTACGAGTCCCATATGAAAAAAGTCCTACCCATATAATATATAGGGGCTATACAAAGGGCAAACTCAGAATATGCCATTTATCTTCATGAGTGATGGTGCAGAACAATAACTTAGAAGTGAGAAAGTCATGAGTGACTTGTGAATGTCCTGCCTCCTCACAAATGAGATTAATGGCATTTACTGAGGTGGACCATTGCATACCTAGTTTATACAATACATTTTCAAACATAAACCTTTTAAGGCAGAAAGGAGAAATTGTTAAACCCAGAAAGGCAAACTAAGCTTGTTGGACCTTGTTTCCAGGTGTGATCTGGGAGCACAAGGAAGTTAAGTAACTTGCTCAGGGTCACAGAGTATACAAGTGGGGGCAGGTGGGATTCAAACCCAAGTCTCCAGGTTTGCAGCTCAGTGCCCTTAACCACTACACTTTACTGCCTCCTGCGTTAAATTAGTTCTTTTTGGAGCTGCTGACTTTTAATATTATAAAAAAATGAAATACAATACATACTTGAATAGACATACGGTATGTCAAATGGTTGAGACCAGCACAAACTCTTAACTGTTTATAATCATCAAATATTTTCTTAAAGTTTTCATTAAATGCTTTGCAATACTGGAATAAGCCTACCCCAGAAAATGTAACATCCTGAAATCATGTAAAAATATAAATAACTGTATGACAGCACACTTGATGTAAAACATTATATAACATTATATGCAGCATCCTCAATATAATTTTAAATAAGTATATTAGTACTGTAATAACATTAATAAAGGACTCAAACATTTCTCTCCTTCTACTTCTCAGATTACATTTTTTATTTCATTCCTTCTGGTGTTTCACTCTGTCTGGAATTCTGTAGTTAGCCTAGGGAACTTGTAAGAAGTGGGGACAATTTATGCCTCCCAGTCTTATTCTGCCTCCCCCCTCAGCTAGTTTAAATGCTTAGCAATGTAGCATTTAAACCTTTCACTGTGGACTGCAGTCCCTCTCCTCTATGGATGCAGGCTGTCTCCCCTGTACAGGCCCCCATCGCTCCAAGTGGTGTCCCAGTCCCCAATAAACCTGAAACCTTCCTCTCCACACCAATTCCTCAACCAGGTGTTGAAGATCCTGGTGTGAAGACTCCTGTTGTCCCCCTTGTCATAGATGGGTAGCACTTTTGAGAAAGTCACCGATCATGCCACCTGCCTAAGACCCTTCCCCAACTCCTTTAACTCATTCTGCACTATGGCTGGCTCATCCCTTTCTTCTATAGCAATATTATTACACTTTTGTTTCTGGATTTGATGTTTTGTATTATGGCCCCTGAAATGTTATCTGTGTGTGCCATAAATTTGTTTGTTTAGTATGGTTCATTTTTTTTATTTCTTTGCTATTGTTACTCCAAAGTCTTGTTCGGATTCTATTGAATTGAGGTATTTGCCACATAATTTATTACTATAACATAAGTTCTTCTTCCCCAAATGCATTTTGAGCATTTAGCTAGGTTGAAGGCCATTTTCCATTTTTGGGCCCAGTCTGTAATTTTATTGAAGTTTTCTGGTACTATTAGACATCTGTCTATAGAATCAAGGGTTCTCTGAGCTTTGTATCACCTACATACTTGGTGTTCCAACTAAGCAGCCTTTTGATAAATCTGAAATAAATATTTGAAAAATCACTTGGCCCAGTACTGATCCCTGTGGTACTCCATTTGTTACCTCTATGTGAGTGATGGCCACTTATTCCCCTTTGTGTTCTCCTAGTTAACCAGTTAGATAGCCACTGGGTAATGGTTGTATCGATGTTTGCTTTTTTCATTTTTTTTAATAATGGCCCAGTGTGGCATCAGATCAAAAGCCTAATTTCTGACCATATAGGTAACATCTTTGGACATTCCCAGAATATAAGACAAATTAAACCTATTCTGCTTTTGTATTTTATTCATAAATTGTCCTTAGCATTATTATGCTAATTTGTTGAATCAACACATTACTGTCTGCCCCAAATGCTAGCCTGAAACATTGTGTGAACCACATTGCAAGTGTTTGTTGTGTACCAGTAGATTTCTGGCTTTAGAAGTCGGAACAAAAATGGTGGCTGTAATGTTTTGAAATAGAATGAAACTTGTAGCGATTTTGGTGTCATTTGTTGTGAAGGGGTCAGCCAACACTTTATGTGTAGGTTGTGGTGAGATTTAGTCATGGCCAGACAACCATCTCGACCTATCAGATTGCAGGATATGTGATGCCCATTACATAATTTGTGTAATTTATACTGCACAATTTATGGATATCTAATTTATTGAATTTAACATTTCATTTCCAAATAGACTCAGCTGCTAGATCATTTGGCAAATTGGACTCCCTCATCCGCTAGTTTTGAACTTCAACAGGTGCACTTTTGGTTTTGCTCAAAATAAATTTGTATATTCACATGTAGCATGTGCTTGCTTAGTCAAGCATATCAACATTGTTAGAGTCCTCATTTCTCTGTAATGTCTCAGCTGAAAAAGTTTTGTTGATAACCTGAACAAGCTATTATTTTCAAGTTACACTAACTAGGAATTGATTTGGCTTTAATTAACTTGATAAAAACTGGTTACAAGAGAGGACTTGGAGAGTCAAATTGTGGATCATCTCTCATCCAAAGGGGCAGTGCTGAGTGATATACTGCAGGGTGCTGTCTTGGGACCTATATTATTTGATATTTTATTATGGATATGGGTAAGGGTACACAGGGTGTAATACATTTGTCAATTACACAAAGATGGGTTTAGATATTAGTTTAGAATTTAAAGCAAAAAACTGCAATTAGATCTTGATATAATTGTTCAAATTGTTGACTGGACGGAAAATTGGGAAACTGAGCAAAACATTAACACATAAAGTAATTCAGCTGGAAAAAATAATGCACAATATAAATGTTTCATAAAGGGAACAGAAATTACAGAGAAACATAGAAGCATTTACTTTGACGGCAGATAAGGACCACTTGGCCCACCTAGCCTGCCCATTTCCCTACCTACAAGATAAGCTGCAGATCCTAGTTAACCAACAGCCTACTTCCTCCTGCCCCCCACAAGAATTGCCTTATGTCTGTCCCATGCATTCTTGAATTCCTCCACTGTTTTTGACCCCACAACCTCCTCAGGAAGGCCATTCTATGCATCCACCACCATCTATGTGAAAAAATACTTCATCACATTACCCCTGAACCACCCCCCCCATCTTCAAATTGTGTCCCTTTGTTTTTGCACATCTCTTTTTTTGAAAGATGCTACCCTTTTGGACTTTGTTGATTCCCTTGAGGTACTTAAAAGTTTCTATATGATCCCCCTTAAAAACTATCTGTAGGTGGACTTGAACGGCCAACTTTTAGATTATGCGCATAATGCACTACCAGACTGCACCACAGAGACAATACATTTAATCAGATTAATAAAACTGATGAAGAACGAGATCTCAGTGTTTCAGTTACTAATAATGTAAAGCCATCTGTCCGTTGTACAGTTGGTATGTAACTGCCAAAACAAATAGGATTGTTGGTTGCATTAAACATTCCTTTATACTGAGGAAAGAATCATTCATTTTTCCATGATACAGGCATTAATGTAGACCACACTTTAATTATTGCTCACCAGTTTGGAACCCACATTACAACAAGAATAAGATACTAGAGAGACTACAAAAAGGGCAACAAAACTAATATGGAACTTAAAGGATCAACAATCTTGGGCTTATGTCACTTGAAAACCACTGAAAAAATGGTGATCTATTACTCGTGTTTGATATTCTGCAAAATGAAGTACTGTACTGAGAAACAGTCTGGGTTTGGAGATTTAGAATGGACAACCATGCATCCTGAAAACATAACAATTAGGTGAGGAACACTGGGAAATGCAGGACAGTGGCAAGACAGTACTTCTCTACTAATCAGATAAAAAGTATGTGAAACAACCTTCCTCAGGAGTTGTTGACAGTACAAAAAAATCCATTTGAAATCAGAACTAACTCATGTATTTTAGGTGATTTTCAGTGATATGATTACCAACTACCAACATTAGACTAGGCAGTCACGATGGACCCTAAGGTCTGCTACTGCCTTAATCCCAAGTACTTGACTATACCAAGTTATTTCTCTATTTTACAGCTGATATCTATTCCAAATTATATCAAACTGGATCAATCGAACCAGAATAGTGAAGTCCATAGAAACTGTTTATTGCATAATATATTTTATTAATTTGATAAATAAATACACTGGTTCTGTGACTTTGGGCAATAGGGGATTGCCTGGCATGCTGGTGACCTGGGCTTGCACCCGAGCCCAGGATGACAGGAGCGGAGGCTGGTGGGGAGGGCTTAGAGTGTCCCTCAGATGCTGTATTCTCTGGGGGGGGTGAGCCTGCATTGTACTAGAGTGGCGCCTGGCAGCCGGTTGCAGCAGCACACTTTGCAGCATGGGTGACCACATGCTGCAAGTGTGTCTAGCCAGGATGCCGCATGCATGCAGCCGTCTTGGGAGAGGGGGTGGGTCATGGGAGAAAATGGAAAATGCATGCTCAGCCACCTGGATGATAGCATCTGGTCCCCTGGCTCAGCATGCAGCCCAGAGGAGTCTGTGCCCATCTCCTCGATGACTGTGTACACCTAGTAAATTTGGAATGCCTATGGGTAAAATCTCCTCTCCCCAGTTCCTCCTGCCCGGGGGGGGGGACCCTGCGGAGGGATGTAAGGGGAAAACTGGGGCCACGGCTTGAGGGATGGCAGGATGGTGACGGGGGTGATTGTCGGCCTGTGGTGGTCCCAGGTGCCTGAAGGAATGGACAGTCAAGGGGTTAGGGAGCATAAACAGATAACACAAAATAGAAAAATACACATAGATACATTTCACTACTAAGGGTAAATGTTGCATAGCTAGCTGCACTGTTAATATCAAAAAACATTGTTTCAGTTGCTCTCTCTTTGGTTAAGTACAGCATTATGACCTGCAGTGTTTCACCTGTTACCTTGTCTGTGACAGATCTACTAAAAAGATATAGAGAACAATGCATGAGCAACCATACACAACTTGGCTGTGTTTTCAAGGGGTGAGATGTCATCATAGTTACCTCAGGTATGAAACACAAGTGGAGTCTGGCATTCTTACTCATGTTTTTTTTTTTTAAATAGTATATGGTTTTACTGCATGTCCAAAGTTAATGTTTCAGTTTAAATATAGTAGTAGGTGGGACCCATCTGCTCTCCTCCCACCTACCTTTCATAGCTAAAAGTCAATAACTATATTAAAGATAAATTATTATGTTAATGAGAGATAACTATACACAGCAACTTTCTATGACCTTTGAACTATGCAAAACAACTTGTCATGACTGACACGGTGGGCACTGAGAGAACTGGCTACATGCTGTTAATGAGAAAGAGAGCACATCCTGTGCTTTGGAAATGAAATGTTGTGCCATATTACTGGCACCTATATTAAACCAATTGAATGTCTATATAAAAATGGTATATTGGTGGTCTGGACTGACTGCTAGTGCAGGAGTTGGTTGATACAATTGTTTTGGCTCTGTACATATTTGCTACATAATGATTTTTATTTGTTTGTATTTTTGAGGAGCACCTTCATTGATAATACTATTGTTTGATAGTGAAATGTTGGGAATATTGTGATTTGCTCTCCAGTGAAATGAAGTGGTCACACTATAATAAACATTGCTGTGAAGCTTTTGAAACTGATCTGGCCTGCTGTTTTTGGAGTCTCGACCCGGTTGATGTGAGTTAACTACTGGCCTTTTTCTGAGACCCCGGTGGCCAGACTTACATTTACGTGTTGAGTGTGGAGAGGTTCATTCTGGATGTGGACACGGTGGAAATGGACCACAGGGTCATTTGCTGTGCATAATGAGTTTGACACTCACAGGCGTGCTCTGCAGGTGGTAACCAGTCATATGCATGCAAGCCAGGGGAAAATGCAGCACAGAACGAAGATTCAGGCTATGGGAGGGTGGATAGTTGGATATGTGCCATGGGACATAGCAGGAGGGAAGGCCACTAGATGGTGGGGATTGCTTGGAACAAGGTGATATGTGGGGGGTGACCTCCAGACAGCTATGTGCCTGGTGCTACAAAGGCAACCTAACATACAAGTATCCTAACCTGCACCAAACACATGTTACACTGTTACATGGTGCTGTATTTGCAGGTAGAAGACTTGGTTTGCTGGCCAAGGCACCTAGCTTCACCTGAGCTCTTTCCTTCTAAGACTGCTTGAAAGACAGAGTAGAGAAACTTACCAGAGCAAGGGAGAAGGATTAAGACTTAGTTTGGCTAAGCAGATTTACTGTGTGGTGGTGTTTTTATTTTTTACTCACAGGGATTGCTACTGTTTGTTGCTAACATTTCATTGCTTTATTTTTTCTCTGATTCAAATTGTTGTTGCTGGTATACCTTCTTCTGCATTATTACAAGGTGTGCCTACAGGTGTGTGCTAACAGATTACTGCTGTAATCTTCTGATTCAAATGTCTTTTGCAAGGTATATCTTCTGTTACTGCTTTATTTTCTCTGGAGCAAAGTGTTTCTTACAGGGTATATCTTCTCTGAAATTATTACAGGTGGTGCTTTACAGGTTTTACAGTTTTATCTAACATTAGGATAAGCTTTCAGGGTTACTGCATTTGTTGTTGACTGATTGTTTCTGCTCTTACCTCCTTGTTCTTTTCGTCCGTGGTTCTTCTTTTTTGGCGGAAGGGCCCAGCCACCCACCCCATCCCCAACCACCCCACACTACACTCCTTTATAGGGTACCACAGTTGTAACATTTCCTGTGGCAGAACAGGAAGGGCGGATCAGTGGGGCCCCCACAAGGTGATCTCATTTACAGGGCACTAGTAATTTAACTTGTTATAACAAGTTAAACAAAGCACAATTAAACCATTACTTGCATTTTTTTCCTTCTAATTACTCTGACTAGGTTACAAACCCAGCAACTTATTTGGAATGGATTTCATTAACTGCAGGTACTGTGGAACAATTTTCAGAAGGACAGTCTTACAGGATTTAGGACACTGTCCTACATGCTGAGCCTTTGGAGATCTTAGGTCTCAGCTCCGGGCAGCATGGGCAGAGATTGCACGCCTCAAATTTCATATTGAAGAGAAATACATTATAAGAACCACCAGCCATTTCCCCAGCATCCAGAAAAACCTCGACCGCAGAGGGTAGTTGGTCCAGGAGGTTGGCAGGTGGTTAGGAGGAGCAAATCAGGTGCCCCATCACTCTCTGCTCTCCAACACATTACCTCCAAAACCATATAAACACTACAAACAGGTATCTGCCTCTATCTCTGAAATCAAATAAAGAGGCAGAAGACACTGCAGAGCAGGACACTGCGGCACAGGAGCTAACACAACAATACTCACCCAAATCAGGAACCAAAACTAAACAAGCACAAAGGAAATCCAAAAACTTCTGATCATAGGAGACTCCATGATTCGGGAGTTGATACCCATCTCCAGCCAGGGTGATGGTCAGATGTCTCCCAGGTACATCAGCATGGAGAGACACTGACCGCATTGCTAAAATTGTTCACAAAGCAGGAGAAAACACTGATGTCCTAGTACACATAGGGACTAATGATCTCGCCAGCCGGTCAGTTGAGAGAACCAAGGAACACCTGACTAGGCTGGGTGACAAACTATCATCTATTTCGTCTGCATCTCCTTCTCTGAGATCCTGCCAGTCTGGGAGAAGGGAGCAGATGGACGGAAGGTCAGAGAAGGGGAGATAGGGGAGCTAAACACGTGGCTCAAGGACTGGTGCCAGGAAAAGGACACAGATTTGTAGGAACTGGCAACAGTTCTGGGAGCGAAAGTTCTTTAAATTTGATGGACTGCATCTGACTAAAGAGAGTCAGTGCATTGGGGCAGAAGTTTGGCGTCTTTGCAGAATATTTAAACTAGCAAATGGGAGAGGGTGCAGCACCCCATCGTCGAATGAAGAACACCCCTCCCCTCAGCTAGTGGTCAAACAGGAATTCAGCGTGTTTGCCATTCATTTGCATCACCAGGTAAGAAAAAGGTTTGTCTCCCCATACGATGCACAGGGGTAATGCCAAACTTCACCCAACAACTAACACACCAAAATCTGGCCAATGGAAAATCATGTACACAATGCTCACAGCCTGGGAAATAAGATCCCAGACCTGCAGGCAATAATGTCAGAGGCTAAACTGGACATAGTAGCAGTGAGTGAGACGTGGTTTACCAGTAACCACACTGGGAGACTTCAGTACCTGGATATGTATTGTTCAGAAGAGACCGAGGTGCAAAAGGGGGAGGGTGGCCCTGTATGTTAATGAAAATATCAAAGCTACAGAAATTCAGAATACACATAAGGAGCCAGAAGAACTGTGGGTCACCCTGAAACAGGTAATGGGACAGCCATAAGAACTGGGGTTGTCTACAGGCCCCCAGACCAGAGGGAGGACATAGACACATTACTGTTAGAAGATATACAAAACATGACAGCTAAAGGGAGGTTCTGATAATGGGAGACTTCAACATGCCAGATACAGATTGGTCAATACCAGCAGGAACATCTGCCAGAACTAGACTCATAGTGGATTCCCTGCAGGAGGGCCTCAAACAATTGGTACAGCAACCCACAAGAGACAGGGCTATCCTAGATCTAGTACTGACTAACAAAGAAGGGATCACAGATCTCCAGGTAGAAGGTCACCTGGGGCCAGTGACCATCACTGGTATGGTTCAATTTGGCTACTACATCTAAATCATCCCATTCCAAGGCAAAAATATGGGACTTCAGAGGAGCTGACTTTGATAAGATGGCCAACAGAGTTAAGCTAGCCCTGGCAAAAGAAACACAGGTGAGGAGGTACAGGCAAAGTGGGCAAGCATTAAGGATACAATACTTGAAGCAACATCCCATTGTGTTAGACAGAAAGGAAGTGCAAAAGAAGAAGGAAACCACTTTGGTTCTCAAATATAGTAGCAGAAAAGGTCAGAGCCAAAAGGCTGGCCTTCAGAAAATATAAGGGAACACAGCGGGATGAAGATAGGAGGCATACCAAACTGCCCTAAGGGAAGCAGGTAAGGCAGTAAGGCAGGCAAAGTCCCAAACTGAGGAAACACTAGCACGAACAGTAAAGAAGGTGACAAGACTTTCTATAGATACATTAGTGAAAGGAGAAAGTCCAGAGGGGTATTGCTAAGCTTAATGGAGAAAGGGAGCATGTGAGGAGGAGGACCCTGTAAAGGCATCTATCCTAAATAGATACTTTTGCTCAGTATTTACTGAAGAGAAGGTAGGGCAGGGCCCACAGCTCAGCATCATGGACACAGGGGAGGGAGGTGAGCACTACTCCTTCACAAAAGAAAGGGTCCTACAAGAGCTTGCTAAGCTCAGGGTGGATAAGGCAATGGGACCTGATGGCATACATCCCAGGGTACTAAGGAGCTAAAGGAGGAACTAGCAGAGCCATTAGCAGAATTGTTTAGTGAGTCTCTGAGCACAGGAGAGGTCCCAGAAGACTGGAGAAAGGCTCATGTGATCCCACTCCACAAGAGTGGTAGCAGGGAGGAGGCGGGAACTACAGACCAGTCAGTCTTACCTCAGTAGTGGGCAAGATTATGGAGGCACTCCTTAAGGAAAGGATAGTGCAACACCTGGAATCCATAGGGGCACAGGATCCAAGACAGCATGGGTTTACAAAAGGAAGGTCCTGTCAAACTAATCTCATAGATTTCTTTGACTGGGTAACTAGAGTGGTGGACCAAGGGGGAGCAGTTGATGTCGCCTACCTTGACTTCAGCAAAGCTTTTGACACTGTTCCACATAGAAGATTGATAAATAAGCTAGGTAGGCTCGGGGTGGGTCAGAAGTTGGTCAACTGGGTGGCAAACTGGTTGACTGGCAGAAAACAGAGAGTGGTGGTAAATGGTATACAGTCAGAAGAGATGCAAGTCACAAGTGGGGTACCTCAGGGATCAGTCCTGGGGCCAGTCCTATTCAACATCTTCATTAGTGACCTCAGATGGACTAGAGGTGAAGCTTGTCTGTTTGCAGATGACACCAAGATCTGCAACAGAGTAGATGATCCAGATGGGGTGGGCAGAATGAGAAGAGATCTGGATAAACTAGCAGAATGGTCAGAAGAGTGGCAACTGGGATTTAATGCAAAGAAGTGCAAAATCATGCACATAGGGAAGAGAAACCCTGAAGCCACTTATAGGCTGGGAGGGAGTTGCTAGCAGTCACAAAGGAAGAAAGAGACTTGGGCATCATCATCACTGATGACCTAAAATCATCCAAGCAGACCTCTAAAGCAGTAGGTAAGGCTAGGGGTGTTAGGGTGTATTAGTAGGGTATTACAAGTCGAAAGAGGGAGGTAATAATCCCTCTGTACAAGACATTGGTTAGGCTCTCATCTGGAGTACTGCGTGCAGTACTGAGGCCACACCTTCACAAGGACATTAACTAAATTGAGGCAGTCCAGAGAAGGGCAACCAAAATGGTGCAGGGACTGCATCAGAAGACATATAAGGACAGATTAACGGAGCTCAATATGTATACCTTGAGCAAAGGAGGGAGAGAGGTGATATGATCGAGACATTTAAACACCTTAAGGGCATAAACAAGGTGAAAGAGTCTAACATGTTTAAATATAAGAAAAATAGCAGGACAAGAGGACACAGCATGAGATTAGAGGGAGGCCGATTAAGGGGGAATGTGAGGAAATTCTTTTTCACAGAAAGGGTGGTAGATGCATGGAATGGCTTACCACAAGAAGTGGTGGCTATGAATACAGTGCAGGGCTTCAAACAGGCATGGGATAGGCATAAGGGAGCAATACAAATGACTATGAATAGATAGGTCACTGACAGAGCAAAGGCCGATGGCACATTTATAAGGTAGAAAAAGAAATGGGCAGACTGGATGGGCCTTGCGGTCCTTATCTGCCGTCAACTTCTATGTTTCTATGTTTCTATATATTTATTCATTTGTTTCAAAAGTTTGAGCAGAAAATACATACTAAGCTGGTAACAGTGCATTTCCAGATGTGTCCCGGGGGGAGGGGAAGCAGGAGCAAATACAAAATGGCGCAAAAGTATAATGAATTAACAGTTGTGCAAATAAAACAAATTGATGAAGAGTAATAGTTCAGTAGGTACAATAATTTAATAGTTGCAAACAAACAATGTTTGGTTCATAGTAAACAATATGGTAAAATTAGAATTGCAAATGACCAGCAATACCTTAAATTGGGGAGGGGCAGAGGGGAATCACACTGAAAGGAGGCTTGAGTGTGCCATGCTGGTGGGTGGGAGGTTCAGCTTAAGAGCTGGAGTCAGGGACAGTTGCAGGAGAGAGTTATGATGTCACGAAGGAGAGACTTGAGGGTGTATGAGAAGGAGGCAAAGCAGACGAACAGGGGAAGAGAGGATCAGAGCTTAGGAAAAGAAAAGGAGAAAGCTGCTTGGCCAGCAGTAGATTTCCTAGGGGGGAGGATATATCAGGATGTTAGCAGATGCAGTTCCTGACTGCATACACATCTGAAATGGCAAGTGGCACTGCACTGCACTGTCACAAAGGACTCCTCCCCCTGGTGAGGGCACTGAGCATTGCAGTTTTGGGCAGTGAACATTTGAGGATATAAATTGCCGGTTTTGCACCACCACAGTCTGCAATGCAGAATCAGATCCTACATACCTACATGGAGGACTCTTTAGAAATAGGTACATTGCTAACTGTGAGTGACATGGTAACATCTTATTATGAAATCTAGTGATACTTTGGCGCATGAGAGTGAATTCTGCTAGCTTCACTCCATCCTGATGCTAAGAATAACAGAGCAGCAGTGAAGTTTAAAGTGCCCTCTCCATCCCATAGAGAAATAATGAAAGCCTTCAAAGACACTTTCTTTCTAATGACTTGACTTGCATTTGCTAACAGCAAATTAACTTTGCCTGGTCTTACAAATTGCACTTCATTACAAGAAAGTCTGACTGTACTCTGACAAAACCTATAATTCCTAGCTGTCTGTTTGAACATGACCTTAACATTCAGGCAAAGTATTATCGCTGTTACTCATAAGATGCATTCACATCCTTCTCTCTAGCTCACAGTTGCACAAGCTCAAACAAAAGGAACAATTATTGTCATCTCTTTGAGGCATCCACCCACATGCACTTTTAATTTCCATCTTAGCAGATCAGATGCAGACCTCTGTGTAACAGCTCTCTGCCGGGTGCCTTTGTTTGCACAGGACATATCTTCTGTACTTGTGTGTGACACCAGGTTATCGCTAGTCATTTAAGCAGAGTTACAGCAGCCCCTTATTTGCTCTGGATTAAAACCTGCACAGAAACATATCCGCTCTTTCTGGGTGTTGTCAGCTGTTCAGCCGCCTGTTAAATTTTACATTTAATGAAGTACTGTACTGTTTTTTGCCAGCCCAATTTTTTGTCCAGCTCCTTCCTCTTGCTCCCCTCACCACCGTCCACTCTTTCTCCACACTGTCCACTCCCTGGGAGATGTCACCCGTGTTCCTATCTCCTTGAGCGAAGCATCTGGTGCATTACCTCCATCGACCAGTATGAGACAGCTGAGCTGCAGGGTGCAATCTAGGGAGCTTTTTGCCATCAAAGTTGCCTCTTTGTGTACAGAATGCACCAACACAGTATGGCCTAGCCAAGCTATAAACAAAACCCTGCCTTGGGGGGCAAGCTGTTGCGGTGCTTGGCAGGCAGAGACTACAGTAGAGGGAGCCCACTGCAAGTATGTGGAGTAGTCCCATGGGGGGCAGAAGGTGAGAAACAAGAAACCAGATGTTATGCTGAGACTGGATCAACACAGAATAAAACACACACACACATACACACACACACACACAAAAAAAATTGTTTATATATGCCTTTGAGATAGGGCCCCCAAATTGCTGAACTTCCTGACGCTGTATACCATACTGTGTACTTTTTCTTGTTTTATTTTTCCTTTTAAATTAGCTTCAGGTAGCATAGTAACATAGTATTTATAGGGTATAAAGGACTCTAGGTCCATCCTATCTACCCCATGCATCATAAGCAGGGATGAGTAAGTACACTGTGCAAACAACTGTTAGTTTATCCCAGTTCCCTACTCACTATACCATCCAGGATACCCTACGATTCCCTTGGTAAGCAGAAACTTGTCCAGGTTTTCCTTGCAGATCTACTATCTGCCTATTCACTGTCTCCACTGATAGGTAATCCCATATGCTCACAACCCTCTGGTAGAAGAAGTGCCTCCTAATGTTACCCCTGAATTTACCACCTTTAAGCTTCAGGACACTTCTCCACATCCTGTTGGAGTACGACAGATCTAACACCTCTCTCTGTTCAGGTTTGTCAGTACCCTTGAGTATGTGGAAGACTGAGATCATGTCCCCTCTCATCATCCTTTTTTCCAAGGTGATCATATTAAGGGCCTTCAATCTCTCCTATTAGCTTTCATTCCATTACCTGTCTTAGTCTTTGAATAAGACACACAGCAGTCACTAAATATTTATTACCATAAGCAAAACAGCACAGAAAGTAACTGAAAAGTAGTCTAGATTACTTTAGGCCTAAAAAATAATCTAATTACCTGTGGGGATTACATTTTTATTGTTTTTTTTTCTTTAATTTTATTATTATATGTTTTGAAACTAATCATGTACTGTAATCATGGGGACTTGGGGAGTCCATTCTTGTGACGTTCAACTCTTTTTCCTTTTTGTCTGTTTGCTGAAATCAGAAATAAGTGTGTTTTCCTATAAATCCTGGTGGTTGCAGTGAGTATTAATCCTTTTTAGGCCATCTGGGTTGGCCACATCATTTTGCCCCTCTGCCTCCCCCATTTCCTTCTCTCCGTCTCTGATTGTTGGGGGAGGGGGCAATAGTTTTGTTTCCTTTACTCCAGGTTCACATACCTGGGCATCTCATACAGGGTGGAAACAAGAAAGCAAACTGCCAAACAGCATGTTGCACAAGCATCCGTACATTCTCATGGACTACTCTAGTGAACATTCTGATTTTAAGTAAGTCATCATCAGTATCTAATTACTTCTGCTTCCAGACTTCTAAGACATTATTTGTTTCTTTAGTACTATAAAGTTATGAACTTACTGTAACATAGGTCAGAAGGGACTCTAGGTCCATTTTGTCCCCACTCCCCACCCCCACCTCATATTCAGATATAAATAAGTATGCTGCTGTGTAAACATTGACCAACTTAAAGGGGTTCCCTACCCATTCTATCATCCAGAGTATCCTGTGATTCTCTTAGTAAGCAGAAATTTGCCCATGCTTACCTTGAAGATCTTCATGTCAACTGTCTTCAGAGTTTATCCTGCTCCACAGGTTCACCACCCTCTGGATAAAAATGTACCTGCTAGTGTAAGACCTGAATTTACCACCTCTGAGCTTTAGGGTGTATACCCACATTCTGCTGGGTAGCACCAGACAGAACATGTCTGTCTGTTCAGTCTTCCTGATACCATTGAGTAGTCAGGAAACTAAGATCATGTCACTTCTCAGTCTCCTTTTCTCTAACGTGAACATGTCAAGGGCCACCAGCATTTCCTTATAGCTTGTATCTTCCATATCCCCCGATCACCTTTGTGGCCCTGTGATACACCCTGTTGACTGCCTCATCAGAGACCTGTCTCTTGTATTCACATTTTGCGCCTATCCCAATGTTTATACTGCTGTAACCCTGTGATCTCTTTTGTAATTGTAACTGACTGTACTGCTCCCCTGACCTTGTATGCTGTTTTGTTATTCTTTGTTTCATGTAATTAATTCAGGGTCGCCCCTGGAAAAGGAACTTTTAGTCTCAGCAGGCTTACCCGGTCATTAAAATTTAATTAATAAGTAAATAAATATTTTGTTTTACTGGGAAGACGGACTGGATCTAGTGACCCATTTTCAGCCACGCCTGGGAAAACAGGGGTTAGAATAGAAAAACATCACAAAATTACAACACGCAGATTACATAAACTATAATTGAACAATGAAACGTCCCAAAAATAGTATTTACATATATACAATATAAACATATATCCAATAAGCAATTATAAATTAATGTAACCTGAAGATGATCCTTTAGATGTTTCTTAAATACATTTGTCCTTAAGTCGATATACAACCCAATTTCTGTCTTTCAGTTCAATACTTTTGGTCCATAGTAGGACAGTGAGAACTCTGCTATCTTTGTTTTAGTTCTAGCTTCACTGAATAATCTGGTAGAAGTTTTATGTAACATCTTAGTATTACTGGAAAATATTATTCTAATTTTTAATGCTCTTGGAATATTTTTCCCCAAATTATTTTCAAAAATACTGTTATAGTATAATAAATCCTCAACTGAGGTGACAAAGTTCCAAAACTTTTGTAAAGAACAGTGAACATGTTTTATGGGCTGGGCAGTGCATCTAGTAATATTATTAAAAGTTACAGTGTATTATGAAAAGTCATACCTGAAAGATTAAAAAACTAAACAGAATTATATTCTAAAGCTGGTAAAAGGTCTTTCTTAGCTATAATATTTTTGACACATGGAGTTAGGGTATTTTGATTTTTGTATAAATAGCGCAGTTTGATATTTACTTTCTTTATGATCTTTTGAATATGTTCCTGAAACATCAAAGACCAATCCAACGTAACACCCAAATAGTTAAAACTAGATACATCTTCCAAAGTATGTCCATTTACCCCTTCCAGCTAGAAATTTGGTCAGCACACTCCCACCACTTGCTTTCATTCCTTCACCGTAGACACACAGCTCACGTATGTAACTGCACCTAATTTTCCCTTCTGTCCCAATCTACTTCCCACAGCCCTCCCTCCACCCCTCAGCCCCCCTTCACCCCTCTCCACCCCTCTCTTCCTTTAGGTTACCTCTAGTTGGTGCACTCAGCACCTCATCTCCCCTCCTCCTGCCCCACTACTCCACCTCCCTTCAACTCCCCTCCTCCCTATATTCTCTATCCTTTTCTGCAGGACCGCCTTGCAGGGTTCATTAACATCCTGGAAGAGAACACTTCCTGGCCCCCCCTCCAAGCCCTCTTCTGCCCTAGGCTACTTTTACCTGTTAACCTCCAGCACCCCCTGCCCCACTTCCTGTTCTCTCTCTCTCTCTCTCTCCCCTAACCTCCTTTCTTCTTTACCCAGTCAGCACTTAATGTCCACCTGCCCTAATTAGCAATTATTAATCGCAGGGCTCAGCCTGATACTTTTGGTCCCCATGGGATACCACTTCCCAGGTTGCCACTACACAAGCTTATCTGCCCTTTGATACACTGTATGCGTTTTATTTTACTAAGTTTCTGTTTGTTCTCCCACATTATGTAACACCTCCCCCCAGGATGCTTCTGGAAACGAGTTGTTTATGACTCATGTTGTCTTTCCTGGTGAAACATTTTCAAATAAATAAATAAATAAGTTAATATTTTACTTATTTTTATTATTTGTCTAGGTCCAAATACCATCATTTTACTTTTCTTTTTGTTTAATACAATTTTATTTGCAGTAAACCAATTTTGTAGTGTATGATAGGTTCCATTTGCAGTTTCAGGTCTGCCCCTGTTTTCTCCTCACAGTACAATACTGTATCATCCACATAGATTAGTGTCAATACCAGCGGACCTACAACTGAACCCTGAGGCACCCCATGACTATTTCTCTAAGGCTAGATATCTCAGAACCTATTTTCACTATCTGTCTCTGTTTAGTTAGGTAATTTTCATACCATTTCACTGTATAATACCCTATCCATAGATTTGTTAATTGTTTTATTAATATGGGGTGCTCCACCAGGTCAAAGGCCTTGGTCAGGTCAATAAAAATAGCTCCAGTGAGCAATCCTCTATCCATGTTGTCAGAAACATCACTGGTCAATCTGACCAAGGCCATGGATGTCCAGTACCCCCCACAAAATCCATACTCATCCTCTGTGAACAAATTATCTTCCAAACGCTTTGTTAACTGATTGAATACCACTTTCTCTAGTAATTTTACCAGTGCTAATAGAAAAGAAATTGGGTTATAATCTGTAATTATTTCTTTATTTCCAGCCTTGTGTAATGAAGCTACCACAGCTGTTTTCCAACAGACAGGGAGCTGGCTTGTTCAAGGTGATAAAAATACTGGTTTCACAATCTGCTTAGCCGCTGTTTTCAGTAATTTTGGTGAGAGATTATCAAACCCTGCCCCCTTACTGCTAATTTCTGTAATAATCCTCTTTTTAAGTTAATTTAAAAAAGGTAAACGTTTTTGGAGGTATTCCCTCTTCATCCAAATCCCTACCATCAACATAAGCCTGGACTATTCTAGTTTATAATCTGTCATGTTAGTGAAAAAAATCATTAAACTTTTCGGCTATTTCAGAGTTGTCGCTATCACGTCCTCCTATTCCTGTTTGATTCATTGGTTGATAAAACTCCATAAATGAGTTCCAAAATTGTTAAGATTGTATAGGTCTTTTAAGAGTGTATCTTTAAAGTATTTTTTCTTAGATTTTTTATTTTAGCTTTGCAGAGACTTCTATTTATATGATAAGCATTTAAGTCACCTTTTTAATTTGATTTTTTTGTATTCCTTCCAAAGCCTATCCCTTATTTTTATTAATTCAATTAAATCTGTATTCAACCACTGTTGATGTTTAGCCTGTACTCTCTGTCTTTTTATATGTGCATATTTATTAAAAATGTTCAGCAGATTTTCCAGTTTGGATCATACCATAAATACATAGAAACATAGAAACATAGACTTTGACGGCAGATAAGGACCGCTAGGCCCATCTAGTCTGCCCATTTCCCTACCTACAGGATAGGCCGCAGATCCTATTTAACCAACAGCCTATATCTTCCTGCCCCCCACAAGAATTGCCTTATGTCTGTCCCATGCATTCTTGAATTCCCCACAGTTTTAGACCCCATTAACTTCCTCAGGAAGGCTGTTCCATGCATCCACTACCTCTCTGTGAAATAATTCCTCACATTGCCCCTGAACCGCCTCCTTCTATCTTTAAATTGTGTCCCTTGTTCTTGCAAGTCTCTTTTTCTGAAAGATGCTACCTCTTGATTTTGTTGATTCCTTTGAGGTACTTGAAAGTTTCTATCATGTCCCCCTCTCCTTCTTTCCTCAAGGTATACATATTAAGCTCCTTTAGTCTCTCCTCATACGGCTTCTCTTGCAGACCCTGCACATTTTAGTTGCCCTCCTCTGGACTGCCTCTATCCTGTCTATGTCCTTGAGAGATGGGGTCTCCAGAACTGGACACAGTATTCCAGATGGGTCTCACCAACTGTCTGTACAGAGGGATAACAACTTCCTGTTTTCTGCTGATTGCCTCTCCCTATACATCCCAGTATACCCCGGCCCTCCCTACTGCCTTCTCATTGCTTGCTAACCTTAAGGTCATCTGATATGATTACCCCCAGGTCCCTTTCCTGTTTGTTGTTGTTACTACCTCCCCACCCATTGTGTATTCTTCCCTGGTTCTTGTTTCCCAGGTGCATTATTTTGCACTTTTTGCATTGAATCCTAGCTGCCATCGTCTGACCATTTCTTCAACCTTGCCAAGTCCCTTTTCATCCTTTCCACGCCGCCTGTGTATCAACCCTGTTGCAGATCTTTGTGTCATCTGCAAAAGGCATACTTTTCCTTCCAGTCCTCTGCAATGTCACTGATGAAGACATTAAAAGGACTGGACCCAATACTGAACCCTGCGGTTACCCACTAGTAACCGCCTTTCTTCAGTGGACTCCATTTACAATTACCTTCTGTGTCCTGTCGTCCAGCCAATGTTTTACCTAGGCTACCACCCTGGGACCCACTCCCAGGCTGGTTAATTTGACTAATAATCTTTGTGTGGACTGTGTCAAATGCCTTGCTAAAGTCTAGGTAGACCATGTCCACAGCCCCTCCCTGGTCTACTACTTTGGTCACCCAGTCAAAGAAATCTATTAGATTCGTCTGACATGACCTTCCGCCAGAACCCATGCTGCCTTGGATCCTGTGCTCCACTGACCTCTAGGTACTCAACTATTCTTTCCTTCAGAAGTGACTCCATCACTTTCCCTACCACAGAGGTCAGACTGACAGGTCTGTAGTTTCCTGCCTCTGTCTTGGTCCCACTTTTGTGAAGGGGAATCACATCCACCTTCCTCCAGTCCTCGGTACCACCATCCTCCCATGATTTATTAAAAGAGCAGCCAGTGGTTTCACTAGTTCCTTCCTTAATTCTTTTAGAATTCTGGGGTGAATTCCATCAGGACCCATTGCTTTGTCCACCTTCAGTTTTAGGAGTTCTTGCAGAACCCTTTCTTCTGTGAAAGGACTGGGATCGACCCCCCTATTAAGAGTGCTTCTGTTAATTGGATTAGGCACTTCCCCCTCCTCTTTTGTGAATACTGAGCTGAAATATTCGTTCAGTATTCCTGCTTTTTCACTGTCCCCCTCTGCCCACCCACCGTTCATTCTATTCAGCCTCACTATCCTTCCCTTTGTCTTTCTACGCTCGCTGATGTACCTATAAAAGGTTTTATCCCCCTTCTTAACTGAGTTGGCTATCTTTTCCTCAGTTTGGAAAATGATGAGAGATGCAGCGAAGTTAAATTCCGCCCGTGAAGTGGATACGAAGTAGCCCACCTCACGTTACCATCTTACTACGTGAAGTGCCCATTTTAAACCCTCATTTCACATTGTAATTATGACTTTGCATTGTTCACTCCGCCTTACTTCACTTTAAGGCAGAGTAAGAATTCACAGGCAGTCCACACACATCACATGGCGTACACAGTGTAGGTCACATGCATCAGGCAGGTAGGCAGGAAGGGACTCATGTTTGAAAGACAGTTTCACTTTTGCCTTGTAGTAGGAGAAAGAGGTTGTGTATAGAGATACAGCGAAGTTAAATTCTTCCAGAGAAGTAGACACAAAGTACACCACTTCGCGTTACTTTCTAGCTAAGCAAAGTGCCCATTGAAAGTGCTACTTCGCTACTTCGTCTTGTGATAATGGTGATGAGTGAGAATTTACAGGCAGCCCACACACAACACATGGCTTACACAGTCTAGATCCCATGCTTCAGGCAGGCAGGAAGTGAATCATGCTTGAAAGAGTTTCACTGCAGCAGCAGCCCCTGGCTCCAACAACACCTGCCCCCCCCCCATCTGTGCCTGGTCCTCCCTCCACCTCATTAGTATGGGAGATCTATACTACACTGCCTGGGGACAGCAGTGTAATGAAATGTAATCTGTGTGGTGTGGAGGTGCACTGTGGCTCGAAAGGAACTCACCTTGGCACAGGTGGTAAGCACACCCACGTGTATAACCACCACCATGTACAGTGGCAGGCCAGGGTTGCAGAATGGGGGGGGCGTGGTTTGGACGCCAGAGAGTATGGCAGCTTAATATCGCAGCGCAAGCCCCAGCTTTGCCGTTTTGGGACTGTTTATTGGCATCTGAGCTCGGATTTTAGTGGAAATGCCACGTTATACTTCCGTAGCCACACACTTTGGTCCGGTGAGGTATTTGCAGTGCTCGGAGTACGGCAGCAGTCGGGATCAGGGGCAGTAGTTGAGACTTGTACGGGAGTGCATAGGCCATGGGCTCCTCACGCTTGAGTGACTGGGACGCCACCATCGAAAGCTTGGCTGGAGCTGCACAGTCATGCTGCATAGTTAGTGAGCATTTAGCCCCTGATCGTGACCCTACACCCCTCAGAGTGGAAGTTTTTTATTGGGGGATCTGCCTTGGATACCAGCATTCTATATAAGCACTCTGGATGGGAGCAGTTGTGTAGGGATTGTTCATTATGGCCTTGGAGCCCCCTGCTCACAGATTGGATGTTCAAGCTCACTGCAACACATCACGTTTTTGCTGGAGACTCTGCTCTCCAGGGTTGACTCCCTATCAGCCACTTTAGCCGGGAATGTGGCTGAAGTGCAAGTTTTGAAGGACAAATTTAATGTTGTTGAGCAAAGAACTGAGAGCCTAAAATTAGGCCAGGCCAAACTCCTTCAGCGCCTTCAAGAGCATGAGACCAGGCTGGCCACCTAATGGCAGAGGGCTGAGGATTAGGAGAATCGCAGTAGAAGGAATAATATTAGAATACTGGGCATACCACAGGGCTCTGAAGGGGTTAATGTGGAGAGATTCCTAAATAAGGAGATCCCCAAGATGCTGGGGGATAGGTGGCAAGGGTCTATAGAAGTGGAGAGGGCGCATCGGGTCCCTGGAGGCCCCTGTCCAAAAACAACTGGACCTCAGCCCATAGTGGCATATTTTCTGAGATATTCCATGAAGGAGCGAGTATTGTGTGCCGCCAGAGATCTTGAGGAGGTGATGTGGCATGGGGCAAAAATCTAATTTTACAGGGACTTCTCTGCTGAGGTGGCAGCTCGAAGGAAGGCCTTTGCCCCTGTTAAAAAAGTGCTGGCTCAGCATGGCTTCAAGTACGGATTCCGCCAGTTGGCTTACTTGGCTGTGTTGAAAGAAGGGAAAGAGATAGTGGTGGAGTCTCCTTGGGAGGTTGGAGTTTGGGTCTCCAAGAACTGGCTGCGCCTGAATTTTAAAAATCTGTCTCCCAGGAAGCTGTTGTACCCTGACAAAGATGGTAGGAACCTGGTTAGAAGCAGAAATATGCAAGGGGATGTTAACAGAGATCAGATGAGTCCTTCAGGGAGTGGGTCCCCCAACCCCTCTCAATTTCAGCATGCAGATATGGAGGGCTCCAGGCGAGGATTTGACCAGGCTGCGATCCTTAGTACTGTCTCCTCCACAAAACCTCGGCGGGACATTAATTCTGCGCCTTGAGTTAGACATCAGTCTCATAGCGATATGGACTCTGCAGAAGGGCAAGAAATGGCACCCCCAGCTAAGTTAACGAAAGAAGAGTCATTACACAGGGTTCAAATGGACCCAGAAGATATACCGGATGAAGCCATTATGGAAGCAGTGGAGCCAGGAACATGGTCTGACAACTTGCCTGATGCAGAGGAGCTTACAGCTAACTCCTCGCCCTTCACTAAGCCAGGAACTCTGTCTTTTGCAGAAGCATTATCAAAAGGTCGGCAGAGTGAAAGCAAAGAGGCCATATCGTCTGATGGAGCACCTCTACCAGACTGAAAGACATAAGGGCTGTATTTGCTATTAATCTCTAGGGAGTAGGGGGGCATGAATTGGGGCATTTATGTGGGATTTGGAGGTTTGGAAGGGGTGAGGTACAGCCATCCCTTTCAGATAGGTTGGTATTTTATGTTTGGCTAGTACAGACCCCCATGTGGGAACATCCACTGACTGGGGCCCCCCCTTCTTCTTTTTTTCTTCTTTGCTTTCTTTTATTTCTGACTTAGATGTCCCACCCTACGGTGTAGTTTGGGTGGTGTTGGGGATGATGTCCAGTTTAGGCACAGCTGGGGTTGAGCCTGTCAGTAACTAGACAGTTTGATCTCTTCCTGCCCTTTTCAAGCCATTGGCTAGCACGGCAGAGGGCTTACCCTTGCATTTGGCCAGGGTATAGCATCATTGTGCGTACACCAAGACGCGTTAGCTTGTGCTTTATATTTGTCAGTATATTGTCGTAGAGGTTTGAGGAATAAAACAGTTAACATAGTTTTTTGCTTAACTTACATTTTAGTGGGGATTTTCCCAGTTGTATAATACGTAACAGTTTAGTGAGAGTTATTTAATCCTGCCTGTATTTTTCTCTCAATTACTAGGTCAGTTGGGGTCGCATCCTGCCCGGTACATTCTACCAGTCTCGATTTTGTTGAGCACTCTTATACATCTCAGGTATCCTGACTTATTACTCTTGCTCATTCTTTTGGGGCTCCTGAGGTGAGTAATACATTCCTTTTTTTTCTTTCCCCCTTCACGGAAACCTCAACGTGGTGGCGACACATTCCAGCATGGGGCTTAGGCTCATATCTTGGAATGTGAAGGGACTAAATCATCCAGTCAAGCGAAGTGTTGTTCTCAGGCACCTTCACTCCTTGCATGCAGACATTGCGTTGCTGCAGGAAACACATCTTGTTGTAAGGAATGTTGGTTGGCTCAAAAAAGCATGGGTTGGTACTGTAATTGCTAGCTCAGCCCAGAATAAGTCCAAGGGGGTATCTATTTTGATTAGGAAATCATGCCCATGGACGGTGGATAAAACAATCACCAATGCCCAGGGTCGGTGGATAGGGGCTAGATTCTCCTACCCAGGGGGGCATGTGGTGTTAGCAAATATCTACGGACTGAATACAGACTCTCCCGAGGTATTCCTTGACCTTAATCAGGCATTGGAATCTCTCACTGAGGGATATCACAATAGCCCACTCTTGATAGGGGGTGACTTTAATTTGGTACCTGATATATTTTTGGATAAATCTAAGCTCACCCCTCAAACTCATCCCAGAGTAATGGGCACCCTGCTAGAAATGATGAAAGAATGAGGCATGACTGATGTCTGGTGGAGGAACCACCCTACGGGGAGGGACTATTCATTTTTCTCGCCGGTTCATACATCTTATAGTCGCATTGATTTCCGGCTCACGAATAGATGAGCAGCTCAGGATATTCTAGCAACTGAGATTAAGGACATTATAATATCGGATCATGCTCCCATTTCCTGCACTCTGCAGATTGTGGGGCATCCGGGGGCACCAGATGGTGGTGTAACCTCATATTGATTAAGGATCCCTCTTTTTGGAGTATGGTCCAGGATGTTGCTCGGGAGTACTTTGCGCATAATAAGCTGGGGATACATCCGCGAACACGGTGTGGGAGGCATTTAAAGCGGTATGAAGAGGGCATATTATACTTATTTGGCTCAGAAAAACAAGGAGCGTAGGGCGGAACTTAACGGACTCCAAGCAGAACTTTCCACCATGGATGCACAGTTTAAATCCACCACTGCTGGAGATCCGGACGTCACCATGCTGCGGAGGATTGTTGGTTTAAAATACTGGATAAACGCTATACTTCACCATCAGGTTGAGTAGCACATGACCAGGGCTAAACATGCGCACTGGGAGGGTGGGGACAAAAGCGGGAAATTATTGGCTTTCCAGCTGAGGAAGCAGCAAGCCGCTTCCCGCATTCAGGCCCTTAGAACTGAAAATGCGGAGATAGTTACAGACCCCAAGCAAATTAATGAATGCATGGCACGTTACTATCAGCTGCTGTATCGATCCCAAATCTCCCAGGAAAGGGCATATTAGGGGTCAGTTGAGGATTTCTGCTCAACAGTTCATATTCCTCAGTTATCAGGAGCTATGAAAGTGCCTTGCGCCCTATCACGGAGGCAGAAGTTGCTAAGCCCTGTCTCCAGTTGGCACAAGGCAAAGCTCCAGGGCGGGATGGTATGACCACCAACTATATCAACTTCTAAGCCCTGTAATTCTGTACCTCTACTTGCTGCTTTGCAGGAAGCGACTTGACCGGCCCCTTCCACCAACAATGTGGGAGGCATTAATTACCCTTATCCCGAAGAAATCTGATGACCCATTGAGTTGTGCTTATAACCGCCCTATCTCACTAATCTCGGTAGATACTAAGATTGTAGCCAAGATACTTGCCAAACGGATGATGGAGGTTTTGCCCTCCATTGTACACCCGTACCAAACTGGCTTTACTAAAAGTAGGGCAGTGGCGGATAACATTTGCCTCTTGCTTAACATCAGATGGCTAGCCCTGCGATCTTCCACCCCTATGGCAGCTATAGCAGTTGATTTCTCGAAAGCTTTCGATTCGGTGGAGTGGCCCTACCTGCATGCAGTACTCAACCTATACGGTGTTGGTACTTATTTTAAACAGTGGGTCCACGTCCTGTACAATAAACCCACGGCTAGGATACTTACTAATAAGGATATATCCATGCCTTTTTCCTTGCAGCGAGGCACTCGTCAGGGATGTCCACTATCCCCGTTACTCTTTCTTTTTTTTTATACTTCATCTTTATTTTCCTCATAAGTGGATAAAAAAGAACAATTTCACATTGTATCTCTTTTCTTAACAATTACATCGTTATTTCCACAGTTGTCAATTTTCAAAAAGAAAACCTCATTTCTTTCTCATTTTAACCTGTATTGTACAATACAAAATAAAAACAATAGAAACTTAAACCTGATTTCTGTGTGTTCATTTTTCCTTTTTACATCTATCAGCTTATTGTCTTTAATTTTATTTAGTCGAATGCATTTACCATTTAATTTATTTTATTTTAATTTATGTCTCCTCCTTACTCTTTATATACTATTATTATTCCAGGGCTAGGCTTCTTCTCTTTCGCACTCACTATGTTTCTTCTCTAACAATTTACACACTCTCTGTGTATTGGGGTAAATATGAGGAAGGGGGTCTCATTTTGTTTTTAAGTTAAGTTTCCGTGTTGTTAGTGGGGTGCCAAAATTCAGTGCCCTCTCTCCCATTTCTCCTTTTCAGCCCAGGGACAGTCCTCCCCCTTAGCCCTGATCCATTTCCCACCGCAGCCATCTGTTTTGGTATTGCTGTATTCTTTGTCTCAGAGAGTGTGTAATTTTTTCCATCACCTTTATCTTTTTTACCACCTCCTTCCACTCTATCACTGTAGGCGTGCTTGGGGAAAGCCATCTCCTTGTTATGGCCTTTCCCGCCGCTGCTGTCAGTAACCTCCAGAGATATTTAGCTTCACTTCCTCTCAGCTCTGATGGGTAGGCTCCTAACAACATGTGTTCTGGTCCCAGCAGTACTGTTATGTTGAATCTTTTACATATGTCCCCCCGGTATTCCTTCCCAGTACTCTCCCAGAGCAGGGCAATCCCAAAAAATATGTGCTTGACCGGCCAGCTGTTCCCCACATCCTCTCCAGCAGTCACCTGTAGTGGCCCTACACCACTTGGCTACTTGCATTGGTACCTTGAAATATCTTGATCTTAGTTTCCATAGGAATGCCCTCCACTCTGGAGAGGACGTGGTACTCCAGGTATTTTGCCATATCGCTATCCATTCCCGTATATCTAATTTGACCCTAAGCTCTTGTTCCCATTTAATTTTGATATAGTCCGTCGTGAACTGGAGATCCCCGATATAGTTTTGGTATAAAATTGCAATAGCTCTTTCGCCTCTATTTGAGCTCCATATTGTCTCAAACGTGTTGGGAACTGAGTACCCACCCGCTCTTATAACTGAGTTATTCATCTGTTCCCCTATGAAGTCTCTAATCTGATAATAACGAATAAGCTCCTTCCCCGTCCAATTGAATTTGTTTTGTGCTTCCTCGAATGAGATTACATTTTCCCCCTTGAGGAATTGCCATGGGGCTCTACACCCTAGCCCCTCTTGTTTTCCATACCAGGGATCTCCAGATGCTGGAACAAACCCCTTGTTCATAGTCCACCATATATACTTCCACATGTATACTCTGGTAGAACCCTTCGCCAACCCTTGCCTATATCCTTGTATTGCTGTTGTTGTGCCCAGATATGGCGTATCTGTCCATTCCGCCTCAGGGTTTATCACCGTGCATTGTGCTAATAGTGAAGGAGTCAAGGGAACCTCGAGATCTATTTCCTTCCATCTGGCAGTATAGGTCAGGTGCTGCAGTAGAAGTACTATTCTAGTCTGAACTGCTATCCAGTATCCCTTTAACCTAGGGACCGCCAGTCCTCCCATTTTTTTAGGGAGGTATAGAGTCTGCTTTTTAACCCTCGGCTTTTTACTTAGCCAAATAAAATTCAGTAGCATCTTCTGCCATGTTCCTAGTTGTTTGGGGGATAAAGGAGTAGGAACACACTGAAACGAAAATAACAAATGCGGCAGTACATTCATTTTAACCGCCTGTATCCTCATGGACATAGACAAAGGGAGAAGTCGCCATCTCTGAATATCTTTCTGTATTTGCTCTGCAAGTAACGGATAATTTATCTGGGGCATCCGGGAAACTGTTTTATCTAATTTTACTCCTAAATATTTCATGTAGGGTAGATCCCATCTCATCGGATATAACTTCTTTATCTGTGGGGATGGAGAATAGTTTAGTTTCAGAACCTCAGTCTTGTTATCATTTAAAGTATAGCCCGCATGCTCCGAGAATGTTCTTATATGTTTAAATAAATGTGGTATGGATTCTTCTGGGTTAGTCAGGTACAAAAGTATATCGTCAGCATAGAGGGCTAATTTTTGTTGCATCCCTTCTCCTTCCACCCCCTTAATTTCTGGGTTATCTCTAATACCCTGCGCCAACAGTTCCAAATATAATGCGAATATTAGTTGTGATAGCGGGCAGCTCTGCCTTGTTCCTCTTCCCAAACTAAATGGGTTTGAATGATGCCCATTTGCCCTTACATAAGCCTTGGGTGCCTCATAACTTTTTCCTATAAGTTTGTTAAATTGTTTCGGGAAACCAAATCTCTTTAACACTACCCCTAAAAATCCCCAATCCACTTTATCAAAAGCCTTTTTGGCATCTAAACTAAGCAAGACTGCTGGTTGTTTAGTAAAATTCAAATGGTCCAGTATGTGCGCGGTTCGCCTTAAATTATCCTGTGCCTGTCTCCCTGGGATAAAGCCTGTTTGATCTGTTTGTACTAACTTGGGGAGTATTTGTTGTAGTCTTTGGGCCAGGATTGACATAAATAATTTGTAATCCATGTTAAGGAGGGAAATTGGTCTATATAAGGAACACTGACTGGGATCTTTACCTCCCTTGTGTATTACTGAGATTATAGCTTGTGACCAAGATTCCGTTGGGGGCCTATTTGTTGAGAGAGTTTCGTTGAAGACTTTTAATAGCAGTGGTACAAACTGATCCTGGAAATGTTTATACATTTCTGTTGAAAACCCATCCGTTCCCGGGCATTTGTTTGTTTTTAGCCTAGATATTTCTCCTACCAGCTCCTCCCTAGTCACCGGTTTCATCAGCTGTCTTTGCTCTTCTTCCAAAACCCTAGGCAGCTGGATATTACATAAATACAGTATTGTTCCATATCCTGTTCCTTTCGGTTAGTGGGAGCTGTATACAGTTCTTTATAATATTCTCTGAATGCTTCTACAATCTCCTGCGTGCTTTGTAACCCCTTTTTATTCTGTGGGTGTATTACCTTGGTTATATGTGCTCTTGCTCTCTGGGCACGTAATTTAGCTGCCAACACTCTAGCAGCTTTTGGTCCCCCCTCATAGAATCTTTGCTTAACAAACAATAACTTTTGCTCAATATAATAGTCTAGTTCTCTATTCAAGTCTTTTTTAACTTTACTTAACTTCTTAGCGAGTTCCTTATTATATTTCTTTTTAAGTTGATTTTCTATAGTATCCAGCTCTCCCTTTAGTATCTCTATTTTCCTTTCCCTTTGCTTTTTCTTATGTGCTGCAATAGCTATCAATTTCCCTCTCAGGATGGCCTTTAATGTGTCCCATAGTACAGCTGTTGTTATTTCTGGTGTTGTATTTTCCTCTATAGCTTAATAGTATCTATTATTCCTTGCTTGACTTCCTTATCTTGTATCAACAAGACATTTAGCCTCCAAAATGTTTTCTTTCTGAGGTCTCCTAGTCGCATTTGTAAAAAAATCGGGGCATGGTCAGATAATACTGTATTACCTATCCAACTATCCTTTACCTCTGCCATCCTTTCTTTTGGCATAAGAAAATAGTCTAATCTCGAGTAGCTTTTACATGGAGGTGAAAAAAAAGTAAAGTTCTTTTGTTTAGGGTGCCCTACCCTCCACACATCCACGTATCCTATCTCCCCCAGCAGCTTCGCTAGTTTTCTCGAGGTTCCCCTCTCTCTTTACCCTCCCATGGCCATGCTATCCAGATAAGGGTCCAGTGCTATGTTCAAGTCCCCTCCGAGTATAACTTGTCCTTCTGCCCATTCCTGCAGCTTCAGCAGGATCGATCTATATACCTGGTATTGTGAACCAGGTGGAACATAAGCCGACACAAGGGTTAGCAATCTTCCTTGGAATTTACCCTTAAGGAATACATACCTCCCCTCCCTATCTATACATTTGTCCAATGGTTCAAATGCTGTTTTCTTTGGAATAAGTATCGAAACCCCCCTCCTTCTACCCCTTTTATATGAGGCGCTAACCTCATAAGAAAAGCCCATTCTCCCTAACTTATTATATTCCTCCTGGGTTAGATGCGTCTCCTGCAGAAAGATAAAATCAGGTCCCTCCTTTCTCAGTGCAGCTAATATTTTACTTCTTTTGATGGGATTGGTCAGCCCATTAACATTGAATGAGCAGAATAGTGTTGTCTTATCCATCTTTGTTTATCTTCCTTTTTTTCCCTTTTCTACCCAAGGTACTTCTCTTACCCTCCCATGGATTGCAAATCTCTAGCCCCCTTTGGTAATATGCATTCATTTCACACAATTCAGGCTTATTTAACTGTTGCATACGTAAGTAACAATTTCCAAGCCTATCTGGTGATCCAACCATTCTGATCTCCCAGCTCGACCTGGTATACATTCCTTTAAACAAACAAAATGTGAACATTTATATTAACCCAACCAAACCACAACTTTTCCCCTCTTGTCAAAGAAAGGTGTAACTAGTTTGTTGCTTCCAAGGCAGGGGATCCCAACTTCATGGTTCCCTTCCACTGCCCTCTAGAGCTGTAATTGAGGACAGACTCGAGTGGATCTAATCCCGTTGCTCCCGGGGTATTCCCCTTGAAACAAGCTCTCTGTACTGAGTAGCTTTTAATCTGGCTTGCCTCCCACAGATCGACTACCAGCACTGCTTAAATGTTATAACGTGAGTACCTCTCCTGTCAGTCCCTCCCTCTCACATCAATTTCTTTTATGTCCTTCTTTTCCTCATTCCCAGACTCTTAGTATCCTGCAAACCCTCTTCATTTTTGTCCTTCCTTTTTTGTAGGAGATGACCCCCCCCTTTTTTTCCCCCTTCTTCCTTCCCCGCATTTGTCTATTTCCGTTAGTTGGGTATTATTCTATCTAGCCCAGCTCCAGCTTATCTTAGGTCTGTTTCTCATCTTTGCTTAATTACCTTTATTCCCCACTTCCCAGGTAATTCTTTCAGCTGTTGTCCCCCATCCCCTATCTAACATGATCGGATTCTCCTTTCTTATTATTAAGTGTGTTCTCAACTCCAGCATCAGGAGGAGGTCTTTACTAGCTTGCCCTTTCTTTCCCTATTCTGTTTCCTCTCGCACCTCCCCCCCCCCCTTATTTTATTGACCCTCTCACCCCCCCACTACGGAGATGGCTTTGCTTCCCATCTTTTTTCTATAACATCTCTCTGGGCTCTCCCCAATACCATCCCTTAGGCTTTTCTGGTGTCTTTCCCCTTAAATTTACACTTTGTTGTTTGTTTCCTCCTGCGGGCTTCCTTCTACTACTATCCAGCATCTACTAAGCGCCCGATACATTATACCTCCCCTTCTGTTTAAATTATAGTTCTGACAGCATTCAAAAACCCTTTTAACTTTTCAGTATTCAGTTTCAAAAATTCCATGAATTTCTCAAGGTTCAGTTCCATCTTGGCCTGTAGTTCCTTTGCGTTCTCTTACTTGCAGCGCATTTCGTAATGTCTCTCCTCTGCTCTAGTTTCAAGACAAGCAACAGTACCTGAATGTTCTTGCAGTAGTACTTATCATTCAATTTTCTGTTCCCGAATCCCCACGTTCCTCTCTCTGCACATTGCTTCTCTCCATCTTTCTCAGTTTCTCAAGAGTTTCTCTAAGCATTCTCATTGGTGGTACTCCTCTACATTGCGTTGCCACTTGAAAACCGTCCGATAGGAACCTCTGACTCTTGTTAATCCGTTCCCTTTCCTCCGTCAATATTTGTATTTCCTTCTGTGTTAGAGCCTCCAATGCCTTACTTGGCGAACCATACAGCTGCCACCCTTCCGACCACTGCACCTTTAATTTTGCTGGGAACGGAGTCTGGAATTTAACACCTCTCGCCCTCAATGCTCTCAAGATCGGAGCGTACTGCTGTCTCGCCTGTTGAATTTCTGCCGGATAGTCGTGATCCATCGACAACTTGGATGATAGGTAAGACAATTCCTTTTTCGCTCATGCTCTGCGCAATAGGTCTTCCTTTACTTGATAACTCGAGACCAGGATTATTATGAAACGTGGACGTGCCTTTGGGTCTTGCGGTCTCTGGCCCAGTGATCGGTGGGCCTGCTCTACCTTTAGCCCATAATTTTGTGGGAGCTGTAGTATGTCTCTAAGGAGGTTCTCTATAAACGCTGTCATCGGAGCTGTCTCTGTGCCTTCTGCCAATCTGTAGAGCCTTAAATTGTTTCGACGGGATCCGCTTTCCAAGTCAATGGTTTTTGCCTGTAGCCATATCGTTTGCTGGATCAGGGTTCCCATTACTTGATTAAGGCTAGTCGATGTGTCCTCCACCGCAGCAATTCGAGCTTCAGCTTCCTCAATCCGGTTGTCAAGCTTTGTTATCTGCTGCACCAGTCCTTGTATGTCTTTTTTAGTCTCAAGCCTTGAGTTACGTATTTCTTTTATTATAGTTCCAAAATGGTTCCTCGACAATTTATCTTGCTCCCCCTCTGTATCATAATCTGAGCCACGCGTACTATTCGGTGAGCGGCTATGACTTTGCAGCCTATGTTCTGGCTCCAATCCACCTACATCTCTCACCTTAAATTGCTGCTTATTCTTTAGGGTGCCTCCCCTGTCCCTCTTTCTGGCTTCTTTTGACATATTTGAGGGTTCTTTTCTTTCTAGTAACTCTTGGAATGGGTTTTTTATTCTTTATTTTGCGTGATGTGGGAGGGAGCTACTCTCTTGCGCTGCCTAGGCGTCCGTGGTGGAACTGGAAGTCCCCGGTTACTCTTTCTGTTGGCCTTGGACCCTCTTATATGAGTACTCCAGGCTAATGAGAGGATTCAGGGAATTTGGGTGGGGGACCACGAATATCTGACAATGGCCTATGCTGACGACTTACTTCTCACCCTCTCTCGCCCACAAGAGTCCCTCTCCCTGGTACTGGAGTCCTTGCACTCATTTGCTAGCATATCAGAGTTGCATGTCAACCAAAAGAAAACTAGTGTTGCCCCCCTGAATGGGGCGTGTACTAAAGAGTGCCTGCAGGGGACGGAACTATCATGAGCACCTGATAATCTGTACTATCTGGGAATACATATCCCCTTTGCCTGGGAACATATAGAGTCCAGGAATTTTACTCCTTTAATTGCCCAATTGACAACTGAGGTGGCACGCTGGAAGCGGTTAAATTTGTCCCTTTTAGGGAAGGCAGCAGCGCTTCGAATGCTTATGTTGCCCTGGGTAGCATATTTGCTAAATAACCTCCCCATAGTGTTGTCAAACAAAGTATTTCAAGTGTTAGACAAGTTAATTTCAGATTTCCTATGGGAAGGATGGAAACCTAGATGGGGTGTTAATAAATTACGGGCACATTGGTCACGGGGCGGTTTAGGGCTCCCCTGGTTTCGGGGGTACCACTGGTCCTTCCTAGCTGTCCAGGCAGTTAAATGGTTTGTCCCAACTTCTGATATTGCACCAAATTAGAGAAGCAGATTTGTCAGACTTTCCCCCTTAGCCTACTCTTAACTAATGCTGTTATACCCCTGGACAAACTTACCCCAGTCATGGATGCTATAAGAAATGCCTGGTTTCGCCTTATGAAGTCTACTGGGACGTCGAAGCAGGGTGCCATATTACCCTTTAGGTACCTGGAACTGTGGCACAGCCCACTCATTAGGGTGGACAACAAACCCCTGATGTGGGCCTCATGGGAAGGGAAAGGGATTCATACTGTGCAAGACCTCTATTTGCCAAATTCTAGCACTTTAATGTCCTTTGAACTATTGTGTGCACATTTCTTGTTAAAGTCACAGGACTTTTGGAGGTTCTTGCAACTCCGCAATGCAGTGCAGGCCATTGACTGGTCAAGTAAAGGGGACTCGAAGTGGCATTGGCTGTCCTCGCTACATTTAAAACTTTCCTTTCGTGGGCTAGCGAGCAGGTTCTACAGTACCTGGCGGGAGGCGCAATCTGATCACACAGAGTCATGCAGATTGGCATGGGGCACTGAAATTGGTAGTCAGATTGGCCCGGAGACTTGGTCCCGCTGCCTCTGTACAGTGCACTCCACCTACAAGGATGCTAGAAGCCAACTAATCCAACTTAAGACACTGCTTAGATGGTATAGAACACCTGCTATCTTATTCAAGTGGGGGGCTCTCTCACACGCACAATGTTGGAGATGCGAGCACAGCCCTGCTGACACTTTGCACCTTTTATGGAAATGCCAAATATTAGCCCCTTTCTGGTCAGCAGTAGCAATGGATTGCTCAGCAGTGTTGGGGCAGCCTATAGATCTCTCGCACCCTATGTTACTGTTGGGTGACCAGACTCCGTTAGAGCATTTGAGACCACAACACCAGAACTGAATCCTGGTCGCTCTGCTGGAGGCTAAGCGGCTCCTGTTAAGACAATGGCAGCAACCCCTACCTCCGCCTATTTCGTTATGGCATGCAGCTGTTTCTAGGTTAGCTATCTTTGAAAAGTTAACCTATGCTGCCAGAGAGCAGTTACCTGCTTACTTTTCCAAATGGGAGGCCTATCTTAATTCGGCTTTGTGTCAGGCTCCCCTTCCCCCCGTTATGGTAATCACTACCCTGGGCCTCTGTCAGTGGGATAGGCCCCCCCCCCCAAGTAATGTACAGATTATCATAGGGAGCTAATCCCTACGTGCACTCTCGGTGATGGATCTGTCTGCTGCTACACTGAGGTTTGGTGTGATTTGTTCCCCCTTATATACTTCCTCAAAGGGCCGGATGTTAGTTATATGTTTGGCCTGAGTATGTAACTGGAAAACTTAATGTTGAGGTGGCGGCACCCATGTGGCCTAGTTAGGAGTATGAGCTATAGATGAGATATGGTATACCATGGTTGAAAGGAGAAGATGCTGAAATTTGACTTACTAGGAATTTCTGAGCTTTAAATATAGTACTACCTGGGACAAATATTGGTATGTACATGTAATTATGTAATGCCTTATGGTGGCAGGAGTCCTCCTGTTTTGGATGTGATGCTTCTGTAAACAATAAAAATTATTCTATGATAAAAAAAAGTTGCAGAACAGTGCAGTAATGCACCTGCTGGCCCCGTTGGGGAAGTGGAGGTAGCATGGCGTCCATCTGCGTGTGGTCGTGTGAAGCAGGGAAGGGGCATAGATCAAGTAACTGGCTGCTTCACCACCACAACCTGCAGCAAGTGATGGTGGCATCCCTGTCCAACTACCTGCTACACAGGCCAATTTGAGCCTGATGTGGAGTGAGTTGGAGGCTGTTAACCACCATCTTGACAATGTTGATCAGCAGTTGGAGCAAATTGAGGGGTACCAGGTACAAATCATGGGGATGCTTCAACTGCTGCTGTCCCATCAGAACGTTGATCATTAGTTTTATTTTGTCCTTGCACCCACCACCCTCTGTGTGAAAAAAATAGGTTCTGACATTGCCCCTGATTCGTCCCTCCTCCATCTTCAAATTTTGGGCCCTTCCTCATGCACATCTCTTTTTCTGGATGATGCTACCCTCTTGTACGCTGTTGATTCACTTTTGGTACTTGATATTTTCTATCATGCCCCCACCCAGGGTCATCATCATCTTTAACAGGAACCGCTACATCGCAATCTTTTTGAGGAGGGAGGAATTTAATACCAACAGACCCAGACACAGCTACCTTAGCTTTATTTTTCTCAGGTTCCCGATCAGTGTATCACCAGAACTGAAAAAAAAAAGATATAACTGCTGTGATTCATGAAGAACGTCATTTTTCTCATGCTGAGTGACTGGTGTGACATGACTAATGAACTGTATGCAAATACTTATGACTGTACTTCCCTGACCTGTACCACCCCAGACACCCTGACTTGAAAACACATATTAATGAGTACAATGGTCAAGCCGAGATACTACAAAACAGAGTTACATGCAACTTACAACCCAAAAACTTAAAGTTTTGTAATTTGTGAATCATCATGACCATGAAGATGAAGAACGCGATTTATATTGTGAGTGACTCATGTTGATCGCCCTGACTTAAAAACGCACATTAATGAGTACAATGTTCATACAGAGATATGCACCACAAGGTACTCTGAAGGGAAGTCAAATAAACACCTGTGACATAAATTACAGATGGAGATTAGGCCCTAAAGAGATGCAAACGCACAGACAGATTAAGGCTGCACTGTGCGCTCAAGGGATGCAGATGCAAAGGCACAACACCACCTGAACCAGTGCTCTCAAGTCACAAATCCAGATCTGGAAAAAATGCCTTTTGCCAGTTGGTGGTGAGTGGTGGGGGGCAATGAACTGCAGTAACAGTCCACTACCAAACTACCACAAAGCAGTGCAAAATAACGCAGGTGCGGTGGATAGCAGGTTCACACTGCTGCAATTACTTTCTGGCACAATAAAAGGTGTCTGATTTGATGGCATGCATCACACACACACACACTCACTGCAAGTAATGCATAGCAAATTGAAAACTTCAGTAATATAACCAAATCTTTAAAAAAAATGATATTTTGCACTGCTGCACCACAACAATCAGCAAAAAAATTTAAAGAATTACGGAAAATATTACTGTGTGTACATTAACACAGTCATACAAGAAAGGTATAACCAAAACAGAAAGACTGCCTTTTTCTCCCAGTTAATCTACCTCCATCACAGATACGCCCCTCCCCGAAAGAACGCTTCACGTGTCGGTCAGTACACAGATTGAATGTTCTAAATTCACATTCAAAATCCACACACAAACAATAAACACCCGATGATATGAGCACAGGAGGGTTTTCTACAATTGATGTACTAAATTGTGAGGAACAAAAATGGCTCAGAAAGGCTTTTTTAACAGCTTTTAGAGGGTTTCAGTCACAGAGTTCTGACAGCAAACTGTCTGCAGCTACCACTACACACACACACTACACAGAACTGAGGTTGTGCAGAACAATCTAGAGCCCATGTGACCTGTAATCCCATGAATCACTGCAAAATTCGCCTTGTAGCTCACAAACAAGGCGAAGTGATGCGAAGTACATTGATTTCTATGTACTTTACCTTAAAATTGGTGCAGAAGTGATTGGGGGAAGGTGGAATAATGCAACGTCATTGTTTTCAAAGAACTTTGCGTTCCTCATTATGACGCTGCCACTCCGCTCGTTGCAGATTATCTCGATTCCTCTATTACTCTGCGAATTGTTTATGAGTTTAATTTTGGCCACTTCAACCACCTCTAACCATAAAGTAGTGACCAATCTATTTTTGAAACCTCATTTGTAAATACTTCATCAGTTAAATTTTTGAATGACCTACATTCTTTTATAACAACTTTGTTTTCTTTCTCTTTTTTCTAAGTAGACTAGACAGTGATCAGATATAAAACCTGTCAAAGCCCCAGAGTTAGCGAAAAAACATTTCATCTTGTTTATCAACACTCAATCAATATTAGATCCCCCTCTTGTTTTATAATTTTTGAGGGGATTGTGCATTTATTGTCTCATTAAAACCATTTGCCATTAGTATGCTATGTGCTTTATCATTCTTACTCATAGTTGCCCAATCTATATTAATATCCACCATAACTATATGCTCTCTTTTCTTTTTACTTAAGGCTGCCAGGTTTTTCTATTATTTAATAAATCTGTTTTAGCTGTTTTATGTGGTAAATACACACAAGAAAAAAAAAAAAACTCCTGCTCCTTTTTCACTACCTAATTAAAATTTAATGGTGAAATTTCAGAAAAATTACAAGAATCTACTTCTGCTTCTTCTACTAAGTACTTTTCTTTTACATAAATTGCTATCTCCCCCCTTTACCCTTCTGATGATCACTTTGGAAGAGACTAAACCTCTTTGAACTAACCTGGTCATCTGGTATTGATTTTTTATGTTGCTTGCACGCATGTGCAAGAAACATAGTGCCATCATCGGAGATTTCGGAGGTGTGTCACCTCCTCCTCCAATTCAGTCAGTGAGCTGGCAGGCGCGGCCCCTGTAAGCCAATGCATTTTGGAGCTGTCTATGACACGCTCAAAATGCACTGGCTTGCCAGTTGAAACTACGCTTCAGTGAGCAGCGATAAGCGTATTAGCACCCCCCTGCTGCTGGCGTGTCGCCCACCGTACTGTGTAGCCAATGGGTGCCCAATCCCCATCGGCTGAGCTGCGTCGTCCCAGTAGTTGGTGCCACGCTGGGGCCCACCCCAGCGTGCCAATCAATCCTTTGGCGATGGGGTGCCCAATCCCCGTCGGCTGAATGGCCCCATCCTTGTGCCACACTGGAGCCCACCCCAGTGTGGCAAATGTCCCCTGACGTCTTTTTTCGGCTATAAACAAAAACGGTCCATGGCGTCTCCGACCCCTCCACAACCCGCACCCACCCACTGTGCACCTAGCCTCCCCACACCCCTCACCCCATACTTACCTCCAGACTCCAGCGCAATGATCTTCGGTGGACCGGGAACACGTCTGCACTCTTCAAAGCCGACCACGAACTGAGGAAATGCGGTAAGCTGTATAATGGGCTAGATGGGGGGTTCAACTTTATTGCATATCTCAGGCATTTTGGAATTTTGTCAAATTTTCAACATGGGTTTTTAGGACCCTTCTCATGAATGATGTCACTGCCATGGCGTTATTCAGGCCGGGGTGATCATTGCAGTGACTGTGAAATCACCCTTCAGGCCTGAATACCACCATGACAGTGACATCATTCATGAGAAGGGGTCCCAAAACCCCATGTTGAAAATTTGGTCCAAAAATTCCAAAAATGACTGTTTTACGAGCGTGCATTGCGCAGTTCCTACGCAGGCCTCGTAAGTTCAAAAATTTCAATATTTTCACTCCAGATTTTCAACATTGCCATTTTACCACACCTTCTTATGAGTAGTACAGCTGTCATTTTTCACATCTCACCCAAAATGTGTTTCCGCCTCTGTAGCGCAGAATGGTGCAGTCGGTGTGCGAAATCAATGTACGGGACAAATTAAGAAAATCACAGTGACACTGTTCATGAGCAGAGGTCTTAAAATGGCTATGTTGAAAATTTGGTGAAAAATTCCTAAAAATGACTGTTTCTAGGCGTGTGTTGCGCAGTTCTCACGCAGGCTCGTAAGTTCAAATTTTCAATATTTTCACTCAGATTTTCAACATTGCCATTTTACCACACCTCCTCATGAGCAGTACAGCTGTCATTTTTACATCCTGCCCAAAACATGTTTCCGCCCATATGGCGCACAATGGCGCAGTCGGTTATCTTGAACTCAGTGTATGGGACACATTAAGAAAATCACAGTGTCACTGTTCATGAGCAGAGATCTTAAATGGCAATGTTGAAAATTTGGTGAAAGAATTCTCTAAAATGACTGTTTTACGGTGTGTGTTGCACAGTTCCACGCACGGTAGTAGGTTTGCGAATTTTCAATATTTCCACTCCAGATTTTCAACATTGCCATTTTACCACACCTCCTTATGAGCAGTACAGCTGTCATTTTTCACATCCTGCCCAAAACGTGTTTCTGCCCATGTAGCGCACAATGGCACAGTCGGTGTGCAAACTCAATGTATGGGACACATTAACAAAATCACAGTGACACTGTTCATGAGCAGAGATCTTAAAATGGCTAAGTTGAAAATTTCATGAAAAATTTCTAACAATGACTGTTTTATTTAGCTATGCGTTCCTACGTGACGTCAGAAGTTCACAAATTTTCAATATTTGCACTCCAATGACTTCCAGATACCTAAACAGCACATAGAAGCAAGCAACATTTGGCATTGACAAATGCTTGTTTAACAAGATCTCTCTCAAAGCAAGTATATCAAATTGTTCTAACGCCACCCAGACCCTTACTTCATTCATATGGGTCATTAAGCAAATGAATTATTCTGATTTGCTTTAGATCATTTAGTTGAGAGGCATTTCCCAAATTGTTCGTAACAGGACCTGGGTTGCTTTCTATCACCACTTAACAATAACAGCATCAATGGTAACAGTCTCCTTGTTAAGTAAAAAAAAAACTGTATAATTTCTGTTCATTTTAAACACTCTAGATTTTGAACATTAATTTTAATAAAATTACAATGATACCAATTTGGAGTTAACTTTTCTGCAAAAACTTCAGCCTCACTGTAAACTACCTTAATGAATTTTCCAATATTTAGTAATTCTGGCATTTCTACTCACAGCAAGGTCACTGTCACATTTACTATTATTAAGTTCATCAACCATTGTTAAGTAGCACAACTTCAATAATAAAGAATAAAACAAAAATCTACATAACACTGGATCACAGGCTTCAATAATGAAAGACCCAATTAATTTGAAGTAAACAGTCTGTTCACTAAGTTTAAGGTAGCTCCATTTCAACAATTCAGAGATTAGAAACTAAAAAAAAAAACTTTTGAGTGTATATTACACTAAACTATAAACCATATATGAAACTTGCAGGTAAATGGTAGATTGAACACTCATAAGTTTCATAGAAATTAACTGCTTAGCAAACTGTTTAAAAATTTTGTACTTCATGCTATCACTTTTTCTTAAAATGTTTTTCTGAGTAGCGCTAGTGCCACTTAAATGGGTGCCATGGAGGTGGTGCAGGTTTTTAACAATAGCAGCCCTGTCCTTTTGGACACTCTCCCAACTGTCAGTTTGCTCAAATTGATCAAAGTACTCCAGATTGGGCCTGACCAAGATCTTGTTAAGCGGTAGGATAATTTCCCCTGCCTTGCCAGTTACCCCCCCCCGATGCACCTCAGCATTCTGCTGACCTTCTTGACAACAGCTGCACCCTGTTTTTATGCTTTATCCCCTTGTCTGTCATGACTCCTTTGTCCTTTTGTTCTCCACTGCAGTAAGAGAAGTCCCACATAGTCTGTAGCTGTTCATACTTATGTTTTATTTTTCCATTTTTAACCACATTACTCCTCCCCAGCTGCCAGGTCCTCCTTCCACCTACCCAATCACTTTGTAGGAGTCTTCTGAGGGTCCATTCCACCACCAGCATCTGGTTGACACCCTCTCCAGAATCTGCCACCAACCCACAACTTGCCTCTGTTGGTGAGGCCCCCTGGCTCTCCAACATTACCCAGAAGCTTGCTATGCACCACAGTTTCAAAGGGATTTCTGAAGTCCAAGTGGACTATGTCTATGACTCTGCCCCGTCCAACTCTTCGGTCACCCTTCAAAGAAGGTGATCAGGTTAGTTTAATATGATCAGCCTCTCATAAAGCCATTCTGAGAAGGGGCAAGATCCTTGACCTCAACCAAGTGCTGTATTCATATGTCTTTGATAATGGCTTTAGGTAGGGGTGGGCGAATATTTGGCCCAATATTCATATTCAGAGCCCCATACATTTGGAAATTCGGTATTTGAATTTGTCATTCATGTGCCTGTCTGGGGAAATGTAAAAGAAGCAGCCCCACCCTCATCCCCAGCTCAGTCATTTAAAGTACAACCCCAACCCATCCCCACTACCACAAACCCAATCCCACCCTCTTCACTACCGGCACCCACAATTTTAAGATTAAACAAAACACTCCAATGACAGGCGACCAGCACAACCTGCCTGCCTCTGCATCTGGACACCATCTTCTCTAATGCTTTTCCCTTGGTAAATCAATTTATTTCCAGCACTCCAGCAGTAGAACCGAACTCTCAGTCCCACTCTCCCAGCACCCAAATTTTCTAAACAGAAGACCCCCCCAGGTGTGGTGAAGGTGACTGACACAACCCACCCTCCTTCATGGTCAGCTGCCTTCTAGTGAATGGACATGTTCCCACGCTTCCTCACACAGTAAAACAGCTGATCAGCCATTTTACCATGTGAGCAAGTCCATTCACTAGAGGGCAGCTATAGAGGAGGGTAGATTGTGTTAGTTGCCTTTGCTGCTCAAGGGGGGCCTTCTGTTTAATCTTTTTTATTTGTTAACCAGGAGAGACACACTAAGCTAAAAGCTTGCTTACACATGGAAGCTAAGTGACTTGCTCAGGGTCACAGGGTATGCAAGTGGAGGCTGTGGGATTCAAACCCAGGTCTTCAGGTTTATAACTCAGAGCCTTAAACCACTGTGCAATACTGCCTCCAACACTTAGGGGGAGAGTGGGAGCTGGGTACTGCTGCTGCTGGCATGGGGGGGGTGGATAGAAATAAATTGATTTAAAGAAGCAAAAGCACTAGATGAGATAGCAGCTGGCTGTGAAGACTGATGGTTATGCTGATCTCTCACTGTAGGAGTGTTTTTATGTTGATTGCGTGCAGCGCAAGAAACTTATTGGCACAGCTTGCTGAGAAGCAGGCTGTGGAGGCACGGCACTGTTGTGGCCAATGCCCCCACAGCCTGCAAAGACTTGTCCCGCTTCCCCCAATGCCATTGCAGGCTGCTGGTGACACAAGTTTGGAACGTTCACACCAACTTGTGACAGATCAGCCACTGCAATCAGGGGCCTCCCTAAGTCATTGCAGCATCAGCCATCCGCTGCAATGAGGAGCGACCCCGTCATTGCAGAGGCGGATCTAGCAAGCCTGATATTGTTTGTGAACATGGCGTTGGTTTGCCGCCGTGTTCACAAACATCAAAACCCCCACCATGTTTATGTATGCCCGACCGGGGCCCCAATCGTCGGCTTGTGCCCCTGTTCATTTTGCCGACGGAAGCCCAGTCCCCATTGGCATTCTGTCACCCCGGTGCTTTCATTTTCTGCTGATAGGGTGCCCAGTCCCCATCGGCATAATGAAACCCCTTTGTGTTCTGAAATTGCCCAATCCCCATTAGCTATTGCTGCTCCGCCAACAGAAAGCCATTGGTGCCCCCCCGCTGTTATTCCTGCCGACCGGGGGTGCCAATCCCCTCCGGCTATTGCTGGCCCCAAAAGAAAGCCATTGGTGGCGCTGGAGCCCACCCCAGCGTGCCACATGCCCCTGTAAAAGAAAAACTGTCCCGCAAGTCTTTTGCTTTTTTACCTGAAAAGCAGAAAACGTCCTCGTAGTCTCGTGCTGTCCACCCACCACCCGCACCAACCCACGGTGCACCCTGCCTTCCCACACCCCCTCACCCCATACTTACCTCCAGAGTCTGGCACGACGATCTTCGGTGGACTGGGAACACGTCTGCACTCTTCAAAGCCGACCACGAACTGAGGAAATGCCGGTAAGCTGTATAATGTAATGAATAGGGTTTTCAACTTTAGTGCATATCTCGGGCATTTTGGGGATTTTCACCAAATTTTCAACATGGGGTTTTGGGATCCCTCCTCATGATACTTGAACTGTCATGGCATTAATTGGCCCGAAAGGTGATTTTGCGGTCACTCGCCAGAATCGCCTTTGAAACTGATGATCAAAAGGACAGTGCCAGTGTTCATGAGTGGGCTGTCAAAAGCCTATGTTGCAAATTCAGTGGAAAAAACCAAAAATATGATTCTGGCGATGAGCTGCGAGCGTTGCTACGCTACACGAAAGTAACTTCGTGAATTTACAATATTTTGATGCCAGATTTTCAACATTGGCATTTTGTCACACCTCCTTGTGAACAGTACAACTGTCATTGTTCACATCCTGGCGGAAATGTGTTTTCGCGCTTCCGGCGCAGAATGGCGTGGTTGCTGTCAGAAATCAGTGTTCAGGACAGATTAAGAAAATTACAGTGACACTGTTCATGAGTAGAGGTCCTGAAATGGTTATATTGAAAATCTGGTAACGATGCTCCATAAAATGACTGTGTTACAAGTGTGTGTTGCGCAGTTTGCACGCACGCTCGTAACTTCGCGAATGTATAATATTTTCACTCCAGATTTCAACATTGCCATTTTTCCACACCTACTTATGAACAGTGCAGCTGTCATTTTTCCCATCCCGGCTGAAATGTGTTTTCACAGTTCGGCGCAGAATAGAGCGGTCGCTGTGGGAAATCACTGTCCGGGACAGAGAAATAAAATGACAGTGATACTGTTCATGAGCAGAGGTCCTAAAATGCCTATGTTGAAAATTTGGTGATGATAGCCCATCAAATGAGTTGCGTTGCACACTTTCCATACACCCTTGTAACTTTGCAGATTCGTAATATTGTCATGCCACATTTTCAACAATGGCAATTTTTCACACCTCCTTATGAGCTGTACAGCTTTCATTTTTCACATCCTGAGTGAAATGTGGTTTCACAGTTGCGGCACAGAATAACACGGTCGCTGTGGGAAATCAGTGTTCAGGACAGATAAAGAAAATGACAGTGGCACTGTTCATGAGCAGAGGTCGTAAAATCCCTATGTTGGAAATTTGATGACAAAACTCCATAATTTGATTGTGTTACAAGTGTGCATTCAACTGTTTCCATGCACCCTTGTAACTTCGCAAATTTGTAATATTTTTACTCCACATTTTCAACAGTGGCATTCTTTCACACCTCCTTATGAACAGTACAGCTGTCATTTTTCACATCCTGGCTAAAATATGTTTTTGCACTCCTTACGGAGAATAGCATGGTCGCTGTGGGACATCAGTGTTTGGGACGGATTAAGATGGAACGAGTGAGAGGGGGGAGTGACCGAGCTCAACTGAGCTGTGCTGGGACTGTTCTGGATTTGTTTGTGGGCAGAAAAAGGCCCCAATGCAAGAGGCCAGTACAAAAGGGCAGCCTGCAGCAGTGGGAGAAACAGAACGAGAGAGTGGGTGAGGGAGGGGGAGTGAGCGAACTCACCAGAGCGCTGTCAGGACTACTGCGGATTTCTTTGTGGGCAGAAAAAGGTGTCAATGCAGGCAGGGGCCCAGTAGAAAAGGCCAGCCTGCAGCGGTGGGAGAAACAGTACGAGTGAGTGACACAGGGGCACTGAGTGAGTTCAACGGAGCTCTATCAGGACTGCTGCTGATTTCTTTGTTGGCAGAAAAAGACACCAGTGCAGGCAGGAGCCCCATACAAAAAGGCCGTTTGCAGCGCCAGGACAAACAGAATGAGCGCGTGGCAGAGGGAGACTGAATGACCTCAATGGAGCTTTTTCGGTACAGCTGCGGATTTATTTGTGGACAGACAAAGGTGCCACCGCAGCTAGCAGCCCCGTACATAAGCGCAGCCTGCAGCGCCAAGAGAAACAGAATGAGTGAGTGACACAGCGGTAGTGAGCGAGCTCAATGGAGCTCTATTGTGACTGCTGCAGATTTCTTTGTGGGCAGAAAATGTGGTAACGCAGGCAGGAGCCCAGTACAAAAGGCCAGCTTGCAGTGTGGGCAGAAACGGAATGAGTGAGTGAGAGAGAGGGAGTGAGAGAGCCCAATGGAGCTGTGTCGGGACTGCTTCAGATTTCTTTCCGGCCAGAACAAGCCACCAATGCAGGCAGAAGCCCAGTACAAAAGGGCAGCCTGCAGCGGCAGGAGACACAGAATGAGCGAATGAGGGAGGGGGAGTGAGTGAGCTCAACAGAACTCTGTTGGGACTGCTGCAGATTTGTTTGTGGGCAGAAAAAGGCAGCAATGCATGTAGGGCCTGGTACAAAATGGCAGCCTGCAGTGGCAGAAAAACCAGAATGAGCGAGGTCAGAGAAGGGGACTGAGCGAGCTCAACGAACATTTCAGGACTGCTGCAGATTTCTTTGTGGGCAGAAAAAGGCGCCAACAGAGCCAGGAGCCCAGTACAAAGGGCAGGCTGCAGCGCCAGGAGAAACAGAATGAGTGAGTGACACAGGGGTAGTGAGCGCCCTCAATGGAGCTCTGTCGGGACAGCTGTGGATTTCTTTGTGGGCAGAAAAAGGTGCCAACACAGGCAGGAGCCCAGTACAAAAAGGCAGCCTGCAGCACTGGCAGAAATGGAACGAGTGAGTGGGGGAGGGACTCAGCAGGCTCAACAGACCTGTGTTAGGACTGCTGCAGATTTCTTTGTGGGCAGAAAAAGCCACCAACAGAGGCAGGAGCCCTGTACAAAAGGGCAGCCTGCAGCGCCAGGAGAAACAGAATGAGTGAGTGAGAGAGGGGGAGTGAGCCACCTCAATGTAGCTCTGTCGGGACAGCTGCAGATTTCTTAGTGGGTAGAACAAGGTGCTAATGCGGGCAGGAGCCCAGTACAAAACAGCAGCCTGCAGCACCAGGAGAAACAGACTGAGCGAGTGACAGAGGGGCAGTGAGCGAGCTCAACACACCAGGGCAATCAACATTCGGCATTGACAAATGCTTGTTTTAAACTAAAACTGTGTGTGTGTGCTGGGGGGAAGGTGGGATTGTGCTTGTAGCAGATGGTAGTGGGACTGGGGCTTGTATTGTAATTGACTGTTCTGAGAAGGAGGGGGGGCAGTTTCTTTCTATTTTTTTGTTAGAATTTCCTGAATAGGAACATGCATGAATAGTGCCACTATTCATTATTCATATCTGAATAACAAATAGTGTATTATTCATGGTATTTGAGAAATACTATTCGTTACTCACACATCCCCAGCTTCCAGAACATTGCCCAACATTAAAGTCAAGCTGATTGGCCTCTAGTTATCAGTGTCTGATCTTTCACCCTCCTTGAAGATTGAGACCACGGTAATTGCTTTCTAGTCCTCCAGCACTACACTTGTCTGGCAGACTCCTGAAAGATTATTGCAAGTGGCCCCACTAATTGTTCATTTTGGGGCCTGTACCACACACCAAGGGTGACTTAAAAACATAGAAACATAGAATCTGACAGCAGATAAGGACCGCTTGGCCCACCTAGTCTGTTAATTTCCCTACCTAATGGATAAGCTGCAGTTCCTAGTTAACCAACAGCCTACTTCCTCTTATCCCCTACTAGGATTGCCCTATGTCTGTCCCATGCATTCTTGAATTCCCACACTGTTTTTGACTCCATGTCCTCCTCAGGAAGGCTGTTCCATGCATCCACAACCCTCTCCATGAAAAAATACTTCCTCACATTATCTCTGAGCCGACCCCCCTCTATCTTCAAATTGTGCCCCCTTGTTTTTGCACATCTTTTTTTCTGAAATATGCTACCCTCTTGGACTTTGTTGATTCCCTTGAGGTACTTGAAAGTTTCTATCATGTCCCCCCTCTCCCTCCTTTCCTCGAGGGTATCCATATTAAACTCCTTTAGTCTCTCTTCGTATGGCTTCTGGTGCAGACCCTGCACCATTTTAGTTACCCTCCACTGGACAGCCTCCATCCTGTCTATGTCCTTGTGGAGATGGGGTCTCCAGAACTGCTCATCTTACTCCAGATGGGGTCTCACCAGCTGTCTGTACAGAGGGATAACAACTTTCTGTTTTCTACTGGTGATGCCTCTCCCTATGCATCCCAGTATCCCACCAGCCCCCCCTACTGCCTTCTCACATTGCTTGCCCACCTTAAGGTCATCCAATATGACTACCCCCAGGTCCCTTTCCATTTTTGTTGTTGCTAGTATCTCACTCCCCATTGTGTACTCTTCCCCTGGATTTTTGTTTCCCAGGTGCATTACTTTGCACTTCTTTATGTTGAATCTAAGCTGCCATACCATTTGACCATTCCTCCATCCTTGCCAAGTCCCTTCTCATCCTTTTTACCCCACCCTGTATATCAGCCCTGTTGCAGAAGTTTGTGTTGTCTGCAAAGAGACATACTTTTCCTTCCAGTCTCTCCACAATGTCACTTATAAAGACATTAAAGAAGTCCAGTCCCAGTACTGAACTCTGCGATACCCCCTAGTAACCCCCCTTTCTTCAGAGTGGACTCTGTTTACTATTACCCTCTGCATCCTGTTATCCAGCCAGTTTATTACCCAGGCTACCACTCTAGGACCCACTCCAAGGCTGGCTAATTGTAAAGGCTATGCCTGTGGTTCAATGAGCAGAGCAACAATGTCACTCACTCCCCCATCAGGCCTTGAAAAGCCACTCCTCCCGGACTGTTCCAGGATTCGTTTCTTTGTTGCTCCACCATCCTCCCTTCCCCTCCTCCTCCAGTGGCACATCTCTCTTTTCTGTGGGCTTCCTCCTAAGCTACCTTTAGCCAAGGGAATCATTCCCATGGCACCTATAGGGGTGGAACCCTCCTCTAGGGTTCCTTGCTGTTGTATCCCATAGGGTGGTATATCCCATGGATAGAGAGGCAAACAGCCACAATGTATATAAGTCACACAAGCATACATCATATCAAGTTGCATAAGCACATTGAACTTGTTTATTAATCTTTTGTGTGGGACTATGTCAAATGCCTTGTTAAGGTCTAGGTAGGCCACGTCCACAACCCCTCCCTGGTCTACTACTTTGGTCACCCAGTTAAAGAAATCTATTAGATTCATCTGACATGACCTTCCTGCTGTAAATCCATGTTGCCTTGGGTCCTGTGCCCCACTGGCATCTAGGTACTCAATAATTCTTTCCTTCAGAAATGATTCCATCATTTTCCCTACCACTGAGGTCAAACTAACAGGTCTGTAGTTTTGCTGCCTCTGCATTGCTCCCACTTTTTGTGAAGCGGAATCACATCAGCCCTCCTCCAGTCCTCAGGTACCACACCATCCTCCCATGATTTGTTAAAGAGGGTTGTCAGTGGTATCACTAGTTCTCTCCTTAGTTCTTTTAGAATTCTGGGGTGAATCCCGTCAGGCCCCATTGCTTTGTCCACCTTCAGTTTTAAGAGTTCTTTCAGAACCCTCTCTTCTGTGAAAGGACTGGTATCGACCCCCCTATCCAGAGTGTTTCTATTGTTTGGTTTAGGTACCTCCCCATTCTCTTCTTTTGTGACTACTTAGCAGAAGTATTCTTTCAGTATCCCTGCTTTTTCACTGTCAACCTCTACCCACATTCCCTCCCCTATATTAAGCCTCAGTGTCCCTCCCATGGTCTTTATTCATTCCCTAATGTATCTATAAAAGGTTTTATCCCCCTTCTTTTTTTTATCTATTTTTGGGCCATATTCCCCTAATCTCAGGACCCATCTGCCTGCCACCCCCAAGCCCAGGCTTACTCCCTGGGTAGGGCCACTGAGGAGCTTCCCACTCCCTTAATGGACATCATGGGCAAGCCCCAGATTACCCCTGAGGTTGGGGCCATGACAGCGGGCCCCCCCCGGCGGGCGTCAGAGGCAGTGGGCGGTGGGAAGGAATGGGCCTTCATGCTGAGGGACCAGCATATCTTTTTTCCTTTTACTTGCTGCCCTAGGGGTGGGGATGTGCAGTGATGACCAGTGTCCATCCTGTGCCCCAACGTATTGGCACCGAGTGCTGCAGTGTGCCGGGGCTCTGAGAGGGGCCATCAAGTGCCAGACACTCAGCTCCTCCCTCCCTCCCTCCTTCCCTCCAGAGAAGGAAAGCAGTCCCAGAGATGCTCAATCCTTCTTTCCTGGCTGGCCCTCTGACTCCCCAGATCTGTTCCTGAATACAGGTGACTGGCTTCATGAGCGGAAATCTAACCACTGCCCTGGCAGGCTCGCTTTTATCCCCTTTCTTAACAGAGTTGGCTAATATTTCCTCAGTTTGGGCCTTTGCTATTCTGACTTCCTTCCCTGCCTGCTTCTGCTTTAACTGATATAGTTCTCTGTCCTGCTGTTCTGTATCTGTCCTGATGTTTGTGAGTACATTGCATTAGAAATTAAGTTTCCTGTGGGGAAATCATTGCTACTTATAGGCATCTACCGCCCCTCTAAAAATTCAAAGCAAAGAATGAAGCAACTTGCAGTAGTACTTGACCACTTTTTGGACACTCATAAAGTTCTTCTTTTGGGAGACTTTAATGGGAATTGGCTGCAAGGTGGAGATTCTAGTGTTGTAAAAAATTTGGCAATCTTTCTTGGTCTCAATCAATTAATTAGTGTTCCCACTAGAATAAATGTGAAAAGCCACAATGATTCAACCTTATTGGATTTGATTTTGACAAATACTTCTCATAATTATATTGTGGGACGATTGGAAGATTTGAATAGTGGTCATAACACAATTTATTGTGTAAGAGGGAAGTGTCAAATTCCAACACAACCTAGGTTTATCTCCTTTTGGGGTGTAAAACATTGTGATTATTTATTGTTTGCAAGGGACCTAGATAGTATGGACTGGGACAGACTTCTCTTTATCCCAGATATAGAGTCATCTTGGGATTATTTCCTGTCTGAATTGATGCGTATCATAGATGATCATTTGCCACTAAAAACAATGAAAATTAAACAGTGCTCTAACCCTTGGTTTTCTCCTGCTCTGAGGAAACTTTAACACCAGAAGAAACATGCATGGGAGAGGGTTTATCTTACTAATAATAAATCTGACTGGGATTGTTACAGAAGGCAGAGAAACATTTATGTTGCAGCAGCAGTAAGAGAAACCAAGAGAAAGTTTTATAGTTCCAAGTTCGTGGTATCTGTGGGAGACCCAAGGGTCTTCTGGAAAATTGTTAAATATCTAAATGGACAGACTAGGGAGGCTACACATAATACTGAGATTCCTGTTCAGGATGGGACTGGGTCTCTCACTGATGTCTTCAACAATTACTTTGTTCAGACAGGAAATTTCTTTGGGGATACTGGTAGTGATACTAATTATGTGATGAATTCTGATTTTGAGTATCATAGAAGTAATTCTTCTTTTTCATTTCAGAAAATAGAAGAATATGAGGTTTTAGACCTGCTTTTGGGTCTTAAAACTAACAAGGGTGGTGGCCTAGATGGCTTGATCCCTTTTCTTTTAAAGATCTCAGCTTTACAGATTGTTGCTCCACTTACATTCCTATTTAATTGGTCTATTGGAGAGGGAGTTATACCTGGGGCTTGGAAGCTGGCCAGGGTTCTCCCAATATTTAAAGCGGGTAGCCCTGACCAGCTAACAAATAATCTCCCAATTTCTTTATTATCTCAGGTTTCTAAACTGTTTGAGAGGCTGTTAGCAGCTCAACTAACAGATTATCTATCGCAGAGCAACGATAGATATCAGTCAGGATTTCATAAATCCTATGAAACAGTGGTCTCTGTGTCAAGGGTCTTGGATGACATCAACAAAGCAATGGAAAAGGACCATCTTTGTTGATCTTTCCAAGGCCTTCGACATGGTTGACCACCAAATACTGCTGTCTAGGTTGAAGGATTATGGGTTATCTGTCGTGAAATTATTTGCATCATATCTGGGAGGGAGATGCCAGGTAACAACTGTAAATCGTGTAACTTCTGACCCACTTCCTGTTGTTCGAGGGGTACCACAGGGCTCGGTGTTAGGCCCCTTGCTATTCTTGTTATATTTAAGTAAATTTGGAGATATAGTTAAAAGATCAGCTTACCATTTGTACACCTATGATACAATTATATATATTTCTGCTCATACCATACAAGAGATTGAGGTTAATTTACAATCAAGTTTCAATTCCATACAGGACTATTTTGTAAAATCTAAACTAAAAATGAACATTACTAAAGCAAAGTGTATGGTACTGGGATCTGCACCAAAATTAAAGAACTGCTCGGATTTAGTTATTGTGGATTTGGGGGTAAGACTTTAGTAGGTCTCCCAGTATAAATACTTAGGATACTGGATAGATACTTCAGCAACTGGTAACACTCATACTGATAAACTTATAGGGTCTTTCGGTAAAAGAATGGGGTTGCTATATAGAAATAAACATTGTTTAGAGAGAAGTTTGTTAAAGAAAATAATGGAAACTCAGGTTTTCTCACTGACTGATTTCAGTGATGTTCTCTACGATTATGCTAGTCTGGTTAAATTACAGAAGCTAGAGGTTCTGTATAATAGGTTAGCAAGGTTAATCCTTCAGTGTCCTAGAGATATCCATCACTGTTTAATGTATGAGCAATTGGGTTGGCTTTCCCTGGTTGATAGGAGACAATTTCATACTGTATTTGTTTGCATATAAGAGTGTTCAGGGTGATAGTCCAAAATACCTTTCATAAAGATTAATAGTTAGAGATCTAAATCCGATTTTGAGGAAAGCAGTGAACAGAGAATTGGTTGTCCCCTTGTCAACTACTGAAAGATCTAAGCATTATTTTAGTTATATGGTTCCCCTGTTGTGGAATAGTCTGCCATCAAGGTTTCGCTTGGTAAATGTAAAACCCCCATCTATAAAAATTCTTAAACAATGGTTTATTGATTTAATTAAATCACAAATAAAGTGTTGCTGTGCCTAACTTGGCTAATATTGTGCTGGATGTTTATAAGATTGTTTATTACTGTAAATTGCATTCATACGTGTTCTTATATTTTTAATTTATGGTTGTATGCTTTTGAACTGTTGTAACTTATTTGCGTACCTTGGGTCACCATTTTAAATGAGTTAATTCCCAATGGTCTAACCCTTCAGTAAAATGAAATGAAATGAAATGAATGAAATGTGTTTCCTTATATTTCCTGAATGCTGTCCTTATCTCCTTAACCTTTCCTGCCACCTCTTTTGAAAACCATAGTGGCTTTTTCCTTCGTTTTAGTTTGTTGATTTGCTTTGCACAAAGGCTTGTTGTCTCTGTGATGGGAGTTTTGATTTTCCCCTATTGTTCCTCCACCCCTCCTTCTTGCCTGTTTGTTAGTTACTCTTTCCCCTAGCTTACTCAGATGAATTATGTGACAACGTTTCCTCCTTGATGTCCTCCTTTTCCTCCACAGTGACTCCTCCCTTATGAAGAGAGACACACCACCTCCTTTTTTGTTAGGCCTATCCCTTCAGAATAGTCTGTATCCCATTTATTTAAAGTTTTGGTAACTGGGTAGGCCCACGGAGACCATTAGAGTCCCTTTTTCAGGGGCAACCCAGGATAAATTACATAAATCTAGAGAAAAAACAGTAAGAACAACTCAGAGCAAATGAAACAGTAGAGACATTGCAAACAAGGGCATCAATAATGGTACAACAGGCAGGTTAGTTACAATTGACAATCAGTATGAGAAACAAAACAGTTACACATTACTACCAAAAATCATAAAGATCCGAATATGGGAGCAGTGGTCAGCTAAGAGACCATAGCTGCCTGAGCAGCCCTTTGAGAGAGTGATGTGAGACTCAGCGGTAACATGAGCAGAGGCTCAGCTCCAACAGGTGGTCTTGAGGCCCTTTTTTAAAACACCCAAGGGAGTCACATTCCTGGAGATTATTAGGGAGGTCATTCCAAAGGTGCGGTATGTAAGCACTGAATGATCGAAGTCCTTGAGACATCCGGACATGGGGACACGGAGGAGCTGGCGATTGGAGGATCTTAAAGTTCTTCCAGTGCACTTGGCTGTTATCATGCCCATCAGACTGGGGGGGGGGGGCATTAGATTGCCGAAGCTTGAAGGCAAGACACAGAGCAGGGTACATTAATCTGTCCTCTAGAGAAGGCCAGTTTAGTGAACTTAGCACTTTGCAGTGGTGCTCCAGGGCTGGTGCTCCAAGGGCAAAATGCTCAATCCTATGATACAGTGTTCTTAGCCTTTGCTTCTCTAAGGTTCTCACTGAGTGTAGTACTGGGGCCCCATAACACAGTATGGGCAAGAGCGTGCCAGTGACTACCTTTAACTAGGATGCCTGAGTAAGGAATGGGCTCAGGTGATACAGAAGACCAAGCTTCTGGTTTAGTGTCCTGGTCAGTTGATCAATATGACCCTTAAAGGAACAATCTTGATCCATATACACACCCAGGCACTTTATGCAGTCCACTTCTATTTTTAAACCGTTGGACAGAGATGAAGACAATAGGTGTGATCTATCCAAGCCCAAGCTTTTAGGTCCAAATAAAATAACCTTATTTTTTCCCCATTGAGGACTAACCTATTGGTCAGGAACCATTTCTCCAGTATAGAAAGGTCCTGACCAAGTAGCTGATTTAATTGGGCAGCATTGTGAGGATCTGTACAGCATGGTGTCATCTACGTAGAGGGTCACCTTGGTCCCCCCACAGTGTTTAGACATGCTATTGATAAATAGGGATAACAAAAAGGGCCCCAATATAGAACCTTGTGAGAACCCCATCTAAAATGGGGTGTTTGTCAGATTTTGCCTCCAGCCATCTGACTATTTGTGAACTACTAAGTAGGTAGTCTGTAAACCACTGTACTGAGAGGTGTCCCAGTCATTTTGTCTCCCCGATCAGGTTTCTGTGAGTGCCACTAAGTCCTGGCCTTCTGAGTGTATTTGTCTCACACACTGCTTTTGCTAGGTGCACTCCTCATATTGGCCTGCATGCAAGTGAGGGTAGTTGACTCTCTATGCTTTCTTGCTTCCCCTTGGGGTCTGCTCTTCTGGTACTCCCATGTTCTTCTGTTCTTCACTCATTGCTTTCCTGCATCTACCTCGTGCTCTTCATTATCACCTACATTAGCCCCATCCTCTAGTTTAAATCCCCCTGATTGCCCTGCCCATTCTCCTGGCCAGTACCGTCTCTGCCTCCTGACTAATATAACCAGCAGTAGAGTTCACACTAGGACGGTGGTGCTCCTGACAAATTCAAGCACAAAATCACATTTCTAACTCAGGCACACACCACCTAAAAATAATACAGGCACCAGTCTCCAAACTTTTTCCAAACTTAGTAGTCCATTTATTAAACCACACACAACATCAAGCAGACAGTACAGGGCACAGCTACTGTCTACTTGATGTTGTGTGTGTTTCAATAAATGTTTGCATCCAGAAACCCGCACCTGCTCTCAGTCACAGAAAGAAGTATCTTCACTCCAGGGGCCAGATATTCAAAACTTTGTGCTGGGCGCAAACTGATTGTGCTGGGTTTGCATGGGTCCGCTATATTCAAAAGGCCAAATAGTGTGGGCAAACTGCATTCGCGCCAGGCAAAAGTATAATGTATGCAAGGGCCAAAAAGAGGGGGCATGTACATGAATTCCGGTGCAGTGCTATTATTCAGTGCATCAGCACCACACAAAGTGTTTTTGCGTGACTTAGCATGACACTTTGCATGGTGCAAATTACCACCTGGCAAAAGGTAGTCTTAACTCTGGGCAAACCAGCTTTGCGTGGCTTTGTGGCTTTGTGCAACTTTGCATGGCTTTGTATGACCCTAACCAGCAAATATTAAACATAGAAAGAAACCAGACATAGAAGAAACATGCTGCACACAGATGGCACCCCCAATGTTACCATCATCTTCCACCAGTCCCAACCATACCAGGCATTAATTGGTGACCTGGTGCCCAGTGAACACCATGGCAGTGTGTCCATACAGCACACACCTGCAGACCACCCTTCGGTGGACACCAACAGAATCCAGCACACACATGCAGCACTGGGAGCACAGATGGTATTGAGGGTGTACAGGTAGCCAGTCTGCACCACATACTGGGTGCTGCCACAAGGCTGGGACAATCCACGCAGTGCAAATGACCCAGTGTAGGGAATACCCCAACACCAGTGTGCCTGTCTGATGGTATGTGCCCCCCCAGCCACATACCGCACATCTGTACAGACACCACAGCACATACAGCCAGTCATGTATATGTATATGTCACTGTGAGTATCCCACGCCAGTGATGCAGCATCTGTGGATTGCACAACAGCATAACAGTAATGTCCACTGTCAGTACACACCTGCAAGATTGGTCTGTCACTGTATAAAGTGCAGCAGTCACTGATGCCTACACACCATAGGCATTGCTGTGTCCCTCTCACTATTGGCCCCCTTGTTACTGTAGTATCTGCTGTGCACTGTTGCAGGATCTACAGTGTGACTATCGCATGCAGCACCACCACCTGTGCCTGTGCTGCATAGTCCCCTGGGGCATAATATCCTATGCGGTTCTGTACAAATGTAGCCTGCAGCTACCACCATGCACTTCCAGACTGCCCTACAGGTGGAGCTGTGGGCAGACCCAGCCAGCCCCAGTACTGTCAGACTGACCTACAGATGGAGCTGTGGGACCCTGCAATAGCGCTGGGCAAACTGCATGCAAATCTGGACATAATGAGCTGTTACTCTGGATGTTTGCCCACAGACTGCCTAAGTAGGCTCATTTGGATGTCCCTTTTGAATATAGCCAATGTTTGCCCCGCGCAAATGTGATAGCACCAGGCAAAAGGCTTAGCTCTTTGCAAAACCTGTGCAAATGTGTTTGTGCCATGCAAACGTTTCAAAAACATGGTACATTTCTGCAGGATTTCACATGCGCCGGTGCTTGCAGCTTTAATGAATCCACTCCTTTGCTAGCACACACATTGGCCACATAGTTCACCTCTACCTTCCTTCACATCGCTGTGCACTGGGCTGCTGTTGTGGTTTGTGCTTCCTGGTTGCTATATTCAGAGCTGTCTTATTTCCTGGGCAACTTTTGTACTGCACTCCCAGTCCAGTTTGCCCGGCTTCCTTAGCATGCTCCATTCAGCAGGTTTAGCACCAGGGCTAACCCTTTTGAATATAGTGGGCTATTGGTTCTGGGCTTATGTAGCACACCGGGCAGTGCTAATTTAGCCCCAGGGCAAAGTTTTGAATATCTGGCCCCAGATATTTTAAGTAAAAGGCATACTTTTATTTGTATAAATATTAAAAACAAGTGAAAATCTTAGCAGACTGAAAAATGGTAACCCTGCAATGGGGCACAGAGACAAAATACCCAGTGGTGCTTCACACCCTCTGCAGGCGCTTTTTCAAGGGAATAACTTATCTTACAAATCCTGGGTCCTTATATAAGGGTACCCCACATTCTAATACAAATCAGTATTCTATACAACTATACAAAATCTCGTCCTCACTACCTATTCCCAGTATGCACTATTTAACAAATTCCACAAATTTAAAAAGCCAGGCAGATCTCTCCATGGGCTTTCCCAATGTATAAATTAATTACGTAGTTCCTTCTTCTATTGTTTCAATTAGTTGCCATTAATTATATTATTGAAGATCACTAGCAACTCTAAGTCTATGGTTCACTTTAATTTGTTATTCAGGAAACCAAATGATTTCTTCTTTATTTTTGGAAACGGAGCTGGCAAGCCTTTTACTTGTTAGGGAGACATCCGCCTTCTTTTTAAATGACATAATCAATTTACTCTTACAGTGGTAGGCACACATCCAGTTCTTAAAGAGAAAACAAATCAAATAGTATCTGTAATCTCATTTTTCCAAAAAGGGTTTCAATTCAAACTTCCCATTTAAACTCAGTCTCTTAAGGGCATTTAGCATACACATCCACCTCGCTTCTCTTTGAAGCAGTAGATTGTTTAAGTCCCCCCCTCCCCGCCACGCTGGCTACCTGTGTTCATGGTGTGAATGGACCACCAGGGGTTGGCCAGGGAGGGAGTGGATTGAATGCCCAGAGGACAGCTCTCCTCTCCTGGGGAAGGGTGGGGATGGAGTCGGCTGCTTGCCTGTACCCTAGCAGTGGCTGGGAGATGGCACAATGGACCCAGATGAAGGGGTGGATGTGGAGCAGACACTCAGCATGCTGCGTTCAGAAGCGTGCATGGCTCGGTCATTGCATGCCTCCATGCCACACTCGGGGGAAAATGTGAGAAAGCAAGGAAAACATCCCAACCAGCGAGATGATGCCAGCCCCTCGCAGGCACCACACCCGGCTAGCTGGCACCTCGCCAGAGATCCAGAGGTGAGTCCAGTGGATGCCGGGGTGATGGGGCCGGGGGGGGCTGGTGGAAAGGGACCAGTCGGGAGGGTGAGAAACATACAAGGGAAAAAAAAAAAGTCCCCCCCCCCCCGGGTCTCAACTTAACTTTTTCTACACCCATATACATCCATACATGTACTATGCCAGCTGCACCATATTTCACATGTGCTGCTAGCAAGGAAGATAAATATGATAGGAGGGCATCAGAAATGAAACAAGGATTTTGTGACTGGGTTTCAGTGAAACAAATGTTATCAAAATGGTAAATGGATTAAAACAGAAGACATATGGGGACAGGTTGTATACTCTGAAGGGCTCCATGTCAATTGAGCGAATACTTTATGGCAACCGCAATTTCAGTGAGGACATTCATAGCGAATGCAATTTCAGCGATGACCAATTTCAGAACTGCACATTTCAGCGACAAAATAACAACTGCAGCTGACAGTTCCAAGCTAACAGATGCAGGTCGGGTATTAAATAATTACCTGCATAACACGCTCAGGTTGTAGTACCTCCCACAGATGCCACCCACTGCTACCCCAGACACAACCTCAGCCATGCTCTGCTTGAGAATCACACCATTTAGTGCACTACTGCACCTGTTCCTCATTACCCATAGGTGCACTACAGTCCATGTAACACAGGGGCTCTGCCACCCTGCACCTCTCATAGGCTGTACCCCCAGACCCCCCTATTTCTAGGATTACAACACCATGTGCACATGGACCCTGGGGTAAGCTTACATCTGTGCAGTCGCCGTAATGTCCATTCGCTATAATGTGACAGTCACTGTGTAACCCCCAGGGGGTGCTATCCCAAGGGTTACTGCCCCTGCCTGCTGTAACTGTAGCGGGGTGAGGGGGCCCAGATCCATTGACGGGTGCCTCCGCCCAGAGGTCGGGGTTAGAACAGTTGAGGTTGACTCGGTCACAGCCCTCTGGGTTGCTGCAACCCCCCTTTCTTCCCACTAGTGGCCCACACAGTTCAATTTCAGTGTCCTTACCATATACACTTACCCCCCCCAGCTCGAATCAGTCAGCTCACCCCGGGGACCCCCTGGAAAGTAAGGTACAGTTACACCACTTTCACTGTGCAGTATTTCACCATTAATACACAGACTAGCCAGAGTACTTTTGCAAACAAGCAATCTGATTTATTTGAGGGGGGATAACAAGGGCCGGGGGAAATCAGGTTGATTAGCTTACCATTACAGTAGATGAAAATCTACCTATGGCTCTGTGCACAGGCCTAACCTATTAATTACTGTTTATGGGTACCCAAGCCCTAATGGCTAGTTCCTCGATGCAGCTGGTTGGGGCCCTGACACAAACGAGCCTTTAATTCCTGAGCAGATCAGATGGAGCCAGAAAGCTCAATCAGTGCAGTCAGCAATACAACAAAATGATTTTTCCATTGTTTGTAAGCTTTATCAGGGAGCTACCCTGATTCAGTACTCACTACTCCAGCTGAGAACCACTCTTTCACCACTTGCAGGGCTGAGCCTGAGCTCCAAAGGCCTCCACACACATTTATATGGAAACAACAGAGGGGTACCATACCAGGCAGCTGCTTCCAGGACCTGAACAAACTCACAGCTAATGCGGGTGTTTCTCTGCAGCTTCAACATCCTGACAGACCGAGCGCGATTCAGCAGATTCTCCAGTCCTCTTCAGGTGAAGCCTGGTAGATAGCTGTGCTTGTACACAGCCTCCTCTGACCGCAAGCCAGCGGATTTTATCCGTGGAGTGCTGGCAATGAAAACGTCCACCTCAGGCCTTTCACGCGCTTCCCGCTCGAACACTCAATGGCGCAGGAGCTCAGAACTCCCTTCTCCTTCACAGTCACAATGCCTCTGCCCCTAACAGCATGGGCCAATCCTTACAGCTCGGGCGCTACCCGATTCCATTGGCTGGTTACACATCCCAGTCACTTAGTCTGGCCCTCAGTGGTGCAAAAAGGCGCCATGGCCCATAATGCCACTTCCAAAAACTACAAGCGGTGCCCCCATTGGTCATCTGGCTCCATTTCCAGTGCCCCTTAGCTGCTATTGGACCCCCTTCCACACAGTCCGGGTCCAGTATGGAGGGGCACAACGTAAAGTCCCAGCTGCAATAAAAGGGAGTTAGGTAAACTGCAATTTCACCAACACTATACATATTCCTAAAGGGAACAACTACATCTTTCAGAGGGGCTCCCTTAGCGCTCCTAGCGACTGCAAAAACAGAGCGATCAGACAGCAGTCCAGGGCGGGATTTGAACAGAGAAGCCCAGTCCTCTATGTGAATCACTAAAGCCTGCGAACAGGCAGCTCTTAAAGAGACAGTACTGGAGGCTTTGAAAGCACTCACAACCCCCCCATTTAGCGGCCTTACACCGAACACCAACCAGGCATGGAGCATTTAAGCAAGCTCCGGGAAGGCTTCTAGGAACCCCCATTTGTGGAGGAGTTACAACTGTAATTGTATTTGCTCATATGTACTCACTCAACTTGCATCACTGTAATTGCAGCGCTGAAATGACGTGCTACCACTCTGAAGATGTGTCACCTATGTAGTATATGCATGGATACGTATGGTAGTATATACATGGATATATATGGTAAGAAGTGGATTAGAGTTGTAGTTTATACATATGGGTCTTGTAGTCCATTGTATATGTAAGTTCCTGTCATGCACAGTAAGCCTTTCTTTGTGTATGTCCAGTGATGCAAGACCACTATCTCTGGGTAGAATAAAAGATGGCCACTGAACTGACACACCGTGTATGAGTCTCTCCTGCACTGACCCACAATATATCACAGCTTAGAACAGAGATTTTATTTATTTATTTGAAAAGGTTTCACCAGGAAAGACAACATGAGCTGAGAACAGCTTCTTTCCAGAAGCATCCTGGGGGGAGGGGTTACATAATGGGGTGGGGGGTCGAGCAAAAACGTAATAAAATAAAATACATAAAGTGCAATTCAATTACATAAAGAGTGGTACTAATACATTTAAATCCTAGACATATTGTTTAAAAGAAAGTGAAAGAAGACAGAAAAAAGTCAGAAACAAAGGATGAGACATACTGGGGTAAACAGAACAATATGCCAATATACATATAGTAGCAGTACAGAAAGAGGTAACCTGAAAGGTATAGGCCGGATGATGAGCAAACAGTAGCAGGCTGAGTACTGGAACTAATAAGTGCTACTTAGATCTACAAGGTTACTTAGTGCTATATAGGTTTAGCAGAAAGGGAGATTATAACACAAGTGGTGGGGTGGGGGAAGGGCAGGGCATGGGGGAGAGAGAGGAGGAACAAGCCAAGAACTATTCATCTTCAGGGTGCTGTGAACCCTACAAGGAGGTAGGACCTTGCAGAGAGGGAGAAGATAGAGGAAGATAGAGGGAAGGCAAGTCAAGGGTAAGAGGGAGGGGAGGCAAGCCAGGAGCTATACACCTTCAGGATGCTAAGAACCCTGCAAGGGGACAGGACCCGGCAGAGAAGGAGAAGAGAGAGGGGGAGGAATGGTGGGGGGGGGAGGAAGGGGCAAGCCAAGAACTATTATTCCCCTTCAGGATGTTGAGAACCACCGCAAGGGGACAGGACCTGGCAGAAAAGGAGAGGAGAAAGAGGGAGGGGATGGAGCAAGCCAGGAACTATTCCCATTCAGGATGCTGAGAACCCTGCAAGGGGAAAGGTCCTGGCAGAAAAAGCAGGAAGAAAGAGGGGAGAGGGGAAGGGGAGAAAACGGGGTGGGGGAGTAATGGGAGGCAGGAGGAAGGGGAAAGGGATGCAGGAGGCTCCAGCTAGAGGTAACCTAGAGGTGGTGGGGCAAGGGAGGGATGAGAGGGTGGCAAGGGGGGTGAGAAGGTGATGGGGAGGTAGTAGGAAGTTGATTGGGAGAGAAGGGAATTAGGTGCAGTTACAGAAATGCAAATGGAGCAATTTAATGATGATGTATAAGATAATGAATGATACTGAACTAATGCTGAACTACTTCTGAACTAATGCTTGGGCAATCAACCTGAGTGTGTGGAGGCACAGCACATCATTTGCATGCCAGCCCCACCTCTTTCCCATGCAGTCACAGTGCTCTGCATATCTGTGCAGGGAAAATCTTGCAGACCTGTTGTGTATGGCACATCATGGCATAAAGTGGAGCAGTGACCCAGAGCCTGCCACCATTCTGTGACTGTGTCTGGGGCCCCTGATATCCACTTCAGTTTATATTTTCAGCTACTTTTTATTCTTCTCTTTAATAAAGCAAAATGTTTATAACTTCTTTTGTCTTTCCCATATTTTGAAGTATGAGTTTATCAACTTATCCATGAAATTTGTATATGAGACTTTCATCAGGATTTCTGATTTCATGGGGCACTTGCTATGACGTCACACTGCTTACATGGCAACAGACTGTGATGTCACAGGCACAGCAACTGTGAAATCAGTTGTGGAAAATCAGATGATTTTGAAACAATCAGTGGAATAGGTGCTTGTTACTATGAATTATTTAAAAGACAAATAATGGGGAAAAAGCCCAAACCCTAGAGAACATTAATGTTAAATGTGATTCCATAAGGAATAAAGTAAAACAGGGTGTGAGTTGTGCTACCTTTACCCCACACTAAAGATGGGCAAAGTTGGGAAACTTCGCTCCGTGAATTAATCCACAAATTTAGCACAATTCAGGGATTAATTTTCGGACACAAATTGTCAAGATCCACCTGTGAACTGCAGAATTTCACCACGAGTGGTGGAATTTTGCCATTCACAGGTGAAGCTCCACCATTCATGGGTGAAATTCTGCACTTCATGGTGAAATTCTGCCAAAAAACACAGCAAAGCCAGATAGGCAAGTTTCTATCATAGTAGCAAAACTTTGTGGATTGCTCTGTGGAGGCGATTTTCCCAACTTCGCTGGAAATGTAGTGGTGAATTTAAACTTTGTTGCATCTCTACTCCACACCAAGGGACATTGGGAGCTATGCATGAATGAGCGCTGGTATGCACAATTCATTTCTATCCTCCCGCATAGCTATGCACCCACAAACAGGTGCAGGGTGCACAGTAGGCACAACTGCGTACACCCACAGGGCACCTGTCCACAGCCTCACCACCTGGTATGCACAATCGTAGGGGGTGGACCATGGGACACAGACAAGCACCAGTCGAGTCCCATAGTAGATCCCTTGCTCTACGCAAGCAGGGGATTCTGGGTCGCCGTGGGACAGCAACCTGCAATGTTTACAGGCAAGTGCCTGACTGGTTGCACACAGCCCACCCTGTCAGGCCAGGGGACTGGGGTGCCATGAGAGGTGGGTGCTCCGTTGTCCCACAGCCTGTGGGGGTTCTCTGGGGGGGGGTCACAACATATACAGCAGGGTCCCTGCTGCCATATCATGTATCCCCCTCACCCGGTACTTCACACCTCTGTGAATGGTGTGGAGTGCAGGCACGGTCATGCCACCAGACCACCCACAGTGCATAGCAGTGTGATGGGTGGGGATCATGTGTGCAAGGGCTACACAACCCTCCTATCCATGCCAGTGGGAATCCACTGGACCCCTGCTGCATGGCATGCCAACTTAGGGATGCCTATACCCCTGAGATATGTGGCACATAGGCAATCTGCACATTTGTGCATAGCCCCCATTGTGAGAAAAGTTGCTGCAAGTTGAGTACTTTCAACTCCAAGTTGTGTGGTAAGCGCTGCACAAGCAATACCCAGAAGTGTCTTATTACCTAAAACAAGGTCCTTAAAGGAGAACTGCACTGAACCTGTAAGTCATTTAACCCAAAAATATAGCTGTTTTTGAATACTGGCTCAAATTCTATCATTGTTTCATTTTTACTGTTCTTTTTGTAAGTTCAGTGCACGTTTGTGATTTACACACTGGCAGACCATTTTAGAACTCTATCTCCTTTCAAAGCTGTCACATGGCTGTCACAATGCATTAGTGTTCTACTACAGAACCATGTGGTTGAGTGGAACATAAACTACATCCTACAATTTTAAAATGGTACTTACCACCAGAGTACAAATCCAAAACACCCACTGATGTTACTAAAAGGCCCATATAGAGGGAATAATAACAGAACTGGAACCAATACTTAAAAACAGTTTCTACTGGGAAAAAATGTTTTACAGGTTCAGTGCAATCGTCCTTTAATTAAATTAATTTATTTTTAAAACAAAATAAAAAATGTACTTGATTGTTTTAAAATAAATGTCATAGTTTCTCTGCCTCTTGGGTCCATGGGGAATATTATGAGCATTGCTGTCTGCCTGATCTTTAGAGGTGCTTTCATTTTCATTCATGACTCATTTGTCACTTGAACTGAATTAATATTTATAATAACATTTTTTTAAAAAAGTACTCATCTGTCTGTTTCAGTTTATTTTAGATTGCATGCTGTTTTTGGTTTAAGTTTCCGAAGGAGTGGCAGGCAGGCTTTGGAGAGCTTTTGTAGAGATGAGAGATGCTTTGTGCTCTACTATACTTCCTGTTTCCCTTATAAGGTACAAACACAAGCAGGTGGATAAGGAATGGGATGAGTATTAGGAAAAAACTAGAGTGGCCAAGAGGGCAGTCAAGATTGCAAAGGCAAACACAGAACTGCGTATTGTGGAGGTGGGTCAAGGGTGAGGAAAAACAATATTTTTTTAGATATTTAAGGGAAAAAAGAAAGATGGGGGGATTGTCAAGCTAAAGGCTAAAGGCTATGTAAATCAGCATTTTTACTGCTGGTTGGTTAATAGAAAGTTCTCAGCCAGAAGCAACAGCTCAGACACAAAGGGCACCCCTAGGAGGCATACACGAAGAGCGGTCTAGCCCCTATCCTTATTGTCTGCTGAGCTTCACTGATCTTCACCGACTACTGTACCCACTACTGAAATGGTGGTCGGCTAATAGAAAGCTTTCAGCCAGAACCAACCACAAGCAACAGCTTAGACATAAAGGGCAACCCTAGGAGGCATACTCCAAGTGCTATCCAGCCCCTAGCCTTACTGTCTGCTTAGCTTCACTGATCTTCACAATTGCTGTTGATTGTTTTTCGGCAGCATGGGCACCTTCAGAAAAAAAAAATTCTCCCCCCCCCCCAACAGCTTTCTTGCAATTTGCCCACTAACACACCCTTAAAAATAGATCCTACACCTTTATTGCGTCCATAAAAAAATCATCCTGTGCTTGAATCCAGAACAGACCTACCACAAGTGTGGTTTCATCAGTCAGTGGCTCAGCAGGTAGTACACTTGCCTCTGAGGCTGGGAGATCAGTTGGCTGTGGGTTCTATCCCCACACCAGGCACTTGGGTTAATATCCCAATACTGACACTGTAGTGCAGCATGATGGGGGAAGGGGGGTGATGTACTCCTGAGGTGCTGTCTCTTGGATGAGATGTTAAACTGAGGTCCCATCTGCCTGTTCAGGTGGATGTTAAAGATCCCATGGCACTTCTTGAAAAGGAGCAGGGGACTTTCCCCATTGCAATGGCCAAAACATTTCCTCCCTTCAAGGGAAAAATACCACTAACAGCTTAATCTGGTTCAAGGTCAGTTGGCATTCATCTGTATCCCCCTCACCCGGGTCATGCCTGAAAATAGGCAGGATTTGTCTAGTGCACTTACTTGGTCAACAAAAACTAAATAAATCTCTGAGCTACAGAAAACAACTAGACATGAACATTGTGCATTGTAATCAATGTGGATCACTCTTTTACAGGGCCTCGATCAACAAAATACACCACTGCACAACATGCTGGCCCATAAAAGTCCTCCGAGCCCAGTTCCAGGAAGCATGGACAGCAATTTCCCAGCTAAATCATGTATTACAGCACACAAGTCACAAGGGCTTGGAATCCACTCCAGCACCACCAACACCCTGAAACTGTCCTCCTACCACAAAGGACAGTCCATCCAGGGGTTGGCAGGTTGTGCAAAGGTGCAGAGCCAATCGCAACAGGGCTCACCAAATAGGCAGCAATCACAGGAAGGACATGCAGCTGCAAAACAGGTTTACCCTGCTAGCAAGGACATACAGGGAATCAGGCAGCTGCTCAAACCAGGAAAGTAGTATGCAGCAGCACCAGCCTGGCACCAACCTGAAAGGCACGACAAAACAAAACTTCAGGTTCCCACGAGCGCTTAAATTAAGAGAGGACGCAAACACCAATGTGGGTCAAAGAGACAGGGTGTCACAGTGCCACTCACATTAACAGGACAAACAGGCCAGGACAAATGCTCCTACCAATGGAAAAAAAGAACCTGATCATTGTAGGAGACTCCATGATTCGAGGAGTCGAATCCCACTTGCAGGATACTGACCAAGTGGGAATAACTGTCAAGTGACTCCCTGGGGCCACAGCAAAAAGGGATACAGGCTACATTGAGAACCTTGTACGTCGGTGGGTAACATCAAATTTATTTATTTAATTAATTTTGGTAATTGGGTGAGTCCACTAAGACCTTGACAGCCCCTTTTTCAGGGGCAACCCAGGGTGGATTTACATACAGTGACAATGCATTTATAAACAGTAGTGTGATAGACAGGGACATTTCTGTGAGTTTTCACCTCAATATACATAGTGTGCCTTTGCCTGACAGATTTCACAAGTTATGGGCCACTTTGTAGTTTCAGATTTTGGTAGTTGTTTAGTTCTCTCCCCCATCTTTAATCATCTTCTTCTGGTACAGTGCAAATTTTGTCCTCATTGAAGTGTTTGAGGAAGAACTGCAGTGACAGACCTCTTCACTCCTAGCCACACAGCAACAGGAGGGCTAAGAGGTAATAATTAGCCTGTCAGTCCTTCTTTTATAGGCCCTCCACCATCACATGGCTAAGTGCCCCCACTAGCAGCTTATATTTTTTCCCCACTAGTGGCCATTCTAGTGTTTTCACTTCCTCTCCAAACTTGCCTATCTCTCTACACAACTCATTTCCACCTTTCTTATATGCTATTACACCATCTGGCGCCTAGGGGGTGGTACTGCACTCCTTTTTCTAGGCTTCCAAACTAGCTATCCCCCTCTTGCGCCCCCACCCCATCATTGTATTTTTAGCCCCTTCCTCACCCCACTGTTGGGACTCAAACCCTGTACCTCTCACACCAAAGGCAAGCACATTTCCTCTGTGCCATTCCAGCTGCCTTAGTGATAGGTGTCTTTTAATCTGTCTTATATTCTCTCTTACACTACCTGCACACTAGCATGGCCAACCTTTTCACCCTTCTTGTCTGCGTCTCCACGCTCTTCATCACTGTCTCTACACCCATCCCATCCCATGCCACCACCAATCCCCCAACCTCACACACTACTCACACTTGTCCTCACAGTACCACATCCTCTAGTCACTCCACCCCGGACCCTCCATCAACACCCCCTCACCCCCCCACCTCAAACCCTAGCCCCAGGTGCCAGCACCTGCTGTATGCCTCCCACACCATCCTTACTCTTCCTATCCCCTCCTCCCTAACTCGACACACTTTGTCAAGACCTAGCAGATTTACCCTAAAAAAGACATCAAACAGCTACTGCTCAGAACACTCTCCCTCCTCCTACTCCTCTCTGGCAATGTACATCCCAATCCTGGCCCCCCCCACCTCAATCAACAAAGCACAAGCAAAATCCCCTGGATTGTGCATCATGTCCATTAATATCTGTAGCCTTAGCAAAAAACTCAATGACCTCCATGTCTGGATGGCCCAGCACCAACCTGACATCCTCACCCTCGTTGAAACTTGGTTGTCAAAATCTACACTGGAAACCCATATATCTCTACCCGGCTACACCTTGCACTGCCTAGACAGAGTCAGGAAACGTGGAGGGGGATGTGTCATCTACCTCTGTGACCACCTAGAGGCCCGAGCCCACCCCCCAACTGGCTAATGGTGCCCAAGCCCTATCCATTAGCATTACAGCTGTCCCCTCTAGAGCCCACATGATCATCACTGCAGTCTACAACCCACCCTGTGGACAGAAACCCATTTTCCCATCCCTCCTTGACTGTCTCACCACCCTCCCCCAAAAAAACGAGCTATCACACTCGGTGACATCAACCTGAACTGGCTGTCCCCCACCACCTCCCACCTCAAGGATGCACTCACTGCCCTTGACATCACCCAACTAGTCTCCACCCCGACACGTGTAAACCACAACACCGGTATGGTCACCTTACTTGACCTAGTTCTCTCCCACCTCCTCAATAAAATCTCTGACCTCTCTGTCCTAACGCCCTCAGTGACCACTCTTCCATCCTCTTCAAGTGGTCCTGTCATTCACCCAAACCAACTCCAAGACAATTTTTTATAGACCGCTCAAACCCAACTGTCTAAGGAATCTTAGGACCCACCTAATGCACCATGAATGGTCCCCTCTATACTGCAGTAAGAATATAGATGCAGCCCTTTGCTACTTCATTGACACATTCAATGGAGCCTGCAACAAATTTGCACCTCTAAAAAAAATATTAAGAGTCTACAATACCCTGTGGATCACATCTCACCTGCTTGACCTCATGAGGCAGTGTGATGAATTATGTAAAAAAGCCCTTGACTCTGGCAGCTCAGTAGACAGACAGCTCTACCGTGCTGCTCGAAACAGCTGCACATGGGCCATTAAAAAAAGCTAAAGCTGACCACTTCAAAGCCACCCTAACCATTATGTAGGGGGACGGGCGCAAATTCTGGGACAATCTGAAGTCCCTTGGTAGAAAGTCAAACTCCACCCCCTCCCCCCCAATCAACTCAGCATAAAAGGCTCCATCTCAAACAACCCACACCTAGTGGCTGAAGCACTGAACTCCACTTTCTTAGACCACAGCACTACTTTACTCCCAGACTTCTTCAGTCAAACCCCCCTGTTGCCCTCATCCATCCCAACTTCCCCTCCTTTCCACTTCCAGACCCTCACCCCTCGGGAAGATAAACCTTACCTTATCAAAGCCCTTAAGAAGGCCTGTTTCAGTACTGACATGATTGACCTTAGAATCCTGCAGCTGACCCTTGGTGAGGTCCTCTCCCCCCTAACTGCACTACTCAGCCTCTCCCTCTACATAGGAAAGTTCCCTTCACTATGGAAGATGACTCTTATAACCCTCATCCACAAATCTGGTGACCGTCTCTCCCCTAGTAGCCACCATCCCATATCTATCCTCCCCCCACCCACTCTCCAATGCCCTCGACGTATAGTTGCAGATCAACTCACTGAGTACCTATCCAAATACAAGCTCCTGACTCCTGAAGAACACAGTTTCAGGCAATGGCATAGTACAACTACAGCCCTCCTCGATTTCACTAATTTTATACAATCTGCTCTGGACAAGGGCAAGCTGGCTGGTGCGGTCTTTCTGGACCTATCAAAGGCCTTTGACACTGTTAATAACCCTCTTCTCCTCTCCACCCTGTCTCAACTCGGCCTTGCCCAGGGCCCCCTGAATTGGTTCACTGACTACTTGTCCAACCAGTCCCAAAACGTGAAAATCAACTCCACCACCTCGAACCCACTTCCTGTCCGCTCTGGAGTACCACAAGGCTCCATATTAGGTCCCCTTCTTTTCAGCCTATTCCTAAATTTCCTCCCCAAAGCCTGCACTGGAAAGATCCTGCTGTGTGCTGATGCCGCTGTCCTCTATGCATCTCACCCTAACCCCTCCCAACTTGAACTCTCCCTTCAAACCTCCTTTATGGAGGCGGAGTCCTAGTTCTCCAAACACAAACTTGTGCTTAATCAAAAGAAATCAAAGACAATAGTCCCTCTTTGGGCGGCCATTCAGACCAAAATTGACCCAATCCTGGGGCTCAAAGACCTTTTTAAACCGGAAATATGTATTCTGGGTGATTTTTCTGGCATTGGATTCAAGAATAGGAAATTCTATATGGCCTTGATTTCTATGACCCTCAAGAAAGTAGTGTTAAGGCACTGGAAAGACCAGTCAGAAATCAAATATGAAGAATGGCTAACAGAGCTGCTAGCGAGTTTGAGAACGGAAAAGGCCATTGCAAGCCTATCCAATAGATTAGGCAGGTTTAAAGAAATATGGGACCCCTTCTATACTCTGTTCACAATCTAATAGAAAACACTGATTAAGACTCTGTAATTGTGTCATATTGTTAAAATGGTAATGTTGGAACTGTGGAATTGTATTGATCAGGATGTATAATATTGCTGTACTCTGGGGGGAGGGATACAGGGGTGGGATGCTGGGGTGGGGGGGGGACAGGCTTAGTCCACTGTATCCTGTCAGTATACAATGAAACTGTACTTGACTGTCTGTCTGTCTGGTATGATGTAAAACCAATAAACTGTAAATGGGAAAAAAAAAAAAAGAAATCAAAGACTATGCTCTTCACCCACAACCAGAAAAAAACTTAAGCACGCCCCACTAAAAATCAACATGACCACTGCTCTGCCCCTTGAACAGGTCCACTCTTTTTAATACCTATGCATAATGTTAGTCCCTGCCCTTACTTTCCACGACCACATACATCAACTCTGTTCAATTCTAAACTCCCATATCGGGCTCCTCTACCGTCACTGGCCATGCCTTCCCCAGAAGCCCTCCAACTTGCCATCTCCTCCTCGATACTATCGGTGATTGACTATGGCATTGTTATCTATGGAGTGGCTGACAACACTGCCCTAAAAAGGGTCAAAATATCACTCAACAAAGCCTGCCGCCTCTCTCTGGGCTGCCCCAGTACCACCCACAACTGCTCCTTCTATAACCAAACAAACTGGCCGGACTTTGATGGTAGACTACAATACCACATCTGCCTATTAGCCAAAACAATCTCTGCTGGGCTCACTGCCCCTTGCCTCTCCACTCTTCTGCAACCAACTCCACATGCAAGGCTCACCAGGAGCTCCCTCAAACCATCTCACCAGGTACCAAGGCAAAAAAACTCCCTGGGTCAATGCTCCTTTCTGTATCGTGCCCTGGCTTGGCTTAACTCACTCCCCCAACACACTGCAGAGGAACCTAAGCTTGGCCACTTTAAATTTCTACTGTGCTCCCACCTTTAATCCTCATGCTCCTGCACCTGTCCCTAACTCCCCTACCCATGACAATGACAGATGTCCTACCCTCCAGCCCTATTCTCTATGGCAGAAATCTGGACATGTCTAGTCCTTTTCTCCTTTCCCTCCTCCTCTGTCTCCAGCCTGCCTTTCTGACAATGGACTATGTCCAGCCTCTGACTTTTCTGACCTTCCTGTTTCACTCTATCTACTATTCCCACTACCCCATTCCCTAGTTCCCCTGTGCCACCTTACAATCTCTGATCTTGGCTCTTACCCATGGCCTGGCCTTATGCACTGATATCCCTCACCCCAAATTTCTCTATCTGCACTGATTTTTGTACCTAGCAATGCCTCAAATGCTATGATCATTTTGACCTCTATGTTGTATATAATGTAATACAGTATGCTTACTATGTATATGAACTGTACCTGTCTTACCCATTTGTGCTAGGATGGCTATAATATGTATTGTCTTCTGTAATTTGAAGTGGAGCCTTTGAAAATGAGTCTTTGACTTAAAGGATTGTAATTCCGAATAAATAAATAAATAAATAAATAAAAGACAGAGGGGCACGAGTTTAGGACGCTGCAGTCTATCCCTTTAAGGTAGTTCTTAAAACTGCCCATTGAGCTATTTTTGATAGCTCTGTTCCTCACCATTCTTGGGGGAGGCTTGGTCTGTTTAGTTGGCCACTCACATTGGATAGGTGAGTGGTCACTGAGGGTGTCAGGGAGTACCTTGACTTCCGTTAGTCATTCAGGGTGCGTTGTTAGCACCCAGTCGATCAGAGCGCTAGAACCCATATGGTAGTTTGTTCGGGTGCAGCTCTTGACCATCTGCATTAGGTATTGTCCTGATACTAAGTCTCTGTGTGCAGTCCTAGTACTGGCTAGCCAGTTGGAGTTAAAATCCCCTAGAGTGATGGTTTCCTTGTTCTGACTTGCCTGGGTGTAGCAGGTAGCAGTCCTGCCTGCTGGCAACCTTGTGGGATGTATACTGGCTTGACAATCAGGCCTTTGCATCCCTTGCCTATTATGATTTTTATTGGTGGACTGAGTGACATTGCAGTGGAGGCGAGTGTAGATTAAGCATCCGCTACCTCTTTTCCCAGTTCAGTCCAACCTGTGCATGTTGTACCCTGGTATGGAGACTACTGAGTCAGCTGTATGTGTAGATAGCCATGTTTCAGTCAGTGCAATGACATCTGGCTGATTAAGTGTCACCCAGGCCTCAAACTGTGTCAGCTTGGCTAGGAGGCTATCAATGTTCACAGACACAATCTTCAGTTAACCAGTGGGTGCAGTGGTCTGGGTATGGGTTGTCAGGGGGCAGGGTTAGGGTGGATGTTTCCCGACATCAGTAGTAGGATTAGGATGAGTTTTCTAAACATTTTTGGGAAGTGGTGTTTTACTTTAAACCTCTGCAGATTCTGGGGGGTGCCTTAGTAGGTGGTGTACTAAGCACAGTGCAGAGGCCAGGAAATAGCAATAAGGCTGGGCTACGGATCCCAATATTAGTTTGGGATCAGGGAGCTTGTCACATGGGGTGAGTAGGAGGTGGCATAGTACTGTAGGTCTCCCACTGAGCTAGCTTCCTGGAGAGCATGATGGGATAGTCAAGGTGGCTGGTAGCGGTCAGTATGGCATTTCATTTATGAGCAAGGACAACCACTAAGAATAGTAGCAATTGTAGTGAGATGCCTCTAGGAATGAGGTGTATGTTCCCTTTGGGGTCCATTTCAGTGAGTCGTGAGGCAGTGCCTTCTGAAACAAACCTTTCCCTTTAATCACCCTGCTGTTTATGCAGGGGCGGGCAATGTAGAAGGCCCTAAAGGATTGTGCCTGCTGCAATAGAGGAAATATTAGAAATTGTGCTTGTTATTATAAAAGGTTCAACACCTGTTATACTGGGAGAGTGCAGTGAAGTCCACAGATACTATAAAGAGCACTAGAAATTGTGCCTACCACTTTAAGGGGTGGCCAGCTAGGGGGAAGATCTGTTGTCAGGAGGAAGGGATTAAGGGGCGTTACCAAAAAGACTATTTAATAGAGGTTGAGGTCAGACTCGGGTCCGGGAAGGGACGGCGGGAAAAATTATTAGTTTAGTATGGTACCCTGCCTACAAGACTCTGCGAGACCCTGTTTACAACTAATCCCCATTTAAAAATAGCGCCTTGGGGGAGAGAGAGTTTGGCATCCAATAAGGTGCCATTTCACAGCCCTGAGCGCCAATAGGAATGATGGCTTTCGAGCCTAGCACTCTCCTGGAGTTCCAGTCCATACCTGAGCTCCAGAAGGATGGAATAGCATGTGGAGGAAGGCTCGTGGATAGCTATATCCAGTGACAGTGCTCTGAGCCACAGGGCACCCAGTCCGGGCGAGTTCAGCGAATACAGTGACCTAGAAAGGAAGAGGAGAGAGAGAGTGAGAGGTCAGGGTTATATGCTAGACACAAAGCAGGCTTAATCAGTGGGAGTGGTTAGCTGTGAGAGCAAGAGTTTGGGGGAGTAGGTGTGAGAAGTGGGAGTGAGTGGGTAGCCACACGATAAAAAAGACACAAGGCGGCATCTGGATTTTGGTGCCAGGATAGGACAAAGGAAGTGAAAGAGAGTTGTAGCCTGGGGGCAGGAGTTTTTGGGTAAATAGAATTACAGGGACAGAGCAAGGAAGGTGAGACACACAGCCTCAAGGGCTGTGGAGCATGGCAGGAGGCAAATGAGCAGAGTAGGAGGAAGGAAAAGAAAAAAACAGAGAGAAAGGTCTCAGTAGCAAGAGAGCGGAGGGGTGAGCAGACAAGGTAGTCAATAAATTCATCTAAACTTAGATGCAGTACAAGATTTGGCTAAAGCAGCTACTATCAAATTAGTTTATGGAGCTAACAAACATTTAGGCACTTTTATATTAGGCAGATAGTAATCACTAGGTTTTTTTGACAACTATCCATTTAACAGACTGTAGACAGGTAGGATTAATGCAGTGGCCGTGTGGATTTACAATAGGCAGACTGTGGTCAGGTAGAATTTTTTAACAACAGTTCAAGCAGCTTTAGATTATTTAACAACAGTCTAGGCAGCTTTAGATTATTTAACAACAGTCTAGGCAGTTTAGATTATTTAACAACACTCTAAGCAGCTTTAGATCAGGCAAAGTAGCTTTAAATCAGGCTAATCAAATAGAGAGATAAATAACAGCAAGCAGCAATTAAACAAAATTATTAGCTATACTATGGTGCCCTGCCTATAAGACTCTGCGAGGCCCCGTTTACAACTATTCCCCATTTGAAAATAACGCCTTGGGAGAGAGAGAGAGTTTGGCATTCAATAAGGTGCCGTTTCATGGCCGTGAGCTCCAACAGGAATGACGTCTTTCAAGCCAAGCACTCTGCTGGAGTTCCAGTCTGTACCTGAGCTGAGGAAGGACGGGGCAGGCATGTGGAAGGGAAGATTTAACGTAAATTAGGACTCCACCCCACTTTCTTCCTTTCCTATCCTGTCTAAGGATTTTGAACCCATGTAACTCCAACTCTTGATCAAGTATGTGAGGTTTCAGCCAGGTTTCTGAGATGGCTATCACATCTGGGAGGTATAGGACTGCCCAGGCTTCCAGTTTGTGTATTTTTGACCTTAGGCTATTGATATTCATTTGTGTTATCCTTAATCCCTTAGTATTAGACCATTCTGCTTTTGTGGGAGAGGTAATGCGTGCATTGGTGCAGGGGGCGCTGGGGTTAGTCTTGATGTTGCCTCCCAGTAGTAACTTTAGTTTTGCCATAATTTTGATCATGAACCCTGTCATAGGGAGAGGTATCCTTAGCCTGCGATTTGATATTTAGAACATTATTTTGTACAGGTTTCCTCTATGTCTGAGACCCTGTAGGTTTAATTCTGAGATGTGGAATTCACTTAGGGTGCTGATGTTGGGGGAAGTGTGTAGGTGGGGGCTGGCTGGGTATTCAAGTCCATAGTATACTGTATATGTTGCAGGATACGATTCGAGCCGATGACCACCAGAGTATAGAAGGTAGCAACGATTATTCCCTTGATCATTTTTCAAGATTAATGGCAGGCTGGGGACGGTAGAGATGTTTTATACTCCTCATTTAGAATGATCTGCAGTTACTTAGGTTCTATACGAATTAGGCTGGGAGCAGCTTCCCCTTTGGGTCAGTTTCTTAAGTTCTATACAAGTTAGGCAGGGTGCAGCTTCCCCTTTGGTTCAGCTTCAAATTGGGTTTTAATATGTCTGAAAGGAAGTGGGATCTATACCGTTAAAAGGGGCTTGCCTCTTTTTTATTTATTTTTTATTTATTTAATCCCTTTTTGGTTGATTTTTTTTTTTTACACAGATAGATTGCTACACCGGAGCAGAGACAGCTCCTGGCCGCTTACGACAGGCTCACTGATACCTTTTAAGGTTCTGAGCTGGCCAAATTTAGCTTGAGGAAAGACATGGAGATTTCAGCTGCAGGGGGTAAAAAGATCAATGGGTTCAAATCTTGGCAGCCACTTATAGTGAAATAACGTAGAAATAAGCAACTTGCTTAAGCCTCGGACATTTCAGCTGCAAGGGGCAAAAGTTAATCTTGGCAGCCGACTGTAGTAAAATAAAATAAGCAGCTCACTTAAAATAATTAATTTGTGTAATTTACTAGGTAAATTATGGTTTATAGACCAGCGGCTCCTGTTTCAGGTAAATACTCTTTCCACTACTTGAAATCCCAAACCTGAGGAGAAGAGTTCAAACCCCCCCCCCCACCAAAAAAGGCACCAAATTCAGATTCGAATCTCTGGCCAGGCACAGTGTCCATTGAAGTTCCTGAGTGTGTATCTGATATGTTGAGTCGGCAGGTGGGGAGCTGTTCCAGCAGCTATAGCAGCGGATGGGGGAATGCCCAGAGGGTCAGGGCATTGACTGATGTGTTGAGTCATTGAGTGGGGAGCTGCTCCAGCAGCTACAGCAGCAGATGGGGGAATGCCTGGTGGGTCAGAGCAATGACTGATGCATTGAGTTGGTGGGCAGCAAGCTGCTCCAGTAGCTTCGGCAACAAATGGGGGAATGCCCGGAGGGCAGGGTATTGACTGATGTGTTGAGTCATCGGGTAGGGATCTGCACTAGCAGCTTCGGCAGTAGATGGGGGAATGCCGGAGGGTTGGTGCATCGACTGATGTGTTCAGTCAGTGGGTGGGAAGCTGCTCCAGCAGCAGAAAGGTGAATAACCAGAGGGTCAGGGCATTGACTGATGCGTTGAGTCGGCAGGTGGGGAGCTGCTCCAGAAGCTACGGCAGCAGATGTGGGAATGCAAAAGCATAGTCATTCACCTAGGAATAAAAGATGTTGCTGACTATTCCGCTGAACAAGTAAAAGCACATCTCTCTAATCTAGGGGAGAGACTGACCTCTCTTTCATCCACCCTAGCCTTCGACGAGGTACTCCCAGTATGGGAAAAGGGAGAAGGTCAAGGGAAAATTAGGGAAAGCAAAATCAGGGAACTAAACTCATGACTCTGCAATTGGTGCTCAGAAAAAAGCCACACCTTCATCAGTAACTGGAATGATTTTTGGGAAAGATCTTACTTTAAATTTGATGGTCTTCACCTCAGCAAGGAGGGGTGAAGGCACTAGAGTAAAATCTCAATGTATTTGCTAGTCATTTAAACTAGAAGGAGGGAAGGTGGTGACCAAATAAATCCATAGAAATGGAACCCTAGTCACCACCCTCCTGATCCCAGTAAGAACTCCTCCCCTTGTACGCATAAGCAAAAACAGAAAGAGCACAGTAGGATTGAATGGGGAACATGGTACACTAAAACAAAAAGTAAAAAAGATGCCAGTTACTAGAAAGCAATGATGACTAATACCCACAGTCTGGCTAACAAAATCCCAGAACCGACGGCTACAATGGTAGAGACTAGACTGGAGTGGGTGACAGTACCCGAAACATGGTTTAACGTCAACCATACAAGGGATATTGCCATCCCAGGCTACAACCTGTTCAGGAAGGACAGGAAGGGAATGAGAGGAGGGGGGGTAACCCTGTATATAAGAGATAACATAAAAGCCATGGAAGTCCAAAGAACCCAAGACAAATCAGAGGTCCAGTGGGTCACACTCGAACCAGGAAATAAATCAGTCCTCAGACTAGGGGTGATATATAGGCCTCCCTTGCAAGGGGTAGAAGCAGACAAAGAACTATTGGAAAGCATACTGAATATTACTGATGAGGGACAGATCATGTTACTGGGTGATTTCAATCTCCCAGACATAGTCTGGATTTCCTGCACAGCATTCACAGCTGGAAGCAGAAGCTTCCTACATGCACTGAAAGGGACTGGTCTAAACCAGCTCATAATGGTCCCTACTAGAGAAAACACAATCCTGGACCTAGTGCTCACTAACAGTAGCAAGGTAGAGGAGATGGAAGTGGGATGCCAGTTGGGATTGAGTGTCCACAGATCTGTCTGGCTTAAGGTCAGCAAGATAGAGGGATCGAGCCACTCTAAACAAGAATCCTTGATTTAAAAAAAACAGACTTTGCCCAAATGAGAAGTTGCTTCAGAGCTAACTTCAAGAAAAAAGCAAAAGGAGGGGTGGAAGAATGTTGGGCGCGCATAAGGAAGGCACTGGGAGAAGTAACTGAGACATTTTCCAGGCTGGTCAGTAAGACAAGAAAAAGAAAGAATCTGCTATGACTCACAAAAATATAGAAACACAGAAGCTGACGGCAGATAAGGGCCGCAAAGCCTATACAGTCTGCCCATTTCTTTTTCTACCTTATGAATGTGCCATCGACATTTGCTCTGTCAATGGCCTATCTAGTCATACTCATCTGTGTTGCTCCCTTATGCCTATCCCATGCCTGTTTGAAGCCCGGCACTGTATTCATATCCACCACTTCCTGAGGTAGGCCGTTCCATGCATCCACCACACTTTCTGTGAAAAAGAACTTCCTCACATTACCCCTGAATAGGCCTCCCTCTGATCTCATGCTGTGTCCTCTTGTCCTGCTATTTTTCTTATATTGAAACATGTTAGACTCTTTCACCGTGTTAATGCCCTTAAGGTGTTTGAATGTTTCAATCATATCACCTCTCTCCCTCCTTTGCTCTAGGGTATACATATTGAGTTCAGTTAATCTGTCCTCATATGTTTTCTGATGCAGTCGCTGCATCATTTTGGTTGCCCTTCTCTGGACTGCCTCAGTTTGGTTAATGTCCTTGTGAAGGTGTGGCCTCCAGTACTGCACACGGTACTCCAGATGGGGCCTAACCAGTGTCTTGTAAAGAGGGATTATTACCTCCCTCTTATGACTTGCGATACCCCTACTAATACACCTCAACATCCCCCTAGCCTTACCTACTGCTTTAATGGTCTGCTTGAATGATTTCAGGTCATCTGTGATGATGATGATGATAATGCCTAAGTCTCTTTCTTCCCTTGTGACTGCCAGCAACTCCCCTCCCAGCCTATAGATGGCTTCAGGGTTTCTCTTCCCTATGTGCATGATCTTGCACTGCTTTGCTTTAAACCCCATTTGCCACTCTTTCAACCATTTTGCCAGTTTATCCAGATCTCTTCTCATTCTGCCCACCCCATCTGGAGCATCTACTCTTTTGCAGATCTTGGTGTCATCTGCAAACAGACAAGCCTTACCCTCCAGTCCATCTGCATGTCACTGAAGAAGATATTGAAGAGGACTGGCCCCAAGACTGATCCCTGAGGTACCCCTCTTATGACTTCTGACTGTATACTGTTTACCGCTGCGGCAACTACAGTAAGAGAAAAGAAACATGCATTCAAGAAGTACAAGAGCTCTAACAGTGACAAGGATAGGGAGGCATACAGGAGTAGCTTGAGGGAGACGAATAGGGTGATCAGAGTAGAAAAGGCACAAACAGAGGAAGACTTGGCACGGGGGTTAAAAGAAGGCAAAAAGACCTTCTTTAGGTACATAAGTAATAAAAAGAAAAACAAAGGAGGTATTGTTAGGCTTTTAAATGGATGGGAAAAAGGTGAAAGAAGACATAGAAAAGGCAGAGGTCTTGAATGAGTACTTCTGCTCTGTCTTTACAAAGGAAGAGCCTGGCAACAGACCCACCTCGGAGGACAAAATAACAGAAGGGGGATGGACACAAGCCCATTCACGGCAGAAAGTGTAAAAGCAGAATTAAAAAAACTGAGTGTGGATAAAGCCATGGGTCTGGATGGAATTGTCAGGAGGTCTAAACCCTCACTCTCAGGTTTTTGGCAATAATGGGAATGCAAGGAATCACAAACACATTGCATAAGAGTAATAAATCTTGTTTATTACTACCAAAAGGTAAATCACAGTTGCCCTAAGCAGTTCTTACCATTAGGAACTGGGAGCCAAAGCCATGTGTTCCCTATACCTCGAGGAATCTCCATGTCTCCAGATCTCTGAGGTAAAAGACGTAATGTCTTACATTATATACCTAAGATAATCACCGTAGTTACTGTAAGATAGTAACATTTCTAGTTACAGTGATGAGCCCTATTGGCTAAATTAGAGGTGGCTCCACAGTCTTAGATAACATTATACAATTTTGTTATAGTCATCACTTTGTGGAAACAACGAAAGTACAGTTTGTACATAGCTGTTTAGCCATACAAATCATCAGAAGATGGCAATGCCAACTCATATATCATAACACTACAAGGACACAAATGTCCTAACATCTTGTAAGCAAGAAATACATATGTATATTAGAAAATAAAGCATATAGCAATCACGTGCATACATATCCTGACATCTACTCTTGTATGGTAGATGTCCTTAACCCTATATGTTAGTATAACATATACATAAATGCTAGCTGTCTGTGGTGTACCTCTATGGTATCAATTAGGGTGCAGAGACCTCATGTAATATTCCCCCCTTGTTGTCTCAGAAGGGGCAACACAAACAAAAGTAGGGAAGTGGAGAGAAAGCAGGTGTCATTTATAGACCCGAGGCATGAGCCTTGAAAAGAAACTCCAGCTATTCATGGTGTAGGCAGAGTGTGCGCCGGAGGCAGCAAAACATAATGATAAGGAAAAATATCAAAAATGCTTGTATAATAATAAACCCTTTAAAGGTAATCTCTAACCAAGTATTAGTAAGCACACAATTAAAATCACCATCATTAATAAGATCATATATTGCTTCATTTGCTTTGGTTATATTATTGCTGAAGTGAATGAGGTGTGTATCTTTCCTTTCTAAAAGTGATTTCAGTGTTAAAATCAAGGGATCAATGTGCACATCAAAGTAAGGTAAATACTCTGAAAGATTAAGAATATAATCAGGGTCACCATTAATGATATTTGGGTTCACAAGGGGAACAGGTGTGATAACTGTGTGCCCAATAATAGAGGTCTGGTGAGGTACGAAACAGAAATTGGGTTCAGTAATAGCACATAACTGAGTTCCATAAGTAAATTGCTTAAAATTAGTTACCGCACAAAATTCACCATCCAAATTATACTGCATTTTCACAGTAGGTAGTCTCCATTTTTGTAGTTGTACTGGGCAAGTGTAAGTCTGGTTGGAAATCTGTGTTGACAAGCGATGAACCTCCTTCCTGTAAGACTGGTACAATCGAGAAGCGTCTGGAGCAGATGTTGAGTCCTGGTATTCTGTGCCATTGGTGGTGATGTCATTGTCCATGGTAAAGGACCAATCGATACTGTCTGGAGAATATCCACATACAAATTTAATAACATCAAATACATCACATCGACACAAATAAATATACCCTTTCTTAGCACAACAGTACATGTGCGGTGAGACCCATGCGTCCAGAAGAGGATGAAAAACCAGAAGAGGTGGTATGTCGAGGCGTTCTCTGTAGATGTCTTCATCAAGGTACCCAATGGAGTGTACGGATGCTAGTTTATCAAATACACTGTAGCTGTATTGGGATCAAAACATGGTAAAGAAACAGTAAAAGACACAAACATAGTATCCTTAATGGAACATTTCTTAGAAGTAAAGCAAGGACCAGTATTTGGATGCCTGGTCACAAATCCCAAATTCCTAGTGGTAGAAATAGGAATAGAAACAGATTGTGACATACACATGGCAACACAGTTAGGGAATTTGCAGTGAGGGCAGTACCATTTAGAGATACGTCTATCATGTATGATGTCAGGGATTCTTCTGTATTCCAGATCGCGGAAGAGATTGTTGCTGGTAGTAATAATGTATGACCCATAGGCAGAGCATAATATTTCATGGGCAATGGATTGCTTGTCTGCCTCTTTATTGTTCAGTGCAATAAGGGCATTAATCTTTTCTTTAGAATCTGTAAATGCCTTAGCAATGTCATGTATATTATATACAGTGTATCTTTCTTCCTGACTAAGGCCATTCACAGCATGCAATAATGGGGGTATGATGTCATTTATCATAACAGCTTCAAACTTCTGTGAATGTGCGTTGATAGTAGCAATGTCTGCTTTATTCCAGATAGACACTGCAGTACCATAGAGACCAGTAAGGGTGCCTGTGGCACCAGTGACATCTGATGTTTCACGTGTGTTTCTTTTATGACTTTGCTTATCAGGATTCTGAGAACTAGGTTTCCTCCTAAAATTGCCTCTATGCTCGGTGGTGTGTACCCCAGCAATAGGGTATTGGTTATGAATCTTAAAAGCTGCTAAACTATCAAGTAACAAAGTACTATAAAATAACGATGTGTTAGTAGTATGACACATACCAAATTATGTTATATTCCAGTAAGTCAAATTAAACAAAACAGGTATATGCATATATTGTAAGTTATTAATAAGTGTGCTAGTAAAGCAATAGCTGTGAGACCACTACGAGGACCAGGGTTTTGTTTTGGGCATTCCAAATGTTATTTCTCAGTGGGGGGGGGGTAACACAGATAAATACATGCCAGCTGAGGCCATGTTGTGTATGGCACAGAATTTCCTGGCAGAATCTTTAGAAAGCATATCACAATATGAAGGGTCAATTAAGGCAGTAATATATAAACCTGAATGTCTAAAAATGGTTTGGTGCAAGGACAAAGTACCATTTGGGGATAATTTTGCATTGGGTCATCCATGGAAAGTTCCCTTGGAGAGTTTGGCCATGGGGAGTATTTGTCCTTGAGACTTGGTTTGCCACTCAATTTGTAGGGTACATTTATCAGGAGCAACAACCAAGGCAGTGCGGTAGGCATCTGAACCTTCCTGGACTGTAATCAAATTGTAGGGAATATTGACGGAGACTCCCTCTGGGGTAGTTGCAGGTGGATCAAAATGAGGAAGGAGGTACTTTACCATGCCTTGGATGCAGGGGATTACTCCTGAGAGGAGGAGAAAATGGAACAAGATAGCCATCTTGTCAGTGTATCTGAAAAGGAAAATCAAACATTAGCAAGGATAGCATTATTCCGCCCAATGGCATGAGGAAAAGTAATTATACTCCTTCATACAGTTTCAACTGGTTTGCATGTAACCATTTGTCAGTCAGTTTGTTATTTTGCATGAGTCTAACTTGATAGGCTGCTGGACTGAGCTTGTTGACAATTGGGTAGGGTCCTTCCCACTTATTGGAGAAAGAGTGTGTTGGATGCACAAATCTGAGAACCATTACCTGATCTCCAACTTGCCAATCCACTTCTTGTGCATGTTTGTCAAACTTAATTTTGGACTGTTGCTAGGTCTTGCCCATGCAGTTTGCAGCATACAAAAGAGTGTGTATTAGGTCTTTTTTCAACTTTTCCACATATTGATCCACAGACACACGATCTGCGGTGGGAGTGTGCAGGTCAAACAACAGGTGTTCAGGTAATCTCATACTTCTGCCAGTCATCACCTCAAAGGGTGTCAACTGAGTGGTGGCTGAGGTGTCCCCTAATTGCCATAAGGAGTAGCGATGTAGGAATCCCAATCCTTGGGATTGTCCTCAATGAATTTGGAAAGCATTTGCTTAATCCATCTGTTGGCCCTCTCTACTTGACCTGATGATTGTGGGTGGTATGGTATGTGGAACTTTTGATGAACTCCAAGGAGTTCAAGGGCTTCTTTCATCAACTCACCTGTAAAACTGGTTCCTTTGTCAGAGTCCATCTTAAGAGGTAGGTCCACCTGGAGAAAATCTGTTCCACCAGGATTTTGGCAGTGGCTTTTGCAGTACATGTCTTGGTGGGGAAAGCCTCAACTGACTTAGAGAAGAGATCAGTTACCACAAGGGTATATTTATTATTTCTACTGGTATTGGTGAGGGGACCAATGAAATCAATCAGTAAAGCATGCCAAGGGCCAGAATGCCTTTGTGGTAGTAATTTGGCATTTCTTTTGGTAGGGATGGAGTTATTTTGTGCACAAACAAGACAGTTATCTACATACTGTTTGACATCCTTGGTGACACTAGGCCACCATGTGGTGGTCTTGAGCCTTTGGAGTGTGTTTTCCACTCCCTGGTGTCCACCAGTAGGGGTTTCATGCACCTGGTGCGGAAATTCAGACCTGAGATGATGAGGGACCACCCACAATTTTGTGGTGGTGCCATCTGGCTGGTACCAGATGAGCTTGTCATCTGGGGACAAGTGTAACTTACCTTCATGCCTTTGATATGGGGTTATGGGCAGGTAGATTCTTCTCGGTGCCTTTGTCCAGAAATCTGAACACATCCTTGAGTTCAGAGTCAGCATGCTGGGCTTCTAACAAATCCAAGGGGAGATGGGTTCAGGTTTCTTCCTGACAGCTGCAATGTGCACAGCTGCTCTGGCTTCTGGATGGTCCATCATCCAGATGCCCCCCCCAGGCCCCTTCCTTAGCAAGGGTGTCAGCAGTGTCATTGAAGGCATGATAGGGGGTCATGTATGGAGTGGGCCTTGACCTTGTGTACATAGAGTTTGTGTGCAAATTCCTGTGCCAGTGAATGAATGTATATTACCAGTTCCTTATGTTTCACTGGTGTACCATCGGAAGAGGTAAAGGAGTTCTTCTGCCAGAAAGGGAGAAATTCTGTAAGAGAATAACAAACCCAGTTAGAGTCTGTAAAAATGATGGTTTTCCCAGTTCCATGCTGGATGAACTCGAGGGCACAGGCCACCCGCTACCATCTCTGCACACTGTAATGATGCTACACTGCAATGTTTGGAAATTTTAACAGTGTTACCAAAGGGGTAAATCACGAATATACCCATTCCTGCTATCTGTTCTCCCTGATAATAGGAGGCAGATTCATCTGTAAAAATACAACACAATGAGGTGTTCTCAAGTAATTGTGGTGTAGCAGGAAGGAAAGGGCCTGGATCTGGTAGATCAAGTGGCTGCAGTGTACAGTCATGTGGTTCTCCTTGGAAAAGGAGGCCATGCGCCAGCATGGATGGCATTTTGGTTGGGTGAACCTTGATGTCCCTATCCTGGAGAAGGAGGGACCTGTGTGTCAGTCTGGTATTAGAGACTGAGCCATCCTTTACTCTGTCTGAGAGTAGGAAGGTTGTAGGGGTGTGGTTTGTACTGAGAATGAGAGGGGAATGCCCAATGATATATAAAAAGTGCTTGACAGCCTAGTAGGTAGCCAGAAGGTTCCTTTCACAAAGGCTGTACTTCTGTTCCACTGGGGTCAAGAGTTGTGATGCATATGCAATGGGTCATAGGGTGTCATGGACCTTCTGGGCCAATACTGCAGACACTGCAATGTCAGAGGTGGCAGATTCCAGATGGAATAGTAAGGCTGGATTGGGGTTGACCAAAGCTGGAGCTGAGGCCAGGGCCTGCTTCAGTTACATCACAGCTTGGGTATGTATGGGGCCCCAAGTCCAGGGAACATCCTTTTTCAGTAGTTCATACAGATGGGTGGCCTTCTGAGCACAATCACAAATAAAATCTCTGTAATAATTTACCATATCTAGAAATCTCCTAAGAGTGGCCACACTGGTGGGGAGTGGCAAGTCCTGTAGTCCCTGTATCTTCTTTCAGGTAGGGCTTCTGCCTTTGTCTGATATCCTCAGACCCAGAAAGAGTACCTCTTTCTGGCACAGTTGTACTTTTGCTGTGTTACATTAGAGGCCTGCCCTCTGAATGAGGGTCAGCAATTTGTCCACGAGATTCAGATGTTGCTCCTGTGTGGCTGTTGCCAACAACAGGTTGTCCACATACTGCAAGAGGCACTGGGGGTAGATAAACCCTCAAGAGCATCCATCATGTGCAGATGGAATAGGGAGGGTCTGTTATGGAATCCCTGTGGTAAGCAGGTCCACGTGTACTGCCTACCTTCAAAGGTGAAGGCAAACTTATATTGACTTTTGGGGGCCAATGGCAGTAACCAGAAACCATTGGAAATATCCAGGGCACTAAACCATTGTTGGTCAGGGGTCAGCAGTCATACCACATCTGGTGCTGATGCCACCGTTGGGGCACAACTAGGAGTGACCTGGTTTAGTCTCCTGTAGTCAACTGTAAGTCTCCATGTGCCCGTGGGTTTTTTCACAGGCCACAAGGGGGAACTTGCAGTGGAAACACATGTCCTGATTACACCTTGCTTGAGAAGTGATTTGATTGTTTCCCTAAGAGAAGGCAAGGCCTCGGATGGAAAGGGGTATTGCCTTTGCCTCTCGTGGGCTGGGCCTGTCACCTCAATGACAGTATGCATCTTGCCACAATCATGCTTGTTGGTGGCAAATGCATCCAGATGCCTTTACAGGATGGGAAGGAGCTTTGGGAAAAGCTCGTGGTTCTTACACAAATTTATGACATCATACTCTTTGTCATGTGCGGATATTGTCACAACCACATGTGAGTCAGGAATCATGACAGTATGGTACTGTCCCTGAATCTGTATCAACAGTATGTTGGCTAGGTCTACCACACAGCCGTGTGGTGCCAAGAAGTCAATTCTGATAATACTAGGGTGATCATGCAGTACCATTAGCTGAAAGGTATGATATGCCTTCAGGTGTCCCAGTGTCACAGACAGTGGCAGGAAGTGGTGTGCAGGTAGCCTAGTTCTGTCTATGCCAGACATATTGGTCGTTCGTCCGGTGGACCAAGGTGATGTGGCTGGGTTGTCATCTTGCAGTACAGACACTGCCGCACCTGTATCCAGCAATACTGTAAGTAGGTGGCTCCTGACCTCGGCCTCTGTGCAGGGTCTTCTGTTTGTATCCAAGACTAGCTTGTTTACAATATGGACTGGGGCCTGTAATTGTCAATCCGTACCAGTGGAGGCATGGGGAAGCTCTTGAAAGAGCATTTGGGCCTAGTTCCTGTGAACCGTTTTACCATGCTGTGCTGATGCTATATAGGGAGCCGCTTCTGGGTTCAGACCTGTAGGGGTCTGAGAGCCTGGATTTCTGGTATCCCCACAGCCTGTTGAGGCCTGCCCTCCCAGTTTTATTGCAGCAAGGGCCCGAACTGGAACAGCATCTGCTACGGAGCGCACGTGCCTGAGAAGGTCTCAGAGGCTTCAGTTCTCATGGGCTATTTCCCTATACAAAGGGCCTGGTCTCTGTTGTTTACCCTTTTTATTTTTCTGGTGTTTCTAGTTTTTATGGTAGTTCCAGTTCCTGCCCCAGGATTGTTGTTGGGCCTGCTAGGGTTGTTGGTTATCTGCGGGGAGGGGCTGTTTGTCTTGGGTCTGCCCCTCCACCATGTAGTGCATCGTGGCCTCCGGGATGAATTCCACGGCAGCTGCCTTCTTGGAGCCAGAGCTTGAATCACGGATGTAGAGTTGATAAACTCCCTCTCCATTTTCCGGAGAATATCAGCAAACTTCTCCGTGGTGGAGTAGGTGGTTGGCTGTATCTTCTCTTGCACTGCAGGGATCATGTTCTGAAGGAACAAGGTATTGTATTTGATAAGGTCCACATCCGTGGCCTCTCTTGTAAGGTTCTTTCCTGCTTGGTAGGCCATACAAAGCCTCTGGTGGAAGGTCGCTGGACTTTCCTTCGCATTCTGTTTTACAGGATATGCCAACATCACTCCTACCACACCTGGGTTGTGTGCAGTAATGAGTTCAGCTGCTACTTCATCAAAGGTGGCATAGCTATCCTGTCAGATAGCATCAGGGAGTTTTGTACATAGGCCAGGATTAATGGTCTGGCGTAGGATCTAGACTTGGTAGTCTGCAGCGAGACTAAGCATTTCACATTTGGCACGCATCTTTTCTACGTGGCAACTGAGGTTGTCGGACGGGCTCATCCGACTAATGCTGTCAGCAATCTGCTGAACAGAGTGGGCCATTTGTAGGGGATTGCTGGGATGATCGTTCAGAGGTAGATTGTTTTGGGCACCCTGTAGGGCTGCCTGAGCTGTAGCTTCAGCCACAGTCCAGACCATTCCTTTCTGAGTAGCAGTCTCCTGTAGCAGCTGCTTAATCTGCATTCGGAGAGTCTGTTTGCTTCTCTCAGGAAAAGTCACACTGCCTAAGGCATCACTAATCATTTTTTCTATCTGTTCCCTATGTCCACAGAAATAATGGCAATCGGTGGTGCCGTTGGGACTAGGCCTGCGTCTGCTTCCCCTATCATGGGGGTCGCCGTGTTGGCATCATTCATGATGATCTTCATTCTGTTGATGACTTAGGGGTGTAGGGTCATGTAACAGGGATCTGCCATGTTGTGGATGGCGGGGTGGGGACTCTGGGCCATGGTAGGGGTGTGACTGGACATTGTACTGAGAAATGTCATCATCTAACTCCTCCTCCTCAGATGATGTCATCAAGACGGGGGCTATGCCACCTATTGCCCTGACGTGACCAGCCAGCACCTCTCGCTGATGGTGCAGTTTTGCCATTTTACATTCACATTCATCATGACTAACTTTTGCAACATTCTGATCCACATCATCCTGTAACTGTTTCTGTAACACTCTATACACGGCGCTCAATTCACGATTGTCCCTATTAGCTACACCCAAATCATTACGTACCTAATTCATCTCATCCTGGAGCTATTCCAACTCATCACGGATCTGATCATTAGTTCTACTTAATATATCATTCATTTGCAATGCCTGCCTCTTATCCTGTCTCAAACTTTCACATTCCTGCTTCAACAAACAAAGTTCCTGCTTATTTTCCTGAGCAGAATGATGCAAAAGTGAATCTTTTTCATTCTGCAGAGGTTGGAACTCAGACTCCAAATCCTGCTCTCTTTTCAAATATTCAGTTTCCCGGAGTCCCATCTCCTGCTTAAGAGATAAGACTTGCAAATCAAGGGTTCAAAACCTCAGTTCGGAGGCTTCCAGAACAGCGTAGAGAGCCGTGACCAACAGCCCTTTAGCTTCACGCTTTCTGGCTGTTTGTCTTACCTCTGAGTACTGAGTTGAAATCCCCAGCATAGGTTTTTTGGATTGACTTGCATCCAGTGTGAAGTCAGCCCATCCTCCATGGGAGGCAAGAAAGTTTGAGACATTGAGTCTCAAGTCTGCATAGATATTTGATACGGTGGCCATTAAGTGCAAAAGAACGCAAAATCAACAGTGAAAAGGCACCATGCTGTGTATCAATCCACAATAGGTGCTCTAATTCACAGGCGGACTACTGTGCACTTGTAAGCTTCAATTCAAAACTGCCATGGGGTGAGGTGAGTCGGCATTGACCACACCCAGTAAGCAGTCAGACTTTGCAAGTAATTACAAAGTGGGTGAAAAACGGGAGAGGTGATGTGGGTGTGCACACCTTCTGTCCCCGTTAGGAAGAGAAAGTAGTCGCAACAAGTGAAAACTTTGCAAACACCAAATATCGCCTGCACGCGGTCTCCAATTGTCAGGAAGTCTAAACCCTCACTCTCAGGTTCTTGGCAATAATAGGAATGCAAGGAATCACAGACACGTTGCATAAGAGTAATATATCTTGTTTATTACTACCAAAAGGAAAATCACAGTTGCCCTAAGCAGTTCTCACCATTAGGAACTGCGAGCTAATGCTATGCGTTTCCTATACCTTGAGGAATCTCTGTGTCTCCAGATATCCAAGGTAAAAGATGTAATGTCTTACGTTATATACCTAAGATAATCACCATAGTTACTGTAAGATAGTAACATTTCTAGTTACAGAGATGAGCCCTATTGGCTAAATTAGAGGTGGCTCCACAGTCCTAGATGCCATTATACAATTTTGTTATAGTCATCACTTTGTGGAAACAAAGAAAGTACAGTTTGTACATAGCCATGTAGTAATTCAAATCATCAGTAGATGGCAATGCCAACTCATATATCATAACACTACAAGGACACAAGTGTCCTAACATCTTGTAAGCAAGAAATACATATGTATATTAGAAAGTAAAGTGTAAAGCAATTACGTGCTTACATATCCTTATATATAAATTCTTTATTGTAGTTTTCTTCCATCAATTATAAGACAGACACACACATACCCGGGATAATCCGGGGCTCACACTCCAAAACTGAGCGTGATCACTATGTGCAACCTATAACTATGTACACACACAGCTGAATACACTCCTTTAACATCTGGTTCACATCTACATTTATACTGTATTGTCTAGAGCAAACTCTGGCAAAGAGATGTGTTCATACATCAAGTCTGGAACCCTGCATGTCATTTGTAGCAATAAAGCCCTCTTACCCTTATGGGGTCCTCATGATAGTATCCTGCAGCCGCGTCCCAAGGGAGAAGAGAGGCCTCCCCCACCCCAATCTGACAGACTCCGTGGCATCTAACTGTAGATCCAACATGTAAGATTGTAATCAGGTCTTATAGCATACCTTAAACCATCAGAGACTTAATCATCCCCTTTTTGCTAAAACAACATATCCATATCAGCATAATATTGATTACGTACTTTCCGACAGACAGAACTTTGTCTGGGGCACTTTATATTGCAAAGTGTATACTGCCTCTAAGGTCCTCCACCTTTTATCATAGGTTACTTTTTGTCCACCCCGAAGCATTTGTCTTTTAAGTCTAGTCAACATTAAAAGTAGATCACCCACCCATTGATCATATGTATATGCCAAATCACTTTTCCAGTTCCTTAAGACAAATGCTTTAATCAGGATGACATCAAAGCAATATGTTCTTTAATGATCACATTAGGGATGTTTGCCATATCCCCAGTACACAAATCTTGGGTGTAATAGATTCTTTATAATTCATCAAAGGGTCCATATTACGCTTAATGTGCTCCCAAATGGGGGAAACTTTAGAACAATACCATAGAACATGGAGCAAATCCCTTGGGGCTGTATTACACCTAAAACAGAGGTCTGTCTGTCTGAGGCCTCTAGCACATAGCTTGGTAGGGGTATAATATATGTTAGAAGCTATAAAAAACTGCATGATCCTGTATTTCAGAGTAGGAATATATTTACCGTTCCTCCATATTTCTTCCCATTCAGGTCTCTGAGGGGCAAATTCTCCCTGTTTGTTCCAATATAAGATCTTAATAACAGATCCCCCACTTAAAAAATCTAGTAGTAGTCTATAGACCTTAGACAGGGGTTTTTTGACACAATTTATCTCCTTAAGAGCACTCCAAGTAAGTGCCTTGTCCAGTAAGCTATCCTCCTCTCCTCCATTTTCTCATCAAGTTGGTGAGTTGTAATTTCTTAAAGAATTCAAGTTCTTACAAAGGTCAGGGAGGCCACCTATCCCTCTTATAAAGTCCAGCCCACTTTAAGGTAAATAAATGCAGACCCACTGTCTCTTGATTATTTGTTTTCCAATAAGCATATTTGGGTTGCCCCAAAGGGGCTGGTCTCTAGACACTTTTTGAGAGTTCCTCTGGCGGGGGGACAAAATTGTCCACCAGGCCAAAATTGCTTTATATATTGGCATTCGTGCTCCACCTTCCCCTATCTCCTTTGGGTTAAAAAAGAGTACCGCTTCCGGGGAGAGTCCCATATCCGATAGGGTTTGCTTCTCAACCTGGAGCCAGGTTGGAATATATTCATATTCGGCCACCTGTCTACACCACAGACTCATTAGCCCAAGCTGCCCAGCTACATAATAAACTTGTAGATCTGGGATTCTAAGGCCACCTTTATTATGTGGTAACCTTAACACATTATATTTTCTTCTAGGAGGTTTGGTATTCCACAAAAAGTTAGAGATTAGCTTTTGTATTTTAGTAAACCAACATTTGGGGATAATATACAGGGATAAATGTATTGGATACAGGAGCCTAGGCAATAGATTCATTTTAACCAAGCTCAATTTAGCTGCCCAATTTAAAGGGAGTTTATTCCACCTAGTTAAGTCCGTTGTAATTGTGGATATCAGTCCTCCCAAATTTGTTTCAAGGTCTTCGGTCTCATTGGGTGTGATCCGAATGCCAAGATATTTGAGTTTACTAGGGCACCACTTTACCTGAAGTGGTTCAAAGTCGGCTTTGTGAGTAAATGGGGTAAGCGGGAGAACCTGCGTCTTACTCAGATTCAACTTACAGTTTGAGACCCTAGAAAACCTTTCCACTATGTTCAAAATACATTTAAAGCTCTCTGCCGGGTCCTGAAGGTGTAGTAGGATATCATCAGCGAATACAGATAGTTTCATTTCTATTCCCCCAATATCAATCCCTTGTACCTCCGGATCATTTTGAATCGCCCTTAATAAAGGTTCCAGGTATATGTTAAAGAGTATTGGCGAGAGGGGGCATCCCTGTCTAGTACCATTCTCTAAGCGAATTTCCTTCGATAAATAGCCATTACATAATACTTTGGCGGTAGGAGCAGCATACAGATTTTTAATACCTTTTATAAAACTTTCCGGAAATCCCATGTGAGCCATGGTGGCAAATAAGAAGTCATGAGAGACCCTATCAAAGGCCTTCTCAGCATCGAGAGCAATTGCCGCCATAGTCAGTTTAGAGGTAGAGGCCCTATGTAATATATGATGGAGTTTCCGGAGTGCATCATGTGCTCCTCTACCCGGCATAAACCCAGCTGCTCTTGGTTGATTAAAATAGGGGCGACTCTCAACATTCTATTGGCCAATAGTTTTGTCAACAACTTCAAGTCCTGGTTTGTCAGAGCAATTGGCCTATAACTCTCAGGGAGTTCCTTGGGTTTCTCTGGTTTTGGGATGAGTGTTATATACGCTTGATAGAACTGTTGGTGCGGGACCCCATCAAGCATTATATTTATAAATAAGTCTTTCAGTAATGGCAGTATGACTGTAGCATATGATTTATAGAATTGGGCTGTGAGGCTATCAGGTCCCGGTGATTTCCCCTGCGGAAGTGACTTGATCACCTCTAGTATTTCGGATTCTGAAATGGGTGCCACCAGCCCCTGAGCTTGCTCCTGATCTAGTCTCGAAAGAGCTATATTTTCTAGGAAATCTTGTATCTCCCCTTTACTAGCCAAGACCCCTCCTTGATAAATTCCCTCATAGTAGGTTGCAAAAGTATCAGCCATTCTCTGGGGTTCTGTTATTATTTCTCCCTGATATTTTATTAGGGGAATTACCCTAACTGCCTCCCATTCTTTTATTCTATTGGCTAGAAGCCTACCTGTAGCATCCCCCTGAAGTACATAATTTGCCTGTATCCTTTCCGCCCACCACTCCATTTTGTCATAAAGGATAGTTGCCAACTCCTCTCTAAGCTCCTTGAGCTCTAAGTCCCTTTCCTCTGTAGTGCCCTCAAGAGGCTCCAGGGAGCTTATAGCGCCTAAGATAAACTTCTTTCTTGCCCTTCTCATATGAGCTCTCCTAGTTATAATCCTCTGGGCTATGCCCGAATATAACACTTTACATGTAGGCCATTTTAGTCTACCATCTGAAAGTGTGGGCAGTTGAGTCTGGATAATTTCCTCCAGTATTTGTTCTAATTTAGCTAACATATTTAGGTCCAATAATAAGGAATCATCAAACCTCCATCGATACGGTTTCATTAGAAGAGATTCTATCCCCCAGTTCAACTGGACGGGAGAATGATCAGATAGAACCCTAGTGTGGGTAACCACTTCCCTTACCCCCTGAATTACCTCTTTGTTAATTAAAAAGAAGTTTATTCTAGAGTGGGTTTTATGTGCCCCGGAGTAAAAAGTCATAGCATGTCCCCCTTTACTGTAAATTGCGATTGGATCAACAAGCGCCGCCACTTCTAGAAGCATAGTCAAAGCTGTCTGTGCCATAGAAGGTGGACGATAAGATGGAGGTTTTTTGTCAACCCCATTATTGACGTGCATACATATCCTGACATCTGCTCTTGTATGGTAGATGTCCTTAGCCCTATATGTTAGCATAACATATACATAAATGCTAGCTGTCTGTGATGTACCTCTAGGGTATCAATTAGGGTGCAGGGATCTTATGTAACAGAATCCACCCACACATACTGCGGGAACTTTGTGAGGAACTGGATGAACCCCTAGCAGACCTATTTAGTAGATCCCTGAGGGAAGAGATGGTCCCACAGGACTGGAAAAAGTCAATAGTGATCCCCATCTACTGGAGTGGTAGCAAAGAGGAAGCAGGGAACTACCGCCCAGTTAGTCTCACCTCAGTGGTGGGAAAGCTGATGGAATCACTGCTCAAGATAAGAATAATAGCATTTCTGGAGGAAACTGAACAGCACGACATCAAGCAGCATGGGTTCATAGTGGGAAGGTCTTACCAGACAAACCTGATTGAGTTCTTTGACTTGGTTACTAGGGTGGTGGACCAGGGAGTGCCATGGATGTCATCTGCCAGGACTTTAATAAAGCCCTCAATTCTGTCCCACACAGAAGGCTGCTAAATAAACTTGAGAATATAGGAGCAGAGAAGGAAGTGGTATCATGGGTAGGAAGATAGCTTCAACAGCGAACCTAGACAGTGATGGTAAATGGGGCAGCATCAGAAGCCAGGGAAGTGATCAGTAGTGTGCCACAAGGGTCCGTCCTGGGACCTTTGCACTTCAATGTGTTCATCAGTGACATCACAGATGAGTTCGGTGGGAAGGTATGTCTGTTAGCAGACAACACGAAGCTCTGCAACAGAGTGGATCTGGCACAGGGGGTGGAGCAAATGAGAAGTGACCTTCTCAAGCTTGAAAAATGGTCTAGTATGTGGCAGCTAAAATTCAATGCAAGAAAATGCAAGGTCATGCATCTGGGTAAGAACAACCTGGGTACTGACTACCACCCGGGGGGAAAGACTAGCAATCACCAGGCAGGAGTAAGATCTGGGCGTTATCATTTCAGATGATTTAAAAGTGGGCAACCAATGTGAAAAAGCAGCATTAAGGGCCAGCAAAATGCTAGGATGCATAGATAGGGGCATCTCAAGTAGAAGAAGGGAGGTGATCTTGCCTCTGTATGGGTCTCTGGTAAGTCCCCACCTTGAGTACTGCATCCAGTTTTGGAGGTCTTACCTCAGGAAGGACTTAGACAGACTGGAGACAGTGCAGAGGAGGGCAACTAAAATGATTCACGATCTCCATGAGTTGTCTTATGAACACAGATTAAGGGAGCTCAATGTGTACTCCCAGGAGCAGCGAAGAGATAAGAGGGACATGATTAAGACATTCAAATACCTAAAGGATATAAACAGAGTCCCGGCCCTGGAGCTCTTACTCATTAATAACTCCACAATAACTATAAGCCACAACATGAAACTGAGGGGAGGTAGTGTCAGAGGGAAGATCGCAAGGGAAGAAGGGGGGTGGCATTGTATGTTAGAGATGACATATGCACAACAGGAATCCAGGGAAAACTCAGTAAAGCAGAGGCCCTTTGGGTTACACTAGGAGCTGGGGACAAAGCCCATATCCAGGTAGGAGTCATTTACAGACCCTCATCCCTGGAGGCCAATGCAGACAAGGAGCTCTAGGAAACCAACTTGATGTTGGCAGACAGGGGTGAGTTGTTACTTGTGGGGGACTTCAATCTATCAGATGTGGATTGGTCCTCATACACAGCATCCTCAGACTGGAGCAAAGAGTTTCTTTTTGCACTAAGGGGAGCAGATTTGTATCAACTGGTGAACTCACCCACCAGAGACAAAGCAATATTGGATCTAGTGCTGACAAACAGCACAAGGATCCCAGAAGCAGAGGTGGGAGCCAGTCAAAGGACCAGAGATCACAGTTCAATCTGGTTTACTGTGAACAATATGGAGGAAAATAGCCACACCAAAATCAAGGTACAGTACTAGATTTCAGAAAAGCCAACTTCCCCAAAATGAGAACTATGCTAACATCCATACTAGAAGGAGGAATCACAGGAGATGTAGAGGACTGCTGGAATACTCTGAAGGCTGTTCTGCATACAGTAACAACTGTATGCACTAAGCAGATCAGCAAAAAGACCTGTCTGGTTATCTCACAAAGTAGCATCCAAAATCAAAGAGGGAAAAAAAAGGCTTTTACATGATTCAAGCAAACAAAACATGAAGCAGACATACAAGAATACAAGAACAAACTAAAGGAGGCAGGGAAAGCTGTTAGAAGGGCAAAAGCACAGACAGAAGAGAAAATAGCACAGGGTGTTGAGGAGGGAGACAAAACCTTCTATAGATACATAAGAGAAAAAAGAAAAACTAAGGGAGGAATAGTCCAACTACAACCAAGGAAGGTAAGATGGCACAGAGTGATGAGGACAATGTAGAAGTGCTAAACAAGTTCCTTTGCTCTGTCTTCACCACAGAAGACAGTGGCAAAGGTCTCACACTGAGCAGAACAAAGGAAGATACTCAGGGAGCAGATACTAGCCCCTTCACAACAGAGAGGATCCTAAAAGAGCTTAATAAACTGAAAGTGGAAAAAGCCATGGAACTGGATGGCATACACCCTAGGATATTGAAGGAGCTCCGAGAGGAACTGGCTGCACCGCTGACTGAGCTCTTCAATAAGTCACTAGTCAGTGGGAAAATACCTCAGTACTGGAAACAGGGAACTGTTGTGCCCTTACACAAGAGTGGAAACAAGGAAGATGCAGGAAATTACCGCCTTGTTAGTTTGACCTCAGTTGTGGGGAAAATGATGGCATCACTGCTAAAAGAGAGGATAGTGGTGTACCTCACAGATACTGGAAAATGGACCCAAAGCAACATGGCTTCACAGCAGGACACTCTTGTCAAAAAATGGACCCAAAGCAACATGGCTTCACAGCAGGATGCTCTTGTCAAACCAACTTAATCAACTTGATCGAATTCTTTAACTGGGTCACTGGAACATTGGATCAGGGAGTGGCGGTGGACGTTGTATACCTAGATTGCAGCAAGGCCTTTGACACCATCCTTCACAGAAGGCTAACCAACAAGCTGGAACATTCAGAAGTTGGCCAGAAGATGGTCAGCTGGATCAGTAACTGGATGAACAATAGGACCCAGAGAGTGCTAGTCAAGGGATCATTATCAAGGGAGGGTAAGGTGACCAATGGCGTCCCGGAGGATTGGTACTGGGACTGATCCTATTTAACATATTTATAGCAGACACAGTGAATGGACTAACAGGAAAGGTTTACCTGTTCACAGATGATACAAAACTCTGCAACATAGTGGACACAAGAGAAGGAGCAGACAACATGGAAGCTGACCTTAGAAGGCTAGAGGATTGGTCCAGAGACTGGCAGTTACAAATAAATGCCAAAAAGTGCAAGGTAATGCACTTGGGAAAGAGGAACCCTGGAAAAAAGTACACACTGGAAGGACATCAACTTGAGGAGACACAAACAGAGCGAGATTGTGGCATAATCATCACTGACAAATTAAAGGTAGGAAAGTAATGTGAGAAAGGAGCACAGAAAGTGGGTGGTATCCTCGGATGTATAAGTAGAGGTATTTCTAGCAGAAAGAGGGAGGTTATCATGCCCCTCTACAGTTCCTTGGTGAGGCCACACTTGGAGTACTGCTTTCAGTTCTGGAGACCTCACCTCAAGAAGGACATTGACCGTTTGGAAACGGTGCAGAGAAAGGCTTCTAAGATGGTGCATGGACTGCATCACAGGTCACATGAAGTGAGGCTCGGGGAGCTGAACCTATACTCCCTTGAGTAGAGAAGAAACAGAGAGAACATGATTGAAACATTTAATTATGTGAGGGGATTTAACGCTGCTCAGACAGGCAATCTGTTTCAACAGAACACAGCAGCATGAACGAAAGGGCAGATAGGAGACTGGTAGGAGGAAGGTTTAACAGAAACCTCAGGAGGTACTTCTTCACAGAGAGAGTGACTGACCCATGGAACAGCCTGCTCCAGGAGGTGGTAGCATCAAAGACAATCAGGGAGTTCAAACTCGCATGGGACAGACATAAAGGACAAGTTAGGACGAAGGCTGCATATGGAGAGGGGTAGTTTTAGGGCAGACTAGGTGGATCGCATGGTCCCCATTTGCAGATGCTTTTCTTATGTTCTTATGTTCCTTTCATTCATTGTCCTTGTCCAATCCTGTTCTTCTCCTGTTCTTCCCATTTACATCTATCACATTAATTTCCAGTCTTGATATATTCTGATTTCTCACCTCTTCAATGCTCAACACCCTTTTGGGTATTCTTTTTGGGCTTCTTCCTAAGCTACCTTTAGCCAAGAGAATCATTCCTGTGGCACCTATATGGGTGGAACCCTCCTGTAGGGTCCTTGCCGTTGTACTCCTATAGGGTGGTATATCCCATGGATAGAGAGGCGAACAGCCACAGTGTATCTAAGTCACACAAGCATACATCATACCAAGTTGCGTAAGCACATTGAATAGCTAAGACTATGCCTGTGATTCAATGGGTGGAGCAACAACATCACTCCACCATCAGGCCTTAAAAGGCCTCTTCTCCATGACTGTTCCAGGATTTGTTTCTTCATTGGCACACCATCCTCCCCATCTCCTCCAGTGGCACATGTCTATTTTCCTTGGGCTTCTTCCTAAGCTACCTTTAGCAAAGGGAATCATTCCTGTGGCACCTATGAGGTGGAACCCTCCTCTATGGTGCCTCGCCGTCGTACCCCTATGGAGTGGTATATCCCACAGATAGAGAGGCAAAGAGCCACGATGTATATAAGTCATACAAGCATACATCATACCAAGTTGTGTAAGCAGATTGAACTTACTTTTCATTACAGAGCAATCAGGAGGAGATTGTGTGGGCGGTGGAATGGGCAAGAGAGCTAGAGTAAGTGGGAGGGTGGACAGCTGTGTGAGAGAATAGGAGAGTGAATGAGTGAGCAGTCCATTAAGAATGAATAAAACAAAACATTGAGGGCAGGATTCACAAAGGGGATGCGCCTGGCGCATCTGAGATGTGCCGGCACATCCCCGAATTGCACACTGGTGCGATTCTGCCAGGGGACCGATGAGCCAGTGCATCCCCGATGCACCAGTGCATTGCAGATGTGCCGCATACTGCCCATAATGATATGCGGTGCATTTGGAAGGGGTGTGAAGGGGCGTGCCCATGCATATGGTGCGCAGCCCCATTCACAGCCCGACTAGGAGATGTAACTCTGGGCCAAGTCCAGAGATATGCCTCTCAGAGATAAGTCTACAACAAGTAGACTTAAGTTGCCTGCCACCCACAAGCAGGCTGCCGAACTGCAGACAACAGAATGGCAGCCTGTCCACCCTGGCAGTCCAGTGCCCCCCCCACATCTCTGTAATAATGTTGCTCCTTGCGGTGATCCAGTGGCACGAACAGAATCACCCCCCCACCCACACCACCAATACAATGCCGCTCACTGTGGTGATAAAGTGATATGAACAGAACCCCCCACCCCAAGTCGAATGCACCGGTGCGGCAGCCAATAAGACCCCCATAGCTCAGCAGACCACCCTCCCACCCACTCCAGGCACCCCCTACCCACCCTACTCCCCTATTCCAGCATATTCCCACCGTCAGCAGGCAACTCAACCCACCCTCATACCACAACGGCTGCCTGCCAGAGATACAGAGTACCGAAACATTAATATTTTGACCGATGAAGCACGTCTTGCAGTAGCAAAGCAGATACTGCTGCCTGAATTGGATTATGGAGCAGTTCTGTTTGTGAACCAGGGTGCTTCATTTCTTAATAAATATCAGCTCATATTAAATAGTATTTGCAGGTTCAGACTTAGGGCTTCAGTAATGACTCACTACTGTCTACCATACACAAAAATGAATATTTTGCCCCCTGCACAGCGAATTGAGTACACAGCAGCAGTGTTTACTTATACAATTTATCACAACTCCATGCCTTCCTGTCTTTTTAATAAGTTTATCAGACACAATGGTATGTATTCAACTAGGCAAAAAACTGGATGTACTTTTTTATCCATCCTTACCAAAACTGGCTATGGCTCAAAGGCCTTTCCCTTGGCATGGCCCGAGACTTCTGAACAGTTTATTGTTTGATTTTTATCACAAAAATAATATATGTACTGTACTTGTGTTACTCATTGTTGATATTGTCTGTGTAAGTTAACTGTCTTTGTTGATGTATTGTTTTTCTTATTTGCCAGGCATGACTTAAAAAGGGCTGCACCCAGTCACCTCCTGGTAAAAATAAACACGCATTTGTCAATGCCGAATGTTGTCTCACTGGCATTGGCATTGGTAGTGCAGGAGTTAGAGACGCATAATAGGAGTGGCAGTGAAGTACTGAACTGACACCAGCCCCACTTCCACCCTGCAGAGACTGACAGGCATTGGGGTGTGCCTTTGGGTCATCAGCTATAACGCTCATGCCATTTTACCTCACCCTACCCTGTAGACACTGACAAGTGTTGTGGTGTGCTTTGGGGTCCTTGGGCACTATACTTGCCCCATTCCATAAGGAAATACACTGAGGAGGGTGCAGTATAAAAGAATGGGGTGAACTTTGTGGCTGAACACTCCAAGGCACACCTCGATGCCTGTCAGTGGCTGCAGGGTGGGGGTGGAGGTGGAATGGCAGAAGCATTACAGCTAATGATCCCAAGTCACACCCCTGATGCCTGTCAGTCTCTACAGGGTGGGGTGTAACAGTTGGAAACCCTGATGCCGTAGGCGTGTGTTGGTATTTTCACTCCAAATTATCAACATGGGCTTTTTGTGACCCCACGTCATGAAAAGTGCAGTATCACTTTGTTAGCCAAAAGGTGATTTTGCACAGCGACTGTGCCATTTGGCGTCACGGGTATGCAAACACATTTTGGGCAGGATGTGAAAAATGGCAACTGTATTGTTCATGAGGAGGTGTAAAGAAATGGCAAGGTTGAAAATCTGGAGCAAAAATATGAAAAATTGATGAAGTCATGAGCATGCATAGAAACTGAGCAATGCACGTCCGTAACCCAATTATTTTGGTTTTTTTTTAAGCCACATTTTCAACATAGGCATTTTGGGACCTCCCCTCATGAACAGTGGCACTATGATTTTCTTAATCTGTCCCAAAAGTTGATCTCCCACAGCTACCACGCCATTGTATGCCACAGGTGTGAAAACACATTTCGGGCAGGATGTGAAAAGTGACAGCTGTACTGTTCATAAGGAGTTGTGAGAAAATTCCAGTGTTGAAAATCTGTCATAAAAATATTGCAAATTTGCGAAGTTACAAGGGTGAGTGGAAACTGCGCAACACACGCTTGTAACACAGTCATTTTATGGACTTTCATCACCAAATTTTCAACATAGGCATTTTAGGACCTCTGCTCATGAACAGTGCCACTGTCATTTTGTCAAACTGTCTCGAAAAATGATTTCGCACAGTGACCTCGCTATTCTGCACCAGACATGCAAAAACACATTTCAGGCCAGGAAATTTAAAGGAGGTGTGGGAAAATGGCAATGTTGAAAATCTGGAGTGAAAATATTACAAATTCATGAAGTTATGAGCGTGCGTGGAAACTGCGCAATATACACTCGTAAAACAGCCATTGTTTGGATTTTTGTCACCAAATTTACAACAGAGTCTTTTTGAGAGCCCCCCCTTATGAACAGTGGCACTGTCATTTCATTAATCGGTCCTGAAAGGTGATTCTGCGCAGTGACCATGAAATTACCTTTCAGGACTGAATAACGCCATGACAGTGACTGAATTGATGAGGAGGGGTCCCAATAACCCCATGTTGAAAATGTGGTGCCAAAATTCCCAAAACTGGCCGAGATATGCACCAAAGTTGAAAAAACCTATTATGCCATTATACAGCTTACCAGCATTTCTTCAGTTCGAGGTCGGCTTTGAAGAGTGCAGACGTGTTCCCGTCCACTGAAGATCATCGCGCTGGGCTCCAGAGGTAAGTATGGGGTGGGGGTGTGGGAAGGTGGGGTACACAGAGGGTGGGTGCGGGTTGAGGAGGAGCAGGACAGACTGCGAGGACCATTTTCTGATTTACAGGTTTAAAAAAAAAAAACATTGCAGGACTTTTTTTTCAGGGACATTAGCACACTAGGGTGGGCTCCCAGCATGCCATCTGAGTGTTTTGGGGGATGCTGTAGCCAGCAGAATTGGGCACCCCGTCGGCACATACCAAGCAAGGGGAACAGAGCCGAGGGGGATTGGGCATCCCCCTCAGCACACAACAAATGGTCGGGGACATTATGCCAACAGGGAGTGGGCTTCCCCATCGGCAAATAAAACTGGGAAGGGGGGACTAAAGCTAACATGGATTGGGCCCCCCCCGTCAGCAAAGAAAGACTGTTGGGGTGGCGCATGATGCCAAGAGGGATTGGGCACCCCCTCTGCACACACGTGAAATGGGAGGAAGGGAGCATTATGCAGACAGGGAGTGGGCTCCCCCATTGGCAAATGAAGTGGGTCGTGGCATGCCGACAAGGGGACTGGGAGCACCCGAAGTCGGTGCTCTGTGTGGTGGCAGTCAATGCCACCATGTTTATGGAACTGCTTCACCAGGAAAGGCACGCCGCTGCATGATGAGCTTGGCTGTCATTACAGCAGACCTTTCCTTAGATCTGGTGGCTGGTTTATGTGTTGCTGGTGTCAGCGCCTGCAGCTACCTTATTGGGGAATGAGGGACACACTGATGCATGCCCTGCATTCGCCCACAGTGACTGCACCTCCAAATCTGCTACTACTGCAATATGTTGGCTGGCGCACACATGCGAGCCAACATAAAAATGAAAATGAAATTAAATGAGCTGTCTGAGAATGACAGCTACAGTACATCCTGCAGCCCATTGGTGGACTCTGTCGACCAATGGGCTTGCAGTGTGTACTGTACACTATCATTCACAAGGTGTCTGTACAGAAAAAAATGGTAATACTGTGTATGAAAGTCTGTTACCGGGGAATGAATGCCTGTATTGCAGGGATGCTGTAAATTTTTTATTGGAGTAGTTGTATGAGGAAAAAATAGCTGCATTTTAAAAATGAACATTCTATGCTGCTACAAAATGTGGAAATTGCTGTGCCCAAGGCAGGGACTTGTTTTTAGCCATTGACTGTACCCCTCCAAGGTCATGGCTAGAACCAAGTCTTGGCCAATCAGGATACTCTGATTTCCTTAAACATTTAATATTGCAGACATAATGGTTTTAAAACATTTAATTTAGCCAGCCCAGCGGCACCGAGGGTTGAGGCACTGAACGCCACACCTCACGCCATGCCGGTGACCCAGGTTCAGGAGTGAACTCGAGCCACCAGGGGTCAGCTGGGGGGGGCGTGAACTTTGATCAAGCTGCCGGTAGGCAGTTCTCCTTTCCCAGAGAAGATGGGTCTGCACTGTGCAACTTTGACGGCCCCTAGTGGAAATTGGGGGCTTGGCTGTGCAGTGCATGTCTGAACGGGGTAGGGTGGTTGCGGCGGACATCCTGCAGGTGGGTGCGAGAGCGTGCTTGTGCTGCACTGGACATCATTGCATGTCCGCACCACCAGGAACAAAAAGAAAAAAAGACCCCCTGCCATTGGTAGGTGAAGGTGGGTCCCGTGGATGCGGCCCCACTTCCATCACTGGGCACCAGGATGTTCACTCTGGTCCCTCCTCCTACTTGCGGCAGCCCTCCAGTACTATAGATAGAGCCCTGGAAAGGAGTGTAGCGTTACTTCCTCGGGGGACTCAGATCCAGGGGTATAGGGTGAGCTGCGCTGGAGGAAGGATGCTCCTCACTGGAGAAGGATGTCTGAGCTTCAGGTCGGATGGGCGGAGCTGAGATACTGAGAGACCATGCTGGAGAGAGACCATTGGTGAGGGAGAATAAACAGAGTTAAAAAAAACAACCAAACATTTAATTTAGTTAGATACCTGGAGCCTGCTATTCAAAAATGTGCAATGTGGAGCGCAAAGTGTTGCGTTGCACTTTGTCCTAGCTGACTGAATATAGGGGCATGTTGGCACAGCGCTAAGTTAAGCAGTGCTGCCTTGACGTGGATCCATGCTGTGCAGGAAATAGCAGCATCACACCTGATGGCGCTGGAGTGCTAGGCGTGATATTGAAAGGGACACATTCAAATGAGCCCATTGGGCATGCAAGGTGCAAAGGGGCCATTTGTGCACCCATTATGGGCTAATTTGCATGGGAAGCATAACCAGTTAGTGCAACGTCACCCTCACCCTGATCGCCAGGTCTCATAGATGTATGGAAACCCCTGGTGCATAGTGTTTCCCCCTCCCATGGATCACCATCCCCATGCTCCAGTCAGTACTCCCTGGTGCCTAGTGGTCCCCCTCCCACCAATCGCCAACCCTGTGCTCCAGTAAGTAATCCCTGGTGTGTAGTGGTGCCCCCTTCCTCCAGTTGGTTGCCCTGTGCTCCAGTCAGTAATCCCTGGTGTCTAGTGGTCTCCCTTCCCACTGATCTCCATTCCCGTGTTCTAGTCAGTAACCCCTGGTGCCTAGTGGTCCCCCTTCCCACCAATCACCGTCACCATGTTCCAGTCAGTGATCCCTGGTGCCTAGTGGTTCCCCCCACCGACCGATCTCCATCCTCATGCTCCAGTCAGTAATCCTTGGTGCCTAGTGGTCCCCCTTCCACCAATCACCAGTCAGTAAAACAAATAAAGCCCCCCTGGTGCCCAGTGTCCCAACCCTCCCTCCAGTCCTGGCTCATTAATGGTAAGACATGTTCCTAGCATCCCGTGATCCCCCAGGGTCACTGATCCTCCACCCTGTAACACATACACCATCCAGTCCTGTGCTGATGCTCATTGTAAAAAAACTAGTCCCTGGTGCCAGAAGGTGGTGGTAAATGGGATATGGTTGAAGGAGGGAAGGGTGACCAGTAAGTATCTCAGGGGTTGGTGTTGGGACCAGTGCTTTAAAGTTCTATGTCAGCGATATTACAGAAGGTCTGGGAGGTAAAACTGACTATTTGCAGATGATGCAAAGCTCAGTAACAGGGTAGACATCCGGGGGTGGATGGGATGAGGGCTGACTTGGGGAAGTTGAAGAAGTGGTCCAGGAGGTGGCAACTGAGGTTCAACACTAAGAAATGTAAAATTCTGGGAAATAGAAACCCAGGTGCAAAATACACAATTGAGGTAGAGGTGCTGGATGCCACAGAAGAGAAGAGGGACCTGGGAATAGTTATTACTGATGACCTCAAGGTGGCAAGGCAGTGTGGGAAAGTGGTGGGAAAATCAAATCAAATGCTTGGATGTACAGGAAGGGGGATTACCAGCAGGAGGAGAGAGAGAGGCACTTCTCCCCCTACATGTAGCACTGATATGACCGCACATCGAATATGGAGTGCAGTACTGGTGGCCCTATCTCCGAAAGGACAGGGAAAGATTGGAGACAGTGTAGAGGAGGGCTACCAGGATAATGCTGGGAATTAGACATCATTTGGATCCCTTACTGTGGGGCTCAACCAGTTTTTCACACCTAACATCTGTATTCTGGGGGATTTCGCTAAGGCTTTAATGGGTAATCAGAAACCACATATTGCTTTAATATCGTCCTGCGCCAACAAAATTATTCTTCTACACTGGTGCGACCAGATCACCCCTACTTATGTGGAATTATGCTGTTATTTAATATTCTGCTGTTTATTTATCTGATTATTATTTATTTTTTTAACGGCATCATTTTTTATGAACTTGTTTGCTTCTGTGAGTTGCCCAGAGCCCCTGAGATTAGGCACCATATAAATAAAATTACCTTGCCTTGCCTAGCTGCAGGAAATGATATTTTTTTCTTTCAGATCTCTGAAAATAATATTGCAACACTAGTGTTGAGGTCAAAGGTGGGTCTTTTATGTTGTATGCTTCTAGTCCAAGGGTGTGTAGATTAAGATTTTTACGTTGAAGGATTCAAATCCAAAGATGTAGTCAAGGGAACTTTTATGCTGAAGTCTTCAAATTCAAGGATGTAAGCCAGGTCTTTTATTTTGAAGGCTTCAAATCCAAGGGTGCAGACCATGGGTGCTTTTAAGTTGAAGGAAGCACAATGGTGTGGAAGAATTTCACTTGAAGGGGGGGCGCCAGCTGCTTCATTGTAAGCAGCTGGAATTCCTAGAAATCCAGAGTTCACACATAGGGGTTAGGGCAGGAGAACAAAAACAAGCAAGACTTGTGAAGGAGCCTGGGTTAGCACACAAAGAGCACCTTGTTAGACTTCTTGCACATCCAGTTTTGTTGCTGGTATTTGAGTAGCGCTGCCTGCTTCCCATCCCTCTAGCCACTCCAGTCAATTAGCCCTGTTGAGGGGATGCAGTGTACTATTATTTATCAAAAGCCTCTCTCAACGCTTATCCAGCTGGTGAAGTGAATAGTTGTTTTTACTCCAACCCATCCCATCCCCCCACATCCAACCGCGCAGGAGCATTCGGGGTCTTGTGTCTCTGTCAACAGCGTTAAATGTCCAGCATGTCAACAAAGCAGCAAGGCAACAACAACAGGGAAAGTTCCAAGATGTATAAAAAAATTTGACTAATTTATGTGCACACCCCCCCACCCCCTTCATTTCCTTTTGCCCCCTCCTCCCCACACCGGATTGCTTTATGGGGTTCTACTCTGAATTTCCACACAACATGTTTGTGGCAAACTGTTCTCTACCAAAAACAGTTTGTCCTTTGAAAGGTAACAGGAGCCAGGAAGGGTCCCGATAGCATTTCTGCATTTGTCAGCAACCACTCCTGAAAGAAATGTGACAAAAAATTGAAAGAAACTGTTAATTGTGTATTCACTTCCATGCCCTCAAGTTGAGTCCTCCTACTATGAAACCCAGCCATGCAACTGAAAATCACATTCTATAAAAAGTTATATTTGTTCAGAACACATCTTCTGATAATGTCTACCACTGACCCACCCCACCGCACCCCTACCCGCAGCATGCGTGGGGTACATGGTGATTATTCATTAGTGGGCTTGCCAAGGCATTTTTATCTACATAGCCCTTATCCAGCATGTTTAGGTGGAGGATCACTCACTCCTAAATTTCTAGGTGGTGGAACTCTCCTGTGGTTGTCAATGGATAAAACAGATGTGGTGGAACTGTCATGCACATCAGTTTTTTTGCAGTTAATCTTTTTGTTGAAAATTTTTGTGGCGATTATTTACATTAGGGGACACATAGTGCCCTGGATCTGGAATTCTACGGATTACGGTACTCGTTCCTTCAAACGGCGGCAATTAGCCACGCCCCCTTTTCCAACATCAGTTCTCCCCCCCAAACACACACCGCCGATATCTCCACGCCCATGTTACTGAACTGTACTGTCCCCGAACAAATAGGTAACATCATTACAACATCACAGCATGAGACTCACTTATTCTTACACTTATGCCTTTTTTAATTTGGTTTAACACCGAAAGCAAGAATATACAACCGGCTTACTGAAATAAAAAACATGGATTTTATACAATATTTACAACAGCAGTCAGTTCAGTCCGGGAAAATAGAGTCACTCAGGGACGTTCTCTTCATTCTCTATAGCTGGATTGCTGTCCTGGTATTCTGCAATGTGAATGAGAATATTATAGAATGCTAGTTGTTAAAATATTGTAATATCAACACATTTTGTAGTTTCGGCTTTAGTGCTTTGCAATAGCCTTATTTATGTTTGTTTGTTCTGTGGGGGCGCTCTGCCCCCCACGCCCCCCGGGTCCAGGAATATGTCGATATGTTTAAATATTGTAATAACTACACATTTTGGTAGTTTGTTTGTTCTGTGGGGCGCTCCTTCCTACCCCCGGTCCAGGAATATGTCGATATGTTTAAATATTGTAATAACTACACATTTTGGTAGTTTGTTCTGTGGGGACGTGACATCTCAGTGACTGCAAAGCGCATGCGGCCGTATTTCTCACTAGGAGCACTCACTTCCAAGGTGTGTCCCCTAAAGTAAATATATGCCATTTTTGTATTACAGACATACATAAAGAACAATATAACCAGGATGTAACAGACATCCTGCATATTTCTGAACATAATTTCTGAAGACATTTATGGGCAACAATGCGCAAACACAGTTCATTCGAACCTAACTCTGACATAATCATAGGGTCTATTACAGTTACAGTAAACAATGTAAGAATCTCTAAGTATAAGTCACTCTAGCAAATACCAAGGGGGAGCATCCTTTACTAAAAATGACTGTGAGTACATCTTTAAATGAGCCAGTAACATCCTAACAAGAGAGGGGAAAGGCTACCTACAGAGGGTGCCACCTTGGCCTAGCTGCATCCAAGGAAGAACCAACCTTTGTAAGATTCACATACGTCAGATACGGAGACCACATCTCTAAATGTTTTCTTCCATTCCGGAAGACCCTCAGTGACATAGTGGAATGCATGGCCAGGGAATGGGATTCAATTGACATTTCCCATCCCTTGGACATTTGTGGTTCTCCATCTGGTAAGTATTAACCTCTTGGCTTCCATGGATGTGGCTAGCAACCATTTCAGACTGGAGACCTTTATTCCTATCTCTGGAGGGACCAACCCCAGAAAGAGGATCTGAGGTGTCTCGGGAATCACTAGTCCTAGTATATCTGAGCATTTATGAATTACTTGTGACCAGAAGGGAGCTATCAGGGGGCATGCCCAAATAATATGGAGAAGATCTGCTCCAGGTGAGGCACACCTCCAGCAGGAATCCTGGGTTAACAGGCCAAGCTCCTTTAGCTGAACCGGGTGCAGTACCAATAATGCAGAATCTTGTTCTGCATTAAGCGGCTCCCTTGGTTCACACAGGCTTGATGTGCTAGTCTCTAGCATTTACACCATTCCAAATCAGTGATGTTCTCCTGGAGAGCAGTCTGCCACTTCCCTTTTGCTCCTAAAGTGGGATCTGGTTGAGCCTCTCTCATCAAGTGGCATAGGGGGCTTGCTCTGGGGTCAGATGTTTTAAGCCCTATGACCACTGATATTGGGGGGGAGGCCACCCCTCTAACCTTCTTGCAAGATGAGCAGGAGCATGCTTTTTTAACCCATTGGGAATACACTGATATAACTTGCAAGTATCTCCAGAACTCAGACTTAGGTAGGCCATAAAGCTCTTGCAGTGCCTGGAAAGATTCCATTTTATTCTTGGTTGGGGTTAACAAGTCAGTAGTTCTATTAATGGCTTTATCTGCCCAGCTTTTCCAGTAGACCAGGGACCTGTCAATACACAGCTCTGGGTTACCCCAAAGATAGGCGTAGATTCCTGGGCGTACACATCTGCCTGATAGTTTTGCTACCTGCCCCCATGCAGTGTGTGCTGCTTTAATTGTGACCCACTGTGCCTGTATAGCCTGCAATGGAGCATAAAGGGCAATGGTGGGGTGTAGTCCTCCAGACTGAGCTTGCTGTATCTGTAACCATGCAGGCATGTTAGGGTTCAAATCCTGGAGGGCTAGCAAAGATCTGGCTGCTAAGAAGGCGTACATGTAGTGCTTGAAGTTAGGCAGGTTCCATCCTCCCTTCCTCCAATGTGCCCTCAGTTTAGCTCTACTAAATCTAGGTTGTGACGTGCCCCATTAAAACTGCCCTATCAGGGAATCCAACTTTTGGAACCATTTGTCTGCCACCAAAAGTGTGAGGTGGGACAGCAGGTAGTATACTCTGGGGGCCAACACCATTTTTATAGAATCAGTTTTGTCAGGGAGTGATAGGTTTAGATGGTTCCACCTGTTCAAGTCCTATTGGAACGTTGTTATAAGGGGCCAGAAGTTCAGTGGCACCAACTTATGCAGCTCTAGAGTGAGAGTAATTCCCAGATACCTGATGAAGACCTCTGCCCAGGCAAGACAGGATTGGCTATCCATTTCCCTTGTAGTGAAGCGATTTAAGGATAGTATTTCCGACTTGGACCTGTTAATCTTAAGGCCTGACAACAGCTCAAATTGGGCAAACAGGTTTAGCACAGGACTTAAGGTGGTTCGTATGTCAGTGATCAGGATTAGGCAGTCATCCACGTAAAGTTTGGTTTTGTATACCTCCTTTCCCACTTGCAGGCCATGTATATCCTAATGAGTTCTAATGGCTGAGGCCAACGACTCGATGGCCAGGACGAAAAGCAAAGAGGCTAGGGGGCAACCTTGTCTGGTGCCCCTCTGCAGGGAGAAGGGGTCAGAGAGAAGGTCATTGGTGAGGACCCTAGCCCGAGGACCATTATATATCGTGCTCACCCACCCATTAAATTCTGGGCCTATACTGAAGTGTTCTACAGTGAACAGTAGGTAGTTCCATTCAACTGAATCAAAATCCTTTTCAAAATCATTGGTAAGGGCAGCCGCAGGGGTTGGTCGAGAGGCAGCGTGCCAGATAAGGGAAATCAACGCTCTCAGGTGGTTATTACTTGATCTCCTTTAACGAAACCCAGTTGGAATGGATGAATCAGAAGGGGGAATTCTTTTTCCCAGACGGGAGGCCAGTACTTTCGCTAATATCTTTGTGCTTGCATTAATTAAGGATATGGGCCTATAGCTCCCAGGGGACGAGGGATCTTTGCCTTCCTTGGGAAGAACCATGTTTATCGCCTCTCTCATGGTTTCAGGGAGTGCCTGGGCTGCGTGGGCAGCCATCAGCATCCTAAGCATTGGGTCCACCACCACTTCCTTGGTGACTCTACAGAAATTAGCCGGAAACCCATCGCTGCCCGGGGATTTATGGGGAGCCATCGATTCTATGGCCTTCCTGAGCTCTTTTCATCAATAGGGGCATCAAAAGTGGTCCTGAGTGATTCAGATAATTTGGGAAGGTGAGTTTTAGCTAGGAACTGATCCAGACTGGGTTTATAGAATGGGTCCTGAGATTTGTACAAGGTCTCGTAAAAGCAAATCATGATCTGACTGATTGCTTTGGACAAGCATTCCATATTTCCTGTGCTGTCCTTTAGCTTCACTATGTATCTGTCAGCTTGTTGCTTTCACAGCCTATATGACAGCAGGTTACTAGCCCTCTCTCCCTGATCCCAATATTTTTGTTTTAGTCCGGTGATTTGAAGCTCAGTTTTTCTAGTTGCCAGCTGGTTCAACTGAATCCTGAGGGCTGTTACCTCATATCTGAAGGCTGAGTTCTGGAGTTGGGAGGGCTCCGGTTTGTATACTGCTTCTTTCTGCACCAGTAGGAACTCTAACTGCTGGGCCTCCCTCTCCTGTAGCCTTCTTCTAGGCCCTGCATAAGCAATGATTTTGCCCCTCAAGGATGCCTTAAAGGCTTCCCATATCATGGGCGGAGAGGCACAATGTTCAGGATTGTCCTTAAAATAATTAGGCATTTCTATTTTCAACCAGGCTTGAAATTTGGGGTCATTCAGTAAAAGTGGGTTTAGTCTCCATGTCAGTGACCTTTCTTTCCTCAGGGCCAAGTACACCTGAAATTGAATCGGGGCATGGTCAGAGATGTCTAGGGGGGCAATAGCCACTTCCGCAATGACAGGGTTTAGTTATATGACGTGAACCAGTAGTCCAGCCTACTAGCCATGCTATGAGCTTCAGAGTAACAGGTGAAGTCCTTAGTGGTTGGATGGAAAGTCCGCCAGGTGTCCAGCATTTGGTGCAGTGCCAAGAGGTCTGTCAGGGTCCATTAAGGCCCTAGCATGTGGCACTGGTCTAGCATTAGACCTATCTAGCAGATAGTCCATGACCAGATTGAAATCCTCTCCCCCCCGCCAGTATGATATCGGGAGAGTCTAGAGCCATGTCCAGTATTTGTTGGGACAGGTGGTTGAAAAACTCTGGGGCATCCTTGTTTGGGGCATTTATATATTCCCCAAAAGCAGAGGCCTTCGAGGTGTAGCCATCTTGACTAAAAGCCACCATCCTTCTTTATCTCCCAGCTGCTTCAAGACTTGCCATTTCAGATTCTTATGGCATTCGATAGAACCCCCCTTAGGTTTCCAGTAATATTACGTACTTCCCATCCAACCCAGTCCCTGACCAATTTCTTGGCCTCTACATGCTTAAGTTTAGTTTCTTGTAAGAATGCCACCTGCGTTTTAAGTTTTTTGAGCCTGACTTGGGTTTTCTTCCTCTTAATAGGGTCATTCATTCCTCTGACATTCCAGGATGTGAGAGTTATTGGTAAGGGGGACTCCATATTAGCATTATATAAATACCCATTATCACCACAGTGTGTCTGAGCCTGGTGCTCATCAGTGTTCCTATACTCTGCCAGACCGATCCCCCTCCCCCTTCTGATGTACCCCATCTCTTATGACAGCCTCCATCCCCCTCCAACATATTACATTCTCCATATGTTTTGCTAGTAACAAAGATTTCCTCATTTTTTTGTGTAAGAATTCGTACAACCTGTTCGATTGTGCTCACGGGAAGCCCTGCATATCCCTCAGATACCAGCAACAAATGCAATTGCCCCCTATTAGGAGCTCCTACTTGATGTCAGTCAGCAAGGAGGGCCCTGCACTCTACTGTAGTACAGACCTGTGAAAGCTGAAACACACAGAGAACTTGGTCCCACATAGCAACCTGGTGCAGTTGGTCTGAGGCTACACCAAGGATTAGAGAAGACCTCTCTGGGGCAGGTTTTTGAAACTCTGTCATACCAAGCATAGATACCCAGGACCACTGTAAGGGGCCATATCCTTGGGGAGGAGGGACCAGCCTCTTCTCTCCCATCCTGAAGTTTACCAGTGATGCAAAGAACCTTGATCTGTCTTCCCTGCAGACTTTGGCCCTGGGAAAACCCCTGTATCATCAAGGTCACCTGACAATGCCATGTGACTGAGGGCGAGGTACCAGGCACCAGTCCAGAGGGCGCCCTCTATCCCTTAACGGGGCAATATGACCCTCCCAAAGGGTGATCCATCACACTTGGTCATAACCATTTCAGGTCAGGATGGCCCCCCTCCCCCTCTGAGAAGGTGGGGGGGCGACGGTGTGCACCTGGGGGTTCCCCTTCTCCTTTCTGCCATGAAGGAACAGTGGCCCCAAACCTGGAGCTTTTAATTAAATAACATTAACTATTCAAATAGACTTGTATATGCATACATTTACATTTGCACTTTTCAGAACTGAGACTGATAAGTGGTGTTGGGGGAACCCAGGGTGTAGGGATGTCAAGGTAGTCCTCTCTAATTGGTCCACCTGACTGCAGCAAAATGAGCTGCCAGTCACATTCTAAAGGAGATGAGTACCTGCAATGCAGCAGGATCTATCTACCTTTTCTGAGTGCCACATGCTGGTACAAGGCAACAGCCACTATAAGGCTTGTGCCCAAGAGATTACTGTGACCCACTAATTAGGTTGGATCCTCTCTCCCCCTAACCCTATAGCCTGAGACCAAGGGATCTGGGCTGACAGGAGATATCAACGCCCTTCAGTACACTCATTTCCCCTGGCCCTTGGTTGTAGTTGTCACACGCTTTAACTCTGTTACATTGGGCCTACTGGCAATGCGCTACATCCCCCTCCCTTAGCGCACTATATCCACACAAAAAAAAAGAACCAATGTATTACCCCAACTCCCCCTACTCATATTCAAGCTCCTGCTGACATTCCTGAGTGGCACAGAGCTTTTCCTACCTCTAGGGCAGTAAGGAAAACAGAGTCTCGAGCATCAGTAGCCACCTAGACTGCTTAGAACATGGGGTCCGAGGCTACCAGCAGGGCCAGTAACTGCTCTACCTAATCTTCATCTTTGTCCTGATTGTCTGGTAAACAGTTAGCCTATTCATCCGGTAGTGTGGACCAGACCTCAGGATCCATAGGTGGATTGCCTTCTGATGCAGCTTCTCTGGACGTCATATCAAGCATAGTACGCAACAAGTATCTCGAAGGTTCGTGCTGACTGGATATTTTTATAGGTGTCAGCCCTGGGGAGCAGCTGCTCACATCTGAAGAAATGGCTCTCCGCTGTCGACTCCTGGATCGCTGCTTCCTCGGAGTCGTAGGCACTCCCTGATCCTTCTTCGTTTTCTTTCTTGGTCTGCTTTGGCTCGCATGCTGCCAATTGCCCTCTGCAGGCATGGCCATCCCTTTTGTGGTATGCTCCCTCTTTTCCCACTCCTGTGCTACTTCCATCGGTCTATCTCCTTCACATTGAGGCGTGCAAGGCCACCCACTCTTTGCACCCTGTTGCTCTTGAAGGTCCCGGACAAAATTCTCTGCAGCAGCTGGGGAATCAAAGGACCTGTATTTTCCATTTATCTGCATGCGCAGTGTGGCAGGGTATCTCAAAGATGTGGGAACATTCAGATTGTAGCATTGCTGTTTAATTGAGGCATAGGCTCTGCAGTGATTAAAGACCTCATAGAAAAAATCCTGGAACATCTGGATTCTGTGCCCCTGCCATTGGAAAGCTCCCTGTTCTCTGGTTTTTCTTAAATACCACTCATTTTCAGGATATGTAAGGAATTTGATAAGAATAGGTTGAGGATGCTCTCCTGGTTGCGGCTGGGGGGGGGGCTAAGGACCTATGCTCGATCTCGGTGCCATGTTGTTAGCTTTGGTGATAGCCGGCAAGACGCCTTTCAAAAAGCCCAACATGTCATGCCATCCAGCCCCTCTGGGACACCTACCAACCTCAAATTGTTTCATCGTGCACTGCTTTCCAGATCATCCACCTTGTTAATAAGAAAGTTCAATTTCTGGTGGTGATCGATTAGGGTCTCTTGTTGGCTCTGCACTGCGCCCACTGTGTCCTGTATTTTTTGCTCAGTCGTGGAGACCCAGGTAGCAAGTTTCTCGAGGTCTAAGTTGCATTTTTGTGCAGCTTTCTTTAAATCAGATGTATCAATTAAGATCCTGTCCAATTTGATCATAATTATCTCATATCCCACCATTTACTGGTCTTTTGTAGACCTCGCCGTAGGGGTGGTGAGATCTGTGGGCACAGCAGTCGTATCAGTTCACTTGGAACCCCTTGTCATGGGCATCAGTTATGAGAGGTGACCCATCTGGAGGGCCAATGCACTTCGTGGAGCTGTGGGAGTTTGAGAGTTATGCAGTTCAGTGAGTTGAAGTCCATTACCTTCTGGCTTGTGCTCATTCGGTAGCTGTTGGCTGTCTTAATTAGGCTGTGGTTCCAGAACGGGACAGTATTAATGCGATTGTCAGAAGAAATGTTTGTTATTTTATTTTATTGTTTATTGGTAAATATTCAGAAAGACCTTTGAGTCAGAGACTCATTTACAAAGGTTCCACATCATACATTAAGGTACAGAGCAAACATTTGCTAACAGAGATGACAGTACAGTACAGTACATAATGAAGAATTACATTACATTGCATTACATGGCAGTCAAGGGTAGATAAGGAGGAGGCCAGTCAAACGGCCCCCTCGAGGCCTGTCAAATGGCCCCCTCGATTGCTACCCTAAGAAATTATGCTGCCACCATGCTTGATGACTGGCTCCACCCCTTGCCATGCAAATTTTTAAGAGGTGGTGGAACTGAGTTCCTGTGCGCTCCTGCCCCTGTCCTTATACCTAGGACTCAGAGTGCTTCACAAAGAAAAAAAAAGACATAAACAGCATATCGAGAATGCTGGTTGAGCAACTATGCACAATCAGCCTGTTCCACCACAGAGGGGTTCTGATTACATCAGACTTCAAGAATGAATCTCAAGAGGTCTGATGTAATCAGAAGCCGGAGGTGGCAGCACAAGCTGGTTGGGCATGCAGTTTCCTAACCAGTGTTTTTATCATGTTTTTATTTTTTTTTAAACAAAAGTATTTTCGCAGTGATCCAGGCAGCAGCAAACATGCCCGCAGTTTCTATTCTGAACTTGAAATGATTGCTGTGCGTTTGGCAGCATTGTGAAAAACACCAGCAGCCTTGAGGATTTCTGATCAGCTCTAATCTTATCGTACCACAGAAGGGTAGAACCGCATTTCATGACCTTTGAACTGTGGCATAACAAAGTTTCAGCTGGTATGGAAGAAAAAATTACTCAATGCAGTAATCTTTTTTCTTCCAAGGGGTCATTTAGCATCAGCAATGTTTTTGCACTTAGCTGGCTAGGTGCAACTGCCAAGGAGGTGTGCCTTTAAGAGATATTTAAATGAGCGTAGGGCCAAGACAATCAAAAGACAGGAGGAGGTGTGAGCTGAGTGAGAGATGGTGGATGCTTCAGAATTTTTTCAAGGAAAAACAAGGGCAAATACCCCGAAAAAGAATCAACAGGATTCAAAAAACATGCAAATGTCCACAAAAGTGGAAATAGAAACAACAGCAACACGAGCTAAAAACTCATCAATAAGAAACTCCAAATTTGGGAAAAGGTGACATAAGAGCCCTTCTCCGACACGTGAACCAGGGAGAAATGGTGGGAGTTTACTGATGTTAAAGGACCCCTTGGAAGAAAGAAGATTACTGCGGTGAGTAATTTTTTCTTTTTACCCCAGGAGTCCTTTAGCATCAGTAACTTTATTGCAGACTACCCGGCAGTACCAAGTGGGAGGCGGGCAGAGAACCTACTTAGGAAAGAAGCTCTGCAGAACCACCCTGCCAAATTTGGCATCAGATCTGGTCTGCACATTCAAACTGTAATGTTTTACAAAGGTGTACACAGATTTCCAGGTAGCTGCTTTACAGACATCCAGTAGAGGAATGTCCCCTACTGCTGCAAGTGAGGCTGCAGTGCCCCTGGTGGAATGGGCCCTGAGCCCCACTGGAGGTTGTTAACCAGCTTTCTCATAGCAGAATCTAATACAAGAGACCAACCAATGAAAAATAATTCTCTTGGTAGCTGGTCTTCCTCTGTCTACATCCCCGTAGGTGAGGAACAACTGAGTGGAAAAGCCTCTGAACTGTCTAGTATGCACTAGGTAGTGAAAGATGGCTCTTTTGACATCCAAGCTGTGGAGCTTTTGCTCACCAGGAGTGGATGGCTCAGTAAAGAAGACAAGCAGAGTAATGGACTGGTTCAAGTGAAACTCTGAAACCACCTTTGGCAGATATTTCCTATTTGTCCTGAGCTCAACTTCATCATTGTGAGGGATGATGTAATTCGGCTCAGTGCACAGGGCCTGTAGCTCTGAAATCCTCCTGACAGACATAATGGCTAACAGGAAGATGGTCTTCCAAGTTACAAACTTGATGTGGGCCGTGGACATAGGCTCGAAAGGTGGATTCATGAGCTCATCTATGCAAAGGTTCAGGCTCCAAGGAGGAACAGGTTCCCTGGTTGGAGGCTGGAGGTGTAAGATGCCTTTGAAAAACTGTTTAAAAATGTTGTGGGAAAAAAATGATTTCTTCTTTCCCACCGAAAGGTAGGCTGAAATTGCCATCAGGTATAGTTTGAGTGAAGATGGTTTCAAGCCTGACGCCTGTAAGTGTACCAGGTAGTCTAGCAACTGAGGGTCTGAAGCCGACAGGGGTTCAACCTTTTTGCTCTTGCACCAGAGGGAAAACCTTTTCCATTTGGCTGTTTAAGTCTTCTTAGTGTTCATTTTTTTAGCCATCCTCGGTATCTTAAGGACCTGTTCTGAGTACTGTGAGGATGGGAACTCTAACTCCTCAAGAACCAGGCCTTGAAGTGAAGAGAGTATATGTCTGGGTACTGCACTCCCGTCTGAGGAAGGGTCAGCAGAGAACGAGATGGAGGCAGGCGAATGGGCCTGTTGCAGAACACTGAGAGAAGGAGAGGGTACCAGGCTTTTCTGGGCCAGTCCTGAGCCACTAGGATTATCGATGCAGGCTGCTGTCTGAGTTTCAGCAAAACCCTGAATATCAGGGGAAAGGGAGGAAATGCGTATAGGAACCTCCCTGACCAGTCCAGGATCAGGGCATCCAGAGGAAGTGTTCCTGGAACTGGGGGCCTGCAACAGTACTGAGTAAGCTGAAAATTTAGAGGAGAGGCAAACAGATCCATGTCTGGTGCGCCACACTGCCTGAACACTGTGGCTAGTACTTGCATGTTCAGTGTCCATTCACTCTGACCTTAACTGATGCAGATCCGCCGGAGTACTGAGATTGCCTGGAAGGTGAATAGCTGAGAGGATGACTCCCAGGGAGAATGCTACAGACCAGAGCTTCAGAGCTTCCAAATAGAGTATTCCTGATATGGTACCACCCTGCTTGTTTATGTTGAACATTGCAGTGGTGTTGTCCGTTTGAATTTGACCCGCCTGCCCTTCTATGCTGGGAGCGAAAGCTTTGAGAGTTAGTAAGACTGCTCTGAGTTCCAAAAGATTTATGTGCAACTGTGACTTTTTGGGAGTCCAGTTGCCACTTGCTGAAGCACTGTCTAAATGAGCTACCCAACCCAAAAGGGAGGCATCTGTGGTGATCCCCTTTGTGGAAAGAGGAGCTTGAAAGAGAACCCCTGCCTGCAAATTTGCAGGGTTCTTCCACCACAGCAAGTTTTGGAGGAACTGCTCCAACACAGGTATCGACTTTGAAAATTTGTTACTTCTCTGAGACCAGCAAGCTCTGAGGTAGGCTTGCAGGAGTCTCATCCTGTACCTGACTCCTGGGACTACTGCAGTCATAGAGGCCATATGTTCCAGAAGTTTGAGGAAATGTCTGGCTGGTCTTGACTGTCCCTGGGAGAAAGAATCTGCCACTGAAAGGAAACTCTGAATTCTTTCCTGCTGGAGTAAAGCATATCCCTTCTGAGTGTCCAGCTGGGCCCCTATGAAGGTGAACAGCTGGATGGGTTCTGGGTGAGATTTCTTTAGATTTACCAGGAAACCCAGAGACTCCAGAGTGTGTTCTGTAAGGGAAAGGGATTCCTTGGCCTGGCAAGGAAACTTTGCTACTATGAGCCAGTCATCTAGATAGTGGTGGAGAGCAACACCCAGTCTCCTGAGATGTGCTGCTACCACTGGAGACACTTGGTAAAGACTCTTGGGGCCGAGGACAGACCGAAGGGCATTGTAGTGAACTGATACTGACCCGAAGGGAGTTTGAACCTGAGAAACTTCCTGTGAGATCTCCTTATGGGTATGTGGAAGTAGGCATCCTTTAAGTCGAGGGAGGCTAGACAGTCTCCCTGTTATAAGGACTGTATGACCAGTGACAGAGTGGCCATTCTGAATTTGGTTTTAATCAGATGTTTGTTTAAATATCTGAGATCTAAGATAGGTCGCCACTCACCAGTTTTCTTTTGAGTCAGAAAATACCTGGAGAGGCTCTTGCAATTCTCGTGGTTGAGGACCCTCTCTACTGCTTGTAAAGCCAGAAGGTTTTGTACCTCCATTTCCAGCAGTGGTATCTGTGTTGGGGACAGAGGTCTTGACATCTGGGTATGCTTGAGGTCTGGCAGCTTCTTGAACTGTAATGACAGACCCTTCTCCACTATCACCAGCACCCACTTGTTCGACGTGGTGAGGGATCAGTGCTGAAGACAGTGAGAGAGTCTGCCTCCAACCAGAAATGGGGAGACGACCTGGACACTCACATCATGACTTAGACTGAGAGGCAGATGGCTGGGTAGGGATGGCTCTTACTTGGCCCCTTCTACCCCTGCCTCTGAAAGACCCCCTGTACTGGCTAAAGTCAGATTGGGGATAGAGATTGTAAGGCCTGGGAACAAAACTTCTGCCCCTACCACCCCTGGAACGGGATCTCTGAGGGGTGGTGGGTTTAGTCTTGGATGAGTGACTCTGCCAGGAGGCCTTGTACTCATCGACTTTTTTCATGTAGTCAGTGATTCTGTAATCAAACAACATATTTTGATCACAGGGAAAATCCATGGCCTTGTTCTGAGTGTCTGTGGTCAGACTGGTTGTTCTAAGCCAGGTGAAGTGTCTCAGAGAGATGGCATGGGTCATCGCCCTAAAGGCTGCATCACTGTTGTCATCTGCCATGTGGAATTGGTACATAGCAGCTTCCAGGGCAGTTTTTGACATCTCCACCAGCTCCTGCACCATAGAATCTGATCCGTTGCAGGTGATAGCCTGGACAGATTTCCAAAGGGCTTTCAGATATTTGGCTGTGAATGCCATGTAAGAAGAAAGCCTGAGAAGCAGGGAAGCTGTGGCATACATTTTCTTAGCTATAAAGTAAATTTTCTTGGAATCCTTGTTAGGGGGAGAGGGCAACAAGGAGACTCCAGCTTTCTCACAAGCTGCCTGCTGCACTATACTTTTGTGGCTAGGGTGTGCAGACAGGAACTTGGTACCATTTTTAGACAATTTATATTTTCTCTCGAGCCGCTTGTCAACCCCCAATACTGAAGTGAGGTGTTGAAGCACCTTCATGGTATTTTTTGTAAATGCATTATAGAGAGGGATGACCAGGGTCTTTGAGGATGAAAGGCCATTCATCTCCCTATAATCTTCATCTTCATTGACATCCAGGTTGGGCTCCTGCATAGGGAGGTCCAGGGTATCCAGCATATTTTGTATAAATGTAAACATTGAGGAAATACCCTTGTGGTCACCAAGGATCCCCAAGGTGAGGGTCCGGGGACTCCTGGGTCTCAAGGCCCTCAAAATCCATGTCAGGGGCATCATAAAATTCATCATCATCTGCATCACCCTCACAGTCTACAGAAGACAGAACTGTGGAGGAGTGCTTGCCAGCCCCAGTAAATCGAGGACCCATCTTTTGAAGGGTCTGAAGCAGTTGCCATGCCTTTTCCATATCTTGCACTGATGGAAGAACCTGTACAGTTTGCAAGCGTTTTGTTTTTTTCTGTGTGCTTTAAGCTGCCTGTTGTCTCACTATTGGCTTTCCCAATAGCAATGGGAGCATATCTGTCTTGACATAGTTTCTTTATTGCCACTTCATCAGACGCTTGATCAAGCTTCCTTTTTTCATCACTTTTATTATTTTTCAATTTGTGAGGAACTTCATCTTTGGAAGCTTTATTTTTTGGCTGGCATCCGGAGGGTTCTTCAGCACCTCTGCTTTTGGTATTAATACTTTTGAACGGCCTCTCATCGGAAGCCTTTGATTTATCCTCAGTCATAATAATCAAAGGTTTGTCTGCTATGTTTGCCAATTTAAGCAAAGCAAACCAGTTCTGGACCTACGAACTGAGTGTGGGTTTCTGTGAAAATGCCACCGGTCAGTCCTGCCCCATTTAATAAACTTTGTCCATTACTAGTGCCTTTTTTTTATTGTAAAACTGCGATCTATACAGTGCCAATCTTAATAGAAACCCAGTAATACACAACTGAGCACAGGTGGCTGCTGGACCCGTATGGACAGTCCTGACACAGATAATACCAAGGTCCAGTAATATAATAAAAAAGGTTTCCTCATAATTGCCAATCTAGAGAGAAAACCCCCAGGCACTGTTTAAATTTGAAATCCACAGCAGGTGTCTCACTGTAAACCCTGTGAGGTCTGAGGTAAAAAAACAAGGCAACTGTCCCTAATTTGACGGTTCCCACAAGAATTTGCCCAAAAATGAAGGAAACTGTCAAAAAATAAGCACCCATGATAAAATTAGGCTTTAAACTAAATAGTCGCAGTAAAAATGAAGTCAAAATAGCGCAGTTGCACTAAAATAAATAATTTGCGTGGCACTAATGAAAACGTAAAACTTTTACTCAGCACACTAAAGGAAATAATTTATGAGAAAACATTACCCAGATGAGCACTAGGAGGCTGTCAACAAGGAAAGTTGGGAGACATCTCGGAGGCAATATTGCTCAGTCCAGCAGAGAAAAAATTCTGCAGCATCCAACAGCTCTCACTCAGCTCACACACCCTCCTGTCTTTTGATTGGCTTGGCCCTATGCTCATTTAAATATCTCTTAAAGGCACACTTCCGGGGCAGCTGTACACAGCCAGCTAAGTGCAAAAAAGTTACTGATGCTAAAGGACTCCTGGGGTAAGAAATGCAGAACAAATCCTCACTATACACTATAAAACAATGCATACATGCTATTTAAACCGTATAAGCATGTAAAACAAAAATGCTGAGATACAAAAATTAATCAGTCAGGTGGTACCAGAAGCAGATATAAATAGGTGGCATTTGAGTCCCTTTTTGAACTCCACTGAGGGGGAAACTCTGTAGATAGAAAAGCAAGGAGTTTAAAATAAGTGGGTTCCCCATCAAGAATGCCCTGTCTCCCGACACCTCACAGGTCACAGTCTCGGAGGAGAAGAAAAACCTGGGGATAGGAATTACAAGTGACTGGAAACTGTCAAAACAGTGCAAAAAGGCAGAGGGGAAGGTGATTAGAATGCTGGATTGCATACCAAGGGGGTTCTCCAGCAGAAGAAAAGAGGTAATTATGCCTCTGTACAGGCCCAAAGTGCACTCACATCTGGAGTACTGTGTACAGTGCTGGAGCCCCTACCTTAAGAAAGACATAAACCAGAGAGAGGCAGTACAAAAGAGAGCTACTAAGATTTATTTATTGATAATTGGGTAAATTGCACTGAGATATAGGTCCCTGTTTCAGCCATGAACCATGGGAGAAAACAGGGACAGAGAGTACAGTGGAATACATTTCTGTACACTTCAATGTATCAAACATAGCAACATTTTGTACAATAAATGAATACAGTACATTTCAATGCACTTATAATACATCCAATTTAGTGACTTCTATATAAGTTCAGCAAGACAGAGATCCAGATTGTTAGAAAGGCAACAGGAAAATTCAATAGACAGTCTGCACATTCCATGGATGGCAACTATGTAAAACAGTTGCATGACAAGTTGGTCATAAGACAAGTCATAACATACTGTAGGTTTTGAACTGAGCAAATTTTGATGTTGTGCACCACAGGGTGATTTATTCCATAACCATGGGCCCTGGTACGAGAAGGTGCATTCTTCAATTTTTGTCCTAGTCCTGGGGATGTCAAAAACCTTGGTGGCGGTGGAGCAGAGGTTGTACTGTTGTTTTTGCAACACAAGGAAGCTGTGGGTGCCTGACTGGTTCTTTATTTTTCACTATGCTGAATAGCTGTACCATAGGCATGTCCACCTTTCCAAGGGTGGTAGGATGGCCTGTTGAGCATACAGCTGGCAGTGGTGGGTAAAACTAGGTGCATTCAGCACAAAACTGCAGACACTGTTGTATGCAGTGCTTAATTTGTCTTGCTCTTGGTTGAAGAGACCCCTGTAGACAATGGTATGACATTTGAGTCCTACCAGGTCCCTATGCTGTACACCCTACAGCGTACGACAAAACCGCGCAACAGAAACAGCGTGGTAGGGAAGAATGAGAGGGTGCAAAACTGCAAAAGGAAGTATGCACAGTAGTGTACCCTCTCACTCTTCCCAGCACAGGATAAGAATCCTGCTGGGACAGGGCTCTGCCGAGCAGCTGCTATGGCTCGATGGGATGAGCCACTGGCAGCAAGGGAGACAAGCAGTGTGTTTGGGACTGGGTTTTGATTCCTGGTCCCAGACGCATGGAATTTTTCCTTTTTTCACACTTTGTGCAATATTAAGTTTTAACCCCCCCCCCTCGGAGTTAGTTATATTAGTTGGGTGTGGTATGGGGGTTGCGGGGGCAGAGCATCCTACAAAAAAAAGACATATGCTGCTGGCAATATATTGCACTTCATTGGCAGTGCGGTATATTGCTGTGATGTAATGTCTTGAGACATTATGTCCCTGTGCCCATTTGAGTATCGGGACCAGGGTGTGAGTCCAGTTGCTTTTCTAGCCTCACTAGTTAGGCAGCTTTTTACCCTGTAGAGGCCCCCTCCCCCGAGTCTTTTTCTTTACAGCTTTGGTAGTTTTTGTTATGTGCTCTTCAAAAGTCAGATACGGGTCAAATAAGAGGCCTAGGTATTTATAAACATCTGCATTTTTTAGGACGATCCCAACTAGACAGTGGATGCTCATAACATCACTCAGTTGGTCTAGCTTGTACCTTCTGCTGAATAGCAGCCCTTGAGGTTTTTTGTCGGAAGTTCATTCTAAGCATCCACTTTTGCAGTATATCAAAACTTTTTCAATTTGAAAGTGACGTCCTGGATGTTTGGGCCACTAGCATAGATGCCTGTGTCATCGGCACTGAGTTGGATGGAGACCTCACTAGATGTCAATCAGAAGATGATTCAGTGGCAGCAGGATATCCTGTATGAATGTACTCACTGGAGGAGAGAAGAGAGTGAGGGGACATGATCAAGACGGTCAAATATCTGAAAGGCATTAACAAGGTTGATGTAGGGAACCTTTTTACAAAAGAATGAAAAGAAACACCAGAGGGCACAACTACAAATTGGGAGGGGGGTTACAGGAAGGAAGCCAGAAGGTCCCAGAAGAGTGGTGGCAGGATGGAATGCACTGCCAGAGGTTTTAATAAATCATAGTACAGTTGAAGGGTTTAAAAGAGGATGGGACAGATTCAAGGGGAAGGTTTGGGTGATGGGGGAGCAGAGTAACATGTAGCATATATGCACGAGCTCTGCATTGAGCAGACTCAATTGACCTTTGGGTCTTCTTTTGCTGGCCTTTCGTCAGTTCATAGTCTGTGACAGTGAGCAAGTCACGTGCTCACGGGTCAGACCTGAAAATGGGCTTCGGCTGAGTGTGCCAACTGCAGCTGATGGAGTGACTTACAGCTGTGTTACAGCTACAACTTGTGGCGAGCGTGGGAAGAATATAGGCTTAATATGTCAGATGGATGAATGGGCATTAGCAGTTTGATCTACTCAAAGAGAGAGAGGAACCTCCTCATATTTTTGTCCTTTGTCTTGATCTTATCACCCACTTTAAGAAAGGATTGTAGGATCTGAAACGCATCAGATGATATCCAGTATCTGTCCTTGTGTATTTCTGCACTGAATAAAGATGGCACAAATAATACTGTTATTTGCCTAGTTTAAGGCATTGTTTTTAATATGGGTGGTGACTGCCCAATTTCTCTGTTTTTTGTTTTATCTTATTACCCCCCCTCCATGTAAGGGTTATAATTTTCTCTTATAATAGTTGTTCATCAGCTTGAGAGGGGTAGGGGCTTGCTGCATGATAAGGAAGATGCCTTGTGCATCCCTTCTACATGTCAAGAAGCCCTCTGCAGCACTCCCCAAAGCGTTCCCCTCAATCTACTAACTGGGAAGGACAATGGCCAACACAAGTTCTGCCCTAGTATTTAGTTTTCTACTTTGTCTAATTTGTGTTCACAGGGCTCACTATTGCACTGTGTGACTACATGAATTGTGAAGCAAAGTGTAGCATAAGTGTAACCAGAGTTCAAAAACACTGAGTTTAGCTAAACAACATATTTACACAAAAAAACTGTTGCATGTTTTGTGTATGTATGCAGTGGGAGTGTGTTTTTCATCCAATATATTTAAAAAAAAAAGCAAAACTGTGCATTTAAAAGTGAAACTGCAAGACACAAATGTGCTGCTCTGGCAGCATTCCAAAATCATCACTGGCAGCAAGTGCCAAGCTCTGCAGTCCAAATGAGAATAAACATGGAATCGGGAGAATAATCTGTTTATTCTTACTTTAGCGGTTAAAGATCTGTGAATAACTTTTTTATTTCTCTTCTATAAATCACATCCCCACTGCATACACATGTCTAAGTGAAAATAAATATTTATCCCAAAATTGCATTATTCATGTATCCAAGTTTATCGCTTGTGTGATACGCATAAGGATTTTCATTAATCTAGTCTGTCCTGAACGTTTATTGACTTGGTAAACTATGATAAAGGTGGCAGTCCCCAACAGCTTTTAAAAATCACCTGCCCATAAAGCAAATGTCATAGTGTTATTAGCACAGGGTTTTTTGTTTCTTTTTCATGTGCCACTGGCACCCTCCTCATCCCATCCCAGCCGTCTCTTCTCTTGTTCCCTTGTGGCTTGCCCTCCATAGTGGGTACTTCAGATAGAGGCATCCCCTTGTTCCCTGATCATCTGGTAAGGAGGTGGATTGACCAGTTAGGAGAATAAGAATTCTAGTCCATACCTTCATCCTAACACCAGGCAGTATTTATCATATTCTGTGCCATTTTGTCAGGAAACATCTACATCTGTCTTTTTTTTACCCACCCACCACGCACTGGCACCATGTGCACACCCTAAATCTGCAGAGTCCTTTTGGAGGAGCTGACCTGATGCAAGCATCTGGGATACTTTCTTCACCTGTCACAGGGGTTGCTTCAGGAGTAAACAAAGTATAACCCTTCCTCCACCAGGAAGCAGTTCCACCAGCAGCTCTCTGTGCCATGGACAGCCTTATCTCAAGATCCCTGGGCTCGCTTTTGAATCAAGGTCTTCCCCATAGAAGCAGGTAGAGCTATTTCTGGGTTACTGGCAGCCTCAGGTTTCTGATTACCAACAGCACAGAACCACCTTGATCTACATATGCCTATTGTAATGGGCCTGGCAGGGGAGCAGGGACTATTAAAAACTTTCAAAATCAACTATCACCACAGGAATAAAAACAAAAAGAACAAGCATTTGTCAATGCCAAATGTTTGCTTGCTGGCATTGGCATTGGTAGTGTAAGAGTTAGAGAGATGCATAATAGGAATGGTAGTGAAGTATTGAACTGAAGCCAACCCCACCACCACCCTGCAGAGACTGACGGGCATTGGGGTGTGCCTTTGGGTTGTCAGGCATAACGGCCACATCCTACCCTGCAGACAACGACAAGTGTCATGGTGTGCCTTGGGGTCTTCGGTCCTTATGCTCACCCCATTCCATCAGGAAATATGGTGAGATGGGTGCAGTATAGGAGAATGGGGTGAACTTTAGGGCTGAAGAGTCCAAGGCACACCTTGATGCCTGTCACTGGCTGCAGGTTGGGGGTGGGGTGGAATGGTATGAGCATTACAGGCACAAATCCCAAGTCACACCCCGATGCCTGTCAGTCTCTACAGGGTGGGGCATTATTTATTTATTTATTTAGCTTTTGTTAACCAGGTAAGTACACTAGACAAAACGTTGCCTATTTTCAGGTACGACCCAGGAAAGTACAGGAAATTTACATACAAAACACATTTTGGACAACATGGTACATAACAGTGGGAAGATTACAAGTCATAGGACAACATGGTACAAGTTAGGAAATACTCAAATGTCACACACAGAACATCTTAATTTAAAAAACACAAATACAGGTCATAAGGCAACTTTTAGTTAGAGTAAGTACAACAGAGTGAAATGGCGTGTGCCAGATTGGTGCAGTACAAGGCAAGGATTAGTGGCAGCAACATAAGGGCCAACAGTTGTATGTAAGAGCTGAGTCCAGACAATTTATCACAGGTTTATTTTGCACCCACAGGCTGATGCGACTTTGAGATGGTTCCATAGGGAGGAACGTAAGCAGCCCTGGGAAGGGGCAATACGGATCTGGTCGGGGAAGGTGTTCCATAACTTGGGGGCACACACTGCAAAATCTCTTCCACCCATTTGAGTCCTAGTCACAGGTACCTTGAGTGTAGCTGACCCCTGAGACCTAAGGTGGTAAGAAGAGGGAACAGTTTGGACAAGCAGGTTTGCCACCACTGTGGGGGTGCCAGTGCTAAGGACCTTCCCTGTGAAGCAATCAAGGACAAAGTCAATGTGCTTCGAGGGAGAGAGACAGTTTAGTTTGTTATAGAGATCACAGTGGTCAGTGAGCCGAGGGGCCACTAAGGCGAAGCGACAGACATTATTGTAGGCAGTCGATCACCTAGAGAGATGGACCATAGTGGTGCTGGCAAACAGCAGGAGCCCGTAGCATAGCGAGGGAAGAAGCATAGCTCTGGCAAGTGCAATACGTGCAGCCGGAGTGAGGTTATTTTTTGCTCTATAGGCCATACCCAGTTTACAGTTGACAGTTTTGCATGTGATCTTGATATGGCGGCCAAGGTCAAGATGTCTGGAAACCCTAACACCCCAGACCTTCATTGGTATTTCCACTCCAATTTTTCAACATGGGTTTTTTGTGACCCCCACCTTATGAACAGTGGCAATATCAGTTTGTGAGCCGAAAGCTGATTTTGCACAGCGACTACGGCATTTAGCACCACAGGTGCAAAAACACATTTCAAACAGGATGTGAACAATGACAGCTGTACTGTTCATGAGGAGGTGTAAAAAATGGCAATGTTGAAAATCTGGAGTGAAAATATAAAAAAACAGGTGAAGTCACGAGTGTGCATAGAAACTGCAAAACGCACACCTGTAATGTAATTAGTTTGGGATTGTTTACAGCAGATTGTCAACACAGGCATTTTGGGACCTCTGCTGTGAATACTGTGATTTTCGTAATCTGTCCCGAACACTGATTTCCCACAGCAACCATGCATTTCTGCGTAAGAAGTTCAAAAACACATTTCAGCCAGGGTGTAAAAAATGACAGCTGTACTGTTCATAAGGAGGTGTGGAAAAATGCCACTGTAGAAAATCTGGACTGAAAATATTACAAATTCGTGAACTTATGAGGATGCGTGGAAACTGCGCAATGCACGCTTGTAACACAGTCATTTTATGGACTTTTGTCACCAAATTTTCAACATAGCCATTTTAAGACCTCTGCTCATGAACAGTGTCATTGTGATTTTCTTAATCTGTCCCAAACATTGATTTCGCACACCAACCACGCCACTGTATGCTACATGCACGAAAACACATTTTGGGTGAGATGTGAAAAATGACAGCTGTACTTCTCATAAGGAGATGTGTTAAAATGGCAATGTTGAAAATGTGGAGTGAAAATATTAAAAATTCACGAAGTTACAAGCGTGCGTAAGAACTGCGCAATGCACACTCGTAAAACAGTCATTTTTGGGAATTTTTTCACCACATTTTCAACATAGGATTTTGGAGGGCCTACCTCATCAACTGTGACACTATCATTTAGTTACTCAGTCCCAAAAGGTGGTTCCACACAGTGACAGCGAAATCACCTTTCGAGACCGAATAACAAAACGACAGTGACTGAGTTCATGAGGTGGGGACCCAAAAACCCCATGTTGAAAATTTGGTGAAAAAATTCCCCAAAATGGCTGAGATATGCACCAAAGTTGAAAAAAAAATATTTATGCCATTATACAGCTTACCGATATTTCTTCAGTTCATGGTCGGCTTTGAAGAGTGCAGACATGTTCCCGGTCCACTGAAGATAGTCGTGCTGGGCTCCGGAGGTAAGTATGGGGTGAGGGGTGTGTGGGAAGGTGGGTGCACAGAGGGTGGGTGCGGGTTGGGGGAGGGGACAAGACAGTCAACGAAGGACCTTTTTTTTTTTTTACAGGCAAAGGCAGTAAGGACAGGAATGGGGCTAAAAGGGGTAGGGCCATCAAAAAGTAGAGGGTGTTGAGTACCAATGCCCATAGTCTGTGTAACAAGCTCCCTGAACTAGTGGCCTTGATGGAAGAGGGTTGCCTGGATATTGTGGCAGTCACAGAAACATGGTACACAGAGAAGCATGACGTGGATGTCAACATACCAGGATACACAATCTACAGGAGGGACAGGGAGGGTAAAAGAGGAGGAGGAGTAGCTCTTTATGTAAAGGAAGGGATCAAAGCAACAGAACTAAAGAGTAAACAGGGAGCAGATGAGACACTCTGGGTCACCCTGGAGACAGGAAATGGCACCACAATCCTTATGGGGGTTGTATACAGACCCCCATCTCAGGGGAAGGGAATGGACAAGGAAATGATAGAAGGCTTCCTTAGAATGGCAGAAAAAGGGGAGCTATTGTTGATGGGGGACCTGAATATGCCAGATGTTAACTGGAGCACCTTTGCTGCAGGCACATCCAAGAGCAGGGTCATTCTTGATGCCCTACAGGGGGCATGCCTCAGACAGCTAGTATTGGAACCCACTCAGGAGGGAACAATCTTAGACCTGGTACTCTCAAATGGCGATGGAGAAAGAATCTCAGATTTAGAAGTGGGTAGCCATCTGGGAACAAGCGACCACCAAATAGTGTGGTTCACGATAAACACAGCCATACAATCAAGCCATACAAAAGCAAGAGTATTGGACTTTAGGAGGGATGACTTTGGGAAAATGAGAGAGTGCCTCAGAAAAGCACTAGCAAACAGGCAAGAAGGAGGGGTGGAGGAACAATGGGAAGTAATCAAAACAGCCATCACAGAGGCAACAAGCCTTTGCATAAAGCAAATCAACAAAACACAACGAAGGAAAATACCGCTATGGTTCTCAAAAGAGGTGGCAGGAAAGGTTAAGGAGAAAATGATAGCACTCAGGAAATATAAGGAAACACAGAAGGAGAAGGACAGAGAACTTTATCAGTTAAAGCAGAAAGAGGCTGGGAAGGCAGTCAGAATAGCAAAGGCCCAAACCGAGGAAAGGATAGCCAACTCTGTTAAGAAGGGGGATAAGACCTTTTATAGGTACATTAGGGAGTGAAGAAAGACCAAAGGAGGGATACTGTGGCTTAATAAAGGGGAGGGAATGTGGGTAGAGGGTGACAATGAAAAAGCAAGGATACTGAACGAATATTTCTGCTCAGTATTCACAAAGGAAGAGGAGGGGGAGGTACCTAAACCAAACAAGAGAAACACTCTGAAGATGGGGGTCGATACCAGTCCATTTACAGAAGAAAGGGTTCTGAAAGAACTAATAAAATTGAAGGTGGACAAAGCAATGGGGCCTGATGGGATTCACCCAAGAATTCTAAAAGAACTAAGGGTAGAACCTAATGACACGCTGACTACTCTCTTTAACAAATCATGGGAGGATGGGGTGGTGCCTGAGGACTGGAGGAGGGTGGATGTGATTCCTCTTCACAAAAGTGGAGCAGGACAGAGGCAGGAAACTACAGACCAGTTAGTTTGACCTCAGTGGTAGGTAAAATGATGGAATCATTTCTGAAGGAAAGAATTGTGTGAGTACCTAGCGGCCAGTGGGGCCTGGGACCCAAGGCAGCATGGATTCACGATGGGAAGGTCGTGTCAGACGAATCTAATAGATTTCTCTGACTGGGTGACCAAAGTAGTTGACCAGGGAGAGGCTGTGGACATGGCTTACCTAGATTTTAGCAAGGCATTTGATACAGTCCCACACAAAAGATTAATACACAAGTTAGCCAGCCTTGGAGTGGGTCCCAAGGTGGTAGCCGGATAAAAAATTGGCTAGACAACAGGACGCAAAGGGTAGTAGTAAATGGAGTCCACAGTGAAGAAAGGAGGGTTACTAGCTGGGAACCACAGGGTTCAGTACTGGAACCGCTCCTTTTTAATGTCTTTATAAGTGACATTGCAGAGGAACTGGAAGGAAAAGTATGTCTCTTTGCAGATGACACAAAGATCTGCAACAGGGCTGATACACCAGATGGAGTGGAAAGGATGAAAAGGGACTTGGCAAAGTTGGAGGAATGGTCAAATGTATGGCAGCTCAGATTCAGTGCAAAGAAGTGCAAGTTAATGCACCTGGGAAACAAAAACCCAGGGCAAGAGTACACAATGGGGGGTGAGATACTGACAACAGTAAAAATGGAAAGGGACCTGGGGGTAATTATATCAGATGACCTAAAGGTGGGCAAGCAATGTGAGAAGGCAGTAAGGAAGGCTGGGGGGATACTGGGATGCATAGGGAGAGGCATCAATAGTAGAAAACAGGAAGTTGTTATCAATCTGTACAGACAGTTGGTGAGACCCCATCTGGAGTACTGTGTGCAGTTCTGGAGACCCCATCTCTGCAAAGACATAGACAGAGTGGAGGCTGTCCAGAGGAGGGCACAAATGGTGCAGGGTCTGCACCAGAAGACATCTGAAGAAAGACTAAAGGAGCTTAATATGATACCCTTGAGGAAAGGAGGAGAGAGGACATGATAGAAACTTTCAAGTACCTCAAGGGAATCAACAAAGTCCAAGAGGGTGGCATCTTTCAGAAAAGATGTGCAAGAACAAGGGGCACAATTTGAAGATAGAGGGGCGGCTCAGAGGTAATGTGAGAAGTATTTTTTCACAGAGATGGTTGTGGATGCATGGAACAGCCTCCTGAGGAGGTCGTGGAGTCAAGAATAGTGGGGGAATTCAAGATTGCATGGGACAGACATAAGGCAGTCCTAGTGGGGGGTAGGAGGAAGTAAACTGTTGGTTAATTAGGATCTGCAGCTTATCTGTTAAGTAGGAAAATGGGCAGACTAGGTGGGCCAAGTGGTCCTTATCTGCCGTCAAATTCTATGTTTCTATGTTTTTTTTATTTTAGAAGATGATGCGGGACTTTTGCCTCACTGGGGTGGGCTCCCAGCATGGCAGCTGTAAGTTTATTTTTTTGGGCAGATAGTGGAGCCGATGGGGAATTGGGCACCCCCATCGGTCATACGGACATTTGCCCTGGGGTGGGCTCCCAGCATGGCAACTGGAAGTAGTTTTTTTTTTGCTGGGGAGGTACAGTGGAGCCCGACGAGAGTTGGGTACCCTCGTCACCATACAGACTTTGCCATGCTGGGGTGGGCTCCAGCATGGCACCCAATCTGTTTTGGGGCAGACGGAGCCAACAGAGATTGACACCCCATCAGCCATACCCAGTGCGCGGGTGGAGAGTGCATGAGCACACTGGGGTGGGCTCCTAGTGTGCTACATAGGTGTTTGGGGTGGTGGGGGGAAGAACTGTCTATGACAGTTCAGATGCAGTGTGATGTGTAGGTAATTTGCATACACGTTGCCACCACTGATTGCAGTGGTCTTTCGCTTTCAACTGTACGCCACTGCATCTGAACTGCTGTCATAGGCAGCTCTGACATTTATTGATGTGCTGAGACAGCCCTACAAAAGGGAGCAGGGCATTGGAAGCTGAGTGGCACACCTATGAAAATTCGGATGGTGGCACTATGTTTCTTGCACATGCGTGCAAGCAAACATAAAAATGGATATATTAATGTTTTCATTTCTTCTAACTACAACTGGGTTATTTTTTTATTTTTTTCTAGCATTGCTTCTTTAAGCAGAGAGAGAGAGAGAAAGAGAGAGAAGAGAGAGTAAGAGGGAGAAACAAAGAAAGAAATAGCGAGAGGGGGAGAGATACTGAGGTAGAGAGACAGGAGAGACAAATAGAAGAAAGAGGAAGAGGAGAAAGACAACTGAGATGAGAAAATTAAACAAAGACAGCTTGAAGAACTTGGTCAGGGTCACGTCCTGCAAGTGACCTAGCTGGGCATGGGATCAGAGCAGTGCAGGAGGAGTTTGTGGAGTTGGGGAGAGGCCATAGACAAGTAGCACACATGGTAACCTTCTCAGAGGTGCTGCCTGTCTATGGCATGGGTGAGGCTAGGATACTCTGCGCCATGTGATTCAATGAATGGTTGAAAAACTGGTCAAAGCACAGGGTTTGGGCTTCATTGGGGACTGGGGTTCCACCTGGAGGGATACAGGCCTATACTGGCATGATAGTCTGCATCTGTCCGGAAGGGGAACCCTGCTCCTAGGTGATAGATTTAAATGCTTCATTGAAGAAGCAGGGAATTCCCAGCCTCCCCCCACAAGGCAGAGTAGTTAGTGAGGCAAACACCAAGGTAGAGATGTCGCTAGGGAGCAGGACACGGATAAATGGAGAAAAAGGCAAAGGCAGTTAGGGTAGGGATGGGGCTAAAAGGGGTAAGGCCATCAAAAAATGGAGGACGATGAGTACCAATGCCTGTAGTCTGGGTAACAAGCTTTCTGAACTAGTGGCCTTGATGGAAGAGGGACACCTCGATATCATGACATTCATAGAATCATGGTGCATGGAGAATCATGACTGGGATGTCAACATATCAGGGTACGCAATCTACAGGAATGACAGGGAGGATAAAAGAGATGGAGGAGGAGTAGCTCTCTACATAAGGGAAGGGATCAAAGCAATGGAGCTAAAGGGTAAATGAGGAGGAGAGGAGGCACTGTGGGTCACCTTGGAGACAGGAAATGGCACCACAATCCGCACCGGGGTTGTAAACAGACCTCCGTCTCAGGGGAGGAAATGGACAGGGAAATGATAGAAGGCATCCTTGAATTGGCAGAAAAAGGGGCGATATTGTTGATGAGGAACCTGAATATGCCAGATGTTAACTGGAGCACATTTGCTGCAGCCACATCCAAGAGCAGGGTCATTCTCAATGCCCTGCAGAGGGCATGCCTTAGACAGTTAGTGTTGGAACCCACTCAGGAGGGAGCAATCTTAGACCTGGTACTCTCAAATGGGGATGGAGAGAGGATCACAGATTTAGAAGTGAGTAGCCATCTGGGAACAAGTGACCACCAAACAGTGTGGTTTACAATAAGCACAGATGTAGAGTCAAGCCATACAAAAGTGAAGGTACTGGACTTTAGGAGGGCTGACTTTGGCAAAATGGGTGAGTGCCTAAGGAATGCAGTAGCAAATTTGCAGGAAAGAGGGGTGAAAGAACAATGGGGAAAAATCAAAACTGTCATCACATAGGCAATAAGCCTTTGTGTGACACAAATAAAACAAAATGAAGGAAAAAAACACTATGGTTCTCAAAAGAGGTGGCAGAGAAGGTTAGGGAGAAAAAGACATCATTCAGGAAGAATAAGGAATCATAGAAGGAGCAGGACAGAGAACTGCATCAGTTAAAGTAGAAAGAAGTGGGGAAGGTAGTCAGAATAGTGAAGGTCCAAGCTGAGGAAAAGACAGCCAACTCAGTTAAGAAGGGGGATAAAATCTTTTATAGGTACATCAGGGAGTGAAGGATAACCAAGGGAGGGATAGTGAGGCTTAATAAAGGGGAGGGTGACAGAGAAAAGGCAGAGATACTGAATGAATACTTTTGCTCAGTATTCACAAAAGAAGAAGAGGGGGAGGTGCCTTTTTTTAATTTAATAAACTTTATTAAAGGTTTCCAGAAATGACAATAATAACACAGATAACATACAATCAACAGACAATAGAACAACAAATAACAACATATCAACACAAACTCCCAAACCCTCCCCCCTCCTGTACCTCAATCCTTGAAGTGGAGATGATACCCATAAACTAAAAGCCCAGATAGCACGATAAATACTATAAAGGGACCTAGTAGAACCAGATGAACAAATTCAAATAAGAAAACAAAGAACATAAGAGGGTAACATTCCAAACCACATGGTACATGGTAAGGGAAATACCAGAGGTATGGTGCAGCCCAAACCCAAGTAATTTCAAAGAGCAAAGGGGACCTAGGTTCTATTCTTACCCAATGTCAATCAACTATCCATGTATAGTCTTACATAGTGTATACAGTGTACAACCTTCCCCACTTTTTGTAGAAACTAGGCATTCTATGGCATATACTAGCAGTCATTTTCTCAATACGAAGGTTATGGAGTAGCTCTTGCAGCCATTTGCAGTATGAAATACATGGCTGGTCCTTACAGTGCCATAAGACTATCCTCTTTACCGACAGAGAAATTAAAGCCATGTAGTATTTCCTCTCTGTGACCAAAATAGTGGAGAAGTCACCAGCAAGACAATTCTCAGGAGTGAAATACTCATCCAAGCCAAGCAGGGGAGCCACATGTGACTTAATATACTCTCACAATGGGGCCACTTTAGGGCAGTCCCAAAATATATGTAGCAACGAGCCTTCTGCCTGCCCGCTGCTAGTACAGGAAGAAGAGTCCAGTTTTCCCATTGCAACTAATTTGACAGAGGTGAAATAAATGTTATGGAGGACATTAAATTGCATCAGATGTAGTCAGTCATGGCAGAATAATGGTACAGCCTTCTTCAGATACGGTCCCATTTAAAACTGGCTTGCACAAAAACCGAGGATCAATATGCAGAGCTCCCAGAGATGTCAGGAAAGAGTGTAGGAAAAAGTAAGGAGTATATATGGGAGACAGAATGAGGCTGCATAGCCAATTCTCTAAAGGTCTGCAAGAACCCCCCTTTGTTGACTAGACCCATTCTCCATCCCATCTTATGGCAGAGGAGATACCTAAGCTGGAACACCTTGAAAATATGTTGTGTTGGCAGACATAACTGTTGCAAGATATTTGGGGAAGGCTTGAGACAGCCATCTGAGAAAAAGTCCCCAGCCAAGAAATCTGAAAGATGAGGCAGCCAGGTGTCCATTAACAGTTTGCCATGCACCGTGATATTGGAATTAGCACACAGTGATTAGGAGAGGGGGAGGTACCTAAACCAAACAATAAATGCTCTGTGGACAGGGGGGTCAATACCAGTCCATTCACAGAAGAAAGGGTCCTGAAAGAACTCCTAAAACTCAAGGTGGACAAAGCAATGGGGCCTGATGGGATTCACCCCAGAATTCTAAAAGAACTAAAGGGAGACCTAGTGACACCACAAACTGCCCTTTTTAGCAAATCATGGTAGGATGGTGTGGTACCCGAGGACTGGAAGAGGGCGGATGTGATTCCTCTTCACAAAAGTGGGACCCAGACAGAGGCATGAAACTACAGACCTGCTAGTTTGACCTCAGTGGTAGGGAAAATGATGGAATCACTTCTGAAAGAAAGACTTGTTGAATACCTAGAGGCCAGTGGGGCACAGGACCAAAGGCAGCATGAATTCACAACAGGAAGGTCATGTCAGATGAATCTAATAGATTTCTTTGACTGGGTGACCAAAATAGTAGACCAGGGAGGGGCTGTGGATATGGCCTACCTAGACTTTAGCAAGGCATTTGACACAGTCCCCTGCAAAAGATTAATAAACAAGTTAGCAAGCCTGGGAGTGGGTCCCAGAGTGGTAGCCTGGGTAACAAATTGACTGGACAACAGGACGCAGAGGGTAATAGCAAATGGAGCACACTCTGAAGAAAGGGTGGTTACTAGTGGGGTTCAGTACTGGGACCAGTCCTCTTTAATGTCTTTATAGGAGACATCGTGAAGGGGCTGGAAGGAAAAGTATGCCTCTTTGCAGATGACACAAAGATCTGCAACAGGATTGATACACGGGTGGGGGGGGGAAAGGATGATAAGGGACTTGGCAAGGTTGGAGGAATGGTCAAAAATATGGCGGCTTAGATTCAATGCAAAGAAGTGCAAAGTAATGCACCTGAGAAACAAAATCCAAGGGGAAGAATACAAAATGGGGGGTACTAACGACAACAAAAATGGAATGGGATCTGGGAGTAGTCATATCAGACGACCTTAAAGTAGGCAAGCAATGTGAGAAGGCAGTAAGGAGGGTTGGGGGGATACTGGGATGCACAAGGAGAGGCCTCACCAGTAGAAAACAGGAAGTTGTTATCCCTCTGGGCAGACAGTTGGTGAGATCCCATCTGGAGTACTGTGTGCTGTTTTGGAGACCCTATCTCCGCAAGGACATAGACAGGATGGAGGCAGTCCAGAGGAAGGCATTTAAAATGGTGCAAGGTCTGCAACAGAAGCAATACAAAGAGAGACTAAAAGAGCTTAATATGTATACCCTTGAGGAAAGGAGGGAGAGGGGGGGCATGATAGAAACTTTCAAGTACCTCAAGGGAATCAACAAAGTCCAATAGGGGAAAATCTTTTAGAAAAAGAAATGTGCAAGAACAAGGGGGTACACTCTGAATATGGGGGGGGGGACGGCTCAAGGGCAATGTGAGGAAGTATTTTTTCATGGAGAGTGTGGTGGACACATGGAACTGCCTTCCTGAGGAGGTCATGGGGTCAAATACAGTGGGGGAATTCAAGAATGCATGGGACAGACATAAGGCAATTATTGTGAGGGGTAGGAGGAAGTAGGCTTTTGGTTAACCAGAATCCGCAGCTTATCCAATAAGTAGGGAAATGGGCTAATGTTTCTATGTTTCTATGTTGTTCACCTGGTAAGATCTGAACCTTGGTCTCTGAGTTCTGCACACCAACCAGTAGTCTATGCAGCCTCTAGATGATAGTTATAACAGGAGATCAGCTGGGGATGCTTACCTTTCATTTCGGCTTATTTTTTTGCCTGACAATTTGAACTATACACCCAGGATTATCCCCTCTCAGATGCAGCATCCCTGGCTTCCCCTCAGTTTGGAGGCTGTTTAACCAACCATGTGATCTTTCTAGATGCTTGCTTCTTCTACCCATCCATATCTCAGAGCAGCACAACCCATGGCTGAACCTAGGTCACCAAGCAACAATCTTGTTCTGGGAGGGCATCTGAACCCAGCCCAGAGACAAGAAGGGCATCTTCTGCAACACAAGTTGGTCTCCATGTACCTTGGGTTAGACCATGAACCAAGGAAATCAGCCACTGCTTTTTAATTTGCATTCCATTTTTATGCTTTGTCCAGTGCAAGCCTTGTTTTCAAATGTATCTCATGGTTCTGAACTAGTGACCCTAAATTAAAGAGCAGCTGATGCCATTTGAACAAACTTTAAAAACATAATATTTAGACACAGTTCAGCTTGGATTTCACATTAGTTCTGTATTTCTCCTCCCCATTATTTATTACTGAGGCCATTTGCATGAAAACGGGATCTTTGCTCCTGAAGAGTTAATCTACTCCTGTTGCTTTCTCCCTACCTGAGGTCATAATGCTCTACTTGTGACATCACAATCGCTCCCATGGGAGCAGACTGTGATGTCACAACAGAGGACTATGACATGAAGTAGGGAGTAAGCTAAAGAGGCAGATGAACTCTAAGGCATATAGAGCATGTTTTCATGCCACTTTCTCAGTAATGAGTAATAGGGAGGAGAAATCTAATAAATACATATGGGCCCAGATATTCAAACTGCGCCCAAAAAGTGCACAATAGCAGGAGCAAGTGCAAGTCTATTGCGCCCATGCGCAACAGATGTGATATTCAAAATAGGAGCAGGCCAAATTGTGTCTACAACCAACGTCTGAATATCGCACAACCTGCGCCATAGTGCAACTAGGGAGGGGAAGCTGAGCAGATATGATGCGCTATGGCGCAACAAGGGATGTTCAGCTGAGCAGTCCAGAGGCGCCATAGTGCAAGCAGGGAGCCCTCCAGCTGCAGAGCAATGTAACTGCACAACCAGGGAGGTAGGGACCCACCACCCATGCCACAGATGGGCACAGGAACACACAGCAGAACAGACATCGTCCCCCCACACCCCAAGCACAGCACAACTGGGGGAGGGCTGGAATAACCACCAGCCCATGGAGACAAGCAAACAACCCACAGCCGGGCCATGGTGCCCCATCACACCCACCGGCAAGCTGAGACTGCCACACAAGGAGGGTGGACCACCCCGTGCACACCATCCCCTGTGCACAGCACACCCTGCACTGTGACCCCAGACACCCCCATGAGCAGTGACCACCACTGCAGGAAACCCCATGCATACCACTACCCCACTGTGACACTGCAACCCTGTGCACCACAGAACCATGCAAGCCAGCCCCACCATGAGCACCCATCAGTGGGTGGCAGCACATGGCAATGCAACAATGGCAGACACAGTGCCACCATGCACAGTCCCCCCGAGGTACTGCTGAGAGACCAACCATGTGTCGGCACAAGAGGTACCCCACACGGGACAGGGCATGCCCCTGACACCACCACCAGTGATACAGCACCCTGCACAGTAGTCCAGTGACACACCCCAACCCACCACTGGCCGCAACAGCCAGCACAGACACCCACAGTGGTGCGTGGAAGCATGCACCACACCGGATGCAACACAGTGCATGGGCAAACACCCATCCATACCCAAGGGCACAACAACACAGGGATGCAGTAGCGGGGCAACCAAGCCCCCAGTGTGGGCCCATGGAAACCGTGTAAACACAGCCTGCAGTCCTCCATGGCACAGGAGTGCCAGCCACCCTGCACAGGCACTGTGGACCTGGAGCATTTGCCTGGAGCACAAGTCACAGACAGTGGTGCACATCCCCTGCAACACACATAAGCTACAGCATGGAGGTGGGACAACAACCACGGAGGTGACAGTGTCACCCAAGGCAGACATGCACCACACCAGTGACAGGAGGCAACCCAGCATTGTGACAGGTACAGTGGCTACCCTGCATGGACAGCCACCACTGACATGCCAGCAGACTGTGCAGGTCACAGACATGCAAGGGTGTCAGCTGCACAGGCCATGGATGGGCTGACAGGTGCACCATGGACACAGAGCATGCACCATGGACCACTGCACACTGTCATCCAGTGCACAGGGCACAACACACACACCACAGACACTGACTGATAGCTACCCCCACACCATAGTCACTCTCCCACGGACACACACACACTACCATGACTGCACCACCCCTGACGCATGCACACCACTGCAGCTGAGTACCTATAGCCCGCTGCAAATCAGAGACCACCACAGTATTCATATCAAAAGATTTGTATTCAAAAAAACATATCAAAAGGAACTATTTACAAAACTATGTACAAAGTTGGGGGGGAGGGCCAGAAACAAGGTGGGGGTGGGTAAGGGGTAGGGGTGAACAAATAGGACAGGAAAGGAGGGCTGTGAGGGTGGGTCCAGGGGGGTAGGAGATATCAAGGGCAGAGGGTTGATCAACAGGAGCCCCGCTCCCCGCTCTGGCTGCTCTGCCTCCAGTGCCTTCTTCGGACCCCAAGCTGGTCAATCTGTTGCAGGATCTCCAAAGAAGCCCTGGCCACATTGAGGATCTCCTGCAATGCCTCCCTAATCGCCTGCAGCTGGCGGACACCTAGGACAAGGGAGCACAGTCAATAGGTGTGAATGCACAGCCCCATACAGCCCACTCACTGTGCATGGCATACGGCCATGGGACATACCTCTGTGATGGTGTGTGACCACCCACATTGATCACGTCCACATGACCTGCCCACCCAGGCACATACAGCCAAGTGGAACACTGCACACATATCCCCACCGGCCCAGTCACGCACAGCACTACTGTGACCGTTTAGTGACATGGCTATGTGGTGCAAAGGCAGTGGCACAGCCATGTACATGGTGCACGCATGGACCACCATCGACGCACTCCCAGACATGCATTGCCACTGGACAGTGCTGACTGTAACAAGTTGCGTGCATGGCAGTGGTGTCGATGGATGGTGGCCATGCCCCACTGCCCACCCTGTTACACAGCATGCGATAGTAATCATGGAGTTATGGCACTCACCCTCATTGGGCCGGTCAGGTTGGCAGTGATGGCCCTTGTCCCACCTGGCCGCTCCGTCCTCCTCCCTCCGCTGCTCCTCCCTCAGTCTGAGCCATTCGTCTGGGCCTGTGAGGGAAACAAGGAGAGAAGAACATCAGTACAATCCCGAAGCAAAGTCCCCCTGCCCCAAGGTGTGTGCTCTCCCACCCAGCCAGACCCACCCACCCCACACCCTTAGAACACTGCCACAGACAACCCTAGACTTTCCCTCCCCTATGTGCTGGACACATACAACACTGTTACCCATATGGACAATAAAAGTGCATTGACGGAACCCCTACCTGGACATGGCACCATGCCCCTCCTGGCATGTGCCCGCAGTCATGCCAGTAGCTCTGGCTCCCTCCTCCTCAGGTCCCCATAGCAGTGTCTGCACTGCTTCACATTCCTCCCCCATCCGGTGGCCTCCTCCAGGGCAATGGCCACATCCTGCCACACCTGGGTCCTGGCCCTGTCCAGTGGTGCCTCCCCAAAAAGAGGTCCATGGTGTGGCTCAACAATTGCCACCAAATTGGCCAACTCGATGGCTGTCCACTGCGGGGCTCATCTGCGTGCCATCCCAACAGCTATAGTAGGCAATATGGCGCTCTGCAGCGCGTTACCCCACGTGCAGATGCTGCACGGTACAGCGCTGCCATTCCCTATCGCGCTGTTACTGAACAGCATGATAGAGGTGCACCCATGCCTGATGCATGGCACCAAGGGGGCAAAGGTCAGGCACAGGGTCAAGGGTCTCTGGCGCAAGGCCACGCACAGCACCATCGGACAACTATGCGTGTAGCGCGATTGGTTGCCTGTGTGCCAGCGCCACAGCAGACTATCAGGCAGTTGTGCCATTGCGCCTATGAAGGCCCATTGTCACAGCACCATGTAGTGACCTTCGCTATAGCGCCACTGGTACAATGGTGGCCGTGCCCTGCATTGCCTACCACGTACAGCACGTCATCAGTGTGGCAGACGCCTGCGTCAGCAGAATGGGCATGCGCAGTGAGGTGTACTACACATGCCACGGAACTGCGCCATTGGCTCAGCACATTCCACACAATTGCGCAAAGCTCAACAGTGCGATATTCAGCTATCATATGCTAATCATCTGATCAGCCATTCAATGGCGCAGCACCGTGATTTGCATCTAATTAAAGTTGCTCCTCACCTAATTTGCATGGATTGCGCTATAAAGGTGCAACAAAGTGCTGCAGTGGCCATAGTCGGTTACTGCAGTTTATTGGTGAGTTGCATGCTGTGTGGGAGTGTGGACTGTGGATTCAGGGACATGCATGGGACTGCACAGTCACAGATAACAACTGCTATCCTTACAGGCTAAATAATGACCAAGCACGTTCTGGGAGAGGAGGACAACAGTGGTGGGAGGAGGAGGAGGCTGAACTTCACAAAGGCTGAGACCGATGCCCTTTTTGAGGCCTACCTGGATCAGGAGCCACTGCTCAGTGGACGGCAAGGCACCCCTCAGGCCCGTGCTGCTGCATGGGAGGAGGTGGCACATGCTGTGAACCTGCATGGCAGCCACCAGCGCTCCGTGCAGGAGTGTAAGAAGAAGATGGGTACTGACAGGAGGGGGGTAAAGGAGAAGGTGGCTGCCATCAGGGCAGCACATGCTGCAACAGGCGGCAGACAGCTAGAGGTGGTACAGCTCCCTCCAGCAGAGGACAGGCTTGCAGCAAGCATGCACCGCAGTGCCATAGAGGGAGTTCCGGGCGGTGGCTTCCAGATGGGTGGTGGCCCATCTCTGCATGGCAAGCCATGGTCTGCCTTGGGAGGGGCGGGTAGGTAACACACAGTAACGTGAGTTTGGACCATCCACCTCCACAGGTTTCTGTGGATCAGTACGACAGTGGGGCCACCTGGCTGTCCACACTGATGTCATTGAGACAGGTGTGGGGGAAGCCCTGCCTGTGTCTCAGTGTGCTGGCGTCCATGGATGCCAGCATGCTGTGGCTGTGGCTGGGGCAGAGACCTGCACCAGTGATGATGACACAACTGTCATGGGCAGTGACACATGTGTGCCACAGGACGGACACACAGCAGGGCAACTCGCGCCCATGGCCGTGGCTGGTGCCGCCATGGGGGCCAGCATGTCAGCACAGTCCCAGGCTGTGCCTGTCAGCACCAGTGGGGTAGCACCAGTGTCTGATTAGGACAGTGGGACTGTTGCGGCCACTGCGGTGGCACCACTGAGCCCTGGGGTTTCAGCCAGAGGGGCAGCAGCAGCAGTCACCCACCGGGCCTGGGGGTACAGGGTTCAGTGGTGGCGTCTGTGCACCACCTGTGGACATGCCCATACCTGGTCCTGGTATGCAGCACCCACCCTCAAGAGGTGCTGAACTTCAGGCCCTTGCACACCCTGAGGGACAGGATGCTGAGGGGGATGATGACCTCTTGGATGAGCACACCTGCCTACTGCGAGCATCGGTCCAGCAGCAGATGCAGCTTGCAATGTCCATGGAAGCACTGTGTGTGGCTCTGGAGTGGGCAGAGGAGCATCGCTGCAGGGACACCGAACGGATCCTGTCACGGATGGACCATTTGCAGGAGGATGTGACTGCTGCCATTGACAGGCATGCACAGGCGTTCATTACTGTCATGGCCACAATGGGCACACAGTCAGGTGCCCATGCGTCACTCACACCACGCAGTGCACTCTCCACTCCCCGTTCCCGGCATCGTGCGACTCCCATCCTGTCGATGCCGGGTTCAGCTGTGGGCATCCCGAGCACTCCTGGTGCAGGCATGTTTGGTGTGCTGCAGACCCCTGTGCGGGCACGGTCGCGTTCACACAGTGGAACCCCTGGGGGACCATCAGTGCCACCCTATGAGGCCAGTGGTCAGCCTGCCAGTGCTGGTGGGTCTCGGTGGGGCCGCCCATGCATCTGAGGTGGCCATGGCACTGTGCTGCGAGACTGACCTGTCTCCCAGCGCGGGCACTGTCTGGTGCTGCCCTGTGTGCATTATGTGTTTCAGTGGGCAGTGCACGGTTGGGTACCCAGCCCTGCACGTGGACACATGGTCCACCTGCACACCCTCCCAGCTGCTGTCTGCAGTTATGTGTGTGTGATGATGCCTGCATTGCGCTGTACACCGAAGTGCAATGTGCCCAGCATCTGACACACGCACATGGACAGGCAGTGGACGTGGTGGCCTGTGGACATGTGTGTTGCTAGGGTTGGTGTTCTGGGTCGGTGTGCCTCCTGCCCTCTGTGCATGTTTGGTGCATTGTGTGTGTGCATGTGTGTGTGTCTGTCCATGTGGCGTGTTGATCCTCACCCATCCCTGGTTGTGTGTGTGTGCATCTGTGCCCTGCCACATCCCTTGCCAGCATGCACCCCTGGTGTGTGTCCATGCGTGTTTGTGGGTGGTGCCTTAGCCACTGGTGGTTGCACATGGCCCCATGGCTTACCTGGGTTGGCTGAAGTGCTCCTCCGTGATGGTGTCCCAGTGCAGCTGTGCCATCTGGATCAGTCGGGGGTCCCGTCGGCCAAGGGGGGGGCTGCCCATCACCATCATCACTGGTGTCCCCATCTTCCCCATCGCTGTCCTCCTCTTTGACCTGTACGGCTATCCCAGATTCTTTGGCCATGTTGTGCAGGATGCAACAGGCCAGGAATATCCCACAGGCCTTTGAGGGGCTGTACTGTAGGGCACCGCCAGAGGTGTCCAGGCAACAGAATCGTGCCTTCAGCATCCTGAACACCCACTCAATGACATTGCTTGTGGTGGCGTGTGCCTCATTATAGTATTGCTGTGATGGGGTCGTGGGCTGCCAGTAGGGTGTGAGCAGCCAGGGACGGAGTGGGTATCCACTGTCGCCTGTGTGCAGAGGGTGGAGGTTAGTTTAGTAATCAGCTTCGGCCTGCCCCAAGCCATGTAGGCCACTATCCATGCCACCTCTGGCCATGCCCCCCCAGGCCCTCGATATGTCCATTTGGTTTGCATACTCACCCACTAGGTGTCCTGTGGGGATGTCCCCACTCTCAAATCGGTGGCACAGTGCCGACTGATGCCAGATGTATGAATCGTGTGCTACCCCAGGGTGCATGGCACAGACATTGATGATGCGCCCCCTGGCATTGCACACCACCTGGCAGTTGATGCTGGAATAGCCCTTGCGGTTCATGTATGCAGCCCTCTCCTGGCCAGGTGGTGTGCGTATGGTCACATGGGTGCAGTCTATGGCCCCTAGCACACCAGGCATACATGCTACCCTGTAGAACTCCTGTATGTTTGCTGTGCGCTCCGCCACAGTGCTGGGGAAATGGATGTATTCCTCAGCATGTGGCAGCAGTGCGCTGAGGAATTGGGTGAGGTGGCATGACATGGCCGACTGGGTTATGTCTGTGGTGTCCCCAGTTGGTCTCTGGAAGGTACCCGTGGCGAGCAAGCACATGCAGGCTGTTACCTTTGTCTCCACTGACAGGGCATGACTCCATCGTGTGGGTGCCTGCATCACATCACTGCACAGCTCACAGAGCCACCTCCGTATTGCCCTGTTCAGGTGGTACTGGCCCACAATCTCGGTATCTGTGTACAGCTCAAAGCTGGTGTGGACTCGGTACTGCCTGTTGGGGGCATACCGCTGATGGGCCCTTCCACGGGCCACGTCCCCCTGCTGCCCACCTTCTCATCCCCCTCATTATGGCCTCCATGTGGAAGGTGGCACTGGCCATGTCTCTGGCTTGCATTCCCCCCCCAGCAGCTGTTGTTTTGTTCCCCCCGCTGTCCTGGCTGCTACCTCTCCTGCACTGGGTACACCTGTCTGTGCTGGCCTCTGAGTTGTGTGGCTCCACACACCTTCCCTGTGCCTCTCTTTTGCTGTTGTGTTTCCCTGGCCTGCCCTCTTTCTGCCACTTTCCCAAGGCCCCTAGAATTCTGCGGCTGCAGAATTTTGCGCAGAACTTGCAATCTACCGCAGAACTTCTGCGGTGCCGCAGAATTCACTCTTCTTGGTGATTTTTTATTAATATTTATGTTGATACATAGATTGTGGTTCCCTTCAACTCTTTTTATATCCAAAACCCCCCCCTATATGTTCAGAATGTGATGTTATCACTGCTATAACATCATACATTAGCTAATGAAATGGCTGCATTCTGCAACAGAAATGAACAATCACTTATCTACCACAGCTCCCACTGCCAGAGATGGTGGCACAGCACATCATGCATGGTGATATTTGCTCAACCTGCACTACAACCTAATACAATTTTCAGTCTTACATTGTTGCACTAGGGCCAACTTAAACAAAACCTTGTCAATAGCACAGACCTGTTAAGTCCATACCTCACTTTGTACAAACCTATTTGTGCCTTTAAGGTATAGAGACGCTATCTGAAATGAATAACTGGTAAAATGAATTTAACTATCTAAATTTTTAAGAAAAATAAAGTAATTATGCCCAGAAAAGTGAAATATAATAATGTCGAGACCTGTTGAAAGAATAGACCTGTTAAATAAATAATTGCACTGTACGCATTTTTGCCAGGGTTATTGATTACACATTGCCATTGGTTGATAGAATCACCTAAAAGTTATTGAGAAATGTTGTGTGCAGGGACAGCTGTTGGGCCAGAGGGTAGCATGCTGTGTTTCCTTGCCGGCAACTCAGGTTCAGAGATTAGCTCTGGGAGCTGGCTGGGCAGCACAAGGATTGGTGGAACACATCACTGCTCGGAGCCTGGGAAGGTATGGTGCAGTGTTCTGTCACATGGGGGACACATTGTGATGGGCCGGAGAGCTCTATCTCACAATTGGTTCACATGCATGTCATGGCCTGATGGTGTTACGCAACGTGTCTGGGAAAGCAGGTTGACATGAAAAATGAGTTTTGCAATAACTCCTCTATTCCATTTCCAATGGGACCTGTATGAATGAGGATACAAGTTCATGGAAATTAAAAATATATATATATATATATATACACATATACACACACACACACACACACACACACATACAGTATCTCTGTCTCTCTCACTACACACACACACACATGCATATTTGTATGAGGAATTGGGTGAGGTGGCGTGACATGGCCGACTGGGTTATGTCTGTGGTGTCCCCAGTTGGTCTCTGGAAGACTTGGTTTGCTGGCCAAGGCACCTAGCTTCACCTGAGCTCTTTCCTTCTAAGACTGCTTGAAAGGCAGAGTAGAGAAACTTACCAGAGCAAGGGAGAAGGATTAAGACTGTTTGGCTAAGCAGATTTACTGTGTGGTGGTGTTTTTATTTTTTACTCACAGGGTTTGCTACTGTTTGTTGCTAACATTTCATTGCTTTATTTTTTCTCTGATTCAAATTGTTGTTGCTGGTATACCTTCTTCTGCATTATTACAAGGTGTGCCTACAGGTGTGTGCTAACAGGTTACTGCTGTAATCTTCTGATTCAAATTGTCTTTTGCAAGGTATATCTTCTGTTACTGCTTTATTTTTCTCTGGAGCAAAGTGTTTCTTACAGGGTATATCTTCTCTGAAATTACTGTATTACAGGTGGAGCTTACATTTTTGTGACTTTTTATCATTGGGCTAAGCAAAATTACTGTTTGACACTGTGTTTTATTTTATTCTTGTTTGTTGAAAAGGTTTGTTGTCTCAGAGGTGTTTCAGTCTCCTTCTCACATTGAAGGAGCTAATTGCTTTTCCTCCCACAGCTCTTCCAAAGGATTAGGTGTGTATGTGGGGGTGGAGCTGGCAAACTGTCAGTAATTTCCAACAGAAAGAAGGGTTAAAAAGTCAGGTTAGTTTATATCTTGGAGGTAGAAGACTTGGTTTGCTGGCCAAGGCACCTAGCTTCACCTGAGCTCTTTCCTTCTAAGACTGCTCGAAAGGCAGAGTAGAGAAACTTACCAGAGCAAGGGAGAAGGATTAAGACTTAGTTTGGCTAAGCAGATTTACTGTGTGGTGGTGTTTTTATTTTTTACTCACAGGGATTGCTACTGTTTGTTGCTAACATTTCATTGCTTTATTTTTTCTCTGATTCAAATTGTTGTTGCTGGTATACCTTCTTCTGCATTATTACAAGGTGTGCCTACAGGTGTGTGCTAACAGGTTACTGCTTTAATCTTCTGATTCAAATTGTCTTTTGCAAGGTATATCTTCTGTTACTGCTTTATTTTCTCTGGAGCAAAGTGTTTCTTACAGGGTATATCTTCTCTGAAATTACTGTATTACAGGTGGAGCTTACATTTTTGTGACTTTTTTATCATTGGGCTAAGCAAAATTACTGTTTGACACTGTGTTTTATTTTATTCTTGTTTGTTGAAAAGGTTTGTTGTCTCAGAGGTGTTTCAGTCTCCTTCTCACATTGAAGGAGCTAATTGCTTTTCCTCCCACAGCTCTTCCAAAGGATTAGGTGTGTGTGTGGGGGTGGAGCTGGCAAACTGTCAGTAATTTCCAACAGAAAGAAGGGTTAAAAAGTCAGGTTAGTTTATATCTTGGAGGTAGAAGACTTGGTTTGCTGGCCAAGGCACCTAGCTTCACCTGAGCTCTTTCCTTCTAAGACTGCTTGAAAGGCAGAGTAGAGAAACTTACCAGAGCAAGGGAGAAGGATTAAGACTTAGTTTGGCTAAGCAGATTTACTGTGTGGTGGTGTTTTTTATTTTTTACTCACAGGGATTGCTACTGTTTGTTGCTAACATTTCATTGCTTTATTTTTTTCTCTGATTCAAATTGTTGTTGCTGGTATACCTTCTTCTGCATTATTACAAGGTGTGCCTACAGGTGTGTGCTAACAGGTTACTGCTGTAATTTTCTGATTCAAATTGTCTTTTGCAAGGTATATCTTCTGTTACTGCTTTATTTTTCTCTGGAGCAAAGTGTTTCTTACAGGGTATATCTTCTCTGCAATTATTACAGGTGGTTCTTTACAGGTTTTACAGTTTTATCTAACATTAGGATAAGCTTTCAGGGTTACTGCATTTGTTGTTGACTGATTGTTTCTGCTCTACCTCCTTGTTCTTTCTGTCCGGTGGTTCTTCTTTTTAGGCAGGGAAGGGCCCAACCACCCACCCCATCCCCAACCACCCCACGCTACACCTTTTTATAGGGTACCACAGTTGTGACATTTCCTGTGGCAGAGCAGGAAGGGCGGATCAGTGGGGCCTCCACAAGATGATCTCATTTACAGGGCACTAGTAATTTAACTTGTTATAACAAGTTAAACAAAGCACAATTAAACCATTACTTGCATTTTTTCTTTTTTTTTCCTTCTAATTACTCTGACTAGGTTACAAACCCAGCAACTTATTTGGAATGGATTTCATTAACTGCAGGTACTGTGGAACAATTTTCAGAAGGACAGTCTTACAGGATTTAGGACACTGTCCTACATGCTGGGCCTTTGGAGATCTTAGGTCTCAGCTCCGGGCAGCATGGGCAAAGATTGCACGCCTCAAATTTCATATTGAAGAGGAAATACATTATAAGAACCACCCGCCATTTCCCCAGCATCCAACAGAAAAACCTCGACCGCAGAGGGTAGTTGGTCCAGGAGGTTGGCAGGTGGTTAGGAGGAGCAAATCAGGTGCCCCATCACTCTGCTCTCCAACACATTACTCCAAAACCATATAAACACTACAAACAGGTATCTGCCTCTATCTCTGAAATCAAATAAAGAGGCAGAAGACACTGCAGAGCAGGACACTGCGGCACAGGAGCTAGCACAACAATACTCACCCAAATCAGGAACCAAAACTAAACAAGCACAAAGGAAATCCAAAAAACTTCTGATCATAGGAGACTCCATGATTTGGGGAGTTGATACCCATCTCCAGCCCGGGATGATGGTCAGATGTCTCCCAGGTACATCAGCATGGAGAGACACTGACCGCATTGCTAAAATTGTTCACAAAGCAGGAGAAAACATTGCTGTCCTAGTACACATAGGGACTAATGAACTTGCCAGCCGGTCAGTTGTGGAGACCAAGGAACACCTGACTAAGCTGGGTGACAAACTATCATCTATTTCGTCTGGCATCTCCTTCTCTGAGATCCTGCCAGTCTGGGAGAAGGGAGCAGATGGACGGAAGGTCAGAGAAGGGGAGATAGGGGAGCTAAACACGTGGCTCAAGGACTGGTGCCAGGAAAAAGGACACAGATTTGTAGGGAACTGGCAACAGTTCTGGGAGCGAAAGTTCTTTAAATTTGATGGACTGCATCTGACTAAAGAGGGAGTCAGTGCATTGGGGCAGAAGTTTGACGTCTTTGCAGAATATTTAAACTAGCAAATGGGGAGAGGGGTGCAGCACCCCATACGTCGAATGGGAAGAACACCTCCCTCAGCTAGTGGTCAAACAGGAATTCAGCGTGTTTGCCATTCATTTGCATCACCAGGTAAGAAAAAAGGTTTGTCTCCCCATACGATGCACAGGGGTAATGCCAAACTTCACCCACCACCTAACACACCAAAATCTGGCCAATGGAAAATCATGTACACAAATGCTCACAGCCTGGGAAATAAGATCCCAGACCTGCAGGCAATAATGTCAGAGGCTAAACTGGACATAGTAGCAATTAGTGAGACATGGTTTACCAGTAACCACACTTGGGAGACTTCAGTACCTGGCTATGTATTGTTCAGAAGAGACCGAGGTGCAAAAAGGGGGGGAGGAGTGCCCTGTATGTTAATGAAAATATCAAAGCTACAGAAATTCAGAATACACATAAGGAGCCAGAAGAACTGTGGGTCACCCTGGAAACAGGAAATGGGACAGCCATAAGAACTGGGGTTGTCTACAGGCCCCCAGACCAGAGGGAGGACATAGACACATTACTGTTAGAAGATATACAAAACATGACAGCTAAAGGGGAGGTTCTGATAATGGGAGACTTCAACATGCCAGATACAGATTGGTCAATACCAGCAGGAACATCTGCCAGAACTAGACTCATAGTGGATTCCTGCAGGGGAGGGCCTCAAACAACTGGTACAGCAACCCACAAGAGACAGGGCTATCCTAGATCTAGTACTGACTAACAAAGAAGGGATCACAGATCTCCAGGTAGAAGGTCACCTGGGGCCAGTGACCATCACATGGTATGGTTCAATTGTTACTACATCTAAATCATCCCATTCCAAGGCAAAAATATGGGACTTCAGAGGAGCTGACTTTGATAAGATGGCCAACAGAGTTAAGCTAGCCCTGGCAAAAAGAAACACAGGTGAGGAGGTACAGCAAAGTGGGCAAGCATTAAGGATACAATACTTGAAGCAACATCCCATTGTGTTAGACAGAAAAGGAAGTGCAAAGAAGAAGGAAACCACTTTGGTTCTCAAATACAGTAGCAGAAAAGGTCAGAGCCAAAAGGCTGGCCTTCAGGAAATATAAGGAACACAACGGGATGAAGATAGGGAGGCATACCAAACTGCCCTAGGGAAGCAGGGAAGGCAGTAAGGCAGGCAAAGTCCCAAACTGAGGAAACACTAGCACGAACAGTAAAAGAAGGTGACAAGACTTTCTATAGATACATTAGTGAAAGGAGAAAGTCCAGAGGGGGTATTGCTAAGCTTAATGGAGAAAAGGGAGCATGTGAGGAGGAGGACCCTGTAAAGGCATCTATCCTAAATAGATACTTTTGCTCAGTATTTACTGAAGAGAAGGTAGGGCAGGGCCCACAGCTCAGCATCATGGACACAGGGGAGGGAGGTGAGCACTACTCCCTTCAAAAAAGAAAGGGTCCTACAAGAGCTTGCTAAGCTCAGGGTGGATAAGGCAATGGGACCTGATGGCATACATCCCAGGGTACTTAGGAGCTAAAGAAGGAACTAGCAGAGCCATTAGCAGAAATGTTTAGTGAGTCTCTGAGCACAGGAGAGGTCCCAGAAGACTGGAGAAGGGTTTAGTGATCCCGCTCCACAAGAGTGGTAGCAGGGAGGAGGCGGGAACTACAGACCAGTCAGTCTTACCTCAGTAGTGGGCAAGATTATGGAGGCACTCTTAAGGAAAGGATAGTGCAACACCTGGAATCCATAGGGCACAGGATCCAAGACAGCATGGGTTTACAAAGGAAGGTCCTGTCAAACTAATCTCATAGATTTCTTTGACTGGGTAACCAGAGTGGTGGACCAAGGGGAGCAGTTGATGTCGCCACCTTGACTTCAGCAAAGCTTTTGACACTGTTCCACATAGAAGATTGATAAATAAGCTAGGTAGGCTCGGGTGGGTCAGAAGTTGGTCAACTGGGTGGCAAACTGGTTGACTGGCAGAAAACAGAGAGTGGTGGTAAATGGTATACAGTCAGAAGAGAAGCAAGTCACAAGTGGGTACTCAGGGATCAGTCCTGGGGCCAGTCCTATTCAACATCTTCATTAGTGACCTCGCAGATGGACTAGAGGGTAAGGCTTGTCTGTTTGCAGATGACACCAAGATCTGCAACAGAGTAGATGATCCGATGGGTGGGCAGAATGAGAAGAGATCTGGACAAACTAGCAGAATGGTCAGAAGAGTGGCAACTGGATTTAATGCAAAGAAGTGCAAAATCATGCACATAGGGAAGAGAAACCCTGAAGCCACTTATAGGCTGGGAGGGGAGTTGCTAGCAGTCACAAAGGAAGAAAGAGACTTGGGCATCATCATCACTGATGACCTAAAATCATCCAAGCAGACCTCTAAAGCAGTAGGTAAGGCTAGGGGGGTGTTAGGGTGTATTAGTAGGGGTATCACAAGTCGTAAGAGGGAGGTAATAATCCCTCTGTACAAGACATTGGTTAGGCCCCATCTGGAGTACTGCGTGCAGTATTGGAGGCCACACCTTCACAAGGACATTAACCAAATTGAGGCAGTCCAGAGAAGGGCAACCAAAATGGTGCAGGGACTGCATCAGAAGACATATGAGGACAGATTAACGGAGCTCAATATGTATACCCTTGAGCAAAGGAGGGAGAGAGGTGATATGATCGAGACATTTAAACACCTTAAGGGCATAAACAAGGTGAAAGAGTCTAACATGTTTAAATATAAGAAAAATAGCAGGACAAGAGGACACAGCATGAGATTAGAGGAGGCCGATTAAGGGGAATGTGAGGAAATTTTTTTCACAGAAAGGGTGGTAGATGCATGGAATGGCTTACCACAAGAAGTGGTGGCTATGAATACAGTGCAGGGCTTCAAACAGGCATGGGATAGGCATAAGGGAGCAATACAAATGACTATGAATAGATAGGTCACTGACAGAGCAAAGGCTGATGGCACATTTATAAGGTAGAAAAAGAAATGGGCAGACTGGATGGGCCTTGCGGTCCTTATCTGCCGTCAACTTCTATGTTTCTATGTTTCTATTGCATATAAATATATAAGTGATACACAGTGGGAACTTCATGGGTGGTGTAGAAAGCACATACAAATATATACGTGATAGACAGTGGAAACCTCATTCGTGGGATAGATACAGTAGCATGCATATAGAAATACCTTATTTATCACATAAGATCCCCTCTGCATATGTCATTTATGCAACAGGCTAGGACCTTAAGGGAGAGACATTTGTTTTGCTTTTTTAGGCATAAAATTATTTTTATAAGTCTGTTATTTTTTGAACTAGTGTTACTGTGCTTTCCACCATCCTGATTGCTATAACCACTGCCATGAAAGTGAAGTCAGGATGACAAGCTGACACTGTGATGTGGTAGTCTGTTATGCCGCAGAACTTCCGCAGAAATTACAAACCACCGCCGCAGAAGTTCTGCGGCAAATGGTAGTCTTGCCGCAGAACTTGGTCCCACTGTGCCGCAGAAAAGTAGGGGCCCTGCACTTTCCCTGTCCGTGCCTCTGCTTCTGCCTCATGTGGCTTCCCAGTAGCGTTCTTGCACCTCTTCCTTGCTCCTTTTTATTTTGGCTCATTTCCGCTATGGCACAACTTCCACTTGCTCCACTGTTGCGCATTGCGCAAGTCTTTGAATACCACACTGCACCATTTATGCATGGTTCCTCCCCCTTCAGTTGCGCATGCCTTCATTATCACTGCGCTGTTGCTCAGCATGTTTTCGGGGACGCAACTGCCTCCTGCTCAATATCGCAGAATGGCGCACTTTCGGACTTGCGCAGGCACAACCCTATTGCGCATGGCTCAACTCTTTTGAATATCTGGCCCATGGAATGGAAGCTAAATTGCACCTAAATATTATGTTTTTCAAAGTTTTCTTTGAGGCATCAGTAGCTCTTTAAGAGTTGACTGATTGTTAAGACTGTCATTTTTGGCCGTTTAAGTACAGTGTTATAATTAAGCAATAATGCATGACAGGGTGTGTGTTGTGCTTGGATACTGTCACATGTTGAGTGGTTGGGCACAAGGATGCAGGCCGAGTGTGTGCAACACCTGAGAAGTGACGTTATCCCAGCACGACACACAACCTGGAGTGCATTATTGCTATTATACAATGGCTTGTTTGTACACAAACAACAAAAACATTCAAAAATACAGTTTTAAATGTGTTTCTAGCTTTCCTTTGTATGGGTAGGTGTACGTATATAAAAAAAAGGCCCTTGTTTCTTCAGCTGGCCAGTAGGTGGCATTGTCTATATGTCCCTGCCATTCATTCAGCTTCCTGCTTGTATCTTTGCTGTCTGTCTTTCTCTGTCCCAGTACATGGACAACCCCCCACATTCTCCACAACTCAGTGGACCAATGGACTTCATTCTTGTCTATTTTTGTGTATGCTCTTGTGATCATAAATCAGACAAAAATAGTTACCCAGGTTATTTTATTAGAAAATAATTATCTTTTCTATTTACAGTAGCCTGATAATATATTACAGGCAGCATTTCTGACACTGTAATCACATGCTCTGTCATGTGTTATCAGTTGCATAATAAAAGCCAATGAAAACGTGAGCTTGAGTTACATTTTGACTATTTGGGGATATAGAGTTTCACTGAAAAAAATAAAAAAAAATCTGCAATAACTGTTGACTTTCTAATAAGGTAGAGTGATTATATGACAGTTTTTATTTATTTGCTTCTAAGTCATTGTCGTGCTGTGTCAGTTTGCGTGCTTGTATTTTGTGCTTCTTTTATTTATTTAGCTGTCATTGACCAGGTAAGTATACTAGACACCAACGCACCTATTTTCAGGTATGAAAATTCTTCAGAAGGTAATCCTTTTGCAACATTCCCCACCCTGGACAGTCTTACAAAATAGATGCCTACAGATTTATCCCTGGTAAAATAAATTAAAACAAAAAGGTGTAGTTGTGGTACATGATAGCAGCATCCTTGAAATGCTCAGTAAATAATTATTGGAATAAAAATGATCTTTAAAGCAATCAGATTTGTTAGTCAGCAAAACTAAAGGACTAAAAGTGGGAGCAAGGAGCATTCTGAGCTAAGGAAATCACTGTGAGGAGCTGGTTTACAGCAAAGGAACTGGGTCCTGCATTTCTCCACAGGGGACTTGGACTTCAACCTCAGTGGATATGGGAAATTGACACAGACACTAAGAAATCCTTCACAAAAAAGCTGAAATTGAGGTGAAATAAACTGGGTCGAGACTACTGACACTGGAGGTGCTGGGAACTTGATCTTGGACTACTGACACTGGAGGTGCTGGGGATTTGGACTTGAACTTGATTACTTGGACTTGAATGTGGTGGCTATGGTTATTAATTCTTGATGCCTATGGTTTACGCTTGCTTTATTATTTCTAAAAAGTCTTGACTGTGGGTTGGGGCTGAGGAGGGGGTGAGGGTCGGGGACCCAAAAAATACATAAGGGTGATTTTAGAACTGTATCTAAGTATCACTGAAGAAATGGTAGGGCAGCACAGAGGGAGGGGTGACCAAGGAAGGAGGATCTTTGGCAGGGTGGTGGGGTGCAGTGGCTGTGGAATGGCTATGATCCTAAATTTGGCTTGGAGGATGGGGGTTGTAAGTTGTGTAAATAGCTCACTCAGCTGAGAGAGGAAGTGGTGGGGCTAAGGTGGGGCTTAAATGGGGGGGAAGCTTGGGAAAGGGTGTAGAGAGACAGGGATGGTATAAACCAGGGAAGGAGTGGGAAGCACTGAGTGGATCCACTGGAGGATCAGATTCATTGTTCCAGAAGTCAAGGGCTTGGGAGGGAGAGGATGGAACGGGATCCAGAGGGGATAGACCAGCGGTGGTAACAGACAACAGCAAGTTCAGATTTGGGACAGAGACGCCTGAGACAGGAGGAACGGGGTCAGTGGGAACTGACAGCAGGAAGTCTAGAGGCACAAAAATGATGCCTGTAGCTAGAGAAAAGGGGTCAGTCAGGGATCCGGAGGAATGGAAGACAGTAGGCTCAGGAAAAGGCAGACAGATGCCCAGTATGAAGGACAATGCAGGCATAGGTGAAATGGGGTCAGAGGGTGGAAGTAACAAATTTTATTTAGTTTATTTAGTTTTTGTTGACCGGGTAAGTGCACTAGACAAATCCTGCCTATTTTCAGGCACGACCCGGGGGAGGGGGACACAGATGAATGCCAACTGACCTTGAACCAGATTAAGCTGTTGGTGGTATTTTTCGTGAATGGAGGAAATTTGACCAGGGCACTGGGGAAATTCCTCTGCTCTTTTCAAGAAGTACCATGGGATCTTTAACATCCACCTGAACTACCACCAGAACAGGCAGATGGGACCTCGGTTTAATGTCTCATCCAAAAGACGGCACCTCAGGAGTGCAGCAACCCCCTCATGCTGCACTACAGTGTCAGTATTGGGATATTAACCCAAGTGCCTGGTGTGGGGATAGAACCCAAAACCTACTGATCTCCTGGCCTCAGAGGTGAGTGTGCTACCTGCTGAGCCACTGACACTGTAATAGTTTTGCCCTTCTAGGTATTCTAGTCGAGGACATTGGAGAGGAAGGGGTCCGGCAGGTGCCATCAGAGAAGGGGGGTGCAGAGTGGCTGGGGAACGTGGAAGGAATGATCTCAGGTGCAGTGGAAGGGGGGGAGGAGGGGGCAGGCACATCGCATGCAGGAGAACAGGTGGAGGAGGGGACGGGCACATTAGGGACACACCAAAAGGTGGCACTAGGGGAACTGTGGCATAAGAAAAGGGGCAGGAAGAAAGCACTGGAAGAGCTGGAGTTGAGCTCCTGGGAGGCTGAAAATGAACTGGAGGAAACCCTGTAGGGTAGGAGCTGCAGTAGGAGGCTGGGGCATGCACCGGGCAGGGTGCAGGAGAGGGGAAATATGCAGACAGAGCAGGTGGTAAGGAGGAAGATTTCCCCATGTGGGGTACAGTGCTCAAAACCTTCTGCAAAGATGGGAGGACAGGAACAGTTGAAGGGGGATCAAGCACAGATGGCACAATCTCGCACAGTGATGCAGACGAGGGAAGGCCAGGAGCAGTTAGAGGGGGGTCAGGTGAAATTGGATCATGCTCAAGCAGTGAAGCAGGAGGGGTCTGCAGAGATGAAGGAAGTCAAGCAGATGTACAAGGGATGAAGAGGTACAGGAGGGGGGAGTCTGATGAAAACCTAAAGGGAGAGGGTGAAGAGGTACAGATGCTGGGTGTGGGTAAAAATTAGCATAGGCTAGGTGATGGGGAACAAAAGATGAGCAGGGGCAGAAACCTAGTCAGGATGGAACATGAGGAGGAGTCCAAAGGGAACCAAACCCCGAGACACAAAACTAGAGGCCAAAAGGACACCCAGGAAGCAGGGGGAAGAAGAGTGGCACTCTTGGGGGACTCAATAATTAAGGGGCTAAAATGGAGAAGGAAGGGAGCAAAAAACAATGCAGTATGGGTACAGTGCATGCCAGGGATAACGGTGCTGGAGGTGAGGCATCATATTCCTTCCTGGGGTAAGCAGCAGGATGAAAGGACACATCTGGTGTTTCACCTGGGCACAAATGACTTGGAAGAGAACAGTCTGTTGGAGGTACAGGCAAGGTTCGAGGAACTTGCTAGGTTCTGTAGGAGCAACACTGTTTTTCCTTCCATTTCCTTCTCTGAGGAGTTGCCAGTACCAAAAGCGAGCACACCCAGAAAGGAGAAAATAAGAGCATTCAACAATTGGCTACAAGGTTGGTGCAGTTGGATGGGGTTCGGCTGGATAGGTGACTGGGGCTCTACATGGGAGGAGGAGGAGGGGCTGTATGCCCAAGACAGGCTGCACCTGAGCTCTTCAGGGGCAGCTGCACTAAAAAGTAAACTTGGGGACTTCATGGCAAGGAAGTTAAATTTAAACTAAATAAGGGGGGGTTGCTAAGGACAGGGCCAGCCTTACGTGAGGCAGAGCAGAGAGGCTATCAGCCTCCCCCCCAAGTCATAACACTCATCAAGGGAACACTTAGCAGCAGGGAAGGACAAGATGGGCCTACATGTTGGAGGGCTTTGATTGCAAATGCCTGGAGCCTGGGGAACAAAATGGGAGAATTGGAGGCCACCATGATGGAGGAGAACCTAGACATTGTAGTAGTGAGTGAGACTTGGTGGAATGAGCACTACGTCTGGGAGACGGTGATCCCAGGGTATCGGTTGTTTAGGAAAGATCGGGAGGGGAAGGGGGGAGGGGTGGCATTATATATCTGGGAAGGGATTGGGGCCATGGAAGGGCAGGATGAGGAGGGGGAAACAGAGATAATGTGGGTCACCCTAGATAGGGGACAGGGGAAACCTCCTTGTTGGGGTAGTCTATAGGTCTCCTATGTAGGGGGAGGAAGGGGATAGACATTTTGTAGAATTAGTAGCAAGGATGGCACGGAAAGGGGAAATTGTGCTAGTTGGGGACTTAAACCTTTTGGACATCAACTGGGAGGCCCAGACAGCAATCTCCGCATGGATCAGGGGCATCTTAGAGGCTCTTCAGGGCATATTCCTGCAACAAACAGTCAGTAAGCCCACTAGAGGTGTAAACCTGTTGGATGTGGTCCTTACAAATGGGGACAGTGTGGAGGAGGTGGAGGTGGGGGAAGAGCTTGGCAACAGTGACCACAGGGCTATCAGGTTCAGGGTGAGAGCGGGTAGGAAGAGGGTTAGGACAAGAATCAAGGTAATGGACTTCAGAAAGGTTGACTTTCATGGAATAAGGAAGGTAGTTGGGGAAGAAACGTTGAGGATAGGGGATGTGCAGGGGGTGGAGGAATTATGGGCAGCCATCAAGAGTGGGGTATTTAAAGCCATGGACTCATGTATAAGAAGGGTAAGAAAGAATAGAAGACAGAAAAGACCTCTATGGTTCACTAGGGAGGCGGCGTTAGGGGTCAAGGAGAAGACTAGAGCATTCAAGAGGTACAGGAGGACACAAAAGGATGAGGACAGGGAAACCTACAGGGAAAAAAGAAAGGAGGCTGGTCAAAAGATAAGGAGGGCTAAGGAGGCCACTGAGGAGAGGAAAGTGAAGCAGGCAAGAAGGGAAACAAAACCTTCTTTAGGTACATTGGAGAAAGGAGGAGGGCACTGCATGGGATTGGAGGGATAAGGGAGGAAGTGGAACAATACTGGAAGGGGACTTCAAAAAAGCAGAGACATTAAACAGCTATTTCACCTCAATCTTCACAGAGGAAAGGGAGGGTAGGGGACCAGGAAGGGTTGGGGAGGGTGACAGCCACAGGCAGGTGGCTGTGGCAGAATTCACTGCTAAAAGAGTAAGGGAAGAGCTGGGTAGACTTAGGGTAGACAAGACAATGGAGCCTGATGGAATACACCCAAGGGTTGTCAAGGAAGTGAAGGATGAACTGGCACCACATCTAGCAAGGCTGTTTAACTTGTCCTTGGTTACGGGGTGGTGCCAATGGACTGGAAGAGGGCAGAGTTGGTCGCACTACATAAGAGGGGGGTGGGAGGATGAGGTCAAAAAATACCGTCCTATTAGTCTTACCTCGGTGGTGGGGAAGGTAATGGAAACACTTCTTAAGATCAGGTTGATAGAATACTTGGAGATCAATGGCATGCAGGATGACAGGCAGCATGATTTCACCAAGGGAAGGTCCTGTCAGACTAACCTGATAGAGTTTTTCAATGGAGTGACACAGATAGTAGACCAGGGAGGAGCAGTGGATGTGGCATATTTGGATTTCAATATGGCCTGTGACACCATTCTGCATGGTGGAATGGTACATAAGCTGGACAGACTAGGGGGTGGACAACAGAATCACTGGGTGAGTGGAAAACTGGTTGAAGGGAAGGAGTCAGACGGTGGTGGTAAATGGGACACATTCCAGGGAGCGAGCGGTGACCAGTGGGGTGCCACATGGGTCAGTGCTAGGACCAATACTCTTTAACATCTATGTTAGTGACATAGCGGAGGGTCTGGAGGAATGGGTATGCCTGTTCACAGGTGATACAAAGGTCTGCAATAGGGTGGATTCACCTAGTGGGGTGCAAGTCATGAGGCAGGACCAGGAGAGGCTGAAGAGGTGGTCTGACACCTGGAAATTGAAGTTTAATATGCAAAAGTGCTCGCTGATGCACCTGGGGAGGAAGAATAGGAGGGAAACTTACTCTCTTGGGGGGTTGGTGATTAAGAAGAAGGAAACAGAAAAGGACCTGGGGATTATAGTATCGCGTGACCTCAAGGTGAGCAGCCAGTGTAGCAGGGTGGTGGGAAAGGCAAATGAAATGTTGGCCTGCATTGCCATGGGTTTTAATAGCAGGAAGAGGGAGGTGCTAATGCCATTATACAGAACCATGGTTTGGCCACATCTGGAGTATGGGGTGTAGTTCTGGAGGCCTGACCTACAAAGAGATGTTGAGCTGATGGAGAGGGTGCAGAGAAGGGCAACCAAAATGGTACGAGGGATGCAGAATGTACCCTATGAGAGAAGATTGAGAAGGCTGAATTTGTACCCTCTGGAGACTAGGAGGGAGAGGGGGGACATGACTGAGACCTTTAACTATCTGAAGGGAATAAATAAGGTAGAGGGTAACAGCTTGTTCAAATTGTTGAAGAGAGTGAACACGAGGGGCCATAGCCTCAAACTGGAAGGTGGGCAATACAGAGGTAATGTCAGAGGGCAGTTTTTCATGGAGAAGGTGGTAGAGGCATGGAACAAGCTGCCGGAGGAGGTAGTGGCAGCTGAAATGGTGGAGGGGTTCAAGAGGGCTTGGGGTAGAGTTAATGGGTTGGGAAAAGAGGGTGGAAGCATAATAGAAGGGGGGGAGGTAGGGTGTTGGGACGACTAGATGGGCCATGGCGCCTTTCTCTGCCATCACATTTCTGTGTATCTGTGTCTGTGTAAAACATTTCTTTATACAGTTTTTTTTAGCCAAAATTTATTTCTGATGTCCTTAGAGTAATCCTTGCATATTTTTAGTTTTTTCAGGTATTTTTAAAATAATTTTCATAGCGTATTTTGTAATTAATGACTCACATCAATACAGATGGCCAGCACTCACAGTTTTTACAAATCTCTTCTAGTGAGGTTACCTGTTGAATGTACATACTAGACTCATACTGTGGATGTATTAGGATGGTGCTACTGCATGCTTCCGATAGTAAACAGCAGAGCATTGTACCGAGATATTTTATTTTTTCATGGCGGGCATGGCACAGGAGTGGGAACTTTTAAAAACTTCAAAATCCAGTATCTTGGTTCAAGAATTAAATAAAACAAAAAGAAAAAAATGGATGTCTTCATATTTTGCCAAGAAAACATTATTGCTGGGGGAAAAAACAACTATATGGTGAATATCACATACTGCTGCTTTCTAAGACATAGGTAAAAAGGAATATTACATAAAAACTGAAACTGCTTAAGATCTAAGCAGCAACTTTTTTCAATGTTTGAAGCCTTTCATATATGAGAGAGTTTAGTTCTGAACTAAAAGCCTGAATTGATTCCTAACCAGGAACTTCAACCCTGTACCCACAGATTAAAAGTCTGATGCTCTGCTGAGCTACCCAGGCTTCTTTCAAAGAGGGTGAAGAACTGTTCTGCAGACTTATTTTCAAACATTCCATATCCTGTTCTAAGCCACAGACTGCTGCAGTAAGTGTGTGTGTGTGTGTGTGTGTGTTTTGACAAACACTGACCTGACAGCAGTTACATAAGTACAGAGGGTAAAGATTTCAACCGGCTTTCAGCACTGTCTAAGGAGGCCAAGTGGGGGGAGAGAGAGCAAGAGCAGATTAGAAAGTTACAAGTGTGTCATACCACTGTTGAATATTTCAACCCTTCTCAAAACACAAATAAAATGCCTCCCCTCAGCAGACTGGGGAACAGATTAGAGTTTTCTATTGTAGTAATTACAGGATGTAGTTGCTGGGACAAATAAAGCCATTATTTAGAGGGGAGGGGGGCTCAAGATTGCAAAAATTGACTCACAAAAAAGAACAAGCATTTGTCAATGCCGAATGTTTGCTTGCTGGCATTGGCATTGGTAGAGTAGGAGTTAGAGAGCTGCATAATAGGAATGGCAGTGAAGTATTGAACTGAAGCCAACCCCACCACCCTGCAGAGACTGACAGGCATTGGGGTGTGCCTTTGGGTCGTCAGGCATAACAGCCATGCCATTTCACCACACCCTACCCTGCAGACACTGACAAGTGTCATGGTGTGCCTTGGGGTCTTTGGCCCTTATGCTCGCCCCATTCCATCAGGAAATACAGTGAGATGGGTCCTGTATAGGAGAGTGGGGTGAACTTTGGGGCCGAAGAGTCCAAGGCACACCTCAGTGCCTCTCACTGGCTGCAGAGTGTGGAATGGTATGAGCATTACAGGTGAGAATCCCAAGTCACACTCCTGATGCCTCTCAATCTCTACAGGCTGGGGAGTTATGGTCTGAAACCCTAATGCCTCAGGCGTTCGTTCGCATTTTAACTCCAAATTTTCAGCATGTTTTTTTGTGACCCCAACCTTATGAACAGTGGCAATATCAGTTTGTTAGCCAAAAGCTGCTTTTGCACAGCGACTATGCCATTTGGCACCACAAGTGCGAAAACACATTTTGAACAGGATGTGAAAAATGACAGCTGTACTGTTCATGGGGAGGTGCAAAAACTGACAATGTTGAAATTCTGCAGTGAAAATATTAAAAAAACTGGTGAAGCTGGCGAAAGGCATGAAAATGCGCAGTATACACTCTTAATGCAACGGCTATTTGTGATTTTGCGCAGATTGTCAACACAGGGATTTTGTAACCTCCACATATGAACAGTGTCACTGTAATTTTCTTAATCTGTCCCGAACAGTGATTTCCCATAGCGACCACGCATTTCTGCACTGGAAGTGTGAAAACACATTTCGGCCATGGTGTGAAAAATGACAGCTGCACTGCTCATAAGGAAGTGTGGAAAAATGCAAGTGGTGAAAATCTGGAATGAAAATATTAGAAATCCATGAAGTTACGAGGGTGCGTGGAAACTGCGCAATGGTCGCTCGTAACACAGTCATTTTATGGACGTATTTCACCAAATTTTTAAAATAGCCATTTTAACACCTCTGCTCTTGAACAGTGTCACTGTGATTTTCTTAATCTGTCCTGAACATTGATTTCACACACCGACTGCGCCATTGTGAGCTACATGCTCGGAAACACGTTTTGGGTCAGATGTGAGAAATGACAGCTATACTGCTCATAAGGAGGTATGGTAAAATGGCAGTTTTGAAAATCTGGAGTGAACATATTAAAATTTTGTGAACTTACGAGCGGCATAGCAACAGCGCAATGCATGCTCAGAATAGTCATTTTAAGAGTGCCACCAAATTCTCAACATAGGGTTTTGGGAGCCTACCTCATGAACTGTGACACTGTTGTTTCAGAATAGGTCCCGAAGGTGGTTCCGTGCAGTGACCGCAAAATTACCTTTCGTGGCCGTTGATGCCATGACAGTGACAGAATTCATGAGGTGGGGTCTGAAAACCCCGTGTTGAAAATTTGTTGAAAAATTCCCAAATGCTCGAGAGATGCACTAAAGTTGAAAAAACCCTATTTATTACATTATACAGCTTACCGTTATTTCCTCAGTTCGCGGTCATCTTCGAAGAGTGCAGGCGTGTTCCCGCACATCAAGATTGTCGATGAAGCTCCAGAGGTAAGTATGGGGTGAAGCGGGGCCATGGGGAGGCAGGGCGCGCAGAGGGTGAGCGCGGGTGGGGGGAGATTGGGTTAGGACAGTCAGTGAGGGAGGGTTTTTTTTCTTTCAGTAATTAATATACATGAGGGCCTGGATGCTGAACCCATAGCCAGCCCGTCCTCTACAGGCCTTTGTTTTCTGGTCCTGGCCAGTGCTCCTGGTGCGAATTCTATCAGGGCCAGCCTATAGCCTACTGCACACAGTGATGCAAGGAATGGCTACAAGGGGCATCAAACTCGTGGTGTCCCTGCCCCCTCAGGGTGCAGCTGACTCTTGATTGCGTAGCCACCAAAAACTGCCACTCACAAAAGGAAAACTTAGTTGCTAGTGCAAGGTGTCACCCTGATGGCTAATCGCAATGCAAATGAAAGTCACCAGATGTTTAGTGGTTACAAATGGAGTGTTTGTTAACACGTGAAATGCAAAAACTACAGACTGTGCAGTCGATTAAACATTATTGTTTCTTGTGACCCTGTTTTTATCCCAGGTCCTCCAGTGACCACTCCCCAGCCCATTTGTATTCCCTGGTGTTAAGTGAATCCCCTTCCCTAACCTAGTTCTGTTATGCCATTCTGCGTAATGACTTGTATATAATGCACTGCTTACAGTCTTGGTGTTCCAATGTATTTGTTATGACCATTGTACCTGCTGCCTATGTTATGCTTTCTGTTTTCTCCGACTCTGTGTAACTGCCTAAAGTGTATCTTGTACCATGTCGTATTTCCTGTACTCTCCCAGGTCGTACCTGAAAATAGGCAAATGTCTTGTCTAGTGTACCTACCTGGTTAACAAAAGCTAAATAAATAAATAAATACCATTCAAAACTATGTACATCCTCCACCAGATTGTGGTTTCTCCTACCATATGCCAGCACCTCCCTACAGAACTGCTTCCAACAACAAATTGTTAAATATATGTCTACTGGCAGCAAAAAAGGCCATCACGAAACTCTGATTACAAGCTGTCCTACCATCAGTAATGCAATGTCAAGACAAGAGTATGCAAAGTGGAAAAACATACACTTTGTCAACAAAAACCTACATTCAATACCATACGACTGAAATGGCTGCTGTGTGTTATGAGGTGTAGAATGGAATTTGTGTCCTAATGCTGCACGCTTGGGAAGTAGATGGGGATGCCACTGATCTTGTGGAGTTCTGTGGGAGATTGCCAGTAATTTGGGGTACCCTTCAGTGGGGGGATGCTCTTTGAGCCAGTTACTACCATTCTTTCAGTATTTACTGCATTATTAGTGAATTCTCTTACTTCTTTTAAATGTACTACACGATAGAAAGACTGATGCACTGAACCTTGTCTGTGTTGAAACAATGACCCCCGCCTCGCCTCTTAAAGCCAGCCAAAAGGTTCCCTAACATTTTCAGTATAGGCCAGACAATCTGGAAGGAGAGGCAGGAAGCTTACTCAGTGACCAAGATGCAAGAGGTTTATTTACCAGGGACAATAAAAACAAGATAACTGTTTTCTACAATGCTACAGGATAACAGATTGAACAACAAAGCAATACAATCTGGACCAATAATTGGTTGAACCGAGAATAGGGGTTAACCCTTTTTAATTCCAAGTCCTGCATTCACTTGGCTGAGATGAGAGATGGCAGACAATCCAAGCTTGGGCTTTGCAATGAGTCAGCTGATCAGCAGGTGGGCACTGACCCCATAAAGCACCTTTACAAACATGCCATAACATGGCGTTCCCCAGATGAACAGAACACAGAGAGGAACACTGCTAGCTGGACAATGAAGAACTTGGCCATCCTCTGCGGTTCCTGGCAAGAAGATAAAGACTACTGGTTGGCAGATGGTTCTCTGGACGATCCGCAGCAATGACCACTTGCAGATCCCCGGCACCCAGACCACCTCCCAACAAGAAGACTGCTGGCAGTATAATCTTTGGGCGGCCTCTATGAAGTGACTTGGGTACGTGCACACTTATGGACGGATGACAAAATAAGAAAAGGGGCACGCACAACGTTACTGTGGTCCCTCATGCTTGAGCCAGGATGACTCCTAAGCTGGCTCACTACTGGATAACTGACTAGCGTCTCTCTACACTTACTGTTGCAGGACTGATGCTGAAACACTGTGGAGGAACTTCAAAGCACATTGACGTTGCTGGAGACAGTTTTTTTGCAGATGGAGGATGGGCCAGGGAGGTCCCTGGGTCAGCGACAGGCTCTGAAAAACTGGTCCATGCAACCAAAGCAACGCTGGAAGTCAGAGATGCAAGGATGCAAATCTATAACATAGTCCAGAAGCAAGCAGGCAGGTTGCTGTATAACACCTTAAATTCACCCCCTTTATATTTAGCGCTTCGAGCACACCAGACATATTCACTCCATTTTATTTTCACCGGTGGAACACTAGTACTGTTATTGTATAGTGCACCACCTAATATTCACTGTCTCTTTTTTCACACTAATATGAAATCAGCGAATATAGTGAAAATAAAAAGACAGTGAATATTTTGTCTTATACAACATATTTTTTAAGCAGACAGTTCAGTTCTTGCAGAAAATACAGTCTCTAGGGTGGTGCTAGGCAGGTGACAGCACAGTTCAGTTTTGAGGGAGCATGCTTAGAAAACCTGTACAGGACACCGTGGGATACCCAGGGCCCCTAGACCACTTTCTCCCGTCGATAATAGGTATTACTGCCCCTATGCCTGGGTCTAAGGGACTCTTGTCCTGGTCCTGCCTCCCTCGTGAATACCAATGAGGGCCTGCCAGGTGGAGGCTATGGGACTCAAACCCAGGATCACTGGATGCACCATGCCCATCCACCACCGACCACTCCAACCCCTAGGCTATACTGCCACCCCTAGACCCTCACAGCATGCCCCTCCCACCTCTTGGGGCTTCTAAGTCATGGCACCTCTCTCTCTTTACCCACCTAAGGTAAATTTTCACTTTAATAAAAATAAAATAACAAAGAAAATAAAATTACTCAGTGGCCTCTGACCACTCATGGGGCATACAGTCCACTGTCTGGGCATACAGCCCACTGTCTGGGTTCCCTTGTCCTCCTTAGGACTGTCTGCCCTCCCAGGGAGCCCACTCTGCCTCCCCCCATGAATTTTTGGGCCACAGGCCCTCTAAATCTCCTTTTTGGGCACTCTGCCCACCTTGTCCTTCCCTCCCCACTCCCCGGTGCTTGTGGCGCAAGGGTAATGAAATTGGGCACTTGGCCCACTCCCCACCACAGCCTGGTGCTCCAGTGCTGCTGGGGGGATGCAGGGAACCTGGCCAGGGAGCCGAGCTCCCACCTGGCTCCTTTCTTAAAACTGCCGTGGCTGCTGGGAGCAGAACTACAGGTCTGGGGCACGTTTTCTGCCCGAACCTATTTTCTGTGGCACCACTTGGTCCGTCGGCCCTTTCTTTCCCCCTTCTTGATGATTGGGGCACTGCCCAGGGGAAACAGGTCATGTTGGGGAGCTGCACTCCACCTGACTGACCCTGCTGCTGCTATCGCCATGCCCAGTATGCTGACAGGAGGGGAGCGACGCTGGAGAAGCAATGGACCTGCTGCAGGTACTTTTTTCTTTTTGTGCTCTCCGCATCCTTCACCCTCCATACTGTACCACCAACTGCCTTCTTTTGCCACTCCCTGGCCCCTTTGTAGGGCAGGGGAGGTCCTGGCTTCTCACCAGGGGACTGGTCACGACAAGCCCTCCAGGGAGTGTCTTCTGCCCATGACCCCCTTCCCAGCACAGAACAGTGTGAAATCAAACAAAGGGACAGGGAGAGGTTGGTGAGACTGCAGGCAAGGGGGAATGGAACAGAGGAGAATGGAGGGGGAACACGAGGGGAAGGAAAAAAAAAAGTCAAGTCCCCATGTGGGGAAAAAGGGTCCCTTTTTTTTTTTTGTGTCCCTAACTATGGAGTACTACAATTCGCCCCCCCTTAAACATACATGTCCCCATGTATGGGGTCAATTTTCATTAAGAATTTTAAAACACGAACAACATTTTAGTACTACAGTATAAACTATTTACTTAGTCTACTTGAAAACATTAATTTTTAACTGGTCGACTGTAACATTTTTAACCTAGCGAACACAACGAACCAAGAGCAGGGATGGATGGCCTCAAGGTGCCTTTTGGAAGTGGTTCCTGCCTCTCCTTGTCAATCCATCCGTCTTGACAGGAACTGGGCAGGACTTCAGATGCATTTGGTGCACTAGCTTTTGCGTTCCATCCAAGGCTTGGAGCTGGTAGCTATGCATTTTGGGGAAAGGTCTGTCCACGATGATATATGGGTTTGGTTCCCATCTTAAAGATGACTCTTCATCACTCCAGGACTTCACCAGCACTCGCTCCCCTGTGGATAAGGGCATTTCCTGATCCTAGTTATCGTCCCACTCTTCCCCGTTGTTTTGGTCTATACATGCTCTTTGACTGACCAGTGACTTAGGTTCTGCTTGAGGAGGTGTCTCTTTCTTTCTTTCTTTCTTTCTTTCTTTCTTTCTTTCTTTCTTTGGTCCAGTTCTACTGCCAGGACTGACATTTGGATGGGGGTGTGGCCTTCATGCTCTACCAACTGAAATTGGTTATGATAGCCTGAACTGGATCTGGTTCTTGGTTTGGTTTGGTCTTCAGTGCTAGATGAACTCCAGGTGCCTCAGGATGCAGATGCTCACTGATTGGATCATTTAACACTATTGAGGTGACGGGCCCCGGGGGTCTTGCCAATTTCTGGGGGCATGCAGCGTTTAGCCGGTTGCACGCCTCCTTTCGCAAGGATGCCTCCAAGTGTCGGCTGAGCTCCTCCTTCATTTACATCTCAATGAGCAGCTCACTTCTGAGTTTTTCTGTCATAACATCATAGCTTTGGATGCACTGGGCCATTGCCTCTTTTTGGTGGAGGGCTTGCTTGGCCTATTCCTTAATCTTCTGATCCTACTGTCAGAGACTCTTTTTGAGGTCCTTACATTCTTTCCACAGCTCAGAATTCTGCTTGGCGTATTGTACAACCTGCTGTATAAACTCCTGGTACTGGGCCTCCCTTTGGGCATTCCAGTCTGGAACCTGCTGACTCACATCACAGGTGACAGCACTTGCCGTGTACACAGGCTTCTTCACTCGGGTATCTGGAACTCTGAATGGACTTCCTGAAGGTGCCATGACAGCTCAGTTGCACTGCTTGATTCTTTTTATCTCACACCTAGTGTCCTCATACAGCTGGTGCCGAGCTCTTTTGGTCTTGCTGCTCCTGGGATCACTCAGCTCACACGGTCACTGAACGGGCCCCACGGTTTCTTTGTCAGGGAGCATGGTTCTGCCCTGCTGCACCCATTTATTTGTGCATCTGTTACCTCGGTTTCCCCTCCGGCACCAGCATGGACACAGCCCAATCTGGGGCTGAGCCCTTTGCATCATTTCTGCAACAAGAGCAGTCAGTTCCTGCACTTGACATGCTACATAGGCCAGTTCCTGTTGCATAACATGACAGGGCTCCCACTTCATATCTTCTCTTGTAGGCATCTTGGTGTGGGTAGCTTCAAGCTTTGGACTCCTTGATGTTTCTTACCCTGCACACAGTGCCAAGTGAAGCAAGTCAAAAGTTTCTTAAAAATTTCAGGATAGGCCAGACGGATCTGGAAGGAGGGGCAGGAAGCTTACTCAGTGACCAAGATGCAAGAGGCTTATTTAACAGGGACAATAAAAACAAGATAACTGTTTTCTACAATGCTACAGGATGAAAGAATGAACAACAAAGCAATACGATCAGGACCAACAATTGGTCGACCCAAGAATAGGGGGTTAACCCTTTTCAATCCAAGTCCTGCGTGCACTTGGCTGAGATGACAGATGGCGGATGAACCAAGCTTGGGTTTTGCGATGGATCGGCTGATCAACAGGTAGGCATTTACCCCACAAAGCGCTTTACAAAAAGGACATAGCGGGGTGTCCCGCGGATGAATAGAATACAGACAGGAGCACTGCTAGCTGGACAGTGAAGAACTTGAAGATCCTCTGCGGCTCTGGGCAAGAAGCTGAAGTCTTCTGGTCGGCAGATGGTTCTCTGGATGATCCACAGCAATGAACACTGACAGATCCCCGGCACTCAGACCACCTCCCAACAAGAAGACTGCTGGTGGTACAATCCTCAGGCGGCCTCTGGGGATCGACCCTCACAGCATGCCCTTACACCTCTTGGGGCTTCTAAGTCGCGGTACCCATCTCTCTCTCTTTACTCACCTAGAATCACTTTTCACTTTAATAAAAATAAAATAAAGACAATAAAATTACTCAGTGACCCCTGGTCACTCCTGGGGCCTTCCCCTCTTTCTTTCTGGGCATACAGCCCACTGTCAGGGTTTCTCTGTCTCCCTTAGGCCGTCCACCTTCCCTGGGAGCCCACTCTACCCCCTCATGAATTTTTGGGCCACTTTCCCTCTAAATCTCCTTTTTGGGCACTCTTCCCACCTTGTCCTTCCCTCCCCACTCCCTGACACCTGTGGTGCAAGTGTAACAAAATCAGGCACTTGGCCCAACTCACCACCATTGCCCAATGCTCCAGTGCTGCTGGGAGGAGGCAGGGAACCTGGCTGGGGAGTCTCTCTCCCACCTGGTTCCTCTCTTAAAACTGGCATGGCTGCTGGGGCAGAACTACAGGTCCGGGGCGCATTTTCTGCCTGGACCTATTTTCTGTGGTACAACTCGGTCCATCGGCCTTTCTTTCCCCCTACTCACTGATCGGGGCTCTGCCCAGGGGGAAACAGGTTGCGTCAGGGAGCCGCATTCCAGTTGACTGACCCTGCTGCTGCTGCTGCCGCCACAGCACCAAGGATGCCAATCAGAGGGAAGCGACACTGGAGGAGCAACGGACCTGCTGCAAGTACTTTTTTCTGTCCATGCTCCCTGCGTTTTTCACTCTCTGCTCTGTACTGCTGACTGCCCTCTTTTGCCACTCCCCAGCCCTTTTGTGGGGCAGGGGAGGGCATGGCTTCTGGCCAGAGGATTGGGCATGACAAGCCCTGCAGGGAGTGTCTTCTGCCCATGATCCCCCTTCCCAGCACAGAATGGTGCAAAATCAAACAAAAGGACAGGAAAGGAGGTGGTAGGACTGTAGGCAAGGTGGGATAGAATGGAGGAGAATGGAGGGAAACGCGAGGGGAAGGAAAAACAAAAGAGAAGTCCCCACGTGGGGAGCAAGTGTCCCATTTTCTTGTGCCCCTAAATTTGGGGTACTACACTCTCACCGGGGGGGGGGTATCTATACACATGGCCCACATAAGGAAGGGGTTGGGCTTCCAGAGCCCCAGGTAAATGGCAACCCAGCATCGCGTCAGCCCAATCAGGGCAAAGGCTCCTGAGGGGAGAGCTTGCCCAGGACCCTCAGGAAGGGTGCCAGGGCTGAGTATTTAGGGGCAGGTCAGAGGAGAGCACTCCCCCTTCTGATCCTGCTCCACCATAGCGATTTTGGTCCCTTTTCAGCATTGCCATCTCCAGATCACCAGCCCATTTTTCGCCAGTTCCCGCCGCTTGCCACCATCGCCCACTGTTACTGTCTTCCCAGGATTCCTACAGCGCCCGGCCCCTGGATGGTCTCTCCTGGTAAGTCCCTTTTGATTTTTCAGCACTGCCACCCAGCTCAGCCACTCTGGTGTACTTTGTTGTGTTTTTGTGGTTTCCCCTTTGGTCCTGGCCCACGTTCCCAACATTCCCCACTTCTCAGCCCCCCGCTCCTCACCGGGTCCTCCGCTCCCCTTGCTCACTTGTGCCTGTCTTTGTTCATCTTTCTCGGCCATCTCAACCTTCCCTATTCGTGGTGCCTCCCATTTACCCCTGGCCATGAGTGGCCCCTTCCCCCGCTCCTCATGGCTTGGCATGGTTTCCCCTCCTGCCTCCCCATCCACTCCCTCACTACTCTCTCTCGATTCTACACCACTGGTTTCAGACCACTCACCCTTCTTTTGCTCCTGCAGATGTTTCCGGGCCTCCATTCCTCTATCTGGCCTGTGGGCCACCCACACCGCCAGGTGCGAAGGCCCTCCCCCCCTTTTCCTCCCTGCTGCCTTTTCCCCGCTCTGCTCTGTGGCTGCAACCATTTCCCCCTTCCTCTCTCCCCATAGCCAGAGTAAATATATATATATATCTATAAATAAATGAATAACTATATTTTGGCAGCCCCTTTTCCAGTGTCCAGGCCAGAGTTGGTTTGATTCGGTGGCCCCCACTTGTGGTCAGGGATTGCCTGGTTCCTGCTTTTCCTCTGCCCCTTTTCTGGCCTTTTTCTTTGCCCCCTGCTATGTTCTCTTCACTTGTGGTCTGGTCTTCTGCCCCTTTCCTGTGTTTTACTGGTTGCTTGTCCTTGCCCATGTAGTGTGTTTCTCCTGCATGGCTTTTTGGGCTGGGGCTGCAACTCAGCCCCTCCAACCCTCCTGCATGGGCCATTTCTTTCTGGCTCCACCGGCCTCCAGTTTTGCCTTCCCCCTTTCATTGGCTCGCTTCCCCCTCCGGTACATGTGCCTCACGCTGATTTGCCATCCCCTTGGGTCGCCACCACATGCCTTGTTTTGTGGGCCTCCCCAGCTTGCCCATCTTCTCCTCTCTGGTCCCTGTTGTTCTCCCTTGAGGGCCAGGCTCTCCTCCTCCCATCCATTTGCTCCTCAGGGCCTTCGCCCCAGTTGGCAATATAAAAAAATAAATAAATAAAGGCTAGATAAGAACAGATGTATGTTCTCCCTGACCGCCTGCTAGTTGTTTAATTTTTAGCTTGTCCTGGCGGGTGTCTTCTGTCTGCTATGATGGAAGATATATGCTTAAATATATCTGTGCTCTTTTCCTTTATGGCCTGTTTTTCTTTTCTGGGTCTGTCTTTTGTTTCAACCCCCCTCCCCGGGCCTTTTGTGTCATCTGTCCTTTCTCATGTGCTTTTGTTCTGGTCGGTCTCCCCCATTGTCCCCGTCCCACCCTGTAGCCTCTCGCTGGTTTCTCCTGTGTTTTGCATGGCCTGCGGTCCCCAACCCCCTTGTCAGCCACTTCCCATGGGTTCCTGCAGCTGGGTTGTGCCCTTCTGGCTCCCCCAGGCTTTGTGGCATCACTGCTTGCCCACCACCTAGTGGCCAAATATTTTTTTTTTAAATTATAATATAAATAAATAATTATATAACTATGAACCACTACGCTGTTCTGTTAGCAGAGGGGGTCTTTCTTCTATCAGTCACTCCATGATAATGTTCCCAGTCATCCTGTAGACAGTTATGAGGGTTATGAGGGGATCATAGGGTGAATTTAAAAAAACAAACCAAAATAAACAGTAATTCATTTCTCCGATGCACTGTGCAGGCACAATAAGGGGACCATACTCTTTCCCAGGTGGGTGCTCGGGAGGGGGGGAGCCAGTTTAGCAGGCCAGGTTATACAGGTGGGTGGGCCCTGCCAGGTATTTTCACTGGCAGGAAGGTGGGTCTACTCAGTGGGAGGCAGTTGGGGGTCTGTGGACTGAAGCATCCTATTCGACAGGTGGGGAATTACTGGGCAGGGGCATTTTTTTACTTTTTTAATTTCAATTGTCCTGGTAAGACTTTCAGAGGGATAGGACTTGCAGTGGTTCAGATATATTCACAATGTACTGCTTCCCTCCGGCCTAAGGAAAATGCAAGTCCAGCAGTGCCTGGTCAGGCAGCTGGGAATGGGGCTGTTTCTGCAGTGCAGGATTCTTATTTTATTTTTATTTAGAAAAATGTTTCACCAGGAAAAACATCATGAGCTCTAAACAGCTCATTTACAGAAGTGTCCAGCGGGGGTTACAATGTTGAGAGAACAAACAATCACATAAAAAGCACAGAGTAATGCATTATAAGTGCAAAAACAGTAACAAATCATACCAGGGTGGAATCAGTATGGAGTAGAATAACCCAGACAAACCTGCAGTAGAAACCTACATAGAAAGGAACTGGCCATTACTACCAGACATGGACTTGGATTAGAGGGATCAGACACAGGTTGTGTGGTGGGAGTGGATAGAGCATGGGATGAGAAGTGCTTAAGTAGGCCATGGGAGGGTAGGTTTGGACAAAGTGTGGAAATAGGGAGGGCTTGGTAGGAGGATGGAGAGAGGGAAGGGGAAAAGGGGGCAGCCTAGAACCCAAACCCCTTCAGGATGTTGAGGAACCCTGTAAGTGGAAGATAGGACCAGGTAGAGGAGATGGGGAGTTGGGGAGTTGGGGAGGTAAGGGGCAGGGGAGGAAGGTAGGGAGGGAGGGAGGAGGCAGGCAGAGGATTAGAAGGCAGGGGCGCAGAAGGGGAGAAAGATGGCAGAGAGAGGCAACTAGTTAACTGAACCTAACTCCCTTCAGGATGCAATGAACCTTGCAAGGGGATCATGACTGGAGAATGGAAGGAGGGAAAAAGGGGGGGTAGGAGAGAGGAACTGCACCCCTCCAGGATGCAGAAAACCCTGCAAGGGGTTCAGGGTACAGAAAGAAAGAGTCGTGAGGGAGGGGGCTGGATGAGAGAGAGGGTTTGGCTAGTGAATCAGGAGGTGTAGTGGAGATATAGGAGAGGGGATAGGCTAAGGGTGAAGTATAGGGGTGGGAAGGTGGCTAGGAGTGGAATAGGAGGGGGAGGTGTTAAATAGAACAGAGGAGGGTGGGCATTGGAGGGAGAGTAGAGGGAGGGCTTGGGACAAGTGCAGTTAGGGGAATAGAAATTATGTAGGGCTAAGGAGATAGAGGATGAGGACGAGGAGAACCAGATCAGGGATGGCAGGGAGTTCCAATGCTTAGGGAAGCAGTAGTGAAGGCTTCCTGTCCAGTGGAGATAGAGCGACGAGGGATTGCTACAGTGCGAGCATCAGAGGATCTGAGAAGGCGAGTGGAGGGGGGGAGCAGAGAGAGAGTCAGAGATGTAGGAGGGGAGGGTACCAAGCCAGTATTTTGATGTGAACTTGGCACAGTGGGAGAGTCGCCTGCACTCCAGTGAGGGTAAAGCGAGAGAATGGCACAAGGAGCAGTGATGAGCGCGTGGGTAGGCGTCAAAAGGAAAACGACAGAAAGCATTGAAAAAAATATCCAATCTGGTGAGGGAAGACTTGGGAGCAGCACTGTATACTATATCGCAATAGTCAATAATAGGGAGTCTCATTTTCTGCACAAGATCACGCCAAACCAGTAGTTGGAGGGAACTATGGTTCCTGTAAAAGGCGCCAAGCTTGGGGTGCAGTTTTTTCAGGATGGCGTCAATATGCACAGAAAAGTTAAGGTGTTGGTCAAGCCAAACACCCAGGTATTTAAAAGAGGAGGTGTCCTCTAAATTAGTCCCGTCAAGTGTGTGGAAGAAGGGTTGGGAGGGCAGCCTAGAGAGTCTCTGCCCAGTGCCAAAGGTCATGGAGACTATCTTCTTGGCATTGAGGAAGAGCTGATGTGAGCTTAGCCAGTGTTGAACATTATTGAATTCAAGCTGTAGTGTGGAAATCACATTGGGGGGAGAATGGCCTGAGGTGAACAAGACTGTGTTATCAGCATACATGTGGCAAGAGGATGAGGAGCATGCAGACAGTAGATCATTCAGGAATATTGAGAATAGGAGTGGGACAAGAATGGAACCTTGAGGCACACCAGTAGAGACAGGTAGTGGAAGGGATGTTGAATCAGCTATTTTAACTGATTGGGTACGACCAACCAGGTAGGCTCTGAATCAGTTGCAGGTCAAATGTGATAAGCCAGCGGACAAGAGGGTATCAAGGAAGAGGGAGTGGGAGACAGTGTCAAAAGCCTTTGCAAGGTTGACAAAGATGGCGGAGGTGATGTGACCTCTATCCATGGCAGTATGGATAGAGTCAGTGAGTCTGAGTAGAGAAGTGGTTCTGGAGTGATTCTTCTGAAAACCAGATTGATAGGGAGCGAAGGAGGAGTTGTCAGGAAAGGAGGAGAGGTGGCAGAGAACAAGGTGTTCTTGGAGTTTGGTCAGGGTGGGAAGGAGCGAGATGGGCTGGTAGTTCCCAGGAGAAGAAAGGTCTCCTCTCTTTGGCAGGGGGAGAACTGTGGCATGTTTCCAGACTGTCGGGATAGTTGCAGTGTGGAAAGACAGATTAAGGAGATCAGAGAGTGGGAGGGAAATGGCGGGCGCAGAAAAGTACAGCAGCTTAGGGTCAAGACCATCAGGGGAGTAGTCCTTTGATGGGTTGAGAGAGAGTAGTGCCTTTAAGGTATCATGGGGAGAGATGGGAGAAAAGGCAAAGCCCTCTGCAAGATGATGGAGCAGAGGGGTGTGAGGGGGTTGTGAGGTAGTAGGAAGGGATGACAGAGAGGCTAGCAGGGTGGAGGCGCAGAAAGAAAAATAGGAATTAAATTCCGCAGCGACCGTAAGAGGGTTGGCAGTGAGTTGGTTGTTTATTTTGAATGTTGGGGGAAGGGGGGTAGTTTGGGGAGAAAAGAGTGAGTGGACAACTTTCCAAAACTACAACGGGTTATTTATATTGGTATTAAATGTGGAACAGAAATATTCAGCTTTAGCCAGGCAGATGGTTTTGGTACAGGCATTACAGAGGGTACAGTAGATAGCAAGGTCGCGAGGGAGTGTGGAGGATTTATGGGTTTTCCATGCATTGTCTCGTGCTTGTTGGCAGGCCAGAAGTTCAGGGGTAACCCAGGGGAGGTGGTTACTGCACAATCTAACCTGTTTCAGTGGAGCATACTTGTTCCAGACATTGGTAAAGTTGGTGGAGAAGTATGCCAGTGCATGATCCACAGAGTTTGAAGTGGATATAGGAGACCAGTTGACTTGAGTTAGGTCATGAAGGAGAGGGGCAAGGTCTAGGGTTTTGTAGGATCGGATCATGATTAGTTTGTTCACTTGGGAACATAAGCAGGAGGCTGGTAAGGATAGAGGTCTGGGGTTATATTCTGTTTTAACTGAAATATTTGAATAGTTTTGTACGTGAAATTAGTTCTATGTGTTAAAAATTACTACTTTGAGTTAGAACTGTTGCTTGGGCTGTGATATTGTAACTTTTGAGGCTTGGGAACACTTGTTTGGCAGTGATAATTAGAGTGAAATTTAAATGTGATGTTTGCCTGGTGTTAGGGGAAGGGGAAATTAACAGGTATTACCTTGTCTTTCATTGTTCACTTGGGAACATAAGCAGGAGGCTGGTAAGGACAGAGGTCTGGGGTTATATTCTGTTTTAACTGAAATATTTGAATAGTTTTGTACGTGAAATTAGTTCTATGTGTTAAAAATTACTACTTTGAGTTAGAACTGTTACTTGGGCTGTGATATTGTAACTGTTGAGGCTTGGGAACACTTGTTTGGCAGTGATAATTAGAGTGAAATTTAAATGTGATGTTTGCCTGGTGTTGGTAAGAGACCTCCCACCCACCCTGTTTTGTAGGCTCTCTTAAATACTGAAAAGCCACTGGGGGTTGGGATTGAAGGGCTGTGTATTTCTGTTTGGGACTGAAATTCGAAGCAACAGGAACTGGTGGGCCTGTGACATCATACGATACCTGATGTCTGCATACACACACTGTTAGTGGGACTGGACACACACTGGATGTACGTGTTTGTGAGACTTGGGAACTTTATTGGTGGGGTTGAAATTGGGTTTGTAAATAACTGCAGTCAGTATAGAGAGAAATTGTATTTCAGGGGGAAGGGACTGAGAAAAGGGGGTGTGCCGTTATAAACAGAGGGGGATAAACAGGGTGGCCATATTACACCATGGCAGGCATCTTTGGAAGGGTTGTAGGCTGCACAGGCTGTGGGATGGCAATAATTCTCAATTAGACCTGGGGAGAGGGAGGCTGCCCACTCTGTAGACAGTTATCTTGTATCAGAAGTGAGGTATATTGGTTAAGGAGTAAGCTGGGGGGGTGTCCAAGGATAAGGGGTGTGGATATGGACAGCAGAAGTGTGGGGCTGAGGGGAGGCTGGGGCAATGCTCTGAAATTACAGGACATTATGTTACAGCAAGCAGGAGGGGGATATTAGGGACAGAGGACCCTTAGATAGGGATGTTGACGCTAAGAAGGGAAAGTGTCGATGAATATTCGAATACAAAGAGAGTGGAGGGAACAGTCAGGAGGGGCTGTTGTGGGAAAGCCTAGTAGAGCAGACATTGAGAAGGGAGGGGCTGTTGTAGGAAGCCTAAACAGCAGACTGTGGGAAGGGAGCTCCAAGGTGAACAGAGCAAGAGGGAAGAAGAGGGCAGTTTAGAGGTGCAGTCAGGGAAACTCGGGTTACTTGATGGAGGCTGACATAGAGTGTCACAATAAATTTGAGCTACTAAGCAACCTAGAGGGGAGGAAGGGGTTGGTGGAAATGAGGAACTGATACAGAGGCGGGAGGAGTCGGATACCCATAGGGCATCACAGACCGGCAATGGAAAGGATAGAAATAGTCCCAGAGGGAGAAGGGGAAACATAAATGTTAAGCAGATGGGGGAGATGCAACATATTGCAGACATGAGGGAGGAGAGCATGACTGGAGAGAAACTGGGAGACAAGGAGGTGGGAGAGGAGCCCCCCTTCAGCAGGGGGGTCAGTACCAAGGATGGGGCCCTAGCTAAAGGGGACCCACAGACAGCCTCTGGAGGCAGGGGTACTATTACAAGGGGGGAGGATGGTGGTGTGGGGGAAGGGGAAACCATCAGGGCCAGGATAAATGGTACGGATAAGAGAGGGTTAAAGGGGACACCTATTCAGAGGGGGTCTGAGTTAAGTGGGCAAAATAACGAGGGAGGCAGAAAGGGGAGGGTAACAAGGGGTCTCTAATAAGGCAGGAAGACTCCCATGGAATTGAGATCACGAATAAAGGGGATGGGGAGAGAGGGCATAGTGAGGTAACCATAAGGATGATGGCGGTGTTAAGGTTCTGTTATTGGGAGACTCGATGATTAGGGTATCCAGTGGGAGGACAGGGGTGGATGCCATTGGCAGGTGAAAGTAGTGAGTATCTCTGGGCTGACAGTGCACAGAGCAAAGTTCATAGTGTATGAACTGGTTAGGGATTGTGGAGGGAAACCGGATTTCCTGGTGCATTTGGAAACTAACGATCTAGAGGGAAATAGCGTTTTGGAAATCCAAGCAAGGTTCCAAGAACTTGCCAGAGTCTGTCTGGATAATGGATGCAACATTTCCTTTTCGGAGATATTGCTGGTACCAAAGGCCTTAGTGGAGAAATAAATGAAGCTCACAGAGGTCAATGACTGGCTCAGGAAGTGGGGCGAAGAGAGTGGGTTGGGGGTGTTAGGGAACTGGAAAGGAGTTTGGGAGGATAAGGGACTCTATGCCAAAGACAGGCTTCATCTTGCCCCATTAGGGAAGGAAGTCCTTAAACAGGGGATGGCTGACTACATTCAAGAAAGGTGGGGTTTAAACTTGTGAGGGGGGGGAAGTGATAAGGGAGAGGCTGACCAAGCCTCTCCTCCAGATGAGGAGTAGCCTTCAAACCCAAGGGGGGAAACAGACCGGGTTGGAGGTTCCAGGAGGACAGAGGAGGATGGAAGTATAAGAAACCTGGGTGGGGTTCGACAAAGGGATCAGGGATAAGGGTGGGGTTGGTGTTAGTAAATGCCAGGAGCTTGGGAAACAAGTTGCCAGAGTTCAGGCCATGCTGTTCGGGGTGGATGTGCGGTGGTCACGGAAACATGACCAACAAAACCATGATTGGGACCTAAACGCAGGGGTACACTATGCTTAGGAAGGATAGAAAGGAGGGCAGAGGGGTGGAGTGGCTATGTTCATTAGAGATGACATAGAAATTGCTAGGTAAAAGAGGCAGAGGAAGCGTGAAGGCCTTATGGGTCACTTCACGATCCCCAGCACGAGATAAGGTCAAGCTGGGTGTAGTATAGGCCCCCGGGATGAGTGATGTTCTAGAGGATGGTTTGCTGGACAACATCATTGCCCAGTGTGACCAAATAGGGGAAGGAGGGTGTTGATGGGGGACTTAATATGCCAGGTACAAACTGGGGAACCATGTCCTCCTAAGGTGCCCAAGGAGCAGAGGCTGCTGGATGTCGCAGGATGTGTTCTAACACAGCATGATGGAGCCCACAAGGGAGGGCATGTCCTGGACGTGGTTCTGCAGATGGGGATCTGGTAAGGGACCTGGTTGTAGAGGACCCTGACTGGGAGCAACCACAATACTGTCTGGTTTCAAATAAGCATGGGGAGATCTAGGACACTGGCAGTGGACTTCAGGGGTGCAGACTTTGTGGGCATGGGAAATATTCTCAAGGATCACTTGAAGGGGATTACATCAATGACAAGTGTGGAAAGGAGATGGGAGGTCATAAAACGGGGACTTCATGAGGCAGTCAAGATCTGCTCTAAGTTGAAACGTAAGGGAGCAAGGTCACATAAACCATGCTGGTGGTCCAGTGAGGTCAGAGAAAAGAAGGCGGCTTACAAAAAATATAAAACAACAAGAGGGGATAGGGATAAGGAAATGTACCATCTTGCATCTAGAAAAGTCACCCGGATGGTGAGGGGAGCAAAGTCCAGTAAAGAGCAGCGGCTGGCACAGGGGATACATGGAGGGGAAAGGAGGTTCTTCCGGTACATTGGGGAGCGGAGAAAAACTAAGGGCCATCTCAGCAGATTGAGATCAGAAGGAGGGTGGGTGGAAGGGCGAGGGACCAGGCAGAGGTATTTAATGAGTACTTTGCCTCTGTGTTCACTAGGGAGGGATGGGATATCTACAAAGCAAGGCACGATGGGGATAGAAGCGCAGTGGAGGGATCAGGAGCAACAGAAATGGAGAGAGGAGGAGAGGTACCCAGGGGTGTCACATCTGGATAAGGATAAAAAAGGCCAGTATAGGAGGGGACGGATGATGCTATCTCCGCCAAAAGAGTGTGGTTAGCCCTCAAGGCCCTAAAGAAAGACAAATCTCCTGGGCCGGATGGCATTCATCCGAGAGTACTATGGGAATTGGTGGACATACTGGCTGCACCCCTGGCGGAGCTCTTCAACAGGTCACTTGAGACAGGGAGGGTACCTAGGGATTGGCAAGAGACACATGTGGTGCCAATCCATAAAGGGGGGTCAAGGGAAGTACCAGGTAACTATAGACCCATCAGTTTGACCTCGGTGGTGGGAAAATTAATGGAGAGTATACTAAAGGAACTATTGGGAGTGTACTTGGAGGAGGTGGGAGGTCTGGATAGTTGGCAACATGGGTTTGTGCCAGGAAGATCATGTCAAACCAATCTTGTGGAGTTCTATGAATGGGTAACATCAGAACTGGACAGGGGAAAGCCTGTGGATGTATTATTCTTGGACTTCAGCAAGGCGTTTGACTCTGTCCCCCACAATGGTCTGGTGGAGAAACTGATGGGGTTAGGAGTAGGCCCTTTGATGGTCAGATGGATTGAAAACTGGCTAGCTGGACGCACCCAGAGAGTAGTGGTCTGTGGGGAGCTCTCAAACCCTAGAAAGGTTGGTAATGGGGTACCGCAGGGCTCGGTCCTGGGTCTGATCCTGTTTAATGCATACATATCGGACATCAGGGAGGGTATAGGGTGTGAAATGAGTCTCTTCGCTGATGACTCCAAGATGGGAGCAGTAGTTGAGGGAGAAGAGGGGAGGTTGGCCCTGCAAGGGGACCTGGACACCCTGGAAAGCTGGGCTCACACATGGCAATTAAATTTCAATATCACCAAGTGCAAGGTGTTGCATCTTGGGTGGGGAAACCCTAAACACAGGTACACCCTGGGAGGGGAGGCACTGGAGGCCTCAATAGGGGAAAAAGACCTAGGGGTCATAGTGGATGCATGTATGAATAACTCTGAGCAGTGCAGGAGAGTGGCTAGCAAGACAAACAGGATGTTGGGATGCATCGTAAGGGGGATCGCCTCTAGGAGCAAGGAAGTGGTTCTGCCGCTGTACAATGGACTGGTTAGACCACACCTTGAGTACTGTGTACAGTGCTGGAGATCACACCTGAAGAGGGACATACAGCTCCTGGAGAGGGTACAGAGGAGGGCAACTAAGATGATACGAGGGCTAGGGGATTTGATGTATGAGGACAGACTTGAGGAACTCTGCCTGTTTTCATTGGAGGAGAGGAGAGACAGGGGGGACATGATTGAGGTCTTTAAGTACCTCAAGGGAATAAATAGGGTAAACATGGAGGGGATCTTTAGACTAAAGCAGGGAGGTATCACCAGAGGCATGGTTTGAAGTTGGAAGGTGGAAGGGTGAGGGGGGGAAGAGGAGGAGGTTTTCACTGAGAGGGTGGTGGACCCTTGGAATGCACTGCCTGGCGAGCTGGTTCAGAGATCCACAGTGGAGGGCTTCAAGAGAGGGTGGGACAGACACAGAAAGTGGATATATCAGAAGATGGCCTGTCCCAGGGGGTTGGGGATGGATGATAGGGGTTTCCGGAACACAAGGGAGGGGAGGGCCTCGGCACCCAACTAGGGATCTAAGGTTCGAGCAGACTCGATAGACCGTAAGACCTAATCTGCTGGCAAATAGTATGTTAATATGTTAGTATGTTAGTTTGTTGGGGGCCTTAGGTCTGTGAATTTTTCTGACAAGGTAGATCATATGATGGTCGCTAATAGTGTCACACTGAATGCCAGACTGTATTACCCTGTGAGGATGGGAGGTTAGGGTCCGGCCGATAAGTGTGTGATTATGTATTTTATCGTCAGGCGAGTGGGCTCATTGATTAATTGGGACTGGTTAAGGGCAGTGATGTCTGTGCCGGATTCTGCCAGGATTGAGCCTGTTCCATCTCCAGGGGGTGCAACATCAGCTACCCCATGGACCCAAAACCAAGCAAGCCTAGGTGGGCATATGCTGGGCTGGAGGACTCATTGGGAGATCACCTGTCAGACAATGTATGGGAAAAGATATGGAAGGGCAAATACATAGATGTGTTCTCCCTCTTGCACAGGGAACTCCCTAAGATGAGGGTGATAAGAAGGGTAAAAGGGAAAGACCACAGAGGCCCAAGGTACCATTTACATTTGAAATCTGGACAGCTACATTTGATATATTTATGTCAGTTTATGGGATGAAGTACCCAGGTAAGCTGTTACCCCTGCTAAAATACAGGGATGCAATAAAATTCACCCATTTATCTTTTGACGGTTATGCTTGGCTTAAATATGATGAGCAGTTCCGGCTGAAATTGGCTCATCAACTTAGTCCAAAATTGGAAAACATGCATCTAGACTTATGGGCCAGATACATGACTGGGGGAGACACAATACTGTCACATACACGGATAGCAGGCATGTGATCACACTGCCCAATTTCAGGGACAAAAAGGAATTCAAAAGAGGGAACAAGAAATCATGCTATGATTACAATAAAAGGAAATATGTTCGGAGTTACTGCATAAACAGATCTGCAAAAACTGTGTCAGGGACACCGGGTCACGGATTGCAAAGGAGCGGCCGCTGGCAGCTCGGGTTTCTTTCACACCATGGGGGACAAGTCAAAATCAGGTGCCGGGATGACTGGCTAACACTCCAGTCAACCTAGAACAAATGTGGCCTTGGCTTTTCCAGTATCTCAATCAAAAAGCAACTACATTTTTACAAGTTGGTTTTAGCATGGGTTTTGAAATCCCTTATAGGGGGCCCCCGTATCACCGCATCTGTCCATAGTCTTAAGTCGGCAATTGCCATGCCAGATATATTAGCAATGGGTGGCTGGCCTTTTCGATAGACCACCCCTTCCAGCACTTCAGGTCTCCCCCCTAGCGCTCGTCCTCAAAAAGAACCGGGGGATTATTGCCTGATTCATCACCTTTCTTACCCAAAAGGAGAGTCAATAAACAATAAAATTACACCTGAGGACAGCTCTGTGAAGTATGTATCAGTTGATATGGTGGTTTACCTGGTTTGAGGTTTAGGACCAGGCTCTCTGATGGCAAAGAGTAACATAAAGTCAGCTTTCTGCCTTCTCCCAGTCTGACCAAGAGACTATATGCTACTGGGTTTTACATTCCGGGGCCAGTGGTACTATGATGTGGCAATGCCAATGGGGTGCTCTATCAGCTGTGCTGTATTTGAGGCATTTTCCACATTTTTAGAATGGGCAACCAAGGTTTTCACTGGCAACACCTTGGTTATTCATTATCTAGATGACTTTCTTTTTGCAGGTTCCAAGGATTCAGGTAATAGTAAGAACACTCTGGAAGGTTTTCAGAGCTTAATAAATAAATTCGGTGTACCACTGGCTCCCAAAAAAACAGAGTGCCCCACCACCCATATGTTCTTCCTGGGTATCGAGCTGGACTCTACAGCCATGGTGTCCAGGCTCCCATTAGTCAAGGTCATGACACTAAGAAGGCTGTTGAAGGAGGTTGGAGTGGCCAAGAAGATCACACTCCTGCAGCTAAAGTCCCTCTTAGGACACCTTAATTTTATCTGCATGGCAGTCAGCCACGGTCGGCCATTCCTTAGAAGGTTGGCCACCCCCACTAGATCTTATCACCATGTTTGGGTGTCGCAGGGCCTCAGGGATGACTTGCAAGTCTGGGAAATCTTCTTGCGGGATTTCAATGGGATAAGAATGTGGCAGGACAAGGTACAATGATGGCATGGTTTGGACATGGAGACTGATGCCTCTGGTGGGTTGGGCTTTGGGGCCTTCTTCCAGGGCATATGGTTTGTTGGCCGATGGCCACAAGAGTGGGTTGACCAGGGACTAACAAAAAACATGATGCTGTTAGAGTTATTCCCAATCATGGTGGCAGTGCGGGTGTGGGGACATCAGCTGAGAGACCAGGCGGTGCTGTTTTTCATGGACAACAAAGCCATGGTTGACATAATCAATTCAAAAACTTCCAGGTCTGAAGATGTGATGAGGGTACTGTGGGTGTCTGTGTTATGCTGTCTCACACAGAACATCACATTCAGAGCACAACACTTGCCCAGCAAAATGAACGTGATCGCTGATGCCTTGTTTTGATTGCAGTTCGACCGCTTCAGACAGCTGGCACCACAGGCAGAAGCATCCCCAACACAGATACCAGAAGCAGTATGGCAGCTGGAGAAGCAAGAAAGCTACAACTGGTTCAGCTCGCTGTTGCCCCCTCAACCTGGAGGAAGTATACAGGTAGCTTTTCAGCCTTTGATGATTTCTGTAGGTAGGAGGTAAGCATGCTCCTTCACAAAACTCAACAGCAGGTACAAGAATATGTCTTCCACCTAGTACAATTGAATAGGACACCGCCGGCAATCCAATCACACTTGTTGAGCATAGCATTTATGAGGCAGGCACTAGGCTTTCCCTACCCAACTAACACCTTCACAACAAGAAAGATGGTGGAAGGGTGAACTAGATCCAGAAGAAAGTGTCAGGACCACAAGAGGCCCATTGGCCTAGTGGAGCTATCTGACTTGCTCAAAGCTCTGGTTGCCATTTGCAGCACATGATATGAGGCAAAGCTATTCAGGGCCCTTTTCTCATGTGCCTTCTTTGGGGCCTTTAGGGTCACAGAGCTGGTTCCTGAATTGGCCACAGCGGGAATGGGGGTTAACCTCCAATTCTGTGATATCACGTGGTCTTCCAATAAAGTCTGTCTCTGGCTACGGAAGTCCAAGACAAACCAATGTTGTCCCCTGGCAACCATAACATTACACCGGACTGGAGTGGGAGAGTTGTGCCCATGATCCTTGCTAGGGGATTACATGGCTGATAGACCAAGGGGGAGGGTCACTTATTTTTACACGGTGGCATAATCCTGGTCACCAGGTATCAGTTTGTGACGGTCTTACGGAAAGGCTTATGGTTTACAGGTAAGGACCCTAAGTCTTTCAGTACACAGTCTTTCAGGAACAGGGCAGCTACTGTGGTGTTGAGATTAAGTTTGGAAGAGAAACAAAAAAAGAAGATTGGCAGATGGTCATCCATCACCTTCAAGGGATATATCAGGCCACAAGAGGGCACACTGGCCAACCCACTGCAATGCAATAAACAACAGGAGTAAGCCACTTAGCTGTTTTAAAGGAAATGCATTGACTGTACACCCAACTGACACTTTTCTGTTTATATTCCAGCTGGTAGAGGAGCAGTACCAGAAATATGAATCATCGGCCATTCATTTGTCCAGGAGGCATACGATAGAGCAACGACCTGCCCATATGGCGCACAGCTAGGGGTTTCAAAGCGGCATGCTAAGATTCATTGGGTGGGAAAAGGGAGCATGAGGTGGAGTCAGATGATACATACAGTGCTCAGGCTGGGGCTTCAAAGGCAACCACCTTTGGATCTGGTACTGCACCTGGGGGGAAATGATCTGGTGGTGCTCGGGACTCCAAGACTCATTTCAGAGATTAAAGAAGGGTTTGACTCAGCTACAGACCCTGCTCCTGACAACCAGATTGGCTTGGTCAAGAATTATCTCCCGGCAGCAGTGGAGAGGAGCCCTGAAGTACAAGGCCAAAAATAAAGCATGTAGGGAGGTTAACCAGGAGGTATCCCAGTTTGCTGGCCCTTGCGGGGTTGCTATACTCTCACATTTTTTGATCCCAAAAACAAGTGATGCAATGTACAACCAAGATGGGAGGCATCTATCCAGAATTGCTAATGGCATTTTTAATTTCACAGTGCAGGATTTCTGTGATGCAACAATAAAGCAGGTAAGACACCTGGGCAATAGGGGAAAATGCGTTAACACGTTGGAGTGGTGTAAATTCATGGCTGGATTTGATAAAGGCTACAGTTAAGCTGCGGTTGCATTGGGTGATGCATGGCCTGGTGGTGTGACCCTGGGGCAGGTATGCTGCAAGTAAAAGGAAGTGGTCACCCAATAAATGTGGAATGGAATGCCAGGGGTGCATGACCTGCGGGTGGGGGAGGGCAGCCCTGGGCAGGCACCAGCCTCATACAAAGGTCATGGGGATTCCCCAAGTATGACAAATGGATGGGGGGGATTGCCTGAAGGAGAGGCATGGCCCTGGGAGGGTCTGCACGATTCAAGGGCCACAGTTCCCCCACTTAAAGAAGATGCAGAATTATCAAGGAATGCCATGCCAGATTAATTTACTGCCCTAGGGGTCTTTTGCATTATGTACATGTATAACTGCATTGATAACTGTGTATATATACTGTATGTATATACTTTCAAGTTCTAATGTATGTAAATCAAAACAAATTTAAATAAAGCTGTGGCCTTTTTTCTGCCAAATGAAGTGTGACATTTTCATTTGTAATGTGGGTTCTGTTTGGATAAAGGCAAAAAAAATAAATGTTCTCAATTTCATTTGCCATGCACAATGCTGTTTGTCAATGAAGCTGTGCCAGGAATGCCTTAGTTGTTGTATGGCTTGTTACAAACTTTTTCAATAAAAATTAAAGTTGGAAAAAAAAAAGAACCACTTCCAACAGTTCTAGTGTTTGATTGGTGCTGTGGCAAGCAACCTGGGTGTGTGGGGGCATAGCACAGCAAATAGTTTGCAAGCCAGCCCCACCTCTTTTCCCATGCAGTCACAATGCTCTGTGTAGTTGTGTAGGGAAAGACTTATGGACCTGTTGAGTATGGCAAATCATGGCACAATATGAAACAGTGACCCAGAGCCCGCCACCATTCTGTGACTGTGTCAAGGGTCTCTGGTATCCACTTCAGTTTATGTTTTCGGCAACATAGTCTTCTCTTTAATAAAACAAAATAGGTCAGACATTCAAAGCTTTGCACTGTAAGCAAACCGATTGTGCCGGAGTAGTGCCAGAATAGCACCCGGCTGCAATATTCAGAAGGCAAATTAGCATCGGTGCTATGTGATAGCGCCAACGCTAAAAGTTAATGTATGCAGGTGACGGAGTGAGGGGAGGGGCCATGAATACTGGTGCATGAGCATATTCAAAAGACCAGCACCATGTTACAGTATTTTGTGTGACCTGTAGAGCAGTGCTGAATATGGCCAGCAAAAAGCATGCAGTAATGCAGTGCAAGCTGGCTGAGGCTGATCTCTCGGTCCCCACTACAAGCACACAGCACACCGTTACCCCCCTCACCACACTCCCCAACACCCCTTCACATCAGTCCATCATTATCCCGGGTAGAGGCCCCCAGGCATGATCCCTGACACCTATCCACACTATATCATAAGTATCCCTGGTAATCTAATGACCCCCCCCAGCATGATCCATGATCACCTGCACAGACCGCAGTCTGTCCAGTACACATTTCCTGGTACTCTAGTGCCCCCCCCACCTAGGTCACACCCTTTCCCCATCCAGACGTGGCTGTTAAATAGAAGAATTGTCCCTGGTATCCAGTGGTCCCACCCCCCTGGGTGATCGCCGGCCCAACATGATGAAGGACTCCCCCTCGCTGAGATGCACATCCCATCCCCCATTTCCCACTGCCATGGCTTCAGCAACACCACATTCCATGCAGAAAACAAAACACTCTCCCTGGTGTCTAGTGGACCTCCCCACCCTGTCCGGCAGTGACCCCCACCCCGCCCCCCATCTGTGACCCCATCGGGCCATCAGCACAGCCCTCCACTCACCTCCATGGCCATCAGCTTGACTGAGCACAGTCAATAACCGATCCCGACTGAGCGCTTCCAATGAATGAGCACATGGGATGGATGTGATGGGGGGGCCAGTAGACTACCAGAGAATGTGCAATGGACAGACTGCAGTCTGCATGGGTGAACAGGGATCAGTTTATCTGTTAATGCATCAGTTAGGGCTTCTATTACAGCAACAAAAGACTGGAAATTCAGTGTAAGGGTTACCAACCCCTACCCACCCCCACCTCCACACACACAACAGGTGTCAGGTTGTGCCTTGGGGTCATCGAGTCTAACTCTCACCCCGTTCCATGTGTGAACAAGCTTAGATGTTACAGTATATGAGAATGGGGTGAGAGTTAGGCCCGATGACACCAAGGCATGCCCCAATGACTGTTGGTGAGCTTAACTCTCACCCCATTCAATGTGTGAACAAGCTTAGATGTTACAGTATATGAGAATGGGGCGAGAGTTAGATCCAATGACCACAAGGCACACCCTGATGCCTGTTGGTGTGTGGAGGGTGGGGGGTGGGAGTGGAGTCTACTCACCCTCACAGTCTACAGAAGAGAGAACAGTGGAAGAGTGCTTGCCAGTCCCAGTAAATCGAGGACCCATCTTTTGAAGGGTCTGAAACAGTTGCCATGCTTTTTCCATATCTTGCACTGACAGAAGAACCTGTGCAGTTTGTAAGTGTTTTCATTTTTTCTGTATGCTTTCAGCTGCAATTGGTTTTCCAAGGAGCAACGAGAGCATATTTGTCTCGACAGAGTTTCTTTTTAGCCACGTCAAGCTTCCTTTTTTCGTCACTCTTATTATTTTTCAGTTTCTGAGGAACTTCATCTTTGGAAGCTTTATTTTTTGGCTGGGATCTGTAGGGTTTCTCAGCACCTCTGCTTCTGATATTAGTACTTTTGAACGTCCCCTCATCGGAAGCCTTTGATTTATCCTCAGCCATAATAATCAAAGGATTGTCTGCTACGTTTGCCAATTTAAGCAAAGCAAACCAGTCCTGGACCTACAAACTGAGTGCAGGTTTCTGTGAAAATGCCACTGTCTAGTCATACTCCAGTTAATAAACTGCGTCTGCTATGAGTGCCTTTTTTTTTGGTTGTAGAACTGGGCTCTATACCAGTGATAATCTTAATAGAAACCCAGTAATACTCAACTGCGCTCAGGTGGCTGCTGGACCCTTATGGACAGTCCTGACACAGATGATACCAAGGTCCAGTAATATAACAAAAAAGGTTTCCTTGTAATTGCCAATCTAGAGAGAAAACTCCCCGGGCACTGTGAAAATTTGAAATCCACGGCAGGTACCTCGCGATAAACCCTGTGAGGTCTGAGGTAAAAAACAAGGTAACTGTCCCTAATTTGATGGTTTCCACAAGAATTTGCCCAAAAATGAAGGAAATTGTCAAAAATAAGCACCCATTATAAAATTAGGCTTTAAACTAAATAGTTGCAGTAAAAATAAAGTCAAAATAGTGCAGTTGCACTAAAATAAAAATTTTGCGTGCCATTAATGAAAAAATAAAACTTTCACTCAGCACACTAAAGGAAATAAGTTATGAGGAAAACTTTACCTAGATAAGCACTAGGAGGTTGTCAACAAGGAAAGTTGGGAGACACCTCAGAGGCAATATTGCTCAGTCCAGTGGAGAAAACATTTTGAAGCCTTCAACAGCTCTCACTCAGCTCACACCCTCTCCTGTCTTTTGATTGGCTTGGCCCTAAGCTCATTTAAATATCTCTTAAAGGCACACCTCCAGGGCAGTTGCACCTAGCCAGTCAAGTGCAAAAAAGTTACTGACGCTAAAGAACTCCTGAGGTAAGAAATCACCTTTCAGGACTGAGTAACGAGATGACAGAGACAGTGTTTATGAGGTGGGGTCCCAAAAAGTCCATGTTGAAAATTTGGTGCAAAAATGTTTAAAAATGCCTGAGATAGCAACATAAGTTCAAAACGCCATAAACAGCCAATATATGACACTTACCTTGATTCTTCAATTCGTGGTTCGACTTTGAAGAATGCAAACGTGTTCTGGTCCAGAGAAGATCATAGCCACTGGCCTCTGAAGGTAAGTATGGGGTAAGGAGGGGCAGGGAGGAAGATGCAGAAGGAGGGTGGGATGGGGAGGGGTGGGAGATGACGAGGGCAGTTTTTTTTACACGATTATTTTAAAATAAAAAGACATTGGGGATTGTTTCTTTATTTCAGGTAGCATTTAAATAAATAAACATTTTGGGACACTGGGGGTGGGCTCCGCAGTGTCCCACATTGATAGTACTGGTAGTAATGGGGGGCATGATATAACTGGGGACATTAGGAGTTGGCTCCCCGGTGTCCCGCTTTGGTAGGTGGTTACTGCCGACATGCAGATTGGGCACCCCATTGTTGGATATGGAGTTTTTTTCTGTTGGGGACACTCAGAGTGGGCTTCCTAGTGTCCCACTCTGGTAGGGGGGTTGTCTAGTGCTGACACGGTGATTGGGCAGCCCGATGTCAGCATAAAAGTTTATTTTTTAATTAATAATCCTATTTTCAGCTCACAATGCAGAATCCTATATCATATCTTGGCATACAAAGTAGGATCCAAGGTCGTACTATGCCGATACGAACTAGGAATTAAATTATTAAATAAAACACATTTTACAGGCATATTTCATCCAGTAAAGTGCAGATTGCACCAAAGGGGTTCCCAATAAGCAAGTTACATGTGTTGATTCCTCCCCAGAATATTATTTTGGGAGGTTTCCCAATTATTTTTTCAGGCAAAACTAAAAACAAGATGGCAGCCATAAGAAGTAGGAATTTTCCCATACAAAGCAGGATTCCTACTTTGTTTCATACAGCTATCTTTAAGTGTTTACTGAGTATGCTCAGAAATTATTTTTTTCATTTTTTTTAAATTGATATAACTTGAAAACTGCTTATTATTTTTTCACCAGACTAGCAGAAAGGCACATCTGTGGGGTAGCCCTTTTCTGCCCTGAAAATTTCAGACCCAAAAACCAAACTTTCTGGGCTGTAGGCAAGTTCAAAGAAAAATCCCAGCAAAGTCAATGAGAGGAAACTTTGTTTTTCACCTCTCTGTAACTTGGAGACCGTACATCCAACCGGAACATAACTTGTCACATCAAGAGATCTACTCCACAGGACAGGGCATACCAAATTTTGTGAACATCTGTTGAACAGTTACAAAGTTATTAAAGGGCAAACTTTTGAGTTTAACATTGAACTACCCTAATTATAGGGGCACGACCGCACCCCCATCATACCTCCCAAGTGTCACCTCATTACAGGGACATCCCACATTGTACCCTACATACTTGCCATGCCCTACAGCTGTCCCTCATGGGGACAGTGGTGCACTCATAGAGGATGTGCTGTGCATCCAGATGTCCCAGCGGACAATGCCATAGGCTATGGTGCTACATAAACTGTAGTATCTGTATGTTCAGCGTTCCTGGCTTTCACTGGGATATGGGTGTGTTACTCTATGTTTACGGTTGTGTTCCTCATTCTGGGGATCAGTGTCCCTCATTGTCCCTCATTCCGAGTGGCTGGGTCCCACCTGTTAGTGTTGCCTGGTGAGGAGTATGCACAGAATAATCCTGTTGACACCCATTGCTTGCAGCATCCTACCTGTACTCCCAGGCTGACAATCAGGTGGAGCTGTGAGCAGACCCAGCCTGCTCCTGTATTCCCAGGCTGACATACAGGTGGAGCTGTGAGCACCATGGAGTAGCACTGGGCAAACTACATGGCAATGTATGCTAAGCAGCCCATAATGAGATGCTAATGTGACTGTTTGCACACGGATTGCCTAAGTAGTCTCATTTACATTTGAGCTTTGAATATTGCAAACTTTAGTCCCGGGCTAATGTATTAGCCTGGGGCAAAGTGTTAACACCGGGCTAATGTGTTTGCTCGAGGATAACCTGTCACTTGCACAGCACAGTTCTGCTGTGTGTGGCCTGCATTGACTGTTGCTGTGTTGTTGTTGTTGTGCAAGACTGCATTACTATCACTCATGTTGGCCTGCTGCTACTGCAGCTCTGCCTTACTCCACCACTGTGTTCACTGAGCTGCAGTTGCATTTTGGCCTTCCATGTTGCTATATTCAGGGCTGTCTTATTTCATGGGTTATTTTTGCACTGCACTCCCAGCCCTGTTTGCACTGCTTCCTTTGCATGTTATATTCAGCAGGTTTAGCCCATGGCTATTCCTTTGAATAAGGTGCCCTAGTGGTTCTGGGCTAATTTAGCACACTATGCAGTGCTACTTTTGGCCCAGGGCTAAGTTTTGAATATCTGGCCCATTGTACATAACTGCTTTTTTCTTTCCCATATTTTGAAGTATGAGTTTATAAACTTATCCATGAAATTTATATAAGAGACTTTCATCAGGCTTTCTGATTTCATGGGTCACTTGCTATGACATCACACTGCTTACACGGCAACGGGCTGTGATGTCACAGGCACAGCAATTGTGAAATCAGTTGGGGAAAATCAGATGATTTTGAAACAATCAGTGGAATTTTATTTATTTATTTATTTATTGAATTGTTTTACCAGGAAAGATACACTGAGCAACCTAATGCTTGTCTCACGGTTCGTCCTGGGGGAAGGGGTGGTGGGATGCACAGTAGTAGCAATGACAAATCATACAGCAATACAGAGGTGCGATTAAATGCAGCAATGCAGCAATAAAGAGGTACAATAAAATACAATACAATACATACATTCAAGCATGGTCAAGGAATATGAAACATAGTAAAAAGTACATCCATGTGAGAGGCATCCATTTACAGTACATGAAGGGCATAGATGATGCAGATATATAATGCATAATACATACAAATAATTAAGGACAGTGCTGAGCCATGAGCCGAGGGGGAGTGCAACAGTATAATGTGGGCGGTACATTGCAGCAGTCGCAGTAGCCTGGGTGTAAACATAGGTGAGTAGGTCTCGAGGTTAAGTGCTAGACCATGAGGGGTAGGGTAAGTGCATGAGGTAAGGGGGCAGGAGAGAAGGGGAGAAAGGAGTTAGGTAAGGAGGGGGTCAGAAGCAGGTGCAGGAAGAAGTGAGATCGTTGTGTAGTGCAGAGATAAGAGAAAAAAGGGAGGAGGAGAAGCGGATTTGAGGAGGCAGATAATTCCACAGTTTAGGCAGGTGATATGAGAAGGCTTTCTGGCCAGAAGATGTGGTTCTGCCAGGGATAGAAAGTGTGCGAGTGTCAGCACGGGATCTCAGGGAACAGAAGGAGGGGGAAGGGGTACCAAGAGAGAAGGATATGTATGAGGGGAGCGAACCAAGCCAGAATTTAGAGATGAACTTAGTAACATGTAAAGCTCGCCGATTGTGGAGGGGAAGGAAGTTGAGGGAGCGGTTGAGGAATAGGTGCTTGTTACTGTGAAACATTTAAAAGACTGACAATGGGGGAAAGCCCAAACCCTAGAGAACATTAATGTTAAATGGGACTCCATAAGCAATAAGGTATGACAGGGTGTAGATTGTGCTAGGTTTACCCCACACCAAGGGACATTGGGAGCTATGTATGAAAGCACGCCGGGTATGCACAGTTCATTTGTATCTGGCCTGCGTAGCTATACACCCATGGACAGGTGCAGGGTGTATAGTATGCACAACTGAGTGCAGCCACTGGGTAACTGTCCTCAGCCCCATCCCCTGGTGTCCACAATCACAAGGGGCAGACCATGGGACACAGGTGGCATCCAATCGGATGCCCATCCTGGGTCCCATAGTTGATCCCCTGCTTCATGCAAGCAGGGGATTCTTGGTCAGTGTGGAACAGCAACCTGCAATGTTTACAGGCAAGTGCTTGACTGGCTTCCTAGAGCCTACCCTGTCAGGCCAGAGGGCTGGGGTGCCATGAGAGGTGGGGGCTCCATCATCCCACAACCTGTGGGGGTACTCTGGTGGGGGGCACAACAGATACAGCAGGGTCTCTGCTGCCATATCATGCATCCTTTTCACCCAGCACTTCACGCCTCTGTCAATGGTTGGAGTATGGGCATGGACATGCCCCCGGACCACCTGTGGCGCATAGCTGCAATGATGGGCAGGGATCATGTGTGTAAGGGGCACACAGCCCTCCCATACATGCCAATGGAAATCCACTGGACCCCTGCTGCGTGGCATGCCAACTTAGGGTTTTCTGCGCGATGCAGATACATGGCATGGAAGCCGTCCTCAAATTTTTGCATAGCCCTCATTGTGAGGAAAGTGGCTGCAGGTTGAGTGCTTTCAATGCCAAGTTGTGCGGTAAGTCCTGCACAAGCAATGCCCAGAAGTGTCTTATTACTTATTAAAACTAGGTCCTTAAAGGAGAACTGCACCGAACCTCTACGTCATTTTTCCCATAGATAGTAGTTTTTGAATACTGGTTCAAATTATGTTATTGTTTCATCTTTACCGTTCTTTTTGTAAGCTCAGTGCATGTTTGTGATTTACACACTGGCAAACCATTTTAGAACTCTGTCTCCTTGCAAAGCTCTTACATGGCTGTCACAGTCTATTAGTGTTCTACTACAGAACCATGTGGTTGAGAGGGACATAAACTACATCCTACAATATTAAAATGGTACTTACCACCAGAGTGCAAATCCGAAACATCCACTGATATTACTAAATGGCCCATATAGAGGGAATAATAATAGAACTGGAACCAAAACTTAAAAACAGTTTCTAAAATCACTGACTCATACAATTATAGAAATCTGAGAGCAGAAAAGGACCGAAGAGGCCCATCTAGTCTGCCCTATTTCCCCCTTTTTAGCCATCTCCCATACCACGAGCCTTCCCCTTCCCCCCACTTACCAACCCCATGTGTCTGTCCGATGCCCTCTTAAATCCCTCCACCGTTTCTGCCCCCGCCACCTCCTCCTCTGGTAGTCTGTTCCAGGCTTCCACCACCCTCTTCATGAAGAAACGCCTCCTCACATTCCCCCTTCTAATCTTAGACTGTGCCCTCTTGTTCTAGTCTCTTCCTTTCTTTTGAATAAGCTCCCCTCCTTCATCTTGTTAATTTCTTTAACGTACTTGAATGTTTCGATCATGTCTCCCCTCTCCCTTCTTGTCTCCATTGGGTGCAGATTCAGTTTCCTCCTTCTCTGCTCATATGGCTTCCCTTGCATGACGTACACCATCCTGGTTGCCCTGTGCTGCACCCTCTCAATACCATCAATGTTCTTTCTCAGATGTGGTCTCTAGAACTGGACCCAATATTCTAGGTGAGGCCTCACCAAGGCCTTATAAAGAGGCATGATTACCTCCTTTCTTCTGCTGGTTATGCCACTCCTTATGCATGCCAATATTCCTTTCTCCTTCTCCACTGCTTTGCTGCAATGGTTTCCTACTTTCAGGTTACTTGATACTAATATTCCCAGATCCCGCTCCTGCTCTGTTGTTTTCATTTCCTCTTCCACTAGTGTGTAAGTGGCTTGTGGGTGTTTACATCCCATGTACATCACCACACACTTTTTGGCATTGAAATTTAGCTTTCACTTGTCCGACAACCCTTCCAGTATCTTTAGGTCCCACCTCATGGCCTTCACCCCCCCCAGAGCATCCACCCTATTAAAGATCTTCATATCATCTGTAAATAGGCACACTTTCCCTTCCAGCAAGTCTGCTATGTCACTAATGTACACATTAAAAAGGAGGGTCCCATGACCGACCCCTGTGGTACCCCTCTCATCACCCTCCCCTTCCCGGAGTACACCCCTCTGACCACTAGTCACTGGCTTCTGCCCATCAGCCAGTTTTCTACCCACCTAGTTATTTTCTGTCCCACCCCTAAGCTTTCAAGTTTATTAATTTGCCTTCTATGAGGGACCGTGTCAAAGGCCTTTTTGAAGTCCAGATAGGCCATGTCCAGTCCTTCCCTGGTCGACTACCTGCATCACCCAATTGAAGAACTCTATCAGGCTCATCTGACATGACCTCCCTTTTGTGTTTTCAATTAAATTACTTTGCTTTTAAAATGTTCTTAATTGTTTTAAAAGAAACTTCATAGTTTCTCCGCCTCTTGGGTCCATGGGAGATATTATGAGCATTGCTGTCTGCCTGATCTTTAGAGGTGCTTTCATTTTCATTCATGACTCATTTGTCACTTGAACTGAATTAATATTTATAATAAAAAAGCTTTTGAAAAAAGTACTCATCTGTCTCAGTTTTTTTTAGATTGCATGCTGTTTTTGGTTTAAGTTTCAGAAGGAGCGGCAGGCAGGCTTTAGAGCGCTTTTGTGGAGATGAGAGAGGCTTTGTGCTCTACTTCCTGTTTCCCTCAAAAGGTACAAACACAAGCAGGTGGATAAGGAATGGGATGAGTATCGGGAAAAAAAACTAGAGTGGCCAAGAGGGCAGTCAAGATTGCAAAGGCAGACACAGAACTGCATATTGTGGAGGGGGGTCAAGGGTGAGGAAAAACATGTTTTTAGATATTTAAGGGAAAAAAGAAAGATGGGAGAGGGGATTGTCAAGCTACAGACTTCAACTTCAACAAGACATTCAACTTGGTGCCATACAGAAGGCTGATGAAGAAGATGGGGATCTGGGTACAGGTAATGAAATAGTGAATTGGGTAGGTAGTTGGTTGGAGGGGAGGCAGCAGAGAATTGTTTTGAATGAGGTCAGACAGTGGAAAGAAAGGTCACCAGAGGAGTACTACAAGGATCTGTCCTTGGCCCAGTCTTCTTCAATATGTTCATCAGTGACATAGAAGAGGGAATCCAATGCAGGTTGTGTCTATTCGCACAGGACACTAAACTCTGTGGTACAGCTGATGTAGAGGTGATAAGGGAAATGCAGAGAGACTTGCAAAGGCTGGAAAATTGGTTCAAAGTCTGGTAACGGAAATTGAATGCCAAGAAGTGGAAAGTGAAGCACTTGTGGAACAGCTAAACAGTCTAGGGAGTTGAAATCATGGAAAGACATGTGTGCCAATGACAGGAGCCTTAGCAACAAGATGGAGGATCTGGAGGCTGTCATGGTGCAGTCGGACCTGGACATTGTGGCCATCACAAAAACCTGGTGTAATGATAACCATGACTGGGAGATGGCCATACCTGGCTATAACATATTCAGAAGAGACAGGGCAGGTAGGAAGGGAGGAGGAGTGGCACTTTATGTGAAAGATGACATAAAAGGACACAGAGATCCAGGAGGAACAAAATCGGGACAGATACTGCTGGTTAAGCTGGAAAGGAAAATGGGGCCAGCCATCCGCACAGGTGTGGTCTATAGACCACCAGTCCAGGAGGAAGAAAGAGATAGGAAGCTGATGCTAGCCATCCAAAGGATGGCAGACAAGGGTGAGATAGTGTTGGTTGGAGACCTCAATATTCCAGATGTGGACTGGAGCATCCCAGCAGCAGCAGCATCAACCAGGAGCAGATTTATCCTGGGCTCCCCTTCAAGGTGCCTTCCTCAAGCAACTGGTCATGGAACCAACTCAGCAGAAGGCAACACTGGACCTTGTGCTCACAAACAGGGACAGTGTGAGGGGGGTAACAGTGGGGGAGCACCTGGGGAACAGTGACCACCAGTCACTGTTGTTTGAAATCACAGAAGGAGCAGAATCAAACCACACAAACACGTATCCTGGATTTTAGGGGGCAGACTTTGGGAAAATGGGGAGATGCTTGAAAAAGGCATTAAGGGGAATGGGGCAGGCATTAGGAGTTGAGGAACAGTGGGCAGTATATAAAACAGGGATTACAAGAGCAACAGAATTATGCATAAGCAGGTTAGGGGGGAAAAGGAAGAGGGGGCCATTATGGTTTTCCGAGGAAGCAGCGGAGAAAGTGAAAGCCAAAAAGATTGCATTCAGGCAATACAAAAAGATACAGGCAGAAGGGGATAGGGAGAAGTACCAGAAGAAGCAAGGGGAGGCAGGGAGGTCAGTAAGGGAAGCCAAAGCTCAGACAGAAGAGCTCATTTCAAAATCAGTGGGTAGAGGGAACAAAACCTTTTACGGGTACATAAGTGAAAAAAGAAAGGCAAAGGGAGGGATAGTGAGACTGAAGCGGGAGGATGGGGGCCGTGTGGAGGGTAACAACAGTAAAGCTGACACATTGAACAGGTATTTCTGCTCAGTCTTTACTGAGGAAGAGGAAGGTAATTGGCCTGAAGGGAGTACAAGGGGTGGGAATGATGCAGAAATGGACACAAGTCCCTTTTCACGAGAAAGTGTCCTGAAGGAACTGGAAGGAATAAGAGTTGATAAAGCAATGGGGCTAGATGGGGTGCACCTCAGGGTCCTTAAAGAACTAAGAGAGGTGGTGGCTGAACCTCTAGCAATCCTGTTTAGCCAATCACTGGAAAAGGGAGGTACCCAAAGACTGGAGGACAGCAGATGCAGTCTCCTTATACAAAAGTGGGAACAAAGGGGAAGCGGAGAACTACAGACCAGTCAGCCTCACCTCGGTAGTGGGGAAGATCATGGAAGCACTACTGAAGGAGAGATTGGTGGAACATCTGGTTGTCAATTGACTACAGGACCCAAGGCAGCATGGTTTCACGGGGAGGTCATGTCAGACCAACCTCGAGGAATTTTTGACTGGGTGACTGGGGGAGTTGGATCAGGGGAGGGCAGTGGACATGGCCTATCTGGACTTCAGTAAGGCCTTTGACACTGTGTCACATAGGACACCATTACACAAACTGGGGGAATATGGGTGTGGGCAGGACAGTAGTGCAGTGGGTAGGTAACTGGCCAGGTGACTGGACACAGAGGGTGGTGGTAAATGGCTATCACTCCACAGAGTGAAGAGTGACCAGTGGGGTACCACAGGGATCAATGCTGGGACTGGTCTTATTCAACATCTTCATCAGTGACATTGCGCAGGACCTAGAAGGCAGAATTTCCCTGTTCGCTGATAACACAAAGCTCTGTAACAGAGTGGACACACCAGAGGGTGTAGACAGAATGAAGGACCTGCGAAACTTGAAGAATGGTCAGGGGTTTGGCAGTTGAAATTCAATGCAAAGAGGTGCAAGATAATGCATATGGGGCACAAAAACCCTGGCACGATATATCAGTTGGGGGGTGAGGATATAGCATGCACCAAGCAGGAAAGGGATCTTGGGGTTATCATCTCTGATAACCTCAAGGTAGGGAAACTGTGCGACAAGGCAGCAGGTAAAGCAAATAGGATGCTGGGATGCATAGGCAGGGGCATCACCAGCAGGAAAAGGAGGTCATAATTCCACTATACAAGACATTAGTGAGGCCCCACCTAGAGTACAGCGTACAGTTCTGGAGACCTTACCTACGTAAGGACATAGACAGGGTAGAGAAGGTTCAGAGGAGGGCAACAAAGATGGTACATGGATTGCATCACAAGTCCTATGAGGACAGGTTGAAGAACTTGAATATGTACTCCCTGGAGGAGAGGCAGGAGAGAGGGGATATAGAGACATACAAGTATCTTACAGGAGCAACAGGGTGCAGGAATAGACTATTTTTAAGCAAAAAAGATGTTCCAGGACTAGAGGGCATGGGATGAAGTTGGAGGGAGGATGATTCAGAGGAAACGTGAGGAAGAATTTCTTCACAGAACGGGTGGTGGACAAGTGGAATGCCCTGCCAGAGGAAGTGGTGGGGGCTGAAACAATCACAGGATTTAAGAATGCATGGGATAGACATGAAGGAATTCTAGAGGTCAGGGATGAGGAGCAACAGATTTCTAGGAAAACATAAAGTGAACTTACATGCTCAAGTGGGCAGACTGGGTGGGCCGTAGGCACTTATCTGCCGAAAGTGTTTATGTATTTGTGTATCTATATAAAAATCCCAGAACAGAGTATTGGATGGAAGGCTTTCAGCTGCACACATCAGAGGAAAGAAACCTAGGAGTCATCATCAGTGACTCCCTTAAACAAATCAGCCAGTGTAAGAAGGCCTTCAGCAAGGCATAACTGGATGCTAGGGTGCATAGGGAGAGGGTCTGACAGTATGAAACAGGAGGTACTGTTACCTCTGTGTAGGTCGCTGGTAAGGCCACACCTGGAGTACTATGCCCATTTTTGGAATCCCCACCAAAACAAGCATTTGTCAATGCCGAATGTTATCTTGCTGGCACTGGTAGTGCAGGAGTTAGAGAAATGCGTAATAGGAATGGCAGTGAAATATGGAACTGATGCCAACCCGACCTCACCCTGCAGAGACTGACAGGCATTAGGGTGTGCCTTTGGATCGTTGGCCATAATGCTCACACCATTTCACCTCACTCTACCCTGCAGACACCGACAAGTATTGTGCTGTGCCTTGGGGTCTTCAGGCTTTATGCTCACCCCATTCCATAAGGAAATACACTGAAATGGGTGCAGTATAGGAGAACGGGGTGAACTTTGGGGCCAAAGAGGCCAAGGCACACCTCAATGCCTGTAACTGGCTGCAGGGTGGGGGTGGAATGGCATGAGTATTATAGCCGACAATCTCAAGTCACACCCCTGACGCCTGTCAGTCTCTACAGGGTGGCGTGTTACGGTTGGAAACCCTAACACCCCATACATTTATTGTTATTTGCACTCCAAATTTTCAACATGGGCTTTTTGTGACCCCACCTCATGAACAGTGGCACTATCAATTTGTTAGCCGAAAGGTAATTTTGCTGACTGTGCAATTTGGCGCCACAGGTGTGAAAACACATTTCGGCCAGGATGTGAAAAATAACAACTGTACTGTTCATGAGGAGGTGTAAAAACATGGCAATGTTAAAAAAATCTGGAGTGAAAATATGAAAATTGGTGAAGTCACAAGCATGCGTAGAAACTGCGCAACACACATCTGTAACTCAATTATTTTGGGGATTTGTTTAACCAAAGTTTCAACACAGGCATTTTGGGACCCCCACTCATGAACAGTGTTACTGTGATTTTGTTAATGTGTCCCGAACATTGATTTCCCACAGCTACCGCACCATTGTGCGCCACATGTGTGAAAACACATTTTGGGCAGGATGTGAAAAATGACAGCTGTACTGTTTATAAGGAGGTATAATAAAATACCAATGTTGAAAATCTGGAGTGAAAATATTAAAATTGGCGAAGCCACGAGCATGCATAGAAGCTGCGCAATGCACGCCCATAACGTAATTATTTTAGGGATTTTTTTAACCAAATTTTCCACATAGGCATTTTGGGAGCTGCACTCATGAACAGTGTCACTATGATTGTGTTACTCTGTCCCAAAAATACTGTTCATAAGGAGATGTGAAAAAATGTCAACGTTAAAAATTTGTAGTGAAAATATTAAAAATTGGCAAAGTTACGAGCATGCATGGAAATTGCGCAATGCACGCCCGTAACATAGTCATTTTTTGGAATTTTCTTCACCAGATTTGCAACATATGCTTTTTTGGGAGCCCACCTCATGAACAGTGGCACTGTTGTTTTGTTAATCAATCCCAAAAGATGATTCTGCACAGTGACCGTGAAAATTACCTTCCGGGACTGAATAACGAAATGACAGTGACTGTGTTCATGAGGTGGGGTCCCAAGAACCCCATCTTGAAAATCTGGGACCAAAACTCCCAAAAATGGCTGAGATATCCACCTAAATTGAAATCCCCATTCAGTGTCATTATTGGACTTACCGTCATTTCTTTAGTTTGCGGTCGGCGTGTGAAGAGTGCAGACGTGTTCCCGGTCCACTGAAGATTGCTGCTTCTGACTTGCAGGTAAGCATGGGTGAGGGGTGAGGAAGTGGGATGCACACAGGAGGGTGCGGGTTGGGGAGGGGGCCTGGCAGCAACAACGAGGTACCGTTTTCTTGTTTTTCAGGTTAAAAAACTAAAAAGGCGTCGTGGGTCCATTTTTTTTTACAGGGAAACTTGGATGTTGGCACACTGGGGTGGGCTCCCAATGTATCACACTACTGGGGGGATCAATGCCAACCTGGGGATTGAGCACCCCAAAATTGGAAAATATGTGGGGGGGTGCATCCGACACTGGGTGTGAGCATCCCGGTGTTGGAAACACCACAGCAGGGTTTGGCACACAGGTGGGTTCCAGTGTGCCATATTAAAGGAGTTGTTTGGGGGATTAAGCACCCTCGATGTTGCCAAGCAGGGGGTCCACCAGTGTGATCGGGATCACGCTTACAGTATAAGAGCCTTCGGGCACTCAATACTCCCAGCCCGTTCGGAGCTTTAGCTGTGGCCTGCTCTGCATGGCTGGGAGAAACTTTTCAGTCGGAGACAGTGGGACATGGAGGAGGGAGGCGAGGAAAGTGCCTCTTCCCACCATTCAGGCAGGGACCAGTGGGGTGGCGAGGCGGAGAGATAACAAAGTTTGCTCTCCTGCCACCAGTGCCACCGCCATGTTGATTGAAATGTTTCAACAAGAAAGGAACATAACGGAGGCATGTCATCTGTGCCACTGCATGACAAGCTTGTCTCTAACTGCAGCAGCAAATTTGCTTCAAGTTGGTGGCACTTTGCATAAAACTAGTGTCGCCTCTAGCATGCTCGGTAATTGGGGAATGAGGGATGCATCTTCTAAAGCATGCCCTGCATTCGCCAAAACTGACACGCCTCTGCATTTCTCCTACTACCATCTCCTACTGCCAAGAAATGTTGCTAGCGTGTGAGCAAGAAAACATAAAAAGGACAGGAACAGGCCAGAGACAGTACAACGCAGGGTGACCAAAATGATTCAAGGCCAGGAAGGCAGATTCTGTGAAGACCAGTTAAAGGTGCTGAACATGATTTCACTAGAAATCAGATGGGGGGTGGATATTATAACATTATGTCACAACCCTTGGGCACCCACCTGGGGTGAGTTAAACAGCACCTGCCCCACGTTATGCACCCTTCTGTAAAGGTGATGATGATCTGCTTAGGCACTGTAGTATAGCAATAGCTTGGACACTGCAGTGTCCTTGGATTCTTTGCCTCTTTCCCTGCCCACACCCCTCCAGCTGGGTCAGTCTTAATACCTGTACCTTACCTCCCCAACTGGTGTGCCTGTGGGTTGCCAAGAGAGAGAGAGAGAGAGAGAGGTGCTGCACTGAACTGACCTGGAGGCCTTCAGAAATGTGAGACACTAGCACTGCAAATAAGGACACTGACACTTAGACTGAGAGAAAAATAAGATAAGCTTTACTGAAGGAATTGTAAAGCATTGTGCAGTCACGAATGGCAAATAACATCCACAGTTTTCAATTAAAATATCAGCAATGAAACACTGTTGTAAAATGCAATACAGAATAATGCTTCCTTTTGTTTTCCCTTGCAGGGTAATCCATCCCACCACAATTTTCCCCTGGAGAAAGCAGATAAACACCACCCACCAGCCCTCCAGATAACACAATGGTCCCAGGACTAAGCCCTTCCCTGGCCTTAGTCACTGTACCTGTTAATACTTTTGGCCTTAAGGGCATGCAGTGACTTCTAGGCCTTGTCCCACCTCAGACAGCCCACTCACCCCTTTTGCCCAATGCACTTTGCCTTCCCAGCACTAGGCTCTACCTCAGGCCAACGTGCTGCACATACATAAATTGCCTTATAGGTGTACTAGGCCTTATCCCACCTTAGTCATCCCATTGACCCCTGTACCACAGACACCCTCCCTGGTTTCCACACAGCAATTTTACCTTAAAATTAAACTAAGGCTAAAACAGTTCAGTTTCTTTGCATTTATGTTTAGCAGATAAACAAAACACATTTCTAAGACAGTTTCAAATAGTGGCACGTAACATACAGTTCACAGCATTTGCACATAAACTTTAAGGACACAATCCCACCTCAGTCTTTTAACAGATAAGTTCTTCACTTATACAATAGTCCCTTTTGAAGAAGGACTGAGGTAAATTAAGTTCAGTTCAATGGTCTTCCCTTTTAAAATAAATTCCGAGTTGAAGAAATTGTTTTTGTTCCAATACCACATTTCTTTGGTGGTTAAAGAAGATTTTCTGAGGGCCCTCTGGATGAATTCTTCTTGTGGCAGCTTTTTTATGTGAAGATAACTTGACAGTTTCTGGAATTATCAGGTTCTTAAAGCCGCAGGCTAACTATACTTTCCCTGCTCTCACTCACTACCCTGACTGACCCTGTGCTGGGATACAGGTGAACCCTAATCACACTACACTTTAATTACTTAAAGGCTGTCCCCCCCGGCTGTATCACTACAGCAGGCCTCTTCTGACTGGGCACATGCTTCACATTGGTCCCTCCTTCCTGGTCGCTCTACCTGCTTGAACTCTCCACATACTGGCTTTGCAGCTCCTTTGATCCCCTGTGAACATTCCATGGCATCCTGCAGCACCTTAAGCCACAATGGAATCCAACATTTGAAATCTAACTGCTTCTCCTGAACATTCCAAGACTGTTTTTTCTGTCAACCTGGACTCCTGTTTTACTACATGTACTATTGTGACATAAAAATTACTATTTTCTCAATGTTCAAGCACTTCCACACTATTCTGACTAGAAAGTCCACATTCTCAGCTTTCTCCAGAATATTTTTTATTAAAATTCTTCCACAGGAACCCCAAGTTGCTAAGGGTTAAACTTTTCTTTCAATAAAATATTAAACACCATTTTTCTGAGTGACTTTCTCTTCAGTTTTCCACATAAACAGTCTTTTCTCCTTTAAGTAAGCTACCCTCTGCAGTTTTTTTTAAGTTAGAAATTAAATATTTATTTTTCCCATGCTTAGCTCCTCTTTCTGAGTAACAGCCTGCATGGATTATGCCTCTACAGGACCCACTCTCCCTATTAAGGTTACCGACTCCTTTATTTTACACTTTTTCCTCTAAAACTATTTTCCTCTTATAGAGTACACATTAAACTATTAGTCTGCCAAGTTTGACAAAAATCTGATGTAAAGTGGCTTGACAGCCCATTTTTTGAAAATGTATATGCTTTCTGAACCCATTTCTGATTGAACTTGCTTCACATAAACAGAGCTCTTCTTCAAGCTGCTCCGTTTTTAAATGCACAAATTTCTGTAAATTTAATTAATTTTCCCTGTATTCCCAGGACTTCTCTTTAGCTCCTTGTGGTTTTTATTTAAACAAAAATATGTATTTTGGTGTGTTTTATTCACATGTGAATTGTCATGGATCTCCCATGCTTAGAGCGCATTTCTTTGCTCTAAAATAGCTCCTGTCCCTACTGAGCCCTCTATGTGCTTGCATTCACTTTACCATGTTGGAACTCCAAGGAGCTCCGATTTCCAGACTGTGCACTTTTTATTTATTTATTTTTATTTTATTATGTGAGCCAGTCCCTAAGTGATTCCTCTTGGTGCTTGTTGCCTGCACAGCTAAAAGAGGAATATCTGGTTGTCCTGCCTGCAAGAGGAGTGCCTTCTACATGTCTCCCTCTTGCACTATTGAGAAGTCTGCTGCCGGCTGAAGCCCGTTTCATGACCGAGGTCATGGTAGAGGAGTGGCCACCCTAAAGCAGTGCTTGGGGTTCCCTACACAAGCGCACCAGCACTGTGCGGTGGAGCCGACTCTTGGATTCTAGCACTACCCGCTCCTCCTGGTTGGCGCGTCTGGTGCCTGCAGCTGCCACTCTGCACTTTATTTTGAAACAGTAGCAGGCTGCATCTTTTCCTTTATCTCACACAGGATCCATTATTTTAAAACATCAACTAATTATTAAGAGACCCAGGCAGACCAAATTAAACCACTGAATCACTAGGCTGTGTTACAGACAGTAGCCATGCTCACATTTACTAGCCCACTGGCCACCAATGATAAAATTACTGTGTTTTTTTTTTCTTTCATTAAAACTGCATACATTTTGTATAAAAAAATATGCCAATCACTATAAAATGTGCACAAAAAATGCTTGTGGGTAAGGTGGCCAAGGCATAGCAGTCCTTTCCTTCCTCCCCCCCTTTGCTATCACCCACTCACAACAGCACTACTGATATGCTCACACTGAACCTTAATCTATTTGTCAATTAATATTTCCCTTTTTATTAATTACTAATTACTATGCTGTGCTTTTTATTTACAGGGGCCACACCCACCTGACTGACAGCACCCTCCTACCCAAGGCTTTGAACCCAAGTCCCCATGTCTAACATTAAAGGTACCCAAATCTAACTATTTGTTATCTTTTCAGTATAACAGACATTACATGACTGCTAAAATATGATACAGCGCTTCAAGTTCCTGAAAGGAATAAACAAGGTGAACTGTGAAGAGCTATTTACCAGGAACAGAGAAGCTATGATAAGGGGTCACAAGGGAGGTTAGTGGGAGAAAGATTTACAAAGGATGTGAGGAAGTATTTTTTTACGGAAAGAGTGGTTGAGCCATGGAGTGGTCTGCTGGCAGAGGTGGTGGGTGCCTGAACTACAAATGGCTTCAAACACAGCTGGGATAAAGCTAAGGGTATAGTAGTTACTCAGTAGAATGAGGGAGGTGGAAAGATGGACAACAAACATGAGAACAGCGTAAATGTAGACTCCACAGAGGCAATAGGTCCCAGGGTATGATAGTGTAGTATGAGAGACTAGATGGACCATCGGGTCTTTTTCTGCTATCATTGTTTGTTTCTATGTTTTGGTAGTGAGAGGTGGTGGAACCGTGACTGTGGTGGCACAGAGTGCAGAATGCTAAGATTTAAAAAAAAAAAAAAGCTGTCTGTCACAAACCCACTCAGCAGGTCAGCCCTCTACTCCCAAAGTGCCAACCTCTGAGCACAGTCTTGTGAACAGGAAAGAAAAACAGGGTAACCCTCCTGTCTGTTTTTGTGGGTTCAAATCAACCTTTGGTCTCAAGTCTTGGAGGGATTCAAACTGTGAACCTTTTGTTAGTGTACCCAATGCACAGGCTCAGATATTTCTGTCTTCTGAAGGTCAGATACCTTTGCCTACGGGCACCTAACCAGGTGTACAAAAATGAACCCTTAAAAACTCTACTAAAACACTCCAGATTAAACTCTCACCTATATCAGGACTTCTCCAAGCCCACCGGGGCTTCGGACCTGCTCCTCCCCGGACCCGTGGACCCTCCACCACACCCAAGGAAGCCTCAGGGAGCACCGCTTACCCGGCGGTCCCTGCAGAAGAAAAGCTGCGCTCCTCCAGGAGTTACTGTTGACAGGGGCCACCCGCCGCATGCTCACCCAGGAAGGGAACCAGGAGTCTGGCTGCTCACTGGTACCTTGTACCGTTAAAGGCGCTAAAGCCATAAGGACTTCTCCAAGCCCACCGGTGCTTCGGACCTGCTCCTCCCCAGACCCGTGGACCCTCCACCGCACCCAAGGAAGCCTCAGGGATCACCGCTTACCCGGCAGTCCCTGCAGAAGAAAAGCCGTGCTCCTCCAGGAGTTACTGTTGACAGGGGCAGCCCGCGGCATGCTCGCCCAGGAAGGGAACCAGGAGCCCGGCTGCTCACTTGTACCTTGTACCGCTAAAGGCGCTAACGCCATAAGGACTTCTCCAAGCCCGCCGGGGCTTTAGACCTGCTCCTCCCCAGACCCATGGACCCTCCACCACACCCAAGGAAGCCTCAGGGATCACCGCTTACCCGGCGGTCCCCAAAGAAGAAAAGCTGCGCTCCTCCAGGAGTTACTGTTGACAGGGGCAGCCCGCGCACGCTCACCCAGGAAGGGAACCAGGAGCTCGGCTGCTCACTTGTACCTTGTACCGCTAAAGGCGTTTAACGCCATAAGGATCTCTCCAAGCCCGCTGGGCTTTAGACCTGCTCCTCCCCAGACCCATGGACCTCCACCACACCCAAGGAAGCCTCAGGGATCACCGCTTACCCGGCGGTCCCCGCAGAAGAAAAGCCGCGCTCCTCCAGGAGTTACTGTTGACAGGGGCTGCCCGCCGCATGCTCGCCCAGGAAGGGAACCAGGAGCCCGGCCGCTCACTGGTACCTTGTACCGCTAAAGGTGCTAAAGCCATAAGGACTTCTCCAAGCCCACCGGGGCTTTGGAACTGCTCCTTCTCGGACCCGTGGACCCTCCACCACACCCAAGGAAGCCTCAGGGATCACCGCTTACCCGGCGGTCCCTGCAGAAGAAAAGCTGCACTCCTCCAGGAGTTACTGTTGACAGGGGCTGCCTGCCGTACGCTTGCCCAGGAAGGGAACCAGGAGCCCGGCCACTCACTGGTACCTTGTACCGCTAAAGGCGCTAAAGCCGTAAGGACTTCTCCAAGCCCACCGGGGCTTCAGACCTGCTCCTCCCCGGACCCGTGGACCCTCCACCGCACCCAAGGAAGCCTCAGGGATCACTGCTTACCCGGCGGTCCCCGCAGAAGAAAAGCCATGCTCCTCCAGGAGTTACTGTTGACTGGGGCCACCCGCCGCATGCTCGCCCAGGAAGGGAACCAGGAGCCCGGCCGCTCACTGGTACCTTGTACCGCTAAAGGCACTAAAGCCATAAGGACTTCTCCAAGCCCACTGGGGCTTCGGACCTGCTCCTCCCCGGACCCGTGGACCCTCCACCGCACCCAAGGAAGCCTCAGGATCACTGCTTACCCGGCGGTCCCCGCAGAAGAAAAGCCTGCTCCTCCAGGAGTTACTGTTGACAGGGGCCGCCCGCCGCATGCTCACCTAGGAAGGGAACCAGGAGCCCGGCCGCTCACTGGTACCTTGTACCGCTAAAGGTGCTAAAGCCGTAAGGACTTCTCCAAGCCCACTGGGGCTTCGGACCTGCTCCTTCCTGGACCCGTGGACCCTCCACTGCACCCAAGGAAGCCTCAGGGATCACCGTTTACCCGGCGGTCCCGGAAGAAGAAAAGCCGCGGTCCTCCAGGAGTTACTGTTGACAGGAGCCGCCCGCTGCATGCTCACCCAGGAAGGGAACCAGGAGCCCGGCCGCTCACTGGTACCTTGTACCGCTAAAGCGCTAAAGACTTCTCCAAGCCCACAGGGGCTTCGGACCTGCTCCTCCCGGACCCGTGGACCCTCCACCGCACCCAAGGAAGCCTCAGGGATCACTGCTTACCAGTGTCCCCGAAGAAAAGCCGCTCCTCCAGGAGTTACTGTTGACAGGAGCCGCCCGCTGCATGTTCACCCAGGAAGGGACCCAGGAGCCCGGCCGCTCACTGGTACCTTGTACCGCTAAAGGCGCTAAAGCCATAAGGACTTCTCCAAGCCCACCGGGCCTTCGGACCTGCTCCTTTCCGGACCCATGGACCCTCCACCGCACTCAAGGAAGCCTCAGGGATCACTGCTTACCCGGCGGTCCTAGAAGAAGAAAAGCCTCGCTCCTCCAGAAGTTACTGTTGACAGGGGCCACCTGCCGCACGCTCGCCCAGGAAGGGAACCAGGAGCCCGGCCACTCACTGGTGCCTTGTACTGCTAAAGATGCTAAAGCTGTAAGGACTTCTCCATGCCCACCGGGGCCTCAGACCTGCTCCTCCCCGGATCCGTGGACCCTCCACCGCACCCAAGGAAGCCTCAGGGATCACCACTTACCCGGCGGTCCCCGCAGAAGAAAAGCCGCGCTCCTCCAGGAGTTACTGTTGACAGGGGCTGCCCGCCACACCCTCGCCCAGGAAGGGAACCAGGAGCCCGGCCGCTCACTGGTACCTTGTACCGCTAAAGGCGCTAAAGCCATAAGGTACGTTATCACCACTTTCTCCCACCGGCTCTCTCCTGTAAGGGTTGGTGGCACTAGCTGGTTCCACCCTTCACTTAAAGCGGCTGTTTTCAACTTGCAAACTGGACTTTGGACTACTTTGGACTGCCTGAACGTGCTCTGGGACTGTGAACGCCGTCTACCGCGGAGAGCAATCCGCTCTCCCCGCTAGCAGCGAGCCATTTACGGCTGGTGTTACAGCTCCTCCGGTGTACATTTTTGGCCTTCTGCCTGGTGTGCTTTACTGAGAATTTTTTGACTACCTATTTCTTTCAAGTGTAAAGTCCTAACCTAGCTGCACTGAATTAGTAACTTGGCCTATTTCTCCCTGTGTTGCAAGCTACTCTCCTCCTGCCTTTTCTACTTTTAAAATCTGTACTATTGTTAGAACTGCTGTTAATGCAAAACCCCTAACTTTTTAAGCTGCCTAGAAAGTGTAATCTCTCTCCCTTTGCTGAAACTCTGCTGCAAACTACTTTTTCCCGCCTTTTGTCTATTTTTCACAACTGTTGTTAGCACTGCTGGTAACCCTAAACCTTAACAATTAAGCAGCCTGTAACTGAAATTGCTCTCTTCTTACTAATCTCCACCTGTTTCTCACCTCCCGCCCTCTTCTATTGTCCTACCTTACCTTGCCTCCCTACTTAACTGCCTCTCCCTGCTACTCTCCTCAGGACTTCTCCAAGCCGACCGGGGCTTCGGACCTGCTCCTCCCTGGACCCGTGGACCCTCCACCGCACCCAAGGAAGCCTCAGGGATCACCGCTTACCCAGCGGTGCCCGCAGAAGAAAAGCTGCGCTCCTCCAGGAGTTACTGTTGACAGGGCCGCCTGTCAAGATGCTCACTCCAGGAAGGGAACCAGGAGCCCAGCCCACTGGTACCTTGTACAGCTAAAGCGTTAAAGCCGTAAGGTACGTTATCACCACTTTCTCCCACTGGCTCTCTCCAGTAAGGGTTGGTGGCACTAGCTGGTTCCACCCTTCACTGAAAGCTGCTGTTTTCAACTTGCAAACTGGACTTTGGACTGCCTGAATGTGCTCTGGGACTGCGAACACCGTCTACCGCGGTGAGCAATCCGCTCTCCCGGCTAGCGGTGAGCCTTTTACGGCTGGTGTTACAGCTCCTCCGGTGTACACTCGTCCTGCCGGCGCTTTGTGCCGGCTTCCCACCTGCCCCCACCTCACCCACCTGGGTCGACCTTTTAGCTTTATAGGCTTTCGGTGGTCATATGACTAAGTGTCCACTTTTCCATTGGCTCCTTATACTCTCTAACCACTGGGGGCGTTAGTCTTACTCACTGCCAGAAAGCCCTTGCCTACAGTTTCCTAGAAGCTGCCCTGCCTGGTCGCAGTCCCTTTCAACTATCGAACTCAATCCCACTCCACTTCTCCACCTTGCTTGATCCCCTCTGCATCGCTGAATCCCTGCTTCACCCTCTAACCTACTCCCTACTCCCTAACTTGCCTGCTACTCTTTTTTAACAAAACTCCATCTCCATTAAGCTCTATCATGTTCCTCCTCCATGAGGGTACGCCACCACTGTGTGGTAGATTAAAGGTACTAACCCCTATTATCTGCCTTCTTTTCCTGCTCTGCCTAAACTATACCTCTCTGTCTCTACCTCAGGTCATACACCACAACCCCCCCCACTCAATAATTTTAGTTTTTCAAACCTACTCCTTACCAAACAATATGCCAAACCCACCTTACATTACCTTTCACTCAAGAATGGATGCACGTATCTCGTCCTCACTACCTACCATCAGAATAGGAAGAAACTGTTATCTACCAATACCCTATACAGATTTCAGCTTAAATTCCTAGCCTCTCTTCTGCTACTACTAGCAGGCGATGTGGAACCTAATCCTGGTCCCCCCCACAATAGCACCCAGATCAACTCTCCTGGCAAATCTAAAAAAGGTCTAGTTATTGCACATATGAATATTAGAAGTCTTCTGGGACATATGGGCGCACTTGAGGCTTGGATCAAAGTAGTTGAACTGCATTCTGTGCTCACGGAACATGGTTTAAACCTTGCATCCAGGATGCCCAGTGTCATTTACCTGATACCTATTATCCGCAGGACAGGCCCAGGTCAAAACAGGGTGGGGTGTTGCTATTTACCATAAAACCACCTCACCATTAAGCCGGTTCCTGTCCACAACCTCAACGGATCTGTGAGTCTATACACGCTATCCTGTCCCTAGGTGCTAAAAATCTGCACATAATCTGTCTCTACAATCTGCCACGGAGGGGTGGAGAGTTTCCATGAACTGCTCCAGCAAACTTCACAAACTATAAATATGAGCAAACCATCATACTTGGGGATGTAAACCCAAACTGGCTGGGCCTCCCATAGCTCCCTTGCATCCCTAGTCTAAGGTCTCAACTTCCACCAGCTCATCACTGAGAGCACCAGGATGATAAACCCCAATCAGGTACGCTGATGAGACTGGATTCTCACAAACAGACCTGACCATATGACAAAGGCAGTTATCCTGGCTGATGCTATAACCGACCACTCGCCCACTATCTGCCACTGGCACGCCAGTCCAACACCCTCTCCTCAGTCCCGCCTGGTCACATTTACCAACTTGGCTCACCTGGATCTAAATGCCTTTCTCCTAGACGTATCCTGCATTGACTGGTCTGAAATCTACCATGCAACAAAAGTGGAAGACGCCCTAAACATGTTCCTAACCAGGTTCAGCGATGTACAGAATAGGCATGCATCGAAAGTGCAGTGAAGGGTCAGGGGTCATCAAACGAGATGGCTCCACAAAGACCTTCTCCGACAACTCAGAACCAGGGATAAACTGTGGAAACTCTTCAAAAGCACCGGTCTGCCCAGGGACCATGCTATCTACAAGTAACATATAAACTCCTGTAAAAAGCAAATAAGGCTAGCAAAAAGCAAATACTGCCAGAACCTACTAGCCAGCTCAGCCCAAGATCCCTGCAAATTCTGGGGTCACATCAAAACCTTCCTGGGTACACAAGAATCTGTAACCCCTTCGAAATGATTCTAGATGGTATCCACTGTAATGACTCCTTACCATTGCAAGTGCTTCAATAAGATGTTCTCTGACCTGTCCCATTACACATCTACACGCCCACCTGCACCTGTGGCATCTCAGCTCTCTGCAACTGGTGCACTAGCCGACCCACCAAATCAATAATCCTGTGCCTGAAACAACCAAGCCCTTCTACTTCAAAGCTGTGTCCAAATTGCAAGTCTTTAATTTACTAAACACCATATCTGACATCACCAGCCCGGGATCCGACTTACTGGAACCACGTCTTCTAAAGGCAGCTGCTCATCTCATCTCCTATTCACTAGCCAAGGTGTTCACTCTATCCCTCTCCAATGGTACGTTTTCTGACATCTGGAAATCCACAAGAATTACTCCCATCTTCAAAAAGGGAAACAAGAGCGATATCTCAAATTATAGACAATAGCGATTCTCTTGGTCCTCAGCAAAATCCTAGAAAAACTTGTAGCCACTCAGACCATTGAGTTCCTTGAAACCTCAGACTTGTTATGTGCAGCACAACATGGTTTCAAGAAAAACCACAGCACCACAACTGTGCTAGCTAAATTCACCTCTGACTCTCTCACAAACATGGACAAAAATCAGCTTACTGGTGCTATCTTCATCGACCTCACCAAGGCTTTCGACCTCGTGGATCACCCCTTACTCCTGTCCACCCTCCAAGAATTTGGCTTCTCACTTCCCATCACAAGCTGGCTCAGAAGCTACTTAACAAATAGGACCCAAGCTGTCAAACTTAACTCCGAAATCTCTGACTGTACCACTATCAACATTGGAGTGCCACAAGGCTCAATACTGGGCCCTCTCATATCCTCATTATTTATTAACAACCTGCCAAGCTGCATTTTGTCCTGTGCCTCTCTTCTCTATGCAGATGACCTGGTTATCTACGCTAGCTCTGATAATGTTGACCAACTTAACACGACATTGACCTCTGCTTTCCACACTGCTCAACACTGGCTAAACTCCCATCACCTTATCCTGAACTCCTAAAAACCAAAGCAGTGCTACTGGGCACTGCCCACAAGATAAGGTCCTGCTCCTCTCCTTAAAAATCCTGGACCAGATGCGACCCCCCTTGAGGAAGTCAGCACTTTCCGCTATCTTGGCATCCTACTGGATCAATCCCTGGACCTAACCCTGCACATTCAAGAAACCTGTAAATCTGTGAACTGCCAACTGGGGGCTGCCTACAGAACCAGCTATGTGCCTACACCTGCTGCCAAGCTGGCCATTGCCAGGAGGCTCCTTCTGCCCACTCTTACCTACTGCGCTCCCATCCTGACCATGGCGCATAAATCTAGCTTACAAAAATGGGATGTCACCTTCAACAATGTATGCCGTTATGCTTCAAAGGCCCCTCAGCTCAAGCATCACTGCCAATTGTATAGAGACCTTGGCTGGCTCTCTCCGTCCGCCACCAGACTTTACCATCTGGGCTGCCTCTGCGACTCCATCCTTAGACTTGACAGACCGGCATCACTAACTGAACTGCTTCAGCCTGCCTTCTCTCCATGTGAGCTGAGATCATCAGATAAATCCCTCCTGAAAGTACCTCGCTGCCGTACCTCAAAAGGGTCTGGTGCATTCTGGTACACTGCCCCACAAATGTGGAACCTGCTGCCGCTCGATCTTAGACAAACATCGTCACACAACCTCTTTGAGCGTAGGCTACACGACCACCTTGTTTCAACGGACCAATGTGCCTGCTATGACCCCACCTGAGCCTGTCCTACCACCCCCTTGCTCCTGCCCCATCCCCCATGTTAACCCCCACTCTCCCTCCTATGTCTGACTTACCCTATCTAGCTACTGGTTGACTACACTAACTTCTTGATATATGTTGCCCTATGCACTCTTAATGATAACTTCTTGGTTATGAAGTCTATTGCACTATTCAATGTATGTGTTATATGTAATTAGACCTTACTGTTATGTCTGCACCTTGCCTTTTGCCCTTCACACTGTTTTGCCTGTAAAATGCTGTTCAAACTGTTACTTAAATATTTAGCTGATGATTTCTGTGTACTAGGTACTGGCATAGCTAAGGACTCAGCCTCTCCCCTCCCTACCCCCTTTATTTTCCTCCCTGGTTTTCCGGCCCAGCTGGCCTGGCTCCACTCCCTTTTCTCCCCTCCTTCCTACATTTTTTCCTCCTAAAACCTGCCATTGTGCCGCTGCGTTGCCCCCCTACGGACCCGTCACCAGGATGTTTCAATCAGCTTCCATTGCCGGTGGACCACCGTAACCCTCCCTTACCCCGACTGAGCACCGATCCCTCGCCCGGGAACAGAACCATGATCCTGGGCACTTGCCACACTTTCAGCCACTGAAGCCACCCACCTGCCATATTTCACCCCGAACCACGCCCTCTGGACTCTCTCCAGCTGGCGAGCGGTTCCATGAACCCGGTCTCCTCTCGCAGCCTTCTGCCGCTAAAGCCGTAAAGTCCCTTCTCACCCTGACTGATACCTCAACTCCCTGCCCTGTAACTGAACCTGTGACACTTTTTTCTCCCTGGTCGCCGTTGCCACAAAGTTGCCTATTTTCACTTCCCGCCAGTCTGCGGACCCATGAGTCGGTTACAAGTCCCCTTCAGCCTCCCCCTCCCTACCCTTGCTACTGTCCTCCCCAGGTTTGTCCGGCACGGCCAGCTCGGCTCCACCTCCCTCATGTCCCCCCTCTTTTTTCCCTCCTACAACCCTCCTACACGCCACTACCATGCCCCTCTACAGACCCGCTACAGGGGGGCCTCGTCCAGCTTCCATTACCGCTTCGACCACTGCATCCCCTCTTACCTCGACTGTGCACTTCCTCATGCCTGGAAACAAAACCATTAGTCCAGGCACTTCCTGCACTCTCGACCACTCTTTCTGCTGCATCTCACACCGGACCCCTGCTTCTCGGCCACTCGCATACCGGTCAGTGGTTCCATGAGCCCGGTCCCCTACAACAGCCTTCTGCTGCAAAACCATTAAACTCCCTTTGCACCCCTGACTGAATCGTGGCTCCCATACCCAGTAACAGTACCAGTGGCCCAGACACTTTTCTTACTTTTGGCCGCCGATGCCACAAGGTTGACTTCTCTCATCCCACCCCCCCTCCGTCTGTATACCTCTCACCGGTTGGCGGACCCACAAGTCCGGTTCCTAGTCCCTGCCTCTTACCACTAATGCTACCAGAGAGCTGTTCCTACTAGCTCTCATGGATCCCTAGCCCTCTCCTTCACCATGTCCCCCCCTTTTTTCTCCCCCTCACCTTACCTGCCTGTACATTAGGTCTGTCCTGATACCAGTACCCATTCTCTCATGCTACCTGTAAACTGTAAATCAGTTGTCACACTTTGACCTGTAACCCTGCCTCATTGTCTTTGAAACTGTACTTTTATATTGTTGCTGTGCCTCTTTGTATTTAAACTGTACTCTGTATTGTTACTGTGCCTCCTGGGTCGTGCCTGAAAATAGTCACCTGTTGGCTAGAGCACTTACCCGGTTAACAAAAACTAAATAAAATAAAAAATTTCCAGTTTGGTATCACAATTCAAGCTTATGCACAGTGTCTGCTTTAACCTATATACTTTACTTGTTAAAGAAAGAAAATTCAAAGACAGACCAAGTAGGATCTAAAAATAGAGTTTTACTAAAATAGATAAAAATATGTAACATGTAAATACAGAGCCATATATCACAAAACATACAAATCACTTCAAAGAATAAGGTTTTAAAAAGTGCAGATTCCTATCACTAGTACACTTAGAATTGTCTGTTCTAAGGTATTCTTATCTCACAGTACTGTAGATGTTGTAGCTTTCAGAGTTCAAACATCTGTGTGTAATTGGAAAACAGAATACTGTTTAAAAGCTGGCTTTGCCCACCTCTTTGCATGAGGTCACCTAGCTCCTCCCTGTCAGAATATATATATATAAAAAAATATCTATATAAAAACAGGATGTCTTTTCCAAGTATTACATTCTGTAACCTCAGCATAACTCATTTTCTTAAAATGACTCTCTTTGATCTTATGATCAGCTTCCCCTTTTCAGGACATCAAAGCATCTTATGTGACTTCGTACTAAAACATCATAACCTGCTCTTCTTCCTCTAAGTGTTATAAAAGTTTATAATCTATCTTGGCAGTTAGGTATCTTCTAGCCTGTAATTAGCTTCTGGTCTTCCAGGTAACACCTTGTATCTGAAACCTGTGTGTGTGTGTCTGAGTCAGAAAAGCAAAGGCCCAAACCGAGGAAAAGATAGCCAACTCAGTTAAGAAGGGGGATAAAATCTTTTATAGGTACATTAGGGAGCATAGAAAGGTTAAGGGAGGGATAGTGAAGATTAATAAAGGAGAGGGGAGGTGGGCAGAGGGAGACAGTGAAAATGCAGAGATACTGAATGAATACTTTTGCTCAGTATTCACAAAAGAAGAAGAGGAGGAGTTACCTAAACCAAACAGTAGAAGCACTCTGGATAGTGGGGTTGATACCAGTCCATTTACAGAAGAAAGAGTACTGAAAGAACTCCTAAAACTCAAGGTGGACAAAGCAATGGGACCTGACGGGATTCACCCTAGAATCCTAAAAGAGCTAAGGGAGGACCTAGTGACACCACTAACCACATTTTCTAACAAATCATGGGAAGATGGGGTGGTACCTGAGGACTGGAGAAGGGCAGATGTGATTCCCCTTCACAAAAGTGGGAGCAAGGCAGAAGCAGGAAACTACAGACCTATTAGTTTGACCTCAGTGGTGGGGAAAATGATGGAATCACTTCTGAAAGAAAGAATTGTTGAGTACCTAGAGGCCAGCAGGGCACAGGACCCAAAGCAGCATGGATTCATAGCAGGAAGGTCATGTCAGATGAATCTAATTGATTTCTTTGACTGGGTGACCAAAGTAATAGACCAGGGAGGGGCTGTGGATATGGTCTACCTAGACTTTAGCAAGGCATTTGACACAGTCCCGCACAAAAGATTAATAATCAAGTTAGCCAGCCTGGGAGTGGGTCCCAGGGTGGTAGCCTGGGTAGCAAACTGGCTGCACAACAGGACACAGAAGGTAATAGTGAATGGAACACATTCTGAAGAAAGGGGGGTTACCAGTGGAGTACCTCAGGGCTCAGTACTGGGTCCAGTCCTCTTTAACGTCTTTATAGATGACATTGCGGAGGGTCTGGAAGGAAAGGTATGCCTCTTTGCGGATGACACAAAGATCTGTAACAGAGTTGATACACAAGGGGGGGTAGAAAGAATGAGAAGGGACTTGGCAAGGTTGGAGAAATGGTCAGACATTTGGCAACTTAGATTCAATGCAAAGAAGTGCAAAGTAATGCACCTGGGAAATAAAAATCCAGGAGAAGAGTACACAATATCAGGGGAGGTACTAACGACAACAATAATGGAAAGGGATCTGGGTGTAGTCATATCAGATGACCTAAAGATGGGTAAGCAATGTGAGAAGTCAGTAAGGAGAGCCAGGGGGATACTGGGATGCATAGGGAGGGGCATCACAAGTAGAAAAAGGGAAGTGGTTATCCCTCTGTACAGACAGTTGGTGAGACCCCATCTGGAGTACTGTGTGCAGTTTGGAGACCCCATCTGCGCAAGGACATAGACAGGATGGAAGCAGTCCAGAGGAGGGCAACTAAATGGTGCAGGGTCTACATCAGAAACCATATGAAGAGAGACTGAGAGAGCTTAATGTGTATACCCTTGATGAAAGGAGGGACGGGGGACATGATAGAAACTTTTAAGTACCTCAAGGGAATCAACAAAGTCCAGGAGGGTAGCATCTTTCAGAAAAAGAGATGTGTAAGAACAAGGGGGCACAATTTAAAGTTAGAGGGGGGACGGCTCAGGGGTAATGTGAGGAAATTCTTTTTCACGGAGAGAGTGGTGGACGCATGGAACTGCCTTCCTGGAGAGGTTGTGGGGTCTAAAACAGTGGAGGAATTCAAACATGCATGGGACAGACATAAGGCAATTATAGTGGGGGGTTGCAGGAAGTAGGCTGTTGGTTAACTAGAATCTACAGCTTATCCAATAGGTAGGGAAATGGGCAGACTGGGTGGGCCAAGTGGTCCTTATCTGCTGTCAAAGTCTATGTTTCTATGTTTCTATATGTGTGTATGTGATCTCACATGCTGTTTCAGCATGTTTCATGAGAGACAGTCCATAACACATTTTTATATTACAGAAAATGATACAGTGATCAGAACCAGTTGTCCAAGTGTCACAATTCCGCCCCACCTAGACTGAATTTGGGGGCTCTATCCCCTGCATGGGATGAGCTTCGCAAATCAGTTCACTCCTCATAGACCCTAGACAGCCCATCTGAGTTCTGATTTTTGGCTCCAGCCCTATGTAATATTGTCATATCATACCCTTGCAAAGCAAGACTCCATCTTAGCAATCTACCATTCATCCTTCCCATCTGCATCAGCCAAACCAGGGGGTAGTGGTCAGTCTGCACCACAAAATGCTGCCCATATAAGTATGGCTCCAACTTCTTTAGGGCCCACACTACGGCAAGACATTATTTTTCCACCGTGGAGTATCCCTGCTCCCTGGGAAGTAACTTTTTTTACTCAGGTATGCTATTGGGTGATCCCTTCCTTGGCTGGATGTCTGACTCAGTACTTCCCCAATACCCATGTCTGAGGCGTCAGTCTGAACTATAAAGGTTTTGCTATAGTCAGGACTTGTCAAAACAGGAGCACTGCACAGTGTCTCCTTTAGTTTGGAAAAGGCTTCCTCACAGACTGGGCCCCAGATAATTTTCTTTGGTATCCTTTTCTTTGTCAGGTCAGATAGGGGAGCAGCCAGGGCACTGTAATTGGGTACAAATTTTCTGTAGTACCCTGCTGTCCCTAGAAAACTCCTGACCTGCTTCTGTGTTTCTGGTCTGGGCCATGCCTGGATTACCTCTATCTTTATTTGGTTAGGACGGTGCTGTCCCCGGCCTACCACATGCCCGAGATATGCCACCTCTCCCACGGCCATCTGGCACTTCTCGGCTTTGACAGTCAGCCTGGCCCTCTGTATCCTGCCCAGCACTTCCCTAAGGTGGGACAGGTATTCCTCCCAGCTGGTACTAAAGATGGCAATGTCATCCAGATACACCATGGAGTACTCCTCAGCACCATTTAACACCTGGTTCACCAGCCTTTGGAAAGTGGCCGGGGTGTTCTTCATTCCGAAAGGCATTACTTTAAACTCAAATAAGCCTATTGGAGTGATGAAGGTCGACCTCTCCCTAGCTCTGTCTGTCATCTCTACTTGCCAATACTCCTTTGTCAGGTCAATGGTCGTCAGGTAGGTTGCCCTTCCCAACTTGTCTAGGAGTTCATCTGTACGGGGCATCGGGTGGGCATCTGACTTTATGACTGCATTCAGTCCACGATAGTCTACACAGAAATGAGTCGAGCCATCTGGCTTGGGCACAAGGACTACAGGTGAGGCCCAGGGGCTGTGGGATCTCTGGATTATCCCTAAATCCAGCATCTCCTCCACTTCCCTCCTAATGACCTTTTGGACTGTCTCTGACACCCAATATTCTGTCTGCCGTATGGGCATCTGTGTCCCTGTCTCCACATCGTGCATCGCTAAGGGGGGTAGTCCAGGCTTGGCGCTAAACAATGGGTCAAAGTTTGCTAAAACCTCCCTTACTTTCTGGATCTGGTCCGGGGCCAGCTGGGGAGACAATTTTACTGCCTCCACAGAGGATTCCCACTTACTTTCTTCTAGCAAGTCCAGAAGGGGGTCTCCTTCATCCGTTCCCTCCCCAGGACTACACACTGCAAACACCATGTCAGCCCTATTTGCATATGGCTTCATCATGTTGACATGGTACATCCTTTCTGTCTGTCTTTGGTCAGGTAACTCCACAATGTAGTTCATGTCATTTACCTTCCTAACCACTTTGTATGGTCCTGCCCACTCAGCTTGCAGCTTGTCTTTCCGGACCGGAATAAGGACCACGACTTCCTGATCCACAATGTACGAGTGAGCTCTGGCTCTGCGGTCGTACCACACTTTTTGTTTCTGTTGGGTAGCTGCCAGGTTGGTCTGGGCTGTCCCCATAAGCTCCTTCAGCCTTTCCCTAAACCTAAGGATGTAATCCACAGTGGGAGTTCCCTGGGCGGCATGCTTGCCTTCCCAGTCCTCCCAGATCAAGTCTAGGGGCCCATGTACCCGGCGTCCAGGGCACCTCCCTGTATGCAAACAACAGGTGGGGAAGGTACTTCTCCCAGTCCCTCCCATGCTGTTCAGCAAACGCCCAGAGCATTGACTTTAGGGTACCACTGAATCATTCCACAAGTCCATTGGCTTGTGGGTGATACAGTGTCGTGCATCTCTGCACCACCCCACACTTCTTCCATAAACATTTTATCAGGTCTGACATGAAGGAACCCTCTTGATCAGTGATTACCTCCTGCAGAAACCCAACATAGGAAAAAATCTAAAGTAAGGCATCTGCCACTTTGTCCATCCTCAGTGAGGATAGGGTGACTGCCTCTGGGTACTGGGTGGCATAATCCACCACAATCAGGATGAATCTCTTCCCTGAGGAGCTGGGGGTATTTAAAGGCCACACAATATCCATTCCCACCCTCTGGAAGGGCTCCTCTACTATGGGCAATGGAATCAGGGCAGCTTGGGTTTTCTTGCCCACCTTCCCTATTTCTTGGCACCGGTGACAAGACCTGCAATACTCCTTCACCTGCTGGGTGAAGTTTGGCCAATAGAAATTTTGGGCCAACTGCTACATAGTGCGCATGATTCCCAGATGATCAGACAAGGGAATATCATGGACAACCTTGAGCAACTGCTCATGATACCCCTGGGGAATGACAAGCAGCCTGCCTAGCATCCCTCCCTCTGTCTGTACTGCCAGAGTATACATAAGTCCATTTTCCAAATAAACATTATGTCTGCCGGCACCTCCCTGTGTGCCATCCGAGTCTGCTCAAACCCTCAGCTTCTCTAAACTAGGGTCACTTCTCTGAGCAGCTGCAAACCCCTCACACATTCCCAAGGCATGGGACAGGTCCCCTTCAGTTGCTAAACTAAGGTCCCTAGCACTAGCGTCAGGGCACTCAGGATCACTGTCAATCCCAACCCTCTGACAATGAGTTACCCCTCCCTCTTCAGAGTAACTCTCTGTAGCTGCATGGTAACTTGCTACTTGGGAAATTTCTACCCCCCTTTTCATTAGTCTCCCCATCTGGAGACACAGGCTAGAGAACCAGCCTGTCAGTGGTTTCCACAATGGCTTCTGTGGGGTTCAGGGAACTACAATTTTCCCTTGCCACTTGGCTATGGGTAACTGCACATACCATCCCCTGTTTTAGATTATTGCCCAGGATCACATCCACTGCTAAGGTTTTGGCTACAGCCACCTGTTGCACTGTTCCCCCTGTTTCACCCCAGTCTAGGAGAACACAAGCGAGGGGTAATGCTTTCGCCTCACCGGTGAAGTCCTGTACAATGACGTATTTATTGGGTATAAGCTGACCAGGCTTTACTAGATTCTCCTTTACCAAGGTCAAGGATGCCCCTGTGTCCCTTAACCCTTCTGTCTGTACACCATTCACCATGACTGGGTGCAAGTGTTCCCTCATGTTCACTGGCATGTTCCCAGGACACACAAACAACCCACTTCTTTTCTAGCACCCGGTTGTGCATTATTGTTCATTCTTTTGGGACACTGTCTGGCAATATGCCCAGTTTCTTTATATAACCAACATTCACTTCTCTTTTCAGAGAAATCTTTTCTCTGAAACCTGGGGCTAACTGGTTTCAATGGAGGTAGTGAGGGTTTTAGCTGCCCTGAAGGAGTGCTTTTCCTTTTCTGCACTGCCACACCCACCCCATTCACTCTCAGAGCAGGTCTGCTCTTGGCATAGCGGTCAGAGAGTCCAGCAGCCTCTTGCACTGTTTTGGGATCTCGGTCCTCCAGCCAGGTTTTCAGCTCTGCTGGGCATGCCCAATAAAACTGTTCTAACAAAATCACATCTTCAGTTTTATCAACAGAGTTTGCCTCAATTCCTTCCCACCAATGTTTTAAAAACTGACGTTGTTTCGTGGCTAGCTCCTCGTAGCTCATATCCGGGCTTCCTGAGCTTACGGAATTTAGCTCTGTATGATTCAGCAGTTAATTCAAACTTTTTTAACAGTGCAGCTTTAAGTTTGCTGTAATCATCACTGTCCTCATTGTCCATTTGACCCAATGCACCCCGAGCTTTCCCAGTAAGTAGCGGGGATAGCTGGAAGCTCCAGGACTCTCTAGGAATTTTAGTTTGAATACAAACTTTCTCAAAAGAATTTAAAAAGGCATCCATATCCTCCACCTATTTCAATTTGGCTATTAATTTGGAATCAATTTGTAACCCAGTCCTGCAATTCCAGTTAAACCCAGGCCACATACCTGCTCTGGTGCCATTGGTCGGAGTCGGAGCCTCTCGAATTTGTGTTGCCTCTGGCAATCCTGCTCCTCATGGTCTGCGTCTCGGCATTCTTGCTCTCTCTTCTCCTCTGCAGCTTGCTGGCACTCATGCTTCTCATGGTCTGCCTCCTGTTGTTCATGGTCTGCCTCTGATCTCTCTCATTCTCTCTTCTCCTGGAACTCCAGCTCCATCCTGCGCAACTCAATTTGCAGCCTGAGTACTTCTGGATCCAGAATACTGGTGACCTTCCCCTGCTGCTGTGGCCCTTCACTGACAGTGGCCCTGTTGCCCTCCTCATCAGATCTGGACACTGCACTGGCCGCTAGCCCTGCCACACTCGAGGTCTCGTCCTTTTCAGTCACGGTCTGTGACTCACTGCTCTGGGTATCTGCTACCATCAGGACATCTATGAGGGTTTGCTTGCTGGCTTTCACCTCAAACGGGACTCCTCTGTCCCCGCACAACTGCCTTAAGTAGTCTACAGTGTGCCTGCTGTAGTTGGAAGCCATCTTCTTCCCTAACTACGGCTACTCTGACTTGCACTTTAGAAAAAAAAATTAAAAACAGGTAGGAACGTGACTGTACACCAAGTGATATAGTTCTGTTTCCTTTTTAAAAAAAATTACTGCCTTTTTCTTTCTTTGCAACTTTGCAAGTGAGTTGACGGTCTCAAGCAGACACACTGAACAATAAAAGCTTGTAATACCAAAATTATTCCACCGCTGCCAACCAATCTGTCACAAACCCACTCAGCAGGTCAGCCCTCTACTCCCAAAGTGCCAACCTCCGAGTGAAGTCTTGTTAACAAGAAACAGAAAAAGGGTAACCCTCCTGTCTGTTTTTGTGGATTCGAATCAACCTTTGGTCTCAAGTCTTGGAGGGATTCAAACTGTGAACCTCTTGTTACCGTACCCAATGCACAGGCTTAGAAAGTTCTGTCTCAAGGGGGCCAGATATCTTTGCCTACAGGCACCTAATCAGGTGTACAAAAATGAACCCTTAAAAACCCTACTAAAAGACCGCAGATTAAACTCTCACCTATTTCCAGTTCGGTATCACCATTCAAGCTTATGCACAGTGTCTGCTTTAACCATATATACTTTACCTGTTAAAGAAAGAAAATTCAAAGGCAGACCAAGTAGGCTCTAAAAATAGAGTTTTACTAAAATAGATACAAATATGTAACATGTAAGTACAGAACCATATATCACAAAACATACAAATCACTTCAAAGAATAAGGTTTTAAAAAGTGCAGATTCCTACCAGTAGCACACTTAGAATTGTCTGTTCTAAGGTATTCTTATCTCACAGTGCTGTAGATGTTGTAGCTTTCAGAGTCCAAACATTTGTGTGTAATTGGAAAACAGAATACTATTCAAAAGCTGGCTTTGCCCACCTCTTTGCATGAGGTCACCTAGCTCCTCCCTGTCAGAATATATAAAAAAAAATATCTATATAAAAACAGGATGTCTTTTCCAAGTATTAAATTCTGTAACCTCAGCATAACTCATTTTCTTCAAATGACTCTCTTTGGTCTTATGATCAGCTTCCTCTTTCCAGGACATCAAAGCATCTTCTATGACTTTGCACTAAAATGTCATAACCTGCTCTTCTTCCTCTAAGCGTTATAAAAGTTTATAATCTATCTTGGCAGTTAGGTATCTTCTAGCCTGTAATTAGCTTCTGGCCTTCCAGGTAACCGCCTGTATCTAAAACCTTTGTGTGTGTGTGTATGTGATCTCACATGTCATTTCAGCATCTCTCATGAGAGACAGTCTATAACACATTTTTATATTACAAAAAATGATACAGTGATCAGAACCAGCTGTCCAAGTGTCACACTGTCCGCCAATCAAATTACATAACATGCTTTTCATTACACAGTAATCAGGTAGAGATTAAGTGGGTTGTAGAGCAGGCAAGAGAGCTTGTGACTGGGGAGGGAGGGAAGGCGCTGGAGGGTGATTGAGTGACTAGGAATGGGTGAGCAGTCCATTAAGAATGAATAAAACAAAACATCAGATAAACAGAAAGGTGTCTGTACAGAAAAAAATGGTAATACTGTACATGAAATCTGTTACTGGGGAACGAAAGCCTGTATTGCAGGGGTTCTGTACACTTTTTATTGGAGTAGTTGTATGAGGAAAAAATAGCTGCATTTTAAAAATGAACATTCTATGCTGCTACAAAATGTGGAAATTGCTGTGCCCAAGGCAGGGACTTGTTTTTAGCCATTGACTGCACCCCTCCAAGGCCTTGGCTAGAACCAAGTCTTGGCCAATCAGGATACTCTGATTTCCTTAAACAGTTAATATTGCATAAATAATGGTTTTAAAACATTTTGTTTAATTAGATACCTGGGGCCTGATATTTAAAAATGGGAAAAGTGGAGCGCAAAGTGTTGCCCTGTGCTTTGTCTTTGCGGAGGAATCTGAGGATGTTATATTCAGTTGGGTAGCACTCCAGCGCTATCTGACTGAATATAGGGGCATGTCGGCACAGTGCTAAGTCAAGTAGTGCTACCCTGACATGAATCCCTGCTGTGCAGGAAATAGCGGCACCAGACCCAGTAGTGCCAGAGCACTAGGCACAACATTGAAAGGGACACATGCAAATGAGCCCATTGGGCATGCAAGGTGCTAAGGGACAATTTACATGCCCATTACAGACTCATTTGTATGGGAAGGACAGCAGGTTAGTGTGGCGCCATCCCCACCCTGATCGCCAGGTCCTGTAGATGTATGGAAATCCCTGGTGCCTAGTGGTCCTCCCCTCCCACAGATTGCTATCCCCATGCTCTATTCAGTAATCCCTGGTGCCTAGTGGTCCCCCTCTCCCTCCAGTCACTAACCCTGTGCTCCAGTCAGTAATCCCTGGTGCCTAGTGGTCCCCCTTCCCACTGATCACCATTCCCGTGCTTCAGTCAGTAATCCCTGGTGTCCAGTGGTTCCCCCAGCCCACCAATCTCCATTCCTGTGCTCCAGTCAGTAACCCTCGGTGCCTAGTGGTCCTCCCTCCCACCAATTACCGGTCAGTAAAACAAATAAAGTCCCCCTGGTGCCCAGTGTCCCAACACCCCCCCTTCAGTCCTGGACCATTAATGGTAAGACATGTCCCTGGCTTCCCGTGATCCCCCTGGGTCACTGATCCCCCACCCAGTAACACATACACCATCCAGTCCTGTGATGATGCTTATAGTAAAAAACTAGTCCCTGGTGTGTCCTGGTACCCCTAACCCCCAGATCACCAGTACCACCTGTGTTAATGAAGTAATCTCTGGTGTCTAGCACCCCCATGCCACTGACCACCCACCCTGCCAACACCCCCTTATCGTAATCATCAGTGCTGAGGGAGCCCATATGGTGATTGGCACAGCTCACACCTCCTTGGCTGGCTGCCGTATGCAGACCCACAGGGAGTGTGCATTCTCTGTATTGTACTGTAATGCCCCGTTAAGAGGGGGTTTGTAATGGTGGCAATTTGTGCCCGTTTGGGTGGGAATTACTACCAGTGCAAACCTCAGAATATACTGCTGCACCTGTATGCAGGGAGGGCTCCCCTCCTTTGCATAGGCACAGCGATGCCTTGGCGCTCGAGTGCAAATGGGTTTTGCCGGCCCTGTGAGGGTGTCTGAAAATAGATCACACCCACACACCAGTTTGTGTAAACAAACACCCATTTGTACCAGTGCAAACTTTTGAATATTGGGCCCCTGCTCTTTCAATGAAATGATACCCTAAATCCAAGCTGAAAACCCACTTATTTGCCATGTGTCTTGGGCATGATGCTGTTATTTAATATTCTGCTGGGTTTATTTATTATCTGAATATTATTTATTTTTTAACGGCATCATTTTTTAACTTGTTTTCTTCTGTGAGTTGCCCAGAGCCCCTGGGATTAGGCACCATATAAATAACATTTTCTTGCCTTGCCTAGCTGCAGGAAAAGGTATTTTTTTCTTTCACTTTTCTGAAAACAATATTGAAACACTAGTGTTGAGGTCAAAGGTGGGGCTTTTATGTTATAGACTTCTAGTCCAACGGTGTGTAGGTTAAGGTTTTTATGTTGAAGGATTCGAATACAAGGATGTAGTCCAGGGACTTTTATGATGAAGTCTTCAAGTTCAAGGGTGTAGGTCAGGGTCTTTTATGCTGAAGGAAGGAAGGACAATAGTATGGAGGAATTTCAGTTGAAGGCGGGGAGGGGGGCGTCAGTTGCTGCATTGTAAGCAGCTGGAATTCTTAGAAATCCAGAGTTCACACATAGGGGTTGAGACGGGAGAACAAAAACAAGCAAGACTTGGGAAGGAGCCTGGGTTAGCACACAAAGAGAGCCTTTTTAGACTGACTGTACATCCAGTTTTGTTGCTGGTATTTGAGGAGAGCTGCCTGCTTCCCATCCCTCTAGCCACTCCAGTCAATTAACTCTGTTGAGGGGACACAGTGTACTATTTTTATCAAAAGCCTCTCTTGACACTTACCCAGCTGGCGAAGTGAATAGATGTTTTTACTCCAACCCATCCCATCCCCCCACATCCAACCGCGCAGGAGCATTCGAGGTCGTGTGTCTCTGCCAACAGCGTTAAATGTCCAGTATGTCAACAAAGCAGCAAGGCAACAACAACAGGGAGAGTTCCAAGATGTAGTATCAAAAATGTGACTAATTTATGTGCACACCCCCCCTTGTTTCCTTTTGCTCCCTCCTCCCCATGCCCGATTGCTTTATGGGGTTCTACTATGAATTGCACATGACATGTTTGTGGCAAACTGTTCTCTACCAAAAACATTTTGTCCTCTGAAAGAAAACAGGAGCCAGGAAGGGTTCCAATAGCATTTCTGCATTTGTCAGCAACAACTCCTGAAAGAAATGTGAAAAAAAATGAAAGAAACTGTTAATTGTTTATTGACTTCTATGCACTCGAGTCCTCCCACTAAGAAACCCAGCCATGCAACTGAAAATCACATTCATTAAAAAGTTACATTTGTTCAGAACACATTTTCTCATAGTATCTACCCCCCCCACCATGCACCAGGTACATGGTCATTATTCATTAGTGGGCTTGGCAAGGCCTTTTTATCTATATAGCCCCTATCCAGCATGTCTAGGTGGGGATCTCTCACATATACATTTCTAGGTGGTGGAACTCTCCTATAGTAGTCAATGGAGAAAGATAACAGAGGTGGTGGAGCTGACATGTACATTTTTAAGAGGTGGTGGAACTGAGTTCCTGTGAGCTCCTGCCCAACTGAACCTCTGGCCCTATACCTAGGACTCAGGGCACTTCACAAAAAAAGAATACATGAAATAAACAGCATATAGAGAATGCTGGTTGGGCAGCTATGCACAATCAGCCTGTTCTGCTACAGAGGGGTTTTGATTACATCAGACCTCAAGAACAAAACTCAAGAGGTCTGATGTAATCAGATGCCCGAGGTGACAGCACAGACTGGTTGGGCATGCAGTTGCCTAACCAGTATTTTTATAGTGTTATTTTTTTTTAAAAACAAAAGTGTTTTCACAGTGATCCACGGCAACAGCAAACGTGCCAGCAGTTTCTGTTCAGAACTTGAAATGATTGCTGTGCATGTGGCAGCATTCTGAAAAACACCACCAGCCTTGAAGATTTCTGATCAGCTGTAACCTTATTGTACCACAGAAGGGTACAACTGCATTCCATGAACTTTGAACTGTGGCACAACAGCGTTTCAGCTGGCATGGAAATGCAGAACAAACCCTCGCCATACACTATAAAACAGTACACAAATGCTATTATAACATGGGTTGGAAGAATCAGTAAAGGCAATTATCTGAACAGCAGCACCTGACCGTTCATTAACTGTGCTTAACGTACAGTTGCTGAAAATTGGCCTCAAGGCAGACCTGCACTCATTATCATATCTCTCAACTGTTCCTGATTTTGCCACAAATTTTTACTCTGCCCCTCCTAAAATTTGTGTTTCTATGACTAAACGATGGGGATTGTAAGCACAGAATAATGTCAAATATTAAAGTTACACACTTGTTCTTCTTTAGGAAATGCATTTTACACTAAGCACTTTATTTTACCAGCTTCTTGAGTGAATACACTGGTGCCAGAACAGTTTAAAAAGTGGTAGGGCCAAGGACGTAAGGGGTAAATTTTCCCTTATGAAATACATTAACATGATTGCAAAAGCTGCTAGGGCCACTTATGAAAGTGGTAGGGCCATGGCCCTAGTGCCCCCCCTCCCCGTTCCAGCACATATCAGTGAATATCACCAATTCTGAAGATGTGTCCCTGATTTTGGTCCTTTGTTCCTGATTTGTTTAAGCCGCGTCCCTGATTTATGAGGCAGGAGGTTGAGAGGTATGCTCATTATCTGTGGAACAAGTGAATGGCAAAATGGCAGCCATTGTTGGAAAGCCATGCAGGGACAGGTCGTGCAGCCAGCACCAGAGGGAATGAGAGAGAGGGAGAGAGCAAGTGAGTGACAGGCAGCACAGGCAGGACACACAACAGCAGTGTGTAAATGTGCTGGTCCCCCAGTGCCCTGTAGTTGCCAAAGACCCTGCGCTATGTTCATGTCCCCCTCCGAGAGAGAGAGAGAAAGAGAAAGAGGCAGCAGGGGTGGGAGACTCACAGTCTGTGTGGTAATGTAGTGGTCCCCCTGTACTTGATAGTCAAGGGAGAGTGAGTGCACGACTCAGTGAGAGGCAGTGTGGTTGACAGGCAGTGTGCTGCAGACCTTCACCCCCTTCTGTGATGTCAATGGTCCACTGTCTGTTGCTTGTGTCTCTCCCCTGAAGCAGCTGTCAGTATCATAAAGCAAAATACAGGGGAAAAGCAGTGCACATCAACGACATGTGAGACTGGGACCTGCAAATTCCTGCAGTGTCTATTCCCTGTCTCCAGTCTTGCTTCTCCTGTGTTCGGTATCCGCCCCCCCACCACCAAACACTCACCAGCCACACAGAGCCCTGCAGAGTCTCGTCTGTCTGGTAAAGGAAAACTGCATGTTAAAATCAGGAAAATATATTCTTTACCATCCATTGTGTGTTCTAGTTCATCCCAGTGTGATTTTTCAGCTCAGGCTGTGTGAGGTGTTCTTTCTAACTTTCTCTTGCTATTTTATGGCCCTTGGGGGCTGCCATTTACCTTTCTTTTATTGCTTCTTGTCCCAGATAGTCTTTCCAGAGTGCCCTCTGTTCTGAGGTATAATAGCCCATGCATCTGACCAGTGTCCTGTTACAGTGTCTGTATTGTTTATAGTAGCCACAACATGAAAGAATATATGGAGCATTGGAATGGTTTCTATAGTTTGCAAACATCATAGAGCACAACTAGCAAGTCTGTCTGATCCAACAATGCTAATTTACTCCCCCCTCCTCCCCAGGACATAGCAGAGGAGAGAGTTTATATCAGCAGCACTCACCGCTACGTGCAACCTGTATATAAACTGTTACTTTGCTTAGACTCATGGTCTCCCCTCCCCCTTTTAGTTGACATATTCTGTACTTTTGATTCAGTTGCTTGTGTCCTGTGTAGAAGATTCATGCTTGTAGATCAATGTAATCCTTTTAAAGCAGTTGTCATCCACTGGCTAAGCAGCCTTCAGTATTTTTGTGTTCATGTGATCTGCACCAGAAGCCCTCTGCATGATTTCGTCCTGTTTTGTTCTTAATACCAGCTCGTATCATTGCCTTCAACTTTAAATATTTAAAGAGTAGCTTGTATATGTCAAATAAAAGGGTGAAGGAGAGCACGAGTCTAAGCAAAGTAACAGTTTATATACAGGTGGCATGCAGCGGTGAGTGCTGCTGATACAGACACTGTAACAAGACACTGGTCAGATGCATGGGCTATTAAACCTCAGAGCAGAGGGCACTCTGGGAAGACTATCTGGGACAAGAAGCAATAAAAGAAAGGCAAATGGCAGCCCCCAAGGGCCATAAAATAGCAAGAGAAAGTTAGAAAAAAAGCCTCACACAGCCTGAGCTGAAAAATAACACTGGGATGAACTAAGAACACACAATGGATTGTAAAACATATATTTTCCTGATTTTAACATGCAGTTTTCCTTTAATGTGCAGTCAGCTGAACAGGAGTTCTGCAGGTGTGCACGGGGATGCATTGCAGTGCAGAGACAGGGAAAGAAAACAAGACAGAGTGTATGAGGGGATGATGTGGTGGTTACAAGAACCCATTTTTCTCTGTCTTCCCATGTATGTTATGAAGCAGAAATCCCCGCACAGAGTGACCAGGAATTCGAGAGGGGCATCAGTGCAAGTGAGCCCCGGGTTGTGGTGGACAGACATTGTAAGCCGTGTGCATGTGTCTCTCTCTCTGTCTCTCTCTCTACAGCTTCGCACTGCATGTGTCTTGGGGGGGGGATGCACAGTACAGGATTGTGCCATTGGAAGAAAATATTTTATACACAACAATTGTCAGAAATCATGTCAGTACTGGATTTCTGACATTTTATGTGCAAAAAAGCAGTGACATATGGAGTATTTGCTGGGAACTATTTTTGTAGGTGGAAGGATACAGTCCCTTTATTGGTATTTAAAGATCATGTGCAACGGTTTTTACATATTTTTTATAGAAGCTTAAAAAGCTGAAATTCAAGTCCCTGTGTCATGATTAGTGTTTCCTGAAAATTTCATGCTGTTTGGTTTTGTGGTTTTTTTAAATCAGCACTTGTTAACTTGCTCTACAGTGGCTGAAAACAGTGGAGTTATTTCTGTCCTCTCAGTCAAACTTAGAGTGCGATGACATCATTTTGGAGTAGCTTGCTGTTTCAGATTCCACATCAGAGCAGCACTCTGTAGAGCTTATGGTTTGCTGAGCTCTCCAGGTTTGTTACTAACCCAATCTCTGGTTTGTGTTTAGATCTGCTTAAAATATATTATTCTCTTCCTTTAAAAAGCTGATCATTACATTTTCAAGGCTGAACTGAAGTAGTGGAAATCTTTTTCTGTGGGAAATCAGCTTGTCTGTATCACAGCTCTCGTTATTTGTAATCAAACCTCAATTGTTTTTCTAACTATATAATGCAGGGCTGTTTAATGAATATAAAATAAATCTAAATTATGTTCATTCACAGAAACAGTTGTTCTTTGATGTAGCCTTCATAAATAAAATCATGTAAGAACATTTTTATTTCATGTCAGATTGACAAATAGGTGCTTGTCACACTCCGCTACAGTATTTCAAGCACATGTACTGTCAGAACTCAAAAATGCCAGTTCTTTGGTGGTTTCTGTGTGAAAATACATCATGTATGTGTATAACTAGAAACACTAGATGGCATTCTGATGCAACATGTCACTGCCCCAAAGTTGAGGCAACTGCAGTCTACTGCCACCAGTCCCCTGCCTTACAAGCCCCCTGCCTTCTGCTCCACATTCAAGGTTGCTGCACCCTGCTGCCCACTGTGTTCTCCCACAGAGTCAGGGATTGTGCAGCCTGCTGCCTCCATCCCCTGCCTAAAGAATCAGGACTACTGCTCCCTGCCTTTCCCTGCCCAAACGACCAGGGTTGCTGCATCCTGCTGCCCTCTCTCCCCCACCTTCACAGTTAGTAATGCTGAACCTGTTGTACCCGTTCCTGTTTCCACAGTCAGGGCTGCTGTACTGTGTTAATCCCTAGAGTGCCAGGTTTATTGTATCCACAGCTGGGGATGCTGCACCATGCTGCTCTAGCCACCAGAGGTGGGGTGTTTGCTGCACTCACTACCCACTTCCATTGCACCAAATGGTCAGGGCTGCTGCACCACATGTACCACATCACACAGTCAGAGCTGATGTACCCTGATGCCCCATGTGTCCTGCTCCACAGTTGAGGCTTCTGCACCATGCTGTCTTCTATCTCCTGTCACTACAGACAGGGCTGCTGCACCCTCCTCCTTTCTACATAGTTGGGGTTGCTGTGGCATGCTATGCCCTAGAGCACCATGCCTCTGCAGTTAGGGCTGCTGTACCATGCTGCCACTTGCCACAAGAATTGGGGCATTTGCTGCACCCTGTTGCATGTCTCCACAGTTGAGGCAGTTGCACCCTGCTGCCTCCTTGCCACCAGAGTCAGATCCTTTGCTACACCCTGCTGAGACAGGAACAGGGGGCAATATGTGCAGTGTCCCTGACTGTGAGGTGAGAGAGAGGGTAGCAAGCTGCAGCAACCCCAACTGTTCAGAAAGGGTGCAGCACAAGAGTAAGGGCATTTGCTGCACATTCTCCCCTGCCTGTGGAGGCAAGAGGCTCTGTGGTGCAGCAGGGCACAAAGGTGGCAGGGGACAAAGGACACCATGGTGCAGAAGCCTTGACTGCGGGGCTGGACACAGGTAGGCATCAGGGTACAGCAGCCCTGACAATAGCACAAGGTGCACATTGTGCAGCAACCCAGCCCATCTGGGGCAATGGACGTACATAGCAGGGTTCAGCAGCCCCAACTGTGGATGCAGATGGCATGAGACTCTAGGGTGTAGCACAGCACAGCAGCCCTGACTATGGAGATAAGAATGGGGGACAACAGGGTGCCATAACATTGGCTGTGGGGGTGGGGACAGAGGGCAGCAGGGTGCAGCAGACCTGAATGTTCGGACAGGAGATAGGGGTGGCTTCAGCATACAGCAGCCCAAACTGTGGGACAAGTGCAGCAGCCATGCCTGTTTGGGACAAAGGATGTAGGCAGCAGGTTGTAGCAAAGGATCTGACTCTGGTGGCAGGGAGACAGCAGGGTGCAACTGCCTCAACTGTGGAGGCATGCAACAGGGTGCAGCAAATGCCCTGAATCTTGTGGCCAGTGGCAGCATGGTGCAGCAGCCCAAACTGCAGCAACAAGGGGCTCTAGAGCACAGCAGGCCATTACAACCCCAACTGTGTAGAAAGGAGCAGGGTGCAGCAGCCCTCTCTCTGGTGACAGGGGATAGAAGACATCATGATGCAAAAGTTTTGACTATGGTGCAGAACACAGGGCATCAGGGTATAGCAGCTCTGTCTGTGAGATGGAGTACAGTTGGTGCAGGAGCCTTGCCTATTTGGGGCAATGGAAGTCGGTAGCAGGGTGTAGTAAAAGCCCCACCTCTGGTGGCTAGGACAGCATGGTACAGCAGCCCCAGCTGTGGAGACAGGGAACCTGGCACTCTAGGGCTTAGCCCAGCACAGCAGCCCCTGTCTGTGAAGACAGGAACAGGGGTCAACAGGTGCAGCTTCCCTACCTGTGAGGGTGGTGGAGAGAGGGTAGCAGACTGCAGCAACCCCAACTGTTTGGGTGGGGTGCAGCTACCCTGATTCTTTAGGCAGGGGATGGAGGCAGCAGGGTGCACAATTCCTGACTGTGTGGGAGAAGACAGTGGGCAGCAGGGTGCAACAGCCTTGAATGTGGAGCAGAAGGCAGGGGGCTTGTGGAGCAGGGACAGGTGGCAGTAGACTGCAGCTGCCTCAGTAGTGGGGCAGAGACATGGTGCATCGGGATGCCACATAGTGTTTCTAGTTATATACACATACATTACGTATTTTCACACAGAAACCACCAAAGAACTGAAATTTGTGAGTTCAGACAGGTGCCTGTCAGACTCTCCTACAGTGTTTCAAGCACATGTACTGTTTGTCTCTCTGACATGAAAAAAATGTTCTTACTTTAATGTATTTATGAAGGCTACATCAAAGACAGACTGTTTCTGTGAATAAACAAAATTTTGATTTATTTTATAGTGATTTAATAGTCCAGTGTTATTAGTTAGAAAAAAAATCAGAGTTTTGATTAGAAAGAACTAAGAGCTGTGACAGACAAACTGATTTCTCACAGAGAAAGATTTCCACTTCTTCAATTCAACATTGAAACGAAATTATCAGCTTTTTACAAGAAGAAAATTATACATTTTAAGCAGATCTATCTAAACATATGCCAGAGACTGGGTTTGTAAAAAATTTGGAAAGCTCATCAAACCATTAACTCTACAAACTACTGCTCTGATTGGGAATCTGAAACAGCAAGCTACTCCAAAATGATGTCATTGCACTCTACATTTGACTGAGAGGACAAAAATAACTCCACTGTTTTCAGCCACTGTAGAGCAAGTTAACAAATGCTGTTTAAAAGAAAACCACAAAACCAAACAGCATGAAATTTTCAGGAAACACTAATCATGACACAGGGACTTGAATTTCAGCTTTTCAAACTTTTATAAAAAATATGTAAAAACCGTTGCACATGATCTTTAAACAGGAAGAAACCCCTTTATGTTGTCTTCTCCTTGTTTAGAACAGACACCATGTTATAAGTGTAATAACCCACTCCAGGGTATGGGGTTATTGGGGATTAATCAATACTCTGGGTGCTGTGAGGGCACTTGGAATACGGCCTCATACCTCACAACGCACCCGGGGTGTTGATTAATCCCCAATAGCTCCATACCTGTAATGGGTTATTGCTTACTTTAAACAGTATAAGCATGTAAACCAAGAATGCTGAGGTACAAAAATTAATCAGTCAGGTAGTACAAGAACCAGATGTAAGTATCTCCTATCTGCAAGCGAGTGGGTGCAACTGACAAGCTACAACAAGAATAAATGGGCATATCGTCCTCTATTACTAACAACCTCCTTGCTCTGGGACCCTAGACGCCTGCACTGGTCCAAGCCGCATAAGCCTCAGAAGTGTAATTCTATTGACTACGAAGTACAGCAACTGTCTCTTAAACTCCTACTCCTCCTCCTCTTGATATCAGGAAGTGTCCACTCAAATCCTGGCCCTGTCTCCTACAGTACAACAAAGCCTGCCAAAATGGAGGGGCTCAAAATTGCTACCTTAAACATCTGCAGTCTCCTCCCAAAACTGGTCTCCCTTCAAATCTTTGCCAGCCAACACAACCCGGATATCCTTGCCATCGTCGAAACTTGGCTGATACCTAATACTCCAGATCATGCCATCTCTATACAAGGCTACAAGATATTCAGGTTGGATAGGACCTCGAAAAGGGGTGGTGGGTGTGTAATCTACATAAAGGACTACCTCACCTGTCTCCCTGGTTCTTACCCCACCACAGAAACCTCAGTGCAACTCCTCCCTATCAAGATACTACTTGGTGCCCAAAACAAAGTCCTCACGATTGCTGCTGTCTATATCCCACCAAAATATCCTGATTCCAGCCTACAGGCTGTCCTCGAGTTTGTAAGTACACAACCTTCTGACATCGAACTCCTTCTCCTTGGGGACTTTAATATAAATTGGCTTGCTCCTGATGCAGGGTCAACAAAGATGCTATCCTAGCAGCAAATTTAACACAAGTGGCAAACTCCCCTACCAGGAAAAACTACAAATCAGGGACCAGCACCCTCATTGACTGGATCCTTACCAGCCACCCTACCCGTATAACCAATGTAAGTGTTCTCCCTGACTCGCTCAGTGATCACTCTCCAATAATATATACATGGACAAATAAGTTTTGTAAGCACGCTAAAAACCATCTATAGCAGAGTCCTACCTTATGGCAACCTTACTCATCTCAAGACCTGTCTTAGGCAGATAGACTGGTCCTTGATTTACAAAACTCAAGATGTTGACTTAGCCCTTGATTACTTTATTACTACTTTCAACACTGCCTGTGACACCTATGCACCAGTAAAAAAGTGCAAAATCAAAGCACTCACAAATCCCTGGCTCACGGCAAAGCTATTGGCACAACTCAAAAGTAGGGATCACCTCTGGGCCACTGCAAGAGCTACTGGCACTCTGTCAGACATCCAAAAATATAAACTGGCTTGTAACCACTGTACTGAACAGATCCGCTTGATGAAGAGCTCCTACTTCAAGAATGCCCTTCTCCAACTCCTGGGGTGAAGCGAAATCCTTCTGGGACAACATAAGAAATATCATGGATCAGTAGTCCAAATCCTCTCCTACAATAATGAATGTGGATGGAACCACTACATTAGACCCAGAGATCATTGCAAACACCCTAAATGATACCTTCACGGACCTTAGTGGTGTCCTCTCATCTGATTTCTTCACTGATGCTGACCCTCCAATTTCTACTACTACTGCCTCTCCAACCAAACCACCCTTCCATTTCAAACTAGTAAAGGCACATGAAGTCTATAAATATGTAAAGAAGGCCATTTCTAAGTCCTGAGCAAGCAGCAACACTATTGACCTTAAACTTCTGTCCCTCACTCTGGAGGAAGTACTGCTCCCCCCTCACAAAAATTTTCAATCTCTCCCTCTGCTACAGCCAATTCCCTAGGAAATGGAAGGCTGCAGTTGTCACTCCAGTGCACAAAAGTGGTGATAAGTCACTGCCTGGTAACTATCGCCCGATATCAATACTACCACCTCTCTCTAAGGCCCTTGAACGCTTGGTGGTGGACCAACTTTCAGACTACCTGGAAAAGCACAACATCCTATGCACCTAGCAGCATGGATTTAGGAAAGGGCACAGCACATTGACTGCCCTACTTGAATTCTCAGGAGCAATCCACAATGCCATGGACAAAGGAAACCTAACTGGAGCAGTCTACATTGACTTAACCAAGGCATTTGATACAGTACACCATGGCTTACTTATCAAACAACTACTATCCCTAAGGTCTACTGAGAGGTCCTGGTGACTGGGTAAAAATTACCTTGCTCAGCCTCACAATCTGTAAAAGTAGCTGGAGTTCTTTCAGACTCAAAACCGTTCGGCTCAGGAGTTCCCCAGGGATCCATCCTGGGCCCCTCCTTTCAGCCTTTTCCTAAACTCCCTCCCCAAATCCTGCCCTGAACAAATAATCCTCTATGCCGATGATGCCGTATTCTTGCCACTCATAAAGATCGAACCTCTTGCGCCTCAACCTTCAGCATGCTTTTTCCAAAGTTGAGATGTGGTTCCTTGAACATAAGCTGGTTTTAAACCACAAAAAAACTAAATCCATGCTCTTCTCTAACCCACAAAACAAGAAACGGCAAGTCCCACTCACCATTAATACATACCTGGGGAATACCCTCGAACAAGTGCCAATTTTAAAATATCTTGGAATCAACTTTGATCAAGGCCTAACCTTTGCAACTCACATTGATAGTACAGCAAAAACTATTAATCAGCGAATTGGGATTCTGTATCGGAACCGACAGCTCCTTACCCATTCTGCACTGAGGATTGCCATCCAATCCTCTATCATCTCAGTCGTTGACTATGGCTTAGTTATATACTGGATCTGCCACTACTACAGCACTTAGTCGCATTACAACATCCCTAAATAAGGCCTGTCGGCTGCTCACTGGTGCACATCGACGTACCCACACATGTGAACTCTATGCTGACTCAGGTTGGTTGCACCTCTCAAACCGGATAAAGTACATTACCTGCCTGATGGCGAAAAAAATCCACTCTGGGCCTCACTCCACCTTGTATCCAAGACCTGTTATGCCCAAGCGCTAGCACCCGTTTTACCAGAAGATCAGAACACCAGCCTCTCCAAGTCCCCCTATGCCGGACTTCTCAGGGACAAAGATCATTTGCCTATCGTGCCTCCAGCTGTCTAAATGCCCTCAGCACTCATATTACTGCTGCCACCTCTCTAGGTATTTTCAAATCAAGGCTGTTCTCTCACCTTGCCACCTCCAGCTCCTGTGACTGCCCTGATTAAACCTCCTATTTTGTCACTACCCACCGTGTTCTGTTATTTGACAAAGACATGTTTGGGAAACCTTTTCTCCTGCTATTGTCTGCTCCCCACACCTTTCACTTACCCTCTCTGTTCTGGACTTTTCCCTATTTGTTTCTCCTAATCTGGCATGACCTCTTTCTTGTAATAATAATGTGATTATTGATATCTCATGTCCTTTTGCAAAATGATTTGATATGTATTTGTATATGTTTTCTCGCTCTTGACACAGCACAAATTGTTGTGTTATCTATGTAATCTTTTTTGTACTGTACCTAATTTACGTGGTACCTTTGTAAAAGAGCCTCTGGCTCAAAGGTAGTAATTCCTAGAACAATAAACTAAAAACTAAAACAAAGTAGGTGGCATTTGAGTCAATTTTTAAACTCCACTGAGGTGGAACTCTGTAGATAGAAAAGCAAGGAGTTTAAAATAAGTGGGTTCCCCACTGAGAATACATTATCTCCCTATAGCTTACAGGCACAGTCTCGGAGGAGAAGAAAAACTTTGGAATAGGAATTACAAGTGACCTTGAACTGTCAATGCAGTGCAAAAAGGAAGGTCATCAGGATATTGGGTTGCATACCAAGGGGGTTCTCCAGCAGAAGAAAAGCCCCTGTACAGGTCCATGGTGCAACTGCGTCTGGAGGACTGTGTGCATTGCTGAAGCCCCTACCTTAAGAAAGACATAAACTAGATGGAGGCTGTACAGAAGAGGGCTACCAAAATTTATTTATTATTTAATAATTAGATAAATTGGACTGAGACATAGGTCCCTGTTTCAGCCACAAACCATGGGGAAAAACAGGGAGAGATAGTACAGTGGAATACTTTTTATTCATTTATTGAGAACTAGGATTACAATAACCTTTGAACCAGAGGTTCTTTTACAAAGGTTCCATGTTAGTAAGGAGAGGTACCACAAATAAGGGTACAAACATGGTGGTCACAGTTACAAAAACACAGAGTTACAATGACTAGACAAATTGCATGTACATTGAGCAGTCAGAGGAATGACCTAGTTGAGATAAGAGCAAGGAGGTAGGCTGAAAATGCAGTGCGAGGAGGAGGAAAGATAGGGGAGAGGGAAGGAAACAGTAGAAGAGAGGTAGAGAGGGATTCAAGAGGACTTGGACAGTTATGGAGGGTGGTGACGAGTGAGACACGGAGTTAAGGGGGGACAGGGTCAAGTAGATAGGGAGATGACAGGGGAGGAAGAGCAGAGGTGGAGAGGGGGTAGAAACAGAGCGTGAATACTGTAAGCTGGAGGCTGGGGAGAGGTGAGCAAGAGATAGGGAAGGGGGAGGAGGGTGGGGGCATGGTGGGAAGAGAGAGCAGAGGGAGAGGAAGAGGGATGGGGAAGACATAGAATGAGAGAAAGGAGAGGCAGGGAAGTGGGAGCGAGGGAGGGAGGGAGTTGATGAGGTAGGGCTGAAACAGGGAGGGCAAGAAGCAGGCCTGGGTGATGCAATCACAGCAGCTTTGAGCTAGAAGGTGTTGAAAGCGCTTTAGTTTAAAGGCCCCCAGTTCTGGTTCAGCATGAACGTCCAAGGGGAGATAGTTAAGAAGGGTGGGAGCTCTATTAAGCAAAAGCCCACTGGGCAAGTGTGGTTCTGGCAAAGGGGACGAGGTAGGCTTGCTAGTGCAGCTCCGTGTGCACTTAGTTTTAGGTGCTGGCAAGATAAAGGACTCAGTGAAGGGGGGGTGAGGCCAAGACTGATTTTTTTTTAGTGAGTAAGCATGTATGGTAGGTGACCCTTGCTTTGAGAGGGAGCCAACTGGTTCTCTCATATAGTTCAGATATGGGTCCACTTATCAGACCCAGAGACTAGCCTACATGACTTGTTAAGCGCAAGTGAAATTCTCTTAAGGGATGTGTTGGAGGCAGCGCCGTATATAATTAGGCCATAGTCGACAAGTGAAAGGACTGAGTTGGTGACCGCAAGTCTTAGGGCCTCATGGGTCATGTAATGTCTATGCTGATATAGAATCCATATCCTAGAATTAACAACTTTGGCAATTAGGTTAATATGAAGATTATATCAGAACAGCTAATATTTTTCAGGTCAAACTACCTCTTGCTGGAAGCTGCAATACTGAACATAGGATTTGCAAGAAAGTGAGTTGTGCTCACAACAGAGGGAGGTGAACCTTACAATTGTCTTTGGTTTGTAGCAGATATTCTGCAGGTGGAGGCTACTTCTAACTGAAAAGTGAAATAAGGAACTTAGAATTATCAGGAAAAGACAGTCTTGTTACAATTTTTAAGATTGTCAGTGCAGGAAGAGTTTAAAGCACAGCTGACTTATTTTGGGGCTGACTGCTTTCAGAGCACAAACCACCAGGCTGTTTTGGGGCTGGGGAGGTTTACCTGTGTCTGACTTGGATGTCTGGATTTTTCTCTGTTTGATTAGCAGGGGATTTTCTCTGTCAAATTGTTGTGTATGGTATCTTGCTGACAGGAAGGCACTCATCGCAGTGGTGGGTCAGAGCTCTTAGCTGATTGTTTTGTGAGGGCACAGTTTAGGCCCAACCTCTTCCCACCCCTCACCCCATCCACCCCTGGAAATAGTTTCTTTATACTTGGGTTCTGACATCATTTCCTCAAGAGTGCAAGGTGCATATCAATGTCATATCCTCTCTAGCACACATCACTGAAAATATAAGCATACACATTGTATAATATATATATTTCTATATAACAAACCAATCACACACACAAACACACACACAAAAAAAAAAAAAAAGTACATAATCATGTGGGGAGTAGTGCAATGTAATGGCTGTGGGGCAGCAGTCTTCCGGGAGTCTTTCTGGAGGCTGAGATGCTGCCCTATTTGCAGACAACTCTCTACCCTGAGGGAGGAATTTGCCCGTCTTCAGGCCACACTGGACAGCAGTAAGGGAACCTTCCCCCAGGCCAGACTGGATGGTAGGAAGGGAACCTCCCCCATCCAGGGAGCACCAGAGCCACCACCACTACCTCAGAGGTTGCAAAGAAAGCACAGCAGTTGGACCACAGTGGGCTCAGGGAGGGTGAGGATGGTGGAACAGAGGCACAACCAGTCAGTTGTTCCACTCCACAATCCATACACCATTCTGGGGGAGCACAGCTCCCCTATGGATGCACCCACAGAGGAGATTAAGGAGGCTGAGGACACCTGTCACAAGGGAGGCCCACAGGAAGGAGGCAGAGGACACCACAAGGAAAGGAAGCAGCTCCTGGTGGGGGACTCAATTATTAGGGGGATAGAACTTGGGGGAGCAGGGAAAACTGAAGTAAGGTGCCTGCCTGGTGCCATGGCTTGAAGGGACAGGAAGCGATCCTCAGGATCACGAGAACAGCTGCACGGGAGTCTGAGCTGGATGTCATTGTCCACCTAGGGACAAATGACTTGGCTCAACATGAGATTAGAGCAGTGCAGAAGGACTTTGTAGAACTGGGGAGGGGCCTAAGACATGTAGCACACGCAGTATCCTTTTCAGAGGTGCTGCCTGTCAATGGCATGAGTGAGGCAAGGGTACTTGCACCATGCAGTTTAATGAATGGTTGAAAAATGGTGTGGAGCACAGGGGTTTGGCTTCATTGGGGACTGGGGTTCCACCTGAGGGACACCAGCCTATTACGGCAGGATGGTCTGCATCTGTCCAGGAAGGAACAAGTCTTTGAGCAATCGGTTTAAATGCTTCATTGGCAAGCTTTTAAACTAGTCAAGGGGGGAGGCACTGATAAGCAGCAGGAAAATCCCAGCCTCTCCCTACAAAACAGGGTACTAAATGTGAAAAAGACCGAGGTAGAAAGGTCAGTGGGGGATGCTGCAACAGAAGGTAAAGCCATCAAAAAATGGAAAGCAATGAGCAGGGCCCCAATTTTTCTGCGGCACATCAGAGCAAAGTTCTGCGGCAGGGTTCTCATTTGCCGCAGAACTTCTGCGGCACTCAACACCAATTTCTGCGGCAATTCTGCGGCACGTTTTTACCCTTAATTTTTTTCCTTTTTTTGTTTTTTTTTTGCCAAATCTGACACAATTCACGCTCGTAACACAGTCATTTTATGGGCGTTTGTCACCAAATTTTCAACATAGCCAGTTTAAGACCTCTGCTCATGAACAGTATCACTATGATTTTATTAATCTGTCCGAACATTAATTTCATACACCGATCGCGCCATTGTGACTACATGTGCGAAAACACATTTCGGGTGAGATGTGAAAAATGACAGTTGTACTGTTCATAAGGAGGTGTAGTAAAATGGCAATACTGAAAATCTGGAGTGAAAATATTAAAAATGCCGAGAAGTTGTGAGCGTGCGTAGGAACTGCAGAACGCACGCCGTAAACAGAATGTTTTAGGAATATTTTCACAATTTCCTCAACATAGGGTTTTAGAGTTACTCATGAACTCAGACATCGTCATTTCATTAATCATTCCAGAAGGTGGTTCTCATGCAGTGACCGCAAAACACCTTCGAACCGATTAACTAAATAACAGTGTGACAGTTCATGAGGTGGGGTCCCAAAACCCCATGTTGGAAAATGTGGTAAAAATTCCCAGAAATGGCTGAGATATGCACTAAAGTTGAAAAAATCCATTTATGCCATTATACAGCTTACCGGCATTTCTTCAGTTTGGCGTCGGCTTTGAAGAGTGCAGCATGTTCCCGTCCACAGAAGATCATCACGCTGGGCTCCGGAGGTAAGTATGGGTTGAGGTGGGGTGAGGTGGGGTGTGGGGAGGTGGTACGCAGAGGGTGGGTGCGGGTTGGGGAGGGGGCAAAAGAATCAACGATGGACGTTTTTGTTTCGGGTTTCAGGTTCAGGTTGAGGGACTTTGCCACGCTGGGGTGGGCTCCTACATAAAAAGACATTCGGGGGCAGTGAACCAATGGGGATTGGGCACCAATAGAATTATTGAGCTGCCACGCTTGGGTGGGCTCCCAGCGTGGCACCAGGCAGCTTGGGGAGGGGACAGTGAAGCTGACAGGATTGGGCACCCTGTCGGCAATGAGCTTTTGCCATGCTGGGTGGGCCCCAGCATGGCATACCAACATTTGTGAGGGGCATTTGTTCGCTGGCAGCTGAATTAATCGCTGGCCACAGCAAATTCATGGATATTCAAGGTTTGCCGCACCTGCGGAATCGCGGAAAACTCGGGGCCCTGGCAATGAGTACCAATGCCCATAGTCTGAGTAACAAGCTTCCTGAATTAGTGGCCTTGATGGAGGAGGAACATCTGGATATCGTGGCAGTCACAGAAACATGGTTCACACAAAACCATGACTGGGACGTAAACATATCAGGATACACTATCTACAGGAGGGACAGAGAGGGTAAAACAGGAGGAGGAGTAGCTCTTTACATAAGGGAAGGAATCAAAGCAACAGAACAAAAGGGAAAACAGGGAGGAGAAGAAGCACTGTGGGTAAATTTGGAGACCGGCAATGGCACCACAATCCGCACAGGGGTTGTATACAGACCCCCTTCTCAGGGGGAGGAAATGGACAAGGAAATGATAGAAAGTATACTTAGTATGGCAGAAAAAGGGGAGATATTGCTGATGGACGATCTGAATATGCCAGATGTTAACTGGAGTGCAGTTGCTGCAGCCACTTCGAAGAGTGGGGTTATTCTAGATGCCCTACAGGGGGCATGCCTTAGACAACTAGTATTGGAGCCCACTCGAGAGGGAGCAATCTTAGACCTGGTTTCTCTCAAATGGAGATGAAGAGAGGATCACAGATGTAGAAGTGGGTAGCCAACTGGGAACTAGCGACCATCGAACAGTATGGTTCACAATAAACACAGCAATAGAGTCGCATACAAAGGCAAAAGTACTGGACTTTAGGAGGGCTGACTCTGTTAAAATGGGTGAGTGCCTAAGGAATGCACTAGAAAATGGGCAGGAAGGAGGGGTGGAAGAACAATAGGGAATAATAAAAACTGCCATCACAGAGGTAACAAGCCTTTGTGTGAAGCAAATAAACAAAATTAAATGATGTAAGAAACCACTATGGTTCTCAAAGGAAATGGCAGTAAAGGTTCAAGAGAAAAAGAAAGCTTTCAGGAAGTACAAGGAATCACAGAAGGAGCAGGACAGAGAACTGTATCAGTTAAAGCAAAAGGAAGCTGGGAAGGCAATCAGAACATCAAAGGCCTAAACCGAGGAAAAGATAGCCAACTCAGTTAAGAAGGGGGATAAAACCTTTTATAGGTACATCAGGGAGCGAAGGAAGACCAAGGGAGGGATAGTGAGGCTTAATAAAAGGGGGGGGGGTAGAGGGTGACTGTGAAAAGGCAGAGATACTAAACAAATATTTTTGCTCAGTATTTACAAAGGAAGAGGGGGAGGTACCTAAAACAAACAGTAGAAACACTCTGGATACAGAAGTTGATACCAGCCCATTCACAGAAGAAAGGGTTCTGAAAGGACTCTTAAAACTGAAGGTGGACAAAACAATGGGGCCTGATGGGATTCATCCCAGAATTCTAAAAGAACTAAGGGTAGAATTAGTGACACCACTGACTACTCTGTTTAACAAATCATGGGAGGATGGGGTGGTACCCGAGGACTGGAGGAGGGCAGATGTGATTCCCCTTCACAAAAGTGGGAGCAAGAAAGAAGCAGGAAACTACAGACCTGTTAGTTTAACCTCAGTGGTAGGGAAAATGATGGAATCACTTCTGAAGGAAAGAATTGTCGAGTATCTAGAGGCCAGAGGGGCACAGGACCCAAGGTAGCATGGATTCACAGCAGGAAGGTCATGCCAGACAAATCTGATAGATTTCTTTGACTGGGTGACCAAAGTAGTAGATCAGGGAGGGGCTTTGTACATGGCCTACCTATACTTTAGCAAGGCATTTGACACAGTCCCACACAAAAGATTAATATACAAGTTAGCTAGCCTGGGAGTGGGTCCCAAGATGACAGCCTGGGTAAAAAATTGGCTGGAGAATAGGACACAGAGAGTAATAGTAAATGGAGTCCACTCTGAAGAAAGAGGGGTTACTAGTGGTGTACTGCAGGGTTCAGTATTAGGACCGGTCATCTTCAATGTCTTTATAAGCGACATTGCAGAGGGACTGGAAGGAAAAGTATGTCTCTTTGCAGATGACACAAAGATCTGCAACAGAGTTGATGCACAAGGTGGGGTGGAAAGGATGAAAAGGACCTAGCAAGGTTAGAGGAATGGTCAAATGTATGGCAGCTTAGATTCAATGCTAAGAAGTGCAAGGTAATGCACCTGGGAAACAAAACCCAGGGAAGAGTACACAATGGGGGGTGAGATACTAACAACAACAAAAATGGAAAGGGACCTGGGGGTAGTCATATCAGATGACCTAAAGGTGGGCAAGCAATGTGAGAGGGCAGCAAGGAGGGCTGGGGGGATACTGGGATGCATAGGGAGAGGCATCACCAGTAGAAAACAGGAAGTTATTATCCCTCTGTACAGACAGCTGGCCAGACCCCATCTGGAGTACTGCGTGCAGTTCTGGAGACCCAGTCTTCGTAAAGACATAGACAGGATGGAAGCTGTCCAGAGGAGGGCACTAAAATGGTGCAGGGTCTGCACCGGAAGACATATGAGAGAGAGACTTAAGGAGCTTAATATGTATAGCCTCGAGGAAAGGAGGGAGGGGACATGATAGAAACTTTCAAGTGCACCTCAAGGGAATCAACAAAGTCCAAGAGGGTAGCATCTTTCAAAAAAGAGGCTGCAAGAACAAGGGGCACAATCTGAAGATAGAGGGGTGCGGCTCAGAGGTAATTTGAAGTATTTTTTCACAGAGAGGGTTGTGGATGCATGGAACGGCCTTCCGGAGGAAGGTCGTGAGTCAAAAACAGTGGTGGAATTCAAGCACGCATGGGGCAGTCATAAGGCAATTCTAGGGGTTGGGGGTAGGAAGAAGTACGCTGCTGGTTAACTAGGATCTGCAGCTTATCCAGTAGGCAGGGAAATGGGCAGACTGGGTGGGCCAAGCGGTCCTTATCTGCCGTCAAATTCTATGTTTCTATATGAGAGAGCAGTGTCCAGCATTATACCAGGGTATTTAAATGCTTGAACTTACTTGAGGGGTTGGCTTTGGTTGTTATGGATGACTAGGCTAGCTGCCTTTCGAGTGTTGTGGGGGTTAGTGAAGAGCATGACCTTATTTTTTTTGTAATTCATGAGCAGTTTGTGTTGCTCAAACCAAGTCTCCGCCAGATTGAAGTTTGATTGAAGGTCCACTGTTAGTGTGCGTGGTTCGGGGCAATGAGAAAAGAGGGCAGCATCATCCACATACAGGACCATGTTGGTGTTACAGGCATGGGGAGATTATTGATGAACAAGCTAAAGAGAAGTGGGCTGAGGATAGAGCCCTGCAGGACTCCAGAATGAACAGGAAGACTATTTGAAAGAGTGTTGCAGATCTTGACTTGCTGGGTACATCCATAAATGTAGCTTCTGAACCAGCAAGTAACCTCAGGAGAGAGCCCGAGCGAAGAGAGGGAGTGGAGCAGAAAGGAGTGGTTCACTGGTTTCTATACACGCCAATGCATCAAACGTACTGACATTTTGTACAATAAATAAGTACAATACATTTCAATACACTTATAATACATCAAATTTAGTGACTTCTATATAATATATAAGTTCAGCAAGACAGATTCAGATTGTTAGAAAGGCAGCAAGAAAATTCAGTAGACAGTCTACACATTCCATGGATAGCAACTATATAAAACATTTGCACGACAAGTTTGTCATAAGGTAAGTTATAACATAGTCTCTGACTTGAGCGAGCGAAGTTTGATGCTGTATACCACTGGGTAGTTTATTCCAAAACCATGGGCCCTGGTACGAGAAGGTGCATTCTTCAATTTTTGTCCTAGTCCTGAGCATGTCAAAAAACCTTGGTGAGAGTGCAGCAGAATTTGTAGTGTTCATTTTACACCATGAAGAGGCTGTACAGTGCCTCTGGTTCTTTATTTTTCACTATGCTGAATAGCTGTACCATAGGCATGTCCACCTTTCCAAGAGGGGTAGGATGGTCTGTTGAGAATACAGCTGGCAGTGGTGGGTAAAACTAGGTGCATTCAGCACAAATCTGCAGACACTGTTGTATGCAGTGAGTCTTGCTCATGTTTGAAGAGACCCCTGTAAACAATGGCACAATATTTGAGTACATAGATCAGGGTGTGAGTTCAGTTTCTTTTCTAGTGTCACTAGTTAGGCAGCTTTTTACCCTGTAGAGAGCCCCCAAATCTTTTTCTTTACAGCTTTGGTAGTTTTTAAGTTTGCCGTGCCTGCACTCTGTAAACTTATTGCTATGAGTAGTGTGTGCGAAAACTTCAAAAGAAGGAGCCGCCGAACGGCTGATCGCTGTTTGGTCATGGAACACATATGTGTGGAATGCAGCTGATTCTGCACATGCAGAATAGTGCCACTGCTTCTGCGCATGTGCGGAAACCACACACTCCCCAGGAAAGCTGACATGGGTTGCCCAATCCCCATGTCAGCATATATCCCCTTCCTCCCTACATTGCGGCACACTGGGAGCCCACCCCAGTGTGCCGAAACAGTTTTCCCAACACTGGGATGCCCACATCCGATATCGAATGCCCCCAAGCTCAGTTTCTTTGCTGATATGGGTGCCCAATCCTCATCAGCATCAGGCCCCCCCAAACTCATGTGGCACACTGGGAGCCCACCCCAGTGTGCCAAAAGTATTTTTTTTTACATGTAAGTAAAGAAAACGGTCCCCCAGATTCTTTTTTATTTTGTTAACTTGCAAAAAAGAAAATAGTCCTTTATTGTTTTGCCCATCCCCTCCCCATTCCAACCCTCCTGCTGCACACCACACTCCCACCCCCTCCTCACCCCATACTTACCTCCATCAGAGCAGGATCTCCTGTGGACCAGGACGCATCTGCACTCTTCAAAAGCCGATCGCAAACTGAAGAAAATCATGGTAAGTCCTATAACGGGAGTTAATGGGAAGGGGGGGTTCATCTTAGGTTGATATCTCAATCATTTTTAGGACTTTTGGCCCCAAATTTTCAACATGGGGTTCTTGGGCCCCACCTCGTGAACACTGGCACTCTCATTTTGTTTCTTGGTCCCAAAAGGTGATTTTGCAGTTGCTGCATGGAATCACCTTTCAGGACAGATTATCGAAACGACAGTGGCACAGTTCATGAGGAGAGGTCACAAAAAGGCCATGTTGCAAATTTGGTGAAGAAAATTCCAAAAAATGGCTGTATTACAAGCGTGTGTTGCGCAGTTTCTATGCACTCTCGTAACTTTGTCAATTTTTAATATTTTCACTCCAGATTTTCAACATTGCCATTTTTTTACACCTCCTTATGAAAAGCATAGTTGTCATTTTTCACATCCTGCCAAAAATATGTATTCACACTTGTGGCACAGAATGGCACAGTCGCTGTAGGAAATCAGCTTTCGGGACAGATTAACAAAATCACAGTGCCACTGTTCATGAGGAGAAGTCTAAAAATGGCCATGTTTAAAATTTGGTGAATAAATCCAAAAAAGTTATTGCGTTATACCTAGGTGTGCATTGCTCAGTTTCTATGCACGCTCGTAACTTCGCCAATTTTTTATATTTTTACTCCAGATTTTCAACAGTGCCATTTTTTCACACCACCTCATGAACAGTGCAGCTGTCATTTTTCACATCCTGCCCAAAATGTGTTTTTGCACCTGTAGTGCCAAATGGTGCAGTTGCTGTGCAAAATCACCTTTTGGGATTGAGTAACTAAATGACAGTGCCACTGTTCATGAGGTGGGGTCACAAAAAGCCCATGATGAAAATTTGGAGTGTCAGGGGTGAGACTTGGGATCGTCGACCGTAATGCTCACACCATTCCACCCCCGCTCTGCAGCCAGTGACAGGTGTCAAGGTATGCCTTGGGTCCTCGGCCCCAGCATTCACCCCATTCTCCTATACTGCACCCATCTCAGTGTATTTCCTTACAGAATGAGGTGAGCGTAAGGCCCAAAGACCCCAAGGCACACCACAACACCTGTTGGTGTCTGCAGGGTAGGGTGAGGTGAAATGGTGTGAGCGTTATGGCCAATGACCTAAAGGCACACCCCCAATGTCTGTCAGTCTCTGCAGGGTGGGGGTGGGGTTGGCATCAGTTCAATACTTCACTGTCATTCCTATTATGTATCTCTGTAACTCCTGCACTACCAATGCCAATGCCAGCAAGCAAACATTTGGCATTGACAAATGATAGTTATACTTTCCAGTGATGATTTTGTCAAATAAATGCAGTTGCTTACCTAAGAAGGTCCTCGTTAGTTAAGCGACTGCCTTTCTTTGACAAAATTGTCACTGAAAAGTATAAAAACAAGCTTTTACACAGTGCCCTCCTTAAACTCTATGGACTGCCTCCTGATGCTGTTCCTTAAGTAATATGGAGAACTTTCAGCTTTGACAAATGCTTGTTGTTATGTGTTCCTCAAAAGTCAGATATGGGTCAAATAAGAGGCCTAGGTATTTATAAACTTCTGCATTTTTTAGGACGATCACAACTAGACAGTGGATGCTCATAGTGTCACTCGATTAGTCTAGCTTGTGCCTTATGCTGAATAGCAGCCCTTGAGTTTTTTTTTAGCGTAAGTTCATTCTAAGCATCCACTTTTGCAGTATATCAAAACTTTTTGTAATTTGAAGGTGACATCCTGGATGTTTGGGCCACTAGCATAGATGCCTGTGACATCAGCATTGTGTTGGACGGAGACATAACTAGATGTCAATCAGAAGATGATTCAGTGGCAGCAGGATATCCTGTATGAATGTACTCACTGGAGGAGAGGAGAGGAGAGAAGAGAGTGAGGGGACATGATCGAGACCGTCAAATATCTGAAAGGCATTAACAAGGTTGATGTAGGGGACCTTTTTACAAAAGTGTGAAAAGAAACACCAGAGGGCACAACTACAAATTGGGAGGGGGGGTTACAGGAAGAAGGCCATAAGGCACCAACAGGGTGGTGGCAGGATGGAATGCACTGCCAGAGGATTTTTGTAAATCACAGTACAGTTGAAGGGTTTAAAAGAGGGTGGGATAGATTCAAGAGGAAGGTTTGGGTGATTGGGGGCAGAGTAACATGTTGCATATATGCACGAGCTCTGCATTGAGCAGACTCAATTGACCTTCGGGTCTTCTTTTGCTGGCCTTTCGTCGGTTCATAGTCTGTGACCGTGAGCAAGTCATGTGCTCACAGGTCACACCTGAAAATAGGCTTCGGCTGAGTGTGCCAACTGCAGCTGATGGAGCGACTTACAGCTGTGTTACAGCTGCAACTTGTGGCTACTGTACCCTGAGGTTAGCTCTAGATAAATTTACAACCCAATGGCGAGCGTGGGATGAATATAGGCTTAATATGTCAGATGGATGAATAGGCAATAGCAGTTGGATCTACACAAAGAGAGAGAGAGAGAGAGAGAGAAACCTCCTCATATTTTTGTCCTTTGTCTTGATCTTATCATCTGCTTTGAGAAAGGATCGTAAGGTCCGAAACACATCAGGTGATATCCAGTATCTGTCCTTGTGTATTTTTGCACTGAATAAAGATGGCAAAGATAATATTATTATTTGCCTAGTTTAAGGCATTTTTAATATTGGTGGTGACTGCCAAATTTCTCTGTTTTTTGTTTTATCTAATCACCCCCCCCCCATTTAAGGGTTAGAATTGTCCCTTATAATGGTTGTTCATCAGCTTGAAAGGGGTAGGGCTAGCTGCAGGATAAGGAAGATATCTTGCCTTATTCTGTGATGAAGCCAGGCATTCTGCTTGGCGAAACGTAAGATGTTTTTTTACCCCTCACCATTATGATTTTCAGCCTAGTATGCCACACACTTTTATACTTGAATAAACGCATGTTTTATCATATTATTCTGCTCTAGCTGGGTGCTTTTTTCCTTCATGTGTGGCTTTACATTTAATAATTAAGCACCAGCAATTTACTGGGTGTGGCTTTTTTTGATTTTTGTAAGAAACATCTACATTTTTTAGTCCATACACTATAAAATATAATGGATGGGGATTTATCAGTAACCTCGCTGAAACTGCTTCTCGAGGTTACCATGACAACTGTAAACCTTTTGAGCTTCACTCTCGAGGTTTACATTGTCTCAATAACCTCTCGAAGCAATTACAGCATGGTTGCCAATAAATCCCCATCCATTATCCTCTATATTGTTAGTAGCACAGGGTTTTTTTCATCTGCCACTGGCACCCTCCCTGTCCCATCTAAGCCAGCTCATCTCTTGTTCATTTGTGGCTTGCTTCCCATGGTGGCAGATAGAGGCATCCCCTTGGTCCCTGATGATCTGGTAAAGAGGTGGATTGACTAGTTAGGGGAATAAGAGTTCTAGTCCACAGCTTCATCCTAACAGCAGGCATATTTGTCATATTCTGTGCCATTTTGCGAAGAAACATCTATGTCTGTCTTTTTTTATCCCCATCACCCACCTCGCACTGGCACCATGTGCACGCCCTAAATCTGCAGAGTCCTTGTGGAGGAGCTGAACTGATGCAAGCACCTTGGATACTTTCTTTGCCTACCACAGGGGTTGCTTCAGGAGCAGACAAGGTGGTGACCCTCCTCCACCAGGAAGCAGTTCCACCAGCAGTTCTCTGTGCCATGGATAGCTTTGGACAGCCCTATCTCAAGATCCCTGGACTCGCTTTTGAACCAGGGTCTTCCTCATAGAAGCAGGTAGAACTACCTCTGGGCTACTGGCAGCCTCAGGTTTCTGATTACCAACAGCACAGAACCACCTTCATCTACATATACCTATTGTAACAGGCCAGAAGAGGAGCAGGGACTATTAAAAACTTTCAAAATCAACTATTGCCACAAGAATAAAAGCAAAAAGAACAAGCATTTGTCAATGCCGAATGTTTGCTTGCTGGAATTGGCACTGGTAGTGTAGAAGTCACAGAGCTGCATAATAGAAATGGCAGTGAAGTATTGAACTGAAGCTAACCCCACCACCACCCTGCAGAGACTGACAGGCATTGGGGTGTGCCTTTGGGTTGTCAGGCATAACGGGCCACCCCATTTCACCACACCCTACCCTGCAGACACTGACAAGTGTCACACTGTGCCTTGGGGTCTTTGGCCCTTATGCACACCCCATTCCATCAGGAAATACGGTGAGATGGGTGCAGTATTGGAGAATGGGGTGAACTTTGGGGCCGAAGAGTCCAAGGCATACCTCGATGCCTCTCACTGGCTGCAGGGTGTGGAATGGTTTGAGCATTACAGGCAAGAATCCCAAGTCACACCCTGATGCCTGTCATTCTCTACAGGGTGGGGCATTATGGTTGGAAACCCTAACACCTTAGGCATTCGTTGGTATTTTCACTCCAAATTTTTAACATGGTTTTTTTGTGACCCCCACCTCATGAACAGTGGCAATATCAGTTTGTTAGCAGAAAGCTGCTTATGCACATCGACTACGGCATTTAGCACCACAGGTGCAAAAACACATTCCGAACAGGATGTGAAAAATGACAGCTGTACTGTTCATGGGGAGGTGTAAAAAATGGCAATGTTGCAAATCTGCAGTAAAAATATTAAAAAAACTGGTGAAGTCACAAGCGTGCATAGAAACTGGGCAACGCACACCCGTAATGTTATTAGTTTGGGGATTTTTTACAGCAGATTGTCAACACAGGCATTTTGGGACCTCCTATCATGAACAGTGTCACTGTGATTTTCTTTATCTGTCCCGAACAATGATTTCCCACAGCAACCACTAGGGTTACCACCTTTTAAGAAGCCCAAAGTGGGACATTTCTTACTGAAACATGATTTTTCGCAGGACAGTACGTAAACTCGGCAGTGCAACAGACTTGTTTTCTCTATATAATCAGAATTAAGGTTAAGTATTATAGTTTCCTAGTTCCTTCTATTGTTTCTTATCATTTTAAAGTATTTTAGTTAAGGTATTATAGTTTTTTTGCAACACTTAGTGAATGTTGGTAAACAATTTTTCCACTATAAAGTCAGGACATGTAGTATTTTTCATGTTTTTTTGCAGGACACAGCTGCCCAAATCAGGACTGTCCTGCAAAAGTCAGGACAGGTGGTAACCCTAGCAACCACGCATCTCTGCGCTGAAAGTGTGAAAACACATTTCAGCCATGTTGTGAAAAATGACAGCTGTGCTGTTCATAAGGAAGTGTGGAAAAATGCCACTGGTAAAAATCTGGACTGAAAATATTACAAAGTCATGAACTTACAAGGGTGCGTGGAAACTGCTCAATGCTCACTTGTAACACAGTCATTTTATGGACTTTTGTCACCAAATTTTCAACATAGCCATTTTAAGACCTCTGCTCATGAACAGTGTAACTATGATTTTCTTAATCTGTCCCAAACATTGCTTTGGTACACCGACTGCACCATTGTGTGCTACATGTGCGGAAACACATTTTGGGCAACATATGAAAAATGGCAGCTGTACTGTTCATAAGGAAGTGTAATAAAATGGCAATGTTGAAAATCTGGAATAAAAATGTTGAAAATTCTCAAACTTACAAGCGTGCGTAGGAACTGCGCAACGCACGCTCGTAAAACAGTCATTTTTAGGAATTTTTTCACCAAATTTTCAACATAGCCATTTTAAGACCTCTGCTCATGAACAGTATCACTGTGATTTTCTTACTGTGTCCCAAACATTGATTTCGCACACCGACTGCGCCATTATGCGCTGCATGGGCGGAAACATGTTTTGGGTAAGATGCAAAAAATGACAGCTGTACTGCTCATAAGGAAGTGTAATAAAATGGCAATGTTGAAAATCTGGAGTAAAAATGTTGAAAATTCTCAAACTTACGAGCGTGTGTAGGAACTGCTTAGCATGCAGCTAGTAAAAACCTCAGTCATTTTTAGAATTTTTTTCACCAAATTTTCAACATAACCATTTAAGACCTCTGCTCATTAACAGTTTCACTGTGATTTTCTTTACTGTGTCCCATACATTGATTTAGCACACTGACTGCGCCATTGTGCACTACATGAGGCGGAAACACATTTTGGGCAAGTTGTGAAAATGACAGCTCTACTGCTCATAAGGAGGTGTGGTAAAATGGTAATGTTGAAAATCTGGAGTGAAAATATTGAAAATTAGCGAACTTATGACACGTCACGTAGGAACTACTTAGCGCCTAATAAAACAGTCATTGTTAGTTATTTTTCCACCAAATTTTCAACATAGGCTTTTTGAGAGCCCACCTTATGAACAGTGGCTGTGTCATTTTGTTACTCAATCCCAAAAGGTATTTCACGCAGTGACTGCAAAATCACCCTTTGGGCCCGATTAACACCATGACAGTGAGAGCATTCATGAGAAGGGGTCCCAAAAACCCCATGTTGAAAATTTGGTGAAAAAATTCCAAAAAATGCCTGAGATATGCAGCAAAGTTGAAAAAACCCTATCTATCCCATTATATAGCTTACCAGCATTTCCTCAGTTCCGCGGTCGGCTTTGAAGAGTGCAGGCGTGTTCCGGTCCACCAAGATCGTCGCGCCAGAGTCCGGAGGTAAGTATGGGGTGGGGGCTGTGGGGAGGCAGGTGTGCAGTGGTGGGCGGGTGGGGGCAGAGACAGTGAGGGACAGTTTTGTGTTTCAGGTTTTTTTTTTAAAAAGGACGACGACGCATGACATTTGCCACGCTGGGGTGGGCTCCCAGCATGGCAGAAGGACGGCTGTTTTGGGGTGGTGGAGCCAATGGGGGATTTTGCACCCCCATCGGCGATAGCATCTGTTGCCATGCTGGGGGGGGCTCCCAGCGTGGCACCCTGTACTCTCGGGGGGGGCAGTGGAGCCGACGGGGGATTGGGCACCCCATCGGCTATCCGGTGTGCCAGCCGCTGGGGTGGGCACCAGCATGGCATGTGGGCAGCTGTTTGGGGGCAGCACACCGCCGCTATACAGTGTGTGTGCATGGGGGGGCAGCAAGCAGCATGTATGTGTGTGTGTGTGTGAGGGGAGCGCACATGAGCAGGCGATATCTTATTGCTGCTCACTGAGCATAGCTCCTTTCAACTGTACTCCACTGCATTTTCGACTGCTGTCATTGACAGCTCCAGCTGCCATTGGAGAACTGCGGCTGTGCCTGCAAACACACTGACTGAATTGGAAGAGGGCTGCCACACCTCCGAAAACTCGGATGATGGCACTATGTTTCTTGCACATGCGTGCAAGCATACATAGAAATGGATATATTGATGTTTTTGCTTTTTCTAAATATGAACTGGATTATTTAAATTTTTTGTTATTTAGTATTGCTTCTTTAAGCAGAGAGAGACAGAAGAGGAAGGGAGAGAAAGAGAAAGACAGAGCGAGGGGGAAGAGATACTGGGAAAAAAGAGAGGGATGAGAAGAGAGAGGGGAAAGGGAAAGAGGGAGAAAGAGAAGAAAGAGAAAGAGGAAGAGGAGAAAGAAAAGAGAGAAGAGAAAGTTAAACAAAGACAGCTTGAAGAACGTGCTTAAGGTCATGTTCGTAAGTTTACCTGATGGGATTCAAACCTTGGTCTCTGAGTTCTGTGCGCTAGCCACTACTCTATGAAAACTCTGCACTCCTGAAGTGCAACTACCACAAACAGGTAGGTAAAATTCAAAGATTTTATTTCAGTACAAGTACCTACCACAGTCTTACAGTTCGAACAATTCCAGTCGTTCTCCTGTGACTCCACAAGGGATACTCCCTGCACTTCGACCAATCAGCTGGTCTGTTATAAGATGCAGGAAGCATCTATAGGATAAGAATTTACCAAATGTGCATTTTGAGCTTTCCTTCTTTCCTTTTTTTGTATTTAAAAAGTTCTGTGAATAGCTATAAACTATCACTAATGTTTTAATTAGATCTAATGATGTTATTTGTTTACTAAAGTAACTTAAAGGCATTATTTAGAACAAAAAGTATTAATTTAGAAATTTGATGCTAACAAATTTGAAACCCTCCAGAGCCACTTATAGTTTAACTATGCAATTGTAATTTGAAATAATAGGGGTCACCCTATGTGTGTTTAATTTTGGCTATTTAAGGAGGGTCAGAGAAAATACAATCCACCCCAAAGGAAGACCAGCTGATTGGTCGAGGTGCTGGGGATTGTCCCTTGTGGAGATACAGGAGAATGGCTAGAATTGTTTGAACTGTGGAACTGTGGAAGGTACTTGTTGTACTGAAATAAAATCTTCGAATTTCAACTACTTGTTTGTGGTAATTGCACCTCGGGAGTGCAGAGTTTTTGTGGAATTTATTCATTCAAAGGGGCTAGCAAACCTATGTCTGCACCCCTCTCCCAAGGCAGAGCACACGGGAACTTCTTGGACATTCACTACTCTGTGAAGCCTCCAGATTACAGTTACAACAGAGGAGACCAGCTGGGGATGCTTACCTTTCATTTCTGATTATTATTTTGTCTGACAGTTTGTACTGTATATCCAGGATTATCCCCTTTCAAATACAGCATCCCTGGTTTTCCCCTCAGCCTGGAGGCTGTTTAGCAGACCAAGTGATCTTTCTGGATGCGTGCTTCTTCTACCCATCCATATCACTGAGCAGCACAACCAATAGCTGAACCTATGCCACCAAGCAACAATCGTGTGCTAGACAGGCATCTGAACCCACTCCAGAGACCAGAAGGGCCACCTTTGCAACACAAGTTGGTCTCCATCTACCTTGGGCTAGACCATGAACCCAGGCAAACAGCCACTTCTTGTTAATTTGTATTCCATTTTTAAGCTTTGTCCAGTGCAAAGTTTGTCTTAAAATGTATCTCAGAGTTCTGTACAAGTGGCCCTAAACTAAGAGCTGATTGATTGGTTAAGACTGTCCTTTTTGATTGTTTAAGTACAGTGTTAGAATTAAGCAATAATGGATGACAGGGTGTGTGTTGTGCTGGGATAATGTCACACCTCAAGTGGTTGGGCAGGAGGCTGCAGGCCAAGTACAATGAACATGGGATAACATCACGGGTCCATTCCCAGACTGACCAATCTGAGCCCAGTATTCTTTTTTGACATTGTATAGTTATTATTTTTATGTTTGCTTGCACGCATGTGCAAGAAACATAGTGCCACCATATGAGAATTTGTAGGTGTGCCTCCCCCACTTCCAATGCCCTGCTCCCTTTTGCAGGTGCGGCTGCACCACACCAATGAATGTCTGAGCTGTCCATGACAGCCATTCAGATGCAGTGGAGTACAGTTGAAAGGAAAACACCGCAGACAATTTGCATACTTCCGTCAGCAGCATGCAAATTGCCGACATCGGCACTGCATCTGAACTGTCTGTCATAGACAGTTGCCCCTGCCACGAACACATAGGTGCATGCAGGGAGCTCACCCCAGCTTGCTCATGTGCTCCCCCATACATATGGCCAAAGAGGGTGCCGAATCCCCCCTCGGCTCAGGGCCCCCCAACACACTTCCAGGTGCCACACTGGGAGCCCACCCCAGCGTGGCAAATGTCTGCCTGCTGGCCCCCCAAACACACTTCCAGGTGCCATGCTGGGAGCCCACCCCAGCATGGCAAATGTCCATCTGCTGCCCCCCCAAACACACTTCCAGGTGCCACACTGGGAGCCCACCCCAGCATGGCAAACCTCTGTATGGCCGACGGGGGTGCCCAATCCTCCATTGTCTCCACTGCCCACCCCCCAAAAACAAAACTTCCAGCTGCCATGCTGGGAGCCCACCCCAGTGTGGCAAAAGTCCCGTGTTGTCTTCCTAAAAGAAAAAAAGACCTAAAATAAAAAATGGTCCCTCGTTGGACGTCTTGTCCCCTTCCCCCCACCTGCGCCCACCCCCTGTGCACCCTGCCTTCCCACACCCCCACCTCACCCCATACTTACCTTCGGAGTCCGGCGCGATGATCTTCTGTGGACCGGGAACACGTCTGCACTCTTCAAAGCCGACCGCGAACTGAGGAAATGCCAGTAAGCTGTATAATGGAATAAATAGGGTTTTTTCAACTTTTATGCATATCTCAGGCATTTTTTGTAATATTTTCACCAAATTTTCAACATGGGGTTATTGGGACTCCACCTCATGAATTCTGGCACTGTGAGTTTGTTATTCGGTCCCGCAAGGTGATTTCACGGTCACTGCGTGGAACCACCTTTCGGGACTGATTTACGTAATGACAGTGTCACAGTTCATGAGGTAGGCCCCCAAAAACCCTATGTTATAAATTTGGTGAAAAAATTCCCAAAAATGACTGTTTTATGAGCGTGCATTGCGCAGTTCCTACGCATGTTTGTAAGTTCACGAATTTTTAATATTTTCACTCCAGATTTTCAACATTGCCATTTTACCACACCTCCTTATGAGCAGTACAGCTGTCATTTTTCACATCTTGCCCAAAATGTGTTTCCATGCATGTAGCGCACAATGGCGCAGTCAGTGTGCGAAATCAATGTTCAGGACACAGTAAGAAAATCACATTGACACTGTTCATGAACAGAGGTCTTAAAATGGCTATGTTGAAAATTTGGTGACAAAAGTCCATAAAATGACTGTGTTACGAGTGTGCATTGCGCAGTATCCACGCACCCTCGTAATTCACGAATTTGTAATATTTTCAGTCCAGATTGTCAACACTGGTATTTTTCAACACCTCCTTATGAACAGTACAGCTGTCTTTTTTCACACCCTGGCCAAAATGTGTTTTTGCACTTCCAGTGCAGAAATGCGTGGTCGCTGTGGGAAATCAGTGTTCAGGACAGATTAAGAAAATCACAGTGACACTCTTCATGAGCGGAGGTCCCAAAATGCCTGTGTTGACAATCTGCTGTAAAAAATCCCAAAACTAATTACATTACGGGTGTGCATTGCGCAGTTTCTATGCATCGTGACTTCATCAGTTTTTATATTTTCACTCCAGATTTTCAACATTGCCATTTTTTACACCTCCCCATGAACAGTACAGCTGTCATTTTTCACATCCTGTTTGAAATGTGTTTTTGCACCAGTGGTGCCAAATGGCGTAGTCGCTGTGCAAAATCAGCTTTCTGCTAACAAACTGATATTGCCACTGTTCATGAGGTGGGAGTCACAAAAAAAACATGTTTAAAATTTGGAGTGAAAATACCAACGAACTCCTGGGATGTTAGGATTTCCGACCATAACACCCCACTCTGTAGAGAGCTTGAGGGGGTGTGACTTGGGATTGTCGCCTGTAATACTCCTGCCATTCCACCCCCACCCACACCCTGCAGCCAGTGACAGGCATCAAGGTGTGCCTTGGACTATTTGGCCCCAAAGTTCACCCCATTCTCCTATACTGCACCCATCTCACCGTATTTCTTATGGAATGGGGTGAGCATAAGGCCCAAAGACTCCAAGGTACACTGTGACACTTGTCGGTGTCTGTAGGGTAGGATGGTGAAAGGCTCGCGTGCCGTTATGCCTGACGACCCGAAGGCACACCTCAGTGCCTGTCAGTCTCTGCAGGGTGGGTTGGGGTTGGCTTCAGTTCAATACTTCACTGCCATTCCTATTATGCATCTCTCTAACTCCTACACTACCAATGCCAATGCCAGCAAGCAAACATTCGGCATTGACAAACGCTTGTTTTAATTGTCTTGGAGAAATGTACAGATCACATGGTAACATGAATACTCTACCTATGTAAATAGTTACAGTACAAATGTACAGGTCACATATCATACTTACTCATTCCAGCTTATGAAGCAGGGGGAGCTACACCATGGACCTAGAGTCCCTTCCATCCTTAAATGACTTGATATGTTACTATGGGTCAGATCTTTTTAATGTCACCCCAATGTAATCTACATACAACTACTCTTATATCCAAATAAATTAAAGCAAGCCAAAGTACCCATCAATAAATATAGGAAAAGGAAACAAAATGTCAAGTCCACTAAGTTAGTGGCAGAAAAAACTCAGTGGACCAACAGATTTTATTCAGTCCTATTTTTTGTATGCTCTTGTATTCATAAATCAGACAAAAATAGTTACCCAATTTATTTTATTTAAAAAAAAAGATTTTTTTTGTCTTTTTACAGTAGCCTGATAATGTATTAGAGGCAGCATTTCTGACACTGTAATCACATGCTCTGTCATGTGTTATCAGTTACATAATAAAAGCCAATGAAAACATGAGCTAGAGTTACATTTTGACTATTTGTGGATATAGAGTTTCACTGAAAAAATAGTTAAAAAAATACTCTGCAATGACTTTTGACTTTTTAATAAGGCAGACTGATTTTATAACAATTTTTATTTAACTTCTTCTAAGTCATTGTCATGCTATGTCCATCTACGTGCTTGTATTTTTTTTTTTTTTTTGCTTTTATTTATTTTGCTGTTATTGACCAGGTACGTACACTAGACACAACACAGCTATTTTCAGGTATGAAAATTCTCCAGAATGTATTCCTTTTGCAACATTCCCCACCCCAGACAGTCCTACAAAAGAGATGCCTACAGATTTATCCCTGGTAAAATAAATTAAAAGAAAAAGGTGTAGTTGTAGTACACGACAGCAGCATTCTTGAAATGCTCAGTAAATAATTTTGGGAATAAACATTATCTTCAAAGCAGCCGCATTTGTTAGTCAGCAAAAGATTTCATCATATAGTTGGTTTTTTTTATCCAGAATTTATTTCTGATATCCTTAGATTAATCCTCAGAGTACTTTTAGTTTTCTCAGATATTTTTAAAACAGTTTTTATGGCTTATTTTGTAATTAATGACTCACGTCAATACGGATGGCCAGCACTCACAGTTTTTATAAATCTCTTCTAGTGAGGTTACCTGTTGAATGTACATACTAGATTCATACTGTGGATTTATTAATTTTATTTATTTTTATTTAGTTTTTTGTTGACTGGGTAAGTGCACTAGACAAATCCTGCCTATTTTCAGACATGACCCAGGGAAGGGGGATACAGATGAATGCCAACTAACCTTGAACCAGATTAAACTGATTAAGCAGATTAAGATGGTCCTACAGCATGCTTCCAATATTAAACAGCACAGCACTGTACCGAGATACAGTATTTTATTTTTTCATGGCGGGCATGGCACAGGAGTAGGAACTTTTAAAAACTTCAAAATGCAGTATCTTGGTTCTGAAATTAAATAAAACAAGAAGAAAAAAATGGATATCTTCATATCTGGCCAAGAAAACATTTTTGCTGGCAAAAAAAAAAACTATATGGTGAATAACAAATACTGCTGCTTTAAAAGATATACGTAGAAAGGAATATTACATAACAACTGAAACCACTTATGATCTTCAGAGAATGTTTTTTCAATATTTGAAGCCTTTCATACGTGAGATAGAATTTAGTTCTAAACTAAAAACCATTACGCCCAAACAGGGACTTGAACCCTGGACCCTCAGATTAAAAGTCTGATGCTCTACCGACTGAGCTATCCAGGCTTACAGAAAGGTTCTTGAACAACTGTTCTACACACTTATTTTGAAACAATCCATATCCTGTTCTAAGCCTCAGATAGCTGTAGTGAGCACGTGCGTGCATATGTGTGTGTGTGTGTGTGTGTGTGTGTGTGTGTGTTACACTGACATCACAGCAGTTACATAAGTAAAGAGGGTAAAGATTTCAAAGGGCTTTCAGCGCTGTCTGAGGAGGCCTGGGGGGGGGGGGAGGAGACAAAGAGAGAGAGAGAGAGCAGATTAGAAAGTTACAAGTGTGACCTACCAGCTGTTGGATGTTTTCAACCCTACTCAAAACACAAAAAAGTTCTTCCGCTCAGCACACTGAGGAACAAATTAGAGCTTTCTATTCTAGTAATTACAGGATGTAGTTTGTTGGGAAGAATAAAGCAATTATTGTGGGGGTGTCAAGGTTGCAAAATCTGACTCACAAAGAGCAAAACAAACACACAAACAAAAAAAAAACAGAAACCAGAGACTTGTGCCTTGGAACTGAAGTCATGCTGAGAGCAGATAGCAAGCATTGTAGACTGGATAAATTCTTATGGGACACAAATGCATCAGTAGATAACAATAGTTTTAATGCCAAAGAACACCGCTGAATAGCAACATGTCAAGCTTTCTAGGTTTAACAAACAAAGTCTTATCTTTATGGAATAGTTAACATTACATGTAGCCTTGCCTACTCTGCTCTGTTTGTAGTCATGATCCATGCATACCTCTCAACCTCTCAACATTAAAATGCCTAGCACTGGCCTTTAAAATACAGAGCAAATGGCCAAAATGGGCATTTTCTTATTTTAAAGACATTCATGAGACCCCTGCCGCTGCCAGTATTGGTGGTGGCTGTTGCTGCCGGTGGGCTGCCACCAGCTCTTTGACGGCCTTTGTAATACCCACCACCAGATAGAGAAGAAGCCACTGCTGTCTGATCAGCCATCATAAGAGATCGGTCCTCCCTTCCCAGTCCTGTGGATGGCTGCTGTCCTCAGTGCACCTATAGTCAGAAAGACAATGAACTCAGCCATCTGTACACACAGGAGAGGAAACGTAGGTGTTGCCTACTGTACACAGTCAAGGTGTAACCAGCTGACATATGCAGCACTATGCCACACATGGATGACGCGTGTTTGACAACAAACAATAGTCCCTACATGGCATACCACAGACAGTATCGTGGACCCCTTAAGTGGAGAAGTGCACATACATGGTTGTGCCATGCTGCACCAGGTCAAGCCTGGCTGTGAGATGGACATATGCCATCAGCAGACATGCTAGAGGCATGACTACAGCACGTGCAACAGCAGTACCAAGCCAGAGTTTGACAGGCAGTGTTATGTCCCAAGTGGCAAAGAGGTGCACCCACACACCCCGCAGCCACTGATGAGGCATCCAGCACAGAGGCTAACCCTGGTGTGCAGGTCGCAGACACCGAGGAGCTTCCCTGGGTTGCAGCCAGGATGGGGCACAGGCACACACACATGGTTCACACAACACAGCTGTACATGGTTGGAACAGTCAGGTGGCACAGTGTGAAGCAGGCAGGATAACACACAACTGCAATGGTAGCATACATGGGAGGGTGCATGTCACACTGTGCCCCATTCATCACAACACCAGTCTATGATGCAGTGCTGCCTGGAGGTAGCCGCCGTCCCAGTGGTCACAATTGTGCCCTATGTAGAGTGTGGCCTGAATCAGACTGGGTCACCAGGATAGTTGGGAATGTCCAGGTGGGCCCCCTACGGTGGGTACCTGGCCATCCTCTATACCCTGACACTCTGTGTATGTATCATCCTTCTTCTACCAGAATGGAGTGTATGGGCAACTGTAGGTAACTGTAAGGTTCAACCACAGAACTATGGTATCACAATGACATGGAATACTGATATTAGTGTCTCACCCTGGGCCCTCCTTCATTGATTGGCCAGGTGGGCCCCTGTATCCACTGTCCAGGTGAGCCCCCTGTACCCCAGTCTAATCCTGGGTGTGTTCCCCAATACAGGGCCTGCACTGGTCATTGGTTACACAGCTCCATCCTGTCTGACTATATGGCTGGCCCCACCCATGTACCATGAAGTCATCATACCCTAGTCAGCACTGTGTCAGGTAGTCACCGCCACAGCTGTGGCACAATGTCACTCACACATGGTACCCTACAAGCACCACTCACCGATGGCCCTACTGTCCACTGACCCCATATCACAACTGTGGATCATCGTTGAGCCACTGAGGCATGTCACACAATGCATGTGGCACAGGATATGTCACCAGTGCAGCTAGACTGCCACAGTGGCTATTTGATGCATGCAGCTGGACACGAAGGTGTACCACAACTACAGTGGCCAATACCAACCACCTGCTGAAAGTCAGGCATACACAGTCCTGGGCACAGGGTAGCATGGGCCTGACCAACTGTGAGGGGGCACATGTGAGGCTGTGTACACTACCACCACCTCCCATGGCATCTGTCCAGTGGCACAGGGTATTCACAACCCCACAATGGAGGCCATGCCATGGTATGGTAGACAGACACAGGCAGCATACTATCAGCATGTAGGTGCACCGTGGTAGACTGCACAGACCATAACACACTGCAGAGGAACTGGTGGGCTATCACACCAGGAGCAGGGTGAATGTCCACCACAACTACCTCTGAGGTGATGCCCCCACAGGCACGTGTCCTGTATGGCAACCCACACAGAGACATTCATCAATGGCCACAGTGACATGCAACATAGTGTTGATGGCTGGTGGATGGGTCTACCCAATGGTAGGTCAGGGCTGTAAGGGGTGAAACTCACCCTCCCTGCTATGGGTCACCAATAGCCACCTCGAGCAGTTGTACAATATTGGTGTATCTCCACACACCCACTGACAGCATCACCATGTGCCTTGTACTCCCCAAAGGCCTGTCACATCATTTACACTGGTAACATCTGCCCACTCTGCCATGACCTAGTGAGACAGCACCCCTACGACTTCCAGTCTTTCATGCAATGCCACTATACAGTACATGGTCTTTTTATGCCCATGACACTGCCACCATGTCTCTGTGGTGGCCCACAACTGTGCAGCCACAGCAGGTACACACCTCCGGCCACCGTGACTGCTTCAATCATGCACAGGGCACAAGGACATCCCATGGGTGGGGGCCCAGACAGCAGCATATGGCCTGGCAGGCCATGCAGTGGGGCATGTCCCATAGCACACAGAGGAACAACAAAGTCACACAGGTGATGTGCACAGTGTCTCAAGGGTTCTAGCTTTGTCACGCCATATCACAGGCCTGCACAGAGGCCAGTACACACATCATACACACAACTATCTGTACTCACCTGGCCTGGGCATGGTACCACTGTCCACCGTGGCCCACAGTTCTTGCAGGTGGTGCACCACCATCTTTTACAGGTCATTATAATGGGGCCTGCACTGGTCTGCAGTGCAGATGACCCCTGTCCAGTGCATCAGGTGATGCTCAACTGACACCCAGACCTCACTGTGGGACCTGTCCACCCCTGCCACCTCCCCCTGCAGCTGGTTCTCCCTGGCCACTACAGCCTTGACAAGGTTGGCCAGCTCAGTGTTGGACCATTTATGGTCACACTGCTGGATGGCCCTGCATCACTGCTTAGCCACTGTGTTCCCTCTCTGTGTGCAGGGCAGGTTGAAGTCACACTGCTTCCCGTGTTAGGCCTACCTTGCTATTGCACAGCATGTTGCCATGGTAGCACAGTGCTACATCACATTGCACTGTGCAACATGCATGTCCGTGAATGGGAGCTGGCCCAGGGATACGCAGCCAGCATGAGGTGGCATGTGCATGGTATGTGCATGTGCGTATTGTGTATTACGCATGAAGTGCATTGTGCAGTGTTATGCATCACAGTTACAACCTGGTGCAACATGCACAACTGCACAGTGTCATGACATCAGGGGAAGCACATGACATATGTCTGCACCATGGCCCTAAGATGTGATTGCAGCCCATGACTGGGCTCGGACAATGACGGTGCGGTGCTCTCTACAGCCGCTGCCTACTCTCCTGCTGCTGCTGCCCACTGAAGCCTCCTCTCAAGTGATTACAACCCTTGACCAGGCTCAGACCCTGAGCAGTGTAGCTCTCTCTACATCCACCATCCACTCTCCTGCTGCTGCTGCTGCTGCTGCTGCCTGCTGAAGCCTCCTCTCAAGTGATTACAGCCCTTGACTGGGCTCAGACCCTGAGCAGTGTGGTGTTCTCTACAACCGCCGCCCACTCTCCTGCTGCTGCCTGCTGAAACCTCCTCTCAAGTGATTACAGCTCTTGACTGGGCTCAGACCCTGAGCAGTGTGGCTCTCTCTACAGCTGCTGCCCACTCTCCTGCTACTGTTGCCCACTGAAGCCTCCTCTCAAGGTACGGTCCCTGCCTGAACTGGTGGGATTTTTTGAAGTTCAGGTGCTCTTCTGCAGATTGCCCTGATTTGACATTTCCACGGCAAGGCTGCTCACGGTTGGCTCTCGCCAATCTAGCCTGTTCTCTCAAGACTCTCACTTGCTGTGCATTGCATCTAGGTGATATATTTTGTTTTCTGATTTAAACTCTGCTGTGATATAATTTGTCTAACCTGTATATGCACTGTAAAATAGTAAATGTAGTAGTTTTAGTCACCAGCTTTACTAAACTGTTTTCTGTTTAAAGCCTACTAATTGCCGGCCCAGTGGCATTGAGGCCTGAGGCACTGGATGCCTTACCTAGTACCATGCCGGCGACCCATGTTTGGGAACGAGCACGGGCTGTCGGGGTCGGTAGGGGAGGAGAAGGATTGAGCGTTTGAGGACTGCTCTCCTTTTCCATGGTGGGGGGGGGGCACCAGCTCTCGGTGTACGACTGGACCCTAGCAGAGGCTGGGGACTGGTGCACTGAGGCTCAAGAATAGCAGTAGATGCAGCAGATGCTTGGAGGAGCATGGGCGGTAGCGTGTGCGCTCACTCCTTGGCATCATTGCACGCTGCATCTCGGGGTTAAAAAGGAGTGAAAAACTACATGCACTGCTGGGCAGAATGATCTGATCCCACTTAGGGCGCCACCCAGCGACCCAGGCAGTAACCCTCGGCTCTGATTGAAGTAAGGCAGGCGGGAGGGTCCTGCTGCCCTGCCATGGAGGGCATAGCCATGGGGACATACCGAGAGGTAGGCTGCGAGCGGGGATGGGTCTGGGAGATCGGATAGGCAAGCCACCAGTGCCAGGGAGAGAAATAAGAGTAGTTGCAAAATAAAGCCTACCAATTGGAAAAGCTAGGTGTTTTCTACCTAAATTGTTAACTGTACTATAGCCATTTTATTGAGTAAGCTAGCTGATTTATAACTTTCTAGCCTTAAAACTAGGTACCGAAGGATTTTTTTTGTATTTTTACAGTTTCATTCATTTGTCTTTTCTTTCCTGCTTCATCTCCAGATCAAAAACTTTATTCCCTGTCAACAGCTGCCCAATCTCCTGCTGCTGCCTGCTGAAGCCTCCTCTCGAGTGATTACAGCTCTTGACTGGGCTCAGACCCTGAGCAGTGCGGCTCCCTCTACAGTCGCCGCCCGCTCTCCTGCTGTTGCTGCCTGCTGAAGCCTCCTCTCAAGGTATGGGCCCTGCCTGAACCGGTGGGATTTTTTGAAGTTCAGGTGCGTGTCTAGAGATTGCCCCTGATTGGACACTTCCACAGCAAGGCTGCTCATGGTTAGTTCTCGCCAATCTAGCCTGTTCCCTCAAGATTCTCACTCACTGTGCGCTGCATCTAGGGGATATATTTTGTTTTCTGATTTAAACTCTGCTGTAATGCCATTTGTCTAACCTGCATATGCACTCTAAAATGCATTGTAAAGGTTAATTCTGTTGGTTAAACAGTTTTCTGTATTAGCTCTATATGAGTAGCTGCATTTTTACTTATCTTGCTCTGTCTGCTATTCCCAATACCCTCTTTTCCTTCTCTTACCCTGCTCTCCTATGAAACTCTTTCCCCACTCATCCCTACTTTCTTCACCCCCCCACCAAGCTCTCTTAACTTGTTATACCTCTCCTAATTGCTCTGGGACCTGGTGCCAAGGCATAGACCCCCACAGCACCTCCCTATTGTTTTCAATCTCTCCCCCTCTCCTCTCTCTCTGCTACTTTTCCCCACCCACTGATTAAGCCAGCGGTCGATTTCTCAGGCCAAGTAACATATCTAACTTTTATCTTCTTCCTCCTCACAGCTGCTCCACCCTTGACCGGACTTCCCTGTTGTGCCTAGGCTGCGGCTTGCTTCTGGGAGCCATGGGCCGCTTTCTACTCCCCACCTGCTACTGAAGGCACACCCGCTGTCTTCTCTACCTATGGATCCAAAGTCGTGCTTCTTACTGGCTCCTCGCCTGTTTCTCTAAGGCTGTTATTGGCTGGAGCTGTGCTGCAACAGGCTATATGGACAGTAGTGTTTAAACATTTTGCTGCTCATTCTACCAGCTTTGAATTTTCTCCCACCCACCGTTCCCCACCCCGGCACTCTTTAAATGCTCCTGCTTCACTTGTTACCCCGCCCAGTTTACTTAGTGTAGCCACTCATAGCTTAGCTGTCACAAGTTCACAGTATCATAAAACTCTGCCCCTCTCTACAGGTGGTAGGAGGACTCAAGCTCCACACCTGCTATTTTCTCCATTTAGCTCCTTTCTCTAACCACTTCCCCCCAGCCCTTTTTCCTTCATCTTTAATACAGCTGCAGCTTTCTTCTATTCACATCCTTTGCTACAATTCTCCCTCCTAGCCTTTGGTATTAATGCCTTTCACTCTTCTCTTCATCACCTACTTTTCCCCACCATCCTTCACTGCCTCAAACATAGGGGCTACAGTCAGGACTATAATCTTGTCCTTTAGATTCTTGCTGGCACCCTCCCCCTGAGCATAAATTCGTGCCTCCTCACTGTGGGTTGCATCCAGTGCATTGCACCCAGCCCTTTGCTCACTGTGTCCCAGGACAATAACCACTGCTTTCTGATCAGCCTTACTCATTCTGCCCTTCTACTTTTCTAACCTATCTCTCCATCTAGCTTTTGTAGCTTTTGCAGCACAACTTTCCGCTGCCCTAAACAAAGACACCTCCCTCCCCCCCCGCTTAACACCAATTCCTTCACATGCCAACAAAAGTCCCCTGCTGACCCTATCCTTGCCCTCTCTCCTACCTCCCCAATATCTTCTTCTCTCCCTTATCCTTTGTCTAACCTCCCCCTCCCATGTCACTCTCTATGCTCTCCCTCCTCATTACCATTTTCCCCTTGCTATGCACCCTGTTCAACCTTCCCCCTTCTCCTTTTCCTTCCTCTCTGCCCCACCCCCCTCTGCCACCCCATCATCTCTCCCACCCTCACCACCTCCTGTCTGCCTCCTTTCTTGATACTTCCCCTGGTGTGCTGCAGCCAGCATCCTCCATCGAACTGGATCCCACTTGGCCTACTTACACACCCTTGTCTGCCACTCCAGTAGCATTAACATTAAGACTGTCTCACTTTCCAGCTGTCCACTCCCACTGTCAAAAAAATGGCAGACCATCCTTACAAGATCACTCATAACTCTACTGCTTATCACTGCAGGGGACATCGAACCAAACCCCAGTCCCCCCACTTCTATCCTGCTGAATTGCCAAAGGGACTTAGACTCCTTCACCTTAGCATTAGAATCCTCCTCCCCAAAATTGATCTTCTACAGCCACTCATGATACACCTTAAACCCTCCATCCTCACTCTGTCTGAGTCATGGCTTAGCTCTAAAATTCCTCACTCGGCCATCTCCATCCCTGGCTACTCCCTCATCCACCAGGACCCTACGTCCAGGGGAAGAGGCATTGCCATGTACATATCTACATCTCTCAACTACTCTGTCTGTCTCTCTGTGTCCCCTCCCTATGCCTATGAAATGCTTCTAGGAAAAATCTCCTTCCCCTTCTCCCTTCCTAGCTTTTGTAGGTGGTGTTTACTGCTGTCCCAACCTTCCAGTATCCTCCCTGTCCTCAATCACGGGACTCCTCTCCTTCATCTCAACTCTTGCTGCCCCTTGTGAGCTTTTCCTTCTTGGAGATTTCAACATAAATTGGCTGTCCAGTACTCAGTCCAGAGTCTACAGCCATGTCTCCGCACTTAACCTAAAACAACTTATTACAGACCCACACGCCTCAATCACAAGTCTGGTAATCACTCACTAATTGACTGGATATTGACCTCTCACCCACACCGAGCCATACATTGTGGCATACTCCCTGATGCACTCAACAATCATCATATGGTCTTCTGTGTGTGGAAAATCCACCGTGCCAAGTCCCCCCCCATCATCTTCAACTTTTGCTCTTTCCACTCTTTGGATCTTTCCTCCCTGCATTACGATCTGTTTGATATCTATTGGGCACCTATCACCCCTGCCTCCTCTGTCAATGCTGCCTCAAGCTACTTCAGCTCACAGTTTCTTAAAGTTTGGGACCAGCATGCGCTGTTCAGAAATGCAAGAGTCCATGGCAACTGCCTACCATGAGTCTCAGCTGAGCTCATCACATGTCAACATGCAAGGGACCAAGCATGGGCTACGATCAAAACTTCTGGTACCCCCCAAGACCATCAACATTACCGCATGCTCTGTAACACCTGCACCAGAGCCATCCATCTTGCCAAGGCTGAGCACTTTCAAGCCTCTTTCCATGAAAACATCAACAACCCATCGAAATTCTAGAAGGTTATCCATGCCCTATTCCCCCGCCTCCCCTGTCCTTAAAGTAGGTGCTCACACATTAGCTGACCCCTTCTCCATGGTCACTGAGTTCAACAACTACTTTACCTCTTGTGTCTCACCCCTCCTTGCCTCACTTCCCCGACTGCATCTAGTGATCCCCCTAGCCCCACCTTTGTCCTCCCACAAGCCCACTGTCTCCCTGCCTCAAGGTTCTCCTTAAAGCCTGTAATACCTGAGGACACACTATGCATATTGCTAACTCTTAATCCTTGCAAGGGAAAAAGCTGGGATGGCCTCGACCCCAAACTACTCCACCTAGCTGCTTACTCCATTACTCTCCCCCGACCTATCTTCTCACACTCAACTGTACTCGATGCTTGGAAGTCTGCTACTGTTATTCCCTGCTTAAAGGTGGGGACCCTTCCAACCTTGGCAATTACTGCTCCATCTCTCTTCTCCCCACACTAGCCAAACTCCAAGAGCACCTGGCTCTGGAGCAACTCACCCCTTTCCTTGACTCCTCCTCCTTTTTCACCCCTTTCCAGTCTTGCTTCCATAAAGACCACTCCACCACTACCTCGCTCCTTAGGCTCACTGGGCTGGATATTCAAACTGCGCCATTCTGAGGCGCAAGCCCTTGCGCAGCGCAAAATAGTTGCACTGGGGTGTGGCCCAGGCGATATTCAAAGGTTAGCTGTTGAGCAACTCCTTTGAATATCTTACCCCCAGCCACAGCCACTGTGCATGGCGCAGTGAAACTTGGCCACCATAAGTTGTCAGAGGAGCATTCAACCTGCGGCTATACCATTGGCGCCATGCGAAATCACGATATTCAAAAGGTGATATGCAATGGGGCCATAACTATGCAGCGCAGGGGGGGCCATTTGCATCTGATTATGGCCCCATTTGCATGCCATTAGCATGTAGGTGTGCCGATCCCCGAGGACTTGCGCCTGGCCGCCCTGCCAGGCAGCAGCCGTCGGGGACCGACACACCCTGCAGCCCGATCGCGGGCAGCAATGTGGCTCCCCACCTCCTCCTGTACATCTCCCTGGTGGTCCAGTGGACCGTAATGCCCGATCGCGGGCAGATTGTGTAATGAACCCCCAACACGTTCCTAGTGCCCGATCGTGGGCAGATTGTGAAATGAACCCCCCAACACGTTTCTAGTGCCCGATCGCGGGCAGAATGTAAATAAAACCCTCCCCCCAACATCTCCCTGGTGGTCCAGTGGACCGTAATGCCCGATCACGGGCAGAATGTAAAAGAACCCCCAACATCTCCCTGGTGGTCCAGTGGACCGTAATGCCCGATCGCGGGCAGAATGTAAATGACACCCCACCCAAACATCTCCTGGTGGCTAGTGTCCCCCCACCCCACCACCCACGAAGCCCCACCACCCGCTCCCCGGCGGCGGTAGTGGCAGCATCCACCCGCCTACCGCCCGCCCGCCCGCCGACTGGCTGCCGGTAGGGCCTGCACGCTCATTGGTGCAGGCAAGAACCAGTGGGCGTGCAGCCCTACAGGTAATGACAGTCCAGATTTGTGAATGATTCATTCACAAATCTGGACTGTCATAATGTATGGCTCATACCCCATGGTTCCTGCTCGCACCACTGGCGAGGCCTCACCGCGCAGTCAGTCGGCAGGCGACCGGGCGCAGGCGGTGGGATGTTGCCGCCCGCCGCTGGCCGGGGGAGCGGGGTGGTGGGCTCGGGTGGTGGGTGGGGGGACGTAGCCACCAGAGCGTCGTTTGGGTGAAGTGTCATTACATTCTGCCAGCGATCTGAGCATTACGGTCCACTGGACCACAGAGAAGATGTTGGGGATCTTCCCATTCTGCCCCGATCGAGCACAAGGAACGTCGGGGGTTCATTTCACATTCTGCCGCTGACCGGGCATTACGGTCCACTGGACCACCAGGGAGATGTTGGGGTTCATTTACTTACTGCCCGCGATCGGGCATTTCAGTCCACTGGACCACCAGGGATGTGAACGGGAGGGGGAGCACATGATGCCCGCGATCGGCCTGGTGGGGATACACTATGCCCGCAATCGGGCTGGGGGCACAGGGACTGAGTTGGGGCCAGCCACAGGTGGCAGCTGCTGTGTTGCGCCTGCAATACAGCAGCTCATCTGTGGGTGGCCTCTATAAAGCCTTTTTTTTTTGGCTCAGGGTCCTGCAGGCTCAGGTTGGGGTTAGCCGCAGAGTCTGCACACAGCCCGGCTGGAATACGGGCTGTGCAGTCGATGCATGGTTCTCCCTCCTGTTGAGCATGCATTCATTTGCATTGCGCTGTTGCTTAGCCTGTTTTCAGTGGCGCAACTGCCTCCTGCTGAATATCGCAGAATGGTGCAATGTAGGACTTGAGCATGCGCAACCCTGTTGAGCATGGAGCAACCCTTTTGAATATCTGGCCCACTGACTCCATTCTCACAGGCATGGATCAGGGACACATCACCTCAGCCATCTTAGTCGACCTGGCCAAAGCTTTTGACACTGTCTCCCACTCCCTTCTCTTGAGTAAGCTATCCATAGCTGGCCTCTCTGAATCCACCACCAGCTGGATCCAGTCCTACCTCATAGGCTGGTCCCAGTCTGTCAGAATTGGTAACTCCACCTCCCCTCCTCTCCATATCAACACAGGTGTTCCCCAAGGATCAGTGCTCAGACCAATTCTATTCTCCATCTTTTTGAACAACCTCCCTACCGCCTGCTCATATTCATGTATCCACATCTATGCAGACGACACTGTGTTGTTCTTATCTGGGTCCTCCCCTTCTGAGGTAGCGTTCAGCCTTCAGCAGGACTTTAACAATTCCGAGCTCTGGTTTATCACAAACCAACTCTCAATGAACATTAAAAAACAGTCTCTATGACTTTTGGCACCAGACAAAGACTGTCTAGACTTGTGTCTACCCCTACCTTCAGTACCCACACTGGTACGAAATTGGATGACGTCCCCTCTTTAAGTACCTTGGACTACGGCTAGACAAACATCTTAACTTTGGGGACCATATTGATGCTAGCCACAAAAAATTACTCCCTAAACTCAATGCTCTGTACAGACACTGCAGCTGTCTGCCACTGCAAGCCAGGAGAGAAATCATCCAAAAGATGATTCTCCCTGTCCTTGATTTTGGTGATATAGTTTACAGTTCTGCCCCTAAAACCTCCCTCTCCAGACTAGACACCCTATTTAACTCCTTCTGTCGCTTTATCCTTAGCGACACCCCCTCTTACTCACCACTGTGATCTTTATTCCTCGCTCTCCTTTCCCTCCGTCAACACCAGACGCCTATCACACAGTGTTAATTTTATTGGGAAGTTCTGGCTCGGTTCGCTACCCCCAAAACCTATCCTCCCTCTTATCAACCACCTCCAGCTACACCCTCCACACATCCATACATAGAACTCTTGCCCTACCCCTCCGGCGTACTTCATCTGGCCATGCTGCATTCTCATACAAGTTCCCTAGTATCTGGAACTCCTTCCCCCTAGATATCTGCTCAGCTAACTCCCATCACTCACTATCACTCCTTCTCTGTAAGCATTCCATTCACTGTTGCAAATGCACCTAATCTTCCCTGCTTACCAAACTGCATCTTTCCCTGCTTACCTCCCCTGCTTCTCCTCTCTTCTCCCCTCCTTTACTTTTAGATTTACCTACATTCTTGGCTTCCATTCAATCCCCCTTCCCCTCCACCACTTATGTCCGCCCCCCCCCATCTTCTCCTCCTCGTAACTCCCCATCTCCATTATTGCCTGGACTTAGCCTCCTCGCTAAGTTCTCCACATCCTGTAGGGGTGTTTGTCTTCAGCATTTCTCTCTCTCCCCCCTCGGCATGCCTCCTCCCTCCCTGCCCCCTCCACCCCCTTGCAGAGTTCACAGCACCATGAAGAAGTGTTTCTCTTGACATGTCTCCCCTCCCCTCCTCCCCCTCCACCATCCTTGCCAGGTTCTAGCCCCTTGCAGGGTTCTCAGCATCCTAAAGGGGTGTTCTCAGCATATCTTCTTACTTTCTTCCCCCTTGAGATGTCCCCCTCCATTACCTCACCCACTATCGCTCCTCCACTGGAAGCATTCCGCTCACTATTGCAACGGCACCTAATCTTCCCAGCCTACCAAACTGCATCTCCCCTGCCTACCTGCCCCCACGTTTCTGGGTCCTTGACTGCTTGCAGGACTCACAGCAGTAGGAAGGGGTGTTGATCTTGGCATGTCTCTCCTCCACCCTCCCCTGGCAGAGTTCCCAACATCCTGTAGGGGTTGTTCTTGGTATGTCTCCCTTCCCCCTCTCCCCCTCCCCAATCTTTACCGGGTTCTCACCCCCTTGCAGGGTTTATAGCATCCTGAAGGGGTGTCGGACTCAGCATGCCTTCATCACTCCCCAACCCCTTCCTTCCTCCAATCCTCTCCCCCTGCTTCTCTGCCCTCTAAAAGACAACCTATGCACTTGCCTACCCCTGCACATAGTCTACCTCTCCTAGCACTTTAAAGCAGCAGTGCAACAAAAATGGGCTAAAATTTGACCCTACCTTTTTAATTCCTAATTGATGCCACATGTCTTCCGGTTTATTCTGGTGGTAACATTTTCAATTTTCATTATAATTTAAGAATTTTGTAAAAGTTTTAAAGGTATTATTTCTCAAGAAAAAAGGTGGCCACCTTATTTTTGCATATAAATAATACTGAGGATCTGAGGGTGGAAAGAATCAAGGCAAAAATGCAGATGTACAGTATGCAGCATAGGAAGCATCCAGAAAACCCAAATCAACAGTTCTGCCAATATTTTTCATAACTGTAGCAGAAATTTAGCTTTGTAGACTAACTTTTTTTGTTGCTCTGCTGCTTTAAGGTGTCCCCCTGCAGCTGGGCTACATCTCACCTTATCTGCTGTTACTATATGTTTAGGCTCATGGTGTTGCTGCCCTGTATGGAATATCTGTACACATTGTATGCCTCAGCAATAGTCAGGGACTGTTATGCTTTTCCTCTGTATCACACTTTATGTATATTTCTATATGATTGCCTATATACTAGCCTGAACAGTTTTATATTGCCTGTATATGTGTTCTGTATATTGCTTGGATATGTTTTTCTTTCGTGTGCTCTCCCCACTTATGTAACCCCTACTCCCAGGGCACTTCTGGAAATGAGCTGTTTACAGCTCATGTTGTCTTTCCTGGAGAAATCTTTTCAAATAAATAAATACATAAATCCCCAGGGGCAGTGCAGTGGTGGAGCGCAAGTGCATGTCAGGTTTGCGTGCTGGGCAACATTGCAATATTCAGTCACAGTATGCAAATGAGTTCATTTGGCAGTCTGTAGGCAAACACCCACATTTACATGTAATTGCCACTAGGTATGCATACATTAGCATGCTTGACTGCACCTGGAGTATTTATAGGAGCACAGTGCATCACCCAGACACCATAGTAGAACTGCAGGTGAATGGAGGTAAGTGTCCTGTGGAATGGCCTAGAAAGGGATGAGTGTGCAGAGGACTGTATGCATGTGTTGGCCACAGCATGGCTCCAAGATTTATGTGGCATATTCAAGGCAGTATCAGTACAAGATGCTGACAACCAAAATCCCAACACCCAAAATCCCAACGGCCACAATCCCAACCCCACAGGACAATTCTCGATAGTATTCCATGGGGTAGATTCCTCATGGTATGGTGACCCCGAGGTTTTTATATATATTTTACGGGGTGGAAGCTGCAGAACCCCTTGGAACACTATCAGGACTTGTGCTCTGGGGTCGGGATTATGGCCAGCAGGATTTTGGTGCCGGCATTTTGGGTGTCGGCATTTTGACAGTCGGCATCCTGTACTATATCTGTTCAAGGTAGGGCTCCTAGATCTACAGTGATTTGTGTACCACACAGGGAAATGTAGCCATGTACAGGACACTTGCTCCCATAGCCGTGCAATGGTTATAAGGAACAACAGTGCCTGGTTGCTTTCATAGGCCATAATGTACACTACAGGAAAACACAAGAATCATGGAGCCACAGGGAACATGCCACAGTGATCCAGGAGCGCTGCCACTATATCCCCAAGGCAGGATCCACAGTCTTCTGGAACTTTCCATTAGATAATATGGGTAACAGTGTACTCAGTTTTTCTTCGTACCCACTGTAACAACATGGACACTTTGTCCATGTATATTCTGCCCTTGCCCTTACTATATGGGATGCCCTGTACTATATGGGATGCCCTGTACAGCTGGGGGCCCTGCTACATAGGTACGGATTTGGTGGGGAACCTATCACATCCTGATATTTGGGTGGAAGACGGGTTCTCTGGAGGTGGTGGTAGGACATTAGTTGACTAGAGGTCAAAGTGGGGATGGATGATAGAGGTGGTGGGCCTGTCAAACATGTGCTGGGGACGTGCTTGGATGAGATTGTGTGACTCTTGCCCAATGTAACATCTGAGCATATGCTATGTGCAGCAGTACCTTGGATATATGGCTGTGGTGGCCAATGACATCGACATCTAGTGGTGGAGGTGCTGCCATGTCTGGGATAGTCCATGGTGCATGCTGTTGTTGGGGTCAGCCTCTCATGGACATGCATACATGGCAGTGGCCCAGGCATCTTTGGGCCCATGCCCTTGTACACCCCTGCTTGTCTTTGCCTATCACAATGGCTGTGAGCACATGGATAGCCCAATGTTGGTCAGCCTAGGGCTGTGGGAGGGCAAGCATTGGCCAGACTCCTACATGGTCATGGGGGGAGGGCTACAGTGCTGTCCCATTCAGTTGTGTGCCACTGTGCGTACTTCTTGATCACCTGTCATGCACTCCCCTGTCCAGCAGTCACCATGGAGGATACTGACAAGATTCAGGTCCACCATTTCACCGTAGAGGAGTTACATGCACTGGCCCAGGCCTGCAAGGTCAGGAAGGAGGTCATGTCCCAGTACAAGAGCATGGATGCCTGGATACAGCAGGCCTGGGATGATATAGCCAAGGAGGTCAACACCATTGGTGACCGAAACAGGCCTATGGAGGCAGTGAGAAAGCACTTTGGTGGCATGAAGAAGCACATGAAGGAGATCATGGCAACAGAGCACATGGAGCTGAATGCCACATGCAGGGGCCCACGGGCATCAGTGGCCACACATACCCTGGATCCAGCAGAGGAGGCCAATAGTATCCACCTACAGCCCTTGGAGATGACAGGAGTGTGGGGTGGTGGCTACAAAAGCCATGTGGGACCTGCCCAGCCATGTGAGTGACTGCCAGTGTGGCTTCCCATAGAACGTGTGTCTGGGTGTCTATTGCTATGGGTGCACATATACATCAGTGCTGGATAACACATGGGGTGTAGGCTACACTGCTGTCTCCTTGTTATCCAGTGCATAGACATCTGTGTGCAGGTCCATGACCATGTTCCATGTGGTGTTGCCTGTGTGCTCTCTGGTTCTGGGATGTATGCTTCTTAGGAAGGGGGTGTGTGCTCACTGCTGCTGGAGAGTGTGTCCAGTGGTGCTGAGTGTGTTTTCCCTGGTGTTGAAGTGTCTATCAGCTGGTGCTGGGTGAGTGTTCATTGGTAGTGAGGTGTGTACTCACTGCTACTGGGTGTATGTACGCATGTGTGAAGGTGTGAGCATACTGGTGCTGGGCTGTGTACACACTGGTGCTGGATTGTGTGCCCCATGGTGATGGCATGTGTGCTCACCAGTGTAAGGGTGTGCCGGTACCAACAGGGTATAGGCCATGCAATGCACACACAGCTTGGGTGATGGCACCATACTCCAGGCATGCATGCTGCCCTGGCCTGCATACCAATCCATTTGGTATGGTACTATATAATCCCCCTATGATCTCCCAACAGCACAGCACATGGCATTGGACACAGATGAGGATGCCCCAGGACCATCATGTTGTCTGCAGCCCCTGCCATCCACCCGTCTGCACCAGCCAGTGGACAACAGCGATGAATATGTGGAAGAGAATGACGATTATGAAACCTACCTTGAGAGCTTGAAACAGGTTGGGCCTGCCCAAGACCAGGAGAAGCTGTCCTCCCTGTAAGCCCTCGTACCAGTGGGGCCCAGTTGCTGTCCCCACATGGCCCAGTAGTCACAGGGATGCAGTCCACCACTGCCCCTGTTGCAGCCACCACTGTGCCACTCCAGGAACCCAGCTGTAGCATGGCCATCGCCCTACCACCCTTAGCCAATACCACAGGCCAGCTTCCCCATGATGCATCCAGCCCTGCCCCCACCCCATCAAATTGGGCTGGCCACAGCTAATCTGCAGTACCCAGCATGGGCTGCCACACCTACCGTGGTGCAGCCCCAGCCCATAGAGTGGCTGTAGGGGCAACCGGACTGACAGACCCTGGTGACAGTGAAATGTGGCTAAAAACCAGCAGCTGTTGCAGTCTGCTGTGGAGGCACAGAATGTTACACAGCAGGAACTGACATGTCTCCACCATATGCTGCACAAGGACATGCAGCGTGCCAAGCAGCATGTGGAGGCATGCCACGCACAGCACATGATTGGCCTACATGTTCTGTGTGCCACAGCACTGGAGGCTGCAGCCATAGTGGCAGGCACTGTGAAGACCAGCCATAGTGCTGTCCTGTCCAGTGAGACTAGCGATATCCTACAATGGACACCATAGCATACACCCACACCACGCAGTGCCAGTCTGAGAATGTCCACTACACCCGGGAATCTCAGGCCATGGAGGACATTGCACGCACTAGGTTGCCACCTGCCCCTCCCTGTGGGTTGTACCTTGTGGGGCCACGGCCAGGGGTAGGTTACACATCCCCACACTCATCCCCATTCTGTGGATGGGGTCCCTTCCCAACCATACAGGAGACTATGCAGTCATGCCATCCATACCAAGGGTGGTGGTAGGGGACAGATGAATGCTGCGCATGGCCACTCCCCATCATCATGGTTCCCCACCCTCCCCAATGTACCCCATGACACCGGCTTCTGCCCCTGTGACATAGCCCAGGCAGTCCTAACCCCAGCATGTATGGCCTGTTGTACAGCCCTGACCCTGCCTTGCTAGTGGGTATCTCTGTTTACATCCCTGTTGCCCCCCCCACATGGCCTGTGTTTGTGTGTACCCCATGCGTGGTGCATCTGTTATGCCATGCACCCTGTCCCCCATGCCTGGATGGTGTGCATCTCTGTTGACACTCCTACTGACTTGGACTTCTGTTTGTGTGTGCCCTATTTGTAAGCCCCCCCCCTTGCCTGGTATTAATGCATTTGTGTATCACTCACTTTGTTACCCCCTGCCTGGCATAATGCACTGTATGCACTGTTATTGTTGTTGTTTGATAATACATTGCTTACCCATGTTACAGTCTCCTGCGTGGTCTGTACTCACCTGCCATGTCCAAAGATGTACCTTATGGTTTGGGTGCTGTATTACTGGGTCCTCCTGGCCATTCTGGGATCATGTCTGTCAAGCTGCTCCGGTATCCCCGGTCCTGTAGCTCCAAATCTGATGCAGTTTGTTCTTCTGTGGCTGGCAAGCATTTCCCATGGTTGAGTGCCATGATGTGTAGTTTACAATGGGTACCTGAATGACCTCCTGACTCCTGCCCATCCTGGGTGCTCACGCCACTCCTCTACTGAGGGCATCCTAGTGGTTCCCAGGGCCTGCCTAAAGTTATCTGGAGAATGCATGTTTAAGGTGGTGTACCCATTGTTGTGGAACTCACTACCAAAAGCTTTGAGGGAGGCCCCATCAATGGAGGCTTTCAAGCAGGGCCTAAAGGCACATCTTTTTAGGAAAGCTTTTTTAGACCTATAATTAGTATACTGCTGCAATATTTTATTTATATTGATTTTAACTTGCTTATTTTATTTGATTTTTTTTTTACCTCTCCGGAGCCTTGGCAGGTAGCTATGGCTCTCCTGATGGAGGGACTCTCTCTCTGGTCCCACTGCTCCCGCACTTGCCAGTCCTCAGTAATTCTCCCATGGATTTCTTCCCAGCAACAGGGCCAGGAGGGAGGTTGCCAGCTTCTCCCCCCCCGGAGACCCGATCTTGAAGCCGGGGGTGGCTCTCAGGAGCAGTGGACCATCACGGAGCCTGCCAGACTCTTTTTCTGCCATTTTCTCCTGTTCACCTCTCCTACCAATGTAAGGACATTGGACCGTGCCTCCTGAACTCCTGAAACATACTGCCCCCAGACACCACCAGAAGGCACTCAACGAGCGGGATGACAAGTCTCCCTCCACCCAAGAGAGGACAGCAGTCCTCCGGATGCTCAATCCTCTCCCCCCCCCCCCGCCGACCCTCAGAGGCCCGGGCTCATTCCCAAACCCAGGTTGCCAGCGTGGCATGAGGTGTAGCGATCAGCGCCTCAACTTCCAGCGCCACCGGGCTGGTACCGTTTATTAGATGTTTTTATGTTGCTTCTTGATATATATGTTTCCTATGCACTTGTGCAATGCCTAGAACCTCCGGGATTGGATGCTTAATTAAATAAAACTTTACTTACTATTTACTCACTTATAACATGCAAGGGGTATGACACAGGTCTTCTGAGGGGTATACTGTAGCGCACCACCGATATGTTCAAGGCACTGGAACTGCATCTTGAGGATTCCAAACACCAGCTCGATGATGAGGCATGTGGTAGTGTAAGCAGCTGAAACTGTTCTCTGTAATGGATGAGGACAGGTGTGAGAAGCCACAGATGCAGGGGATAGGCACTGTCCCTTATGTAGGTAAAGAGCATAAGTAAGTGTCACATAGACAATGACAGCAGAAACAGACAACTGGTCCATCCAGCCTGACCATAAACCTTAACAAACCCAGGATCTATTGGCCATGCAGGGTTCTAACTTACCATGTACCATATAGGGCAGCAGAGGGGGACCTGTGGGGTATACTCATTGAAGAGGTGGCCACTAGGGGTGTTCCCACATTCAGACCTCCAGCACAGGATGGAATTGTGCCATATGAAGGTGTTATGGGTGTTTCTGAGGTACCATGCCAAGACAGTGATGATGCACCCTGTTATATTACACATCACCTGGCAGTTGATTGAGCAGTACCCCTTCCTGTTGAGATAGGCATCCACTCCATCACTGGTGGGTGTCCAGATGGCAACATGGGTGCAGTCAATGGCCCCTAGTATAGCGGTAGATGCACAGCTTGAGGGAACTGCTGCATGGTTGCTGTTCACTCTGCTGGTGTGCTGGGGAATATGATAACCCCCCCCAATGATCCAGCAGAGCATCTAGGAACTGGCCCAACAGGCTCGAGGTGGTGGACTGTGAGATATGGGTGATGCCCTCATTGGTGCCTGGAATATTCTGGTGGCTAGGAAGCACATTGCAGTCATCACTGTCAGCTCTATGGAAAATGCATGGCCACATTGGTCATCTTCTGGAGCTGGACATGCAGCAGCTCACACAGCTGCCTGAGCATGGGTCTGTTGAGCCTGTACTAGCCCATAATCTGGTTATCACTGAGGACATCATATGTGACTCGCAAATGGTATGTCTGTGGCAGCATAGCACCTCTGTGGTCTATGTATGGGCCCAGGGTAGGCATTGGTCCCCCCTCCTCCTCCTGTATGACCTGTTGCAGCAAGTACACTATATGTGCTCGCCAAGCGCCATCTTGCACTGTGGTCTGCTGCATCCCCACCCACCTCTGGGGTTTACTCGTGCTTAAGTTGGCCTTTTTATTGGTGGTAATTGCACAGCACTAAGTGACCTGTGCTAACCCCTTTGTGCAATGCTAACACACTGAATACCGCACTGTGCTGATATGCATGGTCCCACCCCCACCTTTGTACACTGCATACATTATCTCTGTGCAAGGGCGCTAAGGGGTTTAGCATGCACAAAGCTCCCTATGAATGTGGGACTTTGGCACAAAGTGGGCACAAAAACTTTGCACCCGCCCCAGAACTTTGAATATCTGGCCCCAGAAGTTTTACCTTAATGTGACGCCACTGTAAAGGACCTCTGCTCAGTGGCTTTTATCCTGAATAACATTGAACTGAATTGAACTGAAGTTCACCTACAACATTTGTAGATTTGCTGTCTCTCTGACCCGTGCAGCTCATCATTGTGAACTCTATAGCTGCCTGGGTTGACTCAAAGAGTTGCCTGTTTGCCCTAGGCTGTTTTACTGATAAAAGAGATGGGACTGGTACACCTGCCTCTGTTGCATCCATGCTTTTCACTGCTGTCCTATCCCGTGTTCAAATGACAATGCAATGTGTAGTACATAGCTCAGTGCCTGTGTATACTTATGAGCTGAATGGTATATGCTTGATGTTATGACTTGAGCTTTGGAGTTTCTATATATCCCACCCTCTGTATGATACTGGGTAGGTGTAAGATTTAAGGCCCAGTGGAGAGGGTGAGACAAGACTGCCAGAGAAGGAGGAGGAGGAGGAGGCAGGGGAGGATGGAGGGTGTTTTTGAAATGCTTGAAGCTGATCAAGCAGAAGTCTGAAGTTTAAGAAGGGGATGTGGGAGGAGCTATCCCCCCCATTGAACTTCAGGCTAAAAGCCTTCCAGTTCAATGTGTGGTACATAGCTCAGTGCTTGTATATGCTTGATGTTATGACATGAGCTTTGGCATTTTTCTATATCCCACCCTCTGCAGGATGCTTGGTAAGTGTAAGATTTAAGGCCCAAAGGGTGAATTAGCATAGTGATTACCTCCTCTAACTCCAGAGAGTATGACCAGTAGCACGCAGGAGAGGAAAAAGCCCTTTGGGGGAAACCTCTGAGGACCCATAGCTACTGAACTGCCTGTACTTTGGGCATACTAAGAGGAGAATAATCCTAAATGTGGGCTGAGGTCTTAGTTGTGGTTATGTCCAAGAATTAAGTCTGAATCTTGCTGGATGAAGAGTCCAGTTTCCACAATCAACAATGAGCAAGAAGCCAACACTGAAGATGAAGGTTCTGGGTGACAAAAAGAGGTCTAAATTAGACAGATGTCTGGATGAGAGATGGTGGTTAATCTGTGTCCAAGGTACAGTAGCTGTAAGTGAAGCAGATGTAAAGTGTACATATACAGTCAGCATGGCTGGAGACTGCGTGCCAAGGTTGCAAATTTGAAGGGCATAGATCATAGATGAAGAAGTGGTAAGGAGTGTTGCGTGGCCAGGAATGAAGATAAGGTAGGAGTGTAGCCCAGCTGGGAATGATGATGAGGCCCAAGTCTATGCAAATTTGGGAGGCTTGCATGGCTGTTGTACATCCATTCAAACGTTAGGGTCCAATCAAGTACCTTGTCAGAAAGGAGAAAGTGTCCTAGGAGGTCCAAGGAGTTGAGATGTGCTTCCCGGAGATGTCTAGGAGTAAAAACTAGGCTGGAACTGGAACAGAAAGGTGGATTTCAGTAAAAAAAGTGAATGAATTGATGAAGTAAGGCAGGTCCGAACACGGGCTAACTGGAGCATGGGACCTTCATATAAGTTCGTGTATGCAATGTTCGAATGCTCGAGCGACAGAGTAGGTCTCAGGTGGTCAGACTAAGGAGGGAAAGACCCCCACGTGGGTCTGCCTTAGTGAAGATGAAAAATATGTTTGAGCAATGAGAAATGCCCCCCTTGTGGGGCATGATAGATTCAGGATGATGAGACCTGCACGTGGGTTCACCATCGCTACAGTATGGTATGATCCGGAGTAAGGAGGCGGAACCCCCATCTGAGACTGCCTGTTGATGATGGAGAAATACATTAAAGTAATAAGTAATGCTGTGTGGACATGACTGTATTAGGATGGCAGTACCCTCCCACAGGTCCACCATTGCTCTACTATGATATGATCCAAGGTAAGAATGGTGAGACCATTGTTGGGATGATGGGACCCCACATGGTCCTCCATCACTGTAGTCCTGAATAGTCCAAGGTAAGGAGGATGAGACTCTCAAGTGAGCCTGCCTGTAATGACATGGAAATATGAGTAAGGCTCCTTCGTGGGGCATGCGGATTTGGGATGGTGGACCCATGTGGTCTGCCATCACCATAGTGAGGAATAGTCCAAGGTAAGAAGGGTAAGACCCCCACATGAGTCTGCCAGTAGTTAATTGGAATGCATTAGAACTATGATGTAGGGCCCATTCATGGGGTGTGTATGTTTTGGATGGCAGGACCCACATGGTCTGCCATTGCCATAGTATTGCACTATGTAAGGTAAGGATGAAGGGACCACCATTGTCCGTCATCCCAGTATTAGCGTATAGTTTTAAGTAAGGAGGACGAGACCCAAGTGAGTCCACCTGCAGTAAATGGAAATGAGATTGAGCAATGAGTCGATGCCCCCTTGTTGACATAGTTGGTTGGGATGGCGGGACTCCATGTGGTTCACCATTGCTGAGTCGAAGGATGGTCTGAGGGAAGGACGGTGAGATCCCCATGTGGATCTGCCTGTAGTGAGTAGGAAATACATCTGAGCTATAAGTAGGGCCCCCTCTTGGGGCGTGTATATTTGGGATGGAGGGACCTCACATTGTCCGCCATCGCTGTAATATTGTACTGTCTAAGGTAAGGATGGTGGGACCCCCCCCCATGTGGGTCCGTCATGGCTGTAGAAATGAATAGTCCAAAGGAAGGGACTGTTGGTGCTTTTAGGCCCCCTTTTTAGGCTCCTGTTTAAACTCCAGATTTCAATGATGCCAGCTACTAGGTAAAGGACGTGAGGTCAAAATGAGTATTCTACATGTTTGAGAAAGCACAGCATTACCGTGTTATCGAGCTGGTTGCTGTCCCTATCTTGGTTGGCCCTTTGAAAGGCTGTCTTGAGATTCCACTGATAAAGTCGATGAGTAGTACTAAGATTCATGCCTTCATCCACAGATGTGTTCTGTAGCTCCCCTTCCCCCTTTGGCATTCCCCCCACAAGATGAAGTCAGTTGTAATACAATGAATTGACCCTGGACTGGTGGACGGAGAGTAAGGCCCCCTTGTGGGGCATGAGTGTTTGAGGTGGCAGGACCCTACGTGGTCCATCATCGCCCCAGTATTGGATGGGGACTGTGAACAATGTAGGCAGCGTTAGATCAGAAACTTGTCCTGGTACAGACAGTGGTGACTAGCAAACAGGCAGGCAGAGAAGCACATTGCTAGGCCAGCAGGGTATGCTCAGATACAGTACAACTTGCTTTGTAGATCACAAGCTGGTGGGGCCATGCAGACCAGTACAGCTCCCAGCAATGGCTGGCAGCTATCAGTTCAACAGTAATAAGCCAAAAGGATTCCATGTATGGTATACATTTATTTATTTATTTAAGGGTCTTACCAGGCAGGCACACTGAGCAGGGTACCACTCAATTCCAGATGCACCCTGGCGGTGGGAGGGGGGACTGGGAAGAAAATACAGTAGAAATACAAATAGACATACAATTGAATATACAGTTAGGCAACAGCAGAAAATACAATGGAGTAAATGTACAGTATGTACAGCTTAGATGTGCTCTAAAGAAAAAAGGCAATAATGCACATATATCTATGAACGCAGTGGTACAGTTGTGCTGGACCACTAGCTACCAGCTGAAGGGGCCTATAATGCATAGCAGTATCTGCAGTGCTAGGTTGTGGAACAGAGTACACTGTGGTACAGCATAGGTAGGGGTCTGTGAAAATATGAGTGTGGAGCAGTGCAGCTCAGAAAACTGGCCAGAAGTTGGTGACGGGCACGATTCTAGGCCCTCAGCCGTGCAAGTTGCAAGAGCATGTAGTGGCGAAGTGTGTCTTGAGGAGAGAGTTGAGTGTTTGTGTGCTGGTGGTATGCCTAATGTCTACCGCCAAAAAGTCCCATAATTTTGGCATGTGGTATTTAAAGGCAGCCTGGCCAGTAGCAATGGACATGTGAAGGACAAGGAGAATCCATGAATCCATGTTCCTGAGCAAATAAGCAGGTGGGGGAAGAGCTGTTAGGGTGGCCGCAAGGTAAGAGGGGAGGGACTGTGCCCAGAATTTAGTTGTGGTCTTGGCACAGTGGATCATTCTCTGATCCTGGAGAGAAGGGAGGTCTAAGGACTGATATAGGTCACAGTGATGGGTTGTGTGGGGGGGCAGGCCAGGGCGAAACAACAGAATGAGTAGAAGGGAGGATCAAGTCTGGTGAGGGAGGACTTGGGAGCTGCACTATAGACTACATCCCCGTAGTCCAGTATAGGGAGAATCATTTTTTGTACGATTGCCATGCATGTTGGCAGCGGGATGCAACTTCTGTTGCGGTATAAAGCACCCAGCATGGGGTACAGTTTCTTGTGGATCGCATAAATATGTGCAGAAAAGTCAAGGTGCTGATCTAGCCAGACCCCAAGGTAACAGAATGATGTACATGCCTCCAGGGGGGAGCTATCAAGGGTGTGGAAGATAGGGGTGGCGTGAAGTCGGGAGAGTTTTGCCCTAATGCTGAATGTGAGGGTGACAGTTTTCTTAGGATTAAGAAAGAGCTGATTAGAATGAAACTAGAGTTGGACATTGATGAAGTCCTGCTGGAGCCTGGTTGATACTTCAGAGGAGGATGGCCCTGAGGCATACAGTACTGTATCATCTGCATACATGTGAATGGAAGTATGTGGGCAGGCTGAAGGCAGATCATTTAGGAAGAGGAAAACAACATTGGGCCAAGGACTGTGCCTTGGGGACCCCTGTAGTGCCAGGGAGGGAGGGAGGTGGAAGTGGAAAAGCCAGTTCGGACAGATTGGGACCTGCCTGCCAGGTATGAATGGAACCAACTGGTAGCAGAATCTGACAGCCTGGCGAGGGAGAGCTTGAACAGTAGCAGGGCATGAGAGACCGTGTCGAAGGCCTTTGCAAGGTCGATGAAAATAGCCGAGGTGATGCCCCATTATCCATTCCCGTGAGGATGGAGTCGATGAGTCTTAGTAGAGAGGTGATGGTGGAGTGCGACTTCTTAAAACCAGCTTGGTATGGAGTGAAGAAGGAGGTGGAGTCGAGAAAGGAGGAGATTTGAGAGAGCATGAGGCATTCCCAGATTTTGGCTAGGATGGGGAGAAGCGAGATAGGGCAGTAGTTGCCTGGGGAGAAGGGATCATCACCTTTATGGAGGGGGATGACTGTGGCATGTTTACATTTAGAAGAGATTGATCTATGCGTGAAGGAGCAGTTAAAGAGAGTGGCCAGTGGGCTGGCAATGGCTGGGGCAGATAGGTGGAGCAGTTTGGAGTCAAGTCCCGAGGGGCATTTACCTTTGGAGAGATTGAGTGACCCAGGGACTTTTAATACCTCTGTAGGGGTAACTAGGTGAAAGGAGAAGTGGGAGGACAGAGGAGTGGGTGGGATAGATAGGGGTGGCTGTATGGGGTGGGGCAGAATAGAAGACAAGAGAGAGGATGCACAGTTTGTGAAAAAAGAGTTAAGCTCAGTGGCCACAGTGTTTGTAGCACTGACAATGTTACCTGCTGCATTGAGGGCAGGTGTGGGGGGTTGGGCCGGAGGAGAGAAAAGAGATTTAATGGACTTCTAAAACTTTGCTGGATGATTAAAGTTAGAGAGGAAGGAGGCCTTGAAGTAATTAGTTTTGGCCTGCCGGATAAGCCTCCTGCAGGCATTCCGCAGTGAACGGTAGTGCTGAAGTGCCACTTGAGGACCTGCTACCTTATAGGTTGTCCAGGCTTGGTCTCTGACTTGAAATTGATCTATGAGATCAGCGGTCAGCCAGGACAAGTGGGCACCCCTTACCCTGGACCTTCTGAGTGGTGCATAGTAGTCTCAGATAGGAAGGAATCTGGACATGAAGAATTAAGGGGCAGCATCAATGGAGGGTGCCTGTGGGATGTAGGTCCAATCAACATTATTCAAGTCACATAGGAGCGCTGTCAGGTCCAGGGATTTATAGGACCTAGTGAGTAGAGTAAGGGGAAGGGGGTGGTGGAGCCTTAGGTCTGAATATTTTCCATACCACGTATATCATGTGGTGATCATTGTGAGAGTCCAGTAGGAGGCCTGCATCAAGTATATGATGGGGGTGTGAGGTTAGGGCCCAGTCCAATAGGGTATGGTTCTTGGATTTGTGGTTGTGGTGAGCTGGTTCTGTGATATGTTGGGACAGGTTTAGCACATTCACCTGGCTTCATAATTTGGAGCTAGCACTGGAGAGCCAGTTCAGGTTGAAATCACCAAGGATATGTAGCTCACCACCAACCTCAAGGGATTTTAGGGTGCCTAAGTGGTCCAGGATGATGGGCAATGGTGTACCCGGGGAGCAGTAGGACCCTGCTACATATAAGGGAATTGAGTGAGGGAGTGAAATTTTGATTAACAGTGAGTCTATAAACTATGTGGGCAAGGAGAACATGATTGGGGTAAACTGGAGCTTGGACTCTGAAGGTCCTGCTGAATGAGGGGGTAGCCAGGGATAGAGAACTCTGTGTCAGTGGCTCAGTAGGTAGCACACTTGCCTCTGAGGCCGAGAGATCAGAGGGCTGTGGGTTCAGTTCCCACATCTGGCACTTGCGTTAATATCCCAGTACTGACACTGTAGTACAGCATGAGAGGGGTGCTGCACTTCTGAGGTGCTGTCTTTTGGATGAGACGTTAAACCGAGGTCCCATCTGCCTGGATTGGTAGTAGTTCAGGTGGATGTTAAAGATCCCGTGGCACTTATCGAAAAGAGTAGGGGATTTTTTTTATTGAAAACTGAACAAAATCATAACAAAGTATATGCAGATCAATTGTACATCATACATAGCCATAAAAATGAAGGGAAAAAGACAAAATAAACATATAAAACTTAAATACGTATTAATTCATACATTAGTCCTGAAATAACCCACCTCTCCCCTTCCCCACTAGAAGAGTAGGGGAATTTTTATATTATAACTTAAAAGGAATATAGAAAACAAAACAATGTTACATCACACAAAAACTGAAAATTTATACAAAATTGCATTTCTTCACATAAAATTAAAAAATTAATAAAACTAAACTCAGAAAACCAAAATAAAATTTCCTTATAGAAAATTATAACTGAAAAAGAGGGGAAAACACTAAACCTCAAAAACAGCAGCTTTTAGTTTACCCTGTGTCTAACCAATTTAAATGTTTCCAATACATTTGAAACCGAACTTCTGGAACTTGGAGTTTTTCAAAATGTTTGATCTTTACAATTGTATTTTGTACTTTCCAAAATAACTGTATTGGGGTCAAATACTGCTGTTGCAAGGACCACGCACAGCATGCTTGCCAAATATGATACTTAATACAGGACAGAATTACATGAATCGTATCAGGAAAGTATTTACTCCAAGAGTGAGGCAAAATTCCAAAAAACAACACTTCTTCCATTAATTGTTGCAAAGGTATTGCTGTCCACTGGTTTATAACATATGACCAAAATTCAACCACATATGGGCAATCAAAAAACAAATGCTGAACAGTCTCAATTGGAGCATGACATAAGTGTCTTCTTGGGCAACCTCTATCTAAAACACCTTTATGCTTTAGATTCCCCTTAACATTCAACTTCAGGTGTACAGTAAGCCAAACTACATCCCACATGTAGGCAGGGATCCGTTTAGATGTCAACATACTGTACTACTAATTTGTGAAAGTTTAGGTAATGAATATTCTGCAAAAGCTGGGGGAATCAAAAATGTCTCCATAATATTCACATACAATGTTTTCCTCTGATATGTTTCTAGGTGAATTCTTAAAACTCCCCAGACTTTTAATTTTGAAAAACAAGATTTAAAACACTCAGGGAGTCCTGTCAGAGATTTTTGTTTGGGAATGCATTTAGAAGATTCCCACCCCAATATCCAGGATGAGACGGCTTCCCACACCCAGCCTTCCCAGATTTTTCCAACTTTGTGTAACAAAGGACAAACATTTGTTAGTGACAAACAGAGAAAAAAAGAACACAATGGGATTTATCATTCTAATCCCTCCCAACTTAAAATCCTGATATAATATTCCTCTTTTAATAGGGTTTAATCTACTTCCCCAAATTGCAGAGACGAATAATCCATAAATAACTGTATCTAAAGATGCTGGAAGGGGGAAAGATTGCCCCCAAAAACAAAAACATACTTAATAAAGAGGTCTTGACCATATAGACCCTCTTTTTCTTTGACATCCTCCATTTATTCCAGTTTAAAACTTTAGACTGAGCAACTAGTAAATAAAGATCCCAATTATATCTAGCTGGATCTTCCATGCCCCAAAAGATTCCTAAAATGTTACCGGGACCTATACATACCGGAATATTCGGAAAATCCATGACCACCAATGGATCTACATTAAGAGAAAAATACTTACTTTTTGATAGATTTATTTGAGATCCTGAGCCCTCCGCATATGCCATCAGCAAGGCCATAGTAGCATGGCATGATGGGAGAGCTGCCAGAGTAATACAAAAATCATCAGCATAAGCAATCGTTTTAATTTCCGCACATGTACTGTTTATTGATAAACCCCTAATACTATCAGTAACATTAATTTGAGCAAGAAGGGGTTCTAAAGATAAAATATATAACAGGGGGCTTAAAGGGCATCCTTGTCTAACGCCTCTAGTAACTAATACTGGATTTCCCACCCCAAACTAAGAATGAAGACCATAAGCTCACCTGAAAAGCCTCTTGAAAATATTTCTCATAATAAAATAAGACCATCCTGTATTGATCTATCTGGTACTGAACAAAACTGGGTTGGATGGATTACATCCTCTAAACAAAGGGATAAACGATTACTAAGAATTTTTGAAAGTAATTTATAGTCACTATTCAGGAGGGTAATCGGTCTCCAGTTATTTAAACAATCCCTGTCACCTTGATTATATAGTAATATCACCAAACCTATATACATACTTGAAGGTAATATTTAAGTATGCAAACTACTTGAAAAAAGACTGGTTAGTTCATCTGTCAGCCAAGGTACCACAAGTTTATATAATTCATTTGGGAGACCGTCTGAACCTGGTGTCTTTCCTACGGGAGAATGGACAATTACATCTCTTACTTCCTGTACTGAGATGGGTTGTATTAAGATTGAGATTAAATATTCAGGGACCATTTTAAAGGGACATGAGGACAACCACTCCTGTATACAGGAATCTGTAAGCCGTATGTCTTCAGTAAACAATGATTTAAGCTGCCTTTCTACTGCCTCCAAAATATCATTTTTTTTCATGAATCACTTCTCCTGTGGGTCTTTTTAATGTTTTTATATCTTTTCTTTGTCTGGAAGCATTACAAAAATCAAGTGGATTTGTATGTGCTCTAGTGCCACTGATTCCGAACCTTTGTTCCTGCCTTAAAGAAGACATAGGATTATACTGAAGTTTTGTCAGTTTTTCTTTTAGATTTCAAAACTCTTGATCATCGTATGCGAGGACCTTTCATTATATGTTCCTGAAATATGAGTAAAGATCGTCTGGTTGTGGATTATTCCTGTGTTTTATACCTACCCAATAATCCTCCTATTGTTTGAAGAAAATTTTGAAATTCTCGTTTTGTGTCTTCCCACCACATTTGCTTACTCTCATATAAAAAGAAATACTGATTTTCTAGTCAGGATAGTGGCTTGGAAACCTTCCTTAACCTCTGGGATATCTAACAAAGAAAAATTTAATTTCCAGTATCCTGACCCCCTAGAGGTTTTGTGGCAATTCGAAAGAGTAACACTGAGAAGTACGTGATCTGACGTGGCTACTAACAAATTTTTTGGTTCCCTGGTCTGTAAAGAAGAAGAAACAAACCAGTAATCAATATTGGAAGATTTTTTCCTTGAAAAAAAGTATGCGGGACTATGTTTTGGAGTGAATATACATCATTTAAACCAGACTGAATAAGTAAAGAATTTAAAAAATGAGTATCACAATATACCTTTGAAGTGGAAAAATGTCTATCCTGAGTTGTGCGGTTGATATTAAAATCACCCCCAAACAAAACATTCCTACTAGTAAAAAGGAAAGGACGTATTTCTTTCAATAAAGAAATTCTACCAGTTTTGGTTTGTGGACCATATATGTTAATCAACCTAAAATCTATTGAAGTTAAAGTAACATCTAATGAAAGAGCACGACCAGGAAAAATATTTATCATGTGTGTCTCTTTTACATGGGGGGGTAGTAAAGCAAATCTCTAGACCAGAACAAAGGTATTTTCTCCCTGACCAATAACTAGGACCCCATATCCATGCTTCAGAAGCTGTAGCAAAATTTTGTAAGGAATACAATATGGTATCCTGAAAAAATATTATTTCGTACTTAAGGGTAGAAAATAAATCAAAAGTGGCTAACATTCGTACCTCAGAGCGGACACTATTTGTATCAAGGCTGGTTATTGTTAAATCATAGCTAGCGCAATCATTTAATTGAAACATTTAATCAGGTGATAGCCGTAGATAATCTTGTGCTTTTCCTGGTCCCTTGTCTAGGTTTGAAACCACATTTCTTCTTCACTTTACTAGGTACATTTATACCAATGTCAGGATCTGAAACAATCTCCATTTAGGAAGAAGCCACGGAGGCTGAATCAGAATCCAGATCTGCCCCATCATTATCAACAGATAACATCGAGTATCTATTTTCAATTACAGGCATACCCATTACTGTTTGTGAAGAATGTTGTAAAGGAGACTGAGAAACAGGGACCTCCATTTGGAGTGAAACTGGGGAACTGAGATCACCAAAGGTGAAGGAGGAGGGGGCATAACCTCTTTGGTATGCTGGCCCGTTTGGGGTGTGGAAGACTCGGGTGCAGGCACCGCCATGTTTTCTTCTGCCAAAGCCTGAATTTTTTTTCCCATCCTAGAGCCTTCAGAGGGAGTAACCATGGTATGGTCAGTTAAAGAATGGTGTATTGTATGCCCCTGTTGTCTCCTCTGTGGTTGAGGTTCAGATAGAAAAGAAGGTATGGGTTTGGTAGCTCTATGTAAAAAAAAATCCTGTATACCATAATCTGCCTCTCCAGTATTGTGTGGAGCCCATGGACACTCCATAAAGTTGTGACCACCTTCATCACAAAGGTTACACTTTGGAGTGTTTATACAGTGAACGCTGATATGGCCTGTATCTCCACATTATGTGCATTGTTGGATAGTACAAGTAGAACTGAGATGTCTGGGAGAACCACATTTAAAACATCGTTTTGACTGTCCTGGGTAAAAAATAAATCCCTTATCCCTACCTACGTAAAAACAATTTGGTAGATGCTCTAAACCCTCTGCAGTTTGATTTAACTTAATTTTAATTTTCTACCCCCCATTCCAGAAACCCTCTGCATCCAAAATAGGATCAGGGGTACCCTGTATCTCACAATGTTTTTCCAACCAGTAAAGAATGTCTGAGATATTAACCCCCTTATTTCTAAATAAAACAGTAATGACTCTATAAGGTTATTTTGTTAAAGGGATTACTTGAAAAGATGTCCATAAAGGATTGGTTTTAACAGACATGTGTTTTATCCGAAAACGTTCTAAAAGTTCAGGAGTTCTAAAGCTGATATCAAAAGAAAGTTCTCCCGGGGCATGAATCAAAGCATAGACTTCTGATGGCGTGAAGCCTAAAGATTGTTTTAATACGCCCCACAAAGTATCTATCTGGGGCAGGATCCATGCCCCCCAAATACCTGAGTCGTATTGCGTTTCTTCTTTTAGCCAGTTCAACTGATTTTCTGAATAAGTCTGCATAGGAAGGGTGTTGAGTATTATCTACTTTCTGGGCCTGATTTTGTTCTGTGAGTCGAATGGCACAGGCCCAATATTTAAAATACTTTCCGGTATTTTATTTTGATCAGAAAACCCTGATAAATCACTAGATATATTTGAAGGAAGGGGAGTATCTGAGTTCAAAACTTTGTTACCTTTGGCCGTGTTTTTATCCTTCTCTGGAGTAGGCCGCTTCTGAGGCTCCGATGTAAAGTTCACTGCTTCCAATGATAATGCTGCTGAAGAAGCTGTGGTATGGTCTAGAAGCAAAAGGTCCTCTGAGACAGATTTTGTTGGCAGAACTGGTTCGGCGCTCCATTCTCCATTTACCGTTTGATGCCATCCGGTGTCTCTCAAAGCTTGATCTGGTGACCATCCTGGATCTCCCGGAACCTCGTACACTTCCTTATCAGACCGATTACTGTCTTCTGGTGAGATTGAACCAGCCACAAACATTTCAGTTAAAGCAGAGGAAGAAAAGGCATTTTCTGGACTCTGTTTCCTTTTTTTCTCTATGTCCATGGTTAGTTGTTTTTGACTTAGTTCCGCCTCTAAAAGAAGCAGTTGTTGTTGCATATAAGTGCGTTTTTCCTCCAATGTTTGAGTTTGATGCAATTGGGAAGCCTCTAAGTTTATACTTGCTTCATTTATAAGCAGTGCAGCAGATAACCAAATTTTGTCCACCCTGGTTTCCTCCAGAGTGTCCATCGTGGGGGAGGTATCTCGCCGAGTTGTTCCTACGGTTAAAACCACATCCTTCCCAGCAACACTTCCATCTCCTTCAGCCGCCAGCTCCAAAGTGAGCTCAGCTGCAGACAGACGGACAGCGCCACCCATCTACATAGTAGGGGAATTTCCCCGGTGTCCTGGCTAAATTTCCCTCATTCACTAAAAATACCCAACAGCTTAATCTGGTTCAAGGTCAGTTGGCATTCATCTGTATCTCCTTCCCCCAGGTCATGCCTGAAAATAGGCAGAATTTGTCTAGTGCACTTACCCGGTCAACTAAAACTAATTAAATAAATAAAAAAAACTCTGCTTCCAGATTGTGGGGGCTTCAGCCAGGTTTCAGCAATGATTAGGATATCAGGGCACAGTGATAGGATGCTTGGTTGGAGTGCCGTGAGTTTGTTCAAGAGGCTGCAAATATTTAGGTGTGCAATTTTGAAACCCCTTGGTAAATGGAGAGCAGGGGTATAGAGGTGTTCAGTATGGAGGGAGTTTGGACCAGGGTTACACTCAACAACCCTGGCTAGGAGGAGCAGTAGGGTCAATAGTTGTTTTGCTAGAAGCATGGTCCATTGTAACTTCCGGCGGGCAAGGGGTTGCTGATGTGTGCTCGAGGTACGTGAGGAGCTGAGTGGCGGGGGCATTTAAGGTTGTCAACCCTGCATGGAAGGGGGGGAAGGATGGCAGCTCCAAATTCCCAGTTATGCCTGTGATAAAGAAGGGGCTGCTCAAAGGAGGAGAAGGTTGTGTGGTAGTGCAGCATGGCAATCACATTGTTGATTCTTAGGGAGCTAGATAGCAGTTGCTGTTCAGGGTAGTAGGAGGGTGGGAGGGATGATGTAGTTGTAAGCAGGCAGGCTATGGCTAGAGAGAGAAGCAACATGTTAAGCTGTGTTTAGGCAGCAGCAGCAGCTGCTAGGGTGGCCACTAGTGTTGGAAGAAAATAACCTGCAAAGGGAAAAGTGGGCTGATTGGTTCTGGGAGTCACAAGGGACAGCCTATTTAAGTGACAGCTCACCAAGGGTGGTGGTGGTGGGGGTGGTGGGGCAGCTGGCAAGGAGCACTGGTGGGGACACACACTCACACAGCAGGTGACAAGCTGGTGCTCTGCCTTAGGCTTCAGCTCAGTACCTGGGGAGATTAGGCATTCTGCGGGGCTCAGGGGAGGGCAGGAGATCCTGTTGCCCTCATGACCACCTGTGGCGCTGGGGAGATTCGGCATTCTGCAGGGCATGGGGGAGGGCCAGAGATCCTGTTGCCCTCATGACCACCTGCTGAGCTGGGAAGAATGGCATTCTGTGGGGCTCGAGGGAGGGCAGGAGATCCTGTTGCCCTCATGATCACCTGTGGAGCTGGGGAGATTCAGCATTCTGCAGGGCTCAGGAGAGGGCAGGAGATCCTGTTGCCCTTGCGACCACCTGTGGAGCTGGGAAGATTCGGTGTTCAGCGGGGCTTGGGGGAGGGCAGAAGATTCTGTTGCTCTCACAACCACCTGTGGGAAAATATAAAAGAAACTGCACTTTATTGGAACATGATAACAAATGAACTAGTGGAAGCAAATAGAAAGCCAAAAATGTTGTTTCTCAGTGCATTGAAAATGAAGCGAGCTAGACGACAGCTACAGTAACTGGTACCTCATTGCATTAAGCCTGTACAGGTCATCATCAGGGAGTGGAGTAGCACCACAAAACTTGTATATATTCCCATCTGCTCCCCATAATAGCATCTATTTTAAAGCAGCAGCCCATATTTAGATTGCTTTTACATGTTTGCTGCAATTCAGTTAAAAACCATTGCAATGTGTATAAAACACCATATAAGAATCCCAGCTTCTGGAATGAAGGTTCATCCATGACCTATAGTACAATAGTAATGCAGGAGTCGGAACCCCCAGCCCCCAATGGTGACTGATGGGCTGAGGACAGAAGTTCAAAGCAGCACACTGTCCACACTGCCAGCAGGTGCTTTGGGTGCAGAGAAAAAGTCGAGGACAATCCAGGGTACCCCACCCCACTGAGCAGCAGGTAGAGGAGGTAGGGAAGCATGGTATGGTGGTCTGGTGCCGGCCACAACCCAAAGAGGTGCTGACGGTCCAAAGCACTCCCCAGCCCAGTTAGCAATCCAAGAGCAGGTCAGGGGAGCAAACAGTTAAGCGGCTTACCGGCCACGAGAAAAAGTGACTCAAGGAGGTGCTGCAGAAATCCGTAGGCAGAGACTGGGAGTAGCAGGTGACAGCAGATCTGGAAACCAAGTGGGACGGGTGGACCACAGATGAATGTGCCAGTGGAAAACAGAGTGGTGGCTGGCGAGGCAGAGGCACTGTAACCCAAAGAGAAGAGGGAAAAAAATGATAGCCAAAGGAGGTACAAGGGAGTACCGGTACAGACACACAGAGGGGGAAGGAGGAGGCTGAGAAGAAAGCCCGAGGGGGGCAGATGGGCACGACAGAGAGGGATGCGAAACAATAGAGGAAAAGAGGTGGGGGGGCAGAGGAAGAAACAAAACCAAAGGCACAAAGGCACAGGAGGGGGAGAGCGAATGACAAAAGGGGAGGGTGACAAAGGAGAGCACAGGAGAAAGAACAGAGGGGGAATGGGAGGAAAGAAGCCACACCAGTCACTCAGCTCAGCAGTCACCGGCAGTTTTCAAAACACTCGAAGCTGAGCGAGCAGAAGCCTGAAGTTTAGGAAGGAGATGTGGGAGGAGCTATTCCCTCCTCCCCCCATTGAACTTTAGACTAAAAACCTTCCAAATCCCTTTTTGTTGTCCCCAACACTTCCACTCTTATGGGGGACCAGACCTTTTGTGTTGCTGCACCCAAACTTTAGAACTTCTTTCCACTCTCAGTCTGTTTGTTGCTCCTCCTCCCACACTCAGTTCAGAACGTGCCTATGGGCCCACATTAACGCCAACTCTAATTGTGCCTGCATGCAATTCTTTGCATGTAGTCCTTACACCTACCTGCCTTAGGCTGATACTTACCTTTCAGCAATGCCTCAGCTAGTGCAGCTGGTATATACTCAACCCATGGTTAACTGTATTTGATAATGTATTACTCTGTAATTTTTGTATCTTATGCCATTTCAGAAATTCCTGTTCCTTGCTCCATGTACTGTTATATCACCCTTATTGTACTGTACTGTATTGTATTGTACTGCTTACCTTGTAGCCTCCTGACACTGTATTGTATTGCTTGTTTTACAACCTCCTGGGTTGTACCTGAAAATAGGTGCAATTTGTGTCCACTGTACTTATCTGGTCAATAAAAGCTAATAATAATAATGGAGGGAGTACAGTGGAGCTTGCCAGGATGTAGTGCAATGTCAGAGGTCACTGTATGCAAAAGAGATAAACTACCATTGAAACTTGACTTTTTTTGCAGAAACTCTGCAGCAGAATACTGCCACATTGCGTTGCATCTTGGCAGGCTCCACTGAAAGTGCCACATGATGGAATTGGGAGGTGACTGGGACAAGCAATCAGTCAATGAAATTATTCAAATAATCAAGAAGTTAATATTGCTGAGCCAACGCTCATTTACAGATATGCCCTGATCGGAACCAGTACAGTGTTTGTATGAACCTGTGCATATGTACATGAGTAATATTAAAAATTATAAACAAGAAAACAAGTTCAAAGTTTAAATTTGAAAACAGGTGCCTCCTGCACATAAATATTTTACACAGTAATGCACTAAGAACTAAGGTAATAAGGAGTCTATGCAGTATGCACAAGATATTGATAAATTCTTTTAGTGTCCATGAAAGGATCAACTGTGATGGCACACAGCTTGAGCAAGGCTTCATGACAACTGGCAACACATTCCAACACTTGGTGCCAGTGAAGGCAAAGCTATGCCTTCCTTCATTTTTTCCACAGTAGCTGGATAATCAAATTCCATAGCAGCAGAAGAGCACTGGTCCTGCCTGCTGCCCCTGACCTTGAGCAGATCTGGTGAACCTGCTGGGTATACGCCTACATAATAACTCGACTAGCTGTATATGCTTGCATACACTCAAAGGGCCCAGCCCAGCTCCTTTCAAAAGGAAAAATAGTGGGTATCACAAGCGGCTGACTGAACGAAATGCCCTAGTCTGTGATATGCTGTATCAAGCCCAGTGAGGAACACTTTGGTGGGAGTGCTGGAGGTTGAGAGCAGGCAAAAGTCTATCTAAATTTCCATTTCTCTAGCTCTACCTCACTATATGTCTGTCTATCTGTCCATTTAATCTTTCCATCTATAAAATGGTGAGAAAAATCCTACTCTACCACTGGTGCAAGCACATCACATGACTATGCATTTTTCACAGTGACTACATGCCTGTACTTTTATATTGTATTTTCTTACTGGAAATATTGTCGATATTTTTCGTTTGAGTGCCAATTGTTCTGATAACATCACGAGTGGTGAAGCCATGAGTGATGTTATCAGGTCAACTAGCATGAGAACAAAAAATATCAACAATATTTTCAGTAGCGGGGTTGCGTATTCCATTTATGCCATACCTCCAAAAAAGTGAAAAAAAGAAGTAAATTCTTGCCATTTTTTGCCGATTATAAAAAATCTAAAAGAAACCTATAAATGAAACACCACTAATTTTGTAGGTATTTGTGTCCTGATCAACTTTTTTCTTAAAGTATCATGCTATTATTTTTCATTTTAAAGTTATATGCATTTGTTTGTTGCAAAAAGTGAAAAGAAAATTGCATTTTATGCAGTTTTTTTGCTAATTATAAAAAACTAAAAGGTATCTATAATTGAAACACCACTCATTTTGTAGATATGGTTATGCTGAACAACTTTCATGCTCGTGGTACCATGTTATTATTTTTCATTTTAAAGTTATTCGCATTTGCTTGTCGAAAAAGCAAACAAAATTGCATTTTCTGCTGTTGTTTTGCTTATTATACAAAAAATAAAAGTTAATTATAAATTAAACACCACTCATTATGTAGATATTTTTGTGCTGAACAACATTCGTGCTCGCCGTACCATGCTATCATTTTTCGTTTTAAAGTTATTCACATTTGTTTGTCGAAAAAGGTGAAAAAAATGCATTTTTTGCTGTTTTTCGGCTAATTATATAAAAAAATAAACATTAGCCATAGATGAAATGCCACTCATTTTGTAGATATTTTTGTGCTGAACAACTTACATGCTCATAGTACCATGGTATCATTTTTTGTTTTTTAAGTTATTCGCATTTGAATAGGGTTACTACTGCTACTGCGGCTGAATATGCAAATGAGTTCCAAATGAGCCAATCTCTACCTACTGTGTGGATAAATTTACCTACAGTGAGGATAAATGTGATATGCTCACTGTAGGTCTGACCACTCTGAGAATATTGGCAATATTTGCCTTTTTTTATCCTCACAGGTATGGCATAAATATATATATATATATATATATATATATACATATACAGTTCCAGGAGGTTGGAGGCACTTTGTCTTGTCCTCACAACACCCAAGGTGTGCATACTGTATATCAGAGCTTGGCCTTATTAATAGATAGATAGGTTTCATAGGTTTCACAGGTTTAACATATCTGTTAGACTTTTGTCCCTGATGCTCGCTTTAATTTAAAAAAGAAGCCTGCTGGTCCTAAAATATTTGTCTCAGTTTGATTTGAAGCTATTTATGGATGAATTACCCACTACTTCCACAGGCAGAGCACAGACAGACAGATATAAAGATAGATAGATAGATAGATAGATAGATAGACAGACATACAGATAGATAAATAGACAGACAGACAGACAGATAGGATATGTCATGACTGCAATGAAAATATCAGATTTATTTTCATGACTGTTTTTAGAACCTGATGAACTCATGCGTAGTATAGCCACAAGTGAGATCACTGGGTTCTCAAACCACAAAGACAGCCTATGCACATATGGCAAACATGTTTAAGGGAAGCTCAGTCTGCAGAGACTCCGAAACGCAAGTTAATTGCCAGCCTAGCCTTTCTGCCAAACATCAGGTAATACTGGGAGAATTCAGAAGCATCACTTATAGTGCAATTATAAGCATGCAACACTAACTTGTTGGTTCCCCATGGCTTTGTCCTTAGCATCTAAAATGCTCAGCATGTTTAGCAGAGTCTGACTGGAACATCTAGGCTGGGATCACCTTGAAGGTGATACAGAGTTGTTCAGGATTTCTTATTCCCCACAATTATGACATTTTTTTTAATAAATGGCTCTCAAAGTCCCATCCCTCATCTGAATGTATTCCCTTTGATGCCCCGTAGTCACAGAATCATAGAAATCTGACGGCAGAAAAGGATCTCTCTGGCCCATCGAGTCTGCTCCTTAACCCCCACTACTCATCGCCCTTGGTAAGTGACCTCCCCTTCCCCCCACTAGTCAACCCCTTACATCTGTCTCATGCCCTCTTGAATCCCTCCACCATTTTGGCACCCACCACCTTTTCAGGCAGTTTGTTCCAGGACTCAACCGGCCTCGCTGTGAAGTAACACCCCCTCACATTGCCCTTAAATTGTCCTCCTTCTAATCTTAGACTATGATCTCTAGTTTTAGCTCCCACCTTCCTTGTAAATAATCTCCCTTCCCTCACCGTATTAATCCCCTTCATGTACTTAACTGTTTCTATCATATCCCCCTCTCCCTTCTACTCTCCAATGGGTAAATATCCAGTTCCTTCCACCTCTACTGATATGGCTTCCTATGCATACCACGCACCATCTTGGTTGCCCTCCTCTGAACCTTTTCAATCCCATCTATATCCTTGCATAGGTGAGATCTCCAAAACTTGCCCCCGTACTCCACGTGAGGTCTCACCATAATTTTATAAAGAGGCATTAGTACCTCCCTCCTTCTGCTTGTTATGCCCCTCCCTATGCATGCCAGCATCCCATTTGCCTTGTCCATCGCCTTACTGCATTTTTTACCCACCTTAAGATTGTTTGATATTATAATTCCCAGATCCTTCTCCTATTTAGTTGGCTTAATTACTTCCACCCCTAGTGTGTAAGCAGCTTGTGGGTTTTTACACCCCATGTGCATTACTGTGCACTTTTTCACATTGAATTTCAGCTGCCAAGTTTCTGACCACCCTTCCAAAATCTTCAGATCCTCTCTTATGGCCTCCACACTCCCCTGGGGTGTCCACCCTATTGCAGATTTTTGTATCTTCTGCAAATAGGCACACCTTCCTCTTCAGCCCCTCCACTATATCACTGATATAGATATTAAAATGGAGGGCTCCCAGTACTGACCCCTGGGGCACCCCATTTGTCATCCCCTTCTTCCTAGAATGTACCCCATTCACCACCAACCTCTGGCTTCTGTCCTTCAACCAGTTTTCCACCCACCTAGTTATTTTCTGTCCCACCCCTAAGCTTTCCAGTTTATTTACCAACCTTCTGTGAGGGACAGTGTCAAAGGCCTTTCTGAAGTCCAGCTAGGCCAAGTCCACTGCCCCTCCATGATCGATCACCATCGTCACCCAGTCAAAAACTCAATTAGGCTTGTCTGGCATGACATCCCTTGTGTGAAGCCATGCTGCCTGTCATCCTGTAGTCCACTGCCCATAATGTAGTTTACCAGCCTTTCCTTTATTAGTACCTCCATCACCTTACCCACCACTGAGGTGAGGTTGACTGTGCGATAATTCTCTGCCTCCTCCTTATTGCCCCCCTATGCAGTGGCAGCACATCAGCCTTCTTCCAGACCCTAGGCACCCACCATGTATCCAGAGACAAGTTAAACAGCCTCACCAGAGGGGCTGCCAGCTCCCTTAGTTCTGGGAGTACCCTAGGATACAAGTCGTCTGGCCCCATTGTCTTGTCCACCTTCAACCTTCCCATTTCCTCTCTTACCCTGTCATCACTGAACAGGCTAGGATCCACCCTTTTTTCTTCCCTTCCCCTCCCTCTTAACTCTGGTCCCCTTCCCTCCCCCTCCATCGTGAATACTGAGCATTAATAGCTAATAAGCACCTCTGCGCTTTATCAAAGATCCCCTCCACTTCAGCTCCCTCCTCCCCCCTCAACTGTACTATCCACTGCCTCACCTTCCTCTTCTCTCCCACATACCTAAAACAAGTTTTATTCCCCCGCTTGGCCTCCCTAGCAATTCTTGGAAGCACAGTGTCAGAGCGACACCACAATCCTGACACAGGCAGAACAGATGCCAAAATCCCGATCTCCCTGATGCCGCAGTCGAGATTTCCCAGTCCACATTGGGGAGATTCAGGTCCCCCACTAGCAGGAGCTTCCCATTGAGAGCCATCCATGTAATTGCCTGCAACAGCTGTCTATCCCCTTCATCTCCTTGCACTGGAGGTCTGTATATCACCTCTAGTCTTAGTGATGTTCCAGTTTGTTTACCCAGTGTGATCCTCAGGACCTCCACCTCCCCTTGCTCCTCTGCCTTCTGTTGCCCTAATATCATCCTTGATGTACAGTGCTACCCTCCCTTTCTTCCAGCCCTGTCCTTCCTAAAAAGTCTGTACCCCGGGATCCCTAACCCTCAAGTATGATGCTCTGATCACCAGGTCTCAGTTATAGCCACAATGTCCAGACTTTCATCCACCATTATGGCCTCCAAGTCCATCATTTTGTTCCCCAAACTCCTGGCATCTGCAGATAATCCTTTCCAACATATACCCTCTACTGTCCTGCCATCCCTGCACCCCCCTGCTCAGTTTAAATGCAGTCCTTCCCTTATGTAGCTATCCAATTTATCTTTTAGGACCCTTGTGCCTCATTGCTTAGATGCAGCCTATCAGGTGCATACAGTTCTGCTTTATCCCATGTCCTAACCCATTCTCCCATCAGACCAAAACCTTTTTCCTTGCACCACCTCCTTAGCCACAAATTAAATTCCTCCATTTTCCACTTTCTATCCATGCTGGCTTTTGGCACTGGCAGGACTTTAGAAAAAGAGACTGTGTCTGCCTCCTCTTGACAGATTCTTGCCAAATCCCTGAATCTTGCTTGCACTTCCATCACACTGTTCTCCCCAAGATCATTCATGCCCAGATGCACCACGATGTGGGGGTCCCCCCTTGTGTCCTTGCTAAGGCATGCACCAAGTGCCTGGCCTTGAGTGCTGTCATGCCCGGCATGCACTTAGCCATAATAGAGCTTTATATCATCCCCCTTTCCCCTATTTGATGCCTTGAATTATAGAGTCCCCCACTATAAGTACCCTGCTATCCACAGTCCCCCTGCTGTCTATGGATTCCCCACTTAACTGTTCCCAGTCAGATTTTTCCCTACTCATCCCCATGGCTTTATCCCCCTTCTCTACAGTGTCCTCATGCCCAATTCACCTGTATGCACCACTGTCCCTTCCCATTTTTTGACCTACAAAGCCCTACATGGACAGGGTCTGGACTACTTGAAAGAGCTTTTGGTTCCCTACTGCCCCAGACGATCTCTCCGCTCGGCGGACGAGGAGTTGCTAGAGATTCCAAGGGTTTCTTTAAAGTCATCAGGTGCTTTTGCTTTTATGTTTGCTTCTCTGACCCTCTGGAATTCTCTACCCCATCCACTTCGTCAGTGTGCGACCGTGGAGGAGTTTAAAAATTCCCTGAAGACCTATCTATGGTCGAAGATCAATTTTAATTAATGACTGTGAATTAGAGCTTAGAGTTGTAGATTTATATATTATTTATGGATTTGCACTTTTTTATTGTTTTTAAATTATTGTAAGGCTCCTTGGTTTTAAGAAAGGTGCCATATAAATAAAGTTTCATTTCATTTCATCATCTGGTGTGCCTATCACTATCTTCCCTTCCTTGACATTGTCCACCCCGTATCATTATCCACCTACTCATAACCCCTCATGTACCTCTTTCCATCACTTCTATTGAGTTTCCTGGGGTGTCTAACACTGTCTTCCCTTCCTTGGCATTGTTCTCCCCCTTGTCAGTATCCTCTAGTTCATTCCCCCCTCGTATACCTCTTGCCATCACCTCTGATGGGCTTCCTAACCCAAGTGCCCCCTCCTTTATCTTAACAGTCTCATTTTCCCCTTCCCCCTTCTTTTCTAGCATATCCCCCATGACTCTCCCTTCCTCCTTCCCATGTCCCTCCTTCCCTCATGATCTCCTCCTGCAGCCTTTTCCCACCCCTTTCCTCCCAGGATCTCTGAGTTTTTGTCTTAGCCCTCCCTTCCTCTTACCCATCTCCCTCCTGCCCAAGCAACCTTATTTCCCCTATCAGCTCCTTCCCATCCCTGATCCTCTCCACCCTGTCTCCCTCCCCCTCCTGATTGTATCCATCAGATCTCTTAAGGGCTCATACCTATTCCTCAGGTTAACCCCTCCCCACTGAACTACGCACCACCCATAGTCTCTCTCTGCTATTCACTTTGTGAGTTTCCGTCTGCCTTCTCACCCTGTTTGTTTCCTCCCGCATATCTTCCCCTCCTTGCCCATCCCCCAACTGCCCTCTCCTATTTCCTCTTGTTTCCTCCCACATATTCCCCTCCTTACCCCCTTGCCCTGTCCCCCAACTGCCCTCCCCTATTCCTTGCCCTACCCCAACCGCTTCCTGCCCTGCAAGGGTTCCCCATATACCACCCATTTAACAAATCCTCCTCCTTCTGCATGTTGCTAGCCCTCCAGATGTGTTCCCTGCCCATACTCCCCATGCCTCTACTCTCCCACTCCCTCGTAAGCCTAATAACTTCTGCCTCCAGCTGTGCCAGTCTATTACATAATGGGAAAAACCCCATTCTCCACAGCATATCCATATAAACCGCAGTTCCACAACTGTTACACCACACTATTCTCCTTGATCTAGCTCCCTCCCCCTTTGACCTCTGCCCATGTCTTGTATCCCCATCTTCCCCAGCTGCCATACCCCTGCCCTGACCTCCAAACCCCTTCTCTGCCACACCAGTATCATCCTTCAAAATACATGTTAATCCTTAGCTAATGCCTACCCTAGGAGCCGTAGTATCACAGGTATAATGGAATTTAATTTCCCTTTTCCTGTATAATCAATGTAAATATGCTTCACCCAACCCTTCTTGCAAATTTATTTATTTATTTAAAAGTTGATAACTGGGAAAGGCACACTGAGCCAAGGCTCATTTCCAGGTGTGACCTGGGGAAGGGGGGAAGGGTACAGAGGATACATAGAATATATACATTTATATAAAAACAAGAGATATGCAGGAATACATAAGACTAAACATTAGTTACATTTCAATCAAGAAGTAAGGCCTAACAGCTCACCTAACTGTGTACACTAACAACCTTGGAAATAACAATAGATGAGCTATCATAGTAAGACTTGAAGTTTTGTTGCAGAACAAGAGTGCACAAGTAGTGTGCAGCCAGGAGTGTATATAAATAGCAGGGGTAGGGACAGTAATTGAGGGTATGGTCAGTGTAGCCAGTGGAAGCTAGCATTTAGGGAGGGTGGAAACATTGGCATGGAGGGAGAGGCAGGCACCTGAAGTGCATTTTCATAGTTAGTGAGGTAGGCAGGCTGCGTACAGTGAGGGGGAGGAAGTTCCAGAGGGTCTGGAGCCAGTGGGCAAAGGTTATTTTCCTGGCAAGTGAGTGAGGAGTGGCCAGGGCGAAGGAGTGATGATCACGTGAGTGCAGGGAGTAGCCAGTACTAGGAGCTGCAGCTAGGAGGGAGGAGAGGTAGGGGGGAAGGGTGTTGAACCAGAACTTAGTGATAAAGATTGTGCAACGTGCCAGACGTTGGTCAGTGAGTGAGGGCAAGGAGACAGAATGGTAGAGTAAGCAATGATAGGTGCAGAATGGGAGATCAGAGGCAAAGCGACAGAGGGCATGAAACAGAGGGTCTAATTTGGCAAGGGAGAATTGTGATGCTGAACTATTGACCACATCTGCATAATCAAATGATGGAAGGATAAGCTTAGAGATTATTTCCCTCCTTATGGGGGGGACTGTCCTTGTGTCTATAGAGCAATCCAAGTTTTGGACACGCTTTGTTGTGAATAGAGTCAAGGTGCAAGGAGAAGTCCAATTTAGGATCAAGCCAAACACCCAAGTATTTAAATGAGTCAACTACTGTAATTTTGGAGCCATCAAGGGTGTAAAAGGAGGGGGGAGAAGCCATTTTGGCCAGTTTCTGGGCAGAGCCAAAAGCCATGGTGACCATTTTCTTAGTGTTGCATTTGAGTAATTTGTCATCCCGCCATTTTAGGGTGTTCAAGAAGTCGGTTTGAAGGATGGGTTCTACCTGGGCTAGGGAGGGACCAGAAGCAAAAATAACAGTATTGTCTGTGTACATTTGGACATGTGAGTCAGAACAGGCAGAAGGAAGGTTGTTTACCAATAAGGAGAATAGGGTTGGTCCAAGGATCGACCCCTGAAGTACACCAGACATAATGGGTAGGGAAACAGATTTGGTTTCCCCAAGTTGGATGAATGGAAACCTATCTGTTAAGTAGGCCTTGAACCATTCAGCTGAGGATGTGGACAGTCCAATAGTGGATAGGTCATCTAGGAGTAGTTTATGAGCCACTGAATCGAAAGCCTTGGCTAAGTCTATAAATATTGCCAGTGTAAGATGACACTTATCCATGGCAGAGTGGATGTGGTTGGTGAGCTGAAGAAGGGAGGAGAAAGTGGAGTGGAGACTATGGAAACCAGATTGGTATGGAGTCAGGATGTCTTTGGAGGCAAGGAAAGCATTTAGTCTTTTAGAGATATGGGATTCCAAGATTTTGAAGAGGGAGGGGAGGAGGGAAATAGGTCTTTAATTGCCAGGGATGGAAGGGTCACCCCCTTTGTGTAGAGGGATGACTTTGGCTAATTTCCAGGCCTTAGGCAGGGTGCACGTGGAGAGGGAGAGATTGAAGATGTGAGTAACTGCTGAGACAATAGCAGGAGCAGAGATTTTCAAGAGGATAGGGTTAATGCTATCCTGACTTAGTTTAGAGGAGTTCAGAGATTTGAGTGCATGAAGTACCTCTGAGAGTGTAATGGGAGAGAATGTGTAGTTGGGAGGGGGAGCTCCAGATCGAGGGGGAGATGGGAGTGGGGCGGGAGGTTCGGACAGATGGCTGGACCCGAGAGGGGAGGGGACGTATTTGTGTCTGTGAGGAGGGGAGAGAGGGGGAGGTGGATTCCTGTGGGGTAGGGAACAGGTTGTGAAGAATTGATTTATGGAGGAGGCGATGACACCGGAGACATTGTCAGTGGGGTCTGAGCATGAGGATGGAGCTTGTTGAGTGGAGCCAAGCAGAGAGTGGAGAGTCTTCCAGAAAGCAGCTGGGTTGGGGCAACAGTCCTTAAACTGAGACTTAAAGAAGTCAGCTTTGGTGGAGCACACAGCCTTGGTACATGCGTTCCTCAGAGATCTGTATATTTGGAGGTCAGTAGCATTGGAGGAGGCCTTAAATGCTTTACATGCTTTGTCTCTGGCTTTGAAAAGCTTCACCAGGTGAGGTGAGATCCAGGGGAGGTGCCTGCGCCAGAGACAGCTTTTTCAGGCGGGTGTGGGTGTTTCAAATGCCTAGGAAGGTGGAGTTAAATGCTGCCAGTGCAGAGTCGGTGTCAGGGGCCATGAAGACACCGGACAAGTCCGCCAGGTAGAGGTTGGCTAGTAGGGCCTGCTGGTTGAGGGTCCTTAGAGACCTGAACCACATATATTTGGGCTGGGCTGGGGGAGGATGGTGCTTCCTGTGACAGAAAGTAATGCAATGGTCACTAAAAGCATCAGGGAGTGTTCCAGCTGATGAGAATTTTAGAGGGTGGGTGGTTAGGAACCAGTCCAGGAGCGAGTGGTTAGAGGAGCGGGGCTGAGTCTGGTAGGGTCGGTGATGAGTTGCATGAGGCTGAGTGCCTCAATCTGTTGAGTGATGGCCTTGGAGTGCTGGGAGAGCCAGTTAAAGTTGAAGTCTCCCAGGATTAGAAACTCACCCGTGACAGATGAAGAAATTAGAGCGGCAAGTTTGGAGACCAAGGAGGAAGGTGAGGCACTGGGAGAGAAGTAGCAGACAGTGACAAAAAGGACAGATGAGGAAGGGAAGACAAGCTTGGAGAGTAGGATCTGGTGTGATTTTGAGGCTACCTCCTGGGAGACAATGGTGGCATTTAGGGACTCTTGGACATAGAGAGAAACACCACCACTGCACCTACCCCTGTCTAAACGGAGAATGGAGTACCCAGAAATGGTGACTAATGGTGACTAAGGAGTCAGGGACTTTGGCGGATAACCAAATATCCCTACCATGTGTTTTAATATAGCAGTAATAATGGATACTAAGGGGTTAATACACAGTTCCACAAGGGCTTGCCTAGATCTGGGGTGGGGATGAGGTCAAGTGAATCTCTGCAGCTGGGATCAAGTAAAGGTCAGTATGGCCTGGCCTAGTGGGTAGTGCATCCGACTATGAATGAGCTGGATACCTCTATAGCTACTGCCGAGGAGCAAATCCCACTGCTGAAAAAACTGTGGGAGTGCCAAAAAGTTAGTAGGAAGGGTGACTTTCTATAATAAGGTAGGGGTGTCAAACCCTGCATCTGTATCTTGAGGGGGTACTAGAGGGTAGGATTATCAGTTTCTATTGGGTCCTTTGAAGGATGCAAGGTTGAGCAACTGTGCTCTCAAGTGGTCAACCAATAATAACTGCTAATGGGATTATGGGGAGTTAGTGTCACGTGATCAGACTATAAATGAAATTCCCATCCAGAGTGGAGGGAGGGATTGTGGGTGGGGCAGCCACCATGCTAGCGGCAGTGGGACCAGCTGACCCCGTACCTACTCCTGCAGGTTCCTGGCATCTCCGTTGGTGGTATTCCCCATCCATAGGATGGAGGAGGGGGAGTGCTTCTCATGACTGGCCCTCAACAGCCTGTCTACAGGGAAGAAAGAAAGAGAACCACAGTAAGTAATGTGCCTTGCCCTTAGGGTCTGGTGTCCAAGGGTGGAAACAGGACAGAGTGGAGGGACTGCAACATTCACTAGCACAGTGTAAGAACAATAAATAAATATGTCTATTCCATTCTAACCAGGCATTGAACAATGCAAAAATACAGCTCCAGTCCCTGCAGAAACACTCCAAGCAGATGCAACTCCCTGCAAATGCCACCCTGTGAGAGCCTTAAAGCTCCATGTGTAGCATGCCCCCCACAGTACATTCTGTCCAAAATGTCGATTTGCAGAATCAATCAGTTGGTTCCCTTCAACAAATAACTTTTCCTTCAGCTGGCCTGTACTTGCTCCTGCCTTAGGCTCCTGGCATCTCCGTCAGTGGTATTCACTGTCCATAGGATGGAGGAGGTGGAGAGATGTTCCTGACTGGCCCTCAACAGTCTGTCTGCGCCTGCCTATCAGGCTCCTGGCATCTCCGTCAGTGATATTCACCATCCGTAGGATGGGGGAGGGGGAGAGATGCTCCTGACTGGCACTCAACAGTATGCCTGCTCCTACCTAGCAAGCTCCTGACATCTCCATCAGTGATATTCACCATCCGTAGGATGGAAGAGGGGTAGAGATGCTCCCGACTGGCTCTCAACAGCCTGCCTGCTCCTGCCTAGCAGGCTCCTGATGTCTCCATCGGCGGTATTCACTTCCCGTAGGCTGGAGGAGGGGGGAGAGCCACTCCCATCTGGCCCTCGACAGCCTTCAAACTTGTCCATTAGTATATGAGCAGTGATGGTAGCCTTACAACATGGAAACATAGACTTTGACATCAGAAAAAGACCACTTGATACACTCAGTCTGACCAGATGTTACCTGCTTAATCTGTTTCTGCAGACCCTAACTCGTCTCTAGCCACCCTCTGTTCTCCCTGTCTGTTTTCTAATATACCCCATCTTTATCCCACTCATGCTTGAAGCCCTCATTATTTTTGCCCCTGCCGCTTCTGTCAGTAGTCTTTTTCAGGTGCCTATTACCCTTTCAGTGAATAAATATTTCCTCACATCTTTTTATTTATTTATTTATTACTTTTTTTTTAATTTAAAATTTTGTTAACTGGGTAGGTACACTGGCCCACATGACCCCTTTGCAGGCACGACCCAGGACATACAAAAGGAGAGAGTATAAGAACATCAAATTAAAAACATAATAAATACAACAGGATGCTTTCACATTACAAATACAACCAGTTTATACATAAGCTGAGATATTCAAAGGGGTTGTGCCTGACGCAACTCCAGAAATGTGCCCCGGGGCAATGTTCAAAAGGGGAAAATGCGCAGCACAATTCCCGATGTGCCAGGGTGCAAAGACAATGTATACAGCACATCTCCAAGGGGCATTCCCATGCATATGCGGAACATCTCAATATTCAGCCTGGGATGTGCAGTGCATCTGCCAGCACATCCCTGAGATGTGCCGCATACCTGGGCTCAACTGCTAGCCACCCACAGGTGGGCCACTGTAGTGCAGGGTGCAACACAGAAGCCACCAGCCATGGGTGGCAACCCCCCAACACCGTGCACAAGGTTCCATCGACGTCCCTGGTGGTCTAGTGGTACTCCTTCCCCTCCCATAGCTCTGATTGCCCATCGTGTCTAAAATGAATTATTCCTGGTGGTCCAGTGGTATCCCCCTCCCTGCCTGTAACCCTGATTGCCCATCATGTGTAAAATATATTATCCCTGGTGGTCCAGTGGTACCCCTCCTCCTCCATGCTTGATCACCATATAAGCATGCCCAAGCAAGCCCTGGTAGTCTAGTGGTCCCCCCACCCACACAGAACCCCCAGCCCACCCAGCTCCCCTGTCATCGGTGGGCAGCAAACCTACCCGCATACCTCCGTGGCTGCCCGCCAATGACAGCTTACCGTATATGCTGCAGGCTCATTGATTCACACTGTAGACCAATGGGCTTACAGTGCATACTGTAATATTCATTCACAACATTGTGAATGAAGTCATTAATTCACAAAGGTGTGAATGTCTTACAGTATACACTGCAAGCCCATTGGTCCACAGTGTGGGTGGGAAGGTGGGGGGACCACTAGACTACCAGGGCATGCTTGGGTATGTTTATATGGCAATCAGGGTTACAGGCAGGAAGGGGGTACCACTTGACCACCGGGGCTATATATTTTACACGTGATGGGCGATCGGGGTTACGGGCGGGGAGAGAGTACCACTGGACCACCAGGGCTAATTCATTTTACACATGATGGGTGTTCAGAGCTACGGGAGGGGAGGGGAGGGGGTTACAGCTAGACCACCAAGGATTATTTATTTTACACATGACAGGCGCTCGGAGGTATGGATGGAGAGGGGGTACTATTGAGGTCCCTGGTACAGGGACCACATGCTGTGCAGGGTGCCAGGCACATTTCGCTGACTAGCCCTGCACAACACATGCAAATGGGCCATAATGACATGCAAATTATCCCATTTGTGCCTTGCATGCATAATGGTACCATTTGCATATCCAGGTCTGAATATCTGGATATTGTGCCTGGCGGAGCTCCAGTTGTGCTGGTGCATTTCCATTCCAGGTATGCTGACCTGTCTGAGGGATACGCTGATGCATTGTGTTTACGCCATGCCATTTTTTGATATATTCAGAAGAGTTGCGCCATGGCACATCTCTTTTGAATATATCCCTTTGTTGCTCCAGTGCAACTTAGTTGTGCTATGCAACCACTTGCGCCATTGCCAGGTGCAATTTTGAATATTGGGTGAAAGTGTACATCCACAAGATGCAATTACATCTGAAATTAGACATCAGGTGGGTTTTGTACACTTCTTTAAATTGACTGATAATATTAAAATTTCTGGGGCCAGGTTCACAAAACATTGCTCTGCTGCAAACCAAGATTGCACCAAGCAAACTGGGTTTTGCCCCAGTGTGATATTCACCAAAGCCCAGTTTGTACCCATAAACTGGGTTTGTGCTGGGGCAAAGTTTTGAGGGGGCCTCAATGCAAATGAGAAGGAGGGGACCTGCATTTGGGCGCAGTCCCATTCACAATCCATTTTCTCCATGCAAGGGCCATTTTCGAAGGTCCTTTGCATGGAGAAAATACAGCCGAGCCAGACCTGGTGGTAAATCAGCACAATCCTAGTGGTTGCTAGAGGTATTGCGGTGCCCCCATGTCACTGATCACCATCCTTGTGGTATGAAAATATTGTCTCTGGTAGTCTAGTAGTCCCACCTCCCTCCTCAATCACCCTCCCGGTATTTGTATAACAGGTTCCCTGGTAGTCTAGTGGTCCCTCTCCCTCCCGATCCGCCCCTTTGTAAAAAAAGAATATCCCTTGTAGTCTAGTTGTTCCACCCTCCCCATTCCCCGAGTGCAGTCCCGTTACTAAATAATAGTATCCCTGGTAGTCCAGTGGTCTCTCCCCCTCCCCCATTCTCCAATCGCCGTCCTGTTATTAAATATTAACTTCCCTGGTAGTGTAGTGGTCCCTCCTCCCTCCCCAATCCCCGATCTCTGTCCCTGTTGTAGAAAAAGAATCTCTGGTAGTCCAGTGGTCCCTCCTCCCACCCATCCCTGATTTGCCCCAATATGTGAAGTATAGATGTTCCATGTGTAGTGGACCCCCCATCCACCTACCTCAGCAGGTAGTGTCCCACCACAGCGCTCACCCCCATTCTGAAACTGAGCTGGCAACCAGCACAGCCCTCCTCTCATCACTACGGCTGACTGCTGACTGAGCTGTGAATTAGCATGTACTGTATATGGTACGCGCTCGTACACAGTGATTGACAATCACTGTGTATGAGCATGTACCATATACGGTACGCACTCATTCACAGCTCAGTTAGGTGGCCAGCCATGGTTGGGAGGAGAGGAGGGCTGTGCTGGTCACTGGCCTGCGTTTTTGGATGGGGACTGGTGTGGTGGGACACGACCTGCCAGAGTGGGCCAGCGGGGGATTCACTACACACGGAAAATATATACTTTGCATATAGGAGCAGATCGGGGATGGGTGAGGGGGGACCACTAGACTACACGGGTAATTTTGTTTTGATGGTGGGATGGTGATTGGAGCATGGGGGAGGGACTACTGGACTACCAGGGACACTATTATTTAGTAACGGGACTGCTCTCAGGGAACGGTGGAGGAGATAGGACCACTAGACTACAAGAATATTCTTTTTTTTTCACAATGGGGATGGCGAATGGTGCTTGGGTAGGTGGTACGTACCACTAGCAGGGGTGTGCGAAAAAATAATTTTGCCGTGAAAGTGTGAATTTCGCTTCTGCAAAAGTTCAGAAATCATTTTTGCAACTTTCACGGAAATTCTGCCTTAAAACTGTGGAATAGATGTACAGACTGTTGGTTAATTTATTAAACTGCGGGGAAAAAAATCCGAAGCACAGATCACTTCCCATGGTCAGTTCTGAGGCTTTTTTAACCACAGTTTAATTCATTAATCCACCCCCTGTTGATCGGGGTCCCAGTAAATAAATTAATTAAAAAAAACCTCCAATCCCTCCCTCGGAACCTCCTGGTGTCTAGTGCCTCCCCACCAACCAATCGTGTGTCCTAAGTGAAAAAATCTCTGATCCCTGGTGTCAAGTGGTTCCCAGACCCCCACCCGGGAATCACGGCCCATGAGTCCTGGTAAAGAAGAAACAAAAACTCCGATCTCTCCCTGGTGTCTAGTGGCCCCTGACCCATTGATCATGGCTCCCAGAAACATTTTATTTCCCTGGTTTCTAGCGGATCCCCCTCCTTATCCTGGATTCCCTTAATCCACAAAAAAACAGTGGGCAGTCCACCGACTCATCACCCTCTATTCCCTGGTGTCTAGTGGACCCCATTCCTGATCCCTTATAAAAGATAATCCCAATTCCCTAGTGTCTAGTGGATCCCCACCCTCCCCACCCTGACCGCTCATCCACCACCACCCTGCCCCCACTCTGCCCCTGTGCAGACCACGCGCAGCCCTCCTCTCTCTCCTCTACTACTAGTGGCCCACTGAACTGTCAGTGAATGACCGTGTGGTTGTACAAGCATGCGCCATTCACTGACAGTTCATTAAACTGTGGATAGAATAAATTCCACAGTTTATATGCATTTTCTGCAGTTCACAAAAAATCTGCTGAACCTGGCGAAAATCAACAGAAGACCCTGGTTTTGCCAATGGCAAAAGTTCCAACATTTCCACAATTTCTCGGAAATTCCACAAAAGCAGAATTCACCACTTTGCCCACCCCTAGCTACTAGACTACTTCGGAACTTGATATACACATACCAGGAGGGTGGTCGGGGAGGGGGGGAGGGACCACTAGACCACCAGGGATATTTAATGGGACTTAATGGGACAGGGATCAGCATCAGGGACAAGGGAGGGACCACTAGACCATCAGTGACTATGGCTGCATCAGGTAGGGTCTGGGGGGTGCTACGACACCCACAGTCCATGTAATTTAGCTCATGATGGGTGTGCAAATTGCCAGTTCGTGCCCTGCATGCCCAGTGGGCTAATTTGCATGGCTGGTTTTGTTAGTCAAGTAGGTTTATTGTGAAGCTAAAAAGCCATTACAATTTACAAACACATCATCAATATACAATACAGTAAAACTCTATCAGCATAATTATTGCACTTACAAGTATATTGCACACTTTCCCATATTCCATATAACATTACCATTGTTACTTCTCATACAGTACATACAAAAAGAGGGCCTACCCGGTTACCAAAAAAAGATGCATAAAGGTTAAATATTGCACTTACAAACATGTTGCACACTTTCCATATTGCCAATAACAGAATTCCCATATTCCGACCCCTACATACCATGCCTAGCTAAGTTACATAAAATGATTTTCTTTACTTTGCTAATGGCGAAGAGATATTTAGCTAGTCTCTCAATACTCCGTTCATCTTCCATATGGAACATAATATTTGTAAGGGTGGTTTGATCTATTTGGTAAATTTGATTACAGAAAGGTCCTAGCCAGTATATTCTTTCTTTACAGTACCAGGTACAGTTCCATGATACATGTATAAGATCTCCTGTGCCTCCATGAGAACAATCACAATTATTTGTAGTGAGTTTTTTTTTATCATATCACCGTTGTAAAACTTTACTGGGGAATTGTTCGAACCTATATCGAGTAAAAATATTGCGGAGGTTAGGCTCTTGTAAAATATCCAGATATGTTTTATATCCAAAATAATAGTTATTCTTGGCAAACCATAACGAGAACCTTGAATTTCTTATGGATTCCAAGTCTTGCTGGTTCCAAAAAATAGATTTTTTTTAGCTACATATTTTTTGTATTTAGTACTCAAGGTGATGCCCTTATCCACTACTAGTTTAAGATTTTTTAACTTGTATTTTCCTAAAATTTCCATGACCTTGGGTGGCCAGTAATCATGTTTGTATCCCACATCCAGCCAAGTTTCTTTTTCTTTCAAACATAATTTAACTGACAGGGAATCTGGTAAACTAATAAGTCTTATCAAGTAGTTCATCTTATAGCAGTCAAATTTTGCTTTGATATTAGTAAAACCAAGTTCTGCCCATATGTAGACAAAGGGGCAAGAATGCCCCACCCTAAGGACTTTCCTCAGTGCCATGAATAATGGAGATAATAATTTCTCTGTGTCTTTACATTCCCAGACTTCTGATCCATACTCGATCTGTGTTTCCAGTTTAAATTTTACCACAGCTAGTAGTGGCTTGATAGCTAAACCACCATATTTATAATTGAATTTTATCAGTCCACCTAGGCTGCTTTTGTTAATCTCAAATTGCACACTGAACGCTATTCATTGTGGGGCCATTGACAGGGATACAGGTCAGGACAGCGCTAGTGGGGTTAGAGGTAGCAGTAATGGTGTTACCGCTGCCTCTACTTAGCCCTATTCACAGTCAGATAGCACCCTACATTATCCATCTGTGAATAGCATTTTTATCTATCTGGGCAATTGTAAAGCGCAATGCAAACTTTTGCACTGCACTTTGTGAGTTTTTTGTGAATGTAGTCCCTGATTTCTGGACTTAAGATATTCCAACTTTTAGTTGCCACATGCATGAATTATTTCTGTCCCTTTGAGGTTTTAAAGTGAAGTACAGATAAGGTTGTATTATCATCGAATGCAGGCGTAGCAGATTATTTGTGGGTATGAAAATGCCAGATAGAGGACCCTCATCAACTTTCTTTGGAGCCTTGTAGATCATACAGTTTATGAGAAATATAACCCTGGGTTCCAGTGGCAACCAGTCTAGCCTCTTGTACAGAGCACAATGGTGCTCTCTCTCTGTTTTTCACTCAAGGCAAATTTACAAACTGTGTTGTAAATATAGATTCTTTTAGCTCTCACTTTCTCAGACACACACCTCCATAATGCACTCCCATAATCAATGGCTGGTAAAAGATAAACTTGTGATAATGTCTTTCAAGTGCTATTGGTCAGTAAATCTTTCAGCATATACAGAGCACCTATTTTTTATGTTTGCTTGCGCTCATGCGCAAGAAACATCTTGGGACAGTACATTGGAGAGGTGTGTCACTGTTCTGGACAATGCAGCAAAAGCTTTGGTAGGCTTGTCCCTGACACACCAATGAGTCTGCAAGCTATCTATGACAGCGGTCAAACTGCAATGGGCAGGAATGGCCTGTAGTTGAAAAAAATGTACAGCCACAATCAGAGACGGGTTCGTCACAGCAGTGATTTGCATAACACACACACACATACCTCCTCTTAGTTTAAGCACCCTGGCAATTACCAGTAATGTTTTCCTCCCTCAAAACACCGTATCCTTTCTCGCTAACTTTCCCTGCTGCTCATGCCCACGGTCCCCGAATGCCTGACCCCTTTAACGCTCCCCCCAGTGCAGTACTGATCCCGATCCATTCAACAGTGACATGCAGTCCGGCCCCAAGACTTAATTTGCTTTACAATTCAAATAATTTTCAATCCTCTAATCCAGGCTAGCTCATGGGATCTAGTACCATTATTAAATTGAGTATTACAAACAAGTGAACCACTGCGGCACACAACCCACAAGCCTGGGACTGTCCTCTTTGAAAGTGTCGTGGCCCGTCCTGCTACTCACAGAGAAAAAAAGAGTTGCCGAACCTTCATGCCTTGCCTTGCTGCTATATCCCAAGCACTATAGGACACTGGTTAGCCCACTCCCAGTGTCTCAAATAAAACCTTGTTTATCCTGTAAAAAGGAAAAATGTCCCCCGAAATCTTTTTTTTTTTAACCCTGGAAAAAAGAAAAAGGTCCCTCGTCATCTCCCCCAAGCCCCTCCCCCATCCTGACCCTCCCACTGAGCACCCAGCACCTCACCCCACCCCTTGCCCTATACTTAAACCACTGGAGATCATCTTCTGTCCTCTTCTGTAGACCGGAACATGTCTGCACTCTTCAAAGCTGAACCGCAAACTGACGAATCAAGGTAAGTGCAGTATCATGGCTGTCAATGGCATTTTGAACTTATGTTAACATCTTGGCCATATTTCCATATTTTTCACCAAATTTTCAACATGGACTTTTGAGACCCCACCTCATGAGCAATGTTATTTAGTTACTTGGGCCAGAAAGGTGATTTCGCAGTCACAATGTGGAATCACCTTTCTGGATTGAGTACCAAAACAACAGTGCCACCGTTCATATGGTGGGGTCCCAAAGAAGCCCCATGCTGAAAATTGGTGCATCTGAAAAAAACACTAGTATTCACGGCTACGTTCATTAGCGTTTTCCTATGCACGCATAACATTGACAATTTTAATATTTCACTCCAAATTTTCAACATACACATTTTTTCACACCACCTCTTGAACACCATGGCTGTCATTTCTGACATTCTACCCAAAATGTGTTTTCACACCTCTGGCACAGAATGGCACAGTCCTTGCACAAAATCACCTTTAGGGACTATGTAACAAAATTACACTGCCAGTGTTTATGAGGTGGGGTCTTAAAAAGGCCATATTGAAAATTTGGTACAAAAATACCAAAACACGCCCGGGTTACATGTAGTCGATGAAAATGTTCTACGCATGCTCGTAACTTTGGACATTTTTTAAATTTTCACTCCAAATTTTCAGCATTGCCATTTTTTAACAGCAACTCATGAGCATGGTAGCTGTCATTTTTCACATCCTGCCCAAAATGTATTTTCGCACCTGTGGTGCAGATTGGCGCAGTCACTGTGCGTTATCACATTTCAGGACCAATGAATAAAATGACAGTGGCAGTGTTCATTAGGTGGGATTCCAAAAAGGCCATGTTGAAAATTTGATGAAAAAATTCCTTAAAATACCAGAGTTATGTGCTTCTGTTGAATTTATTCTATGCACATGCATAACTTCACTACTTTTCAGTATTTTGCAGCAACATTTTCAACATAGCCATTTTTTCACACCACCTCATGAACCTCTCTACCTCCTGCACTACCAATGCCAATGCAAGCAAGCAAACATTTGGCATTGACAAATGCTTGTTATGTAACTGATTACAGACCACCTCTGTATGTGCTTCAAATTTTAATTGGGAGTTTAATGTTACTCCCAAATATTTGAAGGGGATTATGACTTCCAAAAAACTATCATTGTTACATTTTACAGTTAAATTGTTCATGTACCTACAAGACTTTTGTGCAGTACAAAATAACCTTTGTTTTGTTTTCTTATTATTCATCAATGACTTATTTAAATAGAACCATCTCTTCAGTTTTGCAAATCCAGTGTTCAGTTTCTCATTTAATAAGTGGATGTCTTTATTTACCATATGTAGCACTGCAACATCAGCATAAAGTATTATTTTTGATATATTAAAAATCTGGGGTAGGTCATTGATGAATAAGGAAAACAACAAAGGCCCAAGAATGGACCCCTGGGGTACACCATGTGTTATCATTCTAAGTCAGACAAAATTCTATTTGCTTTCACCATTTGCTTTGTGTTTGCCAAACAGCTAGAGACCCAATTCACAACAGGAGCACTCATTCCAAGCTTGTTGAGCTTTAGTTTCTGGAAGAAGTGATCCATTAAGATGAATACCTTGGTCAGGTACACAAACACTATTCTCATTAAGTTGCCTTCCTCCATGTTCATATGCAGGTCATTCGTGAACCTGACCAAGGCAGTCACCATGCTACATTCCCTCCTGAAACCATGCTGTGCACTTGTTAGAACATTGTCTCGGAAGTATTACCTGTCTATGGCATGGGAGAGGCCAGGGTACTCGGCACCAGGAGATTCAATGAATGGCTGAAGAACTGGTGCAGAGCCAAGGGATTTGGCTTCATTGGGGACTGGGGGACCACCAGGAGGGATGCATGCTTGTATGTGGGGGGGATAGCCTGCATCCATCTGGGGAGGGACCAAGATCCTTAGTGAGAGGTTTAAATGTTTCATTGGCAAGCATTTATACTAGCCAAGAGGGGTGGTAGAAGCAGGGAGAGACCAACTGCACCCCCCCCCCACAGGTTAAGGTAGACAAACAGAAGGATACTAGGGCCAAGGAAGCAACAAAAGAAACCACAAATGGAGGTAAAGGCAGGGGAGATACAGAGGGAAGGCATAGGGATAAGGAGGGGGAGCTGGTACAGGCAGAGGCATCAAAACATGGAAAACCATGTGTACAGATGCCCAGTGTCTGGGAAACAAGATCACAGACCTAGCGGTCTTGATGGCAGAGGAAGACCTAGACACTGTCACAGTCACTGAAACATGGTACACAGGTAACCAGGACTGGGATGTTACCATACCAGGGTACACAATCTTCAGAAGACACAGGGAGGGCAAAAAGGGGAGGGGGTAGCTATGTACATCAGGGAGGGATCAAAGCAACTGAGTTAGGGAGAAGACAGAAGGGGATCAGGCACTATGGGTCACCTTAGAGATGGGAAATGGCACCACCATCCGCACTGGGGTTGTCTACAGACCTCCAGCACAGTGGGAGGAAATAGACAGGGTATTAGTGGATACCATCCACAAAATTGCAGAAAAAGGGGAAGTGTTGCCAGTGGGGGACCTAAACATGCCAGATGTTAAATGGAACACCTATGCAGCAGCCACTACCAGGAGCAGAGACATCCTGTATGCCCTGCTGAGGGCATGCCTCAGACAGCTAGTGGAGGAGCCCACATGAGAGGGAGCAATATTAGACGTGGTTCCCACCAATGGTAACTGAATAACAAATCTGTCAGTGAGCAGCCATCTAGGGTCCTGCAATCACCAAACAGTGTGGTTTAAGGTGAAGACAGAAGTAAAGTCAAGCCAAGCAAAAGTAAGGGTCCTGGATTTCAAAATAGACAACTTTGCAAAATTGGGGGAACACCTTAAGAAAATCCTGGCAAAGGTGGAGGGGGTAGAGGAACAGTGCGAGACACTTAAAGGAACCATAGCAGAGGTAACAAGCCTCTATGTAAAGCAAGTAAACAAAGCAAAAAGAAAGAAAAAACACTATGGTTGTCTAAAGAAGTGACAGGGAAGATTAGGGAAAAGAAACAGGCATTCAGAAAGTACAAAGAAACACAGAGGGAGGGAGACAGGGAACTGCATCAGGCAAAACAGAAGGAAGTGGAAAAAGCAGCCAGGAACACAAAAGTAAAAGAAGGAGACAAAACTTTCTTCTGGTATATTAGGGAGAGGAAAAAGATGGTGGGAGTGTGAGACTAAATAAAGAGGGAGGGATGTGGGAAGGGGGATTTAGAAAAAGCAGAAATTCTGAACGAATACTTCTGCTCAGTATTTACAAAAGAAGGGTATGGGAAGGGGCCAAAATTAGACAGTAGAAACACACATGGAGGAGAGGTGGACACCAGTCCATTCACAGAGGAGAGAGTCCTAAAGGAACTCTCGAAACTAAAAGTGGACAAGGCAGTGGGTCCAAATGGGACACATCCCAAAATACTGAAAGGACTCAGAGAGGTACTAGGGGGCACCACTGACAGCTCTATTTAACAAATCAATGTAGGAAGGAGTGCTGCCAAAGGACTGGAGGAGGGCAAATGTGGTACCACTACACAAAAGTGGGGGCAAAATGGAAGCTGGGAATTACAGGTCAGTCAGTTTGACCTCAGTGGTGGGAAAAATATTGGAATTGATGCTAAAAGAAAAGTTTATAGCATATCTTAGGCCAGCAGGGCACAAGACCTAAGGAAACATGGATTCACAGCTGGTAGGTGTCAAACAAATATGAAATCTGATAGATTTCTTTGACTATGTAACCAGGGTGATTGATCGGGGGGGGGGTGGACATGTCCTACCTACATTTTAGCAAGGCATTTGACAGTGTCCCACACAGAAGGCTATTAAACAAATTGGGCAGTCTGGGAGTTGGCCCCAAGGTAGTGAACTGGGTCAGAAATTGGCGGAGCAGCAGGACACAGAGGGTGGTTGTTAATGGAGTTCAATCCCAGGACAGGAGTATGACCAGTAGGGTGCCACAAAGCTCAGTACTAGGGCCGATCTGCTTCAATGTCTTCATTAGCAACATTGCAGAGGGGCTGGAAGGTAAGGTAAGCCTCTTTGCAAATGACAGCAAGATCGGCAATAGGGTGGACACCCCAGATGGGATGGAAAGAATGAGAAGAGACCTAGGTAAGTTGGAGGAGGGATCAAGAGTGTGGCAGCTTAAATTCAATACAAAAAAGTACAAAGTCATGCACTTGGGGCACACCTCCCTGCAGAGGTCATACGGGCAAAAAAAATGGGTGAATTCAAGAATTCATGGGATAGACAGAAGTCAACCATAGTGGTAGGAAAGACAAGGTAAGTTGTAGATCATTTAGAATATGGAGCTTATGTAGGCAGGGAAATGGGCAGACTAGGTGGGCCAGGCAGTCCTTATCTGCCATCAAATTCTATGTTTCTATGGTACCTTTCCAAATATTCCATTAGCTGTATATATGAAGTAAACTTTCTTGTGTTTTACCCAATAAGCACAAGATTGAAATTGGCCTGTAGTTGCCTACCTCTGTTTTTGAACCATCTTTATGTGTTGACACTGTGTATGCTTTCTCCAGAGGCCAGGGACATTCTGTGTGGTTAGAGAAAAGTAGAACATTTTCTGTATTGGCAGCCAGTGACAAGTCTGCTTTGGCAGCCCTCAGAAATTTAGCCTCACCCCTATTGGTTCCTGGCCTTTTTGTTAAATCCAACTTTGATAACTGTTTGTAAACCTCAGTTTTGGTGATTTTTTTAAACAAAAACTTGGTCTATCTAATAGTATTTCATTGACAACATTCTCTGTAAAACATTATGAGCAGGATTCATGACGCTTTTGTAAACCGCTGCTCAAGTGGGTTGCCACTTGCGGAGCCGCAGGTTACCTGCAGCGGCGGGTATTCACAAAGGTGGAGCCTGATTACGACTGACTCCATGGGTTATGGCTGCATGCGGATGGTGTCACCAGGGTGATGGGCGGCCGCTGGGAATGGGCCATGGCTGGTGGAAGCAGCCGTAACACCTCTGTAACTGCTGCGGCTGTGAATCGCAACCGCCGCAGGTGCGGATGATTACAGTCTGCATCAGCAGTTGCAGAGTGGGACTTAGAAAGTCAATGCTTCGTGAATCCTGCCCTATCTGTATTACTCAGTAAGTCAGTGAAATATTTGTTTAAATAGTTAGCTATATACCTGTATCCTATCATCTAAAATTATATTTTTTTCACTTAAGACTATTGTCATCTTCCTTTTTGGGATACATGATGTTGTTAACTCCTTCCTGGAAGATTTTATTATTATTATTATTATTAAAATGATTTTCCAGTTCTCATTTGCAATAATCTACTTCTGCTTTTTTTACTTGCTTTTTAAAGCTATTTCCTAGTCCCACAAATTTGTTCCAGTCTACCTTATTGTTTTTTTTTTTTTTGTTTGTTTGTTTGTTTTATCTTACCCAGGTCAGTTCTCTTTTTTTTATTTTCCATCAGGTCACTAGCAAACTAGCCATTTTATGCATTCCACACCCCTTTTTTCTGTAGAGGGGCATGCTTGCCTAAAACTCAACTAAAAATGTCTGAAAAATGTTCAAGTAGAGCATTTACATCCATGTAATTATTCACTACATTTGAACTAATGTTTCTCAAATCTTCTTTAATTTTGGTCATGATTCCTTCATTTATCAAAGCAGTGAAGATTATTTTTCCTTGGGTTTTTGGTCTTTTGTTGCTCCATATGCAATAACTTGGTATATGGTCACTTATTGAATCTGGTGCGTTTCCAACCCATTTCACACTCTTCTCATTATTGACTAATATCCAGTGAAGTAATGAACCAGTACCAGATTGATTATTAAGTGTTGTGGTATAAGTGATTAACTGAACTAAATCTGCCTTTTGGAGCATGTTCTTAAACTTATTAATTTCTGTCCCCATCCAATTTAAATTTTGGTCTTCTAGAATTACCTAACACCTGAACCAGTTCCTTGAGTCCTGCTAGTTTAACTTTTGGGGATTATAAACATATCCAGTTATTGTTTTTTTTTTTTTGTTTTACCAAAATCACTTCTATGAATGTGCTTTCACAATCTGAAAGTGTTGTTATATTTAAAACTTCAATTTTTAAATTGTATTTGCCATAGATTATTAGCCCCCCCCACCACTACCTCTCTTGTGCTTGCGGTCATTTTATAAAAAGCTGTACCAGTCTATGCAGACAAAGTTTCTTTCAGTTTTATCCATCAACCATGATTAATTTATTCCTAGTATATCTGCAGCATAAACTTGCATACAGGCCTTAAGTTCATGATTCTTTGATAGTATACCACAAGTGTTTAAATGAACCAGTTTCAGACACCCACTTTAAAGCAGAGGTACTAGATAAAAAAAAAGGATCTTTTGCAAGTTTGTTTCTTGTGCTCTACTGAGCACTTACCTGGTGATCTTTCTTGTTTTCACTGTACTATCACCCTGTAATTTGCTCCATTTTTCTCTGTTTTTGTTTACATTTCTCCCACCCGCCATGTTGAATTGGAACCCTCTGCTTCCAACAGCACATGCTCAGGACTTGCAGCTCTACACAGGGACAACAGGAATGTGCTGGACAGGGTCCCACGGAAGTAAACAAAAGACATGATGTGACATGAGGGAGGAGTTTGGCTGCAAATTAGACAGCGGCCATATTTACTGTGGATCCACAACAATGGAAATAAATTGGAAATATTTAAAAAACTAAAGATAGCTAGAAAAAATATTTACAGATATGGAAACCCGAACTATGGCTGCATGCTTCCAGCCAAAAAACTGAATTTTGATAATCACTTCCTAATTATCTAGTACTGCCGCTCAGTTTTGGTAATCAAAATTGTGATAATTCCCATCTGTATCAGATCCTGGGTTATTCTCTATATCCCCAGCTAGTATAGTCCTGATCAAAGTTAAGTACTTTAAACATTTGCTAATTTTTAATTTACAGATAAAAAAAACAAAAAAAACAATGTTTTTCAAATTTCTTATTAGGCCAAATTTAATAAAACTGGTGTCAACTACCAAAACACCCTTACTGATATGGAGCTGTTCCTTACAGTTATAAGACACTCTTCTATCAAAGTTATCTTTTGCTCTATAATATCAATAATTCTCTTAAACTTCCCACCTCCAGCTTCATCACATACCCAATAGTCTTGGTGCTTTTCCTCATTTGATAGAGGCTCCCCTGCCCCCGTTCATCTCTGTGAAGTACTTGTAGACCCCCATTATGTCATCTCTCACCCTCCTGTAGTTCAGCGTGTACATGTTGAGATCCCTAATTAGGGCTTGTCATGCAGCCCCTGTGCCATTTTAGTTGCCTTCCTCTGGACTGTGTCCACCCTGCCTATGTCCTTTCTGAAGTGTGACCTCCAAAACTAGACATAATACTCCAGGTGGGCTCTCACTTGCGAGTGATACAGTAGCAACACTACTTCCCTCCTCCTGCTGGAGGTACCCCTTCCTTTGCACCCCAGCATCCCACTAGCCCTACCCGAGGAGGACTCTTTTGGTCCTTCATCAGTGTAGTGAGGGAATAGTCCATGATTACTAAGATGTTGGTGATATGCTTGGAGTGGGGCTTCAGGCTTAAGAAATCAATACCAACCAAATCCATGAGCACACTAATTTCAATGTTCATGACGGGGGTTGCCCTCCTCAGCAAAATCTTATACTGCACACAATGGCTACATTATTTGCAATACTCCTCAATTTCACTCCCCAGCCTGGGCCAATAGAACCTTGCATAGGCTAATTCCAGGGTATGTTCTGCTCCCAGATGCTCCATCTCATCATATAGGCCTTTTATTACTATTCATTGGACACTAAGGGGCAGTAGCAGCTGTTGTCTGAGGAAGCCATGCAGGCATCGAGTACAGTGAGTTGTCTTTTATGTTTGGACACTCCTTCAATAGCATCCTGGTGTCCCAGTTCTTGGAATAACTCTTGAGGCACCTCTCACCCAGAGAAGGACGTGTATGATGTCTTTTAAACTGGGATTTTGTCTCTGTTCCCTGTTTATAGTAGATCAAAATATATCATACAGGGAAAGATGTTATTTGTAGGCAGACAGTTACTAGAGGGTCTCAAGCTGTCCACAGGGAAATTTTCATTGGCAGAGGAGAGTTGTTCATTGGTGTAAAACCTCTTTTATAGAGCTTTTACTGTGGGCTTGGGACTCTTTATTCTGTGTTGGTAGGCTCACAGTCCAACCAATACAAAGACAAGGCATCTGCATCCACATAATTCAGGCCCTGGCGGTACTCCACAGAGGAATTATAGGTGGACACTGAAACAATGGAACATAGAATTTACCATCAGATAAGCACCTCTTAGCCCACCTAGTTTGCCCATTTTTCTGTTCCTATAGTATTACTGTAGATCCTACTTGATCTCTAGCCCATTCTCCCCTTCCCCTTCCTTTCACCTAAGATTCTCCTATGCCTATCCTGTGCATTCTTGAACCCCCACCACTGTTTTCACTCTCACCACTTCCACTGGAAGGCTGTTCCAAAAATCCACCACTCTTTGTTAAAAAGTACTTCCTCACATCTCTCCTGAATCTATCCCCTTCTGCTTCATAGCATGTCACCTTGTTCTTGGGAATCTTTTTTCTGAGAATTATTTCTTTCCTGTACCTTACTTACTTCTGTGAGGTATTTAAGGTCTCTACATATTGAGGTCCTTTAGTCCCTCCTCATAAGGCTTCTGATGCAGATCCTGCTCCATTTTAGTTTCCCTCCTCTGGATTGCCTCCACTTTGTCTATATCCTTCTAGAGATGTGATCTTCAGAACTGGACACAGTACTCTACGTGGGGTGTTACCAGCACTCTATGCAGAGGCAATACCATCTTCTTCTTTCTGCTGATAATACCCCTCCCTATGCACCCAAGCATCCCACTAGCCCTCCCAACTGCCTTGTTGTACTGCCTGGCCACCTTTAGGTCATCAGATGTGATTACCCCCAGGTTTCTTTCCTGTTTGGTGGTTGTTAGTATCACTCCACCCATTTTGTACTCTGCCTCTGGGTTTTTGAGCCTTAATTGCATTATTTTGCACCCTTTTACATTGAAACCCATCTGCCATACCCTTGACCACTCCTCAAGTTTTCTCAGATCACTGCTTATCCTTTCCACTCCCCCCTGGAGTGTCTACCCTATTGCAGAGTTTGGTGTCATCCACAAAGAGGCAAATCTTCCCTTCCAGCTCCTCTGCAATGTCACTTATAAAGAAATTAAACAGGACCGGTCCCAGCAGTGGTCCCTGAGGCACCCCACTGGCTACCTTCCCTTCCTGGGAGTGAACTCCATTTACCACCACCCTCTGCTAACTATTTTGTAAACAATTTCTTACCAAGTTTTCCACCTTTGGACCATCTCCTAAGTTACCCAGCTTTTTAACTAGTATCCTATTTGGAATGGTGTAGCATGCCTTACTGAAATCTAGGTAGGCTACATCTACTGCTCTACCCTGATCTAGTTCCCTGGTCACCCAGTCAAAAAAAATCTATCAGATTCATTTGACATGACCTCTTCCCTGTGAATCCATGCTGCCTCAGGTCTTCTAACCAATTGGATTCAATATATTCCACAATCATTTCCTTCAGCAGAGATTTCATGAATGTTTCCACCACCAAAGTCAGGGTGACTGGCCTATAATTTCAAGCCCTTTCCCTGCTACCACCTTTGTGATGTGGGACCACATCTGCCCTCCTCCAGTTCTCCAGAACCACTGCTGTTTCCAGTGAGCTGTTAAAAAGGACTATCAAAGGTGCAGCTCATGGTCATCTGTAAAGTCTTGCAACACCAGGGGCACTGGCTCCGAGATTGTTATCATGCTGGGGGTTTGGGAGCCACATAGGCCCCCAGTCGGAGTCCAGGGATGAAACCCCTGGTGGGGGGATGGGGGGCAAGGACCCCCCTGAAGCCATTGAGGTTTTACTTACTGTAAAGGTGAAAATCAGGGCTATCCTGAGCCTTTAAACATTACAAATATGGCTTTGAACAATGGGTAGTATACTCCTTTTATAAAAGGGGAGCATTTGGAAGCACTTCACGTAAGATGGGCTATTGGGCTAAGCTGCACAAGACAATATTAAGTAGATCCTCCTGCATTTTGAACTAGATATAGGCACACACTGAGAGTGATCCAGAAAGTGAATAATTGATAATAGTAGTGTAGTATGATTATTAGGTGCTCTACACAGGTCAAGGACCATGGATTTATTATGAATGAGACTGTGATTCTGTGTGACTTTATAGGCACATATCACTGCATAGGACTAGGGACGTGACAATACAAGTTGATCATGCTTTGCTTACAACTGGCAGTGGATGCACCTTGAAATGCATTGTACAGTAGGTCATGTTAATAACTAAATAAAAAGTTATGAGTTAAACTTCTGAGTCTCCATATACTTATATTTTGTTTATCGGTGAAACAAACCCAAACTTGCTGCACAGATTTCATAGAAGAAAGATTTAGAGGGGCACCACTTGTCTGGTGTGAGATTGCAGGCCAGAAGGCGAACAGGTCATGCCCAGGTATTCTATATGAATGAGATCGTGCTTATATGTTGTGCAACATTATATGCACATAACACTGCTTAGGACTAGGGGGAGACAATACAGGTTGGTCCTGCTTTGTTTTATGACTGGTAGAGGATGTACTGTACCTTCCTTGAAATGCTATGTGAAATAGGTCATGGCAGTCATGAAATGGTAGTTTACTCACCTGGTAAAGGTGATTATAGGAGCACCTTCTTACAGTACTCCAAGTCTCAACACATGGGTGATTGTACAGCAGTATTAGGCCTTATCCTGGGTGGGAGGAGGAACTTGAATCAAAGCTGTCTGGAGCACCTTGCAACCAAACTCTGAGTTCCCTGTTAGGTCGGTGTCTAACCGGTAGTACCTGAAGAGGGTGTGCGGGGATGCCCAGGTAGCTACCTGGCAAATCTCTCTGACAGACGCAGAATTGTGTTCCACCCAAGATGTGGCTACTGCTCTCGTGGAGTGTGCTCTGATGTTTGTTGGAGGGGTCTTGCCCCTGGATCTGTAGGCCTTTGCTATAGCCTCTCGCAGACATCTAGCAATTGTGGATCTGGATGCTGCTAGACTCTGTTTATTGCCTTGGAGTAATACAAAAAGCCTGTCTGTTGGACGGAAACTCTCCGTTCTGGCCAGGTAGGTCTGGATTGCTCAGGCTGAGTCTTGGCTGTGTAGGGTTTCGCTTTGAGAGTTCCCTATTTTGTGATCTAGGGTAGGGACTGTGCTCTCCTGGGAAGTGTGAAATGCATTGGCCACCTTCGGAATAAAGGACGGGATGGGTTGGAGTATGACTCTGTCTGGGAAAAGCAGGTAAATGGTTCCCTGCACAACGGAGTCTGTAACTCGCTAGTTCTCTTGGCTGATGAGATTGCTACTAGGAAAATGGTCTTCATCGTGAGTAAGGATAAAAGAATGGATTTGATGAGTTCGAATGGTGCGGTGGTGAGGGCGTCAAGCACCAAGTTGAGGTGCCACAGAGTCGTTATGGACCTTGGGGTGTGTGTGATAAGATTTGCTGCCTTTAAGGGACACTGTCAACTCCCTTAGGTCTCAAAGTGTCCCTAGTTTAAAAAACACATTTTATGATTGCCAGTATTCTGTAAAGATTGCTGATGTAGCTGGTAGTTTGATTCTGACTCTTATTTTCTTTAAAAAAGTAAAAAACAGACTGCCCAACATACTGGTGTTATCACACCAAAACAGGTTTGTTTACATTCCTTGATCAGCTCCAAGTACATCTTTCCTGGACTTGGGGATGTCCGCAACACAGTCTAGCCCCTTATGATGCAGTGGGAGTTTAGGAGGTTACTGCTTTATGAGTGACTGCACTGTTTGGGTGTGTTTCTAATGTTCACGAAGCATGCAGTGAGAACAGATGCAGGATTATAAGCAAAACAAGGTTGTTTATAAATATACATTGCCATGCATTTCGGTTCCAATAAACAAGGAGACAGACAAAACAAACAGCAACATCAATGAATTTTAGAGAAGGTAAACAATCATAAAATGTGGGGTTTCAACTAGAAATAATATGATGAAAAGCAGGTTGACAGTGTCCCTTTAGGAAAGATTGAACCAAAGGATGGGCTCCGGGTAAATGGTCATCAGTTTTCTCCCTTATAGCCCCTATGGCGGCTGCCTGTACTCGCAGAGATGCGGCTGATAACCCTTTTTCCAGTCCCTTTTGTAGAAATTCCAAAACGTTTACAATGCTACATTGAGTAGCCCTTAAGTCCTGGTTCTTGCACCAAGAAGCAAAAGCCCACCAGTGTCTGTTGTAAGTTCTGTTGGTGGACTTCCTTCTAGCTTGTACCAAGGTGTCCACCACCTTACCTGATACCCCTAGCCCTAACAATCTAGACCTCTGAGTGGTCAAGCCATCAGTTTCAATGGTAGGGGGTTTTCGTGCCAGATTGGGCCTTGTCTGAGTAAGTCCTGGTGGTGCGGTAGCACCATTGGATTGTCTGTCAACATTTTCCTAATGAGGGTGTACCAGGTTCTCCTCTGCCAGTCTGGGGCTATGAGTACTACACTGCTGCCCATGTACCAGATTTTCTGTAGTACTGCTGGTAGCATGGATATTGGGGGAATACATATGCCTTTTTGTAATTTCCATGGGGTAGATATGGCATCCACTCCTACTGCTCTCGTCTCTGAATCTGGACAGGTAGATCGGAAGTTGAGCATTGACCGCTGAGGCCATGAGGTCGATGTCGAAGGGCCCCCATTTCCTCTGGATCTCATTGAATATCCTGAGATGGAGTTGCCATTCCCCTTGTTGTAGCGATTGCCTGCTCAACCAGTCTGCCCTTGTGTTCAGGCTGCCTGCCAGGTGGACTGCTGTGAGGCTGAGTAGATATTTTTCTGCCCATTGCAGTAGGAATTTTACCTCTCAAGCCATGGCTTTGCTTCTTGTTCCTCCCTATTTGTTGATGTATGCCATTGTTACTCGGCTGTCAGGGCGCACCTTTACATGGTGCCTTTCGATTTGAGACTTGAAGTGTATGAGGGCTAGCTGGACGGTTCTTGTCTCTAGTACATTGACTGGGAGTTTTGACTCCCACTTTGTCCATTTTCCTTGAATTGACTGCCTGTCCAGTACAGCACCCCAGCCTAGCAGGCTTGCGTCTGTTTGGAGGGTTCTTGTTATATCTCTCTGTAATTGTGCTCCTTGCATGAAAGTGTGTGGGTCTGCCCGCCATCTTAGTGATTTCTTTATCGATGTTGGAATTGTCACTTTCTGGTTGTAATTCTGCTGACTGTAGTTCCAGTTGTCCAGGAGTAGGCATTGTAGGTGCCTCATGTGTTACCTAGCCCAGTCGTTTAGGTCTATGCAAACTGCCATGAGACACAATAGTTGCATAAGGTGCCATAGTGTTGTTGAGTTCTTCTGCATAATTGTTCTGCAGTGCGCTGTCAATGCACTGATGCATGTCTGTGATGGTCTTACTGTGCCTGTCACTGTGTTGAATGTTGCCCCCCAAGTGTTCTAACAATGTGGTCGGTGTTAGGTGGCTCTTTGCTTTGTTGATAAGCCACCCGTGTTCGGTCAGTAGTTGCTGAGCTCTGTGGGTTGCTGTCCTTGCCTGGTCCACTGTTCTTGCTCATATCAACCAGTTGTCTAGGTATGGGATCACGTGAATGCTTTCCATGCATAGTTTTGCCACTAGGGGTGCCATGACCTTGGTGAACAGTCTTGGGGCTGATGCCAACCTGAAAGGTAGGCACTGGTACTGGAAGTGGCAACTCAGTATGCTGAATCGGAGGAACCTCTGGTGAGATGGTCTGATAGGTATATGAAAGGAAGCATCCTTCAGGTCTATGGAAGTTAGAACATTGCCCTTGCGTATGGCCACAATGGTGGACCTTAGGGGTTTCCATCTTGAACTTCTGGTACCATACAAATCTGTTGACAAACTTCAGGTCCAGAATCGGTCTGAGGTTTCCAGTCTTTTTTGGGACTAGAAAGAACATGGAGTAGATGCCAGAGTATCTCTCTTGATTTGGAACGGGCTTTATGGCTCTGCTGTATAGTAATTGGTTTAGAATGGCTCGAACTTGTTGCGAGGTCGCCTTGTCCCTTGAGACGTGTGATTCTAGATATCTGTCCTGCCTTGGGACTAAGTTGAATTCTATGGCATAGCCCTCTGAGATGATCTCCTTGACCCATTTGTCTTTGATTGATTTGGTCCAGGTCATGGCAAACTGCTGTAGTCTTCCGTCCACTGCGTTCGTCTGGCCCTGGACTGGCAGATTCTCTTGGTGGAATCCCCTGTTTGATTTGTTTGTCTTACACCCCTGTTTGCTATTGTAGTGTGAGCCTCTGCCCCTGTTGCCCTGAAAGTTCTGTTTGTTGTTGAAAAAGTTTGGTTTGAACCCAAACCCGAGTCTATCTTGGCCCTGGTACCATTGACCCCTCTTGGCTCTGCCTGAGTAGTGACGACATTTGTTGTTTCGAAAGCATGGTAGAGTAGATGGCTCTCCTCAATCCTTGTCCTCCCCTTTCTTTACCTTGAACTCTTCTATGCTTGGCCCAAACACCTTGTCTCCTGAGAACTGTAGTTTCATTAGTCTTGATTTGGACTCTTGATCTGCATTCCATAGTTTGAGCCAGACCTGTCTCCTGGCTCTATTGATGGAAGCTGCAGACCTAGATGCCATCTTAAAGCTATCGATTGTGGCATCAGTTGCATACTTCATGGTTTGAATGGCATAGTCCATGGTGGCACCATGGGCACTGGTTTTGGGGACATCTTGTTGGACCGCTTCCAACCATCGGAGTATGGCCCTTGTTGAGTAGGTGGTGGCCATGGATGCTCTCATATTCATAATCATCATATCATGGACTTTTCTCACAATTTCATCCACCCTTCTGTCCATGGGGTCCTTCAGGGTGGAGACTGACTCTGGGGGTAGTACAGTCTTGTTGCTCAGGGAGGCGACCTCAACATCTACTCTTGGGACAGTTGCCCAATGTTTTTCCCTTTCAGCGGGCAGTGGATATCTTCTTTCAAAGGTTCCCTTCTCCCTTGTCTTAATTGGATCTGGAGCCTCCCATTCTTTGGATAGTATGCTCTCTAGTGCTTTGCATACTGGGAAGAAGGTGGAAGATTGCTTCCTTTCCCTAACTAGAGAGTCTAGTCTACTGTCTGGCTGCTCCACCGGTTCATCCATTCTGAGTGTCTCACAGATGACTCTTATGAACTCAGGGATGGCATTGAATGGGCATAATCATGCCGTCATATCCTCCTCCTGCTCCTCCTCCTCTTCCTCAGAGTGTTCGTCTCCCAACACGTCTATGTGTCATCTGAGTTTGGGGATCACCTGGGGAACTTTGGGTGAGGGTTTTTTGTGGGTGACCTGGGTCTTTTGTTTATCCCCAGGGAGTCAATTCTGTCTAGGAGCTTTTAGAATAAACGCAGCACCATGCTTTGCGAAGTGGTGGCGGCATTGTTGTTTAAGGGGTCCTCATCTGTGGATCCTGAATTAAGGGTGAAATCCCTTGGCTTGGAATCCACCAAGCATAAGGAGCAGAGCTCCCCCATCTGAGGTAAGCAAGATGTTGGGGCATTTCCTGCACAATCTTCTGGTAGAGGACATTCTGAAAAACATAATTACATGAGGCTTGCTCAGGAGTGCATATCTTAATTGTGCTGTCTTGAAAAGACTCAGACTGTAAGAGCACTGAGGCTATACATTAGGCTATAACCATTTTAAAAAATATATATCCCTCCTGTAGACAGCCTTCTCCCTAGAGATCAAATATTAGGGGTTTAGCACTGATAAGCAACATATATTGCGCTATTTCTTCTGTTTATTTTCCCCCTGTGTACTCTGTTGGGGAGTACTGGTGCTAAAAGTTGATTCTCAGGCACATCGTGCTGAATGGGGCTGTTGTGCCTTTAAGAAGAGTGGATGGCAAGCAGATGCCCTGATGCAAGCGGCCAGATGGCGCCGCCATTTTGAGAAGGGAGCTATCCTTTGAGAGCTCACTCTGACATCCCGCGAGATTTCGACTGCTCAGCTCATGGTATTACTCATTTAAAATGGCGATGCCAGAAGCATGGGGGAGAAGGAGGCACCCCGTGGAGAAGGCGTGGAGACCAGGAAAGAGTAAGGAAATGCTGCTTCTTGTCTTGTACCGGGAGGGAGGGAGGCACTGAGTGGTCCAATCGGGTGCTCACAGCGACTTGCCTGGTAGGCAACGCTTCCTTGAAGTATAACACCAGTTGAGAAGGGAGCTGGGGGAAGGAAGGAGGTAGATAATGGGTCCCTGTGGTGGTCGTGGGTTGAACAAGGTAAACCACGACCCCCAGGGCATGCAGTGCACTTTCCTTGAGCTGCTAACTGCAGCGTTGGCCATTTCCCATGTCGTCTGAGTGAGATAAGCCGACCAGGGTGGCCTCAGAAGCTATTTTGAGTTCAAAGCTTCCTACCCCTCCTCAGCTGAACAAGGTAAACCGAAGGGGGAGGAGTAAGTGGATTAGGGTTGCACCATTGATTGAGAAACACTTTGCTGCTATTAGAAACAGAAAACCTAGTTGTGCAGCCTTAGAGAAAAACTTTTAAAAATTAGATCTCTACTCTGAGCCCTGCGCCACAGAGACTAACCTGTTCTAAAATAGGTAGTAAACAGTCATATTTTTTATTACTTCCTTAAGTCAGGACATCCAAAGTTAACTGCCCATTGATGTAGGCACTCAAATATTTGTTGTCTGGGATTTAAATATATAATTCAATATGGGATATAAGAGCTTACCTTTAAGCTTGGCACAGAGCCAGATGAAAACATGACCAGCCTGGGAAGACGCACAAAGAAAACTGAGGATTCTGGGAACAAAAAGGAAAGGAGACGGATCTGATTTCTAATTTTGGGATTCCTTTGTGCATCTGCCTATGAGCAGTGGCGGAACCAGGTTTGGGAGTGTTTGGGAGCCGGGGGAGCCATTCAGTCAATCACGGGCTCCACAATGGGCACTAAACATTGAACAAAGATGGTGGTGGGGCACCACTACTCACACTGGGGCAGCCGGAGGGGGTGACTTGCCCCCAGCCCCTCAACTCCACCACTGCCTATGAGGAGAGCTTTATTACCCATGTGTTGAGACCCGGAGTGCTGTATAATGGAATAAATAGGGGGATTTCAACTTTAGTGCATATCTCAGGCATTTTGGGAAATTTTTTTCACCAAATTTTCAACATGGGTGTTTGGGACCCCACCTCATGAATTCTGTCACTGTCACGGTGTTAATCGGCCCCGAAAGGTGATTTCGCGGTCACTGCACGGAACCACCTTCCGGGACCGAGTTACGAAACAACAGTTTCACAGTTCATGAGGTAGGCCCCCAAAAACCCTATGTTGAAAATTTGGTGAAAAAATTCCCAAAAATGACTGTTTTACAAGCATACATTGCGCTGTTCCTACGCACGCTTGTAAGTTCACAAATTTTAAATATGTTCACTCCAGATTTTCAACATTACCATTTTACCACACCACCTTATGAGCAGTACAGCTGTCATTTCTCACATCTCACCCAAAATGTGTTTCTGCCCACGTAACGCACAATGGCGCAGTTGGTCTATGAAATCAATGTTCAGGAGAGATTAAGAAAATCACAGTGACACTGTTCATGAGCAGAGGTCTTAAAATGGCTGTGTTAAAAATTTGGTGAAAAAAGTCCATAAAATGACTGTGTTATGAACGACCATTGTGCAGTTTCCACGTACCATCGTAACTTCATGGATTTCTGATATTTTCAGTCCAGATTTTCACCACTGGCATTTTTCCACACTTCCTTATGAACAGTACAGCTGTAATTTTTCACACCATGGCCGAAATGTGTTTTCGCACTTCCAGCGCAGAAATGCGTGGTCGCTGTGGGAAATCACTGTTCGGGACAGATTAAGAAAATCACAATGACACTGTTCATGAGCAGAGGTTCCAAAATCCCTGTGTTGACAACCTGCTGTAAAAAATCCCCAAACTAATTGCATTATGGGTGTGCATTGCGCATTTTCTACACATGCTCGTGACTTCACCAGTTTTTTTAATATTTTCACAGCAGAATTTCAACATAGCCATTTTTTGTACCTCCCCATGAACAGTACAGCTGTCATTTTTCACATCCTGTTTGAAATGTGTTTTGGCACCTGTGGTGCAAAATGGCACAGTCGCTGTGCGAAATCAGCTTTCGGCTAACAAACTGATATTGCCACTGTTCATAAGGTGGAGGTTACAAAAAACCCATGCTGAAAATTTGGAGTGAAAATGCCAATGAATGCCTGAGGCGTTAGGGTTTCCGACCATAACGCCCCAGCCTATAGAGAGTGACAGGCATCAGGGGTGTGACTTGGGATTCTCGCCTGTAATTCTCATACCATTCCACACCCTGCAGCCAGTGAGAGGCACTGAGGTGTGCCTTGGACTCTTTGGCCCCAAAGTTCACCCCATTCCCCTATACAGGACCCATCTCAGCGTATTTCCTGATTGAATGGGTTGAGCATAAGGGCCAAAGACCCCAAGGCACACTGTGACACTTGTCAGTGTCTGCAGGGTAGGGTGTGGTGAAATGGCGTGGCCATTATGCCTGATGACCCAAAGGCACACCCCAATGCCTGTCAGTCTCTGCAGTGTGGTGGTGGGGTTGGCTTCAGTTCAATACTTCACTACCATTCCTATTATGCATCTCTCTAACTCCTACACTACCAATGCCAATACCAGCAAGCAAACATTCAGCGTTGACAAATGCTTGTTTTATGAGATATAGGAGTTCAGGAAAGTTTCCTTTGTTCATGCTGTTTGGGCTCTCATTATGTCCCCCAAATGCCAATCCCTGTTTACCTAAATATCTAGTTATTTCTACAAGTCGCTTCATGTACTCTCTCCAATCATGGATGTCTTTGTCACTTGCCTGTTAATGACTTGTTCTATAGTGCCAGTTTTCTTTGTATGTTCAAATTTTGCCATGCAGGTCATGCTACTAAAATGAACAGCTGAAGAATCGTGTTCCCTGAATGATTCAGTGACTCTTTTCTAATTTGTGAATCCTTTGCCAAGTAGAAACATAGAAATTTGTCATGGTCCATCCAGTCTGCCTGAGTCCCCCCCCCCAGAAGACATCTGCCCTCCATTTCCTGTCTGCCCCCTGTTGGTTAGGCCCATGTATGTATCCCAGACTTTTTTAAATGTGCCCACTGAATCAACCTCCACCACCCATTCCGGCAGTCTGTTCCATGACCTATCACCCTGTCAGTAAAGAATCTCCCCCGATGTCACCTTTAAATCTGCCACCCTACCCTCGAGTTTTAATGCATGCCTCCTAGTGGATTTGCTTCCACTCGATCTGAAGATATTGTCAACCCTCACCCTATTTATGCATTTCAAGTACTTGAATGTTTCAACCGTGGCCCTCCTCTCCTCCAGTGTGTACAGGCCCAGCTCACCCAGTCTTTCCTTATATGTCTTCTCCTGCAGCCCTCTCACCATTCTGGTAGCCCTTCTCTTGACCCTCTCCAGCCTGTCCTTGTCCCCTTGTAAGTATGGCCTGCAGAACTGTACCCCATATTCCAGGTGCGGTCTGACCACAGTCTTGTATAATGGCACAATCACCTCCCTTCTCCTGCTTGAAAGCCCCTCCCTGAGCATGCCAACATTCTGAGTACCTTCCCCGCTGCCTTGTTGCACTGACTCTGAACCTTCAGGCTGTCTGAAATAGAGATCCCCAGGTCCCTTTCCTGTTCTGTTGTCTCCAGTTATCTTACCCCCCCCAGCCAGTATTTTGCCTTCGGGTTTCTACGCCCTATAAGCATAATTCTGCATTTCTTTGCTTTAAATTGTTGCTGCCATCTTTCTGACCACTCCTTCAACCTTGCTAGATCCTATCTCATACTTTCCACCCCCCCATCATATCCACTGTATTACATACTTTCATGTCATCTGCAAACAGACTCACTTTTCCATGCAGACCCTTCATAATGTCCTCAATGTAAATGTTGAAGAGTATGGGTCCCAGCACTGAGCCCTGGGGAACCCCACTCATCACCCTTTCCTCCTTTGAGTGCACCCCATTTACCACAACCCTCTGCATCCTTCCCTGTAACCAATGCTCAACCCATTTTGTAAGCTTGCTTCCCACTCCCAAGCTACCTACTTTGCCTACCAGTCTCCTGTGGAGGATGGTGTTAAAAGGCTTCCTGAAGTCCAGGTAGGCCACGTCTGCCTCCCTCCCTGGTCCCATATCTCCATCACCCTGTCCAAAAATTCAGTCAGGTTGGTCTGGCAGGACCTACTACCTGTGAATCCATGCTGGTTGCCCTCCAGGAGGCCCTCTGCCTCCACATATTTACTCAGCCTTTCCTTTACAAGCATCTCCGTTAGCTTACCCACCATGGAGGTAAGACTAACTGGGTGATAGTTTCACGGTTCCTCCCTCTTTCCCTCCCCCCCTTATGCAATGGCACCACCTCAGCCCTTTTCCAGTCCCCAGGAACCCTTCCCTTGTCTAGTGACAGATTAAACAACCTCATGAGCAGTGCTGCCAACATCTGCTTCAGCTCTTTGAGTACTCTCGAGTTAATCCTGCCTGGGCCCATCACCTTATCTTCCACTAGTTTCCCTAGTTCTTCCAATATCCTATCCACCATGAATGGACCCGAGTCCAATTCCCTGCCCTCCCTTCCTCTGACTTCCAACTCTGGCCCTATCCCATCTCCACTGTGAAGACCGATGTGAAGTAATCATTCAGAACATTAGCTTTTTCCATATCCCCTTCTGCTATTACCCCCTTCTTCCCCTATGAGTCTAATAATCCCCATCTTCTCCTTCCTTCTGTCACTCACATATCTAAAAAACTTCTTAACTCACCCTTTTTGCCTCCTTCACTATATTGTCCTCCATATCCACCTTCGCCCTTCTGATTATTTTTCCTATTTCACTTAGTTTTGCCTTATATACCTCCCTGTTCATCTCTTTCTGAGAGGCTTTATATACCCTGAATGCCCTCCTTTTCTCCTTAACTGCTACCCTGACTTCCTTTATGAACCAAAGTGGTTTCCTCCCCTTCTTATTTTTGCTCATCATCCTAACGCATAGCTCTGTCACCTTCAATATTTCTCCCTTGATTTCCCTCACAGGTCCTTCATGCCATCCACGTTCTTGTTTCCTTCTAGTTCCTTCCTCACAATTTCTATCATCCTCCTAAAATCTGTCTTCCTAAAGTCCAGCACCTTAGTGGTGCAAGTGCTCTTGACTGGCCCTTTCTGAATGTTAAAGCTTACTATCCTGTGGTCACTGTCCCACAAATGTTCCCAAATCTCCACCTCCTCAACCCCTTCCCCATTTGTCATTACCAGATCTAGTATGATCCTCCCCCTAGTAGGGTCTGTGACCAGCTGGTGCATGAACAATTCCTGCATGGCTACCAGCAGCTCCCTACTCCTTTCTGTGGATGCTGCTGGAATTTCTCAATTCACACCTGGTAGATTCAGATTACCCAACATCACTATTTCCCCCTTCCTGGCCATCTCCTGTATTTCACTAATGAACTCTCTACCCACTTCCTCTCCTTGATTTGGTGGTCTGTAGACCACGCCACCCTCACTGCCTCACCCCCTGTTCTGCTTAAAGTGACCCATAGTGTCTCCGCTGGTCCATCCCTTCCCTCACTTGCCATTGCTCAAATCCCCTCCTTTATATACAAGGCAACCCCCTCCCCTTCTTCCTGTCCTATCCCTCCTGTAGAGCCCATACCCTGGTATTTCCACCTCCCAACTGTGGTTGTCAGACCACCAGGTATCCGTGACTGCAATTATGTCCAGGTCATCTGCCACCACCACCACCTGCAGGTCCAACATGTTATTACCAAGACTCCTGGTGTTTATTAGCAACCCCTTCCACCAGCACTACCTTCCACTATTTCCCTCCCACCCAGCATGTCCCACCCCAGTTGTGGGGGAGTGTGAGTTAGGGTTAGGTATGTCTCACCAGACATTTTTTCTGGACCACCCCTAGCTGTGCACTCCCCCTCTCCTAGTTTAAATTTCTCCCCAATATTTTATGTATGTATCCCTGGAGTTTCCCCCTCAACAGTCTAGCCCCCTTGTCATTGAGATGCAGTATGTCCCTTGCATACAGATGCTCGTCTACCCATGTGCCCCCCCATTCACCTATGCATTCATAGCCCTCCTTTCTACACACTGCCTCAGTCAGTGGCTAAAGTCCATGATTCTCAATTACCTAGCTGTACCATCACAGTGTACTGGCAGGATTTCTGAAAAAGCTATTGACCTCACCATCCCCTTGCACCCTCCTGCTAGCTCCATGAGTCTCTTCTGCACCACCTCCACCTCCTCCCCAGCTATGTCATTTGTTCCCAGGTGTATGACCAGGTGAGGTTCCCCCCGACCAGTGTAATGCACTCCCTAATTTTTGGTAGCGTCCTGCTCACCTAAGTAAAGCATCTCCAAATGACCTAGCATTTCTAGTGCAAACTACTCTTCAAGGGAAACAACATGCTGCATTAGCCTGAAATTAGTATTCCAACCAATGGAATGTTTTAAACCAATCTGCTTGAAATGACTGGTTGCATGCATTCCTGTTTTTACCAAAACAAGTTGCTGGGAAGTTATAATTCTGTGGCTGTACAGGACCAGACTCACTATTGCCAAGGTCACTTGGAGATTTGTTCTGTGTTGCATCAGATGATTCTACAGTTGGTAAAGGAGCAACATTTTGTACCATTTGCCCCACCTGTGTTCCTTCTATATGAAGCTGGTTACCGCATTGGCTGTGATTGCTTCCTAAATCATGTAGAGATGCCACAGTGGAATGCGACTGCTGTGCTGCTGCATCTGTTACCATAATTACTTCTCTTCCTTGACCTTCTGATTGAGACACTGGCTGCTGATTATTAGTCTTTCTGAAACATTTTTTTATATCCATAATAAATTCTAGGGTTGTATTGTGTTGTTTTTTTTTGTGGTGTAGAATTGATGCTTCCTTTGATTATCAGGCTTCAATCTCTTACCTTTTTTTTTGCAGGTACGATTAACTGCATGAAACCTCTATACCTTTTGCAAGTGTATCCGTATGATATGTAACTGAATTGAAGTTTTGTATTACTGATATTTTAGCCACCACACACACTGCACAGGACCATGGCACAGACGAATGGGACTACTTATGCTAGCTGGCCTCCACACTGCAGTAGTACAGTCAGATTAAACTGCCTACCAGCCAATCAAACTAAAGGTAATATCAATGGAATCAGTGGAAGGTTTTAAGAATAGATGGGAAAGATACATGGACAAGGTTCAGGTTGGAGGAGTGGACCAGTTGGGGTGAGCAGAATGGGAATGTGGGAAGGGATGTGTGGAGGAGGGAGGGGGCAGCATCAGTGATTAAACAGAGCTGCCTCTCGAGCAGACATGATAGACCATAAGACCTGATCTGTTAGCAAGTTGTTTGTATGTATGTATGTATGTAAAGTAGGCTGAGTTAATGAATGAAGATGTCAGCTCAGCAGGTGATTGATTTTATTAATTTGGCAAGACAATAAAGGCTATAGTAGCCCTTATACATGACTCTTGAGTATGGCTTTTTAAACAAACTTGTTGTCAGTGATTGTCTAGCTGATGAATCAATCAATCAATCAATCAATCAAAATCTTTATTTAGTCAGGCGAACATCATTGAGCGTAGCTCATTTACAAGATGGACCTGAGTGGTCATACAAATCAGAGTACAAGTATTTTTTTTTTTTACATGGACAAGAAAATAACATAAACAATAGTACAATGACATAAAATGATAGTAAACAAAAATTTACATATATACAAGCACAGTAAAAATCACTTAATAAATAGTCAGTGCCTACACCTTGAGCACCACTGCCAGACTAGTGTCTGCCCACCTGTATATTTTATTTTTATTTTATTTAAGAAACCAAGTAAGTGCTTTTTATAGTAAAACAATACAGAAGAGCCAGGAAAAGACAAACTCTGGTCAGAGCCAATAAGGTTGTGGAGAGCTTTTAAGAGCGGCAAGAGTGGTGAAAAGAATATGCAGTGCTCTTGCTGTGCCAGTCAGCTGTAACACCGCAACGATTATAGAGTGAGCCTTGTGCAACATGGCAGTGCTGCCATAACTATGTGTAACAAGCCAGTTCCTTCAGATTACTAGAATCCCATTAGTACTAGTCTTAGGCAAGTTGGAAAAGGCAGCTGGTGGGGAGCTCATTAGGGGCTTTCTACATAATGACATAATTGTTTACTCACCTAGCCTGAGAGAAGGATGATTATGTCATTTAGAACTCTTACAGCAGCATAGCCATTTTAGAGTCAGCTGCTCTCGGGGAGCTTAGAATGTTCATCAGTAAGTTCAAGAGTGGCAGTCAGAGTGGCAAGAGGTCTACCATTGGGGCTCTGTCAAAGGGAGCCCCGATATTTCTCACCCTAGTTTGGTAAATCTTCAGTTTGCCTGCAGGACTCTTTCGTTTCACTCAAGGGTGGGGGGTGAGAGGGAATGCAATTCTTGTGGATCCAAGGGGCAATCCGCTGAAGTTCCTGAAGTTCACAGCTGCCTTAAGGAAGAACAATGAGTAGAATCTGACAGCTACCAGGGAAAGAAAGGTGCCTTTTGTTCTTTCCACGACTGGGAGGAAGGAACAACTAATCTGTGAGTACAGAATTTCAGACTGTTCTCTGAGAAAGTTGTCTGAGATGTGTGTGCCCTAGACAAGGCTAAATCACACTGGTCAGGACCCCTTTCACCACAACTGTGATGAATTTAAAGTTACAATTGGGAGTCTTGTAACAATTCATTGGGGATTGGAGACTCATTTGGTGTAACCCTGAAGGAATGGCAGAGGCTGTTTGGGACAAAGGGCGGGAGGAACGCCATCTGGAGTTTCAGGCAGGGCTAAGTGGTTCGTGGATGGGCACCACTGTTCCCGAGACAAAGACCATACACCAGGAGGATTTTAAAGTGTGTGGCACATCCCACAGATATACACTTTAGAAATGGAAATGTGTGGAAAATGTTTAAAGTGTGTGGCACATCCCACAGATATACACTTTAGAAATGGAAATGTGTGGAAAATGTTTAAAGTGTGTGGCACATCCCACAGATATACACTTTGGAAGAGAGATAGAGATGTTTTTGTGGAAAACAGTACTGCCTAGCAAAGTGTCCTGCAAAAGAGGGTATACCTGTATTGCAATGACAAACCTTTGGGGGACCACTCTTGCTTTAAGTAACATCTGTAAATAAATCCATGCTGCTAAAATCCCAGTTACTGCTTTGGACATCCGCTTGTTGCTTCTACTGTGAATGTTTTTGGGGCCCCTCAGCAGTTAGGTCTAGCATATGCCTAGCATCCTCTCCTCTGGACCTGGTTGTAAATAAAAAGATTCATTTTAGTATGTACCCCCACCCCATCCACTAGATAATGAGCCTGTATACACTCCAATGCTAGGGGTGGTACCATGATTGTAGTTCTGCCAAAAGAAAATTGTATGCCATGTAGTTGGCAGTAGTTCTTTTAAGGGGGGTGCCAGCTAGCCAAAGGTGGTGTAGGAGTTATGTAAGTATGCACGATACTCATGTATGCACACTTTAAGTCAGCACCACTGTGTTGTACACGGCAGCCGTCACTTCTGTAGTTGTGGAAAGGAAAAGTAGTACACCCGGAAGTGAGTATGTTTATGTGGCCCGAATAGGGGAAGGGCTGCATAATGAGAAACACTGGAAACTATGCAGGAGCACTGTGGCAGAACATCAGACAGTGGTCCAGTTAAGTGCTTCCACAGTGGTCTTACACAAATCTGTTGATGGCATAACATCTGTGCAGCTTGGCCCACACAGCTGTAAAAATCTGACTCAGGAGGAGACTATTAACAAACTAGAGATCTGGTCTGGGATTTGCTTGTCATTACAGTCACTTTCTCATTCTTTTCTAATCAGTAATTTCTGGTAAATGTGCCTTAACCATATTGATCTCAGTGCTGGTAGACTACTTCTGGTTTTCCCTTGATTGTGGGGGTGATAGGTGGGGGTAGTAGCAGTTTTAAAGTAGTAGTTGCCGGTGGTGGCATGCTCTGAAAAAAAGTGGTCCCCATGCTTGTCTGCACAGTTTACAAATTACCCCTTTCCTTGTTTTTGCTGCAAAAATACTGACCCCTTTAACACAAAAAACAAGGAGTCAGTTATGGCCTCCACCCCCGCCCTTTTTCACTTCAAGTGAGTAATGTGATTATGGGTTTGCATTAGATGTACTGTGGCGGCCATAGATGCATTATGTTGTTAAACAGTAATCAACCGTATGTAAAAGTTTTTTTTTATTTTGTGTGCTTTCTTAATGTTGTCAATACCATTCCACCCATTTTGTGCTCTGCTCCTGTATTTCTGTGCCCTAAGTGCATTATTTTACATTTTTGTGTTCAAGACAAAAAGGCCTTTTAAATGAGGATAGTCACTAATCTAAATTCTTTATAGTTTTTTTTAATTACCATCAGAAATGTGAATTTTGTAAAAACAAAAATGAAAATACAGGTAATAAGATGACTATATTTTACAAAATATAAGGAATTCAGATTAATGACTGCCCTCATTTGAAAGGTCTTTTTTTTTCCTGAATAACCTTCAGGCTGGTGGTGTTTTTGTGCACCTGGAATTGTTGTAAAGCTATTTAGATTTGTTTGGAATGTGTGCACATTTGCTAAGAATTCTGCACAGTGCCTGAGGAAGATTCTCAATGAACATTAGTTTGGAGTTCTGTCTCCAACATTCTAAACCCACAATGGGTCTGAATGAGTTAACGTGAACAGGAATTGATTACTTATATGCAGGTGTTTGAAATGTCTCTATTTTCATAAATTATATTCATACCTCTAAAGGATCCCTATTTAACTGTGTCTGAATAAAAGCTGAAGCTGTCAGTTGTGTTTTGTTTTAGATTTAGATTTATAGAACTGTTTATTTAATACAACAGCAGGTTAGGTACATATGGACACATGTCGGTACATGGACATATTAGGATAACAGTATCTCAATTACAGGGGGGTCTGTGTTAAGTTTGGGTTTTGAATATACACATACACTAGTCACTTGTTACAGAATTGCAGATATATCATGTTTAAGACAGTATAAGTTTGACTATTCATGAGTAATATGGACGTATTGTACACAGGGTATAAGAAAAATGTATCTAAACAGTACACTGTGTAAAATTTGACACCACTGTGTGAAACAGCTGGTGAATGCTTAACTTACATTAGGGCAGGTTGTCTTCTAACCTATTTTCTACTGAACACATATATATTTTCATATTTAAAGACTTCTAATATTATTTACTATATATTGCTGAAAGAGCTACTGATGCCTGAAAGAAAACTTTGAAAAACATAATATGTAGGTAAAATTCTGCTTGTATTCCATGTATAGTCTAGAGTTCTCCTCCCCATTATTTATTATTGAGGAAATGTGCATGAATACATGATTTTTATCCCTTACAGTTACTTTAAAGTTAATCTGCCTGTATAGCTTACTCCCTACTTCAAGTCATAATGCTCTGTTGTGACATCAAAATCTGTTGCCACGGGAGTAACTGTGATGTCACAAGCAGTACATTATGATCTCAGGTAGGGAGACAGCAACAGAAATAGATGAACTCTCCAGGAACAAAAATCCTGTTTTCATGCAAATTATCTCAGCAGTAAGTAATGGGGAGGAGGAATAAAGAACTAATGTGAAATACAAGCTAAACATTATCTAAATATTATGTTTTGTTAAATTAAGCTTATTTTTCCTTGAGTTTTTTAATTGTCATTTACTAATGCTAGCACAGACACACACAGAGGGTTTTAAAATGAAGTTTATTTTGGTTTATAGCTTTTCTCAGGGAGTGAACTTTCAAGTCAGTGTCATTTGACTTTGGGGTAGCTTTCTTTTGATATAACTTTTGCTGTCTTTATACGGGCATGTTGTTTTTTTTTGAGTGCAGTTTTAACCAATGGGGTCCTTAACAACTTTTCATCTGTTTTTTTTTTGTATGATCTGGGTTTTGAGAAAGTATGTTCTTCTAAAACAACTGCCAGTGTTTTCTGATGAAGGATCCTCTGTAATCCAAAAGGTAAAAGCACCTGTGTTTTTTTGTAACAACTCTGTTGGTCCAATAAAAGGTATTGAATCATCTGTTTCTGTGGATCTTGTGTTACAAGGACCAATATGGAAACAAGTTTTTCTGTGGTGTCACAGTTTGAGAAATGTTAGCAGGAACTTATCAGTACAGTGCCCACAGTTCTGAAATCATGAAGTGACATAGACAAAATTCCAAATTCTTGGTTCCATGAAAGGAACTGCACATAATGTTGTCCATGAAAAGAAAACAATACAAAACACAGCTGACAGCTTCAGGTTTTCTTTAGGCACAGTTAAATAGGGATCCTTTAGAAGTATAAATGTAATTTATGAAAATAGAGACATTTAAAACAGCTGCATATTAGTAATCAATTCCTGGCCACTTTAAATTAGGCATGACAAGAGATGAACAAGGTGGTCTGGTTTAAAATTTCACTTAAGTGGCATAGTAATTTATAAAACTGAGGCTGTTTAGAAGTACAATATGAGTTATGCCAAACAAATGTAAATATCTCGAAACGTTTACAAGTTACAGATAAAAAAAACAGTATGAAGGTTGCTCAGGGCAAAATGACCTATCAGATGAGCCTATTCATTAAGCTGCACTAATTATATTTTTTAAATTATGGCCATCTGATTATCTCAATTTTCATTTTTCATAGGAGTTATGCCAAACAAATGTAAATATCTCTAAACGTTTACAAGCTACAGATAAAAAAAAACAATATGAATGTTGTTCACAACAAAAATACCTTTCCAATGCGCCTATTCATTAAGCTGTACTAATTATATTTTTTGAACTATGGCCATCTGATTACCTGAATTTTAATTTTTCTTCACAATTTTCACCTTTCGGATGGTTATATTTAAAAAAATCTAATGAATTCTGATTAGTGACTACCATCATTTGAAAGGTCATTTTGTTCTGAACAACTTTCCTGTTGCTTGTATATTGGTAACTTGTATACTGTCATAGATATTTACATTTGTTTGGCATGACTCCTACTGTGTTCACTCAGAGAGAAAAAAAAATGAGGTTGTTTGAAGACCATATTTTACAAAATATAAATAATTCAGATTACTGATTACCCTCGTGTGAATTATCTTTTTGTCCTGAACATCTTTCCCATGGTTGTTTTTGTGCATCTCGAATAGTTTTAAAGATATTTAGATTTGTTTGGAAGGTGTGCACATTTGCTCTGCGAGAAAAGCAGCTTGGAGTTCTGTTTCCATCATTCTAAAAAGAAAGAAGGGAGCATTTTTGAACTGCCATAGGGATTTGCAGTGTTATGTAAGGATACACTGAAAACTACTAAATAAATGTGTTCCATGGAAACCCCTTTTCAAGCTAAAGCAATATGGCTGTAGGCTCCACCCACAGACATAAAAAGGAGCAATTAAGTTGGAGACAAACCAACTTACTCTGCTGTACTTGTCGCTCTCAAGTTCTCTTTCTCAATGGTTTTACAGTTTGCTTTTACAGTAATGTACTACAACAAGTGTGTGTGTGTGTGTGTGTGTGTGTGTTTATCTGTTTAATGACTTTCTTCTAGTTCTCTCTCTGTTTCTCTAGTCTGCTGCAGCTGAGATTCTGCAGTCTGTAGGCCAGCAGAACAAAACATCAGGTCAGGCCCTCTAGTCACAGCACAGGCAGGCACTGGCAGAGTAGGTCGCCTTTATTTTTGCTTTATTTGTTTGTTTGATTTTTGTGAATTTTGGCCAAAATGCCCACTAGTTCCACAGTAGTCCTTAAAAGGTCTTTTTTGTAACAGTATAGGACTGTCTGTGATCCTGGACTGTGTGACTGTCTCTCTCTTTTTTTTTATTTGTTTTTAATTTTTTGCCAAAATGCCCACTAGTACCACATTAACTCTTAAAAGGGCATTTTTTCTAGTACAGTAGGATCATCTGGAACTCTATGGACTGTGTAGCCACTTGTTTGTTTTTTATTTGTTAATTTTTGGTCAAAATGGCTACAGGTACCTCCCACTAGCACTTAAATACCCGCTTTTACCATGCTGGCCCTTAAAAGGGCTTTTTCTAGAACAGTAGGATGGTCTGGGATGGATTCTGTGGACTGTGTGGTCAGTACCGCGCACTAGCCCTTAAATGCCCACTAATACCACACTAGCCCTTAAAAGATCTTTTTCTAGAGCAGTAGGATGGCCTGGGATGGGATTCTCTGGACTGTGTAGTCAGTACCTCCCATTGGCCCTGAAATGCCCATTACAGTACCCCAGTAGCCCTTAAGAGTGTTTTCTTTTTTTATCATTGAACACTTTTTTATTGTTATTATTTTTCCAACAGTATAGAGTCATAACATCCATATACAGAAAAAATAGGGTGTACACTCCTGGCAATTACAAATAACCTCTTTAACATGAGGCTCCCAGATATACAGATCTCTCCCTGACCATATCAGGAGTCACAAGACACTATCAACTTTACCCTACTCTTCAAAAGGCTCATTACAGACAGTTCTAACAAACAGTCTTATCTATATAGATTTAACTCAGCTAGACTAGATTTAAACAATATACTCCTACAGAGAGTGGGTATACTGGTGGATTTACCACAGCTGGTGTGGTTCGGTCACGAGACGCTGGCCGGACCTAACACCAGCGTGAGTAATCTGTCCCTCCCTGAAAAGGTATATTGCTATTATACAAGAGCATTATTTTTTTGTGTTGATAAATAAAGACATAACTTGCTTTTGTTTGAGTTTTATGTTATTATTAGTGAATTTAGTGCTGCGCATCAAAAAACACTGTTGTTCTTGTGCTGTTTACTGACAAGCAGCCTCTAAGGTTTGTCTGGAGTTGGGAACATCTTTTATTCTGTTATTAATATGCTGAGTTAAGTGTATTTAGCCTCCATTTTTCCTGTTAGGAGTTTGGATAGGTAATTAGTTATGCAGTCAAGTTCATTTACGGAGGAGTGTTTCCGTAGTTGATTGTGCTCATGCGCTGGATCGTATTTTGGTACCATGTTTTGTTGAAATTGTCCCCAGAACTTTTCTGATTTGGGGTATTGTAATGAGAGGGGAAACTGTGATTTTTTTGGGGGGGGGCGATATGTGTGTCAACCATTAAAGTAGTGGAGTGTGTGTTGAGTGTTGGTATTTCAGAGCGGGAGTTAAAAGAACTTAGTTTAGAAGCGTTATCTTCGGGGCAGGAGCTGTATGCAATGAGTTGCACTGGGTTTGCGGTACTCATTTGGATATGGTTGAAGTGATTTGAAAGGGGGGTTCTGCTGCGGCTGACTGGTGGCTTGCACCTTATCCAATGGATACACTGGAGGATTTACAATGCTGAAAAGGTGCCAGCCAGCCAATCGAAATGCAGGATTTGGTGTGTGTTTTTGAGCCCATTGTATAATTAGATATTAAATAGATCAGCAGGTTACCTTGCTGCAGGAATCATCTTAGTAGTATTATATGTTTCCCTTGTAATACTATGATGAGAGTTAAAGGTAGTATCAAAGTGTCAACAGGAGAAAAGTTATAGTTAAGTATGAAAAAGGAGTAACTGTTCCTCCGTGGTTCAAAAGCCAACCCCAAAGGCATTCTCCTCTACAATTTATGTTATCTTCAAATACTTACTGTTCAGGGGGGTTGAGCGGTGGAGGAAGGGGAGCTACCCTCGATTGGTGAAAGTAAGTCTTTCAAAAATAGCTAGCCTAGCAACAGCTGAGTGCCATAGGGTAATAGCGGGGGGTAGTGCCTGTCTCCAGGACCTAAGTAGAAGCCTTTTAGCCTTCAGGAGAACCACTAAGAGCCACTCCCTATGAGGTTTTGATAAGAGGCCCAGTGGGGTAGGGTCTCCTAATAAAAGTAATGGATTAGAGATATCAACAGGTAATCCCAGAACTCCAGAACAATCCATTGCAATGGCATTCCAGAAAGGGATTAAGACCTCACACTCCCATAAAATGTGCAACATATTTGCTGGGTCGTGTTTGCATCTCCCAACATTTTGTATGAGGAAGAATTCCCCTCAAATGGAGAGCTACTGGCGTACAAGACCACCTGAGGAGAATCTTAAGTTGTATCAACTGACTTCTCGCATCCTAGTACACAGAGTGAGTTAGGTGAAGGCAGCGGGACCATGTGTCTATGGCGATCGAGGTTTGAAGGTCCGCACTCCACCTATCCCTGCTGGCTGTAGTGTGATCCAGCTGTGCTTCCCGCCACATGCTATAGAAGCGTCCAACCAGACCCCGTTGGGAAGCTTTGAAATGCAAAGAGGAAAATCCAATTCCATTTAGGGTCAGCTACGTATGTGCTTTTAATTTTCTGAACCACATCACGGAGCTGCAGATATCTCCAAAAGTCCCTAGTATGCAGGGAGTATTGGGACTTAAGTTGTGCAAAAGACATCGTTGTGCAGGAATTGGGCATATATAGGTCTTGTACATGATGCATCCCCTTGTTCTCCCATATCATCCAGTCCAGTGGTTTGTTGTCCACTGTGAGAAGGGAGTTACACCAAAGAGCCATATAACGAAAAGGAATAACACTTGTGGACTTTTGAGTCTTGGAAGCTGCCATGAGTCTGAACCAAGCCTTCCTAGTCTCGGCCATCACTGGAGTAATCAAGCTGGAGTTTGTGGGGGCCTTGGATAAGAGTAAACTCTAGGGGGTATTCTGCATAAGTTGGGATTCCAGCTGTACCCACTGGGTGGGGAGGATGGAGAAGGGACAAACCATTTAGCGGCCTGCACCACTATGTAAGCCCAGTGATAACACTGCAGCCATGGAAGTCCCATGCCTTCTTTAGTCCAGTGTGCCCTCTGTTTACTCCAGCTCCACCTGGGCATCTTGCCCTCCCATAGAAAGGAAGCAATCAATCTATCCATCGGGCAAAACACTCTGCCTGATAGAGCTATAGGGAGATTATTAAGAAGGTAAGCTACTCTGGGTAGGAGCAGCATCTGAATTGCTGCTATTTTGCCCATTAGAGAGAGAGATTCAGGCAGCCCCAACAATTTATCTCCACCGTTAAAGTAATTATTAAGGGGCCAAAGTTGGCACTTTCAAAATGTTGCCACTTGGCTGGGGTTTTAATACCGAGATACGTGAAGCTACATGGAACTCAAGCCAGATTTAGACCTTGCAGGCACAACATTGTACAAGCCGAGTTGAGAGGGGCTACGCTAGTCTTTTTTTGATTGATTTGAAGTCCAGACAGCTGTGCAAACTGGTTTAGGACTTCCAGGACCTTGGGAAGGGACTCCTTAGGACTAGTTAACATTAAAAGCAAATCATCCTCATATGCAGCAGTCAGGAAATTGCTCTGCCCTACCTGTATACCTTTGATGTCCTCTGCTGCTTGTAGTTTCCTTGTGAGGGGGTCCAAGGCCACCAAAAACAGTAAAGGGCAGAGGGAACAACCTTATCTTGTACCCCTCTGCAGAGAAAAGGGGATGATATATCCTTGTTAGTTAGGATTCTTGTTGAGGGAGCGTTGTACAGCACCCGTATCCACTGACTAAAAAAAGGCCCAAACCCATAGTGTTGGAGGATTTCATGGGGATAAGGCCACTCAACAGAGTCAAAGGCCTTGGAAAAGTCCACTGCCATGGCCTCCATGGGGGTTTTTGATTGCATTGCCAACCATTTCAAGTTCAACACTAATCTTGTATTATCTGCCGCTGCTCGACCTTTAGTGAATCCTACCTGGGACGGATGAATAATTGAAGGTAAGGCCACCACTAGACATGTGGCCAGCATTTTGGCTACTATTTTGTTATCGACTGATATTAAGGAAATTGGATGATAGTTGGCACAGTTTTGGGGATCATATGATATTTTGGGGAGAAGAGTAATTAGAGCTTCGTGCATAGATGGTGGGAGAATACCAGTTGCAAATGACTCCTGCAGCGCAGAAAGAAGGGAAGCGCTGATTTCAATATGCATGACTTGATAAAGCTCAGCAGTCATACCATCTAGACCAGGAGATTTACCTTTGGCCAACTGACTTAGGGCATCCAGGAGCTCTTTTTCTGTAAAAGATTTATCTAGAGCAGTCCTGAGACCTTCAGGGAGTTTAGGAATTTTAGTAGCTGCACAAAAATTTGCCAGCTGCTCTTGAAATTGACTGGGGTCTAGAGTGGCATGCATCTGGTATATTTGTTGGTAGAACAGTTGCATGCACTGTTTAATTTTTTGCGGTGTCGTGACCACCTGACCCCTCGCATCCTTGAAGGCATGAATCTGGGAGGCAGCCTGTTGCTTTCGTAACTGATAAGCTAACAATTTGCCTCCTTTATCCCCTCCTTCCTGGTATGAATGCTTGGCTTTGACAAGCACCCACTCTGCCTTTTGATGAAGTAGGGTGTTGATGCGGTACTTCAACCCAACAATATCCCTAAGAAGAGTGGGGTCTGATACTCTGGTAGGGGAATTCCTGAATCTAGTTTCGAGTGTAGAGAGTTCTGTTTTCAGATTGTTCAATTACATTCATCTAGTCTTGTTGAGCTGTGCAGAGTAGGTGATTTTACCAATTATTTTACCAGGTGAGACACACTAAGCTGAAAGCTTGTTTGCAGGTGCAACCTGGGAGCACAAGGAAGTTAAGTGACTTGCTCAGGGTCACACAGTATGCACCTAGGGGGCTGTGGGATTCAAACCCAGGTCTCCAGATTTGCAGCTCAGAGCCTTAATCCACTGCGCCATACTGCCTCCCATTATTTGCTGATAATTTGCCATCTCAGCACCGCCTTGAAGGCTTCCCACACCGTGGTGGCTGACGTGTCTGCAGCCATGTTGCGAGAGAAGTAATCCTTAGCCATATCCCTGATCATAGAGTGGAAATTGGGATCCCGAAGGAGTAGTGGGTTGCATCTCCATCTGGTGCCTGACCCTCCTTGCCCAGAGGGGGTATAGAGACATGACACCGGCGCATGATCTGAGACCAGGATATTATGAATTCTAGTATCAGATGTCGCCAATTGCCGAGGAGCCTGTGAGCCAAAGGTCTATCCAACTATATGTAGAGTATACTGCTGAGAAGAAGGAGTAATCTCTTTCAGATGGGTGGTCTCTGCGCCACACATCCGCCATGCCCCACTCTGCCATAATCTCTTGCAGTGCCGACAGTGTTTTAGGATGTGTTTGGGGGGTTGGTTTCGACTTGTCGAGAAAAATATCTGGGGTAAGATTAAAATCCCCCTCCCATCACTATAGGGATCTGTGGATAATCAGCAGCGAGAGACTCCACTGCCTTGTTGAGGTCTAGCAAGGTGTCTGGGTCATCCAGATTTGGTCCATAGACATTGGCTATCAGCACCCGTCCCCCAAGGTAGGCAAAGTGGACCACTATCCAGTGACCCAGTTTGTCAGTAGTGACCTGTTCTGGAACCCACGGGCATGATTTTTTAACCAAGATGGCTACCCCCTTAGTTTTAGTGGGTGCAGAGCTCGCTAGGACCGTGCCGCCCATGCCTTTTTAAGCCACGTTACAGTTCTTGCAGTGAGGTGGGTTTCTTGGATCAGTGCAACATCTGCCTGCAAGGAGTGTAAGTGCCTGAGAACCATAGATCTCTTGACCGGGTGATTGAGTCCCTTCACATTCCATGATACGAGATTTACCCCTAAGTTTGATCTCTGCATATTTTCTCGAAAATAGATAATGTACCAGTACTCACCACCCTTGTTCAGAGGAGATAGAGGAGCAGGGAATAGCAGATTGTGGGAAACAAAAGAAAAAGAGGTAGGTAACAAGTGCAGCAAGGCAGTCTTTTCACAAGCAGTGACTGCAATAGAAGCCTGATATAAGGAAAAAGAGACAACAGTTTAAAAATTACACCACTAACTACGTTACAAATTGACTTATTAATGAGAGAGTATAAACTTTAACAGTATCCCCTAACCAGGGTGTAAGGATTAAACACTTAACTGTAACACTTGATAGTTTCAAAATTTAAATGAAGCACTAAGCTAATGGTGAATGAGTGAATGCACAAGGTGCTATCCTTCACATTAACTAGAAGGAGCACTTGGCTATGCTACCCAATCGCCTATGTATGGGAACGTGGAGATAAGCCAAGCAATGAACCGCTCATCTCCTACCCCAGCTATATGTATATATTGAAAACAGGACAGTCAGGGCCAAGGATCATGGGGGGAGAGCCACAGCTACAAAGGGAAGGAAAGTGCCCAGGCTCAGGAGGAGGAAGGGAAGGGCAATTCGCTGCCTTGGCAGCAAGAGAAGGGAAAGCCTTCCCAAGAGAGACACCCTAGAAAGCAGTCCTCCATCCCCTAAGACTCTCCCTGGGCATAATGTCAGAGCGGTTGGCCCAGATTTTGGGAGGACCCCCTGTTTGTAACAGAACATCCTTCGCTGTACAGCCGTACATCTATCGCCTGTGAGATGGTAAAAAAGGGGGGGAAGTTAATGTCACTTAAACGAGGAGGGAATCATACCCGTCTACCCAGGCATTACAACCACCCGAAGCAGCCAGCGAGTTGTCACTATACTGTAAACAGCATCGCTTGGAGGGGGCCCAGTATATGAAGGACTGGGCTGCCTTGACTATTGGGCAGCTACTATAGCCTCTCCAAAACAAGGAGAGCAGAGGGAAAACAACTTGTGACCAAAGTAAAATAAAGAGTTCAGTCATTTAGACTTGGTCCATCAGAATTGTCCAGTGCCCCAGCATGTGGGGAAGAGTCCTTAGCCGCCACCTCTGTGTAGGTCGACAAGTCTGGCTTCACCAGGACACTAAAGATATCCTGGTACCCCTCGAAATCTGGATGGTAGTCCGCCCAAGAGGTATGCTCAGCCACTTCCATAAGGATTTCATCAGGAATATCCTCCATGTAGTCTGTATTGGGGTAGTCTTCCTTTGTCAACTTGGTGGGCGGTGCCTCCTTTGGGCCCTTAGAGGGAGAGCTCTGGTCACTGAAGGAGAGTTGGCAAACTCTAGTCGTCTGGGTTGAGCCCCGTGGAGGTATAGCAGGAGAGGGAGAAGCAACTAGCCCTTGTTGAGACTGATTATTGTTGTTTGTAGGCTCGGATGACTTACGGAAAGGAGGAGACCTGGGGGGAGTGTTTAGGTGTGACACAGTCCATCTGCAATTAGGGTTTCCCCAGGAACCATCCATTGAAGAGTTGGTCCGAGCCTCTCGCGATCTGGGTCCTGGCGCCCAGAGCTTCTTGGGAGATGTAGTCATGATGGATAACCTAGGCCAGTACTTATTCAGCAACAATGTCTCTCCCCTCTCTGGACATGTAGAGGTAAGCCAGGTTCCTGAACCATATCAAAAACCTTGTTCTGCCAGCAGCTTCTTAGTGGGGGTTAAAGCCTTCCTCCAGGCAGCCACCTCCGCCAAAAAGTCTCTATAAAAAGAAATTTGAGCCCCCTTCCATATCAGTTCACCCTTATCTCGAGCAGCCCTCAAGCTTCTTTCTTTTGTTGGGTATCTCAATAAGTAAGCAATAATAGGTCTGAGAGGGCCCTGGTGGGACCTAGCGCCAGTGGGTATGCAATGTGCTCTTTCAATCTCAACAGGTCCTACCCATCTCTTCCTTAACATTTTGGGCATCACATCATTGAGGAAATGTTCAGTGTTTTGCCCTTCGGCCCCCTCTGGTATCCCGAGTATTCTTATGTTGTTGCACCTTCCCCTGTTCTCCTGATCTTCTGCCGTCCTCCATAGTGTAGCCAGCTTCTTGTCATGATCCCTCAAGCACTGCCATATTCTATGGCAGTGCGCTGCTCCACTACATTTAATTTGTCATTGATTTCCTTCACCTCCTTGACAGTACCAGACAAGGTTGTGGAAATAATGTTCACCCTCGACAGGAGGGTTTCCAGCATGGTTGTGATGTGCTGTAGCAAAGCACTAACATCAACTGGTTGCACAACATTCTCCCTAGGTGTACAGTCGAAACGTTTTGCAGTGTCTTTTGATAGAGCCATGTTATGGCATAGGCGGGGTTCACCATGCGTAGGGACCTCCAAAGTTGAGACCAGCTTGTTCTCTGCCCTCCGTCTGCTGTGCTCGTAGAAGTCAGCCCTAGGTGTGTAGCTGACTGTGCGGCAATGTTGCCGCTGATGCAGTGTGATTAAGGCCTAATACTGAATGCACCACATCGCGCGCGTAAGTTGGTGCCGCAATGCAATTTAATGAAGCTCAAAACGTGCTGCAGACCCGCTTTTTGTAACCCTGGGGAGCTACGACTACTTGCGATCGCCCTGGTAGAATTGGGTACCCCTGCATGTCCTTAATACAACCCGGAGTTCGGCAGCTGGGGATCGAGCCGGCGGTTTAGGTAGCCATCTGCATCAGCGCTCAAGCCACGCCCTCCTTAAGGGCGTTTTCTAATTAAGTATGTCAAGCTGGGACTCTGTACTGTGTGGCCTGGGCTGGAGCCTGGCTGCCTGCTAGCAACCTACATATTTGTTAATTTTTTGGCCAAGATGCCCACTATACCACACTTGTACCAACTAGCCCTGAAATGCCCACTACAACACCCCACTAGCCCTTAAAAGGCCTTTTTCTTGTAAAGTATGTTGATGTGGGACTCTAGACTGTGTGGCCTGGGCTGGCTGCCTGCCTGCTAACCACCTATTGCCCTAAATATATTTGTTAATCTTTGGAAAAAAATGCCCACTACCACACTAGCACTAACTAGTCCTGAAATGCCCCAGTACCATACTAGCCCTTACTACGGCTTTGTCTAGTAAAGTATGTCAATCTAGGTGGGAATCTGATTATGGACTGTGTAGCCTGGTCTGGCTGGCTGCCTGCTGCTGGTCACCAATTTATTTTTTAATTTTTGGTCAAATAAATGCCCAGTATACCACACTAGCCCTTAAAAGGGCTCTTGTAACACTAGGACCTCCTTGGACAGGCATCTGCTTGATTTCTTCTGACTTTAATTCTTTCTCAGACTTTCGCACTACACTGTCTTCCTTTACTCATCTCGACTCAGCCCTCAGCAAATTCTCCTTCCAGCTCCCGCTGTCTGTAATGACTGTGATTTGACTGTATGAGCATGTACACTACAGCCCTGCAGTTACATGATGAACCAAGGAAGCGCACACATGGTGTAGCTGGGGGTGGGGGCCGGAGAGTTATAGTGCCCTGTGTTGGTCATGGTGGTGTGTCCTGATGGCTGATTGACATAGTGACATCACACACCTTTTTAGTTGGCTCTGCCTCTGTGTCATGTCAATTAGATTAGGCACTAACTGCTGTTAAAGGAGTCTACTACACACAGATAGTTGAGGCTGGTCTCCCTGCTTCTGCATGCTGAACTAGCACTGCCCTAACAACAACATCACTTGCTAAATTGAGTCAGGGGACTCAGAGCTGCTGTGAGCCAGCTGGAGGACAGGAGACTGAAGAGAGTCTGTTTTTATAGGATCAGGATCACGAAAAAACAACAGACTTAGTCAGAAGTGACGCCTGGTGTCGGACGGTATGGGAGTCAAGACTGCTGGACTGGGACAGGGAGTTGGATGTTCGGGAGCTCTGGAGCTGGAACAAGTAAATTAAAAGGCAGAAAGGCAGTGACTGATTGAGAGGTGGGTGTATTGTGAGCGTGCTTTGGCTGGCAGGCGGGCAGCAAGCTAATACTAATTAGATAATAAGAATGCAAATAGCAGGGGGGCAGTGTGGATTTGAGAACTGAACCAACCACGAGCGCTGAGGCAGAAGGGGGCAGGGCAGCCAGGCAGCAAGATACCCACTCTGCTCCACCTCCAAGTCTGACTCTGATGATAAACTGCTTGTCTCAGGAAAAAATAAAAAGATAAACACCATAAAAAAGGAAAAAAAAGCTCAGCTGGCAGCAGTGTAATTTGGGACCATTTGCAAGACACCTGGGGCACTAGCCCCTGTGGCCTGGGGTTAATGATGCCCCTGCAGCCAGTATCTCCCAGAGCTCCCTCAGTACCCTTGGGTGGACCTTGTCTGGCCCAGTTGCTTTGTCCATTTTCAGATTTGCAAATCCCTTCAAGTCTCTGTCCTCTGAAAATGAACTAGTTTCCACTTCTCTCCCTCCAACGCTTACTAGGTTTACTAGGTTGTCTAGAAAAAAAGAAGGCTGAGGCCCATCTAGATTTTTCCCCACACAGTGTGAGTAAATTAAAACATGCAATTTTGGTTTAACCAATTATCGAGACCCTTTTTAAAGACTTCTACACTATTTGCATCGACCAGTTCCTGTGGAAGTTTGTTCCACTGTCTTGGTGCCCTGACCACAAAGAGATTTAATCTCTGGTTAGTTTTGGCTTTGGGAACGATAAGTTGTCAATTATGACACATTGGTACAGTTCGCCTAGCAGTTAAATTTAGTCCCCACTTATTCATAAGTTCTGAATCGTTCATAAACTTGAAAACTAAGAGTAGGTCCCCTCTAATTCTTCTACGTTGTAAGAAATTTAGCCCAGTAATCTGAAGTTTAGTCTGGTAGGGGGAATGTTGTAATCTTGGAACCATTTTGGTTGCCTGTCTCTGAATCCTTTCAAGCATGTTTATATCACCCCTTAAATAAGGGCTCCAGAAGGGAGATCCATAATCAATGAGTGGTCTAATACATGTCCTATAAAGGGGTATTAGGCATTGTTCAGTTTTTGTAACAAAAGAACGTTTAATTTGTCTAATTAAACCATCAGATGTATTAACTATTTTTAGATAATGATCAAAAGATGACAGTCTAGAATTAACCAGAATGCACAAATCCCTTTTTTTATTTGATGATTTAATTAAAATATTATTAATATAATATTTAATTTGAGGGTTATATAACCCAAAATGCAAAACCACACACTTCTCAGTGTTGAAGTCCATTTTGTTGTCTAGTGCCCATTTCTCGATGTATTGGAGATCTAGTTTAAGAGAGTCAGAATCATAAGAATTAACCACAAAACCTCCTAGTTTGGAGTCATCAGCAAATTTGGATAACCAGTTTTTGGGATCCGTTTTCATATCACTTATCTAAATGTTAAACAACATGGGGCCAAGCACTGAGCCCTGAGGAACCCCACTAGTAACTGAACCAAGGTTTGAGACACAGTCATTTATGATAACTCTCTCAGTTCTATTTGTTAACCATGCATTTATCCAGTTCGTTAGACAAGGGGAAAACCCTAAGGATTCCATTTTCATAATTAGATTTCCATGGGGGACCTTGTCAAAGGCCTTGCTGTAGTCGAGTAGAATGACATCCATCTGATGTTTATTATCAAGACCCTGGATGATGTTATTATAAAATGTTAACAGGTTTGTAGTACAAGAGTGTCCAGTTCTAAACCCGTGTTGAGAACTATCACTTATATTTAGTTCCTTCATTTCCTCCATTAGAAAAGATTTTAGTATTTTTTCCATAACTTTGCAGATGATAGGAGTAAGACTTATAGGGCGATAATTCTGCACAAGTGATCTGTTACCTTTCTTATGTATAGGAGTTACAGATGCCATTAACCAGTCAACTGGAATTTTGGCTGATTTCAAGGATTTGTCAAATACTATATTTAAAGGGATGGATATTGTGTCGGCTGTTTCAATGAGAAATCTAGCAATGATTCCGTCATGCCCTGGACTAGTGTTTTTATTTAAAGACTTCAAGAAGGAGATAATATCAGACACAATAATTTTGTGGGATAAACTAGAAGCAGAACACGCCCTAGGGTTCACCTTAGGTAGGTGAGGTACTTTGTTTGAAAAAACCGAGCAGAAGTAATCATTGAAGAGATTAGCTATGTCGGTATCAGATAATATAGTAATACCATTATTAATAAGTGGACCTATCTTTCTACAGTTTCCCTTTTTATTGTTTAGGTAGGAAAAAAGTGATTTATAGCCATCTTTAGTGTGTACCAGCTTAAATTCTAACTTCATTTTGGCTTTTCTTAATCATGTTCTTTAAATTATTTAAAGTATTTTCATATTTGATACAGATCATACTTTTTTCAGTTGGAGAACTATTTTTAAGTTTTTTAAACAACTTTTCCTTTTTTTTAATTTGCAATCTAATTGTTTTATTTAACCATGAAGGTATTCTACCCTTTTTATTATATTTTTTTCTTTTGGGTACATGGTTTACTTCCAAGTGGTAAATTATGTTTCTTAATTTAATCCATGCCTCATTTGCTGTAAGTCCTTGAAAAGTTTTATTCTACTGGATGCTATTTAATTTCTTGATAATGCTTTTGAAATCTGCTCCATCATAATCCCTATATGTTCTTTTCTTATTAAGACTTTGGTGTTCCACTAGTAATTTGAACATAACTGCATAGTGGTCACTATTACCCAAAGGGTCTAATATCTGAATATTAGTCAGTTTATGGCTCAAATTCGAAATAAGATGATCAAGGATTTTATTTCCTGTAGTAGGAGAGGAAATGAGTTGTGACAACCCCTGTTCAGATAACATAACCAGGAAATCAAGGTCGGATTTGCTGCTGCTCAAGTTTGTGGACCAATCTATGTGCGGCATATTTAAGTCTCCCATGATTATTACATCTTTATGCTCAGAAAAGTTAATAATATCCTTAAGCAATGCATCTCTATAGGAAGGATTAGATGATGTGGAGCTACAACAGTTTCCAATAATAATTTGTGAGAGACCTTTGAGTTGTACTGCCACCCAAATGCTTTCAGTATTACTTTGAGACTGAATCTCATAGGAGGGGAAATCTTCTCTTACATAGTTACAAACCCCTCTGCCTTTTTTGTCAACTCTGTTTTTATGATAGAGTTTATAGCTCAGAATGTGTTGATTCCATATGGAGTTTAAATCCCACCAGGTTTCTGTTATGCTTATAATGCCTATATTAAGTAATTTACTTTTTTCTTCTAATTCCATCAGTTTAGAGAGATTTAATGATCGTGCATTCAGAGACAAAATGTCACAAGATCTTGTAGATTGATTTTTGTGGTAAGTAAGAGACGTGAGTATAGCCCCATTCTCCCCCTTTATATTAAGTTTAAATGGTTATTAATGATATTTAGTATGGATTTCCCCAACATGGTACTGCCTCTTCTGTTAAGATGCAGTCCGTCCCAGCAATACCAAGCGGGTTTGTCAACAAAGTTCTCCCATTGGGCAATACAAGGAATGTTTTACGTAATACACCATTTTCTCAGCCATTCATTTACTGTTTTAGTTTTTGAGGTTACAAACTGGGAAGCTCTAGGAACTGGCAGTACTTCTGAGAAACAGACTATACACCCTTTTTCTGTAAGCAATTTGGGAAGTGCAATATAATCATGTTTCAGCTTGTTAAGACTAGTGCTGTGTATGTAATTTGTGCCAGCATGGACAATAACTAATGGGTTGGATCCTGGATTATGTATGATGTTGGGAATCATGGCAGTAATATCCGATACTTAGGCCCCCCTAAAACTAGAACAGGTGCGGTTAACCCTATCTGGATTACAGATTGCCCTGTCTATGTGTTTAATTATTGAGTCACCCAAAACAAATATCTGCTTCTGGTGTTGTTTTTCATCTAAAGGAGTAAAATATGGTTTAGTGCTTGGCGTACAAGAACATGCAGGACTAGGTATATCAAGAGATCCAGAATCAAGTGACATGAGGGTCACAGGAGCTAATTTGACACTCATGTCCTCCACAAGGACAGATTTAGATGGTTTTACAGATACTTTACCTGTAAACTGTTTGAATTTAAAATATCAGAGTCACTAGTTGTTGCTTGAGGCCCTAGGTTAACTAGGGACTCGAACCTGTTTTGAAGAGGAATCTGGAAGGTGTACTGAGTTTGGCCCCCTCTGCGTTTTGTTTTGTTTTGATATTTGAGACCTGTTGCTTCTGTTACTTTTTTGTGTCCCTTCCCCATCTCTTTCCTCTGTGAAGACATATTTGTTAAGGATGTCTGCTTTTTTCTGTTCCCCCTCTGCACAGCCCCCCCTTCTCTTTTTAACCATACAGTTCCACCCCTGATCTTCCTCTTTTCTCTTACATAACTAAAAAATGTCTTGTCTCCTTTTGCTACCACCTGGCTAGTCTCTCCTCAGTTTGTATCTTTGCATTCCTTACTGCTCTCACTGCTTCCCTCCATTTCACTTGACATGCCTCCCTATCCTACTCCCTCAATGTCTCCTTGTACCTTCTGAATGCTGCCTTCTTAGCTTCTACCTTTTCTGTCACCTCTTTCAAGAACCACAGTGATCTAATTTTCCTCTTGCTTTTGCTCACTTGCTTGATGTACAGGTATGTTGCCTTCACTATGGTCTTTTTTACCTTTGTCTACTGTTCCTCCATCCCAACCAGGTCATGCCCCTCGTAAGGTCGTCCTAAGGCATTTACTCATCTTTTTAAAATCTGTCCTTCTGATGTCTAGGACCCCCACCTTTGTGTGATTTGATTTCACAGCTGTCCTTATATTGAACCACAGTGTATGATGAATCAATGGTCCCTAGCTGGTCTCCCACCTTGACATCTCCAACTCTGTCCATGTTAGGAAGCAACAGGTCCAGTATTACCCAATCGCGAATGGGCTCACTGACTAGTTGCTTGAGGAATGCCCCCTTCATGGAGTCCAGGATGTCCCTGCTTCTAGAAGAAGCCATAGCTAGGAGGCTCCAGTCTACATTCAACACATTGAAGTTCCCCACCAGCAACACTTCCCCCTTTCCTGCCATCTTGCCAATGGCTTCCATTGTATCTTATCTAACTCCTTCCACTGTATCTTATCTAATTCCTTCCCATGTGCTGGAGTTTTGTAGATCACACCAGTGTGAATAGAGACTCCATTCCCCAGCTCTAAGATGACCCACAGCACCTCTCTGACCCACTATATTCTCTGTATCAGCCTTTAAGATAAGGTCGGTCTTGAAGAGTGACCACACAAGGTCCTGGGACTTGCACAGGTCAATATGATCAGCAGTAATCCAGGGGTGGTGGGAGCATTTAACCTTGGCCTTTTGGGGGGAGGGGGGCATGAGTATTCCAGGTATTGTTAAAAATAGCAATGAGGAAATACAGGGCTGAATGAATGTCTGTGGCTGAGTAGATGGGGGACCAAACAGAGATAGCAAGATCATTTAGGAGGGCATCAGTGTCAAATGATCTGACAGGCCTGTACCAAAGGCATTTGGGGGCAGATTGAGGGGATGCAGTTTCCTAACACAGTAAGTCAGCCAGTAGTTGCTGAAGATAACTGGGAAAATGCCTGCAGCAGTGATGCGGTAGAGGTTATGAAGTGGGACTACATCTGCCCTTCTTCAGTTCTCTGGAACCACTCTTATTTCCAGTGAGTTGTTGAATATGACTGTCAGAGATGCAGCTGGTATCTCCCTGAACTCCCTTAATACTCTGAGGTGTACTCTGTCTGGCCCCATACCACTTTCAGATTTGCAAGTCCCTTCATGACTCTCCTCTGTAAATGTACTTGTGTCTACTTCCTTCCCCCCAGTGCTCCTGCTGCTTTTATGTGGCCCATCCCCTTCCCCTTCCCCTGGGAAGTTCTGGATATCTGCTTTTTCCTGACGCCCCCTCTGCACATTCCCCCCACCCTTCTTAACCTCACAATTCCTCCTCTCATCTTCCTCTTTTCACTTACTTACCTAAAAAAGCTTTTGTCCCCTTTACTTACCCCTTGGGCTATTCCTTCATCAGTTTGTGTCTTTGTGCTCCTCACCACTTTCCCTGCTTCCATCTGCTTCTCTGGATACACCTCCCTATCCTTCTCCCTCTGTGTCTTTTTATATCTCTTGAATGCTGGTGTAACCCCCCCTGCAAATGGGGGTTCCCAAAAGTCTTCCAAAAGCTTGCCTAGTTGCTCAGAGCCTGGAGGTGTTCGGTGTCTAAGCCGTTTAAATGTGATTCCCAGTGAGCGCTTTTAAAAGCCTCCAAGTACTGTCTCTTTAAGAGCTGTCTGCTTGCAGACATAGTTAGTTTGAATGGGGGGACTATGTGTGTTTATGCCCGAGTCCTGCCTGAACTGCTGTCTATATGCTCCATTCCTGCCATCGCTAAGTGGGCAGAGTGAGCACTCTTGAAAGATGTAACTAATTCTGAGGAGAAATGCAGAGTATTAGTGAAAATATAGTTTGTTTAACCTGCTTCTTTGCAGCACGAATTGTTTCTGTTGTGCCCACCATTTTGGTCCCGGACTGTTGAATTGGACCAATCAGTATGTGAGGACTCTAAGATGGAGCTTGCATTGGGCCAATCAGGACTGGGACTCTCAGTTAGAGTCTGTGGAAATGGGACTGTATGGAAGGTGCCTCTGGGTAATGTAGTTTTGGATTCTTGGCGCCTTTTTGCACCTATGGAGGGAGCCCTGCTGTGATTGACAACTGAACTGACCAAACCTTTTGGATCTAAGTGAAAGACCCTGGGCTGTCTGTTGGGAAGCCAGATTTTAGATGGTAGTGAAGAGTGAAGGAGTCCTGCTCTGTTCGAGCGGCATGGTATTTTGCACGGGAGGTGCTTGTAAGGCCCGAATCCTGGCCTGTTTGCTGTTGTGGAGGAAGAGAGAGAGATCCAGAAAAAGATCTTTTTGGACTGAATCTGAAGTTTGTGAGGAAAGCAAGCTGCTGCTGTTTTATTACCAGGCTCACCCTGTAGAAGACCGAAGATTTTGCTGAAAGTGATCGGCCTGTCAGGACTTTAGCTACCGTAGTGTTCCCGGGTAATTAGCAGTGACTTTTGTGATTGGGACTGAGGAGCCATCTACCTGGTACAGTAAACTTTCTTTTACATATAAATGTGCTATGTGCTGGAAGAGGATCGCGTTCTGGACTCTCCAATTGCTGTAAACTGTGTGATAGTGCTGGAAGTAGTTTTCCCAGCCCAAATCAGACTGAATCCATGCTGCCTGGCGCAGATAAGCCCTGCCACGAGGGTCTTGCCTCGCTAACTTGTCGCACAGAAAGAGCCATCATTGAGGGCCAAAAAACTTCCTCTGGCAATCCAGAGAGATCATCCATCAGCCCTCCTGTGTTTAGCCTGGGTATCGTGAGTAATTATCAGGGTAGCTCCATGCAGCTTTTAATAATCCAACTGTGTCATCTGATTTGTTTGTGCTTTTCTTTCCACGAACTGAGCCATCCGGCTCCGTATTACAAATTGTGTGTGCATGTTCTTTTTCCATCACAGGGGCCCAACCAGCTGCACCGGACCTGGCCAGACCCTTTCTCTATCCTGGGTACCCAGAGAGTGTGACTATATGGGACTCTGAGTTCATGCACAGTACTGTGATTATTAATGTGTTTAACCTAATTAACGTGATTTTCCCCCATCCTTGTTACAGCTCCCTAAATAAATCAGATCTGTTTGTTTCTGCAAATTTACATTGACTTTGTTGTCAGTTTATGCTAAAGGCATTTGCATTGTGGCTATTGTACTGTATCATCTTATTTTACAGGGGGTCCTCAGGGTCAAACTGAAGACATCGACCCTGGTGGTAAGTCTAAATTGTGAAGGTACTCATTGTATATTGTGTGGGCCACTAGTGGGAATCAAGGGGGATCACAGTGTCCCAGAGGGCTATGATCAGGTTAGGCCAACCACAACCAACCCTGACCTTTGGGTGGAGGCACCCATTTTAGAACTCAGGCCCCTCAACCTGTTAGTAGGCAAGCAGGCAGGGGTAGTAGCCCAAAGGATAGCGCCACCTAAGGGTTACACTAGTCTTTTAGCCTTTACCTTTTCAGCCACACCCTTTGAGAACCATTGTAGTGTTTTTTTTTCTCCTGCATTTGCTTACTTCCTTTGCATAGAGGTTTGTTGCCTTCACTGCCCTCCCTTAGATTTGCTCACTATTCTTTCAGCCCACCCAAGTCATCCCCCTGCTAGGTCATCTCTGAGATATTCACCCATTTTTTGTTTTAAATCTGCCCTCCTGAAGTCCAGGACACTGTTCCTTGTATGGTTTGTTTCCACTGCTGTCCTTATGTTCGGCCACACTGTACGATGATTGCTGGTCCCCAGGTGCCCTCTCACCTTGATGTCTGCAGCAGTGTCACTGTTTGTGAGCAGCAGGTCCAGTATTACTAAAGTTCATACTAAGGTGGAATTAGGAGCAACAGGCTGAGACCCACATGGTACTCCTTTCTCAGTACCCATAATATTCTTATTTTACTCCTGACATAATTAATTTATCTAACCTAGAGTTAAAGGACTGTTTATTTTATTACTATAAACAATATCAGATGGAAGTACATTCCAACAGTTAACTATCCTTTGTGAAAAGTAATGTTTTCTCCTAGGACTGTTAAAATATTGCCCTTTAATCTGCAAGGGATGACCTCTAATAATAAGTGTACCTTGTTTAAGTTCGAACCCCACTTTATTCATTAAACATGGATCTTGGACAATTTTTCTCATCAACAGCAGATCCCCTCTTAAGCACCTCTGCTCTAGCGACATGAGTTTTAAATATGGTAATATTTCATGACAACTAAGATTCTGCAATCTGGACATCTGTTTAGTAATTCTTTTTTTTGGACCCTTTCCATCTGGAAAACATCCTGATTCTTATATGGGCACCAAAGCTGTGAGATGTAATCTAAATAAGGATGGACATAAGCCCTGTACAGCGGAGCTAACACTGTAGAATCCCTAGATTTTATATTCCTCCTGATGGACCGTATTACATTATTGGCCTTTTTGATGGCTTCATTAATGTGCTTTATCAGGTATAGATCACTGCTAACCAATATCCCTAGATCCCTTTCAAGACCTGTCTCAGAAAGTTGCCTAATACACAAAAAATATGTAATTCTTTTGTTCCTGGTCCCTAAATGCATCACCTTACACTTGTTAACATTGAATTGCATTTCCCAGATAGATACCCAACTCGAAATATGGTCAAGATCTTGCTAGATTATGTTTGTTTCCTCTACAGTGTTGCATGCACCACCTACATGTATTTTTGAATCATCAGCGTACTTCATATTCCCAACTGCTTAATTCCTTGGTAAAATCAGAGATAAAAATAGGAACATGAGAGGGCCCAAAATGGATCCTTGAGGTACACCACTTGACACTTCCCCCTCCTCTGACAGAAAGCCTTTAATCTGAACCTTCTCTGTATGCCTTTCGAACCATTTTGAAATCCATGAAATGAGTGTTACATCAATGTTATGTGATTTTAATTTATGTACAACCTCCCAATGTGGCACAAGATCAAAAGATGTGCTTGGATCTAAAAATACAGGTTCTATGTGATATTAGTGAGTCCGGAATGGCGAGTCCGGAATCGCAAAGCAATGTCGGCGATGACCCAAATGGTGACTGTTATTTTTTTTGGGGGGGGGGCTTTGCCCCCCCTGCACCCCCTTACTTAAATAACCAACTCCAAGGTCATAACACATTGGGGAAGGGATAAAACATATGTTGCTGTTCCGTTGTCACCATCATTCCCTGGCTGACAGTGGCACAGGTACTTGCCGTTACTGAGTTGCTAACATTACGTGCCACCAAAAATATAACAACATAAGGCATCGTGTTATCCAGATTGTAATTCACCTTTTTCATAGAAACACAGCAAATTGGTAATGCATGATCTTCTTTTTTTTTTAAAACCATGCTGGTCAGAATCAATATCACCTAAAAAGGAAGTTATTCTATATTTTATAATACCATCTAACATCTTGCCTCTGATAGATGTAAGGCTGATAGGCATGTAGTTACTAATGTGTTGCTTCCCGCCTTTTTTAAATATTGGGATCAGAAGTGCTTTTCTCCAAGCACTTGAAACTTGGCTATTGTTTTTACTATTTTCAAATATCTTTTTTAAGGGGGTAAGTAAAGTGAGTAAACATAATTTTCTATCATGCTGCCAGTAATCATATCTGGTACTGGAGCAGTATAAGCTTTAAAGTTTTCAGTTTTGTTCTTGATTTCTTCTTCTGAAATCTCTGATTGTACACTACAGAAACGTAGAAACATAGAACACAGAAACATAGAAAGTTGCCAGCTGATAAAGGTGCAAGGTCCATCCAGTCTGCACTTTTTCCCTACCTGTATCGGCGACTGGTGACCCTATGGTCATTGCTGATGTTTTCTGAAATTCTATTCTTCTTAGCAAAAACAGAATGGAATCGTTTGTTATATAATATTACACCCTCGACCTTATGCAAGCAAATGGGGAATTTGTGAGGGAACTGAGGGTGGAAGAACCATTGGCGGGGAGTGACTACTGATCAGTATGTTTCACGTTGAATTTGGGTAAGGAAAGAGTAGTATCTGACACAAGGGTGTTGGACTTTAGGAGGGCCAATTTCAAGAGGATAGGTGAAGTATTAAAAAAGTACCTGGACAAAATTCAACCTAGCATGGGCACTAACCAGTGGTAGGAGCTCAAAATCAGGGGGAGTGGAGGCAACTTAAACCTGCAGCAAGGCCAAAAGTAAGAAGGCAAGGGCAAAGAAACCTAGCTGGGTGTGTGAAAGTGTCATAGAAAAGGTAGGGAAGAAAAGAGTTGCATTCAGGAGGTACAAAAGAACAGGAAGGGGGGGAGGACAGGGAGGAGTACCAGAAGGATGCAAAGGAGGTGACAAGGGCAGTAAGGGCAGCCAAGGCATCCAAGGAGCTCAGGCTGGTGCATGGCAGTAAAGAGGGGGAGAAGGAATTCTTCAGGTACATCAGGGAGAAAAGGAGATGTAAGGACAATATAGCAAGGATTCAAAAAGACAGGGGTTGAGTGGAAGCAGGGGGTGAAAAGGCAGAAGTGCTAAATGACTACTTCTGCTCTGTATTTACTACAGAAAAGGGGGGGAACACCCAAGGGGGTTTGAGGTCAGGAATGGAGGAGGAGGGGGTGACAGACAGGGAAATAACAGGGGATAGGGTGCTGGAGGGCTTGAGGGCACTCAGCATAGACAAGGTCATGGCCAAATGCTATGCATCCCAGGGTCCTGAAGGAACTGGTAGAGGTCTTAGTGGAACCTTTGGCAGACCTATTCAATGCCTCACTGGATTCAGGGTGTGTACCTCAGGACTGGAGGATGGCTCTCATGGTACCTCTCCACAAGAGTGGCCCCAAGGATGAACCAGAGAACTATAGGCCAGTGAGCCTTGCATCCATTGTGGGTAAGCTGATGGAAACAATCCTCAAGGAAAGGCTGGTGGCCCTTCTGGAAGCCCAGGGACTGCAGGACAATAGACAACATGGCTTTGTCACTGGTAGATCCTGCCAGACCAACCTGGTGGATTACTACAACTGGGTAACTAGACAACTGGACAAGGGCCATGCATTAGATGTCCTGTACCTGGACTTCAGTAAGGCATTCAATTCTGTGCCACATGGGAGACTGGGTAGTAAGCTGCAAGGTACAGGGGTGGGTGTAAAGATGGTGGGCTGGGCAGTGAACTGGCTATGAGGCAGACAGCAGAGAGTGGGGGTGGATGGGGAGCTGTCATCCCCCAAGGTCAGTGATGAGTGAAGTTCTGCAGGGCTCGGTGTTGGGACTAGTGTTGTTTGGGACATTCATTACAGACATTTCAGTGATTATCAAGAGCAAAATCAGTCTGTTTGCTGATGACACCAAGATAGGAGCAGTGGTGGATGACTTAGGGTGTTGGCAAGGGCTGCAGGAGGATCTCTCAAAACTGGAGACTTGGCCACACCTGGCAGCTGGGGTTCAATGCCAAAAAATTCAAGGTGCTGCATTTAGGGGCACAAAACCCTAAAAGGAGCTACCTACTGGGGGGTGAGCAGATAGCTGTGACTGCTCATTACAGGAGCAATGAATAACTTGGCACAATGTAGAAAGACGTTTGCAAAGGCCAACATGATGCTGGGCTGTATTGCTAGGGGTAGTTCCTCAAGGAAGAGGGAGATGATTCTGCCATTGTATAGATCACTGGTTAGGCTATACCTGGAGTACTACGTGCAGTACTGGAGACCATACCTGAAGAAGGACATTAGATTACTGGAAGGGGTGCAGCACAGGGCGGCAAAGATGATCAAGGGTCTGGGGGACTTACCTTACGAGAGCAGGCTGAGGAAATTATACATGTACTCACTGGAGGAGGAGAAGAGGGAGAGGGGAGATATGATTGAAACCTTCAAGTACATGAAGGGATTAAACAAGTCTTGTACGGAGGGGCTTTTCGAAACAAGGGAGGGAACCCCCGAGGCCATGATATGAGATTGGTAGTGGGAATGTTCAAGAGGCAGATGAGGAGGCATTTTTCCATGGAGAGGGTGGTGGCTGGGTGGAATGCATTGTCAGTGGAGGTGGTAGCCAGTAGAACAGTGGGCAGCTTTAAAAGGGGTTGGGACAGGGCAAGAGGGAGGGGCAAGGAAGGGGAGGGAATGGAGGGAGAGGCAGCTGCAGAATAAGGGCTTCTGGATGCCCCATCAAGCAGACTTGGTAGACAATAAAGGCCTTTTTCTGCTGGCAATTTTCTTATGTTCATATAGGCCCTACTGAACATTTTTGATTTTTTAAAGATGTAACTATAAAAGGTTTTCTAATTACCCTTTTTAACATTTTTTGTGATGTTACACTCCATACTCCTTTTAGCTTTTTTATTTCACATTTACATTTTTTCTGTATATTTTTCCCAAAAATAAGGAGTTCTGGTCTTCTTAAATGTCCTATAAGTTCTGAATTTCTTTCTTAACAGCCTCTTAATTTTGTTTGAAAGCCATCTCGGTTTAATTTTACCATTTATTGCCTTTGTATACTTAGGAATATATTTATCACAAATACACAAAATTACATTTTTGATTTTAAGCCATATGTTTTCTGTACTACAGTTTGCTAAAAAAGCATCTCAGTCTATGCTAGTCAATGCTTTTTCAATTTCTACAAGACTGGCTCCATGATAGGACTAAAACTCTGATATCCGTTGCTTTACAACGTAAGAGTAATCCACAATACATTTAATAATGTTATGGTCACTGTTTGATAGTGGTGGACAAGTCCTGAAGTTTCTTTTATAGACATTTATTGAACTAAGCAGAATATCCAAGACATTATTTCCTTTGGTGGGTTCAGTAACAGATTGTTTTAGCCCATTTTGCTCACAAGCATTAGTTAAAATAGCACCAGCTTTAGAATTGGCAGAATAAGTAACCCACTGTATGTCACCCCCATAAAAGGAATATCACTCATTTCACAAGCCATTTCTAATTCTTTAATAATTTCATATGTAGTAGATAACTGAATCATGAGGGGGCTAACACAATCCTATAATTACGGATTCTTAGAGTTAGGGGACAACTTTACCCACAGGGTTTATACACTCATTTCTTTATCTGCTGTGTGATAAAATAATCCCGCAGCACGATACATGGAGTCCATACATAAAGCTATTCCTCACCATTTTTTGATTGCCTATTCAAATAAAATAAATCATATCCAACAATGCCTTTTCCCCAGCTTTCCTTACAGGACCACCAAGTTTCTGTTACTGCCACAATTTCAGGCCTTTCTACAGTTATAAAGGCTAATAGTTAATCAAACGTATTATTCAAACTACGTGCATTAAGTAAGCAACATTTAATTACATTATGAGAATCACTAGAAAGTAAATAATTATTGATTGATGCCATAGAATTAACTTGTCCACCCACACATGGAATAGAGCCTTGAGGAAAACTTGATATAAAGGGGAAGTCCCCCACCCCAGCAAATTTAATCCATAATGTTCAGTGCTGATTTTAAGCTGCTTGCTAGGGTTTCAGAACCCAGTTTATTTAAATGTAGGCCATCCTAACAAAACACATTTTTATTAGCCCAGAAGATGTCCCAGCTATTAACAAACAGGACCCATGCTGGCCCGGTGGTGCTGAGGGTTGAGGAGCTGGACGCCACACCTCGTGCCATGCGAGCAACCGGGTTCGGGAATGGACTCAGGCAGCTGGAATTTGGCAGGGAAGGAATTGAGGGTCAGGAGGACTTCTTTCCCTTCCCAGGGAGGAGGGGATCAGGGCCAAGCACTGCTCCTTAGCAGTCCCTGATGGAGTTCAGGGGCAGTGCAAGGAACTTGCGATGCAGTGACTAGGGGTGGAGCAATGGCAGATGTCGGTACGTTGGTACCAGGACGTCATTGCATGACCGCACTCCAGAGGGGAAACTACAATGCAAAATACCCTGGAAGACCAGGGAGGTGACGAAGACTCCAGGGACCTAGCCCACATCTCCAGCATCAGACCATCCCTCCCATGGTCCCCAAAGGTCTGTGAACAAGACTGACCCTCTAATCGCAGAAAGGCCACCAGGTACTTGGGGCGGGTTCTCCTCTGCGAGTGTAATTGGGGGGGCTGGAAAGTCCTTGGAATAGGGTCCTAGAGGAGGGAGGTCTCAGGTAGGGCAGTAGAGGCAATAGTCGAGTGGGCACTTCTGAGAGATGCCCTGCTCCACCAATGTAAAAGAAAACAAACAGGACCTCTCATCCTTACACTGGTTTGATAATCAGGTGTTAATTCTGATTAGTGCATGATATTTTCCTGACAAGCTTTTGGGATTGGCAGAATACTGGAAACTGCAATTCTGAATCCATTATCTCTCAGCCTTTTACCCAGAGAAATAAGCTTGTAATAGATGGGCTTTTCATGTGATTTCCTGACATCATTCATCCCTACATGGAGTATAACAGAGAAATCCTTACTGATGGTGTTATCAGTTCTGTCGTTAATGTCCAAAATTCTGGCCCTGGGTAGGCAAGTCACAGTAGTATGCAATCTATCAGTTCCTATCAGTATATCGGATGAGTCCCCTATAATTACTTTCTTTTTTAGGCCCTGCTTGTTTTGTGTATGTTAATTTACAATAGAACTGACAGCTGAAGTAACAGGTATACTTAGAGATACTGACGATTCAGGCAAATCAGTCAATGTTGCAAAATGAGTTGATGTCTCTATGTCAGTTTTAGATCATGGAATCATAGAATCATATCACAGAATCATAGAAGCTTGATGGCAGAAAAGGACCATACCGGTCTATCTAGTCTGCCCTTTTTTTCTCCCCCTACACCTCCCCCTCTCCGCCAGCCCCACCATCCCCTGATACTCAGCCCCATATGCTTGCCCCATGCCCTCTTGAATTCTTCCACCGATTTAGCCCCCACCACTCTGTCTGATAGTCTGTTCCAGGGCTCCACCACCCTCTCCATGAAGAAACGCTCTCTCACATTGCCCCTGTATCTTTTTCCTTGCAGTCTGAGGCTGTGCCCTCTAGTTTTGACCCCCTCCTTCCTCTCAAGTAAACCCTCTTCTTCCACTTTATTGAGTCCCTTTACATATTTAAAAGTTTCAATCATGTCTCCCCTTTCCCTCCTTGTCTCCAGTGTGTGTGATCCAGCTCTCCTCACACCTCTGCTCATATGACTTTCACTGCATACCCTGCACCATCTTGGTTGTCCTTCTCTGTACCCTCTCCAACGCATCTATATCCTTGCAGAGATGTGGGCCCAATTCTCCAGTTGTGGCCTCACCATGGCTTTCTAAAGGGGCATTATTACCTCCCTCTTTCTACTAGTAATGCCCCTGCCTATGCATGCCAACATTCCATTGGCCTTTCCAGCCACCCTGCTACACTGGATTCCTACCTTAAGGTTTGAGGAGGCTATGATCCCCAGATCCCTCTCCTGTTCTGTTACTTTAATTTCTTCCCCACCTAGGGTGTACCCTGCTCTTCTATTCCTACTCCCCAAGTGCATCACAGCACACTTCTTGGCATTAAATTTCAGCTGCCATGTCCCAGACCATTTTGCAAGTGTCTTTAAGTCCTCCCTCATGTCCTCCACCCCCTGGGGTGTCCACCCTATTGCATATTTTGTATCATCAGCAAATAGGCACACCCTCCCCCTCAAATACTCAGCAATATCACTGCTGTAGATATTGAAGAGAAGTGGACCCAAAACTGACCCCTGTGGCACTCCACTCTTCACCCTCGCTGTCCTGGAGTACAGCACTTCTACCTTTTTATGTTTGCTTGTGCACATGCGCAAGAAACATTATGCGGCAGCTTAGGAGAGAAGTGGGTTGTGGAGGTGCGGCACTGTGGCAGCCAACGGTGGCACTGCATTTGGGGGCTTGGCACTGGTGGACCAATGCAGGCACACTGTACTGAAGACATTGGTTTTCAAAAGTGCCACCAAGTTGAAACTATTTCACCGCTGCAATGAGGGGCTGCCTCGTCACTGCAGCATCAGCCATTCCACTGCAATGAGGGAGTGACCCATCATTGCAGGGTGGTACCTTGCCTAGTGTAACATTTTTTGTAAACATGGTGGCAGCCGACAGGGGGTGGCCAATCCCCCTATCGGCATGCCCCCAACCCAGTTCATTTGCTGACAGGGGATTCCAATCCCCGTCGGCATAATGTTATCCCTCCCCCATTTGTTGTGTGCCAAGGGGGTGCCCAATCCCCCTCGGCACCATGCCCCCCCAAACACTCATTCTTTGCTGATGAGGGTCCAATCCCTGTCGGCTTAAGTCCCACACCCCAAAAAAGGCAGGTGGCACATTGGGAGCCCACCCCAGTGTGCTGAAAGCAAGCCTGAAAAAAAGAAACCTTCCAGCGACGTCTTTTTGTTTTGTTTTTTTCTCCCTGAAAGAAAGGAAACAGTCCCATGCTGGTCGCTGTCCCCTACCCCAACCCGCACCCACCCTCTGCACACCCTACCTCCCCACACACACCCCTCACCCCATACTTACCTCTGGAGCCTGGTGCGACGATCTTCAGTGGACCGGGAACACGTCTGCACTCTTCAAAGCCGACCACGATCTGAAGAAATGCCAGTAAGCTGTATAATGGCATAAATAGGGTTTTTTCAACTTTGGTGTATATCTCAGGCATTTTGGGAATTTTTACACCAAATTTTCAACATGGGGTTATTGGGACCCCTCCTGCACCTTCGTAATTTCGCACATTTGTAATATTTTCATTCCAGATTTTCAACATTGGCATTCTTTTACACCTTCTTATGAACAGTACAGCTGTCATTTTCCATATCCTGCCCGAAATATACATTTACACATCTGGCGCAGAATAGCACGGTCACTGTGGGAAATTAATGTTCGGAGCAGATTAGGAAAGTCATAGTGACACTATTCATGAGCAGAGGTCACAAAATGCCTATGTTGAGAATTTGGGGAAGAAAATTCCACTAAATGACTGTGTTACACGCATGCATTGCGCAGTTTCCAGATAAGCCCATAGTTCAAGTATTTTTAATATTTTCACTACAGATTTTCAACATTGCCATTTCTTCCCACCTCTCTATGAATGGTACAGCTGTCATTCTTCACATCCTGCCTGGTCTGTGTTTTCTTACATCTGACACAGAATTGCACGGTCGCTGTGGGAACTCAAAGTTTGGGACACACTAACAAAATCACAGTGCCTCTGTTCATGAGAAGAGGTCCCAAATGCTTTCATGAGGTGGGGGGGTCACAAAAAGGCAATGTTGAAAATGGTTAGTGCAAATACCAACAAATGCCCGGGGCGTTAGGGTTTCTAACCATAATGTCTCACCCTGTACAGACTGACAGGCATCAGGGGTGTGCCTTTGGATTGCCGACTGTAATGCTGTAATTCCACCCCCACCCCACCACCCTGCAGCCAGTGACAGGCATCGAGGTGTGCCTTGGACTCTTCAGCCCCAGAGTTCACCCCATTCTCCTATACTGCACCCATTTCAGCGTATGTCCTTATGGAACGGGGTGACTAAAGCCGAACACCCCAAGGCACATCTCAACACGTGTCGGTGTCTGCAGGATAGGGTGAAGTGAAATGGCATGAACGTTATGGGCGATGACCTAAATGCATGCATTAATGCCTGTATGTCTTTGCAGGGTAGAGGTGGGGTTGGCGTGAACTTCAATACTTCACTGCCATTCCTATTCTGCCTCTCTCTAACTCCTGCAGTTCCAATGCTAATGCCAGCAAGCAAATATTCGGTATTGACAAATGGTTGTTTATAATCCATTTCTTGTAATTACTGACCATTCATCAGCTCCATCCCCACCTAAGTCTTCTCTGCCTCTCTTTATTACTTGTTCAGCTGAATCCAATTCCAGTGAATTATTAATTGTCTCCCAAGACCTTTTTTTCCCCACTTTGATGAATCTGGCCAATTAGGTCACATTACGCTTCAATATTTGAGACAAAACATTCAGTTTTATTAATTTCTGTGATCTTTTGTTAATCAGTTTCAAACTGCCTAAGCTCTTTAAGTAAGGACTTATTATATAGACATTTGGGACAGATAAAATTTTGTTTTGTCAAAGCTTTTGTAACAATATCAAACATATGACATGTGACACATTTGCCTTCTTCTGTGTTATTGATACTGTATACCTATGTTGACCTTTGTATGTTCGTTTACCCTCCATAAAGATGTGGAACCTTTGTAAATGAGCTGTCCATGCTCAAAGATTGTTATAATCCTAGAGTTTAATAAATAAATAAAGTAGACCCCCGTTCTCAGCTGCACAATCCTGTACTAACATGCAAGAAGCCAAGCTTAGAGTACTTAAGAGCACTTGCCCTTAAATGAAATTAGGATAACCAACAAGATTGTATTATGGTACCTACTGTTAGGATGGTTTGAAAATACAAAATGTCCCCAGAGATCCAAATACAACTACTGGAGCAATAACTTTAATACACAATACAGAGGCAAAATAATACTGTTAAAACCAATGGCAACTTTCAGTAAACTTTATCAAACCTAATGGACTTTATGAGCAACAAAACTATCAAGCAGATTACCTGGCCCCATTGTCCCATCTGTCATGTCTGACACGCTAGACATGTGCTTGTCTCTGCATGCATTGTCTCCGTGTGTGCCCACCTGCCCACGCTGGTCCCACTTGCTAATGGGTGGGATTTAAGAACCCAGGACCTAGAGGTAATGTCCATGGGTCACATCACCACCCAGCACTGATGGTTTGTATCACCAGATGGCATGGTTTGAAGTTGGAAGGTGGAAGAGTGAGGGGGGAAAAGAGGAGGAGGTTTTTCACTGAGAGGGTGGTGGACCCTTGGAATGCACTGCCTGGCGAGCTGGTTCAGAGATACACAGTGGAGGGCTTCAAGAGAGGGTGGGACAGACACAGAAAGTGGATGTATCAGATGATGGCCTGGCCCGGGGGGTGGGGATGGATGATAGGGGTTTCTGGAACACAAGGGGGGAGGGAGGGCCTCGGCACCCAACTAGGGATCTGAGGTTCGAGCAGACTCGATAGACCATAAGGCCTAATCTGATGGCAATTAGTAAAATGATAAGTGTAGAATTCCCCTTGCTGAATTAAAATACAGGCTACTCAGGCTTAACTGAAACAAGTATTAAACTACTGCACAGTGGACTCTAGTGTCCTTGTGTAGTTCCCACGGTTTACTGAGAACTATGACTCCCAACACCCTCTGTGTGGTTTCTAGGCAACTGTCCACAACAGCCCTCCAGTCCCTCAAGCAAATATATATTGCTCATTTTAAGTTTAACAGTTAGGTTACACATATTATGAGGGTCTGCTGCCAAACAAGTACACAGCAGATCTTCACCAATGCTTGCCCCACTCGCTAATGGGTGAGATTTAAGCACCCGGGACCCATAACTAACATCCATGGGTTACGTTACCACCCTACACAGACGGTTTGTAAAATCAAACTAAAACAATAAGTGTAGAATTCTTCTTGGTGAATTCAAATACAGGCTACTCAGCCTTAACTTGAAGGCAGTATAGCTCAGTGGTTTAAGGCTCTGTGCTGCAAATATGAACACCTGGGTTTGAATCCTACAGCCCCCACTTGCATACTGTGTGATCCTGAGCAAATCTTTTAACTTCCTTGTGCTCCCAGGTTGCACCTGGAAACAAGCTGTGGCTTAGTGTGCCTCTCTTGGTTAAACAATTTCCCCCTTCCAACTAAAACAAATATTGAACTATTGCACAGTGGACTCTTGCATACTTACGTGGTTCCCAGGGCTTACTGAGAACTATGACTCTCAACACACTCTGTGTGGTTTCTAGGAAAATGTCCACAACAGCCCTCTGGTCCCGCAAATATATATTGCTTGTTTTAAGTTCAACAGCTAGGTTACATAGGTAACGAGGGTCTGCTACCAAAAAATTACACAGCAGACCTTCGCCAGTGCTCAGTATTGCCTCATCACAAATGGTCTCCCTGAATAACTGCCTAAGAAACGCCCCCTGCAAGGAGTCTAGGATGTCCCTGCTTCTAGATGAAGCTGTGACTGGGAGGCTCAAATCTGTATTCGGCAGACTGAAGTCCCTCACCAGCAGCACCTCCCCTATTTTTGTCATTGTGCTAATGGTCTCCAGCAGTGCCCCATCCAGTCTCTCCCCCTCTTTTGGAGGTCTGTAGACAACACCATTGTGAATAGTGGCTCTGGTTCCTGTCTGCAAGTTGACACACAGTAACACACCAACTCCTTCATTCCCCCGTGGATTCCCTGTGTCTCCATCACCTTGTTACCCACCTTTACATATAGCACCACCCCCTCCCCTCCTTCCCACCTTGTCTTTCCTGAACCGAGTATGGCATAGCACGGCCATGTCCCAGTTGTGGTTTCCTGGGCTCCATGACTCAGTGATGGCTATAGTATCTAGGTTTGTCACCACCAGGATATCCTCTAGGTCCAGAATTGTGTTTCCTATACTTCTTTTATTTGTACACATGGCCTTCCATACTTTGTTACAACTTTGCCTGATACTCCTCCTTTTAACTTTTGTCTTTCCTCCTTTACCCCTCTCTTTTTACAATTCTTGTTCCCATCCTCTTTGTTTTCTACCACACTGCTTTTTGTTTAATTTTCACCCTGGATGATTTTCCTCCCCTCTGGTCCTCCCTTCTCTCTGCTTCAGTCCATGGGGTAGGCAGTTTCTGCCTCCCTTTTTTCTCCCCCCCCCCAGCTAGTTTAAATATCTATCAAAGTAACATTCAGACCGTCCACTATGGGCTGCTATTCCCCTCCCAGATGAATGAAGGTGATCACCCCTGTACAGGCTCAGATCCCTCCAGGTTGGTCCACAGTCCCCACTGTAGCCATGTCCCTCTTCTCTGCATGATTCCTTCAACTTGCCGAAAAAGGAGACTCATCATGCATGAGACCACGTCACATCAGCTGTGCACGCACTACAGTGGATAGGTTGCTGCACTGCAGATGGTTCACACAGTGGTTTGATCTGCTGTAAGTCATTTGTTCAGCTTGGCATCCCAGTTTTCCAGAGGCTGCGGGAACATCTTTCTGAGCAGATTACCCCGATTGGGTAAGTGTGCTCATGGAAACCTTTGCACTGGAGCAACCCCAGCGATCAGGTTACTCCAGTGCAAAAGCGACTGTGTAAACAGGGCTAAAGGATGGAGTTGATCCTTCAGGACTCTGGAGAAATGCAAATGAAGGTATTATAAGGAGCTAAAGGCACAGGAACAGGACCCATTGAAGTTTAAAATTGATCCAAATTTTTAAAAAAATTGAAGAACAATTGCAAGGGGAAATCAAATTTCATGATGAAAAGATATGTGTCACTAAAAATAAAACATTTACAGGGGATGAAAATGATTATAAATTAGGTACCATGTTTAACTGGCATAAAAACAAAAATCACCCAAAATAGCCACAAGGTCATTTTGAACCCTGATCAATTTTAAGAAAGGGAGCCAACAAATCTGAAGTGAATAGTGCAAGCCCTCTATCCCTGACCAGCTATGCACTGTGCCTGGATATAATTTTATCAGAAATGATTGTCCAGGGTCAAAGAGGGGGATGGGACCATGGAGTGCTTTAAATTCCACCTTAACCTAACTGCTTCAGGCACCGTTGTCCCCACTGACAAAGGCTTTGACCTTTCTCATGCTGTTCTTCCAGGTGGAACAAAAAGTTTACATCCTTTTTGTACCTATATTCCCCCAGCTGGTAGTCGACAGGCACTAAAACCTCTCCTTAATATTATAGGGCCCATTATAATGAGTTTTTACTGTTTGGTGGCTATAATATTGATTAGCTCAGTGAAAAAAGTAAAAATGTTGACTTATATCTCCGTAAGCTACTGTTTACTCAAATCATAGCTGAACTTATGAGAATGCTTTAAATGGGAGCAAAGCTTCATTAATAGACTGGATCCTAACACCCAGAGCCAATAGGATTGTCTTGTCTAGTGTGCTACCTGATATAATCAGTGACCATTCATCAGTATTTTGTGTGTGGAGAGCTAAATCTCCTAAAGCCCCCTCGAGAGGTCTCTACTTTTGTGACCCCACACATTTTAACCCTACCCTGTTCAAGTTAGATGTCAGGGGTACTGACTGGTCATACCTCTGGAACAAAAATCATGTTAATCTGACTGTGTCTCGCTTCAATGAAATTTTCTCTGGATTACAGGACAAACATGTCCTGCTCACTTCTAGGAGGATTCGGAGCCCTGTAGCCAGATGGCTTGATTGTCTACTCCTTACCTTGATGAAGGCTAGGGATAATTCCTGGTCTGTATACAAGGCCACTAGGCTTGCGTCTGACTGGACAAAATACTGTACCCTTATAAACAAATGTAAAAAGCTATTCACCATAATAAGAGTACTAACCATAGGTCACTTCTCGACTCCTTTGTAGGAAACCCCAAACACTTTTAGAAGTGTGTTAAACTGGCTATGGGTCTAGCTACCAACCCTCCCCTCCTTGACATGTGTAAGTAAGTAAGTAAGTAAAATTTATTTTTTAAGTGCTTTTCAATGCCAAAGCGCTGTACAAATAAAACAATTAAAATACATACATATAACACAAACAGCAACAATAACAGTATAATTACAATAAAATATAGTAAATCACTCCCCATATGCCTTTTGAAATAAATAAGTTTTTAATTCTAACTTAAAGCTCTCAACGGTCAGGCAGCTTCGTATCCGACGAGGTAGAGAATTCCACAGGGTAGAGGCAGCATAAGAAAATGTCCGTGCTCCCGATGTTTTTAAACGAACCCTGGGAACCTCTAGCAATCCTTCGCCGGCGGAGCGGAGTGAGCGAGAGGGACAGTAGGGAACAAGGAGATCTTGAAGATACCGCGGTCCCTGTTCGTGTAGGGCTTTATAGGTCAGTAATCCGACCTTAAAGGTGATCCACCACTGAACCGGCAGCCAGTGCAGTTTGCGCAGCACAGGCGTAATGTGACTTCTCATAGATGTCCCAGTCAGAAGCCTGGCTGCTGCATTCTGCACTAGCTGCAAGCAGCGGATATCAACCCCCGGTAGCCCTAGGTACAGGGCATTGCAGTAATCAAGGCGAGAAGTAACAAAGGCATGGACCAATGTCGGAAGGTCAGCCGGAGGAACAAGGTGTTTCACCCGAGCAATATTCCTAAGATGGTAAAAGGAAGATTTGACAGCAGAAGACACCTGAAATTTCAGGGTCAAACTGTCGTCAATAATAACGCCCAGGTTACGCACCCGGTCTGAGGTTGAGAGCTGGGCACCATCGATCCATACGCCCGAAGGGAGTCCAGCCCTACAATCTGCCTCAAGGCGACCTGGGTCCACCAGCAATACCTCAGTCTTATCCGGGTTTAACCTTAGCCAGCTGGCACTCATCCAATCATTGATCTCGGATAGACAGTTGTTAAGTATAGATACTGTATCTTCCTGTCTGGGACTAAAGGACAAATATAGCTGGGTATCATCTGCATAGCAGTGAAAACCCAAGCCATATTGCCTAATAATGTCTCCCAATGGCAGCATATAGACAGCGAACAACATGGGTGCCAAGATGGAACCCTGCGGAACCCCACAAGGCAAAGAGACAGCATCAGAGGAATAAATTCCAGTGATAACCCTCTGTCTCCGCCCTGTGAGAAAAGATTGAAACCACTGCAGAACTGTACCAGACAGTCCACAATAAAACCGCAGGTGTTCCAAAAGCACACCATGGTCCACGGTGTCAAATGCTGCAGAGAGATCAAGAAGGACTAGAATAGTACGAGCCGTTCGATCTCTCGCTATCAGGAGATCATTTAAGAACCCGGACAAGAGCAGTTTCAGTACTATGTCTTTTCCTAAATCCTGATTGAAGAGTATCATAGACATTATGATTTGTAAGGTGGTCATCCAGCTGCAGTGCAACCACCTTTTCAATAACCTTGCCCAAAAAGGGCAGGTTAGAGACAGGTCTGTAGTTAGCTGGGCAGTCCGGTTTAATGAAGGTTTTTAGGAGTGGTGAGCGACCGCCTCCTTTAGGGGTTCAGGAAAGATCCCTGCTCCAAAGATTTCAGACAATTTCAGCAATGGTCGGACAGATAATATCTACGCAACCCAATAATAGAGGCGAGTCCGGATCCAAACTACAACTGGTTGGACGACAGTCTGGACAATCTCACAATGTCCATGAATTCTGGCCTACCAAAGTCAAACCAGGTGACACAGGTGTTTGTTTCCCCCGCCGATCACTGCAAACCCTTGAAGAGTGAGCCTGGCCGATATCCGACCTAATGCTGGCAATCTTATCAGCGAAAAATCGAGCAAGCTCATCACACTTTATTTGTGAAAAATCTCTTCCAGACTGTAGACAGAGTGGATTGCACAATCTGTCAACAGTCTGAAAGATTTGAGCTGGTCGGTTTCAGCAGCAGCAATCTCCTGACAGGAATTCTGCCTTCACGGTTATTGCCGATTGATAGATAACATAATGATCCATCAATCTAAGTTTGTCAGCATCCAGGCAAGATTTCCGCCAGGCCCTCTCTAGCCTTCGCCCTCTCCTCAGCTCCTTCAAAGATTCATCAAACCATGGAGTCTTGGCGCTGAGTGAGTGGGGTTAACACGAACAGGAGCAATTTGGTCCAAGGCCCTGCTCACTGCCTTGTTATAGGCAATAACAAGGTCCCCTGGACCCGTGTTCTCATCCGAAACACCCGATAGGTCCAGTACCGCTAATAGGCCTTCTGGGTTTACTCCCCTTAAAGGGTGATACTGGACCATCTCCGTAGGGGCAGGCCTATTAGGGGGTGCCCCAAAACCGAATCTTATGGTGTGATGGTCTGTCCACACATTTGGTTCCACCTCCAGATGTGAAACATCCAAATCCAGTAGGAACACCAGGTCCAAAGAGTGTCCCCCTATATGGGTAGCAGAGGTAACTACCTGTGACAGGCCCAACATAGACATAAGTTGGAGGAAGTTCTTTCCAAAGTGCGAGAGTTCATCGTCGACCCAGGCATTGAAGTCACCCAGTATTAACCATCTGGGCGACTCCAATGCCATGTCAATGATGAAGTCCGGAAACTCCTTCAGGAATTCACCACCATCACCGGGTGGACGGTAGATGAGGAGAATCCTAAACTCTGCACCTGCTGCCAGGATACACTCAAAGGATCTGGTCTTACCCACTGGCACCTCCACAAGACTCAGATCTGATCTAAAAAAGATGGCCACTCCCCCACAATCCAATCTCGGACGGTGCATTACCGAGAACCCAGCTGGAGCAGCAGAGTCTAAAATAGGACCTGCATTCTCATCCAGCCAGGTCTTGGTAATACATGCCAGGTCAGGTGTTGCAACAAGATCTGCGATAATAGCAGTCTTGTTCCTAATAGACCTGGCATTACATAACACCGCCCGAGTTGGATGGGTTTTCGGAGAGGATCGCAGTACCTGCCCACAATCTGCGGAGCCTTTGGGTATGGGAATCAGGCAAGGAGGACCCCTCTCCTGATCCCATTTCGCCCCAGGGCGTCTCCTTGACCCAACTATCCCTATCTGCCCACCCCTCTCCAATCTCCCACTCTGTCTAGCCCATCCATCCCCTAAACGCCTTCTCAATATCCCTGCTTTATGACAGTTGTTAAAAACATCATCCGACAACCGAGGACAGTGGAAGGGATGGAGGTCCCGGAGCAGAGTGGGAGAATAGCGCCTGACCGTTTTAAGCCCCATCAAACACATCATTGATGACAAATATCTAATAACTCTTAGCTTAACAACCTATCTTAAGTAACAAATAATATTATTAACCAAAAAAAAGCCTATAAAAATAAAAAATCATATAATATCATAGAATCAAAAAGCATGGAAAGGTGAAGAAAAATTTAAAATAATATAAAAATCTGCTAGTCATCCAAAAAAGCATAGAAAGGTGAAGAAAATTTAAAATAATATAAAAGTCTACTAGTCATCCAATACTAAAATTCCAGGTGCTCAAAAACTCAAACAATCAGAGTCAGGCTGTCTTATGAACAAACAAAATACATTATCAATTCTAATCCAAAGGCAGAAGGCAAAAAATATCACAGATTACCATATGATGGAAATAACCCCCCACCCCCCCGAGTGGAACCGATCCAGGCCGAACCTTATCAATAACCCCGGAACAATGTCCACCCACCGGTAGACCACTCCGGTAGGTTTAGGAGACTTCAGCACTTCCCACCCGCCCACCAGCAGGTCGATGCCAGAGTCATCCGACTCGGTCCCAGCCAGCACCAGCCACCCCAGGCAGCTATCCCGTAACACATATACAGGCCAAGACCATCACAGATCACAGAATCCAAAGGCAATCTTATTCAAAGTCTCCAAAGATTCCTCATAGTAAAACAACAGAGACCGCGGATCAATCACACTCTCCTCCCGGGGGTCAGTCACATTCTCTTCCCAGAGCTTCAGCAATCTCAGACACCCCAATATAATGTGATTCAATGCCAGGGTATTCCAAAAAGTCATCCCCCTTGGATTCAAACTATATCAGGGGCTTAAGTTTAAATAAGTTTTTTAAATAACTCCTGTAGTTGTCCAGCCCAACTCCCAGAATCCCTGTATAACTCACAGTTCATAAAAAGTGTTCCAATATTCCCAAAATCATAGAGCAAGTTTCCCAAATGTCTTCACTCATAGAGTGCAGCACAGCTCACAGCTCACAGCTCACAATAAAATAAAACGAGTATTCTTCAGCAGCCGTGCCTGCCTCGCATAAGGGTATCCAAACGACTGTTCAACTGTTTGTCAGTTCCTGAAGCATATAAAAGCAACACCGCCGTCGCCGCCTTACCTCCCCTTGCACAGGGATTCCTGTATATTTCCTGTATATTTCAACGAACAGTACTCCTTATCGAGTGTCCGGAATCGAATAACCAGAGTCGCACAAAGGATACAAGGAAAACAACCCAAAAACGATCATGAAGACGATCAGCAAACGGGCGGTTAAACAACGATCCGGAAACGATCAGCAACAGACGATCAGCAAATGGACATACAACACAGTGGCAAACCCAGCGTGGCCGCCATCTTGGATCCTCTTGCAGCTAAGCTCTCAGAAATGGAACAAACAACGTGTATAAACAACGTCAATTATAACAGTCCCAAAACCATTGTTGATGCTTTCGATGGCTTCTTCTCAGACCTCTCATCTTACATGGGGGTCTTCCCACCTTCACCACTGACAATACTCCCTAACAAGGATCCATGCTCCAATTCCCTGAGTTACCTTCAATTTTACTTCCATGTTGTTAAAGCGCCAGAAGTACATAAACTACTACAGAGTATCCCTTCAGCTGCTACTGAATTGTCTCCACCTATCACCAGAATTATCAACCCGTCCCTTGTGTCTGGGGCTGTGCCTGAACTATGGAAACTCTCTCATATGATCCCAGTTTTTAAGAAAGGTAATATAAAACTTGGCAGGAACTATAGACCGATTGCCATACTTCCTGAACTTAACAAAATACTGGAAAAGCTTGTTGCCACACGGTTATCTAAATTCCTAAACAAGTATAACATTTTGTCACCAGCACAACGTGTTTTTTGTAAAAATCCTAGCACTACCACTGCCCTTCTCTCCTTCACTTCCCAGGCAGCAGATGCTATGGACGGGGTAAGTGTGCAGGGGCAGTAGTCATTGACCTCAATAAAATATTCAATCTGGTAGACCACCATTTTCTTTGTACCAAACTAAGCAACCTGGGGATCTCCTCCTCTGCCCTCTCATGGTTTAGGAACTATCTTGATAGAAGGAGTCAACAGGTAAAAGTTGGAACTACCTTCTCTGATCCTGCCCCTACCATGGTGGGAGTGCCACACAGCTCCATACTTGGACCCCTCAATGGGGTCTGACAGGATTCACCCCAGAATTCTAAAAGAACTAAGGGGAGAACTAGTGTCACCAATGGCTACCATTTTTAACAAATCATGGGAGAATGGTGTGGTACCTGAGGACTAGAGGAGGGCGGATGTGATTCCCTTTCACAAAAGTGGGAGCAATGCAGAGGCAGGGAACTAGTACAGACCTGTTAGTTTGACCTCAGTGGTAGCAAAAATGATGGAATTACTTCAGAAAGAAAGAATTGTTGAGTACCTAGAGGCCAGCAGGGAACAAGACTCAAGGCAGCATGGATTCACAGCAGGAAGGTATCATGTCAGATGAATCTAATAGATTTCTTTGACTGGGTGACCCAAGTAGTAGACCAAGGAGTGGCTGTGGACATGGCCTATCTAGACTTCAGCAAGGCATTTCACAAAGTCCCACACAAAAGATTAATAAACAATTTCACCAGCCTGGGAGTGGGTCCCAGGGTGGTAGCCTGGGTAAAACACTGGCTGGACAATAGGACTCAGAGGGTAATAGTAAACAGAATCCACTCCAAAGAAAGGGGGATTACTAGTGGGGTACCACAGGGTTCAGTACTGGGACCAGTCCTCTTCAATGACTTTATATGTGACATTGCAGAGGGACTGGAAGGAAAAGTATGCCTATTTGTAGATGACACAAAGATCTGCAACAGGGTTGATACACAAGGGGGGGTGGAATGGATGAGAAGGGACTTGGCAAGGTTGGAGGAATGGTCAAAAGTATGGCAGCTTAGATTGAATGCAAAGAAGTACAAATTAATGCTCTTGGGAAACAAAAACCCAAGGGAAGCGTACACAATGTGGGGAGGGAGGTACTAACAACAACAAAAATGGAAATGGACCTGAGAGTAGTCATATCAGATGACCTAAAGGTAGGCAAGCAATGTGAGAAGGCAGTAAAGAGGGCTGGAGGGATACTGGAATGCACTGGGAGAAGCATCACCAGTAGAAAACAGGAAGTTGTTATCCCTCTGTACAGACAGTTGGTGACACCCCATCTGGTGTACTGCGGGCAGTTATGGAGACCCCATCTCCGCAAGGACATAGACAGTATGGAGGCAGTCCAGAGGAGGGCAACTAAAATGGTGCAGGGTCTGTACTAGAAGCCATACGAAGAGAGACTAAATGAACTTAATATGTATACTCTCGAGGAAAGGAGGGCGAGGGGGCACATGATAGAAACTTTCAAGTTTCTCAAGGGAATCAGCAAAGTCCAAGTGGGTAGCATCTTTCAGAAAAAGAGATGTGCAAGAACAAGGGGGCACAATTTAAAGACAGAGGGGGGACAACTCGGGAGCAACGTTATGAAATATTTTTTCATGGAGAGGGTGGTGGAAGCATGGAATGGTCTTCCCGAGGAGGTTGTGGGGTCAAAAACAGTGAGGGAATTCAAGAATGCATGGGACAGACATTAGGCAATTCTAGTGAGGGGGGTAGGAGGAAGTAGGCTGTTGGTTAATTAGGATCTGCAGCTTATCTAATAGGTAGGGAAATGGGCAGACTGGGTGGGCCAAGCAATCCTTATCTGCTGTCAAAGTCTATGTTTCTATGTTTCTATTCTCACCACATAAATGACATTCACCAGGCCCTATCCCATAGCACCTCTATCTTATATGCAGACAGCCTCATCCTGCACCTACAGTAAACTCATGTAGCATGTCTGACATTACCATTGGAAGCCCCCCAAAATGGGCTTACCTGCTGGGACAAAGAGAAAAGGCAGCAACAAAGGCAGGGATGTAAGCTCTCTGGCTACCCTTCCCCCCTCCAAAAAGCAAGAGAGGAGGAGGAAGACTGCCTGCTGGGAGGGAGGCTCTCTGGCTACCCCTCACCCACTGCAGGAAGCAAAAAGAGAGAAGAAAGGGAGAGCTGGTGGGAGAGGGAGAGCAAGTGTTTTCCCTGAGGGGACTGGGGCAAACTGACTGGATTGGAAGGGCAAGTTAAAGTGACCTTCTGGCTTTGGGGACTGCTCCATGCAGGGGCCCTTGAATTCCTGCTAGGGGAGATCCCTGGAAGCTGAGTGGCCACTAGACCAGGTCTGGCTGAGGGGAAGCTGATCCACCCTGTGTCTTCAGTGTGAATCCGCTACTGCAGTAGAAACCAGAGAGATAGAAGGATGAACAGGCCTGCCTGGTGAATACTGTATACAAAGTCCTTCGTGCAAAGCTGGAAAGGCCAGGCAGGTGAAGAACAGTGTCTCCTCCACCCTCCGTGCATATCCTTGAATCAGGGAAACCATCATCCTCCTGGGGAAGCCGTGAGTACCCCGAGCTGCAGCTCTGTGATTCTATGTTTGCATCAGCTAGGAGGGTTGCGGAAGATCCCCACCCCAATGACAGCCTGATTTTCCTTGAACCTGTGTTGCTCTGCAAGGGCCCCAATGAGAGACTGCAGGCCTGCAACTGAGAATGATGAGGTACCCACTGTCTGGGATTGTTCTGGATGCACCCAGGGGAGGTGGGAGAGCTCATACTGGGTTGTGTGCTTGATTTTTGTGGAAGCTTGAGGGAGTAGCCCTCACCTCTTCTGTCTTAGATCATTTTAAATAAAGAAGGATTATTGTTTGCCATCCTACATAAGTGTTTGTGCTTTGTGCTTTGTTATCATCGTTGTGGGGTGGGGAGTGTTGATCTAACTGTGACAGAGGGGTCAGTCACTAAGGGGATATATCATTGTTCCTGGGGGGTGGTAACCTGTCTTGCCCCCAGCATGCTGTACCATTGCCCCAGGTGGAGGCACCAAGTCACTATTGGCGATCTGGCCAGGACTCAGGCCCAGCCCCTTTGGGGAAGTACATTGAGGACCCAGAGGGCAGCCCAGGTGAGTGAGACAAGATGGGCTGTTACAAGTGGAGGCACTGCTGAGATATTCTGTTGGCCCCAAGATTGCCCCTTTGCCCAGACGCAATAGTAGTTGACTATTTGACCATCCCCAATCTAGTTCTGTTTTCACAGTATTTTTGTTTGTTGAGTGGTTGATTTGGTGGGTAGTTTACCCCCCATGGGTGGACACCAGGGAAATGGCTTTCCAGGACATAGAAGACTGGTGTGACTTTGAGGGCCTTGACGCCTGTAAGATGCTGCTGATGTGCATCGTGGCAGTGGGGCAACGAAAGGAGGACTTCCTAGGGATCTTTGAAGAGGCCCTGCCCAACTGTGGGATGTTGAAGATTCATAGGGTGATGACTGACAGGGTTAAGGGGTGCAGGGATATAACCGTGGAGGCACGGAAGGACTTGGCTCCGTGGAAGTGCCCCCCGAAGTCACCCCAGAGGTGTCCAATGAGACCTGGGTCTTGTTAAAAAAAGGGACGCCCAGTGGCCTACCCTGAGGGGAGCCGGGCCCTTCAAGCCCCTGGAGCAGGGAACTGAAGAGTTTTGAAGCCCGGGGGGGGGGTGTTGCCTAAAGAAGAAGGTAAGACCCTGCAGGATCTCTGGATGCTGCTCCTGGGAGGCAGGGTGCCCCTGTTGACTCTGCCTGGTGGGCTGACCCCCTATGTGGGGATGGCCCACAAACAGTACAAGCAGCTCCATACCTTCTCCGGGGCCCTCCTGACGCCTACAGGGGAGGATGATTTCCACTTGTGGAGCAGCCAGGCCACCCAGATGATCCAGGTCTGGGGGTGTTCTCAAGAGGAAAAGTGAAAAAGAGTCTTGGAGAGCCTCTGGGGTATGGCGTTGGATGTAATCTGGTCCCTACCGGCCAGCCAGCCCCACTGTGCTCCCCATGACTACTTGGACATCCTGCAGAGTACGTTTGGAATAGTTGAGAAGAGGGAAGCAGTGCTGGGCCAGCTGTGGGATGCCAAGCAGCAGGCGGGTGAGAAACTATCCCAGTATGTCACCCGGGTGGAGACGGTGGTGCGTAAGCTGGCAGAAACTGGACATGATCCACCAACAGCGGTTGCACAGATGCGGCTGGAGCAGATCATGCGTGGGGCGGTACACTCCAGGCTGACCTTGATAGCCCTTGGGCTGTGGGCCTGGAAAGGTGATCCCCCCCCCTCTTTCAAGCAGCTGTTGGATGAGGTCAAGGAAGAAGAGGCCCAACAGGAGATGGGAGCCCCGCTGCCAGCGTGACCACCACCAGTGCTGCCCTGCAGCCCAAGGATCCAGACCTGCCCAAACCAACCGGCGTTCTGGACCAGGGAGTGGTCCTGCAGGAGGTCCAGGGAATGAAGGACATGTTGCGGACCATGCAGTTGGCCATTGAGTCCCTTTCTTTACCCGCCCGGGCAGCCACTGACACTCAGTGGCTGCCCCCAGACTATGCAGCCCCTCGGTCCAGCCCTCGATGGTCCTTCAGGCCCCAGAATGTATGGATCTGCTTCAGGTGTGGGCAGGAAGGCGATATGCGGCAGGATTGCCACAGGGAGGTGAACCCGCAGCTGGTGGCTGAGAAGTGCAGGGAGCAGGAAAACTCCAATGGGAACAGGTAATGAAGCAACCCACACCCCAGAAATGGCCTTGCTCCACCTTGTGGACCAACCCTCAGGTACCTCCAAATAGGGGTGTGCTGGTGGGCCTTATTGGCCCTTGAGCAGACACTGAAGTCTTGGTGGAGGGGGTGACCTGATCCACTTTGCTGGATAGCGGGTTCCAGGTCACCATCATCCGCCGGCCGTTGTATGACCGACACTTAACCCACCTACCTGTCCTACCCCTGTGGGGTTGTCCCTGTGGGGTATAGGTAGCATGGATTACCTGTATAATGGGTATTGTGTGGTCCGCATTACCTTCCCAACACAAGGGGGAACCCCACCAGCCATAGAGGCCCTCGCGCTGTCTTCCCTGAGCCAAGGAGCATGTCTGACATCACGGTGCTAACTGGGACCAATGCCAATATGTTTGAGCAGTTGGCCCATATGTGCTCTGACTGGGGTGAGTTGGATGAGCTCACCAGCCCCTCCATTAAAGCTGCTGTGAAACGGGTGGTGCTGGAGGTGTGAAATGACCCCAGTGAGGGAGACAGGGTCGGGATGGTTTGCCAGGTGGATGGGGGGAAGTTGACCCTGCCCCCAGGAGCCGAATGCTGCATGGTGGGCATCGCCCAGTTTGACCACTCCCCCCAAAGGGCTACTTTCATTCTCGATGCCCCACCACTGGGTAGCCTGCTGACTGGGTTATTGGTCCAGAGAGGAGTGCTGCCCTCCCCAGACAGTTCCCATGCCCAGCGGGTTACGGTGAGGGTCCAGAATGAGTCCAAAAGGCCAGTGGCCATCCAGAGGGGTTGTGTGTTGGTCACTATCTTTTGGTGTGATGGGGTCATGTCCGTCACCCCTGGGGAAGATCCTGGGGAAGAGATAGACCCATCCTTGTTTGATTTTGAAAGCTCCCCTATCTCTGACATCTATAGGTGGAGTCTGAGCCACAAGTTGGTGAAGAGCAGGAGGGTTTTCTCCTGGCATGAGTGGGGCACGGGTTATGTCACCAGGTAAGAGCACCATATCTGGCTGCAAGATGACCGCCCATTCCAGGAAGGGTCATGGAGGTTACCCCCTTGGGATGTGGAGGATGTTCGGAAACACCTGTTGGAATTGCTGAATGCCAGGGTCATCACAGAGTCTCGGAGTCCGCCAGACAGTGCTTCCCCCATTGTGGTGGCCTGGAAGAACAGCAGGGCAGTGAGGATGTACATCGACTACCACTCACTAAACAAGTGTACCATCCCCGACTAATACATGGCACCCAGAGTGGAGGATGTGCTGGACAGCTTGTTGGGGTGTAAGTGGTTCTCTATGCTAGATCTCCGGAGTGGGTACTACCAGATACCCATGGTTGAGGAGGACAAGGAGAAGACTGCCTTTATATGCCCGCTGGGGTTCTACCAGTTCGAGAGTATGCTCCAGGGCATATCCGGAGCCTCGGCCACCTTCCAGCACCTGATGGAAAGGGCTGTGGGAGACATGAACCTGCTTGAGGTCATAGTCTATCTGGATGACCTCATCATCTTTGGGCGAACCTTGGAGGAACACGAGGCCCGGCTGATGAAGGTCCTGGACCGGCTGGAGGAGTTTGGCTTAAAGGTTTCCATTGACAAATGCCAGATCTGTCAGCCGGCAGTTAAGTATGTTGGGCACATCGTCTCAGCTGAGGGGGTGCAGATGGACCTGGCTAAAGTGGAGGCCCTCAAGTCATGGCCCCGGCCCACCCACTTGCATGCCTTACAGTCTTTCTTGGGGTTCTGTGGGTACTATCATCGTTTTGTGAAGGATTACTCCTTTGTGGTGTATCCTCTGAATGACCTAATGCAAGGTTACCCTCTGTCGAACCATAAGATAGGACAAGCCCCTATTAGGGGTACCCGCACTTTGGGGAACTTTTTGGGGAACGATGGATGCAGGAGTGTAAGGATGCCTTCAGGGAGATCATCCAGAGGTTGGGGGAGGCCCTGGTCCTTGGATTTGTGGATCCTCTTAAACCCTATGTCCTGCACACAGATGCCAGTTTGACTGGGCTAGGCACTGTCCTGTATCAGGAGTATCCTGAGGAGTTCCACCCAGTGGCATTTGCTAGCCATGGCTTGACCTCCTCTGAAAAGAACTACTCGGTTCATAAACTGGAGTTCTTGGCATTGAAGTGGGCAGTGATGGAGAAGTTCCACGAGTACCTGTATAGGGTCCCATTCACCATGCGCACGGACAACAACCCCCTAACGTATGTCACCACCACGGCAAAGTTGGACACTGCGGCGCACCGGTGGTTGTCAGCTCTCTCCACATACAATTTCAGTCTGGAGTATCGGAGTGGACGAGCCAACATGGATGCGGACGCCTTGTCCCAATGTCCCCACTGTGACACCCCAGACCCCCCAGTACTGGTTGAACCAGCCCTGGTGCAGGTGCTCTGCTCCCGGGTGGGGCCCCCTCCTGATAAAGTCACTTGTACCACCCGGAGCATAGAGGTACTGGGAGGCCCCCCCCGAAGCTATCCCCCATGTATATTTGAACTTTGCAGGCCTGGATCTCTTGTCCCTGCCTAAGCCTAGCAAAGCTGACCTGCGGCAGGAGCAGGAGTTGGACCCAAGCATATGAGACCTGCTTCAGGCTATCGCAGAGGGAAAGTTTCCCCGGCAGGTATGGAGCAACCACCCTGATGCTCACCAAATGCTGAGAGAATGGGACAAGCTGGTCTTGCGGGATGGGTTGCTGATGTGGGCGGTGAGGACAAGGACCACCTGGGCCAATATAAACAGCAGCTGGGGCTGCCCGGGGTATACTGGGGGGTTGTCCTCAAGTCCCTACATGATGATATGGGGCACCTGGGCTATGACTGCACCTTGGACACATGTAGGGCCAGGTTCTATTGGCCCTGGATGAAAGTGGATGTGGAGAGCCACTGTAAGCACTGTCTGCGGTGCATCCAGAGGAAGACCTTGCCCCGACAGACCACGCCCTTGGTCAACATCAGCACCAGTGGGCCGCTGGAGTTGGTGTGCATGGATTTTCTGTCCTTGGAACTGGACCAAAAGAACACAGCTAACATACTGGTCATCACCGACCACAATACCCGGTACGCGTAGGCCTTCCCCATCAAGGACCAGAAGGCAAGCACCATGGTTAAGGTCCTGCAGCAGTATGTACAGCATTACGGATTTCCCAAAAGAATCCATTCTGACCAAGGCCGGGACTTTGAGAGCCGCTTGGTGAGGGAGTTTCTGTCATCCTATGGCATACAGAAATCCCACACCACCCCTTACCACCCACAGGGGGATCCGCCACTTGAACGCTTCAACAGAATGCTGCTTAACATGTTGGGCACCCTGGACCCTGCTGACAAGGTGAACTGGAGTCAAAAGGTGGGGCAGTTGGTGCATGTGTACAATTGTACGAAAAATGAAGCGACCCAGTGCTCCCCCTTTTACCTCATGTTTGGTCGGGAGGCCCGACTGCCAGTGGACCTTTGCTTCGGAGTATTCGCTGATGGGACCTCCCATAAGTCATACCTCGAGTATACCGGCCGACTGAGGGAACAGCTCTGGGCAGCCTACAAGCTCGCCTCCGGGGAGGCAACTCGTAGCTGTCAGGGGAACATGAGGAGGTACAAAGCCAGAGTATGCAGTCAGGAGCTGGGAGTGGGGGACTGGGCCTTGCTACATAATCTGGGACTCCAGGGGAAGCGCAAAATCCAGGACTGGTGGGCCCCAGACAGTTACCTTGTGGTGGAAAAACTGTCTGGCCTGCCAGTGTACTATATAAAGCAGGACCATGGGCTCGAAAAAATGGTGCACCGAAACCATTTGCTCTCCATAGGGGAGATTGTGCCACTCCCGGCCATGGGACCCGACCCACCAGCAGCACAATGGCCCATAACCTGAGGGAAGCTTAGGCAGTGGGGACTGGTTTCTTCTTCTCCTCTAGGACACCTCACCAGGGACACTGATGCCAACCCCCTGCCACCCCAGGAGGAGCAGAGGGACCAGTCCAGTGATGACAGTGAGGAGGTGGACTCTCCCTGTCCTCAGTGGGGGACAGGTCCAGACAGCCCCCTCACCCAGTTGAAGTGGCATGGCCGAAACTCTACTCCTTCCACGAGTACCAGCCACCCAGATCCTGCATTCTACTTGAACCCTGAGGCCCAGCCTTTCATCCCAGAGGCCCGTCCCACTGTTCCTGTGTTGGGGCCAAATCTAGGTAGTGTTTTGGGTAGTCAAGAAGGCCACCTGGCATCCCCTCCTCCACCAGACAGTGAGTTAGCTGCAGCTCCTGCCCCCACCCCTGTTCCTGATCTGATCCCAGATAGCGTAGAGGTACTGGGTCAGCCCTGGGGGGGGAACGATAGACTATGAACCTAAGGGAAAACCCCCCACCAGTGAATTAGTGCCAGTGCCCAACGATGCCCTGCCTAGATGATCTGGCCGACCTCAACGGTCAACTATAAAGCTCATGTACAACACTCTGGGTGAGTCCACAAACCTGCCCATCCATGCCATCCACAAGTCACTGGTTTCTGTTCTCTATCCCCCACTGTGTTGCCCTAGGGATGCCGTTGGGAAGTGCAGGTGCACTCCCTCTCTTAACTGTATATAGTCCAATGTTGTGGCTAGACCTGATACAAGCCTAGCTGTGAATGCAGTTATTGTTGGTGCTAGTTAGGAACCAGGTGTCTAGCTAGAAAAGTGCATGCTATTTGTTATGGGTTCCTAAAAAGGGAGAAAGGGGCTTGTCAGGATGCCAAGTTTCCAGCCAGGGGAGTGTGTAAGCCCCACAAAATGGGCTTACCTGCTGAGACAAAGAGAAAAGGCAGCAACAAAGGTAGGGATGTAGGCTCTCTGGCTACCCCTACCCACCTCCAAAAAGCAAGACAGGAGGAAGACTGCCTGCTGGGAGGGAGGCTCTCTGGCTACCCTTCCCCCGCTGTAGGAAGCAAAAAGAGAGAAGAAAGGCAGAGCTGGTGGGAGAGGGAGAGCAAGCGTTTTCTCTGACGGGACTGGGGCTAACTGACTGGACTGGAAGGGGCAGTTAAAGTGAGCCTTTGGCTTTGGGGACTGCTCCACACAGGAAGCTAAGTGGCCACTAGTCCAGGTCTGGCTAAGGGAAAGCTGATCCACCCTGTGTCTTCAGTGTGACTCCACTGCTGCAGTAGAAACCAGAGAGATAGAAGGATGAACAGGCCTGCTTGGTGAATACTGTATACAAAGGCCCTTGTGCAAAGCTGGAAAGGCCAGGCAGGTGAAGAACAGTGTCTCCTCCACCCTCCGTGCATAGCCCTGAATCAGGGAGACCATCATCCTCCTGGGGAAGCCGTGAGTACCCCGAGCTGCAGCTCTGGGATTCTATGTTTGCATCAGCTAGGAGGGTTGGGGAAGAGCCCACCCCCAATGATAGACTGATTTTCCTTGAACCTGTGTTGCTCTGCAAGGGCACCAATGAGAGACTGCAGGCCTACAACTGAGAACGGTGAGGTACCCACCATCTGGGATTGCTCTGGGTGCAGTCAGGGTAGGTGGGAGAGCTCATATTGGGTTGTGTGCCTGATTTCATGGAGGCTCGAGGGAGTAGCCCTCACCTCTTCTGTCTTAGATCATTTTAAATAAAGAGGGATTATTGTTTGCCATCTTACATAGGTGTTTGGGTTTTGTGCTTTGTTATCATTGTTGCGGGGTGGGAGTGTTGATCTAACTGTGCCAGAGGGGTCTGTCACTAAGGGGATGTATCATTGTTCCTGGGGAGTGGTAACCTGTCTTGCCCACAGGATGCCGTAACATTGCCCCAGGTAGAGGCATCAAGTCACCATTGATGATCCGGCCAGGACTCAAGACTGGCCCCCTTGGGGAAGTATGTTGAGGATCCTGAGGGCTCCAGGGCAGCCCAAGTGAGTGAGACAAGATGGGTTGTTACATCATCAAGCTATACGCTGACCTCCATGGAGTGCAGCATTGGCTCCTAGCCAACAAACTCCTCCTAATTACCACAAAGTCACAGGCCATGCAGTTTGTCTCTGCTCCCAAAATTAAAAGCTGGACTACCCAATGAACACTACTGTGTCGAGACGAACCCCCCCTCCCCTCTTGTATCTGTGCCTACATTCAGTTACCTTGGTGTCACACTTTATGCATTCCTTGATTTCTCCCTGCACATAGTGGGCATCTGTAAATTGGTAAACACTAAATTAGATCTTTTGTGTAACTTTAAACAAAACCATAGCCTTTTAGCCTGCCTGTCCATAGCCCGTGGAGTTCTGCTACCTAAGCTTAGCTATAGAGTATCTGTAATCCATGCATCGTCCAAAACCAATCCATAAAAATGGGACCTTACATGTAATCGCATCTGGCAAGTCACCATGTCCTTAAGCTGCCATACCCATCACTGCACATTATATGCCAAACTGGGATGGCTTCCTTCTGCTGCCCTATATGACCTAGCACTTGGGAGAGTGATTTACAGTGTCTTGTGAAACCTTTTCAATGTCTACAAAATCCTTTTCACTGTCAGCAAAATGCTTTACATTGTCTAGTTTTCTCCATTCTCCAACTGGTACTTTCCCTCTAAGGTCTGATATTCACGCAGAATTACCCATTCCCAGAACCAGGGTGCATCCGAGAGACATCACTTTCCCTTTTGTTGCCCCTAGGCTATGGAATTCGATACCACCCAGCCTAAGCCAGTGTCAGACTGCTACTACCTTCAAAATGGAATATCGCAGCCACCTCCTCGAGTCTTATGTATGCTCTTGTGACTAGAGCTCTGTTTTGAATTAGTTGCTACACTCCAAGTTAGCCTGCTCATTGCTACCAAGATTTTCCTTGCAGTGTTTTGTTAGTCTATTTATGTTGGGCCCTATTCACAAAGGGTGCGGATGGGTTACGCGTCACATAAACCCAGCGCATAGCCCACCCGCACCTGGCCACACACACTCTGCCCTCTGCATGCTATGCATGTATTCAGTACACCCCCCCCACGCGCCCGGCACACATGCCAAACGCGCAGCTCCGCACGTGGGTGGACCAGGGACAGATGCGGGAGGCATGTCAGCACTCTGTGCCATTCACAACGGTGCTGGTGCCTTAAGCAGGGGAAGGGGCGATGGCTATGCCTTCTGGAGGCAGCCATAATCGATATGCACTCCCCCTTGATGCCACTGCTGTGATCGGCGGGGGTCAAGGGATCCCTCAATGTGTCTGTGCCTGGCTGTGGGGCACATCTGGGAGGGTGAGGGATGTGTTTTTGGGGTTCCTCACCCCTCGGACCTGTGGCAGCCTGTGCACCCATCAGCAAAATGGCAGCCAATGGGCTCAAGTGATTCACTAGGGGTCCCGGTCTGGGCAGCCGATTGGCAGTGCGGTCAGGTCCAAAGCCCTGCACCGGACTGCCCCCATATAGCTGTGCACTGGGGGGTGGGACGGGGTGGGGCTGTGTACCGGAACCAGGCAGGGACCACTGTTCAGGAATGCAGTCCCCACGCAGATCTCCGATGAGTGCAGAGCTGTGCAGTGGGGGATACGTGTGATTCACGCGTATCCCCCAACTGTTCATGAATAGCGCCCATTGTCTGGTTTCATATACAAGCAGTTGGCCTGCTCCTCTGGTGCCTTGTAATTATGACCTTTTTTGTTTATCTGTGTACTGCCATCGTTATGTAATCTGTTTTCCATGCTGTTATCAACATCACTTACTGTTGTTGTATTGTAACTTGTTTTTCTACTGACCCTGACTCTATGTAACCTCCTGGGGTGTGCCTGAAAATAGGCATTTAATTTTCTAGTACTTTTACCTGGTCAACAAAAACAAATAAAATAAAGAAATAAATGGTGGCTCTGAAATATCCACGGAAGGCTCTACATCCATTCTCTTTCTAGAAGAGGAATATCTGCAGCTAAGCAGAAGCACCCGGGGAACAAGGTACAGAGCAAACATACAAGGAGGAGCAGGAGAAGGTCAAAAAGGTTGGCAATGCAGACACAAAAAATACCAGAGCAGCAGTTAAGTCCAAGTCCCACAGAAGAACATTAAGTTATAAACCTACTGGAACACAAACTGACAGAGACAGGAATAACTGTGTTGAGCAAGGGCCTATTGTTCGTGCTGACAACAGGCAAAAATTTGTTTAAGGCAACTGTGGACTTGAATAGACTGCCAGATTTTGAACTTGTACAGCTTCTACAATAAAAAGGAATACAGCGTTTCCAAGTAACAATGATTTACCGCCCACACAAGAGACTTTGGAGGCTCAGGGAGCTGCAATAGAGGAACTGCAGAACTTGGTAACAGAGAGATAAACTTAGCAACAGTATTACTGTTAAAATACCTATTAGAAGTAAACAGTCTGTTTTCTGTCCCCCACAGAATCTCATTGTGACAGCATTCCAGAGATATGAAAGGGACATTGAGCCTCTGTGTAAGAAAAACTATCACCCCTCTTATATTAATCTGAACAACTGTGTAAAACTGGCACTGAAAGGTTTGCAAAGTAATGTTGAGATTACAATCAAGCCACTAGATAAGGGGGGTAGTGTGGTGATTCTGAGCACAAGTGACTACATAAAGGAGGTAGAATGCCAGCTAACTAAGACAGAATAATACAGGCCACTGAATTCAGACTCTATACTGCCCCTAAAGAAACAAGCATTTGTCAATGCCGAATGTTTGCTTGCTGGTATTAGCACTGGAAGTGCAGGAGTTAGACAGATGCAGAATAAGAATGGCAGTGAAGTACTGAAGTGATGCCAACCTCACCCCTACCCTGCAGATCTGGACAGGCGTTGGGGTGTGCCTTTGGGTCATCGCCCATAATGCTCAGGCCATTTCACCTCACCCTACCCTGCAGACACCGACAAGTGTTGAGGTGTGCCTTGGGGTGTTCGGCTTTACAGTCACCCCATTCCAGAAGGAAATATGCTGAAATGGGTGTAGTATAGTAGAATGGGGTAAACTTTGGGTCCGAAGAGTCCAAGGCACACCTCGATGCCTGTCACTGGCTGCAGGGTTGGGGTGGGGGTGAGGGTGGAATGGCGTGAGCATTACTGTTGACAATCCTAAGTCACCCCTGATGCCTGTCAGTCCCTACAGGGCAGGGCGTTATGGTTGGAAACCCTAATGCCCTGGGCATTTCTTGGTATTTTCACTCCAAGTTTTCAACATGAGCTTTCTGTGACCCCACCGCATGAACAGTGATGCTATCAGTTTGTTAGCTGAAATTTGATTTTGCACAGCGACTGTGCCATTTGGCAGGTGCAAAAACACATTTCAAACAGGATGTAAAAAAGGGCAGCTGTACTGTTCATGAGTAGGTGTAAAAAATGGTAATGTTGAAAATCTGGAGTGAAAATATAAAAAAATTGGTGAAGTCACGAGCGTGCATAGAAACTGCGCAACACACACCCGTAATGCAATTATTTTGGGAATTTTTTACACCAGATTTTCAACATAGGCATTTGGGACCTCTGCTCATGAACAGTGGCACTGTGATTTTCTTAATCTGTCCTGAATGTTGATTTCACACAGCAACACACCATTCTGCACCAGATGTGCAAAAACACTTTTGGGCAGGATGAGAAAATGACAGCTCTACTGTTCATAAGGAGGTGTGAAAAAATGGCAATGCTGAAAATCTGGGTGAAAATATTAAAAATTCTCAAAGTTATGAGCGTGCGTGGAAACTGCGTAATGCATGCTCGTAACACAGTAATTTTTTGGAATTTTTCCACCAGATTTGCAACATAGGCTTTTTGTGAGTCCATCTCATGAACAATGATACTGTCATTTCATTAATCAGTCCCAAAAGGTGATTCCGCACAGCGATGACGAAATCATCTTTTGGGACCGAATAACGACATGATAGTGGCTGAATTCATGAGGTGGAGTCCCAAGAACCCCATGTTGAAAATTTGGTGCCAACATTCACAAAAATGGGCCCCTTCTGTTCAACGCCTACATATCTGACATAAGGACAGGAATCAGGAGTGAGATGAGTCTCTTTGCAGATGACTCGAAACTGGGGGCAGTGGTGGATGGGGAGGAGGGAAGGGTGGCCCTGCAGGGGGACCTGGAGGCTCTGGAAAGATGGTCTAGAAAGTGGAAGCTGAGGTTCAATGCAGGAAATGCAAGGTACTTCACCTGGGGCCAGAAACCCAGGCCAAGTGTACACCGGGGAAATACTACAAGTCTCAATGGCTGAGAGGACCTGGGGGTGGTGGTGGATGTCAAGATGAACAACTCTGAGACTTGTAGAGGCAGCAGCCAAGGCCAACAGGATGCTGGGATGCATCACTAGAGGGATCACCTCCAGAAGGAGGAAGTGATACTCCTCTGTATAACTGCTTGGTGAGGCGCACCTGGAGTACTGCGTGCAGTTTTGGAGGCCACACTTAAAGAGGGACATTAACCTCCTGGAGAGGGTCCAGAGGAGGGCAACCAAAATGATTTGGGGCTTGGGGGACAGGACCTATGAGGAGAGGCTCGAAGAGCTAAATATGTACACATTGGAAGAGAGAAGGGACCGGGGGGACATGATAGAGGTCTTCAGGTACATGAAGAGGGTAAATAGGGGAGGAACAGTCAGGGTGCTTCGAAGGAAGGAGGAAGGGGCCACTAGAGGGCATGGGTGGAAGCTGGAGGGGGGAAGATTCAGGGGAGAAAGAAGGAGGTGCTACTTCACTGAGAGGGTGGTGGAGCCGTGGAATGCACTACCTAGGGGGCTGGTGGAGGCAGAGACAGTGGAGGGGTTCAAGAGGGGGTGGGACAGGTACAGGGGAAGGGTTCAGGAAGCAAAATCCAATGCAGCAAGAATATCCGGAACTGGGAAGGGAGAAGCCAGAGAAGGCGAGGGGGGCAGCAAGGTCAGCACCCAGGGTGGGGGCTGACCAAACGAGCAGACACGAAAGACCGTTAGGCCTATTCTGCTGGCATTTTAGTATGTTAGTATGTTAGTATATCCAACTAAGTTGAATAAAAAACATTTATGCCATTATACAGCTTACCATAATTTCTTCAGTTTGCCGTCGGCTTTGAAGAGTGCAGACGGTTTCCCGCTCCACTGAAGATCATCGTGCCATGCTCTGTAGGTAAGTATGGGGTGGAAGGGTGGGGAGGCGGGGTGCAGAGGGTGGGAGCGGGTTGGGGGAGGGGCCACCACAGACAACCAGGGACCGTTTTTTCTTTTATAGCTAAAATAAAAATGTAAAAAACATTGTGGGAAGGTTTTCTTAATTACAGGGATATTTGGCACACTGGGGTGGACTCCCAGTGTGCCACCTTGGTGTTTTTTTTTGGGAGGGACTGGAGCTGACGGGGATTGGGCACCCCGTTGGCAAAAAAGAAAACTTGACCAGCTGGAGGGTGTGCCAAGGAACGAAGGAGCGTGGAGGACAGCTGCAGAAGGAGGAAGCAGGAGGGATTATTTTTGTAGCTGGAGGGCGAGTCGGGGAACAAGGGAGTGGGGAGTACAGCACCAGAGGGAGGAAGCGGGAGGGATTTCTTTGCTGCCAGAGGGTGAGCTGGGGAACGAGGGAGTGGGGAGGACACCAGCAGAGGGGGGAAGCTGGAGGGATTTCATCGGCAGCGATGTGCAGGAGGGCCAGAAAAATTGCATGACATCAATATGCTAAATACACACACGTTACCACCGCTGATTGCAGCAGTAGTTTTCTTTGAACTGAAGACCACTGCGGCCAAACTGCTGTCATAGACAGCTCACGCATCCATTGATGCGGTACAGTCTCGCCTGCTAAACGGAACACTGCATTGGACAGGAGGGTCACACACCTCCTAAAAGTTGTACGGTCGCAACACGTTTCTTGTGCATGCAAGCAAGCAGTTATAACAGAATGATGAATTTGTGGATTGGGCATTTTCAGAAAATCTCATTAATGAAAGGGAAAGGGGTTTCTTTAGTGTAGACCACTCCTTTAGGCCTCCTATTTATGTGCTACCCAAAGTGTACAAATCTCTGAATAGCCCACCAGGAAAGCCTATTATATTGGGGTTGGGCTTACTTATGGAGCCCCTATCACAATTCATAGATGACCACATCAAGAACTTGGCTTTAGTCTTTACCATTTTATGATTTGGACACCAACAAAATGTTATGAACTCGGGGGATGTTGGACATCAAGGGTAACTGTTTTTCAATCACACTTGATGTTTAATCATCAGTGTACCCCAAGAAGGGGGCCTAGCAGCACTCAACTACTTTTTACAGGTGAAGAGGTTGGACCAAGCACTGACCTATTAGTTAAGATGATTAGATTGATTCTAGATAAACATAGAAACATAGAATTTGATGTCAAATGAGGACTACTTGGCTCATCCAGTCTGCCCATTTCTCCCTACCTAGACTATTACCACAGACCATGCCTGATCTACAGCTCTTTCTCCCTCCTCCTTCCTTTCCACTATGATTCCCTTGTGCTTATCCCATGCATTCTTGAACCCCACCACTGTTTTTGCCCCCACAACTTCTGCTGGAAGGCTGTTCCAGGAATCCACCACTTTCTGTAAAGAAGTACTTCCTCACATCTCTCCTGAATCTACCACTTTCCAGCTTCATAGCATGTCCCCTTGTTCTTGAGCACCTTTTCTTCTGAAAAATACTTCCCTCTTGTATCTTATTTACCCCCATGAGGTATTTAAAGGTCTCTATCATATCCCCCCTCTCCCTCCTATGTTCCAATGTGTACATATTGAGGTCCTTTAGTCTTTTCTCATAGGGCTTTTGATGCAGACTTTACACTATTTTAGTTGCCCTTCTTTGAACTGCCTCCACTCTGTCTATGTCCTTCTGGAGATGTGGTCTCCAGAACTGGACACAGTACTCTTGGTGAGATCTTACCAGTGTTCTATATAGAGGCACCACCACCTCCCTCTTTCTGCTGGCATTATCCCTCAGTATGCACCCCAGCATCCTACATCCCCTTCTAACTGTCTTGCTGCACTGCTTGGCCACTTTTAGGTCATCCAATAGGTCACTTTTCTGTTTGGTGGTCATCCATACAACTCCACCTATTTTGTACTCTGCCCCGGGCTTCTGTGCCCTAAGTGCATTATTTTGCACTTTTTCACATTGAAACCCAGCTTCTATACCCTTGACCACTCCTTTAGTTTCCTCAGGTGTCTGCTTATCTTTTCCACCCCCCTGGAGTGTCTACCCTATTGCACATTTTGGTGTCATCTGCATAGAGGCAGACTTTTCCCTTCCAGCTCCTCTGCAATGTCACTTACAAAGACATTCAAGAGGACCCTTCTCAGCACTTATCCCCAAGGTACCCTGCTGGTCACCCTGCCTTCCCTGGAGATCACCCTCTGTTGTCTAATCCCTAACCAATTTCTTATCCAATTTACCACATTTGGGCCCACTCCTAAGCTACCCAGCTTGCTTGCTAGTCTCATATGTTCAACATCATTAAACGCATTGCTGATATCTAGGTAGGCTACATCCACCGCTCCACCCTGATCTAGCTCCTGAGTCACCCAGTCAAATAAATCTAACAGGTTCATTTTACATGACCTCCTCCCATGAAATCAAGCAGTGTCAGTGGCACAGTAGGTAGCACACTTGCCTCTGAGGCCGGGAGATCAGAGGGCTGTGGGTTCAGTTCTCACATCTGGCACTTGGGTTAATATCCCAGTACTGACACTGTAGTGCAGCATGAGAGGGGTGCTGTCTTTTGGATGAGACGTTAAACTGAGGTCCCATCTGCCTGGATTGGTGGTAGTTCAGGTGGATGTTAATGATCCCATGACACTCATCAAAAAAAGAGTAGGGGAATTTCCCCCGTGTCTTGGCCAAATTTCCCTCATTCACAAAAAAAAAAATAATACTACCAAGAGCTTAATCCGGTTCAATTTCAGTTGCTTACCATCTGTATTTCCCCAGGTCGCCCCTGAAAAGAGACTTCTAGGCCCAGTGGGCTTACCGGGTCAACAAAATTCAGCAAAACAGAACTTGGATCCTGTAACCCAGAGGCAACAAGTTACAGTGGACAGGTAAAGGGTGGTACGAGTTGAGGTCTGGCTAGCCCAAATGAACTGAAGTTGCTTGTAAATTCCCCAATAAATGGATTCATCTTTTGAACTTCGAACATTTGCAAGTGGCATTTTTGCTATTACCAAAACTGGCTGCACTGATTTGAGAGTACAGTTGTTACTTTTGTTTACTTTGGGTCATGCAACCCACTGGTTTCAAGATATTCCGCAATCCATTCCTTCAGCAGTGATTATATTAACTTTCATACCACCGGTGTCCGACTGACTAGGCTACAATTGCCAGCATCCTCCCTTCTCTCACTTTTATGTAGTGGGACTACATCCGCCCTCCTCCAGTACCACTCTTGTTTCCAGTAAACCATTAAATAGAACTGTGAGAGGTGCAGCCAGTAATTCCTTAAGCTCCCTCAACACCCTTGGATGCACCCTATCTGGCCTCATTTCTTTGTCCACCTTCAGATTAGCAAACCCCTTATGACTCTCTTCTCCAGAAATTGATTACTGTAGTGTCCACCTCCCTCCCTCCAAAGCTTTTTTTAATTTTTTGTGGCCTCTTTCCTTCTCCTTCCTCTGTGAACACTGAACAAAGTATTAGGATGTCTGCCCTTTCCTGGTCCACCTCTGCACAGTCCTCCCTTCCATTCTTAACCTTATAATCCCACCCCTGCTCTTGCTGTTTTCACTTACATATCTAAAAAAGTCTTGTCCCCTTTCATTATTTATTTACCTACACTCTCTTCAGTTTGTGCCTTTGCACTCTTTACTGCTTTCCCTACTTCCCTCTTTACCCATGATACACCTCCCTATCCTCCTCCTTCTGCGTCTCCTTATACCTTCTGAATGCTACCCCATTTAGCCTTTACCTTTTAAGCCACCTCCTTTAAGAACCATAGTGGTCTCTTTTTCCTCTTGCATTTGCTCACTTGTTTGATGCTGTGATTTGTTGCCTTTACTATGCTCCCTTTTGTCTTCGCCCACTGTTCCTCCACCCACCAGATCACCCCCGCTAGGTCATCCTTGAGGCATTCACCCATCTTTTTAAAATCTGCACTCCTGAAGACCAGGACTCTCACCCTTGTGTGGTTTGATTCTGCAGCCACTTTTATATTTAACCACACCATACAGTGATTACTGGTCCCCAAGTGGCCTTCCATCTTGACGTGTTCAACACTGTCCCTGTTAGTGAGCACCAGGTCCAGTACTGTCCCATCATGACTGGGTTCAGTGACTAGTTGCCTGAGGATCGTCCCCTGCAGACAGTCCAGGATGTCCCTGCTTCTAGCTGAAACTGATGCTAGGAAGCTCCAATCTACATTTGGCAGCTTGAAGTCTGCCACCAACAGCACCTCCTGCTTTTCTGCCATCTTGCCAGCAGCTTCCACCAGTACCATAACTAATTTAGCCCTCTGTGCTTGTGGTCTGTAGATCAACTCTGGTGAGAATAGTGGCTCCATTTGCTGTCTCCAGGCTGATCCACACTACCTCTGCCTCCCCCTGTATTCCCTGTAGCTCCATCACTTTTATGCTGTCCCACATGAAGCACCTGACACCCTTCTTTACTTCCCACCCAATCTTTCCTGAACAGAGTATTGTCTGGTATGGCCATGTCCCAGTCACTTTCAGCACACCATGACTCAGTAATGGCCACAATAACCAGGTCAGCCTCTGTCATGATGACCTCTAGGTCTGGAGTCTTATTTGCTAGACTTCTAGCATTTGTGCACATGGCCTTATGGATTTTGTTTCCACTCTGCTTGTTACCCCCCTTTTTGCCCTTCCTTCTTCCTCTTTGTAGTGCTCCTGTTCCTTTCCCGCTTTATATCTACTATCCAGCTTCCTTTATTGATTTGCACCTTGGGGGATTTCTCTCCCCCTGGGTTCTTCTTGCCATCTACTTCAGCCTGGTGGTAGTGCTGGGGGGGGCAGTTTCTGACTATCCAATCCCTTCTGCCACCCCCTTGGCTAGTTTAAATGTTCATCTAAATAACATTTAAACAATCCACTGAAGACTGTGGTTTGCCTCACAGATGAATGCAGGCCATCACCCCTGTATAGGTCCTTATCATCCCAGGTGGGTATCCAGTACCCAGTGTAGCAAAACCCTTCCTCTCTGCAACATTCATTTAGCCATGAGTTGAAGCTCCTGGTGCAGAGATTCCTCTCATGTCCCCTGGTATAGACAGGAAGCACCTCAGCAAAACCCAGAGTGAGCTACCAGTCTATTACCCCTCTCCAACTCACTAAACTCCCCCTGTAGTATCCCAGCTCCATCCCTAGCCAGATCATTAGTCCTCTGGTGGACAATGACATCCAGCTTTCCCTCCTGTCCTGCTGCCCTAACAATCTTTATGATCCACTTCACGTCCCTCTGGGCCATGGCGATAGGCAAGCAGCTAACCTGCCTCTCCCTCCTTTCCTATTCCCAAATCTATCCCCCTCACATTTGAGTCCCACACCAGAAGTTGCTTCCTTCTCCCCTGGGGTTCTCTGCTACCCTCCTTGGGGTCTCTGCTATGGAGGGCCCCCCTATCTTCCTTGATCACTTCCATGGGTGCCTCCTCCTTGCAGTTTTGCCCTTACAGAGTGGGGTAGGAATTACATAGTAGTACTGGTTGAGGAATGTGCCTCTGTCCCACCATCCACCACCCTTCCAGAGCCCACCACAGTCCAGCTGTTCCTCCTCCCTGGCATCCTCTTAGGTAACAGGGGCAGACTTGGTGGCCCCTGGGTAGGGGGAGAGGTCCTCCGAATCATAGCCAACACATCCTGGAGTCTAGCAACCCCCCCCCAACCCAGAGAGGTGTGTGCAGATTGTGAAGCACTGTAGTTCTCAGAAGGTTTCTCTAAAAAATGCTGGTCCACAGCCACTGCACTGCATCATTTCCAGCATACTCAACCTCTATTCTCCATGTGCCTCCTGGAAATACTTTTGTACCCTTACCCCTGATAGGCTGTTTCTAGTTTCCCCTTTTTTGTTTGTTTCTGTTTGTGTTCCCCTGTGCCTTATTTAGATCTTTATATACTCCTACTCTAGAGTAGTGTTGCTCCCATTCCCAGTTCTGGCCTACCTTTGACCTTCCACCCTTCCCAGCAGTGACTGTTACACAGTAGTGAACAAGTGCCTTACCTTAGTCAACTAGGAGAGTCCTGGGCTTCTCCGCTTTCTTCTGCCGATGCTTACAACACCAGTCACCTGTTCTACTCCTTTGCTGTTCCGCTCACTCACTGGACACGAATGTGTGGGACACATTGGCAGTGACTGCTTTTATGCAGAATCTGCTCCCTTCCCAGGAGCATGCTACTGGTGGCTATGGGAGGATAATTAATAAGTAGCTGAGGCCCCAGGCCAGACAATTAGCACCCCTCTCCCAAACTACAGGCTAGACTCAGTTCTTATAATATGGTCCCTAAATGTGGGCTACTCTGGCTGGTCTCAGATTTACCCTTCACTCTATAATAAATACATTAATTCATACAAGTTTTACCACAGCTTACTCCACTCATGTTGTCTCTAAAAACACAAGCCTTTTTTTTCCATTCCATAGTAATACCTTTTGTTTTATGAACAAGTTATATATTCAGAAAAAGAGCACGGCAGTGGGGAGAAAATAGCTCCAAACTATACAAATCTTTTCCTAGGCTACTGGGAAGAACAGGTTGTGAGTAACCTGGAGAGTAACACAATTTTTGACCAGACTGAGGTCTGGACACAATATATAGATTATTTCTTTATGGTGTAGCAGGGGGTGCTAAACGAACTGCATGATTTTTTTTGTTGTTTTACACACAAAGTTTCTACATTAAGATTCAGTATGAATTTTAGCAAACAGAATTTCCATTTCTGGATATTTGGATACACAAAGTGATAAAGGGGGACATCACTACAAGTGTCTTTAGAAAACCCATTGATTGAAACACAGTCTTTTTGGCAAGCAGTTGCCACCCCTACCACACCTTAGTTAACATTCCCAAGAGCCAGTGCTTTTATGAGTCTGTAGAATTTTCAGCAATTGAGAAATGTATGAACAGGAAAAAAGTGAGCTTATCTCCAGATTTCAAGAAAGAGGGCACAGTGATTTCTGTATGCAGAATGCAACTGAGGCTGGGGGCAGCAAGGATAGGGCAACCTTGTTAGAACAACAGAGAACTTGTGAACAGTTGAAAATGCTAAATTTTGTTATAATGTATTCTGTTAAGGAGTATAAGGTGAATGCAATTTTGAAAAAAAAAATAACATTGGCCAGTCTTGGGCTGTGATCCGAGTTTTGAAGAGGTAGTGCAGCAGGCTGCCTGAATGGTACATAGAAGGCAAGGACACCTTGGTATATTCAGTATGACAAGCTGAGAAACTGAGAAATTGGCACACACCCCTACCCAAGGGCTGCAGAAAATGTGGCAGATGCAAGTTCTGCCGAGCAATAAATGAATGCAGCAGTTTGTTAAACCCAAGCAATCAGTTTCTTAATCGCGACACTACATATGTTATTTATGTAGCAGCATGTGAATGTGGGATGTTTTATGTTGGAGGAATGAAAAGGAAATTTCAGGAGAGGGTGGGAGACCATAAGAGAGCAATGAATAGTGGTAATGAGTCACATGTACTGGCAGTGCACATAAAGAATTCTGGTAATAGAGACGAGCATAAAATAAACTTCGCTGCAACTGAAAATGTGAAAACAGGTCCAAGGGGAGAGGATTGTGACTTATTTCTGGCTTGCATGAAATGTTCTGGATCTTCAAATTACAGGCACATAAATGGCCTGGTTTGAATGATCAGATAGAGACTGTCCCTTTTTTTGGGTGACATGATTCAACTATGTGTAACTCACTGTGTGTTTTTAAAACCTTTGCTTTTTAGACTGTGAAGAAGAATGACGTTGCTCTTTTTTTGTGTTTTTTTTGTTTTGTTTTGTTTTTTTGAGGAAGAAACATGTATGCAAATGTTGCTTTTTTATTTATTTATTGAAAAGTTTCACCAGGAAAGGCACACTGAACAATATTAAATTGCTCGTCTCACAGAGAGTCCTGGGGAAGAAGGGACATGGGAGTACAATAGCCTTAGCAATACATACATCAGAGCCAGCCGGTGGGCGCTTGAGGTTGGGCGCTGGAGCGCCACACCTCGCGCTGCGCCAGCGACCCGGGTTCGGGGACGGACTCGGGTGGCCGGGGGTCGGTGGGGGGAGGGAGGATTGAGCGTCCCAACGGATGCTCTCCTCCCTCAGGGGCGGGTTACCATGAGCGCATTGCACTCTGCATTCCTTCCGTAGCCGGTGGAGGCCTGACAGTGAAGGATGGAGGCGGCTCGCCTGTCGGGGAGGGGGACATCGCGGCGACGGGAGGGGGACGTCGCGGCACATGAAGGTTCGCATGTAAGACAGCACCACCGGACGTACGCCCCAAGTGCAAGGTGGCCTAGGGAGTGGGGACATAAGGGAGAAACTCGAAAATTCCTCCGGCAGCTCCTAGATGAAGTCCACCCGACCACCTACAGGACAGACCCCACTGTGTGAGGAGAGGAGGATGGGCACTCTAGGGGCAGATCCCTAAGGTAGGTACCGGGGGACATGAGCAGAAGGAAGGAGGGGGCACTGGAGGTCAGAAGGAGGAGGATAAAGATGAAAAAAAAAAAAAGCAATACATACATCAGTAGAATACATAATACATCATACATTTAGGATATGCATAGCAGGCCTTGGTAAGATACCATGACAATATATACAGGTAAGTGAGATAACAAAATAGGGACTGCATGAAGTCAATTAGAGTATATCACTGAATGAGCTAACAAGGAGCCCTCTTCTTCTGCCCTGTCCTCTGGGGTTTTGGTGAAATGATTCAAATATGTGTAACTCAGTGTGTTTTTTTAAAAAACTTTTTATCTATTTGACTATGAAGAGGAATGAACATTGCTCTTTATGTGGAATTTTCTGAAGAAGAAACATGTACAAATGCTGCTTTTTGCTCACTTCTTCTTCCCCGTTCTGTGGCTCCATTCTCGCTAGTATCCAAATTTGGTATAGTTACCTCCTTTTTTTTTTTTCCTTTTTTGGTTCCTCTGTTCTCCATTCCCCCCTTCCTTCCCCAACATCCCTCTGCATTTCCATACTGCTCCCTTTTCCCCCCACCAACACCCTGCAGTGCCACCTCAACCCAATCCCTTTCCCATTTCCCCACTTTCTTTTCTCATTTTCCTTCCTTGTTCTCTACAAGATTCATACACTCCCCCACCCCTCCCTTTTGTTTCTTTATTCCCCCTCTTTTGCTCTTTTTGTTTCCTTTTGTCTTCTTTCAATGCCGTTTCCAGCTTATCTTTTTCTCCAGCTTGCCCATATTAAAATGAAATAGGAAGAACTCTAAAAAACTTCCATATATATATATATCTTTAAAAATGGGCATGATGGTAATGAATAGTATCTGAAATAAACTGCATCCTGTCAATATGGATTATGTTTTTATTAGCACTAAGTTACTTTGTATGTGGAGCACATGGTGTTAAAAGTTTGAATACATGACTTTAAGAATGCATAAATCAGAAGAAGCACTAGGGGGCACTATTCTTGACAAAGCCCCAGAGGGAGTAAAACATTGAACCTGTTTGTCCCACTGGCATTTATGAAAATTACTATGCTTGAAGTTTGTTTTGCACAACAATAAAGAAGAATCTGCATGGTTCTTTCTCATGGACATGCCTTATATCTGCATCAGTGAGTGCCCAGACTTCTTCTTGTAATACGGGGAAGAGCAAGGGTTGCTCAGAATTGGTCAACTTGCATCAGCTGACCATACAATAATCCTCAATTAATGTATGGTTATGTCAGCTGACATTGTCTTTCCCCTCTCACAAGAACCTCTTACAGATGTAGTAGAACCATTCTTGTTTGACAGCCATCTGTTAGCCAGACTTGAATTGCAGGCTAAGACTGTTAGTATATAGTGTTTAAAACTGTCTTAGCCTGCAATTCACGGCTGGCCAACAGATGGCTGTCAAACAAGAACAGATATGCTTAAGTGAAATTTCTGGTAGTTCCTGCAATTGCTTTCGAGTCTTCTTTAGAAATAGGCTGCTAGCCAGCCCGGTGGCGCTGAGGGTTGAGGTGCTGGATGCCACACCTCACACCATGCTGGCGACCCGGGTTCGGGAATGGACTCAGGTTGTTGGGGGTCAGAGGTGAGAAGAAGGATTGAGCATCCCAATAGATGCTCTCCTCCTTCTGGGGTGGGTTTCTGGAGTGCTTACAAGCACCTGACGCACCTATGCCTGTGGAAACATGGGCATTGGGGCACAGGTGGCTCTCTGGAGTTGGGGTGGGGAGGACATTGTGGGCACTTGACAACAACATGTGTCAGCATGCCATCTGTCTGGACGTTCATCCTGCGTGCCAACATCCTCAGGGGGATCAGGGAGAAAAGGGGAAAAATGCAAAAAATACTGGCCCCACGAACAAGATGAAACCAGGGGAAGGATGCTGTGGAAGTGCTCTGGCGGATGGAGTAGGAGGGGGTACAAGGCCCCCCTCTGAAGCTGAGGAGCCGGGCAAGTAAAAAAAAAAAAAAAAAAGAAATTGGCTGCTATAGTACATAGTTACTTTTTAAGCAGTCTGGTGAGCTTGCATTAATTGCTTTTGAGTCCTCTTTTTAGAAACAGGCTGCTAATTTCACTTAAGCATATCTATTCTTGTTTGGCAGCCATCTGTTAGCCTGCCATGAATTGCAGGCTAAGATTGTTTTAACCATTATATACTATAACAGCTTGTTTCTAAAAAGAGGAGTCAAAAGCAATTAATACAAGCATAGCAGACTGTTTACAAAGTAACTATATACTATTGCAGCCTGTTTCTAACTATAGCAACCTATTTCTAAAGAAGACTCAAAAGCAATTGCAGAAACTACCAGAAGTTTCACTTAAATATATCCATTTCCCATAATGCACAGCAACCAAATTCCAAACATCAAACATAGCAGAAAAATGGAGATGATTCCACAGTTTACAAAGCTAAGTCAGCCAAAATGAGCACATATTATGAAATGCTGATCACATCTACATGTAATCGGTAATTGTTCACCGTTGCACTCACAATGTAAAAAAATTCAGCCTGTTCAGCATGTAGTTTCTCCAGTCAGGTGCAACCCCCTTTCTCTTTCCCATGGTAGGAACCTTAATATCCTCCCAGAACCTTTATATGTTTGCAGTTTTAAATTACTTTTAGGCAAGTGTAACATGGGGAACAGAAACATATAAAAAGAGAGCTGAACCCTTTCTCTTCCCCATGTTACAAGTGAATTAACCCACTCCAGAGCATGGGTCTACTGAGGATTAATGTATGGCTGGGTGGTTGGAACCACTCAGCCTCATGTTCCAACCCCCAGCCATACATTAATCCCCATCAGACCCATGCCTTGTTTTGGGTTAATGCTTACTTGTTCTCTCATGTAATACTGCCTGCCCGAGAGGCACCCAGTTAAGTGGAGTTGCTTTGTTCACTCTAAAAAGCAGATGATCATGATATTGATCAGCAGTGGCCCACTGGATGGCCAGAAACATCTATTTATGGACTCGTAGTTTCACTCTCTGGGCATCGAGTGCTAACTGGCAAAGGTGACAGGTCTTAACTCTCCAGGTAACTCTTGGTACAAGACAACCCCTTGGCCATTTAAACTAGTATCCATTACATGCTATAAGGCTTCTCAGGATTGGCATAAGCAAATAAAGGGGTGCTGGTCTGACACTGGATAATCTCTCTGGATGCCCCATCATTGGAAGCATCCCATTTGGGTCTAAATGGTTCATATACTTTAAAGTATGTCTGAGGCTCTTTCCCTTCTTTGGGCCCAATCTTCAAGGCTTTGTTGGTGGGAGGGTAACCCTGCATGAAGTTCAGGTGGGGTCTCACCACACAACTGTAATCTTTGATAAAACCCCTCCTTCTGTACCCTAGATGGGTCCGCCATTGAGAATGTACTATCCTTCAAGTACCTTCAAGTACCTCGGGGTCTGGCTTGACAACCACCTTAACTTCTCTGAACATATTAATACCATACGTGAAAAACTCCACCCTAAACTGGCAGCATTGTACCGCCACCTCAGCTGCATCCTGCTCCCAGCCCTTAGAGCTGTCATACAGAAAATTATCCTCCCCATATTCGACTATGGCGACACTGTCTACAGCTCTGCCCCCAAATCTACCCTTTCCAAACTGGACTTTCTCTTTAACTCATTCTGTCACTTTGCTTTAGACAGCCCTACACATACTCATCACTGTGCTCTTTATATGTCCCTCTCCTTTCCCTCCCTTGAAATTAGGCATATGGCACACTGCTTCTCATTTATTGCCAAGTATTGATTTGGCTTTCTCCCTTCCTTCCTGTCTTCTACCCTATCCCTGCCTCACCCCAACTCCTATGCCCTCTGCTGCTCTCATTCTGGCTCCCTTGCACTCCCCCTAGATCCTCCCCTGCTGGCCAGTCTGCCTTCTCTAACCTCTTTCCTAAGCTCTGAACCTCCCTCCCTCTCCCAATCTGTTCAGCAACCTCTCACTACTCTCTGTCTTCCCTCCTGCATAGCCTTTCCTCCCACACCTACAACTGTAACCTGCAACCTCACCTAATTTCTCCCCTATAGCCAATCAATCTCCTCTTCCCCATCTCTTACCCTCCTTTCTTTCTCTATACCACCACCTCTTCCCTGTTCCTCCTCCCCCTCCTCTCACAACCCTATCCCATTCCCTCTGCTATCTAACCCTACCCTCTCCTCTCTGCCCACCTTTCCATACTCCACCCCTTCACTCCCTTTCCTCCTCCACCTCCTCTACTAACCTTTTCCTTACTCCTAATCCTTCCAGTCATCTAGCTCTCCCTCCCCACACTAAACCCTCCTCTCTTAGTCCTTGACCTTAACTCTATTTCTATGTTCCCCCTCAAGCCTGCGTTCTCCCGTTCCCCATTGTAACATGTAATGGTGTACTACTAGCTGGTGGTGGCAGACATTCTGCTTGCAGCTATCATTTTCAATGCAGTGGTGCATGCTTTATGAGTTCTCACACTGTTTGATTATCTATTTACTCATTTGCATGGGTTAAATCCATGTCACAGTTTACTGTACATAGTTGCTTTCGTATTTCTCTGCTGTTTACAGTTGTAACACGTTTTCGATTCTATGTATTTTCAAGTGTACTCCCCTTTCCATTCCCCCAGGACACGTCAGGAAATGAGCTTTTATAAGTTCAGTATGTCTTTCCTGGTGAAATTTTTAAATAAATAAATAAATAAAAACACTGGTAGTATCTGCAGAAACCCAGGAAGCATTGCAGGTCTTTGGGATTGTTGGTATAAGGAGGTAAATTCCCCAAGTCTTAAGAATGCAAAAAGGAGAAGGCCACAGTTGTTTGTAAATTTTGGTCCGTGTAGGAACTGAAGACTCTGTCCTTTAAGAGATCCATCAGTCTGCAATACTGAGCAACATTATTGGCTTCCTTGGCGGTGGACCTTGAGTAGTGGATTTTCTCAGGCCTTGAAGAAATGCTTTGACTGATGGACAGGATAACTATGAGACTGTGGAACCCGAATGAATGGACGTGAATGTAAACTGAATGCCAGAGAGGTATTGTTTGATTGCAGTGGCTGAGAGGCTGAATGATTCAGAGCAGTATGATGGTAATATGAGAATATGAGGAATGGAAAACTTCTGAAGGTCTGTGTGTTGGAAGGCACAAAAGGTAGTGAATTTCTTCTATGCAGATCTGTAAGCAGCTTTAGTGGAGGCTGTGAGTGAATTCAAGATAATTAAAGAAGCATGGTTGAGGTAAACACTTCAATCATTTGTGGCTGCTGGTACAATGGAGGAAGAGTAAGAGTAAGCATGTCATGGGCTTGAGTACAAGCAGTTCTAAATTGACAGAACCGAAAATGGGAGAGTCACTCATCAAAAAGCTAGCAATGACATGTATGTACACACAGTGGATTCTAGCTGTGTGTGTTAAAGAAGTCCAGGTTAATCTTCTCAGGAAGTGTAGTATGGAATGGGAATAAGATTGCCCTTTATTCATGATGGCTACTGCTTCTTAGTTGTCTGAGCCAAAAGTGACAAGTTGATTGTTTCACAGATGATCCTGAGTGAGAGCAGCTCCTTCTATGGGATATACTTCAAATCAGAAAGATGTGGACTGAAAAGTGAGGGATGTCTCAGAAATCAGATGGCTATGGACAAGCAAACCAAGATGAGACACATGTTGCAGTGAGGGGTTGCAACAGTGAAGGTCTTGATGCTTGATTCGGGAGCTGGATCCTTATAGAACATGGATATGTCATTCTAGACAGAGAGAAATGATGACCACATGGTGAGGTCAGAATGAGTGTAGGCAATGATGGGGAGATGATGATCTAGAGATGCGACTGAATGAGCCAAATCAAGCAGAAAAAAAATAAACCTTTGGGTTTGGGGAATCATCCTTATTGGAAAATTGAGGTACCCAAATAGGTACAATAGTTCTTATTTTGTACAGGATCATTTAGATGAGAAGGACATGGCAGGTCTAAATTAATGAGCAGGTTGTCATGTGCAAAATGGGCTTCCATGTAGATTGAGTCTAGGTCTATGCCAAAAAACTTTAATGTTGTAACTGGACCTTGAGTTTTCTTGTCTGCTAGAGGAATATTGTGAAGCAAGAACAAATGACGGAGACAAGAGATGCTTGCAACAGGTGTAGAATCTGGAGGGTCTACAAGGAGGAAGTCATCGAGGAGATGCAAGACAAATTAGCATCTATAAATGTTCAGCAGGATCCAGAATAGGGAGCTTGAGAAGGTGTCAAAGAGTTTTGGGCTGCTTTTACATCTGACGGTCAATGGACTGTGAAATAGAATATTTTTTTTCCAAGATATCCCATTGATATGACATAGAGAAGTATGAATAGGTAAGAGTTTAAAGGCATCTGAGATGTCACTCTTGAATAACCAGGCTCCAGGACCAGCTAGTTTAATGAAATTGATAGCATCACTGATGCATGCATATTCTAATAAGTAATCTTCTGAAAGAATCAGAGAATTGATACTGGGATCAGTAGTAGAGTGCGGGCTGATAAATCAATTATCAGCCATTTCTTTTTTGTAAAATAATCAGGTTGCAATTCCAGAATGCTATGGAATGTGGGAAACAGCAGTGCTGCGAATGGACTGATAAAAGAAGCCTTTTGTTAGTTCAATTGCTATTAATGCATCTATGACATCTAGTTCCTCTGTAGCAGACCTGAGATTTGGAAAACTGACAGAGACAGTAGGAAAAAAGGAAGTCCAGTACATAAGCTGTCAGTGAGGCCTGAGATCAGGAATATATGAAAGTCTCAGATGAATGTGTATAATAACTACTGGAGACCTGATACATAACCAGTAGCTGACGGGTGAGCTAAATATTTAGAGCTATGTGTAATGGAAAAATTCTGAATTCATTGAATTTCAATGAAAGTTTGCCAAATTCCACAAAATGTCATGGAATTTCATCAAAATTTCACGGAATTTTTAAAAATTAGTAATGTGGTTATAACTCAGCTGTCATTCAAGCTAGAGCATGCATGCTGTTTGGGTCAATGACCACTAACATGCCACATATCATGAAATTTGGATGGATAGTTTCAAAATTATAGATGCTCAAATATTGTCATTTTATTGTTTGTGCGCAATTTCATGAACATTTTTATCTGCATATACCTTAGCCATCTACTGGGTCAGAGGTCTTAAATTTGGCATGTTTTCCTGATGATAGGTGTTTTAATAATGTGCCAGATTTCATGACAATATGATACATCATCTCAAAATTATATGTGATCAAAATCGGTCATTTTATATTTTTCAGGAAATTTCATGAAAAAATTTCATCTGCATATAACTTAGGCACCTTTGGAGCTAGACATGTGTAAATTAGTATGGATAACCTTTTTGTAATGATTATAGAAGTATCTAAATATGGAGATAATTAGATAAGAAATGTTTACATTACAGGGGTTCAAAACTTTACTATATAAATATTTGCAAAACTTTGTGGAAACTATCACAAATGTGGATGCTTGTAACTTCTGTGCTCTTGCATGCATAGAGTAAACATTTGACATGCATATCCATAGTCAGTGTATCCTGGCATCTAACACAACTGGATAAACTGGTTAAGCAGTTTTAATTTTGCAGAAGAAAAAAATGATTAGTAAAATTTTTTCACATATTTATGATAGCATATACTGTAGATGAAGCATCCAGAATTGTTTTTTTTTTGCGGAATTTGACGTTAACAATGCACGTATCACTACTTCATTTGATAAGCTGGGCTGAGCTTTATCCAGTCCTGCTGTTCCTCTACGGGCGACTATTCCCCCCTCTTCTCTTTTGGCATAGCCAGACTGACTCTGTAGAACTACTGATCCCACTGATATCCTCTTTGTTCTTTACAGTGACAAACTCCCTTAAAACATGAGTCACCGAGGGGAGTGCTGCTGAGCAGCCATCAGGAAGCATCAAGAACCTTCAGCTCCTTAAAGAGATTTTGGTATAATTAATAAAAACAAAGTTTTCCTGAGTGTAAACTAGTAGAAAAGCTTTCCAGAGTGCGCCGGGACATCAGTATTTGAAACAATGGGAAAGTTGAGGGGCTCAGCCGCCGCCACCGGTGACTTTTTTGCTCCAAAATAGCACAACAAGGAAGAGCAGCCTGCACCACAAGATGAATCCACCATCTCCCATGGGGGTCAGCCGGAGGAAGTCTCGTTGAGCATAATCCAGACAACGCTCCATCAGCTGGTTCAAACCATACAAGATTTGGACAAAACATTTGACACCATTACTCCATGGATGACTGCCCTCGAAAGCAGGACGGAGCACTGTGAGAATATCGTGCAACGCTCCGAATCCTCTACACTAAAATCGACCGAGGCAACTACTCAACTTATTAAAGAAAATGTCTACCTGCACCAATGACTGGAAACAGTCGAAAACTAGATTTGGGAGAGAAATTTGAGGGTCATCGGACTATCAGAAAATGTTGAGGGAGAGGATAGTTTTGACTTTGCCAGATTCTTTCTACCACAGCTTTTGGGAATGGAAGATACAGATCCTCCATTCTCCCTCTAAAAAACATACTGCATTAACTACGAGATGAGCAGTACCAGATCCCACATGCAGAACCTTCCTGATTATATGTACAGGAGTTGGAAACTGGGACAGGGCCCTCACTATTGCCAGACACCGCAGATCCTTAAAATACAGAGGAGACTCCATCTCTATCTTCCTGGACCTCTCCTACAGCACGCAACAGAGAAGAAAAGCCTTTGATGGCCTTCGAGGAAGACTCCGGCAGCTGAAAGTTCAGCATCAGCTGCTTTTACCAGCAAAGCTTCGCGTAATGTGGAATGGCCAGCAATACCTCTTCAATGAGGTTAAAGAAGCAAAGAAGCTCCTGGGCCATATGGAACTAGAGCTCCGGGATCTGATGAGCGCTGTACCTCAGATGAAGACTGACCCTATTAGGGTTATGGTATTGCATCCTTTATGTTATGGGATTTTGGATGGGAGGTTATTGACTCTGACAAGTTTCTAGCATAAATGTTTTTTTATGCCTCCCAGCTATAAGTATTAGCTGAATGGCGGTCTACTGGGACCAATGCAAATCTTAGATCCTTCTGTTTCAAATGTCTGGTTACACACTTCTCTGCATTTATTAGGAGATTAATCTTAGTTTAATGTTTACATAATTGTTTCTCCTAATACTGGTTTTGATATGATGTATTCTGTTACATGATGTTCTGATGTAAGTTACTGAGATGTATTTCTCTTGGGAGCTTAGGAAAGTTCATTCTGTACTATATCCAAACTTCCTTTTCTAAACTGGGAATCCAATTGACATTTTGTTACCTTGATAAGCTTGACTTTGGACTGTAACATTTCCTTTTACTGATTCCCTGTTGGCCTTCCTGGCTGCATGCATATGGACTTATTAGAATTAACATATATTGGTAATTCCCCCACTGGTGTACCAAATGAGGAGGTGTTTAACCCTAGCTTTTTGTAAGAGAACACATTGAAAAATGCTTGTATTCTCTGGTATCCTCCTGTAATTTATTGTGTTGTAAGTATCCTTGCAAAATCAATAAATAAAAAAAAAAATAAAAAATAAAAAAAATAATAAAACGTGCGTCACCTACTCCTTTTCCTATTGACCTACCCTGTTGGAATAGACAGAATTCTTTCTTTCTGCTGCATAAGACATTGTCTTCCCCCACTACATCTTTTTCAGTACCTCTGAGTCCTAGACTTGCATGTACACCACACTCCCCGGATCATAAATTTACTGAATGTGATCCTTAATTATTCTGCATTTAGGCTGGAATTGTTGACACTCTGTGCTTTCTTGCTCCAACTGGGGTGTCTACCACTGTTGTGCTACCCAGCTCAGCTGTCCATTTCTTGGTGAAACTGTCCATCTAACTGCAGAATCTGGTGACCCCTTGTGCTACCTGCTTCTTTTTTATTTTATTTATTTTGTTTTTGTTGACCGGGTAAGTGCACTAGACAAATTCTGTCTATTTTCAGGCACAACCTGGGGGAGGGGGATACAGATGAATGCCAACTGACTTTGAACCAGATTAAGCTGTTGGTGGTATTTTAGTGACTAGGGAAAATTTGGCCAGGGCACCGGGAAAATTCCCCTACTCGACAGAGGGGAATACTCTGTCGAAGATGTCGGAACCTCCTTTGCCTGTTGCAGAGGTGGATGGAGAGACAGAAGACTTGGTCTCAGTTCCTGTCTCTGGCTGTTTGGAGACCTCGACTGAAACGTTGAAGCTTGAGAAGGAGACTGTTTTGTCAGACAGTACATCCCTGGCTGCATCTACTGTTAGAACTGTATCTCTCCCAGATCTCACAAATGTGGACAGTAATACCTCCCTAGCTGTTCCTATGGTGGGTGAAACGTTTTTGGATCTTGATAATATGGATATACAGGACTGCGATGTTGGGTAGCGCTTGGCTGAGATGGACTGCCATTCGGCGCTACATACCCCGACTTTGCACAAAAAGCTGATGAGAGTACGGAGTGCTGCTACAGGTGGCGATTGCTCCTCCGCTCTTTCTGGTGGACTCACAGGGCTATCTGGGATGCCCTCTGTACCACCGCCTGCATCAGAGAGTTTGATGCTGTTGGACACTATTACCGAGGCTGGGCCAACTTTACAGATGCAGACGGAATGTTATACTCAGAAACCTGCTATGCTCCCTGAGCCACCCCCTGATGTACGACTTCCTTTGCAATTCCCTCCACAGAATGATACTACTCGTATAGAGCCTACCTGGTCAGTGGAAACAGCATTGCATGGTGCTGGGTGGATCCAGGAACCTGGACTTGGACAGTGGGTCTCCGGTTCATCCCCTATTCAGTCGCCCCATCCCGAGGACTTCCTGGATGTGCAACAGAGGATGCCAGATACACAGAGTGACCCCTTGAGCATGCTGATGGAATTAAATCTCACTCAGAATCCTGTTTTAGCCCTTTTGCAGGAGTCTACTTCGGCAGTCTTTCCTCTCTCTGATGGCAAGGCAGTAAAAGTCTTGGATTCTGTTGCTACGGGTAAGACACCTCCTTCACAGGTGGGACAGACTCGTTCTTTTTCCTCTTTATTTCAACATCCAGTTCTAGCTGCAAAAAGGCATAACACTGTTAGGCTTGTTTATAGAGGTGGACTATCAGACCCTCCTGACCGCTTGTATGTGGCCAGAACTCTGCTGAAAGACTCGTTAAATTTTTTTGCCCATGAGATCTACGCTCTGATTCATGTATCAGGCGAATCCACATTTGATGTGAGTTTTCAGATGTCTCGTGGACTAGAACGTTTTTGGACTAGATACCACTCTTTGAGGAGTACTGCCTTATGGACTTCTTTTCAGGCTGCCCCCCTCTCAAAACCTGCCTTTAAGACCATTATGGTGATGTTTCGGAATGAGGGTGTGGATGTGTCTGATATTGTTTACTGGTTGAAACAACGCTGTAAAGTACAGGGCCAGCCTGAAGCTATCCTGGACATGGAAAATATCTGGATGGGAGGTTGGAAGTTTAAAGTTCTGTTACACACCAATGACTCTGGCCCTGTTCATTTACCTAATTCCTTTTTCTTAGGTCATGATAGGGGGGTCCTGTTTTACCCAGGTCAGCCTAAAGCCTGTTACAGGTGCGGGGATCCCTCGCACCTGAGTAATGTATGTGATAAAATAAAATGTAATAATTGTGGTGAGTTGGGACATGTAGGGATTCATTGCCAGAATGTTAGCAGATGTAACCTTTGTGAAGAACTAGGCCATACGTTTCAAACTTGCCACTGGTCTGCCCACGCTCAGGCGAATCATGATGGTGGAGTTGATCAACGCTTTGTGATTACACAGGCACAAAAGGCTCGGCTTTGTACCACTGTGGCCACACCCTCTGCGGTGGCGGTGATCCCTGCTCTGAAGACCCCTGTGCTTGTGTCTCCCCAGGTTATTGCTCCTAAGAAGGCTGCTACTGTGGAACCCCCGTTAGCAGTGGAACCCCCCCCCCCACTAACACATGTCTGGTCTGCTGCGTCTGACTTAGATCAAGTCCCGGGTCCTAGTACTGTGCCACCCTCCCGTGAACCCTTTACTGTCATGCATCAGAGGTCAATGAGGACTGGTCCTCGTATCTCGTTGCCTCCTTTGAAGCCATTATTGACCCAACCCATAGCCCTGTCTAACACCTTTGAGGTGCTTCAGCCATCTACTGACGACGCAGGTGTTGAGTCTGACACTTCCTCCATTGCGTCTTCTCTCCCCGATGGCACTACTGATTCGGAACCCCAGCTGGGTTCCGGTCTCTCTCAAAAATGTAAAGCTAAAGTTAGGCTCAAAGGGAAGAATGTGGCTGGGAAGAGAAAGTCTTGATGTTTCATGACACCCTATATTTTGTGGCATGGCGCACTTTGTTTGCCATACTATCAATGTTAAGAGTATGAAACGTATGGAGAAATGTAGGTTAGTGTTCTCCTTTTTAAGACTTTTGCCATTGGGTATCTTTTTATTGCAGGATACAAGACTCCACATGGTGCAGGAGATTAGGCAAGCTAAACAAGACTGGCTTTTGGGCCCATCGTATTGGTCTATAGGCCAGGACCCCTGTTCGGGTCTAGGCATATTACTTAATGTTCCGGACTTTCAGTTACTTAAATTGTTTGATTTAGCTCCTGGTAGAATCCTTGTTTTGGATTTTGTTTTGGGTAACTGCCCGTACCGAGTAATAAACATTTATGCCCCTCAAATTAAGTCGGCTCGCATTGCCTTGCTTTCTTTGATTTGCCCCTATTTACACACGTCCTTCCAAGTGATTTTTTCTGGCGATTTTAACTGTGGCTTGAGCCTCCAAGACAAAAGTTCATTTGCCACCACCAAAAAAATTTTTTGTGACTCCCATGAATTGGATAAACTGATTCGTACTGCACACTTGACCGATGCTTACCTTTCTTTCACGACCAAACATACCCCCACATTTCAAAAGGGCAAATTGGCAACACGGATTGATTTTGTCTTTTTGTCTCGTACGTTGTCAATAGGCTCCGCTCAGGTACAGGCGGTAGCCTTCTCTGATCACGAACTACTATCAGTTGGTATAGGTTCAGTCGCCCCTTTTAGCAAAGGGCCAGGATTTTGGAAATTTAACACTTCCCTATTGCAGGATCTGATGTTTCAAAGATTTCTTCTATCTTTTCTTTCTGCTCGTAAATCTGTGTTTATTTGCTATGATGATCCGATACGTTGGTGGTTAGATACGAAACATGCCTTGACTGTTTGTCTGAAAAGTTACAGTCAACAAAAATGTAGGAGAGATCATTTGGATTATTTGCAGAAGAGAGCTCATCTACAGTCACTGCTTTCCATTGCACATATGACAGGTCAGAACCTATCTCTTCAACTGCAATCGATACAGAGGGATATGCTATGTTTTCAGTCCAGACAATCCCAACAATTGTACCATCAACACAAATTCCACATGTCTGGACCACGGGACATAGTTTGCCCTTTTGAGTCTAATTCACGACTAGTTTCCCAGAAATCCATGCTGTGCCTAGCAAATTCTGTGGGAACATTGTGTTCTACACATTCTGAAATTCAGCAGATTGTGACAGATCACACGACCACTTTATTCTCCCCCCTCCCAGCTGCAATGGATGACATTGCCACCCTGTACATGGATCTTGAGATCCCACTCCCTTCGAAACAGAGTGTGGATGTGGCTTGTACTACCTTGATGGTGCAGGAGCTGTCTTCCGCAATTTCTTCGTTGCCCTTGCTAAAAACTCCTGGTCCGGATGGTCTCACAGCTGATTTGTATAAAGTGTTAAATGTCAACTTAGCCACTGAACTGACCTCTGTATTCAATGCCCTGTTGCGTAGCGAGACTATACCATTAGACTTTACGAAAGGTGCTTTGATATATGTTTACAAACAGAAGGGCGACATACACCTTCTTGAGAATTGGCACCCTCTCTGCATGCTAAATACTGATTTTAAAATATTAATGAAAATTATTGCAAAATGTCTGATGGGCATTGCAGCCGAGGTCTTGCATCCTGTCCAGTCTTGCTCAATGCCTACCAGGCGAATCTCGGATCACCCGATTCTCCTATGAGAACTGTTTGCCCATGGCTTTGCGGGCCTGGCCTCTGGCATCATTGTTTCAGTGGATCAGAAGGCGGCATTCGATTCGGTTAACCATGATTTTTTGAGGAAGACATTACATTTTCTGTGTGTACCAGACGACATAATATGATGGCTACAAAAGTTCTACAGGACAAGCATGGTTGTTCCTGTGGTAAATGGGTGGGTAGGACCTATGATTCCTGTTAAAAGAGGAGTTGTCAAGGCTGTCCTGTAAGTCCTCTATTATATGTCCTGTTTTTAGATGTCCTGCTCCGACATCTGAATGTTCACCCTCAGATCCATGCCATCTCCTGTTCTGCTATGCTTGCACCATATAAAGCAATTGCTTATGCAGACGATATTTGTTTCTTAGTAGCTGATACGTCCTCAGTGCTGGCTTCTCTACAAGAATGTTCCTTGTTTGGAAATTTTCCGGGAGCCTGTCTGAACCTTGACAAAAGTGTGGGTATTGGGTTAGGATTCGTTGTGGCCCCAATGACCCATATTGACCTACTACGTCTGCTGGATGGCCCCATTCATATCCTAGGGGTTTATTTTGGAATCAGAGACTCAGATTTTTTTAATTGGGATAATAAACTATGACAGGGTAAAATAAAAGTCACCTCTTGGAATAGAGGATCAATTGGGAAAAAGAAGAGGGTTTATTTGATGAAGACTTTTTTGATACCATTGTTTCTATATTTAAGTTATGTTTTTCCTATTCTGAAACAACTGGAAACAATGGTTTTTAGCCTGTTCTTTCAGGCGTTGTGGGGGAGCAGGCTGAACCCGATCAAGAGGAATATCACTTATTTGTCCGTTACGGAGGGTGGTGTAGGTATGATAAATCCTTTGTTGTTTTTTTTCTAGCATATTTTTCACAGTCAATCTGAGACCACTTCTGATTAACTCTCAGAGTGGATGGGAAATGTGGTTTCATGATTCCTGTGGAGTTTGGTTCCACCAGTGGGAACACAACTCCTTACGTGTGTAACGACACTCTGAAGGCACGCCGTGGTATGTGAAACATATGTTTTTACGCTTGAAGCAATGGAAAGTATCACCTCAGATGTTTATTGCTCATTCACATAAGACTCTTTATAAAATACTTCTTTCCTCTGTCTGTATGACACAATCCCCTTTTGATAAATGTCCAGTCCAGCATCTTTCTTCCCTTTTATCCTTGTTGCGGTATAAAAGAATACCTGCACACATGTGGGATTTTCATTGGCTATCTTGCCATGAACAGATAAATGTTAAAGCCAACCACAAACACAAACAGCTTCAGGATAGGTTATGTTCTAGACCATTATGCAATGCTGCACTGGAAACGATCTCTCATCTATTTTTTGAATGTACATTTATTCGAAAATGGTGGGCCTTTTTGGCACAAAGGTGGGCTACTCCGATTTTCCAGTCTGTAACCTTTCAGACGATTATGTATGGTGTTGTTTCCCCTCAATGGTCCTCCTGGCATATGGACACTTTAAATCTTGTGCTAGTTGTGATTAAATGGAATATTTGGATGGCTAGATGTCAGTTTACCTTACAGCAAAAAGACTGCACATATTTGGAACTCGAACAGAAAATTGTGAAAGATTTGAAAGCCAACTATGAACTTGAACAGAAAATGTACACAGAGTCAAGACTGCTTGCTTTATGGATTGCACTTCCTTGGATAACTGATTCGGAATCTGCTGTGACTTGATGGATGTTCCTTTATTATATATTCGTATTGTGTTTCTTTTCGGTTTGACATTTGCTACCTGCTGTATTACCTTTGTATTTTTCTTCCTGTTGTTTGCATATTTTGTGCTGTACTAGTGTATGTCACATGAATTTCTGTCTCAATAAAACTTTCCCCTACTCGTCAGTAGGGGGACAGGCTGTCTGTCGGTATGATGGCCACTCGGAGCGGGACACCGGAGCAGTCAGACACTTGTTTGTCGGGGGAGTCAGCCTCCTCTCCCACTGCATCACGGACAGAGGCTGATAGCAAGATGAGTGCTGAGCTTGATTCAGAGGAGGATCTACAAGAAGTTTATCTTTCCACGGAAGATTTAAGTAATTTAAAAGAAGGCTGGGAGACAGACAAGGTTTCTACTAAAAGCGATGATAGAACATTAATGGAGGCACCTGATGCAATTTAAAAAAGTCTGAGTTGGAAACCAAAAGGAATTCGCAAATGCCACAGTTCACTGTAGAACCGACTGTCAAAGGAAAAACCCGGCCTGTCAGCGTCCACGATGATGCAGTATCATCAAAGGCCCCGACAAGGTATGGTGAGTCAGCTTCAGTTTCTATCTATTTGAATAACCCTTTAAATAAGGATAAGATACTATGTAAGGCTGACAGTAACATCGTGGAAGATGAGTGCCTAAAGCCTGTATTTATCCAGGAAGGGGGAAAGACTTTGGTTGATATTTCTCACGCTATGTTGCAACAAGAGAAGTGTGTAGTAGCTCAATCAGCTGATAAACTGGTCTTCTCTGCCGGCACTAGCATACCGCTAACTAAAACAGCTGGATTTACTTTTAAGACTCCAGCGAGTGTCTTGCATGAAAAGCCTTCTTTAATTACCTTTCAGACTAATGCGGTTTCACAAAAAGGTGTTACAGAATTTTTGTTCACAAAATCAGAACACCCCATGCAAGATCCAAGATTAACATTGTACATTTTAAATCAGCAGGTCACTAACATGGGGTCTGGAATAGCACCATCAGGAACTAAAGAGATTCAATCTCCTGCCCCTGCTCTGCCTATAATGCCATGGTCTCTGTAGCAAGCACTTGCAGGATCAGGATGGAAGCAGGCTCTAACAGGTATATGGGTTCCTGATCCAGCTTAGGATTCAAACTTGGATTTTTTGCAAGCTACTCCTGCTTGGAAACCTGGGGCAGCTCATTGCAACAAAGGGCAGGGAAACAAGATTGCTATCAGGACTGGAGAATTGAGACCAGTTCTAAAACCCTCCTCAATACCCTCAGAAGAAAAATTCTTGATTGAAGATTCTCCCAAATCAAAAACTCTTTTAAGAAACCAGGAGGTGTCCTTGGACTCAGACAATACATCTCCTATAAAGCAAAAACCTCTTATGTCAGACCTATTTTCGAAGGCCAAAAGGGAAGCAGCCCCCAGACAAAATGCGGTGCACATTTGTTATGAAGGAGGCCTAGAAAATAGGCCAGATAGATACTATGTTGGCAAATGCTTATTGAAAGATTCACTGCATTTTACTCCTAAGGATGTGTTTGCTTTCATAAACATATCAGGAGAAGATAATTTTGATGTAAGCTTTAGATCAGCCCATGCCTTAGACCTTTTTTGGGAAAAGTATGATCAGATGAAGTTCTCTCCTACATGGACTCCCTATCTTGTTATTCCTCTTACTAAACCTTTGATTAAATATGTGACTATCATGTTTAGGAATGAGGGAGTCCAAATAGAAGATATCACCTACTGGCTGTCACAAAAATATGATGTTTTGAGTGCCCCTGAACCAATTTTAAATTCTGAACAGTTCTAGACAGGGGGGTGGAAGTACAAAATAAAATGAAGGCAAACTGATTCAGGAATAGAATATGTTCCAAACTCATTTTTGTTGGGAAGGGACGAGGGTTTTGTTTCTATGGGGGTCAGCTGAGAGCCTGTTATAAGTGTGGGTCTAGGACTCAGTTTTCAAGTGTTTGTGATCAGCCCTGGTGTGACAACTGCGGGGAAATAGGGCATGTCACAATGCAATGTGCGAACCACACAAAATGTGATCTGGGCAAAGAATATGGTCATGTGAGTGCCCTTGGGCTGCAAAAAATAAGTCCACCTATGTAAGCCTGGACCTATTGATACAGCAGGCTCAAGAGGCAGCTCAACCCCCTATCCCCTCCTCTTCAGTCAGTGGGGATTCCCCCACAGCCTGTCTTTTCCAAACCACCACCCCGTACATCTTTGAAAGCTGAAGTCATGAACCATGCATCTGAAATTATAGAGGAGGACCTGCCTCAAAGGTTTTCCTCTGATCCTCTGGCATTACCTCCAGTCTGTTATATGGACCCAGTGATTTCAGATAAGGAATTGGTAGTTCCGGCACCCTCCTCTCCTTTACCCTACAGAAGATCTTCAAGAAACTTACAACCAAAATCTCACCTGTCCCCTGTTTCATTCAAATCTAATAATTCCTATGCAGCTTTATTCACTACATGGGGAATTCAGAAATGGAGTTTGGGGACTCTGACTCTCAAAAATCCATGCAGATCTCTGCCATGCCACTCGTAGAGGATCACAAAGATAAAAGGAAGAAAAGATGGAAAAAATAGTTAAATGGGGTTAGAAAGAACTAGAGCTGATGACAGACAGGAAATGGCATTCACTCAACACACATAGTTTATTAAATACACTTAAGAGACAAGCATTGTTTCAGTACCTGCATGAGGAAAAGATTTCTGTAAGTTTCTTACAAGAAACATGGATGTTCTCTGTCGAACAAATTTCAACATTTAAAAGGGACTGGCCCTGGGGTCCTTCATAGTGGTCGTTTGGCACTGATAGTGTAGATGGGGTTGGCATTTTATTTAATTCCTTTGATTTTTTACTTTATAAATTAATAGATCTTATACCAGGTTGGCTTTTGATATTAGATGGGAAATTGAACAACATGCACTTCAGATTCATTAATATATACAATCCGTGAACTAAGGCTGATAGGGTTGCTTGTCTGAGAGCAGTACAGCCATACTTGGTTACCTCAGCTATGGTTTTGTGGGGGGGGGGTGATTTTAATTGTGGTTTATTTAATAAATCACAATATAATAAAAAAAATATATTGTGACTCAAATACATTACAGGGATTTATTTAACTCCAAAAATTGATTAGCGTTTTGCTCATAAAAGTTCTAAAACATTGTGAAAATGCATAGCACTTGCCTCACTGTGTTTAACAAACTTAACACTTCTAGAAAACCTATATAAATACTTTCTGTACCGTTAGCATTGTTCCAAGAAAAAAACTGCTAATCAATTATTTAAAACCCTGCATTAGAATCCATTATTAAGACAGCTGGACTGACTAATTGTATCACATATCTTAAGCAGGGGCCAGAATTTACTTACATGAGAGGTAAAATTCAAACTACAATCAATTATGTGCTGGTTTCTCCTGAAGTACCAGTTGCTTTTTTACAGATAAAACCTATGGAAATTTCTTATCACCTTTTGTTGTGCACACTAAAAGCTACAGGGGCAAGGGCTTTCAAACAAAACAGATGGAAATTGAATTCCTCGGTTCTTATGAATCCTCAAGTTAGATTGATAGTTTTGAATATCCTGCAGGCCCGACTTTCAGTGGCTTTTTTGTACACAAATTTAGGTGAGTGGTGGATGGATATGAAATCTGATTTATGTACTTGGTTTAAAAAATATGGACGATCCTTAAGGAATTCTAAATTTTTTAAATACTTATCACTACTGCATCAGTTACAACGTCTAATAACTCTATCTTATACTTCAAAAAGGGATTATTCTGATCAGATTAGTTGTATTAAATTAGAGATGAGAAAATTTCAATACGATAGGGCACAGACTATCCATGCTATGCTCTCTAATAACACCAAAAAATCTCCTATAGGCGATCCATTTGCTGCATGCAACGAAATAAAAGACTCAATGGCCATTGATTTTTGCATGATTCAGATGGGAATGAAGCTGACTCAGTTGAACGTATCAGAAATATAATTGTCAATCATTACCAGTCTCTAGAGCCTAGTGCCCCTATTTTGCAAATGGAAATTGACAATTATTTAAAGGTATTAAATTTGCCCTCTTTTCCGCAAGAGGCACTGAAACTACAAACCCTGTTGTTAGTCTCAGAAATAGAAGGGGTAATTCAAAACCTAAAAAATGATGTGTCACCAGGTTTAGATGGACTCCCGAATCAGTTCTATAAAAGTTTTAAAAAAGAATTGGCAGTTTGTCTGCAGCTGGTTTTTCAATTCTTCTTGGACACAAACTTGATGATGAATGCTTTCACGGATGGTCTTCTTATTCATTTATTTAAATCTGGTGATCGGCATAATATTAAAAATTGGAGGCCCCTAACTCTGTTAAACTCTGATTACAAAATATTTTCCATACTGTTAAACAATCATTTAAAAACATATGCTAAAAATGTGATCTCACCCTTTCAATTTTGTGATCTTCCTGACAAAAGGATACAATCAGCTATTATGATTATAAGAGATGTTATAGAACACTTATCTTTGATAGGCAAGGAAGGGCGTCTCATAGCAGCAGATTTCGAAAAGGCCTTTGACTGACAGAGTGCATCTTTCTTATCTCTTCACAGTTTTGGACAATTTTGGTATCCCCCAACACATACTTCAGGTAATAATACTTCTATATAGTTCGAATTTGGTTTACCCCTTTTTAAATGGGGAAACAGTAAGGAGCTTTCAGATACACATATGGGTTAGACAAGGATGCCCCCTGAGTCCCCCTTTATATATTTTTCTTTAGATCCCCTTTTACACTCCCTTACTTCATCCCCCAAGTGGATCGGTATCAAGGGGGAGGATCCCCACCAGCAGTTACATTTACAAGCCTATGCAGATGATGTATGTCTGTTTTTTTCAGATTATGCACAATTACATGAGTTCCTTGTGGAATTCAAAAATTTTTCGGCAGTTTCAAATGCTAAATTAAACATTCATAAGACTAGAGGCCTATTCATGGGGCAGGGGTTACTGCAACAACTACTCAGAATGAGATTCTTATCACAAGAGAACCACTAAAATTTTAGGACTGCTCTTTGGTTCACAAAACCTTCCCATAGAGAATTGGGAGGCAGCAATTTTGAAAGTAGAAAACAAGGCAAATAGATGGAAGCGGTGGAAATTTTCAAAGCAAAAACGTATTAACATTATCAAACAATTTATTTTACCGTGTTTGCAATATGTAGCCATGATTTTTCCGCTTCCATCTAACTTGGAGACAAGAATTTATAGTAATTTTTTTCCAAGTGCTATGGGATAATAGATTGAATCCAGTCAAGAGATGTTACACCTATCTGGAAAGAAAAAATGGGGGTCTGGGAATGACAGACCCTATAATATTCCTTTATACCTTGCTTTTCTCTCAAACAGTTAAAAGAGGTTTACTGAATTCAGTAAGTGGAGAAGAGAATTGGGTAAGATTGATTTTGGGAAAGTATTTTACAGCATGGCATAGCATGGCCCCTAAACTGAACCCTCATATACACATCCCCATATATTTCCATCCAGCTGTGCAGAAGCTATACCGGTGGCAAATAACCAAGGTTATGATAATTAAAAATAATGCACATTGTTTGTATAGAATTATACTGGAATCTATATATCCAAAGGTTCCTTGTTTCAAAAATTGCCCTAGTGCACAGAATACTTTTATTTTAGCACAACTGAATAATCCTAGATTGCCTCCTTATATGTGGAAAACTCAATGTTTGATTAAGTATGGGCGTCTAAATGTTAGGGGAAATGCAAAATATAAGGCTAAGGAAGAAAGGACCTGTCCTTACCCAGACTGTATCAACATAGAGGAAACAATGGAACATTTTTTCCTACATTGCTCATATGCTAAAAATGTATGGATTTATTTAGAAGGGAAATGGAATTTAAAATGTTTTTCTTCTTTAACCTATAGCATCTTGATTCTAGATATTTAACCCCCTAGTTTGGCTTTACATCATGAAAGTACATTGGCTTTATTTTTTAATTGTATAAGGTTCTATGTTTGGCATGTGAGATGTCAATGAGTGCTTTACCAAAAGAAAATGACATTCAAATGTTATAGCCAACTTATATCTTGAGAATTGGTGAAAATATATTTGAAGGAAGTACAGCTATTTAACTCAGAAAAAGTAAAAAAATGGTGGAAAGGCTTTTCTAGTTTTATTAAGTATAAATGAGTGTCAGGGATTAATTGATTACTATAGGATCAAATCTGTTTATAGCACATTCTAAAAATGTTTTCTCCAATTTTTTCTTCACTGGATTGAGGATTTATTAATGTGATCACGAGTTGTAATGTTTGCTGTTCTGTTGATTTCGATGGTCATTATTTCAATAAAAACTCCCCTACTGATTGTCAGTAGGGGGATCTGTTGGCTGTTTTTGAAATGGCTACTCGGCAGGAGCTGGTGGAAGGTGTGGACATCTGTAAGACAGGGGGGAGAGAGCTTCCTCCCCTGGGCTTGGAATACAAGAGACTCTTATGGAATCGAGTATAAATGGAGAGAATATGGAGTTTATTCTTCACGAGAAGGCAGGATCAGGCCGTTTTTCATCTCAAAAGATACCGATTGAAAATATTCAACAGGCCTCGATAGACAAACAACAGATAAGTGAAAATTTGCTTTATAACCAAGATCTGAGCCCTATGATTACTTCGGAGCAAATTAAAAATGAGACAGAAAGACTAAATGTTATAACAAATAAGGATGTTTAAGAATGAGAAGACGCCGATTTATTTGACAACACTGTCAAAAGCCGTGATGCAGAAGCATCAAAGGACGGCACCGCCTGGCTTCAGAGCATCTCTCCTGTCTAACGCTGACTGAAACTCAGACATTAAAATGGAAGGAAATGGCTGGCAGTAAAATCGCAAAAGGTAGCGAGTGTCTATAGCCATTCCCTTTATATGTGGTAAATCCTGAGGAGGATACAACTAGAACTAATGATGTTTTCACCAATAAGCCTATTTTGAGCGCTGTGAAATTTAGTTCAACTGATGTATCGACAGCCGAAGAGGCAAGACAAGGGGAGGACAGGCAAGAAAAACTCTTTACTATTGGTTCTAATTTTCCAGGAAAACCCGAAGCAAGGGCTCAGAGTAGTATTAAACAAACATCAGAGGATGATACTGTGTTCCAAATGGAGCCTTTAAAACAAAATCATGCAACAAGTTTTTTTTTCCAAATAGAGGACAGACTGTAAAGATAGCCTCAGAAGGTTTTAAAACCAAAAGGGTGGCCTTAACATCTGAAAACTGAAATTTGAATACAGCTTCCCCTTTACAAATGGAAGAAAATTATTCACAAGTATCCTCTAATAAGGTACAAGGCCCCTCTACTTCAGACCTTATTCATAGAAACATGGAAACATAGAATTTGACGGCAGATAAGGACCGCTTCGCCCACCTAGTCTGCCCATTTTCCTACCTAACATATAAGCTGCAGATCCTAGTTAACCAACAGCTTACTTCCTCCTACCCCCCTCAAGGACTGCCTTATGTCTGTCCCATGCATTCTTGAATTCCCCCACTGTTCTTGATTCCATGACCTCCTCAGGGAGGCTGTTATATGCAACCACAACCCTCTCCATTAAAAAATACTTCCTCACATTACCTCTGAGCCATCCCCCTTCTATCTTCAAATTGTGCCCCTTTGTTCTTGCACATTTCTTTTTCTGAAAGATGCTACCCTCTTGGACTTTGTTGATTCCCTTGAGGTACTTGAAAATTTCTATCATGTCCCCTCTCTCCCTTCTTTCCTCAAGGGTATACATATTAAGCTCCTTTAGTCTTTCTTGGTATGTCTTCTGTGTGAACCCTGCCATTTTGGATCCCTCCTCTGGACAGCCTCCACTCTGTCTATGTCTTTCTGAAATGGGGTCTCAGAACTGCACACACAGTACTCAGATGGGGTCTCACCAACTGTCTGTACAGAGATAACAACTTCCTGTTTTCTACTATTGATGCCTCTTCCTATGCATTCCAGTATCCCCGGCCTTCCTTACTGTCTTCTCACATTGCTTGCCCACCTTTAGGTCATCTGATATAATTACCCCAGGTCCCTTTCCATTTTACTGTTGTCAGTATCTCACCCCCATTGTGTACTCTTCCCCTGGGTTTTTGTTTCCCATGTGCATTACCTTGCACTTCTTAGCATTGAATCTGAGCTGCCATACATTTGACCATTCCCCAACCTTGCCAAGTCCTTCTCATCCTTTCCACTCCATCTTGTGTATCAACCCTGTTGCAGATCTTTGTGTCTTCTGCAAAGAGACATACTTTTCATTCCAGTTCCTCTGCAATGTCACTTATAAAGACATTAAAAAGGACCGGTCCCAGTACTGAACCCTGCGGTACCCCACTAGTAACCCTCCTTTCTTCACTGTGTACTCCATTTACTACTACCCTTTGTGTCTTGTTGTCTAGCCAATTTTTTATCCAGGCTACCACCTCTGGGCCCACTCCAAGGCTGGCTAACTTGTGTATTAATCTTTTGTGTGGGACTGTATAAAATGCCTTGCTAAAATCTAGGTAGGCCATGTCCACAGCCCCTCCATGGTCTACTACTTTGGTCACCCAGTCAACAAAATCTATTAGATTCATCTGACATGACCTTCCCATCGTGAATCCATGCTGCCTTGGGTCCTGTGCCCCACTGGCCTCTAGGTACTCAACAATTCTTTCCTTCAGAAGTGATTCCATCATTTTCCCTACCACTGAGGTCAAACTAACTGGTCTGTAGTTTCCTGCCTCTGTCCTGCTCCCACTTTTGTGAAGAGGAATCACATCTGCCCCCCTCCAGTCCTCAGGTATCACCCCACCCTCCCATGATTTGTTAAAGAGAGTAGTCAGCGGTGTCACTAGTTCTACCCTTAGTTTTTTAGAATTCTTGGGTGAATCCCATCAGGCCCCATTGCTTTGTCCACCTTCAATTTTATTAGTTCTTTCAGAACTCTTTCTTCTGTAAATGGACTGGTATAGACCCCGTCTTCAGAGTGTTTCTCTTGTTTGGTTTAGGTACCTCCCTCCTCTTCCTTTGTGAATACTAAGCAGAAATATTCATTCAGTATCCCTAGCTTTTCACTGTCCCCCTCTACCCACATTCCCTCCCCTTTATTAAGCCTCAGTATCCCTCCTTTGGTCTTTCTTCGCTCCTAATGTACCTATAAAAGGTCTTATCCCCCTTCTTAACAGAATTGGCTATCCGTTCCTCGGTTTGGGCCTTTGCTATTCTGACTGCCTTGTCAGCCTCTTTCTCCTTTAACTGATAAAGTTCTCTGTCCTGCTCCTTCTGTGTTTCCTTATATTTTCTGAATGCTATTCAGACGGCCTTTTCTATCCCCCCAATAACAAAGGGCCCTGATGAAATCTGTTCACTGGATACAACCCTTTCAGAGTCAGGATGTAAAAGGGGCCCCACAGGATTATGGATCCCTGACCCAGATTGGTCATCTCCCTCTTTTCCTCTTTCCCAACATCCCATAGAATGGACCCCTGCTGTTATAGGCCCAACTAGTAAGACTTTACATCCTCTTTCTGAACAGGAGGCAGATCTAAACAAGGCCCTCATACCATCCGATCCAGGCCCTGAAAATAAAAAGCCACTTTGAAATGAAGGGTACAGGAGAGATTCCTGAGGATCCCCCACTGCCTAGGCTACTTCTTTCTGAACTTTTCCTCAAAATAAGAAAGAAGCAGGTCCACGGAGGAACGCAGTATGAGTCCAGATCATGTTTATGTAGGAAAGCATCTCCTCAAGGAATCCTTGAATTTCTCACCAAAAGACGTTTTCGCTTTCATTAATATTTCTGGGGAAGACAATTATGATATAAATTTTAGATCCCCGTTTCTGTTGGATTTATTCTGGCAGAGATATAACCAGCTTAAGTTTTCCCCTCTATGGTCTCCCTTTCTAGTCACTCCCCTAACACAATCTTTAATTAAATTTGTGACAGTGAAGTTCTGAAATGAAAGGGTTCATGTGGAAGATATCACTTTTTGGCTTTCCCAAAACTGTGAGGTCCTGAGTACCCCAGAAGAGATGTTGTACTAAGAACTTTTCTGGACAGGAAGCTGGAAATACAAGGTCAAACTGAGACAATCTAGCAATGAGATTGAACATATCCCAAATACATTTACTTTGGGGAGGGACGGGGTGTATGCTTTTATGTAGGGCAGCCCCGGGCATGCTACAAATGTGGGGCCTGGACCCACCTATCAAGATCATGTGATACCCCCCTTTGTGAGATTTGTGGAGAAGTAGGGCATGGTAGTTTTCAATGTATTAACATGTTGAAATGTGAATTGTGTGAAGAGTCTGGGCATGGATACAGAGATTGTCCTTGGGCAGCTAAAAATAAGGCCTTAGTCATTAACCCTGAACTATTAATACAAAAAGCCCAGGATGAGGCTTTATCAAAAAGCCAAAAAAATATGAGCTCTGATCCCCCCTCCTCCTTCTAGGGATGCCCCCCCCAAAAAACAAATAGCTTTACCTCAGAATCAGGCTTACCTCCAAAGAAGGAGATGGAGAAAGTACCTCCTAACATATCTAATGTGATAGATTCCCCCGTGTGTTATTGGGAGGTAGAGCAATTAAAAACTTCAGGCTCTATCCCGAAGGAAGAAAGGGTGACTAGGAGCTCAGACCCCACTCAACTCCTGAAGACCCCCTTGATTTGAAAATGGACAACTCCCATGCCATTTTAGATACAATGGGAGGTGATTCTGATATGGATGTAGGAATAGCAGGGCTTTCACAGTCCTTCAGTAGCAAAACATCCCAAGCCAATTATAAATGGAAAAAAAAGAAAAGAAGGAAAAAAGGTCCTTAGTAATAAAAGCCTCTGGATAACTTAAGTATTGGGTCCTTATGTAGCAGTTTATTAAACAAATCCAAGAGAATTGCTTTTTTTCAATCTCTTTACCAGGAAAAACTGGATATTTGTTTTCTACAAGAAACATGGATATGCACATCAGACCAGTGCCACCTTTTTTCTGCAGAATGGATTTGGGTACCTTCTTACTGGTCTTTGGGACAAGATCAGGCTGATGGGATTGGAATTATTTTTGGATCTTTTAACTTTACCCTTGGGAAATTAATAGATTTAATACCTGGGAGATTATTGATAATAGATGGTAGATGGAATCAAGCTAATTTTAGGTTTATAATTGTTTATGGCCCACAAACCAAAGCTGGGAGGGTCACCCTCTGTAACACCATTTTATCTTTTTTAGCTACCACTAGCCATACTATAATGGGGGGAGATTTCAATTGTGGACTCCCTTCTTTTAGTGTAGGAATACCTGGGAGGAAAACTTATTGTGATTCTACAGCTTTAGGGAGAATTATTCATTTGGCTGATCTAAGAAATTGTAGGAATTTTCAGAAGGTAGGCCCAATATATACATTTAGGAAAGGGAAATTAACCTCAACCATAGATTGTCTTTTTTTTTCCAAATACTTTACCCAACCCCATTCACAAAACCTTTCCGAATGAATTTTCTGATCACCTTCTGATCACTTTGAGATTTGGTTCCTCTCCTCTTGGAGAAGCTAAGGGGAATAGATGGAAACTTAACACATCATCACTAAAAGACCCATGGGTAGTGAAGAGTATAATCAAACTTTTATGGGCAAGAACCTCTGTAGCAGATTTATATGATGACTTATGGGAATGGTTGGAAGATACTAAAGTAGATATTAAAAAATGGTTTCAAAGTTATGGGAAACAAAGGGTTAAGACACAATTTTTTCAATATTTAACTTTAAGAGGGAAACTGCAGGATTTATTCTCCAGAGCAAACACCTCCAGGGAGGATTTTTCTTCACAAATCAATCAAATAAAATCAGAAATGAGAGCATGTCAGTATGATAGGGAGCAGATCCTGCGCACAGAACTTTCTTTCGGGACACAGAAAAGTCCTATTGGAGACCCTTTTGAGACCTTTAAGGGAAGGAAAACTGTATGGAAGCCTTACAAAATGAAAATGGGAAACTTTCAAATACCTATGCAGGGATCTATAATATCATCCAGGACCATGTGAGGAAACAAGAAATTCAAGATATTCCACAGAAAAAGGAAATTATGGATTTTTTTTCTAGATGCCCTACAGGGGGCATGTCTTAGACAACTAGTATTGGAGCCCACTCGAGAGGGAGCCATCTTAGACCTGGTTCTCTCAAATGGAGATGAAGAGAGGATCACAGATGTAGAAGTGAGTAGCCATCTGGGAACTAGCGACCATCGAACAGTATGGTCCACAATAAATACAGCAATAGAGTCAAGCCATACAAAGACAAAGGTACTGGATTTTAGGAGGGCTGACTTTGCCAAAATGGGTGAGTGCCTAAGGAATGCACTAGCAAATGGGCAGGAAGGAGGGGTGGAAGAACAATGGGGAATAATAAAACTGCCATCACAGAGGTAACAAGCCTTTGTGTAAAGCAAATAAACAAAATGAAACGAGGTAAGAAACCACTATGGTTCTCAAAGGAAGTGGCAGTGAAGGTTCAAGAGAAAAGAAAGCATTCAGGAAGTACAAGGAATCACAGAAGGAACAGGACAGAGAACTGTATCAGTTAAAGCAAAAGGAAGCTGGAAAGGCAGTCAGAACAGCAAAGGCCCAAACTGAGGAAAAGATAGCCAGCTCAGTTAAGAAGGGATAAAACCTTTATAGGTACACCAGAGTGAAGGAAGACCAAGGGAGGGATAGTGAGGCTTAATAAAGGGGAGGGAGGGTGGGCAGAGGTGACTGTGAAAAGGTAGAGATACTAAACAAATATTTTGCTCAGTATTTACAAAGGAAGAGGGAGTACCTAAAACAAACAGTAGAAACACTCTGGATACAGAAGTTGATACCAGCCCATTTACAGAAGAAAGGGTTCTGAAAGAGCTCTTAAAACTGAAGGTGGACAAAGCAATAGGGGCCTGATGGGATTCATCCCAGAATTATAAAAGAACTAAGGGTAGAACTAGTGACACCACTGACTACCCTCTTTAACAAATCATGGGAAGATGGGGTGGTACCTGAGGACTGGAGGAGGCAGATGTGATTACCCTTCACAAAAGTGGGAGCAAGGCAGAAGCAGAAACTACAGACCTGTTAGTTTAACCTCAGTGGTAGGGAAAATGATGGAATCACTTTGAAGGAAAGAATTGTTGTGTATCTAGAGGCCAGAGGGCACAGGACCCAAGGCAGCATGGATTCTCGCGGGAAGGTCATGCCAGACAAATCTGATAGATTTCTTTGACTGGGTGACCAAAGTAGTTGATCAGGGAGGGGCTGTGGACATGGCCTACCTAGACTTTAGCAAGGCATTTGACACAGTCCCACACAAAAGATTAATATACAAGTTAGCCAGCCTGGGAGTGGGTCCCAAGACGACAGCCTGGATACAGAATTGGCTGGAGAATAGGACACAGAGAGTAATAGTAAATGGAGTCCACTCTGAAAAAAGGGGGGTTAGCAGTGGGGTACCGCAGGGTTCAGTATTAGGACCAGTCCTCTTCAATGTCTTTATTAGCGACAGCAGAGGACTGGAAGAAAAATATGTCTCTTTGCAGATGACACTAAGATCTGCAACAGAGTTGATGCACAAGGTGGGTGGAAAGGATGAGAAGGGACTTGGCAAGGTTAGAGGAATGGTCAGATGTATGGCAGCTTAGATTCAATGCTAAGAAGTGCAAGGTAATGCACCTGGGAAACAAAAACCCAGGGGAAGAGTACACAATGGGGGGTGAGATACTAACAACAACAAAAATGGAAAGGGACCTGGGGGTAGTCATATCAGATGACCTAAAGGTGGGCAAGCAATGTGAGAGGGCAGCAAGGAGGGCTGGGGGATACTGGGATGCATAGGAGAGGCATCACCAGTAGAAAACAAGAATATTATCCCTCTGTACAGACAGCTGGTGAGACCACATCTGGAGTACTGTGTGCAGTTCTGGAGACCCAATCTCCCAAAGACATAGACAGGATGGAAGCTGTCCAGAGGAGGGCATCTAAATGGTGCAGGGTCTGCACCGAAGACATATGAAGAGAGACTTAAGGAGCTTAATATGTATAGCCTCAAGGAAAGGAGGGAGAGGGGACATGATAGAAACTTTCAAGTACCTCAAGGAATCAACAAAGTCCAAGAGGGTAGCATCTTTCAAAAAAGGTGTGCAAGAACAAGGGTCATAATTTGAAGATAGAGGGGGGGCGGCTCAGAGGTAATTTAAGGAAGTATTTTTTCACAGAGAGGGTTGTGGATGTATGGAACAGCCTTCCAGAGGAGGTTGTGGAGTCAAAAACAGTGGTGGAATTCAAGCATGCATGGGACAGTCATAAGGCAATTCTAGGGGGTGGGGGTAGGAAGAAGTAGGCTGCTGGTTAATTAGGATCTGCAGCTTATCCATCAGGTAGGGAAATGGGCAGACTGGGTGGGCCAAGCGGTCCTTATCTGCTGTCAAATTCTATGTTTCTGTGTTTTTACAAAAGGTTAATATAACACATCCCCACATATGGAACTTCATAAACTTGCTAGTCCTGTATTGGCTTCTGAAATAACTAAAGTTATACTTTCACTAAAATTAGGTTCATCCCCAGGACAGGATGGTTTGCCTTATGAGTTCTACAAATGTTTTAGTAATATTTTGGCAATATGTCTGGAAAATGTTTTTTTGTCCCTCCAGAAAGCCCCCTCCATGCCATTAAATTTCACATCTGGGCTATTAGTCTATCTCTTTAAGGGAGAGGATAGATCAAAGTTGGTAAATTGGAGACCCATTACAATTCTGAACTCTGACTTTAAAATATTATCTCAAGTACTTAATAATAGATTACAGGGGGTGGCTGGAGATTTGTTATACCCTTTACAGTTTTGTGGGATTCCCAATAGAAGAATTCAGGGTGCTTTAATAATCATTAGGGAAGTAATTGAATACGCAAATAGATACCCATCACAGAGTTGTATTTTATCTTTAGATCAGAATAAAGCCTTTGATAGGGTTTTTAGGCCTTTTTTATTTGCAGTCCTAAAACATTATGGGGTACCTCGGGGTTTCATAAGGTGGATCAAACTAATGTATGAGTCTGTATTAGTTCACCCAGTTATTAAAGGGAGACCTACCCCTCACGTTTTAGTATAGTCTGGGGTAAGACAGGGGTGCCCTCTAAGCCCCTTGCTGTATGCATTTTCTCTAGACCCTTTGCTCAGAAGTTAGCTTTCACCAATACCCTCCCTAGTATATCAGAGAATCAGAGAGGGGATACTGTGGTAGTACAAGCCTTTGCGGATGACATTTGTGTTTTTTTATCTAACGTAAAACAAATTTCTGCTGTGATAAAATGTCTTGGTTTTTACGGGAAGGTTTCTAACTCTAAATTAAACTTAGAGAAATCCAAAGGCCTTTTAATAGGACCGGGAACAGGCAGCCAGATAAGCATCTCTTGGATCATTGTTTCTTCAAACCCCTGTAAAATATTGGGTATACTTTTTGGGCCCCAGAATCTCCCTTTAGGGAATAGGGAAATAGCTTTAAAGAAAGCAGAATTGAAGGTACTGAGGTGGAAAGGGTGGAGACTTTCCAAGATTAAAAGGATTCACATAATAAAAAAATGTATTATAACTGGGTTACTATATGTTGCTATGGCCCCCCCCTTTGGTTTTAGAAACCTGTTTATATACCTGCTTTTTCTCTATGCTATGGGGTAGCACACTTAACCTCATTAAATGCTGTTTTACTTATTTGCCTATCACCTAAGGAGGATTAGATATGGTTGATCCTTTAGTTTTTTTCTATGCTTTATTTTTTTCCCAGAATTTTAATTTTGATCCCTTTAATCTGGTGGCTTTAAAACATTTATGGGAAATGAACAATTTAAAATTTGTTTTTGAAATATGGGATGTTCTTCCTCCCAGGCTCCTAAATCGTATTTATGTTCCATTATTTTTTAAACCTTGTGCCCAAAAGCTTTTTAAATGGTCTATCTCCCACTCATTGGTGAGAGACAATGTAGGGGCTAAGTTATATAAGACTATTCTTGGGAAGATCCACCCATGTAAACCAGCATTTGTAAATTGCCCCCCCTCACTCAAAGAGTTTGTTATTAAACAGTTAAATAACCCCAGAGTACATCGGCATATGTGGGAAGTTTTGTGGCTTTCTGTCTATGGGAGATTAAATATTAAAGGGAATGCTAAACATAAGATGATGAGTGAAAGGTATTGTCCGTATTTACAGTGCCATGCTTTAGAGGAAACCATGGACCGTTTTCTGTTTAAATGTTCTTATGTGAAAGGTCTGTGGGCCTTTCTGAGTCTAAAATGGAATTTTAAATGGTTGTTAAAGTTACATTACCAAACTTTGGTTTTAGGGTTTTTCCCACACCTTATTACCTCTTATGACTGGAGCACACTAATAGTTTTTTTGTTGTTGTTTGAAATTCTATATTTGGCAGACCTGATGTCAATGGGTCATACAGCAAAAATTCATGTCTTATGACACTTTTTATATATTAGTTATGGAAGCAATGAGATCGGTTTATCTGAAGGACCAAGCTATTAATACTTTCCTGAAAGTATTTCAGTGGTAGAAAGGATTACACATTTTTATTAAATATAAGTAAAAAAAAAAAAATAACACTAATTATGATAGGATTTGTTTTAGACGATGCATAGTTTTTTTTTCTCCTTTTTCATTCATATTTTCTTATTTTCTGCTGTCACAAAATTATACTTGATTTTATAAAAGGTCAGAAGAATTATGTGGAATGATTTACTGAATGATTTAAAATGTGACCTTTGTGTCTTTCTTTTGTTTTGACATATTTTTGATGTATACTGATGTATCTTGATGTGTTTTCAATAAAAACTCACCTACTGTTTTCGAGAAGTGCCATGGGATCTTTAACATCCACCTGAACTACCACCAGAACAGGCAGATGGGACCTCAGTTTAACGTCTCCCCATCCTTTAATTAGAATCCCCAGATAAGGCTGAGTGAAATTAGAACATTTCAGTTTTACGGAATTTTTCATAACATTTTTACATTTATAGTTTACATTCTTGCAAAATTTAATTTTTAAATGTTGACAAAGTTTGACTACTTTTAAATCAATCCTATTTAAAGCTACAAATATAAACTTTTTCAGAAATGACCATGTGGTATAGTAGTTTACATTTTTCAACTCAGGTTAAATTTGGATATGTAGTTTTAAAATTGGAGGGAACTAACCAAAATTTAAATTTTGGCAACATGTTTAGTAAGCTACAACTCAATCCCATTTAAAGCTAGAAATCTGAAATTATGTGCATATACACATTTTTATTTATTTATTGAAATTTCAGATAACACCTTTGAGAACAAGCTCATTTCATAGGTTCCACGTCAGACGAACAATAAATATTTGGAAAGTATGAGACAGAGAACAAACAAAACAAGGACTTATATAAGACATTACAAGAGTGCATAACTAGAGAAGTTCCAATACATGTGGCATTGTACAATGTATGCCATGGTGCATATTTGATTAAAACCTGGAATTCAAAGGGTCATATTAGAGGGGGTGGGGTCTTATCAAATTACCATTTACAGGAAAATGAGAATAGACTCAGCCTATTATTTAATAATCAACAAGGTAAGGGATGGCATCAGCCCAGGGGCCTCTTCAAAGGTGAGAAGGTATGGGACAAAGCATTTTAAAGTGGGCAAGGGAGCTCAGGAGATACAAAATGGGGAAGGGGGATTGGGGGAAAGCCATAGAAGGATGAGGGGAAAAAGTGGAAGGGATCAAGAGGAAACATGAAAGAGAATGATTAGCAACTTAGAACAGTTATTTACATGCTGAGAACAGTTATGCATAAGGTCAGGATAGCATAAGGTTAGAATAAGTGCTGGTCACAAGAAGGAAGGTTATTGGAAGCAGTCAGAACTGGCATCAGCAACTGGCTGTTGCTTAAGTTTAACCATGAAGGAGCCCAAGGTGGATGCTGAAGTGATGCCATGGTGCTGTGAGTTCATCCATAGTGGGGCATGGTAGGCAAAGAACCTTTGTCCCAGAGAAGTGTGACAGTGGGGTATATTAAAAATCTGGCTAGTAGAGCTTCTGGTGCAATGATGGCTGATAGTGGGGGTAATAAGCTTTTGCACTCTTGGGGGCATTTTGCCTAAGCTTACCTTTTTGGACAGTAAACATGTTTGGTACATGAGTCTACCTTTGAATTGGAGCCAGTTAGCCTGAATGTACATGTCGCAGGAATTAGACAGATGGGCTGAGCCGGTAAGGAGCCGGCAGGCTTTGTTGAGTGCAACTATGATGCAGCGAAGAGTTGTTTCAGTAACTGATCCATAGATTGGTAAGCCATAATCAATAAGTGAGACAAGAGAGCTTTGAATGGCGAGGTTAAGAGCCTCTGGGGTTCAAACATTTCTTATGCCTATAAAGTAGCCCAATGTGGGTGTTAACAGCCATAACAATGTTGTCTATGTGATAGGCATAGGTCATCGTACTGTCAATAGTAATCCCTAGATATTTAAAGAGCTGAACTAGCTCCAGGGGGATAGCCCTCTTCGTTGGTGCTAGAAAGAGGGTAAGTTCTGTGCCTATTTTGGGAGCTGGAGAACAGCATAGTTTTAGTCTTGTTGTAGTTCATAATTAACTTGTGCTTATGGAGCCATATTTCTACAACTACGAAATTACTGTGTAGCCTAGATTCAAGAACCTTAGGGTCTGGATCACTGGTAAACATGACAGCATCATCAGCATATAAAAGGATGTGACCCTGACAGGAGTAAGGAAGGTTGTTGAGGAAAATGCTAACTAAAAGAGGGCCCAAGATGGACCCTTAAGGAACTCCAGCTAGGACAGGTCTGCTATCCGAGAGGGTGTTACCAATCTTCACCTGTTGTGTACAGTTGTGCAGGTAACTTTCAAACCAGGCTACGCTGTCATGGGCTAGGCCAATGGTGGTAAGCTGTTCAACCAGGAAGGCATGATTCACTGTGTCAAAAGCTTTGGTTAAATCAATGAAAGCAGCACTGACCAGGTGTCTTTGATCTAAGGAGTGGTGAATAAAGCCCGTGAACTCCAGCAGGGCAGTAGTGGTACTATGACCATTTTTGAACCCGTGTTGTTGCAAGCATTGTAGCTGATATTTTTCTAAGTATTCAACCAGTTGGTCAGCCACTATACTCTCAAGAGTGTTTGAGAGTGGAGGCAAGATAGAGATAGGCCTGTAGTTCCCAGTAACTGTGTGATCCTCAGACTTGTGAACTGGTGTCACAGTGGCAGATTTCCATTTCTGAGGAAATTGAGAGTATCTAAGTGACATGTTAATAATATGTGTTAGAGGTGACAGAATTTCATCCAGTGTAAGGGCTACAAACTAGATCCAGGGTGTCACCACTAAATCTTGATTTCCCTAATACCATGAGTAGGTAATTCCTGGCTTCATGGGCTGAGAGGGTTTTGAAGTAGAAAAGAGGATGAGAAGGGTGCAGAGTCTCTTTCCCAAAGTAGTCACTTGTGAGGGGGTGAGAGAAGTAGCCAGGTGGCAGGACACCACTCAGGTCTGTGAAGGCATTATTAAAAGTGTTAGCAATAAGTTTGGGGTCGAGTGAGGGTACACCATCAATGTTAAGCATGGTAGGGGCAGATCTGAGGTCTCTCCCAGTGACCTCTTTAAAGTTAGTCCAAAATTTTCTGCCATCATTCCAGGTCCAAGAGAGCACTTCCTTATAATATTGATTTTTAGCTGCACGAATAGCCCTCGTACAGTTGTTTCTAGCCACTTTGTACCTCTGGATGTTGGCCTGGTTACACATGGACCTAGACCTGTGCAATAGATGGTCCCTGGCATTCAGAAGCTCAAAAAGGTCTGGAGAAAATCAGGGATTACAGCAGCCTTTTATTTTATGCTTTTTATGGGGGACATGCCTATCACATATAGCGCTGAACTGAAGAATGAATAGGTCAAGGGCAATGTCAGCATTGTTAGTTGTGCAAACCATTGACCAGTCCTGATTACGCAGGTCAGCTTTTAGTGATTCAAGATGCCCATGGATGAGTACCTTGGTGGCAATTGTTCTAGCGGGTGGTTAAGAGAATTTGTTCACCCAATGAGACTGGGGAGTGGTCACTGAAGGCATCTGGGAGTATGGTTGTGTCCGATATATGATCAGGGTGGTTAGAGAGCACCCAGTCCAGTAAGGTACTGGTCCCAGTTTTATAGTTGATTCTAGTTGGGGATTCGACTAGCTGGGTGATGCGAACTGCTGAAACTGCATCTTTGAAAGGGCTTGTGTTAGGAGAGATACAATTGATATTGAAATCTCCTAACATGATAATTTCTGAATTAAGACTCAGAGAACCAAAACACTCCAGGAGTGAATCAAAGCAGGAGGCCATCTGTCTGGGAGGAATATAGACTGAAAACACAGTAAGGGTTTTATTGTGTGCACCTAGAAGCACTTTTATGGCAAGGGCTTGCATATGGTCATCAGTTTTGGGCAGAGTTAGGACGAGACCTTGAAGGTTGTTTTGGAGGTAGATCGCACAACTGCCCCCATGCTTGGAGAGATGATCCTGTCTAAAGACTGTGTAGCTTGGGATGGAAATCAAAGCATCCACTACTTTTTGAGAAAGCCATGTTCCTACGACTGAGAAGATGTCAGGATTATGTTGTAAGATCCATGCATTCAGTACGTCCATTTTGGGGAGGAGGCTGCATATATTAAGAGAGGCAATTTTAAGTAATCCAGTAGATGACTGTGGGTATGCCATAAGTTGTGGAGGGCCAGGGTTGGGGTGACTATTGCCAGAAAGCAGCAGCAACAGTAAGGCCAGTCTACACAGATATTCCTTTAACTGTTTGTTGCTGAGTTTGTGAAGCTTCCTCTGAGTTGAGCACGCTTTACAGTTGGCTTGTAAGTTGAAGATCCCAGGGAGGAGTGCCAAAGGGGGTAGCCAGCTAGGGCAATGAAATGGCAACCCCAGTCACGAGGAGAATGTAGGTTCCGTGGCACAGTAAGAGAGTCACAGAATTGGGATAAGATGATAGCACTATAAACATATAAATTATTACTATCCAATGTTGGAGAGGTAGATGTTAGAAACTTATCAAAGGCAAGGTCAGATAGGGTCAATGGAGAGAGCAATATAATGCATCTAGGAAACAGAGCCATTATAAGAGACATTATGATACCGAGGAGTGCAGCAGTAAGGGCACATGCAAAGTCCCAGGCACAGTGCAAGGTTAATTATACCAGTGGGTTTTTTTTGTGTGTTGTTTTTTTTTTCTTCAGAGTACAGTATGCTAAAAGTGAGAAACAAGGGAGGGGATAACGGTGATTACAATAGGAAAAGGCAGAGGCAAGTTGGACAAGTGGGTTTGAGGATTAATAGGACAAATAAGATGCCTCTAGTGGCAGATTAGTATAAACTGCAAATGGGAAAATGGGCACGTAAAAAAAACAACCTCTCTCAAAACTTAAATCAACTCTAAAAAATCTCTACATCAGACTAAACATTACTAAACATGAGAAATCAAAACATTTCAAGCAGCGATCAGCCCTAGCATTAATTTCTTGGCAGCAGTTCCTAGAAGACTTCTGGATTGCTGCACATAGTGTGAGTAACACTGGCAAACAGGAGCAAGTGAGATTCCTCCAGGGGTAGATGCCAAAATTCAGAGTTACAACCCGTACCTTGCTTGGAGGATGAGCTTCGGGCAGCTTCGCTTTAGGCAGGTTATCAAACTGCAGAATGCAGTTTGCTTGAGGAAACAGCCCGAACGGGCTCAGTAGTCCCCTTGCTTGGAGGGCGAGCTTTGGGCAGCTTTGCCTTAGACAGGTTATCAAACTCCAGAATGCAGTTTGCCTGAGTGGAATCAGCCCAAAAGGGCACAGTAGTCTCCAGTGATAACCTGTATACCTGTCAATCTTTGTAACATTTCAATGAATACTATCAACGTTATACTAAAATTCCAGAAATCCAAATTTTGGCAAAATATTTGGCAACCTATAACTCAACTCCCGTTGAAGCATGAGACTTAAAACAAGGTAAATATATGCATTCTAGGTGCTTCTCTACATTCTGATATTATGGAGAAATTTAGATAAGAAATTTTAAAATCTCAAAATAACTGAAAATTACATTTTGATTAAACATTTGGCCACTCATAACTTAACCCCCTTTCAATCCATAACTCTGAAATTTGGCACACTCTTTTACACTATGAGATACTGTTCATGTTCCATATTTGGTGTTATTTGGACAAGAATGTTTAAATTTATAGTGAAATAACTGACATTTATAATTTTGTGAAATTCCACAGAAGTTTCAAGAAAATTCAGCAGAATTACATGGAATCTGAATGGTCATTCCTCGGGCATTCCACAGCTGGAATTTTATATTCTGCACAGCTCTATAAATATCATTTGTGGCTTCATTTGGGAATGGTATCCGGTTTATGGTGGCATACGAGTTTTGACCGGACTTCACAACAGTGGTTGCAAACATAGAGAAAATTATGGAATGAAGCAAGCTGCTCTGTTAACATTTTTGCAGAACTGCTCTACCAGATGAAAAGATGATCTGCTGCCCTTGTTCATCTAGGAAATTCCTTGGTGCATAGAAAATGTATTGGGGTGGAGATCTTCAAGCTGGATTGGTACTGGAAGATGAGTGGGAGTCATGCAATATGAGGGGCATAACGCCTTGAAATGGGAAAAGGATCCACATCTGGAGCATGTTAAGGTACATTGCCCAACGAAGAGCCTGCAAAGTAACTCATTACTGAGAGTTGCCCAGGTTATTTGGGAGTTATATTTGAACTCATTACTGAGACTTGCCCAGGTAATTTAGGAGTTATATTTTGACAACTAAACTGCGGCTTTGGCAGAAAATGACTTGTGACAAACGTAGATATATGTTCTGCCATGTCTGATGCAAGATCAACCACAAAATAGAAGTATAAATCCAGCTGCTAGTGTCAGAAGGATGGACTTCACACATTCTTTCTCAATAAATATAGAAGGCCACCACAAATTTAGCTACAGTCAGCTTTTTTAGAAAGTGAGGATCCTTAGCTTTAAGAATGAAAGAAATTCCTCTGCAAGACACTACTCTATTCCTAATGATGCAATGGGATGATATAAGAAGAGCTACCAGGCACACATCCTTCCCTTCTATAATGTCCTTCCTAATGTAATTAGGTACAATACATAGCTACATACTGTACATAGATACATAGCATTTGGCAGCAAATAAGGGCTGCTGGGCCTACCCAGTCTGCCCAATTGTGTTCTTTTATTATTATTTTTATTGTTATTGTTTTGCTTCTACCCTACCTCCATGATTCCCTTGTGCCTATCCCAGGCATTTTTAAATCCCTTCACTGTTTTCACCCCCACCACCTCCTCTGGAAGGCTATTCCAGGTATCCACCACCCTTTTTGTGAAAACGTACTTCCTCACAACCCTCCTGAATTTACCCCCTTTCATCTTCATATTATGCCCTTTTGTTTTAGAGCACCCTCTCCTCTGAAAGATACTCTCCACCTTTACCTTATCAACCCCCTGTAAGGTATTAAAAGGTTTCTATCATATCCCCCCTCTCCCTCCTTACTTCCAGGGTGTCCATATTCAGCTCCTTAAGCCTTTTCTTATAGGACTTTTGATGCAGACTCTGCACCATTTTGGTTGCCCGCCTCTGGATCACCTCCACTCTATTTATGTCTTGTCTAAGATGGAATCTCCAAAACTGTACACAGTACTCAGGGTGAGGCCTTCAAGGGATGTATATAGGGGCAGAATTACATCTCTCCTCCTGCTGGAAATAACCCTGTGTATGCAGCCCAGCAACCAGCTAGCCCTCCTGTTGCTTTATCATACTGCCTTGCAACCTTCAGGTCATCTGATATGATCACCCCTAGGTCTTTTTCCTGCTTGGTCTTTGTCAGTATCACTACACCCATCTTGTACTCTAATCCTGGGTCCCTATGTCCTAGATGCATTATTTGCATGTTTTGCATTAAAACCTAGCTGCCTTGCCCTTGACCACTCTTCCAGTCAATTTAGATCCCTGCATATTCCAGCTAACCCCTCAGGTGTGTCCACTTTGTTACACATCTTGGTGTCATCAGCAAAGAGACAGACCAGTTCTTCTGCTATGTTGTGTATAAGTATATTGAATAGGATTGGTCCCAACACTAATCCCTGAGGAACCCCACTTGTCACCCTCCTCTCCTTTGAGCACACTCCATTTACCACTACTCTCTGTGTCCTGTCTACCAACCAGTTTCCTATCCAGGTTACCACCTTTCTATCTAACCCTAAGTTATCCAACTTGCCCACCAGTCCCCTATGTGGAACAGTGTCAAATGCCTTGCTGAAATCCAGGTAGGCCATGTCCACTGCACCGCTCTGGTCTAGCTCTTTGGTCACCCAGTCAAAGAAGTCTATTAGATTTGTTTGGTATGACCTTCCCTTTGTGAAATCATGCTGCCTTGCATCCTGCAGTCTGTTGAAAGCAAGATAGTCTACAATCCTTTCCTTCAATAGTATTTCCATCAACTTAGACCACCGATGTAAGACTAACAGGACTGTAATTGCTTGCCTCTTCCTTACTACCACTTTTGTGAAGAGGGACTACATCTACCCTTTTCCAGTCCTCTGGGACCACACCAGTCTCCAGCGATCTGTTAAAAAAGGTCTATCAGAGGTGCAGCGAGTACCTCCCTCAGTATCCTTGGATGCACCCATCTGGCCCCATAGCTTTGTCTACTTTCAGGTTTTCAAGATCTTTCTGGACTCTCCCCACTGACAATGGGTTATTGTCTATTTCTGTCACCTCTGCATTTTGTGTGCCTCTTTGTGGTCCCTCTCATTCCACTTCTACTGTGAAAACTGAACAGAAGTATCTGTTCAATATTTGTGCCTGGATGGTGGTGGATGGGGAACTGTCATCCCCAAGGGGGGTGACAAGCGGGAGTTCCGCAGGGCTCGGTGTTAGAACCAGTGTTGTTTGGGATATTCATTGCAGACATTTCAGTGGACATCAAGAGCAAAATTAGTCTGTTTGCTGATGACACCAAGATAGCATCAGTGATGAATGACTTAGGGAGTTGGCAAGGGTTGCAGGAGGATCTCTCAAAACTGAAGACCTGGTCGAACACATGGCAGCTGGGGTTCAATGCCAAAAAATGCAAGATGCTGCATTTTGGGGGGAAAACCATGAGAGGAGCTACCTACTGGGGGGTGAGCAGCTAGCTGTGACTGAGGAGGAGAAGGATCGGGGGTGCTCATTACAGGAATAATAAACAACTCAGCACAATATAAAAAGGAGGCTGCAAAGGCCAACAGGATGCTGGGCTGTATTGCTAGGGGTATATCCTCAAGGAGGAGGGAGGTGATTCTGCCATTGTATAGAGTGCTGGTTAGACTACACCTGGAGTACTGTGCCAATACTGGTGACCGTACCTGAAGAAGGACATTAGGTTACTGGAGGGGGTGCAGCGCAGAGCGTCAACGATGGTCAAGGGTCTGGGGGACTTACAGTACGAGAGTAGGCTGACGGAATTGAACATGTACTCTCTGGAGGAGAAGAGGGAGAGGGGAGATATGATTGAAACCTTCAAGAAGATGAAGGGATTAAACAAGTCTTGAACAGAGGGGCTTTTCAAACTAAGGGAGGGGAGGGGAAAGACACCCGAGGCCATGTTATGAGATTGGAAGGGGGAAGGTTCAGGATGGAGATGAGCAGACACTTTTTCATGAAGAGGGTGGAGGCCAGGTGGAACATGTTGCCAGTGGAGGTAGTAGCTAGTAGAACAGTGGGCAACTTCAAAAGGGGATGGGACAGGGCAAGAGGGAGGGTCAAAGAAGGGGAGGGAATGGAGGAAGGGGCAGGTACAGAATAAGGGCTGCTAGCTGCACCATCGAGCAGACTTGGTAGACAATAAAGGCTTTTTTCTGCTGGTAATTTTCGTATGTTTGTATGTTCGTGCCTTTTCTTGATCCTCTCTGTGCAGCCCCTTTCCCCCTTTAAATGTACAGTCCCTCCCTTTGTCTTCCTTTTTTTCACTAACATACAGTACCTAAAAAATGCCTTATCCCCTTTTACTCCCTGAGCTATTCTTTCCTCAGTTTGCACTTTTGCTCTCCATACTGCTTTGCTTTCCTCTCTCTGTTTTCCCTGATACACTTCCCAATACTCATTTTTTTGGGTATCTTTGTACCTTCTGAATGCTGCTCTTTTATCTTTAAGAACCATCATAGTCTTCTCTTTCTTTTACTTTTGCTTGCTAGCTTAACACAGAGGGTATATTGTCTTCACTATGCCCACTTTTCTGCCACTCCCCCATGTCCTCATCCCCTGTCAGTTCATTCATGAGGCATTCATGCATCTTCATTAAATTAGCCCTTCTGAAATCCAGTACGCTTTCCTTTGTACGACTGAATTCTGCAGTTGTTCTAATGTTGAACCACACTGTACGATGATCACTTGTCCCCAGATGGCTTTCCACTCTGACGTCTGCAACATTGTCCCTGTTGGTAAGTACCAGATCCGATTTGGCCCATCATGAGTGGGTTCCCTGACTAGTTGCCTAAGAAAAGCATCCTGCAGGAAGACTAAGGATGTCCCTGCTTCTAGCTGCTATTGCAGCAGGGAGGCTCCAATCTACATCTGGCATATTGAAATTCCCTACCAGTAGCACTTCCCTCTTTTCTGCCATTTTTCCGATTTCTTCTAACATTACCTTGTCCAAGTCTTTCCCTATGCCAGAGACCTGTAGATCACACCCGTCTGAATATTGGCTAATTTTTCCAACTCCAGGGTAACTCACAGCATCTCAGCCCCTCCCTGATTTCCCTGTATTTCTGTTGCTTTTATGCTGTCCTTCAAATAAAGCAACACTCCCCTTCCTTTCCTTCCTAGTCTGTCTCTTCTGAATAACATGTACTCTGGTATCACCTTGACCCAGTCATGTTTTTTTTATGCACCATGACTCAGTAATGACCATGATATCCAGGTCAGCTTCTGCCATGATGGCCTCATGAGGGGTACGTGAGATTGTGGTTGGAATAGAAAGTTAATATAGAGTAGATGTACTACCTGGTAAAGGTCAGCTGGTGCTTGGATCTGGAGATGGAACTGAAGCAGGCAAGACTGACGCTGAGTTGGCACCAGTGTGGATGTTGATGAAGTCTAAGGCAGGAATGGAGGAGAACCAGAAATTACTGGAGGCTGTATAAAAGGACCTGGACTTGTGGGTTGCTGATGGTATGGATTCAAGAGATGTAACTCTGGTATCAGTTTGTGCCATGGCTGAGCCAACTTGGAGGATCGGATTCCAAAGTTCCTGAAACTGAAATCATAGTAATGTGTCAGCAGAAAAGGACCATCCTGGTCCATCTTGTCTGCCAATTTCCCACCCGCCCCTACTTGTCTCCACTTCCTAGAGATATTTTCCTCTGCCCACCAGCCAACCCCTTGTGTCTGTCCCATGCCCTCTTGAATTCCTTGACTGTTTCTGCACACACCACCTCATTAGGTAAATCTGTGCCAGGGTTCCATAACCCTCTCAGTGAAATAACATCTCCTTACATTGCTCTAAAATCTTCCCCCTTCCAGTCTTAAATTAAGACCTCTTGTTTTAACTCATAGAAACATAAAATTTAATGGCAGATAAGGACCGCTTGGTCCACCTAGTCTGCCCATTTCCCTACCTAACGGATAAGCTGCAGATCCTAGTTAACCAACAGCCTACTTCCTCCAACCCCCACTAGAATTGCCTTATGTCTGTCCCATGTATTCTTGAATTCACCCACTGTTTTTGACTTCACAACCTCCTCAGGAAGGCTGTTGCATGCATCTACAGCCCTCTCTGTGAATAAATACTTCCTCACATTACCTCTGAGCCATCCCCCATCTTCAAATTGTGCCCCCTTGTTCTTGCACATCTCTTTTTCTGAAATATGCTACTCTCTTGGACTTTGTTGATTCCCTTGAGGTACTTAACCATTTCTATCATGTCCCCCCTCTCCTTCCTTTCCACAAGACTATACATATTAAGCTCCTTTAGTCTTTCTTCATATGTCTTCTGGTGCAGACCCTGCACCATTTTGGTTGCCCTCCTCTGGACAGCCTCCACCCTGTCTATGTCTTTGCGGAGATTGGGTGTCCAGAACTGCATACAGTACTCCAGATGTGATCGTGTGTCTGTACAGAGGGATAAAAACTTTCTGTTTTCTACTGGTGATGCCTCTCCCTGTGCATCCCAGTATCCCCCCAGCCCTCCTTACTGCCTTCTCACATTGCTTGCCCACCTTTAGGTCATCTGATATAACTACCCCTGGGTCCCTTTCCATTTTTGTTGTTGTCAGTATCTCACCCCCCATTGTGTACTCTTCCCCTGGCTTTTTGTTTCCCATGTGCATTACTTTGCACTTCATTGCATTGAATCTAAGCTGCCATACATTTGACCATTCCTCCAACCTTTCCACCCCACCTTGTGTATCAACCCTGTTGCAGATCTTTGTGTCGTTTGCAAAGAGAGATACTTTTCCTTCCAGTCCCTCTGCAATGTCAGTTATAAAGACATTAAAAAGGACCGGACCCAGTACCGAACCCTGTGGTACCCCACTAGTAACCCCCTTTCTTCACTGTGGACTCTGTTTACTATTACCCTCTGTATCCTGTTGTCCAGCCAATGTTTTACCCAGGCTACCACCCTGGGACCCACTCCCAGGCTGGCTAATTTGTTTATTAATCTTTTGTGCAGGACTGTGTCAAATGCCTTGCTAAAGTCTAGGTAGGCCATGTCCACAGCCCCTCCCTGGTCTACTACTTTGGTCACCCAGTCAAAGAAATCGATTAGATTCATCTGACATGACCTTCATGCTGTAATTCCATGCTGCCTTGGGTCCTGTGCCCCACTAGCCTTTAGGTACTCAACAGTTCTTTCCTTCAGAAGTGATTCCATCATTTTCCCTACCACTGAGGTCAAACTGACAGGTCTGTAGTTTCCTGCCTCTGTCTTGCTCCCACTTTTGTGAAGGGGAATCACATCCGCCTTCCTCCAGTCCTCAGGTACCACACCATCCTCCCATAATTTGTTAAAAAGGGTAGTCAGTGGTGTTACTAGTTCTCCCCTTAGTTCTTTTAGAATTCTGGGGGAATCCCATCAGTTACCATTGCTTTATCCACCTTCAGTTTTAGAACCCTTTCTTCTGTGAAAGGACTGATATCAACCCTTCTATCCAGAGTGCTTCTATTGACTGGATTAGGTGCCTCTCCCTCCTCTTCCTTTGTGAATACTGAACAGAAATATTCATTCAGTATCCCTGCTTTTTCACTGTCCCTTTCTGCCCAACCACCCTCCTTTTTATTCAGCCTCAGTATCCCTGCCTTAGTCTTTCTTTGCTGCCTAATGTACCTATAACAGGTTTTATTCCCCTTCTTAACCGAGTTGGCTATCTTTTCCTCAGTTTGGGTCTTTGCTTTTCTGACTGCCTTCCCTGCTTCCTTCTGCTTCAACTGGTACAGTTCTCTGTCCTGCTCCTTCTGTGTTTCCTTATACTTCCTGAATGCTATCGTTTCCTCCCTAACTGTCCCTGTCACTTCTTTTGAGAACCATAGTGTTTTTTTCTTTCATTTTGATTTATTTGCTTCACACAAAGGCTTGTTGCCTCTGTGATGGTAGTTTAGATGTTTCCCCATTGTTGCTCCACCCCACCATCTTGCCTGCTTGCTAGTGCTTTTCTGAGGCACTCTCCCACTTTGGCAAAATCAGCCCTCCTGAAGTCTAGTACCTTCACTTTTGTATGGCTTGACTCTACAGCTAAGTTTATGATGAACCACACTGTTCGGTGGTCACTTGTTCCCAGATGGCTACCCACTTCTAGATCTGAGATTGTCTCTCCATCCCCATTTGAGAGTACCAGGTCTAAGATTGCTCCCTCCTGAGTGGGTTCCAAAAGTAGCTGTCTGAGGCATGCCCCCTGTAGGGCATCGAAGATGGCCCTGCTCTTGGATGTGGCTGCAGAAAAGGTGCTCCAGTTAACATCTGGCATATTCAGGGCCCCCATCAGCAATATATCCCCTTTCTCTGCCATCCTAAGGATGCCTTCTATCATTTCCTTGTCCATTTCTTCCCCTGAGACAGGGGTCTGTATACAACCCCTGTGTGGATTGTGGTGCCATTTCCAGTCTCCAGGGTGACCCACAGTGCCTCCTCTCCTCTCCTCGCCTCTCCTCTCCTCTCCTCTCCTCTCCTCTCCTCTCTGTTTACCCTTAAGTTCCATTGTTTTGATCCCTTCCCTTACATAGAGAGCTACTCCTCCTCCTCCTCTTCTACCCTCCCTGTCCCTCCTGTAGATTCTGTACCCTGGTATGTTGACACTGCAGTCATGGTTCTCTATGTACCATGTTTCTGTGATTGCCATGATATCCAGGCATCTCATTTCCATCAAGGCCACCAGTTTAGGGAGCTTGTTACCTAGACTATGGGAATTGGTACTCATTACTCTCCATTACTTTCCATTTTTTGATGGCATTATTCCATTTTTCCCCCATCACTGTCCTTACTGCCTTTGTCTTTTTCTCCATTCACCCCTGCCCTTCTCCCTATCGACTGCTCTGTCTTGGTGTTTGCCTCACTAACTACCCTGATTTTGGAGGGGGGGCTAGGATTTCCCTTCTCCTTTTCCGTGCCTCCCCCTTGGCTAGTTTAAATGCCTGCCAATGAAGCATTTACACCTATCACCTAGGATCCTGGTTCCCCTCCTGGACAGATGCAGACCATCGTGCCAGTATAGGCCTGTATCCCTCCAGGTGGAGCCCCAGTCCCAATGAAGCCAAAACCCTGCTCTGCACCAGGTTTTCAACCATCGATTGAATCCCATGGTGTGGAGTACCCTAGCCTCACCCATACCACAGACAGGCAGCACCTCCGAGAAGGTTACCGTGCATGCTACTTGTCTAAGACCCTTCCCCAACTCCACAAACTCCTCCTGCACTGCTCTGATCCCTTTCCCAGCCAGGTCATTTGTCCCTAGGTGGACAATGACATCAAGCTCCCTCCCCCGTGTAGTTGCTCCCGTGATCCTGAGGATTTGCTCTCTGTCCCTCCCAGCCATGGCACCAGGCAGGCACCTTACCTCCCTCTCCCCCCCTCCCTCCCCAAGTTCTACCCTCCTAATAATGGAGTCCCCCACCAGGAGTTGTTTCCTTACCCTGTGGGGGTCCCATGCCACCCTTCTGTGGGTCTCCTTTGTGTCTGGAATCAGATTGCAATGCATCTGAATCTTCCAGGTCAAAGTGAATAGAGCAGGCATCCTCAACACTCAACATGCTGAGCTGGGAAGGAATAAAAAGAGGATTAGATATGAGTGGAGCTTGGAATGTTGAGCCTGTTCCGTGGAGGTGTATAGGAAGATGACCTCCTGTGTCCCAATCAATGCTCTAGAAGTGGTGCCCAGTTCCATGTACAGGTTTGGCTAGGCACATTGACATGTCACTGCATTACTGCTATGTTGCTTATCCCGGGAGCAAGATTATTGGCTAATAGCGGCTCTGAATCTTCCACCCACCAAAGCTTGTCATAGGAGGTCCAGAAGGAGAGACAGACATGGTTAAATACCTGAGTTGAAGGATGGACCAGGATGGACCAGAGCATTATGATGAAGAAGAAAAGTCAGAAAAAGAATAAGACTGAGAACACAAAATGGTAGGACTATACCTGAACAGTAACAGATTCACTGATGTAGGCTACAGGACAGACACCTGATCCACAAAAACAGAGGGCAAGAGGGCAAACTCCAGGAAGGCAGGGTTCATCCATGGAAGAAGTTAGTTGGCCAGTGGAGATAGAGGACACTGGCAGTGGAGAGTAGGAAGGAGGAGAGGGGCCACCTGGGCCCTGATCTGAAAGAATAATGAAGGAACAGAGAGGCAGCAGAAACTGAGAGCAAACTGCAGGGGAGAAGACAAGGCAGGGCAAGGGGTGGGCAGAGGAGCTTCAAAACAGGATGGAGCACACAGAGAAAAGCACCAGATGGCCACACAAGCACAGAACAAGTAGAAGAAGACAGTAGGCAGAAATGAGGGGAGCAGCGATTGAGTGGTGAGGCCATAAAGAGGAGCAGTGGCAGCAGAGCCACAGGGGAAGGGAAACAATAAATGGGGAAAACAGGAGCATCAGAGCCATGGAAAACATAAAGTGGGAGTGGGGAGCAACAAAGAAGAGGGGGGGATAAAGGAAATGGGAGCAGAGTGCAGCAAAAGAGGGAGCACCAAAGGAAAAGTGTAGCTGCAAAAAGAAGGCAGGCAGAGCGGTGGAGCCACAAAAGAGGCAAATGGAATAATCAAGGAGGGAACAAAGACAAAAACATCAAGAGGACAAATGAAAAAACAAAGCACAAGGCAGCAAAATGGCAAATGAGATGGAGCCTAGCAGCTCACAGGTAAGATCACATGTCAGAATATTAAGCAATGACTGTGTGACTGTGTGTGGTTTATGCAGGGCAGGTGGGAGGAGTTTCGCAGCCTCCCATCAAACTACAGGTTAAAGCTTTCAACTCTGTGAGACTGTAAAGGAGATACCAGGAAGAAGGAATGATCCCAAGGGGCTGCCCTTCAACGCAAGTTCTTGGCAATCTTAGGTACACACATAATCTCATGGAAGTGGGAGTTCAACCTTTGAGGGGGTGATTTCATTCTGGTGCTCTTGAGATGTTTCCAGCTGTGCAAAGAATGGTGAGAGCTCTGGTTATAGAAGCTGAACAGCTGAAACAGGTTGGAAATGTGTCTACTGTTTGTCTGGAGAATCTCAAGTCAAGATGTATATCACAGATGTTGCCTCCTGACAGAGGAACTGGGGGGTTTGCCAACCACTGCCAGATGGCAGGCTGAGGTAAATGCAGCCACAGTGGTACACAGAACACTGTTCAATGAGAGTAAGGAACTGGTTGATGTGAGTTGCTCAGAGCCAGAATGGCCATTAGCCAGGAATGCCTGAGTAAAAGTCCCATCACCAGAGCTGCTGTCTGCACCACAGCAAGGTGGGAGATCTGGTAAATGCAGAAGGCAGAATTGGAAAGGCTCTGTCTTGAGACATAACCTCATTCACTGGTGAATAACAAAGAGTAAGTGGGATCATGTGTGACCCTATGGTCAGATGTGTAAACAGTAAAACCATTCTTAAAGCAGTAGTATTTGTTAGTTACCATGTCATTTTTTTTTCAGCAGTAATACTTTTCTTGCAAAAACATCAGTATACCCATTTTTCTTTTCACCTTCTTTTATTCCTGAACTAAGATACAGGATTTCAACATTTTTAAACATTCTCACTCCTGTGCCATGCCCCCATGAAACAATGTGGTATCCTGGCACAGTACTGTGCTGTTTTCCATCAGAAACATGTGGTAACACCATCCTAATAAATCCACAGTAAGAATCTAGCATGTACATTCAACAGGTAACCTCAAAGGGAGAAATGTTATAAATTTCGAGTGGCAGCCATTTTTCAAAACGATATAAGCTATTTAAAAAAAAACAGAGAAAATTAAAAATACAGTACAAATGAATATGTGAATGCCAGTAATTCATTTCAATCAATCAATCAATCAATCAAAATCTTTATTTATTCAGGTGAACATCATTGAGCATAGCTCATTTACAAGATGGACCTGAGTGGTCATAACAAAAAAGGTTACAGAGTGTATACAAAAACATGATATTGAAATAGCACAAATACAAACATTTATGAGTGAGATAGATGTACAATTATTTACATATATACAAGGCAAAGGACAGTAAACCAAAACCTATTAAAGGTGAGAAACAGTCTGGTGGGGATAAGGCTTGGATAATGGTACATGGGTGGGCATATGTTTGAGGTTTGATGTGGAAAGGACCAGAGCAATGATAGAAGAATAGGAGGAGATTTAGAAGGGGGTGAGGGAGTGAGAGGGTGTGGGGGTGGGGATGTGGGAGGACTAGGCCTTGTGGAAGCAATTGCATGAATCTGGGATTAGGCTGGTGTACAGCTTTTTGAAGGATGTAGGGGATCAGTGTTTCCATTTTCAGGGTCTTTGGATAGAATTCCATAAGTGCCAGGAATAACTGATTGCAGCTCTTCCATACCGGGTCAGGTGATAGGAATCTTCAGCAGGATCAGTTTGTTGATCCTCAAGGTGTAGGGCCTGGATGTGATCTGGTTGAAGCAATCTGAGATGTAGGAAGGGAGTTTGTTTGTCAGAGCTTTGTAGATCCAGATAGCAGCATTTTTTTCTTCTATGTTGCAGGGATGTCCAGCTGACTGCATTGTAGAGAGAGCAATGATGGGTGCTAGAGGAAGGTCAGTAATGAATCTAATAGCTCTATGATACAGGGTGTCTAGTTTGTTTAGATGGGAGAGGAGCAATGACCATAGAGGAAGTCAGCATAATCAATGAGGACATGAATGATGCAAGGATTAATCTTTGTTTGGAATCTTTGGTCAGGTAGTGTTTGATTCTATAGAATAGACCAAGTCTTTGTCTTAGCTTTTTCAGGAGCTCTTCAACGTGGTAGTATAGTCTAGTTTATTGTCTATCCATACCCTAGGTATTTGAATTTGTCAACATATTCCAGATTTTCACCAAGGATGGTAGAGAGTTGTGGGAGGGTGAATGATGGGATAGTGGAAGAACAGTTCTTGTGGGCAAAGAACATAGCTTTGGTTTTCTTAGCATTTAGTAATAATTTCTTTTTAATAGGTTATGCTGGAGGAGGGAGAATTGAGACTGTAGGAGCTCACAGGCTTTTGATGGTGAGGATCGCTCACATAAAGTACAGTGTCATCTGCAAAAGGTGGATATTAGAAAGAGAGAGATTGGAGTCAATATTGTTGATGTAGATGGCAAAAGGATGGGACCCAGGATGGAGCCTCATGGTACACCTCTTAGGAGTGGCTTAGGGGTAGATAGATCACCATCATTCTTTACCAGTTGTAGCCTTCCAGAGAGACAGCATCTGAACCATTTCATGGAGAGTGAGTCAAGGCCTATGGAGTTTAGTGAGGTGATTAGGAGATCATGATCCACAGTGTCAAAGGCTTTGCTTAGATCCAGAAACACAGCACAGGTATTATTCTTTTTGTCTAGGGCAGTCTGCCAGTCATTTGTGACTTTTGCTAAAGCAGAGATGGTGCTATGCATAGATCTAAACCCAGATTGAGCTGGATTTAAGAGATTGTTGGTATCAAGGTAGGCAGTTAACTGAGAGTTTACCAGCTTCTCAAGCATCTTGGATAGTATTGGTAAGATGGAGATGGGCCTATAATTATTGAGGTCCATGGGATCACCTGCCTTAAGTAGTGGAAACACTTGAGCTGTTTTCCATATTGAGGGGATAGTACCAGTGACAAGTGATAGATTGAAGAGATGGGTGAGGGGGGCGGTTAAGGCATACAGTGCTACTTTTAGAAAGTAGGGATCCAGGAGTCTGCACCTGCGCTTTGGTGGTATCTAGTTGGAGTAGGAGGTCTTCACATCTTTGAACAATATTGGTTTGAATGAGAATGTGGAAGCAACCTTTTGATTCTCAGTAGATTGTAGGTTTAGAGATGATCTTAATAGGTTTGCAGGAGAGGAGTCGAAAGCCAGGCCAGCTGTAGTGAAATGGTCATTGAAGGCATTCAAGATATTTTGCTTGTCGGTGATTTCAATATTATTTAATTGAATTTTGGATGGTAAGACAGGGTAGAGGTTTGACCTAGGATGCCCTTATGGTACCCCAGAACCTGGAAGGGTTGTTATAGGAGGCATCTAGTTCAGCTGTGTAGAAGGTTGCCTTGGCTTTTCTTACTTGTTTTGTGCAGGAGTTTCTAGCTTTTCTGAATTGGAGCCAGTCATTTGGGTCCTTTGTCTTTCTTGCCCTTTTCCAGAGTTTGTCTCTGGCAAGCTAGTGGATTTAAGGTCGCAGAGAACCAGCGACAGGATTTGAGTTTGGTTCTGACACTGGTGAGGGTGCATGTGAATTGAGGGCACTTATGATTATATCATTTAAGATTTGAAGAGCTGACTCTATTGAGGCTGTGAGATAGAATTCTTGTCAACGTGTGGTGTGGCACAGATCATGGAGATATCCTGTAATATTAAAGTTCTTTTTGACCTTCTTGGAGGAATTTTGCAGGATTGGGCTTGATTGTTGATCTAAAGGCAGCTATGGGACAGTGGTCACTTATGTCACTGAGAAGTACTCCTGCATAGGGATAATGATGAGGTTTTATTTACCAATATAATATCCAGGGAGTGTGCTGTTGAGAGTATTCTTTGGGTTGATCCTTGTTGGTTCTTTGATTAATTGAGAGAAACCATAGGTGTCACAGAAGGTTACCAGGGGTGCAGATGCATTAGTCAGCCAATTTAAGTTCATGTCTCCTAAGATGATGGTGTCTTCAGGACCCAGATTAAGTATGGATCCTAAATGGGATAGGAGTTTGAGGCCTGCAGAGGGGGCTATAGCAACCAACCAGTTGAAAGGAAGATGTGTCGGGAAAGGTTATTTTAATAGACAAGCATTGAATTCCTTTGGTTGAGATGTAGAATTGAGGCAGGATGCAGAGATATTTGCTTTGACATAGATGGCTACCCCACCGCCCCTGGATAGACGGTCAGATCTGAAGAGCTGATAGTTGGGAAGGTTTATTTCACTATCTTTTGTTGCAGATTTGAGCCATGTTTCAGATATAACCAGACAGTCCGGTAGGGTGTGCAACCCAGGCCTGTATTGATGAGAACTTTTTAGAGGCTGCAGGCATTGAAGTGAAGAAAACTCAATCCATTTATGGAGGTTAGGTCAGTTGGAGAGATCGAGCTTTCAGTGGGTCCAGGGTTGATTTCCACAGTGCCAACACAGACCAGCAGAAAGAAGATTAACTTGATGAGGGCACCAAGTGATAGGAGTAGTGAGCAGTCAGGCAGTTTTTTCTTCTTTCTTGGGATCCAATATATAGTGGCTGATGATCCTGCTGCATGGTTATCGAGATTATCATAGATTGCCAGCTTAATGGACAGGCGTAGGGGGTAATTGTAGTGCCAGTATGGTAGCAGGGGGATAAAGGAGTTCCAAACTGGTTGTTTTTGCTAGAAAACTATATAGTGACTTTTTTTTGCAGACTAACAAATATTGTGTTAAGAGACCCTAAGGTTCTGACTCCTATCCAGCATCAGTATCTAGCCCGTCTTGCATTGTTGACCAGGACAGCATTTCAGGGACTGTTTTGCTGATTGTGTAACTGTAAATATCTTAGTAAACATGACAACATATAACTTACAGTACAGTGATATATTTCTGATCGAACAGCATGGGCATAATGAGGAATGAATGGCAAAAAGGTAGAAGGGACACTGTAAATAGCTGAAAACAGAATGAAAGTGTTTGCAACAGGGGATGCTTCTGGTGAGCAGTTACTACTACCACTAGACATGGAGGGTACCCCTTGGGCTAGAACCTCACCCCTATGACTGTGTCTGATGCCAAGAGAGGGTTATCATATGGTGTCAGCCCTCTACTGAAAGTATAGTAACAGCAGCCACAGTTCAGTAGGCCCCAAGGACTACCTGCTACCTAGTCCATGAATTTAGGGGACCAGAGGAAGGAGGAAAAGTGAGGGATGGTGACATAAGGATTACATTAATGGGGACTGGGTGGTGCCCTCATCCCTACAATGCCACCAGGTCATCAGGGGTGTTATGGTGGCTGCCCTTACCCTTACTGCTCAGACAAGGTTGAGGGATCTGTTTTTTTTATTTCCTAGTTGGTAAGTTCATATCCAGAGTTAGGATAGAAAGCAGCATGGTGCCTCCACCCACATAAAGGTTTATGTGAGCCTTTTGTAAGGATGGTACAACCCCATGAGATACATGACTAGGACTGGGAGAACTTGGTGAAGTTCTGACCCTTATTAAATAAGAACCAGAACACTGTGAAGTTCTGATTAGCTCTGATTTATTGACAAATATTTGAAAAAATGCAAAAAAAAAACAACAAAATGCATAAAAGTGGCCAAAGGAGGTCACATTTGACACAGAGGCCCAAAGGAAATAATGTATTATTTGTATAAAAATGAATGTAAAACTGCTAAATAAAAAAGCAATCACTCACAACTAGCCCCTTCATGGCTGTCCTATAATGGGGTGGCATATCCTGTTCGATTCGTGACATGAGTGTGCTGGGAGAGACAGACAGACATGGAGAGAGAGAGAGACAGACAGACAGACAGATACAAATACCTATAACATAGCACCACCAAGCAATGCAGGTACTGCCAGGCAGCTAAGATTTTTTTTTATTAATGGCGCTGGGTGGGTATTATTTTGATGGATGTTCCAGTCAGAAGTGAACACTCCAAAGAAATGGGTATGAATGATCAAATGAGCAGCACTAAGAGCCCACCCACCTACCCATGTGAATGATGCAGCTGCTTTGCATGCCCCGGTGTACTGTGGTATATGATACACTCCTGGTCCAAGAGGTGGCAATGTTTTCTAGTATGACTACTTCTACTGAATCTGATCAACACGCTGAATTCTTAAAGAAGAAAAATGAAGACATAGTGATCACCACTATCCAGGCAGTCACACATCGCATCGGTCAAGTGCAGTGCAGTCATAAAAAAGTTTGCCACTACCTCCTGAAGTCCTGATGGCACGCAACACAATTACATCCTTCCAAGTTCCACAATTGCTGTCAGCCACTGCCAAGTAATTTTAGTATAAAAAATAAAATATAGTGATATAATAATCTCAGCCCAGTTACTGTAAGTGAGATGTAACCAGGTTAGCATACCACACATGCACACACAAACAATAAAGAAATTATATGAATTTTTTTTCTGTGAAGTATTCACAGCCAAATATGGGTGACGTGAGAAATATACAAAGAGTATTCAGTTTCTGGGTTTCAGGCATCTGCTAAGCCATGCACTGTACAAAAATTAAAACAGTACAGTCAGGATCAGTTGCTGCGGCCAAAAAAGTGACAAGTAGTAGTAACAAGGACTGGAGTAAGGACAAAAAGTGATAAGTAGTAGTCGTGACTCTTGAGAACAAAAAGCGATAGTAATAGTAGTAGTAGTAGAAAGCAGTACCCTACCTTCCAGATCAGATAGTGGTACCAGGTATCACCAAGTAAGTTTGTGACATGAAATGCAGTTGCTTGCTGTATTTGGACTCTGATCCCACTAATATTATATCTTTTTTTTTTCAATTCTGTGCTGCTCATGTGATCATTAAGTAATAGTGGCCTGGCCTAGTCTGACCTGACCTGACTTGTTGCAATTAATTGCTACCTCATGTAGTAGACCCTATTCACAAAAGGTTTTCACCACAGACACAAATTCTTGAAAGTGTTTTGTTGATAGGGCCTGCTTAGAGCAGTCAGTGTATGTTTTATTCAGGTATCATATTTGAAATTAAAGTCAGGAATGTTGACTTTGAGAAATGTGAGGTGACCAGCATTTTCTGGTGTCAAACAGGATCGTATGTCAGTAATGATGTTACCAGCTGAACTAAACTATCGTTCTGAACAAACACTAGTTGGAGGGCAATTCACGTACTTCATTGCAATGTTTGCTAAAGCAGGCCACATATTTTGTTTGGATTTCCAGTATTGCAAAGGATCAGCATTCCAGCTGACATTGGGCTCTGCCAGGTACACTTCAACAATGGTCTGTGCTAAGGCTGTGTTACAAAAGGCAGATAAAGAAAATGTTACAATTACATCTTCTAAGTGACTCCAGGGACATGAAGCTAAACCAAGTGACTGTGGGGCAGTGCTATGCTTGGCTGGTGGTGAAGAAGATTTGGCTGCAGTGGTTGAGGAGAAAGGGGGAGAAAATTCAGCAACAGTAGAAGATGGGCCACCTGATGCTGTACTGTTTCATGAAGAGGATTCTGAATGTGGTGCTGCTGTTGTACTGTGTTCCATGACAGCATGCACCTCGTCAATTATTTCTTGTCTGTTAATCTTGAAACAAGTGTCATCATCATCACTCAATAGTTGCTTTGATTTGTATCATGGTTCCAAGATTGTTGCTTTAATGTAGTACTCAGAATGAAGCATTTTACATAGTTTGTCATCTTCTTCAACTTTTTTGATTATACGTCTTGTTAGATCTTGTATTCTGGGGGCAACCTGCATGTATCAGCAGCACCACTGGCAGCCTGTGTGATCATGGAACTGTCTTGCTTCTCTAACTTTTCCCTAATCAGATTCAATCTGAATTTTAACATTTTTATTAGGGTTATCACCTGGCTGAGAGTTATTGTGTTTACACTAACCTCCCTGGTGATTTCCTCAAATGGCTGGAGCAGGAAAATTAGAAACACATGCATGGTCCACTGTGGTGGAGTAATATGGATGTCTGCATCACCAATTTTATTTTCTAAGGTGTACTGCCTGACAGCTTTATTTTGTTCCAGCAGCCTTTGGAACATATAAAAGGTTGAATTCCATTGAGTAGAAATGTCTTGGATCAGTCTGTGCAAAGGTAAACTGTGCTCCTGATGTATTTTTTCAAACAAGTGACTGGCTTTGCTTGAGTGACTGAAATGAGTGCATATTCTTTTAGCAGTGCTAACAAGAGCCTTAATCTTTCTGTCGTCATTGAGAAAGCCGTGAACTATTAAATTTAAGCAATGAGCAAAGCATCAGATGTGAACAAAGCCCCCCTCCTCCAAGGCCTTCCTTATGTTGGACCCATTATCTGCAACTATAAAGTCAACTGACAGTCTCTGTGAAGTTAATTATTGCTGTACTGGCTTTGGGAGCTCTTCATTGAAGTAGTATGAGGTATGTTCAGATGGAAAATAAAACATTCTTAGAACAGCAAACTGTGATGCTTCACTGCCCCGAGTTCCATGTGAATTATTGAAACATGCCCAATGTGCCATGATAGACATGAAGGGTTCAGGCTGACAGCTTGTCTAGATATCTGTTGTGAGATGCATCACCCTCCTAACAGCATTGCACAAAATGCATCTTAATTTTTTACATATGACATCGTAAAAATCTGGAATCCCTGTTGTCGAGAAGTATTCCCGCGATGGTATACTATATCAAGGTTCAAGGTACTCAAGCAGCCACCTGAATCCTATATGTTCAACCGCATTATATGGTAGCAAATCAACAGCTATCATTTCTGACATTTTTTGGTTATTGTAACAGCAACAGGGTGAGTCGAGGCATATTTGGCTCTATGCTCACATGTTTCTGAGATGTTAAGCTGTCTCCTTGAAGGAGGAGGAGGAGGGCTTTTGAACACATGATCACTTTCAGTAACAATCGGAGGAGTCCTTTGAATGGCAGAAAGTGGTGGTGGAGGAGTTTCAGTAGTGCTGCAGGGGCTGCCGCTGCTTTCATTTATAGGAGTTACCCCTGAGTGTAGTGAGCTATCATTGTCACTTTCTCTTTGAGACTCACAACTGGACTTCTCAGTAATGTTATGACATCTGTCTAGGTGCCTTTTCAGTGCTGAAGTTCCCAATGCTCATTTCTTTTTACCCCGGCAGATTGGCAGTTTAAAACAATGTGCGTGTTGCTACCAACTCATTGGGAGCACTAATGGAGAAGTATGACCAAACAAAAGATGATATTTTTTTAGTTTTTTCCCAGAAAGACATGGCACCTTGCTCACCTTTTCAGGGTCCCCCCCCTGATTTTTCTTAGGCCTGCTCCTCTTGTGGTTTATTCCCACTGCCCCCTCCACAACCAAAACATTTCTGCCCATTTTTTCCTCATCTGCAATTTCCATCCCCTCCAGTAAACCTTGTGCTGCCTGATCATTCTTTTCATCTTTATTATTACCCTCATCGGGTTTAACCTCAGAAGAATGGGCTGAGGGAATGGCAGTAGCATAATATGCAATGGTTCTACACCATTGGGTGCCTCTGCGGATGGTAGTCACAATACCTTTAGATTTTTTAACTACATAACTTTTTTTTACTTGGGACTGATGATGATCAAAGACATTCACCTTTTTTTGGATTCAAGCATTTGCTTGGAAGATGAAACCTTAGCTGTGAAAAAAAAACACTTTTTGGAATTTGATTTTGTTTTCCCTTTTCAGGCTGATTGCTGTCTTCTGCAGTGCTATTGCCTAACTGAGAAATGGAATGTGCCTCATCAACACTTTGATCCATTTTTATTAGTATTCTAGCCTGTAACAAATGATTCCTCTAACTAATGTGATGTCCTTCTGATGACTCCCACCCACAGACCAGGGACAAATTTACTGTAGTGACTAGTGACTGTACACAGCACACTGACAGCACAGCAGTCCACCACCACTCCCTTCCAAGACTACTGGACTAACTCCTACAATACAGTTAGTTACTGTTAAGTGACCAACTTCAGCAACTGTTAAGTGTGCCTCAGAATTTGAATTGGAGATGCAGACACATCTGGTGCATTAGCAGCATGCAGCACAGTCCCACACTGGGGATTGGTTAATGCTTATACATAATATAATGCGATATACTATAAAACTAATGATAATAAGGAGGAATAATGGGGAATGAGTGATGATGATGATGACACTTGTGTGTACAATACTTGTACTTTACTTGTGCTGTACTGTAAACAGCCTGATACAGGTCACAAAGTCAGATTATCCCCTGAGCCACCCACAGCCAGCAGCACAGGCACATCGAATTGTATGTTTGCCTGAACAGTATTTTTTTTAATACATGAAATCATGAATGAACATTAATAAGTGATCGTGATTCATGATTGAATGGCACAAGTCAAAGGTTTATTTTGCCACCCTGCTGTCCTTGTCCTGTACACGCAGCCACACTGAAGCCAGGAAAAATTTTTTATTTGGGATTTCTGGGACTGTTACATTTATCGTGAGCCACCCTGCAGTCAGAGTCTCTCTCTCTCTCTCTCTCTCTCTCTCTCTCTCTCTCTCAATGTCACAAATCGAAGATTTATGTTGCCACCCTGCTGTTCTTGCCCTGTACACACAGCCACACAGAAGCCAGGAAAAATAATTTTATTTGTGATTTCTGCGACTGTTACTTTTATTGTGGGCCCTCCCTTCAGTCTATCACTCTCTCCTCTGGATGTCACAAGTCATAAATTTATTTTGCTACCCTGCTGCCCGTGTCCTGTGCACACAGCCACACTGAAGCCAGGAAAAAAAAAATACTTGGGATTTTTGGGACTATTACATTTATCGTGGGCCCAACTGCAGTCTCTCTCTCTCTCTCTCTCTCTCTCTCCCCCTCCTCGACATCACAAGTCAAATATTTATTTTGCCACCCTGCTGCTCTTGCCCTGTACACACTGCCACACTGAAGCCAGGAAAAAATGTATTTGGGATTTCTGGGACTGTTACATTTATTGTGGCCCCTGCAGTCTCTCTCTCTCTCTCTCGCTCTCTCTCTCTCTCTCTCTCTCTCCCTCCACTCTGGATGGCAAAAGACAAAAATTTATTTTGCCACCCTGCTGCCCTTGCCCTGTACACACAGCCACGTTGAAGCCAGGAAAAAAATTTATTTGGGATTTCTGGGACTGTTACATTTATCGTGGGCCACCCTGCAGTCTCTTTTCCCTCTGGACACCACAAGTCAAAGATTTATTTTGCTCCCTCCCCAAAGCTGCCCTTGCCCTGTACACACAGTCACACTGAAGCCAGGAAAATAAATTGTATTTGGGATTTCTGGGACTGCAACATTTATTGTCAGCCCTCCGCAGTCTCTTTCTCTTCCTTCTGGATGAGATAGTGAATGAATGTTAACAAGTGATTGTGATTCGTGATTGGATGGCACAAGTCAAAGATTTATTTTGCCACCCTGCTGCCCTTGCTCTGTACACACATCCACACTCAAGCCAGGAATAAAAAGCTGTTTTTTTTATGTAACTGTAAAATTTCTCTTGGACCCCCAGTAGTCTCGCCTTCTCTTCTCTGGAGCAGCAATGGCACAAGTCAAAGACTTTGGCAGCCTGCCCTTTGTCATATGCAGAGTCTGCTATACTGTTTGAGACCAAGAAAAGAAAAACATCTTTCATTTGGGATATTCTGTAACTGTAAAATTTCTCTTGGTCTACAAGTAGTCTCTCCCACTCTCCCCTGGATCTGGAATGGCACAAGTCAAAGATTTTGCCTGCCTGCCCTTTCTCATGTACACAACTACACTGACCGAGGCCAAGAAAAGAAAAAAACTTTCATTTGGGATTTTCTGTAACTGTAAAATTTCTCTTGGGCCTCCAGTAATCTCTTTCTCTTTCCTCTGGATCTTCTGCAATGGCAAAAGTCAAAGATTTTGCCAGTCTGCCCTTGCTCCTGTACATACAGTCACACTGCCACACTGCCTGCCTTTTGCGTCCACAACTAGCAGCCAGACAGGCCACCACTATCTCCCCAGCCCCTCTGGATTCCTCCATTCTCCAGTCCCACCAAGTCCAGACTCCTGATCCTCTGTCACCCTCCCCCAACAATCAGTTTCTCTCTCCTCCCTTGTCCCAGTAAGTCTCCTTTCTCTGACTCTCCCTAGTTTCTCTTCCCTTCTGTTATCCATGGACCAGCACCCCTGATTGGACCCCCACCTTGTGGACAGCAACACATATGTAGGTATATGTACTAACCTTAGGGCAGAGGCACTTACTGTATATGCATAAGTGTCAGGGTCTGAGTTCTACTGTATTTTTCTAATGCATATTATGTTTCACTATATTCTCATAATGTATTCTGCCACTGGGAGATGTTATCCATTATATTTTATTTTGCTACCCTGAAGTATAATCATAAGTTACACAACAGTGCCATCTTTAGTGCTTGTGCACACCTGTAACTGCAAGTGACCTTGAAAGCATCACGGACTTTATTGTTCAGTTATCTTCTGCAAGCTAAGCAACTTCTCATGTTAGTTAAGATGGTTACTCACACCACCTGCTATTGCCCAATGATACACCGTTAATGTATCTTCTTTTATAGTTACCATAGTGATTATTGGGATATAAGATCTCTTGCAGCACGTAGCTTTACTGAGACTAAAGACTGTGCCTATGTAGGTAAGGAAGCTGGATACTCTCCCAGTAATTATGCTGTCAGTTGTAAGCCTGTACCATTATTATTTACTAGTAATTAATTATATTTATTATATGGGAACCACTTGTCAGTTGTCTCTTCCTTTTGTGCAGTTCCAACAAGAACCTGAGAAAGGTAATTTTATTATTCAGTTACATTTGGTGACCCTGTGCAGATTGGAATATACAAAGTGAAGATTCTATTCAATTAATTTTGAATGTGGAGTAGTGTAGTGTGTTTTTCACCCACTTGGACCTACTCATGCTTATAGTGGTTGTTATTGTGGCAGATACGCTCTGTCCTGGTCTTGGGCATGCATACCCACATCGGACCCTTTTACACTCCCTCTGCGAGTGACAGCGAAATGCCTTGGCATCACCGTTTGCCCACGGGGGACCGGAAAGCTATTGGGTAATGATGCTAAGGATTTTATACAGTCTTCCAACTGCTTCTTTGTTTGTTTGTCTACACCTTGTGTGTTATGCCTGAACTTTGCACTGAACTGAGACTGGACATCTTGAACTACTTCACATCCCATGGTGGATGGACAGATTTCATGCTGGACGCGAAGTATGCAGACAACCCATTGCTCCTAATATCAGAGTACTACTTAGAGTCCAAACAAACAGCCAAGAAATACAACCTTAAGGGTCTCTTGGTTGCGGCTCTACATGCTGCTATTGAGAGTCTCACAGCAAAATGTGCCTCCCTTGAACTGCAAAATACTTCTCTAAAAAAAGAGATGGGCTTGCAGGCATCAGAGTTACCGAAAAAGGAACAGAAACTAGCGGAGGAGACACAGTCACTCTGCAATGACAATAACAGACTATTGCATTGTACTGCTTAAGACTCTGAGCGAGAAATTTGTATGTTAAGAGATGATTGCAAAAGGTTGAAATGTGATAAGAAACAGTTAGCATGTTTGAACGATATTTTGAGTGACATAAATGAGGGTTTGAGAGAAGAGAGTGCTGGGTTGAAAGAGAAAAATGAGCAAGTGAATCATGAGTCAGATGAAGAGCTTAGGGGAAAAAGTCACATTGGGCACCGTGTACAGAGTATTGCAGCATGAGGTTGAGAAGGGTATTAAGCAAGGCACTGCAAGAGTTTGTCCCAAGAAATGTAGAGCAAAGATGGTGAAGCTGCACCATCAACAAGAGGTTCTTGCTGGCCATGTTAAGGCTATGAATGGGTTTCAGTACACACCCATTGACATTGCATCATCCGGCAATGATGACTGTGACTTGGATGATGAGGCATGTCATGTCACACACAATTCCAGCCCCCATAGGGCTGTCATATTCTCCAGCCATCTGCAGGATTGCATCTATGTCCTCACACCCTCTATGTTGCCATGTCTCCACAAACATGGCAGAAGTAATGTATAATGCGAAGATGGTGGTTCCCATGACATAGGCAGATGCCCTGTATTCTGTGGTGCACCTCCACTTGCCACCCACTCCAGGGAGGACACAGGAGAGGTGCGCGGCTTAATTCAAGAGGACATTAGTAATATCACTGCAGCAGAGGACCAACGGAGAGCCATCTTGGATCAAATTGACAGAATGTTTGAGGACACTGTCAACCAGGATTATGCTTTCAAAGTAGTCACTGATGCAGTGGTGGAAGCTGCCCTTCGTGGTGCCATGGAACATATTGAGTTGAACGCAAATCCTCATACTTCCAAGCCCCTACAAGTTGCTCACTCTGTCCAGCAAATTCCCCAGAGTATTGTACAGATGGGCCTGACTGACAATCTCAGTTGCCATTTGGAGAAGGTGTGCTCCCTCTGCAAGAAGCTTTCTCTCTAACCCGAGTACCAGGTTCAAGTCTTGCGACAGATGATCAAACCGACCCGATGGGCCAAACTCCAAGAGACCGTACGTAACTGCGACACACTCACCTACAATGATATCGCTGAGGCCCTCATTGCCGCAAACTCCCCAGGTGTCAGATCTTGCTTGGCCTTCAAGGTTAAGCAGAATGTAAAGGAAAGTCCCGCAGCCTACCACCAATGGTTATGGCTCACTTACGTAGCTGGTAAAGCCCTTGCCAGTGAAGTTGCAGACTGAGACCAAATTGAGTACAAGGATCTGTACATCAAGAATACAACTACAGCTCTGTGGGAAAAGGTTGAGCTTAATGTTTACCCGAGTATCGACAACTTTGCAGATATTCTATCACAATGGAGCATGCCTACTCGGTATACCTCCACAATCTAGCTTCCGGTAAAACCAAAACAACTACCACCATTCAAACTCCGGCAGCATAGGTAGCTGCAGTACAGCCTGCTTCCGACGCACCTACCCACTATACTGTGGAAGGTAACAACCAGAAGAATGATATTCCTTCTGACGACAAGCAGTCGTACAGTGGGGGGGGGCGGAACTATAAAAACAACAGGAATTGAGACAAGAGCAATTGGAAAAATCCAAATGCCCAATTCAGTGGCCAGAACCGTAATGGTCCTAGCTATCTGAGCCTAAGGGATGAGAATGAGACCCTCTACAAACTACTGGAGGAGATCCGTGCTGGCAGACCAGCTAAGCCTATGCATATCATAGTAGCCCTCACTCCGGCCGCTGGACAACCATGTGGCAAGGGAAATCCTTTCCTGCCTTTGGCTACTGAACAACTGAGCAGCCGAGGAAAGAATCCTTTCATAGCATCAGCTACTGGCCAGGCCGATGTGACGACTAAGGAAGAGTCAACTGAGCAGGCCGCTGTAGTGCCTGTGACATCATGGGCACATCTGTATCCTGTGCAAGACATACAGGAGGCCCAGAGAGATCCTGCAGGCCTCAGATTTCAGGAACAGGATGATGACGATGATTCTGAAAATGCAGATTGACAATTACAGGCCCCAGTCCAGATTGTGAGTGACTTGCTTGTTGACACAAATGGACGGCCTTGTGTAAAGGCCATGGTTGGAGGCTGGCACATTATCATGCTTCTGGATACCGGAGCAGCCATGTCAGTCCTCCATGATGAGGACTCAGTCTCATCTGACTGGTCTACTGGCTAGAAGACCAGTGCCAAGGGTGTAGATGGTATCCAGCTACACACCTACTGATCTGTCCCTCTGCCTGTGGAAGGCCACCTCAGGACTAATTTTGTCTTTGACCTCATGGTATTACATCATCACCCCAGTATATTGGGAATTGACTTTCTTGCACTACACGGCTGTGTAGTGGACCTAGCCAACAGGTTACTCCTTCAGATCAAAGGACAGTGTCATGCTGTTACCATTCCAGACTCATGTGGTGGCAGCCATCTCCCATAACAACAAGGAGTATGACATCATGGCCTTGTTCAAAAGTCATGACCTGTCTTCTGAACTTGCACCTCTGCTACAAAAACACCTTGATGTGTTTGCTACCAACAAGCATGATTGTGGTAGGATGCACACCACTATTGAAATCACATGACCTAACACCATGAGGCAGAAGCAGTATCCATTTCCTTCTGAAGCCTTACCTTCACTGAGGGAGACCGTCCAATCACTGCTACAGCAAGAAGTGATTAGGACCTGTGTCTCTACTGTCGATTCACCTGTTTGGCCTGTGAAAAAGCCAAATGGAGCTTGAAGACTCACAACTGATTACAGGAAACTTAAGTTATCCCCAGTTGCTCCTCAACAGTAGAATCAGCACCTGATGTGCTCAAGCTGTTGACACCTGACAAAAAGTGGTTCACAGCTCCTGACATCTCTAATGGGTTTTGGTCACTCCCATTAGCACAGGAAAGCCAATACAAATTTGCTTTCACCTTTGATGGATGCCAGTACACCTGGACCTGTCTTCCCCAGGGCTTTCACAACAGCCCTTCCCTCTTCCATCTCCACATGATGGATGCCCTGCAGAGGTTCTCCACACCCCAGTGTCTCCTGCAGTATGTGGATGACTTGCTGCTAGCAACCACCACAAAAGAAAATCATTTGGCCCTTCTAGATGAACTTCTGTCTCTCCTCAGGAGAGCAGGCCTCAAGTGCAACTCCTCTAAAGCACAATTGTGTGAAAAAGAGGTCATCTTTCTTGGCCCATGTATCACAGACCAAGGTAGAAGCCCAGCTGCTAAGAAGATCCAGGGCTGATCTGTCACTTCCTACTAGCGTGGCAACACTCAGACGCTTTTCAGGAATGGTAAACTACTCCAGGGATTTTATCCCTGACTTTGCCTTGAAGGCTGCGCCCTTGTATTAACTTCTAAAACAGGACTTCCCATGGACATGGGGCCCCGCTCACACTGATGCTGTCACACAGCTTAAGCAGGCCTTAGCCTCAGCCCCAGCCCCAGCACTGATCAACCCCAACCCAAACCTTCCATTCCATTTGGAAACTGCCACCTCTGATGTGGCCATGTCTGCAGTGCTGGCACAGAAGTACAATGGGTACTTCAGGCCCATTGCATATGCATCTCAGATGCTGTCCCCAGTAGAGCGAAAATACAGTCTCTGTGAAAGGACACTCTTGGCAACCTACTGGGCTGTCAAACACTTTATGTACATTATTGGGTAGGCTCCTATTGTCTTGCATACCTGCCACACCCCAACTATCTTTTTGCTTTCAGACAAAGTAAAACATGGTTCAGTCTCCAATATCAGACTCACCCACTGGTCTTTGCTTTTGCAGGACAGGGACATCAAAGTACTGCCTGCTAAAATGCCCTCAATCTTGGCCCATGGCCTACTGTACACAGGTAAGCTCCATGACTGTGCACTCCAACCTCCTGACTTACCTGAGCAGGGACAATTCTTACTGGCTACACAAGATGTTTTAAAAGATACCACCATGTATTGTATCTTTTCAGATGGCTCCAGCTCCTATGTAGACAGAAAGCAGGTAGCAGGATTTGGTGTGCTCATACAAGATAAAGATGGCAACTTCAGGCGCATTTCCAGAAAATGCATTGTTATCTCCTCACAGTATGTCGAACTGGCAGCTTTGGCCTGTGCTTTGGAGGTGACAAGGATGCCATCATTTTTGCAGACTACAACTGGGTCTGCTCATCCCTTACTGAGTTTTTACCATTCTGGAAGAAAAATAACTTTACATCCTCTGATGACACACCTGTCAAATACAGGGATCTGTTTGTGTACACACTCTGCTTTTGCCACCAGGCACTTTTCACAAATAGATTTAGCTGAAACTAAGCAAAATTCAAGTGTCTAATAGAAGGATTTCAACTGTATTAGCTAGATTGTAATTTCTACCACTGTTTTTAAAGTGCTTACAGCTCTTCTGTTGTTTCCTTGCTCCTGCACCCCAACCCCCCCATCCAAGCACTCTGCCTTGGCACCTAAAAGTCTTACTCTCCTTTGTTTGCTAAATTGCTCACCCTAAACCTGACCTGCCTCTACGCTATTTAACCCCTGCTATTTTTCTTCTCTCCAGCTGCCTGCCCATGAACAGGGCTAGTTCAGCTCTCCCATGGTCAGTCAGCACCCACCCAGCCACCAACCGAGACCAGGATGCCTGCCTGTAGCTCCTTGGAAGGTACAGTGACAGTGCAGCCAATCGGAACATGGGCACTTCCAACAAACCCGCTTGGATTGGCCAGGACTTTTTTCCCCCTGCTTTTGCCACCTGGCACTTTTCACAAATAGATTTAGCTGAAACTAAGCAAAATTCAAGTGCCACCCACTTCTCCCATGTCCCCCTCCCAAATCCTGCCAAACCTCGTTGAGCTCCCCAACCCCCTCCAACCCGGCATCCGTCTTCCGTTTCACCCAAACATGGACACACTCTGCCACACGTCCCAGACCATTTCTTTTTAACCCATCACTCCCATGGTTCATTTTTCAACTTATTCCCCTATGCCCAGCTCATAGACGCCATCAGTCTACAAGACGACTGCCCATGATCAGTCATATACAGCCCCTAATTCGCTCACTACCTAACTCTCACTCTCCTGCTCCTTGCCATAGGTAACATCCACCCTAACCCTGGCCCCAATACTACCCCCCATGCCCCTCTCCAACATCGACCTCTTCTTCACCACACTCTGGGGACCTTCTCCCATGTGGCCTGTGCCTCCTGCACCTAAATATAAGAAGCCTTGTCCACAAGCTAGACTCCCTTCAGGTTCTTGCCACCCACTACGCTCCAAATATTCTCACCCTGTCCGAAACCTGGCTCAGCAAAAACATCAACAACTCCTCTGTCGCTATCCCAGGATACACTATGGCCCACCAGGATAGAGCCTCTAAAGGTGGCGGAATAGCCATCTACGCAAACTCAGACTTGCACTATTTGGTGGTCCTGACCAAGTCCGAACAAAAAGTCCTTGAAGTAACACTAATTCAGCATGTCCTTCCCTTCTCGCTACCAATCTACATTGCTGGGATATACTGCTGACCTGGTACACCAGCTTCTGCTGTCACCGACCTCCTCAAGCAAATCTCCTGCCTAACCATGACAGGGGAACTCTACATTATGGGCGATCTTAACCACAACTGGTTATCTCCTGCCCTTAGCAAAACCAGGACTGAAATTTCCACCCTAAACCTCTCACAAATCATTACTGAGCCCACCCGGCTTAACCTAAAATCTGGTAACCACTCGCTCATTGACCGGGTCCTTACCACACACCCCCACTGGGTCAAACAAGCCGGTATTCTTCCTGACTCCCTCAGCGACCACCACGTAACCTTCTTAGTGGCGTAAAATCCACTGCCCAATATCCCCCATTAAATTTGTAGTCCAACGCACCTATAAATCCCTCAATCTAGCCCCTGTATTAAATGACCTTGTGCTAGCAAACTGGGCCCCTACCCCTCCTACGATCTTCATTGATGATGCCTTCCTACACTTTAAAATCACATTCCTCAGTGTCTGTAACACACACGGCCCACTGTGTCGCACAAGAGTACGAGGAAACCACCTGCCTTGGATCACCCAAGAACTGACTGCATGTCAAATCGCATGGGACAAAGCCTGGAAAACGCATAAATCCTCACGCCTCCCACAACACCTCTCCACATACCGCATGCTCCATAACAAGTGCACCAGATCCACTCATCTTGGAAAAGCAGAGTACTTCAGCAGGTCCCTCCAGTCAAACCTAAATAAACCCTCAAAATTCTGGAAGGTCATTCACTCCCTTTTCACCCCACTGACTGCCAATCCTACTCCAATGCTAAATGTTAATAACGCTCTCCTAGCAGAGCCCACAGCAGTCAACACTGACTTCAATGTGTACTTCTCCACTTGTGCTGCCACCCTCCTCTCTTCCCTGCCCAACACTACACCTCTCGTACCGCCTACAGACATTAAGACCCAGACTAGGCCTCACTCCTTTTCCTTCAAAGACATCTCTGCAACTGAGGCACTAGATGCATTACTTTCTCTCAACCCTTCAAAAAGCAAATCCCCAGATGGATTAGACCCCAAACTTCTATATCTCTCCTTCCCTGCTATAGCAACTCCGCTTGCCAAATTACTAAACCAATCCTTTTCTGCCGCTGCCATCCCCCAAGCATGGAAACATGCCATTGTCATCCCTGTGCCAAAAGGAGGTGCCCCTACCTCCCCCCTAACTACCATCCTATCTCCCTCCTCCCAGCCCTAGCAAAACTACAAGAGCGCCTTGTGCTCACCCAACTTACCTCCTTCCTCACTGACTCCAAATTCTTCACGCCATTCCAGTTAGGCTTCGGGAATGGACACTCCACCACCTCCTCCCTGATAAGGCTTACAGACACTATCCTGTCAGGCATGGACAGTGGACTGATCACCTCAGCCATTTTTGTCAACCTTGCAAAAGCCTTCGACACCATCTCCCACCCCATATTGCTCTTGAGTCTCACTGAATCCAGCCTCTCTGTCGCTGCCACAAACTGGTTCAGATCATACCTCTCAGATAGTACTCATTCTGAGTCTCAAATGCAATCTCCACCCCCCTTCCCTTAACTACCGGTGTCCCACAAGGGTTGGTTCTTGGTCCCATTCTGTTCTCTATATTCCTAAATGACCTGTCACTCATCTGCTCTACTTCCTCAATCCACATGTATGCAGATGATACTGTACTCTACTACTCAGGCTCCACTCCTGATATGGTACAATCAAACCTCCAAGCTGACTTCAACAAGGTGCAGCAGTGGTTTAGCTCGCACCAGCTCTCCCTAAATGCAGAAAAAAACTGTCACTATGACCTTTGTCACATGACAATGCCTGTCCAGACTCCTTTCCCTTCCCTACTTCACCACCCTGGATGGCCAAAAACTGGAAGATGTCTCCTTGTTCTGTTACTTGGGGGTCTGGCTCGACAGCCATCTCTCCTTCTCTTACCACATCGATGCTATCTCAAAAAAACTATGCCCCATGCTCAGTGCACTATATAGGAACAGCAGCAGCCTCCCTCCCAGAGTCCAATGTGAACTGGTCCTGAAGATGATACTCCCCTCCATCGACTACTGTGACATTGTATACAGTGCAGCCCCTAAGTCCACCCTATCTAAACTGGACACACTTTATAATGCCTTCTGCCACTTTGCTCTCGATGCCTCTCCCCTCACCCACCACTGCGACCTCTACCGAGCCTTGACATTACCGTCTGTTGAAAACTGCCACATTTCTCACTGTGCTAAGTTTGTCTCCAACCTATGGCTCAGATCCATCCTCTCCTACCTTGACACCATGCTCACAGATGCCCCACCCTGCTCCCATCATCTCAGATCCAGTGACTCCCGCCAACTTTCAGTTCCTAGGTGAAAGACCTCTGCCAGTCAAGCTGCCTTCTCACACCGGCTACCCAAGCTCTGGAAGGCCCTCTCACTGCAAATTTGGCCCTCCTTCTCTTCCTACTCTATGTCTTCTGCCCTAGCAAACTTCCGTACTACAAATTGCTCCTGTCCCTGAACCTGCCATGCCCCTCGATCCCCTCCCCAATGCCCGACCAGCAGCCTTAGCCTTGTTACAGAAGCTGGCATATAATCCACAACCTTGCACTTACATCCTGGGCCTATGTATAACTGTGATTTATGTCCTCTGTTGTTTACAACTGTTACTAGTGTGCTAATTTACCTTGTCTGTTGCTTCTTGTCACAGAATTGTTATTTGATACTATAATATCCTAAGCAATCAAAGTGTGCTGCTTGTATATTCATGCAATCGTGTATCCTTATGCTGCTTTTTATTTGCTTCTGTTAACTGTTCACTTGATAACCTGAGTGTTATCATATCCATGTGTACCCCCCCCCCAGGTTGCACCGGGAGATGAGCATCCTGTTGCTCAGTGTGCCTTTCCTGGTGAAACAATTGCAATAAATAAATAAATAAAGATGGTGATTTCAGGCGCATTTTCAGAAAATGCATTGTTATCTCCTCACAGTATGTCGTACTGGCAGCTGTGACCTGTGCTTTGGAGGTCATGCCCCATGATGACAAGGATGACATCATTTTTGTAGACTCCAACTGGGTCTGCTCATCCCGTACTGAGTTTTTACCATTCTGGGAGAAAAATAACTTTACATTCTCTGATGACATGCCTGTCAAATACAGGGATCTGTTTGTGTACATACACACCCTGACACAACAGTTTACTCATAAACTGTAAATCCACAAGGTAAAGGCTCACTGCAAATCTGACCCTTACCATGAATTCAATGATTGAGTGGACTCGCTTGCCAAAGCAGGTGCTCGAGGAGGGGGAGACATGGACAATGACTCACCCAATAGCTGTGGCAGCTATTTTCTTAGCCGCCAACACTAGGCAGAAACCAGTACCAGAACCTCCACTGAACCTTTCAGCAACACAGAAATCTGGCCCAGAACTAAAAGATGTGTTAAAATTCCTGGATGAAGGAATTAAAGAACCATTACCTGTTGGTAGTCCACATAAGAGACGTTCTGACAACATACACTTGTCTAGTGATCAGAAGCTCATCTGGTATCGAAAGGAAGATACAGGTGACAAACTGTGGATTGCACCACAATCTCTGTGAACCAAATTCATCTACATGGTTCATGATACCCTCACTCGTGGACACCAAGGGTTGGGAAATACCCTCCAGAGACTTAAAACCATTATCTGGCGGCCTGGCATGGCCAAAGATGTAGAGCACTATGTGGTCAACTGCATAGTGTGTGCCCAGAACAATCCAATTTCAGTGAAAAGAAATGCAGAGTTGTTGCCACAATGGCAAACTGGACCATGGAATTTGATACAAATCGATTTTATTGGACCCCTTACCAACTCCAGTAAGAACAACAAGTATGCACTTGTTACAAATGTGTTCTCTAAGTGGGTAGAAGCATTTCCTACTAAAAGTAACATGGCAAAGACAAGTGTCAAGATCCTGGTGGATCAATTGTTCTCCAGGTGGGGCCTACCCTTAAAGGTAGACTCAGACCAGGGAATCAGTTTTACAGCTGAGCTGATGAAGCAGACACTCCAACAACTTGGAGCAGATCAGAAATTCCACATCTCTTACCATCCTCAATCCTCAGGCCAGGTAGAAAGAGCCAACAGAAGAGGTGTTATCCAGATTCATCAATGACAATCCCAAGGATTGGGATTCCCTCTTGCCACTCCTACTGATGGCAATCAGGGCACTCCTGCAGCAACTACTCAGTGTACACCTTATGAGATTATGACTGGTAGAACCATGAGATTACCTGAGCACCTGCTGATTGATCTCCACACCCCTACTGCACATAGAGTATCTGTGGACACATACATTGAAAAGCTTCATGATGACATCATGAACACACACGTTTGCTGCCAATCAAATGGGTAAAGCTCAACAACAAGCTAAAGCTCATTTTGATAAGCATGTCAAAGAAGTCGACTGGCAAGTTGGAGACCAAGTTATGCTTCTCCAATACAGACAACCAAATCATTCATTGGCCAGTAAATGGGAAGGCCCATACCCCATTGTCAACAAACTCAGCTCTGCTGTCTATCAGGTCCAAGTTCAACAGCAAAAGAAGACCACAGACAAGTGGTTCCATGCTGATCAGCTCAAGTTGTACAAAGGTGACTTAACTTACTTTTCCTAACCCACTTAGGGTGGAATAGTACTCCGTACTTGACAATCCTTTTCTGTTTTCTTACAGGAACACTGGCAAGATGGCTATCTTGCATCTCCTCATCTTGGTGGGACTACTGCTACTACTTCCCCTGACTGAATCCTAGAATAACCCCCTATCGACTCACAGACAACATGTACAACATTTGCTTGGCAAACTTGAACATTCAGCCCCAATGGGAATTCATATTAATGTGCCCAATAAAATGATTATTGTTAAGGAAGGCTCAGATGCCTATCTTGATGCCATGGTAATAGCTCCAGACAAATCCACACTTTCCATTCAGTGGGAAACTGACATTATGGCATTACGCCCTTTACAGGATGTGGGCCCTGAAGACCTGGTGGTGGTGATTGACCTCTCGGAGTTCTTTGATGCCAGCTTAGGCCCAGAACCGTTGGTCCTAGCCTATAATAAGGCCATTTCCTCAGCGCTTGACCTGATTGCTCCAGTCCGTGTTTATCCCCTTCCACTTCACCCTCAGGCCCTATGGTTTGATGGGTCATTGAGGGAGCTGCGGAGGTTGGGATGAAGGTTAGAACATCGTTGGTGGAAATCCACCCTGGAGGTCAACCATCTTAGTTTGTTTGAGCAGTATCAGCTCTACCAATCAGCGATCTCCGTAAGAAGGCAGAGTTCCTGTCCAGGGAGATCGCTGTCTCTCAGAATCGACCAGCTCAACTCTTCCGAACTGTGGACAGGTTGTGCAACCCAGTCTGTCTGCAGCTCTGTTGAGCTTTTTCACAAATTGAGTGCGATGCAATTGCTTGATTCTTTGTGAATAAGGTGACCAACATCAGGTTGGACATCCACCTGGCTCGCTCTATGGGGGATGCTGTTGGTCAGTGCTCTGTCATTATACCTCTTGCTTCCTGGAGTAACTTTGACCTGCCGGAGTTCACAGATATTATGAGGATTGTCCAGGGGGTGCACCCTATGTGCTGTAGTTTAGATCCGGGCCCTACCTCCCTGATTTTGGGTTGTGGTGATACCATTGGCCCTGTCCTGGCTCAGATTATCTGGTGCTCCTTGGAATTGGGTGAGTTTCCAAGCTCCCTGAAGGAGGCGGTGGTGACACCCCTTCTGAAGAAAGTTTTGTTAGACCCGGATACTCTAGCCAACTACAGACCAATCTCAAACCTTCCTTTTGTAGGAAAGGTAATTGAGAAAGTAGCAGCAACTCAACTGGAGAGACTTTTGACCATCCATAGTATATACGAACCTCTCCAGTCTGGTTTTTGTAAGAGACATAGTACTGAGACTGCTCTGGTTCAGGTGCTCAATGATCTCCTGATGGTGAGAGACCAGAGAAACCTCTCCATTCTGGTACTCCTTGATCTCTCCTCAGCTTCTGACACTGTAGACCATGGGGTACTGCTCGAGCGCCTGAGGTCCATCTGTAGCCTGACTAGTACAGTGCTCAGATGGTTTACATCTTTCCTAACTGGTAGAACTCAGAGAGTTGTCTCAGGGATCTTTTCTTCTGAGTCTTTCTCTCTGCCTTGTGGGGTCCCTCAGGGCTCGGTGCTGTCCCCCATGTCGTTTGCAGTGTGTATGCTATCCCTTGGAGACATTGTAAGACAGTATGGGCTGAGGTTTCACTGTTATGTTGATGATACCCAGTTCTATCTGTCTTTTGCCCCTGACCAGGTTAGTGCTCTCTCAGTATTTAATAGCTGCCTCGCTGAAATCCAAGACTGGATGAATTTGAGCGGGTTAAAGTTGAACGCGGGTAAGACCGAGGTTATGGTTGTGGACCCGGGGCACCGGATAGAGGGGTCGAGGACTGATTTGCCCTCCGGTGTATTCCTGGGGGGCGCTCAGATCCTTAGCTCAGAACGGGTGTGCGACCTGGGAGTGGTACTTGATGACAGGCTGACCCTTCGTCATCAGGTGTCGGCGGTCATGAAGCTAGCCTTTTATCACCTCAGGAACACTGCCAGGATCAAACACCTCATTCCGTCCAGTGATCTCCCTGTACTGGTCCACGTCTTTGTGATCTCGTGCCTTGACTACTGCAACTCCCTTTACTTAGGGCTTCCTGGGGTTGATATCCGCCGCTTGCAGCTAGTGCAGAACGCTGCTGCATGATTACTGACTGTGGTATCTAGGAGATCGCATATTACCCCAGTGCTGCACGATCTGCACTGGCTGCCGATTCAGTGGCAGATCACCTTTAAGGTAGGTTTATTAACCTACAAAGCCCTACATGGACTTGGTCCTGACTACTTGAAAGAGCTTCTGATTCCTTACATCCCGGTGCGACAGCTTCGCTCGGCTGTCGAGGGGTTGCTGGAGATTATGAGGGTTACTTTGAAATCTTCTGGGGCCTGTGCTTTTATGTTTGCAGCCCCAACCCTCTGGAATTCTCTGTCCTGTCAGCTTCAGGAGTGCAGGATTGTGGGGAGCTTTAAGCAGACACTAAAAATGTTTCTGTGGAATAAGGCTTTTCCTGATTTGTTATGACTTTGATATTGTTGTTTTAATTAACTGTGTTTTAAATTTTGTAAAGCACCTTGTAATTGAAAGGTGCTTAATAAATAAAAGTTATTATTATTATTAATATTGATATTAATATTAATGGCTACACACTCCCTGTAGCTCGACTATCCAAAGGTACATTCCACGAATGGCCCAAACCTGACATATCTAAAAATGGCACTCTCTCTATTCGACAGATGTCCCCCAGGCATACTGGTCATTATGACCTTACTGCTCTCATTGATGCTGCTTGGTGTGACCACCTCACCTCTGAGGAATCACTTGCTTTCTGTCTTCATAACTATGTAGCTACTAAAGCTCTTTTCCTTTCTGAAGTCCCACCGACCGAAGAAGAAATGACTGACTACCCTCCCCAGGAGGAAGATCCCCCACTTCCTTTCCAGGAGCCCTAATTAATAATGTACAATTTATGCATGTCCTAGTTATTTTCAATCGTACACATCGGAATACGGCTGATATTGGTCTCTGTCATTCAACCAATACTTCTAAATTTTTCAGTATGATGCTTACAGATATCGTTGCTGCATATCAAACACACACTAATGATCCAGTTAGTGGCCCCCATACCTCTGATCATATAGGGGTCTTCAGACCCACACCTAATGCTAAAGCTAGACCATGCACTAGGCGTGACACTGCAGATGTTACCAGTGCAGCAGGCACCATTTCTGGCCTTTCTGGCTCAGGTATATCTGTCTGAAATAGAGCAGATATAGCCACTGTTAAAGCCCCAAATCCTAATTTTCAGCAAGCTGTTAAGAATGATATCCTACCCCCACTGTTACATGGTGTAGATGGTTTAAGTAAGGAAGAATGGTTTACAGTCTATAATATGCAGGAAATTGCCAAAGGGTTTAATGATACTAAGAATAAGATTAATGAACTGATTTTTCAAAATAATGAGTCGGACAAGCAATATATTGCCCGTGAATTTTTATGCTCTGCTTATGGTTCTTATGTAATTGCCACTGTTAACAATCTCTTCAGGGACTTGAAAACAGGCCACATTCCAGATCTTATTCATGATAGAAGGATGGGTAAATGATATTGTCCACATTGCAAATTAAATGGTTGCATTACTATTTGTTTAGCAAACACTGTTAACATTTCTATGTCTATAGCCAAAACCTTGGGTATGTCTCCAGATATCCAAACCAAGCCCCTTGCTGCTTTACTAAGACTTGTTCTATTTATGAGAACATGTTCATCACATTCAACGTGTCACTACCCCGCTTTGATCCTGAAACCTCTGTCTTTGACAAGTTGGCTGTAATTAACTCCATCGGACACCTTGATGATGACATCTATCGTGAAAGAACTGATCTACCCTCATTACTTGTCTACCATGCTGTGCTCCAAGCCTGGGTGGCACCCCGCACAAACTGTTGTGCCAAGAAAGAATATTACTCCTGTGCCGCCATGATGTCTTCGACACTGTGAAACCAGTGTGTGGCTACTCTCCTGAACATCTCAACTGGTCCTTTACCTTGGGTGAAGAATTGCTGTCCAATCTTACTGATGTTGACGAGGATGACAAATCCGAATCTCCATGAGCTGCATCTTCTGCACCTAATGCCAAAACAGCTAAATCTCGAAGCTACCTGGAAGAGGTACATTGCTTCACTTCATGGCTCACCAGTCAGTCTTTCTCTTGCCCCATACGTCTACAGCGATGGAGGGTACCAACTGTAAGAGTGATTTACAATTCCGATGAGCAGTATTGTGTAGTGACTAATAAAACCTTTGCTTATGGTCACAAATCTTGTGTAATTTCAGCACCTAACTTCTGTTTTACTCCGCAGCAGAAAACAGTCATTGGTCACACTGTCCTTACTCCTGTTCCTCTCCCTGAACCAGATGTTATCGATACCAATCTGCAATGCTTGCTTGCCTTGTCTCAGTATTTGCCCGTGTTTAACGTGCACATTGACCCTTTGACTCTTTCCTTGAAATCTCTTTTAGCTAGAAAGGATTCACATTTGATTTATGTTAGCAATAATATTTCCAAGGCTGGTGATGCTCTTAATGATCTTATTCATGATGGTGATTTAAGTACTGCTCTATCCAACACTTGGTTAGAACTGACTTTTAAAGCTTTTGTTGTTATTCAAGCATTACTGATTGTTTTTCTGATACAAACCCTTTGCTGTCTGTGACATACTCTAAGACAACACTGAAAACTACTCGAATTCCTTTACAAGGCTCATACGTCGAGCTTGTAAACAACCTTTTAGCTCCATCACACTACCTACTTGGAATTGTTGCCCCTTCTGAGGTAACAAGGGGGTGAATGTTATCCATGGACACAGCACCTCTGATTGGACCCCCACCTTGTGGACAGCAACACATATGTAGGTATATGTACTAACCTTAGGGCAGAGGCACTTATCGTATAAGCATAAGTGTCAGAATCTGAGTTCTACTGTATTTTTCTAATGCATATTCTGCATCACTATATTCTTATAATGTATTCTGCCACTGGGAGATGTAATCCATTATATACTATTGTATAATTGTAAGTTAGGCAACAGTGCCATCTTTAGTGCTTGTGCACAACTGTAACTGCAAGTGACCTTGAAAGCATCACAGACCTTATTGTTCAGTTACCTTCTGCAAGTTAAGCAACTTCTCATGTTAGTTAGGATGGTTACTCACACCACCTGCTACTGCCCAATGATACACTTTTTATGTATCTTCTTTTACAGTTACCATAATGATTATCTGGGTATAAGACCCCTTGCAGCATGTAGCTTTACTGAGACTAGAGTTTGCACCTATGTAGATAAGGAAGCTGGATGCTCTCCCAGTAATTATACTGTCAGTTGTAAGCCTGTACCATTATTATTTACCAGTAATAAATTGTATTTATTATATGGAAACCACTTGTCTGTTGTCTCTCTCTCTTTTGTGCAGTTCCGACAAGAACCGGAGAAAGGTAATTTTATTACCCAGTTACACTCCCTTCATATATATTTTTTATATTTGTGAGTTTTTTTGTGGTTTTGTTTGGCGACTTTTTCTTGCAACATCTCTGCTGAGGTGCTCCTGCTCCTCCAACTGTCCTCCTCTCTTGTCTGGGCCATGTTGCGCACTCAGCACAGTTATATACTGTCAGTGTGTCACGTGACTGTCTGTTGCCTGATTTGATGCCACCTACCGCCTGTATGTGGAGCGAGCATGCTGACAGCATCCCCATGGCAGCAGTAAACAAAATGGCAGAAATGGCAATTCCACAGTTCTGGAACCGGATGTCTGCAGCAAAGTCTGTACTTATCTGGGTCCGTGGACTGTGGGTTCGATCTGGAGGTCAAGATCTCCTGTGGAACAGTCCGCCCAGCCCTATACATGATCCAGCCACCTCACCACCAGATCACCCCTCCATGGACCAATGCAGTGCAGTGAAAGTCCCGAGCATGTGCTTAATACTCTAAACAAATGGTACTCAGAGAAGGACTTTCAAACAAAACAGCAGGGGGTTTTATTTAGACCTAGCTCTAGGCCACAAATGGGGAAACAAGGGGGTGGGTAGCAACAATAGTGTAGTGTAGTGCAGTATACTATCCCTAGAATGTTCTTCAGTACCCTGCTAGGCCCAGTTTACTTTGGTGCCAGCCATGCTTCTGTGGCCTTCAAGAGGGAGCTAAAACAATATTTTCCCAAGGCTGTGCTTCAGCGCCCTTTCTAAGCACTACCCTCAAACTGTGCCCACCCACACAACACACCACAATGTACAGCACAGTTGCTTTGCTTCAGCCTGCCTGTACTGGGTATGCTACACTCCTTCCCATTGGTGACAGTGCAATAACCGTAGTTACACCTAAGGAGCCCCTCTGTGCATCACTGGTACCCAGCCATGGAAGCCGTGTAAGCCTGATGACATTGCATGTGGTCAGCAGCAGTCGTGCACTTAAAGATTAGTAATGCTTTATGAACTCAAACCTGGCCCAAACCCAAATGCTCTTAAACCTTTAACTGAAGTATTTGTAACTGCAGGCCAAATGGCCTAGTCAATGAAATGCTTTCCAACTATTTTACAGATGTCAGGTTGCATGGGCAAGCTTTGAGTTTACTCTTGGTTTCTTGAAACAGGAGATCTCTGTCACAGTGTAGGGGCTGATGGTGCATTTTGCAGTGATCCCTCTCTGGCTGATGTCTCTCTCCGCTTCTCTCTTATTCTCATCAGTGATGGTGTTTGGTGCTGCAGGGCTTCAATTCTGACTGTCCCTTGGATGCAAGACAGGCCTTTTGAGGCCCCAGCAACTTGTAGCCAAATCCTCTCTTCAAAGGGCAGCTTCTGCTGTGAAAATCTAGATGGGTCCACCCCCACCTTTCATGTTTAGGCATCCAGTCCCATATGGGGGGCAATAACATAGAAATACAGAATTTGATAGTAGATAAGGACTGTTTAGCCCATCCAGTCTACCCATTTCTCCCTACCTACACTATTACCCCAGACTGTGTCTAGTGATATACAGATTTTTCTCCCTCCCCTTCCATTCCAGTATGATTCCCTTGTGCTTATCCCATGCATTCTTGAATGCCACCACTGTTTTTGCCCCCACCAGCTCCACTGGAAGGCTGTTCCAGGAATCCACCCCTCTTTCTGCAAAGAGGTACTTATTCAGATCTCTCCTGAATCAACCCACTCCAATTTTATAGCATGTTCCCTTGTTCTTGAGCACCTTTTCTTCTGAAAAATACTTCCATCCTGTAGCTTATTTACCCCTTGAGATATTTAAAGGTTTCTATGATATCCTCCCCCCTCCTTTGTCCCAGGGTGTACATATTGAGGTCACACCAACAAACATACTAACATGTGAAGAAGCCAGCAGAATGAGGCCATTTGGTCTATCTAGTCTGCTCATATTGCAGGGTCCTCAGTTTATGCTACTGACCCTGCCCCCCCAAGTCCCCCCATCCTTTCCATCTACCCCTCCCATGACTCTTACTTTCCCTTTATGCCTATCCTAGCCTTTCTTGAAGCTGCCCACAATCTTCATCAAGACTACCTCTTCTGTCAGCGCATTCCAACTGACCACCACCCTCTTCATGAAGAAGGGCTTCCTAATCTCCCTCCTAAACCTCCCTCCCAGCTGAAGACTGTGTCCCCTCATTTTTTGGCTGCCACTTAACTTAAATAGACCCTCTTTATCCACCCTGTTTATCTCTTTCAGGTACTTGAAGGTCTCTATCATGTCCCCTCTCTCCCTTCTCTCTTCCAGGGAGTACATACTCAGGGCCCCCAACCTCTCTTCATATGCTTTACCCTGCTGACCCTCAATCATCTTTGTTGCCCTCCTTTAGGTCCTTTAGTCTCTCCTCATAGGGCTTTTGGTGCAGACCATGCACCATTTTAGTTGCCCTTCACTGGACTGCCTCCACTCTGTCTATGTCCTTTTGGAGATATGATCTCTAGAACTGGCCACTGTATTCTAGGTGGGGTCTTACCAGTGATCTCTACACAGACAAAACCACCTCCCTCTTTCTGCTGGTGCTACCCCTCCCTATCCATCTCAGTGTCCCACTAGGCCTCCCTACTACCTTGTCACACTGCCTGGCCACCTTTAGGTCCTCTGATATGATTACCCCCAGGTCTCTTTCCTACTTGGTTGTCATCGATACCACTCAGCCCATTTTGTACTCCGCCCCTCTGTTTCTGTGCCCTAAATGTAATATTATGCATTTTTTCTTATTGAAACCCAGCTGCCATACCCATGACCACTCCTCTAGTTTTCTCAGGTCTCCACCAGCACCTAGCTATGGTACTGATCAGGTGGTTGCAGTCTCTAGCTGCAGCACAAGTAAAATGGCTATTTACAAGCTGCAGGATTCCATTTCAAACTCATGCTATACTCAGCATGTGATTACCTCTCTTTTGGTAAGCAGAAATTCTGCTTTGCACTCAGATCTGGCAGATACAGACTGTGTTTGGGATACAGCACAAGCTGTCTCTCAACAGCACCCAGGCACCAGTCTGTTCCAGGGTCTCACACAGACTGATTTGGGTTGTGAACAGCCACTGGGAATTTGCAGCTCTGATTGTTGGTTTGAGCAGTCAATTAATTTAGCAGTCCTGGAGGTCTGTCACTCAACAGGTGATTGGCAGCTGCAAAGGCCCCTGACTTAATTAGGTCCCTCACAAGTCCAGAAGCTCTTGTGGCTTTTTCTCCTCAGGCTGCTTCACCTGACTGGTTGGCCAGTCACCCTGTGACCCCATTACCATGCTGTCTTGGGGAAGAGGTGAAGAAATTACTTCCAACTTGTAGTCCAAAGGCAGTTTTCCACAAGAGCCCTTATTTGCACAAACCCTTCATTTTAAACCTAATTCCACCCCTGAACCATTGCTGCACAGCAGCAGTCTCATATATGGTTTACTCAGTGTAATGAAAGGGCAATCCCTAGTCTAGTCACTACCATGGATACTTTGGCTCCTTCAGTGGCAGCTGGCACCTTTGATGTGCAAGTAGCAAGGGAATCTTTTTTTTTAATTTATACTATTCCTGCCTTCCCGGGACTGTCTGGTGTCACCACCCCGAGCACCGTCACAGACCTTCTCACAGACTTACTGGTTATCTACCATTTACCCAGGACCACAATGTGATGTGATGTGTGGCCTGTGGCATCAGTCATGTCAGAGTCTGCAGGTGGTGCTGGCATGGACCAACCCAGCCTTTTCTCTCTTTTTCACTCCAGGGATGATGCAGGCAGTGGTGTAAGCATGCATGCATCCTGTGGTGTGCATACATGCCAGTTATCCTCCAGGATCCCCTCTCCTTATGCATGCCCCAGCCCCCCAAGCTGCTGCCTAGTACCCCCCCCCGGATGAACGAGATCAGTCTCTGGGATGCTCAGTCCTTCTTCCCCTGTCTAGTCCATGATGATCCGTACTTATTCCCAAATGCAGCTCACTGGCATGGCAAGTGGTAGAGCTATCACTGGAATACTGTGTCTAATTATAACAAGAGAATCTTAAAGGCAGAGTAACCCTATTTGGGTTACATACAGTTGAAAATGAATTGGTTATAGATTACTGGCTCCAAAAAGTAATCAGTTACAGATTACTGACTATTTTGTGCAAAAAGTAATTTATCGCTGATTACCTTTGTGCCAGAAAGAGTTAAATCATGCAGTGTTGGCTGCTTCTCAGATGGCTTCAAACCACTTTCCACTGAATGTCAGACCGAAAGGCACTGCTTACCTTGCATGTTTAACTGAAGACAGGGTGCTGTTGATCCATATAAAATGGTTCTGTTGCATCAGTGTACAGATGAGAAAAGTACCTACAGTAATCCAGATTTCCTTTCACCCTACAAAAGGAATCTGACGACTCATGCAGAGCAGGAGATTTAAAAAACAATCCCATAGTGTAATCCTAATCTTTTACTTGGAAATGGTATCAGATAACAAGTCACTAGTAACAGTAATCATTTACTTTAACAGCCCACCTCCAGTCATGAAGGATTTATGAGGTCAGTGCATTCGTTTCCTGTCAACAAGTTCTTAGGAATGTCTACAGGAAAGGCACATCAAACATTTGCATTCCGCTAGCTACTGTTCTCAAACAAATGTGCTCCTTGACATTCTAATAGGGCTTTTAAAGAGCCCCTGATGACTCAAAATAAATGTTAGTGGGAAAGGAACTATTTTTAGGCACATTTCAGCAACTATTTCATGTATTTGTGAATTTAACTCTAATTATTTTCTTTATAACTATACACATTATCATGGATAAAGGAACACTGCCCTCTCTGCTCTGACAGCTACTCTGCCTGACATCATAAATTGTTGCTGTGGAAATGCATATGATGTCACAATTAGAGGGATATGATGTCAGGTGTAGACAAGCAACCAGAGTAGTGATCCTAATGTCAAGTTTATTCATACAGTTAACATGAAAAGTAGGCAAATACAGAAACCAGAGAAACATAGAATGTGTCAGCAGATGGGGTCCATATGGACATTCTAGTCTGTCCATGTTTACAACCCCCACTTAGGCTGATGTAAGTTTCCTACACTGTCTATCCCATGCCATCTTGAATTCCCTGACAGTTTTTGACCCCACCACCCCTAATGGGAGGCCATTCCAAGGATCCACCACTTTTTCTGTAAAGAAAAACTTCCTATGATTCCTTTGAACCTATCCCCCTTCAGGCGCATGTTGTGACCCCTGCTCCATGTGCAATTGTTTACCTGAAGGGTATCCTGTGCCTGTAACTTGTTTATACCCTTCAGGTATTTGAAGGTCTCTATCATCTTCAACTATCTCTTCTTTGCTCCAGGGAGTACATGTTTAGCTGTTTAAGCCTTATGTCATATGACTCGTGATGCAGACCATGCACCATTTTTGTTGTCCTTCTCTGTATAGACTCTAGTCTATCTACGTCCTTCTTTATGTGAGGCCTCCAGAATTGGACACAGTACCCCAGGTGTGGGCTTCCCAGTGACCTGTATAGCAGCATAATCACCTCCCTTTTTCTGCTGTTTATGCCCCTCCCTATGCAGCCCAAGATGCTGCTGGCCTTTTGTGCAGCCTTTTCACATTGCTTGCCTACCCTCAAGTCGTTGGTGATAATAATCCCAAGATTGCACTCGTGTTCTGTTATGTTCAGCTATTCCCCATTTAGAAAGTACTTCCTCCCTGAGTTACATCTCCTCAGGTGCATAACCTCACATTTCTTGGCATTGAAGTTCAACTGCTAATGACCTGACCATTCTTTCAATTTTCTAAGGTCTTCCTCCATCATTTGAGCCCCTTCAGCTGTGTCCACCCTATTGTAGAGCCTATTGTCATCTGCAAATAAGCACACCTTCCCATTTAGGTAAACAGCTACGTCTCTGATGAAAAGATTGAAAAGGATTGGACCCAGTACTGAGCCCTGTGGAACTCCACTCATCACTGTACCCGCCTCTGACAGAATGCCATTTACCAATACTCTCTGGGTCCTGCCATTTGACCAGTTCTGGATCCAGTTTACAATTTTTGGCCCTACACCCATGTTTTCCAGTTTGTTTACTAGTCTCCTGTGGGAAACAGAGTCAAAGGCCTTGCTGAAATCCAGGTATACCATGTCCACCGCACCTCCATGGTCTGTCATTTTAGTGTCCCAGTCTAAGTATTCGATTAGTTTAGTCTGGCAGGATATTCCTGCCATGAATTCATGTTGGTTTGGGTCCTGCTGTCCACTCTCCTCCATGAATGCTACTATTGTCTCCTTTAGTAGGGATTCCATTAGTTTTCCTACTGCCGAGGTGAGAATGACTGGACGATAATTTCCTGCCTCCTCTTTATTGCCACTTTTGTGAAGTGGTACCACTGTGGCCCTTTCCCAGTCTTCTGGGACCTTCCTGCACTCCAGTGATTTGTTAAAGAGATCTGCCAGTGGGGCTGCCAGCTCCTCTCCCAGCTCCTTTAGTATTCTTGGGTGTATTTCATCTGGGCCCATTGTCTTGTCGACCTTTAATTCCTTGAGTTCTTCCAGAACTCTTTCTCTGTGAAAGGGCTGGTATCTGCTCCCTGGAGATGGTGGCTTTTTCCGCATAAAGATGGTCCTTTGTCTGCTCTCTCCTGTGTGAAAACTGAGCAGAAGTATTGGTTTGGTACCTGCACTTTCTCCCTGTCATCCTCTATGTGCAGGTCCTTGTTTTTAACTAATCTGACTATTCCCTCTTTGTTCTTTCTCTTCACCCTCATATATCGGTAGAAAGTTTTGTCACCCTGTTTGACCCCTTCACTACCCTCTCCTACGTTTGAGCTTCTGCAGTCTGAGTGGCCTTCCTGGCCTCTTTCAGTAATTCCCTATATGCCTCCTTATCACTGTCTTTTTTTGTTTCCTTGTATCTCCCGAATGTTTTCTGTTTCTCCTTTATTTTAGATGCTATGTTCCATGAAAACCAGAGTGTCTTTTTCCTCCTTTTGGATTTGCTTACTATTTTTGCACACTATGATGTAACTAGTGTTATTGCATCCTTCAGGCTCCTCCAGTGTTCTTCCACTCCACCTTCTGCCTCGTAAGCAGGATTCTGTTTTAAACAGCATTTCAATGTTTGGGTGAATAGAGTATGGGGTTAGTAGTGCTTATGTAATTGTAGTTTACTTTTGATTTTTCCCTGTTCCTGCCCTTAGTAGGTAATCTGGGTAGTGAGTAGGGAATAGAAAGTCCAGCATCAAGGGTGAGTAGAGTGCTAGAGAAGGAGGAAGCAGGGGTGGATGGTGGGTGTTTCAGAATGTGCTAAGCGGAGAACTGCCAAGGGAGGCTGGCCTTTGCAGGGGATGTGGGAGGAGCTATTCCCCCCTTTGAACCTCAGGCTATAGCCCTCCCATTCAATGTTTGGGTGAATAGAGTATGGGGTTAGCAGTGTTTATGTAACTGTAGTTTACTTTTGTTTTTTTCTCTATTCCCACCCTTGGTAGGTAAGCTGGGTAGTGAGTAGGGAATAGAAAGCCCAAAAGAATTACCAATGACTGTTCAAAAGAGTATGATTACCTCCCCCAACTCACAGAGAGTATGACCAGTAGCACGCAGGAGAGGGAAAACCCACCAGGTGGAGGAAACCTCTGAGGACCCATGGCTACTGACCCGCCCTTCCTCCTGGCAAACTAAGAGGAGATGAACCTAGATTCTATCAACCATAAGCTAATTTTCTGAGGAAAGTGAACTGCTTGGAGAGATGACGGTCCATCTTCGAATCCATGGATGATGCGTTCTGGAAGGACGATTCTGAGGTTGAAGAGGAAGGTCTATTTTAAAGGCACTTCTGAATCCTGAGAGTGGAGTAGGTCCAGTTGAAAAAGGGGGGAATGAAGTCCAGGTTTCCAAGGTGACGATGGATGATGTCCAAAGGTATTCACTGAAAATACCACCAACAGCTTAATCTGGTTCAAGGTCAGTTAGCATTCATCTGTATCCCTCTCCCCCGGGTCATGCCTGAAAATAGGCAGGATTTGTCTAGTGCACTTACCCGGTCAACAAAAACTAAACAAATAAATAAATTGCAGAGACAAATGAGCAGGATGAGCATGATTTGATAAATATGCTACCAGACTTTGAACAGTGGGAAATATGATGGGTTATGAAGTCATAAGTAAACAATCTAACTTTGTAGAAGGTTTGACATTCAATTTAGAGTCTGGAGGTGAAGAGTTAAGTGGTGGGTGATAAGTTTGCAATGTAAGCATCCATAAAGCAGATGAAGGAGTCAGACAGAGTCTTTATGTGCCTGGTAGGAGTAGTGAAGTGACTGACTGTAGCCCAATGAAGGAAGATTGGTATATGCAGTAGAGATGGTAACTGAATGTACTGGTATATGGAATAATTGGAAGTTCAGTATGAGAAATTCGAGAGTTGATTTGGTTATTGATATTGGAATGATACTTGTATAGGCTCTTGCTGGTCCGCAGGTAGAAAAGTAGATATGGATATTTCTGTGGCCTAATTGCCCAAGACATGTGCAGAGGTGGCCATGACTGTTTCACCTTACAGGTAATCCAATGTCTAAATACTGTGGGAAGCCCTGAAATGAGTATATGAAAGAGTCTATAGACTGATGTGGCAATGGAAGTCGAGATCAATGCAGCATGCCAGGGGTGCCTAGCACTGTAGTCGAATATAGATCTGTTGAGGCAAGACTGGGATAGTGAGACAGCCAGATCAGTTGCAGATGTTCAGATTGAGAATCAATGGAAGCCTGCTGTCTGTGAAAGCCTTCACTAGAGGGAGTATGGGAGGTGAATCATGAGGGATGAGCTAGAAGGACCACTGGATGGGCAGCTGACCTGATTGATGGTAATATGATGAAGGAATGTAGATGATTGTATGATGCATGGTGACATCCAGGAGATAGAAAACAGTGGTTTGGATAGAGTGCCTTTAGTAAGGCAGCTAGGTACTGCATATCCAATGATGGGAGTTCTGGGAAGGTAGCTGTGAAGGTCTGAAGACATCCAATGGCTATTGAGGAAGTAGGAATCGAGTAATATGATCATCAAAGTCCGAGCTCATAGGAGAAGCTACAGAAAGGTAAAATGGATGATGTCAGTATTGCTATGAGGTATCTTGCTGTTCCCATTCTCCGTAACAGCGATGATGATTACAGAGTCATTGCATGACAGAAGGAATTAGGTTACTTTTCCATGTAAAGAGATATCCTATAAGACATGGTAGATAGGAAAGCCATAGTGCTTGAATTGACAGGATGCGTAGGGAGTATCCAGTAGAGTCAGATGAGGGATTAGATCTTTCTATAGTCCATTCAAATGGGATTCTGGAACTGAGCCTGGGGAGATGATTGGGAAGTATAGATAACTCTATGGTGCTGTAGGAGTCTATGATACATAGAAGACTTGGTTTGCTGGCCAAGGCACCTAGCTTCAGCTGAGGTCTTTCCTTCTAAGACTGATTGACAGGCAGAGTAGAGAAACTTACCAGAGCAAGGGAAAAGGATTAAGACTTATTTTGGCTAAGCAGATTTACTGTATGGTGTTGTTTTTATTTTTTACTCACAGGGATTGCTACTGTTTGTTGCCAACATTTCATTGCTTTATTTTTCTCTGATTCAAATTGTTGTTGCTGGTATACCTTCTTCTGCATTATTACAAGGTGTGCCTACAGGTGTGTGCTAACAGATTACTGCTGTAATCTTCTGATTCAAATTGTCTTTTGCAAGAGATATCTTCTGTTACTGCTTTATTTTTCTCCGTAGCAAAGTGTTTCTTACAGGGTATATCTTCTCTGAAATTATTACAGGTGGAGCTTACATTTTTGTGACTTTTTTATCATTGGGCTAAGCAAAATTACTGTTTGACACTGTTTTATTTTATTCTTGTTTTTTGTTGAAAAGGTTTGTTGTCTCAGAGGTGTTTCAGTCTCCTTCTCACATTGAAGGAGCTAATTGCTTTCCTCCCACAGCTCTTCCAAAGGATTAGGTGTGTATGTGGGGGGTGGAGCTTGCAAACTGTCAGTAATTTCCAACAGAAAGAAGGGTTAAAAGGTCAGGTTAGTTGATATCTTGGAGGTAGAGACTTGGTTTGCTGGCCAAGGCACCTAGCTTCACTGAGCTCTTTCCTTCTAAGGCGGCTTGAAAGGTAGAGTGAGAAACTTACCAGAGCAAGGAAAAGGATTAAGACTTCTTTTGGCTAAGCAGATTTACTGTGTGGTGTTGTTTTTATTTTTTACTCACAGGGATTGCTACTGTTTGTTGCTAACATTTCATTGTTTTATTTTTCTCTGTAGCAAAGTGTTTCTTACAGCGTATATCTTCTCTGAAATTATTACAGGTGGTGTTTTACAGTTTTATCTAACATTAGGATAAGCTTTCAGGGTTACTGCATTTGTTGTTGACTGATTGTTTCTGCTCTTACCTCCTTGTTCTTTCGTCTGTGGTTCTTCTTTTTCGGCAGGGGAAGGGCCCAGCCACCAACCCCCATCCCCAACCACCCCACACTACACTCCTTTTATAGGGTACCACAGTTGTGACATTTTCTGTGGCAGAGCAGGGAGGGGCGGATCAGTGGGGCATCCACAAGGTGAGCTCATTTACAGGGGCATTAGTAATTTAACTTGTTATAACAAGTAAAACAAAAACAAAACACAATCAAACCATTACTTGCATTTTTTTCCTTCTAATTACTCTGACTAGGTTATAAACCCAGCAACTTATCTGGAATGGATATCATTAACTACAGGTACTGTGGAACAATTTTCAGAAGGACAGTCTTACAGGATTTAGGACACTGTCCTACATGCTGGGCCTTTGGAGATCTTAGGGCTCAGCTCCGGGCAGCATGGGCAGAGATTGCACGCCTCAAATTTCATATTCAAGAGGAAATACATTATAAGAACCACCCACCATTTCCCCAGCATCCAACAGAAAAACCTTGACCGCAGAGGGTAGTTGGTCCAGGAGGTTGGCAGGTGGTTAGGAGGGGCAAATCGGGTGCCCCATCACTCTCTGCTCTCCAACATATTACCTCCAAAAAGCATATAAACACTACAAACAGGTATCTGCCTCTATCTCTGAAATCAAACAAAGAGGCAGAAGACACTGCAGAGCAGGACACTGTGGCACAGGAGCTAGCACAACAAAACTCACCCAAATCAGGAACCAAAACAAAAAAAGCAAAAAGGAAATCCAAAAAACTTCTGATCATAGGCGACTCCATGATTCGGGGAGTTGATACCCATCTCCAGCCAGGGATAATGGTCAGATGTCTCCCAGGTACATCAGCATGGAGAGACACTGACCGCATTACTAAAATTGTTCACAAAGCAGGAGAAACCATTGATGTCCTAGTACACATAGGGACTAATGATCTCACCAGCCGGTCAGTTGTGGAGACCAAAGAACACCTGACCAGGCTGGGTGACAAACTATCATCCATTTCGTCCGGCATCTCCTTCTCTGAGATCCTGCCAGTCTGGAAGAGGGGGGGCAGATGGACGGAAGGTCAGAGAAGGGGAGATAGGGGAGCTAAACACGTGGCTCAAGGACTGGTGCCAGGAAAAAGGACACAGATTTGTAGGGAACTGGCAACAGTTCTGGGAGCGAAAGTTCTTTAAATTTGATGGACTGCATCTGACTAAGGAGGGAGTCAGTGCATTGGGGCAGAAGTTTGACGTCTTTGCAGAATATTTAAACTAGCAAATGGGGAGAGGGGTGCAGCATCCCATACATTGAATGGGAAGAACACCCCTCCCCCCTCAGCTAGTGGTCAAACAGGGATTCAGCATGTTTGCAGTTCATTTGCCGATTAAGGGGGAATGTGAGGAAATTCTTTTTCACAGAAAGGGTGGTGGATGCATGGAATGGCCTACCTCAAGAAGTGGTGGCTATGAATACAGTGCAGGGCTTCAGACAGGCATGGGATAGGCATAAGGGAGCAATACAAATGAGTATGAATAGATAGGCCACTGACAGAGCAAAGGCCGATGGCACATTTATAAGGTAGAAAAAGAAATGGGCAGACTGGATGGGCCTTGTGGTCCTTATCTGCTGTCAACTTCTATGTTTCTATGTTGTCCAAGGGATGTTTGCTAGAAGTAGTTTTCCTCAGGTGAATTGAACAAGTGCTCCTTCTAGTAATGGATGGAGCTGTTAGAATGGCCAGGTGAGGAATATGAGATAGATGAATGGGAAGCGTAGTTGACTGGGTAGAAATACTGGCTGGAGATAGGCATTAACTGCCCAAAAAGTGCCACGGCAAACAGGAAGGAGCCCTGAGCCACCAGGGCACAAAGGAGAAGGCAGCTGTTCAAGGATGAAGGGGAAAGTCCGGAGCAGACTTCCTCGGACTGGAGGAAGGAGTCCAAGGAGAAGACAGCAGAGGCCAAGCATACTGACTTCAACAGGTGCAGACAGGAACAGAACTGGGGTCAGCACCACAGTAAACTGAATTAGAATGGAGGAAAACTGTTGGAGGCCATGAGGTGGATCCATGGAAGATACATAAGTGAATCCAGGCACTGAGAGCAGCAATGTTGAGAAACAAGAGTCCCATGTCTGAAGATGATGGCGAACAACAAGTACGGGGGACAGAAGGCGCTGCAGCGATAGAGCATGAGGATCCCATTTCCGAAGGAGAAAGAGAACTTGCATGGTTGTCGGGGAGGGGCAACCAGTGGCAAGGAAGTCCAGGAGGCAGTCAAATGGACTAGAGGCAGAGACAGAACAAGCAGTGTCCGAATCCAGAGCGGGAGGAGGTCAAAGTGGGGACGAGCATGATGAGTCCATAGAAGTGCAGGATGTAGGCTGGTGAGGAAGGATGTGGAAGGCAAATAGACTACAGGGGTCCTGTTCCTGAAGGTGGAGAATGCATAAGGATGGAACAGTCAATTGCAGAAATAGACTCCCATCGCTGGTATCTGAGGTGAGAAGACCGTCAATCAGTGCTGCCAGGCAAAAGTAGGACGTTGAAGTCAATGGTTACAGCGGTCCCATTCCCAATGGAAGTGGCAACTGGGTATAGGCTAGAGAATGCATAAGAATGAAACAGTTGTTTGCAGACATAGACTCCCATCCCAGGTATCTGAGGTGAGATTACCTTTACTCGATGCCACCAGGCAATGTAGGATGTTGAAGGCACATGGGTAAAGAGGTCCCGTTCCCGAAGAGGAACCAGCAACTGGTATCAGGTAGAGAATGCAGAAGTATGACACGGTAGATTGCAGACACGACTCCCATCCCTGGTAGTCAGGGCGAGCTAACCTTCACTTGATGCCGCCAGGCAGAGTTAGAGACGGAGGATGTCAGGTTTGTAAATAGGTAGTAGTGAGTGTAATGGAATCCCATCCCCAGGAGACAGGGCAAGCCTACCTTCGCTCAGTACCTCACAGGGTATGAGTTAGGGACAGAGTCCGGACAAACTGCTGGTATGGGCTGAGCAAGGAAACATAGAAGTTGATGGCAGATAAGGACTGCGAGGGCCCTTCCAGTCTGCCCATTTTTTCTACCTTATGAATGTGCCATAGGCCTGTACTCTGTCAATGGCCTATCTATTCATACTCATCTGTACTGCTCCCTTATGCCTGTCCCATGCCTATTTGAAGCCCTGCACTGTATTCATATCCACCACTTCCTGAGTTATGCCTTTCCATGCATCCACTACCCTTTCTGTGAAAAAGAACTTCCTCACATTCCCCCTTAATCGGCCTGCCTCTAATCTCATGCTGTGTCCTCTTGTCCTGCTATTTTTCTTATATTGAAACATGTTAGACTCTTTCACCTTGTTAATGCCCTTAAGATGTTTGAATGTTTTGATCATATTGTGATTGCCAGCAACTCTCCTCCCAACCTATTGCTACCTACAAAGACTCTGTTCTTGCCTATGACCTCATCCAGGTAGTCAAATCCCCCACCAGACTAGATCCCAGAACTGGGTCCTCCACACTTATAGACCTCAACTTCACTAACCGTCCCAACAACCTCTCCCAGGTCAAAGTACTCCCTGACTCAATAAGTGACCACTCCCCTGTCACATGCTGGTGGTCAAATAAACTCCCCCCCAGCCCTCCTAAAGTTACAGTCCAAAGGTGCCTGAAAAAAGGGTCTCTATCCCATCTCAGATTGTACCTTACTTCCTGTGACGAGTCACCAATCCACAATGCCCACCTCCTTTATTGCCACCTTTAATGTTGCCTGTGACATCTTTGCTCCCTTCACAAAGCATATTATAAAAAATAGGGATACCCTCTGGATCTCACAATCGCTGCTTGACCAGATGCACCATAGAGATAACCTCTGGCAAAGGGCCCTGGACTCTCAGTTATCGCTGGACAGACAACTTTACAGAGAGGCCAGAAACAAATGCACATGGGTTATACGGCAAGCCAAGGCTACTTACCATAAGCAAACTCTAACCACCACCTGGGGCTCCGGGAAAAAATTCTGGAGTAATATTAAGGAACTATGTGGGAAACCCATCTCCCCTGTACCTACGCAGTTGCTAGTTGATGGAGCTCTCTCCCAAGACCCCGCTACCATCTCTGACACCCCTAATACCACCTTCACAGACCTCTGCCATATCCTCCCTAAAAACTTCTTTGACCTGATCCCAAGCTGCCCCGTGGGCACCTCAACCACCACGGTCCCCTTCCCTTTCCGACTACGAGCCATCTCCTTCAATGAAGCAAAGCACTACCTCACCAAAGCGTTGTCGAACTCGTGCTATAGTAGTGATTCCCTTGACCTTAAGCTTCTCTGACTTACGCTGGATGTGACCCTGCCACATCTCACCAAGATACTTAACTGGTCGCTACGCCTCTGCCAATTTCCCACTATCTGGAAAAGACCAATCATAACCTCGATCCTGAAGAGTGGTGACCCCACCTCCACCAGCAACTACCAACCTATCTTGATCCTACCTCCCCTCTCTAAGGCACTTGAAAAAAATAGTGTCGGACCAGCTTACCGATTATCTGGCCAAACATAATCTGCTGTGCTACGAACAACACGGTTTCAAGAGAGGTCACAGCACTACCACTGCCTTCCTTGAATTTACCTCCTATATACATGAGGCCCTGGAACGGGGTCCATGGTAGGGGCTATCTATGTAGATCTGACTAAAGCATTGGACACAGTCAGTCACGCGCTACTTCTCAACTCCCTTTCTTTATTGAATTTCTCCCATGATGCCACACTTGGCTCAAAGATTATCTCTCAGGCCGGATGCAACAGGTCAAAATTAACACAACCCTCTCCTCCATTAGACCAGTCCTGACCGGGGTCCCACAGGGGTCCATTCTCGGCCCACTGCTTTTCACCCTCTTCCTAAACTCCCTCCTTCAATCATGCAGTGGGAACCTATTGCTATATGCAGATGACGGCGTAGTTCTCTGGAAACACCCCCAACCAAACTCCCTCCAAACTGCCCTTCAGGGCTTTTTCAAAGAACTCGAATCTTGGTTTGCTGAGCATCGCCTAGTCCTCAACTACAACAAAATGAAATCCATGATCTTTGCCCACTGCCAAAGCCCTCATAAGAATGCCCCGCTTAACATCTCAAACTCGCTGGGCTCCCAACTTGAGCAGGTCTCTTACTTCAAATATCTGGGTGTCACTCTGGACACCTCCCTCACCTATCTCTCACACATTCAACACCTTTCTTCTGCTGTTAACTCTAGGCTGGGGATTCTATACAGACATAAACACTGCCTACCCCCCCATGCCCTATGTCTCGCTGTATCAAGCTCTGTCCTATCCTTGGTGGACTACGGCATTGTGATTTATGGATCTGCCAACCAAACTACCCTATGCTACATCAACTTAGCCCTCAATAAAGCCTACAGATAGTTCACTGGATGTGATAGATTAACCCACATATGCGAGCTCTACAAGCATGCGGACTGGCTAACCTTTGAAGGTAGGCTTAAGTATCACACTTGCCTCCTTGCCAAAAAAGTACTCCTGAATCTAGCAGCTAAAGGCCTCCACCCCATTATCCAGCCAGTCCCATACAGAAGGGCCCCACAATGCCCTGCCAGTACCTCTCTCATAGTCCCCCACTATAGGACCTCTCTAGGGCAAAGGTCTTTCCGGTATCGTGCTCCACTCTAGCTTAACAGCCTACCATCCTCCATCTCCCTGGCCCCCAGTGTTGGCCTTTTTAAGATGGGACTCAAGAACCTCCTCCTTAACTCCACAGCTTGTGGCTGCTATTGATACTCCTCCCCACCTTGAATCTCACAAAAGAGGACTACTGTAAACAGCAGTAGCGCTAGTGCAGAATGATATCCCGGTGCAGTAATAACAAAATGTTTTTGCTTTACCAATGACTACATACTCAGGTCCTACAATCTATGTGTATAAACCCTGACTCGGGGCCCCACTAATGACCCTTCAAACTATAACCTGCAGTATCCCACAACGATTGACCTAGGGTCTTCTCTAAGATCCTGGATGCTGTTATCCTACTATGTAAATAATGTATATATACCAGAACTGAATAATTTATGTTTAATTTCTGTGTAATGTAATGTTTTAACTGTTCTTGTTTTGATGTGGACCCTTTGCAAAGGAGTCTATGACTCAAAGGATTGTAATTCCGATTTCTCTTCTATAAACAATATCACCTCTCTCCCTCCTTTGCTCTAGAGCATACATATTGAGCTCCATTAATCTGTCCTCATGTTTTCTGATGCAGTCCCTGCACCATTTTGGTTGCCCTTCTCTGGACTGCCTCCATTTTGTTAATGTCCTTGTGTGGGTGCGGCCTCCAGTACTGCACGCAGTACTCCAGATGGGGCCTAACCAGTGTCTTGTAAAGAGGGATTATTACCTCCCTCTTATGACTTGTGATACCCCTACTAATACACCCCAACATTCCTCTAGCCTTTCCTACTGCTTTAGTGGTCTGCTTGGATGATGTCAGGTCATCTGTGATGATAATGATGGCTAAGTTTCTTTCTTCCCTTGTGATTGCCAGCAACTTCCCTCCCAACCTATAGGTGGCTTCAGGGTTTCTCTTCCCTATGTGCATGATCTTGCACTTCTTTGCTTTAAACCCCAGTTGCCACTCTTCTGACCATTTTGCCAGTTTATCTAGATCTCTTCTCATTCTGCCCATCCCATTTGTATCATCTACTCTGTTGCAGATCTTGGTGTCATCTACAAACAGACAAACCTTACCCTCCAGTCCATCTGCAATGGCACTGCTGAAGATATTGAAGAGGACGGGCCCCAGGACTGATCCCTGAGGTACCCCATTTGTGACTTGAATCTCTTCTGAATGTATACCATTTACCACTACTCTCTGTTTTCTGCTTGCCAACCAGTTTGCCACCCAGTTGACCAACTTCTGAACCAGCTTGAGCCTACCCAGCTTATTAATCAATCTTCTATGTGGAACAGGATCGAGAGCTTTGCTGAAGTCAAGGTAGGTGACATCAACTGCTCCCCCTTGGTCCACCACTCTGGTTACCCAGTCAAAGACATCTATGAGATAAGTTTGACAGGACCTTCCTGTTGTAAACCCATGCTGTCTTGGATCCTGTGCTCCTATGGATTCCAGGTGTTGCACTATCCTTTCCTTAAGGAGTGCCTCAATAATCTTGCCCACTACTGAGGTAAGACTGACTGGTCTGTAGTTCCCTGCCTCCCTCCCTGCTACCACTCTTGCGGAGCGGGATCAAATGAGCCCTTCTCCAGTCTTCTGGGACCTCTCCTGTCTAGAGACTCACTAAACAGTTCTGATAATGGCTCTGCTAGTTCCACCCTTAGCTCCTTTAGTACCCTGGGACGTATGCCATCAGGTCCCATTGCCTTGTCCACCCTGAGCTTATCAAGCTCTTGTAGGACCCTTTCTTTTGTGAAGGGACTAGTGCACACCCCCCTCCTCTGTGTCCGTGGTGCTGAGCTGTGGGCCCTGCCCTACCATCTCTTCAGTAAATACTGAGCAGAAGTATCTATTTAGGATAGATGCTTTTACATGGTCCTCTCCTCACATGCTCCTGTATCTCCTTTGATCTTAGCAATACCCCCTTTGGACTTTCTCCTTTCACTAATGTATCTATAGAACATCTTGTCATGTTCTTTTACTGTTTGTGCTAGTGTTTCCTTGGTTTGGGCCTTTGACTGCCTTACTGCCTTCCCTGCTTCCCTTAGGGAAGTTAGGTATGCCTCCCTGTCTTCGTCCCGCTGCGTTTCCTTATATTTCCTGAATGCCAGCCTTTTGGTTCTGACCTTTTCTGCTACTGTTTTTGAGAACCAAAGTGGTTTCCTTCTTTTTTTGCTCTTGCTTTTCTCTCTAACACAAGGAAAGGCAGCTGGCTCCATAGTCTTAGGTAGGTAAACTGTGAGGCAACATAAATGGGAAGTAAGTAAGTCAGAGTAGAGAATGTGAGAAGGAGTTATCAGAAATGCCAGTAAAGGGGAGTTTAGAGTAATCCAGGAAGGAACATACTCTAGCGAGGGAATGCAACGAATGATGGAAAACCATGAGGAGAGTGAATGATGTGGGCCTAAGGGGCACTGCAAGGAGTGTCGAAAAGGAAGCATGTAGGAGTGTTGCAGTTAACTTGCAAGCTTGAAGGTGAGGAGCACCAGGGTTAGGACAAGGAAACATAAATCTTAAAGCTGAGCAGGGTGGGTACTGGGAGCAATATTGTTAGGGGAGCACTCACCAGGCTAGGGGAGAGGTAGCATGGGTTTGGACAGTAGAAGGGGCATAAATGGAGATGTATTGCTGGAGTGAGGAGTGAAAGGCTCAAAAGGAAAACCAGGAAAGCATTAGGAGAAGGGCAGGAAAGGGAAGGGGGAGGAGCTCCGGAAAGGAGGCAGCATGGGCAGAGAGTGAGAGAAAGACAGGAAAAGACTCATCAGGAACCTGGGTAGGGGTGATGGGTAAATAAAACAAAAATGGAAGGTGGATCCAAACACCCATCCAGTGACAGCAGGCAATGCACAGAGTGGAGGCCTTAGGGGAGTGGAAGACAACAGGAGGAAGGGGGACAAGCCAATTGAATATGCAGCTGTGTGCAGAGACGGCAGCAATCAAGGGAAGCCATGGCAGTTCAGGTTCGTCTCCACCCATGGAAGCTGCTACTGCAGCATGTCATGACTGCACTATCATGTATACATGTAGTCAGATAAGAAAGTGCTCAGATTGAAGGAGAGAAGAAAATGGCCCATGTTGGAATTGGTACATGGAAGGATTAGTATAAGGATTTTTGGGGGGGGTTCACATGAGTCAGTATCTGAATACGGTCTGTAGGGGTCATGGTTATATGCAGATTGGTAGAATCCTGTTGTAGAAGAATGTATTTACCTCAAAATGCAGCCTTGGGGACCTTGTGAGAGCAAGATGACTGCCAGCCTGTTTTAGCTCCACAGGGTGAATTTTTGCTTTTGGTATTAATCCTCAAACAATTTAATTTTCATAGCTCAGTTGATTCGCTCAAGAATTAAGGATGTGCCAGAAGGTAAAACTGACTCAGTTAAAAAGTTTCTTTCCCCACAAGTTGCAGGGAAAGTGGATCTAGCATGGGGGTCTGTCAGCTCCCCAAATTTGGCTGAAGGAATGGCTTCTCCTGTGATACAGCATCCCAAGATGGGTGCTAAGTCAACCACTAACACCCATCCGGACTTTTATTTCAATAGAGTGACAGTTAAGGAGGCTATGTTCCATGTAAAAAAAGTGCTAGGTAAGTCCAGAATGGGCAGTGACGGAGTAGACATGAAACTAATATCCCTCACTCTTGATGTACTCATCGTGCCCATAACCAAATTATTCAACAAATCAGTGACCCTGGCTGACTTTCCCGGCAGTCTGGAAACAGACACTAGTGACCCCTGACCATAAGAGCGGCGACATGTCCTGTATATCCAACTACAGAATGATCTCAATCCTCTCCCCCCCATCCAAGGCACTGGAAAAGATTGTTGCAGAGCAACTCACCAAATACCTCATCAAATATCAGTTGCAATGCCCCAACCAGTACGGATTCAGGCAGAATCATAGTACTACTACTGCCCTGGTGGAGTACACTGACTACGTGCACCAAGCCCTGAACGAAGGCAAATTGGTCGAGTTGGTGCTTATCGATTTAACAAAAGCCTTCGACACTGTTAATCACACTCTACTCCTGGCCCAGCTGCAGAACCTGGGTGTGGTGGCTAATGCAGTACGCTGGTTCCAGGACTACATGTCTCTCGGATATGAATGTGTTAAAGTTGGACAAACTGTGTCAGGATCCAGAGAAGTCTCACTGGGTGTCCAACAAGGGTCGATCTTGGGACCCCTGCTCTTCAGCATTTTTTTTAATAATCTTCCCAAAGCCTGTGGCACCAAAATTATCTTATATGCTGATGATGCGGTCATTCTTAACTGCAGCACACACTTGGTTTTCTCCAATCAACTTTCTCCAATCTGAACTACAGTACTCCTTCAACAAATTAGAGGACTGATTCTGCAAGCATAAGCTTTTGCTCAGTTATAAAAGGAACCATGCTTCTATCCGGTCCCCAGCTCAAGAAGAAGTTCCCACCCTCATCATCTCCAACAAAGGCAGAGCACCACTGGAGCTAATGCACTTGTTCAAGTATTTGGGGGTCACCCTTGATGACACCCTTTCCTTTGCTCAACACATTAATTTGGTGATCAAGACAGTAAACGTCAAGCAGGGAGTGCTGTACAGGCACAGAAAATACCTCACTCTGGAAGCCCTCTGCCTCTCAATCACTAGCTCCATCTTATCAACTATTGACTATGTCCTGGTAGTATATGGAGCAGCCACAGATATGGTATTAAAGAGGGTACAAATCACACTCAATAAGGCTTGCAGACTCACCCTAGCTGCCGATCGCCTTACACATATTTGCTCACTTTATGAGCAGACAAACTGGTTACCGCTAGGGAATAGGATCAAGTTCCAAACCTGCCTTCTTGGCAAGAAGGCATTAGTCGGCAAGGCACCCCTGTGAATATCTGATATCTTCTTTCTGACAGACTCTGGGTATGGCATCAGAGGCAGGAAATGGGGGACACTCTCTGTGCCTTTTCGATGAACCGCACTTGGCCAATGTACCTTCTCCTACAGAGCCCCCCTGTGGCTTAACAAGATCCCTGAGATCACTCACAATACCTCTAGTCTCTCCCACTTCTAATCTGGCCTTAGGCACTACCCTCCCTCTAGCACCGCATGTACCTGCTTTCTGAAGGCATGACTCATCTCCCCCTGGAAGCCCACAGACTAGTTCAATGAGCTGCCCTTCAAGTAGACCCAGGACTGTTCTTCAGTTTCCCTCTTCCCCTGCTCTTGCTCTCACCCCTCTCATTCCCTTGCCCATCCCCTGCTCTGCCCCACTCTCTCTCTCCTCCAACTCCCCCTCTCCCGTGGCTCACCTGCCCTCTCCCACCTTCTTCTACTTATCCTGTGACCAACCTGCCACCCCCCCATAGCATGCCCAGTCCCCCTCCCTCTGTGTTGTCGACAAAGCCTCTGGCCTGAGGCTGCCATTTACCCCCGGAGGCTCCTCTTTCCACCACTTGACCACTGCTCTTCATTTTTGTCCCCTCCTCAGGGGGCTCTCTCTCTCTCTTCTCTCTTCATAGTTCACCAATGTTAGCCCTATCCATTGCTGGATAGCGTGCATGTGTTTTAACAATTATCTAGAGTTGTAATTTTAATTCCATATGTTTTTATCCTATACTTGTTTTGTACTGTGTCTGTTTAATTGTTATTTGATGTGGAACCTTTGTAAAAGAGCCTATGCTCAAAGGTTAATTCTGAATCTTTAAATAAATACATAAATAAAATTAAAAAAAACGTCAGAAACCAGCTCTTGCTGTACAAACTTCTTGTACAAGCTTTCCTCACTCTTATTTAGGGTTAGGTTTGTGCATCCAGGGACAAGACACAAAGTACTGTAGGGGATATTACTAATAGTGCAATGTTTGCCAGTTACTAAAACAAGAGTGGGGTGTATGACTGGGAAAAAAAGACAACACAGAGAGACCAGCGACCTACCTGTATGGGGTCCAAACTGCAGAAAGCAGAAGCGTCTGAACTCTGAAGGAGAGTGTACAGTCAAAAGCAGTGAATGAGGGAGCAAGGAAGGATGAGGGACAGGGCGACGGGTTGCTGGGAGAAGCGGGCAGGAAAGCGGCGCTCAGGGGATGACATCGACCCCGGAAAGGAGGATTGTACATGGCGGAGGCCCAAACATGGCCCCAAGTGTAGGAACAGCCCAAAAGGAGCTGGGGCAGAGAGGGAGGAGTGGCAAGAAGGTACAGAGAAGGGAAACCAGGGGTAAAAAGAAAAAGGAATGCCACAGAGGCAGGAGGAAACAAGCAGAGAAAAATTGGGGGGTGCAAGACAGCAGAGGAACAGGAGGGAGCATGAGGGGAGCAGAGAAAGCAGGCAGCCAGAGAAGGGAGGAAAGGCAGCTCAGCCCATGAGCCACACAGGAGCCCAGAGCACTGTTTCATAACAAGCTAAGTGGAGAACTGCCAAGCGAGGCTGGCCTTTGTAGGGAATGTGGGAGGAGCTGTTCCCCCACATTGAATCTTGGGCTATAGCCTTCCAATTCATTTTGACTAAGTTAGCCTTTCTGAAGTCCAGAACTTTCTGTTTGGAGTGACTGATGGCCTCAGTCATGTTTACTGTGAACTATACAATCCTATGGTCACTATATCCTAGATGGCCTCCCACATGTACGTTTGAGACTCTGTTATTTTTTGATAGCACAAGGTCAAGGACTGCTTCCTCTCTAGTGGGGTTTTCCACCAGCTGGCTCAGGTACACTCCCTGGAGTGCCACTAGGAATTCTCTACTTTTCTCTGATGCTACTGTGTAGGAGCTCCAATCTACATCTGGTAGATGGAAGTCTCCAACCAGCAGTAACTCCCCCTTGTCAGACATCTTTAGCATGCTTTCTAGAATTTTCTTATCTTTTTTGATCTCCTAAGTCTGTATAGCACTTCTACTCTTAAGGGGGCCCTGGTTCCAGTTCAGGGAGTAATACTGAGGGCCTTAGCCTCACTGTGTGCCCCCTGGGTTTCAGTAGCCTTGATCCCCTCTTTTTCATAGATGGCTACCCCCCTCCTTCTTTCCCTTCTGGTCCCTTCTGAACAGGTTGTATCCTAGGATGGTTACATCTCAGCTGTGATTTTCGTTGAACCACATTTCTGTCACAACTTCCCAGCAGACATTGGTGCACATTGCTTTTCACACTCGGTTGCCACCCATGTTTGCTAGATCTCCCCTCATTGTTACTGTCTGTGTACCATGTTTACATTTGTTATATTCGTGTAGGGATCCAAGCTGCCTTCCCTTTAAGGTACTCACCATGCATTGCTTTACATGTGTTTTGTTAGCTAAGGGGGGGAGGGTCGCCTGATTTCCTGTGCGACGTAATGGGTGCAAGACCCCTCCAACCCTTTTGCTAGTTTAAATGACTGGCAAAAACATTGAACTTCTGTCCCAGCCCCCTGACCCCCTCCTTTGTCAGGTGAAGGCCGTTGAATCCAAAAACTCCCTCTCCCAGAAGTTCTGCCAGTCTGCTATGAAGCTGTATCCTTTCTCATGGCACCAGACTCTAAGCCAGGTGTTGAGTTCACCTTTTTCTCTTTCCCTGATTTTCTGCCTGCCTCCACCCCTCTCCCATACAGGCAGAACCTCTGAGAAGGAGATGCCAGACGAAAAGTATGATAACTTTTCACTCAGTCTAGTCAGGTGCTTCTTGGTCTCCTCTACAGACTGACTAGCAAGATAATTTGTTCCTAGGTGAATTAGGATGTTTGTATTCCCCCCCCCACTTTCCATACTATTTTAGCAATGCGGTCAGTGTCTCGCCACATGGATGCTCCAGGGAGACACCTGACCACTGCCTTGGGTTACCCTTCCAGCTGCAAATGGAGATTGACTCCCTGAATCATGGAATCTCCTATGATCATAATTCTCTTTGTTGTTGGCTTTTTTTTGGCCCTTGTTGCTTTTTGTGTGACTTTATCTGCTGTGGTAATTGCTGACCTGATGCATCCTCGGCCATGGCGATTGGCTTGGATGCCAGAGGTAGGAATTTGTTTGTTGTTGTTACTGGATTTGTTGAGATGTTGGGTTTATGCAAGTTTTTATTTGTGGCAATTTTAGTGCCTTTCCCCACCACCTGGCAGCCTCCAGGCTGAGTGACCCTCTGGGGGCATGGATCACTGAATTGGTGTAGGAGACGAGGTGGACAGTTTTTTATATGTTCCTCGTTGTAACTGGGCTTGAAGGTGGATGATCTCTGACCATACTGCTAGCAGCTGAGAACTTAGATCCCCAAGTATCCAGCATGTAGGACAGTGACCTAAGTGTTGGATCACAGTCCTGTTGAAGACGGTCCCACAGTCCCAGCAGTTGACAATGTCCATTGTAATTTTAGTGGGACTGGCTGGTTTCTGTGGTGTATAGAACGGACTGAGTGAAAAAGGAAAGATAGAGAAAAGAAGTTTATTTTTTTGTTTTATTTCTTGTGTTTCATGACAATGTGTCCTTTAGCATCACCCCCTCATGTGTCATAGGAGGGAGAAGGGTGGGGCACATACCTAGAAAAAGTGAGGAGCTAAGGGGTGGGTGAGCTGAGGGGAGGGAGGGTGGGTCCTTAGCACCTCCCCTGTAAAACAATCAGTATAGCAGGGTAGAGGGAGGAAAAGTTCTGCCTGTCTGCCTGGAATGCTTTCCTCCTCCTGTGATCCTGCTCCCTGTATTGCTGGAAGAATGAGCAGACCAGACCACTCAGCCTCTGATGATTTACTTCATTGCTGCAGTCAGGTACTGCCATCAGTGAAAAAGAAAAGCAGCTTTAAAGGAGTTTCCACTCCAGACTGCCTGCCCATGTGCTCTACTGCCTCCTGGAGCCATCGGTGTACTGCCTGTATGAAGTTTGCTGGCGACTACTATGGACGCATTTAACAGCCTTCCTAGGTTTCTAGGACACTCCTAACCTGAGTCCTCCAACCTGCGGTGTTCGATCGGCGGTAGTGGACTCTCTGGGCTTTATACCCCTTTCTCCAGAATTTGAACTTCTCACTACTGATTGGCTGCATGCCCAGTGATATACTGCACTGCCTTGCTGAGTAAGTGGAGATAAGCCGTTAGGTAAAAGTTCTGATGAGGTCAAGCTCCACTATCAAGCTACAATCTACAAGTCACCTGAAGGTAGACAAGCACAAACTCTCCTAGTTTCAAACTTTTAAAAGGTAACACTAGTTAGGCTGCATGCCAATATCCTTGCCACTGCAAAGTAAACAAAAGGTAACCAGCATGTCTAAGTCTTATAACTGCAATCCCTGCTAGGTTTATAGTCCTTGCTTAATTTTAGAACCTATGTCTAGGTTAGCCTTGGCTTTTTAGGTATTTGTTGTTGCTGCTTATGTTAATGTTTATATACATTTTGTTTAATTGTTGATATGTTGTGTGTTTGTGCTTGATTATATTGTTACAGTATGTATTTTGTTTTATAATGTATAGTATTTATTTTTAATATGTCCGGCACCAAGAGCCTCTGGGATGGGCGTCTCTTAAATAAAATTTGCCTTGCCTTGCCTTGCCTAGGTTCAAACAAACAAGTACAGTCACAACAATCACAACCAAGGTATAGTGGCTCTGGTTTTGATAACAATGCACCTTGTTACTTTAACTCAAGTAACTATTGTAACTAACAATTCCAGTTTTGACCAATATCAAACTCAGCTAGGTACAAATAAGGAAAAGCCCCAACAAGCACACCAGAAGTGTGTGTACTTACATATAACCAGACCGTGTAAAGGGGGTGGGGACAGGGGTTGGGTCCCAAGCTCCTCCCCTGTAGAAACAATTAGTATAGCAGGGTAGAGGGAGGGAAGGTTTTACCCATCTGCCTGGAGTGCCTTCCTCCTCCTGTGATCCTGCTCCCTGTATTGCCCAAAGAATGAGCAATTATTGCTTGCAGGAGTGTCAAATGATGCGGTCAGCTGGTTCAAAAGTTACTTAGAAGACTGTTTGCAGCAGGTCAAGATAACCAATGTCCTCTCTGAAAGGAGGCCAGTCCATTCAGGAGTGCCTCAGGGATCTATACTGGGGTCCCTTCTCTTCAGTATCTTCTTGAATAACTTACCATGAGCCTGTCAAGAGCAGATTCTGCTCTACACAGACAATGCCATGATCTACTCTAGTAACCCAGACCTTAAGATCCTCCAGGATAACATTCAACACAGTTTCTTGGAAGTGGAAAAGTGGTTCAGCACTCAAAACTGATGCTAAATTATAAAGAGACCAAAGTGTTACTTTTCAACAGTGCCCACAAGGAACACAGCCCAAACCCTTGATCATCACAAACTGCATTGGCACCCCACTTGAACAGATCCACTCCTTCAAATATCTAGGGGTCACTGTTGATAGCTCACTCACCTACTCACAACATATTGATAACATAGCCCAAGCTGTCAACATAAAGATTAGCCTACTCCACAGGCACAAGCATAGCCTGACTCCCAAGGAACTAAGAATAGCAATTTTCAGCTCTGTCATTACCATCATTGATTATGGGTTGGTTGTTTATGGCTCTACTTCTGCTACATTCCTTCACAGGATCACTGTTGCTCTTAACAAAACATGTAGACTCCTTAGTGGGGCTGCCCGCCTCACACTCACATGTGACCTATATGCTCAGACCAGGTGCCTTCAGTTGTTTGGCCAGATTCAATATCAAACTTGCTTTTATTTATTTATTTATGACTTTGGTTACCGGGTAGGTGCACTAATCCAAGGGACCATTTTCAGGCATGACCTGGGCCACATACAGTGGCACAGAGTTAAACATAAACAACAATGCATAGAAGAGTAGATAGTCTGACAAATAATAAAAGGTTACAATAGTAGCTTACTTGTCAAGAAGGCACACCTTGGATTGCTACCCTCTTGGGTCCAACAGCTCCTTAGCCCTTGTCACAGTATGCACTGTACTCACAGCTTGGCAGCTCAGGTCTTTACTGTTCCCAGATGCCGCACCACCTTAGGTCAGCGGTCTTTAGCTTATAGAGCCTCCCCTCTCTGGCTCAACTCCCTGGGTAGGGACATCTCTGCTGAGTCAAAACTCGACCCTTTCAAACACAAACTCCGGCGGCATCTATTAACAAACAGTATGTGTGACTGCCGCCCTTAGCAGTCTTCTGCTTATGTTATCTTTGTTCTTATACCTTTTGGCACTTCAACTCTCAGCAATCTATTTCAATCCTACCCTCAAGCCTTTTCTGCTCCACCCCTCACCCCTGCTTCTTCCCTGCTCATGCATCTTCACGCTCTTCCCCACCTTCTCCCTTCCACCCCAACTCATTCTCTTATGTCATGCCACCTCTTTTGCAACACTCTTTCCCTCATCCCCCTACATTTCTCTCTCTTACTTTCTCTCCCACACATATTACTCTCTCTCTTGGGTTTTTGACAAGGCCTGCTAGCCTACCCCCTCCCCTGGCTAAACACCACCTCTTCTCCCTTTACTATTAATTTGTCTCCCTTCGCCAGTGCTCCCCCTTCTCTCTCTGCACTCACCCCATTCCCCTCCTTCCACCTCCCCTTATCTCTTTATCCCGATCACTTCCTTTGCAACTCCTCTCCTTCCCCCTCCACCTCCTGCACAACTCTTCTCCTTGCCTCCTCATTTCTCCCGTCCCCCCACCTTACACCCCATTACTTTCTCTCCTAGATTTCGACAAGGCCTCCCAGGTTGCCCACTCCTCTAGCACCCTTTACTGTTACATTGAGTAACATTAAGTGCTTTTTGACTGCTTTTGATGTGTTAGGTTTCTTTAAAGTATATTCTGGATGTCCGCTATTTACTTACCTATTGTTTACCTTTTTTTTTTTTGTACTACTGATGTGGAACCTTTGTAAATGAGTTGTGTTGCTCAAAGGTGTTATAATCCAAGACTCAATAAATAAATAAATAAATAAATAAGACCAGACCGCACAGCCTCTGGTGATTTACTTCACTGCTGCGGTCAGGTACTGCCATTGGCAGAAAAGAAAAGCAGCTTTAAGGCAGTTTCAGCTCCTGATTGCCTGCCCACATGCTCTACTGCCTCCTGGAGCCATCAGTGTATTATCTGTATGAAGTCTGCCTGCCGCTACTGCAGCCACATTTAACAGCCCTCCTAGATTGCTATGAAACACCTAACCTGAGTCCTTGGCCTGTGGGGTTCAGTCATATCAAATAGAAGCTGAATTGGGTATGTTTCTTTTTTCATCGTTTCCATGGTATGTCAAGGGCTTTGTAAGGAAGTTAACATGTATGTGTTGATAATCTCAAAATGCAACCTTCATCTACTTTACTGCACAACAGGTGTGTGAGTGATTGTGTGTGTGTGTGTGTGTGTGTGTGTGTGTGTGTGTACACCAGACTTGACATCCCTGGCATCACCAGGCACTCATAGCCAGATTTCAGTTGACTCTGTAAAATGGTTGCATGTAGGTGGCAGAATGAATAGGCAGATGCAAATGACATGGCAAAAATAACATTTCACAATGGACATAAAAAGTACTGTACCCTGATTGGTCAGCTAAGGTCTTTACCTATTGGTAAATCCTGCAGTAACCCATGGCTGAGGAAGGGTATTTATCTATTTTTTTTAATTTATTGATTATGCCCTCATGTCGAGTCTAACCAGCTCCTCCCAATGTTCCCCAGCACCTCCCCCTGGTTCATCCTTCTGCCTAGTAACGCAGGAAAAAACAGTGCTACACAAGGCTCCAAAAACAAATGAGAAATTTATTCACAAGTTCCATACAAACAATTACCCCAGCGCCTCGAGGGATCCAGGCCCTCTTCATCAGGGGGTGGAAATTACATGAAATGTTCATTATTTATATAGTGACATCAATTAAATTGTGTGACAATGAAAACTAATAGAACAACATATTTTTTTAAAAATTTGTGGTCGTGACAGAATTTAAAATGCTTTTGCGTCCATTCAACCTATTTACCAGATGTAATTATCAGTAAAGACAAGACTGTGCTACTAGAATCACCTTTGTTACTGTTATCACTGTATTTCTTAAATTACTTGTTTGGTCAAGCAAGGAACAGCAATGGGTGATTATTGCTTGTTAATTTAGAGACCAGAGACTAGAGACTTACCACTGCTGAATCACTCGGCTAAAGTTTTTGTCGGGTGGGGAACAACACATAGTGGTTGCCACTTTTAAGTATCCTGAAATAACATTTCCTGACATGGAACAGGCTTAAGTGGCTCTTTTATAGCACAGTTCTTTATTTCTTTTACTGATTACTGATTACTCCTGTGGTCTTCAGTTCTCATAAAAAGTAGCAGTAAGAACTGCAAATCACTGCTTTGCTATGACCGAGGAGGGCGAAATTGTCCAATTATCCAGAACAGATGAAGAAGATGGACATTCAGACATAGGAGTTCTATATACATCTTGTTTGGAGTTGTTACAAGACAGGTTTAATAGACACATCACCACAGCTAATCAACGTGCTGCCACAGTGAGTCTTGATGCTGAACGTACTGTAGAATTCAAAATACTGTATGTTTTTCAAAGCTTGACAAACTACTGAAACAGGAACTTTCATTATTTTATAATATTAACAGCCTTTAAGGGGAATATTTGGCTAATCATAGAGCACCACATGGTTTAAGATGACATTAAGCCCAAAATTGGTCTTGACAAATTCAAACACAAAGTTGATTGGGAAAGGCCCTACATGATTATTTAAAGATACTAATCAAAATCCTCACACAAGAAAAATGGAGACTGGTTGGTATAGTTTTTTATGTATTTAGTTTTTCTTTTATAAGTTTTTTATTGTTTTTCTTCACAAGAGTAGGATGGAACAGATGACTCGAATATAATAGATATGCTTGCTAAATGTACTGATGAGTGAACTATGTTCTTTTATGTTGAAATGATATTGTGAAAAACTACTTGTCTGGTTGTATATCTTGTTGGTATAAAATAAAGAGAAGTATAAAAAAAACTAATCAAAATCCTTGTTAAGGAAGAGAAAGCCAATAATGAGGAAGTCAAAACAGAGATTGCAATTGCACAAGATGCTTTAAGTAAATTTAAAGACCATCCACTGTTTAAGACCAGAGAATTGGAATTGAATGAAACTCTTGACAAGTTTGAAAAAGAACTTAAAAAAAGCTAGGAAACAAAACATTTATGAGATCTCCAGGACTATACCTCTGGACAAATCTTTGAATGGGACAGACCATGACGTTCCCAAAGCAGGGGGAGACAGAGGATCACTAGCAGGTATAAAAATAGAAGGCAAAGCAAAAATAGATAATGGAAACAAAATCAAAAGCAGAGTACCATTAGAACTGGTCCAGAATCTATAAGCATGAGCCAAGCTGCATCAGCAACCACCAGCAAATGACCTAGTAAAAAAGTTCTTTTTAGACAAAAAGAAACAGAAGAAAAACAAGACGAGGGAAAAGAGGGGCAAAAGGACAAAAAGAAGTTCCAATACGGAGGGAAACCAGGTTGAAGAACAAAAAGACATCATAAACGTAAGTAATGCAGTTTTTAATAATAATGAAACACAGGTTTTGAAAAAAGATTTTAGTTTTGTTCCATCACCAAAAGTCAACAAATTAAATGTTCAAGTTGAAATTTTCAAGTTCTTTAAAAAGATTAATTTAAAAAATGGTTTGCCACTAGAGAAATAATGGGAGGTTCTACTTTAAGTGATACATTTGTAAATTATAAACATCAGGCAGATGTTTCTGATGTGTCAGTGATGTCTGAGTTAAATATCACCTCAAATGACACTACTAATGTTTTTCATAACTTAGATCTTGTTCAGTTTGATATAGAAGGAAATGCAATGATAGATACTGAAGCTGCTGCTTCACTTGACTTAGGTACTGATAATGCTAAAAGCAAAACATTTTTCAAACCGAAGTAAATTTTTTGCTCCCACCTCACCCCCACCTTGATCCTACTATCATGATCTATCAAAAGGTTGTAAGAAATAAAATAGAACAACTCTTTTGTAAAAAAAAATGCATAATAGCACACAGAATTTATCATCTTTAGATAGACAAGCTTTAGAGGCTCTCATGAACAGAATGGATGTCATTTTTAGAGAGGCTGACAAAGGAGGGAATATAATCATTCTCAACAGACATGATTACGAGAAAGAGGCATTGCATCTACTTTCGGTTACTAGCACATATTTTGTGTTAGATAGAGACCCCACATTACATTTTCAGGCTGAATTATTTGATTTAAATAATGACATTTTTCATAGAGGCTTCATTTCAGAGAAAGAAAGCATTTTTCTAAAAACACAGACTCCAAAAACTTCTATGTTTTATTATTTACCTAACAACCATAAGAGCTTAGTATCTCCACCAAGTCGCATGATAATTTTGGGCATTGGGTCATTAACAGAAAACATGTCCAATTTCTGTGATTTTTTTCTTCAACCAGTTGTGAGTAACCTAGATTCCTACACATGGGATTCTATGCACATTGTGGGACCATTCCAGGATTTTGTGTGGCAGTATTCCTATTTGTGTATTAGTGTTGATGTTAGTTCATTATACACTTGAGGGTAGTCATATCAGATGACCTAAAGGTGGGCAAGCAATGTAAGAGGGCAGTAAGGAGGGCTGGAGGATACTGGGATACATAGAGAGAGGCATCACCAGTAGAAAACAAAAAGTTGTTAACCCCCTATACAGACAGCTGGTGAGACCCCATCTGGAGAACTGCATGCAGTTCTGGAGACCCAGTCTCTGCAAAGACATAGACAGGATGGAGGCAGTCCAGAGGAGGGCAATTAAAATGGTGCAGGGTCTGCACCAGAAGACATATGAAGAGAGATTTAAGGAGCTTAATATGTATAGCATCAAGGAAATGAGGGAGTGGGGAGACATGATAGAAACTTTCAAGTACCTCAAGGGAATCAACAAAGTCCAAGAGGGTAGCTTCTTTCAGAAAAAGAGGTGTGCAAGAACAAGGGGGCACAATTTGAAGATTGAGGGGGGGACAGCTCAGAGGTAATGTGAGGAAGTATTTTTTCACAGAGCGGGTTGTGGATGCATGGACCAGCCTTCCTGAGGAGGTTGTGGAGTCAAAAACAGTGGTGGATTTTAAGAATGCATGGGAAAGTCATAAGGAAATTCTAGGGGGTGGGGGTAGGAAGAAGTAGGCTGTTGGTTAACTAGGATCTGCAGCTTATCCATTAGGTAGGGAAATGGGCAGATTGGGTGGGCCAAGCGGTCCTTATCTGCCATCAAGTTCTATGTTTCTATGTATTCCTCATGATTTGGGGCTTTTAGCACTCAAAGAAATGATTGATAATTGTAAAATCAAAGGAATGCTTCCTGTGACGCTTGGCCAGCTGGTTATGATTGTTCTATGATATTTATAATATAAAAATGTAGTGCGTGGTTGTCTCACATAAGGCAGCTGTGACATGGGTGCCCTCCCAGGTTTCAGTTACAGTCAAGTGACCTGAAACCAGGGGGTAATTAAAAGACTAGAGAGACTTAATTAAGGGTCTCCTGTTTTCCTGTCTTAATTAGAACTGACCCAGCTGCCAGGATATGGAGATCATAAACTTTTAATGAGTTTTGCTCAATGATGATTGCCTGGTTAAATAAAGATTTGATTGATTGATCGATTGATTTTATGATGTCTTAAGAGGAAGAACATTTTTATACCACCATGGTGCTAAAGTTTTAAAAAATCCTTTGATGTGCCCTGGGAATAGGAACTGCTCGAGATCAAAGGGGGATGTTAATTAAGGAGTCATATTGGGAAATGAGTTTTTGCTGATGTCACCTTATTTGAAATACCTCCTAATAGGGCATCCTGTTTGTATATTTTTTATATTCTTAAAGGAGGAGCTAGATGACATCATAGAAGGGGTGTAGAAACACGTTTTAAACTGTATACTGTGTTTGAACTTGTTGACATTTCTGTTTTGGCTCTTAAGAAACAAGATCTAACTATAAGCACTATAGAGGTAGTACATTAGATATAAAAAGTCTAATTGTATTGTGGTAGGAGTTTTTATTTGTACATTTCCTTTTCTTTTAAGTGATTGTATGCTCTTTGATATATTGTTCTGTGTTTACATTTTTCATGCTTTTATTATCTTTAAGTAAAGTAGCCTTTATATTTAAAAAGACTGCCTGGGTCTGCCAGTCCCTTTTTGCATGTGATGTATAAATGGTTACATTTGACAACTGTTCAAGGGCTTGATGGTGTTACCAAACTGGGAAAAGGTAAGAATATACCTAAGGTCTTTTATAGAGTTTTAAGGGCTCATTTTGGATACCTGGTTAGGTGCTCTTAGGCGAACAATATCTTGCATCCTCCCCAAAGAGAAGATTATCTGAGCCTGTACATTTGGGGTACACTAGCATATGATTTACAGTTTGAATCCCCTCAGAACTTGAGACTAAAGGTGATTCAGATCCACAAGCAGACAGTAGGGTTACCCTGTCTGTTACCTGTTCACACTACTGCGCTCAGAGGTTGACACTTTGGAAGCAGAGGGCCTGACCTGCTGAGTGCATTTGTGACACTTCCTTCCAGTCTCCTGTGTACAGCAGTTGAATTCATTTTGAAACACAACTTTTTTTGTTTAAAAACAAGTTTTGCAATCCCGGTGGTGCTGAGAGCTGAAGCGCTGGTTGCCTTACCTCGCACTATGCTGGCGACCCTTGTTCGGGAATGAGCATGGGTCACTAGGGGTCGGCAGGGGCGAAGAGGAGCAAGAATCTGAGTGACTTCTCTCACTCTCTGGTAAGAGGGAGAAGTCCAGTTGTTGGTGCTCCTCTGATCCCTGGTGGTGGCTGGGGGACAGAGCACTGATGCTGTAAGCAAGCAACTGAGTGGGGCAGGCACTGGGAGGAGTGTTTGTGGATGCGTGCATGCTCCCTCCCTTGATGCCATTGCATGCCCTACTCTTGGGGAGAAAATAGAGGAGGAAAATGGCATCCTGGTTGCGGCAGTTTGATGGCCATCTACAGGCACCCCAGCTTCAGGGGGCATCGACAGAACTGGATCCTATATGGTGGGAGGGTAGGGGTCTCCCCACCACCCCACCACGGGCGGTAAGCCATAGGGGAAGAATGTGGGGACCCTAATTGGAGCTGGGGGCAGGCCAGATGGTGATTGGAGACATGGAAGCACAGACAGAATAGTCAACCAGGAAGCCAGGGGCAAAAAAATGAGTATAAAAAAAATAAAAACAAGTTTTACCTGCAGTTAGTAGGTACTGCATTGGGTTCAACTGTAGCACCTAGCTACGCTACCCTATATTTAAGTTGGTGGGAAAATAATATCATTTTCTCTGACAAAAACTCATATAGCAAAAACATTGCATCTTGGAATAGGTTTATAGTCGATTTATTAAATGTGGGGAATGGTCTGAAACAGCAGGATGACATGTTTGTGACATGGATCAACAATGACAATCTAAATCTTGTTTTCACTTCAGAAACTGACAGTAACAACATTTCCTTTTTGGATCTAAAGCTAAGGTCAACACCAGATAGCATAGTTACTACTGAATGTTATAAAAAATTGACTGCAGGCAATTCTACATTATTTGCTAAAAGTGCACACCCTCCCATTTTGATTCACTCTGTCCCTTACGGACAATTTTTATGCCTGCGGTGGAATTGTTCCTCTGAAGAAACTTTTAAAGTCCTAGCTACTGAAATGTATGACAGATTCATTAAAAGAGGCTATGATACACAGATTTTGGATGAAGCCCTTAATAGGGCCTCTCATGTTGATAGAAGCATTATGCTATAAACAAAAAAAAGAAAAAAATGCAGATGCTACTTTAAACTGCATCACTGAGTATAACAATATTGCCATGCAAATGTAGCATATCATACTTAATAATTAGCATTTGTTAGAACAATGCAGTATTGCTGGTCTTTTTTCACAGAAACCAAGGGTTGTTTTAGTGGATCCACGACGGGTCATCGACAAAATATTTGTCGAACGACCCGACAGCAAAACCGGCAGGTCGACTGCATTTTGCTGTCAGCTGCTGGTTTACAAAAAGCCACCGTGTACTTTATTTGGCGGCTTTGCCCCCAAATCCCCATGTGGAGGCTGTGCCTAGCACCCCCACTTAGAATTCTCAACTCCGAGTCAGAGCTGAGTCGGGGTGGTGCAGTACCCCCGACAGACAGTGACTGGTTCCAGCGGGTCCCCTACAGCAACGTGGCACTGTTGTCACTGTAGGTGACTCCGCTGTCGACATGTCAATGTCGGGGATGTATACCGTTTTTAGTTGGGCTAATAACCTAGGTGACTATCTTAGTCACAGTCACTATATAATTCCCCGGAAAAAAACTCAATCCTGGCTACCCTCACAGCCTATGGGCTGTTATACATGTGGTCATTGCACTGCATGCAAACATATTGCACAGGGTAAACAATTTAAACACCCATGTAATAATTCAATTGTCACTATTAAAGAATTCATCAATTGCTCCACAACATTTGTTGTTTATGTAGCACAATGTACATGTCCTAAATTATATTTAGGAATGACAACATGGCCAGCAAAAGAGCACTTGTTAGAACACCTAAGAGACATAAAAAAATGTCAATTTTAAATCAGCATTAGGTGCACATTTTTTTGACAAACACAACAGTAACATTTCTGATGTAAAGTTTATGTTATTGGAGCATGTGAAACCTCAAACATATAGAGAAGACAGAGTTAAAATGCTGAAAAAAGAATCATGATGGATTTATAGCTTTGATTATTTATATCCTAGGGGATTAAGCAAAGAACTTGACTTAACAATGTATTTGTAAACACTAAATATACATATATTTTTTTCATGATTTGTTGTGTGTTTATGCTAGTTTATAATCTATTCTCTAAACTACGATTTATGACATAATATAATATCACTTTAAATTAGTTCATTGCATCTACTGTGGTACTTGAAATATTTAAAATTTATAATAAAAATTATTAGCTAAAAGATTTAGTAACAAAGTAAACAGGAATGTTTAAAACATTACTTCCGTAATGAATTTATGAATTTAATAGATCCTGACACTGTAAATTTTATTTATAAAATTATTCACAAAATTGTTGTGGAGAATTAACTTCTTAGCAAAAATAATAAGTTTATTGTAATAAGTATAATTAATGAAATGTTGGTTTTAGCTAGGATGCTTCTCCTGCACTTGCATTTGTCTGATTCCACTATTTTTGAACCACATTTAGCACCATTTAATAGTGTGAACCTTTAAATGGCGACCACTACTCTACTATTGCCAGTCAGGCCTCTTGTAGTATATTTGGGCCCAGATATTCAAAAGAGTTGCACCATGCACAATAGGGTTGTGCCTGCACAAGTCCGAAAATGCACCATTCTGCGATATTCAGCAGGAGGCAGTTGCACTCCCCAAATCACAATGAGCAACAGCGCAATGATAATGAATGTATGTGCAACTGAAGGGGGAGGAACCATGCATAAATGGTGCAGTGTGATATTCAACAACATGCGCCATGTGCAACAGGGGAGTCATTGGAAGTTGCACCATAGAGGAAATGAGCCAAAATAAAAAGGAGCAAGGGAGAGGCGCAAGAACACTAAATGGAAGGCACATGAGGCTGAACTCTAGCAAGAGAAACTGGGCAGCAGGGACACGCAGGGCAGGCCAGGGAAAGGGCACCTGGAACTCACAGGCTCAGAGGAAGGTGTGGGAAGCCACAGTGCAGAAGGGGGAAGTACTTGCCACACAGCAGTGAGGCCAGCACAGTCAGGTGTTCCCGGTGCAGGGGAAGTAGCAGCCAGGGGTAATACAGAAACAGCTGCGGGGGGTGAACACAAGCCAGAGACATGGCCAGTGCCACCATCCAGATGGAGGCAGTAATGAGGGTGAGCCGGGCAGCAGGGGCATGGCCGTGGAAGGCCCGTTGGCAGTATGTCCCAACAGGCAGTACCGAGCCTGCACCAGCTCGAGCTGTATGATGTCTGGAGATCGTGAGCCGGTACCGCCTGAATCGGGCAATTCTGAGGTGGCTCTGTGAGCTGTGCAGTGATGTGATGCAGGCACTCACATGACAGAGCCATGCTCTGTCAGTGGAGATGAAAGTGACAGCTTTCATGTGCTTGCTCTCCACGGGTACCTTCCAGAGACCAACTGAGGACACCACAGGCATAACCTAGTTGGCCACATCACGCCACCTCACCCAATTCCTCAGCGCACTGCTGCCACATGCTGTGGAGTACATTCATTTCCCCAGACACGGCGGGCACGGTAAACATACAAAGAGTTCCACAGGTATACGTATGCCTGGGCGTGCTGGGGCAATAGACTGCACCCATGTGGCCTTCCACACACCACCTGGCCCTGAGGGGCCACATATAAATCACAAGGGCTATGCCAGCATCAACTGCCAGGTGGTGTGCGATGCCAGGGGGTGCATAATCAATGTCTGTGCCACGCACCTGGGGCACATGATGCCTTCATCTGGCACCAGTCAGCACTGTGCCACAGATTCGAGAGTGGGGATATCCCCACTGGCCACCTAGTGGGTGAGTATGCAAACCACATGAACAATCATAGGGCCTGGGTGGGCATGGTCAGAGGTGACATAGGTAGTGGCCTACATGGCCCGGGGCAGGGCAATGCTGATCACCAAACTAACCTTCACCCTCTACACACAGGTGACAGTGGATTCCCACTCCGTCCCTGGCTGCTCACACCCTACCGGCAGCCCGCGACCCCATCACAGCAACGCTATGACGCACACGCCACCACACGTAATGTCATTGAGCAGGTGTTCAGGATGCTGGAGGCACGTTTCCATTGCCTGGACACCTCCAGCAGTGCCCTACAGTACAGCCCCTCAAAGACCTGCGGGCTATTCCTGGCCTGTTGCATTCTGCACAACATGGCCAACGAATGTGGGATAGCCGTACAGATCGAAGAGGGGGACAGCGATGGGGACGATGAGGACGCCGGTGACAATGGTGATGGGCAGCCCCCCCCTTCGGTGACGGGACCCCCGACTGCTCCGGCTGGCACAGCTGCACTGGGACACCATCATGGAGGAGCACTTCAGCCAACCAAGGTAAGTCATGGGGCCATGTGCAACCACCAGTGGCTAAGGCACTACCCACAAACACGCATGGACACACACCAGGGATGCATGCCATCAAGGGAACTGGCTGGTCATGGAACCACACACACCACCAGGGATGGGTGAGGTCTAACATGCCATGTGGACACACACACACACACACACACACACACACACACACACACACACACAACACACCAGACATGCACAAAGGGTAGGAGGCACACCGACCCAGAACACCACCCCTAGCCACACACATGTCCACAGACCGCCACGCCCACTGCCTGTCATTGTGCATGTGTCAGATGCTGAGCACCATTGCACATTGGTGTACAGCACAATGTAGGCATCATTATGCACACACAACTGTGGACAGCAGCCGGGAGGGTGTGCAGATGGACTGTGTGTCCGCGTGCAGGGCTGGGTACCCACCCGTGCATTGCCCGCTGAATGACACAATGCACACAGGGCAGCACCAGACAGTAGCCACATTGGGAGACAGGTCAGTCACGCACCATAGTGCCCCAGCTGCCACGGATGCATGGGCGGCCCTGCCGAGACCCACCCACAGTGACAGGCTGACCACTGGCCTCATGGGGTGGCACTGATGGTCCCCCAGGGGTTCCACTGCATGAACGCGACCGTGCTTGTGCAGGGGTCTGCAGCATCTGCAGCACACCAAACATGCCTGCGCCAGGTGTGCTCGGGATGCCCACAGCTTTACCCAGTGTCGACAAGGATGGTGTTGCACGATGCCGGGAACAGGGGGTGGACAGTGCACTGCGTGGTGTCTGCGACGCATGGGCAAATAACTGTGTGCCCATTGTGGCCATGACAGCAGTGAATGCCTGTGTCTGCCTGTCAATGGCAGTGGTCACATCCTCCCACAACCAGTCCATCCCTGCCAGGATCAGAGCAGTGTCTCTGCTGCGACACTCCTCTGCCCGCTCCAGAGCCACATGCAGTGCATCCACCGACGTCACAAGCTGCATCTGCTGGTTGACTGATGCTTGCAGTATGCGGGTGTGCTCATCCAAGAGGTCATCTGCCTCCTTGGCATCCTGTCCCTCAGGGTGTGCGCAGCTCTGATGCTCAGCACCCCTTGAGGGTGGGCACTGCACACCAGGACCAGGTCTGGGCATGTCCACAGGTGGTGCACCGATGCTACCCCCTGACACTGTACCCCCAAGCCCATTGGCCGACTGCTGATGCTGCCCCTCCAGCTGCCGCTCCCCAGGACTCACTGGTGCTGCCGCAGTGGCTGCAACAGTCCCACTGTCCTGTACACACACCAGTGCTGCCCCACTGGTGCTGACAGGCACAGACTGGGACTGTGATGACACACAAACCTCCTCGATGGCACCACCCACAGCCATGGCTGCGATGTTACCTGCTGTGTGGCCATCCCGTGGCACACACGTGTCACTGCCCATGGCATTAGCGACATCATGATCGGTGACGGACCCTGCACCAGCCCGAGTCACAGCATGGTGGCATCCATGGATGCTGGCACACTGGGACATGGGCAGGGCCTCCTCCGCACCTGTTCCAACAACATCAGTCTGGACAGCCAGGCGGGCCCACTGTCGCACTGAGCCGCATATACCTGTGGAGGTGGATGGGCCCTCCTCCATCTCCATCTGACTGGCCTCAGTGGACAGGCCCACCACTGTTGACCCATGCAGATGCTCAGGATCTGTAAGGGAAAACAGAGTCACGTTACTGCATGTGACCTACCCTGCCCCCCCAATAGACAGACCATGACCTACCATGCAGTGTCGGGCTACCACCCATCTGGAAGCCACCACCTGGAACACCCTCAATGGCACAATGCTGCATGCTGCCAGCATCCCTCTCCTCCTGTGGGGTCAGGCGTAGCACCTCCAGCTGTCCCCCCCCCATGGCAGCTCATGCTGCCCTGATGGCAGCCACCTTCTCCTTTATCCTCCTCCTGTCTGTGCCCATCTTCTTCTTGCTTTCCTGCACGAAGCACTGGTGGCTGCCATGCAGGTTCACTGCACATGCCACTTCCTCCCATGCAGCAGCACGGGCCTGTGGTGTTCCCTGCCGTCCGTTGAGAAGTGGCTCCTGGTCCAGGTAGGCCTCAAACAGGGCATCCATCTCGGCCTTGGTGAAATTAGGCCTCCTCCTCCTCCTCCCACCACTCTGTTCCTCCTCTCCCACAATTCACTCGGTCATGATTTAGCCTGTGAGAATGAAAGTTGTTACCTGTGACTGTGCAGTCCCATGCATGTCCCAAAATCCACAGTCCACACTCCCAAACAGCATGCAACTCACCAATAGACTGCAGTAACCGACTATGGCCAGTGCAGCCTAATGTTGCACTTTTAAAGCACAACCCATGCAAATGAGGCGAGGCGCAACTTTAAGTGGATGCAAATTGCAGTGCTGCGCCATTGAATGGCTGATTAACTGATTTGCATATGACAGATGAATATCGCGCTGTTGCGCTTTGCGCAATTGTGTTGAAAGTGCTGAGCCAAGGGTGCAGTTCTGTGACATGCGCAGTACACACCTCACTGCGCATGCCCGGGTTGCTGACGCAGGCACCTGCTGTGCTGCTGACGTGCTGTGCATGGGAGGCAATGCAGGGCACGGCTACCATTGTGCCAGTGGCGATACAGCGATGTTCACCTATATGGTGCTGTGGCACTGGGGCATCGTAGGCGCACTGGGGCAACAGCGCAGTAGGACGCTACTGGAGGTAGCACACAGGCACCCAATCGCACTAGATGCATTAGGTTCCAATGGCGCTGTGCCTGTCAGTGTGCCAGAGACCCTTGACCCCGTGCCCAACCTTTGCCCCCTAGGCGCCATGCGTCAGGCATGGGTGCACCACTATCGCACTGTTCGGTGACAGTGTGATAGAGAATGGCAGCGCTGTACCGCGCAGCATCTGCACATGGTGGAACCACGCTGAAGAGTGCCATTTTGAACCTACTGAGCAAGAGAGATGGCGCTGAGGAGAGCTGCCCAGTGGAGCCAAGTTGAAATGGCAAACCTGGTTGCCATTGTTGAGCCACTTTTTGGCCCATTGTTTGGGGAGGCATCCCTGGACAGGTCTAGGAGCCAGGTGTGGCAGGAGGTGGCCGATGCCCTGGAGGAGGCCACAGGAATGGGGCGGACAGTGGAGCAGTACCGCCACAGGTATAGCGACCTGAGGCGGAGGGACCCGGACCTGCTTGCCCGCCTGCGGGCATGTGCCAGGAGGGGCACGGTGCCACAGCCAGGTAGGTGTAACATCCACACACTTTTATCTTCCATATGGGTATCACGATTGCATGTGTCTGGAACATGGGGGGGGGAACCATCCGGTGTTGGCTGTGGTGCTGTTATCAGGGTGTGGAGTGGGTGGGTGGGTCTGGCTGGGTGGGATTGCACACACATGGGGGCAGGGAGACTTTGCTACAGGATTGTACTGATGTTCCTCTCTCCATGTTTGCATCTTTGGGCCAGAAGAGAGATGGCTGGCAAGGGAGCAGAGGCGCCAGCAGGAGGACCAGACGAATAGGAGGGGTGAAGGTCCACTGCGCCAGAGGGATCAGCCTGATGATGGTGAGTGCCTTACCTCCATGATTACTATTGCATGTTGTGTAACAGGGCGGACAGCAGGGCATGGCCACCATCCATTGACATCACTGCCATGCACACAACTTGTTACAGTCAGCACTGTCTAATGGCGCTGCATGTCTGGGAGTGCATCAATGGTGGTCCATGCGTGCACTGGGTACATGGCTGTGCCACTGCCTTCGCACCACATAGCCATGTCACTAAACAGCCACGGTGGTGCTGTGCAGGACTTGGCTGGTGGGTGTGTGCAGTGGTCCGCATGGCTGTATGCACCTAGGCGGGCAGGTCTTGTGGACGTGATCACCGTGGGTGGTCACACACCATCACAGAGGCATGTCCCGGAGCCATATGCCATGCACAGTGGGTGGGCTGTATGGGGCTGCGCATTCACACCTATTTACTGTGCTTCCTTGTCCTAGGTGTCCGCCAGCTGCAGGCAATCCAGGAGACACTGCAGGAAATACTCACTGTGGCGAGGGCATCACTGGACATCCTGCGCGAAGGACTGAACTGCTGGGGGTCCGGCGGAGACATGGAAGGCAGAGCAGCCGGAGCAGGGAGCGGGGCTCCCACTGACCGTATATATGCCCCTGATTTCCCCTAACCCCCTGGACCCACCCTCACACCCCTCCTTTCCTGTCCCATTTGTTCACCCCTGCCCCTTACCCACCCCCATCTTGTTTGCGGCCCTCCCCCCACGCATTTATACATAGTTGTAAATAGTTTTGTTTGATGTTTTTGATTACAGTTCTTTTGATATGAATACTATGGTGGTCTCTGATTTGCAGCGGGCTATAGGTGCTCAGCTGCAGTGGTGTGCATGGCGTCAGGGGTGGTGCAGTCATGGGTATGCGTGTGTGTCCGTGGGGAAGTGACTATGGTGTGGGAGTAGCTATCAGTCAGTGTCTGTGGTGTGTGTGTTGTTCCCTGTGCACTGGATGACTGTGTGCAGTGGTCCATGGTGCATGCTCTGCGTCCATGGTGCACCTGTCAGCCCATCCATGGCCTGTGCAGCTGACACCCTTGCATGTCTGTGACCTGCACGGTCTGCTGGCATGTCAGTGGTGGCTGTCCATGCAGGGCAGCCACTGTACCCGTCACAATGCTGGGTTGCTTACTGTCACTGGTGTGGTGCATGTCTGTCTCGGGTGACACTGTGGCCTCCGCTGTTGTTGTCCCACCTCCATGCTGTGGCTTGTGTGTATTGCAGGGGATGTGCACCACTGTCTGCTCTAGGCAAATGATGGTGGCATACAGGTCCACAGTGCCTGTGCTTGGTGGCTGGCACTCCTGTGCCATGGAGGACTGCTGGTCGTGTGTACACAGTTTCCATGGGCCCACGCTGGGGGCTTGGTTGCCCCGCTACTGCGTCCCTGTGTTGTTGTGCCCTTGGGTATGGGTGGGTGTTTGTCCATGCACTGTGTTGCATCTGGTGTGGTGCATGCTTCCATGCACCACTGTGGGTGTCTGCGCTGGCTGTTGTGGCCAGTGCTGGGTCGGTGTGTGTCCTTGGGAGGGTGTGCAAGGTGCTGTACCACTGGTGGTGGGGTCTGGGGCATGCCCTGTCATGTGTGGGGTACCTCGTGTGCCGACGCATGGTCGGTCTTTCAGCTGTACCTCAGGGGGGCTGTGCATGGTGGCACTGTGTATGTCATCATTGCATCGCTGTGTGCTGCCACCCACTGATGGGTGCTCATGGTGGGGCTGCCTTGCATGGTTCTGTGGTGCACAGGGTTGCATTGTCACAGTGGGGGTGGTGGCATGCATGGGGTATCCTGCAGTGGTGGACGCTGCTCCTGGGCAGGGTGTCTGGAGGTGATGGTGCAGGGTGTGCTCTGCATTGGGGGGATGGTGTGGCATGGGGTGGTTGTCCCTCCCTGTGTGCCAGTCACAGCTTGCCAGGGGGTGTGATGGGGCACCATGGCCCAGCTGTGGGTTGGTTGCTTGTCTCCATGGGCCAGTGGTTATTCCAGCCCTCCCCCAGTCGTGCAATGCATGGGGTGTGGGGGGACAATGTCTGTTCTGCTGTGTGTTCCTCTGCCCATCTGTGGCATGGGTTGTGGGCCCCTGCATCCCTGGTTGTGCAGTTGCATTGCTGCCCTGCTGCTGGGGGGCATCCCTGGTTGCGCTATGGCACCTCTGGACTGCTCAGCTGAACATCCCTTGTTGCACTATAGCGCATCGTATCTGCTCAGCTTCCCCTCCCTAGTTGCGCTATGGCACAGGTGGTGCGATATTCAGTTGTTGGCTGTAGGCGCATCTTGGCCGGCTCAGTTTTTGAATATCGCGCCTCTTGCGCATGGGCGCAATGGACTTGCTCTTGCTCCTGCTATTGCGCACTTTTTGGCTGCAGTTTGAATATCTGGGCCTTGGTCTTTAAAATATACATATTTTTTTTTTACCTTGGATAAATTATGCTACTGACTGTGTGTGATTGGGTGCACTCTGCTGTCAAATAGGTGGAACCAGTTTGTGATTTAAAATGCAATTTGAAAATCTGTTTTTCTATTAGTTTTCATTGTCACATGATTTAATTTGTGTCATTATATAAATAATGAGCATTTCATGTAGACTCCACCCCCGATGAAGAGGGCCTGGATCCCTCGAAGCACAGGGGTAATCATATGGAAGCTTGTGAATGAATTTCTTATTTGTTTTTGGAGCCTTGTATAGCACTACTTTTTTCTGTGTTACATGGTGTCCTTAGCCTCTGATAGCAGCAGCTCCAACTAACGTCATTTCTTTTGAGAGCACCAGTATTGTGCTCTTCTCCATCCTTCTGCCTTACCTGCTGTCCACTCCATGCAGCTCCAGTTGTCCCCAGGAGAGGAAAGGGTGGGGTGGATGCACGACCAATCACCCATCACATTAGGTGATAGTTGAATCAGAGGAGATCAGCCCAGATATATACCAGGGTCCAGATGGTGCCAGGCCATGATTTTTCTCATTTTTTTTCCCCTTGAGTATGTAGGCTTAGACAGAGAACCAGTGTTAGAGTACACAGAGTGCATGCTCAGCATGGGCTCTCAGTCTACTTCTTCCCCTCCCACATTGTGCCCTAGCTGTACTGCCACCTGTGATCAAGTGGGAGTAATGCAGCAAGGACAGTGCTCCTCTCTCCTAGAGGTGAAACGTGCCCACTAGGATGCTTAATCCCCCCCCCCGGCTGGCCCCCTAGGGCTAGTCCTGTTCAATGTCTTCATTAGCGACATTGCAGAAGGGTTGGAAGGAAAAGTCTGCCTGTTTGCAGAAGATCTGTAACAGAGTGGATACCCCAGAGGGGGTAAAGAAAATAAGGCGGGACCTGGGGAAGCTTGAAAAATGGTCTGAGGACTGGCAACTGAAGTTTAATTCAAAAATGTGCAAAATGATTCACCTGGGACACAGAAACCCTGGGAAAAGCTACAGGATGGGGGAAGTTGCTGACAGTCACAAAGGAGGAACGGGACCTGGGGATTATTATTTTAGATGACTTGAAAATGTCAAAGCAGAGTTCTAAGGCAGCTGGGAGGGCCAGTGGCATGCTGGGGTGCACCTGTACTACAGCTTCAAGGAGAGAGAAGATCAAAGATGACGGCCAAGCTGGGTCAGTCGTCATTTTAGCTCAGCAGCAGCACTAATTTTAAGCTGTTTTATTTTCATTTTATTTAATTTATTCATGAACTTTGTTGATTTCATTTTGTTTTTTGCATTGTGCAGTGAAACTGGGGTAGTGATAGTTCAGTGGCTAGTGGCTGGTTTATCATTTAATCTACCACTATTTGCAACGTCTTTTGCCCAGTATTTCCATTCTGTTTGGGCCGATTTATATTGGCGCTGTTTGCACTGTTGTTCATTTGTTCATTTTGGACTGCGAGCTGCGAGTTGTGATCTGTGGTGTTCATATATTGTGACATTAACGTCCAGTCATCAGCGTTGGGAGTTGGGAGCTGGGTGAGAGCCGGTTGAGAGCCAAGTGGGAGAGCTGGTGGTGGCAGAGGTTGACTACGGGAGCAGTTGTGGATTCGAGCTTGGACTGCATCTGAGGAGGAGAAGGCTGCAGACTGGTTGTGCTTGGTGGGATCTGTCCGGCGCCTTCAATCCCAAGTATTAGTCTAAATGGAGTGGGAGGCGGCCACAAGAACTGGGCTGTTAGGCCATCTCTGAAGTAATTTTCATCAGGAGTGAAGCCAAGTTGCGAAGGGTCCCTGTGGAATTTGTGGATGAGGACTAGCCAGACAGGCTTGCCCTGAGGTGAGTGTGGAGTGTGACTGTTTTTCCCTGGGGAGGTCAGCAGTGCCGGCTGGAGGGTGGGCATTTACCTGAGCTCCTGGAGCTGTGGGAGTCTGCCTGACAGGGGTTGGGTAGCTCAGGTAGCTTATGTGGGGGAATTGGATGTGCTCTGCTGCCCTCCTGGGGGTGAGTTTTGGTTCTGGCATTTAGATCATCAAGGGGACACTAGTGGACCTGATTTTTTGGGACTGGTTCAACTGTTAAACTGCAATCTACTTTGCAAGGAGTTGATGGTGTTTGCCTCTGACGTCTGGATTGACTAGCATCTATACACATTTTCATGCTTTTTGGAAGCAGTGAGAGGGCCTCCTTTTTGATCTGACATTTTGATGTGGCAGTGAGAGGGCTACATCTATTTACACAGATTTCTATGGTTAGGGGGTGGTGAGAGCCCCCCTTTTCAGCTTCAGATTTTGTTAGAAAGCTATGGCATGGCTTTCTAGATACTGTTAAGTATTTTATTAGCTATTCTGGACAATAGCATTGTTGGACAATTACAAATTTCTGTATTACTGCTGCTTCGACTGCTGCTTTTGGCTGTTGTTTTACTTATTTTTATTTATTTTATCTTATTTTGTTCTTTATGGGTTTGGTGTTTTGGTTGAGATATTAGGGGTTACTTTGTATTTGTGGGGTATTTGCTGCATGCTGAGAAGACATGCTGGGAAGGTGCAGCAATGGTCAGGCATTATTCCCCCTCCATGCTCAGGGACCTTCATCCTTTTAATTGTCCTCCATTGCCCCCAGAAGTGTATAGGTGGTGTCGGGTTCTGAGGATAGTTAGGAGGAGGAGGAGGGTGGGGGCTGGGTCTCAAGGGGGAACAGAAAGGAGTGGGTGGATTGGGATAGTGGGAACAAGGAGACACCCTGGGGCAAATTGGGCTGAGGAAAGGGGTCCCCCCTGCCTGGTTCCCACACCCAAGGGCTCTGCCATCAGCAAACAAGAAACGTGGTCTTCCTTGGTCACTCATCCTACTAGGGCGGTGTTATGCAATGTCAGGTCTACTAAGAACAAGACTGCTTTAATAGCAGATCTTGTTGGATTATCAGACCTGGCTAGCATCACCAAGACCTGGCTGGATGAAAATACTGGTGCAGTGTTGGCTTCAGCAATTCCAGCTGGGTACTCAATGATACACTGCCCAAGGATGGATCATAGGGGTGGGTGTGTAGCCATCTGTTTTAGATCGGAACTGAGCCTTGTGGAGGTTCCAGTGGGGATCACCAACTCCTTTGAATGTATCATGGGTGAGGGTGTAGGGTGCAGGATTCTTCTCATCTACTGTCCACCAGGAGATGGGAAAGTTTTTCTGCAGGAAGTCGCAGACTTCATTGTCAACCTGGCATTGAGATCCCCCAGATGGCTGATCCTGGGGGATTTCAGTGCCTGGGTAGACGATGAACTTTCACAATTTGGTCAAGAATTCCTCCAGCTATTGAGTTTGCTGGGCCTTACACAGGTTATTACCTCCTCGACCTATATTGGTGATCATTCATTGGACCTGATGTTCCTCCTGGGGATGGAGATATCCGATTTGGTGGTGGAGCCAGTCTGGTGGTCTGACCATCACACCATTGGGTTCAGTTTTGTGGCTTCTCCCAGTAGGCCTGCCCCTATGGAGATGGTCCGGTACCACCCTTTCAGGGGTGTTACCCCAGATGGCTTAATGGCGTGCTGGACCTATCGGATGTACCAAGTGAATGCATGGCTCCAGGGGATCTAGTACTTACCTATAATAAGACGGTAGTGGTGGACCTGGATTCCATAGCACCTGTTCATGTTCGCCCCCTCACCCTCCATTCAAAGTCTCCTTGGTTTGATGAGACTTTGAAGGAGTTGAGGAGAGTGGGGCGAAGGCTAGAGAGGGCTGGAGGAAATTGGGCCTGGAGTGTGACAGACTTAGATTGATGGACCATTATGAGGTCTATCAATCAGCAATCACCCGTAAGAAGGCAGAATTCCTGTCCAGGGAGATTGCTGCTACGCAGAACTGACCAGCTCAGCTCTACTGGACTGTGGACAAATTGTGCAGTTCAATGTGTCTCCAGCCTGGGGAAGCTTTTTCACAAGAACAGTGTGATGAGTTTGCTTGGTTCTTCGCAGGTAAGGTTGCCACAATCAGATCCGGCATCTGTCTGACTCCCTCTAATGGGAGCTGCTGAGGTTGGCAGGAGATGTTGGGCACCCAGTTTACCTGGTCTGACTTTAGCCGACCTGCAATCACTGACATTGTGATGATCATCCAGACGTTGCGACCAACCAGCTGTAGTTTAGATCCAGGCCCTACACAATTTCTGGTAGGATGCATGGATGAGATCGGCCCGGTCCTAGCCGAGATAGTCTGGAGGTCATTGGTGAGGGGGATCTTTCTGGATCTCCTGAAGGAGGCAGTTGTTTGGCCCCTCCTGAAAAACTTCTCCCTTGACCTGGACTGTCTGGCAAACTACAGAACTGTCTCTAACCTACCCTTTGTGGGTAAGGTTATTGAGAAGGTGGTTGCGTCACAACTGGATGATCATTTGACCAGCCACAATGTCTATGATTCTCTCCAGTCAGAATTTAGGAAATGACATAATACCGAGACAGCCCTTGTCCGGGTACTAAATAACCTCCTAATAGCAAGAGATCAGAAGACCCACTCCATCTTGGTCCTCCTTGATCTCTCTGCAGTATTTGACACTGTAGACCATGGTGTGCTGTTGCAGTGCCTGCGGTTCATCTGTTGACTGTCTGGTAGAGTCCTCAGATGGTTTCAATCTTCCCTCGAGGGTAGGACTCGGAGAGTGGTGTCTGGGATTTATTCCTTGGCCCCGCTCCTCCTGTTCTGCGGGGTGCTGCAGGGCTCCATTTTGTCAGCAGTGTTGTTTGCAGTGTGTATACTGCCATTAGGAGAGATTATTAGGTGGTACAGTCTGCATTTTCACTGCTATGCAGATGATACTCAGCTGTACATGTCCTTTGTACCTGGTCTGGATGTGTTCCTCTTGGTATTTAACAACTGTCTAGCCAAGACCCAGGGTTGGATGAGTGTGGGCTGGCTGTGGTTGAACCCAGCTAAAACTGAGGTGCTGGTTGTGGACCCAGATCATCAGGAGGCGGGTTTGTTGTCAGGACTACCTTCTGGACTATGGCTCGGAGACGTTCAGCTGACTACCACCTCAGACCGGATGGGGAACCTGGGCATTATTTTTGACAATGGCTTGACTATTAAATCTCCAGTGTCGGCAGTCATCAAAACCTCTTTTTACCATCTGAGGAATATTGCCCAGGTGAAACATCTGGTTCCTCCTGAAAATCTTCCAACATTGGTCCACACCTTCGTTACTTCCTGCCTTGACTACTGCAATGCCCTTTACTTAGGGCTACCAGGGGTTTATATCCACCGCTTGTAGCTAGTGCAGAATGCGGCAGCCAGGCTATTGACTGGTAATTCTAGGACTAGTCATATAACGCCTGTGTTCCGCGGACTGCACTGGCTGCTGATTCAGTGGTGGATCACCTTCAAGGTCAGTTTGCTGATCTATAAAACCCTACATGATCTGGGACCCAGTTACTTGCAAGATCTTCTTTGCCCTTACTCTCTTCTCCACTCTCTCCGATCCACTGATGAGGGATTGCTAGAGATTCCTATTTAAAGACATCTGGGGCCTGGTCTTTTGGATTTGTGGCCCTGACCCTGTGGAATTCTCTACCTCATCGGGTGCGAGATTGCCTGACTGTCCAGGGCTTTAAAACTGCACTGAAAGCTTATTTATTTGATCTGGGATATCCAGATTTTTAGGTTGTTGCTGTAATTTATACAGTTTTAAATTGTGGGGTTTTATTGATTTACTGTTTTATTATGATTGGGTACGGTGTTTGATTTGGTATGTACAAGCACCTTGGTTGCAAGAAAGGAGCTTTTTTATAAATAAAGATTGAATTGAAATTGAATTGAATAGGCAGGGGTATCACCAGCAGAAGGAGGGAGGTAGTGATGCCATTATATAAAACCATGATCAGGCCTCACATGGAGTACTGTGTGCAGTTCTGAAGGCCGCACCATCATAAGGATATTAACAGGCTGGAGACGGTCCAGTGAAGGGTGACTAAGATGGTACAGGGCTTGCAACACAAGACTTATGAGGAGAGATTAAGGGATCATAATATGTACTAGCTGGAAGAGAAGAGGGAAAGGGGGGACATGATAGAAACATTCAAGTACTGTACCTCAAGGGTATAAACAAGGTACAGGGTGGAGACATTTTCCAATAAAGGAGGAGCACAAGAACGAGGGGGGGGCATGACATGAAATTGAAAGGTGAGAGGTTAACAGGAAATGTGAGGAAGTTTTTCTTCACAGGGCTGGTGGTGGACGCATGGAATGGTCTGCCTCAGGAAGTGGTGGGAGCGAGCACTGTGGATAGATTCAAGCAAGCTTGGGACAGGCATAGGGGATTCATAGAGGTACAGCAGTGGGTGGGTCAGAAGCAGTATCAATCAATCTATCAATCAACGTTATTTGTAAAGCGCAATTCATGAATATCAAAGTGCTGTACAATCTTAAAATTTAAAAAAATCTAAAACATTATAAAACTTATCACTTTTAATAAATATACATTTCCAAGTACCATATCTGAATACATGTCACAGTTCAGGAAAGGTCAGCTGGAAAAGATGAGTTTTGAGAGCAATCTTGAAGCTCTCCACTGTCGGGCACTCTCATATCCAACGAGGTAGAGAATTCCACAGAGTAAGGGCAGCAAAGACAAAAGGCCGTACCCGAGAAGTCTTCAAATGCACCCTGGGAATCTCTAGCAATCCCTCGTCAGCTAAGCAGAGCAGTCAGAGGGGGCAGTAGGGATGCAGGAGCTCTTGCAGGTAACTTGGACCCAAACCATGCAGGGCTTTATAAGTCAGTAAACTGACTTTAAAGGTGATCTGCCACTGAACAGGCAGCCAGTGCAGAGTGTGCAGCACAGCGGAAATATGGCTGGATCAGGAAGATCCAGACAGTAACCTGGCCGAAGCATTCTGCACCAGCTGCAGGCAGTGGATATCAACCCCAGGAAGCCCCAGGTAAAGGGAGTTATCATTAGCTAGATTCACATTTGGAATTAGAAATTCCAGTGTTCCAGTAACTTTATATGAACAACTAAGGGATTACAGTACGTTGGCCAAAACAAGATCTCTCATGACCAAACTCTTTGGATGTTCCATACATGTGAACACAAAATGGACAGCACACTTTTCCATATCTTGTATCTGAAACATGGAATGACATACTGGCAAGCATTAGGGAATTAAACTACTATAAAACCTTCTCTGGCACTTTAACAAATTTCTATAAAAATCAGATGGTTTGTTATTGTTACTAATTTTTTCCTTTTTTACTGACATGGAAATCTATTTTTCCAACATTACTGTTATGTACTAATTATTGTTTGTGTATTTAACAACGGGTCGTACCTGTAAACAGAATTATATTCCAGTGTGCTTATCCAGCTATAAATAAATTCAAATTCAAAATTGATCAGTTACACTGCAGTAGGCTATATCACATATATTTTTGATACAGACAAACTTCATGCATAAAGAATAACCCCAGAAATTTAGCGTAAAACTCCTGTAAAGACAACAGTAGCACACGGAGGACCATCTTAATGTATCAGACAGCAGGTTAATTGTACCTTAATGTATATAGATATATCTTGTCCTGGGCTGCCACATAGAAGATGCAGGAATATCTTTATAGCAGATGTGACTGTAAACAGGGCAGCATGACCGGCGCCCTGACACCTCCATGGCTGACTCCCCAGCAGACTCCCGCTGTCCTTTGCATGTGTCCTTAGCATGAGGGCTGCAAGTGGGAGGGCTGCTTGGCTTAACAGCCATTTATGAAGGGAGACTGGTAGCACTGGAGGCGTGGTTTCACAGGAAAAATGGTTCCTGATTGGCTGTCTTCTGTGGAGGGGGAGCAGCAGGCTGGGTGGGCTCTTTGGCAGCACGATCTAGCAAGGGAAGTGATCGGCAGGGGAAGGAAGCTATAGTGAGTGTATGGCATCCTCCAATCTACCCCTTTGGTATCCTCCACAATGGTGGCAGGCATGAAGAACTCAGGACAAAAGAGCTCAGGTCTTTGAGAGGCTCCCATGCTGAGTTTGAACATCCACATTCTGATTGGCTCTCTGCGGCTCTGGAGGTGTGGTTTCAGAGGAAAAATGGATCCCGATTGACCTTTTGCATTTATACCATAAAGTAACATGGATTACTGAGTGAACCCTGCAATTTCCTAGAAAGTAGCTTCACTTCTTTTTCTTTTTCTTTCCATAACTGCAGTTCTTATTATGATACCTTAATGTAGTTTATCTTTGTTACTTCCTTTCCTTTGATTTTTGCTGTTGCTTATTTTGCATATTTCTGTCTCAATTATGTTATGCAGTTTAGTTAGTCTTTCTTTAGTAGGTATGTGCACTAGACAATACAATGCCAATTTTTCAGGCTCATCAGGGAGAAGTACAGTACAAGAAGTAAACAATCGTACAGTGGCACACTGGTACAAAGACAATCTTATATATGTCTGCAAAAGCAAGTGCAAAAATCTATATGCAAAGTAAAACATCCTGAGTACAGCTGAAAAAGGCATGCAAAAGGCACATGTAAGTAGCCGTACAGAGTGTCAGGTACAGGAGCACTTGCCCAAAGTCAGTATAAACTTACGAAGCTCATTCTTGAAAACTGAGTGAGTCTGAGAGTTCCTGAGATTAGATGGAAAGGAGTTCCAAAGCTTAAGGGCATACAAACATACATACGAACATACAAAATTGCTGGCAGAAAAAGGCTCACAGATCTATCAAGTCTGCCCGATTGCTCAGCTCTCAGTTTAATACCACTGCAACTGCAACTGCACCCCAACCCAATCCCTTCACTCCATCCCCTCTCCCGGTCCTTCCCGCCGTTATGTTCTTGACTGTACTAACCCTGCCCCTGGCTCTATCCCAATCCCTCTTAAAGCTATTCACTGTCCTCAGTTCAGTTAACTCCTCCAGCAGTGCATTCCATCCTGCCACCACTCTCTCTGTGAAGTAGTGCCTCCTCATTTCCCTCCTGAACTGTCCCCCCTCCAACTTCAGATTGTGCCCCCTAGTGACCCTACGCCCCTTTAACTGGAACAATCTGGGCAATGATGATAAAAGTCTGCTCAGTGCTCTCCCATACTTGTAGTGCATTTGATACTGACAGAAAAGATGGATCATTGGATTGTAGTCAGTAGGCCTGATCAATTTCTCTGAACATAAACAAAAGGGCAGAAGGTGTACCTGATCTGATAATTTTGTCAGTGGTACAGCCTAGGGAATAAAGTTGACGTGAGGCTGGGGAAAGCCATCTAGGCTTGAGTAAAGAGAGCAGTGGTGAGTCAGCCTGGGCACAGATAAGGCAAAGCAGCAGATGTTATAGCTGGTATTCCATTTATATATTTTACTTTTGTTTGTCTCAGAGTATGGTACCAGACTGTAAGTGAGGCCAGGCAACAAAACACTCTGAGCTACAGCGAGTCTAGCAGCAGGCGTCAGAGCACACCTGGCTCATCTTGTACACTGATCAAATATTCTGTACCCCTGTTTTTATGTATTGCTTAACACTCCTTGTATACCACTATGTATGCCTTATATCTGTACTCCTGTAAATAAGTATTGTTTAACATTCCTGTAAACCACTATGAATGCCTTATGTCTGTAACTAACAACGGGTCGCCTCTGAAAAATGGACCTTCGGGGCTCGGTGGGCAGACCCGGTCACCAAAATTGAATATATAAATAAATAAAAGTCCTAGCTTTGAATTTACTGACTTTTGGGCAATTGATATACTGTAAGCAGGCTTAAATCAAGGGCCAGATTCAGGGTTATGCCAAGATATTTGAAAGGATCAACTGCAGTAATGGGAGAGCAATTAGAGCAGTAAATAGCACAGGGGAAGAAATCTTCAGCTTGGGTACTGAACCAAACAGCATAGAGAGGGTTTTGTTAGAGTTCAGGAGACACCTGTATTGAGTTAGCCAAGACTGAACACTCCCCAAATCAGTATTAAGCCACAAGTTAATTTCAGTTGTTTTCTTAGAGCTTGTGTATAGCATCATATCAACTGCATAAAGCAGAGTGGAGCAGAAGGCAGTGAATCTGGGCAGGTTGTGGATAAAGAGGGTAAAACTCAGTGGCCCAAGTACAGAACCCTGTGGAACACCAGTATTAATGGTGGAGAGGTCAGATCTGGCTTGGTTGAATTTAACAAACTGCTGTTGATCACCAAGGTAGCTCAAAAAACAGTAGATAACAGAGAGTGAAAAATCAAAGGTAAACAATTTAGATAGGTTTAGGGAATTGTCATCAAGGTCAAAGGTCTTGGTTAGTCAATGAAGACAACCCCTGCGAGCATTCCCCTGCCCAAGGCCACTTTGACATCATTGGTATATTTATATTAATTGATTTATTGTTTTTGCACGTTGCTTTTGTTCTTTTGTTAATAAAAAAAATTCCCCTCTTCTTTCAAAAAGTGTCTTGGTTCTTGGACAGCCACCAGAGAAATGGGACCTTCATTTAATGTCTCCTCATAAGATGGTACCTCAACAGTGCAGCACCCCCAAGTTGCATTATGGTGTCAGACAGTATGGGGTATTAGCCCAAGTTCCTGGTGCAGGACTAGAACCCATGACCTTCCTATCTTATAGCCTTAAAGGTAATTATGCAACCTGCTGAGCCAGATCGGGTCAGGACATGTACTCCAGGCTTGGCTGGGGCTATTATGAAGCGCAGCAGGGGCCTCCTGGACCTCTGTTACATGGCATCCATCCATTCATAAAGGAGCTTATACTCTGCATGTACCTGTCATAGATGAGGGGTTTGGATCCCAGAATGTATTTTGTTTTCCATGACAGTGGACTGTGATGCCACAAACACAGCACTTTTGAGATCAGTTGCTAACCATTTGATCTTTTTGAAATATGCAATAGAATGAGATACAGTAGATACAGGAAAGCTTTATTTGTTTATAGTATAGGACCCGTTAAGACTACAACAGCCTATTTCAAAAGGTTGTCCTGATGTAGGATTATGGTACATAAAGTACATAAAATATGTATTATGACTACATTGAGCCAGGATATAGCTCTGTACAAAATTCCACTCTGAAAGTAGATCATGCCCTCAGTCAACAAATCAAAAATGGATCCATTTCATAATTGCAATAATGCACTCCAAAGTATGCAATATCATAGAATATCATATCATCTCTTCTCAGGTTGTTAAAGTCACCTGTCCTATAGCATCATGCCTCACAATACATCTGAGGTGGGACAATATCCCATAATATTGCATGCCTTGCCATGTATTATTGCTTAAATATACATAAAACAATAATATACAAATAACTAATCAAATACAGATTTTAAAACTCATATACAATGGCATACATAGGTAGTCTCATGTTCCAGGGTTTGATTAAATTCTGGCAAGTTGTTTTAGTTTCTAGCCATAGCCAATCCCATTACATGAAAGAATAATTCCCTCTGCCTTATGTACTAAATAAGGTTGAGGGGCCTAGGTTTATAACTCCTGTGGGGATTCATTGCCCAAAGATGTTACTGATGATAATAAGTTGCATAATGTCTATATCCAGGGAAAGATTAAGTGGACTAGGTAATAAACTAGTACTGCCCCTGGGAAACAATACCTACCTACTATGCTCCCCTCTGGTACAGGCCACTCAACTCCCACATAATAGAAACATAGAAACATAGAAACATAGAATTTGACGGCAGATAAGGACCACTTGGCCCACCTAGTCTGCCCATTTTCCTACCTAACAGATAAGCTGCAGATCCTAGTTAACCAACAGCTTAATTCCTCCTAACCCCCACTAGGACTGCCCTATGCCTGTCCCATGCATTCTTTAAGTCCCCCACTGTTCTTGACCCCACGGCCTCTTCAGGGAGGCTGTTCCATGCATCCACAACCCTCTCAGTGAAAAAATACTTCCTCACATTACCTCTGAGCCATCCCCCTTCTATCTTCAAATTGTGCCCCCTTGTTCTTACACATCTCTTTTTCTGGAAGATGCTACCCTCTTGGACTTTGTTAATTCCCTTGAGGTACTTGAAAGTTTCTATCATAGCCCTCTCTCCTTCTTTCCTCAAGAGTATACATATTAAGCTCCTTTAGTCTTTCTTCATATGTCTTCTGGTGCAGACCCTGCACCATTTTGTTGCCCTCCTCTGGACAGCCTCCACTCTGTCTATGTCTTTGCAGAGATGGGGTCTCCAGAACTGCACACAGTACTCCAGATGGGGTCTCACCAACTGTCTCTGTACAAAGGGATAACAACTTCCTGTTTTCTACTATTGATGCCTCTTCCTATACATCCCAGTATCCCCAGCCTTCCTTACTGCCTTCTCACATTGCTTAGCACCTTTAGGTCATCTGATATAATTACCCCCAGGTCCTTTCTATTTTTACTGTTGTCAGTATCTCACCCCCATTGTGTATGCTTCCCCAGGGTTTTTGTTCCCCATGTGCATTACCTTGCACTTCTTTGCATTGAATCTGAGCTGCCATACATTTGACCATTCCTCCAACCTGCCAAGTCCTTCTCATCCTTTCCACTCCATCTTGTGTATCAACCCTGTTGCAGATCTTTGTGTCATCTGCAAAGAGACATACTTTTCCTTCCAGTTCCTCTGCAATGTCACTTATAAAGACATTAAAAAGGACCGGTCCCAGTACTGAACCCTGCGGTACCCCGCTAGTAACCTCCTTTCGTCACTGTGTACTCCATTTACTACTACCCTTTGAGTCCTGTTGTCTAGCCAATTTTTTATCCAGGCTACCACCTTGGGACCCACTCCAAGGCTGGCTATCTTGTGTATTAATCTTTTGTGTGGGACTGTATCAAATGCCTTGCTAAAATCTAGGTAGGCCATGTCCACAGCCCCTCCCTGGTCTACTTTGGTAACCCAGTCAAAGAAATCTATTAGATTTGTCTGACACGACCTTCCCATCGTGAATCTATGCTGCCTTGGGTCCTGTGCCCCACTGGCCTCTAGGTACTCAACAATTCTTTCCTTCAGAAGTGATTCCATCATTTTCCCTACCACTGAGGTCAAACTAACTGGTCTGTGTTTCCTGCCTCTGTCTTGCTCCCACTTTGTGAAGAGGAATCACATCTGCCCTCCTCCAGTCCTCGGTACCACCCCATCCTCCCATGATTTGTTAAACAAAGTAGTCAGTGTGTCACTAGTTCTACCTTTAGTTCTTTTAGAATTCTTGAGTGAACCCCATCAGGCCCCATTGCTTTGTCCACCTTCAATTTTATTAGTTCTTTCAGAACCCTTTCTTCTGTAAATGGACTGTTATCGAGCCCCGTCTTCAGAGTGTTTCTCTTATTTGGTTTAGGTAACTCCCCCTCCTCTTCCTTTGTGAATACTGAGCAGAAATATTCGTTCGGTATCCCTGCTTTTTCACTGTCACCCTCTACCCACATTCCCTCCCCTTTATTAAGCTTCAGTATCACTCCTTTGGTCTTTCTTCGCTCCCTAATGTACCTATAAAAGGTCTTATCCCCCTTCTTAACAGAATTGGCTATCCTTTCCTCGGTTTGGGCCTTTGCTATTCTGATGCCTTCCCAGCCTCTTTCTGCTTTAACTGATAAAGTTCTCTGTCCTGCTCCTTCTGTGTTTCTTTTATTTCCTGAATGCTGTCCTTTTCTCCTTAACCTTCCTGCCACCTCTTTTGAGAACCATAACGTTTTTTCCTTTGTTGTGTTTTATTGATTTGTTTTACACAAAGGCTTGTTGCTTCTGTGATGGCTGTTTTGATCACTCCCATTGTTTCTCCACCCCTCCTTCTTGCCTGTTTGCTAGTGCTTTTCTGAGGCACTCCTCATTTTCCCAAAGTCAGCCCTCCTAAAGTCCAGTACTTTGCCTTTGTATGGCTTGGATTGTATGGCTGTGTTTATTGTGAACCACACTGTTTGGTGGTCGCTTTTTCCCAGATGGCTACCCACTTCTAAATCTGAGATTCTTTCTCCATCCCCATTTGAGAGTACCAGGTCTAAGATTGCTCCCTCCTGAGTGGGTTCCAATACTAGCTGTCTGAGGCATGCCCCCTGTAGGGCATCAAGAATGACCCTGCTCTTGGATGTGCCTGCAGCAAATGTGATCCAGTTAACATCTGGCATATTCAGGTCCCCCATCAACAATATCTCCCCTTTTTCTGCCATTCTAAGAAAGCCTTCTGTCATTTCCTTGTCCATTCCCTCCCCCTGAGATGGGGGTCTGTATACAACCCCCATGCGGATTGTGGTGCCATTTCCTGTCTCCAGGGTGACCCAAAGTGCCTCATCTGCTCCCTGTTTACTCTTTAGTTCTGTTGCTTTGATCCCTTCCTTTACATAGAGAGCTACTCCTCCTCCTCTTTTACCCTCCTGTCCCTCCTGTAGATTGTGTATCCTGGTATGCTGACATCCCAGTCATGGTTCTCTGTGTACCATGTTTCTGTAACTGCCACAATATCCACGCAACCTCTTCCATCAAGGCCACTAGTTCAGGGAGCTTGTTACACAGACTATGGGCATTGGTACTCATCACCCTCCACTTTTTGATAGCCTTACCCCTTTTAGCCCCATTTCTGTCCTTAATGCCTTTGCCTTTTTTACATTTAAATCTGTTCTACTCCTTAATAACTTCTGTACCTTGGTGTTTACCTCACTAATCACCATGTTTTGTGGGGGGAGGCTCAGATTTCCCTGCTCCTTTTCAGTGCTTCCCCCCTTGGCTAGTTTAAATGCTTGCCAATGAAGCATTTAAACCTCTCACCTAGGATCCTGGTTCCCCCCGTGGACAGATGCAGACCATCACACCAGTATAGGTCTGCATCCCTCCAGGTGGCTCCCCAGTCCCCAATGAAGCCAAAACCCTGAACTCCACACCAGTTTTTCAACCACTCATTTAATTCTCTGGTGAGAAGTGCCCTAGCATCTCCCTTGCCATAGACAGGCAGCACCTCCGAGAAGGTTACCGTATGCACTACTTGTCTAAGGCCCCTTCCCAACTCTACAAACTCCTCTTGCACTGCTCTGATCCCATTCCTAACCAGGTCATTTGTCCCTAGGTGGACAATGACATCCAGCTCCCTCCCTCGTGCAGCTCCTCCCACGATCCTGAGGATTCTGCCTGTCCCTCCAAGCTGTGGCGCCAGGAAGGCACCTTACCTCCCTCTCCCTTCCTCCCCCATTTCTACCCCTATGATTGAGTCCCCACCAGGAGTTGTTTCTTCCCTGTGGGTCCCATGCCACCCTCCTGTGGGTCTCCTTTGTGAAGGTTCCCAGCATTCTCCTTGGTCTCCACTGCAGGTGCCTCCATAGAGGAACCACTATCCACCAGAAGAGCAAATGAATTGTGGAGAGGTACAGCTGGAGGGATGCAACTCTGTTCCACCACCCTCTCCCTCCTTGAGCCCACCCTGGTCCAGCCTCTCCTCTTTCTTGGCAACCTCTGAGGTAGTGGCATTGGCCCTGGTGGTCCCGGGTGGGGAGGAGGTTTCACATCAAGCCAGGTCAGCCTGGAGACGGGCAACCTCCTCTGTCAGACCAGAGAGGTTGCAAATAGGCAGCATTGCAGACTCCAGAATGTCTCCCAGAACACTGCCGCCCCACAGCCATTGCACTGCACCACTCCCTATCATGTCTTATTTTGTGTCCTCTACTGTTTCTCTGGATGCTTATTCTCTCTCTCCTTACAACTCTCACCCTTCCTGTTCTGGGACAGCAACTTCCTATCTTCTTCAGTAGCCTCCTTTTTCCTTGCTTAATATTAGACCACCAGCAGCTGGGGGAGGAGCTACTTTTTTCCTTTAGGGTTGACAAAACCAATGTCTCTCTATGATCCTTTCCTTCCTACTGCCAAACAGGAAGTTCCTGTTGACAGTCAAATCTAGTGGCTATAAAAGTAGAACTGGCTTTGGGTGGGTTGGAGGGCAATTAGTAAGAAAAAAGGCTAGCAACAGGAAGTTGTAATTTGACTCTCCTGCTTTTATAGTGTCTAAACCACACCCCCAGGTAAGCTCTCTTTCCTCCTACTGGTTTAGCAAAGTCAGCTGATACAGTACCCTTCCCTGCACAGAACACACACTGACTTTTTTTCTTTTCTTTCTTTCTTCTTTTCAACCCTAAACAAGACCCCTTCTACTTCTAATAAAGTTATCTGTCCACTTAATCTTAACAGACACTGACTCCTGCTGAGGTATAAGGTTTAAATTAAAACTCTGTGACTTCCCTTGTGCTGCTTTTAAAATCAAACAGTTCCAAACTCTGTGACTTCCCTTGTGCTGCTTACAAATCAGACAGTTCCAAACTCTGTGATGATTTTCCATGTGCTGCTTTCAAAATCAAACAGTTCCAAACTCTGTGACTTCCCTTGTGCTGCTTACAAAATCAGACAGTTCCAAACTCTGTGATGATTTCCCATGTGCTGCTTTCAAAATCAAACAGTTCCAAACTCTATGACTTCCCTTGTGCTGCTTACAAAATCAGACAGTTCCAAACTCTGTGATGATTTCCCATGTGCTGCTTTCAAATGCAATCAACCCTTTGGCAAAAATACACATTTGTAGATTACAAATAATATGCTCATAAAAATGAGTCACTGATGTCAAACAAATAACAAGAGAGCTTATTAGATGTATCAGGAAACAGGTCCTGGGAAAGGAAAATGGATTAGACACTCAAACAAAAATAACAATAATAAAACATTGACTACTGGCTGCTTAGCCTTGGCCAAGCCCTCCCCCAACTAATCATAGCGCTTGGCCTAGTTATGCTGCTGGGCCACTATTCCAATCCACACTGGTACCAGTTAACAATTATCCTATTCTTAGGGAGTCCTGGGTATACAAGTGCTGGATTGTGGCAGGCCTGATGATCAGATTGCATGTGGTTTGCTGGCATTGGCAAACTATAAAACATTACAAAAAATTATTAATCCTGGCTGGCTGGCCTAGTTCATTAAATAGTAGCCCAGGCTGTGGCTACATCTAATAAATGATGGAATGCAGGACCCCTATGCGCTCATTGATTACTCAAGGTTACTCTTGGGTTGGTAGGCCTTGGTCTTCAAACTACAGTCCAGGCTGGATGTACCTGCTCCATCCCACACTCCTCTGACCTCTTCTCTGATGTCTTCTGACAGTCGCTTTTCTCTGGTATCTCACACAGATTTAGCTTGGCTTATTCCATCAATCTCACAGGGTGTCATGAGGATCACAGACCTCTGCAACTTACCTCTCCAAACCCCAAGGCAATGTCCTTTGCAGATGATGATCAGCAGTGGCTTTAGGCCTTCGCTGGTTGTGTCACAGCTGCAGACCCCTCAGGTGTAATCAGGAAAGCATGCCTCTCAGGCTATACACTGAGTCTTAGATGGAGGGCAGCTTACCGTTGTAGTCTTATGCCCTCGGCTGCAGATATCAGTCTCCCTCCTCTGTGCTGCAGGCAGCATTCTCCTCCTCCTCCTCCTCCTCCTTTGCTGTAAAGGCACACTTCTCTCTCTCCAAAGTGTCTGTGCAGCCCAGCTCACCTCTGTAGATGGTAGATCTTCTCTTCTTCTCTGTGTCCTACAGACTAGGACCTACTGGAAGATTCATCAGGCTAGCAGACAGCAGACAGCCTCCTGATTGGGCAAGTCCTTTTGTGAGTCACATGTGAGGGTCAGTCTGGCTGCTACTCAATAGCTGACTAGCTGGCCACCTCCTGGGTGAAATAATGAAGTCCTCCAGCATCCCTATAGCTCCTAGGACACCCCAACAGGCTTCTGGAGCCTGACTGACTGATATGCTGTTCTCTGACCCGAATGCCATGTTGACAGAGGTCAGAGGTTGGTAAAATGATGGCCCTTTTGTAGTCTATGGGGCACTGACCCCAACAGTTCTTTTTACAAAGGGCTCCAGCCTTTAAATAGTGATTTGTGCCACCTTAATGTGTTATCAAGGTCACGTTTAAGTGCCCTGTGCTATCTGGGCATCTCTCTTTGGTTGTCCCAAGCACCAATGTGCTGTGAATTGTTGGCTGTAGGAAAAGTGTGTCTGGAGTCATGAAAAATGAATGGCATGGTCGGTATCAAGGAAAGCAGGCTCCTTTTCACTCTCCTGGTCCCCATTAACAGTCTCAGGGACTGATGAGCAATGGCAGCAGTAGTCTGGGCTCCATGGAGCCAGATGAGCCATAGTGGGATAGTGAGGCTGAAAAGGGAGGGATAGTGAGGCAGAAAAGGGAGGGATAGTGAGGCTGAAAAGGGTGGGATAGTGAGGCTGAAAAGGGTGGGATAGTGAGGCTGAAAAGGGAGGGATAGTGAGGCTGAAAAGGGTGGGATAGTGAGGCTGAAAAGGGTGGGATAGTGAGGCTGAAAAGGGTGGGATAGTGAGGCTGGAAAGGGAGAGATAGTGAAGCTGAAAAGGGAGGGATAGTGAGGCTGAAAAGGGAGGGATAGTGAGGCTGGAAAGGGAGGGATAGTGAGGCTGGAAAGGGAGAGATAGTGAGGCTGAAAAGGGAGGGATAGTAAGGCTGAATAGAATGGGCAGTGGGTGGGAAGAGAGGGACAGTGAAAAAGCAGGGATACTGAACAAATATTTCTGCTCAGTATTCACAAAAGAAGAGGAGGGGAGGTGCCTAATCCAATTAACAGAAGCACTCTTGATAGTCCCAGTCCTTTCACAGAAGAAAGGGTTCTGAAAGAACTCCTAAAACTGAAGGTGGACAAAGCAATGAGGCCTGATGGAATTCACCCCAGAATTCTGAAAGAATTAAGGGAAGAGCTAGTGACACCACTGACTACCCTTTTTAACAAAACATGGGAGGATGGTGTGGTACCTGAGAACTGAAGGAAGACAGATGTTATTCCCCTTCACAAAAGTGGGCCCAAGACAGAGGCAGGAAACTACAGACCTGTCAGTTTGACCTCTGTGGTAGGGAAAGTGATGGAATCACTTCTGAAGGAAAGAATTGTTGAGTACCTAGAGGCCAGTGTGGCACAGGACCCAAGGCAGCATGGGTTCACAGTGGGAAGGTCGTGTCAGATGAATCTAATCGATTTCTTTGACTGGGTGACCAAAGTAGTAGACCAGGGAGGGGCTGAGGGCATGGTCTACCTAGACTTTAGCAAGGCATTTGACAAAGTCCCACACAAAAGATTAATTGTCAAATTAACCAGCCTGGGAGTGGGCCCCAGGGTGGTAGCCTGGGTAAAACATTGGCTGGAAAACAGGACACAGAAGGTAATTGTAAATGGAGTCCACTCTGAAAAAAGAGGGGTTACTACTGGGGTACTGCAGGGCTCAGTACTGGGTCCAGTCCTTTTTAATGTCTTTATAAGTGACATTGCAGAGGGACTAGAACAAAAAGTATGTCTCTTTGCAGATGACACAAAGATCTGCAACAGGGTTGATGCACAAGGAGGTGTGGAAAGGATGAGAAGGGACTTGGCAAGGTTGGAGGAATGGTCAGAAGTATGGCAGCTTGGATTCAATGCAAAGAAGTGCAAAATAAGTACCTGGGAAACAAAGACCCAGGGGAAGATTACACAATGGTGGGGGGAGGTAGTAACAACAACAAAAATGGAAAGGGACCTGGGGTAATTATATCAGATGACCTTAAGGTTAGCAAGCAATCTGAGAAGGCAGTAGGGAGGGCTGGGGGTATAGTGGGATGTATAGGGAGAGCCATCACCAGCAGAAAACAGGAAGTTGTTATCCCTCTGTACAGACAGTTGGTGAGACCCCATCTGGAGTACTGCATCCAGTTCTGGAGACCCCATCTCCGCAAGGACATGGACAGGATAGAGGTAGTCCAGAGGAGGGCAATTAAAATGGTGCAGGGTCTGCAAGAGAAGCCATATGAGGAGAGACTAAAGGAGCTTAATATGTATAACTTCTTGAGGAAAGAGGGAGAAGGGGACATGACAGAAACTTTTAAGTACCTCAGTGGAATCAACAAAGTCCAAGAGGGTAGCATCTTTCAGAAAAAGAGATGTGCAAGAACAAGGGGACACAATTTAAAGATAGAGGGGGAGTGGTTCAGGGGAAATGTGAGGAAGTATTTTTTCACAGAGAGGGTGGTGGACACATGAAACAGCCTTCCTAAGGAGGTTGTGAGGTCTAAAACCATGGGAGAATTCAAGAATACATGGGACAGACATAAGGCAATTCTTGTGGGGGGTAAGGAGAAATAGGCTGTTGGTTAACTAGGATCTGCAGCTTATCCTGTAGGTAGGGAAATGGGCAGACTAGGTGGGCCAAGCGGTCCTTATTTGCCATCAAAGTCTATGTTTCTCACAATACGTACTACTAGTGCAAGTGAAAGTGCATCAAAGAGTAGTTGTGAAAAAGTCAAAAATCTAGAAAATGTTAAAATGATAAATATTGCAAATGTTTCTCATATAATAGCTTAAACCTTTTCCGGAATTTCTGTTTGAAAATCTCTTCCCAATTCAGTACAGTTTATAGGAACTCAAACTGGATGCTGGGATGCATCGGGTGGGGTTTTACTAGTCATAGAAGGGAGGGAATATTACCACTGTACAGGTCATTGATTCTGCTGCATCTGAAGTACTGCGTACATGTTTGGAGCACAAATCTAAGGATGGACATGGCGAGGATGAGACTACTCAGCAGAGGGCTTTGAAAATGATTCATGGGCAGCAGGATAGATCCGAGAAGCCTCAGCTTTTACTCTCTTGAGGATAGGAGGAACATGGTGGACATGATAGAAAAAACATAAAGATACATGCAGGGACATAACAGGATGAACTGCACAGAGTTGTTCAAGTTGAGAATTAGTGCAACCACCAAGGGGCACAGACTCAAGCTGGAAGGGGAGGTGGGGATTCAAAATCAGCATTGCGATGAGGTGTGGGATGGATAACACAGACACGGTTTTTAAAGTTTGGAGCACACCAACTAGTGAGTCCTTTTATTAGAGAAATAAAGAACGGAAAATAAAACTTTAAGAAAAGGAAACAAAACTAAATCAAGCAATCACAGAGTGGAATTCATTCAGTATCACACTGTCCACTAAGCTCTGTGTCAGCCAGAGATCCTCCTGGCACAGACTCCTCAGCTGAACTGATCTGACAGACCTTAGTAAGGGTCCTTTTTATAGGACAGCCTGGTCACCTGATCCACCCCTAAACTAATACAGTTTAAATGCTATGCTATACAAAAGAATGGGGATCAGAAGGACCTTATTACTCTAGGACATTTCACATATTTGTAATAATAATAATTTCCAGCTTTAATAGAATATAAAAATACTGAAAAATAGACAAACTCTGAATAATTGGTTCCTAAGCTCCAGCCACCTCCCAGTAACTGACAGTGACCATCCCATAAATACACTGAGATTGAGGCCGCTGACTCCCTAGGAGACAACACACCAGAGACTTCCAGAGGAGCAGTAGCTGAGCCACACATACCTCTCAAGTGTCCCTGATTTTCCGGGATGTCCCTGATTTTGCCTCAAAATTTTACTCTGTCCCTCCTAAAATTTGTGTTTTTGTGTCTAAACAGTGGGGATTGAAAGCACAAAACAATGTCAAGCATTAAAGTTACAGACTTGTTCTTCTTTAGAAAATGCATTTTGCACTAAGCCCCATATTCTACCAGCTTTCTGGGTAGATATATCAAATTTTGAAGGTGTGTCCCTGATTTTTGCTCTTTGTCCCTGATTTTTTTAAGCCTTGTCCCTGATTTATGAGGCAGGAGGTTGAGAGGTATGGAGCCACACCCTGCCTAGGTATGTAGGGCCTAACCTTTGGGGCTGTGTTTAGATGAAAATGAATAACAAAGCTACAAAAAACAGAGTGTTTTGTTTAAGAGCTAACCTAATTCTTTCCTCTGTAAGGGCATTTAGTAGCAAAGCATTTAGCTTTTAGCTCGAAATTTAGCACAAACAAACAGAAAGGGGAAGAACACAGAGCTCGGACAGTTACTATTATTTATATAGCACTGGGTTTCAATACTCTTTACCTAATATGGAAGCCTCAAGGAAAATAGGGTATAATGCTTTAAGACAGAAAAAACATTCTTTATTTGCATTTTGGCACCAACCCTATTAGTTGAACTGACTGGATTCATGGATTTGTACAGGTGTACAGGCACTTTAAGCACAATACAGAAAACAAAATGTTCTTTTCATTTCCACAGCACTTCTGAGGAAACACTGTAATTTTATATTGGGCATCATACCAGGAGCTATCAGCCCATACTATTTCTAGTTCCCTGGTGCCTTTAAATTTTAAATTTTAAACGTAAAAGCTACCACTATCACCAGTATTGTGCAGAGGTTGGAGCAGTTTTACAATGTTTTAAGAACTCCAACCAACCTGTCAGACAGGTTTGTGACAGGGTACAACAGTTTGCAATAGCTGCAATGCTTTTACAGTGCAACACCACACAGTGGGTCCGAACTCTGCAGAATCCTGATGTGCAGAGAACAGGGGAACTGCTGTGTTCAGGCAAGAACTCAATAAAACATATTGCAAGGGGTTTTATGCTTTTCTTTATCTGCCTGCACTTACACTTTACAATTCTTTTATTTATTTATGCCAGCACAGCAGGTAAAGAGGGATTTTAACAACACAGGCGAAGACAGATTCCCAGGCTCTATATTTAAACATGCAGCAACACTTTTTAGTTGCAAACAGGTGCTGCAGTGTGTGTAAAATTTTTCAGCACATTTTCAGCAAGTGTTTCAACCAATGGACTGGGTATAGAAAACTAAAGTGGGGAAGCACAGAATGCAGGAAATACTCGAATGGGTGGCCAAGTCCACTGGGGTAGAAAATGGGAAGCAGAAATAAAAGGAGATAGAGGACAGGACACACTACTGCAGTAGACTTAGTATTAGAGGGGAGAGAAGGGTTTTGTCCAAGTTGCCAAAGCAGTGCAAACTGTGTGTGTGGGGGGGTCATTTTACTGACACCATCAAAAAACATCAGAAAGTATTTTTACTCAGAGCAGATAGTGGATAGATGGAACAGTCTGCCCAGGATATGATCAGTGCTGAGACTACGACAGGGTTCAAAACACAGTGGTCAGGATATAGGAACATGTGGACCTCTCACTCAGACTTGCATTTGTATAATAATGTATTTATTGGTCCTTCTCGATAAGGAGGAGGGGAGACAAGCCATAGTCCATGAAGCATTGCCAGAGGGCACAGAACTATATGATAAAGACTGACTAGAAAATATGTAATAACAAAATTGGAATTTAGGGAAAGAATACAGAGAAAATAGGTAACCCAGTCCACCCTGAGGAAGCGGGTTTTAAGCCCTGAAACAATGGTGGTGAGTGGGGTCCTATGAATTTCTGTGTAACAGAATAAATAGGGAGAAAAGGGCTCCCAGCACAACAGGACTAGAGAGAAGCTGCGGTAAGACAACATTGAGCTGCAACAAAAAACAACAAACCGTGCTAAAAAATCAGTGCTGGAGATCAAGTAAAGTGAAGAAGCATTGCTTTACTCAAGAACCGAAGGAAACAAATGGCACAGAAACTAGCCCAGCACTTCAAACCTTCCAGTTGTTCCTTCAGGGATGGGCTGCACCGAACATGTACATCTTTAATGATGCTAGCTTAAAGGTGCAGTCATTTCATCAATACAAACATCAAACACACAAAATATTGAAGTGTTGACATAAATAAATCTATGAATAATAAATACCCTTAATGTGAACTTGTAAAATAGCAAAATATTAGAAAGTAAGCAGGATGCTACTCAAAATCAGGACATAACTTCAAAAAAATATTTTTTATAGCAGTAAAGTAATAAGGCATTTCCAAGAGAAATTATAAGTGCTAAATTTGTAACTGATGTAGCTTCACAGTCTTCCCTGTTGGTAGGATACTCCAGACTTAAATTGTGGAAGGGAGAAAGAGAATTGACAGAACTTTTATATATAAGAATGATCATAAAACTGACCAGGACAGAGATGTTAATGTCAAAATGAAGTCAAACTAAACAAAACTGAGGTGATTACTTCAAAAAGTGACTAATACCCCAAGCAAGATGTAAATTTATTGGTGCAAGGGCTTCCAATTTATGGATTAGTTGGCTCTCCCTCTTAAGTATGTCATTAAGCCTGTCAGCTCTTCTTTGTTTTAATGGAATCTGGTCTGTCTCCATAAAACACATTGTTCTTGGGTCCCCTTGATGGTGCATCAGCCAGCAAAATCTCACCGCTTTATCACCTTACTTGCTGGTAATGGAACAAACATGTTCCAGTATCCTATCTTTCATAGGTCAAATGGTTCTGCTGATGTACAAAGTAGGACAAGGACAAGAACACCATAATGCATAAATGATATATTCTGGATGACAAGTGATGAGATATCTTATCTCATAGGGACCTTCGGGGCTCAGTGGGCCTACCCGGTCACCAAAATTTAATAAATAAATAAATAAATATTAGGGGGCTGAGAAATTTACATCCCTGTTTAGCAAATGCACAAGTAGTAAAGGTACCACAGCACTGGAACCCCATTGGGCAGGGTGAAAATCCAGGTAGAGGATTAGCATGTAAAGTACTCCTGCTGCCTAAAAGCTTTTCACTAAACTGTCCCTTGGTCCTTCCTATACACTACATTTGAGCATGTACCCACAGAATCCTTTAAATCCTGGTCAGTGGAGAGGACCCCCCAGTGTTTTTTGACAATACCACCAATAGTAGGGGCAGTAGCATTAAAATCAAGTACCAGATTTATATGAGTCTGATCTGGTGTAGTTTTAGGCTTAGGTACAATGACATCTTTTCTATCCTATCTTGAGCTTGGTGAAGTAACTCCTTATCATATCCTCATTCCAAAAATCTTCCTTTTAAATTGTTGGCATGTCTGTGATATGTATAATCATCTGAGCAGTTTCTGAGGACACACAGAAACTGCCCCTAAGGAATACATCAAATGAGATGTCTGGGGTGAGATATCTCTGCTCTCAACAGGTTGTTGCCAGAGTTTGACTTTGTATAATTTTCTGTGTATACTGTTTTATTTGTTACACCTCGTAGAGTAAGATCCAGAAACTGGATCTCTGCAGGATGCCATGTATGGGTAAAGTTTAGATTCCAGTTGTTGTCATTGATGTAGTCTATAAATTCTGTGACTTCTTGTTCAGTCCCCCACCAGATAACAATAATGTTAACAATGTATCATCCCTAATGATGGTATGGCAACAAAAGGAGTTTGAGATAGGGTCGTAGGTGGACACTTCCTCCCACCAACCCATGAAAAGGTTGACATATGAAGGCCCCATCAATGACCCCATCATCATGCAACTTATCTGCAGATAATGCTGTTTGTCAAAATGAAACAATTCATATTAAGAATCAGCTCAATAGCAACCAGTACAAAGTATGGATTAAGAACATTGGCAGGATCCAATTTGTCCATGAAGGACTTTACAGCACTCAACCCCAAATGATGATGGATACTAACATAGAGTGAACTCACAACAGTTGTGAGCCATGAGTAACTATGACATACGTGGCAACATCATTCTGAACAAAGAAAAAAGACATGAATGAAAAATGATATGTTTGGTTTTTCAGGAGATACCATTAGCAGAGTAATCCCCTGTCACATTTCTGCCACTGCCTGGAAGTGTGGTTGATCTGGGACCAAACATAGGAACATCATTTTCTTCTATTACACTGTGTTCTGATGACATGAATGACAGTGGTATGTCATGAATGTTACACATACTTGCCTTTGACTTCTTAATTGTTGATGGGAAAATGTGATTTTCCAATGTTATCATGCTCACATTCTCCTATATCACATTCTACAGGAACTGCTTTACTGCCATTTCCACTTTTCATTATCGACTGTGATTCTGAGCTGCATTTGAAGTACATATGGTCTTTTGTCAGTGAGTTGGAGGAATCAGGCCATTGACATACAAAATCCACTTTGGCCACTTTGCATTGTATAGCAACTAAAAGTGTTTTAACAGCAATATCCTGGCATACAGCCTGTGTGGATGAAGAAACCATGTTGGTGTATGATGTGTTTTCATTTGTATATTTAGGCTGAAATGAAATATGAGGCAGTTAATATGGAACTCCAAAACTGTACTGTTCTGTCACAATATAAACACAGGAAGACAGAGACAATGTTAGTGATGTCTACATCCCCCCCCCCCAGGATGCAATTGAGGAGACCACAGAAACTGTAAATACCCACCTGCCCTGGACAGCGGCAGATAGAAATTATGACATCAATGGTGAAACAATAAATGTAAGTACTTGAAAAGTAATCAGTGCAACGGTATCTGGCATGCAATAGGCCACAGAACCAAAAGCAGCATGGCTTCAAGGGGGAGAAGTCATCCAAGAAGAATACTATTGATTGATTTAACAGGTTGAGGCCTGACACACATTAGGGGTGGGGAGCAGAAGTGGCATATCTGGACATTATCAATTACCTCTGCAGTATAACACACTGGACAGTGACTAACAAACTGGGCACCCTGGGGTGTGACCACAAGTGTTCAAAATTCATACTCTTGTTTTGAAATTACACGACTGCTTGATTACATGTCAGTTGTGGTTGAATTATGAAAATGGCAAAGTCATGCACCCGGTGATTATGAGCTCAATATGGGATGGGGTGGGTAGGTAGCAACAGTCACAGAGGAGAAAATGGACAATGTTGCTATCATACGCAAGGAAATCAAAGTGACACTGGCATGTGACAGAAGGCAGGCCAGCAAGGGTGGGCAGGATAGATGTACACAAGTACAGCACAAGAAAAAGGGGGAAATGCAATGATGCTCTAGAGGACATACTTTTGGACTGATGGGAGGAAGAATTTGTTCCAGACAGGGCCCCGATTCTAGAAATGCTATGCCTGGCATAACAGCACTTGCGCCAAGTAGAATGGCGCAAGTAGCAACTTACGGCAGCCATTGCAACATGCGCGATTCTACAAAGTGGCCTGCGACATGCCGCAGGGCCATCATACGGAACAGCTGTTATGTCAAGAAGCTGCACCCATAAACCCCTGTGACATGGCGCTTAGGGGTTTACGGTAGCAGTTGCGCCCATTCCAGAAGGGCAGCAACAAAGTCCCCAATGTTGAGATTTCTACAAGAACCTCCGGAGGAGAACCAGCAATGTACGCTACACCTGCATTTAGCTGGTGTAACTTACATATGTCCTCTGAGGGTCATGTAGACCCCGTCCATGTGCCCTTCCCCTCATGCCCAGACCACTACTGTCGGTTCCCCAATAGGTATTTCACACCCCCGCCCCATCCCCCGTACTGTACATGCCCCCCCCTTACACCCACACAGTAACAGCCCCACAGGGCTGCCCACGCTTCCTGTCCCCCGAATCCTTCAGTAACTGCCCCTTTCTGAGTGCGTCTTTTCATTAGCACTCCTACAGCACTCAGTCGGTGGCTAGCCGTGGAGGTGAGAGGTGGGCTGTGCCAGATGCCGGCTGGGGATGGGTGGGGGGTGATGGGTGGACTGGCATGGCTGAGTGGGGGGGCCACTAGACTACCAGAGCTGGGCTGGGTGTATGCCACATTTGCGGCAGGTGACTCGGAGTCAGGGCACGGGTGGGGGGGTTGACTGGATTGCCCTGCAGGGCATATCTATGGTGAATTCAGGGGACAGAAGGTGTGGGCAGCCCTGCAGGGCAGTTACTGAAGGATTCAGAGGGCAGGGGGTGTGGGCAGCCCTGCGTGGCACCTAATGTGGCTTGCTGGGCATTGGGGGGGCACTTGTGACCTGTGTTGTGGCTTGTGACATGCTCACCAGGTGCACCTGCTGTTCGGCATACCTAGCCACATGTCGCAACTTGCAGGACTTAGATGCCGAGACCCTACCCCTTCTAGAACAGGATGCAGGGTCAATGTTGCAGTTGCGATTGTCGCAAGTCGTGTTTGGTGGTGACTTGCGCCAACCTACTAGAATCGGGCCCATAGTGCTGTACTGCAAGAATACTGCTTTGTTTAATGTGATTGTGAAATACATCAGTGTATACTGACTGCTTTAGAAGCTTTATAACTGTTGTAGAACACAATAGCAGTACAGTACAGTACTACAGTGTTATAAGATGATATACATTTGATGATGAATCTATGCTGCTCTGACCTTCAGCGGAATAGGATAGCACCCTTATAGTAGGAACTGCATTGTCATTTACTACTCGAGTAGGATCTGAAGGATCTAGTAATATAAGCATGAAAGAAAAGCACTTGAGAAATACAGTATACTAAAATATACTGAACTATAATGTAGTCCTGCTAATAAACATACTATAATAACTGGGAAGCATTTTCTCCCATAGAGAAACCTGGTTATAATTCGCTGTTATAACCTGTGGGTTATAACGACGAACATGCTCCGGGTTTCTCTTGCTCCACGCATGTGCTTCCCGCAGTCTTCCCATCATCACGTAAACCACTGCTCCTTCACTCCGTGGTGCTGGCCACCATTCCCCAGCTGTACACAGTTTGCCAATCCCAGATCTCAGCCCCCAGAACTGCCTTGGGAAAAGATAAGTAAAGACTGTGAGGTGGTTCCATAGAGCCATTCGAGGGCAGGGCTGTGATCGAGGAGCCAAGCCAAGCCACATCCCAATCACAGAGACTGTTTCAGAAGACAGCCCAAGTTTCATTTGGAGCAGCCAGCAGCATGGACTGGGATTCAACATGCAGGTTAGTTTAAAAAAAAATGATTGAAAAGGGCTATAGCTGGGAACTAGATTCTGATATAGTTAACCTTTTTAATACATATTTTTGTTCAGTTTTCACCAAAAAAAGCTTTCATCCCTTTAAAGCAAGTCCAGGGCTGCATTTGGAATCAACCCAGACATACAGTATTAAAGCTACTGATATCTTTCCACTCCTTAAATCTTTAAAGAAAACTACAAGCCCAGAACCTGACCAAATTAACACCAGATTCCTTATTGAAACTGCTGAGGCACTATCTCCTCCATTGGAAATAATTTTTAATAAATCTCTTCATAAAGCAGAAATCCCTGCAGACTGGTTAACTGCATTCATTACTCCAATTCATAAAAAAGGTAGTAGGTCTAATGTTCAGAACTATCGTCCTATTAGCCTTACATTGATTATCTGCAAAATTATGGAAAAAATTATAAAATCATTCCTTGAAAAAGAAATGATAGAACTTAACATTGATGATATCACTCAACACAGGTTCAGAACTGGTCACTCTTGCACTACTAACTTGTTATCATTCTATAACCATATCAGTCAGGGCCTTGATAATAATCACTAATTAGATGTTATTCGGCTGGACTACAGCAACAGCCTTTGACAAAGTCCCTCATAATATCCTTATTAAAAAAATTGAATATTTGGGCTTTTTTTATCAACTAGTCAATTGGGTTAGTGCGTGGTTGACAAATAGATCTCAGAGAGTTATGTTGAACGATTGCTCCTCTGACCCAGGTGCAGTTACTAGTGGGGTCCCGCAAGGCTCGGTGTTGGGCCCAATTCTGTTCAACATTTACATTAGTGATATGCAAATAACCAATAAAAACTGGTTGTCTAAATTTGCTGATGATTCAAAGCTTGGGGGCCCTGTGAATAATCAACCAGATTCTGATTCACTCAAATCAGACGTGCAGTTGGTTGAAACATGGGCTATTGACAACATGTTGGAATTCAACATTGAAAAATGTGTGGTTTTGCATTTCAGGACTCATAACCCCCAAAACAAATATTATATCAATAATACATTGTTGAAATCTATGGATTTGGAAAGGGACTTGGGTATACTTGTTAATTCAAAACTTACATCAGTTGACCACTGTACAAAAGTGGCTAACTCAACCAATGGGTTACTAAGACAAATTAAGCACTCCTTTGTTACTAAAACTGAACAATGTATGATTATTCTTTACCGAACCTGTGTCAGACCCCTTATTGATTATGGGTCCCCCTTTTGGAACCCTTACCTAAAGTCTGATATTGACCGTCTGGAAAGAATCCAAAAACGTGCAACCAGGATGATCCCTAGATTAGCAAAAAGGCCCTACCAATCAATACTTTCTATCACAGGCTTACATTCTTTGCAGGGTAGAAGAACTACAGGGGACTTACTTCTAACATACAAGCTACAGAAAAAAACTGATCTTATGAAAAAATGTGGACTTGTCCATTCTACTAGGCGAATTGTTCCTAGATGTCACACTAGACAACTCATTGTGCCCAAGGCGAGAACCAATCATAGATTTAACTTTTTTCACTGAGGGTGCCTAGATTATGGAATAAACTACCACAGGAATTAGTAGACTCTACCAACATTGTAGCATTTAAAAAGGGTCTCAACAACTGGTTACCCCAGAATCATTTTATGTAAATTGTTCCCACTCAGTGTGGGGGAAAAATCTAGATGGGCCCCGGCCTTCTTTTTTCCCATAAAAAACAAGTAAACCAAACAAACTTCAAGGCGGCAGCAAAAAAAACCCCAAAACAAGTAAAGGTTTTTATCAGGAGCCTCGGACCGCACTGAAACCCAACTGGTCCGCAACTCCATAGTAATATCTTTATTTTATATAGGTGCTATGGTGAGAAAACATTCCCCAGCAATTATATAAAATGAAGGCTGGGTAGGGGTTGTAAAACTCAAATTTTACTCACACCCTTGGGGTGGGATGCCTTAATAAACCCCTTGATCTTCGCTCTCAGGGTTTATGTGACATCCCACCCCTCAGGGGGGTGTAAAATCTTGTCATAACCCCTGACCCAGCCATTATTCTATATGTAATGTAGTATTACCATTGAAAGCTATGATTTACAGATGCCACACAGTGCTTCCAAAAATGTCAGCCCAGACACAATGATATGAGGGCAACACACGTGACAGGTGTGTGTACTACAGCAACCTGACCCAGAATCAAAACTCTGGTGTGTACTGTCCCACCAGAAGCCCCCCTGTTTCACAGTAGCTATGGAGTAATGTAACACTCCCCACCCACACATGTCGGCTGTACTGCACACACCTGCACCTATCTCAACTCCCCACCTCCCCACCCATGGCCATGGCATTCCACTACTTATTGCCCCGATGTTCTCATGTGTACCACCCTCCACCTGATAAGTCATGTACTATAATATGTATTGTAATAAGAATGCACATCCCTGGTGCATACCATCCTAATAACACCCATATATAAAAGTTTATCTGATATATTAGAATGGATTTCTATTGGGAGAGGGGTATTGCCTGGGGGATTTAAATGTATTGCTTCCATTTTGGCCATATTGATTTTATAGTCTGAAGCTTCCCCAAAGTTATTTATTAAGGACATACAGGCATTGAAAGATGCAAGTGGATCTGATAAATGGATCAGAGTATTGTCTGCATACAAATTGACTTTATGTATTTGGTCTCCAATATTTATTCCTTTGATTGTGCCAGAGCTATTAATGGCTACAGGTAATGGCTGTATAACTAGAGTGAACAGAAGTGAGGACAGAGGGCAGCCCTGCCTTGCACCTCTAGATAAAGAGAAGCTGTTAGATAAGTCTTTATTAGTCTGAACCACTTCTTTAGGGGAATTATAAAGAATTTTTAACCACTCAATATATTTTTGTCCAAGTCCAAACTTTTCTGACACTTGCCACATATAGTCTCATTCAACCCAATCAAAAGCCTTTTCTATATCCAACACAAGAATGAGGGCCTCTTGCTGTTTATACAAGTTGATGATGTTAATTAATCTTCTTATATTAGCCCCCAATTTCCTATTTTTTTATAAATCCATTTTGATTGGGTTGAATGACACCAGGGTCAACCATTTCCAGCATGATAGGTAAAAGTTTAGCAAAGATTTTCATATTGTTGTTGAGGAGCAAAATTGGATGGTGAGAGGTGACTACATCAAGATTTTTTTTTTTTGCGATGACCACTATTTTTGCTTCGTAGAAAGATGGTGGTAATATTCAAGTGTTTATTACATCATTAAAAAGGTATAATAATGGTTTAGCTATGAGGGTGGTGAAATGTTTGTAAATCTCGGTTGGAAATTCATCCATACCAGGGGCCTCACATGTAGGAAGATTTTTAATTACCATCAGAATCTCTTCCATAGTGAAGGGAATATTTAGCTGGGATTTTTGATCTGGGTGAAATTGCAGAGGAACAATCACTTAAAGAAATTTGCTTACGGCATCAGGATACTTATTGTGATTGGACTGATACAAGTTTTGGTAGTAGTTATAGAAATTCTGTTAATCTCTAATGAATCTTTTGTAATTTTATGTTGTTCATCCTGAATAAAAAAGACTGTCTTATTTTGTCTTTCCTTTTGTAATTGTATGGCCATGACTTTATCAGGTTTGTCCCCCAGTGCATAAGAGGTCAAGAGTATGGTTTTCTCTGTTTCCATTGAGGAGACTTAATTGAGTTGATCTTTCACAAGTAGAAGTTGCTGAAAATCACTGTGGTCATGAGATATCATATGCAAATTTTGTAGATGGAGCAGTTCTTTCTCTAAAGATTCCATTGTGTGTTTGTTCCTTTTCTGTTTATGAGACATGTAATTCACTGTAGCAATCCTTATTACATAGAAACACAGCAACATAGAAGCTGACAGCAGAAGGCCCATACAGTCTGCTCATTTTTTCTACCTTATGAATGTGCCATAGCCCTTTACTCTGTTAATGGCATATTTATTCATATTCATCTGTATTGCTTCCTTATGCCTATCCCATGCCCGTTTGAAGCTCTGCACTGTATTCATATCCACCACTTCCTGAGATATGCCATTCGATGCATCCACCACCCTTTCTGTGAAAAAGAACTTCCTCACATTACCCCTTAATCGGCCTCCCTCTAATCTCATTCTGTGTCCTCTTGTCCTGCTGTTTTTCTTATATTGAAACATGTTAGACTCTTTCACCATGTTAATACCCTTAAGATATTTGAATGTTTCGATCATATCACCTCTCTTCCTCCTTTGCTCTAGGGTATACATATTGAGCTCCGTTAATCTGCCCTCATATGTTTTCTGATGCAGTCCCTGCACCATTTTGGGTTGCCCTTCTCTGGACTGCCTCCATTTTGTTAATGTCCTTGTGCAGGTGCTGCCTCTAGCACTGCATGCAGTACTCCAGATGGGGCCTAACCAGTGTCTTGTTATGACTTGTGATACCCCTACTAATACACCCCAACATCCCTCTAGCATTACCTACTTCTTTAGTGGTCTGCTTGGATGATTTTAGGTCATCTGTGATGATGATGCCCAAGTCTCTTTCTTCCCTTGTGATTGTCAGCAACTCCTTTCCCAACCTATAGGTAGCTTCAGGGTTTCCCTTCCCTATGTGCATGATCTTACACTTTTTTTTGTGTTAAACCCCAGTTGCCACTCTTCAGGCCATTTTGCCAGTTTTTCCAGATCTCTTCTCATTCTGCCCACCCCATCTGGATCATCTACTCTGTTGCAGATCTTGGTGTCATCTGCAAACAGGCAAACCTTACCCTCCAGTCCATCTGCAATGTCACTGATGAAGATATTGAAGAGGACTGGCCCCAGGACTGATCCCCGACTTACCCCACTTGTGACTTGCATCTCTTCTGATTGTATACCATTTACCACCACTCTCTGTTTTCTGCACGCCAACTAATTTGCCACCCAGTTGACCAACTTATGACCCACCCTAAGCCTACCCAGCTTATTAATAAATCTTCTATGTGGAACAGTATCAAAATCTTTGCTGAAGTCAAGTTAGATGACATCAACTGCACCTCCTTGGTCCACCACTCTGATTACCTAGTCAAATAAATCTATGAGATTAGTTTGGCAGGACCTTCCTGTTGTAAACCCATGCTGTCTTGGATCCTGTGTTCCTATGGATTCCAAGTGTTGTGCTATCCTTTCCTTAAAAAGTGCCTTCATAATCTTACGCACTACTAAAGTAAGACTGACTAGTCTGTAGTTCCTTGTCTCCTCCCTGCTGCCACTCTTGTGGAGTGGGATCACATGAACCCTTCTCCAGTCTTCTGGGACCTCTCCTGTGCTCAGAGACTCACTAAACAGTTTTGCTAATGGCTCTGCTAGTTCCAGCATTAGCTCCTTTAGTACCTTGGGGTGTTTTCCATGTACTACCTCTTTAAAATCTTTTCAACAAGTAGAAAAGGATGTTTCCTCTGGACGGTTAAGCTGAAAAAATTTTATTAGTGCTTCTTTTATACTTTCCCAAAAATTTTTGTCTTTAAGAGGTTCCATTGACCATTGTCTGTCAGTATAAAGCTGTCTAAGATGTAAAGAGTGTTCCACTGAGGCATGATCTGAGGGTGTCCTGCTGCGAGCAGGGTGAGCACGTTGGCATGTGCAAAGACGCATGCAAAGACACGCATGTCTGAGTGCATGTCTTGCATCTCTAGCAGGACAAGCAGAATACTATAAAGTAAGTACATCCTCTTGCAACTCAGCTGTGGTATTATAATTAAAAAAAGGCAACTAGAAACTGTGCTTGTCACATCACTCAGGTAGGAAGGAAAATTACTTCCTTTAGATATACCTGCATACACCATAGTGTGGTATATTACTGAATGGTAAGAACCATTTCATATGACAATATGCCAAAGTATATAGTGACTAAAGAGGGACAACAACTTCTGGAATGTAAGTTATGCCATATGTTTAAAATGATAGACCAGGAGCAGAATGACACAGAATATGTCTGCATTAAATGCCTTCACAATATTGAACTGACAAAGGAAATTAAGAAGTTTAATACAAGGGTAAGGGCAGTAGAGATTAATCAGAACCAAATGGCTTTAAGATTCCAAGTAGCATCTGGAAAGACTAATGATAATGAAATAAATAATGAAGGGAAAACTGGTCAAAATCAACAAAAAAAATTACAAAAAAAAGGTTATTAAAGGCAAAAAACAAAAAACAAAACTCAAAACAACTAAGGTTGCAGAAACTGGTACTTCAAATCCAATAATAGAAAACAACATAGGACAGGATAAGACAAGCCTAAATAATAAAAGCAGAAAGAGAAACAGGGAGGAAGAAATTAATGAAGAGTCTGAGGAGGACTGGTATGGCAGCCAATATTGCAAGGCCTCCAAAAGAGGGTGCAGAGCCACACAGTACCAAATCCCTTTAACAAATCAGTTTGACCCCTTATTGTCAATGGATGAGAACCTCGAACACCAACTATCTGACATGAATGAAGTTACAGTTCAGTCACTAGTACTAGGACCAGTAAAGATACCACAAAGAAGTACAAAAATCACACAACTGCAGTGGATAGCAGGTTCACATTGATGAAATTATTATGTGGCACAATAAAAAGTGTCTGATTTTATGACATGCATCACACACATACTCACACACACACTAAGTAATGTGTAACAAATTGTAAACTTCAGTAATATGACCACAAAATTTATTTCGTTTTTGTTGACTGAGTAAGTACACTAGACAAATCCTGCCTATTTTCAGGCACGACCCGGGGGGAGGGGGATCCAGATGAATGCCAACTGACCTTGAACCAGATTAAGCTGTTGGTGGTATTTTTAGTGAATGAGGGAAATTTGGCCAGGACACCGGGGAAATTCCCCTACTCTTTTGATAACATACTAACATACTAAAATGCCAGCAGAATATGCCTAACGGTCTTTCGTGTCTGCTCATTTGGTCAGCCCCCACCCTGGGAGCTGACCTTGCTCCCTCTCGCCTTCTCTGGCTTCTCCCTTCCCAGTTCCGGATATTCTCGCTGTACTGGATTTTGCTTCCAGAACCCTTCCCCTGTACCTGTCCCACCCCCTTTTGAACCCCTCCACCATCTCTGCCTCCACCATCCCCCTGGACAGTGCATTCCATGGCTCCACCACCCTCTCAGTGAAGTAGCACCTCCTCCTTTCTCCCCTGAATCTTCCCCCCTCCAGCTTCCACCCATGCCCTCTACTTGCCCCTCCTCCTTCCTTCGAAGCACCCTGAGTGCTCCTCCCCTGTTTACCCCCTTCATGTACCTGAAGACCTCTATCATGTCCCCTCAGTCCCTTCTGTCTTCCAATGTGTACATATTTAGCTCTTCAAGCCTCTCCCCATAGGTCCTGTCCCCCAAGCCACACAGTACCAATTCCCTTTAACAAATGAGTTTGACCCCTTATTGTCAATGGATGAGAACCTCGAACACCAACTATCTGACATGAATGAAGTTTGTAATTCAGCAGGGAGTACCTCTACAACTGACACAGAACAAACATCTGAACACACATAAGACTAGGGCTGATAAAGATACTAGCCAAAGTCTACTGCTCATAAATTTCGATGAAGAATCAACCAATAAAGTAAAAGAGCCAGACTTAATTAACACAGAACAAGACATCTTAGTTTGGGGCAGGGGGGACTCAATGATTAAAAACTTGGACAGGGCAATATTTGACCCAGACAAGGCAAAAAGGACATTGTCTAGCTTTGGAGGTGCAAGGATTAGCATCATTATCATTATGCTGGGAAACATCCCTGAAAATACTACACCAAAACCACTGGTCATAATCTACGCTGGGGCAAATAATATTTTCAGAGAACCAACCCAAAAAATACAGTATGACTACATGGCCCTTACAAATAAATTGATAGAACTAGGATTCATACCAGTCTTATCTGAGATATTACCTATTCCCAAGGCAAACCCTATCCAATACAAGAAACTTAAAATGGTGAACAACTGGCTAAGGGCATGGTGCTTGCACCAAAGTATTGAAAGTATACCCCATTGGGAAGAATTTGAAAATAGACCAGAGCTGTATTGTATGGATGGGCTATGCCTCAACAAAAGGGGTAGCAACATTTTTGGTAACCACATCAAAGCCTGCATAAAAAAAAAATGAAACTATTAAAGAGGGGAAGAGAATTAGTCAAACACTCTCAGATAAAACCATCTACTGTAAAGAAATATATAATGCAACTATAAAAGGGCATAATATGGATAGTACTAAAAGGAGGACTACAAACAAAGAGATCATAAAGATCTTACTTGTAAATGCTAGAAGCTTGAAAACTAAAATTGAAGAATTACATCACATACTAGTAGAGCAAGCTAAAGGCACCTGTGGAGTCACTGAAACTTGGTTTGCAGATGGAGATTGGAATACTGAAATCCCTGGTTATTACAAAATACATAAAAATAGAACCGAGAAAAAGGGAGGCGGTGTTGTCCTGTACATAATAATAATAATTTTATTTATATAGCACCTTTCAATTTCCAAGGCGCTGAACAGTTTAAAACATTACAAATCAAACATTAAAATCGGATATCAAACACAAATAAAACCAATAGTAAATCATCAACTTCACAGCAATCAGTTTTCTAAGAAGGCTGTTTGCCAAAGATGGGTTTTCAAACCCCGCTTAAATTCCTCCACGAAGGTGCACTCCCATAACCGGCGAGGTAGAGAACTCCAAAGAGTGGGTGCAGCATAACAGAATGCTCTACATCCAGACGATTTAAGATTCACTCTTGGAATCTCCAGCAACCCCTCCTCAGCTGAGCGGAGTGATTGGCCAAGGCAGTAAGGAACCAGAAGTTCTTTCAGATAGGCTGGACCCTGATTGTGAAGGGCTTGGAAAGTCAGTAAACTGACTTTAAAGGTGATCCGCCACCTTATAGGCAGCCAGTGCAGTTTGTGCAGCACTGGGGTAATATGACAGGACCTACTGGAACCAGTCAAAACCCGAGCCGCTGCGTTCTGCACTAGCTGCAAGTGATGGATTTCAACCCCTGAAAGCCCAAAGTAAAGGGAGTTGCAATAGTCCAAATGTGAGGACACGAAGGCGTAGACCAGTGTTGGTAGGTTGTCAGACGGAACTAGGTGCTTAACTCTGGTGATATTCCTAAAATGGTAAAAGGAAGTCTTGATGACTGCTGACACTTGTGACTGCAGTGACAGCCTGTCATCCAAGACAACCCCCAGGTTACACACCTGTTCAGAGGTCAGCAGTGAGATGCAGCCGAGAAAAATTCCTGAGGGCGTCCCAACAGATGACCCCTCTATCCGGTGACCTGGGTCCACAACCAATACCTCTGTCTTTTCTGAGTTCAACTTCAGCCAACTAGAGTCCATCTGCTCCTGGATTTCTTTCAGACAGTTGTTAAACACCGAGAGGGCTCCATCCTGGTCGGGTGCAAAAAACAGGTATAGCTGGGTATCATCTGCATAGCAGTGAAACCTCAGCCCATACCGTGTTACAATGTCTCCGAGGGGCAGCATATACACCGCGAATAACATGGGAGACAACACTGAACCCTGAGGCATCCCACACAACAAAGATGTCTGGCCCAGGAAAAAACCCCGGACACAACATAAACAAGACCCTTATAGTAATGAAACTCAAAGATACTAATGGACACAATAATGAAACAGTTTGGACACAAATCAAAACACAACAAAGAACCTTAAATATCAGATTAATATTTCGTGCACAAAAACCTTGACCACAAAATAATGCACTGCTAACAGAAATTGAGGAAAAAACATGCAGGGAGAACAATTACTTATGGGAGATTTCAACCTCCCCAGAATACAGTGGAAAATGGGCAAGGGCACATACTATGTGGAAAATCAATTTATTGACACTACGGTTCTTCATAACTTGGAACAACTAATCACTGACCCTACTAGGGGGAATAACATACTGGATTTGGTTTTCTCTAACACTCCTGAATCTGTTGATAATATTAACATATTACCACCCTTATCAGATAGTGATCACAATACTATCTACTCTGAATATAGGATTAGTTATAATGTAACAAAGAGTAAGACTACAATACTGAATTATGAAAAAGCTGATTATAGCAGAATAAAAAACTACTTAAACAACTGGAATTGGAGGGCAGAGTTAAAAGGGAAAAATCTGACTGATACATGGAACACCATCAATAAACATATAACCTATTTCATTAAGACATGGGTTCCAATCAGACATAAATACTCTACTTCCTGAAGGGTGCCGCCATGGTGGACATGTAATATAGCCAAACTTTTAAGGAAAAAAAAAAAAGCATTACCGAGCATATAAGAAGAACCAGACACCAAAAAGTGGCAGAAATTTAAACATACTGCCAAGCAAATAAAACCTAACATCAGAAAAGCTAAAAATAATACGGAACTAAATCTGGTAACCCATGTTAGGGACAATAAGTAGAGATGCAGCGAATTTAAAATACACTGGTGAAGTGAACGCGAAGTGGCCACTTCGCGTTGGCACTTCGCTACGCAGAGTGCCCCATAGGAAAGGCTCACTTCACCTTATTATTATTACTTTGCGTTGTCATTCCACCTTAAATGCGAAGTAAGGTGGAGTGACAACAATATTGGCAGCATCCCACCTACACAGTCACCAGAATGAATGTGCATCCCCAAAGCGCTACTGTTTTGTGTCCAGAAAACTCCCCAGTGCTGATGAAGTGAAATGAGAGTGTAACAAGAAATGCAAAGTCTCCCAGAATTAATTGCGCACTCAGTCATGCATGCAGTGGTCAGGTCACACACAGAGTCACCAGAATTAATGTGCATCCCCAAAATGCTACTGTCTTGTGTCCAGAAAATTTTCCAGTCCTGACAAAGTGAAATGAGAGCATAACAAGAAATGCAGTCTCCCAGAATTAATAGTGCCATGGAAACACACAGACAGATTAAGATTGCGCTGCACACTCAAGGGGTGCATACAAAAAGGCACAACACCACCTAACCAGTGCTCACAAGTCACAAATCCAAATCTGGAAAGGAATACATTTTGCCAGTTGGGGATTAGTGCACAGCTGTAACAATCCACTACCACTAAAGATACCACAAAGCAGTATAAAAAAGTCATGCAAGTGCGGTGGATAGCAGGTTCACACTGCTGCAATTACTCTGTAACACAATAAAAGGTGTCTGATTTAATGGCACGCATCGCACACACACTCACACACACACGCAAGTAATGCATAGCAAGTTGAAAACCTTTAGTAATATAATCAAATGTTTTAAACAGACAAATTGTACACTGCTGCACCACAACAATCGCCAAAAAAATTTCAAGAATTACTAAAAATATTACTGTGTGTACATTAACACAGTTATACAAGAAAAATATAACCAAAACAGAAAGACTGCCTTTTTCTCTCAGTTAATCTATCTACACCACAAATACACCCCACACCCAAAGCACACTTCACAGTACACAGACTGACTGTTCTAAATTAACATTCAAAATCTGCACACAACAATAAACACTCAATGATATGAGCACAGAAGGGTTTCCTACAATCAATGTACTAAATTTTGAGCAAAAAATATTACTCAAAAAGGCATTTTAAACAGCTTTTAGAGATTTTGAATCGCAGCGCTCTGAGAGCAAACTGTCTCCAGCAACCACTGCACACACACTACCCAGGCCAGAACTGAGGCTGTGCCGAACAATCTAGAGCCCATGTGACCTGCAATCCTATGAATAACTGCAGAATTTCATTTGGAGCTCAATTACAGGGTGAAGTGAGGCGACTTACATTGATTTCAATGTACTTCACCTTAAAATTGGTAGAGAAGTGGTTTGGGGAAGGCGGAATAATACAAAGTCATTGGGTTCAATGGACTTCGCGTTCCTCATTATGAAGCGAAGTACACCACTTCACATTGTGGAGTTCTCCATGGATTCCGCATTACTCAGTGAATCACTTCACGGAGCAAATTGGGGCCACTTTGTCCACCACTACTTACAGTACTGTAATTCACATGCTGTAGGGGAAGGAACGCGAATGCCTATGACTGTACTTCCCCGATAAGCTGTAGTACAAAACTCCCTGACTTAAAGACGTTTATTAATGAGTACAAAGGAGGAGTGGTGAAGCCTGGAGAGATACTACAAAACATGCTTACAATACATCCAAGTAACTAGTTAAAAAAATGAATGTTGTGATTCACGACATGATCGTGAATCGTGATTTGTGACTGCATTTGTGACCGTAATGAAGAAGAACGTGATTCGGTGTCAACGGTGTGAGATAACCAATATGGAACTGTACTGGGAACATGAATGCTTACGGCTGTACTTCCTGGATGAGCTGTAGCACAAATTCCCTGACTTAAAAATGCTCTTTAATGAGTACAATGGTGGGGTGGTGAAGCCTGGAGAGATACTACAAACCATGTTTACAATACGTCCAAGTAACTAGTAAAAAAAATTAATGTTGTGATTTGTGACATGATCGTGAATCGTGATTTGTGACTACATTTGTGACTGTGATGATGAAGAACGTTATTTGTATCATGAGTGACTCGTGATGATGGCTCTGACTTAAAAACGCATATTAATGAGTACAATGCTCATGCAGAATTATGCACCACACCTGTCCAGTACTCTGAAGGGAAGCCAAAGAAACAACTGTGACGTAAGTTACAGGTGGAGATTGGGCCCTAAAGAAATACAAATGCAGAGACAGATTAACATTGCGCTGCACACTGAAGAGATGCAGATACAAAGGCACAACACCTAACTAGTGCTTACCATCAGAAATTCAAATCTGGAAAAGAATACCTTTGCTGGTTAGGGGGGCTGCGGGGAGGGGGAGGGCAGCAGTGTACTGCACTGCTGCAGTAACAGTCCAGTCACTAGTACTAGTACCAGTAAAGATACCACAAAGAAGTACAAACATCACACAGCTGCAGTGGATAGCAGGTTCACATTGATGAAATTATTATGTGGCACAATAAAAAGTGTCTGATTTTATGACATGCGTCACACACATACTCACACACACACTAAGTAATGCGTAGCAAATTGTAAACTTCAGTAATGTGACCACAAAATGTATTTCGTTTTTGTTGACCAGGTAAGTACACTAGACAAATCCTTCCTATTTTCAGGCATGACCCGGGGGGAGGGGGATCCAGATGAATGCCAACTGACCTTGAACCAGATTAAGCTGTTGGTGGTATTTTTAGTGAATGAGGGAAATTTGGCCAGGACACCGGGGAAATTCCCCTACTCTGAGGGGTGGGGAACCCTTCCCATGAGACATCTGGACTCGGTTCAGAATGTCTCAGTCACCGGCAGGAGTGGAGGTGGTGACGTATGGTCCTCAGATACCCAATGCAACACTTGAGGAGGTTGCTTTTTCTTCAGCAAAGGAGTTACAATATGGTTCTGCAGTGGTAAATGAAGAGTTACCCCAGTCTGACTTATTCACTGATATAGGTGAGACCGATGCCTTAATGAATATAGCTGCTGAGGAGGATAAGAAACGGAAGCGTTTAGAACTGGGACAGACAGTTTGCTCTAATATGGCAAAAAAAAGTGTTAAGACAAACACTGCTGACCTGCAAGGTGATATTGCTGGCGTTCAAGAAATGGATGGGGATTCTTTACGCCTTTTCAGACCGGTTTGCTGCTTGGTCCCTGAAAGAGCCCCTGCAGGCGGCAGGTTGGATACAGACCCCGAGGCATGGATACCAGATCCGCCAATTCCGCTGCCAGGAACAGCTTCTTCGAGCCAGGAGGACTGTTTTTCGGTACACTGTTGATGGAGGGACCAGTTTTGGTGACGGACGGAACACTGTGTCACTTCCGCCTTCCTCGGTGAATCCAGGAGCCCAAGTTTTGCAGCCAAAATGGACCTTGCACCACAGAGAACGTCGATGGAAGAATCAAAACGCCAGACAACACGGACACAGAGATTCTGGACACTACAGCATCGGACCTTATGCCACAAGACCGTGTATCGATTGGGACTCTACAGCTGTTAAAGGTACTGTTCCTCCTGACTCACCTCCCCCAACAAACCAGCCTTTAAACCAGTAAGTTATGCCTCCCTCTTTAAAAATAAGGACATACCAGCCAGAAAACGTTTTGTTGCCCGAATTCACTATAAGGAGGCTTAGAACTTCCCTGACCGTCATTATGTGGGCAAATCTCTACTAATTGACTCTCTAGGGATTCGCCTGCTGATGTTTATGCCTTTATTCATACCTCAGGAGATCGTAACTTTGATATCTCATTCAGAACTGCTGCATTATTAGATAAATTTTGGGCAGCTTATTATACTGCCGGATGGACTGTTTGGAAACATTTTGTTGTTATTCCTCTTACCAGACCAACGGCTAAAGTTGTAACTGTTCTTTCGAAATGAAGGAGTTAATGTACTGGATATTGTATATTGGTTAGAGCAACGCTGTACAGTAACTGGTGTTCCACATGCAGTCATAGATGACAATGGGTTTTGGACGGAGGGTGGAAGTTTACTGTACAACTTAAAATCACTGAAGCAGGGGTACAACACCTCCCTAATTGTTTCTATCTAGGCAGGGACCGAGGTGTATTGTTTTATCCTGGTCAGCCACGTTCTTGTTACATTACGGTTCGTTATCCCATTTAAGTTCCGACTGTGTTCAATTGAAATGTGCTTCTTGTGGTCTGCTAGGTCATTCGGTGCTATCTTGCACGGTACCACCTACTTGTAACTTATGTGGTGATTCTTCCCACATTTTCAAACTTGTCCATGGCTGCCCATAATACTACGGATTACACGGAGCATGATTCATATATAGCCAAATCATCGGCTACTGCACAACACCCTCGAAGCTCTGCACACTATGGGAACACAGTTATAGGCCTCTCCACTTTGGTACCTCAGTCTGTGAAGGTTTCTCCTCCTTCTGAGAGTTTACCAGATATGGTTGACCCCAACCCCCGAATCTATGGAGATTTCAGTGTGCAGTCACGCTGCCCACCACTTCTGTTGTTCCAGCCCCACTGTGGACCCACCTACTTCTCATCCAGTTAGTGAAGATGTAAGGCTGGGGATCATTCAACCCTCCCCGCTGACAACTGCTGTCTTCGCCTACCAAACAGGTAGACCCAATAACTATGCCTCCCATCCCAGTCTCAAATCCCTATGACCCTTATAAAGTTGAGGCGTTATGGAAGAAGAGGACTTAGATGACTCTTCTCTTCCCAACCTTCCACGGCTGCCTCAGTGCCATTGACTACTACTACTGGGATTCCTGTAAGGAAAAAGTCAGTCAGAACACGGAAAAGAAATGAAGTATTATTGCTATCTGTGGTTTACCTTTTTCCCTTTGCTTTATGTCTTTTACGACTAGCCAGTCTTAATGTTAATAGTATTCGGCTCCATATAAGCGCACTGCAACCTTTTCAGCATTACAAAGTTTAAATTATGATATTTACTTGCTGCAAGACATTAGGTTGTATACAGCGGAGGAAGTCACAACTGCCTCAATGGAACTGGGGTTTAGGGCCTCTTATTGGTCTGTAGGGCAGGATTTATGTTCTGGTGTGGGCTTTTGTTTCGTTCTTCAATTTTCCTTTGCAAAAATGGTAGATTTAGTTCCCGGAAGAGTATTAATTTTGGATCTATTATGGTATGATTCCCCATATCGACTTATTAATATCTATGCACCACAACAAAAACTACCAGAGTTCAGCTTTTCGTTTGATCAAACCATTTTATTTACTAACCGAACTATTTTTATGGGTGTGATTTTAATACCAGCTTGGACATCCCCCTAATAAGAAAACCTATTGTGATACGTCTGTTTTAAATACCATTATTAAAGAGACACATCTACTTGATATATTGGCCCCATCCCGTTACCTACCTTTTCAGAAGGAAAATTGACCTCAGAATAGACTTTTGGTTTTGTTCTCAGACTGTTAAGAGTTCGACTGGTATTACTACACCTATGGCTACCTCGACCACCATTTAATAGGTCTCTAATACCGTTAGGAGAGACTATAGCACAGGGTCCGGGGACTTGGAGAGTAAACTCATCCTTGCTATCTCTTCCTGAGTTTCTTAAAGGGTTTCAGAACCTAATTACAGACCGTATCTCTGTGGAGATTCTTTACGATTCTATAATAGACTGGTGGACTGACACTAAAAACTATGTGATTTCTTATTTAAATACTATGCTAGGTTTCTAGCTGACACTACGACACCGCATGCAAGTTTTTAGAGGCTGAACTGTTGGAATTGTTTTCTAAATCCTATATATATAATGTTGATTGTTCAGCCTGTATATAAGTTAAAATTGCTCTGGCTAAAGACATATGACAGACAAAAACTATTCTCTTTGAACAAAAATATCGTACTACTGGGACACAGTATCAATTTAACCCTTTGAACTAGCTACTGATAAATTTCATAGTAAACAATACACCAATTGCGTGATGATCAACACCGTACTTACTGGACAAAACAATCTCATGAAATATGTAACATTTTTATCAAAACAACTTTTGAGACCCTGTTGTTGAATCACCTGATATGGAACTTCTGTTACAGACGTTAGATACCGACTATAACAACATCACAGAAGTCTGAACTTGGCACCTTTTACCTCTGGAGGAAGTGAGACAGGTTATTTTTAGTTTTAAAGATAGGTAGCTCCTGGGTCAGATGGTCTTTCAATGGAAATTTATAAATCTTTATGGCAATATATGCCAAGTCAGTTACTAGCTATTTTTAATGCCTTCTGAGGAAGACCGACTGACTAACCAGATGTATGAGGGGTTAATGCTATTTCTCTATAAAAAAGGTGATAGATGTGACCTGACAAATTGGAGACTGATCACATTACTTAATACTGATTATAAGATTTTTTCTAAATTGTTAGGGAATCGACTGTCTAAACTTTTACTGTCAGTACTCTCCATCCCAATATTGTTCAGTCACTGGCAGATCTATTCATGATGCTTTTTACTTAGGAATTATTTTCCCAAGGTCAACAAGGAGCTCTTAACGGTTATTTATTTAATTTTGACCCTCCAAAGCTTTTGACCGTATTTCTCAAGAATTTATTTGGTTAACACTTAATGTATGGGTTTCGAGTCCTTTTATTAATTGGTTCTTTATGCTATTCCCTAGCTTATGTAAGACCATATGTTAATGGTAGAATTGGTTCCTTGCTACATCCGGGTAGGGGTGCAAAGGTTGCCCTTAAGCCCTTTATTATTTGTTATCGCTCTAAACCCTATAATTCGACTTCTTTCCAAATCCCCAAGACTTCTAGGCCTTCATGATAAAGCTATTCCAAAAGTAATCTGTTATGCAGATGACTTATGTGTTCTTGTCCCTACAGTCGATAGGGCCACTTACTATGTACAGTATTACCCATATTTTTTATCAGTTATTGGCTCTGTTAAATTTACAAAAAGTGTATGCTTTAATCTAACTGTGTCTATCACAACTTAGGCTCGATTGTTGGTATTCAACTAGTGGATACTCCACATAAATTATTAGGACTTTATTTTGGTATTCCAGATATGGCCAAATATAATTGGGAGCTGTGTATAAACAAAGGCAGGAAAGGATATGTAAATGGAATAAATGGTATCTAGGCAAAAGAAACATATTTTTTGATTAAGACCTGTTTACTACCCATTTTTTACATGTAGCACATGTTTTCCATTGCCCAAATGTTTTTCGCCCCTCCTTAGTTTTTCTTTTCTTGTTTTGGGTAGTCGTTTAAATCCCATTAAACGTAATGTTTTATTACAGTCCTATCGTCAGGAGGTGACATGATTCACCCAATAGTATTCTTTTTTCTATTTTTTATTACCAATTTGAAACCTTTGGTTACGGAATCTCTAAAACTTTGGATCCCCTTGTGCATATGTCCTCACTGAAATTTTTCAGAATGGACTGTAGGTATTTTTCTACATAAAAACAAAAGACGTTATGTTTTATCTCCAGATTGGATGATAACGTTTGCTATGTTAAAGACATGGCATATAACAGTACAGATGATCAAAACCCTCACTAGAAAACAGTTATATACACATATTATTACATCTCACTTTACCGAAGACATTTTTCCAGACTTTACGTTACCAGAATGGACACAAATTGGTACTCGCTTAATTGATCCACGGATCCCTATCACAATGTGGGATATTAGTTGGTTAGGAGTCCACGGTAGAATTAATGTACACAGTAACTTGGAACACAAGCAAATAGCTGACAGATATTGTTTCCGTGATTCTTGTCCAGATACGGTAGAGACAATGTCTCATTTATATTTTTCTTGCCCATTTATTCTTCTTTCTTGGTTTTATGGCGTCGACATTTTTGGAACAAGGTATGGTGCCACTGGGATCAGAAAGCTCTTTCTTTGGTTTTTTAGATACTTGGGCATCTTGCAATCCTAGTACTTGGTATAGTGGCAGTTGTAATATTGTACTGGGTGTGGCAGATTAGATGTTGGTTTTATTTCAGCAGCGTTACCTCACCCCTGACTAATTATTTACAAAAATATTGAATTACCTTGATTACTCCAAAGAAAGAAAGGAAATCTCTTAAGACAGGCATATGGGAACGATATTGGAATTTCTTTTGATTCACTGTGTTATTTGCTTATGAGATGTTTTCTTTATTGTATTTTTTCACATATTTGATGTTTTTCTGGTTTTGACATTTGTATTATTGCTGTATTTTTGTTTTATTTCTGAAAAAGTTTGTACATATGTTTTGTTTTTAAATAAAAATACCCCTACTCTTTTCGATAACATACTAACATACTAAAATGCCAGCAGAATATGCCTAATGGTCTTTCGTGTCTGCTCGTTTGGTCAGCCCCCACCCTGGGAGCTGACCTTGCTGCCCCCCCTCGCCTTCTCTGGCTTCTCCCTTCCCAGTTCCGGATATTCTCGCTGTACTGGATTTTGCTTCCAGAACCCTTCCCCTGTACCTGTCCCACCCCCTTTTGAACCCCTCCACTGTCTCTGCCTCCACCAGCCCCCTGACAGTGCATTCCATGGCTCCACCACCCTCTCAGTGAAGTAGCACCTCCTCCTTTCTCCCCTGAATCTTCCCCCTCCAGCTTCCACCCATGCCCTCTACTTGCCCCTCCTCCTTCCTTCGAAGCACCCTGACTGCTCCTCCCCTATTTACCCCCTTCATGTACCTGAAGACCTCTATCATGTCCCTTCTGTCTTCCAATGTGTACATATTTAGCTCTTCAAGCCTCTCCCCATGGGTCCTGTCCCCAAGCCCCAATAATTTTGGTTGCCCCCTCCTCTGGACCCTCCAGGAGTCTAATGTCCTCTTTAAGTGTGGCCCCAAACTGCATGTGCAGTACTCGGTGTGGCTCACCAAGTAGTTATACAGAGGAGTATCACTCTCCTTCTGGAGGTGATCCCTAACGATGCATCCCAGCATCCTGTTGGCCTTGGCTGCTGCCCTCCTACAAGTCTCCGAGTTGTTCATCTTGACATGCACCACCACCCCCAGGTCCCTCTCAGCCATCGAGACTTGTAACATTCCCCCCTCAAGTTGTACACTTGGCCTGGGTTTCTGGCCCCCAGGTGCAGTACCTTGCATTTCCCTGCATTGAACCTCAGCTTCCGCTTTCTAGACCATCTTTCCAGAGCCTCCAGGTCCCCCTGTAGGGCCACCTTCCCCTCCTCCTAATCCACCACCGCCCCCAGTTTTGAGTCATCTGCAAAGAGACTCATCTCACTCCTGATACCTGTCCTTTTGTCAGAGATGTAGGCATTGAACAGGAGGCACCCAAGGACTAATCCCTGTGGGACCCCACTAGTGACCCTCCTTGGGGATGAGACTATCCCACCAACTCCAGTCCTGGAGCCAATTGTCTATCCATCTGATCATCTGGTTCCCACCCCCATTTCTCCCAGCTTATCCAACAGGCCCTCATGAGGAACAGAGTCAAATGCCTTGCTGAAGTCTAGAAAGAGGACGTCCACTGGTCTCTGTAGGTCCAAGGCACTCATCACCCAGTCATAGAACTCTGCAAGGTTTGTCTGACATGATTTCCCTGGGATGAATCCATGATGTCTATCGTCCAGGCACTCTGACTTTTCCAGGTCCCCCCCAGCCTCTCCTTGACAATGCCCTCCATCACCTTGCCCACCACCAATGTCAGGCTGACAGACCTGTAGTTCCCTGCCACCTCCCTTGATCCCCCCTTGTGGATAGGCACTATATGTGCCACCTTCCAGTCCTGGGGCACCCACCCTGTCCTCAGAGAGATGGTGAAAAGCTCCGCCAGGGGTTTCACCAGGACATCCGCAAATTCCTTCAGCACTTTGGGCTGTAATTTATCCAGCCCCGGTACTTTCTCCATCTTAAGGGACCTGAGGGCTTCCCTCACTCGCTCTGCTTTGATTTCCGCCTCCGCTACCTCTTCTCCCTGCTTAGCCTTATCCCCTCCTGCCAGTGATGCCTCCCCCTCTCCCCAGACCCACCGATCTGTAAGGGCCCCCCCAGTATCACAGTCTCCTCCCATGTATGATGCAGCACCCCTATTTTCCTTGGTGAAAACTGAGGTGAAGTACTCATTTAGTACCTCAGCCTGCTCCCCCGGGTCTTGTGCCCATCTCTTCCCTGTTTTAATCCTGCTAATCTGCCCCTTCACCCTTCGTTTTTCCCCAATGTATCTAAAGAACCCTTGTTCCTCTCCTAATTTCCTGGCCAGGTTCTGCTCCTTCCTTGCCTTAACCTCCTCACCACCCTAGTGGCCCTTCTAGCCATCAGTTCGTACTCCCCTTGATCCCTTTCACTCCTTGAGCACTTGAATTGCCTATAGGCTGTCTTCTTTCCCCGCACCACCTCCTGGACCTCCCTGGTCCACCAGCAGGGTTTTTGGGCCCTACCGCATTTTCGTCTTACTCTGGCACAGGTGCTGGTAGCATCCTGCACCCTCTCCTGATTATTTCCCACCTACTGTCAGAGTCCATGTCTGATCCAATCACATCCAAATGCTCCTTAAGGATCCTTCCCATTCCTAAAAATCTGCCACCCTGAAGTCAGTTACCTCCGTCTTTGTGCAGCATTCTCCCCCTCCTAGATCCAGGCAGAACCAGACTGTGGCATGTTCACTCCCCGCCAATGGGTCCCTTACTTCAAGGCCCCCAATCTGGTCACTGTTTGCCAGAACCGCATCCAGTACCTGCACATCCCTGGTCGGTTCCCCCACCTGCTGAGTTAGGAACGTGTCTTGAAAGACATCCAACAACCTCTGTTCCCTGGCCACTGAGGATGTCATAGTCTACCAGTCTGTTCCTGGCATGTTTAAGTCCCCCAACACCACCACCCTTCCCCTGCCCAATCTGCAGTGTCTCTCAATATCTGCCACCAGAATCTCCTCTAGCTCCTCCGCGAGCGCAGGGGGTCTATGCACCACTCCTATTTTAATCTCTTGCCCCTTGTTATCAAGGGGTGACCCAAATCACTCCAAGTTCCCTCCGCCCTCTACTCCCTATGCCAATGCAGTTTTTTGATTGCTACCCTCCTCCCCTTCCCCCCCATGTCCTTCCTGAACATAGTGTAACCTTCCAGGTTCAGATCCCAGTCATGTCCTGCGGTGGCCCAGGTCTCAGTGACTGCTGCCACATCCACAGTTCCCTCAGTTAGCATCACCTGGAGCTCAGGCATTTTATTGCCCAAACTCCTGGCATTTAGCAGGACTACCTTCCACCCTTTCCCTATACTTCCATTTCCCCTGCTCGTGTTCCCATGGGGTTTCCATTTTCCCCTGGTCTGCACTTTACCAGTCGGCCTTTTCCCATATTCCTCCAGCTCCCAAGGGGGATGGAGACAGAGTCCCTCCTTTATTAGGCCCCCCTCAACAGCCTTTTCTCCCATCCTTCCCCTCTTCACAAGTTTAAACCCCACTTTTCACCAATGAACCCTCTATTTTCAACATAAAGGATTCCCTCCCTCCAAATTGAGATGGAGCCTATCACAGTATAGGAGCTCCTTATCCTCCCAGGTCTCCCCAATCCCCATCAATCCATACCCTCTGGCCTCACACCACTCCCTGAGGCACTGGTTTATCTCCCTAATCTTCCTTTGTGTTCCCCACTAGCCCTTGGCACCGGCAGGATTTCCGAGAAGGAAATCATGCACCCTATGTCATGACAGACCCTGGCAAGCTTCCTGAACCTTGCCTGTATCTCTAGCTCGCTATTTCCCTCAATGTCATTTGTACCCATGTGGACCAGTATGTCCAGGGAACCCCCACAATCCTTTGCCAGCTGATATACCTTGTGCTTGGCCCTGTGCACCATTAGTCCAGGGAAGCATTTTGTTCTAACTGGCCAGACTTCTCCCTCCCTATCCCATTTGATACCCCTGATCATAGAATCCCCCAACAGGAGCACTCTGACTGCTCCTTTTCCTCCATTTCCCCTCCTTCCATGTCCCTCATCCTTTCTACCAGCCCCTTCACCCAACTGGCTCCTTGTTCCTCCCCTATCTGGGTGCCACATGCTGCCCCCTAATTTACCCTGGCCACCACCTCCTCTCCAATCCTATGCCTCTCCTCCTCCTGAGTATCCTTCTGTGCCTCACTAACCCCCCCCTCTCTGCTTGTGACTGGTCCTTCTCCCCCATCTGCTAAACTAGCCTGGCTCATCCTCCCTTCCTTCCTGTCTCCATTCAGTCCCTCCTTGCTTGTCATGCTCCCCTGGCCTAAACCCTCAGCTCCCTTTACTGTATCCTCCTTGTACTTCTGGTCCTTCTCCTTGCCCTTTCCTCCCAACTGGTCCTTCTCCTTGCACTTTCCTCCCTCTTCCCCAAGCCCCTCCTGCTCTGATCCACTACTCCCCCCATTTTCCTGCATTCCAGGTTCCCCCCTGTTCCTCCTGCTATCCGGCCCCTGCCTCCTGCCCCCCACTCCCTTTCCATCTCTAACCACCCCTGTCATGACTACATCACCCCCTCATCCTCAGGCAGAAGAAGAGAATTGAAGCAGTTACTGAGCATAAGGTCTGATCCACCTCCCCACCTTGCTTCCTTCTGTCCAGCCCCAGCCATATGCCTACTTCCATGAGAATGTTGTCCCTCTGGCCCCCCCCTTTATGAGGGTCACCAGTTACCTGCCTGCTTCCTTGGTAGTGTCCTTCTTTTGGGCTTCCTCTGCAAGGGTCTCTATGTGACCCCAGAGTATTCTCCTGCACTCCTTTCCCTATGCCCCGGCCCCTAGTGCTTGGTGCAACCCCGTGGGAGATCCCCTGCCCTCTTCCACAACTACACCTCCTCCCTCCCCCCAGCTGTCTCCTAATCCCTGCAACCTCCTCTCTAAGCTGTGCCAGCTGGTAGCACACTGGGCCACCACCAAACTTCCAAGCCCAGTCCAGTATCATGGCTGCCCTACACCCTGTGCACCCCACCACCCTCCCAAAGATGCCAGCCCTAATGACGTGTGGTTCCATCTCCCACCAAGTAGGTTTCCTTGGGTGAGCCACCATTCCCCACTAGTCCAAGATACACCCCTACTGACTAATCAGGTCACCCACTAATCCTAGATACAGTCCCACAGTAAACCGGTAACCCTGTTACTAGGTGCAGTACAACACAGTAAACTTATAAGGGAAGTGAACAACTCCCTAAGCTCCTCTGTCTCAGCCTTTAAATCCAAACCCCAGTGGCTAGAACTATATGAGCTGTACCTGCACATTTTCCTCCAATTTCAGGGCAGGTGTTCCCCTATAAATAAGCAGAGCTATGGGGAGGGAGGGTGGGGAGGGTGGGATTAGGGCCCTGCACCCGACTCTCAAGATAGTGTATCAGCCCTGTGCCTGCCCCTCCAGGTCCTGCAACCGAAGAAACAGCCCCAAGCAAATCCCACCAAATAGGTTTTAAATCAGAAGAAACAGGCCTCCACCAGTGCAGCCTGTTACACAGTGAAACATCCAACAAATGAGCCCATTTACAGCCAACAAACCAGTTTTCAAACTTCCAACAGATCCAAAAACAATACCCTGCTATCATCTTAGAAGTAGTAAGAAAGAAAAGAAATAACATTCTACGAAGTAAAATCCACAAGAAACCCTGTAAAAACAACAAGAAGCAGCTATTGTACTGAAACACATCTGATCCTGTCCCCTTCTAGTTCCATGGCATCTTTAACATCCACCTGAACTACCACCAATCCAGGCAGATGGGACATCTCATCTGAAAGACAGCACCTCAGAAGTGCAGCACCCCTCTCATGCTGCATTACAGTGTCAGTACTGGGATATTAACCCAAGTGCCAGATGTGGGAACTGAACCCTCAGCCCTCTGATCTCCTGGCCTCAGAGGTGAGTGTGCTACCTACTAAGCTACTGACATTATGCACTGCTGCACCACAACAAACAGCAAAAAAGTGGCAAGAATTATTGAAAATATTACTGTGTGTAAATTAACACAGTTATACAAGAAAAATATCACCAAAACAGAAAGCACTGTCTTTTTCTCCAAGTTAATCTACCTACACCACAGATACACCCCTCCCCCAAAGCATACTTCCACTGTCTCTCAGTACACAGACTGAATGTTGTACATTAACATTCAAAATCCACACACAAACAATAAACGCGCGATGATATGAGCATAGGAGGGTTTCCTATAATCAATGAACTAAGGTTTCAGCAAATAAAAAAAGACCCAAAAAGGCTTTTTTAACAGCTTTTAGAAGGTTTTAATCACAGAGAGCTCTCAGAGCAGATTGTCTCCTACAGCTTTCTACACACACACTACCCCAAACTGAGACTGTGCAGAACAATCTAGAGCCCATGTGACCTGAAATCCTATGAATCACTACAAAATTCGCCTTTGGAGCTTAAAAGCAAGGCAAAGTGAGGTGAAGTACATTGTTTTCAATGTACTTCAACTAAAGAATTGGTGGAATAGTGGTTTGGGAAGGTGGAGCCACGCAAAGTCATTGTTTTCAATGGACTTCGCGTTACCCATTCTAACGCGAAGTACTCCGCTTTGCATTGTGGAGCACTTCACGAATTCGCCTTCACTCCGCGAATCACTTTGCAGAGTGAATTGGGGCCACTTCGCCCATCTCTAACAATAAGAAACATTTCTACAGCTACATTGGTTCCCTTAAAGGAAAACAACTTACAATTGGATCCATAAAAACGAATGGAGGGGTAATAACTGATGAGACAGAAATTGCATCTGAGCTAAATAACTATTTTCTAAGTGTATACAATCCTAAAAAAAAACACATACACAGCATCACTTAAATGAAACGAATTGTCCGATATTTACCAACAAGGAAACTGTTGACATAATAAATACTTTAAAAAACAAATAGTTCACCTGGACTGGATGGTATAACACCCACCTTCTTAAAAACACTGGTTTGCCAACTGGCAGGTCCCCTGACTCACATGTTTAACATCTCAGTTCAGGACGAAAACACCTTAAGTGAATGGAGAATGGCTACTGTAACACTAATTTTTAAGGATGGAAATAGAGCCTATGTAAACAAGTATAGGCCCATCAGCCTCACTTCAGTTGCTGGGAACATTTTGGAAAAACTATTGCAGAAACATATACAGAGCCATTTACAATATATGGGGAATATAGATTTGACACAGCACGGTTTTACTGCTGGGGGGTCATGCTTATGAAACCTCATCAACTTCTTTGAACCTGTTAGTGTAGCACTAGATAAGAGCCAAGGCGCCCAGCCCTGTGGCGCAAGCCTGGGCGCAGCTCAACTTTGTTGCGCAGGGGTGTGGCCTGGGCGATAGTCAACGGAGCTGCGCTATGGCGCATAGCTTTGAATATCGCACTCATCACCCCCACTGTGCATGGCGCAGTGGCACTGCGCCAGTGCAAGTGGCCAGAGTGGAGCATGAAGATGCGCTAGCGCAAGTGCCATTGCACCATGCACAGCACCTGCGATATTCAAAAGGGGACATGCAAATGGAGCCACAATTTATGCAAGGTGCACAGGGGGCCATTTGCATCTCATTATGGCCCCATTTGCATGCCATTAGCATGCAGGTGCGCCGATCCCCGACGACTTGCGCCTGGCGCCCTGCCAGGCAGCAGCTGTCAGGGACTGACACCCCCTGCAGCCCGATCATGGGCATTCGTCTAAAAGACCCCCCCCCGTCCAATATCCCTGGTGGTCCAGTGGACTGCTATGTGCCCGATCGCGGGCATTTGTCTAGAAGAATAAGCCACCATCCTATATCCCTGGTGGTCCAGTGGACTGCACTCTCCGATCGACGGGCATCGGTAATATAACTCCCATGCTCCATTGTCCCCTGTGGTCCAGTGGATCGATCGTTGCTGACAGTGGGCTTCTGTAAATTATAAAATACTCTACTACCCTGGTGGTCTAGTGTACCTCCTCCCACCACCCACTGAGCCCCACCGCCCCCACTCCCCCGGCCACAGTGTGGCAGCACCACCTGCTCGCCACCCCGCCGCCCACTGACTGACAGCCAGAGTTGCATGCTCATTGGTTCACAGCGTGAGCCAATGGCTGCAGCCCATAACAGAGCTACTCAGTCCAGATATGTGAATGAATTCATTCATATCTGACTGTGTTAGGCGGTTTGTTGCACGCCCATTGGTTCACGCCAGAACCAATGGGCATGCAGCCCTACCGAGGTGTCAGTCGGCAGCCAGCGGGGCGGCAGGGGGGTGGAGTGCTGCTGCCCGCCGGCTGATGGGGGGGAGCGGGGCAGTGGGGCTCAGTGGGCGGCTGGGGAGGGGGGTACACTAGACCACCAGGGTACTAGGAGTATTTTATGATTTACAGATGCCCGCGATCGGGCACATAGAGGTCCACTGGACCACCAGGGATATTGGACGTGGGCTTATTCTTCTGGACAAATGCCCACGATCAGGCACATAGTGGTCCACTGGACCACCAGGGATATAGGAGGGGGGATTTTGCTACACAGATGCCCATGATGGGCATGGGGGGCGCCACTGTGCGGCAGACAGGCCACCACAGGTGGCAGCTGCCGTGTTGCGCCCTGCAATGCGGCAGCTCACCTGTGGGTGGCCATCACTTGTTCCTTTTTTGTTTACTTTTGTGCAGGCGCAGGTGAGGTTGCGGATGCATGACTCTGCACATCCCAGGCTGAATATCGGGCTGTGCAGGTTATGCATGGGCATGCCCCCCCTACCTGTGCCTGCATACATTACTGATGCGCTCCGGCGCATCGGGATTTGTGCAGCGCACTTTTCCCTTTTGAATATCACGCCGGGGCGCATCAGTGGGTTGTGCATGGTGCAACACTGTTGCGCCATGCGCAACCCTTTTGAATATCTGGGCCAGAGTGTAATATCCAAATGGAACAAATTACCAAAAGAAATAATAGAAAGTACTACTATAACAGCCTTTAAACATAATCTTGACAATTACATGGGGGAAGAAAATATGCATTCCACCCATAATTTGGGTGGCAAGTTCACTAAAGGGTCTCAGCTCACTGAACCTGTATTTGAACTATGAAACTGACATTATGGTATTTTATATGGGGAATCAGATCCTGAAGTGTCTGAGATACTAGCAAATAGTCAATTGGAGAAATAGCTTTGATGTGTGGCACACAAAAATGAATAGGTTTGTGCCTGCAGATTAGTTTCATGCCAATGATCAACAAGTTTCAAGTCCTCCATATATTCCCTGTTTCTAGTGTTGGTTATGTTATCAATAAATGACGATGATTTGTCTGATTGATAATTTATAGCCACATTGAAGTCCCCCCCAAGTATATACGGCCTTTAAATGTTGCTAAATCTAAATCTCTGAGGAAGACTCGCTGTGTGCGGTCTTAGGGTCTGGTGCCTTTTCAACAGATGATTCAGAGGGATCCGGTGGCAGTATGCTGCTAAGGTCTGTAAAAGCATCATTAAAGATCTTGGCAATGGTGTTAGGGTCCTGTGTGATCTCACCATTCATCAACAGCATGGAAGGCAAGGCTTTGCTATTTTTGCCAGCGAGGTCCTTCATATTTTCCCCAAATCTTGTGCCATCACTCCAGGAATGAGTGAGTGAGGCAGTCTTTGAAATGTTGAGATTTCTCGAGTCTCATCTTGCGGGTGCAGATGTTTCTGACAGATCTATACTTCTTCACATCTGTCTTTGTGCCAGTGGCCTTAGCTCTGTGCCAAAGATGATCTCTGGTGATTGAGTTACAGAAAAGCGGAGGTGACCCATGAGTTATGGATTCCCTTAATTTTACGTTTTTTAATCTGAGCATAGATGTTACAGGCATCATTATACTTAGCAATAAAATAATCTAATGCCTACTGCAGCGTATAGTGCAGACCAGTCTATACACGTTAGGTAAGCTTTGAGCAAGTTCAGCTGCCCACATTTGAGGGTACAACTCAAAATGATTTTGAGTGGATGCTTAGCGGCCTTGTTGGCCCAGTGGCAAGTGATCAGGGAGTGATTGCTAAGTGAGTCTGTGAGTGCTACAGTGTTGGAGATCCTGTCTGGTTGGTTTGTGATGATCCATTCTAGAAAGGAACTGGAGCCTGTTCAGTAGTTAAACCTGGTAGGTGAATCAACCATTTGTCAGAGGTCAATACAAGACAGGGCATCTTTGTATTGGGCAGCCTCAGGAGATAACCAGTTTATGTTAAAGTCCCCTAGGACTACCACCTCCCAGTTTTGCTTAAGACTTTTAATGAACTCTGTGATTCTATGGAAACCAGTTTATTGAGCTCTAGGAGGAATGTAAACCAAGGCTATAGTTAATGATTTGCTTTGAGAACCTAACAGTTGCCGAACCGCTAAGGCCTGTGCAGGGTCCCGGTGTCAATTATAGGGAGGGCATGGCACCTAATATGATCTTTGATATAGATAGCACATGTACCACCCCTTTTCCCAGTCCTGTCAAGCCTGAAGAGGGTGTACACATTTAGCGCTATGGAAGCATACAAGGTTAAAGAGTAGAAAAAATAAAAATTAGATCATTGATTTCAAAAATAATTTACAGCTCTTGTAATATTTGTCTTTGTCAGTTTTTGGACATTTTATTTGTCACTGTTTCATCAGTAGAGATATATAGTAGCCTGTCATTAAGGATTTGAGATATTTTCAAGGTCTTTTTCAGGCTGCTACAACACCGGGAATGTAGTCCAGATCGTGTTGGAGCATGAATACAAAGCACAATGGCTGAAAGTGAAAAAGGAAGGGGATGAGGTAAGAAATGGCACCCCTGATGGACTTGGCTTGTAACACTAGGGTCAGTCCTGTCTTTTTCAATGCTTCCTGGTAGAGTGAGCCTTTTCTCCCACCCAGTGGGCAATTTTTGAGTCTGGAGGCCTGCCCTTGCTTCAAACCAGTCACAAAATGAGGTGCATAACCATCAGCAGACTCCAAGCATGAAAGACAACACAGTAACTGCAAAAACAGTGACTTTATTTGCATGCTTAAATCTTCACTGTTTGTGCAGCTACAAAATTGTATTTCACGCCTGGAGTCCCCTGATAGGTGTGCACCTCATTTTGTGACTCTTTGTATGTGGCTGAGTTGTGCATGCCACTGAGGCTGCATCCTCGTTTCCTGTATTGCTGCTGCGTGGGCCTTGTGCTGACGTGTGCCCTGCTTCAGTGCTCCTGGTTATGGTGATTACAGTTACATGCTGCCCTATGAGTAATCTCTTTACTGGAGCCTGCCCTGCCCCTGGATGGTTTTCTGTGGTGTAGCTGCCAGAATGCAGCAGCTGGCTCCTAACAGTTAATAAAATAACCCTAACTTTCTTTTTGTGGAAGCCAGCACTTGGTGCAGCTGCTTTCACTTGCGTTTGGGTAGAATATGGACCCCTGGACCATACTGAACCCAAAACAGTAAAAACCAGATTGGCTGCTCAGGCTAAACCAGCCAGATTGAGTGCAACTTGCATGGTTCAGTGGTTCAGTACAGACTAGTCAGTCCAGTTTCTACTATTTTAGTCCATCCATTCCAGCTGGCCTGGATTTCTTGTTGCCTGGTTTGACTGGACCAGCAGATTCATCTTTTACCATTTTGGGCCCAGTCTGGTCTGGTGGTCCAGATTCCACCCATACTTGAGTGAAAGCAACTGCACTAAGCGAAATCCAGACTGCCAGGCTTGGACCGGACCAAAATGGATTTCACCCATATCCTCACATTCTCACCCTTGATGAAATCTGGACCAGCCAGAATGGAAAGACCAAAATGGTAAAAATCAGACCAGCTGATCCAGCTGGAACAGCCAGATGGTACAAGTTCTGCATGGTTCTGCTGGATCACTGTTCCAGTTTTTACCATTTGGATCCTGTCCAGTGGTTCAGATTTTACCAAGTTCCCTTTCACTCACAGCTACCGCCAGTTTTCTTCTAGGCCTACCATGCACTCTAACCTCAAGGGGTCCTTGCTCCTATAGTTGCTGCTGGGGGTGGGGTGGGGGATGATGGGACCACTGGCTGCAGGCTGCCAAACCTGCAGCTTAGAACACTACTGCTGCTGAGGTGGAGGGGGGGACACAGGACATTTGCTCCCCAATGGACCCTGTGCTACCACTGCTAGTGAGAAGGAATGCGCCACTTACTCAGCTGACCAGTCAGGACACATTGGGGAGACAAATGTAAGCCTACTCCTGCCCTGCCCCAGCCAGCATACCCCTCACTTTTTGTCTGTGTCTGCCCTCCTCCACTGCCTGATTCCAACTAACCTTCAGTTCAAACAGGACTGGGGACTCCAAGCTGGAATCTCCCCACAGGCCCTCATGAGCCAGCCTTGCTGTGGCTGTCCTCTAGCTGGGAATCATTTGGCATGTTTCCGAGCACATAGAAGAGTCTTTTTTACAACTAACTGCTGGCAGGTGTGAACTAGGGCCATTGGAAAAAAAACCCACAAATGTGCACGTTTTATCCTTACTATGCTGCCCAACAATGTGGACCTGAATCATAAAGGTGCCGATATTTTCATGGGCCCCATGGGACGCTAACTCTGGGGCAATACAGATTCTTATAAAACTGTACTGTATTTATAGATCAAAGCAAGCATGTTCAGTATGTATACACAATACATTTATTTTATATTTTTTCAATAAATAAATGATTTATGTCATATGAATCACCAAGCATTTGCTAAATGAAATGAACATTTCCAAAATTAAATGTCAGTAAATCAAAAGTAGCACATTATTTTATTTACACCTAGTCTCTTATGAGACTTGAATTCTAGGATTGTGCTATTTACATTACAACTCTAGTGGTCCTCACAACATGTAGTGGTTACACAATCCAATTGTCTGTTGGCAGAATATTTGTAAAAATAAATGTCAGTAAAACAAAAGTAGCACACCAGTATCCGATCATTTTCTTTACGCAGAAACTCTTTACTCATAAGATTTCAATTCAAGGATAGTGCTGTTGTTTGCATTACTGTCCCAGCGATCCTCAGAATCTGTAGTGGTTGCACAATCTGCTTGTTGGCAAAACAGTTTAACAGGTATATTGTGTAAACTACAATGAATCCAGTGTTGTCTTGTTTTCCCAGGCATACTGTAGACGTACAGTATTTAGTGTTATTATACATTTATCATGATTGATGTCAAAACATTTTTTAAAGAGTCAATCAGATCTTCCAAAAATACCTCCTGGCTCAGTGGTGCTGGCACTGGGTTCATGACAGAATCACAGCTCCCAGACTCAGCCAACAGAATCCCTACATTCCCCCACCATCCCTTCTATCTCCATAGACTTGTAGTCTTCTTGCAGGGTTCTTAGCATCCTGAAAGGGTCCTGCTTCATCTAGGCTTGTCTCCTTTCCTTCCCCCTCCCCCATTCTACCTTTTCTCCCTAGTCTTCGCAGTCCTCATGCAGGGTTCTCAGCATCCTGAGGGGGGTCCTACTGGGCCTAGGCTTGTCTCCTCTCCTTCCCTTCCCCCATCTACCTTTCTCCCTGGCCATCACAGTCCCCTTGCAGGGTTCTCAGCATACTGAAGGGGTCCAACTCAGCCTAAGCATATCTCCCTTATTCCTTCTAGCCACTATCTTGGCTTTCCATGACTACTAGTAGGGGCCAATGCATCCCGATGGATTATTGATTTGTCCCCATCCCCTCCAAAGGTGAGAATTCTCTTCCCCTCAAGGGTTCAATTCTCACTCTCTCCCTCTCCTATCACTCTCTTAATCCCTATCTACTGACCTTCCCCAACCCCCTTGCAGGGTATCCCACATCCTGTAGGGTCCTCTCTTGCGTTAGGTCCTATTCCCCCTCCTAGCATTAAGTCACATCTCCTCCTTCTCTCTTCTCCTTCTCTCTCCTCCCGCTTTAAAACCCTACAGCATTATCCCCCTTTCTTTCTAGCCCCACAGCCCTCTTGTAGGGTACCCCACATCCTGAAGGAGTCTCTCTGGGACACTGCCTTATACCCTTCTCTCTGGTTCCCCCAGTTCCCTTGCAAGATTCCTCACATCCTGAAGGGGTCTCCAGGGGCACGACTCTTCTGCCTCCCTCTCCTTTCCCCCTTTTCTTTCATGTAAGTACTTGTTTACTTATTAACCTGGCACTTATTATTGTCCACTCTTTCTACCTATTATGCGCAACACTGTTGTAACACTGTTTGTAACACCTACCTTACAACTGCATGTTAATGTTGATCTTGTAACTTGAATGTTGAATGTCTCATTCCTATTTTACTCCTTCCCTCCAGGTCACACTGGGAGACGAGCAACTTGTCGCTCAGTGTGCCATCCTGGTGAAACACTTCAATAAATCAATAAATAGAGAATTATTGAGGCAGTGCCTTCATACTGTAAAGGTTGCAGCAGGATCTCCTTGGTCAGGTTATCAAAGTGGTCAAATGCCATAGATGACCTCAGCACCTGCCTCTTTCAAGGACAGCATGGCAAGGGTGGGACCCAAAGAACTGGGGCAGATCAAGGGCCCCTTCTTGTTGTCTCCCTTCCCCAACCTTTGACCTTGAAAACTTTTAGGCCTTCTGTGGGTCTTACCCAGGAGAGACAGATAGATAGATAGATAGATAGACAGATAGATAGATAGACAGATAGATAGGTAGACAGACAGGCAAAATGTTTTTACTAAGAAAGTATACTGAGTTAAAAGCAGCTCAGTTCCAAATGTGTCTTGGGTAAGGAAAGGAAACACAATAAATGTTTGGTACAACTAAGTGAAAAAACATTGGGTACAGACAGTGGAGAAAAGTGAAAAATGATATGTAAACTAAGATGGTGCAAAAACAGTATGACAGCAATGCAAAAACTATATGAAATATATCAGGCATGTCAAGGCCAGCAACAAGGGCTGGAGTGCCTTGTACAAAGGAATTAAATAGGAGGAGGTAGGGTGGCTTAGTGGTTAGAGCACTGGCTTGGGAACAGCAGAACACAGGTTCAAACTCTGCTCTGGTGAAATTCTCATATAAGTTCCCAGTCCTTCTGTCATCCCAGTGACAGAAACAGGACCCCACTGGAAATAAGATGTTGCATTTCAGCTGGGTTCTCCTTGATAATCTTGAACCTTGATCATCTGTATCCCCCTCCCCCGGGTCGTGCCTGAAAATAGGCAGGATTTGTCTAGTGCACTTACCCGGTCAATAAAAACTAATAAAATAAAATAAATAACTCTGCACTTGTGTAAACTACATATGGGCAGACAAAACAGAGCGATTGAAAGCAGCAGACTAAAATGGTATGTACAATTTTAGTAATAACGTATTTCTGCTCAAAACACCAACCCACTCATTTTAATTGTTCTACATTCCTGAACTGAGATGCATGGGTTTGAAGTTTTTCAAAGTTCCTGCTTGCCTGCAATGCCCACCATGAAAAAACAAAAACAGATTGGTGTAGTGCTCTGTCATTTGCCATCTGAAATGTGTGCTAGGCAAGGCAAATTTAGAACGCCCTTTCCCAAGCGCTCAGGGTGCTTTCCAACTCGTACAAGAAAAGCAATAGTGATAACAAATAAGTATGTAAGAGCAAATACATAATGTGACAGTGCAAACACAGCAGAAACAGCCACAATGTATATTCTTGGGTGCCGGATATATTCAGAGGCTACTTGTGTGGGTAAACCGAACCAGATGAAATTTCAGCACCCTCTTTAAATGCCTCCACTGAGGAGGGCACCTGCAGTTGACCAAGAAGAGACTTCCAAACAGATTATGCAGCCACCAAAAAAGCCTGCTCGCTCAACTGCTTGAGACAAGACTTCGGTAAGAGGGTGACTTGGAGTATATCAGGCCAGAAGATCATTCAGGCAGCCAGGACTTAAACTGTGCAGGGCTTTGTAGGTTAACAGTCCAAATTCAACAGTGATGTGCCAGGTTCGGCCTGGTGGCGCTGAGGGTTGAGGCACTGGAAGTCACACCTCGTGCTACACCAGCGACCCAAGTTTGGGAGCGAGCTCAGGTGCCGGGGGTAGGCAGGGGAGGGATTGGATGGAGCACCTGATGGGCTGCTCTCTGATCCTGGGGGGAGGGCATTGGGGTGCCCGGTGCTCCAACAGCTTCTGGTGGAGATTAGGGTACAGCAGAAGCACAGGGTGGCATGTAACAGCATGCCCAATGCTGACAGGGTTGCCATGCACCAAGCATCGGGGGGTGCACACGCAGGGAGGGAGAGGTTGGGCAGAACAAGGAAAAACCCAGCTCATCAGGATAGGTGATGGCACCTATCTTTCATGTCCAGTGCCGGGTTCGTCTTGGCCGGCCTCATCACTCCTCCACCAGGGCCCTGCCTGCATGCCAGAGTCTGCCTCATCAAGGAGCCCAAGGTAAGGAGTCAGGCTACCCTCACTGGGCGGGTTAGACTGGGGGTGTTGTCTGCAGGTGGGGGGGGGGAGAGAGAGAGAGAGGGCTCAGGCTGAAGAGATCCTCAGGCAGGGCAGGACAAGGATAAGGTTGCCCAAGAGATTTCCCCCCAAGCCATGACTGGAGAGAAATATAGTTGGAAAAAAAAAACAGTGATGTGCCACCACACTGTCAGCTAGCCCAGTGCAATTCCTGCTCCACCGGCATGACATGCTCAGGAATCCATGTTCTGGCCGTCAGCTGGGCTGCAGTGTTTGGCACCAGGTGCAGGCAGCCTATCAACTCTCAGATAACCCTAGGTAAAGAGACTGCAGTAGTCCAGTCTGGATGTTACGAAGGCGTACACCAACATCACTAGATGTCCATGTGCAAGATAGGGTATGAGCCGGGTGGTGTTTCACAGATGGAAATAGCCACTGCAGACAACCACCAACATGTGAAGTTCTAGTGTCAGCTTGCTGTACAAAGTGACCATCAGCATCTTCACCCTAAGTTGGGTGCCATTTAAAGATGGACAGGTGGTAACCCTGCTCATCTTGACTAACACATGGGAAACCAGTTCAATCAGCATCAACTCCATTCTTCTGGGACCGACGCTCACTCAGCTGTTAGCCATCCAGTCACTTATTTCAGTATGACATCAGTCCAGCATAGGCACTGCTTCTACCCTGTCAGGTGCAAATGACAGGTACAACTGATTATTAAATACACCACAGATACACTGCAGTGAACCTCCAAGTCATACTATCTAATGACCTTACCCAAAGGCAGCATTTATACTGCAAACAACATGGGGACAGAATTGAACCTTGAGGTTCCCCACAGCCAAGCTCAGCTGTACTCTGCCAGAAAGAAAGGACTTAAACCATCTTAGAACTGTTCCATTGAATCCCATATAGTGAATCAGGAGATAAAAAAGGTCTATAGCATCCAATGACAACAAGAGATCATGGAGAACTACTATAGAGCACTCCCCCCATCTCTCGTCAAGAGGAGACCATTAAGCCCATTGGCAAGAACAGTCTCCATACTATGCTGAGGTCTGAAACCAGACTGGAATAGCATATGGATGTCAGATTTCCCCAGGAGATCCTCAAGCTGCATTGTTACTACCTTCTCAGTGACCTTTCCCAAGATAGGAAGGTTTGAGACAGACCTGCAGTTTACAAGGATTCCCAGGTCCAACAGTGGTTTCTTCAACAGAGGTTTTACCACCACTTTCCATGCCTCTCATGGACATTCTTAGTCATCATGGCTGTATCCCTGATCTTTGTCCATGATAGCTCCATCCATGGTTTGTCTGTGATTCATGGACAATATTGTCTATGCAACCCCCATGCTGAAATTGGGGGGTTACCAACGTGATCCCCTGCTGGCACCGGGAGGTGTGCATGCTGCAAGGCCAGGGGCATGGTCTAGGCAGTGTGCAAGCAGTTTTTAAGCACCAACTGGCATGGGGGAAAAAAGCCATTGGGGAGAGTTGGAGGAGAGTCATCAAGAGGAGCGGGTGGTGCCTGCTCCAAGGCCTAAGGAAAGGGCTTCCACTCAGGGCCGGAGAGGCCTGGGGCAGTGGTGGGGAGATTGCTCCCCAGTCCCAAAGTAGCAGCATGGGTACCCCACATTCCAGCAGTGGGGCGGTGGATCCAGAGGGAGCAGCAGCCAGAGAGAAAGTCACAAGGAGCCTGCCGGGCTCCAGCATTCTGTCAAAGGAGAGTGGCTGCCATGGAAGGTTCGAGAGACAGAGGTGGCAGTGATGTCTCTGGTGGGGTTTTAATGTGGCAGATGGGACCCCTTTGCATATCTGTGTCAACTCAAGGTAGGAGCTGCTAGCCTGGGATTAGGGACTGCTGGTGCCACAGGAAGAGTTTGGCCCTGCACTGTGCGAACTCTGCCAAAGGATCGGCAGGTGCAGGTCCCACCAATGGAAGGACTATGCCCTGTATAACAACAACCCCCACTTTGCTGAGGAAAGATTCGCAAGGGTCAGAGAAGTGTGCACCCCACTCCCACTGGCAGGGATTCTTTAAACAGCAACCATATTGGTGACAGGAAAGGTGTCCCAAAGAGAATTGGAGCCTCTTTGGCTCGTATGGAGAGGGATGAGTAACATAGGGTCCAGGTTCAAATCCAGGTCCCCCAAGAGACTGTGCCACGGCACTGGGCTGTAGAAAATGGGAACTATAACAAATTATTATGAGCACCCTCCATGGAGTTTTTGTGTGTGCGTCAGATTGAGCTTTCTGGACTAAATGAAAATGCCTGATTGCATCCTATTTCAGTTTGGACTAAATCATTTGGGAGTCCTAAACTGCTATGCTGTGCTTTTGCTTAATCAACTGTTTTCTAGAAAACCAAGTGATCCTGTGCCACCAGTCGTGCGCCTCGATGGAAATCCAGCCATCACCAGTGGAATCCCATTCTACAAGAAATAAAGTACTGTGTTATAAACTAGTTTGCTGCCAGTCGAGATATTGCCCTCCACCTTTCCCAGAGACTGCATTCCATCAAACCCCTGGACAGGAAGGGAAGGGGGTAGCTGTCTGAGGTATTCGATCACTGCTTGGGACTGAAAGCTTCCACCTGCTCATATGTAACCACCAGACCCCTCGTGCAGGACCAAGTACAAGCCATATAATTTTTAGTTGGAAAGGAAACACCTGTACAAATATTGAGGGGCAGAGGAGGTTACATCTATGTTGATGAACATGCTCAAATGCCTTTGCCTGGAAAAAAAAACACAGTCAAGAGAGACTGATCAAGAGAACTAAATATTTTTAATTTGGTAAATGAAATAAAAAAATGTTCTGATAAAGTAACATTTTGTATAGCAGTCATCATTGTCCATGATTTAAATATGTTTTTAAGGTTCTTGCTTGATAATAGTTTTCATGGTTCTATTTTTAATTCCAATCTTATTCAAATGTATTACCTTTGTACAATATTTAACATCATATAATGTATGGTAGAACACTGTTATATGTAGAAAGCTCTCTTTTTATAACAGCATTTTACCATTGATGTGACATCACAATGTTGTTAACCCATCGATGGTACGTCACATTGATGGGTTAACAACTGGGAATGGTCTGCTCATGTGTGTGCCTTTTGTTTCTCATAAACCGACGGAGGGACACAGCAGTGAGAGAATGACCCTGAACGGCTGTGGCGGTGGCTAATATTTAAAAAGTAACGAGCAGTCTTCATTTTTCTTGGGACCATACACTATAAAATATAATGCATGGTCCTTCTATCAGTAACCGTTTTTTGTTAACTGTCTCGAAGTTGCCATGGTGAAGTAAACCTCTCTAGCTTTGCTCTTGAGGTTTACATGTTCGCCATGGCAACATCTTGAAGGTTAACAAACCAGTTACCGATAGAGGATCATACATTATCCTTTATATTATGGATGGTATCTTGGTTAAAATACTGTATAAACATTGTTTTTATCACTTTAGCAGTTCCATTATTTAAGCTATTTATAATAGATATTCTACAGTAAAAACTGTGTAAAATATTTCCAATTGTCAGTTTAGCCTCATTTTAATATGGGGCCACTTAAGCCATTTACAAGGTTCTAGATTATTTTAAGTGCTGTTAGACGTATCAACCCCGAGTGTAAAGATTAGATTGAAAAACTTTACTTTTGATTTATTTTATTTTTAGACTCTGTTTCATAGTTTATGCCATCTCTTATTTCAACTAATAGTCCATCCAATGCCTTGCCTCTCCTAGAACTTGGTCTGTCCTGTATACAACCTTCAATCTGCTCTGGATTTTCTTCCTGTTGCCCACAGGTGCTGAAAATACTGAGTACCTACTGTATATACAACCCATCTTATTAGTCCTCACAATTATCTTAGTCACCTCTAACCATGAAAATTGCCACTCTGTGAAACAGCCTCTAGTCAGCAGATTACAACCCCTCCAACCCTGGACCAATGCCAGGTCCGGGGACTATGTACAATAGCACTGACATGCACCCTTGCCCCCTAAACCTGCACAGCAGCATCCTCCAAAACGTGTACACTCCCACCATCTCTTATTCCACACCTTACCCTATCCCTCCGCTTACACAAGCAGAAGAGAGCCAGCAAGCATAAACACAAAGCTACATTAACCATACTAAAAAATTCTTTGATCAGGATAACTATACTCCTCCTGCTTCTCTCTGGTAACATCCACTCAAACCCTGGCCCTGGGCAGAAATTAAAAGCACAGGAAAGTAGTTGTGGCACCTTAAAGCTGGCTTCCATCAACATCTGTAGTTTGGTGGCCATATTTGATGCGTTCCAGGTCTGGATCACCCAGCACAAACCTGACGTGCTCTGGATGGTTGAGACCTGGCTAACACATAAAGTCCCTGATGTCTCAATCACCCTGAATGGCTACTGCCTTTTCAGGCAAGATAGAATTGGAAAACGGGGCAGAGGATGTGCAATTTACCTCAGGGACACACTACAGGGCCATGCTCTCCCCCAAATGGAAACTGGGAACAATGTGTAGACTGTCACTATCAAAATACTACTTGGACCCTGTGGTAAATTACTCACTGCTGTCTCAGTTTATATCCCCCCATGTGAACAGGCCTTGGGTTTTAATAGGATAATTGAACACGTAACCAGTATGCACCAAAACCATGAAATGGTACTGCTAGGTGACTTCAATGTCAACTGGTTGGACACAGAGGCTGCTTCCTTTAAGGATGCAATCGCTGCCATCAATATGTCACAACTGGTTGACTCACCCATTATGGTCAGTTACAGGACTGGCTCAAGCTCTCTGCTGGACTGGATCCTAACCAATCGCCTGGAAAGAATCTTGAACACCTCTGTCCTGCCCGACTCGATAAGCGACCAGTCCCCCATCCTCTGTTAATGGTCACATAGGGCTCCGAAGCTACCTGCCAAGACAGTTATGCATAGGGTTTTGAAAAAAGGACATCTTGAACCCCTAAAGACACAACTCAGACAAACTGATTGGTCCCTTATTGACTCAGCCCATACTGTGGACCAAGCTCTTGAGCGCTTCATATCTCAGTTTAACACAGCTTACGACATCCACACCCTCCCTTAGATCACATAAGATTAAGGGAGAAAACTCTGCTTGGATAACCCCTTCCCTGCTTATCCTCATGGCCACCAGGAACGAGCTGTGGCATCATACCCGGGCTACCAGAAATCAGGCAGATTGGCAACGGTACAAAGCCTCTAGGAATGCCTGTACTGGGGAGATTCAGTCTGCCAAGATCTTCCACTTCCAAGAGGAGTTCTCTAACTCCTGGGGGGATGGCAGGAACTTTTGGGGAAATATGAGGGACCTCATGGGCATGACCAGCAAGTCAACCCCATCTGTGCTCTCTGTAAGTGGGGAAATCACCCAGGACTCCAAGGTTATTGCCGACACTTTTAACTTGGCCTTCTCAGACCTAAGTGTCATGCTACCTCCTGATTTCTTCGATGTGCCAGTGCCTCCTACAATGGAGCACAAAGAAGGCACACAGCAAACCCACCCCCCTCCTATTTCAGGATGGTCACTAAGCAAGAGGCCAGAAAGTATCTGCGGCAGGTACTTGGGAAGTCAAGATTTGTCAGTGACTGTCTTGACCTGAAGATTTTAAACCTCACGTTTGAAGAAGTCCTAACTCCATTAACAAAGCTCCTAAATCTCTTTCTCTCTCTCTCTCTCTGTCTAGGTCACTTCCCTGAGAAATGGAAGGCAGCCGTAGTCACCGTATTCAAAAATGGTGACTATGCCCTCCATACAAACTATCACCTGATCTCAATCCTCCCCACCAAAAGCTTTGAAAAGGATTGTACTGGACCAGCTTACCGAATATCTAGAGAAATACAAGATCCACTGCCCACAACAGCACAGTTTCCATAAGGCGCATAGTACCACCACTGCCCTGCTTGAATTTACCAGCTGCATTCATAACACAATTGATCGAGGCCATTTAATGGTGATATACATCGACCTCACTAAAACTTTCGACACGGTAAACCACACCATTCTGCTAAACTCTCTCTCCGCTACTAGACTTTAGCCCGAGTCCATGGGCTGGTTCAATAGTTATCTGGAGGGCAGATCCCAACAAGTCAAACTAAACAGCATTCTCTCTGACAGTCACCCAGTTAGCTCTGGTGTCCCTCAAGGCTCGATATTCAAATCATCAAATCAAATCAACGTTTATTTATAAAATGAGCCTTTCCATAATTCAAGGCACCTGCACATATTAAAATCACATTAACAATAAAATATATAAAAACTATATATTATCCATGATATAACAATAATTATAGAAAGACAGCAGCATTATGCTTCATTGCCAAAAGCTAGGCCAAAGAGGTATGTCTTTAATTACATTTTAAAACTTTGGATGGTCAGGCATTCTCTTATCCGATGAGGTAGAGAATTCCACAGGGTAGGGGCCGCAAATGCAAATGAAGCGGGCCCCAGATGTCTGTAAACATGCCCTGGGAATCTCTAGCAATCCCTCATCAGTGGATCGTAGAGACTGGGAGGGGTGATAAGGAGAAAGGAAATCTTGCAGGTAGCGAGGTCCCTGGTCATGTAGGGCTTTATAGGTCAGTAAACTGACCTTGAAGGTGATACGCCGCCGCACTGGCAGTCAGTATAGTCAACGGAGCACAGGCATAATATGACTGGTCCTAAAGGTACCAGTCAAAAGCCTGACAGCTGCATTTTGCACCAGCTGCAGGTGGCGGATATCAAGCCCCGGTAACCCTAGGTACAGGGCATTGCAGTAGTCAAGGCAGGTGGTCATGAAGGCATGAACCAACATTGGAAGATCCTCAGGAGGGATCAGGTGTTTCACCCGGGTGATATTGCTCAGATGGAAAAAAATGAGGTCTTGACGATGGCTGACACCTGTGATTTCAAGGTCAAACCGTCGTCAAAAATAACACCCAGATTCCGCACCCACTCTGAGGTCTATCTAGCCAACACACTACACCTCTGAGGATCCAGGTCCACAACCTACACCTCAGTCTTGTCTGGATTCAACTTCAACCAACTAGCACTCATCCAATCCTGGATCTCCGATAGGCAGTTGTTAAACACTGAGGCAGTATCTCCCTGTTCAGGCACAAAGGACATGTACAGTTGAGTATCATTTGCATAGTAGTGAAAACTCAAACTGTACTGCCTAATAATGTTTCCCAAAGGTAGTATGTACACGGCGAACAACATGGGCACAAAAATGGAGACCTGTGGTACCCAGCAGGATAGCGGGAGAGAGTCAGAGGAATAAATTCCCGAGACCACTCTCTGAGTCCTACCCATGAGGAACAATCAAAACCATCTGAGGACAGTACCTGACAGACCGCAGATGAACCGCAGGCACTCCAATAGCACACCATGGTCCACCATGTCAAATGCTGCTGAGAGATCAAGGAGGACCAAGATGAAATGGGCCCTCCGATCTCTTGCTGTTAGGAGATCATTAAGCACCCAAACAAAGGCTGTCTCGGTGCTATGCCTCTTCCTAAATCTGGACTGGAGAGTGTCATAGACATCATGGGTGGATAAATGATCATCCAGCTGCAGCGCAACCACATTCTCAATAACCTTACCCAAAAAGGGAAGGTCAGAGACAGGTCTGTAGTTGGTGAGACATTTCGGGTCAAGGGAGGATTTTTTCAGGAGCAGTTGTACAACTACCTCCTTAAGAGGATCAGGAAAGACCCCCCTGCAAAGTCCTCCAAACTATCTCAGTCAGGACTGGGACGATTTCCTCAATGCATCCCACAAGGAGACGCGTTGGGTCTGGGTCAAAACTACAGTTGGTTGGCTGCGGATCCTGAATGATCCTCACAATGTCTATGATGTCCAGCTGGCTAAAGTCAAACCAGGCAGACTGGGTGTTCGTGCCCTCCCACCGACCTCTGCAATCCCCCGTGGAGAGGGTCGGACGGATACCAGATCTGATGGTGGCAACCTTATCCATGAAGAATCGAGCAAACTCGTCACACCTTTCTTGTGACAAGGCTTCTCCTGACTGCAGACAGATTGGATTACACAACCTGTCTACAGTCTGGAAGAACTGAGCTGGTCAATTTTGCATGGCAGCAATCTCCTTGGACAGGAATTCTGCTTTCTTTTGGGTGATAGTCGACTGATAGACAGTATAGTGATTCATCAGTCTAAGTCTGTCAACATCCAGACTGGATTTAGAAACATAGAAACATAGACTTTGACGGCAGATAAGGACCGCTAGGCCCATCTAGTCTGCCCATTTCCCTACCTACAGGATAGTCCGCAGATCCTAGTTAACCAACAGCCTATATCTTCCTGCCCCCCACAAGAATTGCCTTATGTTTGTCCCATGCATTCTTGAATTCTCCCACAGTTTTAGACCCCACAACTTCTTCAGGAAGGCTGTTCCATGCATCCACTACCCTCTCTGTGAAATAATATTCCTCACATTGCCCTGAACCGCCCTCCTTCTGTCTTTAAATTGTGTCCCTTGTTCTTGCAAGTCTCTTTTTCTGAAAGATGCTACCTCTTGGACTTTGTTGATTCCCTTGAGGTACTTGAAAGTTTCTATCATGTCCCCTCCCTTCTTTCCTCAAGGGTATACATATTAAGCTCCTTTAGTCTCTCCTCATACGGCTTCTCTTGCAGACCCTGCACCATTTTAGTTGCCCTCCTCTGGACTGCCTCTATCCTGTCTATGTCCTTGCGGAGATGGGGTCTCCAGAACTGGACACAGTATTCCAGATGGGGTCTCACCAACTGTCTGTACAGAGGGATAACAACTTCCTGTTTTCTGCTGCTGATGCCTCTCCCTATACATCCCAGTATACCCCGGCCCCTACTGCCTTCTCACATTGCTTGCACCTTAAGGTCGTCTGATATGATTACCCCGCGTCCTTTCCTGTTTTGTTGTTGTTACTACCTCCCCACCCATTGTGTATTCTTCCCTGGGTTCTTGTTTCCCAGGTGCATTATTTTGCACTTTTTTGCATTGAATCCTAGCTGCCACGCCTGACCATTCCTCCAACCTTGCCAAGTCCTTTCATCCTTTCCACGCCTCCTTGTGTATCAACCCTGTTGCAGATCTTTGTGTCATCTGCAAAAAGGCATACTTTTCCTTCCAGTCCCTCTGCAATGTCACTGATGAAGACATTAAAAAGGACTGGATTTCTGCCAGATCCTCTCCAGCCTTTGGCAAACTCTCTTCAACTCCCTCAAGGTCCCATCAAACCACGGAGACCTTGGGTGAAGAGTAAGTGGTTGAACACGAACAAGAACAATGGAATCCAGGGCATCCGACACTGCCCTGTTATAGGCAAGTATAAGATCACCTGGATCCATGCTTTAGCTCATCAGACTCGATAGGTCTAGTACCGTTACTCTTTAGTCTGTTCCTAAATAGCCTCCCTAAGGCAAGCTCTACCAACATCTTACTCTATGTGGATGACACAGTTATTTTCTCTAGCCAACCAGACCCACCTCTTCTTGGAGACCCAGCTCCAATCTTAATTTTACATCTGTTGGGGACTGTTTCTCTAAACACAAACTCCTTATGAACTACAAAAAAACAAAAACTATACTTTTCAGTAATGCCCACAACAAACACAAGTTGCACAGGCCAACCATCCAGAACAGTCAGAGGGACACACTTGAGCCAGTCTCATACTTCAAATATCTAGGCATAACCCTTGCTAGTTCACTGTCCTATGGCACCCATATAGATCAAGTTGCCAAAGTGGTAAATGCTGGGATTGGCCTACTATACAGGCACAGACATAGCCTAACCCCCGATGCCCTCCAACTAGTGGTCAGCAGCTCCATAGTCTCCATTATCAACCATGAAATAGTTATATATAGTGTGACAATGGATTATGCACTCAAAAGGATCAACCTAGCCCTTAATAAAGCTTGCAGGTTAATCACGGGAATATACCGTCTCACCCATACCTGCAACCTTTGCAATCAAGCAAATTGACTGAACTGCATGGGTCGAGTAAAATACTAGACCTGCCTTCTCGCAAAAAAAGCCTGTCTTGGACTAACCCCCCCCCCCCAGTAATACTAGATCTCCTTAAACAAGCGGTCAACCCACACCTTACCAAGGTATGTCAAGGCAAGCACTTCACGTACCCTTCTGCCACACTACGCAGGCACAACGCTCTTTGCTTACTGGATGCCCTCCTGCTAAATGTCAGTGTCAGTGGCTCAGTAGGTAGCACACTCGCCTCTGAGGCCGGGAGATCAGAGGGCTGTGGGTTCAGTTCCCACATCTGGCACTTGGGTTAATATCCCAGTACTGACACTGTAATGCAGCATGAGGGGGTGCTGCATTTCTGAGGTGCCGTCTTTCGGATGAGACGTTAAACCGAGGTCCCATCTGCATGGATTGGTAGTAGTTCAGGTGGATGTTAAAGATCCCATGGCACTTATCGAAAAGAGTAGGGGAATTTCCCCGGTGTCCTGGCCAAATTTCCCTCATTCACTAAAAATACCACCAACAGCTTAATCTGGTTCAAGGTCAGTTGGCATTCATCTGTATTCCCCCTCCTCCGGGTCGTGCCTGAAAATAGGCAGGATTTGTCTAGTGCACTTACCCGGTCAACAAAAGCTAAATAAATGACCTACCTGTCAATACCCAAGTAGGACCCTTTCAAATGTAAATTCCACCTATACCTTACTGCACTTAACAGATGTGATTGTTCAATCATAGGGAAATCTCACCCCTGTGCCTCTAAAGCCTTAGGCTACTCTCTGTGCCCACTATCACTCCCTTTGTGCTACTGCTGTAGCACACCCACCTCTCCCGTTGGTCCCCTCCACCTCAGCCACTCCGCACTGCTTATCTCCCCACCTCTTGCAACCATAGACTAGCCTCTTCTCTGCTATCATATCCCACCCCCCCTATAATCTGGCATTTTCCTGTCTCCTCCCCCTTTACCACCACCCCTCTCTTCCTTCTCTCATTCTCCATCAACAATGCCTCTTGTTGGTCCTTCCCCGCTCTTGTTCTCCCCATTGCCTTGCCCTGCCTCCCTAGTAGTGTCCCCTCCCTCATCCCCTCTCCCATTTCCTGTCCTAACTTATCTGATCCCCTCCATCTCCCCACAATCCTTTTTCTCTCTCTCACTCTCAAACAACAAGGCCATTGTTGGCTGCTCTATGTTTCACTTTGTTATACTCAATCTTAAAATGTATTTTATACTATTGTCTACCATATAGTACCCGTCTGACCATTGTAACCTTTATTATTGTAACAACCTGGAACTAATGTTATATTATCTTGTATAATGTTATATCATACTGTTTTTTTCTATCGACGTGGAACCTCTGTAAATGATCCTCTGGCTCAAAGTTATTGTATTACGAAACAAACAAACAAACAAATAAATAAATAAATAAGTTTGATTCTCAAACTAAATTATGCCATCTCTTATTACAGCTGTTAATGACAGCCACCAAGCATATTTTTTGTTTTTGTATTTCAAGGTAAAAACAGTTTCTCGAAATATATTCAAGTTGTAGCTGTATTCCTAAAATCTATAGTTTATCAACAAACCATGTTTTTTTTGTGAATATATTTAATTGTGATTACAGACATAGCATACAGAAGATACAGTCAGGGGTTCATTTCGCAGCACTGATACAGAGATTATATTTATGGTAACAATGTGAATGGTTCATTGATGTACTGTATTACATAAGTTGGTAACATAGATGTATACATAGGTCATCGTTCTTATACACATTGAGTTAATATCACACACAGACTGTAAATGTGGATGTGGGGTAGAACAAGTTCCTGCATAATTAACTTTACCCAACCCCTTGAGGCTATACCATATGGCTGAGCTGATCAAAGGGGCTGTATTGTCTCATATGTTTAGGCATACCCTATTCAAGCCATGTTATTTACCATATTGTTTGGTTCTATTTTGCCACTGTTCCTGGTCAAAGTTGCTATAGAATTGTTCAAGCATGATTTTTCTGTATTATGGTCTTTTCCAATATGTCTTCTGAATGTTCTGGACACATCATGGTCAACCATGGTTCATCATGTTAGACCATGGTTTGGCTATGGACATAAGAGTATGGGATAGTAAACAGCATATTTATTTGCATATTGGAATGTAGATTTTGACACTTTAAACTAATATAGATAGTAGAGTTGCTGACTTGTCACTATGCATTTGACCATGCCTGGATGACCTACAAGTCCTCTGGCTCCCCTTTTGACCTTACAAATTACCAAACCCTTCAAAATATCTGTACTAGAACTACTAGGCTTGTGAAGTCCAAACACTTTGCATCCACACTCCAGAACAATCCTAATCAACCCTCTAAGTTCTGCAAGGTAATCTCATGCTCTCTCATTCCCTCTTACCCAGTCCTCCTCCTTGTACTCAAGGTGGGTGACACTCCTATCTCTGACCCAATGAAAGTCGGCTCCTCTTTCAACCTTTGTTCACCTCCTGTCCTTGCTCTCACCTCTCTTCCTCCACCTCCCTTCACTCTCTCTTCTCTATCCTCTCACTCTCTTTCTCTGTCCTTCATAGTTATTATAGGTGTTTCAAGCTTTTGAACTTACGTCCTTAATGCTTGCTCTTTTTATGTTGATTGCGCACATGCACAAGAAACATGTTGCGACAGGTTTGTACAGAAGCAGGTTGTGGAGGCGCGGCACTGTTGTGGCCAATGCCCCCACAGCCTGCAGAGGCTTGCCCCGGTTCCCCCAATGCCCTGGCATGCTGCTGCTGACACTAGTTCAGCCAGCGTGCCGCATAACTTTCTAAAAACCAGCCGCTGCAATCGGGCCGCCTCCTCATTGCAGCGTCAGTCATCGCTGCAATGAGGGTGACCGTCATTGCAGAAGCGAGAATAAACCTGAGAATGTTTGTGAACATGGCGGTGGCTTGCCCGCCATGTTCAAAAACAATATAACCATCCCCCACCATGTTTAGTTGCGTGAGGGCCCAATCCCGTCGGCATTCTGTGTCCCCCTGGTTTGGTTCCTGCCGCGGTGCCCACGCACCTTGTAACTTTGCAGATTTGTAATATTGTCACGCCACATTTTCACCAGTGGAATTTTTCCACACCTCCTTATGAGTAGCACAGCTGTCATTTTCCACATCCTGACCGAAATGTGTTCACAGTTCCAGCAGAATAACGCGAAATGCTGTGGGAAATCATGATCGACAGATTAAGAAAATGACAGTGACACTGTTCATAAGCAGAGGTCCTAAAATGCCTATGCTGAAAATCGGGTGATGAAACTCCATAACATGACTGTGTTACAAGCGTGCATTGACCTGTTTCCACACACCCTTGTAACTTCACAATTTTGTGATATTTTCACCCCACATTTTCAACAGTGGCATTTTTCCACAGCGCCTTATGAACAGTACAGCTGCCATGTTTCACATCGTAGCTACAATGTGTTTTTGCACTCCTGCCGCAGAATAGCACAGTCACTGTGGGAAATCACTGTGTGGGACACATTAAGATCGAATGAGTGAGAGGGGGGAGTGACCGCACTCAACTGAGCTCTGTCGGGACTGCTACGGATTTGTTTGTAGGCAGAGAAAGGGCCCAACGCAAGAGCCCAGTACAAAAGGGCAGCCTGCAGCACTGGGAGAAACAGAACGAGAGAGCGAGCAGGATGGCTAGTAGGATGACTAGGTGGCAAGCTGGCTGGATGGCAGGCTGACTGGTGGGACAGCTGGCAGGATGGCTAGTAGGATGACTAGGTGGCAGACTGGTGGGATGGGTGGCAGACTGGCTGGTGGGATGGCTGGCAGGCTGGCTGGCAGGATGGCTAGTAGGATGACTAGGTGGCAGGCTGGCTGGATGGCAGGCAGGATGGCTAGGTGGTGGGCTGGCTGGCAGGCTGGCTGGTGGGACAGCTGGCAGGATGGCTAGTAGGATGACTAGGTGGCAGGCTGGTGGGATTGCTGACAGGCTGGCTGCTGGGAAGGCTGGGAGGATGGCTAGGTGGCAGACTGACTGGCAGGCTGGCTAGTGGATGGCTGACAGACTGGCAAGATGTCTGGTAGGTTGGCTGATGGGCCGGCTGACTGATGCAGTCTTCAAAGATTTTATGCTATGTCTGTGGGCATTACATAAGAGAGAGCAGAGGGTGTTAATCAAATAGTTTTATAAACCGCTTGACAACTTGGAGAAAAATATTCACAGGAAAACAACACTGAGTCATAAGAGAAAAGATTAAACTGATAAGGAGGACAGGCGGGATCTAACACTTTTCTGTTTCTGCGCTACTACAATTATTATCAAGGAAGCAGCCCTCACAGTCTTTCAGACTTGAGTTGTCCCCACCTGAGAATTCTTTCTCCATTATTGCGTCATCTACCTCACTTGAAGACAATATGCCAATGCCAATCCCACCATGTTGTTCTGGTTCTTCTACATCACCACTGCCATCATGTGGTATGAATGCAGAAGCAATTGTGTTATGTGGAATGTGCCCTGCATTAATTTTAATAACTGTTAGTACATGCCAACATTTCTAAGGGATAGATTTGTATGCCTGTCCTGCACCATGGCTCCTGCCAAACTGAATACCCTCTCCACTCTGACACTCAAGGGTGGACAGCTGAAATATTTCACTGCTATGGAGGTCAGTGCTGGCCAATCAGTGACCTTGCTACTCCAGTACAGCAGAGACATGTCCAGTAGATTAAGGTGCCATGTGTCTGCCAAATATCAATCCACCATGTGTTCCACTGCAAGTAATCCTGCCGAGTCATCATCCTTCTTCTCCTCCTTTTCCTCCATGCCTGCAATTCCCACCTGGGGCAAAGCATCCCAAAGTGGATTTATTGTCATTTTTCCTGTTATCAGGCCTGTTTTTTCAGGCCACTTAAATGAGGTGGTAGTCACAGTTGGTCTGTGGGCACTGTCATGTTCTGCCTTACATAACTATGACCATAATATCTGTGTCTCATGAAAGTGTCTTATTAGCTGATTGGTTAGATTTTGTACCTGATCACACCCAGCTTCAAGTACTGATGACAGACCCCTTTTGTATCATGGATCCAGCATGATGACAATACCAAAATCTGCAGACTGCAGAATGCTGGAAATATGGATATTGCAGTCAAATACTTGCAGCATATGTTCCATTAAGGCACAGCTTCCCTTGTCTCCACCTGCCTTTAGCACCTGCTGTACATTTAACAATGTCTTCCTCAGCATACTTAGAAGTGGAATGACCTGACTGATGCAGGCAATATCCTCACTCACTGTCTGTGTGGTACGTTCCAATGGCCTCAAAATCAGGATCAGGCCATCAATTAGTCACCATTGATCTGCTGTGAAAGAAACTGATATGCCAAACTGTCATGGTTTGTATACAGTAGCAGGTATTCAGAGATAGCTTTGTACTGCTTGTAGAAGCATTCAATCATGTAGTGTCGAGTTCCAGCTCCAGACGGTGCTGAGGCAGCTTGTTATGGATCTGCTACTGCCTAAGATGGTCATGGGCCTTTCCAGAGCAAGCAAAGGGGGCACAGATGCAGTGGGCCACAGTCAGCATCGACTTGATTTCAGGATATGACAGCAACTCCTGCACTGCTACATTAAGACAGTGTGCCATGCATGGAACCGAGAGAAACCCACCATCAGTAATGCATTTAACCACATTACAGCCTTTATCACTTGCAATGAAACTATTTTCAGGGAATGCGGGTGTAACCACTCATCAATTTCAGTCAGGAGCAGTTCTAACATTTTCTGACCTGTGTGTGAGCCTGTTAACTCTTCACTGCCCATGTGGCATGCTAGCAAATGCCTGGAATATTGCTACTACTGCAGTTGGGCTTTGTACAATTTGTCTCCATTCCAGCATCATTACTACCGCAGGTACCTGTGCCCAATGGGCTATAATACATAGATAAGTGCTACCAGGTCTTTGGCCACTGATCCACCTAGCCATACTAAGATGTATGTATGGTGATGCTGAATGACACAGGGCGTGCATTACTGTGTGTGTGACAGTCCTATGAAGTTCTGAAATGGCATGGATGGAGAAATAGGTTCACGACAGAATCTGCTATTTTGGACAAGCATGTGCCATCAGCCTTCAGAATCCTATATTCTCTATGAAAGAGAATGGCAATAGATCAGTTGCCAGCATTTCAATGGTTGCTGCATTAAGTTTCCATGCAACAGCATGATTGGGTGGGTATTCGGTATAATGCTCAAACATGCTATGAAGTGTAGGCTGCATCTTTTGAGGTGCTGTGCTTGGGAGACCAAACAGCTGGACTTTGCACACTGGTGGCATGGCTGGGGGTTAGATTTTAACTCGAGGGGGGTGTCACAGATGCTGAACAAATGAATGACATGATGTTTTGTATTTTATGGACTGGGGTTAATGTGCTTCGGTGACTCTGGCTTCTACTACTCAAATCACCACTGCTAATCTAGCCACTACTAGGCAATCCCACCAACTCCTCCTTCCCATGTCTGAAGTCACCCTCTGCAGTCATCTCTCACTCCATCGGGACTGTATTCATGCCATTTTGGGACCCCTTGCACAATGAGGATGATAAGTGAGAAGGCTCCCCTGCTCCAGTTTCCCTTTGGTGCTTAGTCCAACTTAACAGGTGCTTGGATTTGATGTATGTGTGTGTTGCCTACCAGTATGTAGGTGGCTCCCCCTTTTTCCAGTAGCTAATACATGCTTGGCATACCTGGCAGACTGCCACTGTTTCTTCAGCCAGGTCCAGAATGTAACAATCTCAAACTAGGGATTCTGTAGCCCTTGTTTTTACATGGATGTGGACTAGGTACTGGGACATTGGAGGGTTAAAAATGGGTATTTTGGGGGATGATTTATGCACTGCTGTGACAGTAGGTGACTCATGTTCTGTTACTATTGGCTCAAAAGTGCTAACAGAAATAACAGCTGGAGGACTGGGGGGGGGGGGGCCTTTGGTAATTCCCTGAAATTATGGTGTACACAGCATCACAAGTCAAGCAGCATGCCCTTACACTTTTTTTTCAGGTTCAAAGAGAGGGTCCAGATCATCATGCCCTTCCCCACATCAGCTGATAACCTCCTCCTGAGATCAGTTCTCCTCACCTTCACTTTCTCCTCCCTTTATTTCCTTCTCAGCATCCTATTCTCTGCATGAAATAATCAGATCTCCCACATCAGACTTTGAATCATGCTTGAGCTCGTCAGCACCAGTTCTGTGAAAAACATCAACCACCTCATTGTCCTGTACCACATTTCCAGAGCGAGACATTTTTTGGTTCTCAGACTGCTCCTGTTCTTGCTGCCTCCACCGCCAGCAGTACCAGCAGTACCAGCACCAGCACTCACCAGCACTGGTGACAGATGTGGCTGAGAAAAATATGACCACACTAATGACCCCGCCACTTGCACCAACTACTTCTTTTCAAGCACTAGTACTACTGGCCCCTGATTTGTGGCAAAAGTAGTTTTTTTAGATACAACACCGGTCTGAACCACAGAATCTACACTCTTCTTGAAAACATCACCACTGCTAGCAACTCCAAATTTACTATAGCATCTGTCCGGATATTTTTATATGTAGATTTTGGAGCACAACACTTTACTGGGCTAATTAACAGTAGCTACACAGACACTAAAACAACACCAAAAATAATTTTTAAGTTTTTTTTTTTTTTTTTTACATGAACAGAACATGGCAGGGAATTCAGGGAATAAGGAGTCATGCAGAAACTGAGCTAATTATTCAGAAAATGTTCAGAAAATGATCCTCCCCACATTTGACTATGGTGATACAGTCTACAGTGCTGCCCCTAAATCCACCCTCTCCAGCCTAGACTCTCTCTTCGCTCCTTCTGTCATTTTGCTCTGGACTGCCCACCCCACACTCACCACTGCAGTCTTTACACGTTCCTCTCCTCTCCTTTCCTTCCCTTGAAGCCAGATGCCTGGCCCACTGCTCCTCTTTTGTTACCAAATACTGGTTTGGCTCCCTCCTTTCCTACCTCTCATCTACCCTATCCCAGTCTCCCTAATTCTTATGCCCTTCATAACTCTCACTTCTGCTCCCTTGCTCTCCCACCCAGGACCTCTTCAGCCGGCCAGGCTGCATTCTCATACTGACTCCCAAAGCTCTGGAACTCCCTCTCCTTCCCCATCTGCTGTGCCTCCTCCTCTCACTCTCTATCCTCCCTACTGCTTAGCTTCACCTCCCCCACCTGGAACTGCAACTGACCTCCACTATTTGTGTCCCATTGCCTCCCCATCCCCACTCCCCTCATCACCAACTCTCAATCCTAGTGACTCTCTCCCCAAGTCATTCGTTATCCCTTTCACCTGACTCCCTGTCCTCCCTTTCCTACCCCGCTCCTCTTCCCCTTCCTGCCTGCTTGTCTTCCCCTTACCCTTCCCCACCACTACCCTGTCTTGAGGCACAGGTCAGGAAGCATAGGAAACACCAGGAGCAGTTGTAGAATTCACCAAAATATTTATTTACAATAACAGTAACAAAAAAAAATTGTTCAGTATAGCTATGTACAAAGGAGGAAAAAATAGTAGTTTTCCTTGAGTCTCTATGTCCCCTTTTCTTATCATCTTTCTTGGAGTTGCAGCTTAGCTCTTATAAGTCCTTTCAACCCCCATCCTTAGCAAGCATCCTGTTTTTGTAAATATCAGGCAGGGGTTGCTAGAACACAGTGTGCTTTAGCTGAGGTCCAATGTCCACAGCTTTTGCAAAAAGGCCTAAAGATTGAACTCTGGTAACTTCTAGTTTACAATAGCTTTCTGCAATTATCTCAAACTATAAATATATACATCTCAACAGTAACACTATATATTTTCTAAACAGTAAGATCCCAATATCAATTACATTTCTATACAATGATTTGCACATATTTTTATATTAGCAGATATAGATATGCAAGGGAGAAAAACAGAGAGCAAGGGAGGGCTGAGAAACAGTGAGAGGCAAATAACTGAAAGACTGTTCAGGTTGATCAAGTCCGAAGTCTCACAGGAAAATTGGGTTGTGCAACCAGACAAAGAAGAGACAGAAAAGGAAAGATCCTTGCATTTAAACACTTTCTCCATAACAAATGGGACAGAGTCCTATTCTACCCTGTCACATACCCTTTCTTCAATGTAGACCAGGTAACAAGTTTCATGCTGGGTGTGCACCCAGTCATGACTGCCCTTGTGGGGCTTTAACCCTAGAGGGACAATGGCTTGCCTCTCCATCTCAACCTACTTCTTTTCCTCCTGCTCCTTCCACCCAGTCATGACTGGCCCTTGTGGGGGTTTTACCCCTAGAGGGATGATAGCTCGCCTCTCCATTTCAACTTACTGCTCTTCCTCCTTTTCATCCTACTCCTCCTTTCCTATTACACTCCACACAATTTCTCTACTCCCTTTTAATGTTTTTAATCCTCACTATTGCTCCCCCTCCCCTGCTGTTTCTATCAATCAATCAATCAATCAATCAATCCATCAATCAATATCTTTATTTAGGCAGGCAGAATACCATTGAGCGGGGCTCATTTACAAGGTGGACCTGGAGTAAATACTCAACAACATGTAACAAAACAACAGTTGGAATAGACAAAGATACCATGGCAGTCAGTATACAGTATTTACAAGAAATATGGCGTGGCATGGCATGGCAATATCATGACAAGGATACAATGGCAGTCAATATTCAGTATTTACAAGCAACATGGCATGGCATGACAATATCATTGCAAGGATACAATGGCAGTCAGTATACAGTATTTACACGCAATGTGGCATGGCATGGAATGACAGTATCATAGCAGACATTAGAAGAGCTCAAAAGTGGCATAATTTACAGGTAAGGTGCAAGATCAGGAAGTACACAGCTGGATGCAATTTCTATACAAGGCAAGTACATACATGGCAATAAGGTAACATTTTTTGTATTGAACAAAAGGTTTGGTCAAGTAAATCATTGCATAGCCATTGTGAGGTCTACGTAGCAAGGACAGTGTAAGCACAGGGTGTGCCAAGGTTAGAGAAGGTAGGTGAATGTTAGAGAGGGAAGAGGTGCTCGGGCAAGATGGGGGAGAGGTGTGGTACCTGCAAGAAGGCATAGTATTACACCTGGCAGGTACAGTAGGTCTAAGGGGTATGGAGCGAGGGTATGGAAGCAAATAGGCAAACAGAGAAGGGTAGAGTCTCAGTTAGGGTGTATCAATGCCAGAAACAGTTGCAGGACTCCAGAAAGGATTGTTGAACAAGGTTTTTGAAAGCAGCTATAGGCAACGGTGCAACAAGCTATAATGTTTTTTGAGTAGTGCTCCAGAGTACAGGAAGGGCATAGCAGATCACCACGTGACCAAAACACATCCTAACTTTCAGGATGTAAAGGGAGATCTGAGCCTGACTTCTTAGCAGGTAGCTGCCGCGGTTACAGATAGGTAAACAGTTCTTAATATATTGAGGCAGCTAATTAGAGATAGCCCTATAGATCCAGAGTACAGCATTCTTATGGCTCCTGAGACTAAGTGACCCCAACCTACACTCTTGTATAGGGTAGAGTGGTGTGTTGAGTAGGGGGTGCCAGTGATGAACCTAAGTGCCCAATGATATAGGATATCAAGTTTTGCAAGGGCCATGCTTGAGCTATGCCGGTACAGAAAGTCTGCATAGTCAAGGAGGGGCAGGAATGTTGTTTGTACCAACCTTAATTTCCCCTCACGCATCAGTAGATGCCTGATTCTGAAAAAAATCCCAAGCCTCTGTTTAAGCATTTTTGAAAATTCTTCAACACAGACTTTGAAGCAGAGTTTGGGGTCTATTCAAACCCCCAGATAGTAGAAGAAATTGATGTAGTCCAGTTATTCGCCAAGCAGGGTGTGGATTTATGGGACTGTCCTCACGGTGTTGGAACAGGGGGCATTCGCAGTTGCAGAGAAGATCATGGTCTTCATTTTTTTTAGCATTTAAGAGAAGCTTAGAGTAGAGAAGATTGTTCTGCAGGAGGTTGAATTCTGTTTGAAGGTCACTGCATGCAAGTTTCAGGGTAGGTCTGGCTACATACAACACAGTGTCATCAGCAAAGAGGTGGATATCTGTGGATTTGACTCTGGCATTTAAGTGATTTATGTAGATGGCAAATAAGAGTGGTCCCAAGATGGACCTCTGAGGTACCCCTTTGAGGGGGGAGAAATCCTACCTGCCTTAATCTGTTGATGTCGATCTGAAAGGTAGTTGGAGAATCACTCAAGGGGTAAGTTGCGAATGCCAGTTTTTCTTAGGGCATTCAAGAGCAAGGTGTGATCCACTGTGTCAAAGGCTTTGCTAAAGTCAAGAAACAGTGCCCACACATAACTTCTGGCATCCAGGGTGTGCAACCAGGCATTCGTGACCTTAGCAAGTGCTGAGATGGTGCTGTGATGAAGCCGAAAGCCAGACTGAACTGGGTTTAGTAGGTCCGAGTCATTGATGTGTTTCCTAAGCTGGGTATTATCCACTTTTTCAAGAAGCTTAGAGAGGGTAGGGAGTAGTGAGATCAGGCAATAATTGTTTAGCTCACTAGTGCTGCAAGATTTGAAGAGTGGAATGACATGGGCAGTTTTCTAGATGGCTGGGAGTGAGCCCTGGGCCAGGGACATATTGAAGAGATGAGTAATTGGGGGGCAACAGGATGCAGAAGCCAAGTTTGGGGAAGAAGGGCTCTATCAGGTCTGCACCTGTGCTTTTCCTGCAATCCAGGTGGAGCAGAAGATCCTTGACTTCCTTCACTGAGACAGGGGAGAAGGAGAATGCCTTGCATAGTATGGGTGAGGCTGGAGCTGTGCCCAGGCAAGTAGAGCTTGGAGTATATAGTTGTGCATGGAGACCATGGGGCAGGGGAATCATCAAATGCTAGGCCCACAGTGGCAAAGTGGTCATTAAAGAGTTCGAGGATTTCTTGTTTGCCAGTCGCGATGGAGTTGCTTTTTGAAATTTTTGTCAGGAATGGACTAGCAGAGCTGTGGCCCTGGATTTCCTTTAAGGTTTTTCAAAATTGAGGTGTGCTGTTAGAGGAAGAGTTAAGTTCAGAGCGATAGTAGCTAGCTTTTACTTCCCTGATCACTGTGGTGCAGCGGTTTCTGGGAGCTCTAACGGCTGCCCAGTCATTAGGCTGCTTGAACTTCCTAGCCCTCTTCCACAGAGAGTCTCTATGAAGGAGCTCTGCTTTCAAGCTGGCCAAGAACCAAGGGCATGTTTTCTTATTAGTTCGGATTTTTACAAGTGGTGCATGTTTATTGATGGAACAGAGGACAATTTTTTTGAAAACTTCATATGCTTCATCAATCAAAGGGGCTAGGTAGAAGTCCTGCCAATTCATGTGTTGCAAGTCAAAGAGGAAGGCATACTAACATACTAAAATGCCAGCAGAATAGGCCTAATGGTCTTTCGTGTCTGCTCTTTTTGTCAGCCCCCACCCTGGGTGCTAACCTTGTTGTCCCCCTCGCCTTCTCTGGCTTCTCCCTTCCCAGTTCCGGATATTCTTGCTGCATTGGATTTTGCTTCCTGAACCCTTCCCCTGTACCTGTCCCACCCCCTCTTGAACCCCTCCACTGTCTCTGCCTCCACCAGCCCCCTAGGTAGTGCATTCCATGGCTCTACCACCCTCTCAGTGAAGTAGCACCTCCTCCTTTCTCCCTGAATCTCTCCCTCCAGCTTCCACCCATGCCTCTAGTGGCCCCTCCTCCTTCCTTGAAGCACCTCACTGTTCCTCCCTATTTACCCCTCTTCATGTACCTGAAGACCTCTATCATCCCCGGTCCCTTCTCTTCCAAAGTGTACATATTTAGCTCTTCGAGCCTCTCCTCATAGGTCCTGTCCCCAAGCCCCAAATCATTTCGTTGCCTCCTCTGGACCCTCTCCAGGAGGTTAATATCCTCTTAAGGCCTCCAAAACTGCACGCAGTACTCCAGGTGCCTCACCAAGCAGTTATACAGAGGAGTATCACTTCCCTCCTTCTGGAGGTGATCCCCCTAGCGATGCATCCCAGCATCCTGTTGGCCTTGGCTGCTGCCCTCCTACAAGTCTCAGAGTTGTTCATCTTGACATCCACCACCACCCCCAGGTCCCTCTTAGCCATTGAGACTTGTAGTATTTCCCCCCCCCAGGGTGTACACTTGGCCTGGGTTTCTGGCTCCCATGTGGAGTACCTTGCATTTCCCTGCATTAAACCTCAGCTTCCACTTTCTAGACCATTTTTCAAGAGCCTCCAGGTCCCCCTGCAGGGCCACCCTCCCCTCCTCCCCATCCACCACCACCCCCAGTTTCGAGTCATCTGCAAAGAGACTCATCTCACTCCTGATTCCTGTCCTTATGTCAGATACGTGGCGTTGAACAGAAGGGGCCCAAGGACTGATCCCTGTGGGACCCACTAATGACCCTCCTTGGGAAGAGACTATCCCACTAACTACGACCCTCTGGGTCCGGTCCTGAGCCAATTGCCTATCCATCGGATCATCTGGTTTCCACCCCATTTCTCCTAGTTTATCCAACAGGCCCACGTGAGGAACAGAGTCAAATGCCTTGCTGAAGTCTAGAAAGAGGACATCCACTGGTCTACCCAGGTCCAAGGCACTTGTCACCCAGTCATAGAACTCCACCAGGTTTGTCTGACACGATTTCCCCGGGATGAATCCATGCTGTCTATCGTCCAGGCACCCTGACTTATCCAGGTCCCCCCCTAGCCTCTCCTTGACAATGCCCTCCATCACCTTGCCCACCACTGATGTCAGGCTGACAGGCCTGTAGTTCCCTGCCACCTCCCTTGATCCCCCTTTGTGGATAGGCACTACATGCGCCACCTTCCAGTCTTGGGGCACCCACCCTGTCCACAGAGAGATGGTGAAAAGCTCTGCCAGGGGTTTCGCCAGGACATCTGCAAGTTCCTTCAGCACTCTAGGATGTAATTTATCCGGCCCCGGTGCTTTCTCCGTCTTAAGGGAGCTGAGGGCTTCCCTCACTCTCTCTGCTGTGATTTCCACTTCCAGTACCTCTTCTCCCTGCTTAGCCCTCCCCCCACCTGCCAGTGATGCCCCCTCTCCCCAGACCTGCTGATTGGTAAGGGGCCCCCCTCCTCATTATCTCTGTCTCCTCCCATGTATGATGCAGCATCCCCATTTTCCCTGGTGAAAACTGAGGTGAAGTACTCATTTAGTACCTCAGCCTGCTCCTCTGGGTCTTGTGCCCATCCCTTCCCTGATTTAATCTGCTAATCTGCCCTTCACCCTTCGTCTTTCCCCAATGTATCTAAGAACCCTTTTTCCCCTCTCCTGTTCCCTGGCCAGGTTCTCTCCTTCCTTGCCTTAGCCACCCTCACCACTCTAGTGGCCCTTCTAGCCATCAGCTCATACTCCTCGATCCCTTTCACTCCTTGAGCACTTGAATTTCTTATAGGCTGCTTTCTTTCCTCGCACCACCTCCTGGACCTCCCTGGTCCACCAACAGGGTTTTTGGGCCCTACCGCATTTTCGTCTTACTCTTGCACAGGTGCTGGTAGCATCCTGCACCCCTCTCCTGATGATTTCCCACCTACTATCAGCGTCCATGTCTGACCCAATCCCATCCAGGGTCAAAGTGTCATTTTGATCTTTTAAAGACATAGCTAGAGGAGGAGGAAACAAGCCTGGGGTAGGTCCTCACACAGGCTATAACACAGTGATCACTAATGTCATTGAAGAAAATGCCAGAGTGAGAGTATAGGTGGGGTTTATTAACCAGAATAACATCAAAGAGGGTACTGTTCTTAGTAATCTTTGTTATAAGCTGTGACAGGCCAAAGTTGTCACATAATTCTTTAAGGGGCTGTGAGGAAGGCGAAAACCAATCCGTACTATGGTATCCTGTGATAATAACTTTGTAGGATAAGGAGGTTAGAACACTGGATAAATGAAGTAACACCTTGTACCCAGGCAAAGGAGGTCTGTAGTAACCAAGGACGTTGATAGGGGTTGATGAGAGAAGCTGTAGTTTTGTTGTGGTGCATTCAAATTCCAGGGGCACAGAAGTAGAGTTAACGATAGAGGCTGTGAATTTGTCCCAAACATAAATGGCTACACCCCCTCCCCTGGTTGACTTATCAGTCCTATAAATGATGTAGGAGGGGATGTTTATTTCATTGTCCAGTGTAGATGGTCTCAGCCAAGTTTCAATTACCACAACAATATCTGGGGAGCAATGTTAAGCCAAACCTGAATAATGTCCAGCTTTTTTAACTGGCTACAGGCATTGATATGGATCAGACTTAGCCCCTTTAAACCGGGCAGCATGGAGGGAGCCTGAATAGGTAGAAGGGGGCCGGGGTTGAGTTCGATACTGCCTGCACAAATTAGTGTCAAGAACAGGAGTTTTGTGATAGCTCTTAGCAGGAGCCTTCACAGGCATGATCTTGCCCTTTTGCGAGGGCTGGGGCAAGTGGGAGTTGGCGGAGGAAAGTAGGTGTGGCTGGGACACAGGGATGCATACATAAAAGTCATAGTAGATGTGACATAAATAAAGGGTGGGAAGTGGACAGAGCAGAGGTGCCTACTGCAGCTTGTGCAGTACAAGATGGTAGATGAGCTAGGCATATTGATAGCTAGAACAGCTGGAAGGAAATATGCGATGGTGATGGGAGGGAAGAACTGCCAGTGTCATGTGCCCTGAGATTGAGTGATGTGTCAGAAGAGGCTAGTTCACTCATAGGTACAATGGAAGGTTGCAGCATGCACATAATGCAGCCCAACCATAGGGGTAAGGCGCTCATTATGTTTCCCTGAATATACCCCGAAGTATCCAGAAGGAAGAAGGTATGGGTATACAAATAGGGGGGAGGCCACAGCAAATGGCCAGTAAGAGGTAACAGAAACAGGGACAAGCACAGGTAGAGGGCAGGGTACAGAGCAAGGAGTGATGTAAGGGCAGGAAGGCACAGCAGGGGAGCTGCAGCTATAGCTGCAGCCAAACACCTACAACATGGGCTGGTACAAATAGATGATGCAGCCAGAGATAAGAAACCTTAACTTAACATAATGTTAAAGATAATGATTAGCAGGGTATAACTATGTGCCTGAAACTTAACTGAGTAGGGTTTGTCCCAGGAAAAAACAAAAGTAAAAATAAAGGGAGTTCAGAAGGGGTGTGTAAATGGAGCCTACGGTGGCCAATGACAGTGGAGAGTGATATGTGGGAAGGGGCAAAGGCATTTTTAATAGAGGTCAGGGCCAGGGAGGATGTGGAAGGACAAAAATACAGGTCCCAGGCAGCCACAGTAGTTAAAATTTAGTCCCGCGCTAGGGTTTTTGAAAGCTGTGGAGAGTGCTCCCGGAGCAGAGCCTGGATTAGCGTAGCAGCCAATGGCGGCCTCGGGACTCACAGGTTGACCAATCAGGTCCCTGTGCAGTCAGGGTACCAGCCAATTGAAGCAAAGGCCACACCAGTGGGCAAACGAGTGAAGGAAGTGAGCATATCTTGCTAAAGAAACCAGACGATGAAGCGTGGGCAGCAGCTGAAGCAGGTGCCGTGGCATGGGAGGGAGGGGTGCAGCCGCTTCTGGCTACGGCACCCAGTTTCCAGGGATCCTTCTGTGGATAAAATAGAAGGAGAGTGTTAGGTGCTGGGAGTTAAGAACAGGAGCAAGGGCAGTGGTCAGAAAACAGAAGAGATGTCGCGGGTGGAAAGTTAAAATGCCAGAGGCAGACAATAAGCTGCTGCATGACAAAGCGCTTGAAAAAATTATAACCGCTAAAGAGGCAGTAATCAGAGAGCAGAGGTAAGACAGGGAGGGCAGACAGATAGACAGCAGGGGTTCCAACAGACAATCGGGAAATGATAGCTCAAGGGGAGAGAGTGGGCACTGGAAGAAGAATGAGGGCTTTGGTGTTTGCAGGTGAGACACAGAGTGAGAGCAATGGAAGGAGAGAGGGATAGAGACAGAGAGCGAAAGCGAGAGAGAGAGCGAAAACAATAACCAACAAGCAGGGAAGGGTTGCAGGCTTCAGGGGTCAGGCATTAGTCTGCGAGATTAAGTCTAGCTCCGATTATGCACAACTGCAATTAGTTACAATAAGTACAATGAAGTATGGCAAAGCACAGCAAAATCAACAATACGCTAAAAAATACAGGTCCCAGGCAGCCACAGTAGTTAACATTTAGTTCCACATCAGGGCTTTTGAAAGCCATGGGGAGCATTCCAAGAGCAGTGCCTGGATTAGCGTAGCAGCCAATGGTGGCCCTGGGACTCACAAGTTGACCAGTCAGGTTCCTGTGCAGTCTGGGTGCCAGCCAATCGAAGCAAAAGCCACACCAGCGGGCAAACCAGCATAGGGAGCAAGCGTACCTTGCTAGAGGAGCCAGACAATGAAGCATGAGCGGTGGCTGAAGCAGGTGCTGCAGCCCAAGAGGGAGGGGCACAGTCACTTCTGGCTACTTCACCCAGTTTCTAGGGATCCTTCTTGCTAGAGGAGCTGGATGATGAAGCGTGGGTGGTGGCTGGAGCAGGTGCTGCAGCCCAGGAGAGAGGGGTGCAGCCACTTGTGGCTACGGCACCCAATTTCCAGAGATCTTCCTTGCTAGAGGAGCTGGACGATGAAGCATGGGCAGTGGCTGAAGCAGGTGCCTTGGCCCAAGAGGAAGAGGTGCAGCCACTTCTGGCTATGGCACCCAATTTCCAGGGATCGTCCTTGCTAGAGGAGCCAGACAATGAAGCATGGGTGATGGCTAGAGCAGGTGCCGCAGCCTGAGAGGGAGGGAGGGGCACAGCCACTTCTAGCTACAGTGCTCAATTTCCAGGGATCCTCCTGTATTTAGAATATTTACTATAGGACGTGCCACCTAAAACTATATTGTGTGGTTCAGTATTTATTTGCTTTACATTGTTTAGTTCACATACCTACATATTGTACATAACTGTCTCAATGGTATTTAATTGTTGCATGAAGTTTATATTGTTAAGCCTTACTCTGCTGTAAAATCAAATGTACTTACCCCTGTCCCCTTCCCCCCAGCACGCATCTGGAAACGAGCTGTTTTTGCTCAGTATGCCTTTCCTAGTGAAACTTTTCAAATAAATAAATAAATTAATAAAGATGTTACTGTCAGTATTACAGTATAACTGTGACTTCAGTAACTAAACAAAATAACTGAAATCAATAAAGTCAAACCGCATTCACACAAATAATTTAATAAAACATACCACACTGTTCTACAGAACTAAAATTACAAATCACAGACAACAGAAAAAATAAGACAAACACTGAAGAAAACAACACTAGTGTTGCTCACACAGACAGGCTGCCTTGCTTGCTGCTAGCTGACACAGCTCCCCTCCCCCATAGCACTGCTTAACTACACAAAAGGAAACGATTAAAGTAGTTTAATGTAAATAAATCAGAACAAATACCACAGATAACTGCTATCTAAAGGCATAAGGCACACCTGACACTTTTAGTGGTGATTTTGTTCTAAAGATTGCGTGTTTCAAGCACTTTTGAACATTTTTTGGGCACAGAGTTTCAGATCAGACTTAACACCAGGGGCCCGGTTTTCAAATGGGGACACAGGGCTTGTGACTAAGCTCTGCGTCTTTGCAAAGTCTGCCACACCTGCGTCCAAGGGTTTAACGCAACTTGCACCCAATTTTAGAACCCCAGATGCAGGTTGCATCAGTGCCCTCAATTTACGTCAGCTTGCTTAAAAGCTATAGCGCAAGCCCCATATACCGGCTCCCTCACGGATGCAAAGTTGCACCAGGGGGTAGCTGACATAACTGTGCTGCATCACTGCAAGGGGCTTACGGCAAGCTTCTGTCAAAAATTACACTGTGACAGAGGTTTGATGCAAGTTGCCACTTGCGTCAAACTCTGCTGCAAATCCCTTGTGGCAACTGCAAGTCATTAGAAAATCAGGCCCCAACTCTTTTTTCATAAAACTGAACTGAATTCAGCCTACACATGGCAATACAGCTCACTGCAGCACCATGTGACCTTCAATCCCATGGAACATTGCAAACTTTGCCTGTGAGCCCAGTTCACAGGTGAAATTATCAAACCTGCCATTTGCAAAGTTTTAAGTATGAGGCAAATTAGAACTTTGCATTGCAGATTACGTTTGTGAATTGAGGTGAACTTGCTAGACGAGCTGGACGATGAAGCGTGGGCGGTGGCTGAAGCAGATGCCACGGCCCGGAAGGGAGGGGTGCTGCCACTTCTGGCTACAGCGCCCAATTTCCAGGGTTCCTCCTTGCTAGAGAAGCTGGATGATGTAACGTGGGCAGTGGCTAGTTTTCTCATTATTCAAGTCTGGACCGAAATTTGATTAAAAAAAAAAAACTGATTAAAGCATAAGAGGTAAAAATGAGAAAACTAATCCTCCATTGCAGGCTTTTTGGGGCAGTTTTGTGTGTGTATGTGTGTGTGTTAGGGGGGTGCATACTGGACTTCACTTGATTACTAATATTAGTCACAACCAGGAGCACCCTTGAGAGTAATAACTACATTTATAAAGCCAGGGTTGAGCAGATCACTCTTTGGATTGGAATCCCTGGTACCCTGGGTAATAGAGTCGGCAGGCAAACCATTTAAATTAATGCATGTTTGCACAGCATATTTATTCATACCTGCTTATGAAGCAGGGGGTGCAAATGATGGCCCTGGAGCTCCTTCCCACCTTATTTTACTTTGTTTTTATACTATATACATAAAATGGTGAAAATAGCTAAAAAGAAATCCTATCCTGAAATTCATAGAATAAACAATGCATGTGTTTTCTGAACAGGGAATATGGGGAGCTGAAATATAATTTAATATGATATAATATAACATAGTATAATATAATGTAATGTAATATATTATAATATAGTATAGTACAATATAATACAATGTAATATAACTTAAGATAATATGGGATCATGTATTAGCATAGAATAATAAATTAGGGGAATGCTCATCTCTTCCTTTGATATCTCCCTTGGATGGGAACAAGTAGTCCAAAAGAATTTATTAACTGTTTATCATCTGGAAGTGCCCAGGGCAAACTCAGAAGTGAAGTGAAGTGCTGGGCTCACATGCTTACATTAATCAAGGCAGTAAGTGGAACACTCAGACCAAAGTAAGGAATTGTCTCGGGGCTGCTAAACTTCAGAGTGGACATTAATGTCACAGTAGTAGCTCTGTGTGCTGCAAGCAGCAGCAGCATGATTGCCAGCTGACTGAAACCCCCCACCTCTGAGGACAGTAGGCAAGAGTGACAGCTTGTTCTCAGCCACAGCATTTCTGAGGTGATGGAAAAAGCACCCTGGTGAAGCTGGCCTGATTTCCTACGCCCTCTTCATCTTACAAAGAAGTTATTTAAACTTTCTTTCAGGCATTTGCTAAAAGACTGTGTCCCAAGTGACACACCTCTGTTTTACTCCATGTACTTAAAAATCTTCAGTTCTCCAACTTGGACCTTTACGTCAATATTTACACAGTTTTTGTACTCACTGCTGTGTATGCATTGAAAGATATGTAATGCCCAATGCCACTCCACACATCCCATAATATAAATATTTAGCAAATCCTAAAAGCCAATAACAATTCAGATAAAAAGAAAAACTATTTACCAAGAAGCTGTGCTATAGAAATTGCAAAATTCATTAATCTGGCAGGCCTGCATTTGCTGACACAAAAGGCTTAAATCAAACAGCAGTTGGAACAGAAATATGTTAACAGACAGTAACAGCATCATTGCTCATTGATTATTCTTTACTGAATGCAATTATTACACATACTGTGTATATGCAAACCTGGAAGGTTGTGGGTTCTAATCCTGTACAGAAACTTGGGCTCTGTGTCACCGGAGACCAGTTAGGGTCTGCGGAGATTAGGCAGGGACCATCTGGGCAGACTGGGTGGGCCAAGCGGTCCTTTTCTGCTGACAAATTCTATGTTCCTTTGTTTCTTTGTAATACTAAGTACTGACACTGCAGTGCAGCACTACAGGGTATTGCACTGTTGAGGTGACATCTTTCAGATGATACTTTTGATACTTTTTTTTTTTACCACCAACCCGCATCTGCCCAGTGCCTGCTCAGCTATATCCACCTTGTTGGTTAACCCCCTCCTCCAGCCCACACCCTGGTTCATCACCCGCCACCGGCTTCCCTGTGAGTTTCTATCAGTTAGGGTGGAGAAGGGGTCCTGACCATGAAGCAAGGACCGGCGCTGGCATCATTCTTCCTGGGCCGCAGGGTTTTTTAGCATGCTAGTTGGGGATGGGGACATGCCATGACATCCAGTGTCCACCCGGTCTCCCCCAACCTATGTGGAGCCGGCATGGAGGATCCTCAGCATCCACCAGGAACTGTATAGTGCCAGACACTCTACCCCCTCCCCCGGAGAAGGAGAGAAGTCCAAAGGATGCTCAATCCTTCTCCCCTGGCAGGTCCTCTGACATACCAAGGTGTTTCCCAACCCGGGTCATCAGCTTCGCAGATGAGCACTCTGCCCCTGCGCTGGTGGACCAGCTTTCAGATGAGACTTTAAGCTGATGTCCCTTTTGACCATCTCTGGTGGCTGTCCTGGTGGAAGTTAAAGATCCCATGGCATTTACAATGAGAGATGGAGACTTTACCTGGTGGCCTTGTCAACATTCCCCCATCAATAAAACAGGGTTCTGGCTGGCCCATCAATGAAACAGCAGTACTACCACTTGCAATACTGGTGACGAGGGGGTTCAGGCACAACCACAGCCCATCAAGGGCTGCCTGGGGCAGAAGTATTGAGTAATTCCAGAGGATGTCCTCCGCTTGTACACCCAGCTGCAATGCAGTATGGGTGACCACGTGGCAGTGCAGCAGACGTGTCCTGGAAATAGGGGAAGTCACTGATGTTGGCACCAGTGGCCCACATAGCAAGTGCATGCCCATCCTGATGTTCATGATCATGACTTTTCTCTGGGCTGGGAGACAAAAAACACAAAAATGCCCCAGCACTGCAGATTACAAACCTCCCATACAGGCTCAGACTACCCCTGCCACCTCCTATTACACCTTCTAACACCTATAGGAAGTTCAGTGGGATCCTCTTCTACCTCAGTTTCTAGTGCTGAGTGATTGCCTTGGAGGTCCAGAAGAGAAGCAGTTGCTAATGTAAGGAAGGGGGCTTAAAAATTATCAAACAGGTTCATCACTTCCAGTGACATCACTGACTATGGTGCTTGCCTAGAATGGGAGCACCGATGATTGCCCTATACATTGGTAAACATCAGGCACCAAACTGACTAATACAAAAACGAAAAGCACTGTACTTGTAAACAAAATGTCTGCGCGACAGACTAGGCTAAAAATGAGCACTCCAGCAGGTAAATTAAAGGCCTAATTGAAGACACTTGGGACAAGGCCCATGTGGCCCTTAGCAGATCACCATGTCAGCTGTCACCCTCTCCAGCTTCTCCAGCTTCTCCAGCTTCCTCGATCAAGGTGGACTTGGACAAAGAAGTGCCCTCACAGAAGGAGACAAGTCAAGTGTTCCAGCAGATCCTGCAAAGAGTGAAAAGTATCGAATCTGCATTTGCAGATTTTGAGATGGATTGAAAAATAAGGGACAAAAACCTGGCATTCACTGAAATGACAGTTGCAGAGACCAGAGAGAACATAGCAGCTCATGACAGACTACTGACATTCCTGTTATAACGAGAGAGAGAGAGAGAGAGAGAGAGAGAGAGAGAAAGAAATGCAAGAAAGAATGGAGGATGCAGAAAACCACTGCAGGAGAAACAATCTGCGGATACAAGCAGTTAAGGAGAGAGAGGAGGACAGTTTCCCATCAGTGACTAAACACCTCCTGCTGTCCATGCTTGAACTCCCCTCGGAGGTACCCCAGGTCATAGAGAGAGCACACAGATCTCTTGGACCGAAACCTATGGAACCAAAGAGACCAAGATCCTGGATTGTGAAAATGCTACACCATCTTGAGAACAGCTTGGAATGAAAAAACAGTTATGTATTTTTTTTTGTATGATCTATTTTTTCCGCCCCATGCTCGCTGGTCCTCCACTCCTTCGGGCTCTTACCAAGTTCCCCTGACCCCTGCTGTCCTTGCCTGGCCCTCCTCTGCTTCCCCAGATTGCAGCCGACCCCCGGGATATCCTGGTGTATCCCTTCACTGGGCAGGTCCCTCTCCTCCAAGGGGGAATAGTCCCAGCACACACTTCTAGGGCCAGGGGATGCTGCTGGGGAACAGGAGGCACCAGGAAGGCACTGGAGGCCCTCAGGAACTGAGAGCCATCATCCGGAGGCCAGTGAGCAATTTTCTCCTGGCTTTCTTGAGGTGGGTGACATCCAGACATCAAGGTGAGAACCAACATCTGTCATGCACTACCCCTAATGACCCTGACATGCTGCTCTACCACCGGCCTCCGCCAGTGGTCGCTTCAGCACCGGGTCACGACCCCTACCCTCCCTAGAGACAGCGAGCAGTCGTGGGACACTCAAGCTGCCCCCCCCTGGCCGGCCTCCAGCGCCCCAGGCTCATTCCCAAACCCGGGTCGCTGGCATCACAAGTGGAAATCCAACCGCTATGCCGATGGGCCAGGCACCAAAACAGTTATGTCTAATGAATGCCAAAGGATCTTTAATGATCAGGGCTTTTCCTTGGGCCTCAGAAAAAAGGCAAGCTGTCAATGGTATCATTAAGGACATCAAGGAAACAAAAATATCAAAGCCCAGCTGCTGTATCCATCCAGATTAATAGTGCAGTTAGACACAGAAACAAAAGTATTTGAATCTTTACTAAGAGCCCGATCATTTTTGAGAAAACACAGAATAGAGTGCCCAAATATGGAGTCAGAAGAACTGCAAGCTTATCTGCAGAGAACAGCATTGGCAGTGGCAGGAAGAATGAAAAGAAGATTGAAAGGAGATGGGGTGATCCCAAGGAAGCTGCATGGAGACCTAATATCAGTTGTAAAAAGACAGCAACCGCTGAACAAGGACCAGGTAGAATGGACCCAGTCAGCTGCCTGATGGAGATGGAGGTTAAGGTACTGAACAAAAATACAAACTGATTACGGGGACTTCTAACTACAAGATTTGTCACGCTCAAACTCCTTGAGGTACCATATTTGAATAAAACAGTGCAGGAGGAAGAAACTTGAAGGCAGGAATGGACTTTAGAGAGACCCCAGCAGCACTGCAGTGGTAGTAAGTGTGAGTTGAACATTGTGGGGCAAACAGAACTTGGCTACACAGTGGGGAAGGGAGAAGTCAACTGAACATGGGGGAAGGTAACTGTACAGTGTGGGGAGAGAGCAGACCTCCACTATAATGGAGACAGCATATGTAAAAGAGATAGGAGGGAGCTCACAAGGGGAATGGGAAGAAAAGGGAAACAGGGAGATAAGAGGAAGAAAAACGGTATTGGGTGGGCATACATTGGTGTATACAGAATGAGGGTGGTAGGCAGGGAATAAGGGAGAACTCGATGGGGACAGAGAGCAAATGGCAGAAAGGGAATAGAGACAATAGCACGGTTGGTAAAAGTACGTATGGAACTGAAGTGGGTCTTATGGCCGAAAGAGACAGTAGCCGGGCCAAAGAATAGACCAGCCATTTTAATGGGAAGTAAAAGGAGAAAGGATACACAGAAATAAAAAGGGTAAAGTAGGCATAGTGATTTAATTAAAGGAAATGAGGCACAACATGGGCGCCTCTCATTTATCCAGAAGCAGAAGGCAAAATGCTACTGTATATCAGATTATGCACCTGAATGGAGTATAGAAATGTACAGCAAGGATCAGAATGTAACAAGCATTTGTCAATGCTGAATGTTTGCTTGCTGATATTAGCATTGGACATGCAGGAGTTAGACAGATACAGAATAGGAATGGCAGTGTAGTATTTAACTCACGTGAACCCCACCTCTACCCTGTAGAGATGGGCAAGCATTGGGGTGTGCCTTTGGGTCATTGCCCATAACGCTCACAGCATTTTACCTCACCCTATCCTGCAGACACCAACAAGTGTTGATGTGTTCTTTGGGGAGTTCGGATTTTCAGTCACCCCATTTCATAAGGACATATGCTGAAATGGGTGCAGTATAGGAGACTGGGGTGGAATCTGGGGCTGAAGAGTTCAAGGCACACCTCAATGCCTGTCACTGGCTTCAGGGCGGGGAGTGGGGGTGGAATGGTGTGAGCATTACAGCCAGCAATCCAAATGCACACCCCTGATGCCTGTCAGTCTGTACAGGGTGGGACGTTATGGTTAGAAACCCTAGCACCCCGAGCGTTTGTTGGCATTTGCACCACAAATTTTCAACAAGGCCTTTTTGTGACCCCCACCTCATGAAAGCATTTGGGACCTCTGCTCATGAACAGTGGCACTGTGATTTTATTATTCTGTCCCTATCGTTGATTTCCCACAGCGACCGTGCCATTCTGTGCCAGATGAGCGAAAACACAGATTGGGCAGGATGTGAAAAATGACAGCTGTACTGTTCATAAGGAGGTGTGCAAAATTGACAGTGTTGACAATTTTGAGTGAAAATATTACAAATTCTCAGTTACAAGTGTGTGTGGAAACTTCGCAAAGCACACTCGTAACATAGTCATTTTATGGACGTTTTTCACCAAATTTTTAACATAGGCATTTTAGGACCTCTGCTCATGAACAGTATCACTGTGATTTTCTTAATCTGTCCCAAACACTGATTTCTGACAATGACCGTGCTATTCTGCCCCGGAAATGCGAAAACACATTTTGGCCAATATGTGAAAAATGACAGCAATACTGTTGGTAAAGAGGTGTGAAAAATGTCAATGTTGAAAATCTGGAGTGAAGATATTACAAATTTGCAAAGTTACGAGTGTGTGTGGAAACTTCGCAACGCATGCTCGTAACACAGTCATTTTTTGGAATTTTTTTACCAAATTTGCAACATAGACTTTTTGGGAGCCCACCCTGTGAACAGTGACACTCTCATTTTGTTAATTGGTCCCAAAAGGTGATTCCACGCAGTGACCTCAAAATCACCTTTCAGGACTGAATAACCAGATGACAGTCACTGAATTCATGAGATGGGGTCCTAAGAAAATTTGGTATCAAAATTCACAAAAATGGCTGAGATAGCCACATAAGTTGGAAAAAACCCATGTATGCCATTATACAGCTTACCGGCATTTCTTCAGTTTGCAGTCGGCTTTGAAGAGTGCAGATGTGTTCCTGGTCCACCGAAGATGGTCACGTCAGGCTCTGGAGGTAATTATGGGGTAAGGGGTGTGTGGGGAGGTGGGGTGCGCAGAGAGTGGGTGTGGGTTGGGGTAGGGGGCACCGGACTCAATGAGGAATTTTTTTTTATTTTACAGGTTTAAAAAAAACAATGCAGGAAGGTTTTCTTTATTTACAGTTGGTTTGGTACACTGGGGTGGGCTCCCAGTATGCCACCTGAGTGTTTCTTGCTGGAGGCTGTAGCCGACAGTGATAGCTGCTACCAAGTGAAATTAAAAACAAATGCAGGGACATTATGCAGATGGGAATTGGGCTACCCCATCGGCAAATGAATTGAGGCTGAGCGCCGACAGGGATTGGTCACCCCGCGGGCTCGTGGAGGACTGTGAGAAGCGGCAGCTGTCCATCGGCTTCTGTGGGGCTGTGAGAGGTGGATGGTGAAGCCACTGCCATGTTTATTGAAAGAGAACACCAGACAAGGCAAGCTGTCATTTGCTGCTGCAATCAGGGACCAACCCAGCAACAAAAACAGCCGATTGTTAATGATGGGGCACTCCCAGATTGCAGCAGTGAGTTTCTTTCAAGTTGGTGGCACACTACACTACTGCTGTCATGGACAGCCTGCTCCTCTAGTGGCACCACAGAGACCAGCCCCACAATGAAATGCTGGCACTGGCTACAACACTGCCACACCTCCACAACTCACTACTACAAGCAAGCTGATGCAATTTGTTTCTTGCACATGCACGCAAGCAAACATAAAAAGGTGGGAAATAGAATAAAAGTGGGAGGAGAATGAGAGGCAAGAGGGTGGAGAAAGAAGCAACCCTTAAAGGTAGCGCAACCTGAAGGCCAGGAGAAATGGGGGGGGTCAGGAGTGTAAAACACCAGAAGTATCTTGGAGATTGTCATAGTGTGAGGGAGGGAGGGATTAAAGTGAGATCTCACTTAGGATAAGAGAGACTCAGGTCCTGTTCATAACAGGACACAAGAACTCGCACAAGAGCAGGAGTGACCCTGGTCAAAATATCACCAGGAAAACAATCTCAAGTTACCTTGAAGCACAAAGAAGGGAACTTCTGACCTGCGCCACAGAACCAGCAGACACAGGACAGGGGTCACGCAATGGAAATTTACAGAACTATTTCTGTTTTGAACAATTTATTTGCAATGAAAAATGTTTTGCTGTTGGCAATAGTGGTTACAGTTTATAGCTGCAAAAGTTTTTTTTCTATCAGCTGAAATTAATATTTGATATGTTTTTGTCATAAATGCAGTCAGTAGACAAGAAAAAACACAAAGGCCAGGGATATGTAGCAATGGGGCATGAGGAGTGCTAGCCAGAAGCAGGAGCAAGAAAAGGAAAAATGAGTAAAAACAATAATTATTTCTTATAATGTAAATGGGCTTAACACAGTGGTCAAGAGAACTCATATTCTGACAGACCATAGAACAAGAGAATGTCATGTATTGCAGTTGTTTCTGATATTGGGTTACTTCTTATCTGCACCTTACCTAATTCTCTGTCCCTCAGCACTTCCCGACTTCCCCAGTATCAATCATTCCCCCAGTTTTTATTTTGTGAAGTTGATAACTATTCAATTATTATTTTGTTCAGTTCCACAGTTTATTGCATGGTAACTTTTTCTGTCAATTTATTCTGAGGCATAACAATCCTGTTTATTTTTGTTATACTGATTCCAATCAGTGTATTTTATATTCTGTATTTTTGTATCTGGTATTTTTTCCCCCTCTTCCCTTCCCCCCAGGATGTATCTGGAAATGAGCTGTTACCATCTCAGTATGGCTTTCCTGGTAAAACCTTTGAAATAACTAACTAACTAGGGAGTGATAAATAAATAAATAAATAAATTGTTGCAAGAACACACTTAACAGAAACACAACACAATAAATTCAGAAATGGCTGGGTGGGGCAAGTGCTGGCAGTATCACATCCGGGAGTAGGCATTTTGGTAAACAGATCAGTACCTTTAGAGATCACACACGCAGAGAAAGGGATGGAAGGCAGACTGGTGATATCAGAGGGCAATACTCAGGGAGAGAAACTGAACCTGGTTGATATCTATGCACCCAACAAAGATGCTGGAGAATTTTTCAAACAAGTGTTGGGGAAGATGGCACAACTACAGGGCAGCAGTACAATTAATAGGGGGAGATATGACTTGTGTTACGGAGCAGCAATACAACAATAGGGGGAGATATGAATTGTATTATGGAGCAGCAATACAACAATAGGGGGAGATGTGAATTGTATTATGGACCCTCACACAAACAGAGCCTAACAAAATGCTGATACAGACAAGCAGACTACAAACATTTTAACTGCATTCTTCAGTAGAATGGGGTTCATAGATGTGTAGTGAACACAGCATAAAAAGGAAAATTATTATACTTTTTCCCATGCAAGTAGGGAATATTCAATGATAGATTTATTCCTGGCACCCAAGAGTATGATATATCAAATTGCGAAAACAAGAATTTATCGTCACTCAGTCAGACCATGCCCTGATACTTTTGATATACCAGCTGGGGGAATAAAGGAAGAAAACAGTGTGGGGACTAAACTCCTCATTACTTAACAACAGCAACTTCTGCCAAACAACAGCAGAGGAACTAAAGGAAACTAACTGACTAAATAAAGACTGTGGTGTCTCAATACAAATGGTTTGAGGCACTAAAAGTAGTGGTTAGGGGAAAATAATTAGCAACTGTCAGGAAGAAACAAAGTAGGTAGAAACAAGAGGCATTGGAAAGAGACATCGAGGAATTGGAAGAGATACGTAAGTGAACAAGAGGAAGGGCTACTGTACATTGAGGCAGTTAAACAAAAAAAGAAAAGAACTAGCAGAAATGCTGAATAAAAAGGCAGAACTCAAATTAGAGATTTCCTAACCAAGGTTACTATGAGGTGGTGGGGGTGGGGGGCGGGCACTTCATGCCTCCTAACTTATAGACTGAGGAAAACAGAGGCAGACAGGTTGATAATGAAATTGAGGTACCACAAACAACTGGACAGGACCACAGCTGCACTACAAAGCATAGCTGATACTTTGAGAGATTTCTTTGAAGATTTAGATAAGGAAGAGCTAGATGAGGCTTATGTTACAGAATGTACAAGGGTATTTTTCAACTCCCTCAGACTACCAGCTCTTATGAGACAAAAGAAAAATGCTCCAGATACCCCAGTTACAATGGAAGAGATCCAGATAATCATTAGAGAGGGAAAAAGTAGCAGAGAACCAGGTTCAGATGGCTATAATGCTGACTTTTACAAACTCTGGCCAGAGCCCATACGGTTGCAGCCAAGAAATGTGGGGTAAAAATACTGGAATTACCAATGTTATCAGCCTGCTATAGCAACATGTAATTTAGGCTCATAACTTTGTTTTTTTGTAATATTTGTACACCAAATTTTCAACATAGCCTTGTTATGACCCTGCCTCATGAAGAAGAGCAGAGCAAATGTTCAACTCCTGCCTGAAAAGTGATTTTGCACAAGGGCTGTGAAAGCAACTTTCAGAATGCAAAAACACATTTTGGGCAGGAGTTTAAAAATGACAGCTGTCATATTCATGAGGTGCTGTAAAGACATGGCTATGTTGTAAATCTAGGGTACACATATTGAAAATTACCAAAGTTACAAGCCTGCATTTGCAGAATTCAATGTTGGCTCATAACTTTGTTGTTTTTTAATATTTTTACACCAAATTCTCAACATAGCCTTCTTATGACCCCACCTCCTGAAGAAGGGCAGAGAAAATTTCAACTCCTGCCTGAAAGGTGATTTCATGCGAGGACTGAGTAATCACCTTTCGGGACAGATTTGCCTAGTGTCGGTGCAATTGGTCATGAGGCGGGGTCCCAAAGAAGGCATGTTGAAAATCTGGCCCCCAAAAAATGCAAAAATGGCCAAGTTATGCCACTAAGTTTGACACACCATTGAAATACATTGAACTGCATACCTATTTCTTCAGTTTGCGGTCTGACTTTGAAGAGTGAAGACATGTCTGCAGTCCAGAGAGGATTACTGCATTGGACCCTAATGGGTAACTAAGGGCTTGGAGGGTGTTGGGTGGTGGATGCTGAATGTGAGGGGAGGGTGGGGGGACAGGAACAGCCTCAAAAGACATCAGTGGATGTTTTTCTTTTTACAGGAATAAAAAGCAAGAGACATCAATAGATGGTTTCCTTTTTACAGAGTAAAAAAACCCTGAGGATTCTGAATCCCAACACTGGGGGACTGGGCACCCCCAGTGTCACTCTTATGTTTCTGGGGGGTACTGAGAGGGAGGATCGGGAAGGGGAATATTTAAAAAGACATGAAGGAGTCCTGATCGTGACACTGGGGAATTCGGCACCCCCAGTGTCACTTTTATGTCTCTGGGGGGTTCACTGAGAGTGAGGGTCAGCTGGGGGGGATATCTATAATAAAAAATCAGGGGCATCCTGATTGTGACACTGGGTGATTGGGCACCCCAAGTGTCACTCTTATGTTTCTGGGGGTTAGGGTGCTGAGAGGGAGGGTTGAGTGGGGGAATATCTATAAGTTAAAAGAAAAAAGAATCAGTAGTCTTGGCGGAGCATGGCACACTCCGCCGTGTCCAAGATTGCATGACTACTAGTGCATGCGCAGTAGAGTGCGTCAGCTATCTTGGACATGGCAGAGTGTGCTGTGTTCCAATGTGACTGCTGATTTTTTTTTCTTTTTAATGAATTTTTTTTTAAATGGATGCCCAATCCCCCAGTGTTGAGATCAGGACACCGCTGACTTTTACAGTAAAAAATAGTGCAGTGCGACTGAAGACAATGAGCTGAGTGCTCCATGGATGTGGCGGCAACTGTGGTGCAACTCCAACATGTTGTTCGGCCAGAAGGAATGCTCTGAGTCCTATTTTCATAGAAAGTGGTTTGCAGGGCTATGCCCACTGCAGCTCTCTAAAAAGGATTTCAGCACTGCTCCATTCTATAAAGATTCTGTATCTTTACGTAAGAACTTTATCAATACATAGTATTAGTACAAGGGTAGTAAGCAGCTTACTATACTATTCTTGTGGTCATTTACATAGAAACATAGACTTTGATGATAGATAAGGACCGCTTGGCGCCCCTAGTCTTCCTATTTCCCTACCTATTGGATAAGCTGTAGATCCTAGATAACCAGTAGCCGACTTCCTCCTACCCCCTCTAGAATCGCCTTAAGTCTGTCCCATGACTCTTGAATTCCCCCACTGTTTTTGACTCTATGACCTCCTCAGAAAGGCTATTCCATGCATCTACAACCCTCTCTGTGAAGAAATATTTCGTCACATTACCTCTGAGCCATCCCCCCCATCTTCAAATTGTGCCCCTTTGTTCTTGCACATCTCTTTTTCTGAAAGATGCTACCCTCTTGGACTTTGTTGATTCCCTTGAGGTATTTGAAAGTTTCTGTCATGTCCCCCCCTCTCCCTCCTTTCCTCATGGCTATACATCTTAAGTTCCTTTAGTCTTTCTTCATATGTCTTCTGGTGCAGACCCTACACCATTTTGGTTGCCCTCCTTTGGACAGCCTCCACCCTGTCTATGTATCTGCGGAGATGGGGTCTCCAGAACTGTACACAGTACTCCAGATGTGGTCTTACCAACTGTCAGTACTATGGTTCTCCAAAGAGCTGGGGGACAAAGTCAGGGCTAAAAGGCTGAGTTTCAAGAAATATAAGGGAAGCCAAAGGGAGGAGGACAGGGAGGTGTACCCTGAATGCCTAAGGGAAGCAGGGAAGGCTGTTAGGAGGGTGAAGGTGCAGACAGAAGAGGGCTTAGCACGGTCTGTAAACAAAGAGGATAAGGAATTTTATAGGTACATCAGTGAAAGAAGAAATAATAAGGAGGGTTGTGAGGCTCAAAGGGGGGAAAGAAGAGTTTAAGGAGGAGACAAGGCAGAAATACTGAACAAATACTTCTGCTCAGTATTCACTAAGGAGGGGGAGGGTCAAGGACCACATTTGGGTTGCAGAGGCAATGGGGAGGGAGAAGTGGACACCAGTCCATTCACAGTGGAGAGAGTTCTGGAAGAACTCACAAAGCTGTAAGTGGATAAGGCCATGGGGCCAGATGGCATCCACCTGAGGATATTAAAGGAGCTGCAGCGGGAACTAGCAGTGCCTTTGTTGGCCCTGTTCACAGAGTCACTCAACACGGGCGTCATTCCAGAGTACTGGAGGAGGGCACATGTAGTCCCAATGCACAAAAGTGGCAGTAGGTAGGGAGGCGGGGAACTACAGGCCAGTCAGCCTCACCTCAGTGGTGGGAAAGATCATGGAGACACTGCCGAAAGAAAGGATAGTGGCACATCTGGAATCCAGCAGTGCTCAGGATCTGAGGTAACATGGATTCACAGAAGGAAGGTCATGTCAAACTAATCAAATAGATTTTTTTGATTGGGTGACTAGGGAAATAAAATAGGGAGGGGTGGTAGATGTCGCCTACCTAGATTTCAACTAAGCCTTCGACACTGGCCCACATAGAAGGCTGAGTAACAAAATGAGTATTCTGGGCATGGAAGACAAGGTGGTAAATTGGGCTAGGAACTGGATAACAGACAGGAGGCAGAGGGTGGTGGTAAATGGGGTACAATCTGGGGAGAGGGAGGTAACTAGTGTGGTACCACGGGGATCAGTACTAGGATCAGTCCTGTTCTATGTTTTCATTAGTGACATTGCAGAGGGGATGGAAGGAAAGGTCTACCTGTTTGCAGATGACACCAAAATCTGCAACAGGGTAGATACTCCAGAACGGGTGCAGAAAATGAAGAGCTACCTGGAGAAGCTTGAAATATTGTCAGAGATATGGCAACTGAGGTTCAATGCAAAGAAGTGCTAAACAATGGACCTGGGTAGAGGGAACCCTGGGGAGAGCTACAGGTTTGGGAGGAGCTGACTGTCACAAAAGAGGAAAGGGACCTAGGGGTTATCATCTCTGATGACCTTAAGGTATCAAAGCAGTGCACAAAAGCAGCAGGGAGGGCTAGTGGCATGCTGGAGTGCATAGGCAGGAGTATCACTAGTAGGAGGCAGGAGGTGGTGATGCCGTTGTATAAAACATTGGTAAGGCCTCAACTGGAATACTGCATGCAGTTCTGTAGGCCACACCTGCGGAAGGACATAGACAAGGTGGGGACTATCTAGAGAAGGGCAACAAAGATCTTGCAGGGCTTGCACCACAAAACATATGAGGAGAAACTAAGGTACCTCAATATGTACTCACTGGAGGAGAGGAGACAGCAGGGGGGGACATGATTGAAACTTTCAAATACCTCAAGGGCATAAACAAGGTGCAGGTGGGGGACCTTTTCCAATGTAGGAAAAGTACTAGAACAAGGAAGCACAATATGAAATTGGAAGGAGGTAGATTAAGAGGTAATATGAAGAAGGTTTTCAACACAGAAAGGGTAGTCGACACTTGGAATAGTCTGCCACTGGAGGTACTGGGGGCAAGCACAGTGCAGGGGTTTAAGCATGCCTGGGACAGGCAGAAGGGAAGCTTGAGAGGGGAGGGAGTGATGAAAAGCCAATGATCACCCAGGGTCAGTGGCCACATACAATGTATAGGGCCTACGGGCAGACTGGATGGGCCTAGCAGTCCTTATCTGCTGACAATTTCTATGTTTCTATGTTTCAGTACAGGGATGCAGTTTACATCACTGGGACAGCCCATATAGGAATGGGGGAGGGCTGGCATTATATGTCCAAGAGGGTCTAAACTCCACCGACATACAATCACAGATGAAAAACAAGAACACACAATCGACAGACGTCAGTAGACAAAATATACACTTATCTCTTCATGTCTCCTGCTTAGGGCATCAGTTTATGTGTTTCCTGTAGTAGAGGAGCTCCATGACTCACAGCCTAGCTCTCAGTTGCCATCTTAATTTATCTCATTTTATTTAGTACAGACGTGCAGAACAAGAAACACAACTTTACCTTTCTTGTTCTGAATGTCTGCACTGAATACAAGTTATTGCACTAAGTTCAGAATCCATTGGAACACATTTAAGCACATAAATTTAAAATTAGGGGGTACCACATTATTTGAATCTTGCATGCAGTTTTAAGCAATCCAGCTGCTTGCAGTGCATTTGACTTCCCGACCACCAGCTCTTTTTTTCTTCAGACAATACACTGCCTTTTCTACTTCCAACTCACAATTCAAGATAAAACTCCAAAACAACAAGTCAGCCCTGTTGGATTAAAAAAATTAAAAATTAAGGTTAGGAGTTCCTGGTTTGCTCAGAACTTGCTCGCAAGTGCATTATATGGTCGCAGTGTGTTTAACTCTCTGGCATTCAGCTATCCCCTGTTCCCCAGCAAAAACAACACAAAAAACACTTGTCTACTGCTTGGTTTCACTCTTTCTGCTAAGCAATGCCTGTCAGGATATCAAAAGGAGGGAAAGGCAAAATATTCATTACACTTATCTCTTCATGTCTCCTGGTTAGGGCGTCAGTTTCTTTGCTTCCTGTAACAGAGGAACTCCATGACTCATAGCCTAGCTCTCAGGTGCCATCTTAATTTATCTCATTTTATTCAGTGCAGACGTGCAGAACAAGAAACGCAACTTGACCTTTCTTGTTCTGAATATCTGCACTGAATACAAGTTACTGCACTAAGTTCAAAACCCCATTGGAATACATTAAAGCACCTACCTGTTCCTTCAGTTCATGGTCTGGCTTTGAACTGTGAATACATGCCTGCGGTCCACGGAGGATTCCTCATCTTGACACTAGGGAATTTGGCACCCATAGTGTCACTGTTATGGTCTGGTGGTGAATGCTGAGAAGGAGGGTCAAGTGGGTATATATATATATATATATATTTACAAGAAACACACATGAAATAACTATGCATGTGCAGAAGTGACGAGAGGGCACATAAAAACATTGAGGGTGTCTAGATCGCAACACTGGGGGACTGGGCACCCCAAGTGTCACTCTTATGTTTGTGGGGGTTATGGGGTGGTGCATGCTGAGAGGGAGGATTGGGGGAATAACTATGTCAAAGAAAAGAAAAAAACGGCAGTCGAAAAATAGTGCAGTGCGAGCGGACTGCTCCACCATGGAGGCGACTATGGGGCACTGTATCATGTTGTTCGTTCGCAGAGCCCTTTTCTCAAAGCAGTAGATCTGCAGGGCTCTGCCCACCTGCAGCCCTAAAAATGTAAAGAATAGCATAGCTCAATTCTATTAGCTGCTTTCAGTGCCTGCCAGGCACATAACCAAGCACACCCCCCCCCCTTGGGGTGATGCAGTAATATCAGTCGTCCCCAAACCAGGGAAACCAAGAGATCAGTGTACCTCATATCACCCTATAACACTCCCTAATCAAGATCTTAAGTAATTTACTAAAATACTGGCAAATAGACTCCGAATAGTAATAGAAACCCTGATACACCATGACCAATCAAGCTTTTATTCCAAACTGACAGCTTAGGAGCAATGGGGTCTATTCAAAATTGGGTGGGAAATGCAAGCTGGAGGCACGTATCCCACCTGAGTAGCTCTACACCTGCAGACAGGTGCACACGGCTGACATTCGCCAACAGCCACCACCTGTCCATGGCTCTAGCCCCCAGCGTGCAGTACTCTGCAGGGTGGCTGGCGGTGGAGTTGCGGTCCTGGGCAGGCATCCAATGGGATGCCCATCCTAGGTCCCAAAATGGATCCCTCATGCAGCAAGATGTGGGTTCAGGTAGTGAATGCCTACCACAGGTACCCAGATCTGCACACCTATGCCCCAGTGTCCAGCAATCAGGTAGAAGCCCCCCCAACCCACGATAAAGTGTAGCCCCATCCATGATGCCAGATTCCCCCCTTGCCCCACACAAGACTTTCCAACTCTGAAGTGGCATCCAGACCCACCTCCCCACACACACAAGTGCTTCACAGTGCGCAAGCATGACCCCCCACCTGGTACCCTGCCAAAACTGTACAGGCCAGTGGCTGGTGGTTTCCCCAACCCACCCGTGGCACCAACCCCCTCATGGTAACATACCTGCCAGGTGGTGCGGCGGGAATGGACAGCCAGCAGCACAGCCCTCACCACACCACCTCAGCCGGCAGTCATCTAACTGCTGCTGGGAGCATGCTGCCTTATTATAGTGGCGTGCTCCCAGCAGCAGTTAGATGGCCTGTGGCTGAGGCAGTGTGGTGAGGGTTGTGCTGCTCGCCATCAGGCTTGCGACACCACTGGGCAGGCATGTTGCCATGGGGGGGATTGGCGCTATTGATGGGTGGGGGGACCACCGGCCACTGGCTGCTACAGTGTCAGCACAGTACCGGGTTGGAAGGGCATGGTTGTATACCTCAGGGTACCTGTATGTCATTGGGGGGGCATTCAGGGCAACAACATGGGGTTGGGGCTGTGCTGAGTTGGGGCGGGGTCAGCTTATGGCAATAGGTGATGGAGCAATGTGGTGTTGGTTGGTCCATAGGTTCCCTGCTACCCCATGGATGGGGCTGCCCTGAGTTGGAGGGGATGGCACTACAGGACACATGGGCACCAGCCCAATCAGCAGCCCCAGCCCTTCTGTTATGTCCAGTGGGCTCGGGCAGCAAGGGGGGGTCATCAATTCCAGGTCCTGCCACGCATGGCAGGTGATGTCTGGGTGTGTGTGCAGTGGGTTATAGCAAGCTCTGCCATGGTGTAACCTGCACCCTACTGCACCTCCCTGAACACAGCAGATTGCAGCTTTGCGCATGGAGCGTAGTGCTGGCATGCCCCTGGCATGCACTCTGCCCACCCCAGTGCATTGCTGTCTGGGCAGCTGGGGAATTTGGGCACATAATGGATGCACACCCCCTTTGTGAATGTCATGCAAACCCCACTCCACATCATTTACATTTAACAATGCCTACATGCCTGGTTTACTTGGCTTGTAGGCTTTGTGCATAGGGCCAAATATCAAGAGACTGTTTAAAATTATCACAGTAAACTCTAAACTGCACAGCACACAAATTGCCCTTTTTTAGACACAGAGAAGGTGTCTGATTGCCTTAATTGGACTTATCTAAAAATATCACTCCCAGGATAGGGTTTGGAGGGACTGGATAGGACAACTGTATCAATCCCCCAAAGCCAGAGTGAGGGCAAAAGGAGCCATGTCATCAACTTTAGCTATAGAGAGAGGAACACATCAAGGATGCTGTGGAGGGGTTGAGGGATAACAGATGGACCAGACACCAAACTTCAAGTTCAACATACAATCTCTGTGCAATGTTTATTCAAAATACAGTAAATAACCTTTAGCAATGGCATATTCCTTCTTCAGTACATCAGTTTGCAGCAACAAACTATGAATGTCCTTTCTCTGCACTTAGCCAGCACCTGCTGACACTGATCTCTGATCTAAACATTTTTAGTGAAAATCCTTCATCCTTATGTGGGCCTTGTTTGCTTAGGTAGTGGGGGCTCAAAAAGAAAAAAAAACAAGCTATAGACACAGAACCTCAATGCAGAATGACTGAAAAAAGGGTTTCCGCAAAAGGCATTGTCAACAAATCAAGTTTCAAAGAAATACAACATCATACATACTTCCATAATGCAAAGCATCAAGGGATATATGCAAATCACCATGACATTTCAGACTTGTTCAGTTTACAGCAATTTACATGAATTTTAAATAGCACAACTAACTTAATTTCTATAATAGTCACCTAGTACTTTTTACCATTATCAAAAACACCTAGTGCCATGGTATTTTAAACATTTACAGGTTTCATAAACATAAGGTATATACATCAAGGTACTTTATGACACAGTGCTATTACATACTAACTCCAACAACAATAAACACAACCTGTTTTACATATGCTTGGAGGCCACCACAATAACCTCCCTGTATGAGAACCTGAGAGGGAAAAGGAAAACTAAAGAGGACACTATAGCATAATCAGGAAAGGGAAGGGGATGCCCATAGGTGTCCAACCTTATGGACTAGAAATTGTAAAGGATAGAGTAGGCTAGGAAATAGAAGAATTGTTGCAACAGATTTATTTATTTATTACATTTTATTAACCGGTTAAGCCCACTGGGCCCCTAAGGTCCCTTTTTTATGAGTGACCCAGGGTTTGTTACATAAGGTTTGAACATACAAATAGGTAACACAGTGTCAGACGTATCGTACAGGGTTACTAGGACAGTATACAATTTTCCAATTTTTGTGTAAGAGGGCAGGAGGTACATGATATTAGTTGATACAGTCATAGTACAGTGCAGTGCATCTGATACAGTAGTACATCCAATACAGCAATACAGAACAGTACATCTAAGGTTGGAGGTATATTACACTGATGAGTACAGTATGGCAGAGTAGTACAAATAATGCGGGGTCATGAGTACATCATACAGTTTCTGTAGAAGCGGGCAGCAAATACATTATAGTACAGAGTACAGCAGTAACAACAGATGGGAGTGAGGTGATAAGTGCTTTTAGTGCCTATGGGAGGTTCCGTACTGGGTAGCATACCCACTCGAGCAGTCATTAGTCATTACCCTTGTAGGGGAGCAGTGTCTAGTCAGTACAGATTGACACTAGCTGTGGTTGTCTTAGCTACTGGGACAGTGGCAGGGACTTGGTTTGATAAGGTGAGCACACAGCCCCCTTTGAAAGAGGGCTAATGTTGGTGCCTCCTGAAGATGGCTGGGGAGATTGTTCCATGATTCCAGAGCTAGGTGAGTAAAGGATTTACTCCCTGCTACCATGCAGGTCAGGGGAGTCTCCAGGAGTTTTTTGTTTGAGGAGCGGAGTGGTCATCTGGGCAGCTTTGGGGCAAGTAGTCCATTCAGACCTGCCAGAGGATGGGCATCCAGGAGCTTATAGGTCCAGCTTAGTAGGGGGTACTGAAGCCTATTGTGTAGGGATGGCCAGCTGAGGGCTGTGAGCGCATCACAATGGTGGGGCCTCAGGTAGGATTTAGAAGCAAAGTGAGCTATTTTGTGATATAGGATCATGAGTCTGCTGTGGTCTGTTTTGGCAATGCTGAGTACAATGAGGGCAGCATAGGTTAAGGTTGGGAGAAGGATGCTTTGTGAGACAGCCAGTTTAGTCTCTGGTATCATGTTGTGGCTTAGGCGATAGAGAAGACCCAGTTTTTGGTGGATGTTTTTTGTTACAGCATCCACATGGGGCTTTAGGGTGAGCCCCTGATCTAGTGTGAGGCCAAGGTATTTGACTGATTGTACCACCTCTATTTTGGAGCCAGACAAGGTAGTGAGTGGCAGAAGATGGTCCCTGGATAGGCCCAGAGATTTTGGCCAGAACAGCATAGCCTTAGTCTTGGTGAGGTTAAGGACAAGGAGGTTCTCAATTAGCCAAGTCTCAGCCTTGGTGAAGTCGTTTTGGAGCCGAGGTCCTAGATCGGATGGGCGATCCCCTGTTCTGTACAGTACTGCATCGTCTGCATACTGTACTATGGAGCTTCCCCTGGAATGCCCATAGAGGTCATTTGTGAATAGGGAGAACATAAGCAGGCCTAAGATTGAGCTCTGTGGGACCCCCTCAGTTAAAGGTAGGGGTTGGGAGATGACCCCTTTCCACTTAAGAAAGATTTAAGAAAAGGTCGGTCCTCAAGAGCAGCAGGAGCTCCCTGTCACATATCCCCCATCTTAAGAGGGAAGCAGTTATTGCAAACTGCTTACCACCTTCCTGCCCAAGGAAGGGACAGAGCTTCCACCCATGCATCTTCAGAAGCTCTGTCTCAGGGTCCCTATTAACAATAAACATTCTGTCATAAACATAGTGGATATCAACATTCTTTACCCTGAGGCATTAACACATTTCTCAACAGAGACTAACGGTACCTTCCCTGCACTATCTTTTTTTAGGGAAAGTCTGTCATATTTCTTAACTAAACATCTGGACAGCTGTAAAGTCAGTACCATAGAAAGGCTTTCTCTGGGGTGAGTACTTGCTCCAACCCCACCAGACATATCAGTTTTAAGCAGGGACCTAGTCCTAGGTTCAACCCCTCTATATAAACCTACTATGTCTCTTGAGTCATTCATTTGCTACAAATACAGACACCTGATGGTAAACACACTGGTGTAACCCCCAACACAGGTTCCAATCCATTTTCCGTCCACCTCCTCCTTTGTAGGTTTTTCCTAAAAAAAAACAAAAAAAAAAACACATGTACCACCTCCTTGATTTTAACATAGTGTAACATTTTGGCAATATTAGCATGTTTAGTCTGTAGTATACCCCAGTCAATACTGTTAATAGATTTAGCTGTATTAATACAAGAAAAAGTCCCTTCAGCCTCTTAGGCTTCTTCTTGCTTGCTGGAGTCCTCAACACCAGCACAATATCACTAGGCACAGTCTTACCTGGGGTCTCATATTCAAGTTCCATACTTGCATCTCGGACCTCCAACAGGTAACATCCTGGGAACACAGGAAACAAAGGAATAACCTGCTCAGTCAGGGAGTCCTCCTCAACTGAGACCACAAAAAATCCTCCTCCGACTCTTTATCCAAACTCTCCAGCAGGAACCTCTCGAGCACCTGGTACCAGTGTTCTGGCTCTCTGCATAGTCAGTCTGCCTCAATCCCACAGTAGTTCCTCATCCCTTTGCATCTCTTCATTGTCTTCAGGCTTGGCCTTCCTCTGAGTTCCCAGGTCCAGTCCAGGCAGCAGCCTCTCTCTGTCTGTCTGCCATGGTTCTGGTCAGAACTCCACGGAGTTTCTGCTCCAGCTTCTCCTCTGGCAACTCCTAGTTCATCAGTCCACCTGGGATATCTGGACAAGATCCACAAGAAAGCATCTCTCTTCAGTCAGTCCAGACACTTCCAGTAAGTTATCCCACTTCTGACACCAAGTCCGTGGAGGGGTTGTGGGATAACAGATGGACCAGACACCAAACTTCAAGTTCAACACACAACCTCTGTGTGATGTTTATTCAAAATACAGTAAATAACCTTCAGCAATGGCATATTCCTTCTTCAGTACATCAGTTTGCAGCAACAGACTATGAATGTCCTTTCTCTGCACTTAGCCAGCACCTGCTGACACTGATCTCTGACCTAAACATTTTTAATAAAAACCATTCATCCTTATGTGGGCCTTTTTCACTTGGGTAGTGGGGGCTCAAAAAGAAAATAAAAACAAGCTATAGACAAAGAACCTCAACGCAGAATGACTGAAAAAAGGGTTACCCCAAAGGGCATTGGCAAAAAATCAAGTTTCAAAGAAATACAACATCATACATACTTCCATAATACAAGGCATCATGGGATATATGCAAATCACCATGACATTTCAGACTTGTTCAGTTTACAGCAATTTACATGCATTTTAAATAGCACAACTAACTTAATTTCTGTAATAGTCACCTAGTACGTTTTACCATTATCAAAAACACCTGGTGCCATGGTATTCTCAACATTTACAGGTTTCATAAATATAAGGTACATACATTAAGGTATTTTATGACATAGTGCTATTACATACTAAATCCATCAATGATAAACACAACCTGTTTTACATATGCTTGGAGGTCACCGCAATAACCTCCCTGTATGTGGACCTGAGAGGGAAAAGGAAAACTAAAGAGGACACTGTAGCATAGTCAAGAAAGGGAAGGGGGTGCCCACAGGTGGCTAACCTTACGGACTAGAAATTGTAAAGGATAGATTAGGCTAAGAAATAGAAGAATTGTTGCAACAGATTTATAAAAAGGTCGGTCCTCAAGAGCAGCAGGAGTTCCCTGTCACAGATGCCCATTACCCCCCTTATTATTTTGCACCAAGCCTGGAACCTTTGGCCATAGCAACAAGAAGTGACAATCAAGTACAAGGATTAATAGCGGAGAGCACAAAAAATAAGATTTCATTATACGTTGATGATACCGTTCTTTATGTCAGAAGTCCTGAACAGACCCCTCATACTAAGCATCTTAGAGAAATTTGGTCAGAAAGCAGGACTACAAATAAAGAAAAAACAGAGGTGCTACGGATCAGTGGTGCCATTACAGAAACCTTTAATCAGACTTTTCTCGTCAAATATGTCCATGTAGGGGTGAGACACCTGAGGATTCACATCCCAACAAATTTTAAAGACTTATGCAAATATAATTATGGCACACTAAAACAAATAATCTACAGGGACTTAAAACAATGGAAGGTGCTACCATTCTTTTTCTTGAGTAAAACAGAAACAATTAAAATGAATGTGCTACCACAGCTTTCATTCTTGTACAGCACATTGCCTCTCCCTATTCCAAAAAGCAGAATAGAAGGAAGCGCATAAAGCAATCACAGTGTTTATTTGGCAAGGCAAATGCCCATGCACTAAATGGGAAATCCTAACCAGAAATAAAGAGGGAGGAGGACAAGGGCTACCAGACCTGCAACACTACTATTATGCTGCACAGCTGGGGCAGGTATTGGACTTACTTAGGGATCAAAAAGATACAGGTTGGGTCCCCCTAGAGAGAGAGAACAGCACGTGTCAATATCCCTACAAAAAGCCTACCCTGGACTCTTGCAAATATGAGGAAAGCAAAACAAATTAAAAATCAATGGACAAGACATACATTAACCCATTGGCTTAAAATCAAAAAGAGACATGGAATAGTTAGCTTTGTGCAGTAGCAGTATCATAGCCAATGAAGTTTATCTGAGACTCCACATTCAAAGTAACGATTTTACCTACTGGCTAGAGCCTTTCCTGGAGATTCATGTCACAGAGGAGGCTGGAGGCGGTGCTGAAAGGGTCACTACATGCTGATACACTGAGAAGTAGTGAGGAGAGCAGGATAACTAGAACACAGTACTCTATTTTACTAAAGGTATGCCACCGGTGCCTTGAGTTTTCGAACCGGAAGTTTTTATTTCTTGGCTGATATTTGGGAGGTCTAGTTATATTACTGGACCAACTTGGGTTACCAAGTTAGTGCTCATTTTTGCCTGTCATGGCTTTTCTTCACAGAGCCTGGAGTCCTGAGGTGGCTGAGGGAGCTTGACCATGCAAGGGGAGTGGGCGAGAAATGCATTAACCAACTGGCTTAAAATCAAAAAGAGACATGGAATACAGTTACCAAAATTGGGTAGGGTGCCAGTCTAACACTATCAGCTTCCTTCCAGCAAGGACAGAGATAAACTTTAAAAGGTGGGAAAGAAGAGGACTGGGGTTTACTCACAGTTTCTAACCAAAGAAGAAGTGAAATTTTTGGCCTGACAAAGACCTATTTCATTATCTACAGGTTAGATATTTTATTGCAAAACTAGATAACAGACAAAAACTGAAGTAGGAACAGAAGGAAATTTTAAACAAGGTAGCCATATTAGCCAAAGACAAAACACAAAGAAAACAAATTTCACAACCATGCAATACGCTGTCACAGGACAGGGGTAAAACTGAGATTTACTACGAAATAAATGGGAGGCAGAAATGGGTAAGGAGATAGAAGAGAAAAAATGGGAGAAAATATGGTATAACATTCATAAAGCAACAGCAGCTAGTCGCTGGCAGAACTTCCTTGGAAAAAAGCAGCAAGGTTTTTCACTACCCCGGACAAAACAAAATACTATTGTTCCACAAACTCTGATGAATGTTGGAGGAACTGCGGAAACAGAGGTACTCCAATATATTTTGGACAACATATATTTTGGGAATGTCCAAATCTGGGATTACTGGAGCTCTTTGAAGCAAATATGGACCAAATCACTAGACATAAGGGAACCAATCACACTTCTACATATCCCAGGCCTACCTCTGCAAAGGGCTGAAGGAGGGGACAAGAGGTACATGTATAACATATGGGTGGCAGCAGCGGAAAAGGCAGTTACACACAAAAGGCTAACTGAGGGACCTCCAGACATGGATGATTGGTTCAACATATGTAAAAATAAAATTGGGAAATGAGAAGGGATTACAGCATTGTTAAGGCTTAAAAAAGACAAACATGACTCCAGATATCTATCACATTACAAATTACCAGAAGAAAGGAAAAACATTCATATCTCAAAGCAATTGCTGTAATGAGTTAAGATAATTGGCCGTGTTAAGTACAGTGGCGTGAAAAAGTATTTGCCCCCTTCCTGATTTTCTCTATTATTGCATATTTGTCACACTGGATGTTTTCAGGTCTTTAGAGAAAATGTAATATTAGATAAAGGGAACCTGAGTGAACAAATAACACTTGTTTTTTTTTTTAACTTCACTTATTTAATGAAAAAAAGTTAACCAACACCAACTGGCACTGTGTGAAAAGTAATTGCCCCTTACACTTAATAACTGGTTATGCCACATTTAGCTGCAATGACTGCAACCAAACACTTCCTATAATTCAATATCAGTCTTTCACATCGCTGTGGAGAATTTTAACCCACTCTTCCTTGCAGAACTGCTTTAATTCAGTAACATTTGGTAGGTTTTCGAGCATGAACTGCTCGTTTCAGAGTCCTGCCACAGCATCTCTATTAGGTTTCAGTCTGGACTTTGACTAGACCACTCCACAACTTTAATTTTACTTCTTTTAGCCATTCTGATGTGGACTTGCTTTTGTGTTTTGGATCATTGTCTTGCTGCATGACCCAACTACGCTTCAGCTTCAGCTGACGGAAGGATGACTGGACATTCTCCTTAAGAATTTTCTGGTACAGAGCAGAATTCATGGTTCCTTTAATTATGGCAAGTCATCCAGGTCCTTAGGCAGCAACATCCCACACCATCACACTACCACCACCATGTTTGACTGTTGGTATGGTGTTCTTACTGTGGAATGCTGTGTTTGCTTTACGCTAGACATTATGGGATCCATGTTGTCCAAAAGTTCCACTTTGACTCATCTGTCCATAGAACATTTTCCAAAAGGCTTGTGGATCATCCAGGTGCTTCTTGGCAAATGAGAGATGAGCATTTATGTTCTTCTTGGTTAGCAGTGGTTTCCGCCTTGCTACTCTCACATGAAGCCCATTTTGCCCAGTCTCTTTCTGATTGTGGAGTCATGAACACTGACCTTAGCTGAGGCAAGAGTAGCCTGCAGTTCTTTGGATGTTGTTTTAGGATCCTTTGAGACTTCTTGGATGATTTTACACTGTGCCCTTGAGTAATTTTGGCAGGCCGCACTCCTGGGAAGGTTCACTACTGTTCAAGTGTTCTCCATTTGGAGATTATGGCTCTCACTGTGGTTCGATGGAGTCCCAGAGCCTTAGAAATATCTTTGTAACCCTTTCCAGACTGCTAGAGGGCAACACATTTTTCTGATCTTTTCAGGAACTTCCTTTGATCATGGCATAATGTGCTTGTTGAATCTTTGTGCTGGCAACGTGACTCTGATGGTAAGGGCCAAAATAAGTGAGGTTTATATTGAGCAGGGCTGGCTGTAATCAAGCCTGGCTGTGTTCAATCAGCTGACTCTAATTATCCCTTTAATTGGGTTGATTTAACTAGGGGGCAATTACTTTTCACACAGTGCCAGTTGGTGTTGGTTAACTTTTTCATTAAATAAATGAAATAAGTAAAAAAAAAAAAAGTGTTATTTGTTCACTCAGGTTCCCTTTATCTAATATTATATTTTGTCTAAAGACCTAAAAACATCCAGTGTGACAAATATGCAATAATAGAGAAAATCAGGAAGGGGGCAAATACTTTTTCACGCCACTGTATATCTTAGCAAGACTCAATCAAATGACTGACTGTCCTTGTATATAGTATTTAAGGATAAAATGGGGAATAAGTAAGGAAGTAAAATGTTATTTGTTAAGTGCCCTTTCCCTGAGGCTCAGCACGCCATACAGAGTGCAGACAGTACAACATACACGATTAATGAAAATTATGAATTAACAGACATACATAAAAAAATTATAATGGCTTATAAAAACACTAAAATCAGCAGACAATGAAAGGGAAATATTAGTAACTAAACCCCAAATGCCTCCCTAAACAGATGTACCTCCAGGCTCCGCTTAAAGGCCTCTAATGAGGAAGCCTCCCTCAAAGATCTTGGGAGTGAGTTCCACAGGGTTGGTCCTGCCACTTCAAATGAATGGTCACCCAAGGATTTAAGCTGGGCCCTGGGAACCCACTAGGAGGCCTGCTTGGAGGAGCAGAGAGAGCGCTGGTTATGGTAAGGAGTCAGGAGGTCACTCAGGTGGCCAGGGCCCAGTCCGTATAGAGTTTTATAGGTCAGATGACTGACCTTGAAGATGATTTTCCACCTCACTGACAACCAATGCAGATCTTGCAGGACCAATGTCAAATGACTAGACCTCGGAAGGCCCATCAGCAGCCTAGCTGCTGTGTTCTGCACCAGCTGTAGGTGATGCAGGACCCCTCCACTAACCAGAAGGTAAACAGTATTACAATAGTCAAGTCTGGAGGTTGCAAAAGCATGTACAAGTGAGGGCAGGTCCTTGGGCAACATTAAGGCTTTAATCCAGGCAGTATTCCTGAAATGGTAAAAGCCACTCCAGACAACCGATGACACATGAGCCTCAAATGTCAGTGTATCATCCAGTGTGACCCCCAGATTTTTCACCTTAGCAGAGGAAGTAAGTACAGAGGAATCCAGCATTATACCAGTTACCTCCCATACCACCTCCACACCATGACAGTGACCAGGCACAATCAGAAGCACCTCCATCTTGTCCAGGCTGAGCCTCAGCCAGTTGGAGGATATCCAGTCCTGGATCTTGGCTAAACACATGTTCAGTACCTCAACTACACCGGAATCCTGTCATAACAGTGACTCAGAATGAGCGACTCATTTTGAGCGACTGTGACAGGAGTGACTGTGAGGGAAGAGCGAGGGTACACAGATTACCAAAGGATGGCGACTTCCTGGAGGGTATAGCGTGGGAGGATGAGTATAGATGGGATATGAGGTGTTGCTGAGCAGGCCAGTTCTGAGCCACTTGTGTGGTACAGTGGCTTGGATTACAACCACTGATGCTCGGAACTTGTGGTATGTTACTGTTTTTAGTGTTTGGGGTGGGTGATGTTTCATGGTGAAGTGTTTTTTTGTTCTTTCCCCCTTAGTTTGTTGCCCCCTGACACTGTTCTCCCCCTCCTGACAGGCGGCCCCACCTGAGGTGCATCCCCCACAAGTTTCTCCATTTCCTGAGATGTGGCCCCCCTGGTAATGGTTATAATAATAATATGGGGGGGTTGCAGAGAGCTCCACAGAGCTCCCTCAGGCAATCCAACAACACACCGTGGTCCACAGTGTCAAAAGCTGAAGAGAGAGATCGAGGAGAATGAATTGCTTTTCCCCCTATCTCTAGCCCTGAGGAGATCATTATGCACCCTGACTAGCACAGTTTTTGTACTATTTCTGGATCTAAATCCTGACTGGAGAGGATCATAAATGTTAACGGTTGTGAGATGTGCTTTGAGCTGCAGAGCCACTATTTTATTGATAACCTTCCACAAAAGGGGGAGGTTGGAGACTGGTCTATAATTTGCTAAGCAGTCTGGGTCAAGAGAGAGTTTCTTCAGAAGGGGCTTCAGCAGTCACCAGTGCCTTTTTCAAGGTTCTTGGGAACAGCCCCTCTGAGAGTGAACACTGGATAATCTCAGCAAATGCTGGGCCCAAGGACCCTACACATCTCACTAGGAGATGGGCCAGGCCTGGGTCCAGTTCACAATAAGTAGGCCACAGCTCCAAGATTACCTGACAAACCTCTTTCACCATCAGTAGCCTAAACTCATTCCAGACAATTGGGGTGATAATAATAATCATCATTCCTTCTCTACTGCAGGGCTATGATTGGTACCTTGATACATTAGGGAGATCTCAGCTCAGACAGAAAAGAACAGAGCAAACGCTTCACACTCGGTGCCTGAAACATCTCTTTCCAGCTGCAGACAGGTAGGATGGAGTAACCGGTCCACAGTCGGAAAGAGCTGAACCGGTTTGTTCTACCCTGAAGCAATCGCCCTTGACAGAAATACTGCCTTCTGATGGGGATTGCTCTTTGATACTCACTGAAGTGAGTTCTGAAAGCCAGTCTGTCTTTCTCAGATCTAGATCTTTACCAACAATGCTCCAACCTTCAAACCCTGGTCTTCATCTTTTTGAGCTCACCATCATACCACAGGGATCTCAAGCAAGAAGACCTGGGTCATATACTGACTGGTATGACAGAGTCGACTGCTGAGGTAGCAGCTCTGTGATAAGCTGCTACCACCTCAACCATACCTGCCTCACAAGCAACCTTCACATCGAAGAGGACCATTACTGCCAGAAGTCCTGATGGAGGCAACCCTTTTTAAGGGTGATAATGGTCCAGCTCCATAGCTGAAAGATTAATAGGGGAGGGGGCCGAACGAGAAGTTACCATGCAATGATCCGACCAAACAACTGGATCAATCTCGAGATTATTTACATCAAGCCACAGTGAGAATACTAGCTCTAAGGCATGCCCGTGTCTGTGAGTCACAGTAGAAACCACTTGTGTAATAACCAGATAATTCATCATCATCTGGAGGAAGTATTGTACAAACTGCAATAGTTTGTCATTGATCCAAGCTTTAAAGATGTCCAGGATCAACCACCTGGGTGATTCCAACACTTTCTCAGTGATGATGTCTACTGCTTCCTGCAGAAAATCCCTCTCATGCCCCAGAGGCTGTTACACCAGGATTATGAAGCCTGCACCTGGACCTCCTTGAACAGCCATGCATTCAAATGTTGAAGTAGAACTCACTGGGTGTATAGAAAAGTCCAGGTCGGATCTAAAGCAGATGACCACACTCCCTCCCTGCAGTCGAAGGTTACAGTGGTGCTGGCAGAAATTGGGCCTGGAGGATGATAGACTTAGATTGATGGACCACTATGTGGTCTATCAATTGGCAATATCCCGTAAGACAGCAGAGTTCCTGCCCAGGGGGATTGCCACTGTGGCGAACTGACCTGCTCAGCTCTTTTGGACTGTGGACAGACTGTGCAGCCTGGTGGAGCTTTCACACAAGAGAGGTATGAGGAGTTTGCTCAGTTCTTCACAGATAAGGTTGCCACCATCAGGTCTGGGATCTGTTCAGCCCCCGCTATTGGGCATGGTGGAGGTCAGCGAAAGATGGCATGCCCTCAGCTGGCCTGGCTTGACTTCAACCTGCCAGAAATCACTGATGTCATGAGGATCATCCAGATGCTGCAGCCAACCAGCTATAGTTTGGACTCAGGCCCAACACATCTCTTAGTGGGGTGTGTTGAGGAAATCAGCCCAGTCTATGCAAAGATAGTATAGATGTCATTGGGAAGGGGGGGTCTTTCTGGACCCCCTAAAGGAGGTGGTTGTTTGACCACTCCCTAAAAAGCCCCCTCTTGACCCGGACTGTCTGGCAAACTACAGACCCATCTCTAACCTGCCCTTCGTGGGCAAAGTTATTGAGAAGGTGGTTGCGCAGCAGCTGGATGATCATTTGTCTAACCACGCCATCTATGATTCTCTCCAGACTGAATTTAGAAACAGGTATAGTACTGAGACAGCCCCAGTCCAGGTACTGAATAATCTCCTAATTGCGAGAATTTGGAGGTCCCATTCCATCTGGTCCTCCTTGATCTCTCTGCGGCATTCAACACTGTGGATCATAGTGTGTTATTGGAGCATCTGCGGTTAATCTGTGGATGTACAGTCCTCATATGGTTTCAATCGTTCCTTGAGGGCAGGACTCAGAGAATGGTGTCTGAGACATTTTCCTCAGCCCCCCTCCCCCTGCCCTGTGAGGTTCTGCAAGGCTCCATTTTATCACCCATGTTGTTCGCAGTGTATATACTGCCGTTAAGAGACATTATTAGGTGATACGGTTTGAGTTATCACTGCTATGCAGATGACACTTAACTACACATGTCCTTTGTTCCTGGGCAGGATGTAGTCCTCTCAATTTTTAATAGCTGCCTTGCTGAGATCCAGGACTGGATGAGTTTGTTGAGGTTGAACTCGGATAAAACTGAGGTGTTGGTTGTGGACCCAGATCATCGGGAGACAGGTTTGTCGGCTGGACAGCCCTCCGGGCTTTGGCTCGGTGGAGTTTGGCTGACCACCTCTGGTCAGGTGAGAAACCTGGGCATTGTTCTTGACAGTGGTTTGACCCTTAAATCTAAGGTGTTGGCATTGTCAGGACCTCTTTCTATCATCTGAGAAATATCGCCCGGGTGAAGCGCCTGGTTCCTCCTGATGATCTTCCAATGTTGGTCCACTCCTTCATCACCTCACGCCTTGACTACTGCAATGCCCACTACCTAGGGTTTCCAGGGGTTGATATCCACCACTTGCTGCTGGTGCAGAACGCGGCAGCCAGGCTACTGACTGGCACTTCTAGGGCCAGTCATATTATGCCTGTGCTCCATGAACTGCACTGGCTGCCAGTACAATGGCGGGTCACCTTCAAGGTTGTATTACTGACCTATAAAGCCCTACATAAACAGGGACCAAGTTATTTGCAAGATCTCCTTCATTCCTACTACCCCTCTGTCCACTCCCCTCCACCGATGAAGGATTGCTAGAGATTCTCTGGGTCCAGTTAAAGACATCTGGGCCCAATCATTTGATTTTGTGACCCCAACCCTGTGGAATTCTCTACCTCATTGGGTGCGAGAGTGCTTGACCATTGAGAATTTTAAGATTGCATTAAAGACACACTTATTCAGTCTATTGTATCCTGCTTTTTGCTATATGTCTATTTAACTACTGCCTTATGGTATATTATTTATTGTTTGATGAAATGGCTTTATTAGCTATATTTATGTAATGGTTTTATGTACAAGTGCCTTGATCCCTGGAAAGGCGCTTTTTACAAATAAAGTATGATTGATTGATCAATCCCTCCTCGGGCAGTGCACCACAGAGAATCTGACTGGGATAGATGCCTTGAATACTGGGCCAGCATCATCTCCCAGCAAGGTCTCTGAGATGCAAGCTAGATCAACCAAGGATATCAAATCTGCTATAATTGCAGACTTGATCCTGATTGATCTAGCATTGCACAACACTGCCCAAAGGGGACTGGCAGAAGCTGCTGGCCCCTCATTTACCTCCCCACTTTGTCCAATGGGAGCCCTGGGTATGGGAACCAAACATGGTTGGCCTCTTCCTAGGTCCCATTTCACCCCAGGGTGCCTCCTGGTCCTCACCACCCCAATATAGCTCTCTCCATTAGCAACTCTCACACCCTACTGCCTACTATCCCACCTTCTCTCAATACCAACCTCCCTGCAGTGCCTTAGTGCAGCCAGTGGCAGTGGGAGGACAGTGAGAGGGTGGAGGTCCAGCAGCTGGGATGTGAAGTAGTCAAACATCAGGGACCCAAGACCTAAGCACATCTTCCAATAACTGTCTGCCCACCTCTTAAATAAAAACTAACACTTATGGAATGCTATATTTTTAAAACCACCCCACCTTAATCTTCTAACCAAACACCCTATACACCCACTCACTCTAAACAACAAATTGCTATACTGACACAATCAATCAACCACTAACCTAACACTAACCCTCTAGTACCCTAGCCCACCTCCCTCCACCCCCTAAAAAGCCACAGAGTTAAAATAAACAAAAGTTGCAGTAATCAGCAAATCCAGGTCTGCATAATGTGCCAACCAGTGGGGAAACCTTTATAACAAAATATAGAGTTCTGGATTTGGTCCAGACTTTGTGTATTAGATCAGCTATAACAGTCCCAATTCAAGAACCGTCAGTGTCCCCCCCCCCAGCAGCACTCTCACCACTGTTGAGGGGTTATCCAACTGGGCAGAAATGACAGGAGAAAACCCCTAGAGAATACTAAGTGCTCTCACCACCTGTATCACTTATGGCAATGGCAGGGAACCTTAAAGTTCAGTCTCGGGTTTTCATCTATCCAAAAGAAAATGAACTGCAGTGGCAACACAGCAAAATGTCATCTCCCTCCAGGAGCACTCAAACTTGCTGCTTGACTCTGTTCTGCAGCTGCAGGAACTCTGGTACCCCATAGGTTTCCTCCATTAATAGATAGCATCGCTGCTCCTTCCTTGTGCTCAAGCTGTTCATGAACAGTGCTACACACTGGTCCCCTTTTGTTAATCAGGTCCTGTTCCAACATGTCCGGGGGGGGGGTTAACTAAGCAACTATTTAAAACTTACAATTTGCTGGTCAGAAAGCCCAATGGATGGCACATACATACACATCAAGACTAAGAAATAAAAAAGCTACCTCCCTTTCTTTCTTTCCTTTACTGAATGGCAATTAGTCCTGACAATTTACAAACTACGAAAGTCTAAAGACATTTTCTTAATCCATTTAAAAACACAATCATATGTTTAGAAATTGATAGAACATTAAAAACCTTATGAATCACAAATTAATCAGTGATCTTGAGCAAATCAGAATTAGATTCTGATAAGTACAGAGTCTCCAAATGGTTAAGATTTAAGATGTTGGATTTGCGGAAGAGAGGATGTTGATTTCAGACTCCTTAGGAATTGTGAAAGATGATGCAGGATTACCAGATCATTTGAACTATATAATATGGAAATAATGTTGTCAGGTCTAGACCTGAGGTTTACAAGAACTCAATCAGGTCAATAATTTTGTTGGTGTTTTAAAAGAGGGCATAACAAAGTTAGATGTTTCAAATCATCCTCAGTTCCATTTCCACAGTTACAATAAGCAGAGAACTGTATACAGGCCATTTTTGATTAAAAAAATGTAATTTGCTAAATACAGTTCCATTCTGAATAAGGTGAGTACTCTATGATCATTAGGATTGGATATCAGTCTTAAATAAGGTTCTAAAACATGTTGAGTTTTTATTGTTTTATACCAAGTAAAGTACTTTAGTTACGAAATTCTGGCAAGATTCTGAGACATTGCAACATCTCATATTCGGGTTTTGAGTATAGTAATTATTTCCTCTTTTGAGTGGAGATGTACTTCATATAGTAAATAACCCAGGTTGAGTGGAAAAAGTAGTTCTTTAATTAACTTGAGGTACATATAAAACCATGATGACTATAATTAATTTGTTTGTCTAGACACATTTTGGGTAAACGTGCCTCAGGGAGGGAGAAGAGGCCTAACTGGAAGCTAAGACTCCTTTCTTTAGTTAGAGAGGATAGAGAACATTGTCCCAGTTCTGAGCTAACTATTTCTGCAGGTACAGAGTTAGATACACCAAGAATATATCTTAGTATTTTAATATGAGTAATTTCTAAAGGTGAAGGTTCAGCAAGTCCCCAAATTCCTGAGGCATACAAGGTGTTTGTTCTGATTTTAGTGCTTAATACAGTAAGGATTCCTTTTATGGAACCCTTGCCTAACTTGGCATTAAAGATCTTGAGAGCATGGAAGGAAACAACCATATGCGTTGATGTTAATTTAATATTGTTCCTCCAGGATAAATTGCTTGAGAATCTGATGCCTAGATAGTCCTAACATGAATCAGTAACCAGAGGTTTGTTGTCTAAAAGTAATCTATATTTGGTTTTAGATTTTGTTCCCAAAATACGTAATTTCGTCTTATCTCTGTTAATGATTAATTCATTTTTATGACACAATGTTGTGAGGATATTTAACTTCCTCTGTAAACCTAGTAAATAAATTGAGATTAAAACAATGTCATCAGCATATGCCAAATAACTTTTTTTTTTATTCCCTACTTTGGGAGAGTGATAATTTGGGTTATATAGTTTAAGTAATATGGTATTAATACAGAGGTTGAACAGAAGGGGCGCTAAATGCACTCCTGTCATACACCTCTACTGGTCATAATTTGTGGTGTGAGAATGTCAGAATGATCAAAATTAACTTGTGTCCAAGTGTTTTTATGGAGCATTATCAGGGTGCCTAATAAAAAAGGGTCAATGCCCAGATCCCATAGTTATTGCCACAATAATCTGCACCTTATACTATCAAATGCTGACTGAAAGTCAATGAAACAGAGATACAGTCTGGACTTCCTGATTGTAACATATTTACAAGACAGGTAGCCACCAGTCAATGAAAGTAAAATATACATCACCAATATTTGGTCAGGGACGGGTACCTTATTGCATTTGAAAGAGCAAATAGCATAATGCATTTTTTATAGAGTGGAAAATAATTGGTCTTGGTGAGAAATTAGTTTGCATCAATTTGTTCTGCTCTGAATGAACAGACTGTCTCAGGTGTTCACATGGTGAAAAAAAAGAGCTCCAGAAAGTGAGAAACACAACAATTAGGGGAAATAGCTGCTTCAGCTGGGGTAGAATAAAGATTGTAACCAAAAGTAACTAAAGTCCAAAATAAAAAATGTATTATGTTCCAACACAGTTCTCCTAAGCCTCTCCCACATCTGTTTCTGATATTCCTGTTTCTGTACTTCAAAAAATGTTTTATATTCTTTCCTATGTTTATTCAGGTTCTTAATGTTTTGCTTTTTAATAAATCTCACTGTCCATTTCATTTGTGCCTTTGCTTTCTAGCAAGCTTTATTAAATCAGGTAGCAGCCTTGCCTTTCACTGCCCAAGTAGTTCTTACCATAGGTTTAAGAAATTCGTTAATAATAGACCATTTATTAACTAGACCTTGGTAATCAATATTAGCACAAAAAGCTATTTCTAGTTGCATGACGTAAATAGGATCAGACATAAGTGTTGCACAGATTTCTTAATAGTGTTGGGCTACCACTTTATTCTCTTAGAATTCAGGATCTCCACAGGGCCTTCAATGGCTAATGATTTAGGGATTTTAGAAATTACTATAGGCAATTTAAAAGCAATATGGATAGGGAAGTGAGATGATTCCAGTCTGTCAATTATATAAAAATCAGTCACATATATAGAAGCATCTTGATTGATCTACGCAAGATCAATGATGGGTGCTTCCTGGGGCCCAGAAACATAAAGTCTCCCTCAGGATCCCAGGAAAGTGACCATTTACCAAAAAGCGATCCAGCCATGACATCAGTTCTTTGAGGAGATTACCATGTTGGTTGCTCTTTAAATCCGTAGATCTTCTCAGTGGATTAGCTCTAGAATCTAAAAGATGCATCCTAGTGTGTGTATCCTCCCTAATTCTTCATAATCAGAATTTGAAGGAATTCTGGCACTAAAATCACCTGAGATTATGAAAAGATGACTGCAATATTGCAGTAAAAGACCCTCTATCAGTTCCTGAAACATGAGCCAATGGAACTCCTTGTATATTTTACTGTTTTGGGGGGGAATATGCACATTAACTAAAATGATGTTAACTAAATCTTATACCAGTTTAAGGATGTGAGAAAAGAAAAAAAAATATGTTCTATAACGGATACAGTAGAATTCAAAGAAGTTTTGGAAAAGACAGCCAGCTAAAGTTAGTCCTGTTTTATTTACTCTGAGTGAAGGAAAAATGTATAGTGTAAACCCTGGTATCAGTGCAGATAAGGGTTTACTCCACCAGGTCTCCTGCATTAATATAATGACAAAAAAGAGGATAACAATTTAAATACATTTGGATATACTGGTTTAGATACAAGACCTTTAATGTTCCATGATAAAATATTTAGAAAATAACAATTTTCAAAGTCAGAAGGTACTGAAGTAGTGTTTCCAGGATATGGTCATTTATAACAAGGGTTTTGCAACACATTAAATATATTGTTCATCGAGTTTTATAAGTTGGTTGAAGTTAGGTAAGCTTTGAAATTCTGCGGAATTTGTTCAGAGGACTAAGGAGTTTGTAAATTGCTGCTCAGAGGAATTCCTCTGATATTATTCATGTCTACAAGAAAAAAAAGTCTAAAGCACCCAAAACAGGGCTTGCTACTAATATCAGGGTTGCGAGGGAGGGCTTTCTCAATGTAAGATCAAACTGAAAGCACTGGGAATCCGCATTGTATATCTTAACCCATTCCAAACTATTATTTCCCAGGATAATTTTAAGCATACGTTCCAAAAATATAACAATGTATTTTTTGACCTTCCTTATAGGTTCTCCAGGTATTAGCCTCCATTAAAAAAGAGAGAGAGTTCTAATTTCCCAAGGGGCCTCTTGTTCAAAATTATGAGTGTTAGTTAAGAGTCTGCTGCTGTTTATTCTGGCTCCTTTATAATCAGTATTTACATTACCTGGAGATTGTTGAACTGATGCTTTTGGGACTATTTTATGGGGATGCATAATAATATTATTTGTTTGAAGTAGTGGAGCCATGGTCCAAATCTGGGTTGTCAATTCATGAGAAGATAAATACAGAAGAATACAATCTGGAAAGTTAAGGTTAGGTGGTCTCATGACACACACATCCTTAGAGCTAGGAGTGATGTGGAATAAATGGCAGATCGAGTGCTGTAATTTTTCGGGAGTTTCCTGTGAAAGTCTCATAGTTCCATAAACTTCAATTTGTAATTCAATATATTCATTCAAGGTTCTGGGGCTTTGGGGATCCAATGACAGATTTATTAATTGCTTCCTAACAATATGATTAGTTTAACTGTTAGGGTTTCTCTGTTTGGATTGCATACTATTTTGCTGATTGTTTGTAGGGAGTACATTTTGATTGACACCCCCTCAAAGGATCTGTGATTAAGGGAACTTGAATGCAATTATCACAGAAGGGGGCTGCTTGTTTGTAATGTTTGATAAAGGTGTTCTGTTCTTAGGTTTGGGTTTTGAGTGTTAATTGTTCAAGGACCTTTTGATAAGCCTTTCTTACTAGTATTCCTATGTTTTTTCTCTTTCTTAGAATTAGTTGCCCCTTGCGGGGTGTGGTTTATGCAAATAGGTTCTTCTCTTTAAAAGGATGGGGGGAGGTTAACCAGAGTTATCCTGTCTTCCTTTTTACATGTTTCATTTTGCTCCTCTGGGGGTAACCCTCCTGACCCCTTTCATGTTTTAAATATTTCCTAAAGATCTATAATTTGGGTTTGATTTGTAATGACATTGAACCTTAAATGCTCTATTTCTTGTTCGATGGCCCATAAATTCTCTAGTATTACAATATTCCCATAGAAGGGATTTTTGATAATATCTAACAACTGATTAGATAAGGAGGAGGAAGAGACAAACTTCTTTACAGAGGTTTAATGCCATCTCAAATATTAAGAACATATGATTCCCGGGGAAGGTCATTTTTACTATGCAGGGGCTGAGATGTCATACTAGCCATTTTTTCTGTAGACTTGTTTAGGTGGGTCCTATCTTTGGAAGAAACATTAGTAGCAGCTGCTTTTTTGAGTCCCATTATTGTTTTACTGAGGTCTTGTATAACTGCAGCATTTTTTACTAGTTCTGTGAATCCATTACTATTGCAGGACTTCAACTCAGATCAGCAAGGTAAATTTCTAAAAAAATGTATAGTGTAGGACCGAACTGATTGGGGTCACAGTTAAGTGGTTAAAACATGGCTTAGACAAGACTCGGCCAAAATTTGATAACTAGGAACCGGTTCAGGCTGGGATGCATGAGGGCGCTGGCATGGTTACATTGTTGCGCCTATGCACGCCATGCCTCCCAAACCAGCACAAAGCAAGGAAAAGGCTTGGCCCTGGATAATCCTTGAACTGCCACCACAAAAACCCTGCCTGACAACTGAATGTGTAGTGGGGGAGTATCTGACTGCCCCCTTCTCCTGCCCAGGGGGATTAACCGAGGCTCAGTGGTGGCAAGGAGCAGTAGATGGACAGGGCATTGGCCAGAGATATGGGAGCAAAAAGCATAAATAAAAAAAATTGATAACTAAGAACCCCTGTTTAAAGCATAAGTAGTAGAAATGAGAAAACTAATCCTCCATCTCAGACTTTTTGGGACAGTTTTGAGGAGTGCATACTAGACTTCACTTGATTACTGATATTAGTCACAACCAGGAGCGCCCTTGAGAATAATAATTACATTTATAAAGCCAGGGTTGAGCAGATCACACTTTGGATTGGAATCTCTGGTACCATGGGTAATAGAGTCAGCAGGCAAACCCTTTAAATGAATGCATGGTTTCACAGCATGCTTATTTGTACCTGCTTATGAAGCAGGGGGTGCAAATTATAGACCTGGACCTCCTTTCAACCTTATTTTACTGCATTTTTATACTACAGTATATTCATAAAATGGTGAAAATAGCTGAAAAGAAATCCTATCCTGAAATTCTTAGAAGAAATGATGCATGCATTTTCTGAATAGGGAATAAGGGGAGCTAAAATATAATTTAATTTAATATACTATAATATCATATCATGTAATAATAATTTAGGGGCATTTTCATCTCTTCCTTTGACATCTCTCTTGGATCGGAACAGGAGGTCTAAAAGAATTTGCTAACTGTTGGTCATCTGTAAGTGCCCAAAGCAAACTCAGAAGCGAAGTGCTGGGCTCACATGCTTACATAACCAAGGCAATAAGTGGAGCAATCAGACCAAAGTAAGGCATTGTCTCTGGAATGTTAACTTCAGAGTGGACATTAATGTCACAGTAGCAGTTCTGTGTGACGCAAGTAGCAGCAGCATGATTGCCAGCTGACTGAAACCCCCCACCTCTGAGGACAGTAGGCAAGAGTAACAGCTTGTTCTCAGCCACAGCATTTCTGAAGCGATGGAAAAAGCACCCTGGTGAAGCTGGCCTGATTTCCCATGCCTTCTTCCTCTTACAAAGAAGCTATTTAAACTTTCTTTCAGGCATTTGCCAGGAGATCGTATCCCAGTTGACACACCTCTGTCTTTCTCCATGTCCTTAAAAATCTTCAGTTCTCCAACCTGGAGTTTTGTGTCAATATTTACACAGTTTTTGTACTCGCTGCTGGGCATGCACTGATAGATATGTAATGTCCAATACCATGCCACCACATCCCATAATAGAAATAATTTGCAAATCCTAACAGCCAATGATAATTCAGATAAAAAAAATCTATTTACCAAGAAACTGTGCTATAGAACTTGTAAAATTAATTAATCTGCAGGCCCTTATTTGCTCATACAAAAGGCTTAAATCAAACAGCAGTTGAAAGAGAAATATGTTAAAAGACTGTAACAGCAACATTGCTCACTGCTTATTCTTTACTGAATGCAGTTATTGCACATATTGGGCCCTATCCACTACAAAGCAGATTGCCTATGCATGTAGGTAACCCTACACATGAATGCCACACAGCGCTCGACTGCAGCATTCACAATTGGTGTGCCGACCACATGTGCACCAGATCACACAGCCATGCAGGTGGACACAGTTGTGAATGAATGCCTACAGTACACACTGCAAGCCCATTGGTTGACAGGGTCTACCAATGTGTTTACAGGAGTACTTTACACTGTCATTAGTCAGGTAGAAGACTTGGTTTGCTGGCCAAGGCACCTAGCTTCACCTGAGCTCTTTCCTTCTAAGACTGCTTGAAAGGCAGAGTAGAGAAACTTACCAGAGCAAGGGAAAAGGATTAAGACTTCTTTTGGCTAAGCAGATTTACTGTGTGGTGGTGTTTTTATTTTTTACTCCCAGGGATTGCTACTGTTTGTTGCTAACATTTCATTGTTTTATTTTTCTCTGTAGCAAAGTGTTTCTTACAGCGTATATCTTCTCTGAAATTATTACAGGTGGTGTTTTACAGGTTTTACAGTTTTGTCTAACATTACGATAAGCTTTCAGGGTTACTGCATTTGTTGTTGACTGATTGTTTCTGCTCTTACCTCCTTGTTCTTTCATCCATGATTCTTCTTTTTCGGCAGGGGGAAGGGCCCAGCCACCCACCCCCATCCCCAACCACCCCACACTACACTCCTTTTATAGGGTGCCACAGTTGTGACATTTCCTGTGGCAAAGCAGGAAGGGGCGGATCAGTGGGGCATCCACAAGGTGAGCTCATTTACAGGAGCATTAGTAATTTAACTTGTTATAACAAGTAAAACAAAAACAAAACACAATCAAACCATTACTTGCATTTTTTTTTTTTCTTCTAATTACTCTGACTAGGTTATAAACCCAGCAACTTATCTGGAATAGATATCATTAACTGCAGGTACTGTGGAACAATTTTCAGAAGGACAGTCTTACAGGATTTAGGACACTGTCCTACATGCTGGGCCATTGGAGATCTTAGGGCTCAGCTCCGGGCAGCATGGGCAGAGATTGCATGCCTCAAATTTCATATTCAAGAGGAAATACATTATAAGAACTACCAGCCATTTCCCCAGCATCCAACGGAAAAACCTCAACTGCAGAGGGTAGTTGGTCCAGAAGGTTGGCAGGTGGTTAGGAGGAGCAAATCAGGTGCCCCATCACTCTCAGCTCCACAACAAATTACCTCCAAAAACCATATAAACACGACAAACAGGTATCTGCCTCTATCTCTGAAATCAAACAAAGAGGCAGAAGACACTGCAGAGCAGGACACTGTGGCACAGGAGCTATCACAACAAAACTCATCCAAATCAGGAACCAAAACAAAAAAAGCAAAAAGGAAATCCAAAAAACTTCTGACCATAGGAGACTCCATGATTCAGGGAGTTGATACCCATCTCCAGCCAGGGGTAATGGTCAGATGTCTCCCAGGTAGATCAGCATGGAGAGACACTGACCGCATTGCTAAAATTGTTCACAAAGCAGGAGAAAACATTGATGTCCTAGTACACATAGGGACTAATGATCTCGCCAGCTGGTCAGTTGTGGAGACCAAGGAACACCTGACCAGGCTGGGTGACAAACTATCATTCATTTCATCTGGCATCTCCTTCTCTGAGATCCTGCCAGTCTGGGAGAGGGGGGTAGATGTACAGAAGGTCAGAGAAGGGGAGATAGGGGAGCTAAACACGTGGCTCAAGGGCTGGTGCCAGGAAAAAGGACACAGATTTGTAAGGAACTGGCAACAGTTCTGGGAGCGAAAGTTCTTTTAATTTGATGGACTGCATCTGACTAAGGAGGAGTCAGTGCATTGGGCAGAAGTTTGACATCTTTGCAGAATATTTAAAATAGCAAATGGGGAGGGTGCAGTACCCCATCGTCGAATGGGAAGAACACCCTCCCCTCAGCTAGTGGTCAAACAGGGATTCAGCATGTTTGCAGTTCATTTACATCACCAGGTAAGAAAAGATTTGTCTCCCATACAATGCACAGGGTAATGCCAAACCTCACCCAACAACTAACACACTGAAATCTGGTCAATGGAAAATCATGTACATAAATGCTCACAGCCTGGAAAATAAGATCCCAGACCTGCAGGCAATAATGTCAGAGGCTAAACTGGACATAGTAGCAATTAGTGAGACGTGGTTTACCAGTAACCACACTTGTGAGACTTCAGTACCTGGCTATGTATTGTTCAGAAGAGACAGAGGTGCAAAAAGGAGGTAGGGGAAGGGGTGGCCCTGTATGTCAATGAAAATATCAAAGCTACAGAAATTCAGAATACACATAAGGAGCCAGAAGAACTGTGGGTCACCCTGGAAACAGGAAATGGGGCAGCCATAAGAACTGGGGTTGTCTACAGGCCCCCAGACCAGGGGGAGGACATAGACACATTACTGTTAGAAGATATACAAAACATGACAGCTAAAGGGGAGGTTCTGATAATGGGAGACTTCAACATGCCAGATACAGATTGGTCAATACCAATACCAGCAGGAACATCTGCCAGAACTAGACACATAGTGGATTCCTTGCAGGGGGAGGGCCTCAAACAACTGTTACAACAACCCACAAGAGACAGGGCTATCCTAGATCTAATACTGACTAACAGGGAAGGGATCACAGATCTCCAAGTAGAAAGTCACCTGGGGGCCAGTGACCATCACATGGTATGGTTCAATTTGGCTACTACATCTAAATCATCCCATTCCAAGGCAAATATATGGGACTTCAGAGGAGCTGACTTTGATAAGATGGCCAACAGAGTTAAGCTAGCCCTGGCAAAAAGAAACACAGGTGAGGGGGTACAGGCAAAGGGGGCAAGCATTAAGGATGCAATACTTGAAGCAACATCCCATTATGTTAGATAGAAAAGGAAGTGCAAAAGAAGAAGGAAACCACTTTGGTTCTCAAATACTGTAGCAGAAAAGGTCAGAGTCAAAAGGCTGGCCTTAAGGAAATATAAGGGAACACAGCGGGATGATGATAGGGAGGCATACCAAACTGCCCTAAGGGAAGCAGGGAAGGCAGTGAGGCAGGCAAAGTCCCAAACTGAGGAAACACTAGCACGAACAGTAAAAGAAGGTGACAAGACTTTCTATAGATACATTAGTGAAGGAGAAAGTCCAGAGGGGTGTGCTAAGCAATGGAGAAAGAGAGCATGTGAGGAGGAGGACCATGTAAAAGCATCTATCCTAAATAGATACTTTTGCTCAGTATTTACTGAAGAGAAGGTAGGGCAGGGCCCAGGCTCAGCACCATGGACATAAGGGGGAGGGAGGTGAGCACTACTCCCTTCACAAAAGAAAAGGTCCTACAAGAGCTTGCTAAGCTCAGGGTGGATAAGGCAATGGGACCTGATGGCATACATCCCAGGGTACTTAAGGAGCTAAAGGTGGAACTAGCAGAGCCATTAGCAGAACTGTTTAGTGAGTCTCTGAGCACAGGAGAGGTTCCAGAAGACTGGAGAAGGGCTCATGTGATCCCGCTCCACAAGAGTGGTAGCAGGGAGGAGGCAGGGAACTACATACCAGTCAGTCTTACCTCAGTAGTGGGCAAGATTATGGAGGCATTCCTTAAGGAAAGGATAGTGCAACACCTGGAATCCATAGGGCACAGGATCCAAGACAGCATGGGTTTACAAAGGGAAGGTCCTGTCAAACTAATCTCATAGATTTCTTTGACTGGGTAAGCAGAGTGGTGGACCAAGGGGGAGCAGTTGATGTCGCCTACCTTGACTTCAGCAAAGCTTTTGACACTGTTCCACATTGAAGATTGATAAATAAGCTGGGTAGGCTCAGGGTGGGTCAGAAGTTGGTCAACTGGGTGGCAAACTGGTTGACGGGCAGTGTAGGTGTTGTGTTATTGTACTTAAATTACCAATTACAAATGAGACGAACGGAGACGAGACTGATGGCGGAAGAATTTAATGATTATAATAATCACAGTGAGAGATTACAAGTGGTACATTCTTCATTCTTCAAAATAACAGTGTATGCTGGCTTGCTTATATAGTCAAAGACAGCATCATCATTTCCTATGGTTGTCTATGATTGGTTCAAAACAAGCACAAACATCAACTTAAAAGGCAATTCTCCTTTTGGTATATGTATGAGCTCATCCTTGGTCAGCACAAATGTATAGATAGTGTACATTCTATTATTATATATGGCTAGTAACAACTGCCACTATCAGTTACCAAGGTAAACATATAGTTTATAGCAAAATGCCTGTTACACTATGTAATAGTGGGACAAATACATATATTGTTGGCCTATGCCAACTTAATAATAGTGCCTATTGCACCTGTGACAAATGAAAGGATCTATTATGGAATCTTGAAGCATAGTTTTTTTAAGAAGAATCTAAATTTTGCGTATTATAATTGTTAAGATTTAAAATGACAAAACCTGCATAGAGTGCACTTATTTTTCAGGGGCACCTGTGAGTATTTCCATAGGATAAAAGAAGCCAAGCGTCCCTGGGATCCCTTATCCTAAGCAGGACAAAAGTCAGCTGAGTTTATAAAAGATCCTGATTGATGGTAATACCGTACGTCCGTATTATTTAGAATGCATTTAAAAAAATGATTACACCATGGTCACACATAAAAACAAAAGCCATTGTTTTTTAATTGTAGATGGTAAACTCTCAAAAACAGCTGTAATAGTCCTTTTTTTTAAAAGTGTACTGCATACATATATAAAAAAAGTAAAAAAGCATGGGGAGGTGATGAATAATTCTCCCCGTCCAGCTGGACTGCCTTGCATAGTATAGGAATCACGTGATATTATTCAGAAACAAAGAAGTTTTGCTTACAGTTAAATGTTGATTGACTGTGTTGGCTGCAAGCCCAGAAGAAAGGAGAAAAGAGAGGAAAAAAAGTTTGTTCCTTTTTACTTAGAATGCTAGTTATGTAATAAAAAGTTAAATTGCATGGTTCGCTCTTGGTGTGCTTTCATAAAAACACACATTTTGTGAAAAATTGTGCTTTAGGTATGGAATACATATCAAGTCTGAACTGGTAGTTGAAACACCAGAAGGTCAAATAAAATGCAAAAGGTCACACAGTGTGCATGCAAGGGTCGCTCAAACCCAGTTATTTTTGTAGTGTCCTTGAACACTACTGATATTAAAATATCTTTAAATAATAATAGAACATGAAATGAAACTGCTGGCCAAGACAGTACCCACACATATACATACACAACAAGAGATACTTAACATAAAATAAGACTGACATCATTTGACACCAATTTGCTGAGGTAATGCCCATACTGTTATTAGAAAACTATACATGTTTTAGATATATGATGCTGAAAATATTACAGCCACGGGCATTTAGAATCAGGGTTGTCCCCTCCTCCATCAAATGTAAAGTGGGTTTTTCTACCGGAATGTTGCTGTATGGTAGCAACATTGTTTTCAATGATGCAGCTTAAGGTATTAATGCACTGCATAGGAAAGGCAGTATGTTTAGACTTCTTGGCTGATGTTACATTGCACAGGAAATGAAAACAACTTTTCATGTAATTAACTTAAACATTTTTTATCCAAGGACACTTGAATACCATATTTAAAAGTATGCCAACATCATTTTTAATAAGAATCTTTTGTCCTTCAGAAACGCTAGTGTTACTGATAACATTAGTAATCATGCCAAACAACTCCGGGTGGTTTGTTTGGTTATGGTAACAATCACAGAAGAACAAGTGGCTAGCCTTTGCTCTAGTCCACCCCACAGCATACTGAGAGTTTTTAGAATCAAACTCTTTAACATTAGAAAAGGCAAGGTCTTTGGGCATTAAGTTAGTATGCCTTGCCAATACCGCTGGCTGACGGCGCAAGTTTGCCATATCTGACTTTTACTCCTACATTTTAACTGCTCAGATACAGGAGTTAGCACGCTGTAAGGTGCTTGTTTTAGATTTTAAGACATTTACATCTTACAAATGTGCTATTTATTAACAGAAGCTGTGTTATAGTTTATATTACGATCAATAAAAGAAATTATCCTATCTAAAAGACAAAGGTCTCCTGTACCTTTACTAACTGTAACTTTAGTTGTTGGTTTTCTCTTGCAGGGATTTTGGCCTTGACTTATTTGCATTTCTAAACTATCCTATTTTGACTGTAGCTGGATTATTACATCTTGCTGCTCATGCAGCTTTCTTTTTTTTTTTAAAGTCTCATGTGTTAATGAATTACCACCTGGCTATATTATCACAGACTTTGTACAGTATTTGCTAGGTTCTCTTTTTTTATTTTGTTAATTAAATACTGCTGTGCCTGTTGATCATGCTTTGCATGCTCCCCCCTTTAGGTGTTTCCCTAAGAACAACCTATTAATGTTTTCATACTTATTTTTCATCTTTGTGCCTGCCTAGCCTTCACTGCCGGGTCCACCCGTGCACTGGTGCCCCAGTCCGTCTGGCTATGTCTTATGGCTCCTCTGTGAGGTCCGGCTTGCAAGTCCCAGCACCTTCACTTACCTACTCTGCCCCATGAGTTCCTACAGAGTTAAGCATTACTTTTATTTAAAGAAATTGGAAAACATACATCACCTGATTAGCAAGTGGCTAAAACTGTCTGTGTGCACCTTTTTCTCTCGCTTTAAGCCAACAGCACTGCATCTCCGAGCGTCATCACCCTGCTATGGGGGGCTCCAGAGCGTACAGCACCAGCAATCTGAGTCACGGCACCAAATGTAGGCGCTGTGTTATTGTACTTAAATTATCAATTACAAATGAGATGAACAGAGACGAGACTAATGGCGGAAGAATTTAATGATTATAATAATAATCACGGTGAGAGATTACAAGTGGTACATTCTTCATTCTTCAAAATAACAGTGTATGCTGGTTTGCTTATATAGTGGAAGACAGCATCATCATTTCCTATGGTTGTCTATGATTGGTTCAAAACAAGCACAAACATCAACATAAAAGGCAATTCTCCTTTTGGTATATGTATGAGCTCATCCTTGGTTAGCACAAATGTATAGATAGTGTACATTCTATTATTATATATGGCTAGTAACAACTGTCACTATCAGTTACCAAGGTCTAGGAGGAAGAAATAGGTTTGGACTTAAGAATGTGCATACAAGCATTTTGGCCTGTCCTGATAATAATAAACACTAGAGATAGTCAGAAGGGTAATTTGAACTCTATCCTGTATTTCTGTCTTACAGACACTTAAGACAACTGTTTGCTATTACTTACATGGTCAGTACAAATATCAAAAGGCACTTTAATATTGCAACTTGTGGCTTAGTTTGTCTTATGGCTTTACAAGTTTTATATGATCCAATTATAAAGGCCAACATTAGTTACACAAACACATTATGTTTTAGACCAAAATGAGGTTTAGGCTGAAATATAGGGACACACTTCTTTATTCCTTGTTACAGGCAGAAAACAGAGAGTGGTGGTAAATGGTATACAGTCAGAAGAGATGCAAGTCACAAGTGGGGTACCTCAGGGATCAGTCCTGGGGCCAGTCCTCTTCAACATCTTCATTAGTGACCTTGCAGATGGACTAGAGGGTAAGGTTTGTCTGTTTGCAGATGACACCAAGATCTGGAACAGAGTAGATGATCCAGATGGGGTGGGCAGAATGAGAAGAGATCTGGATAAACTAGCAAAATGGTCAGAAGAGTGGCAACTGGGATTTAATGCAAAGAAGTGCAAGATCATGCACATAGGGAAGAGAAACCCTGAAGCCACCTATAGGCTGGGAGGGGAGTTGCTAGCAGTCACAAAGGAAGAAAGAGACTTGGGCATCATCATCACTGATGACCTGAAATCATCCAAACAGACCTCTAAAGCAGTAGAGTAAGGCTAGGGGTGTGGGTGTAGTAGAATGTATCACAAGTCGTAGAGGAGGTATTAATCCCTCTTTACAAGACACTGGTTAGGTCCCATCTGGAGTACTGCGTGCAGTATTGGAGGCCACACCTTCACAAGGACATTAACCAAATTGAGGCAGTCAGAGAAGGGCAACCAAAATGGTGCAGGGACTGCATCAGAAGACATATGAGGACAGATTAACAGAGCTCAATATGTATACCCTTGAGCAAAGGAGGGAGAGAGGTGATAAGATTGAGGCATTCAAACACCTTAAGGGCATTAACAAGGTGAAAGAGTCTAACATGTTTAAATATAAGAAAAATAGCAGGGCAAGAGGACACAGCATGAGAGTAGAGGGGGGCCGATTAAGGGGGAATGTGAGGAAATTCTTTTTCACAGAAAGGGTAGTGGATGCATGGAATGGCCTACCTCAAGAAGAGGTGGCTATGAATACAGTGCAGGGCTTCAAACAGGCATGGGATAGGCATAAGGAAGCAATACAAATGAGTATGAATAGATAGGCCACTGACAGAGCAAAGGCCGATGGCACATTTATAAGGTAGAAAAAGAAATGGGCAGACTGGATGGGCCTTGCGGTCCTTATCTTCCGTCAACTTCTATGTTTCTATGTTCATTCACTGACAGCTCAGTCAGCAGGCAGCTGTGGCAGTTTGAGGGTGGGTTGTGCTGCCTGCTGACTTTCTGCACAGGCTGGGATGGGGGAGCAGGGTGGGGGTGCCTGAGTGGGTGAGGGTCCACTGGACCACCAGGGATACTTTGGAATTATGTATGACATTGCGATCAGGTCAGGGCAGGGTGGGGGGGGTTCCACTAGACCACCAGGAATGTTTTGAAAGACACTTTTTTCTGTGGGGATATGGGCAGGCAGCGGGATCCACTAGAATTCCAGGGGTTATCTTCTTTTGGTTCTGCTCAAAACCATTGCGGGGTGCCCTGTGCATTCTGCTGGGTCCATCCCTGTACAGTTCATGCAAATGGGGCCATAATGACATTCAAATGGACCCATTGTGCCTAGCATGCCTAATTGCCCCATTTGCATGTCTGGGGCTATGAACACCAGCCATGGGTGCTTTTTCTAGCCTGATCAGGGGAATGTGCCAGCGCATCTCAGGTTGTGCGCACCTATGGTATTCACAGAGGGGATACGTCAGGAGTATCTAGCAGGGCATCTTCTGTAAATACCATAGTTTGGGCTCTGCACATCTCATTTGCGATGGGGCAACTGAGATGTGCCAAGTGCATTTCTTTGTGAATCTCCCCCTATTTCTTATAATATAAAAGAACGTAACGCAGTGGTCATGAGAACTCATATTCTGGCAGACCTTAGAAAAGGAATGTCATATATTGCAGTTGCTTCTGATATTGGGTAACTTCTTACCTCCAACGTACCTAATTCTTTGTCCCTCAGCACTTCCCCAGTATAAGTCATTCTCCTAGATTTTATTTTCCTATGGTGCAAATGGGGCCATTTGTATGTCATTATGGCCCTATTTGCATGCCTTGCAAAGGGCAGCCCAGCGACTTGCACCTGGCACCCTGCACAACATGACGTGTGCAGTGGGGATTATGGGGCACCCCCCCATAGCCATGATCGTATGGTATATATGTAAAGATAAATCCCAGGTAGTCTAGTGGCCCCCCTCCTGAGTCCCTGATTCCCTGATATATATATAATACATGACCATCCCTGGTGGTCTAGTGGTCCCCAACCCACCTAAGTCCCTGATTCCCCAATAAATATCAATATGACCATCCCTGGTAGTCTAGTGGAACCCCCCCACCCATTGCCATGATCATTTTAAACCTCCATAATTAACTGCCCTGGTGAGCCAGTGGCACCCCAACCCCTTCCACCACAGACACCTTGCCCACCCCGCTCCCCGTCCTTCGGCAGGCAGCAGCATCACCAGCATACCACCCAGCCACCAACCAATGTGGGTACAGTATGGGCTGCCAGCCCATTGGTCCCTGATGTGGACAATGGGCTTGCAGGACATAACTGTACTAGACAATCCATAATATGTGAATGAAGTCATTCCATATTTAGAACTATCTAGCACAATATGCCCTGCCATTGGTCCACATAGAGGACCAATGGGCGCATCCTGTCATTGGTATAATGAAATATACTGATGGATGCTACTGTCTGATGGGGGTAATGAGGTAGACGAGGGGCGCCACAATGGTGGAGAAGGTGAAGTTACCACCACTGGATCACGCAGGCAGTGCCAGCCGGAGTTACCATGATCTCAGCAATGTAATGGGGGGTTCCACTAATTCACCAGGGGATGGTCACTGTGTTTATCGAGCGGTGGGGACTCGGGTGGAGTGGGGGCAACTAGACCACCAGGGATGGTCATTTATTATATATATCGGGGAATCAGGTACTCAGGAGGAGGACCACTTGACTACCAGGGATTTATCTTTACACATATACCACGTGATTGTGGCTATAGGTGGGAGGGTTTCACTTGACCACCAGGGTTCAGTGTGTGCTTGTGGATGGTGTTTTGGGTGGGCGGGTGGCCACCCATGGTTGGGCTGCTGTGTTGCACCCTGCAATACTGCAGCCTGCCTGTGAGTGGCCGGGAGTTGTTCCTACTCTGCACGGGCTCAACTTTGAGCCCTCCTATGTGGCACAGTGCAGGGTTGCACCAGCGTATGCGCCACACATCCTGGGCTGAATATTGGGATGTGCTGCATATGCATGGGCACGTCCCCTGCATCTGTGTTGCTTATATCTCACATTGCACTCACAGAGCAGGGATTTGCACTGTGGCCTCCTTTTCACTATCCCGCTAGCGCACGGGGTTGCATTGGCCCAACTGTGTTGCACCAGGCACAACCCCTTTGAATGTCCAGGCCATAATCTATTGTTCATTAGGTTTTCTAAGTTGGTTGAAGGTAGGTAAGTCCTGAAATTCTGCGTGATAGGTTCAGAGGACTGAGGAGTTTGTAAATTGCTGCTCAACGGAATTCCTCTGAGATTATTCATGTCTACTAGAAAAAAGCCTAAAGCATCCAAAACAGGGCTTGCTACTAATATCAAGGTTGTGAGGGAAGGCTTTTTGAACGTTAGATCAAACTGAGAGCTCTGGAGAATCCGCATTGTATATCTTAACCAATTTTAAACTATTATTTCCCAGGACAATTTTAAGCATATGTTCCAAAAATATAGCAATTTCTTTTCTGACCTTCCTCATAGGTTTTCCAGGTATTAGCGTCCATTCAAAACGAGAGAGAGAGAGAGTTCTAGTTTCCGAAGGGTCCTCTCGTTCAAAATTATGATTGTTAGTTGAGATTCTGCTGCTGTTTATTCTGGCTGCTTTATAATCAGTATTTACATTAACTGGAAATTGTTGACCTGATGCTTTTGGGACTTTCTTATGGGGATGCATAATAATATTATTTGTTTGAAGTAGTGGAGCCATGGTCCAAATCTGGGTTGTCAATTCATGAGAAGATAAATACAGAAGAACGCAATCTGGAAAGTTAAGGTTAGGTGGTCTCATGACACACACGTCCTTAGGGCAAGGAGTGATGTGGAATAAATGGCAGATCCAGTATTGTAATTTTTGGGGGGTTTCCTGCGAAAGTCTCATAATTCCATAAACTTCAATTTGTAATTCAGTATATTCATCCAAGGTTCTGGGGATCCAAAGACAGATTCATTATTTGCTCCCTAACAACACGATTAGTTAAACTGTTAGGGTTTCTCTGTTCAGATTGCAGACTACTCTGCTGATTGTTTGTAGGGGGTACATTTTGATTGCCCCCCCCCACAAAGGACCTGTGATTAAGGGAACTTGAATGTAATTTTCAGAGAAGGGGGCCTGCTTGTTCAAAATGTTTGATGTTTGTTTGTTCATTTATTCAAGGTTTAAACCATTGAGCATAAAACTCATTCACAATGGTGATCTTACATAAATACACACATACATACTCAATGAAACAATTACATCAATTAAATACAATTCACTCTATTGCAAAAACAATTGCAAGACATTAAAGAAGTTTGATAAAGGCGTACTGTTCTTAGGTTTGGGTTCTGAGTGTTAGATGTCCCAGGACCTGTTGATATGCCTTTCTTGCTAGCATTCCTATGTTTTTTCTTTTTCTTCGAATTGATTGCCCTTTGTGGGGTGTGATTTATGCAAATAAGTTCTTATCTTTAAAAGGAAGGGGGAGGTTAACCAGAATTATCCTGTTTTCCTTTTTACGTTTCACGTTCCTTCTCTGAGGGTAACCCTCCAGACCACTTTTGTGTTTTAAATATTTCCTAAAGATCTATAGGTTTGATTTGTAATAATATCAGACCTTAAATTCTCCATTTCTTGTTTGATGACACATAAATTCTCTAGTATTACAATATTCCCATAGTAGGGATTTTTGATAATATCTAACATTTGATCAGATAAGGAGGATGAAGAGACAAACTTCTTTACAGAGACAGGAATGCCATCTCGAGTATTAAAAACATACTGTTCCCGAGGGAGGTTGTTGATACTATGCAGGGACTGAGATGTCACTCTAGTCATTTTTTCTGTAGACTTGTTGAGATGGGTCCTATCTTTGGAAGAAAAATTAGTAGCAGCTAGTTTTTTTTTGAGTCCTTCTATTGTTTTACTGAGGTCTTGTGTAACTACAGCAATGTTACTAGTTTTGTGAATACATTTCTGCTGCAGGACTTCAAGTCAGATCAGCGAGGTAAATTTCTAAAAATATAGTGTAGGACTGAACTGATTGGGGTCACAGTTAAGTGGTTAAAAAATGGTTTATTCAACTCTCGTCCAAAATTTGATAACTAAGAACCGGTTGAGGCTGGGAGGCATGAGGACGCTGGTGTGGTTACATCATTGTGCCTGTGAATGCCATGCCTCATGAACCAGCACAAAGCAAGGAAAAAGCTCATCCCTGGCCAATCCTCGAGCTGCCACTGCAAAACCCCGCCCAGCAACTGGTTGTGTAGGGGGCTGTAGCCGGCCGCCCCTTCTCCTGCCGGGGGAATTAACAGAGGCCCCATGGGGGCAAGGAGCAGTAGATGGACGGGGCTTCAGCCAGAGGTATGGGACCGAAAGCGTTAATAAAAAAAATTGTTAATTAAGAACCCCTGTTTAAAGCGTAAGCAGTAGAAATGAGAAAACTATTCCTCCATCTCAGGCTTTTTTCGACAGTTTTGAGGGGTGCATACTGGACTTCACTTGATTACTGATATTAGTCACAATCAGGAGCACCCTTGAGAATAATTAAATTTATAAAGTCAGGGTTGAGCAGATCACACTTTGGATTTGAATCTCTGGTATCCTGGGTAACAGAGTCAGCAGGCAAACACTTTAAATGGATGCATGTTCACACAACATACTTATTCGTACCTGCTTATGCAGGTGGTGCAAATGATGGACCTGGAGATCCTTTAACCTTATATCACAGTGTTTTTATACTATATTCATAAAATGGTGAAAACAGCTGAAAAGAAATCCCATCCTGAAATTCATAGAAGAAATTATGCATGCATTTTCTGAATAGGGAATTAGGGGAGCTGAAATATAACTTAATTTAATAGGCTATAATATTATATCATATCATATCCTATAATAATAAGTTAGGGGCATTCTAGTCTCTTCCTTTGACATCTCTCTTGGATGGGAACAGGAGGTCTAAAATAATTTGCTAACTGCTGGTCATTTGTAAGTGCCCAGGGCAAACTCAGAAGCAAAGTGCTGGGCTCACATGCCTACACAACCAAGGCAATAAGTGGAGCAATCAGACCAAAGTAAGGCATCATCTCTGGAATGCTAACTTCAGTGTGGACATTAATGTCACAGTAGCAGCTCTGTGTGACACAAGTAGCAGCGACATGATTGCCAGCTGACTGAAACCCCCACCTTTGAGGACAGTAGGCAAGAGTGACAGCTTGTTCTCAGCCACAGCATTTCTGAGGCAATGGAAAAGCACCCTGATGAAGCTGGCCTGATTTCCTACACATTCTTCCTCTTACAAAGAACTTACTTAAACTTTCTTTCAGGCATTTGCCAAGAGATCGTGTCCCAAGTGACACACCTCTGTTTTTCTCCATGTCCTTAAAAATCTTCAGTTTTACAACTTGGAGTTTTATGTCAATATTTACGCAGTTTTTGTACTCATTGCTGGGCATGCATTGTAAGATATATAATATCCAATGCCATGCCATCACATCCCATAATAGAAATAATTTGCTAATCCTAACAGCCAATAATAATTTAGGTAAAAAAATATATATATTTACCAAGAAGCTGTGCTATAGAACTTGCAAAATTCATTAATCTGGCAGGCCAGCATTTGCTCGTACAAAAGGCTTATATCAAACAGCAGTTAAAACAGAAATATGTTAATAGACTGTAACAGCAGCATTGCTCATTGATTATTCTTTATTGAATGCAGTTAATGCACGTATTGAGCCCTATCTACTACAAAGCAGATTGCCTATGCGTATAGGTAACCCTACATGTGAATGCCACATAGTGGTGGACTGTGGCATTCACAATTGGTGTGCCAATCATATGCGCACCAGATCACACAGCCATGCAGGTGGCACATAGTTGTGAATGAACACTTACAGTACACACTGCAAGCCCATTGGTCAAGGGTCTACCAATGGGCTTACAGGAGTATTGTACACTGTCATTCACTAACAGCTCATTCAGCAGGCAGCCGTGGCAGTTTGTGGGTGAGTTGTGCTGCCCGCAGACTTTCTGCGCATGCATGGATGGGGGAGCGGAGTGGGTGGGGGTGCCTGAGTGGGTGAGGGGTCCACTGGACCACCATGGATACTTTGGAATTATGTATGACATTGCAATCGGGGTTGGGGCAAGGTGAGGGGTTCCCCTAGACCACCAGAGATATTTTGAAAGACACTTTTCTCTATATGGTTACGGGCAGGGAGGGAGGTTCCACTAGACTACCAGGGAGATTTTGAAAGGATCTTTTTTCTATAGAATTACAGGCAGGGAGGGTGGGTCCACTAGACTATCAGGGTTAGTTTTTTTTGCTTCTGCTCACAGCCCTTACAGGGTGCCCTGCACATTCCTCTGGGCACATCCCTGAAAGGTTCATGCAAATGGGGCCATATTGACATTCAAATAGCCCCATTGTGCCTTGCATGCCTAATGGTCCCATTTGCATGCCTGGTGCTATGACTACCAGCCTTGGGTGCAGCGCATCTGGAGATGTGCTACCCCATAAGTTTCCCAGCCCAACCAGGGGGATGCGCTGGTGCATCTTGGGTTGGGACACCTGTGGTATTCACAGAGGGGATTCACTGAGAGCATCTACTGGTGCATCTTCTGTGAATACCACAATTTGGGCTTGGTGCATCTCATTTGCGCTGGCACAACTGAGATGCACTAAGCGAATTTCTTTGTGAATCTCCCCCTTTTTCTTATAATGTAAAAGAGCTTAACGCAGTGGTCATGAGAACTCATATTCTGACAAACTTTAGAAAAAGAGAATGTCATGTGTTGCAATTGCTTCTGATATTGGGTAACTTCTTACCCGCAACTTACCTAATTCTCTGTCCCTCAGCACTTACTGACTTCCCCAGTACCAGTCATTCTACCAGTTTTTATTATGTTAAGTTGATAACTATTTAACTGTTTTTTTGTTCAGTTCCACAGTTTATTGCATGATAACTTATTTTTGTCAATTTATTGTTAGGTGTAACAGTCCCATTTATTTTTCTTATACTGATCCCATTCAGTGTATTTAATATTGTGTATTGTTGTATCTAGTATCTTCCCCCCTTCCCCTTCCACCAGAATGCATCTGGAAATGAGCTGTTACCAGTTCAGTATGGCTTTCCTGGTAAAAGCTTTGAAAGAATTAACTAACTAGGGAAAGATAAATAAATAAATAAATTGTTGCAAGACACCCACTTAACAGAAAGAGAACACAATAAACTCAGAAGAGGCTGGGTGAGGCAAGTGGTGGCAGTATAACATCTAGAAGGCAGAAAGGCAGGAGTAGGCATTTTGGTAAACAGATCAGTACCTTTAGAGATCACACACACAGAGATGGAGATGAAAGGCAGTTTGGTGACATCAGAGGCAATACTCAGGGAGAGAAACTGAACCTGGTTAATATTTATGTGCTCAACACAGATGCAGGGGAATTTTTCAAACAGGTGCTGGGGAAGGTGGCACAACTGCAGGGCAGCAATACAACTAATATGGGGAGAAATGAATTGTGTTATGGAGCAGCAATACAATAATAGGGGGAGATATGAATTGTATTATGGAGCAGCGATACAATAATAGGAGGGATATGAATTGTGTTATGAAGCAGCAATACAACAATAGGGGGAGATATGAATTGTATTACGGACCCTCACATAGACAGAGCCTCACAAAATGCTGATACAGACAAGCAGACTACAAACATTTTAACAGCAACCCTTAGTGAAATGGGGTTCATAGACGTGTGGAGAGCACAGCATAAAAAGGAAAACGATTATACTTTTTTCCCATGCAAATAGGGAATATCCAAGGATAGATTTATTCTGGGCACCCAAGAGTATGATATATAAAATTTCTAAAACAAGAATTTATCCTTTCACTAAGTCAGACCGTGCCCTGATACTTTTGAAATACCAGCTGGGGGAATAAAGGAAGAAAACAGTATGGAGACTAAACTCCTCATTTCGTAAAGACAGCAACTTTTGTCAAACAATTGCAGAGGAAATAGAGGAAAGTAATAGACTAAATAAAGACTGTGGTGTCTCAATACAAATGGTTTGAGACACTGTAAAAGCAGTGGTTAGGAGAAAATAATTAGCAACTGCAAGGAAGAAACAAAGTAGGGAGAAACAAGAGGCATTAGAAAAAGACATTGAGAAACTAGAAAAGACACATAAGTGAACAAGAGGAAGAGATACATGGGGATGTTAAACAAAAAAAGAAAAGAACTAGCAGAAATGCTGAATAAAAAGGTGGAAGCCAAATTAAGGTTTCTTCACCAAGGTTACTATGAGGTGTGTGTGTGGGGGGGGGGGCTTTGTGCCTCCTAGTTTATAGGCTGAGGAAAGCAGAGGCAGACAGGTTAATAATGAAATTGAGGTACCATAAACAACCAAACAGGACTACAGCTACACCACAATGCATAGCTGATACTTTGAGGGATTTCTATGAAGATTTATATAAAGGAGAGCTAGATGTGGCTCAAGTTACAGAATGTACAAGGGTATTTTTCAATGCCCTCAGACTACCAACTCTTACGGAACAACAGAAAAAGGCTCCAGATGCTCCAGTTGCAGTGGAAGAGATCCAGATAGTCATTAAAGAGGGGAAAAAGTAACAGATAACCAGGTCAAGATGGCTACAATGCTGATTTTTACAACAAATTTAAAGAATATCTTAGCTCAATTCTAATAGCTGTTTTTAGTGCCTGCCAGGGACATAATCAAGCACATCTCCCCCCCCCCCACTTTGGGTGATGCAGTAATATCAGTCATCCCCATACCAGGAAAACCAAGAGATCAGTGTGCCTCATATCACCCTATATCACTCGTTCATCAAGATCTTAAGCTATTTACTAAAATACTGGCAAATAGTCTCCAAAGAGTAATGGAAACCCTGATACACTGTGACCAAACAGGTTTTATTCCAAACAGACAGCTTAGGAACAATATCAGGAGATTGTGTAATATAATCACAGCAAACTCTAAACTCCACACAACACAAATTGCCCTTTTTTTTAGACATAGAGAAGGCATTTGATCATCTTAATTGGACTTGTCTGAAACTACCACTCCCAGGATGGGGTTTGGAGGAAATTTTAGGGACTGGATAGGACAACTGTATTAATCCCCAAAAAGCCAGAGTGAGGGCAAACGGAACCATGTCATCAACCTTAGCTATAGAGAGGGGAACACATCAAGGATACCCATTACCCCCATTATTATTTGCAGCAAGCCTGGAACCTTTGGCCATAGCAATAAGAAATGACAATCAAGTACAAGGAATAACAGTAGAGGGCATAGATAGCAAGATTTCATTATACGCTGATGATACCCTTCTTTCTGTCAGAAATCCTGAACAGACAATGCCCCTCATACTAAACATCTTACAGAAATTTGGTCAGATAGCAGGACTACAAATAAATAAATAAATATAGAAAAAACAGAGGTGCTACGGATCAGAGGTGCCATTACAGAAAATTTGAATCAGACTTTTCCCATCAAATATGCCCACAAGAAGGTGAGATACCTGGGAATTCACATCTCAACAAAGTTTAAAGATTTATACAAAAATAATTATGGCTAGAGATGTAGGGAAGTTTTAATTCACTGGCAAAGTGAACCCAAAGTGGTCCACTTCAAATTCGCATAACACTATGCAAAATGTCCATTAAAAACTTGAAATTCACCTTACTTCATGTTGTCCACTTCGAGTTCACTTCGAGTTCCATTTTGATAAGGCGAAGTCATTAAGAAACAGGCCGCTGATCACGTGCCTGACTGTCTCTGCAGGTCTGCAGATCACATGATTCAGGGAGGCAGTTAGATAGGCAGGAAGTCAACGTTTTACTTTCACTTTATCTTGCAGAAAGAGCTGGTGCAACACATCTGTACTGTGCTGTTTAGCTACTTGCTCAATGTTGTATGTTTGTGATTTTTCAGTGTTTAAACCTATTTTTTATTCAGTTATTGGGCATGTCTTACAGGCTCTGTCCCCATATGATATAACTCACGGACAGCAAGGATGGAAAAGTATGTCCGGGATGGGACTGTCCATTTAGGACATATGTGTGCTGCAAAGCACCAGAAGCCTGCATTCTCCAAAACAGAAAAATGGCAAAAGGTCAATTGTCAGCATTTCTGCTATGGCAGCACTGAGTTCACGTGCAACTGCAAGATTTGGTGGGTATTTACAGTTATGTGCAAGAAGGCTGTGCAACGTGGGCTGCATTGTTCGTTGCTTTGCATGTGGCATGCCAAATGGCTCTACTCTACTCTGTTAACTGACATGGATAGCATACCTTGGACATATGATGGTAGGTGCGCAGGTAACAAGCCAATAAATGCAGTTATTTTCCATGTTTTAAGCACTGGGGTTGATGTAGTAGAATTACTACATGGAGCACCACTGCAACTCTGACCACTGCTTGAACATTCCAAATCATCATCGTCCCCATGCCTGTAGTAATCCTCCGGTGTCATTTCACCACTTTTATTGACATGGCTACTTACACTGAAGGAAGGGGATACCATGCTCACTAACGTGGCTGAGGGTGAACGCCCAACTAAGGCGTTAGCTCCCCCTCTGGTGTCGAGTCCACAGTGCCATGTGCCTACTCTTCAGATGAGTATGCTGGCCCCCAGTGCCCAAATGGCTACCCTTTTTACCACACTTCACATGCACATGGCAAAGCTGGCAGATTGCCACTGTTTCATTGCTGCCATCTTGTACAAAAAAATCCCAAACTAGGGATTTGGATGCCCTGCTCTTCACATGTCACTGCTGGTGCTACATATGGAACTGCACTTTTGTTGGCAATGAAATGGGGGTTACTGCAAGATTTCTGGTGTTGTGCACACTTGGACTTTGACTGAACATCAGAATCTATGACTATTACATCAGGCTCAGTAATAGACACAGCTACATCTGAACTTTGAGGAGGGCAGGATTGACTAACAAACTGTTTACAAACAGTCACCTTCACTTTCTTTTTGTCCAGTTCCCAAATGGAGTCACTAGCATAATCATCATCCACAAATTCACTTTGGATGCTGTCCTCCTGTGAAGATATTCCAGCCACAGACTCAGTATTATCATCCACACTTTTTTCATCAACATCTGAATGTTTGGATGGCGTAACATCAAGATCAATGGAAACATGAGACCGTGAGTCATCATCATGATCAGAATCATGTTTAACTACTGTGGGGGGTGGGATATCAACTGCACTCAAGTCTGCAGATTCAACCACATTTTCCCCACCTGATAAGTTTAACAGGGTTGTACTTGTAGCAATACACATGCTGTTATCGACCATTCCCTCACAAACTTTACTACCAGCAGGGACATCTCTAACCAGCATTGAAGCGACTGATTTCGCTGTGAAAAACAGTCATAGAAATCCACTTTACTTGCACCAACTACTAACTTTCCCTTCTGCTGCATACTACCACATCCACAGCCACACCACAACCACTCCTAACACTGCTAGACTTGCTAGCCCCTGATAAACCTGCCTCATCATCATAACAACTTCCCTAATAGTCTTCTTGGCAGCAGGGCCACAGCCAGAAACAGCTTTGCCTGACCATCTCTTCACAGGCATTTTTAAAGATTACACAGAAAATTAACAGCAACTTTATATTTCTGTACTTTTGGGAGGATGGGAAGCAAAACCTTAACTCCAGCTGCATAGCCACAACACAAGACCTGTCCTGGAATCCTTAACCAGACTTCAAAAATACGACAGTCAAAAAACAATACAATGTTTTGATGGGGGGGGGGGCAGCAGTAGCTACCTACACAGAAGCACAGAAACATATTGCAGATAGGCTGAGGAACTCAGAGTACTGCAACTGCGGTGCCGCAATAAAATGCGTATCAACTGACAGCATGCACACAGATTAAAAGTCAGGCACAGAAACTTTAACGGTTCAGTAAATTACAACACAGACAGTCTTTCAAAATGACTAAAAAATGCTCAGCAAACAGAAAAAACTTAGAAACTATTAAGTGAAGTTGTCCTGTGTGTACCTCAACACAAAAATAATAAAACACTAGCCAACAACACTTGGAAAAACTGCCTTTCTTGCTAATCTCCCTTCTACACTGCAGATCTGCCCCTCTGCCCCTCCCCCAAAGAACATTTCTACAGTGTCTCTCAGTACAGACACTGAAGCAACTAAATTAACATTCAATTCTCACAAAAACTCAATAAATGCTCAATGATATAACCACATAAGGGTTTACTACAATCGATCTACTAAATTTTGACACAAACTTTTGTGGCAAAAAGGTATTTTTAAAGGTTTTTAAGGATTTGAATCTCAGAGCTCTGAGAGCAAACTGTTTCCAGCATTCCATTACACACACTATGATGAACTGAGGCTGTGCAAGACAATATAGACCCCATGTGACCTTACATTCCATGATTCACTGCAAAATTCAGCTTAAAGAGCACAAAAACAAGGTGAAGTAATGCGAGGACCATATACAACAAAGGGAAATTTGCGTTACTTTGAGATGTGTAATAATTCACTGCTTTGTGGAGTATTACACAAAATTCAGGTTCTACACGAAACACTATGCATAGAGAATTTAGGCGCTTCACCCACCTCTAATTATGGCAAAACTAAAACAAGAAACCTACAGGGACTTAAAATGAAGGAAAGAGCTACCATTCTCCTTTATGAGTAAAACAGAAACAATTAAAATGAATGTGCTACCACAGCTTTTATTCTTGTACAGCACATTGCCTCTCCCTGTTCCAAAAAGTGGAATAGAAGGAAATGCAAAATGTATTTATTTATGTACTTATGTATTTATTGATAACTAGGATTACAAATACCTTTGAACCAGAGCTTCTTTTACAAAGGTTCCTCATTAGAATCACAGACAGATTTCAACAACAAAAATGAATGGATAACACAGGGGTACTACAGAGGGCAAGAAAGCAACAAGTTTCACACAGAGTAACATTAGATCAAATAGTTGAGGTCATACACTTGACAGCGCAATAGCTTTGCAGCCCAAGTGGGCTTTGTCAATAAGAAAAAAACAATGAGAAAAAACTGCAAAAAATTACAGCCATTTTTACAAGCGCTGGGAATTGAAACAGAAATAACAATTCGGTCAGAAGGTGTAGGCCATAACAGTTGTTATCGTTACAGGGTTCATTGCCCATAGTAAAATGGTCATTGTCAATATTCCGTCTTTCGGATGAGATGTTAAACCGAGGTCCCATCTGCCTGGATTGGTGGTAGTTCAGGTGGATGTTAAAGATCCCATGGCACTTCTGGAAAAGAGTAGGGGAATTTCCCCGGTGTCCTGGCCAAATTTCCCTCATTCACTAAAAATACCACCAGCAGCTTAATCTGGTTCAAGGTCAGTTGGCATTCATCTGTATCCCCCTCCCCCGGGTTGTGCCTGAAAATAGGCAGGATTTGTCTAGTGCACTTACCCGGTCAACAAAAGCTAAATAAATAAATAAATAAATAAAATATCCCATTAAAGAGATCACAATGCGAGGGGAGTGCTGGTGCTGACTACAGAGGAAGAGGAACACTGGGCAACATGAGCTGAATAAGTGGACGAATTGAACCCAGAGAAAAAAATTTAATCTTTTCTCTTTCTGCCCTCAGCACCGCACACTGTACTGTAATCAGTGTCTCAGCATACTAAGGAAAGTTTTTTTTATTGAAATCATTTGTTCTGGGTTTTTAGGTGCCTTTGAGGTGCTTTTAAGTTGAAAATATTGAAGAGAATGCTGCAGCAATTGTGTGGGTCTTGTCGTCTGATTCTAATAAGGGTTCAGTAAAAACTTTTTTAGTACAACATCACAACAGTATAATATTTGATTAACAACAGTAGCTGACAGTTGATGGTAAACTGTAACTTTACACTTTAAAGTTATAAGGTTGCAAACTGTAAACCTTATATGTTAAATTATTCAGCCAAACTTTGATTGAATCAATTATTCGATCAAACTGAATTTGGCGCTTCAAGTGCACATGATTATCTTCTGTCTTACTTCCATTAGTGAGTAGGCATGGCGTTCTTTTGGCAGATAACCATTTTCTCTTCAGGAGAGAGGAAGCAGGTTGAAGCCCACTGAAGTTCGTTGAGTGTTACTTGTGTCTCTAATTCATCAGCACTGAGAGTCTTTAGAATCATAGCAGATTGAACTGGCATTTTTTTCTCTTTCTTGATCTTGGCTGGGCTATGAATAATTTATAAAGATACTGTAAAGATGGTGAATCTCAAGTAAGTAAAGTGGCTGATACCTGCTTTCTTGCTAAACTGTGAAACTATGTATTGTAGTCCAATTTACTATCTGTGATAGCTCTTGATAGAGTGTTTAAATAACACTTATGAACTGCTTAAACTGCTACCTATTACTGTTATTTATTACTGAATCTGAAAAATGAAAGGTACATCTATTTCATATTTTAATATGTTAATATAACTACAAAGATTACTGCAATTCTAACTGTGTTTATTCTGTTATCGAGTGCTATGTTGATGTGTGAAGATTTGGCTAAGGCAATTAATTAAGATCCATAGACCATTGCTATGGCTCCACATCAAGACAGTGCCAGATTCCAGTGACTGCCATTTAGAGTGACCTCTCTGTGCCCCCTTCCCTAAAAACAGTCCCCCCTGGAGGTGGTATATTTAGTAAGGTGGTGCGGGGTGAAACTCCCCACAAATATAGAGGTTTCTTTTAATGACAGTTGCTGAAATCTGAATATTCTTGGGTGGGCCTCCATGGAAGAGCAGGATGAAAGTAGTCTGCTACTCAGCCCTCTAGGTTTTCAGAATAAAAACATTTCAAGTGCTTTCCTGAGCAATACTTATGGAAATATAAAAAGGAATGAAGAGCTCAATGAGGTACTAGTGGAACTAGAAAATACCATTCAAGGTCTAAAACACTGAACAAGTAGTTATTTAACAAAAATCCAGAAAATGACTTGCAAAAATAATACAAGTTGATCAGACATGGGTAGATGAAGGAGAAAGTAACAGATCAGTTAGGGAGGAAAATACCTCCCTCATGTATTATCCAACTACATTAAGTAAAGAAATTGTCAGTATAATGAGGAATCAACACGCAGCTAATTTGAGTCCAGATTATGTGAAAATTACTCAATGAAAGATATTTTTTTCATATTGCATCATTTCAATAAAAAATGTATACAGTTAAGACAACAAAAATTGTATGATGCATATATTGATTTCTAAGCAGCCTTTGATATTTGGTAACTTGGCAACTTGGTAACTTGGTACATATAGACAAAGTAGGCCTTCGGCCCATTTAATTGTCTCCCACTCATAGTGGGCTTATCTGTTGATGTTTCTTGTACTATTCAATGACAGGAATTTGTCTAGCTCATTTTTGAATGAGTCAAATGATGTTACTTCTACTACTTTTTTAGGCAAATTATTCCACATTGTGGGTATGCATATATTATAGAAGTTCTGATGCCTATTAGTTTTTGCGCTGTTTATAAAAAGTTTTTTTTTATTATGTGATCTAGAATTTACTGTTTTATGAATCCTTGTTGTATTACATTGTGACATTAGGGTCTTGTCTTCCATGATACAGTATAAAAATAATAAATCTCCTCTAATTTGTCTGGATTCCAGGGATTACAGATTAAGATCTAGTAATCTGTCTGCATATTCCTTATTTTGTAAACCTGTTATTGATTTTGTCAATCACCTTTGAACTTTTTCCACCCTTAATATGTCCTTCTTTAAATATGGACTCCAGATTGGAGATTCATAATCAAGATGTGGGAGTAGATATGTCCTATATAATTTAAGAACACACTCTTTGTTCCTTGAGATGAAGGCTCTTTTGATAGAATAAATGATGCTATTACATTTTCCTATTGTTTTGACAACATGTGTACCTGAGCATAATCTAGAATTTATCCATATACCCAAGTCTTTTTCGCAGGTGCTGTTGTTTATTAGCATGTTATTTAGAACATATGAGTATTTAGGATTATTTTTTCCAAAATGGATCACCGCACATTTGTTTTCATTCAATTTCATGCTATTTTGTTCACCCCAATTTTCTATTTTATTTAAACTATTCCTTAGTTCATTATATTCAATTAATGTCATAACTTCTCTCCCTATTTTAGTATCATCTGCAAATTTAGTTATGTAGGAGATCACCTCCTTGCCCATGTCATTGATATATAGTCCAAACAATAATGGGCCCAACACAGGTCCCTGGGGAACACCACTGGCAACTCTACCTTCTTCTGAGAGAACTGAATTAATGTGCACCCTTTGTGTCCCATTGGATAACCAGTCTCCGAACCATCTTATAATATTTTTATTTAAACCTAGTTCCATTAATTTTTTGATTAGTTTGTGATGAGGAATCATATCAAATGCCTTTCCCAAGTCCAAAAAGATTACATCAACTGGTTTACCCTTATCTAATTTACAACTAACATGGTTATAAAAGCTAATAAAATGTATTACAGGAGAGTCCTCTCCTAAAACCATGTTGTGTAATATCCTGCAACCCTAGTCTTATTACATTTTTTTCTATACTATTTTTAATTCATCTTTCCAGTATCTTACAACAAATAGATGTTAGGCTAATTGGTCTGTAATTTGACACACTTGATTTATTTCCCTTTTTGTGTATTGGCACCACTATAGCCTTTTTCCAGTCCAAGGGAATCGTACTAGTTAAAAGTGATTTGTTAAATATTTTAGGCAGTGGATCTACTATTAGGTCTGAAAGATTTTTCCATACAATCGTATCAATATTATCAGTGCCTGAAGAAGAAGATATCCGTAATTTTAATAATTCCTGTTGCACCATATCACAACTGATACTAAAGGGTTCTTGATTTGTTACCCCTGGAACAACTACATTGGAGTTATATTCCTGATATGTGGTCATAAAATATTTATTAAAACTGTCAGCTATTTCATTGTTATTCACTAATGTTTCACCATTTACAGACACTGAATTAATCTTCTTTCCTTTTTGTTTATTATTATTTATGTATGCATAAAATGCTTTATGATTTTTACTAGATGACAATTTATTTTCAAATTTAACTTTTCCTTTTTTAATAGTAATTTTAAGTGATCTCTATTGATTTTTATATTTATTTAGATTAATTTAAGTTGGACTATTTTTGTATTTCTTAAATGCTTTATTTTTCCTTCTTATCTGTCTCTTGATGTCTTTATTGAACCAATATGGAATATGGCCTTTACTATTATTGTCTTTATGCTTGGGAATAAGATTAAATATTATTTCTTGAATTTTAAATTTTCTCACATAAAGTTTACACCTAACTTACAGTATGCTTCTCCCCAGTCTAGTTTTTTAAAAGCTTCAATAATCTTATTCCAGTCTGCTTTTTTATAATCAAAGGATAGCGTTTGTTTATTACATTTGGGTTTTTCAATATTGATTGTACATTCAACAATATTATGATCACAATTTCCTAAATGGGGCGATATATCTACATTATCAATTCTATCGATAGTATTGGTTATAATTAGGTCTAATATGCTTTTTTCCCTAGTTGGAACATCAACCAATTGATAATAGCCCTGTGATGTTATAGTGTCAATCAATATTTTATCAAAGGCAGTAGTGCCTTTCTGTTCATCCCAATTAATACCTGGGGTGTTGAAATCTCCCAAAATCATCACATCCCCTAGACTGGAAACTTTAGTTATTTCCTCTATTAAGTTATTATTGTAAACACTGTTGCTATTAGGGGGTTTATAACAGATTCCCAAATTTATTTTTTGCAAATGAGGGAAGATTATACTTAGCCACAAAGTTTCGGGTACATTATCAATATTGTCACTTATTTTAATTTCTTGACATTGTATCAACTCTGAGACATAGCAACAGACTCCCCCATCCCTTCTTCCTGAACAGTTTTTTGAGAAGAGTTGAAACCCTTCGATATTATTTGACCAGTTATTACTCTCGTCCATGTTTCTGTTACTCATATGATATCGGTATTGTGTTTATTAATTCGTATTTTAAGCTGTGTTAGTGTACGCAGATGATTTGCTCTTACTGTCATTGACGCCGGCTGGTCTACAAAAAAAGCTAAACCAGCTGTCAGATTTTTCAAAAGCAAATGACCTTAGAATAAATATGCAAAAGTCAAAAATCATGATGTTTGGTACTAGAAACCCAAAATTTAAATGGCACATAGACACATGCCACCTGGAAGTAACAAGAGAATACCAGTATCTTTTCTACTAGGATTGTTCAAGACATATGAGAGCCAGTTAGCCCATATTATATGTCTCCCACATATTTTGGTGAATCATACCAACTTGAAATTGTTATAGTATGTTCTATCAAGACAATTTTTAAAGGAAACTAAACTAATACTCTCGATCATTTACTGAGGCAGTCTATTCCAAACTGTTGATGCTCTAATTGTAAAAATGTGATCCCTCTTAACTGTCCCAGCTTGTTCTATTACAATTTTTTTTTTATGAGACCATAAATTATTCCTTCTATTACTGTATTGTAAATTAAATTATTTCATACCCCTGGGGTTTTGAGTTTATTTATAGAGTAGCAACACTTCATATCATTTTCCCTTGCCCAGGTTTCAATTTTAGCAAGGTCAGAAATAGGTTAAAAATGTTTGTGAATAGTGTCAACCTCCCCACCCGGTTTGGTATCATCAGCAAACTTACTGATACAGTTTTTGATATCATTATCCATATCTTGAATATAGACTCCAAACAGGATGGGGACAAGCACAGAACCTTGTGGTACACCACTACCCATTTTCCCTTCTTCAGATGCAGTACTACTAATATGTACTTTTTGTTTTCTATCTAATAACCAATTAAAAATCCATCTAATGAGTAGACTATTGACCTGAAAATGAAAAAGCTTGTTAATCAATTCTTCATAAACCACTCTATCAAAAGCTTTAGAAAAATCAAGTAGTATTGCACCTGAAGGACAACCCTTAGCCAGACTTTTACTGATGTTATCATAAAACATTATCAAATTAGTAGTACAATACTGACCTTTGGTGAAACCATGTTGGTTTATATCTGTTTTTTTCTGTAGTTTCTAAATGTAATTTTAATTTGGTTTTAATAAGGCGCTCCTCTTAGATTTATAGTTTCTCTGTCACTGTTATGGAGGTCTCACTGTAACTGACTCCTAAAGAGAATAAAAAATACCAACATTGCCTGTGGGAGGTTCAATGTTAAAAATGGAGGGAACACTATAAGACTACTAATGAGATCAACTGAAGCCAAATATAACTCCCAAATTTTATTTGGAGTAGAAATATGGCATCATAAATTCCTGGACCAATTGGAAAAACCTGCTCTACAGATTTTAAGATGGGCAATTGGTTTTCCAAAAACAACTCCTGCCCATTTCGTACACGCAGAGCTGGGTTTACCCAAATGTCAAGCATTGGCTGAAGCAAGAACTATATGTTTTTGGTTAAAAATTAGTAAATTGTCCAATGTAAGGTTGGTAAAGAAGTGCTTGGCCGAAAAAGTACATTGGGAACAGATTGATTGTAGAAAATTGAGGTGATTAATACTGATTTAGAATATAGTTGAATCAGCAGCTTGTCTGGACTTGTATAGATTATCCGTTAGGGGTATATCTATAGGAGATTATTTTAAACAATATTTAAAAACTTATTGATTGTCAAATATAAATCAAGTGACCTGGAGAAGACAACAATGTCGAGATTCTCTACATGGTATACAGTTAATGATTGTGCACTTTTTTCCTCGATATTACCAGGATCTTTTGGAAATTCCTCTACTCTGGAAAATGTATGCAAGGTTTAGAACAGGCTGTTGTGATTCTTATGTTAACAGCAAGGTTGCAGAAAATCAACTATCCAATATTTTCACTTTGTTACTGTGCAGGGATAGAGGATTAAAATTTGATGCATGTTATATTAAGATACAAGTGGTATAACAATGCGAGAAAGAAATGGTTGGGACCAATCATTTACTCTATACAGGGATGTGATGAACATGTGCTCCAAAGAATTTTGCTGACAGAAGAAAATGATTTTATTATAAAGAGACTAGCCAACTACCTCTTTACTGTTCAGAGGATTAGAAAGAAAATGATCAGGACAATTGTATCTGTATGAATGTCATATTTATTAATTTATAAACTCTGGATACCTGTATTGTATTAATATCTTTTTTTTAATGGGCACTGCAGTTTTTAATATTTTTGTAATACTTTTGTAATGATCCTCTAAAATTAATCAAACAATAAAAGAATTCTACTAATATTACTACAGTTATCACAACTAGGTAGGATGCCTCAGGTTCCTTCCAGCAAGGAAAGAGATAAACTTTAAAAGGTGGGAAAGAAGAGGCCTAGGGTTTATCTCACAGTTTCTAACAAAGGAGAAGTGAAATCTTTGGGCTGACAAAGACCTATTTCATTATATACAGGTTAGAGATTTTATTGCAAAACTAGATAACAGACAAAAACTGAAGGAGGAACAGGTGGAAGTTTTAAACAAGGTAGCCATAGTAGCAAAAAATAAAACACAAAGCAAACAAATCTCACAAAAATATAATACGCTATTGCAGGACAGGGGTAAAACTGAGATTCACTGCAAAATAAATGAGAAGCAGAAATTGGCAAGGAGATAGAAGAGAAACAATGGGAGAAAATATGGCACAACATTAAAATAAAAAAGAACAGCAGCAAGGAGCTGGCGGGAACTTCCATGAAAAATAGCAGTGAGGTTTTTCGTTGCCACAGACAAAACAAAATACTATGGTTCCACAAACTGTTGGAGGAACTGTGGAAACATGTACTGTAATATGTATATTTTGGGAATGTCCAAAACTCCAGGGTTACTGGAGCTCCTTGAAACAAATATGGATCAAATCACTAGACTTAGGGGAACCAATCACTCTCCCACATATCCTAGGCCTACCTCCACAAGGGGTTCAACAAGGGGACTCATTACCGCAATTGGTGTAAGATAGAAATGTCTTCCTTTTCTTCTGGTAATTTGTAATAGTGTAGCCATCTGGAGTTTTGTTTGTCTTTCTTAAGCCTTAACAATACTGTAATGCCTTCTCATTTTCCTAATTTCTTTACATATGTTGAACCAATCACCCATGTCCAGAGGTCCCTGAGTTAGGCATTTGTGTTATTGCCTATCTTGCTGCTGCCACCGGGAGAGGGTGCTTTATAAATAAATTGCATCTATCTATCTATCTATCTCAAGTGTGAATAACGTATACAGCTGGGTATCATCAGCATAGCAGTGAAACCCCACATCATAACATCCAATGATCTCTCCAAGGGAAAGCATGTACACTGCCAACAGCATGAATGAGTGGGTTGAACCTTTAGGACCTCCACAAGGTTGGGGCTCCAGGAGTGAGGAGGAATTCTCCATCATCACCCTTTGCATCCTACCTGTGAGAAAAGACTCGAACCAATGGATAACAGTGCCAGTGAGTCCACAGAGCTCCCTCAGGTGATCCAACAACACACCATGGTCCACAGTTTCAAAAGCTGAAGAGAGATTGAGGAGAATGAGAACTGACCATTCCCCTCTATCTCTAGCCCTGAGGAGATCAGTATGCACCATGACTAGTACAGTTTCAGTACAATTTCTGGACCTAAATCCTGACTGGAGAAGCTCATAGATGTTAAAGGCTGTGAGATGTACTTTAAACTGCAGAGCCACTATTTTCTCAATAACTGCCACAAAAATGGGAGGTTGGAGATTGGTCTATAATTCACTAAACAGTCTGGGTCAAGAGGGGGTTTCTTCAGAAGGGGCTTTACCGGTGCCTCTTTCAAGGCACTTGGGAATAGCCCCTCTGAGAGTGAGAATTGTACAATCTCAGCAGACACTAGGCCCAAGGACCCTAAATATCTCACTAGGGCATGGGTCAGACCTGGGTTCAGTTCACAATAAGTGGGCCACAGCTTCAAGATTACCTCACAAACCTCTTCCACCACCAGTAACCTAAATTCACTCCAGACAATTGGGGTACTTCTAGTAACCACCATTCTGTCTGTACTGTAGGGCTGTGATAGCACCATTGGCGAAATCTCAGGTCTGAGAGAGGGCACTCTGTCAAAGAAGAACAGAGCAAACTCTTCACACTTAGTGGCTGAAACTTCTCTTTTCAGCTGCAGACAGGTAGGATGAAGTAACCTGTCCACATTCTGAAAGAGCTGAGACGGTCTGTTCTGCCCTGAAACTATCTCCCTGGACAGGAATACTGACTTCTTATAGGGGATTACCCTTTGATACTCACTGTAGTGAGTTCTCAAAGTCAGTTTGTCCTTCTCAGATCTAGATCTCTTCCAATAATGATCCAACCTCCAAACCCTGGTCTTCATCTCCTTGAGCTCCCCATTGAACCACAGGGATCTCAAGTAAGAAGACCTGGATCATATACAAACTGATGTGACAGTCGAGTGCTGAGGTAACAGCTCTTTTAAAAGCTGCCTCCATCTCACCCATACCTGCCTCACAAGCAATATTCACATCCAATAGGTCCATTACTGCCAGAAGTCCTGATGGGGATAACCCCTTTCAAAGGTGATAATGGACCAGCTCCACTGGAAAAGGACTAACATACAAACATATGAATGTATGAACTTGCCATCAGAAAAACATCTTACTATTAAGTCTGATTGAGTGTGCAGCATCCAATTTAGAAAACTGCTGCTGCCCTCTCCCCTTTCCCATTTCACCCTGACCCTCACCTTGACTCTGTCCCAGACCCTCTTGAAGCTACCCACTGTCCTTAATGCTACCAATTCCTAAGGCAGTGCTTTCCACCATGTCAGCACTCATTCTGTGAAATAGTGCTTTCTCATTTCCCTCCTGAATCTTCCACCATCCAGCTTCAGGCTGTGTCCTCTGGTTTCTCTCCCACTTTTCAGCCTAAACAATCCCTTAGTGCTAACCCTGTTAATGCCTTTTAAGTACCTGAAGGTCTCAATTATGTCCCCCTCTCTCTTGTATCCTTCAGGGAATACATGTTGAGCTCCCTTAATCTCTCCTCATAAGGCATCTCCCTCAGCCCATGGATCATTTTCATTGCTGTTCTCTGAACCCTCTCCAGCAGTTTGATGTCCCTTTTCAAATAGGGTCACCAGTACTTCACACAGTACTCCAGGTGCAGTCTTGCCAGGGATCTGTGCAGGAGCAGAATGACCTCCTTCTCCTGTCTGGATGTGATACCCCTAGTGTGCACCTAAGTATTTTGTTTGCATTTGCTGCTGCCCTCCTGTACTTGGCAGTGGTTCATTTCCCCAGTTACCAGTATACCCATATCCCTCTCCTCCGTAGCAGGTGATAGCTTCACCTCACCTAACCAGTAGCTATTCCCAGGGTTTCTGGCTCCCAGGTGCATAATCTTACACTTTTTGGGGTTAAATCCTAGCTGCCATGTGTCTGACCATCTCTTTAGTGTGGCCAAGTCCTCTTGGAGATTCTTGCCATCCATATCACTATCTACTTCCGCATAGATCTTCGTGTCATCAGCAAAGAGGCCAATCTTAATTTTTATTCCCACCAGTATGTCTGCAATGAAGATGTTAAACTGTATCAGTCCTAGTACCGAGCCCTGTGAGACCCCACTGGTTACGGCTCTGGGTTCTGAAAGTTCTCCACCAACTACCACCCTTTGCTGCCTATCCAGTAACCATGACTCGACCCACCTCATCAGTTTCTCCCCTGCTCCTAGGTCCCTCAACTTACTGATCAACCTTCTATGAGGTATTGAGTCAAAGGCCTTGCTGAAATTCAGGTAAAGGACACCTACTGTATGGCCCTTATCCAGTGACCTTATTACCCCATCTAAGAAGTTGACAAGATTTGTTTGGCAGGATCTTCCCTGTACAAATCCATGCTGCCTGCTCTCCCAGAGTCCATTGTCCTCAAGAAATTTCACAATCCTCTCTTTAAAGATAGATTGTATGATCTTACACACTATCACAGAAAGGCTTACTGGCCTGTAGTTACATGGGTCACCCTTAGGACCCCTCTTATGGAGGGGCACCACATATGCCTTCCTCCAGTCCCTTGGCATGCACCCAGAGGCCAGTGAGGTCCTCAGCAAGTCCATCAGTGGACCCACCAGGACCCATGCCAACTCCCTCAGTATCCTAGGATGCATCCTGCCTGACACTGGTGCCTTATTTACCTGGAGGGACTTGAGGTCTTCAAACACCCAGCCTACTGGGATTTCTCCATCTGTAGCTCCCTCCCTCCCATACCCACCCCTTCTGAACCTTTGGGCATGGGCCCATCTTTCTCCCTGGTAAACATTAAACAGTAGTATTCCCTGGAAGACAAGGGAGAGAGAGAAAGAGATAGAGAGAACATGATTGGGACCTTCAAGTACTTGAAAGGGATAAATAAGATGGGTAAGGAAAGTCACTTTAAGCTGAGTGGCAACCATAACATGAGGGCAAACAGCCTTAAGCTGGAGGGTAGGAGGTTTAGGAGGGAGGTCAGGAAGCACTTCTTCACAGAGGGGGTGGTGGGCACTTGGAATGCACTGCAGGAAGAGGTGATCTCATTGAAGACAGGGGGCAGCTTTAAGAGAGGCTGGGATAGACATAGGGGAAGGTAAGGATCATGGGTAGGGAGGATGGGAAGTGTGGGGAAGGAAGGCAGGGACAGTAACTCAAACTGTGTACCCTGCAATACGAGCAGGCTAGATAGACCAAATGGCCATTTTCTGCTGGCTTCTTTGTATGTTCATTTATTTTATTTAGTTTTTGATTACCATGTAAGTGCTCTAGACAAAGAAATTCCCTATTTTCAGTCACGACCCAGGAGAGTTACGGACATATGTAAAAGCACATCACATCACAAGATGTGGCTACTATTACATAATACATACTTGGGATCAAACACATTACAGTATAAACAGGCACGGTGATACCTACTGTACAGGAGAAATTAGACATTACTCTACGCTATCCATAGATACAGGGGAATACACAATACAGTTTCATATGTTCATACGTTAAGTACATTTGCCTGTTTTACACCTTTTTCAGCCCATCCTCCTGTATCCTAAGCCTTGCAATCTAAGGGGGGGCCCAAACAAGAACATTACCATGCAATGATCTGACCAAACAACCAGATCAATCTTGAGCTTATTTATTTCAAGCTTCAGTGAGAATATTAGGTCTGAGGAATGCCTGTGTCAATGGGTCACAGTAGCAACAACTTGTGTAAGACCCAGAGAATTCATCATCTGCAAGAAGTCCTGTCGAAACTGGGATAGTTTGTCTTTCATCCAAGCATTGAAGTAGCCCAGGATCAACCACCAGGGTGAGTCCAACACTCTCTGTGATGATGCATGCAGCTTCGTGCAGAAATTCCCTCTCATGCCCTAGAGGCTGGTACAACAGGACTATGCAGCCTGCACCTTGACCCCCTTGTACGGCCATGCATTCAAATGATGAAGTAGAACTCACTGGGTGCACAGAAAAGTTTGGGTCAGATCTAAAGCAGATGACCACACTCCCTCCCTACAATCCCTCCTCTGGCATTGCACCACACAGAATCTGGTTGGGATAGATGCCTCCAATACTGGGCCAGCATCATCTCCCAGCAAAGTCTCCATGATACAAGCCAGATCGACTGAGGAAATCAAATCTGCAATAATTGCAGACTTGGTCCTGATCTTATTCTTTTATTGGAGTCTCAGATAACACCTTTGAGCTATAAGCTTGTTTACAAAGGTTCCACGTTGTAAGGCAATAGACAAGGTATGTAGACATTACAAAACAGATAGGGGTACATACAGCAGGCAAGTACATTATGGTACATACAGATACAGAATCAAGCAAGTACAGTTAAAATACATCAGGTAGGAGAGGCCAACTTTATTGCAATAGTACTAAGAGCATACCTAAGGTGGACAAGAAATTTATAGTGGTATCTGAGCTTTAGAGCATGCAGGTAGAGTTATGGAGGGTCAGAAGTGGTGGTGACCAAAGAAGGGGGAGGACAGAATAGATGACAGCAGGGGGAGGGTGGAGGCAGAGACAAAGGGAGTGACAGAATAAGGGGCTTGAGTAGTCAGAGGGGTGGGACTGGATAGGAATCTACCCAGGGTATGTAAGTAGGTGATAGAGCAGGGCTGGGTGATGTGGGGGGACAGAGGGATAACAGAAAGGGTTTTAAAGGGGGATGAGGTGAAGGGGAAACCAGGTGGGGAGGGGTGAAAATAGGGATTAATATTTGTGAAGAGAAAGCAGGAAGGCGGGGGAATAAAGAGGGGATGGGGGTAAGTGCTCAGTGGGGTCACACCAGGTAGGTGAGGAGGTGGGGGGATGGATGCTATACAGGACAGATAAGCTATCAATAACAATAGGATTATGCACAGGTCATGCAGTCGCAGTTACTAAGAGTGGCCAGGTACTGCAGCAGCTTGGCCTTAAATGGGCGTAGTTTCATTTCCTCGATCAGCTCAGAGTTAAGAGAATTTAGCCCGCAGTGGGCCCTGTATTTGAAGGACCATTGCCCTAGTGAGGTCCAGTGGAATGGGATAATGAAGGCAGCTTTACTCGACCCCCTTGTTAGTCTGGAGGAAGTGGAGTTTCTTAGCAGTTGCCTCACTCCAGGACGAGCAAGACCTAGGGTAGATTTTTTCACTAATAGACAGACTTGGTACTGAATTCTGCTATTCAGGTTTAACCAACCAGTGCTTGAATATAGTTTACAAGTGTGAGTTAAATGGTATACACCCAGGACTAGTCTGCAGGCTTTGTTTAAGACAATCTTGATTCACCTAAGTGCTGTATCAGTACTGGCTCAGTAGATTACCATTCCATGATCTATGATAGAGAGCACAGAGCTGTTAACTGCAAGCTTGATGGCTCTTTCAGCGAGACATTGCCCTATGCCGGTAGATCTGACCTAGTCTGGCACTAGTTGCCTTGGCAACATGGTCTATGTGTTGGCTGTAGGAGAGAGAGCTGTCAAGGTAGACACCAAGGTACGTAAAGGTGGTGAGCATTTTGAGTGTATCAAACTTGTTATTATAGATATTGAGGTGATGGGACTTATGACAGTTTTGATGGGAGGCAAACAACATTGTTTTAGTCTTAGTGTAGTTGAGCAAGAGCTTAGACTGAAGGAGCCATTTTTCCACAGTAGTAAAGTCGTCTTGCATGCCTTTTTTCCAGCTCTTCTGGAGTAGAGTGACATGTGTAGAGAACAGGATCATCTGCATGTAGAAGGATCTTATTCTGGCAGACTTTGGGGAGTTCATTTAGAAACAGGCTGATCAGCAGGGGGCCCAAAATGGAACCTTGGGGCACCCTTGCGTTGACATGCCGATGGTCGGATAGAACATCAAGAATCTTGACCTGCTGGGTCCTGTTATAGAGGTAACTCTATAACCAGCCTAGAGAGACAGAGGATATACCAATGTTACAGAGCTGTGTGAGAAGCAAGTCATGGTTGACCGTGTCAAAGGCCTTGGTGAGGTCGATACAATTGGCCCCCACCAAGATCCCTCAGTCAAATGCTTCACGGATATGAGCGGTAAACTCAACCAATGATGATGAAGTACTATGTGCCTTCCGAAAGCCATGCTGTTCCTGGCATTGAAGGTTGTACTTATAAAGGTATATCTAGCATTGCACATCACTGCCCAAAGGGGATTGGCAGAGGTTGCTAGCCCCTCAGTTACCTCCTCACTCGGTCCAGTGGGAGCCCTGGGTACAGGAACCAAACATGTCTGGCCTCTTCCTAGGTTCTATTTCACCACAGGGTGCCTTCTGGTCCTCATCACCCTAATATAGATCTCCCCATTAGCAACTCTCACATCCCACTGCCTGCCATCCCATCTCCTCACAATACCGCCCTCTCCGCAGTGCCTTAATGTAGCCGATGGCAGTGGGAGGTCAGTAAAAGAGTGGAGATCCAGCTGCTGGGATGTGGAGTAACTAAACCTATGGGGCCCAAGACCTAAGCACATCTTCTAATAACTATCTGCCCACCTTTTAAATAAAATATAACTCTTATGGAATGGTATCTTTTTAAAACCACCCCAACTTAATCTTCCAACCAAACACCCTATACACACACTCACTCTAAACAACAAATTGCTATACAGACACAATCAATCAACCACTAGCCTAATACTAGCCTTCTAATACCTCCCTCCCTCCACTAAAAAGCCACAGAGTTAAAATAAACAAAAGTTGCAGTAATCAGCAAATCCAGGTTCACATATTGTGCCAACCAGTGGCAAAACCTTTATAACAAAAAATAGAGTTCTGACTTTAGTCCAAGCGTTGCGTATTAGATTAGCTAAAACAGTTCCAATTCAAGAACGGTCAGTATCCCCCACCAGCAGCACTCTCAACACTGTTCAGAGGTTTTCCAACAGGGCAGAAATGAAAGGAGAAAACCACCAGAGAACATCAAGTGCTCTCACTACCTGTATCACTTATGGCATTGGCAGGGAACTTTAACTTCCAGTCTGGGGGTTTCATTCATCCAAAAAAAAAAAATGAACTGCGGTGGCAACACTGCAAAATGTCCTCTCCCTGCAGGAGCATTAAAACGTGCTGTTTGACACAGTCCTGCAACTGCAGGAATTCCATGACCCCATAGGTTTCCTCCATTACTAGACAGAATCACCGCTCCTTCCTTCTGCTGAAGCTGTTCATGAATGGTTCTACAAACTAGTCCCCCTCTTGTTTTTCAGGTCCTATTCCAAACAGGTCCCAATCACTCCAAACACTTAAGGATCTCTTCTCATTTCCTGGTATTCTCACAGAGAATGAATGTAGAAAGTAGAAATATCCTGGGGGGGAGGGTTAACTGAGCAACAATTTAAAACATTGAGTTTGCTGGCCAGAAAGCCTAATGAATGGCACATACTACATACATATGCATCTGGACTAAGAAATAAAAAAGCTACCTCCTTTTCTTTCTTTCCATTATTGAATGACAATTAGTCCTAACAATTTACAAAATACAAAAGTCTGAAGACATCTTATTAATCAGTTTAAAAACACTATCATATGTTTAGAAATTGACAGAACATTAAAAGCCTTATGAATCACAAATTAATCAGCTCAGAGGTAATGTGAGGAAGTATTTTTTCACAGAGAGGGTTGTGGATGCAAGGAACAGCCTTCCTGAGGAGGTCGTGGAGTCAAAAATAGTGAGGGAATTCAAGAATGCATGGGACAGACATAAGGCAATTCTAGTGGGGGGGTAAGAGGTAGTAGGCTGTTGGTTAACTAGGATCTGCAGCTTATCCATTAGAGAGGGAAATGGGCAGACTAGATGGGACAAGCCGTTCTTATCTGCCATCAAATTCTATGTTTCTATGTTAATCAGTGATCTTGAGCAAATCAGAATTAGACTCTGATAGGTAGAGAGTCTCCAAATAGTTAAGATTCAAGAGGTTGGATTTGTGGAAGAAAGGAAGTGGATTTTAGACTCCTTAGGAACTTTGAAAGACAGTACGGGACTACCAGATCATTAGAATTGTATAATATAGAGGATGATGTATGGTCCTCTATCAGTAACCGGTCTGTTAACTGTCGAGAGGTTGCCAGGGTGACCGTGTAAACCTCGAGAGCAAAGCTCGAGAGGTTTACATCGCCATAGCAACCTCGAGATGGTTAACAGTGACCGGTTGCCGATAGAGGGACCATACATTAATTTTTATAGTGTATGGTCCCACTTAAAAAGTAAAATGGCTTACTTTTGAAAAGTCACTGCCACGTCCATTCAGTCCTTTCCTAACCGCCAAGTGCTCATCCGTCAAGTTCCCATCTAAAAAGGCGCCAAGCATGTGCAGACCGATCGCTGTTGTTAACCTATCGATGTGACATAGCATCGATAGGTTAACAAAATTTCTATGTCACATCGATAGGTTAACAACCTTAGGAAATGATGATTTCCTAAGGTTAACAGCGTTCTACCATACATTATATGGAAATAATGTCATCAGGTCTAGACCTGGGTTTGCAAGAATTCAACCAAGCCAATAATTTCGTTGGTGTTTTAAAAGAGGGCACAACATGGTTAGATGTTTCAAATCATCCTCAGTTCCACGTCCACATTTACAATAAGGAGAACTGTATCCAGGTCATTCTTGCTTAAAATAAATATAATTTGCTTCATACAGTTCCATTCTGTATAAGCTGAGCACTCTACAATCATTAGGATTGGATATCAGTCTTTAAATAAGGTTCTAAAACATGTTCAGTTTTTGTTTTTTACCAAGAAAAACACTTTAGTAATGAAATTCTGGCAAGATCCTCAGACACTGCATAGTCTCATATTCTGATTTTGAGTATAGTAATTATTTTCTCTTTTGAGTGGAGATGTACTTCATATAGTAAATAACCCAGGCTGAGTGGAAAAAGTAGTTATTTAATTAACTTGATTGAGGTACATATAAAACCATTATAAGTATAATTAAGTTGTTCATCTAGACACATTCTAAGTAAACGTGTTTGGGAGTGAGAAGATGCCTAATAGGAAGCTAAAACTCCTTTCTTTAGTTAGAGAGGATAGAGAACATTGTCCTAGTTCTGATCTAACTACCTCTGCAGCTACAGAGATAGATACACCAAGAACATATCCTAGTATTTTAGTATGGGTAATTTCTAAAGGTGAAAGTTCAGTAGGTCCCCAAATTTCAGAGGCATACAAGGTGCTTGTTCTGATTTTAGTAATAATACAATAAGGATTCCTTTTATGGAACCCTTGCCTAACTTGGCATTAAAGATCTTAAGAGCATGGAAGGCACTAACCATGCAAATTGATGTTAATTTAATATGGCTCCTCCAGGATAAATTGCCCGAGAATCTGCCTAGATATTCATAAAATGGATCTGTAACCAGAGGTTTGTTGTCTAAAAGTAATCTATATTTGGTTTTTTATTTGGTCCCAAAAATACTTTATTTTGTCTTATCTCTGTTAATGATTAATTCATTTCCATGGCACAATGTTGGGAGGATATTTAACTTCTTCTGTAAACCTAGTAAAAAAGATTTTATGGAACCTTATCGGGGTGTCTAATAACAAGCATTTGTCAATGCTGAATGTTGTCTTGCTGCTGTTGGCATTGGTACTGCAGGAGCTAGAGAGATGCATAATAGGAAATTGCAGTGAAGTATTGAACTAACGCCAACCCCCCCCACCCTGAAGAGATTGACAGGCGTTGGGGTGTGCCTTTGGGCCATCAGCCGTAATGCTCCTACCATTCCACCTCATCCCATCCTGAAGACACTGGCAGGTGTCACGGTATGCCTTGGGGTGTTCAGCTGTTACGTTCACCCTATTCCATAGGAAAATAAGCTGAGATGGGTGCAGTATAGGAGAAAGTTGTGAACGTTAGGGCAGAAGACCCCAAGACACACCTCAATGCCAGTCAGTGGCTGTAGGGTGGGGTGGGGGTGGAATGGCATGAGCATTATGGCTGATGACCCCAAGTCACACCCCCGACGCATGTCATTCTGTACAGGGTGGGGTGTTACGTTTAGAAACCCTAATATCCTGGGCATTTGTTGGTATTTTCACTCCAAATTTTCAACATGGGCTTTTTGGGAACCCACCGCATGAACAGTGGCACTACCATTTCATTACTCAATCCCAAAAGGAGATTTCACATAGTGAATGCGCCATTTGGCGCAACAGGTGCAAAAATTAATTTTGGTCAGGGTGTGAAAAATTACACCTGTGCTGTTCATGAGGAGGTTTGAAAAAATGGCAGTGTTGAAAATCTAGAGTGAAAATATGAAAAATTGTAGAAGTTACGAGCATGAGTAGAAATTGTGTAACGCACGTTTGTGATGCAGTCATTTTTTTGAATTTTTTCACCAAATTTGAACATGCCTTTGTGGGACCTCCCCTCATGAACAGCTGCACTGTGATTTCATTAATCTGTACCAAAAGTTGATTTTGGACAGCAACTGCGTCATTCTGCCCCACAGGTGTGAAAACACATTTCGGTCAGGACGCAAAAAATGACAGCTGTACTGTTTATAAGGAGATGTGAGAAAATGGCAATGTTGGAAATTTGGAGTGAGAATATTAAAAACTGGCAAAATTATGAGCATGCGTACAAACTGCACAATGTGTGAACAAACAAAGCATAGACGGACCCCCAAGGGGCTACATTCCTGGTAATGAAGATAAGAGCAACAGAACACTTCTTCAACATTTCAGCCCTCAGGCTCTGAACCCACCAGGCACACAGCCCGGACTTGCACGCTGCTTTGGGTAAACAGCCCGACTTGTACACTACTTGGATTTTTCCCCGGGCCCGGCTCCCCTGCCGGCCACTCAATCACGGTCCATATGGCAATGAACCAATTTTCTGTTGGTGGCTCCCCAAACCACCTTAGAGCCTTCGACTCCTTAAGGAAAATTTTCCTTCCAATCCCATGTCCGGGTACTTCCCTCATCACTGGCCAAGTGCATGAGGCAAAGTAGAAATCCACAGAGCAAATCCATAGAGGTGGACCCGGTTACTAAAGATGGGGGGGGTCTCCCACCACCAACTCCCACAATCCATACCCGGCCATTTCTCTAGACACTAAACAATCCTTTTTGAAAGCTTGGCAATGTAGATTACAGGGTAGACGTATCTCTCATCTCCTCTACATGACTTGACTTTCCCCTTGTGCTGGACTTGAACATACTTTTACTTTTAGCTAAGCCTATTACTCCCACTACTTCAGCAGTACAATCCCAACTTTAACACAGTTCAGGTGAAACATGGGCCCTTTGGAAAGAGCAGAACTCACCCTTTGGTTGCAGGTGCCCCACAGGCAAATCTTGAAATCGTCTTGTACCCCACACACTTGGGAAAAATAAGGCAGCTTCTTTTCTAGCAGTAGCCAGGGGGTTGCCCCTGGAATAGCAGGCAAATCTTCCACCCCCATCCCCTCAGGGATGGGGCACACAGACCCATATCAGTGGTCTCCACCACTTAGAGAACAGCTTACTGTGTCCCTCTTTAGGCAGAAACACACACCTTTCCATAAAAAAAGCTTTATTTTAGAGCTGAGGCTCCCAGAGCCTGTGCACAGAACTGCTGTGCTCCTCACACAACAATCTCCAACTACAGACTACTGTTCAAAACTCCCAACATTCTAATCTAACTCCCTTCTTCAGATTCCAATGTGGCTCATGCAGCTGCGATAGTTCTATGGTGATGTCATCCCTCAGTCTCAGCTGAGACTGAGAACAGAGTGAGACAGTGTAAAATCCATTTAACTGGAGTTTCACAAGCTGCCTTTCTTGCCTACCACTAGGTCTTACTGAGATTCTAGTAACCCCAGGTAACAGAGGGGTTACACACATTTGAAATGCAGTAATGTTTTTGATTTTTTCCACCAAACTTGCAACATGGGCTTTTTGGGACCCCACATAATGAACAGTGGCACTGTTGTTTCATTAATCAGTTCGGAAAGGTGATTCTGCGCAGCAATCACAAAATCATGTTTCTGGACTGAGAAATGAAATAACAGTGCCAGTGTTCATGAGATGGGTTCCCAAGAATCCCATGAGGAAAATTTGGGACTAAAACTCCCAAAAATGGCTGTGATATCAACTTAAGTTGAAATCCTCCCATTGATTGCCATTAAAGGGCTTACTAAGATTTTCTTCAGTTTGCGGTCAGCTTTTGAAGAGGGCAGACATGTTTCTGGTCCACAGATTGCAGTGCCGGACCTCCAGAGGTAACTATGGGTGAGTGGGAGAAGGGATGCGGGGAGGTGGGGTGCACAGAGGGAGGGTCAAGATGGGGAAGGGGCAGCGAGGACAACGAGGGATCATTTTCTTTTTCTTTAGGTTTAAAGAAAAAGACCTTGGGGATGTTTTCCTTTTTTACAGGTGAAATAGTAAGAAAAAATAATTTTGGCACACTGGGGTGGGCTCCCAGTGTGCCAGACTAATGTAGGAGGGATCAATACCAACTCGGGGATTGGACACCCCGAAGGTGGCTGAAAAAAGGGGGCATGGGGGCACATCTGACACTGGGAGTGGGCATCCCAGTATCAGAAAAAGATGAAGAATTACTTTGGCACACTGAGGTGGGCTCCCAGTGTGCCACAATAGTGGGGGTGGGAGGGCATGCCAATACAGGGACTGGGCACCCCATTGTCAGCAAAAGATATGTTCAGGCTTGGGGGGGAGTCATCTGACACCAGGAGTTGGCATCCCAGTGCTGGAAATATAATTAGTTTGGCACACTGGGGTGGGCTCCCAGTGTGCCACATTAATTGGGGAAGGGAGGATACATGTCAAGACTGGGATTGAGTCCCCCCGATGTTGGTTTTGGGGGGAGTGTGTGGTGGGCGGCAGGAGCCACCAATTATGCAAAGCCACAGCGGGACTCATTTATTATGTTTGTTTGGTTATTTATTGATATGTTTCACCAGAAAAGGCACACTGTGCAAATTAGTTACTGTTCACTGTAATGCACATGGCTGGAATGTGCCTGGTTGCCGGGAAGGGGGGAAAGAGATCTGCTGCTGCTGCAATGATGAAACTGTCCCTGATTGGAGCAGCAGGTTTCTTTCAAGTGCAGCGCTCATTCTGAAACTGCCATCATCAGCAGCTTCCCTGTTGATTGGTGGCTGAAGGATGTGCCCATTAAAGTGTCTTCTGCATTGGCCACAACACTGCCACACCTCTGCAATGGTCTACTAACCTCAATATGTTTCTTCTGCACTGCAAGCAAACATAAAAAAAGGATCAATGCCCAGATCCCATAGCTTTTGCCACAATAATTTGCAGCTTATACTATCAAATGCTGACTGAAAGTCAGCGAAACAGTAATACAGTCTGGACTTCCTGATTAGAACATATTTATAAGCTAAGCAAAATGAAACACATCAATGCTGGGTGGCCGATCTGTTTTGGCGAAAGCCATGTTGGGCTTAATCTTGATGATGATTATGTTCTATCCATCTTTCTAGTTTCCACAATAGAATTTTACAAAATAATTTTTGAGAGGCATCCAAGAGGCTTATAGGACTGTATATGCCTGGATCTGTGGGGTTGCCCTTCTTGTAAATGGGAAAAATAATGTCACCGCCCCTAGGAGTCAGGAACATTGGTTCCTTGGAGGAAAACATTGGAGATATTAACAAAGACAGGTAGCCATCAATCAATGAAAGTAAAATATACATCCACCAATATTTGGTTGGGTTGGGGCGCCTCATTGCATTTGAAAGATCAAATAGCGTAATAACTTTCTTCAGAGTGGAAAATAATTGGTCTTGGTGAGAAATGAGTGTGTATGAATTTGGTCAGCTCTGAATGAACAGACTATCTCAGGTGTTCACATGGTGAAAAATAGAGCTCCAGAAAGTGAGAAACACAACAATTAGGGAAAATAGCTGCTTCAGCTCGGGTAGAATAAAGATTATAACCAAAACTAACTCAAGTCCAAAATAAAGAAGTATTATGTTTCATTCCAACACAGCTCTCATAAGCCTCTCCCACATCTGTATCTGATATTCCTGTTTCTATACTTCAAGAATTATTTTATATTCTTTCCGATATTTATTTAGGTTCATAATATTTTCTCTAGCCTTGTGCTTTTTAGTAAATCTCACTGCCCTATTCATTTGTGCCTTTGCTTTCTAGAAAGCTTTATTAAACCAGGTAGTAACCTTGCCTTTCATTGCTGTAGTAGTCCTAAACATAGGTTGAAGATATTCATTAATAATATACCATTTATTAACTAGACCTTGTTAATCAATATTAGAGCAAAAAGCTATTTCTAGTTTCATGGAGTAAATAGGATCAGACATAAGTATTGCACAAATTTCTCAGTACTGTCATGCTACCACTTTATTCTCTTAGAATTCAGGATTTCCACAGGGCCTTCAATGGCTAATGATTTAGAGATTTTAGAAATCACTATTGGCAATTTAAAAGCAATATGGATAGGGAAGTGAGACGATTCTGGTCTGTTAATTACATGAAAATCAATCAAATTTGTAAAAGCATCTTGATTGATCCGGGCAAGATCAATGGTGGGTGCTCCCCTGGGCCCAGAAACAAAACGTCTCCCTCAGGATCCCAAGAAAGTGACCATTTACCAAAAAGAGCTCCAGCTCTGACATCAGACCTTTGAGGAGATTGTCATGTTGGTTACTCTTGAAATCCGTGGATCTTCTCAGTGGATTAGCTCTGGAATTTAGAAGATGCATCCTAGTGTGTGTATCTTCTCCAATTCTTCATAATCAGAACTTGAAGGAATTCTGGCATTAAAATCACTTGAAATTATGAAAAGGTGACAGCAATACTGCAGCAAAAGATCCTCTGTCCATTCCAGAAACATAACCCAGTGGAACTCCTTGTATATTTTACTGTTCATGTGGGGAATATACAGATTAACTAAAATGATGTTAACTAAATCTTTTACCAGTTTAAGGATATGAGAAAAGGAAGAATTATTTTCTATAATGGACTTAGTAGAATTCAAAGAGGTTTTGGAAAAGATAGCCAAGATGGCTAAAGTTCACCCTGATGTATTTACTCTGAGGGAAGGAAGAATGTAAGATGAAAACCCTGGTTTCAGGGGAGATAAGGATTTACTCCACCAGGTTCCCTGCACTAATATAATGTCAAACGAGGACAAATATTTCAGTACATCTGGATCTGCCAGCTTAGATACAAGACCTTCAATGTTCCATGATAAACTATTTAGAAAATAAAAATTCTCAGAGTCAGAAGACACTAAGATAGTTTGTGCAGTGTATGGTCATTTATCATAAGGGTTTTGCAACACAATAAATCTATTGTTCATTGCATTTTCTAAGCTGGTTGAAGGTAGGTAAGTCCTGAAATTCTGCATGATTTGTTCAGAGGACTAAGGAGGTTGTAAATTGCTGCTTAGAGGAATTTCTCTGAGATTATTCATGTCTACTAGAAAAAAGTCTAGAGCATCCAAAACAGGTCTTGCTACTAATATCAAGGTTGCAAGGGAAGGCTTTTCAAATGTAAGATCTACTGTATCTGAGCACTCTGGGAATCTGCATTGTATATCTTAACCCATTCCAAACTATTATTTCCCAGGTTAAGTTTATGTGTGCATTCCACAAATATAGCAATGTCTTTTTTGACCTTCCTTATAAGTTCTCCAGGTATTACCCTCCGTCCAAAAAGAGAGATAGTTCTAGTTTCCCAAGGGGTTTCTTGTTCAAAATGATGATTGTTCATTGAGATACTGCTGCTGCTTATTCTGGCACTGTTAAAATCAATATTTACATTAACTGGAGATTGTTGATCTGATGCTTTTGGGACACTTTTAGGGGGATGTATAATAATATTTGTTTGAAGTAGTGGAGCCATGGTCCAAATCTGGGTTGCCAACTCATGAGAAGATAAATGCAGAAGAACACAATCTGGAAAGTTAAGGTTAGGTGGTCTCAGGATACACACCTCCTTAAGGCTAGGAGGGAAGCGGAATAAATGGTGGATCCATTGTTGTAACTTTTCAAAGTTTCCTGTGAAAGTCTCCTAATTTTATAAACTTCAATTAGTAATTCAATATATTCATCCAAGGTTTGGGAACTTTGGGGATCCAATGACAGATTCATTAGTTGCTCCCTAGCAATAAGATTAGTTAAACTGTTAGGCTTTCTCTGTTTGGATTGCATACTACTTTGCTGATTGTTTGTAGGGGGTACATTTTGATTGAACCCCCCCAAAGGACCTGTGATTAAGGGAACTTGAATGTAAATATCACATAAGGGGGCCTGCTTGTTCAAAGTGTTTGATAAAGGTGTTCTTTTCTTAGGTTTGGGTTTTGAGTGGTCTACCATGGTAGTATTTATTTATTTGACTATGGTAACTGGGTAGGTGCTCTGATTCCAGGGACTGTTTTCAGGCATGACCTGAGCCACTGAATGTGGCAAGAGCAAGTTACATAACAATATACAATAATTAGGTACAGAGTTAATTCAGGACATCAAAACAACAGGAAGCAGACACAAGAAAAATTTGGCAAGCAAAATCACAGATAATACAGTGGTATCATAGATGGTACAATTTGTCCAGGTGGGCTGAACAGTTGTGAGGAAAATAACTGTAAGCATACCAAACAGGGATAGTTTATAGGCCATGAGCAAGGGGGGGGGACTACACCATGTAGCACTTGCAGGCGGATGCCAATAGGAGCCAGTCCTTGAGATGGGTTTTGAACTGGTGGTGTGAGTCAGTAGTGCGCAGTTCAGATGGCAGGTTGTTACATAGAGTGGAGGCAGCCACAGATATGGCTCTACTCCCCATGCTGGAGGATATCCTGGGAATGTGCAGGTGGGGTACATGGCTAGAGCGGAGGCCGTGATGTGTGGTGTGGATGGAGAGGATGGGAGAAAGGGGGGATTCCAAGCCAATGCTGGTAGCAGCGTCCACCATATTGTACAGAGCAAAGTTGAATCGGACCTGCAGTGGGAGCCATCCCAGGGAGTTGTAAAGGGTGCAGTGATGAGTTACATAAGGAGCTGACAAAGTGAACTGGCAGGCACTGTTATAGACTTTGTTGAGCTTGGCCAAATGAATTTCAGATATCCTCAAGTAGAAGGGGGAGCAGTAGTTCAGGATAAGGAGAAGACAGCTCTGAACAACAGCAAGGCGGGCCTCTGGGGTGAGGTATTGCCGTATTCAGAAAGCTTCACCTAGTTTTTGGTGGAACCTTAATACTAGGGAGTCTATGTGATTGGAGAAGGAGAGGGAGAAAGAGGGGTCAAGCAATAATCCAAGGTATTTGAATTGGGCGACTTCTTTAAGGACTTGACCGTCAGGGGATGCTATGTTTAGAGGAGAGCCAGACTTGTGTTTACCAAGGAAGGGCTTGGATCCAAACAGCATTAATTTAGTTTTTTTGTCATTAACCAGGAGGAGGTTATCAGCAAACCAGTTATGAGCAGCCACATAGTTTTGTGAGAGAGAATGGAGGAGATGCAGGTAGGAGATTTTGTCACTGTAGAAAATAACTAGATTGTCCACACAAAGGAGTGAGTGACAGCTGAGGCTGTCAGAGGGAAGGGAGTTGATAAATAAGGAGAAGAGGAGGGTGCCAAGGATACAGCCCTGGGGAATGCCTATGGAGACCGGTTTAGTGGGGGAGCAAGCAGGGCCAATACACACAAATCGGGACCACTTGGTGAGACAGCTTTTGAACCAGACTGTGACCACTGGGGAGCAGCCGAGGCAACTAAGTTTTGAGGGTAGGAGAGGGTGGTCCACCATATCAAAAGCTTTAGAGAGCTAGATGAAGACCACCCCTGTGGTGTTTCCACAATCCATGTTTGTGAGGATGTGTTCAGTTAGAAGTGCCAGGCTTTTGGTGGTAGAATGTTGTTTGTGAAAGCCATGCTGTTGGCTGGACAGGAGGTTGTATTTGCACATATAATCAGCAAGCTGGTGGTGAACAGCTTTCTTGAGTAGTTTGCTTAGGTGGGGAAGGATAGAGATGGGATGGTAGTTTTCCATAGATCGAGGGTCTCCAGCTTTGAAAATGGGAATCACTTTTGCTGTTTTCCAGGGATCAGATATGGTGGAGGAAGAGAGAGCAAGGTTGAAAATAAATGTGAGTGTAGTGACGATAGCAGAGGAGATAAGTCGAAGGAAGACTGTGGATAATCTGTCAGTGTCTGGGGATCCATGGTTGGAAATGCTCTTTAGAAGTTTAGCTGTGTTATTGGGTAAGAGAACACTGAAGAAAAAAGGGAGAGTCAGGAGTGCAGGGGTAGGCCCAGATGGAACAGGTTGCGGGGTGTTGGGGGTAGCTGGGGTAGTTTGCAGGCCTTTGGGGAGTTTGTTCAGCAGCATGGACAGGTCTGAGAATTTGTCATTAAAGGCTGTGGCTATGTCCAGAGGATTGGTTAAGGGGCTGTCTGCAGAGTTTAGCTGTAGGGCAGTGTTGTTTGTGAGGGGCTTAGTAGGGAGCCAGTGGAAGCCCAGAATTTTCTAGGGTTGCCCAGGTTGGCCTGTTAGAGATTTTGAAAGTAGCTTTGTGTTAGGGATTTGGCCAGGTGTTTGCACAAGTTTCTCCTTCACCTGTAGTCATTCCAGAGTACCAGGGTTGGAGATGCCTTGTATGATGACCAGGCACGGTCCCTGTCTTTCATTAGGGTGAGGAGATCTTTTGTAACCCAGTGTGAGCTGCCACCCCTAACCCTCCTAGTGGTGATTGAAAAATGCCGATGCCCGTAGTTGTCCCAGGACCTTTCAATAAGCCTTTCTTGCTAGCATTCCCATGCTTTTTATGTTGCTTGCATGCATGTGCAAGAAACATAGTGCCATCATTCGAGTTTTTGGAGGTGTGGCAGCCCTCTTCTAATTCAGTCAGTGTGTTTGCAGGCGCGGCTGCAGTTCTCCAATCGCTGCTGGAGCTGTCTATGATAGCAGTCTAAAATGCAGTGGAGTACAGTTGAAAGGAGGAGATACGCTTCAGTGAGCAGTGATAAGATATCACCTGCTCATGCGCGCTCTCCCTACACACACACATGCACACGCACGCATACTGCGCGCTCGCTCCCCACACACTGTATAGCCGATGGGGGTGCCCAATCTCCCGTCGGCTATGCTGCGCTCCCCCACAAAACTGAGTTGCACATGCCACGCTGGGTGCCCACCCCAGCATTGCAACACATGGTATAGCCGACGGGGGTGCCCAATCCCCTGTCGGCTCCACTGTCCCCCCCCAAAAGTACACGGTGCCACGCTGGAAGCCTAGCCCAGCGTGGCAACAGATGTTATCGCTGATGGAGGTGCCCAATCCCCCATCTGCTCCACGGCCCCCTTAAACAGAGTCCCTGTGCCATGCTGGCAGCCCACCCCAGCATGGCAAACGTCCCACGTTGTCCTCCTGTTTTTTAAAAGAAAAAAACAACCTGTAACACAAAATGGTCCCTCGCTGTCCAGGCCCCCACCTGCACCGACACACTGCACACCCTGCCTCCCCACCCCCACCCCTATACTTACTCGGATCTCGCGCAACACTCTTTGGTGGACCAAGAACACGCCTGCATCTTCAAAGTCGACCGCGAACTGAGGAAATGCCGTGTAAGTTGTATAATGGGATAGATAGGAATTTTTCAACTTTGATGCATATCTCAGGCATTTTTGCACTAAATTTTCAACATGGGGTTTCTGGGACCCCTTCTCATGAATGCGGTCACTGTCATGGCATTAATCGAGCCCGAACGGTGATTTTGCAGTCACTGCATGAAATCACCTTTCAGCACTGATTAATGAAATGACACTGCCAGTGTGTTTATAAGGTGGGCTCTCAAAAAGCCTATGTTGAAAATTTGGTGGAAAAATTCCTAAAAATGACTGTTTTATGAGAGTGTGTTGCGCAGTTTCTACGCACGCTTGTAAGTTCATAAATTTTCCATATTTTCACTCCAGATTTTCAACATTGCCATTTTACCACACCTCCTTATGAGCAGTACAGCTGTCATTTTTCACATCTCACCCAAAACGTGTTTCCGCCTGTGTAGCGCACAATGGCGCAGTCGGTGTGCAAAATCACTGTATGGGACACATTAAAAAATCACAGTGACACTGTTCATGAGCAGAGGTCTTAAAATGGCTATGTTGAAAATTTGGTCACAAACTTCCTAAAAATGACTGTTTCACAAGCGTGCATTGCAAAATTCCTACGCACGCTCGTAAGTTTGCAAATTTTCAATATTTGCACTCCACTGACTTCCAAATACCTACACAGCACATACAAGCAAGCAACATTCGGTATTGACAAATGCTTGTTTCTTTTTCTTAGAATTAATTGCCTCTTGCAGGCTGTGGTTTATGGAAATAGGTTCTTCTCTTTAGAAGGGAGGGGGAGGGTAACCTGAATTCCCCTGTTTTCCTTTTTACATGTTTCACTTTCTTCCTCTGGGGGTAACCCTCCAGACCCCTTTCACGTTTTAAATATTTACTCAAGATTTATAATTTGGGTTTGATTTGTATTAACATCAAACCTTAAATGCTCCATTTCTTGTTTGATGGCCCATAAATTCATTAGTTTTACAATATTCCCATAGTAGGGATTTTTGATACTAACATTTGAATAGATAAGGAGGATGAAGAGACAAACTTCTTTACAGAGGCAGGAAAGTCAACTCGAATATTAGGAACATATGATTCCCACGGGAGGTCACTTGACACTATGCAGGGATGTCATTTTAGCCATTTTAATGTTGCTTGCACGCATGTGCAAGAAACATAGTGCCATCATCCGAGTTTTCGGAGGTGTGTCAGCCCCTCTTCCAATGCAGTCAGTGTGTTTGCAGGCACGTCCCCAGTTCCCCAATGAGTGCTGCAGCTGTCTATGACAGATCCAAAATGCAGTGGCATACAGTTGAAAGGAAGCGCTCTGCTTCAGTGAGCAGAGCTATCCCCCCCACGCACAACATCGCGCAGCACGCATATTGCGTGCTGATGCGTTCCCCACGCCAAACACTGTATGGTCGACGGGGTGCCCAATCCCCGCGGCTCCACGCCTCCCACAGCTGTCCAGGTGCCATGCTGAGAGCCCACCCCAGCGTGGCAACAACTGTTATAGCCGGCCGGGGTACCCAACCCTCGCCAGCTCCAAGGCTGCACGCTGCCCCCCAGTGCTTTTCCTGTGCCACGTGGGAGCCCACCCCAGCTTGGCAAATCTTGTTTTGGCCAATGGGGTGCCTTAACCCCATCGCCTCCACATCCCCTAAACAGTTTTTCTCTGCTGCCGCACTGGGAACCCACCCCAGCGTGGCAAACGCCCCGCGCTGTTGTCTAAAAAAAAAACTGTGAATAAATAAATGGTCCTCGTAGTCTCCTGCCCTCCCACAACCCGCACTCCATCCACTGTGCACCCTGCCTCCCACACCCCTCACCCCATACTTACCTCCGAGCTCGCGCAATGATCATCGGTAGACCAGGAACACGTCTGCACTCTTCAAAGCCGACCGGGAACTGAGGAAATGCCAGTAAGCTGTATAATGGGATAGATAGCGTTTTTTCAACTTTGTCATATATCTCAGGCATTTTGGGCAATTTTGGCCCCAAATTTTCAACATGGGGTTTTTGGGACCCTCCTCATGAATTCTTGCACTGTCACAGCGTTAATCGGGCCCGAAGGGTGATTTCGCGGTCACTGCACGAAATCATCTTTCAGGACTGATTAATGAAACGACACTGCCAGTGGTCATAAGGTGGACTCTCAAAAAGCCTATGTTGAAAATTTGGTGAAAAAATTCCTAAAAATGACTGTTTTACGAGCGTGCGTTGCGCAGTTCCTATGCACGCTCGTAAGTTTGCGAATTTTCAATATTTTCACTCCAGATTTTCAACATTGCCATTTTACCACACCTCCTTATGAGCAGTACAGCTGTTATTTTCACATCCCGCCCAAAACGTGTTTCTGCCCCTAAGGGAAGCACAATGGCGTAGTCGGTAAAAGCGAACTCAATGTATGGACACATTAAGAAAATCACAGTGACACTGTTCATGAGCAGAGGTCTTAAAATGGCTATGTTGAAAATTTGGTGAAAAAATTCCTAAAAATGACTGTTTTATGAGCGTGCGTTGCGCAGTTCCTACGCACGCTCTTAAGTTCGCGAATTTTCAATATTTGCACTCCAATGACTTCCAGATACCTAAACAGCACATAGAAGCAAGCAGCATTCGGCATTGACAAATATTTGTTTCTGTAGACTTGTTTTGATGGGTCCTATCTTTGGAAGAGAAATTTGTAGCAGCTAGTTTTTTGAGTCCTACTGTTGTTTTACTGAGGTTTTGCATAATTGTAGCAATGTTACTAGTTCTGTGAGTACATTTCTACCACAGGACTTCAACTCAGATCAGCAAGGTAAATTTCTAAAATGATTTATAGTGCAGGATTGAACTAATTGGGGTCACAGTGAAGTGGTTAGAAAAATGGCTGAGATCTGGCCCACCAGCACAGCAGAAAGATTCACCACTGCGATTCCGGCAACCCATGTTCAGGAATGGACGGGGGCGTTGGAGGGCTGGCAAGGTGGAGAAGGCTGAAGCATCTGATGACTGCTCACCTTCTCCCAGGTGGAGGGTGGGGTTGTGGCCCAGTGCTTGCTGACTCTTGATGGAGGCTGGGAGTACAGCACTGTGTCAGGCATAGTGGGAGTGTGCCGGACATCAGCATATGCCCTAATGTCAGTGGCATGTCATGCTCCCATGGGGAGAAAAATGAGAACATGCTCCCCTGGCTGGCCAGATGATGGCCACTGGTTTCTGGCACACCATGAAGCTGGGATAACCCCGAGTTGTCCACCCACTGCCGATCCCAGGGCTAATTGGTTGTGCCTATGGGCACTTCTGTCACAGGGGACCCATCTGATGAAGGGTCATGTTGGGTCATCCGGGGATCCATTGGCAGTAGCAAGTGGCAGCATGATGGAGAGCCAGTGGAGGAAGGTGGCCATGGGGCCTAGGTGGCCTGAAGGAGTAGTCAGCCAGGAGGACATGGGGGAGCAAAAAAAAAAGGCTTATTCAAGTCTCGGCCAAAATTTGATAAATAAGAACCGATTGAGGCTGGGAGGCATGAGGATGCTGGCATGGTTACATTGTAGCACCTGTGCATGCCATGCCTCCCGAACTAACACAAAGCGAGGAAAAAGCTCATCCCCAGCAGATCCCCAAGCTGCTACCACAAAAACCCCACCCGGCCACTGGATGTGTAGGGGAGAGTAGCAGGCCACCCCCTTCTCCCACCCGGGGGATGAACCAAGGCTCTGTGGGGGCAGGGAGCAGTAGGTGAATGGGGCTTTGGCTAGAGATACAGGGTAAAAAGCATACATAAGAAAAAAATTGATAACTGAGAACCCCTGTTTAAAGCATAAGTAGTAGAAATGAGAAAACGTATCCTCCCTCACAGGCCTTTTGGGACAGTTTTGAGGGGGTGCATACGGAACTTCACTTGATAACTAATATTAGTCACAACCAGGAGCACCCTAGAGAATAATAATTAAATTTATAAAGCCAGGGTTGAGCAGATCACACTTTGGATTGGAATCCCTGGTACCCTGGGTAATAGAGTTAGCAGGCAAACCCTTTAAATGAATGCATGTTTTCACAGCATACTTATTCGTTCCTGCTTATGAAGCAGGGGGTGCGAATGATGGACCTGGAGCTCCTTTCAACCTTGTTACTGTGTTTTTATACTACATACATACATAAACTGGTGAAAACAGCTAAAAAGAAATCCTATCCTGAAATTCATAGAAGAAATGATGCATGTGTTTTCTGAATAGGGAACTAAAGGGAGCTGAAATACAATATAATGTAATGTAATGTAATGTAACATAATGTAACGTAATATAATTTATGCAACAGGGCTCAGGATAAAAACTGTAGAATAAAACCATTTATCTTCGCTACTATGGTAATAAATTTATTTATCCACATAGTAACTACATCATCACCCATTTATTCACACAGTAACTACATCACTAGCTCATTTATTTACACAGTTCTCTTCAGAATTCATTTAGAATGTTCGGCCACAGAAGCAGTACTAACCATATTTAAATGTCAATAACTTAAAACAAAAAGATAACCTGGTACTGTGAGCACGAAAATTGTTCAGCACAAAATTATCTACAAAATGAATACTGTTTCATTTATATAAACCCTGTATATTGTATATGATTAGCAAGAAAACAGAAGAAAATGTAATTTTTGTTCACTTTTTGACAAACAAATATAAATAACTTTAAAACAAAAATGATAGCATGGTACATATGAGCACGAAAAATATTCAGCTCAAAAATATCTACAAAATGAGTGGTGTTTCATTTATAGATACCATTTTGTTTTTATAATTCAGAAAACAGCATAAAATTCAATTTTCTTTTCCCTTTTTGACAAATTATTTACACCTACCAAAATCAAAATGTTCACACAACATCTAAACCTGTTATAGAATTAGGGAGATAATGATTTATTTTATTGTTCTTAGTGACCTTCAGAATTCCCCACTCGTGCCTCTCGCACTGTGAGGTTACTTGAGGTCACTGGAAACTGTACAAGATAAATGCATTATCACACACTGAACCGCTGCATATCCCTTATATATCCTAATAAGTTAGGGTGGGGGCATTCTCATCTCTTCCTTTGACATCTCCCTTGTATGGGAAAAGGAGGTCCAAAAGAATTTGTTAACTGTTGGTCGTCTGCAAGTGCCCAGGGCAAACTCAGAAGCGAGGTGCTGGGCTCACATGCTAGGCTCATATGCCTAAATAACCAGGGCAATAAGTGGAACACTCAAACCAAAGTAAGGCATTGTCTCTGGACTGCTAAACTTCAGCGTGGCCATTAATGTCACAGTAGCAGTTCTGTGTGACGCAAGTAGCAGCAGCACGTTTGCCAGCTGACTGAAACCCCCCACCTCTGAGGACAGTAGGCAAGAGTGACAGCTTGTTCTCAGCCACAGCATTTCTGAAGCGATGACAAAAGCATCCTGGTGAAGCTGGCCTGATTTCCTACACCCTCTTCCTCTTACGAATAAGTTATTTAAATATTCTTTCGGGCATTTACCAAGAGACCGTGTCCTAACTGACACACCTCTGTTTTTCTCCATGTCCTTAAAAATCTTCAGTTCTCCAACTTGGAGTTTGCGTCAATATTTATGCAGTTTTTGTACTCACTGCTGGGCATGCAGTAAAAGATACAGTATATAATGTCCAATGCCATGCCACCACATCCCATAATAGAAATAATCTGCAAATCCTAACAGCCAATAATAATTCATATAAACATTCAATTTACCAAGAAGCAGTGCTACAGAACTTGCAAAATTCATTAATCTGGCAAGCCTGCATTTGCTGACACAAAAGGCTTAAATCAAACAGCAGTTAAAACAGAAATATGTTAACAGACTGTAACAGCATCATTTCTCATTGCCTATTCATTACTGAATGCTGTTATTGCACATATTGGGCCATATGCACAAAAAAGCAGATTGCCTATGTGTGTAGGCAACCCTACACGTCAATGCCACACAACAGTGGACTGCTGCATTCACAACTGGTGTGCCGACCAGATGCGCACTGGATCCCTCAGCCATGCAGGCAGCTATGCACCAGGGGTGGTCCAGGGGGTGTGTTGGAGGAGTCCCTGCACTACACCCCATTCACAAAAGCATGTAGTGCTGCACAATAGGGTCATGAGTTGTGGCAAGGGGGACCATGCTATAACCTGCTGTGTGCCAACGCAGGCTGTGGTGGGACTGGGATTTACTCCTCCTCCATGTTGCACCAGCCCATTGAGCAGCTGGGAAAGGCTGTGGAGGCCAATCATCAGAGTGCCCGTACTTGTTCAGTTTCAGGATCCGTACCTTTCCATGCACCCCGGCACCTGCGGCACAAGGGATCCACTCCGGGACCCAGGTCAGCCATCCAACTGGATGCCTATTCAGGTCCACTGCTCTGCCCATGCAAACCTGCTTGCTTGGGGGGGGCTGGGGAGAGGGGGCCACCAATAGTGAATACTGGCTAGTGCACACCTGTCTGAAGGTTCAGAGCTGCAAGGGTGGGGTATGCACCTTTAGCCTGTACTTTCTTCCCATTTGTGCATAGGGTGCCATTGTGTATATGCAAGAGTGGAAGGTTGTGGGTTCTAGTCCCACACAGTAACTTGGGTTCCATGCCACCGGAGACCAGTTGGGGTCTGCGGGGATTAGCCCGGGACCATCATGGCAGACTTGGTGGGCCGAGCAGTCCTTTTCTGCTGACAAAGTCTATGTTTCATTGTTTTTATGCAATACTCAGTACTGATACTGCAATGCAGCACTAGGGGGTGTTACACTGTTGAGGTGACATCTTTCGGATTTAACATTAAACTGATGTCTCTTTTGTCCATCTCTGGTGGCTGTCCTGGTGGAAGTTAAAGATACCATGGCACTTACATGAGAGATGGAGACTTTACCTGGTGGTCTTGTCAATATTCCCTTATCAATAAATCAGGTTCACATCTGGCCCATCAGCAAAGCAGTAGTACTACCACTTGCAATACTGGTGACAGGGGTTCAGCCACAAGCCTGGCCCATTAAGGGCTGCCTGGAGCAGGAGTACTGAGTATTACAGAGGACATCCTCCAGTTGTGCACCCACCTGCAATGCAATATAGGTGACTACATGTGGCAGGGCAGCAGAAGTGCTCTGGAGAGTGAGGAAGTGGCTGATGTTGGCACCAGTGGCCCGCATAGCACGTGCATGCCCATCCTGATGTCCATGAGTGCAACATTTCTTAGGGCTGGGAGAAACACACAAAAACACCCCAGCGCTATAGATTGCAAACCTTTGATACAGACTCAGGCTCCCCTGTCACCTCTTAACACACCTTCTGACATCTCTAAGAAGTTCAGCAGGATCCCCTCCCACCTTGGTTTGTGCCACTACAGCTTCATCGGGGATTGGCTGCAGGCAGGGAATGGGACAGAGTAGTTGCCTTGGAGGTCCAGGAGAGAACCAGTGGCTGATGGAAAGAAGGGGCCTTAAATAGAAAGTATAAAAAAAAGTAAACCGGTCCATCACTTTCAGTGACGTCAACGATTATGGTGGTTACCTACAACAGGAGCGCCAACAACTGCCCCATACACTGGCAAAAATCAAGCACCAAACTGACTAATGCAAAAAAGAAAAGCACTGTACTTGCAATCAGAATGTCTGAGCAACAGACTAAGCCAAAAATGAACATTCCAGAAGGTAAATTAAAGGCCTAATTGAAGACACTTGAGACAAGACCCATGTGGCCCTTAGCAGATCACCATGCCGGCTGTCACCCTCTCCGGCTTCTCCAGCTTCCTCGATCAAGGTGGACTTAGACAATGAAGAGCCCTCATACAAGGAGACAAGCTAAGTGATCCAGCAGATCCTGAAAACAGTGAATAGGATCGAATCTGCATTTGCAGATTTTAAGATAGATTTAAAAATAATAGACAAAAAGCTGACATGTACAGAAATGACAGTTGCAGAGACCCGAGAGAACCTAGCAGTTCATGACAGATTACTAACATACCTGTTACAATGAGAGAGAGAGAGAGAGACAGAGAGAAATGCAAGAAAGAATGGAGGATGCAGAAAATCACTGCAGGAGAAACAATTTGCAAATACACTGAGTTAAGGAGGGAGAGGAGGACAGCTTCCCATCAGTGACTGCCTTTCTTTAACGCCTCCTGGGGTCCACAAATGAACTACCCTTGGAGGTACCCCTGGTCATAGAGAGAGCACACAGATCTCTAGGACCAAAACTATGGACCCAAAAACACCAAGATCCTGGATTTTGAAAATGCTACACCATCAGTCAAAAGAAATTATCTCAAGGACAAGCATTTGTCAATGCCCAACGTTTAATGCACTGGAAGATGTCTGCCCCTGCAACTTGTGTATGGCCTTAAAGTAGTTGAATGCATGTATCATGTTCCCCCACTCCCACCTGTCCACCAACAAGTACATTTTGAGGTCCTTTAATCTGTCCTGATATGCTCTGTTTTGCAAGCCATGTACCATCTTGGCTGCCTTTCTGTGGACCGGCTCCACATTGTCAATGTCTGTGTGCAGTTGCAGCCTCTGGAACTGCACACAGTACTGTAGGATAGGGCTCACTAGTGCATTATGCAATGGCATCACCACCTCATACTCTTTGCTAGTGATACTTTGCTTATGTACCCAAGCATGCCACTGGGCCTCCTTGCCACTGGGCCTCCTTGCAACATTTGTGCTCTGTGACACCTTAAGGTCATCAGAACTGATAACTCCTATGTCCTTTTCTTCCTTGGTAATCGTCAGCACCTCATCCCCATCCAGTAATTCTGCCCAGGTTTCCCTCTTCCCAGGTGCACTATTTGTACTTCTTTGCATTGATCCTCAGTTGGCACTACTCAGACCATTTTTCAAGACTCTCCATGTGTCTGCTCATTATTTTTTAATTTTTTTTTTTTATTTAGTTGTTTAACCAGGTATAGCACACACTAAGCTGAAAGCTTTTTTGCAGGAGCGACCTGGGAGCACAAGGAGGTTAAGTGACTTGCTCAGGGTCACACAGTATGCAAGTGGAAGCTGTGGGATTCAAACCCAGGTCAGGTCTGCTGGATGTCACTAAATTTGCAGCTCAGAGCCTTAGACCACTGTGCTATACTGCCTCCCATTTTCTCCACCCCCTTCTGAAGTATTCACTCTGTTGCAGATGTTGGTGTCATCTGCAGACAGACCTTTCCTTCTAGCCCTTCTGCAATGTCTGCAATGAAGACATTGAATAGAACTGGTCCCAGGACTGATCCCTGAGGTACCCCACTGGCCATCACCCTCTCCCTGGATTGGATCCCATTACCACCACCTTTTGCCTCCTGTCCATTGGCCAGTTTCTAACACAGTGTATCAGCTTGTGCCCTGTGGCCAGACTACCCATCTTGTTATATAAGCCTTTTATATTGGTTGGCATCAAAGGTTTTCCTGAAATCAAGATAGGCGACATCCACTGCCCCTCCCTGATTTACTTCCTTACTGAGGCATTAGTGTTTCCAACCCTAACGCCAACCCTCACCCTGCAGAGACTGACAGGCATTGGGGGTGTGCCTTTGGGTCATCGGCCATAATGCTCATTCCATTCCATTTCACTGCACCCTGTAGATACCGGCAGGTGCACGGTGTGCCTTGGGGTCTTCGGCCTTTACACTCACCCCATTCCATAAGGAAATAAGTGGAGATGGGTGCACTATAGGAGAATGGAATGAATGTTAGGCCCGAAGTCTCCAAGGCATACCTCAATGCCTGTCACTGGCTGTAGGGTGGGGGTGGAATGGTATGAGAATTACAGCAAACCACCCCACGTCACACCCCCGATGCCTGTCAGTCTCTACAGGGTGGAGGGGGGACGTTACAGATGGAAACCCTAATGCCCTTGGCGATTGTTAGCATTTTCACCCAAATTTTCAACATGTGCTTTTTTGGACCCCATCTCATGAACGGTGGTACTATCATTTTGTTACTCAATCCCGAAAGGTGATTTCGTGCTGCGACTGCACCATTCGGTGCCACAGGTGCAAAAACATATTTTGGGAAGGATGTGAAAAATTACAGCTGTATTGTTCTTGAAGAGATGTGAAAAAATGCCAGTGTTGAAAATCTGGAGTGTAAACATGAAAAATTGGCGATCCTACGAGCGTGTGTAGACACTGCAAAGCACGGCCGTAACGCAGTCATTTTTTTGAATTTTTTCACCAGATTTTCAACATGGGCTTTTTGGGACCCCACCTCATGAACAGTGGCACTATCATTTCAGTACTACATCCTGAAAGTTGATTTCACACAGTGACCACACCATTCTGTGCCACAGGTGCAAAAACATGTTTCAGGCAGGATGTGAAAAATAACAACAGTACTGTTCATGAGGAGGTTTGAAAAAATGGCAATGTTGAAAATCTGGAGTAAAAATATTAAAAATTGTTGAAGTTATGAGTGTGCATAGAAACTGTGCAATGCACGCTTGTAAGGCAGTATTTTGTTTTGCAATTTTTTCACCAAATTTGCAACATGGGCTTTTTGGAACCCCACTTCATGAACAGTGGCACTGTCATTTCATTAATTGGTCCCAAAAGGTGAGTCCGTGCAGTGACTGCGAAATCATCTTTCGGGACTGAGAAACAAAATAACAGTGCCAGTGTCCATGAGGTGGGGTCCCAAGAAAATCTGGGGCCAAAATTCCTAAAATTGGCCTAGCTATCAACCTAAGTTGAAACCCTCCCCCCATTGAGTCCCATTATAAGGTTTACTGTGATTTCTCAGTTTGTCGATCGCCTTCGAAGAGTACAGATGTGTTCCTGGTCAAAAGAAGATGACAGCGCCGGACTTCCGGAGGTAAGTATGGGATGAGAGGGGTGCAGGGAGATGGGATATGCAGAGGTGGGTGGGGATGGGAAGGGGGGCCTGGGAGACAACAATGGACCTGCTTTTTTACAGGGAGAAAAAATAAAAGACATTGGGGACAGTTTTCTTTATTTTACAGGGCAAAAAAAAATATAGGCACACTGGGGTAGACTGCCAGTGTGCCACAATAATGGGGGTGGAGGGGTATGTCGACATGGGGAATGGGCACCCTGATGTCAGTACTGAATGGGTTTGTGGTGGGAAGGGGACACATCTGACACCAGGAGTGGGCATCCCAGTGTTGGAAACATATTTCAATATTTTAGCACACTGGGGAGGGCTCCCAGTGTGCCGCATTAGTCGGGAGATGGAAACATGCTGACATGGGGATTGGGTACCCCGATGTCTGCAAAATATCTATCCATGCTTGGGGGGGTGGGGGGTAGACATCTGACACCAGGAGTGGGCATCCTGATGTCAGAAACATTAAAAAAAACACAAATTATTTCGGCACACTGGCATTAATATGGGGGAGTACGTGCTGATATGAGGAATTGGGCACCCTGATGTCGGCAGTAAGAAAAAGCTGCATGGCAGCTAATGTTGAGGGGGGGCAGAAGCCAGCACCAGGAGAGACCGCACTTCGGCCACAGCTGAAGCTTGGGGGGAGGTTCAGAGGTGCGGGAACAGAGACAGAAAATACAGGAACAACTGCAACCATGCACATTAGTGTGCACTTTACTGCGCATGGCAGGAGTTCGGGCTACAAATGAAGCACTCTCATTGGAACGGTTCATTTGTTTCAAGTCCATTGCACAGCACATTAGCAGAGCTGAATTGATGTCATGACCAGAGTGCCAGGTGATTGGTGTACACTGCCACACCTCTTGCAGATGCAGTTGTAACTGGCATGGCAGTGACACACCTCTCATTTCCTTACTGTCTCAGAGTGTTTGGTGTACATGCACATCAAACGCAAAAAACAAGTAACTTAAACATTATTTCTTATAATGTAAATGGGCTTAACACAGTGGTCAAGAGGACTCATATTCTGACAAACCATAGAACAAGAGAATGTCATATATTGCAGTTGATTCTGATATTGGGTTACTTCTTATCTGCAACTTACCTAATTCTCTGTCCCTCAGCACTTCCCAGCTTCCCCAATATCAATCATTCCCCTAGTTTTTATTTTGTTAAGTTGATAACTATTCAATTATTCTTCTTTTCAGTTCAAAGTTTATTGCATGGTAACCTATTTTTGTAAATTTATTCTGAGGCATAACAATCCTGTTTATTTTTGTTATACTGATTCCCTTCAGTGTATTTTATATTGTGTATTTTTGTATTTGGTATCTTTCCCCCTCTTCCCCGCTCCCTTCCCTAAGGATGTATCTGGAAATGAGCTGTTACCAGCTCAGTATGGCTTTCCTGGTAAAACCTTTGAAATTAACTAACTAACGAGAGATAAATAAATAAATAAATTGTCACAAGAACCCACTTAACAGAAACACAACACAATAAACTCAGAAATGGCTGGGTGGAGCAAGTGCTGGCAGTATCACATCCGGGAGTAGGCATTTTGGTAAACAGAGCAGTACCTTTAGAGATCACACACACACAGAGATGGGGATGGAAGGCAGATTGGTGATACCAGAGGGCAATACTCAGGGAGAGAAACTGAACCTGGTTAATATCTATGCGCCCAACAAAGATGCTGGCGGATTTTCAAACAAGTGCTGTGGAAGGTGGCACAACTGCAGGGCAGCAATACAATAATAGGGGGTGATATGAATTGTGTTACGGAGCAGCAATACAATAATAGGGGGAGATATGAATTGTGTTATGGACCCTCACATAGACAGAACCTCACAAAATAATGATACAGACAAGCAGACTACAAACATTTTAACTGCACTCCTCAGTGAAATGGGGTTCATAGACATGTGGAGAACACAGCATAAAAAGGAAAATGATTATATGTTTTTCCCCTGTGTACGTACCCACCACTTCCCTGTTTAGGGGTATTTGAGATGATAATGTCCATGCAGAAGGGGGAGTGCTGTACAACCACAAAAAAAACAGTACAGAAATAAGACAAAAAAAAAAAGTGCCAGATTCTCCACAGGTGATAAAGATGATGGATGGACTCCATTAGGGTGCTCCAGACCTTCAGGGCACTGAGATGGTACAAAGGAGGGATGGTCGGAGGGATGAAGACCATTGGCTTGTCACCTGCCTGGCCTTGCCCACATCACCCAAGGGCCTTTCTCGGCAGTTTTTACCAGGCAGGCCTCTCAATGTCTTCCGCATGGTTCTCTGGTCCCTGCTGTTCTGGATGTCACCTTGGAACACACTGGATGCATGGCTGTGGAGGCAACTTATTTTAGCAGCAGCAAAAACAGTTTCTTAAACACAAGAGGAAAACGGCAAAGCTGCCTAACAGGGGATCCCATTTATTGAACAGTTAATAGAATAAACAGTCATTCCATGAAGCAGTAAAGCACAAGGTACCTCAGGATCATGAGGTCACATTACTAGCTGAACAGTAGAAGGTAAACTGTTCTTTGGATCCTGGGGTCACATTTGCATAAGATATTGAGGTGGCCAGACAGTCCAAACATAGTCAGTAACTTGAGGTCTTAAAAGACCACACACACACACAGGCAGCATTAGACTTCTGACTCCCAGCTTCACATTTTCTTACCAGGAGCGTGGACCTTCAAGGGGTGCACAGCGCACTTACGGTCCCCCTCACCTTCTGCTCCTCCTGCACAAGCTTTAAATTGGATACTGCATCTTTGAGCTAATAGGGTTCCCATCATTCACCAGAACAGTTAAAGCCATGAATGACAAGAGCAGGAGTGAGATCCTTCAGACATAGTACAGCACCCTATCACTGATGCTATGTCATTGCTTCAAGCATCCCAGGGGTATTTTCCCTGGTGACCCCGCAGGTTTGGGAAAATCCCTCATGCAGTGATCCCAGTTCAGAATGGCCTCTTTTGTGGGGCTCAGCCAAATTGCCACATGAATTTAGAACACAGCCTGCCACTCTGCCTTCTTCCCCAATGACCAGCCCACAGGTCCCCTCATGACTCCTGTGGACTTACACCTCCTGGAGCTCCTCAGCATGCAGCGGCATTTACGTCCAGGTGATCCTGGGACCAGCTGCCACCTAGGTCTCAGCACAATTTGGTCTTGTCACCACCAGAGGTGCACCCAGACCCCATCAGCCGAACAGACCCAGCCACAAGTCTCCAAACTAGTTCCAAGCTGCATTCCTCCCAGGATAAGGCTTTCCCCAGAATGCCCCTCACCTCATGTCTCTAGTGTCAGCAGCAGCATCATTTCCCATCGCTCTCCTCTGGGATGTTCTGCAGCCTTAACTCAAAGCACAGGGGCTCCACTGAAACAAAACAGCCACCACTGTCCTGCCTCCCCCTTCCTGTAGCACGAATACTTCTTTAAAATAACAAACCGAGTGGCCACATAGCCGCATGGTCAAGCGGGAGAAACTCCGCTCCAACCTGCTCCTGCACTCCCTCATTAACAAATCTCTCATTCTTCTCTCTGCACACCTGCACACTCTCTTATCGCCTCTGTTCGGTTTGGTGCCTCACTCTATGGTCCAATCAATGACCGATTCTACTGGAGCCAAATCTGCTGCTCCTTCTGGTGCCCTGCAGGACTTGTATTCCCAATTACAATATTTTAACTGGTACTCTGCAGTGCCAGCTGGCAAAAAAATTACTTCCAGATAAAAGGAGCCACTGCTCCTTTAAGTTTTTGACACAGGCAGCCGTGCATGTGCACAGCATGCAGAACCACCATCTTACTTAAAATATTTATTTATTTACAAAATGGGTAGTCCTGAGCCCAGTGACCTGTCAACAGGACCAAGGACCACCACCTCGCCCACTGGAGGTGCCCACGGACACTTCACAGCTTGGCCCAACCCTCCAGGAGGCTGAGACAGCGTAAGCATGCAGCTGCATGCTGCACGCTGGGCTCCAGGGATTGCAGAGTGTGAATCTCTTCCAGAGCCACAGGAATGCCAGCACCACAGGGGAAGCATCAGAGCCATGGGGCCCCACAACAGGTAAGCTCTTTTTGGGGGGCTTACACATTTCCCATGCCAAACACTCACCATCCCAACAAGCCAAAACTCACCCTAAGACTGTTTACACTATACTGACTCTAACCTAACCTAGCATTACCTATCCTAGTACTAACCTGGCTCACTAAGTCACCCAGGAATCACTGTACCCACTGGGCCACCCACCAAACAGACCTACGAAAGACTCAAAGCTCGGCTCAACTGATGGAGTCCCCAGTCCCTTAGCTAATCCCTACCTGGTCACCTACCGACCATTATTATCCTTCGACTGGCGACCCATCGCTTAACCTATAGACAGATTGCTTTTAGTTCACATGGTGGCATCCCAAGTTCCCATATCCTAAAACAAACATACCACCTAAAACCTCTTACCTGCTGCCAGTTGCCTGCGTTGGACCGTCTGGGCATTAAATAAAACACACCTTTAGCAAAAACAACAATTTTAGCAATAGTTACTAAACCACCCTAAAATTGCAGTACTGTATCATTTTCTAACTCTTAACATTATATACTAAAACATTTAAACTAGAGAAAACAGTTTCACCTGAGCGTCCCCAGAATAAAATTATTTCCCTTTTAAAACATTAACACATTTTAAACCATGAGCAACTAATTAATATTTCGGCATGGCATAAGTGCAACCATTAATAATTACTATATGCTATATCAACAATGCATAAACATTTTGTCACGACACAATTTCCCCCCCAAAGCCCATTGTTCACAAACAGTTAAATAGTCTCTGCATCAGCTGTGTTTCAGTTTACATATATGGGGCACCGATTATTCATGGAGCAAACTCCCCAATACCCAGGCCCTAGGTAAAGGAGACAATGTCCACAGTACAGACTCTGCTCCCACACAGTCCATTCTTGCTGTAGTCCTCAGCCATGGACAGAACAAGGCTCTTGCAGCTCTCACAGAAATGGCGCAAAAAGGTCCCAGTCCTACGCACCACTTTGTTTGCACAATTAAATAGTCAACCAAAAATGAGAAGGGGACATCCACCACTTATCCAGCACCAAAGTTGTTTCAGTTCACTACTGCCAGAACACCCCAAAATCAAATCCCGGACAAGTCTCCACGTTGTAAGTACCCCCCACTTCCCTGTCTAGGGGTATTTAAGATGATTAAGTTTGTGGGGAAGGGGGCACGCTGTACAGCCATGAAAATGCAGTCCAGAAATAAGACAGAAAAAAGTACCTGATTCTCCACAGGTGTTGAAGGTGATGGATGAACTTCATCAGGGTGCCCCAGACCTTCAGAGTACCAAGATAGTACAAAGGAGGGATGGAGGGATGAAGACCACTGGTTTTTTACCTGCCTGGCCTTGCCCACTTCACCCAAGGGCCTTTGTCAACAGTATTCACCAGGCAGTCCTCTCAACATCTTCCCTGGTGGTTCTCTGGTCCCTGCAGTTCTGGATGCCACCTTGGAACACACTGGATGCATGGCTGTGGACGCAACTTCTTTTAGCAGCAGCAAAGACAGTTTCTTAAACACAAGAGGCAAACAGCAAGTTGCCAAACAGGGGATCCCATTTATTGAACAGTTAATAGAATGAACAGTATCTCCATGGAGCAGTAAAGCACAAGTACCTCAGGATCATGGAGCCATTTTACTAGCTGAATGGTAGAAGGTAAACTGTACTTTGACCCAGGGGTCACCATTGTGTAAGATATTTAGATGACCAAACAGTCCAAACACAGTCAGTAACTTGAGTCTGAAAAAGACCACACACACAGGTAGCATTAGACTTCTGACTCCCAGCTTCACACTTTCTTACCAGGAGCACGGACCTTCAAGGGTTGCACAGCGCACTTATGATACCCCCCCCACCTTCTTCTCCTCCTGCACAAGCTTTAAATCAGATACTGCATCTTTGAGCTAATGGGGTTCCCTTCATTCACCGGAGCAGTTAAAGTCACAAATGACAAGGGCAGGAGTGAGACCCTTCAAGCACAGTCCAGCACCTGATCACTGATGCTATGCCATTGCTCCAAGCATCCAGGTGTGTTTTCCCTGGTGACCCCGCAGGTTTGGGAAAATCCCTTATGCAGTGATCCCAGTCCAGAATGCCTCTTTTGTAAGGATCAACCGAATTGCCACAAGAATTTAGAACACAACCTGCCACTCTGCCTTCTTCCCCAACAACCAGCCCACAGGTCTCCTCCTACCTCCTGTGGACTCACACTTCCTGGAGCTCCTCAGCATGCAGTGGCATTTACGACCAGGTGATCCTGGGACTGGCTGCCATCTCGGTCCTGGCACAACCTGGTCCTGCCACTACCAGACTGCGCATCCAGATCCCATCAGCTGAACTGACCCAGCTACAAGTCTCCAAACTAGCTCCAAGCTGCATTCCTCCCAGTAGAAGGCTTTTCCCCAGAATGCCCCTTAACTCATGTCTCTAGTGTCAGCAGCAGCATCATTTCCCATTGCTCTCCTCAGGGATGTTCTGTAGCCATAGCTCAAAGCACAGGGGCTCCACTGAAACAAAACAGCCACCACTGTCCTGCCTCTCACTTCCTGCAGCACGAATACTATTTTAAAATAACAAACCGCATGGCCACATGGCTGAGCAGGTGAACGCCCCAGTCCAACACTTCCTTACAAATTAATCTCTTGTTCTTCTCTCTGTACTCTCTCTCTCTCTTATAGCCTCTGTTCAGTTTGGTGCCTCACTCTATGGTCCAATCAAGGACTGATCCTACTGGCACCAAACCTGCTGCTCACTCTGTTGCCCTGCGGGACTTGTAGTCCCAATTACAATTTTTTAACTGGCGCCCTGCAGTGCCAGCCGGCACCGGAACTACTTCTGGATAACAGGAGCCACTGCTCCTTTAAGTTTTTGACATGGGCAGTCATGCATATGCATAGCACGCAGAACCACCATCTTACTTAAAATATTTATTTATTTACAGAATGGGCAGTCCTGAGCCCAGCAACCCAACAACCGGATCCAGGACCACCACCTCAACCACGAGAGGCACCCACAGACATCTGCCACTCAGCCCAACACTCCAGGAAGCCGAGACAGCAGGAGCACGCATCCGCATGCTGGGCTCCAGGGATCGCAAGATGCGAATCCCTCCCAGAGCCACAGGAATGCCAGTGCCGCATCAGGAAGCATCGGCACTGTGGGGCCCCACAACAGGTGAAAGCACTTTGGGGGGCTTACACATGCAAGTAGGGAATATTCAAGGATAGATTTATTCCTGGCACCCAAGAGTATGATATATAAAATTGTTAAAGCAAGAATTTATCTTATCACTCAGTCAGACCATGCCCTGATACTTTTGATATACCAGCTGGGGGGATAAAGGAAGAAAACAGTGTGGAGACTAAACTCCTCATTACTTAGCAACAGCAACTTCTGTCAAACAATAGCAGGGGAACTAGACAAAACTAAAGGACTAAATAAAGACTGTGGTGTCTCAATACAAATGGTTTGAGACACTAAAAGCAGTGGTTAGGGGAAAATAATTAGCAACTGCCAGGAAAAAAACAAAGAAGGGAGAAACAAGAGGCACTGGAAAGAAACATTGAGGAACTGGAAAGAGATGTAAGTGAACAAGAGGAAGGGTTACATGGGGAAATTAAACCAAAAAAGAAAAGAACTAGCAGATATGCTGAATAAAAAGGCAGAAGCCTAATTAAGGTTTCTTCACCAGGGTTACTATGAGGTGGGGAGAGGCTTCAAGCCTCCTAGCTTATAGGCTGAGGAAAGTAGAGGCAGACAGGTTAATAATGAAATTGAGGGATCATAAACAACCAAACAGGACCACAGTTACACAACAAGGCATAGCTGATACTTAGTATTTTTCAACTCCCTCAGACTACCAACTCTTACGGGATAACAGAAAAAGGCTCCAGACGCCTCAGTTACAAGAGATCCAGATATCCGTTAAAGAGGGAAAAAGTAACAGAGAACCAGGTCCAGATGGATACAATGCTGATTTTCACAAAAAATTTAAAGAATAGCTTAGCTCAATTCCATTAGCTGTTTTCAGTAACTGCCAGGGACATAATCAGGCCCCCCCCCCAGACCAGGGAAACCAAGAGATCAGTGTGCCTCATATCACCCTATATCACTCCGTCATCAAGATCTCGATCTCTGAGATGTTGGGGTGTATTAGTAGGGGTATCACAAGTCATAAGAGGGAGGTAATAATTCCTCTTTACAAGACACTGGTTAGGCCCCATCTGGAGTACTGCATGCAGTACTGGCGGCCACATCTGTACAAGGACATTAACAAAATGGAGGCAGTCCAGAGAAGGGCAACCAAAATGGTGTAGGGACTGCATCAAAAAACATATGAAGACAGATTAATGGAGCTCAATACGTATACCCTAGAGCAAAGGAGGGAGAGAGGTGATATGATCGAAACATTCAAATATCTTAAGGGCATTAACAAGGTGAAAGAGTCTAACATGTTTCAATATAAGAAAAGTAGCAGGACAAGAGGAAACAGCATGAGATTAGAGGGAGGCTGATTAAGGGGGAATATGAGAAAGTTCTTTTTCACATAAAGGTTCGTGGATGTATGGAATGGCCTACCTCAGGAAGTGGTGGATATGAATACAGTGCAGGGCTTCAAATAGGCATGGGGCAGGCATAAGGGAGCAATAAAGATGAGTAAGAATAGATAGGCCATTGACAGAGTACAGGCCTATGGCACATGCATAAGGTAGAAAAAATGGGCAGACTGGATAGGCCTTGTGGTCTTTCTCTGCCATCAACTTCTATGTTTCTACGTTTCTATCTTAAGTTATTTACTAAAATACTGGCAAACAGACTCCAAAAAGTAATGGAAACCCTGATACACCGTGACCAAACAGGTTTTATCCCAAACAGACAGCTTAGCAACAATATCAGGAGATGGCTTAATATAATCACAGCAAACTCTAAACTCCACACAACACAAATTGCCCTTTTATTAGACACAACAAAGGCATTTGAGTGCTTTAATTGGACTCATCTGAAAATACTGCTCCCAGGATGGAGTCTGGAGGAAACTTTAGGGACTGGATGGGACAACTATATCAATCTGCCAATGCCAGAGTGAAGGGCGAATGGAACCATGTCATCAACCTTAGCTATAGAGAGGGGAACACATCAAGGATACCCATTACCCCCATTATTATTTTGCATCGAGCCTGGAACCTTTGGCCATAGCAATAAGAAATGACAATCAAGTACAAGGAGTAATCGTAGATAGCAAGATTTCATTATACGCTGATGATGCCCTTCTTTCTGTCAGAAATCCTGAACAGACAATGCCCCTCATACTAAGCATCTTAGAGAACTTTGCTTAGCTAGCAGGACTACAAATACATACAGAAAAGACGGAGGTGCTATGGATCAGTGATGCCATTACAGAAACCCTTAAACAAACGTTTCCTGTCAAATGGGTCCGCACGAGGGTGAGATACCTGGAGATTCAAATCCCAAAAAATGTTAAAGATTTATACTAAATATATTTATGACACACTAAAACAAGAAATCTACAGTGACTTAAAATGATGGAAGGAGCTACCATTCTCCTTTTATTTTATTTATTTAGTTTTTTGTTGACCGGGTAAGTACAGTAGACAAATTCTGCCTATTTTCAGGCACGACCTGGGGAAGGGGGGGAATATAGATAAATGCCAACTGACTTTGAACCAGATTAAGCTGTTGGTGGTATTTTTTAGTGAATGGGGTGGGGGAGAATTTGGCCAGGCACCTGGGAAATTCCCCTGCTCTTTTCAAGAAGTGCCATGGGATCTTTAACATCCACCTGAACTACCACAGAACAGGCTGATGGGACCTCGGTTAAACATCTCATCCAAAAGACAGCATCCCTTCCCCCCCCAAATATGCTGCACTGCATTATTAGTACTGAGATATTAACCCAAGTGCCTGGTGTGGGACTAGAACCCACAACCTTCTGATCTCCTCCCTCAGAGGTAAGTATGCTACCCACTGAGCCACTGACACCATTCATTCATGTGTAAAACAGAAACAATTAAAATTAACGTGCTACCACAGCTTTCATTCTTGTACAGCACTTTGCCTCTCCCTATTCCAAAAAGCATAATAGAAGGAAATGCATAAAGCGATTGCAACGTTTATTTTGCAAGGCAAACACCCACACATTAAATGAGAACTCTTAACCAGAAATAAAGAGGTGGAGGAGGACTAGAGCTACTGGACCTGCAACATTACTATGATGTAGCACAGCTGGGAAGGTAGTGCACTTACTTAAGGATCAAGAAGATACAGGTTGGGTCCCCGTAGAGAGAACAGCACATGTGAATATCCCAACAAAAAGCTTACCCTGGTCTCTTGCAAATATAAGGGAAGCAAAACAAATCAAAAATCAATGGACAAGACACACATTAACCAACTGGCTTAAAATCAAAAAGAGACATGGAATACAGTTACCACAATGGGGTAGGGTGCCAGTCTGACACTGCCTCAGGTTCCTTCCAGCAAGGACAGAGATAAACTTTAAAAGGTGGGAAAGAAGAGGCCTGGGGTTTTTCACACAGTTTCTAACCCAAGGAGAAGTGAAATATTTGGCACAGATGAAGAATGAATTGGGCCTGATAAACAAAGGCCTATTTTATTATCTCTAGGTTAGAGATTTTCTTGCAAAACTAGATAACAGACAAAAACTGGAGGAGGGACAGGCAGAAATTTTAAACAAGGTAGCCAGATTAGCCCAACACAAAACACAAAGCAAACACATCTCACAAATTTATAATACGCAGTCGCAGGACAGGGGTAAAATTGAGGCTCACTGCAAAATAAATGGCAAGCAGAAATGAGCAAGGGGATAGAAGAGAAACAATGGGAGAAAATATGACACAACGTTCATAAAACAATAGCAGTAAGGAGCTGGTGGGAACTTTGCTGGAAAATAGCAGAGAGGTTTTTTGCTACCCCGTACAAAACAAAATACTATGGTTTCACAAACTCAGACAAATGTTGGAGGAACTGTGGAAACAGAGGTACTCCAATACATATATTTTAGGAATGTCCAAAACTCCATGGTTATTGGAGCTCTTTGAAACAAATATGGACTAAGTCACTTGACATAGGGGAAGCCAATCACTATCCCACATATCCTAGGCCTACCTCCACAAGGGACTCAACAAGGGGACAAGAGGTACATGTATAACATATGGGTGGCAGCAGAGGGAAAGGCAGTAACACACAAATGGATAACTGTGGGACCTCCGGACATGGGTGATTGGTTCAACACATGTAAAAAAATTTGGGAAATGAGAAGGTATTACAGCATTGTTAAGGCTTAAAAAAGACAAACGTAATTCCAGATGGCTACCATGTTTCAAATTACCAGAAAAAGGAAAACGTTCCTATCTTACAGCAATTGCTGTATGAGTAAAGATAATTGGACACATTAAGTGTATCTTACCAAGACTCAACCATATGACTGACTGTCCTTGTACATAGTTATTGCAGGGTAAAAGGTGGAATAAGTCGAGAAGTAAGGGAGTAAAATGTTATTTGTTAAGTGCCCTTTCCCTGAGGCTCAGGGTGCTGTACAGGGTGCAGACAGTACAACATAAGACACAATTCATAAAAATTCCTAATTAACAGACATACATAAAACAATTATAATATCATATAAAAACACTAAAATCAGCAGACAATGAAAGGGGAATATTAGTAACTAAACCCCAAATGTCTCCCTAAACAGATGTGCCTCCATGCCCTGCTTAAAGGCTTCCAATGAAGAAGCCTCCCTCTAAGATCTTGGGAGTGAGTTCCACAGGGTCACTCCTGCTACTTCAAATGAATGGTCACACAAGGATTTAAGCCGAGCCCTGGGAAACACTAGGAGGCCCACTCGGAGGAGTGGAGAGAGTGCTGATTATGGTAAGGAGTCAGGGGGTCACTCAGGTGGTCAGGGCTCAGTTCGTATACAGCTTTATAGGTCAGAAGACTGACTTTGAAGGTGGTTCCCCACCTCACTGCCAGCCAATGCAGATCACGCAGGACCGGTGTCACATGACTAGACCTCAGAAGGTCCATCAGCAGCCTAGCTGCTGTGTTCTGCACCAGTTGCAGGTGATGCAGGACCCTTCTACTAACCCCAAGGTAAACAGTATTAGAATAGTCAAGTTTAGAGGTTGCAAAATCATGTACAAGTGAGGGCAGATCCTCAGGCAAGATTAAGGCTTTAATCCAGGCAGTATTCCTGAAATGGTAAAAGCCACTCCAGACAGCCAATGACACATGAGCCTCAAATGTCAGTGTATCATCCAGAATGACCCCCAGATTTTTTACCTTAGCAGAGGAAGTAAGTACAGAGGAATCCAGCATTATACCAGTTACCTCCCATGCCACCTCCGCACCATGCCAGTGACCAGGCACAATCACCAGCACCTTCACTACTCCCTTCACAAAAGAAAGGGTCCTACAAGAGCTTGCTAAGCTCAGGGTGGATAAGGCAATGGGACCTGATGGCATACATCCCAGGGTACTTAAGGAGCTAAAGGAGGAACTAGCAGAGCCATTAGCAGAATTGTTTAGTGAGTCTCTGAGCACAGAAGAGGTCGTAGAAGACTGGAGAAGGGCTCATGTGATCCCGCTCCACAAGAGTGGTAGCAGGGAGGAGGCGGGAACTACAGACCAGTCAGTCTTACCTTAGTAGTGGGCAAGATTATGGAGGCACTCCTGGAGAAGGATAGTGCAACACCTGGAATACATAGGGGCACAGGATCCAAGACAGCATGGGTTTACAAAGGAAGGTCCTGTCAAACTAATCTCATAGATTTCTTTGACTGGGTAACCAGAGTGGTGGACCAAGGGGGAGCAGTTGATGTCGCCTACCTTGACTTCAGCAAAGCTTTTGACACTGTTCCACATAGAAGATTGATAAATAAGCTAGGTAGGCTCGGGGTGGGTCAGAAGTTGGTCAACTGGGTGGCAAACTGGTTGACTGGCAGAAAACAGAGGTGGTGGTAAATGGTATACAGTCAGAAGAGATGCAAGTCACAAGTGGGGTACCTCAGGGATCAGTCCTGGGGCCAGTCCTATTCAACATCTTCATTAGTGACCTCATGAGATGGACTAGAGGGTAAGGCTTGTCTGTTTGCAGATGACACCAAGATCTGCAACAGAGTAGATGATCCAGATGGGGTGGGCAGAATGAGAAGAGATCTGGATAAACTAGCAAAATGGTCAGAAGAGTGGCAACTGGGATTTAATGCAAAGAAGTGCAAATCATGCACATAGGGAAGAGAAACCTGAAGCCACTTATAGGCTGGGAGGAGTTGCTAGCAGTCACAAAGGAAGAAAGAGACTTGGGCATCATCATCACTGATGACCTAAAATCATCAACAGACCTCTAAAGCAGTAGGTAAGGCTGAGGGAGTGTTAGGGTGTATTAGTAGGGGTATCAGAAAGTCGTAGAGGGAGGTAATAATCCCTCTGTACAAGACATTGGTTAGGCCCCATCTGGAGTACTGCATGCAGTATTGGAGGCCACACCTTCACAAGGACATTAACTAAATTGAGGCAGTCCAGAGAAGGGCAACCAAAATGGTGCAGGGACTGCATCAGAAGACATATGAGGACAGATTAGCAGACTCAATATGTACCCTTGAGCACAGGAGGGAGAGAGGTGATATGATCGAGACATTTAAACACCTTAAGGGCATAAACAAAGGTGAAAGAGTCTAACATGTTTAAATATAAGAAAAATAGCAGGACAAGAGGACACAGCATGAGATTAGAGGGAGGCCGATTAAGGGGAATGTGAGGAAATTCTTTTCACAGAAAGGGTGGTAGATGCATGGAATAGCTTACCACAAGAAGTGGTGGCTATGAATATAGTGCAGGGCTTCAAACAGGCATGGGATAGGCATAAGGGAGCAATACAAATGACTATGAATAGATAGGTCACTGACAGAACAAAGGCCGATGGCACATTTATAAGGTAGAAAAAGAAATGGGCAGACTGGATGGGCCTTGCGGTCCTTATCTGCCGTCAACTTCTATGTTTCTATGTTTCTACCTTCATCTTGTCCAGGCTGAGACTCAGCCAGTTAGAGAACTTCCAGTCTTGGATCTCAGCTAAACATGTGTTCAGTACCTCAACTATGCCATGTATCCTGGGTGCAAATGGCATATACAGTTGGGTGTCATCTGCATAGCAACGTCATAATGTCTGATGATCTCTCCCAGGGGAAGCATGTACACTGCAAATAGCATGGGTGAGAGGATCAAGCCTTGTGGAACTCCACAAGGTAGGGGCTTCAGGAGCAAGGAGGAATTCCCCATCACTACCCTCTGCATCATACCTGTGAGAAAAAAGTCATACCAATGGATCACAGTGCCGGTGAGTCCACAAAGCTCCCTCAGGCAATCCAACAACACACCATGGTCCACAGTGTCAAAAGCCGAAGAGAGATTGAGGAGAATGAGAAATTACCACTCTCCTCTATCTCTAGCCCTGACAAGTTCATTATGCACCATGACTGGTACAGTTTCAGTACTATTTCTGGGCTAAATCCTAACTGGAGAGGCTCATAGATGTCAAAGGTTGTGAAATGTGCTTTGAGCTGCAGAGTCACTATTATCTCAATAACCTGCCACAAAAAGGGGAAATTGGAGACGGGCCTATAATTCACTAAGCAGCCTAGGTTGAGAGAGGGTTTCTTCAGAAGGGGCTTCACCAGTGCCTCTTTCAAGGCACTTAGGAACAGCCCCTTTGAGAGTGAGAACTGGACAATCTCAGCAAACACTGGGCCCAAGAACCCTGCACATCTCACTAGGAGACGGGTCAGGCCTGGGTCCAGTTCACTGAGCTGAAGCTTCAAGATTACCTCACAAACCTCTTCCACCACAAGTAGCCTAAACTCACTCCAGACAATTGGGGTGCTTCTAGTAACCACCATTCCCTCTCTACTGCAGGGCTGTGACTGCTCCATTGGGGAGATCTCAGCTCAGATAAAGAACACTGTCATAGAAGGACAGAGCAAACTCTTCACACTAGGTGGCTGAAACTTCTCTTTTTGGCTGTAGACAGGTAGGATGGAGTAACCTGTCCACAGTCTGAAAGAGCCGAACTGGTTTGTTATTCCCTGAAGCAGTATCCCTGGACAGAAATACTGCCTTCTTATAAGAGATTGCTCTTTGATGCTCTGTAGTGAGTTCTCAAAGCCAGTTTGTCCTTCTCAGACCTAGATATCTGCCAACAATGCTCTAACCTCCAAACCCTGGTCTTCATCTCCTTGAGCTCCCCATCGAACCATGGGGAGCTCAAGCAAGAAGGCCTGGATCATATACAGACCTGTGTGACAGAGTTGAGTGCTGAGGTAACAACTCTGTTTTAAGCTGCCCCACCTCACCCGTGCCTGTCTCACAGGCAGCCTTTGCATCCAAGAGGTCCATTACTGCCAGAAGTCCTGATGGGGATAATCCTTTAAAGGGTGATAATGGACCAGCTCCACAGGGGAAATGACTAACAGGGGGCCCTGAAAAAGAATCTTATCATGCAATGATCCCACCAAATGATTGGATCAATCTTGAGATTACTTACCTCAAGCTACAGTGAGAATATTAGGTCCAAGGTGTGCACATGTCTGTGGGTCACAGTAGCAGCTGCATGTGCAAGGCCCAAAGAATTTATCATCTGCAGGAAGTCTTGTCCAAAGTGTAATAGTTTGTCATTGATCCATGCATTGAAGTCACCCAGAATCAACCACCTGGGTGATTCCAACACTCTCTCATCAATAAAGTCTGCTACTTCCTGCAGAAATTCCCTCTCATGCACCAGAGGCTAGTACACCAGAAGGATTCTGCAGCCTGTACCTGGACCCACTTCTGTGGCCACACATTCAAATGATGAAGTAGAACTCACTATGTGCCCAGAAAAGTTAAGGTCAGATCTAAAGCAGATGATCACGCACTCTCCCTGTAATCCTTCATCAGGCAGTGCACCACAGAGAATCTGACTGGGATAGATGCCTCCAATACTGGGCCAGCATCATGTCCCAGCAAGATCTCCGTGATGCAAGCCAGGTTGACCGAGGCAATCAAATCTGCTATAATTGCTGACTTGGTCCTGATCGATCTAGCATTGTACAGCACTGCCCGTAGGGGACTGGTAGAGGTTACTGGCCCCTCGGTTACCTCCCCACTCGGTCTGGTCAGAGCCCTGGGTACAGGAGCCAAACATGTTTGGCCTCTCTGTAGGTCCCATTTTGCCCCAGGGTGTCTCCTGGTCCTTACCACCCCAATATCGCTCTCCCCATTAGCAACTCTCACACCCCGCTGCCTGCCATCCTGCCTCCTCACAATACCAACCTCCTTGCAGTGCCTCAGCACAGCCGATGGCAGTGGGAGGTCAGTGAAAGGGTGGAGGTCCAGCAACTGGGATGTGAAGTAGCTAAACCACTGGGGCTCAAGATCTAAGCGCATCTTCTATTAACTGCCATCCTTTTGAATAAAATATAACTCTTATGAAATGCTATCTTTTTAAAACCACCGCACCTTAATCCTCCAACCTAAAACCTATACATCCACTCACTCTAAGCAACAAATTGCTATACAGATGCAATCAATTAACCACTAACCTAACACTAACCCTCTGGTACCCTAGTCCACCTCCCTCCATCCACTAAAATGTTACAGAGTTAAAATAAACAAAAGTTGCAGTAGTCAGCAAATCCAGGTCTGCATAATGTGCCAACCAGTAGGGAAACCATTATAACAAAAAATAGAGTTCTGGTTTTAGTCCAGATTTTGTGTATTAGATTGGCTAAAACAGACCCAATTCAAGAACAGTCAGTATCTCCCCCCCCCAGCAGCACTTTTACCACTGCTGAGGGGTTATCCAGCTGGGCAGAAATGACAGGAGAAAACCCCAGAGAGAATACTAAGTGCTCCCACCACCTGTATCACTTATGGTAGTGGCAGGGAACCTTTATGTCCAGTCCAGGGTTTTCATCCATCTGAAAGAAAATGAATTGTGGCTGCAACACCGCTAAATGACCTCTCACTCCAGAGGCACTCAAACTTGTTGCTTGACAGTGTCCCGCAGCTGCAGGAACTCCAGGATCCCATAGGTTTCCTCCATTACTAGATAGAATCGCCACTCCTTCCTCGAGCTCAAGCCGTTCATGAATGGTTCTACAAACCAGTCCCCTCTTGTTAATCAAGTCCTGTTCCAAATAGGTCTCAGCCACTCCAAAAGTCCAAGGATCTCTTCTCGTTTCCAGGTATGCTTATAGAGAATAATGTAGAAAAATGCTGGGGGAGTTAACTGAGCAACAATTTAAAACTTAGAGTTTGCTAGCCAGAAGGTCCAGTGGATGGCACTTACACACATAATGCATCTAGACTAACAAATAAAAAAGCTACCTCCTGCAGCCAACTCACTGTCCCCACCCTATCTATGCTTTGTCTGTAAGCCTACCCACTGCGGAAAAATGGGTTAACTCTAGTATCAATTCAGCTAGCAGATGCCAAACAAACTTACTAAGACTGAAACTTACATTCAGCCTGAGCTAATAGTTTGATAAAAACAAGTTTTCCACTTACTGCAAATATCAGTATTAAAAGACTCTCTGCTTACAGAAAAATAAGCAAAAATAGGGATTATGAGCCCTAATCTGAGCTTCTTTACAGAGCTCAGACAGACGGCGGCCCAGCCTGGTGGCCATCTTGAACTGAATTTTGGAGGGAGGGGCTAAATTGGGAAACGAGGTCTGTTAGGTAAAAAAAGGGATAGATGAAAAATGATGAATTTACAGTACACATGTTGACAATCAGGCCATGGGGTGGGGTGGGGGGATAAAAATACCATTTAAACCAAGTTGAAGGATGAGAATGAATAAAAAGATCAGAATAGCTTGGCGATGCACCTAGTTTTGTAAGTAAGCATTGATTTTATTTTATTTTTATTTAGTTTTTGTTGACCGGGTAAGTGTACTAGACAAATCCTGCCTATTTTCAGGCACGACTCGGGGGAGGGGGATACAGATGCATGCCAACTGACCTTGAATCAGATTAAGCTGTTGGTGGTATTTTTTAGTGAATGAGGGAAATTTGGCCAGGACACCGGGGAAATTGCCCTACTCTCCAGGAGGGGGAATCTTTGGCTGTCTGAGGAAGATGGCTACTTCCGAGTGACCTTAGGGGGAAATGGATGTGGATGGGACAGAGGAGTGGGCCTCCTCCTCCTCCTCTGATCCTGCTTTCTTAGAGACTACTGCGTTGGATATTGAGTTTTCTGTCTCTGGTTTACCTGAGGACTTTTTTGATTCTACTATGGAAGATGTTCGTTTTGCTGATTTCCCTGCCAGTTGTGCTGACCCTATTCCTGCTGGAGGTACTACTGTGTCTACTGCTGCTGAGACTGCCTGCAAGGAAAAGTTACTGGCAGAGCTTTTGTCGGAGGAGGAACGTTGCACGCGTCAGAAGTCTGATTTATTGTCCGAACTTGCTGCACTACTTAAGTCTTCTTCCCCTGTTACCTCCCCTACCTCCCGTACTGTCTCGTTGCCTTCTGGTGACACCTGTGAGGTTCCGGGGCCACGTGTGTCTCGAGCTGTGGCTGTTTTGACCTAGGCTGGCAGTCCTGACCACTCCGTAGATGTGTGCTGACAGCCGCTCCTGGCTGCTGTTCCTCTTGCCTCCTGTACAGCTGTTCCCTCGATGATTACTGAACGTCTCGGTATGTCTAATGCTGTCTTACCGCAGAGCCCTGTTGCCCCATTGCTGTGCCTTCATCTCCAGCTTTGGGATGTCGGGTTGGCAGTTCTGTTACAGTACTGCCCACGGGAGACTGGGGTTTATTTACCGGAAGAGTCTGTTGTACAGGGTGGGTCTGTTTCTTCCCCCTCTCCCTCTACTCGGGGGTATGGTCCCCTGAACGTGCAACAGAGGGGGCTGGGTGGCTCAGACATCCTAATGGCAACTGGATCCCTGACCCCACTGATTCTGCTGTACAATGTTATCAGCGCATGTCCCATTCTGACCTTACTGGAAGAACTAAGGATACTTTGTGTGTGACTGGTTCTCCTGTACAGGGTTTGCATGATACTACCTCTGTCCCTTCTCGCCCTCCTGCTGCTGAGGGTCTTCGTACTGCTTCAACTGACCCTGCCTCTACTTCTCAGTTTAAACTGTCTGACCTGTTTTCCAATAAGGGTGAGCCTGCTCCACGGAAGAACACAGTCCGTCTGATTTACAAGGGAGGCTTAGAGGACTTGCCTGACAGACTGTACATTGCTAAGTAATTGCTTAAGGGTTCCCTGCACTTTGTTTCTTCTGACATCTATGCCCTTATTCACATTGGCAATTCTAATTTTGATGTTAGGTTTAAAACTGTTTCTGGTCTAAAGATGTTTTGGGCTCTCTATCACAATGTTAAGAATTCTCCTCTTTGGGTTCCGTTTATGGCAGTACCCCTGACTAAGCCTGTTGTTAAATTAATTACTGTTATGTTCCGCAATGAAGGTGTGCATATTGAGGATATTCTTTTTTGGCTACGTAAGCGATGTGATGTATTGGATAAACCTGTGCCTATTCTTGACAGTGAACAAATTTGGAATGGTGGTTGGAAATTGCGGGTGACGCTTTTTTCCTCCAACAACGAGCCTCTCTACCTTCCCAATAGTTTTTTTCTTGGGAAAGACAGGGGCAGTTTGTTTTATTTTGGCCAACCTAAGTCTTGTTTTAAATGTGGTTCCTGGACGCACTTGAATACAGCTTGTGACACCCCTCGATGCTCTCATTGTTTTGAATTTGGTCATTCAGCAGCTACCTGTCTTAATTTGTTTAAATATAACTTATGCGAGTAGACTGGGCATGGATAAGCAAAATGCCCTTGGGCTTCCCATAATAGAGACGACTGTCTTTCCCATGAAGGTTTAATTACTGTGGCCCAACATATGCAAGCTGCTAAACTAGTGTTGTCTGATGGTATGGACACCCGACCTTCTTTGGGGCCCCCTGTGGAGCCTACAGTGGGGGTCAGGGACACCGTACTTCCTGTGTCCTCTCCCAGTGCTAGTGACCAGGGACCAGTTCCTCACCCTATACCTTCTTCTGTCCCTCCTGTTCCTCCTGTACCTTCTACCTCTGCACTTCCAGTTTTGGAAGATTCTGTGGCTTCTGGTATGCCCCCCCCCCTTCCTCAATTCTGCCCTTTAAGAAAGTTACTGCGAAAAAACGTAATAGATCTGGTAAGACTATTCTGTCCAACTCCGCTCCATGACCTCTTCTGGTACTGATCCCCCTGATAATTGGAAAACAGGTAATCAGTTTGCAGCATTGGCTCCCGGGGAAGAATCTGAAGGGGAAGACTTAGACCGCTCCTCTAAAACATCCACTGTTACTGATTTTGCTTCAGAGGGTGAGGACGGTGAAGTCAAAAGTAGATACTACCCTTCGGAGGTCTAGGCGTCGGAGGGTAGTTAAGGCCACTTAATGTTTCTGTTTGTTTTGGGCTATTTTTCCTTTTTTTTACTTTATGGCGTCTTTGACTATTTCTACTATTAATGTCAATAGTATTAAGAGTCATAAGAAAATGGTTACCACCTTGACCCTTTTACGACAGCATCACAGTGATATAATTTGTCTTCAAGATACTAAACTGAAAATGTCATTTGAAGTAAAGCTTGCTAGTAACCTGTGGTCTAAGGGTGCTACTTTCTGGTCTAATGAGGAATCCACTTGCGATGTGGTTGGGATTTTGTTTACTAATTCGGCTTTAAAAGTTACCAAATTGGTGGATATTTGCCCTGGTAGGGCTTTATTGTTAGATGTTAATTTTCGGGGTGAAAGATTTAGGTTGATTAATATTTATGCCCCCCCAGACCAAGACTCAGCGAGTTGCATTGCTCTTGGACATTTAGCCTTATCTCCATCTGTCTTGGTTGGTTCTTTGGGCTGGTGATTTTATTTGTTCTCTGAGTACCTCTGATAGCAGGTTGAAGACCTCTAAGTTGTTTTGTGATTCTAATAAGCTTCTCCATGTTCTCAATACTGCTCAGCTTAAGGATGCTTACCGCTGTGTTCATGCCTCTGGGGGTAACACTTTTTTTAAATCTACACTGTCCACCAGAATTGATTTTGTTTTTCTTTCGGCTGTTTTGCATGTTTCTTCTGTTGCCTTGTATGCCTGGGAGTTTTCTGACCATAGGTCGCTTACTGTTTGCCTTTCCTGGAATGGGGTACCTAGATGTAAGAAGAACTTATGGTGCTTTAATAATTCTTTACTGACTGATGCAAATGTTCTCAAAGCGTGGAAAAGGGACTGGTTAGCTAGGCTTTCTGTTATTGAGCTCTATGATGATTTGGCCTCTTGGTGGGAGGATACTAAGCGTGATTGGAAGTCCTTTTTTCAGGCCCGCTCTCGTACCCTTGTTACTGCCCATTATTTTGAGTATTTACGCCTACGAAATCAGTTGCAGAGGTTGATTTCTTTAGCTGAGACTGAGAAGCGTGATTATAGGGATCAGTTGCAAAATATTAAGAAACAAATGTTTATCTACCAATATGACAGGTCGAAATCATTAGAACATGAACATCGTTATGGTTTGAAATTGCATAAGGGTGCTTTAGATCCTTTTCAGGATTGTAACGATCTCATGGGTAGTCGGCTGGTTTCACAATTGGCATCCCCTACTAAAGGTTTGGTTATGTCTCCGGAGGACTTGGTTTGCTGTAGTTGAACAGTATTTGAGTTCTCTTTTTCAGAGGGATCCTGGTCTTGACTGTACGTCTTTTGATTTTGATTCTTTGTCTTTGCCTCAGTTGTCTGCTTTGCACAAACAACAGTTGTCTGCTGCTATCACTGCTGATGAAGTCGGTCAGGCTATCTCTTCTTTGAACCCAGACTCTGCACCTGGTACTGATGGTTTAGGGGCTGCATTTTATCAGGTATTTCAGGATGACCTTGTCCCGGTTTTGGTTCATGTTTTCAATGCTATGCTGTCCAGTTCCTCCTTGGCCTCCTCTATGAATCAGGCCTTGGTACTTTTATTATATAAAAAAGGGCCGAAGGAAGATTTAAAGAATTGGAGGATGCTCAGTTTGTTAAACACTGATTTGAAGATTTTGAGTAAGGTCTTATTACTCCGATTGTCTGGGGTTGCTGCTGGTTTGATTTGTCCATACCAAACATGTTCCATCCCTGGTAGGACCCAATATGAGAATTTATTAATATTACGGGAGCTATTTTCAGTTGCACAGACTGGATGGTTAAGTGTGTATATTTTGAGTTTGGATCAGGAAAAAGCATTTGACTAGGTCTCACATGAATTTTTATTTTTAGCTTTACAGGCTTATGGTGTGCCTGTAGGTTTTGTGGATTGGATTCGAACACTGTATAGATCGGCGTTACTTCTTCCTAATGTGAATGGCTGGATTGGTAATCCGATTCCTGTGAAGCGTGGTGTACGTCAAGGTTGTCCTTTGAGCCCCATTTTGTATGTCTTTTCTATCGATATTTTACTTTGGCTGATTGTTAACAATACGGATCTAGCTGGGCTAAGTACTGGCATTGGTGTTCCCCCATTAAGATTTTGGCTTATGCGGATGACCTGGTTCTTTGCCTTTCTGATGTTAATGACGGTCCTGTTGTGCGAGATATTTTTCCATTGTTTTCTAGATGTCCCGGCTCTAAGATCAACTATGCTAAGAGTACAGGGATCCCTTTAGGGGATACTCCGGTTCCTGTGTCCAGTAGTATTTCAGATATTCTTATTAGTACAGCTCCTATGACTGTATTGGGGGTGGAATTTGATTCTAGTGACATGGCCCACGCTAATTGGTTAAAGAAAATTGAGAAAGCCCAGTCATTTGTGTCCAGATGGAAAGGAAGGCAAATTGCTAAACGTAAAAGGGTCTTGTTAATTAAAACCTTCTTGGTTCCTACTTTTTTGTATGTCAGTTATGTGTTCCCTCTCCCTATCTCTTTGTTTACTTCTTTATTTAGTGTGTTTTTCCAAGCCTTTTGGGGTAGTAGGTTGAATCCCATTAAACGTGGCTATATGTATAGAAGCATAAAGGAAGGTGGGGTGGCCATGGTACACCCGGTAGCATTTTTTGTCTGTCTCTTTGTTTCCTATAATATAAGCCCTCTCCTTCGACCAGGTGTACAACATTGGCATTCATATGTGTGGGATTGGTTTTCTAAAGGGTTGCCGTTGTGGAAGTTGGGTAAATTTGCCCCTTTTTCTAAGCTTCCTTTTTTCCCCCCTATGGTTTGGAAACCTTTGAGCATTTATTGAAATGGGGTTTTACTGTATCTCATCTGGAAACATTGGATAGAAAAAAACTGTATCATCATGTCATTTCTACAAAATTTACAGACATTGTGGTATTTCCGGATTGTCCTTCTAGCTTGGTTGACAGGGTTCTCAGGTTTTTTTCGAATAAACAGTTGCCTGATTTTGTTTGGGATAGTGTTTGGTTGGGTTCCTATGGTTGATTGCCTGTAGGTAATTCTAACAAACAGAAACAAATTAGAGATCGGTATTGTGCAAGGGCCTCTCGTGTAGCTCTCTTGGAAACTCAGGAGCACCTTTTTTTGGAATGCCCTTATGTTCGGGCCTTTTGGGTCTCTTTAGCCTCCAAGTGGAATGAGCCTTTATTTGCCTCTCTTACTTACTGTACTTTGTTGTATGGAGTGCATAAGGGTGAATGGTCTAAGTATCATGCTGAAACTTTATTATTGGTTTTCTCTATTCTTCGTTTTTATGTTTGGCAATCTACATGTTTCTGGGTTTCACAGCAAAGACTGATATTGTTTGATGAGATTTTTGTTAATGTACAACAGACTTTACAGAAAATTTATAATACTGATATTCATTTGTTGGGTAAGTTCAAGGGCAGATTTTTGTGGGTTAACTGTGAACACTGGGTGGCACATTTTTGAAATTCTTTGTTGTTTCTATTGTTCAACCTGTTTCTTATTGTTTTTCTCTTGTTTTTTTGCTGTGTACACCTGTTTTTTTCTTTGTTTTGGAGTCCTCTTTTTCAATAAAAAATTCTCATACTCTTTTCAGTAAGTGCCATGGGATCTTTAACATCCACCTGATCCACCTACAATCAAGGCAGATGGGACCTCAGTTTAACATCTCATCCAAAAAATAGCACCTCAGAAGTTCAGTACCCCTCTCATTCTGCACTACAGTGTCAGTACTGGGATATTAAACCAAGTGCTAGATGTGGGAACTGAACCCACAGCTCTCTGATCTTTCGGCCTCAGAGGCAAGTGTGCTACCACTGATCCACTGACACTTAGACTAACCACGGGCATTTTAGGTGGGAAGCTGGCCTAAGAAGGTGAAAATACAGTGGGGAAATGCATCGAATGAACCACTGGATTAACATAGCTGTTTAAAGTCGTGGGAGAGGTGGATTTGCTTCCCAAACAAAAGCAGAGAACAGCGAGAGCAACAGGACAGCTAGGTCGGTGCTCCAGTCAGGATGCGAGGCCACACCCACCATCCTGTGAAAGAGCCAATCGGAAGGCAGGAAGACAAGCCCTTTGTCTCCAAGGGTTTGAAATACTGGTGGACAACATCAGACGTCGGACTTCACTGGGGAGGTGAAGGGCTCATTGCAGGAACTTCCCCAGAGCTGTTCAAAGTTGTGGGAAGGTGGATTTGCTTTCCAAAGAAAAGCAGAGGACAGCGAGAGCAGCAGGAGAGCTGAGTTAGGCAGCTCAGAGCAGGGATAGCTAGGCGCTCCAATCAGGAGCAAGGCTGCACCCACAGTCCTGTGAAAGTGCCAATCAGAAGGCAGGAAGACAAGCCCTCTATCTGCCCTGTTTCCTGTTTCTTACCCTATTTAAGTCCTCATCCACCAAGCAGTCCCCCACACTGTGGCCCCCCCCGCTCTAAGGACCCACACACAAGGACAGCGACGAGTGGAGTCTGCCTGGAGTCAGCCTGGGAGACAGCCAACAGCCCTGTCTATCAGACTTCAGGTAAGAACTGCATTGTTGCCGGTAACAGTGAGAGGGGTGAGGGGCCTTGCTTGAAAGAGTTGTTGAGGAAGGGGAAGTGTGGGAGGCTTGCTAGATAGACATTTCAGGCAATAGGTGGGCACCAGCTGGAAACTGTTCAGTGAGGTTTGCAGTGAGGGGATACAGAAACTTAGGGATAGGTAAGGGGACACAGAAACCTAGGCAGAGATGAAACTCCCAATATAACTCCTTATATAGGGTAGGGTAAGAGGTAGGGAAGAAGTGTAGCACCCTATACAGGGCTAAAACTGCACTAGAGATCGAGATGACACAAAAACATAGGGGTCCTTGAAAAACCCTATATAATGTAGGGTAAATGAAAGGAATTTAAAAGGGTGAAGCAACAGTGGAAGCAGATATGGTAGAATGAGGGGAGTGGTGCAGTGCAGTGGTTGTGAGGTGGCAGTCTTCAAGGAAACTTCTTGGAGACTGCGTTGCTGCCCTATCTGCATGCACCTCACTGGACTGAGGGAGGAGGTGGTCAAACTCAAGACTGAGCTAGCTTGGGTTCTTGAGTACCTTCTCTCCCACCCAGGGACCACCTAGTCCACCATTGTTACCTCAGAGGTTTCCCAGTAAGAGGAACGGATGGATGACAGTGGGCTCAGGGAGGGATGGTGTGGTGGAGCGTAAGACATCCCACAACCAGTTCTACTACAAAACTCCTATGCTGCCCTGGTGGAGCAGGAATGTCCCACCGAGGCACCCATAGTAGTGACTGGGGTGGATGTGGGGATCCTGTATAGAAGAAACCCCAATGGGGGTGACAGAGGATCCAGAGGAGGAGGAGGAAGTGAATCCTAGTGGGGGACTCCATGGTAAGGGGGATACAGTTGGGAGTAGATAGAGATGAGGAGAGGGATGTTTGGTGCCTTCCCAACACCACAACGTGCAAGAATGGAAAGATGATCCAAGGGATCACTGGGGCAGTAGGAAGGGAGTGAGAACTAGATGTCATTGTCCATCTGGGGACAAATAACCTGGCTAGGGATGAGCCAGCCATAGTGCAAGAAGAATTCATGGAGTTGGGGAGGGGTCTTAGGCAAGTAGCATGATCTGTGACCTTCTCAGAGGTGTTATCTGTCTATGACAGGGGGGCTGACAAGATTCTCCGCACCAGGAACTTCAATGCATGGTTGAAGAAATGGTGCAGAGAGGAGGGTTTCAGTTTCACTGGGGACTGGGGGACCACCTGTAGGGATAAGGGCCTATACAAGGGTGATGGCCTGCATCTGTCCAGGAGGGGAACGTAGTCCTCAGCGAGCATTTAAATGCTACATTGGTGGCTGGTCCTTTGGCACTGAGGGTTGAGGTGATGGACTCCACACCTTGCGCCATGCCAGCGACCTGGGTTCAGGAACGAGCCTGGGCCGCAGGGGGTCTGCGGAGGGGGGGAGAGGATTGAGCATCCGGAGGACTGCTCTCCTCTATCAGGGAAGGGGGACTAGTCATCCCGCTTGCTGATTGCCTTCTGGCAGTGGTTGGAGGGCAGTACAAGTGAGGAGGCTTGATCCGATGTCCTTACATCAGAAGGGAGGGAAAGCCGGGCGATAAAAGGAAAGTGAGCCTGGCAGACTCGATGATGGTCCGCTGCTCCCAGGAGCAGTCCCCGAATTCTGGATTGGGTCTCCAGGATGGGGAGAAGCCGGCAACCTCCTCCTGGCCCCGCTGCAAGGTGAAATCCATTGGGGAATTACTGGGGGCCACCTAGCACGGGAGTGATGGGAGTGGAGAGAGAGTCCCTCTGTTCAGAGGGCCATAGCTGCCTGCCAGGGCTCAGGTGGATAAAGTGCTTACGAAAAAAAAATGCTACATTGGCAAGCATTTAAACTAGCCAAGGGGGGAGGCAGAATGAGGCAGGGAGACATAAACTGCCTCCCCCCAACAAGCTCATGAGGTCAACTATGGGAATCCAGAGGAAGAAAAACCACAAAAGAAACCAAAAAATATTAAAATCCATCAGGTAGAAAAAAGAATGAAGGTAAGATAAAGAGTGAGTAAAATAAGGGAAGGCAAATGGAAAAAAATGAGGGGGAAGGGTGGCAGCACATTCTGGAAAGCCATGTGTGCAAATGCTTGCAGTCTGGGCAGTACTGGGTCAATAAAGCGCAGCAAAACCTGCACCATAGAAATGCAGTCTGACAAGACAGCTACAGAGAAAATATAGCGCAGGTAAAGTTAGTGCTATCCCTGCAGCTGCTGGCCATCGGGATGCAGGGAAGCAGAGGATAAAGGCTCTGCTCGGTTGCAGTCTGCTGAGCAGCTGCAGTGGTTCAGAGGACAGAGCCAAGGGCAGTGGAGTGTTGGTGGATTGGGGTTTGACTTCTGGCCCTGAAACACTTGTTTTTTGTTGTTGTTTTGGGTGTTGTCTTCCCCGTCCTGACTTACCCTCTGTGTATGTCTGTCTGTCATTCTACACCTTTTCCCCCGGTTGTTCTGCTGGTTCCCAATCCCTTCCAGGACAATTCCCCCCCTCGACGTTTCTCCCCATCCCCGAGTTGCCTCCCCCTGGAGCTAGTTATATTAGGTTGGGGGGGTTCGAGAGGTGCAGGGGGTGTCAGTTTGTTTTTTTGTTTGCTGTTCGGAGCAGTAGCAGTTGCTGTTTATACGAAGCGCTATCTTTGCCGTTGCTGTTTTTGTTGCGTGGTATTTGACTGTGCTGTTATTGACTTAGCTGTCTTGACCCCATGCCAGTCTGAGAAACAAGATTGCAGACCTAGAGGCCACCATGGAGGAAGCAGACCTGGATTTAATCGCCATTACAGAGACTTGGTGCAATGAAAACCAGGACTGGGATATGGCCATAGCAAGTTATGTTCTGTTCAGAAGGGACAGGGTAGGTAGAAAAGGGGGAGAAGTAGCTCTTTATGTAAGGACAAGCATGGCTACAGAAATGCAAGGGAACAGGGGGAGCAGAGGTACCCTGGGTCACCATGGAGAAAAGCAAAAGAGGCTGTTATTCACACAGAAATTATCTACAGATTTCAGCACAGGGGGAAGAAGTGGATGGAAAAATAATGGAAGAAATTCATAGAATGGCTCACAAAGGAGTGATGATACTAGTAGGGGACTTCAATCTACTGGATGTGGATTGCAGCCTCCCAGCTGCAGCAACAACCAGGAGTAGGGATATCCTGAACTCACTGCTGGGAGCATTCCTCAGGCAACTTGTAATGGAACCCTCTTGTGAGGGGGTGTTACTGGACCTGGCACTGACAAGCGGGGACAGTATTGCTGATGGCACAGTGGGGGACCACCTGGGTACCAGTGACCATCGTACAGTGTGGTTTAACATAAGAACCAGGTTAGAATCAAACTGCACAAAGATGAGAGTCATGAACTTCAGGTGAATGGATTTTAAGAAAATGGGAGCATGCCTCAGAGATGCCCTGGGAGGGATAGGGAAACAAGGAGGAGTCGAGGACCATTGGGCAAAAATAAAACAAGGCATTGAAAAAGCTACAGACCTCTGTGTCAGGCAGGTTAGCAAGGGCAGGAGAAAAAAGGAAACCACTACAGTTCTTTAGTGAGGTAGCGGAATAAGTGACAGCAAAAAAACTGGCATTTAGAAAGTATAAAACAACACAGAAAGAAGAGGATAGGGAGACTTATCAGAAGAAACAAAGGGAGACTGAGAAGGCAATTAGGAGCACAAAAGGACAAACAGAGGAGAATATTGCCAAAAAATGAAAAAAAAAAGAACAAGACATTTTTTTAGATACATAAGTGAAAAGAGAAAGACCAAGGGAGGGATAGTAAGGCTGAAAGGGGGAGGAGGTGTGTGTGTGTGTATGTGTGTGTGTGTGTGGAAGAGAACAACCAGAAAGCAGACATATTGAACAAAATACTTCTGTTCAGTATTTACGGGGGAGGAGGTAGGTAGTGGGCCAATGATAAAAGACAAGGGCACTAAGGAAGCGAGGTGGACACTAGCCCTTTTACAGTGGAAAGCGTCCTAAGGGAATTGCCATGGTTGAAAATAAACAAGACAATGGGACCAGGAGGGATGCACCCCAGGTTGCTGAGGAAGCTCAAGGAGGAGTTGCCTGCACCTCTGAAAGCCCAGTTCAGCCTGTCACTAGAAATGGGAACGGTTCTGAGAGACTGATGTAGTCCCACTCCATAAAAATGGAAATAGGGAGGAGGCTGGAAACTACAGGCTTGTCAGCCTGATGTCAGTAGTGAGCGAAGTAATGGAATCACTGCAGAAGGAAAGGATTGAGGAATACCATGTTTACAATGGTCTTCAGGATCCAAGGTAACATGGGCTCACAGGGGGGAGGTCTTGCCAGACAAACCTGATCGAGTTCTTTGACTGGGTAACCAAGGAAGTGGACCAAGGAGGAACAGTTGACGTAGTCTAACCGGACTTCAGTAAGGCCTTCAACACTGTTCCACACTGAAGACTGGTGAGCAAGCTGAGAAACCTGGGAGTGGGTCCTAAAATAGTAAGATGGGTAGAGAGCTGGCTGGACAATAGGAGTCAGAGGGTGCTGGTAAATGGCATCCACTCTGAAGAGGGCAAAGTAACCAGTGGGGTGCCACAAGGGTCAGGTACTAGGCCCAGTCCTCTTCAATGTCTTTATAAGTGACATTGCAGAAGGACTGGAAGGGAAGGAATGCCTGCTCGTTGATGACACAAAAATATGCAACAGAGTAGACACACAGGTGGGGAAGGGGGTGGAAAGAATGAAAGAAGATTTAAAGAAGCTGGACGAATGGTCACTGGTCTGGCAGCTGGGCTTCAATGCAAAAACAGTGCACAATCATGCATTTGGGGCACAGAAACCTGGGGCAACATATCAACTGGGAGGAGAAGCAGTCACAGAACAGGAAAGGGACCTGGGGCAATCATTTTTGATGACCTGAAGGTAGCTAAACAGGGTGACAAGGCAGTGGGAAAGGCTAGCGGGATGCTTGGATGCACAGGCAGAGGTATCACCAGCAGAAGGAGGGAGGTAATAATACCCCGGTTCCACAAAACCACTTCAACAGAAATTCTATTGAAAGCCTTTACAGTGACTGCACTATGTCGACTGCGATCACGGACGGCATTGTGCCATCAGGGAAAGTGTTTGTTTTTTTGGGGGGGCTGTACATTCTGAACCCCCCACGAAGAGGGTTTGGCCCCCCCAACTCCCGCAGAATTAAATATAATCCACTCTGGGTCAGAATTGTTTTGGGAAGGGGGCACAAGACCCGAAGAGACCGTGCTGGGGTACTGCGCAACCATTACAGCATACTTTCAGATTTGTTGCTGTAATGGTCATTGCCATAAATGTTTCGCTGTTCTAATGGTATATGTAATACCCCTATACAGATCACTAGTGAGACCCCATCTCCAGTACTGTACCCAGTTCGGGAGGCCCCACCTCTGAAAGAACACAGGCAGGTTAAAGGTGGTACAATGGAAGGCACCCAATATGGTGCAGAACCTGCATCAGAAGCCCAGTGAAGAAAGGCTTAAAATATGTACTCCCTAGAAGAAAGGAGGAGAAAGGGAGTATATGATAAAAACATTCAAAAACCTCACAGGTATAAACAAGGTACAGGAAAGGAGCAGTTTCCAGAGAAAAAGATGCATGAGGACAAGGGGTCACACTATGAAGCTGGGGGGGATGAGAGAAAATGTGAGGAAGTACAGTACTTCTTCATGGAAAGGGTGGTGGATGCTTAGAACAGCTTTCCAGCAGAGGTGGTGGGGGCTAAAACAGTTACAGGATTTAAAAAAGCATGGGATAAACACAAGGGAATCTTGGAAGTAAGGCAAGGGTGCATGCAAATCGGAGACCAAGTAGATTCAGTGGTGGCACTGTCGCTAGGGAAAATAGGGCAGGCTAGCTGAGCCAAGAGGGCTTATCTTCTGACAGCTTCTATGTTTCTATGTTTCTATATTTCTATAGAGCCTAAGCTGCAGGGACTAAAGGAGGAGAAATGCCGACTCCACTATGCCAATATCAAAATAGTGAAACAAAGCTTTAAAACATATGAAGTAGATAAAAAGGGTTTCAAGTACTGGCAGTATGCTGATTGGGTAGGATGCATGAAGAGTGAAGGGGGAGGCAAATACCAAAGAAAGCTAAAAGTATAACCAGCAACATGGCAGTAGCTGTGTCCACCCCACTCATCCTTGGAGCCCCGGAGAAAAGAGAGATAATAAGAACAATGGAAAGGCACCCTTAAGAACATGGACTGAGTAACCAGAAGGGTGAGCAGCAGTGCCTAATATATTTTCTTGCACTCTCTGGAATCTTGGGTGAGAGTGATCAGGCCAGTGTAGGAAGGTACAAAGGTGGATCTATAATAGGTACATGAGAGACTTGGCAATCTATTTTAATGAGTAGTGAACAAATGTATTATAATATCAATGTGACCAGAGTCTTATGGATTTTAAGGCACACTGAATGGTGAAGGAGCTTGCAGATTCACAGGCTGGCCTCTTCAGCAGTTCAGTGGAGCCAGGCATGGTACCCTACCACAGGGCCAGAGAATGGCACATGTAGTGCCCCTTCATAAGCATGGTTCCAAGAATGACCTAGGGAAGTACAGACTGATCATCCTGACCTCAGTCCTGAGCAAACTCACGGAGACCATACTTTAAAAAGTTGGTAACGTATCTAGATGAGCATGGTCTCCAGGATGCGAAGCAGCATACGTTTATGGGATGGAGGTTGTGTCAAATAAATCTAATTAACTTCTTTGACTGGGTCACTAAAACAGTGGACAGGGGCCAAGTGGTGGGCAACTTTTTCCTGGACTTTAGCAAGGCCTTTGACTCTGTACCCCACAAGAGATAGATCAGGAAGTTGGCAAATCTCGAGGTTTGGGAGAAGTTGACCAGATGTGTGGAAAAGTGGCTGAGGGGCAAGACCCAGAAAGTGGTGGTGGGAGGTGAGCTATCTAGCACCAGGGAAGTCACCAGTGGGATCCCGCAGGGCATGGTGCTGAGACCAGTGATGTTCAGTATCTTCATAAATGATATTGGGGGTGGCATTAAGGGCAAAAGGTGCCTATGTGGGGATGACAGCAAGCTCTGTGGGAGGGTAGACATGGCAGAAGGGATACAGGATCTATATGTTATTTGTACAAATATTAAACTTTTGAACAAACAGAACCACCTTGTAAACAAGGCTGTTTTTGCTCTAACAGTGTTTTTTACCAACATGTTTTACCTGTATAAAAATAAATTTACTACTGTACATACCGTGGATATTTCTTTTATTGCACCTTATTTTTGGAAGTCTTTATTTATATTTAAGTTATAAGTATGAGGTTACTGCTTGTTTGGTAACACAGTTCAACCTGCAATATTTCTCACAGGAAACATACATTTTCATAGATTGATTTAATAATTCAAATACTTCACTGCAAAAGATATGTTGCAATTGTTTTTATTTTGTTTAAATATAGAGTCTGGCAGTTTAGCTCTAGAGGTTAGAGTAACAAGTTGTGAATTAGCTTGATGCATCCAACAGACCAGACCTGAGTTTGATTCTCATAACCTCCACTTGCATACTGTGTGACTGAGCAAATCACTTAATCTCTGCACTGCTCCCAGGTCACCCCTAGAAACAGGTACATGGGCCTTACTCAGTTACCAAAAGACTTAAAAAAAAAAAAATAGAGCATAACATAACACCCTTTCCTTTCCATTAAGGGAAAAGGACTTTTGGCTTTTTTATGCTCTTATGACTTTCTGATACTGTATAGGTCACAAAGCTCATGGGTCTATACTTGCAGCACAATTAGTTTCTTATTAGAAATGGTATGTCATTTAGTTTTGACTCCCCTCCCATGCCATATTAAAATATGGAGGATGCGTGTATTCAGTCCTTGTCAGGGGTAGATTCAGGAGGGATGCAACAAAGTTTTACTTCACTGAGAGGGTGGTGGAGTTATGGAACTGATTGCCAGGAGAAGTGATGGAGAAAGTACCCTAAATGGGTTCAATCACAGCTGGGACAGAGCAAGAGGCTCATAGTCCAACTGGGTGATCGAGGTTGGGGAGGTTTGTTCGTGGGGGGGAAGACAACCCCCCAGGACACTAGGTCCAGAGGTGTGGTAGTGTAATATGGCCAACTAGAAATACCATCAGTCTCTTTCTGCCGACAGAGTCTATGTTCTATATTTATATTAAAATGCTGTGCCATACTGCTCTAAATATTTATAGTCTGTTTTCCACATAGAATCAGTTGTAGCATTTCACTGAAACTAAAGAAAAGTTAAAAAATTACATATATGTGTGTGTGTGTGTGTGTAACAAGTCGCTGTTGATGACAGTACAGTAAACATGTCTTAAGGGTTCCAATAAGGGTGAGGGTCCTGGGTTGATAACTCCCGTGGGCGATCATTACCCAAATACAGTTAGTTGTAACAGAGTTCTGCCTCGACCCAGGGAAAGTAAGTGGGCTAAATATCAAGTCAGTACCACCCCTGGAGAAGCAATACCAACTCACTGCAGCCGCACTGGTACAGTCCATGTAGTCCCTAAACAGTACAATACTGTTAATCTTCCAGTGCCATGACTTATCACTCTAAGAAAATACCCAAGCAGTGACCCATATATAAACGATCCAACTGCAACATGTTTTTTTTTTGTTACAGAAGATCTAGGGAAGAAAATGGTTAATGAAAACAAATAATATTTTTTTTCCATCATTTCCTTTATGTTCCTCTGGCAGGCTGGGCTACTGTACCAGCACCGCAGCTGTCCCGAGTCTTCTGACCCTCGGTCCTCTGAGCCCACGGGCGAGTCGTCGGCACCAGCTGGGTGGGGCTTCATTAAGCCCAAATCCCCATTTTTTTCCACTGATTCCCCTCCCTTATTCCCCAGCACCCCAGACAAAGTCAAGCATGCGCATGGAGACACGCACGTACACCTTGGCTCCAGATGACTCCGCTCCTCCCACCCCTGGCCTAGCACCTGGCCCCCCCTTCAATGCTCACACCACCACTAGGTCGCTACATGGTGGTGGGCAAAGGCTAGGAAAGCCAACTTCCCCCACAACTGGGAGAGGAGAGCTGCCTAGCAGCAGCTTAATCCTAACCCAGCTGACCCCCAGCTGACCCCCAGCAACCCGTGCTTGTCACTGAACACAGGTCGCCACTGCAGCATGAAGCTCAGTGCTTCAGCTCTCCATGCCACTGGGCCGGTGGAAACAAATAATATTTTAATAAATATTTTAATACTTCAACATAATGGCTAGCTGAGTATAGCAGGCATCACCCTCCCCATCACAGTGCCATTACCCAACTGTAATGTCCAGGCCTCTACTCCACTCCTTCACTGGTAAAAGTAGGCCCCTATGTTTCTAGGGAACTCTTCATACTTCTGTGGTTACCCAGCTGAACGAACGTTGCAGACCCATTGATAGCTGTGGTGCATGTAATCAGTTAATGTTGACATGCTCAGTATCAATAAACCTGTGCAAACAATAGGCTCCATGCATTAACGTGCATTGGGTACACATGAGCGGTGCAAACCTGTTACTTACAAATCCACACCCATGGACAGGCACCCACCAGTTGGCATTCACTATCACCAGCCCCCCCCCATGCACAGCTGTGCAGGGGCAGATTTTGGGATACAGGCGGGCATCTAATTGGATGCCCATCCTGGGTCTTGAAGTAGATCCCCTGCTGCGTGTGAGCAAAGAATCCTGGAAAGGCATGGGGCCAGTTGTTTTTTTTAAACTACTGGCAAATGCCTGACTAGCAGCCCCCAGCCCAGCCTATCAGCCCAGCGAGCTGGGGCAGCAGGGTTAAGGGTGTTCCCATCCTGCCACAGCTGGTGATTGTCCATTGTGGGGGGGCATGTAGCCTTTACAGTAGGGTCCTTCCTGCTGTAGCTTGTGCCCCCCATGGCAGGCACTCCACACCTTAATTAATGGCATGGAGTGTGGGCACTCCCCTGACACTCTCCCTGGACCACCCATGGCTGCACAGCAGCTGAAGGATCAAGTGTGCAAGGAGGTTGTGCACCTGTTGTAAATGCTGCCAGGGGTCTGCTGGACCCCTCTGCATGGTATTTTGACCTAGAGTTGCTTCCACACCTCTGCACAGGCGCCCAGTATGTTTGTGCATATGGCTCAATATTTGGAATCCCAGCTTGATGTCCTAGTCCAAAGAAATGGTTGCACAATAGTGACATTATCTAACTAACTAAATACTGGGTTGAAGAACCTGTAGACCCAGAGACCACATTCATGGTTACAGGCCCATCAGGCCTGATGGTATTTTCCTGGCTGGATATATACTGGTTTTCAGCTGCTACCTCAGGATAATCTTTGACTCCTTGCACGTCTCTGCAGTCTTGGTTGGTCTCCTGGTGACCTAGTCAGATTCACACTCTCTGTCTTCTCCCTTTGGTCAGGTCTCACAGACAATAACCTCTCTTTTGACAGTAACTAGCTGACACCTTACACAGCCAGTCTCTGTGATACAGCATTGACCAAAGACTGCTCACTCACCTTACCAGTGCAGCATCCCTGCATCTCCCACAGCACTGTGGACCAGTCACCTGCCTGTAATGTCTGGTGGTGATGGTGCTTCAGGTACTGAGGTGTTATTCTGGGTCAGCAGACCCTTACAGTCAGATTGCAGGCATGAGCATTTGGTGCATTCAGGAAATTTCCCCTTCTGGATTTCTCCAGTAATCTTCTCCTCGTGGCTGTTGAAGTGCAACAATAAGCTCCTGTCTTCTGGCTGTAGAAGCCCAGGTTGGCCTTCAAAGACCACCAAGCTTAGACAGCAGCTCTGCCTCCAAGCTATCTTTGATGCGGACTGGAACATTTCTGGAATAGGTCACTGATGGATCAAGACTTCTCGTTGGTTGAGACCCTCTATCTGTCACTGGAGATCCTACATGGCTCATAGGTTGCTTCCCTCCCAGGCAATTTTAATGAAGGTATTCTATGTCCCTGGAGCCCTCTGTGGCTCTGTTTACAGGCTTTGGACCCTATCTGGCTGGCAGATAGACCTCTGGGGGTCAGCAGCAGAAAAGATGTCAGTGTCCATTAGTCCTTGTAGGGCACTGGCCCTAAATTACATATTTACAAAGAGCTCCTGCCCTCAAAACATTCTATACCCTTGTCAGTGTGTCTCTGTGGTGCTCCCACTTGTGTCTAGTTAGGTCAGGGCACAGATTAGGGCACCCCACGCGCAATTCTTGTGAGTGCTGTCACTCTCCTTCATTAGTGGCAGCGGAAGCTGCATTGATCTAAGGCAGTGGAGCCACTTGCAGAAATGGTTCCGTTGGTGCTGAATCACTCCTCCTGACTCCCACTATGGCAGTCCAACATCCTTGGGTGCTGAAAGAACCAGCAGGCAACAAACTGTGAGCTCTGTGGTGCCAAAGATAAGCCCCCCAGATGTTAAACAGGGAGATTAAACATGTCCACTTCTCTCAAAATGTGCAGCATTTTACCACATTATAACACCACTATATGTATTTATACATGAAGTCCCATTGCCACAGGACTGCTTCAAAAATGCACTAGTTTATGGCCAAGGAGTTACCCTGTCTAAATATTCTTAGCAAAAAAATAAGTGAATAACAATCGTCTGAATTCTGCCTAAAAATTATGTTTGCCAAAGATTTCTTTGTGATGTCAGCATCTTTTAAAACTTCTGCCAAGATGACCAGCAGAGATGGGCAGAAGGGACCTGGGTTTAATAGCTTATCTAATGGATGATGCCTCCACCAAGGCAGCAGTCTCACCCTTAGTACAACACTGCAATGTGGTTGTTGATTATGAGTCTCAGTTCCTGGTATGGCATCTCAACCCTCGATTTTCTGGCCCGAAGGTAAGAGTACTTTGCTACCACTTTGCCAGTCTGACTTGGCTCTTTTATTTTTATAATTATTATTCATTGGAGATGGGTGATTTTTCTTTTGTGATTTTTTTTTTGTCTTCCCTGCTACATCAACCCCCATTTCTGCCACCTGCAGCCACTAGGTGACTTTAGGCTGGTCATACAATGGGGAAATAAGTTCTCTGATTCTGCTTTAATTTCTACTGTTGCTATTATGCTTATGAATTTGTTCCAGTTTCTTATTTCACTTTTCTAGGTATTGTGGAGTATTTTATTTTGTTATTTATTTAGTAGGAACTGGATTCACTGTGGTGTCTATTCGATGTTGTGTCAGTGCTGTATACTCTGTACAATGAGAAACTGTCTCTTTAAATTATTTGAATAAATTAAGGAGTTCAGCACTGAAACTCTGCCCACTGATGAAGCGTCATGTATGTGATGTGAAGCTCCGGAGTATTCTTCCTGTGGTCTTTCATTTTGTAAAATATACCAGACGGCTTTGACTAAAAATTTTTCAGAGTGAGTTGTTTTGTTTTTCTCTCAAAAGAGCACTGCTGTTTGTTCTTTCTGTGACTTTATCAGCATACTAATTCCCCTTGCAACTCGAGTGTGAACCCTCCTGGACAGTATCTCAGGAGTTAAGAGAACTTCGCATTGCCCAGCAATATATCCATTATTTATTTATTCATTTATTCATTACAAATCGAGTTTACAACATTTGAGTCAGAGACTCATTTACAAAAGCACCTCTTCGCGGGGGGAGGCAGAAATCAAGACAGTTATTGCAGTGCAGATTAAAACAGAGGATAACATTACAAGTGCAGTAAAAGGAACATTTAACATAGATACACTTAGGTTACATAATGTAGTAGTTTGTATGTTACTTAGGTTACATAATGTTACAAAATTGTGAGTTACACTCATGGATATAGTAGGTCCTCAGAGAAGACAGTGGGTTACATCCCTGTTTGGACCTAGTAGGGAAGGAGTAGGTCTGGGGGAGGAAGAGGCTGTCCAGTGGACGTTGTTGAGCCAGGGGGCAAGGCGGGTGGGAACCACAGGTTACAACAGGGGGTTAGTTGCACCTACAACAGTGGGTATTAAAGATATGGTTCTGAAGGGCTGTTTTGAAGGAGCCAATTTTTGGCAAGTTGGAGATGCAGCTAGGGAGGGAGTTGAACCAGGTGGGGGCTCAGTAGAGGAAGGATCTCTGGGCAAGAGAAGTCTTGGTTCTGGGCACCTTGAAAGTGGCCTTAACAGAGCTACAGGTGGTGATGGACGAAGATGGCTGCTGTAGGGAGGTGGAGACCCCCAGGGGGGGAGAGTCCTAGCAGAGATTTCTTAGTGAGAAGGCAGGTCTAGTAAAGCAGTCGCTCCTCAAAGTTGAGAAGATTGGTGGTAGTATAGAGAAGGCAGGTGTGAGTTCGGCTGGGGGCACCAATCAGGAGCCTACAGGCCTTATTGATGGAGAGTTGGATTTTGGAGAGGGCAGTGTTGTCAGCTGCAGCATAGATGGGCAAGCCATAGTCCACGAGGGACAAGACGGAGGAGGTGATGGCCAGCCTGAGGGCAACCTGAGGCAGGCAGTCCCCGTGCCGGTATAGCAGGCCAATCTGAGAGTTAATCGCGGCTGACAGGGCATTAATGTGGGTGTGGAAGGTGAGGGCAGTATCGAACGTGATGCCTAGGTACTCGTATGTGGTAACTTGTTCTAGCGGGTGCAGAGTGCTGGGGATAATCAAGAGGTGGTTATTTTTAGCTTTATTTTGGTGGTGGAAATAGAGCATTGATTTAGTTTTCTTTAGGTTAATGACCAGTCTGCGGTCTCCGAACCACCTTTCAGCTTGGTTGTAAGCTTGCTGGAGGGGTAATTGGAGGGAGGTGGGATTGGGATGTGAGGCAACGAGGACCACATCATTGGCGTAGAGGAGCATTTGACCGGTACATGAGCTGGGGAGGGTGTTGAGGTAGAGACTAAAAAGTATTGGACCCAGGATGGAGCCCTGAGGGACCCCGGAGTGAATGGGAAGAGTGCTGGATAGGGAGCCGCTGATCTTGACATGCTGGCATCTAGCAGAGAGGTAGCTAGAGAACCAGGAAATGGGACCACCAGAGAAGCCAAGTTGGTGGAGAGAGTCGAGTAGAAGGGGATGACAGACAGTGTCAAAGGCCTTGAGAGGTCAATGAACACTGCTCCTGCAAGGCTGCCAGAGTCCAGAGCAGCATGCAGGTGTTGTGAGAATTCCAGGAGAGCCGTGGTTGTACTGTGTCCTGGGCGGAAACCGTGCTGCTCTGGGCACATAATGTCATACTTGGTTATGTATTCAGAGAGCTGGATCAACACCACTTTCTCAAGGGCTTTAGAGAGTGGGGGGAGGATGGAGATGCGCCGGTAATTGTTGGGGGTGGATCGGTCCCCACTCTTATGTATGGGTGTGATTTCAGCAGTTTTCCAAGCACTTGGGAACTGACCCAGGCATAGAGACCAGTTTAGAAGGTTAGTCAGGGGACTAGGACTTGTCCTAGACCATCGGAGGATCCTGGGTCGGGGGTCACTGCTGGGGTTTTGCTGCCTAAGGCTTTTAGCAGGTGCAGCCTGGCTTTTGGGGGATAGAGGTGCGAGGTAGAATGGTGGGTGATGCAAGACCGGAGGGGAGGTGGGATGGGTCAAAGGGGCTGCTGGAGAGGACCGAGCTTAGGTCAGAGAAAGTGTTAAGGCAATCGGCTATGAGGAGTGGATCTGTGGTGGGGGTGCCATTGATGGAGAGCTGAGATGGTGGGGGCGGGACTTCCATTTAGCTCTTTCATATTATCCCAGAAGGTCCGGGCTGAACCCCAAGTGGAAGTGAGGGTGGTCTGGTAGTGCTCTGCCTTGGCCCGCCTAATGGCCCAAGTGCACTTATTGCATTCTGCGTTGTAGACCTGTCTGTCAGACACCTCTCCAGATTCTACAGCAATGTGCCAGAGATTATCTCTGTTTTTGAGTCTCTGGAGGAGGGGTGGGGTGATCCATAGGGCACTGCATTTTTTGGAGCGGATCCTGGTGAGGGGGGTGAAAAGGTCACAAGCCTTACAGAAGGCATTTGTGAAGTGGTCAAGAGCTGAGTCAATGTCAGGGGCATGCTGGATAGGGGATCAGTCTAGCTGGGCTAGGTAGTGTTTTAATTTTCTGAGGCTGCCAGAGTGTAAATGGTGGCGTAGAGTGGCCTGGGACACTGGCTTCAGAGTGGAGGATGACCAGAGACAGAGGACTGGGGAGTGATCATTAAGAGAGTTGGGGAGGACAGTGAAATCCCGGATTTTGTAGGGGCAGTTCGATATAACAACATATAGGAGAGTGCTGTTGCCAGTAGAGTGGTTGAATCTGGTGGGCTGGGTGACTAACTGGGACATATCCAGGGCAGCGAAGGATTCCCTTATATGGGAGGCAGTGGAGGCAAGCCAGTTAACATTGAGATCACCTAGGATGACTTGCTCCACTTTGTGAGGGAGAGATGTGAGATAGTCAATGAGGGACTGGACCACTTGGTTTTGATTCCTCGGGGTTACGTAGGAGACTGTGAGGAAGAGAGGACCTCGGGCGGGGTCAGGTGTGATTTTTAGGGTGAGGGCTTGGGCTCCATAATCAAGTTTAGGAGCTGGGAATGCCTGACCTATAAGGGAGTCCCATACGAGTAGTGCGCAACCACCACCGCATTTGCCTACTCGGTCTTCCCTGTAGATGGTATATCCAGAGAGAGTGATAGCGGAGTCAGGGTTGGATTTGGAGAGCCAAGTCTCTACCAGTGCAATTATGTCAGGTTGATGTTGAACGACCCAGCACTGGAGGAAGCAGATTTCTTTAGGAGACTGCAAATGTTTAAGGATGCAAAGCGGAGGTCAGTTGCAGTACAGGGTTTAGAAGGGCTGGAAGCAATAGGTCCTGGGTTTGGGTGTACATTACTAGATAATAATAATAGCAGTGTAATTATTCTGGTTAGTGGCCGGTGGCGATGGAGACCCTTAGGTCGACACCCAGCTGAGGACTTTAGAATCAGGGTGAATGGGTTAGATAAAGTGCGAAGGGTGGGAATAGCAGGGGAGAGCTGGGTCCAGGTCAGGCCTTGGAGGGCAGAGGGAGTGGGGGTGTTGGCAGGGTGGGGGTGTTGGGGGGTTATGAGTGTGTCGAGGGTGGGGGAGGGCCGAGTCACTGTGGGGTAGTCTGGGGATGAGGTGCCTAGTGTGGAGGAAAGGTGCTCCAGTCTGTGTGAGGTCTGTACCAAGAGGGTGAAGGAGAGCAGACTTAGTAATGGAGTGTAGGTACCCATAACAGCTGAGCAGTAAAGGAAGAGTGCCAGGAGAAGTAGAGAGTAAGGAGATGTAGAGCAGCTTTGGAATGGTTGGGGAAAACCTCTTTAGTGGGCAAAAAGACTATAAGCTGCAAATGGGAAAAATCAGTAACAATCAGTAGAAGAGGGAGGGGCAAAAACAGACGAATAGTGATAGACTGACCACACAATAAGTGAAATGAGACAGGAACTATATTGTGTTAGATTGGGTAAGTGTGCTTATAACTAGGCCTTCTAGTGGCTAAAGGATATAATCTGCTAATGGAAAAGTCAAGAAAAAAAGAACAGGCAGGGAGGTTCTGAAGCAAGTTTTTTTTTGGGGGGAGGGGGTGCACTGCAGCAGCCTAAATGGGACACCAAGGTCAAGGGCGCAGCCCACAGACTTACAGCTCTAAGAGAAGGGGCACAGCGCTCAGGGCTCAACTCTTAAGAAATCTCTACATCAGACTAAACATTGCTTAAAGTGAGAAATCAAGAACATGTCAAGCAGAGGTCAGTCCTAGCATTAATTTCTTGGCAGCAGTTCCTAGAAGACTTCTAGATTGCTGCACAAAGTGTGAGAAACACTGGCAAACAGGGGCAAGTGATATTCCTCCAGGGGTAGATGCCAAAATTCAGGGTTCCAACCCATACCTTGCTTGGAGGGTGAGCGTCGGGCAGCTTCTCTTTGTTCTGCTTACCAAACTGCAGAATGCAGTTTGTTTGAGAGGAGAGAGCCCGAAAAGTGTTTACTAGTGCTCAGTTCACAGACACTTGAAAATTGTCAGGACTGCATAGTGGTATGAGTGCAGGATCTGTTGTTTTGGTGCCATATCGCAGGAGTCCCTGATGTTTCCCTTTTGAGGATGCTCTGCCTCTGGCACCACTCCTTAATCATGGCCGCCCATTTGTCACCATCATTGGCTCACTACAGAAACCTGGTTGCTGGCATAGTAGTGTGACGTGTTGCCACTGGGCCATTGGACATTTTTCTCCCCAGTGTTCGCACTCCATCCAGTTAAATCCTGTTCCTCACACCTGTCCTACACCCCAATGGTTAGGAGCATCTCAGGTATACCCTTCATCTAGATGGGAGTCAAGTATGCACCAGTGCTACTTTGTGATTGGCCTGCATGAGGCAATGCAAATACCAGGTAGCCCTCCCACTCCAAGAGACAGACCAAGTGCGTCACCTCATAATGCACCCAGTTCACAGCTGGCTGGGAAATGGCACACAAACCCTAGTCTCCTAGGTGGCAATGTAGTATGCTGTCATTGCAAACACTGGGCCAGCCCAGGCTCACCTCTGGCTAACACTGTACAGTATGTGAGCTAGTTGGAAGGCATTGGGCCAGATGGGGTCTCACCTATGAGAATAGACATGGGGTTTTCAGCTTATGCTGAGGGACACTAGAATATGTCACAGCTGGGAGGATAGGGTAAGGGTGCAAGTCCTGGAATCCATAAAAACATAGAAGTTGTTGTCAGATAAGGAGCTCTTGGTCCACCTAGTCTTCCCTAAATTCCCTACCTACTGTGCTACCACAGACCCTACTCTAGCTCTGGCCTTATCTCCCCAACCCTATTACTATGGTCCCCTTGTGTCTATCCCATGCATACTTAAATCCTACTACCATTTTAGTACCCTCTGCTGAGAGGCCATTCCAGGCGTCCACCACCCTTCCCATGAAGAAGTATTTCCTCACATTCCCTCTGAGTCCCCCCCCAGCTTCATGTCGTGACCCCTTGTCCTCGAGCATCTCTTTCTATTTAAAATGCCACCCTCCTGTATCTTATTAATACCGTTGAGGTATTTGAACGTTTCTCTTATGACCCCCCTTTCCCTCCTTTCCTCTAGAGAGTACATATTTAATTCCTTAAAGTCTTAAAGTCTTTCCTTGTAGGACTTTTGATTCAGGCCATGAACCATTTTGGTTCCCCAACCCTGGAGCTAACTGCAGGAGAGAGGGTGGGCATAGGCTGATCATGGAACAGCAGTGGCATTGGCTGTTACAGCAGCCATTCACCTGCCCAGCCCTGCTGGAGTCAGAGGGGCTACTGTGGTGGCCGCGACTGTTGTACTGGGGCACAAGTAGGAAAAATAAAACAGAGATAATGTCAAGGAGTGGCATATGTAGTAGTTCTATGAACATCAACTGCCTGCAGCAGAAACACTGTGGCTCTAAAAGACATGGAAACTGTGGTCAATAAGCCAAAGCGTGTGTAATATTTCAGTGCTGTTGGAAATCTGACCCAGGCATTTATCTCCAGCCGAGAGGGCCAAGCTGAGAAAACTTCCTCAATAACAAATGCAAACTGGGAACTCTGAAGTCAAGGAGCACAACATAATGATTTCACTTCGTCCTGCTGCAACTCCTTAACTGTTCCAGTAAAAGCGAATGTGATTTTCTTGGAAGGCGCTTGACTGAGCTTGTCTATTTTTGAACCTGGGAAGTGGTTGTTGCAGTGATGAAAGTGAACAGGAACGCACAGGAACTCAGTTCCTGTACCTTTTTTGCAGCAAGAACTGAGTTCCTGTACTTCTTCCCACTGACACTGAAACCGAAATTCTTAAACCAGCAACACAGTGACAGTTTATGGACCTGTAATCTGCAATCAGAGTTTCCATAACAACATTTGACTTGTACAACAATGCTATTGTCCTAGAAATACTTCAATATCTCTAATTGAATTTACTAGTGTCGAGTTAGATAGTTGTATCTTGACACTGGTATCCTTTAGATTGAGGATCTTCATTCTGCATTTCATAATTGCCAGTGCATGAGTTCCTGTACTTCTTGTCTACACTTGCACCACTGGGTTGTTGGTTTGTTATTTGCCACTGCTAAGCATCCAGAAACACAAACGCAAGTCAGGTCACTTTTTTCTTTCTCACTACACTGCAAAAACATTACTTTATCTCTATGTTTGCCCCTTTTTGCACCCCCTCTCCCGCATCCCTATGTTAGGGGTCACCTGACTGCATTTTATCCCCGCCTCAGAACAGCCACTGCCAGTCTTGCTCTGTAAGTGGCCACCAGAGGGCACATGAATGCCAGACATGACATGCTTTCCCTCCCCAAGAATCAAGTGCCACACCTACATGACATGCCTGACCCAGCCAACCTTAATATGGCATTCTGGGCTTCGCACATGAGCCATATTCTTCGATGTGGCAAAAGCAATTCACTGCTGCTATGCCACCAGTCCTTTCAGTTTTATAGCACCAAAAAACCTAAGGTACTCTCCACCCCAAAAAAAGGGATGGGGTAACCAGATTGGGGGAGGGGGGGCAACGGGAGGGGTCACTGTGAGTCCTGAACAAGTTTACACTTTTGAGCTAGCATACTCCTTTGGAACCATGCCCTGTGTTCCTTTCACTGCTCCATTTTCTCTCTCTCTCTCTCTCTCCCTCCCATTAATTTTTAAATGGCTCTGCATTGATTCCCTCTTCCCATCATATTCTAAAAGCCTGCCCCTTGCAGCAATTTTTAACTGCATTTTAAATTAATCTTGGCTCCAGTTTAATTGCACCCTCTAAACACGGTGTCTGCCAGCATCCCCCCCCCATGCATAACTCTTTCTCCTTTGTTCTGTTCCATTTCCCTGCCCACCAGTTTAGCTTGTACTCTTCTTTTGTTTTGAGCCCTATAAACTTAACAGCTGCCTTCTCCTCTTTCCCCTCCTGGCTCGCCCCTGATCGGGCACCTTACTGAACCTGTAGCTCAGCTGGAGAAGTCAGCTGGCCACTCCGCCTCTGTTGGCCACCACTCAGAGCTCAGTTTCCAGGTAACATCTTCAGGTCTGACTGGGGCTCCAGCTTGGCATCTCATTGGCTATAGCCCTCCTGTCTCAGCTTACCATTGGCTGCTGCAGACTCAGCTCGCCTGTTGATTGGACACCAGGCTTTGAAGCTTTTCTGCTTCTCCCTTTGCCTGCTCTTCTACGGCTTTAGGATTGCTTTAGGATTCTCAACTTGCATTTTTTTGGCCCACCCCTGGCACTCTTTAAATATGGTTTATTCCCTGCCCATACTGCTACCTACTCCTTCTATTGGCAGATCTGTTGGATGCCCAGAATTTAAAGTGACAACTAGTCTCCTCATTTCTGCATCTTTTGGATAACAGTCTCACTTATGTTAGGACTTCCCCTCCAATTCAAGTCAGTGTTAATGTGGTAGTGCTTTCCCTATCAGGCATTTGACACTAGGGACTATTGTTTCACTATTGCTCCAGTGGGATTAAAGTGCCCGACCCCTCTTTCCTAACATCCCTTGTATTTTCCCTTTGTGGCTTGACAGTAAACATGTGGACCTTTTATCTTTCCCTTTGCTGCATTGCTGGTTTGCTCTTCCTTCCCCTTGTTCCGATGCCTGTTCAGACACCAGTAGCCTCTTCTAACAATTGTACTGGGAACACTCCATATACTTTTTCTTTGATACCCCCAAACAACCTGATGTCTCCATCATCCTCCTATCTCCTATCCCCTACTTACATCCTCACTATTACTCCTTCCCCCTCCCCCTTTGAACTATGGTCTTATTTTTCCTTTACCCCTTATGCTTCATTACTAACTGTGGCACCCTTCTTTGCTGCTCTTCATCTTCTGCTCCCTCAGTCTCCCGCTTGCTACTCCTCCAGAACCCTGGCTTCCTCATCATCTACTTCCAAATGCCCCAAGCTTCATTTCCTCATTTTAGCTCTTCTCTTGCTTACCTGTGGCGACTTCTACCTCAGCCCTGGCCCAATTGTTTCTCATGCCCCAAGTGCTTCCTCATCTACTGTGGCCCCTCTACTGCCCCCTCAGTCCTCCCTAAGGGATGCAAGATCCTACATCTAAATATCCACAGTTTGTTACTAAAAATCGACCTCCTACAAACCATGGCAGCCATTCTAAAACCAAATATACTAACCATCATGGAAACATGGCTAAATAGCATGACGCTGGACCACTCAGTCTCCATCCCTGGCTACTCCCTCCTAAGGCAAGACTGTGCAGGCAGAGGTGGTGGCGTAGCCATGTATGTTCTTACCTCCCTCTAATATTCTATTATTTACTCATCCTCCAACCCAGCGACCCATGATGCCCTAGCTATAGATGTAGCTCTTGTCACAAACCCACTCAGCAGGTCGGTCTTCTACTCCCAAAGTGCCAACCTCTGAGCGTAGAATTGTGAACAGTGAACAGAGCAAGGTAACCCTCTTGTCTGTTTTTGTGGGTTTGAGTCACCTTAGTCCCAAGTTCTGGAGGGATTCAAACTTGTTAACCTCTTGTTAGCGTACCCAATTGTCAGGCTCAGATAATTCTGTCTTCAGGGGGCCAGATATCTTTGCCTATGGGCACTCAACCAGGTATTTACAAAATGAACCCTTAGAACTCTTATGCAATACCTACAGAAATCTATCTGTTTCCAGTTTGGTACCTTTATAAGCTCATGCAAAATGCCAGCTGTAACCATCTAAGCATCACTTAATAAAAAAAAAAATTTCAAGGCACGCCAGGCAGTTTCTGTTTTTAAAATATATATCTTTACTTTAAAATATGGAAACAATAAAATAGAGAACAAGATATTCCCAACACATACAATCTTAAAAACAAAACAGGTTTAAAGTGCAAATTCCTACAATACATACACTCAGAGTGGTCTCATCTAATGTATGCTTACTTAATCTTTTAGTGCTGTGATGTTCTTCCTTTTCAGTCAGAAAATTGTCTCTCTCTCTCTCTGAGTGTGTCTAAGGTCTGCTCAGTAGACTTATAAACAGTCTTTAGCCGGCCTTCTCTCTGAGGTCACCAAACTCCGCCTTGGTGTATTAAAATTTAAATTTTATAACACAGGATGTCCTCCTAGGATATTTAAAAAATAATAGGTGACAAAATGAATTTCCTCTTCTCATGTTGACTGGTCAAAACTGGTTCATGGTCTGTTTCACACACACACACCAAAAGTCTCTTATGTAATTCAAGGGCTTCCTTGGAATGGTTATTGGACCTTCCAATTTAGTCTGGGTCCTGCTTGGCCAGACATCAAAGACCCTTTGATGTAGTTACTGGCTATCATTGGGAGACACCCAAAACACGTGCATGCTCTTTCCTTTATGACACCTAGTGCAGATCAAAGGATTTCCCTGAGGATGTCATGAATGTCTAATTTTATTTCCTGGGATCAAAGCAAATTGACAAGGTAATTGCATTTCAGAAATCTGCAGTTTAACCTACCTCCTGTCCTTTGAACTTATCCCTGGGGGTTTGGATGTGTTAATTTCAGCAAGCCAGCATTTCCTCCTGATAGACAGTTCATATCACATTTTTTTATATTTACAAAAAAAATGATACATGGATCAGAACCAGCTGTCCATGTGTGACAGCCCTGCCCTTCACTCTTCCCATCTTTATAGCAGGCATTTATTGTTGCCCAAACTTCCAGCCCTCCATCGCTTTTGACCTCATAACCTCCATCGCTGCCCTTTGTCACTCTGGTGAATTATACATCCCAGGTGACTTCAATTTAAATTGTCTGTCACCTAAAACAACCAAAATATGTAATGATCTTGGAGTACTTAAACTCTCACAGCTGATCTCGGAAACCCACCTGCCCAAACCATAAAACACAAAACCACTCCCTAATCGACTGGGATCTTACCACCCCCCCCCGCAGAGTCATTAACTCTGGAATCCTTCCTGATGCTCTCAGCGACCACAACCCAATATTCATTGTCAAGAAAGTCCACAGACCAAAATCTCTGCATAAAACCTTGCAACTGCACTCTTTTAAATCCTTAGACCTAGAACCTCTCCTGCGCAACCTTGCCCTCTCTGACTGGTCTCCCCTAGCTTCCACCCCCTCGGTTGACAAGGCTGTTGCCTACTTTAAAGAAATATTCCTTGAGAATTGGAACACCTTTGCCCCTTCCAAACAAGCCAGTGTTAGAGGTAACCACCTACCGTGGATTATTCCACAACATTTGGCCTTTATCAGAGCTAGAGGTCATGCCTAGAGGTCATGCCTGGAGGTGTCACAAAGCTACCCAGCTCCCTAGCGACCCCAAGACCTACCTTAGACTCTGAAACACCTATGCCAGGGCAGCAAGACTAGAACTGCCTTCCTCATAAACATTAATTCCCCTTCCAAGTTCTGGAAGGTGGTCTATGCCTTCTTTACCCCCCGTCCTGCCCCCTATACTTAAAGTAAATGACACTCTTGTGGCCGATTCGCATACTATAGCTGCAGAATTTAACTCCTATTATACCTCCTGTGCCACTGAGCTTCTGAAGTCCCTCCCTACCTACCCCCTCTCCCCTCTCAAATGTCACCACCTTTCCACCATCCTCCCTCTACCCTAATACAGCCTCCCTTCCAACACCCTCACACCCCTCCTTCTCATTCTCATTCTCCACAGTATCCCCAAATGATACTGTTAGAGCCCTCCTCGCTATCAACCCCTCCAAAGATTCCTCCCCCTGATGACCTTGACCCTAAACTCCTCTCTTTCTCTCTCTCTCTCTCTCAGCCCCTGCCATTGCCTATCCCCTCTCTCTAATTTTAAATCTCTCTTTCTCTACCTCTGCTGTCCCTACTTCATGGAAACATACTGTAGTCCTCCCCTTACCTAAAAGTGGTAACCTCTTATCCCCTGGCAACTATTGTCCCATCTCGCTACTCCTTACCCTAGGCAAATTACAAGAACATCTTGCCCTCTCCCAACTTACCTCCTATCTATCTGATACCTCCTGCTTCACCCCGTTCCAATCTGGTTTCAGAAAAAAACACTCTACCACCACCTTCCTACTTCGGCTCACTGACTCCATCCTTACTGGGATGGACAATGGCCAAATCACCTCAGCCATATTGTCAACCTTGCCAAGGCTTTTGACAATGTTTCCCACTCCCTTCTCCTTGATTCTGTCTCATCTGCTGGGCTGTCCCCTTCAGTGGCTAGTTGGTTCAAGGCCTATTTTACTGGTAGAACCCAATCAGTTGAGATCTCTGATGCCATCTCTCCTCCCCTCCCGATCAGCACTGGAGGCCCCCAGGGCTCTGTGCTAGAACCCCTACTAGTCTCCATCTTCCTAAATGACCTGTCATCTGTCTGCTCCCCTTCCTCCTCCATATACATGTATGCTGATGATATGATCCTATATGCATCTGGCTCATGTCCAGCTGAGGTTATATCCAACTTGCAGCAAGACTTCAGCAAGGTTCAACTTTGATTTGCTAACCATCAATTATTCCTAAATGCCAAGAAGACTGTCCCCATGACCTTTGACACAAGGCAGAAACTCTCTAGGCTTCCCTCCCTGCTCACTTTCCACACCCTTGATGGGACTTTACTAGAGGACACATCCTCCTTCAGATAACTTGGAGTTTGGCTAGACCAACACCTCACCTTCTCTGGACACATTGACACCATCCAGAAATAAATGTGCCCCATCCCTCCTGCGGCTAGGCAAGAATTTGTGCAGAAGATGATCCTCCCCATTTCTGACTACTGCAACATAGTCTATGGTGTTGCTTCCAAGTCCTTCCTGACCAGATTGGACACTCTCTTCAACTCCTTCTGTCATTTTGTCCTTGATGCTCCCTCTCGCACCCACCACTGTGATGTTTATCATGCCCTTTCCATCCCCTTTCTTACAAATAGGCACCTCTCTCACTGCACTAAATTCACCTCCAAACACTGACAGGGTGAACTCCCCTCTTACCTCTCCTCCTCATTTATAACACCCCCCTTCCACTCCCTTAGATCTACCGACTCACACACACTGGCTGTCCCCTGCCGATTCACCCTCATAGGTCAGTTTGGTTACTCTCACCACTTCACTAAAATATGAAACTCCCTACCTCCCCAAATTCGTCACTCATCCTCATTCTACTCCATCAGCACTGTCCTCTCCAACTATCTTGCACCTAGCTGTTCCTGCCATGACCCTCCTTAAATTCCTTCTTCTAAACTCCTTACATATCCTCTCCCCTTACATGCATTCTTGTAGGGACTCTCAGCCCTTGAAGCTCTCCATGAGTTTCATCCTAGCCACTCCTAGGTGCTAGTTTTCACCCTTCCTCCCTCTACCCCTTACCCTCTCCTCCTTTCTCCTAGCCTTCACAGTCCCCTTGCAGGGTTCTTAGCATCCTGAAGGGGTCCTTCTGGGACTAGGCCTGTCTCTTTTTCCCTCTTCCCCATCTATTCATCTTCCCTGTCCCCTTGCAGTGTCCCCAGCATCCTGAAGGGTCATTTGGGATAGGTCCTATCCCCTCCTATGAGTTAATTCTCACTTCCTACCTCTCTACCTACCCTCTCTAAATCCATAGCTACTCGCCCTCTCTGCCTCTTGCAGGGTCCCCAGCATTCAAAGGGTCTTTTGGGCTAGGTCCTATCCCCTCCTAGTTGTTAATTCTCACTTCTTCCCTCTCTATCTACCCTCTCTACATTCTTGTCTACTGGCCTTCCCTGCCCCTTTGTAGGGTTCCTTACATCCTGAAGGGTTCTCTTTTGGGTTATGCCCTATCCTCCTCCTTCTAGGTTGATTCACACTTCCTCCCTCTCCCTTCTCCCTCTCCAGATTCCTACTGCTCTCTCCCCCTTCCCCCAGCTCTCCCAGACCCCATGGTTGGGTTCCCTGCATCCTGAAGGGGTCCTTCTGGAACTCAGCTCTTCCCCCCTCCTCACTCTTTCACCCCACCTCGCTCATTTCACCTTATCTTTCAAGGCTTCACGTGTTTACTTCCTTTTACTCTTGCACTTATTTTTGTTCTCTCAATTTATGTATTATGATTCACTGTATGTAACACCTGCCTTATGTAAATGTAAGCTAATGTTGATCTATGTAACTTTAATATATAACGTCTCATTCCCATTGTACACCTTCCCCCCAAGGTCACACTGGGAGATGAGTGACTTATTACTCAGTGTGCCTTCCCGGTGAAGCATTTTAATAAATAAACCATGCATGGTCAATGCTAGCAGAGTAGTACCACTGTATGGAAGCCTGAAGGGATGGCTTACAGTCTGTCTCCACCACAGGACACCACTGTGCTCACTGGAGAACAGAATATGATGAAGGAGATAGGGATAACAGTGAAAAATTAGCAGATTTTTTAGTTTATTCTTTATATATTTACTGGTTGACCCTATTTATCACCCCTGGCAGTGGCTGGCAAACTCTGTTATTCACACGTGTGAATAACAGAGTTTACCAAAGCACTTTGCACAAATCACGAGTAAACCTAGGCCATGCCAGCTGAGCAGCTCCACGAGTTCTGTCCGTCGCATTCTCTCCTTGCACCACACAAACCCTCACACGGCAAACACCTTACTAGGCAGGCACTACATTAAAACGTCACCAAAGAAATTTCATTAAATATTGCAAACCTTGTGCCAACTAATGACATGCCTATTGAATACCTCCATGGCTCCCTTCCCTCACGCTCTCACCTCACCTGAAACCGTCAAACCACAAAGAGCTTTTCTCTCTGGCACCAGATCAAAAGCACACAAAAACTGCCACGAATCAAAACCACAAACCTTGTGGCAAGCTCAAAGACACAAGTTCAGCAGCTCCTCAGCTCCCTTCCCTCATGCTGCACGAAACCACAAAAGGTCAGACCATTCTCTCATCAGTCAGCACACCAAATGGCAAAAGCTACTTGAAATAAATTCAAAGGCAAAAAATTAAAAAATAAAAAATGGCAACCTCTTCCTGCTTCACACTGGGCACCAAATCTGACCTTCAAAAATTCATAGAGGAGCAAGAGAAAAAACACAATGTAAAAAACTGCAATTCTCAATAAACCAGTAAATATGAAAAATAAAACATAGGGAAGTCTGAAAAATTTGGATTTTATGCACACCCTCAGTGTGTGATGCCAAGATAAACCCCTTCAGGTTTGTGGGGCATCACACACCTTGGGTGTGCATAAAATCCTCATTAACCATACTTCCCTATGAATTATTCTATAATAATAACCAGCTTCCCTGTTTTCCCATAGGGAAACCATGGGGTAATTTGCCATTATAAAGGAGTGTTTATAACGGCAAACAGGTGCACGATTTCTCTTGCTGTGTGCATGCTCACGCAGCAGCACAACCAGTCAAGACCACTCACCGCTTACATGTCGCCCGAAACAGAACTGCCAGAAGAACTTGGGGGTAAGTTCTTTTCTTTTTTTCCCTCATATACAGTGAAAACACACAAATATCTGCCGAAAGGGGTGAAAAAATAGTTTGAAAATAAGGCAAATCTCGGCGCCGGACTAAAACGAAACCGAACCAAGAATACACTGGAAACTCTTTATTTTATATAATTGCTGAGGTGAAAAAGGGAAACCCAGCAATTATATAAAATAAAATATAGGGTAATGTGTTTAAACTTGAAGTTTACACACACTCTCGGGGTTAGATGGTAAAATAAACCCCTCGAGCTTCGTTCTCGGGGTTTATGAGCATCTAACCCCTCGGGTGTGTGTAAACTTCTCATTACACACACCACCCCATATATTATTCTATATTTTATTCATTTTTTGAACTGGGTTGGCACACTGAGCCAAAGTCCCTTTTTCAAATGCATCCCTGAGCTGAAACAAGCAGCTAAGAGATGATAAACAAAGCTAATACAACAATGTATACATAACATTTCCCTTGCAATATGCAGGCACAAAAGTTAGATGGCACACTTTTCAGTATAAAGCATGTTTTACAAAACATGCATTGCAGTGTGAAACATTCCCTAACAATTACATGCAAATTTAGCAAGTAGTGATGCTTCAGTCTAGCTTTAACAATTACATGGGTATTAGCATCATGAATAGTAAGAGGAAGATCATTCTAATGTTTTAAGGCAGAGAATGAGAACATGTTTAACCTTTAAAGTATTAATCTTAGGTATAGTACACAGATCATTTTCATCAGATCTCAAGTTTCTTATATATATTTTTTTAAAGTTCAATAATGATGATAAAGGTGAATCTAAGTGTAGTCTTATGGTCTTATCAATTAGGCAACAATACTGATATAGTCTATGCTGTTCTGGACTCATCCAACCAAGTAACTAATAAAGTGTACAATGATGTATTCTATGAGGGGCATTTAACATGAAACTACAAATGTTATTGTAAGTACAGTTTAAACAGGCTAAATCAGAGCGTGAACTATTTGAGAAGACAAACAGATTGAAAATAAATGTAGGTAGCAAAGCATCACTTCCTATTAGTTTCGGAGTGTCCGGTGATAAATAAGTTTTGAAATTGTATAAAATACCAAATTTTTGACTGTCCTGCTTGCAGATGTCATTGACACAGTAGGAAAAAGTCAAATTAAAGTCTAGAAAAACACCCACGATAAAAAGACAATTGTTTTTGTTGTACTTACTGCGTCACCCCATCTGTAGGAGTTACGCTGGCACAGTCAGTGCAGGAGGGGGCACATAAGGACTTATTGCACCTTCCAACCTTCTGTTACTGCGTTAGTGCCTGGCCACGGCACTGTGTTTGGCTGTTGTACCCTGTTGCTCCATCTCCTAATTTTTCATCTAGGCTGCCTTTGTGATGCCAAAGCAAATGTAATATTTTGGGATGTTGCAAAAGCATTTCATGTAACTGAAGGACAGAAGGAAACATTTCCTATCCACTCTGTCTCACCATTTGCACTGTGGCAGTGGCCAATAATTCTCTGCTTGACCAAGGTGACATCCAGTTCTGTTTTAAGGTCACAATGCTGTTAGCATTCATGGCATTCTCTGGCAGAGAGTTCCTTAGCCTTATATCTCAGGGGGAAAACTGTTCTACATGTTAACCTGAACCTTTCCATTTTCAGTCTAACCCCATGACCTTGAGTCCTACGGTGGTCTTTCAGTTCCAAACTTCCTTTCTATTGGTGTTCTTGTTTTTTCACAGCTCTTTACTTGTGCCATTTACCTCAAATGTTCATCATAGTCTCCTTATTGTACCACCTTATGAACATGACAGGTCTCATTTAGGAAATTCTGTCCAAACTGTCATTTTGAAGCACAAGTGTGAAAGGACATTTGGAGCAGGATTTGAAAAATGACACACGTCATGTTGATGTGGGGGTATAAAAATGGCTACATTAAAAATCTGGGGTCAGCATCTGGTAAAATAGCAAAACTAGGAGTAAGCATTAAAGAATGACAATGTTTATTCGTAAGTTGGTTGGTTTTTTTTTTGAGATTTTTGACCCTACATTTTCAATATATTCTTTTTCTTATCCCACCTTATGATCAAGACAGGTGGAATGTTTTACATGTTATCTGAAATGTGATTTTGTGGAGCAAGGTAGTTAAAAAATTACACTTCTCTTGTTCATGGGGTGGGGTAAACAAAAGGGTATACTGAAAATTTTGGGTTAAAATCTCGAAAAATACCAACAGTATGAATAAACATTGACAAATTTCAAAATTTCTTCATAACTTTGTTGTTTTTTGAGATTTTGACCCCAAATTTTCAACATAGTCTTTTTATTACCCCTACCTTATTTTCAAGACAGGTGGCATATCATAAATTTCTCCTGAAACAGGATTTCACAGAGCAAATGCAAAACCCATTTGGGCGGGGGTTTGAAAGATTTCAACTATGTGGTTCATGAGGTGCCCTTACAGAAATAATTATATGAAATGCTTGCATGCTGCGCACATAAACCTACCCATGTGACATGTGTGCTGCAAGCATGATTTTTATGTTAAATTGGAACCGACTGCATGCATGTGGCATGCGTGTAGCTAGCAAGTGTGGCAAGCATGGGGAGAAACGCAACAACAGCTGAGCACGTACTTGAACACAAGAACAAATTCATTCCACTGCTAGGAAGTACTACGACACAAGACGCATCAAAGTAATAATTTTTAAAGGTGGCTTAGCCTTCAACCAAGATGGCAGCATAATTTCCTAGCTCCCTGTCTGTGGGTTTGTATCCTGTGACATCCTGCATCTAGGGGCTTGCTTCATTATCTGGAGGCACAAGAACCAGAAAAGGGACTTACCGGGCACACTGAACAGTCCTTGTTTTCTTCTCGTTGGGCACGAACAGCGTCTCCAGGAAATCTTCCTTTCCACCACGGCCTACAGCATGGCATCCTCCTCTCCAGCCACAGCCAAACCTGCAAAGATGGAACAAATGTTTGCTCAGTTGCTGACACAAATCACCCAAATGACATTTGCTTTAAATACCAACACCCAAACTCTTCATGCCATTGAGATGCAGATGTTCCATATGGAGTGACATCTCAAGGCCCATGATGCAGCCCTGCAAGAGCTTGCAGCCACAACTCGGGAACAGGCCCACCTTATACATCTCCTACAGGACAAGGTGGATGACTTAGAAAACTGTTGCCACCACAACAATTTGCGGTTCATCGGCTTCCCCGAGGGGGCTGAACAGCAGGACACGATTCACTTCCTGCTGGACACATTGCCTCACATTCTTAGCCTACCTTCCACAACTGTCCTGCATATTGAGCGGGCCCACCGTTCTCTTGCACCACTGCCTAAACCAGGAGAACGTCCATGCCCTATTTTAGCCCCCTTTCTGGACTTTCGACAAAAGGAGATGGTTACCGCTGCAGCCAGGGACAAAGGCTCCATCACCTGGAACGGCAACACCATCTGCATCTTCCAGAACTACTCTCAGGAGCTAACCAAGTGACACAAAGCATATGCGGATTGCCACAGGATCCTCCATGCCCACCACATCTCCTTTTCCCTTCAGTACCCTGCTACGATGAGGTTCATAATTAATAGAACACCTACTTTCTTTTCAGCCCCCGACAGCCTCATGGACTATCTCCACAAAGAGTTTCCTAAGGACTTTCAGAACCCCAAGCTCTTTTGTGCACCTTGTGGCTCTCCTGTCTCCTCTGGCCGCATGGAGGAGGAGTCACCCAGATCTCCGCTGGAGTCTCCCCAGCCTACGGTCCACCGTTTTCTGGCTTCCCTTCCTCCACAGAGCAGAAAGTGCCATACTCTGCAGTGGCACAAGAGAAGGCAGCACCCGAACATCAAGCAAATGGAGGTGATGGCCCCAGAGGATGAGGATGGAGACCTATGCCAACACTACTCCCCTAACAGATTTGCCCCTCTGCTCACCCTCCCTGACGACACTCCGCAAGAGGATGATCTCTCGGCACCTTGCTCTTCCCCTGCTGAGCCAAAATCCTGTTCTGCTGTAGTAGCAGCGGACATACTGCAGCCCCTCCAGCAGAAAAAGCCTCTGGCTCCTATGAGCCCTTCCCAGCAACAGCTGCAGATCCCCAAGGCACCAAGCCGTTCACCTTCAATGTTAGTGGCAGAATCTCCACCCTGACTGCACAGCAAAGTACTCTGAGCTAACTCTCTTTTCTTTATCTCACAGCCAGATTTAGGACTGTGGATGGGGTCTTGCCTGTTTGCAGGGATATCTCCCCTGGTCTGTTCCCGACTGCGGGCTCAGGTCTGGCTTGACTCCCGGGGCTGACTAGCTTCAACCTGGGACTCATCCTTAGATACCCTTCATGCTGGTTTTGCCGACCTAACTATATTAGGCCATGGTCATTATGGACTAAGAGGACTAGACCCATTTCAACCTACTGATCACATGTCCTTAAATAGTAATGTGCTGTGAATAGGCCCATAGGGGCTCACTGTATATTTTGTGTCTTTTCTGTCTCTCTCTCTTTGTGCTCTCAAACTATGTCTATGCTACTCAACCGTAGGGGCTGTGGATATAATCTGACAGCCCCTATATCTAGCCTCCGGTGTTATTTATCACTACCCCTATCCCCCCTGCTAAAGGTTACTGTTTGTACCTTACCCCTCTGCTTTCCCCTACTCTTAATTGCCCCTCACAGCCCTCTGGACTGGGGCATACCTGGGCAGACATGATTTATTGTACTAGGGGTCACAGTTACATCTTCCACCACTGGAGGGGCTCCTTTCATTGCTTAGGCATGATAACAGAACAACGAAACCCCAACATGGCAGCCCTGGGCAGACCCCCCCTCCCTAGCAATTCTATTATGGGATATGGGTTCTGTCCCCTTCTTTTGCCCCATGCTTCTTCCTTTTTCTATGTCCCACATGGGGAAAGAGCTATGCTGCTGCTCAATGAGCACTCGAGGACGAGTTCTTTGCAGCGCTCTGCTTCTTCTCTCTTTACCCCCACCTCACGAGAGGGTGATGGATGGCTTTGGCAGCTAGTCTGCTGGTCTAACCATCATCCTCTGACTACTGAGGTCATTTTGTATGTTCTAGTTCTTGTACATAGTTGGATGTTCATACGGACCATTTGCCCGATTACTTGGTTTGTATACTGTAATGACTGGGTCTCTATTAGTTACATTTCTGCTCTGAGCACTGCATGGCTTGTCTACACTGAGTGGCTAGGTTTCACTGGGAGTCTCCTGTGGAAAAGGTCAGATGCTTCCTCAGCCTTTATATTCTACATCACCACAATGGTATCCTGTATTCGTCTCAATATCTGGGATCATGGCTGACCTTCATGCATACACCTGGAATGTGCGGGGCCTGAACACCCCGGTAAAACATAAACAGATGTTATCTCATTTAAAATGGCTGAGGGCCACACTGGCCTTTCTACAGGAAACTAAACTTACGAATCTGGTCCCCCACTCAGGTCTGAACTGATCCTCAAGGCAGGTGGGTAGTCGCCTTAATGAGCACCCCTGAAGGCCCCTTACTTCTCAGTTGCATATGTGCCCTGAACGAAGATAATCCCTCCATTTTTCGCTCACTAGCACAGGAACTTTGTTCCCTGTCTCTGGACCCCTTACCCACTATTCTAGGAGGGGATTTCAATCTTGTCTTGGTGCCTCAATTAGACCACAGTGCTCCCACACCCATGTAACACCTAAGGGCCCGCCTAGCCTTACGACAATTGTTTGCAGAAGCTGGCCTAATTGATATTTGGAGAACTTTTCATCCAAGGGCGAGAGATTGCTCCTTTACCTCAGCAGTGCACAGGTCCCACAGCTGGTTGGATTTCTGGCTGGTGTTGGCGGATATTTTCCAGAATGCAGTTGACTCTAGGATCCTATCCAAGGTCATGCTCCTGTGCACCTACACATTCTATGGGTCTCTCTCTCGCCTAAGTCCACTGCCTAGAAACTCTCCTTCTTCTTAAGGACCCCCACTTTGTAACCTTGGTAACTTCAGAGACGGCCTCATTCTTATCAGAAAATCCCCCAAGGATACTTCCCCTGGCGTCCGATGGGAGGCTTTCAAAGTCACCCTATGCAGGGCCATTATTGAGTTTGCATTTAAGTGCCGGAAGAATCAGGAGCATCTTCTAACCTCCCTGGAGTCTCAATTAAAAATTTTAGGAGCTCGGGCTAAACAGACGTTGCGCTTAGACCCAGACTATCCACTAAACAGGGACATGCCCTCAATTTGTATCGAGATCAATGATCTATTGACCCACAAGTCAGGAGTGGCAATTCTAAGACTGCGCCATCAATATTGGGGGGGGAGCTGGCAAACTTCTGGCCTACCGACTGCATAAGCAACAGGTGAAACACCACATTCCTGGTTTAAAGGACCAAATGGGTACAGTCCGTACAGACCCCAAGTACATAAATGCCCTTATGAAGCTATTTTATTTGGAGCTTTACGCTTCTACCAAAACCCACACAAATGGAACAGTGGAGTCCTTTCTTGCTTCTCTCCAACTTCCCGTCCTTCAGCCATCTCAAGCTGCATAACTGGACTTGTCTATTATGCCAGATGAGGTCGGAGCAGCTATTAAGACCCTCAACTCTGGTAAGACCCACGGAGATGATGGTTTTCCAGTTGAAATGTGGCAGCTACTTGCACTCCACATCGCCCTTCTCCTCTCTCAGGTGTATAATGAGGCTCTGCATGACGGCATTTTCTCTCTCACTCTTTGAGAAGTGATCATTACTGTGTTCCTGAAAAAGCGCAAAGACCCCACGCTCCCCTCCAGCTATCATCCAATTTCATTAATCAATATGGATAGCAAAGTTTTTGCCAAGATCCTGGCCACCAGACTCAGCCCTTTCCTTTCCTTCCTTATACACCCCTCGCAGGTTGGTTTTGTGCCGGGGCACCTTAGCCAGGACCACATCAGATCACTGCTTAATATCATCTACCATGCCAAGACTCTTTCCACCCCTGTGGCAGCTATAGCTGTTGACTTGGAAAAGGCCTTTGACTCCCTGGAATGGGATTTCCTAGAGAGAGTGCTACAAAGATTTGGCTTTGGCCCCTCCTTTGGGCAATGGGTAATGGCATTGTATCAGCAACCCATGGCTAGAATTCGGACAAATACAGTGATCTCCAGTCCTTTCCAACTAGGCAGAGGCACCCAGAAAGGCTGCCCCTCTCTCCTCTTCTATTTATTATGGCAGTTGAGCCATTGGTAGCTGCTATTTGGCAGCACCCTGGCATCCACAGCGTTTCCATCAGGACACATGCATACACCACGCTTATGTATGCAGATGATCTCTTGGTCCCAGTGGAAGATGCTGCAGCAGCTCTCCCGGTACTCCTTACCCTCCTAGCAGACTTTGCAAGGATTTCTGGCCTCCGGATGAATAAATTCCAAACTGAATTGCTGCCTCTCAACTCCACTTGTACCTAGAACAAGGCTTCCTCCCTGGGGCTTAAATGGGCCTCCAACTCCTTAGTTTATCTTGGCATTCATATCTCCCCTGACCTATCTAGAATCTGTGATCTCAATCTCAGTTCATTAGTTGCCATCCTCACAATGGAACTTGATAGGTGGAGTTTGCTTCACCTCACCCTATCTGGGAAAATAGCAGCTCTCAAAATGATTTCAGCCCCTAAATTTCTTTATCCTCTCTCACATATTCCCCTGGCCCCCACGTAAAATGGCTCCATACCATAGATAAGGTTGTGGGCAATTTCCTCTGGGTGAATAAGAAACCCTGGTATAGCAGGAGTAAATTACGCTCCCACTGGAAGGATGGCAGCTGGGGCCTTCCATGGTTCAAGCGATACACATGGGCTTGCTCTCTTGCACAGTCTCTAAAATGGTTCACTACCCTCACCCCCGAGTCTCCACAATAGCTCCTTATGGAAAAGGCCATAGCTCAGGCACATAGTCTCCCCCTTCTACTATACAACCCTCTACCCAAGTCTCTATGCACCCATCCCACCATTGTACCAGTGATTCAGATTTAGAATAAAGTACACAGCAGGATTCACGCTAACCCCTCCCTGCTTCTGTACACCCCTATCTTTCACAACAAATATATATTGGTGGGCAACAAGCCCATCCACTGGTCACATTGGGAACATGCTGGTATCACAGTTCTAGCGGATGTCTTGGATGAGACTGGCCTGGGGATGCAACCCTTCCAAGCCCTTGCACAGGCGAAGGACCTGAATCAAACTGACTTCTGGAGATACCTGCAACTCTGCAGCTCTCTAGCCGAGTTCCTTAAATTGCATCCACCCACCATGGCTATTCCCCAGCAACTCTGCTTGGCTCAAGTATTCCAAGGGCCAGGCAAGCAAAGTGAATGCCGACATCAGAGAGAGTATTCCCTCACAGTCTGGGGCTTCCAAATTAAAGTGGGAAAAGGCTTTGAACGTGGAACTAGATGACACTGAATGGGCCCTCTGCTGGAAACTGGCACACTCGAGCTACCCCGACACCTGCAGTAGACTCATTCAGAATAAACTCTTGCACCACTGATACAGAACACTGGATGTGTTGTATAAAGTTAAGCTCTTGAATAGTAACCTATGCTGGTGGTGCCAAGCCCAACTTGGGGACTTATATCACATTATCTGGCAATGATCTCTACTGGCTCCCTTTTGGTAGGCAGTCACCCAACTCGCCACAGATGTCCTAGGCCTGGAGCTCCAACTAGATCCCCTCATGTGGATCCTAGGCCTACCCCCCCCAAGAACTTGCCTTAAGTCCCCCCAACTCCGATGGCTGACCATGCTAGGCATATCAGCTAAGCGTCTCATACTTTGCTGGTGAAGGTCTACAGAAATCCCTACTATTCTAGAACTTCAACATGCTCTTACACTGTTGGCCTCACTCGACCACCTATCCCATATTGCAGTCAATAAGCCTGCAACATACGTGGCTTGCTGGGCCCCTTTTTTGGCTTACCTGAAACCTAGGACTGGAATAGGGTGAGCTTTCCCTATGCCCTATTTGTTGATCTCCCCCTCATGATACTCCCGGCATGAGTGACTCCTATTCTTTGCTCGGACTAGCCAGCCATGCAGTGTGCACTAACTTACATAACTTGTTCAGCATTAGTATTTATATGGTTGTATTAATCAGATACCCGGTCTTGTTCTCTGTTTTGTTGGATCTTTGCATCACCACAGAGCAGAGAGTTGAAGGGTCCCTCCCCTCTGTTCTTTCTGGAGTCCTTATTGTGATGTACTTTATGCTAAATTGCATGCTCTAAGATTATGGATATACTACTGTAAGATCCTTCTCTGCTACTACGGTATGCCCTTTCTATGTGTCTTATGATGTATGTTTGTATATTGGAAAAGAAATAAAACTGTTAACTGAAAAAAGTGTGGCAAGCATGCTTTTTATGTTAAATTGGAACAGACTGCATGCATGTGTGCAAAAAGCAAGTGATTTCTGATAACTGCACACATAAAAGTTAAGTGACTTGCTCAGGATCACACTGTATGTAAGTGGGGGTTGATGAGAATCAAATCCAGGTCTTCAGGTCTCAAGGTCTGCAGTTCAGTGCCCTTAACCACTACGCTGTACTGCCTGCATACATATGGCTCACCTGTACTTCATTACAAATCTGCACACATCAGCACGCATACGGCAACTTATAGCCACTGATATACTTTTTAGTTTTCTCTTCCCCTTATGTCATCTGCACAGCTGAACCACAGCACAAATAACGTTGGAAACACATGTGGTTCTTTCCACCCCCCATACTCACACTTACCCACAGAACTACTTCACTCCTGTCTAGCCTGTACTGCTAGTATTTTCTCTCCATAGTTTTGAATGCTTCCATGCAAACAGACTTTAAGGGGCAAACACAAAAGTAGCAATAACGTAGCACCCACCCACATGGCCAGCCCCCCCCCCACACACGCACACATACATACATACACACCATAGTGGGTAAGGCCAGGCAGGTACAGACAGTGTAGGCTGAATTCGAGAGTCTCTTACCTGAGTACTAGGGAGCAAGAGGCAGGAGTCTTTAAGAGATGATGTCAATGGAACAGAGATCTGGGGCGTACCCCTTTAAAATGAATGGAGTTATTATTTATTACTACTTTATACATTATGATGGCAAGCTGAAGATTAATGAAGGCCACTGTTCCACTAACAGGGCCATTGTTAGTCAAGTGGTGGCTGTTATTAATCCCCAACTTGCCATCATAATGTATAAAATAGTAATAAAAAAATACCCCCATTCATTTCAATGGAGACGTCCCTACACGCTCCCTTGCTCTGTGTCATAATGTGCCTGAGCGTTGCGTAAGCCTGACTATAGTGGGGCTCCAATACACTGAGCATACCATACATAGATACATAGATACATAGACAGTGTTGGCAGATAAGGGCCTATGGCCCACCCAGTCTGCCCATTTGAGCTTGTAAGTTCAGTTTGTTTTCCTAGAAGTCTGTTGCCCCTTACCCCTGACCTCTAGAATTCCTTTATGTCTATCCCATGCATTCTTAAATCCCGTGATTGTTTCAGCCCCCACCACTTCCTCTGGCAGGGTGTTCCACTTGTCCACCACCCGTTCTGTGAAGAAATTCTTTCTCATGTTTCCTCTGAATAGTCCTCCTCCAACTTCATCCCATGCCCTCTAGTCCTGGAACATCTTTTTCGCTAAAAATAGTGTTTTCCTGCACCCTGTTCCTCCCTGTAAAATACTTGTATGTCTCTATCATATCCCCTCTCTCCCTCCTCTCCTCCAGGGAGTACATGTTCAGTTCCTTCAACCTGTCTTCATAGGACTTGTGATGCAATCCATGCACCATCTTTGTTGCCCTCCTCTGAACCTTCTCTACCCTGTCTATGTCCTTACGTAGGTATGGTCTCCAGAACTGTACACTGTACTCCAGGTTGGGCCTCACTAGTGTCTTGTATAGTGGAATTATGACCTCCCTTTTCCTGCTGGTGATGCCCCTGCCTATACATCCCAGCATCCTATTTGCTTTACCTGCTGTCTTGTCACACTGTTTCCCTACCTTGAGGTCATCAGAGATGATAACCCCAAGATCCCTTTCCTGCTTGGTGCATGCTATATCCTCACCCCCCAACTGATATATTGTGCCAGGGTTTTTGTGCCCCATATGCATTATCTTGCACTTCTTTGCATTGAATTTCAACTGCCAAACCCCTGACCATTCTTCAAGTTTCTGCAGGTCGCTTCTCATTTTGTCTACACCCTCTGGTGTGTCTACTCTGTTACAGAGCTTTGTGTTATCAGCGAACAGTGAAATTCTGCCTTCTAGGTCCTGCGCAATGTCACTGATGAAGATGTTGAATAGGACCGGTCCCAGCTCTGATCCCTGTGGTACCCCACTGGTCACTCTTCCCTCTGTGGAGTGACAGCCATTTACCACCACCCTCTGTGTCCTGCCACCCAGCCAGTTACCTACCCACCACACTACTGTCCTGCCCACACCCATATTCCCGGTTTGTGTAATAGTCTTCTATGTGGCACAGTGTCAAAGGCCTTGCTGAAGTCCAGATAGGCCATGTCCACCGCCCTCCCTGATCCACCTCCTAGTCACCCAGTCAAAAATTCAACGAGGTTGGTCTGACATGACCTCCCCTGGTGAAACCATGCTGCCTTGGGTCCTGTAGTCCATTGACAACCAGATGTTCTACCAATCTCTCCTTTAGTAGTTTCCATGATCTTCCCACTACCGAGGTGAGGCTGACTGGTCTGTAGTTCCCTGCTTCCTCTTTGTTCCCACTTTTGTATAAGGGACTACATCTGCTGTCCTCCAGTCTTTGGGTACCTCCCTGTTTCCAGTGATCGGCTAAACAGGATAGCCAGAGGTTCAGCCACCACCTCTCTTAGTTCTTTAAGGACCCTGGGGTGCACCCCATCTGGCTCCACTGCTTTATAAACTCTTATTACTTCCAGTTCCTTCAGGACCCTTTCTCGTGTAAAGGGACTTGTGTCCATTTCTGCACCATTCTCACCCCTTGTACTCCCTTCAGACCCATTACCCTCCTCTTCCTCAGTAAAGACTGAGCAGAAATACATGTTCAATATGTCAGCTTTACTGTTGTCATCCTCCACGGCCCCTATCCTCCCCTTCAGTCTCACTATCCCTCCCTTTGTCTTCCTTTTTCCTTATGTACCTGTAAAGGTTTTGTCCCTCTACCCACTGATTTTGCAATGTGCTCTTCTGTCTGAGTTTTGGCTTCCTTACTGACCTCCCTGCCTCCTTTGCTTCTCCTGGTACTTCTCCCTATCCCCTTCTGCCTGTGTCTTTTTGTATTGCCTGAATGCAATCTTTTGGCTTTCACTTTCTTTGCTACCTCTTTGGAAAACCATAATGGTCTCCTCTTCCTTTTCCTCTTGCTAACCTGCTTAATGCATAATTCTGTTGTTCTTGTAATCCCCATTTTAAATACTGCCCACTGTTCCTCAACCCCTGATTCCTGTCCCATTCCCCTTATATGCCTCTTTCAAGTATCTCCCCATTTTCCCAAAGTCTGCCCCCCTAAAATCCAGGATACGTGTTTTTGTGTGGTTTGGTTCCGCTCTTTCTGTGATTTCAAACCACAATGACTGGTGGCCACTGTTTCCCAGGTGCCCCCACTGTTACCCCCATCACACTGTCCCTGTTTGTGAGCACAAGGTCAGTATTGCCTTCTGCTGAGTTGGTTCCATGACCAGTTGCTTGAGGAAGGCACCCTGAAGGAGTCCAGGATAAATCTGCTCCTAGTTGATGCTGCTGCTGGGATGCTCCAGTCCACGTCTGGAATATTGAAGTCTCCAACCAGTACTACCTCCCCTTGTCTGCCATCCTTTGGATGGCTAGCATCAACCCCTATCTGTTTCTTCCTCCTGTGCTGGTGGTCTATAGACCACACCTGTGTGGATGGCTGTCCCATTTTCCTTTCCAGCTTAACCCACAGTATCTCTCCCCATTTTGTTCCTCCTGGATCTCTGTGGCCCTTATGTCATTTTTCACATAGAGTGCCCTCCTCCTCCCTTCCTGCCTGCTCTGTCTCTTCTGAATATGTTGTAGCCAGGTATGGCCATCTCCCAGTCATGGTTATCATTACACCAGGTTTCAGTGATGGCCACAATGTCCAGGTCTGACTGCACCATGACAGCCTCCAGATCTGCCATCTTGTTGCTAAGGCTCCTGGCATTTGCACATGGCTTTCATGATTTGACCTCCTAGACTGTTTCACTGTTCTACTCAGCCCTTCCTTGGTTGTCATTTATCCCTGGTTCTCCTTGCTGTCTGCCCTTCTGCTGAATTTTGCCCTTTCTCTTATCCACCTCTTGGGCACTAATCTCCATCTTTTGCACACTGCTTTGCAGAAATAGCCACTCCTCTGGTTCATTGGTTCCACTGCCTAGCTGTGGGGGTGAGTAGGTACCCTCCTTGCTGGCCTGCCACCCCTTTGCTAGTTTAAATGCTTGTCAATGTAGCATTTAAACTTATCATTGAGTGCTTGATTCCTCCAGGATGGATGCAGGACATCAGGCTTGAACAAACCTCCATCCCTCCAGGTGGGTCCCCAGTCAACAATGAATCCAAACCCTTCCTCACAGCACCAGTTCTTCAACCATGAGTTAAAGTTCCTGATGCATGCACTCCTATGCTCTCCCTTGCCTCTCACAGGTAGTACTTCTGAGAAAGTGACAGAAGTAGCTACTTGCTTGAGACCCCTCCCCAGTTTCCTAAACTCTTCCTGAACTTCCTTTGGCTCCCCATTTGCCAGGTCATTAGTACCTAGGTGGATAATGACATCCAGCTCACCCTCCCGTCTTGCCTTCCTAGTGATCCCCAGGATCTTCCTTCCATCCCTCCATGCCGTGGCACCTGGTAGGCACCTCACCTCCCTGTGCTCCCCCTCCTGTGTCCCTAGCTGGATCCCTCTTATGATGAAGTCCCCCACCAGGATTTGCTTCCTCCTCCTCTGGGGTCCACTGCTTTCCCCGCCCGCTGAGTTCACCTCCCTGGCTAACCTCCACATCCTTTCCTTCCACTGCTCTGGGTACCTCTATTTGGTTGTCCTCATTTGCCAGTGTGGCATATGAGTTCTTGAGTGGAATAGGATCTGGGATGTGCCTCTGCCTGACCGCTCTAACCCTCCCTGAGTCCACTGTCATCCAAGTGCTCCTCGTTCTCGGCATCCTTTGAGGCAGTTGCATTGGACTGGGTGGTCCCTGGATAGGGGTGATGGTACTCCTGACCCAGTTTACTTCCGCTCTGAGTCTGGCTACCTCCTCCTGCAGTCCAGAGAGATGCATGCAGATAGGGCAGCACCTCAGTGTCCAGAAGGTCTGCCTGAATATGGCTGCCCCACAGCCACTGCATTGCACCACTCCCCACATTATACTGCAATTCCACTACTTGTCTGCTACTGAAGCTCTCCTAGTTCCCTTTTTATTTATTTGCTGTCCTAAAAATCCTGCCACTGATCCTCAGATAATTTTTTTTTTTTAAAGAAAAAGAAAACAATAAATAAATAAATGAATCAAAACACTTGTCGTGCTGAGGGTGGGCTTCTTCCCCTTATGCCTCCTACTTCACACCCTTACTATACCCTGTGTTTAGCTCCTGTCAATCAGATTTAACAGGGCATATAATTAAGAGTTGGGGAAGGGGAGGGGGGAGAAAATTTGCAACAATTAAAGACAGCACAGAATTACACCACCACTATGTTTTAAATTTTCATAGGCCCAAAAACAATTATAAGTAAAGACAACAAAGAAATTATAGTGTCACTAAAAGCCCTCAATCTAAGTTTAAAAGAAAAATAGCAATTACCAGTTACTCTAAAGCACTGAATTGAATATGTTTCCTTCCTTCCCCTTCTGGCTTCTGTCCCTGATTGCATGGGACAGTCCTCATTTTACTCCTGAAAACTGCTCTGTCACTCATCTATCCCTCATGAAAAACATGCTGCTCGCACAGAGGATGTCCTGTAAATACAGACTTTATGGTAGGAGCACCATTTCAGATTTCAACAGTGGAGGCCAGGTGCCAGTTAGCCCCTGAAAGGCAAGCTCTGGAACATCTGAAATGTCTCTAAAAGGTAAAACGTGTTTGTTGTGATTTAAAAGTGGCATGCAAAACAGGAAAAATTCAAATGTCTAAGATCCATCTGCCTATACCCCGGAGCAGTGCATCAGATTTGGACTTTAACTCATCCAGTTACTAACCATTTTTTTTCTGGTTGAAGTTCTAACCCCCCCCCCCCAAAAAAAAAACTTTCTCTCTCCTTGACTCCATTTCATTCAATACCCATCCCATATGGGTAGTGAGCCCTCCCAAAGGCACAGAAATGTGAAAAGCACATCAATATTTCAGTCCTTCCTCCTTCCCCAATCCCCCTATAAAAAATTGGGTTCACCACAACATATCCAAGACACACTGTCTTAGGGTAGCTGGTCCAGTCCACTGGGGTGTCAAGCAGACGAGGCATACTGATGAGTCCTGGTAGGAAGAAACACGTGTCTATGTCTTCTGTTAGCACCCTTTGCAAACTGTGTGAGAGGCCTTTCGGCACCATGCAATTCTATTAAAATTGACCAGCATAACATTCTGTGGTGATTTGCATATGCAGCCCATGATTCTTTGCATTGTGGGGGCATGTGTGATTTTGTATTTTCTTGAAACTTGGCTTCCCAGCCAAATGCCCTTTGGGGTAACCCTTGCCTCAGTGTTTGCGCACAGAGGTTCTTTGTCTTTTAAATAGTTTTTTTATTTTAATGGGTTCACCACAACATATCCAAGACACACTGTCTTAGGGTAGCTGGTCCAGTCCACTGGGATGTCAAGCAGATGAGGCATACTGATGAGTCCTGGTAGGATGAAACACGTGTCTATGTCTTCTGTTAGCACCCTTTGCAAGCTGTGTGAGAGGCCTTTCGGCACCATGCAATTCTGCTTAAAGTTGGACCAGCATAACATTCTGTGGTGATTTGCATATGCAGCCCATGATGCTTTGCATTGTGGGGGCATGTGTGATTTTGTATTTTTTTCAACAAAAATATGCCGCCACAACACTGCTATCAAGAGCTCAGTGCCCACCTACTCCTTCAAGCTGTAGTGTGCAGCCCATCTACTCTGTGGTGGGAAAGACAGTGTCACACTCGCACGCTCTTGCTTTGTTGGAGCTTCTCCACATCACATGTGACAGCACCGCTGCTAATAGGTGGAAAGAGTGGACAACACAATACAGATACAGTCGAGTCAGGAGCACACCCACAGAGTGAGCACACACAGGCCAGGGGGGCACTTACTGTGCAAAAGTTTAAATCCAAATTTAATGCCATGATTGCCACACCATAAGAATAACCTAGGCACAAATGCAGGTGGGCAACTGCCCCCTCTGCCCTACCTAAATGGTACCACTGTTTTATGGTAGAAATTCATTATCAGGTGCTACTATCTGTACAAGTAAATACAATGGTTTTCATTGTGTTCTGAGGTAGTGCATCTCCATGTTTCAGGATGAGTTCTGATCATAGTGAGGGTTAGTGTCCCTCATTGTCTCTCATTTTAATTTATTTATTGAGATCTTAGATTACAAATACCTTTGAGCTAAGTTCTTTCACAAAGGTTCATATAAAAACAATACAAACATATACGAATAAATGAATGCACCAAATTAAATAACAAAATCAGTACAATGAGTAACGGGTTAGGAATGGAAAATGGTTACATAGCACTCAACAATAGTGAAGCAAGACCTAACAATCACAGGCTTTAAGTTAAATCACAATATTGTTGTAGGATTAACAAGACAGAGGGATCAGCCCAGTGGTTCTTGTCCAGAGGCAATACCACAGAGACAGGGGAAGGGTTACAAGAAGAGGGCAGGAGAAGGCAGAGTGGGTAGTAGGGTGAGGGTAAATTAGGGAGTTTGAGGGAGAAGTGGAGTAAGAAGGGGTGGGGCCTAGCCCAGAGGCAATACTACAGAGGGGAGTTACAAGGAGGGTTATGAGGAGAAGGCAGGAGATGGCTCAGAGGGGTAAGAGGGTGAGGGTAAAATTAGTGAGATGGGGAGGAGGTGGGGAATGAGAAGGGGTGGGTAAGTTGGTGGGTTTAGTAGAAAGAGATACGGGGCAGGCAGGCTAACTGCTAAGTGCTGAGGTAGACACAGAAATCAAGTGTGACTTTGGGATTTTAGGGCAGAACATCATGCACCAGTTAGGTGGGGCAGTCACAGCCATAGAGCGCCAAGAGGTGTTCATGCAACTTGTGTTTAAAGGGTCCAATCTTTGTTTTGGACAGATTGTCACAGTGAATAGAGTTGAGCCAGAAGGGGGCATGATATGCAAATGACCTTTGACCCTGTGAGGTACAGCAGAAGTGGACATTGAACAGCTGTCTATCAGTGCCTCTGGTACGATGAGGGTTGGGCGCATGACATAGTAAGTTCTGGACACTCAGGTGAGTTAGGCCTAGGGATGTTTTTTTAGCCAGAAGGTAAGTCTGATACTTCAACCTACCCTTCAGGTGAAGCCAACCAGTTTACACATACAGATCACAAGTATGTGTGAGCCAATGGGCTCCTGGAAATATAAAGGAACGCAGCAGGATGAAGATAGGGAGGCATACCAAACTTCCCTAAGGAAAGCAGGGAAGGCAGTAAGGCAGGCAAAAGCCCAAACCAAGGAAACACTAGTACAAACAGTAAAAGAAGGTGACAAGACTTTCTATAGATACATTAGTGAAAGGAGGAAGTCCAGAGGGGGGATTGCTAAGATCAAAGGGGATAAGGGGGCATGTGAGGAGGAGGACCAAGTAAAAGCATCTATCCTAAATAGATACGTCTTCTCAGTATTTACTGAAGAGAAGATAGGTCAGGGCCCACAGCTCAGCACCATGGACACGGGGGGAGGGAGGTGTGCACTAGTCCCTTCACAAAAGAAAGGGTCCTACAAGTGCTCAATAAGCTCACGGTGGACAAGGCAATGGGATCTGATGGCATACATCCCAGGGTACTAAAGGAGCTAAGGATAGAACTAGCAGAGCCATTGTCGGAACTGTTTAGTGAGTCTCTGAGCACAGGAGAGGTCTCAGAAGACTGGAGAAGGGCTCATGTGATCCCGCTCCACAAGAGTGGTAGCAGGGAATAGGTAGGGAACTATAGACCAGTCAGTCTTACCTCAGTGGTGGGCAAGATTATGGAGGCACTCCTTAAGGAAAGGGTAGTGCAACACTGGAATCCATAGGAGCACAGGATCCAAGACAGCATGGGTTTACAAAAGGAAGGTCCTGTCAAATTAGTCTCATAGATTTCTTTGATTAGGTAACCAGAGTGGTGGACCAAGGGGGAGCAGTTGATGTCGCCTACCTTGACTTCAGCAAAGCTTTTGATACCGTTCCACATAGAAGATTAATTAATAATCTGGGTAGGCTCGGGGTGGGTCAGAAGTTGGTCAACTGGGAGGCAAACTGGTTGACAAGCAGAAAACAAAGAGTGGTGGTAAACGGTATACAGTCAGAAGAGATGCAACCCTGGCCCTATTTCTTCTTCTACGCTGGCTCCTTACCCAAATAACATGTCTCCAAACCCCACTCCCACTACAACCCTCCCTAATGGGTTAAAGTTCCTCCACCTGATCATCTGCAGCCTGCTACCTAAAATAGACCTCCAACAAACTCTTATTATTTCACACATCCCTGACATCTTAATTATTACCAAGACATGGCTCAAAAAAGCACCCCTGACAGTGCCATTGCTATCCCTGGGTATTCCATCTCCAGACAAGATCAATCGGGTCGTGGAAGAGGAGTGGCCATGTATATCCTGTCCTCACTGCAGTTTACTACCACCCTATCTACATCCATCCCAGCTACCGATGAAGCTCTTGTCACCTGCATTATCCTTCCTTGCTCAATCCCAATCTTTGTGGCTGGCATCTATTGCCACCCAAGCATTCAACCCTCAGTCATGACTGAACTCTTTGCCAATATCACCTCCCTCTCGCAATCTGGTGAACTTTTCATAATGGGTGACGTGAATCTAAATTGGTTGTCTCCCAAGTTAAACAAGCTACTCAATGATGTCACTGCTCTAAACATCACTCAACTTATTCTTGAGCCCACATGCCCTAATCCCAAAACACAAAACCACACCCTGCTTGACTGAGTACTCTCAACCCACCCACACCGCATCATTAAATCTGGTCTCCTCCCCGATGCCCTTAGTGACTACAACCCCATTTTCATTGTATGTAAGGTTCATTGCCCCAAACCTCCCCCTAAAATCATACAGCTTCAGTCCTTTAAATCCTTAGACCTTACTGCAATCAGATCCGCACTCGCTTCCACCGACTGAGCCACCTGCTCCACTGCCATTTCTGTCGACCAAGCACTTGACTATTTCAAAGATAAATTCATTGCCACCTAGAATACCTTTGCTCCTTTCAGACGGACCAGAGTCTGTGGGCTTCACCTCCCCTGGATCTCCCCTGAACTGCTGGCCTGCTTCAGGGAGCGTGATCGGACTTGGAGAAAATGCAAATCTACTAAACATCCAAACGACTACGCCAAGTACAGAATGCTATGCAATTCATGTACTAAAGCTACTAGACTGGCTAAGGCTGATTATTTCAACTCCTCATTCCTGACTAACTCTCAATCTAAATTCTGGAGACTAGTTCATGCCCTATTCTCTTCCCTCCCTCCCCTCCCCTCCAGTTCTCAAAATACATAACTCCCTAGTTTCCGACCCTGGCTCCGTGGCCAATGAATTTAATGCCTACTACACCTCGTTCGCCACGTCTCTTCTAAATTCCCTCTCCCCATTGCCACCTATTAACTTCAGCCCTTCACCTCAGCCAGTGCCTACCCCTCCCCCATTTTCCTTTTCTACTATCTCCCCTGACAAAGCTCTTAATGCTCTCCTATCCCTCAACCCCTCTAAAGGCTCCTCACCAGATGAGCTCGATCCTAAACTTCACTATCTTTCTGCTCCTGCAATTGCTTATCCTAGCTCTCTAATCCTTAACCTGTCCTTTATTTCTGCCCAAGTACCCTCATCCTGGAAACACACTGTAGTCCTTCCTCTTCCCAAGGGAGGTGACACATCCACTCCTGGCAACTATCACCCCATTTCCCTCCTTCCTACCCTTGCCAAACTTCAAGAACATTTAGTTCTCTCTCAAATATTACCCTTCCTCTCTGATTCCTCCTTCTTCACCCCCTTCCAATCTGGTTTTCAGAAGAACCACTCAACAACCACCTCACTCCTCAGGCTTACTGACTCCATCCTTTCAGGGATGGATGATGGCCTGATCACCTCGGCCATCTTTGTCGACCTAGCCAAAGCTTTTGACACTGTTTCCCATCCCCTGCTTCTTGATTCATTCTTCTCATCTGGCCTTGCTCCATCAGCCACCAACTGGTTTAAATCCTACCTCACTGGCAGGACCCAGTCGGTGAGAATCCTTGATTCCATCTCCCTTCCACTCCCCATCAACACTGGTGTCCCACAGGACTCAGTGTTTGGTCCCCTACTCTTTTTCATTTTCCTTAATGATCGTCCCACAGCCTGCTCATCCTCTTCTATCCACATGTACGCTGACAATACTGTTTTGTACAGTTCCGGCAAAAACCCTGCTGCTGTGCAAACCAGCTTACAGCATGACTTCAACCAAGTTCAGCTCTGGTTTGCTTCTTACCAGCTTTTTCTAAACACCAAGAAGATGGTCTCAATGACCTTGGGCACCAGGTAGAGACTCTCTAGGCTCCTGGCCCTACCCACCTTCCACACCCTTGATGGGACATCTTGGAGGACACCTCCTCATTTTGATATCTGGGAGTTTGGCTGGACCAGCACCTCAACTTCTCTGTGCATATTGATGCTATCCTGAAGAAACTGCACCCTAAGCTTGGTGCTCTGTACAGGAATTGTAGTTGCATCCCACTGACTGCGAGGCGCAAAATTGTCCAGAAGGTGATACTCCCCATCTTTGACTACTGCAACATAGTCTATGGTGCTGCTCTCAAATCTTCCCTGACCAAGGTGGACACTCTCTTTAACTCCTTCTGCCACTTTGCTATCAACTCCCCTTCCTGCTCCCACCACTGTGAACTCTATTACTCTCTAACCTTCCTTCCACTATCTCACAGACACATCTCTCACTGTGCCAAACTAACCTCCAAATTCTGGTTCGGGGGGTTCCCCTCCTATCTCTCATCCTCTCTCTCTCCACTACACCTCCCCCCGACAAACTCTCTCAGATCAAATGACGCCCGCACCTTTGATGGTCCCTCACCGCTCCACCCTCATTGGTCAGACTGGTTTTCCCATCATTTCCCTAAAATCTGGAATTCCCTCCCCAAATCGACACTCTTCCTCCAACTACTCCCTTACCTCTGCCCTACACAATTACCTTTCCCTCAGCTGTTCCTGCTTTAGCACACCTTAATACCTATCCCCAGTTTCTACCTTCCTACCATGACCCCCCCCCCCGGTAGGGTTCTCAACATCCTGAAGGGGGAAATCCGGAAATGGCTACCCCCTCTCCTCATATTCAGTTCTTGCCTTATCCCCCTCTCTTCTCCACCTGCCCTTCTGGGCCACCAGTGTGCACAAACTAACCCCATCCTTTTTCTTCCAACAGCACTCGCGTACTACCTCGAGCCTGTTCCTGGTACACTCATGCACTATAAATGGTTCTATAGCATTATTACTGTTTTGTACATTCATATGTTCTTTTGTATGATTTTGGACATGTAATTTACCCAATGTTCTGCTGCTGTTTATTGTACAATACCTTGTATTCCAACTGTTGCACAATCTTACAATGTTGTATTGTTTGTACAACCACCATTCTATTGTAACTGATCATCCTTCACAGCCCTATGTAACTCCTCCCCTCAGGTCGCACTGTGAGATGAGCAACTTCTTCAGTGTGCCCTCCTGGTGAAACATTTCAATAAATAAATAAATAAGTCACAAGTGGGGTACCTCAGGGACCAGTCCTGGGGCCAGTCCTCATCGATATCTTCATCAGTGATATTGTAGATGGACTGGAGGGTAAGGTTTGTCTGTTTGCAGATGACAACAAGATGTGCAACAGAGTAGATGATCCAGATGGGGTGGGAAGAATGAGAAGAGATCTGAATAAACAAGCAAAATGGTTGGAAGAGTGGCAACTGGGGTTTAACTCAAAGAAGTGCAAGATCGTGCACATAGGGAAGAGAAACCTTGAAGCCACCTATAGGCTGGGAGGGGAGTTGCTGGCAATCACGTGGGAAGAAAGAGACTTGGGCATCATCATCACCGATGACCTGAAATCCTCCAAGCAGGCTACTAAAGCAGTAGGTAAGGCTAGTGGAATGTTGGGGTGTATTAGTAGTGGTATCACAAGTTGGAAGAGCGAGGTAATAATCCCTCTTTACAAGACACTGGTTAGCCCCATCTGGAGTACTGCGTGCAGTACTGGAGGCCACACCTTCACAAGGACATTAACCAAACTGAGGCAGTTCAGTGACGGGCAACCAAAATAGTGCAGGGACTGTATCAGAAAACATATGTGGACAGATTAACGTAGTTTAATTTGTATACCCTAGAGCAAAGGAGGGAGAGAGGTGACATGATCGAAACATTCAAACACTTTAAGGGCATTAACAAGGTGAAAGAGTCTAACATGTTTCAATGTAAGAAAAATAGCAGGACAAGAGAACACAGCATGAGATTAGAGGGAGGCCGACTAAGGGGTAATGTGAGGAAGTTCTTTTTCACCGACAGGGTGGTGGATGCATGGGACGGCCTACCTCAGAAAGTGGTGGATATGAATAGAGTGCAGGCCTTCAAACAGGCATGGGATAGGCATAAGGGAGCAATACAGATGAGTATGAATAGCTAGACCATTGACAGAGTAAAGGCCAATGGCACATTCATAAGGTAGAAAAAAAATTGGGAAGACTGTATGGGCCTTGCGGTCCTTATCTGCCATCAACGTCTATGTTTCTATGTTTCTATATTAACTAGCCTGCAGGCTTTGTTTAAGGATATTGTGACCCTTTTGAGGGCTGTGTCTGTTACAGCACCATAGACTACCAGGCCATAGTCAATTATGGGGATAACTGAGCTGTCCACTGCAATCCAAATTACCTTGATGGTCAGACAGTGTTTATGTCTGTATAGGAGACCTGTTCTTGCATTGACTGCCTCAGCAATCTGTTCAACATGGTTTGCATAGAAGAGGATGCTGTCTATGGTAACCTCTGGGTACCTGAAAGTGTGAGCCAAGTCCAAGGGGGTGTTGAGGCTTTTTAGAATTGTGAGCTGGAATGCTCTCTGTTTGTTGAGGGTCTTGGTGATTGTCATAACTTTAGTCTTTCGGTAGCTCATGAACAGCTTTTGCTTCAAGACCCAGTTCTCAAAACTAGTGAAATTCAGCTGAAGTTGTTTTTCCAGGGGTAGCAGGTCCATGTTGCAGGTATAGATCACAGCATCTTCTGCATCAAGTAAAATTCTATCTGAGCATGCTAGGGGGAGTCAGTTGAGGAACATGCTGAAAAGTAGAGGACCCAAAATGGAACCTCGAGGGACACCAGTGCGTACTTCCCGTCTATCTGAGAGTACACCATTTATCTGTACTTGCTGCACTCTGTTCGCAAGGTAGCTTTTGAGCCAACTCACAGTGTTGTCAGAGAGTCCAGTGATGGACAGCTGGTCTAGCAGAAGTGCATGGTTAACCGTATCAAAGGACTTAGTGAGGTCGATAAAGGCTGCCCTCACCATCTGACCATGGTCAAGAGCATTATGTTTATAGCTAGTAAATTCAACGAGTGCAGTGGTGGTGCTGTGTGATTTTGGAAACCCGTGCTGCTGGGGACATTGAATCTAATATTTATCAAGATATTCTACTAGTTTGTCCGATGCGATACACTCCAATGCCTTGGAGAGAGGGGGAAGAATGGAGATAGGGCGGTAGTTAGTGTGCATGGTTCTGTCCCCACCTTTATGGACAGGGGTAACTACAGCATTTTTCCATCTTTGTAGTAATTTGGCAAAACATAGCAATAGGTTCAAGATTTGTGTCAGTGAAGCAAGTATAACATTGAGGGTAAGTGCGGTAAGTTTAAGGTCAAGTGAGTCTCCACTAGAGCTAGATTTCCTTAGGGACTGTAGCAGGTACTTTTTGGCTTCCCTTCTGGAGATGACTTTAAAGTAGAAAGGGGGGCACTGGGTTGGTTTTCTGCTGTATGATTATTATTTTTGCTGTCTGCTTCTTTGAAGTAGTCTGGGGAGAGTACACTGCTGAGATCAGTGAAAGCCATGTTGAAAGCTTCAGCAATCACTTTAGGGTCTTGGGTAATAACATCATTAATATCCGACATGGCCGGTGAGGCTTTGTTGGTTCCCCCATGAGTTCCTTTAAGTTGTCCCAAAATTTTCTCCCCCCCCCCCCAGGAGTTGGCAAGCTTGTCTTTAAAGTGACAACTTTTGGCCATGCAGATAGCACGAGTACAGGCATTTCTGGCTTGCTTAGATTGCTGTTGGCCAGCCTGTTTGCCAGAGGCATATGCCCGGTTCCACAGTTTATCGCTATCAGCCATAAGTTTGAGAAGGGGCAGCTTGATCCATGAATTGCAAACACCCTTGATCATGCGTTTCTTGATAGGGGCGTATATATCACAGGCCACATTAAACACCTCAATGACATGGTCTAGAGTTTGGTCAACGTCATCAGAGGTGTTAATGGGGGACCAGTCATGTTGCCTGAGGTGGGATTTTAATGGTTCTAGATGCCCTTTCTTTAGTGCTCTGCCAGTTATAGTTTTAGCGGGGGGGTTAACAACTTTATTGGACCAGTGACATAGGATGGGAGAGTGGTCACTAAATGAGTCGGGAAGGACCGAGGTGTTCAAGATTATCTCAGGATGGTTGGTAAGCAGCCAGTCCAGTAGTGTACTTGTACCAGTCCCATAGCTGATTCTAGTAGGGGAGTCCACCATCTGAGCTGCACTGATGGAGGAGATAGCATCTTTATATGGAGCCGTTTCCGGAGACAGCCAGTTTATATTATTATTATATTTTGAGTGTATATGTTCTACATTTCAGTGACAAAAAGTGAGGTATGGTGCATGCTTCCAAGGCCCTACTCAGCACAAAGAGTGCTGAGCATGGTCATAGTGAATATGCTCCATACAGAATGACAAAGGGAAAATAAGTGAGCGTAACAGTCATGGGGAAACACAAACAGCATGTAGCACTACATATGCATAAGGGGATTTGCATAGCCCAAAACAAAAAGGTCAGGCTTCACATCACAGAGGCCCCTCTTCGCATATCTGGAATGGGGGATGTTGGCTGACTATATCTTAGGCATTTAATGCAGGAAGCAAACAATACTTTACAAATTAATGGTAATTTAATTACAAAAATCAAAAGCCATTAAATACTTTGCAGAAGGATTTAATGATCAGAATGAATGAGTTTGCCTAATTTAATGGTTAATCAATGGCAATGGTATTTTAATGGCTCTAATTGTGAGCAGTAGTATGTGAAATAGAAATGGATGTGTTTTTAGATGAGACTTGCAGCAGCTTAGCTGCTGCATGCATGGTAAGAGTGCAACATGTGAACCTGATGTGATTTTTAAATGATGTTCACAACAGCTTAGCTGCTGCAGTCATGTCAAGCATGCAACATGCGAAACTGATGTGATTTTTAGAAGATGTTTGCCCCAGCTTACATGCTGCACACATGTTGAGGTTGCAGCATGCGAACCTGATATACTTTTTAGATCTGGTTTGCTTAGGTTCACTTTGTATATGCTAACCGCATGCAAACATTCCACAATTAAGCATGTGGCATGCATTGTGCATGTATGCAGCACACTTATTTTTCTGTAAGGGTGGGGTAAAAAAAGGATATGTTGTAAATGTGGGGTCAAAATCTGATGAAATGGCTACATTATGAGTAAACATTTACAAATGTTAACATTCCTTCATAACTTTGTTGTGTTTTGAGATTGTGACCCCAAATTTTCAACATAGTCTTTCTATTATCCCACTACTTAACGATGACAAGAAAAACTGTCTGAATTACTAAAACTGCTGTACTTATCCCCCCGCACCCTAGTATTCCCCCCCTAACAGCTAGCCTCAGCTTCCCTTCTCCACTCGTGCCAAAACTCCCAAGGTCTGGTCAGCATAACTGTATGTGTCAGGTACTACCCCCTTTTCCAGCTCCTCACCTGTTAGGTTCAACGTGCTCTCTTACTGTATGGACAAAACCATCTAGGCTGCTCCTCCTCTAACTTATTGCTGTCCTGCAACCTTGCTGCCTCAGTACACTGCCCTCTCCTGGCATTTTGCCCATTCTGCAATGCACTAACTCTCACTCAGTCCCCCCCCCACTTGCCTAATACTGGTCATAGCGATTTTTTCCCAAGCTTCAGCATTCTCAAACTTATAATCTCTATCATGTAACAATGTACCACTAGTGTTGTGTGAAACTGGAAAATATTACCAGGTGAAACATTTTGCGGAATTTGCACATTTCGTGAAATATTTTGCTAGGCGAAATGCGAAATTTCACCCACAAACTGGCGAAATTTGCCACTCACAATTTCTTCTTTTCATCACCGGCCCCCAATCTTTCCAAAACAACAATCCCCTCCCATGTCCCTGGTGTTTTGTGTTCCCCTCACCTGGCCGATCACCAGCCAAATTTAAATCAAGAACCCTCCCTCCTCCCCCAGTCACCCTGAGCCCCGGACCCCAATCTTTGTCAAAAAAAGAAAAAAAATGCCAACAATCCCCTCCCATGTCCCTGGTGTCTAGTGCCCCTTCCAGCCAATCACTGTCCAAATTCAAATCAAGAACCCTCCTCCCCCAGTCACCCTGAGCCCCGGCCCTGTATCTTTGTTAAAAAAAAAAAATCTTCCCTGTTCCTGGTGTCTAGTGCCCCACCCACGGCCGATCACTGGCCAAATTCAAATCAAGAACCCTCCCTCCTCTTCCAGTCACCATGAGTCCCAGCCCCATATCTTTGTAAAAAAAAAAATCCCCTACTCTGTCCCTGGTGTCTAGTGGCCTCCGCCCCCCCACCCTGTCTGTCAGAGCCACCTTGCCCCCACCCGGTTGGGCCACTGGCACAGCCCTCCACTCATCTCCATAGCTGGCAGCCCATCTGAGTGCTCAATGAATGAGCGCATGCTTGACAAGGACATGCTTATTCACTGAGTGCTCGGCTGGGCTGACCATCGAGGTGAGTGGAGGCTGTGCCGTGGCCCGATCGGTATGGGGTGGAACGAGATGGGCTCTGACTCACACAGGGTGGGGGGGTTCACTAGACACTAGGGACAGGGGAGGGGATTTTTTTTGTTTGTTTACAAAAATACAGAGCCAGGGTTCAGGGTGACTGGGGTAGGAGGGAGGGTTCTTGATTTGAATTCAGCCAGTGATCTGCTGGGGGGGACCACTAGACACCAGGGACATGGGAGGGGATTGTTGGGGAGGTTTGAAAGATTGGGGGCCGGGGGTCAGGGTGACTGGTGGGAGAGTTCTTGATTTGAAGTCAGCCAGTGAATGGCCAGAGTGTGGAGACCACTAGACAACCGGGGACTCGAAGGGGTACAGAAGAATATCATATGGAGATGCGGGTGAAATTGCAGGCAAAATTTCTCAATTTCGTGAAATATTTCACGCAGCTAAATTGCTGATTTTGTGGCAATTTCGCTGGCGAAATAAATTTCGCAACATATCTATGTACCACTATACCAATGTAACTTATCTTGTAAATTGTTTGTCTGTAATTATACCCCATAATTTTGCAATTATTACCTCTTTGTTGTATGAATTATTTCATTTGTCTTCTTGATGTATTCATTGTTCTTGTAACCCAATGACGTGGAACCTTTGTAAAGGAGCAGTTTTGCTTAAATGTTGTTCAATCTGAGATTCAATAAATAAAAATAAATTATTCCATCTTATAATCAAGGCAGGAGGAATTTTTTAAATCCCCTCCGAAACGTGATTTCACAGACAGGCTGTAAAAACCCATTTGGAGGATTTTAAATATTTCATCAACTAGTTCATGAGGTGGGGTAAAAAAAATACTGTGTTGAAAATTTAGGGCAAAAATATAAAAAAATGACAAAGTTATGAATAAAAGTTCAAAAAGCATTAAAAAGCCACTAACCAAACTTACCTTGTTTCAGTCACTTCCCTGCAATGGAGCAATGGAACAGCAGGATTTGCTGGTGTAAGCAGCAGGATGTACCAGACTCAGGAGGACTAGATGCATAATTAAGGGTGGGGGGGTGTATGGGGTGGTCAGTGCTGAAAGAGGGGTTGAGGTGGGGATGTGGGGGTCAGATGTTGTTGCTGGACTGTTTTCTTCTTTTCAGGTGGAGGAAACAGAATAACAGGGAACTGATCAAGACGCGGGGAAGCTAAACGGCAGAGAGTGAGAGTCTTTTCAGGGAATGGAGCATCATGGAACCAATTGGGAGGAGTGTGGGTTAAACTGCGGAGGGTGGGATTCTTTTCAGGGAATGGAGCACCAGGGAACCAGTTGGGAGGTGGGTGGGCTAAATGGCAGAGATTGGGATTGTTTTCACAGATGAAGCTCCGGGGAAGCAGTTGAGGAAGAAGACTACTAGCCCTTCCTACCATCTGTGTGCAGGTCCAAGTGCGCCCGTCAATAGGGCACCAATTTTCACAATTTGCCACACCTTCCCCAAGGTCTGCCCCCTGGAATTAGAATAATTAGTTAGGGGGGCAAGGGGGTGCAGCCCCCCACATGGGGGGGTGCATTTAAACCAGGAAGCGAAGTGAAATCCCCGGTGCCCTAATGACAGGCGCATTCAGATGGTGAAACTGTCTACCAGTAGTCTGATTGTAATGCTGCTCAGCTGGAGCTGGGCAGTGTGTGGTAAATGAAAGCATGCAGACTTGCAGAGGCACTCTTATAGGTGTGACTGCATCCTTTTAACTACATAAAGTTTCTGCCCATCAGCCAGACTGAATGGCATTACCATCAGCCTGCTGCTCGTTGGGCTGCCAGTAATGAGTATCCTATAGCTAGAGCTGCACTGGCTGCTACATTGACACACCTCAGCAGCTGCTACGCTCCTGAATTGCCACAACATGTTTGTGCCAGTAAACATAAAGACTTACATGTCATTTCACACTTCCTTCTTTTTCCCCCATTCTAAATATTGTTAAGGAGTTCCCAAATTTGAATATTCCCAAAAATTAGCAGTCTCAGCTGTGCCTTTTGGGTCCAGCACTGTTTACCCTAGTTAGTCACTCATTTAGTATGCACAGCAGTACGGATGTAGGGAAGTCATGCAGTATTAAACATTGTCAGGCATGCCATGATGGGCTGCAATGTAATCATGATATGGATGACTGTTTTCTAAGGAATGGGCTGAGACCTGAGCCCTCCAAACTCCTTTCATTAATGACCCAAGTCTGCATTCAAATGCTGGTCTGTAGCCTCAGGGTGCATTAAACAGTGAGTCTCCCCGACTCGATTATGATCCTAATGGGAAGCAGATGCTGTCAGGCCTGAGTCATTCTACAATGCATGGCTCAGATCAGAAGGAATATATTACAACAGATGGCCTGTGCCTCATTTCATTGAATGATGACGTGGGTAAGAGGAACCCCCAGGCCTCAGTAGTCTGTTTCTTACAGTCCTGCCTTCTGCTGGTCTGTACAACATGTCTTGTAAAAACACACCAGTCCTGGGCAGGAGAGCCTTGTGGTAATAATGTGTGCATTAACCCCAAGGTAGGCTTGCATAACAAAACTGTGTAGCGTAAGCAGTTCAGAGCACAAGCCAGGAAGCCAGAAGATCCAGGTTCAAACCCCACCGTAGCCATTTACTCACTGTGTGACTCTAGAGCAAATCACATCCTTGCTGTGCTGTAGTCCACCCTTTGTAAAATTGGGTTGGAGCAGGACCCAGTACAAACAAAATGTTGTGTTGCAGCTGGGTAGTGCTGTGTGGAATTTTTGAATTTCCACCAGAACAGAATTCTGAAAATCCATTGACAGAATATAAACTACACATTAGTAGTATGACGTTTACATAACCCGCCGATAAGGTGTTTGTGAAACCATGGAACATTAATTCACAGTTAAAATTAAATGACTTTTACAATTCTAAAAAAGATTCTGAAAGATTCAAAAAAGCATTTCAGACGTGGAACTGCCATTTTGCCAGACTTCCGCTGGTGGAATTCTTCATTCTGCACAGCTGCACAGCAGGGTTATCCTGGATAAGTAAACTGTGAGAAAAAAAATCTGTGTCTGTGAGGCCAGACTGCATGGGGTTGCCTGGTGTGCTTTAGACCTGGGTTTGTATTCTGAGCCTAGGATGGCAGGTGAACTGACAGGGGGAGGGAGGACCATCTACTCAGATGCTCATCTCCCCTGTGGATGTACGGTTGCAAGTCCTATTGCCTGCTGGATTTGGGGAGTTTCCATTAGGCAGGATGCTGAGGGAGGAGGTACCATCCAGGTGCCCTTACATCAGGAGTGATGTACTGGGTACTCCTACCTCATAGAAACATAAGATTTGATGGCAGATAAGGGCCGCTTGGCCCACCTAGTCTGCCCATTTCCCTACCGAATGGAGAAGCTGCAGAACTTAGTTAACCAACAGCCTACTTCCTCCTAACCCCCCTACTAGAATTGCCTTATGTCTGTCCCATGCATTCTTGAATTCCCCCACTGTTTTTGACTCCACGACCCCCTCAGAAAGGCTATTCCATGCATCCACAACCCTCTCCACGAAAAAATATTTTCTCATATTACTCTGAGCTGGCCAAGGCACCTAGCTTCACCTGAGCTCTTTCCTTCTAAGACTGCTTGAAAGGCAGAGTAGAGAAACTTACCAGAGCAAGGGAGAAGGATTAAGACTTAGTTTGGCTAAGCAGATTTACTGTGTGGTGGTGTTTTTATTTTCTACTCACAGGGATTGCTACTGTTTGTTGCTAACATTTCATTGCTTTATTTTTCTCTGATTCAAATTGTTGTTGCTGGTATACCTTCTTCTGCATTATTACAAGGTGTGCCTACAGGTGTGTGCTAACAGATTACTGCTGTAATCTTCTGATTCAAATTGTCTTTTGCAAGGTATATCTTCTGTTACTGCTTTATTTTCTCTGGAGCAAAGTGTTTCTTACAGGGTATATCTTCTCTGAAATTACTGTATTACAGGTGGAGCTTACATTTTGTGACTTTTTATCATTGGGCTAAGCAAAATTACTGTTTGACACTGTGTTTTATTTTATTCTTGTTTGTTGAAAAGGTTTGTTGTCTCAGAGGTGTTTCAGTCTCCTTCTCACATTGAAGGAGCTAATTGCTTTTGCTCCCACAGCTCTTCCAAAGGATTAGGTGTGTATGTGGGGGTGGAGCTGGCAAACTGTCAGTAATTTCCAACAGAAAGAAGGGTTAAAAGTCAGGTTAGTTTATATCTTGGAGGTAGAAGACTTGGTTTGCTGGCCAAGGCACCTAGCTTCACCTGAGCTCTTTCCTTCTAAGACTGCTTGAAAGGCAGAGTAGAGAAACTTACCAGAGCAAGGAGAAGGATTAAGACTTAGTTTGGCTAAGCAGATTTACTGTGTGGTGGTGTTTTATTTTCTACTCACAGGGATTGCTACTGTTTGTTGCTAACATTTCATTGCTTTATTTTTCTCTGATTCAAATTGTTGTTGCTGGTATACCTTCTTCTGCATTATTACAAGGTGTGCCTACAGTGTGTGCTAACAGATTACTGCTGTAATCTTCTGATTCAAATTGTCTTTTGCAAGGTATATCTTCTGTTACTGCTTTATTTTTCTCTGGAGCAAAGTGTTTCTTACAGGGTATATCTTCTCTGAAATTATTACAGTTGGTGCTTTACGGGTTTTACAGTTTTATCTAACATTAGGATAAACTTTCAGGGTTACTGCATTTGTTGTTGACTGATTGTTTCTGCTCTTACCGCCTTGTTCTTTCATCCGTGGTTCTTCTTTTTAGGCAGGGGAAGGGCCCAGCCACCAACCCCCATCCCCAACCACCCCACGCTACACTTCTTTTATAGGGTACCACAGTTGTGACATTTCCTGTGGCAGAGCAGGAAGAGGCGGATCAGTGGGGCCTCCACAAGATCATCTCATTTACAGGGCACTAGTAATTTAACTTGTTATAACAAGTTAAACAAAGCACAATTAAACCATTACTTGCATTTTTTCCTTCTAATTACTCTGACTAGGTTACAAACCCAGCAACTTATTTGGAATGGATTTCATTAACTGCAGGTACTGTGGAACAATTTTCATCAGGACAGTCTTACAGGATTTAGGACACTGTCCTACATGCTGGGCCTTTGGAGATCTTAGGGCTCAGCTCCGGGCAGCATGGGCAGAGATTGCTCTCCTCAAATTTCATATTGAAGAGGAAATACATTATAAGAACCACCCGCCATTTCCCCAGCATCCAACAGAAAAACCTCAACCGCAGAGGGTAGTTGGTCCAGGAGGTTGGCAGGTGGTTAGGAGGAGCAAATCAGGTGCCCCATCACTCTCTGCTCTCCATCACATTGCCTCCAAAACCATATAAACACTACAAACAGGTATCTGCCTCTATCTCTGAAATCAAATAAAGAGGCAGAAGACACTGCAGAGCAGGACACTCGACACAGGAGCTAGCACAACAAAACTCACCCAAATCAGGAACCAAAACTAAACAAGCACAAAGGAAATCCAATAAACTTCTGATCATAGGAGACTCCATGATTAGGAGTTGATACCCATCTCCAGCCAGGGGTGATGGTCAGATGTCTCCCAGGTACATCAGCATGGAGAGACACTGACCGATTGCTAAAATTGTTCACAAAGCAGGAGAAACATTGATGTCCTAGTACACATAGGGACTAATCGATCTCGCCAGCCGGTCAGTTGTGGAGACCAAGGAACACCTGACTAGGCTGGGTGACAAACTATCATCTATTTCATCTGGCATCTCCTTCTCTGAGATCCTGCCAGTCTGGGAGAGGAGCAGATGGACGGAAGGTCAGAGAAGGGAGATAGGGGAGCTAAACACGTGGCTCAAGGACTGGTGCCAGGAAAAAGGACACAGATTTGTAGGGAACTGGCAACAGTTCTGGGAGCGAAAGTTCTTTAAATTTGATGGACTGCATCTGACTAAAGAGGAGTCAGTGCATTGGGGCAGAAGTTTGACATCTTTGCAGAATATTTAAACTAGCAAATGGGGAGAGGTGCAGCACCCATCGTCGAATGGGAAGAACACCCTCCCCCTCAGCTAGTGGTCAAACAGGAATTCAGCGTGTTTGCCGCTCATTTGCATCACCAGGTAGAAAAAGGTTTGTCTCCCCATACAACACAGGTGGTGCCAAGCTTCACCCAACAACCAACACACCAAAATCTGGCCAATGGAAAATCATGTACACAATGCTCACAGCCTGGGAAATAAGATCCCAGACCTGCAGGCAATAATGTCAGAGGCTAAACTGGACATAGTAGCAATTAGTGAGATGTGGTTTACCAGTAACCACACTTAGGAGACTTCAGTACCTGGCTATGTATTGTTCCAGAAGAGACCGAGGTGCAAAAAGGGGAGGAGTGGCCCTGTATGTTAATGAAAATATCAAAGCTACAGAAATTCAGAATACACTTAAGGAGCCAGAAGAACTGTGGGTCACCCTGGAAACAGGAAATGGGACTGCCATAAGAACTGGGGTTGTCTACAGGCCCCCAGACCAGAGGGAGGACATAGACACATTACTGTTAGAAGATATACAAAACATGACAGCTAAAGGGGAGGTTCTGATAATGGGAGACTTCAACATGCCAGATACAGATTGGTCAATACCAGCAGGAACATCTGCCAGAACTAGACTCATAGTGGATTCCCTGCAGGGGAGGGCCTTAAACAACTGGTACAGCAACCCACAAGAGACAGGGCTATCCTAGATCTAGTACTGACTAACAAAGAAGGGATCACAGATCTCCAGGTAGAAGGTCACCTGGGGCCAGTGACCATCACATGGTATGGTTCAATTTGGCTACTACATCTAAATCATCCCATTCCAAGGCAAAAATATGGGACTTCAGAGGAGCTGACTTTGATAAGATGGCCAACAGAGTTAAGCTAGCCCTGGCAAAAAAACACAGGTGAGGGTACAGGCAAAGTGGGCAAGCATTAAGGATGCAATACTTGAAGCAACATCCCATTGTGTTAGACAGAAAAGGAAGTGCAAAGAAGAAGGAAACCACTTTGGTTCTCAAATACAGTAGCAGAAAGGTCAGAGCCAAAAGGCTGGCCTTCAGGAAATATAAAGGAACACAGCGGGATGAAGATAGGAGGCATACCAAACTGCCCCTAAGGGAAGCAGGTAAGGCAGTAAGGCAGGCAAAGTCCCAAACTGAGGAAACACTATACGAACAGTAAAAGAAGGTGACAAGACTTTCTATAGATACATTAGTGAAAGGAGAAAGTCCAGAGGGGTATTGCTAAGCTTAATGGAGAAAAGGAGCTTGTGAGGAGGAGGACCCTGTAAAGGCATCTATCCTAAATAAATACTTTGCTCAGTATTTACTGAAGAGAAGGTGAGGCAGGGCCCACAGCTCAGCATCATGGACACAGGGGAGGGAGGTGAGCTACTACCCTTCACAAAGAAAGGGTCCTACAGAGCTTGCTAAGCTCAGAGTGGATAAGGCAATGGGACCTGATGGCATACATCCCAGGGTACTTAAGAGCTAAAGGAGGAACTAGCAGAGCCATTAGCAGAATTGTTTAGTGAGTCTCTGAGCACAGGAGAGGTCCCAGAAGACTGGAGAAGGGCTCATGTGATCCCGCTCCACAAGAGTGGTAGCAGGGAGGAGGCGGGGAACTACAGACAGGTCAGTCTTACCTCAGTAGTGGGCAAGATTATGGAGGCACTCCTTAAGGAAAGGATAGTGCAACACCTGGAATCCATAGGGGCACAGGATCCAAGACAGCATGGGTTTACAAAAGGAAGGTCCTGTCAAACTAATCTCATAGATTTCTTTGACTGGGTAACCAGAGTGGTGGACCAAGGGGAGCAGTTGATGTGCCTACCTTGACTTCAGCAACGCTGACACTGTTCCACATAGAAGATTGATAAATAAGCTGGGTAGGCTCGGGTGGTCAGAAGTTGGTCAACTGGGTGGCAAACTGGTTGACGGCAGAAAACAGAGTGGTGGTAAATGGTATACAGTCAGAAGAGATGCAAGTCACAAGTGGGGTACCTCAGGGATCAGTCCTGGGGCCAGTCCTATTCAACATCTTCATTAGTGACCTTGCAGATGGACTAGAGGGTAAGGCTTGTCTGTTTGCAGATGACACCAAGATCTGCAACGGAGTAGATGAGCCAGATGGGGTGGGCAGAATGAGAAGAGATCTGGATAAACTAGCAGAATGGTCAGAAGAGTGGCAACTGGGATTTAATGCAAAGAAGTGCAAAATCATGCACATAGGGAAGAGAAACCCTGAAGCCACTTATAGGCTGGGAGGGGAGTTGCTAGCAGCCACAAAGGATGAAAGAGACTTGGGCATCATCATCATTGATGACCTAAAATCATCCAAGCAGACTCTCTAAAGCAGTAGGTAAGGCTAGGGGGTGTTAGGTGTATTAGTAGGGTATCATAAGTCGAAGAGGGAAGTAATAATCCTCTGTACAAGACATTGGTTAGGCCCCATCTGAGTACTGCGTGGCAGTATTGGAAGCCACACCTTCACAAGGACATTAACTAAATTGAGGCAGTCCGAGAAGGGCAACCAAAATGGTGCAGGACTGCATCAGAAGACATATGAGGACAGATTAACAGAGCTCAATATGTATACCCTTGAGCAAAGGAGGGAGAGGTGTGATATGATCGAGGCATTCAAACACCTTAAGGGCATAAACAAGGTGAAAGAGTCTAACATGTTTAAATATAAGAAAAATAGCAGGACAAGAGGACACAGCATGAGATTAGAGGGAGGCCGATTAAGGGGGAATGTGAGGAAATTCTTTTTCACAGAAAGGGTGGTGGATGCATGGAATGGCTTACCACAAGAAGTGGTGGCTATGAATACAGTGCAGGGCTTCAAACAGGCATGGGATAGGCATAAGGAGCAATACAAATGACTATGAATAGATAGGTCACTGACAGAGCAAAGGCCGATGGCACATTTATAAGGTAGCAAAAGAAATGGGCAGACTGGATGGGCCTTGCGGTCCTTATCTGCCGTCAACTTCTATGTTTCTATGAGCTGTCCCCCCTCTATCTTCAAATTATACCCCCTTGTTCTTGCACATCTCTTTTTCTGAAAGATGCTACCCTCTTGGACTTTGTTGATTCCCTTGATGTACTTGAAATTTTCAATCATGTCCCCCCTCTCCCTCCTTTCCTTGAGGGTGTACATATTAAGCTCCTTTAGTCTCTCTCTTCATATGTCTTCTGGTGCAGACCCTGCACCATTTTGGTTGCCCTCCTCTGGACAGCCTCCGCTCTGTTTATGTCTTTGCAAAGATGGAGCCTCCAGAACTGCATGCAGTACTCCAGATGGGGTCTTACCAACTGTCTCTACAGTGGGATAACAACTTCCTGTTTTCTACTGGTGATGTCACTCCCTATGCATCCCAGTATCCCCCCAGCCCTCCTTACTGCCTTCTCACATTGCTTGCCCACCTTTAGGTCATCTAATATAACTACCCTCAGGCCCCTTTCCATTTTTGTTGTTGTCAGTATCTCACCCCCCATTGTGTATTCTTCCCCTGGGTTTTTGTTTCCCAGGTGCATTACTTTGCACTTCTTTGCACTGAATCTAAGCTGCCATACATTTGACCATTCCTACACCCTTGCCAAGTCCCTTCTCATCCTTTCCATGCCACCTTATGTATCAACCCTGTTGCAGATCTTTGTGTCATCTGCAGAGACATACTTTTTCTTCCAGTCCCTCTGCAACGTCACTTATAAAGACATTAAAAAGGACTGGGCCTAGTACTGAACCCTGTGGTACCCCACTAGTAACCCCCCTTTCTTCACTGTGGACTCTGTTTACTATTACCCTCTGAGTCCTGCTGTCCAGCCAATGTTTTACCCAGGCTGCCACCCTGGGACCCACTCCCAGGCTGGCTAATTTGTTTATTAATCTTTTGTGTGGGACTGTGTCAAATGCCTTGCTAAACTCTAGGTAGGCCATGTCCACAGCCCCTCCATGGTCTACTACTTTGGTCACCCAGTCAAAGAAATCGATTAGATTCATCTGACATGACCTTCCCACTGTGAATCAATGCTGCCTTGGGTCCTGAGCCCCACTGGCCTCTAGGTACTCAACAATTCTTTCCATCATTTTCCCTTCCACTTAAGTCAAACTGGCAGGTCTGTAGTTTCCTGCCTCTGTCTTGCTCCCACTTTTGTGAAGGGGAATCACATCCACCCTTCTCCAGTCCTCAGGTACCACACCATCCTCCCATGATTTGTTAAAAAAGGTAGTCAGTGGTGTTACTAGTTCTCCCCTTAATTCTTTTAGAATTCTGGGGTAAATCCCATCAGGGCCCATTGCTTTGTCCACCTTCAGTTTTAGGAGTTCTTTCAGAACCCTTTCTTCTGTGAAAGGACTGATATCGACCCCTATCCAGAGTGCTCCTATTGACTGGATTAGGTACCTCTCCCTCCTCTTCATTTGTGAATACTGAGCAGAAGTATTCGTTCAGTATCCCTGCTTTTTCACTGATCTTCTCTGCCCACCCACCCTCATCTTTATTCAGCCTCAGTACCCCTCCCTTTATCTTTCTTTGCTCCCTAATATGCCTATAAAAGGTTTTATCCCCCTTCTTACCTGAGTTGGCTATCTTTTCCTTGGTTTGGGCTTTTGCTATTCTGACTGCCTTCCCTGCTTCCTTCTGCTTTAACTGGTACAGTTCTCTGTCCTGCTCCTTCTGTGTTTCCTTATACTTCCTGAATGCTATATTTTTCTCCCTAACCTGAACTGAATAGTGAGAAATGGGGCAGGTCCTGGCTGGGTAGATGAAGTCCACCCACCCCATTTCATAGTGAGCCACACTCCAACTCCTCATCCAGCTACGTTGCATGCTTCTGGTTAGATTCACACTCTTGGCCAGAAAGGCATAGCTGGGGGGGAAGGGGCTAAGCAGTGGGTACTTAGGGGAGAGAGCAGAGTCAGCTGAGTAGTCAGAGGAGCCAGACATGCTGTTACTGAAACAGGCAGTAAGGATAGTGGGTGAAAGGTATTTGTGTCTAGGCTGCCAGGTAGGAGTTAAAAGTATGAATGATGAAACAAATTGCCAATTGCACAATCCCGCTAACCTGAATTTGTTGTGATGAACATTTTTAATGACGCAAACAATGGAACCTGATGGTAACATTGTACTGTTCTATTGAAGTTTTCAGAGCAAGATGAGGATTTGCTTTATTTTTTATACTTTATTCATGCATTTCACAATTGACTGCAAATGTTATCAGTTATTCGGATCATAATATATACAGACCGAATGCTTAATACAAAGCCTCATACATACCATTGCCCATTCTACTACATGACATTCCTGCATCCCAACACAGCCAGTGGCTTACTGTGTGACCTTCGGCAAGTCACCTAACCTCCTTGTGCTTCGTCTACCCCTCCCACAATTGTAACAGAGGGTCAGGACTCCCACTAAAGATGAGACGTTGCATTTCACTGGATTCTATTTCAAAAAATACATTCTAAGCAAATACAGATACCTTGTGGCAGAACCACCTTCGTTATTCTTTGCTTTTTAAAGACCAGGATCATTTTATTAACATGGCTGGTTTATAGACAGCTGGCTCTGGGCCTTCCAATTTTCGATGGGTATTCAAGGGTTCAGTACAATGTGTTTAAGACTATGACCTCTTATACAAACAGGAATCATACACTTCCATATATAGCTGCACTAGCGCTCTTATCTGCAGCAGCCACCACTGTTGGCAGCAGATACCTCAAGGCTGCATGCTGCACCAGCAGTATTTATTACTCAGTTCTTTCAGCACGCCTGGTAACAGCAGAATGAGGAATGACCAGGAAACTATTCCATTGTAACATTAGGTTTTCAAAAGATGTGTGGCATGCAAGTCATTACACATCCATGTCTGGCTTTGTGACTGTTGAGGCTATTTTTTCCCTTCTCCCCTGTATATACCCTGATGGCTGGTGTTGTCATGGCTGCACCCTGTCTCTGGCCAGGGGAGCAGACAAGATGTTATGTTTAGAGCTGATGCTAGTGCCACTGTATGATTGGTCAGCAGGAGATCTATGTACACCGGGTGGCCTGTGCCCTCCCTCCCCCCATGAGCCTTGTACCTCCCCTTCCCGATACAACCAGGCTATAGCTTACACCACTGGGGGACTCTGGGGCTAACACCCAAACCCCAGTCTCTCAGGTTCACCATATCACTGGGCCAACCTGGGGGAGTGGGTTTACCCACATCAGTGCAACAGTCATTTTGTCAACGCTGATATGGGTGGAGGCAGTAAGCCACTTGGCATTAGGGCACCAGGCATTGCGGCTTCCGGGACAAGTAGCACCAAAGCGCTGTAACAGGAAGCAGTCCTGTTTTCAAGGGGGCTTCGCCATATGCTCCCCCTGAAAATGAATATAACAACCTCTGGTGCAGGCATGCCCTGGAGGTAGAAACAGAGTGGGCGCACAGGGCGTCATGACTGAGGTGCGATCTAAAATCAAGATCTCCCTTGTCATCATCGCCCTTGTTGCAGTGCTCTAATTGTGGCAACAAAATTCAGTTGCCATTCTAATGGTATAATGTAGCTATTTTTAGAGAAAAATTGACTCTTGTTAGTTGTTTTTTTGTTTGCCTTTTTTTTTTTTTACATCAGTGCAATTTCCATGCTTTCTGCTTATGTTCTCAGTCAGCCATTATGGGCACGAGAATGAAAGCCAGAGGTGAGCCAGCTTAAGTCTGAAATTGGTTCAGTATCCTGATATCTAAATACCTAGATTTAGTTCAATATCTACACATAGGCAATATTCCACTAAGCATGCTAAGTTGCTGAAACGGTCTTCAAGCCTGACTGCTCCTACCACCCCACCATGTGGTCCTCCACCTCTGCTCCTAATGCACTTAGGTCATTTCTTCCACTGGAAGCAATAGGTCTATTTCTTCATAGCTTCTGCTGGTGAATTAGGATTTTGCTAGTTTTTAGGCTGTATAGCTGTTTTTCTTGAAGTTTTCCTTCAGCTTTTAAAGATCATGTGCAAAGGAATTTTTTCCATTAATAAACTGTTGTACGTAAACCAAAATGTCTATGTGTGTCAATTTATTTAAAGATCTTGTGCAACGGTTTTACAAATTTTTAATAAAAGCTTTATTTATTTATTTATTTATTTAGCTTTTGTTGACCGGGTAAGTGCACTAGACAAATCCTGCCTATTTTCAGGCACGACCCGGGGGAGGGGGATACAGATGAATTCCAACCGACCTTGAACCAGATTAAGCTGTTGGTGGTGTTTTAGTGAAAAAGCTGAAATTCAAGTCCTTGCATCATGATTAGTGTTGCCTGAAAATTTCATGCTGTTTGGTTTTGTGGTTTTCTTTAAATCAGCATTTGTTAACTTGCTCTACAGTGCCTAAAAACAGTGGAGTTATTTCTGTCCTCTCAGTCAAACTTGGAGTGTGATGACATCATTTTGGAGTAGCCTGCTATTTCAGATTCCCAATCAGAGCAGCACTCTGTAGAGTTTATGGTTTGCTGAGCTCTCCAGGTTCCTTACAAACCCAGTCTCTGGTTTGTGTTTAGATAAATCAGCTTAAAATATATCATTCTCTTCCTTTACAAAGCTGATCATTTCAGTTCCACTGCTGAACTGTAGTAGTGGAAATCTTTTTTCTGTGAGAAATCAGCCAGTCTGTATCACAGCTCTGTTCTTTCTAATTGAACCTCAATTTTTTCTAACTATATGACACAGGGCTGTTTAATGAATATGAAATAAATCTAAATTTTGTTCATTCACAGAAACAGTTTGTCTTTGATGTAACTTTCATATGTACAATCATGTAAAAAACATTTTTCTTCATGTCAGATTGACAAACAGGTGCTTGTCACACTCTGCTAAAGTATTTCAAGCAAATGTACTGTCAGAACTCACAAATGTAAGCTCTTTGGTGATTTCTGTGTGAAAATACATCATGTACGTGTACAACTAGAACCACTATGTGGCATCCTGATGCACTGTCTCTGCCCCACAGTTGAGACAGCTGCGGTCTACTGCCGCCTGTCCCTGCCCCACAAGCCCCCTGCCTTCTGCTCCACATTTGAGGCTGCTGCACCCTGCTGCCCACTGTCTTTTCCCACACAGTCATGGATTGTGCACCCTGCTGCCTCCATCCCCTGCCTAAAGAATCAGGACTACTGCACACTGATGCTCCCTTCCAAGTGATTGGTGTTGCTGCACCCTGCTGCCCTATCTCCCCCACCCTCACAGTTAGGGAAGCTGCACCTGTTACCCCCTGTTCATGTCTCCACAGTCAAGGTTGCTGTGCTGCGGTAGGCCCTAAAGTGCCATGATCCCTGCCTCAATGGGCAGGGCTGCTGCACTACATGTACCCCATCTCACAGTCAGGGCTGCTGTACCCTGATGCCCCATGTGTCCTGCCCCACAGTCGAGGCTTCTGCACCATGCTGTTTTCTATCACCTATCACCACAGACAGGGCTACTGCACCTGCTCTTTTACACAGTTGGGGTTTCTGTGGTCTGCTGTGCCCTAGAGCCCCATGCCTCTGCAGTTAGGGCTGCTGCAGCATGCTGCCACTTGCCACAAGATTCAGGGCATTTGCTGCACCCTGTTGCATGCCTCCATAATTGAGGCAGTTGGACCCTGCTGTCCCCCTGCCACCAGAATCAGATCCTTTGCTACACTCTGTTGAGACAGGAACAGGGGGCAACATGTGCAGTGTCCCTGACTGTGAGAGAGAGAGAGAGAGAGAGAGAAAGAGCACACACAAGAGAGAGAGGGGGTAGCAGGATGCAGCAACCCCAACTGTTTGGGAAGGGTGCAGCACAAGAGTATGGACATTTGTTGCACCCTGTCCCCTGCCTGTGGAGGCAAGAGGCTGTGTGGTGCAGCAGGACACAATGGTGGCAGGGGACAAAGGACAGCATGGCGCAGAAGCCTTGACTATGGGGCAGGACACAGGTGGGCATCAGGATACAGCAGCCCTGACAGTGGTACAGGGAGTACACCGTGCAGCAGCCCAGCCCATTTGGGGCAATAGAAATGTGTAGCAGGGCTCAGCAGCCCCAAATGTGGATGCAGGCAGCATGAGACTCTAGGGTGTAGCACAGCACAGCAGCCCTGACTGTGGAGACAGGGACAGAGTGCAATAGGCTGCCGTGGCCCTGACTGTGAGCGTGGGGACAGAGGGCAGCAGGGTGTAGCAGCCCTGAATGTTCGGGCAGGAGATAGGTGTGGCATCAGGATACAGAAGCTCAAACTGTCGGACAGGGTGCAGCAGCCATGCCTGTCTGGGACAAGGGATGAGGCAGCAGGGTATAGCAAAGAATCTGACTCTGGTGGCAGGGGACAACTGCCTGAACTGTGGAAGCATGCAACAGAGCACAGCAAATGCCCTGCATCTTGTGGCAAGTGGCAGCATGATGCAGCAGTCCAAACCGCAGTGGCATAGAAAACTAGAGCACAGCAGGCCATGGCAACCCTAACTGTGTAGAAAGGATCAGGGTGCAGCAGCCCTGTCTCTGTTGACAAAGGATAGAGGACAGCATGATGTAGAAGTCTCGACTGTGGTGCAGAACACAGTGGGCAACAGGGTACAGCATCCCTGACTATGAGATGGGGTACAGATGGTGTAGCAGCCCTGCCCATTTGGGGCAATGGAAGTGGGTAGCAGGGTGTAGCAAAAGCCTCACCTCCGGTGGCTAGGTCAGTACGGTACAGCAGCCCCAGCTGTGGAGGCAGGGGACCTGGCACACTAGAGCTTAGCACGGCACAGCAGCCCTAACTGTGGAGACAAGAACAGGGGTCAACAGGTGCAGCTTCCCTAACTGTGAGGGAGGGAGAGAGAGCAGCAGGGTGCGTCATCCCCAACTGTTTGGGCAGGGGGTGGCAGAGTGCAGCAGCCCTGATTCTTTAGGCAGGGGATGGAGGCAGCAGGGTGCACAATCCCAGACTGTGTGGGAGAAGACAGTGGGCAGCAGGGTGCAGCAGTCTCGAATGTGGAGCAGAAGGCAGGGGGCTTGTGGGGCAGGGACAGGTGGCAGTAGACTGCAGCTGCCTCAACTGTGGGGCAGAGACACGGTACATCGGGATGCCACATAATGTTTCTAGTTCTACACGTACATAATATATTTTCACACAGAAGCCACCAAAGAACTGAAATTTGTGAGTTCAGACAGGTGCCTGGCACACTCTGCTGCAGTATTTCAAGCACATGTACTGTTTGTCAATCTGACATAAAGAAAAATGATCTTACATGAAAATATTTTTGAAAGCTACATCAGACAAACTGTTTCTGTGAATGAACAACATTTAGATTTATTTTATATTCATTAAACAGCCCTGTGCTATATAGTTAGAAAATAAATCAGATTTTTGATTAGAAAGAACTGAAAGCTGTGATACAGACAACCTGATTTCTCACAGAGAAATATTTCCTCTACTTCAATTCTGCATTGAAACTGAAATGATCAGCTTTTTATCATAAGATAATGATATGTTTTAAGTTGATCTATCTAAACACAAACCAGAGACTGGGTTTGTAAGAAACTTGGAGAGCTCGGCAAACTATTAACTCTACAAAGTACTGCTCTGATTGGGAATCTGAAACAGTAAGCTACTCTAAAATTATGTCATTGCCCTCCAAGTTTGACTGAGAGGACAGAAATAACTCCACTGTTTTCAGCTACTGTAGAGCAAATTAACAAATGCTGATTTAAAGAAAACCACAAAATCAAACAGCATGAAATTTTCAGGAAACTCTAATCATGACACAGGGACTTGAATGTCAGCTTTTCAAGCTTTTATAAAAAATATGTAAAAACCGTTGCACATGATCTTTAAGTCGCATATTATTAGCGCTTGTGTTTTTTACAATTTTTGCTTTTTTGCTACCCTCTGTTTGATTCCCAAAGCCCACAAGCAGAGACTGTCCCTACAAGTGGGGCGGGTCTAGCGGTGACATCACTTTAGAGTATAACTAGTGCAGGAAGGGTGATGTGCCCTGTGTTACCATTCATGAGTAAACATTATGCCTCACACATTGCTTCCTTCCAACTAAACAGCATCACTGTTCTAAAAAGGCAGTTTCAAGACAGATCATGTAAATAAGAACTGCCTCTTGAGTGTAGTGACAAGCTAGTGAAGCTGTGATAAAAACAGATTTTAAAGTAGTACGTTTAGTATACGCCAAGATCAGAAGATGTGCACTATAGCCTGTTCCACTGATGCAAAATGTTCACCAGGGCACTAGTAGAATTGCCTGTTCTTACTGAAATTGGCATGACATGTGCCAGACAGACAGCAATCTGATCACAAGCACACGGCAGATAGGGAGAGCCTCCCCCCCACACACACCAGTCCGAAAACCCATTGGATGTGTAGAGCAAACGTGCTCAGTTTATCGGGGTCAGGACACCACTGTACTATGGAACATAAGGTTTTCTGAGCTCTCAACACATTGCCTGCATACACTGAGCTAGCTCTTCTGTTTCTGTTGTGGCTTTCAACCTTTATGTTTGTGCGACCACCACACAACCCCAAAAATCTAAAAATAGCCATTATAAAGAGGATTCCTGTCCACGGAGTGATAGTGGCTATTTGACCATTCATGGACACATGGCTGCCTTTCAAATAAACAGCATCACTGGAACAATCACCTGTTCTTACTGAAGGTAGCATGGCATGTCCCAGGGAGACAACAGCATGACCTCAAGCGCATGGCAGATACGGAGACACCCGGCCGAAAAACCGTGGTAGCTGCAGAGTAAGCGTTCCCCATTAATTCTTGTTAGGGCATCCCTGCCCAGCACAAAATAAGGTTTTTGGATCTCTTCAGACCATTACTGCACCCACCCATATTAAAGGGCTTTGTTACAAAGCAGCATGATATGGTTCAGGTGAACTCACAGTATTAAGCTCAGGGAAATATATGCATCCAGTGATTAGGAAAGGGGAAACTGTGTGCCAAGTCAAGTAGGCAAAGCAGAGGGCATGGTGACCACTACAGCTACGGAGACTGCAAGGCAGGCATCGTAGCAGTATATTTAAAAACTGCTTTTTGGAAGGTCCCATCCAGTGCAACTGCCATCACCCCACACCACCCGCAGACAGAAATAAATGGCAATGGCAATACAAAAACACAAAAGCAATCTGCCTGGACAAATGCCAGGGTGGCATCAAGGGATGAGAAAAATAGACCAACTGTAAGATTCCCCAATAACTGCCCTTGCATTGCATTCTGTATTCAGTTGCCAAGGGAACAGGCTCGATGGACATCCAGCAGCCAATGCCACATTGCCATTTTATTGCTGGTTCTTGGAAGAGTCTCCCGGCAGTTGCCTAAGTGAGTATTATAAAATGCTGCAGAATCCATATGATGCAGCAAATAGCACCAGCTGCAACATCACCAAAACCAGGTGGCAATAAGTCTAATTGCAACAGACTAAAAAAACTAATAAAGAAATAACAATTAAAAATTGGTAGATGTGTACCGAAATTGGGGGGTAGCTTTGCCATACACAGTGGAAAACACATAAAGGAAACGAACAAGCAAGGTAGCACAAGGGTAGAATGAGTGGACCAGCATGGGGTGCAATGGACCATAGATGTGAGCTACAGCCACAGGTGAAGTGATACGGACCAGGCCAACAATGAAATGGGGCACAAATGAAGTACGTTACTGGGTGGATAGCTAGAAATTAAATAATTGCATAATGTGTGGTCTGTGCAGTTTTATTATTTCAATGGTTGTCTAGATGTGCAACTAGTTATTGTGGCGGGGGACGGGGTGTTGGATTTTTCAAACAAAGCATAATCAGGTTAGAATTACAGAAATGGCACCAGTGTGAGAGGAATGCCTGAGTGCAGTGCCGCAGACTCATCCGGCACTGTAAGGGTCAACAGGGACTGCAAGAATGAGTCTAACAAGAAGAAGCACAACTGTCAAAACTAAATGCTTGACAGGTACCCAAGGTATCCTATACAGGGGGTTGGTATCCAAGTTGGTGAGAGAGAGTGCACAGCTGGGAATAAAAACCAGGTCAGATGAATCAGTAAGGAAGGAGAAAAGAGATCTACTACACTGGTTCTGTGGAGATAACAATGGAAAACAGACAGGAATATAGTACAGACAGTAAACAATGTTCCTCTGTGCATCAGCAGAAAGCCCACAGAAGCATGACAAAGTCTTTAGAGACGTTTAGTGCGGTGCTTTGGGGTGTTGGGGTGGGTGGGCATTAGTAATAGAATTATATGTAATTTATACGCAACACGTGGCTAGCACGGCATGCAGAATTGGTTGGAAAATTGAACCTATAAAATGGTTGCCACACATTGAAGTGCCATCGCAGTGCAACTTGTGCTACCACAGATGCCCTAGGGAATCTCACCAGTACAACCATTGATAGGTCCAGAAATGACGGCATCCTTGACTGATAGCTGCCTTGCCTGTAATCTGCAAATGACGCTGACTGGCACACACAGAACAAACAAGAGGGCATATGCCATAAAGTGTCATATTGTGACCTGACAACCAGCCCATTCGCTGTGAGGTCAAGGGCAACATCCGCAAGGTAGAGTCTGCATGACCAGGGTCTGTTAGCAGGCACATGCTGAACCAGTTTTACCACTGGACTGTGCAAGGTTTATTCCCACGGGTCAGGCACACACCGCATTATGCAGAATATATTGTGCTGGTGAAAGACGGGATGTAGCGAGATGAGGGTTGTCAGGACGGACAGAACCGGCGCACAGCAGAGGAAAGCAATGTATTTTTGATATGGCATAGTAGTTTGAGGAGGTTACAGTGTCAGAGTCTAAATTTAATTAGGCTTGCAAATGACAGGAATGGGATTGTGACCATGACAAGTGATCGCATCTGCATGACCGTATGTCCACAGACCATTCCTTCCGTGGGGTACCACCAGGTCTGGCATTGTAAACTTGCACAGTGCATGTGGTTACTATATATATATATATATACACACATATATATATATATATATATATAGATGCTCGATGGCATCAAACAAGCCACAGACAAAACTTCAGCACTGAACCAAATACCACGCAGCACTGGACTCAGAGAAAGTGGGAGGCACACTGAACGCCCTGTGATGCAGTATGTAAGTGAGACAGCAGAGGTGAAAAATGGGTTCCATGGGGAGAATAATAGCTGCCTGGGAATGTAAGCACGTAACTCTTGGCAGGACAACCATAATATGTTGTGCACATAAATTAGGAGTATAAAATATTACATGGAGTTACAGCATCGATCTGCAGCAGAGCCAGTTACATTGACATGGGCTGTATGCGGCTGTTACACCCATGTAGCTATCCCCGCTGTAGTCAGGTTCTACAGACTGCTTGCCCCAGAACACATTGGCTCCATTCCTGAGCTCATGCAGATAACATTTTAAACAACCCCAAACCAAAAAAAAGGAACACAAGGCTCTCAGACAGGTGATGGTGGCCTGACAGGCTGTCTGTGAAGGGAGAAATGGGAACGTATAGTAAGGAGACTGCTGATTGCACCAAGAGGCAGTAAGTAAAACATTGCAATGAATAGCCACCAAAGATAGGTGCTACTTTACTTTGGTGTGACAATGGGCATGGAATTCACCAGGGACAACTGCAGATGGATGCCCTGTGTCCAAACCAAGTCACCGGAGGGGAACTTGGTATTGGTCCAGAATGATTGGAAGACATGTTTTGAGAAGGGTCATGAATGGGAATGATTTTGGGAAGGGCACCTTGCTGGTAACCAATGAGTGAAAATGAATGGGCATAAGTAGTTATAATAGATATGTTAGGCTGCACAGATGGATGAAGAACATGGGGTTTGGTGGTCTCTGACGGGTCTGGTTTTGGGGGGGGCACAACAACGACTGTGGAGCTTAGCAAGGCAGTCTCATGTGGAATGCTGGTAGGTGTGCAGTGGAGGTTTTAGCAATGTGCCTGGCAGCAATCATGTTTTTTAACCACCCACAAAGTAAATGTGAAAACAATTGCCATTCATCGAGCTCCATAGCAGTTCCTGGCTCCTCTTCACTGCTCTCGCTGCTGTCCAGCCATTCCTCCCCTGGTGCAGTATGTGGCTTACCAGCAGCTCAAATGAGTATGGTTGGATGACTGTATAGAAACATAGAAACATAGATTTTGACGGCAGATAAGGACCGCTTGGCCCACCTAGTCTGCCCATTTCCCTACCTAATGGATAAGCAGCAGATCCTAGTTAACCAGCAGCCTACTTCTTCCTACCTCCACCCCCTAGAATTGCCTTATGACTGTCCCATGCATGCTTGAATTCCACCACTGTTTTTGACTCCACAACCTCCCGGAAGGGCGTTCCATGCATCCACAACCCTCTCTGTGAAAAAACACTTCCTTAAGTTACCTCTGAGCCGCCCCCCTTCTATCTTCAAATTGTGCCCCCTTGTTCTTGCACACCTCTTTTTTTGAAAGATGCTACCCTCTTGGACTTTGTTGATTCCCTTGAGGTACTTGAAAGTTTCTATCATGTCCCCCCTCTCCCTCCTTTCCTCGAGGCTATACATATTTAGCTCCTTAAGTCTCTCTTCATATGTCTTCCGGTGCAGAACCTGCACCATTTTGGTTGCCCTCCTCTGGACAGCTTCCATCCTGTCTATGTCTTTGCGGAGATTGGGTCTCCAGAACTGCACGCAGTACTCCAGATGGGGTCTCACCAACTGTCTGTACAGAAGGATAATAACTTCCTGTTTTCTACTGGTGATGTCTCTCCCTATGCATCCCAGTATCCCCCCAGCCCTCCTTGCTGCCCTCTCACATTGCTTGCCCACCTTTAGGTATGCTGGTAATAGAGGCTCTCAATATCAGAATCCGACTCAGAAGACATGCTGGACCGGGTAAAACTGCAAAGTGCGACCAAGGACAAGATGACATGAAGCAGCAGCTGCAGCTAAATAGATTAAATTCCATGCCACTTGTCAATGACGTCAGGGAAGTAGGTGGAGTGACTAGCAGGATTAGGAGATCCTGAACATAAGGGCCTGGCATTCACTTTATAAATCATTAATTTTATATGAAATATGCATATCACACACATTCTAAAGAAAGACACTAGACAGAGGTAAGGAATGCATCTTTATTGTGAATTTTGGTGATTTGACTCGAAAGGGCTTTGCACATGATCTTTAACTCATTTCTGTAGCCTCACCATCGGTTTCCTGCTCCATCATCGATTTTCATCATGGAACAGAAAAAGAAGACAAGGCTCAAGAGGTATGTGGTTTGCCTTGATCTGGGGGCTTCAATGCCACATTGATCCTCAAACCAATGTTTCAGATCAAAATCATAGTCATGTTTCCGATCCCATTCTCAGCAGCTACACCATTGCTGTCTGTGGTTGTTGCCAAGTTCTTCTTTGGCATTTGGCTCCCACCACCAACATCAAGCCCATTAAGGTCTGAGAGGGTAGCCAGGCAGCATTGGGTCTGTGGAGCTGTTGCCCAGTTTCAAGGGTGACAGCAATTCCACTAGGCCTACCCCAGACTTGAAAACCTGCCAACTATGGTTATTTATCCTATGGCTTATCTCCAGCTTTTCTGACACAGTGACTCATATAGATAGTTACAACCTCACAGCTGGCAGTGGGTACTCCAACCAAGGACTCAAGGCCAGAGTCAGACTTCTTCATCTCCTGCCAGTGGTGGTTATCATGAGAGAGGGAGAGGCAGAGGGTCATTCATACCCTGTGTCAGAGGTCAGTGCTCCCCTTTATCCCTACTAGGATTCAAATGCATTGTCTGTCCCACTGACTGCATTGTTCAGATGGTAGCCAGTCAATGGACAGGCCCCTGGTGGGGGACTGATCCTTCATGGCCACCCCAATGGAATACATGTCTGTGGCACTGAACACTCCATTGGAGGAGGTCCAGAAGAAGGAGGTCTACCCGCTGTCTGACATTCTCAAATGAGACTCTGCACTATTGGTAGCTTTCTCTGTTACTCCTGCCATTCTGGGCTGGCACTCAGAGTTTGGGAGTGCCAGGCCTCCTGCCAGGCCCCACTGTGCCACATGGGCCACAAGCATGTGGTTTCTCCGAGAGTACTATCCAGCTTTTTAGAGCATGCATTGCTGGAGGGGTAAGAGACAGGGTGCTCTGCAAGGTGAAGGTGCAAGGCAAGTCAGACAAAACACAAGGCAAGGAGTCCAAGAAGCAGGGCCCCCTGGCTGAATGGTCTATGCAGCTGTATTTCAGGGCATGCACCAAGCCACCTGTGTGGCACTGATGGCTCAAAATGGCCATGAGCTCTTTAGGAGACCATCCAACCTCATCAACCTGCTTCCTGAAGAGAGTCAGCAATACTTACATGAGATCTGTGCCTTGAGAAGATGGTAACCAAGTTGCAGGTTGCCCTTGACTTAGCCAATGTGTTGGCCTGAGTGGTGACCATGGTGATAGCCTTACGCCGCTGTGCCTTGTTGTAGATTTTGCCTTTCACTTAGGAAATCTAGCAAGAGATATCAGACCTGGCCTTAACAGGGATGGATCGCTTTAGGTCAGAGGTCAAGGATCAACTCACGTGTATCGAGAAATGCGATGTGACCCTGGATTCGGTGATGTCAGTCACCAACCCTAAGCAGCAACCCAAGCCCAAGCCAGGAGGTGCAGGTTCCTTTTTTGGCCCCTACCAGAGCATGCAAGACCAACAGCAGCAACAAAGGCAGCAGTTCCAGCAACACTGCATGGTCAAGCACTTCAATAAATCAGGAGTTCAAGGCAAGAGCAAGAGTGAAGGGGGAAGTTTCTTTGGAGCATACTCATCTGGGGCTGTCTCTGAGGGTAAAAGGTAATGGGATGAGGGTCCTGTTTTGAGAAGTGGAGAAGTCCAGGGATCTGACCATCCAGATGATCCTAGACCTTGGCCTGATGGTCAGTCTAGCTATCTGAGCTCATGCCAAATTGGGTGATCTTATCATTGGAATGGAGCTGAACTCCCTCAAAGCCAGGCCCAATCTACCCCAAGATAGAATGGAAGAGCTGTCCTCCTCTGCCCAATCATTTTGGATTGGGCACAATTGACTCCAGCACAAGATTTCCTCTGGTTTCCGTGCATCATGGCCTCTACAGTGGCTAAGGTGCACTGGATCCACTGGTACATGCGACCCATTCAGTGGCAATTCAGCCGCACAAAGTCCTGAAGAACTCAATTCATGTGACCCAACCAGCACTGGACACAATTCATTGGTGTCTGTCCCCCTCTAACATCTTGGAAGGCATCCCATTCATCTGGGAGGACTCAGTCACTTTGATAATGGACACATTGCTGGGGTGCTGGATTGCACATATGTAGGATTGCAGAGTGCATGGATTTTTGCCACAGAGTGAGACTCGGCTTCACGTCAACCTCCTGGACGCTGAGCTGTTCGCATACTGATAGCAGAGTTTGCGCTGCTCCAGGGTAAAGTGACCCAGGTCAACATGGACAACATGGCTGCAATACAGAAATGTGCTCAACAGCAGGGGCAGGGTGCAGAACCAGGGCAGCTAACTCAGACAAGAACACCAAAAACAGAGGAGCCATACTCCAGAAGCCAGTAAAACAGCCAAGCAGATGGCAGATTTAAAGTAACTGCTTTTAATCCACAAAGTGCAAATCTATCAAACACCGACAAATCACCAGAAGAAAACAGATACACTCTGCTAAGTTATGCAGTGTTAAAGTGCATTTCATACTGAAGTATTAGTGAGCCTCATCAATAAATGCCCCAGGACTTCAGCTCTGACTGAGCCTTAGTCAGGGAATGGGGAAAGTGTGGACCCATCTGCCCTTTTGTTGCTCAAGCATAAATGCTTAATTAACTATTATAAACAAAGCAGTTCAAGCACTACACAGTTTAAATGGGTTTAGTGCACATGTAAACAATTTCTACCCTCCATACAATTAGTGTTGCTCAGTACCACATATAAAATGCAGTTAAAATCCAAATCAAAAAACCTTTTGCAAAACACATTAGCAGATAGTTAGAAAATTAGATTGGAACAGGTTCTCACTTACTGGTTCTTTTTCAGCTAGCCCAGCATCTCCTAATGCATAGCTGCTCTGTAATGGGCTAGGATCAGCGGAGTCCAGAGGTGAAATCCAGAGAAAGATCGCATGGGAGGTAATGCAAGAATTACTGAATCTGCAAGGAGAACAGAAGGGGAGCATATGATTACTCTATTCTAAATCAACTGAAAAAATCATTTAAAGAATACATACATAAAGCAATATAGCCTTCTTTTCATAAAATACAGTAATTGGAAAATATCAAAGAATCATAGAAAATTATAAGCACTAACACAGTTACGGATTTTACAAAAATGGTTTTAGGTAGGATTCTTTGTTTAGGCTCTGAGGTTTCAGAGCATCTAAGATAAAACTCCATTGGCTTTCTTTCCTCAGCAATTTGATTGTTCTGTCACCATTCCTCTTCAGGGATGGTAACTATTCAATACCTATGAACCCAATTCCACCCTAGGGTACTATCATTCATTTCTTTAAAATGAGACCTTAATAGGGAACCCATCTTTCGTTGGTAATGTCCAAGAGATTTTCTTGTATGAAAACTTTTAATTGTGTAATAGTTCTACCCATGTATATCTTATTGCAAGGATAGACAATAAATAGAGGAATTATGCCTGTGCAGGTGTGCATTATGAGGATTTTTCACACACCAAGAGTGTCTGAAAAATCCTCATAAAACAAACTTTGCACAGGCATTATTTTTATAACTGGTGCAAGGATTCAACAGAAAAATGATAGCGTTATTTATGTAAGCAAGCATGTCTCTTTTTTGGGGGGCCGGCCCCCAATCCTTAATGGACCTCAACATTGCCCTGCCTACAGTCCCCCCATGCCCAGGCTTGCCCCCCTGAGAGGGCCACCAGGCAGGCACCCCCTCATGATGGACACTGTTGGCAAGCCCTGGCTTACCCCCCCCGGGTCAGGACCATGGGAACGGGACCCCCCGACAGACATCAGTGGCAGTGGAGACAGTGGCAAAGCAGGGCGTCATGCCCAAGGGCCAGATTTTTTCTTGAATGCTGGACCCCTGGGGGCGGGGATGTGGAATGACATCCAGCATGCGCGCTCTGCCCCCCCCCATGTTGATGGTGCCGGCGCCAGCCACAATGGTACCCCAGGCCTCCGCCAGGAGTCTGTATAGCACCAGACACTCTTCCAGAAAAAGGAGAGCAGTCCCCGGGATGCTCAATCCTTCTCCCCCCGGCCGGCCTTCTGACTCCCAAGTTCGTCACCGAACCTGGGATATCGGTGCCCCAAGCAGATGCCTTGCCACTGCACCAGCTGGCCGGCCGAGAGAGCCTGTCTCTGAGCAGCCACCGTACTCACAAAAATACAGTGAATTGAGAGTGCAAGGAAGAAAATGCCGTAATAACCTACTACTGAGTTATTTTTATGGAATTCAGCGGGTTAGTACGGTATTTTATCAGGACTGCATATCCAGTCTTTATAGGGAGTCACCAGTTAAAATTATAGACAACAAAACTCAAAGTACACTGTATAAATTGTCTCACCTGTACCCTGTGTGCAGTTGTTGGATGTACAGATTATTTATCCTATGTAGCAAACTTGCAAACTTTACATTTGCCACACATGCAGAACCTTTTTGGTTTTGGAGGAACCCAATCTAGATGTGCAGTATATACCTAGGCAACATGCAGTACCGTAGGAAGGATGGTGCACGTGCCCCAGGCGCATGCCTCCAAGGGGCACACTGATTCTGTGCTGTGTAACTTTAAAATACATTTTTTTTTTTTTTTAAATCAAATGCAATTACTAATGCCTGCCAGCAGGTTCGCAAGCATCCCCATGGAATGACCAGCAAGCTGGGGGGGGGGGTCACATGGCCCACTGTCTTGGCAAACAAAAAATCATGTGGTGTGGGGAGTGCCACACAGTATAAAAGGTAGGGCTAGGGTGCGGGAGACTCACAGAGTGGGTTGTAGTGTAGCTAGGAGGTCACTGCGAAAATGCAAAGGAGCAGCGAGCAATAGAATATTAGAGAGTAGAGTGTGGAGGAGATAAGACAGAGATATTGTGCTTGAGGAGGGACTCTCGAGACAGTCTGAGAGACACAGATTAAAATAAATATTGTGTAAGCACCACTCTTCTTCCTTTATTCAGGGTAGACTGACTGAGACTCAACTGCTTAGTACTTTTTTTTGCTAATTGCTTAGCCTTACTGGTACTGCCGTACTTACTGGATCAGATGTTTTTTTTGTGTGATAGCATTATTTATGTGAGCAAAAATGTCTCTTTTTTGGGGGGGTAGCCCCCAATCCTTATTGGACCTCAACACTGCCCTGCCTACTGTCCCCCCATAGAATATTAGAGAGTAGAGTGCGGAGGAGATAAGACAGAGAAATTATGCTTGAGGAGGGACTCCCGAGACAGTCTGAATCCGACGATTCTGATGCCCTCCTCATCCGTCCTCCACACTCCAGTCCTCCCGGCTCCCTCCTTAGTTCTATGTGTCTGTGAGGGATGGTGTCATGGAGTACTCATCCCATGCCATGTCCGATTGGGGGGAAAAAAGTTATTTCGTTTATCTGGTCCAGGCACTGGCTGCCAGGCTCATGGCACCCCCAGCCAAAGACAATGATCAAATAATCATTATGTTTGTTGTTTTTGGCAGTGTGGGGTGGGCCGCCTGGACGGCTGCCAGTGTCTGGACCAGAATAATCATTAAACTTCTTCGGAGGTTCATTGCCGATCCATCCTCCCCTCGTTCACTGTCCAACCATCCCACCCTCTGAGTCCTCCACAGTCCCACCATGAGTGACTCCTGTCCCGGCCGGCATCTTCAGTGCTCCCTCCGCTCCAAGTCCATGGCTCTAGTCTCCTGATTTCCCGACCCAATCATTCTTCTCGATAAATCCTGAGGCAGTCCCCTCCACAATTCCAGCCCCACACCCACCAGCAGCAATGTGAGCCTAGCCTAGGCAGCTCTTTTTGTGGAATATATTGTGAGTGTGAGCGCGGGGCAGCTGAGTCTGTGAGGGAGGCGAGCAGCCACATGATTCTTTATTTTCAATCGTTTCTTGACTATCTCTGCCAGGCCTCTCTCTCTCTCCAAGTCCGACTGCTGAGTCTGACAGCGCGGTTGGCGGGCTGGGTCAGGAACTTAGCACTGTATGGTCACTGTTCAGACAGAGAGAGTCTGAGTCCATATACAGCTTCTTAAGCTCCCGGGCCGCCAACTGTGCTGTTCTCTTAAAAGTCCAGGGCCAGGTGAGCAGCCTGCGGCGGCATAACCTCCCCACTGTCTCCCCTCATAACAAAATTTATCTGATAATTGAGTGACTTGTGTGACAGAAAATTTCTATTATACAGTACTTATTTACTCGTTCTTAAATTTTCATTTATATATAATTTATATGCAGGCCTTTGAAGGGGGAAGGCAAGACTAGGGCATAGATGGATGATCAGCTCCTCATTTTAATGGGGGGGGTAGGCTTAAGTTATAATATAGCGATTGGCATTAAGGCATAGGGCTAGGTAGGGCACAATATTAGCATGCATAGAGCAAATAAAAAAATAAAAAAACAGCAAGCACTGTAAGCACAAGCACAGAACTCGAGAACTGACACTCACAGCCCCCACTGTAATTTCCTTGTTGTTGATACATAGGTACATAGACAGTGTCGACAGATAAGGGCCTACGGCCCACCCAGTCTGCCCATTTGAGCTTGTAAGTTTACTTTATGTTTTCCTAGAAGTCTGTTGCCCCTTAACCCTGACCTCCAGAATTCCTTTATGTCTATCCCATGCATTCTGAAATCCTGGGATTGTTTCAGCCCCCAGCACTTCCTCTGGCAGGGTGTTCCACTTGTCCACCACCCTTTCTGTGAAGAAATTCTTTCTCACATTTCCTCTGAATCATCCTCCCTCCAACTTCATCCCATGCCCTCTAGTCCTGAAACATCTTTTTACTTAAATATAGTGTATTCTTGCACCCTGTTCCTCCCTGTAAGATACCTGTATGTCTCTATCGTATCCCCTCTCTACCTCCTCTCCTCCAGGGAGTACATATTCAATTCCTTCAACCTGTCCTCATAGGACTTGTGATGCAATCCATGCACCATCTTTGTTGCCTTCCTCTGAACCTTCTCTACCCTGTCTATGTCCTTACGTAAGTAAGGTCTCCAGAACTGTACACTGTACTTCAGGCGGGGCCTCACTAGTGTCTTGTATAGTGGAATTATGACCTCCCTTTTCCTGCTGGTGATGCCCCTGCCTATACATCCCAGCATCCTATTTGCTTTACCTGCTGCATTGTCACATTGTTTCCCTACCTTGAGGTCATCAGAGAGGATAACCCCAAGATCCCTTTCCTGCTTGGTGCATGCTATATCCTCACCCCCCAACTGATGTATTGTGCCAGGGTTTTTGTGCCCCATACGCAGTAACTTGCACTTCTTTGCATTGAAGTTCAACTGCCAAACCCCTGACCATTCTTCAAGTTTCTGCAGGTCCCTTCTCATTCTGTCTACACCCTCTGGTGTGTCTACTCTGTTACAGAGCTTTGTGTCATCAGCAAACAGGGAAATTCTGCCTTCTAGGTCTTGTGCAATGTCACTGATGAAGACGTTGAATCTGACTTATCCCAGAACTGATCCCTGTGGTACCCCACTGGTCATTCTTCCCTCTGTGGAGTGACAGCCACTTACCACCACCCTCTGTGTCCTGCCACCTAGCCAGTTACCTACCCACCACACTACTGTCCTGCCCACACCCATATTCCCCCAGTTTGCATAATGGTGTTCTATGTGGCACAGTGTCAAAGGCCTTGCTGAAGTCCAGATAGGCCATGTCCACTGCCCTCCCCTGATCCACCTCCCTAGTCACCCAGTCATAAATTCCATGAGGTTGGTCTGACATGACCTTCCCCTGGTGAAACCATGCTGCCTTGGGTCCTGTAGTCAATTGACAACCAGATGTTCCACCAATCTCTCCTTCAGTAGTGCTTCCATGATCTTCCCCACTACCGAGGTGAGGCTGACTGGTCTGTAGTTCCCTGCTTCCCACTTTTGTATAAGGGGACTACATCTGCTGTCCTCCAGTCTTTGGATGCCTCCACTGTTTCCAGTGGTCAGCTAAACAGGATTGCCAGAGGTTCAGCCACCACCTCTCTTAGTTCTTTAAGGACCCTGGGGTGCACCCCATCTGGCCCAATTGCTTTATCAACTCTTATTACTTCCAGTTCCTCCAGGACCCTTTCTCATGTAAAGGGACTTGTGTCCATTTCTGCACCATTCCCACCCTTTGTACTCCCTTCAGACCCATTACCCTTTAATGTAATAATGTGATGTAATAGAAATGCCATTCCCTTTGAGATTTCAACTTGAGTCTAAGTTGTTTAAATGTATTAAAGGAAAGGAAAACAGCATTTAGTAGTAAAAGTAGTAAAAAGTTTAATTTTATACGGGTAGAAATTGTTTACATCATTGGGTCATAGACCCATTTTCAAGGTGGACCTGTTATTCTTAGGTTTAAAAAGATAACGTAGATTTACACAAACAAATCTATATTACAACATACATTATAAAAAACATCCGGCAACAAATATTTTTAAATTAGACCCACATATAAGACAACACAACATACATTCAAGTTATATTATAACAATATTTCTAAAACTTGAGAAAACCCTCTATAAATGACTCCTACAAATTTATACATCCATCCGTGGAAATATATCACCCATTACACATGCATTTTATTTTCAATCCATTATCAATCAATCTCATAAAATGTTTGGATTTTTGAATCTGCTTCCTTTCTAAGTCAATTGTATTACCTCAACAACAAATTACAGTGGTCAACTCCACTTAGCCTTCTAGTCCTGTTATAAAAATGTATTTGCAGTTTATGTATCTATACCAAGATGCCATATGTGACTGATCATCATGGTACTCCTTACCAGGGAGTACTGCAATTAGGCATTTGTGGAGGACGTTGGACCACTGGCGCTTATTAGGTTACTTCGGTAACCTGCTGAAATGTAAAGCTACACGTCCCCGTCCACGAAGAGATGTCAGATACAACTATATGCCTGTGTTGGGAATAATGCTTGTTAATGATATTCTTGTAATTGTGGGAGTCTGCCCCACAACCCCGTGAATAACTAAAATAATTGATATTTCATAATTATTGACAAAATGATGGGGTGTGTGGGGCTGAACTACTTAATTACAAAATTACATTAACAATTAGAGACTTCTTGTTTAACTTCCATTACAACCTGATGCAATAATTACAAGTCCACTGGTCCAATGTCCTCCCTCCACAAACGCCGCAGTTGCCCCTGTTACATTACTGGCAAATCAGTAGTACATTCACAGCTGTGCTTTTAGTTTTTTATGGTTTCTGGTCTTATGTTTTGTTATTCCATGATATTATTCTTTCTATGGGGGTGCTCCTCTCCCCACACCTCCCCAGGTGCACCGATGAAGTTGTATTTCTTACCCGGGGGGGGGGTGGAGCGCCCCCACAGAAAGAATATCATGGAATATTACAAAACATAAAGCAATCTCACAACTAGTTAGGCAGTTAAATTATTGTGGCTCCTCATTCTCATCTGCCTGTTTGGCAGTCTGGCACATTGGAATGTGTTCCAGCAAATTGTCATTCAGTTGTAATTATTGCATCACATTGTACGGGGAGGTTAAACAAACAGTCTCTTATTGTAAATGTAATTCTTATAATTGGGGGGGGCTCCACCTGCCCACCCCCGGGTCAGTAATTATGAGTTCCCCCGTTGCTAGTTTTCAGCGATTGTGGAAGGCGTTGGACTTTGCAACAGGAGGAGCACGCCCACAGCATGATCACATCTCCACCGTAGTGTGTGAAGTTTCCAAAAAAGCCATGGGAGCAAAATATTCCTTGAAATCAGGTGTAGGGACCTTATAACAAAAGTATGTTTTTTCTTTAAGAAAAGCCACAAAACTCACCACAGAGCATGTAAATCCGTCAGAGCTTCTGAGGGCCTTGCGGCCCCCAGACCCACGCCTCTTTTCTGGGGCAGGGGCACAAAATTTGTCTCTTGCCCAGGGCACCAAAATGCCTTCCTACAGCACTGGCAACATGGACAACACAACCACCATGTCTACCTGAACAAACATTGCAGCATGCACTCCTTTCCTCTATGTCCAGAGTTACAGCGGATGTAGTCTCTGGCACTGACCCTGTGCACGGACATGGAGGTGGTTCATGTCACAGAAGCAAATAACCTGCTGGCAGGCATGCTCAGTCATGTAAGAGAGGTGTTACATGAGTGGTTGCTACACTCACGGGTGGTGTCCCAGGTGTTCTCAAAATAGTAAATGCTGTCTGTGGATCTGTTCACTTCCAGAGAAAATGAAGCCGAGGCTGTTCTGTGTCTGTACCCCTGAGCAGGGTTCTCTGCAAGGGGATGAGTTCGCTTGGTCATGGGAATCAGGACTTCCTGTATGCCTTTCCTTCATTTTGTCTGGCCCACAAGGTGGTCCTCAAGGTGTGGAGGGACAGGACATCCCTGATTGCACTAGACTGGCCACTCCATTTCTGTTATCATGATCTCCTTAGTCTCAGCTGCAGCCCACAATGGCTGCTTCCATGTCTGCTAGACCTGCTTACGAGGCCCAATGGGATGATAAGGCATCTGGATCTGCAGCCCCTACATCTGATGGCTTGGTTCATAAGGGGTTTGAGTTCCAGGCCTTTGGGCTCTCCAAGGATGTTCTCTAGGTGCTGGAGGCTCACAAGACATACACTTGCAAGTGGATAAGTTTCTCATACTCGTTAAAGGGACAGACTAGATGGGCCTGGAGGTCCTTATCTGCTGACAGTTTCTATGTGCAAGGAGCGAGGATTGCTGTCCCTCTCCTGCTGCATGTCGCACATTCTTTCCTACCTCTACTAACTGTGATCCCTGTATCAAGCAGGGTTAAGAGCCGTGTACATAAAGGTGCATTGGAACACCATTTCAGGATATCAAGCCAAGGTAGGTATGCTGGCAGTAGCACAGAATAAAGTGGTAGGCCATTGCTTTAAAGGGCTCGATCACCTGTCCCTCCAGTGCATGAACTGCTTCCACCATGGGACTTACAGCTGGTACTGTTACAGCTAATGGGTAAACCATGTGAAACTATGGACAAGTGTGATCTCTTACACTTCTCATGAGAAAGTAAGTTTTTGGTCACTGTCATCTCAGCCAGATGGGTGAGTGAACTCCAGGACCTATCTGTGGAACCCCCTTATCTGGTTTGCTACAAGGAAAAGATTGCCCTACACCCTCATGCAAAATTCCTGCCCAAGGCAGTTGCTGAGTTTCACCTGAATCACACACTTATTTTACTCACTTTCTTCCCAAAGTCACATGCTTCAGAAGTCTAGGGAATGCTTCACACTCTTGATGTTTTCAGGATACGGCTCTTCTGCTGGGATCGTATGGTGAAATCTCATGGTGAGGCATGCCAGCTGTTCTTAAAATATGCTAAAGCAGACTGGTAGCCAAACAAACGATGGGACAATGGATCATATCCAGCATTGCTCTGTGTTATAGTTTGGCTGGGGAAGAGCCACCAATGGGCTTGAAGGCCCACTCCACCAGACACACTGCAGCCTCAGTTACTGCAGCCAGGTACATTCCCATTTCTGAAATATGTAGAGCTGCTACCTGTTCGAATGCATACACACTGACCTCCCATTACAGTATGCCTCATTTAGTCATCGTTATGTTGACTTTGGGTTCTTAGTCCTCACATTTTTATTCACCTAACCTGGGGTGCACAGTTTGCTCCCTCCTCCTAAGAACTGCTAGGAGTCTACCTAAGTGAGGATAGTGAACTGAATTTAGGTACTTAGAAAGTGAGGTTACTTAGTTGTAGCCATAGTTCTATAACTAGTATTCAGTTCACATCCACATGACCTCCCCAGGCAAGATTTGCTTTGGATTCCTGTTCCAGCATGCCAATCTGACTGTATTTGGGTGGAGCTGGAGGACCACATGGTGGGTTAGTAGGAGGAGTCAAGCTTGAAGACTGTTCCAGTGACTGAGCATCCTCAATGGAAGACTACCTAAGTGTGGATGTGAACTGAATACTAGTAGCAGAACTATGGTTACAAGTAAGTAACCTCTATTTTTACCCTAGTGATCTCCATTTTACTTCTTCTGGCCCGAACTGTGACCTCCCAGCCCCAACAACTAAGGCTCAGCTGCATATCACAACCATAGCATGCAGCCTGAAAGTACTTTCAATTGTCTTTGATAAGATGGCCAACAGAGTTAAGCTAGCCCTGGCAAAAAGAAACACAGGTGAGGGGGTACAGGCAAAGTGGGCAAGCATTAAGGATGCAATACTTGAAGCAACATCCCATTGTGTTAGACAGAAAAGGAAGGCAAAAGAAGAAGGAAACCACTTTGGTTCTCAAATACAGTAGCAGAAAAGATCAGAGCCAAAAGGCTGTCCTTCAGGAAATATAAGGAAACACAGCGGGATGAAGATAGGGAGGCATACCAAACTGCCCTAAGGGAAGCAGGGAAGGCAGTAAGGCAGGCAAAGTCCCAAACTGAGGAAATACTAGCACAAACAGTAAAAGAAAGTGACAAGACCTTCTATAGATACATTAGTGAAAGGAGAAAGTCCAGAGGGGGTATTGCTAAACTCAAAGGAGAAAAGGGGGCATGTGAGGAGGAGGACCCTGTAAAAGCATCTATCCCAAATAGATACTTTTGCTCAGTATTTACTGAAGAGGAGGTAGGGCAGGGCCCACAGCTCAGCACCATGGACACAGGGGGGAGGGAGGTGAGCACTACTCCCTTCACAAAAGAAAGGGTCCTACAAGGGCTCGCTAAGCTCAGAGTGGACAAGACAATGGGACCTGATGGCATACATCCCAGGGTACTAAAGGAGCTAAGGGTTGAACTAGGAGAGCCATTAGCAGAACTGTTTAGTGAGTCTCTGAGCACGGGAGAGGTCCCAGAAGACTGGAGAAGGGCTCATGTGATCCCGCTCCACAAGAGTGGTAGCAGGGAGGAGGCAGGGAACTACAGACCAGTCAGTCTTACCTCAATAGTGGGCAAGATTATGGAGGCAAAATCCCCAGGCCCAGATGACTTTCGTGCCAAATGTTATAAGAAACTTAAGAAGGCCCTAACCTCCGAGTAGTGAAAGTTTTTAATGCCTGCCTAGAAGAGGAAAAGCTGCCGGATTCCTGGAGGGAAGCCCTAATTACTGTGATCACGAAACCTGGGAAACTCGGAATACATTGTGAAGTGTATAGACCATTAGTTCTCACACCTTGTGATAGTGAGCCTCCCCCAAGCCATGGAAAAGATTTTGAGCCTCCCTCAAATTTGGAAAAAATCTTGGGCCTCCCTACAGAAAAGAAAATATCCTGCTTTGCACAGTACACCAGGAATAAAGTGAAACTAATAAAGTTGACAGTATATTCTCTTTTTATTCAACTTACTACTCTCCACCCCCAACCCCCACACCCCAGGTTATACTTGTCACTCCACTTTTCTGACTCTTAGACCCTTGTTACTCTGTTTCCTCTCTGTCTGGAACAATTAACCTAGCCACTTCATCTCTCCCCCTCTTACCCTGTTGTTAAAGAGCAGATTCTCAGTTATATTTCCTCCCAACAATAAACGGCAGCTTACCTGCCCTGTAATAGATTACGACAAAAGGTTTTATTTATTTCTGCCTCTATTTTCTAAATAAAAAAACTCCTAATTTTCTTCTCGCTAGCTGGTGGCCAAAACGGACTGAGTTCCTTGTCAGGAGACACACCCCCATGCAGGCACATTATGTGATGTTACTAAACGAACAATGCAGGGACATGCTCCATAGAGTTTAATGGGGCAGTTTTTAAATGCTTGTTTTTATACTCTTCAGTGACAATTTTGGTAAATGAAGGCAGTTGTTTAACTAACAAGGTCCTTGTTAGTTGAGCGACTGCTTTCGTCAGAATTGTCACTGAAAAGTATAAAAACAAGCATTTAAAAACTGCCTACACTGTTCATTTAGTAATGTCACATAACGTGCTTGCATGGGGTATGTCTCCCGACAAGGAATTCAGTCCGTTTTGGCTACCAGCTAGCAAGAAGAAAATTACGAGTGTTTTATCAGAAAATAGAGACAGAAATAAATAAAATTTATTGGCATAATCAATTACAGGGCAGGTAAGCTGCCGTTTATGTTGGGGGCAGGGAAGAATTCAATGGGTCAGCACCTGCTCTTTAAGCAACTTCCTGAACCCTTACATCAGGTCACACCTGAAAACATGCATTGACTCAGTGGCCTGGATATTCAGAAGGGTTGCGCATGGTGCAACAGTGTTGCGCCATGCACAACCCAGTGATGCACCCCAGCGCGATATTCAAACAGGGATAGTGCCTAGCACAAATCCCGATGTGCCAGAGTGCATCAGCAATGTATGCAGTGCAGGTGGGGGGGGGCGTGTCCATGCATAGTCTGCACATCCCGATATTCAGCCCAGGATGTGCTGAGTCCATGCATGCGCAACCCCTACTTGCACTGCACACAGGTGAGCCCCCAAAAAAAGGAACAACAGCTGGCCACCCACAGGTGAGCTGCCATATTGCAAGGCACAACACGGCAGCTGCCATCTATGGGTGGCCACCTGAGCTCTGGCTGCACCTTCGTGGTGGTGCCCCCCCATGCCCGATCGTGGGCATCTGTTGAGAGAAAAGCAGTCCTATATCCCTGGTGGTCCAGTGAACTGCTCGCAGCCTGATCGCAGGCTTCAGTATGAAATAATATGTCCAATATCCCTGGTGGTCAGTGGACCGCTCGCAGCCTGATCGCAGGCTTCAGTATGAAATAATCGTCCAATATCCCTTGTGGTCAGTGGTAACCCCTCCCACCGCCACTGGGCCCTCTGCCCGCTCCCCAGTCAGCCGGCGGAGCGTCTCCACTGCCTGCATCCCCGCGCCACCGACTGACAGTGTACAATAGGGCTGTATACCCATTGGTCCTGGCGTGAGCCAATGGGTGTGCACTGTACCATACTATACAGTCCAGATATGTGAATGGATCCATTCATATATCTGGACTGTATAATATAGTATGGAGCGCTCTGCGCTTATTACCATGCTGTGAACAAGCTCCTCATATGTGTCGGTTGGCGGATGGTGGGATGGCAGGTGGGTGGGTGCTGCCACCCCGCTGACTGGGGGCGGGCGTGGGGCTCCAGTGGGCGGGTGGGGAGGGGTTACCGCTGGACCACCAGGGATATGGAGCTCTACTTTATTACATATGCCCGTGATCAGGCTGCAAGCAGTCCACTGGACCACCAGGGATATTGGATGATTAACTGAATCTACAGATGCCCGTGATCGGGCAGAGGGGTGCATTGCCGTGCTGTGCAGGGGGTGTCGGTCCCCGATGGCTCTGCCTGACAGGCGCCAGGCGCAAGTCTGAGGATTGGTGCACCTGCATGCAAATGGGGCCTGTGACATGCAAATGGCCCCATTTGCCTACATCCCCATTATGGCCCCATTTGCATGCACTTTTGAATATCTCATGGTTGTTGCGCATAGCGCAACGGAACTTGCACTAGCGCATCCCCCTGCTCCACTATGGCCACTTGCGCTGGCACAGTGCCACTGCATCATGTGCACTGTGGGTGGCCAGGGTGCGATATTCAACGATGCTGTGTCATGGTGCAGCTCTGTTGAATGTCACCCAGTCAACGCCCCTGCGCAGCCAAGTTGCGCTGCACCCAGGCTTGCACCACAGCCTGGCGCAGTCTGAATATCCAGGCCCAGTGTGCCTTACCAGTCACCAATTTACATATAAACACCTAATATAGAAAATGAGCCTTGACTCAGTATGCCTTTCCCATTCACTAATTTGCATATAATTACCTACTGTTGAAGCAAGCCTTGACTCAGCATGCCTTTCCCAGGCATTAATTTGCACATAAATACATACCTGTAAACAAGCTTTGGTTCAATGGGCCCTTTCTGGTCACAAATTTGTGCACAAGTAAAGAAGTTCACCTGCGGTTATCCATATTTAATTTGCGTCATCCTTTCAAACAAAACAGCCAAAACTTAAAATGTCAATACTGTACATTCTCAGACTTGTCTGGGCTGGGCCCCACCAGAACAGTTTTGGGCTACCTTGGGAGGCTGGCCTCACCATTTGATAACCACTGGTATAGACCAATCTCACTGCTTAATCAGGACTTTAGGATTTTAACAAAAATGTTGGCTACTCGTCTCCAAAAGTACATTGAACTTCTGGTGCATCCCAATCAAATCAGATTTATCCCTCACTGGCATATGTCAGACAATATTAGAAAACTGTTAAACATTATGGTCTATAAATCCACAACTAAAACAACACAACTTGCAGTTTTTTTAGATGCTGAAAAGGCGTTTGATCACCTTAATTGGGTGTACATGCAAGAGGTGTTGCAGCATACTGTATGAGGTCAGGGGGCACCTTACTTAAATGGATGTCTCTGTCCTGTCTGAAACCAACAGCACAAGTCCGAGTTAATGGAACCATTTCCGAGTATTTTTCCATAGAAAGGGGAACTAGACAGGGGCTCCCCCCTCTCCATTATTATTTGCCCTCAGCATGGAGCCATTTGCACAAGCAATCAGGGAGAACTCTCATCCAGGGAATTAAGGTAAATCAGGTATTAAATAAAATGTCCCTTTACGCGTCTGCGCGTGTCTGCCGTGTCTGCTGGGATAGCGGGGATTCGGGACCTACTTAGATTTCCTAAGGTAAAGAAATCTCTGTTTTTAAATGAGGCTGTGTATTAGATGTAAAATGTCAACTGATGAGGAGGCCAGATATGGGTTTACTTGTGATAAATGCAATTTAATAGATATCTTACAAACAGAGATACAGGTTTTAAGGCAAAGGGTTCAGGTACAGATTGATATCAGTAATTTGGAACAATATATTGATTCTGTAATAGATGCGACCACGACATCATGTGAACATAGTCACCTGAAAGAAACACATGAGAAGGAGGAAGAATGGTGTCTTGTAACAACAAATACCAATAAAAACAGAAAAAAGGGTAGAAGAAACATAGGGGGTTCCTCAAATGTTTTAACACCAAACAGGTTTTCTATTCTTAATAAAGATGGGGCTAGCTACATTTCAACTCAAATTGACCTCCCCCCCCCATTATCCAGTGACCTCAACAAAATACAGGTTACTCCACTTCAAAATGGAACCAACATTACACAATCCCCCCCACCACTTACTAAGGAGCAGTTTAAAAATCTAGAATCGAACATACCAGTAGGGGAGAACAAACAAACTACTGGCAAAATTAATAAGCCAGTAAAACAAGAGGAGGAGTCTAATACTAGAGATGTCCTGGTTCTGGGTGATTCTATGTTGAAATATACAGATCACATTTTATATAGAAATCGAAAACAAATGACAACAGTCAGTGCACTCCCTGGAGCAGGTATAAAAGACATCAAAAATCTTCTCCCTGGCTTAAGAGAAAACACTCACAAACCATTGGTCCTTATACATGTAGGAACTAATGATGTAGGGAAAAGAAGGCTCCTAGATATACAGAGAGTTTTGAGGAGGTAGGAGGACCCTTACAGAGGATGGATGTGATCTCATTATTTCTGGGGTACTGCCAATACTCAGGCATCATGGGATGTAAATGATGATATAATGCAGTTAAATGGATGGTTGAAAAGATGGTGCTTTAGAGAAGGCCATACCTTTGCCGAACAGGGGGCAAAGTTTAGGGACCCAATGCTATATGCACAAGATGGACTCCATCTAAACAGAAGGGGGAAACGTATTTTTGCTTACCAACTCAGACACACATTGGAGGAAAATTTAAACTTAGCATGAGGTGGGGAGGTAGACCTATTAGTTCCCTTTCAAAGTAAGAAAAATATGACTGTACTTCATATAACTTCCTCTCATTAAATGCCAGGAGTTTAAATAACAAATTGGGTGAATCAAAATTATCCATGGAACAATTGAATGTTAGTATATGTGGTGTTACAGAGACCTGGTGGAGCCCACATGATCCATGGGAAAAGCAAATAAATGGATTTAATTTGTACCACAAAGACAGGAAAGAAAAAAGAGGTGGGGGAGTGGCTCTATTCATTTCCAACAAAATAAATTCTGAAGAAATCAGTACAACTAAATAGGATAAAATAGAGGTGTTATGGGTCAAAATATAATTTTGCCATTCACACATTGTTAACATTGGGGTCATATATAGATCACCCACTGTTACACCAGACCAGGAGGAACAATTACTGGATTTTTTGGATACAATTGGTAGAACTAAAAGTAACGTTGTAGTAGGTGATCTTAATTTACCAGGCATAAATTGGACAACATTACGGACAAATACTACTATGGAATCACGATATCTAGAATTATGCTTGCTAGCAGGAATGAACCAGTGGGTAAATGTCAATACTAGAGACAGTCACACATTAGATCTTGTGTTAAGTAACCTAGATGGTAATATAACATCTTGTAAGGTTATTCCCCCTCTTGGATCAAGTGACCACTCTATGGTTCACTTTTCCCTTGACATATTAACAGACACTATTGTAAGCAGGACTGGCAAATATGACTATAGTAAAGCTGATTTTGACAGTATTAGAACATATCTCAAAAACTGGAACTGGGTAGAGGAATTTCAAAATAAAACACTCGACTCCATGTGGGATCTGCCGGTGGGTAAAATAAGCTCAGCTACCCAAACTTACTCCTTTAGTAAAAAGAACGGATGGCACCACCAAGATTAAATCCAAATGGATGTCAAAACATATACTGAAACTGATAAAAGAAAAAAATAGGGCATTTTATAAGGCCAAAAGTTCGGGAAACAACATTTGCTGGAAAACATATAAGGACCTTTTAAAAAAGTTAAAAAAAATGTATTAAAGAAGCCAAACTAAAATATGAGTTAAGCCTAGCAACCAGAGTCCAGGATAACTATAAATCTTTTTATGCATATATTAATGACAAAAAAGGTGCTTGTAGACCTATTGGCCCATCATGCAATGGATGGTAGTACAGTTAATGACCAGTCCCTTCCTGCCCAAATGTATAATGATTTCTTCATATCAGTCTTCAATAGTAAATCCTCCCTAAATTAGAACATTATAAACTGTACTAAAGTAGAATCACTGATAACAAGTGAAGACATACTTAAAAGGTTCGAAAATTAGATCAGAATAAATCACAAGGTCCGGATGGAATACACCCAAGAATAATTAAAGAACTGGCAGACCTCTTGGCTGGAACCTGACGGTTATTTTCAAACATCATTAAAAAGGGCTAGTGTTGGAGGCATGGAAACAAGCAAGAGTGGTTCCCATTTACAAGAAAGGGAGTAGACATGAGGTGTCCAACTATAGACCAATTAGCCTGACATCTGTTTTAGGAAAAATCTTCGAGGGTATTTTAAAAGATTATATTGTGGACCATGCCAAAAACAGATCTGGTAGACCCAGTACAGCATGGATTTACCACGGAAGGTCCTGTCAGACCAACCTGTTGAAATTTTATGGAAAGGTTAGCAGGGCAATGGGTGAGGACAGCCTGTGGATGTGGTGTATCTCGATTTTGAAGGCTTTGACAAGGTCCCCATGGAGAACTTATTGAAGCATTAATACTACAGGACTTACCAGGAAAAATAACAAAATGGGTAGATGCATGGCTCACCTCTAGAAAGCAGTCAGTAAAGTAAATGGGACCAACTCAGCATGGGTGGAGGTGACTAGTGGGGTGCCCCAGGGCTCTGTCTTGGGGCCCTGCTTGTTTAATATATATCTTGCCTCAATGAAAGTCAACAATGGAGTCTGGGTTTCTAAGTTTGCTGATGATACCAGGGTTGGGTTTCCTATTAATAACCAAAATGATGCCAAAAAACTACAAGAAGCACTAAATATGCTGGAGTCCTGGGCATTAGATAAAAAACTGCTGTTTAATGTGGACAAATGTTGTGTTATGCACCTTGGGAAGGCAAATAAACAGATACCATATACACTTGGAGAACAAATATTAAATACTGTGGAGCAACAGAGTGACTTGGGTATTATGGTTACAAACGATCTATCACCTAAAATTCATTGCAATTCAGTTATTAAAAAATCAAGTGGTATTTTACACTGTATAAACAAACATATTACATCTAGAAGTAGGGATGTTCTTCTGCCCCTTTATACATCATTGGTGAGGCCGCATTTGGATTACTGTGAGCAGTTTTGGTCACCCATTGGAAGAACCAAGATAGTGGCACTTAAGAGAGTTCAGAGAAGAGCCACTCAAAATATACAGGAGGTTAAAGGTCATGATTATCAAAGAGGCTAAATATTCTGGTTTTATATTCCTTGGAATATAGGCGTTTAAGGGGGGATATGTGTTTAATCTATAAAGCCACTATCGATCCAGATTTATGGGAACTACTGGGTTTGAGGTACAGGGAATTGTCGAGTAATACTAGATCACACCCTCTACAACTATATGTGGAATGTCCAAAAACCAAAAAAAGAAAATCCTGGCTCACGCTGAGAGTTACCAGTATTTGGAATAGGTTGCCATTAGAGGTGGTGGCTAGTGTAACTGTGAACTCATTTAAAAACAAACTAAATAGCTTCTTACTTAAGCATAATATTCAGGGTTATTAATAAATGGCGAGCAAAAGGACTAACGTCTATATAGCTCTGTACTTACCTATGAGACCTATGCTGATGATACCCTTATTTACTTAGATGATCCTGAGTGCTCCCTTCCTCCTTTACTCAACCTTTTAGAACGATTGGGTAACATGTCTGGCCTCAAAATAAATATGGATAAATCAGAAGTGATGAGTATAAGTGGCTTCCCCCCAGCGAACATTAGGGATAAGGTCTCTTTCAAATGAGTTAAAGATAAAATATGATATTTAAGTATTTATATACCTACCGATCTATCTAAACTCTATGCATATAATTATCAAGCCTTAAAAAAGCTAATTTTCAAAGATATTAATAGATGACGGACTTTACCTTTCACTGTCACTAATAGAATTGAAGCTATCAAAATGAACATTTTACCCTGTTACCTGTTCTTATTCTCTACCTTACCACTGTTTATCCCTCGGGTGAAGTAGAAGGAACTTAGAAAAAAGCTATCAAGCTTTATCTGGGCTGACAGAAGACCCCAGAAAAGATGTGAGTTACTAACAGAAACTAAAGAAAAGGGGGGACTGGGCTTGCCCAATTTTCAAAATTACTGTACAGCAGCTTATTTGCTTCAGATCCTGCAGTTGTTATCTCCTGAGCTTAGAGGAGGGTGGTATAAAATAAAGAAGTGGACCCACCCATTGACACCCCTCAATATCCTACCATGGTAAATTCTAAAACAGGAATTAAAGTATAGAAACATCGAAACATAGACTTTGATGGCAGATAAGGACCGCTTGGCCCACCTTGTCTGCTCATTTCCCTACCTACAGGATAAGCTGCAGATCCTAGTTAACCAACAGACTATTTCTTCTTACCCCCCCCACAAGTATTGTCTTATGTCAGTCCCATCTATTCTTGAATTCTCCCACAGTTTTAGACCCCACAACTTCCTCAGGAAGGCTGTTCCATGCGCCCACCACCCTCTCAGTGAAAAAATACTTCCGCACATTGCCCCTGAACCGCCATCCCCACCCATCTTTAAATTGTGTCCCCTTGTTCTTGCACATTTCTTTTTCTGAAAGATGCTACCCTCTTGGACTTTGTTGATTCCACTGAGGTACTTAAAAGTTTCTATCATGCCCCCCCTTTCCTCAAGGGTATACATATTAAGCTCCTTTAGTCTCTCCTCGTATGGCTTCTCTTGCAGACCCCTGCACCATTTTAGTTGTCCTCCTCTGGACTACCTCTATCCTGTCTATGTCCTTGTGGAGATGGGGTCTCCAGAACTGGACGCAGTACTCCAGATGGGGTCTCACCAACTGTCTGTACAGAGGGATAACAACTTCTTGTTTTCTACTGGTGATGCCTCTCCCTATACATCTCAATATACCCCCAGCCCTCCCTACTGCCTTTTCACATTGCTTGCTAACCTTAAGGTCATCTGATATGATTACCCCAGGTCCCTTTCCATTTATGTTGTTGTTACTACCTCCTCCCATTGTGTAATCTTCCCCTGGGTTTTTGTTTCCCATGTGCATTATTTTGCACTTCTTTGCATTGAATTCAAGCTGCCATACTTCTGACCATTCCTCCAACCTTGCCAAGACCCTTCTCATCCTTTTCATGCCTCCTTGTGTATCAATCCTGTTGCAGATCTTTGTGTCATCTGTAAAGAGGCATACTTTTCCTTCCAGTCCCTCTGCAATGTCACTTATAAAGACATTAAAAAGGACTGGATCCAGTAATGAACCCTGCAGTACCCCACTAGCAACCCCGTGTTCTTCAGAATGGACTCCATTTACAATTACCTTCTGTGTCCTGTTGTCCAGCCAATGATTTACCCAGGCTACCACCCTGGGACCCACTCCCAGGCTGGTTAATTTGACTATTAATCTTTTGTGTGGGACTGTGTCAAATGCCTTGCTAAAGTCTAGGTAGGCCATGTCCATAGCCCCTCCCTGGTCTACTACTTTGGTCACCCAGTGAAATAAATCAATTAGATTCATCTGAAATGACTTTCCCACTGTGAACCCATGCTGCCTTGGGTCCTGTGCCCCACTGGCCTCTAGGTGCTCAACAATTCTTTCTTTCAGAAGTGATTCCATCACTTTCCCTACCACAGGTCAAACTGACAGGTCTGTAGTTTTCTGTCTCTGTCTTGGTCCCACTTTTGTGAAGGGGAATCATATCCGCCTTTCTCCAGTTCTCAGGTACCACACCATACTCCCATGATTTGTTAAAAAGGGTAGTCAGTGGTTTCACAGTTCTCCCCTTAATTCTTTTAGAATTCTGGGGTGAATTCCATCAGGCCCCATTGCTTTGTTCACCTTCAGTTTTAGGAGTTCTTTCAGAGCCCTTTCTTCTGTGAAAGGACAGTGATCGACCTCCCATCAAGAGTGCTTCTGATAATTGGATGAGGCACCTCCCCCTCCTCCTCCTCTTTTGTGAACACTGAGTTGAAATATTGTAACAGTATCCCTGCTTTTTCACTGTCCTTCTCTGCCCACACACCGTCCATTCTATTCAGCCTCACTATCCCTCCCTTTGTCTTTCTACACTCCCTGATGTACCTATAAAAGGTTTTATCCCCCTTCTTAACTGAGTTGGCTATCTTTTCCTCAGTTTGGGCCTTTGCTATTCAGACTTCCCTCCCTGCTTCCTTCTGTCTTAACTGGTACCGCTCTCTGTCCTGCTCCTTCTGTGTTTCCATATACTTCCTGAATGCTGTCTTTTTCTCCCTGACTTTCCCCACCACCTCTTTTGAGAACCATAGTGGCTTTTTCTTTCATTTTGATTTGTTTATTTGCTTCACACAAAGGCTTGTTGCCTCTGTGATGGCAGTTTTGATGTTTCCCCATTGTTGCTCCACCCCTCCTTCTAGCCTGTTTGCAAGTGCTTTTCTAAGGCACTCTCCCATCTTGCCAAAGTCAGCCCTCCTGAAGTCCAGTACCTTCACTTTTGTATGGCTTGACTCTGTAACTGAGTTTATCATGAACCACACTGTTTGATGGTCACTTGTTCCCAGATGGCAACCCACTTCTAGATCTGAGATCCTCTCACTGTCCCCATTTGAGAGTACGAGGTCTAAGATTGCTAACAAATAGATACACTAAACACACTCTGTCAATATAGGTAGATAGACAGTGGTGGGAAATTCCTACCCCGGTATGGAAATTTGTCCCCTATGCATGTTACCCCATTTCCAAGCTTCAAAGGATGACCCATTCTTCCAGTGCTGGGAACGACTGGGCCTTCATTACCTTCATCAGTTTATACAGGGAGAAGTGGTTAAATCCATTGAAATGTTGCAGAGGGAATTTGATATCCCTCAGCAGGATTTTTGTAGATTCCTTCAGTGCCGACACTATATTAGCTCAATTGTTGGAGTGGCAGCCTTCGCTTAGGACACTGCCTCTCCAATTTTATTAACATAAAAAAAAATCATATGGCAGATACCTGGAAGCTTTTCATTTTTCATTTCATTTTTATTTTTTATACTTGTTAGCAAGATGAGCAAACTGCCCGTTTTCACATGCGACAAGTTAATAAATAAACAACAAAGAACACTTAATACAAAAACACACAAAGAACAATATCAAAAACATAAGACTTAGAATATAAAGTGCAATATTATGTCAGAAACAACAATTACAATCATTGAGACTGTTCAGCCATTTAACAAGCCTATTCTTGAACATTCGAACTGTCCTAACATTAGTAATTTCAGTTAGGATACCATTAAAAAATGTTATTGACCTATATATTACTGACCTCTGGCCAACAGTTTTTTTGTAAAGAGGAATTCTAAATAAGCCCTTGGACTGGGACCTTGTTTCAAAATAACTTTGCTGAGGGGGAATAAGATCCTGGATCATCTGGGTTCGTAAACCCTGGGTTCTTTTATACACTAAGACTCCAAGTTTCAACTTTATCCTATCTAATAAGGAAGGGCAATTAGCTTCTCTTAGCAACACACAGTGGTGTGTTCTTAATTTGAAAATCTGTTATAAAACATAATATACTATTGTACAGTAGGTTACCTGTAGTTTCTGTAACATTTTTTCATTTGTACCAGAATAAATCAAAAGACCATAGTCAAATGCACTTAACAAAAGACTGTGACCAAGAAGTCTATGAGATTCAGGGATGAGAAAGGATTTAAACCTGAATAACATCCCAGTTCTCTGATGAATGTTTTTAATAGTCTTAGCCACCTGTAGATCGAATGAGAGTTGGGAATCTAAAGTCACCCACAGGTAATCAAAACTATCTACCAGTTCAATTCAGTTCCCAACTAAATCAGTAATCCGAACATTAATATCTCTATTTTTCCTAGGACCAGTAAATACCATACATTTGGTTTTCCCTGAGTTCAAAACAAGATGATGAAAAGACAACCACTTTTGAAAAAATTATCAGAATCCTGCTGGGCTTTAAGTAATGCTTGATCTGGTGTAATTCCTTCTGAAAAAATTACCACATCATCTGCATACATAATAAGACTAGACCCTATAATGGTAGAAGGGGCAGCATTTACAAAATGGGAGAACAACAGAGGGCCCAATATTGAACCTTGTGGTACCCCACAAGATATCGGGTGAGAATCAGAACTAGACTGACCGATAATTGTTTTATGCTCCCTATTTTTAAGATAACCCCCTATCCATGTAATTACATCCTTAGAGAGATAGACTTCATTCAGGGCACTCAACAGCAAAGCATGATCAATTAAATCAAAAGCCTTCATGAGGTCCATGAAAATTGCAGCAACGAAGCACCCCAAATCAAGGGAGCTCTGTGTGCTGTTCGTGAACCCCACCAAGATGGTCTCAGTATTATGAATTTTTCTGAAACCATGTTGACAATTTGACAGCAGATCATAACCTGACAGAAAAACCTGAATCTGATCAAAAACTATTCTATCAAGAATCTTTGATGGGGTGATAATAACGAAATAGGTCTATAGTTATAAACAATGTGCTTACTACCAGATTTATGAATGGGTATGATGAGTGCTAATTTTCAAATCTGGGGGAAAACATTGTGACATAGTGAATGATTACATATCGAGGCAAGGGGGGCACTGATGAGCAGCCAGCAGTAAAGATGAGGGTTCCCACTGCTCCCGACCCTGCATTAATTAAAACGTTATTTTTAAAGGCATCCGGTGGAGAAAACGTACCAGAGTGGCAAGAATCTACAGTTTAGGAGGTATGGAGGAGTATTTACGTCCAACTCCTGGGAAAAGCCAGAGATCGGCGGCAAAAAATCAGGGGAAGAAGACGACAGCACAGCCCTCAGAAGCCATGGGCCCGATTTCACTCTCGGCGGCAGAAATGGTGGTGCTAGGCCGCGAGGTGTCTGAGCAAGTGTTGGAGGTGCTAGAAGAAAAGTGGGGTAAGCCTGAGGCCAAAATTGATAGTCACCTGCAAAGTTTAGTAGAGCAAGTGGCTACGCAGGCAACAAAGGTTACAGAGGTGGAGGAGAGGATATCTAAGCTGGAAGATGAGGTGGACCCTATAGCTGTTTGCTTGGCCAAACTAGAAAAAGAGCTGGCAGACCTGACAGAGCTCCACGATTACCAGGAGAACTATGCTAGGCACCTTAATCTTTGCCTCCGGGGGCTCCCAGAGGGAAAGGAAGGTCCCGATGTTTTGTCTTTCTTCGCAGAAAAACTCCCATCTATGCTGGGCATGAAGCTGAAAAGGGGGAAGCTTAAATTGGAACGAGCTCACAGGGCATTAGCAGCAAGTCCACCACCAGGACAGCCCACGAGACAAATCATTCTTAGGTTCCATAATTACCAGGGCCGGGAAGAGATGCTTCGGGCTTATCGGGGAATGAAGGAGCTGAGATACGAAGGTGAGAGACTGTATCTCATGCAGGACTACTCCAACCACATAATTAAAAAGAGAAGGGCTTTTAACCCCGTGATGGCCCAACTGAGAGAGCTTAAGGTGGAGTGCTTTATGGTTTTCCCTGCAATCCTAAAGGTGAAACACGAAGGGGCGACTTATTCATTTTGGGAGCTGGAGAGGGCAGCTGCATTCGTGGAGGAGCTCAAAAAAAGGCGGGCTGAATGGAGCAAACTGGGAGGAGAAGTGAAGAAGGCTCTCGTGGTGACCGCGAGGAGTGTTTCAGCGTTGTTTGGAATTTAAACTGTTTAAAGAAAAAAAAAAGTTGAATAACTGTTGATGTTTTATGCTTGTGAAGTGGAGTGTAAATCTTTTTGCACCCCCTGTTATCTTGTTTTTGAATATATCTTTGGAACCCCTCCCCATTGCCTTGCTGGAATGACTGTAAACTCAGGGGTAGACAATGCAAGCGGAAGGCCTCTGAGCAACTAAGCCATGGTCAATTAACCGTAAGAGGAGCTACCAGGAAAGATGGACTGTGGGGGCACTGCACCCACGTGTGAAGAGACTCTCAAATAATGAGGTGCCTGGTATATACTGGTGACAGAAGCAGCATCACGGAGGTCTGGTAGGTGGGGGCCTGGGGGGTGGGCTGACGCTGCATGAATTTCTAGGGTAGTGTCGGCACCCCAGAAGCCTCTACAATCTTATCAAGTAACCGCGTGTGCTCTGGATAAGGGGAATGAGAAGAATTGCCTATGGGGTGGAATCTGGTGGGGCAGGAGAGGGGAGAGAGCTGGCAGGGGGTAGCCAGTCTCATAGTGGGAATTATTTAAAAGATAAGTAGAAGCATTAGAGGGTCGCTATGTTAAAATAAAAGGGGAAATGTTACTCTGTTAAAAGTTCAAAATTAAGATGCTGTACGAATGTAGGGCAGCAGGGAAGGGGGCGGGGAACGGGATGTCTGTAGTACGTAACGTAGGGCCATTCTAGGAGTTGAATGGCGGGGATGTGATTTTTTTCTCAGCACTAGTAAAAAGAATAGAGAGGACTATTTTTTGGGGGGATGGAGGGTGGAGGGTGAGGGGGTACATGGGAAAAGGGGTTTGTTAATGTTTAGTTTCTGTATTTGTGTTACAAGTGTGGAAAGTCTCATCTCTCATAACAAGAAAATGTGAAATATATGGAAGTACTTTAATAAATGACTGTCATTCTGGCTGGTGAGGAAAAGGGATTAAAGTAATGGTGGCAGTGAGGATGGAGAGAAAAGTGTCTTGGTCCAATGGCTAAGCAAAAAACACTAGGAGTGACCTCGTGGAATGTGAAGGGGGATCTCGTCTCCAGTAAAACACACAGGTATTTTGACGGCTTTACGCCGACAGGGCAACTAACCAGCCAAGAACACCGAAAATTGGAAAGAGGGTGTGTAGGTAAATGTTATGCATCATCATATAGCTCGCATAAAAGAGGGGTGGCGGTGTCGATAGGTAAAACAACTCCATTCACCTGTACAAGAGTAATTACAGACCGTGGGGAGGGTAGATATATTTTTGTGGAAGGAATGTTGCTGGAGGAGAAGGTTACCTTTGGGAGTGTGTATGCCCCTTCTGTCTTTAATCCGACCTTCTATCAGGAGGTATTGGAAGTTTTGATTAGGGAGCAATTTGAAGGGTTGATTATGGGTGGGGATTTTAATGCAGTAATGCAGGGGGAGCTAGACCACTCGGAGGGGAGGTGCAAGCATGGAGGGAGGTTGAAGCATTGGCAGGAGGGTATGATAGATCTAGACATGGTCGACTGTTGGCGAGCACTGTACCCAGCAGAGGAGTTTACGTTTTATTCAAACCCGCATAAAACTTGGTCCAGGATAGATTATATGTATATTACCCGATCTTGGTTGAGTAGGGTATATAAAATTGATCATAGTCCCATTCTCCTATCAGACCATGCTATGGTCCAGATGGTGCTAGAACTAAAAGAACAGAAAGAGGGCCCCCCACCCTGGAAGTTCCCAAGGTATTTGTTGGGGAAAAAGGAGTTTATAGAATACCTTAAGCAACAGTGGCAGTTGTATAAGGAGATGAATGAGGACTCAGTGGAATCCCTGGGTATATATTGGGAGGCTGGGAAAACCTTTATAAGGGGGGCTATTATTAGATTTGTGGCCCAATACAAAAAAAAAAGAAGGAAGCCACGTGGGTGGAGTTAGAGGAAGAGGTCAAAAGGTGGGAGAGGGCGGTTGTAGATAGGCTAACAGAGGAGAAGATTCGGAATCTGAAGGCCGCAAGGGAGGCATTGAATGCATTTCTCTTGGGGGAGGCAAGAATGGCAGGGATGCTAGCCAGAAGTCGCCTGTTTGAATGGGGGAACAGATCTGGCCCATTAATGGTCCGGTTAATAAAGAGCAAATGGGTATATACAGGTATAGCCGGAGTTAAGGACAAGGACGGGAAATTATTAAGGGACAAGGATCCAATAAGGATGAGGTTTGAGCAATTTTATCAGCAGCTGTATCAGGCGGAGTGGAGATAGAATAAAACAATTCTTGGTTGGAGTTAAAATCCCACACGTAACAGATTAACAATGAAGGCTGCTGGGGGAGGAGATTACTCAACTGAAGTTAGGCAGGCAATACAATGCTTGAAACAAGTGAAGGCCAGTGGACCGGATCGGTTTCCCATAGAATTTTATAAAATATTAAAGGGGCAGGTAGTGGATCTCCTGTGTCGGGTATTCTCAGAGGCCAAGGGAGGTGGGGACCTCTCGATATCATTTAGAGAAGCAGTCATTTGCTTGGTCCCAAAACCAGGGAAGGATGGGCAGGAGTGCTCTTCACACTGGCCGATCTCCCTATTAAATTGTGACGCCAAAATTCTGGCCAAGGTCCTGGCTGGGAGGCTGGACCGGGTTTTCCCGGGCTTGGTGCATCCAGACCAAACAGGCTTTGTTGCTGGGAGGAGTTCATACCATAATATGAGGAAACTTCTTAATGTGGTGTGGAGAGCTTCTTACGGGCAAAAAAACATAGCAGTTCTAACAATGGATGCCGAGAAGGCATTTGATCATATAGAATGGGAATACTTATTCAAAGCCCTCAGAGGATATGGACTAGGGAAGGGATTTATAGGGTTGGTAGAGAGTCTGTACAAAGCCCCAGAAGCAAGGGTATTAGTAAATGGAAGCCTAACTAACAAAATCACCCTCCATAGGGGTACTAGGCAGGAGTGCCCCTTATTGCCGCTTCTGTTTGCATTGGTCATAGAGCCCTTAGTGATAGCAATTAGAAGCCTAGTGGAAATTAAAGGAGTGGTGGGGGGGTCGGGGAGAGAACATCCATTATATGCAGACGACATGCTGTTATATGTTTGAGACCCGGCCAGATCTGTCCCCCCATTATTGGCAATTATGAAACAGTTTGTGGCATTTTCTGTGTATAAGATAAATATTCATAAATCGGAAATAATGTTGTGGGGGGAAATTGAGAAAGAATTTGGCGATACAGCCTGGGGCCTTAAGAAGGCTAAGCTGGAATTCACATATCTGGGGATTCGCGTTGGCCATGAGCTGGGTCAATTATATAAGTTAAATTTTACCCCCATGGTACAAAATATGGAAGAGGAACTGAGACAGTGGAGAGGTTTACCTATATCATGGCTGGGATACATACACCTGATAAAAATGAACACCCTACCCAGGATCTTGTACCTAATGCAAATGCTGCCAATGGGTCTAAATAGAAAGGACTTGAAGAGAGTTGACAAGGCCTTTGCCGGATTCATATGGAGAGGGAAAAGGCCGAGAGCGAGTCTACGCAGGTTGCGAGCAGATGGGGAAAGAGGGGGTTTAAACATCCTTGACTTAAGGAACTATGCCTTAGCCATGCATTACAGAATCCTGGGGGACTGGGTGAACAGACCACCAGAGGCTGGATGGCTAGATCTGGAGGAAGGAGGGAAGGGGGTGAGAATTTCGGCTCTCCTGAGAAGAGGAGGGAAAAAAGGGTATAAGAGGCAGGGGAAACCAAACCCACTAGTAATTTCAGTACTGGAGGGCTGGGAGCAGCTGTTGAAATGGGTGGGGGTAAAACCAGGGGAAGAAACATTATTACTCCCACTGAAGGGAAACCCGGGGTTTATAGTAGGTCTGGAGGATGCAGGATTTCTGTGTTGGGAAGAGCGGGGAGTTAAATGTGTAAAGGACCTTTGGAAACAAGGAAAGCTAATGTCAGGAGAAGAGATTGGTGAATATATGGGGTCGGGCATGTTTAGAATTTTTCAGGCAAGAAATTATACCAAAACAATAAGCAAAGGCCGAACAGTGGACTCTCCTTTAGAGCAGGTCGAACACATAGTCCTAAGTACAAGGGGGAAGGAGAGGGGTATAATAGGGAGGGCGGCAAGAATGGGGTGGCAGTATATGCCTGATCTTACTTGTAAGACTAGGAGACTGTGGAGCAGGGACTTACAGAGGGAGATACCAGACCAGGGCTGGGAGTTGTTGTTACAAATGCATAAGGGTTTATTAATCTGTAATAAGTACCAGGAGTCCTATTACAAATTTCTTCACAGACTTTATGGCCCACCATGGTGCATAAATTCCGCTCCGAGATTTCCTCCCTTTGTGGAAGGTATAAGATAGAGGAGGATACATACATACATTGCTTTTGGGGGTGCCCGTCCCTGAGGAAGTTCTGGATAGGGGTGGCAGAGGAAGTAGGTCAAGTGTTGAGTAGGCAGGTAGAAAGAAGCCCAACTGTGATGTTGTTTGGGGTGGATGATTCAGAAGAGGAGGATTGGAGATCTCTTCCGAGGTGGGTGCAGATTCTGGTTGTTTTAGCCAGGCAGTGTATTTTAAACACTTGGGTCACAAATGAGACCCCAACTATTCAGCAGTGGAAAAATCTGTGTCTGCAAGCCCTAGGGATGGAAAAGTTATACTATGGGGCAAAAAATAAGGAGGACCAGTTCTGGAGGGTCTGAGGTACGTTTTTGTCCTCGTTACCCCCAGGGGAGATGGAGATGCTGGGAAGGGGGCTGCAAGGATAAAAGAGGGTGGTTGAGGCAGGGGGGAGAGGAGGGGATTGGACCGGAATGGTGAGGGAGAGCACATTGGGAAGGATAAAGTAGAGGGAGTGCGGATGAGAGACAAGATGAGTTGTTTCCTGTTTCTTCTTTTTTTTATTTTGTAGGATTTACTAGTTTGTAAATTACTCGGGGTTTCTGTTTTTCATTGTATGGGGGGGTATCATGGGGAGTAGGGCCTGGGAAGGGGAAAGGCAACTTGGTAATTTGGCATGAGAGGGAGATTTTATGAGGGTAATGATATAATGATGTACTAAGGTTAAAGTTCCTAGCAGGTTTTATGTAAAAATACGGTCTTGGTTTTTTTACCTTTGTTATGACTAGAAAACTTAATAAACATATGATGCAAAAAAAATATATATATCGAGGCAAGAGGGGTAGCCAAGACTTTAATTCCCAATTTAAATAATCTGTAGTCAATCCCATCCTGTCCAATTATTGGTTTAGGGCTGTTCTTAAGGACATAGTCAGTGACCACTTCAGGGGTCAAAACATGAAAATAGAAGAGAGGATGATCACCATTAAGATCCCCATCCACAACCAGATTTGTATTAGCAAAGATTGTTTGATTTTGAAATTTTACTAACTCCCCAAAGTATTCATTGAACATTTTGGCTATACGAGTGGGATCACTAAATAATTGATCTCCATCTTGAAGAGTTATTGCAGTTGCACTAGTATTCTTTCCCAAGAGATTATTAAGCATTTGCCAGGTTTGTTTTGGATTACCAAAGGGTAGTAATTGCTTATTTTAAAAAAAGTGTACTTTTGCTTTTCTAATGGCAGTCTTACATCTATTCCTAAGAATCTTGTAATTAATCAATAGGTTAGGGTCTTTATCTTTTTTAATGAGTTTCCATGCTCTGTCTCTTTGCCTCATTAATGCCATTAATTCTCTAGTAACCCATTCTTTTTTATTTCCTCTGATTCTCATCTTCTTAAGGGGAGCCAATTGATTGACTACCTGATTAAATAATTCACTAAAGGTTTCTAATTTTGGATTAATGTCCTGAATATTTTCAAGACAAGTCCAATCGATTTGTTCACAAGCTTTAGTCATGGCCAAAGAGGCAACCCCATTAATATTTCTTGTTTCAACAAAAATTGGTGGACTATGGTACTGTTTTGATGACCACCTACAAAACACAGGACTGTGGTCACTAACCACATCTGATAGAACTCCTGATTCAATTATCTTAGATGGGTGTGTAACCACAACCCAATCTAATATGGTACCCCCAATAGTCCTATAATTAAATCTAGTGGTTTGTAAAATTAACTGCTGTACTCCCAGTTCTTGAAAACAATCTACAATATGGAAATTTTGATTGATGCTCCAGTTATGGTTAAAATCCCTCATTAGAATCCATTCCCTGTTGATTGGTAATGATTTCCTAACTTCAGATACAACCTCAAGTACTTGCTTGATACCACGTGGTGGAATATAAAGAGATGTAACAGTGAAATATTTATTCCGGCCTAAAAGCAGGTCCACCAAGATGACATCACATCCTGATCCACAGGGATGGGAAGCCAACTCCAATGCCCTGTATCTGGCCCTAACATAAACCGCCTCCCCCCACCCTTCTTTCCTACTCTATCCTGTCTATATAAATTATAGACAGGAAGAAACATTTCATCATTATGGATTCTATCAGTCAACCAGGTTTCAGAAAGAGTTATGACATCAAAGTCATGTTGCACAACCCATGTCTCAAATAACTTCCATTTGGCTGTTAGACTTTGTACATTAAGATGTACAATCTTAAGGGAAGACTGTAATAAATTATCTGGATTAACATTTTGTTTTGGACTAGGGTGAGGGTGAACTGAACCTGATAGGAGGAGAAGTAATAAAATCATGCGTCTAAGCATCAATTTCAGTTTTAATCGATCTGATTCTTTAGGTATACCTCTCAAGCTTTTAAACCTAATAGGAATACCCAATTGACACAGAGCCATAGTATCACTGTGACCAAATCTAAATGATGAGCATCCTGGCTCATTAGCCAAGACTGGATTACTCTCATTAAACAGAATAGTTGGATTAGATGTAACACCCCCCTCCTTGTATAATTCATAGTGAACCCATTAATACAATTATTAATTACCCCAGGGATTGTGATTGTAACTGTTCCGCTGGGCCAAAAGGCCCCACATATTAGCAGTACCAAGCCTAACCACCTCATTTTACCAATGCAGGAATAGTAACTCTTTAAATAAAACAATAAAAACAAAATAAAGAGAAAAAAAAGGAAATGCATCTCATGTATTTATAAAGCATTGCAGGAGGGGGTGGGTACCCTTTTGGTACAAAATATTGAGGAAAAATTGCATGAAGAGATGGGCTCCCTCGATTTCTGATCAGGGATGGAGCAGAATATGGAAATGAATACATAAAACTACAAACTCCCCCACATGGTGGGAATTCAGGTGGCACATCATGACTAGATACTTTATTACTCCAGTAATATCTAAACACTTTGCATCCTCCCATATGGATAAATGTTGTCGGTCCTTTGGGGAGCGAGGTACACACTATCATATATTCTGGGGTTGTCCATATAGTTATACCTTTTGGCCAGATGTTGCTGCAGTGATCCAACAGATCTTTAATTTAGAGGAGCTCACCTCTTTTATGAACTTGGTTCTTGGTCTGCCCCCAGTTGGGCTGGGGTCTTTCTCCAGGAGATATTTATTTGCAACTCTAGTAGTGTCGGCCCTGAAGGTTATCACTCAACACTGACTTACACCTAACCCATTATCTCTGAATTCGTGGTTTGCTAATATTACATCAATTAGGAATATGGAAGCTATCACAGCTCAGTTAAGGCTATGCACAGATCAATTCAATTCAAGATGGTCACCATATTTTGATTACCTGGAAACTAAAGAAGGTACACCAGTGTTACAGCAGCTACTATTGTCCCAATTAAATTGCTTTGTAGGACATAATGGTACGTGTGGACAATGGCTCAGCATACCTCAAATTTAACCTTTTTCAGATGGTGTATCAATTTGGGTTCACCTTTGCCCCAAAATAGTTGATTTACTTATATAGCATAAACTTCACTTTAACCTAGTTGCTGTTGTAATAGAAACTCATTAATGACATTGGGTTTCCATAGTTTTTATGCTTTTCATTTATTTATTTTTATATATTTGACCTTTATACCCAGGACACCACACAAATTATATTGCAGCGTATTGCCTTAGTTGCTTTATAAAGTCAATTGCTCAGAAACGGAGGATGGACATTTGGAACTTGGACCAACAATGGTTGTGAAAAACAGGATAACAGATGGGTTGAGACTTCTCGATCTTTTGTTTATTTTTGGATAACTCCTGACTACAGCCTCATGATGTACTGTAGCTGAAAAACAGAAAATAGATTATTAGTATGATATAAAAATGTATGTTCTATAATATTAAGTCATTACTGCTCTGCACTATTGTAAATGTTACAATGTATGGAGTTTTAAATAAGAAGTTAATAAACTTTACAAGTTCAAAAAAAAAAAATAAATAAACAGAGAATATGGGAGTCCTCCTCAAGAAATTGTTTAAACGGTAAGTGTTCAAATTTGTAAGTTGTTGCACTTTGAAGGGGTAAACTAAACTCCAGTTTTATAGGCAACCATTATTTAAAAATCAGTGCCAGCCACAGTTTATTTCATTGTTTGATCAACCCTATATTAATGTGAACTGATCACTTATTTACTACCCTAGTAGCCAAGTGTTTCATTTTCCACTCTATCAGCAGCCTACTACAGCATATGTAACCTGGCTCTGTGTGTGTGTGTGTGTGTGTGTGTAGGGACAGGGAGAGAGAGAGAGACACACACACACACACACATTAGCAAAGTGAGTAGTTTTAGGCTTCAGTTTCAATCCCTGGAATATTACATGAAAGATAAAGCAAAGTTCTGTTACATCTCACCACACCCCTGATTCCAAGGAAAAAATATAATTCTATGGCTGGCCTCAGGTACATAGAGACTGCAGCTGGACCTGTATAACCAGACTCTGTGTGTGTGTGTGTGTGTGTGTGTGTGTGTGTAAAATGCTGGTGGGGGGGAAGCAGGCAGGCTGAGAGCACATAATGAGATCAGCTGTGCTTGCTGAAAAAGCTGATTTATGAATGTGTCTGTCGGCACATTGTTTTGTAGTCCATGCATTTTCATGCCTGAACAGTGTCATGACGAGGTTTGCTGATTATTGGTCAAGCCCCTTGTAGAGTCGCCTGCATTGGACTACCATGACACACCTCTCAAAACCCTGTACATAGAAAAATATTTGACTTGCGCTAGCGCGCACTGCGAACATAAAAATACACTCTTTCTTTAGAAGTTTCATCTGGAATGGTAAACCCACATGCATCTCCCTTTCTAAGCTTCAGCAGCCCAAAAATGGAAGCAGATTTGGCCTTTCCAATTTTAAGTTAAGACAAGACACTTTAATGGTGTCCCAAATCATTAAAATACTTTGACCAACTAGCAAAGAGAGAGCTCCAGGATGGTTTTTCATAGAAAAATCTCTACTAAAAAGCTATCACCCTAGAGTAATTCTCTGGTCTGGTCTCCCTAACAACCTTAATTTACACCCTATACTTAAACAGATAAATAACTCGTGGCAAGAGATTTCCTTCAGGCTGGACTGGAATCCAGCCACACACACACACACACACACTGACCCCTCTGGGGTAATAACTTATATCAATATGAAAGTAAATGTCTTGATTGGCCAGCATGGAAGAAAAAGGGTATTCAGTTTCTGGGAGATATCATGGATCCCGCATCCACCTCCCTTCTTACCTTTACCCAACTCTCCAATAAGTATAATCTGCCCAGAACAGAATTCTTTAGATGTCTACAGATAAGAGATGCTGCTACCAAAGTGTTTAACGGTAATACCCTCCTTCCACCTCTCCATGTTCTTGACAGAATTTTTACTACCAACAGGGGATACAAAGTTATTTACAAGATGATCATTGACTCAGAAATCAATCCTATTGAATTTATGATACTCATATGGGAACAAGAACTGGGAATAATGATCCCTATTGAAGACTGGAATGGCTGTTGGGGCATTACCCTTAAAGCATATAGGGAAGCCAAGGAAAGATTAGTTCAATTTAAAATCTTACGTAAATGGCACTACACCCCTTGCAAATTACTAGAATTAGGTCTTTTGATTAATCATTTAGGTTGGAGATGCCTTAAGAATAAGGGATCTATTTCTCATATAATCTGGTTTTGTGATGCACTGGCTCATTTTTGGAGTGAGGTGATTAATGCTTGTAAGAATGTTATAGAGGTAGACTTTACGTGCACAGTAAAAGAAATTGTTTCAGGTATCTTTTCTGATGCAGTCAGTCTCACAAATTACTAGAAACTTTGGATTCATGCTGCATTTATTAAACCAAAAAATGTAATTTTTAAACATTGGAAAAGTACTACTGCACCAAATATTTCAGAGTAGCTGCAGGATGTTGCTATAAGAGCTAGGAGGGAGGAAGAATCAGGGGTAATGTGAGGAAGTATTTCTTTACAGAGAGGGTAGTGGATGTTTGGAACAGCCGTCCCACAGGGGTGATGGGGCAAATACAATGGAGGAATTCAAACATGCATGGGACACACACAAGGGAACCCTAGAAAAAGGGAAGAGTAGGAAAGCCGCAGATAAATTACAGCCTGCAGCATAAGTTAAAGGTAGAAAAAATGGGCAAACTGGATGGGCCAGGTGGGCCATATTTGCCAACAAATTCTATGGGCCCAATTCTAGTAGCACTCCTACGCATGTCACAAGTTGCAACATATGAGGGGTGCATTTGTGCCAAGGACCCTGCGCCCGATTCTACAAAGGGCAGGGTCCCAGCAGCTAAGTCCCGCGACTTGCACCAACCCGACAGGTACGCCAAACAAAGGGTGTACCAGAACAGGTTATCACAAGCCATGGCACTTGACTAGGAAGGGTGCAAGTGATCCCTCATGCCCTGATCCCCCAATGCTGTTTAGCATAAGCCCCACAGGGCAATTGTTCCCCCTTGTCTTGATCCCTAAATGGAAGTAATTGGCCCTGCAGAGGCATGGCGGACCCCAAGCCCCGAACCCATCTAAGCTGTCACAACAAACTATCATTAATAGAAAGCGTGCATCCCCTAGTCCCTCATAGTCTAGTGGCCCCACCCCAACCTGGCAGTGCCAGCCTCTGACCCATACCAGTTGACGACCGGCACGCCCGCCTCACCATGGCCAGTTGCCGACTGAGCTCCATATGAGCACATACTAATGTAAATAGTACATGCCCAATGAATCATTCATCATTCACTGAGCACGCATTATTTTCAGTAGTATGCGCCCATAGAAAGCTCAGTTGGTAGCTGGCAGCGATGGTGAGAGGTGAGCTGTGCCAGTCATTGACTGGGCATGGGTTGGGGGTAATGGGGTAGTCTGGCACTGTCAGATGGGAGGTGGGGGCCTCTAGACTACCAGGGATGAGGGGGACAGGTATGTTTTCTATTACTGACGGCGTGCTGTACAGCAAAGACGGGTTCGGGGATCGGAGCTTGGGGGTATGGGGTGTCCACTAGCCCTGCAGGCCTGATTAATTCATTGTATGGGGATAAGGACATGGGGTGTCCACTAGCCCTGTGGGGAAAATTAATTTATTTTAAGGAGGATCAGGACATGAGGGTCCACTAGCCCTGCAGGGCAATGAAGTCATTGTAGGGGGATCTGGACATTGGGGGGCACCCTAGCTCTGTGGGGCTTTTTTGCCTATATCGGGAGATCAGGGCATGGGGGACTGCATGTACTGGGAGTAGGCTGGCAGGCACATTGGTGCAACCCCCGGTGGACGCAAGGTACACATACACCAGCTAATAGCAGGTGTAAATGTACTTTGGCAGATGTCCTCCGGGGGTTGTTCCAGAATATCAAACCTGGGGACTTTGCAGCTGCCCTTACAGAATCGGGTGCAGCTGCTGCTGCAAACCCCCTTGTGCCATGTTGCAGGGGGGTTTTGGTGCAAGTGGTGTCATAAGCCCCCTTTGGTGCAAGCAGCCTGCAACATGTCATAGGCTGCTTTGCAGAATCCCAAATGTCATATTTCATGGCACAAAGTGCTACTTGCACTATTTTTGTTGGCACAAGTCACTTTTCGCTATGCATATCCTTTTGAGAATTCAGCCCCATGCATCTATATATTATGAGAGGCTGACTCACATTTACACAGATAGACTGGACAAGTTTCATGACATTTGGGACCCCTACCTTAACTCTCAATATTGTAAAACTCCTAATTTAAAATTTGTATACTGATATCATACTTAGTTATGTAAGTTACCAGTTCAATATTAGTGTTTTATTTAGACATATAATTTGTAGTTATAGCTAGAACTATTCAATTTATTGTACTATGTGGTTTGTTTTACTGGAAATTTAATAAACTTTAAATAAAAAAAAGAGACACTCCTCCTGCACCTTGTTCACCCCGTGAGGTACTTGTAGGTCTCAATCATGTCACCTCTCACTCTCCTCTCCTCCAGGGAGTTCATATTGAGTTCCTGCAGCCTTTCCTTATAGGGCTTTTCATGCAACCCTCACACCATTTTAGTTGCCCTTCTCTGTACCGCCTCCACCATGTCAATGTCCTTGCAGAGGTGCTGCTTCCAGAACTGGACACAGTATTCCAGGTGGGGCCTCACTAGTGAGTGATACAAAGCCAGCACCGCCTCCCCCCTTGTGATATAAACCAACCCTCCCAGTGTAGCCCAGCATCCTACTAGCCTTTCCCACTGCCTTGTCACACTGGCCAGCTACCTTGAGGTCATCAGACATGATGTCCCTGAGGTCTCTTTCTTGCCTGGTGGCTGTAAGTACCTCTCCCCCCCCATTTTATACACAGCTCCCTGGTTTCCTTGCCCCAGGTGCATAACCCTGAACTTTTTGGCACTGAAAACCAGCTGCCACACCCTAGACCACTCTGCTATTTTCCCCAAATCCCTTTGCATTCTCTCCACCCCTTTCTGAGCATCCACCCTATTGCAGATTTTTGTATCATCTACAAAGAGACACACCTTCCTCTTCAGCTTCTCAGCAGTGTCACATATGAAGACATTGAAGAGGACCAGTCCCAGCACTGAACACTGTGGTACCCCATTAGTCACTCTTCTGTCCCTTGAGTGCCTGCCATTTACCACCCCTCTTTTTCTACTATCCTTCATCCAGTTCAACACCCAGATTACCACTTTCTTCCCCACCCCCAGGCTGCTTAGTTTCTTAAATAGTCTTCTGTGCAGCACAGTGTCAAAAGCCTTAATGAAGTCCATGCAGGCCACATCCACTGCTCTCCTTTGATCCACTTCCACAGTAGCCCAGTCAAAGAAATCTATGAGATTTGTTTCATAAGACCTTCCCCCTGTGAAACTGTGCTGCTGGTGGCCCTGTAGCCCATTCACTTCCAGGTACTTTATCAGTCTTTCTTTCAGCAGGGGTTCCATTAATTTCCCCACCACTGATGTGAAACTCACTCATCTGTAGTTGCTAGCCTCTTCTCTACTGCAGTTTTTGTGCAGAGGGACCACATCAACCCTCCTCCAATCTTTTGCAACTACTCCAGTCTCCAATGAGGTGCTGAATAGCATAGCCAGAGAGGCAGCAAGCACCATGCTCAGTTCTTTTAGGACCCTTGGATGAATCCCATCTGGCCCCATCGCCTTATTCTCCTTTAGGGCTTCCAATCTCTTCTGGACTCTCTCTGCCAAGAAAGGAGTTGTGTCCACTACCCCCTTCCCCCGGTGCTTTCTGTTACATGCTGGCCTGCCCCTTCCTCCACCCTCTACTGTGAAGACTGAGCAGAAGTAATCATTTAAAAATTTCAGCTTTCTCTTGATATTCCTCTGCACCGTCCCCCCCTCCCCTGCCCTCCTGATTCCACTATCCCTCCCCTTGTCTTCCTCTTTTCACTCACGTAGCTGAAGAAGGTCTTGTCTCCTTTTTTAACCTCCTTAGCTATCCTCTCCTCTGTTTCTGCTTTAGCTGCCCTTACCCTCCTTCCTGCTTCCGTTTTCTTTACCAGCTATAACCCCCTGTCTGCTTCAATCTGGGTTTCTTTGTACTTCCTAAATGCTGTTTTCTTTTCCTTCACTGCCTTTGCTACCTCCATAGAGAACATAGCAGCCTCTTCCTCCTCCCCTTGCTCACTTCCTTCAAACAGCATGCCTTTGCTTTGGCTATCCCCTTTTTAATCCTTTTCCAATGAGTCTCCACTCCCCCTGGCTACTGCCCCTTCTAGTTGGTCACTGAGGCAGCTTCCTGTTTCTTTAAAATCTGCCCCTCAGAATTCTAGGACCCTTGTCTTAGTGTCATTTTTCTCCCGCCCAGTCTGTATGCCAAACCACACAGTACAGTGATCACTTGTACCCAGGGAACTACCCACTGTGGTGTCTGCAGTGCTGTCCCTGTTTGTAAGTACCAGATTGGGTACTGCCCCATCTCTAGTGGGTTCCATATGCCCCTTGCTTGTCATTTTGCCATCGTCCAAAGTTCTGTCTAATTCCTTCCCCCTGTAATGGAAGTCTGTACACCACCCCCACACAAATAAAAGCCCCTGACCCTGTCTCTAGGCTGATCCATAGTACCTCCAGTCCTTCCTTATCCCTCTGGTGCTTTTGTATCTCAGTGGTCTTTATACCTTCCTTCACATATAAAACAACCCCATTACCTCCCTTCCTGACCTGTTCTTCCATAACATCATGTATCCTGAGATGGCCACTTCTCAGGGCAGGGGAGGACATGCACGGTTCAGCATTACAATAGAGGAGAGGTGTGTGAGGAGCTCTCTCCCCCAATGTCTCTCCCATCTATTGTTGCTGTCTAGTTCAAGAAAGACAAGTTAATGAATTTCATTTGAAATCTCATTTAGTTTTCACAAATGATAAAAGAGGAAAAATGCATACAATATATTCTTGAAATGCCGACTTTAAACTTAATCGTTAAACTTTTCAAATAACCAAGAAAACCTTTGTCTACTGGTCCAAGGCTAATGGTAATTAACTACACCTGTAACAAAAGACAGCACATACAACCAGCTACACACTCTTCAGCTATTCCACTGTTGTAATTGTCTTTTTTGTTTTAGCTCCATGTCCAGGAGTTCGCCTGGCATCTGGCATTTTTGTACTCTCTGCTGGTAAACTGCTTCCCTGTACTAGAGAAACACTTTGGTTTCTTGTTCTAATTAGTATTTCTTTCACTGACGGGAAGAAAAATAATAATTAACATCAAGCATCAAGTCTGGAGAAAGGAACATTTACATCCATTTACTTTTCTCAGGGAGAGCCTGCTAAAGAAAATGAAGCAGGAAGCATGAAGCAGGATGTGAACAATAAAGACCACTAAAGGGTGAGCTCATGTTTTCTATACATTAATTTTGGAAACCATCAAAAAGGTGCTAGGCATGAAGTAAGAGATAAAGGACAGATGGTCCTTTTCATTTTGGCTCTTGCTTATAAAATAAAATAAAGACTGGAGCACTACAAAAAATGGTTATCACGCTTGTTACTTCGCATCTTTACTTTAAATTGGAGCATTGAGAAACCACATAAAACCTTTTTTCTATTCCTTCTTTTTAACTGTTGCAAGCTTTACTATGACTTTTTCAACTATCTACTCAAAGTAATTGCAAATTTACTCAAGGAATGACAACTAGGAGAGAAAGCAGAGAGAAAATGTTGGCTGCTGAGGCTGTGGAGTGGAAGAAGGAAAAAAAATCAATAAAGAATCCACCAAGGGGAAAATGAAACAACAACAGCCCAAAACACAAGCAGACCAGGATCTGTTTACATTTTTTGATAAAATACCATTATTGAATATCTCCAATCCCTTAAGCCCACCAAACTCACTTATTGAAACAGAACAATGGGACACAAGTGACTTAAATATGATGCAGAAAAATACAAACTCAACAAATAAATTAAACTTAATAGAGGAAGTGAAGCCTAATCTGGAATTAAAGAACATTTCTATTGACATGAACTCAGACATTGTTTTACCTAATCAAGAGATGCAAAAAATGGGATAAAAGAACCATCAGATGAACAACAGTTAAATCACCAACAACAAGAAGTTGAATGCATGTCAGCTGAACCAGATGTTGAACGAACTGATGCTGAAGGAGAAAGTCAATCCAGTTAGAAGAGGGGAAAACAAACCAGCTAGACAAAGTAAAACTTACACTCCCCCTCTCCAAAACAGTTACACAAATGGCAAATAAAAGGGAGAAAGAAACTAAAAAAGGTCAAACAACAGAAAGTGCAACAAATGATTCCACTCCTATGTAGGCTAACGCCCTTTTGGGAGACATAAAAGATATTAAAAAGGATCTCATTTTTGTTAAAAAAAAAAGCAGAATGGGTGGACAAAATCATAAACAACATGGAAACAATAAAAACATACATCAATCATTTAGATAACATACTTAAAGACACTAATACAAAAGTTATCCAGATAAAGTCTAGATTTTCGAAACTGAAGATAACATTTCTATGAATAGAAACATAGAAACATAGAAGTTGATGGCAGATAAGGACCGCAAGGCCCATCCAGTCTGCCCATTTCTTTTTCTACCTTATAAATGTGCCATCGGCCTTTGCTATGTCAGTGACCTATCTATTCATAGTCATTTGTATTGCTCCCTTATGCCTATCCCATGCCTGTTTGAAGCCCTGCACTGTATTCATAGCCACTACTTCTTGTGGTAAGCCATTCCATGCATCTACCACCCTTTCTGTGAAAAAGAATTTCCTCACATTCCCCTTAATTGGCCTCCTAATCTCATGCTGTGTCCTCTTGTCCTGCTATTTTTCTTATATTTAAACATGTTAGACTCTTTCACCTTGTTTATGCCCTTAAGGTGTTTAAATGTCTCGATCATATCACCTCTCTCCCTCCTTTGCTCAAGGGTATACATATTGAGCTCCGTTAATCTGTCCTCATATGTCTTCTGATGCAGTCCCTGCACCATTTTGGTTGCCCTTCTCTGGACTGCCTCAATTTGGTTAATGTCCTTGTGAAGGTGTGGCCTCCAATACTGCACGCAGTACTCCAGATGGGGCCTAACCAATGTCTTGTACAGAGGATTATTACCTCCCTCTTACGACTTGTGATACCCCTACTAATACACCCTAACACCCCCTAGCCTTACCTACTGCTTTAGAGGTCTGCTTGGATGATTTCAGGTCATCAGTGATGATGATGCCCAAGTCTCTTTCTTCCTTTGTGACTGCTAGCAACTCCCCTCCCAGCCTATAAGTGGCTTCAGGGTTTCTCTTCCCTATGTGCATGATTTTGCACTTCTTTGCATTAAATCCCAGTTGCCACTCTTCTGACCATTCTGCTAGTTTATCCAGATCTCTTCTCATTCTGCCCACCCCATCTGGATCATCTACTCTGTTGCAGATCTTGGTGTCATCTGCAAACAGACAAGCCTTACCCTCTAGTCCATCTGCTAGGTCACTAATGAAGATGTTGAATAGGACTGGCCCCAGGACTGATCCCTGAGGTACCCCACTTGTGACTTGCATCTCTTCTGACTGTATACCATTTACCACCACTCTCTGTTTTCTGCCAGTCAACCAGTTTGCCACCCAGTTGACCAACTCTGACCCACCCCGAGCCTACTCTAGCTTATTTATCAATCTTCTATGTGGAACAGTGTCAAAAGCTTTGCTGAAGTCAAGGTAGGCGACATCAACTGCTCCCCTTGGTCCACCACTCTGGTTACCCAGTCAAAGAAATCTGAGATTAGTTTGACAGGACCTTCCTTTGTAAACCCATGCTGTCTTGGATCCTGTGCCCCTATGGATTCCAGGTGTTGCACTATCCTTTCCTTAAGGAGTGCTTCCATAATCTTGCCCACTACTGAGGTAAGACTGACGGTCTGTAGTTCCCGCCTCCTCCTGCTACCACTCTTGTGGGTGGGATCACATGAGCCCTTCTCCAGTCTTCTGGGACCTCTCCTGTGCTCAGAGACTCACTAAACAATTCTGCTAATGGCTCTGCTAGTTCCTCCTTTAGCTCCTTAGTACCCTGGGATGTATGCCATCAGGTCCCATTGCCTTATCCACCCTGAGCTTAGCAAGCTCTTGTAGGACCCTTTCTTTTTGAAGGAGTAGTGCTCACCTCCTCCCCTGTGTCCATGATGTTGAGCTGTGGGCCCTGCCCTACCTTTCTCTTCAGTGAATACTGAGCAAAAGTATCTATTTAGGATAGATGCCTTTACAGGGTCCTCCTCACATGCTCCCTTTTCTCCATTAAGCTTAGCATATCCCTCTGGACTTTCTCCTTTCACTAATGTATCTATAGAAAGTCTTGTCACCTTCTTTACTGTTTGTGCTAGTGTTTCTCAGTTTGGGACTTTGCCTGCCTTACTGCCTTACCTGCTTCCCTTAGGGCAGTTTGGTATGCCCCCATCTTCATCCCGCTGTGTTCCTTATATTTTCTGAAGGCCAGCCTTTTGGCTCTGACCTTTCTGCTACTGTATTTGAGAACCAAAGTGGTTTCCTTCTTTTTGCACTTCCTTTCTGTCTAACACAATGGGATGTTGCTTCAAGTATTGTATCCTTAATGCTTGCCCACTTTGCCTGTACCTCCTCACCTGTGTTTCTTTTTGCCAGGGCTAGCTTAACTCTGTTGGCCATCTTATCAAAGTCAGCTCCTCTGAAGTCCCATATTTTGCCTTGGAATGGGATGATTTAGATGTAGTAGCCAAATTGAACCATACCATGTGATGGTCACTGGCCCCAGGTGACCTTCTACCTGGAGATCTGTGATCCCTTCTTTGTTAGTCAGTACTAGATCTAGGATAGCCCTGTCTCTTGTGGGTTGCTGTACCAGTTGTTTGAGGCCCTCCTGCAGGGAATCCACTATGAGTCTAGTTCTGGCAGATGTTCCTGCTGGTATTGACCAATCTGTATCTGGCATGTTGAAGTCTCCCATTATCAGAACCTCCCTTTAGCTGTCATGTTTTGTATATCTTCTAACAGTAATGTGTCTATGTCCTCCCTCTGGTCTGGGGGCCTGTAGACAACCCCAGTTCTTATGGCTGTCCCATTTCCTGTTTCCAGGGTGACCCACAGTTCTTCTGGCTCCTTATGTGTATTCTGAATTTCTGTAGCTTGATATTTTCATTAACATACAGGCCACTCCTCCCCTTTTGCACCCTGGTCTCTTCTGAACAATACATAGCCAGGTACTGAAGTCTCCCAAGTGTGGTTACTGGTAAACCACGTCTCACTAATTGCTACTATGTCCAGTTTAGCTCTGACATTATTGCCTGCAGGTCTGGGATCTTATTTCCAGGCTGTGAGCATTTGTGTACATGATTTTCCATTGGCCAGATTTTGGTGTGTTAGTTGTTGGGTGAGGTTTGGCATTACCCCTGTGCATCGTATGGGGAGACAAACCTTTTTCTTACCTGGTGATGCAAATGAATGGCAAACACACTGAATTCCAGTTTGACCACTAGCTGAGGGGAGGGGTGTTCTTCCCATTCAACGATGGGTGCTGCACCCTCTCCCATTTGCTAGTTTAAATATTCTGCAAAGACGCTAAACTTCTGCCCCAATGCACTGACTCCTCTTTAGTCAGATGCAGTCCATCAAATTTAAAGAACTTTGCCCCCAGAACTGTTGCCAGTTCCTCAAAATCTGTGTCCTTTTTCCTGGCACCAGTCCTTGAGCCATGTGTTTAGCTCTATCTCCCTTCTTCTGACCTTCCGTCCATCTGCTCCCTTCTCCCAGACTGGCAGGATCTCAGAGAAGGAGATGCCGGACAAATAGATGATAGTTTGTCACCCAGCCTAGTCAGGTGTTCCTTGGTCTCCACAACTGACCGGGTTGGCGAGATCATTAGTCCCTATGTACTAGGACATCAATGTTTTCCCTGCTTTGTGAACACTTAGCAATGCGTGTCAGTGTCTCTCCATGCTGATGTACCTGGGAGACATCTGACCATCACCCTGGCTGGAGATGGGTATCAACTCCTCAATCATGGAGTCTCCTATGATCAGAAGTTTTTGGATTTCCTTTGTGCTTGTTTAGTTTTGGTTCCTGATTTGGGTGAGTATTGTTGTGCTAGCTCCTGTGCCGCAGTGTCCTGCTCTGCAGTGTCTTCTGCCTCTTTATTTGATTTCAGAGATAGAGGCAGATACCTGTTTGTAGTGTTTATATGGTTTTGGAGGTAATGTGTTGGAGAGCAGAGAGTGATGGGGCACCTGATTTGCTCCTCCTAACCACCTGCCAACCTCCTGACCAACTACCCTCTGTGGTTGAGGTTTTCTGTTGGATGCTGGGGAAATGGCGGTGGTTCTTATAATGTATTTCCTCTTCAATATGAAATTTGAGGCGTGCAATCTCTGCCCATGCTGCCCGGAGCTGAGACCTAAGATCTCCAAAGGCCCAGCATGTAGGACAGTGTCCTAAATCCTGTAAGAATGTCCTTCTGAAAATTGTTCCACAGTACCTGCAGTTAATGAAATCCATTCCAAATAAGTTGCTGGGTTTGTAACCTAGTCAGAGTAATTAGAAGGAAAAAAAAAATGCATGTAATGGTTTAATTGTGCTTTGTTTAACTTGTTATAACAAGTTAAATTACTAGTGCCCTGTAAATGAGATCACCTTGTGGAGGCCCCACTGATCTGCCCCTTCCTGCTCTGCCACAGGAAATGTCACAACTGTGGTACCCTATAAATGGAGTGTAGCGTGGGGTGGTTGGGGATGGGGGTGGGTGGCTGGGCCCTTCCCCTGCCTAAAAAGAAGAACCACGGACGAAAGAACAAGGAGGTAAGAGCAGAAACAATCAGTCAACAACAAATGCAGTAACCCTGAAAGCTTAACCTAATGTTAGATAAAACTGTAAAACCTGTAAAGCACCACCTGTAATAATTTCAGAGAAGATATACCCTGTAAGAAACACTTTGCTCCAGAGAAAAATAAAGCAGTAACAGAAGATATACCTTGCAAAAGACAATTTGAATCAGAAGATTACAGCAGTAATCTGTTAGCACACACCTATAGGCACACCTTGTAATAATGCAGAAGAAGGTATACCAGCAACAACAATTTGAATCAGAGAAAAAATAAAGCAATGAAATGTTAGCAACAAACAGTAGCAATCCCTGTGAGTAAAAAATAAAAACACCACCACACAGTAAATCTGCTGAATTCACATGCATATCACTTTTCCTTGAAAACTTGGCATCCTTACCCCTATGGATACCTGGCATTATCCCTATTCCTGGTGTCTCAACATCTGAATGAAAGACAAATGCACACCAAAGAAAAGACTATGTTAGAAATTACAAGTAAGCTGACAGATATGGAATTAAGAGCAAGAAGAAAAAATATTAGACTGATTAAGATACCTGAAAATTAGGAACAACAACAAATGTTAAAATGCATTGTATTACAAGTCTTTGGAACTTACTTGGATATGCCAGCACTTGATTTACACATACTGTAGAAATTGATACGGTTCATTAAGAACTAGACTTGAAGATGGCTTACCACCGCACTCTGTAATTGTGAAAATTTTCAAAACAGAAGACAAATACAGAATTATGAATGCTGTTTATTAAAAAAAAGGATAAACTTAAAAGGGTCTAGCGTTGCAATATATCAGGACTTACCATATGAAATAGTTAATGAAAGAAAGAAATATGATTATCTGAGAAAACTTATATGGCAAAAAGGACATAAAGTCGCAGTATTGATTCCTGCCAGACTGAAAGTGATTATTAATAATAAGCAACACTTTTTCTCTACAGTGGAACAAGCTGAAAAAGAATTGAGACAAATGTTATCTGATCTTTTTACATAAATCATTAGTCTGATAATTTTATAACAAATAAGAATTTTCTGGGAGGGGTGGTATTGTTCTTGAGACACCAGGAATAGGGATAATGCCAGGTATCCATAGGGGTAAGGATGCCAAGTTTTCAAGGAAAAGTGATATGCATGTCTTGGAATGGTTTGTAAATGGGAAAGATTTAAGGGGACATTTAATTTACATTATGTATGAACATGGCGTGCACAGAAAATACACTGGACATCAGGATTGCAACTTTAAATGCTAATGGCCTGAATACATTTCAAAAGATTAATAAAATCCTACAATACACCAAAATACATACTATCAAAATTTTATGTTTATAAGAAATGCATTTGGTTGGAAATAAATATAAAAAATTTAAAAAATCATGGGTGGGGCAAACTTTTCAAGCAGCTGGCAGCAACAATAGCAGGGGGATTGCACTCCTGATGGCTAAAGAAATAGATCTTAAGTGCATTCAACAAATTATGGATGTTGAAGGTCATTACATACAGTACTAGGAAAAGGTGAACTGTATGGCTTGGAAATTTTACTAGGATCCATTTATGGTCCTTTGATTCAATATGAAGAATTTCTGGTGCAACTAGAAAAAGATGTGAGCTCACTTGGTTGTGCGGACACTATATTGACCAAAGATTGGAATGCCATATTAAATCCGACTATTGATAAATCTTCTAAACCAATTAACAATGATCATCATAATGCACTGTTGATGAATAATTTTATATCTAGAAATCAACTGTTGGATGTTTGGCGTGACAGAAGCACTTTAAAAAGGGAATACACCTATAAATCTAAATACTTAAAGATGAGCAGCAGAATAGATTATTTTCTATTAAATAAGAACATAATAACCAAGATCTCTAATTTAAACATTCATAGCATTTCAGTGACATACAGTGCTGTGATGTCCGCGCACTTGTCACCTACTCTAGACAGGACCAGATCCCCACAATGGAGGTTTGATAATTGTTTATTACAGTATCTGGAGTTTATTAAATTGATAAAGTGCACATTAGAAGAGTATTGGCAATATAATAACCAAGATGAACACACAATGGCAATAAAAGGGAATGCAATGAAAGCACATTTAAGGGCAGTTATTACATCATATCAAATTTTATAAAACTAAACAAAATAAAAACAGCACAGTACTAGAAGAAAAATTAAAAATGTTGGGAACTAAATTAATAAATTCAGAAGAAGATGAAGATATTAATAATAAACTACAAGAATGTGCTTATAAATAAAACATGAACTAATATTACATTCATTAGAAAGAGATTTATGGAAATTAAAAAACAAGTTATATGTTCATGCTGATGAAACGAGTAGACTTTTAGCCTATGCCCTTAAAAAGCAAAGAGAAAGGAGCGCAATAACTGTAATAAAACAGAAGAGGAAGAACTATATACAGATAAACTTATCGCACAAGAATTCATAAAATTCTCTGATCAAATTTATAATAAGGAATACCAAAAGTTAAATACAGAAATAACGGAATATCTACAAAATTCCTCAATTTCTAAACTACAAATACAGCAAGATAGCTTCACCATCGGGGAAATAAACTTAGCAAAAATTGAACAAAAACAAGGATCTTCCCCTGGTCCAGACAGCCTAACAGGAGAATTTTATGTAACAACTGAGTTCATAGTTTAAAAAATCATAGATGAAATTATTATTTTAAATAAAACACCTGCTTCTATAATGAAAGTGTTATTATTTTTCTATTAAAGAAGAATAAAGACAGCAAAAAACACTTGAAAGCTACCATTCAATATCACTGTTAAATTTGAACTATAAAATAATCACAAAGATAGTAGTTAATCATATTCAAGATCAGGTTGCTACATATATAGGTGAGGAACAGAAAGGATTTATCAAAGGCAGTAATATCTTTGAAGGTTTAGAACAAATATAAGAAGTAATATCCATGTTCTCTACTCTTTCGACTCCACATACAGAAGTGGAAAAAGTATTGGTTGCACAGGATGCAACTAAGGCTTCTGATTTACTTTCAAGAGATTTTATGTTTTCCTGTATACACCAATGGGGATTTCCTTTTATTTATTTATTTATTTGAATTTTGATGACCGAGTAGGCCAGCTGAGACAAACAAATCCCTTTTTCAGTGGAGACCCGGGGAACAAAGGCATTCCATACAACATAAGGTATAAGTAATACATTACAGGTAGAGATGCAGAATAGTCTGAACTAGGGAAGTACAAATCATGGCTACAGAGGGTTAAATTAAGATTGTTGCAAAGACAGCAATAATTGATATCCGATTCTGACACGAGGCTACATAGCATTAGTTACAATGGATTTTTCGTGGTTAACTAAGGAACAACTATGAACAATGTGTGAACATCGAGATAGCATATCAGTTCAAGGATTTAGCTTAGAGGTGAGAGAGGGAGTGAGAGTAAAGAAGCAGAAGAGAGGAAGGAAGGGGATAGTGCCTGCCTACAGAAGGATGTGAGGCAGGTGGCACTGGAGCGGTTAGACATAGAACAGCAGTGCAGTAAGAGAATTTCAAGGGTAGATTAGTTTCAAGAGCCATTACATAAAGGAGGCAGAAAGAAAGTTTCTTTGTAGCATTTTTTGAACAGTGGAAGAGTCGCACCGGAGAGCAGAGTGTGGGGGAGGTTGTTTCATTTTTTAGGTGCAGTGAAGGTAAAGGACTTTTGGCCCATGACTAGTCAAGTTTTAGGTTGTTTGAGCAACAGGAGGTGTGATACTCTGGTGGTCCGGGTGAAGGGTTTCATGGTAAGCAGGTTGGTTAGACTGGGTGGTGAAGGTAGGTGGATGAGCTTGAAAGTGGCACAAAGTACAGGGGGGTTCATCCTGGCACCGAAGGAGGGCCAACCTAATATATTTAGCACTGCACAGTGATGGGTCTGTGCCAGGGCCTTAGCCACGAACCAGGCAATTCTATGGTAGGTCATTCTTAATTTGGACAAGAGCGTAGGTTTGACTGAGTGGATGACTGAGGCCCCATAGAAAAGGCCCAGCAGAAGATGTAGGGTGTGGTGCAATATAGGAGACCCAGTTTTTGATTACTGGGCTTGACGATATTGGTTGTGTGCAACTCAAATGATAGGTATTCATTGAGTGTGAGGCCAAGGTATTTGAAAGAAGTAACCCCTTCAAGGTGGACCCCAGATTAGGTTTTGATAGTGATGGGAGGATAGGAGGACATGTTAAAGGAGGTATGTCGGAATTGCATGGACTTGTTTTTTTTTTGCATCCAGGACCAGCAGGTATGCCTTAAACCAGGCCTCTAGAGTGTGGAAATCATTTTCCAAGCTAGAGGTGATGCTAGTAACGTTCTTAGAGGATCTGTATAAGATGGCATCATCAGCATAGAGCTGAATGGATGCCCTGCCACAGTTCCTGGGCAGCTCATTAATGAATATGGAAAACAATAGTGGGCCTAGGATGGACCCCTGGGGAGCCCCATCAATATATGTGCTAAAGGTGAAGAAGCTCCATCCCATTTGATACATTGGTGTCGATTAGTAAGGTAGTTTAACACCCAGGTGAGAGAGTTGTCATCAAGGTTGAGGTGTAGAAGTTTAGAGATTAACAAGGGGTGGTTTACTAGGTTGAACGCTTCTGTAAGATCAATAAAGACTGCTCCGGTGGCTTCTCCCCAATCCATGGCTTGGAATATATCAGAGGTGACTCATAAGAGAGCAGATTCGGTGCCATGGGATTTCCAGGAACCGTGTTGGTGGTTGGTAAGGGCATTAGTTAGTTTGAGGTACGAGTATAGTTGGGTATACAGTGTGCATTCTTGTATTTTTGTGAGGGGACATAGGATAGATATGGATCTGTAATTTTCAACAAGGTTGGTCTGACCATTTTTATGAACGAGGACGATGCCCGCTGTTTTCCATTTGTCGGGAACAGAATGGGTAATGAAGGATCTGTTGATAAGTAGGGTGACTGAAAAAGCAAGTGCTTTGGCTCCTATTTTGAGAAATTTGGGGGACAAGGTATCAAACCCTGGTGAGCTATCAGGGTTAAGACCCTTCAGAAGTTTGAGAACCTCTTTTCTGGTGGTGGTTTTTGTGTGGAAGAGGGTGTGTACGATGTCTTGGCACTCAGCAGATGGCTTGGTTGTTCAGTAGGTTGAATTTATATGTATTAAGATCAGTAAAGAAAGTATTTATCCCAGAGGCAATTTCAGTGGGTGAGGATGGCAGAGAACCCTTTGCTGTCATACATTGGGGGACAGTCCGTTCTTTACCTTTGAGTAGCGCGTTAATTTGCTTCCAGAAACTTTTAGGGTTGGTTAGATACATCTCCTGGAGTGATATTAGGTGGGCTCTTTTGGCCTTGTTTGCCTTACTTTTGCGCACGTTATGGAGCCGGTGATTGTGAATCCAGTTTGACTGGAGTCCAGAGGATTTGAAGACTCTCCAGACTTTGTCCTGAAAGTGCATGAGGCACCTCAGTTCATGAGTGAGCCGGGGGAGTGGATGCCTTTTGATCTTCTTACCTTAAAAGGAGCATGGGAGTCAAGGATCGATGTGAATCTTGTAATGAGGTAGTCTAGCACCTGGTTAATGTAGGGGAGGAGGGCTATAGGTGTCCAATCGACAGAGGCCAGACTTAGTACAAAAGTTTCCTCATTGAAATTCGTTAGGTCTCTAGTTCTGTGGATTATGGGGGGGCTTGGGGAGTTATTTTTCCAAATGCAGTATGTAGGGGAGTGGTCACTAAGGGAGTCGGGTAGTATCCCTGTGATCTTAATGTAGGATGGATTGTTGGCTACAATCTAATCTAATAAAGTATGCTTACCAGACTTCATGTTCAGTCTGGTAGGTTGTTCTATTAGCTATTCAAACTTAGAGTTAGTTAGGGTGGATTGGTATTGCTTTCAATAGGGTCCTAGCCAGTTAAGGTTGAAATCTCCACAAAGTATCGTGTCAAGCCTTAGAAGGGAGTCCAAGCTGGTGAAGAGTTCAACAAATGAGGATGCTAGTTTAGGAGGGAGGTAGATGCATCCAATGATGAGCTTTTTGGTTTGTCCAAGAGTAATGGTGATAAATAAGTGCTCCGCATCCATTTTGATATTCACTTCAGTTAATTCAGAGGCCGTTAAACCAGCTCTAGTGTAGGTCATAACTCTGCCTCCCTTCCCACGTGTGCAATCCCACCAGTACATAGTAAAGCCTGGAAGGACGACTTCATGGGATAGCATGTTAGGTTTGAGCCATGATTCTGTTATACAAAGGACGTCGGGTTTCTATGACTGGGACCAGGCTTCTAGTTCAGCCAATTTACCCCAGATGCTGCATATGTTCATATGGGCTATTTTGAGCCCTTTAGCAGTGTGCCCGGTAGGGTTAGGGATTGGGGGGTTAATTGTTGTGTTCATGCTAGGTTTAACAGCAGGGCTAGGGTTAAGTTCAATGTCTCCTGAGAGTAGAAGGAGGCATAGCTGGGAATGGGTGGAGGTTGGGCGGTGGAAAGGAAGTTTTTGTTTATTTTTGATTCACTGTACTAGGAAAATGGTTTTAAATTGTAGGGCAATTGACAGGATCCCAGGGTGGAGGATAATTACATGGCACGATATGGTGTGTGGGAGGTAGGAAGGCAGGAGGACAATAGCCGCTGATGGCTCAATAGTGGAGACAGTATCAGTAGCATGTAGCTGGAGATGAACCAGTAGGGACCAGCAGAACAATAATCCCTTAGAATGAGGGAGATGCATTATAATTACTCCGGGGGGCCACAGGTTAAGTTAATCTAAGGGTACAGGGTGGTTGGGTAGTAGTAGGGGTGTTGTATGGCCAGGATTTAGTGATGAAGCTATCAGGGAATTAGAGATTCAAGATGAGCCTTCTAAGGGAGCAAGGACTGGTGGGGTAAAGGACCTGGATCCCACCAAAAAAATTATGAATTTGGGATATGATATGTTAGGGAAGGCTTATGCAGTGGGGGAGGTCCTAACTCAGTTAGCAGAGACACTGTAATGTGTACAGCTACCGGAGACAGGAAGTTAATATCATACACTCCGACAGTTAGGGGGAGTATTTTTTTCTATAAGTATTGACTATGGAGCAGAATATAGGCTTGACCTGCACAGCTGTGATTGGTTCAAGTATACAGCCAAATGTACTCGTGCTGACTTACGTGAAGCTCCCAATCAGAGTTAAACTGGTGGAGTGTGGGCAGGGAGAAAGTGTATTTAATAAGGTAGGAGGAGGAAAAGGGTGGGGGGGCAATTTTCTTCCCCAACAAGCACCCACAGGAAGAGACGCTAGTCCCGTTGATGGTGGCCCAAGATTCAAGCAGGGCAACCTGGCAAGTCCTGACCTAGGGAGCCCCATGGTTCAGGTCCAATCAGGGAGCCACCCTGTTCCAGGCAGCCAATCATGGCAGTGTCCTGGCACGGTACTGACCAATGAGAGAATCGGCTTTCAAGCCTGGGAACATACTTCAACAATTATACTCTTCTGCAACTGCAAGACTAAAGATTAATTCTTACTTGTCTGAGCCTATTAAACTGTTAAATGGGGGAGACAGGGTTGCCCACTGTCTCCCTTATTATGCATACTATGTTTAGAACTATAACTGAACAACATCAGGAAAAATGAGAAGATTATGGGAATTCCCACTGGCACTAAGAGTCTGAAGTTAAACGTTTATGCAGATGACATGATGCTAATTCTTAGTAATCCTATCTCATCCTGGCCTGAAGCCCTTTTAGAAATAGAAAAGTACTTCAAACTATATGGTTTAGAACTGAACCAATCCAAATCACTAATATTGCCATTAATTAACTACCCTTTTTAACAAATCATGGGAGGATGGTGTGGTACCCGAGGACTGGAAGAAGGCAGATGTGATTCCCCTTCACAAAAGTGGGACCAAGACAGAGGCAGGAAACTACAGACCTGTCAGTTTGACCTCTGTGGCAGGGAAAGTGATGGAATCACTTCTGAAGGAAAGAATTGTTGAGTACCTAGAGGCCAGTGGGGCACAGGACCCAAGGCAGCATGGGTTCTCAGCGGGAAGGTCATGTCAGATGAATCTAACTGATTTCTTTGACTGGGTGACCAAAGTAGTAGACCAGGGAGGGCTGTGACATGGCCTACCTAGACTTTAGCAAGGCATTTGACACAGTCCCACACAAAAGATTAGTAGTCAAATTAACCAGCCTGGGAGTGGGTCCCAGGGTGGTTGCCTGGTAAAACATTGGCTGAACAACAGGACACAGAAGGTAATTGTAAATGGAGTCCACTCTGAAGAAAGGGGGTTACTAGTGGGTACCGGAGGGTTCAGTACTGGTCCTGTCCTTTTAATGTCTTTATAAGTGACATTGCAGAGGACTGAAGGAAAAGTATGCCTCTTTGTAGATGACACAAAGATCTGCAACAGGGTTGATACACAAGCAGGCGTGGAAAGGATGAGAAGGGACTTGGCAAGGTTGGAGGAATGGTCAGAAGTATGGCAGCCTGGATTCAATGCAAAGAAGTGCAAAGTAATGCACCTGGGAAACAAAAACCAAGGGGAAGATTACACAATGGGGGGAGGTAGTAACAACAACAACAAAAATGGAAAGGGACCTGGGGGTAATCATATCAGATGACCTTAAGGTTTGCAAGCAATGTGAGAAGGCGGTAGGGAGGGCTGGGGGGATACTGGGATGTATAGGGAGTGGTATCACCAGCAGAAAACAGGAAGTTATTGTCCCCCTGTACAGACAGTTGGTGAGACCCCATCTGGAGTACTGCGTCCAGTTCTGGAGACCCCATCTCCGCAAGGACATAGATAGGATGGAGGTAGTTCAGAAGAGGGCAACTAAAATGGTGCAGGGTCTGCAAGAGAAGCCATACGAGGAGAGACTAAAGGAGCTTAATATGTATACCCTTGAGGAAAGGAGGGAGAGGGGGGACATGATAGAAACGTTTAAGTACCTCAGTGGAATCAACAAAGTCCAAGAGGGTAGCATCTTTCAGAAAAAGAAATGTGCAAGAACAAGGGGACACAATCTGAAGATAGAGGGGAGACGGCTCAGGGTCAATGTGAGGAAGTATTTTTTCACAGAGAGGGTGGTGGACGCATGGAACAGCCTTCCTGAGGAGGTTGTGGGGTCTAAAACTGTGGGAGAATTCAAGAATGCATGGGACAGGCATAAGGCAATTTTTGTGGGGGGTAGGAAGAAATAGGCTGTTGGTTAAATAGGATCTGCAGCTTATCTTCTAGGTAGGGAAATGGGCAGACTAGGTGGGCCAAGCGGTCCTTATCTGCCGCCAAAGTCTATGTTTCTATGTTTCTATGTAATGCCTTTAGACAATACTACAAAAACTGCCTTATGCCCAATTAAAATAGTGAACAGTATGAAATATTTGGGTATACAACTAGCCTGTGATATACAAGAAACTATACAAATCAATCTAAAAGAAACTTTTCATAAAATAAAAAAAGCTTTTAGAAGGTTCAGAAAATTTGTCTTTTTCACTACGGAGCAGAACTGAGACCTTAAAAATGTCAAATATGCCACACTTAATGTACAGTACCTCTTTCAAGCTATCATGGTACAAACCCTGAAAAATGGTTTTCACAAGTTAAACGAGCATTTGTAAAAGTTTTGTGGTGGGGTGCTTCACCATGAATAGCATGGTACAAATTAACAATTCCCAGAAATAATGGAGGAATGGGAAGTCCAGATCCACAAATTTACTACTGGGTAGCTAGGATTAAAGTGACCATAAGTTGGTCAGATAAAAACAGATACCAGCTAGACAATCAAGGCAGATATACAGTGCCTTCAGAAAGTATTCACCCCCTTTGGATTTTGTCACATTTTGCTGTGTTACTACCAGAATTTTTAATGCAATGAAATGATTTTTTTCCCTCTTGATTCACACAGCATACTCAACAATTTAAAGGGGCAAAAATATTTTTATTCTGTAACAAAAATTTATGAAACATTAAAAACTGAAATATCTTGTTTACTTAAGTATTTACCCCCCCGAGTCAATACTTTGTAGAAGCGCCTTTGGCAGCAATTACAGCTTTGAGTCTTCTTGGGTATGTCTGTATCAGCTTTGCACATCTGGATTTGGGGATTTTCGCCCATTCTTCCTTGCAGATTTGCTCAAGCTCTGTCAAGCTGGATGGGGAGCGTCGGTGAACCGCAATCTTTAAGTCTTTCCACAGATTCTCAATGGGATTCAAGTCTGGGCTTTGGCTGGGCCACTCAAGGACATTCACCTTCTTGTTCTAAAGCCACTCCAGTGTTGCTTTGGCTGTATGCTTGGGGTCGTTGTTCTGTTGGAACGTAAATCTTCACCCCAGTCCAAGGTCTATTGCAGACTGATACAGGTTCTCCTCAAGGATGTGCCTGTATTTGGCTCCATTCATTGTTCCTCTATCCTGACAAGTGCCCAGTCCCTGCCACTGAAAAGCATCCCATAACATGATGCTGCCACCACCATGCTTCATGGTAGGGATGGTGTTACACGGGTGATGAGTTGTGTTCGGTTTGCGCCAGGCATAGCGCTTTTGCATTCAGACCAAAGAGTTCAATTTTGTTTCATCAGACCAGAGAATCTTTGCCACATGGTCTCAGAGTCTGCCATGTGCCTTCTTACAAACTTCAGGCATGCTATTATGTGGTCTTTTCTCAGGAGTGGCTTCCGTCTAGCCACTCTCCCATAGAGGTTACATCTGTGAAGTGCTGCAGAGATTGTTGTCCTCTGGACAGGTTCTCCCATCTTAGCCATGGAACTCTGTAGTTCTGTCAGGGTGGTCATTGGGTTCTTGGTCATTTCCCTGACCAAGGTCCTTGCTCAGTTTGGGAGGACACCCTGCTCTAGGAAGAGTCTGGGTGGTTCTGTAATCTTTCCATTTCCTAATGATGGACTTGACTGTGCTCCTGAGAACTTTCAACACCCTAGAAATGTTTTTATACCACTCCCCAGATCTATGCCTCCTCACAATTCTATCACGGAGTTCTAAGGACAGCTCCTTGGTCTTCATGGTAGAGTTTCTACTCTGACATGCACTGTCAACAGTGGGACCTTATATAGACAGGTGTATTTCCTCTGAAATCATGTCAACCATTTGAACTGACCACAGGTGGACTCCATTCAAGTTTTAGAGTGATCTCACAAGGAAATTGGATGCACCTGAGCTCAATTTGGAGTATCATAGCAAAGGGGGTGAATACTTATCAAATCAAGACATTTCAGGTTTTTATTTTAAATTACATGTACAAAAAATTCCAGAAGTTTCATTCCACTTTGACATTATAGAGTAATTTGTGTAGATACTTGACAAAAAAATCCCATATAAATGTATTTTCATTTGAGTTTGCAACATCACAAAATTTGACAAAATCCAAAGGGGGGTGAATACTTTCTGAAGGCACTGTATCCCTGTTCCCACAAGAACTTTTCAATAAACAAACACTTAAGGTAAGGATCCAGGAGATTATACCCAATCATAAAGTATTTCTAAACTGTAATACTGATACAATAACTAAAAGAGTAGCACAAGCGAGTAAAGATTGGAAACAAAAAAATTAAATCTAAAAATTATATATTACACTCATATCATAACGTCTCTAACTAATGGGTCTAAATATAAAATTAAGGAATAGACAAATTTATTTATTTATTTAAATTTTGGTAACCGGGTAGGCCCGCTGAGACCAATAATAGTCCCTTTTTCAGGGGTGACCCGGGGTTAAGTACAACAATGGTACAACAGGACAATAATGCTACATTAAGTTCAACAACATACAGTAGATTATACTTCATACAAGGAGACAGACATTAGGCATACAGAGTAATACAGGGGACTGTTATCAGTTCTTTGTCATACACGTTAGGTGAGATCAGCAAACATAATCATGCATCAGACAAGCAACAGGAATGAAGTGTGAAGTTCAACAATTACAAGCGCATTGGTTTAATCCCTGCAGATATGTTCTAAGTCCCTTTTTAAACCCCCCCAAGGGATTCACATTCCTGGAGTTTGGGTGAAAGTGAGTTCCATATGGGAGGAATGAGGGATGAGAAGGCCCTGGACCCTTGGGAGGACAGTGTCCTGGGAACCTTGAGAAGCTGTCTGTTAGATGACCTTAGAGTCCTATTATTAGTTTTAGGTTGTAGTAACTCAGCCAGGCTAGGTGGAGCAGATGTCAATCTGAGTTTATAGGCTAGGTATAGAGAGGAGTAGCATAGTCTACCTTCCAGGGTGGGCCATTTAAGGGCTTGCAGGATCTGGCAATGGTGTTCTCTTTGGGGCGCCCCTATAGCAAATTTCCTGATCCTGTGGTGAAGTGTTTTAAGTTTTTTTATCTCAGTACTTTTGGCGGAGAGAAGTACAGATGCCCTTATAAACTCCAATATTATAAGTTGGTTAGATCTGATTGAAGGAAGTGACTTCCTGTCTGTTAAGAAATTTAAGAAATACCCAGAATTAGCTAAATTAGACAATAACTGGTATCTCTATTGAACATTTCTATTGAATATTAAAATCTAAATTTAATACCTTAAAATAGATATAGGTAAAAGTATCTTTTTTTATCACAACTGCTCTTTATTCTCCTCCTTGTGGAGCAGTCCCACTGATTGCCCAGCCGCCAACACCCGCACCCCCGGACCAGGAAGAAGCCAGAAGGTGAAGGAAAGAAACATATTCAATTCAGTGCTTCAGAGTAACTGGTAACTGGTATTTTTCTTTCAAACTTAGATTGTAGGCTTGTAGTGACACTATACTTTCTTTCTGTGTTGTCTTTACTTATAATTGTTTTTGGGCTGTTGAAAATTTAAAAAAATAGTGGTGGTGTAATTCTGTGCTGTCTTTAATTGCTGCAAATTTTGCCCCTCCACCCCTTCCCCAACTCTTAATTATATGCCTGATAAATCTGATTGACAGGAGCTAAACACAGGGTATAGTAAGAGTGTGAAGTAGGAGGGGCATAAGGGGGAAGAAGACCACCCTCAGCACGACAAGTGTTTTGATTCATTTATTTATTTATTGGTTTCTTTTTCCTTAAAAAAATATATATCTGAGGATCAGTTACAGGATTTTTAGTACTGTAAATAAATAAAAAGAGAACTAAGAGAGCTTCAGTAGCAGATAAGTAGTGGAATTGCAGTATAATGTGGGAGTGGTGCAATGCAGTGACTGTGGGGCAGCCATATTCAGGCAGACCTTCTGACACTGAGGTGCTGCCCTATCTGCATGCATCTCGGGACTGCGGGATGAGGTAGCCAGACTCAGAGCGGAAGTAAACTGGGTCAGGAGTACCATCACCCCTGTCCAGGAACCACCCAGTCCAATGCAGCTGCCTCAAAGGATGCCGAGAAGGGAGCACTTGGATGACAGTGGGCTCAGGAGGTTAGAGCAGTCAGGCAGAGGCACATCCAGATCCTATTCCACTCAAGAATTCATATGCCACACTGGCAAATGAGGGCAACCAAATAGAGGTACCCAGGGAAGTGGAAGGAAAGGATGTGGAGGTTAGGCAAGGAGGTGACCTCAGTGGGAAAGCAGTGGACCCCAGAGGAGGAGGAAGCAAATCCTGGTGGGGACTCCATCATAAGAGGATCCAGCTAGGAACACAGGAGGGGAGGACAGGAGGTGAGGTGCTCACCAGGTGCCACGGCATGGAGGGATGGAAGGAAGATACTGGGATCACTGGGAAGGCAAGACAGGAGGGTGAGCTGGATGTCATTATCCACCTAGGTACTAATGACTTGGCAAATGGGGAGCCAAAGGAAGTTCAGGAAGAGTTTAGGAAACTGGGAGGGGTCTCAAGCAAGTAGCTACTTCTGTCACTTTCTCAAGTACTACCTGTGAGAGGCAAGGGAGAGCATAGGAGTGCATGCACCAGGAACTTTAACTCATGGTTGAAGAACTGGTGCTGTGAGAAAAGGTTTGGATTCATTGGTGACTGGGGCCCATCTGGAGGATGGAGGTTTGTTTTCAAGCCTGACGCTGCATCCATCCTGGAGGGAATCAAACACTCAATGATAAGTTTAAATGCTACATTGACAAGCATTTAAACTAGCAAAGGGGTGGCAGACCAGCAAGGATGGTACCTACTTGCTCGCCCCCACAGCTAGTAATGGAACCAGTGAACCAGAGGAGTGGCTATCTCTGCAAAGCAGTGTGCAAAAGTTGGAGATTAGTGTCCAAAAGGTGGATAAGCAGAAAGGGGCAACATTCAGCAGAAGGGCAGACAGCAAGGAGAACCAGGGATAAATGACAACCAAGGAAGGGGCTGGAGTAGAACAGTGAAGCAGTCTAGGGAGGTCAAATCATGGAAAGCCATGTGTGCAAATGCCAGGAGCCTTAGCAACAAGATGGAAGATCTGAGGCTGTCATGGTACAGTCAGACCTGGACATTGTGGCCATCACTGAAACCTGGTGTAATGATAACCATGACTGGGAGATGGCCATACCTGACACAACATATTCAGAAGAGACATAGCAGGCAGGAAGGGAGGAGGTGGCACTGTATGTGAAAAATGACATAAGGGCCACACAGATCCAGAAGGAACAAATGGGGAGAGATACTGTGGGTTAAGCTGGAAAGGAAAATGGGGCCAGCCATCCGCACAGGTGTGGTCTATAGACCACCAGCCCAGGAGGAAGAAACAGATATGGAGCTGATGCTAGCCATCCAAAGGATGGCAGACAAAGAGTGAGGTAGTACTGGTTGGAGACTTCAATATACCAGGCGTGGACTGGAGCATCCCAGCAGCAGCATCAACTAGAGCAGATTTATCCTGGACTCCTTCAGGGTGCCTTCCTCAAGCAACTGGTCATGGAACCAACTCGGCAGAAGGCAATACTGGACCTTGTGCTCACAAACAGGGACAGTGTGATGGGGTAACAGTGGGGAGCACCTGGGTAACAGTGACCACCAGTCATTGTGGTTTGAAATCACAAAGAGCAGAAGCAAACCACACAAAAACACGTATCCTGGATTTTAGGGGGCAGACTTTGGGAAAATGGGAGATGCTTGAAAGAGGCATTAAGGGAATGGGACAGGAATCAGGGATTGAGGAACAGTGGGCAGTATTTAAAATGGGGATTATAAGAACAACAGAATTATGCATTAAGCAGGTTAGCAAGAGGAAAGAAAGAGGAGACCATTATGGTTTTCCAAAGAGGTAGCAAGAAAGTGAAAAGCCAAAAGATTGCATTCAGGCATACTAAAAGACACAGGCAGAAGGGGATAGGGAGAAGTACCAGGAGAAACAAGGGAGGCAGGGAAGTCAGTAAGGGAAGCCAAAGCTCAGACAGAAGAACACATTGCAAAATCAGTGGTTAAAGGGGACAAAACCTTTACAGGTACATAAGGAAAAAGAAGGACAAAGGGAGGGATAGTGAGACTGAAGGGGAGGATGGGAGCCGTGGAGGATGACAACAGTAAAGCTGACATATTGAACAGGTATTTCTGCTCAGTCTTACTAAGGAAGAGGGGGTAATGGGTCTGAAGGAGTACAAGGGTGAGAATGGTGCAGAAATGGACACAAGTCCCTTTACACGAGAAAGGGTCCTGAAGGAACTGGAAGTAATAAGAGCTGATAAAGCAATAGGGCCAGATGGGGTGCACCCCAGGGTCCTTAAAGAACTAAGAGAGGTGGTTGCTGAACCTCTGGCTATCCTGTTCAGCCAATCACTGGAAACAGGGAGGTACCCAAAGACTGGGACAGCAGATGTAGTCCCCTTATACAAAAGTGGGAACAAAGAGGAAGCAGGGAACTACAGACCAGTCAGCCTCACCTCGGTAGTGGGAAAGATCATGGAAGCACTACTGAAGGAGAGATTGGTGGAACATCTGGTTGTCAATGGACTACAGGACCCAAGGCAGCATGGTTTCACCAGGGGAGTCATGTCAGACCAACCTCATTGAATTTTTGACTGGGTGACTAGGGAGGTGGATCAGGGAGGGCAGTGGACATGGCCTATCTGGACTTCAGCAAGGCCTTGACACTGTGCCACATAGAAGACTATTACACAAACTGGGGAATATGGGTGTGGGCAGGACAGTAGTGTGGTGGGTAGGTAACTGGCTGGGTGGCAGGACACAGAGGGTGGTGGTAAATGGCTGTCACTCCACAGAGGGAAGAGTGACCAGTGGGGTACCACAGGGATCAGTGCTGGGACCGGTCCTATTCAACATCTTCATCAGTGACATTGCACAGGATATAGAAGGCAGAATTTCACTGTTCGCTGATGACACAAAGCTCTGTAACAGAGTAGACACACCAGAGGGTGTAGACAGAATGAGAAGGACCTGCAGAAACTTGAAGAATGGTCAAGGGTTTGGCAGTTGAAATTCAATACAAAGAAGTGCAAGATAATGCATATGGGGCACAAAAACCCTGGCACAATATATCAGTTGGGGGGTGAGGATATAGCATGCACCAAGCAGGAAAGGGATCTTGGGGTTGTCATCTCTGATGACCTCAAGGTAGGGAAACAGTGTGACAAGGCATCAGGTAAAGCAAATAGGATGCTGGGATGTATAGGCAGGGGCATCACCAGCAGGAAAAGGGAGGTCATAATTCCGCTATACAAGACACTAGTGAGGCCCCACCTGGAGTACAGTGTACAGTTCTGGAGACCATACCTACGTAAGGACATAGACAGGGTAGGGAAGGTTCAGAGGAGGGCAACAAAGATGGTGCATGGGTTACATCACAAGTCCTATGAAGACAGGTTGAAGGAACTGAACATGTACTCCCTGGAGGAGAGGAGGGAGAGAGGGGATATGATAGAGACATACAAGTATCTTACAGGGAGGAACAGGGTGCAGGAAAACACTATTTTTAAGTGAAAAAGATGTTTCAGGACTAGAGGGCATGGGATGAAGTTGGAGGGAGGACGATTCAGAGGAAACATGAGAAAGAATTTCTTCACAGAACGGGTGGTGGATAAGTGGAACACCCTGCCAGAGGAAGTGGTGGGGGCTGAAACAATCACGGGATTTAAGAATGCATGGGATAGACATAAAGGAATTCTAGAGGTCAGGGGTATGGGGAAATAGACTTCTAGGAAAACAAACTGAACTTACAAGCTCAAATGGGCAGACTAGGTGGGCCATAGGCCCTTATCTGCCGACACTGTCTATGTATCTATGTATCTATGTATCTATGTAGGACTGGCATGTGAATTTTGCCCTTCCACACAAGCCGTCTGGTAAGCAGGAGCCCCCCCGACATGGGGACCTGTAGCACAGGCACCCACTATTGTATATGCGCTTCTCATGTCCAGGGGCGCAGGGCATGGCCATCAGCTGCCATGATCGCCCCACATTTTTCTGCTGATTTACCTCCCTTAGGAGCCAGATGTGCAATGGCATTAGCACAGCCATGAAGATGCTCCCCGTGCTCCTCCCCTTACTGGGCACACAACTGTAGGGTACCTAGCCTCCGCTAGAGGCCAGTGCAATGCAATGCAGTTCACCCGCCCTCCCCAGAGGAAGGAGAGCAGTCATGGGATGCTCAATCCTTCCTCTCCCCTGCTAGCCCCCCGGGGCCCAAGTCCATTCCCAAACCTGGGTCGCCGGTGTGGCGCAAGGTGTGGCATCCAGTGCCTCAACTCTCAGCGCCATCAGGCCGGCATAGACTAAAAGTATCTTAATCTGTAATGCAGATATATGCTTGATAATGACTTAAATTAAAAAATAGTATTATTGCACAGGTTTATTACCAGCTAGGAGACCCAGAGAATACAAATTTCAAAAAAAATACTTCTAACCCAAACTTAATGGGAACAAGAATCAGGAGAAGAGATGCTAAAGAATATGTGGAACATAATCAGGACAAATGCACATAATCTATGGGCTAGATATTTAAAAGTGTGCCTAGCAACGGTGTAAGTAGTTGCTCTGCACAACTGAGTTGCCCTGGAACAACAAAGGGATATATTCAAAAGAGATGTGCCATGACACATCTCATCTGAATATACCAAAAAATGCCTGCAAGGCAAATATAATGCGCGGGCGCATCCCCCAGACAGGTCTGAATACCAAGAATGGGAAATGTGCCAGTGCATCAGAGATAAGCCATGCGCAAATTCCTGATATTCAGACACAAATATGCAAATGGAGTCATAATGTATGCAAGGCACGAATGGGGCCATTTGCATGTCATTATGGCCCCATTTGCATGAGTTGTGCAGGGCTGGCCAGCAAAATGTACCTGGCACTCTGCACAGCATGCGTTGCTGTCAGTGGAAGTCCAGTGGATCCCCCTTCCCTGCCCATAACCCTGATCGCCGTAAAAAAGCATTAATTCAGTCCCTGGTAGTCTAGTGGTACTCCCCTCCCCGCCTGTAACTTCGATCACCGTAGAAAAGTATAAATTCAGTCCCTGGTAATCTGGTAGTCCCCACCCCACAGGACCCCCAGCCCAGCCAGTCCCTCCCCGGTTATCGGAGGGCAGCATACCCACCTGCATACCTCCGTGGCTGCCCGCGAGATGACAGCATGCAGTATCTGCGCAAGCACATTGGTCGGACTGTGGAAGAATGGGCTTGCAGTGCATCTGTAATAGTCATTCATAACTTTGTGAATGAATGACTTCATTCCTAAAATTGTGAATGGACTATTACAGTATGCACTGCAAGCCCATTGGTTCACAGTGTGGACAATGTGCTTGAAGCAGATACTGTGAGTTGATATTTGGTGGGCAGCCACGGAGGTATGTGGGTGGGGTTTGCTGCCTGCTGATGACTGGGGGTGCTGGGTGGGCTGGGGGTCTTGGTGGGTGGGGACTCATGAGACTTGTGACTGAATGTTTACTTTCTACGGTGATAGGGGTTACAGGCGAGAGGGGGAATCCACTCAGACTACCATGACATATGCATGGAGATTGCAAGGTGTTCGGGTGGGGGTTACCACCCATGGCTGGTGGCTGCTGTATTAAGCCCTGCACTACAATGGCCCACCTGTGGGTGGCTACCAGTTGAGCCTTTTTTTACGGGCTCAACTTTGTGCTCATGTATGTGGCACCTCTCTGGGATGTGCCCTGCACATCCTGGGCTGAATATCAGGATGTGCCACATATGCAGGGACACGCCCCTTGGAGATGTGCCGCATACACTATCTTTGAGCCGCAGTGCATCAGGAATTGCACAATACCCACTTTTGAATATAGCCCCGGGGTGCATTTCTGGGGTTGCACTGGTGCAACTTAGTTGCGCCAGATGCAACTCCTTTGAATATCTAGCCCAATATGTAAATGCTAAAAATGAAAGTATACAACATAAAATACTGAATAGAGCATATATCACACCACTGTCATTCTCACATTATTCCCCATGTACAAATAAAGTATGTTGGCACCAATGCGGACAAACAGGTGATCTCACACATAGTTTGGAAATGTAACACAATTCATAAATGGTGGGAAAGAATACATAAGGAATTAGAAAACATTATTCCGAAAAAGTTACCATTTGAAGCTAAGTTTTACATACTGAATGACTTGGAAAACCACGGTCTTACCATATCAGAAAAGAGATGTGCTCCTTAGCCTCTATGGCTACTAAAAGACAAATCTTAAAGAAATGGAATTGGCAAGACTGAGGCAATTTTGAATATAATAAATGGTTGTATGTATTTAGGGAAACGTGTTTAGAAAAAATATCAGAATATACTGTTTCAATACGTTCATATTTGGATTCTAATATAACAAATTGGTGTGAGAGAATGGGCATTTTACCTCCTGTTATGAGATTAGAATGATCTCTTATATTGAGGTCTGTGAACTTAAGAATAAGATCTGGTCAATGCAATAAAAATCATTTTACAGTTTTTAATTTTTATTTTTTTTCTTCTTCTTTTTTTCCCAGAGCATGTTATGGATATGAGCACTGGGTGATAAGAAAATTGTGTATTAAAGTGTTCAGTAATATAATAATGTACTAAACATTTTGCTTAATCATGCTGAAAACGAATAACATATTAACACATATATTTAAAAAAAAAAGAGATGGCCACTTTTCAACTGCGGTTGTCAGTGCAACATGACTCCATCATGGCCACCAGATCCAGGTCCGCCTTAGCAATGATCACCTCTAGGTCAGGAATTTTGCTTCCAGTGCTCCTTGCATTGTCACACATGGCTATCCATTCACTTCGTCCCTCTTTCGCCTTAACCTGTCATGCGTTCTCTCTTCCATCCCTTGCCCCTTCTGTTACACCGGTCCTGTCCTCCCCTTTTTCATTATCTCTCTGCCTACCCTCTTTAACCTCTTTCCAAACTTTACTTCCTCTTTCTGACCTGCCCGCCCTGCTGACCTCCTTGCCCTTGCTTCCCTCTACCCCTGGGGAATTTATTCCCCTTGGCTTCTCTTCCATGTCTCTATAGTCTCTGGGGGGGGCAATCTTTGCCCCCTTCAGTCTTTCTGCCTCCTCCTCCTTGGCTAGTTTAAATGTCCATCAAAGTAGCATCTAAACCTTCCACCCAGGACTGCAATACCCATCCAGGATGGATGGAGGTCATCTCTTTTATACAGGCCTCCATCCCCCAGGTGGGACCCCAGTCCTTGATGTATCCAAAACCCTCCTTCCTGCACCATGCCTTAACCACTCATTGAAGGACCTGGTACAAAGCTCCCTAGCCTCTCCATTCATACACAGATAGCACTCAGTGAAAGCCACCATGCAAGCTACCTGTTTCAGGCCCTTGCCCAGCTCCCTACACCTATCCTGCACTACCCCTGCTTCATCCCTTGCAGTGGGATGGATGTGAGAAAATACTTCTTCATGGAAAGGGTGGTGGATGCCTGGAACAGTCTACCAGAAGAGGTGGTGGGGTGAAAACAGTGGGGAGCTTCAAACTTGTGTGGAGTAGGCACATGGGTATAATAAATGGAGGCAATGGAGGAGGGAGGGACACCTGTGACTAAATAGAGTCTAGATTGTAGTATTAGGCAGGCAGGGAAAATGTGACAGACTAGATGGGCCTACTGGTCCTTTTCTGCTGACACATCCTTATGTTTCTATGCCAGGTCATTTGTCCCTAGATGCTCAGTGGCATCCAGCTCCTTCCATAACCCCTCTTTCCTGGTGATGTCTACAATCTTCCCTCCCATCCTCCCTGCTGAAGTGCCTGGTAGGCATTTTGTCACCCTGTCCTCCCTTCCTCTACCCCCAGCTCTATCCCCCTGACTATGGAGTCCCTAACCAGCAACTGCCTCCTCCTTGGCTGGGGGCCTTTCCCTCACCCTTTAGGGTTTCCTCCCTTGAGGACCACCACTTCATCTCTTATGTCTGCCTTGGGTGCCTTCTCCTGGTTTCCTAGCCCCACCAGAATGATGAAGGAATTCTGCAGTGGTAAGGTCTGAGGGGTGCTCTCCTTCCTTCCTTCCTCCCCAACCCTCCTGGAGCCCACCAAGATCCAGCCACTCTGCCTCTGTTTCTGGCATCCTTTAAGGGAGCGGCAGCAATCTTGGTGGTCCCTGGATGAGGCACATGGTATCTTGTACTTGTACCAGTTTGGCCCTGAGTACAGGGACCTCTGCTCTCAGCCTGAAGAGGTATTGCATATGGGGCAACACCTCAGCCTCCAGAATATGTCTCTGAAAATTGCAGCCTCACACCCATCACACTGCATCACTCCCATGCCTGATGACATTTTAGCCTGTTAATTACTTACTTCCCTGCCTTTCCTTTGTCCTTATACCCTTCTTATGTCTGTTGCATACAAGATAGATTTCTAATTGGCTTGGAGCAGGCAGCAGAGTGTTGTGCTTGACAGGTCCTACTCTGAGAGGAGAGGAGTACTCAGTAGCATCCCTCAGGACTGGTGCTGTGGCCACTGCTTTTCAGCATTTTCAACAAGGATTACCAAGCAGAATTTTCAGCAGACTGCTTAAGTTTGTTGATTACACTAAGCTGACCAGAGTAGTGGACTCTCTTGAGGATGGGGACAAAATTCTGGGAGGTTAGACTGAGCTAGGTGAATGGTCAGACTTTTGTAGTCTCAGATTCAGTGTAACCAAATGTAAGGTACTACACTTGGGGAGGAGAAACAGAGGCAGCACATACACACTGTGTGGGGCTCTTTTTATTGGAATTGAAAAGGAAAAGGACCTGGTGTTCATAATAAGCAAGGGGCCAATGGGTAAGAAGATGTTTTCAGCTGCTTTAAAGAGGACTGGAAGAATGCTAGGGTACATTAAAGGAGGGGGGACCAGTACAGCAGAGGAAGTAATCCTATCATGTTACAAGGCCCTAGTCAGTCCCCATAGCATGGAAGAGACTGCACTCAGAAATGACAGTGCTCAGTAGGGTCTACAGACTGTGTCACAATAACAAGGTTTCTGCACTTGTCTGGTGCATAGCTTCAAAATAACAACCTTTTCACTCCTCTTAGCGCAACACATTTGCTTCAAACAACCCCTGACACCAGAGGAAAAACTTAGAAAAATCCAAGATTTAGGCATAATTCAGTTTATATTTCATATATTTTCTGTAATTCTTTTCCACTATTGTTTTTATACCTAAGGACAGTTGCATGAAAGCAAGATCACGGTCCCGTACACTTTAGCTGCTCTGGCAGCCTGTCTATACCTGACATCATAATCCACTGTTTATGACATCATAGTTATCACCACAGCAACAGACTGTGGTGTCATAGACAGAATTGTAATGTCAGGTGAAGGGAAACAGCCACAGCAGATAGGGAGAAGATCCTGTTTTCATGCAAATATCCTTAGTAATAAAGTACCGTAAGGATAAGAATTGTGGGAAAAAAATGAAATATAAGGCAAACTGTGTCTAAAGATTACTCTTTTTTTAAAGTTGGCCCAATTGTATCAGGGGCTCTTTAAGTACAAGAAAACATACAGTAGTGCAAACATCATTAAGACCAATCAGTGGCAATGCAAGTCAAGCTAGGCAGTAGGGTGGTGTAGTCCCCCTCCTGGCGTGTTTCACAAACCTCCATTTGCTATCTCAAAGGATGACTGGTCAGTCCTCCCCCAGGCCTTATATCTGGATTTTCTTTTGTATGCAACAGTACTTATTTAATAACATGATTCAAACAACAGTGAATGGAACTAAAACAGGTAAACAAGGCTGGGTGGCTAATGCAGTGCTAGAGCTACCACTTACCATCTAGATGACCCAAGTTCATGATCTGAGTCCAAGACATCTGGTACTGACCAGTGAGGTGGGGTTCTGGCATCTATCTGGAGGTCACCTGCCTCGGGGAGGAAGGGCCCTCCTTCTGTGCATGACTGCCCCCTGGTGGCCCGGGGGGGGGCATGACATGCGGAAAGGAATAAGTGGTCCCTCTGGAGAGGTTTTATGTCAGTGTGCATCTGCTCACCTGGGGAGTGACGTGGAGGTGTCACACACCCAAAGTGGGGCTGGCAGGGGAGTTCTGGAAGTAGGGCAGGGCTCACCCCCTCTTCCAATGGCCCTGTTGGTGCTCTTCTGGGTCAGTTCTCAGGACCACGCTCTGGCAAGGGATAAGGGAGTGCCTGGGGGGAAATACCCCAGCAGCAGCAGGCAGATGACATCACCTCATCCCCATGGCACATTGGGGTCCTTACAAATCCTCCTGTGCTTCGCTGGCTCCTCCTCCTCCTGGACCTTGACCACTGAGTGAAGTATCCTCTTCTTGTGGGGAACCAGGGGGTCCCATCCACAGTGGACAAGCTGTGGATTACAGTCGGGGTGTCTGGAGAAGATGTTGAGCAGAGGCTGGTGGCAGGTTGGAATATCAGAGGACTCCTATGGTGGGCGGAAGGGCTTGGGCAGTTGGAAGGAGGACTTGGCAGCTAGTGAGGAGAAATGAGGGCAAAAACAGAAAGTCAAATTGACTTATTAAAAGTTTAATCTTCTGTCACACTGTAAAGAGCCCAACTCTCATAAAAATATAATGGTTTGTGATTTTTTGCAAGCGGGGGAGGGGTGCAAAGCAAAATGCTATGCACACACAAACTTAGAAGAATTTGCATTTATAGAGTGCTGTTTATACACATTATATCTCAAATCCCTTTACAAGAAATGAGAGAGTAGTGAAGTGACTGTGAACGTGTAGTGGTAGTCACTTCTCACATCAACACCCACACATGGCCTTGGACAGTTGCATGAACCAGCTTTATGGGAAGGTGAATGTTGAGCAGGACACTGGGAAAATCCTGTACTCCTGTGAAAAGTGCCTTGGGTTCCTTTACTTCCATCTGGACACCTATCAAGACAGCACCAGAGATGGGCAGAAAAGACTTTGGCTTAACATCTCTTTGGAAAGACAGCACACCCTGACAACAAGGCATCAGGCAATATGGAATGTATGGCGCAAACATTAGTATGGGTCCAAGGAGAGAAGTCTTGGATAATGCCTTGCCCAGAAGAGATGCTTTTTGTCAGTTTAAAATGCATGCACATAGACCCCCTGTTTGAATGCAGCTTTTGGTTTGGATTCTTTTTTGAAAGATTGGCGTGTCTCTTTTGTATCCTTTGCCCCATACATTCTTTTCTTTTTTTGTTAATATCATTTTTATTGAATTTTTCAATGGCCCACAATAATTGTAAGATAGTTCTACAATTAATGGTACTATTTGGTTACACAAAGAGTGTTCATTCCAGTATTGGTTCATGGTCAACCCGACACTCAGTCGGTTTCCTAGAAGGGGCCAGCCCTCTTTGGCACAGTTCGAGGGAGGTGCATTAGGCACAAAGAAGAAATCTACAGCTTTAATTGAGAGCTACCAGGGAGACCATTTAGCAGAGTAAGCATTGCAGTTACTGGAGGTGGAGAGGGAGGAACAAAATACTGGAGGGTGGGAGCGGCACCCCATCCGGCTGTGTATTGAGTTCCCTTCCAAGAAACTGAAGGAGAAGAGGGGAGTCACCAGTCTGGAGTGATTATCTGGCAAGCAGTTCAGGGGACCAAATTTGGGTCCTTGCTCATAGCATAAAGGAGTCAAGAATTCCATCTGGAGGAAAAGCTGTTGGAGCACCCATTAAGGGAGACAGTAATTATTTTCTCTAGTATAAATTTATCCCATGAGTTTACACCAGAAGGAAATATCTAGGGACTATATTGTTAAACAAAGTTATGTAATAATTTTTTTTTTGCAGAAGTAAGCAAAATATTTAGCAGGTATCATGAGTTTGGTTTTCAGAGATCCCTCAGGAGCTGATGAAGTAGAAATATCTCCATTGATAATGGGAAAGGTCTGCTGTAGAGCTCAGGGAGCCCCATTATCTTCATGGACAATGGGAAAGGTCTGCTGTAGAGCTCAGAGAGCTCCTTTTCCAGCTCCTAAAAGAAAGGGCAGAACATTGGGCAAGCCCACATAACAAAGGTATGTGTCGCCCAAGTTTCCCTGTAATTACACCAGCAGGAGGCAGAGTGAGCAGGTGAACAGTGCATAGTAATGATTGTTGTCTTGAAATGCCATATGAGTTTCTTCCAGCTGTATTCCCTCCACTGGTGTGAGCTGGACACCTTGAAGCAGGCCATGCAGGCCAATTGCTAGGTCTCAGCTGGTGTAAGAGTTCCAATTTCTTACTCCTACTTTTGTGCTATTTCCAAGGATTTCCCTCCCATGGAATCTTGAAGGGCTTTGTATAAATGAGAGAGCACATGGGAGGAAGGCCCTGTTTTGAGGAAGAACAGGAAGTAAGTTATAATGCCAGGGTGGGAGACAGGGGTATGGGCTTCTGGGGGGAGGGACTGAAAGTAATAGAGAATTTATGAGTATCTAAATAATTCCTGCTGCCACAGGCCAAAACTGGCCTGTAGCATGTTGAACCCTGAATCAGAAGTCATTTGCAGGAGGTATTGCAGGGAGTACTTCCCCCATATACGGTAGCCAGGATCCACCACTGCTGGGGGAATCCTCCAGCATAGGAATCGGGCACAACAATGCCAAAAAAGGAGTGAGGTGTAAAGCCTTCTTTACTGATTGCCACATTCAGCAGTTGTTAGTAAAGTCAGGGGCTGTTATCTTCTCATCAAAGGTCCTGTGCCATGGTAGAATGACAGACATTTTAGATTTTAGATGTAGTTTGGATCTGGAGGATTCCTCCCAGCAGCAGTGGATCTGGGAGAAATTCCCTTTTCAGTTTAAGCCAGACAGTTGGGGAAGTGCCCAGATGTCAGTATGTATGTATTTATTAATTAATTTATTTATTTTAAATTTGGTAACTGGGAAACATAGAAACATAGAAACATAGAAGTTGACGGCAGATAAGGACCGCAAGGCCCATCCAGTCTGCCCATTTCTTTTTCTACCTTATAAATGTGCCATCGGCCTTTGCTCTGTCAGTGACCTATCTATTCATAGTCATTTGTATTGCTCCCTTATGCCTATCCCATGCCTGTTTGAAGCTCTGCACTGTATTCATAGCCACCACTTCTTGTGGTAAGCCATTCCATGCATCTACCACCCTTTCTGTGAAAAAGAATTTCCTCACATTCCCCTTATAAGCCTCCCTCTAATCTCATGCTGTGTCCTCTTGTCCTGCTATTTTTCTTATATTTAAACATGTTAGACTCTTTCACCTTGTTTATGCCCTTAAGGTGTTTAAATGTCTCGATCATATCACCTCTCCCTCCTTTGCTCAAGGGTATACATATTGAGCTCCGTTAATCTGTCCTCATATGTCTTCTGATGCAGTCCTGCACCATTTTGGTTGCCCTTCTCTGGACTGCCTCAATTTGATTAATGTCCTTGTGAAGGTGTGGCCTCCAATACTGCAGTACTCCAGATGGGGCCTAACCAATGTCTTGTACAGAGGATTATTACCTCCCTCTTACGACTTGTGATACCCCTACTAATACACCCTAACACCCCTAGCCTTACCTACTCGCTTAGAGGTCTGCTTGGATGATTTTAGGTCATCAGTGATGATGATGCCCAAGTCTCTTTCTTCCTTTGTGACTGCTAGCAACTCCTCCCAGCCTATAAGTGGCTTCAGGTTTCTCTTCCCTATGTGCATGATTTTGCACTTCTTTGCATTAAATCCCAGTTGCCACTCTTCTGACCATTCTGCTAGTTTATCCAGATCTCTTCTCATTCTGCCCACCCCATCTGGATCATCTACTCTGTTGCAGATCTTGGTGTCATCTGCAAACAGACAAGCCTTACCCTCTAGTCCATCTGCAAGGTCACTAATGAAGATGTTGAATAGGACTGGCCCCAGGACTGATCCCAAGGTACCCACTTGTGACTTGCATTTCTTCTGACTGTATACCATTTACTACCACTCTCTGTTTTCTGCCAGTCAACCAGTTTGCCACCCAGTTGACCAACTTCCCACCCACCCGAGCCTACCTAGCTTATTTATCAATCTTCTTATGTGGAACAGTGTCAAAAGCTTTGCTGAAGTCAAGGTAGGCGACATCAACTGCTCCCCTTGGTCCACCACTCTGGTTACCCAGTCAAAGAAATCTATGAGATTAGTTTGACAGGACCTTCCTTGTAAACCCATGCTGCCTTGGATCCTGTGCCCCTATGGATTCCAGGTGTTGCACTATCCTTTCCTTAAGGAGTGCCTCCATAATCTTGCCCACTACTGAGGTAAGACTGACCGGTCTGTAGTTCCCCGCCTCCTCCTGCTACCACTCTTGTGGAGTAGGATCACATGAGCCCTTCTCCAGTCTTCTGGGACCTCTCCTGTGCTCAGAGACTCACTAAACAATTCTGCTAATGGCTCTGCTAGTTCCTCCTTTAGCTCCTTAAGTACCCTGGGATGTATGCCATCAGGTCCCATTGCCTTATCCACCCTGAGCTTAGCAAGCTCTTGTAGGACCCTTTCTTTTGTGAAAGGAGTAGTGCTCACCTCCCCCCTGTGTCCATGATGCTGAGCTGTGGGCCCTGCCCTACCTTCTCTTCAGTAAATACTGAGCAAAAGTATCTATTTAGGATAGATGCCTTTACAGGGTCCTCCTCCTCACATGCTCCCTTTTCTCCATTAAGCTTAGCAATACCCCCTCTGGACTTTCTCCTTTCACTAATGTATCTATAGAAAGTCTTGTCACCTTCTTTTACTGTTCGTGCTAGTGTTTCCTCAGTTTGGGACTTTGCCTGCCTTACTGCCTTACCTGCTTCCCTTAGGGCAGTTTGGTATGCCTTCCCTAAAGGAAAGGCACATTGAGTCAACGCCCGTTTCCAGGTGCGACCCAGGGGAGGGGGAGGTTGAGCAAACATCAGACAATAGCAAAACAAACATTTGAGCAGACAGATGAACAATGTGATACAATGATAGAATAAATAATGAACAATTTGCATGTATAGGTAAATAAAGTGCAGTGAACCTTAGCAGTACATATAGAATCACGAACAATAACATGTATGGATAAGGATTCAGCCTTCAAGGTAACTGGAGGAAGGGTAGCAGGGGCAAGTGGGGAGGTGGAAATGTTTCAGCTGGCATTTGAAGGAGCTAGGGGATAGGGAGTAATGAAGGGAGGGGGGGAGTTTGTTCCAGAGTAATGGAAGCCTATAAGAGAATGTAGATTGCCCTGCAGAGGAACATGGGCGAGGAGTGGCAGAAAAGTGATGGTTCCTAGAATGGAGGGAGCAGCAGGTGGGGAGGGGGGTTGGGATAGAAGTGAGGTGAGGTAGGAGGGAAGGGTGATGAACCAATATTTGGAGATGAAGGTAGCACAGTGGGCCTGGCTGAGAAAGGGCAGAGGGGAGGATGGATAGGGAGGAATATCATGAGCAATGGTGCATGCATGCTGGAGTTAGATGCAAAATGGCACAAGGAGTTGAAGAGGATATACAGTCTGGCGAAGGAAGAGGAAGGGGTAGAACCTTAGACCATGTCTGCGTAGTCAAAGACAGGAGGCACTATTTTGGTAACCAACTCACTGCAGACATACGGAGATAGACAATCTTTGTAACAGTAGAGGGCATCAAGTCTGGGACAGAGCTTGGCATGAATGGTATCAGTGTGGGCAGAAAAGTCAAGCTTACTGTCTAGCCACACCCAGGTACTTGAAGGACTGAACCGCTTCAAGTGAGGTGCCATCCAGGGTGGTAAAGACAGGGGGGCAGTGAGTCTGACTAGTTTCTGACTGGTACCAAAGGTCATGGAGACTGTCTTTTTAGTGTTAACTCTAAGTTGATTAGATTGGAACCAGCGTAGGAAATTGCTGAAATCCCACTGCAGCGGGTCTAGTAGTTGGTATAGTATGAAGCAGATTTGAGCGGCCCAGAAATAGAATCATAAATTAGGAAGGTCCAAGCATTCAGCTTGGTTCAGAAGGAGCAAGGTTTTCAGTTTAATCCAAGGTCTCTGTCAGCCCCAGAAAAATCTAGAGATTTCTCTATTCCATAGGTGCCAGGTTGGCAAGGGGAGATGTAAGGGAACATTTTGGAATGAATAGGCACCCTGGGGAGAGTCACCATCTGTACTACCTTCACTCATCGGGAGAGTTAGTGGCAGGGTTCCTCTGTGAGTTAAATCCTAGGTCTTCTGTTGTGTGAAGGGCAGGTAATTATCCTTGCAAGTGCTGGTAATGGAGTGGGCAACATGGATCCCTAGATATTTTAATTCTTAAAGCTCCCAACTGAATGGAAAATGGTGTTGGGTTGCAGGAGATGGGGAACAGTGAAAACTAAGTAATTCAGTCATTTCAATATTCACTTGATATTTTATTTTTATTTATTTTATTTTATGTAAGAGCTTCACCAGGAAGACATGCTGAGCAAATCATTCATTTCCAGATACATCCTGAGGGAAGTGAAATGGGCAAGGCACAGCAGTGAATACAAGGTAATAAGAGGCAAAAATACAATACAATAGCATAGGATACAGTGAGGATAACAATGCAGACATACAAGCAGAGGATACAGCAATTGCAGTGATACAGAATCCAATTATGTTGTCCATAGCAGTTGTTTAGGATTAGTGCTTGAATAGCATGGTAACAATAGATAAAAAAACACAATAGGAAGGGTACAGTGAAGATAACAATACGTACAATACAAGCAGTATACAGTGATTAAGTGATTACAGTAATCCATTTTGTTGTCAACTAGCAGTTGTAGGATAAGTGCTTGAGATTACAGGTCATAGCTAGGCTCCCCAATCAAGACAAGGAGGGGAAGCCTGTGTGGGGTTAGCGGGGGAAAGAAAAGCATACAGTGAGTAGGAATTTCAAGGGGAATTATAGTAAGAGAGGCATAGGCTGAATTAGGTACAGTTTCAGGTGGGGGTAGTGAAACAGTGCTGGAGTGAGGAGAGGGTGCGGAGCAAGGGGGCATTTCAAATGGAAGCGGGGAGCGAGTTCCAGAGCTCGGGGAAGCAGTGGGAAAAGGATGTCTGGCCAGTTGATGAGGACCTGTAGGGGATGTCGGCAGTGCTGGACCTATCGAGTGTTGGGGCAGCTTGTGTGATTGGGCTGGAGGAAGCAGTGGCAGCCTATAATGGGGCTATTATTCCGGCCTTTGACTCAATCGCACACATTCGTGTCCGCCCCTTGTCCATTCGCTGGAGACCTCCTTGGTATGATAAGGATCTCTGGAGTTTAAAAACTAAGGGGCAGAGATTAGAGAGGTGCTGGAGGACATCTGGCTGGATGGAGGACAAATTGGCACTGCGGTCGCATTATGCTGACTATCAGGGGGCAATCCCCCCAAAGAAGGCAAAGTTTCTGTCTAGGGAGATTGCTGTGGCAAAGAGCAGACCAGCTCAGCTCTTATGCACGATAGACATGCTTTTACATCCTGTCTGTCTCTGTGCTGGAAGAGCAGGTTCTAGCACTAGGTGCGAGGAGTTGGCTCTGTTCTTCACCAACATGATGTCCTCTATCAGGGCTGAGGTCTCCTCGAGTATCTCTTGAAAAGGGATGAGGTGTCCGGCCAGAGTTGTGCTGAAGCACTCCTCCTGTCTAGGATGACTTTGAGCCGGTTGGGGTGGAAAAGGTGATAGGGATAATCTCAAAGCTGTGGCCTACACATTGGGACCTGGACCCAGGTCCGACCCGCCTTTTGGTTGGATGTTCAGACCTGATTGGACTTGTGGTTCCTGAGGTTGTCTGGAGTTCCTTGAGGAGTGGGGTCTTCCCATTGTCCTTGAAAGAGGCCCTGGTTAGACCCCTTTTAAAGAAGCCCTCTTTGGACCAGGACTGCCTCAGCAACTACAGGCCTGTCTCAAACCTTCCATTTTTAGGGAAGGTTACAGAGAAGGTGGTGGCCATTCAGCTTGAGAGACATCTAGCATCTTCTTCTACCTATGAGCCTTTCCAGTCTGGGTTCTGGGCTGGGCATAGTATGGAGACTGCCCTGGTAAGGGTGCTTAATGATCTCCTGATGGCAAGGGAAAGGAGAGCCCTTACCATCTTGGTTCTCCTGGACCTCTCTGCGGCGTTTGACACCGTGGACCTTGAGATGCTGCTTGACCACCTGCAGTTCTGGTGTGGCCTGTCTGGTAATGTCATCAACTGGTTCAGGTCATACCTGACAGGCAGAGTGCAGAGGGTAAAGATGGATTGGTCTTATCTAGTCCGAAGCCTCTGAGTTGTGGGGTTCCACAGGGGTCAGTCTTGTCACCCTTGCTGTTCATGGTGTACATGCTACCATTGGGGGACATTATCAGGCAATACGGGATGGGTTTTCACTGCTATGCAGATGATACTAAGCTGTACCTGTCCTGTGCCCCCGATGCTCGGTGTCAGACTCTGTATTTAACAGCTGCCTCGAGGAAATCCAGTCATGGATGACTCACAACTGGCTTAGGCTCAATCCAGACAAGACTAAGGTACTGGTGGTGGAGCCGGGTCATCGTGTGGGGGGGGGATGGGGAGTTGCCCCCTAGCCTAGTGCTGGAGGGTGTTCCCCTTGCCCCTTCTAGACAGGTGAAGAATTTGGGTGTGATCCTAGATGATGGCCTGACACTTGATGCTCAGGTGTCGGCCGTGGTCAGAAGTGGATTTTATTACCTAAGGAACATTGCCTGAATCTGAGCCCTGATCCCTCCTGAGGACCTGCCCACATTGGTGCATGCTTTTGTCACTTCCAGTATAGATTACTGTAATGCTCTATACCTTGGTTTATCTGGAGGCAACCTCTGCAGGCTGCAGCTGGTGCAGAACACAGCAGCAAGACTTCTGACTGGGGCAAGGAGATGTGAGCATATTACCCCAATCCTCCATGGACTGCATCGGCTGCCAGTTAAGTGGAGGATCGTCTTCAAGATAGGGCTCCTTACCTATAAGACCCTGCATGAAGGTGGCCCTGTCTATCTGCAAGATCTCTTGTCCTTTACCATCCGGCCTGGGCACTCCGTTCTGCCGAGGGAGGCTGGCTTGGCATTCCCAGGGTTAAGTTGTATCATTTGGGGGACAGAGCATTTGCCGTGGCTGTACCTACCCTATGGAACTCCTTAGCTGATTATTTGGGGGGGCCTCCCTCAGTAGAAGCCTTTAAAAGGGGATTAAAAACATACAGTACCTGTTCTAACTAGCTTTTATTGACTGATTCTGTTATGAACTATATAGATGGTTGTCTGTATTTATAATGATTTTATTATATGTGTGTTTTTTGCTTGATTTTAAATAACTGGATTTTGTATTGTTGTTTTTATTTTACAGCGCCCACAGTCCCAGGGATTGGGCACTTCATAAATAAAAATATCCATCTATGACAAGGGTGCGAGCATTGCTACTCCCGAGGGATATCCTGAGACCTCCTGAAGGACTGCAGCAGGGAAAAACACCCTAGACAGGGTTTCTTCTTAGCTGGACAAATATAGTAGCACATCATTCGTAGAAAACGTGATGCGGTGCTTTTCCCCTGCAACCTGCACATCCTGAGTTGGGTAGCCTCTCAAATGGCTTGTATGAGAGGTTGTATATAGCAGTAAAAAAGAGGGGAGACAGTGGACAACCCTGCATGGTGCCCCTATGCAGGCTGAAGTCCTCAGAATTATGGCCATTCACCTTCTCATAGGCATATAAGGAGTTATATATTCTCTGAAGAAGGTGGACAAAGGAGACTGGGAGCCCTAGCCACCCAAGCACCAGGCACAGGAATGGCCAGGACACCTGGCTGAATGCCTTTTCAGTATCTAGACTGAGCAGTAGTGAGGGGGGAAGGGGTACTGTGAATCTGGTGTAGGAGATTCAAGGACCTATGGGTGTTGTCAGTGGTGGTTCTGGAACTTACAAATCCAGTCTGCTGTCTACCAAATAAGGGTGGGGAGGACCTTATCTAGCCTCCTGGTGGGTATATCCATGAAGAATTTGTAATCAGTATTTAGTAACAAACTTGGGCAATAGGAAGAGCAGTGAAAGTGGTTCTTATCCAGTTTTCCTATGACAGAGGTGGTCACCTGAGACCATGATTGGGGGGGGGGACATTCCAAAAGAGTCTCATCAAATGCCGCCAAGAAGGGCTGTGTGATGAGTTCCTGAGTAAATTTGTAAAACTTCACCCCATACCCATCTGGGTCCAGGACTTTATTGGCTTTGCCCTCTGGATCACTGCTTCCAGCTCCTCTGTAGTGATCAGAGATATAAGTGTGGAACCTTGCTCCAGGGGAAGAGTCAGGGAGGAAATGGAGTCCAGAAAGGCTGATATTCTGTCTTGGAGGGCCTTTCCTTCTGGGGTATATGAGGCCTGATAGTACATGTGGAAGAAGCCCATGACTTCCCTGAATCTGGCATGCTTAGCACCAGTGAGTGGGTGAAATGGGGGTATAATAGTATACTATCTCCTCTGTTTCTGTAACTGGTATGCTAGTAAACATGAGAAGCAAGCCCCCACCTCATATTACTTCTTCCGAAGAAACATCAGTCAAATTTCAGTTTTCTTGAAGCAGAGAGCATCCAGGTCTGCCTTGACCCTTTGCAACTGCTGGGAGACAGAAGTGTTCCCCTGTTGGTGGGCAAGCTGTAGGAAATGCAGGGTGTCTTCCAAGTGGGCTTGTCGATTCTGACCTTCTTCTTGTCAGCAGCAGTGTATTGAATAATCAGACCCTGAAGGACCGCCCTCAAGGTGTCCAATCAGAAAGTGTGAGTGGTGTCAGTTACAGGATTGTTACGGTATCCCGTGATGTGGGTGACTCAAACTGAGTGACTCAATAAGAGCGACTCAGTGTGAGCACCTGCAAAAAGGGCGACAGGGGAAAAACAGCATGTGTCAGGACAGCAACCCTCCCCAGGCATTCTGCGGTCTCAGAGTTGGTTATAAAAGGTTAAGGGGGTGCAGGGGGCAAATCTCCTTGCATATCATACACTGTCAGAAGTGGGGTTGCGGTTCTGACAGTCGCAAACATTGGTGAGCGCTTTCTTTGTGTTAGCATTTTTTTTTCGTCGATATGCTCCTCGCCATTATTTTTGTGCCAATATCACATAGAACTGATTGTTATTAAGGATCTCCCCTATCCGTTCCTGAAGAAAAGTTTGAAATTTAGGAGATTTGAAGTAATACGGGTTTAGGCGCCATCTGGTGTCTCTGCGCTCAAGGCCCCAATCCCACTGACAGACAACCACGGAATGATCAGCAAAAAAAAAAAGTATCTCCCATAGAGCAAGGGGATACTAGGGAAAGAGATTATATTTGGGAATACATGTGATCTTTCGGGGAATATGTCCAGTACATGGGGGAGTAAAATGAAAATAAGTATATTCTGGGACATAGGGATCTCCAAACATCAACCCACACAACCTCCTGGGCAAATCTGCAAAATACTTTATGTGTGCCTGGTTGTCTGGGAGAGCTGGGGTTGAAGGAGTCGCAGCTAGGTTGTGGGGTCATACTAAAGTTCCCTAAGAAGTCTTGAATTAGATGCAGCTCACCACAGTAAAAGTACTCAAATTCTTCTTTTATTCAAAAAGCCATATAGTCATGCAGTATCAATAATCAACATTTTGCTATGATACCTCTTAGCTTCCTCAGGATTATATGTAATGATCTATTCATAAATATAACTAATAACTAATTTAACTTTCTATCTATAATACTTATTTATGAAATCAAATTAAAAACTTATATCATGGCTCATTCCACTCCTAAGTCGAATTAAAACTGTCTCAAGTTACATCTATAGTATTAGATATTTATATATAATTAATTTACAGATTGTCAGCAACAAATACTTAAATCACCTGTTTTGTGACTCTATGACCCACACTTAACTTCTTTTCACAATTAAATTTCAGTACCTCTCTGGGAGGGCCTCCAGTCAGAATCGGCTAGTGAATAAGGGGGTTTGTGGATAGACAGCACGTCTCCGACCGGGTACCAGATGAATGTACCACCATGAGACTTACTTTGCTTTGTTATCTGTTGTCCCTCAACTGCTGCCACCATGTATTGCCAAATGTAACAACTATAACCTTTCACTATGTATTACTTGCTCTTGTTGTGTTCTTGTTATTCTGATGTTTCTACTCTGTGCCGCCTTACGTGGCCCGGGTCGTGCCTGAAAACGGTCCCTGGGATCAGTGCACCTACCCGGTTAACAAAGTCATAAATAAATAAATAAAAAATATAGTGCTGCTAAAACCGTGCATGAATTACCATGCTGCAGAAAGCACTGAAGGCAGTACAGTGATGGGTTTTACAGCGATCGGGAATAACCGCTACCCCTGTCACTGTACAATCTAGTGGGGGAGTGTCAAGAAAGCTGCCGGTGCAGTGCCTGGTTGAGCTGCTCCCATGGTGGAGTGGCTAGAACACTACCACCCGGTGGTATAGAGGACCTGGGGCTGTGGTTCAATTCCACCCAAGTCCCATAATGTTGCGCCTTTTTTTAAACAAGAAAGAATTTTGCCGCCTGCTATGTTTCTCCCCATCCCTGAAGTCCACACCCCCTCAGAGTTAGTTATATTAATTCTGGGGGGTGTGGGGGTTGAAGCCCCCACATCAGGGGGTGCAGGGTTCATAGCCCCACTGCAAAAAAGAACAAGTCTCATTGCAATCAATGGGGTATGCGCAGTCCTTGTATTGTCTATGTTTTCACTGACATTATTTTGTCTTGCACGATTTTGTGCGTGGCATTGTTTGCCTGCATGATTTAGTCTGCAACATAATGACCCCTCCAACCGAGAATGTCACTGAATCTGCAAGGGGACAGCCCCCATAGACCCCTTCCCTCGTCAGAGCTGGTCCACTGTGATGACCCTGGGGGGGCATTAGCTCAAGCACTCAGCATCCAGTAAACAATCAAAACATTCTGCCTAGAATAAATCATCTGATCACTGTGCCACATAAGCAGAGTAAATGGGGCAGAGGGAGCAGCACTGCCCCATGTAAGCACTTATAACTGCATGCCACCTGGGGCAAAAACATATGATCAATTAATACTGAGCACAGGCTCCCAGTTTGTAATAATATGTGGTGTTTACATGTCTACCTTGGCAGTCAATGCAAATACTATAGTCTATGAGACAGGCCAGTTGTTCATGTCATCCATAGCAGAACACTGAAGCATTTGCCTCAAGCCGTGTCCAGGCCTGCCATGGGGTCTGGGCTACCTGAGCCTACACAGGGAGCCAGTCAGAAATAGTAGCTGGTGAAAATCCATGAAAGTCCTCCTATGTGTGGAGGTGTACAGTTGTCCAAATGGGCAGAGAGTCACCACAGGCCAGGTTGCGAGTCCCCCGGTCTCCCCAGAGAGCAAGCTCTCCCCATGCCCCTCAGGATAGTTAATCCCCCCCCACCAATCCACCCCTCTGGCCAGCACCAGAGTCAATAGGAGGTCTTACATTAGTAACCCACACTGGACTGGCTCCTCAAGGGCCCCCAGTGGTGGCAACCAAATCATCAGGCACAGAATGCAATCACTGACAGGCCATCTAACTCACAATTGCCTAAGTTTTTGGTCAGGCTGAGACAGTATTACTGCTGAGTGTGATGCACGTGCAGCCACAGTATGACTGCCCCGCATGTGGGCCTGGGGAAAGCAGAGTGGCAACTCGGGTGAGCAGGCCATGGAGAGATGTACCCCATTCTGTGCCCGACCCATGGAATACTCCATAGGGGAGGTAAAGCACACAGCAGTTTGCAGGTCTTCAGCTCTCTGGGAATAGCAGACATGCAAACTGCCTTCCAGGACCATCAAGAGGAACCCCTCTGTTGGGTAATGTTAACAGAGTTACAACACTATGGCTGCTAGAAGCAAACTTTATTTTTAAAGGGAAACTCTCAGCAGTGTACAAATAAAAACATGGGGCTTATTGGTCCCAATTAGCAAAACACATTACCAGTACATTTTTTAAATACCTTTCACTGTTGAAATTGTGAACTTTATCTGGTTGATCCTGTGACCCTCCGCCCGCCATTATTGTCCCAAAGTCCTTCGCGGCCAGCCCTCTGATTACGCAACTGGCAGGCTAAGCTGTGGGGGGCTCCTATCTACCACTCTAGTTGCCTAAAAATAGTAACAGATATGAAGCGCAGGTTCATGCTTCTAACATTGATAATGATTGACTGAGGGAAACCCTTATGCTTTCCTTCACTAACCACACAAGGCTGAGAGTCCTGGTCTTCAGGAGGGCAGATTTTATAAAAATGGGTGAATGCCCTAGAAATGACCTGGCAGGGGGTGATGAGCTGGGTGGAGTGGAGGAACAGTGGGCAAAGTTAAAGGGGGGGGCATAGTGAAAGCAACAAACCTGCATCAACAAAGTGAGTAAAAGTAAGAGGAACAAGAGAACACTATGGTTCTCGAAAGAGGTGGCTTAAAAGGTAAAGGCCAAAAGGGTAGCATTCAGAAGATATAAGGAGATGCAGAGTGAGGAGGATAGAGAGCTGTATCAGGAGAAACAGAGAGAAGCAGGGAAAGTCATACAGAGCACAAAAGCACAAGCTGAAGAGAGAATAGCCCAAGCGGTAATGAAAGGGGACAAGACATTTTTTAGGTATGTAAGTGAAAACAGGAAGAACAGGGGAGGGATTGTAAGGTTAAAAAGAGATGTGGGGGAATGTACAGAGGTGGACCGTACATCCTTAACAAATATTTTTGTTCAGATTTCATAGAGGAAGGAGAGGGGCCACGAAAAAGTAGCAGCAGCTCTAGAGGGAGGGGGGGTGGACACTAATACTTCTTCAGATGAGAGTCCTAAAGGGACTCACTAATCTGAAGATGGACACAGCAATAGGACCAGACGGGGTACATCCTACAGTACTGAGAGAACTCAAGGAGGTACCTGCTGCACTTCTGATGGTCCTCTTTAACATCTCACTGGAAACCGGAGTGTTTCCAGAGGACTGGAGCAGGGTAGATGTAGTCCTTCTTCACAAAAGTGGTAACAGCGAGAAGGCTGGCAATTATAGGCCAATCAGTCTGACACTGGTGGTGGGAAAGTTAACAGAATCACTGCTGAAGGAGGGGATAGTGGAATATCTAGAATCCAGTGGGTTACAAGACCCAAGACAGCATGGACTCATAGATGAGATGGGATGTCATGTCAAATGAATCTGATAGATTTCTTTGACTGAGTGACCAAGGAATTAGATCAAGGTGGCATGGTGGATGTGATCTACTGGATTTCAGAAAGGTTTTTGACACTGCTCCACATAGGAGACTAGTAAGCAAGCTTGGTAGCTTTGGAGATAATCCAAAGGTGGCAAACTGGGTAATAAATTGGTTAGAGGGATAGATGGCAGAGGGGGGTGGTGAATGGAGTTCACTCAGAGGAGGGGAGGGTGCCCAGCAAGGTACTCCAGTGATCAGTGCTGAAACCAGTCCTTTTTAATGTCTTTATAGTGACATTGCAGAGGGGCTGGAGGGGAAGTCTGCCTCTTTGCAGATGACACCAAAATATGCAATAGGGTGGACACTCCAGGGCATGGAAAGGGTGAGCAGAGACCTGAAAAAACTTGAGGAGTGGTCAAGAGTGGTGGATTCCTGGGACAGCCTACCAGCAGAGCTGGCAGGAGCAAAACAGTGGTGGGGTTCAAAAAAGCATAGGATAGGCATACGGGAATCTTTGTGGAAAGGAATGGAGGGAGGTAGAAAGAGCTGGAGATCAGGTAAGGTCTACAGTGATACTGTAGGTTGGGAAAAATGGGCAGACTGAATGGGCCAAGACATCCTTACCTGCCGACAAATTCTGTTTTATATATGTTTCTGTTTGCAGTGGTGTCCCTACAGATTATGCAGTTTCAGTTTTCATTAATACAATAAAGATAAAATACAAACAGTACACTATATAACTATCATACACAGTAATAGCATTATAAACCACACAGTAACTTTTGCTGCACTGTTAATCTGTACTTTATACCATAATTATTTATATTATTCCAGTATACTCTGGGCAGCAAGGACCAAATAAGGGTATGGTATTTTGAAACCAGTTTAACAGTCCTTTAGTTGGAGGCTTTCTGCCCTGAATCACCCTTAAACTAGGTGGTAGCTGGTAGCAAGTTGTAGATGTAGGGGACATAATTAACTGTAGAAATGAGCTGACCTTTGGGTTTTAATGCTAGGAACTGTTAACTTGTTCTGTCTGGCTGTTGTTAGTGACACTGTTTTGGACTTACCTAATAAACACGCCTTTAAATAATTTGCAACATGTCCGCTCTTCACCGCAAAAACAATATTATGCCATTTTCTGCAGTTGCCTAATGACAACCAGATCAATCTTTTATGTAACTCATAGTGATGAGTTGTTTTTGGGCTGTCTAAAGTCAGTCTTTGAAGTCTATTGCACAGAACATCAAGTCTGTTCAATTTTTCAGCAGAAATGTATTCATATATAACATTTTTGTAATCAAAAAGGGGAATAATTGCCGGCCTGGTGGTGCTGAGGGTTGAGGCGCTGGATGCCACACCTCATGCCATGCCGGTGACCCTGGTTTCGGAAATGAGCTCTGGTCGTTGGGGGTCGGCAGGGGAGGAGAGGATGGAGTGTCCAGTGGACTGCTCCCCTCTCCTGGGGAGGGTGGGTGAATGACTCCCTGGCTTGAGTGACCCCCAGCGGAGGCTGGGAATGGATCAGTCAGGGGTCACACAAGTGCAGGGAGGAGCCTCCACGGTAAGGGTGTGGGAGCGCACCCAGTCACACTGGATGTTATTGCACATCCGGTATCTGAGTGGGGGAGGGATGCACAAGAACACAGGAAACTCCCATTGGCTGGGAGGAAGATGTCACCTGCCCCCATCTCCAATGTTGGATTCTGCCTGCTGCGACCTTGTCTCCCCATTCGCCTCCACCTGAAGAGCACTGGATGAAAGAGCTGCAGAGCAGAAGGCTGCCCCACCCCAGGGGGTGGATTCTGGGGGGTTGCTCTTGGGTGAGTTACAGGCGATGGTGGATTGGGGTATAGTTGAGAGGGTCTCAGACAGGAGGGGATCTGGCAGGTCGACTGATGGGGCCCAGCCAGTGGTGACGGGAGGGAAAAAGAATCAACAAAAAAAAAGGAAATAATTTGTATCTGGACAATCTTTTGCCATGACTTAGTGGTTAAACAATGTCTGCATCTGTTTAATAGTCCAACACATGTACCAATTTTTTTTAACAATGCACTCCACATGATTGTTGGCTGTACCGCTCGGTTCAAGCCAGAATCCTAAATATTTATAGTGACCCACTAGTTCAAAGTTCTGGCCATCCAAAGTGGAAATGATGAATGAATTGTTTTGTGCCTTCCTTAATTTTGCACAAGACCCAAACAGCATCAGTTTGGTTTTGTTTGAGTTCAATTTTAATTTGGAATTATTAAAAAAAGTTTGAAGGGCATCAAATCCACTTTGAAGGGCTATCTGGGCATCTGAGAGGGACCCCTGAGAGGCATGGATGCCTATGTCACCAGCCTATAAATGGTATTTGAAGTTGTTAATATTCTCTCTTAGCCCTCCCCCAAATACATTGTAAACAGGAGAGGGCCAGGCACTAACCTCTGCAGTGGTACCTCTCAAGATGCCCTGAATCCATGAGATATGTCCATTTACTGCAATACACGGTGTCCTTTTATGAATGAACAAAGAGAACCAAGTATTAGCTCTACAGTCCAAGCCAATATTTTCTACTTTCTTAATCAACATACCATGATCCACAGTGTCAAAGGCATTGGAGACTTCAACAAAGATGGCCCCGGTATAATATCCAGAGTCCGAAGCTTTGTTGACATCATCAGTGACCTTCGACATGGAGATGATACTATGGTTTTTGCTGAATCCAGACCGATAGGGTTCATGAAGTTTGTTCCTCTGTATACTGTAGGCCTGAAGTTGTTTTCAGACTAGTCTCTCTAACATTTTGGAAATTATTGGGAGGAGGGAAATTGGTCTGTAGTTGGTCATTTGTTTGGATCACCACTTTTAACTATGGGAACCACTTTGGCCAATTTCCGCTCCTCCGGTGGATACCCATATTCTAAGGACCAACTGAACATGTACGTTAGTGGCTCAACAATTTAACAGGCTGATATTTTTAGCAAACAGGGGTTAAGGTTGTTGGTTCCCCCACTCTTATTTTCTTTAAGATTTAATGACAGTTCTAGTACCCCATGCGCTTCAATTTTACAGAATTTAAAGGACCCCTTGTTACTGTTCAGTGTCTCGCTTTTTGCTTCATTATCTTCATTTTTGGTATTGGAAATGTTTCCAGAATCCACAAAAAATAAATTTAGTTCATCAGTCATTTCCTCTCCACCCAGTAACTTCCCCTCCTTATTTTTGAGATTGATAATGTATCTTAGCATCCTGTCTCCCACTTAGATGTTTTATTGTGTCCCAAAATTTTTATGATCACTGGCCCCCTCAGAAGTTTTGTTTTAAAAATAATTTACTTTTGGCCCAGTGGTGCAGAGGGTTGAGGCACTGGACGCCTTACCTCATGCTATGCTGGTGACCCAGGTTCGGGAATGACCTTGGGTTGTTGGGGGTGCTGGTGTGGGGGGGGTGGAGCAGGATTGAGCATGCTGGCAGCCAGCTCTCCTCTCCTGAGGGTGGCGGGGGTGGGTTGGTGCCCCCACCATAGTTCCGCTCCCACTGAGTGGAAGTCCAGTGAGTAGCATAGGCGGAGAGGGGGCAGCAAAGTAGCATGAGGTGGAAGGGGCTGAACTGGCACCACGGGGTGCGAAGCATGCCTCCACAATGCCTCCACAAACTCACATGGCCATGTGCCGGGGCCTCGGGAGTGTCAGGGGAGAAAATCTTAAAAAAATAAATACATACGTGTCCCAGTTGCCAGTTGGCGGGAGGAGGCAATGGGTACCAGACAGCTCTATATATATAAAAAACAAATAATTTACTTTTGCTTGTCTGACTTCCTTAACATGCTTGTTACATACTTCTCTGCAAACCTTCTAATCCCTTCTTTATTTTGAGTGCTGAACTTTTTTCCACTGTTATCTGCCTTCATTTGGTTAAGAAGGGAGAAAACCATGCTGCATTCTTTTTTTTTTTTATTTTCCTTGTTTTTATTGGCAATTTATTTATTTATTTGAAGTATCGGATTTACAACCTTTGAGCCATCGGCTCATTTACAAAGGTACCTCGTCACATGGAGGACAGAAAAACAAACAGAGAGGGTACAGTTACAATGGAATAGCTGTCATGTATAGGTTACAGACATTATTTACAAACATTAATTACAGTTTTGGATACAGATATTTACATAAGCACTGCAAAAAACATTGTTACCATGAGAGAGCATTAGTTTACAGTATAATCCATCTTATTCATGAGCCAGAGGTGGATTAGACATTGTTGTAAGTGATGGCAGTCCATAATGGACTTTGTCAGAGGTTTGGGCCCTAGAGGGCGTGAGAGCGCAGGCTAGTTGCAGTTACAAGAGTGGCCATTGAGGAGGTGGGTGCGGAGAGCGACTTTGAAATGGGCAATCTTGGGTGTGCTGCTGATGGTGGCTGGGAGTGCATTAAACCAGACCGGGGACCTGTAGCGGAAGGATCTCTGGGCGAGGGAGGTTTTTACCCTGGGTACCACCAGTATAACTTTGTCCGAGTTGTGGGTGGAGATAGATGGTGTGGCAAGTTGGAGAGAGGCAGTGACTCCAGGAGGGGGATGACCGAGCAGAATTTTCTTGGTCAGTATGCAGGTCTGGTAGTAGAATCTTTCATTGAAGTTGAGGAGATTGGCAGTGGAATAGAGGGAGCAGGTGTGGGTGAGCCTAAGGGCACCAGTTAGGAGCCTACAGGCCTTGTTGAGGGAGACTTGAATTTTCTGGAGTGTGGAATTATCTGCTGACCCATACACAGGGAGTCCATAGTCCACTAGGGACAGTATAGAGGAAGTAATGGCAAGCCTAAGGGCATCAGGAGGGAGGCAGTCCTTGTGCCGGTAAAGGAGTCCAATCCGAGTGTTTGCGGCGGCTGCTAGGGTGTTTATGTGGTCATGGAAGGTAAGGGCAGAGTCAAGGGTAAGCCCAAGATATTTGTAGATGGATACCTGTTCAAGGGGGTGCTGGGGAGGATGAGGAGAGGTGCACTTTTCACTTTGTTTTGGTGTTGGGAGAAAATCATCGATTTCATCTTTTTTAGGTTTATGACCAGTCTATGGTCCTTTAAAGTAAGATTGGTTCACATTGTAGACTTAGTAGTGCATGCATGTACCTAAGTGTGAGCTGAGGTGAGGAAACCCTTAAGTCACCCTATATGCCCTGAAAGTGATGGGTGCTGACTGATGCTCAGTGATAACTTGCCTCTGAGCTGTGAATTCTTTGGAAGATGGAAGTTCCTGTAGAGCAACCCCTAAATTGATGGTTGAACTTTGTGGGATCCTTCCCAAGTGCAGGCCCCTCTCTGTGCCATGGCCAGAATGCTTTGCGTGAAGAAGCTGAAACTTGGAATATTTGCCTTTTATTTATTTATTTATTTATTTATTTATTTATTTATTTATTTAAGCATTTAACCAGGAAGGCATGCTGAGCAGGCCACTGCTCAATTCCAGATGTGTCCTGGGGAAGGGGGAACATAGACACAGTTGAAGACAGCATTATACAAGTGAATATATAGTGGGGAATCACTAACAGTTGGTCCTGGTAGCTAGACATAGTGGGTTGAGAAAACAGTAGATAGACAACAGTTAAGACAGCATAATACAAGTAATTACATAGTGGGGAACTCTAACAATTGGTCCTGGTAGAAGACAAAGTGGAGAGAGAGAACAATGGTCACAGGCACAGATTAATTGCATTACTAAGTGCGGACATACTCAGTCATTCCACTCAGTGAACTGAGAAACTACCTAGACACATGAGCAGGTGGGGATGAAATGAGCTTGGAGCAAGGAGTTAAGGTGCAGGGGGGAAGAGAAGTGACAAATGTTTGCCGAGTTCCACAACGTTTGTATGCAGTAGCTGAATGCTGCCTGACCGGCAGTAGTGGACCTATGTGGGACAGCTAGGGACCGAGAGTCCAAGTTTCTGAGAGAGTATACTAGGGTGCAGGGGTTGGCTAGGGCAGCTGTGAGGTAGGAGGGGAGTAGCTGGGACCAAAACTTAGCTGGGATCTTGGCACAGTGGAACTGTCTACGATTATCTAGAGAGGTGAGGTTCATAGATTGGTATAGGGCACAGTGGTGTGTCGAGTAAGGACAGTTCAGGACAAAGCAACGGAAAGAATGGAAAAGAAGGTCCAGTCTGACTAGGGTGGACTTAGGGCTGGCACTATAGACTACGTCCCCATTGTCAAAGATGGGGAGGATCATTTTCTGCACAATGGCCCTCCGGGCAGGTTCAGGGATGCTGTCATGGTTCTGGTAAAGTGCATCAAGCCTGGGGTGCAGCTTCTTCAGTATGGAGTCAATGTGTGCGGAAAAGTTGAGGTGCTGGTCAAGCCAGACACCTAGGTATCTGAAGGAGGTACAGGCCTCCAGGGGTGTCCCTTCCAGAGTGTGGAATGTGATCCTGAGAAGCTGAACTGTGTTCTAGAATGTGTCCTAATCTGTGTGCCACAATTGTGGCAGAAGAAAAGGACTGAAAAGTAACTCCAAGTGCTAGACCTACTGGGTTGCCAGCACAGCCCCATACCAAATGAAATTGGGAATGAAATATGAACTGTGCCTTGACGAAGGACTTACCTTTCTTAGGGAGGAAATTCTCTAGCAGCAAAGGATTGAGACTTTTTGATAAAAATTAACTGATGTGTGATGCCACCCTGCTTGCAGGCTAAACAGTGAAATAAAATGGATCCATGATTTAGAATCTGCTCCACCATTGTGAACCTTGGTTTGTGTCTGTTTCCTGGTGCATTTCTCTAATGCTTCCTTTCTAGCCCAGGTCCAGTGATCCTGGTCATCAAGCATCTGAGAAACCAACCCAGCCCCGGAGGCTACGTAAGTTAGTAAGGGCTTGATATATGAACCCCTACGTGAAAACTAGTGTCATGAGTGACCCCTACACCGGGGATGGGGCTACATTTGTCTAAGGAGCCCTTGAGCCAAGGTACTCTGGGTGTCTGCCCTGAACAATACATAAAACCATCACAGAGCACAGAGGACATAAATCACTAAAATTATCATATCAAAAAAACAATAAAAACATAATAAAAGCAGATGTCTTTCTTAATTTAAACTGGAAATCTATTATTGAGAGGGATTACCCAACCTCAGCGAAGACCACAAATGGCCCACTCCCCAAGGCATGCTAGCACTATACATATGCAGTGATGATTTTAATTTTTTTACCCACCAAGACCTTGTGAGAAAAATTGCAAGCATTGATGGCTCCTTTGTCCAGTTGTAATTGCTGTTTTTAAGCTTTTTTTTTTCCTTAATAAAGGTTTTTATCTCCATGTCTGTCACCTCTTCAGTCTTCACCAGCAAATTTCAAACCTGGTCACTATTACATGCTTATATTGAAGCAAATAACTGAACCCCAGAGAAGCTTCCAAGTGCAGTGTTTATTACAAATGAAAACAGCAGGGTGAGTGCATTGCTCTCAGGGTCTTTCTGTCTGTAATATACACTCTGCACCTGGAAGCTTCTCTGGAGTTCAGTTATTTGCTTCAGTTCAATACTTCTGGCTTCGGTCCCGTCTGCTGTTTCTTCATTCGATCCTTTCTGGCACCCACTTGTATACTGCAGTGCATGGCTTACTGTGCTTTTACACGCTTATGTTATAGCATGGGGGCCAACAGTACTAGCTGCTGCCATGCCATTTTGGCTGAAGTTTTTCTCTGGTTTTCTGCCCTTGCTTTCCTGCTTCCTGATGGTGCCACACAATAGCTCCATGGCCCCGTCTACATGTAGCTTCCTCTGTGGAGGAGGCTGAGCTTCACAGTCAGCCACTAGGGTTACTGGGACAGTGTGGTGCAGTGCGACCCTCCCTGGCCAGAGATGAGCTGCCATTGGCTGTACTTACCTGATCATGGCTACTACAATCACAGTAGGCACAGCCTCACTTCCAAACTTGGGATTTCCACACTGTAGGGTGATGCACTACCACGGGGCTATGGGCACCTCTTCTTTTTCTACCTAGCTGTTTCTCATTCGGGTCTCATTCGGCGGCACCCCCTGCCCCATCACTGCCCCTCTTATAGACTTGCTGGTTATTCATCACTTGCCCAGGACCACAAACTGTGGGTGACTTGCTGTGTCAGTCCTGTGAGAGCCTGCAGGGGGTGCCAGCTCTTCTGGAGTGCTGGCGCATGCAATGACACTGTCACACATGTAACCAGTGGCACGCGCATATGTGACAGGCATCTGGTAGCAACCCCTCCCCCTCTGGTGTTCCCAACTGTGCTGCCGAATAGTCTCCACCAGTCAACAGTTATGCAGTGGGAACAGCATCCCCCCCTCCCTGAGGAAGGACAGTAGTCCCTGGGATGCTCAGTCCTTCTTCCCCTGGCCAGTCCCTGATGGCCTGTGCTTTTTCCTGGACATGGGTCACCAACATAGATAGCAAGCAGTAGTGCTACCAGGCCAGCCCATGAGTACCATTTAAACCTATTTTTTAATAGCACTTTCTTCAGAAACCAGAAGGAGATTGCCTTCTCCCTCCCCACAAATGAAGAAGGAGACCCTTCCTCACTGAAATTTCTTCTGTTTAGCCACCACATTTGTTCTAAGAAAAACTTCATTTAGAGGCTTACTTTCCAGAGGGGTTTAGCTGTGCCAGAGTGCTGCCTGCCGTAAGAGTTAGTCTAGTAGGATGAACAACGGCTAAAATGAGGTTAGACAAGGTAACATAAATTTGCTACAGTGCCCTTATTATTCTGTACAGTTAAAATGGCATATGTTAAATACATCAGCAAGCCCATAAAAGTCGCAGTAAAAGTTCAAATTCTGGTAAATATTCTGGGAAGTACCTACAGCTGGGAGGCCTGCTGCAGGGGAGTAGCCTGGGAAAGTGCTTTGATTTAGCAGTAAACTAGCTAGAAAACCTCACACACTTCCTCTAATGGGCCTTCCTTATGGTAGGCTGAGTCATTTTTAGACACTTTTTCTTCCGACAGTATTTTTTGTTGACAGTGGTCAGGAGTTTTAGTTGTTGGAGGCTCTGTATTGAAATCTCTGGACTGTGATGCCTTCCCTGCTAATAATGATAAGTCCTGAAAGCCATGTAGTGCAGAGACACACACACACACGCTATTGGGATGCTATAACCTGGCCACTATGACATGTTGAACCTATGTGCATGTGGACTACAGTTGGGTTACATGAGAGCCCAGGTGTCAGAAATTGGTTTGCCAGGCTGGATCTGTAGCAGCACAGGGCAGTTTGGGGCTGCTTAGTTTGCTGGTGACCCGGGCACATGACCCAAGCCTGTGGCAGCAGGATGTGATGCCAGTATAGTGGGTGATATACATCTGTGAGGACTGTGTCCACCTGGGGGTAGGTGATTTTGATGCCCAGTTTTAATGTACTACTTCTACAGCAGCACCTAGGAAGACTTAGTGGTGACACATGGAAACACAAAATCTGATGACAGATTAGGACTGCTTGACCCACCCAGTCTGCCCATTTTTCCCTACCTATAGCATCACTGCAGACCCCACTTGATCACTGGCTCTTTCTCCCTCCCCCATTCCTTTACACTAAGATTTCCTTATGCCTGGCCCATGCATTCTTGAACCCCCTCACTGTTTTCACCCCACTACCTCAGCTAGAAGGCTGTTCCAGGAATCCACCACTCTTTCTGTGAAGAAGTACTTCCTCACATTTCTCGTGAATCTACCCCCCCAACTTCTTATCATGTTCTCTTGTTCTAGAGCACATTTATTTCTGAAAAATACTTCCCTCCTGTACCTTATGTACCCCCGTGAAGTATTTAAAAGCCTCTGTCATATCCCCGCCCTCCCTCCTCTCTTACAGAGTGTACATATTGAGGTCCTTTAGTCTCTTGTCATAATGCTTTTGATATAGACCCTGCGTTGCCCTCCTCTTGACCACCTCCACTCTGTTTATGTTCTTCTGGAGATGTGGGGACCAATTTTCAAAGGTTGGCTGAGGGCTTACATCAAGCACTGCTCAACACCACTTTATCCCTGCAGCTGCACCATTCCTGTTTGCTGCAACTGCACCCGATTTTATGATCTCGTGCACAGTTGTGACAGTTCACCCACTTTACAGCAGCTTGTGCCAAATCTTGGGCTCAAGCTCCATGAGAACAGTCCCCAGAATTGACACAAACTAGACAACAAAAAGATGGTCTAGCTTGCGTCGATCGCTGCAGGGGATAGAAAATCCCTTTAGATTGCCACAAGCCCAGTGCACTATATGTTTGGCACACCCAGAGCTTGCAGCAGTCTCAGACATATGAAAATCTGGTCCGTGGTCTCCAGAGCTGGACACTGCTCTAGGTGGGGTCTTACCAGCAAGCTGTACAGAGGCAATAGCACCTCCCTCTTTCTGTTGGAGATGCCCCTCCCTATAAACCCCAGCATCCCACTAGCCCTCCCAACTGCCTGGTCACACAGGCTGGCCACCTTTAGGTCATCAGATATGATTAGCCCCAGGTCTCTTTCCTGCTTGGTGGTCTTCAGTACCACTCCACCCTTTTGTACTGTGCCCCTAGGTTGCTGTACCCTAAGTGCATTATTTTGCACTTTCTTGCGTTGAAATCCAAATACCACACCCTTGACCACTTCTCAAGTTTTCTCAGGTCTCTGCTCATCCTTTCCACCCCTCCAAGAGTGTCCACTCTATTGTAGATTTTGGTGTCATCCACAAAGAGGCAGACCTTCCTTTCAAGCTCTTCTGCAATGTCACTTACAAAGATATGAAAGAGAATCAGTCCCAGCATTGATCCCCGAGGCACCCCACTGGTCACCCTCTCTTCCACAGAGTGAGCTCCATTTACCACTACCCTCTGTCTCTCATCCCCTAACCAATTTCTTATCCAGTTTACTACCTTGGGACTCACTCCAAAGCTACCCAGCTTGCTTACTAGCTGCCTATGAGGAACAGTGTTGAACATCTTAATGAAATCTAGGTAGGCCGTGTCCACTGCTCCACCCTGATCTAGTTCCCTTGGTCACTCCGGCAATGAAATCAATCAGATTCATTGACATGACCTCCCCCCTAGAATCCATACTGCCTCAGATCTTGTAACCCATTGGATTCTAGATATTCCACAATCATTTTCTTCAGCAGTTATTCCTCAGTTTTCCCACCACCAACGTCAGGCTGACTGGCCTATAATTACCAGCCTCTTCTCTTCTACCACTTTTGTGAAGTGGGACTACATCTGCTCTCCTCCAGCCCTCCGGAACCACTCCTGTTTCCAGTGAGCTGTTAAACAGGACAGCCAGAGGTGCAGCCAGTAACTGAATGATCTCTCTTGATACTCTTGGATGCACCCTCTCTGGCTCCATTGCTTTGTCCACTTTCAGGTTAGAGAGTCCCTTCAGGACTCTCTCCTCCAAAAAAAAAGACTAGAGTCCACCTCCCTCCCTCCCTTCAAAGTTCCTGTTACTTTTTTGTGGCCCTTCCCCTTCTCCTTCCTCTGTGAACACTGAACAAAAGTATCTGTTCAGGATGTCTGCCTTTTCCTGGTCCCCCTCTCCATAGTACCCCTTCCCTTTTTAGGTGCCAACAGCATAGCAGTTAGCACCAATTGTGGCCATGCAACCTCTTTTTCTGCATTTCAGTTACGTTTAAGGTTACATTCAGTTTGAGGATTCAGCTGCATGATGTCACTGATGATGTCAGTGATGGGGTTTTAGGTCTTGGCGTAGGATTTCAGACCTACACAAGCCTGGGTTTGATCTCCTGTATTGCATAATTTTTCCTTTATCACTACAACTTCTGATGTATGAGAGACATTGTTAGATGTCATTGCAGGTGTAGTGAAGGGCTTCAGTACAGCCAAATAGCTGGCTTTCAGATAATTGAACTTAGTTCTACAGTATTTTGCAGTGAATTAAATTAGTCCTGGCTGAGACTTGTCTAGGTTTGAATACAATTCAAGTCATCACTTTTGCATGTTGTGACATACCATCTCCACCATAAGAACTGCAACTCACTTATCTGTTGCACAGTGGTACACCACATCTGTGCTTGTTTAGCATGAAAAAGATCAGTGATTCAGATCCTCGCAGGGGCTTAAATATTTTTTTGTAAAATGGAAACTTACTTGAGTGGCAACTCATTGGGCCCAATTCTCAAACTGGCCCTAAGATTGATGCAAGCTGCGTCAAACAGCAGCTTGCACAAATGGCCAGTGTGCCAGAGACCCTGTTCATGATTCCCATATGGGAGGGACCCAGCGCCAAGCACACACAGGTTTCAGCAGCCGCTCCTGTGCACCACACAAATAGCAGATGGGAGGAGTTTGGCTGAGGGTGCTTCTGCATGTGGGCATGGAACACTGATCCCGCAGCACACCCAATGCACAGCACAGGAGCAGGCTAAGGTGCCAGGTAGCCGATGCGGACTGCCATGATGGAGTAGGGACAGGTGGCAGCTGGGAAGGGGGGGTATGGTACCATGCCCAGGACACCTGCAGAGATGCCGATGGGCACTTACCTGCTGCAGTTCCTGTAGGCAGTCAGTGCACATGTCAGGGGGCTGGATGACAACCTCCATATGGTGCAATCTGTACCTGGCCACATGTCTCCAGTCTGCTGCCTTGTGCGTCCCATGGATGCCCACTAGTCCGGGCACCAGTCAAGCCCATGCTCGAACCCAACACTGTCTGCAGAAGTGGCACACATGCCATTAGACTAGCTTTTGGCTGGTCTAAGCCCTGGTGGGTCCAGAAGGTGTCTGGAATCCCAAGTATGGGGATGGTGCAGTTTGCATCCGCCACAAGCCCCCTACTGTCCTGATGCACCCCTGTCCTTGTCACAGGCCTGGCGCACAGTTGATCTGGTGCAAGGAGTCCCTAGTTTGCTGCAGCCAGTATTTGAGAACTGGCAGCTCAGCAAGGTTTGATGCAAGGTGTCCTTTGCATCAATTTCGTTTGATGCAGTCACCTTACATCAAATTTGGGGCTTTGAGAATCAAGCCCATTGTGTTATGGAAGTTGGAATAATAAGTTATAGGAGAAGTAAATTTAGCTGAGGACAACAATTTGTGAAGGCAAATCGCCTGTTGGGATTAGATCCCCAGTCGCCTGTTTTGCAGGTTGTGACTCTGGCATGTCCACTCTGTTACAGAGTTTAGTGTCATTAGCAAACAGGGAAATTCTGCTTTCTAGGTCCTGTCACTGAAGACGTTGAATAGGACCAGAACCAGCACTGATCCCTGCAGTACCCCACTGGTCACTCTTCTCTCTGTGGAGTGACAGCCATTTACCACCACCTTCTGTGTCCTGCATCCCAGCCAATTACCCACCCACCGTACTACTGTCCTGCCCACTCCCATATTCCCCAGTTTGTTTAATAGCCTTCTATGCAGCACAGTGTCAAAGGCCTTGCTGAAATCCAAATCCAGATAGGCCATGTCCACTGCCCTCCCCGATCCACCTCCCTTGTCACCCAGTTGAAAAATGCAATACGGTTGACCTCCTCCCGGTGAAATCATGCTTCCTTGGGTCCTGTAGTCAACTGGCAACCAGATGTTTCACCAATCTCTCCTTCAGTAGTGATTCCATGATCTTCCCCACTACCGAGGTCAGACTGACTGTTCTGTAATTTTTTTTTTTTTTTACCTGGAGAGACACACTAAGCTGGAAGCTTGTTTACAGGTGTGACCTGGGAGCACAAGGAAGTTAAGTGACTTGCTTAGGGTCACACAGTATGCGAGTGGGGGCTGTGGGATTCAAACCCAAGACTCCAGGTTTGCAGCTCAGAGCCTTAAACCACTGCTTAAATCCCCGCTTCCTCTTTGTTCCCTCTTTTGTATAAGGGGACTACATCTGATGCCCTCCAGTCTTTTGGTGCCTCCCCTGTTTCCAGTGATCAGCTAAACAGGATTGCCAGAGGTTCTGCCACCACCTTTCTTAGTTCCTTTAGGACCCTGGGGTGCACCCCATCTGGCCCAATTGCTTTATCGACTCATTCCTTTGAGTTCCTTTAGGACCCTTTCCCGTGTAAAGGGACTTGCGTCCATTTCTGTGCCCTTCCCACCCCTTATACTCCCTTCAGACCTATTACTCTCCCCTTTGTCAGTAAAGACTGAGCAGTAAATATCTGTTTAGTATGTCAGCTTTACTGTGGTCATTCTCCACCCTGCACCCATCCTCCCCCTTTTTTCACTTATGCACCTGTAAAAGGTTTTGTCCCCTCTACCCACTGATTTTGCAATGTAATCTCCTGTCTGAGCTTTGGCTTCGCTTACTGACCTCCCTGCCTCCAATTGCTTCTCCTGGTACTTCTCCCTATCCCCTTCTGCCTGCATCTTTTTGTATTGCCTGAATGCGATCATTTTGGCTCTCACTTTCTCCGCTGCCTCCTTGGAAAACCATAATGGCCTCTTCCTTTTCCCCTTACTAACCTGCTTAATGCATAATTCTGTTGCTCTTGTAATTCCTGTTTCAAATATTGCCCACTGTTCCTCTATGTGACAGGGACCCCCTGCCACTCTTGAGGATCGACCTTTTCTTAAATCTGTTGCAATAGTTCTATTTCTTAGCCTAATCTATTCTTTACAATTTCTAGTCCATAAGGTTGGCCACTTATGGGTACCCCCTTCCCTTTCTTGACTATGCTATAGTGTCCTCTTTAATTTTCCTTTTCCCTCTCAAATCCTTGTACAGGGAGGTTATTGTGGTGACCTCCAAGCATATGTAAAACAGGTTGTGTTTATCGTTGTTGGATTTAGTATGTAATAGCACTATGTCATAAAATACCATGATGTATATACCTTATATTTATGAAACCTGTAAATGTTGAAAATTCCATGGCACTAGGTGCTTTTGATAATGGTAAAAAGTACTAGGTGACTATTATATAAATTAAGTTAGTTGTGCTATTTAAAGTGCATGTAAATTGCTGTAAACTGAACAAGTCTGAAATGTCATGGTGATTTGCATATATCTCATAGCAGTTCTTTGAAACTTGACTTGTTGCCAATGTCCTTTGGGGTAATCCTTTTTTCAGTGCTTCTGCACTGAGGTTCTTTGTTTTTAGCTTGTTTTGTTTTTTTCTTATTTGAGCCCTCACTACCCAAGCAACAAGGCCCACGTAGGGATGAAGGGTCATCACTGAAAGTTTAGATCAGAGATCAGTGTCAGTAGGTGCTGGCTAAGTGCCCCCTGCCACTCTTGAGGATCGACCTTTTCTTAAATCTGTTGCAATAGTTCTATTTCTTAGCCTAATCTATTCTTTACAATTTCTAGTCCATAAGGTTGGCCACTTATGGGTACCCCCTTCCCTTTCTTGACTATGCTATAGTGTCCTCTTTAATTTTCCTTTTCCCTCTCAAATCCTTGTACAGGGAGGTTATTGTGGTGACCTCCAAGCATATGTAAAACAGGTTGTGTTTATCGTTGTTGGATTTAGTATGTAATAGCACTATGTCATAAAATACCATGATGTATATACCTTATATTTATGAAACCTGTAAATGTTGAAAATTCCATGGCACTAGGTGCTTTTGATAATGGTAAAAAGTACTAGGTGACTATTATATAAATTAAGTTAGTTGTGCTATGTAAAGTGCATGTAAATTGCTGTAAACTGAACAAGTCTGAAATGTCATGGTGATTTGCATATATCTCATAGCAGTTCTTTGAAACTTGACTTGTTGCCAATGTCCTTTGGGGTAATCCTTTTTTCAGTGCTTCTGCACTGAGGTTCTTTGTTTTTAGCTTGTTTTGTTTTTTTCTTATTTGAGTCCTCACTACCCAAGCAACAAGGCCCACGTAGGGATGAAGGGTCATCACTGAAAGTTTAGATCAGAGATCAGTGTCAGTAGGTGCTGGCTAAGTGCAGAGAAAGGCCATTCATAGTCTGTTGCTGCAAACTGATGTACTGAAGAAGGAATATGCCATTGCTGAAGGCTATTTTCTGTATTTTGAATAAACATCACACACAGATTGTGTGTTGAACTTGAACTTCAGTGTCTGGTTCATCTGTTATCCCACAACCCCTCAACACTCCACCCCTGATTACTTCCCCATTCCCAGTAGTGCCTCTTTCAAGCATGTCCCCATTTTCCCAAAGTCTACCCTTCTAAAATCCAGGATACATGTTTTTGTGTGGTTTGGTTCTGCTACTTCTGTAATTTCACACCACAGTGACTGGTGGTCACTGTTACCCAGGTGTTCCCCCATTGTTTCCCCTATCACACTGTCCCTGTTTGTGAGCACAAGGTCCAGTATTGCCTTCTGATGAGTTGGTTCCATGACCAGTTGCTTAAGGAAGGCACCTTGAATGGAGTTCATGATAAATCTGCTCCTGGTTGATGCTGCTGCTGGGAGGCTCCAGTCCACATCTGGAATTCTGAAGTCTCCAACCAGCACTACCTCCCCCTTGTCCACCATCCTTTGGATGGCTAGCATTAACTCCCTCTCTGTCTCTTCCTCCTGGGCTGGTGTTCTGCTGACCACCCCTATGTGGATGCATGACCCCGTTTTCCTTTCCTGCTTAACCCACAGTGTCTCTGCCCCATTTTGTTCCTCCAGGATCTCTGTGGCCTTTATGCCATTTTTCACATAAAGTGCAACTCCTCCTCCCTTCCTGCCTGCCCTGTCTCTTCTGAATATGTTGTAGCTGGGTATGGCCATCTCAGTCATGGGTATCATTACACCAGGTGTCTGTGATGGCCACAATGTCCAGGTCCAACTGCATCATGGCAGCCTCCAGATCCTCCATCTTGTTGCTAAGGCTCCTGGCATTGGCACACATGGCTTTCCATGATGTGAACTCCCTGGAATGTTTAGCTGTTCTACTCCAGCCCCCTCCCTGATTGTCCTTTATCCCTGGTTCTCCCTGCTGTCTGCTCTTCTGTTGTAGTTTGCCCCCTTTCATCCTATCCACCCCTTGGGTGCCTATCTCCATCTTTTGCACACTGCTTTGTAGAGATATGTCCTCATGTTCACTGGTTCCACTGCTAGATATGGGGGGTGGGAAATTAGGTACCCTCCTTGCTGGCATGCTCCCCCCAGCTAGTTTAAATGCTTGTCCATGTAGCATTTAAACTTATCATTGAGTGCTTGGATTCCCCTCCAGGATGAATGCAGACCGTCAAGCTTGAACAAGCCCCCATCCCTCCAGGTGGGTCCCCAGTCACCAATGAATCCAAACCCTTCCTCGCAGAACTAGTTCTTCAACCATGTGTTAAAGTTCCAGGTGCATACATCCCTATGCTCTCCATGCATCTCACAGTTAGTACTTCTGAGAAGGTGACGGATGTAGCTACTTTCTTGAGAACCCTGCCCAATTTTCTAAACTCTTCCTGAACTTCCTTAAGTTCCCCATTTTCTAGGTCATTAGTACCTAGCTGGATAATGACATCCAGCTCACCCTCCTGTCTTACCTTCCTGGTGACCCCAAGGATCATCCTCCCATCCCTCTATGCTGTGGCACCTGGTAGGCACCTCACCTCCCTGTCCTCCCTCTCATGTGTTCCTAGCTGGATCCCTCTTATGACAGAGTCCCCCATCAGGATTCACTTCCTTCTCCTCTGGGGTTCACTGCTCTCCCCACTAAGGTCACCCCCTTAGTTGATCTCTGCATCCTTCCCTTCCCTTCCCTTCCACTTTTCTGGGTGCCTCTGTTTGGTTGTCCTCATTTGCGAGTGTGGCATATGAGTTCTGGAGTAGAATAGGATTTGGGACATGCCTCTGCCTAACTATTCTAACCCTCTCTGAGCCCACCATCATCTTGGCATCCTTTGAGGCAGTGGCATTGGACTGGGTGGTCTCTGGATAGGGGTGAAGGTATTTCTGACCCAGTTTACTTCTGCTCTGAGTCTGACTACCTCATCCTGCAGTCCAGAGAGATGCCTGCAGATAGGGCAGCACCTCAGCATCCAGAAGGTCTGCCTGAATATGGCTTTCCCACATCCACTGCATTGCACCACTCCCTACATTATACTGCACCTATACTGCTATTCCAGTAGTTGACTGCTACTGATGTTCTCCTTCTAGTTCCCTATTTAATAATTTACTGTCCTGAAAACCCTACCACCAATCCTCAGAAACCTTTGCTTTTTAAAGAAGTAAAACAGCAACAAAAAATGAGTCAAAACTCTTGTGCTGAGGTCAGGCTTCCTCCCCCTTATGCCCCTCCTACTCCCCATCCCCTGCTATTCCCCATGCTTGGCTCTTGTCAGGTTTAACAAGGCATTTAATTAAGAGTGGGGATGGGAAAAAATTTGCTGCAAGTAAAAGTCACAGATCATAGCATAGGGGAACAAATCTACTCTATCGCTAATGCCATCTGCAGTTTCAAATTCTCTCCACATCACTGTAGGTTTCAGGAAATTTTTCTACTTGCCATTTGTTTTAAGCATGTTCTGTTGTATGGTGGCTTATTGCATGAGATAAAATTTGTCCCTGGGTGGGCTTGAACTACCAACCTTTCAGGTAACAGTGGAACATGCTAACCAACTGTGCCAAAGAGACAGTAGCATACTAACCTAAAGACCACCATCAACCACACACTGAGCTGCCTTGGCAAAGGGAGGAGCCAAGTTCTGATCAGCTGCAGGAGTCTTCTGATCTTCACTGTACATGTCTGTTTCATCCAGCCTGCCAGGGCTAACCTTGCCCATATGCTTTTTATGTTGTGTTGTGCGTGCGCAAGCAACATCTTGCGATAGTAGAACAGTGAGAGGTGTGTCAGTGTTGACAAATGCAGAGCATGCATTAGAAGGTGTGTCTTTCATTCCTCAATTAGCCAGCACTGTAATGCTGATGCAAAAATTATGTAAAGTGTCACCAACTAGAAAGAAATCTGCCACTGAAATCAGAGACAAGCTCGTCACGCAGGTGGCAGACATGACATACCTCCTGTACGTGCCTTTCCTGGTGAAACATTTCAATAAACATGGTGGCAGCTCCTGCCACTGCCACACAATCCCCAAAGAAAGACAACATCGGGGGTGCAATTCCAATGTCAGCATGTCCCCTACCCTCCCACACTGTGTGGCACAATGGAAGCCCACCCCAGTGTGCCACTGCTCACACAAAACTGACCATATCAGCATGTTCCTCCCCCCACCCCTATTGTGTGGCACATTGGGAGCCCACTCAAGTGTGCCCAACAAATTGTTCCACAATGTCCGGTTCAGTTTTTTTTTTTACCTGAAAAAAAGAAAATGGTCCCTCATTGTCTGCGGCACCCCCCAACCCGCACCCGCCCTCTGCACACCCTACCTCCCCACACACACCTTCACCCCATACTTACCTCTGGAGGTCTGGAACTGTGATCTTCGGTGGAGCAAGAACACTCCTGAACTCTTCAAAGCCGAACTGCAAAATGAAGAAATGCCGGTAAACTGTATTAATGGCATCAATGGGGGGGGGTCAGTTTAGGTGGATATCTCAGCCATTTTTTTGAATTTTGGCTCCAGATTTTCAACATGGGGTTCTTGGGAACCCAGCACATGAACACGTGCACTGTCATCTCATTATTCAGTCCCAAAAGGTGATTTTGTGGTCACTTTGTGGAATCGCCTTTCGGGACTGAGTAATGAAACAACAGTGCCACTGTTCTTAAGGTGGGGTCCCAAAAGGCATATGTTGCAAATTTGGTGAAAAATTCCAAAGAATGGCTGTGTTATGAGCATGCATTGCGCAGTTTCTATGCACGATCATAACTTCGAGAATTTTTAATATTTTCACTCCAGATTTTCAACATTGCCATTTTTTCACACCTCCTTATGAACAGTACAGCTGTCATTTTTCACATCCCACCCAAAATGTGTTTTTGCACATCTGGCACACAATCGAACGGTCGGTATGGGAAATCAATTATTGGGACAGATTAACAAAATCACAGGGCCACTGTTCATGAGTAGAGGTCCCAAAATGCCTATGTTGAAAATTTGGTTATAAAAAAATCTCAAAAATAATTGCGTTACGGGTGTGCATTGCGCAGTTTCTATGCACACTTGTGACTTCACCAGTTTTTCATACTTTCACTCCAGATTTTCAACATTGCCATTTTTTTACACCTCCTCATGAACAGTATAGCTGTCATTTTTCAGATACTGTCCAAAATGTGTTTTCACACCTGTGACACCAAATGGTGCAGTCGCTGTGCAAAATCACCTTTCGGCTAACGAACTGCTAGTGCCACCGTTTATGAGGTGGTGTCACAAAAAGGCCATGTTTAAAATTTGGAGTGAAAATACCAACAAACACCTGGGGCATTAGGGTTTCCAACCGTAACGCTCCACCCTGTAGAGACTGACAGGCATCAGGGGTGTGACTTGGGATTGTTGGCTATAATGCTCATGCCATTCCACCCTCACCCTGCAGCCAGTGACAGGCATCAAGGTGTGCCTTGGACTCTTCAGCCCCAAAGTTCACCACATTCTCTTATACTGCACTCATCTCAGTGTATTTTCTTATAGAATGGGGTGAGCGTAAGGCCCAAAGACCCGAAGGAACACCACGACACTTGTTGGTGTTTGCAGGGTAGGGTGAGGTGAAATGGCATGAGCGTTATGGCCAATGACCCAAAGGCACACCCCAATGCCTGCCAGTCTCTGCAGGGTGGGGGTGGGGTTGGCATCAGTTCCATACTTCACTGACATTCCTATTATGCATCTCTCTAACTCCTACACTACCAATGCCAATGCCCGCTAGACAACATTCGGCATTGACAAATGCATGTTTACCTTGCTGTCTCTTGTCTCTACACATGTGCTGCCATGCCCATATTATGCTATCTTATGCTATCTTATTCCATTTCCCAATGAATCAACCCCCATCCTAAGTCCCAACTCTCAATTTTGTGAAATGATGAATGTTTAGCTTAGATGTAAATGAAGGGAGGGATCTGCATCAATACTAACATCATTTAAAAACATTTAGACATTGGCTGTTTTAACCATGGGCTTGGGGATAGGGTCGACCCCCTCATGCACATGTCTATGTGAAGGTAAATTGCCTGCTGGGATTGGATCCCCAGTCCCTTGTTTTGCAGGTGTGACATAACCTTTACATCATAGGAACTACAACTCATTTACTGCAGTTCAGTAGCACACTGAATATGTGTTTGCTTAGCAGGCAAAGTGTCAGTGGTTGAAATTTGAGCAGGGAACTATTTTTTCAAATTTTACTTGTAAGATGGAAACATACTTGAGTGGAGGTTCATTGTGGTGTGGAGTTGGAATAGTAAATTATGCCAATACATTCAGATAAGAACAATTTGTGAATGTAAATTGCCTGCTGGGGTTACATCCTCAGTTGCCTGTTTTTTGCAAGTTGTGGCATAACCTCTGCATCATAGGAAGTGCAGCTCATTTACCAGCAGTTCAGTAGCATGCTGAATGTGTGTTTGCTTATTGAGCAAAGGATGAGTGGTTTAAATTCAGGTAGAAATAGTTTGCATCCTGGCAACAACTTAAACATTTTTTTCAACGTATTTTGTAAGATGGAAACTTACTTGAGTAGCAACTCATGGTGACTAGGAGTGAAATAGTAAATTATATGAAAATAAATTTAGCTAAGAACAACAGTATGTGAACAGCTGGATGCACAGAATCAAAGAAAAAGGGGGTCCAAAATATCCACAAAGCTAGGCATACCCCAGATATTAAAAAAAAGCAGTGTAAATGGTACATTTTCCTTTATTAAAAACTGTGTTTCATACAGTTTGTCCCCCTAAAACAAGTACGCACACACACACACAGTATCAGGCTAAATTCCCCCTATTAAAGACCCCCCCACACACACCCACAATTTCAGCATTGAGAACATTTGTTTGGTACCCTCCCACAACACACAATCTCTCTACAACCCAGTCATTTCCCAATCACGCCAAAAAACAACAACACAACAAGCACTCCTCTGTGTCAGGAAATAATTTTAATTCAAAAAAACTGCATACAGCATAAAACAAAAACTAATCTGTCATCATTAAAACTGCCAAACTGATGAGTACCAGCACTTCGAGGGGGAAAAACAACTCTTTTTCAGGGTTTTTTTCACCAGTCACACACAGGCTTTTCACCAAAGCAGTCCTCTCCAGCACCCTGATAGAATCACAGTTGGGCTGTTCTCTTTTGTGAGTGCAGTGTACTCCTCCCCCAAGGGAAACAACCTCAGTCAGATTGCTATCCATGGTACAGTCCCAATTAGAGTATATCTTTCACCCACTCAAAAAAGAAAGATCAGAAGCATGCTACTCTTGCCTGTAGTCTCCACACAACAGTAATAATCTGTAGCAGTCTTACTAGACATAGGTTATTTCAGTGACTAGGAAGGTGCAGTTTGCTCTGCTGCGTGGGTTCTGGCTGCACAACGAGTAGCAAGAAGAAAGCTTGGCTGGAGAGCTTGGTAGAAGGTTTCTAAGGCTATTGGCAGCATCTTGAGGCATTGCTATTAGCTGTTGTACTTCTAATGTATTTTTTTACAGTTGGCAGGCTGGGCTCTAAGTCCCATGGGGTGTCTTTCCAAGATTAGCATCTAAGTAAGCATGCTGACGTTCACACTGTGCCTTAGTGCCTACCTGTTCATCTTGCAGCAGAAACTGTGAGCACTCCAAATGTCAAGACACCAGTTCATGGAAACATAGAACTTGATGGCAGAAAAGGACCACTTGGCCCACCCAGTCTGCCCAGATAGTTCCTACATAGTCTGTCTCCACAGACCACAAATGGTCTCCGGTGACCCTCCATCCTCCCTGCTTATTTACTAATATTCCCCTATGCCTATCTGGTGCATACTTGAAGTTTTCACCTCCACCACTTCCACCGGTAGTCTATTCTAGGTGTCTACCACTCTTTCAGTGAAATAGTACTTCCTCACATCCCTCTTAAACTCCCCCCTTCCAGCTTCATCACATACTCTCAGGTCCTGGTGCTCTTCCTCATTCAAAAGAGGCTCCCCTCCTGCACTTTGTTCACCTCCATCAGGTACTTGTTGGTTTCTGTCATGTCTGCTATAGCTCTCCTCTCCTCCAGGGTGTACATATTGTGATCCCTCAGTCTTTCCTCATAGGGCTTTCTGTGCAACTTTTGCATCATTTTAGTTGTTCTTCCCTGGACTGCCTCTACCCTGTCTACATCCTTTCTGTGGTGCAGCCTCCAGAACTGGACACAGTACTCCAGTTGGGGTCTCACCAGTGAGCAATACAGTGGCAACACCACCTCCTTCCTGCTGGAGATGCCTCTCCCTAGGCATCCCAGCATCACATTGGTCCTACCCACTGCTTTGTCACACTGCCATGCCACCTTGAGGTAATCAGATATGATAACCCTATGGTCCCTTTCCAGCTTAGTGACTGACAGTACCCATCCCTCCTGCACTCAGTTTTTTTATTCCTATGCCCTAGGTGCATGATTGTGCAATTTTGGGCATTGAACCCCAACTGCCATGTTGTTGACCTCTCTGAGTTTCCCAAGATATCTACACATTCTTTCCAACTCCTGATTGTCCACCATATTACAGACTTTGGTATCATCTGCAAAAAGGCATACTTTCCCTTCCAGTTAATCTGCAGTGTCCCTTATCAAGACATTTAAGAGGACTGGTCCCAGTACTGAGCCCTACAGCACCCCGCTGCACTGGTCACTATTCATCATTAGAGTGAGTGCTGTTAACTAGAGAACCGTGTTATTCCATAGCAATTAAGCCTTTTTGTCATGCGTTTTTTTGTGACATGTCATTTACTGCAAGTTACATTAGGGTTTTGAGTCTCGGGAGTCTTGGCAAATCGGTGGTTTAGTGTTTATTAGGGTTGCACCAACATAATCGACCTAGCAACAGCCCTATTACACAAAACTAAAACCTTTTACCATTAAGAAAAAAAACTTTCTTAAGTGTCTTAAGTAAAAAGTTTCTTAAGTCAACTAAGGATCTAGGTTCGAGCAGACTCGATAGACCGTAAGGCCTAATCTGCTGGCAAATAGTAAGTGCAATAACACACTTCAGGACATGTATTTCTTGAGAATTAGTGCACTTGCCAAGTGTGTTGAAAAGTCAACGGTAACGCTGTGACATCACACGTAATTGGTTGTTGCCTGTGGAGTATCCTATGCTTGAACTTCAGCAAGGCCTATGAGTTTGTGCCGCACAAGAGACTGGTGAAAAAAGCTTAAAACCTGACAGTGGGGGATAGCTTAATCAAATGAATGGGAACTGTCAAGATGACAGGACACAGAACGTTGTACTCAATTTCAGTACCTATTTGCAGGCTCAAAAGTCTTTTTTGTTCTCCCCCCCACCTGCCATTTCCATGATCAGCTACTGTACTGCACGCAGTACACATGCCACCCACAGACCCCCACCAACCACACACTGAGCTGCCTTCAAGGAGTGAAGAGACAAGTTCCAGTCAGCTGCAAGAGTCTTCTTCTGATCTTCACCGTACATGTCTGTTTCACCCAGCCTGCCAGTGTTAACCTTGCCCATATGCTCTTTTCCTTGCTCTCCCTTCCCTCCACACATGTGCTGCCACACCCATACTACGCTGTCTTGTCACGCTTTCTGACAGGTGAACCCCCATCCCAAGTCCCAACTCTTGGTTTAGTAAATGTTTAAGAAATAAATGAGGACGGGGTCTGAATCAACACAAACAGCCTTTAAAAAAAACTCAGACTGTGGCTGTTTTAACAGGTTGGGGGGGGGCCAGGGCAATGGTCAGTCTTCTTCTGTTCACGCCAGTGTTTGTGAAGGTAAATTGCTGGCTGGAATTGTGTCCCATTCCCAAGTTGCATGTTTTCCAGGTGTGACATAAACTCTACATCATAGGAACTGCAGCTCACTCACCTGCAGTTCAGTAGCCCACTGAATGCGTGTTTGCTTAGCCAGCAAAGGGTCACTGGCTCAAATCAGAGCAAGTACCTAAGCATTTTTTTTCAAATTGTTTTTGTAAGATGGAAACACACTTGAGTGTGAGTCATTGTGGTGTGGAGCTGGAATAGTAAATGTATATACGTACATTCAACTAAGAACAACAATTTGAGAAGTTAAATCACTGGTGGGCAAGCAATGAGAAGTCAGTAAGGAGAACTGGGGGGATACTGGGATGCATAGGAAGAGGCATCACAAGTAGAAAAAGTGAAGTGGTTATCCCTCTGTACAGACAGTTGGTGAGACCCCATCTGGAGTACTGCGTGCAGTTTTGGAGACCCCATCTTTGCAAGGACATAGACAGGATGGAGGCAGTCCAGAGGAAGGCAACTAAAATGGTGCAGGGTCTGCAGCAGAAACCATATGAAGTGAGACTGAGAGAGCTTAATATGTATACCCTTGATGAAAGGAGGGACGGGGGGACATGATAGAAACTTTCAAGTACCTCAAGGAATCAACAAAGTCCAGGAGGGTAGCATCTTTCAGAAAAAAGATGTGCAAGAACAAAGGGGTACAATTTGAAGATAGAGGGGGGACAGTTCAGGGCAATGTGAGAAAATTTTTTTTCATGTAGAGAGTGGTGGATGCATGGAACCACCTTCCTGGGGAGGTTGTGGGGTCTAAAACAGTCCGGGAATTCAAACATGCACAGGACAGACATAAGGCAATTATAGTGGTGGGTGGGAGGAAGTAGGCTATTGGTTAACTAGAATCTGCAACTTATCCAATAGGTAGGGAAATGGGCAGACTGGGTGGGCCAAGCAGTCTTTATCTGCCATCAAAGTCTATGTTTCTATGTTCCTGGGCTTAGATCCCCAGTTGTCTGTTTCTCAGGTTGTGACATAGCCTCTACATCATAGGAAAGTACAGTTACATAGGAACTTACGGCAACAGTAGATCTTTGAGAGAGGTTCCTTCAGTAGGTCATCACATATAGGACTGGCGCTACATGGCATCAGGCAACATGGCAGACTTTTCTAGCTAAACCTGATGGGGGACTGCCCACCCGATGCCACGTGACTGACGTCAGCGTGACTGTATATAGTGGGCAGCCCTCACGCCCGCCCTCCAGTTCTCCCACCAGAAAGAGGCCTGACAGCAGGAGCAAAAAGGATTTGGAATCCCTGTAAAACACAAAATGAGGGGAAGGAGGGAGGAAAAAATATGACCTACTGAAGGAACCTCTCTCGAAGATCTACTGTTATGGTAAGTTCCTACGTAACTGTGCTATCTTACTTTGAGAGGGTTCCTTCAGTAGGTCATCATATATAGGACAGAGTCCCAAACAGTCCCTCAGAGGAGAGGCTGAGAGAAACTAGGGAGGAGGAAAACTAACTCCAATGGAAAACACTGAGGTCCAAGAAGGACCCAGTCTAGGACAGAAGGCCCTGCAGGACGGCTAGGCCAAAGCCAGCCCTCCACCTAGAAGCAATGTCCAGACTGTAATGTTTGGTAAAGGTATGGATAGAACTCCAAGTAGAGACAGCGCAGATGTCGGCTGCAGAAATGTTCCTTAAGAAGGCCACGGAGGCAGCCAAGCCCCTAGTAGAATGACCTCTGATAGAACCCGGCAGAGGTTTTTCGTACTTTTGGTAACAGTAATGAATGCAGTTGCCTAACCATTTGGAAAGGCGCTGCTTAGAAACCAGTTTGCCCTTCAATCTCGGGGCAAAGGAGACAAACAACTGGTCGCAAGAGCGAAACTCTTTGGTCCGATGGGTGTAACACCGAAGAATCCGATGGACATCCATCGTATGAAGGAGTGTCTCACCTCTGTTAGAGGGGGATGGGTAATACACCGGAAGCTCTACTGACTGATTCAGCGTGGCTTCCTACACCACCTTGGGAAGAAACCTCGGATGAGTTCTGAGGACCGCCCGGTCCCAATGGAAAATCAAGTATGGCTCCTTGCAGACTAGATTGTGAAGCTCTGAAATCCTTTGGGCCGATGTGATAGCCACAAGAAAAAGCACCTTCCAGAATAGGAAGCACAAATCACAGCTCATAGCCAGCTCTAAAGGAGGAAAGGTGAGCTTTTCCAGTATGAAGTTAAAGTCCCAAGGTGGAGTGGGGCTGCGGATGGGGGGTTTCAGATGGAGAATCCCTTTTAGAAAGCTTTTGGAGACATCCAACTGAGCCACAGGTTTACCATCCACTAGCTCATGGTACACTGAGATAGCTGAGATATGGACCTTTAAGGAAGAGTAGAACAGACCAGAGTCTGACAAGTGAAGGAGGTATTCCATGACTTATGGGGCCGAGCAAGAGAAGGGGTTCCAGCCTTTAGCGGTCACCCAAATGGAAAACCGCTTCCACTTCATGGTGTAAGTGGAATGGATAGACAGTTTTCTAGCCTCAATGAGGACTTGAGCAACCCTGGAGGAAACCCCAAAATGGGATATCGCTATATCTGCAGGAGCCATGCATGGAGATGCAGGGTCCTGAGCCCCAGGTGTACCAGTCGACCTTGATACTGGGTCAGGAGGTTGTGAGTCATTGGAAGTGGAACCGGTGGTTCCCGAGAAAGCTGCTGTAGCAGAGGGAACCAAATCTGTCTCAGCCAGAGAGGAGCAATGAGGATCATCTTTGCCCTCTCCGCCTGAAGCTTGAGGAGAACCCTCTGCAGAATGGGAAATGGAGGGAAAGCGTTCAAAAATTTCCCTGTCCAAGATAGAGACAATGCGTCACTCCAAAAAGCACCATGCTCTGGAACGAGCAAGCAACATTCGGGAAGTTTTGCGTTGGATTGGGAGGCCGATTTCCAGACGCCCCCAATTTTGGAAGATGGAATCCACCACTTCCTGATGTAGTTCCCACTCGTGAGCTAGGGTCAGAGATCTGCTGAGACTGTCCACTAGGATGTTTAGAACACCTGGAATGTGCATGGCCACAAGGACCAGATGGTGCTGGACAGCTAAGTTCTACACCCGGGTCGCCTCCCTGCAAAGGAGGTATGACCGGGTTCCTCCTTGTTTGTTGATATACCAAATTACCGACATAGTGTCCATTTGGATTAGCAGTGATCCCTTTGGAAGGAGGGTCTGAAAGGCCTGTAGCATGTACAGGACTGCCCTCAACTCCAGAACACTGATGTGGAGAGAAGTCTCCAAGCTGGACCATAGTCCTTGTGCTTGGTGTTCCCCGAGGTGAGCTCCCCACCCCATATTCCAGGCATCCATGGTGAGGGTGGCTACTGGTGCAGGGTTCTGAAAGGGAAGTCTCAAAGAAAGATTGTGAGGATCCTTCCACCACTGCAAGTCTTTCTGAACTGCTGAGGAGACTAGAACCGGATGGTCCAGGTTATCAAGGAACTGATCCCACTGCACCTGCAATGACCACTGAGTAATCTTCATGTGAAGCCTAGCTAGAAGAACAGTAGTGATGGAGGCCACCATCAGGCCCAGAAGATGAAGGACTTCCCAAGCTGGGATGGTCCTGAGGGAAGCCACTTTGGAGGCCTGACAGACAAGGGTGTCCAACCTGTCTGGAGGAAGGAAAGCTTTGCACTGGACCATATCCAGGACTGCCCCAATAAACTGAATTCTCTTGGCAGGGATAAGGGATGACTTGGGAACATTGATCATGATCCCTAGTCTGTTGAAAAGGTCCAGGGTAAAGGAAAGTGCCTCCAGCAAAGAATCCCTGGATGGGGCTGCAATCAACCAGTCATCCAGGTAAGGGAAGACTGCAATACCCCTGTGGCATAGGAATGCCATGACCATCGCCAGGCATTTGGTAAAAACCTGTGGTGCCGAAGACAGGACAAAGGGGAGCACCCAGAAATGGTAGTGTTCCTCCTGGAAATGAAAGCCCAGGAATTGGCGGTGGCTGGGGAAAATAGGGATGTGCAGGTAGGCATCCTGCATATCCAGGGCCCAGAGCCAGTGGTTTTCCATGAGGAGAGGAAGGAGGCTCTGGAGTGTCAGCATTTGAAAATTTTTGTACTCGACAAACTGATTTAGCTGACTTAGGTCGAGCATGGGCCTGAAGTCCCCGGTCTTTTTTGGAACCAGGAAAAAATGGAAATAAAATCCTGTTCCCCTTTGCCCAAAGGGGACATGCTCGATTGCTTCTTTGAGCAAGAGCGAATGTACCTCCTCGTGAACGAGAAGGGCCTGGTCCCGAGAATAAGAGGACTTTTTTGGTAGAGCTTCTGGAGGAATCTCCAGAAATTCTATGGTGTGTCCGACGGACACTAGTTGCAGGACCCATTCATTGGAGGTGATCGCCCTCCACTCCTGCGCGTGGTGGGCGAACCTCCATCCCCATCTGCTCCCCGTCGCGAGACTGAGGAGGCTATGGGGCCAGAGAGTCAAGAAGTGGCGGGACGTTCAGGGGAGAACCTCCTGAATGTCTCTGATTTTTGGAGGCAGGAGGGGTGGCTGAACCCGTGGCCTTCTGCTTCCCTTGGTGGCAGGCCTGAGCATTCTTTCTCTGCCTCCAGGTCCTTTTCCAAAAGGGCTGCTGCTGCTGTTGTTGACAGCCTGATCAGTACATTGACGTGACAGACCTAAGGGCAACGCCCTTGTCCTGTAGGTCTGTGATGATATCCTTGGTGTCCCCACCAAAAAGGACTGAGCCCCTGAAGGGGTATCCTGAATCGCCAACTGGACCTCATTGGTGAGTTCAGAAAGGTGAAGCCAGGAATGCCATCTGAGGGCAACGGCAGTCGCCGAGGTGCGGGCCACTGAGTCGAAGGAGTCGTAAGTGGCACATAAAGTGTGCCTACAGGAAACTTGGAGAGGCAGAGATCCTTGGCAAGGTCCTCCTTCAAAGGTGAGGGATCCATGGACTGGACTCATGCTTCCAGCCTGGCCAGGGTCGCTTTTTGATGGGACACCATGTGGGCCACGTAACTAAGGGACCAGAGGGCGCACGTGGCCAAGCAATATTTCTTTTTCCCGAACTGGTCCATCTGCCTCAACTCTTTGTCCAGAGGAGTAGTGCTCATGTGCTTGGGCACTGAAGAGCGATCATGAGCTGCAGAGATGACCACAGAGTCAGCTTTGGGATGAGCCTTTAAGAAAGGGGCATCCTTCTGCACCCAGTAGAGCCTGTCTGCCCACTTGGAGACAGCAGCAATAGAATGAGGCATCTGCCAGACAGTAGTGGTGAGGTCTTGATGAGGGGCCATCCATGGAGGAATGGGGATGGGAGACAGAGACTCTAAGTCTAGGTGTTCCACGAGCCTCTGTCTCATGGGGTCCTGTTCCTCCGTCTCCCAGTCAAAATAGTCCTTCATGGCCCTCAAGAGTTCTGAGAAGGCAGGGTCTTCTGGTGGAGACTTTGGTGAGACCTTGCCTCTCATCTCCTCATGGTCCTCCGGGACTTCCTCAGAGGAATCTTCCCTCCCCTCTGAGCTGTCATCATCATCATCATCTGCCTCCTCAACAGGACAGCATCTGGTATCCAGAAGGGAAATGTCCTGTTGAGTCTTCCATGATATGTGGACAATGGCTATCAACGAACTGCTCTGGGAAGGGGGGTTAGGAGACCGTGGTTGTGGGAGCCTAGTCTCCAGGTCCAAGACCAACTCCGACCGAGCCACCTGCCACCGAGACTGTATTAAGGTCTTGAAATCCAGGGTAACCATAGGAGGAGGAGGGGGAGGTAAAGTAGGCAGAGGCTGAGGGGGTGGAGTAGGAGTAGGAGGGACAACCGGTGGTGGGTAATAGCCCTGGAATCCTGTATAATGGGAGTATGGATTAAATCCAGGGTAGAACTGCCCCAGATGACTCCTGTCCAGAGTTGGATCCCCCGGATAATGGTCCCAAGGATACCCCAATGGGTAATGCAGGACAATTTGGGGTTGGGTATAAACCCCCGTCATCCGATCCAGCATCAGGGAAACCCACATCGGACCCGCCGTGGTGTATATAAGTTGAGGGTGGGGCATCGGGACAGCCCACATCAGGTGAACCAATGTCGGAACTGGCACCACCCGATCCACCGCCGGAAGGGTATCCGGCATCAGAGGGGCCAGTGTCGGAACCGGACGAAGGGGTCCTGGCTTCGGGGCTGGATCTGGCATCGGGGCCAAAGGCAAAGGCCAGTCAGATGGTCCCAGCTGTGGGACTGTCATCGGGATAACCGGCGTTGGCACTGGAAGCCTGCCAGAAGGCAGAGGAGGGGCCTCCACAGTCAGGCCTGTAGGCTGAGGAGGAGCTTCCTTCTCCTTGACCCCAGAAGGGATTGTGGAGTAGACCCCGAGGCATCAACAGGGTCAATGGGCTCTCCGCTGCCATCGCCGGACGTACCCACCGGTGAATTGGAGGGCACAGGTGAGGAAGGAGGAGGAGGGAGAGGGGCTTTCTCTCTCTGGTTCCACTGGACATCAGGCGAGGTGCCGTTAGGCCCCGATGGGGGAACTGAACCCAAGCGGTCGTCAGGGACAGCTGACTTAGCGGGTGGGGTCGGGCGGTCAGGGGAGGACCCCTGGTTGGCTTATTGACCGGAGATGGACAAGTACCCACTGCCTGGGTAGATGACTTACTGGCCGCTGCATGGTCCCCGGAGGAGCCGGGGGCCGACTTAATGGCGGAAGCAGTGCAGTCGTCGGAGGGGCTGATGGTCAACTGATCTGCTGAAGTTTTCCCAGACTTACCATCCGATTTTCTGGGTGGCAGCTGGGACTTGCTCATCGAGGGCCTGGTGTCATCTGCGGAGCGGTCCCGCTCCCTGGTTTCCTCCTTATGTTTCTTTGAAGGAGAAGATTTTTTGGATGACTCTCTGAGACGATCCATCTTCTTCTCGAGGGAAGCTAGGCGAGCTTTTGGCAGATGGGCCTCCAAAGCCTGCTGTCTCCCCTTTTTAGTGGCCTGGTTAAGGGTCTGGCACTCAGGGCAGGAGGAGACCGTCTTTGTGTGGGATCTGCATGCCACAGGATGAGCACTTCTTCTTGGGAGAAGACATCAATAAAAGAACACGAATTTTAGAGAAAAAAGCAGCGAGGGATGATCTGACGTGATAACTTTCACAACGATCGCTATCTGGAAGTCTGCAATGCAACTGACACGAAGCAACGGTGGGAAAGAACTGGAGGGTGGGTGTGGGGACCACCAACTATATACAGTCACGCTGATGTCTTTTCGGTTGGGCGGTCCCCCATCAGGTATTGCTAGAAAAGTCTGCCATGCAGCCCGATGCCAGGTGGCACCAGTCTTATGTGTGATGACCTACTGAAGGAACTCCCTCGAAGTAAGATCTGCAGCTTACTTGCCTGCAGTTCAGTGGCATACTGAAAGTGTGTCTGCTTAGCAGGCAAAGGATCAGTCGTTCAAATCGTGGTAGAAACTTAAACTTTTTTTTAAGATGGAAACTTACTTGAATGGTGGTTCATGGTAGTGTGGAGTTGGACTACTAAATTATATATATATATATATTATATATATACATATAGACACACACATATCTGTGTGTGTGTGTGTGTGTGTGTATATATATATATATATATATATATATATATATATGTATGTGTATATATCTATATATACATATAATAGGGGTGAGTGGTAAATGAGTGAGATAAAGCAGCGTATCATCCACTGCAGTGTGACATTTTAACCCTCTGCTCTACTGTGATAATATGAGACATTTACACACACAGGTCACAAAAGGTCACTGATATCATCACCCTAGGCAGCTTTCCCCTCAGCATGAAAGAAACACCTGTGCTGTTACTATAGACACAAATGCAGAACTACCTGAGAGGTCTCACTGCTGCCTACAGCTAACTCAGTGAGCATTACAAAACACACCTACCCCCCCCAACGTCCAGCTCATTACTGTGATTCTCTCAACTTGATGCAGCCAGAATTCCAAACAACACAGCTTCACAGAACAGTCTAAACTACTGCCTGCAGCTAACTCAACTACCACTGAAACACACTCTCACTTGTTCCTCAAACTCTGATTCTCACCCATTACAATTACTATGACAATGTCAACTTCACTGCAGCCAGAATCCTAAAGAGCACAATTTCACAGAACACTCAGCACTCTGCCTGCAGCTAACTTAATTACCACTGAAAACAGTATCAGCTGTTCTGACACTCTGCCTCTCAGTTCATTACAATTACTGTGATGCTTTAACTTCACTGCAGCCAGACTGCTAAACAATACAGCTTCACAAAAGTATGTTTCTCATTCCTATCTAAAACTAACTCATTTAGCATTGCAAAACACACTCAGGTGTCTCTCAGAGTTTATAACACTGCCAGCCCATTCAGAAAAGCTCACACACATAATGAGCAAACACATTAACAGGAACAGAACACAAGACAGCATAACAAAACTTCTGAAACTCTTGGCCCTATTGTATATATCGAATACATGATGGGCAGATCGTGTGCTATGGCAAATATTGTCACTCCTACATCGTGAGCTTGGATATCTCACTCTGCAGGAGTGACAATATTTGCCATATCACACTCATGCCCATCATGTATCCCCTATATATATATATGGTAGCAACTGCCAGCTGTGACTGCTTCCACTAACAAGGCCTACCCCAGCACTCTGCACTTAACTTATCACTTCCCCCACCACTATTCTTAGCCTCTTGCACTTCGTTCTGTCTCACATCCCCTCCCCACCACACTCCCTCACCCTTCTCATCACTCTCCGTCATCCTCCCTCCTTGCTTAGTTAGACTATAGCACTCCTACCTGGAACCTCAATTGCGCCTCCCCTTTCTCCTTCCCACCTCCTCTGCCTTCCCTCTCTTCCTACTCACCCTGGATCTCCCCTTAAACATGCTGACTATGCCTCTGGGGGCTGTTCCTCATGTTCCCTGTTGTAGCGTTTCACTTCCTGTCCCTTCCCACTATTTGTTTGTTGTATCTTATACTCCATGCATCTGACTAGGCATCCTGGGCTGATTTTTCTCCCCGGTGTGTAGTCTCAGTATCCAATTGTTTATTTGCATCAGTCTTCAGTGCATTACTTCTACTCATCAATGTTTGATTGCACTATTAGTTGCTTATGTTAGTTGTACTTTGGCTGTAACTGCTGTTTTTCACTTTATGCATTTTAAATGCTGCTAGCCGCCTGTTGGTTGCATAATTCCTTCACTTTTTTGTAACTCATTTGATGTGGAACCTATGTAAAGAGCTTTGCTCAAAGGTAACTTCCAAGATTCTAATACATAAATAAATAAATAATAAATAAAAATTTGACAAGTAAATTTAGTTTAGAACAACAATGTGTGAAGGCAAATCGTCTGCTGGGATTAGAGCCCTAGTTGCTTGTTTTGCTGGTTGCAACATAGCCTCTATACCATAGGAACTGCACCTCATTTACCTGCAGCTTAGTGGAACACTGCATATGTGTTCATCTGGCAGGCAAAGGATCAGTGGTTCAAACTTGCAGGGACTTAAACATTTGTTACAATTTCTTTTGTAGGATGGAAGCTCACTTGAGTGGTGATTCATGGTGGCTTGGAGTTGGAATAATAAATGATATGTAAAGTACATTTAGCTAAGAACAACAATTTGTGAAGGTATATTGCCTGCTGCGATTAGCTCCCAAGTCACATGTTTTGCAGGTTGTGACATACCTCTACACCACTGGAAGTGTAATACATGCACCTGCATTTCAGTGGCACACCGAATGCGTGTTTGTTTATTAAGCGAAAAATCAGCAGCTAAAATCCAAGCTAACACAGTTTGAATCTTGGTAGGAACTTACATATTTTTTAATTTTTGTTTGTGAGATCAAAACTCAATGTAATGACAATTCATGGTGGTATAGAGTTGGAATAGTAAATTATATGAGAAGTTAATCTAGCTAAGAACAACAATTTGTAAAGGTAAATTGCCTACTGGGATTAGATCCCCATTCCTCTGTTTTCCAGGTTATGACTTTAACATCTACACCACAGGAACTGCAAGTCCCTTACCTGCAGCTTGGTGGCACACTGAATGTGTGTTCGCTAAGCAGGCAGAGGATTACTAGTTTAAATCCAGGTAAGCACACAGTATATTGGTAGTTTACTTACCTGGTAAAGGTGATTGCATGAGCATCATCTTACAACATCCCCCATTCATTATCATCTGGATTTACTTCCATCTCATAGGCTAGGATGTACATGTGACCAGATGTTTGAAATCCGATCAGCCTAGTCCCACCTTCTGGCCACAGAACTCCAGTTCGAATCTTCCGAAACTGTAAACAATCCAAGAAGTACTGTGGCACAAGTCATGGTGTTAGAAATATCAGTCAGTATTACGACAATATTAAAAAAAATATATATATATATATATATATATATATATATATATATATATACTGACACTGTGATAAATGTACTAGGCTTGTTTATCGACCAATTGTATACAGACTAACCTATTACCAGCCCATATGGCATGCTGGCTTAACAGTAGTATGTAAATCAAGAAATGTCATATGTACGCTCTTATTCCATTATACCTGTAGATGGCCCATCACCAGATATATCATGCCAGGGAGAGTCGGGATGCTGTACTGTGATACTCATGCAATCACCTTTACCAGGTGAGTAAACTACCATTGCATACTGAATCACCTTACAGAATCTCCCATTCATTTCCATCTGGGTTGTAAGAAGCAGTGTGTACCAACCAGGAAGGGAATCAGATGATGTACCATCTAGGGGATGCAGCGGTTAAGTATTATCTTTCTTGTAAATGCTGCCTTATTGACATTCTTCACATCAAGTCTATAGCGTCTAGTAAAAGTGTGTATTGATGACCAAGCTGTGGCTGCATAAATCTCCTGCACTGAGGCATTGTTGCGCTCTGCCCACGAAGCTGCCACAGTTCTTGTTGCGTATGCTCTGATGCCCTGTGGAGGAACCAAATCCTGCAGCTTGTAAGCTTCAGTAATAGTTCATCTAATCCAGCTTGCCAGTGTAGATATTGCTGCTGTGTATCCTTTTCTGGGGCCCTCTGGTATTACGAATAGTCTGTCAGATAGTCTAAAGTCTTTGGTTCACTCCAAGTATATTATAATGACCCTTTTCATGTCCCAGTGTTTGAAGTTTACTTCTTGGTTATTCCAGGCTGGCAGTTCTACAGTCTGTGGCACATGGAATGGTGTGGAGATCTTCAGAGTGAAAGCCATAGCAGTAGGCAAGGTGACACCATCATCATGGAATGTCAGAAACAGTGACTTGCAGGATAGAGACCTAAGCTCACTAATCCGTCGAGCTGAGCATACTGTAACTAGAAACTGATTTTGTTTTGTTTTTTTTTTAATTTATATTTTATGCGATTTTTGCCCAATTTTCTCCCCTGTTTCCCGGGGCCCCAGCACACGGGCAGTGTGTATGCATGGAGGTGCATGCACACCCCATGATGCTGGCTCTGCTCCTTCTGCCCCTCCCCGTGGCTATCACTGGATTTCCCTCAGGTCGGTGTCGCCATCCATCCTCCACTGGGTGGTGGCCAGTGGCCGGGGAGCCTCTGGTCCCTCCCAGGAGGAGAGAGCTGCCGTGCAGTGGCTCAATCTCTCTCCTTGCCCTCCCCCAGGCTGACCCCTGACAACCTGGGCTCAATTGCAAACCTGAGTCACCGGTGCAGTGCAAGGTGTGGCATCCAGCACCTCAACCCTCAGTGCTACTAGGCTGACCTTAGAAATATTATTTTAAGTGATACCCATTTAATGTCTGTTGATTTAATGGGCTCAAAAGGCAGTACAGCTACCACATCTAGGATGGTGTAGAGGTCCCGTGGTGCTACAGTTGGTCTGGGGTGAATGTTATTCACCACTTTCAGAAACCTGATGAAGTCTGGGTGAGCCCCAAGGGAATAACTGTTTATGAGGCCTGCACCTGCTCCAATTACGGTGGCTTGGACCCTCTGTGAAGAGACTGATAGGCCTTTGTCTGTCCCCTTCTGCAGAAATAGTAAGACATGAGAAATTGTTAGGGGTTGCTCGGATATGTGGTTCTCGGTATGCCACATTTGGAAAATTGCCCAATCTCTCTTGTAGGTGTAGGTCACGGATAACTGTCTGGACTGCAGCATTGTGTCCACGGCCTTTGGGTCATAGCCTTTTTCTAGCAGTCTTTGCCTTTCTGCAGCCAAGCCATGAGACATACAGAGTGTGGATTTGGGTGTCTGATGGGCCCCTGCATCAAGAGATCCAGTATTAAGGAAATTGTCCATGGTTTGTCGATTGACATTGACACTATCAAGGAAAACCAGTGTCTCCAAGGCCAGAACAGTGTCACTGTTACTACTGTGGATTAGGACTGCCGAATTTTGTTCAATATTTGTTGTATGAGTGGACGTGGTGGGAACACATAAGATTTCTTGAACTTCCACCTTTGTGACAGAGCATCTACTCCCAGTGATCCCAGTTCCTTGACTCTGGAAAAGAATGTTAGCAATTGTGAGTTTGTTTTGGATGCCATTATGTCAATTTGTAGTGGGCCTCATCAGTTGTTTAGTCATGAAAATACTTGTGGATGCAATGACCATTTTCTGGGTGCTATCTCCTGTCTGCTTAGCCAATCCACCTGTGTGTTGCCTGCCATGTGTACAGCTGTAATGGAGGTGAGATGGGATTCAACCCAATTCAGTACTATCTCTGTCTCTTTGAGGAGGCACATACTTCGCATGTCTCCTTGGTTCGCAATGTATGCCACCGTTGCTCTGTTGTCCGATCTTATGAGTATCCTTTTTAATCAGATTAGTTTGTGGAAGTGTCATGGGGCATGGGCTATCACCCGCATTTCTAGGATGTTTATTGATAACCTTGATTCTGTTTTGGTCCATTTTCCTTGTGCTGGTATGTGATGCAGTGTTGCATCCCATCCTGTCAGGCTCGCATCCATGTCTATTATAGCATCTTGTTCTGTTTCAATTTTGACTCCCCTGAGGATGTTGGCTGGGCAGGTTCACCATGATATTGATTTTCTCACAGAGGGGATTAAAGTTGGTTTCTTAGACATGTCATGTTGGAATTACAGCCCAGCTCAAATTGTTAGGGTCTGCAGTGGGCGCATGTTCCAGGGTGCCCAGGGAACCAGATCTATACATGACGCCAATGATCCTAGGGCTTGTAGGACTGTTCTGAGTGTGGTTTTCTTGTTCTTGAGTAGTGATCATGCTGGATCTATGACTTTGTCCGCACTTTCTTGTGATGGAGTTACTATTCCCTCTGCTGTGTTTATCAAGGCCCCTAGGTGTTCTATTGTTTGGCTGGGAAACAGACTTCTCTTTTCCCAATTCAGCACCCATCCATGTGATTGCAATGCTTCTATAACCAACTGGGTGTGCAGGTGGGTCATCTGCAGTGTCCTGGCTTTGATTAGCCAGTCGTCCAGGTATGGTGTTATGTGTATTCCTTTTTCTCCTAGATTGGCTACTACGGCAATGGACACCTTGGTATATACTCAGGGGACTGTGGCTAGGCTGAATGGTAGTGTTTGATATTGGTAGTGCTGGCCCAGTATTTTGAATTAGAGGAATCTGAAGTGTGTCGGCCTAATGGTAATGTACAGGTAGGCATATTTCATGTCAATTGAAGTAAGAAATTCTCATGTTCTTATGGACCATAGGGCTGATTGTAGTGTCTCCATTCTGAATTTCTTGTATTGAACAAATTGGTTTATGTATTTGAGGTCTAGGACCGGTCTCATGTCTCCTGACTTTTTTGGAACTAGGAAGAATATTGAATATATACCTTGGTTGACCTGATCTGATGGTGCTGTTGCTATGGCCTTGTTGGGTAGAAGCTTGTGGATTATAGATTTGACTGGCTGAACCTTTGCTGGTTGGCGTGATACTGGGGATACTACCAGTCTGTTTTTGATTGGTTTCTGCTCGAATTCTGTGCAGTAGCCTTGGGACGACCTCCAGAATCCATTTGTCTCCTGTTTTTTGTCTTCATGTGTGTGTGAATTATAGTAGTCTGGCCCCTACTGGAGGACTGTTGTGGTGCCCTGTCTGGAGAAGGCTTTGTGGGCTGGTGGTTGATTGTATCCAGCAGTCAATTGGCACTTGATTTGCCTCTTGAGTAGGTGGAATTGTACCTGCCCCTCTGTCCTCTGCCTCTGGACCTACCTCGTCTGCCATTGGAGAAATAGGCAGGTTTAATACTGTAAGAATTATTTTGATAGCAGTAGTTGGCTTGCCTCCTGCCCAGCTTGACCCTGTGGGGGTGGAATCTGCCATGAAAGGACGAGAGGTATACGCTCCTTACTGGTTTTTCCTTATTGAGTCCTTTGCCTTCACCTTTATTGTTGACATATTTTTCTAGTCCCTCTCCAAACACCAGGTTGCCTTTGAATGGAAACTTGTTAAGCATAGTTTTGGATTATACATCCACATTCCATATCTTTAGCCTCAGTAGTCTCCTGGTTTTGCTGGATACATCAGCCAGTCTTGCCAACATCTTCAGAGCATCTATCGATGCATCTGCTGTGTATTTGATGACTTGAATGGCGTACTGTGCCAGGTCTGCCTGTTTAGATTCTGGATCTAAGGAGGCCGTCAGCTCCTCTAACCATGTTACTAGGGCCCTAGACATGTATGTAGCTGCAGTAGTAGCTCTGCATGCCAGACCCACCATCTTGAAGCTCTTTTTCATGAACTCTTCCATTTTCTTATCTTTTGGGACTCTTAGCGGGGTGGTGGACTCTGAGGCAGAACTGTTTTCTTGCATAGGGCAGTAACATGGTCCAGCCGCAGAAGGGGCTCCGAGCCGCCAGCGGGCCGGCGGTGACCTCCAGCCGACCAAGAGATCCAGGAGGCCGGGAGAAGCAGTGTGAAAGCCGGCACTGCCCTCCAGCTCCAGCCGCAGAAGGGGCTCCGAGCCGCCAGCGGGCCGGGCGTGACCTCCAGCCGACCAAGAGATCCAGGAGGCCGGGAGAAGCAGAAAGCTGCACTGCCCTCCAGCTCCAGCTGCAGAAGGGACTCCGAGCCGCCAGCGGGCGGCGGGCGGCCTCAACCGACCAAAGAGATCCAGGAGGCGGGAGAAGCAGTGTGAAAGCGGCACTGCCCTCCAGCTCCAGCCGCAGAAGGGGCCCGAGCCGCCAGCGGGCCAAGCGGGTGACCTCAGCCACCAAGAGATCCAGGAGGCCGAGAAGCAGGTGAAAGGTACGGGCAAAGCCGCAACCAATCGGAAGCGACCGCTGTCTCTGCCTTGCTTCCGATTGGTGCGCCTTTCCCATTGACTTTAGCTGGACTCTGCAACACTTTTCTGGATGGGATTTTTCTGATTAGCTGTAACTTGTATTAACTTCCTTAAAAGAGCTGTTTTTACTTAAAAATTGTGGGTAATTTAAACATGTTTTGATGTGATGTTTGCTAGTGATTCAGCCTTTTCTGGGGATCTGTGTGGGCGAGGCTTGCAACGCTAACCCCCAAACCCTCCAGTCTTTTGTTGTGCAGATTCTTGTTTCTTGCACCTAATTGCAGATTGCCTGCAATAGTGCCTTCTCACTGCCTTCTCCTCTGTCCCCTGACTTGCAGCCGGCACTGCCCTCCAGCTCCAGCCGCAGAAGGGGCTCCGAGCCGCCAGCGGGCGGTGACCTCCAGCCGACCAAGAGATCCAGGAGGCGGGAGAAGCAGTGTGAAAAGGTACGGCAAAGTCGCAACTAATCGGAAGCACGACTGTCCCTGCCTTTGCTTCCCATTGGTGCGCCTTTCCCATTGACTTTAGCTGACTCTGCAACACTTTTCTGGATGGGATTTTTCTGATTAGCTGTAACTTGTATTAATTTCCTTAAAGAGCTGTTTTACTTAAAAATTGTGGGTAATTTAAACATGTTTGATGTGATGTTTTGCTAGTGATTCAGCCTTTTCTGGGGATCTGTGGGCGAGACGCCAGCGCTTCAACCCCCAAACCCTCCCAGTCTTTTGTTGTGCAGATTCTTGTTTCTTGCACCTAATTGCAGATTGCCTGCAATAAAATTGCCTTCTCACTGCCTTCTCCTCTGTCCCCTGACTTGCAGCCGGCACTGCCCTCCAGCTCCAGCCGCAGAAGGGGCTCCGAGCCGCCAGCGGGCCGGCGGTGACCTCCAGCCAACCAAGAGATCCAGGAGGCCGGGAGAAGCAGTGTGAAAGGTACGGCCAAAGCCGCAACCAATCGGGAAGCGACCGCTGTCTCTGCCTTGCTTCCGATTGGTGCGCCTTTCCCATTGACTTTAGCTGGACTCTGCAACACTTTTCTGGATGGGATTTTTCTGATTAGCTGTAACTTGTATTAATTTCCTTAAAGAGCTGTTTTACTTAGAAATTGTGGGTAATTTAAACATGTTTTGATGTGATGTTTTGCTAGTGATTCAGCCTTTTCTGGGGATCTGTGGGCGAGGCGGCCAGCGCGCCTAACCCCCAAACCCTCCCAGTCTTTTGTTGTGCAGATTCTTGTTTCTTGCACCCATTGCAGATTGCCTGCAATAAAATTGCCTTCCTGCCTTCTCCTCTGTCCCCTGACTTGCAGCCGGCACTGCCCTCCAGCTCCAGCCGCAGGGGCTCCGAGCCATGGCGGGCGGTGACCTCCAGCACCAAGAGATCCAGGAGGCCGGGAGCAAGGTGTGAAAAATGAGGACAAAGCCGCAACCAATCGGAAGCGACTGCTGTCTCTGCCTTGCTTCCGATTGCGCGCCTTTCCCATTGACTTTAAGCTGGACTCTGCAACACTTTTCTGGATGGGATTTTTCTGATTAGCTGTAACTTGTATTAATTTCCTTAAAAGAGCTGTTTTTACTTAGAAATTGTGGGTAATTTAAACATGTTTTGATGTGATGTTTGCTAGTGATTCAGCCTTTTCTGGGGATCTGTGTGGGCGAGACGCTTAGGCGCCTAACCCCCCCCCCAAACCCTCCCAGTCTTTTGTTGTGCAGATTCTTGTTTCTTGCACCTAATTGCAGATTGCCTGCAATAAAATTGCCTTCTCACTGTCTTCTCCTCTGTCCCCTGACTTGCAGCCGGCACTGCCCTCCAGCTCCAGCCGCAGAAGGGGCTCCGAGCCGCCAGCGGGCCGGCGGTGACCTCCAGCCGACCAAGAGATCCAGGAGGCCGGGAGAAGCAGTGTGAAAGGTACGGGCAAAGCCGCAACCAATCGGGAAGCGACCGCTGTCTCTGCCTTGCTTCCGATTGCTGCGCCTTTCCCATTGACTTTAGCTGGACTCTGCAACACTTTTCTGGATGGGATTTTTCTGATTAGCTGTAACTTGTATTAATTTCCTTAAAAGAGCTGTTTTTACTTAAAAATTGTGGGTAATTTAAACATGTTTTGATGTGATGTTTTGCTAGTGATTCAGCCTTTTCTGGGGATCTGTGTGGGCGAGACGCTTAGGCGCCTAACCCCCCCCCAAACCCTCCCAGTCTTTTGTTGTGCAGATTCTTGTTTCTTGCACCTAATTGCAGATTGCCTGCAATAAAATTGCCTTCTCACTGCCTTCTCCTCTGTCCCTGACTTGCAGCGGCACTGCCTCCAGCTCCAGCCGCAGAAGGGGCTCCGAGCCGCCAGCGGGCCGGCGGTGACCTCCAGCCGACCAAGAGATCCAGGAGGCCGGGAGAAGCAGTGTGAAAGGTACGGACAAAGCAACCAATCGGAAGCGACCGCTGTCTCTGCCTTTGCTTCCGATTGGTGCGCCTTTCCCATTGACTTTAGCTGACTCTGCAACACTTTTCTGGATGGGATTTTTCTGATTAGCTGTAACTTGTATTAATTTCCTTAAAAGAGCTGTTTTACTTAAAAATTGTGGGTAATTTAAACATGTTTTGATGTGATGTTTTGCTAGTGATTCAGCCTTTCTGGGGATCTGTGGGCAGACGCTAGGCGCCTAACCCCCAAACCCTCCCAGTCTTTTGTTGTGCAGATTCTTGTTTTGCACCTAACTGCAGATTGCCTGCAATAAAATTGCCTTCTCACTGCCTTCTCCTCTCCCTGACTTGCAGCGGCACTGCCCTCCAGCTCCAGCCGCAGAAGGCTCGAGCAGCAGGCAGTTGACCTCCAGCCGACCAAGAGATCCAGGAGGCCGGGAGAAGCAGTGTGAAAGGTACGGCAAAGCCGCAAAATTTTGCCCGCCCACTCTTGGTTAATTGTATTTATACACTCTTTCCCGCCATTTCTCTAATCCACGCCCATCTAATTCCTCTCTATTAACCCATACCTACCCTGCACAATGCTAACTTGTTTCCTTTTGCTCCTTAGCCTCTCATCCCCCATTCCATTATGATAATCATATACCCCTGTCATGATGAATAAGTTAATGAGTATGTTCTGCTCTCCACTGCCATCCACAATGTACAACCATCTATTCCTTAGTCACTTTGAACCACTATTACACTGCAACCCTGGGGTATCCCACATAAAGCCTCTCTAACAATCCAGCTCTCCCTAGCCTTTACATGTATCCTGGATCTATAAAAACCCATTATGCCTGTCCATCAGACTCCTATGTTATGATAAAGACACACCTATATAACAGGACCATCTCCCACACAGTGGGCATCTAGACTAAGAGGAAATGCTCTGATCACCTCTATCCCTATCCCTTGGTGCCCTACTCAAATTAATCTTCTACCTCCTTTATGCATTGGCACCATTGAGATTAATCCTGGCCCCATTGTCAGTTTATCTTCCCCTGCTGAGCTGACTACCATAAAGGACTAAGCTTCATACACTTCAATGCTTGCAGCCTCCTAAAAAGTTCATCTTAATACAGGCTTGGTGGCACATACTCTTCCAGACTTCCTGGTCATCTCTGAATCTTGGCTCAGGCCTACAACAAAAGACAGTGTTGTAAACCTTCCCAATTACCAGCTCTTCAGGCAGATCGCCTTCCAGGGGTGGTGGGTGGCCATATACATTAAGGACACCATCTCTGCAACCTGCCTCATCAACACATCTGAGCCAAATTAATTTGAATGTTTATCAATCAAAATTTCCTTCCTAATTCGCTCCATTTAAACTGATTGGATGCTATAGGCCCCTCTGCAGGCCTTAAACTGCTTTCTCACCTAGGGTCAATTCTCAACCAAGGCCCTGAAGATACCGTCATCCTTGGTGATTTGAATTTTAAACTGGTTGTCTAATGTATCTGCACCTTTGATAACCTTTTGTGACACCTATGGATTCACACAGCTAATTAAAGACCCAACTAGGATTAATCAAGAAATTCCAGCAACAGCTCACTCCTGGATATTATGTTGGTAAACAAGCCTCACTTATACTCACATGCAGGAGTACTGCCAAGTGATGTGAGTGACCATTACCCTATAGCTGGCATAAGATCCACACTCAAACCACCAAATCCTGCAGAATTTATCCTCAAAAGGTCAAAAAAAATTTCAATATCTCAGGTTACTCCATGACCTGAGTACTACAATATACTGGCAAGATTTCTATCTTACAACCTCTGTTGAAACAGCACTCAGACTTTAAAGGATATTATCACCTATGTTCTCAATATTCATGCACCTATCACCAGTATCAGAACTAAGGTAAAATCCTGCCCTTGGTTCACCTCTGAGCTTAAAGCAGCCTTGAGAACCAGAGACAAGCTGAGGAAAAGGCAAGAAAACAAAGGACACCAGAGATTGGCTAAATTTCAGAAAAGCAAGGAATTCATGTACAAAAAAATAAGAACTGCCAAAACTGCCTACTATCAGCTGAATTGGATGCCTCCTACAATAACCCATCCAGACTATAGGGTACAATAAAAGGACTTCTGGGCCAGAATTCTACTCCTGCCTTAACTACAAATTGCTACTAAATGACACAGAAATTACAGGTAAACAAGAAATCTTAAATACCTTCAATGTTCACTTCACCACTGCTGGCCTAGCATTTGACTCATCACCTGCAAATATCCTGAGATCTTCCTTGAACCTGCAAACTACTGTGGGACAAATGGCCACTTCAACTTTTTCCTTCATCCCAATATCCGTGAAAGAAGTGGAAGATCTCCTCTCTAATTTAGACACAACTAAAGTGCAGGTGCAGACTCCCTGGATCCTATTTCCTGAAAATTGCTTCACATGTCTTATCTGCCCCCCTTACTCATCTCTTCAATCTTTCACTAACTACTGGATCCATTCCATCTACTTGGAAAACAGCTCAAGTAGTTCCATTACTCAAATCTGGTGATACTAGGGATCTCAACAATTACAGACCTATCTCCATCCTACCAGTACTATCTAAGATGCTCGAAAAACTAGTAAACTCTCAGTTAAGGGACTATCTGGATAGCAATAACCTTCTAAATTCTGCACAATCTGGATTTAGATCAAAGCATAGCACCATTACTGCCTTAGCCAAGGTAACCAACGATTGGCAGACTAATTTGGACAAGAAAAATTTTACCTGTGCTGTGTTTCTGGATTTGAGTAAAGCCTTTGACACAGTGGATCATGACTTATTACTCACCTCCCTTAACTCATTAGGCCTGGATTCCCTATCACTCCAACTGGTTTAAGGATTACCTTTCAGATAGGTCGCAACTGGTTAGAAATGAAATTACCTATCCACCTCAAAACCTCTGCTAAGGCGTACACAAGGCTCTATTCTTGGCCCTATCCTCTTTGCTATTTATATAAACAATATTGATGCCAACCTCACTCAATCTAACATTCATCTGTTTGCTGATGATACTGTATTGTATGTCAGCAATCCTCACCTTCCAAAGCCTGTGAACTTCTACAATCCGAATTCTCCATTCTGCAGCACAATCTACTTGACAAAAAACTACTTCTAAATGCAAAAAAAACAAAAGCTATGTTCTTTACCACAAAGAGTTGTACTACCACTACCCCAGCATCCAACACCCTACATATATCCACCTTACTTGGAGAGAAACTTGAATTTGTTGATAACTTCAAATACCTTGGAGTCTGGATAGATAACAGGCTTGACTATTCTGTCCATATTGAAGAGCTACTTAAAAAGCTAAGACAGAGGCTCGGACTATTTTTTAGAATAAAACATTACCTAAACAGTGATTCTAAAAAAAGGTTAATTCAGGCCTCATTCCTATCCCTCATTGATTATGCTGATTTTCTCTACTGCCATTGTTCAAGTCATCTCTTACATAAGCTGGACACTCTGTATCACAGGTCCATAAGATTTATTACTGACCTTCCCTCCAACACCCATCATTGCTCCCTTTATATGGCAGTCAACTGGACATCATTGCAACACAGAAGAAATAGGAATTCTGTTATCTGGATATTCAAAGCGTTAACAGGCAAGCTACCGACCCTATATCACTGATTGCTTTACCCAAATTACAACCAGGCCATACACCTTAAGGATCAGTAAACTCATCACATTAAAGGTCCCCAATGCCTGCACCCGGTATGGGAGGCTGCTTTAGCTATTCCTTAGCAGTTGCATGGAACTCTTCAAAAATCCATGAAGCTAGATAGCCTACTACCTCTGGCATCCTTCAAAAGATTGTTTTCCCGCCTTTTCCAGAGCTCTGCAATTGCTTTTATAAAGCATAATCCCTACCTATCTGACCCAACTAAACCTCCCTTTTTCTATCCATTATATTAACTCAATTTCTTTCTTCCGAATCACCTATTATATTCTCATAAAAACTAGTTAGACCATATAACTTATATTTTAGGACTGCTATACCTTTGTCCTCTTTTTTCCTACAGGCTAAATGGTTCTATTGTTACTTGTATATATGTAAATTGTTGTATATAATCATTCCATGCCATTGTATTACTATTTATTCTATTCTTGTCTATGTAATAATACTTGTATCCTCATTTGTATGACCACTCAGGTCCATCTTGTAAATGAGCTTTGCTCAATGATGTTCGCCTGAATAAATAAAGATTTTGATTGATTGATTGATTGACATGGTGATCGACTACTGGTGGTGTACACCAAATCTTGTTTATGTCTTCCTGTATAGGGTAGAACCTGTCAAATGTTCACCTTTCTGCAATTCTGGCCGGACCTGTCGATTCCCATTCCTTGGCTACCACCTCAGTAAGAGACTCGCAAATGGAGAAGTATTTATCCCTCTTTTATTTAACACATATGAGGGGGTTTAGTTTTGATTGCTGTTGAGGTTCCTGCACCTCAAACCCCATTGTCTCTTTTATTTATTTATTGCTTATTTATTGAAAATGTTTCACCAGGAGAGGCACACTGAGCAAAAAGATGCTCATCTCACGGTGCGACCTGGGGGGGTGCAAGGGAGGAGGATATACATAAAACAATCAATACGTTGAACTTGGAGTCGAGCAATTCAAACACTTGTTACATAGTTAAGTGTGGTTAATTACAAATTTGTTACATGAGGAGACAGTACATACATGCGCCACAAGGAGGGTGGCATAACATATTTGATTACACATCTAGAACTATACGTGATTACATAAGTGCCTATATCTAGAGATTGATTTGAAGTATGATGCTCTCACCAGCTCCGGTAGTGTTTCAATTGCAGTGAGTTTTTTGTAAGGGTGAGATCTTCCTCCTCTTTGGGTTGATTCTCCTCATCACCCGATTCTGTATTGTGTTTCTTGTTCACGGCTGAAGACGGATACATGCCACGAAAGTACCACAGTTTTTAATAACTATCCAAAAAGTTAGGAAGAGGCTATTAATGAAATACGTGTCTTGTCTTGTCAAGTAATATCTTTTAGCTATCATACCTGGCTATATTATATGAAATGTATGTACATTGTATTGAATATATGAAATGTATATTTATGTAAAATTGTGTGGAATTTTAAATTCTATTTTTTACATTGTAATGATTGCTAAAACACGACTGAACAATAACGTTTTACCTACCTATCTACCTTCTGAGTCACCTCCCTTGGCCATGCTACAAGCATACCCAACAAGCAAGGGGAGGTGGTAAGGAGTAATTAAAAGAGGACCATGCACCCTACTGGCTGTAGAATGATGGTAGTTGCCAATCACCACCGGTACACATTGGACCAGCAAACAATGGGCCTCTGTCTGATCACAGTGCAGTGTTACCCATTACTCTACTGAATTACAACCTGGCAAGACTGAAAAATTCAGGGTGGGGGTTAGCAGAAGTTGTGAGGCATGGCATGTAAACACTGTACTGGAGGGAGTATACTGCTAGAAAGCCATGCCCATGACAGGCAGCAGGTGAGAGGCTGAAAGCCTGAAGGTAAGCCCCCAATGAGGTCAACAGCAGAATAATAAAAAAGCAAAAACTGGTACACCTATGTTCCAAGGTGCTGAGCTGCATGCTTTGATTCTGAGGGGGGGAAGGTAACCACTATGTAAAGCCCTCGCCACCCTTGCAATAGCACTTACTGTAAATATTTATTTAAATAATGTTTTCAACCTTTTGCTCCCCATGGGGCACGTAGGTTCTCAAGGGGGGTGATTAAGATCCCGACACCCCACCCACTCCACACTGACAAGTTGAGGGGGAGCCTAAGGGTATTTTATTTTGTGGAAAAAAAGGGCATTTTGGAACTAGCATATGGCTGATTGCCACTTCTTACTTGAAGTACAACCTTTTTGGTACCCTCTCACTTGCTTATATCCAGCAACACCATCCTATATAAGCAAAAGCTAGGCAATCAAGGCAACTTTTATTTCTTAGGTGCCCAATCCCGGAGGCTCTGGGTGCCATACATGTATGTTTGAATTCCCCCACTGTTTTAGACCCAACAACCTCCCCAGGAAGGTGGTTCTATGAATCCACCACTCTCTCTGTAAAAAAAAAAGTCCTCACATTACCCCTGAGCTGTGCCCCCTCTATCTTTAAATTGTGCCCCCTTGTTCTTACACATCTCTTTTTCTGAAAGATGCTACCCTCCTGGACTTTGTTGATTCCCTTGAGGTACTTGAACATTTCTATCATGTCCCTCCTTTCACCAAGGGTATACATATTAAGCTCTCTCAGTCTCTCTTCATATGGTTTCTGATGCAGACCCTGCACCATTTTAATTGCCCTCCTCTGGACTGCCTCCATCCTATCTATGTCCTTGCATAGATGAGGTCTCCAAAACTGCACACAGTACTCCAGATGGGGTCTCACCAACTGTCTGTACAGAGGGATAACCACTTCCCTTTTTCTACTTGTGATGCCCCTTCCTAAGCATCCCAGTATCCCTGGCTCTCCTTACTGACTTCTCACATTGCTTACCAACCTTTAGATCATCTAATATGACTACCCCAGGTCCCTTTCCATTTTTGTTGTTGTTAGTACCTCCCCTGCTATTGTGTACTCTTCTCCTGGGTTTTTGTTTCCCAGGTGCATTACTTTGCACTTCTTTGCATTGAATCTAAGTTGCCATATTTCTGACCATTCCTCCAACCTTGCCAAGTCCCTTCTCATCCTTTCTACCCTCCCTTGTGTATCAACTCTGTTACAGATCTTTGTGTCATCTGCAAAGAGGCATACCTTTCCCTCCAGACCCTCTTCAATGTCACCTATAAAGATGTTAAAGAGGACTGGACCCAGTACTGAGCCCTGAAGTACTCCACTAGTAACCACCCTTTCTTCGTAATGTGTTCCATTCACTATTACCTTCTGTGTCCTGTTGTGCAGCCAGTTTGCTACCCAGGCTACCACCCTGGGACCCACTCCCAGGCTGGCTAACTTGATTATTAATCTTTTGTGCTGGACTGTGTCAAATGCCTTGCTAAAGTCTAGGTAGGCCATATCCATAGCCCCTCCCTGGTCTATTACTTTGGTCACCCAGTCAAAGAAATCAATTTGATTCATCTGACATGACCTTCCTGCTGTAAATCCATGCTGCTTTGGGTCCTATGCCCTGCTGGCCTCTAGGTACTCAATAATTCTTTCTTTCAGAAGTGATTCCATCATTTTCCCTACCACTGAGGTCAAACTTACAGATCTGTAGTTTCCTGCTTCTGCCTTGCTCCCACTTTTGTGAAGGGGAATCACATCTGCCCTCCTCCAGTCCTCAGGTACCACCCCATCCTCCTATGATTTGTTAACAAGTGTGGTCAGTGGTGTCACTAGGTCCTCCCTTAGTTCTTTTAGGATTCTGGGGTGAATCCCATCAGGCTCCATTGCTTTGTCCACCTTAAGTTTTAGGAGTTCTTTCAGGACTCTTTCTTTGGTAAATGGACTGGTGTCAACCCCCCTACCCAGAGTACAGTTAAAAGACAAAATAAATAGAATAAAAACAGCAGGCTTAGAACAAAGAAATATAGGCAGCCTAGTGAGCTCATTATCAGATATAACCTACATGCAAAATTACTTAAATTATCTATCCTCTTGGGCCAATTCATATGGTATGTTTTTAATATAGACAAATGCAAGGTATTGAACTTGGGCAAGAATAACATGTGACTTGATTATTACTTAGATAATGTATTATTGAATAACACTATTGAGGAAAAAGATTTGGTAGTCATGATTTTCAATAATTTAACCTTTGATAGAAACACTACAATAAAAGTTAAGAAATGCAATAAAATTGTAGGTTCAATTTTGGGTAATATTAAAAGTAGAAAAGCAGAAGTTATTATGCCACTCTTTAATAGCTTGGTACGTCCTCATCTGGAGTACTGTACTCAGTTTTGTGCTCCGACATCATTAGAGTTCTGAAATTAGCTGAGGGTGTACAGCAAAGATTTACCAAGAAAGTAACATCATTACAATATAAAAGTTATGCTAATAGGCTTAGAGAACTCAAACATTTTTCTGTTAGGTACAGACAAATTAGGGGAGATTTATGTTTTATATACAAAATAATAAAAGATGATTACTTAAAAACTACACTAGGCTTAAGAGTTACGTTTAATATCAAATCAAACAGGAGTCATAATTATAAACTTATTGGCAAAAAATGTGTATCAAACAAGCATAGTCGTTTTTATACACAAAGAGTTGTGGGAATGTGGAATATTCTACCAACTACAGTGATCAATAGTAATAATATAACAATATTTAAACATAGATTGAATGATTATATGGATGGAAAAAAATTTGAATTCCACCTATAGGATATATGGGTGGCGAGTACAATAATGGGCAAACTCTGCCTACGGTACTTGTAGATCGCTATAGGCATTACCTATAAAACAGATACTAATTCATTTACAGATCTATGTCTGGGAATGCCAGAGCAAACAAATGGTTCTTAAGGCAGGCCTTAAAAACCTCAACTGAAGGGGCCTCCCTAACAGCTGGTGGTAGTGAATTCCACAGGACGGTTCTGGCGACACTGAAAGCCCTGTCACCGGCAGTTTTTAACCTCATCCTGGGAAGCATGAGGAGGCCCCTAGGGGAGGAATGGAGGGAGTGAACAGGAGCGGCAGGTGTTAGAAGGTCAGACAGGTAGCCAGGACCAAGTACATGTAGGGTCTTAAAGGTGACCAAGCCCACCTTGAAGATAACCCTCCATCTGACTGGCAGCCAGTGCAATTTGCGCAACACCAGGGTGACATGGCTGAACTTGGAAAGTCCCATCAGCAGCCTGGTGGCAGTATTCTGCACCAGCTGCAGCCAGTGGAAGGTACCTCCAGAGACCTCAATGTAGAGCACATTACAGAAATCCAGACTGGTCCTCAAGAAGGCATGTACCAAGGTAGGGAGATCCTCAGGTGGAACTAGGGGTTTGAGCCTAGCGATATTCCTCATATGATAAAAGCTGATTGGACAACGGATGACACCTGGGGTTCAAATGTCAGTCTGTCATCAAGGAAGATGCCCAGGCTGTGCACCCTAGAGAAATCCTTCAATGGCATAGGCCCCAGGAGTAAACCTGTTGCCATGCCGGAGGCAATCCTATCACATCTTTGGTTTGATTCCACCACCAGTACCTCCATCTTATCAGGGTTCAGTTGCAACCAGCTGGAGGACATCCAGTCCTTGATCTCGGCAAGGCAGCTATTGAGCACTTCCACGGTGTCGGATGTCCCAGAGGCAAAGGAAAGATACAACTGGGAATCATCTGCACAGCAGTGAAAACCCACATTGTATTTCCTAATGAGCTCACCCAGGAGCAGCACGTACACAGCGAACAACATCAGCGACAAGACCGAGCCCTGAGGTACTCCACAGGACAGAAGGCTCAGGGAGGGAGTAATTCCTCATCACCACCTGTTGTATCCTGTTCATGAACTAGGACTCAAACCAGCAGATGACAGTGCCAGCAAATCCACAGTACTCTCTGAGATGGCCAAGTAGCACAGCATGGTCCACTGTGTCAAATGCTGAGGAGAGCTTGAGGATAATGAGAATTGACCCCCCTCCTCTATCTCTCACCATGAGGAGGTCATTGTGCACCCAAACTAACATAATTTCAGTGCTATACCATGCATGAAATCCAGAGTGGAGTGGATCATAGATGTCAAAGGCCTCAAGGTGCTCCTCAAGCTGGTGCATCACAATCTTCTCTACAACCTTATCTAGAAAAGGAAGGTTGGAGAGAGGTCAATAATTCACCAAGATGTCAGGCTCTAAAGATGTTTTTTTCAGAAGGGGTCTCACCAGTGCCTCTTTCAAGGTGTCCAGGAAGACCCCCTCCAACAGAAAACACCAGATTATCAAGGTGAACACCAGGCCAACGGAGCCGACACATCCCATCAAGAAATACGTTGGCACTGGGTCCAGTTCACAGTATGTGTGCTTCAGCCGGGAAACAGTCTCAGTGACCTCAGCCACTGCCACCAGTTTAAACTCGCCCCAAACAGGCAGAGTGCCTCTGCAATGTCCTCAGTGATCACTGTAGGCTGTACCATGGCTCACTGGCAGAATTCCCTGCCGGATGGAGAACACCCTGTCAGAGAAGAACCAAGCAAACTCTTCACATTGAGAGTCAGAAAAGGTTTTTTTTTTTAGCTGTAGACAGACTGGGTATAGCAGCCTATCTACAGTTCAAAATAGCACAGCTGGTTGGTTTCTCCCTGCAGCAATCTCCCTGGACAGGAACTCTGTCTTCTTATGGTTGATTTCCCCCTGATACTCACTGTAGTGAGCACGCAGGGCCAGTTTATCCTCCTCCAGCCAGGTCTTCCACCAGCAGCACTCTAACTTCCGACACAATCTTCATCACCTTGAGCTCACCATCAAACCAAAGGGACCTCAAGTGAGAGGATTTGGGTTATACATGGACTGGTTCAAGGGCATTGAGTGCGTTGGACACTGCCTTTTGTATAGGCGGTAACCCCATCACTTGAGCCCTTCGCACATACAATATCTACACTGGATAGATCAGCCACCACCAGCAACCCCTCTGGAGACAATTCCCTCAAAGGGCAGTAGCTGACCATCTCTGCAGGGGAAGGGCTCTCGAGGGGGGCCCTGAATGAGAACTCCACCATGCAATGATCAGACCAACTGACCTGATCAGTCTCGAGGTTACAAACCTCAAGCCACAGTGAGAACACCAGGTCCAGCATGTGGCCACCTTGATGGGTCATGGAGGTAGGCTCTTGTGACAGGCCCAGAAATTACATCATCTGGAGGGGTCTGAGCAAGTTGGTGGCTCCAACAGCTCTGTTAGTGGTGATAGGGGAATTTGAAGCCCCTTTTGCTTGATCCCACCACCATGGAATACCAGCCGCTAAAGCCATCAACCAAATAGGGAGGTCGCTGGTGAAGTCAGAGCCATCTGAATGCATTGAACTCATTCTGGCAACTACTTTACCCCCACATTCAGAGTCAACTTCGTTAAAAGACTGGCTCAGAGAGATACTTCATGCAGGCAGCAGGGAGAGCAGGCATCAGTCTGCAGTTAAAATTATTATTTTTATTTCTCTTTTTATCCTACTCTGGTTGCCTTACCCATCCTTCTCCATCCTTTCTCAGTCATCCACAGGGACCTGTGTAACCCCAAATACTCCCACAGGTTCTTAAATATCTATTTGGAGGCTGCTTCATTGCCTAAAGCATTATGGGTATCTCCTTGGCATGCACTGTTCTGGGCTATGGGCAATGCATGTCGGGGCAGAGCCAGACTGTCTGTCAATAGAGTGGAGTGTGCAGTCAGTTGTCAGTAGTCTACTGACTACTGATTTGAGTCAGCTGAATCTCCAATTAGTGAACATCAAGAGTTTGATTTCTCCACAGGGAGCTGCCTGATTCTGCTTGGCTGAAATGACAATGGACATCTCTTCAAATGTTCCCCTACCCAGATGTTCCAGGTTGCAGTGTGGCCTTGAGGTTTAGAGATGAACTCTAAAGTCAAGGTACAGAAAGTAACAGCATGATGTGGGCTGTTGCTCCTTGCAGAGGTGGTACCAATGTAAGAATCAATTATTGGTTCACAGCCCAGCATTAGCTGTCATGCCAACTTTAAATGTTTTTGTGTGGAGTGTGTCTCATTTTGGCAGTTGTACCAGAACTGTCATAATACTTCCAGCATTGACTGTAGTGCCATATTTATTGTAAAAACTCAGACTGCTGTAGAGCGCCTCAGTTCCCACACACCCAGCTTCAGCTGCTGTGCCTATTTATCTGAAGTTATAAAGGTGTGCAGTGCGGATGTATGTTTGAACCACATTTGATTCTTTTTTGGTAAAAAAAATATTCTAGCTGTATTGGTCCTTGGAAAACAGGAGACGCTGGAAGGTTTGATACCTTTTATTGGACCGACAAGAGTCTTGTACAAAGATGGAATTCTACACAAGCTTTCGGGGCCTCACAGGTCCCTTCTTCAGGTTCACCTGAAGAAGGGACCTTTGAAATCATCTGTCAAACTATCTATAAGACTCTTCGGTCAAATATCAAACTCTCCAGCTCTCCTGATTCTTTTGTAACTCTAATTTGTGTAGCTCCAGGGTGTGCATTTTGAGAAATAGTTTAGTGCTCTTGGGGATCCTCAGACTCCAGCTGTCTTGGTAACACTGCTGGTTAGTGCAGAGGCATGGTATTCTGTGCAGACCTGGGTTCAAATCCCAGTGAAAGCACTCATTTCCTCTTCACTTCTATAATTGTGGCTTTATCTGAAGATCTAGTAATATTTATTTTGGTTAAAAAATGATTGCAAAGAAATGGTTCGTTACTTAACATTTCTAAGACCAGGTCCATTGTATTTGGTAGTAAACCAAAGGTTTTGTCTATCCCTTCTTTAATTGTTATAAGGGATGAACAGAGTAAACAGGTTGAAATGGTTGATTCTTTGAAGCACCTGGGTTTTTATTTGGATCAGTTTTTATTTTACAATGTCCACACTGATTTTCTGATTAAAACTGTAAATAGTAGACTTGGCTAACGATATAGCATACGTATTTGTCTTTCCTTTAAATCTAAAAAGACTGGCTTTGAACAGAGTCAAAATTTAGTATCATAATGCTTGCAGATTTGTTCTGAACTGTTCCTGGTATACACATCATTGTAATTTGTATTCTATGTTGAATACATTTTCATTTGATGCTAGTAGCTGTTTTCATTTTTTGTTTGATTTCCATTTGGCAATTTTTACATGGCTCTGTATCCTTTTAATTTAAGAAAAGTTTGTGGGACTTCTCAAGTTACATGTTCATCCACAGCATCAAAACTGAAACTTCGGTTTTATTGAACTGTTTTGGTCCAGCGCTCATTTTTCCGTAAAGCCATCAGGGACTGGAACTTGTTACTTAGAAACATAGAAATATAGAATTTGATGGCAGATAAGAACTACTAGGCCCATCTAGTCTGCCTTATTTCCCTACCTGACGAAAAACAAATGCTGCAGATTCTATTATATCTGCGGCAATAACCTTTCCATTTGTCTTGTCATGATACCCCTATGTTTATCCCATGCAGTTTTGAATTCCCCCACTGACTTTGCCTCCACCACCTCCGAAAGGAGGCTGTTCCCTGCCTCCACCACCCTTTCTGTGAAGAAGTACTTCCTCACATTACCCCTTAGACTTCCCCTTCCAATCACATGTCATGCCCTCTAGTTCTAGAGCTCTTTATTTTTCTTAAGGATACTGTCCTCCTGAACCATCTTTATTCTCTTTAGGTACTTGTTGACTTTCATTGGTCTAGGACTTGCAGATCATTAAAAAACCAAATGAAACAATTTTGCATAGGTAACCTGATTTGTAAATGTTTTAATTGATTACTGTATTATGATCATGTTTACATTTTTTTTTTGTTATGTACTTGATATGCCTTCCGGGTCCCAAAAGTGGGCATTTGATGCCCTCAGGGTTTACCTGATTAACACATTTATTATAAAAACTACAATTAAAAAAAAATATGCTGTACTGCCAGTGTTCTCATGAGTCTCATACTTAAAATTAATTTTTGCACAGTTTTCCCACCATAACAGTATGTGTGGGTTGGAGAAGAAGAGGTGGATGAATTATGCTATTAATCTCAGTCTCCACTGGAGCTGACAACCATCACTAAAGAACTGCCAAGACTTGAAAGTGCAGTAACTATAAGAACAAAACAAATACCAGAAGGACTTGTGCCCCCAAATTAATAAATTGTATTTATTACTAACAGCCTTGTGGTTTCATTTAATGTTTTAAAAATTATACTTTAAAAATCCCTTCTAGATATATAAATATATATATACATATATATATATATTCATTGCAAAACAACTCTGTTAATGCATCAGTTAGGGTTGATATTACAGTGACAAAAGTTTGCAAATTCAGTATTTGGGTTACCAACCCTACCAACCCTACCACCCCACTCCACCCCGCACCTTACACACACCAACAGGCATCAGGGTGTGCCTTGGGTTCATCGGCCCTAACTCTCACCCCACTCCATGTGTAAGGAAGCTGAGATGGTAAAGTATGGGAGAATGGGGTGAGAGTTAGGTCCGATGAACCCAAGGCACACCCTGATGCCTGTTGTTGTGTGGAGGGTGGGGTGGTAGAGTTGGTAACCCTAATACCAAATTTCCAAACTTTTGTCTCTGTAATATCAACCCTAACTTATGCACTAATGGAGTTTTTTGCAATGAATTTCCCCTTCTTTTCGAGAAAGTGTAATGTTACTGTTATGTGGTTGTGGGATGATACAGGCAAAATCACAAGGGCCCAGTCTTCCCACCCATGTTTATTGTAATTCTCATTCCATTACATGTGGGAGAGGTGGAACCACAGGACCGTCTGGACCTGGTGCTACCACCTATGACTATTGTAACTGTCACTTCATTTCATGTGGAAGGCCCTGAGCTCCCATCAGCCCACAGTAACAAGGTAAGAGCATAGGGCCCTTCTGGGTGGGCTCCCATCCACTTATTGTGGGATGACTCACAAGCATTGAATAGGTTCAAGAAACCAGCCTGTAGTTTTGTGACAGTACAAATATTTGCACACCAACATATCTGTTTTCCTGAAACTATAAATAGTTTCACAAAACTATCCATTATTTCCTGAAACAATACATAGTTTTGCAAAAGTATATATAATTTTGACAAAATATAAGTAGTTTTGGAAGCACATATTGTTTCCCCAAACTATAAAATACTTTCATGAAATTATAGGGAGAATAACAATAGATACTGGTGGAAACATAATGCCCTCGGGACCCAGTGCTACCACCTATGAGTAATGCAAATCTCCCTTCATTTCATGTGGGAGTGCAGGGCCCCCTGGTCTTCAGCTCACAGTAACTGGGTTGGAGCACAGGACCCTTCCACAGTAACTTTATTGAAGGGCCCAGTGCTCCCACCCATGCCCATTGTAATTCTCACTTCATTCCATGTGGCAGTGCAGGGCCCTCTGAACCCTGCACTTCCACTGGTACACAGTAAGCACAGGAAGCATACTGCCCTTTGGGCCCTGTGCTCCTATCTATGCATATTGAAATGTATAGGGCAACATAAATGGTTTCACAGAATTATTTATAATATCACGAAACTGTTAATACTTTCGCAACCCCATGGATGGTGTTGCAAAAGTATATATAGTTTCCTGACTGTATGTAATACTTTTGAGAAACTGCTGTTGCAGATTGAAATGCTGCAAAACTGTTCATACTTTCACAACCCCATGGATGGTGTTGCGAATGTTTATATAGTTTTGTGAACATATGCAATACTTTCGTGAAACTACTTTGGCAGATTGAAATGGTTAAAATGTCTAAGTTTAAAAAACATATTTTTGCTCACCCTACATCAAAACAAACCCCAGAATTAGATTCCTTGGTCCCCAATTAGGTAAACCCAACTGTTGTTTTTACCCCCAACACCCCAATTGTTTTAGTATTTTAACTTAGTTTGTCTTGCTAAGAGCAAAACAAATTGGCGGATTTGTGAGAGAAATCAGACCATCTACAAAAGTTCTAAAGCCATCTGCAAATGTTTCAAATGCATCTGCAACACTTTCACACTGGACATCTGTTTTTTCCCCATAGAGAATAATGGGAACACTTCACATTTTAATAACTTTTGAATGGTTTAATATTTTTTCACCAAACCTTCAAAAGACACATCTGTTACCCAAATCCCACATACCCTACTCTTTTCAGTCCAAACCCACCAGCCATTTCTAAGAAATGCAGTGACAAAGAAATTGTTCACAACATGGTAATTTTTCATTTTTTGATATTTCATACCTCCGCAACTGTACACGCGTCCATAACAAAACTTTGCACATTCAAAGATCCATCATAGGATATTGCGCATGCAAAATTTCTTGCAAATCAGTTGAATGGCTGCAAAGGTACTAAAGTGCAAAATTTCTTATTTAACATAGAAGTGCATGCTGAACCCTAATGATAAGAGTGTGACCACACCCTTGTTTTATATATATATATACATATAGCTATAGATATAGATATATGCACATCAGATCTAATCAATATTAATTATTGGAAGAATCTAAGGCATTGGAATTGTATTTAATAAAATATTTTAAATAAAACTAATAGTAATAGCCTAAACATGGTATTAGTCCTCTGTTAGGTATATTTCTGAGATCTAAATATATCAAGTTTAAGGTTTATTTGATTGACATACAGTCCTTGGAGTGGTCATGGGTTTGCAGTGCACTGCATGTGTTCTGGACCCTGCACCCACCTAGCTGCTTAAGGCTGGATGGGGTCAGTTGGTTTCAATGTTGACAGTTATAGTCATTGCTTTTGTTCAGGAGGGGCTGTTGCCAGCACCCCTAAAAATGGTGGTGGTAAGTAAATTCCCTCCTTAAGAAGGTGTTTTTAGATTCTGACATACCTGCCAATTTTCAACCTTTCTCCAGCTTTCCAGTTTTGGCTAAGGTTGTTGAGAAGGTGGTTGTGGCAGGAGTGTAACCAGAAATTTTGATTTTGTGCAGACTCTATCCAATTACTGCCCCCATCCTATTCTGTGTAGCCCTGAATCACAAGTAATTTGTTGCATGAAGTAGGAACTGAGTCTAAGATTAAAACAAATGCTTTTTTTTTACCAAAAAAACTATTTTGTCATGTTTTTGAATTGACTGCAGAAATTTAAGAATGATATATTTTATATACTCTTAAAACTGGCTTATTCCTATCCTAAACATCAGAATATCAATCAATCAATATCTTTATTTATCCAGGCGGGCACCATTGAGCAAGCTCATTTACAAGGTGGACCTGCGGTCCTACAGTAATAATACAGAAAGACAAGTTAAGATAGTACAAACAGTAAAAATAGCTGCTATTATAGTAAAAATGCACATTTGCAGGTAATATACATTGAACATAGAACTACAAGGAGTCATGGATAATGAACTTGTGCTGGATCCAAGCCCAAAAACTGTGCATTTTGTAGTGGGAAATGTTAGGGAGAGGGTAGGCATACCAGATAGTAGATATCAAGTGCATAATGTAGGGAGAGGTAGGAAATAGGGGCACAAGTGAAGAGGACCCAATTGTTAAAGCAGAGTGAGGGACTGGGAGGGCAGAGGACTGTACAAAAGGTGACGAAGTGATTTTTGCCCCAAAATGCGGCGACATATGGAGGAGAAAAGCTGCCATTGTATTAAGTACAAGAGGAAGAATATAGTAGCAGGGGCATAACTGGGAGGGTCTTGGAGGTTGGGGCAGAGGGAGATGTTGGATGGACGAGGGACCAAATAGTTTTGGGGGCGAAAGACGATAATTAGCCCCAAGTGTGGTAGCATGTGCTAGAATCAGGCTGCAGCTGTTCAGAGCATCAAAGAATAAGATATGGGAGTTCGGCAATAAATCCTGTGGATCTGTTGGTGGGTATGCTAGAGGCAGAGACACACATTTCAGTAGATATAAACTGTCACAGCTTCTACAATAGTGGTATACTCTCCTTCAGTCCAAATTAGAATGACAATGATTATAAAAAGGCATATGGTTTGGAGCAGGTCCTTTTATAAAACTGTACACAAATGTGCATAGTGAGTATGCATGCCAACACTCTTAAATTGTGACCAAGCTTGTGAGTCATCTTGAAAGGAACGACCCCTTTGGACCATTTCAATCTGGTTTCTGAAGCAAGCATATCACAGAGACAGCCATGATCAGTGTGCGTGATGATCTTTTTCTGGCGAGAGGTCCCAGGGAGATCTCGATCGTGATATTGCTAGATCTTTCTCCAGAATATGACACAGCTGATCTGCAGTGTTGTTGGTCAGACTTGGGGAGCATGGAGGGTTGTTCAGGATTGTACTGCAAAGACTTCAGTCCTTCCACAGTGGAAAAGAGTAGTCGGTAGGGTTTGGGTGCCAGTCAGGATTGGTTGCCATAATCTGTGGTGTTCCCCAAGGTTCTGTGCTTTAACTTGTTTTATTCTCGGTGTACATGCTGCCACTGGGAAAGATAATTCATTAGGCAGTAAACTGTGTAGTTTCACTGCTATGCAGATAAAACCCAGCTGTATGTGTCTTTTGCTCCTGAAGGGTTGTCTTCTGTGCTGAGATTAGAACAATGTTTGGAGGAAAACAGGGTTTGGATGGCCTAATTCGCTGGCTTTGAACCCAACCAAGACTGAGTTTCTGGTGGTGGGTTCAGAGAAGTAGATATCCGCCATTCATGGTAGCCTGAATCTTCCCTTTCTTTGGGGGGGGGGCATCTTTAGGTGGTAAAGGAGGTTTGCAGCCTGAGAGTTGTTCCTGATGGACAATTAACATTTGTTTTGCAGGTGTATTCTGTAGTCAGAAACTTCTTTTACCATCTCAAGAAATTTGCCATACTGTGATGACTGTTTCGGTTGCTGATCTAGCTTTACTAGTTAATGCCCTCATTTTCTCCCATTTCAACCACTGCTGTGCACCCTATAAAGGCTTACGGGGGGGGGGTTCAGTTGTGACACCTGCAGCTAGTTCAGAATGCTGCAGCCAGACTTCTGACCTCCACCTGGAGATCAGAGCATATTATTCCTTCACTGCAGGTTCTTATCTGGCTGTCTGTAATTTATTTATATTTATTTCATGCCTAGACGTGCCTGTTAGGTGACACATTGATTTTCGGGTATTATTAGTGACGTTTAAAGCCCTGAAATTACTGGTCCCACAATACCTCAGTGATCTCCTGATTCACCACATCCCACCTGGAGACTTAAGATCTAATGGACAGGGTTTATTGGCTGATCTTCCTTCTCGGTTGAAGGCCACTGCTTCTTCGGTTGCAGCCCATACCCTGTGAAACTCACATGCTGAAGGTATGCATACCACCAGATCTGTAGTATTATTTAGGAAGAAACTTAAAAGTTACCTACTTCTAAGAGCTTTAGATGAACTAGAGCTGTGTAACATAACTGCTACCTTGTTCATGTTTATAGTATTATATAAGAGGATGGATACCTACAGGTATATTTTTTTTATTGTATTCTTTGGTAACTGGTTAAGGCCCACTAGGCACAAGTGCCTGTTTTCAGGGGCGACCTGGGAGCACTGGGTAGTCAAGTGACTTGCTCAGAGTCACACAGTATGCGAGTGGAGGTTGTGAGAATCAAACTCAGGTCTGGACTGCTGGATGTACCAAGTTCATTCACACCTCATTCCTCTAACCTCTAGGCTATATGAATGGATGTGGTTAGTACTGTGGTTTTATGTTATTTATGATAGATTTATTTATTATGGTTATTATACAGGTGCTCCAAGCCCCGGAGGGGTGCTTAGTAGAAATTTAGTAAACATAACAAATTGCAATCAATTTTCATTGAAAGGATACAGTTATTATACAAAATACATATCTTAAGAACAGAGAGAGTTTTACACAGGAGCCGAAATAATCTGAACAATTTAAAGTGCATTTATATTCCAAATGAATGGAAAAAAGAGTAGTATACTTCGCTAATTCTGCAAGCAGGATATAAACTTGACATGGAAAAGTTTTGGGGTTACCTACATGGTCCCCCACATTTTGTAACCAGTAACCCCAATAATTAGGAAGGATGTCCACTTCTACGCAAAAAGGTGCATTCCACTTCTGTCCATTCTCAGTATTATTTCATATTTTAGATACGTACATATTAAATCTAAAAGTACTGTACAATACTTAAATAAATTCACTCCATTGGGACAACATAAATACTGCTTAAATTATGGACTATATAACTAATTGTTGTCTTTAGGGAGATGCAGAGTGATCTGCATAGACTAGAGAGATGTCTAAGGTCTGGCAGCTTAAATGTAATACCAAAAAATGCAAGGTGATGTGCCTAGGGAGTAAAAACACCAGGAGAGAGTACTGGATGGGAGGGGTTAAACTGAGCACTACAACAGAGGAAAGGGACCTGGGAGTCATCATAAGTGACACCCTCCAGCAATCAAGCCAATGTAACAAGGCCTTTAGTAAGGCAAACAGGATGTTTGGATGTATCAGGAGGGATGTTGACAGTAGAAGAAAAGCAATACTACCTCTTTATAGATCAGTGTTAAGGCCGCACATGAAATACTGCACCCAGTTCTGGAGTCCTCACCTCAGGAAAGACAAGGCAAGGCAAAGCAAGGCAAATGTTATTTTTATGGTGCCCAATGCCTGAGGCTCTGGGCACCTAACAATAAAATAAAAATAAATAAGGACAGGCTAGAGGCAGTGCAATGAAAAGTGATCAGGATGATACGGGGCCAGCAGGGCAGATCATATCAGGATCAGCAGAAGGCACTAAACATGTACTCTCTGGACACAGTTCAGACAGGAGAGGGATGATATGACAGAGACCTTCAAATTCCTTGATGGAGTTTTTTAGCATTGGCTCCAGTTCGAGGTCACAGGGGCATAAATGGAAACTGGCAGATGGAAGGATCAAGAGGGATATGAGAGAAGTATTATTTTGCAGAGAAGGTGGTGGAACCTTGGAACAGTCTGCCAGCTGAGGTGGTAGGCACCAAAACCATTAATGATTTCAAGCAGTGGTGGGACAGAGTGAAGGGTGTAGTGGTTACTCAGGACAATAGTAACAAGGAGGGGAATGTGGGGTGGATAGGGAGGGACACTACCATGCATGACAATTAGGTCCCAGGTATTAATAGCGAACTATGGGCATACTGGATGGACCATCTGTCTTTGCCTCGTAGCACTGTCTATGTTTCTATGTTGTACTTCCTTTTTCCTTATTTTAATGACCTGAAGGAGTAATTTTGACAAATAGTCCAGAATCTCTGGATTTTCTGATTTAAATAATAGATCTAATATATATATATATATATATATATATATATATATATATATATATATATATATATATATATACTTCAGAAGGATATATAGAGTATGAAGAAATGTACCTAACCAGTGTTTCCTGGCATCACAATACCATGGACAATGAATGCATAACTACATGAAGCAAGTTTTCTGGCATATTTGATCCACTGTTACAACTGAGGGAACATTTTCCCCTTTTGAGTGAAGACATGCAAGGGCATTACTTTCAAATGCTTCAAACCTAAAAGTAGTTAAAACAGCTACATGTTTTGGATTCTCCATGTTTTGAATTTTCAACAATATTTAAGTATGGTTTAGTACAATGTTCTCTAGTATTTTAACAAGCTAATCTGAAACCTTTATGTTTTTGATTAAGTTGAGATCCATTTCGCAATAATTTTTCAAGCCTTTAATGTATCATATCTGTGCTATGATTTTACTGTTTACCCTGAGTTCACCCTTGTATCTTTTGCATTCTACTGTAATATGTCATTTTGTAACCTGAAACTGTTGTATACTTTTGTACTTTTGCCAGTTAATTTGTATTGTATTTTTGCTTCCTCCTCAGGCACCATTGTAACCTGCCTGAGTCCTTACACTATTTTACTTGCCTTCTTATCCAGGCTCTATTGTAACCTGCCTGTGATATTATTGTTAACAGTCTGCATATCATGTATGTATGTTTATTATGCCTCCTTTTACCCTTTTCCACAGGTCGCATCTGGAAATGAGTTTTGGCTCAGTGTGCTTCTCTCAGTTACCAACTTTTGAATAAATAAATAAATAAATAAATAAAATTTCCCTGACCTTTATGTAAATCTTCATGCAATGTGTTTATCATATGCACCTATACTTATATAGTACACTGCAGCGGAAAATTCATTTTCCTGTAGAAGATGAGTACCCGATTGAGTCATAGATATTTTTGTCTAAAGAAATATATCATAATTCAGAAATAAAACTAATTATAGTATAGAACTCCAACAGTATATAATTGAAGTATTAAAATAGCATGAACAAAACATAAAAGCTAAACTATACAGAACTACTACTATGCAGATATAGAACAGGCTCTATAGCCTATTCTTCTGAATGACCATTCCAAAAAATGTCTAAAAAATAATAAACCATCAAATAACAATATATAACCATCAAAATGTGCAGACTGCATTCTTTAATAATACAGTCTATCCTGAAATTCAAAAGCAAAGGTGATTGTGCAATTACTGTTTTTTATTTTCATTTAGCTAGACGGTTACGGTAAAAGAAAAAATTGTTACTTAGCTGAATCAGAAAATGAGGTTCCAATTTCTAAAATGGATACAAAAAATGAGCTTAATCTATATCAGATCATTTGTTCTATTCATTGTTATATTCTAACCTCTTTCATCGGATATTTATTGTTAGACTTAGTGTTCATAGCAAATATAGTTATTAAATGGTCATGAAGATTCATTGTGATAAAACACAGCAAGTTATAGACTCATATATTAAATTCTCACATAACTGTCATTGTTATGAGCTTGATTTATATTCAGGTAGCTGGATTTTAGTAACGTAGTAACTAAGCTAAATGTCTTAAATAAGCATAGCTTTTAAATGCTATACACTATTTTCTAAAATAAAAGGTAGTTAGAGACCCATGAGCACTGATACCAATTTAAGTAAAAAACTGTTTGTAATCCAGTTAAAACATGTCTCATTCCCTGACAAGTATTGAAATCAGTTTTTTTCTTATTTAAAAGAGATTTGAAACTTTATGCCCCAATAGCTACGTACATCTTAGCATTCAATATATTTCAAGAGACTTGCTTGTGTCAGTATAAGTCAGGGGGAAGTTACCAGTAATTGTCATAATTATTAGTTTCTTCATGGAGCTTTCCTGTCATAACAGTAATAATCTTTTTATGACCACTCCTTCTGAACATGACAGGTGTCATTTCCAAAACAATGGCTGAAACAGCATTTTGTGCCACAAGTGTTAAAACACATTTTGGGTAGGATTTGAAAAATGACTGCTGTCACATTCATGAAGTGGTATGAAAAAAGGGCTACGGTGAAACATTGGGGTCAAAAGACTGAAAATTGCCACAGCTACAAGCATGCATTGAAAAACTGCAGCACAGAATCATAACTTTGTTTTTTTTTTTCTTATTTTTATTCTAAATGTTCAACATAGCCTTCTTATGACCCTGCCTCATGAACAAGGCTGAGAAAATGCTCAGCTCCTGCCTGAAATGTGATTTTGTGCAGTGACTATGAAATCACCTTTCAGGATGTGAAAACACATTTTGGCCAGGATTTGAAAAATGACAGTTGTCACATTCATGAGCTACTGTGAATAAATGGCTATGTTGAAAATTTGGGGCCAAAATATTTCAAATTACCAAGGTCGCAAGCCTGTGTTTGAAAATTTTAATGTAGGATCATAACTTTGTTACTTTTTTAATATTTTTACCCCAAATTGTTACCATAGCCTTCTTATGACCCCACCTCATCAACAAGAGTGGAGAAAATGTTTAACTCCTGCCTGAAAGGTGATTTTATGCAGTGATGGCATAATCACCTTTCAGAACAGATTAGCCTAATTTCACTGCCATTGTTCATGAGGTGGGGTCCCAAAAAAGGCACGTTGAAAATTTGGGGCAAAAATATAAAAAGTAGCCAAGTTATGCTACTAAGTTCAAAGCCCCATTGAAATGCATTGAACCACATACCTAATTTCCTCAGTGTACAGTCCAGCTTTGAAGAGTGAAGATATGTCAGGGGTCCAGAGAACATTACGGTGTTGGACACCTAGTGGATAAGTAAGGGCTTGGGGATGGGAGGTGCTGAGTGGGAGGGTCAGGTGGGGGGACAGTAACAGCAGCAACAAACATCAACGGATGGTTTCCTTTTTTACAGGGTTAAAAAAAATGATGAGGGATGGTTTTCTTTGTTTCTGGTGGTGACACTGGGGGATTGCACACCCCAAGTGTCTGTATTATATTTGTGGGTGTGGTGGGGCGGTGGATGCTGAGTGGGAGGGTCGAGTGAGTGGACAGTAAAGATGACAGCAGAAACAGGCATCAATTAATTTTTTTTTTATAGGGCAAGGGATGGTTTTCTTTATTTCAGGTGGTGACACTGGGGAATCGGGCACCCCCAGTGTCAGTGTTATGTTTGTTGGGGTGTGGGTGCTGAGAGGGAGGGTTGAGTGGGGGGGGGGCAGTTACGGCTGGTGCCAGCAACAGACATCGATGAATGGTTTTCTTTGTTACAGGGCATAATTCCTCAGCAGGCTGATCATGACAGATCAGCTGTGCTTGCTGGGAGGCGTAGATCAAAGGAAAGAACTGACCTATGATTGGGTCAGCTCTTTCCTTTAAAATACATGAAGTTTCTGCCAAGAAAGCCACAATACTGTCATGATCAGCCTGATAGATGATTGGTGTGACACTGATGACCTCCTTGCAGAGCACTCTGCATTGGACTGATAGTGTCACACCCCTCAAAAGTAATTCTTCTAACAAAATGTTCACTACATGTGTGCACACAGCGAACATAAAAAACAAGAGCTAGTCTAACATGCTGGTCACAAGAAACTTCCCTTTTAGCTGAATGGTCAGAAATGCAGCCTATGAGACCAGGGCTGCAAATATCGATCCCAGGGTCTAGAACTTAAATGTGCAAAGCCTGTAATTCAGTTTGCAGAAGATGTCCCCTCATGAAGTTGGGGTAAGGACATTACACTCACCAGAGCTGTTGTGAGTCATCTGTCGTTGAAATTTAAATACTCATTGATTTATTTTTCCTCACTGTGTCCTGTTGAAGTAGTTCAATATGGACATCACTAGGCTGGGCTGAAATTGCCAAAATGGCATCAGTACCCCCTATAATTGACCTTGTAGAGGGTTTCAAAAATATACATCTTCTTGCTGCTGCCAGTTTGCCAGGAAGCAGTGAACCATCTATCAGCATGTGTTAACTTCTGCAGGTGGCCATAACTGCATATTTGATTTTTCAGGGCATGTGGTAGTGAGGGTGGACAAAAGGTTTGACCAAAAGAAGAGTGGGGTTCAGTGCTAGAGTGGCAGGTTGGCCTAGTGGTTAGAGTGCAAAGCTGTCAATTGAAAGACCCAGATTTATATCCCACAACAAGCACTTACTCATTATGTGCTCCCAGCAAGTCACAACCTCCTTGTGCTCAGTTTCTCTGCACTCTTTCTTTACTCTATTTCCATGCACTTTGAATGTTCCTGTGCACTGGAACCAGTGGCCACAGACTTTCCTCTCCATCTCTTGGACTGCAAAGCACTTTCAGATGCAGCTTATCTGAAAAGTGTTACATACTGTTAGGTTTAGGAAATGTGGTTTTGGTACAAATCAAGGGTTACCGCTCCAGGAGTTTAGGGGGGAGGACAGCAAGACAGAGAGCTGGAAGTGGCCATCATCAAAAGGGATTGGCAGCATGATGTTCTCTAACCATCCCCAAAGGCCCACCAAGTGTTTCACAAACCACTACCCATGTCAGATTCTGCATGAAGGAAAGGTGCACTGTGGGAGTTGGAGCAAAGAGACAGAGTAGCAGTAGCCTGCAGGGTGAATGGGACAGGAGCCAGCGGTGTCAAGGCAAAAGATGGGCTAGGGGCCAAAGGAAAGTCATTCCCCTGGGATAAAGAGTAAATAAAAAAAAATGTTTTGCAAATAACTGCATTAATTACAACTTTCTTAAAAAAAAAGAAGCACTGGAGAAATACATCACGTTTATCCACGCTCAAACAGGGAAGTTAGATCTCAGCTGCTGGAGATGCCTTGATGTGATGTCGAGTTTAATTATATGATGCAGCTTGAATCCATGAAACTAATATCTCCCAAAATATCTTTAAAAGAAGGGAGCCAAAGACTTTCTCAATCAAAAAAACAAGCTCCCACCCAAAGAAACATTCCCTATATATGGAGAATATTAAATGTAACTGCCATATGTGGTAATGATAATAATACACATTTTTTCTCTGATGTCACTCATGTCCCAATAGGGGGTGCCAAGGCTGGCTGATTGCAGTGTAGAAGGATTTACTGAGTTCCCATGAAATATGACAAGCAAACCACTTTCTTATTTTTATATTTCTAAAGATCAGCTGTTCTAAACAGACCCCAAGGTCATGTGAATTTTATAACAAATTCAAACTTACATTGGTCACAGACCAGCCTTTGTTTGTTTGAGGATGACAGTGCGGATATCCAAAACATCACCAACAAGTGAGTAACTGCATGTAGATTTGGAAGACAGTTTTCTTTATTTGTGTATAGTGTCATCAATACAGACTTATCACTGAACACTTCATGGGTACTAAGAGAGTGCAAAACACAGATAACATGTTTTTAAACAAATTATAAAAAATAAATAAATAGAGGATAATGTACGGGTGCCTATAAACAGCAAAATGATAATTTCATCGAGTCATACCAGGGGCAGAAGAAGTCAAGAAGAGGCCAAAGGTCAAGTGTCCCATGTCCTCAACGTCACGAGATTAAATGACAATCACATTGTTTACATGCACCCATGTGTTATTCATTATATTACATGGTTAGTAGAAATTTGGAATGCTGAGTGCAGGTGCTTTAAAGGAAAACACTATTTGGCAAAACAAGACCACCACTCAATGGATAACCCCCTGATTTGGAGTTTCGCAGGAAAAAAATAATTTTTAAGTGCCTTTTAAACCTTTATTTAAGTTTTGTATATCCTCCAGAATGTAAATTGGCCATGCTAAGTGGTACCATTTCAAGTGTATAAAGTGGCTCCGCACTGCCCACTTGTATGCATTCAGTACAAGTGAGCAGTTACTATACTTGAAATGGCACTGCACAGTATGGCCGTTATTTACAGACCAGTTGATTCACAAAAACTTAAATACAGGTGCTAAAAGGTACTTCAAAAATTATTTTTTCCTGGGAACCCCAAATTAGAAACATTGGGGGGTTGTCCATCGAGTCGGCTTGCTTCAAAGAATAATGTTCCCTTTAACAGTTCACAAATTGTTATTCATGGGTGTGATGTCACAAATACTAGTAACAATGTGGGAACTGCAAATAATAGTGTTTCTGTTTTATTAAAATCAGTGGGTTGTAAGGGTCAACCTTGTAATATGGTAACATTTTAAAATGGTATGATACAGTTGGAAAAGGGACTCAGGGTCCATCTTGTCCAATCCTCCTGCCACATAGGCACTGACTGCACTGAATAAGGTTGTCAGTATTTGTTTCCAAGCTTGGCTGTGACTCACTGCCTTATTTTAGGGGTGCTGATTTATTAAAACTGTGTAACCCTGAATAGTATTCTCCATCAGGAATCTGTCATGTCTTGGTTTGAATGTCTGAGAATTGCTAATTTCTACCATCTCACTGGGAATGCTGCTGTACATGTTAACTGCCTTTTATGTGAAGCAATGCTTCCTGATGCTTGCCCTTAGTCTCCCTCCTCCCTCCTCCCCCCACCCCAACCCCTGCTTGAATGCATACTTTCTGGATCTGCTTGCACTCACTAAATTAAAGAGTTATGTGTGCTCCACTGTCAATCCCTCACCATTTTTGAAATCCCATAAGTATATCACCCTTCAGTCTTCTCCAGGTACCTCGCCATGGGAGGATGGTATAGTACCTGAGGACTGGATGAGGGCAGATGTGATTCCCCTTCACGAAAGTGGGAGCAAGACAGAGGCAGGAAACTATAGACCTATTAGTTTGACCTCAGTGCTAGGGAAAATGATGGAATCACTTCTGAAAGAAAGAATTGTTGAGTACCTAGAGGCCAGTGGGGCACAGGACCCAAGGCAACATGAATTCACAGCAGGAAGGTCATGTCAGACAAATCTAATAGATTTCTTTGACTGGGTGACCAAAGTAGTAGACCAGGGAGGGGCTGTGGACATGGCCTACCTAGACTTTAGCAAGGTATTTGACACAGTCCCACACAAAAGATTAATAAACAAGTTAGCCAGCCTGGGAGTGGGTCCCAGGGTGTAGCCTGGGTGAAAGATTGGCTGGACAACAGGACACAGAGGGTAATAATAAAAGGAGTCCACTTTGAAGAAAGGGGGTTACTAGTGGGATACTGCAGGGTTCAGTACTAGGACTGGTAATTTTTAATGTATTTATAAGTGACATTGCAGTGGTACTGGAAGGAAAAGTATGCCTCTTTGCAGATGACAAAAAGATCTGCAACAGGGTTGACACACAAAGGGGGGGGGGTTGGAAAGGATGAGAAGGGACTTGGCAAAGTTGGAAGAATGGTTAAAAGTATGGCAACTTAGATTCAATGCAAAGAAGTGCAAAGTTATGCACCTAGGAATCAAAAACCCAGGGGAAGAGTACACAATGGGGGGAGGTACTAACAAGAACAAAAATGGAAAGGGACCCTGGGGGTAGTCATATCAGATAATCTAAAGGTGGGCAAGCAATGTGAAAAGGCAGTAAGGAGGGCTGGGGGGATACTGGGATCCATAAGGAGAGGCATCACCTGTAGAAAACAGGAAGTTGTTCTCCCTCTGTACAGACAGTTGGTGAGACCCCATCTGGAATACTGCATGCAGGTCTGGAGACCCCATCTCCACAAGGACATAGACAGGATGGAGGCAGTTCAGAGGAGGGCAACTAAAATGGTACAGGGTTTACACCAGAAGCCATACAAAGAGAGACTAAAGGAGCTTAATGTGTATACCCTCGAGGAAAAGAGGAAGGGGGAGACATGATAGAAACATTCAAGTACCTCAAGGGAATCAACAAAGTTCAAGAGGGTAGCATCTTTCAGAAAAAGAGATGTGCAAGAACAAGGGGGCACAATTTGAAGATAAAAGGGGGAATGGCTCAGGGGCAACGTAAGGAAGTATCTTTTCACAGAGAGGGTGGTGGACACATAAAATGGCCTTCCTGAGAAGGTCATGGGGTCAAAAACAGTGGGGGAATTCAAGAATGCATGGGACAGACATAAGACAATTCTGCTGGGGGTAGGAAGAAGTAGGTTGTTGGTTGACTAGGATCTGCAGCTTATCCAACAGGTAGGGACATGGGCAAACTGGGTGGGCAAGCAGTCCTTACCTACCATCAAAGTCTATGTTTCTATGTTTATAATTCATTTTAGCATATAAAATTTTTCCATATTGCTATTGCCCCTCAAACCTCCAATTAACTTAGTGTTTTTTTGCTATAGTATTTATAATAACAAATGAGGATATGAAAGCAAGATCAATGACCAGAAACAAGGAGGATAGATGGACTTCAGCTGATGTTTGAGGAGTTGTAGAGAATAAAGCAGTATGTGAGTAACAGGAAGGCTATTCCATGTAAAGGGTGTAGCAGAGGAAAATGCTACCCCAGTGGATAGTTTAACATTCAGAACCATGACAACATGAACACCAGAGAGATGAAGAGAGAAGAGTGGTAGAATAAGGATGAATGAGATTGGTTAGGTAGTATGGAAGGGGTGTAGCTAGGAAAATAAACATGCAGCAGAATCCAGTTGTAAACTTTAGCTTTGTTTGTTGCCCCACCTCCTTCTATACACTGTGCTCTACTCATCTACTGTACATAAAAGGATTTTAAAGTTTTCTGCAAAACCGGTCCTCTACCTCCCTTGACAGACTGAACTCCCTCTGCAATGCCTTCTCCTGCTTTCCTACCAACTCACCTTCTCACACCCACCACTGCTCCCTTTACGCCTCCCTACCCATTCTCCTTCTCCCCTCATGTTGCCAGTTTCACTGTGCTTCCCTCATCTCTAAATACTGGATTTGGTACCTCCTCCCCTTATACTGATTCCATCTCCTCTCCTCTATCCTCTTCTCCTTCTAGTCTCTGCGCTCAAGAGACCATGCATGTTCTCCTTCCCCCACCCACATTCCTCAGCTGAGAAATCTGCTTTCTCATAACACTTCCCCTCCTTCTGGGACCAGCTACCCTCCTCCATCTGTCTCTCCCCCTCCCTTAGATGCCAACTAAAACTCTTCTCCCATCATCCCTGGTGCTGCCAACCCTCTTCCTGAACCCTTCCTTACCCTTGCCTGGCTTTTGACCACTCCTTACCTCCCCTCCCCTCCCCCTTAATCTCATAGTCTTGCAACCTTGTTGAAGTTTATCAACCTGTTCTGACTCCTATTTTCAGCACCAGCTCAGCCTCCCGTCACTCTGGCACTGTGCACCTTTAGTTTGCCCAATGTGCACAAATGATCGGTATGCTTATTATTTTGTCCTCTCCATATGCAATGTTTTGCCATTATGTTTGCACTGCACACAACTTATGCTCTTTATGTTATGCTCATTGTAACCACGTCACCTGACTGGCTGTATTTTGTTTGTAATTGTGCTTCTCCCCTTCCCCTTCCCCAGGGTTGCACCTGGAAATGAGCCTCAGCTTGGCGTGCCTCTCCCGGTTACCAATTTTAAATAAATGAATAAAACCTCTCCTCTGTTTTAACTGGCTTACAATAGATAACTGTCACTCAGTGATAACCAGACAGTACACTCAATAATGGGACTGTATGCTAATGCCTGTGTTCTGATTGGCTAAGACTATTACTAAAGCATGTCTGTGAGAAACTGCAGAACTGTTTTGGTTTCTCACAGACTTCCTGTATTGGGAGAAAGAGCAATTCTATTCATTTTCTTTACAATTTTAAAAACACATTTTAGTATAGTAGTGATAATTGGAAGGCTCTGCCTATGGTTCAATGGACAAGCAGCCAGCCACTCCCACTTCCTGAGCTACACAAGTAGTTCCCCTCAGCCTCTTCTGACGCACTTTTTCTTTCCTGGAGAGAGGCTCTGTCCATTTGCTCTGTGCCAGGCTGGGGGCATACCCTGACACCCCCCCCTTTGCTGCTGCTTCTTCCTGCTGGACTCTGCATTTTGTTCTTCTGCTTCTGGTTTGTATTTTTGCCTCCGGCTGTGTGCTTCCTTTTATTTCTCCCCTGTTTATTTTATGTTTGTGTCTTGGTTTTGTTTTCTTTTGGGGGGGGGGGGTTCTCAGCTCTTACCATTTGTCCTACATTTGCTTTCTCCTGCCATTTGGCCTTTTTTTTGCAGCTCCTGCTACTGCTTTACTTACTCCCATTGCTATTGTACTCAGTACTTATGCTTTTACACAACTCAATGCTACTTCCCATGCTACAGGACTACTGGCTTCTCATGCTATCAAGCCTGATTGTTTACACCTGATTCAAGCTCCCTCTGAACCTTGCTATGCAGTTCAATCATGTTTTCCCAGCTCGATTTACTTTCCCTGTGGTCATAGCTGTTTACACAGCATTGTGCTTTTCTCTTTCCATACTTAAAGACTATAACCACTTACAGCTGATGGTATTCCCTGTTCGTATACTGCTGTTCTACTCTGAGGTCAGCGAAAGCTCCTGCTGATGCTGTTAACTAGCTTTAATATCTGCATGTGGTTCTTGACCCTTCCATCACTTTCTTGTTTGTCCTACAGCGGGGACTAGGAAGTGTTTGGGGAGTCATGGCTCCATGTGGCTATTAGTTCTGTTCTACATCCTGCCTTTGCCACCAAAAATCCTCAGAGTATTTGTCACTTTGATTTGGCTTTTTCAATGCCTGGCTGACTTGCCCCACTATCATGCTGCCCCCATTTACGTTCATGTCCCATAGAGACATAGAAACATAGAAGTTGAGGGCAGATAAGGACTGCAAGGCCCATCCAGTCTGCCCATTTCTTTTTCTACCTTATGAATGTGCCATTGGCCTTTGCTCTGTCAATGGCCTATCTATTCATACTCATCTGTATTGCTCCTTTATGCCTATCCCATGCCTGTTTGAAGCCCTACACTGTATTCATATCCACCACTTCCTGAGGTAGGCCGTTCCATGCATCCACCACCCTTTCTGTGAAAAAGAACTTCCTCACATTATACCTTAATCAGCCTCCCTCTAATCTCATGCTGTGTCCTCTTGTCCTGCTATTTTTCTTATATTGAAGCATGTTAGACTCTTTCACCATGTTAATGCTGTTAAGGTGTTTGAATGTTTCAATCATGTCACCTCTCTCCCTCCCTTCTTTGCTCCAGGGTATACATATTGAACTCCGTTAATCTGTCCTCATATGTTTTCTGATGCAATCCCTGCACTATTTTGGTTGCCCTTCTCTGGACTGCCTCAATTTGGTTAATATCCTTGTGAAGGTGTGGCTTCCAGTACTGCATGCAATACTCCAGATGGGGCCTAACTAGTGTCTTGTAAAGAGGGATTATTACCTCCCTCTTTCGACTTGTGATACCCCTACTAATACACCCCAACATTCCTCTAGCCTTATCTACTGCTTTAATGGTCTGCTTGGATGATTTCAGGTCATCGGTGATGATGACGCCCAAGTCTCTTTCTTCCCTTGTGACTGCCAGCAACTCCCCTCCCAGCCTATAGGTGAGTCCAGGGTTTCTCTTCCCTATGTGCATGATCTTGCACTTCTTTGCATTAAACCCCAGTTGCCACTCCTCAGACCATTTTGCTAGTTGATCCATATCTCTTCTCATTCTGCCCACCCCATCTGGATCATTTACTCTGTTGTAGATCTTGGTGTCATCTGCAAACAGACAAACCTTACCCTCCAGTCCATCTGCAATGTCGCTGATGAAGATATTGAAGAGGACTGGCTCCAGGACTGATCCCTGAGGTACCCCACTTATGACTTGCATCTCTTCTGACTGTATACCATTTACCACCACTCTCTGTTTTCTGCCTGTCAACCAGTTTGCCACCCAGTTGACCAATGTCTGACCCACCCCGAGCCTACCCAGCTTATTAATCAATCTCCTATGTGGAACAGTATCGAAAGTCTTGCTGCAGTCAAAGTAGGCGACATCAACTGCTCTCCCTTGGTCCACCACTCCGGTTACCCAGTCAAAGAAATCTATGAGATTAGTTTGACAGGACCTTCCTTTTGTAAACTCATGCTGTCTTGGATCCTGTGCTCCTATGGATTCCAAGTGTTGCACTATCCTTTCCTTAAGGAGTGTCTCCATAATCTTGCCCACTACTGAGGTAAGACTGACTGGTCTGTAGTTCTCTGCCTCCTCCCTGCTACCACTCTTGTGGAGCAGGATCACATGAGCCCTTCTCCAGTCTTCTGGGACCCCTCCTGTGCTCAGAGACTCACCAAACAGTTCTGATAATGGCTCTGGTAGTTCCACCCTTAGCTCCTTCAGTACCCTGGGATGTATGCTATCAGGTCCCATTGCCTTGTCCACCCTGAGCTTATTGAGCTCGTGTAGGACCCTTTCTTTTGTGAGGGAACTAGTGCACACCTTCCTCCCACCTGCGTCCATTGTGCTGAGCTGTAGGCCCTGCCCTACATTATCTTCAGTAAATAGTGAGCAGAAGTATCTATTTAGGATAGATGCTTTTACATGGTCCTCCTCCTCACACGCCCCCTTATCCCCTTTGATCTTAGCAATACCCCCTCTGGATTTTCTCCTTTCACTAATGTATCTAAAGAAAGTCTTGTCACCTTCTTTTACTGTTCATGCTAGTGTTTCCTCAGTTTAGGCCTTTGCCTGCCTTACTGCCTTCCCTGCTTCCCTTAGAGAAGTTTGGTATGCCTCCCTATCTTCATCCTGCTATATTCCCTTATATTTCTCGTAGGCCAGCCTTTTGACTCTGACTTTTTCTGCTACTGTGTTAGAGAACCAAAGTAGTTTCCTTCTTCTTTTGCACTTCCTTTTCTCACTAACACAATGGGATGTTGCTTCAAGTATTGCATCTTTAATGCTTGCCCACTTTGCCTGTACCCCCTCACCTGTATTTCTTTTTGCCAGGGCTAGCTTAACTCTGTTGGCCATCTTATCAAAGTCAACTCCTCTGAAGTCCCATATTTTTGCCTTGGAATGGGATGATTTTGTTCTAGTGGCCAAATTGAACCATACCATGTGATGGTCACTGGCGCCCAGGTGACCTTCTACCTGGAGATCTGTGATCCTTTCCCTGTTAGTCAGTACTAGATCTAGGATAGCCCTGTCTCTTGTGGGTTGTTGTACCAGTTGTTTGAGGCCCTTCCCCTGCAGGGAATCCACCATGTGTCTAGTTCTGGCTGATATCCCTGCTGGTATTGACCAAACTGTATCTGGCATGTTGAAGTCTCCCATTATCAGAACCTCCCCTTTAGCTGTCATGTTTGTATATCTTCTAACAGTAATGTGTCTATGTCCTCCCCCTGGGCTGGAGGCCTGCACACAACCCAAGTTCATATGGATGTCCCATTTCCTGTTTCCAGGGTGACCCACAGTTCTTTTGGCACCTCATGTGTATTCTGAATTTCTGTAGCTTTGATATTTTCATTGACATAAAGGCCCTCCACCCCCTTTTTGTACCTCGGTCTCTTCTGAACAGTACATAGCCAGGTACTGAAGTCTCCCAAGTGTGGTTACTGGTAAACCATGTCTCGCTAATGGCTACGATATCCAGTTTAGCCACTATCATTATAGCCTGCAGGTCTGGGATCTGGTTTCCCAGACTGCAAGCATTAGTGTACATGATTTTCCATTGGCCAGATTTCAGTGTGTTAGTTTTTGGGCAAGGTCTGGCATTTCCCCTGTGTGTCGTATGGGGAGCTGAACCTTTTTCTTTACCTGGTGATACAAATGAACTACAAACATGCTGAACTCCTGTTTAACCACTAGCTGGGGGGGAGGGTGTTCTTCCCATTCGACGTATGGGGTGCTGCACCCCTCTCCCCATTTGATAGTTTAAATATTCTGCGAAGACATCAAACTTCTGCCCCAATGCACAGACTCCCTCTTTAGTCAGATCCAGTCCATCAAATTTAAAGAACTTTCGCTCCCAAAACTGTTGCCAGTTCCCTACAAATTTGTGTCCTTTTTCCTGGCACCAGCCCTTGAGCCACATGTTTAGCTCCAGTATCTCCCCTTCTCTGACCTTCCGTCCATCTGTGTCCCTCTCCCAGACTGGTAGAATCTCAGAGAAAGAGATGCCGGATGAAATAGATGATAGTTTATCAGCCACCCTGGTCAGGTGTTCCTTGTTCTCAACAACTGACTGGCTGGCAAGATCATTAGTCCCTATATGTACCAGGATGTCAATGTTTTCTCCTGCTTCCTGAACAATTTTAGCAATGCAGTCAGTGTCTCTCCATGCTGATGTACCTGGGAGACATCTGACAATTACCCCTGGATTGGAGATACGTATCAACTCCCTGAATCATGGAGTATCTCCTATGGCCAGAAGTTTTTTGAATTTCCTTTTTGCTTTTTTTTGTTTTGGTTCCTGTTTTGGGTGAGTTTTGTTGTGCTAGCTCCTGTGCTGCAGTGTCCTGCTCTGCAGCGTCCTCTGCCCCTTTGTTTGATTTTAGAGATAGAGGCAGATACCTGTTTGTAGTTTTTATATGGTTTGTGGAGGTGATATGTTGGAGAGCACAGAGTGATGGGGCACCCAATTTGCCCCTTCTAAACATAGAAACATAGAAACATAGAATTTGATGGCAGATAAGGACCGCTTGGCCCACCCAGTCTTCCCATTTCCCTACCTAATGGATAAACTGCAGATCCTAGTTAACCAGCAGCCTACTTCTGTCTACCCCCACCCCCTAGAATTGCCTTATGACTGTCCCATGCATGCTTGAATTCAACCACTGTTTTTGTTTCCACAATCTCCTCTGGAAGGCCATTCCATGCATCCACAACCCCCTCTGTGAAAAAATACTTCCTTACATTACCTCTGAGCCTCGCGCCCCTCTATCTTCAAATTGTGCCCCCTTGTTCTTGCGCACCTCTTTTTATGAAAGATGCAACCCTCTTGGACTTTGTTGATTCCCTTGAGGTACTTGAAAGTTTCTATCATGTCCCCCCCCCTTTCCTCGAGGCTATACATATTAAGCTCCTTTAGTCGCTCTTCATATGTCTTCCGGTGCAGACCCTGCACCATTTTAGTTGCCCTCCTCTGGACAGCTTCCATCCTGTCTATGTCCTTGCGGAGATTGGGTCTCCAGAACTGCACACAGTATTCCAGATGGGGTTTCACCAGCTGTCTGTACAGAGGGATAACAACTTCCTGTTTTCTACTGGTGATGCCTCTCCCAATGCATCCCAGTATCCCCCCAGAACTCCTTACTGCCCTCTCACATTGCTTGCCCACCTTTACGTCATCTGATACGACTACCCCAGGTTCCTTTCCATTTTTGTTGTTGTTAGTATCTCACCCCCCATTGTGTACTCTTCCCTGGGTTTTGTTTCCCAGGTGCATTACCTGCACTTCTTAGCATTGAATCTAAGCTGCCATACATTTGACCATTCCTCTAACCTTGCCAAGTCCCTTCTCATCCTTTCCACCCCACCTTGTGCACTAACTCTGTTGCAGATCTTTGTGTCATCTGCAAAGAAACGTACTTTTCCTTCCAGTCCCTCTGCAATGTCACTTATAAAGACATTGAAGAGGACCGGTCTTAATACTGAACCCTGCGGTACCCCACTAGTAACCCCCCTTTCTTCAGTGTAGACTCCATTTACTATTACCCTCAGTGTCCTATTCTCCAGCCAATTTTTTACCCAGGCTATCATCTTGGGACCCACTCCCAGGCTGGCAAACTTGTATATTAATCTTTTGTGTGGGACTGTGTCATATGCCTTGCTAAAGCCTAGGTAGGCCATGTCCACAGCCCCTCCCTGATCTACTACTTTAGTCACCCAGTCAAAGAAATCTATTAGAGTCTTCTGGCATGACCTTCCTGCTGTGAATCCATGCTGCCTTGGGTCCTGTGCCCCTCTGGCCTCCAGGTACTCGACAATTCTTTCCTTCAGAAGTGATTCCATCATTTTCCCTATCACTGAGGTTAAACTAACAGATCTGTAGTTTCCTGCTTCTGCCCTGCTCCACTTTTGTGAAGGAGAATCACACCTGCCCTCCTCCAGTCCTCAGGTGCCTCCCCATCCTCCCATGATTTGTTAAAGAGGGTAGTCAGTGGTGTCACTAGTTCTACCCTTAGTTCTTTTAGAATTCTGGGATGAATCCCATCAGGCCCCATTGCTTTGTCCACCTTCAGTTTTAAGAGTTCTTTCAGAACCCTTTCTTCTGTTAATGGGCTGGTATCAACTTCTGTATCGAGTGTTTCTATTCTTTGTTTTAGGTACCTTCCCCTCTTCATTTGTAAATACTGAGCAAAAATATTAGTTTAGTATCTCTGCTTTTTCACCGTCACCCCCTTCCCTTTATTAAGCCTCACTATCCCTCCCTTGGTCTTCCTTCATTCCCTGATGTATCTAAAAAAGGTTTTATCCTCTTCCTTCTTAACTGAGTTGGTTATCTTTTCCTCGGTTCGGGCCTTTGCTGTTCTGACTGCCTTCCCAGCTTCCTTTTGCTTTAACTGATACAATTCTCTGTCCTGCTCCTTCTGTGATTCCTTGTACTTTCTGAATCCTTTTTCTCTTGAACCTTCACTGCCACCTCCTTTGAGAACCATAGTAAGTAAGAAAGTAAGTAAAAATTTATTTTTAAGCGCTTTTCAGTGCCAAAGCGCTGTACAAATAGAAGCAATTAAAATACATACATATAACACAAACAACAACAATAACAATATAATTACAGTAAGATCACAATAAAATCACTCTCCATATGCCTTTTGAAATAAATAAGTTTTTAATTCTAACTTAAAACTCTCAACGGTTAGGCAGCTTCGTATCCAACGAGGTAGAGAATTCCACAGGGTAGGGACAGCGTAAGAAAATACCCGTGCTCCAGATGTTTTTAAACAAACCCTGGGAACCTCTAGCAATCCCTCGCCGGCGGAGCGGAGCGAGTGAGAGGGACAATAGGGAATAAGGAGATCTTGAAGATACTGCGGTCCCTGTAATATGACTTCTCATAGATGTCCCAGTCAAAAGCCTGGCTGCTGCATTCTGCACCAGCTGCAAGTGGTGGATATCAACCCCTGGTAGCCCTAGGTACAGGACATTGCAGTAATCAAGGCGAGAAGTAACAAAGGCATGGACCAATGTCGGAAGGTCAGCCGGAGGAACTAGGTGTTTCACCCGAGCGATATTTCTAAGATGGTAAAAGGAGGATTTGACAGCGGATGACACCTGAGATTTCAGGGTCAAACCGTTGTCAATAATAACGCCCAGGTTACGCACCCAGTCTGAGGTTGAGAGCTGGGCACCATCGATCCATACACCCGAAGGAAGCCCAGCCCTACAATCCGCCTCAAGATGACCTGGGTCCACCACCAACACCTCAGTCTTATCCGGGTTAAACATTAGCCAGCTGGCACTCATCCAATCCTTGATCTCGGATAGACAGCTGTTATGTATAGAGACTGCATCTTCCTGTCCAGGACTAAAAGACAAATACAGCTGGGTGTCATCTGCATAGCAGTGAAAACCCAAGCTGTATTGCCTAATAATGTCTCCCAATGGCAGCATATAGACAGCGAACAACATGGGTGCCAAAATGGAGCCCTGCGGAACCCCACAGGGCAGAAGGATGGTATCTGAGGAATAAATTCCGTTGATAACCTTCTGTCTCCGCCCTGTGAGAAAAGATTGAAACCATTGAAGAACTGTGCCAGACAGTCTGCAATAGAACCGCAGGCGTTCCAGAAGCACACCATGGTCCACAGTGTCAAATGCTGCAGAGAGATCAAGAAAGACTAGAATAGTATGAACCTTTCGATCTCTCGCTATCAGGAGATCATTTAGAACCCGGACAAGGGCAGTCTCAGTACTATGTCTTTTCCTAAATCCTGATTGAAGAGTATCATAGACATTGTGATTTGTAATGTGGTCATCCAGTTGCAGTGCAACCACCTTTTCAATAACCTTGCCCAGAAAGGACAGGTTAGAGACAGGTCTGTAGTTAGCTGGGCAGTTCGGGTTCAATGAAGGTTTTTTCAGGAGTGGTCAAACGACTGCCTCCTTTAGGGGATCAGGAAAGATCCCCTGCTCCAGAGATTTCCAAACAATTTCAGCAATGGTCGGACAGATAGTATCTGCGCAACTTAATAATAGAGGTGTAGGGCCCGGATCCAAACTACAGCTGGTTGGACGTACAGTCTGGACAATCCTCACAATATCCATGAATTCCGGCTTACCAAAGTCAAACCAGGTGACACAGGTGTTTGTTTCCCCCTGCCGATCACTTCAAACCCTTGAAGAGTGAGCCTGGCCGATATCCGACCTAATGCTGGCAATCTTATCAGCGAAAAACCGAGCAAGCTCATCACACTTTATTTGTGAAAAATCTCTTCCAGACTGTAGACAGAGTGGATTGCACAGTCTGTCAACAGTCCGAAAGAGTTGAGCTGGTCGGTTCCACGCAGCAGCAATCTCTCTGGACAGGAATTCTGCCTTCTTATGGGTTATTGCCGATTGATAGATACCATAATGATCCATCAATCTAAGTCCGTCAGCATCCAAGCAAGATTTCCACCAGGCCCTCTCTAGCCTTCGCCCCACTCTCCTAAGTTCCTTCAAAGACTCATCAAACCATGGAGTCTTTGGGCACTGAGTGAGTGGGCGAACATGAACAGGAGCAATTTGGGCCAAGGCCCTGCTCACTGCCTTATTACAGGCAAGAACAAGGTCCCCTGGACCCATGCTCTCACCCAAAACACCAGATAGGTCCAATACCGCTAATAGGCCCTCTGGGTTTACTCCCCTTAAAGGGCGATACTGGACCATCTCTGTAGAGGCAGGACTATTAAGGGTGCCCCAAAGCTGAATCTTATGGTGTAATGGTCTGTCCACACATTTGGTTCCACCCCCAGATGCGTAACATCCAAATCCAGTAGGAACACCAGGTTCAAAGAGTGTCCCCCTATATGGGTAGCAGAGGTAACTACCTGTGACAGGCCCAACATAGACATAAGTTGGAGGAAGTTCTTTCCAAAGTGCGAGAGTTCATCGTCGACCCAGGCATTGAAGTCACCCAGTATTAACCATCTGGGCGACTCCAATGCCATGTCAACGATGAAGTCCGCGAACTCCTTCAGGAATTCTCCACCATCGCCGGGTGGACGGTAGATGAGGAGAATCCTAAACTGTGCACTTGCTGCCAGGATACACTCAAAAGATCTGGTGTTACCCACTGGCACCTCCACAAGACTCAGATCTGCTCTAAAAAAGATGGCCACTCCCCCACCCCTACGATCCAATCTTGGACAGTGCATCACCGAGAACCCAGCTGGAGCAGCAGAGTCTAAAATAGGACCTGCATTCTCATCCAGCCAGGTCTCGGTGATACATGCCAGGTCAGATGTTGCAACAAGATCTGCAATAATAGCAGTTTTTTTCCTAATAGATCTGGCATTACATAACACCGCCTGAGTTGGATGGATTTTCGGAGAGGAGCGCAGTACCTGCCCACAATCTGTGGAGCCCTTGGGTATGGGAATCAGGCAAGGAGTGGTTTCTTACATCGTTTTGTTTTGTTGATTTGCTTCACACAAAGGCTTGTTACCTCTGTGATGGCAGTTTTTATTATTCCCCATTGTTCTTCCATCCCTCCTTCTTGCTCATTTGCTAGTGCATTCCTTAGGCACTCACCCATTTTGGCAAAGTCAGCCCTCCTGAAGTCCTGTACTTTTGCCTTTGTATGGCTTGACTCTATTGCTGTATTTATCGTGAACCATACTGTTCGATGGTCGCTAGTTCCCAAATGGCTACCCACTTCTACATCTGTGATCCTCTCTCCATCTCCATTTGAGAGAACCAGGTCCAAGATTGCTCCCTCTCGAGTGGGTTCCAATACTAGTTGCCTAAGGCATGCTCCCTGTAGGGCATCTAGAATAACCCCACTCTTAGAAGTGGCTGCTGCAACTGCACTCCAGTTAACATCTGGCATATTCAGATCACCCATCAGCGATATCTCCCCTTTTTCTGCCATTCTAAGTATACTTTCTATCATTTCCCTGTCCATTTCCTCCCTCTGAGAGGGGGATCTGTATACAACCCCTGTGCGGATTGTGGTGCCATTGCCTGTCTCCAAATTGACCCACAGTGCTTCTTCTCCTCCCTGTTTACCCTTTTGTTCTGTTGCTTTGATTCCTTCCCTTTTGTAGAGAGCTACTCCTCCTCCTCTTTTACCCTCCCTTTCCCTCCTGTAGATAGTGTATCCTGGTATATTTACATCCCAGTCATGGTTCTGTGTGTACCATGTTTCTGTGACGCCACTATATCCAGATGTTCCTCCTCCATCAAGGCCACTAATTCAGGAAGCTTGTTACCAGACTACGGGCACTGATACTCATTGCTCTCCATTTTTTGATGGCTTTACCTTCTGTAGCAGTATCCCCCACTGACCTTTCTACCTTGGTCTTTTTCTCATTTAGTACCCTGTTTTGTAGGGGGAGGCTGGGATTTTCCTGCTGCTTATCAGTGCCTCCCCCCTTGACTAGTTTAAAAGCTTGCCAATCAAGCACTTAAATTGATTGCCCAAAAGACTTGTTCCCTTCCTGGACAGGTGCAGACCATCCTACCAGTATAGGCTGGTGTCCCTCCAGGTGGAACCCCTGTCCCCAGTGAAGCCAAACCCCTGTGCTCCACACCATTTTTTCAACCATTCATTAAACTGCATGGTGCAAAGTACCCTCGCCTCACCCATGCCACTGACAGGCAGCACCTCTGAGAAGGATACTGTGTGTGTGCTACTTGTCTTAGGCCCCTCTCCAACTCTACAAAGTCCTTCTGTACTGCTCTAATCTCATGATGAGCCAAGTCATTTGTTCCTAGGTGGACAATGACGTCCAGCTCAGACTCCCGTCCAACTGTTCTCGTGATCCTAAGGATGCGCTTCCTGTCTCTCCAAGCTATGTCACCAGGCAGGCACCTTACTTCAGTTTCCCCACTCCCCCCAGTTCTATCCCCCTAATAATTAAGTCCCCCACCAGGAGCTGCTTCTTTTCCCTGTGGTGTCCTCTGCCTCCTTTCTGAGGGCCTCCCTTGTGACAGTTGTCTGCAACCACCTTAGTCTCCTCTGCGGGCGCATCCATAGGGAAACTATGCTCCCCCAGAATGGTTTATGGGTTGTGGAGTGGAACAACTGACTGGGTGTGCCTCTGTTCCACCACCCTTACCCTCCCTGAGCCCACTGTGGTCCAACTGCTGTGCTTTCTTCACAACCTCTGAGGTAGTGATGGTGGTTCTGGTGCTCCCTGGATGGGGGAGGTTCCCTTACTACTGTCCAGTGCATCCTGAAGACAGGCAGCTTCCTCCCTCAGGGCAGAGAGTTGTCTGCAAACAGGGCAGCATCTCAGCCTCCAGAAATACTCCTGGAAGACTGCTGCCCCACAGCCATTACATTGCACTACTCCCCACATGTCTGTCTACCTTGTTTATTTTTTTGTTTGTTTTGTTTTGTGTGTGTGTGTGTGTGTGTGTGTGTGTGTGTGTGATTGGTTTGTTATATAGAAATATATATTATAATGTGTATGTATATTGTCAGTGCAGTGTGCTAGAGAGGATATGACAGTGATACGCACCTTGCCCTCTTGAGGAAATGATGTCAGAACCCCAGGTATAAAGGAACTATTGCCAGGGGTGGGTGGGGTGAGGATGGGACGGGTTTGGCCTAAACTGTGCCCTCACGAAACAATCAGCTAAAAGCTCTAACCTACCGCTGTGAATAGTGCCTTCCTGTCAGCAAGATGCCCTACATGACAATTTGACAGAGAAAATACCCTGCTAATCAAACAGAGGAAAATCCAAACATCCAAGTCAGACACAGGTAAACCTCCCCAGCTCCAAAACAGCCTGGTGACTTGTGCTGTGAAAGCAGTCAGCCCCAAAACACATCAACTGTGCAGAAGGGCAGACACAGTAAACAGTATTCAGTCCCTGTGGGTTTAAACTCTTCCCGCAATGAAAATCTTAACATTGTAACAAAAGTAAAGCAAGGTCCTCCTCCTTCTGTGGATTGAAAGACTGCCTTTTCTGATAATTCTAAGTTCTTTATTTCACCCTTCAGTTAGAAGTATCCTCCACCTGAAGAATATTAACTTTCCTAAGGAATCTGCTTCAAACCAAAGACAATTGTAAATTGTAAGGTTCATCTCCCTCTGCTGTGAGCACAACTCGCTTTCTTGCAAATCCTAAGTCCAGTGTTGCAGCTTCCAGCCAGAGGTAGCTTCACCTGAAGAATATTAGGTTATCTGATGAGCCTGCTAAAATTAGTACTGTTATCAGGTCTGTAAGACTCTTCCAAAGCTATTGGCTGATAAGTAGCTGTGATGTAAGCACTTCCTGACACAGTCTGGCCTGGCCTTTTAAGGCACAGAGAGATAAACAAAAGAAAAAACAGTTTCCACCCCCTGGGCCACTGTCTGGGTCAAATACACAGCCTGTAACCTGCTCTCAATTCAGGACTTTTGACAAATTCTTATCCCAGTGAATAACTCACAGTATTACAAATATTGCAATGCAATCAGTCAATCACTAACTCCAATCAAGTCAGCTGTGCACAAGAACAGACACAGTAAACAGTATTCAGTCCCTGTGGGTTTAAACTCTTCCCACAATGAAAATCTTAACATTGTTACAAAAGTAAAGCAAGGTCCTCCTCCTTCTGTGGATTGAAAGACTGCCTTTTCTGATAATTCTAAGTTCCTTATTTCACCCTTCAGTTAGAAGTATCCTCCACCTGAAGAATATTAACTTTCCTAACCACCTGCCAACCTCTTGGACCAACTACCCTCTGCGGTTGAGCTGCTTCTGTTGGATGTTGGGGAAATGGCGGGCAGTTCTTATAATATATTTCCTATTGAATATGCAATTTGAGGTGCACAATCTCTGTCCATGCTGCCTGGAGCTGAGCCCTTAGATCTTCAATGGCCCAGCATATAGGACAGTGTCCCAAATCCTGTAAAACTGCCCTCCTGAAAAGTGTTCTGCAGTACCTGCAGTTAATGATTTCCATTCCAGATAAGTTGCTGGGTTTATAACCTGGTCAGAGTAATTAGAAGGAAGAAAATGAAAGCAAAAGTTTGATTTTGTGTTTTGATTGTTTGCTTTTGTATGACTTGTTATAACAAGTTAAAGTATTAGTTCCCCTGTAAATGAGATCCCTGTGTGGATACCCCCTCACGCGCCCTTTTCTGCTTTGCTACAGAAAATGTCATGACTGTGCTGCCCTATAAAAGCAGTGTAGTGTGGGGTGGTTGGGGATGGGGGTGGGTGGCTGGGCCCTTCCCCTGCTGAAAAAGAAGAACCACGGACGAAAGAAACAAGGAGGTAAGAGCAGAAACAATCAGCCAGCAACAAAAACAGTAGCCCTGAAAGCTTATCCTAATGATAGATAAAACTGTAAAACCTGTAAAGCACCACATGTAAGAATTTCACAGAAGATATACCCCGTAAGAAACACTTTGCTACAGAGAAAAATAAAGCAGTAACAGAAGATACACCTTGCAAAAGACAATTTGAATCAGAAGATTACAGCAGTAATCTGTATAAGCACACACCTGTAGGCACACATTGTAATAATGCAGCAGAAGATATACCCAGCAACAGCAATTTGAATCAGAGAAAATAAAGCAATAAAATGTTAGCAACAAACAGTAACAATCCCTGTGAGTACAAAAAAAAAAAACACACAGTAAATCTGCCTAGCCAAAAGAAGTCTTAATCCTTTGCCTTGCTCTGGTAAGGTTCTTTGCTCTGTCCTTTCAAGCAACCTAGAAGAAAAGAACTCAGGTGAAGCTAGGTGCACTGGTCAGCAAACTTAGTCTTCCATCATTGCTACTATGTTTTGCAGACCTATGTGTCGGTCTGGCTATTCCTATTGCTTACTGACCTACATGCAGCTTCGATTATTGTTATGTTTCCCCTGAATAACTACTCTGCTTTATTGAACTATGTCCTGATCAACCCCTGATTATGCCATCACTGCTCACTGCTCCCTGTCATCTGCCCTCTGCAAGGTCTCCGCACTTGATGCTTATTCAGCTCCTCAGCAGTCCCTGGGCAAGCCAGCCATACAGTAGTATTCTGGTGTGAGTTTCTCCTGCAACTGATTTATTTATTTATTTATTTGTAAAATCAGTTTACAACCTTTGAGCCAGAGGCTCGTTTCCAAAGGTACTTCATCACATAAAGACATACATAGTGTTTTTGGTTACATAGCATAGGTTTTCAAAACAATAGGCATTCAACAGAGGCGCCACGTCACACTGTGATAAGACAAATACATTTAGGTTACAGGGTACATGTAATTGAGAACAGGTGTTACACAAGTTGGTATCAATAGTGAGCAATCTAATAGGTAAACACTGAAACAGCTGGCACTGGCCAGGTTAGACATAGGCACGGTGTACAGGGAAGTGGTGGTGGGGATGGCTAGGTGGAGAGCCGCCCAGAGGGCGTTGTCATGAGAAGTAGAGGTGGAGGCTACTTTCAGAGACAGGAGCAGTTACGAGTGTTGACGATGTGGTTTTGAAGGGTGGTTTTGAACTTGGAGATAGTGGTGGCATTGGTGATGGGGGCAGGGAGAGAGTTAAACTAGGTTGGGACTCTATAGCAGAAGGACCTCTGGCCACGGCTGGTTCTTGATCTGGGGACCATTAGAGTGGTCTTGTTGGATGACCGTGTTGCAATAGTGGGAGGGCTCTGGTGGATGGATGCCATTACCCCAGGGGGGGAGAGCCCAAGTAGGGTTTTTTTTGTGAGGAGACAGGTTTGGTATCGGAGCCGTTCATCCATGGTAAGAAGTTTAGCCTCGACATACAGCTGATGGTCTCACTCTGCACCTAGAATCTGCAGCTTGGGCATGCAAAGCTTGGGACGGGGTCCTTCTCACCTGGCCCATAGCTGGCAATGTCTTCCCCTCCAGGTAGACCTTTAGTCATCAACTGTACCGACGGCACCCCAAGTTGTAGAATTTATGATTCAGCCATGAAGGGAGGTTACAGCACTTAACTTTAGCTCCAGTGTTTCCACTGTAATGGTTGTCCATTGGCTTAAGTGGTTCCCTGGCAAGGCACCTTCACCGCATTCTCCTTATGACCACCTCTGGTTCACCTAGATTGTATTCTTGATCAGTAGACTGGGTGAGTGTGTTGGTGGTTGTTACTCTCCTCCTCCCTCCTTGGAGCGGCGGTTGCAGTGCTACCGTCTCACAACCCTCCATGGCATTCCTGTTAGAGGGATAGAGTGAGCTTTTCCCTCTAAATTGGAATATTTTCCATTCTTATTCTTTGGGGCTTCCAAATTGCAGTAGAAGAGCCACCACTAATGAAATTTTCCCTAGCCTGGAGGGAAGGTGACCTAGGTCTTGGATCACCAGAGATTTCCTCCTCAAAGGTTTTTTTTCTCTCCTCCATGCTGAAGGTCATAATATCTAGTTAGTATTTCCTAGTTCCATTAGATAGGATCCGCTGTTTGAATGGAGGGGGATGGTGTCCCTTACTTGCCATTCCTTCTCTCTTTAGGAAGTCCCCTCATTCCCTTTTGCAACCCATCAGACTCATACCATGGCTACCCTGCTATCCCATTACGTGATCAAGCTGCCTCATGCTTATTTATTACCATGGCTCACAACTTCTGTTTTTTTATACAGTTCTTACTACTTCCTTTTATGTTGTCCATATGCTTCATACTAACACTTTCTATTTGGGGATTCTTCCTAAGGTACCTTTAGCCAATGGAAGCATCTGTGGCACCTCTAGGGATGGAACCCTCTAGAGGGTTCCTTGCCTTTGGTACCCCTAGAGGGTGTTAATTTCTCCAGAATAGAGAGTGCGAACAGCCAAAACCTAAGTAACACAGTTGTGCAAGCATAACACTTTCTGGCTGCGTAGGCCATTGAATTGGAAGGCTTCGCCTATGTTTCAATGGACAAGCAGTCAGCCATTCCCACTTCCTGAGCTATATAAGCAGTTCTTCTCAGCCTCCTTCTGAAGCACTTTTTCTTTGCCCTGCCATCCTCCCTTCCTCCTCCAGCAGTGGCACCTCTCTCCTGGGGATTCTTCCTAAGGTACCTTTAGCCAAGGGAAGCGTCCACCGGCACCTATAGGTGTGAAACCCTCTAGAAGGTTCCTTGCCTTTGGTACCCCTACAGGGTGGTAATTCCTCCAAAATAGAGTGTGTGAACAGCCAAAACCTAATTAACACAGTTGTGCAAGCATTACACTTGCTGGCTGCATTGGCCACTGAACAGCTATAGTGTTCAGGGTTTCCTTGGTAATTAACAAATTAGGGGTTACTAAACACCTCAACCTTCAGCAGTGGTGTTTATTACCCCGGGTTTAGTTATTACCTCATAAACCCCAACCACTATGCTGTTATCCCTATAACAGCACACACCCTGTCATGAATGAATAAATACATTTGCATGTAAACAGACTTTTTGCCACTTTAGACATCATCTATTGCTGTTAATTTTCCTGTCATGAAGTGTCCTTGCATTGGAATTGTATCAGGGTGTGAGATAATTAAAGAGTAGTTTCTTCTTAGTGTTTTGTTATAGGGTCAACCCTTGAAACAGGTTGTTTAAAAACATGAGATATTTATTTACCAGACCTGGTAAGGGATACCCTGTGGCAGTCTGGAAGCAAGGCGGGTAGGTACCTAAAGTAAAAAGAATATTTGGTGGAGACACAAAGAGTCATAATTCCTAAAAAGCAGATAAGAGGGATCTAGAAATAAAATAAAATAATTCTTGCTTGATAGAGAAGCTGTGACATCCAGGCAGACCTGCAAGATAAATAGAAATACAATAGGTCAGTTAATTTAAAACAGCATTGCTTTAAGTACAGAAATAGGTCAGAAACAGAAAAAATGTAAAATAAAGTACTGTAAGTAAGGGATTAAAGGTAAAGGAAGAGAAAAGAGAGAGAACTACGAACAATTTTGGAACAGGGCAGCTTAGATTTCCCTGAACACCCATGGGTGTCTGTTTCAAAATACATGTAATCCTTGTTGGTCTAGTAGCCTGTAATTAATTACTTAGCAGTGGTAGTTCAATGGGCTATTAACAGGGGTCTTTGAGGCCAATGAGCATAGCTTGATTTAGGAAAACCATCCCCATGGTCTCCAGAGGGGAGCAGTTGTGGAACCTCCAAGTTAAGGCAGTCTTTGTGTGTGTTCCCATCGAGAGCCAGAGAGAGAGAGAGAGAGAGAGAGAGAGAGATAGAAAGTTGACAAATTCAACATCCTTTGTATGCAGCTCCTTCTCTGGAGGGGACAGGAGGACAGCCACAGAGATGTGGCAGACATTTCTGTGTGTATCACTCTGGAGGGAGATGGGAGGTGAGATGGTGATTTGTGGAAGCCTTTTGTGTGTATGTCCCTCTCTGGGGTAGGATGGGTGAAAGGCAGTTAGCCTTAGCAGTCTTTTGCGTGTGCCCACCTCCTCTCTGGAGGGAGATAGAAAGAGAGTAAATACTGCTGCAGTGACCTTTGGTATGTGACATGGTGAGTTTTGCTGTGTGTTCCCCTCTCCAGAGGAAGGGGGGAGAACAGCCACCAATGTACAGCAGACTCGGTCTGAACCCCTCCTCTCCTGAATGGTACAGGAGGAGAGCTGCTGAGCTACAGTTCAAACAAGATGGTGCTGAGCTGAAAAACAGAGGCTGAGCTGCAGATTGACAGTACAGGCCATGACTAGTCAGCAACAGGAAAACATCCGTAGTAGCAACAAGAATGATTCTGAGATGTGGCAGGCTGTATCTGTTTGCACAATAGTCAGCTGTGTGTATGCAAATGTAAGACTGACCCATAGCACAGTTGGCTGTGAAGGGGTAGAGGCTGGTTTCTGGATGTCTGACTGGCTAGCATCCTGACACACCTACAGACCCCTGTGTGTCCCCAACATGTTTGCTTTGCAATTCTGCAAGCAAATATAACTAGCATTGGGCCTCCTACCCCTGGGGAGCCCCTCTGTACAGCCACGCCATGCAGCAGATCTAGTGTTGGGGATCTGGCTCCTTGGTAGCCCCTCAGTACAGCTTAACCAGGCAGCATATTTAGTGTTGGGGTTACCACTCTTTGGAAGCCCCTCTGAACAGCAGTACTAGGCAATGGATCTAGTGTTGGGGGCTTTGTCTTCCTGAGAGCCTCCCCCTCATGTACAGCTGATGCCACGCAGCTGATTTTGTGATCTGTTGTTCAGACTCCCGCTCCTTGGGAGCCCCTCTGTACTGGTGGGACAGGCAGATTTAGTAAGCACACTAGACAAATGTGAATTTTCAGGTACGACATGGGATGTTACAATAGGATAACACAAACAGATGAATTACAGTACATAAGATAAACACAGGAGCAAATAATAGGAATATACTAACATACTAAAATGCCAGCAGAATAGGCCTAATGGTCTTTTGTGTCTGCTCGTTTGGTCAGCCCCCACCCTGGGAGCTGACCTTGCTGCCCCCCTCGCCCTGTCTTGCTTCTCCCTTCCCAGTTCCGGATATTCTCACTGCACTGGATTTTGCTTCCAGAACCCTTCCCCTGCACCTGTCTCACCCCCTCTTGAACCCCCTCCACCATCTCTGCCTCCACCAGCGCACTGGGCAGCGAATTCCATGGCTCCACCACCCTCTCAGTGAAGTAGCACCTCCTCCTTTCTCCCCTGAATCTTCCCTCCTCCAGCTTCCACCCATGCCCTCTAGTTGCCCCCTCCTCCTTCCTTCGAAGCACCCTGACTGCTTCTCCTCTATTTACCCCCTTCATGTACCTGAAGACCTATATCATGTCCCCCGGTCCCTTCTCTCTTACAATGTGTACATATTTAGCTCTTCCAGCCTCCCCATAGGTCATGTTCCCAAGCCCCAAATCATTTTGGTTGCCTCCTCTGGACCCTCTCCAGGAGTTTAATGTCCCTCTTAAGTGTGGCTCCAAAACTGCACGAGTATTCGAGGTGTGGCCTCACCAGCAGTTATACAGAGGGAGTATCACTTCTCCTTCTGGAGGTGATCCCCTAGTGATGCATCCCAGCATCCTGTTGGCCTTGGCTGCCTCCCACAAGTCTCCGAGTTGTTCATCTTGACATCCACCACCACCCCAGGTTCCTCTCAGCCACGAGACTTGTGAGCATTCTCCCAGGGTGTACACTTGGCCCTGTTTTCTGCCCCAGGTGCAGCACCTTGCATTTCCCTGCATTGAACCTCAGCTTCTACTTTCTAGAAAATCTTTCCAGATCCTCCAGATCCCCCTGAAGGGCCACCCTCCCCTCCTCCCCATCCACCACTGCCCCCAGTTTTGAGTCATCCGCAAAGAGACTCATCTCACTCCTGATACCTGTCCTTATGTCAGAGACATAGGCATTGAACAGGAGGGGCCCAAGGACTGATCCCTGCAGGACCCCACTAATGACCCTCCTTGGGGATGAGACTATCTCACCAACTACAATCCTCTGGGTCCATTCCTAGAGCCAATTGCCTATGCATCTGATCATCTGGTTCCTCATCCTCATTTCTCACAGCTTATCCAACAGGCCTCCGTGAGGAATAGAGTCAAATGCCTTGCTGAAGTCTAGAAAGAGGATGTCTACTGGTCTACCCAGGTCCAAGGCACTCATCACCCAGTCATAGAACTCCACAAGGTTTGTCTGACATGATTTCCCCAGGATGAATCCATGCTGTCTATCCTCCAGGCACCCTGACTTTTCCAGGTCCCCCCCCAGCCTCTCCTTGACAATGCCCTCCATCACCTTGCCCACCACCGATGTCAGGCTGACAGGCCTGTAGTTCCCTGCCACATCCCTTGAGCCCCCTTGTGGATAGGCACTATATGCATCACCTTCCAGTCCTGGGGCACCCACCCTGTCCTCAGAGAGATGGTGAAAAGCTCTGCCAGGGGTTTCGCCAGGACATCCACCAGTTCCTTCAGCACTCTGAGATGTAATCTATCCGGCTCCAGTGCTTTCTCCATCTTAAGGGACCTGAGGGCTTCCCTCACTCTCTCTGCTGTGATTTCCACCTCTGCTACCTAGTCCCCCTGCTTAGCCTTCCCCCCTCCTGCCAGTGATGCCTCCCCCACTCCCCAGACCCGCCGATCGGCAAGGATCCCCCCCCCAGTATCACTGTCTCCTCCCATCTATGATGCAGCCCCCATTTTCCTTGGTGAAAACTGAGGTGAAGTACTCATTTAGTACCTCAGCCTGCTCCCCCAGGTCTTGTACCCATCTCTCCCCTGTTTTAATCCTGCTAATCTGCCCCTTCACCCTTTGTTTTTCTCCAATGTATCTAAAGAACCCCTTATTCCCACTCCTAATTTCCCTGGCCAGTTTCTGCTCCTTCCTTGCCTTAGCCGCCCTCACCACCCTAGTGGCCCTTCCAGTCATCAGCTCGTACTCCCCTCGATCCCTTTCACTCCTTGAGCACTTGAATTGCATTCCCCTCACCACCTCCTGGACCTCCCTGGTCCACCAGCAGGGTTTTCGGGCCCTACCGCATTTTCGTCTTACTCTTGTACAGGTGCTGGTAGCATCCTGCACCCATCTCCTGATGATTTCCCATCTACTGTCAGCATCCGTGTCTGGCCCAATCACATCCAAATGCTCCTTAAGGATCCTTCCCATTTCCTTAAAATCCACCTCCCTGAAGTCAGTTACCTCTGTCTTCTACCCCTCCTAGGTCCAGGCAGAACCAGACTGTGGCATGGTCATTCCCCGAAACGGGTCCCTTACCTCCAGGCCCCCAATATGGTCACTGTCTGCCAGGACCACATCCAGTATCCACGCCTCCCTGGTCGGTTCCCCCACCTGCTGAGTTAGGAACGCGTCTTGAAAGACATCCAACAACCTCTGTTCCCTGGCCACCGAGGATGTCATAGTCTCCCAGTCTGTTCCTGGCATGTTTAAGTCCCCCAACACCACCACCCATCTGCTGCCCAATCTGCAGTGTCTCCCAACATCTGCCACCAGACTCTCCTCCAGCTCCTCCGACAGTACAGGGGGGTCTATACACGACTCCTATTTTTACTCTCTTGCCCCCCCCTTGTTATCAAGGTGACCCAAATCGCCTCCTCGTTTCCCTCCGCCTCCTCTGCTCCCCTTATGCCAAGGCAGTTTTTGACTATTATTGCTACCCCTCCTCCACTTCCCTCCCCCCTGTCCTTCCTGAACATAGTGTAACCCTCCAGGTTCGGGTCCCAGTTGTGTCCTGCGATGGCCCAGGTCTCAGTGACCGCTGCCAAATCCACCCCTCCCTCAGTTAGCATCACCTGGAGCTCAGGCATTTTATTGCCCAAGCTCCTGGCATTTAGCAGGACTACCTTCCACCCTTTCCCTATACTTCCATTTCCCCTGCTCATGTTCCCATGGAGATTCCATTTTCCCCTGGTCTGCATCTTACCAGTCGGCCTTTTGCCACATTCCTCCAGCTCCCCAGGGGTGTGGAAACAGAGTCCCTCCTTTATCGGACCCACCTCGGCAGCCTTTTCTCCCATCCTTCCCCCCTTCACAAGTTTAAACCCCACCTTTCACCAATGAACCCATCTATTTTCAACTTAAGGATTCCCTTCCCCTCCAAATTGAGATGGAGCCTATCTCTAGCATACAGCCCCTCATCCTCCCAGGTCTCCCCGCAATCCTCCATCAACCCATACCCTCTTGGCCTCACACCTCCCTGAGCCACTGGTTTATCTCTAATCTTCCTTTTGTGTTCCCCAGTAGCCTTGGCACTGGCAGGATTTCAGAAGGAAATCATGCATCCTATGTCATGACAGACCCTGGCAAGCTCCTGAACCTTGCCTGTATCTCTAGCTCAGCTATTTCCTCAATGTCATTTGTACCCAGGTGGACCAGTATGTCAGGGAACCCCACAATCCTTTGCCAGCTGATATACCTCACATGCTTGGCCTGTACACCATTAGTCCAGGGAAACATTTTGTTCTAACTGGCCAGGCTTCCTCCCTATCCCATTTGATACCCTGATCATAGAATCACCCAACAGGAGCACTCTGACCGCTCCTTTTCCTCCATTCCCCTTCCATGTCCCTCATCCTTTCTACCGGCCCCTCCACCCAGCCGGCTCCTTGCTCCTCCCCCTATCTGGGTGCCATCTGCTGCCCCCTCCTTATTTACCCTGGCCACCCCCTCCCCTCCGAATATGAAGAAGCAATATTGAGATACATAAGTACATAAGATAACAACAGGAACAAAATAATAGTAATACAAAGAACCAGGCTCAAGGAACATAATATGAATCTCTACAGTTAGAGGAGGCAGTATACAAATTTACTGCAGTACTAGTACAAGACCTCAGGTAAGGGGCAATATGCACATAGCATGAGGAGCACAGCATGACCTAACAGGGAAAACCTAGGTGGAAATACTTAGACCCACAGTCATTAGATTAAAGGAAGGGCCAGTCACCCGGGCAAGTGCAGGCACAGAAGTCTTTCAAGTAGTTCCATGAAGATCTTTTAAAGAAGTATTGAGAGAACACACCCTGAACAGATAGTGGGAGGAAGTTCCATACCTCTCAACCCCTAGCCTCTTAAATCAGGGATGAGCAGGGATTCAGTTAACTGCATTTTGGGAGTATTTGATTTCCAAAAATAAGGCAAAAACTTCCACAATTAAGGGCAAGGAAGTCATTGATTTCCAAATGCAAAACAAAGCAAGTTCTGGTCAGAGCCAAAACATCTGCAGGATTTGACCTGATAAGGAATAAATTTAGTGTGCATGACCCATGCTACTAGATGTGTTCAGACCTGCTGCTGGATGCAACACCCTCTGGGCTGCAGCTGTGGTGCTGTCAGGTTCATGTCAAGGTGCAAAGTAAACAGCAGCACCTCCGAGCTGTTTGGCATACTGTTAGCAAGGCAGGCAAAGCAAGCAGTACAGACTAATACCAGGCCTCACCTTCCCATTGCCCCCCACTCACCTGTGGAGCAACAAAACTAAGACCCTGTCCAGCTGACGAGAGAAAATTCCCCATCAGTGACACGCAAGTTGCCTACCTGGACCAGGCTCCCGGCTGCACCGGTATGAGTTGAAGAATTAATTGACAAAAACGGTGATCTCATGGAGTCAGAAATTGGTGAATTGTCATAACTGGAGGCATGTCTGTACTGGGTGGTGGGAGGTGTGTCAAAAGGGAGTGAATAACTGCAGAATTACACCAGGATATGAGGTGTTTTGAAGGTTTTCTCTGTGGTGTCCCTTCGGAGTCACTCCTCAGCTGAATTCTGAATCATAACCAGATGAATACAATTACAGCTTGGACATGTCCAAGGCAGAATAATATGTACTGTACATGTCGAATACTTGAGATTGACAATACAAGTTTTACAAAGCGGGTGACTTAGTAAGCACCAAATCATCCATTCTGTTGATCTTTTTGTACAAGTCTACATTGACTTGCCTGAGCTGGTAGCTTTATTCTGTCAGGGTTTAGCAGTAACAACTGGCTTTCTTAGAACTCAGAGTATGTCTTTTCTCTACTGGGTTAGGTTAGTTAGGTACTTCTTGGGCAGCTGATCTCATGAACTGCTTGGCTGCTGGATTCCAGATGGCCGCAACGGTCAGCACCCATGACTCATCCGCCACCCCAAACAGGACCTGCCCCGACACTGTGTTGACAAATTCCAGCGCATGATCCTTCAGAAAGTGGAGACATTCAGCAAACACCTTCACAGCAGGCAGAGTGTGTCCATTTTTGGCTTGTAAGGTCATAGACAGGGCAATTTTCTGTAGGAAAAAAAAAGCTTCGAGCAGAGGGCAAATACAGAGAATATTACAATATATAGACATTAACGACCGGTATCCAGAAAGAAGTGGCACCACGTACACTGAAACAAGTGACATAGCTTACCTGTTTATAAAGACGCATTTTGAAATGCTTGAAATATAACACTTTTTGCACTTCCTGTGCTTCAAGACATATATATTTCATGACAGCATCATAGCCGAACTCCTGGAGTTTCCCATTTTCGTCTAGTAGGGCACAGGTTGGGGTTTTGATGGTTTGGGACCGCTGGGGGATGCCCAGTGCACTTCTCGGATCCCACTGTCCTCCACACGGATGCAGTAGCCACTGTAGGTGGTGCCGAAATCAATGGCGATGATCACGGGGCTGCCACCGACTCTTCAACACCCGATCCATATCAGATCCCTGCTACTACTATTGGCCATGCTTATTTACTGGATGAGGCAGTCCGGCTGCACCGATCATGGCAGTGAGACTGGCTTTCTACCGGGTCCAGTAAATGGCAGGCACTGAGACTCCGGTTGCAGCCTGAGTTCCGTAAGCCAGCTCCAAATACCCAGTCCTGCCGAGGATCAGATCTGACCTAATATAAGCAGGGCTACGACTAACAATAATAAAAAGCTCGCTCCTGTACTAGTTTTGTGTGGAGATCGTATCGGGGAATGTTACAAGAAAAAATAGCCGAGCCTGCGATCGGTGTGGGGAGGGGTGGAGGCGTACAGCGCGAGACTGTGGGAGGGTTTGCCTACAACCGTAGTAAACTCTGTGTGGGGTGGAGTTGGGGCAGGTTAAACATACTCTGTGGGGGAGGGCACCTCTGGAGACATGAAGCAGCAAGAAAAATAGGGCTGGTTAACTACTATGCCTTATACAGTCAGCGTAGTACTTGGACTGGGCTCTCCGCAGAAGAAATACTGTTGTGCAGACGGAAAACATGACATAGGTCCTTTTCTGATGCAAAACGTCTGCAGGCTCCGTCCACTGCAGACATAAAAAAATTAATCTTCTGTTTGTATGTCAAGTAGGAGAAACATTAGGGTGTCACTAATATAGTGCCCTGATAGCTATAACAATCCACAGTCTGGATTGCTTGAAAGGAATGGCTTTATTTTGGAGTTTTGCACCTTGCTACGAGATCTTCATTTTACTTGTTTTATTAAACATTTTAAAAAAGAGTACGAGATGGAGTCACGTGATGCAGTCCACTGAGTAGTACTCTCTCTTACGAGCTCCTGCCTTCTGCCAGCTCTAATATTGTTTTGGCAAAGTTTGAGGACCTATTTTGTTGCTTTCCAATTACTGAAAGTTTCCTAAACAACTGGTGTTCATCTGACGGCAGCTGGATGGATATTGAGATGAAGAAAAACCTTCCAAAGCATACCCCTCCAACCACACCAGAGAAGGCCCTGAAAAAGTCTAAGGCCTCGACTGCATTCCAGATGCAATCTACTGGTACTGGGAGTATGGAAATGGAGCCTCTTACTCTTTCTAAATTCTTAGAAGAGTTTCAGCCTTTTAAAACCGAAATACAGAACATCGCCGGAGAAATGAAACATATTTCTAACGCTTTGGAAACGCTCTCCCAAAGAACGTCGGACAACGAAGCACGTATCCACTCTTTGGAACGCAAACAAGAGCAATTTAACCCTGACCTGGCAGCCTTAAGGCAACGTGTAACTAGAATGGAGAATAAAATGGAAGATCTTGAGGGCAGAAGTCGCCGCAATAACGCGGTAATTATTGGCTTACCTGAGTGTGAGGAGGGTACAGATCCCATCAAGTTTATACAGCGCCTCATTAAAAAAATTGCCGGCCCTACCCCTTTTGGTTCTGAATACTCCATCAAAAGGTCTCACAGAGAGTTACGTCCCATCCCACCTCAAGATGCTGCCCCTAGGACCTTTATTTTCCGTTTTTTAAACTTCCATGAAAAACAGCACTTCATGTCTAAAGTGAGAGAAGCTAAGGAAATTACGTGGGAGGGGGCCAAATTGAGGATAGTTCAAGATTTGCCCCTCTCAGTACATCAAAAGCAAGCTGCGTACCATCCTTTTGCCACAAAGTTAATAGCGGCTGGGATTAAATTCAGAGTGGGTTATCCGGCCAGGCTCCAAGTTCTGATCTCCGGCTCCTGGGTTAAATATGAGAATGCCGAAACGGCGATGGTCGGGCTTAAAAACGCATTCCCTGATCTATTCCGCTCGACCTGAATCAAGGATGTTATTTTCTCAGGTCTGAGCCTCTGCCTTTGCGAGGAACACATGCTTTTGTAATCTCTCAAGTGGGCAGTAACTGTAGGAAGCAAGCCCTATCTGTCCTGGTTCGTACATAGCCCATCTCTTCCCATGTCCTGCTCGCTCTCTTGTCTCTCAAGTGAGGGGATTCATCTTGCTGGAATTTCCCTAGAAGTTCTAACTGACTGTACCGTTTCCCTGGCTGTTTTCCTATCGTTAGTAAGGCTCTGAATTTCTTTCCCGGAGCAGTTCAGCATAGCCACTGTTTCCAATTAAAACCTTGTTATCTGAGGCTAATGTGAGGGCGACCTGCTTGCTTGCCTGTTGGCTTACTCTGTATGCCCTGAACTCTTACCTGTTTCGGGAGTGATCACGAAAGAACTGTCTGTGTTGCTGTTTTCCTCATGGGTCTACTGGCTCCCGATATCTAAACTAGAGACTGCACTTGGGACATTTCACCGTTAGATGGCACCAGAGACCAACGTTCACTTTATTAGATTTGGATTTTATTTTATTCTGGTTTTCCCTAGAGAATAGACTTAGCCTTATAGGGGGATGTTCGATTTGTATACCTCCCCAGTTCAATTTTTGATGAGCGAAAGGGCTGTTATTGTTAGCCCTGTATGAGTTGGCTTTATTATTGGGATAGCTTGTGTTGCTGCTTTCCCCATGAATCTGATCGCTCTTGTTACCCAGCTGGAGACTGTAAACTGGATACATTCCCCTTAGATGGAATCAGGGATTGCTCCTTTTTTTTTTTTTTCTTCTCCAGGGAAGATTTGGATGGCAGTTAATTCTGATACCTCTTCATGGTTACAGGGGGATGTATGAGCTGAATACCTCCCTGATATAATTTTGAGACCTGTGTGGGCTGCTAATATAAGCTCTGTAGGTCTATGTGTTACACACTTGCACTTTTTCTACAATGGACATGTCTGTAAGCCAATACCCCACAGGTCATCCTTCTCATTTTTTCACGACTTGTAATAACTAAGACAAGGTTTATTATATTTTATTGCCTGTGTATTTAAGATTATTGTACTTGTTTGTTCGCTATTAACCTGTATTTCTAAGTCGGTTAGTTAGAATAGGTTTTAGAGAGTTAGATGTTGAAATATAGTATTTATTCTAATAGATTTTGGAGGGGCTGTGGTAATAGGGAGGCGTCTGGGTGAGCTGGTTGTCACGTACCATGCGATAATGGGGTGGGAGTGGGAGGGTGGGGGTATATAATGGGTTATCGGGATTGTTTTTTGGGGTGGGTTATTGGTATTTTCTGGTTTGGGGGGGAGGGAAGGTGGGCTGGCTCAGCAGACACTTTACTATGGGCATTTAGAATAAATAAGTATCAATATTGTCCGGACCTTACGCAGACAACTAGGGTCTTAAGGAATAATGATTAATAATATTCTGTTTAGCACATGGAATGTTAAAGGAGCCAGGCATAAAACCAAGCAATATAAGGTGTTAAAATACCTTAATCACATCAAAGTTCATGTCATATTTTTACAGGAGACACACCTACTTAATCATGAAGCCGATAAACTGAGAAGGCAACAAGTGGGACAAGTTTTTGTTGCACAGGGCAACACACAGAGTAGGGGAGTCATGGTTCTTTTACACAGATCGATCCCTTTCATATCCTCCCAATCCATGGCTGACCCCTCTGGGAGATATTTATTTGTAAAGGGTAAATTGCATACTTTGGACATTGTGCTGGGTTGCGTATACGGGCCCAATGCAGATAACCCAGGTTTTTTCATGAACCTACTGGAAGTTCTCAACCGTTTTCTTGGTACCCCTATGATTATAGGGGGTGATTTTAATCTGGTATTTGATTCCTCCGTAGACAGATCTGGTCGGATCCCCCACGGCCTTTCCCCTGCCCAGAGGGCATGCAGGGATTTTCTCGATTCTGCAGGACTTTGCGACGTATGGCAGGTGCTCCACCCCAATGTCCGGGAATATACGTATGTTTCCCCTGTACATGGTACATCCTCACGGATCGATTACATTCTGATTTCTCAAGCATTGCTGTCTGGGATCTCTGATTCCAATATTATCCCGGGCCCACTTTCGGATCATTCCGCGGTAATATGTACAATATCCCTGTTCTCATTTCCCAAAAGAAGTGGTAGATGGAAGCTGAATAATCAAATTCTCAAAGAGCCCGCTAAGGTGGATTATATAGCATCTCAAATTCAACAGTTTATGGCTCTAAATGCCAATACCACACGACGACCTGACATGGAATGGGGCCCTCTTAAAGCACTCCTTAGGGGTATTTTTTTTTTTTATATTTCAATATACTTTATTGATATATCATAAACTTCAATACCTATATAGGTAGCAATTAGACAAACAGTAATAACACCCCCCCTCAGTGAAAACCATGAGAGAACAACAAGAGTCAGAATACATCTACCCATATATCCACCCCCAAAAACCCCATCCACCCTCCACCCTTCCCCCCCACCAGGCGTGCTCTTGCTTAGTCATCAAATAATAATAATAACAAGCCTTTCACATTAAAAGTTATCATGGCTTCCATAAAGTAAGTAGAGCATCTAAGGGACCCCATCTGCTCTGACAGATCTTCAATCGATTATTCATGGTTAAAATGTGCTTCTCTAGCTGAAGGGCAAACAGCATTTCTTTGTGCCATTCAATAACTGGGAGGGCTGATTCCTCAGTCCAATGTCTCAGGATAATTAATTTAGCTATTGCTGAGATCAAAGCCAAATGCACTTCCTAACACTGGAAAGCCCTCGGGAATAAGTTTAGTATACAAATCTCTGGATTAATATGAGGGTCCAATCCCAGCAAGGGATCAAGTTTACTCTTAATAGCCAACCAAAATTTCTGGACCATAGGACAGGCCCACAACATATGATACAGTGTCCCAGTATGACTAACACATCTAGGGCAATCAGGGGAAGGCCTATTTCCCAATTTGTATAGCTTGAGTGGCGTAAAATATAAGTTATGCATAATATTAAATTGCATCAGCCGCAATCTATCCTGCTTGACAAACCTGTACAGGTTCTGCCAGATTGCAGTCCAGAAATGTGGTTCAGCCCTAAGGGAAAATACCTGCAGCCAATAATAACACACTCCTTGTGGCAACCCCAAGTCCAATCTCTGAATTGCTTTGTATACTGCTGACACAGCATGGGGTTCCCTCAATGCTCTCAGAAGTGCATTAAAGACATCTATTGACCCTTGACTTGTTCTCCCTAATCCCAAATAAGTAAGAAAGGCCCTCCTGAGTTGTTCATACTTGAAGAAAGCTGTAACAGGCACCTTAAACCTAGTTCTAAAGAGATCAAACAAAATTACTCAGCCTTCCTCATATATATCCCTAAGTTTAGCGGTATTAAGCAAAGGTAAGAATCCCAGAGGAATGGGCTTCCAATCAATTAGAAAGTGAGGATTCCTCACAATCGGCTGCTCCAAAGAAGCATGCCAGATGTGGGATAAATGAGTTTGCAATTGATGCCAGGCCCTAATGGACCAACCTAGTGGTACATTTCGAAGAGGCTTTGGGATTGCTTTCGGAGTGGTGTATAACAGGGCGGGGAGAGAGCAGCCGTGCTGAATTGCTAGGTATTGTTCGATGTCTAACCATTAAGGCACATACACTTGCCTTTCATCCCTCAATACCTCTCTCCTGACCAGTATGACATCCTAGACAAATGATGAGCACAATAATACGAAAAAAAGGAAGGGGCTGCTAAACCCCCCCCCCCCGCTCCTTGGGTGCCGAGAGTTTTAAATAGGAATGCCTAACACTCTTACCTCTCCAAAGGAAAGCAGTTAGTATTTGATTTAATTTGCCAAACCATTTTTTAGGGATAAACAGACCCAACATTCCTAAGGGATATAATATTCGGGGCAAAACATTCATCTTTATAATATTTATTCTTCCCCATAGAGAAAGAGAAAGATCTCCCCATCTGTCTAGGTCTAATTTAATTATATGCAGCAGCTCTGTAAGATTAAGTCTAAACATAGTGGGGATCCCCCTGGCAATCTTAATCCCAAGATACATAAGGAACTTAGGTTCCCATATTAAATTAGTATTGCCAAGCACAGACCGGGAAGTATTGTTATTTAGGGGAAAAACTTTGGTCTTGGATTCATTGGGCTTATAGTGGGAGACTACGGAAAATCGCTCTATCTCGGCCAGGAGTTCTGGGATGCCCGTTTCCGGGTATTGAAGGTGTAAAAGAAGGTCATCTGCATATGCAGAAAGGGAGTATCTTTGTGTTCCTATTACAACACACGTGAGCTTGGGCGAGGTTAGCAATCTCCTAATCAAGGGCTCTAGATAAAGGTTAAATAATAGTGGAGAGAGAGGACAGCCTTGCCTGGTCCCTCTCTGAAGTAGAAAAGGTGCCGACATGGTCCCATTATCCAAATCTGTGCTGGTGGGGTTGTATATAGCAATTTAATCCGTCTAAGAAAATTAGAGGAAAAACCCAGGTAGGCAAGGGTTTCGAAAAGAAAATCCCAAGAGACTCTGTCGAATGCCTTCTCGGCATCCAAGGATACCAAAACAGAGGGAATATTTGAATCCTTGGATGCCAAGAGGATATACATTAATTTACGCATATGGTCTACTGAGGACCTGCCCTTCATAAAGCCTATCTGCTCTCTACTAATGAGCATGGGAAGTAGCGTACCCAGTCTCATGGCCAGAATCTGAGCTAAAATTTTGACGTCCGTATTAATTAAGGAGATAGGCCTGTAACTTTCGGGATGTGTGGGATCCTTCCCAGGCTTCTGTATAAGGGTAATTATCATGTTAAGAAAATTGGACTCAGACATCCCTTGGCAAACCAATAGTTATAGACTTCAACTAAAAGGGGAGCAAGCTCTTGTGAGCAGCTTTTATACAGGTTATTAGAGAGGCCGTCAGGGCCAGGGGATTTATCCGGTACAAGCTGCTCGATTGCCGCTATCACTTCTTTCAGTGTGATTAGGTTCCCAAGGTGTTCCCCTTCAAGGGTCTTTAGCTTAGGAAGGTCAGTGATTTCCAGGTACTCAATTATATCCTGAGATACAGGCCTACCCTCCTAGGTTTCAGAATACAGCCCTTGATAGTAAGACCGCAGAGCCTCGGGCACCTCCCGAGGTGAAGTCGCTAAACTGTTGTTGGTAACAGACCTGATGCAGGGAATAGCTCGCGATGCTGCAGCTTGCCTGAGCCTAATGGCCAGTAATTTACCTGCTCTTTCACCAGCATCTAGATACTTCATTTTAGTACATCTCAAGGTGAGCTCTGCTTTTTGGTATATAAGATCAGAGTACTGACTCTGCAACTGGTGCAAGGCAACCCAGTCTTTATCTGGAGAATGCCGAGATAGGGTACTTTCCATAGCCTGTATCCGTGAAAGCAAGGTTGCCATCTTTTCACTAAATTGTCGGCATCTCGTTGCTGACAACCTAAGGCATTCACCCCTAAGGGAACATTTTAGCGCTGCCCAGATCATGTCAGTCCTAGTTATAGACCCTTTATTATCTAATAGAAAGTTAACCATAAACCTTTTAATATGTTGGAGAGATTCTGACCTTTGAAGCAGCTGGTTATTTAATTTCCAGAAGAGATCCCTTTGGATACTCGATCCCAAGAGATATGTAAGGGAAATAGGGGCATGGTCTAAAATAACCCTCGCATGTATATCCACACCCATTACTCCAGGTAGTGCAAAGGAGCTCATCAAGAAAAAATCAATACGGGAAAAGGATTTATGAGGGGGTGAAAAATAAGTATACTGGTGCTCTCCGTAGTGGAGAACTCTCCATACGTCCAGGAGATCGGCACCTGTCATGAGGTCACGCATTGCCCTCTGTGAGGTGGGACAGACCCCGTTTCCGGGAATCAGACCTATCTATGTCTGTGGAGGGTACCACATTCCAGTCTCCACCGATTATACTCAAAGTAGGTGGATCAGTAACCAGAAGATCCAGAAGCTTGGTGAAAAAGTGGGGTGACTCGGAATTAGGTCCATACACAGACCCTAGGGTAATCTGCTGCCCTTCCAGGGACCCTCTTATTATTATGTATCTGCCCTCTGGATCCCAAAGTTCCCTATCCAACTTAAATGGAATTCTTTTCCCTATTAATATCACAACTCCCCCCACTAGCCATGGACTTTCCGGCTCCATAACCTTGTCCCACCCATGCTTTGAGAAATAAATTAATATCTTGCCTTCGGAGGTGTGTCTCCTGGAGACAGGCAATCTCAGTTTGTAATTGGTGTAGATGCCTAAGAATTACCTGTCTCTTGCACTTATCATGCGCCCCCTTAACATTCCAGCTTACAACCATATAATGGTTTGCCATATTTGAATTTCTCGAACAAAACTGGAAATATTATGGGTCATTTTGGCATCTGTGATCCCATCCAATTTGACTGAGCACCAATGAGAATACACACTCGAGAACTTAAAGTGACACACCTGGTTAACCCTCCCCAATCCCCCATACACTGCTAAGAAAGGAAACTTATATCTTGTCCCCCCACCGCCCTATCCCCCCATCATCCCTATGGACCCCTAACAGCATTCTACCCAATACCACCCCCTGTTCTAATAACTGCACCACAATTCACTCTCAGGTGAGTGATGTCCTAGCGCAGTAACTGAACCGCACCAGCTACCCTCCTATCTCTCCTCCTCCATCGCCCCCCCGCCCCTGCCACACACCCGACAGTTATATTCACTGTCTGAGATTCCAACTGTAGTAACCATTTGACTATTACATACGTAGAACCCTCTAACTGATTAAATCCTTACTATAAATGCCGTGATTTAACATAACAACAGCAAAAATTTGATCTTCCATTTAAGCACCACCCAGGCTCTTCCCCATTCCAGAAAGAACAAGAAAAATGAGACGCGCTTGGTCCGCAGTATTTGAATTCGGTCACATCAGCATAACTGGCTTGAGGGGCTACACAGCCTTAGCCTGACAGAAAAATCAATAGTCGGACTGACTCACTCTCCAACTGGTATCCGACATGTCCGGCATGTTGCTACAGGTGCCCTTCAAACATCCCCCATACAAGGGGGTCTCTGTCTCCATCACATCTCCACACTCTGTCTATGGGGAGGAGAAGAAAGTTAATTACAAAACAAAAGGGCGAAGCTAATGCTCCGCCAGTTTCCAACGAGGGGTTCTACTTAAACTCAGTCTCCGATCTCGGAGATGTTATCTTTATCCAACTCTGACAATTTCTTTCAATTCTCGGCACAAAACCACTGTGCAGGATATACATGTACCCATAACCCTTTTAAGATGTCTCACTTGAAAAGGTCCGGGAAGAAATTTTTCAGCTCCTGCTGTGCTTGCTCTTGCGAATCGAAGGATACCCATTTCTCTCCAACCTTCACCTGAAGAACCGCTGGGTATTTCATTCAGAATGGAGTACCTGCTGCAATAAGCTTCGCAACAATGGGATGCATTCCTTGTCACTTTATCCGCACTGATTGTGGCAAGTCTTGCGTGATCCGAATTTTATGCCCTTCCCATCGAACTTCTTGTAGCTCACGCACCTTTGCCAAGACATGTTATTTATCCAAGTAATTGAGCATTTTACAGATAAGAGGCCTAAGTGGGGAACCAGGCTGTGGAGGAGGTCGAAGGGCCCGATGCGCCCTCTCTATAATATAAGCAGCTCCATTCGGGGAGGGACTGGCAATTCGCTCACACAGTTTCTGAAGGAAGAGAATAGGGGCATCGCCTTCTTCCTTTTCAGGAATTCCAATTACTAGCAGGTTATTACATCTGCTTCTTCCCTCCAAGTCCTCGATTTTCTCCTCAAGCTTCTTAATTCTCTTTCTGTGAAGAGACATAATCAGCTTACCCTTGTCATGTTTCTTCTCTAATGACACTAGTTTGACTTCTGAGTCGGTTACCCGAATTGTCAGGGACTGTACAGAGGTCTTGGCCTGCTGGAGATCCTCATATATCCCTGCGATCTTCTCCTGCAGAGGCTGCATCACCTCTAGGAACCGTTCTTCCGAGAGAGCACCCTGGTCGGTACCGGTTTTGCTAGAGCCTGCTGTCTGTTGCCTCGGACGCTTTGCGGCCTTGTCTTTCTCTGGGGAGGGTGGGGGTGAGTGCCTCGGAGGCACTTTCTTCACATATACCTCCATTTCTCAATCAAATACAGTTGCTTCAGGTATTTACCCAGTGAAATATCGCAGAGTTGTGGCAAGTTGAAGTTGAAGATTCGTACCAAAAACTGTATTATGTAACGGAGTCATGGAGCTACGGAGGGCTGCTGCCGCTTTTCAGGCTGCCATCACGTGACTCCCCCTTAGGGGTATTTTAATTGGCCTATCCTCGAAAAGGAAAAAGGAACGGGAAAGCAAAGTCTCTTCCCTTCTTTCCCAAATCAGGAACATCGAGCGTAGTCTTTCCCCTGCTTCCCCTGACTCAGTCAAGCAAGAGTTAAACTAAAAAATGCCTACCTGGATCTATTAAGAGAGCAAGCTGAGTTTGCCATTCTAAAAACGAATGCTGTCTATATGGATCAAGGGGAGAAAGCTGCACAGTTGCTAGCAATGCGCTTTAAGCAATTTGAATCAGCTAGATTTATCCCAGCTGTCCGTCTCTCCGCTGGGGACCCCCTTAAAACTTCATTCCCCGAGATAGTAGATGTATTTACTACTTACTATCGGGAGTTATACACTCCTATGGTCAATTCCCCCTCTGAAGAGGATTTGCAAAGTTATACAACAGATTCCCATTTACCTTCCCTTACTAAATTCCAACAAGATGCACTTATATCTCCTATTACTGAGGATGAGATAATTGCGGTAATCAAATCTCTCCCGGCAGATAAAACTCCAGGTCCTGATGGCTTTTCTTCTAATTTTTATAAGGTATTTTCTAGGCAGTTAACCCCAATTTTGTTGTCCCTTTTTCAATTTCTTTTTTTGGGTCAGGGGGCTGACCCTTCCCTTTTTGAGGCCCTCATAGTCTTATTGCCCAAACCAGATAAACCACAGGACCTTGTCTCCAGTTACAGACCCATATCCTTAATCAACCACGACATCAAGATCTTAGCCAAAATATTGGCGGATCGCATGAGTCTGGTTCTCCCCTCGATAACTGGAGAAGAGCAGGTGGGTTTTATGACGGGAAGATCATCCATTGATCATTTACGAACCCTTGCCTACGTATTTTCGGCTTCTAAGGTCGCTGTTGCCCCAATGGCTTTGGTTTCTTTAGACGCCGAGAAGGCCTTCGACAGGGTCTATTGGAATTACCTGTTTGTAACAATGACGGCATTTGGTTTCCCTAATGAATTCCTTAGCTGGGTCCACTCACTTTATCTTTCTCCCTCTGTCAGAATTGTCTGTAATGGCATGATTTCCAGTCCGATTAAACTTCACGTGGGGATGAGGCAGGGGTGTCCACTATCCCCGTTGCTTTTTAACGTATACTTGGAGCCACTTATCCGGAGACTTACAAGAGCTCAGGATGTCCCAGGTATTCCTCTACATGGACACGTGGTCAAGGTTGCGGCATATGCAGATGACCTTCTTTTGCATATAGTCAACCCTGCCACATCTATCCCTGTTATTCTTAACATAATAAACGAATTCAGTAGGGTTTCAAATTATAAACTCAATACTGGGAAAACTCTGGTTTTTCCTTTGAATTACAGGGTACACAAGCAAGAAATCACTGCTACCGGACTTGCCTGGCAGCCTAATTCCATTAAATACCTGGGTATTATATTAACCCGTAGTATTTCTCGCTTCAAACAGCTAAACCTGGATTTATTGGTTCAGAAAATAGACCAAGACCTTCATAGATGGACACTCCTCCCTCTTTCCTTATGGGGTAGGATCAATCTAATCAAAATGAATGTTTTTCCCCGGTTGTTTTATCCCCTTAACATGTTGAACATTAACCTCCATTATCCTGGTTTAACAAAATACACAGCATGTTCTCCTCTTTTATATGGGGGTATAAAAAATCCAGAATGGCCTTCCACAAATTGGCCGCTCCTAAAGACAAAGGAGGGTTAAAGCTTCTGCATTTGGGGTTGTATTATTGGGCCAGTCAGGCTAACAAATATTTACAGTGGTTGACAGCTGAGCAGTGACTTGTACGCTCTCTGTACACCCCGATCTGGCTCAGAGTAGAGTTGGATAGTATTAAGAAGCATGGTTTTCTCCCGGCAGCATTATTACATACTAAATTAGGACTTCTCCCTTTACCTCAGCGTAAATCTCCCATTGCGGTCTCGACTGTGTCCCACTCACAGTTGTGTGCGTTTCTTAAATATGACAATACCAAGGATTTGTATCAGCCAATAATTGGCAACCCCAATTTGAAACTGGATAACAAGCCTCTATCTTTTAATTGGCTCCCTCCCATAAATTGCTGCTTGCTAAAAGATTTTATTACATTTGATAGACAATGGAGTCCCGCCTCGGAAATTTTACACATGTTCAAGATTCCTGTTACTAATATTTTCAAGGTACATCAACTACAGCATTGTATGTTGAAGGTATTTGGGGTTACTCCTCCTTACCCTGCACAGTTTAATTTCCAGATTTCTCTTCTTGACTTGGCGGGAATGCCTCATGCAGTTTCAAAAATATACAGCACCCTATTTACTTGGAGATATCCCGATAATTTTGCCCCTATCTCGTATTGGTATTCTCTTTTCACAGATATAGAATTTGGCTGGTCACTCATTTGGAATAATTGCCATAAAGTCCTATCCCTGGATAGGCTTAGATTAATGCAATTTAAAATTCTACATAATATATATTATACTCCGCAAAAATTAGCCAAAATAGGCGTAGTCTCTACTTCACTCTGTACCAGATGTGGGCTGTTGCCGGGGGACTCTCTCCATATTTTCTGGGAATGCCCCAAGGTCGCCCCCTTTGGTCTACGATAAAACAAAAAGCCAACCCACTTTTAGGACTCTCAGAGTTGTTTACACCTGAAAGATGTCTTCTGGGTGATTTCTCCACTATTACAGTAAGATGCAGGAAATTTTACATGGCCTTAATTTCCATGTCTGTTAAAAAGGTGGTTCTAAGGCATTGGAAAGATTCTGATAATTTGTCTTATTTAGAATGGCTCCAAGAGCTCCTTGCAAATCTCAGAACTGAGAGAACCATTGCAAGTCTTTCCAATAAACTTAGGAAATTTAACAAAATATGGGGTTCTCGACATGCCCTGTATTCGTTGCAAGTCTGAAATGTAGCCTTGGAAGTATAGGATGTTAATTTTATACTACACTGCTGCATCAGAAGGGGGGGACTAGGCGGAGGGGGCAGGTTGGGAGAGAATGTATCTGTTCAATGTATACGGTAATCATATTTCATTACATTACATGATTCTTGAGATTCATTCTCTGTACTGTAAACTTTAATAAAAACTGAATGGGAAAAAAAAAAGAAAGAGTACGTATCATCTTATATATTTATTTTTCCTGGTTTCCACCGTTGACATATATGCTTTTCATTAGCAAAACGTAGAACTTAACAATGCGGTCTTAATGTACCTCAACAGGTGAGGGTAATTCTCAAGTGCTTCAGACCCATCAAGCAAACGCAAAGGAAGGAGGAACCGCTACTTTTTATTGCAAAAACAGCCTCACTGCACCTTATGCTGTTTTCTGGTACAGTCAACTCCCAGGACAGGTGCCTCAGTGTTTAACATCTGATCCTTCTAGAGGCGAGAGCGCTGGACAGTTTAATATCTCAGTTGACTGTGTTCTAGTTTCTTAAATATTTCAGATGTGGAGATTCAAGGCGCCGAGGCTGTGTGTTACTGTGCTGTGAGTGACATAGTAACTGATCCTGCCCATGTGTCACATCAAAATCTTTTACAGCTGCTAATGGTGCTAATCCAGAAATTAAGCGTTTTCGGAGGATGTGGTTTGGTTATTGTACTGTCAGTTACAGTTATGTATAAGCAGTATTATTGTTTTTCTACAACGTATTTGCCCATGATATATAGTCCAGATGAAACGCCAGATCTTGTTTTCACAGAGGCCTTTCTTTAATTCATACCAAGGGCAGGCTAGAACACTGGGGGGTTACATGATTTGCTCAATGTCACACAGAGTGCACTTGGCTTTATTGGCGTTGAACCTGTGCTCTCTGACTGAGACCCCATAACTCTGACCCGAGCCCCTGTAGCTACAGCATCATAGGAACATTTTTTAGCAAAAGACAGAGCCCCAGGGACCCGTAGCTACATGTTCACCATGTGCAAATCTAACATTTTTTGTTTTTATGTTAATGGCTAATGCTAGGGGCTGGAAGATAGGTTCACTTGGGGGACTCAGGGAGTGATAACGCAATTTCACTATTTTTACTGCTTTTGCGGCATTTCACTTGGCACCTTTGTACATGGCAGAAATAATCTGAGTAATTTCCACATATTCTCAATTACATCTCATCACATGCTGACCCAGCCATAAACAGGAATTGCATATTTAAATATCTGTAACACACTACTTCCACCTTTAGCACATGAAATTGTAACATATTTTTAACAACAAAACAATATGGTTTGCTAATTCTCCGTTTTGCTATTGCTGTCAACCCAGCAGCTCACAGAATGAGCATTGAACCACTGGAGGGCGGTAACAAGCTACTGTGAACTGAAGCCCTCACTCTGAAGTCTCCAAGAATACTTGCAAAATAGTCATTCATCGCATGGGCTTATCCAGTCCCTTCTGTCTTGCTAAATAACGACAATACAACCAGCAAATTATGTTACCAACATGAAAACAAACACAAGAGGCACTGAGACTCCGGTCGCAGCCTGAGTTCCGTAAGCCAGCTCCAAATACCCAGTCCTGGGGGGGGGTTGCAGGCCAGTTCCCTACTTTGTTGATAAGCGCCGACCAAATAAGGCTTATGTCAGGATGACCCCGATATTGATCGGGCTAAGACCGACGACCAGGTTTGATCGTATATGAACCCGTGTAGTGTTGACAGCAACGTTTGACCTGCTATAAGCCTGGCTGGGACTGACTGTCATGTCAGGTGTGATCTGATACGAGTGGGGCTGAGACTGATGGTCAGATTTGACCCGATAAAAATTTGGCTGGGGTCGACGTCAGGTTTGAACACTATAGTCTGACTGGGACTGACTGTCAGGTCTGACCCGATTCGACAGACGTTCAGGTTTTTTGATACATGAGCGGGGCTGAGACTGACTCTCAGATCTGACCAGATATAAGCAGGATTGTGGCTGACGGTCAGGTTTTTGACCAGATTTGAGCAGGACTGAGACCAAGGATCAGGTCTGACCTAATATAAGCAGGACTATGACTAACAAAAATAAAAAGCTTGCTCCTATACTAGTTTTGTGTGGAGATCATATCGGGGAATGTTACAAGAAAAAATAGCCGAGCCTGCGATGGGTGTGGGGAGGGGGTGGAGGAGTACAGCGTGAGACTGTGGGAGGGTTTGCCTACAACCATAGTAAACTCTGTGTGGGGAGGATTAAACATACTCTGTGGGGGAGGGCACCTCAGGAGACATGAAGCAGCAAGAAAAATAGGGCTGTTTAACTACTATGCCTTATACAGTCAGCATAGTACTTGGGCTGGGCTCTCCACAGAAGAAATACTGTTGTGCGGATGGAAAACATGATGTAGGTCCTTTTCTGATGCAAAACGTCTTCAGGCTCTGCCCACTGCAGACGTAAAAATTGATAACTTTCAGAACTGAAGGCATGGAAGTAAGAACTATGATAGATTTTTCTGAAAGAATTTGTATTTTACCACTAATATCAGGGGTCAAACCTGGCACTGGCCTACTTGCCAAATGCTGGTAGATTTTTTATTGGGCTAGTAAGATTCTTCTTTAACTAGTCCTGTGGGCTTGTTCTGGAGAAGGTAACATTTCAATAAGTACACCAGCTGGGCCAGTGGAAATGTCTTTGAGGCTAGTGGATTTTTCCAGTCACTAGCCCTGATGGCTTGTGGCTGCAAAACTTAATTTTGACCCCTGTAATATTTATATTAACATCCAAGTACTGGTCCTTCCTAGGCTAGCAACTTCCAAAATGTGGGATATGGGACGTACTTTGACTTCCAAAAAAATTGGAATGACTTCCAGATTTCGACTCATGGGAGTTTTAGGCTCAACGATGCCAGTTCGACAAATATCTGGTCGACGGACGTTACAGCGATGGATTTATGTCCACCACAATTGCGGTAAGCATACATCTGTCTGATAATACTTTGTCTCTTTTGGGGGCATCACCCCCCGAAACCCTCATTATTAATATAATCAACTCCAAGTTGGAGTTGATTCTGAAGGGGGGGTGCAAGACCCTGAGAAAGCAGTGCCGGGGTCCCGCATGACAGTATAGTGACCTGTTGCTATGTCACTGTACTGTTGTTTGTGGTAGAGGTGTCAGGGTTTGATCGCCACACTGGAGTTTTAGACTTTCACTGGTAATAAATTAACTGAACCCCTGCGGATGAGCCTTAAAAAAATCAGGGGCAAAAGACCAAAATCAGGGACACAACTTACAGATTCATGATATACACTTGGAAAGTTAGTAGAACAAGGGGCTAAGTCTAAAATTCAAGAGGAAAAGTCTGTAACTTTAATGTCTGACATTATTTTGTGCTTAAAATCCCCACTGTTTAGTCAAGGAAACACAAATTTTAAGAGAGACAGAGTAAAATTTTAAGGCAAAATCAGGGACAGGCGAGAGGTATGGTTCCAGAGCCTAGCAGCACATGCAGCCAAGACCAGATCTCCCATAGCAGTGTGAGTTTTAGGGACAGCAAGCAGTAACAAATCACTGCTTCTTAAGGGATAACCAAAGTTAGTAACCCTTAGCTTCTCAGGCAGGATGAGAGGGGTTCCTGCACTTTGAAATCCCTCTGTATAACTGCACAAGATGCTGGATCTAGTTTCTGGAATTCCTGCTCCCTGGAAGCCCCCATCGCCTATACAGCTGCAGCAGGCAGCGGAACTTGGGTTGGGGTTACTGCTCCTTGGGAGACCCTCCTTACAGCTGTATTAGGTGGATCTAGTGCTGGGACTCCCACTCATCTGGAGCCTCCCCCCCCATACAGCCACCTGTGTTTGTGTTTGGGATGCCTACTTGTCGTGTTACTACCATGTGGCTCGTGCCCGTTCTCCCCATCAGTGAGTCAGCAGAGCCATGTGAGCCATATAACATATTTGTATGGTCAGAATGAATCTGAGCATGCTACTGTCAGACTTTACCATGACAAATTTGTGGCACAAACAGCCAACCACCTATGACAGCAAGTAGTCCCAAAGCACAAGATATGACCCCCTTAATAAAATATTTTATTTTCGCATCGGTTATGCTAATAACTGTGTACCTGTATCATTGGATATGATCACAATAATATCTGTGTCCAAGCAATAGGGATCATCTTCAACGGGGAGTGCTTGGCTAGCGAAGGCCTCAGCAACTTGGTAAACCCTGCTCTCTGACTTGTAACACTACAATGCAGCTCTTGCCCTTTCTCCCCATTGCTCAGTGCTGCTGGGGCTGTCAGAAACATAAACAGAATTGGTGATTGTGGGTGGGGGATCCCAGTGCCACAGAGTGACTTTGTGTTACACAGGCCGACCCAGAAATTGTGGGCAGAAGATCCAGTGCTGCTGAGGAGCTTATTGTAATACTGCCATTTCTGATAACTTCTGGTGGTAAGTTCACTGCCATTGAATGGCTAAGTATAATATTAACAGTGCCAGAAACTATGGGTGAGCAGGGGCTTCAGTGCCACTGAATGGCTTAGTGTAATACTGGCCATGTCAGTGGTTGCTGGTGGTAGGTTCAGTGCCACTGAATGCATTAATGTAATACTGACAGTGCCAGTAATTGTGGGAAAGCAGGGTTCAGTGCCACTGTGCAGCTTAGTGTAATACTGACCATGCAGGTAATTGCTGGGGTGTAGTGCTGCTGAGAAGCTTAGTGTGCCTGGTGGCCAAGAACCAGTTCAGGGCTCCCACTCCTTGGGAGTTCCCCATACTGCCAGGCCATGCGGCCAAGGGTCAGTTCATGGGTACCACTCCTTGGGAGCCCTCATACAGCTGCCCCAGGTGACCAAGGATCAGTTCAATGCTCCCACTCCACAGAAGTCCCTATACAGCTGTGCCAGGTAGCCAGTGATCAGTTCGGAGCTCCTGCTCCTCAGGAGATCCCATACAGCTTTGCCAGGGAACAACAAGCACCATCTCACTTGTGCATCTTGTCTAAAGTTTCAATGTTAGCATATCTTTCTTTTTAGCCGGTCTGCACTAAATTCCGCTGCCATCAGAAGCATAACCACCTTGAGGACATGCATCTGCCAGCAACAGCTGTCCCGAATTGCAACTTTTCACAAACACATTGTAAAATCAAGTATTTCAGCAGAAGTATTTGGGGGAAAAAGCACGCTTACAAATGATAAAAGAATCAATGCATGTTAATCTTGGAAAAATAGCATAAACCTGATTAGAACCACTGACCACAAAAACATGTAAACCAAGACTTATCACAATGCACCACAGTAGAACTCTAAAATTTGATCTCTAGAAAGACGAATTAAAGTGTGAAGAGAGAAAATATGACCTCAAGAAAGATGAAATAAAGTGCGAAGAGAGGTGATCTTGCCCCGCTACAAGTCACTAGTAAGGCCACACTTGGAGTATTGCGTGCAGTTTTGGAGACCATACCCAAAGCATGATATCAGGCTACTGGACGGGGTGCAGAGGAGGGCAACAAAGATTATATGTGGAATGGAGGGGACAGACTATGACAGCAGGCTGGGAGACCTGAATATGTACACTCTGGAGGACAGAAGGGACGGGCACATGATAGAGACATTCAAGTATCTGAGGGGAATAAATAAGGATGCGGCAGATGAGGTCTTTAAACTAAGAAGGGGGTGGGACACCAGGGGGCATGGACTAAGAATAGAGGGGGGAAGATTTAGGAGGGAATTGAGGAGACACTATTCACAGAGAGGGTGGTAGCAAAATGGAATGCACTACTAGAATTGGTGGTATCATGTAAATCTGTGAACAGCTTCAAAGGGGCATGGGATAGGGAACAGGGGAGAGTGAGGGTGGGGGAAGTGGGGGACAGCATTGGGATGACAAAGGGGAGTGGGGTGGGGCAGCTGCAAACTAAGGGTGCTAGTTGCACAGTCAAGCCGATTTTGCTAGACCAGGTGGTCTGTTTCTGTTGGCACATTCGTACGTATGTTCATATGTATGTTCACCAGACACTGAAACTAACCACTCATCAGTACCAAGAGAGCAGACTGGCCTGCCGGCGCAGGGGTGGCACTCCACTCATGACGCCAGCAATTCAGGTTTGGGAATGAACTTGAGGCATTAGAAGGTCAGCTGGAGAGGAGGTTTGAGCATCTGTGGGACAGCTCACCTTCTACGGGGGGGGGGAGTGGGGTGGGAGTAAGGTCCTGTGTGTGACTGGCCTTTAGCAGAAGCCGGAGGCACAACACGTCCAAGCTCAGACCAAGGGAGGAGGCATGACAGATGTTGTCACATGTGCCTTGACATCAGGCACACATCATGCCTCTGAGAGAAAAACTGGAAAAATGGCCCCTGAACTCCAGGATGATGGAGTGCCTGGCACCGCACTGGATCTCCCCTGCCCGACCCGCAGCTGGGGCCTCCGGATGAGGTGATGGCAGATTGAGGGCGGGGGCTCCCTCATCCCTGCCTGAGGTGTAAACCAAGGTTACATGGGGGAGGGCTGGTGGCACTAGTTCACAGACATGGGGGGACACTAGCTTCGGGGATGCCTTGGTGACTCTGGACAAAGATGGAGTTCAGGTAAACCGGGGACAAAATATGCAATAAAAAAAAAAGTACCATGACAGCAGTACAAAAAGCACAAGAAATGCTTCTAGTAGGACGATTAAAGTAATACAGGAACACAGGATCTTCCTCATTTTCCAGCACTGTGATTGGCTATGTACTTTAGGCAGTGCAGGGAATCAGGCAGACAGTGGAATTTGAGTGGAGATTGATAAACCTAGGGATGTTATAGGTTGAAGAAGGTCAAGCCGCCAAAACCTCTTTTTTATTTATTTATTTTATTTAGTAACAATTTGGAATTACACCTTTGAGCTAAAAGCTCATTTACAAAGGTTCCTCGTCAGACAGAAGGTGATAGGGGTTTCAGGAATGCTTGGGACAGGTACAAAGGCACCACCACACTGACTAGCACTTAAAAGAGGGGGGTAGACCTATGGGCAGACTAAATGGACCGTATGGTCTCCTTGTGCCATCACTTTCTATGTTTCTATGTAACTAGCTGCATTTGCAAGAAGAAGGGGGAAACAGTTGCAGCTAACAAGCATTGTCTGGAAAACTTTAGGCAGTACAATATGCAAGTACATTCACAACTGATAACAGACAGACAGGTTAGTACAGAACACCCACAGGTATATCTGATGCAGTCTTGATAGTATGTTAGCATACCCCCAGTTGACAGCAGACACTCAATTGATCTTACTGGGGGGATAGGTACAGTATAAATGGTCTGACTGTAAACTCAAATTGGAAGATGGGGGGTTTGAAAGGCGGTAGTTTATGTGGGGAAAAGAGGGGAAAAGGAGGTAGTAGAGGGGGAGAGCAATTATCAGTGAGAGTGCTGTAACAGTCAGCCATGCAGGGGTAGGTAGTGTTGGACCACGGAGGCTTGGGACAAGTCATGGCAGGAGCTGTGAGGAAATTAGGTGGTGGTCAAGTTTGGCAGTTGTGTTCCGGTGGGGTGAGGGATTTCCAGAGTGCTGCTTTGAAGTGGCCAAGGTGTGCAAGGCTTGTGATGGCATAAGGAAGTTCATTTAGCCTGGTAGGGGCCTAACTGCAAAAGCTCACCTGCCCAGGGTTGTTTTCCAGAATGGCCCCAACAGGGCATGCTTTGTTACTCTTCTGGTGGTATGCAGGGAGGGGACAGGCTCGAACAGAGCCTGCATTGAGGGAGGTACGAGTCCCAGTATAGCCTTCTTCCCTAGCAAGCAGGTCTGGAGTTTGATTCAGTCATGGAGAGGAAGTCATTTGGTCCTAAAGTAAGGATTGCATGTGTGGGAGAGACAGTCAGCATTGAGCACAAATCTACATGCCTTGTTGAGAGTTGACTGGACTCGGTGTAGTGTGTTTTCTGAAGCCACTCTGTAAATGACATTCCCATAGTTGAGAACTGGGAGGATTGTACCACTGATAGCCATTAGTCTGGCCTCTGGTGTGAGGCAGAACCAAAGCCAATAGAGGGTCCCTAGCTTCCTGTTGGCAGCTGAGGTAATATTGCCAATATGCTCCTCGAATGATAGAGACTCATCAATCGTAATCCCTAAGAATCTGAAGCAGTTCACCTGCTCTAGGGCAGCACCAGAGCTGTTTGTTATTATGAAGGGGCTTATTTCCTTCCTCTTTTGATGCCTCCGAAGAGCACCGTCTTTGTTTTTTTACAGTTGAGCACTAGTAGATTATTTTTAAACCAATCCTGGAATTGGTTGAAGTTATTTTGCAGATTACTGGTGAGTGCTTCCTGGCAGGAGTCTCAGAAATATAGTGCAGTGTTGTCTGCATTAAGCAAGACTTTAGATATTGGGCAGGTGTCTGGTAGGTTGTTCAGGAAGAGGCTAAACAGAAGGGGCCCCAGTATGGAGCCCCGTGGGACCCCTACTGTGACCTCTCTGGTCTCCAAAATGTCTGTTGATTTTAACTTGCTGTGTTCACCCAGTCAGATATCTACTGAACCAGTTAACTGCATCAGGGGAGAGGTCTAGGCAACCTAACTTGTGGAGCAGGAACTGGTGATCCACCAAGTCAAATGCCTTAGTTAGGTCAATAGATTGTCCCAACCAAATGACCCAGGTAGAGTGCCGCATGGGTGAAGTCGGTGAATTCAATTAGGGCAGTGTTTGTGCTGTGCATCCTGAGGAAGCCATGCTGTTGGGGGCACTGAAGATTGCATTTATATAGGTGGTCTGTGAGTTGGTCAGCAATGATTCTTTCCAGTGCTTATCTCGGTGTGTTAGCAGCATGTTTGCTATGCCTTTGGAAAGCAAACATGAAAATGGAAGGTTCTGAAATTCAAATTGTTTGGGAAATTAGTGTAACTAAGTTCTGCTGACACCAGCTAAATTTTTTGCTAGAAACTAAAACATTCCAGTGAAAAGCTGTTGCATAGTTGTACAGTAAAAGCAAAAAAAATAATTACAACAGTTTTATCAGCATTAGGTTTAGTTCAGAGCACAATAGTCATCTTATTACATCAGTACACGTAGGGATCAGGGATCAGGCAGTGGAAGCAGCAAAGTTAATGACCAGGACCCAGTATGGTGCCCCTCCCTCATCTACTTGTGAGACATGGCATATATAGGCCACGTTCCTACACAGATGTATTATAGTGAATTACCATAAAATACAATAAGGGCAACTTTAAACTGGATTCAGAATTTGATATGAAATTGCATCACAGCTGATGTTCCAGTTACTGTCCCTGCCTTGTGGGGATGCACAAAGCTGAAGGGTCAGGGTCCTTTTATATCTTTGTTGTTGGGAGTTCATATCCAACATTAAGATAAACAGTGTTGTGCCTCCACTTAGAGAAGAGTTTAAGTAGGCAAGGTATAAGTGTAAGTAAATTACCCCTAAAGGATTATATTCTGGTCTCAACCATCTGCAACTGCTAATAATGTGTTCTCCTACTAGAGACCCTGGACTGCTGATCTGCTGTACCCAGTCCCTACTGACATGTTGTATGCTGCTGACTTCCTGATGTAGCTGTGTTCATCTTGACCTATAAATTTCCTCTAAACTGTAATTACACAAACTGTTCTTGTACTCTGCGTCTCTGTTACTGTCTAATATGTAAAAACCTGTGTAATTCCTCTGTGCAGTGTATTTGCTAATTGTATGATGTACCTAATGTTTGAACACTATCCTGTACTGTTACAGTATCTGTAACTAATTTGGGGTCACCCCTGAAAATGCATGGGGCTCGCATTCCAGTGGGCTTGCCCTCTTACCAAAAACCAACAAAATAAATAAACAAGTGTAGTACAGTATCACCCCTTGGTATGCAGTCCTCCCCACCAGTTCATCCCGCCCATGAACCAATACACTGTAGTTACAGTCCCCACAAAGCATGCACTTAATACTGTAACTTACATATAGCTCAAACAAATGATTTCAAACAAAAGAAAAGTGACTTTATTTAAGGACCAGTGCCCTAAATGGGAGAAAATGGGGTTAGCAGCAAAGAGGTAGTGCAGTATAATCTATTGCCGCTGATCTACCATGACCTCCATGTCCCAGTCCACTTCCCTTCCAGCCACTCTGCAGTACTGTCCAAGGCGCAGTCAAATCAATACTATATTGCCCATGGGCTGTAATTATGTCCCTTCCAGGCACAGGCCTCACACCATGCCCTCCCTCACACCACAGTGCATAATACTGCAGCATGCCTTAGCACTCCTGTAGTGGGGGCACCACTCTCTCCAAACTGGTACAAGTGTTCAAATCCTTAGTTCTGTCTAGGGAGCTCCCTGTGCTTTACTGGGTCCCCAGCTACAGAAGTGGTGTGGGCCCAATAACGTTGCATGTGGCTTTTGTGGTGAATGAGCTATGGTGGTTCATACCCCTATAGTTTAGGGTAATGACTGATAAATCTGGAAGGAGAGGCTGGAGGCGTACTCTAGAGCCAAGATGCAAGGTTTATTAGCAATAGCTGGAGCACATAGAAAAGACTTAGCATTCACTATCACTATCACACAAGAGAAAGAATGAATAAGATTACCGGGATCACAAACTAGCCCCCTCAATGTCATACAAAAGTCCAGGTGATTCAAGTCCTAAGGATGTAGCAATCTGATGCACCAAGCTTGGGTTTCTAGTATTTTGATTGGCCAGCTGCTGGGTGTGAACACAAGGAAGCGCTTCCTATACAGGACATAAAATGGGGCATCCCCCAGTGAACCAGAAACAAAAGAAAGCACTGTAGGCCTCCTGGTCCTAGGAAGAAGGTGACTCCTGGTGTCACTGAGGCAAAGTCGAAGGTGAAGTGCCTGGTCAAGGAAGGGTGTTGAAGCCTGGTTGTAGGTGAAGAGAACCCTTATCTCGAGTTGTCAGCTGTGGCGCCCTCAGGCAGGAGGGCATGTGATATCCAGTTGAGGAAAGGATGCTGAGTGGAATGATCCGCTGGATGATCTCTGAGTAAGTCCCCGGAACTCTTACCACCACAACCCTGCAGCTTCAGAATCTGGCAGTCTTTGGTGTGACCTCTTGATAAGCCACTGGAACATAAGACACCTATGGATGGTACAATCACGAGCATAGTGACCCTCAGTGTGGCCTCTTGCATGTGCCACCAGTACTTACGCATCTCAGGGGATGAGGCACAGATCCTGGCAATCCTCGGTGAGGCCTTAGTATAGGCCATCAGTACTATTGCCACCTTGAGACAACGTCTATGCAGGAGAATGGGCAATGTGACTCAGAGTTCAGTGGATGACTGAAATCTCTCAAGCTAGAGCCAGGGCGGCTCCTACCCTGACTCACTTTGGTGGGCCTTAGCTACCAGCTGGCTACCACCTATGACCTGCAACTCAAACCTGAGGCATCATGGCGAAGACTTGGGGTTGGTGGAGGTCGTTGGAGATGGGTGTAGGTGATGCTGGGCTTCCCGAGGACACTCCCTGGGTCAAAGAAAAGGCACCGGAGGAACCCTAGATGAGGTGTGTGCAGGAGCCCCCTGGAGTTCAACAAGGATTTCTATACCCTGGGGAATGCACAATCACAAAGGAGTGATAAGCCTCTTCTGCTGGAGACTGCTGCATAAAAGATTCACTGGGTGTGTTTCCCAGCCAAATAGACTGACTCGCCGCACTGGGGGACCCGACTAGACAGCAAATTTCTGCAGAAAACTGGCTGAGGCTGCTACTGGAGATCTTCTGGATGGGAGTCACATCAAAGGGGCCCAGGGATTCGCTTCAACCTCCTTACAGGAAAGCCGACATCTATTGCCCAGCTGTCCTTCACCCTCCCTGGTCAAACTCTTTCAGCTCTCTCCAGCCTATGCAGAGCCTCCTCTAGGCTGGGGCAGTCCTGGCTACCTGCCAGGGGATTGGCTCCTTTGTCCAGAGGTCAGACTCCTGAGGCTGGGTCAGTAGCTTAAAAAAAAAAAAAAAAGTCTCCAAATTTGAATCTACCCTGGTCACAGGGATTGGCTAAGAGGGCTCAGCCTGACTTCCTTCTCCCCTGCTGGAACAGGAATGTGGCCCAACTGGTTTGGCCCTGGATGACTAGGTGTCAGTCTTGGGCAGGGAGAAGGGAGGACAAAGGAAGGAAAAAAAAGTAGTTTTCATTTAAAACTCTGAATTTAAACTGCTAGGACTGTCTGCTGGAGAGGGGCCTGTTCTGTGTTTCAGAGGGTCCCCTAAGCTTTTCAAGGGTTTTCCAATAAGCTGCCAGGGTTCCCATAACTGTCTGACCCCTCATGTCTCTGAGGATCCCCTATTTTCTGTGATGCCCCCAGTTCCACTATTTTCTGTGGTGCCCCCAGTTTCTCTGAGGCACTACACTGGCCGGCAGTGGTACACTTAAATAAAATTGTTAGCAATACTTTATGAAATAAAAATACCCAAAACTGAAGGCCATTAAATGCAAATCATCCAGCTGAGGAATTTGTAACTCCCTGACAGATGGTCTAGTCCAATGAATGTTTTCCTGACTGTTTTATGGGGTTTACTATGGCAAGCCGTTAGGGACATAATTCAGAATCTCTGGCTGTATAGTAAAACACACACTATATGATGAAATACATACATCATATAGTGAAATATATACATTATATAGTGAGATACATACACAATGTAGTGAACCACATACAGTATCTACTGAAATATATACATTGTATAGTGAAATACATATACTGTATATTGAAATACATATATTATATAGTGAAACACATACACTACATAGTGAAATGCTTACACTGCATAGTGAAATACATACACTATCTACTGAAATCCACATACTGAGAACTGAAAATCCACATACATTATATGCTGAAACTAATGTACTATGTACTGAAACATATACACTACCTATTGAGATACATACACTGCAGACTGAAACATCCACATAAACTATCTACTGAAACAAATACTCTATACATTGTAACACATACACTATATATTGAGAAAAAACTGCATGCACTATACACTGAAACAAATACACTATATATTAAAATGCATACACTACACACTGAAAAAGCATATACACTATATATTGAAACAAATACACTATATATTGAAACATCTACACTTTATATTGAAATACATACACTATCTATTGAAATAAATACACTATGCACTGAAAAATCTGCATACACTATATATTGAAACAAATACACTGTATATTGAAATACATACACTATCTATTGAAATGCATATACTACACACTGAAAAAAGCACATACACTATATACTGAAACAAATACACTATATATTGAAACATCTTCACTTTATATTGAAATACATACACTATCTGTTGAAATAAATACACTATGCACTGAAAATCTGCATACACTATATACTGAAACAAATACACTACATGTTGAAACACATACACTATCTATTGAAACACATACACTGTAGACTGAAAAATTCACATACTCTATATACTGAAACAAATAAACTATATACTGAAATGGACTATGTTCTGAAACTACCCATCCCTCTGCCCCTCCCCCATGAATGTCCTAGAGTTGAACTCATTGCCTGCTGCATTCAGTTAGCTGCTAGCTTGATGAGAGGATGTCTGAAACTGCAGAGCTGAGGTAAACAAAACAGGGCTATCTCTCATTCTACTTCTTTATGGGGTTTTTCCTTTTGTTTTGCTTGCACACCTTTAGTCAAATTTCAGACCATTGTGATGTAACAAGAAACTTTTAAAACTAATTTAAATGCTGTAGTTTATTCTTTTAAATAAGTGCTGCCTTCATTTACTGTCAGACAACACATTTGTATAGGAAACTAATACAGGATATTCCTAACATACCTGTATACATAGGGAGCTACATGCATTTTTCCAATATAAAGTATTGATTTATTTTATGTGTAATTAATTACTGTGTAAGTCCAGCAACTTATCTGAGTTGAATGCTTGGGAAGCACTTCAGGAGCTGTGGAAGTGTAAGCCAAAATCATTGCTAGTTTGTACTCTATGGACTATGTTTTGATTAAGTTTTATTTTAATGTTTTGTTTAATAAACGTTTCTTGGTTAAGAAATAAAAATATATATTTTGCTGCAATCCTCAGTATTCAATTCTCATCAGGAGTTTAGCTGGCATATGCATATAATTTGCATTGTTTTACTGAATAACTTTACTGTGAATCCTCACTGAGGCATGCACAGTCTGTTTTGAGGTTTGAGCTTCTCAAACTCTGTTTTATTTCTTTTTTTTCCCATAAGATTTTTATCTCCTTAGTCACCCTGCTACCCTTTGCCCACTGACATCTCCAGCCCAATCACTTGTCATCCACAGGACATATTTGTCTGAGATCCCCCACTCCCATCCCCGTGTTGGGGCCAGGAGGGAGGGCCATTGACAAGGAGACACATATTCCGATATGAGCAGAGCCTGGTTAGCAGTGCAAAATCTCAGCAGGTTGTTGGATCATTTTGCCATTAGTGGGTTTCTGCCTTTTGTTTCATCCTGGGCAGCCAAGCATGGAATTATGCAGTGCGTATAAAGATACATGCTTGCTTTGTGCCTGCCTGATCCCCCCCTTATGCAACTCCACTGCCCTGCCAGCCCTCCTCAGCTAGGTGGATGTTGAAGGCGGGGTGGTCAGACTTCCCTCACTGAGAGGAGAGCATTCCCTGAGATGGTCACTCATATCCCCCCCCAGCTAACCCCTGTGCAACTCAGGTCCACCCCCAAAACTGGGCCACTGGCATGGGAGGCAGTGCAATCACCACCAAGCTGCTAGGCCAGCCCACCAGACTGTGCTTTTATAAGTAAATAAAGACAGCATATAGGTAAAAGAAGAAAACAAACTGTATTTTAACTAGTCTGTTATAAACATTTTAAGTCACATCACAATGTTTTGAAATCGGATAAAGGTTTGCAACCAAAATACGATAAAACAATACATAAAGAAATAGATAAGATAAACCTTTTATGTTTACCTTCTGCATCTTAGGAGGCATCGGCCAGGATTTTTAGTCAATTAGGGCCCCATATTCAGAAGGTTAGCGTGCAGAGCTAAAGATTACACTGTGGGAACAGCATGGTTGGATCGGTGTTGTATTCAGCATCACTTGATGCTACCCTGATCATGTGCATATATACTACTACGGCCATGTAAATGAGTAATCCTCTCCTGCATACAGAGCACAGTGCTGTATAAAAGGTTTCCTTAGTGACCATAAGTACCTCCCTCTACATTTTATACTCAGCCTCTAGGCTTCTAGTACTTAGATGCTTGATGTTGCACTTTTTGGCTTTGAACCCGAACTGCCATGTCCCATAGCACTCCTTAAGTTTTATAATGTCCCCACTCATTCTCTCCATCTGCACCTATCAACGCTATTACAGATTGTGGTGTCATCTGCAAAAGGCATATCTCCTTCCAGTTCTTCTGTTATGCCACTTATAAAGACACTGAAGGGCTGTGTCCCATTACTGAGCCCTCCGGCACCCTACTGGTCACCTCTCCTCACTGGAGAGTGCCATTTACCCCTTCTGTGGCTGTGCGCTGTCTCAGGTGCAGCACTTAGGTGCACAACACTAATCTGAAAATGGGGCCCACATACCACTGTAACAGGACTAGCACTGCATTGTGAGAAGCATGGTTGATACTATTTTAAAAAGCATTCTTCTGTGCAGTGCTAACCTGTTAATGTGGCACTATTTTTTTTTTGCACAGGATTACTAATTGCAACCACATGCTCGTACAACCAGGGGTTACGCTAAAGCATTTAAGGTGTACAGGTATATTAAATGCTTTCTTGAAGTGTTAACACACTGCGTGGTTAGTGCTAGTTAATGATTCTGGGAATCGTATTTTAACTACACACACGGAGCCTGCCATCAACCCCAACAACATACACACACAGTCAGTTCTGGACACAATAAAAAAACAAGCATTTGTCAATGCTGAATGTTGATTGCATTGGTCCGTTGAGCTCGCTCACTGGACCTCGGTCACTCGCTTGCTCTGTTTCTCCTGGTGCTGCAGGCTGCTGTTTTGTACTGAGCTCCATCCTGCATTGGCACCCTTTTCTGTCCACAAAGAAATCTGCAGATGGCCTGACAAAGCTCCGCTGAGATGGATCACTCCCCCCTCTGACTCCCTCATTCTGTTTCTCCTTGTGCTGCAGGCTGGCCTTTTGTACTGGGCTCCTGTGTGCATTGCGGCCTTTTTCTGCCCACAAAGAAATCTGCAGCAGTCCCGACACAGCTCCATTCAGCTTGCTCTCATTCCCCCTCTCTCACTCGCTCATTCCATTTCTGCCAGCGCTGCAGGCTGCCCTTTTGTACTGGGCTCCTGCCTGTGTTGCGGCTTTTCATGCCCACAAAGAAATGCAGCAGTCACAATAGAGCTCCACTGAGCTTGCTCCAGTCCCCCTCTCACTCGCTCATTCTGGTTTTCCCGCCACTGCAGGCTGCCCTTTTGTACTGGGCCCCAGTGTCGTTGCTGTCTTTTCTGCCCACGAACAAATCTGCAGCAGTCCCAACAAGCTCGTTGTGCTCCTCACTCCCTCTCCTTCACTCACTCATTCTGTGTCTCCTGCCACTGCAGGCTGCCCTTTGTGCTGGGCTCCTGCCTGCATTGGCGGCTTGTTCTGGCCAGAAAGAAATCTGAAGCAGTCCCGACACAGCTCCATTGAGCTCGCTCACTCCACCTCTCTCGCTCACTCATTCCGTTTCTCCCGGTACTGCAAGCTGGCCTTTTGTACTGGGCCCCTGCCTGCATTGCCACGTTTTCTGCCAACAAAGAAATCCGCAGCAGTCACAATACAGCTCTGTTGAGCTCACTCACTACCGCTCTGTCACTCACTCATTCTGTTTCTCTTGGTGCTGCAGGCTGCGCTTGTGTACGGGGCTCCTGGCTGCATTGGCACCTTTGTCTGTCCACAAAGAAATCCGCAGCTGTCCCGACAGAGCTCTGTTGAGGTCGCTCAGTCTCCCTCTGTCACGCGCTTATTCTGTTTGTCCTGGTGCTGCAAGCAGCCCTTTTGTACGGTGCTCCTGCCTGCACTGGTGCCTTTTTCTGCCCACAAAGAAATCCACAGCAGTCCTGCTTGAGCTCTGTTGAGTTCACTCAGTCCCCGTCTCACTCACTCATACTGTTTCTCCCACCGCTGCAGGCTGGCCTTTTCTACTTGGCCCCTGCCTGCTTTGACACCTTTTTCTGCCCACAAAGAAATCTGCAGCAGTCCTGACAATGCTCCGGAGAGTTCACTCACTCACTCACCCTCCCTCACTCACCCTCTCATTCTGTTTCTCCCAGTGCTGCAGGCTGCCCTTTTGTACTGGGCTCTTGCACTGGGGCCTATTTCTGCCCACAAACAAATCCACAGCAGTCTCGACAGAGCACAGTTTAGCTCGGTCACTCCCCCCTCACACTTGTTCGATCTTAATCTGTCCCAAACACTGATTTCCCACAGCGACTGTGCTATTCTCTGGCAGGAGTGCAAAAACATATTTAGACCGGATGTGAAAAATGACAGCTGTACTCTTCATAAGGAGGTGTGAAAAAAGTGCCACTGTTGAAAATGTGGTGTGAAAATATTACAAATGTGTGAAGTTACAAGGGTGCGTGGAAACAGTTCAACGCACGCTTGTAACATGGTCATGTTATGGAGTTTCGTCACCAAATTTTAAACATAGGGCTTTTATGACCTCTGCTCATGAACAGTGCCACTGTCATTTTCTTAATCTTTCCCAAACACTGATTTCCCACAGCGACCGCATTATTGTGTGCGGCAACTGTGAAACTACATTTCAGTCAGGATGTGAAAAATGACAGCTGTAGTGCTCATAAGGAGGTATGAAAAAATGCCACTGTTGAAAATCTGGCATGACAATATTACAAATCTGTGAAGTTACAAGGGTGTGTGGAAAGTGTGCAACGCACACTTATAATACTGTCATTTGCTGTGCTATCATCACCAAATTTTCAACATAGGCATTTTAGGACCTCTGCTCATGAACAGTATCACTGTAATTTTCTTAATCTGTTCGGACAATGATTTCCCGCAGCGACTGCTCTATTCTACGCCAGAAGTGCGAAAACACATTTCGGCCAGGATGGGAAAAATGATGGATGCACTGTTCATAAGTAGGTGTGAGAAAATGGCAATGTTGAAAATCTGGAGTAAAAATATAAATTCACAAAGTTACGAGCGTGCGTGCAAACTGCGCAACACACGCTCGTAACACAGTCATTTTATGGAGCATCATTAGCAGATTTTCAACACAGCCATTTCAGGACCTCTACTCATGAAAAGTGTCAGTGTCATTTTCTTAATCTGTCCCGAACACTGATTTCCCACAGCAACTGCTCTATTCTGCGCCAGAAGTGCGAAAACACATTTCTGCCAGGATGTGAACAATGACAGCTGTACTGTTCACAAGGAGGAGTGAAAAAATGGCAATGTTGAAAATCTGGTGTGAAAATATTGCAAATTCATGAAGTTACGGCGTGGGTAACAGCACTGCAGTGCTGCGCTCGTAAAACAGTCATTATTGCATTTTCCACGAAATTTGCAACATAGGCTTTGAGAACCACCTCATGAACACTGGCACTGTCATTTCGTTAATCGACCCGAAAGATGATTCAGCGGTGACCGCGAAATCTCATCCGGGGCTGATTAACGCAATGACAGTTCAAGAATTCATGAGGAGGGTCCCAAAACCCTATGTTGAAATTGTGAAAAAAGTCCCAAAAATGCCCGAGATATGTATTAAAGTTGAAAAAACACTATTTATTACGTTATACAGCATACCGGCATTTCCTCAGTTCACGGTCGGATTTGAAGAGTGCAGACGTGTTCCCGGTCCACCGAAGATTGTCGTGCCAATCTCTGGAGGTAAATATGGTGTGATAGGTGGGTGTGGGGAGGCAGGGTGTGCAGTGTGTTGGTGTGGGTTGCAGGTGGGGGCCAGGGACACTACGAGAAACCATTTCCTTTTTTGCAGGTAAAAAAAATAAAAATACTTCCGGACGTTTTCCCTTTACAGGGGCATGTGGCATGCTGGGATGGGCACCAGTGACCACCAATAGCTTTCTTTTTGGGGGCAGCAGTAGCGACGGGGGATTGGGCACCCATGGCAGGAATAAAGTGGGGGGTGTTACAAAATACCGAGGGGTAGAAGCCCCCGTTGGCACCAGAAACAATGAGGCACCGAGGCTGACGGGATTTGGGGACTCCGTTGCCACATAAACACGGTGGGGGGGTTATATTGTTTGTGAACATGGTGGCAACCTGCGACCATGTTCAAAAACAATATCAGGGTTTTTATATCCCACCCTGCAATGATGGGTCGCTCCCTCATTGCAGCAGATGGCTGACACTGCAATGACGAGGCAGCCCCTGATTGCAGCAGTGAAATTGTCAGCAGTTGGTGCAAATATTCCAAACCACTGTCACCAGCAGCCTACAATGGCATTGGGGGAAGCAGGACAAGCTTTTGCAGGCTGTGGGGGCATTGGCCACAACAGTGCCGTGCCTCCACAGCTTACTACTGAGAAAGCTGCCGTGACATGTTATTTGCGCTGTGCGCAATCAACATAAAAATGGTACATCTTGTCTGCCCCATTTCCCATATTAAACCTCAGAACCTACTGTTCATGCAGGGTAATAGCCTTCACTATCCACTCTTGTTCCCTCCCTACTACTATCAGTCTGGTAACCATTATACCTTCACTTTGTCACAGCCATTCTTGAAACCATTTATGGTTTGGTGCCTCGCCATCTCAGTTGAAACTATTCACATTTCCACCACCATTTCTGGAAAATAAAACTTTCAATATCCCTCTTGAACCTCCTTCCATCAGTCTCTACCGTGCCCCATAACCTTGAACTGTTACTCATGCTAAGTAGTTCTCCATTCACCTTGTTTATTCCTTACAGGAACTTGAAGGTCTCTATCATATCACTCCTCTCTTGTCTGGTCTCCAGTGAAGACATGTTCAGTGCCTTGAGCAGATCCTCATAGGATCTGTCATGTCAACTCTGAATCATCCTGATCACCCTTGTCTTTATCTTTCCTGAAGTGAGGGTCTTCAAGTTCAGAACTCTGAACAGTATACCCAGTGCAGCCTCACCAATGATCAATAAAGAGGCAGTAAACCTCTTTTCTTCTACTATCAGAACCCTTCTGGCACATCCTAGTATCCCTTTGCCTGACTAGATGCCTCACTGTACTAAGCTTGATTGTTAAGGAGTCACTAATGATGAATACTAGGTCCCTTTTCTCCAGCTGTAGTGCTCAGCTCTACCTCCTATCCAGTACTCTGTCCTGGGGTTCTTGTCCCTAAGTGAATCAACTTGCACTTTTGGCATGAATTTCAACTGCCAAACCTTGAGCCACTTCCTAATCTTTACATGTCAGTCTGCAGTTTCTACTTCCCATCCTATCTACCCTCCATGAGCTTGGTGTCATCTTCAAAGAGACAATCCCAGATTCATTCTCAAATGTTGTTAATGAGCATATTGAAGAACAAGAGTCAGGATGGTTTCCTATTAGCATTCACTCTTGACTTCCCTCTTTTCTGATCTGACACCATAATCACAACCCTCTCATGCCTCTCATTCAGCTAAGCCCCTCACCCCATCGAACACTGTTATATTTTCCTTCAAATCCCTGGACCTCACCCCTTTGTGCCGTGACCTAAGTCACTCTGATTGGTCCCCTATCTCATTGGTCTGCTCCACTAATTCCATGCTAACATATTTCAAAACAAAATTACTCTAAATATATATTTTTTTAGTTGTTTAACCAGGAGTAGCACACTAAGCTGAAAGTTTTTTTACAGGAGCAACCTGGGAGCACAAGGAAGTTAAGTGACTTGCTCAGTGTCATACAGTATGCAAGTGGAAGCTGTGGGATTCAAACCCAGGTCTGGTCTGCTAGATGTCACCAGATTTGCAGCTCAGAGCCTTAAACCACTGCACTATACTGCCTCCCTTTTATGGGACTGCCATGGCCCCCCAAGAGCAGGACATGAGAAAAGGTACACTACCTCCCCTAGATCATGGCTGACCTCATAGCTTACTTGCAAATGCATGATTTTGCCTGGTCAAAAAATAAACGTAACCCATCTCCCATGGCTTCCAGAGGTATAATTATCTCCGCAGCACCTGTACCATGACAATCAGCTTGCCAAAGGTGAGAATTTTACATCTAACTTCAGTACCAACATTGGTTACCTGTCTAAATTTTGAAAGACTGCCACAATCTCTTGTCCCCTCCTCCTTTGCCTGTCCTCCGAGTCAGTGACACCCCTGTCTCTAACCTATCCTTCATCACCATAGAGATGTAATTCCTTTTCATCACCTGTACCTCATCTCTCTTCTCCTCTCCTCCCTCTCCCCTTCCTCACCTCCCTGCCAGCCTGCATGATTGTCATCTCCTTCATTCCCACTATTGTTTTTTTTCTCTCTAGTAACTCCATCCTTTATCCCTGACACACTTCCCACCCTTAATCCTTCCAAGGGTAGGAGCCCAGATGGCTGGGATAGCAAGCTCCTCCATCTGACTGCTTCTGCAATCTCCTCCCCATTGGACGACCTCCCTAACCTCTCTTTCTGGTGTTCCTCCATCCCTGCTGACTGGAAGGCTGCCACTGTTACTCCTCCTCCTCCAAAAGATGGTGACCCGTCAGGTACGAACAGCTACTGACTCATTTCTCTCCTCCCTCCAAATTACAGAAACAAATTATCTTGTTACAACTCTCTCCCTTTCTGGACTCCTCTTCCTTTTTCACCCAATACAAGTCTGACTTCCACACAAATCACTCCACCACCTGCTCAGGCTCACCAAATCCATCCATAATGGTATGGATCACAGCCTATTCACTTTTGCTATCTTCATCGATCTAGCCAAAGCATTCAACCCTGTCTACCACCCAATTATTAGCCAAACTCCAGGCTGCAGGCCTCTCTTACTTAGCCATCAGCTGTTCCACTCCTACCACAGGGGTAGGTCCCAAGCAGTCAAAAGTGGTGACCTCCTCTCTCCTTCCTGCCTGTATCCACTTGGGTCCTACAAGGATCTGTGTTAAGCCCACTACTTTTCTCCATTTTCCTTAATGATCTCCCCCTCTTTGTGCTTGTCTGCATCCATTCACATGTACATGGATGACACAGTCCTCTTCACAGCAGGCCCACAGACTCCAGCTGGACTTTGATCAAGTTCCGCCCTGACCACACACAAATCAGCTTTTCCTCAATGCCAAGAAGGCCGTCTCCATGTCCTTTGGCACAAGGCACCAGACTCTCTAGGCTCCCTCCCCTTCCTACTTTCCATACCCTGGATGGCTCCCCTGTGGAGGATGTCACCACCTTTAGTTATCTTGGTATCTGGCTAGACCAGCACCTAAACGTTTCTGAACAAGTGGATGCTATAGTCAAAAAGCTGCACCACAATTTGGTGCACTTTACAGGAACTGTGACTGTATCCCATCTCCAGCATACCATGCTATTATCCAGAGAATGATCCTCCAAATCTCTGACTATGGTGAGTTGGTCTACAGCGTAGCCCCCTTCACTACCCTTGCCAGACTGGACTCACTCTTCAACTATTTCTGCCATTACATTCTCGATTATCCTTCTTGGACTCACCATTGTTCTATATATAAATCTCTCTCCTTTTCTTTTCTTGTGGACATACACCATGCCCACTGTGCCAGCTTTGTGGGCAAATCCGGTTTGTTTCCCTACCCTCCTATCTCTCCAACGGCCCCGTTATAGCCATACCATCAGAAGCTGAAATATTCTAACCCTAGCAGTCCCTTCAGTTTCCACAACCATCAGCAAAGTCACGTTCAGCCACCGCTGCCCTAAAATCTGGAACTCCCTTGCCCCAGCCATTCACCAATCTCCTTCCCATGGATTCTTTCAAACCACTTCAGTGGTCTCACCTCTCCCTCCTGCACTTGCTCTAGTTTTCCCTCTTGCTCTCCTATTACTTGTTTCCAGTTTAGGTACAGCTAAAATTTGGCACCTATGCTTCCACTCTAGGCATTATGCACAAATATTTATAGTTAATGTTGAAGTAAAAGCCTCTCCAGCCCCTTTGCATATCAGTTGTGCAGATGGAGCTCCCCTCCTAAATGTGAACTCCATCAAATACCTTGGGGTGACACTTGACCCCCAGTTGGACATAGGGAGTCATATCCTAAATGTCTGTAGAACTGTGAACTGTAAATTGGGTCTGGCCTATAGGGCCAAAAATAACCTGACACCTGCTGTTTGGCACTTGCTAGAGGTGTACTACTTCCCTCCCTTAGCTATGGTCTCCACCAATTTGCCTGTACCTCCAAAGCTCTTCTTACTCAGTGGCACACAGCGTACAATAACATCTGTCACTTTGCACTGGCCTCCCCCTGTCTCACCCACCATTGTGAGCTTTATGATAAACTAGGTTGGCTTTCCCTGACCAATCACCCGAACTTTGGGCTGGGATGCCTCGTGGGCAAAGTGTTCAGAACCGGCACCCCGGGGCTGGCACAGTGTCTGTCACCTCCTGACCCCTCCTCTTACCCACTCAGGTCCCAGGGTCCTGGGATGCTAAAAGTACCCTTCACCCGAACCCTTATGGGGGACAGGGACTTTGTTGCATTTGCTCCTAAGCTCTGGAACTCCTTTCCTGACCATGTTCGTTCCACCTCCTCCCATCAGTCCCTGTGGGGGGCATCTGAAGCTGGTCTCAGCATGCAAATGTCCCAAGCCTCCCTAGCCTAATTGTACTTGGAGCCCAACAGTTCTGAGGACCTGCCAATGATCGTTTGGTCGTTTCTCGTGATCCAATCGCTCTCCTAGGCATCTGACTGCACTATGTATGCTCTAGACTACATATTGTTGATTATATGTACTTTATCAATTTCTGTCATAGCAGTTCACTCCATGCATTACCGTTTTGTGACTCAATGCATTTTGTTACTCTATGTGCTTGCTTTACTTTTGTTATGTTCTGATGTATCCGTATTACCTGTTGTACTCTCCCGGGAAGTTCCTGAAAATAGGCATATAACTTATCTAGTGTACCTACCCGGTTAACAAAAGCTAAATAAATAAATAAAACTGCTCTGTATTTGATCGCCAGCATAGGTTTGTGGCTCCTGACTGTGCTGTATATGCATTGTCAATTGTTTGCTTGTCACTCAAGTTCTCACATCTTGCATGAATTATTCCCAATGTAATTTGTGGTTGTGTACCACTCTGCTCCATGTATGTTATGTATTTTGAACTATTGTGCAACCTAAGACCCACTCGTACAAGTTCCCCTTCCCCAGGATGCATCTAGAAATGAGCTCCCAGCTTAGTATTCCTGGGTGGGGAGCACTAGATACCAAGGATCATTTTACTATAATAATTGGAGCCATTTAAACTGTGAGCAGGGTGTAGAACCTTTACATGCCAAGGATCATTTTGGTATACTACTTGGGAGCATCATAATGGTGACCACAGGTAGGGTCACAATATGCACCACTGTGTGCTCAAATTAATTTATTTATTGAAAAGTTTCACCAGGGAAGGTACACTGAACAACAAGTTGCTCATCTCCCGGTATGACCTGGGGGAGATGGTGGTGGGAGTTACATAGTAACAATGAGTACACACAAAATACACAATATCATACAAAAACATAGGTTACAACTGAATTACACATTAGCATGAAAAGCAAATAATTACAAGGGTAGAGAAGTGAAAACCAGTCGCAGTGAGCTTATGGTGAGACAGATAGAGAGAGCATAATGTAATAGCAAGTGTGAACCAATGGCCTGCACTATGCAGACTAAGAATAGCACAGGGTGGCAAGTGAAGTGAGTCAGCAGGGCATCAAACAGGATGTAGGACAAAAAGGTTGGGAGCTAGGGGCAGGTGCAATTTACAGAGAGGAAATTATAAAAAGCTTGATTTAATTTATTTATTTTAATTTAATTTATTTATTTTAATTTAATGATTGATTTAGGCAGGGGCATCACCAGCAGGAAAAGGGAGGTCATAATTCCACTATACAAGACACTAGTGAGGCCGCACCTGGAGTACACTGTGCAGTTCTGGAGACCTTACCTACGTAAGGACATAGACAGGGAAGAGAAGGTTCAGAGGAGGGCAACAAAGATGGTGCATGGATTGCATCACAAGTCCTATGAGGACAGGTTGAAGGCACTGAACATGTACTCCCTGGAGGAGAGGAGGGAGAGGGATATGAAGAGACATACAAGTATCTTACAGGGAGGAACAGGGTGCAGGAATGCACTATTTTTAAGCGAAAAAGATGTTCCAGGACTAGAGGGCATGGGATGAAGTTGGAGGAGGACGATTCAGAGAAGCGTGAGGAAAATTTCTTCACAGAACGGGTGGTGGACAAGTGGAACACCCTGCCAGAGGAAGTGGTGGGGGCTGAAACAATCATGGGATTTAAGAATGCATGGGATAGACATAAAGGAATTCTGGAGGTCAAGGGTAAGGGGCAACAGACTTCCTGGAAAACATAAACTGAACTTACAAACTTAATTGGGCAGACTGGGTGAGCCATAGGCCCTTATCTGCCGACACTGTCTATGTATCTATGTAATGAGCCAGGCGAGGAAAAGGATTGGATATGTGTAGGTAGAGCATTCCACATTTTGGGGAGACGATAGGAGTGGGAGGCTTGTCCACTAGCGGTGTATCTCCAAGGAACAGACAGAATTCTATGGTCATGGGCTCTTAGAAGTTGAGAGGGAGTGGGTGGGGGGAGATTAGGGAATTTAGGTATGGAGGGAGTGTGCCAAGCCAGTACTTAGAGATGAGATTTGTGCAATGATGCAGTCACCTATTTGTTAGGGATGGAAGGCTAAAGCTCAGTACAAGTGGCAGTGGTGGGTAAGGTGAGGTGCATCCAAAGCAAACCAACAGAATGAGTTGAAAAGAGTATCCAGGTTGGCTAAGGAGGTGGGAGGAGCAGAGCAATAAAAAACATCGCAATAGTCGAAAACTGGGAGGATCAGTTTTTGGATCAGTTCGCGTCTTGCCTGTGGCAGGAGGCAGGAGCAGTTTCTAAATAAGGTGCCAAGTTTGGGACGAAGCTTTTTTATTATGGCATCTACATGGGCCAAGAAGGTGAGATGTTTATCCAGCCAAATGCCCAGATACCTGAAAGACTCGGTAGCAATTACAGTTGCTCCGGCAAGGGTAGTGAAGGTAGGGGCAGAAGGGAGCCTTGACAGCTTCTGACATGTGCCAAAAGTCATGGACACAGTTTTCTTGGCATTTAGAAAGAGTTGGTGAGATTGAAACCTGCTCTAGGCATTGTTGAAATCACATTGGAGCCTGGAGGTGACATCCAAGGGTGAGGGCCCAGAAGAGAATAGAACAGCATCATTAGCATACATATGTATAGAAGATGAGGTACAGATGGATGGAAGATCATTCAGAAAGATGGAGAAGAGAATTGGGCCTAGTATGGACCCTTGGGGGACTCCAGAGTATATGGGTAGAGGAGGGGAGATGTAGTCGGATGTTTTTATGGACTGTGAGCAGTCATATAGGTATGTGCTGAACCATGTAATGGCATGTTCAGACAGCCCAGCTGATGAGAGGGTGTGGAGCAGGAGGGAGTGGGAATCTGAGTCAAAAGCTTTAGCAAGATCAATAAAAATGGCAGTGGTTATGTGACCACAATCCATGCCTGTCAGGATTGCATCAGTGATTCAAAGCAGCGAGGTAGTAGTAGAGTGATGTTTATGGAACCCAGATTGATATTGGGTGAAGAAATTTCTGTCTGAGAGGTATGAGGATAGTTAGTCAAGGACTAGATGTTCTTGTCTAACCCCCCTATAAATGGGAGTTCCTAAAAGCTTTCTCGGAGCTTGTTTAAGTGCTCCATGCTTGGCTGGTGTTCGGCGTTTAAACCGTTTAAATGTAGCTAGTGAGCGCTCTTAAAGCCTCCATATACTGTCTCTTTAAGGACTGCCTGTCCATGCAGTCATAAGTAATTGAAATGGGAGGGTGCTGTGTGGTCCTATGCTCGAGTTCTGCCTGGGCTGCTGAGTAAGTGCTCCATTCTGCCATCACTAGATGTGTCAAGGGAGTTCTCTGAAAGGATGTAACTATTTGCTGGGGATAGCTTAGAGTGGTAATGATAATGTAGTTGTTCTAACCTGCTTCCTTTGCAGCAAAGACTGTTTTGATTATTTCCTCCATGTTGGTCCCGAACTGCCGACTTGGACCAATCAGTACCTCGGGACTCTCGTGGAGCTGTCTGACCAATAGAGGGACTGCTTGTAACTTTGGAAAAGGCATTATGGGCTATGGCGCTTCTTTCGGCCCACTGAGGGCCAGAGTAATTGACTGGCAGGTGACGCCAGCCAATGGAATCGGGTAGCACGGTAAGAGTGCCCTATGCTGTTAGGGGCAGATTTGCTGTGGCAGTGAAGGAGAAGGGAGCTCTGAGCTTCTGGCGGTTTTGAGTGTTCACGCGGGAAGCGTGTGAAAGGCCTGAGTCAGCCGTTTTTGCCTTGTCAAGTGCTTCGGATTAAATCTGCTGGAGTGCGGTTGGAGGAGGCTGTGTAAGGACACAGCTACCTACCAGGCTTTACCTGAAGGGAAAGTCCAAAAATACACCGTGAACTGTATTCCCAAAGTAATCATGCAGCTCACCAAGGGTAGCCAGCCCCACGAATAAACAGATCCACGGTCGGGGCAAAAGCGAATGGCACCAAATAAATGTAACATACTAGTGAAGACTATATTATGCGTTTCAAGTTGAAAAAACACACATTTATTTAATTAATCTCTAGTCTTCACATACAAATAGTGACATCTGGTGCAAAAACAGAGTGCTGTAACAGACAAAACACCCTACGCCTCGACTCCCACGAGTCTTCAAAGGGGCCCAGCTCAACCTGCTCCTGCGCCAGCACTGAGCCACTGTCTCAGCTCTTCCAAATGGCCTTAAAATACTACATATCAATACACGTAGTCTCCTCCCTAAAGTGGACTTGTTACAGCCACTGGCGGCTATGCTCAACCCTGATATAATAATAATTTCTGAATCCTGGCTAAATAAAAAAAATCAGCAACTCATCTCTTACTCTCCCTGGCTTCACAATATCGAGACAGGACTGACTTGGGAGAGGAGATAGGGTAGTCATCTATGTCTCCTCTTCCATCCATTTCACTTCCGTCTTTTCTAGTGCTCTACCAAAAGCTTACAAGGCTCTGCTGTTGCAAATCTCGCTCCCCTTCTCCAAACCTATCTTTGTTGTAGCAGGTGTCTACTGCTGCCCTGGCTCACAACCAAAATTGCATACTGAACTCATAACCACCTTAGTTAGCCACTCTTCTGCTGGCGAATTATATATTATGGGAGAGTTCAACATAAATTGGACTACCATACCCAGCAAAGTGCTAAATGCTATACATGCGCTCAACCTAATCCAAATTATCCAAGATCCAACTAGGCTAAATCACAAGACAGGAAACCATTCCCTCATCGACTGGTCCCTTACAACTACACCCTTAGTCATTAATTCGGTACTCTAGCAGATGCCTTCAGTAACCATTGCATGACTTTCCGTGTGTGCAAAATTCACAAAGTCAAAGTCACCTATAAAACTCTACAAATCCGATCATACAAATCCCTGAACATTGATCCACTTCTTTATGATTTGACTAACACTAATTGGGCACCTATATCTGTTGCCAGTAACCTAGATGTCACAGCTAACTACTTCAGAGAACAATTCCTTGAAGTCTGGAATCAACATGCACCACTACGCCGGGTACGTGTCCGTGGAAACCACCTCCCCTGGATCTCCCCAGAACTCATTGCTTGTCTAAGGGCACGTGATACAGCCTGGAAGCTCCATAAAAGCACAAAGCTCCTTAAAGACTATGAGGCCTACCGGGTCCTCAGAAACAAATGCACAAAAGCCACTCGTTTGGCCAAGGCTGATTACTTCAGCTCTACTTCTAACTCTAATAAAAATAACCCATCCAAATTCTGGAAAGTAATCCACTCACTTTTCTCCCAGGCCCCCTCCTCAACCCAAATAAACAATACTGTCATTGAGACCACCTAGCATTGCTGCTGCTTTCAACTCGCACTTTACCTCATGTGCTTCTACTCTGCTAGGCTCCTCAACTATTAAACAGTTATTCTCCGCACCCATTAGAAGTCCTCCAGACCCACCTCATAGCTTTTCCTTCTCTAAAATTCAGAGAACTGACATGCTGGCGGCCTTGGAAGCCCTAAACCCGAGCAAAGGTAGCTCCTCTGATGGACTGGACCCAAAGTTACTAAACTTGTCTGCCTCTGCCATTGCTCCCCCACTCACTGCTCTTTCCAATCTCTCATTTCACTTGGCCAAAATTCCCCGTCAGTGGAAACATGCTGTTGTCCTCCCTCTCGATAAGTGTGGTGACTCCTCCTCCCTGAGAACTACCGCCCTATATCTCTCCTCCTGATGTTAGCCAAACTACAAGAACATCTAGTCCTTGACTAACTATCCTCGTACCTCTCAGACAGAAATTTCTTCACCCAATATCAATCTGGGTTCCGTAAACATCACTCTACTGCTACCTTGCTGCTTAGAATCACTGATGCGATCCTGACAGGCATGGATTGCGGTCACATATCCACTGCCATTTTTATTGATCTTGCTAAAGCTTTTGACATGGTTTCCCACTCCCTCCTGCTCCACTCCATATCATCAGCTGGGCTGTCTGAACATGCCATTAAATGGTTCAGCACATACCTATATGACTGCTCACAGTCTGTAAAAATATCCGACTCCATCTCCCCTCCTCTACCCATATACTCTGGAGTCCCCAAGGGTCCATACTAGGCCCAATTCTCTTCTCCATCTTTCTGAATGATCTTCCATCCATCTGTACCTCATCTTCTATACATATGTATGCTGATGATGTGGTTCTATTCTCCTCTGGGACCCTCACCCTTGGATGTCACCTCCATGCTCCAATGTGATTTCAATAATGCCTAGAGCTGGTTTCAATCTCACCAACTCTTCCTAAATGCCAAGAAAACTGTGTCCATGAATTTTGGCAAACATCAGAAGCTCTTCAAGGCTCCTTCTGCCCTACCTTCACTACCCTCGGCGGAGCATGTAATTGCTACCGAGTCTTTCAGGTATCTGGGCGTTTGGCTGGATAAACATCTCACCTTCTTGGCCCATGTAGATGCCATAATAAAAAGCTTCGTCCCAAGCTTGGCCTTATTTGAAACTGCTCCTGCCTCCGCCACAGGCCAAGACACGAACTGATCAAAACGAGTCCTCCAGTTTTGACTATTGCAATGTTTTTTGCTCTGCTCCTCCACCTCCTTAGCCAACCTGGATACTCTTTTCAACTCATTCTGTGGTTTTGCTTTGGATGCACCTCACCTTACCCACCACTGCCACTTGTGCTGAGCTTTGCTTCCATCCCTAACAAATAGGTGACTGCATCATTGCACAAATCTCATCTCTAAGTACTGGCAACAGCTCCTCCCTACCTAAATTCCATAATCCCCACCCACTCCCTCTCAACTTCTAAGAGCCCATGACCACAGAACTTTGTCTGTTCCCTGGAGATCCACTGCTAGTGGACAGGCCTCCCACTCCTATCATCTCCCCAAAATGTGGAATGCTCTTCCTATACATAACCAATCTTCTTCCTCGCCTGGCACATTAAATCAAGCTCTTCATAATTTCCTCTCTGTAAATTGCACCTGCCCCTAGCTCCCCCCTTCTTGTCCTACATCCAGTTTGATGCCCTGCTGACTCACTCCACTTGCCACCCTGTGCTATTCTTAGTCTGCATAGTGCAGGCCATTGGTTCTAGTGCTATTACATACGCTCTCTCTCTGTGTCTCACCACAAAGCTCACTGTGACTGGTTTTCACTTCTCTACCCTTGTAATTATTTGCTTTTCATGCTAATGTATATTCAGTTGTAACCTATGTTTTGTGTGATATTGTGTATTCTGTGTACTCATTGTTACTATGTAACTCCCATCACCCTCTCTCCCAGGTTGTACAGGAGACAAGCAACTTGTTCAGTGTACCTTCCTGGTGAAATTGTTCAATAAATAAATTTGAGCACACAGTGGTGCATATTGTGACCCTACCTGTAGGTCACCATTATGATGCTCCCAAGTAGTATACCAAAATGATCCTTGGCATGTAAAGGTTCTACACCTACTCATCAGTTTAAATGGCTCCAATTATTATAGTAAAATGATCCTTGGTGTCTAGTGCTCCCCACCCAGGAATACTAAGCTAGGAGCTCATTTCTAGATACATCCTGGGAAGGAAACTTGTACAAGTGGGTCTTAGGTAGCACAATAGTTAAAATACATAACACATGGAGCAAAGTGGTACACAACCACAATTACATTGGGAATAATACTTGCAAGATGTTGAAAACTTAAGTGACAAGCAAACAATCGACAATGCATGTACAGCACAGTCAGAACCACAAACCTAAGCTGGCGATCAAATACAGAACAGTTTTATTTATTTATTTAGCTTTTGTTTACGGTAGGTACACTGGACAAGTTATATGCCTATTTTCAGGAACTTCCGGAGAGTACAACAGAGTAATACAAATGCATCAGAACATAATAGCAAGTAAAAGCAAGTACATAGAGTAACAAAATGCATTGAGTCACAAAGCGGTAAGGCATGGGTGAACTGCTATGACAGAAATTGATAAAGTACATATAATCAACAATATATAGCCTAGAGCATACATAGTGCAGTCAGATGCCTAGGAGAGCAATTGGATCATGCGAAATGACCAAAAGATAATAGGCAGGTCCTCAGAACAGTTGGGCTCCAAGTACAATTAGGCTAGGGAGGCTTGGGACATTCGCATGCTGAGGCCAGCTTCAGATGCCCCACAGGGACTTCCGGAAGCACTGATGGGAGGAGGTGGAACGAACATGGTGAGGAAAGGAGTTCCAGAGCCTAGAAGCACATGCAACAAAGTCCCTGTCCCCATAAGGGTTCAGGTGAGAGTGCTTAGCATCCCAGGACCCTGGGACCTGAGTGGGTAGAGGAGGGGTCAGGAGGTGACAGAAGCTGTGCCAGCCCCAGAGGGGGTGTCGGCTCTGATCACTTTGCCCATGAGGCATCCCAGCCCAAAGTTCAGGTGATTGGTCAGGGAAAGCCAACCTAGTTTATCATAAAGCTCACAATGGTGGGTGAGATGGGGGGTGGCCGGTGCAAAGTGACAGATGTTATTGTACGTTGTGTGCCACTGAGTAAGAAGAGCTTTGGAGGTACAGGCAAATTGGTGGAGACCATAGCTAAGGGAGGGAAGTAGTACACCTCTAGCAAGTGCCAGATGAGCAGCAGGTGTCAGGTTATTTTTGGCCCTATAGGCCAGACCCAATTTACAGTTCACAGTTCTACAGACATTTAGGATATGACTCCCTAGGTCCAACTGGGGATCAGGTGTCACCCAAGGTATTTGATAGAGTTCACAAAGTTAGGAGGGAGCTCCATCTGCACAACTGATACACAAAGGGGCTGGAGGCTTTTACTTCAACATTAGCTATAAACATTTAGCATAATGCCTAGAGTGGAAGCATAGGTGCCAAATTTAGCTGTACCTAAACTGGAAACAAGTAATATGGAGGCAAGAGGAAAACTAGAGCAAGTGCAGGAGGAGAGGTGAGACCACTGAAGTGGTTTGAAAGAATCCATGGGAGGAGAGATTGGTGAATGGCTGGGGCAAGGGAGTTCCAGATTTAAGGGCAGCGGTGGCTGAATGTGACTTTGCTGATGGTTGTGGAAACTGAAGGGACTGCTAGGGTTCGAATATTTCAGCTTCTGATGGTATGGCTATAACGGGGCAGTCGGAGAGATAGGACAGTAGGGAAACAAGCCAGGTTTACCCACAAAGCTGGCACAGTGGGCATGGTGTCTGTCCACAAGAAAAGAAAAGGAGAGAGATTTATGTATAGAACAATGGTGAGTCCAAGAAGGATAGTCGAGAGTGTAATGGCAGAAATAGTTGAAGAGTGTGTCCAGTCTGGCAAGGGCAGTGAAGGGGGCTACGCTGTAGACCACATCACCATAGTCAGAGATTTGGAGGATCATTCTCTGGATAATAGCATGGTATGCTGGAGGTGGGATACAGTCACAGTTCTCTGTAAAGTGCACCAAATTGTGTGCAGCATTTTGACTATAGCATCCACTTGTTCAGAAACATTTAGGTGCTGGTCTAGCCAGATACCAAGATAACTAAAGGTAGTGACATCTTCCACAGGAAGCCATCCAGGGTATGGAAAGTAGGAAGGAGAGGAGCCTAGAGAGTCTGGTGCCTTGTGCCAAAGGACATGGAGACAGCCTTCTTGGCATTGGGAAAGCTGATTTGTGTGTGGTCAGGGCTGAACTTGATCAAAGTCAGTTAGAGTCTGTGGGCCTGCTGTAAGAGGACCGTGTCATCCATATACATGAATGGATGCAGACAAGCACATGGAGGAGGAGATCATTAGGAAAATGGAGAAAAGTAGTGGGCTTAACACAGTTCCTTGTGGGACCCAAGTGGATACAGGCAGGAGGAGTGAGGGTCACCGCTTTTGACTTCTTGGGACCTACCTGTGGTAGGAGTGGAACAGCTGATGGCTAAGTAGAGGCCTGCAGCCTGGAGTTTGGCTAATAATTGGGTGGTAGACAGGGTTGAATGCTTTGGCTAGATGGATGAAGATAGCAGAAGTGAATAGGCTGTGATCCATACCATTATGGATGGATTTGGTGAGCCTGAGCAGGTGGTGGGTGATTTTTGCGTGAAGTCAGACTTGTATTGGGTGAAAAAGAAGAGGAGTCCAGAAAGGAGAGGCTGTAACAAGATAATTTGTTTCTGTAATTTGGAGGGAGAGAATGAGTCAGTAGCTGTTTCGTGCCTGACGGGTCACCATCTTTGGAGGAGGAGGAAGAGTAACAGTGGCAGCCTTCAGTCAGCAGGGATGGAGGAACACTAGAAAAGAGAGGTTGAGGTCATCAATGAGGAGGAGATTGCAGAAGCAGTCAGATGGAGGGCTGCTATCCCAGCCATCTGGGCTTCTACACTTGGAAGGATTAAGGCAGGAAGTGTGTCAGGGATAAAGGATGGAGTTACTGGAGAAAAAAACAATAGTGGGAATGAAGGAGATGACAATCATGCAGGCTGGCAGGGAGGTGAGGAAGGAGAGAGGGAAGAGAGGAGAGGAGAGATGAGGTACAGGTGATGAAAGATTGCATCTCTATGGTGATGAAGGAGAGGTTAGAGACAGGGGTGTCACTGACTCTGAGGACAGGCAAAAAGAGTGGGAGGGAGAAGAGATTGTGGCAGCCTTTCAAAATTTAGACAGGTAACCAATGTTGGTACTGAAGTTAGATGTAAAATTCTCACCTTTGGCAAGCTTATTGCCATGGTACAAGTGCTGAGATGATGATACCTCTGGAAGCCATGGGGAATGGGTTACGTTTATTTTTTGACCAGGCAAAATCATACGCTTACCAAATGTAAGCTATGAGGTCAGCCATGATCTAGGGAGGTGGTGTACCTTTTCTCATGTCCTGCTCTGGGGGCATGGAGTCCCATAAGGGAGGCAGTATAGCACAGTGGTTTAAGGCTCTGAGCTGCAAATCTAGTGACATCCAGCAGACCAGAACCTGGCTTTGAATCCCACAGCTTCCACTTGCATACTGTGTGACTCTGAGCAAGTCACTCTAACTTCACTGTCCCCAGGTCATCTCCTGTAAAAAGCATCTGACTGTGCTACTCCTGGTTAACAATATACCATATATATATATATATATTTAGAGTAATTTGTTTTGAAATATGTTAGCATGGAATCAGTGGAGCAGACCAATGATATAGGGACCAATCAAGTGACTTAGGTCACGGCACAAAGGGGTGAGGTCCAGGGATTTGAAGGAAAATATAAGCAGTGTTTTGATGGGGGTGAGGGGGCTTTAGTTGAATGAGAGGCATTAGAGGGTTGTCATTATGGTGTCAGATCAGAAAAGAGGGAAGTCAAGAGTGGAATGCCACAGGGATCCATCCTGACTCTTGTTCTCTTCAATATGCTCATTAACAACGTTTGAGAATGAATCTGGGGCTGTGTCTCTTTGAAGATGACACCAAGCTCATGGGAGGGTAGATAGTGATGGGAAGTAGGAAACTGCAGACTGACATGTAAAGATTAGGGAGGTGGCCTAAGGTTTGGCAGTTGAAATTCAATGCTAAAAAGTGCAAGGTGATTCACTTAGGGACAAGAACCCAGGACAGAGTACTGGATAGGAGAGGAGAGCTGAGCACTACAGCTGAGAAAAGGGACTAGTATTACGTCATTAGTGACTCCCTTAAACAATCAAGCTAGTACAGTGAGGCATCTAGTCAGGCAAATGGGATACTAGGATGTGCCAGAAGGGTTCTGATAGTAGAAGAAAAGAGTTTACTGCCTCTTTATTGATCATTGGTGAGGCTGCACTGGGTATACTGTTCAGAGTTCTGAACTTCTGAAGACCTCACTTCAGGAAAGATAAGGACAAAGGGTGAGTCAGTATGATTCAGAGCTGACAGGACAGATCCTATGAGGATCTGCTTAAAGCACTGAACATGTCTTCACTGGAGACCAGACAAGAGGAATGATATGATAGAGACCTTCAAGTCCCTGTAAGGAATAAACAAGGTGAATGGAGAACTACTTAGCATGAGTAACAGTTCAAGGTTATGGGGCTCAAGTGAGACTGATGGGAGGAGGTTAAAGAGGATATCAGAAAGTTTTATTTTCCAGAAATGGTGGTGGAAATGTGGAATAGTTTGCCAACTGAGATGCAGGCACCAAAACCATAAATGGTTTCAAGAATGGCTCTGACAAAGTGAAGGGTATAATGGTTACTCATGCTGATAGTAGTAGGGAGGGAAACAAGGGAGTGGATAGTGAAGGCTATTACCCTGCATGGAGAGTAGGTTCTGAGGATTAATATGGGAAATGGGGCAGACAGGATGTACCATTTTTATATTGATTGCGCACAGTGCAAATAACATATTGCAGGCTGCTGGTGACAGTAGTTTGGAATATTTGCACCAGCTACTGACAATTTCGCTGCTGCAATCAGGGGCTGCCCCATCATTGCAGCATCAGCCATCTGCTGCAGTGTGGGAGCGACCCATCATTGCAGAGTGGGATGTAAAAACTCTGATATTGTTTGTGAACAGGGCGGCAGGTTGCCGACCTGTTCACAAACAATATAACCCCCCCACCGTGTTTATGTGCCAACAGGGTCCCCAAACCCCATCGGCCTCGGTGCCCAATTGTTTCTGGTGCCAATGGGGGAGCCCACTCCCCATCGGCATTCTGTAACACCCCCCATGCTTTTATTCCTGCCGATGGGGTGCCCAATCCCCTGCTCTGGCTACTGCTGCCCCAAAAAAGCTATTGGTGGCACACTGGGTGCCCATCCCAGTGTGCCACATGCCCCTGTAAAGGGAAGAACGGGTCCGTGAAGTATTTTTTTTTACCTGCAAAGGAAACGTTTCTCGAAAGTCCTGGCCCCCACCTGCAACCCGCACCAACCCACTGCGCACCCTGCCTCCCCACACCCCCGTCACCCCATACTTACCTCCGGAGATTGGCGCGAAGATCTTCGGCGGACCAGGAACACGTCTGCACTCTTCAAAGCCGACCGTGAACTGAGGAAATGCCGGTAAGCTGTATAATGTAATAAATAGTGTTTTTTCAACTTTAGTACATGTCTCAGGCATTTTTGGGACTTTTTTCACCAGATTTTCAACATAGGGTTTTTGGGACCCTCCTCATGAATTCTTGAACTGTGATTGCATTAATCGCGCTGAGAGGTGATTTTGCGGTCACTGCGTGGAATCACCTTTCAGGGCCGACAACAAAACAAAAGTGCCAGTGTTCATGAGGTGGATCTCAAAAGCCTATGTTGCAAATTTGGGAAAATCCAAAATGACTGTTTCAGTGTCTTGCTAACAGTTGCTACCCACGCTAAGCAACAGTGAATTTGCAATATTTTCATGCCAGATTTTCAACATTGGCATTTTTTCACACCTCCTTGTGAACAGTACAGCTGTCATTGTTCACATCCTGGCGGAAATGTGTATTCGCACTTCTGGTGCAGAATAGAGCAGTCGCTGTGGGAAATCAGTGTTCAGGACAGATTAAGAAAATGACAGTGACACTGTTCATGAGTAGAGGTCCTGAAATGGCTGTGTTGAAAATCTGCTAATGATACTCAATAAAATGACTATGTTACGAGCGTGTGTTGCGCAGTTTGCACGCACGCTCGTGACTTCGTGAATTTATATTTTCACTCCAGATTTTCAACATTGCCATTTTCCCACACCTACTTATGAACAGTGCATCCGTCATTTTTCCCATCCTGGACGAAATGTGTTTTCACACTTCCGGCACAGAGTAGAGCAGTCACTGTGGGAAATCACTGTCTGGGACAGATTAAGAAAATGACAGTGATACTGTTCATGAGCAGAGGTCCTAAAATGCCTATGTTGAAAATTTGGTGATGATAGCACAGCAAATGACCGTATTACCAGTGTGCGTTGCACACTTTCCACACACCCTTGTAACTTCGCAGATTTGTAATGTTGTCATGCCAGATTTTCAAACAGTGGCATTTTTTCACACCTCCTTATGAGCAGTACAGCTGTCATTTTTCACATCCTGACTGAAATGTGGTTTCACAGTTGCGCGCACACAATAAAAGCGGTCGCTGTGGTAAATCAGTGTTAGGGACAGATTAAGAAAATGACAGTGTCACTGTTCATGAGCAGAGGTCCTAAAGCCCTATGTTGAAAATTTGGTGACGAAACCCATAACATGACTGTGTTACAAGTGTGCATACTGTTTCACGCACCCTTGTAACTTTGCACATTTGTAATATTTTCACGCACATTTTCAACAGTGGCACTTTTTTTACACCTCCTTATGAAGAGTACAGCTGTCATTTTTCACATCCGGTCTAAATATGTTTTTGCACTCTGGCCGGAGAATAGCATGGAAGCTGTGGGAAATCAATGTTTGGGACAGATTAAGATCAAACAAGTGGGGGGTGTGACCGAGCTAAACTCAGCTCTGTTGCGACTGCTGAGGATTTCTTTGTGGACAGACAAAGGTGCCAATGCAGCCAGGAGCCCCATACACAAGCGCAGCCTGCAGCACCAAGAGAAACAGAATGAGTGAGTGACAGAGCGGAAGTGAGCGAGCTCAACACAGCTGTATTGTGACTGCTGCGGATTTCTTTGTTGGCAGAAAATGCGGCAACGGAGGCAGGAGCACAGTACAAAAGGGCAGCCTGCAGCACTGGGAGGAACGGAATGAGTGAGTGAAAGGGGGGAGTGAGCAAGCTCAATGGAGCTGTGTCGGGACTCCTTCAGATTTCTTTCTGGCCAGAACAAGCCGCCAATGCAGGCAGGAGCCCAGTACAAAAGGGCAGCCTGCAGTGGCAGGAGACACAGAATGAGTGAGTGAGGGAGGGGGAGTGAGTGAGCACAACGGAGCTCTTTTGGGACTGCTGCAGATTTGTTTGTGGGCAAAAAAAGACAGCAATGCACTCTGGGGCCCAGTACAAAAGGGCAGCCTGCAGTGGCGGGAAAACCAGAATGAGCGAGTGAGAGAGGGGGAGTGAGCGAGCTCAATGGAGCTCTATGATGACTGCTGCACATTTCTTTGTGGGCATGAAAAGCCAGCAACACAGGTAGGAGCCCAGTACAAAAGGGCAGCCTGCAGTGCTGGCAGAAACGGAATAAGAGAGTGAGAGGGGAATGAGAGCAAGCTGAATGGAGCTAGAATGGGACTGCTGCAGATTTCTTTGTGGGCAGAAAAAAGCAGCAATGTAGGCAGGAGCCCAGTACAAAAGGCCAGCCTGCAATGCAGGCAGAAATGGAATGGGTGACTTAGAGAGGGGGAGTGAGCAAGCTCAACGGACCTGCATCAGGACTGCTGCAGATCTATTTGTGGGCAGAATAAGCCAATGCAGGCAGGAACCCTGTACAAAAGGACAGCCTGCAGCCGTGGCAGAAACAGAATGAGTCAGTGAGAGAGGGGGGAGTGAGTGAGCTCAACAGAGCTCTATCATGACTGCTGTGGATTCCTTTGTGGGCAGAAAAAGGTGGCAATGCAGGCAGGAGCCCAATACAAGAGGCCAGCCTGCAGCGCCAGCAGACACGGAACGAGTGAGTGGCAGAGGGGGAGTGAGCAACCTCAACAGACCTGTGTTGGGACTACAGCAGATTTCTTTGTTGACAGAAAAAGCCACCAACAGAGGCAGGAGCCCAGTACAAAAGGCCAGCCTGCAGCACAAGGAGAAACAGAATGAGGGAGTCAGAGGGGGGGAGTGACCCACCTCAACAGAGCTCTGTCAGGCCATCTGCAGATTTCTTTGTGGACAGAAAAGGGTGCCAACGCAGGAAGGAGCTCAGTACAAAACAGCAGCCTGCAGCACTGGGAAAAACAGAATGAGCGAGTGACAGAGGGCCAGTAAGCAAGGTCAACGGACCAATGCAGTCAACATTCAGCATTGACAGATGCTTGTTTTTTTATTGTGTCCAGAACTGACTGTGTGTGTATGTGTGTGGGGGGTTGCTGGCAGGCTGCGTGTGTGCAGTTAAAACACGATTCCCAGAATCATTAACTAGCACTAACCACGCAGTGTGTTAACACTTCAAGAAAGCATTTAGTATACCTGTACACCTTATATGCATTAGAGCAACCCCCAGTTGTATGAGCACCTGGTTGCAATTAGTAATCCTGTGCAAAAAAAAATTGTGCCACATTAACAGGTTAGCACTGCACAGAAGAATGCTTTTTAAAATAGTATCAGCCATGCTTATCACAATGCAGTGCTAGTCCTGTTACAGTGGTTTGTGGGCCCCCATTTTCAGATTAGTGTTGTGCACTCCTAAGTGATGCACCTGAGATAGCACACAGCCACAGAAGGTGGTGGTAAATGGCACTCCCTCCAGTGAGGAGAGAGTGACCAGTAGGGTGCCGGAGGGCTCAGTAATGGGACACATCCTCTTCAGTGTCTTTATAAGTGGCATAACAGAAAAACTGGAAGGGGAGATATGCCTTTTTGTAGATGACACCACAATCTGTAATAGCGTTGATAGGTGCAGATGGAGAGAATGAGTGGGGACATTATAAAACTTAAGGAGTGCTATGGGACATGGCAGTTCGGGTTCAAAGCCAAAAAGTGCAACGTCAAGCATCTAGGTACTAGAAGCCTAGAGGCTGAGTATAAAATGTAGAGGGAGGTACTTATGGTCACTAAGGAAACCTTTTATACAGCACTGTGCTCTGCATGCAGAAGAGGATTACTCATTTACATGGCCGTAGTAGTATATATGCACATGCACATGATCAGGGTAGCATCAAGTGATGCTGAATACGACACCGATCCAACCATGCTGTTCCCACAGTGTAATCTTTAGCTCTGCACGCTAACCTTCTGAAAATGGGGCCCCAATTGACTAAAAATCCTGGCCGATGCCTCCTAAGATGCAGGAGGTAAACATAAAAGGTTTATCTTATCTATCTCTTTATGTATTGTTTTATCGTATTTTGCTTGCAAAACCGTTATCCGATTTCAAAACATTGTGATGTGACTTAAAATGTTTATAACAGACTAGTTAAAATACAGTTTATTTTCTTCTTTTACCTATATGCTGTCTTTATTTACTTATAAAAGCACAGTCTGGTGGGCTGGCCTAGCAGCTTGGTAGTGATTGCACTGCCTCCCATGCCAGTGGCCCAGTTTTGGGGGTGGACCTGAGTTGCACAGGGTTAGCTGGGGAGGGGGATATGATTGAGCATCTCAGGGAATGCTCTCCTCTCAGTGAGGGGAAGTCTGACCACCCCGCTCTTCAACATCCACCTAGATGAGGAGGGCTGGCAGGACAGTGGAGTTGCATAAGGGGGAGGGCTCAGGCAGGCACAAAGGAAGCATGTGTCTTTATATGCAATTGCATCATTCCATGCTTGGCTGCCCAGGGGATGAAACCAAAGGTAGAAACCCCCTAATGGCAAAATCATCCAACAACCTGCTGCAGATTTTGCACTGCTAAATGGACTCTGCTAATATATGTGTCTCCTTGTCAATGGCCCTCCCCCTCCTGGCCCCAACACAGGGGATGTGAGTGGGGGGGGATCTCAGAGCAAATATGTCCTGTGGATGGTAAGTGATTGGGCTGGAGATGTCAGTGGGCAAAGGTGTAGCAGGGTGACTAAGGAGATAAAAATCTCTATGGGAAAAAAAAAGAAATAAAACAGAGTTTGAGAAGCTCAAACCCCAAACAGACTGTGCATGCCTCCAGTGAGGATTCACAGTAAAGTTATTTAGTAAAACAATGCAAATTATATGCATATGCCAGCTAAACTCCTGATGAAAATTGAATACTGAGGGATTGCAGCAAAAATATATAATTTAAAATAAAAACTTAAAACATAGTCCATAGAGTACAAACTAGCAATGATTTTGGCTTACACTTCCACAGCTCCTGAAGTGCTTCCCAAGCATTCAACTCAGATAAGTTGCTGGACTTACACAGTAATTAATTACACATAAAACAAATCAACACTTTAACTTGGAAAAATGCATGCAGCTCCCTATGTATACAGGTATGTTAGGAATATCCTGTATTAGCTTCCTATACAAATGTGTTGTCTGATAGTAAATGAAGGCAGCACTTATTTAAAAGAATAAAACTACAGCATTTAAATTAGTTTTAAAAGTTTCTTGTCACATCACAATGGTTTGATATTTGACTAAAGGTGTGCAAGCAAAACAAAAGGTAAAACCCCATAAAGAAGTAGAATAAGAGATAGCCCTGTTTTGTTTACCTCAGCTCTGCAGTTTCAGACATCCCCTCATCAAGCTAGCAGCTAATTGAATGCAGCAGGCAATGAGTTCAACTCTAGGACATTCATGGGGGGAGGGGCAGAGGGATGGGTAGTTTCAGAACATAGTCCATTTCAGTATATAGTTTATTTGTTTCAGTATATAGAGTATGTGAATTTTTCAGTCTACAGTGTATGTGTTTCAATACATAGTGTATGTGTTTCACCATGTAGTGTATTTGTTTCAGCATATAGTGTATGCAGATTTTTCAGTGCATAGTGTATTTATTTCAACAGATAGTGTATGTATTTCAATATAAAGTGACGATGTTTCAATATATAGTGTATTTGTTTCAGTATATAGTGTATGTGCTTTTTTCAGTGTGTAGTATATGCATTTCAATAGATAGTGTATGTATTTCAATATACAGTGTATTTGTTTCAATATATAGTGTATGCAGATTTTTCAGTGCATAGTGTATTTATTTCAATAGATAGTGTATGTATTTCAATATAAAGTGTAGATGTTTCAATATATAGTGTATTTGTTTCAGTATATAGTGTATATGCTTTTTTCAGTGTGTAGTGTATGTATTTCAATATATAGTGTATTTGTTTCAGTATATAGTGTATGCAGTTTTTTCTCAATATATAGTGTATGTGTTACAATCTATAGAGTATTTGTTTCAGTAGGTAGTTTATGTGGATGTTTCAGTCTGTAGTGTATGTATCTCAGTAGGTAGTGTATATGTTTCAGTACATAGTACATTTGTTTCAGTATATAGTGTATGTGGATTTTCAGTACTCAATATGTGGATTTCAGTAGATAATGTATGTATTTCACTATGCAATGTAAGCATTTCACTATATAGTGTATGTGTTTCACTATATAATATATGTATTTCAGTATACAGTATATGTATTTCACTATACGATGTATATATTTCCGTAGATACTGTATGTGGTTCACTACATTGTGTATGTATCTCACTATATAATGTATATATTTCACTATATGATGTATGTATTTCACCATATAGTGTGTGTTTTACTATACAGCCAGAGATTCTGAATTATGTCCCTAACGGCTTGCCATAGTTTGCAGCCGGTCTCTGAGTTCTCTCTCTCTCTGTCTCTCTCTGTCTCTGTCTCTCTCTCTCTCTCTTTCTCTCGTCATGGTACTGCAGGGCTTTAGCTCTAATCCAATGCAGGCAGGTCTCTCCTAGCTCCAGCGATCAGTAATTCACAGGTTTGTTTCTCCTGTGTCAGTCATTAATCTGCCCCACCATGTCATGGCACCCAGCCCTGTGGGGGTGGTGATAACTAGTTATAATTTTAAAACTGAAAAGTACTCAAGGAGGATATTCGGTGGAGTCTGAAGCTAGTAGGTATACCAACTACAAAGCTCAAAGGGTTCAGTTTGAATGTCATAATGTTTGTACTGAAGTGCAGACAGTTCAGAGTGCAAATAATCTGCAGATTCTATTGACCCCAAGAAGTCTCCTTTTGTGAAAAAAAAAAAATAAAGATACAGAAAAAGTGCCAAAGTGCATTAGTACAAAATTGTAACTGTCTGCCTCCTAATATCCAGGCTCTTGCTTTTACGAGAGCTTCATTGCGGGGTGGAAAAATTACAACTTTCTGAATATAATACTTACCAAAATACTGAAATGAGTACAACAGAAAAACAAAATTGTATAAGACATACTGAAATCAGCACAGCGCGTATCAAAATGAGTAAAACATAATTAAGATTGCCTCTCCCCATCTTACTTGAAGTCCCTTATCCATACCTACACTGTTCATGTTTGCTCCTGTACTTAATCTCTGCCTGGTCTCATCTGCCCTCACATATTCTTCTGTCTATTACACTGCCCCCTCTGTCTATATCCAAAACTGCTGCTTCTCAATGAATACAAATTGTAAAGCTTTTCCTATGCTATGTTTTCTTTTTGTTCTCAAATGTTCCAACCACTCCTGTTGCTGCTCAAGTCTCACAGCTACTCAGCTGCCTGGATTATTTACCTAGTGGTGGTAAACTGAAAATTGTAAATTGTTTATATATCTATCAATGATGCAGCGCCTATTCCTGTTTAAATTACTGTAACACTGTTGATAATTCTGTACTATAGCTGCTGTATTGTTTTTCCCAGGAACACCTCTGGAAATGAGCTATTATGGTTCAGTGGGTCTTTTCCAGATACAACTCATTCAATAAATAAAATTGGTCCAATGCATAAAAATGAGTGTAACACATGCTGAAATGAGTATGACAAATTAAATAAGTATAACAACCTGAAATGAATAGTACACATACCAACTCATCAAAATGCACACACTGAACTGTGTATTACACATACCGAGCAGCACATGATGTAGGGGACCAATCACAATGCGGTTAGTAAAACCCACAGGAAACCACCTGAAAGTTTAGTGTCCCTTTCAGGTCTGCAGCAGGAAAGAAGCTTTTCATCTGTATGTTACAGTAGTAGCCAGAGATACAATCCCATATGTTGAGGCAAAAGTTTAGTCAACTCTGTCCTTGAGAAAGATAATTTACAGGCCAATCTAAATATTTTGTGGGTGGGAAGGGGGGAGGTGGAGAGATGAAAAATTAAATGGGATCCAAACCCAGGTCTCCAGGTTTAAGGCTCTGAGCTGCAAACCTGGAGACCTGGGTTTGAGTCCCATAGCCCCCACTTGCATACTGTGTGACCCTGAGCAAGTCACTTTACTTCCGTGTGCACCCAGGTCATGCCTGTAAACAAGCATTCAGCTTAGTGTGTCTCTCCTGATAAATAAAAAAAAAAGTCTGTGTTGATAAATGCAAAACATTTTACTTGGACCCCAGGAATGAAGCTCATGAGTGTACACTGAATGTTGAACTGTCAACTGCTACAGATCAACAGAAGAACCTGGGATAATGTTCAGTGGCATGCTACCATTTACTCAACAGTATGGAGTGGTGGTATGTAAAACTGCTCACATGTTGGTTGGGCTGCATAAAGAGGGGAACAGCTAGTAGGAATAATGAAGATATCCTATGTTTATATAGGGCTGTAGTGAGTCCACATTTGGAGTATGGCATACAAGTTTTGGTCGCCACGGCAGAAAAAGTGTATTATGGTATTGACAGTGTGCAACAGAGGGAAACCAACCTTATCTAATAAGGTATATAGGGCATTAGCTATGAGGATAAAAAGTACAGTTGCTCACCGTAACAGTAGATCTTCAAGAGAATCTCCTCCATTGGGCCATACCTTTGGAAGTGTGAGCCATTGGCAGCAGGACTACTCAGACATGTTTGCTAACCGGGGGCCTAACATGATGATGTGCAACACTGGCACCAATATAATCAAGGGTGGCCCCAATGCTTCTTAGTTCCCAGCCGAAGATAAGTTCAGAGACCACTTATTATGAAAAACCAGGAGGCCAAACCAGTACCAGGCACACAGGAGAGACATGGGACTGGAAAAAACACCCTAAGTCACTGATGGGCACCCCAGACAATGTTTCTTAATGTTTGTAACAGACATGAACAAGGAGACCAAAAAACTTCTGTATTAAATTTGCAGACAATTCCAAACTCGAGGCTGAGGTAGGAGATGATGAGCAGGTGACATCTCTGCAACAGGACTTGGATGAGTTGGAAGAATGGGCATCATGAAATGGCATGCAGTTTAATATTGAGAAATGTGTGGGGATGCACCTTGGTAAAATAACGGACATAATATCTACACCCTAAATGGCACTCAGTTAAGAGTGACAGACAGTGAGAAAGACCTGGGAATATTAGTCAGCAACGATTTGTCCTTCAGTTCACACTACAGCGAAGTCACCAATAAAGCAGACAGAATAATTGGTTGTATAAAGAAAGCTTTTGTGTCTAGGACTAGGGCCTGTATAGTGCCTCTGTACAGAGCATTTGTTAGACCACACCTAGATTACCGTACACCCCTCTGGAGCCGACATCTAAGGATGGATACAAACAGCTTAGAAAGGGTACAAAGGAGAATGACTAAGATGGTGGATGGTAGTAGTAGGGAACCTTATGTGTCAAGACTGTGGAAGCTTAATCTGTACCCCCTGGAACTGAGACGCATCAGAGGAGACCTGTTACTAATGTACAGAATATCCAGAGATACCAAGCTGGTGGAAAGTTTGGAACTAATGCTTACAAATAGGGTTGATAGATTGAGAAGTCACAAACACCAACTAAAGCTGACCTTTCCCAGGACAAATTTGAGGAGATATTTCTTTATCCAAATGATTATACCTTATTTATTTATTTATTCATTTATTTATTTATGTCTTTGGTAACCGGGTAAGTGTGCCCGATCCAAAGGATCATTTTCAGTCATGACCTGGGCCACAGGGTGGCAACAACATGTTTTAACAGCAGTAAAAACACAGAGACAATTGTAAATAATACACAGTGGTAATAATATACCGGACAATGCAAAACCTCATAGACGCCAATAGAGATACAATATCAATTGAACAAAACATAAAAAAGTAATAGCAGTGGTAACAAAATGGATTACAGAAAGATGAATGGAACAAGATAATTAAGCAATAAGGCATGACAAGGTGTGTGTTATCATGTAATAACATTATTCCTGGGATGGGTTGAAGCACGAGGTGAAGCCGAGTGCTTCCACCACCCCAGGAGTGATGTTATTACACAATAACACACACCTTGGAGTGCCTTATTGCAATTATACAATGGCTCAATGTCATACAAAATAAAAATAAAAATTTAAATGTTTTGAGTAGATTTTAAGTGAGGCAGTATATCTTCGTTTCTTAAGAGAAGAGCAAACAATGCAAATCCTGTGGCAACAAATCAATACAGCGATGTTATTGTGTAATAACATCACTGTCTCAGGTACCCATTAACCAGTCAGAATACAGGAAATTTCCTTGCCATTGTATAATAGTCAGTATTATATGCACAAGCAAAATAGTCTTTCAGCTGAAATAGACTGCCAATCATGATAGGAAGACATTGCAGGTTCAGGAGATGGGAGCCAAACTGCTAGGAGGTCAGTACCGGACAGGGGGCGCAAAAACATAGGGATGCATAAAAATGCTAGGATGTAAGGAGAGCAGAGAAGAAAGGGGAGCTAGAGAGGTAGGGTTTAGCAGGAGTGCAAGGAACAATACAAAATCATAAATCAGGATGGAATACCTTTGTGGAATAGCCTCCATAGAGAGGTGGTGGAGACTAATACCTTCCTGAGCTTCAAAGGAAAGCTAGATAAACATCTCTTAGATTCAAACTGGGCACATATACCCCGCTAGTGCGGGAGACAGGCGTTATGGGCTTGGAGCCTTATGCTTGTCTCATGATCCTAGTATAGTTCCTAGCATAATGTAGAACAAGCAGAGGATAAAAACAGCTGGCCTATTTTCTTGGTAAGGGGAAAGGAATGTGGAAACCCAAGACAGGAGATTCTCTCAAAGATCTACTGTTATAGATAGCAACAATTCTGTCTTCATCGAGAATATCTCCTCCATTTGTGCTACACCTTTAGAATGATTTCCAAGCAGTACCCAGGTGTCCAGGGAGGATGGCAAGTGCTGATATGCAATCAGGACAAACTTGTATCGGTCCTGCCAGACTGAAAAGAACCCATATGTCAGCAAGAGGTAGTGACTGAAAAGTAGTTTAACAGCAATTACAAAAGGGTTTGGAGAAATACAGTTTTATGGTTGGCTGTAAGAAATCTATCAGTCTTATGTTAATTTCTTTATTAACATACATGTAGAGCCTAATCATATGCTGAACAAGGTTTAACACTATTTATAAATTGCTTTTTTTATTATAATAGCAATAAGGCAATCCCAGGAACTATGTTAATGGTCAGTTAATCACGCTCTAGGGGCAAATGGTACTCGGCTATGCCTCGTGCAACATCATACCCCCTAGAGAGCGATTAACAGACCATTAACATAACCCCTGGTGTTGCTTTATTGCTTAAAAGCTATGCAAAGTTGCCTGCAGGGCTGTAGTGTAACCAGCAGGTACAGAAAATAGCCACAAACCTTAGTAAACAGGCCACAGACAGTAGTAGGAAGTGCCATACACACCTCTAATAGCCTAAAGAAAAACAGTGAATCAGTGCCTAGGATAGGCATAGGACAGAGATAGGCAGGGTGTCCAAATCCTCATTCAAGTTAAAGAGGCTGAGAAGCACTTCTACAGTCCAGAATGTATTATAACAAGAGTGCATTATAACAAGTGTGTCAGTGGCTCAGCAGCTCAACAGGTAGCACACTTGTCACTGAGACTAGCAGATCAAAAAGATGTGGGTTCTATCCCTGCACCATACACTTGGGTTAAATCCCAATACTAACACTATAGTGCAGCATGGGGGGGGGAGGTGCTGCACTCCTGAGGTGCCATTTTTCGGATGAGATGTTAAACTGACGTCCCATCTGCTGTTCAGGTGGATGTTAAAGATCTCATGGCACTTCTTGAAAAAGAGTAGGGGAAGGTTTTATTAACAGAGCAGTACAACAGAAAAACAACCAAATATGTAAATACAAAATCAAACAGTGAAAAACTGAGGAGATACAAATCCAGTAAAAATAGTAATAGAAACAGGGGAGAAAATAAAACATAACAGTAGCAAAAACAGACAATCAGAAGCAGAATGCAGGATAGCAAAAAAACAAAATCATCCAATTTTATCTTTCAAAAAAGGTACTGCCTTCCAACGTGCGATCCATGCATCATAATTCAAAATATGTTGCTCTCAAAAACATTGGTGGGTCAAATCATGCTCAGTACGTTCAATGACACAGGAAGGTGATCGATACATTTGTTGCAAAGTAACTTACATCTCACCTGCTACAACTGAAATTTAATCATGGCAAATAAAAGTCTCACTATGCCTGCATCAAGGGCAGTGTGACACAGCAGAAAACCACCCACAACTTCCACATAAGTAACAGCCTTCCAAACAGACTGACTCCAGCGAACAGATAGGGCATGCCAAAAATCCTGTGCATAAGGACAGCAAATATAAAAATGGGCCATAGTTTCTTCTAACAAGTATCCATAGGACACATTCTTTCTGATACCATTTTATGCTTTGCATTGCTCTTGACATTAAGTCGTCCATGGCTACTAAGCCACAGAGCATCCCATAATCTAGGAGGTATCAGTTTATCCGTCAGTCCTGGAAAAATTCGACCATAATAACAATCAGGGATATCCTTATACACAGGAGTAATAGAGAGAGCTTGAGATTGCAATATCCCATAAATAAATTTACTTGTTCTGGAAAAGATCTGATCTGGAAGCACCTTCCATTTATTAAGTTTCTTAATAGCAGGTTGCAAATATGCAGGGAAGGACGAAGCCAGTGGTGCCCTTTTACCTGGTACATGCCAACTGTTATACAATGGACCCAACCAATAATCTGCATAAACCAACCACACCACCGGTTTAGGATAACTAAGGTAAACCAAATTATGATGAAAAAAACACTATAATAAAACGTAATGGGGTTGACACTATTCAAACCACCTTGTGCTATAGGAAGATATAATACATCCCTCTTTATTGGATTCAATCTACTCCCCCAAATTATTTGAAAAAAAGATTAAGCAGAGGTGCTTCCAGATTAGGAGGGACAGGGTATACAGCACTAAGATATAAAAAAAGGGGAAGAAGCAATGTTTTAACAACAGCCACCTTCACACTTTTGGATTATTGCCAAGATTTCCATAGCGCAACTTCAGGCTTTGCAATATCAAGCTTCTCTGACCAATTAAGAAAAGCATTATCTCCCTTCCCAAATTTAATACACAGAACCTTAATCGGACCCTGTAACATTGCAATGCCTTGTAGGTCTGTAATAGCAGGATTCGCAGTATTAAAAGAATACAAAAAACTCTTATTTTTGTTCAAGGTTGCACCCGCCACTGTAGAATAAGAATGAAAATGATGCAACACTCTGTGACCTGAAGCTACATCAGCAACAAAAACACACACACATCGTCAGCATAAGCCAAAATCTTAGCACTTACAGTACCCTGTGTGGGGGGCTGACACCAGTAACGAGGGCATCCTGGGCAATACTTCTCAACAATGGATCCAAACAAAAAACATAGAGCAGGGGACTCAAGGGGCACCCTTGCCGCACCACCCGATGGATAGGTATATAGGAACCCAGAAAGCCATTCACCAGGGGTAGTGCATATGCATGCCTATACAGTAAAGCAAGCCATGTCACGAACTGTTCAGGAATACCATACGATCTCAAAACCTGAAACAAAAAATCATGAGGAACCCGATCAAATGCCTTTTCCTAATCAAAAGACATAAGAAACCCCGTAATCTTATCTTTTTTACCAAGTTGTACCAGTTCCCTTATTAAGAGGAGGTTATAATCAGTAGATCTACCAGGAATGGAACAAGTCTGGTGAAGTGAAATCAAAGTAGAAGCCACTGTTAACAGTCGAGTGTTTAAAATTTTCAACAAAATTTTAAAATCTGTATTAAGGAGACTCAACGGCCTCCAATTAGAAAGGTCCCCCCATGCCCTTTCTTAAACAACAAAATTTGGACAAAAGTACAAAAATGAAAATCAAAAGTCTTCTGCTGCAATGCCCAATTAAACACCACAGGGAGTATTTCACTAAGCAAAGGTCTACAGGCCTTATAAAATTCAGTCGGCAAACCATCAATACCAGGTGCCGTATTATTTTGGAGACGTGAAATTTCCCGTGTCACCTCAGCACTACTTATTGGGGCAATCAATGGTTGGAAAAGTGTAGCTGTACAAGGGGGAAAGTGTAGGGAAGAAAGGAAGCTTCTAATGTCATTACCATCTAAAGAAGGAGCAGTATACATATCTGTGAAGTGTGCAGAAGCTACCTTCATAATTTGAGGTATGGTAGTGCATAGAGTACCGTCCTTGCAGAAAACTTCAGTCAGCAGTCTGTCTGCAGTCCTTCTGTTACTACTTTCAAATGCATCACCCAAACCAGTCTTCCAAGAAAAGCAAACCCTAAGTTCATGCAAGAGAGAAGCAGCCCTAGAGTATAGTAGGGCTGCCATCTCTTTTTTCACGGCCTGTACTTGTGATGTTAAATTGAGATGTTGGGTATTGATATTAGAATACAAAGTTTCCAAATGTGTCCGTAATGCCAAATATTTTTTATACGCAGTGTAGCAGACATGGAAAAATGAGTAGCTAAAGACCTCAAATCAGAATTAGTGTCCCCCCACCAAGATAACAGATCCTCAGTAAGTCCAGCCAAAGACATACAGGCTTTTAACAGTTCTTGGGTTTGATGCAAGAAATGAGCATCACCTAGCAACATGATATATAATTTCCAATAACCCCTGCCTGTGGAAGTGTGAGGACCCACCTCAAGGGAAGCAATCAAAACCACATGATCAGAAGTCTCAGCTGGGATAGTCTGAGCACGTAGTACTCTAACCGTGTGATCAGTGAAAAGAAAATCGATTCTAGTGGGTAAAGAGCCTTTAAAAAAGGTATGTCCACCCGTAGGGTGACACACCCTATAAGTATCTTGGAGATGTCCTTGAGTAATAATGCGATTAAGACAGTTAGTGTCACAGAAGTCCTTCAAACAACATGAAGTCTTGCTGTATTCTGACATATGCAGTGATCTCCAACCCTTGAACTGTCCCGGAGAACAAAGAGTTAACTTTCCATGCAGGGCATGGAACACTGAGCTCGAGCTCGGTTGAAGCCTCTGTCTGCTGTTGTTTAAACTCCAACTGTCAGATTCTTTACTGCGCCTCACTGAACAGTCGCTCCGGAGATTCCTCCTTCGCTCGGTTCAAAAAAGTCGGTTAAAGTGTCGCTTTTTTCGCTCGGTTTCAACCGAATTTCTGCTTCTAAACCTGTCGGTTTAAGTCTCTGTCTGTGGTACCATGAGTACTAGATAGGTTTTCCTATTTTAGTTTCTGTGTGGAACTTGTAAACATTGGATTGGTTCGGTTTGAACCGATCAGGTTTGTGTAAAAAAACTTCTGTCTTTATTAGAGTGTGGTAACCGGTCCGTATCGGTTCTAAAAAAAACGTATTTCATTACGTTTTTTTCCAAGACCCGTAACACGGTCAGGAACCGATAGGGATGTCTTGCCTGGTGGAGTGCCAAAAAAGGGTAAGATTTGGTTAGGATTGGCCATGTCTGAGAAACCCAAGAAAAAAACCGGGCCCACTGGGTTTCAACACTGTAGTGTGTGTGGAGAAGCCTTTGCTAAGGCTGATCCCCACACCACCTGTGTTTATTGTCTTTGGTTTGACCACCTCAATTCAGATTGCCAAATTTGTAAAAGTTTTCCCAAAGCTACCTTGGATAACAGAGTAGGTAGACTGAGGGAAAGGGAGGTCGAGAAGTCCGCTGACCCGGATGGTCAGCCCGGTTCGGTTCCGACTGAACCAGAAGGAGTGCCCTCTGACCAGGGCGAAACTTCGTCGTGCAAAAGGAGAACCGATTCTGAGGAGTCGGTTCCGGTTAAAAGAAAGAAAAGGGATAAATCATCTGGTTCGGATCCACAAGTTCTTTCTCCGATCGCTGATGAGATAGCCAAAGCGATAAGGATAGTTCAATCACTAACTTCAGTTCCGGCCGAACCGGCACCATCTGTCAGGGACTCGGTTTGGTCAGTTCCCCCGGTTCCGCATTATACCTTAGAAGAATTTTATGAACCAGAGGAGGAGGATGGAGAGTATGAAGATAATGATGATGATGATGGTGATTATGAAAGTCTGGATGTGCCTATTGACCCGGACATCTCCCCAGACAGACCTTCAGGTGTTTCTCCTCCTAGGCTTTCTGAGTCCCCTTCCCATTTTATGTTTTACAAGAAAGTGGCTGAAACTCTCCAGCTTCGTATGGAAGAGGCAGTAGAGGATCAGGAGGAGCCTGATTTTGTTGAGAGGATGGACATCCCAGAGTCCAGGAGATTGTCTATTCCCCTCCATAAGTCTTTTGGGAAACAGACATTTAAAATTCTAAAAACTCCTAATTCCATACCTCCTGTGGACAGAAGAATGGACAAGAGGTATACTTTTTCAGGCTCAGACACAGAGGGCCAGATATTCAAAACTTTGCGCTGGGCAAAAATCATTTGCGCAGGTTTAGCGCAGGATTAGCGCGGGTCTGCCATATTCAAAAGGCCAAATAGCGCGGGCAAACTGCATTAGCGCCAGGCAAAAGTATAATATATGCAAGGCAGAGCAGCATGAATACAAAGCGCAATACTATATTCAGTAGCTAGCGCTTCGCGCTAAGTGGATTTAGCCAGGCTTACCTTAAGCGACAAAGAAGCGCGTGTAGATTACCAGAAAAAAGCTGGTCTTAATCCTGAGAATCAGCTTTGCGCAACATAAATGGCTGTGCGCGGATTTGCTGGGGTTTAGCGGGTCTAGCGCCACTTAATACATAAATATAACACATAGATAAAGCCAAACATAGTGGAAGCTTGTTGCTAACCAATGGCATCACAATGATGCCATCATCTGCCACCAGTCCCAGCCATGCCAGGCAGTAAGTGGTGACCTGCCACCAGTGGACAGCATGGCAGTGTAGCCATACAGCACACACCTGCTGACCACACATATCTGTGGACAAAACAGATGCCAGCACACACATGCAGCACTGTGGGCATGGAGGATGTTGAGGGGAGTGTGTATGGGTGGCCAGGCTGTGCCACAGACCAGGTGTGGCCACAAGGCTGGGACTCAGCATGCAGTGCACATGGGCCAGTATTAGGAATACCCCCAACACTAGTGTGCCTTTCGGATACTATATGCCCCCCCCAGCCACATACCACACAGCTGTACAACTGCCACAACACACAAAGCCAGATATGTACATGTCACTGTGGGCATCACATGCCACAGGTACAGCATCTGTGGGTCACACAACAGTGTAACAGTAATGTCGACTGTCAGTAAACACCTGCAGGTTGGGCCTGTCACTGTGTACAGTGCAATCAGCATCACTTGCCCTACACACCATAGGCAGTGCTCGTCCCTCACACTACTGTCTCCCTTGCTACTGTAGTGTCTGCTGTGCACTGTAGCATGCCCTACAGTGTGACAGTTGCATGCAGCACCACCACCACCTGTGCCTATGCTGTCCTGTCCCTGGGGTACAATATGCTATGCTATGCTGTACTGTTTACCTGTAGCCTGTAGCTATCATCGTGCACTGCCAGACTGACCTACAGATGGAGCTGCGGTTGGACCTTGTCTGCCCTGTACTTCCAGACTGACCTACAGGTGGCTCTATGGGACCCTGCAGTAACGCTAGGCAAACTGTGTGCAAATCAGGGTATAATGAGATGCTAATCCGGTTGTTTGCCCAGAGACTACCTAAGTAGGCTCATTTGCATGGCACTTTTGAATATGGCACATTTTAGCTCCGGGCAAGCGTGTTTGAGGCAGATGGGGTATGAGCAGGCCTGCTTCCACCCCTCAGCCTAAAGCCCCTGCCAAGCAGACACCCTGATGGGTCTGCCCGGGCCTATTCTCCAATACCTGTAGGGGGCAGGCTGGCTTACTTTGTCCAGGACTGGAAGTCTTTAACATCAGACCAGTGGGTCCTGGAAGTAGTAAGCCAGGGACTGGTTCTCAGCTTCAAAAAATTTCCCAAGATGAGAATCAGATCCTTTCCACCTGCAAATCCATCAGAGGCCCTTGCCCTAGAGGCAGAAGTTTCTTCTCTCTTGGCTCTCAGAGCCATAGAAAGGGTTCCCACCCTACACAGGGTCAAAGGATTGTACTCCAGGTACTTCATAACCCCCAAAAAGACAGGAGAATGGTGGCTCATCCTGGATCTGAGATATCTAAACAAGCACCTTTTAAAGCCAAAATTCAAAATGGTGACTCTGGGAATAATTCTACCCTCTCTAAGGCCAGGGGACTGGCTAGCCTCCCTGGACCTCAAAGATGCCTATTTTCACATTCCCATCAGGTGCTCCCACAGAAAGTACCTCAGGTTCGAGTTGCCCTCAGGCCACTATCAATTCAGAGCAATGCCCTTTGGTCTAGCATCAGCCCCAGGGGTGTTCACAAAGTGCCTGGCAGTAGTGGTTGCATTCCTAAGGAGAAAAAAGATCTCCATCTTTCCATACCTGGATGACTGGCTCATAGTGGGTCAGTCCCCAGACCAAGTCAAGTCACATCTTCAGATAACTCAGCAACTGCTCACTTCCTTGGGATTCCTCCTAAACCTTCCAAAGTCAGTTCTGGAGCCAGTACAGCTCCTCACCTTTATAGGGGTGGAGCTGGATACAATAAGAGCAAAGGCCTTCCTTCCCCTGGACAGGGCAAGGACACTAATAGAACTGGCCTCTTCTTTCACCCTTCAGGTGTCTCGACCAGCAAGGCACTTCTTGCAGTTCCTGGGCCACATGGCAGCCTCTACAGCAGTGGTCCAGGGGGCAAGATTTCAGATGAGGGACATTCAGTTCCATTTGAGAGCCTTCTGGTCCCAGAGAAAGGATTCCCTTACCAAACTAGTTCCAGTGATTCGAACCCTGATCCAGGCTTTGCAATGGTGGCAGGATCAGGACAATTTAAGGCAGGGAGTTCCTTTGTCACTCAGTCTCATTCACTAATCCTCACCACAGACACCTCCCTCTTGGGCTGGGAGCCCACTTGGGGGATCTTACCACCCAAGGGCTGTGGTCACCTCAAGAATCTCTGCTTCACATCAATCTCTTGGAACTCAGAGCAGTGTTTCTGGCACTGCAAGCTTTTTCCAAGTCTGTTCAGAACAAAGTAGTCCAGATCAGAACAGACAATACCACCAGAATGTGGTACATCAACAAGCAAGGAGGCACTCGGTCTACGGCCTTATGCACAGAAGCAATGAAGTTTTGGTCTCTGGCCTATTCCCTGCAGACTTCTCTGACAGCAGTTCACCTCCCAGGGAAGGACAATGTCCTAGCAGATGCTCTCAGCAGGATATATCAGGGCCACCTCGAATGGTCCCTAGATCCCCTAATTTTGAAAGTGATTTTTTCCAGATGGGCACTCCACAGATAGATCTTTTGCAGCCCCAGACAATCACCAACTTCCTCTTTTGCTGCAGACCCCCAGTCTTGGGCTCAGTCCCTGGATGCTCTGGTTCTCATGGGAAGGGAAGTTCCTGTATGCTTCCCATTCAAGGTGCTAGTCAAGATCAGGTCTCAACCTTGCAAAGTGATTCTGATTGCTCCAGACTGGGCCAGACAGCCCTGGTACCCACTGTTGCTGTCCTTAGCAGTCCACCTTCCCCTGTCTCTTCCCAGGAATTACAACCTGTTGACATCCTCTCAAGGAAGGATTTGGTACCCGAATCTCAAATCTCTCAATCTCAAGGCCTGGCTCTTGAAGAGTTAGAGTTTGCTGATCTGCACCTCTCTCAAGGTGTTCTGGATATTCTTAGGGCTTCTCAGAAGCCTTCCACCAGAAAGACTTACAACTCCAAATGGAAAAGGTTCTCTATTTAGTGCTCTGGTAAGCATATTTCTCCAGAATCTGCTGGGTTGCCTACAGTCCTGGACTATATGGTTCATCTCAATGGCTTGGGACTCAGACCAGCTACACTTAAAGTACATTTAGCAGCTGTTTCTGCTTTTTGTCAGTAGACAAGCCCTCTTCTCTATCAGCCCATCCTGTATTTTGCAAATTCTTCAAGGGATTGTTGCACACCAATCCTCCCTTCAGGGACCCTGTTTCTGCTTGGGACCTTAATGTTTGCATTGCTCAGCTTATGCAACCCCCCTTTGAGCCTTTGTCCTCTGCAGAGCTTAAGTGCTTGACTTGGAAAACTGTGTTTTTGGTAGCCATCACCTCTGCCACGTGCATCAGTGAATTGCAAGCCCTGTCAGTGGAGCCTGATTTCATCTCCTTCCATAGAGATAAAGTGGTCCTAAGAACTAACAGGAAGTTTTTGCCTAAGGTGGTTTCAGATTTCCACCTTAATCAGTCTATGTCTCTCCCTGTTTTCTTCACTGACCATTCCTCCTCTGGAGAGAGGAGGTTGCACAGCCTGGACGTAAAAATGGCCCTTAGCTACTACATAGAGTGCACCAAAGGTCACAGGTTTGAGTCCCTCCAGTTGTTCCTCATTTATGAAGAGGTCGGTAAGGGCAAACCTGCCACTAAAAGATCTATTGCCAGGTGGATTGTCTCTTGTATACAATTCTGCTACGAAAAATTGGGTAGAACCCCACCCTCATGCCTGAGGGCTCACTGTACTAGAGGTACAGCTGCTTCCCTGGCTGCTGCCAGGGATATTCCTATCTTAGAAATCTGTCAAGCAGCCACCTGGAAAACAGTCCATACCTTTACCAAGCATTACTCTCTGGATATCTAGGCTAGGAGTGATGCTCAGTTTGGCACAGCAGTGCTTCAGAGCCTATTCCCAAAGTAGGTTCTGTCCCTCCTCCTTGGAGGTACTGCTTGGTAGTCTGCATATGTCAGAATACAGCAAGACTTCAAGTTGTTTGAAGACAAAATTACTCACCTTAGCAATGTTGTTTCTTCTAATGGAGTCTTGCTGTATTCTGACCTCCCCCCCCGCTTCTCCTCTCAGAACCTGGTTTTTGGGATGTGGGTGGGCAGGAGCAGTGTTGGCACCTAGAGGTGCCCCCTTTTTCTCACCCTCCTTTAGTTTGGGTGTGTGTTGTGTTTTGTTTTTTGAGTTTCCTGACTTGAGTCTTTGCTTTGAAACCAAAAAAACCTTTTTATCAAATTTAGTTGCCAGTTGGCTAGTGTGAGTTTACAGTTTCCACACAGAATGTCCAGTGAGTATAGCTCATAAAGATCTGACGGTTGGAGTTTAAACAACAGCAGACAGAGGCTTCAGCCGAGCTCGAGCTCAGTGTTCCATGCCCTGCATGGAAAGTTAACTCTTTGTTCTCCGGGGCAGTTCAAGGGTTGGAGATCACTGCATATGTCAGAATACAGCAACACTCCATTAGAAGAAACAACATTACTAAGGTGAGTAATTTTTTCTTATCAGTCATGGCTCCCCTGTCTTGTTTGTGCAGTACACAATTAAAGTCACCACTCCAAATAAGATGTCTAGTCATGAAGAGATAAGGTTTAATAGTATTAAAAAGATCAACCCTGCCCTTCTTTGTGACAGGAGCATACACAACAATTAATCTCCAGCAAGTACCTAAAAAGATGAAATCTAACAGCAGTGCATGCCCTGAAACAACCTCCACCAACTTTGTAACATGAAAACCATCACCCCGAAATAAAACCCCAACACCATCACACTTATCCAACCCAAAAGAAAAAAGAAGGACCCCAACACCAAAGTTTCTTTGCCACTGACTCCAAGGAAAGAGTATTCAATCAGGTATCCTGTATAAGACAAATACCACATTTTAAATCCTGCAGGAAATGAAAAGTAAGAAGCCGTCAGCGTGCATTCTTAACACTATTGGTATTCAAAGTGGCAACAGTAAGGCAAAGTGCAGAAGTCATGAGCTAATGCCAAGGTATACAAAAATAAAAAAAGAGAAGAGAAGATCAGGTAATCTTCCCAGACCTGGTGCATCTGTGCAGGCGAACACTAAGCCGTGGAGGCCTTCTGTCCCTGCTCACCTCTTTTGATTTCTCACTTTCAGAGTCAGATGGCAAAAGGGGTTGGGAAGAAGTATCCGAATCAGCTTCCAAGTTTGAAGACTGGGATTTCCTGGAAAGGACTTCAAATTTATTACTCAATGAATATCCCCACCAGGGGAAGAAGCCTTTGCCAGTTTAGATCTAGTCTTGGTTTGTTTTTGTGCCCTCTTCTTGGCCTGCACAATTGTCTCAGGAGGCAGCATAACCAATACATCCACAGGCCTCACCGGAGCCAAAATAGCATTCTCCACCACCAAAGTAGAGGCGGGGAAAGGGAACTACCAGCTCCTGGATCCATTGGTACATCCAGTAAAGGATCTTTGACAGGGGGTATCGATGGAGTCTGAGGGTTCAGGTGCAGGCACCTCAGGAGGTGATGGGGGGTCAGGCAACACTACCTCAGGAGAAGGGGGGGATTAAGGCAACAATGTCCTTTTTCTGCGCCTCAATAAGAATCATATCCTGATTAGGGCAATCATCCCTATTATGGGTAGCCCATGGACAGGACTTAAACCATGTCCAGTTTCTTCACAGAGATTACATTTAAGGTCAGCAGTACAGTCCATACTGGCATGACCAAAAGAGAGACAAAGAGAACATCTCAACCTATCACAAGCTGCACTAAGATGTTTAGAGGACCCCCATTTAAAACAAGTCCAAGGCTGCCCTACTGTACATAGAAGCAATGTCCCCGCTCTCTACCTAAGAACAGGCTATTCGGCAAGTGAACTGGGCCATATTAGTATGCAGAAGCCTCACCCTGAATTTCCACCCACCAGTCCAAAAGTGTTCTGAATCAAAGATAGGTCATGGCATTCCCAAAACTTCACACAGTTACTGCAACCAATGTGAAATATCATGTACAGCGACATTTTCATTGTGAAACAAAATGGTAACAACCTTAATAGCTGGCCTAGTGAGTGGAATAGCCCAAAAGAGCAACCATAAAGCAGAGTACCTAAGCAATTCATACTTAACCCAGAATCGGTCCAACCCCCGTGGGGTTTTAAAACTAACATCAAACAGTGAGGTGCCAGAGACATGGATAAGTGCAAAAATTTAATTCGTAAAATAACCCAAAGAGTCCTTAATTAGGGTCTTTCCCACATAAAGACAGTCAGGGGCAAGTTCCAAGCCCCCTACAAATTGCAGACGAACTGCATTCCTACTCTGAAGTGGAGGAGGTGATCCTCGAAAAGCGTCCCTTTTCCAAAATTCTTCCCAACGAGACCTTGCACTGTCCCCATGGTCAGGAGGAGGATAAGGGAGCGGTATGTCTGACTCCATACGATCACCCCAGGTAGTCTTACAGTGACTTGGGCCCTCATCACCTGCCGAGGAGGAGGCCAACAGGAGTGGTATCTTATGTAGAGACTCAGTAGGCAAAACTGGATGCTGCACATCTTCAATATTTAAATCCAAATCCAGATTTGTAGAAAAGTGCGATAGTGGAGAAGTAGGCACATCAGGAACAAGGACAGCAGTAGCTGCAGACCATGGCCCACGTCCAGGAATCAGGCTGTAGGCAGGGTCAGGGATCCAATGGCCTGCAGCACCCATTTTCCAACCAGCATCTCGCAGGGAATCTTCCAAGGAACGGGCGAGGCCACTCACCCTGTGTGGAACCAAAACAGATGCTGCCGCTTGTCTCAGTGGGGAAGGCAAAATTACAGGAGGCGAAACCTCACAACTCTGTGCAATATTAGGAGCAGTACTCACGGTTCCAGCACAGAAAACAGTTACTGTCGGTTTTGGCAATTGTGAGCTGTCAGAGGCAGAAGCGGTAGTCTGTGAAGCCTCTGACTCAACTTGTTGGAATGCCTTTGATGCAGATGCATCACAAAAGGGAGGAACAGGCAGCTGACTCACCTCTATTGTAGGCACCGAAAGAACTGAAGAGGTAGGCAAAACAGTTAGTAGAGGACTAGAGGAAGTAGCAGGGACAGTACCCAAACAAATCTTGGTAGTATTCAACTCAGGCTGTTGCAAATGAGAACTGGTATCAGCTTTAATGACCTCCAGTACATGGTGTCAATTGGATGCAAGTAGGAACTTTAGCCACAATTCATCCGCAGGTAGAAATCCTGTTGAATCACTGTTGAACAAACCTTGAGCAGTGGAATCCATGTCCATAGCATCAGAACACGCAGACAGGTTAGAGAGAATAGGCTCCATAGCTGGACCTGCAGGAGCAGAGCTCTGCTCTCCTGCAGGTACACCAGCAGACTGGACAGACTCAGAGGTCGAGGCCATGGTCCAACAGCACTCCCACCATCGAGTAGGGGGATTATTTATTGTTAGAAACAAAACATCAGTACATACACGAAAACAAATGCAAGAATCATGAGAAAAGAAATTACATATCCAATAAGTCTCTGAAAAAATCAAAAGAAAATAACATGAAAAGAACAAAAACAAACAAAGTCCCAACATCATAAAAAAACAAAATATATCAGTCTTCTGACAAAAGGTCCTCCATGAGGTTAAATCCAAAAAACATGCTTCCAGTAATCATGGAACTGAGGAGCTGGAAAAAAGTCTAGTTCGTAAGTCTTCTGGGTCATCAAGGCTGTTTCAATATATTGAAGTAGAACTGAAGTCAGAGTGTAAGAATGCTGTAGGGAAAATAAACAACGTGCCTGCCACATATAATATTTAATGCTAGCAAAAATAACATTCAATGTGCTAGGATGATAATGTGAGAAGAAGCCTAAATAATCCCCGAGAATTAAGCATTCATAAGATACGTATCTAGCGCCCCCATCCCCATTTTTGACACAAAGCAGACCAAAAAAGCTTGGCATAATGACATGAGAGAAAAAAATGTTCCAATGTTTCTTCCACCCCAAGACATTCCGTACGAATATATTGTCTTTCAGTAATAGTTTATGTTTTAAATTATCCTTAACTCCTAATCTCGCGCGGCAACAAAGCCAAGTGACATCCCACATTTTGGCAGGAATGCGTTTATCATTCAAAACCCTTAAGGCCAAATATGTTTTGGTGGGGAAGCATTTAGGGAAATCAACCATGACCAAAAAATTCTGTGCCATTATATCGTCGTATAGAGCTTTGCTTGAAAATTGGTAAATCCCAAGTTTAGTAAGTTTCCAAGCCCACAATTTGGCTGCTACGGAACAAAGAAACGTACGGACTCCTGATGTAAGCCTAACAATGGGAACCTAATTAGACCATTTAGCCAAAAAGTCCCGTGTCAAAAAAAGGGTCCAAAAGTCCCATGAGGTAGCCTGATATTGTGTTGGCTCCTTAAATGTAGAGGTAATGAAAAAGGAATAACAAAAAAACAGCGGATTAATCATATTAAGTCCACCCGCAGCTATACGTCAATATGTAAAATCCCGTTTCACCGGATTCAAGCAGCTCCCCCAGAGCATTTGGAAAAAATTGCTGTACAGTCGAGTTTCATAATGTTTTGACAATGGAAATATGGGACAGATATATAAAAATAAAGGAAGAAGAAATTTCTTTATAACCAATACCCGTTTTTGTTTGGAAAAGGACCAAGATTTCCATAATTGTAGTTTACATTTCCCCAATTCAATATACGGTTTCCAATTGATGTCAGCTAAATCTCCATTACCGAAATAACATCCTAATATTTTAATGGGGCCAGCAGTAATGGCTATCTGCTCTATAAGTGAATCAAAAGTTCCTGTTCCCAAAAAGATACCCGTACTCTTTTTGTAGTTAACAGTTGTCCCTGAAATTGTGCTAAACTGTGTTAAGATGTCCAAAGCAATAAGGCCAGAAGCCGTATCATGAAGGAAGAGACGCATATTGTCTGCATAAAGAGCAAGTACCTGAGCAGGAATTTCTGGAGCCGGAGAAAGGCCTGTAATATCCCGACGCTGGAGAAGTTCTCGAATTAATATGTCCAATTCAAAAATATACAGTAAAGGACTGATAGGACAGCCCTGGCGTACACCCCTACTTAAATTGACACCTACCCCTGTAAGTCCATTCACCAAAGGAAAGGATTTGGCGGATTTATAAAAAAGGTCCACCCAAGCCCTAAATTTTGGGGAAAACCCATATCTAAAAAAAACTTGGAATAAAAAATCATAAGAAACTTTATCAAATGCCTTTGCTTGATCAAGTGACACTAAGTACCCTTGAAATTTTTTTAAACGACTACACTCACATATATTCCTAAGCAGTGTTAAGTTCTGCTGGATGTTGCGGCCAGGGATCAAACAGGTTTGGACCAGGTGGATGAGGGTCGAGGCCACCCATTGCAATCTGTGACATAATATGGCGGAGAAAATTTTATAATCCGTATTCAAAAGGCTAATCGGTCTCCAATTACTAAGATCTTGTTTAACCCCTTTTTTGAATAAAAAAATAGTCAAGGCATCAGAAAAATTCGGAAACGGCATGTCGGAATCAAGCATCTCGTTATAAACATGAGCTAGAATACCACTAAAGTCGTCCGAAAAATTTTTATAGAATTCATTAATAAGGCCATCCAAGCCAGGGGAGACTCCATTTTTGAGATGAGCAATTTCCCACTTAACCTCAGCTTGAGAAATGGAAAGGTCTAACTCCCTAATTTGAGGAATAGACAGCTCCGGGGGTGAAAAAGTAAAGAGCTTCTCCCAGTCACCCTGTGATTGAAAAGCCCTTCCATGCTGATTTTGTAAAAACTGTTGGACAATGTGTAACATAGCTATATCCGAAGTTTTTAAAACACCATCTCAGTCATAAAGACCATCCATTTGCTTCTTTTCTAATGCTTGTTTGCAAGCCAAGAAAGGGTCGGATACAGGGGTGGACTTCAGACCATAGGCCAACTCATCATGAATACTACAAGCTTTCCCATAGTGAAATTGTTTTATCTGCACCTTGAGTCAATTAATCTGATCCTGTATTCTAACGTCTGAACAAGTGAGCAGGGATAACAGCTTGTAGAACTGGTTCCTATGCCCCAAATATGCAATATAATCCTCAGTTAAATGAGATTTATGAAGGGAGGAGGATACATGCCGAAATTCCAGTTTGGTGGCTGCACACCATGTAACCCATGAATCGTAAAGCCCATCTATCGACTGCTGCCGCTCTGATGTATCCTTAATAACAGTCTGCAAACGTGTCTGAGCTAACAATATTGGATTTAGTTTCCATCTTGTAGATAGGGCAGGAAATCTGGGAAGAATATGGGAGAGATTAAAGCCAACTTTTAACAGCATGTGATCAGAGGACTCACAAGGAGTCAGATCAAACCTGACTGGAGTAAAGTATCGAGAATAAAGAACAAAATCAATTCTAGTAGCATAACTGCTGCACTGGTAAGTAAACCCAGAGTCAGAATATAAAGCCCTATAGGTATCCTGTAAAGAAGCTTTCAAGAGGAGTTTATGAAGGGCATGAGAATCACAGTAAACCTTTAATTGTATCTGATCTTTAAATCTGAGGTCCAGACCACAGTTAAAATCACCCCCCCAAATAACATGTCTGGGGGAAAATAAATAATGCTTGATTTCATTAAACAAGTCAATCCTAGCTGACTTTACTTGTGGGGCATCGATGTTGATTAGATGGAGGGGATAACCTTTGCAGAAACAGTCCAAAAGCATTGCCCTCCCTGGGACAATATCCACTAGTTGTAAAACTTGAACTTGTGTATGATAAAAAAGAATCCCAACTCCATCCACTGCATCGGGACCAAAGGACCAAAAGGAAGGACCATAAACCCATAATTTTTTTGTTTGAGCAATATCTAACAAGGAAGAAAATCTAGTTTCTTGTAAAAACAGGATATCTGCAGCCTGAGTCATACAATAATGTAAAAGCCCACGACGCTTCCTTGAATTCTTTATGCTACATGTGTTAAGGGAGAGTAGGTGCAATAAAGCCAGAAATAAAACAAATAGATTTTGTCCTTTTTATGCTTACACCCAGACTTTTTTTTTGATTCCAGTAATGCAGTAGCCCCCTCATCATCGCATTCCATACCTGACATGGCTCCTGAGGCAACCAAAATATCAGACTCTGAGTCCCCATCAGGGTCCTGCAGAACCTGGAAAGTATTTTGAGTAGAAATTGAGGCCGTCTGAGCAAGTTTTTTTGTGTTTGACCTCGTGATTCATTTAGGATGGGGTTTCTTAAATCCAGAATCCTGGGGAAGGGGGGCAGGGCAGTCAGATCCGACGGAATGCTCTGTCGATTCTGATGGCTGGGGAGCATCAAGAGCTGTAGAATTAGAATCTGAAGTGGGAGCTTGAGGAGCAGGAGGAACAGGGGCACCAGGTGGAGCTGAGGTAGAAGGCCCATTTGTAAATGAGCTTGCATCATCGGTTCTAGGCTGAAACCTGCCTTGTGCTTCCAAAATCAAGGTTTCCTTATCGAGGCCCCCTGAATTGTTTTGCCCAGCGTGGGGACACTGATGATAGGCATGGCCCTGCGCAACACATAGGTTGCATCCAAAAACATTTCGGCAAGTCCCACTATCATGGTCCAAATCCCCGCAAAGTGCACATTTAATTTTGTCACATGCACTGCTTAAATGACGGGTGCTCCCACATTTATAGCAGGCCTTAGGTTGACCTGGGTAGAAACACACTCCCCTATCTTTCCCCAGAAAAAAACTATTTGGAATGTGCTGTGCATTATCCCCCACAGTGTGTAGCTTGATCTTAAATTTCCAGCTCCCTGTTCAGATACCGTCTCCATCGATAATTGGCTCAGGGGAACCAAGCACTGCACATTTGCTTTCTAGCCAGTAAAGAATATCCCCCACGTTTACCCCCTCATTCCTGAACATGATGTTTATGGTCTTATATAAAGGCTTAGTAACTGGTATAGCCCAAAAAGGTGTCCATAACTGAGAAGTCTTTAAGGCTTCATATTTTTGCCAGAATCTGTCCAGACCTGAAAAAGACCGAAAGCTTATGTCAAACGTGTCCTCCCCTCTGATGTTGATGAGGGCATATATGTCAGCGGCCTGGAAGTTCATGGAATTCTTCAGTAGCCATCTGGCAACAATAAAACGATTAGGGTGCTCCTGCAGGCCTCCTCTATAATGAAGGTGAACAGTGTTCCGCCTGGGGACTTGTTCTAGCCTATTATTCCTGAACAATTCGGAATATCGTGGGCCAGAACAGAAAGAGTCCCTCCGAGGAGACGGGGGGGGGGGGAGTGTGAGGTATATCAGAACCATCCCCATCTAAAGGTACATGTTCAGTAATAGCGGGGTTAATACAGTCACCTGAGGTATGTGAGGCTGGATCTGCCCCCACTTGAGCCGGCTCAGTGAGTCCTGGAGTCATAGCTGGTGTAGGCGTGAAAGAAATCCATTCAGCATCCAGAATTCAGTGTCCGTTCTTAAAAACCCAACCCACATCAGCCAAGGCTGAATCCTTGCTCCAGTCGGCCGAAGGAAAGGAATCAGCCCGAAATCTTGACTTCCGCATTCCATCGCAGGCGTTGTCAGCTGTAGAAACCCACTTAGGGACTGTGTTGAAATGCCAATGCGAACATTCAGCTGACCGACTGTTAGGGACACTAGTAAAATCAGCACTTTGCCCTGGAACACTTACAGAAGGAATGTCCAGCACCGCAGCAGAATCCAAACCCTCTTTGTCAGAAGATAACTCGGAGAATAAAATCCTGTCCAAAACTCCCTCTGCACGGTTACTACTGTGCGTATCACTTGGAAGCTCTGAAATTACATCTCCAATTTCTGCCACATCTCGGGGAGAAGCCATCACAGGTGGAGCTCTAGCGAGCTCCTCTCCAACCTTGAAACTCACGTCTGTCTCCATGAAAGGTTGAGCAGCATCTGCCATTTCGCAGATGCGCAACCACGGCTCCCTCTACTGCCAGCAATGCAGTAGGGAATTTCCCGGTGTCCTGGCCAAATTTCCCCTCATTCACTAAAAATACCACCAACAGTTTAATCTGGTTCAAGGTCAGTTGGCATTTATCTGTATCCCCTTCCCCTGGGACGTGCCTGAAAATAGGCAGAATTTGTCTAGTGCACTTACATCAACAAAAACTAAATAAATAAATTTGGCAAAAAATATTTCCTGGGTAGTAATACCTGGAGGAAACACCAGACCTTGTACCAAGTAGGTAACTTGGGCACAGCACTACCATCAGAAACTGAACAAGTAATAGGCCATACAGCAATCCTGACCAACTGGAAAAATGCTAAGGGAAGAGGTTTGTACAGCATAACCACAAATTCTAAAACAAACAGGTCAGAAGGTCATAATGCCCTAAGTAAACCTATGATACCAGTTGCAGAAAGTTGAGACAGATATATAAACTAGTGCTGTGCAGAATGCGGAATTCAGCCAGCAGAATTAGCGCAGAATGACAATTTCACCAGCGGAATTTCTGCCAGAATTTTGCTTGTTCACCTACGGAAATCTGCCTACTGTGATCTGCAGAATAATATTCCACAGAACAGTATTTTTTCCACAGAAAATCATTCCGCAACTATTTTATGCTGCAGAATTCTGCCATTCCATTTCCGGTGTAATTTGGCAGAATTTTGAATATTCTGCAGACTTTCGGTCCACTGTTATTTGAAAATTATGCACAGCACTAGTATAAACATCTAAATACAGCATCAGTAAAAAGGTCTCTCAATTATAAAAATGTTTTTTTTTTTTTTTGTAAGATGAGAGGGAAAATAAATTTTGGTAATAGAGGGCCCAGTAGTACAGCAAAGGAGTGACCAGCTTAGCGTACTCAGGCCCCAAAACTAAACCCCACTGTTGTGGAGTGTGTTATGACTTAAATAGCCATACATGCAGATGTTGGGATCATAGGCCCAATTGGACTAGGGACCTCCTGGCATGTTTCAGTAGGTTTGCACTATGGGAAAGCTGAACCAGAGGTTTCACTGTAACATTTAGTAGAAATGGGAATAAGAATCGGCAAGACCAGAAGAGGACCACCAGTATGAGGGTGGCATGTTCTGCCTTCAGTTTGAGTAGAACCTTTTGAATCAAAGATATCAGAGGAAAGGCATAGAAAAACCTCCCTGTCGAAGATATGGACAATGCATGTCATAGTAAAACTCCCAGGCTGGGCCAGCCCGCCCGCTCAGCAGTTGGATTTCCACTTGCGACGCTGGTGACCCAGGTATGGAAATGGACCTGGGTTTGCCGGAGGGTTAGCCAGGAGAAGGACTACATCCTGTGACTGCTCTCCTCTCTGGGGCCTGTGGGTGTCACTGCACTTGAGACCCCTGATGAAGGCCAGTCACCACAACAGCTGGAGACAGTAAGGAAACCAAGGGCAGGATGGATACGGTGTCATTGCAAGTTCTCGGGCCCCACTAATGAGGAAAAAATCAGACCACCCACTGCCTCCATGATGCCCACCCCTTGGCTGTGATAGGCTCCCCAGGCTGACTCCCGCCCTATTCTGTTGACCGTGGCGCCCTTCAAGAGGGGTTCAGGTGTCACAGCCCCACCCTGGGAGGTAAGCCAGGGGGTCCTGGGAGGGCAGCCAATATGGGTACGCTGCAGCAAGAAGGGGTCTGTGACTAGGTGGACAACTGGCAGTGAAGGAGGACACAAAAGACTAAATAAAAAAAAAAAAAAGAAAGAAAAACTCCCAGGCACAGAGTAAGTGAACAAAAGTGAGGCAATTTTGTGTTGTGCAAAGATGCAAACAGGTCCACTTCCTTATGACCCCATTATCTGAAGAGATAGTTCACTATGGAGGTCCTTTCCCACCACTTTCTAATCCTGACCTCTTGCGGGGTTCTTTGCATCCTGAAGGGGTATAGATTGTCTCATTTTTTTCTCTCCTCTCCCTTCACCCCACTTCCAAATCCATCACCCGCCCACCTCCCTACTTCCCTATCCCTCTCCTCCCCTCCCGCTCTTCTGTCCCTCTCTTCTCTACCACCCTGCTCCCTCTCTCTCCCCCCACCTTTTCTGCCTGGTCCTGTCCCTTGCAGGGTTCTCGAGCGTCCATTAGGTTAGATCTTGCTGACCCCTCTCTCTCTCTCTCTCTCTCTCCTCCTCTTCCATCCCCCACCTTCTACCCCTCACCTGTACACTTCCCCACTTGCCTTATAACTGCCCTCCCTTGGGTATACACTACCACTTCGAATCATGTGGGTCATGGGTCATGACAAATGGATATGATTAAATTTTGAGTGACCATTATACATAAGAGAAATACACATAGGGTGGGATATTCAAAGGAGTTGCGCATGGTGCAACAGTGTTGTGCCATGCACAACCCACTGATGTGCCCCGGCGTGATATTCAAAAGGGGATGTTGTGCCACACAGATCCCAATGCACCGGGGCGCACTATCAATGTATGTGGCTGAAGTGTGGGGGTGTGCCCATGCATATTCTGCACATCCTGATATTCAGCCTGATGTACGGGCGATATGCTGGTGCAACTCTACTTGTGTCACATACTGGTGCTCAAAGTTGAGCCAAAAGAAATAGGAGCAAGGGCTGGTCACCCGACAGGTGAGCTGCCGCATTGGGGTGCAACACGGCAGCTGCCAATGTCCGAACCAGAAGTCTGTCGATGTCGCGCCCCCATGCTCGAGTCACAGTCCAGTGGATCGCTTGGCTTAATCGGGCATAGTATAAACAGCTGTCCCATATCCTTTGGTGGTCCAGTGACCGCTTCCAGCCGATCACGGGCATAAGTATAAGAAAACATTCATCATCCCTGGTGGTCCAGCAGCCCCTCCCACCTGCCCACTGAGTCCCACCACCCGCCCCCTCCCGGTCAGTGGCGGCGGCTCTCTCACCGCCACTGACTGCATATATGCTGTAGGCGCCATTGGTCCACAGCATGGGCAATGAGCATGTAGATCAGTACATTACATAGTTCCGATATGTGAATGGATCCATTCACATATCTGACCGTAGTGCGGTATTGTTCGTATTAGCTATTGGCCCACGCTAGGATTAACGCTTATTGCCGTATTGCACGCAGTCAGTCGGTGGGCGCCGTTGGCTTGGCGGTGGGAGCTGCTGCCCGCCTGACCGGGGATTGGGGTGCAAGGCTCAGTGGGCGGGTGGGGGGGGTACTGCTGACCACCAGGGATGATTTAAAATGTTTTCTTTATACTTATGCCTGCGATCAGGCTGGAAGCGGTCCACTGGACCACCAGGGATATGGGACATGTATTTATTTATACTTCTGCCCGTGATTGGGCTGGAAGCGGTCCACTGGACTACCAGGGATATGGGACATGTATTGATTTATACTCATGACCGTGATCGGGCTGGAAGCGGTCCACTGGACCACCAGGGATATGGGACATGTATTGATTTATACTTATGCCCGTGATCGTGCATTGGGGCACTTTGCCGCAATGTGCAGGAGGCGACGGTCCCCGATGGCTGCAGCCTGACAGGGCGCCAGGTGCAAGTTGCCGGGGATCAGCGCACCTTCATGCAAATGGGGCCATAATGACATGCTAATGGCCCCAGTTGCACCTTGCCTACATTATGGCCCCATTTGCATATCCACTGCTGAATATTGCAGTTCCTGCACCTAGCGCAACTGCACTTGCAGTGGCGCATCCCCCTGCTCCTCCCTTGCCACTTGCGCTGGTGCAGTGCCACTGCGCCATGTGTGCAGTACGGGAAGACCCGCGTTGCCATATTCAGCGGTGCTGAGCCATGGCGTAGCACCATTGAATATCACCCAGCACACTCCCTGGCACATCCCAGTTGCACTGTGCCTAGGCTTGAGCCCCTGCCTGGCACACTCTGAATATCCCACCCTCAAGATCTTTCATGTTATATAGACAAAAGGAATGTCTTTTCATTAATACATCTACACAATTTCCATTGAGACGCCTGGCTTTTAGACCCGTGGGTCTGTTGCTAGGCGCTGCTACACAGCAGGTCAGGCACACAAGTTTTGAGAGTGATTTTCCATGTGACTCACTTTCTCCTATCAGTGTGCCTGATTGTCAATGGTAGGATTTCAAAAATTCTTCCTGATAAGTGTGTAGAATGCCAACTACTCTGACCTAGTAGAGTTGGGAGCAGTAGTACACGCCATTTCTTCTTCTTCAGAGATTTTAATGTAAACTCAAAATAAATGACCCGAGATTTAATTAAATTGTGTGCTGTTTCAATTTCTAAGCAATTAAGTTAAACATTTGGGGAGACAGAGAAAGATATTCAGTCCCTGAATAGCCTGTTGTGTACTTATTTATATAGAGAGAGATATCCAAATGGAGAGATGTTGTTAAAACAGGTTTGGTTTAGTGTGCTAGCAAATCTAAACCACACTTTTGAAATTACACCTGCGTATCAGTAAAATTTGGGACGCTGGATTATGCACTCGTTTCAAACTATGAAATATAATCTTCCGGTGATCAAATGGAGCGGGGTACACACAAGTGGTGTTAGAGAATTTAACACTATTAATGGCTTTATATGTGAAAGATGTGAGATTCCAAATGTTATTTTAATTGCTTTACAGAGCATACAGATTGCTGAAACCTCAGTTTCTCTGAGGTATGTGACACCTAGGGCCAGATAATTGCGTTTTTTCTGTCTTTTCTGACTTTATTATTATTTAGTTTACTTTGATGATTTGGGAACTAGAACATTTAATAGTTTTAGCCACTAATTGTATGGTAATAATAGGTATGTGAAGGATGCAAGTTTCCAAATGTTATTTAATAGTTTTACAGCTCACACAGATTGCTGAAACCTCTGTTTCTGAGGTATGTGAGACTTAGGGCCATACCATGGCATTTGGTTTTTCTGACTTTATTATTACTACCTAGCTTATTTTGATTGTTTGGGGACAGGATTATTTAATTGTTTTAACTACTAACTTTATGGTTATAATAGGTATGTGTACAAGATTTATATTTAGTCCATTTGAAGCCAGCAATGTACCATTTGCATATTATTTTACTATTTCATTATTAGGTTCTTTATACATAGAAACACTATTTAATTCAGTTTGGTGCACATGAGAGTTGTTCTCTGATATAGTTACCAGATGGTGTATAGAAACATAGAATTTGATGGCAGATAAGGACTGCTTGGCCCACCTAGTCTGCCCATTTTCCTACAGATAGGCTGTAGATCCTAGTTGACCAACAGCTTACTTCCTCCCACCCCCCACTAGGACTGCCTTATGTCTGTCCCATGCATTCTTGAATTCCCCCACTGTTCTTAACTCCACGACCTCCTCAGGGAGGCTGTTCCATGCATCCACAACCCTCTCTGTGAAAAATACTTCCTCACAGTACCTCTGAGCCGTCCCCCCTCTATCTTCAAATTGTGCCCTCTTGTTCTTGCACATCTCTTTTTCTGAAAGATGCCACCCTCTTGGACTTTGTTGATTCCCTTGAGGTACTTGAAAGTTTCTATCATGTCCCCTCTCTCCCTCCTTTCCTCAAGGGTATACATATTAACCTCCTTTAGTCTTTCTTCGTATGTCTTCTGGTGCAGACCCTGCACCATTTTGGTTGCCCTCCTCTGGACAGCCTCCACTCTGTCTATGTCTTTGCAGAGATGGGGTCTCCAGAGCTGCACACAGTACTCCAGATGGGGTCTAACCAACTGTCTGTACAGAAGGATAACAACTTGCTGTTTTATACTATTGATGCCTCTCCCTAAGCATCCCAGTATCCTCCCAGCCCTCCTTACTACCTTCTCACATTGCTTGCCCACCTTTAGGTCATCTGATATAAAATGTGCAGGGATATTTACTGTCCCTAGATCAACTAAAGGCCTTTGACCAGGTAGATCATGCTTTCATGATGAAGGTTTTGGCTAAGTATGGACTGGAATTCCTACAGCATTCCTCAGATGGATAAAATTATTGTATGGAAATAGAAAGTATATAATAGTATACTTCCTGTTCTAAAATAAAAAAAAAAATGTTTTTATGTAGAGAAAAGAAAAGGAGAAATTAAAACATTTTGGGGAAGTGGTGTGTAGGAGACATTATACAAGAGGGGCACCAGGTGAAACAGTATGCTAGATTTATGCAGATAAGTTGAATTTTTATCTATTGTATAACTAATGCATTTTCTCATATTTTTATGTTTTTGTACAGACACAGTGTACTTCAGTGATGAAGAGCATTTGCTTGAAACGTTTGAGTTTTTACAGTACACTGTACAGTGTCTCTGCTTTTATGAATGAGAAAATATAAGAAAGAAAAGAATGAGAAAAAGTTCAATAAAAAAATTCATATACTTTTACACTGGGTGAGTGGGCTTTATTGTCTACCAATTAGCATTTGCAGTATATTAGCCATATTGGTAGTTTAGCACCTCCCCTTAATTACACATTTTTTTTATTTCTTCGAGGCTGGCTAAGCTGGACTTTTTCCTTTTGTGTTTTTCTTTTTCCTTTTGAGAAGAAAGGAATGCTGTAATAGGTGTAGGTGGTCCATCCACCACTGCAAGGTATGGTGGAGAGGTGACATGACCAGACTATTGTATTCTATGTCATCTTTTCGTTGATCCCACTGTACATGAAGCATTCATTGAGGGATTCACATATGTAGTCAGGGCAGTGGAACTGCCATGATGGCAGCAGCCATGAGACCCAGGAGATGGAGCATTGTTTGAACTGGTATATAGGGGTTTTCATATATCAGTTGAGCTTGGGTGACCAAATTCTCTGCTCTGTCTGACGGCAGGAATGTCCTACCCACTCTTATAACTAATACCATACCTATGAATTGGAGCCATTGATATGGAGTTAGTATTGATTTTAGTATGTTTAGCATAATCCCCAAGTCCTCAAGCAAGTGTAATGTACAGGAAGGACATTGACTGGGAGGAAACAGTACAGAGAAAGGCGACAAAAATGATTCAGGGTCTGCAGTACATGTCCTAAGAGGAAAGACTTAGGAAACTGAATATGTAATCCCTGGAGCAGAGAAGAGAGAGAGGGGACATGATTGAAACATTCAAGTACATAAAAGGCATTAACAAGGTACAGACACAGGAACTTTTTCATGTCAAGAAGGGCTCCAGAACCAGGGAACATGAGCTCAGATTACAAGGAGGGAGGTTCTCTACCAACACCAGGAAGTTTTTCTTCACAGAAAGAGTGGTGGATGCCTGGAACAGCCAGCCCCAAGAGGTTGTGGGGGTCAACACTATGGGGGGGATTCAAGAATGCATGGGATAGATACAATGGAGCCCTGACTACAAAGAACAACCAGAGTGTCAAATAGGTCTAAAATAAATGGGCAGACTAAATAGACCTAGCAGTCTCCTTCTGCCATCAACTTCTATGTTTCTATGTTTCTACAGACCAATATGTACTGAGCCACTTCGCTGGACTGGGCATTTAGTAACCAGTTATCCAACCAATGGAAGACATTATGCCCTTCTCTCCTTTTGGTTTTGTAGAGCGCTACTCAGAAAGGACATAGACAAAGTGCAGGCAGTCCAGAGGAGGGCAACTAAAATGGTGCAGAGGTTGCTGCAAGGAGAGACTGAGGGCTCTCAGCATGTTCACCCTGGAAGAGAGGAGAATAAGAGGTGACATAATAGAGACTTACAAGTGCCTCACAGGGTTGAACAGGGTGCAGAAGGCGAGACTCTTTCAAATGAGAAAGAGTTCAAGGACCAAGGGGCATGCAAAGAAGCTGGAGGGGGGAGTTTAAGTGAGATGTGAGGAAATATTTCTTCGATGAAAGGGTAGTAGATGCCTGGAACAGACTGCCAGCAGAAATGGTGGACTGAAAACAGTGGGGGACTTCAAGCATGTGTGGTATAGCCATATACCAGAGGTGCATTACAAGTAAGCTGGGAGAAGGGAGAATCACTGGAGACCAGATACAGTAGGGTCTGTGGAGACAGATTAGGTAAGGAACATCTGGGCAGACTGGGTGGGCCAAGTGGTCCATCTCTGTCAACAACTTCTGTGTTTCTTTTTCTCCTAAGGATAGCTGCTACAACCCAATAAATATTTTTGGTGTTGAGGAGAGACCGAAGGGCAAAACCCAAAACTGGTAATGTTCACCCACTAGGGTAAAGTGGAGGTATTGTCTATCACTTGTTTCTGATTTCTTACATGAAGGGAAGTATCTTTCATGTCAGTGGCATGGAATTAATCTCCATGCTGTAGCCTGGAGTGATAGCATGCAAAACTTTTTGTTGTTGATATGGCGCAGAATTATTTTTATTTTTTTATTTTATTTAAAATTTCGATAACCGAGAAAGGCACACTGAGCCGGGGCTTGTTTCCAGGTGTGACCCGAGGATGGGGTAACAAATACAGACAAAGGGTAACTACTCTACAAGTACTGAGCACCAGTAGAGGTAATGTAGATTACAAGGCATACAACAGAGTGCAATGAACATACAGTTTATCCAACGGACATCATATTAATATATATGTAGTACAAGGAAGACTGTGATCTCAGTTCCCTATATTAGAGTTTGTGAAGGAGTTTGATGGGAAGGGGGATGAAGAGAGATAGGAGCGGGGGGGTATAATGCTGTTTGAAGGAGTTGTAGGAGGGAACGTTATGGAGATTGGGTGGAAGACAGTTCCAAAGGGAGGGGAGCCTGTACGAGAAGGTTAATTGTCCGGTTGTCATGTGGAGGCATGGAAGGGAGAAGAAGTGGGTGTCTCAGGAACATAGATCATAAGAGGAGGGGGCCGTGGGGGACGAAATGTCAGAGAAATGGGAGGGAAGTAGACTGAACCAAAATTTGGCTAAGAGGGTTAACGAGTGGATCAAGTGTCTGTGGGATAGAAGTGGGATACTAAGTGCTGAGTAGAGGTTGCAGTAGTGAGTTCGGAGGGGGGAGTTGGAAGCAAAATGGCAGAATGAATTCAGTATGGTAGCAAGCCTAGATGTCGAGGAAACAGAGGTTGAGCCGTAAATTACATTGGCATAGTCAATGATAGAAATTATCATCTTTTACACTATTTCATGTCAGATAGGCAGTAGGAGGAGTCTTTGTTTCAGTAAGGGATGCCTAGTTTGGGGCGGAGCTTGGTGGTGATGGAATCTATGTATACTGGGAAATCCAAGTGGGAGTCCATCTACACACCTAGATATTTGTATGCTGGAACGTAGTCTAGTGGGGTACAGTCCATGGTGGTGAAAGCTGAGAGGGAGGGTATTCCTGCCAATTTCTGGGCAGAGCCGAAGATCATGCTGATGGTCTTTGAGGCGTTTATCTTCAGTTGGTGTGTGAGGAACCAAGACTGCAGTCTGTTTAGGTCCTGATGGAGAGAGGAGTAGACATCAGTGAAAGTGGGTCCAGAGGCAAAAAGAATGGTGTCATCTGCACACATGTGTATGCGGGAGTTGTAACACACTGATGGGAGATCATTGATGAACACCGAAAACTGGATGGGGCCCAGGATGGATCCTTGTGGTACAATTGCTACTATGGGAAGAGGGGGGAGGAAGAGTTTCCAACCCTCAGAGATTGCAGCCTGTTACCAAAATATGACTTGAACCAGCTAACAGTGCAGGGGGCTGGGCCTGCAGCCCCAAGCTTGGCAAGAAAGAGGGGGTGGGAGACAGAGTCAAAGGCCTTAGCCAAGTCAATGAATATAGTAGCAGTCAAATGGCCCTGGTCCATAGCTGAGTGTTTATGGTCAGTAACTCCTAGGAGGGTAGAGACTGTCAAATGATGTTTCCAGAATCTGGACTGGATTTGGGAGGGGAAGCTGGAGGAGGTTAGGAAGTCAGACAGTCTTGAGTGGACAAGGAATTCTTTCAATTTGGCAAGGGCAGGGAGGAGGGAGAGAGGTCGATAGTTTCCTGGTATGGAGAAATCATCACCTTTGTGCCGGAGAATCACACTTGCTAGTTTCCAAACCCTGGATACAGTACAGGAGGAGAAGGAGAGGTTTAGGAAATGAGCTAGAGGGACAGCAATAGCTGGGACTGATAGGTGAAGGAGTTTTGAGTGAATACCATCTGGACTAGATTTGTTGGTATTTAGTGAGTAAAGTGCCTGGAGGACTTCCTGTGGGGCAATGAGTGGGAAAAGGAAAGCATCCTGTGAAGGGTCGGGGTAGGAGTCCAAAGTGTGTGTGGTGGGGTGATCAGGAAGGGTTCCAGTGGTGAAAAACTTGTTGAGGAAATCAACAATGCTGAGTGGGTCAGAGATAGGAAGCCATTTCACTTTAGGACTGGTAAGGCCGATTGAGCAGGTGGGTCAATGAGAGAGTGGACTACCCTCCAGAAGGAGTTGGGAGTTGTGGAGCTGGTTTGCAGGCTATTGAAGATAGGAAGAAAAAGCTAAAGCCAGTGACTAGATAGGGTCACTGGCCATTTTGTCAGGTAGCATAAATGGGCAGACTGGATGGGCCTGGCAGTCCTTATCTGCCGACAGTATCCATGCATCTATGCAGGTGTTTTTTAAAGTAGTCGGACTTAGCCCAACAGATTGCCTTGGTGCAGGTGTTGCGTAGGGATTTGTAGTGTTGTCGAGCTTATGAGGTCAGAGTGGATTTCTAGTGGGACCAAGCTTTGTTACAGGTGTTCCACTGGTCAATGATTGAGGCCAATATCCAGGGATAATGATGCCGCCTTACCCTTATTTTAACCATGGGGGCATGAGAGTTCCAAGTATGGGTGAGTACATTTAAAAATCAGGCCAGGGCTGAATCAGCATAAGGTGTGGAGTAGATTGGGATCCAGTCAGCGTGACTCGGGTTCTGTAGTACGGCAACTGTGTCAATCGAGCATAGTGGGTGGATCTGTATATATTATGTGGCAAATTTCTGGAGGTGAGGCTTCCTGATGCAGTGATACAATGATCAATTAGAGTATCTGACAGAATGCATGCATCAGTGATTATGTGATTGTGGGAGGTGAGAATCCAGTCTATAAGAGAGTGGTTTGGGGAGTGGGGCTTGTAGCGAGTGGACTCAGAGATCAGCTGGGTTACATTGAGGGCTTCTAATTTAGTAGGAAGGACTTGGCAGAAGGGGAGAGCCAGTTCAAGTTGAAGTGACCTGTTTGAATGAGCTTGCCTAACTAATCTCCTTACTATAGCCTGGAAGGTCATCATGTGAAACTTTTTGTTGATGAACTTGTTCAGGTCTTGCAGATCCAGTATGGGCCTTAAGTCATCTGTCCATTTAGGAATCAGTAAGTACCTAGATTAGAACTCGCTATTCTGTTCCTTCAAAGGAACAGGTTCTATAGCCTTTTTGCTGATAAATGATTGTACTCCTTCTTGTTAAGGGACAAGTGGTCCATTGGAAAAGAAGTGGGGGGGGGTGTACCAGTGTCAGACAAAAACTCCAGAGCATACCCCTTCTCTACCATTTCTAGGACCCATTTGTCTGTCATGAGCTCCTTCCATTTGGATATTCCTCAACGCCAAGAAGACAGTCTCCATGACCTTTGGCACAAGGCAGAGACTCTGTAGGCTTTCCTCCCTGCCCACTTTCTGCACTCTTGACGAGACTTTACTTGAGGACACCTCATCCTTCAGGTACCTTGGGGTGTTGTTAGACCAGCACCTCAGTTTCTCTGGACACATTGACACCATCCAGAAAAAATTGTTCCCCAAGCCTGGTGCCTTGTTCAGGAACCGCAGTTGCATCCCTCCTGCGGCTAGGCATGAGCTTGTCCAGAAGATGATCCTCCCCATTTTTGACTACAGTGACGTAGTCTATGGTGCTGCTCCTAAGTCCTCCCTGACCAGATTGGACACTTTCTTCAACTCCTTCTGCCGCTTTGCCTTTGATGCTCCCTCTCGCACCCACCATTGTGACCTCTATCAAGCCCTTTCCTACAGTACGCCTCCCTTACAAATAGACGCCTCTCACACTGTGCTAAATTCATCGCTAAACACTGGCTGGGTGAACTCCCTTCCTACCTCTCCCCCTCATTTATAACACCCCTTCTCCTTCCCGCTCACTCAGATCTACCGAAACTCACAGGCTGTCTCCCACCACTACACCCTCTCTGGCTAGTCTGGGTACTCTCACCATTTCCCTAAAACATGGAACTCTCTACCTCCCCAAATCTGACACTCCTCCCTCTATTCCATCAGCACTGCCCTCTCCAACTATGTTGTACAGAGGGCCTTACCTCTCGATGAGAGGTCTAGCTTTTAGCCCCGGGGGGGGCAGATAACGAACCAAAAGAGGACGTTTCAGCTGGAGCGGGAGGAGGATGGAGGCATATGGTATTCAGGTGGGCATGGTGAATGGGAGCAGGGACAAGGGTTGGAGGTTGGTGTTAGCAAATGCCAGGATCTTGGAAATAAGTTGCCAGAGCTCCAGACCATGTTGTTTGATGGAGGGGTGGATGTGGCGGCGGTCACAGAAACTTGGGCCAACGCAAACCACGATCGGGACCTAAATGTGAGGGGGTACACTATGCTTAGAAAGGATAGAAAGGAGGGCGGGGGGAGTGGCTATGTATATTAGAGATAGCATAGAAATTTCCAGGGTGGAAGAGGCAGAGGGAAATGTGGAGGCCTTGTGGGTCACCTTGCGTACCCCTGCAGGAGGAAAGGCCAAACTGGGAGTGGTATATAGGCCCCCAGGGATGGAGGATGGTCTGGAGGATAGTCTGCTGGATAACGTTAAAGCTCAGTGTGGACCAAAAGGCAAGGGAGTGGTGTTGATGGGGGACCTAAATATGCCCGCTACAAACTGAGGAACCATGACTTCTAAGGTGGTCAAGGAGCAGCGGCTGCTGGACAGCTTTCAGGATGTGTTCTTCACTCAACGCGTGTTGGAGCCCACGAGCGAAGAGCGCATTTATTTATTTATTTATTTTTTTATTTATCAAGTCTAGGATTACAAATGCCTTCGAGCCAAGGCTCTTTTACAAAGGTTCCACGTCAGAGAAATACAAATTATGGGGAACATCAAGACAGACATTACAACAATGTGGACATTGCAAACAGATTACAGATTAATACAATTCAAGGGTAGCATTATAAGCAAGGCAGCCAGCGCCATTTGTCAGAGAAAACAGACAAGAGATAAGAAGTGCCAGAGGCATAGGGAGAGAGAAGAGGGGGAGAAGGAATGTAGGTAGTGTGGGGAGAGGGTGAAAAGTGCAGCATTGGGTATACCAAGATGTGAGGGTAGAATCCAGTAGGAGGGGAGGAAGGGGACCACTAGAGCAGGCAGTGAAGTGAAGAAACAAGGTTAAGTTGGGCAGTCACAGGAGCTGTTGGTAGTGAGATAGTCCCAGAGCCTAGTTTTAAACATACCAGTTGTCGGGGCAGAGGAGATGGTGGGGCTGAGGCCATTGAACCAGAGTGGTGCTCGATACGCAAAAGAGCACTGTCCCTGTGAAGTGTGACAGTGGGGGACTTCCAGTAGCTGTAGCGTGGATCTCCGAAGGCACCGTTTGTTGGTTCGGTGTTGTAACAGAGTTGAGATCCCAGAAGGTGCAAGGCCAAGGTAGATTTTTTTTGCATGGAGCAGGTGAGAAACTTTATGCGGTTTGATAGTTGGAGCCAGCCAGTCTGGGTGTATAGGTCACATGTGTGGGTGAGACGGTGAGCACCAGTGATGAGCTGACATGCTTATTTAAGGCAGTTGAGAGACATGCCTATGCTGGGTTGTGGCCGAGCCATAAATGATGAGACCATAGTCTATTACAGAGATCACAGAGCTCAGGACTGCAACCTTCAAAGCTTCTGCGTGAGGTGTTGTCTGTGTTTGTAGAGGAGACCAAGTTGCAGTATTACAGCTCGCTACATTATTCACGTGAGGTCCATAGAGATTAGGGTCAAGCTATATCCCTAAGTATTTGAAGGACTCCACCTGATCTAGAGAGTTCTCTGGTGGTGGAGATAGCCAAGTGGTGTAGCTTGTGTGGGTTATGAGAGCTGCAGAAGAGTGTAGATTTGGTTTTCTTGTTATTGAGGACCAGTTTATGATTAAGAAACCATGTCTCTACAGAACTGAAGCCAAGTTGAAGGTTGTGTTGAAGAGTTGCAGGATCTTTGTGAGTGGAGAATACAACAGCATCATCAGCATATAGTATGATCTGCTCAGAGCAGTGGTAAGGGAGGAGTTTAAGAAAAGGCTAAAAAGGAGGGCCCAGTATGGATCCTGTGGGACACCAGAGCCATTAGGCAGGGTGTCCAGAAAAGTGTCAGCAATTTTACTTTCTGCACTGCTTTCTAAGTAGCTTTTAAACCAGAGAGAGAAGAGTCGTGTGATAGCCCGCATTCAGTAGTTGGTCAATTAGTAGTCCATGGTGTACTGTATCAAGGCCTTGGAGAGGTCGCATCTAAACGGCCCCTGTGAGAAGGCTGTTGTCAAGGGATTTGTGCAAAACTTCAGTGAACTCAAGAAGGGCTGTGGTGGTGCTGTGACCTTTCCGGAAACTGTTTTGTTGTGGACAAGGTATATTGTATTTATCCAAGTGGTCAGTAAGTTGATCAGCCACGATGCGCTCGAGTGCCTTAGAGAGTGGGGGAAGTATGGAGATAGGGCAATAATTTGAGTGATTTGTCTTATCCCCACTTTTATGGACAGGTGTCATGGTGGCTGTTTTCCATATGTCCAGGAATTTTCCACAGCTGAGAGAGGGGTTTAGGATTTTTGTTAATGGATGAATTACTTCATCGAGGGTGAGCAACAGAAGCTTAAGGTCCAGGGTGTCGCTATTAGATCTAGATTTAGAGATAGCTGCAGTAATATAGCAGTGAGCATCATTCAGCCTTACCTCCCTGAAGTAGAAGAGGGGATGGTTGGACTGTGGGGCTGAGGTATTTGGGGAGTAGGCCCTGTTTTTGAAAAAGTTATGGGGTAGGACAGCACTAAGGTCTGAAAAAGCTGTGTTAAAGATGTTTGCGATCACCTTGGGGTTGAGGGTTGAGGATCCATCAACTATTAACATGGCTGGAGAGGTTTTTGGGTGCTTCCCCATGACATCCTTGATATTGTCCCAGAAAGCACGATCATTTACCCATGTATTGGTGACAGTGTCTTTGTAATAGGTGGATTTCATGAGCTGGATGGCTTTTGTGCAGGCATTTCGTGCTTGTTTGTAATTTTGGATGTCCAGTTGTTTGTCAGTGGCCCTGGCAACTGCCCAGAGGTGGTTCCTTAGTTTCAGTTGTGAGAGAAGAGCCATGGTGAGCCATGGGTTAGAGAGAGATTTTGTTTTACGCCTTTTAGCAGGGGCAAAGAGATTGCAGACTTTGTTGAAAATTGAGATGAAGTGATCAAGAGCCAAGTTAACATCTATTGCTTCGTAGACGGGTAGCCAGTCTTGTAGAAGCAGGTATTGTTTGAGATGTGGAAGTTTTCCACGAGGAAGGACTCTGCTAGCGATAATTTTGGGAGGAGGCTTGAGGAATTTGTTAGACCACGCACATATGACTGGGGAGTGGTCACTGAGAGAGTCTGGGGGAATGGTCATATGAGAAATCCCTGGGGGGTGAGAGGTGAGGACCCAATCCAGGAGGGTACTGGTGCCAGTCTTGTAGTTAATCCTATTAGGGGAGTTTACCGCTTGCATGAGGTTAGCAGCTGAAATGGAGTCTTTATAGGCACTTATACCTGATGCTAACCAGTTTATGTTGAAATCCCCTAGTAGAATAAGTTCAGCTTCAGGAGGATGAGAGTTGATAAAGTTTAGGACATCATTGAAGCCATGTTTAGGGTCGCTGGGTGGGATGTATATGGAGACAATAGTCAGGGCTTAATGGTTGGGACCTAAGACGGTTTTTATTGGCAGAATCTGGACAGAGGCAGAAAGTGATGGAGTTGCTACAGGGTGCCATGACTGGGAGTCTTTGATATAGATTGCACAACCACCGCCTTTTTTGGATATCCGGTCCAGCCTGTGGACATTGTAGCCCTCTATTGTTACTGCTGAGTCATGAACTTTAGGCGTCAGCCATGTTTCCACCACTGCAAGGATGTCAGGGTTGTGTTGGCATATGAAGTCTTGGAGTGCATCCAGCTTTGGTAGTAGGCTGCAGATATTAATGGTTGCAAGGATAAGGGCACCTGGAGTTGCGTGTGGCCTGAGCTTCTAGGGCCAGGATTGGGATGGACGCTGCCTGAGATGAGAAGGAGGAGGAGGAGTAGGAGTTTTAAGGAGTAGAGTAGCAGTTCTTTGAGAAATAGTTTTGATCGTTGTTTCCAGGAGTAGAGGTTGCAAGGTTCCAGGCGGTATCCCATATGGACTGCAAGGTGGTACAGTGTAGAGAGATGGCCACACTTGTTGAGAGTAGTGGTTGGGTAAGTAACCAGGAATATCCAAATGGTGGACCAAGCACAAGTCTCGAGTGGAAGTGGAGGGTTCCCTTGGAGTAGCAGTGGAAACCAGAGTAGAGGGTGGTGGGGGCAGGGGCGGGTGGCTAGGACCAGGAGAGAGAAGGGGGAGGGCAAGGAGGAGGAGAGGTGAGAGAAAGGCAGAGAGAACCTGCATGGCTTGCGTACTAGCACAGTAGGGGTGGGGAAGCGACTTGAACAGGAGGGAGTAACTTGGCTAGCAGGAGGCAGATAGAAAGAGAGATTGAGAAAGGGAGCACCTCAGTCAGTAAGCACTACGTAGGATGAGAGAAGGGGGATGGGAGGCATAGGCAGAGTAGAGGAAGCTACAAGTGTTGGCCAATAGGCAGCGGGAGGTGGGGTATGTAAGAGGGAGGGTGGGGTTAGAGGTCTATTTAAGTAAGGTAGGAGGGGGGATGGAGGGGCGGGTGACATTTTGCGGCAAAACTAATGCAAAGTCAATGGGCGCACCGCCCGGACAGCAAAGCATAGCAGTGAAGACAGGGAAGGCCAATCAGCTGCTGTTCGAGAGGTGTGTTTACAGATGGTGGGAGAGCATCTGCGTTTAACCCCTGTAGGTAGACAGGAGCTAGAAGCACAAGTGAGGAGGGAGCATTGTGATGATAAAAGAACAGAGTGTGTGATGTGCCAGATAGGATAGGAGTTACTACTAGAGATATAGCCCTCTAGTGGTGAGAGGATATAATCTGCTAATGGAAAAGTCAACAGTTAAAATAAAAAGCTCAAAATTTACTTCTAATATCAACTCAGAACTTAAAATGACTAAGGATTAAACAGATTATTAAACCCTGGCACATACTGTAAATTCAACTAGAGACACAGAGGGAGATACAGTAGTTAGAGATATGTTCAGCAGGAGATAGTGTGGGCCACTTGGAAATCAGCTTCCACTGGTACCAAATCCAAAAGTCCGGGCTAGTACCTTGAAGAATCAGGTGAGCTGTAGCTCATGGAGGATTTCTGAACCACTGTTTAGGTTCAAGAAATTGAGGGGTCCCTGGCCTTGTCAAGGCTCACTGGACGTAGTCCTGGCAGAAGGGGATCTGGTGAGGAATCTGACAGTAGAGGATCCCCTGGCAGGGAGTGACCACAATACAGTCTGGTTCAAATAAAATTTGGGGGAGGGGGGATAGTTCTAGGATGCTGGCTGTGGACTTCGGGGGGGTGGATTTTAGGGGCATGGAAATGATTCCAAAGGATCATTTGAAGGGGATCACAGCAAGGATGGATGTTGAAGGGAGATGGGAGGTCATAAAATGGGGACTGCAGGAGGCAGATAGGATTTATGCTACGGTGAAGCATAAAGGGGCGAGGTCACGAAAACCATGCTGCTGGTCCATGGAGGTTCAGAAGGTGGTGAGGGAGAAGAAGGTGGCCTACAAAGAATACAAAATAACCAGAGGGGAACAGGAAAAGATAAAGTACCATCTTGCATCCAGACAAGTCACCCGGAAGGTGAGGTGGGCAAAGACCAATAAAGAGAAGTGACTGGCATGGGGGATATGGGGAGGGAGAAAAGAGGTTCTTTAGGTATATTGGGAAGAGGAGAAAAATCAAGGGCCAGATCGGCAGGCTGAAAATAGAAGGAGGAAGGGTGGAGGAGGCAAGGGACCAGGCGGAGGTATTAAATGAGTATTTTGCCTCCTTGTTCACTGAGGAAGGGGATGGAAAACTTACAACATGGTTCAAATGGAGTTAGATGGGGTAGTGGTTAGGAATAACATAACAACAGATAAGGAAAAGGCAGGAGGGAGAGGTACCCCAGGGGGATTCACATCAGGATAAATCGGCCAGTAGGGGTGGGGGGAAGATGGTACTGTACCCATTGAATGGGTGTGGAAAGGACTTAAGGCCCAAAAAAAGGATAAATCTCCAGGGCCGGATGGCATACATCCGAGAGTTCTCTGGGAGTTGGCAGATGTATTGGCTACTTCTCTGGCAGAGCTCTTCAACAGGTCCCTTGAGACAGGGAGGGTGCCTAGGGAATGGAGAGAGGCACATGTGGTGCTAATCCACAAAGGGGGGGGTCGAGAGAAGTGCCAGGTAACTATAGACCTGTAAGTTTGGCGTCGGTGGTGGGTAAAATAATGAAGAGTATACTGAAGGAATGTTTGGGGGGGTTGGGGGAGATGGGGTGCCTGGATAGTCAGCAACATTGATTTGTGCCTGGGTAGATTGTGTCAAACAAACCTTGTGGAGTTCTATGAATGGGTAACATTGGAACTGGACAGAGGAAAGCCTGTGGATGTACTATTCTTGGACTTCAGCAAGGCATTTGACTTGGTCCCTCACAATGGTCTACTGGAAAAACTGAGGGGGATGGGAGTGGGCCCTTTGATGGTCAGATGGATAGGAACTGGCTGGCTGGGTTCACTCAGAGAGTAGTGGTCAGTGGGGAGATCTCAACCCCTAGAGGGGTCATTAGTGGGGTACCACAGGGTTCAGTCCTGGGACCGATCCTGTTTAATGCATACATCTCAGACATCAGGGAGAGTATAGGGTGTGAAATTAGTTTCTTTGCAGATGACTACAAACTGGGAGCAGTGGTTGAGGGGGAGGATGGGAGGTTGGCCCTACAAGGGGATCTGGAGACCCTGGATAGGTAGGCTCACACCTGGAAATAAGACTTTAACTCCTCTAAGTGCAAGGTGCTACATCTTGGGTGGGGAAACCCTGGGTGGGGAGCTGTTGGAGGCCACGGCAGGGGAAAAAGACTTACGGGTCCTGTTGGATGCAAGTATGAATAATTCTGAGCAGTGCCGGAGGGCAGCTGTCAAGACAAACAGGATGTTGGGCTGTATTGCTAGGGGGATCACCTCTCAAGGTACAGGGAGGTGATTCTGTCGCTGTACAGTGGACTGGTTAGACCATACCTTGAGTACTGTGTGCAGTATTGGAGACTGCACTTGCAGAGGGACATTCAGCTCCTGGAAAGGGTTCAGAGGAGGGCTACCAAGATGATCAAGGGTCTAAGGGATTTGGCATATGAGGAGAGACTAGAAGAGCTCGGCCTGTTCTCCTTGGAGGAGAGGAGGGATCGGGGGGACATGATTGAGGTCTTCAAGTATCTCAAGGGAATAAACAGGGTAAACAAGGGGGGATCTTCAGACTAAAGAAGGGTGGTATCACCAGAGGTCATAGTTTGAAGTTGAAAGGAGGAAGGATGAGGGGGGGAAGAGAAGGAGGTACTTCACTGAGAGGGTGGTGGGAACCCTGGAATGTGCTGTCTGGTGATCTGGTTTTGGCTTCTACGGTAGAGGGGTTCAAGAGAGGGTGGGACAGATACAGCATGGGGATGAAACAGTTTGGCTGGAAGACAGTAGAAACAGAAATGGGAGAAGGGGAGAAGGTCAGGCACCCAAATAGGGACCTAAGGCACGAGCAGACTCGATAGACTGTTAGGTCTAATCTGCTGGCAAATAGTATACTAGTACCTAACTGTTCCTGTCATGACCCACCTTAATTTTCTTCATCTTGCTCCTTACAGTTTGTCCCCCTTTGGAATTTGCCCAATGCCTCTATTGACTCTACTGCCTCTACTGACCCTAGTCTCTCCCAGGTGCTAGTTCTCATACCCTTCTCCCTTCTCCTACTCTTTCTCCCTTTTTCCCTAGCCTTCACACTCCCCTTCCAGGGTTCTCAACATCCTGAAAGGGTCCTATAGTGCCTAGGCTTGCCACCTTTTCTTCCCCCATCTACCTTTCCTTGGCCTTCCAGGTCCCCTTGCAGGGTCCCCAGCATCCTGGAGGGTTCCTTGGATCAGGCCTCATCCTCTCCCAGGTGTTATTTCTCATTCCTTCCCTCTCACTATCCCTCTATAATTACAATGCCTAACTGCAGGAGGGTTTACAATCGCCTGAACTTCCCTGCCCTCTTACAGGGTTCATCGCATCCTGAAGGGTTCTCTTTTTGGGTCAGGCCTTATTTTCCTTCCTAGGTGTTAATCACACTTACTCCCTCTCTCTCTCTCTCCCTCTGTAATCCCTACTCCAGTCCCCTGTCCCCATGCAGGGTCCCCTACATCCTGAAGGGGTCTCTCCATGACACGACTCTGCACTATCTGTCATCTCATCCTCTCTCTCTCCTTCACCTCTTATTTCACGATAACACTTGTTCACTTATTACCATTCCATTTATTAATTGCTCTCACAAATTACATATGTATGCAACATTGTTTGTAACAACTGCCTTAATTAATTGTAAGTTATGTTGAACTTTGTAACTTGAATGTAAAATGTCTCATCCCTATTGTACCCCTTCCCCCCAGGTCTCACCGAGAGACAAGCAACCTCTTGCTCAGTGTGCCTTTCCGGTGGAACATTTCAATAAATAAAATAAATACAAATAGATAGATGTAATGAGATTCTGTCCCCACTTGCACCCCAGGCAGCAATGGCAGAGGGGGTGAAGAGGGTTCAAGGTATTGAAACCTCATAGGAGGAACCTGCTTTGGACATGACAGTATCATCCAAAATATCTGAAGCACTGATAGACGTCCCAGGGTCAGGAAGGCTATCAGCCTGGCAAGTATTAGAAAACCACAGGATATCTGGATGGTACAACTCATGCCTGGGAAGTTTCCAGGGCCAGGTTCAAAGGTGTAGCGGTGATAGGTTTATGGCCATTAACATCTAGCCAATCTGGCTGTACATCAGGAGGCCAAGTAATCAACATACTTAACTCCCTGAGGAGTTCCAAAATAGCTGGGTGGTCAGAAGCAGTGCTCAAGTGAGTAATAGAAGGCACAATAGATGTGTCTCAGTACAGCTTATTAGTCCTGCCAGGGGCTTGAGTATTTTTGCAATTATAAAATGCTCCTCCTGCCAAGTCTAGAGTACCAAAGATATCATCATAGGGGGTAGAATTTCAGCTTTCAAAAACTACAATAAATTCCTAGAGTCCTCTTTGCCCCCTCAACAATCAAAACTTCTTTGATTTGTCTGAGTGATTTCTGAGAAGAAGGATAGTTAGAAGACAATCTGGGGTCCAAGACCACAGATTCTGGTGCCAAATAACTGGAAACGGTGAGGCAGACGTTTCTAGTGATGATGGAGGACATTGATAGAGCTGGTGATGGAAGTATCAGATGTGATGGAGGATTGTGAGACATACTGTCATGTCCTGTTGATGATAGCAGCAATAACTTGGAAGGCCCAGTCGATGGGACAGTAGGTACCAATACTGTTGTATGCAGCAATGGCAATTGGTGAAGTACTCTGTTTGACAATGATGCCAGTATAACTTGGGAATTGACAATACCAGCAAAGGCATTTGTGACCGTAATCGTCTCTGGGCCATAGCTCATCAACGGAGGTGGCATACCGTCTATAGTTAATATGACACTGCTAGAGCCAAGCACCAACCTTGGTGTACCGAGGGAAGTTGGGAGGGTTATAGTTGACATCGCTGGAGCAGTCCATGAAGACGATTACCAGCCTTCCAAGGAGATCTCAACAGTCCTGCCAATCATATTGGTGATAGCATGGCTAAATGCCTTGAAGGACTCTTATTGGTGGTGGTTAGACCAGATAGAAAAGCAGCTTGGGGTCCACAGCCTGGGCCAGAGATGCCATCACTTAATCTTGTGAAGAAGGATTTGTTTTCAGACTCTTCAAGCATCGTTACCCTGTGACTTGTGACTTGATGCTGGTAGGTTTTGCAGGCCCTGTTGCTAAGAGAAAATATTTTTCTGAAATTAGCAAAATCTGAAAAGTTAATATAGCCAACAGTGTTTTGTACAAGACATTAAAATAAGAGTAACAAAAATCACAGAAACAAGAGCATTGTTTCTCTACAGGTTCAACAAGCTGTTGACAGTGAAAGAAAGAACTAAGGAGCAGTGGGGTCACCCATAATTATACAGGCCCTGACGCCTGATTGCACTTCATCATGAGCAGCCACCGGCTAACAAAAGTTTCCAAATGGTCCTGACGCCTACGGGTTACAGTTCCAAAGGTATGGGCCAATGGAAGAGATATCCTCGATGAAGATCTGGCAGTTCTTCCTCTCCTCAACAGTAAAGTGCATAAAAACATACAGGAAAAAAGTGTTTTGATGCCAAAATCTTATTCAATTGATTTTCACCTTTTCACACTGTCTCCTACTCACCAACTTGCCCCCTGCACATTGATAGAGATAAAGCCAAAAAGTCCCCATGGCTCGCCAAGGACATATTCGCTCTCATGAACAAATGGGATACACCCTGGGCTAAGTACAGGGCCACAAACAAAATCTCTGATTGGAACACTTACAGACATATATGCAAAAAGTATAAGCATTTCATTCATAGTACCAAAAGCCAGTACCTTAAATCCCAACAAACACAAAACCTGCATAACCGTATAATGTTCTGGCAGTCAAGCAGTACACTACTTAACGGCCAGCATCACCCCCATACTATCGCCATCGAACAGAACAAAATCACCTTTACTGACCCCTTAAAAAGTGCCACCTGTTCAATGACTTTTCTGTGTCTTGTCTAAATACAGATAAAATGGACATATTGATACTGACCCCAATAAGACACAATCTGACACCAAGCGGCACCCCCCTTCTACATCAAAAGGGTCACGCATCAGGAAGTGCTTAAATTACTCTTCATTCTCAAAAGTGACAAACCAGCCAGATCTGATGATCCTAGATTCCTCAGACTTGCTGTCCCCAAATTGCACTTACCATCTCAAAAATCTTCAACTTATCCTTTTCGTCCGGTACCATGCCATCCCTCTGGAAAACATCCACAGTTGTCCCCCTACAGAAGAAAGGGAAAATTGCCTCCCTCAAAAACTACCATCCAGTCTCGATTCTCTCAGCCCTAGCCAAGTTGCAAAAGAAAATTATACATCACCAGCTCACTGAATACCTGCAGCTCTACACAACCTCACCTGCCTGAAACACAGCCTTTGAAAAGGCCACAGTACAGACACTGCCCTTATAATTTATACTGATGCCATCTACCAGGCAATGGACAAAGGCTACATCACAGGTGCCATGTTCGCTGATCTGACAAAAGCCTTGAACCTTGTTGATGGTAAACTACTCATCTCAAAACTCTTGGCATGTGGTCTAGGGACCCTCCTGCCATAGTATGGTTCAAAGATTACTTGCACCAATGCCAGCAGACAGTCAAGATTGGCAATACTATTTCTAGCACAAATCTCATCTCTAGGAGATTCCCCCAAGGCTACATTCTAGGGCCTCTGTTGTTCTCAGTTTTTATTAATGATCTCCCTACCATCTGCTAACAAGTATAATCACTTTTCTACGCTGATACACCGTCCTCTATACCCATAGCTATAATATTGCCTCATTAACAAATCTCTCTGCAACACATTTGCCAGACTGCAAGCTTGGCTCTCTCAAGGAAAAGTGGCCCTAAATCTACCAAAAACTCAGTCCATGCTGTTTGAATCCAAGCAGAACCTCTCCAAACTGTCTCCTCTGTTTAGTGTTAACATTGGAAATGGCTTCCCTCTTGAAAAGACCATATCCTTCAGGTACCCTGGAATACACCTTGACCCCTCCTTTGAAACTCACCTCCAGCACACCACTTCCTCAGTTCACAAAAAACTGTGTTTCCTCTACAGAGTCTGCCACTTCTTGACCCCTGACACCAAGGTCAAAAATTGTTCAGGCTAATCTCCTTCCCAAGCTTGACTATGGCTCGACAGTCATCAATGCTGCTGGTAAATCTGCTCTACAAAAAAGTACACTCTATTTTAATACAGCTAAATTTGCCTCTGGCTGCAGCCACAACACCCACCATTGCACAGTGCTCATCAACCTCAAATGGCTACCTCCTGAATGGAGAACAAATCTTGCTCTTGCCTCACTCATCAACAAAACGTTGCATACTGGCAACCCTGCATAGCTAGCCAGGCAGATCTCTCACATTTATCTCCCTGCCTCCCGATCTGCCTCTCACAACAGAATCGTCATCCTGTTGTTTCATACCAGCATGGGTCAGTGGTACTTTTCTTCTGATCTGCCTCCATATGGAACTCAATACCCCATGAGAAAAACTGTCTCTACCTCTGCCTTTACAAATCTCTTGAAATCCCATTAATTCTCCTCTGCCACTTGTCAATGCTTCCACTAACCTTGCCTCTAATTCTCCTAATTTATCCTACCTCACCCTGTTACCTTGCACTACCTATAGAAAAAGGACTTGTGTTTGAAATGCATCAGGTGAGGCCAGTGTTTTATTGTTTTATGTCATCCTATAATATGTATTAAATACGTTGATATTTGAACTGATGTTTTCTGAGCTCTGGAGGTCCTTAAATTGGTTTGTGAGTGCCCGAGTTAAAGTTTTTGATGTTTGAATTTCACCCGTGAGCACCACAATTCCCAGTGTGCACTATCTGTGTTTTTATTTTTTACTTGCATTCCTTCTTTTCTTCCTGAAATGAAATTGCACTCCAACACATTGCTACACCCTTTTGTACTTTCTATAATTTGTATCATGTGAATATTACCCAGCACATTTTGTTAATTTTTCTCCTGCTGTATATGATGACTTATATCATGTAAATATCAAAAGGGGAAAGGGAACATTATTTAACTAGAAGTAGCACACTAAGCTGAAGCTTGTTTCCAGATGCAACTTGGGAGCACAAGGACATTAAGTAACTTGCTCAGGATCGCACAGTATGCACCTCAGTTGCTGTGGGAATCACACAGTATGCACCTAGGTGGCTGTGGGATTCAAACCCAGGTCTGCAGCTCAGAGCCTTAACCCACTGTGTTATACTGCCTTGAAAAATCGCTTTTTATATATTGCTACTTCTTTACCTGCTGTAAATGTATATGATGTCTGTATATACTGCCACCCTCACCACACTTTGTACTCCTGTTTTTGTCCATGCATTTGCACCCGGGTCATGCCTGAAAAAGGTTACTACTGCCAGTGTACTTACCTGGTCAACTAAAGTACAGCTTTCTTCAGAGCAGCATTATACAAAAATTAAAAAATAATGACAGAAAAAGACCCAAGATCTACCAGTCTGCCTAGTTTTCCCACCTATTGTCATTCATGTTTTATAGAGTTTCTTTCAGAGGAAGTAGCCTCCCCTAACACCCCGGAGGACAAAGTTAAGTCTTGCTGTGTATGCTCTGACCCATTGTTTAGACAGCAATCATGCAATTAACAAATTACCAGTCATTTCTTCCTGAGTTACACAGTCAATATGTGAATTAGATTATCCCAATAAAAGGGACACAAGACTGCAATCAACATTAATCAATGTCTCCTGAAGTAATCCCTTAATAATTTTTCCTCTCCCATCAAGTGCTCTACCAGAAACATTCTTATTAAAAATCTAATAACTTCATTCAAGGCAAATGGGCTCTCAGAATGTAATCAATAAATCTATTAGCTCTAATGCTGTAAAAATTTGCAATCAATACCACCATCTCTGTTGGTTTTTTTAACTTTATCTATGCAAAAGAACAATAGTTGACTACCCAAACAATTGAGGTGTGCCATATTAGCCCACACGAAAACAGGAGAAACACAAAAAAGTATTAGTTTGGTACTGTAGATATGATACCTTTATTTATTTTGTACCCTAGGCATCAGTGATCACTGTACAGTGTGGTTAAAAAGGGAAAGGAGCAGAGACGAGCCACACAAGGACAAGGACTTCAGGAGGGCAGATTTTAAAGAAACGGAAAACTGCCTTAGAAAGTGCCTCAAAGGGGGAATTGCCAGAAATAAGTAAAGGCACAATGGGAAAAATAAGTAAGGGCATCATTAGAGTAACAAACCTTTAAGTGTGTGAAGGAGTAAGCAAAAGTAGATGAAAAGGAGACCGCTAGGGTTCACAAAGAACTGGAAAGGATGGTGAAAGAAAAACAGGTTGCACTAAACAGGTACAAAGAAACACAGAGGGTGAGAATATGGAGGTGTACCAAGCAAGGCAGAAGGAGGCAGGTAAGGTGGTTAGGGGTGCAAAGGTGTAGACAAAATAAAGGATTGCTAGAGGGGTGGCTAAAGAGGGTGAGGCTTGTTTCAGAAATGTAAGCAAGAAGAGAAAAGTGATGGAGAGATATTAAGGATTAGAAGGGTGGAAGTGGGAAACTGTGCAGAACGAGACCAAGAAAAAGCAAACATTCTAGACAGGTACATTTGTTCAGTCTTCATAGTAGGTGTATGATTTTTGCATTTTAGGCATTGAACCCCAGTTGCCATGTTTTTGACTGCTCCTTAAGTTTCCCTAGATCCCTATGGATTTTCTCCACCCAAAGCAACCCTATTGCAGATTTTGGTGTCATCTGCAAAAAGACACACCTTTCCCTGCAGTTCTTCTGCAATGTACCCTATGAAGACATTGAAAAGAACTGTTCCCAGTACCAAACCCTGTGATTCACCACTGGTCCCTATCAGGGTTGCTGTCCCATCCTTCAAGTGAGTGCCATTAACCACCATCCTGTCTCCTCTCCATTACCAATTTCAAACCCTATTTACCAGTTCAGACCCTATTTCTAAGCTGGTCAACTTTCCAATCAATCTCCTGTGTGGCACAGTGTTGAAGGCCTTGCTGATGTCCAGATAAGCAATACCAACTGCCCTCCCCTGCTCTTTTTCCCAGATCACCCAGTCAAAGAAATCTATTGGATTCATTTGATATGATCCTTCCCCCTTGAACCCATGCTGCATTGTGGTCCTGCAGTCCTTTGGATTCTTGATGATCAATTGGCTTTTCTATCAGTAGGCTTTCCATTTACTTCACCACCATTGAAATTAGACTGACTGGTCTATATTTGCGAGCCTCCTCATTACTGTCACTCTTATGTAGAGGTACCATGTCAGCCCTTCCCCAGTTCTCCAGAAACACATTCATTTCCAGTGAGCAGTTAAATAAGGTTGTCAGCAGGGCAGACAGCACTTCTCTGAGCCGGTTCAGTACCCTGTGGTGTATCCCACCTGGTCCCGTAGCCTTATCCACCTTCAGGGCTGTGAGTCCTTTCAGGACCTTTTCCTCTGAAAATGGGCTTATGTCCACCTCCCCCTTTCCCTCCCCCCATTCTTCTCTCTGATGACCTGTTCCCTCCTCCCTCTTCTAGCTAGCATGAGTGATTTATAAGTGATTTATAACAAGTTAAACAGCCACCATTGGGTGTCTCTTATGGTATTAGAAACTCCTACCATGAGGTTTGGGCAGCCAGAACTGCACAACTTTGTGGTCCTCTTGCCCAAACTTTATGCTTACAGTCCCTTATACCATAAGAGACACCCAGAAAAGACCCTATTAACTTATAACAGATTGCCACCACCCAGTAGCCCAACGGCAGTGAGTCATGCTGCTATGCAGGAAACCTGGGCTCACATGTGGACTCAGGTCACTTATGATTGGTGGTCAGGCTGGGAAGAACACTGCTGACTGGCAGTGTGTGCCAGCTGTGTGGGTAGGCAATGTCATCTCCTGCAGCAGCAGCCCATTGTGGTGGGATAGTGACTGGGAGATGACAATTTTTACAAGTTTTGTAATTCCTACCATATCTGTGTTTTCTTTGTGTAGGATATCTTCCTGTTTGGATTGTTTCATCAGCTACAAGCTACGTGCATTTACAATTGGGTAAATTTTTGCACCATAGGCATAACAGTAGTGATGAGAGTACGTATGAGAAATGTTCAGAGAACCTATCAGAAAGGTTTCTTGAAAGGGGGGTACTCAGTAAGAATTGTGATGGGTATCTCAGAACATGCTAGGAGACAGAATAGGGAGGGTCTTCTTAATAATGTAAGACAGAACGCAAAGGATCAAGGCAGTGCATTATTTAATATTATAACTATACACTCTGCACTCTCAGAAATGGTGGAAAAACATCTTCAAAAAAGACTGGCATGTTCTGAAGGGGGACTAGGGTTTGGACCAGGTAACAGAAAATACCCATAATGGCATGTCCAAAGGCAAAATCCTTAAGAGACAGAATAGTTCATAGCAGACAGACTCTGGCGGGAGAGGATACTTGGCTAGATAACATTATTATGGGTTGTGACCCACGCAGGAGATGCCTAGCATGAAAAGTTATCTCACCTTGTGGTGAGTTTAAAAACCTGAAAACAGGACAAAAACAAGAAATAAGGGATCTGATCACTTATGCCCCCACAGGAATTTATATGGCTGCCTGCTCCTGTGTTGCCTAATACATAGGCAAGACTACTAGCTAATTTTGCATAAGGACTGGTGAGCATTGCAGAGCCATTGGCAATAAGAACCTTACTTATGCTACAACACAGTATGTCTGGGATGCTTCAAACTCAACAGAACATAGGTTCTTTTTTCAATAAAGTCCACCCAAATCCTTGTTGGGGGTCTTTGATCATGCCAACCTAAAATAGCATTTTGGATCTATAGCTTGGGGGCAAGGGAATTGCCATGTTAAAATGGAAACTTAGACTTGGCACCTTTTTTGAAGTACTGAATAAAAGGAGTTCTGATCCTTAAATCATAATATATTAAAACTACGTAGCTGTACACACATGTCTTCTTTTCCCTTTACAGATCTCTGAAGTTTCAATGACTTAGGAAGTGTCTGAAGTACAAATTAATTCAGGTCATGAGAGTCCTATACCTTGGAGCTGTAATAGTCACAAATAAGTAATTTTTATTACAGACAAGTTTCCCACCGTGGGTGATCACTGCACTTTGTATGTCTTTTTGTTAAGACTGCTGTGGACATGTAAACATGAAGTACCTGCCTTCTCGCTAAGAAATCTCTGCTAGGACTCTCCCCCCCCCAGGGGTCTCCACCTCCCTACAGCAGCCCATCTTCATCCGTCACCACCCGTAGCTCTGTTAAGGCCACTTTCAAGGTGCCCAGAACCAAGACCTCTCTTGCCCAGAGATCTTTCCTCTACTGAGCCCCCACCTGGTTCAACTCCCTCCCTAGCTGCATCTCCAACTTGCCAAAAATTGACTCCTTCAAAACAGCCCTTCGGAACCATATCTTTAATACCCGCTGTTGTAGGTGCAACTAACCCCCTGTTGTAACCTATGGTTCCCGTCCGCCTTGCCCCCTGACTCAACAACGTCCACTGGACAACCTCTTCCTCCCCCAGACCTACCCCTTCCCTACTAGGTCCAAACAGGTATGTAACCCACTGTCTTCTCTGAGGACCTACTATATCCATGAGTGTAACTCACAATTTTGTAACATTATGTAACCTAAGTAACATACAAACTACTACATTATGTAACCTAAGTATATCTATGCTAAATGTTCCTTTTACTGCACTTGTAATGTTATCCTCTGTTTTAATCTGCACTGTAATAACTGTCTTGATGTCTTCCCCACCCCGCGATGAGGTGCCTTTGTAAATGAGTATCTGACTCAAAGGTTGTAAACCCGATTTGTAATGAATAAATGAATATGTAGTACACCTTAAATCACTCTCTGTTTAAGAAGCAGTATGTCTATGCACCATTGCCTTTGAAAAAGCAAGGAGAGACCATGAAACATGTCAGGCATGTTAACACTCCTCAGGTCATTTTAAATTTTGTAAATACTCAAATACTGTTTGGATCTAATAAAATAATTGCACAAAAAGCCAAGGAGTCAGCAGTTTTTGGTGGTGTCTGGTTTTATTTTTACTTCTTAATTTACCAAAAGGCATTTAGAACACTTTCTGGGGTTTCCTACTCCCCGCTTCCTCAAGAGGGGTGTGCGCATGCACAACTGTGTTACTGTATGAAAGACCAGTGTGTGGTTACATACAGTGCTGGTGATGTGTGAGGGCTGAGAACTGAACAGCACCCACAGCCACACACCATCTTGAGACTTACAAGGAAGGAAAAACCCTTCAGATGTCTCCATGATGGCAGCTGACTGACACACTTGGGCCCTAAATGAACAGCCTATCATCCAGACCAGATACTTGTGACTGGGGCATGGAGGCCCCCAACCAGAGGACCCAATCACATGGAGCAGGACAAGACCAAGAGGTGGGCTGGCCATGATGGGGCTCAAAGGTTGCTGGTGGTGTTACATAGAAACATAGAAACTGACAGCAGAAAAAACCCAAGGACCATCCAGTCTGCCCATTTATTCTGTCTTATTCCTTATAACATGTCAGTACAGAGGGATATTCTCCCTATGATGCATTCATCACTTCTACCCTATTCATTCCCACACTACTGCTCATCATTTCCATTCTCCTTGGACTTCTCTTTAGCGTTAACAACCCCATGTATATATCACATACATTCTTAAAACCATTAGCAGACTCAACCTCCATAACTTCATTTGTAATCTGTTCCATGTTCCACCACGGTTTCTGTAAAGAAATATTTTAAAATAGTCATTATAAAATGGTAACAGGAATCCAGACCTCTGACTGGTAAGATACAATCACATTACCATGCATTATTCCTGCACAACAACTCTAGTCAGATATATTTAACTTTCTGAACCTCATTACTCAGTTTTTAAAATAAAAATCAGAGGAACTGTTTTATGATTACAATAAGGCATTCCACTGTGGTACTAACTATGGGACAACTGCACTTCTCAGGTAGCTAAGGCATTTGGCGTTGCCTCATGCCTCACGCCTCACTTCTCATGGTGTGCAATTATTCCACAACACACACACACACAGTCATAACTCATTGCTTAATTGGCACATAATGTTTGTTTAATTAATATTCAGATATATGCCAGTTTCAAATTTCACAGTTTTAAGATAGATGCAGTTTTAACCAAAATGAGAGAAAGAGAGCATAGGATTAATGCCCCTTTGTCCACTTATCTTGCCATCTGCTGATCTCTGACCCTGAAAATAAGTTATTAACTGTCTGGATCATTGACCTATTGACTGATTGCCCAGGTCCACAGAGAAAATGTTCTGGTGTGAGCTTTTTGCTGCTCAGTGAGTGATCATATATGGGGCTGCAGCGATGGGGGCTGCTCAGATCTTTCAGGTACGGTGCTGTGCACAGGTGTCATCAGTGAGCAGGCTTCATTGTAAGCAGATGTGTGTTACCATTGTATACGTGTGTGTGTGTGTGTGTGTGTTTGCAATTTATTCATTTTCTTTGTTCTTTTCAAACTAGGGATGGAAGAAACATAGAAACATAGAAATTGCCGGCAGATAAGAACCACTAGGCCCATCCAGTCTGCCTGTAGGCCCTATACAGTGTATGTGACCACTGTCCCTATGTGATAAATGGCTTTTCATCACTCCCTCCCTCCCTCCCCTCTCAAGGTTCCCCTGTGCCTGTCCCAGACATGCTTAAACCCCTCCACTGTGCTTGCCCCACTACCTCTTGTGGTAAGCTATTCCAAGCATCAACTACCCTCTCTGTGTAGAAAAAACTTGAGTATAAAAGTGTGTGAGAGTCTCCATACTCGTAATTTCAATAAAACTGAATGAAAAAGTTCTGGTAACAGTAAATGAAGGAAGAAACAGTTCTAATCTATTCTAATCCTGTGCCATCTTCTGTAAAAGAACCTTTCAGAACCTGTTTACAAGTTCTGAGAGGGTTGTAATAATTGGAAAAAATATTGGTTGTAGAGCTCAGAATACTCACCCCCCGCCCGCAGGTCTTTAGCTAAAGACAAGGTTAGGAGGTGGTGAAAAGAGGCAGAAAGAAGGCTGAGGGTAGAGAAAGACTGAGGAAAAAAATAGCTGGAGGGAGGAAAAAGAACCAAGCATAGTCAGTATTTGGAAATGTGTGGGGCTCACCAATGAAATTCCATTGTATAGTCCTGGTGTAAAAAAAAAAAAACTTATATGAAAATAGAATGGAAGCAAGATGGGAGGAGAATTTTAGGCACCCATGAAACTCCCCTAATTATGTTTGAGCCATACTTTATGTATATTAAATAGCATTACTCTCAATGGGGTATCTCGATTAGCCATCTGACATTGTTTATTTTGCACAACACTTACGTTGTAGCATCATTTCCCCTTCACTGTTGATAATGTATGTACTGAATGAAAATCAGAACTATTTTTGAACTTGAAATCGAGAAAACTAAAAGTGTTCAGAAAGTTGTGACATAGCTCGATAAACCATCCGATCAGAACCTCTAGGAACCATTTTCTGGTTCACCCATCTCTATTTCAAAGAATAATCACATAGAAACATAGACTTTGACAGCAGATAAGGACTGTTTGGCCCACCCTGTCTGCTCCTTTCCGTACCTATTGGATAAACTGCAGGTCCTAGTTAACCAACAGCCTACTTCCTCCTACCTCCCTCCTATCCTACCCCCACTATAATTGCCTTATGTCTGTCCCATGCATTCTTGAATTCCCCCCACTGTTTTTGACTCTACAACCTCCTCAGGAAGGCTGTTCCATGCGTCCACCACCCTCTCCATGAAAAAATAATTCCTCACTTTGCCCCTGAGTCCCCCCATCTTCAAATTGTGCCCCTTGTTCTTGCACATCTCTTTTTCTGAAAGATACTACCCTCTTGGACTTTTTTGAGTCCCTTGAGGTACTTGAAAGTTTCTATCCTGTCTCCTCTCTCCCCCTTTCCTTGAGGTTATACATATTAAGCACCTTTAGTCTCTCTTCATATGGCTTCTGGTGCAGACCCTGCACCACAGTACAAATTAATTAATGAAAAATAGGAGTGCATATTTAGCAATGGAGAAAAGAACATAAACTGTATTCTGAGCACCAGATGGCCTGAGGGCCATAAATACAGAATTAAAAAAAAAATGATTTACCATGGGATGTTGTAAATCTGTGGTAGAGTTGAGTAAGACCCTATTCCATTTATTATGCAGAGAGCATTAAAAGCAAGGCTCTACTTTTGTCCTCTCTTATTCTGTCTCTTGTCTATCTCTTGCCTGTCTGATTGCATAATCAAATTTTCCTTGTGGCAACCTAGGAATTGCCACTCCAATGGTCCCACAATTCCCCCTGTTATCTCCCTTCCTTCATTTGCTGTTTCTATTCTTTCATCTCCCCCACCCCCGCTTCTCTGTGGTTAAAAATATATACAAATCTTAAGTGGGATCCCTTGATTTGCAAATGAATATAATTATATTGGTGTAATCAGTGCAGAAAGCTGCTGGGTTGTATTAGAAAGTACATCCATCTGGAACACAAACTTGTTTACAAAACTGTCAATGGGAGACCAGCCCTGGGACAGAATGTTCTATTTTATTGTTCCTGCAGGGTGGCCTCAGGAAAGAAATTGACAAAGTTCTGAGACATTTTCTGAAAAACAAGAGATTGATTTACACCAACAGAATGCAGAATTTAAACTGTCAGGAAAAACATCTTATAAAAACAGAGCCATGTTTTTGTTTAGTGATAGAGGGATTCAGATTTTAAACAGAGACTCTCAGATGTAGGATTTTTGTGTTTGTGCTTTTGGTATGAGAAGCTATGATGGCAAAAAAGTAACCACACTCCGGAACAACAGTGTAGTGGGTCAAAGAGATGCACAAATGCACTGGTGATACAGAGAGTAAGTGTCCAACTCAGGTTATTTGGTATACATCCCTGACATCGACATGTTGACAGCAGAGTCCCCTACAGTGACAACAGCACCATGTCACTGTAGGGAACCCACTGGAACCCAACACTGTCTGTCAGGGGTCATGCAACCCCCCCGACTCAGCTCCGACTCAGAGTTGAGAATCCTAAGTGGGGGGTGTGGGGCACAGTCCCCCACATGGGGGGTTTGGGGGTGAAGCCCCCTGAAGAAAACACTTGTGGCTTTTGCAAACCGGCAGCTGACTGCAAAATGCTGTCAACCTGTCAGTTTCGCTGTCAGATCATTCAACAAATATTTTGTTGACGACCCGTCTTGGATCGAGTTTATTCAAAGACAATACCACAGTAGAAAACACACATACATGAAGGTACTGGAGCTATAGGATCACAGTAGAAAATACACATACACAAAATTACTGGAGCTGTAGGACCATTACCCAGATGCCCCAGTGCTTTGCTTATTAGAGCTTCCTCAGGGGGCAGTCATCTGGAGGATGTAATGCCCTTAAATACCTCTCTAAGATGTCACCAGTCATGGGCAATCAATTATATTGAAGGGTAATAAGAGCAAAAGATTAATTTTTCATGCTAGCTTATGCCAGTGACTTGCACTAATAGCATTATCTTATTCCAGTTTACAAAAGAAGCTGAACTCATTAAAGGTATATACAGAAAGTCATAAACTAAAGAAAAATGAGGCCAAAAGTAAAATTCTGGTCTTTTGGTCCAAGTAGCAATTCCCGAACTGGAAAATTGGTGAATTGACACTCAATGCAGTGAACTCATATGACTATCTGGGGCTCACATTTTCAAATAATGGATCCTGGAATAAACATAACAAATGCTTAAATTTAAAATTAAAATAAACTGTGGGGTCACTAATGAAATTCAACCATAAATATAGGGGCAATTTGATAAAGGCTCTTTTAACAACCGTTAGAGCTAAATATTTTTCTCAGGCTGAAATATGGGAATCAGATAAAATGGACTTCTTAGAAACCTTGCTCAGTAAGCTATACAGGTTAGTACTGGGACTCAGTACATTTACCTCAGCTGCTCTAATAAGAACAGAACTGGGTATGATTAGTCCAAAAGCACTGATTGATGCTGCAAAAATCAATTACTGGATTTAAATAACCAGAATGAATAACCATAGACTACCATATTTATGCCTTTGAGAAAAAAACACTTGGCTGTGTTCAATCCAAATGGTTGAAACATTTTGAAACATTATGCAGTTTCTACAGTCTACAGTTTTAAAAATAAAAATATGTGAATGGGGGATATTAATCAATTTAAAATATAGGAAGTCATCCTCCATACCTTCTTTAGATCATTGGAGGGGGCAGTAACTTTTCTTCTCTGGCAAAATAGAAGACTCAGAATAAAAAAAGAAATTCTTTGTCATCCTATGGGGATGGGGAGTCTGGGATTACCAAACTTTTATTTATATTACTTGCCCGCCCAACTGGCTTCTCTTACAGATTTTGCTCCCAGTGATCCTGGCAGCAGATCATGGGTCAATCTGGAGGGACTAGATAGAGACACTGGTTTATACAACTCCCTTTTTGCAGTCTCCCTTGGGAGGGAGATAACCAAGAACATTAAAACCCTTTCACTAGGTCCACAACTAAGACATGGTTAGCAGGTTAGCAGCCCATAAAATTTTGAAACACCCCCAATCCCTTTCTCCAGAGGCATCAATTGAACATGCCATTTAGGAAGGGAGCCAGATCCCAAACCTGGTCCGGAATGTACTCGCTAATTGGGAGATGAGGGGACTGATCCAGTTATCTCAATTATATAAAGATGGAATTTTCCTGTCCTAGCAACAATTATCTAAACAATTTGGTCTTCGGGCTTCTCATTTTTTCACATATCTACAGATTAGGTCCAGGCTTAGTGCTAAGGAAGGTGAATGTGATGCTCCACCTCTGTTGACCTGCTTCCCCTTGGAAGAGGTTCTGTTGGGGAATCCTGGGTGATGGCTAACTAAACCTTTATCTAAATTTTACAGGACCCTCTTAGAAGCCTTGCTGGATCCCTTTGTGCAGCTGAAGGAAAGGTGGGGAGGGCAGAATTACTGTCCTCCTGACTCACAGAGGGAGACTGGGATTGCATATTCAAAAAGGGGATGTATTGCTCTGTTAACAATAGATTGAGACTGGTCCATAATAATTTTTTGCAAAGAATATACTTTACGCCAGCAAGGGCACATAAAATTGTCCTCTCTATTTCTGATTTATGCCCAAAATGTAAAGCTCAACCAGGGACCCTTTTCCATACGGTGTGGGAATGCCCCACGGTCTCTGCCTTTTGGCAATACATTGGTATTACATTGGTCAGGGTGTTGGGCATGCACAAGCCTCTTGATGCTGTGGACATCTTTCTGAGTCTTCCCAGTGGAGGTCAATAGGGAGCCTTGACCAAACACCCGCTATGGGACTGGGCCTAGCAGTGGGAAAGAGAGTGCTGACTCAGCATTGGCAATTGGGGTCAGTTCTATCTTTGGCTCACTGGATAAATTCTCTTCTTCTGTGCATGAAGTTGGAACACTCCCAATATGCAGCTAGGGGGAATTTAGGGAAGTATCAGTAGATCTGATCACCTCTTAAAATTGCACTAAATGATCCCTGGTTTCCAACCTTTTAGTAGATAAACTATTTGGAAGAACCTCCCTCCAATCCTCCTTTTAAATGTTCTCTTTCTGGTGGGGAGTGATGTGTCTTGTGCCATTGATGTTCCACTCTAATATTGAGGTTCTATGTGAATTTTTGTGTTATTAATGTGACCTTTTGAAAAGTCTCTGTTCCACCATCAAATGCATTTATGTTACAAAGAACTGTATGATCAATTTGGACAATGTATTGATAAGTATGTTCCATTCATGCTGTTTCCTGGACTAAATAAAGTTTACAAAAAAACAAATAAAATCTAGGAAGTATGTTACAAACAAAATTATTAATCATCACAGACTCAAGGATCTGGAAAAGAAATCTAATCTGAAAAGTTCACCCTGGATCATTGCAAACAATAACAGGCACACCTTTAGGTAGTACCTAGACATTTTGACTGATCATACGAAACGTAAATTATACACCAAATATCGGTTGGAACTTTTTCAGTCCAATATTTTATTGGCCAGGTATCAGAAATCAATGGAGTCACTAGATAGGTTATGTGATTGTTCAAAAACTGAACCTGAAGATATTTATCATGTAATGTTTTCTTGTAGGTGGTAGAACACGATCAGGAATTATTGGTTACAGCCTTTATGGAACTCAATACAAACATGTGATAAGAATACCATGCTGCTCACAATGCTCACAGCACAGGATGAACAAATTGTAAATAGCACGACAGGGTATTTAAAATCTATTTCTCATATAAGATTGCGTTATGACAAATGAGTTTCTTTATTATTACTTGGTATTACTTGGTATGAAAGAACAGAAGAAGGCCAAAGTCCATCAAGACTGTTCCCCACACTATGTGGGACATTATTTATTTATTATCTCTCAACCAGACATCTAATTTGTTTTTAAAGACAGTGAAACTAGTTGCCTCTACCAGTTGCTGTGGCAAGGTGTTCCATACAATGGAATCTCTTATTGGAAAAAAAATTCCCCTTTTGCTGGTTTTATAATTTTTTACTTCAAGCTGTTTATTATGCAGTCTCGGAACATGTCTCCTTTTGGAGAATGTTAGACCACATTTTTCCATTAGTTCTGGTGAATTTATTAAATTAAAAACCATAAGCATATCACCTCTTAGTCTTCTAGTCTGAAGAGAGAAGAGACCAGTAGTTTTTAATCTGTTCTGATAATCCAAGTTTGTTAATCTTGGAATCATTCTGGTTACTCTCCTTTGAACCTGTTCAAGGATTGCTATATTTTTTTTTCATTTGGATTCCAAAAAGGAGAGCCATAGTCTAGATATGGTCTAATGTATGCCCTATACAATGGAATAAGGCATTGTTCAGTGTGATTAATAAAAGTACGTTTTATTTGCGTCAAAAGTCTATTGGTCATGCAAGCAGTTCTAACACAATGATCATTTGATGTAAGTTTATTATTATCATATATCCCTAAATCTATTTCACAATTTGATGAGTGACGTGGTAGTCCGTTTATATAATATATCATTTTTGGATTGTTTACACCGAAATGCACTACTAAACATTTGTCTTGATTAAACTGCATATGATTATCATTTGCCCAGAGTGTTAATTTTTCCAAATCCTCCTTTAATGCAGAAATATTTTCTTGATTATTAACCTTGCCCCCAAATTTAGTATCGTCTGCAAATTTAACCATGACATTATTTGGCCCTGTTTGTAAATCACCGATAAAGAGGTTAAACAATGTAGGTCCCAAGACCAACCCCTGTGGTACACCACTTGTCACGCTACCCAGATCAGGCAAGGTGTCATTAATTCTGACTCTCTGAGAATGATTTGTCAACCAGTTTAAAGTCCAGTTGACAATATCAGATGACAAACCTAGATTGTGCATTTTAGTAATGAGTTTTTCATGTGAGACTTTATAGAAAGCTCTACTAAAGTCCAAAAGAATTACATCAGTAGGGATACCCACATCTAGTAGAGTACCTATATTATTGTAAAAAGATATCAGATTGGTGGTACAGGAATACTTGGGAGTAAACCCATGCTGATTTGAATCGTAAATTCCTAATTTTTTACAATCTTGATCTATCAGAGACTTCATCACTCATTCCATTAGTTTACCAGCCACTGAGGTCAGGCTAATTGGATGATAATTTTGCACAGAACCTCTATTGCCTTTTTTAAATATGGGGGTAACTATTGCTGAATGCCAATCATTTGGTACAATGCTTTCTTGTAAAGATTTATTAAAAATAATTGATAACGGTATAGAAATATTTATAGAGGTTTCGATCAGAAACCATGGATGAATACCGTTTGGGCCTGGACTAGTGGTTTTTTTTTTATTATGTGAATAAATAATGTTAATCTAGTAAAGTAGGGAGTTTAAATTTGCATTGTCCTTATATATTTATCTCATGCAATGCAATGCAATGAAAAATGCATACTGAATGCTGTGCAGTTCAGGCACTCATATCTTTTATCCAGTCTGTGCAATATTGATTTGCAAAAATGAAGTGATTTTAATGGGTGACTTTTGTACCATGTGTTATATGTGTTTGTGTGTGTGTTTGTAGTTGTATTGTTATATTTAAGTGCTTTTGTAAAGGTCTTTAACTGAACAAATAAAGCTTATGATGATGATGCACATGTGTACACCCAAGTGCTATTAATAAACAAGTGCTTAATAACAATGCCATTCCTATTATATTTCAACCATATCATAAAAAATCCAATACAAAAAAAGCACAATAAATCAGCCTGTTCATATCTGTATTTAATTGCCTAGTTTTCAAACCCATACATGGCTGTAGTTATTAAGAAAAGGTAAAGAAAAAGGAAAACCAGAGTCAGGAGCATGTGCCATTAAACTGGCACTGCTGCAGCAGGAAAATCCTGCTCTCTTCAAACCTTCATGCTGGAAAGAAAACAGATAAGACAGAGGTTTTGCTAAGTATCATTAACAGAGATTGTGCATATTAAGCAATTTTATTTATTTATTTAGTTTTTGTTGACCGGGAAAGAGGACTAGACAATTCTGCTTATTTTCAGCCTTGTCCCAGGGGAGGGGGATATGGATAGAGACCAATTAACATTGAACCAGATTAAGCTATCGGTGGTATTTCTAGTGCTACATTAAATTTTAATGTATCAAAATTTGCAAATTTGAAGGTACAAATACAAATGACTACAACCAACAGCACACACAGGGACAGAGTGGACTGCGGGAGCCTGCTAAAGGCCACAGAGCCCCATCCCCAAGTCACTATATTTGATCGAATGTCACCAAGCAGTACAGACACATCTACCTGAGCTCCACAACCGTACTGCAGCCTATCCCCATAACTGTTAATGGAGGCGCTAATCTATCGATAGTAAATATATCTTGTTAGAACAATCAGAATTTGACAACTGTATTAGTTTAAATATACTCGATTTATCAGCAGTTCTACTTACGCATCTAAAGTAGAAAAGTGCTTGCAGTTTCGTTTTAAAAGGAGTTTTCACGGCAGTCGCAATGAAACACAATTGGACAGCAGTCTCCTTTGACCTGTAAGAGAGGAAAAACTAAAAACCTGATCACATTATTTTCAATCCATGCTTGCAAATATACCATCTACTGAAGAAGTAAGGTGATACCTTGTGGCTGTAGGCTGGTAGGATGAAATCACCTCAACACTTTCCTCTTATTTTGCACAGAGTTTGGTCTGTTCATTTAAAAAAAAACTCAACCATTTAAGAACTATGATGGCTAGCAGAGAGGGGGGAATCTAATAGAGATGTTACAAGAAAGTAGCCAAATGAAAAGACCTCTGCCCAAATCTGACAGTTATTCTGGACAATCAGAGATGATTCACTCAGAGCACAAAAAACAGGTAGTAAATTCCCCCATCACAGTAGCATACTTTGAGATAATGATGCAGGAGTTTGCAGTCATGAAATTAACCCTAGGTAACATGGCTGAAGATATAAAAGTATTTAAAATGTAATTAGCGGTACAAAAGAGGAGACTTACAGATGCTGAGACCAGAATAAGCAGTGTTAAGATGTATCCATTAAGGAACAGTCAGAGAGAGTACAAAACAGCAGGAAAATTAAGGCATTAGAGGAGAAATTAGAGGAGATGGAAAGCAGAAATAGAAGAAATAACTTGATGATTTTTGGGTTAAAAGAAGGCATTGAAGGGTCAGACCTAATTGAATTCTCCAACAGACTATTTATAAGTATAGCTGGACCACCCCTGACAACAAAAAGTACATGATCGAAATAGCTCCTTGCTCACTCAAACCAAAACCAGGAAGAGATAAGAAACCATGTTCCTTTATTCTTAAAGATCATGTGTAATGGTTTTTACATATTTTTCATAAAAGCTTGAAAAGCTGAAATTCAAGTCCCTGTGTCATGATTAGTGTTTCCTCAAAATTTCATGCTGTTTGGTTTTGTGGTTTTCTTTTAATCAGCATTTGTTAACTTGCTCTACAGTTGCTGAAAACAGTGGAGTTATTTTTGTCCTCTCAGTTAAACTTAGAGTGCGATGACATCATTTTGGAGTATCTTGCTGTTTCAGATTTCCAATCAGAGCAGTAGTTTGTAGATTTAATGGTTCAATGAGCTCTCCAAATTTCTTACAAACCCAGTCTCTGGCTTGTGTTTAGATAGATCAGCTTAAAATGTATAATTTTATTCTCGTAAAAAGCTGATAATTTCAATTTCAATGTAGAATTGAAGAAGTGGAAATCTTTCTCTGTGAGAAATCAGCTTGTCTGTCACAGCTCTTAGTTCTTTCTAATCAAAACTCTGATTTTTTTTCTAACTATATAACACTGGACTATTAAATGACTATAAAATAAATCTAAATTTTGTTTATTCACAGAAACAGTCTGTCTTTGATGTAGCCTTCATAAATACATTAATGTGAGAACATTTTTTTCATGTCAGATTGACAAACAGTACATGTAAGTAAGTAAGTAAGTAAGTAAATTTTATTTTTTAAGCGCTTTTCAAAGCCAAAGCGCTGCACAGTTTAGCAAACATTAAAATTTACAGATTATGACAAGAAATAAATAACAATAAAATCACAGTAAAATCACAAAATCACAGTAAAATCACTCTCCGTATGCTTTTTGGAATAAATAGGTTTTTAACTCCGACTTAAAACTCTCGACGGTCAGGCAGCTACGTATCCGACGAGGTAGAGAATTCCACAGGGTCAGGGCAGCGTAAGAAAATGCACATGCCCCAGATGTTTTTAAACGTACCCTGGGAATCTCTAGCAATCCCTCATCAGCGGATCGGAGTGAGCGAGAGGGACAGTAGGGAATGAGGAGATCTTGCAGGTACCGTGGTCCCTGTTCATGTAGGGCTTTATAGGCCAGTAAGCCGACCTTGAAGGTGATCCACCACTGAACTGGCAGCCAGTGCAGTCCGCGCAGCACAGGCATAATATGACTGTTTCTAGATGTCCCCGTCAAAAGCCTGGCTGCTGCGTTCTGCACCAGCTGCAAGTGGCGGATATCAACCCCCGGTAGCCCTAGGTACAGGGCATTGCAGTAATCAAGGCGAGAGGTCACAAAGGCATGGACCAGTATAGGAAGGTCAGCCAGAGGAACTAGGTGTTTCACCCGGGTGATATTCCTAAGATGGTAAAAGGAAGATTTGACAATGGATGACACCTGCGAGTTTAGGGTCAAACCGTGGTCAATAATAACACCCAGATTACGCACCCGGTCTGAGGTTGAGAGCTGGGCACCATCAATCCATATGCCCGAAGGAAGCCCAGCTCTACAACCCACCTCAAGGCAACCTGGGTCCACCGCCAACACCTCAGTCTTATCCGGGTTTAACCTCAGCCAGCTAGCACTCATCCAGTCGTTGATCTCGGATAGACAGCTGTTAAGTATAGAGACTGCATCTTCCTGTCCGGGACTAAAGGACAAACACAGCTTGGTATCATCTGCATAGCAGTGAAAACCCAGACTGTATCGCCTAATAATGTCTCCCAATGGCAGCATATAAACAGCGAACAACATGGGTGCCAAAATGGAACCCTGCGGTACCCCACAGGACAGGAAGATGGTATCAGAGGAATAAATTCCAGTGATAACCCTCTGTCTCCGACCCATGAGGAAAGATCGAACCAATGCAGAACTGTACCAGACAGACCGCAATAAAGCTGCAGGAGTTCCAAAAGCACACCAAGGTCCACAGTATCAAATGCTGCAGAGAGATCAAGAAGGACTAGAATAGTACGAGCCTTTCGATCTCTCGCAATCAGGAGATCATTTAGAATCCGAACAAGAGCAGTCTCAGTACTACGTCTTTTCCTAAATCCGGATTGAAGAGTATCATAGATATTGTGATCTGTAAGATGGTCATCCAGTTGTAGCGCAACCACCTTTTCAATAACCTTACCTACAAAGGGCAGGTTAGAGACAGGTCTGTAGTTAGCTGGACATTCTGGATTCAGTGAAGGCTTTTTTAGGAGTGGTCGAATGACCACCTCCTTTAGGGGATCAGAAAAGACTCCCTGCTCCAAAGATTTCCAGATAATTTCAGCAAGGATCGGGCAGATAGTATCTACTCAACCTAATAAAAGTGACGTAGGGCCTGGATCCAAACTACTTCTGGTTGGACGTACAGTCTGGACAATCCTCACAATATCCATGAAATCTGGCCTACCAAAGTCACACCAGGTGACACAGGTGTTTGTTTCCCCTCGCTGATCACAGCAAACCCTTAAAGAGTGAGCCTGGCCGATATCCGACCTAATGCCGGCAATCTTATCTGTGAAAAATCGAGCAAGCTCATCACACTTTATTTGTGAAAAATCTCTTCCAGACTGTAGACAGAGTGGATTGCACAGTCTGTCGACAGTCCAAAAGAGTTGAGCTGGTCGGTTTCGCGCAGCAGCAATCTCCCTGGACAGGAATTCTGCCTTCTTACGGGTGATTGCTGATTGATAGGTATCATAATGATCCATCAACCTAAGTCTGTCAGCATCCAGGCCGGATTTCCGCCAGGCCCTCTCTAGCCTTTGCCCCACTCTTCTCAGTTCCTTCAAAGACTCATCAAACCATAGAGTATTAAGGCGCTGAGTGACTGGGCGAACACGGACAGGAGCAACTAGGTCCAGGGCCTCGCTCACTGCCTTGTTATAGGCAAGAGCAAGGTCTCCTGGACCCATGCTCTCACCTGAAATACCCGATATGTCCAGTACCGCTAATAGACCCTCTGGGGTAACTCCCCTTAAAGGGCGATACTGAACCATCTCCGTAGAGGCAGGCCTATTAAGGGGTGCCCCAAAACTAAATCTTATGGTGTGATGGTCTGTCCACACATTCGGTTCCACCCCCAAATGCGTAATATCCAAATCCAGTAGGAACACTAGATCCAATGAGTGACCTCCTATATGGGTAGCAGAGGTAACTACCTGTGACAGGCCCATCATAGTCATAAGTTGGAGGAAGTTCTTTCCAAAGTGCGAGAGTTCATCATCGACCCAGGCATTGAGGTCACCCAGTAATAACCATCTGGGCGACTTCAATGCCATGTCGATGATGAAGTCAGCAAACTCCTTCAGGAATTCTCCACCATCACCGGGTGGACAGTAGATGAGGAGAATCCTAAACCCTGCACCTGCTGCCTGGATACACTCAAAGGATCTAGTGTTACCCACTGGCACATCCACAAGATTCAGATCGGTTCTAAAAAAGATGGCTACTCCCCCGCCCCTATGATCCAATCTCGGGCGATGCATCACTGAGAACCCAGCCGGAGCAGTAGAATCTAATATAGGACCTGCGTTTTCATCCAGCCAGGTCTCGGTGATACATGCCAGGTCAGATGTTGCAACAAGGTCTGCAATAATTGCAGTTTTGTTCCTAATAAACCTGGCATTACATAACACCGCCCGGGTTGGATGGGTTTTCGGAGAGGAGCGCAGTACCTGCCCACACTCTGCGGAGCCCTTGGGTATGGGAATCAGGTAGGGAGAACCCCTCTCCTGATCCCATTTCACCCCAGGGTGTCTCCTCATCCTAACTACCCCTATCTGCCCACTCCTTTCCAATCTCCCACTCTGTCCGGTCCAACCATCCTTCAAGTGCCTTCTCGCTATCCTGGCTGCACGACACTTATTAAAGATATCAGCAGACAGATGGGGACAGCGAAAAGGATGGAGGCTCCAGAGCAGAGCGGGAGAATAGCGCCTAACCGTCGTAAGGGCCATCCAACACATCTTAAATAACCAATATCTAACAAAACCAACTTAACTCAAGACAAACCTATCTTAAATAAACAAGTAATGTTATACTAGACAAACAAACCTATAATAAAGATAAAATAATAAGTTATATTTAAAGTTTAAACTATTAAACTAACTACAAAATCTAAAAAAAAAAAAAATTTTTTGAACTCAGCAAAATAGTATAAGAGTAGATACAAACAGTCATGATCTTTTAAACCCCATAACTCTCACTACTAAGAGAGATAGGGCATATTCAAAGTCAGAGAGCAAAAACTAAGAACATCCAATATTCCAGATTTAGAAACTCCAGTCTATCTAAAACCCAGGCGATCAAAGTCAGGCTGATTTGTGAGCAGGATAAAACTTTAGGCAGTTCTAGTCCAGGAGCATCAGTGTCGTAGCAATCGTGTGAGGGAAAATAGCTACCCCAGAGTGGACCACAGACCCAGGCTGGACCCAAGTGATGGCCCCAGAACAGTGTCCACCCACCGGTAGACGCCCTTCGGTAAGTCCAGGAGACCCCGGCAACTAATACCCGCCCTTCAGCAGGTCAAAGCCGTTGACACCTGCCCCGAGCCCAGTCCGTATCAACCACCCCAGGCAACTATCCCACAGCACACCTCCAAACTCCAATCACCATAAAATCCACAGGCACAAAATCATCTTTAAATCTCCTCACAGTCAGGTAGTCAGGTAGCAGGACCGGGAGACCAAATGATCACACTCTTTTCACTGAGCTCTAACAGCCTCAAATGCCCCAATGTATCACACAGTTCATTGCTTGAAACACTAGCAGAGTGTGACAGGCACCTGTCTGAACTCACAAATTTCAGTTCTTTGGTGGTTTCTGCATGAAAATACATAATGTATGTGTATAACTAGAAACACTATGTGGCATCCCGATGCACTGGGTCTCTGCCCCACTACTGAGGCAGCTGCAGTCTACTGCTACCTGTCCTTGCCCCACAGTCCCCCTGCCTTCTGCTCCACATTCAAGGCTGCTGCACCCTGCTGCCCACTGTCTTCTCCCACACAGTCAGGGATTGTGCACCCTGCTGCCTCCATCCCCTGCCTAAAGAATCAGGGCTGCTGCACCCTGCCCAAACAGTTGGGGTTGCTGCACTCTGCTACTCTCTCTCCACCACCCTCACAGGTAGGGAAGCTGCACCTGTTGCCCCCTGTTCCTGTCTCCACAGACAGGACTGCTGTGCTGTGCTAAGCCCTAGAGTGCCAGGTTCCCTGTCTCCACAGCTGGGGCTGCTGTACCATGCTGCCCTAGCCACCAAAGGTGGAGCTTTTACTACACCCTGCTACCCACTTCCATTGCCCCAAATAGGCAGGGCTCCTGCACCAACTGTACCCCATCTCACAGTTAATGCTGCTGTACCCTGATGCCCCGTGTTCTGCACGACAGTCAAGACTTTTGCATCATGGTGTCCTCTATTCCCTGTCATCAGAGAGAGGGCTGCTGTACCTTGCTCCTTTCTACACAGTTGGGCACAATGGTGGCAGGGGACAAAGAACACCATGGTGCAGAAGCCTTGACTGTGGGGCTGGACACAGGTGGGCAAAAGGTGTTCCAGGACTAGAGGGCATGGGATGAAGTTGTAGGGAGGATGATTCAGAGGAAACATGAGAAAGAATTTCTTCACAGAACGGGGTGGTGGACAAGTGGAACATCCTGCCAGAGGAAGTGGTGGGGGCTGAAACAATCATGGGATTTAAGAATGCATGGGATAGACATAAAGGAATTCTGGAGGTCAGGGGTAAGGGGCAACAGACTTCTAGGAAAACAAACTGAACTTACAAGCTCAAATGGGCAGACTGGGTGGGCCATAGGCCCTTATCTGCCGACACTGTCTATGTATCTATGTATCTATGTTGGGGTTGCTATAGCCTGCTGTGCTCTAGAGCCCCTTGTTGCTGCAGTTTGAGCTGCTGTACCATGCTGCCACTGGCCACAAGATTCACGGCATTTGCTACACCCTGTTGCATGCCTCCACAGTTGAGGCAGTTGCACCCTGCTGTCTCTCTGCCACCAGAGTCAGATCTTTTGCTACAACCTGCTGCCCACATCCCTTGTCCCAAACAGTCATGGCTGCTACACTTGTCCCACAGTTTGGGCTGCTGTATCCTGAAGCCCCCCCTATCTTCTGCTCGAACATTCAGGGCTGCTGCACCCTGCTGCCCTCTGTCCCCACCCCCGCAGCCAAGGCCATGGCACCCTGCTGCCCCCTGTTCCTATCTCCATAGTCAGGGCTGCTGTGCTGTGCTACACCCTAGAGTCTCATGCCACCTGCATCCACAGTTGGGGCTGCTGAACCCTGCTATGTACTTCTGTTGCCCCAAATGGGCTGGGTTGCTGCACAATGTGCACCCTGTGCTATTGTCAGGGCTGCTGTACCCTGATGTCCACCTGTGTCCAGCCCCACAGTCAAAGCTTCTGCACCATGGTGTTCTTTGTCCCCTGCCACCATTGTGCCCTGCTGCACCACAGAGCCCCTTGCCTCCACAACAGGCAGGGGAGAGGGTGCAGCAAATGCCCTTACTCTTGTGTTGCACCCTTCCCAAACAGTTGGAGTTGCTATAGCCTGCTACCCTCTCTCTCACCCTCACAGTCAGGGACACTGCACATATTGCCCCCCTGTTCCTGTCTCAGCAGGGTGTAGCAAAGGATCTGACTCTGGTGGCAAGGAGGTAGCAGGGTGCAACTGCCTCAACTGTGGAGGCATGCAACAGGGTGCAGCAAATGCCCCGATTCTTGTGGCAAGTGGCAGCATGGTGCAGCAGCCCTAACTGCAGAGGCATGGTGCTCTAGGGCATAGCAGGCCACAGCAACTCCAACTATGTAGAAAGGAGGAGGGTGCAGCAGCCCTGTCTGTGGTGACAGGGGATAGAAGACAGCATAGTGCAAAAGCCTCAACTGTGGAGCAGGACACATGGGGCATCAGGGTACATCAGCTCTGACTGTGTGGTGGGGTACACGTGGTGCAGCAGTCCTGACCATTTGGTGCAATGGAAGTGGGTAGTGAGTGCAGCAAATGCCCCACCTCTGGTGGCTAGAGCAGCATGGTGCAGCATCCCCAGCTGTGGAGGCAGTGAACCTGGCACTCTAGTGATTAACACTGCACAGCAGCCCTGACTGTGGAAACTGAACAGGGGGCAACAGGTGCAGCATTACTAACTGTGAGGGTGGGGAGAGAGGTCAGCAGGATGCAGCAACCCCAGTCATTTGGGCAGGGAGTGGCAGGGTGCAGTAGTCCTGATTCTTTATGCAGGGGATGGAGGCAGCAGGGTGCACAATCCCTGACTGTGTGGGAGAACACAGTGGGCAGCAGGGTGCAGCAACCTTGAATGTGGAGCAGAAGGCAGGGGGCTTGTACGGCAGGGGACTGGTGGCAGTAGACTGCAGTTGCCTCAGCTGCGGGGCAGTGACATGTTACATCAGAATGCCATCTGGTGTTTCTAGTTATACACATACATGATGTATCTTCAAACAGAAACCACCAAAGAACTGACCTTTGTGAGTTCTGACAGTACATGTGCTTGACATTCTGTAGCAGAGTGTGACAATCACCTGTTTGTCAAACTGACATGAAATAAAAATGTTCTTACATGATTGTATTTATGAAGGCTACATCAAAGAACAACTGTTTCTGTGAATGAACAAAATTTAGATTTATTTTATATTCATTAAATAGCCCTGCATTATATAGTTAGAAAAAAAAATTGAGGTTTGATTACAAATTACAAGAGCTGTGATACAGACAAGCTGATTTCTCACAGAAAAAGATTTCCTCTACTTCAATTCAGCATTGAAAATGAAATTATCAGCTTTTTAAAGGAAGAGAATGATATATTTTAAGCAGATCTAAACCCAAACCAGAGACTGGGTTAGTAACAAACCTGGAGAGCTCAGCAAACCATAAACTCTACGGAGTGCTGCTCTGATGTGGAATCTGAAACAGCAAGCTACTCCAAATGATGTCATTGCACTTTAAGTTTGACTGAGAGGACAGAAATAACTCCACTGTTTTCAGCCACTGTAGAGCAAGTTAACAAATGCTGAGTTAAAGAAAACCACAAAACCAAGCAGCACGAAATTTTCAGGAAACACTAATCATGACACATGGACTTGAATTTCAGCTTTTTAAGCTTCTATAAAAAATGTGTAAAAACCGTTGCACGTGATCTTTAAACTGCTAGATTTCCAGCAAAAGGTACACATTGAAAGGGCACTTAAAAACACAACAACAATTTCATTTGAAGAGTGCAGCATAAACATTTTTAATGACTTGCCTCCTGAAACTATCAAAAAGAAGGATGCATTTAACCCAATAAAGAAAAAACTCTGAGAAGCTGGTTTAAAATATAGTTTGTTTTTTCCCACTAAACTCAGGATCTGGGCACAGAGTGGAATTAAGGAGTACAGTGGAATAGAGGTTGCTAAAAAGGGGCTTAAAACAGACTTTCCCAGACTCTTTGCTAATTATGACTTCCAACACTAAGTCGAAAGAGCACCGCACATTACTGTTTAAGTGCCCAGTTTTGTTTTGAGGTCTGAGTGGGAGATCAGAGAGAGAGTAAGTGGGCTCAAACATCAATTATTAGTCTTTAGCTTGTTGGCATACAGTTAATATATGGTATAAGTTGATGGATCAGCGTGGTATGAGAAAGATAAGATCTAGGACTAAAACCAGGTTACCTGTAGGAGGGGTTGACTGGGGCATGGACTGTTAAAACTGTGCTTATGAAAAGTAATGGTTTTATTCAGACACAGATCTCCAAAATAAATATCAGAGCTGAGATCACTCTGTATATATAATTCTCTAGGAGGCAGCGAAGTTTGGTTTAAATGCCAAGCTATTGAAATGCTCTATATACTAATATCCTGTTATACCAGAGAACTGCCAAATAGCCTACTTGGGGCTTTAACTAGAGAATGGATCTGTGTTAGTGGAACCTGTTCAAGGTAAAAAAAAAAGGAGGAGTTAGGGCTGTTTAGCTTGTTTCATGAATATCGCTGCTGTAATGGAGACAGATGCTCTGATCACATTGGGAGACTCTGTTTTGTAAGAAACTACTGTTGTGAGCACAGGTGATGGCCCATGTACCAGGTTGCCCAAAACAAGGTATGGGATAAGTCCATATAGAACTTAGATGAACTCTGAACACTGCTGTCCGGAGATGTTACCTGATATTTTCAATTGCAGCCATTTTAGTTTTTTATTTCAAAACTGTCCCCAAACGGCTATGCTCACGTGCTCTCTGGTCCTTTCACCTCTCCTCATGCCATTGTGGTCAGGTCACGTCTCCGACATGTGTGTTCATGTGCTTGAGTATTCTAGGAATGCTGGAGATTTTATCTGAGGTCAAAAGTCATGGTCAAAACTGCAGCATCATTGGAAAGAAAGGAGAAGGTATAGGGAAAAAAAAACTATTTGCATGTGTTTTGTTTTTGCTTTGATCGACTGACCAAAAATTAATGACTTAATGGACTGTTTATTCTGTGATGGTTTTGTACAGATACGTACTCTTCTTTTAACATTTTAATTATTTCTATTATTTTGAAAGTCTAATGAAAACCATCTTAAACAGAGAACTTAAGGCCTGCAGCCATAGCCACGGAGAACAAAAGATGGTCTAAGACAACTTTGGATTTGTAAGCCTAAAATTACCACTGTTTTGACAAAGTACTTGTCTGGGAGACTTTTTTTCTGACCTCTAAGCAAAGTATTTAAAAGATCCATTTAAAATTCAACATTTTGTCAATAGTGTACCTTATAGTGATAGTGATAGCTCAAAGGAGAGTATCACACATGTTATGAGATAATGCCCTTTCAATACGTGGCTGTAACATTGAATTACTAGGTTTTAGTATAATTGCTAATTTTATTAAATGAAGATAAGTAGGAATATGTTAATGAGAGCAGCAAGCCTACTAAGGAAAAAATAAGGAATTGGTTAACTGCTTGTATTATTTGCTTAATGGGAAAAAATATATAGAGACAGATTTTAAGACAACTTGCATAATAGCCACTGGTCTTGTGGAATGCAATTGCTCATAAATAGAATCTTCAAGTCTATTTCTTTAAAACATTTTAGATATCTGAAAGAAACTTAATACAGATGTATTGCTTCTCTATACTTAACTAAGAATGTTAAAATTATTAGATATTTTAGAATGAAGAGTGTTTTAGGTTGTTAATAGTTAGGATGGCTGCTGAATAATAACTCATTCAATATGTATATACTCATCTGTTCTAGCGCAATTTATTTTTTAAATTGGTTAACAGTATATAGCTGGATCTTAGATCCTGGGGAGTTAAAGGGGCTGGGTAGTTTGACGTTTTTCTTACATTCAGGAATGACTAGAAGGGACAGTAAGAGGGACGGGGGCAGGGTTAAATACAGTTAAGAGTTCTAGAGGACTTTTCTTTTTGAATAATACTCTACTTGTACTTTAAATATGTGCCTTGATTACTTCTTCTACTTTTTATCTTTGGAAAACTGAATCTCACCAATTTTATATTATAGTAAAAATAATCCTGAATATAACACATAGGAAATATTACAAGAATACCTTGAATGGCTTTGGTACTCTGAAACACATAATTGGTCATTTACTCAAATACTTACACTATAAGAACAGTCCAATAACTGACATAAACTTTAAATCACTTTATGATGTCTCTTAACAATGATTACCTGGAATATCAGGGGTATAAAACATAAGCTTAAAAGATACATCACCTGAAAAAAACTAGGAACCTCAATTGTGTTTCTTCAAGAAATACATTTAAAAGAAGAACATTACAACCTAATGCACAGGGAATGGGTAGGGCAGGTTTATGGACCTGGGAATAACTCAAAGAAGGCGGGTGTGCTTACTATCTTTGCTAGACATGTTATTTTTCAGCTAGAGCATCAGGTGGCAGATATTGATGGACATTTCCTGATTTTGAATGGGAAAATAGAAGAAGAATCTTCTACTTTTGTAAACATATATGGCCCAACAGCCCCAGATCATGCCATTTTTTTTAAAATTATTTAAGCTACTACATAGATACAACTATTCAACTGTTATTTTAGGGGGAGACCTAAATGCCTAAATGCTATCATTGATCCGACCCTGGACAGATCCAGTACCAGGTCATATAAAGGTAAAGTGGATAGAGAATTCAGGCCCTATTATCCAGTACCAAACTAATTGATGTATGGAGGCTGTTACATCCTGGGGTGAAGGATTTACTTTCTGGTCCCAATGCCACAGATTAGGTTCTAGGTTAGACTATATATTGGTTTCAAAAGAGTTTATTGAAAGGGTAAATTATACATTAATTAAACAAACAGTGATCTCTGATCATTCACCAGTGGTAATTAATTTCAACAAACAATTAATTGATGAAAGTAGTAAGAGATGGAGGGTGAATGACTTCCTCATAAACGAAACAGACAAAAAAAGAAATCACAACCAAAATAGTTGAATTTATTCAAATAAATGACAATGCGGGCTCCTCATGGGCAAATACATGGGATGCCTTGAAGTGTTGCTTAAGAAGGGATCTTATAAGCTTAGGAGCTAGGAAGAAAAAGGAGAGATCCAACGCACAACAAGAACTGTTACAACAAACAGAACTTATACAGAAAAAGCTGGACGGAAAATCTTCAGACGAAACTTGGAAGTCTTGGTCCAACTTGAAAACAAAATATAATGATTTAATTAGTTCTGAGGCAGATTTTGCTATTAGGAAGTTCAAAATTAATTGCATAGATTCAGGATCAAGGGCAACAAAACTACTAGCAATAAGGCTAAAACAAAACTCCACATCCACAACCATCACAGCAATTAAAAACAGATGTTCTGGTAGCATCCTTCTAAGGCACAGACAAATAAATGAGGAGTTTTACAAATTCTACAAGGAAGTGTATGATACAGGGCAGATTAATAATGGGTCAAACGTACATAGCTTCTGTGAGGGCCTATTTATTCCGAAGGTCAAAACACATATAGATATGCTAGGAGCCAGCATTACTGAACGTGAAATCAAAAGTGCTATTAAAATGTTAAAGAAAACAATACCCCAGGCCCTGATGGGTACTCGTCTAACTTTTACCATATCTATGCTGATAAGATAACACCCATTCTTAAAAATGTGTTTAATGAAGCAATGCATAAAGGGACCTTATCTACTGATCAAACTAGATGGCTAATTACGCTGATTCACAAAACAGGCAAAAACACACTACAATGTGATAGTTACCACCCAGTTTCCTTAATAAACACAGACATTAAAATATTGGCTGAGATACTTTCCAACAGATTGGAAGGAGTTTTATCCTACTTAATCTCTATACAACAAACCGAATTTATGAAGGGGCGTCACTCAGTGGACAACACCAGAAAACTGTTTCACATTCTGGGCTATGCTAATAACATCAAAACACCTTGTGAGTTACTGGCATTAGATGCGGAAAAGGCATTTGACTGAATTCTCTGGTCACACATTTTTGAAATAGTAGACCTTTACCAGTTTCCACAGAATGTTATTAAATGGGTTAAAATCTTATACAATAACCCCTCCTCAGCTGTAATTACAAATGGAATAATGTCCCTGTATTTCCAACTACATAGAGGAACTATACAAGGATGTTCATTATCCCCACTACTTTTTAACTTGACAATAGACCCACTAGTAACAAAGTTAAATGACGACATCATTATCAGAGGTATCCAAGTTCAAAATGTTGATCTACGTACTTCAGTTTATGCAGATGACCTCTTGATCACACTATCAAATCCAGAGCAATCTTTGCCTCAGATCTTGAACATACTTAATGACTTTAGCACATTCTCAGGGTACAAACTAAATATGTCTAAGTCATATTTTGTACCTTTAAATGGGTATTGTAATAAAGAAGTATCGAGACATGGGCTTACTTGGCACAGAACAGTATAGACTATTTAGGTATTAAAATCTGTAAAAAATGTTCCAAAACAGTGAAAGTGAACTTAGATGTAATAAAGAACAAAATTACAGATTCTATTGCTAACTGAAACAAGTTACCTCTGGGTCTATGGGGAAAGTTCGATGCAATAAAAATGAATATTCTTCCCAGAATTTTATACATTTTTATGATGATACCGAGCCATATAAACAAAATTTGGGCAGAGAAACTTAATTCAGATTAATTTGGGGATATAAAAAAACTTCGGCTAGCCTATCCAAAGCTATCTTAGAAATAAAATCAATGGTAGATTGAAAGCTCATGATTTATTTTATTACTATTTGGCAGCAAGACTGTCCCAAATTACAAAGTGGAACTTGTCAGTGGAGACTGGCGGTTATATACCTGAATGGGGTGCAGATTGAGAAGGAAATGGTGGAAGAGCAAGGGACGTCTCTCAGCTCTATGATTTCTGCTAAAAATCTGAAGTTAACGGGATCTAAAATATTAATTGATGTATGCAGAGTTCTAAGACATATTAAAAATTGTATGAATCTGGACACGGTTAACTCCAAACTTCAACCTAAATGGAGAAATGGAAACTTTTTGGAAAATAATAAATCCTTATATAATACTGAATGGGTACAAAGAACCACTAATCTGGTCCAAGATTTAGTTAAGGCAAACACATTTTTATCAGACTATGCTGTTAAACAAAAATATAAAATAACAATCTTTGATTCAGAGTATTAAGCAAAACTCACACACATAATTACAGAAGCAATTCAAGTTGACTACATACCAAATAATAACACAGTGGGATTTCTGGGTCACATGCATACTACCTAGCAGTATATCCTAGAGGTTATGGTAATGAGCTGTGAACGAGCTTGGTACATCCAGAAGACCAGACCTGGGTTTAATTCTCACAACCTCTACTTGTATACTGTGTGACTCTGAGCAAGTCACTTAACCGCGCAGTGCTCCCAGGTCACCCCTGAAAATAGGCACTTGTGACTAGTGGGCCTTATCCTGTTACTAAAGACTAAAATAAAATAATACCTCTGTCTCAACCATATATAATTTAATCCTAGATTGTTGTAGAGGATTGATCCCTGAGCCCTCAAGAAGATGGTCTACAGAATTGAGGGTAAGTATTCATGAGTGGAATTGGGAGAATATATGGACTTTGTCATCCAAAACATTTGCTGCTGTGAACCTAAGACTGACACATTTTAAAACACTTCATGGTTTATTTTTCAGACCAGTGCTCATGCATAAGATATGCCTGATTCGCACTCCCAACTGTAATAAATGTAATCAAGCGGAAGGTACTTTCATGCATATATTCTGGGATTGTAAACACTCAAAGGAACTATTGGAGAAGGTACATAAAGAATTCCAAACTTTACTAAATATACACTCAAAGATTAATTTGGAAACATGTATTCTGGGTCATTTTGCTGAGGATAGGGCCTGGTCCACGGAACAGAAATATTCGTTTCTCCTTATAGGGGTTTCGGTCAGAATATCTATTCTTAAAAGTTGGCTTGAAGAAAAGCTTTGCTCTTTTATAGAGTGGAAGAATAATTTTATAGAGATTCTTAGAACAGAGAGATTGGCCCTACAATTGAGCAGTATTAGTCATAAATTTGATAATAGATTCAGTAACTTGTATTATTAATGGAGGTTAAACCAATAGACTAGGCCAGTATAGGTGGAGATAATAATAACACTGTATCAAAAATAGAATGATAAAGCAGATAAACTTTACCAAGCTGTGTACAGATACAATAGTCCATATTAGGGCAAACTTCTAGGATTAGATAAATAACACATTAGTGAGCAATACTTGAAAATAATTAAAAAACACAAAAGTCAGATGAATGCACAGATTTTCCAAGTTCTTTTCTAACTCATTCTATATCTATCCTCAGAATCTTATTTTCTTTACCCCTTTATAGAAAGTTATGGGCCAGATTCTAGAAAAGTTACGCCTGGCATAACAGCACTTGCTCCAAGTAGAATGGCATAAGTTTCTACTTGCACCATTCTGCCTGGCGCATAGTGCTGTTATCTCAGGTATGCCCTAAATTAACAACAACTATTCTACAAGTGGCTGCGACATGTCACAGGCCACTTTGCAGCTCTAACAGCAGTTACATCGAAGCTGCACCATAAACCCCCTGCGACATGGCACTAGGGGGTTTATGGCAGCAGTTGTGCCCCATTCCAGAAGGGCAGCATCAAAGTCCCCAAGGTCGGGATTCTACAAGAACCCAAGGAGGAGAACTGGCAATGTAAGTTACACCAGCATTTAGCTGGTGTATCTTACGGATGCCCCCCCCAGGGGTCCTGTAGACCCACCTGCTGTCCAGTGGGCATACCACAGTTGCCACCACCCCATGCTCAGCATACCCCAGTGGGTGCCCCTTCCCCCAACGTGTCCAGTATGTGCCCCTCAGGGCTGCCCACACCAACTGCCCCTGATGTGTACTGTAAGAGCCCCGCAGGGATGCCCACACCCCCCTGCCCCCCGTCCAACAATAACTGCCCCATAGGGCTGGCCACACCATCTGCCCCTGAATCCCCCATTGCCAAATGCCCCACAGGGTGGTGCTGTCATCCCTCCACCTGTGCCCCGACCCTGAGTCGCAGCCGCAAACGTGGCTTTGGGCCTGATTCTAGAAGGGTGGTGCAAGTTGCCGCTGAAAGCAACTTGTGCCTCCCGCACCTGTGACATTGACCCTGCGCTCTATTCTAGTAGGGGCAGGGTCATCCCAACTAAGTCCTGCAACTTGCAACATGCAGCCAGGTATGCCGAACTGTGGGTATACCTGGTGAACATGTCGCAAGCCGCAACAGCAGGGCGGCACGGTCAACCCTCCCAACCCATTCCCCGACCCCTTAGTCACCAGCCACAAATGCAGCAGATAGGTAGCCCTGGTAGTCTAGCGGCCCCCTGAACTGTTTAATAAAAAATGTATAGTCCTGTATCCCTGGTAGTCTAGTGACCCCTCGATCTGTATATAAATAAAAAAAATGAATCCTCGTTGTCCTGGAGGCTAGTGGCCCCCTCAACTGTACATAAATAAAAATACAAATCCCGATGCCCTGGTTGTCTAGTGCCCCCCCCCAACTGTACATAAATAAAAAACTAATCCCCATTTCCCTGGTAGGCTAGTACCTCACCCCAAACTGTACATAAATAATGAAAGAAACCATGTTTCCCAGGTAATTAATTTCTGAGCTATGTCTGTGCAGTAGCGCTAATACTGCACTCAGCTGGCAGCTGGCCGTGGAGGTGAAAAGTGGGCTGTGCCAGTCGCTGGCTGGGGATGGGTGGGTGGGTGCTGGGTGGGCTGGCATGGCTGACTGGGGGTGGGAGGCCACCAAACTACCAGGAAATGGGGATCCATTTTTGTATTTATGCACAGTTGGGGAGAGCACTAGACTACCAGGGCAACAGGGATTCATTTTTCATTTATGTACAGTTGGGGGAGGGCACTAGACTACCAGGGCTGGATTATTGCCGCATATGCGGTGGGCGACTCACGGTTTGGGGCACGGGTGGGGGGATGGCAGCGCCGCCCTGCGGGGGCTCCTGCCAACGGCTGTTTCAGGGGGCTGGAGGTATGGGTAGCCCTGTGGGGCCCTGCTGGGGTGTACTGGGCATGGGGGGGAACTGTGCACTGTCCACTGGACAGCCGACGGGTCCACAGGACCCCCATGGGCATCCATAAGTTATACCAGGTAAATGCTGGTATAACTTACGTTGCCGGATCTCCTCCGGGAGTTCTTTTAGAATCCCGATGTGGGCACTTCATGGCTGCCCTTCTAGAATGGGGCACAACTGCTGCCTTAAACCCCCTAGCACCATGTCGCAGGGAGTTTATGTGGCATAACTGCTGTTTGGTGCAAGCAGCCTGTGCCATAGCACAGGCCACTATGTAGAATTGCGCATGTCGCAACTGCTGGTGTAAGTTGCTACATGCGCCATTCTACTTGGTGCAACTGCAGTTACGCTAGGCATAATCCTTCTAGAATCAGGCCCCTTGTGTGCATGTGTATGTTGGATTACAATCCAGTGTATAATACCAGAACTGACATTAACGTAGTGAACTTACAGTAAAACCGATATATGAGCTTCAATGTCAATACATATGTACCCGTGCTCCGCCCCAGTGCGCCAGCCGCCGATCTGGGCAAAATACCCTATCCCTAGTGGTCTAGTGGCCCCACTCAGTGGTACCACACCCAACACCTCCCCACACCATCCCCAGCTGGCGACTGGCACAGCCATCTCTCACCTCCATGGCCAGCGGCTGACTGAGTTCAGGCGGACAGTGTGCAGAAAAGGCGCACTCAGAAATTGAATTTCTGGCGCGTCTTTCTGTGCATGGATAACTGGACTCGATGGTAACTAACCATCGAAGATGAGCTTCAATAACACCGGCTGGGGATGGATGAAATACTGAGTGGGCTGGCATGGCAGGTGAGGCCACTGAACCACCAGGGCAGGAGTTTGCACATTTGTGCCAGTGACCCAGGGGCCAGGCACAGGTGGGGAGTTGATTGCGCTGCCCTGTGAGGGGCATCTTGGAGCGATGGAGTCAGGGACAGGGTGTGGGCGGCCCTGCAGGGCTCTGTTGGACACATCAGGGGACAGGTGTAGCAGGCGAGCCTGCGGGCGGCGATTGTGGCTTGCTGGGCAGGGGATGCATGTGCCCTGCATTTTGAGCTGCGACATGCTCGCCAGGTGCCACGCGGTTCAAGCGTGCCTGGCTGCATGCCGCCAAGTACTGAGACAACTCTGGAAACCCTGCCTTCTGAATGGGATGCGGGGTCATGTAAGCTGTGCAGGGTGGCGCAGTTGCGCTCGGCAGCAACTTGCGCCACCCTTCTAGAATCAAGCCCTATATGTTTAATAGTACAAGAATTGTATAATAGGCCTGCATTCGATGTAATTCTGGTTTTCTGCCCCAAGATGCAAGGATTAAGCATTTACATATACAGTAGGGGAACACTGAATATTTGGGCCAGTTATTGAGAGTAATAATATATAACTTTAAAGTATAGGATATATGTTTCATAATAATAATCTTCTAAATGTTTTATATGTGATTGAAAATAGCTACCTAGAGATAGGTGTTCATCTTTACTATATAACAAATAAACCCGCCTAATTGTCATTTATCTTATATTGATTCACTATTTTATGTTCTCTTGTAAATACTTATATTTATATAGTGCATCAAAGTGACCTCTTTATGATTTGTTTAGTGAACCATATTGAATGGCTAATATGTAATCTTTATCTGTGTACCGAGATATTTTAATATGCTTGGTTATTGATATAGTTATTTAATGTATTGAACTGATTACCTAATAAAAACTCTTACTGAAAAAAAATATCGCCAAGTCACTACAGCCAGCAGCACACACAGGGACAGAGCAGACTACGGGAGCATGCTAAAGGTAATCAGCTCCCTTCTCTCCTGCAGTCTTGTGCAGGGATGTTAGTCCCTACATTTTCTGACCTCCGACATCAACAGATTGTTTTTCTACTGCCTGCCTCACTCTACCATATGGCATTTTACTACTGAATTCATAGGCGCTTTAACAGCCATTTCAGCTCTCATTCTGTGACTCTGGACATAGCGTTTCTGTGAGCTACCACTACAGACTCTGTTCTGAACTGTGCATAGCTGTGCTGCAGCCCAGGCACTGACAGCTGTTACTATTTGCACTGCTTATTTTACTGATGTCTGCTGCATGCCGTGCTATCTACTAGTCCTGCATTTCTGTTGTTAATTTCTGTACTGCTTAGCCTGTTGTTTTAAGATTGTTTAGTGGGTTACTCACAGTTTGGAAGTCTGGTACTGCCACTGACCCACCGCATGGTCTGGCATCTTTCTGGCTTACACTAAGGCACCATTATTGCTTCAATTCCTTCTCTCTGTACTTGGCTGCTGTTCCCAGCTTGCGCATGCGCAAACGCACTGGGGTCTAGGTACAAAGCTCTCCTTCCCGCTGCATACTAACTATTTTTCCTTTTTTCTGACTCCCTTCTTAGGCCATGGGACCTCATCCCCAAGTCACTACAGCCAGTAGCGCACACAGGGACAGAGCGGACTGTGGGAGCCTGCTAAAGGTAATCAGCTCCCTTCTGTCCTGCAGCCTTGTGCAGGGGTGTTAGCCAGTTGACGTTTCACATTGACTGCTCCACCTCAGCCACCCTCCCACCCAGGGGCATCCCCTAATTTATAGCTAATGTCCTGTCACGTGACCCATATTCTAAGTGTCCATGCTTCCCTTAGCAGCTAATCACGACTCTCCACTAGGTGGTACCACCACTATACTTTCACTCCTTCCTTATTTTTATCCACCACTCTCTCCTTCCTCACCACTAGGAGGCAGTGTTTCCCACATCCTCCACACTACTTCTCCCTATCTTTCTTCACTCTGGCCCCTACATTTTCTCCACTTCTCCTCTGACTAACCCCCTTACATTTCCCCTTTTTGACAGCACACTCTGAACTTCCACCCCCCAGCCTCGAACCTGGTACCTTCAACACTGGACCTGTCACCCTGCTGCTGTGCCTTTACAGCTGTCCCACTAGTGGATGCTCTTTTATGCCCTTTCTACTTCTACTGTCTCATGGCCCACTACTTATGGCCTCACTACCACTCTCTGCTACATGCATTCCTCTCACCCTCTTCCTCCTCCTTGTGACATGCTTCCTCTGACCCCCAGAGCCCAACCCAGCTGGGGCACATGCCCTCCACACTACCACCCTTGCCTCCTTCCTTCTTCCACCCCCACCAAGGCCACCTCACTCCAACTCAATAATCACCAGCCACCCCCTGGCCTCCCTCTACCTCTCTATTCCTCATATTTGGATGTTGCCAATTCCTGTCAGTACCCCTCTGCCCACCACACACCTCCTCACAAGTCATCGCCAACTGCAACACCTGCTACTACATGCCCTCTCATTACTCCTCCTAATGTCTGGAAATATTCACCCAAACCCTGGTCCCCCCATGTTCACTAAGCCTGACTCCCCCTTACTCGTACTGCACATAGCCTTCATGAACATCTGAAGTCTACCTATAAAATTAGATTGCCTCCAAGCGTGGATGGAACAGCACCAGCCCGACATACTTTCCTTAGTGGAGACCTGGCTCTCCAAATCCACCCCTGACTCAGCCATCTCTATCCCTGGCTACACCCTTTTCTGGTCTGACAGAGTTGGGAAGCATGGGGATGGGTGTGCACCCTACCTCTGGGAATCCCTCAAAGTGCATGCCTCCTCCCACCTGAAGGCCGGTACACAGGCGCATTGCTCAGCATCATGCTAGGCACCTCCAAGGCCCATCTGGTATCACCACAGTCTACATTCCCCCTAGTGACCAGAAACCCGTGTTACAATCTACATTGGACTACCTCTCCACTCTTCCCCCCAAGTCTGAACAATTAATTCTTGGGGATTTCAACACTAATTGGCTCTTCCAGTCTGCCTCCCTCTACAAAATGCCGTAGCCGCGCTTGACCTTACACAACTCATTACCCACCCCACATGCATAAACCCTGCTATGGGCACAGCCACCATCCTGGACCTTATATTCTCCAATTGCCCCCATAAAATAGTTAACACCACCAAACTCCCAAATGCACTCAGTGACCACTCCCCTGTCCTATGCATCTGGTCTTGTAAGACTGAGAAAACTGCCCCTAAAATGGTCCTCTGACGGCTCCTCAAACCTGCTAGGTTGGGCCCCTTCAAAGATTTCCTTGCCCAGTGGGACTGGTCAAATATTACCCTTGCCAGTGATATTGACACAGCCCACAACTACTTCATTTGCTTGTTTAACCACGCCTGCGATATTTATGTCCCCCCTCACCAAACGTACATACAAAGGTACTAACACACCCTGGTTATCACAGGCTGTACTAAACATGATGTGGATCAGAGATAACCTTTGGCAAAAAGCCATTGACTCCAGTAAGCCTGCTGACAGGCAATGTTACCATGCCTCACGTAACAAATGCACCTGGGCTATACACAAAGCCAAACCCGACTACTTCAAAACTTCCCTTATGGCTACCTGGGGCTCCGGTCGAAAATTCTGGGAGAACATGAAGGTTGTGACTGGTAAATCTGCTACCCCTTCCCCCAACACAGCTAAACATGAATGGTTCCATAACCTCTGACCCTAAACTCATTGCAGATGGACAAAACTCCTCCTTTTTGGACCTTAGCGATATCCTGCTGCCCAGCTTCTTTGATCCTACAGAGTCCCCCCATCCCCCCGCTCCCATGCCTGCCTTTCCACTTCAGAACCTTTACTCCCCTTAAAGCCAGGCCATACCTTCTCAAAGCCCTAAGTGGGTCCTGCCACAGCAGTGATACCCTAGACCTCAAACTGCTATGCCTAGTACTAGATGTAGTCCTCTCCCCTCTTTCTTGCCTACTCAATCACTTCCTCTGCCTTAGTAAATTCCCCTCTGTCTGGAAAACCACAATAATTACCCCATCCACAAGAGTGGTGACTGCCTCCACCCTGGGAACTACCACCCAATATCCACCTCCCCCAAAAGGCCCTTGAAAGAGTTGTCTCGGATCAACTTATCAACTACCTTGCTAAGTATGACCTCCTAGCTAAAGAGTAGCATGGTTTCTGGCACAAACATAGCACCTCCACTGCCCTTCTGGAGTTTACTAGCTTCATATAAGAGGCCCTAGACAATGGGCGACTGGTAGGAACTGTCTTCCTTGACTTGTCAAAGGCTTTTGACACTGTCAATCACACCCTCCTGCTAACTGTCCTCTCTCACCTGGGCCTCTCCCAAGATGTCACAGCCTGGTTTAAGGATTACCTATCCAACCATACCCAATGGGTTAGAATATGTAACACCATCTCGAACCCACTCCCTATCTGCTCAGGCATTTCCCAGGGCTCCATCTTGGGACCAATTCTCCTCAGCCTGTTCCTCAACTCCCTCCCTAAGTAATGCCCTGAAAAAAATTCTCTTATACGCCTATGATGTGGTGCTCTATTCCTCTCATCCCGACCCCTCCTCCCTTCAAGTGTCACTCCAGAACTCCTTCTCAGTGGCTGAATCCTGGTTCCTTGGCCACAAGCTCATATTAAATAAAAAAAAGCAAGCCATGCTGTTTACCCACCCCCAGAGCAAGCACAAAGAGACCTCTCTCAGTATCCAAACCAACCTCCTCCAACCCCTTGAGCAAGTTAATATGTTCAAGTATCTGGAAATCACCCTCAACCCTGCCCTCACCTTTCATAACCACATTCACATCCTCCTCCTTAGTACGGCAGTCAGCTCACGCATTGGGGTGCTCTATCACCATAAGAGCTACCTCCCCATGAAGCCCTCCACCTCGCTATCTCATCCTCGATCCTACCCCTCTTAGACTATGGGATCATGGCCTACGGTGCTGCTTTAACTGGACGCTTGTGTAAACAGGTAGAAATTCTCACATGCCTTTCCAGTATAACCAATAAAAATGAATGAATGAAATGAAACGAATGAAAATGAAAATGGTGCAGCTGACAGTACTGCACTGCAAAGAATCAAACTCTTTCTAAATAAGGCATGTCAGCTAGCCACAGGCTGCCCTAGGCTAACACACACCTGCACACTTTACAACATGGTCACCTGGCCAAATTTTGAGGAATGGCTAAGGTACCAGACATGTCTACTTGTCCGGAAAATCACTAATGGGCTGGCCCCTCCAGAGCTTTCCCACCTCATCAAACACGTTCCCAAAACCGTCGCCACGTGCAGCTCATCCAATTCCAATCTGTTAGTCCCACACCTCAGGACCACTCAGGGCCAATGCTCCTTTTCTTTTAGAACCCTTCCTGGTTCAACTCCTTCCCCAGTCCTATCACCCTTGAGCCCAAACTCGGACGTTTCAAGTCCCTCCTTCAGGACCATCTACTTGCCTCTAACTGCTGCAACTGCCCTGGTTAACTACTTTCCCTGCAACTTTGCCTCTTGACAAAGGACTCCCATCCTGCCTTACCTCTTTATGTGTTAATCCTAGCTGCATAGAGTCAATACCTTTATCTATAACTATAATCAATGCTTACTGTATTTCACCTGAGTTAGAATGTGTTACCACATCCAAAGAATGTACTCTTATCGTATTGTAAGTATTTGCATTGTATGTATCTGTATTGTTTCTCAATGATGTGGAGCCTTTGTAAACAAGTCTCTAAGTCAAAGGATTGTAATTCTGATAATGTTCAATAAATAAAATAAATCAAAAATAAATAACCCCTCACATAAAGTTTATGGAAGGATTGTGGGGATTGAGAGGAGAATTTATAAGGTATCCATCCATTCAAGCTAACTTTCCCAATGTATCTGATTTAAATGTTCTAAATGCATCATTCAGAACATTTAAATCATACCACCTTGCATCGGCACCCACTAACATGCTCTCCCCTCTAGATACCCTCCTCCACTCCTTCTGCTGTTTTTCAACAAACTCCCCTCTTATGACTCACCACTGCTCATTTCTCTCCTCCTTAAACCTATCCCCCCTCTCACACAGAAGGTACCTCCATTCCCTAACTTTCATTGCCAAGTACTACTTCGACATCCTACCCCTCTTACTTATCCTCCACCCTCTCCCCTGTCCTCACCCCTCCTACTCCCTGCACTCTTATCACCCCTGCACCTTCTCCATCTCTTACAGCTGGTCCTCCTCAGACTTTGCTGCTCTCTCATCCCACCTCCTCTGCCTCTGGAACCAGCTGTCCCCTACCCTTTGTGACTCCTTCCCACAATGCTCTCAAGCATCTAATAAAGCTCACCCCCCTCCTTGCACCTGCATCCCCTCTCATCCCTGCCCCCCAACCCCTTCCCCCTCTCGCTAATCCAGTGCTGCCTCTCAGGACCACTGGGTGAAGTGCCTCATCACTCTTACAGTTTTTCAGCCTTTATACAATGTAATTTCTCTAAGCTGATCAGGTACAGTCCTGTTATTTCTTTCTGTATATATTGTAAATTAATCTGCATGTATTGAAATAATCTGTATTTCTGGTCACTGTTCCATTCAGTTTGTATACTGTGAAATTGTAATCTTGTATTCCTTGTACCCTCCCACACGGGTCACACCTGGAAACAAGCCACAGCTGAGTGTGCCTTTCCCAGTTAACAACTTTAAATAAATAAATAAATAAATTATATCTGCAATGGATATTAACACAGCCTTAGAAGAGGGGAAAATTCTTATAGGTATGGTTTAAAGTCCAATTCCATATTTAAGCTGTAAGAGTAAATATCCAATAACTTTCTGTCTGTAACACTCTGTTACCTCCTCTTCTCTGCATTTTAACTTGTTCTAGTCCCATAAATTTCAACTGTTCCACATCACTATTGTGATGAATGTAAAACTGCTCAGCAATCGGACTATATAGGTTAAGGTTTTTGATGTCTCTTGCATGTTCTTGAATTCTGAGTTTCAATTGTCATACAGTATGACTGGCATAGAGTAAGTTGCATGGGCAAATTACATACACACCGAATATGGTAATGCATGTAATAAACTGTCGAATTTCAACAGTTCTCATAAAATTAGGCAGTTGAAAAATTGGACCCTGAACACACATAGCACAGTTATTTCCACATTTAAACATGCCATTAGGCTTTGCTGGTAGCCACGTATTGTTCATTTTGGCAGTGCTAGAAAATGGACTCTTAACTAATTTGCCCTTAAGTTTTGCTCCCCTACAAAATGTTATGCAGGGTTTAGGTCCAACTTGTTTACCTAATTCCTGATCACCTGATAATATAGGCAAATATTTAGTAATAATATCACCTATTTCTCATGCCACATGGTTGTACTGAGTCGAGAAACAAATCGTGTCATTCTCACTGGGGTCCCTAGTTTTAGGCTTTAATAGGGAATCTCGTTCAATGATTTTAGCTCTGCTTAATGCATCATTTGGAACATTTAAATCATACCCCCTCACAAGAAATATCCTTTTTAACTCCTCTGCCTCTGTGAGGAATTCCTCCAATTCTGAATAGTTCCTTCTTAGTCTTAAAAACTGACTGTATGGGATGGAATTCTTGAGAGCTTTAGGATGTGAACTACTCAGTAGAAGGAAATTGTTTGTGGCATTTGGTTTCCTAAATCCCTTAGTAGTTATGATGTTATTTTCATTTACCATAACGGTCACATCCAAAAAGTCTGTTGAATGAGATCAAATGTATATGTAATGTGTAGGTTTAAGCTGTTGTTATTCAGCCTTTCCAAAAATAAATCTGCTTCATTTTTGGATACGTTCCAGACACAACTTATTATCGTCTGTAAAATTATGCCAGGTGATGATATGGGTATAGAATGGATTAATACCTGAATTGAATACTATGTCCTCCTCCCATTTTCCCCAAAACAAATTGGTAAACAACTCAGCCATGGATGCTCCAATGGCTGTGCCACATTTCTGATTTTTGTAAATGTAATTCATTGTCAAATTTGAAATAGTTGTGACTGAGTATGAATTCTGAACCCTTAATAATTAGGTCTATAGGCATTGTATAGCTCAGGGGGTCCCTCTGTGAATACTGTATGCAAGCCTCCACACTGTCAGCATGTTGATGGACATATACAGGGATTCTACATCTATTGCTAACCACTTAAAGTTAGGTTGCCATGTGAACTCTGAACATTTGCCCAAAACATCGATAGTGTCTCTAAGATGAGACTTTAAACAACTGATGCTTCTCTGTGACAAGAAAGCAATCAATAAAATGAGAGAGACTATCTGTGAGTGACCCTACCCCAAAGATAATTGGCCTACCTAGGGGGTTAGTTGGATTTTTATGTACTTTAGGCTGAATGTAAATAGTAGGTGTAATGGGAAATTGTGCGAGTAGGTATCTGTATTCAGATTCATTTGTTTCCCCCTGACTTTGTGCCCTGTCTAATAGTTGCATCAATTCTTGTTTGTAAACGGCTACTGGATTAGAAGTTACATCAGTTCTTGTTAGTAAATGGATGCTGGATTAGAAGTTAGTTTACCAGTTTGGTGCACTCCAAGAGCAAGGCTGCAAGTGCTGAAAGAAGGAGGAGGACTGAGACAAAGAATTTACTATGCATTCTCTGGCCTTGGGGAGTAAGGCAGAGAAGCAGGGAGACATTGTGAGTAAAATTTTTGTAAAAGGTATGCCACCTTCACTCAAACGTTTGTCTCCTTACCAGACCACCTTATTGTAATACTCCAATCTTCCAGCATTTGCCCAGGGTTTGCTTGCCTTTTCTCCAGGTAATTGAAGAATTGCTAATGAGAGAATCCAGATAGCCTCTGAGGTGGACCGTGATCTGTGATTAGGAAGGAAGGGGGTTGGGTGGAAGCAGGGTACAATAAGGTGGAACACTAAATGAGTACTTCTGCTCAGTATTTACTAAAGAGAAGAGGGGGGTGACACCCAAGGTGGGAGAAATGGCAGACGCAGGGGGGGAAGTGGTGACAGATGGGGAAATCATGGAGGGCAGAGTTCGAGAGGGTTTGAAGGCACTGAGGGTGGATAAGGTGCCAGGCCCAGATGGCATCCACCCCAGGGTACTGAAGGAGCTGACAGAGGTCCTTGAAGGACCTTTGGCAGACCTATTTAATGCCCTCACTACATTCAGGTGTGTACCTCAGGACTGAGGATGGCTCATGTGGTGCCCCCACAAGAGTGGCCCCAAGGATGAACCAGGAAACTACAGACCAGTGAGCCTCACATCCATTGTGGGTAAGCTAATGGAGACTATCCTGAAGGAGAGGCTGGTGGCCCTCCTAGAGGCCAAGGACTACAGAACAGCAGACAGCATGGCTTACAGGGCAGATCCTGCCAAACCAACCTGGTTGAGTTCTATGACTGGGTAACTAGGCAACTGGACAGGGGCCATGCAGTGGATGTCTTGTATCTGGACTTCAGTAAGGCATTGACTCGGTGCCACATGGAAGGCTGGGAAGGAAGTTAGTAGGCACAGGGGTGGGTGCAAAGCTGGTGAGATGGGTAGGAAACTGGCTGCAGAGAAGGCAACAGAGGGTGGTGGTGGGTGGGAGCTCTCACACCAAGGGCAGTGATGGCGGTGTCCCACAGGGCTCAGTGTTGGGACCAGTGTTGTTTGGGATATTCATTGCAGGCATATCATGGGACATCAAGAGCAAGATCAGTCTGTTTGCTGATGATACCAAGGTTGGCGCGGTGGTGGATGACCTAGGGGGATGGCAGGGGTTGCAGGATGATCTGGCAAAGCTTGAAACCTGGTCAGACACCTGGCAACTGGGCTTTAATGCCAAATAGTGCAAGGTGCTGCATTTTGGGATGAAGAACCCAAGGAGGACTTACCAGCTAGGGGGAGTGCAACTAGCCCAGACAGAGGAGGAGAAGGATCTGGGTGTGCTCATTACAGGGTCAATGAACAACTCGGCACAGTGTAGGAAGGCAGCTGCAAGGCCAACAAAATGCTGGGTTGTATTGCAAGGGTATATCCTCGAGGAGGGAGGTGATTCTGCCAATGTATAGGTCGTTAGTTAGACCACACCTGGAACTACTGCAGTACTGGCATCAGATATCTGAAGAGGACATTAAGTTATTGGAGGGGTGCAGCGTAGGGCCACAAAAGATGATCAAGGGTCTGGGGGACTTATCATAAGAGAGGAGGTTAAAGGAGTTGAACATGTACTCACTGGAGGAGAGGAGAGACAGGGGTGACATGATTGAAACATTTAAATACATGAAAGGAATAAACAAGACAGGTACAGAGGGGCTGTTCAAAGTAAGGGAGTGGAGGGCCACCAGGGGCCATGATATGAGACTGGAGTGAGGAAGGTTCAGGAGGGAGATGAGGAGACACTTTTTTTACAGAGAGAGTGGTGGCTGGGTGGAATGCGTTACCTGCAGAAGTGGTATGCAGTAGAACAGTGGACTGCTTCAAACAAGGATGGGACAGGACAAGGGGGAGGGTTAATGAAGGGGAAGGGTGGAAGGAAGGGGCAGCTGCAGAATAAGGAGTGCTAGCTGCACATTCGAGCAGACTTGATAGATCTCTAGGCCTTTATCTGCTGGCAAATTTCGTATGTTCGTATGTTCGATCTGGTAGAGCTGACGGTGACCCTTCAGAAAGGTTGTAGCATCCAAGAGCAGACTGGAAACTACACACTGAATCTTTTCCTCCTCAACCTTGGAAATATGGGAAGTTGTACATATATAGAAGGGATGTTTTAATTGTTTGTTATGTTATCCCCTGGTTACTGTGATATCGTGTTTTAAGCCCTGTTATAAGTTTGATTTTAATTTGTCTATCTCTGCATGACCGAGTACCCATTTTTTGCCCCAGAAAGTATATACAGTATTTTAGTTCCTCTTTATTTATTTATTACTTAATTGTTTTTCCCTTTTTTAGATTCTATGTTGGCCTTTCACGCCATATGCTAATTAGACATCTGACCATTCCCTATAACGCATGTAGGAGGGTTCATTGAATCAGATTAGAATCAGACTGGAGTCATATCAGGGCTGAAGAGTGTGTTCACTGCCTTTCTTCAGCTGAGGGGAGCAGAACAATATAGACTTAGTAGATTGAATAGTTTTCTATTGCTGTTTTCTTTATTGCTGTAAACATAGAAGCGACTGGAGCATCTGACTAAGGGTGTGTGAATACACTGCCTATTCATCATTTGGGCATTTTGGTCTTGCGGCTGTATTTCCTGAATTTATATGGAGACATTAACAACAGCTGCATACTAAATCATAGGCATATATACCAACAACGAGTGTGTGTGATACTAGTAAACAATTAATTCTTTTTTTATTTTGCTTTGTCTTGTTTATATTTCAACTCGCTGCTCCAAACTTGGGAATCTGGCTAGTAGTTGAACTAAGGGGCCAATATAGGCCTTGTATGCTTTGGTGTTTTAAGTGCGCTCCCCTGCTTGATATTTAGGTTAAATTTTATTTTGCATCTTACTTAATATTTGTCCTATGTTTGTTCAAATGGCAAACCTACCAAAGGTACAGAAGCAGGATTTTTTCTGCAAGGTTCAGCACACTGGAAACAAAGTGGGACCTCACGTGTTATTAAAGAAGCTGCCTTCTAATGGAAATTATGGTAACTGAATAGAAGATCTTTTGTTATGCACTTGAAGGAAATCTTAAACCTGAAGGAAACTTGTTTTTGCTGTAAAGCTGAACTTGAGAGGACCTTTCCTGGTAATCAAAAACTGGATTCTTTTCTGAGTGTTGGAGGTGCCTAAGAAACTTTGGACATCGTTATTGACATTCTCATTGAAATTGCCACAACCTACTGCGGCCCTGATACCCTGATACTCTGAACTAGTCAATTATAATAACCACACGACAATTGAATGTGTAATCAAGGGCTAAAGACTTGGTCAATAGCTGTGGTTTACATGGTTGCATGATTATTGAATGATTATACAATGGCAAGAAAGAATCTTGGACTGTGATTGGTCAGTTTGGGGCTGGACCCATGGCGTTATCTCAGCACGTCGCCACAGGTCTAGTCTCACCCTCACTGTGAACCTGTAGATGAGCTTGAGCACATTGACCACATTGAGCACATTGACCACATTGACCTTGACTGTTTCATCTGCTCTTAAAAACCAAAAAATATTTTTCCACACAAAAACATCTTTAAAATTATTTTTTTTATTCTGTATAACAACGAGCCATTGTATAATAGGAATAATGCACTCCAGGGTGTGTGTCATTTGGGATAACGTCACGCCTGGGGCATTGGACGCACTCGGCCTGCAGCCTCGTGCCCAACCCCCCCAGGCGTGACGTTATCCCAGCACGACACACACCCTGTCGTGCATTATTCCTTTATTACTACAGCTTTTGGACTAGACTAAGGCAGGGCTTGTGCAATAAATACTTAGCACTTTATAGTACCTTACAGCATCTTATATAGCCTTACATAGCCTTATGCAGCTAACACTTTACATTTTACATATAACACTTTATTTTGCAATGTTTGATATTTAGATTTGTAGGAATACAGCAATTTAGCATTTAAGTAGCCTTGATATTTGGAGGTTCTGATTGTTTGTTTGTTTGTTAAATAATAGCAGGAAAACAGCAAACAATTTAGAGACTGATATTAATGCTTATGAAGTAAATGACCACATAAGTACAAAAGTATAGTACAGCATCTTAATAAGGTGTTACTACATTTCTAGACTGGTTAACACAAGGCAGCAAAGGATGCAGGATCCTGATCTACCTCCCCTAGCCCCAGAACTACCAGACAAGAACATGTGTCCTTCTAAAAAACGGTCTAAAATAACAGATCACATGTTACCAATTATTAATAATAGAAGCAGGACCTCCACAACTAGACTTGATAAATCATTGACTGGCAAAAGAAAAGAGAAAAAAGGGGATAAGATGTTCATAGAACCTGATAGTCAAAGAATAGGCTATGATAATAAAGCTATAATAAGTATGCCTGAGGTGACATTAATTGTACAGAGGGACAAATTGAATGAGCTGGAAATAACTCCTGATCTTTGACCTTCCGATATTAGTATTGAAATTATAGATTCTCATGTTAACAATAATTCTCTGAGCAGCATAATGGAAGATTTACAGGCCACAATAAATTATCTTAAACAATGTGAGGCAAAAAGGAATGGAAACTATCCTGAAGGGCACAAATCCTGCACTGCAGGGTATTTGCAAAAAGTTGACTCGGTAGAGTGTGCACAAACTATGGCATACTCTCTGATTCACCTCTGCAAGGAAACCATAGAATTGCTAAAAGATCCTCATCATGCCAGTCTCATAATATTGGACCAATTGCTAACAAATAAAGAAATTATGGAAACTTTAAGAGCAGATGTTGCCTTCAATAGAGCCACAATTGAACAGATTCTGACTATACTTCCACAAAATGAGCTCTATGAGGGTTTTACTGAAAATGGAAATTCACAAGTGCCATCTCAAAGTAAGACTTCCCCACTCAGACCAGATTTTAGCACTATATATATATATATATATATATATATATATATATATACACACACACCAGATACTGTTGAGACTAAACATAAAGATGGAAGTATGAAATCAGGGAAAATTGAGAGAAATAAAAGGAAAAAAAATTAGAAAAAGTACTGTAAAACACTGTATCCAGAAGTACTCTAAAAAACCTAATTCAGATAATGAGAGTGAGACTAATAGACTTTCCACCATAAAAGACTTATGATATGAGGATAGTGAGAAGACATGTGTTTCATTATCCAAAGGTTCTGATAATAAATTAGATAAAGAAGCTTTATGTGTGAGGCCTACTTTGCCACACAGAGAAGACATGGGACTATATCTAAGAACCCTGGAAATGGAGCTTAATTTATTAAATCAAGAACTAGTAAGACCTTCTGACATAATTATAGAGGAGGCTAGTAATAGTTTCCCATTCATAAACGATAAAGAGGAAAACAGTAATTTAATCTCACAAAATACACCTAAGTGCAAGTTACTTGAAAACAATGAAATTCCTGCAAAGACTGGCATTGTTACACAGGACTATAATCAAATGTGAAACAGCATGCTTTTCCTAAGGTTCTTAGGCCCTATGAAAGGGGGCAATATTCATACCCTTGATTCGAGAGAACAAGTTCTTGACTTCTTAAAGACACAGCTGGAGATAGATAGATATTGACTTAGTGGAAGTAGGGGAAATAAAAAACATCCCTCTTCGAGAAGCATATTTGCTTGAAATTGAATTTCATTCCCCACGAATGGCCAGTTCTGTTTGGGCAAAAAGTAGAAGTTTAGTAGATAAAGAAATAACAGACACTTTTCCAAATAGGGATTACTTTAACCAAAAACCTGATAATAAACATGATATACAAGAAAGCCAGGAACGGGACTTGAAGCAAGCATGTATATCAATCAATCAATCAATCAAAGTCTTTATTTATACGGGCGATCATCATTGAGCAAGCTCATTTACAAGATGGACCTGTTGCACAAAGTGGCAAAGGAGCAAATACAATCCAAACAGTGTAATAATGCACATTTGTGAACACAGGAGGAACAAAAGTTCAATACATCTTTAACAATAAAAAAGTGCTTGAATGCAAATCAACATGGACATGGCTCTGTTTGGAGATGGTCAATACAGGCATGACATAGACAAACTGAAGACACATATGCGATCAAAAGATACATATCAGGGACCTGCTTAATCATAGAGCCCAGGAAGGCAGATGGTGTGGGGGGATAAGAAAATAGGGTCAGGATGGCAGAGGGAGGGAAAGGGAAAGTGGCCGAGACAATGTGAGGAAGGGGTAGTTAATTTTTTTTGTTTTATCTACAGGGGAAGCAATTGCAGAATTCTTTCACTGATCGGTCATATAAGGTCTTAAAGGAGAATATGCTGATTGGGGAGCTGAGCTTCAGTGTTTTTTGTACAGCGTTCCACAAAGAGGGCAGCGTGAAACTTATGGCCGATCTCCCTAGATGAGTTTTTAGGTTAGGTACCTTCAGATAGATGAGGGAGCAGCTTCTCAGGGCATAGGTACCAGGATCGCATAGTGGTAGACAAGCGGAGATGTAAGGGGGAAGCTTCTTAATGATAGCTTTGAAGGTCCAGAATATAGCATTTCTGAGTCTCCTGGAGTGAAGGGAGGGCCACCCCATGGCTGTGTAAAGGGCACAGTGGTTAGTGGCAAGCGGTAGTCCAGTGATGAATCTCAGGGTCCTGTGATACAAAGTATCAAGTTTAGCAAGATGCGAGGCAGGGCAATGACTATAGAGAAAGTCGGCATAGTCGATCAAGGAGAGAAATGTGGTTTATACCAGCCTCCTCTTGGCATTACAGGTAAGGTAGTTATTTATCCTAAGGAAGAGGCCAAGCCTCTGTCTCAGTTTCTTTAGAAGGTCTTCCATATGCTCAGAGAAACAAAGTTTGTGGTCGAGCCACACCCCCAGGTACTTGAATTTGCTTACGTATTCCAGGTTTTCTCACAAGAATGTGGTAATCTGAGGAATGGAACCAGATATGGCTGGGTTTGCGTCAGATAGGAAAGGTGAGACCAGCATAGCCTTAGTTTTTTTATGCGTTTAATAAATATTTTTTGTCAAGCAGTTGGCTCTGAAGGATGTTGAATTCCGATTGTAGATCTTTGTAGGCTGCTTCAGAAGAGGAGCGGCTTAGCTAAAGGAACATGTCATCTGTGAATAGATGAATGTTAGCCTTAGTTATGTTATTGTCTAAGTTGTTCATGTAAATTGCGAACAATAGTGGGCCCAGGATCGATCCTTGGGGGACCCCTCTTTTCAAGAGCTTAAGAGGAGAAAGGTCACCATTGGATTTAACTTGCTGCCAATGGTTAGAGAGGTAATCTGCAAACCAGTGAAGGGACAGAACATCCAGTCCTATAGCCTTGAGAGAGGAGAGGAGCAGTTCATGATCAACAGTGTCAAAAGCCTTGCTTAGGTCTAAGAACACTGCACAGACAAATATTTTGTTTTCCAGGTCCCAATGCCAATCATTGGTCACCTTAGCAGAGGCTGTGATAGTGCTGTGATGTGCTCTGAAGCCAGATTGCATAGGATTCAAAAGATTCATGGATTCAACGTAAGCTGTCAGTTGCTTACTTACTATTTTTTCCAATAGTTTAGACAAGATGGATAGTAATGAGATTGGTCTGTAATTATTTAAGTTGCAAGGGTCCCCAGATTTGAACAAAGGTATAACATGTGCTATTTTCCATAAAGGCGGGAGGATACCATGGGATAGAGAAAGATTGAATAGGTGGGTAATTGGTACAGATAGGACATGGAAGGCGACTTTTAGGAATAAGGGATCTAGATAGTCGGCACCGGCACTTTTCTTCTCGTCCAACTTTAGTAGGAGATCTTTGACCTCCCTCAGCTAAGTTTGCTGAAAGGAAAATACTGAACTGGTTAGGAGAGGTTCAGAGTTGAGCACGTTGCATTGAGATTGTAGGGAACATGCAGGTGAGTTATCAAAGACAAGACCTGCGGTAGCGAAGTGGTTGTTGAAAGCATCCAGTATTTCCAGTTTGTCACATATGGTGCCATTGCCAGAGAAGATTTTTGCAGGCAAGGAGGTTCCAGAGGTATGTCCAGACATGTCCCTGATGGAATCCCAAAATTTTATGGAGCTCCTAGTTGCAGAATCGAGTTCTGAGCGATAGAAGGATGCCTTAGCATCTCTTATCATTTTGGTTCAGGCGTTCCTGGCAATCCTAAAATTACACCAATCCGTTTGGGCCTTCGTAGACCGTGTTTTCTTCCGAAGCTTGTCCATGTTTAATAAAGCTGTTTTGAGTTCAGGTGTGAACCAACGACAGGTTCTTCTCCTTACCCTGGTTTTTACGAGGGGGGCATGCTTGTTTAGGGCCTCAGTCATGATTTCGGAAAAGATCTCATAGGTAAGCTGGACGGAGTTGGCTAAGTAAAAGTCCTGCCAGTGCATCAAGGATTTTAAGTCATCCAGGTAGGCAGACAGATCAAAACTGCATCTGGACCACTTGATAGAGAATCTTGACATGGACGGTGGGCACTGGGCTGACCTTATGCTGGCAATAATGCTATGGTCACTGACATCAGAGAAAATATGCCTGCGTGGGAGAAAAGGTGCGGTTTGTTTGCTTGCTAAGATGACATCCAATAAAGTACTATTAGCGGGGCATTTTTTGTTTGGACGAGTAGGCTCTCCGATAAGTTAGGTTAGCCCATGGGTGTCACAAAACTCTTTGAGAGGTGCCGAAGCTTGGGACAGCCAATCAAAGTTTAAGTGCCCAAGGATGACCATTTCAAGGGAGCCATGCTCCATAACATTAGTTAGGTGGGTGAGGATTTGGGAACCAGCAGAGGGTGGACTATAGCAACCTATAACACGTAGCGCTGAGGCTGAGGGTATCTCCAGCTTTAGAACCAGGCATTTGAATTGGTTACCGATGGATGTCATTTCTAGACATGTTACCGTGTATTTATCCTTTGCATATATGGCCACTACTCCCCCCCCGGTAGGCCTGTCGGCTCTAAATAAGGAGTCATCAGGGATGCTAATTTCCCTGTCAGGGGTGGCGGGCCTGAGCCAAGATTCAGAGATAACTAATACATCTGTTTTGGTGTGAGTGACTCAGGTCTGTATTAATGTAAACTTTTTTAGCAAGCTACATACATTGATGTGCAAGAATTGCATGCCTTTCAGGTTTGCAAGGTCCAAGGGGGAAGTGATAGCTTGAACTGGACTGGGGTTAAGCTTGACATCTCCAGAGCATAGCAGAAGGAGGAAAAGTAGCTTCCTGATAAAGGCTAGAGACATTTTAAGTTTTTTTAGCTGTGAAAGTCTGATGCGGGTAGTATGCTGTGAGAGAGGTGTCACGTGGTTGTATCTGAATCGAGCTAGAACTGCAGATACTAAAACCCTGGCAGGAAGACAACAAGGGAGGTAAATGCTTGTGAAAGTGGTGAATATACTCTGCAGTGGCAGCTCTGCACCGGTCCCAACTCTGTGCATAGAGTTGGAGAGAGGCTGCAAATAAGGAAGTTTGAGGGTGCAGAGGTGATTGTAAGAGGAGAAATGGCATACTCAGCAGCCAACTGGGGTGCCATGGGTCCCACCGCCAGCAAGCCAAGTGAACTTAGGTACCGTACAGGGTATGAGAAGGAGGGGAAGCAAAACGTGGATCCAAAGAGGCACCCCCATAATGGGTTTGGAAGATGACAGGTACAATAGAGCTGGCTAGATTTACAGCTTAGGTTAGTTTAATAGCCTAAAACACTATAACAGGGATGAAATAGAAAGGAGATGCAGGGTCACCAATGGTGCTGCAACAAGGTGCCGCCTAAACGTTCTTGTTAGGCTGCTTCAGAGGACCAGACGTTCTTGGCGGGCTGCTTCAGAGGACCAGAGCCAGGAGTTTGTGATCTAGGCCATAGACATGGTAGATAAGGCACCCAGAGGCAGAGTGTCGCTGGCCCTGAGAGTTTAACTGGCCCACCGGGTACTTAGTAGGACCAGCAACACTAGAATCCCCGAGATCTAAGGGGTCAGAATATGATCAGTGTCTGATCTTGTGTAGGTGAGCTTGACTGGGAGCACAAAAGGGTTCTTCAGTGGTTAAGTTTATCCTGAGAGAGAGAGAGAGAGAGAGAGAGACTAAAGGGGCTTGGGAATGACTAGGGGCGGGAGTATGCATAATTAATATATTGGAGGGTGGGATGAGTGGGTGGGTGGAAAAAAACAGCTTTTGCCATACCTTTCAGTGGAGAGTGTCCGTGCTTGTAGTCTCGGGTGGCGGCTGTGGAAGCGCCATCCACCCGGGGGCCGAGTCTCCCTCGGAGTCTTGAGCTGGGAGCCCTGCTGGGGTCTCAGCTGAGGAGAGAGGAGACAGGAGGAAGTTAAATACTGGCCGGAGACAAAAGGCCATGCAGTCCAGCAACAGGAATAAAATTTACATGACAAAGGGGCCGATTTAGTTTGGTGCCCAACAGTCAGGAGCCCAGAGACACAGCCAAAAGGGAGCTGAGATCACTTCAAGGCTTTAAGATTAGCAAGCACAATAAGGCACTGGGAAGCAGGCTAACAGTAAAACGAAACATTCATTTCAAGCAAAAACAACAATTACAGCCCTTTTTCAGAAGATTTAACAAGGCCAAAGTAATATCGGACAGCGGACCAATCAGAGCGAGGCTGAAGAAGGCACTCGCGTTCCGGCTGGCTAACAGCTTTTGCCATACCTTTCAGTGGAGAGTGTCCAGGCTTGTGGTCTCGGGCGGTGGCTGTGGAAGCGCCATCCGCCCGGGAGCCGAGTCTCCTCGAGTCTTGAGCTGGGGTCCTGCTGGCCCCAGCCAGTGGAGGAGCCGCCTGGGCTTGTGGTCTCGGGCGGCGGCTGTGGAAGTGCTGTCCATCCAGGGGCCGAGTCTCCCTCAGAGTCTTGAGCTGGGAGCCCTGCTGGGGTCTTGGCTTTCAGTGGAGAGCGTCCGGGCTTGTGGCCTCAGGTGGCAGCTGTGGAAGCGCCGTCCACCCGGGGGCCGAGTCTCCCTCGGAGTCTTGAGCTAGGAGCCCTGCATATGTATGTTTTGTTTAGAAATCATGCCCCGAGAAACGCGCCCAAGGCTAACCAACTTAATTAAGAACCTACTGACAAATTTCCTTAAGATATCTTTAGAGCAAAAGGATGATATTATAGCATACAGGCAGGATGGCTGTACATAAATAGCTATCTATATGACATCAAAGAAATTGACAGATGCTATTCTGCAGAAAAGTAGTGTCTTAGATGGTTTAGGAATTAATATTTGTGACAGTAATAGCCTGAAAATGGTTTCTATTGATAACATTATGCCTAGCGAGAGGCGGATTATAGACCTCCCTCTCAATAACAGATTTCTGGCAGTTGCAGGTTATGAGGATAATTGACTGCACAGATACAAATTATCTGACATAACCCCTGACTGCCATTCAACCAACATGATGTTATTATCATGAAATATTGCTGGTGTAACACTAAAATTGCTGGTGGGGAACAGAAGAAGTATATTATGAAGTTTGATATTATAAGCCTACAAGAAACATGGCACGATGAGTTAGATTTAATTACATTGAATGGCTATGAGTGCTTTCAAATACCAGGGAAAAGAAAGTAGAACTCTGGTAGATCGTCTGGTGGATTGTTGGTCTTTATTAAGATTGGGATTTTTCATACAGCTCATTGCTGGAAAAATCATAATAATATTATTTCCCTTCTGCTAAGCCTTGACAGAAGGACCTTTTGTCTTATTTGTGGATATGTTCCCCCAGAAAATTCAAATTTCTACTCTCCCTCTATTTGGGAGGAATTGGCTGATGTTATCTCAGAGGCACTGTTTAAGTTTCCAGGTGCTGACATCTTACTAATTGGAGATTTTAATGAATGTATTGGCTCATGGGATGATTAATGAATAAATCAATGTTTTTATATACTCAAAACTCCAAATCCCTATTACCAAGGAGTACCAAGGATACTAAAATGAATGCCTCAGGGAAACAATAATAGATATTTTGTCTCATTTTGATGTGTATCCCTTAAATGGGAGAATTAATGGGGATAAAAAGGGGGAATACACCTACATTTCATCTAAAGGTTCATCTGTGATTGACCTGACATTTTGGTCTGTGGCTATTGAAACATGGAGTAGACACTGCATTAATGTGAGACCTGAAAGTGATCACTTACCACTAGTATTAAAATATTCTGGGCATAAACAAATTAGTATGCCTACTGGTAATGCTGTACAATTTTCAGAAATTAGATCCTCAGAGAAGATCAGATTGTACAATAACGCTGAAAGAGAAATTACTCAAGTAGTAGAGTCATTTACTCTGCCTACTAACATGGCTGATCTATATGATTTTACTGCTTATGAATTAACAAAAATATTGAATGATCTGTTTACTGCAAAGGACATAAGCTTCAGTGTTCTGCTAAAAATTGCAAAAATCCTAAACCGGCTGGTTGTTTTGACTCAGATTGTCAAAATAAGCTGAAATCAGGAAACTATATAGGAATTACAGGAATTAACCAACAAAGGACATCTTAAAAAACTTAATGATACACATAGAAATTATAAAATGGTCATAAAAAATAAGAAACAGTTGTATTATGATAACAAATGGAAAATGATGCTGGATGCTGTGAAAACTAATAATGTAAAAACCTTTTGGCTATTAGTCACTAAAGGGACTAACACATATAACAATGCAATTGATATGTACATCCCAGAGGATAAATGGATCAAATATTTCACAGAAGTTTTCTTTGACCCTATTGAAAAATTCGAGATCCCTATGGCCTGGAAAAAACAATGAGAGTGGAATAACTATAACCACTATGGAGGTCTATTTAGCGATTAGCTCACTTAAAAGAAATAAAGCTGCAGGCCCTGATGGTATTCCGGCAGAAGTATTTTTAAGTTATCCTTTGTTTTGGTGCAGACTATTGACTATATATTTTAATAATTGTATTAGAAATAACAAGTTCCCTCCAACTTGGAAAGGAGCAAACATAATACATGTGCATAAAAAGGGCATCACGGCAGATCCTGCAATGTACCGTCCTATAAGTTTTTTGGATATTAGTCTAAAGATATTTTCTAAAATTGTCTTGGACAATTAAAAGTATAGGTAGAGGAAACAGATGGATTACTGAAATTCCAAGCAGGATTCAGAACAAATTGTTCTACAACAGTTAATGTATTCATCCTGCGACACCTCCTAGAGAAATATGTCATATCGCATAAACAAAAAGTATATTCGGTATTCGTTGATTATTCATTTGCTTTTTACTCAATATCTAGAAGCTTACTATGGTCTCTTTTGGTAGAGAGAGGAATTAATACAAATTTGGTCCATTTAATATCAATCAATCAATCAATCAATCAAAATCTTTATTTACCCAGGCGATCACCATTGAGTATGCTCATTTGCAAGGTGGACCTGCAGTTTGCAAGGATGAGGGTACAGAACAGAGTACAAGTAAAATATACATAAAACAACAGTAGCAAGACGTATACAACAAAATATATACAGTGTAGAAATAAAGGTAAATAATATATACAGAGATGCCTTTATAATCCTATCCATCAATAACATGTTCATAGCCTGTAAAGGAGACCCTGGGATATGGAAAAGCACACGTGTAGGAGGCAGGGATGCTGGCAGAAAGATTCTGGGTTATTAAGCAGGTGGTATCAGGGCATAAGAGTGGCGATGGGGTGTGTGCAGTGAGTGCAGTGGTACCGGTGGGACTGGAATGGACTGAGGTGAACCGGTAGTACGGTGGGACTAGAATGGACTGAGGGAGGGAGTAATATTGTGAGGAACACTTAGTTTTGAGCAGGAAGGACTTAGATTAGCGGAAACGTCAACTGGACAACTAGGAATGGTGGAAACAGTTACAGAGCTCCACAAATGTTTTGGCATACAGGGTTTTGAACATAGCAAGACTAACAGGGGAGCTAAGTCTCAGTGATTTCTGTATCCTATTCCAAAGCGTGGGCAGGACAAAGCTTATGGCTGCTCTTCCAAAGTGGGTACCTACCCTAGGTACTTTCAGGGAAACCAGCGAGTGACTTCTCAAGGCATAATTCCCAATCAGGATTAATGGGAGACAGTCAGCAATGTATTGCGGGAGTTTGTTGGTGATGGCTCGGAGCATCCAGAGGGCTGCATTCCTATACCACCTGTGTTGAAGGGAGGGCCAACCCACAGCTGCATATAATGAACAGTGGTGGGTGGAAAAGGGGAGGCCTGTTATAAATCTCAGAGATCTATGATACAGTACGTCCAATTTAGCAAGGTGTGAGGCTGCGCACTGGCTATATATGAAGTCAGCATAGTCAATTAGTGAGAGGAACGTGGATTGGACAAGCTGTCTTTTGGCATCTGCGGTCAGGAGGCAATTTATTCTGAAGAAGAGTCCAAGCCTCTGCCTCATCTTTTTCAGCAGTTCTTCTATATGTTCCACAAAGGAGAGTTTATTGTCTATCCAGACACCCAAGTACTTGAATTTCGGTACGTATTCAAGATGTTTACCTAGTAAGGTGGAGATAGAAGGTAATGGACCAGCAGCGGTAGAATATGCCCCCTGGCCAGTTGGTGAGAATAGCATTGCCTTGGTTTTCTTGGCCTTAAGTAGTAGTCTTTTACTGAGGAGCTGGTGCTGCAGGATGCTAAAGTTGGGTTGCAGGTCACCACAGGCAGCTTCAGGAGATTTACGGCTTATGTAGAGCACTGTGCTGTGTCGTCAGCAAACAGGTGAATGCTTGCTTCCTTAATGCCTACATCCAGGCTGTTGATATAGATAGCAAACAGTAATGGTCCCAATATGGACCCCTGAGGGACACCTCTTTTTATCAGTTTAAGTGAAGAAAGTTCCCTTTCAGCCTTGATTTGTTGTTGCCTACCAGTGAGGTAGTCATGGAACCAACACAAGGAGGTTCAGGCTAGGCCTATTGTTTGTAAAGTAGAGAGAAGCAAACAGTGGTTGACAGTGTCGAAGGCCTTACTGAGATCCAGGAAAACTGCACAGATGAATTTTTTGTTGTCTAAGTCCCGTTGCCAGTCATTAGTTACTTTTGCCAGGGCCGTAATGGTACTGTGCTTTGCTCTGAAGCCTGACTGCATAGGGTTTAGTAAGTTCGAGTTGTCTATGAAAGATCTCAGCTGGGTATCCACAATTTTTTCTAGGAGCTTGGAGAGTATGTGGAGGAGGGAGATCAGCCTATAGTTATTTAGGTCACAGGGATCCCCTGATTTAAACAGGGGGATGACGTGAGCAACTTTCCATAACTGAGGGAGGGAACCTTGCGATAGGGACAGGTTGAATAAGTGAAAGATAGGTGCGGCAAGGATGTGATAAGCAATTTTCAAGTAATATGGGTCGAAGAAGTCAGCCCAAGCACTTTTTTTAGTGTCCAATTTTAGGAGAAGATCTTCAACTTCCTTTACGGAGGTGGGTAAGAATGAGAAGGTTACAATATTGTTACACAGTTCCAGGAGCTTAGTGTTGATCTGTGGGTGTAGTCTGCTTACCAGTGCGTTATCAAATGCTAGGCCTGCAGTGGCAAAATGATTGTTGAAGGCTTGCAGGATCTCGTTTCTGTGATTGATTATAGCATTGTCAGTGGTAATTTTGGAGGGAAGCACATTTACTGGAGAATGACCAATCAGTTCTTTTAGTGTGGACCAGAACTTGGTAGGGCATTTTGATGCAGAATCTAGCTCAGATCGGTAAAAATTGGCCTTGGCCTCTCTGATCATCTTAGTGCAAGCGTTTCTAGCTGTCCTGAAGAGACACCAGTCTTCGTCTGTGTGTGATTTGCGAGCCTTTTTCCGGAGTTGATCTCTTTTTAGTAAGGCAGCCTTGAGGTCCGCTGAGAACCAATGACATGTTCTAGCTTTTATACGTGCTTTTACCAGAGCAGCATGGTTATTTAGGGCACTGGTTATAATTTCATGGAAGATATCATAGGCATTACTCACCGATTTAGCAAGGTAAAAACTCTGCCAGTGCAGAGAGTTTTTTCATTCATTGAAGTATGCGAGAGGATTGAAGTTCCGTCTGAACCTTTTAGTGGAAAATTTAGATGTTGGTGAGGGCTTAGGATCAATTCTTATACCAGCAATAAAGCAGTGGTCACTAACATCAGCTGAAAAAATTCAGGCATGGGAAAAGGAATATGGTTTGCTTATGAGAAGGACATCCAATAAGGTGCTGTTCATTGGGTTTTTCTTGTTAATGTGAGTTGGCTCAGTAATAAGTTATGTGAACCCATGGGAGTCACAGAATTGCTTCAGGGGTAATGAGAACATAGTCAAGCAATCATAATTAAGGTCTCCTAGAATAATTGTTTCAATGGAGACAGAGCCCATAATAGATGACAAATGGGACAGGAGCTGAGGACCCACGGCTGGTGGTCTGTAACAGCCTATGGCACAGAAAGCCATTGATGGGGAAAGTTCAACTTTAAGGGGCAAACATTCGAATCCACCTGCAATAGAGGCAGAATCTAGGATGGACACTGAAAATGTGTTTTTGACGTAGATGACTACTCCGCCTCCCCTGGTCTGCCTATCGGCTCTAAATAGGAGGTAGTTAGGGATGTGAATCTTTCTATCTGGGGTGGATGCCTGAAGCCAGGATTCAGAGAGAACAAGTACGTCTGGTGCGGTATGAGTAATCCATGCCTGGACTGATGTAAATTTCTTTAAAAGACTGCAAACATTTGCATGCATAAAGCTGACTCCTTTCAGTCTTGTAAGGTCGGATGGAGATGAGAGAGCTTTTGTGAGACCAGGGTTGAGTTCAACATTACCTGAACATAAAAGTAGTAGGAACACAATTTTCCTTAGGGCAGCAAGGAGTAGTTTGAAAGCACGAATCGTTCTGCATCTAGTATAAGTTTAAGTGAGGGGGTCTGGAGTCCAAAGTTTCCCCTTGTGCTGACCTAGGGACATGTAGCCTATGGTCCATCCAGTATAGCACCAAGACATGTAGGTTTTGGGTGGGTGGGGTGAGGGGCCACATATTGGTAACAAGGTAGCGGTCCCATCTCGAGGAAATTCCACAAAGTGAGAAGGGTGCGGAGTCATGTGGTGGCATCATAAGTTATATGTAGTATTAATATAAAGGCAGTCTAGCAGTGGTAGGCATGATTCTATTTTGGGGTCAATTCTGCTCGAATGGTCTGTCACGTGGGGTACCATACATAAGCAGGTAAGTAATTGAAACCACACGAGGACTGCCATGATTGCCCAATGTGTTAACAGGGTGTGAGTTGCACCAAGACTCACTAGCTAGGTCCTCAAGGATCACTGCTCTGTGTTAGACTAGCTAAAAGAGACAGGGATCGATGGTACACAAAGATACATGAAAACAGCCTGACGGCACAGATGTCTTAAGGATTTATCTTCAACAGGCAGGGGTATCCTACTGATTATGCTTCATGAAGAATATCAGGGAATTGCTTAGAGGAGACAAGTATAAGTATAAGATTGGGGATGAAAGGGAATTAACTCCACCCATTAGAATAAATAGAGGAGTGCGCCAAGGATGTGTCTTGACTCCTCTTCTATTGTCTTTATATATTGACAAGATGCTTAACAGAGCAGATGACATTATTTCTGATTCCCCAAAGATTAGAGCTGACTCTTGCCCATTACTAGCATACACAGATGATCTTGTGTTGCTTTCTCTCTCCACGAAAGGATTGCAGGATAAGTTAAACTATCTCGTTTCACAATCCATGGAATTAAAATTGAAAATTAATTTCAACAAAACAAAGTTATTATTTTGGGGATAAAAGCTTATCTGGCTGCTGGAAAATAGGGGACCAAAAAGTGAAGGTGGTGCAGAATTATACTTATCTGGGGATAGAACTTAATGCAAACTGTAAATGGAACTTGCATCGTACATCATTACTGGACAAAACTAGGAAAATTACTGGCAGCCTCACAAAATTTAATTTTAAATATGGCGAGTGCTCAATAAGGCCATTAGTTCAAGCTATATAGGCAAAACTGGAGACTCAAATATTATACTGTGCAGAAGTCTGGGAGTTTAAGGATAATAAAATATCTAACCTGCTAACACCATTAAATAAGGTATTGAGGTCTACTTTGAGGCTCGGGAATACATGCCCTGCAGCTTATCTATGAGCAGAATCAGGCATTACAGATATAAGAGCTAAAATTGAAATTAGGAAATTAAATTACTTAATAAAAACAATTAGATTACCCAAATATATGGTCGTCAAACAATGTATCATAGAAAAAGAAACTTGGTTCAAACTAGGTTATAGAAGTGATTATTAGTTTACCCTGGTTATGAACCTTCTAAAAAAACATTCCCTAATGAGCCTAAAAAACTCTGTAGATAAAGGAATAGTACTTAGTCTTAAATACAAAAATTATATAACCAAAAAGGTTATCAACTTTTGGAATTGTCAAGACCTTACATCCATTTCTGAGTCAGGATATTTACGGTGGTATAGTCAAAACAACTTAAACTTTGGCTTTAAGCCGTACTTAGACATTTTAACTAATAAAAACTTAAGATCAGGGTTTCTGAGATACAAATTTGAACAATGTCCAAGCAACGTTTTAATATGAAGATATAACAAAGATGTTAACTTCTCTGATAATTGTGATTGCACTGAAGGTAGTAGAGAAGACCTAATTCATGTCTTAAGGAAATGTACTTACTATACAAAAGAAAGATTATATTGGCTTGGGTAATTTATTAATTGTACTGGCTTGGATCATTTAATAATTCATCAAGTTGATCTGGAAACTCACACGATTATATTTATTCATACCACAGATGTGAATACTGTTCAGAAGTTAGCAGGTTTTTTTACTGCAATCAGCAAAGTGAAGATTAGGATGCTTAGAACTGTATGATCTACAACTGCAATATGTCTCAAGATTTTAGGCAATATATTAATCTGACATAGGCCTTAAGACATACAGGGAGTCTGATAATGATGTTTAAGTTAGCTCACTATGATGAAATAGATCCCCGGCAACCTTATCACAAGCAATAGTAACTGTAATGTGCAATAGGACTGATAATGTAATATGTATGCTTTTAAAGATTTTCAAACTGTAATCTTAAACATTGTTTTTAAACTTTGATGTATTGTTTTGTAATAGCTAATTGCTAAACAATAAACTTCATACTACCAACATAATTTCTAACATATGATAGTAATTACAGTACTTTCTGCTTGTAAAAATCTCTAGTTAGTATGATTATAGTTCCCCCTTTATCTGTCCATTTGAATACCACATTGGACATTTCCAGAAGTTCTCTAAGTACCCTTCTCTCTTCATATAACATACTGTGGCATTTTGGCCCTGTGTCATTGTCAAGCAATGCATTTACCTCACTTAGTACAATTTTTTTTAAAGCATTGATGACTGGGTTATTGGTAATAGGGCAGAATTGTGATATGGGGTAAACAGGCTCTTTCACAAACTCAGAAATTCACTCCTATTTATATTGTACAAATTTGTATGAAAATTCATACCTTTAGAGTCCTGATTTATTTAATGCAACAAAGAGTCCGGATTGTGAACATTTTCCCAGTCTGCAGTAGTCCAATTATTCACAAAATCAGGAAGCACACTATCTGTATTCAGAGTCTCTGAAAAGTCCAATAGTGATGCATCTATGTCCCACGAAAGAATAGCCTTGTCTTCCCACATAAAGCAGTAATTGGAGTAACACCCATCGTACCTTGGCTTTCAGGATTTTTTTATTAAATAATCCTTCAAGTAAAGCTTCCAAAAAAGTTTCTCAAGGTCTATGTTTATTTGAAGTTTATCTGCCTAAGAGCAAGACATAAATGAGAGTCCTTTTTGAAGGAATCTTTTTTGGGTCTCTGTAAATTCTTATTCAGTTAAATTAATTATCTGCTTCTGTATGTTAAGAGCTTGGTGGTGCTGGTGCTCGTTTTTCCTACCCCCTCTTTTACCTCTCCTTGTTTTCCTCCTTTGTCTTTTTGTGTTTTATTTGTTTGTTTGGTGTTCTCTTTCCATTTTTTCTCAATTTGTTGCCTAAAGCTTTCCTGGAAAAAGACACTCCATGAGATGTTCTGGGAGTATTTTCATCAGCTGATGAGGGGTCTGAAGCTTCAGCTGCCTTAGTGCCAGATGTCTGATTCCTGTTGTTTTTAATTACAGCTTTTTGGATTGAACACGGGATCTACCCCTTGAGATAGTTCTCCCACGACTTTCTTTAAATTAGGACCACTGAAAAATTCTACCCTGTTGCTAATCAACTTTGCCACTTTAAAGTTTTATTTTTTTTGTTTCATGTTAACTAGATCTTGCTCATGTTTGTGAAGCTTCTTCTGCAGCTCCTTATCTAATGAAATGAATTCTGCATGCTTCAAAAATTTTTTAAGCTGTTTTTTTTGTTTCCGTAATATCTTTTATAAGGCGCTAATAAGTGGCTGCATCTTTCTTAATATTTTGATAAACTTCCTTGCACACTCCAATGCTGCATCTCCCATTCATCTTTATAGTCAAAGCCATCAAAGTTGCCCAATGGCATTACAGTTATTCTTTTTTTTTTTTACCTCCCATGCTCCCCAACTGGCCACTCCTTCGGGTCACCTAGGTGGACCCCACCGGCACACCTTCCCCACCGCCATCCACCACCCCACATTGCAGCCCTTTCAGAAAACCCAGTGTTTCCCTTCATCAGATGGGTCACCCCTCTGAGGAAGAAAGCACCAGTGGGGGCAGCCAGTGCAGCTACTTGGCTCGGGTGCTACTAGGGTCAGTCTGGGCTGTCCAGGACTTCATGGAGGCAGGGGACCAGCAACTGTCATCTGGCTGGTCAGGGAGCCTTTTCCTAGTTTTCTCTGGGAGCACAAAGTGGCAGGATGTCAAGGCATGAGCCGATATCCTTCACGCTCCCTCCACAGCATGGCGCAATGTGCTGCCATGCCTCTGGCCCCTGCCAGAGGTCAGAAAACACTGGGCTGCATGCCACCCTGTCTCCTGGGAGAAGGCGAGCCATCATGGTATGCTCGAGCCATCTACCCCCTGACCAGCCCTCCAACACCCAAGTCCATTCCCGAACCCTGGTTGTCAGCGTCGCAGGTGGAAATCCAACTGCTGAGCCGGTGGGCAGGCCTACAGTTATTCTTAAGCCTTGTGGAGCAATATTTAATTCTAAGTATTGTTCAAAGTTACAAATGTTATAGGTTAAATTCATCTCTTGGAACAACTGTTTTTCCAGTGAGGTAGAAAGAGTTTTCAACTTACCAGCTTCCATGCTTCCATCAGTGCTGGCTTGTGCGCTGAGCTTGAACTTTGCTGACTCTTTATTCTTTGTTAAATTGTCTGTAACGGTCAAGCAGACTTGTGGAGATCCCTCACTGCTGCTACTACTAGATTCATTGGCAGAGTTCATAGTGAAATTAGCATTTCCTGAGGATCTCTTAGTCCAGCTGTTAATAACAGCTCCAAGCTTGAATGCCATCTGACACTGGCTCTCTGCAGACAGAAAAATACTCCTTCACCACACAACATCAGGTAAAGACTGATGCCCAGGTCGCTGTCGTGCTGCAGTTCAACAATAGATTCTGAAGGATTATAGTACTCTCCGGTGATGGACGGGGTACAGGTTGTGGGCTGTGTTAACTCAAACAAGTCTCAGGAAGACTCTGGAGCAACAGTGTAGTGGGTCAAAGGGATGCACAAATGCACTGGTGACACAAAGAGTAAATGTCCAACTCAATTTATTTGTAGACACTACCACAGTAGAAAATTCACATACATGACAGTACTGGAGCTGTAGGGCCACTACCCTGATACCCTGGCACTTCGCTTGTTAGAGCTTCCTCCGGAGGCAGTCATCTGGAGGACGTTACACCCTTAAATACCTCTGCAACTATGACATCATCAGTAATGGATTATAAATTATATTGAATGGTAATAAGAGCAAAAGATTAATTTTCCATGCAAATGTGTACACCCAAGTGCTATTAATAAACAAATGCTTATTAACAATGGCATTTCTATTACATTTCAACCACATCACACCCTTAGTAATTTGATCCATAGGCATTGTATCTCTCAGGAGGTCCCTCGGTAAATATTGTACACACGCCTCCATACTGTCAGCATGTTTGATGAGCATATACAGGGATTCTACATCTATTGCTAACCACTTAAAGTTGGGGTGCAATGAGAACTCTGAAAATTTGCCCAAAACATCCATAGCGTCTCTAAGATGAGACTTTAAACAACTCATGAAGCTTCTCTGCTAAAAAAAAAAAATCAATAAAATGACAGAGATTATCCACAAATGACCCTATCCCAGAGATAATTGGCCTACCTGTGGGGTTAATTGGATTCTCTACTGTGATATTGTCTACAAATAAATTGAGTTGGACACTTAGTTGTCACCAGTGCATTTGTGCATCTCTTTGACCTACTACACTGTTGCTCCGGAGTGCCGTTGTTTTTTGCCTTCATGATTCTTGTTTGGATTAGCACAGCCCTCAACTTGTACACCACCTGGCACTGGAGAGCAGTGTAATCCCTTGGATTCTATTGTATGCAGAGCTATCATGTATAATTTTATTATTTTTATTTTATTGTTATTGATAGTAATAAAATGCTGCTTGTGAATTTTATAGACAAAGAACCTCTGTGCGTAAACACTGAGGCAAGGGTTACCACAAAGGGCATTTGGCTGGGAAGCCAAGTTTCCAGAAAATACAAAATCACACATGCCCCCACAATGCAAAGCATCATGGGCTGCATATGCAGATCACCACAGAATGTTATGCTGGTCCAACTTTAAGCAGAATTGCATGGTGCGAAGGCCTCTCACACAGTTTGCAAGGGTGCTAACAGAAGACATAGACCGTGTTTCGTCCTACCAGGACTCATCAGTATGCCTCATCTGTTTGACACCCCAGTGGAATGGACCAGCTACCCTAAGGCAGTGTGCCTGGGATATATTGTGGTGAACCCATTAAAATAAAAACTATTTAAAAGACAAAAGAACCTCTGTGCGTAAACACTGAGGCAAGGGTTACCCAAAGGGCATTTGGCTGGGAAGCCAAGTTTCAAGAAAATACAAAATCACATGCCCCCACAATGCAAAGCATCATGGGTTGCATATGCAAATCACCACAGAATGTTATGCTGGTCCAACTTTAAGCAGAATTGCATGGTGCCGAAAGGCCTCTCACACAGTTTGCAAAGGGTGCTAACAGAAGACATAGACACGTGTTTCATCCTACCAGGACTCATCAGTATGCCTCGTCTGTTTGACACCCCAGTGGAATGGACCAGCTACCCCTAAGGCAGTGTGCCTGGGATATATTGTGGTGAACCCATTAAAATAATGCTACTTGGGAATTTTATAGCTTCTCCTGGTATGCTTAAGCTTCCTAATCCATGCTTCTACAACAATATCCACTAATATAAAATGGGTAAGGAAATTCCTGTGTTTTGATTGGCTCCAGCCATGGTTTTGAGAGAGCACTACCACTGGCTGAAAATAAGTCCCTTCCAACCAGGGCCCAGGGCATTCCATATTAGTCAACTAGCTGCTCACAGTTTTCAATTTTTAACTGACTGGCATTTTCTTTAATTCAGGCATTCTAAGTAGTAAAATATTAAATATGCCTGCTGTCTAATGATATTTGTTGTCCTCCTTTTATAACAGATCTGTATTTCTAAGTTGTTTTTGTTTGAAAGTCGTGCTGCTTATGATAGCTAGATAGATAGATAAGATAGACAGGCAGACGGATGGACAGATAGATAGACAGATAGCTGGATAGATAGATAGGTAGACAAACAGACAGACAGACAGATAGACAGATGGATAGACAAACAGATAGGTAGATAGGTAGGTAGGTAGACAGACAGACACAGACAGACAGATAGACAGATGGACGGATGGACAGACAGCCAGACAGACAGATAGATAGACAGACAGACAGATGGATAGACAGACAGACAGGTAGGCAGGCAGACAGACAGATAGATAGATAGATAGATAGATAGATAGATAGATAGATAGATAGATAGATAGATAGAGTAGTTGGTTTCACTGAGGTCCGATTGGCCACCTGCTCTCCCAGATGCTCACCTGTCTCAGTGCCAGCTCTGTCACCCAACTGTTTGCTGTCTTCCCTCATTAGGTTCCTAACTGTATCAGTCATGTTTTTTTTAATTGAACTAATTGCCTGCCAACCCAAATTATCACTGTCTTCTACGTTGCTTCATTCCACCCTGCTGCTAGCTGTCTCACTACAAGCTGCTCACTCACTTTCTCCACCCCAGAAAACATCTTTTTTTGGAAAAAATAAAACAGAGTGTTCAGTATTCCACTGTTCTCCGACAGCCCAACTGCCATTTAAAAAAAATACTGTGATCTATTAATACAGTAACACAAGAGAGCCTATAATTATGACCGGTGTGTTACAGGACTTGAGCTGGTGGAGTGCTTCCATTTGTGGGACTGAAACTGATGAAAATACAGGTGTTCTCATCCAGAACCATTAACACAGTAAATCAGGGAGACTAGGGGATGAGAGAGTGGCTAGAATTTGGTGACCTTTGGTCATCTGGTGAGGTTATGCTTTTATTTACAGTATATTCAAAATGAACACAGATTGAAACAGATGAGTGCAGGGCCTGGCAGTGTTCATAGGGAGCAAGTAAGGCAGGCAGGTGTGGTGGCACCAGTAGGCTGAGGAAAGTACAGCTATGCAAGAACTTACCATAACAGTAGATCTTTCTAGAGGAGCTCTTGCAGCAGATAACACCTTTAGGACTGAAGATGGCAGGTGCCAGGACCCCACAGAAAACTTCTAACTAGCAGTATGTAGCACACGAAAAACTTCTAACTAGCAGTATATAGCAGGGGACTGCCCCATGATGTCAGCCCACCCCTAATGTCACATATGGTATAAAAGGAGCGATCCCCCAGCCTATCCCCAGTTATCCCGCTGGAGACCCCGGCAAGTAAGCAGACATGGAGAACTGAGGAGGTTCCTCTGATTGAGGAAAGTAAAGGTATTTTTAATGGAGAAGCAGCTACCAGGGGAAGGTGGGTGGAAAAAATAGTACCTGTTGCAGGAGCTCCTCTCAAAGATCTACTGTCATGGTAAGTTCTTATGTAACGGTACTATCTTACTTCAAGGGGGCTCTTGCAGCAGGTAACACCTTTAGGACTGAGTCCCAAGCAGCAAAGACCGACCTCGGTCAGTTGGGTGGAGGTAGAAGTCTCCCAAAGAAAATAAGGAGTGGAGGCCCTGAAGGACTGTTAATCCAAAGACTGCTCTGTGTTGAGATGCAATGTCCAAACTGTAGTATTTGACAAAGGTGCAGACAGAACTCCAAGTAGCAGCTGCACAAATGTCTGCGGCTGAAATATTTTTCAAGGAGGCAAAGGAAGCTGCCATGCCCTTGGTTGAGTGACCATTTACCAAGCATGGTAAGGGTTTGTTATACGTGTTGTAGCAGAAAACGATACGCTTAACCAACCACTTGGATAAACACTGTTTATAAACAGGAGCCCCTATCATTCTGGGGATGAACAATACAAACAACTAATCAGACTTTCTAGTGAATCGGATGCACTCCAAATAATAATGAAGCACCCTGTGAACATTCAGAATATGAAGTACTGCCTCCCTTTGATATGAGTACTCTGTATAGTACACAGGAAGGTGGATGTCTTCAGTCAAAGTTAACTCAAACACCAGCTTGGGAATAAATTTAGGATTAGTCCACAAGGATACTCTGTTTGTGGAAAACCAAATAAAGCTCCTTGCACATCAGGGCCTGAAGCTTGGAAATCCTTTGAACAGAAGTAATAACTAATAATAATGCTTTCCATAAGAGAAAGCACAGCTCTCAACTTGTGGCAGGTTCAAAGGGAGGAAAGGTTAGCTCTTCTAGAACAAACAAAAGATCCCATGGTAAGATGGTGTCCCAAATGGCAGGCTTCATATGCAGAATGCCCCATAAGAATGTACAGGAAAGATCCAGCTGGGCAAGAGTTTTGCCCTCAGTAGGTGCCTGATAAGCAGAAATGGCAGAGAGATGCACTTTGAGTGAGGAGTAGCTCAGACCCAAATATGACATGGAGAGAAGGTACTCCAGAATTAAATTCACCAGATAGGTGAAGGGGTCTAAATGCCTAGCAGTGGCCCAGATGCAGAACCGCTTCCATTTCATAGCATAGGTGACCCTGGTGGAAGGCTTCCTAGCAGCCACTAGGACATCTGCTACTCTGGGGGATACCTTGAATTTAAATATGGCTAGGTCTGCAGGAGCCACGCATGGGGATGCAAAGATCTAAGATCCAAATGGACCAGGGTTTCCTGCTCCTGGGACAGCAAGTCTGAGTGGAGGGGCAGGGATATTGGAGGCTCAGCCTCAAGTTGTTGGAGCAGAGGGAACCAGATCTGACATGGCAAGAAAGGTGCCACCAGAATCATCTCTGCTGCTTCCAATTGCAGCTTGAGGAGAACTTGCTGTAGAAGGGGAAGAGAGGGAATGCATAAAAGTACCTCCCCGTCCAGGAGCAGGGTAACACATCTCATCAGAAAACACCAGGCCCTGGATCTAGCAAGCAAAAATTGGGCAGTATTGCGTTGGATGGGGAGGCAAATAGATCCAGTTCAGGACATCCCCATCTGTCGAAAAGGTCTTCTGCCACTGAGGGGTGAAGTTCCCACTCATGTGCCCTGGACCAAACTTGACTTAGGCTGTTGGTCAGGGTGTTTTGCATGCCGGGATATGGACTGCTGTCAAGTCCAGTTAGTGGCCCACTGCCCATGACCAGACTCACATGGTTTCCCTGCACAGGGGATAAGAATGAGTTTCCCCCTGCTTGTTGATGTAGAAGACCACTGACATGTTGTCTGTCTGGATCAACAGGGGGCTGGATAGCAAGACTGTCTGAAAGGCCTGAAGGGCATGCAGAATCATCCTTATCTCTAGGACATTTTACTTGTTTGTACTTATCCCGTTCCCTCTACCCCCAGGATGCATCTGGAATTGAGCGGTTGTCTGCTCAGTATGCCTTTTCTGGTAAAACGTTTAAATAAATAAATAAATTAATGTGGAGATAGAGCTCCTTCTGAGACCAGGTCCCTTGAGTCTGACGGTCTCCCAAGTGGGCTCCCCAGCCTTGGCCTAATGCATCTGTGCTTAGGATCTGACTGGGAGATTACTTCTGCAGGTTGGAGGAATCCAACCATGTCAATGATGCCGCACAGGGTTTGACACCAAGACAGGGTTTGACACCAAGACAGGTTGTTCCAGATTGTCATAACGCTGGTCCCATTGAACTCTCAGGTTCCACTGGATCACTCTCACATACAGCCTGGCCAGAGGGACTGTGGTGCTGGCGGTCGCCATATGTCCCACGAGTCTTAGTACAGACCTGGCCTGGACTTGATGTGCAGAGGAGATCTGACCAGTGTGTGTCTGAAGCCATTCTACCCTGTCTAGAGGGATGTCTGTCATTCGATTTCCTCCTTCACGATAATGACAGCAACCTTATTGAGAGGGTATTTGAATTTAAATACCGTGGACTATTCCTTGACTGCCATCTCAATTTTGACGCTCACATCAATCAGACTAATAAGAAAGCCCACCAAAGACTTGGCATGCTTTACAGGGTTAAACCGTTCCTCAGTAAGGACTCTAAGTTGCTCCTGGCTTGTAGTTTCCTTCTTCCACTGTTCGACTGTGGAGCTCTAGTCTATTCTCCTCCCCTATCCCAGAAAAATCTCAACAAACTTCATAGCACTTATCACAACATCATCTGCTTTTTCTCCGGTCTCTCCAGACTTACCCACCACTGTGACCTGTACGGACTTTCTAGCTGGTCCTCCCTCAAAAAACATCTCAACAGCAAAATTGTTACTTTCTTCCATAAACTCTCCCATGGTCTCCTTTCTGATAGTATCATATCACTGTTCCCTAAGGCAGTCCACCCAAGGACCACTAGGAGATTTCACTCACTCTGCTTTTCTGTTCCCTTCTACCGCACTTCCCACGGCCAAAAAACCCTGTCTTTAAGGGCCTAAAACTATACAGCTCTCTTCCCCGATCTCCTACAATGTCCCTCTACCTCTTCCTTTAAGTATATAATCCCCCCCTTACAGGAGGGGTTTATGCTTCCATTTTAGGCATCCCTTCCCCCCCACTCCCCGAGCTAGGAATTTTTTGTACTCTGGGGGATATTGGCTTCTGGATGACTCAAGGTGGCAGCAGACAGTAGGTTTAGGGAGTATATAAGGGAGCAGACAGGAAGTTTCATGGCCTTTTTCCAGCCCAGGGTTTATTCCAGGGCTGGAGGGGGGTGGCTGGAGGAGCAGAGTTAGGTGGGCAAGTAAGGGAGTTTGGCTGTCCAGATGGGCCAGTGGGGAACCCCCCAGAAGTGTAGACAGGGTAGTTTTCACAGTGTCGTGGTGACAAGGAGCTGGAGGAAAGGAGCTCCGTGGGGGAAGTATGGTTAGCCAGGTCCTGTGTCATTGGGGGGGCAGGGAATGTAGGTGGCCATGGGGAGCCAGGAAAGGTAGGAGCCCTTAGAGACCCCATCTAATGTGTGATTCCTGGGTCACCAGGGCTGTGGGGGCAGTGGCAGGGTCCCCACAGGAGGGAAGTTGGTGGCAGTGGCTCTCCCTCATACCCAGTGTGGCAGGGCAGCCTGGGGGGCAGAGGCAGCCGGGGGCCTTTCACCCAAAAATGGGGCATGCTTGGAGGGACAAGTCCAGGGGTGCCAGCAGATAAAGGCCGGGCAGGTCGCAGGTTGCAAAGACAGGCCTTGGAAGGTGGCCCTCGGCTGAAGCTTAAAGCAAGCCCAGGAAGTGCTGAGGGGATGTGGGCCTGGAGGTGATTTGCCTCCAAAGAAGAAAAAGTGTCAGCTGGAAGTGGAGCAGATTTGGGCCACTATTTCTGTGAAGGCAGGCTATTCATAGGGACCTGGGGTGCAGTGCCCAGGGGCTCTATCATGGCAAGACAGCAAGAAGCAGAGGCTAGAGTACTGAAGCAGAGCAGGGTTTTGGGGCTGCTGCATCAGTGGAGCCATTACGATGAGAGGCTGAGTGAAATGAAGAAGGTGCTGACAGGGTAGCACCAGTACAGAGCCAAGCTCAAGTGGGTTATGGGGCCTGGGTCATAGGGGAAAAATCCTGGCAGCCCTTGTGGCATGGGCCAGTGCCCAGGGGTCCAGGTGGGGGAAGCAGCCCACTTTCCCACGCCGGAGTCAGAGTGACAACCAGTGCCAGTGAGAGAGTGGGTAACCCGGCAGTAAAGAGAAACAAAAAAGGGTTCGGTTTACGAGATCCGTAGAGCCAGGAGATCGAGGGATCTGAGTCGAGAGGTCCTTGGGTAAAACATCCAAGAGGGAGAGAGTAGAAAAATCCTTGCTTGTCACTGTCATAAATCCATTGTTTCTGCTGCTCTAAATGTCCAGCAAGTGTGTCTATAAAAAGTTTTCATTAGCCCCATGGAGCTGCTTTATTTATTTGGATGAAGTATGGGACCACTGCATTGCTGGGAACCATTTGCTATGCAGGAGCTAAATAAAGAAGCTAGTTGGGAGAAGAATAGCAGTGAGTGCTTTATTTAAACTGAAGAGGGAAGCTAATGAAATGGAAACCTTTTTCCCCATTTTTTTGCAGCTAAATTAATTTCTTGTAAGTCTGATTCCAAATGAAATTTCCACCTCACCCTTGGTGGGACCAAGGGGATCTGGGGGCTCAAGAGATACAGGAGATGTGCAATGTGGAGTTCCTGGTCAAGTGTGCCAGCATTTGAGGAGAATCCAGATTCTATGGGTGAAGGTGAGAGTGCACAGGTGATTGAAGACACCAGTAAGGTAGGCCACATCTTTTCCTGCCTTGTATGGGGGTGTATTTGTCTTGGTGACTTAGCACTTGAGGTGGCACTCTCCTTTATGCCCACGGAAAATCTGCAAAGTATATGCCCTTAGATGGGGGGCCGGGGGGGGTTACACTGTGGGGGCTTGACCAGGATTTTCCCAAACCCCAAGACGCTGCCAGACTCTGAACCTTGCAGTCCATTGTGTTGCCAGGGTTCTCGGCCTGGTTGGGTCCTGTTGCACAGCAAAAAATAGCTGTGGAAGTAGGCCTGGAGCAGGTATAGGCCTCAACCTGCTGGTGTGGTGTGCTCGAGTGACCTGCTGATCACGTGACTCTCGGGCAGGGTTCTGATTGGAGGCTGGCTGAAAAGGAGATACAGCAGCTGCACACAAGAAGCGCCATCTTAGGTGAATCAGAGAGAGTGGAGCTGAGGGAGTGAGGTGGCCAAGAGCAGGAGAACAAACCCAGTGAGAGAAAAGGGAATGAGAAATATTTTTCCAGTGCGTATCCACCATCAGGCAAGTGAACTGGGCTGCCAAATAAAGCCAACTGACAATTGAACCAACCAGTTAAGAGGCTGTTAGCTGTGAGTACTGGGAGGGTTGGACAGACTTAAACATGTATCCGCCATGGATTGGCGGCGTATTGTGTCTGGCGGGAATGAAGAAGGACCCGAAGTAACCCCCCAGGAGGAACCTCTGGCTACAGTTCCTGCCTCACTACTCTCCTGGCTCTGGAAAGCTAGGGGGGAAAGGAAGAGAGAATGAACATTGTGTGAGGTGTGGATTTAGGGGGGAAGGAGTTGCCAGGTTGCCTGTATGATCATACTGTATAGGCATGCCACCCGTTCCAAATTTGGGGATGTTCCCTCCCAGTTCCACCGCCAGCCCCTTTGTGCCATGGGCACCCACCAGCGGGGATTCAGGAGGTTTTGAGAGACTGTCCCTCAAAGAAAGCACTCGTGCCCAGGTGTATGAGGCCAGAAGAGAATCCCCAGATGTGATTGTGGAGGTTGTAGAGGAGGAAGGTGCAAGAGCTCAAGTTAAAGAGAAAGGTGACGGGGAGCACAGCCATCTGCCCCACTCCCCGCTGCCGGCTACCGGCTATCCCAGTAGCAGAGGGAGGGGCAGGGGCCTCAGACAACTGGCCGGAGATCCTCCAGGGCCTGGGAGATCTTCGCCACAGCCTCTGTCCAGCAGTACCACATAGGCCCTGTCGGCTAAGTTAGAGCCTACCTCGGGAGCCAGATGTAGAATAAATCCCACTGGGAGTGTCTCTGAGCCTGGTCCTGCACCAGCAGCAGCAAGACAGAGCATTGGTGATCAAAAGGAGCTAGAGGAGCCGAATGAGGAGAAATACATTGGCAGCACTTTTCAGTTCCAGGAATATCATGTGGCTAGAACTATTCCCAAGCCTTGCCATCGCCCTGTGATCACCTTAGCCAACAACACCCCACAGCTCCCGATCCAGGCTAAGACTGTCTGGACCCAGATGGAGGGGTTGAATCCTAGTGACCCATTAAACTTAAAGTATTGATGAGGGATATGGCTACCAATGGGACAAGTCAGGAGGATCAGTGTGAGAGACCTGCTAGAGTGGAGCCAGGCCAAAAGGTGGGTCTGCAGGAGGCTATGGGTAGAATATCCTCATATGAACTATCCCTATGTTCCGGAACAGATATGGAACATCATCAAGGAGATGAGGGAGGAATGGATCTTTAAGGAACAGATGGAACGTTTAAAGAATCATCCCGTGGAGGAGGTGCCCCATCTCAGCAGTTGACTCAGCAGGCACAGTCGATGTGTCACACAGGGACCTGGTCTGGCCTCATGTTACTCAAACATTTTGCCTTGGTCCAGGACTTGGCTGGGACTCAGACCAAATATTACATTCTGGACCGGGATTCCTTCAGGGATGTGACCACCAAGCCAGATCCAGAATATTATTTCCCTTCAGGTGGGGGCCTGCAACCTAGGCTTTCTGGAGTTTGAACTTAAGAACTGCGGCAGGACAACTGCTCTATGGAGCAGAGTTACAGTGACTGTATACAGTTCTTCTTCTTAAAATCAGAACATTTTTGAATTCTAAGATAATAATGTTGTTGATGAACCATTTTATAATCATGATAAAAATGTTTGGTTCAAAAGATAGGACAGGATTTGTGAATGAATGTCTGAGTGAGTGGTTTGGGGAATGTACACAGTGTAACTTGTTTTAAAATTGGTGGGAGGTATTTGGGGTATAGCTAAACTGTTTAGAAAACTACTTCATTACTGTTGTTTGCAAATGTTTAATATTGAAGTTAAATCATTATGAAAAATGACTGAGATTGTCTTTTTGATAAAGAAATAATGAAGGTTGTTCCTCACTATTTAGATTGTCTCCTGGTGCAGGTAGGTTTTAGGGTTTTAGAAGTGCATCGGGCTAGATTGGCATGTTGGGTGGTGCCTGTGGCCAGGCATGATGCGTCTGTTGCCTGAAGGCTGGGGAGTGCACATACCTAGTCTGATGGGAGGAGACAATCACTGGGCCCTTGCCATCATTCTCAAGAGGGAATCATTTCCTGGGTGGGGGAAGAGTGTAAGCCCCTCCCTTACAGGAGGGGCTTATGCTTCCATTTTAGGCATCCCTTTTCCCCCTCCTATCCATCCTCCCCAAGCTGGGGAATTGTTAGTGCTCTGGGGGATATTGGCCACTGGACACTGCAAAGTGGGAGCAGAGGGTAGATTTAGGGAGTATATAAGGGATTAGACAGGAAGTTTCGGGGACTTTTTCCAGCCAAGGCTTTGGGCTGGGGCTGGAGGAGCAGAGTTAGGTGGGCAAGTAAGGGAGCTTGATGGTCCAGGTGGGCCAGTGGGGAGACCCCCCCAGAAGTGTAGACAGGGTGGTTTTCACAGCATTGTGGCAACGAGGAGCTGGGAGAATGGAGCTCCCTGGGACAAGTAAGGTTAGCCAGGTCCTGCATCATTAGGGGCAGGGAATGTAGGTGGCCATGGGGGGGGCCAGGAAAGGTAGGAGCCCTTACAGATCCCTTTTAGAGGTGATTCCTGGGCTACCAGCACTGTGGGGACAGTGGCAGGGGCCCCACAGGAGGAAAGCCGGTGGCAGTGGCTCTCCTTCATACCCAGTGTGGCAGGGTGGCTTGGGGGGACAAGGAAGCCAGGTGACCTTTCACCCAAATATGGGGCCAGCTTGGAGGGACAGTTACTGGGGCACCAGCACATAAAGGTTGGGTGGGTCGCAGGTTGCAAAGACAGGTCTTGGAGGGTGACCCTCAGCTGGAGCTTAACGCAAGCCCAGGAGGCGATATGGGGATGTGGGCCTGAGGGTGATTTTCCTCCACAGAAGAAAAAGTGTCAGCTGGAAGCGGAGCAGATTTGGGCCACTATTTTTGCAAAGGCAGGCTGTTTGTAGGGACCTGGGGGTGGCAGTGCCCAGGGGTTCAACCGTGGCAGGACAGCCTGAAGTAGAGGCTAGTTTACTGGAGCAGGGCTGGGTTTTGTGGCTGCCACACCAGCGGAGCCATGAAGATGAGAGGCTGAGTGAAATGAGGGAGCAAGTGCTGAGAGGGTAGCACCAGTAAAGAGCCAAGCTCAAGTGGGTTACGGGGCCTGGGTCATAGGGGAAAAAATCCTGGCATCCCTTGTGGCATGGGCCAGTGCCCAGGGGTCCAGGTGGGGGAAGCAGCCCACTTTCCCATGCCAGAGTTAGGGTGACAACTAGTGCCAGTGAGAGAGTTGGTAACCCGGCAGTAAAGAGAAACAAAAAAGGATTTGGTTTATGAGATCTGTAGAGCCAAGAGATCGAGGGATCTGAGTCGAGAGGTCCTTGGGTAAAGAATCCAAGAGGAAGAGAGTAGAAAAATCCTTGCTTGTTACTGTCATAAATCCATTGTTTCTGCTGCTCTAAATGTCCAGCAAGTATGTCTGTAAAAAGTTTTGATTAGCCTATGGAGCTGCTTTATTTCTTTGGATGAAGTATGGGACCCCTGCATTGCTGAAATCATTTGCTACGCAGGTGCTAAAAAAAGAAGCCAGTTGGGAGAAGAATAGCAGTGATGTGCTTTATTTAAACTGAAGGGGGATGCTAATGAAATGGAAACCATTTTTCCCCTTTCTTTGCAGCTAAGTTAATTTCTCGTAAGTTTGATTCCAGATGAAATTTCCACCCCACCCATGGATGGACTGAGGGGCTATGGGAGCTCAAGAAATACAGGAGATGTGCAATGTGGAGTTCCTGGTCCAGTGTGCCAGCATTCAGGAAGAATCCAGATTCTATGGGTGAAGGTGAGAGTGCACAGGTGATTGAAGATGCCAGTAATGTAGGCCACATTTTTTCCTGCCTTGTATGGGGGTGCATTTGTCTCGGTGGCTTAGCACTTTAGGTGGCCCTTTCCCAATGCCCCTGGAATATCTGCAAAGTATATGCACATGACGGGGGGTGTGGGGTTACAAATATAACTTGGAGAAGCACCTCTCCACCTCTACCTCCTGCCATTGTCCCCCTAACTCTTGCCCCCTTTTCCCTCTTCTACTAATCCCTCACATCCTACCCCCTTTTCACTCTTTCCCCTTTGGGGTTGCACCTAGTCCATCTCTATTTTCTGAATCCCTACCTGTACTTAATTTTCTTAAACATACAGCACTTGTAGCTTAGCTCTTACTCGTTCACACCCACATTTTCCATTCCCTCTGGTTGACTCTGTGTATTTTCTGTCCTACATTTATCAGCACTGTTATTTACCCTCTTGCACTCTGTATCACAGATTTTTAAACTGCGTATTTATTTATCCTACATGTTCCAGCACTGTTATTTACCCTCTTGTACTCTGTATCACAAATTCTTACACTGCGTATTTGTTTGTCCTACATGTACCAGCACAGTTATTTACCCGCACTGTTATTTACCAGCACTGTTATTTACCTGCACTGTTATTTACCAGCACTGTTATTTACCCTCTTGGACCCTTTATCATTGATTGTTAAAGGGTTAGAATGTTTCTGCTCCTCATGTACTCTATTACTTTCTCATAATCTCTGTTTGTGATTCCTAACTGGACGCTTGTGAAAATGGGCAATTTTGCTCACATGCCTTTCCAGTATAACAAATAAACTAAAACTGAAACTGAAGGCTTTGCCTTACACCATGTCCAAGATTGCCTCTATGTACTGCAGAAGTTGACTTGTCCAAGGAGAGGACTCGGGGAGATTTAAGGTAACTCCTAGGTCCTGAAACAGAGAGAAAGTGGCCTGCATGGTATGAAGAAGTCGGTCCCGGATGAGAGCAGTCAGCAGCCAGTAGTGCAGGAAAGGGAAGACATAATGGCCCTGTCTCCTTAGAGCTGTGGCTACAACTGCAAGGCATTTGGTGAAAACCCTGGGGGCCGAGGACAGTCTGAAAGGCACAGTCCTGAACTGGTAGTGACTTCCCTAGCAGTGGAAGCAATGGAACCGCCTGTGAGGCTGGAAAATTAGTATGTGGAGGTGTGGGTCCTGCATGTCCAGGGAGCATAACCAATCCCTGTGATGGAGAAGAGGGAGGAGACCGAGCAGAGTTACCATCCGGAATCATTTGTATTCGATGTACTGATTCAGGTGGCTGAGGTCAAGGATAGGGCGTAGATCCCCAGTTTTCTTTGGAACCAGGATGAAGTGAGAGTAAAACCCTTTCCCCTGTTGTGCTGGTGGAACTGGCTCTATGGCCTGCTTTGCAGTAGGGCCTGGATCTCTTCTGCGATGAGAGCGCTATGAGCCCAAGAGTAATGGGAGTGGACTAGTGGGTTGTCTGGGGGTCTGTCTGAGAACTCCAGAGTCTGCCCCTTTTCGATGAGCTGCAAAACCCGCTGTTCTGTAGTTATCTGGTACCATCCTTCGATGTGCTAGGAAAATCAACCCCTTGGGGGAAGGGGGTCTGGCAACAAGTCAGGCAGAGGAGCTGAGGAGGGGCAGCATGGCCTGAGAGGTTCATTGGGGCCGAGGGGCAGAACCTCCAGAAGCAGGAGTTGAGGCTTTGCACTTAAAACTTGCTCTCTGTTGCTGCTGTCCTCTGGGTTGCCGTCTGGCATGCCTCCAAAAGGATTGTTTAGGATGCTGATTGGGCTGGTATTTGTACATAGTGTGTACAGATCAGATAGCCTTCCCTGATTCTTGGAGGTGAGTTATGATATTCTGCAAATCCTCACTGAACCGAACTGGGCCCCTGAAAGGTGCATCCATGATTTTAGTTTGCACGTCCGGAGCAAAGCCAGAGACGCGCAACCATGAGTAATGCCGGATATAGACAGCAGAGGATGCGGCTCTGCTTGCAGAGTCCACTGTATCCTAAGAGGCTCAGAGAACATGATTGACTAAGTCTGAGCCCAGCTTCAAAATGGCCATCTGCTCTGCTTTGCCTGGGCAATCTGGCACGGCTTGAGCCACCTCCACCACCTTGTCCCACAGGGTGTTCTGGTATTGCACCATGTGGGCATTAAAATTCTGAGACCTTATAGCACAGGTGGCTGAGGAATAAACCTTTCTGGCCAGCTGGTCAAACTGCTTGGAATCTTTGTCTGGAGGTTGTGTACTCAGGTGTCTAGGGCACCTAGAGCTGTCATGGGCAGCACTGATAACTACTGAGTCTGCCTCTGGGTGTTCACCATGGAAAGGATCCTCTCGTGGAGCACAATAAAGCTGGTCTGACTTTTTGGAGATGGCTGACATAGAAAAAGGGTGCTTCCACTTCATGGTTGACATCCTTATAGGATTCCACCAATGAAGGGACCACAATGGGTTGGGTGTCTTTCCTCCTAAGGAAGGTGGCCAACCGACGATGCTCTGGATCCAACTCCTCTGTATCCCAGCCATTTAAATGCTGGATGTGCCGCATTACATCCACGAAGGATGGGTCGTCAGGTGGTGAGTGAAGGGTGTCCTTACTGCTGTCGGGCTCTGAAGGGAGGTCCGAGTCCTCACGGCATGAGGAGGAGGAAGAGAAGGAGCCATCCAAGTACCGCGAATCTAGCGAAGGGATGGGGGAATGCTTGCACGGCTGTTCTTTAGGAAAGGGGGTACTGCCCCCATCCAGTGTCAGAGTGGCCCCCCTTGGCAGAGGGGTGGGTGGGTGAACTGGAGGCTTGTCTGGTGGTACACCCTGAGAGGTAGGCTTAGAAGGTACCTTAGGGACCTATTTATCATTAAAATAGGCCCACCAAGCCACAAAAAGCTCATTTAAAACTTGAGTGGCATTGGTGGCGGGGCTGGCGTATCCGACATGGGGGGATTAGGGTTAGAGAGCCCTGGCATCTGGTCATCTGGCTGGAGTAACTCAGGCATTGGGGTAGGCTGATCCAGGTTGCTGGGCATTGAACCCAGAGGAATAGAATCATCTGGTGTCAGACGGTCTGGACCCGCGTCCGGTCATTGGGCGTCGGGCCTTCGTGGTGTTGGCTGGGGGGGGGCTCAGGCATAGTCGGTGACTTCAGAGGATTAGGTGGTGATGGGCTGTCCCTAGGTGATGTCAGGAAAGCTGGTATCAAGGGCACTGGTGTAGGCTGAGGCTGGGCTGGTGAATCTGCCACTGGCTGCTTAGGAGGAGTTGCCTTTATAGGGGAGCTGGCTCCAGAACTTGACAGATGCCCCTGTTTCCTGGAAAAGGAGGGAGTCAGTCCTGGGCATTGCTTACTGGAGTCGACACTTGATGTCATGGAGGACTTGGCAGACACCCTGGCCGAGAGAGTGACAGGCAAAGCTCTGCCGCTCAAAGACCCAATGGCCAAGCCACTCAGCTTAGAGTCTGCTGGGACTATATGTTTAAGCTTGAGAGGCTTAAAGGCAATGATGAAGTCCCACACCCTGAAGAATCTTCTACCACAATGGTGATAAGGGAGGGAGGTTTTGCCATTGGGAGCCCGGAAGGAGAAAGAGCAGTCGCAGTGGAAGGAGTTGACCCCTGCAAGGGGAAGACCCAACAGAAGTCACTGACTTGGTCCGGGACTGCAAGCAAGAGTCTGACCAGAGTTTCATTCATTCATTCATTCATTCATTCATTCATTCTTTATTTATATAAGGCGCCTTTCTAAAACCAAGGCGCCTGTACAGAATACATAAAACAATAAATAATTAAAACAACATTAAAACAATCATAAGTCATTAAAAGCTTTGCTAAAAAGATATGTTTTCAAAGCTCCTTTAAAGCTTTGGACAGTCGGGCAGTTTTGCACCTGACGAGGTAGAGAATTCCACAGGGTCGGGGCCATAAAACTAAGCGATCTTGCCCCTGAAGTTTTTAAATGGACCCTGGGAATCTCTAGCAATCCCTCGTCAGTGGATCGGAGAGAGTGGGGGGACGGTAGGGACAAAGGAGCTCTTTCAGGTAAGCAGGTCCCTGATTGTGTAGGGCTTTATAGGTCAGCAAACCGACCTTGAAGGTGATTCACCAGCAAACTGGCAACCAGTGCAGTCCGCGGAGCACAGGCGTTATATGACTAGACCTAGAAGATCCAGTCAACAGTCTGGCTGCCGCATTCTGCACTAGCTGCAGACAGCGAAGTTCAACCCCCGATAGCCCCAGGTAAAGGGCATTGCAGTAGTTAAGGCGGGAGGTAATGAAGGCGTGGACCAATATTGGAAGATCCTCTGGAGGAACCAGGTGCTTCACCCGGGCGATGTTCCTCAGATGGTAAAAAGAGGTTTTGACAACCGCTGACACCTGAGATTTAAAAGTCAGACAGTTGTCAAATACAACGCCCAGGTTCCGCACCTGGTCTGAGGTCATCAGCTGGACACCCCCATGCCATAAGCCCGAGGGCGATCCAGCTAACAAACCCACCTCCCAACAACCCTGGTCCACCACCAACACCTCCGTTTTTTCGGGGTTCAACCGCAGCCAACTCACATTCAGCCAGTCTTGGATCTCGGCTAGACAGTTGTTAAACACCGTAAATGGCAGCATCCTGGCCGGGCACAAAAGACATATACAGCTGGGTATCATCTGCATAGCAATGAAACCCAGACCGTATCACCTAATAATCACTCCTAATGGCAGCAGATACACTGCAAACAACATGGGTGCCAAGATGGAACCCTGCGGTACCCCGCAGGATAGGGAGACTGATGCCAAAGAAAAAATTCCAGACACCACCCTCTGAGTCCTACCCTCGAAGTAAGATCAAAACCACCTGAGGACTGTATCAGACAGTCCACAGATAGACCACAAATGCTCCAGTAGCACACCATGGTCCACAGTGTCAAATGCTGCAGACAGATCAAGAAGGACCAAAATGGAACAGGTCCTTCAACCTCTCACTATTAGGAGGTCATTTAGTACCCGAACAAGTGCTGTCTCGATACTATGCCTTTTCCTAAATCCGGACTGGAGAGAATCATAGACATTGTTGTTGGTCAGATGATCATCCAGCTGCACTGCAACCACCTTCTCAATTACTTTACCCACAAAGGGTAAATTAGAGACAGGCCTGTAATTTGCTAGACAATCTGGGTCCAAGGAGGGCTTCTTCAAAAGAGGCTTAACTACAGCCTCCTTAAGAGGATCTGGAAAGATCCTCCTCTCCAAGGACCTCCAGATTATCACAGCAAGGACTGGGCCAACTTTATCCACACAATCCACTAAGAGACGCGTGGGGCCCGGGTCCAAATTACAGTTGGTCGAACTCAGTGATTGGATGACCATCACAATGTCATTGATTGTGGGGAGGCTGAAGTCAGACCACGCAAACTGGGTGTCCGACATCTCCTGCCGACCATCACAACTCCTACTGGAGGGGGTCAAGCGGACATCCGATCTGATTTTGGCACCCTTATCTGCAAAGAAGAGAGCAAACTCCTCACACTGTTCTTGAGAAAAGGCTCTTCTGGGCTGAAGACAGACTGGATTGCACAATCTGTCCACAGTCCGGAAGAACTGAGCTGGTCTATTCTGTACAGCCGCAAGCTCTCTGGACAGAAATTCTGCCTTCTTATGAGAGATTGCAGATTGATAGACCACATAGTGGTTCATCAAACTAAGTTTGTCATCATCCAGACCGGACCTCCGCCAGCACATTTCCAACCTTCATCCAACTCTCCTCAACTCCCTCAGAGTCTCATCAAACCAAGGAGACCTGGGACAAACAGTGAGAGGATGAACACGAGCAAGAGCAATGGAATCCAGGGCCCCTGCCACCACCTTATTATAGGCACTCACCAGTTCTCCCGGATCCATGCAATCTCTCGGTAAGCCCAATAGGTCCAGCACCACCATCAGGTCATCCGGGGAAACACCCCGTAATGGGCGGTACTGGACCATTTCCAAAGGGGCTGACCTATTAGGGGTGGTCTCAAAACTGAACCCAATGGAGTGATGGTCTGACCATCCGACCGGTTCCACCACCAAGTCGGATATCTCCATCCCCAGAAGGAACACCAAGTCCAATGAATGCCCACCAATATGGGTCGAGGAGGAAATAACCTGTGTGAAGCCCAGTGAAATCATCAACTGGAGGAAGTCTTGACCAAAATGTGAGAGTTCATCATCGACCCAGGCATTGAAGTCCCCCAGAACCAACCATCTGGGGGACCCCAATGTCAGTTCGATAATGAAGTCTGCAACTCCCCGCAGGAAAACATTCTTGTCACCTGGTGGACAGTATACAAGAAGTATCCTGCGCCCCACACCCTCACCTAAGATACTTTCAAATTACCTGGTGATTCCCACTGGCACCTCCACTAGGTCCAGTTCTGTTCTAAAACAGATAGCAACACTTCGCTCACGATTCAACCTCGGCGGTGTATCACCCACCTGGCCAGACCGCCAAAAGTGGCCCAGCATTTTCATCCAGCCAGGTCTTGGTGATACACGCCAGGTCAGATGACCCAACAAAATCAGCTATAATATCCATTTTGCTTTTAATAGACCTGGTGTTGCACAACACCACCCGAGTAGGATTCTCCTTATGCTTCTCCCGGTGCTTATGTTTGTCACTGGATTTTCTCGCCTTGTGAGAAGAAGAGGTACAGGGCCCTAGAAGCTGGGGAAGATGAAGAAATTTTACGGTGAAACTCCTTCTCCATCTCGGATAGCCTTCTGGAAAGCAGGAAGGCTTCAAGGGTCTTCTGGCAGTGGAGACAAGTGCATTGGTTAGTCTTGACAATGCTGGCAGGCCTCTATGTCATGGTCCAGGCCTAGGCAGAAAAGGCAGGCCAAATGACCATCATTGTGAGGGATCTGCTTGCCACATGCACACTTCGATCACCACCCCTCAACTGAGGAAGATGGAGAAGAAGACATGTAAGATGAATCTCTGAAGAAATAAAATAAAATAACAAACTGCAATAAGCGTGATGTAAAATGGCGGTCGACCAGCTGAAGCTGCAACGGAGGTCCGACTTGCGTGGTCAATGGTGGGGAAAGAACTTGGGGGATGGGCTGGGGGACCATCCCTATTATACCATACATGATGTCAGGGGCAGACCGACATCGGGGGTGGTCCCCCTCAGTATACTGCTAGCTAGAAGTTTTCTGTGGGGTCCTGGCACCTGCCGGCTTCAGTCCTAAAGGTGTTACCTGCTGCAAGAGCCCCCTCGAAGTAAGATCTGTTTTACCTTATTTGCAAGCATGAACATTAATTTTAGGCATGTTTTAAAAGTTATTTGTAATTTTTTAAATTAATTAAAACCCATTTTATATAAGTAATAAGACAATCTGGTGATGTTGGTTGTACTAGGTTTACCACATGTCCAGGGGCTGAAGGCACTCAGCCTGTGGACTTGTGCCTTACTACACCTCTGGGAGTGTGATAAATGTAGTACTACCAATATCCCTTCATGTCTTATTGCTTAACTACAGCATGTGATATGTCCCCATGTAACTATGTTTTCATTTGTATATGGATGGACACGCTCCTTTTTGCATGTGTTGCTACACTGGTCACAGTTTTTATAGGGACAGTTTCCCTCTCAGTGTAGATGTGTTGAGCACATTTGTACTACTTTTTCCATATGCTAACTGCACTAGTCTGTCCCACCATGTTGGAGCTTCTCACAGAAACCATGCAGTTACTATCTAGGGCAATGACTGATAGTCATTAGTTGGACCCAGTCTTAGTATAGTGTACCATTCTGGTCTCCTTATCTCAGGAAAGACTTTGATGGGACTGAGAGGGTGCAGGAGAGACTGAAGTGCAACATGGACTCTGAGAACCTGCTACCAGAACTGGAACTGTTCTATGTGGGAATGTGAACATGTGGGATAATAACTGACACAACAAAGCAGGCATCAGGTGCATAAAAATTGCATGAATGCATTCATCAAGTAGTTTGAAATAAATAAAGGAGTCCAGAAAACACTGTTAACCTTAAAGCATCAATTCTTGATAAAAATAATAAATGTAGCTGGGCCCACCTACTCAGGTCTCCCTCAATAGCTTGAGTTAGAGGTTCATAATTTATTACTTCCAATGCAGTAAGTTTTTGGATAAATAGACTCCTAAGTATTTTATTTTAGTATAATGCCAATGGGCGAGAATAACCTCTTCAGTCACTGTGATGAGGAAAAGTTTAGGGTCGAAATTTCAGTTTTCTGCATATTAATAATATATCCTGATAACTCTGAAAACATCTGAATAATGTCCAAAACCAATGGGATTGATTGTTCAGGGTCTAAAAGAGTTAGTAGCACATCATCTGTGTAAAGGGCGATTTTGAAAGTCTGTCCCCCCCAATGAGATAGCCTGGGCCCCTTCCAGAGCTCGAATTGCCACAGCTAATGGTTCTATATATACCACAAACAAAAGGGGGGGAGGGGCAACCCTGGAGGGTTCCGCATTCTAAAGGGATATGAGCAGACAGATGATCATTTACTTTAATGTACGCCTGAGGGGCTATGTAAATAGACTGAATCATAGCAATAAAATCCTTGGGGAAACCAAATCTGTTCAGGGTTTTCCACAGAAATATCCATGAGACCCAATCGAAGGCTTTGTCAGCATCTAAGCTGATCACAGCTGCTGGGATCGATCTCTGGTTTAAATGGTCAATTTAAAGTACTGTTCTTTGTATATTATCTAGCGTCTGTCATGCACAAATAAAACCTGACTGGTCTGAATGTATCATGGATGGTAAAATCCCCTCCATTTGATGAAACAAAATAGACATAAAAATTGTATAATCCATGTTCAAGATGGATATAGGTCTGTATGAAGAAGGTAAACTTGAATCTTTATTAGGTTTAAACCTTGCATGGCCACAGAATGATATATAAGTCCAAAATACCTATACATTCTAATTCTGTCGGCAGCCTAAGGGTTAAGTATAGGCGATAAAATGGCATAGGACCAGGATGGTGGGGGAACCCCTCCTCCCTGAACCTCATGAAAAGTGGCCAGCAGAGTACGCAATAATATCTTTAAAAATGTTTTACATCATTCAGAGGGTAACCCACCCAGGCCTGGACACTTCTGTGGTTTACAGTTAGAAATTGCCATCTTCACCTCCAACTCAGTGATTGGGGCCAAGTAAAAGGTCTACATGGATTGGGATACACTAGGTAGGGAAAGGCCAGAAAAAAATTGCTTGACCCGCTCATCAGCCAGAGAGGGGGGGAGCTTGGTACAGTTGGGTATAATAGGACCGAAAGCTCTCAGTGATCTCTGGGGTATGAAAAACTGAGCAGCCATGCTGTGGGTGAATTAGTCGGGTGATAAAAGATGAAACTCTGTGACCACACAGATGGCACGCTGGGTTCTGCATGCCTTTGGGGCCACCATCATAGCGATATTTTAAAAAAAAGAAAAGGGCTTGTTGGATGTTTTCATCTAAAATTTTCTGAAGCTTGGCTTTCAGATAACTAATACAGGCAGAGGTTTCAGGAGAGTTAACAGACATAGATTGTTGGAGTTGTTGCAGCTCTGCCTGCAATTTAATATAGTAAGCCTTGAAGCCTTCTTTTATGAACTGCATAGGCAATGATTTCAGCCCGCAAGACTGCTTTTTTTTATCTCCACTTTATTTATCCTCCTGTGCAGCCCCCACTCTGCCCTACATCCAGCCACAGCTCCGCTTCCCCCGATGACCCCCCCGGGCACCCCACACAACCAGCTGGTATATGCTGCTGTACCTACAAGAGGGACCACCTCCTTGGTGCCCACGCTAGGCCAGGATCTAATACCGACGTGTCAGGTCACCCCTGGGTGGCTGCCGGGCTCAGAAGCTACGTCCATCAAGCTGCCACAAGTGATGCTGCTGTTTTCCTCTGATTATTCCCCAGGAGTGCAGACATACAATGACGTCTAGCTCTGACATGCTGACATCTGCTGCACTCCTCCCTCCATTGCACCGACTCTAGCAGTGCCTCCGGGTGTCCCCAGGGGCCGCTGCAGAGCAGTGGAAACCCACATCCCTCCCCAGGATAGGAGAACAGTCCTCTGGATGCTCAATCCTATCCTCCCCTACTGACCCCTGACAACCCAGGTTCACATCTGAACCCAGGTCACCAGCATGACGTGAGGTGTGGTGTCCAGCACCTCAACCCTCAGCACCACCGGGCCAGCCCCTGCAAAACTGCTTTTAACATGCCCCATGTTGTGCTACTTGTAATGTCTGGGGCCGAGTTCTCCACCAAAATCTGTGCAATCTTACTAGAAACATAGAAACATAGAATTTGACGGCAGATAAGGACTGCTTGGCCCACCTAGTCTGCCCATTTCCCTACCTGATGGATAAGCTGCAGATTCTAGTTAATCAACAGTTTACTTCCTCCTACCCCCCACTAGAATTGCCTTATGCCTGTCCCATGCATTCTTGAATTCTCCCACTGTTCCTGACTCCACAACCTCCTCAGGAAGGCTGTTCCATACTGTTCATTAATTTTTTAAAGGCTTCATCATGAAGGAGAGATAAGTTCAACCACCAGCTGGTAGTTTTATGAGGTCTCCCCATGTCCAATTTTAATAACAGTGAGGCATGGTCAGAGAGAAAATGGGGGCAAACTGTTATATCATGCAACCAGTCCGTATGCTCCTTAGATACAAACAGATAGTCTAGATGGGAGAAAGTGTGGAATCGGGGGGAATAATAGGTGCATCCCCGGGAAACTGGAAAGAAAAATGTCACACATCTGTTATTCTCAGCAAATTCTGTTGGGCACAAAAGTATTTTTGAGAAGCTGAGCACCGGTGGGCCATAGCTGAAGATGTATCCAACTGTGGTGTTAATGTTATATTTAGGTCACCCCCCAGTATTAAGCAGCCATCCAACATTTCTAAAAGTTTATTAAAAAAAAAACCTTATGTTTCTGTGGGGGAGCCTGTGGAGGAAAATATACATTTACCAGTGTGACAATTCGGCCACACAAGATACCTGTTAACATAATGTAGCACCCTGAAGGATCCAGATATTGCTTTTGAATCTGGAATGGGGTGGAAGCCGGCACTAGGACAGCCACTCCCCTTCATTACCCTTGGAGTAAGAGGAAGCATATACCTGGTATCAACCTCCCTGAGCAAGTTCAAAATGTTCTGCTGAAGTCAGGTGGGTTTCTTGCAGGTTTATTATATCTAATTTTTGTTTATGGAAATATTGAAATACCCTAGACCTTTTAATTGGGTTATTTAGCCCATTTATATTAAAAGACAATAGTTGAATTGAGGAGACAGCCATTATGTAAAATACAGGGATTGTGGACCTAACTGGCAAATCCCAAATTGCTCCATATCCACCTTAACCAGCCACCCAACAGCAGAAAAAAACCAAAAGGCTCTTTCCATCAAAATGTTTCAAAAACATAGTTCAGTACCCAGCATTATTGACTGATTAGGTCCTCCTTGGTTGTCACCCCTCATAGTTGCCTGTCGAAACCATTGACATAGATTAATAAAATTAGTTTTAGATACTCCCCCACAACATTTTTTGAATTTTAACATACCAAAAAGCAATCTTACAAAATATTTATTTGACAACAATAGTCAAACTGTAAGTAAACATATTAAAAAAACAGTGAGTAGTGAAGGTAACATAACAACCGTCACTCCTGTCTCTATAATTATATACAAGCAGAAATGCACTCCCAAACAAAAGGGTGCAATTATAAGCCCAACCATCCAAAACATATACATTTGATCTAGAACGTCCAAGGTAGGGTAATCCATTTTCAGTCTCCCTATGAGTTCAACCTGTAAATCTAGGTGCTCTCCGGAGGAAAGCCAGGAGAAATTACCTCCTGGGCCTCCGTTGGGAACCCCCCCCCCCCATTAAAATTAGAAAGGATGTAGTAACTGAGACACTGAAAAAATAATAATTGAAATAAAATGTGCATCGCAGGGTTGTATAAATAATATGGCATCTCCAGGAAGGCAGTCATCCCACCTCCCCCACTTCATAGTTTAAATATCAATATAAACATGATAGTAACAGTATCGAAGAAGAAAGAGAAAAACATATATCTGTATGTAGAAGTATCCAGGAAAGTAACATCCCAACTATTAACCATTACTGGTGGAGAAACTTATATGTTCAGAGAAAAAATTAATTAGTTGAATAAATATATACCCTCTAGTGAACCATCTCCTGGAAAAGGTTTTGTTCCCCCTCAGTGTCAATATAACAAATGATGGGCAAATATGGTAATCTCAAGTAAGAAGCAATCATGAGCGTAACATTATGTAAGGGTTCCTCCAAATCCAACTTAGTTCCAAGATCTCATGATTATACAAATTTTTAGAAGGTACAGGAGATCTTTGTTAAGTAATTTTGCTCATTCTAGAAAGGAAAAAGGCTATTCCTGCCCTCAGATTTATGTTCATGGCCATAGAGACAGTTAACAATAAATGTAAGAAATGACATAAACTATATATGTCCCTATTATCATGGTCTTATAAGTAATTCAAAAGAGTTCAGCGAGAAATAACTGCTTCATGGCCATCTCTAGCAATGCAGCCAGGGGAAAAAAAATGTTAACGCTCAATATCCTCTTGACTACCAGAACTACATTCCAAAAATCCTTCATATAGACGCTATCAGTCTGGAGCATGGTAGGCAGTAAGCAGACAGATGCAGAGGACAGCGTATCCAAGATGAATCAAGAGTTCACAAGAGGTGGTAAAATAAATGACTTAAGATATCTCTGGTGGAAATTCAGTGTGAAAATCTTCAGCAATCCTAAGAACTAGTCAACGCCCTATTGTAATGCCACCGCCTAGATATAAAAAAATAAGAGTACTTACAAGGGCGTTCAGTCTTAGGAGGCACATCAAAGGCGTTAATCTGAGCTGTACCAAACCCAGGGTCTCTGTCAGACCTAAAATGCAGTGGCATAGCAGCAATTAAGAGTCCTGCACAATATTTCATAGATTTCCATGGGCTGATCATTGAAAGCCTGCTAAATGCTCGGGGATCCATTTAGTGGATTGGGGGCCCATCTCCAGTGATTTCTCAGCGTGTTGTATCGTCTGGCAGCAGGGAGGTGTTGGACCAGGCTTTGTAGTGGGAGGATTCCGTTCTTTGAACTGCAGGCTTTGCTTTGATAATTCCTCCCGTACATCTTCAGCTGTCTCAAACTCCTTTTGGCCTCCTGGAAGCTGTACCACCAACGGGGCAGGGTACAGAGTGGAAAATGTGTGCCTCTTCTCCTTCAACACAGGGGGCATGTCCGAGTAACCCATCTACTTTTTATTGTTTCTGGGGCATAATCATTATCGAGGAAAATTTGGGTCTGCCCCTAAAAGACATTTGTCTGCACCATGCAGTCAGCAAAACCCGTTCTTTAACAGCATAGCTCATGAAACGGGCTATTATAGATCTAGGACGGGCATTAGCTCCCAATGGTTTAGGACCCAGGGCTCGATGTATTCTCTCAAAGTCAAGAGACACTTTGGGTGGTAACTCTAGGGCTGTACGGAGGAGAGTTATAACAGACTCTATGATGTCTCAGCCCTCCGAAATCTCAGGGACACAGTAAATTAGAATTTTTTTCCGTCAGGCTCTGTTTTCTATATCAATCTGATGGGTGGAAATTTGAGCTTGTTGTTCTTGTAAAATCTTTGCTGTGTCTTCCAAATCGTCAACACGATTTTCCACAGTTGTTATTTGCCGCTCCGAATCATCCACCCTTTGATCCAGGACCATCACGTCACGATGAAGCTCCGTATACAATTGTTTAACTTCAAATCTTAAAGATAGTAATGCCTTATAGATCGTTTCTAATTTTACTTTTTGTTTTTAGATTTGTTATGTGGAATCTTCACACCATCCAGACAGCCCTTCACATCTGCTGAGGCCTGAGAAAGCTCTGAATCCGATTCTGCACAATGCAGGGTAAGTTGGTTGTCGCTCATTTTTATGTTCAGAGAGCCAGTATTTTCCCCATTCTCCAACGAAAATGGTTCACCATAGTGACCTATCACCATTTATAATATACTGCTGTAATTAAACCAAGAATGATAAGTTGTAGCTGGGGATCTTTGGTGAGGGGAGCAAGGAGCTCAGGAATTAGGCTGCCAACATGGAGAAGCTTCAACCAGAAGTCTCGTCAGTCTGGAATCTTGAATGGACTGAATGACTGCACTAGGTGCGTCTGCCAGTCACGGCTGAAGATGACAACATCGTCTAAGCAGGTGGCACTGTACTGTGTATGGGCACATAATACTTGATCCATATAGAGTTGGAAGGTTGCGGGGCACCATGCAGTCCAAAAGGCATGGTTGTGAACTGGTAAAGGCCAGTCAGGGTGCTGAAGGCTGTCAATTCCTGTGCATGTAAAGAAAGAGGGATTTGCCAGTAGCCTTTCGTTAAGTCAAAGGTGCTTATGTATTTGACATTCCCTATTTTGTCTAAAAAGTCATCTACACGGGGCATAGGATACCCATCAAAGGTGGAGACAGCGTTAATCTTCCTGAAATCCAAGCAAAGCCGGATACCCCCTTCTTTTTGGGCACTACTACAACTGGTGAGGAACAAGCACTTCTAGATGGTACTGTAACCCTTAGGTGTTCCATTTTCCTCATCTCGTCTATGACTTCTTGTCTAACTCTGTCAGGCAGCCAGTAGGGTTTCTGGTGTATAGGTCTCGTTTGTACTACCTTTATGGTGTGCACTACCCCTTTTGCTCTCCCTGGGGTGTTAGTAAAGGTCTTCCCATAATATCCCAGTAGTTGTTCAATCTCCTGTCTCTGGGCTGCATCTGACCTGGGATTGATTTGAACCCCCACCACTTCTGTGTCTTTTTCCAGTCTCTCATAGGCCACTTCAAGCTCAGTGTTCTCTTGCTCAGGGTATATAAAATAACTGGGTTCTGGATCTTGCCTATCAAACCATTTCCTCAACAGGTTGGCATGGTAAATTTTCTTTTGAGACATTCTTCCTGGCATTTCAGTTTCAAAAAGTACCTTCCCAATTTGCCTATTAACTACAAATGGACCTTGCCATTTCATTATTAACTTGTTTTCGGTAGATGGCAACAATAACAGTACTTTATCCCCTGGATGGTACATTTTACTTTTCAGTCCTTCATCATACCATTCATTCTGTTCTACCTGTCTATGGACAACATTCTGATGTGCTAGAGTAACAAATTTCACCAATTTCTTCCTAAGATTGGTCATATAGACTACAGTATATACAGTGGCGTGAAAAAGTATTTGCCCCCTTCCTGATTTTCTCTATTATTGCATATTTGTCACACTGGATGTTTTCAGGTCTTTAGAGAAAATGTAATATTAGATAAAGGGAACCTGAGTGAACAAATAACACTTGTTTTTTTTTTTAATTTCACTTATTTAATGAAAAAAAGTTAACCAACACCAACTGGCACTGTGTGAAAAAGTAATTGCCCCCTTACACTTAATAACTGGTTATGCCACATTTAGCTGCAATGACTGCAACCAAACACTTCCTGTAATTCAATATCAGTCTTTCACATCGCTGTGGAGGAATTTTAACCCACTCTTCCTCGCAGAACTGCTTTAATTCAGTAACATTTGGTAGGTTTTCGAGCATGACCTGCTCGTTTCAGGTCCTTCCACAGCATCTCTATTGGGTTTAAGTCTGGACTTTGACTAGGCCACTCCAAAACTTTAATTTTACTTCTTTTTAGCCATTCTGATGTGGACTTGCTTTTGTGTTTTGGATCATTGTCTTACTGCATGGCCCAACTACGCTTCAGCTTCAGCTGACGGAAGGATGACCGGACATTCTCTTTAAGAATTTTCTGGTACAGAGCAGAATTCATGGTTCCTTTAATTATGGCAAGTCATCCAGGTCCTTAGGCAGCAAGCATCCCCACACCATCACTACCACCACCATGTTTGACTGTTGGTATGGTGTTCTTACTGTGGAATGCTGTGTTTGCTTTACGCGAGACATTATGGGATCCATGTCATCCAAAAGTTCCACTTTGGACTCATCTGTCCATAGAACATTTTCCCAAAAGGCTTGTGGATCATCCAGGTGCTTCTTGGCAAATGAGAGACGAGCATTTATGTTCTTCTTGGTTAGCAGTGGTTTCCACTGCTACTCTCACATGAAGCCCATTTTGCCCAGTCTCTTTCTGATTGTGGAGTCGTGAACACTGACCTTAGCTGAGGCAAGAGAAGCCTGCAGTTCTTTGGATGTTGTTTTAGGATCCTTTGAGACTTCCTGAATGATTTTCGCTCGCCCTTGAGTAATTTTGGCAGGCCGCCACTCCTGGGAAGATTCACTACTGTTCCAAGTGTTCTCCATTTGGAGATTATGGCTCTCACTGTGGTTCGATGGAGTCCCAGAGCCTTAGAAATAGCTTTGTAACCCTTTCCAGACTGATAGAGGGCAACACATTTTTTTCTGATCTTTTCAGGAACTTCCTTTGATCATGGCATAATGTGCTTGTTGAATCTTTGTGCTGGCAACGTGACTCTGATGGTAAGGGTCAAAGTAAGTGAGATTTATATTGAGCAGGGCTGGCTGTAATCAAGCCTGGCTGTGTTCAATCAGCTGACTCTAATTATCCCTTTAATTGGGTTGATTTAACTAGGGGCAATTACTTTTCACACAGTGCCCGTTGGTGTTGGTTAACTTTTTTCATTAAATAAATGAAATAAGTAAAAAAAAAAAGTGTTATTTGTTCACTCAGGTTCCCTTTATCTAATATTATATTTTGTCTAAAGACCTGAAAACATCCAGTGTGACAAATATGCAATAATAGAGAAAATCAGGAAGGGGGCAAATACTTTTTCACGCCACTGTATATGGCAGACTTCGTTCCCTTCTTCCCAATGTTCCCTCAAAACATTTAAAGGACCTCTGGAGTTTCTTTTATATAAGAGGGTAAAGGGTGACAACCCTGTAGTGGCTTGGGGCACCTTCCGGTACGCGAACAAGAGATAGAAACATAGAAACATAGAATATGATGGCAGATAAGGAGGACCACTTGGCCCACCGAATCTGCCCATTTCCCTACCTAATGGATAAGCTGCAGATCCTAGTTAACCAACAGCCTACTTCCTCCTACCCTCCCACTAGAATTGCCTTATGTCTGTCCCATGCATTCTTGAATTCCCCCACTATTTTTGACTCCACTACCTCCTCAGGAAGGCTGTTCCAAGTATCCACAACCCTCCCCGTGAAAAAATACTTCCTCACATTACCTCTGAGCCGTCCCCCCTCTATCTTCAAATTGTGCCCCCTTGTTCTTGCACAACTCTTTTCCTGAAAGATGCTACCCTCTTGGACTTTGTTGATTCCCTTGATGTACTTGAAAGTTTCTATCATGTCCCCCCTCTCCCCCTTTTCTCCTTGAGGGTATACATATTAAGCTCCTTTAATCTCTCTCTTTGTATGTCTTCTGGTGCAGACCCTGCACCATTTTAGTTGCCCTCCTCTGGACAGCCTCCATCCTGTCCTTGTCCTTGCGGAGATGGGGTCTTCAAAACTGCACACAGTACTCCAGATGGGGTCTCACCAACTGTCTGTACAGAGGCATAACAACTTCCTGTTTTCTACTGGTGATGCCTCTCCCTATGCATTCCAGTATCCAACCAGCCCTCCTTACTGCCTTCTCACATTGCTTGCCCACCTTTAGGTCATCTGATATGACTACCCCCAGGTCCCTTTCCATTGTTGTTGTTGTTAGTATCTCACCCCCATTGTGTACTGTTCCCCAGGGTTTTTGTTTCCCAGGTACATTACTTTGCACTTCTTTGCATCGAAGCTAAGCTGCCATATATTTGGCCATTCCTCCAACCTTGCCAAGTCTCTTTGCATCCTTTCCACCCCGCCTTCTGTATCAACCCTATTGCAGATCTTTGTGTTGTCTGCAAAGAGACATACTTTTCCTTTCGGTCCCTCTGCAATGTCACTTGTAAAGACATTAAAGAGGACTGGTCAAAGTACTGAACCCTGCGGTACCCCACTAAAAACTCCGTTTACTATTACCTTCTGCATCCTGTTGTCCAGACAATTTTTTACCCAGGCTACCACTCTGGGACCCACTCCAAGGCTGGCTAACTTGCATATTAATCTTTTGTGTGGGACTGTGTCAAATGCCTTGCTAAAGTCTAAGTAGGCCATGTCCACAGCCTCTCCCTGGTCTACTACTTTGGTCACCCAGTCAAATAAATCTGTTGACTGGGTGACCAAAGTAGTAGACCAGATAGGGTAGATATTTGTCCCAATCCCACCCTTCTTCTTGTACATGCTTCTGGAGCTTATTAAAATGCTCCACCAAACCATCAGTCTGGGGGTGGTAGGGAAATGTTTTCACTGCAGTTACCCCTAACAAACTGTACAACTCCTTGAGGAGTACTGAAGTAAAACTGGTACCTCTGTCTGTGAGAATGACCTGAGGGATACCCAATTGACTAAAACTTTTATCCAGTTCCTTGGCAATCCTAGAGACTGTCACAGGCTGAAGGGGTATCACCTCAGGATACCTGGTCACATAATCACAAATCACCAAAATATACTGGTTACCTTTTGAACTTTTTATTAGGGGGCCTACCACATCCATCAAGGGGTGACATTACTACGGGTATTGGCTGTAGGAGCACCTTATCCCCTTTTCCACCTTTGGCTACTAACTGGTACTTAGGACAAGTGCGACAATACTCAGCCACATTCTCATGTATCCCAGGCCAGAAGAACCGATTAGTCAATCTACCTAATGTCCTATCTCATCCTTCATGGCCAGCCATAGGGATGTCATGGGCTAGGTACATCAGTCTATCCCTATATTTCTGGGGTACCATCATTTGTTTTATATATTCCCTCGTAGCAGGGTTAGTACACATTCAATATAAAACATCATTTGTTATGACATACTGTGGCTGCCCTTCTGCAACCACCTGGTCCACCTGTAAGAAAAAGGGATTCAAAGTCTCATCCAACTTTTGATCCAGGTTTATATTAGTCCCAGCTAAACTGGACCCAACATCAGGTATTCCTTCCTGATGGGTATCCCTCCATTTTCTTTTTTCAGCCCTCTTCTTTCTTGATTTCCTTGTTTTCCCTGGTACCTCATATACCTCCTCATCAAATGGAAAAATGTTTCGTGCCTGTTCTTGTTTAGCCTGGGCCCAAGTGGTTACTGCCACAAGCTGGTCACAGGTCAGTTGATTTTTTATCAGCCGGTCAAAGTTCAGGAAATCTTGGCCAATAATCATGAGAACTGGCAGTCTAGGTACAAAACCAACAGAGATGAGTTGTTTATCCTGCCCTACCATCATTTTCATCATGGCGGTAGGGTACTGGTGGACATCTCCATGGATGCAGGTTATCCTTGCCTCCAGCCCTTTACTGCAGTAGTTCTTTAAAATGTCCACCTTCAGCAATCTTTGATTGCTTCCTGAGTCCAGCAATCCCACTATTTCATCCTGGCCAATCCCCACTGTGGTAACATACCCCCAATTAGCCATTGCCAAGTGGGCGGCTTTGTTTCTTCTTTGGGGGCAGTTACAGGCTATGTGTCCTTTTCCCAAACAGCTGTGACAAATAAGGTCTGCGGAATAGGTCCCCTCACCAGTTATTTCCCCCAACATTTAATGGTCTGGAATAAGTAGTTTCAAAAGGTCTTACTGGTGCCGTAGGTTGGTGTGAAGAGCTTTGGTATCCTCTGGACTTTGATGGTCTGGCTGCCAGGTAATCCGCTGCCAGAGTGATGGTGTTCTCTGCTGTGTAGGGTTTGTGCTCCTTCACCCATACCTGGATGTCATGGAGCAATACTTGGATAAATTGCTCTATAATTATCAATATCAGGATTTGGCTGAGGGTTTTGACCATTGGTTGTAACCATTTCAGACAGAAACTTTTTAACCTGGCAAAAGTCTCTCGAGGGGTATCTTGGCCCATCATCTTTTGGGACCTGAATCATTGCCTATAGGTAAAGTATTGATATCATACCAACGGAGGATTTCTTCCTTGACCCGATTGTAATCATTAGTGTCAGGGGCAGTAAAGTGACTGTACACTAGTTGGGCTCATCTGGATAAGCAAGGGACAAGTCTGATGACCCACTGGTGAACATAGTTAGGTAGGCTTCTATGTCATCAGCCTCTGTCAATTTTGCAGTTTTATATCGCGGGGTACATTTTGGTCAAGTTGCCTAGGGGTCAGGGCATGGATGGCTTGCAAGGCAACCCACCATCTCTCATCCCATCTCTTTCTTTCCTCTTCTTGTAGTCTTCAGTCCTCATCTCACTGTTGTCAGTCCTCTGCTTGCTCACGCTCTATCTCCAACTGTTTTAGACAGATCCAGCACAGCAGGTTGCTGGAGTCTTCCTGTGCACTCTCCTCCATCTGCTTCCCATCCGCTTCTTCCAAGGGTTCCTCATCTGTGGCATCCTCCTGATCTTTCTTCACAATCTTCTGCCGGGCACCAGGGTCCAACCCGGGCACTGTCTCAACCTGAGCTTTTCAGCCATTGCTCAAATCCACTGGACTTTCATCAGCTTTGCACTTTTTACTCTGCGCATGTGTCGGGTACTGGACTATACCCTCCTGGCAGCATCTCCCAGGCAGTCTAGATGAGACAGGTATCCCACTTCTAACACCAGTGTGAATGTGTGGGATAATAACTGACACAACAAAGCAGGGATTGAGTGCATAAAACACGCACAAATGCGTTCAATTTATTTTCAGAAAAATGCAAATATTTACAGAAATAAAAAAAAGTCAAATAATTAGTCCTGCACAAAGAAATTCAGACCTCTGCTTCCTTGAGCAGAGTCTGTGGCTTTGCTTCAGCCCAGATAGGCCAATGAATACTTTAACCTGTGTGAAATACACACACACACACACACACACGCGCGCGCCAATTGTAGGTCTTACCCTACTCACTGTCAGCACTAGACTGACTCGACTATCTAACATTCCCCTAGTGGTGAGTCCTTTTTATAGCTCCTTGGGGCATTTCCAAAGGCCGTGACATCACATAACTGGGGAGTTTCTATAGGCCATGACATTACATAACTGGGGTGTTTCCATAGGATGTGACATTACATAACTGGGGAGTTTCCATAAGCTGTGACATTACATAACTGAAGAGTTTCCATGGGCCATGACATCACAGGCTTCATTATTCTATTTCATATGAAGCCCTCAATCACAACATCTCTGGGGCTGCTTCTGCACATGGTACACTTTATTCTAGACACTACGGGACTTACAGTTACCATTATCCATAGTGTCTCACTAGCCGGCAGTCAAGTATTCAAGCGTCTTTGATCTTGCCGCTAGCGCAGCAGTCGGCTTTTTCTTCAGAGCACAATGCTGTGTGCATAAAGAGGGGGTAAAGAGAATAAGGGACAGCAAAGAGTTCTTGGAGATTGCCAGGTTGGCCACCCTAACAAGAATTTAAAGAAAAGGCAGAAAAAATAAGAGGAAAGGAAAAAGGAGGGGATGGACCATGTGCTTACCCATGGACTTGGATAAATATGGACACAGCTGAATGAGTCCTGTTTCGGGTCCATGGGTAAGTGCTAAAACATGCCTCTGCCCATTCCCAGTTCCATCCCTCCTAACATGGTTCATTTTCCCCTCCTGCAGCGGCTCATTGGCAACTGGTGGTTGGGGAGATGCTCTCAACTTATGCTCCTTGGTGGGGTTGAGCACTGAGTCAGTGGATGGGTGGCCCAGTAACTAGTTGCAGTGAAGTTTTTGCCATTAGAGATGCCATTAACATACCACGCTCCATGTACAGCATCAGCACAGGTGGCTAGCAGCATCCATTGAGAGATGCAACAGCAGCAATGGAAGTCATGTGACACCAAGGTTACAGGATATATAACCCTGTTTCACAATGCGCAGTGCACAGAAAGAGGAGAGAGAGGAGAGGGGAGAGAGCAGGAGCAAGTCAGATACACCAGAACAGAGAGAGAGAGAGAGAGAGAGAGAGATTAGGCAGGCAAGAAGGAGGGCCATGGAGAAAACAATTAAAGAATAATATTACCAGTCACAAAGAAGGTTTAAGAAACCCCTAAACCCAATAAAGGGGCTGTTGCTGAGATGCTGTTTGTACGTCGCAGGTGGCAGTGATGCTGGCTATAGGGTAGGCATAGGGGATTGCAATGCATCAGGGCCAAGCAGTCTGTCGTTGTGCTGCTGTTGCAGCAGCAAAAACAAACAAACAGATTAATTAAAAAAAGTAGTTAGAGATAAGAAAATAATTACAGAGTCAAGACTGCAGCATAATACAGACTGAATAGATTGATTAAGGTGGTGGCTGCCTGGCTGCCTGGCTGTAGTGCACAGAATCAGACTGAAGCATGGTAACAAGAACAAGCATTTGTCAATGCTGAATGTTGTCTCGCTGGCATTGGCATTGGTAGTGCAGGAGTTAGAGATGCATAATAGGAATGACAGTGAAGTACTGAAGTGACGCCAACCCCACCTCCACCCTGCAGAGACCAACAGGCATTGGGGTATGCCTTTGGGTCATCAGCTATAATGCTCATGCCATTGTACCTCACCCTACCCTGTAGACACTGACAGTGTAGTGGTATGCTGAGGGTCTTTGTGCATTATACTTACCCCATTCCACAAGGAAATATGCTGAGGTGGGTGCAGTATAGGAGAATGGGGTGAACTTTGTGGCTGAACACTCCAAGGTACACCACGATGCCTGTCACTGGCTGCAGGGTGGGGGTGGGGTGAGGTGGAATGGTGGGAGCATTACAGCCGATGAACCCAAGTCACATCTCTGACACCTGTCAGTCTGTACAGGGTGGGGTGTTACAGTTGGAAACCCTAACGCCGTAGCTGTGTGTTGGTATTTTCACTCCAAATTTTCAACGTGGGCTTTTTGTGACCCCACTTCATGAAAAGCAGCACTATCAGTGTGTTAGCTGAAAGGTGGTTTTGCAGAGCGGCTATGCCATTTGGCGACACAGAGATGAAAACACATTTTGGGCAGTATGTGAAAAATGACAACTGTTTTGTTCATGAGGAGGTGTAAAAAAATGGCAACGTTGAAAATATGGAGTGAAAATATTAAAAATTGGTGAAGTCATGAGCATGCATAGAAAGTGCGCAACACACCTGTAACCCAATTATTTTTGGGATTTTTTTAACCACATTTTCAACATAGGCATTTTGGGACCTCCCCTCATGAACAGTGACATTGTGATTTTGTTAATTTGTTCCAAAAGTTGATTTCCCACAGCGACCACGCCATTGTGCACAACAGGTGCAAAAACACATTTGGGCAGGATGTGAAAAATAACAGCTGTACTGTTCATAAGCAGGTATGAAAAAATGACAGTGTTGGAAATGTAGCATGAAAATATTGCAAATTTGCAAAGTTACAAGGGTGCATGGAAACTGAGCAATGCATGCTTGTAACACAGTAATTTTATGGACTTTCATCAACAGATTTTCAACATAGGCATTTTAGGATCTCTGCTCATGTACAGTGTCACAGTCATTTCCTCAAACTGTTCCAAAAACTGATTTGGCACAGCGACCGCGCTATTCTGCGTCAGACATATGAAAACACATTTTGGCCAGGATATGTAAAATGACAACTGTACTGTTCATGAGGAGGTGTGGAAAAATGCCAATTTTGAAAATCTAGAGTGAAAATATTACAAATTCACGAAGTTATGAGTGTGCGTGGAAACTGCACAACGCACACTCATAAAACAGCCATTTTTTGGATTTTTTCTACCAAATTTGCAACATAGGCTTTTTGAGAGTCCCCTTCATGAACAGTGGCACTGTCATTTTATTAATTGGTCCCAAAAGGTGATTCCATGCAGTGACCACAAAATCACCTTTCAGGAACGAATAACGCCATGACAGTATCTGAATTCATGAGGAGGGGTCCCAATAACCCCATGTTGAAAATTTGGTGTAAAAATTCACCAAAATGCCCGAGATATGCACCAAAGTTGAAAAAACCCTATTTATGCCATTATACAGCTTACCGGCATTTCTTCAGTTCGCGGTCGGCTTTGAAGAGTGCAGACGTGTTCCCAGTCCACCGAAGATCGTCGCGCCAGGCTCCAGAGGTAAATATGGGGTGAGGGATGTGTGGGAGGCAGGAGTCGTGAGTAGGTGGAGCACGGGTTGCGGAAGGGGCAGGAGACCGCAAGGACGTTTTCTTTTAACAGGGTAAAAAACAAGCATTTGTCAATGCTGAATGTTGATTGCGTTTGTGTGTTGAGCTCGCTCAGTGCCGCTCTGTGACTCACTCAGCATGTTTCTCCCAGTGCTGCAGGCTGCTATTTTGTACTGGGCTCCTACCTGCATTGGCACCTTGTTCTACCCACTAAGAAATCCGCAGCTGTCCTGACAGAGCTCCGTTGAGGTGGCTCACTCCCCCTCTCTCACGCACTCATTCTGTTTCTCCTGGCACTGCAGGCTGCCCTTTTGTACTTGGCTCCTACCTCTGTTGGTGGCTTTTTCTGCCCACAAAGAAATCTGCAGCAGTCCCAACACAGGTTTGTTGAGCCTGCTGACTCCCCGTCGCTCATTCACTCGTTCCGTTTCTGTCAGCGCTGCAGGCTGGCCTTTTGTACTGAGCTCCTGCCTGCGTTGTCGCCTTTTTCTGCCAACAAAGAAATCCACAGCAGTCACGATAGAGCTCCATTGAGCTCGCTCACTCCCCCTCTCTCACTCGCTCATTGTATTTCTCTCGGCGCTGCAGACTGCCCTTTTGTACTGAGCTCCTGCCTGCATTGGCACCTTTTTCTGCCCACAAAGAAATCTACAGCTGTCCTGACAGAGCTCTGTTGAGGTCACTCACTCCCCCTGTGTCACTCACTCATTCTGTTTCTCCTGGCACTGCAGGCTGCCCTTTTGTACTAGGCTCCTGCCTCTGTTGGCGCCTTTTTCTATTCACAAAGAAATCTGCAGCAGTCCCTATAAAGCTCGGTTGAGTTTGCTCACTCCCCTTCTCTCACTCGCTCATTCCGTTTCTGCCGGCGCTGCAGGCTGCCCTTTTCTATTGGGCTCCTGCCTGTGTTGCCGTCTTCTTCTGCCCACAAAGAAATTTGCAGCAGTTACAATAGAGCTCCGTTGAGCTCGCTCACTCCCCCTCTCTCACTCGCTCATTCTGGTTTCCCCACCACTGCAGGCTACCCTTTTGTACTGGGCCCCTGCATGCATTGCTGCCTTTTTCTGCCCACAAACAAATCTGCAGCAGTCCCAACAGAGCTCCGTTGAGCTCACTCGCTCCCCCTCCCTCACTCACTCATTCTGTGTGTTCTGCCGCTGCAGGCTGCCCTTTTGTACTGGGCTTCTGCCTGCATTGGCGGCTTGTTCTGGCCAAAAAGAAATCTGAAGCAGTCCCAACACAGCTCCATTGAGCTCTCTCACTCACTCATTCCATTTTGGCCGGGGCTGCAAGCTGGCCTTTTGTACTGGGCTCCCGCCTGCGTTGCCACATTTTCTGTCCTCAACGAAATCCACAGCAGTCACAGTAGCACTCCGTTGAGCTCGCTCACTACCGCTGTGTCACTCGTGTGTTCTGTTTCTCTTGGCGCTGCAGGCTGCGCTCATGCACTGCGCTCCTGACTGCATTGGCACCTTTGTCTGTCCACAAAGAAATCCGCAGCTGTTCTGACAGAGGTCCGTTGAGGTCGCTCAGTCTCCCTCTCTCACGCGCTCATTCTGTCTGTCCTGGTGCTGCAAGCGGCCCTTTTATACAGGGCTCCTGCCTGCATTGGCACCTTTTTCCTGTCCACAAAGAAATCCGCAGCAGTCCTGATAGAGCTCCGTTGAGCTCACTCAGTCCCCCTGTCTCACTTGCTTGTACTGTGTCTCCCACCACTGCAGGCTGGCCTTTTGTACTGGGCCGCTGCCTGCATTGATGCCTTTTTTGGCCCACAAAGAAATCCGCAGCAGTCCTGACAGCACTCCGGTGAGTTTGCTCACTCCCCCTCCATCTCTCACTGTCTCATTCTGTTTCTTCCAGTGCTGCAGGCTGCCCTTTTGTACTGGGTTCTTGTGTTGGGGCCTTTTTCTGCCCACAAACAAATCCGCAGCAGTCCCAACAGAGTTCAGTTGAGCTTGGTCACCCCCCCACACTCGTTCGATCTTAATCTGTCCCAAACAGTGATTTACCACAGCGATCGTGCTATTCTCCGGCAGGAGTACAAAAACATATTTTAGCCAGGATGTGAAAAATGGCAGCTGTACTGTTCATAAGAAGGTGTGGAAAAATGCCACTGTTGAAAATGTGGCATGAAAATATTACAAAATTGCGAAGTTTCAAGGCTGCATGGAAACAGTTCAGTGCACGCTTGTAACACAGTCATGTTATGGAGTTTCGTCACCAAATTTTTAACATAGGCATTTTAGGACTTCTGCTCTTAAACAGTGCCACTGTCATTTTCTTAATCTGTCACGAACAGTGATTTCCCACAGCGTCCATGTTATTCTGCGTCGGAACTGTGAAAAGACATTTTGGTTAGGATGTGAAAAATGAGAGCTGTACTGCTCATAAGGAGGTGTGAAAAAATGCCACTGTTGAAAATCTGGTGTGACAATATTACAAATTTGCAAAGTTACAAGGGTGCGTGGAAAGTGTGCAATGCACACTTGTAACACAGTTATTTGATGGGCTATCATCACCAAATTTTCAACATAAGCATTTTAGGACCTCTGCTCATGAACAGTATCACTGTCATTTTCTTAATCTGTCCCGGACAGTGATTTCCCACAGCGACCACTCTATTCTGCGCCGGAAGTGTGAAAACACATTTCGGCCAGGATGGGAATAATGACAGCTGTACTGTTCATAAGTAGGTGTGGGAAAATGGCAATGTTGGATATCTGGAGTGAAAATATTATAATTTTGCAAAGTTACGAGCGTGCGTGCAAACTGTGCAATGCACGCTCGTAACAGTCATTTTATGGAGTATTATTACCAAATTTTCAACATAGACATTTTAGGACCTCTACTCATTAACAGTGTCACATCCATTTTCTTAATCTGTCCCGAACACTGATTTCCCACAGCGACCACGCTATTCTGCGCTGGAAGTGCGTAAACACATTTCCACCAGGATGTGAACAATGGCAGCTATACTGTTCACAAGGAGGTGTGACAAAATGCCAATGTTGAAAATCTGGCGTAAAAATATTGCAAATTCACAAAGTTACGAGCTTGCATAGCAACTGCGCAGCGCACGCTCATAAAACAGTCATTTTTGGGAATTTTTCCAGCAAATTTGCAACATAGGCTTTTCGAGAGCCCACCTCAAGAAAACTGGCACTGTCATTTCATTAATTGGCCCAGGGAGGTGATTCTGCACAGTGACCACAAAATCACCTTTCAGCACTGATTAACGCCATGACAGTTCAAGAATTCATGAGGAAGGGTCCCAAAATCCCCATGTTGAAAATTTGGTGCGAGATTCCAAAAAATGACTGAGATATGCATTAAAGTTGGAAAAAACCCTATTTATTCCATTATACAGCTTACCGGCATTTCCTCAGTTCGCAGTCGGCTTTGAAGAGCGCAGATGTGTTCCCGGTCCACCGAAGATCATGTGATGAGCTCCAGAGAATGATTATGGGGTGAGGGGTGGGTGGGGAGGTAGGGTGCTCAGTGGGTGGAGTGCGGGTTGTGGGTGGGGGCAGGGTGAACACCAAGGGACATTTTCCTTTTTTTCACAGTAAAAAAAAACATGTCGCGGGACCGTTTTTAACATTACAGGGGCATGTGGCATGCTGGGGTGGGCTCCCAGTGTGCCAAAGGACTCTTTCTTTTGGGGGCAGCAGTAGCCGACAGGGGATTGGGCACCCCCATCGGCACACAACAAAAGGGGGAGGAGGCTTAAATTATACCGACGACCGACGGGGATTGGGCACCCTGTTGGCAGACAATCAAAGCGAGGGAGTTGGTTACAGAATGCCGACGGGGAGTGGGCTCCCCCATCAGCAAATTTAATATTAGGGCACTGAAGCCAATGGGGATGGGGGCCCCCGTTGTCAAATAAACACAGTGGGGGGGTTATATTGTTTGTGAACATGGCGGCAAGCTGCCGCCATGTTCTCAAACAATATCAGGGTTTGGAAGTTCTGCCCTGCAATGACAGGTCACCCCCTCATTGCAGCGGATGGCTGATTCTGCAATGATGAGGTGGCCCCTCATTGCAGCAGCGAAATTGTCACAAGTTGGTGCCAACGTTCCAAACTTGTGTCACCAGCAGCATGCAATGGCATTGGGGGAAGCGGAACAAGCCTTTGCAGGCTGTGGGGGCATTGGCCACAACAGTGCCAAGCCTCCACAACCTGCTTCTGAGCAAGCTGCCCCAATATGTTTCTTGTGCTGTGCACAATCAACATAAAAAGGGAGCATCGCAGGATGGTTTTTGTTTTTTCAGGCACATTTGGCATGCTGGGGTGGGCTCCCAGCATGTCACCTGATTGTTTTTGGGGGGGCTGTAGCCAACGGGGGATTGGGCACCCCCATCGGCACATGGGGGCAAGAGCCGAGGGGAAATTGGGCTCTCCCCTTGGCACACAACAGATGGGGGGACATTATGCCAACGGGAAATGGGCTCCCCCATTGGCTAATAAACAGGGACAGGGACTGTAGCCAATGGGGATTGGGTCCCCCGTTGGCAAAGGAAGACTGTTGGGGGGAGCGCATGATGCCGAGGGGGATTGGGCACCCCCTCGGCACACACATGTGGGTGGTCATTATGCCGACATGGGGGTGGGCTCCCCTGTTGGCAAATGAAGTGGGTCAGGGAATGTGACAGGGGAATGGGGCATGCCTGTTGCATGTTTACGTGGGGAGGCTGTGCCGCTGCAGTGAGAAGCTTGCTTCTCATTGCAGTGGATGTTTTCTTAGATGTGGTCACCACATTATGTCTTGCTGGTGCGGTGCCTGCATGCTGTCTTACTGGGGAATGAGGGACGCACCTACTGATGCATGCCTTGCATTCACCCACAGTGACCGCACCTCCAAATCTGCTTCTAATGCAATATGTTGGCTGGCGCACAAGCGCAAGCTAATGTAAAAAGGGAGGCATTAAAAGAAAAAAGCAGATTAGGGAGAATGAGTGGGAGAGAAAAAGAGATCAGACGGTGCAGTACGGTTATAGTCAATTGCACTTGTATCTGCCTGCAGACTGGGGAAAAACTAAAATACAGAGTAGGCTGCCAAATATAAACACCCAGCCTGGTGGTGCTGTCCTGTGCCTGCTGGAAGGTTGCAATAAATAAATAAAATGCTTTGACTTGGCAGTGATAAGAGAGTGCCTGTGTGAGAAAAAGAGAGAAACCAGTCAGTGAGGGTAGGGTGCTGCATCAGATTCCTTTGCACTACAGGTTACCAAAAAAAAAAAAAAATACACAGAGCACAGTGGTGCCTACACCCTGTTCTTGCCTGCAGGCTGCAGTAAAAACATAATGAGGCTTGGCTGCAAAAGTGATGAGAGAGACTAAGTAAGAGAGAAAAAGAAGCATACATAGAAACATAGAATGTGACGGCAGATAGGGACTGCGAGATCCATCTAGTCTGCCCAGTTGAAACAACCCCAACCCCCATCTTGTTGCTTTCCTGAGGTTGCCACACTGTCTGTCCCAGGCTAACTTAAAAGCCCTGACCGTCTTGGCCTCGACGACTCCTTGTGGGAGGTCACTCCAAGGATCCACCACCTTTTCTGTGAAGAACCTCCTAATGTTGCTCCTGAACTGGCCCCACTTCAGGCACATGTCATGACCTCGGGTCCAGTTGCAGTTGTTAACCTGGAACAGGTTATTTGCTTGTACCATGTTGACGCCCTTAAGATATTTGAAAGTCTCTATCATGTCTCCCCTGTCTCTTCTCTATTCCATGGAGTATAAGTTGAGCTGCTGTAGTTGTGCCTCGTATGACTCATGGAGCATATTCTGTACCATCTTTGTTGCCTTCTTCTGCACAGTTTCCAATCTGTCCATATCCTTTCTGAGGTGTGGTCTCCAGAACTGGACACAGTACTCCAGGTGAGGCCTCACCATGGACCTGTACAGGGGCATAATCACTTTTCGCCTCCTACTAGTGATGTCCCTCCCTATACATCCCAGGATGCCGCTAGCCTTTAGTGTCACTTTTTCACATTCCTTGCTATCCAAAATCTTAATAAATAAATAAACCTTCAAGTCATCTGAGATGATTACCCCAAGATCATGCTCTTGCTTGGTCATGGCCAGCTGCTCACCCCCCAGGTAGTACTTCCATGCTGGGTTGCATCTTCCAAGGTGCAAAAGAGAGACCAGACAGTGAATGGTGGGGTGCTGGGCCAGATGCCTGTGTGCTAGGGATGGGCTGACCTGAAAAGGTATTGACCCTTATTATCAGGATCAGAATCCTATCCAAAGTCCTGAGAAGGTCTGATTATTTAGTTATTTATTTAGCTTTTGTTGACCAGGTAAGTACACTAGACAAGTTATATGCCTATTTTCAGGTATGACCTGGGAGAGTACAATGTGATACAGATACAGTGAGATATAGGTTCATACAGAGGACAACATGACACAAGTTAGGTAGTATACAGAGTCAAAATAGAACTACGTGAACATAACCAGTAGACAGTAAGCACAGTTAAGATATGTACAGGAATATATATACATAGAGAGTTCTGATTCAAATCAGAACCTTTTGTAAAATGTGAGGAAAACCGAAAATATGCCATAAAATTGCACACAACGGCACTGAGATCATGCACACACACACACACACACACACACACGGAATTGTAAACAGCATTTCAGGAAATGAAAACTGTGAGCTATTGCACTGATGTACTGGCCAGTTAAATACGTGGCAGTCATGCAGTTGACCTCTGTTCCCTGCCTCCATAGCAGTGTAACTGTAAACTGACCCATCTGACCTCAGAGGGGGATCCCGTTCCCATTTAGTAGTATACAGTGGACATATCAGTTTGTCATTGTCACACTGGCTCCTCTGCTCCATTGAGAGTCATGCAGTTATTTTCTATGGCACGGTGTCCCCTCCACCCACCCATCCACCCAAATTAGTGGCACATCTAGGGGACCCCTACCAAAAAATAACTGCATGTCCTTAGGAGTCCAGACCTTCAATCAGGCAATCCAAAAATGTGCTCTGTCCATTAGGACATACTGCAAAAAGTGTGCCATCAGGTTCAGGCAATCCAAATATTAGTCACGTCCATTAGGACATGCTGAAAACTGTGCTATCAGGTTCAACTTCATGCAATCCAAAAATTAACCAAACTGACAAGTGCAGCTTGTCTTCTGACTGTCTGTCACACTGAAGTAGAATGATGATGATCATCATTCAGAGTGATGTAACTATGCATGTGCTGACATGCCAGGAAGAGAACATTTCAGCTGTATAGGCTGAGCTGACTCTGTCCTATACTTATTACTTACTGCCTGCCATGCTTGCACTTGCAGCCATCAAAGAAGATGTAGGCTTTGCCAGTAGGCACCGGCAAGTGACAAGTTGGCAACTGGAGGAAAAAGGAAGGAGGGGACAGGGGGCCCCTCTGAACTGTGGTGGGAGTCAGACGTGGGAGCACAGCACTGAGTGAGAAGGAGTCTTCTGGAGGGCAAGAGAAAGAGAGAAAATGTAAAAAATAATAATGCTTTGGAGAGGGCTGAGTAGAAAAAAAACTCAAAATCCCAAATGTAGATGAATTAAAATAAATTAGATTGATCAGATTTAATTAATCTGGATTTGAGATTTTCATTTTTTTTTCCTACTCAGTCATCTACAAAGCATTATTATTTTTGCTGTTCTCTCCCCCCCCCCAGAATACTCCAGGTGTATGAATTAAAAGTAACAATAGTGAAACACACACAACAGTGAAATTACAAAAAAAATCTAACGGCAACATGTATTTAATAATTACCCACATGCATGCCTATTATTTTGACCTGCAAATTGTGGATTCTCAATAGCTATCATGGCTAAATATAAGTACTGTTGTTAATTATAAGTACTGTTAATCATTCCAAACAACCAAGGGGAGCGATCATAATGGGGTTTCATTTCATTCTTGTCTCAGGTCTTATTTAGTTAAATTCATGCTTTTCTCATTGAAATCTCCTATATAAATAAGTCAGTGCAATAAATAATATAACCTGAGCTGCTACAAAAATACCCGCCCTCCCCAAAGAGAGACCTCAGAGGCTAATAGAACTTGTATACTTAATAAACATTCCATCATATACAATCACTGCCATTCAGGGCTTCTTCACTAGGAAGGTCACCAAGTTCAGAAAAAAAGGTTACTATTAATTTGCCATATAGCTGTGTATGGCTCCCCACCACTCAATCCAAAAAATCACAAAGGTCTAAAGGCAATAATATTCATGCAGCTAAAAAAGTTTTTTGTATATAATGTGTGTTTCTAAGCAGTAAAAAGACTTAACACACCACCACCAGCCATCATCATCAAAAAGGTGTATTTATTTGGCAATAGCCTTTACAGAACATACAGACATACAAACATATACATAAAATTTGTACACATTCTATTGACATGTTCCATGAATGTTCACATCACTGCTTAATTTACAATAAGCAATAGATAGTCTTCTCATATTAAGATATAAGTGATAAGGGTAGCATCTTTCAGAAAAAGAGGTGTGCAAGAACAAGGGGGCACAATTTGAAGCTAGAGGGGGGACGGCTCAGAGGTAATGTGAGGAAGTATTTTTTCACAGAGAGGGTTGTGGATGTATGGAATAGCCTTCCTGAGGAGGTTGTGGAGTCAAAAACAGTGGTGGAATTCAAGAATGCATGGGACAGTCATAAGGTAATTCTAGGGGTTGGGGGGTAGGAAGAAGTAGGCTATTGATTAGCTAGGATCTACAGCTTATCCATTAGGTAGGGAAATGGGCAGACTGGATGGGCCAAGCGGTCCTTATCTGCTGTCAAATTCTATGTTTCTATGTTTCTATTCATTTTCAGGCACCAAAAAATGAGCAAGGTACTCAAATGATTTATAACTTATAAGATATTGTGCAAACATGTAATCATAAGTGCAGCTTAAAATATTTAAAAATACATTGCAGCTGGAATAGACTTACGGCTCCATTGGAGTCTGGACTCCATTTGTTTTAAATTAAACATTCAGGCTCTATTTACTTAGGAGTCTGTCAATTAGTATATGTACCATAGGCTCTGTTCCTGTTCAGGAGTCCATTGGTTACAGGGCCTAACGGCCCCAGCTGACATTTACATATTGAAATATTAAAACAAAGGCCTAACAGAGGTCCAAAGTTCAAAATCACTGTTTATCAGCAATACTTTCTCTAATACTACATATAAAAGCAAATATTCCCAAGGCTGCTACTAGTAGGGAGTCCATCAAACCACACCAGACTGATCGTCCGGTATGCTGTCCAGTCTTTCCATGCATATGTGTTCAAGATACACATTAAGCTGTGCCAAAGTACCAACCTTCCAGTGACTCAGATCAAAAATATTCTCACTCAGGGTCCCTTTTTTATGTAAAGATGTCCAAATTACCATGAGTAAAAGTAAAATTTAGATGGCAAAGATTTAGATAGTCCGGAAGTTCTCTTAGAGTGCCAGAGCCCATCAGAACTCTAAAACAAGATATTTCAGCATTGTCATCTTTTATTGTGTCTTGCTTTGCTTTCTTTTTTACCCTGCTTAATGCTTCCATTTTTAAATGCAGCACTTTGGTACTTCATAATAAAAATGTATTCTTTCAGAGGCAATGCAGTATATCCAGGGTACATGTATTAAATGTTTGTAACCACTGTATCTATTAATGTATATCAATGTATGTATATTAATGTATGTAATTAACTCTGAGTCTCCCCTGAAAAAGGAACATTTGGTCTCAGTGGGCTTACCCAATTACCAAAATGAAATAAATAAATGAATAAATAAATAAATATCCAGTATGAGTTCAGGCTCCAAAAGAAGTAAAAGCAGCAGCATTTTGAATCATATCAGAAGAAATGTTCCTGTTGCATTGTAATATAATTTCTGTTGTTTCTCTGTGTAAATGTACTGTTCCTTTACTGTATCCTGTATATTATTTGTACTGTTCTCCATGTTCCCCCTCCCCCAGGATGCCTCAGGAATTGAGGGTTCCATGTGATAATGGTGATTACAGAAAAGCAATCGCTGTTTAGGCGAGTGTGCATCACCAAAAATAAATTTTGGCGATGTACACGCGTGATGAACAGCATGAGGGCCCCAAGATTAAGGTTACTATAGCCCGCGCACCCCCCTACTAATGGATTCTCAACTCCAGGGGGGTGTATGTTGGGGATGGTGCAAAACTAAAAAAACTGACCCAACGTAAAAAACATGAGCGTGCCCAGAACCGAACCCACCACCCTCCCAACCCGCCACCAACCCACCATGCCACGCAGCCAGCTCAGCAGCCCACTGCCGCACTACACCCCATAAACCCTCCCTGCCCTTCTGCCCATCACACAGCATGGCTCCTCCCCTGGGTGTGCATACATAGTGACATCCCATCGCTATTTTTGCCTACCCTCACATCCGGTTGCCCCCTGCTAAGTAGCCCTGTGCACAGGCGCCATGATTGAGTCACCCTTTTTAAAAGTGCTCAGTCGTGGTTGCCTTATACACGGGATACCGAATCAAGCAGTAGTCTGCTCAATGTGCCTTCCTGGTAAAATGTTTAAATAAATAAAAGTCATTGCTATCGGCACCAAATGGGAAAATATAAGGTCCAAAGTTAAGCTTATATACCATAGCCGAAGCCTCGGCCGGCCTTATTTTTACTCCTTAAACATTTTTGAAACCAGGAATAAAATGCCCAGGTATTTATATTAGTCAATCTGGCCAATTAATCAAAATGTAATAAAACAGGACCCTAGAGGAGCTTTACCCAAAATTAGCTTCCACCTTGGGCAGAGCTGAATTACACAAATCAGCACTTAGAAGAACACCACAGCCATCCAAGTACCAATACTATAATTGAATAATTCACTCTCTTCTTGGAGTGAGGATAGGAACCCATTCTCTCTATGTCTCCATTAGTAAATCAAATTTCTTTTATAAATCAGCAATTCAAATTTTGGAAACATTTACTAGCTTCCCGTTCCAGCACATCAGGCTTATCTATTCCATTCCCAAATCCCAAAATTCAATAATTTACCAGCTATGCAGTGAACTCTCAACAATATATTGGAGTTTACTGCCTGCAGAAAAGTATTATTAGCTATAGTAAGCCATGAGTCTCCTCATATTTAATTGGAAACATCAATGGGTACTTTATCTGCACCTGGGAAGCATTACCTAGGGGAAGAGAGAAAACAAAGAAAATGTTCCTCTGAGCGTAATAACTTTGATACATAAGAAAGCAAACTCTCTATTACCCCCCTAGGCAAAAGTAGTATACCTGATTTAAAGTGGAAACAGTCTTTCAGCACTAACAGTGCTCCAAGAGTGCAAACTGCTGCAGAACTCTCCCTATACTTTCTCTTGCAGTCCCAAATCTTGTATTTGGTTCTGTAGACTTTCAGATTCACATTTCTCTCATTTTGCCCAATGCTTTCCAAGGCTTTCAGACAATCTCAGGATAGCATGTTGCCTAACAAAGCTCCATAAAAGATAATTCATAAACACAAATAAGCTTGTATTAAAGCTGCCGACTGTCAGCATTCACACTTGCAGTACATAGGAGCATACTGTTATCATAACACTCCAAACAAATGCTGAACGGAGCACGCCATCATAGCATGCAGACACCTTTCTCTCTCCATTTCAACAATGCAAGAGAGGATGCCGGAGACCAATGACCAAACGACTGTACAAATGCAGGAGTGTTTTGACTACAGCTTTTATGGCTTCCAAACTACCAAAAAAGCACATTTTCAAAGCCCATAAGTCAAAACATATTGGGTTTCATTCATAAAACCTCCCAGAAAGCCTTTTAGTAAATGGCATCCAAAGAGCTGAGAGCATTCTGCAGGGAGCGGAGCGGCACTGTGGCCATCTTGCCGCTCTGCCCCCTGGGTGTGAACTTACGTGGGCAGCACCAATCGACTGTCTCAAATGGAAGGTTTCGAAGACCAAACAATGTGCTCATGTGGTAGCAACTCATAACTGCATTCACTATCATACAAAAATTGATGCACACCTTATGGCTGCTATAACATAAATAATCAATAAGTGCAGGGGAACCAACGTATTCATAAACTACCTTAGCTGCATGAATCCTCACCAATCAATTTATTAACAATTAGTGGCTGTCATACTGTTACAATAATCCATGCACCAAAAGCAAGTTTTATACTTAGCGAGAGCACTATCCCCATATTCAATCAACTGCAAATGAATATGATTGCCAGGTGTATTGCTGAACATTAAGGGGATATATACACCCTGTTACTGAGCCTGATACACTAACATTACCAGGCAGACGTCTCAGAATGGGAGGTCACAGAGGTCAAAAGCTGCTCATGTAATAAAATGTTTCCTATTAAAAAACCCATTCCAGCATGATGTATTAATCCGTTCCATTCTCAGATTTATACACACCTCCAAAAAACGGGTATGGCAGTAACATGGGCCTTAGAATAAACACAGACACTATCGTGTACTAAGAGTCAATTCAATTAGCAATACCATTGTCACCATATTCCATCATACCTCATCCCAAGATAAAAAAAAATATGATAATCCCCAGCCCGGTGGCGTTGAGGGCTGAGGCATCCACCTTACCTCATGCACACTGGCGACCCAGGTTCGGAAGCAGACTTGGGCCGCCGGTGGTCAGCAGGGGAGGAAAGGATTGAGTGTCCGGAGGACTGCTCTCCTTTCCTGCGAGGGAGGGTGGGGATTTCCCCACTCTGCAGTGGCTCCCATTGGAAACTGGAAGCACTACACCAGCAGGGGCCACACAGTGGGGGAGAGTCATCGCCGAACATCTGCCAGTGAGTGTGGGAGCATGCCCACCATGAGCTGATGTCACTGCACATCCGCACCTCAGTGAGGGACCGAACAAAGGAAAAGCCCCAGACCATGGGAGGATGACGGCACCATGAGGGGCTGGCTCACACAACCACCACCAGAGCCGGCCTGACCCACTCTACCTGGACTCTCTACTCCTGAGCCTCATCAAACAAAGAACACCAGCAGTAGTCAGTGGCTCCACCCCGGGAGGGGGTGCAGAGCCGGGGGTCAGTCAAGAGCTCAAGTGGAGTGGAGGACCTAGCACACAATTTCCTAGTCAGAAGGGACTCAGGCAGGGTGGTACAGAGCTAGCCGAGGATGAACGCCTGAGGGAGATCCCACAGCCTGGCAACCAGAGGGAACGCCAGGGGGAGATCCCACAGCCTGGCAACCAGAGGGAAAAAGAGTTGGAAAAAATATATAATAACCACCTACACTACTTAATATTTAAAATGCGCACACCTCATTTAATTTTAAATCCTTATCAAACATCCTCTTGAAGTGGGAGGTCACAGTGATCAAGGAAACTTAATATGCTCAAGTAATAAATTTGTTTTATATATAAGGACCCCATTGCCAACATGACATGTTAATCGCTATTTATCCATAAGGAACCTTCTCATTTTGCAGTTTACCAAACCTATTGTTTATTGTTTATTGAAGTCTAGGATTACAACCTTTGAGCTTCAAGCTCATTTACAAAGGTTCCCACGTCAGGCATAAGGAAAGAATAAATTTACAGTACGTTACTAGAACAGGGAAAAAAAACAACACAGAAAGTACTATGAGGAAGCAAATCACAAGGAGTAGAACAATTGTTACAGTTACAGTACTAGTTCTGGGAGAGTGGAGAGAGTTTGTTTAGGTGATGAAGGTTATTAATCAGCACAGTAGGCCTTACTGAGAGGAAGGGGGAATAGATAGAGGAAGAGGGGGTGTAGAAATATGGCAGTAACCTCAGGCTGGGGTTACTTTGTCACGGGGGGTTATTGGTGGGTGGGGGTGTGGGGCAGTGGAGAGTTGGTAAGTGGGGTGGGGTGAGAACTAGGAGAGGCGGTATAGGGGTGGGAGGTGGGAAAATAGGGAAGATGGGACAAGGACAGGTGAAAATGCGTGCGGGACAGCAAAGTAAGTGCAAGTATTGGGATAGGCGATTACAGGTCACAGGGGAGGAGGTCAGAGGAAGCAGTGGCATTTTTTGTTGGGTAGTTAGGTGGGATTTCAGTGCTGATTTGAACAGACTGAGTTTGCTAATCATGGTAAGTTCGGGTGGTAGCATCCCAATCCAGAGCGGGACTCTGTATTCAAAGGATATCTATCCTTGTGAGGTACGGCAGAAGGGGACCTTGAGGGAGTGGTTGTTAGATGCCCTGGTAGTCCTGGTAGGTGCAAACTGGTACAGGAAGGAACTGCATCCAGGGGGTAGCAGGCCAAGGATTGCTTTCTTGGCTAGAAGACAGATTTGGTAGCAGGTTCTCTCGACCAGGTTAAGCCTTCCCATTTGCAGGCAGAGATTACAGGTATGGGTTAGGTGCGGAGCCCCTAGAGCTAACCTGCAGGCTTTGTTCAGTGTAGTGGAAAGCCGTTTTAGGGTACAGTCAGGTGCCGCATTGTAAATGGTAAGACCATAGTTGATGGTTGAGAGGACAGAGCTGGTGATGGTAAGCTGAAGGGCATTATCAGTGAAGCAGCTACGTTGTTTGTATAGTAGACCGAGCTTCCGGTTAGCTGATGGGGCAACATTGTCCACATGGGCAGAGAATGAGAGGGAGCTAGCAAGAGTGAGTCCCAGATATTTGAAATGCTGGACAGTTTCTTAGGCCTTATTTTGTTTACTAAGAATGTTGATGAGGTGTGACTTATGATGGTTATGGGCGGGGGCAATATTTGAACATTCCACTCACCCCAAGGAGTATAGTGATGTAATGTACCATATGATAATTTAACCATATGCACAGTCATGCACTGAAAGTGGGGCATCTCTTATTAGTAACACGGGACCCTAAAACGCCATTACAAAATCTCCTCCTAAATAACATATAGCTTTCCAAAACCCCTGTAGCCAATTTACCTGACTGCTATACATCCCCTTACATAACATACTAATCAGCATACCTCATAACCAGTTCAAAAACATACACAACCAGCACGATTGTGCATGCAGTTAACTTATCCTATGGTATGACAGAATATGGGGACTATGCTTTTGCTAATTAAATTGACCGTTAGTGCATGATAGTGTCTGTGTTTATCCTAAGGCACATGTTACTACCCGTTTTTGGAGGTGCATATAAATCTAAGGATGGGACAGATTAATACATCATTCTGGAATTTTTTTTTATGTGAAACTCTTTTTATTACATGAGCATGTTTTGACCTCCTTGACCTCCCATTCTGAGATGTCTGCCTGGCCTTGTTAGTGTATCAGGCTCAATAACATGGTATATATTCCCTTAATGTTCAGTATTGTATATGTGGTAATCATATTCCCTTGAAGTTGATCGAATATTGGGATTGTGCTATCACTAAGTATATAACTTGTTTATAATTACTGGCCACAATTTTTTCCCATAGACAAACCGAGTTATAATTTGCCGTTATAACTAGCTCAGCTAGTTATAATGGCAAACACGCGCCACCTCTGTCTAGACTAGTCAGTAATTTTTTCCATAGGCTGAACCAGTTATAATTTGCAAACACGCGCCACTTCAATCAAACTAGAGCCACATCCTGATTGGCTCTCTGCTTCTCATGCGCGGGCTAAACACATAACAAACATGGCGGCTCCTTGTCCCACTTACCGAGGAGCTGCCACAGACCAGCCGTCACACCGGAGATAGTCTTTTCTTTCACAACCTCTTGTTTTCTTTCAAAACCTCTTATCTGGTTGATCCTGCTGTCCGTAACCCGTACAGCCCAAGAAATGCCTCCAAAACAGAGCACCGCGCTGGAACGGCTCCGAAGCGCTTAACAGAGGTAAGCGCTGTTGCAGCAAGTGAAATAAAAATCAACCAAAGCACGAAGAAACACTTGTAAAAAGGAAAAAGATGCCTAACAAACAACAATCTCTTTTTCTAATAAAGATGCTTGTGTGTGTGTGTGTGTGTGTGTGTGTGTGTGTGTGTGTGTCAGTGAATCACAGACAAGCAGCATCAATCTGGGAAAAAATGCTGACCAGCAATTATAAAAAATAAAGTAATAGGCAGGTGGTTATTTATGAGAATTTTACACAAACCCTCGGTGTGGGATGCCTATATAAACCCCTCGGGCTTCACTCTCGGGGCTTTATGGGGCATCCCACACCTCGGGTGTGTGTAAAATTCTTATAATAACCACCTGCCTATACATTATTCTCTATTTTGTGCATGGATTATTATAACATAATGACAGCCACTGATTGTTAATAAATTGTTTATTATACAATACTCTTGGTTGATTGGCAAGGATGCATGCAGCTATGGTAGTTAATGAATACATTGGCTATCATGCAGAAATTCATTAGTTACATTATATCAGCAATGAGGCATGCATCAATTGTTATGTAATAGTGAATGCGGACTTACTATGGCATGAGTATATTGTTTGATCATCATGACCTTCCAGTTGAGACGGTTGGTGGGATGTTAAATCTCTTTAGTGCTTAGAAGCACACATTATATACAAAAACGTTTTTATCTGCATGAATATTATTATCTTTAGACTTTTGTAATTTTTGGATTGAGTGGCGGGGATCCTTACAGCTATGGTCTCATTAAGGTGCTGATTTTTCTCTGTATTGGAACTTGTTGTCAATGCCTAGAATAGGAAGGCATGCTTGATGAAAAGACTGCAACTTTTTTTTTTTTGTAACCTGCTAGTCCAACCGTGGAGATAAGCACTGCTGTCTCCTCAGATATGCCTTCCTATATGCTTGCCTCCCCAAGGTTGTCTGACCACTTAGCTCCTTTGAGTTATGGTACCATTGCTCCCAGTCCTTTAGAATCTTTCTGCAGGCTATATTTAAAAGGCCACCAGCAAGAAATAAAGCAAAAGGTGTGTGTTGCAAAGAAACCCACTACTAAGTTAAATGTAGTGACTTAGGTGTATTTATTTTATTCAGTGCACCTAAGTCACTGCATTTAACTTAGCAGCGGGTTTATTTATACACTCCTTTTGCTGTTTTTTTTTCTTGTTTTTTGCTCCTGTAGCCCTGTACTCCTATTTAAATGGCCACAAGCAGCAGACCCTGACTCAGTACAATTATACCATAGGTTCTTATTGATATGGGTCCGCAGGGGCCGCATTGGATCTGGGGGGGGGGGTCTGATTTTAGGTGGGTCAATCTACTCATCTCTACGCTGCAGGTTGCCAAAAAAAATATACTGAGCACAGTGGTGCCTACACCCTGTGTCTGCCTGCAGGCTACACTAATAAAAATTATAAAATGGCAAGGACCAATGGGCTAATCTGATTGGTTATTTATAGTGCAATATAGGACAATAATGCACTATAAATAACTAGTCCCAGTAAACGTACCTGATTTCAGAATTTGATGGCTTTATGATTTCAGTTTAGGTATTCTGTTTAGAATTTTAAACTATTTTAAAGCTTCCATTTTTCCCCCACGCTAAATGGCTGAGACTACAAACCTCAGTCATGAATCGAAAAAAGGATTCCATTATGTTACTGTTTCTGTCTCACATTATATGGCACTGATAACATTTCCATTTCCTATTAAAATACTGAATATATAAATATACTGTTTACACTGCCTTGGGTACAGGAGCAAGGGGGAGACAGATGTGTTGTAGACAGCACTGCCAGTCATCACAAAAGTTTCAGTTCCATGTCATAACGGTGATTGCTAAATAGCGATTGCTGCTAGGGTGACTGTACATCGCTGAAAATAAAAATGGCAATGTACATTCACAGCAAAGACAACTGCACTGACAGACATCTCTATGTATGTGGGGGTGCTGTGCCTCCCACACCTCCTAGCTACAGATTCTCAACTCCAGGGGGGTGCATGTCGAGAAGGGGGATGAAACTTGTAAAAAAAAAAAAAAATTACCACTGATCACAAAATTACTCGTAGTCCCCAGATCCTGTACCCTCCTAACCATAGCCAGCCACCTTCACCACCAAACCACACAGCCAGCTCAGCAGCCTTCCACTGCACTGCCTCCCACACACCTTCCCTCCTCTTCCATTCCCAACAGTTGTTCTGGTCAACTTCCCTTTCACTCATCGCTATCTGTTCAGGGTAGTTCAAAACATAGGTACTGAGACTGAGTCACTCATATTTGAGTTGCTCAATCTCAGCCATCCATTTGACAGTTTACCAAAAGTTTTTTTCTCTAGGATGGCACCTTCACTTATAACCAAACTGATTTTTTTTTAATAAAGCAGGCTAGTTTTTTGGCTGTTTACTGCATACTTACATACAGTCTGTAGAAAATAGCCCAGAGAAAAACATGTTGTGCTGTTTCTCTCCTTCAGTACTGCATCCCTCACAGCAAGCATCAGCCAGAGAGCTATTGGGCATATGGGCATTTGAGTGAGTGAGTGGTCAGATGGCGATCAGCTGTCAGAGAGTTATGGTGGTGTTGGCTAAATGGGAAAGACCTAACAGGGAGAAAGCAAAGGCATAATTAACAATAAAAATACCTCCACAGCACGTATCTCTTGACTGAATAATCAGTTAGGCAGGGACATCAATCGGTAACACCACAGAAGCTCAAACAGCTATGACTATGGAAACTGTATTAGGTCAAAAGACCTAAAGAAACCAGTAAATGCAATGTAGTCCTAGTAGGAGGAAGGGCTACTTTAGCTTATACACTTTAATCAAGTACCAGTAGGCAGAAGGACTATTTTATGCTAAAAACACATATTCACTTACATATTTACTTATTAAAAAATGTGTTTCCAAATAAAAAAAAATGCTTCTAAAATAAAGGGCCATTTTATAAGTGGAATAAGACACTCCGGGGGTTGTGCATTACGATGTGATAACCACACTCCTAGGGATGACAGCACTTGGCCTTCGGTCTTATGCCTAACTATGCCCCTAGGAGTACAGTTATCACAATGTAATGCACACCCCATTGTGTCTTATTGCTTACTTTACATAGAATACAGAGAACTGGCAGAAAAAGTGATGAGAGAGACTGAGTGTGAGAGAAAAAGTGAGATCAGAATGTACAGGAGAGTGCTACTGTGCAAATGTCTGTTCACTGCAGGCTACCAAAAAAAAGGAAAGTACAGTGGTGCTGCCCTGCTCCTGTCAAAAGGCTACAAATTCAAAAAAATCCAAAGACTTGGCAGCAAACGTAATTAAAAAATAAACAAACTCTGGTCACAGCCAATATGGCTGCGCCAAGCTATTACTTGTCTCGGTGTGGTGGCAGCAGCAGTGGTGGTTATTGTGTGGATGGCACAGCTGATGGAGCTGTGATGGCATGCCATTTGCATGACAGTGGTGGAAACAAAACTACACCTGTGTGATACTCATGCATGTGTAGTTTTCCCAGAGACAGTCCTGAGTAAGGTACGCACTTATCGCAGTGATGTGACCATGCTGTGGAAGGACCTCTATCATGGAGGACAGCGCCAATGGAGAAAGCAATGTTCAGATGTTGCCACATCACTGTAAGAGAACACAGGGTCGCATTCTGGTTGCGATCCTCTGTTCTACTACAGTGATGGCAAAACGTCTGCAGAGCTCCACCCACGCAGTCGTAAAAATTGAGCCCATATGTACAAAAACTGCAAGCGGTGGTGGGGGGGGTCGAAGGTACAAGAATCTTGTTTTATGCAAATATCCTTATCAATAAACAATGAAATGAAGAAAAAAAGAAAACATATTTGATAGGAGCTGAATTATTTTTTAAATAATAGAAGTTAAAAACATTTTTCAGAGGTATCAGCAGCTCATAAAAGGAAAGCTTCATAGTACCAGTGCAGGTACAAGTAAAGGCAGATGTGTTGGAGGAGGCTTGTACAGTAAACTGAGATGACAGAGCAATTCAAAAAGCATCCCTGTGTCTTAAGTCCACAGCATTCAAATTACAGTAAATCAGTGGTGAAGCCCATCTCCCATCAGGATGCTGGGTCTCTGATCTACAAAGCTATTCTGCGTATGACAAGCCTCGAAGGGTCATGGCGATATACTGTAAGCATATTAACCCTCAAACAACCAGCCTCTGTCAATCATCTATTAAAGAATGCCCCTAACAAATGAGGTGCTGTGCTTTACTTGAACATCTTATTTAAAGATTGTCTTTCATGCTTGGTGAAAAAATGGAGAGCTAAATAACAATCCATTAATTGCCTTTCCTATATGTTTTCATGCTTCTTTCTCCTTAATTCCTGCTGATAGAGGCAGTTTATTTGTACACAGTTTACGCTACCCAAGATGTCATTTCCATCTTTTCCTTATGCTGGTGCATATGCTAGTATCACAACTCCAATACTGTACCTGCATGAGATAAGGTCATTCCTGCCCATGGAGGAGCCAACTAAAAGACTATCTAGGATCTGGCTGCTTCTAAAATTTAAAACTGAAAATAACTTCTCCTTAGAAAACAGACTGAATGGTTTGCAAGTACAAATGAATAGCCCATACCAACATAACCAAAAAACAAACTTGATGTCCCTTGAAAAACACATTTTTGTGTTGATTTACATGTACTCACTTACTGCATGTGGTCATGAAGAGGGGTGGTGACTAATACATCACATAAATTTGGGAAGAATCAAGTGTATAACTATTAAATCATGGATGACATAGAATTTCACTTGAAAAAATAAAGTAAGTCTGTGCGCATGAGTAACAGCTTTTTGTAGGACGTGTGAGGAGAATAAGTGCCTGCAACTGTCTTGGGACCAGGGAGATGGGGAAAGGTGTCACTGAGGAGAACACCAAGAGGGGGAGTGGGCCACTAGCCTTCCAGTGACAGAATTACATTGGCATATGGGCACCGGCTTAGAGAGAGAGGGATTACTAACTACTAAGGAATGTGCTGCTACTTATTGGAATACAGGCACCTGGTTGGAGAGGGAACATGCTCAGTCTCATTGTTTTAACAACATGCCATCATTAGCATGTTGACAAAACATGATTCCTGGAAGCATTGGTTATAGTTTGTATTCTGTTAGTGCTTCCTGGAACCTTTAATGATGTTTGTGTGCCCTATAAGTAGGGAGGATCCCCTCATTTGCATGGGCACATTGGTGTCATTAGCGTTAATGCACTAACACTTTAGCAATGTGCTAAGTCTGTAATTTAAAATAACAACAGATGTGCTAACAGCCTGTTTGCCATGCAGTAAACATTTAGTGCAATGCTAGCCTGATATCATGGTGGTAATAATATATAACAAACTCTGGTCAGAGCCAATACGGCTTCACCGGGCTATTACTTGTAAAGTGGCAGCAGTACTCTAGGTGCGGCAGTGGCGATATCAGAGCGGTGGCAGTGATAGTTTCTGTGTGGATGGCACAGCTGTCAGAACTGTGACAGTGTGTCATTCGCAAGATAGTGGTGGTGACAAAACTGCAAATGTGCGATACTCGCTCTTGCGCAGTTTTCCCAGATATTCGCTCCTGAAGTAGTGTGCCCATGGGGAGGGGGTGACCATGCTGTGGAGGGAAGTTCCGTCATGGAGGAGAGCACCAGTGGGGACAATGCTGCCCAGATGTTGCCGCATCACTGTAAGAGAACACAGGGTTGCGCTCTGGTTGCGACCCTCTGTTCTACTACAGTGATGGCAAAACGTCTGCAGAGCTCCGCCCAAGTAGTCATAAAAAGGAAATTAGTGAGACACTCAGTGTGAGAGAGAAAGAAAGAAACCAAAGACAGTTTTCATTTTTAGCATTCTGTAATTTAACACTGCTGCAACAGAGAAAAAGAGAGACCAGACAGTGGGGACAGGGTGCTGTTCTGTCACTGCAAATCCTAGACAACACTAATACCTCCTACTGTACCTATAACAGAATTGTGATCATCAGTCATCATCCCTTCCCTGTCCTTATCATTCATCACCACCGCCATACCAGTGTGCTCCAGATAAATTAAACTCTGCATCACCAATTTAAATTCCTAGGCTGTATAGTTATAGCAGCATAACATTGTTGAGCTGCTGAACAGTCACTGACCAGCAACACTAGGAGTCACTCTTGCCTTCTGCACTGAGCTTGGAAGGAGTGGTGGCAGTCATCATCGAGTGCTACCACTGTGTACCACTGGGCCCTGGCCTGTGGGAAGTGGGAGTCAGGGCACTAGGAAGTGGGACTTAGGAGAGATATTTTTTTTATTTTATACAGTACAAAATAAAAAAAGACAAAAAGGATGAAAGTTCTCAAACTAGTACAGTACTAGTTCTTTTGTGTCTCAGATTGGCATGGCAGTCTCAGATAACCCATCCAAAAGGGAGTGTCAGCTAGGGCCAGGCTAAGTAATAAGCTTTCTGCACAAGGGAAAAAACTGATTCTGGAATGAACATGTTCATTCACATATCAGGCCTGTGTAGTACAGTATGGTCTGCATGCCCATTGGTCCACGTGGTGGACTAATAGGCATACAGACCGTAGTGTACGCTATCAGTCAGTGGGCGGATGGCAGGCATGTGGGTTAGGGTGCTGCTGCCTGCCACTGACTGGGGGAGTGCTAGGTGGTGGGGGACCTCAGTGGGTTAGTCTTACATATGCCCATGATCGGGCGATGGGGGGATTCCACTGGACCACCAGGGAGTATTTCCACCTATGCCCATGATCAGGCAATGGAGGGTGTTCCCCTCGACCACCAGGGTTTATTGTTACATATGCCCATGATCGGCAATGGGAGGTATCCACTGGACCACTAGGGATTTACAAGAACAGTCGCCCGTGATCAGGGCGACGGGCGAGGGGCCAACCTCCCAGGGTAGGGGCTTGAAATCAGTGTTCTGGGTGGACGGGTGGCCACCCATGGCTGGCGGCTGCCGTATTGCACCCTGCAAAACAGCAGCTCACCTGTGGGTGGCCTGGACTTGTTCCTGGTTTTACCAGGCACATCTTTGCACCTCCCTGAGCGGTGCAAGGCAGGTGTATGCCAGCATATGCACCGCACATCCCAGGCTGAATATCAGGATGTGCCACATATGCATAGGCACGCCCTCCGCACTTGCGCCGCATACATTACCAATGCGCCCCGGCTCATCGGAAGTTGTGCATCACAACTTGCCCCTTTGAATATCGCACTGGGGCACAACCCATTTGAATATCCTGGCCATAGAGTACAATAGACAACAAACCAAATTGATTCACCAATTTGGCATAATAATTGCAGTGAACTAATTGATACTAACAATGAAACTTAGACATAATATTTACAGAGTATGGGGCATTTCAATGATTATGCATTAACTGTATAAGCTATACACAAATATAATAGCCTAAGGCTAACAGAGCAGGGAGGAAGAAATCATAATACAGTACCAGGGTCTAAGGGTGATGTCTATGGGGAAGGAGAGTAGAAGCAACAAAGTGGACAATGAGGAGATAACAAAGAAAAGTGGAAGTGGAGGAGCCTAAAGAGAACTGATGCAATGGAGCAGTTTGAGTGCATACACTAGATTGGGGGGTAGCAGGGGAGGTCATAGACAGGTGGTGATATGGTTTTAGTATTTGTTTCAGTATTATGTGCGCATGCCAAGTCAGAGGTAGTGAAGGTCCTAAACGGTGATGGTGTGGGTGTGATGTAAGATTACAGCAGCCGGAACAGGACATTCATAGAAATGGTAAAAGGAAGCTGATGGGTGACTGTGGTATGAGAAGAGGAGAAAGAATAATGTGTAGTCAGCTTGCTAGGCACTAGGTCTACATACAGGGATCAGGCCAGGTTCAATGGGAGCAATTACAGGATTCCTTGAAAAAGTAAGCATAAATTGTTTTGAAAGAAGTCATGGTCATGGGGTGGACCAATTTCAAGGATTTTTGTATCTTATTCTACAACTGGGGAAGCATGTAGCTTACTGAGGCCCTACTAAAGCAAGATCTAACCTTGGGTACAGACAGTGAAATATAAGAGGTACTTCTAAATGTGTACTTGCCTACTGTGCTTATTGGCAGACAATCTGATGGCTGCATTTCTTTGACGCTTATACGTAAGAGATGACTAACCCACAGCCAAGTATAAGGAGCAATGATGTGTCAAGTAAGGGAAACCAGTGATGAACTTTAAGGCTCTATGGTAAAGAGTATCCAGCTTTGTGAGTGTAGCGGTGGGGCCCTGACAGTACAGAAAGTCCGCATAGTCAAGAAGGGAGAGGAAAGTAGATTGGATCAATCTCATCTTGGCCTCCCTTGTCAGAAAATGGTTAATTCTATAAAAGAGACCTAATCTCTGTTTGAGCTTTTTAGCAGCTCTTCTATGTGGTCAATAAAGGACAACCTATGATCAATCTAGAATCCCAGGTATTTGAACTTTGACACATATTCTAAGGGTTCCTCCTAGAAGTGTAATGATCTGAGGTATCGATGTAGGGGTGACTGCACATATGCGGGTGAGAATAACATTGCCTTGTTTTTTTAGCATTCAGAAGTATTTTCTGGTTTAGAAGCTGAAGCTGTAGCTGGTTGAAATCATGTTGCAGATCATCGTGTGCAGCAGTAAGAAAGAGTCTTCTGATGTAGAGCACCATATCGTCTGTGAAGAGGTGAATGTTAGCAGCTTTGATGTTGACGTTAATTCTGTTAATATAAATCGCGAAGAGTAAAGGACCCAATATGGAGCCCTGAGGAACACCTCTCAATAGAGGTTTTAAAGGAGAAAATTCCCCTTCTGCTTTAACCTTCTGGAACCGGCCTCAGCATAGACTATTGTTGAGATGTACCTGGCAGAGACAATATTAGTTAGAATGTAGATCCTTTGAAATACTGGGAATCCAAACAAAATATGTGGCCTACTTTAGTACAAATTGCTATGAAATACATGAATTGCCCTCCTACTAGCATTTATTCAGAATGATTGTTTAGTTCAGCTGGTAATGTTATCACTGGCACAATATCCTGTTTGTCACCATAAAACACTGAGCATTTGATATTTTTGAAAGCTAACATTTCTCACTTTTTTCAAATATGATACATGAATGAATATAAAACATACGGGGCAGGATTCACAAAGCAAATGCACTGGGTGCAAATGAGATGCACAAGCACAACCAGAAAACATGCCATGGAGCCATTCGCAGATAGTGCAGATGCCCAAGTGCAAGCTGGATGTGTTGTACCAAATGGAACGTGCCGGTGACGGAATATAATGACATGCGGCGCACTTCGAGGGGCTTGTAACTGCATATACAGTGCAGAGCCATTCACAGAGCAAAATGTATGCATAAGTATGGAGCATCCATGGTGCAAGTACCAAATGTGCCATGTGGAGATAGTATAAAAGGAGTAGACATAAGTGCAAGCCCCCAGCAGGCTGACCGTAGGACAGCAGGAGCAAGCAGGAGGAGAGAAGCAGCTGAAAGCTAAAATTGGATGCTGCACCATTCCTGATGGTGGGCATGATAATGGGGACAAGGAGATGGGTGAACCAGCAATGTGGCAGTGGAAAGCACTGTAGGCGGCCAGACCCGCAGTGGTATGGTACCAGACAGATGTTTGAACAGCTGATGGACACTGAAACAGTCTGCCAATACCACCTAAACAAGGCTATTCTGAGGCAGCTCTGTGAGCTGTGCCATGACTGAATGCAAACACCCACAGGAAGAGGTCATGCCATAGCAGTGGAGACCAAGATGACAACAGTAATGTGTCTGCTCACCATGTTAACCTTCCAGAGGCCAGCCGGAGACACCACTGGCATCTCCCAGTCGTTCACGTCCCGTCTTCTTACACAATTCTTCACCACACTGCTACCACATGCTTCAAACAATATCCATTTTCCAAGCATACAGGCAGAGTGGACAGAAGTCATGTAGCAGTTCCACAGGGTGGCATGCATGCTTGGTGTCATGGGGCCATTGACTGCACCCATGTGGCAATCTGTGCACCACCTGGTGAGGATAGCGGGACATATATCAACCACAAGGACTACCACTCGGTAAACTGCAAGGTGAAGTGCAATTCCACAGTCTGTGCCACACACCCTGGGAGCACACATGATGCCTTTATATAGCACCAGTCCACCCTTTGCTGCAGGTTCGAGACTGGGAACATACCGAGCGGACATCTCGCAGGTGTGTAGGTCATGCAGAACTGCTCATGAACAGAACACCATGGTGCAGCACAAGATGGGAGGGGCAGGTGTGCAAGTGGCACAATGCAAAATGCGCAGAGGTGGTGGCACAGGTGGGACACTGGAGAGGGGACAGCACTGCACCCCTGCATACAGGGGGACAGTGCAGCAGAACAACAATGCATGGCAGGTGAGGTGCAGTGTAACAGTAGGCACGTGTGGCAAGACAGATCACACCACATGCAGACAGGCATGGGTGGCCATCAGGCACCCAGGGGCAGACAATGGGGGCCAGAACACATGTGGGAAACCATGGCATGGGCAGTCATGGCAGACCTGTGCAGCATGGCCAGTCCATAACAGTTGGGGGGGATGAAGGCTGGCAGGAATGGTCGACACACGGTCCAGGGTGTACAACTGGCACACCAGTGTGCCATGGTGCAGGGGGGGGAGGGCATGATGCACATATAAGCAGTAGAGTAACAGCCACCCTTGCTCCCCACAGGTGACACTGCATACCCACTCCAACTCTGGCTACTGACCCCATTCCAACAACCCAGAACAGAGGCAGAGGAGCATTACAACGAGGCACACATCGCTATGCATGCCATCATCGAGCGTGTCTTCGGTATGCTGAAGATGCACTTCCGGTGTCTGGATAGGTCAGGTGGTGCACTACAATATAGCCCAGAGAAGGCCTGTGGCATATTCCTGGCCTGTTGTATACTACACATCATGGCCATTGACCATGGAATAGCTGTCCAAGCTGAGGAGGGTGACAGTTCTGGGGAGGAGGATGAGGAGGAGGTGAGGATGCTGCGGACCAGGGGCATCGACCTGGACCACCAGTGCCATGCTGGGGCCCATGGCTGGTGGACAGGGCCCGGCAGCAGTGGGACACCATTGTAGAGGAGCACTTTGGTGACTGCAGGTGAGTATCACAGGTGGGTACTACAAGGATGGCACCCCACACCACACACACAGATCCACACAGCCAGACACATACCACAAGCCATGCACTAGCAGCAGTGCTGCAGTGTAGTGCACCCATGATGGTGTGCATGCTGCACACATTCACACACACACGTGCGTGCACTTACACGTGCACACAACAGGATCCGCATGGTCATGGACCACAGTGTATGTGCTAGGGAAGGCATGGATCAGTGTACAGCTGCTGGCACACATGCACAGCAGACACAGAACCACACTCATCATGCCTATGCCACTCAGTACAACAATGACACACACGGACATGATGTGGAAGTGCACAAGGGACCCACAATGGCAATGCACTGAAGCAGGCACATGCCACCCATGCCACCCCAGGCATGGAGAGCCAGATGAGTGGGCCACACAGGTTGCAGTGCTGGGACCATGTGAGCAGTGACCCAGACATCACAGAGAGGCACCATGGACACATGGGTGGCCACGCCCATGACCGGTGGTTGCTGATGCAGCACCACTAGCCACAGGTTGGTAGCTAACACCCCTGGAGGGGTACTGCAATGAGATCATAAATGGGTGCTCACTGGTGTGGTGGCCCTGTGATCCATGTCAGATATGGGGATGCTGGGCATGGGGAGTTGTGGTGACAGCATCAGCAGCAATGGGTCCACCTGAAGCCACTGCCTGGGCATGCATGAGGCACTCCTAGGTGTTCAGCTGGAGGTCTAGAGGCCACGTTACACACTGGATGCACACACAGCCTCTGCAGTGTGTGCAATCCGCTCCAGAGCTGTGATCATGCCCACCCACAGTAGGCATGCCTCTGCCAACATCTGGGCATGCCACGCAGTGGCCAACTCATACTCAACAGCCAGCATGTCCGAAGGCCCCTGAACTCTGCTCATAGGGTTGCCTGCCCCTCCACAGTGTCCCACAGCAGGTGTGCATAGCCCTCAATCTCGTCGACTGGTGAAGGCTCACGGGGACAGTGCTGACAGCTGGGTGGTGAGCCAGCCTGCTTCTGTGCATCCACTGTCAGTGGACGCACCACAGCAGGCTGGGGTATGGGTGGGGGATGGGCTTGTGCAACCACAGGGCATCCAGGTATGGCTGCATCATGGTCTACCACCACCAGCGGCGGACCCATATCACCCTGCTGACCCATGCTGGTGGTCCCTGCTGCCACAGCAGCACCAGGCACAGAGCCCACAGCACCCACCACCATGGGTGGCTGTGCAGTTTCTGTAGGCATGCCATGGGTGGCAGGAACACCATCGCCTGCAGGTGCCACCTGTGCATGCACCTGTGCATCGTGTGCACACTGTTGGCCATGTCCTTGAGATTTGCATGGTGTCAAGATCATTGGCAACATCACTATATGCCCCTTGGGTACCGGATGCCAGCACCAGCAGGGCATCAGTGATGTCCACGGTGTCCTCTGGGTCATCATCATCAGCCAAACCCAGGAAACCCTCCAGCCAAGTGGCATCACAGTCACCAGCTATAGCACCACTTGCTGAGGTGTTTGATGGGCCTGATGCCACTGGTGATGTGGCTTGTGAAGCTGTGGTGTGGGACAGTCCAGGGATGGCACCATTTCCAGTCGTGGCTGCAGCTGTGTGGGAAGGTCCTGCATCATCAATTGCTGCGGCATCCCTCAGTGCACCAGACACAGCAGCACCCATGAGGCATGATAGAGCTGCAACAGAAAGAAGGGATACATGGCTACAAACATGGGTGACAGTAGTGGTCAGACAGGCGTATACAGTTTGACATGGACATGTGTCATTTTTGCGCCTGACAGTCTCTGCAATGGACATGCAACGCCTGTTCTGCTGATGCAGTCATGCACCAGCAATGGCTGGAGAGGCCCAGTGCCTGTACATGCCCACATGTCATCATATGAGACTGTGCAACACCCTGGCCAACAACCATTGGGATGGCAGCATTAGTGTGCAGAGCACCCCAACACCACGGATACCCCCCCAAGTCATGCCCAGCCTGTCACACAACTACACAACATGGGACACAGATGGGGTGCACAGATCCATGGTTGATGCACACAGGCACATGGCCTGACAGTCACACACAGCGGGGCTGTCACAGCGAACATGGCACACACACGTAGACAGGCATGCGTTCAGGGCATGTATACTCACAGTGCTGCGATGGGCTGCCGCCCATCTGGAACACCCCTCCAGGAACACCATGCATGGCTGCACAGCCCATGTTGGCCACAGGCAGTGCTCTGTGGGTGTGAGGTGCACCCCAATCTGCGGATCACCCCCTGTCCTACTCAGGGAGGCCTCTATGTGTGCCACCTTCTCCTTGGCTCTCTTCCTCTCATCATGCAGATGTTTTCTGCACTCCTGTGGTGTCCTTTTATACTTCCCAATGGCGTTCACATGCCATGGCACTGCCTCCCAGCCCTTGTCCTGCAGCTGATGGCTGCCAACCCTACCAGACAGGAAGTCCTTCCGCAGTAGGTATGCCTCAATCAGTGCCCTATCCTAGACGCCAATGAAGTTTGGATGTCTGCGTCCAGCAGCTGTGTCTCGTCTAGTCATGTTAGCTTCTATGGGTGAGAATACGCAGCCATTAGCCCTGCACATGCAGCCCCATACATGTGCAGGCATGGCATCTGACTGCAGCAGGGTTATGGCACCCTTCTTGCTGGCCACATCCCCGCCTGCCATGCATATCCGGAACAGGATCTGGGACTGTCAGGGACAGCTGTGTAGTGGCACAGGTAGATGCACTGTCCTGAACATGATGCAGGTGTTGCATGTCATGTAACACCAGATGGTGGTCAGGACTGCAACACACATGGCAGCCATCTACTGTATGGTGCCATGGTACACCACCCACCGGCAACCCCCCATCAGCTGGGCCTCGTATGGCCAGTGGGACAGTGTGTGGCACACACCTGGATGTGTCTGTTGTCCTTGAACAGCCGTGGACACTAACTGTATGTCCAAGGCCTCACACTGTCCTCTGGTGCTGCTACACTGTCTTTGGAATAGTGTAAATGAACCTACCTTCAAGGCTGCAATTCCTCTCAGTCACCTGAGCTCAGTGGAGGCACATTCAGGGTCATTTATGGCTCGAGGCATGCAAATGAGGTTTGGAGCAGCATTAATGAGATGCTGAACAGGTGAGATGCCCCTGAATTTGGCAATGAGCAATGTAGGTGAATTGCTTAATTGCCCTCAACTCATCCCAATTAGCATGGTGCATCTGCTGCATTGGGTGCATCTCCACATGGTGCATATCCAGCCCATGCGTGTTGGCCTTTGGGCAAGTCCTGAATACAGCGCAACTGTTGTGGTGCATATGCGTGCATGCGCAATTGGCCTGACTGGCACAGAGCTACCAGTCCAGTTACACATAACACGTGACTGCCTCTGGCTGTCCATAAACATCCATATGCATGATGACCACTGTGCTGCCTGTTACATTGTGCGCATTGATCGCGCAACAGAGTGTTATTGCATACCTGTGGCTTATGGCACAACACCAACACTGTGCGTGGCATTGCTTGCCAGTCACAAGATGGTGTCCCCATGCAGTGTGCGCATGTGCAACCCGGCCATGATTCATGACCCAGCATTCCCACCCTGGCAGTGCACTGTGTGCATGTGTGATTGCGTGCTATTAGCGCTAATTGTGCAGCAGCACACCATGCATGGTGCATTGCATGACAGCTATATGCCATGTGGCATGACTGTGCCAGTGAAGTGCAGCATACTTGTCTGTGCAAACCTGCTCTGCTGACACTGTCTGTGATCATGCCACATGCCCAGAGGATGGGCCCAAGGGCCATGAACTGGAGTAAGGTGGAGATCCCCAACCTTGTGTCCCTGGTGCTGCAGGTTGAGGGGGCAGCTATTTGGGTCAGATGACTACAATGAGCCACAGTCCACTGTGTGGGACTGGATAACCATGCAACTGGTGTGCAGGACAGGTGTCTCCTGCACTGGGGAGCAATGCAGAAACTGGTACTGTGATCTGCAATGCAGGGACCAGGTCAGGCTGGCGAGTCTATAAGACCATGCATGCAGGGGTGTGGTGCCAAGCCCAGGTATGTCACAGTTCTACACATGCACAGAGGTAGCATGGGGATTGGGGGAGCTGTACCACACACCACTACACACACAGGGACACTCACACAAATGTTTGCACAGCAGCACATGCACAGTGTTGCCATTGCCCACATGTCACAGGGGTGGGCATGTGTGCCATGGTGCGTGGGTGGAGCATGGCCACTGTGGCATGCATGGGGTGACAGTCATTGGCATTGCATGCATACATCTGCACACATGGTGTGCACGGGAAGGTGTGCTGTGTGCAGCTGCACACAGCTGGGACCATCATCACTGGGACACTGTATGTTGCTGCCTTCACTGAATGCTGGCACCGGTGTTGTGGCAGGGGGCATGTCACACCTCACATCTCTTCATGGTGTTCTCTGCATTTGTTTCCCCTGCAGAGCCAGTGGCCAGGTGGCGGGCTGTGGCAGCGGTGGAGGACAGGTGCATTAGGGCCACTGGTGGTGCCCGTGGACGGGGACATGCAGGTGCAGGTGAGTGTCTGTGTTTTGCATTTTCTGTGTGTCTAGTGGGGAGGGTTGTGCTCTGCTGGCTGTTACTGGTACATTGTGCATGTCCATGTGTTGCCAGTCACACACACACACACACACACACACACACACACGGGGTGTGGGGATTGCAGCGTGTGCTTGGGCCACAGTGCTCGTGGTCACTGCATGTACACTCACTATGTGTGCATGTCATTCACACTGTGGGCACCCTGTGGTGCTGCAGTGGTGTCCTGACAGGGCCTGCACACTTGTGGCCTGCTGGCATGTGCACATGTTACATGGGGCATGGCCTTATGTCCCTCTGCACACACCCCTGTATGCACTCGTGGGACTTGTGCCCACTGAGTTACTGTGCATGGTCATGGTGTGGCACCGTGTGCCTGCCTGGTGTGGTGTGCCTGGAAGGCTCTTGGCCATATCTGTGGTGGATGCCTCCAGCACTCCCACAGTGGAATGGGGGAAGGGGGAGTCTGGAACATGGCACTTAGTCTCTGTTATCTGAGTCCCCCACTGTAGGTCCGAGGGGTTTCCACATGTCCACAGTTGTTGGAAGCATCAAGGAATGCTACAGCAGTTGGTGCTCTGTGTCCAGAGGTCTCTGCAGATGATGTTGCAGCCACTGTACCTGCATCAGGGATGACTGCTGCGGGCTATGATGAGGCTGCTCCAGTTGTTAACCATCAGGGGACGTAGGCATGAGTGCCGTGCTGTGGCACATCCCATGCCTTAGGGACTTTGAAATTGCTGTGTGGCCCCAAAATGTGTTGTCCACAATCCCTTCCATCCCACAGGTTTTCCCTAGCTGTACCCTCTACTGGCACACTCAACCACATTCAACCCCTGCATACTCCTTTTGTACATATTCAGTCCCCCACACTCCCCTTCCCAGTTCCTACTGGCTGTTATTGTATATAGTTGTTTGTATGACATTGTTCTTAGTAAACAGGTTTATTTTTGAACTGTTGTCTGTGGTCATTCACTGTATATTGTGGTTGAGTTATATTATTGTCAGCTGCTGTCCACTGTTCCCTTGCTGCCGTACACATGTTTGCACATGTGGTACTGCAGGCAGCTTCATCCTGCCCCCTTACCATGTCATACCCACTGTGTGTCCACCGTGTTGCCTGTGGCATGTGGGGGGCATTGTGTCATATTGCCTTCATCTGTGCCCCATTCTGTGTGTGGTGCATGTGGCCTGCATCCATTGTGCTGCTGCACTGTTCTTCGGCCCTGCATGTGGTCCACATTGCTTGTGGGCTTCATATGCCTGTGTGGTGCACTGCTGTCACCTGTGTGCCAGGCAGCCTATCCACTGGTGTGCCCCTGTGTGGCATCACCCACCTCCCCATCCCTGGAATCCTGTGCAGGTGGCCATGTCATGTGGACACCTCTATGCTGCATGGTGTCCCTGGTGGTTGTGGTAGGTAAGGTAAAGTTTATTTCAAAGTATGTATAAAAATGATCATTTGTTACATACAAAAATGTTAAAATCACATAACTTATGTGTGACCTTTTCCAGTTCTTATAATACATATACTTTCATCTCCAACAGTTTCAAAGAGTTAATATAACAACTAATAAAACCATACACACATTAATCTAAATCAGATACTACACTTCATTTTTTTCTGTTGCCACTCTATGTGCAAAATTTGCTAAAACAAATATCTTTTCCAGTTTTTTACAGTTTAGAATCTCCTTTATTTGCTCCTCTTTATTCAAACCTGTAATATTTTGAAAGGAATGCTCAATGTATGGTCTCCTTAAATCACTATAAGCCTCACACTCAGGAATTATGTGGGCACTGGACATAGAAGCATTATTACAACCTGTACAAATATCCACCTGATTAAGGCCACTATATCTTTCTCCCCATTTACCAAATTCACCTAACCTTACTCTGGTGATTGCTTTTCTATGTTTCTCATTCTCACATTTCAATAAATAGCCCTCCATTCCAGACACTGTTTTAATTTTTTTAAATGGAGAACTATTGCATGAGTCTTTTATCCTTCCAAAGTCAGATTGTTTCGCTTGATCTTCTATTCTCTGACTTTCCATTTGTGTAAATTCCAGTACACCCTTCTTAGCACCTTCAAAATCCAATACACAATTGTAAGGTAACCCAGCTTTGTTTAATACTTGATTCAGTGTGCTAAACCAGTTTTTGCACCCCCCCCCCCCCATCTGCACAATTACTAGCATCTATCCAACATTTATATGTCAGGCTATCTTTATATGTGGTTACAATTTTTTCCAATATGCTATATTTCTTTTCATAATTTCTGCTTGAAGTGACAAAGTTCCCTCTGTAGTCTTACTCTGGCCCCCGAGGCCCACATTTGGAGACCTAATGGATTTTTTAAGTACTTATTTTGAAATATTTCCAGTGTTTTATAATTACCTGGGAGTCCCCAGACCTCCAAGGCATATAAAATTTGAGAATTAACTTTTGCTTTTAGACATCTATACTGTGCTATAAAGGAGCTTCCACCCATTTTTTTGTAAAGTGCTTAATTCCATTTAAGGTCTTTAAATGTGTTCTCATTTATTTTTTCTATTTGTTTTTTCCATTTTAGAACCTCACTAAAAATCACCCCCAAGTATGTAAACTCATTAACTTCTTCTAGCTCCATATCTACAATTCTCCATTTTTATTTGTTTTTAAGCTTACTGTCAAATACCACTATTTTAGTCTTTTCCTGATTTAAATTCATATGTAACATCTCCAATGATTTTATTGTTGCCAAAATAGCTCTCTTCAGCCCGAGAGGGGTTTGAGAAATTAGTATAGCATCATCTGCATATAACAATATCTGCACTCTAATTTCCTCTATCCTTGGTGCAGAAACATCCACCTCCAATAGATCTCTCCCAACTTTATCAATGTATAGATTAAATAGAGACGGTGCAAATATACACCCCTGTCTTACCCCACAGTTGACTTTAATCTTTTCATTCATGTCACTGTCCTTATTATATCTAACAACAAGCTTGTTTTCTTGATCCAATAAGTTAATGATACTCAGTAATTCTGAATCCATACCCAAATCCTTTAGGATTTCCCCAAAGGGTATCTCTATGTACTGAGTCAAATGCAGATTTGATGTCAATAAAAGCGGTATATATCTTTCCATTCCCTTGTCCAACATATTTATCTAGAATATATCTGAGAGTGAACATCTGGTCCACCGTCAATCTATTTTTACAAAAACCTGCTTGATAATAGGAGAGAACATCATTTTCCACCATCCAGTGCTCTATCCTATTCAATATAAGTCTAGTAAATATTTTTTGATTAATGCTCAGTAGTGTTATTGGCCTATCATTTTCTGGCATTGTCATATCCCCTTTCTTGAAAAAGGGTACTATCACTCCCACATTCCAATTCTCAGGTATTCTGTTATACTTTATTATTTTCTTATATAATTTTAATAATAGCTCTGCCCACAATTCAACATGTGTCTGATATAACTCCGCTACAGGATTATCTATACCTGGGGCTTTATTCCTTTATTGTTTATGTATTGCCAACACTATCTCCTCTGTTGTGAAATCCATCAAATTTAACTCTTCAGCATTTTCTACCTTAATATCTATCTCTTGTTCATACTTATTTTCTTTACTATTAAACAGTTCTGAAAAGAAGTGTATCCTTTTTTCTGGTGGAATAACTGCTGTTATATTATATGTTATATCATTCATTCCAAACGCCAATAATCTCCAGAAATCTCTTCCATTTTTTTCTTGAATAGCTGTTAGCAATTTGTTCCACAGCTCAAGGTTATATTTATCCTTCTTATTTTTAATCAATATTTTATATTCAGATTTTAATGATTTCAAGACTTTCTATCTTCAACATTGTTATTTTTCGATATTCTTCTACCAGTTTGATTTATTAACTTTTTAATTTTAATACATTCTCCATCATACCATTTCACACCAAAAAAAATCTTCTTGTGCTACCCTTTTTTGTTGTTTCTCCAGTTCTCCAAATATTTTTCCTTCCAACGCTAGATATTCCAGGAACAGATCATTCTTCTGATCTTTTGCTACATCTAATTCTAGATTAGCCTGTAGAATATTCATACAGCATTTCTTTAGCTCCTCTATTTCTAGATGATTCAGATAACCTTTAAGCTGTTCCTTTTTCACTTTATTCCACTGTATTCTTTTACTTTCTTTTATTTCCATATTCTGGTCTACCCATTTCCTTCTGTCCTTACCCCCATTAGCAATTAGAATTGGACATTCCAGTGTCACCAAAAGTGGTCTATGATCACTGTCCCAGTTTTCAACAATTTGCAAACTACAGATCTTTTGGTATGAATATATATCTACAATTATATAATCTAACAAACTTGCACCATTTTTATGCACATAAGTACACAAGCCTGTTTTATCCCCACTGATTCTTCCATTCATAATCCGCATATTCAGTTTACATAATCCTGCTACAAATCTATTACTGAACTTACTTTTCTTTTTATCACAAGATTTTCTAATAGGGATACCAAGAATATCATCCAGATTCCAATTATTCCCATTTTCCTCTTGTTCTTCTCCTAATCTTAGGTTATAATCCCCCACGGTAATAATCATAACCCCGGATACTGAGTTTGTAATTCTTCTAAGATTTCTATATATCTACATATGCAGTGTATGATGGGAGCAGCAGTGGTGTCAGAAGGAAAATACACATTAACCAACAACATTTTCTCCTTGTTTTCCCATTCCATTTCAATTACAAGAATATTACAATTCCTGTAATTCCAAATAGATTTACATGTTAAGCCAGACATTATTTTGACAAATGTACTAATTCCCCATGCTGGACGCCCAAACAAATTTGTCCTGTTAGCAGGAATGTGCCACCCCTGGAATCCTTCTAAATGACATCCCTCTAATGTATTTACTCAGGTTTCTTGTAGCATAACTATATGTTTTTCATTTAGAAATCTAAGAATTCCATTATCTTTGAATTTTCCAATGGCTCCTGCCATATTCCAGCATAAAATATATAATTTGTGTTTTTCCATATTAATCTTCTTGTAGTCACATTGTCAATCTATTTCTATAGTTTCATCTATTCCAATTTCCACGCTGTCTTCTCTCACTCCATACAAATTCTCACTCCTATTATGATCTAAAGTTTCCTCTTTTTGAGTTTCATCCAATATCACACTATTATTAATTCTATGCCCTTTCTGCAATCTGCCTCTTATCACTCTCCTATATTCCACATCTGCTGTTAATACATGCTCACTCACTGCTGGTTTCATATAATGCGATAGTCTCTGTTAAATCTTATCCTTTTGCAGTTTACTGTTATCATTTTTATCATTTTTCTTCTTTCCTAACCAGTCAGACCTATCCCTACTATCCCTTTCTTCAGTAATTCTCTGTTCTGTACTGTTATCCACATTAATCCCTATCTCCCAAAACTGTTCTTTCATTGTCAATATTTGCTTCCTAACATTCCTGTTTTTTGCCACCAGGCAAATCCAACCTTTTTCTTTACCTCCGTGATATCTATAGGTGGAGCTTATATCATTCCATGTGAACTTCTTACCCAAAACTCCCTTGGACATGCTATATAGAACCAGTTTTAAGGTTACATGGTTCTCATTTTTTGCTCTTGGGATACCTTTAAAAAAGACAGTAGGCAGTCTTTCTCCCTTTTCAATCTGTTTTTCTCTTTCCTCATTTCCTGTGTATAAACTATCTTCACAATTCCTAGTCCTCTTTCCATCTCTAATAGATTGCTTTCCATTTTCTACTTTCTCTCCTTTCTGACTTTTCTAACTCTGTTCCTGTTTCTCCTTCTTTCCTCCATCCTTTTGTATTTTTTCCTTATGTTTTTTATTCTTATTTCCCTTGATCCCCTGTAGGTAATATACTAGTTGTTCTATTTCCCTTTCCTCCGTATTTCCAATTTCTGTTGTAGCCTTAATCTCATCCTGTAAATTACAATCCTTTCTACTTTTTTCCCCATAATTTTTACCAGTTGTCCCTTCAACTGAGTTATCCTTTTCACCCTCTACAAAATTCCTATTTAACAATGTTGTAAGATTAATAACTCGTTGTTTAACAAAATCCCATTCTTTATTTCTTTTAAGATTTCCAAGAAAGAAGACTCTCTTGCCTCACTTTCATTCATTATATTACTGTCCTTACTCTTCTCTTCCCTTACACATATATCTTCTAGATTTTCTTCAATTCTATGTTGAAGTAAATGAGATATATCTGGGGGTATCTGGATGGGAGATCTAATTTAAGTCTTTGTACATATGGGGTGAGAAAAACATCAAAATCACCAAGAAACGAGGCACTTGGGCATTGATGTGAAACATTTTTCATATCATTTTTAGCATTTCTTTGTTCCAGATCTATGTCCTGCATCTGATAATTTCTTTCTTCTCCTAAATATTCTTCAAACTGTTGCATGCTATTATACTTCTCCCTGTTTCTCCAGGTTTGTTGTTCATCTAATCCCCTCTGTTCTACATCTTCCTCTTGTAAAATCTGACCTTCACTTTCCATTTCAAATATTCTTATAGATGTCATCAATGGGTGTTCATCTTTACTTAGCTGGCGGGGATTTAATCTATCAATTATAGGGGAGGAGCTTACAGCCGGAATAATTGAGCCTTTACTTCTTAAAGTTTCTTTTTCCCCCAAAAGATTTATTTGACTTCCTGGGACCAAAATATAACTAATAATTTTCCTCTCTGTTTTCTTCATCTTTCCATCTAAACTTTTTTTTTGTTTCTTTTTCTGGTTTTTGTAGCATATTGGATTTGAAATTATCTTCCTTTATAATAGCCTAGCCATCATTTCTTTATAATTAACACTTGAGAAAAATGGGTAAAAGGGGGTGTAATAATAACAGCACGCAATATGACAGACAATATAGCAAACAGTATAGCCAATAAAATATCTAACAATGTAGCTCATAAACCAAGGATTCAAATTCTAAAAAAGGAGATCCTAAGATAGCATAAAAATTACTAAACACCCACACACCCATACAATACTAATTATTTAACATATCAGATATGTCTATTGAGAGTACCAAAAATAATAATTAAATGTGCAACTATTTTAAGGAATATACAGTTCTGAAATTCCTCTTGTACATTAACTCTTTCCTAATAGCAATATCTTTCTTAGTAAAATTCTAATTAAATTCAGATATATCCCAATGTACTATGGACCAAACAATAACACATTCACATAAAATCAGGAGTCTGTATTCAAGAGACTTGGTTCACCCAGTTCTCCCAACTTGGCTCTGTAGTGAAGTATCACTTTCCTCAACATGCGAGTCCAGTGCAGTTCCTACAGAGTTCCAACAAAGTTCCAGCATAATCCCAGCTCTCAGTTTCTTTTTCAATGAGTTTTATTTTTAACTATGGAGGCCCCCCGTATTCCTGTACTTCGGTAGTTCCTCCCTTTCCCCCTCGCTGCTAGAACCTGAGACGTCAGAAATCCAAAGGACACTGTATAGAAAGAGGAGGTGGGGGGACAAAAAAAAAAGACAAGGTAACAACTAATAATCCAGGAACCCATCACTAAACAGCCAAAATCAGAACTAAAATTTAAATTCTAAACTTAAATAATAACCCAAATTTATCTAAGTGATTTTTAAAAAGAAAAGAGCAATGGACAGAGGTAAGCACAAGAGCCGCTCTTAAACATGCTTATTACACTCAGTGCACACTCCGTGCACTTAACACTTAGCCGAAGCAAAAACAAAGTCCACCAAGGAAGACCATTCACTTCAGTATTTAGTTGTGTACTTTATTAGGAACATAAGTATTAAGGGTAAAATATAGCAAAATTGCTAATGAAATTTAGCAAACAACAAAGCACACTACACTTACTTTTAATTCTCCGTCTTTACTTCTGCCAAGATGTCATAAAAACGCAACAGCCAAAAGTCAGCGGGCAGCAAGCAGCTTTTCAGCACTTCAATAATACAGCTTTTCAGCGTTACAGCATTGACAAAGCTAAATGTCCCTCTGAAAAATGTTTCATATAAAGGAGAGTTCAGCAGCTAAAAACAATAAGCACAAACGTATTATTCAACTCAGCATATAGCTTGACCAGCCACCACAGAGGGTAGAGAGCAAAATGGGATGAAGTAGAGGTTCAAACTGGGCTTTTTAAATGTATAAACTCAAAACACCTGAAACAAATTACAGCCCCGCTTACAGCCCCAGTGGCTGTGATTCTCAGTTAATGATTAAAGTCTGTTCTGAACCCCAATACATACCCTCTACTTAGATCCCCTCTATTACTAATTAGCTAATTGACTAAATTAATCTGATTATGTCTCTACACCTCAGGTAGCTTCAATTGCTGTTACAAGAAAGTCCCACACTGCTAATACACATTCAATTTTCTTCAAGTCAAATCAAATCACATTCATCTGCCAATAAGCACGCAGATCCAGAAGCTCCGTTTAATGCTTATAAAGGTCACAACAACTTTTAACAACTTTTAGCACTAAGATAAAAATTATCTAAGCATAAAAGTTTTAAAACACAGCTAAACTGCACAAATGCACTGACTTAAAAATGATATGTTTATACCAGTTGTGCCATAAATGCTGTTTAGGCAGCAAATCAAACTCCTACACAGATTTAAAAACAAGACATAAAAGACATAAGAGAGAAGAGAACACAAAGACACCCAGAAAAAGATAACTGATTTAAGTTAGCTGTTTTTCCTTCTTTCGTTATCTTTTCTGTTTTACTGTTGGGAGTAGAATAGCTCTGGTGACCAGCCCTCCGCAGGGTCACCCCACTAGATGCTGCTTTTTGGAGCTCCTCCACTGCCCAGACTCAATCCAAATTAGCAGTCAGAATGTGAAATTTGAGGTTCTACTCCCTTAAATCACAGCACAAGCTGGACTGGAAAGGGCACAGCATCCTTCTCTTCTACACAGGCAACAATGGCATACCTATAGTAAAAGAAATAACTGCGTATCTGTGTCCCTGCTACTCCTTCTCTTCAGGATAGATAGCATGCAGCTGTTCAGTCTCTCTCTCTCCTGTACTGGCGGCTGTGTCTCAACTTGACAGGCACCACTGTTCCTGTCATATGTGCCACCTGGGCTCCTGTGTGGGTTGTGTCAGGTGCTTCTGGGTGTTGCTCTGTGAGCCCTTTCTGTGAACCTCATTGGCTGTGGCCACTGTTGGGCACTTTGCCACTCTGGCTCGTCTCTGTGGTTGTGTGTCCCTGCATCCTTTGTGCCACTATGGGTTTCCCCTGTTGTTCCTCTATATCCTGTTGGGTTGCTCCATATTCACTGTTCTGCTGCCCTGGATGGTTTGGCACATGATGGTTGTGCTGGGGCATCTCCAGTTGTGCCATTCAACAGCTGTGCAATTTACAGTGGGGAAGCACATGGGGCATCTTGTAGTGCATCGTTTTGTGAATCGCACCGTCTTGGGTCGGTGCATCCAGGTTGCACCAGTGCATCTCATTTGTGTCCAGTGAATCTGCTTTGTGAATCCTGCCCACTGAACAGTTTATCCCATTATATCTGTGGTAAGAAAAACACTTTTTTGAATAGGGTCTGAGGCACGATATTATAGTGCCAACAAGTTGTGTCAGGCCAGGATTACATGAATGAACACAGGAACAACAAAATAGTCAAAGGAAATAGCATCAGTGGGTCCAGACTCCAGAGTGCAAGGACATATCACTTTCATCACAATACAGCAACACAGAATTATGCAGCCCAGCATATTCCCTCTCGTCTTCCTCATTGACCACTATGGTAGTATTATCTTCTTCTTCCATGATCACTTGAATAAACACAGTGAACGCAGAAAAATAAATAAAAAAATAACATCAGTGGGTCAAAATGTGCAGGGCAGAGAACTGTACCAGTTAAAGCAGAAGGAAGCAGGGAAGGCAGTCAGAATAGCAAAGGCCCAAACTGAGGAAAAGATAGCCAACTCTGTTAAGAAGGGGGATAAAACCTTTTATAGATACATCATGTAGGAAAGGAAGACCAAGAAAGGGATAGTGAGGCTTAACAAAGGGGAGGTGGGCAGAGGATGACAGTGGAAAAGCAGAGATACTGAATGAATACCTTTGCTCAGTATTCACAAAAGAAGAAGAGGGGGAGGTACCTAGACCAAGCAGTAGAAGCACTCTAGACAGGGGGGTAGATAATGCAATGCTTGGCCAGCTGGCTATGACTATTGGATGATATTAGTAATATAAAAATATAGTGTGTGGTTGTCACCGTGCTTCCATGAGTCCCTCCTCCCCCAGGTTTCAGTGAAAATGACAGGATATATATATTAAGCCAGGAGATCTATGTAATGTAATTAACTTCCTTGAGACATTGCATTTTATGGCCTTTTTTTATGACCTGTTGCTTCTTTGAAGTGGAAATGAAGTGGGACTTTATGAGTCTGCCAGAGGTTGAAAATCATAAACTTTTATGACACCTTAAGAGGAAGAACCTTTAATACCAACTGGTGTTAAAAAGCAATCATGTTTGTATTTTTTTATATTCTAAAAGAAGGAGCTAGATGACTCATAGAAGGGGTGTGGAGAGAGACAGTTTAAACTATACTGTGTCTGAGCTGTTGGGAGATATATTCCATCCTGGGATGCTAGAGAGACAGAACTCTCTGCTCTGACCTAACTATAGGCACTTAGAGATAATACATTAGGTAGAAAAAGTCTAAATGTATTGTGGTAGGAGGTTTTGTGTTGTACTTTTCCTTGTTTTCTTTTAAGTGATTTTATGCTCTTTGATATATTGTTCTGTGTTTACATTTTACATATTTTTACCGATTTTAGTAAAGTACCTGTTATTAGAGAGACTGCCTGTGTGTCTTCCAAGTTCTTTTTGCATGTGATGTATATGTGGTTTAAATCTGACAGCTGTTCTGGACAGCTTGATGGTGTTACCAAACTGGAAAAAGGTGAGAATATACCTAAGGTCTTTTATAGAGTTTTAAGGGTTCATTTTGGATACCTGGTTAGGTGCCCTTAGGCAAAAGAGATATTGCATCCCCCAACGAGAATATTATCTGAGCATGTACATTTGGGTATGCTAGCATAAGGTTCACAGTTTGAATCCCCCCAGAACTTGAGCCTAAAGGTGATTCAGACCCACAAGCAGACAGGAGGGTTAGCCTGTCTCTTACCTGTTCACATTACTGTGCTCAGAGGTTGGCACTGTGGGAGCAGAGGGCCTGACCTGCTGAGTCCGTTTATGATAGATAACAGTTCAATGATAGAAGAAAGGGTCCTGAGAGAACTCCTAAAACTCAGGGTGGACAAAGCAATGGGGCCTGATGGAATTCACCACAGAATTCTAAAAGAACTAAGGAGAGACCTAGTGAAGTCACTGACTACCCTTTTTAACAAATCATGGGAGGACAGTGTGGTACCCGAGGATTAGGAGGAGGTTAGATGTGCTTCCTCTTCACAAAAGTGGGAGTAAGGCAGAGGCAGGAAACTATAGACCTGTTAGTTTAACCTCAGTGGTAGGGAAAATTATGGAATCAGTTCTGAAAGAGAGAATTGTTGAGTACCTAGAGGCCAGTGGGGCACAGGACCTGAGGCAGTATGGGTTCACAGCAGGAAGGTCATGTTAGACAAATCTAATAGATTTCTTTGACTGGGTGACCAAAGTAGTAGACCGGGGAGGAGCTATGGATATGGTCTACCTATATTTTAGCAAGGTATTTGACACAGTCCCGCAGAAAAGATTAATAATTAAGTTAGCCACCCTGGGATTGGGTCCCAGGGTGATAGCCTAGGTAACAAATTGGCTGACCAACAGGATGCAGAGGGTAATAGTAAACAGAGTACACTCTGAAGAAAGGGCGGTTACTAGTGGGGTACCTCAGGGTTCAGTACTGGGACCAGTCCTCTTTAATGTCTTTATAAGAGACATTGCAGAGGGGCTGGAAGGAAAAATATGCCTCTTGCAGACAATACAAAGATCTGCAATAGGGTTGATACACAAGGGGGTGGAAAGGATGAGAAGGGACTTGGCAAGGTTGAAGGAATGGTCAAACGTATGGCAGCTTAGATTCAATGTAAAAAAGTGCAAAGTAATGCACCTGGGAAACAAAAACCCAGGGGAAGAGTACACAATGGGGGAGGCACAAACAACAACAATAAAAATGTAAAGGGACCTTGGGCTAGTCATATCAGATGACCTTAAGGCAGGCAAACAATGTGAGAAGGCAGTAAGGAGGGCTCGAGGGATACTGGGATGGATAGGTAGAGACATCACCAGTAGAAAACAGGAAGTTGTTATACCTCTGTACAGACAGCTGGTTAGACCCCATTTGGAGTACTGCATGCAGTTCTGGAGACCCCATCTCCACAAGTACATAGACAGGATGGAAGCGGTCCAGAGGAGGGCAACTAAAATGGTGCAGGGTCTGCAGCAGAAGCCATATGAGGAGAGACTGAAAGAGCTTAATATGCATACCCTTGAGGAAAGGAGGGAGAGGGGGGACATGATAGAAGCTTTCAAGTACCTCAAGGGAATCAACAAAGTCCAAGATGGGAGCATCTTTGAGGGAAAGAGATGTGCAAGAACAAGGGGGCACAGTTTGAAGACAGAGGGGGAACAGCTCTGGGGCAACGTCAGAAAGTATTTTTTCATGGAGAGGGTGGTAGACACATGGAACCACCTTCCTGAGGAGGTTGTGGGGTCAAAAACAGTGAGGGAATTCAAGAATGCATGGGGCAGACATAAGGCAATTACAGTGAAGTGTAGGAGGAAGTAGGCTGTTGGTTATCTAGAATCTGCAGCTTATCCAATACATAGGGAATGGGCAGACTAGATGGGCCAAGCAGTTCTTATCTGCCATAAAAGTCTATGTTTCTATGTTTCCAGAATGTTCTTATTTTCTGCCAACTGCAACTGCATTTCATGTCCCAAATTTTGTTGATACTGGATCTGATTTGGATGGCAGGGTACTGCTTACTACTACTACTTGTCAGCAATGGTGTAAACCATTATTTTACCACCTGTAGTATGATGTTACTAATAAATACTGCAGTTACTGTTTTTACACATGACATAACTGAATGCTCTTCTTTGCATACTACATCTCACCCCTCCATATTTGGCTGTGATTGCTTTACAAAGAAGAATGTTAATACTCATTCACATGCATTGCTTATAGTATATGATGTAATACTACTCTTGGTTACAGTGACTGGCTGGGATGAGATTATATTTGATTATGTATACGAACATACGAACATACGAAATTTGCCAGCAGATAAAGGCCTAGAGGTCTATCAAGTCTGCTCGAATGTACAGTTAGCACATCTAGTACTTGTCAGCTATTGTGTGTTGGAACTAGGAAAGACGTATAATGTGCATCATCAAGTGTACAGCACACTATATGTAATTATTGACTGCAATTGCCTGATGTAACTGGGTGGTACTCAGAAAGATATCTTTCATTTCTTGTTTAAAAGGCGTTGCTTAGTAGATGAAAAGAAAACAGCACCACCTGTTGGACCAGGTAGTGTAGCAAAGGATACTGGGACATGCACTATATCTGCATCACATGGGTAGGGTGGGTGGGCTCTTATTGCTGTTCATTTGACCATTCATAGCCATTTTCTGGTCTGGTCTCCTCTGGCACAGCCAGTAAAAGAATACCCAGCCTTAATACAAAATATCTTAGCTGCTTTAAGTTGGTATTGGTAGGTACTTGCATCTCTCTCTCTCTCTCTCTCTCTCTCTCTCTGTCTCTCTCTCGCAGCATCATAACAACAGAGTCTTTTGTTCCATGGATTCCAAAAAACAGAGAACTGAAACTAGTTTGAATATTGTACACTGTACAGTACTTTAAATAGAGTGAGCTGTCTCTCTCTGCCACCCACCATCCAGCACTCACAAGGGCCGAAGCAGGTGTGCCACCAAGGGATGCTATGAAGGAGCTACTGTATGTTGTAGGCTATATCATGTGTCATAGTTGTTCCCCTCCCTGTTCCCAGAAGTGCCACTGCCTGACTTGTTTGCCTCCCACATTAGCAGTTTCACTTTATTTTTCATACAAATAATGAATAAAAGTATTCCCTTTGGCCCTTGTGTTAAATATTACAGACTTTGGCCCCTTATGCATTTTAACACATTTATTTAAATATCTATAAATAACCAGAACTAATCAGACCCTCCCCCCATGTTCCAGTTCTTATTTAATAAGGGTCAGAACTTTGTTAAGTTCTGACAGCCGTAATTAGAGTATTCAGATATTTGAAAGGGGTATTGCCAAATGCAGCTCTTCAGGATGTACCAGAGTGGAAGAACAAGGGAACACACAATTGGTCTCATTTTAAGAAGCTGCTGTTTGCATAGCACAAATCCTAACACTTCACACAAAATAGCACACAGACACTAGGGAGGCATATACATATACTGTACATAGACATATACACATTCACATGCATATACACACATCAGTGTCAGTGGCTCAGTAGGTAGCATATTTGCCTTTGAGGCCAAGAAATCAGAGGGCTGTGAGTTCAGTTCCCACATCTGGCACTTGGGGTAATATCCCAATACTGACACTGTAATGCTGCATGAGGGGGTGCTGCACTTCTGAGGTGCCATCTCTTGGATGAGACATTAAACTGAGGTCCCATCTGCCTGGATTGGTGGTAGTTCAGGTGGATGCTAAAGATCCCATGGCACTTATAGAAAAAGAGTAGGGGAATTGTTTACTGTAAAGAACAAAAACATCATTTCATTGTCACAAATACAAATCAAAATATGATAAGGGATAAAGAATACAAAAAGGAAAAGAATCACAAACAAAGTAAAACAACAAAATTCAGGTGAAAGGAAAAAACAATGTGGAAAAGAGTATAAACAGAAAGCCTTCTGATATTCCCTTAAAAACAATTAAAGCCAATAAACATGTTTCCAGTATTCATGAAATTTGTGAAAGAGCAAAACCCCCAATTCAAGGTCTCTCTGTTTCTTCAATGCCCGTTTGATATGAGCGAGCAAAACTGACGGCAACGTATAAGTGTGCTGTAAAGAAAATTGGCATCTTGGTTGCCACATATAAAACTTTATGCAGACGAAGACCACATTTAATATACTTGGATAATATTAGGAAAAAAATCCAGAATAATCCCCAAGCATCAAACATTCATAAGAATTATATCTAGAACTGACACAACCCCATGTAGAGAGCAAAACTTCCCAAAAAAGTTTGGTATAATGACAAGAAATGAGAAAAGGTTCCATGGTTTCTTCAAGACCTATACATTCAGTATGAATACACTGTCGCTCAACAATCTCCAATGGCAACTAAGCCAAGTCACATCCCACATCTTAGAAATAATGCGCTTGTCATTAAGAACTTTCAATGCTCGGTGAATTTTGGAGGGAAAGCATCTAGGAAAATCAGCAGAAACCAAAACATTCCCAGTCATAGTCTCAGCATACAAAGCCTTCTGGGAAAATCGATGAACCACTGACTGAGTAATTTTCCATGTCCGAAGTTTAGCTGCTACCTGATAAATAAAAAAAGGGACATCAGAATTTGCTCTAATAATAGGAGCTTCATCAGACCATCTCAATAAAAAATCCTTAATCAGATGGAATGTCCAAAAATCCCAAGGACGAGATAAATACTGAGCAGGCTCCTTTACAGTGGATTTAATAAAAAAAGAAAAATAGAATACTAAAGGTTAATCATACCAAGGACACCCTTATTAATCTGTAAATAAGTGAAATTCCTCTTGACTGGGTTTAATCGACTTCCCTAAAGCATTTGAAAAAAATACTACATAAATGAGTTTCATAGAGTTTAGGCAAAGGAAAAATTGAACTAAAATACAAAAATAAAGGGAGAAGAAATTTTTTAATGATCATAATTCACTTTTGTTTAGAAAATGTCCAGGATTTCCACAATTGCAACTTATGTTCACCTAATTCAATGGGAGATTTCCAGTTTTGTTCAGCCAAATCCCCATTCCCCAAAAAAAACCCAAAAATCTTTATGGGGCAGCGGTAATAGCAATCTGCCCAATGGAGGAATCAAAGGACCCATCCCCTAAAAAAGTCCCTGAACTTTTTCCGGGATTAATCACTGTACCAGAAATAGTACTGAAACAGGCCAAAATATCAAGAGCACTAAGACCTGAGGTCTTATCGCATAAAATAAGGCACATATCATCAGCATAAACAGCCAAAACCTGGGGGAAGGGGAGGATCTCAATAGTGGGAGTAAGACCAAAATTGTTTGGTTGATGGAGAATTTCCCGAATCAATGGGTCCAACACAAAAGTGTACAGCAGGGGACTAATAGGGCAACCCTGACGTACACCCCTACAGAAATTTACACCATCCCCAAATAACCCATTCATCATAGGACAAATTATAGCCTGATCATATAAAAAATGAACCCAAGACCTACATTTTGAGGAAAACCCATACTGGTAGAAAACTTGAAACAGAAAATCATGCGACTCCCTGTCAAAGACTTTGGCCTGGTCTAGTGACAGCAAATAACCCGTAAACTTTTTCATACGGCTGCATTCACAGATATTCTGTAAAAGTGTTAAATGTTGCTGAATATTCCATTGTGGGACAGAACAAGTCTGCACTGGGTGAATTAAAAATGGGGCTACCTGTTGGAGTCTATGGCACAGGATAGCAGAAAGAATCTTATAACCTGTGTTTAGCAAACTAATCGGTCTCCAATTGCCAATATTGTGTTTATCTCACTTCTTGTATAAAAAAATAATTAAAGCAGCAGAGAAACCTGGAGATAAAACTCCGACAGTCAATATTTCATTATAGACATGTGCAAGAATGTCACAAAAATCGTCCAAAAAATTTATAAAACTCATTAATCAGGCCATCCTGTCCAGGGGAAATTCCAATCTTTAAATGTGAAATTTCTGACCTGACCTCCTCCTTAGTAATGGGTACTTCAAAGTCCTGTAATTGATGAGGAGTTAGAACGGGGGTGGAAAGAAAAAAAATCAGTCCATTTACCCATAGGTTGAAAAGCCAGACCATATTGGTCCTGAAGTGCACCTTGAACAATGTGCAGCATGTCAACATCAGTAGTTTTAAGAAAACCCTTGGAATACAAAAGTCCATCCATTAGTTTCTTGTCTAATACTTGTTTAGAGGCTGAATAGGGGTTAGACACCGGAGGTGACTTCAAACCATAAGACATTTCATCATGCAAAAGACAGGTCCTACAATACTGAAAGTGTTTCATGTTAGTCTTTATATGGGAAATCTGTTCCTGAATACGTACATCTGAGGCAGTATGAAGAGACAACAACTTATAAAGCTGGTCCCTATAACCTAAATAAGTAATGTAATCACTGGCCAGGGTTTTCTTGTTAAAACTAAAGGAGGAGCATTAAACTCTGCTTTAGTGGCCAACCACCAGATAACCCATGAGTCATGTAGCCCCACAACCAACTGCTGATGTTGTAGGACCTCCACAAGAGTAGTTTGAAAACGAACCTAAGATAGTAAAGCAAGATTAAGTTTGATTCATGAGGGTACTGCAGGAAATCGAGGAGGTATGTGTGAAAGACTCAGATAAACTTTTAAAAGCATATGATCGGAAAACTCACAAGGGGATAAACAAAACTTAACTGGAAGCAGGTGACGAGAGGAAAAAACAAAATCTATTCTAGTAGCATAGCTACTCCTTCTATAGGTAGACCCAGAATCACGATGTAAAACCCTATATGTGTCAAACAAAGAGGCTTTTAAAATGAGTGTGTGAAGAGCATGTGAAGCACAGTAAACTTTTTGTTGCACCTGATCCTTAAATTTCAGATCTAAATTACAATTGAAATCTCTCTCCCCCCCCGAAGATATGCATTGGGGTAAAAAGATATTGTTCAGTGTTACAAAATAAGTCAATCCTTGCAGATTTGACTTGTGGGGCATAAATATTGATGAGACGGAGAGAACATCCCCTAAAAATACAATCCAGAAGCAGTGCCCTACCAGGGACAATATCCACCAGCATAATTACCTGGACCTGAGTGTGACAAAAAATAATCCCAACCCCATCTACAGCATCAGTACCAAATGACCAAAAGGGAGGCCCATGTACCCATAGCTTTTTAGTTTGGACTTTATCAAATAAGGAAGTGAATCTAGTCTCCTGCAGTAAAATAATATCTGCAGCTAAGGACTCACAAAAATGTAAACGCTTTCTAAAATTCTTAATGTTGCAGGTGTTGAGGGAAACGAATTTCAAAGAAGCCAGAAATGAAGTCTAAATTTTGTCTTTTTTACGCTTGCAACCAGATTTTTTCTTGGCCTCCAACAAATCAGGACCACCTTCATCATCACAGTTCATTTCAGAGACCACCCCAGATTTAACAGAAACATCCGATTCAGAATCACCATCCTGGTCCTGTAGTGCATGAAAGGTGTTCTGCATAGTAATGCCAACTGCCTGTGCAAACTTCTTTACATGGGATCTAGTAACCTGCTTGGGGTGAGGCATCTGAAACTCAGAAGCAGGGGAAGGGGGAGGCATGAAAACCACCTCTGGTTGTTGTGGCTGAGCCACCACAGCAGGCTGTGTGGTAGTAGAATCATCAGAACTGGGATCTGGGGTCGAAGGCTGAGGCCCAGAAGAACCTGGAGGGGCCGAGGTGGAAGGGCCTGCTTCAGAGGTACTATCATCCTCTGGTCTGGGCCTAAACCTATCTTGGGTCTCCAAAATTAATGTTTCCTTGTCCAAACCCCCTTGTTTGTTTTGCCCAGCATAGGGACACTGGTGATAGGTATGGCCTTGTGCATCACAAAGATTGCAATGAAAGATGTTACAAGTCCCGCTATTCTGATCCAGTTCCCCACATAATGCACACTTAATTTTATCACAGGCACTACTCAAATGGCGGGTGCTACTGCATTTGTAGCAGGCCTTGGGCCGTCCTGGATAAAAACAAACCCCCCTCCATCTTTCCCAAGAAAAACTGTTCGGGATATGTTGTATATTATCCCCCACAGTACGTAACTTAGTTTTAAATTTTCAACTCCTGGTCCAAATCCCCTCCCCATCTATAATGGGTTTAGGGGGACCAAGTACAGTACATTTACTCTCCAACCAATACAGAATATCCCCCACATTATCTCCCTCATTATGGAACATAATTTTCACAGTTTTGAAAAGAGACTTGGTAATGGAAATAGCCCAAAAAGGTGTCCAGGGTGGATTAGATTTTAAAGTCTCATATTTCAGCCAAAATTTGTCAAGGCCAGCAAAGGACCAAAAACTCACATCAAATGTATCCTCACCCTAACATTAATGAGAGCATAAACATCTGAAACCTGGAAGTTCATAGAATTTTTTAGAAACCTCCGGTCAACATAGAATCTATCGGGGTGTTCTTGAAGACCCCCTCTATAGCGTAAGCAGACCGCATTACACCTAGGGGCTTGTTCAAGTTTATTGTGCCAAAAGATGTCAGAAAAATGAGGGCTGGACTGAAACTGATCCCTACGGGGGAAGGAGGGGGAGAAGTATGAGGTAGTTCATTCCCATCCCCATTCTCAGTATCAGCATCATTAGGAGGAGCAGAGTTAGAATCAAAACATTCACCTGGAGACTGTGGGTTTGCAACTGTCGGTTCTTCTTGCTGAACAGAGTCCCACTGAACAGGAAGTGATTCAGGTGTAAAGGAAATCCAATTCCAATTGGGAAGCCAATATCCATCCTGAAAAAACCAGCCCATATCCGTCAAAGCAGATTCCTTGCTACAGTCGACGGTAGGAAAGGCCACATCAGCAGCCCTTTGCTTCCGCATTCCAGCACGAGAAGCGTCAGTTGAATGATTCATCTGAGAAGCACTCACAAACTGTGGTGAATGACAAGCAGCTGATTCAGATGGAGAAGCCAGAACAAAAGCACTGCTACTGCTGGGAATGGCCTCAGGAAATGAAGCTTGAGCTGGAACATCAGGTATCTCTTCAGAGGGCATCTCTGAAAATAAAACATCACCAAGAGCTCCCACTTCACAGCCGACACTGTACACATCACCACCAAGCTCCTGAGGTACGTCTGTATTGCAAATGGGTTCTCCAGGCATAGCCAACTCAGGCAAGTCACAAGAATCCTCCGGTCTGGTACACAGCAGAATGTCCTTCTCTGTCAAATGTCGAGCACAGTCTGCCATTCTGCAGACAGACGCCAGCAGCTCCCCCTACTGTCAGCAATGCAGTAGGGGAATTTCCCCGGTGTCCTGGCCAAATTTCTCCCAGTCACTCACCAACAGCTTAATCTGGTTCAGTTTCAGTTGTTGCTTACCCATCTGTAGCTCCCCACGGTTGCCCCTGAAAAAGGGACTTCTATGCCCAGTGGGCTTACTGGGTGAACAAAATTCAATAAATGCATACAAGCAGATTGCTGCACACTGCCTATGCAGGATGTGGTCACACCACACAGTGTGCTAATGCACACCACTGCCTTCCTGCTGGAGAAACAGACACCCAGAAGCAAAGGGGATAACGTGCCCCAAACAGATTAACACCTATGCTCCTGGATGTCAGATTTAGAGGCTAGCATGCTAATACCCCCCCCCCGCATGACATGAAAGACACTAAGAGTCCATTTGCTTATCATTATGAGGCCATCAGCATCTCAATGTAATGCCTCTGCACAGTTTGGTGCATGGAGCAGTGATGGCTGATGTCCCCACCCTCACCAGTTCCCTGTTGCAGTCATAAATACATCTCTGGTAGTCCACTCATATTCCCACCCACTATAACCCCAGTAGAACATATGTATAGTTTCTGGAAGTCCAGTGTTACCCCCTACCCTCCCTGATCCCTGTAAAACATATTTATATTTCCCTGGTAGTTCAGTGGAACCCACCTCCCACCCCAATCCCCATTATGTAACAACGTAACCCTCTTCACTGTCCACCCACTTAACACCAACCACCTTCCTCCCTTTGCCAACACCTGACTCATCCTATGAAACCCATTGATATGAGGATGGCAAGTGGCATAGACCCTCTTCACACCACCTGGTCTGGCCACCATCTGAATGACTGCAAAACAGGTAGGGAAGCCACACATTCCACAGATAATGGTGCTGCCATTTGTACCCCAAACAGGACCTAATCCAGGTTCTGAAACGGGACATCATGTAACAAGAAAGAAATGAAAGAAAATGGCTTCCTTAGGGAAACTGTGTAGGTAATATGTAGGGGTGAGGTTCCATGTGATAGTAGTGAGTGCAAAACAGCAAAGACAAAAAACGCAATGGAAAAACAGCAGTCACATACAGTGAGCGCACAGAAACTGCAATCACTGAAATGGCAAAAACAGTGCCACAGTGACTTTCTTTGGGGATTATGGCCTCTGCAACCCCCCTTAATATATATAACCAACTCTGGGGGATGCAACTCAGGAGAGGGGAAAGCTGTAGGTTGCCAGAATGGAAAACACTGTCAATGCCACATCACCAAAACGACAAGCGTTGTTTTGCCATCACAGTTTTTGTCTTTGCCATTTTGCACCCACTGTTTTTGTGTTGGAGTGCATTCATTTGTGTATTTGCTGTTTTGCTTAATAAACTCAAACTACAGCAGCACTGGTGTGTGTGCAGTCTCCTTTCATTTTTCTTGCCACTGTTGCAATAACTTGTACTGAGTGCAAGCATACTATAGAAATACTTTTTTCATAAGTACACACATGCTTAGTCCCAGTCATGAAGCTGGCAGCTGGCTGAGTTGGTGTAGACCCCAGAGCCACTGTTGGCCATCAGAATAGTGGGCCGCAATTCAGGGCAGTTGCAGTTGGCTGGAATTGCCCTGAGTTGCAGCCATAATTGACAGCAGTCAACTTTTGCTTTAAATCCACGACGCTGACTGCCTTTGCAGTTTGCTACTGTTCACCCTGTCCCCATTCCCAGCTCCACAAAAGCCAAGACATAATTTGTGAGTGGAAGCGCCCCTTGCCACAGCCCTTCTTCCATCCCCCTCCCAACCAATGCCAAGTGCTGCCTTCACTCGGTGTCCACTAGTCCTCCAATAGAGTAAGAGAGAGAGAGGGAGGAGCCAGGAGTTGTGTGCGCTGCACATGAGCTCAGTTAGAGTAGCCTGTAGGCCTGGTGAGAGAATGACGTGGACCAGAAGGAGGAGTGAGTTCATCAAGAGGACATCTGGATTTGTTACGCAATGACGGCAATGTGTGGGGTTTCTACCGGTCTGGGTCACACCACCACTGCACTGCACTGACAGAAACAGCAGGACTCAGAGGAGATATACTCGTAGCAGTCTGCGGACTGAGAGAAAGTAGAGGAGGGCGGTGGCAGTTTAGCAGGTCAGGGCCTCATGCTCAGGAGTGATAGTGCCTGGCTGAGCAGCCAGTTCAGTATGTACCACGGGATTCGGGAGGAAATGTGGTATGGTGAGTGACAGACTGGGATGTGCGGCACTGCGGGTGGGTCTGGGCTTCTGCCAGGATTACAGACACCCTAAAAACTGCAGTTCTGAGGGTAAATGCTCACCTCGCACTATATAGTGCCAAGTGCTAGGGGACCCTGGCCTTGGCTGGTATTTTGGCCTTGGGCACCACCACAAGGATCAAGGAGTGAGCAGACAGAAGTCCCAGGCTGGAGATGAAGTACTGGTTTTGGTGAAGTAAGAATTGCAAGCAATGAAAAGAAAAAATGAGTAGCTGCTGGCTCTGAGGTGAGTCTTTTTTTTTTTAAAAGAAGCAGTGGTTTGGAACCATCGATGCTGGAGAGCAGCTGAGGATCCTCAGTATCACAGTGGGTTCATTATTGAGCGAGCATCAGGGTGCTAGTAGAAAGAGAGAGAAAAGAAGAAAGGCACTGAAAACTAAATTAGACAGGGTTTTTAAAATAAAGTGCATTTGTTAAAATGATTTATGGAGCAGAGAAAAGTGTTTGGTGTGTAAAGGGAGATGGTAAGCTGAAATGTGGGTGGGTGGGAGAACTAAAGTTTACGAAGAATTTAATACGAATTTATTTGCAAAGAATATATATATATATATATATATATTAGAGATGCATGTGTAACCCCCCTGCAAATGGGGGTTCCCAAAAGACTTCCAGGAGCTTGCTTGAATGCTCCAAGCCTGAATGGTGTTTGGCGTTTAAGCCATTTATCAGTGAGTGTTTTAGAGCCTCTGGTACTGTCTCTTTAAGAGCTGTCTGCTTGCAGACATAATTAGTTGTATGGGGGACTGTGTGCTTCTCTGTTTGAGTACCACTCGAGCTGCTGCCAATTCACTCCATTTTGCAGTCACTAGAGGTGCAAAGGAACCTATCTGAAAGATGTAACTGTTTGCCAGAAATCATTTACAGTAATAATGAAATTACAGTTTGTCTAACCTGCTTTCTTTGCAGTCAGAACTGTGTCTGCCTAGTTCCTCATTCTGGTTTTGAACTGCTGAACTGGACCAATCAGTGTGGGGTAGCTAGCTCTAAAATGGTGCCTTGGACCGAATCAGAACTTGGACTCATAATCTGAGCCAGCCACAAGAGGATTGTATGGGCAGTGACTTGGGAGATGTAGTTTAGACTTCAGCCTTTTTGGACCAACAGCAGCAGTCTGTGAGTGACAGCCAATCCAGTCAAGAACTGGGAGGAACTCAAAGGAAGTGCCGGTTTTGTCTGTTGGAGTTTCAGTTTAGCTCTGGCAGTGAAGGGAAAGAAACCCTGTGCTCTTTCAGTGCACAGTTTCAGTCAAAAACGTGTGTAAGGCCCCAGTTCCGGTCTGCAGCTTGTGTAACTGCTTGTTAGGACTGAATCTGTCCTGTGAAAAGAATCAAAGGATCTCTGAAGAGTAGAAACCAGGCTCACCCTGTAGAAGACTGGAGAAATTGTTGAATTGCACTCGGTCTGTCAGGAACTGAATCTGCTGTGTGTTCTCCCGGTATTGTGCAGTAATTGCGATCAGGATAGAGAAGCAGCCTGCCTGGTATAGTACTTTTTTTACCATATAAATGTGTGAAGAGTCTCGTGGAGCTCAAGAGTAGCCCTGCTGACGTTGAAGGACCCTATCTTGTTTGGAGGTCGTGAGTACTAATTCAGGGTCACTTCCTGTTGAATTGCCACATTAAATCCAAATGGAATCACTGTACTGCTGACTGTTTAAACTAATTTTTCTTTTCACTGTGTGAAAGGGCCCCTACCAGCTGCCACGGTTTGGACTAGCCACTAGGGCTTGGGTACCCAGGGACAGTAACTGGTAGGGATAGGCCTGTGCACAGAGCCATAGGTAGACAGTAAAGTGATAAGCTAATTAACCTGATTTCCCCTGTCCTTGTTATATCCTCTAAATAAATCAGAGCTGCTTGTTTCAGCAAAGTTATACTGCCTGGAGGTATTTGTTCATGTTAAAGTACTGTACTGTGATTGTTGCACTGTATCTTATTTCACAGGAGGTCCCAGTGCTGGAACTAGTCCTGGGGGTAAGTGTATACTGTGAAGGTAATTCTGATATATTGTGTGGGCCACTAGTGGGAAGAAAGGGGGGTTGCAGTGTCCCAGAGGGCTGTGACCAAGTAAGTTTAACTATTGCAAACCCTGACCTCTGGGTGGAGGCACCCGCCATTGGATCCAGGCCTCTCAACCTGTTAGTGGCAAATCAGGCAGGGGTAGTAGCCCCTGGGATAGCGCCATCTAGGGGTTACACATGGATATCACTTTTAGACCAGATATCGGATCCGGATGTCCTGCATCTACTATCCGACTGGATCGGTTCAACATCAGATCGGATAGTAGTTAGTGGGCTAAGTGTAACTGTGCTGTGGAGGGAGGCATATATTTTTATCTTAAATTGTTTTTTTTTCTCATTTCCGACCTTGAACTGAAGAAAAAGGAATGCTACCCAATGCATTTTTTTTAAAATACATAGAAAACACTTTTGGAACAATGAATAAATGAATAAAACAATTTTGTTGCCCCACAGAAGTTGACACGGAACAAAGTTGACACGGAGTAGCATTTCTGCAGACATTACATGTGCTACTCTGTGTCAGTTTCATTGTCAAAGCAGCAGACAGAGGAGTATATGTATGCAGAGGTCTTAGGTCTGCATTATTTTAAGCATATTACAAGAGGGAAGGGGGATACCAAGAAAATAGTGCTATCGGCAGGACTGCTTTTCAGTGCAGTAGACCCTTAGCGCTAAGCACCCTGCAGCTTCATCCTAGTATGGGACTAATATTAAAAGATGGCTAGGCAATGGCACTTTTACAGAAACTTAGTGGTACACTGCTATGCACTACTGATAGTCAACAGCATACAGAATTCCTAGTTTGCTGACTGACTTATTACTTGGACAGCATGTAAAAAAAAAAAAAAAAATGCCCGAGCCTTATAAGTGATTCCATTAGGTGACGAGGGACTGTTTCTTAACTTCTTGTAAGTTAAACTTCCACTTGTGTAAAAAAAAGTATGGGATAAGCTTTTTTGAAGGCGAAGTCACCAGGAAATTGATGCCGACTTCCACCCAATGTGACCTGATTTAACACCATTATCCGATCGAGTCGGATATGGGGAAAAAGCCTGATATCCAACCAGATCGGATCTCCAGGTCGGATATCCATGCATCACTAATATATATATATATATATATATATATATATAAAAAATGTTGAGGTGCTTAAGGTGCTTGGGTGTCAAATGGACTTATTGTGTATAGCAACTTACAGTGCCATCATGGCACTCGGACTTACTCACTTAAATTTATGGGCATCGATCGTGTGCAGGCTAGCCCTAGAGGGTGAAATCAATGCAGAATGTTACTCCAGTGAGAATGAGATGAGGGTAAACTTATATTAAGGCGTAGGTGCCCTGTAGCCCTCTTGTTTAAATGATGCGTGGAATATTCTCCCTTCCCGGTAGTTGTTTTTGCCCCCTCTTTATCTACTGTATGTTCTTTTCTAGTGCTCTGAGCTGCTTTATATATAAATGGTCTCTCTTCCTTCTTTTTATATCTCATTTTTGTTATACTGTACATTTAGTGTATTTTTTTTGTCATTACCACTGAATTTTAATTTTGCTGCCTTTTAGTTCTGCTACATAGAAACATGACTTATACTTTGGTTCCATAAGTAGTAGTAGTATACTTTTTCTGGAATAAGGGGGCCAGATGACTTAAACATAGTCAATGATGGCAGAAGAAGACCAGAGGTCCATCCAGTCTGTGCAAGATCCCTATAATCCTTGGCACCTACTATTCTTCCAGGGCACAAACCCTCCCCGGTGTCATCTCTCTAGTCCCCTCCATGGTTCTGTCTCCCCCGGTAACCACTATTCCCATCATTATGTCCCAGCCCTGGTTGAATCCCCTCACTGTTTTTGCACCCACCACCTTAGCCAACAGACTGTTCCAAGGTTCCACCACCCTTTTCATAAAGCAGTACTTCCTCACGGTCCTCCTGAACATTCCTCCTGTTATTTCCACTTTTGTCCATGTGACCATGAGTTGGTATTCAGGATAAATAGTTCCCTGCAGTTCTCTTTGTTAATTTTTAAGGAATTTGAAGGTTTCTATCGTATCTCCCCTCTCCCTTCTGGTCTCCAGTGAGTACATATTTAATGCCTTGAAGCGCTTCTCATGGGATCTGTCCTGCTGGCCCTGAATAATTTTGGTTACTCTGTGCTGCTCTGTCTCCAACCTATCCTTATTGTTTCTGAGGTGAGGACTGCAGACTCCAGAACTGGCTGCATGGCAGTACTCTAGGTGAGGCCTCACCAGGAATCTGTAGAGAGGTACAGTAATTTTAGATGTTAAAAGTAATAAAGCCCTAGGTTATGATGGCTTTATCTTCAGGATCAGGGGAAGAGGACACAAACCAGTATCAAACAAAAATGGAACACCCTAGAAAGGCATATCACCTTCAAAAGGTACTAACTCTAGTCAGTGTAAAAATACAAATCAGTGTCACTAAGGCCCCATTTGCACTGGGGCATTTGAAATGGTTCTCAGTGCTTGAACCATTTCAAATGTGTGCTAGCCTGAATTGCGTTTGCACTTAACACACTTCCAGATCCGATGTATGGAGCCGTGCTCAAACCCTGATAAGACCTGGGCTCGAGCACAGTTTTTGAAAATGAATAGGTTTACTTACAGTGCGAATGGTCCAGTCCATTTTGATCCATGTTGGCTGTTAGAGCGCTCGATGCATGATGGTAAGCAGCTTTCAGCAGCTGCTGAACTGGACTTGCACTGCACACGGATTATGGCCATAATGCGAATGCCGGAGACCGTTTCTCCTGAAATGGATCAGAGAAGTGAGTTTCAGTGCAAATGCAACAGCACGGTAAGAACAAATTTGTTTTTGAAAACAAATTTTGCAACTGTGCTGTAGTGCAAATGGGCTCTTACAGAGACATCGGAGGAGTCCCACCAAACTCCAGTAGCTGCATGCCTTTCTGGCAGTTCTTCAGGGGACGGAGCTTACCAAAACCTCAATTCCTTTTATATTAGATTCTTAGATTCTTAAAGGCATGCTCCTAGCCTACCACAGTGAATTATAGGAGAGACAAAAAAAAAAGGATTTTCGTTTCATTAGGGACTTGGCCACAAAAAGCATTCACAGGAATTCCATCAGGGTGGATTCTGTCTTCCAGGCTTCCACCTGAAAGCCATTATGGCATTTACACAAGTGAATTTCTTAGCCAATGTAACTAATTTTGCACCCTCATTTTGCCCTAATTTTTGTGTCTTTTAAATTTTTTAGCATTTGATACATTTTAATATGTCTAAACATTTTTCCCTATCTTAGATTCAAGTGCTATTTTATCACTTGTTTGTTTATACAGCACTGCTGAAATTGTAAAGGACCTTTAAAGGAAAGCTATCATTTACCGCTCGCCTGCCGTGCAGCGATGGAGGCGCCCATCTGAAACGACCTGCTACAAACCAACAAAATCACATCATCAAACAAAGCATCATGCCCACACACACACACAGATCTGCAAGTTAAAAAAAAAAAGTTAAAAGGGGCAAAATGGCCATCAACATAGAAGCACATTGGAAACCAATAAAAAAATAAGTAAAAAAAAAAAAACATAGCACGAAACACCCTGCCTCAGCTCAGAGCTTTCTGTTGGTGTGCACATAGAACTTTCTCATTTTCTCTATCTGCTAGCAGATAGTGCTTGCTTTAAAGGAAAGCTGTCATTTGCAGGGGCTCCCGCCTCTGCAAAGCTTACCCTACAGTTTAGCTTCTGTGAAATAAGCAGCTTTTTTCTAGTACTGCAAAGTAGTTTAATTTAATTCTGAAAAGTCCACTCCCCGGAAGGATGGTGGATGCTGGGGCAGCTCCATTAACTTTAAAGGTGCAGCCCCACACCATGCGCGTCAATACAAATGCATTGAAGTGCACGGTGTAGCGTTGCACCTTTACAGTTAATGGAGCTGCCCCAGCATCCGCCATACTTCCGGGTGAAGCACTTTTTCTTTGCCCCACCATCTTTCCCTCCTTCTCCCATGGCAGCACTTCTCTCCTTAGGGAGATTCCTAAGGTACCTTTAGCCACAGAAATTGTCCCATGGCACCTCTAGGGGTGGAACCCTCTCCTAGGGTTCCTTGCCTTTGGTACCCCTACAGGGTGGTAATTCCTCTGAAATAGAGTGCAAATGGCCAAAACCAAACTAACTCAGTTGCACAAGCATAACACTATACTGGCTGTGCAGGACATTGAATAATAATAAAATAAACCAAGGTTCTGAGCATTGAACCCAACCAATGTTTCCTGGCTTTCTCATAAAGGGGCAAAATAATATTACATGTCGTAAGTCGTCAATCGCTTTATTATTGCAGTTGCAAAATTCTGTTTGAATGCCTGGTTGTCTTTGTCGAAAGTGGATATAGTTACTTCTAAAGAATTCCAACCTGTATCTTGTTATAAACTAGTGTATTCACTAAGTAAATGAATGTGCTGTGAAGTTTTTCCACTAATTGCGCTCAAAAAGTACGTCAAACTAGTATATAAATAAAATTTAACAATGGTGAAAGTTGAAAAGCATTGGTTGAATTTTCTTTAGTTAGTTGAAGTCATAAATTTCAAACTAGTTGAAAAAATCAGTCATAAATGTGTGGTAAGTCAGTCATAATTGGTTTTTCAACTGACTCCGGAGTCTAAGTTGGTGAGAGGAGGGTCTATGCTGACCACCACCCTCATCGCCACCTCAGACGCTGATGGGCTTTGCAGGGTGATAAAGGTGCTGGATGGGGGGGTGAAGGGTGATGGGTACTAAATGGGTGGGCTCGGAAGGGAGACTTACATCATTATATAATGGGGAGGGGGTTAGTCGGGGTACTACTGGACCACCAGGGAAATATACATAGGTTCTTTAAGTATTAGTGCAGGTTGTGAGTTACCACTGGACAACCAGGGAAATATAAATATGTTCTATGCAGACTGGAGCAGGTGGGGGTACCAGTGAACTACCAGTGAAATATACATATGTTCCATGGGGAACAGGGCCAGAGGAGGTACTACTGAACTACCAGGGAAATATGCATATGTTCTGTGGGGATTGCGTTTGGTGGGGAGATACCACTTGACTATCAGAGAAATGTAGGTGTTTACAACAGGAATCGGGATTGGTGGGGGTAGGAGGAGATCCATAATGGTGCAGGTTTGATGTGTCAGGAAGAAGGTCGGCTGACGGATCCAGATGCAGGCTTTGAACCCCTCTGTATATAACCTTATCGACTTTTGTTCTGCAGATCACTGATTGCTGTTTGCCTACTTTCATTGATACCGGCTTTAGATTTGTATGAGGTAAGCATAACCTAAGAATATAGGCAAAATGTGAAGGGCTCAACATACCCTTCCTTACTTTCAGCTGTTTTCGGCTGGTGCTGGTGTCATGCAGCACACTTAGTTACACTTTGTCGCTGTTGTGTCGCTGCTGCAATATACTGCTGGCTGTTCGCTGGACTGACTAATTTGCTACCCTTTGAAGACCTGTGTCTCTGTGGGAGTTTGACATTGTTAGCTGCTTTGTGTTGTATTGCACTGCCTTTGTTGTCTTTGTCCCCCCTCCCCCCTTTTCATTAGACCTATAGGTTTAAGCTCACTGTCATGGCAGTGGGCAATTATAAAAGTTCAGCATTTAATGCAGCAGTGCAATGACAAATGTTTTTCCAAAAATGCTAGTTTCAGCTACAATTAATATTAGCATCTCTGTCAAAGCTACTTTTCTAGTTACCTCCTACTGTTGCATACTATGTGCTTGATTTTCAAAGGCAAGGTACCTGCATCAAACAGAAATTACACAAGTGGCACTTTGTATCACAAGATGCAGCAACCCCAATTTTCAAATGCAGTCTGCATCAAAGAGGAGCTGTTGCACCAATGGCACTGTGCTAGCCTTGTGCCATAAGGCAGAGTGTGCCAGGTTGCAAGAGGGCTTGTGCCATGGTGGAGCTGCAACATCCCCTTTTTTGTGATTTTTGAAGCCCTGCCATGGATGCAGCAAGGGGGACCACTTAGACCAGCCAGGCAGTGGTCTAAGTGGCGTGTGCCAATACCACACTCAGTGGTGAAAGGGGACAGGGTCTGAGACTAGGCTGTCAGAGCAGAAGGGGCACAGAAGGTGGCAAAGGGGGAGTCACGGAGACAGCTGGGCATTAATGGGAGTGATGTGGCATCCAGCACGGTGCATTTACTTTTGTATTTAGAAAATGGCTAGATTTGATAGTGAAGCCTGATTGGTTGAAAGCAGTTCCAACCCGGATGTCTATTTTTCAATAGATACCCGGTGTAAAACAAGTGCCAATCTGGGGTGTCCCATTACCGACAGTATGATTGGGCACCCCGAATTTTCAAAATCCTTGGCCGCTATTTTTTTCTCTCACTAAGCTAGCCCTACGGCAGCCGCTGATCTCCCCATCCCCACTGGAATGAGACACATAAGAGGCACAAAACTTGACGATCGCCTGCACAATCGGAAGCTAAGATGAGCAAGACAGAGAGCGCTAGATCTGCTTAACGGACTTGTAGTTTCTTGACTTTCTAGACTGCAGATCTAGCGGTCTCTCACTCACTCTCTATGACACACTTGGGGTCTTGTTTGCTCGGCACTCACTCAACTTGGTATGCGAGTTTAAAGGCAATATATTTGTAAGCCTGCGAGCGCCTCCTTATACATTTCTTCACACACACACACACACACACACACACACACACACACTCAAGAAAATCATAGTACCTAAATGTTACTGCCTGAAACAGCACATGCCACTCTCCCATTGCTCTTGTGCTGTCAATTGGGGAAAAGAAATGGCAGTTCATAAAACTGTAAACAAATAAAAAATAAATGGACTGCTATCAAGCCCAAAAAAACTAGTTAAAACTATTTCTGCCCATTTAGTAAGCCCTGTGTGTGTGTGTGTGTGTGTATGTGTGTGTGGAGGGGGGGGGGTTAACCACAGAAACCAGCTTCATACAACTATGGGAGCTCTAATAGGACCAAAGTCTTTAAAAAACACAAGCCTAATGCAGGCAGAGGAACATTTTTTTTGCAAAATAATTGAAACACTTAAGAGTTTTTACATATAAATTTTTTTTTTTCAAACACGTGTAATACAGTGGAACATTTTCTAAGCACAATAATACCCTCCAGGGTGGGTGGTATTGGGGAATACTAGACCTTCCAGGGGCTATAAGGCCCTCCACATTTGGCGTCGGGCCTCATTAAGCTCCTGGGCAGTCTGGTATTCCCCAATACTGCCCACCCTGTCAGAAATTATTGCTTATGTATTTTTGTAGTGTCTATCAATTCCTTTTAGAGTACCACAAAGTATTTTACCTATGAATTATACTGTATGGGGAGGACGTCCAAGGACAGAAAGTGCAGCTGCCAGGGCTGTACCCACCTGGTGCCATGTCATTTTCTGTCCCTGGAATACCCCCCCCCACAGTTAAATCCATAGGTAAAGAACTTTGTGGTACTCTAATAGGAACTGATAGACAATACAAAACTACATACAAAAGCAAATGCACATGCAGGATGCCACAGCACTCCCTTTAATGCCCAATTGTCTCCCTAACTCCCCCATGCCACCTTCCATGCCCTTTCTGCACGCTGACCCCCTCTTATCCAGCATATTCACCCCCACCCATCCTGGCCCCTCTAGTGTTGCGAGAGGAAGGGGGACTGGATCCCTGTGGTAATTTCTGCAGGTGCATCAACTGTTTGGTGCAGTTGTTGGCTTGCAGAAAACCAGGGGAGTTTAGTGCCAGGACCCTGATTTTCTAAAATCAGGCACAGGGTACCAGGTGCACCCAGAGTTTGCCACAGCCCTGGAGTGACGCAACTTGCTTCACTCTAAAGGCTCTTTGAAAATGGAGCCCATTGAGCATTTTCTTGTTTTCTTGAACCTAACACTCTCCTGGTCTACAATGCTATTTCTATGCAAAATATGGCAGCCATCTTTTTTCTTGAGAAAAAAAACTAAATTAAAACATTTATAAAATACTAAAGTTTTGCTGGAATTGGAAACTTGCAGTACCAAATAAACCTGGAAGATGCCTGGAATCCTTTATAGTGAATAAAAGGTAGGGTCAAATTTTTGCCCAATTTCATTGAACTGCTGCTTTAAATCTTTGACTCTTGAAACAGAAAATGAGTCTTACCTCTGGTTGTTGCCCTTTTTCTGGATTGAGCACATTTCTGATTAAGTGCAAATTTCATTTTCTGATACCATTTTCCCTTTCCGCGGTGCTTATATCGAAGTGATTTAGTACAATCTCAGACATTTGAGAGCTAAGCGTTAATACCTGGACTGCTCACTCTGCATTTTCCACTACCTTTACTACTCCTCGGATAACTACACTGGTGTTAGACAAAATGCACCCCAGATAAAAATAAAAGAGCAATTTAAGATCTCAGATCTCCATTCTCACTTACACATGGCCCTTCAGATTGAAGCAAGGCAGTGATCTAAAGGGATTCCCTTACATGGTTACATTTTAAGTGCTGGCTTCAATGTAACTAATCATCAATTACATGCAACAAGGTAACCACCTCGTAGTTACATGTTTGTTGCAAGCAACTATATTGCAGTTGTCATGCTGTTACAGTGTAGTTACACAGTAACTACATTATAGATAACTGGCACTTAAAGTGCAACCATCTAGAAATTTACTTAAAGGCAGTTAGAGGGAAAAGCAAAACATTTTCTGTACCACCAATCAGATTTTCCTCTAGACTGACAGCCCTGAAACAGACACCTAGTATTTTATCCTCCTGCCTCTTAGGAACTGGTAGTTTTTTTTTTGAAAAGGATGACCCTTATGAGTGAATAGTAAAATCTAATATACCCTGTTTGAGCTCTACTAGTTCTGGTTCTGGTTCACAATCTACTGACCATATCAACGCCTGTCTGTTTGAAGGAGCTAAGACTTTAAATTCAGCCCAAATCTCTGCGGAGTTGGCTTATAAGAATTTAAGTGATAGCAGTCACTGTTACAGTAGTGAGCTCAGCGAACCAGAGTGCTCCGCTAAAGACATTTCTGAACTTGCTCTGACAGAACAAGATTTTACTCTCAGTGTACTCAGCAGCTCCTGTCTGTTAATGGATATTGACATGGATATAAACATAGACACAGATTCCTCACTGTACTTAGAAGCTGAGGATAATCTCGATTTCTCTTTGATTCAGAATCAAGCTATTCTCTCACCTCACAGCCTAACTAGATCTACAGAATTGGCAGGTGGCAAACATAAACCAAAATCTGATCAGAAGAGAGAGCAAAAGCAGAAAATAGATGGAGACCAATCAAAATAAAACCCTGCAGTTTCATAGCATGTTTACAAGTCTTTAGGCAATCTGCTAATACTGGCTTGCCATTTCTCAGTGTTGATAGCCAGTTTGTTGTTATTTCTACAGAAATCCTCCGGTGCCTCTTTAAAAGTGTCCATACTTTCACATTTAATGACTTCCTTAGGTAGATCATTCCATATAGATACCACTCTGTGTAATCCACATTCCTCTGTTTTTTGGTTTTGCACAATTCCCCTTTGAGTTGGAGACCGTGTGTTCTGGTATCATATGGTGTTTCTTTTAATTTCAGCCATAGGCAATCCCTCAAGTCCCTTTCATGAAATGCTCTATAAATTAGGCATATGTCACCCGTGAGTCTCCTGTACTCAAGTGAATGCATTCCTAGGTTTTGAAATATCCCATTACATGAGAGGTCTTTTAACCCTCTTACCACTTTGACAGCTCTTCCTTGGGCTCCCTCCAATAGTTTAGTTACCCCTTGTTGTACGGTGCCCAGAACTGGCTGCGATACTCCATGTGGGGTATCACCAGTGCAGCATACCATTACATTTGTACCCATTTATCCCTGCTAGCAATGTTTCTATGTATACAACCCATGGTTCTAAAACATTTTGTGCAATTTCCCTGCAGTGCCCATCAATGCTCAGATCCTCTGTTATTAGCACTGTTAACCCTTTGAGAACTGAATATGTTTGAACATACTGAGATTCTAGATGTATATACACCCACAGTCCTCCAAGGGTTAGATCTCTTTCTGCATTTATTTAATTTATTTCTTAATCTACTAAAGCATTTTTAACTCTTTAATTCCTATTTCCTAGGTGCATTACAGCTAGAGATGCATTAAAGTTTTACTTCAATTGTGAAGTTCCAGCAAAGTCACCGACTTTGACTTCTTGAAGCATTTCATGAAGTTGGCCATTTTGTGGCAACTTCGACTTTGAAAAACTTTGTCAGCACTTCGCCTGAAACTTCACTTACAATATTGCTTCACCGCAAATTTGGGCAAACTTTCCTCAGAAAGAGGCTGTAGGTCACATGCAACAGTTCCTGCTGGTCGCATGATACATTCTAGGTACACAGCATCTTTCAATCTCACTTTGCAGTCTGTGTGAGTGAACAGAAGAGAACAGATCTGCTACTTTTTGAGCCTTGAAAAACAGATTCTACATCCAAGTTTTGCAGCTTTTTTTGCATTTTATACATCTTTTCTTGCCTTAGAAGCTTGTTAGGCATTATTTAATTGTGGTTAAGGTCTCATTTCTTTATATTTCTGTACTTGTTTCTACATCTTTCTATCTGTATTTTCCTTTTACTACTGTGTACTTCTGTGTTCAAATACTGGTTCTGTGAATTCTTGTTTAGTTATTATTTATAATTTGTTTATTTCCATTTTTCTGCCTTTTCCAAATTGACTTTCTTTCTGTTATTTTTACTTTTCATACCTTTTCTTTTAAAGAGAAGTGAGTAGAGATGGAGACGAGAGTGGGAGGAGTGGGAGTCAGAGTAAGGAGAGGGAGGAGAGAGGGACGGTCACACTGCCCCATCTGTCTGAGGAGAACACCTTTACAGGCAGCACCAGGTGTTTGAAAAGGGGCCAGCAAGAAACCTGTAGCAGCAAAGGTTAATGGTTCCTTGCTCTGCAGGACCACCCCTAACTACCCACAGCGCAGCAGCAGCAAGTAACAGTGTCTCCAGTTATCACAGCTGTTCCACCACTGGAAGAACCTGCAAGGGATGAACCCCCTGTGCCCCCGTGGTACTATAATATAATGTACATTTTATTGATTGACTTTTGTAGGCATTACGATTTAAAAAAACATTATGGCACTCACTGCCACCCCCAATGGCTGAGGAGAAGCCCCTAAGACTATTCACCTCTGGCTTCTCCCCTAGGCAGCAGCAATAGTCCCTAGTTTGGGAATTTTTTGATTTGGATCCTGCCAACAACAGTGTTGTGACATGCAGACTGTGTCAGATAGTGCTCAGCATGGTAAATGAAGAAGCCACTTGGGCACTGGTGGGCAGCACACCCACCTCAGAGTAAAGCACTGCTGTGAATGGGAGGAATACAAGAAGATGGCTGTGATGGGTGAAGGCAGTGCCACTACTAGTGGTCCTTCTGTGTCATGGGGGGTGGCACAGTAAGCGATGGCAAGGTGCACAGATGCTGGAGGGGTGCACTGATGAGGGCAGTGTGACCTGCAGCCAGGCTTGGGGGATGGCATCCAGGGAGAGCATGTGAGACACCAGTTGTAGAGCCTCCTCCTTCAAGATCTCAGTTAAGAGATGAAGTGGCACAACTCTGCAACAAAGTGGGGGACCTCAGACACAGAGTTATGTCCATAAAACCACATTCCAGATGCTGCTGTCAAACCAGAAGACACTGCTTGAGGGAATGGGGGAACTCTGTGGTGGTGGTGGTGCACCCTCTGTCCCACCCAGGTCATAGTAAGGAATAAATGCCATATGTCATAAATTCTCATTTCTCCTATTTTTCTCACATCCAAGAAATTATATACTTGCTACCTGCCGCTATGCTGTTCCAGTCAGTCTCCCACCACAGCAACGACACCTCTAACTTGTAATTCACTTTAGTGCCCAGAAATGCACTATATGAAAATCTCATTTCCCATTTTTCCTCATGCCCAAGAAATTATATACCCATGCTACATGCCACTGCACTGTGTTAGTCAGTCTCCCACCGAAGCAGCAGCATCAAGATGGTCACACTGGGCGCAGTGATACCATCCTTACAGTCAGGGTACTAGTTCCGGTCATTGAATCTGAAAGATGCCTATTTTCCTACCCCAGTCGGACATTCTCACAGAAACTATCTCAGGTTCAGGGTAGGAAACTGCCAGTACCAGTTTGTAACCCTTCAGCCTCACTTCAGCACTAAGAGTCTTTACAAAATGCTCAGCCATTGTGGCAGCACGCTTGAGAAGGCAATGTGTAATGGTTTTACCCTACCTGGATGACTAGCTAGTCCCAAGAAAAACAAAACAAGAGGCAAGATGTTGTATTGAGAAGGAACAAAGCACTCTGGAAAAGCTGGAGTTCCTGATAAATCTGCAGACGTCCCAAGTGGAACCTGCTCAGATGCTGGACTTCGTAGCTGCAGAACTGGATACCACTCTGCAGGAGAAAGCCTTCCACCCTCAGAGAAGGGTAGCAACTCTGATCACCACAGTAACATCCTTCACAATGGGCCACCCAAGGTCTGCAAGGGATTTTTTACAACTACTGGGTCACATGGCTGCATGCATAGCTGTAGTCCCATGAGCCAGGTTTCAGATGAGACATTCAGTCCCATTCAAGAGATTACTAGTCTAGCCAGCCCAGTGGCACAGAGGGCTGAGGCACTTAGTACCTTATCTCTCCCACACTGGTGACCCAAGTTCAGGAATGAGCTTGGATTGGCAGGGGTCAGCTGGGGGGGGAGTGCTGGGAGAAGGACTGAGTGGCCGGCAGGCAGTGCTCCATTCCTGGGTAGGGGAGATAGATCTTCCTGGCACTTAGCTGCCACTGAGGCAGTGTTGCACAGATGAGGAACCAGATGCTAGGCCACGGTGAGTGGAGTGGGGACCACAGGATCCAGCATGGATGCGCACCTCCTCACACATGTGTGACCATGTTGCCATGGCCCTGGGGAACTATGGGGTGATAACTGGAGGAAAAAGGACAGGCATGGCAAGGTCATATGATGCCCACTGACCACACCTCCACCCGCTGAGTCACCAGGAAGCCCAGAGTGAGAAAACTGGATAATGTGCTTTAGCGGGGGGGGGGGTCAGACCTCCCTCTCCTGACCCTGCCACAGGGCCAAAAACTGTGTGGGTGCCCTGGCTACCAGTACCTGGGGAGGCGTAGGACAGTGGAAGGGAGTAGCGGCAGCTGGCAGAAGGCAGCCTCCCTTACTGTGGCCCTAAAGGAGCATAAACAGAATATGAAAAGAAAAAAAAGACCACTTGTCTCAAAGATGGGACTCCTTCTCAAAACTAGTGCGAGTAACAAAGGCATTGGTAAGGTCATTAGAGTGGTGGAAGGAAGACAGCAACTTCAGAGAGGGCATTCTCTTCTTCCAGCAATCCCAAAAAATTATCCTTACAACAGATGCTTTGTTCCTAGGGTGGTGTGTGCGCTGGAGACCCAGAAGCACATCAGTCTCCTTTATCTCAGGTCTGTATTTCCGGCAAGCAAGACTTCTCCTCTCAGCTGCAAGGTCAGTTTGTCCAGATCGGAACAAACAACACCACAACAACATGCAACGTAAACAATCAGGGAGGTACAATGTCCTCAGGACTGTGCACAGATGCAATGTGGATCTGGGACCTGGCCTACTCCCTAGATGCAAAGATCTCTGCATTACATTTGCCAGGCAAAGACAATGTTCTTGCCGACTCTCTAAGCAAAATTAGGCAGGGAAATCACAAATGGACCCTGAATCAGCAAATTCTGGCCAAAGTTTTCAAAAGATGGGGCACTCTGTAAATGGACCTGTTTATATCTTGGTAGAACACTCAGTGTCCACAGTTTTGTTGCAGACCACCAGCCAGGAACACAGCCCTAGAATACGCCCTGGCTTTGAAGCAGACAGAGAGGTTCCTGTATGCCTTCCCACCATTCCCACTCATACACGGAGTGCTCCTGAAGTTCAGGAGAAAGCCTGAAACAGTTATCCTAATAGTCCCAGACTGGGCCATGCAGGCTTGGTACTCAGTGTTCCTGGCCCTGTCCAGCAAGAATCCAATCAGCCTGCCACTAAGTTACAATCTGCTGACCCTATCTCAGGGCAGGATAACATTCTCAGACCCCATGACATTATGCCTGAGGGCACAGTTCCTGAAGAGCTGCAGCATTCTGTATTTGAGGGCACAGTTCTTGAAGAGTTACAGTATTCTGTATCTGAGGGCTCAGTTCTTGAAGAGCTACAGTATTCTGTATTTGAGGGCTCAGTTCTTGAAGAGCTACAGTATTCTGTATTGAATCTATCAGAGGAGGTTCTGAAGATGCCTGAAGTTTCCAGGAAACCAGAAACCAGGAAAGCATACTCCTGTAAGTGGAAGAGATTCTCATGCTGGTATTCCCCCAGAAAGTTAATCCCATTGCAGGCCGGGTTGCTTACAGTCCTGGACTACCTCATAAACTTGCAGTCCTTATGCCTGAGGCCAGCATCACTAAAGGAACATCTAGCAACAGTGTTGGCCTACACATTATCAGGCAAGGGCAAGTCATTGGCCTCTCAACCTATTTTTAAAGGTTTTTTAAAGGTCCCAATTACCTGTACCCATCTGTGAGGGATACAGTTCCCTTGTGGGACCTTAATATCTTCCTTGCCCAGCTGATGGAGGTCCCTTTGAGACTGTGGCTACTGCTGACCTAAAATGTCATATGGGGAAAACAATTTTCCTGATTGCCATGACATCTGCTAGGAGGGTAAGTGAACTGCAAGTCCTCTGCACAGAACTAGTAAATGAGCTGGGTGTCTTAGGAGTGGGTCCAAAGGTGGTAAACTGGGTAAGAAATTGGTTAGGGGATAGGCAGCAGAGGGTGGTGGTAAATGGAGTTCACTCTGAGGAAGCAGGGTACCTCAGGGATCAGTGCTGGGATCGATCCTCTTTAATGTCTTTGTAAGTGACACTGCAAAAAAGATGGGAGGGAAGGGCTGCCTCTTCGTGGATGACACCAAACTCTGCAATATGGTAGATGCTCAGGAGCAGAGGAAAGGATGAGCAGTGACCTGAAAGAACTCAAGTGGTCAAGGGTATGGCAGCTGCTTTCAGTGTGAAAAAGTACAAACTAATGCACTTGTGGCACAGAAACCCAGGGGTGGAGTACAAAATGGGGGGGGTACTGACTATCACTAAGCAGGAAAGAGACCTGGGGGTGATCATATTGGATGACCTAATGGTGGCTAGGCAGTGCACAAGGCAATTGGGAGGACATGTGGGATACTGGGGTGCATATGGAGAGATATCACCAGCAGAAAAAAGGAGGTGGTGTTGCCTCTGTATAGATCACTATTAAGATCCCACTTAGAGTACCATGTCCAGTTCTGGAGACCACATCGCCGAAAAGACATAGACAGAGTGGAACCAGTCCAGAGGGGGGCAACGAAAATAGTGCAGGGTCTGCATCAGAATTCCTACAAGGAGAGATTAAAGGACCTAAATCTATACACCCTGGAAGAAAAACAGTAGAAGGGGGATATGATACAGATCTTTAAATACCTCACAGAGGTAAACAAGGTACAGGAAGGAAATACTTTTCAAGAAAAAAAGGTGCTCAAGAACCAGGGCTATGAAGCTGGAGGGGGTAGATTCAGGAGATATATGAGGAAGTACTTTTTCACAGAAAGAGTAGTGGGTTGATGGAACAACCTTTCAGCAGAGATGGTTGGTGCAAAAACAGTGGTGTGGTTCAAGAATGTATGGGATTGACATAAGGTAACCTTAGGTGAAAGAAAGGGGGCAGGAAAATGGACCAGAGATCAAGCAGGATCTGCGGTGATACTGTAGGTAGTCAAAAACTTTCCTACTGGGTGGGCCAAGCAGTCCTTATCTGCTGGCAGATTGTATCTATGTATGTTTCTTTTATTTGTATTTCACTTTAGTGCCCAGAAATGTACTGCATGAAAATCTCATTTCCAATTTTTTCTCATATCCCAGAAATTATATATATGCTTTCTTCATGCAGCAGCACTGTGTCAGTCAGACTGCCACCACGACAACAGCAACTCTACCTTGTAATTCACTGTGGTGTCCAGAAATGCACTATGTGAAAATCTAATTTCCCATTTTCTCTCAAGTCGCAGAAAATATATATACTTGTTTCATTCCACTGTGCTGTGTCAGTCTCCCACTACAGCATTTTTCTCAAGTCACAGGAATAATAAATGATGCTGCTGTATGCAGCCAACAACAGTGTTGTGACATGCAAACTATGCCAGACAGTTATTCGCTGTGGTAAACTGGGCAGACACTTGGGCACTGTTGGACAGCACATCCACCTTAGGGTGAGGCACCACAGTGAGTGGGAGGAATACAAGAAGTCAGTTGAGAGGGGTGGAGGTGGTGGCATTGCTAGTGGTCCTTCTGTACCATGGGGGGGGCAGCAAGCAATGGCAAGGTGTACAGTTGCTGGAATGGGGGCACAGATGATGGAAGTGTAACTGAAGTGGACTTGGGTGCTGCAGCCATGGAAAGAACCAAAGACCCCAGCAGCAGCAGATTTTCCTCCTTCTTAGTTAAGTGATGAAGTAGCACAACTACACATTGGGGGACCTCAGATGTTTAGGTGTGTCCATGGAGACCATGCATCAGACATGGCTCTCAAACCAGGTGACTCTCCTTGAGGGAAACATTAAACTCCATGCTGGGGGTGCACCCTCTGTCACACCTAGGCCATAGCAATGATGCACACTCTATGAAATTCTCATTTGCCATATTTTCTAAAGTCCCAGCAATTATATATGCTGTGCTGCTGCACTGTGTTAGTCTCCAACCACAGCACCTGACCTCTCTTTAAGCACTTTAGTGGACAGAAATTTGCGACAGGATGAGAAGAGACCCGAGAAGACAAAAGTGAAATTAGACTCTACTCTACTCCCTGTCATGTCGTGTTGCACCTGTGAAAGCAAAATTAAAATAAAAAAGTATAAGGAAAAAACAAACGTTTGGAAATGATACTTACCTTTAAACTGTTGATGGCCATGCTGTGTAATGTCACAATGTTGCTCCAGAGGGGGAAGAGGAGGCGGTTCGCTGGCTGCTGAGGATGAATCAGCAGGACAGGATATCTGTGAACACAAGAGTGAAATTATTTTGAGTCTAGCCCACTCAGGGTCTTTTGTACCTGTAAAAGGAAAATGAAAATTGAAAAGTAAAAAAAAAATGGAATGACACTTATCGTCACATTAGTGACGGCCATGATGTGTAACAGCACAATGCCCCAGAGGTGGATAAGGAGAAGGCGTCTTGCTGGGTGGAGGAGGCAGCAGGACAAGAGAAGCAGGTTCACACAGTCGTCAGTGTGTCTGACATTTACACTGGGTTAAGAGTCTGGGTTTTTCTGGAGGTGTGCATGAAATGCAGGAGGAGGAGGAGGAGGACCATGTTGTTCCCAGGTAAGGAGATCTGCACGAGAAGTGCAGGACAGAATGCAGAGTTACACTCTCCTCCTTCTTTCTGTGGCCTTCAAATTAATCCAAATTATACAATGGCAAGGAAATTTCCTGTATTCTGATTGGTCAATGGGTGCCTGAGACAGTGATGATATTACACAATAACGTCACTGTATGGATCAGCTTATTGATGACCTCTTCTCTTAAGAAATACTGCAACACTAAAAATCTTCTAAAAAATATTTTTAAATGTTTTTTATTTTGTATAACAACGAGCCATTAGAGACAGTATAGCACTCCAGGGTGTGTGTTATCAGAATCGCTACTCCTGGTGGTGGAAGCACTGGCTTTACCTCGTGCTTCAACCCACCCCAGGAGTGACGTTATTACATGATAACACACACCCTGTCGTGCCTTATTGCTTAATTAATGTACTTGGTTTACTGTTCATGTGATGAAAACTTCAACTGGTCAAAGATCTTTGTTCTACAATCTGCCTGCAGTTTTTAATGCCTTACCACCAATGATAATACCTAAAAATAGGCATATGTTTTGTCTAGTGTACTTGCCTGGTTAACAAAAGCTAAATAAATAACTTGTGTCAGCAACTCCTTATATGCATTCAGATTAGCCCTAAAAATCATCTTCTCTCCATCAGTAAATGTCAATGTTCCTCTGGTTAGCCAGTTAACACTGTTGCTGTATACTTATGCTTGTCTGATCTTTGTATATTATTGACCTGATTTTCAAAGGTGGACACAGGGCTTGCGTACAGCCCTTCATCCATCCTGATGTCAGCTGCAACTGTGTCAAACACCTTGGACACAGCGCAGTCCAATTTTACAATGTTTGGTGCAGTTTGTGACAGCTGACCCTTTTTACGGCACATTGTGCCCAATCTGTGCCACAAGCCCCATAGAAGAGGTCACCTTGGGATGCAAAGTTACGGCGGGGGTAGCTGCCACAATGGGCTTACATTCAGGAGTTGTGGCCACCAGTGTTCTAAAATTGCAAAATCCCCAGTCCCTTGCGGCATTCCAACAGGTTTTGAAAATGGACCCCATGTATCTTGTGTTACTGTATGTTTCTTTTATTTGTTCTGGTCACCTATGTAAATGGGTCTTTGACCCGTGGACTTTTCCATATTTTAAATAAACAAAACAAAATAATCCATCTACTGTTCCTTATCCCCCACAATGAATGTATCCTCAGTATCTGAATTTTCACCACATGGGAATTCTGCATCGATTAAGTCCGCATCTGCCTTTGTGGCGGGTGATTGTCCTTCTCCTGCTTCATCCTGGTGTGTCAGTGGTGCCCACAACCATGCACTTCTATTTGAAGATATATGTGTTCTATTCATTTGAGTGAATGTTAACATAGTGACATTTTGGGGGATAGGTTTGTACTTCGGTCTATGATGATTGCTCCTGTTGCACTGAACACGCGCACAGAACTAGCACTAGACAGTGGGGGAGCTTAAATATTTAAAAGCCAGTGCAGGTCACCCTTTAACTTTGATGTTCCAATACAGCAGGGGTTCTTCTTCAGCTTCAAGATATTTGGGGTCTGCCATATATGCCTCAACAGATTTGGCTACTACCTTTAGGTCCGGCATCCTCCGATCGTTCCTCTTCCTTCTTGTCCTCACAATCTGCAATGCCAACCTGTGCAATAACTGCCCATACAGGATTTAATTTTGGAGGGGGGGTTTCTGTCTGTACTACTGGTAGATGTCAAAGCTGCATCTCCACATCTCTCACTTCTCTTGCTGACTGTTAGTGGGGGTGGCACATGGAGTCTCATCTCAATATTCTGTTTTTTTTTGCATTTGTAAACCATGTACATGACTGATCAGCAATCTTTGCAGATGCTCAACTTTCCGACTACCACCATCAATTATGGCTGAAAGCTCTTGTTTGTACCATGGATCCTGCATTTTGTTTTTACTGAGTATTTACTGAGGAGAAGGTAGGGCAGGCCCCACAGCTCAGCACCATGGACACAGGGGGGGGGGAGGGAGGTGTGCACAAGTCCCTTCACAAAAGAAAGGGTCCCACAAGTGCTCGTTGAGCTTAGGGGAGGCAGTATAGTGCAGTGGTTTAAGGCTCTGAGCTGCAAATCTGGAGACCTGGGTTTGAATCCCACAGCTTCCACTTGCATACTGTGTGATCCTGAGCAAATCACTTAACTTTCCTGTGCTCCCAGGTTGCACCTGTAAACAAGCTTTCAGCTTAGTGTGCTACTCCTGGTTAAACAATTAAAAAAAAAAAAAAAGATTAGGGTGGACAAGGCAATGGCACCTCATGGCATACATCCCAGGGTACTAAGGGAGCTAAGGATGAAATTAGCAGAGCAATTACCATAACTGCTTAGTGAGTCTCTGACTGCAGGAGAGGTCCCAGAAGACTGGAGAAGGACTCATGGGCTCATGTGATCCCGCTCCACAAGAGTGGCAGCAGGGAGGATGCAGGGAATTACAGACCAGTTAGTCTTACCTCAGTAGTGGGCAAGATTATGGAAGCACTCCTTAAGAAAAGGATAGTGCAATACCTGGAATCCATAGGGGCACAGGATCCAAGACAGCATGGGTTTACAACAGGAAGGTCATGTCAAGCTAATCTCATAAATATCTTTGACTGGGTAACCAGAGTGGTGGACCAAGGGGGAGCAGTTGATGTCACCTACCTTGACTTCAGCAAAGCTTTTGATACTGTTCCACATAGAAGATTGATTAATAAGCTGGGAAGGCTTGAGATGGGTCAGAAATTGGTCAACTGGGTGGCAAACTGGTTGACAGGCAGTAAACAGAGAGTGGTGGTAAACAGTATAAAGTCAGAAAAGATACAAGTCACAAGTGGGGCACCTCAGGGATCAGACCTGTTGCCAGTGCTCCTCAATATCTTCATCAGTGACATTGCAGATGGACTAGAGGGTAATGTTTGCCTGTTTGCAGATGACACCAAGATCTGCAACAGTGTAGATGATCCAGATGGGGTGGCCAGAATGAGAAGAAATCTGGAAAAACTGGCAAAATGGTCTGAAGAGTAGCAACTTGGGTTTAATGCAAAGAATGAGGGGAGTGCTGCACTTCTGAAATGCCATCTTTCAGATGAGACGTTAAACCGAAGTCCCATTTGCCTGGATTGGTGGTAGTTCAGGTGGATGCTAAAGATCCCATGGCACTATCGAAAAGAGTAGGGGAATTTTTATTATAACTTAAAAGAAATACATACGTAATAGTGTTACTCCAACTTAATCACATTACAAAAACCAAAAACAAACCATAAATAAGTTTTCCTACATAAACTATTTTAGTACTAACATACTAACATGCTAATTGCCAGCAGATTAGGCCTTATGGTCTATCGAGTCTGCTCAAACCTCAGATCCCTAGTTGGGTACCGAAGCCCTCACCTCCCTGTGTTCCAGAAACCCCTATCACCCATCCCCATCCCCATCCCCCCCCTGGGACAGGCCATCATCTGATATATCCGCTTTCTGTGTCTGTCCCACCCTCTCTTGAAGCCCTCCACTGTGGATCTCTGAACCATCTCGCCAGGCAGCGCATTCCAAGGATCTACCACCCTCTCAGTGAAAATCCTCCTCCTCTTTTCCCCCCTCACCCTTCCACCTTCCAACTTCAAGCCATGCCCTCTAGTGATACCTCCCTTCTTTAGTCTAAAGATCCCCTCTGTGTTTACCCTATTTATTCCCTTGAGGTACTTGAAGACCTCAATCATGTCCCCCCCATCTCTCCTCTCCTCCAAAGAAAACAGGAAGAGCTCCTCAAGTCTGTCCTCATACGTCAAATCCTCTAGTCCTCATATCATCTTAGTTGCCCTCCTCTGTACCCTCTCCAGGAGCTGTATGTCCCTCTTCAAGTGTGGTCTCCAGTACTGTACACAGTACTCAAGGTGTGGTCTAACCAGTCCGTTGCACAGTGGCAGAATCACTTCCCTGCTCCTAGAGGTGATCCCCCTTACGATGCATCCCAACATCCTGTTTGCTTTGCTAGCCACTCTCCTGCATTGCTCAGAGTTATTCATACATGCATCCACCATGACCCCTAGGTCTTTTTCCCCTGTTGAGGCCTCCAGCACCTCCCCTCCCAGGGTGTACCTGCGTTTAGGGTTTCCCCACCCAAGATGTAACACCTTGTACTTGGTGATATTGAAATGTAATTTCCATGTGTGATCCCACCTTTCCAGGGTGTCCAGGTCCCCTTGCAGGGCCAACCTCCCCTCTTCCCCCTCAACTACTGCTTCCATCTTGGAGTCGTCAGCGAAGAGACTCATTTCACACCCTAAACCCTCCCTGATGTCCGATATGTATGCATTAAACAGGATCAGAACAAGGACTGAGCCCTGCAGTACCCCACTACCGACCTCTCTAGGGTTCAAGAGCTCCCCACTGACCACTACTCTCTGAGTGTGTCCAGCTAGCCAGTTTTCAATTCATCTGACCATCAAAGGGCCTACTCTCAACCCCGTCAGTTTTTCCACCAGATCATTGAAGGGGACAGAGTCAAATGCCTTGCTGAAGTCCAAGGACACTACATCCACAGGCTTTCCCCTGTCCAGTTCTGATGTTACCCATTTGCAGAACTCCACAAGATTGGTTTGACACGATCTACCCAGCACAAACCCATGTTGCTGACTATCCAGACCTCCCACCTCCTCCAAGTACACCCCAATCATTCCTTTAGTATACTCTCCATTAATTTTCCTACCACTAAGGTCAAACTGATGGGTCTATAGTTACCTGGTACTTCCCTCGACCTCCCTTTATGGATTTGCACCACATGTGCCTCTCACCAATCCCTAGGTACTCTCCCTGTCTCAAGCGACCTGTTGAAGAGCTCCACCAGGGGTGCAGCCGGTATGTCCACCAATTCCGATAGTACTCTCAGATGAATGCCATCCAGCCCAGGAGATTTATCTTTCTTTAGGGCCTTAAGGGCTAACCACGCCCTTTCAGTGGAGATAGCATCATCTGTCCTCTCCACCTTACTGGCCTTTTTATCCTTATCTGGATGTGACACCCCTGGGGTACCTCTCCCTCCCTCTTGCTCCATTTCTGTTGCTCCCCTGATCCCACTCACTACTGCTTCTATCCCCATCATACCTTGCTTTGCAGATATTCCATCCCCATCCCTAGTGAACACAGAGGTGAAGTACTCATTTAATACCTCTGCCTGGTCCCCTCGCCTCTTCCACCCACCCTCCTTCTGATCTCAATCTGCCGAGATGGCCCTTAGGTTTTATCCACTCCCCAATGTGCCGGAAGACCCCCTTTTCCCCCTCCCCATATCCCCTGTGCCAGCCATTGCTCTTTACTGGACTTTGCCCCCCGCACCATCATGGTGGCTTTTCTAGATGCAAGATGGTACATTTCCTTTTCCCTATCCCCTCTCGTTGTTTTATATTTTTTTGTAGACAGCCTTCTTTTCTCTGACCACTACCTGAACCTCACTGGACCACCAGCAGGGTTTATGTGACCTTGCTCCCTTACACTTCACCTTTTCCACATTTGTCATTGTTGTAATCCCCTTCAAGTGATCCTTGAGAATATTTCCCATGAAAGTAGAAGGCAATTTATAATTATAATAGTGTTACTTCACACTAAATCAAAAATATAACCAAAGAATAATCATAAAGAAGTGTTTCTATATAAATTCATCTATCTCATACTATAATATAAGTCTAATTCAAATTAGATTTATGCTTCATACATTTTTCTTACATCATAAGTTAGCATTTGTGAGGGAGGCCCATCCCATCTATGCATGACAAACAGTAATCCCATCTCACCGAACTGGGGCCTACATCATATATGATGATTCTGTTTATTTATCATATGCTCTAAATTCTTTAATTCATAAATGTCACACATATTATCGTCTCTTCTGTTATCCTTCACCCTTCCTTTACTACCTTGTCTACTTAATCCAATCTATTGAACCCCATCTGGTCTGAAAAAGAGTTACAGGTACTGTATAAAATTCCTGTAGTTTCAAATTGATAACTGAATTCTCAAACATAAAAAATAATTCTTCAAACGTATAATGTAACTGTTGTATGATTAGTCTACATCGTACATACCACATATAGAATTTGAAGCATACCAGGAATAACCACAATGTCGTTGTATCATGTTTGGTCCATAAGAAAGGCAAAATACCCAAACATAACATTTCTAGAGTTATAGGGTAAAACAGGGATGTAGGCCATTTTTGTCTCAACGTTTGCCAAAAACCCTGTATAAAGGGACAGTCTAAAAATAAATGTGCCATTGTTTCCTCTATAATAGGGCATGTATCTCTTGGACAGTATCTTTCAGAGATCTGCTTGTGTTTGAGATTCCTTCTCATGTTTAAATTCCCATGTAGGGCCAACCACATAACATCCCACATAAACATAGGAATACATGGTGATACTAGCATCTTACCAATTAAAAGCTATCTTGTTGGGAATATTTATCAAAAACAGTCGTCTCCCGAAAATATTTTTGAATCAAGTATTCATACAGTACTTTCCTAGCAAATTTTAATATATGTTTGCTATTCCCCATGTTTTGATCTTTCTGAAGCAAATTTTGAAAGTTTCAGGTAATTGTATAATAGTCTTTTGGCTGGGTATATTAGCATCTGCAGTCCATGCTGGAAAAATCAATCCCAAAGAATCCAATACCCAAGGTGTCTACCATTTGACACTCTGGGATACTAAAGGATATACAGTAGATTTGAATAGACAAACATAGTGAAAAAGAACACAACTGGTTGTATAATTTTCAGCCCTCCATATTTCTTTTCTCGTAATAATAAATATCTCTTTATGGGGTTTAGTTTGCTTCCCCATATACATGAAAAAAGCAACTATATATTTTTGTTTCTAAGGATGTAGGAAGACTAAACACTGTACTCAAATAGAGAAAACTAGGTAATAAAAATGTTTTTATCATTTGAATCCTTTTTAATTTAAACAGTCTCCACGTATTCCATAGGTTAACTTTTTGTTGTGCTTCTTGGAGCTTAATTATCTAATTTTGGTATGCCATGTCCCCTGTGCCAAATAATAGCCCCAATGTTCCTGTTATCACTGGTATACCTATTAAGTGTGTGGTCTGTACATCCTCAGCTCTGTGGGGAACACAGTGTGATTTGTCATAATGAATTTTTGCTCCTGAATGTGCCATAAAGTCATTTAACGCATGTTCTAGATTCTCTGCTGACCGTAAATCTCCCACTATAAAGCAGATGTCATCAGCATATGCTATACATTTTCTTTCAGGGCCTTCACTTGAGAAGGACACACCCTGACTATTCAATCTACTGTGTACCTGTCTTATTAGTGGATCAATCATGAACAAATACAACAGTGCACTTAAAGGGCACCCTTGCTGAACCCCCTTTTGTATTTTGCACTGTTGCCCTAACCAACCATTACAATATAATTGTGCTGTTGCATTCTTATAACACGTCTTAATCCATTCTATAAAGGTTACCGGCATCCCATATAATGCTAAGCAGCTCCATAAATACTCATGGTTTATATTATCAAAGGCCTTTGCTTGGTCTAAACTAAAACTTAGGCCTGTGATTTCTCCTGTATTCCCCCTTTGTATTATTTCACGCATCAGTATAAGTCCATCTGTGATCTTCCTATCAGGAATCAAGCATGTTTGTGCTATATGTAATAAAACATCCGCATTTAGCATATGCCTGTTATTCATCAACTTTGCTAATAGTTTAAAATCCGTATTTAGCAGTGTTATTGGTCTCCAGTTTGCTAGATCTGCTCTATCCCCTTTTTTATACATAAAAAGTACAAAACCCTCATTCATACTTTCAAGCAATATCCCAGAATCCAATATTTCCTGCAAAACCTCCGTGAATTCCTGCAATAATATTGCTAAAATTATTTTATATATTTCATAAGGCATTCCATCTTTTCTAGGAGCAGTTCCTGCCTTTGTTTGTGCGAGAATAGCTGATACTTCCAGGGGGGTAATTTTAGCTACCAACAAATCTTTATCATGTATTTCAAGTTGGGGTATTGTACACTGAGCTAACCAAAGGTTGTGTGCATTTCTTGGTACTTCAGGGAATCCAAACAATTTACATATATGGTGGTCTGTGGCCTGCATTATGTCTTCCTTAGCTGTACACCACTTCTCCATTGGATCTTGTATCTCTGCTATGTATTTTTGTTGTCTTTGGTGGGCAGAAAATTGATATGGGTCCATAAAGGCTTTACCACCTTGAGAACCAAACCTACGCTCTGTGTCCAGAGATTTTAACCAGTTGTATTGTGTAGCATTCATTAATTTCCTTACTTTATCTAATTCTGGTAGGGCCATCCTGTTACCTTGTGCAACCTGAAAATGTAACTCTAAGAATTGCCTCCTATACTCTTGGTATTTATTGGATTTATATTTCCCATTAATTTTTCCTATAATTTGAAAATATTGCTTAATGTCCATTTTTGTATCTTCCCACCACTCCCAATAAACTTCAGATAGGCATACCACCGATTTCCTGGCTTTCAACAAGGCTATGAAATCATCTTCTCCTGAGGAAAGAGTTTTTAGCTCCAGATTTAGTCTCCAATATCCCGGTCCTCTATGTATTATCTCATGGCTACCTATCGTGACTTCTATTTCATGGCATGGTCAGATGTAGCAACCGGTAGTGTCTTTGTTTTTATCACCCTCAAGGAGTCTGACAGGAACTAGAAATCTATCCTAGTGGCTTTTTTGCCCTGGAAGAATGTATTTTGTGGTTTTCCTGTTACGTCGAAAACATCTGCCAATCCTGTCTGAATAAGCCGATCATTTAAACAATTAGCATCACAAAACATTTTTCTTGTTCTGAACTCTCTATCAGTATGGTACCTGCTACAATTGAAATCTCCTCCTAGAAAGACATATCTAGATGTAAATAGGTACGGCTGTATCACTCTAAATACTGCAATTCTTGCAGATTTAACTTGGGGGGCATGCACATTTATGAATGTACAATGCAAACTACTAACTACCATATCTAACAGTAACACATGCCCTGGTATAATATCTACCAATTGGACTAGTTGGCCCATTGGATTATTTACAGCTATACCTATTCCAGAATACATATCCTCACCTACTGACCAATAGGTTACCCCCCATGTCCACCCTCCTGATGCTTGTTCTACATCAAACTTTGTGTGCAAACAGGTATCCTGTAGAAAAACAACATCTTGTTCACCATTTTCAAAGAGGGAATAAATTAAAACTCTCTTCCTCTGACTGGATACTATTTACATTAAGTGATGCAACATACATCATAAACATTAAAACCGTTAACAGGTACCATATATTGTTAGCCATCCTATTTTATGAAACAAATGACATTTTATTTTTTCTTTGATCATTTCCTTGTCCCTAAATATTTTTTTTCCTTTTTAACCAAATCTGTATGTTCCATGGGCTGTTCTATGTTGGATGCCCCCTCCGGCTGGGAGGATTGGACTGATGTTGAATCCGACTCCGTACCTATGCCTCCCTACAATACCATGAAGGCATTTTGCAGGGGAATCTGTTCTTGTTCGGTCACAACTTTCCCAGTGTTCCTGGATCTTAGGCTGCTATGCCTATTAAAGACTATTGTATAGGTCTCTTCTGGTGGTCGCAGTGGGGGCATTGATGTAGTCAATGTAGGTAAATCCTTAGTTGGATTATCCCCTTCTAATACCATTGGGTCTGGCATAGGTGCCCTAGACCCTTGCAGAGGTACGTACATATCTGGTGCCAGTGAATCTGGCTGTCCTCCTCTAGCAGCTGTAAGGGGTCTCCCAAAGGGTGGGGGTGGAGGTTTCTGTCTTTGGGCCACATTGACTGCTGTATTTATGTCAAAATCCTGGATACAGAAGTCTCCATTTGTTTTGTTTTGGGCTGCCCACGGGCAATCCACATAAGAGTGGGCCTCTTCACATAAGGAACACTTTGCTGGTGGTGACAGTCAGACATTACATGTCCCAATTCACCACACTGAACCCATTTCATAATCTCACATGTTCTACTAAGGTGGCATCCTGAGCCACATTTGTAGCAATGGCGTGGTTGCCCTGGATAAAAAGTAAAGCCCTTATTTTATCCCAGATAGAAACAACGTAGCAGATGTTGTAGTCCTTCCTCATTTTGTATTAGGTTAATTGTATACCCCCAACCCCCATTCCAGAAACCTCCTGTTTTAAGAATTGGTTCTGGATTGCCTTGAAGTGTACATTTTCTTTCCAGCCAATATGTTATGTCTTCAACATCGACCCCTTCATTTCGAAACAGCACTGTAATAATTTTAAATGTTTGTTTCATGAGTGGGATAGCCTGGAAATGGGACCACGTCAGATTTGTTTTCAACAATGTGCACTTCATCCAAAATATGTTCAAAAAGGAGATAATGTGGAGAGTAGTGCAATGTAATGGCTGTGGGGCAGCAGTCTTCCGGGAGTCTTTCTGGAGGCTGAGATGCTGCCCTATTTGCAGACAACTCTCTGCCCTGAGGGAGGAAGTTTCCCGTCTTCAGGCCACACTGGACAGTAGTGAGGGAACCTTCCCCCTGGCCACACTGAACAGTAGGAAGGGAACCTCTCCCATCCAGGGAGCACCAGAGCCACCACCACTACCACAGAGGTTGCGAAGAAAGCACAGCAGTTGGACCACAGTGGGCTCAGGGAGGGTGAGGATGGTGGAACAGAGGCACACCCAGTCAGTTGTTCCACTCCACAATCCATACATCATTCTGGGGGAGCATAGCTCCCCTATGGATGCACCCACAGAGGAGACTAAGGAGGCTGAGGACAACTGTCACAAGGAGACCCACAGGAAGGAGGCAGAGGACACCACAGGGAAAGAAGCAGCTCCTGGTGGGGACTCCAATTATTAGGGGATAGAACTGGGGAGCAGGAAAAACTGAAGTAAGGTGACTGCCTGGTGCCATGGCTTGGAGGGTCAGGAAGTGCATCCTCAGGATCACGAGAACAGCTGCACGGGAGTCTGAGCTGGACATCATTGTCCACCTAGGGACAAATGACTTGGCTCATCATGAGATTAGAGCAGTGCAGGAGGACTTTGTAGAGTTGGGGAGGGGCCTAAGACAAGTAGCACACACAGTATCTTTCTCAGAGGTGCTGCCTGTCAATGGCATGGGTGAGGCGAGGGTACTTTGCACCATGCAGTTTAATGAATAGTTGAAAAATGGTGTGGAGCACAGGGTTTGGCTTCATTGGGGACTGGGGTTCCACCTGGAGGGACACCAGCCTATACTGGCAGGATGGTCTGCATCTGTCCAGGAAGGAACAAGTCTTTTGAGCAATCGGTTTAAATGCTTCATTGGCAAGCTTTTAAACTAGTCAAGGGGAGGCACTGATAAGCAGCAGGAAAATCCCAGCCTCTCCTACAAAACAGGGTACTAAATGAGAAAAGACTGAGGTAGAAAGGTCAGTGAGGATGCTGCAGCAGAAGGTAAAGCCATCAAAAAATGGAGAGCAATGAGTACCAATGCCCGTAGTCTGGGTAACAAGCTTCCTGAATTAGTGGCCTTGATGGAGGAGGAACATCTGGATATCATGTCAGTCACAGAAACATGGTACACACAAAACCATGACTGGGACATAAACATACCAGGATACACTATCTACAGGAGGGACAGGGAGGGTAAAAGAGGAGGAGGAGTAGCTCTTTACATAAGGGAAGGAATCAAAGCAACAGAACAAAAGGGTAAACAGGGGAGGAGAAGCACTGTGAGTAAATTTGGAGACAGGCAATGGCACCACAATCCGCACAGGGGTTGTATACAGACCCCCTTCTCAGGGGGAGGACATGGACAAGGAAATGATAGAAAGTATAATTAGAATGGCAGAAAAAGGGAAGATATTGCTGATGGGTGATCTGAATATGCCAGACGTTAACTGGAGTGCAGTTGCAGCAGCCAGTTCGAAGAGTGGGATTATTCTAGATGCCCTACAGGGGGCATGCCTTAGACCAATAGTTCTTAGACTTTGTAACAGTGAGCCTCCCCAAATCCATGAAAAAGATTTTGAGCCTCCCCAAAAACTGAAATAATCTTGGGCCTCCCCAAAGAAAAATAACATACTGTACTTTGTACACAATGAATAAATTGAAACCCCTTTGAGTACTTGGCTCACATTCAGTTCTTTGTCTTATCCTGATGTGGTACCTTTGAAAAAGAGCTCCTGTGCTCAAAGGCATTATCTGAATAACAAATAGATAAAATAAATGAATATTATTCATCTTATTGTAACCACACACACACACACAGACACAGGCCAGTCTACTCGCTCTGCTATTTTCATTCCTGAATCGTTACCCCTTGTTGCAGTACCTTCATGGGTCAGACTACTTTCTCTGTTTCCTCTCTATATGAAATAACCTTCCTAAATACTTTGCCCTTCCCCTTCCTTCCCTGCTCCTAAGCAACTTCTCTGGGATTACTTTGCTCCTTCCTGCTATTGCTCTTAGCACTTCTATGCTCAACCCTTGTATCTGGGCTATTCTGCCATCAGTCTACAAATTGATCAATTACCACCACTCATTATTAGTTTATTCTTCATATTTGTTTGCACTATTGTTCGCTGTGTATTTCTTGATTGTTTTGCAGTTACCTTTTGAAATGTATTCACTCCCTACCCTTCCTTGGGTACACCTGGAATGAGCCTTGGCTCATTCACCTTCCGTTGTCACCTATTAGTAAATAAATACATAAAATTCACCTACTATTATCCTCTTTCAGTTTGCTTCATCTCTTCACACAACATACATAAAACTCAAAATTTAAATACAGTACTTTTTCAGACTTGCTTGAGCCTCCCCTAGAACAGGTTGGGGCCTCCCAAGGGAGGCTGGCCTCACCATTTGAGAACCCCTGCCTTAGACAACTAGTATTGGAGCCCACTTGAGAGGGAGCAATCTTAGACCTGGTTCTCTCAAATGGAGATGGAGAGAGGATCACAGATGTAGAAGTGGGTAGCCGTCTGGGAACTAGCGACCATCGAACAGTATGGTTCACAGTAAACACAGCAATAGAGTCAAGCCATACAAAGGCAAAAGTACTGGACTTTAGGAGGGCTGACTTTGCCAAAATGGGTGAGTCCTTAAGGAATGCACTAGCAAATGGGTAGGAAAGAGGGGTGGAAGAACAATGGGGAATAATAAAAACTGCCATCACAGAGGTAACAAGCCTTTGTGTGAAGCAAATAAACAAAACAAAATGATGTAAGAAACCACTATGGTTCTCAAAGGAAGTGGCAGTGAAGGTTCAAGAGAAAAAGAAAGCAATCAGGAAGTACAAGGAATCTCAGAAGGAGCAGGACAGAGAACTGTATCAGTTAAAGCAAAAGGAAGCTGGGAAAGCAGTCAGAACAGCAAAGGCCCAAACCAAGGAAAAGATAGCCAAATCAGTTAAGAAGGGGGATAAAACCTTTTATAGGTACATCAGAGAGTGAAGGAAGACCAAGGGAGGGATAGTGAGGCTTAATAAAGGGAGGAGGGTGGGCAGAGGGTGACTGTGAAAAGGCAGAGATATTAAACAAATATTTTGCTCAGTATTTACAAATGAAGAGGGAGGTACCTAAAACAAACAGTAGAAACACTCTGGATACAGAAGTTGATACCAGCCATTTACAGAAAAAAGGGTTCTGAAAGAACTCTTAAAACTGAAGGTGGACAAAGCAATGGGGCCTGATGGGATTCATCCCAGAATTTCTAAAGAACTAAGGGTAGAACTAGTGACACCACTGACTACCCTCTTTAACAAATCATGGAGGATGGAGTGGTACCGAGGACTGGAGGAGGGCAGATGTGATTCCTTCCCAAAAGTGGGAGCAAGGCAGAAGCAGGAAACTACAGACCTGTTAGTTTAACCTCAGTGATAGGGAAAACGATGGAATCACTTCTGAAGGAAAGAATTGTCGAGTATCTAGAGGCCAGAGGGGCACAGGACCCAAGGCAGCATGGATTCACAGCAGGAAGGTCATGCCTGACGAATCTGATAGATTTCTTTGACTGGAAGACCAAAGTAGTAGATCAGGGAGGGGCTGTGGACATGGCCTACCTAGACTTTAGCAAGGCATTTGACACAGTCCCACACAAAAGATTAATATACAAATTAGCCAGCCTGGGAGTGGGTCCCAAGATGACAGCCTGGGTAAAGAATTGGCTGGAGAATGGGACACAGAGAGTAATAGTAAATGGAGTCCACTCTGAAGAAAGGGGGGTTACTAGTGGGGTACCGCAGGGTTCAGTATTAGGACCAGTCCTCTTCAATGTCTTTATAAGTGACATTGCAGAGGGACTGGAAGGAAAAGTATGTCTCTTTGTAGATGACACAAAGATCTGCAACAGAGTTGATGCACAAGGTGGGGTGGAAAGGATGAGAAGGGTTAAGGGCAAGGTTAGAGGAATGGTCAAATGTATGGCAGCTTAGATTCAATGCTAAGAAGTGCAAGGTAATGCACCTGGGAAACAAAAACCCAGGGGAAGAGTACACAATGGGGGGTGAGATACTAACAACAACAAAAATGGAAAGGGACCTGGGGGTAGTCATATCAGATGACCTAAAGGTGGGCAAGCAATCTGAGAGGGCAGCAAAGAGGGCTGGAGGGATACTGGGATGCATAGGGAGAGGCATCACCAGTATAAAACAGGAAGTTATTATCCCTCTGTACAGACAGCTGGTAAGACCCCATCTGGAGTACTGCGTGCAGTTCTGGAGACCCAGTCTCCACAAAGACATAGACAGGATGGAAGCTGTCCAGAGGAAGGCAACTAAAATGGTGCAGGGTCTGCACTGGAAGACATATGAAGAGAGACTTAAGGAGCTTAATATGTATAGCTTCGAGGAAAGGAGGGAGAGAGGGGACATGATAGAAACTTTCAAGTACCTCAAGGGAATCAACAAAGTCCAAGATGGTAGCATCTTTCAAAAAAAGAGGTGTGCAAGAACAAGGGGGCACAATTTGAAGATAAGGGGGGTGGCTCAGAGGTAATTTAAGGAAGTATTTTTTCACAGAGAGGGTTGTGGATGCATGGAACGGCCTTCCGGAGGAGGTTGTGGAGTTAAAAACAGTGGTGGAATTCAAGCACACATGGGACAGTCATAAGACAATTCTAGGGGATAGGGGTAGGAAGAAGTAGGCTGCTGGTTAACTAGGATCTGCAGCTTATCCATTAGGTAGGGAAATGGGCAGACTGGGTGGGCCAAGCAGTCCTTGTCTGCCATCAAATTCTATGGTTCTATGTTTCTAAAATGTCTGGTGTTCTAAAACTTATACCGTATGTATTGTTGCCAGGTGTATGGATCAGGGCGTATACTTTGCTAGGGAAGAATCCTAGCATTTGCTTTATTAGAACCTTGCCCATGTAGAATCTATAAGGCATGTCATCTGTGGGCTACAAAAAAACATAACCTTACCTCATTCCTTCTTTTTGCTAAAGTAACTGGTTTTTGAAACAGACTGGCATAAGTAGCCACTGGGTTTGATATATGTGGTTGTTCTTCCACTTCTTCTATAATCTCCTCTTGATCTAATGCTGTACAACCAGGGGAATCTCGAGCTATACTGGTATTAATGGTGTCTTTCTGTGTTGTGCCTTGGATAGGGGAAAATTATATTGGGCTTTGGGAGTTTATCTGGCTCTGCTCCACCCCTTCCCCTATAACCATATTTCTGTTTATTGGGTTATTCGTTTTCACCATACTTCCAGCCATAGCTGATGTTGGCTCATTGCAAGTTCCTAAAATAGCCTGTGTCTGTACATTCACCTCCTGCTGTTGAGGGACAGATTCTGTGGCTGTATCCCACCCACCCCAGATACCCCGGGATCGGTATTGCAGGATCCGCAATACACTGGCCCAATTCAAGCTGTAGCCAGCCTGCTCCCACAAGTGCTATCTTTGGGGACCAAATAATTTTTTCTGTAGCTGAATGGCCAACTGAGGTCTGGGGCAGGGATTTCATTGCTTTTGGAACAGTTGGAACTATGCTTTTAAGAACTTTAGCTCCGGTACTTGTAGTGCCTGAGGGCGAATCAACCTCAGGCCGTTTCTGTTTTTTTTATTCCTCCTCTGCTGCTAGCTGCGCCACCTGGTAATCCTCTGTAGCTGCTTCCCAAATCCTCCGTTTCTCTGAAAAACAAGTCAGGGGTTCTTCTGAGCCAAATTCCAGTTCCGTAGTGCCTGTAAGTGCTATACATGCCTCCGTATTAGGTCACAACACAACATCTGCAGTTTGCTGTTGTTTCAATAATTCCTCCATGTTCATCAGACTTTCTTTTACTTCAGCACCACCTGACAATAAAACTGTGTATGAGGGGGTTGGTATGAAGTGCTGGACAACATCTGGGTGCATCCCAGCCATACCATTCCCCTCTTTACAATCGTGCTGCTGCGGCCGGGCCGACGCCCAGTCTCTTTCACTCGCTCCTTGCATCTGTGAACTGACACTCTCTTTCAGCTCAACAGCACCACCTGCCGATAAGAGTAGGGGAATTTCCCCGGTGCCCTGGCCAAATTTCTCCCATTGACTAAAAATACGACCAACAGCTTAATCTGGTTCAATTTCAGTTGCTTACCATCTGTATCCCCCCTCCCCCAGTCGCCCCTGAAAAAGGGACTTCTAGGCCCAGTGGGCTTACCGGGTCAACAAAATTCAATAAATAAATAAGTGCAAGATCATGCTCATAGGGAAGAGAAACCCTGAAACTACCTATAGGTTGGGAGGGGAGTTGCTGGGAATCACAAGGGAAGAAAGAGACTTGGGCATCATCATCACAGATGACCTGAAATCATCCAAGCAGACCACTAAAGCAGTAGGTAAGGCTAGAGGGATGTTGGGGTGTATTAGTAGAGGTATCACAAATTGGAAGAGGGAGGTAATAATCTCTCTTTACAAGACACTGGTTATGCTCCATCTGGAGAACTGCGTGCAGTACTGGAGGCCACACCTGCACAAGTACATTAACAAAATGGAGGCAGTCCAGAGAAGGGCAACCAAAATGGTGCAGGAACTGCATCAGAAAACATATGAGGACAGATTAACGGAGCTCAATATGTATATCCTAGAGCAAAGGAGGGAAAGAGGCGATATGATCAAAACATTCAAACTCCTTAAGGGCATTAACAAGGTGAAAGAGTCTAACGTGTTTCAATATAAGAAAAAGAGCAGGACAAGAGGACACAGCATGAGATTAGAAGGAGGCCGATTAAGGGGTAATGTGAGAAAGTTCTTTTTCACAGAAAGGGTGGTGGATGCATGGAATGGCATACCTCAGGAAGTGGTGGATATGAATACAGTGCAGGGCTTCAAACAGGCATGGGATAAGCATAAGGGAGCAATACAGATGAGTATGAATAGATAGGCCATTGACACAGCAAAGGCCTTTGGCACATTCATAAGGTAGAAAAAATTAGCAAACTGGATGGGCCTTGTGGTCCTTATCTGCTGTCAACTTCTATGTTAATTCTTTGATAACCCAGTAAGGCCCACTAGGCACAAGTGCTTGTTTTCAGGGGCAACCTGAGAGCACTGGGAAAGTTAAGTGATTGGCTCATAGTCATGCAGTATGCAAGTGGAATTTGCAGGAATCAAACCCAGGTCTGCTGGATACACCAAGTTCATTTACAGCTTGTTATTCTAACCTGTAGGCTATACTGCCAGCATTGTTACTATACTGTAATCCACAGATGTCAGGACAATATTCAGGTGCCTGCTATGATCCTATACATTAAGCATGTGTTAAGACAATGCACAGCTTACGGAATCACCTGTAGCTTCAAACTGCTGCTGCACATTACAGATGGCATGCCTCCACACCTGGAACAGTGGGATGGCCTGGCTAACACAGGCAGTGTTCCCACTCACTGCCTGTGTGGCATGGTAAAATGGCCTGAAGAGGAAATCAATGGATCCATAAAACTCCGTTGTTCTGTTGCTGATGACATAAGCTCCCAAACTGTCATGGATTACATGAAGCAGCATATACTCTGATAAGGCCTTATGCTGGTCATATATCTGATCCAGCACATACAGGGTCAAATTCCACCACGTGATGACCTCCTGCTTTAATCGGTGCCAAGGCAGGCAATTTGTTTAATTGCATTGCATGTAATTGGTCCCTGGCCTTTCCAGACCATGCAAAATGGTCACAAATTCAACAGCAGAGGGCGAGCACTACTTTAATGTCATGTTGTGGCAAGAACTCTTGCACAACTAGGTTTAGACAGCACGCGAAGTAGGGCACCCTAAAAAAAAATCATCATTAATAGCCTTGACAACATTTGCACCTCTGTCACTGGCTGTGAAGCCTGCCTTTGGAGACAGTGGGTTCATCCAAGTGTCAGTCTCCTCCAATATTGATGCCAAATTCCAGGCATGTAGTTTCCATTACCATTAAGTCACTTGCTTTTGTTGCCAAGGTAATAACCAACCCCCTTGAGTTCTACCCAATGCACTGTTATGCACATAAACGAACTAGCAGCTGTTGGCCCACTGCTCCACATATCTGTGATAAGATGGGTGTATGAACTGAAGGAATGCTGCAGGGCATGTGAAACTTCTTTTTCAACAACACCCCCAGTTCAGGAATTGCCTACTGTGAAAAGCAGGACCTGGACGGCACTTTCCACTTGGGCCATGCTTTGGACATAAAGTGAATAAAACCAGCATTGTCCACAAAAGAAAATGGGAGATCAATAGTGATCCTTTCTGCTGCAGCAGCACTCAGTTCCCTAACCATTGAATGATTATGGTGGAATTTTCCTTGCTTAGACAGAATGCTAGTAATAGTTGGTGGGATCTTTTTTGGGTGAGTGCTTTTTGGGAAGTTTTGTGCAGGTAGCATGTTGCTTGGAGGATGTCACAGACGGAGACAGTGTCAAGAAACTTGTGACTTGGCTGAGGTTTTTCTCAGGGTAATACCACTGCTGTTGCTCCTGCTGCTGTTGTTCATCAGTGATTATACAATGGCAAGAAAGAATCCTGGGCTTTGATTGGTCAGTTGGCCATCACAGCAGGGATGTTATCCTGGCATAACATCCCTGCTGTTCACAGGTCTACTGCCATCATTATTGATCCTCTCTTTTTTGGCATCTCCTCTTAAGAAACAAAAATATTTTTCCACACTAATAAAAACATTCTTTAAAACTATTTTTTTAATTTTATGTATAACAACAAGTCATTGTATAATAGGAATAATGCCCTCCAGGGTGGGTGTTATGTAAGCAGTAAGACACGACAGGGTGGTGGTTGTTATGTGATAACCGCACACCTAGGTGCGTGGTGAGGTACGAGGCCGAAGGCCAAGTGTCCTTCCGCACTTAGGTGTGCAGTTATCACATAACAACCACCACCCTGGAGTGTCTTATTATGCTTATAAAATGGGAAATAACTATGGAAACAAAGAAAATGACAAGGTGTTTATATTTTTGAAAACTTTGTAACATTTATTTAAATATAGAATACAGAATTCATTGAAACATTGAGATAAAATAGTCCCTTGGTAAACTTTTTTGAATGGTAAAAAAATAGCAATTACTAACAACATTAGCAAACAACAGTCTTCTTGTTGTAGTTTATGAATTGCACTTTGCTTCACTGTGATTTTCTTAATCTGTCCCGAACATCGATTTCGCACGCTGACCGCACCATTGTGCGCTACATGTGCGAAAACACATTTTGGGTGAGATGTGAAAAATGACAGTTGTACTGTTCATAAGGAGGTGTGGTAAAATGGCAATACTGAAAATCTGGAGTGAAAATATTAAAAAATGCCTGAGGTTACGAGCATGCGTAGTAACTGCGCAACGCATGCTCGTAAAACAGTCGTTTTGGGGAATATTTTCCCCAAATTTTCAACATAACCAGTTTAAGACCACTGCTCATGAACAGTATCACTGTGATTTTATTACTCTGTCTGGAACACTGATTTTGCACACCGACTGCGCCATTGTGAGCTACATGTGCAAAAACACATTTCGGGTGAGATGTGAAAAATGACAGTTGCACTGTTCATAAGGAGGTGTGGTAAAATGGCAACACTGAAACTCTGGAGTGAAAATATTAAAAATGCTTGAAGTTACGAGCGTGCATTGGAACTGCGCAACGCACGCTCGTAAAACAGTCGTTTTGGGGAATATTTTCACCAAATTTTCAACATAGGGTTTTTTGGGAGCCTACCTCATGAACTGTGACACTGCCATTTCGTTAATCATTCCAGAAAGGTGTTTCCGTGCAGTGACTGCGGAACCACCTTTTGGGACCTATTAACGAAATAACAGTGGTACAGTTCATGAGGTGGGTCCCCAAAAACCCCATGTTGAAAATTTGGTGAAAAAATTCCCAGAAATGGCTGAGATATGCAATAAAGTTGAAAAAATCCATTTATGCCGTTATACAGCTTACCGGCATTTCTTCAGTTCGTGGTCAGCTTTGAAGAGTGCAGACATGTTCCCGGTCCACCGAAGATTGTTGCGCTAGGCTCCAGTGGTAAGTATGGGTTGAGGTGGGGGTGAGGTGGGGGTGTGGGGAGGTGGGTATGCAGAGGGTGGGTGCTGGTTGGGGGAGTGGGCAAAAGAATCAACGAGGGAAGTTTTTTTTTGTTTCAGGTTTTTTTTTTATTTATTTACACACAAGGGACTTTTGCCACGCTGGGGTGTGCTCCCAGCATGGCTTGGGGAGGCAGTGAAGCTGACGGGGATTGGCACCCTGTCAGCTAAGGGAAGTTTTGCCATGCTGGGGCATTTCCAGCCTGGCATACGAACATTTTTGGGGGCAGTGAAACCGACGGGAGATTGGGCACCCACATCAGCAAATGAAGCTTTTGCCATGCTGGAGTGGGCTTCAGCATGGCACCAGGCAACTATGGGGACAGTGAAGACGGGGATTGGGCACCCGCTGGTTGTTATGAGTTTTGCCACGCGGTGGGCTCCAGTGCAGGCATACAAACATTTTTGGGGGTAGTGAAACTGACGAGATTGGGACCCCATCGCAAATGTGAGATTCAAACCTAGGTCTCCAGAATTGCAGCATAGACCATTCAACCTCTATAGTATGCTGCCACCTTTAATGTTAAATTCCCTCCATGATTGTAGTGGTCGCTACTTCTTTAACTTTTTGGTGCCTACCATCATGCACCGCGCACTTCCATCTCGGGAAGCGATCGGCTTTTTTTTTTCAATGCCTCTCTGCACTCGCATTGTATGTTTGAGTTAACTGATAGCCCGTGTCACTGTCTGATTACCTCTATGGATTGCTTTTATTAATATTAGCAATGTATTTGGGCACTTTGGTTCTACCTCTGCCTATTTAACTGTGTTTTCCCACCTTTTCTTTTTGTTTATAAAGTATTACTGTATTGCCTATTTTCTTCATCCTGTTATTTTGTTTTCTGTTTTTCCCCACATTCAAGACATAGAATGTTTATCAAGGAATGTTTACCATGGAATACAGAGATTCAAAATTCTGCTCTGTTCCACTTGTAGAATGTTACTCTCCTGACATTCTGCACACACAGACAACAAAGGTCTGTTTTAGAGCCAGAGACTCAATTATATCACTGTCAGGGAAAGCATGAGAGATTTCACTGATGAGCAGGTAAAGACAGAAGGAGGATTTCTCACTGTTAGTAAACAGACAGTTGTAATAAAAACTATAAACAACACTTAATGTTTCTAATATGTTTATGTGTGTAAGGGGAGTGTGATGATCAGGGAAACAACATTTAATGAATTTATTTTATTTTTTTATTTAAGGTAGTTTTATTTTTAGGGCCCAGCTGAAGTTTTTTACAGTGTGAAGGTAGCAGCCATGTTTATAATGGAAGATTAGTTCTGGTTGAAGGGGACTGCTGAAGATAGTTCTGGTTGTATGAGGACTGATTTGCTCATTGTGTGATGTGGTTTAGGACCAGGATGACTGTGCATATATAGAGATTTAATGTACAGTCAGCTGATGTCTCTTGGCCAATGAGATTTCTAGATGTTTTCTTACCATTTTATAAGCCGGGATAACATCCCTTCTCGGGTGTTGGATGCCCTCAGCCGGTGGCCTCAGGCCCAACCACACGAGGTGGGATGTTATCCCAGCATAACACCTACCCTGTCAGGCATTATTCCTTTATTTCATACTTTCAGGAGTGCTACTGACCTCCTCCTCCTCCTCCTCCTCGACCATCTTGTCCTCCACAAATATTCTCCACCTCATCTCTACCTCCCAAATCACCTGTAGACACTTTCCACTGATGTGCTTACTACCTAGACATATGTTTGACTTTAAGGTGGGTATGCTGTTCATGTGTGCCAACACAAGACCCATTCATGTCATGGTTTAATCAGGTCTGTCAAAGCTGGCATATTGCCACAGTGCCATCTTTTGGATCAGTAACGAAAAAGTCCCGCACAAGGGATTTTGAAGTATGCACAAATTTATGTGGAGCACCAGTTGTGGTGGCCACCACACTCACACTTGTTTCTGTTCTGGGATATGCATAATCAAATATTATCTTTTGCAGCAGAGGTTGCCTACCATTCAATCTGAAAAATTCATACATTTTGCTATCACCATTTGTGTTTTTTTTTCTTTTCAGGCTCCCATGAAGGACCTGTTACAGTGTCATCCTTATCTTCACCCTCCATTTCTTCCTCCTCCTCCTCCTCTTTTCCCAGTTCCTCCTTCTCTTCTTCATTTTCCTGAGGCAGCAGTGGCACATACAGCTCTGCAACTGCATCATCCTCAGACTCAGGTCCACCACCACAACTACCGGGGGGCTCTTTCTGACATTTTTCGACAACACTGTGTTTACTCACTGATGTTGTGGAGTTGAGGAAATTTCAGATAACAGATCTTTGCTCTGGCTGCTGCCTCCCTCAACTAAGAGAGCAGCCAAATCAAGTGCTGTAAGAATTTTTTTAACAGCACCACTGCCATCACAGACTGCAGATGCAATACTACCTATTGCATTCATACCTTGCCCTCATCCTGTGGTCACCACTGTCGCTTTCCTGCCCTTCCTCCCTGTCTCCTCTTTCCATTGCCTCTACCACTTATTCTAACATGGAAATGTGCAGCAGTACTAGGGGCTTAAACAATAATACAAATCATGCAAATAGTAAAATAGTTACAATCAAATTTAACAAACAAATCTCAGAATGACAAGAATGGGGTTAAGTATTATGAAAAATAATAATCAAAAAATATTAAAATGCTAAAGTTCTACAACTACCTGCCAGAGCCCTGGACAGACAATAGTATTTTAGCAGAACTGGAACACTGAGAGTGTAGAGGAGTTATGGGACTTGAGAAAATTGAATTGTCTAAACAATGAAAACTGCAAACATACTGAAACTAAAGAGTTTGCTGCCTGCAGACAAAAGCCGGCCCGTCCCGCCACACATAACACTAATCCAGCACAGCAGCACTACACAGAAAGAGAAAGGGGAAACAATAACTAAACTGCAGGCAAAAAGATTCAAAATTAAGTCTGCAGATGTAGAACACCAGGAGAATATGGAGCTAAAAAACATGTTTGTTTTACGCAATGAACAGCAGTACATACTAGGTCCAGTTCCAAGTAGGGTTATGCCTGGCACAAAGCCATTTACACCATATCCGATAGCACAAATCACACCTTGTGCTGGGCATAACGCAAGTCACAATTCCAAGTCATGGCTTGCGCCATGCCATTTGCAGGTTGTGCCAAAGGTGGGCTACGCCACTGACTATGCCCACAACCCACAGCGGCATGGCTCAAGGGTGGGTCATGGCAGCAACTGCACCCTATTCCAGAAGGGCGGCTGCCATAACCCATTTATGCCATTCCAGGATGTTGTATGGCATAGCGGGGTTAGACCCACTAGGAGGTGGTCTAAGGGGCATCCGACCTGGCACAGCAACAGATGTCTCCCCGGCAGCTCCACAGAAACCACATGGCTGTGCCCCCCATGCCCCCCCTACACTGTCATGCCCCCCACCCCTGAACATCAGGGACCCCAGGGTCCATTTCCTTTCATGCTCCCCGATCACCTGTGCTAACCAGCCAGCGCCCCCAATGCCCTCAGGTGCTTGCCAGTGTGTTTTGGGGTGGGAGCAGTTGATTGCATGCTGCAACTTGTGGCACCCAGGTCCAGTGTGCCATTCCCTTATCGCTAGCCTGCAGCTGCCGCAAGTCACAGGCATAGGTGCCAGGGACCCTGCCTGTCTTAGAATAGGGGTGCAGGGTCCCTGGCGTAACGCTGCATGGTGCAACTCACATACACCCATGAGTTACGCCATGCATCTTGTAATCGGACTCACTGTGTCAAAGCTGAGTTCTAAGTACAGTGCAAATCTTGTCTCCTGAACAAAATTCCTAGAGCTGCACACAGCACAGTTGTTCTGGTCTGCTTCCTGCTGCAGCATAACCATGTGATCTGCAGGTCACATGGTGCAACAACAGCACTGAAAATCCCAATGAACTTCATCAGCGATGTTGTAAATTTTCAACTTCGCGAAGTTGCCAATACCTCGAAGTTTGACTTCACAAAGTGCAAATAATTTCATGAAGTTGCAGGACTTTGACGATATTGCAAATGGAAGTTTTCCAAACTTTGCACACCTCTAATCACAGCACAGTCCCCCACACTAAATCCGAATTTATGTTCAACCGACCATTTTTTCAAGTTTTTTTTAACTCCAGTCTTAGTCTTTGTATTTACTAATCTTTGTTAACCACTGACCCTGCCATGGTGTCATCAGCAAATTTTAATAACCAAATGCCTTCACTACAGTTTATTGACGTTACAGTGGGTCCCAAGACTGACCCCTGCAGAACTCACTTGTCACATTACCCCACCTTGACTTGTCTCCCCCTTTACTGAAACCTGTTGTTTTCTATCACTAAGTCAGGATTCTATCCAGCTGGCCAGTCTATTATTTAAATACATATTATGTAGTTTCATGATCAGTTCTACTGTAGATGTGGCATAGTATCAAAGACCTTGCTGTAGTCAAGGAAAATGATATCAACAGGGAGACCTCTATCCAAAGCCTTGCTCACTGTATCAAACATCTTCCTTTATGACTGCTTCCAAAATGTCCACCACCAAGGTCAGATTCATAGGTTTATAATTTTTGTGATCTGACTGAACTCCTTTTTTTAAATAAGGTGATCACTGTTGCCTCCCTACAATACTTAACCACCTCTTCAATTCAAAGAACTTTGCAATGTGGCAGTAAGTGGCATAGACACCTCTTCTGCAAGCTCCTTTACTGTTCTTGGATGTATCCCATCTGGGCCCAGTGCTTTACTTGGATTGAAATTCCTTGATCATTCTCTAATGTTCTCCCTTCTTATATGGGCTTTTTTCAAAAGGCACTCTCCAAGCGGAGTTGACTCCTCCTTTGTAAAATAATATAACAGTTAGTGACCTCATAACTGAAATGAGAGTTGGATTTGCAAAAATTGATCGATCTTTTACCTCTCTCACCAAAGTTCTTAGTAATCTGACAGGAAAAATTAACTCTATAGCCTTATGGGTGATGGGAGTTGAAGGCAGGGCTAATGCCTAGGAAGATAAAACAGAATCCCATTTTCCCAGTCATTGATCAACATTCCAAAGAGCTAGTCAATTTAAGAGCAAAGATTGAAGAATTAGAGACATGCAACAGAAGAAGTAGTCTCCAGACTGGAGGCATTCAAGAGGATATGGAAGATTCAAACCCACTAAACTTCTTTCGAGACCTGATTTCAGAAACTCTTGGTCAGAATAATCAAAATTCAAAATGAATAGAACATAACACAAACTATCAAGGCAAACTTCTCAGATTTGTCTGTTTTAAACCATGTCACTACCAAGATAAGGAAAAAAATTGAAAAAGGCCTGTCTGGAAAGGGGGTTTACAAAGAGATCTCATGCTTCAAGCATATCCTGATTTTGGTCCAGAGGTATTGGCAAGAGGATGACATTTAACCCGGTGATCTCACTATTGAACCAGCATTAAATCGGATTTGCTTTAATTCCCCCTGCCAAACCAAGAGTTCCCTCCCAAGGGTCCATTTATTTTTTCATGTCTATCAGGGAGGTTGATTGTATGATAAGAAAATTATTACAGGGCACTAAATGAGCTGGTCCCTCTTTGAAAACCTCATCAGTTTCACCAGGAAATAATGCTGATGGACAAACAAATAATTCAGTTCTCTTTTCTAATACTTATATGGAGAATATGGAGAACCAAAATAAAAACATACCAGTTCTGAACCTCCATCTAACTTCTTCAGTTTCTTTTCAACCTTTTAATGACAAAGAATTTCAATCAAGATGTCAGCAAGGAAATGAGGAAACAAGAGAACCATCTGCAAAACACTGGATACTTCAAGCTCACCCTAACACAAGAATGCTTCTGTAGCATCGACTGAAGAAGACTGAGCAAGACGGTCCCTTTTTGGTATAATTGGAATCTATGTTGTAATTAAATACTGAACAAAGGGAGAAATTAAGAATGTATTGGAAGAAAAGGGAACCATGAAGAAATGGGAAGGAGGTAAGGAGGCAAAAGAGGGATGACAGGAAAAGGGAGGAAAAAAGGACGATATATAGAAGAGGGGAAAGTGAAAATAAGGAGTGAGGAATTGGGTATGGCAGGTCAGAGAAAATGCTATATGCAGTACACACAAGGTTATATAAATACATTATTCTTGGTTTTGGGTGGTTTTGGTTTTTTCTTGTTATCTTCTGACTTGTCTTCCTAATCTTCCATAATCTGTTATTCTTTTTGGTAATTTCTGTTTGTTTGTATCCAGATCATGTCATTGCATGAGCTCTGGATGAACTGTTGACATGTCTAGAAACACGTTTTGGTGTTTAGCTATCTTTGTAGGCTTACTTTGGGGGGGGGGTGGTAAGTCAGATCAAGTGCCAGAGCACCAACTCTGTACCTTTTTTTCTGATATTCGAAAGGTATTTTGGATGAGTGGTTTAGAGGTAGACATGATGATGTTGTTGTTGGATGGTTCAGTACAAGTTTTTGTGCTGCTTCTATTATCACAGCTAGGTCTATTGGGATTCTAAGGGCAGTACATTTAATTCTTATTTCTTTTCTTAGTAATTCACATTTCAGGAGTAGTGCACTGATTGTGAATGCTTTTCATATTTTTTTATTATTAAAAAAATTGAATGTGGCAAAAAAGTGAGAATATATATCTCCAAATGTATTTCTTATTTGATGGGCATGGAGTTGACAGATGCTGGCAGTACAATTTTGTCCTTTTATTCTCTTCCTATACTTTATGCTCTCTCTTTACACTTTAAATTTTTAGGTGCCTTAACTTAGCTCACTTATCTGGAATGTTAAATGGGCATGGGAAAGGACAGAAATGAGAAAAATAGTGCATTTTTGCAAAAAGAAACAATGTTGTTTAATGGTACAAGAGACACATTTTAATGACTTTGATTTTAAATATATTTCCTACTTATTTCAATGGACCACTGTACAAGCACCATATCCAAAGTCAGCCAGAGGTGTGGCAACATTTTTTAAGGAAACCCTCGATTTAGGAATACAAATTTAATTGAAAGCTATTGAGGGCAGATGTATGATTCTTCATATCCGCAGTCTGAACTCTTCATTCACTTGTCTTTAATTAATATCTTTGCCCCCAAATGAACAGGATCGGAACTTTTTTGAGGATCTTTTCTTAAAAATCTCACAGTTTCCAACCCCCTATATATTTGGAGGAGATTTTAATATTATTACCCGCAGCTTAGATCAATAAAATTAAAAAAGAAGCTGTTAACACTCAAAGTGTGGGTCTTAAAGCAGGGTTATTGGTCAATAAGCTTGCTTTAACACCTGAACGTAGTGTGTGCATATCTTCTTTTTTATTTTTCTGTATCTAGTTTCATGCTGGAGCACCTTTGCAGGCAGTGGTGTGTGTACCTTCATTGCTTATCCTCAACTTAGATTGAACTCAAGTGTAAAGAATCGAAATCAGGAACAGTAACCACTTTTCTGGGATTTATAGAGGAACTAGCTCTAGTAGATCCATTTTAAGCTAAATACACAAATTTAAATAAATGTGCTCTTATTTTTCACCAGTGTATAGCACATATTCAAGGACTGATAATGTTTTGCTCTTGGATTCAATTTTTCATAAAGTCAATAATATACATTATGGTGCTATTAAAATATCTGAGAATGCTGGTCCAGTGGCGTAGATGGTTGTGGCACTGGCACCTTACCTCGACCCACAATGGTGACTGGGTCATCAGAGATTGGCAGCAGGGGGGATGGTGGAGTTAGATGGAGCTGTAGGCAGGCAAGCTCTCCTCTCCTCTCTGGGGAGGAAGTGTGGCATCCCTCAGCCAATGTCAATCCCCGGTGGAGGCTAGGGGAAGCATGGGCCCAGAGGGTGCCTAGGCATTAGGCCAAGGGGTGGGAGAAAGGGGTCATGACTGGGGCTGTACAGCACATGCGCACCTCCATGTGAATGCATTCATACTTCTGGGGCCCCTGGGAGAAAAACACAGAGGAGAAAATATGCTGGCAGCAGAATGAAGACTGACTCTCCGCAGGAACCGCACCCAGGCTGGGCAAGGTAGGCACTGGTAATTCTGGGGGACGGGGCTAGGGGGGGTCAGTTGGATAGGGGCTGCCAGTGGGGCATATAAAGATTAGTTGTGATAAAAAAAAATTTGAGAATGCTCCACTATATCTTGGCATAGAACTGTCACCCACTTTTAGTGACTTTATTTGGAAATCAGATTCTTTTAATTTTAGAGACAAGGGCTTCATTGATAGTTTAAAAACAGAAATACAGATTTGGGGCACAAAATTACAATCAGGACACTTCAATTTGTACAGTATGGGATGCACTTAAAGCCTATTTAAGATACCTATTTATCTGTCATATATCTTATGAAAAAGTTGTTCAATCAAAAATTTGGAGACTGACTTGTCAGCAGCAAAAGCCAAACATAGTAATTCTGACTCTCTAGAAGACCTTCATGAGGTGTTATGTACAAGGGAATTATATAATAAAGAGGAAGAAGAGCTAGAAGAAAGGGCCATGAAGAGGGCCAGGCTGAAATATTACTTTTTCAGTGATAAGCCCAATAAGTAGCTTTCATTTCAACTTAACTGTGAACAGAATTGTAATAAAATTTCATGTATGAAAGATCACAATCAAATTCACTATATCCTAATAGATCTAAATAACTCTTTTGAGCACTATTATAAAAATGTATACACTTCGTATATTAACTCATCTGATTTGGACTTGGATAGTTTGTTTAATAATCTACAATTTCCACAAATTACTTCTGTGGGCTGAGATTTACCGAATAAAGAGATTCTTTTGTGGAAACAGTGACAGTGATAGGGGACCTTCCAAATGCCAAGACACCACATCCCGATGGTTTCACAACACAGTTCTATAAAGTATTGATAGACAATATAGCTTCAAAATTACCATTTTCCAACAAACTCAGATTATAGACGATTGGCTAAATTGATTCAGTGAATATCACATATAATTTATACTAAAAACAGAGAAATATCCTACAGCTTGCCATTCATATTGCCCAATCTCTTTACTAAAAAATGATTAGAAGATGTTTGCAAAAAAGAGTAGCAAAGCAATTGGGCAAAATCATTCACCAGATAAATGATGACCAGACTGGTTTCATTTCAGGCAGAAGGCGCATGTACAATATAAGATGCTCACTCAATATTTTATATCAAGCATCACCCCCACAATACTGCATTTCTGGTACTAGATGCAGAGAAAGCTTTTGGCTAGGTGGATTGGTGTTTTCCAACTAAGGCACTTCTGAGATTGGTTTCATGGAACAATTTTTTTATTTAATTAAAAAATGCATGCCACCCCTACTATTAGAGTATGCACAAAAAAAAAATGCTTAAGTAAAACTATTTTTGACTAAGGGTACAAGGCAAGGTTGTTTCTTATCACCTCTACTGTTTGCAGTATGCATTGAGCCTTTAGCCCAGGCAATCCAAAGCTGAACAGACCAAAGAATTAAATGTGTACTCATTAACCGCTGCAGTCCTCAAGCTAAAGGGTGACACATTGGGGGCAACAGCATGGGGTGGCAGTCAGCAGGAGTCACTGCAGTCCTGCTGTGTCACCCTTGACCATGCTACATTTCAGTGTAAGTTTTAGGTGCATTAAAACCATATAGGTAAAGGGTTGGGTAAAACAGGGAATTAGGAGCAACACCCTATCTAGGGTAGGTGCTCAAACTGTGTTGTGTCTACCTATCTAGGGTAGGTGTTTAAGGAGAATAACAAACAACAGAAAGGAAAAACAAGAAATGCCCTGTCTGGGGTAAAGGTAAATAAGGGATGGCTGGAAGTTAAAAGGCAGAACAAAACAGGGACTAGGAGCAACACTTTCTCTAGTGTAGGTATACAAGGGGCATAACAAATATCAAAAGGGGAAAAACTAGTAACACCCTATCGGGGGTAAGAATTTCTAAACATCACAGGGAAGTGTAGGAACTGATGCTGAGAGTGGTGCAGTGCAGTGGCTGTGTGGCAGCAGTTTTCAGAGAGATTTTCTGGAGAACGTGGTGCTGCCACATCGGCATGCACCTCTCACGGTTGAGGGAGGAGGTTGCTAGACTCCAGGCCACATTGGATAGGATACAGGCAACCACTTTCCCCATCCTGTGGCCACCAAGTCTACACCATTACCTCAGAGAATGCCTAGGAGGAGGAGGAGGAGAAGGAGAAACTGGACTATAGTGGGCTCTGGAAAGGTGAGGGTGCTGGGTAAGAGGCACATTCCTCAACTAGTACCACTACGTAATTCCTACTCCACTCTGCCTGGGTGAGACTGCAGGAAGAAGGTGCCTGTTGTAGGAACCAAGGAGGATGTGGTGGTCCTCAGTAGCAGAGATCCAAAGAAGGGTGGTACAGGACCCCAAAGGAGAAGGAAGCAACTTCTGGTGAGGGACGTGTTTGTGAGGGGGATAGATCTACTAATAGGAAATGGGGCAGAGGGAGGTTAGGTGGCTATGTGGCGCCATGGCTGGGATGGATGGGAAGTGAACTGTGAGAATTGCTAGGGTAGCAGGAAGGAAAACAGAGCTGGATGTCACTGTCCACCTGGGAACTAATGACCTGGCCAGGGCCAGAGCTGGGATAGTACAGGGGGAGTTCAGGGAGCTAGGAAGAGGCCTTAGGAAAGTATCATGTTTAATGACTTTTGCATAGGTGCTGTCTACCTATGACAGTGGGGAGGAGAGGGATCTCACCATCAGCAGCATCAATTCATGGTTAAAAGAGTGGTGCAGAAAGGAGGAGTTCAGCTACATTGGGGATTGTGGTACAACCTGGAGGGATAAGTGCCTTTATCGGGGTGTTGGAATGTGTCCATCAGGGAGGGGAACCACAGCCCTCGGTGGATAGTTTAAATGTTACTTAGAGGAACAATTAAACTAGCCAAGGGGGATGGCAGAAGAAGTTGGGTAAGTAGTAATTGCCCCCCCAGGCTAAAGTAAGGAGAACCTGAGGGGAGAGAAGTACCTTAGGGTGCAAATTAATAAAGGAATCAGGGTGGCAGAAGTGAAAGCGAATGGAAATGAAAACAGTTAAAACAGAGTGGGGGCGGGGGAGGGCAAAACAGAAAAAAGAGGGGTAATAATCAGAGTGGTAACAACGTCTGGAAGGCAATGTGTCCGAATGTTAGAAGTCTAGCAAATATGATTACAGACCTAGAAGCCATCATGGCAGAGGCCGACCTGGATATTGTGGCCACTACTAAGCCATGACTGGGATATGGTCATACTGGGCTATACTCTGTTCAGGAAGGACAGCGAGGGAAGAAAAGGGGGTGTGGTACTTTATGTGAAGGAAAGCATAAAAGGAATAGAGATATAGATAATATGGAGGGGCAGAGGTACTGTGAGAAACCTGGAGAAGGGGAGAGGAGACACTGTTTGCACTGATATGATCTACAGACCTCCAGTACAGGAGGAGGAGTTATATTTTATTTTTTATTTAGTTTTTGTTGACCGGGTAAGTGCACTAGACAAATCCTGCTTATTTTCAGGCACGACCCGGGGGAGGGGGAATACAGATGAATGCCAACTGACCTTGGACCAGATTAAGCTGTCGGTGGTATTGTTAGTGAATGAGGGAAATTTGGCCAGGACACCGTGGAAATTTCCCTACACTTTTCAATAAGTGCCATGGGATCTTTAACACTGACCTGAACTACCACCAATCCAAGCAGATGAGACCTCGGTTTAACGTCTCATCTGAAAGACGGCACCTCAGAAGTGCAGCACCCCTCTCATGCTGCACTACAGTGTCAGTACTGGGATATTAACCCGAGTGCCAGATGTGGGAACTGAACCCACAGCCCTCTGATCTCCTGACTTCAGAGGCAAGTGTGCTACCTATTGAGCCACTGACACTTTAAGGTACTGGTGTGAGCCATTGGCAAAATGGTAGAAAAGGGGAGGTGCTGCTGGTGGGGGACTTCAATCTTCCAGTTGTAGATTGGAGCCTCCCAGCTGTGACTTCAACTAGAAGCAAGGACATCCTGGAATCCTGATAGGGGGCATTCCTCAGGCAACTAGTCAAACCCACTAGTGATGGGGCAATACTGAACCTGGTACTCACTAACAGGGACAGTGTTGCAGACATCAAGGTGGGATGCCACTTGGGGACCAGTGATCACCATACAGTGTGGTTCAATATAAAGAGGACTGTGGAATCAAACCACACAAAGGGCGAAACCCCTGGACTTCAGGAGGAAAGATTTTATAAAGATGGGTGAATGCCTCAGGGATGACCTAGCAGGGGGGATGACCTGGGTGAGGAGGAGGAACAGTGCACAAAGCTCAAAGGGTGTATGCTGAAGGTAACAAACCTCTGTGTCAAATAAGTGAATAAAAATAATAAGAAAAAGAGACTGCCATGGTTCTCAAAAGAAGTGACTGAAAAGGTAAAGGCTAAAAGGGTGGCATTCAGAAGATATACAAAGATGCAGAAGAAGGAGGATAGAGAGGTGTATCAGGAGAACAGAGAGAAGAAGGGAAAGCAGTAAGGAGTGCAAAGGCACAAGCTGAAGAGAGACTAGTCCATGTGGTAATGAAAGGGGACAAGGCTTTTTTAGGTATGTAAATTAAAGATGAGGATCAGGGGAGGGATTGTAAGGTTAAACATGCATGGGGGACAGTGCAGAGGGGAACCAGGAAAAGGCAGATATCCTGAACAAATACTTTTGATCAGTGTTCACAATGGAAGGAGAAGTGGAAGGGCCCCAAAAAATAATAGGAGTTCTGAAGGAAGGGAGATGGATACTAGTTCATTTTCAGAGGACAGAGTCCTAAAGAGACTCATTACTCTGAAAGTGGATAAATCAATAGACCTGATGGGATACATCTTCGGGTATAGAGGGAGCTCAAGGTGATACTGGTTGCACCTCTGGCAGTCCTATTTAGCAGCTCACTCAAAACAGGAGTGGGTACCAGAGGACTGGAGGAGGGAAGATGTAGTCCTACTTCACAAAAGTGGTAGCAGGGAGGAGGCTGGCAATTATAGAGTGGTCAGCCTACCACTGGTAGTGGGGAAGTTAATGGCATCACTGCTTAAGGAGAAGATAGTGGAATATCTTGAATCAGATGGGTTGCAAGGCCCAAGACAGCATAGATTAATGGGTGGTAGGTTATTTTAAATTAATCTGATAGATTTCTTTCATTGGGTAACCAAGAAATTAGATCAGGGTGGAGCGGTGGATGTGGCCTACCTAGATTTCAGTAAGGCATTCAACACCTTTCCACATAGGAGACTACTTAGCAAGGGTAACCCATGAAGTGGATGCATGAGGATGGGCACCGTCCGTAATGATGACTCCTTCCTGGCGCAATCCCTCAGGGCGATGGGAGGGTAGGGCAACAGGATGAGGCTGTGGGTGAACTGGGTGACAGGATGTCACTATACGTATGCACAGAGAGGGTGGGGAGCGACACGGCGACGTGGGCTGGGAGAGGGCAGAGAGGTTGTAGGGGTGGCACTGCAGTAGCCTGGCCGAGCTGCGTTGTGATCGGGGGTTGGTTACTGGTTGGGGTGGGTGAGGTACTGGGTCCTGGTCCGGGCACTGGTGCATTTATTGCACCTGCCTGAACAACTTATTTTACTACTGTTTCACCCCTGACATGCACCCCCAGGAGTTGAGAATCCTAAGAAGGGGGGTGCAGGTGGAGAAGACCCCCATGAGGAGGGTGTGGGGGGCACAGCCCCCCCATCAGAAAGCAGTTTTAAACTGTTCTGGCACCATTGTACTGATGCACCGGGGTTGTCAGAGTGCCGAAAATGTTTTTGGCACTCTGACAGAACGATAACAGTGATCACCTTTAGGCATTCGCCGTTCATACATACACCCCTTAGCAAGCTGGTGAGCTTAGAACTGGGTCAAAAAGTGATAACTGGGCAAGACTTTGGTTAATGAATCTGCAGCAGAGTGTGGAGGTAAATAGGGTTCACTCCAAGGAAGGAAGGGTGACCAACAGGGTGCCTCAGGGATCAATGCTGGGACTGGCCTTCTTTAATGTCCTTATAGGTGACATTGCAGATGAGTTGGAGGGGAAGGTCTGCCTCTATGCAGATGATACCAAAATCTGCAATAGGGTGGATATTCAAGGGGGTTGGAAAGGATGAACAGAGATCTGAGGAAAGTTGAGGAGTGGTCAAGGTTACAGCAGTTGGGTTTCAATGCACATAAAAGTGCAAAATAATGCACTTGAGACACAGAAACCCAGGGGAAGAATACTAAATGGGAGGAGTGTTATTGATGACCATCAAGCAGGACAGAGACCTGGGGGTAATACTTTTTGATGACCCAAAAGTGGCCAGTGTGACAAGCAATTGGGAGGACGAGTGGGATGATGGGGTGCATAGAGAGCGGTATCACCAGTAGAAGGAGAGAGGTGGTGCTGCCTCTGTACACATCGCTTGTACGACCTCACTTGGAATACAGTTTACAGTTCTGGAGGCCACATCTCTGGAAGGACATAGACAGAGTGAAGATGGTCATGAGGATGGCAATTAAAATAGCGTGGTGTCTGCATCAAAAGCCCTATGAAGAGAGACTAAAGGAACTTAATATGTACATCCTAGAAGACAGGAGGGAGAGGAGGTATATGATAGAGACCTTTAAATACCTCACGGAGGGGTAAATAAGGTACAGGAGGACAGTATTTTTCAGAACAAAAGGTGCACAAGAACAAGATACTTGCTACAAAGTTGGAGGGGCTTAGATTCAGGAGATATTTAAGGATGTACCTCTTGACAGAAAGAGTGGTGAATTCCTGTAACAGGCTACTAGCCAAGCTTTTGAGGATGAAAACAGTGGTGGGGCTCAAGAATGCATGGGATAGGCATAAGGGAATCTTAGTGGAAAAGAAATGGGGGGGGATAAAGAGCTGGAGATCAAGTAGGGTCTACCGTAATACTGTAGGTAGGGAAAAATGGGCAGACTGGGTGAGTCAATTGGTCTTTATCTGCTGATAAAGTCTCTGTTTCTATATGTCTGTGTTTGTATTACCCATAGACACCATGTAATTTCACTCTACACAGACAATATATTATTTTATTTACAAGATACTGAAACTTCTATACCTGTTCTTTTTGATCAGATTATCACATTTGGCAGCTTGCCAGAGTATAAGGTTAACTGGCACAAAGGTGTCACTTTATCTCTCAATCCTATACATTCCCCACAAGATTCCTTCAATCCTGCTATTGGGTTTTTGGTACATAGTTTAGATATTTATGCATTATACTGCATAGGAATTTAAAGAAACTTTTTGAATTTAATTTTTGTACCCTGCAACAACTTTACGCAGACTTAGACAGATAGTCCAGTTTACCTTTATCCTTAAAGGACAAGTTAAATATGATTAAGATGAATGTTCTGTCAAGGGTGCTCTTTCTTTTTTAAGCTCTTCTCATTAACATCCCATCATCTTTCTAAAACCTTAGAACAAAAGATTAGGAGATTTCTTTGGGGGGACAAAAGACCGCATTTATCTTTAGAAAAGTTGCATCATTCACCAGAACAAGGAGGCCTTGGTCTCCCAAATTTTTTTCTGGTACTGTTTGGCAGCCCATATTGAACCAATTTATATATGGTTAAAAGGATCAACCTCTCCCCCATCATGGCATTCTATGAAAGATCACCTTCTGCCATGTAAAAGATTTGCTTTGTCTTTGGAAATGGACTTTGAAACTAGACTTACAAAAGGGAGGGGGGTCTGCATCAAAAAGCCACTCTAGTCACTAGCACTGCAGCTCTGGCATGGCAAAAAGTACACAAAGTATTGAGAGTTACCATTCTGTTACTGAGTATGGCACCTATTTTTTTCAGTCCCCATCTGCTGCTGGCATTTATTCCCTAACACCATAGTCTTCAAAGACTTACATTTTAATGATGTTCTTTTGATTAATAAATCTTCTACATTTACAGCCTGGATGTTTTTTGAAATATCTCCACTTAAGTCATAAGGAAATGTTTGGGAGAATTTAATCCTACACCACAGACTCCCTTGAAACTTGTATTTAGAGAACTTACAAGCCCTTTAAACCTTATTGGAAGAGTTGTGTATCATATTAGAGTGACAGCATCGCTTCCTCTTTCCTCCTTGCAATCTATTAGAGAAGAGCATAGGTTGCATTTTTTCTGAACAACAGGATTTGATTCTATCATTATTCTCTCTTATCTCACAGAATACTAAACTAAAGCAAATGCATTTTAACATAATACATGGACCATATAATACACCATTAAAACGTCATAAATTCAATAACACAATTTCTGATCCCGGCCCAAGGTGTCTTACAGAAAAAGGTTTGGTCATTCATATGTTCATATGTCTGTAACATGTCCATAACTTAAATAGTATTGGGATAATATTTTGAATTTCATGTCCAAAGCAACTCAACAGACCTGTCCTTTTGATCCATGTATTCTTTTTATGTTGACATTTGACTCATTGTTCCTGCTGGACAATTAGGAGACTTTATTTATTGCACTTCTCACTATAGCAAAAAAAAAAAGCTTATTCTTAAACAATGGAAAGACCATAGCCCACCTGTTTTTGAACATTTTATGAATTCAGTAATGGACCCATCTAAAACTGATCATGGATATTTTGGCTTAAATAGGGCACAAGATAAATACAAAAACATGTGGCTTTCCTTTCTTCTTGCTCTTCATTCCTAGTTAACTTTCTTTCTTTCTTTCTTTCTTTTTCTTTTGTGCCTTAATTTGCATCTGTCAGTTGGATCCTGTCACCCTGCTCAGTTATCCTTGGATTGTGATGAATTCTTATTTGTGCTGATGAGGTTAGAGTTTACAGGGAATATCAGAGTTTACAGAGAATATCTCTTTTTCACTGACTTTACCATTTCTGGTGATGTTGCAAACTTCTGAATCCTCACAAAACAAACAAACAAAAAAGGATAGGTGGGGGTAGAGTTTTATCTTATTGCTTGGCACCAGTGCTGCCAGGGGCTGCACAGTTGCGCACCACTATGCGCATTATTAATAATGGGGTTTTGAAAGCAGTAAATAGTGCTACCTCAGTAGTCTTTTAATACTTCCAAAATCCTCTCACTATACCACTGCACTCTGTATAGATGAGTGTTTCCTCATCTGCATTACAGAAGTGATGTATTTAGCAAGATTGGGCCATCCACTGAGCAGCACGCTACTGGACCCTTTGAATATGACATTGGTGTGTTTGGATGTGCTATGTCTGGTTACTGCAGTGCTATTTCCGTTAGCGCCTCACTAACCTTCTAAATATGGGGACCAATATCTATAAATGGAGGAAAATAGTAAAATATAGTACTGTGATGTTGGATAACACAAAGATCTGCAGCAGGTTGATACACAAGGTGAGGTGGAAAGGATGAGACTTGGCAAGGTTGGAGGAATGGTCAACTGTATGGCAGCTTAGATTCAATGTAAAGAACTGCAAAGTAATGCACCTGGGAAACAAAAACCCAGAGGAAGAGTACACAATCAGGGTGAGATACTGATAAAAAAATCGATAGGGACCTGGGGTAGTTATATCAGATGACCTAAAGGTGGGCAAGCAATGTGAGAAGGCAGTAAGGAGGGCTGGGGGGATGCAGGGATGCATAAGGAGAGGCATCACCAGTAGAAAACAGGAAGTTGTTATCCCTCTGTACAAACAGTTGGTGAGACCTCATCCGGATTACTGCATGCAGTTCTGGAGACCCCATCTCAAAGACGTGAGACAGGGTGGAGGCTATCCAGAGGATTGGCAACCAAAATGGTACAGGGTCTGCACCAGAAGACACGAAGAGAGACTAAAGGAGCTTAATATGTATACCCTCAAGGAAAAGAGGAAGAGGGTACATGATAGAAACTTTCAAGTACTACAAGGGAATCAACAAAGTCCAAGAGGGTAGCACCTTTCAGAAAAATAGATGTGCAAGAACAAGGGGGTACAATTTGAAGATAGAGGGGGGGATGGCTCAGAGGTAATGTGAGGAAGTATTTTTTCATGGAGAGGGTTGTGGATGCAAGGAACAGCCTTCCTGAGGAGGTCTTGGAGTCAAAAACAGTGGGAGAATTCAAGAATGCATGGGACAGACATAAGGCAATTCTAGTGGGGGGGATAGGAGGAAGCAGAATGTTGGTTAACTAGGATCTGCAGCTTATCCATTAGGTAGGGAAATGGGCAGACAAGGTGGGCCAAGTGGTCCTTGTCTGCCATCAAATTCTATGCTTCTATGTTTCTATGTCTCAGGATGTGGATCAGGCTTTCTGCTTCAGCAGTCGTCTGGACCTCCCTGGCTCATTTCTCCTCTTCCTTGGTAGGACAGACCAGTCTAGGGAGCAGGGAGCAGGGATCACATGTCACACACTTACATCTAGGCTGTTAGACTCTCGTGTAGTACATTATCCAGTGCCTAGCAGTAGTACTAACCAGCCTTCTTCCTGACTGTCTGCAGTCTTGATGCAGACTTTCACACATGTCATTACTCATTACCTTGTCACTTACAGGCAAGGCCCCGATTCTTCTGTGGCACTTCAGGACTAAATTTTGCAGCAGGGTTACCCTTTGCCATAGAACGTCTGCAGCGGTGGCTTGTAATTTCCATGGAAGTTCTGCTGCAACAATGTACTGCCACACTGCAGAGTCAGCTCATCATCTGGACACTGCATCCCTGGCAACAGTTAAGCCAACCGAGATGGGAACAAGCAAAACCACTAATTAGCAAAATAAACCCACAAATTTTATAAATAATATATTTTTAAAAAAATAAAACATGATTTACCACTCAAGGTCCTATCCTATTGCATAAATAAAATACACAGAGGGGACATTGTGTGATAAATGGTTTACCCCTACTCATGCTGTTTACGCCACTCATGACATTACCCAAGGTCAAATATCACTTGTATAGATAAATAATTTATCACACAGGACCCCACTGTGTATCTCTTTTGTATATTTTATATATAATTGATACATGATGGGCAGGAGTGGAATACAGCAGATATTTGAATGAGTGAAGAGTGACCTCGGGTTACCTCACCAGTGGCGGAGCATAGCGGAGCCACGGAGTGATGTTCCCTGAGGTCACTCTTCATGAGTTCACATATTTGCTGTGTTCCACTCCTGCCCATCGTGTATTCAATTTATACAATAGGGCCTTTTTGTTTGCTGTGGTTGTTTCTGTCATTTTTCGTGTTGGATATTTATTTTGTTGTTTTGTGAATGCTTTTTCTTATGGTGTTTGTTCTCCGTGTGTGTGATTCGTCTGCATCAATTAACTTAGTTTCATTTTGTAGAAGACGAAGAAGAAGAATCAGCATTTATATAGCGCTTTTCATACACAGTGTATCCCAAAGTGCTTTTCAAGCAATTCTAGACTGGTAGTGATGTAACTGAATGTGCAGTGGCGGCCACATCGCACATCAACACCCACACACAGCCTGGACAATTGTATGATCCAGTTTATGGGATGGGGAATGTTGGCCAGGACACTGGGAACATCCTCTACTCTTTGTAAAGAGTGCTCTAGGTTATTTTACTTCCACCTGGACACCCAGCAGGATAGCACCAGGATGGGTAGAAGGGACCTCGGTTTAACATCTCATCCGAAGGATTTGTGTTAATACTTTTTAATGAGCATTTAAATTTGCACCAGTTACAGTAGGAGCAAAACTGATGGGAGAATACATCCAGCATTCAGATAACAAGAAACAAAGAAATACAATACACATAGGTTTGAGAGTGGTACAGAGCAAGTCCTGGTAAGAATGAGCTGATTCAAAGGAAGTCCAGAAGAGGTAATGCAAAGGTGTAGCACCAGAGTCACTGATCTGAAAGGAAGCAAGCATAGCAAAGAGGCATAAATGTGACCTTTAGTCATATTAGCAAGTCCAGATATGAGCAAAAGGAATAAGGTGCATCTTCTCTACATGTGAACCAAAAACAGAATATTAAACAAATAACAGTCCAGATCGCTGTAGCTATTAAATAAGGGGAAGGCCTAATGAGTTCAGTCTCAGTGTGGGTAAGAGGGGCTGCAAACAGCTTATACCATTAGACACCTTGCCATTACATTAAACTAGTCCAGAGACTAATAAGTAAAAGGCTCAGCCTATCCCAGCTTGGGGTGAGAAATATGCTAGCTAGGGGGCACAGCCGAGGTACTATTGTGGGAGGGTATTAGCCACCACATAGGAAAGATGGTCTAGAGCAGCTATGTTGGGGAATTAATTCAGCAGCTCAGACATGGTGGGCACCTCTGAGGTTTTCCAGCGACACAGGATTAAACGCTTAGCCTGGAGGCCCTGCAAGGTGAGCCATCTCAGTTGCTGTGGCTGTAATTTAGTTAGGGCAGGGGGGAGGCCCAGTAACCGGACCTTGGGATCTAGGTCAAGGCAGTAGCCTAGCACCTGAACCACAAGGCTGCGTACAGCCTGCCAGAAAGACAGCAAGAGTGGGCAGTGCCAGATTATATGAATTAAGTCTCCCACCGCAGAGTGGCATTTCCAATAAGCATTGTTGTCCATTAGCTGGAGCTTGAATAGAGTGGAGGAAGTTCTATATTCGAGAGATAAGATCTTATTTTGTATCAGCCAGCTTATCGCATCAGGGTAGGTGGTGTGAGCTGTCCTCCAGCACAGCCTCCACTGCGAATCCAAAAGAGGTTGCTGATGGGCTTTTTCCCATTTGAGTTTGGCCTGCAAAGTTTTAGAAGGGAGCTGGGCTTGAAGGTCAGAAGAGACTGAGCTGGCTCTGCCTGTTTTAAGGGAAGACCACTTACCCAAAAAAGAGGGCCTGGAGTTCCCTATGTCTGGGAGTTGCTTTATACGTGCTGCAACTGAGCTGCAAAGTTTGGAGATATTGATGAAAGGCAGTCTTTCCCAGGTCATACTGTTGATCAAGCTCCTGGAAAGATTTTAAAGTCATCCTCTTAGTTGATTGAATGTCAGCAAGGGTGAAAATCCCCTTGTCCCTCCATGAGGGCCAGGAGATGGTTTTGCCATCCACATGGATGGACATATTATTCTAGATCAAGGTAGCAGACAGAGGGCATGGGTTAGCTCGAAGCTTTTTATGCACCAGGTGCCAGGTGCACACCGAGTAAGCAATAGTAGCGTATTGGCGCAGGCATTTAGGCAAGGGGTTGTAAAGTAGCAGCAGGAGGGAGTGGACCTGAGCTAGTGCAGTTTCCATACGTAACCATTGCGGTGTTTCTGTGGACACCAGAAGAAACCATGTGAGGGTTTGAGCAGTGGCATAGGCCCACATATCCTTCTATCCAGGGGAGGCTCCAGCCCCCAAGGGTCCAGTGAGCTCTCAATTTGTTTCTGCTGTACTGGGGTTTAGAGCCTTCCCAGATGAAGCTGGCAAAGATTTTGTCTATAGCCTTGAGCCAAGAGGTGGGAACGTCTAACGGGAGATGGGAAATGACATACAAGAGCTTTGGGGCTTATATCATTTTCAGAGCAGAGATTTTGCCCTCCAGCTTGAGGTGAAGCCCATGCCAGCGTTCACACTCCATCTTGATTCAGCAAGTAGCAGTCTGAGATTTAAGTCCCATAGCTTGGTCAGATCAGGTGTTAGACGAATCCCTAAGTATACCAAGGTGTCAGGGGACCACTGCAGGCCATAGGGGGTCACGTGTGCCTGTGTGCACGTAGAGTTCAGTTGGAGTACCTCCATTTAAAAGCGGTTACTCCATAGGCCTGAGAAGGCTGCAAAGTCTGAAAGTAGGGACAGCAGTGAAAGGATGGAGAAGGGCGCATTTGCCAGAGGGACCAGCAGATCATCTGCATACACAAATGTAGAGAAGGTATGATTGCCAATTTTAATACCACCAATCAAGGGTGATTGGTGAATTGCAATAGCTAGGGGCTCCACTACCAGAATAAATAACAGGGGGGATAGGTGATGCACTTGTCTGGTGTCCCTCCCCAGGGGGAAGTGCTCAGAGAGGGTGGAGTTAGTTAGGACTCATGCTGTAAGGTTATTGTAGAGGGTTGAGAGCCAATGTTGAAAGTTCTCACCAAGTCCCATAGCCATCAAAACCTGCTGGAGGTAGTCCCACTCCAGGGAATCAAAAGCTTTTTCGAAGTCTATAGCCACCACCACCACTGGGGTGGGAATATCTCCAGCATGGTAAAAGATATTGACCATTCAGCAGATGTGATCTCTGCTGTAATGGTCATGTACAAATCTGACTTATGAAGGGTGTATAAGAGAGGGAAGGAAGGGGGCGAGCCAATGCAGCCAATATCTTAGCAAATAGTTTGCTGTCTGAGTTTATCAGTGGGATAGGGCAGTAGCTGGAGGGGAGTGTGGGATCTTTCCCCTTTTTTGGAAATAGAGTAATGGCTTCTCACAGGGTAGGGAGGAAGGAGCCAGAGACAAGAACTGAATTAAAGAGGAAACTAAGAAGCGGGGCAATGTGGGAAGCCACTATGCACCATAACTCGGGAGGGGGACCATCTCCCCAGGTGCTTTCACACTATTCAAGGCCTGGAGGACCATAATAACCTCTTGCAGTGTGATGGGAGCTTCTAGGATGGCAGACTTCCAAGGGGAGTGTGAGAGAAACTGAATGTAAGAAGCTGCACACTCCCTAGAGGTCCATGGCCCTAGAAGAAGAGTACAGCTCCTACTAAAGTCAGTCATAATGTCATTGTTCTGCTCCAGATGAGTACATACCTGCCCCCCAGGTCTCGCAAGTCCAAGGATGTGACTTTTGGCCCTTTGTTTACGCAGTCTGTAGGTCAACACGCCAACCCCTTCCCCCCTCCCAGAACATATGTCTTAGCCGAAAATGGCTAGCCCTTTCCTGGCCAGTATGTTGTTGATTTAGAGACGGACCTGGACAATCTCCTGGCCTAAAGGAGAGTGTATGTTAAATGAGGGATTTTGTTTAGCCCTTTGCTCCAAACCAGCAAGGCGGGTTTCAAGGGTTTCAAGGAGGCTTCCCCTCTGCCGCCTGCGCTTGACTGCATTCCCCATAATGGCTCCACAGATGGTGGCCTTCAGCACCTCCCAGATGTGCACTGGGGATGCAGACATAAGTGGGTTTTCACAGAGAAAATTGGTCACTTTCATTAATAGCCATGGAGGGAATTCAGGATCTCGGAGGAGCAACGGGTCTAGATGCCAGTTAGAGGAATGGGCGGTCGGAGGCCCACATTGCAGATGGAGGTGTACAGGGGAGTGATCTGAGATCACTACTGGAAGAATCTCCACATCTATAGTGCAGTTGATAATCAAGGGGGACACCAGCCAAAAGTCCAGCCTGCTATGAGAGTTGTGAACTGGGGAGAAAAAGGTGTACTCTGTGTCCCTGGGGTGGAGAATACTCCAGGGGTCCTGAAGCCCAAAGTCAACAATCAGACATATAAGAGAAAGACGGGATCTGGGGTGCTGATCTGGGCTGGTGGAACTCCTGTCCAGATAGGGGTCTAAAGGAAGACTGAAATCGCCCCCTAGTATTATTGGGACATCGGAGCAGGCCAGGGACCCCATAGCCTGAGCTAATACATGGAAAATTGCTGGTAGGTCCTCATTAGGACCATGCACTTTGCCAATAACCAGGGGTCCTCAGGAGTATTCATGAGAGCTATCATCCACCTTCCTTCTGACTCGCATTTAGTCTGGAGCTGTGTCCACTTTAGGGCTTTGTGCAACAATATAGCCACACTGCGTTTACGTATGGAAGCAGAGGAGGAGGATATAACCTGACCCATCCAGTTCCTTTTTAGCCTGTCATGATCAGACTTACATAGTTTGGTCTCTTGCAAAAGTGTGATGCCCGACCTCAACCTCATAAGGTGTGTCAACACCTGTTTCCACTTTACTGTGGTGTTAAGGCCCTGAATGCTTCATGTGTGAATGTGCAGGTCACCCATAGTCATCTATGCAGGGTCGAAGGCATGAAGGAAAGAAGCTATGGCAGGAGTAAGAGGTTGAGGTGGTGTTCAGTGCCTTACTTGGAGGATTAGTGTCTGCACGCTGGATCAGAATCACAGCGATTCCATAGCCTGAGAAAATGTTCAACCCTGAGATCTGGAAATATTCAAGCAGCAAGTACAGAACAGAGCAAACGGCTCTGAGAAAGAAACACAATACATAACTATATACAGGTTTTCACCTAATTAAGGCCACAAGGAAGCACAGAGGTGTAAGGTCAGCAGAAACATCTGCAAGACGACCTCCAGCTTCTGCGGGGGGTAATGCCTGGCCACAACTCCCAAAGTCAGCTGCTTATCATGGAAGCCTGAACTGTTGGGGAAAGTGACACCATGGGGCAGCCGCTTCATGAACAAGGGAGTAAATCACCTCAGGCCATGGTATCCATAGCATACAAGGAGGACAGAGAAAGTGTATGTCCACAGGGGTCCCTCAGTAAGCATACCGTCACCAAGGAGGGTAACCTTAAAATGCTCCATGGAGCCAGATAAGAGGATCCCCCAAGGAAAGAGCGGTGGGAGGACAAAGTCACATCCCTCTTCGAGTTCTACTAGTACCAGTTGATTCAGTGGCGCCATACAAGTGGGAAAGGCTTAATGACCCTCAAGAAGCCAGGGAACAAAGAACCATGGATACACAGAGGGGAGAATCAAAAACAGCTGTATAACTTACCCACAATGGAGATCCCTTGGGGGGAGGAAGCCCAGCTAAATGGAAATCCCCCTGACCCGCAACCCGTACCCATTTCATAACATTACCACACAGCGCTTAGCATAATAAAGTCAAGGTGGAATGCCCAGGTTACCAGTGGGATTTGGGTGGGCAGTGGACAGAGCTGCATTTGGAGGCTGAAGGTTGTCCTAAGAGTTAATCTGAGAAAGTTTGGCAGAGGGTGCTGAGCTGGCGGCCACTATGTCCGCTGATGTTCTGCTAGTTGAGGTGGAAGAAGGAGGTCTATTCTCTTCTGCTGATGTTTGCTCCATACCCGACACCTCCTGCCTCTCAGGAGAGAGTGGCTGTAAGAATGCATAAGGATTCAACGGGAAGAAGACTTGCAGGCCAGAGTCCTCCTGCGATGCTGGTTCCACTTCCCGATTTCGGGCTCATAGATTTGGCTCTATCTGCAGGATGCTGCCATTGGGTATGACAATGTGAAGGGTGTCGTTTCCTAGATCTCAGGGGGGAAAGAAGCATCAAATACCCAGACCTCAGGAACTGGGAGTGGGTCTGTGAGAGGAGTAGGTTTGTCGACTGGATCTGGTACAATCGGTGGGAGCAAAGGTTCCTCCAGGTTCGCCGGCCTATGGAATTCGACTGGGTGCATTTTGCGCAGAAAGTCAATAAGGCTCTCCGGTGTGATAAACAGCAAGGGAGACCCACTGTGAATCACCCGCATGGTCGCGGGGCACTTGAGAGAGAGAAGGAATAGTTCAATTTGTGGAGTAACTTTTGAGCAGCAGAGTACTCCTTATGTCTCTAGGATAACTCTCTGGAGTAGTCTTGAAAAATTTGTATTTTTATGCCCCACCAAGACAACTGGCCAAGATTTCTGGCAGCTGCCGTTACCACCTCCTTCTGTCGAACATCTAAGAAGCAGGCAAGCAGGGGCCTGGGCCTTTCCCCAGGCCAAGGTAGAGGAGCTAGTGAGCAGTGGGCCCTTTCAATCTGGGGCCAAAAGTCCTCGGAAAGCCCCAGTAGTTGCAGAAGGGTTCATTGGAGAAGAGAAATTGGGTCTTTTTGTTCTGCTCCCTCTAGAAATCTAACAAACCGCAAATTGTTACGGCGGCTGTGGATTTCTAGTTCATCTACCTTGTCTTGGAGTTGAAATAAGATATTTCTAATACCCTACATTAGCATAGCTTATACTTGATGTATATAACAGGTCCTGAAAGTTTCATAAATAAAGCTGTAAACAGGTGATTTTCTTTTATGTTCACTGTTGCATGCTTGTTTCTTTGAATGGAATGTCTCTGAAGAATGTGCAAAATAATAGTTGTCAAGGCAGCATTGTTATGAGGTAGTGTGGTATGTCCTGCTGCTATTAGTCAGTTATCAATAGGTCAACTGTGATGTATCTAAGTGGTGTTATTTTGGTATCTAACAGGTTATAGCTTGATATCTTGAAACACAGCTCAAAGATATCAAGTTATCTTTATAAATTTATACCCACACCTGTTCTATACGTATGGATATGAGATTAGCTATTGTAAGAGACAACCAATATCTTCCTGAGTTGTCCTTGACCTCTGACCTCATGAGTGGCAAAGCGATGAGTGAGGTCACAGGAGGTTAAGTACAATGCAGGAAGATCTTTCTGATATTGTACATTAGCTCATTTCATATTTGATTTCTACAACAGTACCTAGCTGAAACTTTCAAACATAAAGCTGTGAACAAGTAATTTTCTTTTTCATTCACTGTGTTTATGCGTGTTTCTATAATTGAAATGTCTGAAGAATGTGTGAAGTAATGGTTAGCAAAGTACAGGACTAAACCAATTGGGGCCACTTTGACGCAGTGGTTTGGCATGTTCACAATCTGGCCAAAGTTTGATTACTAAGAGCCCCTATTTGGGACATGAGAGATTGGAAAAATCCTCCATTACAGACCTGTTTGGGCAGTTTTGGGGGTCATACTGGACTTCTGTTGTCTATTATCACTTTGACAGTTATGATATATTTAAGTGATGATCTCTTGATACCTAACCGGTAATATCTTGATATCTTGAAACTTAGCTCAAAGACATCACTAATTAGGGAGTATGACTAATTGCCAAAACCCGGAATCCTGAGATTCAGGATCCCAAGTTCGGCTGCCTGACACACACCTGCCCGACAGACAGAAGCTGGTGTTGACATGGGCAAGGTAGCAGATGTGACAAACTGCTACCTTGCCTCTAGCCATGCACCACAAGAGAGGGGGAAATCCAAGAGTTGGCTGAGCTGCTCCCATGGTGTGGAGGGCTAAGCCACTAGCAACTTTGTCACCATCATGCTCAGACCTGGGTTGTATTCCTGGACATCAACTTTTTCACAGTGTTCTTTTGCCCCCCCCCCCCCGTAAATTGTTTTAACCTTCTCTGAGGTCCACTTCCTCTTGGAGTTGGTTATTCTAGTTATGGGGGGGGGGTGAAGTGGCTCCACCCCTCCGTGTGGGGGGTTGCACTAAAACCTTGTCGGTCTTCTGACAGTCGGTCTCCTAAGCTCAGGCTTATGGAGCTCAGGAGACTGACTGTCGGGATTTCATAGCAAATTCACTAATTATCTTTATAAATGTATACCCACACCTGATATATATATATATATATGTATATATAAATAGGGGATACACGATGGGCAGGAGTGGAATATGGAAAATATTCTCTCTCCTGTAGGGTGAGCTTTGTATTCTCATGAGTGCCGAAGGCTTGAGTGAGAATACACAGCTCACCCTGCAGGAGTGACAATATTTTCCATATTCCATGATCTGCACATCATGTGTGCTATTTATACAATGTGGTAAGAGCTTCAGAAGTGTTATGTTTTTTTGCATCCTTTTATTGTGTACTCTGTCATTTTTATTTTATTGTTTGGTAACTGGGGAAGGTTTTAGAGATGACTTGGAAGCATTAGGCACTTAAGTGACTTGTTCTGAGTCACACAGTGTGGAAGTGGTGAGAATCAGACCCAGGTTTGGTGTGCTGGATGAAGCAAATTTGCTCAAAGCTCATTACTCTAACCTATAGGCTATACTGAGAGCAGTGTTTGTGTGTGTTCTTAGGCCCTGTCCACACTACACTGCTCCAGCCTGGTAACAGATGCAATCCATTACAGTCAGGGAGTGGTGCAGTGCGTCCACACCGCAGTGGTGTCCATTACAGGACCGGCACCTCCGGTCCACACTTCGGGAGCTGGGCTACCTTTTCGGCGGCACTCTATCCCACAATGCAACTCTCGCTGTGCTTTGGGCTCTGCAGGGGACCATTACCACCAATCCACACTACCGCTGGTAACGTTACCAAGGCGGGACCAGTTTCATAACCGTTGTTAAAACCACCTCACAAGTGGTTTCAACAACGGTTACGAATATGCCTTCTGTAATGTGACAGGTGTAAACACAAACCGTTGCAGTAACGGTTTGGACACTCTGTAATGTTACAGAGGCATAGTGTGGACAGGGCCTTAGTGTGTGTAAGTGTTTCTGAATGGGCTGGGAGTGTTACAAACACTATGAGAATCAGGTAAATGCATTTGGCAGTGCTAATTGAGTTAGTGTCAGCAAGCAGAAACAAGCTGTGAGGCACTGTGATTTAGAATACAGGTTTTCTTGAAACTGATTGTAGCATAGTCATGGGCTGGGAGCTTTATACACACTATGGGAAAGAGCTGAATGTCCTTTGCAACGTTAACTGAGTTACTTGCAAGTACTGTAGCAGTGATAAACAGAAACTGTGAGGCACTGTTACTTAGAATGCAAGCTTACTTGAAAATGACAGTAGCATAGTAATGGGTTGGGAGTTTTACACACACCATTGGAAGCAGCTGAATATCCTTTGCAGTGTTCACCAACTTACTTGCAAGTAGCTGTGAGAAACAGAATTGCGGAGAAGTTCAATTTAGTGTGCAGGCTGGAGTGAGTGAGTGAGTGAGTGAGTGAGTGAGTGAGTGAGTGAGTGATGACATCAGCAGAGTAGGTGTATCCATAAGTTATTTTAACTCCGACGATGTCATCGTAAGTTATTTCACTGCAATGGAAATAAATGTGAATAAACTATTGCGGGCATGTAGGTGGTAGTTTGTGGGAGAATAACTGTAAGTTTTCCTGTGTTGTGATTGGCTAAGAGTAGATACCTGCAATATAATTATATTTGTAATAGTAGATCATGGTTTGTATTGTAATACCATGGCAATCCACTACAGGTAAGAAGCAATATATAAGTGAAAGCAATATGCAAATAGCTTGCTGTGTATAATTATCCCAAATTGTACGTACTAAGAATTTTCCTGGCACAGGATTTTCAACTTTTTCAAGATTGTTCTATATTGTGACTACAACAGAAGTTCATGAGTTACTAAAGATTGTACATTTAAACTCCACATATACTGTTAATTATGCTGCAACAATATTTCTGTAGAAGTGAACAGTTACATACTGTTACCATCCCTTCTGATCTACTGCTTTCTAAGCAACTGTGGGTGCAATGCATTGTGGATGACTGAATAATATTATCTGGCCTAGCCTTAAAGATGAGCTGCATGCAGCTTCTAGAACCGAAAGGAAAAGTAACAGACACTGAGATAAACAAAGCAAAATGAAAGAGAGAGGATACTTCTGTGGGTGAAAAGAAAAATAAATTGAGAGAAAAAGAAATCAAAGAAACAGACTAACAGTAGTAGTCAAAACAAGTATTTGAAAGATGAAAGCAGTGAACGTTATGTTGTTCTATGTCCTGCTGAGTTAGGTAGCTTAGAGGGAAAAAAAGTGAAAATAATATTCTGCAAAATAGTAGTTGTTCAATAAAGTGTTTTTCAGGTTAGTTTAATTCAGTACATTTGGAGAAAAGGTGCTTGTGCTACTAGGATTGTGTGATAGCCACCTGTTGGTCTGCACAGGAACTGGAGAAAGAAAACTAAAATGTACCATAGCACACTCCCATCATGCAGTGCAGCCCATGTCTTCTGATACATAGAGAGGAAAATCAAAGCACCTAGAATCGAAAGTGAATTGCAGGGTTTTGAAAAGTTGTAAAATATGTTTTGATGTTAGAAAGCTTAAAGCTTGTAATGGAAGTTATTTTAACAAAAGTGAAATAGTAGCAACGATATTTCCAATAGGTGTGTTCCATTTGTTTTCAAGTATATGTACATCACGTGTAATAACTCAATTTATAGTATTCTGAAAGTAAATCAGTGTGATTATACTAATTTATTCAAAGATGATCAGTCATACACTCATTAACATGTTACAAGCGGATTAAGCCACTCGAAAGGATGGGTGTACAGTAGAATTAATCCATGGTTGGTTGGTTGGACCCACTCGACCTCGACTCAATGGTCAACCCCCAACTCATGGATTAATACTGATAGACCCATGCTTTCTCGTGTCTTAATCCTTATATAGCCACGCCCACGGTAGTTTAATCACCTTTCCAGAGTGGTTTATTCATTTTAATCACACCCACAGTTGTTTATTCAAATCCCCTTCCATTCCTATTCACTCAGTCACAGGGAATCTCATACACAGACACTGTCGTGTCACTCTGTGTAACTAATTTTAAAATACTGGCACAAACTGTATAATCCCGCTTCTGAAATTTGCAAAATGTTCCCAATTTCTTTTCACTCCTGAAACAAAATTTCACCTCACATCACATTTAAATAACACCGCACATAAAATTTCTTCCTCCATACGTCTCTAAGCTGTAGTGCAGCGGGAGCAACTAAAAACATTGTTTATAACTAACTGATGCTTTCGTGGGTCACAGTCTCAAAGTACTAATATGGGACACTTACTGGTACACAGATTATTAGAATGTTGGTCTGTGACCTGCAGTGCCGTGGGAGAAACTAGGATGGTCGTTTATCACTAAGTGATGCTTTTGTGGGGCTATGTCTGAATATAGTAATATGGAAGAGTTACTGGTAAATATATTATTAGAAAGTTGGTCCCGTTGAAAACCGAGTGCTACAAGCCTTTTTATTTTCTGTTCCGAAATCGAATCTGTGATTCTGGGCATGCACATTACCAGCTTGTGTAATGCACATGGCCAGAATAACGGATTCAGTTTTGGAACACAAAATAAAAAGCCTTGTAGCGCTCGGTTTTCAACGGAACCAACTTTCTAATAATATATTTACCAGTAACTCTTCCATATTACTACATTCAGACATAGCTCCACAAAAGCATCACTTACCGATAAACAACCATCCTAGTTTCTCCCACGGCACTACAGGTCACAGACGCACAGACCACACATTACCTCCGCTCCAACTTAAATTAAATTTCAACATAAAAATACAACTTTACCACAAATTCTAGTGGTATAATGGTAATAACATTAGGTTTTATGGAGTATACTCGTAATAACCGGCTTCTGTGGGGATTAAACACCTAATCATCCACAGAAGCCGGTTATTCCTTCATATACTCCATAAAACCTAATGTTATCACTTAAATATATATATATATACTATGGTAGCACGGTAGTACTACCATAGTTAGGGTTGAGTAGTACTTTTAAGGTTAAAGGGTGAAACTTTGCACCTTAATAACTTTGCCACCATTCAACAGATTTGCCTGATATTTGGCAGGCATGGGGGGGGGCACCATAGCTCTTGGAACCTGCCAACTTTTGTATTGGTCGGCTATACGGCTGCGGAGTTATTAAGCGGCATTTGTGTACGCAATTACGCCTTTTTGTGAATTCTTTGTTCGCACCTACAGGTTGAACGGTTTGCATGACTGGTCTGAAAACTTCAGAGAACATGCAGCCAGGGTCCCCAATGTGCCTTTTGAAGATTTCGTCAAAAAATATTGAACGGTTCAAAAGTTATTCAAAAAACAATTTCCCATTATAAGTCAATGGGAAAAGTTAAAAAGTTCAACACTTTCGCAAATGCACTTTTTAGTGTCACAAATGACCCTAGTAGTGTCACAAATCCACCATTTTTTTTCAGTTAGTGATCAGAAAAAAGCTTGGCATTTAAAATTGGGACCCTCTAGGAACACAATTGTTTTTGTCTTCACCTAGTCGGACCCTCAGGGTGCTAGCCATGTCTTTATTTTGGGGTTAAACACCCCAGAAATATGTTTTCCAGATCTTTTGGAACAGTAGTGTCAGAAAGTAGTGCCGCACTTGCGACACTTTTGCAAATTTTTGCGAAAGCTTTTGCAAATTGCGACACTACTTTTCCAGACTATGGCCAAAATGACAGCAGTTCTTTGCCACCCTGCTGCAAAAGAACGGTTTGGTCTTTTGGGCTCAAATTTGGGAGGAAAGGCAGCCAACATCTCTCAGATGTGCCTTTTGTGGTTTAGTAACAAAATATTGAAAGGATGCCAAGTTACAGTACTCCAAAGTTGGCATTTTTTCCCATAGACTAACATGGTGGCGTATGCCGCACCTTTCAGGTCTCGTATCCTGAAAACAGTATGAGCTACGGAATTTTCGTTGCGACAATATGTAGCCATATTGGCTACTCATTCAGTGAAAACCTAGCCCAGAAACTCATGAATCATGTGAAATTTAAATTTTTTTCTACGTCATATGGTTCCTGAGATATAAGCAATTTGGTATTCCAACTGCTCGTTTTCTACTCCCAGGCCCATTATTATGCATACATTCTTTGTACACACTGTGTTTCTCTATGCAGCTGTTGGGGCAAAAACAGGGTGTGTGCTTCTGTTACTGTAACAGTTAACATTTCCACTTGCGTTTCCATACCTGTTTGCATTACCATTCCCGGTTACGCCTCTGTGTGCATTACCCTTTGCGTTCTCGTTTGCGGTTGTGGTTGTGGTTGCGTTACTGTTACCATTTGCGTTTCCACTACTGTTTCTGTTTGTGTTTCTGTATGCGTTTCTGGCACCCCTTTCATTTGCATTTGCATTTCTCTTTCGGTTTGCATCTTCGTTGCTGTTACTATTACCATTTGCATTTCCAATTGCATTACTGTGCCCGTGCGCATTACGGTTTGCGTTTCTGTACGTGCTTGTGTTTGGTTTTGCATTTCTGTTTCCTTTGGCATTATTGTTGCTGTTGCCATTACCATTTGCGTTTACAACTGTGGTAACGTGACCAGGCGCATTAAGGTTTGTGTTACCGTACATGCTTCCGTTTCTGTTTCCTTTGGCATTATTGTTCATGTTAACTTTACCATTTGTATTTACAATTCTGATACCGTGACCATGCGTGTTATGATTTGTGTTTCCGTGTGCGCTTGTGTTCATGTTTCCGTCTCTGTTTCCTTTGGTGTTATTTATGCTAACGTTTCCAATTGCCATACCGTGCACATCACAGTTTGTGTTTTCTTACGCGGTTGCGTCTCCTTTTACGTCACTGTTCGCTTTGGCGTTACGTTATGCTTGCGTTTCTATTAATGTTTGCTTTACCATTTACATTTCTGTCACCAAGTGTGCAACTGTTAATGGTTGCATTTCCCTTGCACTTACCGTTACTATGTCGCAAAACATCATGTGGTGGGGCCCTGTGCTCCCACCACCACATTCCATTCACTATTTCTACTGCAGATTCTCAAAAAGAAGGGAAATTAGAGACAAAAAAATCCATTTAATGCATCAGTTAGGGTTGTTCCACAGTGACAAAAGTGAGGAAATTCGATGTTGAAAATTGCACTTCTTCCCCCACCCTGCCCCCCGCCGGCATCGGAGTGTGTGTTGGGGTTGTCGGTCCTAACTCTCACCCCATTCTCCTATAGTTCACCACCTCAGCTTCTTTACACATGTGATGGGGTGAGAGTTAGTGCGATGATCCCAACACACACCCCAATGCTGACTGGGGAGGCAGGTTGGGGGAGGGTGCAAGGAGGGGTTTTCAGCCCTAATATTGAATTTCCTCACTTTTGTCGCTATGGAACAACCCTAACTGATGCATTAAATGAAGTTTTTTGCCTTTAATATATTATGGTAGCACAGTAGTGCTACCATAGTTAGGGTTGAGGAGCCATTTTAAGGTTAAAGGGTCAAACTTTGCACCTTAATATCTTTGCCACCATTCAACAGATTTGTCTAAAATTTGGTAAGCACAATTGGGCATGGTAGATCCTGGGTCTGCCAAGTTTTGTACCGGTCAGATATATGGCTGCGGAGTTATTAAGCGCCAATGAAATGTGCGTTTATGCTTTTTTGTAAATTCTTTGTTCTCGCCTACAGGTCACACAGTTTGTGCGACCAGTCTGAAAACTTCAGGGAATGTGTGGCCAATGTCCCTGATATGCCTTTTGAAGATTTCATGAAAAAATATTAAATGGTTCAAAAGTTATTCAAAAAACAAGTTCCCATTATAAGTCAATGGGAAAAGTTAACAAAAAGTGCGAAAGTGTCGTATATGCAGTTTTTAGTGTCGCAAATGACCCCAGTAGTGTGGTGAGTCAGCCATTTTTTTTCAGTTAGTGATCACAGAAATGCTTGGCATTTAAATTTGGGACCCTCTAGGGACACAATTATTTTTGTGTTCACCTAGTCGGACCCTGAGGATGCTAGCCATGTCTTTATTTTGGGTTTAAACACCCCAGAAATATGTTTTTCAAATTTCTGGAAAAAGTAGTGTCGCAAAGTAGTGTCGCACTCATGACACTTTTGCAAAATTTGCAAAAGGTGTCACAAATTGTGACACTACTTTTCCAGTCTATGGCCAAAATGACAGTACTTCTTTGCCACCCTGCTGCAAAAGAACGGTTTGGTCTTTTGAGCTGAAATTTGGAGGGAAGGCAGCCAACATCTCACGGATGTGCCTTTCAGTACATTAGTAAAAAAATATTGTATGGCTCTCAAGTTACAGTTCTCTGAAGTTGACACTTTTTCCCATAGACTAACATTATGGCGTACGCCGCGCTTTTTGGGACTCGTATCTCGAAAACGGTGTGAGAAACAGATTTTCATCATGACTTGCATAGGGCTATGTAATACAAAATGGTAGCCAGGAAAATAATGATTTCTGTCAATTTAAAATGTTTTTTCTATGTCGTACGGTTGCTGAGATATTTGCAATTGAGTACTTCCAATGCTTGTTTTAAGCTTCAATTTCCATTACAATGCAAACATTCTTTATGCACACTGTGTTTCTCTATGCAGTTGTCCAGCAAAAACAGGGTATGCAGTTCCATTACTGTTACACTTACTGTTTCAACTTGCGTTTATGTCCCCATTTGCGTTACCGTTCCCGTGTACGTCACCGTGTGCGTTACCTTTTGCATTATCATTTGCGCTTGCATTTTCCTTACTGTTACCATTTCTGTTTCTACCTTGTGTTTGCATTGCTGTTCCTGTTACTATGTCACAAGACATCACATGGTGGGCCCGCACTCCTGCCGCTGCAATACATTCACTATTTCTCGTCATCATTCTCAAAAAGAAGGGAAATTAGAAGCAAAAAAACTCCATTTAATGCATTAGTTAGGGTTGTTCCACAGTGACAAAAGGAAGGAAATTTGGTGTTAGGGTTGAATGCCCCTCTTGACCCCCCCCATCCACCCCCCAACTGGCACAGGGATGCAGCGTTACGGTTCGCCAGCCTAACCATATAGTTAGGGTTGAGTAGCACATTTCACGTTATACCTCAAATTTTGCACTTTAATAACTTTGCAACCGTTCAATGAATTTGAGCAAAATTTGATATGCGCTGTCCTGTGGGGTAGATCTCTTGATGTGGCAAGTTTCATTCCAGTCAGATGTGTGGATTCTGAGATCTGAATAGTGAAAAAAGTAAAAATCCACCTTTGTTTGCAGTTTTTTCCTCATCATCTTGCGGCCAGATGGTGTGACATTTATGCATGATTTTTGTAGGGTAGAAATAACTTTGGTAGTAGAACAGACAGTGAAAATTTGGTGCAATAATATTAATCTGATGAAATGTTATTATGTTTTTTAACTCCCATTATAGCCTAATGGGATATTTATGAACATTCCAATCTTTAGGATAGATGTCTTTTTTGTGACAAAGGGTTTTGATCTCACAAAAAAGGATTGAGTCTCACTAGAGCATTCCTTTTTTGCGAGAACAAAAATTGAAAACCCACAAAAATGAAGTTACAGTGATACACCAAGGCATGTATCTTGTTCATTGAGACTCCTTTACATAGATTCCAAAGTAGTTTTATGGCAATATTACATATAATCTATTTTTGTGACTCACTAACTTCCTTTTTTGCTAGCCATTCCTTTTTCGTGAGCCAATTCCTTTAGGAAGTTAGTGAGTCACAAAAAAGGAATCCTTTTTCACCACCCTCCAGTTACTATGTCCTGTGATGCCTCCCCCTCTACTGTGGGACACTGGGTAGACCACCCCCAGCATTCTGAAATATTGATATGTGAAAAAAATATTTTTTTGCCAACATCGGGGTGCCCAATCCATGTGTTGGCACTAGAACCCCCTGCCAGTGTGGGACAGTGGGTAGCCCACTCTCAGTGTCCCCAGTTATGTCCAACACCCTCCAGTACTGTGGGACACTGAGGATCCCACCCCCAATGTCCCAAAATATCGTTACATGTCCCTAAATAAGAAAACTGTTCCTAATGTCTTTTTTTGACATCCTGATCAAAAGAAAATGGTTGTTTGTCATTTACCCCTCCCTTCCTCCATCTTGACCATCCCACAGAGTAACCACCACACACATATCCCCCTCTTGCCCCATACTTACCACTGGAGGTCAAGGGCTATCATCTTCTATGGATCGGGACATCTCTGCACTCTTCAAAGCCAAGCCATGAACGGAAGGAACAAGGAACAGTAAGTGCTGTATAATGGCTGTCAATGGCATTTTGAACTTTTGCTGATATCATAGCCATTTTTAAGAATTTTTGAACCAAATTTTCAACATGGGTTTTTTGGGACCCCACCTCATGAACACTGCATTGTCATTTCATTTCTCAGTCCCTAAAGATGATTTCATAGTCACTGCATGGAATCCCCTTTCAGGACAGAGTAACAACATGACAGCACTACTGCTCATGAGGTGAGGTTCCAAAAATCCCATGTTTAAAATTTGATGCAAAAACACCCAGAAATGCCCGAATTATGCGCAGTAGTTGAAATTTTTCTATGCACACATGCTTAACTTTGGCAGTTTTTTTGTATTTTCACTCAAAATTTTCAATATAGCCATTTTTGTACCCCACCTCAAGAACAGTACAGCTGTCACTGCTCACATCCTGCCCAAAATATGTTTCCACACCTGTGATGCAGAATGGCACCGTTGCTGCAAGAAATCACCTTTCAGGACTGAGCAACAAAATGACAGTGTCAATGTTCATGTGGTGGGGTTCCAAAAAGCCAAGGTTGAAAATTTGGTGAAAAAATACCCAGAAATGCCCAGGTTATGCGCAGTGGTTGACATTTTTCTATGCATGCATGTAACTTTGGTAATTTGTAATATTTCCACTCCAAATTTTCAACAATGCCATCTTTTTACACCACCTCATGAACAGTATAACTGTCATTTTTAAAATCCTGCCAAAAATGTTTTTTTTTTTTTGCACCTGTGGCATGGAATGGCATTACAGTTACACAGAATTATGTTTTGGCATGGATTTGAAAATATTCTGTACTGGGTACATGTGGTGAGGTCATGAGAAGGCTATGTTGAAAACTTTGGGTCAAATAAGGATACTATTATACTATCTGAATGGAGAGATGAGAGTGCAGGGTCTGAAGGACCCTGTGCTCCCACCGTAAAATAAGGATGCTATTATATTATCTTAAAATTAGGGAAATAAATAGCAAAAAAGTCATTATTGCATCAGTTAGGGTTAAAGTGACAAAAGTAGGGAAAGTGGTGTTAGGGTTTCCAAGCCTAACACCAAACCTTCACCCGCACAGATGAAGAGGGATCAGGAGTGGCACTGGGGTCATCAGCCCTAATGTTCTCCCCAATCTGTTATGCTGTGCCACCCAACTTATTTTCTTTTTTTTTGTTGAAATTTAAGAGATTTTTATTATGTCATTAAATACACCAAACCAAGGGGGCAACCAGCCAGACATGAGAAATCGAATACATAAATGAAACAAAAGAGTACATCCGCCTTCAAAAACATAAGCCAATTAAGCTCCCTCCCCACCCCTCTCAATCACCCAAACCCACCCCCAGGAGTGTGCCAAACAGTAAGTAACAGAGGAGAGAGGGACCATCTAAATTAACATGCCTCCTGAATACCCTATTTATACCAATTAACCACCCTGTTAAGATAAAGCTTACCCCATTTCCTATTAAAACCCCCCATATTGTTACGAAGTCCTGCAATTAGGCACTCCTTTCTGAAAAAGACTGAAATATAATTTAGCCATTCACTATAGGAAATGGTTAATTGGTCCATCCAATGTTTAAGAACTAACTTTTTGACATTAATCGATATCAGTGCCATATGGAATCTGCGTTCTTTGACCGGAATACCAGAGTAAACCCCCATCAGACAGACTTCAATTGTGAACAGGTCATCCAATCCCAACAGGGAATCCAATTTAGAATGAATTTGTTGCCAAACCGGGAGAACTTTTTCACAATACCAGAATATGTGCACCGTATTGCCTTCCATTTTACCACAGCGAGTACATTTAGAATCCAGCAGTCTGACAATTTTAGCCAGTCTAATCAGAGTATAATACATATTACTCAAAATATGGTATTGAGTGAGCCTAAATCTGTTCTGGGAATGGTATATACACAGGTCCTTCCAGATCTGAGACCAGTCAAGGTATAAGTCAGGGAGCAAAACATTCCAGGTAGTGGAACCTGCAAGGGGGCTGGAACCAGCCATAGAAATTAGGAGGGAATATATGTTTTTTTTATTTATTAAATTCTTGGATTACAAATACCTTTGAGCAGAAACTGCTCGTTTACAAAGGTTCCACGTCAAAGGATAAGGGTCAACATACATACAGAGGTAGTAAAAGAATGCACAATAAACAACCAAAACAACTAAAAGAAAAAATAAAGATACTCAGTTATAACGTACTTTGAGATAATATTCATATAACGAGCAGCTTGAGTAGGCAGCTGGCTGCGGTATCAATAAGAGATAGAGGGCACCATAGGCAGTTAGTATTGCAGGCGTGCGACTGGGAGAGGAAGTTGGCAGGCTAATGGGCCACTGTCCGATGGTGGTGGAAAATGTCTTATACCAGTGGAGATGTGAAGCAGGAAAGGAGTCACAAGGAAGGCCCAGTGCCAGAGAGATTGAGACTGTGAAAGGGTGGGCTGTGAGACATGAGTGAGCTGGGAGGTGTTTAGAGAGATCTCTGTTCAGAGAAGCAGTCACGTTGAGTGGTAGAGGTGAGGTAAAGTTTGAGATTCCTTTTGAAGGGTCCAAGTGTAGTAGAGGAAAGTGCTTCTTTATTGAGGAATTGAACCATTGAGCGGCTCTATAGATAAAGGACCACTGACCCATGGAGTATGACATCTGGGAACCTGAAAGGTTAGAGATTGGGCACCATGTGTTTGTTGAGTGCCACTGTAGGTAGTAAGGAGTGAGCTAACACCAGGTGGCATGAGACCAAGGAGAATCTTTTTGGTAAGTAAGCAGGTCTGGTATTGTATTCTGCTGTGTAGGGATAGCCAGCTGGCCTGTGCATAGAAGTCACAGGTGTGAGTTTGTTGGGCTGCACCCATTAGTAGTCTACAGGCTTTGTTGAGAGCAACTGAGATCCTGTGGAGGGCACTTGTTGAGGTAGAGCCATAGATGGCAAGGCCGTAGTCAATGATAGAGGTGACAGAGCTGTAGATGGCTAGTTTAAGGGCATCCACAGGCATATAGTGCTTGTGTTTGTGTAGTAGTCCAATCCATATATTGGTGGTCTTGGCAACAATGTCAATATGCCGAGTGTAGGAGAGGGTACTATCCAGGGTAATACCAAGGTACTTGAACTCCTTGACATGTTCAAGTGGGCTCCCAGCGTGGTTCTTGATGGTGAGAGACATAGAGAGTTGTGCCTGCTCTGTTGGTTACAGAAGGACATAGCTTTAGTCTTGCTGTGGTTCAGGACAAGTTTATGAGAATTGAACCAGTCTTCGATGCACTTGAAGTCGAGCTGCAGCTGGGATTCAAGGACTGTAATGTCATGGTGGCTGGAAAACAGGACTGCATCATCTGCGTATAGTAATATCTTTTGGTGGCAGGCACTGGGGAGATTGCTGATGAAGAGGGAGTAGAGTAGAGGGCCCAGAATAGACTCCTGGGGGACTCCGGAGCAGACCAGTTTCTCATTCAAAGAGATCCCTGCAATCCTTACATGTTGGATCCAATTATCAAGGTAGCTGGTGAACCATGGAAGGGCATCGCTGGAGATCCCAATGGAGGACAGTTGCTTGAGCAGTAGGGGGTGGTTAACTGTGTCAAATGCCTTGGTAAGGTCTATAAATACTGCCCCTCCACAATTCCCTTTGTCAAGCGTGGCATGGATGAAGGTTGTAAATTCCAGCAGTGCAGTGGTGGTGCTGTGCCCTTTTCTGAAGCCATGCTGCTCTGGGCACTGTACATTGTACTTATCCAGGAATTCAACTAGTTGGTCCGACACTATTCACTCCAGCGCTTTAGATAGTGGGGGGAGGAGTGAGATAGGTCTGTAACTGGTGTGCAGTGTCCTATCTCCGCTTTTGTGAACCGGTGTGACAGTGGCTTTCTTCCAGAGGCGGAAATGGCCCAATCTAAGCGAGAGATTGAAGATCTTTGTAAGTGGTTCTAAGATTTCATCGAGGACTTGTGCCAGCAGTTTCAGGTCAAGGAGTCACCACTGTACCTTGTTTGCCATGGCCTTTTGAATGTATTTTCTAGCTACTTGTGGTGGGACCTCCTTAAAAAAACTTTGGGGTTGTATGTTCTAGTTGGGGTAACTTGGGAGGCTGGAGGAGGTCGTCGAAAACATTTGGTGGAAGGACACTGTCAAGGTTTGTAAATGCATTATTAAAAGTGCTGGTGATGGTACCTAGGTCAAGTGTAGGAGTGCCATGAAGATTGAGCATAGTGGGTGGTGCTTTAGGATCCTTGCCTGTGAGTTCTTTCATGTTGTTCCAGAATTGTTTTCCCTGGCCCCAAGAGTTGGTCAGAGCCTCTTTGTAATAGCTGCATTTAGCATTCTGTATTTTTCGAGTGCAATCATTTCTGGCTGCTTTGTATAATTGTATGTTTACTTGCATCGGAGTTGCATGAGCACAATGCCAGAGGTGGTCTCTGTGCTTGAGCAGAGTTAAAAGGTCAGTAGTAACCCAGGGGTTGGTCTGTCCTTTGACCTTCATCTTTTTCACTGGTGCATAGATGTCACAGGCTTCATTGAAATGTTTGATAAACAGGTCCAGAGCTTTGTTGGTGTCATTGAGGGAGTCAAGCACTGCCCAGTTCAGCCTGGTTAGATGGGATTTTAACAGCTGGAGGTGCCCTTGTTTGATAACCCTGGCATAGATAAGCTTGGGAGGGAGCTTGTGGTATTTGTTTGACCAGGAGCAGATGACAGGCAAGTGGTCACTTATTGTATCTGGGAGTACAGAAACATTGGAGATGTGTTAAGGGTGGTTAGATAGAATCCAGTCTAGAAGCGTAAGGGAGCCTGTCCTATAGTTACACCTAGTGGGGGCATTGACCAGTTGAGTGAGGTGATGCGCCGCGGCTGCATCCTTATAGATAGCGGCCTCAGTGGAGAGCCAGTTAATGTTAAAATCACCCATGATTATGGTTTAGAATTATGTTGCTGGACCCTTAGATATTCCATGATGCTATGAAAGCCAGCAGCCTGGTCTCTTGGGGGTAGGTAAACTGAGATGACAGTGAGTTCCTTGTTATGTGCACCAAGGAGGATTTTGATTGTGAGGACCTGAGAGGAGTTGCTCAGGCTAGGGGATGGGATGATGTGACCCATAAGGGTATCCTTAAGATAGATGGTGCAGCCCCAGCCCCGTTTAGCAATCCTGTCTTGCCTGAAAATGCAGTAGCCAGGGATAGAGACTGAGGTATCAGGGATTTTAGGGTTTAGGCATGTTTCCACAACTGAGAGGACATCAGGGTTGTGCTGTAGGATCCATGTTTGGAGGGAATCAAGTTTGTTGAGGATGCTGCAGGCATTGATGGATGCCATGGTGAGTGTCCCTGTCCTTCTGCTTGGTGCCACTGCTGGCTGCCCAGGTGGTCCTGGGTTGGGGTGAATATTTCCTGAGAGCAGGAGCAGCATAAGGAGAATTTGTAGAAAAAAGGATTTCAGCATCTTGTAGATTCCTGGTGGTTAAGTCATAAGCCAAAAGAAATTATCAACAGCTGAGGTCCAGAGTCAGAATTAGGAGGGAATATATGGTAGATACGCTATGTGGTTTCGGAGCATAATCATATATTTGAGCTAGAAAAGAATTAGTCCCTGTTGTTTTAGGCTTGAAGCCAAAAAGAGCCCCTATAAGATGCCTTAACTGAAAGACTTTAAATATCTGATTCCGTGGAATATCAAATTTATCAAGAATTTTGGGGGAAGAAAGCAGGTTATCCTGAGAAAATAAGTCCATCACTCTTACCCCAATCAAGTGGGGGAACCAATTGTTTGAAAGCCATGAGCCGCCTATTCTAATGTTAAGATTTGTCAATATCGGTTGCTCCATATCGCATTTAGGAATATCTTGAAATATGCGCAACATTGAGAAAAAACCTTGAGCGAACTGGCAATAACCGAGTCACGCAATGCTTCCGGCAGAGAATTTTTACCCAAGTAAAAAGTCATGGAAGGATAAATGAGATTAGCACTTAAACGATTGTTCTCTAGTTGGAGCCAGATGGGGGTACAGTCCAACTCCTGATGCTGAAACCATTTCCCCACCTTAGCTAAATGGCTCGCCCTATAATAAAATAGAAAGTTAGGAAGGCGAAGGCCTCCCATATTTTTGTGTAAACTAAGTTTGCTATAAGCGCGGCAAGGATGTTTACCACCCCAGATGAACCCAGAAACCAACATGTGCAGACACTTAAAAAAAGATATCGGAAGCCACAAATTCAGCAGGTTTATAGGATAAAAGAGATGAGGCAAAATGTTCATCTTAATCACACTAATCCGTGCCCATAACGATAAGGGTAACTTTTGCCATCTTTGAAGGTCCTGTTGGATGGTCCCCATTAAATCATCCAGATTGAATTTTCTGGTAGAGACGGGGTCCCTAGTTAAATAGACACCAAGATACTTAATTGCTCGGGGAGACCATTTGATACCCAAATGATCGAAATCTATTTTCCTCGTGTGACTATTGAGCGTAAAAATCTCCATTTTGGATATATTCAATTTGTAGTTAGATAACTTACCAAATTGGCTAATAATCCTTAACACATGCTCCAAAGATTGTACCGGTTGGTCCAGATGAAGAAGGATATCATCCGCATATGCCGATAACTTTAGGGACTGGTTATCGAACAGAATACCCTTAATCTGAGGATAATGCTTCAACTGACGAAGGAGGAGTTCGAGATACAGATTAAACAAAAAAGGTGAAAGAGGACATCCCTGCCACGTACCGGTAAATAATGGAAATCTGGACGAGAAGACCCCATTACAATACATCCTAGCCGAGGGAGAAGAGTACAGTGCCTGGACCATTGCAATAAAGGGAGGAGGGAAACCTAACTTCCTCAGAATAACCCATAGGAATTCCCAATGCACCCTATCAAAGGCCTTCTCAGCATCAAGAGAAATTAGAGCCATTGGTGACTGAGATAAATGAGCCTTATGAAAAACATGTGTGAGAGTTCTCAAATGATCAACAGAAGACCGACCAGACACAAATCCTACCTGCTCCTGACTTAAGAGTGGCGTCCACAATGCCTTAATTCGAGAAAAGAGTACCTTAGCTAATATCTTAATATCGCAATTTAAAATAGAAATCGGCCGATAGCTAGCTGGATCTAGATAAGGCTTATTTGGCTTGAGCAAAAGAACAATTATTGCCTCCAAAAGGGATGGGTCCAGCTTGTCAGCAGAGAACATATAATTGTACAGTCTCAGCAACACAGGGGCTAACTTCTTAGTGAATACTTTGTAAAAATTCAAAGGGAACCCATCTGGCCAGGTGACTTGTCTGGTGCAAGACTATTAACAGCCATTACTATTTCCTCAACAGTTATGGGAGAAAGCAAGGAAGCCTGGGATGTAACATCCAAGACAGGGAGATCTAAAGAGTCCAGGAAGGCCTCCATATCCTGACAAGATGTAAGGAAGGAACAATTACCATATAGTGCTTTACATAAAGACTCAAATACCTGGGCTACCTCCTGAGGTTTGGTTTTAATAGAGCCATCCGATGCTTGAACAGAGGGAATTAGATGGGAACTCTCCAACTGGTGTAAACGTAGAGCAAGCATCTTGCCAGCCTTCTCACCCTGGTCGACATATTTGGCCCGTGTCTTGAGAAGAGCATATTCAGCCTTCTCTTTAATCAAATCTGCGTACTCATTATGCAACGCTGTCAGCTCTTCCAGGGTAGTTAAAGAAATATTAGCAACCAAGGAATTCTCCTTCTCCTTTATCTGAGCTGACAAGGCTAAAGCCCTAGCCTCCCTATTCTTCTTTCTCCCAGAAGCTATTTTAATAAACTCACCCCGGAGATAACACTTTAAGGAACACCAAAGAAGGTCACCCTGATATTGAGATCGTCATTATGTTCCATGAAATTGGAAATTGAAGTTCTAATACGAGAAACCAAATTATCATCTTTTAGAATCTGAGTATTAAGCTTCCAGACCGTATCCCGCTGAGCCTTTACATTCAAAGAGATAACTATCCAAGTAACTGAGTGATCCAAAATAACTATAGGCTCAATACCGGATTGATAGAGACCCTGGATAAGGGAACAACTAATTAAGAAGTAGTCAATCCTTGACCATGACTGATGGATACTCGAATAGAACGTATAAAGCTGCCATGAAGGATTCGATATCCGCCATGGGTCACACAAACCCAACATAGACATTAGATCCTTCAGCGCGTTCTGAGAAGACAAAAAGGGTTTCAGAGGCCTATATGTTCTATCCAAATCCTGAGTTGATGGGATATTCCAACCCCCCCCCCAAGTATCACAGGAGAGGGTAGAAATGAAGCTATTTTACTAGCCAACTCCATTAAGAAATCTGGATCCCCTCCTGGCAGACCACATACCGACCCAAGAACAACCGTATTGTTGTTCAACATCCCCTTAACCAATACATATCTCCCTTTAGGATCAGTAAGGACCAAATCCACCTGGAAAGAAATAACCCTCTTGATTAATATGGCTACTCCCCGACTCAAAGAAGAATCACCAGCTGAAAACACCTGAGAGATTCCTTGCCTACGTAGCTTAAGTGCTTCTGAGCTAAGCAAATGTGTTTCTTGAAGCAAAATGATACCCGCATTCAGGAGGGCAACATGTTTAAGAATCTGATATCGTTTCGTTATGTCCCTAGCTCCTCTGACATTCCATGACAGAACCTTCACAGAACTATAAGCCATATTTGATCTTGCAAAACAACTTGAAAAGTGATCCCAACTGCGTATAAACTAAACCCTTATGGCACACTCCTACCCACCCCGGCACTCCTCCCCCCCTGTAACATCATCATTATATACAAAGTCTGACAGTATGTAACCCCAAAATACCATAACCCCAAAGCCACTTAACCTTGAATACAAATCACTGTATGAATTAACTATGTTGAAAAAGACTAATAACAGCCCAAAAAAAAAGGATCCACCCTACCCCCCCATTAACCAAAAATACAAAATGAGAATCCCTGATGCTATAAAGACAACAAATAACAGTAAACCAGAAAGCCATGGAGACCCCCACCCCCCTCAGCAAAACCCAAAAACTATTTACAATATTCCCAACCCACCAAAGGTAGAAAATCTGAAAATAGTTAATACAGTAACCCCACCCACCCATGGCTAACTTAAGCTCCCCAGTGACACAAACGATCCAATAAGAAGATCTTGTTCATACCAAAAATTCCCTGCCAATAAACCAGAACTGCAACCAAAAGGAACAACTAATAATAAGAACCGACCGGCAAAGGGGAACCCAGATGCCCTCCCCCCCACTAACTAGTATGCTATGCAGCTAGCCCAGCCCTACTCCGATCGGAGATCCCCCACCCCACACCCACCCCTACCCCGAAAAACTGAAGTAAGCAGTGCAACCCAAGCTAGGAATAAAATCAACCATAAAGCATGCTAACCTGAAATTAAATAACTAGGTACGGGCACTCTCACCTAGCGAGCGGCCCCAGAGAACCACCTACACCTCCACTCTCCAAGCCACCCTCCACCTCTTAATGAGTCTATCCGGGAAGTGCCCCTGAAAATACAACTAAAAAGGAAAACAATTCAACCCAGGTAACCTGAGCCTGTGTAAACCCACCCCACCAGAAGTCACTTAGCTGACCCAGCCCAAAAGTAATACCTGAAACCGTTGACAAGACAGCAAACTAGTCTTGACCTTACCCCTTTACAAGCGTTGATATCCACCTGATAGCAGAAGGTCAAACCCAACCAACAAATGCGACCTGATAAACCAACCAGACCCCTTACATTAGCCCCAACAAATACCCTTAAGGGGAAAAAAACCTTAATAATAAGCCCAAAACCCCCTCAGGGAGGCACATTGACTAAGCCTACCAAAGTGGGGACTGGCCTCTAGTGTGCTTGATGCACTATGAGAGAACCATACCCCCCATGGAGAGGGCCAAAACACAGCTCTACCATCCCAAGCAGAATCACAGCGAGGAGATACCCATGAAAAATCGATATGCCATACCTCAAACCTCCTCCTCCCATATTCCTTGCCAACATCGACCGCTAGCTCCCCAGCCAGTTCAAAGTCAAGCCTTTAAGAACCACCCCGAAGGTCCTAAACTGAATTGCTCTGACCAGTGAGCGGCTCATCGCACTCCAGATCCCTGTAAAATTAAAGACTCTGACCAGCAATGCATAGAGGTGCTTCAAAAAAGAACAATAACAGCCGAGGAGCTGACAGTAAAAATACACGACCCATATCAAAAAACCCATTTACTAGTACCTCCATATCCTGAAGCTCTGGCTGGGAGTAACACCACGTCTAGCTTGTGGAATAAGTTAAGGGAGGGAACTAAAAGAGCACCAGACAATCCTTCCCAAGGGAAACCGCCACTTTGAACCTAGATTCCTTAAGAAACCCGAACACCCCATTGGGCCCATCCAGCCCAAATTCAGAGATCCCTCCAGCGCTTTCAGATTTCAACAAAACCCTACCCCATCATCAGGTAAAACAACCAAATTTAGCCTATCCTTCACATTTAAACCAAATTTAAGAGAAATAAGCAATGTAACAAATTCAGTCTTTTTGGAAAAGATCCAGTAGCCGTGTGGCTAAGTCCGAGGAGGCCTGCTCAGGAGACTCATAGGACAACCAGGAGCCATGCACAGATACTCTTAATTTCACCGGGTACTGCATCTTAAAGGGGATTCCAGCAGATATTAATTTGCTGACTGTAGAATGATATGCCTCCCGCTTCAGGTGAGTCTCTCGGGTTAGGTCTTGGGTGAGTCTGAGAGTAGTCGACTCCCATATGACATTCTGTAAGTCCTTGACCTTGTTAAGGACATGCTGCCTCTCTAATTAGCTTAGAAACTTCACAATAATAGGTCTGGGGGGAGCTTCTGGAGGAGGCCAAGGTCTTAGAGAATGATGAGCCCTTTCAATTTGATAGCTAGGGTTAAGAGGGGAAGGGCCAACCAGTTTCTGTAGCAACTTCTGTACAAATGAGATGATATTGGGGCCTTCCTCCGATTCAGGCAAACCGAGGATCGAAACATTATTTTGTCGACTCCTGCCCTCCAAATCCTCCGTCTTCAGTTGAAGTTTAGTAATCTGTTGCCGTAAATGAGATAGCTCTGGATCAGTCTTTTCTTTCCACTTCTCCAGTGAAACTGCTCGGGCCTCCATATCTCCCACCCGCTGTGCGAGGTCAGTTAAATCCGCATGAAGAGATTTCAACTCCGCCGATATATCAGTAAGTGATTCCTTAAATGGAAGCATTTCTTGGAGAAGGCGATCCTCCAATAACGGAGTAACAGCTATGGTTGAAGGGGTCGGCTTATCCGAACCTGCACCTTGAGTCCATTGCTTCTTGGGCATTTTTTCTAGACAGGCTGGTGGAGTATGCCTTGGCAAGGCCTGCTTCATGCCGGCCTCCATAAACAGCAGAAATTTGACCGCCGGGCACAAAATCGAAACAATTCCGACTCAACAACAGACTATATCTCCTAGCTCACTTTCGGGATAACAAATATGCCAATCAGACCATGAAAAAAGGTGAGATAGGTGCGAGGCAGCGGGAGCTCCTAATCAGCGCCACTACCAGGAGCTCTGCATCACGTGATCTCCCACCCAACCTATTTTCTAATGGACTAGGGAGAGTGTTGGGGCTGATGACCCTAATGCCCCCCCCAATCCCTCTTTGTCTATGCAGAGTGGTGGTGTGGTGTTAGGGTTTGAAACCATAACACCACATTTCCCTATTTTTGCCACTTTAACCCTGACTAATGCATTAATGAAATTTTTTTGCAATTTAAATAGTATATATACTATTTAATACTTTGTAAAAGAGCCTTGGCTCAAAGGTATTTGTAATCCTAGAACAAATAAATAAATAAAAATAAATAAATATATATACACACACACACAGTGACATCCCTGAGGATGAAACCCACTTTTAAAGCACTCTGCAGTATGCTGCAGCAGACCTAGTGATTAAAGCAAAGTAATTTCAATGGGCAATTAGTCCCTTTTGTCATGTAGGAAACTGTGGCGTTCAATTCATCCTAGCAGTGTCACATTTTCCTGAATGACAAAAGGGACTAATTGCCATTGAAATTACATTGCTTTATTCAGTAGGTCTGCAGCAACATTCTGCATAGTGCTGCAAAATGCTGCAGAATTTGGTTTCATCCTTGGGGACACTGTATATATATACATATATGCTATCTACATTAACGTAGTTTTTTTACTGAAGTTCCCTTTTTGTGGTATTGAAATTGTATCCTCATTAGTGTAGCTTCTTTTGGAAATGGAAGAAAGAGAATAGGGGAGATATTTCAACCCATTTTTCACTCCATCCCATTTCTGGTGACAGAGTGTGTGGTCCTGCCAGGCCATGACACACACATTAATCCTTTGGGAGGGAAGGGTCCCTGGCTCATCACAAGGGGTTGCCTGTGTGACAGAACAGTGCATAGTACTTTTGCATGCTCAGAGCAATGATTAACAACAGTGCTGGCCCCATCCTTGTGCTGTCCAGCTGGCTCTCTCAGCTCATCCCTGAACTCAAATCACTGGCATGGGAGCACAACATGCTACCTGCTGAGTCAACAGCTGGCCCTGCACACAATGTTTCTTTAGAACTTTTTTTTACATTTTGACCCCAAATTTTCCACATAGTCTGTTTATGACCCCCACCTTCTGAACATGATAGGTGTCATATAAAATATTGACTGAAACATTGTTTCATGCTACAAATGCGAAAACATGTTTAGGCAGGATTTGAAAAATGACACCCGCCACACTAATGAGGTGATGTGAAAAAATGTCTGTGTTGAAATGGTGGGGTCAAAATATCGAAAATTACTAAAGTTATGAGTGATCATTGAAAGTTTTCCATGTACCTTCATAACTTTGGTGTTTAAGATTTTGGCCTCATATTTTCAACATAGTCTTTTCATGACCCCACTTCATGAACCTGGTAGGTGACATTTTTCAAATTCTGCCCAAAAGGTGGTTTTGCAGAGTAACTGTGAGATCACCTTTTGGAACAGATTGGAAAAATGTCACCTACCTTGTTCATGAGGTGGGATACAAAAAAGCTATGTTGAAAATGTGGGGTTAAAATATTGAAAATAACTAAACATATGCGGGAACATTAAAAAATGTCAATGTACCTTAGAACTTTTGAGTTTTTAAGATTTTGACCCTCAATTTTTAACATAGTCTTTTTATGGCCTCACTTCATGAACTTGGTAGGTGACATTTTTCAAATCCTGCCCATAAGGAGATTTCCCAGAGTGACTGTGAAATCACCTTTCAGGCCAGATTTGAAGACTTTCACCTACCTTGTTTATGAGGTGGGGTCCAAAAAAAGACCGTGTTGAACATTTGGTGCAAAAATGTTAAAAAATGACAAAGTCATGAGTAAAAGTTCAAAATGCATTGAAAATACATGGACCACATTTACCTTGCTTTCTTCAGTTCTCACTCGGCATTGAAGAAGGATGTGTTTTTGCGAAGTGCCACATTGGACTGTTTCTAGGTGAGTGAGGTTGTGAAGTGGGTGGGGTGGTAGGTTCTGAGCTGGGAATCGAGGTGGGGTGGGTGCAGACAGGGATTGCCAGCAAAAGGCATTGACAGACAGTTTTCTACTTTTCAGGTTAGAATTACTTTAAAAAAGACTACAAGGGACCATTTTTATTTAGAGGTGCAAGGGTGACACTGAGAATTGGGCACCCCTCAGATGGTGGCAGCACCAGGAGGTGGAAATCCTGATGTCTGTATACATGAAGAGGATTGGGGACTGCACTACATTGTGGGGGGACAACGGTCTCAGCACTGGTGGGCGAAGTGAATATAAATGTGTTCCCACCCACAGCGGGTCACAGCACAGCTTGAGTGCTTTCCTTTTGTTTGCAGGGAAATATTCTATTTCTAATGGGTGGCCTAATCATATGGCAGGTCAAATGACGTAACCCAAGAAGGCTTCTTTTATGGTCAAAGCTCATGACAGCAGTAACTTATGTGGTTGGCTGTGACTTCTGCAGTCAGCTGAGAATTGTACAATTTCTGTAGAAACCCACAGTAAATTCTGCAGCCACAGATCTGTGGGAAAAAAGTGACCTTGCTCACAGGTTAGCAGCTGTGGCACACTTGCTGGAGCAGCACGCTTTTGCCTCCTTTCACAGGAACAGTCTTTTTCCCATCAAGTATATGGACTGAACTGTGTGTCTGTTGATTGTGTCATTCTGAAACAGTCAGCAAACACACAGTTCTGTCTATATACTTGATGGGTTGTGGAAACCTTGAACCCACCTCCAGAAGAATTGATGGAAGAAGCTCCAGATAGGCTTCCCTGCAGGCTTTACTTCTGGCCAACAGTACAAGCCCTTCTCACACTGTTAGAGCTCATTAGAAAATGGGCTTGAAAAATAAAGCAATCCGATTGGCTGAAAGGCCATGCCAGGCATGCATTTATTTTTCAATAGGGCCCTCTAAAAAACAAGCTCCAACTGTGCCAACCCCATCACTGGTATCATGCTGCCAGTTAGAAATTTCAAACTCTATGTGCTGCCATTTTTTCCCCTCGCTTAGCGGGTGAGTTACCAATGATGATGTTGGCACTACAAGTTCCCTCCCCCCTATTCTGCCCAAACCACAGAAAAATACAGAAATCTACCTGCTGTTTTGCAGGCTCAGTTATCTTTTTTCCATTTTCTTTTTTTTTTTCTCTCAGCTCGGTCGACCTCTGATTACAAAGTGTATGGACCTTGCATCCGTATTCGCATGTGCCACAGTGCACCCCCGCCCCGCCACCACCACTCCTCAGGGTGATTTCCAGATGCATACATGTTTTTGAATTGCAGCCCTTCTAAGTACAACAGCTGATAAAACAACATTAAACCAATGAGAAAGCATAGACATGTACCTGTGTTTAGCAAGGCAAGTTTTATTTTTCGGGTGCCCAATCTGGCCGTTGTACGCAAAATACAACTATTCAATTAAATAAAACAAATACATAAATAAAATGCTAATAAATAACAAACCATCTAAATACAATTAAAAATAGCAGCAATCAGTAAAACGCGGTCCTGCTGAAGCTCTGTAATAGAGTGGACACGCCTGAGGGTGTAGACAGAATGAGGAGGGACCTGCAGAAGCCTGAAGAATGGTCAAGGGTTTGGCAGTTGAAATTCAATGCAAATAAGTGCAAGATAATGCATATGGGGCACAAAAACCCTGAAACAACATATCAGTTGGGGGGTGAGGATATAGCATGCACCAAGCAGGAAAGGAACCTTGAGGTTGTCTCTGATGACCTCAAGGTAGGGAAACAGTGCAACAAGGCAGCAGGCAAAGCAAATAGGATGCTGGGATGCATAGGCAGGGGCATCACCAGCAGGAAAAAGGAGGTCATAATTCCACTATACAAGACACTAGTGAGGCCTCACCTTGCGTACAATGTACAGTTCTGGAGACCTTCCTATGTAACAGGGTAGAGAAAGTTCAGAGGAGAGTAACAAAGATGGTACAGGGATTGCATCATAAGTCCTATGAGCACAGGCTGAAGGACTTGAATATGTACTCCCTGGAGTAGAAGAGGGAGAGAGAGGGGATATTATAGAGGTATACAAGTACCTTACAGAGAGGCACAGGGTGCAGGAATACACTATTTTCCAGCAAAAAAGATGTTCCAGGACTAGAGGGCATGGGATGAAGTTAGAGGAAGAGCAATTCAGAGAAAACATGAAGAAAGATTTTCTCACAGAAAGGGTGGTGAACAAGTGGAACACCCTGCCAGAGGAAGTGGTGGGAGCTGAAACAATCACAGGATTTAAGAATGCATGGGGATAGACAAGGGAATTCTGGAAGTCAGGGGTAAGGGGCAACAGACTTCTAGAAAAACATAAAGTGAACTTACAAGTTCAAATGGGCAGACTGGGTGGGCCATAGGCCTTTATCTGCTGACAGTGTCTATGTATCTATGTATCTATACACTAACCAGTGTCAGAGAAGGCCTGACTAAACAGGAGAGTCTTGAGGCAGGCCTTGAATACTTCGACTGAAAGGGCCTCCCTTACAGATGGAGGCAACAAATTCCACAGGACGGGGCCAGCAATACTGAATGTTCTGTCGATGGCAGTTTTAAGCCTCATCCTGGGAATCTCAGGGAGGCCCCTAGAGGAAGAGCGAAGGGAACGGACCGAGGCAGCAGGTGTCAGAAGGTCTGACAAGTATCTGGGGTCCAGCCCATGTAGGGCCTTAAAGGTGAGCAAGCCCACCTTGAACGGTATCCTCCACCTGACCAGCAGCCAGTGCAGTTCATGCAGCACTGGGATGATATGGCAGTATTTAGACTACCCTGTTAACAGTCTGGCAGCTGCATTCTGCACTAGCTGCAGCCTGCAGAGGGTACCTCCAAGACCCCGAAGTACAGTGCGTTACAATAATCAAGCCTGGACGGTACAGTACGAAGGCATGTACCAAGATGGGGAGGTCCATGGGTGGAACTAGGGGCTTGATCCTGGCAATATTCCTAAGATGATAAAAACTGGTCCAGAAAACAGATGACACCTGAAATTCAAATGTCAATCTGCTGTCGAAGGTCACACCAAGATCGCACACCCTAAAGGAGGCATTTAATGGCACAGAACCCAGGAATAACCTTGTTACTGTGTCAGAGACCATCCTATCATGCCTTCTGTTCGACTCCACCACAAGTACCTCCATCTTATCGGGGTTCAGTCACAATCAGCTGGAGGCCATCCAGTCATTGATCTCGGCGAGGCAGCTGTTTAGCACTTCCACCTCATCGGGTGTTCCAGGGGCAAAGATACAGTTGAGTATCATCAGCATAGCAATGAAAACCCAAACTGTATCTCTGAGTTTTATGTTAATTTTTCCCTCCATTCGGCTGCCCACCACCAATGCTCCTCGGCCAGTTTCCACAATACATTGACAAACCAAAAAATTATGGAATTAATAAATAAATAAAAATGAATGAATAAAGAAAAAACTAAGAAAAACATTTAACTTGAGGTACGGGTACGGGTGTGTGTGTGTCTGTGTGTGTGTGTGTGTGTGTGTGTTGGGGTAACCATGACAACCACCTCTATAGTTACAACTACAGAGGCTCCAGTAGGACAAAAGTCCTCCGGTCATAACAGAAATGCAGCATTCTACTGCAGGTGGAGGAACTATATTATTACAAAATGCAGCAAACACTTAAGAGTTTTAACATTTAGACATAATATTTTTTTTTTCAAATATATATCATACAGTGGCCCATTTTCTAAGCACAATAATACCCTCCTACCCTCCAGAGTGTGCGGTATTGGGCTATACCGTACCTTCCAGGGGCTATAAGGGGTTCATAATGCCCCTGGGTGGTCCAGTATAGCCCAATACCACCCATGCTGTCAGGTATTATTGCTTACTTGCCAACTGACTGTTATGGATCTGCCCTCAGCATTTCTATGGGCAAAGGCAGCATCTGATTGGTGTACAGGACTGTCAGTCACTCAAATTAGTATGCAGAATGCTCACTCAACATCCTATTGGCTGGATTAAAAGGCATCAGGCATATTTACTGTCATGCTCCCAGCATCCTCCTGGTGTCATGCCACATGCCAAAATCTCTGACCTCTGATTGGTTGTCATCACGGTCTGGTGTCGGATAAATAGTGGCTTCCTGACAGGAAGAAACATTGCTCTAAACTAAAGTCTTTTACTGGGGCTCCTGTATATTTCAATTGACCACCTAGTTCTGTAGCACATACTGTGCTTTCTTATCCATTTCAATCTCCGTTGCAAATGTGAAATCCCTTGCCTTGTCAGGAGCTCTATTGTCAGTTCTTCCCAAGCAGAACAGTCCCTATCAAGAATGCAGTTGAGATCCCCCTGAAGAACAGGCATGAAGGCCCCAAACTCATGCTGCTGTTGTCTTTCCTTCCAGTGTGTTTATGGGACCCCTGATGGTTTAACTGGTGTCCTTGGGGGAAGAGCACACAGAGGAGATTGGAAAGTTCAGCCACAGTGCAGCAACAGTAGATCGGGCATGACTGCAAGTGTGGCAGTCCAAACATTCACGGAGGCACAGAAGGCTGTGAAGGAATCATCGAGCTGGAGGCAGCTTGCATATTCACGCAGGCAGCAGCTCAAACAGCAGTGAACTACCAAGCAGCTGGCAGTTTGGACATCACTCCTCTGATCGCTGCACAGGCTACAGCCCTGAGGGCAGGAGTGAGCAGACCAACTAGCAGGTAGTCCTAGTTGGGGCAAGGAGCACAGGTAAGCCTCACTGTTTGGAGGGGGGTTACACATTAATCAGATGGGTGGCCTTGTTCTAAACTCTCTCGATCATCTAATATCCTTTTATGCTGCAATACCCAGAAGTGGACATAGTACTGCAGGTGTGTTTGAACCAAGGCACTGTAACAATAGATCACCTCCCCTGACCAGCTCTTCTCCCCTCTGAATACATCCCAACATTGCACTGGCTATTTTGACTGCAGCCACAAACTGCCTGTATGACTGTAGCTTACATTCCACAATTACCATTTGAGCCTTCTCCCTGGTTGTACTGTCCACTGTTGCACAACACAGTATGTATGTGCAAGCCAGATTTCTCACACCTAAATGCAATACCTTGCACTTTACCACATTAAATCTAAGCCCTCCATTTTTCAACTGGCGGCACTAAAGTGTGCAGCTCAGAGGTCCCCATGTATTGAATCCCCTTCCGCAGCATTACCCTCTGTTCTTGCCAATGTAGTGTCATCAGTAAACCTCAACGGCCTGCTGCAGACCCCCTCATACTGCTTTGATTTGCTGGCTTACTTAACATTTAGCTTCTGGCATGCCTCTGTTCTGTGATTTACAACCAGTATCAGCTGCTTCCTTAATCCCAAACTACTTTATAGACATTTGACCTGATGCCTGGAAACTGAATTTAAATTGCATGGTACCTTGAATTTAAAATGAATAAACTGGCCACCAAAATTAAACTGGACATTTTCCTGACCCTAAGCTAAATTATTTAGCTTGGTTCTTAAAGTATATTATCCCACACAATTGCCCGTATCTGGTGCAAACTAAGCAGTCATACTTGTCCTCAAATCACTTACCACTCACTCACTTGCGCAAACTCTTGTTTGTCTCTGGACCTCTGTAATTCACTGTAGACTCATTGGCAGACACCCAGTTTACTCCATGTGGTCCTTTAGTTACTAATTCAAGGAGCATATGATGAAAAACAACTTAATCAAATGTGTGGTGGATACTTGGAATAGACTTTTAAAGGATGTGGTATCAGCTGACACGGTTTCTATCATTAATTTCACACTGGATAGGTTTGTGAAGGAAAGAACATGATAGGCTATTGGTCTTCTCTCCTTCCAAAATGCATGTGTTCATATGTTTTTATTTTAACATTATATGGAATAAAAACATAGAACTCATGAATATGATTCCACCTTATTTGTTATGGCTATACCTTAAAAAAACAGATTTATGTTACTCGAGTGCAGTCAGCGCAAGTGAAAATTACTCATTTTACCAGATTTTGCAATTGAATTCCCAGACTGAGACCTGATGTAAATTTAGTATCAACTTGTTTGTCTGAGTACAACACCTCAGCCTAAGCTAAGTAACTCTACAAATCTGGATTTACAGGAAAAACAGAAAGCAATGCCAGCAGTGTTGCCACTCATGCAGTGAATGTTCTTTCCAATGTTTTGATTGTTTTCTGGGAGGTGTTGATGGTGGCTAACTGGTTCCACTTTAATGTTTAAAATCCAGCTGCTAAGAATCACTACACAATCAAGAAGGCACTAGCAATCAGGAAAATCTTTATCTGACTTAGTGCAGAAGAAAACACTACAATTTTCACCAGCTGATACACAAAACTGTTTATGTATGGCAAATATAGAAACATAGAACGTGTCAGCAGATGGGGTCCGTGTGGACCACCTAGTCTGCCCATGTATACTACTCCCCTCCAAGGAGGCTGCTTGCTGTGTTAAGTTTTCCACACTGCCTGTCCCATGCCAGCTTTAATTCTCTGACTGTCTTTGACCCCACCACCTGTGGGGGAAGATCATTCCAAGGCTCCGCCACCCTTTCTGAAAAGAAGAACTCCCTTATGGTGCTTCTGTACCTGACCCCCTTTAGACGCATGTCATGACCTCTGGAGCGGGTGCAGTTGTTTACCTGAAGGAGATCCTGTGCTTGTACCTTGTTGATACCCTTCAGGTATTTAAATGTCTCTATCATGCCCCCCATCCCTTCTTTGTTCTAGTGAGTACATATTGAGCTGTTTTAGCCTTGCATCATATGACTCATGATGCACACTTTGCACCAACTTTGTTGCCCTTCTTTGTATAGTCTCTAGTCTTTCTATGTCTTTCCTACGGTGATGCCTCCAGAACTGGATACAGTACTCCAAGTGAGGCCTCACCAGGGACCTGTACAGTGGCATAATTACTTCCCTTTTTCTACTGGTTATGCCCCTCCCTATGCAACCCAAGATGTCTTTTGTGCTGCCTTTTCACATTGCTTGCCAACCTTCAGGTCATCTGCGATGATCACCCCAAGATCACACTCATGTTTTGTTACCGCCAGCTGTACCCCATTTGGAAAGTAATTTCTTCCTGGGTTGCATCTTCCGTGGTGCATAACCTTACATTTTTTGGAGTTGAACTTCAACTGCCAATTCCCTGACCATTCTTCAAATTTCCTAAGATCTGACTCCATCTTTTGAGCCCCTTCAACTGAGTCCACCCTATTGTAGAACTTTGTGTCATCCACAAATAGGCACACCTTACCATTAAGGTCAAGAGCTATGTTGCTGAAGAATACATTGAAAAGGTTTGGTCCCAGCACTGAACCCTGCGGAACACCACTTGTAGCTCTACCCTCCTCTAATAGTGTACCATTTGTCAATATCTTTTGTGTCCTCCCATTGAGCCAGTTTTGGATCCAGTTTATAATTTTTGGCCCAATGCCCGTGTGCTCCAGCCTGTTTATTAGCCTCCTCTATGAATCAGAGTTGAAAGCCTTGCTGAAGTCTACGTACACCATGTCTACTACACCCCCATTGTCCAACGTTTTTGTGACCCAATCAAAGTATTCAGTTAGGTTACTTATACAATACTTACGATGCATCTGATTTCTTGCAAATGCAACAATAGGATTGAAGCACACAGGGCACATACAAAATGTTTATTTATTTATACTATATATATAATTTATATACAGGGCTGGCAGTATAGCCTAGAGGTTAGAGTAATGAGCTGTAAAAGAGCTTGGTACATCCAGCAGACCAGGGTTTGATTACCACATTTGCATGCTGTGTCACTCTGAGAAAGTCTTCATCTAGAGTACTGTATCCAGTTCTGGAGGCTGCATCTCCGAAAGGGCATAGAGAGAGCAGAAGCAGTTCTGAGAAGGGTGACAAAAATGGTGCAGAGGCTGCACCAAAAGTCATATGAGGGGAGACTGGAGGATCTCAATATGTATTCCCTGCAGGAAAGGAGAGAGAGGGGTGATATGATAGAGACTTTCAAATACCTCAAGGGTGTAAATAAGGTACAAGAGGGTAGCATCTTTAGAAAAAAAAAGATGTTCAAGAACAAGGGGCCATGATATGAAAATAGAGGGGGGTAGACTTAGGGGTAATGTGGGAAGGTATTTTTTCACAGAAAGGGTGGTGGATTGTAGGGGCAAAAATGGTATGGTAGTTCAAAAACACATGAGACAGACATAAAGGAACTCCAGCAATAGGAAAGAGAGGGTATGCCGCAGATCAGTTAGGATCTGCGGATATATGAAACAGGTAGGGAAAATGGGCAGACTAGGTGGGCCAAGTGGTCCTTATCTGCCATCAACTTCTATGTATGTTTCTATGTAAGTTATTTAACCTCCCCAGTGCCCCCGGTTCACACCAGAAAACATTTGTGTCTAGTGGACCTCACTCAGTTAGAAAAGAATTAAAAGAAAAAAAAAGAAAGAATTTCTGCACACCAAGATATCCTCATTTAGGCTACTAGCTTAGTTTTCATGATGGTCATGGGGGAGCAGATTTGAATAACAAATGTGTAATAATAAATGTATATACAGACTGGGCTGGCAGTATAGCCTAGAGGTTAGAGTAATGAACTGTGAATGAGCTTGGTACATCCAGCAGACCTAGCTTTGATTCCCACAACCTCTACTTGCATACTGTGTGACTCTGAGCAAGTCACTTAACCATGTCAGTGCTCCCGGGTCACCCCTGAAAACAGGCGCTTGTGCCTAGTGCACCTTACCCTGTTGCCAAAGAATAAAATAAAATAATATAAATACCAAATAATGGTATAGAATGGAATTTGTTGGCAGAAAAGAACCGCTTGATCCACCCGGTCTGCCCAGAAGTTCCCTACCTAGTCTGTCTTCACAGACCCTAACTGGTCTCCAGCGACCCTCCCTGCTTCTTGCCTATTTACTAATATTCCCGTATATTTAGCCTATTGGATTCAAGATACTCTGCCAGTCTTACCTTTAGCAGAGCGTCCATTAATTTTCCCACTACTGAAGTGAGACTGACTGGTCTGTAGTTGCTCGCCTCATTCCTGCTGCCACTCTCATGCAGATGGACCCTACCTACTCTCCTCTAGTCCTTTGGAACCATGCCTGTATCAAGTGAGCTATTGAATAAAGCCATCAGTGGGTCAGCTGGCACCTCACTGAGCTCCTTTAGTACTCGTGGATGTATCTCATCTGGTCCCATAGCTTTGCCTACTTTCAGAGCTGCTAGTTCCCTCAGGACTCTTTCCCCTGAAAATTAACTTGTGTCCACCTCCCTCCGCCTTTTGTTGCTGCTGCTCTCTGGTGGTCTGCCCACCTCCTTCCACTGTCAAGACTAAGCAGCAGTACCTGTCTGCATTTTCTTGGTCCTCTTCTGTGCAGTGTACCCTGCTGCCCTCCTAATCCTCACTATCCCTCCCCTTGCCTTCTTCTTCTCACTTATGTACCTGAATAAAGTCTTATCCCCTTTGGCTAGCCTTTGCTCTGTCTGCACCTTTGCTCTCCTCACTGCTCTTCCTGCTTTCCTCTGTTTTAATTGATACACCTCCCCATCTTCCTCCCTTTGCTTTTCCTTATACCTCCTGAATGCCATCCTTTTTTCTAGGAGTGGGCGAACCGGTTCTGTGGCACTTCCAACCCCCCAGCCATGGCCGACTCAACTTAAGAATACCAAGCCTTACATGGTTCGACCTGAGTTGGCGAGTTGACTTGGTTCGAAAGTGAGGTCCAGTCCGACTCGATGGCACAGGAGCAGGACAACTAGCATTGGGGACAGGGAAGCTAGATTACAGGCAGCAGCCTCTTCTATGGACATCTGTATGCCACACTGCTACAGGGGACAGAAAAGCCGCATGCAAGTGACTGTGCTGGGAGGAAATTGAACAAACAATACTGCGCGTGCACATGACACTGGGGAGAAGGGGACAGTAACAAGTCTCGGGGATATGAGGAGAGTACTGAAAGAACTAAAGCAAGGTCATCAGCCAGCAGCAATAAAAAATAAATATAAATATATAACACTCACCAGTGCTGCAGTAGTGAGCTAGTGAACAAGGATGCCAGGGCAGGTTACCAAAAATAAATTTGAAAAAGAACATTTTTTCCCAATCTTTTCCTGAATATTCCCTGGACCATCATGACCAACAAACTGCATGAAAGGCAACACTTGTGATGCTGGGGCACTGAAGGGAGCCAGTCAATCAGGGTCTTTTTTATTTGATTAGCTGTTGTTCTGTCCTAGCCTCTGTGTCAGCCCCACATGACATTCGTGGAAACAGTGTATTCAGCTCATTTGGAGCTTTTCAGTGAAAGGAGGCAATGTGTCAAACATTAGTAACTCACATCAGAAAGAGAGTGTGAGAGAAACAGACCAATGAATTCAACAGCAGAAAGACAACAGTAGGCTGTCTAAAAAATATTAAATACTAAGGAAAAAACATTTCCTTAGTTGTAAGAAAAAAAACTAAATTGGCGCAGGAAAGGGATTTTATTTTTTTGGGGATCGGGAACGGCTTTCCCTTTCAGCCCTAGCCATGCCCGTACTCCAGCAGTCTCAGGGCTGACCTTCCCCAGTGCTCCTCCCTGGCTTACCCTTCCCCCCAGGTGGGGCCTCAGGAGCCTCCCCACTTATCCCCTTGGATGCCTCATCAGATGTCCTTGGAGGTGCTATGGTTGACTTGTGCAGAGTTGGGGTGATGCAGGTGGCATTGTGCGCTTCCACCATGCCAGTTCGACAGCAAACCTGTCAACCGGCTTTACAGTGATGCACAAATGTCGACCACGATTGCAGTCCACATTGTGCCATTGAAAATTGTAATGTGTTTTCTGTGGAAGGGGCACTGTGCCGGGGGTCCCACCACTGTAGTGCAACCATTACAGTGACATACAACAACCTGTCATTTTGTCACTTTAAACGACCGGTCGCTGTAGCATTTTCACTGTAGCAATGGTATACTGCATTGTGTATGTCTGGCATTTTGTAATGTTTTTATAGTGGGAGAGGCATGACATGCAATGATGCCAGGATGTAAGAGCACCGTGCATCTGTCATGCCTCTCAAATTCCATGAGCTCCAGCTTGCCAGACCCCCAGCCTCCGCTAGGTGTCATACAGGCACCGGCAGCTCTCCCCACCCCCGAGAAGAAGAGTAGTCCATAGGATGATCAATCCTCCTCCCACCAGCTGGCCCTCCAACACCTAGGCTCGCTTTGGAACCCAGGTTATCAGTATTGTAAGCAGTAGTGCTACTGCTGTGCTGGCAGGCTGGCAGGAAAGGGATTTGAAAAAACAGAGGGGTACAAAAACATGGCCTGACATATGTAGTCTGCAGTGCCATGAGGCAGGCACAGTTCTCAATCATCCAGCAGCAACTGAAAAGAGCAAATTGTTACAGTGATAGGTATTAGCTAAGTATATCACTAGCAACAACTTCAAAAAACATTATTTTTCTTTTAAAAAAATTATTTAAAAAAATGTTTTTTAAAAAGTTGAATTTTTTTAAAAGAGGGATCTAAAAGAACAATACTGATGCATTTCTCATACTAAAACAAACAAACAACAAGTCTAACATTCATCAGAGTAAATCAGAATAAATGAGAACCTTCTGGAAATAAATCAGTCAGAATCAGAACCAGGCAGCAGCCGACCCTCCCATCCCTACTTTTTTCCTTAACCACTGGGGCTACTTCCCTAGAGAACCATGGTGGTCTCCTTTTCCTTCTGCTTTTGCTCACTTCCTTCCCATAGAAGCTGCCTGCCTTAATTATGCCCTCCATTATTTTCACCACTGTGCCTCTACCCCTCTATGGCAATCCCCTACAAGGCAGTATCTGAGGCAGTCTCCCATTTATTTGTCCTCATGATGTCCAGGACCCTCATCCTTGTGTGGTTAGCCTCTGTTTCTATCTTGATGTTAAACCAAACGGTATGGTGATCACTAGTGCCTAGGTGACTACACACTGTGATGACTGCAATGCCGATCCTGTTTGCAAGCAGCAGGTCTAGCTGCCCTGTCTCTAGTGGGTTCCCTGGCTAGGTTTCTGATAAAAAACCCTTGTAGTATGTTAAGGATGACCCTGTTCCTTGCTGAAGCTGCAGTTGGAAGGCCCCACTCCATGTCTAGCAGACTGAAGGCACCAACTAGCAGGACCTCCCCCTTACTTACCATCCTGAAGATGGCTTCCCCGAATGCCTTATCCAACTCCTTTCCCAGTGTTGGAGGTCTGTATACCACCCCTGTACAGACAGCAGTCCCAGAGCCTGTGTCCAGGATGACCCACGGTAACCTGGCCCTTCTTTTCCTCTGGGTGCCCCTGCACCTCCATGGCCTTGTTACCTTTCATCACATATAGTAAAACCCTTCCTCTCTCCTCCCTGTCCTATCTCTCCCGAACAGAAAGTAGTCCAGAAAGGCCATGTCCCACTTATGGCTGTCAGAGCACTATGACTCAATTATGGCCACCAAATCAAGGCTAGCCTCTACTATGATGGACTCCAGGTCTGGATTTCTATGTCCCAGACTCCTTACAGTGGTGCACATGGCTCTTCATACCTTACTCCCTCCCTTCCTACTTCCCTGCTTTCCCTTCCCTTCCTGTGCTGTTCCCTTTGTGCTCACCCTGATGCATATCATCCCTTTTTGCCTTCTTCTTTGCCTGTTTCCTTTACTCCTTAATTCTCACTTTCCTGATTTGCATCTCCCCTTGTCCTCTGCTTTGTCCACACCCCTGTCTTCCTGCACCCCTGCCCTAAGGGAGTTAACTCCCCTTGGGCCCTCCCTCCCTCCCTACTGCTTCCTCATCTGGGGGAGCAATTTTTGCCTCCCTTGGTTTTACTACCTCCCCCAGCTAGTTTAAATGATCTTCCAAGTAGCATTTAAGCCTACCACTAACGACTGTGGCCCCCTGCTTCGGAGGAAGCAAGGTGTCTCCCCTATAGAGCTCCCCATCCTCTCAGGTTGTTCACCAGTCCCCAATGTAGCTGAAGCCCACCTCCATGCACAATGCCTACAACCTTTGTGGATCTGTATTTGTTGTATGCTCACCACAAGACGTACACACTCACTTCTGGCTACAGATAGAAATCCATGATACTCAAATCAAAATGCTGCTTCTGTGCGTAGAAGCAGAGGCCCTCCACTCACCTGCATCACCCATGTTGACTCAGCTCATACAGGGGCAGGAAAATGGAAAAGAGGACATGATGGTTAGCTGGTGCACTACAAACCTTTCTGCACCTACTCCACCCCATGAGCACTTTGGCACATTCTGGATGTGTCCTTGGGGGGGGGGCAGGATGGCCTTCCCCCATGGCCCCACCACAGGGGGAATCTGTGGGGGTAATCTGTGTAAAGGTAAGTCCAAGGGAGGTGGTAGCTGGTCTGGGGGAGGTGGAGTCGAAGCCATCAGCAACCTGAGGGGTGAAAAGATATGTGGAAAAAATACATAATTTGTGGACTCTGGTGGGTTGTGAAAGAATAGCTTTCATGTTTATTTATTTATTTATTTATTTATTTATTTATTTATGTAATTTATTGAGTACTAGGATTACAAATACCTTTGAACCAATGGTTCATTTACAAAGGTGCCACGTCAGCATGTAGTATTAACAACTAGAGTACAAATAAAAGGGAAATCAATACAGTTAAGACTAATGAACATAAAACATTGACAGCATGTATTACAATTACAGTTGTTTCAGGTTGCATGGGACTGGTGTGCAGAAAACATCAATAATATTGGCATCATAGGTTAAAAACAGTAGATAAAATAGATCAGGCAATATATAATTAGTACAGGTAGCATAATCACAGATTACAAGGAGAACATATTCAAAATGCAACAAGGTGGGAGGAGGGGAGCATCATGTGGCTACAGATACAGATATGCAGGGCAAAGAGTTCATATGTCAGCTGAAGCATAGCACCCTCTGGCAGTCACAGGTGCAGAGGTGCAGGGTCTTATGCTAAGAGAATATTTCTCTTCACTACATGGTACTTGGGTCCCTGTGGCCAACCCTGTACCTTCCTTTCCCAAGCTGGGGTGTGGTGATGCATGGCAGTGCCATCCAGCCAGTCTTGGTTCATCAGCTCACCCGCACAGGATCACAAAGCACTACCTGCTGAGCCAAAGGCTGACACTGCACACAATGTTTCTTAATCTTTTTCTATATATATTATGACCCCAATTTTCAACATAGTTATTTCATGACTCCACTTATAAACAGGCCAGCTGGCATTTATAGAATGGTGGCAGAAATGTAATTTCATGCCATAAGTGTGAAAACACATTTTGGCCAGGATTTGAAAAATTACCCTTATCATGTTCACGAGGTGGTGTGAAAAAATGGTTATGCTGAAAGTCTGGAGTCAGAATATTGAAAACTGACAAAGTTATGAGGGAGCATGGGAAAATGTCAATGTACGTTTATAACTTTGTTGCTTGTTAACATTTTTACCTCAGTTTTTGGACATAATCTTTTTATGATCCCACATCAAGAACCTGGTAGGTGAAAACTATCAAATCTCACCAGAAAGGCAATTTTGTGGAGTGACAGTGGAATTAAATTTCAAGCCAGATTTGAACATTTTCACCTCCCTTGTTCATGGTGGACTATAGTTAAAATGTATGTGGACACCTAGGCAATCTGGGCAGACTAGGTGGGCCTGGTGGTCCTTTTCTGCTGTCAGATTCCTATGTTCCTATGAGGTGGAGTCACGAAAAGGCCATGTTAAACTTTGGTGGGAAAATACTAAAAGTTAGCAAATTGATGAGTAAATGTTGCAATATTTTAAAATTTACTCATAACATGATCATTTTACCATACCTTGCCACCAGATTTTCAATATAGTCTTCTTATGACCCCACCTCGTAAACACAGTAGGGTGAACAATTTCATATCCAGCCTGCAAGATGATTTTGCAGAGGATTTGAAAAAATCTACCTACCTTGTTCATGAGGTGGGGGTCCCAAAAAGACCTTGCTGAAAATTTGGTGGAATATATTTAAAAATGACAAAGCTATGAGTAAAAGTTAAAAACACATGGAGATACATTAACTAGGCTTACCTTATTTTCTCATAGCTCAGTTGCAGTTTCAGGATGAGGATTTTTTTTTTATCAGAGATTGGATCTACAATGTGGGACCATCTTTAGGTGAGTGAGAGTGTATGGTGATGGTTGCTAAGTGAGGAGTTGGGTGGGATGGTGGGGAGTGTGGGGTCCCCGAAATTGATGAGGGATGGTTTCTTCTTTTAAGGTTGAAAGTATAATAAACAAGCATTTGTCAATGCTGAATGTTTGCTTGCTGGCATTGGCAGTGGTAGTGTAGAAGTTACAGAGCTGCGTAATAGGAATGGCAGTGAAGTATTGAACTGAAGCCAACCCCACCACCGCCCTGCAGAGAGTGACAGGCATTGGGGTGTGCCTTTGGGTCGTCAGGCATAACGGCCATGCCATTTCACCACACCCCACCCTGCAGACACTGACAAGTGTCACGGTTGTGCCTTAGGGGTCTTTGGCCCTTATGCACACCCCATTCCATCAGGAAATACGGTGAGATGGGTGCAGTATAGAGAATGGGGTGAACTTTGGGGTCAAGAGTTCAAGGCATAGCTCGATGCCTCTCACTGGCTGCAGGGTGTGGAATGTTATGAGCATTACAGGCAAGAATCCCAAGTCACATCCCTGATGCCTGTCATTCTCTACAGGGTTGGGCGTTATGTTTGGAAACCCTAATACCTCAGGTATTCGTGGTATTTTCACTCCAAAGTTTCAACATGGTTTTTTTGTGACCCCACCTCATGAACAGTGACAATATCAGTTTGTTAGCCAAAAGCTGCTTATGCACAGTGACTATGGCATTTAGCACCACAGGTGCAAAAACATTTCGAACAGGATGTAAAAAATGACAGCTGTACTGTTCATGGGGAGGTGTAAAAAATGGCAATGTTGCAAATCTGCAGTAAAAATATTAAAAAACTGGTGAAGTCACGAGCGTGCATAGAAACTGTGCAACGCACACCCATAATGTAATTAGTTTGGGGATTTTTTACAGCAGATTGTCAACAAAGGCATTTTGGGACCTCCGATCATGAACAGTGTCACTGTGATTTTCTTTATCTGTCCCGAACAATGATTTCCCACAGTGACCACGCATCTCTGTGCTGAAAGTGTGAAACACATTTCGCCATGTTGTGAAAAATGACAGCTGTACTGTTCATAAGGAAGTGTGGAAAATGCCACTGGTGAAAATCTGGACTGAAAATATTACAAAATCATGAACTTACTAGGTGCGTGGAAACCACGTAATGCTCACTCGTAACACAGTCATTTATGGACTTTTGTCACCAAATTTTCAACATAGCCATTTTGAGACCTCTGCTCATGAACAGTGTCACTGTGATTTTCTTAATGTGTCCCATACATTGATTACGCACACCGACTGCGCCATTGTGCGCTACATGGGTGGAAACACATTTTGGGCAAGATGTGAAAAATGACAGCTATACTGCTCATAAGGAGGTGTGGTAAAATGGCAATGTTGAAAATCTGGAGTGAAAATATTGAAAATTCGTGAACTTACGAGCGTGCGTAGGAACTGCACAACGCACGCTCGTAAAACAGTCATTTTTAGGAATTTCTTCACCAAATTTTCAACACAGCCATTTTAAGACCTCTGCTCATGAACAGTGTCACTGTGATTTTCTTAATTTGTCCTGCATATTGATTTTGCACACCGACTGTGCCATTGTGCATCATATGGTCGGAAACACGTTTTGGGTGAGATGTGAAAAATGACAGCTATACTACTCATAAGAAGGTGTGGTAAAATGGCAATGTTGAAAATCTGGAGTGAAAATATTGAAAATTCGTGAACTTACGAGTGTGTGTAGGAACTGCGCAACACACGATCATAAAACAGTCATTTTGTGGAATTTTTCCACCAAATTTTCAAAATAGGCTTCTTGGGAGCCCACCTTATGAACACTGGCAGCACTGTTTTGTTAATCAGTCCCAAAAGGTGATTTCGCGCAGTGAATGCGAAATCACCCTTCGGGCCCGAATAACGCAATGGCAGTGAACAGCATTCATGAGAAGGGGTCCCAAAAACCCCATGTTGAAAATGTGGTGCAAAAATTCCAAAAAATGCCTGAGCTATGCAGCAAAGTTGAAAAAACCCTATCTATCCCATTATACAGCTTACCGGCATTTCCTCAGTTCGTGATCGGCTTTGAAGAGTGCAGACATGTTCCCGGTCCACCGAAGATCGTCGCGCCGAGGTCCGGAGGTAAGTATGGGGTGAGGGGTGTGGGGAGGCAGGGTGCGCAGTGGGTGGGTGCGGGTTGTGGGAGGGGGCAGGGAGAAGTGCCGAGGGACAGTTTTTTATTTGCAGTTTTTTTTTTTAAATGATGACGCGGGACGTTTGCCACACTGGGTGGGCTCCAGCGTGGCACAAGGACTGACTTCGGTTGAGGGCATGGAGCCAATGGGGATTGGGCACCCGTCGGCCATAGCATCTATTGCCACACTGGGTGGGCTCCCAGCGTGGCACCCTGTACTGGGGACAGTGGAGCCGATGGGGGTTTGGGCACCCCGGCTGGCTATCGATGAGTTGCCACACTGGGGTGGGCACCCAGCATGGCATGTGGAAGGCTTGGGGGTGCATCACAGCGACGGGGATTGGGCACCCCTGCCATACAGTGTGTGCTTGGGGGGGAGCACGGTATACTCTATGTGTTTGTGTGTGTGTGTGTTCAGGTGTAGGGGGAGCACTGCATGAGCAGGCGATATCTTATCGCTGCTCACTGGAAGCGTAGCTCCCCCTTTCAACTGTACTCCACTGCATTTTGGAGCTGTCATAGACAGCTCCAGCAGGCATTGGAGAACTGCAGCCGCACCTGCAAACACACTGACTGAATTGGGAGAGGGCTGCCACACTTCCGAAAACTCGGATGATGACACTATGTTTCTTGCACATGCATGCAAGCAAACATAAAAAGGATCAATGCAGGGCTGGTTTTCTTTTTTTACAGGAGGACCAGAGCCAACACTGGGGATTTGGGCACCCCAGTGTCAGAATAATCTTTGGCGGCACCGGGGGTGGGCAACCCGGGCAACCTGACGATACCGCCTATGTATTTTGGGAGGGGGATATGGAGGGAAGGGGGATGTGAGTAGCAACAGGGGTGGGCATTCTGGGCTGCTCAAAGTTTTACAGTAAGGATTAGAGATTGTAGAAACTGGTCAAACACGGGGAATAGGGCACCCTGGTGTTGACATAGTGTGTGGCAGCACTGGGGGTGAGCATCCCAGTGTCACCAGTATAATGCTAATGGGCTGGCTTTTAAAAGTGATGAGAGGTGGGCAGGCTATGTGGCAGTGAGAGGGACTCAAGCCATTTTTTTGTCGTAGCTGAAAATTTCCATGTCGTTGCACTTTATGTGTGACAGGGGAATTCTCGGCTCATGATCTAAATAACGGCTGGTCTTGCTAACCTGGGCACGCAGGATGATTTTGGGGTGCCCACAAAACATTTTTTTAGGGCTCATTCAAAAAAAAAGAAACACCAGAATCTAGCTAAATAGGTGCCATTTAGCTATCTCCAGGTGTTTTTATAAAAATACGTAATTTATATGTAACGTCAATGTTTTTAGTTTAAGAAGAACAAAAACAAAATGGCAGCCATCGTAACCTGAATGTTTTCTCATGACCTGAATGCAGTGATTTTGTGAAAAGTAAAATTATATTTTATATCAGAGGGTTATCCTAAAATCCAACTGAGCATACACAGAAAAAGAATTTAAAATCCTAATAACTGGAACCGATTAATATTTTTTCACAAAACCTTAAAAATGCACTACCTTGGCACAGGCTGCTTCTACACTAAATGTTTCAGAAAAAAAATCTGTACTATCTAGGCTGTAAGTGAGACCAAACAAACTTGTAATAAGTATAGGGAAAATTCTGAGTTTTCTGTAAAAATAACATTCCAGATCTCAGAAACCACAAAAGCTGCCATCATGAAACTTTCCAAGTCTTGAGAACTCACCTTTGAGACAATGCATGCCAAATTTGGGCCAATTGTGTTGAACACAGCCAAAGTTACTAAGGTGCAAAGTTCTGGGTTTAATATTAAACACTCGACTCAACCCTAACTATACTGGCAGTGCCATGCCAGTATAATGCACATATAATAAATACACACACAGTGGAGCTAGCCCAGATACAGTGCCAGTGTGTTGAGTTACTGCATGACAAAGGGGATTAACTGCCATTGAAATTGCTTTTGCTTACTGCAGTATGCTGCAATATACAGTATATAGTGTGCGTCCATTGTACTGTTCATGCCTGTTATGTTGGAGAGTATATAGTAACAGACATATTCCTCTCATATAGAGTAAATGTAACTAGAAATCATTTTTGGCTACATAAAGTTTGTCTCTGTGGAAATTATGTGTGTTGTGCCTGTATGCTTATTATATGTATGCATACAGTATGTATATGTACATCTTATGTTATTTGCTTGTTATGCAATTAATCTGTATACAGTAAGTAGTGTGTGTATACTCTGTATCATTTGGGTCCTACAAACAATCACAGTCTGGCAAGTTATGGGAGGAAAAGAGCTGACAGACAGAAATGTCTTAGCTTATTACATTACAGTGCTGCTACCAGTTCATATAACTTCAGCTTAATCCTCTACCTAGGGCTACCGAGGGTTGATATCCGCTGTCTGCAGCTGGTGCAGAATGCAGCAGCCCAGTTGTTGACGGGGATTCTCTGGATGTGTCATATCACATCGGTGCTGCACGAACTGCACTAGCTGCCAATCCAGTGGCGGATCACCTTCAAAGTCAGACTTCTGACTTACAAAGCCCTACGTGGACTCGGCCCGGACTACCTGAAAGAGCTTCTGTTCCCCTACTGCCCTGAGCGATCACTCCGCTTGGCTGACGAGGAGTTGCTAGAGATACCAAGGGTATTCTTAAAATCTTCAGGGGCCCGTGCATTTATATATGTGGCTCCAGTCCTTTGGAATTCTCTACCCCGTCAGCTACGGGACTGCGCGACCATGGGGAGCTTTAAGCAGGCATTAAAAACCTATCTTTGGTGCCAAGCATATTCTGTTTAACTATATTGAATTCTTACTGATTATCTGTTTTTATACTGTGTTCTATATTTTATCTTGTTTTATCTATCTTTTAGATAAAGCGCCTTGTTGATTCTGAAAGGCGCTTAACAAATAAAATTACTATTATTAATTTGCTTAGTATGCTATAACACCTGCAGAAGGGACCTGATGGGCCCCAAAAGCCTGTGTGCTATACAATCTTTGTACAAGACATATGTTGGTCCAGTAAAAGGTATAAAACTATCTGGAGACTCCTGCTTTCCAAGGACCAATGCCGCCAAAATCTCTTTTTGCTGTGCTGCTGTATATTAAATTAATGGAATAAACTTCCCCCTGAAAAAGGATCTCCTGGGCCCAGTGGGCCTACCTGGTTAACAAAATGAAATAAATAAATATATATTTAATTGTGCTGAGTATGCATTATATAGTTTCACTATTAAAGACGTGCTTTTAATTGATCTGCTCTGAGATGAGTGCTTCAGGAGTACCTCTTATAACAGTCCCACTTACCAATACGGGGATATCAAAAGGCAGATTTTTTATATTCTATTTCACTCACCCAAAATAAATAATTTGCTTCTGGCTATGCCATTCATAAGTTTCCATCACTGGTAAGAGTGTTTAAAGATGTTCTCTGTGGTTTCTGTTCCAGTTTCTAACTTTTTCCAGTACATGATGGTCATTCAAAAGTTTAAAGCAGCAGTGTAACAAAACTGGGCAAAAAAAAATTGTAGTCTACCTTTTTTACTATGAAATATTCCAGGTATCTTCCAGCTTTGATTTGGTGATAAAATTGTCAAAATGTGAGTATTTTATAAATGTTTTAATTTCATTTTTTTCTGAAGAAACAAAATGGCTTTCACATTTGTCTTTGAAATAACATTGTATACCTGGCAAGGTTAAGACTTAGAAAATGATTTAAAAAAAATCCTGATGTGATGCATCAGAGGAACCTAGAACAGTGGGTGTGACAGGTATGCTAATAGTTTTATAAACTGTAGTTGAAACTAACTTTTGGAAAAATATTTTTCATTGCACTGCTACTTTAAATTCTGCAAAAAAAGTGGTTTACCATTTATGTTTTTGAGTTCAAAAGTGAGACTTAGGGCCAGATATTCAAAGCTTTGTGCCTGGCACAAAGCCGTAGCACTGGAATGGTGATGGATTTGTGCCAGCCTGCAATATTGAAAAGCCCTATTAGCGCTGGTGCTGTGTGGTAGCGCTGAAGCTAAAAGATAATAGTATGCAGGGGCGGGGCTAGGGGCGCGCCCAGGAATGCCGGTGGCGCGTCATATTCAAACATACAGCACCGTACACCATGTTGACGCCGGCAACCCATGTTCGGAATGGGTATGGGTTGCCGGGTCAAGGGAGGAGATGGATTGAGCGTCCGGAGGACTGCTCTCCATCTCCGGTGGGGCATTCGGGTGGCCAGTGCTTGCCTGACCCCTAGCGGAGGCTGGGGTTCGGCAGCACGCAGCCGCAAGCCAAGGGGGGGCGGGACGTGGCAGATGCTTGACTAGCGCGCGAACGGGAGCATGCGTGCATTCAGTCGCTGGTGTCATGGCACGCCATGCCCGCCGGGAGGAAAACAAAGAAAACTGGGAGCCCAGCAGCACGACGTCGTTCCCCGGCGCTATTCCTGGAGGGTGCCTCCCTGGCATGGATCCGTTGGTGGGTTGAGTCGCTCCCCACCACCCTGCCATGAAGGGTAAGTCACGGGGTGCAGAAGGGAGGGGTCTCATGTCCGGGGATGGCGCCGGGGAACGACGGAGTGGGGGAGGGGTTGTAGCGGAGCTCCGAGAGAAAATAACATAAAAAAAAAAAACATACAGCAATCAAGGCCAAGGGCATTAGCACCACCTGTAGCGTGGTGCTAAATACCACTGAGAAAAGCTGTGGTAATGCGGCAGTACTGTGGTGGCGGTGCCCACCCATTACGAATCAGCAACCTCGCAGCCTCTCCAACCAGTACATTTCCTGGTGTTCTAGTGGTCCCCACCTTCAGCATGATCCCCGACCTCAGTAGCCCCGAAAATTGACTTAACCTGGTGGTCTGGTAGACCCCCACCCAGAAGTTGCGAAGCCGTTAGCCTCGTAAACAGCATATGTACGGAGTAGCCGAGCGCCTCAGTTCTCTCACCACCATGGTTGCCTATCGACGGTGAGGCATGAGTGCTACTGAATGAACGAGTGAGCTCGCTCACTCATTTCAGTAGCACTCATGCATACCGCAGTTGGCGGCCAGCCATGGTGGTGAAAGGAGGGCTGAGCTGGTCGCCGGCTCAGTATATATGCTGTTTATGGGCTAACGGGCGTCGCACTTCCGGGTGGGGGGAACACTAGACCACCAGGTATTTATATGATTTTCAGGGCTATCGAGGGTCAGGGATCATGCTGGTGGTGGTGGGGGACCAGGGAAATTACTGTTTGGAGCAGCTACCGGGGGTCAGGGATTGCAATGGGGGGGTGTCATACCTCCCAACCTTGTGTCACTGAAATGTTGGATATGGACCTTGTTGGACACTCAAACTGAGGGACAATGAGGGACACAGACCCTCAGAATGAGGGACACATCCTCAAACATGGGGATACAAGCCCAGACCACTGTGAAAACCATAGTGTTTACCTGTACAGAATATATTTCTTCGTTAGTATTTTACACTTCAGTGTATCTGCTTTAAGGTCTGATTTACAGCACATTCACTGTGTGGGTGGCACCTTTTCCATGAGGGACAGATGAGGGACAGAGCAGTTTTAAGAGGCCAAATAAGGGCTGTCCCTCGTAATGAGGGACACTGGAGAGGTATGGGGACTGTCCTCCAGGGCATGTTTGGACTCAGGCAGTGTAACATAGAAACATAGAAACATAGAATTTGACGGCAGATAAGGACCGCTTGGCCCACCCAGTCTGCCCATTTCCCTACCTACTGGATAAGCTGCAGATCCTAGTTAACCAGCAGCCTACTTCTTCCTACCCCCACCCCCTAGAATGGCCTTATGACTGCCCCATACATGCTTGAATTCCACCACTGATTTTGACTCCACAACCTCCTCCGGAAGGCCGTTCCATGCATCCACAACCTCTCTGTGGAAAAATACTCTTAAATTACCTCTGAGCCACCTCCCCATCTTCAAATTGTGCCCTCTTGTTCTTGCACACCTCTTTTTTGAAAGATGCTACCCTCTTGGACTTTGTTGATTCCCTTGAGGTACTAGAACATTTCTATAATGTCCCCCCTCTCCCTCCTTTCCTCGAGGCTATACATATTAAACTCCTTTCGTCTCTCTTCATATGTCTTCCGGTGCAGACCCTGCACCATTTTAGTTGCCCTCCTCTGGACAGCTTCCATCCTGTCTATGTCTTTGTGGAGACTGGGTCTCCAGAACTGCACAAAGTACTCCAGATGAGGTCTCACCAGCTGTCTGTAGAGAGGATAATAACTTCCTGTTTTCTACTGGTGATGTCTCTCCATGCATCCCAGTATCCCCCAGCCCTCCTTGCTGCCCTCTCACATTGCTTGCCCATCTTTAGGTCATCTGATATGACTACCCCAGGTCCCTTTCCATTTTTGTTGTTGTTAGTATCTCACCCCCATTGTGTACTCTTCCCTGGACTTTTGTTTCCCAGGTCATTACCTTGCACTTTAGCATTGAATCTAAGCTGCCATACATTTGGCCATTCCTCTAACCTTGCCAAGTCCCTTCTCATCCTTTCCACCCCACCCTGTGCATCAACTCTGTTGCAGATCTTTGTGTCATCTGCAAAGAGACATACTTTTCCTTCCAGTCCCTCTGCAATGTAGCTTATAAAGACATTGAAGAGGACCGGTCCTAATACTGAACCCTGCGGTACCCCACTAGTAACCCTCCTTTCTTCTGAGGACTCCATTTACTATTACTTCTGTGTCCTATTCTCCAGCCAATTCTTACCCAGGCTGTCATCTTGGACCCACTCCCAGGCTGGCTAACTTGTATATTAATCTTTGTGTGGGCTGTGTCAAATGCCTTGCTAAAGTCTAGGTAGGCCATGTCCACAGCCCCTCCCTGATCTACTACTTTGGTCACCCAGTCAAAGAAATCTATCAGATTCGTCTGGCATGACCTTCCCGCTGTGAATCCATGCTGCCTAGGGCCCTGTGCCCCTCTGGCCTCTAGATACTCGACAATTCTTTCCTTCAGAATATATATCGAGTAGATATATATCTATTGATATATACCTATATATACATGTATATGTATATATATATGTGTAGATGTGTGTGTGTGTAAAAATATATATAAATATATATATATGTATATATGGCTATATTGCTCTGTAGTCCATTCTGACCAACAGGGGATGCTCTGGGCATGCGTGGCTTGCAGCGTACAGCCTATACTTCCATTCCGACCAAAAGCAAAGGTGGAGCTGTGTGTTCCATGCAGTAGCATTGGGCAAATTGCATGATAATGTATGCTAAGCAGCACATAATGAGATGCAAATGTGCCTGTTTGCCCACGGATTACCCAAGTAGGCTCATTTGCATGGGAGCTTTGAATATAGCTCACGTTTTCCCCAGGCTAACCAGTTTGCACTGGGCTATTGTGTTAGCACTGTGCAATCAGATTAACCCCGGGCAAACAACGCTTCAGCATAACACAGTTCTGCAGTGTGTGGTTTGCATTGTTGTTCACAGTAGATGTGAGACATCTCTGTGCAATCACAAACAATGTTCTCCACCTGCAACACTGGCTTGCTCCAGTGTGTACTGAGCTTCTACTGCAGTTTGCACTTCCCTGTTGCTATATTCAGTGCTGTCTTATTCCCGGGCTATTTTTGCCCTGGACTGCTGGCCCTGTTTGCCCGGCTTCCTTTGCTTGCTATATTCAGCTGGTTTTGCATCTGGCTATTCCTTTTGAGTATAGCTTGCTTTTTGCTCCAGGCTAAGTTTGCCTGCTGGACAGTGCTAATTTAGCCCTGGGGCAAAGTTTTGAATATCTGGCCCTTGGTGTCTGTTGATGGAAACATTAATAAGGGTCAGATTATATTAATTACTAACAACATGGTTGTTTTAGGTGTCAACATACATACAAATAACAAACTAAAACAAGGGCACAGCATTTGTCAAGGTGCTTAATCTTTTCCATCGATATAAAAGTAAAGTACAGATTACTGATACTACGACATGACTCCCCACTTGTACCAACATTTAAAAAAAAGTGGGCGTTTTTGTATGTTTTATCCATTAAGCCATGTAAATCCTATGTCACCTTCAAAAGCATATTTGGTAGATGTAGAACATGGTTGCAAATATAGCAAAAGAAAGAAATATAAGGGTTGGCATGCTGTTTTTGGATGTATCTGCTTTCATAGTGGCAGGTTCAAGGCTAGTCAACTCCGAGCAAATGTAACTGAACAACATAATAAAAAATGAAATCATCCCCAAACTCATTAAAACAGTTGCATTTTATATACATTTACTGTAAGACAAACACTAGAGTATAAAAAAGGCAACCCAAGACAAATAAAATTAAAAAAAAAAAAGGATCGCCTTCCTAATTCTTTTGGCAGATAATGGTGTTATGACACTCATCACCTGTAACTTGACTGTGCCTATTGTTAAACTGTGTTGCTGATTGTCTTGCATTGCTTGTAACTTGCCTGTGCCTTGTTGCTGTACTGTATTTCTGATTGTCTCATGTGTGTATGTTTTGTCTTCCTTATGACGAGGTACCTTTGTAAATAAGCCTCTGGCTCAAAGGTTGTTAAACTGATGTTAAAATAAATAAAATAAATAAATAAATAAATAAATAGATGTACGTAGATGTCAGTGGCTACAAACATGGAAAGGTATTTCCTCATTCTCATCCTAGTTAGCTCCTTACCCTGGCATAACATAATAGGGTAAATCATTAATCTAATAACAGTTTCATACATGTATCAACTTACTGTATTTGTCTAGTAAACAACCTTGAAAATATTTTTGGGTGCATAAAAAAAGCAACTCTGAAACACCATGGAAGGTCTTTAAGCTGCAAGTTGTCACATTGCTTTTGTTAAGAATTTCTGTAGTTAAATAAATCCTGACAAGAAATTCTGTTTTTTCTTATAAAAAAACTGTCATAAGTGTTTTCGTTACAATTAGAAGAAATAATACACATTGCTAACATAGAAACATTGAAACATAGACTTTGATGGCAGATGAGGACCGCTTGGCCCAGAAATAGTCTGCCTATTTCTCTAACTACTTGATAAACTGCAGATCCTAGTTAATCAACAGCCTATTTCTTCCTACCCCCCCCCACAAGAATTGCTTTATGTCTGTCCCATGTATTCTTGATTTCTACCACAGTTTTAGACCCCACAACCTCCTCAGGAAGGCAGTTCCATGTGTCCACCACCCTCTCTGTGAAAAAATACTTCCTCACATTGCCCCTAAGCTGTTCTCTCTCTATCTTCAAATTGTCTCCCCTTGTTCTTGCACAACTTTTATTCTGAAAGATGCTACCCTCTTGGACTTTGTTGATTCCACTGAGGTACTTAAAAGTTTCAATCATGTCCCCCTTCTCACTCCTTTCCTCAAGGGTATACATATTAAGCTCCTTTAGTCTCTCCTCGTATGGTTTCTCTTGCAGACCCTGCACTATTTTAGTTGCCCTCCTCTGGACTGCGTCCATCCTGTCTATGTCCTTGCAGAGATGGGGTCTCCAGAACTGGACACAGTACTCCAGATGGGTTCTCACCAACTGTCTGTTCACAGGGATAACAACTTCTGTTTTCTGATGGTGATGCCTCTACCTACACAACCCAGTATCCCTCCATCCCTCCCTACTGCCTTCTTACATTACTTGTTAATCTTAAGGTCATCTGATATGATTACTCCAAGGTCCCTTTTCCTTTTTGTTGTTGTTACTACCCCCCCCCCATTGTGTACTCTTCCCCTGGGTTTTTGTTTCCCAGGAGCATTATTTTGCACTTATTTGCACTGAAACCAAGCTGCCATACTTCTGACCATTCCTCCAACCTTGCCAAGTCCTTTCTCATCCTTTCCACCCCCTGTGATCAACCCTGTTGCAGATCTTTGTGTCATCTGCAAACAGGGAAAATTATTTTCTTTCCAGCCCCTCTGCAATGCCACTTGTAAAGACATTAAAAAGGACTGGACCCAGTATTGAACCCTGCGTTACCCCACTAGTAACCTCCTTTTCTTCAGAGTGGACTTCATTTACTATTACCTTCTGTGTCCTGTTGACCAGCCAATGTTTTATCCAGACTACCACCTTGGGACTCACTCCCAGGCTGGCTAATTTGTTTATTAATCTTTTGTGTGGGACTGTGTCAAATGCCTTGCTAAAGTCTGGTAGGCCATGTCCACAGCCCCTCCCTGGTCTACTACTTTGGTCATCCAGTCAAAGAAATCGATTAGATTCATTGAATTTGACCTTCCCACTGTGAATCCATGCTGCCTTGGGTCCTGTGCCCCACTGGCCTCTAGGTACTCATCAATTATTTCCTTCAGAACTGATTCCATCATTTTTCCTACCACAGAGGTCAAACTGACAGGTCTGTAGTTTCCTGCCTCTGTCTTGCTCCCACTTTTGTGAAGGGGAATCACATCTGCCCTCCTCCAATCCTCAGGTACCACACCATCCTCCCATGATTTGTTAAAAAGGGTAGTCAGGGGTGTCACTAATTCTCCTTAATTCTTTTAGAAATCTGGGTGAATCCCATCAGGCCCCATTGCTTTGCCCACCTTCAGTTTTAGGAGTTCTTTCAGAACTCTTTCTTCTGTGAAAGGACTGGGATTGACCCCCCTTTCCAAAGTGCTTCTGTTAATTAGATTAGGTACTTCCCCCTCCTCCTCTTTTGTGAATACTGAGCAGAAGTATTCGTTCAGTATCCATGCTTTTTCACTGTCCCTCTCTGCCCACCCACCGTCCATTCTATTCAGCCTCACTATCCTTCATTTTTTCTTTCTATGCTTCCTAATGTACCTATAAAAGTATTTATCCCCCTTCTTAACCAAGCTGGCTATCTTTTCCTCAGTTTGGGCCTTTGGTATTCTGACTGCCTTCAGTGCTTCCTTCTGCCTTAACTGGTACTGTTCTCTGTCCTTCTCCTTCTGTGTTTTCTTATACTTCCTAAATGCTATCTTTTTCTCCCTAACCTTCCCTACCACCTCTTTTGAGCACTATAGTTGCTTTTTCTTTTATTTTGATTTGTTTATTTGCTTCACACAAAGGCTTGTTGCATCTGTGATGGCAGTTCTGATGTTACCCCATTGTTGCTCCAGCTCTCCTTCTTTCCTGTTTGCTAGTGCTTTTCTAAGGCACTCTCCCATTTTGACAAAGTCAGCCCTCTTGAAGTCCAGTACCCTCATTTTTGTATGGCTTGACTCTGCAGCCGAGTTTATCGTGAACCACACTGTTTGATTGTCACTTGTTCCCAGATGGCTACCCACTTCTAGATCTGAGATCCTCTCACTGTCCCCATTTGAGAGCATGAGGTCTAAGATTGCTCACTCCTGAGTGGGTTTCAACACTAGCTGTCTGAGGCATGCCCCCTATAGGGCATCAAGAACGGCCCTGCTCTTGCATGTGGCTGCAGCAAAGGTGCTCCAGTGACATATTCAGGTGCCCCATCAACAATATATCCCCTTTCTCTACCATTCTAAGGATGCCTTGTATCATATCCATGTCTATTTCTTCCCCCTGAGATGGGAGTCTGTATACAATTCCTGTGCGGATTGTGGTGACATTGCCAGTCTTTAAGGTGCCTCCTCTCCTCCCTGTTTACTCTTTTGTTCCGTTGCCTTTATCCCTTCCCTTACATAGAGAGCTACTCCTCCCCTCTTCTACTCTCCCTGTCTCTCCTGTAGGTTGTGTACTCTGGTATGTTAACATCCCAATCATGGTTCTCTGTGTACCATGTTTCTGTGACTGCCACGATATCCAGGCATCCCTCTTCCATCAAGGCCACCAGTTCAGGGAGCTTGTTGCCCAGACTACAGGCATTGGTACTCATAACCCTCCATTTCTTGATGGCCTTACCCCTTTTTACCCCATCCCTGTCCTTACTGCCTTTGTCGTTTTCTCCATTTACCCCTGCCCTTCTCCCTATTGACATCTCTATTGTGGTGTTTACCTCACTAACTACCCTAATTTTTGAGGGGGCTAGGATTTCCCTGCTCCTTTCCAGTGTCTTCCCCTTGGCTAGTTTAAATGCTTGCCAATGAAGCATTTAAACCTATCACCTAGGATCCTGGTTCCCCTCCTGGACAGATGCAGACCATCATGCCAGTATAGGCCTGCAGCACTCCAGATGGACCCCAGTCCCCAATGAAGCCAAACTCCTGAGCTCTGCACTAGTTTTTTGACCACTGATTGAATCCCATGGTGTGGAGCATCCTAGCCTCTCCCATGCCATAGACAGGCAGCACCTCCAAGAAGGTTACTGTGCGTGCTTCTTGTCTAAGGCCCCTCCCCAACTCCACAAACTCCTCCTGCACTGTTCTGATCCCTTTCCAAGTCAGGTCATTTGTCCCTAGGTGGACAATGACATCCAGCTCCCTCCCCCGTGTAGCAGCTCCTGCGATCCTCAGGATTCGCTCCCTGTCCCTCCAAGCCATGGCACCTGGCAGGCACTGTACCTCCCTCTCTCTCCTCCCACCCCCAGTTCAACCCTCCTAACAATGGAGTCCCCCCACCAGGAGTTGTTTTCTTCCCCTTTGGGGTCCCATGCCACTCTCCTGTGGGTCTCCTTTGTGGAGGTTCCCACTGAAACACTGAATGTCATAGCTAAGATAGCTATGTGATATTCTCTAGCCATAAAGAGAGAAAAAAACAACAACAACAAAAAAACACACAATGGAAACAGTGGTTCAGCACCCTGAAGAGAGCCACAGACAGAAAGCAAATCAAAGTACCAATGATACAGACAGGTATCAAGCTGTTCCAAGCAGGAGCAGGATCCCACAGTAAATGAGATGTGGCATCTCATCTAGGCTATAATGTTTAAATAAACTTCTTGTAAATCACTTTGGGATACAGTATATGAAAAGCATTATATAAATGTAAAGTCTATACTATTCTACAGTTTAAACACTACAAGTATTTTTTGCCTTAATTTCTTCAATCTCTTCAAAAGTTTCTTTCAGATTTTTCTCCATTTTGCTTCACCAGCAACACAAAAGGACAGTGAGCAAATTACATATTTACTTCCAGTCACAGAGGACCAAGACAGTATTATGCAATGCACACATTTCTGTAATTAAACTTCCAGACCAATGTATGAGACACCCATTACCGCTGGCACGACATGCATGTGAAGCAGTGTAATACAAAGGCAGTTCAAAACAAGGGCAGCATCTAGAATGCATTAACAATACCAGAAGACACAGAACGTCTGATTATTTGTTTTTTGTAAATTTCTCCAAGGCATGTACATGCATTCTAAAGCATAAAATCCAGTGCAAAGCATGATGGGTATGCAACTATTTTGTGTATGTGTGTGAGGGTGAGCTGTATAGGAAACCGTTCAACTAGCACTACATTCTGCTAGCCATGTCACTACTCAGATCTCACCACAGCTGACTCGCTGCACATCAAACATAACCATAGTCTATAAAGTCTGCACTAAAGAGTGTGCATGATCCCAAGAGGCACTGCAGTCTACTCATACCACCTAGAACGGGGTCCAATAGTTTCCAACCAGTGAAAACAAAGCACTCAAATGTCTGTCTAGTGCAGAACAGATCTTTACTGTACTGCACAAGGCACTTGAGAAAACCATCATCAGAATGGCATGTAAGGGGAAGTGCTGCTAGTTGGTGACTTCAGTCTGTAAGACATCCTGGGACAATGTTAAACAACTAAATGGGAAATCACGCTCCCCTCCCCCATCCCAATTCACTATTGATGGTTCTACCTCCACCGACCCTGCCTGCATAGCAAACTACCATAACACCTTCTTTACTGACCTTAGCTCTGTACTCCCCAGTAATTTCTTTGACCCTCCACCCACCCTACCTCCCCCGTCCTCCAACGCCCCGGCTTCCACCTACGTGAGGTATCTGCCCAGGAAGCCAGACCACTCCTAATTAAAGCATTAAATAGCAATAGTCCCGGCAGCTACTCCCTGGACCCTTGTATCCTCCGGCTGGTGCTGGATGAAGTCCTTGCCCCACTCACCAGCCTACTCAACCGATCCCTCTACCTGGGGCAATTCCCCACTGCATGGAAAATGGCCATAGTCACACCCATTCATAAAGGGCGCGACAGGTCCTCCGTCAGAAATTACCGACCAATCTCCATCCTCCCCCCCCCCAAAGCCCTGGGAAAAAAATGGTGGCCATTCAAATCACTGAATATCTGACTAAGCATAACATCTTATGACCAGAGCAGCATGGCTTCCATGCTGGTCACAGTACCGGCTCTGCACTAGTTGAGTTCTCCAATTTCATACACTCCTCCCTGGACACCAGCTCCCTAGCTGGTGCTGTGTTCATTGACCTATCAAAGGCCTTCAACACTGTGTCCCACCCTCTTCTACTGGATGCCCTCTGTCACATTGGTTTCTTTGCTGGCCCTCTTGCCTGGTGCACAAGCTATCTATCTGCTCATTCCCAATGTGTAAAAACCAATGGGACACTCTCCGAAACTCATCCCATCTGCTCAGAGGTACCCCATGGCTCCATCCTGGGCCCCCTACTCTTCTCACTCTATCTAAACACCCTGCCCAGTGCATGCTCTGTCAAAATTCTTTTGTATGCAGACGATGCTGTCATTTTTGCCACCCACCGCAATCCCACCTCCCTCTAGGACACCCTACAACAATCCTACAGTGATGCTGAAGCCTGGTTTAAAGAGCACAGACTTGTCATTAACCTCAAAAAAAACAAAACTATGCTCTTTGCCCACCCCCAAAACAAAGCCTGCAACTCCTCACTCCACATCCTCCCCAATACCAAACAACCACTTGAACAAGTCTGCTCCTACAAATATCTTGGAGTTTCTTTCGACTCAGCCCTCACCTACCACACCCACATTGATGCCCTTGCATCCACCACTAACACAAGGCTTGGCATCCTCTACCGCTATAAAAACTGCCTCCCCCCTGATGCTCTCCGACTTGCAGTTATATCTTCAGTACTGTCCCTAGTTGACTATGGCCTGCCGGTCTATGGTACCGCTGACACTACCGCCCTCAACAAAATTAGGTTCACCTCTAATAAGGCCTGCAGGCTGATTACTGGTGCCCCCAGACTCACACACACTTGTCAACTCTATGATGAGGCAAAACTGCTTAACCTAGATGAACGGCTATGCTATCAAACCTACCTCATCACAATAAAAACTCTACTCGGACTATCCCCTACCGGGGTGACAGCCTCCATCCACCACACCCAACCCACTATCACAACCTGAACCTCTGACAAGACCACTCTACTGGTTCCCAGATCCAGGACCACCCATGGTCAGAGGTCCTTCTGCTACAGAGCTCCATCCTGGTTTAACTCTCTCCCTGCTCCCATCTCCAATGCCCCCACAATCTCCAACTTCAAAACCGCCCTTCATAGCCAACTATTTAACACTCACAGCTGCTCCAGTCTCTAAATATGGCCTCGATCTCTCCACACTTGACAACGCCCACTGGGCGGCACTCCACCTCACCCCCCAACTTCTCCCCTGTTGCATATTGCCTCTGTTAATACCAGCATGTGTTCAGCTGTGTCAATGTAATTGCAACTAAATTGAATCAATGTAATTGCAACTAAATTGTATAAATGTATGAACCCACTCTGTGTATCTCTAAGGATGTGACTTTTACGTTTTAACCTAAATTTTATGCTGTAACCTAAATTTGTTCTGTCTGTCCTCTATGTGATGAGGTACCTTTGAAAATGAGCCTCTGGTTCAAAGGTTGTAAACTGATGTACAAATAAATAAATAAATATGGAGTGGAGCCTTCCAACTGGGTATCCCATTGTTAGGGTGGCATCATTATGGCGCAAGGGATCTGGGTGCCTGGGACTTCTGGGCATGGTTCACTTTGTTGCCTCTGCCCTGATAGGGGTAAATGTTTTAAGGGGAGGGTGTGGGGGGCACAGCCCACACTTAGACCCCATGGAAATCAGTGATGCAGTCTGTGTCTGCATGCCATTGCTTGTGCTGTTAGTCCGCATGGCATAATCCCAGAACCCTAAAGGACGTTATGGTTCTTAACCACGCACCGCCATGGCTGAACCTTCCAACTTCAGCTCAGGCAAGGAGTAGAGCTAATCCTTGACTCCCTACAATAAGCTTTTCTCAAACAGCTAGTCAAAATACCCACTAGAGATGGTGCAGTCCTGGATCAGGTGCTTCCTAACAGGGACAGCACTGTAGATGTCACAGTGGGCAGTCTCTTGGGTACTAGTGATCACTGTACAGTGTAGTTTAACATTAAAACAGGAACAGTGACTAACCACACAAGGACAAGAGTCCTGGACTTTAGGAGGGCAAATTTTAAAGAAATGTGGGCCTGTCTCAAAAGTTGCCTCAATGGAGGGGGGCGGATATCCAAGAAGGTAAGGTGGAAGCACCGGGGGAAAATAAGAGAAGGTATAATTAAAGTAACCAACCTCTGCGTGAAGGAAGTGAGTGAAAGTAGAAGCAAAAAGAGAGTGTTATGGTTAGAAACATAGAAATATAGACTTTGACAGCAGATAAGGACTGCTTGACCCATCTAGTCTGCCTACCTATTGGATAAGCTGCAGATCATAGTTAACCAACAGCCTACTTCTTCCTACCCCCCACAAGAATTGTCTTACGTCTGTCTCATGCATTCTAGAATTCCCCCACTGTTTTTGACCCCACAACCTCCTCAGGAAGGCCATTCCATGCGTAGACCACCCTCTCTGTAAAAAAATACTTCCTCATATTGCCCCTGAGCCGTCCCCCCTCTATCTTCAGACTGTGTCCCCTTGTTCTTGAATATCTTTTTTTCTGAAAGATGCTACCCTTTTGGACTTTGTTGATTCCCTCGAGGTACTTGAAAGTTTCTATCATGTCCTCCATCTCCCTCTTTCCTTAAGGGTATTCATATTAAATTCTAAGGTTCTCTAAGGAAGTGGCAAAGGTGATGAGGGACACAAAGGTGGCATTTAAGATGGATAAGGGAACATAGGGAGAGGAGGAGAGGGAGGTTTACCTAGTAAAGCAGAGGGAAGCAGGCAAGATGTTGAGGGGAACAAAGGTGCACAAAGAGGAATGAATCGCCAACGTGGTCACTAAAGGGATAAGACTTTCTTCAGTTACATAAGTGAGAAGAGGAAAGCAAAGGGAGGGATAGCGAGGATTAGATGGGTAGAGGGGGAGACTGCACAAAAGTGGATCAAGAAAAAGCAGACACCTTAAAGAGGTGCTTCTGCTCAGTCATCACATTGGAGGGAGGGGACAGACCCTAGGGAGTAGCAAGAAGGGTGGGGTTGGGGGGAGGTGGACACAAGTCCATTTTCATAGGAAAGAGTCTGGAAGGGACTTGTAGTTCTGTAGGTGGACTAAGATATGGGACTGAAAGGGACACACCCATGGGTTATCAAAGAACTCAGGGAGGTGCTAGCTGCCCCACTGACAGCCCTATTCAACAGCCCACTAGACACCGGCATGGTTCTGGAGGACTGGATGAAAGTTGATATGATCCCTCTATATAAGACCAGCAGCAGGGAGGAGGCTAGCAGTTATAAGCCAGTCAGTCATACTTCAATGGGGGGAAATTAATGGAAACCCTGCTAACATAAAGACTAGTAAAGTATATTGAATCCAATGGGTTACAAGACTATAGGCAAAATGAATTCACAGTGGGGAAGGGGGTCATTAAAAACAAACCTGGTACTTTTTTTTGACTGGGTGACCAAAGAAATAGATCAGTGAAGGGATGTGGCCTACCTGGATTTCAGCAAGGCATGCAACACTGTGCTGCACAGGAGGCTGATAGAGGAACGTAGCAGCCTGGGTAGGGGTGGGATCAAATGTGGTGATTTGGGTTAAAAACTGGTTAATGGATTAGAGACAGAGTGTGGTGGTAAACGGCACTCACTCTAATGATGGAAGAGTGACCAGCGAGGTGCTACAGGGCCCAGTACTAGGACTGACCCTCATCAATGTCTTCATAAGGGACATTGCTGAAGAACTGAAAGGAAAGGTATGCTTTCTGCAGATGATACTAAAATCTGCAATAGGATGGACACTCAGGAAGGGCTAGAGAGAATGTGCAGGGGTCTTGTGCAACTAGAGGAGTGGTCAAGACCATGGCAGTTGGGGTTCAATGCCAGAAAAGTGCAACATCATACACCTAGGGCATAGGGACCAAGAAACTGAGTGTAGAATGTAGGGAAAGAACTGACGGTTACTAACAGGAAAGGGACTACTGGGTTATCATAGCTGAGGACCTCAAAGTGGCATGGCAGTGTGACAAAGCAGTGGGTACAGCTAGTGGGATACGAACATACAAAATTGCCAGTAGATGCAGGCCATATGGTCTATCTAGTCTGCTCGAGTGTGTAGCACTTCAGTCCATTAGACTGCAGCTGTCCTTTTCCCATTAACTCTTCCATCCCCCAATTGGCCCCCCAGTAGGTATTTTCCCCTTGAATTTGTCCCACCCCCTCTTGAAGCACCCCCACAGTCTGCACTGATACGAGTTTCTCAGGCAGTGCATTGTACTCTGTTACCACTCTTTCAGTGAAGTAGTGCCTCCTCCTTTCCCTCCTGAATCTGTCCCCCTTTAACTTCAGGGAGTGCCCTCTAGTATCTCTTCCATTCTAGAGAGTGAATCCACCATGGAAGCCTACTCTGTTCATCCCCTTCAGGTACTTGAAGGTCTCTATCATGTCCCCTCTTTCTCTCTCTCTTCTATCCACCAGGGTATACATGTTGAGGTATTTTAGTTTTTCCTCGTAAGTTATATCCCCTAACCCCTGGATCATCTTTGTTGCTCTTCGCTGCCCTGTCTCCAGTACTTTGATATCCCTTTTCAAGTACAGGCACCAGAACTGCACGCAGTACTCCAAATGTGGCCTCACCAGGGACCTGTGCAGGGGCAATATGACTTCGCTACATCTGGATGTATTCCCCTTGCTTTGCACCCTAGCCTCCTGTTAGCCTTAGCCACTGCCTTCTTACACTGGGTCAAATGGTTTAATTCCCTGGTCACCAGCACTACCACATCCTTCTCCTCGTTGGATGTGGACAGTTTAATACCATCCATCCAGTAGCTGTATCCTGGGATTTTGACTCTGAAATGCATCACCTTGCACTTCTTGGTGTTGAACCCAAGCTGCCAGGTGTGCAACCACTTCTTGAGTCTTGCCAAGTCCCCCTGCAGTAATTTGCCACCCTCCTCCCCATCCACCTCAGCACAGATCTTGGTGTCACAGGCGAAGATGCTAATCATAATCTTGATCCCAGCTGCTATGTCTGCGATGAAAATGTTAAACAAGACTGGTCCCAGTACTGATCCCTGTGGGACACCACTTGTCACTGCCATGGGCTCCGATGCTTCTCCCCCCACAACTACCCTCTGTTGCCTGTGTCTCAGCCAGTTTTCTACCCATCAGGCTAGCTTCCATCCTATACTAAGACTCTTCAACTTGCAGGTCAACATTCCGTATGGCACTGAATCGAAGACCTTGCTGAAATCCAGGTAGACTACATCTACTGCATGGCCCTCGTCCAGTGCCCTCTTAACCCAGTCAAAAAAAATCAACCAAGTTAGTCTGACAGAATCTGTCAGCGATGAGCCTGTGCATAGGGAGGGTCATCTCCAACAGAAGAAGGGAGGTGGTGTTTCCACTGTATTGCTCGGTAGTGAGATCCCACCTGGAGTACTGGATCCAGTCATGGAGGCCACACCTCAGAAAGGTCATAGAAAGGGTGGAGGCAGCCCAGAAGAGGGCAACTAAAATAGTGTAGTGGTTGCATGAGATGCCCTATGAGGAGAGAGTCAGGGATCTCAACATGTGCACCTTGAAAGAGAGGAGTGTAACAGTGGACATGGTGGGGACCTCCATATACCTCACAGGGCTGAACAGGGTGCAGAAGGGAAGCCTCTTTCAAATGAGAAAGAGTCCTAGAGCCAGGGGGCATGTGATGAAGCTGAATGGGGAGAAGTTTAAGAGAAATGTGAGGAAAATTTCTTCACTGAAAGGGTGATGGACACCTGGAATATACCACCAGCAGAAGTGGGGGAGGCAAAAACTGTGGGCATCAAGCATGCATGGGATAGACATAGGGGTGTATTAGAAAACAGGCAGAGAGGAGTGAGGGTTGCCAGAAATCAGTTAGGGTCTGCAGAGACAGACTAGACAGAGAACATCTGGCAGACTGGGTGGGCCAAGCGGTTGTTCTTCTACCAACAAATTCTGTTTTTATAAAGTGCCTTAAACAAGCATTTGTCAATGCCGAATGTTGCTTGCTTCTATGTGCTGTTTAGGTATTTGGAAGTCATTGGAGTGCAAATACTGAAAATTTGCGAACTTACGAGCGTGCGTGGGAACTGTGCAATGCACACTCGTAAAACAGTCATTTTTAGGAATTCTTTCACCAAATTTTAAAATTTCCCACTTTAAGATCTCTGCTCATGAACAGTGACACTGTGATTTTCTTAATGTGTTCCGTACACTGAGTTCGCACACCGACTGCGCCATTGTGCGCTACATGGGTGGAAACATGTTTTGGGCAGGATGTGAAAAATGACAGCTGTACTGCTCATGAGGAGGTGTGGTAAAATGGCAATGTTGAAAATCTGGAGTGAAAATACTGAAAATTCGTAAACTTACGAGCGTGCGTAGGAACAGTGCAACGCACACTCGTAAAACAGTCATTTTAGGAATTTTTCACCAAATTTTCAACACAGGCATTTTAAGACCCTGCTCATGATCAGTGTCACTGTGATTTTCTTAATGTGTCCCATACATTGAGTTCACACACCGACTGCGCCATTGTGCGCTACATGGGCGGAAACATGTTTTGGGCAGGATGTGAAAAATGACAGCTGTACTGCTCATGAGGAGGTGTGGTAAAATGGCAATGTTGAAAATCTGGAGTGAAAATATTGAAAATTTGTGAACTTACGAGCCTGCGTAGGAACTGCGCAACGCACGCTCGTAAAACAGTCATTTTTAGGAATTTTTTCACCAAATTTTCAACATAGCCATTTTAAGACCTCTGCTCATGAACAGTGTCACTGTGATTTTCTTAATTTGTCCCGTACATTGATTTAGCGCACCGACTGCGCCATTCTGCGCTACATGGGGGAAACACATTTTGGGTGAGATGTGAAAAATGACAGCTGTACTACTCATAAGAAGGTGTGTTAAAATGGCAATGTGGAAAATCTGGAGTGAAAAATATTGAAATTTCGTGAACTTACGAGCTTATGTGAACTGCATAGAACGCATCGTCAGAAATGAAACATTTTTGGAGTTTTGTACCAAATTTTCCAACATGGGGTTTTTGGGACCCCTTCTCATGAATGATGTCACTGTCATGGTGGTATTTAGGCCAAAAGAGTGATTTCGAAGTCACTGCGCAGTCACTGTGCGAAATCACCTTCGGCCCGAATAACGCCCATGACAGTGACATCATTCATGAGAAGGGGTCCTAAAACCCATGTTGAAAATTTGTGCAAAAATCTCAAAAATGCCTGAGATATGCAACAAGTTGAAACCCCTCTGTAGCCCATTATACAGTTTACCAGCATTTCCTCAGTTCGCGGTCGGCTTTGAAAGTGCAGATGTGTTCCCCGGTCCAGATCGTCACGCCAGAGTCCAGAGGTAAGTATGGGGTGGGGGTGTGGGGAGGCTGGAGTGCGCAGTGGGTAGAGTGCGGGTTGTGGAGGGGGTTGGGAGACACGCCGCAGGACCGTTTCGGTTTTCAGGTATTTAAAAAAAAAAGTGACGTGGGATTGCCCCCACCCCCACGCTGGGTGGGCTCCCAGCATGGCACGAGGACGTTGGGGGTTCAGCCGACAGGGATTGGGTCCCTGTCGGCCATAGATTTGTTGCCACGCTGGGGTGGGCTCCCAGCGTGGCAAAACGAGGCGTTCAGCCGGCGAGGATTGGGCACCCGTCGGCCATGGAATTTGTGGACAGGGGGCGTTCAGCCCGGCAGGATTAGGCACCCCGTTGGCAAGATCGCTTGCCACGCTGGGGTGGGCTCCCAGCATGGCAACTACTACTTGGGGAGGGGACGCAGCTCAGCCGACGATTGGGCACCCATCGGCTATACAATGCAGCGGGGCACGCACGCCTGTGTGGGGAGCGCATGAGCAGCTCTCTTATCGATGCTCACTGAAGCGTAGCTCTCTTTCAATCAGAGTACAACTGCATTTTGAGCGCTCACAGACAGCTCCAAAATGCATTACCACAGGGGCCACGCCTGCCAGCACACTGACTGAATTGGAGGAGGAGGTGACACACCTCAGAAATCTCCGATGATGGCACTATGTTTCTTGCACATGCGTGCAAGCAACATAAAAATGTGCAAATACAGCAAAATGTGTTAATAGCACCCCACTGATTTGACTGCATCCACTAATCTGACACTGTGAATGAGACTTACAGGAAGCCTTGCTCACAAGGAGAAATGTTACAGGAGGTGCTCTCAGCATCCAACAGATACTGTTAACTTACTTTGCCGTGTTTGCATGTCTTTGTAAAGCATTTGATGCACTATTTGCACAGGAAGATGTGTTCTGCATGAGAGACCCCTCTCACCTTGCTTGGAATTCTCTGAGCTTCCTCAAAATCCACCAGCACCCACTGAGGACCTGTGTATATGTGTGTGCATGTGTGTACATGCGTGCATGCGTGTGTGCGAGTGTGTGTGTGTGTCACAATGGCCAATATTCATAAATAATACCACCATCGTTAACACCACTTTACTTTGCCTTTATTATCTGGATCCGAGAACATTTTCCAGAAACTTATTCTGGAAAAAACCACGGGAAATGTAATTATATTAATATAAAACCTTAAGTTCTTAAAGTTGCTGCCTCTTCCGATGTGTTGTATAATCAATTATCAGTGGTTCCCCCACAGCTTCAGGGGAAAGGAAAGATGAAGGGAACAAATCAGAAGAACTCACACCTAGACAGATCCTCTTGAACATTTATGTATATTTCCTTTATTATGGATATAGGCGCATATCCTCTACGTTTCACCAATATGTCATTGGCTTCCTCAGGAGATGCCTCTTAAACATTCTTCTATTCCTATATACAGGCCAATGTTATTCACTTAGACATATTGCAGTCAATGTTGTTTCTTATTCAGCCTTTTGTGTGTTCTGCACATCACAGTTTTAGAAAACAGGTAGATAGCCCTCTTTAAAAAACTCTTTCTGGACTTCTCATCTGGACTCAACAAAGTACAGTTGAACAAAATGGGAGATTAAGTGCAGTGGTGTTGACACTGCAGATAATGTTTATGATTATATGCCTTTGTGTGGCTGTGTGTGTGTGTGTGTGTCACAATGGCCAATATTCATAATACCTCCATCATTAACACCACTTTACTTTGTCTTTATTATTTGGACTCAACAAAGTACAGTTGAACAAAATAGGAGAGTAATGAATTGGGTTTAGTAAGAGCAAAGTGCAGCGGTGTTGACACAGCAGGTAATGTTCTTTTTTTTTTCAAACAATTTTTATTTAATTTTTCAATAAAAATACATATAAGGAAATGTATCTAATTTCAAATGATACACAAAATAAATGTACCATACAAGAACATAATAGTATACTATACTTAAATACAATCTTGTGGATATCCGAAGTGTCAGTTACATCTACCAGAATACAGATTAAGAGTTAGCAATGTCCATGATTATATGCCTTTGTGTGGCTGTGTGTGTGTGTGTGTGTGTGTGTGTACATTTGTCACTGTGCCTGCCTGCACGTGTATTTGTGTGTGTCAAGATCAAACTACAACTGCTTCTAGATTAGGCTGATGCGTTAGGCATTTTTATTTGTTACGTTACTGTTATGTGTATGTGGGTTAGTGTACAAAACTAAGAAGTCGTGTAAGTGTCAGTTGTAATACTCATACCAACTTTCAGTTCCGTACAGCTTAACTCAAACTTATATCACAACAGTGCAAAAATTAAAAAAATAAATAGATGTTAAACTAAGGCTCAGGCAGCTATTGCTGTTTACAGCCTTTGCAAACTGGGTGAGAGGTCATTTGGTAACAAGCACTCCTGCTTTAAGCAGAACCAGTCTAAATTGCCATGGTGATTTGCATACAGATCCCATGATGATTTGCATTATTGGGGTACGTGTGATTTTGCATTCCAGCCAGTCTTGGCTCTAGTCAATGTTTATTTTTAAATGAAAGCTTAGAGTCAGGCTGATATAGACAAATTATATTTATACTGTTTTATGCACAGTGTTTGATATATACCATACTATTTGTAATGCTTTTAGTATCATATTTTAGCATACATTGCTTTTCTTTTAATTGCAAGCTCATTCTGGCCCATTACTTTCTGTGTTCTATGCCATGATTCTAAATGCAAATACCATTTTCCAAGTCAAATAACATGTGTTGTAAGTGAAGTAATGTTTTATAAATGAAAATAAATATTGATCCCAAAATGTATTTACCCAGTTTATTCACCACTAGTGAGCGATGTATTGTAGATATCACATAGGGCATTCAGGGATAAGCATTTTGTTCACTCCGGAATGTTTTCACTGATGCTGCCTAGCAATGAGTGGCAGAACAAAGTGAAGTCACAAATACAAGGCTGCATTGCTAGCAACATTCCAGTCTAAATACAAAGCTTATTCCTGGCTGCTCTATGGAATGTATAATTTATACAATGAAGTCTGTCTTGCCCTATGGAATTAAGATTAGCTGTGTTGGAAATAACATTATATTTCTACTGCAGCTGATAAACACAGCAGAATAATCACTTGTATTCTGCACAGTTACTTATCACTCCCATGGTATAAATTAAAATTATGTCTAGCAAGTTTAAAAGTATAGCTATATCTATCTGTGTGTGTGTGTGTATATATATATATATATATATATATATATATAAAATGCAAAAAATACTTTAATGCACAAGTTAGGGTTGATATTAATAAGCTGAGATACGAACAGTACAGGAGAATGGGGTGAGAGTTAGGGCTGAGTACTCCAAGGCACCCCCCAAGGCCTGTCATTCTCTACAGAGTGGGGGTGGGGGCATTAGGGATGACATCCAAGGCACCCCTAATGCCTGTCAGTTTCTGCAGTGTGGCATGGGGTTTTAGCGTTGGAAACCTTAAAGCAGCAGTGCAACAATCTGGTGAAAATTTTGACCTACACTTTTTATGTTGTCTTGCGCGTGCAGCACAGACAACATATTGTTGTTACTTCAGTGGAGAAGCGGGTTTCAGAGGTGCAGTCCTGCTGCAGCCAAAGCTGCCACTGCTTTTTGTGGCTGGGCTCTGGCGCCAATGGCATAGCACGCTGTCTATGACAGCAGTTCAGAAAACGTGCCACCACCTTGAAAGAAATTAGCCGCCACGAGGCAGTCCCTGATTGCAGCAACCAATTACTGCTTGCCTTGTCTGATATCCCCCCAAGCAACATGGTGGTGGCTTCCTGTCAGCTTCTCATAGTCCCCACAGAAGCCAAGGGATAGCTGCCACCTTCCACAGTCCCTCTGAAAGCCGATGGAGGTGCCCAATCCCCCCTGTCAGCATGACCCCTCCTAAGTTAATTTGCTGACGGGGGTACAGGAATGATTGGCAAGCAACCATTTTCTTTTTCACAGGAAGACAAAAAAAGACAACGAGGGACTTTTTTTATTTACAATGAAAAAACACCTGAGAGAGTGGGAGGATGCCACAAACTACCAATGAAGAATCATGAACCAATTCGGAGGGTGGGGAGGGGTACCATTAGACACCAGGGATACAACCATAGTGGCAAAAAGCCACATATGTATCTAAAGACACGTATGGGGACTAAGGATTGGGGGTGCCACTAGACAGCAGGGATATTTACACAGCCGTAAAAGGATGATGACAACCAGATGGCTATATTTTTGGGGACCAGATGGTCCTGAAACCATTTTTCATGACATAATAGCCATGGCAAGAATCCTTTTCCGCTATCCCATTTCTTTTTTTACTATCCTTTTCCATTATGGCAAAAAAGGAAATTGGCTGGTGAAAAAAGATTTCCCCTTCTGATGACCAGATGGCCCCTTTTCACAACCAGATGGACATGCCAGTAATGCTTTTTTGCCAGCTGATTCCCTTTTTCAACATCCTTTTCTGTCATGGCAAAAAAGGAAATTGACTGGCAAAAAAGGATTACCAGCATGGCCATCTGATCATGAAATGGGGCCATCTGGCCATCAGAAGGGGAAATCCATCTTCACCACTTGATTTCCTTTTTCACCATGACAAACAATAAAGCTAGTGAGTGGCAAAAAAGGATAAAAATATGTTTAAAAAAATTCTAGAGGCATATAGAAGTCGTAAACCATAAAGAACTGCTCATCAACTCCCGAAGAGCAAGATACACACTTCAGTGTCTGCAACAGACATCCCGTGGCACAGTTAGGACAATTTTTCTCAGCCAAAAACAAAAAACAAGATGGCAGCTCATGAAAAAGTGAACAAGGATTGGCCCCTCAAGAGAAAGGACCCTTGTACATCAGAGCAAAATCCTTTTTCGTTCCAGGAATCTATCCTGGAAAATACAAATTCCATTGAAAATAATGGTACCTTAAAAATGCAATACCTTTGGAATGGATTAATATTTTTCACCAAAATAAATGCTGGGCTGTTCTATGACATAAGTGCTTTCTACCATAAAAATGTCAGACCAAAATTCAACACCATCTCTGTGCAGGGCGATGAGAAAAAATGGCAAAAAGGTGGTGAATTTTAAGTTTTTTTTCACTATCCAGATCTCAGAATTCACATATGTGACTGGAACGGAACTTGGCACGCCAAGAGATCTACCCCTAGGAGACAGCACATGCAACATTTTGTGCAAATTCATTGAATGGTTGCAAAGTTATTAAATGGTCAAATTTGAGGTTTAACATTTAAGTGCCTGCTCAACCCTAACTATAGTGGCGCTACTGCACCACTATAATAGATCTCGCTCTCTCTCTCTCTCTCTAAATATATGTGTTTGTATGTGTGTGTGTGTGTGTGTGATATATATATATATATATATATATATATATATATATATGTTTGCGCACAGAGGTTCTTTGTCTTTTAAATAGTTTTTTATTTTAATGGGTTCACCACAACATATCCAAGGCACACTGCCTTAGGGTAGATGGTCCATTCCACTGGGGTGTCAAACAGATGAGGCATACTGATGAGTCCTAGTAGGACAAAACACGTGTCTATGTCTTCTGTTAGCACCCTTTGCAAACTGTGTGAGAGGCCTTTCAGCACCATGCAATTCTGCTTAAAGTTGGACCAGCATAACATTCTGTGGTGATTTGCATATGCAGCCCACGATGCTTTGCATTGTGTGGGCATGTGTGATTTTGTATTTTCTTGAAACTTGGCTTCCCAGCCAAATGTCCTTTGGGGTAACCCTTGCCTCAGTGTTTGCACACAGTGGTTCTTTGTCTTTTAAATAGTTTTTTATTTTAATGGGTTCACCACAACATATCCAAGGCACACTGCCTTAGGGTAGATGGTCCATTCCACTGGGGTGTCAAACAGATGAGGCATACTGATGAGTCCTAGTAGGACGAAACATGTGTCTATGTCTTCTGTTAGCACCCTTTGCAAACTGTGTGAGAGGCCTTTCGGCACCATGCAATTCTGCTTAAAGTTGGACCAGCATAACATTCTGTGGTGATTTGCATATGCAGCCCATGATGCTTTGCATTGTGTGGGCATGTGTGATTTTGTATTTTCTTGAAACTTGGCTTCCCAGCCAAATGTCCTTTGGGGTAACCCTTGCCTCAGTGTTTGCGCACAGAGGTTCTTTGTCTTCTATATACAGTATGTTGCAAACAACTTTGTTAATGCTCCAGTTAGGGTCAAATTGACAAAAATTGGGAAATGAGGCATTAGGGTTTCCTTAACACCCCACCCTCTCAAACCATGCAGGAGAGCAGGTGTGATGTGTGCCTTGGGTTCTCAAGTCTAACACATACCCTGTTCCATCTGTAAATAATGTCAGATGTATAGACTTTATAAGAATGTGATGAGCGTTAGGCTTGAGAAGCCCAAGGCACACTCCACACCTGCTCTCCTACCTGATTTGGAAGAGTGGGGTGTTAGGGAAACCCAAACACCTCATTTCCAAGTTTTGTCACTTTGACCCTAACTGGAGCATTAGCAAAGTGTTTTGCAACTTATTTCCTTACTTTTTGAGATAGTATAATAGTATTCTTATTTTCCTGTGGGAGCACAAGGTTCTTTGGACCCTGTGCTCCCATCCCTCTGTAGATGCATATATGTATGTAGCTGTGGAAACACAGGGCTTTCCAGATCCTGTGCTTCCATTTACAGGACAACAGTGACCAAATTTTCAACCTAGCCATCTTATTACCCCACCTCATGTATCCGGTACAGAAAATTTTTGAATCCATGCCAAAACATAATTCTCTGCAACTGCAACACCGTTCTGCACTACAGGTGCGAAAACACATTTTGACTAGTATTTTAAAAATGACAGCTGTGAGATACATGAGGTGGGGAAATATGAAGGCTATGCTGAAAATCTGTTGTAAAAATATTTAACATTTCCGAAGTTACGAGCAGGTGTAGTGAAATTGCAATGAATGGTCATAACTTTGGCATTTTTACATATTCTGATCCCATATTTTCAAAATAGACTTCTTGTGACCCCACCTCATAAACCCCATCAGTGCAAATATTCACATCTGTGCCAAAAAGCCATTCTGCACCACAGGTGTGAAACTATGTTTTGGACAAGACGTGAAAAATGACAGCTGTACTGTTCATGAGGTGGTGTGAAAAAATGACAATGTTGAAAATTTGGACTCAGAATATTGAAAATTAACAAAGTTATGCATGTGCGAAGAAAAAATTAAATGAACGCTCATAACTCAGCCATTTTTAGGAATTTTTTCACCAAATTTTCAACATGGCCTTTTTGGGACCCCACCCTATGAACACTGGTGGTGATATTTCATTATTGAATCCCAAAAGGTGATTTCATAAAGCAATTGTGAAATCACCTTCCTGACACAATTAATAAAATGACAGTGCCAGTGTTCATGAGGTGGGGTCCCAAAAAAGACCTTGTTGAAAATCTGGTGAAAAAGTTCCAAAAATGACAAAGTTATGAACCTAAGTTCAAATGCCATTGAACTACATTATACAGCACTTACATGATTCCTCTGTTCATGGTTCAGCTTTCAAGAGTGCAGACATGTCTTGGTCCACAGAAGATGACAGCCTATGACCTCCAGTAGTAAGTATAGAGTAAGGGGGGGTGGGGTGGTTGGTGCTCAATGGGAAGGTCAGGATGGGGAAGGGTGATGGTGGGGATGGTGAGGTGACATTTCCTTTTTTCATAGCAAAAAAATAAAAAGACATCAGTGAGACTGTTTTCTTTTTACAGGTTTAAAGAAAATAAATATTCAGGACACTGAGGGTGGGCTCCCCAGTGTCCCACACTGCTGGGGGAGCTTGTAATGTCAGCATAGGGATTGGGTCCCCCGATGTCAGCTAATTTGTAAAATAATGGGCTGCAGGGGTGGGGGGTATTAGACACTGGGGCGGGCATCCTGATGTCAGACTATATAAATAAATAAACACAGGACTGGGGACGGCAATCAGAGGGTGGGGGTGCCACTTGACACCAGGGAATATATGGTGACAGTGATTAGGGAGTGAGTACATGGAGGAAACATACAGCAACACAGTATAGAATTAATATGCAGGATAAGTCAACAGTTTCAAACAGCTGACATATAAATGTTTAACCCCAGCTATGTAAATATTACATACAAATGAACAGCAACGTATTTCATACAGGCAGTGTGAGCAAAAACTCATGATAGTGACACACAAAAACATTTCACACAGCTATGTAAATTTTATATACAGTGAATAGCAGTGTTTTTAATATAGGCAGCAGTGGTGGTGCAAATACAGAAGATGTAGATGAGATGTGAGCCTATGTAGGGAATTGAAGTACCAGAGTGAGCAGGAATAGTTTGGGCATGAAGTAGGGACTTTAGAAGGCAGCCCACCACACACATCAACATGCTCAGAACTTTCTGTGAACCTTTCTTATATTGTATTTGGTATCTCAGGCTCCAGTCCTGTGAGTGTACTCCTTTGCTGGTTCTTTCCCTTCCTCTTCAAGGGGTCGAGACATAGGAGTGTTCGTGAGGGTCTTCATCTCCACTTGGGCCTCCATTGTCCTCCCTCTCTGTGGGCTGCACCTCATGTGCCCAGCCCCTGTAGCAGTGAGGGATGCCACTAGACACCTGGGAAAATGAGGGCTCACAACATACACTGTAGTTGGCAGCAGGAGTTCAGCTGTAGTTGCACAACTTAATAAAACATGCTGTTCTCATTCAGAGAACGCAGAGAAAGGCTTCTCTTGCTAGGTTGGGCACCCAGGATTTTGGCTGCCCAGAAAAAGTATTTCTGGACATAATTATGAAAAACAAACACCAGAATCTAGCTAAACAGGGCCCATTTAGCTAGGTTCTGATGCTTGATTTTTAAAATAAATTTTTTATCTATTTTCCACACTTTTTAGTTCATGGAAAAAAAAAACAAGATAGCGGCTGCTGAAAAAGGATTTTTTCCATCATGAAAAATGATTTTTTTGCCTCACAAAAAAGGAATGACTCTCATGAGAAAGAATCCTTTTTCCTGAAGTCAGTCTTTTGATGAACGGTGACCCTCTATTCTGGACACTGAACTTCCCATTGAAAACAATTGGAACTTAAAAATGTTATAACTGTGCAACAGATAAATATTTCTTCATCAAACAAATGCATGGCAGTTCTGTTACCCAAGCTGTATCTACCATTAAAAAAGCACAATAAAATTCTACACCGTCTGGACACAAGGTGATGAGGACAAAAACTGCAAAAAATGGCAACTTTAAGGGGTTTTGCACTATCTTTATCTCATAGTCTGTAGATCCAACTTGAAAGAAACTCACCATATCATGAGCTCTACCTCACAGGACAGTGCATACCAAATTCTGTGCAAATCCATTGATTGGTTGCAAAGTTATTAAAGTGCAAAATCAGAGGGTTAACATTAAACAGGCTATATATATATATATATATATATATATATATAGAAAGACAGAGCGAGAGAAAGATAATATATACACTTATTGAAAAAAAAACTGCATTAATGCGCTAGTTATGGTTACAGCCACAAAAGTAGGGAAATGTAGTGTTAGGGTTTTCAAACCTAACACCCCACTCCCATGCTGCACACACCAATAAGCATCAGGGGTATGCCTTGGGGTCATCAGCCCTAATGCTCACCCCATTCCATAAGTAAATAAGCAGAGATGGGTACAGTATAGCAGAATTAGGTGAGTATTAGGGCTGATGACCAAGGCACCCCCCCGATGCCTGTTGGTGTGCAGCGTGGGGGTGGGGTGTTAGGTTTGGAAATCCTAATGCAACATTTCCCTACTTTTATGGCTATAACCCTAACTACAGCATTAATGCCGTTCTTTTGCAATTTATTTCCCTACTTTTTGAGATAGTATAATTATATTCTTATTGGCCTGTGCGATCACAAGGCCCTCCAGACCCTGCGCTCCTATCCCTCCATAGATGCATATATGTATGTAGCTGTGGAAGCACAGGGCCCTCCATTTATAGGGCAACAGTAACCAAATTATCAGCATACCCATCGTATTATCTCATCTCATGTACCCTTTATAGAAGATTTTCAGATCTCTACCAAAACATAATTCTGTGCAACTGCAACTCTATTCCACACCACAAGTGCCAAAACATATTTTGGCCAGGATTTGAAAAATGACAGCTATAACATACATGAGGTGGGGTAATAAGAAGGCTATGTTGAAAATCTGGGATCAAAATATTTAATATTTCCAAAGATATGGAAATTGCAATGAATGGTCATAACTGCCATTTTTACATATTCTGACCACAGATTTTCAACATAGCCTTCTTATGACCCCAGCTTATGAACAAGGGAAGAAACAATTCCCAAATTCCACTCAAAAGGTGAATTTGCCAAGTGACTGTGAAATCACCTTTTAGACTGGAGTTGCATAATGACAGTCCTATTGTTCAGGAGGTGGTATCCCCAAAAGGCCGTGTTCAAAATTTTGGGTCAAAATGTAAAAAAATGGCAAAGTTATGCATAAAAGTTGAAACCCCTACTGAAATAAATTGAACTGCATTTAGGGAAAGAGAAAGGGGAAATTGTTTAACCAGGAAAGGCACAGAAAGCTGAAGCTTGTTTCCAGCTGTGAACTGGGAGCACTAAGAAGTAAACTGACTTACTAAGGGTCACACAGTATGCAAGTGGGGGCTGTGGTATTCAAACCTAGGTCTCCAGGATTGCAGTTTAAAGCCCTAAACCACTGTGCTATACTTCATTCATTTACCTTAGTTTCTTATGTTGCAATTGCTGGTTCCAGCAGCAAGATGTGTCTTCGATCTGAGAGTGGATCTCAAACTTGGGACGTGTTCGGTTGAGTGAGGGTGTGTGGCAGTGTACTGGGGGTGTGTGGGGTAGTGGGTGCTGAGTGGGAGGTGGGGGGGCTGATCAGTGAGGATCCATTTTCTTTTCTTTTTTTTTACAGATTTAAAAAAAAATCATTGAAGGACCATTTCCTTCATTTCAGGGTTATGCCTGAAATGGCAAGGTGGGGCAGGTGCCACTAGACACCAGGGAACAAAATGGAAAGGACAGTGATGGCAATCAGAGGGTGGGGGTGCCACTAGATACCAGGGATTACCAGAAAAACAATGGGGATGGGGATCGGTGGGGGGTGCCACTAGACACCAGGGATTACAAAAAATATAACGAGAAAAATGATCTGCATTTTTCTAGAGCTTCTTGTTAACGTGTTACTGCTGATTTAACATCTTTAGATTTGAAAGGATCCTTAAAATTTTGTTCACAAGTAGTTTGATTTTGCTCTTTTGTATCTCTAACAGGGTTAGCATCCCACTTCACTGCTCAGTCTGTGCACTATAAGCCGCCCCATTATCATTGTGTGACGTGTTAAATTGTAGAGAAGAAAACATTTGGTTCGAGTCATCAGCCTGTGCACCTGATTTAACTTGTTGTGCAATGCAGCTATGTAAATCGCACATACCTCCACTCTGCTTATTATGCAATACATGTGTGCTAGGACTTGGCTGGTGCATAAATTCAGTTTGCATCTGTACTTTAGATAATTTTGCAGTTCCTTCATCATCAGTGTGTAATTGTACAGATTTATTGTTTTCTACCTCAGGCTGATAAATACATTTACTTTGTGCAATAAATCTGTTTTCTCACCTTCCATTGAGCTGACCCCACCTTGCCAGATTGAGCAACACTGTTTAATCTTGAAACGTTGAGGATGGGAATATCCTTGCTAGTGTTGTTAGGTTCTTCATAATTCTAATTAGGACTGTCTGTAATTAAGCACCTTTAAACAGCTCTTAGAGTTATATAATATTTGACAACCACTTGATTCACCGATTATTTGTTTCTGCTCATTCATACATCCATCATGGGTTAACTTTATCATTTTGCTGCCCAATTTGGATAATACCAGTTCAGTTCACCCTTCATGGTTAGAAGACTGATGAGCTTGCATAAGAGGAGAGTTTTCTGCAAGTCAGAAGTCTGCAAAGGAGAAATTGTTTTAGCTGCACTCTGACCCCTTGTCTCTGATACATTTTCAGGCTGGATATCCTATAATACCAGCTTACTGGTGCTAGATCTTTGCTTAGTGTCTGACTGCCCAGGAAGTTTTAAAAAATCTTACAGTACTTTTAGTCTGCATGAAAAGGTTGCAAAGAATGCAGTTTGGATTTACCTTCAGGTTCTTGGGTACTAGTACTTTCTTTTCCTGAGGAACTGATTGTATCTCTTTCCTTGGAGCTGACCCCTGCTATATCAGATGAAGTTTTGTTACTTGGAGGAGACACTGGTAATTAAAGAAACATTGCTGTCATTAGTAACATTTCCAGAATCTGCAGCAGGGGTTTCCAAAACTGGGCTTGCCGCTTTGTTTCTGAAAGGTTGTAAAGTTTGTCGTCTCGTGGAGGAAGCACTCCTCTCACTAAGCTGGGCACCCAGGATTTTGGGTGCCTAGAAAAGCTATTTGTGGACATTGGGTTTAAAAACAAACATCATAATCTAGCTAAACAGTTCCCATTTTGTTATATTCTGATGTTTATGTTTTGAAACCCCTGACATTTTTTGTGTTTTCCATGTACTGTATGTTAATTCATGGAAAACAGTAGCATGATGACAGTAGTCACAGCACAAAAAATGTTTGATGCCCTGCCAATTCAGAGGTGCAAAAGCAAAAATGAGCATTTACGGCATCAAATTATTACTTTCACTGCAAAACGTTATCTGAAAAATCCTACTGCGCAGGTCAGAAAACAATACATTTTAAAGCCTTATAACTCAAGAACCCTTGAATGCTTTTTTACCAGACCTGTCAAAGGCACTACCTTGGGATATGGCACATGTGTCCTGCACATTTGGGATAAAAATTCCATTCCATGTAGGTTGTAGGGGAGAGCAAAAAGAAAACATGTTAAGTTTTGGAAAAAGTTAGATTTTTACAGAAAAATTACACATGCAGATCTCAGAAACCACACAAGCTGTGGTCACAAAATTTCCACACATCAAGACCTTGCCTCCTAGGCAACACATACAAAATTTCAGCTCATTTTGTCAAAGGGAGCCAAAAATATTAATGTGCAAAGTTAGGAGTTTAACACTGTACATCCTACTCAACAGTAACTATAGGGACATTACCAAACCCCTATACTATATCTAGCAAGTCTGAAAGCATATCTCTCTCTTTCTCTCTCTCTCTCTCTCTCTCTACTATATATATATATATATATATACAGTATATATATATATATATATAAGAGAGAGAGAGATAGATAGATAGATAGATAGATATAGATATATAAAGTGCTTTAAAATGTTACATAGGTTACATAGGTAATTTCATGCTTTAGCAGACTTTTGTGCATAGTGCTTGCCAGTATTTTCCCTTATAACAGTAAAGTTGTGTTTGTACAGTAACCATCTAACCTTGTTTTAAAAATGCCCATTTTATCACTTGCCACCACTTCTACGGGCAGCCTATTCCATAAGTTAACCACCGTCTGGCTAAACCAGTGTTTTCTCTTTAGCTTGTTCCACTTCTCCATATTGAGTTTCAAGGGATGACCTCTTGGATCGTGTACATTATTTTTTAACACTAACCCAAAGTCTTCCCATAAGGTGTTATCTTGCAGGGCTCTACACAACATACACATGTCCCCCCTTACTCTTCCACACTGCAGTGTATACAAGTTAAGATGCTTTAATCATTCCTCATATACAATATTCTGGAGTGTTTTCACAGATTTAGTTGCTCTTTTTTGGATCTTTTCTATTTTACTGATTTTTTGCTTTTTGTAAGGTAACCAAACTTGAGCACAGTACTCAAGATGGTGCCTCATCAGTGACTTATACAATGGCATGATCACCTTACTATCTCTGCTTGTGACATGCCTAAGAATACAATTTAAGACCTGGTTTGCTCTTTTTACTGTCTTGTGACAGTGAATATCAAATTTTATATCTGCAGTTACTGTAATTCCCAAATCTCTCTTCTGTTGAGTCTTTCATACTGTAACTCCCTAGATTGTATTGGTAACACTAATTTTGTTTTACCCATGTGTATCACCATACACTTTCCTAAGTTCAGCTCTAATTTGTTATTAGTAGTCCATTCACATATGTGGTCCGGAGTATGTCGTAATTCAATTATGTCACTATAGTTGTTTACTACTACCCCTATTCTGCAGTCGTCTGCAAATCTGAATATTCATGTATTAGGACAGCTGTTTTCTAGTGACGTTATATGTATATTGAAGAGACAGGGGCCCAGCACCAATCCCTGTGGAACCTCCCTATTCACCCCTGCCCAATCTGATAGAACACCATTCACCGTCACCCTCTGTCTCCTGTCCCCCAACCATTCCTCTATCCATCTCACTATATTGTTATTTAATTTGAATTCTCTAAGTGTATTTATTTATTCAATATGGGGAAGTTTATCAAAGGCCTTAGAGAAATCCAAATAAACTACATCCACTGAACTCCCCTCATCCAGTACTTTGCTCACTTTCTCAGAAAGAACAAGCATATATGTTTGGCAAGATCTTGATTTGGTGAATCCATGTTGTACTGGATCTGTAAGGTTGTGATCTTCTATATGTATAAGTATGTAACTCTTCAGTATTCCTTCCAAAATCTTCCCCACCAACAAAGTCAGACTTACAGGTCTAAAGTCAAATCTAATTGATTTCTTTGACCGGGTGACCAAAGTAGTAGACCAGGGAGGGGCTGTGGACATGGCCTACCTAGACTTTAGCAAGGCATTTGACACAGTCCCACACAAAAGATTAGAAGTCAAATTAACCAGCCTGGGAGTGGGTCCCAGGGTGGTAGCCTGGGTAAAACACTGGCTGAACAACAGGACACAGGAGGTAATTGTAAATGGAGTCCACTCTAACAAAAGAGGGGTTACCAGTGGGGTACCACAGGGTTCAGTACTGGGTCCAGTCCTTTTTAATGTCTTTATAAGCGACACTGCAGAGGGGCTGGAAGGAAAAGTATGCCTCTTTGCAGATGACACAAAGATCTGAAACAGGTTTGATACACAAGGAGGTGTGGAAAGGATGAAAAGGACTTGGCAATGTTGGAGGAATGGTCAGAAGTATGGCAGCTTGGATTCAGTGCAAAGAAGTGCAAAGTAATGCACCTGGGAAACAAAAACCCAGGGGAAGATTACACAATGGGAGGAGGTAGTAACAACAACAAAAATGGAAAGGGGCCTGGGGGTAATCATATCAGATGACCTTAAGGATGGCAAGCAATGTGAGAAGGCAGTAGGGAGGGCTGGAGGGATACTGGGATGTATAGGGAGAGGCATCACCAGCAGAAAACAGGAAGTTGTTATCCCGCTGTACAGACAGTTGGTGAGACCCCATCTGGAGTACTGCATCCAGTTCTGGAGACCCCATCTCCACAAGGACATAGACAGGATGAAGGCAGTTCAGAGGAGGGCAACTAAAATGGTGCAGGGTCTGCAAGAGAAGTCATATGAGGAGAGACTAAAGGAGCTTAATATGTATACCCTTGAGGAAAGGAGGGAGAGGGGGGACATGATAGAAACGTTTAAGTACCTCAGTGGAATCAACAAAGTCCAAGAGGGTAGCATCTTTCAGAAAAAGAGATGTGCAAGAACAAGGTGACACAATTTGAAGATAGAGGGGGGACGGCTCAGGGGCAATGTGAGGAAGTATTTTTTCACAGAGAGGGTGGTGGACACATGGAACAGCCTTCCTGAGGAGGTTGTGGGGTCTAAAACTGTGGGAGAATTCAAGAATGCATGGGACAGACATAAGGCAATTTTTGTGGGGGGTAGGAAGAAATAGGCTGTTGGTTAAATAGGATCTGCAGCTTATCCTGTAGTTAGGGAAATGGGCAGACTAGGTGGGCCACGCAGTCCTTATCTGCCATCAAAGTCTATGTTTCTATGTTTCTATGTTAAAGTTCTCTGGTTTTGTTCTTGATCCTTTTTTAAATAGGGGAACCACTGTTGCCTCCCTCCATCCCTGTGGCACCACCCCATTATCCAGAGATTTTTGGTAAATAAATGTCAGTGGAAGTGTTATATGCTTGGCCAATTCTTTAAGAACCTTTGCATGGATATCATCTGGGCCTGGTGATTTATTTATGTCCAGTTGCTGTAGCCTTACTAGGACATCCTTCTGGTAGATTCTTATTTGTTCCAGAATAGTTTCTGTAATTTTTTTTTTGCAACACCCACTTTCTCCCTATTGTATACCGAACTAAAATATGTATTTTGAATGTCTGCCATTTCCTTATTGTTTGCCAAATCTTCTTCCTTGTTCATAAATGGGCCAAAAAATATGTGATGTATTTTTTTTTTTTTTTTTTGCTATTTATGCATGTATACAAAGATTTGTAATTATTTGTTACCTTTGATGCTAACCTTATCTCACAGTTTAATTTAGCCTTTTTAATTTCCTTTTTAACCCTTGTTACCTTTTCCCTATAGCACTTGTTTGTTTCCTGTTTGGATTTCACTTGAATTCTTTGTATTTTTTTTATTTTCTTGCTTTATCATTTTTTTATGATCAGGTTTAGCTATCCTGGTGTAATTTTTTTGTTGCTATTTCCCTTTTTTTTGGGTATGTGTAAAGCCACTTCCTTTTTTATTTTATCTTGCAGGATATTCCACATTTCATTCACATTTTTATTTTGGAACTCTATTTCTCAATTCCATTTTTGCATGTCCACCCTTATGGACCTGAAGTCTGCACGTCTGAAATTTAGTTTACCAGTATTACTTATACTAGCTTCATGATGCAGTTCCTGTATTGTGAAATATATTGTATTATGATCTCCATTTCCCAATGGGGCACTTTTAACAACTCCCCCATATTTGTCAGAATAATGTCCAACATATTATTTCCTCTAGTATGTTCTATTACTTTTTGTTCTAGTCCTATTTGGTCGAAAACATCCAGGTATTCTCTTTCGTTTTTTGTATTTCCTTTAAATTCCTGCCAGTTTATTCCTGGCATATTAAAATTGCCCATTAATATTATTTTATCATCTGTGTCTATATTGTCTATATGATTTATTAATATGGTATTATTTTCTGGTGACATTGATGGAGATTTATAAACCAACCTAAGTTGATTTTGGTTAAGATTTGAGGTAATAGCTTCATCCATAATACTTCAAAATTATTTTGCTCATACAATATTTCCTCATATTTAAATGATTCTGTAACACATATTGCAATCCCTCCTCCTCTCCTGTGTATTCTAGATTTGGAAAAAAGGTTATACCCTATTATGTTTTTGTCCCACACATCATCCTTTTCCCACCAAGTTTCTGTGATTAATGCCACATGAATGTTTTGTGTTTCCAGTAGATACTGTATTTAAATTCATCAAATTTATTGTCTAGGCTCCTTGCATTGATGAGGACCCCTTTTAAACCTTGATTGTACTGTGGGTCTTTTATTTGTTTAGTTAGGTTATTTTTTCCTGATTCCCCCTTTTTCCAGTTTAAATGGAACCTAACCACTTCTTTCATCTTTTTCCCCAGTATTCTTGTACCAGCTTTGTTTAGATGAAGTCCATCTTGTTTAAGCAGGGCTTTGTTTGAAAATGTCCTTTCATTGTCCATGAAGCCTATGTTATTTTTTTTATTTATTGAAATGTTTCACCAGGAAGATTACACTGAGCAATATAATGCTCATCTCATAGTATGTCCTGGGGGAAGGGAAGTAGGAGTACATGCAGTATACTCACAGTATACATAGACTCAGGTAACAGTTATATGCAACACAAAAGCATCATGACCAGCAATTTAGTTTTCGTAACTCTTTGTTCTTGTATTCATGATGCCCATGTACTGGCAGAATACCTGACATTATCCCTTTCTAATTTTTTTCTTCCATTCTGCTTACTAATATTTTTATATTATTATGTATTTCTACTTTGTTTCTCTTTCCTATATTGTTCATTCCTATGTGGACTATTACTAGGAGATTTGCTGTATTTTCCATTACCCCTTCCAATATATTGTCAATATTTGCCAGCCTGACTCCTGGTAGCGTACTCACTGTAGTGTTTAATTTTCTGCCTTCACATACTATCGAATCTATACTTCTTGTAACTGAATCTCCTATTACGAGGATGTCCCTGGTATGAGGACCGTTATGTGTTTCCTGTTCTAATGCTATAGGGGTGTTGTCATGGTTATTTATATCTGTTTTCCTTTTAGTCTTTTCCTGTTTATTTGTTTTTATTGCACTCTCTTTCCTTTCCAAAGTTTCCTGCATAGTTCTTTCTGGGCTACTTTCTGTACTGTTCATTTGTTCAGATCTGTTTTGTAATTCAATAGGTGCACTTTTGTGCATCTGACCCCCTCTGCGTTTGGTCATCTTTGTTTTAACCTTGGCCCAGTCTTCTACATCTTCTTCCATTTCTATTTCACCTTCTGAACTCTGTGCTAATTTAGAAATCTTTTTTTGTACTGGTTGTTTAACCTTCTTAACCCCAACCCCCATGTCCTCAGTCATGGACTCTATAAAGTTTTTCAGTTCCCCTATTTCTCTTTTTGTATCTAAGCATTTCAGCAACTGCGACATTTCCCCTATAAGAGTCTCTACTAGTAAACATTTATCACACGTGAATTCTTCAGTCACAGTATCCTCAGGGAACATTTTACAAGTCACAGATGCTTTCATGCATTTATTATTATTTTTTTTCCTTTTCCTTGAGCCATATCTGTATTTCGTACTTGTTATATTCAGGATAGAAAGTTACTGATTAATACATTATGCTGATCCTGCTTAACCTTGTCTGGGTTTGGTATTCTTTTATGCCCTACTCCTCCGCGTCCTCAGCAGACATGCACAGAAGCATGTGTCTCTGTGCATGTCTCCACACACTGTGCCGTGTGCCCTGCTTTCCACAGGGCTCAGATCTATGATGTCTGGTGCCCCGGAAGTCTTTCTAGGGGTCACTGAGTCACTCGCTATACAGTTGGTATAATTAGTTTTAAAAATAACTTTTGCTAATGTTTTTTTCAGCTTGGGCCATCCTTAGAAGACCCTGGCTTACTGCAGTTTAGCTATTTAAAAGTATTAAAAGAAAGTGCACCAAACGTTGAGATTTGTAGTTCGGCTGAGACCCACGAACTACAATCTCACTCTTCCTGGTTCTGCTTGAACCAAGGCTCCAATTTCCCCAGTATAGCCCACTCAATTCACAATAGTTTCATAGATTTACACTTCCACAGCCTCTTATATTAAGAGATTATTGCTACCTGGTGTCTCATTAGTGCTTTTCTGAATGCTCACTCACCGCAGGGCTCAGATTTATGATCCCTGGTGCCCTGAAAGTCTTTCTAGGAAGTCACTGAGTCACTCACTTTATAGTTGGTATAATTAATTCTAAAAATAACTTTTGCTAATGTTTTTTTCAGCTTGGGCCATCCTTAGAAGATCCTGGTTTACTGAAGCTTAGCTATTTAAAAGTATTAAAAGAAAGTGCACCAAATGTTCAGATTTGTAGTTCGGCTGAGACCCACAAATTACAATCTCACTCTTCCTGGTTCCGCTTGAACCAAGGCTCCAATTTCCTCAGCATAACCCACTCAAGTCATAATAGTTTCATAGATTTACACTTCGACGGCCTCTTATATTAACAGATTATTGCTGTCTTTTGTCTCATTAGTGCTTTTCTGTTACTGATTGTTGGTTCACATTCAGAACAAATAAATATTTCCCTAAATTTCCATCTTCATAATCCATTTGCAAAATACCACAACTGTGCTATGAAAGTTGCCACATTTTTCAGCTCTAGTGCAGGATTACATATCATGAAGACAGGATCATGATACTTTAGACACATTTTGTTTGTGACGCTTATTCTCCATCTGGGGTCATAATCCCCTGCTTACAGCACTGCAATCTGTTTTTTTTTATCTTCTTTTATTTCACAGTCCATAGTACAGATCATACAGACAGTTTAGCAGGAAGCGAAATACAATGCATAAAGCAAAGAGTGTCATATTAGTGCCATTGCTGGTTTCCATACTCAAAAAGTCCCACATATGTCCAGCGTCCACTTCTGGAGTTCAAAGTAGTGCCAAAATCCAATGTCTGTATGTATACTAGGGTACTACTGCTCCATATTACTATATCACGTTAGTCATAGTCTAAACTGGAGGATTACTGCTCCATATTTCTATAACACACTATCTCAAGTGTGATCAGAAATCAGTTGTGGCATTTGAATCATTGATAGCCTGTACAATCTGTATATTACTATGTAAAGAAATTTGTGAACAGTACTACAGTATATATAATATCAGGGATAAACTGCACCCAACTGTTCATATATGAGGAATAATATATGGGCAAACATACACAATGAGCCTGTGTTTCCACCAAGGGCCTGAGAAAACAGCATATATGGATCTCGAGAGCGAAGCTTGAGAGGTCCATGCTGTTGATCTCAACCCCAAGATGGAAACACGAGGTGAGTTGTGTATGGTTGCCCATATTTTATTTTTTATAGTATGTTATTTTGGTAAAAACAGTACGGTGGCAGTTTTTTTCTTCTATGTGACACTCTGGTAAAGCAGGTCATATTCTTTTCTAATAATAATCAGTTGGGCATAAATACACTTGCTTACCTTATTTTATTTCTGCCTGCGTTTTGCTATTGTTGGTGGAGTTTCAAACAGTGTCGAAGAGAACAAATGAGAGAAAACGGACAGAAAGCAACCACTTGCAAGTAGGAGTGCTGCATGCTGTCATGATTACACTGAGTGACACTGAACTAGAAATGTGCAAAACTGGCACATTTTGTTATGCTAATTATTTTGCAAAATTTGCCCATTTTGTGAAATTTTTCACAGACACAAAATTCAGAATTTCACCTACGGAAGGTGAAATTTCACCCACAGCAGGCAAAATTCCGCACCCAGCAAAATATTTTGCTTAATGGCAAATTTCAACAAAATATTTCACACGGTGAAATTGCAAATTTTGTGGGAATTTCACCAGCAAAATATAATTTTGCAACATCTCTACACTGAACGCAAGCACAAGGCACTTCCTTGTTCTGGGTTTGGGACGGAATAAAATTTAAAACTTTGGGACAATATTTTTGCACAAAAATGTTGCAATTCACCCAATAGGACCCCAAATTTATGTATTAATGAGGTAAGAGAAAAAACCTGACAAATCATTGCAGTGACTGTAAAGTGATTGACTGCTGGAAAGAAAATGAAAGTGGGTGGGTGCCAGTCGGTATAAATGGAGCACAGCTGCTGTGATTATAAAACATGCACAACAACTTTAGAATGTGCACAATGGCCAGTATGCACCAATGTGGTGGAGTGGCTACACGCACATAACTGGGGCATGCAACCACTCCGCACCCATTGTGCCACCTGTGGGATGCACCTCCGGGGTGTGCAGCCCCTCTGCCAGGCTGCATGGAGGCAAAGTGGTCAGGATGAGAAGGAATGTGCTAGGGGTGTGCTCACACCCATGACAGTCATGAGTCGCTAAGCACTGGGCACGGGGGGGGGTGCACAGTACACAGAGGAAACCCCTGCTGTAAGGTCTACGTGCCCCCCAGGATGTCACCCCCCCTGGTCACCGACAGACAGTCAGGGACTGCCATCCCCCACACTGTGCTGCCCCAGACCATGGCAGCAAATGATGGTCTGGGGACTGCTGACCAGGCACCAGCCCAATTCTGTGCTGCAGTGCACTGCCCGGTGGCAGCCATAGCTCTGCACCTGTGGGTGCAAGGGATCCACTGGTGGACTGGGTCAGGCATCACATTGGATGCCTGTCCAGCCTGTGTATCTTTTCCTCCGCATTTCTGCATGCTGAAGGGGTGGGGCCACAGACAAGTGGCCAGCAGTCATGCATACTGCTTGTGCACACCTGTCCATGGGTGCACAGCTACGCGGGCAGGGGTGCTCATGGATTCTGTGTACCCCCACCCCATTGGTGCAGAGGGGCCAATAACTTTAGAATGTGCACAACAAGGTTTTTGAGGTGCTTGATTTCAGAGCACAATAAGCTCTAACCATATACTATGACATTATAATACATGGTTGGCACTTCCCCCATAGGAACTATTTTTGTGTATTTTCCTGTATACCTCTCCAATTAAAGCTGTATACCTCCCAATTAAAAGTGTAGATCTCCCAATTAAAGCTGTATACCACCCTTTTAAAGCTGTATACCTCAGAAGGGATACCTGTATACCTCCAGAGGTATACATTTTGTCTACTGTGGGAAAAAAAACTCCTATCAGTATACTTTCCAATTAAGGCAGTATACCTCTGGTGGGATACCTGTATACTTCCAGAAGTATACAGCTTCTCTACCATGAGAAAAAAAAACTACCACAGTCCTAAAACAATCAATGCCTGTAAAAGGAACACACTTGGAGGCAACTTCCCCACCCAGAGTACTAAGTCCTGAGAAGATAAACACACTTGAGGCAACCTTCACCTTAAAGCACTCAATCATCGTATTACATGAAACTGCCAGCAGAAAAGGCCCTACAGGTCTATCAAGTTCTTTCTGATTGTGCAGCTCTTAGTTTCATATTACTACAGCTGCCCCAGCCCCACCCAAGCCCCCTTCCTCCCTTTTCCTGGTCTTCCCTTTGTGTTCTTCTCTGTACTAATCCTGCCCTTGACTCTATCCCAACCCCACTTGAAACTAGTCACTGTCATTGTGTCTCCTCAACTCCCTCCTGAACCTTCCCCCTTCCAACTTCAGACTGTGCCCCCTAGTGATCCTTCCCCCCTTTAAGCAGAACAATCCTCCCTCTCTGACTTTGTTTATGCCTTTCAAGTACTTAGAGGTCTCTATCATGTCCCCTCTTTCCCCTCTCTCTTCCAGTGAATACATGTTGAGCTCCCTCAGTCTTTCCTCATACAGCAACTCCACAGTCCCATGATCATTTTTGTAGCCCTGCGCTGCACCCCCTCCAGTAATCTCACATCCTTTTTGAGGTATAGGCAGCAGTACTGCACACAGTACTCCAAGAGTGGCCTCACCAGTGATCTATATAAGGGCAGGATGACCTCCTCCTTTCTAGAGGTGATCTCTCTCTGGCAATGCACCCCAGCATCCTGTTTGCCCTTGTTGCCACCCTCCTATACTATGCTGCTACCCCTGTGACTATTACCCCAAGGTCCCTTTCCTCCTCTGAAGATGTTACCTGCACTCCCCCCAGCTAATAGCTGGTCCTGGGATTTCTTGCTCCAAGGTGCATGACCTTGCACTTCTTAGCGTTAAACCCTAACTGCCACTCCCTAGACCAGTGTTTGAGTTTAGCTAGATCCTACCTGAGTGCCTGCCTCCCTTCCTCATTCTCCACTTTTGCACAAATCTTAGTGCCATCTGCAAACAGGCTGATCTTACTCTTGACCTCCAATGAAGATATTGAACAAAACAGGGCCCAGCACTGAACCCTGCAGTACCCCACCTGTTACTGGCCTTGGCTTGGATGTCTCCTCCCTTACAACTACCCTCAGTTGTCTGTCCTGCAACCAGCTCTCAACCCACCCCACCAGTTTCTCCCTCACCCCCATGTCCCTCAGCTTGCTCATCAACCTCCCATGGGGCACAGAGTTGAAAGTCAATCCTGCAACTAAAAATGCACATAACAAACCCTACCCCATATACTTACCAACAGTCCATTACCTCACTGCTCAGTTTCTCTCCTCCAATATCATGCCCTCCATACTGCTGCTACCATCTGAGACTCCAGACCACATCTTACTACACCGGCTCCACAGGCCCCAATGGCACATGCTGTCCCCGACCACAAACCATCCTCCTGATCACTGATACTGCTCCCTTTAAACTGCTGCATATTGCTGCACACAACTGCAATCCATCATCCCACCAATGAACTAAAAGACAACTAGACCAGGCATGCCCCCTTTTATAGGGGAACCCTGCACTACTGCAGCACCACTACACTATAGAAACACATAGGTCCAGAAAGGACAAGGCAAGCCCATCAGTGGCCCCGACCATGACTCACCAGGACACAGACCCATCCCCACACTACAGATGAAAGAAAACAAAAGGACATGTATTATATAAAATAAATCATGGGCATGTGTGGCACAGAAATCCATATACCCACCAAGGGGAGGTAATTACATAATAAAACCACTCGCCCTTCGGGTCTGTGGCCTAATTTTCTAATTACCTCCCCTTGGTGGGTACATGTCAACCATCCCAAGCTCTATTTTAGAGCAATAGTGGTGTCAGAAACTCCAAAATATGTAAAACGTGTGCTTAACAAAACCAGGGTAGGCAGTAACACCATAGATATGAGTCTCCTCGCCTCAGCACTGGACATCCTGGCAACCCCAATTACCAAATTGTTCAACCACTCTCTCCCCTACTCCAAATTCGTTGCCCTCTGGAAATCTGCTACCATCACTCCAGTCCACAAGGGAGGTGGTAAAGCATGCATCATAAACTATAGACCCAACTTCATACTTTTTCCTCTCTTTCCAAGGCACTGGAGCGAGTAATCATGGACCAGTTGGTGCTCTACCTGGATCGTTACAACCTACTATGCCCCCAGCAGCACAGGTTTAGACAGCTGCACAACACCATATCTGCCTCCTTGAATTCACCAACTCTCTGCATAAATCACTTGACAAAGTGAAATGGTTGTGTCAGTCTTCTTTGACCTAACCAAAGCATTCAACCTCGTGAACCACATACTGCTCTTGAAAAAACTTGTGTGGGTTGGCCTATATAGGGAAACTGTGGGGTGGTTCGAGAACTACCTAACAGATCATACCCAGATAGTGAAAGTCAGTAGAATCCTTTCAGACTCTAAGACAGTGACAATAGGGGTTCTCCAGGGATCAATACTGGGCCCACTATGGTTTAGCCTGCTCATTAATGACCTGCCTAAAGCCTGCCATGATGCCCGCATCATGCTCTATGCAGATGATGCAGTTATCTACACTAGCAGCACTCAGTAGCAAGCTGCTACCCTAACCCTGCAGCAAAACTTCAATTCCATCGAGAGCTGGTTCATACAAATAAACTGTTACTAAAATCACAAAAAAAAAAAAAATCTATGATATTTGGCAGCCAACAGAGGAAGAATAAATTTCTATCCCTGTCCATCCACAACCAAGATGGAGAGGCTTTAGAACAGGTTAATTCCTTTAAATATCTTGGTATTCACCTTGGCAGTTTGCTAAAATACACTCAACATATAGACCATGCTGTAAGTACAGTACTCAAAAAACTGGGGGTTCTATATAGACTCAAGCACTGTATGACACCAGAGACCAGGAAACTTGCTGTGGCATCCTTGGTCCTCTCTACTCTAGATTATGGACTGTTTTTTTTTGGAGCTGCAACAGACACCAACCTCAACAGAATCAGGACCATCCTAAATAAGGCCTGTTGACTCATCCTTGATGTGGACAGGATCTCACAGTCATGCAACCTCTATCTGGATAGAAAATGACTTCTACTAGACCTCAGGATAAAGTTCCAAACCTACCTAACTGGGAAGAAGGCCCTACTAGGGCCCACCCTCCCCCCTACCTCCAATCCCTGCTATATACTTCCTTAAACTACCAGTCTAATAGGAGTGTAGCAATAAATATCCTGTACATCCCACACTGTAGGACCAGCCAAGCCATGAGGGCCTTCCCTTACTGTGTGCCACCCTAGCTAAATGAACTCCCCACCACATTACTAGAGTTACCCATACTGAGCCAATTTAAATCATCCCTGAAAAAATACCTTGCTCAACAAAACATGTGACTGTGCATTCATTAATTCCAATCATACTAACAGCGTCTCTCCTGGCTGTGCTTACTAGACCTACTTGGAATACTGCAGACAAAGTTGCACTTCTGCAACTGCCCTAAGCTGTAACCATAGACAATGCCATGCCTGCTGCTCCTAAACCTTCGTATTAAATGTGTACATAGGAACTAGTTCATTCTAAGTTTGTGTTTGGATCTTCTGAATATTGTTAAAAATATTTGGGACCTTGTATGGTCCAATCCAACATGTATTATTATGTAACTGTATCTGCATCTTAACCTGTAATTCAGATGTGGAACCTTTGTAAATGAGATCTGCTCAAAGGTGTTACTCCAAACGTTCCAATAAATAAATATTTCCTTATAATACATGGATGGGAACTTTTCCCCACAGAAAAGGCTATCATTTACTTCCCTGTATACCTGTGACTAATAGAAACATAGAATTTGACAGCAGATAAGGACCGCTTGGGCCACCTAGTCTGCCCATTTCCCTACCTAATGGATAAGCTGCAGATGCTAGCTAACCAACAGCCTACTTCCTCCTACCCCCTACTAGAATTTCCTTATGTCTGTCCCATGCGTTCTTAAATCTATTAAAAGTACGTATATTTATTTATTTATTGAAATGTTTTGCCAGGAAGGCACACTGAACAACAAGTTGCTCGTCTCCCGGTGCGACCGGGGGGGGGGGCTACAGTAAGATGTGAAATTAGACATACAATTAACATTTAACATAACTGTGGAACACACAACTCATTTGCATTTAAAAATGACACACACAATTTACATTTGTAGACAGTCTTACTGATTAGCATTTAATATGACTGAGAATTTAAACATACAGAAATATGCTCTGCCTAAACAGGGCAAGAAGTGCTAGTATTCAGATTCAAGTGAACTAATACCTATTTACGTGCTGATGGGTAAGGAATCAGGCAGGAGGGTGAGGGAATTGACAGGGAGGACAGGAAAGGTCTGAAAGCCAGCCCCTCCAGGACGTAGAGAACACTGCCAGGGACAGAAACGCATTGGAGAACAGGAGATAAAATGAGGGGGAGGGGTGGTAGGAAAGACAGGGGGGAATATAGATTTGGTAAGGGGACTGAAGATTAGGTGGATGTGTTTTAGTGGTAGAAGAGGAAGGGGAAAGAAGTTTGCCTCAGATTGGCCTCTCCAGGATGCTGAGAACCCTGCCAGAGGGCAGATTGGGTGAGGACAAGAATTGGATTGAGAGAATAACGGGGATGATAGAGGGGGAGGGAAGAGGCTTGCCCAGTATTAGACCCCTCCAGGATGATGAGAACCCTGCCAGGTGGCAAGACAAGCACGGGAAAATTGGTAAAGGGGAAAGTTGAAGGACAGAGGTTGAAACAAGGGGGAAGAGAAAAGAAGAAGTGTAGGAGTGCTGGGTAGCAGGCTCAAAGGGGGAGAGAGGATTTAGCAGGAGAATGGAGCATGTAGCAGAGCAGTCTTGAAGGAGAACTATTTAGGGAGGATTAAAACAGGAGCAGCTAACAGAGAGAAAGTTATTTAAGGCACTATATACCAGCACTAATCAAACAACTACAGCTATTTACCTGCACTAATCAAACAATTACAGCTATATACCTACACTAATTAAAGCTGTATACCTACGCTAATCAAACAATTACAGCTATATACCTACACTAATTAAAGCTGTATACCTATGCTAATCAAACAATTAATGGGACAATATTGATAACACAATTAATACATCATTAGGAAGGTAGCCAAACCTATTAACAAGGTACAAAAGAAGCTGTAAAAAAAGACATTCAAAACCATCCAGAACCCAGAAATCTCCCAAACTCCTACCTGCCCTCACACTACAAACCATTCCCACCTTGCTGCAAGAGACCTTCCAGTGCCATAACATGATCTCGAATGCAATCTCCAAAACAATAACCATCCTAATGTATTATTTTTAACAAACAGTGGGTAAGGGTGAAACACTCAGAAGTATACCTATCTTACGAACATAGGAACATACAAAATTTGCCAGCAGATAAAGGCCTAGAGGTCTATCAAGTCTGCTCGAATGTGCAGCTAGCACCCTTATTCTGCAGCTGTTCCTCCTCCTCCCACCCTTCCCTCCATTGACCCTCCCCTGCCCTGGTCCCAACCCCTTTGGAAGCAGTCCACTGTTCTACTGGATACCACTTCTGCCGGTAACACATTCCACCCAGCTACCACCCTCTCTGTAAAAAATGTCTCCTCATCTCCCTCCTGAACCGTCCTTCCTCCCTCCAGTCTCATATCATGTCCCTCCCCTCCCTTACTTTGAACAGCCCCTCTGTACCTATCTTATTTATTCCTTTCATGTATTTAAAGGTTTCAGTCATGTCCCCCTGTCCCTCCTCTCCTCCAGCGAGTACATGTTTAGCTCCCTCAGCCTCCTCTTGTATGGTAAGTCCTCCAGCCCCTTGATCATCTTTGTCGCCCTGAGCTGCACCCCCCTCCAGTAACTTAATGTACCTCTTTAGATACAGGCTCCAGTACTGCACACAGTACTCGAGATGTGGTCTAACTCATGACCTATACAGTGGCAGAATCACCTCCCCCCCTCCTAGAGGAGAGACCCCTTGCAATGCAACCCAGCATTTTGTTGGTCTTTGCAGCTGCCTTCCTACATTGTGCCTAGTTGTTCACTGACACTGTAATGAGCACCCCCAGATCCTTCTCCTCCTCTGTCTTGATAGCTGCACTCTCCACAGCTGTTAACTCCTCCTTGGGTTCTTCATCCCACAATGCAGCACCTTGCACTTTTTGGCATTAAACCTCAGCTGCCAGGTGTCTGACCAGGTTTTCAGCTTTTCCAGATCATCCTGCAACCCCTGCCATCCCCCTAGGTCATCCATTACTGCTACCATCTTGGTGTCATCAGCAAACAGATTGATCTTGCTCTTGATGTCCAATGATATGTCTGCAATGAATATCCCACACAACAGTGGTCCCAGCACCGAGCCCTGTGGAACACCGCTTGTCCCTGCCCTTGGGGATGAGAGCACCCCACCCACCACCAAACTCTGTTGCCTTCCCTGAAGCCAGTTCCTTACCCATCTCACCAACTTTGCACCTGCCCCTGTGCCTTCTAACTTACTTCCCAGCCTCCCATGTGGCACCGAGTCGAATGCCTTACTGAAGTCCAGATATAGGACATCCACTGCATGGCTCCTGTCCAATTGCCTAGTTACCCAGTCATAGAACTCCACAAGGTTGGTTTGGCAGGATCTGCCATGTATGAAGCCATGCTGTCTGCTGTCCTGTAGTCCTTTGGTCTCCAGGAGGGCCTCCAGCCTCTCCTTCAGGATAGTCTCCATCAGATTACCCCCGATGGACGTGAGACTCACCAATCTGTAGTTACCCAGTTCATCCTTGGGGCCACTCTTGTGGAGGGGCACCACATGAGCCATCCTCCAATCCTGAGGTACACACCCTGAGTGTAGTGAGATATTAAATAGGTCTGCCAGCTCCTTCAGTACCCTGGGGTGGATGCCATCTGGGCCTGGTGTCTTGTCCACCTTCAGTGCCCTCAAACCCTCCAAAACTCTGCCCTCCATGATTTCCTCACCTGTCACCCCCCTCCCCCTGTTTCTGCCATTCCTTCCCCCTTGGGTATCACTCCTCTCTTCTCCTTAGTAAATACCGAGCAGAAGTAATCATTTAGTGCTTCTGCCTTATCGTCCTCTGCTTCTACCCAACCCCCTCCTTTCTAATCCTTACTATGTGCTCCTTACAGTTCCTTTTCTCCCTGATGTACCTAAAGAAGTCCTTCTCACCTTTCTTAATGCCTTGTGCCAGCCTGAGCTGCATAGATGCCTTGGCTCCTCTCACTGCCCGTGTCACCTCCTTCGATTCCTTCAGGTACTCCTCCCTGTCCTCCCCCCTCCCTAACTCTTGGGAGCTAATTAGGGCAATAAAGCCACTCGCCCTTCAGTCTCATGGCCTTATAGCCCTAATTAGCCCCCTCAATGGGTATACATCACTGTATATCTCCCTTACCCATTATTTAGTCTATATGTATATCACACATACCCATCATTTATTCTGTATATAATTACTGACTAAGCATCATTACACCTGGATAACCGTGGTAGAATCTGCTGTTATAACCAGCTAGTTATAATGGTGAGTACAAGGCAGCTGAGTCATGTCAATCAAATGTTAGTAGAATGCGAGTGCACTCTGAAAGCCAACTTCTGAAATCATCACCAAAATCAAAACCATGAACACTCTGAAAATGCTGCTGGCAGCATTACTGATCTAGTCCGGGACACCAGGGCAGGCAGCGGCATCAGAACTAGACTTTAAGACACAAAACATTTCTACAGCCCATGACTAACAGCGGGGCTGGCAAACAAGAAGTATTTGGTACCAGCCCAACTCAGGAAAACAAACTGGAGCCTAGGCCAGTAAAGTCAGCAATGATAAAAAATAAAGTATGGGTAGGGTGTGTATTTTAATTTTTTTTGTTATACACTTTCAGTATGCGATGCCTTGTTAAATGTCTCAAATTTCTCTCTACGGGGTTTGTGAAGCATCACACATCTTGGGTTAATACTAATACTAATGTTAGCACTAATGATTTTTAAGGTAGAATTAGGCCTTGTGCCCCGTTTTAACTACCACACCTTCTCAGTGGCAGTTACCAATTCTATCTAAGCCAATAAATGTATCAGGTTATTTTTGAAGCTTTCTTTTGTTGTACTGCTTATTAATGTGTTTGGTAGAGAATGTTATAGTCTCACAATCCTCAGCGTAAAGCAGTTTCCTTTCTTGGCCCATCACGCCTTTCCATGATCACTGTTATCACAGAGACCCATCTCATACATAATGCAAAGTGAGGTAATAAAAATGAGGAATAATAAGATCTGAGGTGGAATTATCCATACATATATAGGATCCACAGTTAGACTATGGATTGAAACTATGGGCACCATACAAACAATGGGAAACAGCAAAGATTGAACGTATCCAACATAGGTTCACTAAGACAATGTGGAAGTTAAACGATATGAAATACTGTATTATAAGCTCAATATGCACACCCTGGAAGACAGAAGGGAGAGGAGGATATGTTAGAAACCTTTAAATAATTCACAGGGGTACATAAGGTACAGGAAGGAAGTATTTTTCAGACACAAATATATAAGAACATGGGGAAATGCTGTAAGGCTGGAGGGGGGTAGGTTCAAGAGAGATGTGAGGAAGTTCTTCACAGAAAGGGTAGTGGATTTGTGGAATAGTCTACTAGCCAAGGTGATGGGGGTGAAAACAGTGATGGGGTTCAAGAATGCATGGGATATGCATAAGGGGATCTTGGTGAAAAGAAATGGGGAGATGGAAAAAGAGCCGGAGATCAAATAGGATGTACATGACAGTGTAGGTAGGGAACAATGGGCAGACTGGGTGGGCCAAGTGGTCTTTATCTGCAGGCAAATTCTTTGTGTCTATGAAAAATGTAAAACTCTAATCTTACAAAGTTTAGAGGACAGAAGAAAAAGCGGAGATATACTACTTGGGTTACCACCTTTTAAGAACCCCAAAGTGGGACATTTCTTACTGAAGCATGATTTTTCGCAGGACAATATGTAACCTCGATCAATGCAACAGACTTGCTTTCTCTAAATAATCAGAATTAAGACTAAGTGTTATAGTTTTTTAGTTGTTCTTAGTGTTTCTTATCATTTGAAGTTATTTTAGTTAAGGTATTATAGTTTTTTGCAACATTTAGAGGAAAGTCAGAAAATATTTTTTTCTACTATAATATCAGGACACATAGTATTTTTCATGTTTTTTTGCAGGACACAGCTGGCCAAATCAGGACTGTCCTGTGAAGATTGGGACAGGTGGTATCCCTATGTACTACTGATGTTCAGTGTTATACAGGACAGACAAACCTTTATTAAACTCTATGGGATTAACAATAAATGACAATGAGTATAACCTAACGAGACATAATAAACATCCAAAAGGGACAAATTTAAAAACAGAAAGGAAACTACTTTACACTGAGGATTGTGAGTTTATAACATTCTCTACCAAACACATTAATAAGCAGTACAATGAAAGAAAGCTTCAAAAATAACCTGATACGTTTATTGGCTTAGACAGAATTGGTAACTGCCACTGAGAAGGTGTGGTAGTTAAAACGGGGCACAAGGCCTAATTCTACCTTAAAAATCATTAGTGTTAACATTAGTATTAGTATTAACCCAAGATATGTGATGCTTCATAAACCCTGTAGAGAGAAATCTGAGACATTTAGCAAGGCATCACACACTGAAAGTGTATGTAACAAAAAAAATAAAAATACACACCCTACCCATACTTTATTTTTTATCATTGCTGACTTTACTGACCTAGGCTCCAGTTTGTTTTCCTGAGTTAGGCTGGTACCAAATATTCCTTGTTTTCCAGCCCCGCTGTTAGTCATGGGCTGTAGAAATGTTTTGTGTCTTAAAGTCTAGTTCTGATGCCGCTGCCTGCCCTGGTGTCCCGGACTAGATCAGTAATGCTGCAAGCAGCATTTTCAGAGTGTTCATGGTTTTGATTTTGGTGGTGATTTCAGAAGTTGGCTTTCAGAGGGCACTCACATTCTACTAACATTTGATTGACATGACTCAGCTGCCTTGTGCTCACCATTATAACTAGCTGGTTATAACAGCAGATTCTACCACAGTTATCCGGGTATAATGATGCTTAGGCAGTAATTATATACAGAATAAATGATGGGTATGTGTGATATACATATAGACTAAATAATGGGTAAGGGTGATATACAAGGATGTATACCCATTGAGGGGGGCTAATTTGGGCTATAAGGCCACGAGACTGAAGGGCGAGTGGCTTTATTGCCTTAATTAGCTCCCAAGAGTTAGGAAGGGGGGAGGACAGGGAGGAGTACCTGAAGGAATCGAAGGAGGTGACACGGGCAGTGAGAGGAGCCAAGGCATCTACGCAGCTCAGGCTGGCACAAGGCATTTAGAAAGGTGAGAAGGACTTCTTTTGGTATATCAGGTAGAAAAGGAACTGTAAGGAGCACATAGTAAGGATTAGGAAGGAGAGGGGTTGGGTAGAAGCAGGGAGCGATAAGGCAGAAGCACTAAATGATTACTTCTGCTCGGTATTTACTAAGGAGAAGAGAGAGAGGTGATTCCCAATGGGGGGAGGAATGGCAGAAACAGGGGAAGGGGGGTGACAGGTGAGGAAATCATGGAGGGCAGAGTTTTGGAGGGTTTGAGGGCACTGAGGGTGGACAAGACACCAGGCCCAGATGGTATCCACCCAAGGGGACTGAAGGAGCTGGCAGAGGTCCTTGTGGGACCTTTGGCCAACCTATTTAATGCCTCACTACACTCAGGGTGTGTACCTCAGGATTGGAGGATGGCTCATGTGGTGCCCCTCCACAAGAGTGGCCCCAAGGATGAACCAGGTAACTACAGACTGGTGAGTCTCACATCCATCATGGGTAAGCTGATGGAGACTATCCTGAAGGGGAGGCAGGAGGCCCTCCTGGAGACCAAAGGACTACAGAACAGCAGATAGCATGGCTTCATACATGGCAGATCCTGCCAAACCAACCTTGTGGAGTTCTATGACTGCTTAACTAGGCAATTGGACAGGGGTCATGCAGTGGATGTCCTGTATCTGGACTTCAGTAAGGCATTCGACTCAGTGCCACATGGGAGGCTGGGAAGTAAGTTAGAAGGCACAGGGGCAGGTGCAAAGTTGGTGAGATGGGTAAGAAACTGGCTTCAGGGAAGGCAACAGAGGGTGGTGGTTGGTGGGGCGCTCTCATCCCCAAGGGTAGTGACAAGTGGTGTTCCACAGGGCTCGGTGTTGGGACCAGTATTGTGTGGGATATTCACTGCAGACATATCATTGGACATCAAGAGCAAGATCAATCTGTTTGCTGATGACACCAAGATGGTAGTGGTGGTGGATGACCTAGGGGGATGGTAGGGGTTGCAGGATGATCTGGAAAAGCTAGAAACCTGGTCAGACACCTGGCAACTGGGGTTTAATGCCAAAAAGTGCAAGGTGCTGCATTGTGGGATGAAGAACCCAAGGAGGAGTTACCAGCTGTGGGGAGTGCAGCTATCAAGACAGAGGAGGAGAAGGATCTGGGGGTGCTCATTACAGTGTCAGTGAACAACTAGGCACAATGTAGGAAGGCAGCTGCAAAGACCAACACAATGCTGGGTTGCATTGCAAGGGGTCTCTCCTCTAGGAGGGGGGAGGTGATTCTGCCACTGTATAGGTCATGAGTTAGACCACATCTCGAGTACTGTGTGCAGTACTGGAGCCTGTATCTAAAGAGGGACATTAAGTTACTGGAGGGGGGTGCAGCTCAGGGAGACAAAGATGATCAAGGGGCTGGAGGACTTACCATACAAGAGGAGGCTAAGGGAGCTAAACATGTACTCGCTGGAGGAGAGGAGGGACAGGGGGACATGACTGAAACCTTTAAGTACATGAAAGGAATAAATAAGACAGGTACAGAGGGGCTGTTCAAAGTAAGGGAGGGGAGGGACACCCAGGGCCATGATATGAGACTGGAGGGAGGAAGGACGGTTCAGGAGGGAGATGAGGAAACATTTTTTTACAGACAGGGTGGTAGCTGGGAGGAATGCGTTACCGGCAGAAGTGGTATCCAGTAGAACAGTGGACTGCTTCCAAAGGGGTTGGGACAGGGCAAGGGGGAGGGTCAATGGAGGGGAAGGGTGGGAGGGAGGAACAGCTGCAGAATAAGGGGTGCTAGCTGTACATTCAAGCAGACTTGATAGACCTCTAGGCCTTTATCTGCTGGCAAATTTTGTATGTTCCTATGTTCGTAAGATAGGTATACTTCTGAGTGTTTCACCCTTACCGACTGTTTGTTAAAAATAATACATTAGGATGGTTATTGTTTTGGAGATTGCATTCGAGATCATGTTATGGCACTGGAAGGTCTCTTGCAGCAAGGTGGGAATGGTTTGTAGTGTGAGGGCAGGTAGGAGTTTGGGAGATTTCTGGGTTCTGGATGGTTTTGAGTGTCTTTTTTACAGCTTCTTTTGTAGCTTGTTAATAGGTTTGGCTACCTTCCTAATGATGTGTTAATTGTGTTATCGGTATTGTCCCATTAATTGTTTGATTAGTGTAGGCATACAACTTTAATTAGTGTAGGTATATAGCTGTAATTGTTTGATTAGTGCAGGTAAATAGCTGTAGTTGTTTGATTAGTGCTGGTATATAGTGCCTTACATAACTTTCTCGCTGTTAGCTGCTCCTGTTTTAATCCTCCCTAAACGGTTCCCCTTCAAGACTGCTCTGCTACATGCTCCATTCTCCTGCTAAATCCTCTCTCCCCCTTTGAACCTGCTACCCAGCACTCCTACACTTCTACTTTTCTCTTCCCCCTTGTTTCTACCTCTGTCTTTCAACTATCCCCATTACCAATTTGCCCATGCTTGCCTTGCCTCCTGGCAAGGTCCTATCATCCTGGAGGGGTTCATCTGGGCACCTTCCTCCCCCATCATCCCCACTATTCTCTCAATCCACTTCTTGGCCTCTAATCTGCCCCTGGCAGGGTTCCCAGCATCCTGAGAGGCCAGTCTCAGGCAAACTTCTTCCCCTCTACTGTACCACTACAACCCATCCACCTAATCTTTAGTCTTTACCAAATCTATATTCCCCCGCCTTTCCCCTGCCACACCCTCCCTCCCCGTTTTATCTCCTGTTCTCTGTATCCTGGAGGGCTGACTTTCAGACCTTTCCTGTGCTCCCTGTCAATTCACTCACCCCTCCCGCCTGATTTCTAACCCCTCAGCACTTAAGTAGGTATTAGTTCACTTGAATCTGAATACCAGCACGTCTTGCCCTGTTTAGGCAGAGCATATTTCTGTATGTATAAATTCTCAGTCATATTAAATGCTAATCAGTAAGACACTCTACAAATGTTAATCGTATGTGTCATTTTTAAATGCAAATGAATTGTTTTCCACACTTTTGTTAAATGTTAATTGTATGTCTAATTTCACATCTTACTGTACCCCCCCCCCCCGCAGCACTGGGAGACGAGCAACTTGTTGTTCAGTGTGCCTTCCTAGTGAAACATTTCAATAAATAAATATATAGACTTTTAATAGATTTAAGAATGCATGGGACAGACATAAGGCAATTCTAGTGAGGAGTAGGAGGAAGTAGGCTGTTGGTTATCTAGGATCTGCAGCTTATCCATTAGGTAGGGAAATGGGCAGACTAGGTGGCTCTAGCGGTCCTTATCTGCTGTCAAATTCTATGTTTCTATTAGTCACAGGTATACAGGGAAATAAATGATAGCCTTTTCTATGGGGAAAAGTTCCCATCCATGTATTATAAGGAAATATTTATTCATTGGAATGTTTGGAGTAACACCTTTGAGCAGAGCTCATTTACAAAGGTTCCACGTCAGAATTACAGGTTAAGATACAGATACAGTTACATAATAATACATGTTGGATTGGACCATGTAAGATCCCAAATATTTTTTACAATATTCAGAAGATCCAAACACAAACTTAGAATGAACTAGTTCCTATGTATACATTTAATACGAAGGTTTAGGAGCAGCAGGCATGGCATTGTCTATGGTTACAGCTTAGGGCAGTTGCAGAAGTGCAACTTTGTCTGCAGTATTCCAAGTAGGTCTAGTAAGCACAGCCAGGAGAGATGCTGTTAGTAGGATCGGACTTAATGAATGCACAGGCACATGTTTTGTTGAGCAAGGTATTTTTTCAGGGATGATTTAAATTGGCTCAGTATGGGTAACTCTAGTAATGTGGTGGGGAGTTCATTTAGCTAGGGTGGCGCACGGTAAGGGAAGGCCCTCATGGCTTGGCTGGTCCTACAGTGTGGGACGTACAGGGTATTTCTTGCTACACTCCTATTAGACTGACAGTTAAAGGAAGTATGTAGTACATATAGATTCCTGCTGCATATAGATTTCATTGCTGAAAATGTTGTATAAGTGTACTATGTCTGACTTCTACTTGTTCTCACGATGTTTTCTTGTATCTACAGTACTATTGTCTACGTACCCCTTTGCTGTAATCTCCCGGGTCTGTCTGATAACCATGCCTTTTCCCAACTGACTAACCTGTTGTCTAGACCTAAGGATTATACTTTATGTAAGCAATAAGACAAAAAGGGGTGTGTGTAAACCATATTTTACAGCATAGCCAGGGGCGTAGTAAGGCACTCGGCCACCGGCTTAGTGACTTCAGCTGCTAGCCGTGCTGTAAGATATGGTTTACACACACCCCTGAGTGCCTTATTGAGCTTATAAAATTGACTCTTTTTTTTACTTTCAACTACTGGGAAAAGCATGTTTATATGTAGAAAAATAGATTTACTTTGTGCATTTGTGATAAAATAGTCCTTCCGTCCACTGCAAGTGATGTCATTGATGATGTCATTGTATTATTACCTACTTTCTTCTTTCTGTTTTTTTTTTTTCTCTGTTGTTCCCCACATTCAAGATATGGAATGTTTATCATGGAATGTTTACCATGGAATATATAGATTCAAAATTCTGCTCAGTTCCACTGGCAGAATGTTTCTCTCCCAACACACTATACACAGAGACAGCAAAGGCCTTTGTTACAGCCAGAGACTCAGTTATCTCACTGTCAGGGCAAGAAGAAGAGAGTTCCCTGATAAGCAGTGAAAGATAAAAGGGGGATTTTTGACTGTCAGCAAAGAAACAGTTGTAGTGAAAACTATAAAAAAAATATGTATTGTTTCTAATCTGTTTATGTATGAAAGGAGAGTATGATAATCAGGGAAACAGCATTTAATTCATTTGTTTTATTTTTTATTTAAGGTAGTTTTATTTTTAGGGCCCAGCTGAAGTTTTTTTACAGTGTAAAGGTAGCAGCCATGTTTGTGGTGGAAGATCAGCTCTGGCAGTAGAGGGCTAACTGAAATGCCTGTGTTCCAATTGGCCATTGATCTGTGTTGTAGACTCTTCACTGCTGAGCAGTCCTTTTTTTTACCCATGTGTAATCCGTATTTTACACATAAGTAAGAGCCAATCAGATTACACAATTTTACCCTGCCATTTTATAGGAATTAGTTCAGTATGTGGAGCAATGTCAAGTGCCATTCTCAAGTCCAGCAGCATGACATCAGTAGCTATACCTACATCCATACACTGGCTTAGGTTTTCATAGAAAGTTATCAGGTTAGTTATGCAGGATTGTCCCCTTTTAAATCTGTGTGGTGTCTTGTCATTTATGTTATTTATTTCCAGGTGTGATTCTATTTTATCATTTATTAATGATTCTAGAATTTTACCACAGACCAATGTCAGATTAATCGGTTTGTAGTTTGTAACATTGTCTTGTCCCCCATTTTTGTGGATTGGTGTTATACTCGCATGTCGCCAGTCCCTTGGTACCTCACTGTTTGTAATGGATTTAAAAAAAAATTGTCAGTACTGGTTTGGCTATTTAATTTACTATCATTTTCATTAATGTGGGGTTTATAAGATCTGGTCCAGTGGCTCTATTTGAGTTTAAGTTATAGATTTTAACCTTCAGTTCTCCCTCTGTTATACGGATACTCTGTCTCGTGTTATTGCCTTTAGTTGTTAGTAACAGATACATAATGTGTTCTTCCCCTTCATAGATAGAAGAAAAATGCTGGTTGAACTCTTCCATTGTATGTGAAGCATTGGTTATTTTTTGGTTCTCTGAATTCAATGGTTCTACCTGTTTACCACAACCCTTGTATGAGTTAGTGTACCCATATAATCCCTTTTTATTACCATTCTTTGCAAGTGTAGTTTACAATCTTTTTTCCATTCTAATCACTGTTTTAAGGGTTTTCACTGATTCTTTGTACCTTAAGTTATCCATCTCACTCTGTGTATTCTTGTAAACTTTGTGTCTTTTGACTTTGAGTCTCATGGCATTCTTAACTTTTTTTTATAACATTAATAGAATTATGCCACTAGTGTTATATTTCTTCCTGCAAGGTACATATTTGTGTCTTAGGTCTGGTTATTTGTTTTTAAGTTTCCCAACATGAATTTATGTTTAAACCATTTGTTACATTGTTATGATTCCAGTCACTTCATCCTTTGCTTATTTCTGCCCTGCTGGCTTTATTATAATTAAATAAGACTGTACTATATTTATCTTTGTTTGTGCATTTATATGTGATCACCATTTCCCAGTGGTTCATGAACTGGAGCATTTTTTAATAGTGATTCCTTGTGTGGTTAGAACTAGATCTCTTTTTTTATATATTTAACCCCTCTTTCTTTGTTTCCTCATCTTCCCATCGTTAATCTGCCCTAGTTATGGCACATCAGCCACACGCTCTCCCCGGTCACTCCAGGCTTACCCCCCCGGAGGTGGGGTATGGCACCACCACCAGAATCAGCGCCATGGAATATATATCTAGTTGGGGAGTTCTTGGCCAGGCGGCTAGTCGAAGCCGGAAGTAGGACATCATAGAGACATCCAATGAGGAGGATTTTATTCCCCTTATTGGCTGGGGCAGAGACGTGCAATGACGCCTGCATCTATCCTGCCCCAGCCCCTACCCTCCTCGACCATGCGATGGTGCACAGAGTGATAAACCCAGCTTCAGCTAGGTGTCACTCCTGCACTGATTGCAGAGACCCCACCATGCCCTAGAGAAGGAGCGCAGTCCATAGAATGCTCAATCCTTCTCCCCCAACCAGCCCTCCAATGACCCAGGCTCGTTTCAGAACCTGGGTCACTGGCATTGCAAGCAGAACCCCAACCACTGCACCGACGGGCCAGCATGTGGTTAGAACTAGATCTGATATATTTTGTCCACTAGTAGCCTCACTAACATGTTATGTGAAATGATGTTCTATCATTGGATCACACAATTCTTTTTCCACCTTGCCTCTTGCCATAGGCACTGAGTTATATGGGCCCGGGGAGCATGGGCTCCAGCAATAATCTGAGAAGTGGGCCCAGCCCCAGCAATAATTTGGCCACACCATGCCATGCCAGTTTGGCTTTTTGACACTGACACTGACTTAAGGTTTTTTTTTCTCCTGACCTGCTGGGCTCCTTCGCATGCGTCCCCTCTGTGTGAACTATTGTGGCACCTCCCCGGCCTTCCTGTGAAGGGAGCATTGCCCCTCTCTATTGGTGGTGCTTTTTTGTTTTGTTTTTTGAAACTGGTACCTATAGAAAATTAAATGCTCATGTGTGCAAAGAGAGTGGGCAGTCTCACTGGGTGGTAGTGAGGACTTCTCAGCTGGGACAAATTGACAGAGAGACAGTGAGTGCAAATGGTCGCTGGTAGGTCAGAGTGAGTGCCGGGAATGAGTCACCGAGTTGAGGTAATGAAGTGCAGAGCCAAGTCAGCCCAGAAGGATACCACAGGCTAGGCAGTGGCCCAGCCAGAAAAAGCTGAGTGACGGTCAGTGACGGAGCGAGCCAGGAGCCCAGAAGAGTGGCAGCTGCGGTGGGCAGAGCTCCTTGCTGCAGTGTGGCTGTGGTGCTGAAGGTCAGGCTGCGCTGTGAAGGATGGTGATGGTCTGGTCACTGGCTGACGTTTTATTTCATCTGATAGAGATTCCTTGGGCATTCACCGAATTGCTGAAGGTTTTCCTTCTTTGACCATGTCTGCCTCTGTGGATCTGGAGAAGGCAGGTAGTTGGCAAGCTGCAGGTGACTGGGACTAGGAAGGCTATTGCAGTACTGACAAGTGGGGAAGATATGCAAGGTAAAATGAATGGCTTGGGTTCAAGTTGCACTGTGCAGTGTTTACCAGAGATGGGGTAGGTACATTTATTATGTTTGCTTGCACGCATGTGCAAGAAACATAGTGCCATCATCCGAGTTTTCGGAGGTGTGTCACCCCCTCTTCCAATTCAGTCAGTGTGTTGGCAGGCGCGGCCCCAGTCCGCCAATGCATGCTGGAGCTGTCTATGACAGCTCCAAAATGCAGTGGCATACAGTTGAAAGGGGGAGCTATGCTTCAGTGAGCAGCAATCAGATATCGCCTGCCCGCGCGCAGCTCTCCTACACACACACACACACACACACACACACACACACGCATGCATACTGCATGCTGCTCCCCACGCACACACATTGTATAGCCGACGGGTGCCTAATCCCCGCCGCTGTGCGTTTCTCTCAAAAGCCTTCCACATGCCACGCTGGCGTTATTCATAGCCGACAGGTGCCTAATCCCCATCGGCTCCACTCTCCCCCAGAGTACTGGGTGCCATGTTGGGAGCCCACCCCAGAGTGGCAACTGATGCTACAACGGATGCCCAACTCTGCCGGCTCCACTGTCCTCCCCTCCGAGTACTGGGTGCCACGCTGGGAGCCCACCCAGTGTGGCAATTGATGTTATGGCCGACGGGGTGCCAAATCCCCGCTGGCTCCACTCGGCCCCCAACCAGTCAGTCCTTGTGCCACTCTGGGAGCCCACCCAGCGTGGGGAAATGTCCTGTGTTGTCAGTTTGAAAAAACTGTAATAAAACTGTCCCTCGGCACTTCTCCCTGCCTCCTCCCACAACCCGCACCCACCCACTGCACCCTGCCTCCCTACACCCCCACCCCTTACTTACCTCCGGACTCCGCGACGATCTTCGATGGACCGGGAACACATCTGCACTCTTCAAAGCCAACCGCGAACTGAGGAAATGCCAGTAAGTTGTATAATGGGATAGATAGGATTTTTTCAACTTTGTTGCATATCTCAGGCATTTTTTGGAATTTTTGCACCAAATTTTCAACATGGGGTTTTTGGGACCCCTTCTCATGAATGATGTCACTGTCATGGCATTATTCGGACCCGAAGGGTGATTTCGCAGTCACTGCATGAAATCACCTTTTGGGCCCGATTATCGAAACTACACTGCTAGCATTCATAAGGTGGGCTCTCAACAAGCCTATTTTGAAAATTTGGTGGAAAAATTCCAAAAAATGACTGTTTCACGAGTGTGCGTTGCGCAGTTCATACGCAGGCTCGTAAGATCACGAATTTTTCAGTATTTTCACTCCAGATTTTCAACATTGCCATTTTACCACACCTCCGTACGAGCAGTACAGCTGTCGTTTTTCACATCTCACCCAAAACATGTTTCCGCCCATGTAGTGCACAATGGCGCAGTCGGTGTGAGAAATCAATGTTCGGATCAAATTAAGAAAATCACAGTGACACTGTTCATGAGGTCTTAAAATGGCTATGTTGAAAATTTGGTGAAAAAATTCCTAAAAATGACTGTTTTACGAGCGTGCATTGCGCAGTTCCTACGCAAGCTCGTAAGTTCGTGAATTTTCAATATTTTCACTCCAGATTTTTAACATTGCTGTTTTATTACACTTCCTTATGAGCAGTACAGCTGTCATTTGTCACATCTTGCCCAAAACATGTTTCCGCCCATGTAGCACCCACCCCCCAAGCACCTGGAAATAAGTGACTGGCTACAACTACATCCATATATGCCATATTCAAGAGACTGCTTAAAGAGCCAGTGTTTACTTAAATAAAATATCTGTAACTTATTTTTAAAAGAATTATATGTATTTATTTATTTGAAAGTTTGTGACCAGGAGAGGTATTCATCTTTAATGTGTTCCATTTTTTTATTCTTCTGTTATTGAGCTTCTAAATATTTCACATAATGCAGCACTTGTTACACTGCATAGTTCAAAGAGCAACTGACTGCCCGGAACTGATCTCACAGTAGCTGTGTTTGTGACATCACAGCATGTTGCCACGGACCTCTTGACCAGGCCACCAGTATATGTTCAAAACCGTGAAAAGAAAAACTGGCATTTGAAACTTGTATTTTCTAGGAAATCTTAGCATTGTTAACTGCAGCACTGTGTTTCTCAAAGTGTATGCTGAAGTGATTGTTTGCTGTTAGCGGGGCATGTTTTTCTTAACCTAGCTTTCCATATTTAATTCAGAGCAACTGCAGTTTGTGGGTCAGACCACTGTTCCCACACAGATAGGAGCTGAAGTCAGGCCGAAAAGTGAAGGCTGCACACCCTCTTTTTATGTTGCTTGCATGCATGTGCAAGAAACGTAGTGCCATCATCGGAGATTTCGGAGGTGTGTCACCTCCTACTCCAATTCAGTCAGTGTGCTGGCAGCGCGGCCCTGTAAGCCAATGCATTTTGGAGCTGTCTGTGACCGCGCTCCAAAATGCAGTGTGCTCTGATTGAAAGGGGAGCTACACTTCAGTGAGCACCGATAACAGGCTGCTCACGCAGAGCTTCCTCCCCTGAGCGCGGCCGCTTCAAGACGCACTGTATAGCCGACGGTGCCCAATCCTCGCCAGCTGAGCCGCGTCTCAAGTGGTAGTTGCCAGCTGGGAGCCCACTCCAGCGTGGCAAGCCTTGATCTGCCGGGTGCCCAATCCCCTGTCGGCTGAAGGCCTCCGATCCTTTTGCCCACGCTGGGAGCCCACCCCAGCGTGGCAACAAATTCCATGGCGATGGGGGTTCCCCAATCCCCGTTGGCTGAACGCCCCCATCGCCTCGTGCCACACTGGGAGCCCACCCCAGCGTGGCAAAGGGTCCCACGTCATCTTTTTTTTTTTTTTTAAATACCTAAAACGAAACGGTCCCGAGGCGCTGCCTCCCAACCCCTCCCACAACACGCACTCCACCCACTGCGCACCCAGCCTCCCCACATACCCCCACCCCATACTTACCTCCGGACTCCGCGCGACGATCTTCGGTGGACCGGGAACACGTCTGCACTCTTCAAAGCCGACCGCGAACTGAGGAAATGCCGGTAAGCTGTATAATGGGCTAGAGAGGGGGGTTTCAACTTTGTTGCATATCTCAGGCATTTTGGGAATCTTTGCACCAAATTTTCAACATGGGGTTTTTGGGACCCCTTCTCATGAATGATGTCACTGTCATGGCGTTATTCGGGCCCGAAGGGTGATTTCGCCGAGTGACTGTGAAATCACCCTTGGGTCTGAATACTGCCATGACAGTGACATCATTCATGAGAAGGGGTCCCAAACCCCATGTTGAAAATTTGGTGCCAAAATTCCAAAATGACTGTTTTATTTAGCCGCAGCTAAGCAGTTCTACGCAGGCTCGTAAGTTCGCGAAATTTCAATATTTTCACTCCAGATTTTCAACATTGCCATTTTACCACACCTTCTTATGAGCAGTACAGCTGTCATTTTTAACATCTCACCCATAATGTGTTTCCGCCCATGTAGCGCAGAATGGTGCAGTCAGTGTGAAATCAATGTACGGGACAAATTAAGAAAATCACAGTGACACTGTTCATGAGCAGAGGTCTTAAAATGGCTATGTTGAAAATTTGATGAAAAATTCCTAAAATGACTGTTTTTTATGAAGGGTTATGCAGTCTTACCATCGCCTGTAGTTTGCGACCAATATTTTTACTCCAGATTTTCAACATTGGCATTTTATCACACCTGCTCATGAGCAGTACAGCTGTCATTTTTCACATCCTGCCCAAAACATGTTTCCACCCATGTAGCGCACAATGGCTCAGTCGGTCTGCAAACTCAATGTATGGGACACATTAAGAAAATCAAAGTGACACTGTTCATGAGCAGAGGTCTTAAAATACCTATGTTGAAAATTTGGTGAAAAAATTCCTTAAAATGACTGTTTTACGAGTGTGGATTTGTGCAGTTCCCTACATAGCATTTCGTAAAGTTCACCAATTTTCAATATTTTCCTCCAGATTTTCAACATTGCCATTTTATCACACCTCCTCATTGAGCAGTGTAGCTGTCATTTTTCACATCCTGCCCAAAACATGTTTCCACTCATGTAGCGCACAATGGCGTAGTCGGTGTGCGAACTCAGTGTATGGGACACATTAAGAAAATCACAGTGTCACTGTTCATGAGCAGAGATCTTAAATGGGAATTTTAAAATTTGGTGAAAGAATTCTAAAATGACTGTTTTCACAGTGTGCGTTGCACAGTTCCACCTTGCAGCGTAGGTTCGATTTTAATATTTTCACTCCAGATTTTCAACATTGCCATTTTACCACACCTCCTTATGAGCAGTACAGCTGTCATTTTTCACATCCTGCCCAAAACATCTTTCCTCTTCATGTAGCTAATAATGGCGCAGTCGGTGTGCAAACTCAATGTATGGGACACATTAACAAAATCACAGTGACACTGTTGATGAGCAGAGGTCTTAAAATGGCTATGTTGAACATTTGGTGAAAAAATTCCTAAAAATGACTGTTTTACGAGCGTGCATTACGCAGTTCCTACACACGCTCGTAAGTTCGCAAATTTTCAATATTTGCACTCCAATGACTTCCAAATACCTAAACAGCACATAGAAGCAAGCAACATTCGGCATTGACAAATGCTTGTTATATACATCACTGACAACACACAAACCACCACACCTCCTGTCATTTCCTTCCCATCCACCATATTAGATCTGACCCAAAAAATGCAGTCCAGCCTTTATTTCCTCCGATCAATGCCTATCCTTCCATGTACAAGATTCCATTACTCAGCAGAAGGTGCTGGCTACATGCTGGGGCAGGAAGGTAGAACTGAACCAGAGGCTGATGGATGCTGGGGTTGGGAATATGTGTCTGGTTTGGGAGGGATGCTGAGATGTCCGTTGTTGGAGGGGTGAACTAGGGTCTGGTGCTGTGATGGGAGTTCATACTGTGTCTGGAAATATGTGTGGCTGTCTTTGGGGGGCTGATACTGTCTGGTGTTTGTGCAACATAGAAAACTCTGTTAAAAGACACCATGCATGCTTGCTTAAAGCAGAACCAGACTAAAATATCATGGTGATTTGCACATACAGTACATTCCATGATGCTTTGCAATATGGGGTATGTGTGATTTTGTATTTCATAGAAAATTCTTATGTTGGATTGAACAAATGTCTGTTTGTGCAGGATGTGGAGAGGCCTGTGCCCAGTACTTTGGTGGGTTTGCCTTCCACATAACTGTATAACTTAAAAATAATTGGTGTACATGTGGTGTATTGTGAAAGACTGGGGCATTATATTTTTCAGAAGTTATATCCACTAATGACCTAATGAGAGGTTAAGATTCCTAGGCAAACAGGTGTGGGGGTAGTACTATTAGCAGATGAGAGCCTGGCTTTATGAGGGGGTCACTAACTTGTCCATGCTGTGCTGCTGCTGCTAGTCTGTTAAAGTAGATGAGAGCTTGGCCTGATTGGGAGTGGTTGGTGGTGGTGGTGGGGTCGCTAACCTGTCTATGCTCATGTACTGTAAGCCAGGTAAAAAGCAGATGGGAACTAGGCCTTATGGGGGGCACTAACCTTCTATATTCATGACTGCAAGCCAGGTAAAAGGCAGATGGGAGGGAGCCTGGCCTTATTGGGTGGGGGCTATTTATGCTGTACAGTGCTGCAAGGTAAAAGACTTGGTGATGGGAACTTAGCCTTATTGTTCATAAGCAAAATATTCTTCAGATTGCTCAGTGCTCTGTTATTTGTCTTGTGGCAGTTATAGTGCAGTGGTGTGTGCGTGTGTGTGTGTGTGTGTGTGTGTGTGTGTGTGTGTGTGTTGCAGTGTTTAAGATGAAAGCAGAAGACAAAATGATGCGGGCAATGCAAATCATAAACAGAGGAACAATGGGTGGCTGCAGAAGTAATGACTGCAATATGATTTACACCAAAGTTTTGGGCTGATGTTTGTAAGGGTGTGTAGGGGACTGTGGGACAAGGGATTCTCCTGTTTGTCTGTCTGGGCTTGAGAATGTGTGTTGGGGTGGGGTGGGAGAATTAAACAGGAGTGTGGTGCTAAGGCGTGCATGTATGTGTGGGGGTCCTGAGACGGGCTTGGAGCTTGGGGGAGGGGAGGGGTTGAATCAGAGTGTGGTGCAGAGGGTGCTTATAAACTTGAGACAGTGCACTGTGGGGGGGGGGTGTTGAATAGGAATGTAGGGGGCTCTGCTCCCTTAGACCCCCACTGGGGGATTTCCCTCTGACCCCTGGGCCCCACCAACAATTTTACACACCCGGGCTCCTGTGCCTCTTGTTACTTTCAAATTATCCTATGTGCTATCAGGAACATTTGTCTCCTAAAATGACTACTTCTCCTAGTTCTGTTACTTTCATAACTTCTTTTGGTAAAAGCATATTTCTAGTCAGGTTCGTATCTGGAGATCTGTATATTATTCCTACAGTAAATGATTGTTTATTTGATGGAACCAGTTTTACCTAAATAGACTCAATATTTGTGTCAGTGTCCTTGATGTTATCTGTGAAATCATATGTTGTTAAGTTATCTGCTATAAACAGACACACTCCACCACCATTTCTGTTAATCCTATCTCTTCTTTAAGTAGCGTACACTCAAGGTTAGTGTTGCAGCAGTCATTTTCCTTCCATCATGTTTCAGTAATACCTATTAGCAGTGGATTTGTTTTACACACTAGGGCCTGTAATGAGTCCCATTCATTGTGTAGTCTTCTTGCATTGCTCAATATTCCCTTAATATCATATTTTATTGTCTTATTTGATTTTTATGTTAGCTTGCACTTGCGCAGCCAACATATTGCTATAGTAACAGATTTGGAGACATGGTCTCTGCTGGGCGAATGCATGGCATGCATCAGAAAGTGCGTCCCTCATTCCCCAATCAGACAGCAGGAGTCACTGACCTCATGCATGCCTAATGTGGCCATCACAACAAAGAAAGGTCCGTTGCAATGAGAGCAAAGCTCTCATGCAGCATGACTATTACATGCCTCCCGTGGTGCAGGCAACATGGCGGCAGTGACTGCCGCCACTGCTGCTCGTCACATGCCGACGGGAGCCCACTCCCATTGGCATAATATGTCTCCCCTTTGTTGATTGCTGAGGGTGTGCCCAATCCCCTCGACATCATGCTTCCCCAACAGCGTTTTTCTTTCCAAACGGGGAGCCCACTCCCCATCGGGATCATAGCACCTCTCCCCCATTTGCTATATGCCAATGGGGTGCCTAACTCTGTCAGCTAAAGCACCCCTCACCCACAACCACTGAGGTGGCAAGCTGGGAAATCCCACCTGAAAAATGGAAACCATCCCATGACGCCTTTTTTTTTAAACCCTGTAAAACAAAAACTCCTTCACCGTCTCCTGCCCCTCCCACAATCCGCACTCCACGCACTCCACTGCGCACCCTGCCTCCCACACCCCCACCCCATACCTACCTCCGGAGTCTTCCGCGATGATTCGTGGACCAGGAACACGTCTGCACTCTTCAAAGCCGACTGCGAACTTAGGAAATGCCGGTAAGCTGTATGATGGAATAAATAGGGTTTTTTCAACTTTGATGCATATCTCAGGCATTTTTTGGAATTTTGGCACCAAATTTTCAACATGGGGTTTTTGGGACCCCTCCTCATGAATTCTTTCACTGTCATGGCATTATTCCATCCCAAAAGTTGATTTCGTGGTCACTGCACGGAATCACCTTCGGGACCGAATAACACCATGACAGTGCGAATTCATGAGGTGGGCTCTCTAAAGCCTATGTTGCACATTTGGTGGAAAAATCCCAAAATAACTGTTTTGGCTGCCGCAGACATTGTACAAGTTTCCACGACGCCATAACTTCAAGAATTCTGTACATTTTGATGTCAGATTTTCAACATTGGCATTTTTCCACACCTCCTTGTGAACAGAACAGCAGCCATTTTTCACATCCTGGCCAAAATGTGTTTTCGCACTCCCGGCGCAGAATAATGTGGTCGCGTGGGAATTCAATGTTTGGACAGATTACAAAAATGACAGTGGCACTGTTCATGAGCAGAGGTCCTAAAATACCTATGTTGAAAATCTGGTGACGATACTCCTTAAAATGACTGTGTTACGAGTGTGCATTGCACAGTTTGCACGCACGCTCGTAAGTTCACGAATTTATAATATTTTCACTCCAGATTTCCAACATTGCCATTGTTCTGTACCTCCTTATGAACAGCACAACTGTCATTTTTCACCTCCTGGACAAAATGTGTTTTCATACTTCCGGCGCAGAATAGCGCGGTCGCTGCGGGAAATCCGTGTTCGAGACACGTTATGAAAATGACAGTGACACTGTTCATTAGCAGAGGTCCTAAAATGCCTATGTTGAAAATTTGGTGATGAAAGTTCATAAAATGAATGTTTTCCAAGTGTACGTTGCGCAGTTTGCATGTACTCTCGTAACTTTGTGAATTTGTAATATGTTCACTCCAGATTTTCACAATTAGCATTTTTCCACACCTCCTTATGAACAGTATAGCTGTCATTTTACATATCCTGGCAGAAATGTATTTTCTCATGTCTGGTGCAGAAGTGCATGATCGCTATGCGAAATCAGTTTTGGGGACAGTGTGAGGAAATGACGGTGACACTATTCATGAGCAGAGGTTCTAAAATACCTATGTTGAAAATTTGCTGCCGAAAGTCCATAAAATGACTGTGTTGCAAGCATGCATTGCGCAGTTTCCACGCACCCTTGTAACTTCGCAAATTTGCAATATTTTCATGCCAGATTTTCAACACTGGCATTTTTTCACACCTCCTTATCAACAGTATAGCTGTCATTTTTCACATCCTGCCCAAAATGTGTTTCTGCAACTGTGGCCCACAATGGCGTGGTCGCTGTGGGAAATCAACTTTTGAGACTGATTAACAAAATCACAGTGTCACTGTTCATGAGGGAAGGTCCCAAAATGTCTATGTTAAAAATGTGGCTAACAAGCTTCCACAAATAATTGGGTTACGGCCGTGTGTTGCGCAGTTCCTATGCATGCTAATGACTTCACCAATTTTTCATATTTTCACTCCATTTTTCAAAGTTGCCATTTTTTATGCTTCCTCATGAACAATACAGTTGCCATTCTCCACATCCTGCCCAAAATCTGTTTTTGTCCCTGTGTCACCAAATGGCATAGCCACTGTGCAAAACCACCTTTCAGCTCACAAATTGATTGTGCCGCTTCTCTTGAGGTGGCCTCACAAACAGCCCATGTTGAAAATCTGGAGTGAAAATACTACCGCACCCCTATGGTGTTAGGGTTTCCAACTGTAGCACCCCGCCCAGTACAGACTGACAGACTCCAGGGCTGTGACTTGGGATCACCGGATGTAATGCTCATGCCATTACACCCCCACCCCCACCCTGCAGCCATTGACAGGCATTGTGGTGTGCCTTGCACTGTTTGACCACAAAATTCACCCCATTCTCCTATACTGCACCCACATCAGTGTATTTCCTTATGGAATGAGGTAAGTATAATGCCCAAAGACCATAAAGCACACCATGACACTTGTCAGCGTCTACAGGGTAGGATGAGGTACAATGGCATGAGCGGTATAGCTGATGACCCAAAGGCACACCCCAATGCCTGTCGCTTTCTACAGGGTGAGGGTGGGGTTGGCATCACTTCAATACTTCACTGCCATTTCTATTATGCATCTCTACCTCTGGCACTACCAAAACCAATGCCAGCGAGACAACAATCGGCATTGACAAATGCTTGTTTCTTCAGTGGGATGTTGGTGCCATTACCTTTCTGTGCTAAGGGCCTTGATGCCCCCAGTGTCCTCTCTTAAGCTAGTTTAATTAAAGCACTCAGTGCATGGTTTCTAAGTTTTGATCCCAGGTGCTCAATTTTCAAAGGTGCCCTGCATCAAGCCCGTTATTTGGCACAGCTGTGCCAAACTCCTTTGACACAACTGCACCTGATTTTAGTACATCAGGTACAGTTGTGACAATTTCCACACTTTACAGCAGTTTGCACCAAATATTTGGTGCAAGGCCCATAAAAATGGTTCCCCACATGGCTCAAGTTAGAACATGGAAAAGCTGGTCTAACCTGCAGCATGTGGCCCTCAGGATTGAAAACCCTGATCACTGTCCAGGAGAATGTTGCAAGCCTCATGCGCCAAACAATTGGTGCACCAGGTGCTTCCAGCATTATCAGGGCTCTGAAGATCGAGCTGCAGGTGTTTAGCTCCCTTGAAGCTCAGGTGCAAGCAATCCGTAGTATATACACAAACTGGATGGTTTCAACTCACCAACCGGATAAGGTTTTACTATTAAAACTTTACTATGGTGAAAAAAATAATTATGGGCCTGGCACCCCCTGGAATCCAAGCTCTTCTGTGCACAAGCAATAATCCCCACAAAACCATGAGGTCCAAATCACAGCTTCTGCAGGTTTCCTGCTGTTGTGCCACACAAGGTCAAAGATCCTTTGCCTATAGGGCACCTAGCTGGCTAAATGGTCTCTGCAGTGATATCTCCGCCACTACCATGCTTGGTGCATTTAAATCTAGGCTCCGCCTTTTTTTCACAGCCTCTAGCTCCTGTGACTGCCTCATCCAAACAGTCTTCTGAAAATTACGCTAGCCTTATCCATTTTCCCCCACTTAGCACTTGTCTCCCCTTCTGACCCCCCCACTGCCAGCACTTCCCCCTGTTTTTGTCATCGGCAATGCCCCTGGCTGCTCTGACCCTTCTATGTGCCCCCCCCAGCTTTTCTTTTCCTTTTTCTGTCCTCTATCCTGTCTCCACCTCCTTCACTGTCTCTGCAATGGATCCAAGGGAAGTAAACAAAAGATGTGCTGTGACGTGAGGGAGGAGCAGGGCTGTAATTCAGGCGGCAGCCATATTTGCTGTAGATCCACAATAAATCAAATAAATGTTAAATATCTACAAAACAAAACATTGCTGAAAAAATAATTCCAGATATGAAAACTAGAATTATGGCAGCATGCTTCCAGCCAAAAATCTGAATTTTGATAATCACTTCCTGATTATCCAGTGCTGTTGCTTTAAATACACCAGATTTACAACAGTTATGTTTTAACTTTATTTTCTAGTTTTTTCTTATTTTTTTACTTTTCTCCATTGTTGGTCTAGTAAATATTGTAGATAATGCAGCAATTATTTCACTAAGTCTTTCAAAATGTATCTGACATTCTTCTACTAACACACAATTTCTGTTTGTGATGTCATAGTCTGTTGTCATGGTGAGCACTATGATGTCATAAACAAAGGCACTGTGAGGTTACCAGGGCAGAGGCAAATATTTTCAAATGTTTCTGTACTGACTTTGTAGCTGGACTACCAAGATGTGTTGTAAATCTTGGAAAGAAACATTGATAATTAAAAAATGGATTCTCTAGTAAATTGTAACAGCTGAAACATTTTATTTATGAAAGCACACGCTACAGTGCAGGTTTGCACTTTAACACAGTAGAAATTTCAGAGCCATGACAGGTTTAGAAATGTAGTCTTTCACCCAAAAATAAAAGTTATTTTTGTCAATTGAAGATGTATTTTGTTTGATAATATTTTTTTAGAAGCAAACTACATACCTTTAAAATTAAATGTATCTCTGCTCTTGTAAGTGAAGGTCAAACGTTTCTGTGAGTCAAGTTAGGAAAACAGCCTTAGGCTGGGGCTGTGTAAAGAGGTATGTGCACACACAGTTTCAGGTTAATAGATTGTTTTGACTACAACTGCTGTGTGCTTTGTACTGTCAAAATATCAGACATTTAATTACTTGAAGCTGTAGTACTTCTTACAGAGAGTCGTGAATCCTTGGAATTCTCTTCCTTTAGAGATTATCAGCTAATCCAAAAAACCTTTTTTAAACAGACTTGACAAGCTAATATTGACTGGAACAAATTTATCTTATTATGGGTAAATGATAGGAGCTTAAATGGGCCACTGCCTGAGTCTTCTGTTTTCGAACCTTAGTGTGAACCTTAGATGAACCTTTCCATGTGTTGTTTGATTGCCGTGGAGATTATTGTGGACTCACCAGTATTGTCATCAACTGGTTTGAGTCCTTCCTCTCAGGCAGAAGGAAGAGAGTGATGATGGGGAATTTCTCCTCCTCCCCAATGCCCCTGATCTGTGGAGTTCCTCAGAGTTCAAACCTATCACCGATGCTGTTTGTGGTATACATGCTTCCTCTGGGCAGGCTCATTAGACAACACAATCTGAGTTTTCACTGCTATGCAGATGATACTCAGCTGTAAATGTCTTTTGCACCAGGGACAGTTGGTGCCGTCAATGTGCTGAATAAATGTCTTACAGAGATCCAGAATTGGATGAACTCTAACTGGCTGAGATTTAACCTGGACAACACGGAGGTACTGGTGTTAGAGCTGGGTCATGGGTGTGATGGGGATACCTTCAGAAGGGTTAGGTACTAAATCTCACAATCAAAAATCCCAACCCAGAAAATACCATTGAAAGATTCCCGATCAATTTTTAGACCGATGGCCAATAATCCCAATAGACACAAATCCAGCCTGTGCTAGTGTTCTGCTTTTGCACTATGCACTTTGTGCTACGTGTAACCCCCCTACAAATGGGGGTTCCTGAAAAGTCTTCCTTGAGCTTGTCTAAATGCTCACTGCCAGGCTGGTGTCCTGCGTTTTAGCAGTTTAAATGTATTGCCAGAGAGTGCCTGTATAGCCTCTGTGTAATAATAGAAACATAGAAACATAGACTTTGATGGCAGATAAAGACTGCTTGGCCCATCTAGTCTGCCCATTTCCCTACCTACAGGATAGGCCACAGATCCTAGTTAACCAACAGCCTATTTCTTCCTACCCCCCACAATAATTGCCTTATGTCTGTCCCATGCATTCTTGAATTCTCCAACAGTTTTAGACCCCACAACCTCCTCAGGAAGGCTGTTCCATGCATCCACTACCCTCTCTGTGAAACAATACTTCTCACATTGCCCCTGAACTGCCCCTCTATCTTTAAATTGTGTCCCTTGTTCTGCACGCCTCTTTCTCTGAAAGATGTTACCCTCTTGGGCTTTGTTGATTCCACTGAGGTACTTAAAAGCTTCTATCATGTCCCCCCTCTCCCTTCTTTCCTCAAGGGTATACATATTAAGCTCTTTTAGTCTCTCCTCATACGGCTTCTCTTGCAGACCCTGCACCATTTTAGTTGCCCTGCTCTGGACTGTCTCTATCCTGTCTATGTCCTTGCGGAGATGGGGTCTCCAGAACTGGACGCAGTACTCCAGATGGGGTCTCACCAACTGTCTGTACAGAGGGATAACAACTTCCTGTTTTCTGCTGCTGATGCCTCTCCCTATGCATCCCAATATACCCCAGCCCTCCCTACTGCCTTCTCACATTGCTTACAACCTTAAGGTCATCTGATATGATTACCCCCAGGTCCCTTTCCTTTTTTGTTGTTGTTACTACCTCCCTTCCCATTGTGTATTCTTCCCCTGGGTTCTTGTTTCCCAGGTGATTATTTTGCACTTCTTTGCATTGAATCCTAGCTGCCATACTTCTGACCATTCCTCCAACCTTGCAAAGTCCCTTCTCATCCTTTCCACGCCTCCTTGTATATCAGCTCTGTTGCAGATCTTTGTGTCATCTGCAAAGAAGCATACTTTTCCTTCCAGTCCCTCTGCAATGTCACTTATGAAGACATTAAAAAGGACTGGACCCAATACTGAACCCTGCGGCACCCCACTAGTAACCCCTCTTTCTTCAGAGTGGACTCCATTTACAATTACCTTCTGTGTCCTGTTGTCCAGCCAATGTTTTATTCCAGGCTACCACCCTGGGACCCACTCCCAGGCTGGTTAATTTGACTACTAATCTTTGTGGGGTGTGTCAAATGCCTTGCTAAAATTAGGTAGGCCATGTACACAGCCCCTCCCTGGTCTACTACTTTGGTCACCCAGTCAAAGAAATCTATTAGATTCATCTGACATGACCTTCCCGCTATGAACCCATGCTGTCTTGGGTCCTGTGCCCCACTGGCCTCTAGGTACTCAACTATTCTTTCTTTCAGAAGTGACTCCATCACTTTCCCTACCACAGAGGTCAAACTGACAGGTCTGTAGTTTCCTGCCTCTGTCTTGGTCCCACTTTTATGAAGGGGAATCACATCCACCTTCCTCCAGTCCTTGGGTACCTCACCATCCTGCCATGATTTATTAAAAAGAGTAGCCAGTGGTTTCACTAGTTCCCCCCTTAATTCTTTTAGAATTCTTGGGTGAATTCCATAAGACCCCATTGCTTTGTCCACCTGCAGTTTTAGGAGTTCTTGCAGAACCCTTTCTTCTGTGAAAGGACTGGGATCGACCCCCCTATCAAGAGTGCTTCTGTTAATTGGATTAGGCACTTCCCCCTCCTCTTTTGTGAATACTGAGCAGAAATATACGTTCAGTATCCCTACTTTTTCACTGTCCCCCTCTGCCCACCCACCGTTCATTCTATTCAGCCTCACTATCCCTCCCTTTGTCTTTCTACACTCGTTGATGTACCTATAAAAGGTTTTATCCCCCTTCTTAACCAAGTTGGCTATCTTTTCCTCAGTTTGGGCCTTTGCTATTCTGATTTCCCTCCCTGCTTCCTTCTGCCTTAACTGGTACAGCTCTCTGTCCTGCTCCTTCTGTGTTTCCTTATACTTCGGAATGCTATCTTTTCTTCCTGACTTTCACAGCCACCTCTTTGAGAACCATAGTGGCTTTTTCTTTCATTTTGATTTGTTTATTTGCTTCACACAAAGGCTTGTTGCCTCTGTGATGGCAGTTTTGATGATTCCCCATTGTTGCTTCACACCTCCTTCTAGCCTGTTTGCTAGTGCTTTTCTGAGGCACTCTCCCATCTTGCCAAAGTCAGCCCTCCTGAAGTCCAGTACCCTCACTTTTGTATGGCTTGACTCTGTAGCTGAGTTTAACGTGAACCACACTGTTTAATGGTCACTTGTTCCCAGATGACAACCCACTTCTAGGTCTGAGATCATCTCACTGCCCCCATTTGAGAGTACGAGGTCTAAGATTGCTCCCACACGAGTGGGTTCCGAAACTAGCTGTCTGAGGCCTGCCACCTGTAGGGCATCAAGAATGGCCCTGCTCTTGGATGTGGCTGCAGCAAATGTGCTTCAGTTAACATCTGGCATATTCAGGTGTCCCATAGAAACATAGAATTTGACAGCAGATAAGGACCGCTTGGCCCACCCAGTCTGCCCATTTCCCTACCTACTGGATAAGCTGCAGATCCTAGTTAACCAGCAGCCTACTTCTTCCTACCCCCACCCCCTAGAATTGCCTTATGACTGTCCCATGCATGCTTGAATTCCACCACTGTTTTTGACTCCACAACCTCTCTGGAAGGCCGCTCCATGCATCCACAAACCTCTCTGTGAAAAATAATACTTTAAATTACCTCTGAGCCCCCCATCTTCAAATTGTGCCTCTTGTTCTTGCACACCTTTTTTGAAAGATGCTACCTCTTGGACTTTGTTGATTCCCTTGAGATACTTGAAAGTTTATATCATGTCCCCTCTCCCTCCTTTCCTCGAGGCTATACATATTAAGCTCCTTAAGTCTCTCTTCATATGTCTTCCGGTGCAGACCCTGCACCATTTTAGTTGCCCTCCTCTGGACAGCTTCCATCCTGTCTATGTCTTTGCGGAGATTGGGTCTCCAGAACTGCACGCAGTACTCCAGATGGGGTATCACCAGCTGTCTGTACAGAGGGATAATAACTTCCTGTTTTCTACTGGTGATGCCTCTCCCTATGCATCCCAGTATCCCCCAGCCCTCCTTGCTGCCCTCTCACATTGCTTGCCCACCTTTAGGTCATCTGATATGACTACCCCCAGGTCCCTTTCCATTTTTGTTGTTGTTAGTATCTCACCCCCCATTGTGTACTCTTCCCTTGGGTTTTTGTTTCCCAGGTGCATTACCTTGCACTTCTTAGCATTAAATCTAAGCTGCCATACATTTGACCATTCCTTTAACCTTGCCAAGTCCCTTCTCATCCTTTCCACCCCACCTTGTGCATCAACTCTGTTGCAGATCTTTGTGTCATCTGCAAAGAGACATACTTTTCCTTCCAGTCTCTCTGCAATGATGCTTATAAAGACATTGAAGAGGACCAGTCCTAATACTGAACCCTGCAGTACCCCACTAGAACCCCCCCTTTCTTCAGAGTGGACTCCATTTACTATTACTCTCTGTGTCCTATTCTCCAGCCAATTCTTTACCCAGGCTGTCATCTTGGGACCCACTCTCAGGCTGGCTAACTTGTATATTAATTTTTTGTGTTGGACTGTGTCAAATGCCTTGCTAAAGTCTAGGTAGGCCATGTCCACAGCCCCTCCCTGATCTACTACTTTGGTCACCCAGTCAAAGAAATCTATCAGATTTGTCTGGCATGACCTTCTCGCTGTGAATCCATGCTATCTTGGGTCCCGTGCCCCTCTGGCCTCTAGATACTCAACAATTCTTTCCTTCAGAAGTGATTCCATCATTTTCCCTACCACTGAGGTTAAACTAACAGGTCTGTAGTTTCCTGCTTCTGCCTTGCTCCCACTTTTGTGAAGGGGAATCATATCTGCCCTCCTCCAGTCCTCGAGTACCACCCCATCCTCCCATGATTTGTTAAAGAGGGTAGTCAGTGGTGTCACTAGTTCTCCCCTTAGTTCTTTTAGAATTCTGGGATGAATCCCATCAGGCCCCATTGCTTTGTCCACCTTCAGTTTTAAGAGTTCTTTCAGAACCCTTTCTTCAGTAAATGGGCTGGTATCAACTTCTGTATCCAGAGTGTTTCTACTGTTTGTTTTAGGTACCTCCCTCTTCCTTTGTAAATACTGAGCAAAATATTTGTTTAGTATCTCTGCCTTTTCACAGTCACCCTCTGCCCACCCTCCTCCCTTTATTAAGCCTCACTATCCCTCCTTGGTCTTCCTCCGCTCCCTGATGTACCTATAAAAGGATTTATCCTTCTTAACTGAGTTAGCTATCTTTCCTCGGTTTGGACTTTTGCTGTTCTGACTGCCTTCCCAGCTTCCTTTTGCTTTAACTGATAGGTTCTCTGTCCTGCTCCTTCTGTGATTCCTTGTACTTCCTGAATGCTTTCTTTTCTCTTGAACCTTCACTGCCACTTCCTTTGAGAACCATAGTGGTTTCTTACTTTGTTTCATTTTGTTTATTTGCTTCACACAAAGGCTTGTTACCTCTGTGATGGCAATTTTATTATTCCCATTGTTCTTCCACCCTCCTTCCTGCCCATTTGCTAGTGCATTCCTTAGGCACTCACCCATTTTGTCAAAGTCAGCCCTCCTAAAGTCCAATAATTTTGCCTTTGTATGGCTTGACTCTATTGCTGTGTTTATTGTGAACCATACTGTTCGGTGGTCGCTAGTTCCCAGATGGCTGCCCACTTCTACATCTGTGCTCCTCTCTTCATCTCCATTTGAGAGAACCAGGTCTAAGATTGCTCCCTCTCGAGTGGGCTCCAATACTAGTTGTCTAAGGCATGCCCCCTGTAGGGCATCTAGAATAACTCCACTCTTCGAAGTGGCTGCTGCAACTGCACTCCAGTTAACATCTGGCATATTCAGATCACTCATTAGCAATATCTCCCCTTTTTCTGCCATTCTAAGTATACTTTTTATCATTTTCTTGTCCATTTCCTCCCCTGAGATGGGGTTGTAACAACCCTGTCTCGGATTATGGTGCCATTGCCGGTCTCCAAATTTACCCACAGTGCTTCTTCTCCTCCCATTTTCCCTTTGTTCTGTTGCTTTGATTCCTTCCTTATGTAAAGAGCTACTCCTCCTCCTCTTTACCCTCCCTGTCCCTCCTGTAGATAGTGTATCCTGGTATGTTTACGCCCCAGTCATGGTTTTGTGTGTACCATGTTTCTGTGACTGCCACGATATCCAGATGTTCCTCCTCCATCAAGGCCACTAATTCAGGAAGCCTGTTACTCAGACTATGGGCATTGGTACTCATTGTTCTTCATTTTTTGATGACTTTACCTTCTGTTGCAGCATCCCCCACTGACCTTTCTACCTCGGTCTTTTCTCATTTAGTACCCTGTTTTGTAGGGAGAGGCTGGGATTTTCCTGCTGCTTATCAGTGCCTCCCCCCTTGACTAGTTTGAAAGCTTGCCAATGAAGCATTTGAACCGATTGCTCAAAAGACTTGTTCCCTTCCTGGACAGATGCAGACCATCCTGCCAGTATAGGCTGGTGTCCCTCCAGGTGGAACCCCAGTCCCCAGTGAAGCCAAACCCCTGTGCTCCACACCATTTTTCAACCATTCATTAAACTGCATGGTGCAAAGTACCTCACTTCACTCATGCCATTGACAGGCAGCACCTCTGAGAAGGATACTGTGTGTGCTACTTGTCTTAGGCCCCTCCCAATTCTACAAAGTCCTTCTGCACTGCTCTGATCTCATGTTGAGCCAAGTCATTTGTCCCTAGGTGGACAATGATGTCCAGCTCAGACTCCTGTGCAGCTGTTCTCATGATCCTGAGGATGTACTTCCTGTCCCTCCAAGCCACGGCACCAGGCAGGCACCTTACTTCAGTTTCCCTGCTCCCCCCAGTTCTATCCCCCTAATAATTGAGTCCCCCACCAGGAGCTGCTTCCTTTCCTTGTGGTGTCCTCTGCCTCCTTCCTGTGGGCCTCCGTTGTGACAGTTGTCCTCAGCCTCCTTAGTCTCCTCTGCGGGTGCATCCATAGAGGAGCTATGTTCCCCCAGAATGGTGTATGGATTGTGGAGTGGAACAACTGACTGGGTGTGCCTCTGTTCTACCATCCTCACCCTCCCTGAGCCCACTGTGGTTCAACTGCTGTGCTTTCTTCGCAACCTCTGAGGTAGTGGTGGTGGCTCTGGTGCTCCCTGGATGGGGGAGGTTCCCTTCCTACCATCCAGTGTGGCCTGGGGGAAGGTTCCCTTACTACTGTCCAGTGTGGCCTGAAGATGGGCGACTTCATCCCTCAGGGCAGAGAGTTGTCTGCAAATAGGGCAGCATCTCAGTCTTCAGAAAGACTCCCGGAAGACTGCTGCCCCACAGCCAGTACATTGCACTACTCCCCACATGTTTATCTACTTTTTTTGTGTGTGTTTGTGTGTGTGATTGGTTTGTTATATAGAAATATATATATTATACAATGTGTATGCTTATATTGTCAGTGCAGTGTGCTAGAGAGGATATGACAGTGATATGCACCTTGCACTCTTGAGGAAATGATGTCAGAACCCCAGGTATAAAGCTCTTCTTTCTCTGCCATTCTAAGAATGCCTTCTATCATATCCTTGTCCATTCCTTCCCCCTGACATGGGGGTCTGTACACAACCCCTGTGCGGATTGTGGTGCCCTTTCCAGTCTCCAAGGTCACCCACAGTGCCTCCTCTCCTTCCCGTTTACTCTTTTGTTCAGTTGCTTTTATCTCTTCCTTTACATAGAGAGCTACTCCTCCCCCTCTTTTCCCCTGCCTGTCTCTCCTGTAGGTTATGTACCCTGGTATGTTAACATCCCATTCATGGTTTTCTGTGTACCATGTTTCTGTGACTGCTACGATATCCAGGCATCCCTCTTCCATCAAGGCCACCAACTCAGGGAGCTTGTTGCCCAGACAATGGGCATTGGTACTCATTACCTCCATTTCTGATGGCTTTCATTCTTTTGCCCCATCCCTGTCCTTCTTGCCTTTGTCACTTTCTCCATTTACCCCTGCCCTTCTCCCTATCGACACCTCCATGTTGGTGTTTACTGCACTTACTATTGTGATTTTTTTGGGGGGGCTAGGATTTCCCTGTTCCTTTCCAGTGCCTCCCTCTTTGGCTAGTTTAAATGCTTGCCAATGAATCATTTAAACCTATCACCTAGGATACTGGTTCTCCTCCTGGACAGATGCAGCCCATCATGCCAGTATAGGCTTGCATCACTCCAGGTGGACCCCCAGTCCCCAATGAAGCCAAATCCCTGAGCTCCACACCAGTTTTTCAACCACTGATTGAATCCCATGGTGTGGAACACCCTAGCCTCTCCTATGCCATAGATGGGCAGCACCTCCGAGAAGGTTACCGTGTAAGCTACTTGTCTAAGGCCCCTCCCCAATTCCACAAACTCTTCCTGCACTTCTCTAATCCCTTTCTTAGCCAGGTCACTTGTCCCTAGGTGGACAATGACATCCAGCTCCCTCCCCTGTGCAGCTGCTCCGCAATCCTGAGGATTCACTCCTGTCCTGCAAGCCATGGCACCAGGCAGGCAACTTACTTCCTCTCCCTTCCTCCCCAGTTCTACCTTCCTAACAATGGAATCCCCACCAGGAGTTGTTTCCTTCCTGCAGGGTCCCCTGCCACCCTCCTGTGGGTCTCCTTTGTGGAGGTTCCCAGCATCCTCCTTGGTCTCCACTGCGGGTGCCTCCATAGAGGAACCACACTTTGCCAGAATGGCATAGGAATTGTGGAGAGGTACAACTGGAGGGATGTGCCTCTGTTCTACCACCCTCACCCTCCCTGAGCCCACTGTGATCCAACCAATCCTCTTTCTTGGCAACCTCTGAGGCAATGGCAGTGGCACAGGTGGTCCCTGGATGGAAGAGGAGGTCCCACAAATCCTGGCCAACTCAGCCTGGAGATGAGCAACCTCCTCCCTCAGCCCAGAGAGGTGCCTGCAGATGGGACAACACAGCATCCTCCAGAACATCTCCCGGAAGACTGCTGCTCCACAGCCACTGCACTGCACCACTCCCATCATGTCTTATTTCTGGCCCCTTAACTGTTTGCAATCCTTACTCTTTCCTCTGTTTTTTCTCTCTCTCTCTCTCTCTCCTTACTTTCTGCCTGTGTGCCCTTTAAGCTCCTGATTGTCCTGTTCGGAGACAAGAATATCCTATATTTCTCAGTAGACCCCTTACTTGCTCAGAGGCAGACCTCCAGCCGCTAGAGGGGGCCGGAGAGCTACTCTTGACCTTCTAGGATGGTGGATCTTTGGTGGCTCTTTGATCACTCACATTTCCTGCTCCCAAACAGGAAGTTCCTGTTGTCAGTCAAATCCTGTGCCTATAAAAGTAGAACTAGCTTTGGGTGGGAGGGTGGAGGGAAGGGAAGGGAAGTAGGGCAATATAGTCCCAGCAGAGAAGTCCTGTCACACAGCAGTCCTTTCTCCTGGTGTCTTCTGCCAAGCTACTAGTAGAATCTTTCTAAGGCAGTCTTTAAATGTAGCTTCCTTCAGCTGCTTACTCCCCTACTTACTAGATCTTTCTACAAGTAATTTAAACCTCACAGCTATCAGTCCTTTCAATCACCTGAGATTTACACCTAGATAACTGTTCAGATAACCATTCAGTTCAGTTAACTCAGACAAACACACACTTTTTTTTGTTTTGTTTGTTAGTTGTTTTTTTTACCCTAAATTAAAGGTCCAAGTACAAGAGTTCTACTTCTTTAGGCCCAGCAGAGAAGTCCAGTCACACAGCAGTCCTTTCTCCTGGTGTCTTCTGCCAAGCTACTAGTTTGTTCTAACCTGTCTTCTTTGCAGCATGGACAGTTATGTTTGTTTCCATCATCTTGGTCCTGGACTGCAGAATGGGCCAATCAGTACATTTGGGACTCTAAAATGGAGCCTGCCTACAGGGGCTTGGTGGGGCCAAAACTTGTTAGGAATTGTAGTTTTGGGCTTTTGGCACCTAAAATAACCTGGGGGGAGCCCTTGTTGTGACTAACAGACTGATCAGCCAACCAAACCTTTTGGATCTTGGGGAAAGTCCCACATTGCTTGCAGTTTCAGTTAGATCTGAGTTGGGAAGTGAAGAAGTGACAGCTCGAGATAGTTCAAGCAGCAATCCATAGTGGATTCAAGTGGGAGAACTGTGAAAAGGCCTGAATTTGGCCTACCTGCTGTTCCTGAGAGGGAACTTGTGCTTTTTTATTTTTTGGACTGAATCCAAATTTGGAGAGCGAATTAAGCCACTGAATTGTGACCAGGCTTTAAACTGAAGAACGAAGATTTACTGAATGCGATCAGCCTGTCAGGACTTCCAGCTACCTCTGAACTCCCGGATTGTGCAGATACTCTGTAATTGTGACCGGAGAGCTATTTGCCTGGTACAGTGGAATTTCCTTACATGTGAATGTGCTGTGTGCTTATAGTGGGTTGTGATTTGTTCCCACTGTGTGTCTGAACTGTGTTTTGCTTGCTGAGGCTGTATCCAGCTCCACGGGCTGAATCCGTATAGATTTCCATTTGCCTGGGCCCTGCTACACTGGCCCAGCCAGAATACCTGCTACGCAGAGAAAGTCATCGATGAGAGACCAGCCTGGGGATCAGCCCCCTGCTCAACGCCTTGAACAGGAACAATGCCTTGGTGATTCGTGTGGGCCCTGCTTCTCTGGGCACTACAGTTCAACAGCCTGCAGTCTTGATTTCATCCTGCCTGTGTCCAGTATTAGGTATCATGAGTTAACATCAGGGTAGCTCCCTGCAACAACAGCTAAATGTAAAAGTATCGTCATCTGATTGTCTTGTTGCCTTTTCTTTCACGAACTGAGCCCTCCAGCTCCGGATTACAAATAGTGTGTGTTGTGCATGTTGCTTTCTTCCATCACAGGGCCCCAACCAGCTGGAACGTTCCTAGCTAGCCCACCATTTTCCTACCTGGGTACCCAGAGTGTGTGACTGTGTAGGGACTCTGAACTACATGCATAACTGTCTGATTAATATAGCTTTGAAGCAAACCAACCTGATTACACCCCTCCCTTGTTCAAGTCCCCTGAATAAATCAGATTTAACTTTGTTTGCATTTAACCTGACTGTGGTTCCAGTTTGTGCCAAAAGTATTGTACTGTTGCAATTTGCTGTGCTTAACATTGTTTTACAGGGGGTCCCCAGGGTCAGGGTCAAGTAGAGGAACCAGCCCTGGTGGTAAGTGTAAACAGTGTGGGTAATTGCCTGGTGAATAAGGGTCATTGTTAAAGTAATTATTGTATATTGTTCAGGCCACTAGAAGGGAAGAGGGGGCTTACAGTGTCCCGGAGGGCTGTGCCCAGGTTAACTTTATTTATTTAGTTTTTGTTGACCAGGTAAGTGCACTAGACAAATCCTGCCTATTTTCAGGCTCAACCCGGGGGAGGGAGACACAGATGAATGCCAACTGACCTTGAACCAGATTAAGCTGTTGGTGGTATTTTTTTTAGTGAATGAGGGAACTTTGGCCAGGACACCGGGGAAATTCCCCTACTCTTTTCGATAAGTGCCATGGGATCTTTAACATCCACCTAAGCTACCACCAATCCAGGCAGATGGGACCTCGCTTTTAATGTCTCATCCAAAAGACGGCACCTCAAAATTGCAGCACCCCTCTCATGCTGCACTACAGTGTCAGTACTGGGATATTAACCCAAGTGCCAGATGTGGGAACTGAACCCACAGCCTTCTGATCTCCCAGCCTCAGAGGCAAGTGTGCTACCTACTGAGCCACTGACACTGATTGACCACTAATAACCCTGACCTCCAGGTGGAGGCACCCGTTTCATTACCCAGGCCCCTTAACCTGCTACTAGCCAAGCAGGCAGGGGTAGTAGCCCTTGGGATAGCGCCACCTAGGGGTTACAATCACATTTGGTTGAGCTTATGACACCTATCCAAATGGGAGGTACATATAAGAACAAATCCTGTTAAACTCAGAGTACAAAGTGGCAGTGATCCTTTCCTCCTATCAGCTAGTATAGGTAGAGTCAAAATGGACAGGTGACATGCACCTGCAAGATTGCGATCTGGGCTATTTTAGTAATCAGGTTACCGCACCAGGCTATTTTCCCCTTCACAAGTAGACAAGTGCAGGAATGGCCAAAGCAGCTCTGATGTGTTGTTTAGCGCCATCACAGAAAGGTCAGGAAAAACTGTGCATTGGAGGGTACTTACTGGTTAGAGAGAGAAATCGTGATGAGCAGCACTACTGGTGTTGCCAGAGCCGCAAATTGAAGAATTGTCATGGACGCGCGATCACAGTATTACAGGGTGGTCAGCATCTGCTGTTGAGTGAGGCAGAGCATAACCACTCTTCAGATGCTGCAGAAACATCGATGGCTGAGGCTATGTTGACCCTGAAGCAGAAGACTGTTGCTAATCACGGCAATCCTGCACAGTAAGTGCAAGAAGCTATGTCATCAGTGCCTCCTGAAGTATGCCAGAGTATGCCCAGAAAACAGGCATTGCTGCAGGTGGTTAAAAGAGCCAGAAAATGCATCTAACCTCAGAGGCAAGATCTCTGCCAGAGGTTGAAGTTCCAGAGGAGATGAAAAGTAACAATGGGCAACCTTGGTTATTGTGGGATTCAACAGCTGGTGACGAACGGTTTCTGTTGTTCACCACAAAAGCAAATATTGAGCACCTTCAGCAAGCTCAGTTTTAGATGATGGACGGTACTTTTCGTACTGTCCCCTCTTTATTCAGGCAACTTTATTCCATCCATGCCCCTGTTGGGCCTGAAGAGACCGCAATGATTGTACCACTAGTTTTTGTCCTAATGACTTGCCAAGTCTCAGATCACTTATCAGAGACTATTTCAGGATCTGCAAGAACTGGCAGATGAGACCGATCTGATTCTGTCACCAAATTACATTATTACCGATTTTGAGCAAGCAGTAATAAATGTCTGCAAAATCGAGTTCCCTGAGACAATCAATAAAGGCTATCTATTTCATTTAGGGCAAAATGTCTGGAGAAGGATATGGGCCCTCGGCTTAGCACCTCATTATGGTAGCAACTTAGAGTTTAGTCTTTTCATGAGGCATCTGGTTGCTCTCACTTTTCTGCTATCAGAGGAAATAAAACCTGCCTTCAACAAACTTAAAAGTATCATGCCAGACAATAGTTTTTGGTCTGTTCATGAGGTTGAAATTGGTATTCCAGAGACACAGAACAAGGTGGAAGCATGGCATCACCGAATGGGTGCACTAATAGGCTCTGCTCATGTAGGCACCTACAGATTCATTTCCCAACTGCAAAAGGAGGCAATGCTTACTGATACAACATGTGAGAAGATACTACGGGGCTTGCCAAGGTCGTCAGCAAAAAAGCGCTATTGTAACGGGGAGGAAAAAGTTGCCAATATGATCACCGTGAGACAGCAATGATCAACCTTGGAATTTCTAAGGGGAATTGCATATCACCTTAACATATAAATAGTAAAACAAAAATTTAAAATAACTTTTAACTAGTTAATTAAAGATTGACTTTTTTTTTTTAAACTTTCTTTATGCCCCCTTATCGCTGGCTTACCTGACCTCTCTCTGGTGAGGACTCACGGTGCAGTCTGTTCCCGCACGCCTGAAGCCCTCAGACTCTTCTCCCAGGCATGGGCCCATCTCCCCACTGCACCACCTGGCCACCCGATCCCCTGGCTCTGAGCCCCCCCCTCCGGGGCAGGACCGCCAACTTCTCGGGTGCTCTATCTACAGTCTAATTGAGTGACCAGGGGGCAGAGGGAGTGCCTGTGATGGAGCTGGGATGCCCGACATTGGGCGTGGGGATGGGGACCGACCACTAGTCCCACCTTCACCTATCAGGCACTGGGGTTTTCTGCTTTTCTGATCCTTCCACCCCACGGAGCTCAGACGTGCAATGATGGCCAGTGTCTGCTGAGCTCTGCCCCCAGTGCCATGTGGCAGCATCGCCTATTCCTGGCCACCCCCGACTGCCACCAGAGGTCACTCAGGAGTGACGCTGTGCCCTACATCCTCCTTGGGAAGGGAGAGCTGTCCACTGGATGCTCAATCCCTCCCCTCTCCTGCTGACCCCCGGCAGCCCTGGTTCATTTCCGAACCCTGGTTGCTGGCGTGGCACGAGGTGAGGCATCTAGTGCCTTAATCCTCAGCACCACTGGGCCAGGTAAAGATTGACTTTTTAATGGTGTCTTTCATTGGATTTACTCGGATTTACTTGGATTACTTCACTTCTGAATGAATGAACTGATTATCTACCACAGCACATCAGAATGGTGAGTAAAATATATTTTCTACATATGTCAGGATTTTTTTGTGTTGGGATTTTATTGTGTTAGTATTTTTTCCTTTCAGCATTTTTTTGTCAGTCTTTTTCACGTCGGGATTATTTATGGCAGAATTTAGGATGTATCCCCCCTCCAGAATGACAACAGGTTTGGTCCTGAGGTCAGTCCCGTTGATGGCATCCTCTAGGGTGAGAGATCTGGTCATTGCCCCTGACAACAAGCTGACATTTGAAGCTCAGGTGTCAGTTGTCATCAAAAGTGTTTTTTATCACTTAAGGAACATTGCTCGGATTAAACCGCTAATTCTGTCTGAAGATCTGCTGTCACTAGTGCACACCTTCATAACATGCAGGCTCAATTACTGCAACACGCTTTATCTTGGGGTCAGTGGAAGGAACCTCCGTCAGCTGCAGCTGGTGCAGAATGCAGTGGCCATGTTGCTGACGGGATTGTCCATGTTCTATCATGTGACCTCGGTCCTGCAGGGTCTGCAATGGCTGCTGGTCACGTGGACAGTCCTCTTCAAGGTGGGCTTGCTCACCTGCTGTATAAGGACCTATGCGGCTTGAGCCCAGGCTACCTGTTGGACCTTCTTCCCCCCGCTATCCTGGCCCGCTCTCTTCATTCCTCCTCTGAGGGCCTCCTGGTGGTTCTGCGGATCAGGCAGAAAACCCCAGGGGATTGTTCATTCAGGGTGGCCAGCTCAGTCCTCTGGAACTCGCTCCCAAGACCTTTGAGGGAGGCCCCCATGGTTAAGGCGTTCAGGAGGAGCCTAAAGACTCATCTCTTTAACCTGGTATTCCCTGCCGACATCTTTTAAATTGCTTGTTGATACCTTTTAAAAATCTTGCTTGCTGACATTTTAATTATTTATAACATGATTTTATGTGTGTAATTATATTGTTTTATTTTCTTTTATTGTACAGCGCCCAGAGCCTCCAGGATTGGGTGCCTAACAAAAAATAAATTGATTGACTGATTGATTTATTGATTGATTGAAAGATATTGCCTTTTCTAAGTGTATAATAATTCATTATGTATTATAACCAAATAATAAGGAAGGAAACATAGTGCACAGTAGCCTAAACAAGGTAGGGCTTGTGTCTCTTGGTTTTCTCCTTTTTATGATTTACCTTTCATTGTGTGATACTAGCAAATTCATTTGTTCCAATTTGCCAATTGTTCTAACACAGCTCACCTTTAACCTTCTGCAGGTAATTCATGCATTGCAATTTTGTTTCTTTTTATTTATTTAGTTTTTATTAACCAGGTAAGCATACTAGACAAATGCATGCCTGTTTTCAGATACAACCTGGAAGATTACAGAGTACAGAAAGAAAGGAAAGCATCATACATTTAAATACAGTGAAAAATAAAATAATAGAGGAACCGTACAGTGATATAAACATCAGTCAAGTGAATTATAAGTAATAAGGGCTAACAACAAATCAATCACCAAACACATGTTCAGATATGACTCACAGAGAAAAATACTTACCATAGTAATACTGTTTCTTTCAAGGGATCCCTCTCTGTGTTTAAGTATGCAGAATCAGCCTGCTAGGCTGAGCTGCCCTAGAGAGTGGAGCATATGTAAACAGTGGAACGTAGAACGTGATTCAAACCTCTGCCATGAGGTGGTGCTGCAATCCATTAAATAATGTCAGATCTATTTCTTTTTCTATATAGCTGTTCGACCCCCCCCCCATTGCCACCTTCTCCTGCTATCGGGACCCTTTCACTCCCAACCCTGTCAGCCTCATCCCCCCATGGTCTTTACTGGTGGGGATTCACAAGGAGCAGGATCCAAGAGCATCGGGAGCCATCATGCTCCACAAAAGGGAAACACAGCATTTTTCTGCTTTTCTCCATCCCGACCCAGAACTGTGGTATGCATGGTGGGCACATGTGCATGGAGGCACGCATGCACTCCCAGAACCACAGCATCCCTTCACTCTCTCAGCATAACGTCAGTTCCCTGTACTTCTCTGACACCCAGCCTCCACCAGTTGTCAGCCGAGAGCAGGGAAACCCGCCTCTTCAGTCCAGAAAATGAGAGCAACCCAGCAGCTGGTACAATCATCTCCTAGCCCTCCCTCCCTCCCACCACCCTCTGGCGACTCAGGCTTGCTCCCAAACTCAGGTCACCAGCATGGTGTGAGGTGTGGTGTCCAGTGCCTCAGCCCTCAGCAGCACTTGGCCAGCTATGACAGATCTATTTCGATAATTTATAGGGCACTAGCCATGTTTATCCTACACTATACCTAAAATGAAAAGTACCCATAACAATAAAAAAATGTGGCCTCACAGGCCAGCTACTGGGAAATTGTTTAACCAGAAAAGGCACACTAAGCTGAATCTTGTTTCCAGGTGCAACCTGGGAGCACAAGGAAGTTAAGTGACTTGCTCAGGTTCACACAGTATGCACATAGGGGCTGTGGGATTCAGATCCAGGTCTCAAGGTTTGCAGCTCAGTGCCCTAAACTACAGCACTATACTGCCTCAAACTATGCCAGATTAAGCCAAAAACTATAGCAAAATTGATTGTGAATGAACAACAAAGAATGCTCAAGCAAGTGAGTAATAATGAAACACTGATTCTTGTAGAGCTTTTTCCAGGTTCTGGAAGGGAAGGTAGGGTGGGAGATTTGGTGTATCTACTAATTGCTGAAACTCAGAATCCCGACATTCAGGATCCCGAGTTCGGTTGCCCAACACACACACCCGCCCGACAGATGGAAGCTGGTGCTGACAGGAGTACGATAACGGATATAATGAACAGCTACCCTACCCCTATTTGGGCACTCCAAGGGAGAGGAAAATTCTAGGGTTGGCCAAGCTGCTCCTGTGGTGTGGAGAGCGAACCCTCTAGCAGCTTGACTAGCATCGCACTACAGACCTGGGTTCTGTCCTGGGAAAAGAATTTTGGCATGGCACTCCCCCCCCCCAATTTTGTTAACCTACTCCAAGGTCCGCTCCCCCTCAGAGTTGGTTATTTTAGTTAAGGGGTTGTGTAGGCTTACCCCCTGCACTACATTAAGACCTTGTTGGTCTTCTGACAGTTGGTCTCCTAAATTTGGACTAATGAAGTTCAAGAGACTGACTGTTGGGATATCTTAGTAGAGCCAGAGATTTAAGCATAGTGAGGGAATCCCTTGGAAGAAACAATATTACTATAGTAAGTAATTTGTTCTACAAACCCCAGGAATCCCTTACTATTCTTACATATGCAGACTACAAAGCAGTACCTTGGGAAGCTGGGTATAAAACTTATTTAGGGAAAAGATTCTGCAAGACTGCAGTGCCAAACATGGCATCACTTCTGGTCTACACATCCAGGTAATAATGTTTTGTAAAGGTGTGTACAGTTTTCCAGGTAGCTGCTTTTACAAATTTCTAGTAAGGGGATGCCCCTGCAGTGTCATTGAGGCACAGGTCAGGAAGCAGTGAAAACCAGGAACAGTTTCAAAATTAGCAAATAGCATTTTATTTTTCTCAATAACAGCAAAATAAAAAATAAAAATTATTCAATATAACTATTTACAAAGACAGTACGCGCAGAGCAAACTAAGTCCTTCTTCTGAGGGTATCTCTTAATTCCAAGTTTCAGTCTCTCACTCTCCTTGTCTCTTTCTTTTTTGCAAAAACAATGCTGCTTATTTTATAAATCTTTGCAACCTCTGCGTGTTAACAGACATCCTGTTTTTCCTAAAATGTTCTTGTTAGTTTCTTGCTGGTGCAGAATCCATACCTTTCTTCTATGCTTCCCTGGTACCAGATCTAGTGCCCACACACAAAACTCCTGGCTTAGGGTATGCATGGTGTAAATCCCATTTCTAACACCTTCTGTCATTGAGACACAGGTCAGGAAACATAGGAAAACCAGAAGCAGTTTCAAAATTTGCAAATAACATTTTATTATTAATAACAGCAAAATAAAAAAATTAAAATTGTTCGGTATAACTATTTACAATGGCAGTACAAACTTAGAAAACAGAGTCCTTCTGAGTTTTTTCTTCTCATTTTCAGGTCTCAGTCTCTGTCTCTCTCTTCCACAAGCATTGCTGCTCTTTTTATGTTGGTGTGCTTGTGCAGCCAATATCTTGCGGCAGTGGGGATTTGGAGGCGTGGTCGCTGTTGGGCGAATGCAGGGCACACACCAGTAGGTGCGTCCCTCATTCCCCAGTCAGCCTGCATGCTGGTGCCACACCATGAATAGTAATGTGGCAAGCACATCTAAGGAAAGTTCCGCTGCAATCCGAGCAAAGCTTGTAACACGCAGAAGACCCTTCCTACGTGCTCACCAGCTACTAGCATGGCGGCTGAACTGCTGACTTTGGGGGGGCCCCAATCCCCTGATCGGCTTGCCCTGCGAACTGTGTGCTGACAGCAGAGCTCACTTCCCATCGGCAGAATGTATCCCCCCCATTTCATTGTTTGCCGATGGGGTGCCCAATCTCCGTCAGCATCCGTCTCCCCCCTTTACCTCTGCAATGTGCTGACGGGGAGCCCACTCCCCATCGGCATGATATCCCCCATTCTTCTGTGCCGATGGGGGTGCCCAATCCCCCGTCGGCTACTGTGCCCCCCAAAAAGCAAGAAACCGCCTGTAAAAAAGAAAACTGTCCGCGATGTGTTTCGTTTGAACCTGCAAGCAGAAAACGGTCCCTCGTGGTCTTCCTACCCACCACCTGCTGTGCACCCTGCCTCCCCACACCCCTGCTCACCCCATACTTACCTCTGGAGCTGGCCGCGATGATCTTCGTTGGACTGGGAACACGTCTGCACTCTTCAAAGCCGACCGCGAACTGAGGAAATGCCGGTAAGCTGTATAATGGAATAAATAGGGTTTTTTCAACTTTGGTGCATATCTCAGGCATTTTGGGGAATTTTTGCACCAAATTTTCAACATGGGATTTTTGGGACCTCTCCTCATGAATTCTGTCACAGTTATGATGTTAATCGGTCCCAAAAGGTGATTTCACAGTCACTGCACAGAATCACCTTTCAGGACCGATTAATGCAAGGACAGTGGCAGTGTTCATGAGGTGGGCTGTCAAAAAGGCTATGTTGCAAATTTGGTGGAAAAATCAAAAAATGGTTACGCTTATCGAAGGCATTACGCACTTGTTATGCACGCCATAATGCATGGATTCATTAATATTTTTTCATGCCAGATTTTCAACATTGTGATTTTTCTACACCTCCTTGTGAACTGTGCAGCTGTCACTTTCACATCCTGGCCAAAATGTGTTTCCGCACCTCCGACCGTGGTCACTGTGGGAAATCCATGTTTGGGGCACATTACAAAAATGACAGTAACACTGTTCATGAGCAGAGGTCTTAAAATGCCTATGTTGAAAATTTGGTGACGATACTCCATAAAATGACTGTGTTACGGGCGTGCATTGTGCAGTTTGCACGCATTCTCATAACGTTGTGCATTTGTAATGTTGTCACTCTGGATTTTCACCATCAGCATTTTTCCACACCTCTTGATGAACAGTACAGCTCTCATTTTACATATCCTGCCCAAAATGTGTTTTTGCACGTCCGGCGCAGAATAACGCAGTCGCTGTGCGAAATCACCTTTTTGGGACAGTTTGAGGAAATGACAGTGACACTGCACATGAGCAGAGGTGCTAAAATGCCTATGTTGAAAATTTGGTGCCGGAACTCCATAAACTGACTGTGTTACAAGTGTGCATTGCACATTTCCCATGCACCCTTGTAACTTCGCACATTTGCAATACTTACATGCCACATTTTCACCACTGCCATTTTTTTACGCCTCCTTATGAACAGTACAGCTGTCATGTTTCACATCCTGCCAAAAATGTGTTTCCACACTGCAGTACCAAAGCCAATGCCAGCGCGACAACATTCAGCATTGACAAATGCTTGTTAAATGTCTGTGCCTGCGAAACTGGTTAATGCTTCTCATACACTGTTCTTGTAAGTTTCCAATGTTCTTGCAGGTGCAGTAAAAAGAACATAATGACCCAGAACTGGCCTCTTGTTGACAGATCTGCACAGTTTGCACACCCACATCTCGAGTTTAACCCCTTGAGTTCCAAATATTTTTTTGCAATCATTTCAACAATATAACTATATACATTTTTAAACAAAGGGATCTCAGTATCAGTTACATTTCCACATAAAGATTCATACATATTTTTATACCTGCAGATATGCAAGGGGGAAGAAAAAACAGAAATAGCAAGGGAAGGCAGAGAGCTAGCGAGAGGTGGAAAATTGCAAAACCATTGGAGTGATTAGTTCCCAGGTCTCACAGGAAAAGTTGATTGTGCAACCAGACAGACAAGAGACAGAAAAAGAGAGGATAGAACAGATCCTTACATTTAACTCTTTCTGCATAACAAATGGGACAGGGCCTTATTCAATCCTGTCACATGTAACTGCCACAGAGGCAGCAGTACCATGAGTGGCGTGAGCCCTGAGGCCTTGTGGTGGCAGTTCACCCACTTTAGTGTAGCAGAACTGGATGCAGGAGACTATCCAGTGGACAATGGTCCTCTTAGAAGCTGACCTGCCCTTGCCCACCTCACCGTACATGAGGAACAGCTGTGAGTGGGAAGACCTGAGGTCCTCAGTGCAGTCCAGATAGTAACTGCGTGCCCTCTTGACATCTAAACTGCAAAGCCTCTGCTCACCAAAGCTGGAGTTCACTGTAAAGAACACTGGGAGAGTGATGGAGTGGTTAAAATGAAACTCGGACAACACTTTGGAAAGGAATTTCCTGTTAGTCTGAAGGACTACCTTGGCTCTGTGGAAGATAATGTAGTTAAGGTTAATGCAAAGGGTCTACAGTTCACACAACCTTCTGGCATATAAGGTATGGTCTCCAAGAAAACTGACTTCCAGGTGACATACTTCAGATCTGTAGTAGCCATGGGCTCAGAGGAGGGTTCCATGAGCTTGGCTATACACAGGTTCAAATCCCAGGGAGAGACTGGATCCCTAACAGGGGGATAAAGGTGCAACAGACCCTTAAAGAACTTCTTGAAAATGGGGTGTGAAGCTACTGTTTTCCCATTACCTGCTGAGAAATAGGCAGAAATAGCTGCCAAGTGTACTTTAAGGGTTGAGGGCCTGAGGCCCAAAGCCTACAAGTGAACCAAGTAGTCCAAATATATGGGCAGGTCTGCCTGTAAGGGACTGAGCTGCTTAGGAGCACACCACAGTGAAAACCTTTTGCATCTGGAAGCATATGTCTTTCTGATAGCAGGCTTCCTGAAAACCCTGAGGACCTAGAGGACCTCCTCTGAAAATTGAAAATCAGAAAACTCTAACTCCTCAAGAACCAAGCGTTGAGGCACAGTGACTTGAGATTTGGAAAGAATATTATGCCCTGAGGTATGTCAACAGATTGTGTCTCTATGTAGACAAATGGGCTGTTTGGTGGAAAGAGCCAGGAGCAGGGAGTACCAGGTCTGCCTGGCTGAGTCCGGAGCTATTAAAACTGTGGTTGCGGGTTGGCTCCTTAACTTTAGGAGAACATGAAGCAATAGAGGAAATGGAAGAGGGCATACAGGAACTTCCCTGACCAGTCCAGAGTTAGGGCGTCCATGGGGAATGAACTCACTGCTGGAGGCCTGCAAAAAAACAGGAAAAGCTGACAGTTCTCCTTGGAAGTGAACAGGTCTATTTTTGGTGAGCCCCATCTCTTGAAGATTGTGGCCAGCACTTGTCTGTTCAGGGACCATTCGTGATCTCCCTGACTGATCCTGCTGAGGGAATCCGCCAGGACATTGTCCTTCCCTGGAAGGTGGACTGCTAACTGTTGCACTTTCATGGAGTAAGTCAGATTCCAGATCTTTATAGCTTCTGTGCATAGTTTTGAGAATCTTGTTCCCCCCTGCTTGTTAATGTAGTACATTGTGGTGGTATTGTCTGTTCTGATCTGGATTGACTGGCCCTTTACCGGGGGGATGAATGACTGAACTGCGAGATAAACTGCCTTTAGTTCCAGGAGGTTTATGTGCTCCCTGGACTCCTGGGAGGACCACACACAGCTTACTGTTAGGTATCCCAGATCGGCTCCCCAACCTAGATGAGAGTCATCCATTGTTAGGACTGTTGTGGGGAACTGCTGTTGAAAGTGCATCCCTTCCCTGAGGTTGTTCCTTTCCTTCCACCAATCCAGAGCTTCTAAAAGAGTTTTTGTCACAGGGATCAGCCTTAAAAGAGGATGTCGCTTTAGGACCAATGGGCCCGTAAATGATACTAAGATGTCCCTCATTTGAGATTTGGCTCCTGGCATCATGGCTGTGGTGGATGCCATATGACCCAGGAGTTGAAGGAAATGCCTTGCTGGCCTGGGCTGGCCCAGAACAAAGGTATTTGCTGGATTTAGGAGGTTTTCTAGTCTGTCTTGAGGTGAGAATGTTTTTCTCTGGAGAGCATGCATCTAGCTCTGCTCCTATGAACTCCAGCACCTGAACTGGTTCTGTTAAGGATTTCTGAGTATTTATGAGAAATTCCATTGTTTCCAGGGTGGTCTGGGTTAGCTGGATGAAACCATTGACCTGTTGGTGAAACTTCCTGCAACCAGCCAGTCATCCAGGTGGGGAATAACCAGCACTGCTTGTCTCCTGAGGTGCTCTGCCACCATGGCTAAACACTTTGCGAACACTCTGGGAGCAGATAAGAGACCAAAGCAAAGGGCTGTAAACTGGTAATGATCAGAAGGCAGCCTGAACCTTAAGTACTTCCTGTGATTCGGCCTGATTGGAATGTGGAAATATGCATCCTTCAGGTCCAAAGAACTCATCCAGTCTCCCTGTTGCAGGGATGGTATCACTGGGGACAGGGTGATCATTTTGAATTGGTCTTTCTTCAGGAGTTTGTTCAGTAACCTGAGATCCAAGATGGGTCACCACTCCCCATTTTTCTTGCGAGTGAGAAAGTACCTCAAGTAAAGGCCCTTTCCCTACTGAGATGGAGGTCTGGAACAGTCTGTCTGGATGCTCTTCTGCTTCTGCCCCTAAAGTAACCTCTCATATGAGAGTAATCATAGGGCATGGGCATGTGTACGAAGGCATGGGGAAAATAACCCTTATCTCTACCTCCCCTTCCCCGGGGCCTGTAGGAAGTGGAGGCCTTTTCCTTCTCAGTGTTGCTTTTGTAGGTGGTCTTGTACTCGTCCATCTTTTTCCTATATGTCTCTGTCTTGGCACTAAATATGGAGTTGTTCTCACATGAACAATACATGGCCTCTGCTTGGGTGTCCTGGGACAGATTAGTGGTCCACAACCAAGCAAACCTCCTTAGGGAGATGGCATGGACCATAACCCTAGAGGTAGTGTTGTTGGTATCCACTGCCATTTGAAACTGATATTTGATAGCATCAAGAGCTGTTTTGGCAGTGTCTGCCAGATTTTAGGCCGGGTCCCCATGCAGCCTTCTTGCTCATTGTCAGAATAGAATCCCAGAGGGCTTTCTAGTAATGGGCAGTGTAGGCCATGTATGACACCAGTTTCAAAAGTAGGGAAGCAGAGGTATAAACTTTTTTTCCCATACCATCCAGATTCCTGGAATCTTTGTCTGGAAGCTGCATAGAAAGGGGAAACTTAACTTTGTCAAGGGCAGCTACCTGTACCACCCCTTCATGATCTGAATGCGAGTAGAGGTACTTAGCATTTCACCTATCCAGCTGGTACTTCTTCTCAATCTTCTTGTTGATACCCAGCATGGAAGTGGGGGTCTGCAGCAACTTGCAGGTTGCATTATTGAGGGACTTGTGGATAGGCAAAAGCAACCTCTTAGCTGGGGTAACCCCATCATGTCCAAAAATCCAGCTGCCTCCTACTCCTCTACAGTCTCCTGTGTGGAGAGGTTGAGGGTGCTTACCATTTATCTTACAAAGGCATAATGAGAGGAAAAATATTTCAGACCCCTGGGAGGGGAACCAAACTTCTGTTCAGGGGAACTGTCAGGCTCAGTTGATTCCCCTCTTCTTCCTTCTGCTCCTCATAATCAAAATTAGCTCCCTGGTCCCCAGGAACCATGGGGAGATCAGACACTGCAGGAGGAACAAGCCATTAGGGTACCCATGACTTGAAATACCTGGAAACTGCCAAGCTTTAGTCGTGTCCGCTATAGAGGGCATTTTTGTTCTGTCCACTGCCACCTTCTTTCCTTTTTCAGGAGGAGGGGCAGTGACATGTTTTTCTCTGTTTCTTTTTAGCAGTAAATTGGTGTGGAACCTGCTCAGATGTTCCTTTTAGCTTGGCCATGTCATGGTTTTCTTTCTCAGGAACCCTAGGATCAGGTGGGTCTTTGGGGGAACCTTTACTTTGGTTTGACATGGAAGAAAGGACCCTTTTCAGGGTGCTTTGGTGACGTACATGCAGACTGAGAAGCCATAATTATCTCCAGTATTGTTGGCCTTCTTTTTCACTGTTTTAGGGCAAAACTTGCTACAAAACTCACAATCAGCTAAAAGGTGACCAGGGTCTAGACACCTTAAGCACAACCCATGGCAATCTACCTTGGCCAAGAGGTTAAAGCACCTCATGCAATTTTTAAAACCTGTAGGTCCTGTTTTCTTTTTAGATCTGTCATGCCAATAAAATGGACCCCAAAACTGTGGTTCTCAAAAATGAAAAATGAGCTTGTGGTCCAGTCCGAAAACAAACAGATTACTATAAAATACCAGCATTCTACTCTTTTTATTTTTTTATTTCCCCTCAAAAATATAGCAGAAATACCATGAGACTCGGTTGCTAAAAAAATCAGGAACCAAGTCACTGACAATGTAAAACTGCAACAAATATTAAAACTAGTGAAATAAAGTGAAAGACTGATGGAATTATGAGGTGTAGAGTGGCTGTAAAGTACAAACCGCTGACTGAAACCACAGGTGCTTCTCCGGAACTGGAACCGCTATGAGACAGAGCAACTAGTAAAAAAATAGAATAAACTCCCGAAACTGACTGAACTAAGTGCTGGCAGAGGAAAGAAAACTAATAATATTAAAATTAAAATACTTAGTGGAATCAAAAAACAAAGGAGACGACTGAAAAGAGATTTTCAGGCAACTTGCTTCAATGAGAGGAGAAACAGATCTGATGCTATTTATTTATTCATTTATTTATTTTAGTCTTTGGTAACCAGGTAAGGCCCACTAGGCACAAGTGCCTGTTTTCAGGGTGACCTGGGATCACTGGAGGGGTTAAGTGACTTGCTTAGACTCACACAGTACACAAGTGGAGGTTGTGAGAATCAAGCCCAGATCTGCTGGATGTACCACGCTCATTCACAGCTGGTTACTAAAACCTCAAGGCTGTACTGCCAGCCCCAACAGAACACAGCACCACCACACAGCACCACCATGCACCAAATGTTTGACTAACATTCTAAGTTCCACAATTTACAAACGTTCCACTCTCCAGGGCAGCTCATTCTGGTGGGCTGATTATGCATATGTAGGCATTGCAAGGGATTCTTGGGGTTTGAAATGAAGATTTCAGTAGAAGACATAATATTGTACAGTATTCAACTGTGTGTCATTGTCAAGACAGACCAGATAACAATAATACAAAAGGAGTAAGAAACAAGTAGTTTGGTTAAGCGTAGTTATAGACTGAGCAAATCATTGGGTAGTCACAGAGGTATCTTCTGAACAGTGAATGGGAGCAGGAACTACAAACCAGCAATGGGAAAACATTCCAGAGCCTAGGTGCACCTATGGCAAAGGCCCAGTAACTAGAGCTGTACGGAACAGGAAAATTCCAGATTTGTTGAATTTTGACAACGTTTTGTGAAATTCTGCAAAACTTTGCAGAATGTCATTGGAATTTTGTGGAATTTTTAAAATTAGTAATTTGATCATAACACAGCTGTCATTTAAGCTAGAGCTCTGTAATTTGGCATGCCCACTCTTTGTGTAAAGGGACAATACCATTTCAACTATCATGAGATTCAGATGTATAGTTTCAAAATAATAGGTGCTCAAAGTCTGTCATTTTATTTTGTGTGAGAAATTTCATGAAAGGTTTTGTCTGCATATACCTCAGCTGTCTATTGGGTCAAAGATCTTAAATTTGGCATGATTCCTTGATGATAGGTGATCCAATAATGTGCCAGATTTCATGACAATATGATGCATCATCTCAAAATTATACATGCTCAAAATCTGTCATTTTATGTTTTGTGGAAAATTTCGTGGAAAAAGGTACCGGGTCACTATAGCGGGGACAAAATCACACATGAAGAGCCACACTATTTTAAGTGCATATGGAAGTGCAGCGACAGGTATGAAAGTGATATGACAATATTGCTATCCCTGTCATTGTAGAACGGAACAAGGAAGTTAGGAAGAGGTTTGTGTGTACTGCTGGTCAAGAGCTCAGTTGAGTTGCTCCCGTGGTGGAGTGGCCAAGGCACTCGACCCAGCAGTGGGTAAGGGAAGAGGAGACCAAGGTTCAAAACCCTGCTTGAGAAACATTTTATTTTATTCCCGTCTGTGTGACCATGAGTAAGTGCCACAATGGGAGTTTTAACTTACCCCTCTGTTCACACTCCCTCGGAGCTGATTATTATTACAGGGGGAGTGGGGGGCTTCACACCCCACATTGGGTGGTGTGAGGGGTGGAGCCCCCCACAAAAACTAAAGAATACATTGACTGTGCTGCATTTTTGTGCGATTATACTATGCACGGCTACTGTGTTGCCGCACGCTGTTGTCTATGCGTGGTCTTTATTTGCGTGGTTTCATCCGCGATATTAAGACCCATGCCATGGAAAAATGTTATCTGCATATAATTCATATAAACATTGACTTCAACGGCAGATAAGGACAGCTTGGCTCACCCAGTCTGCTCATTTCCCTACCTATTGGATAAGCTACAGATCCTAGTGAACTAACAGCCTACTTCCTCCTACCCCCCCCATGCCCCCTTGTTCTTACACATCTCTTTTTCTGAAAGATGCTACCCTCTTGGACTTTGTTGATTCCCTTGAGGTACTTGAAAGTTTCTATCATGTCCCCCTCTCCCTCCTTTCCTCAAGGGTATACATATTAACCTTCTTTAGTCTCTCTTCATTTGGTTTCTGGAGCAGACCCTTCACCATTTTAGTTGCCCTCCTCTGGACTTCCTCCATCCTGTCTATGTCCTTGCAGAGATGGGGTCTCCAGAACTGCATGCAGTACTGCAGATGGGGTCTCACCAACTGTCTATATAGAGGGATAACAACTTCCTGTTTCTACTGGTGATGTCTCTCCCTATACATCCCAGTATCCCCCCAGCCCTCCTTACTGCCTTCTCACCCTTTAGGTCATCTGAGATTATTACCCCCAGGTCCCTTTCCATTTTTGTTGTTGTTAGTACCCCCTCCCCATTGTGTACTTCCCTTGGGTTTTTGTTTCCTAGGTGCATTACTTTGCACTTCTTCACATTGAATCTAAGCTGCCATACTTTTTTTAAAAATGTAACATTTTCTGTGCCTTTTGCCTTGGCTAGCCCCCATCAGACTGACCCCTCCAGCTACATCCCATGGAATTACCGGGGCTTACCTTATGCCTGGCCCAGGAGTGGTGCCTGCAGAGAGTTGATTGCCATCCTGCCACCAGCAATGTTTTTTCCCTCCATTTTCTCCCAATGGCCCCAGGAGTGGATACGCATGCGTGTGAAGGCACACATTAGTCCCATGGCCCCAGTAACAGCCCCTTTCCTCCCACCCCATTGGCCTAGCACCTGTTCCTCTCTGGCCCCAGCTTCCACCAGGTGGCAGCCATCAGCCTAGAGAAGCCATCCCACCTCCCCAGAGAGGAGACTGCCAGTAGGCAGCTCCATCCAGCTCTGCCCTCCCCCCCATTGCCAACCTCCGACAGCCCAGGCTCGTTCCCGAACCCAGGTCACCAGCTTGACGCAAGGTTAAGTGTCCAGCGCCTTAGCCCTCAGCACCACTGGGCCAGCTTAAGCTGCCATACTTTTGACCATTCCTCCAAGCTTGTCAAGTCCCTTCTCATTCCTTCCACACACACACATACACACCCCTGTTTATCAACCTTGTTGCAGATCTTTGTGTCATCTGCAAAGAGGCATACTTTTCCTTCCAATCCCTCTGCAATATCACTTATAAAGACATTAAAGAGGACCGGTCCCAGTACTGAACCCTGCAGAACCTTACTAGTGACTCCCCTTTCTTTGGAGTGGACTCCGTTTACTAATACCCTCTGCATCCTGTTGTCCAGCCAATGTTTTACCCAGGCTACCAGCCTGGGACCCACTCCCAGGCTGGCTAACTTGTTTAGGTATTCTTGGACCTCAGCAAAGCATTTGACACAGTCGATCATGCTCTACTCCTCGATTCATTGAACTGGCATGGAATCTCTGGAACTGTGCTGTCATGGTTCGACAGTTACTTGTCAGCTAGATCTCAACAGGTGAAGGCTGATGGCTCCCTATCCCCGCTTCTTCTGCTCAGGAAAGGGGTACCCCAAGGTTCGATCCTTGAACCACTTCTATTTACGATATACATCAACTCCATCAGAAATGGCATCAGCAAAGCAAAACTACACCTTTTTGTGGACGATACAATGATATACATATCTAGCCCCTCGGTAGACGAAGCCTGCACAGAATTACAGGTAGAATTCAATCTCCTCCAGCACAATCTCGTACATTCCAAACTGCTGTTAAACACTAAAAAGACAAAAGTGACGTTCTTCTATTCTAACCACTTACCCTCCATCCCTATCTCACTTGCTTCCTTGCCCCCCATAAAGACTCTCCATTCCATGGTAATGATCTTGAATTAATCCACAATTTTAAATACCTAGGCTGTGAACTAGATTGACCTCTAACTTTTTCAGCTCACATCAACTCCCTTGCAAAGAAATTACATCAAAGACTTGGCTTCTTTTATAGGAATAAATCTCTATTCAATTCTGTCTCCAGACTGCACCTAGTCCAAACAACCTATATGCCACTTATCGACTATGTTGATATTCTATATGGCAAATGTTCTGATGCCCTGCTACGTCAACTGGACACTTTCTATCACAGAGCAATATGCTTTGTTTCCGATGCTCACTGTCGGACTCATCATTGTGACCTGTATGCCTCCCTCGGGTGGACCTCCTTAGCAACTAGACATCTGTTCCATTCTATAACCTGGCTTTATAAAGCCCTGCTGGCAAAACTGCCCCCCCCCCCATATTTCCAACCTCTTTCAGCGAATTACCTGCCCCTACCCCCTATGCAGTAACTCCTTCATTATGCTAGATGTTCCAACCTCCCGTTCCCAGTTTGGAAACATGGCTATAAACCGTGCCTTCCCAGCTGTCTGAAATAAAGCCCAATCCAGGCTCAAACTGCAAAGCCTGATCCCCCTGAATAGCTTCAAAAGACTTGTTTATGACAACCTACGGGACTTCAGTGACTGCAGTTGATAAAGTGCCTTCTCCCTGCCTGGTCTATTGCAGTGACACCTCTATCCTCTTGTCCACCCCACTTCCTCACCCCTAAGTGACTTTCCATTACACTTCTATTCCCCCTTCTCCCCCACCTCCTTCCTCTCTCCATGTTACACTACCATCACCACACAATCTACCCCTAGTCTGTATCCCACACTATCATCACTCAACAGTTCCTGCCGTTATCTACAGCTATCCTTTCTTTACCTTCTATCTCTACCTCCTCTCCCCGCCACCTCCATAGTGCCCTTGCCCCAGTCAACATAACCACCTTGTTATATTCATTTTTCCCACCCCCTCCACCGTGTTGTCTGCCCCCTCCTACCTCTGTCCTGCCATCCTTTGTCCCCCCTTCCCTCTGACCTTATTCCACCCTGCCTGTGCCACTATCTTTACTTTCCTTGCTGGCCTTGTAGTATCTGAGGTACCGTCTTGTTACCCAGAGCTAACCATTTATTTAACTCCTACCTTTAGTACGCCTATGTATATATGATGTAAATATTATTGTCCCATTTTCTTTTCATAGCTTATTTGTGTGTTTAATGCAAATTACTTTGTATATGTTTGTGTAATGTCCCTGTTGTTAATCAGGACCTCCTTGTAAATGAGCCTGCTCAGCTGAGTTTTTTTCCTGCCAATAAACTTGAACTTATACTACTAATCTTTTCTGTGGGACCGTGTCAAATGCCTTGCTAAAGTCTAGGTAGGCCACATCCACAGCCCTTCCCTGGTTTACTACTTTGATCACCCAGTCAAAGAAATCTATTATATTCATCTGACATGACCTTCTTGCTGTGAATCCATGCTATCTTGGGTACTTTGACCTGCTGGCCTCAAGGTACTCAACAATTTTTGGGCCTTTGGTACTAGAAATGTGTAGATTAGCATGAATAACCTTTTTGTAATGCTTATAGAATGATCGTAATATGGAGAGAATTGGATTAGAGATGTTTAAGTTACAGGGGTTCAAATCGTTACTATGTACAGTAAATATTTGCAAAATGTTGTGAAAACTCTCAAAAATGTGGATGTTTGTAACTTCTATGCTCTTGCAGGCATAGACTTAACATTTGATATGCTCCCTTAAGTAAGTGCTCCATATATGCTAGAGAGCCTGTGAGGGTCTGGCTATGGATGCTGACACATTATTTCACCCAGCAGGAACTACTCTACTTGAGAGCAATAGCCACAGACAAATCATTTCCCTCAACACGTCAGGTGGCAGGGCTTGGGTCTGGTGGGCCAAAGGATTAAGGTACGTACATCAAGTAGTGGGACCCATGGGGTTACTTCAGTTCACAACCCAGCAAGGGTTGTGTGACCTACCGTGTACCGAATTTCACGGGTATATGCAGTTGAGATCCTATCTATTGATGCAGGAGAACCACTTGGCAGACCTAGCTGAAAAGACACCTACAATGGTCCAATTAATGATACATTATACCATGGGGATACAGTCCTCACATAAGATTAGTGCCTTTTACAAGGCTTTTAGAGAAAGAGTAGATGATTTTACAGAGACCTTGAGATCTATCTGGACTAAGGAGCTGTAAATAGTTATCCCAGTTTTGGCCTGGGAGAGGTCAGCGAATCCAGCCACCAGAGTAGTTCAGTCCTCATACTGGAGAGAATATATTTGGAAGCTTAGAACCCAGTACTTGAGGTCCCCCTTGGTGACCTCCAAATATGATGGGGATCCTAATGGGAGTTGTTGGAGGGGGTGTGGGACTCGACGAGTGGGACAAACCCATGTGCTGTGGTCATGCCCCCTCTTGGATAGTTTTTTGAGGGAAGTGATCAGGGAATTTAAGGAGATATATGATCTGGCAGCACTTGACGAGCCCATGTTTCTTCTGACATTTACTCTGCCGGAAGGGCTGAAGGTGGATCCTGTCACCCGTAAGCAAACTTCCTTGACGGTGGCAGCCACCCATAAAGCCATTACCCGAATGTGGTTAGCCCCAAATATTCTTACGAAGATGTCCTGGGTGGGAATTGTGAGGGAAACATATTCCCTGGAACAACTTTTGGCCAGCCTTTTGGATAAGAAAGAAGCCTTTGAACTTAGGTGGAGAAAATGGTTTATGCATCAGCTAGAACATTACCCCGAGTTTGTCCCCTAACAGAAGGAATGATGAATCCAGCTATACTATAGTAATATACTGTAGTAATGGCCCTGGGTTGGGATTCTGGAGGGCTGAGTTGCACGGTCTAGGGCTACAATGGAGATATGAGACCCTTGGAGAGGTGAAGTCAATATAAAAAGGTCCATATCTCACCCTGTGGAGTATTGAGGTCACTGTGTTACAGTATGAATTCAATATCTTTTCTTTTCTTCTCTCCCTTGTTTAATCAGCCCCTTCCCTCTACTCCCTTTACATATGTATTATTCCTTTCTTACTTCTCCCTCCTGTTGCTTAAATATATTGTATGATGTCCATGCTTTTATGATTTGTGTATGTAACTACCCTAATTGGGGTAACAGATAGCTAAATCCCTTGTACTATAATTGTATTGTATGAAGTTGTATGTCCTGTCATGTCTCAATAAATAAAAAAAAAATTAAAGTAAAAAAATAGCATTTGACATGCATATACACAGTCAGTGTATCCTGGTGTCTAAAAAACTGGATAAACTGACGTGGAACCTTTGTAAAAGAGCTCACTCTCAAAGGTCTTCTGATATTACAAATAAATAAATAAAAACTGGTTTAGTTGTTTTAAATTTGCAGTAGAAAAAAAATATTGATAACATTCGCTCGCATATTTACTGTAGCATATAGACGAACCATCCAGAATTCTTGTTGTGGAATTTAACATTAACAATGCACTTATCACTAATTCATTTGATATGCTGGGCTGAGCTTTTTGCAGTCCAGCTGTTCCTCTCTGGGTGACTACCCCCTCCCTTCTCTTTTGGCATAGCCAGATTGACTCAGTAGAATTACTAATCCCACTGATATCCTCTTTATTCTTTACAGTGACAAACACCTTTAAAATGTGAGTCACCTACTCCTTTTCCTGTTGACCTACCCTGTTGGAATAGCAAGAATTCTTCCTTCCTGCTGCCCAAGACGTTGTCTTCCCCCACTACATCTTTTTGAGTACCTCTAAGTCCCAGACCTGCATGTACATCAGGCTCCCTGGATTATAAATTTACCGGATGTGATCCTTAAACATCCTGCATTCAGGCTGAAATTGTTGACACTATGTGCTTCCTTGCTCCAACTTGGAGGTCTACCACTGTTGTGCTACCAAGCTCAGTTGTCCATTTCTTGTTGAAACTGTGCATCTAACTCCTGAACCTCATGACCTCCTGCACTACCAGTCTCTCATACTCTTATCTTTTAATTAGAATCCTCCACATAAGGCTGAATGAAATTAGGAAATTCCAGTTTTATGGAATTTTTCATGAAATTCTACAATTTTCACATAGACTCGTGGGATGTGACTTTACGTACACATGTTATTTCGTAGAGCTGTGCAAATACCGTTTCCCAAATATCCAGCCAAATATTCAGTATTTGGGTCCCAGATATTCACTACTTGGTATTCAGTATTCGGTATTTGGCCACAAAAGTTGCCTTATTAAGAGAATTGCTACAGAAATCCTTAAAATGGTTTCAGGAGGAGAGGTCACAGCACTCTGGCTTGTACACTGGTGCCAGAGGTTGTCTTGTGCTGCTGGTGCTTCAGGATGAGGATGCAGAGGTCACAGCACTTTGGCTTGTACACTGGTGCCAGAAGCTGGCTTGTGCTGCTGGTGCTTCAGGAGGGGGATGCAGAGGTGGAAATCTCTACATGGTCACAAAGGTCTGAAGGGGTACAACAGGAATAACATATGCTGTATCCTTAAATAATTGTGGTCATTAAAAAAAAAGGCAAGTAATAAAACATAACAATTCCCACAGCATAACGCTGGAACTTCAATAAGCCATAACTCTGTCAATATCTGGAATTAAGTGACAATCTCTATGTGGTCACAAAGGTCTCAAAGGGTACTACTAGAAATGATGGCACTGCAAATGCAGTAGATAGATAGATAGCAGCACGAGCACACTGTTCTGACAGCAATTGAGTAATGGACTGCTAATACAAGCAAAGACTAACGAGTATAACTTGCTTTTGTCACCACAATGTACATCTGCTTCATCATTTCCCTCCTGTCAATGGTGCTTCTTACCCAACTGGATCAGCAGATTGCTGTCAGAACAGTGTGCTGGTGCCACTCGTTAAACTTCAAGAAGGGTTCCTTTTTTTTTCCAACTCTTTTTTTATCACCTATACCCCCAAACTCTCTCAGGCTACCCTATCTTGCTGAGCTGCTCTACTGCCCACCATGATCTCTCTCCTCATATGTTATTGCCCCCGCTGAACACATGCCAGATAAGCCCCCCAGCTCTAAGCCCCCGAGGCAGAGCCGCCAACCGCCTCACCTTGCACTCTATCTATAGTCCAGTTCATCCAGCTGGGTCAGCGAGGAGACCAAAGGGGCGGAGAGGAGATCCAGTCCTGGGCGTGTGGCAGTCAGCCCTGTAGGAAGCCATCGCCTATTGGGATTGGAGGAGGATTTTTCTTGTTTACCCCCTCATCCCCTTCCTCCCTGCAGAGCCCGAGCATGCAATGATGCCAGGTACATCCATCATGGCTCTGCAGCCCACTACATTGACCCTGTGTGTTGGAGTGCCTCCGGTCTTCACCAGAGGCTGCTGCCATGCCGGACTATCCCTGGATCCCCCCCCCCCGAGAGAGGAGAGCAGTCCTCTAGACACTCAATTCTATTTCTCCCCCTGTCAACCCCCGGCAGCCTGGGCTCATTCCCGAACCTGGGTCACTGGTGTGGCGCGAGGTGTGGCGTCCAGCGCCTCAACCCTCAGCACCACTGGGCCGGCTTCAAGAAGGGTTCCTGCTGTTCTGCTGGCACCTCAAGCCTCCTCTAATATGGCAGACATGCAGCTGTAACTGAGCCATTAGAGTCTGCACTCTAGTCTCTCTATATATTGCCAAACTGGTACCTGGTCAGATGAACACTATATTAATAGCACCAGTCAAGGGAGCGCTAGTCTGTATAGTGCTACCAGGGACAGTGAGCAGGGATTTACAGCACTAGCCATATGTGCTCCACTGGTCACTGTCCATGGTACCGCTATATGAACAAGGGCAGCAGAATCCAGGAGCCTGGCCAAGCTACTCCCATGGTGTGGAGGGCTGGGGCATAGAGAAGCTCGGCAAGCAGCAGTGGAGACCAAGGTTCTAATCCTGGTCTTCAAAATTTTAACATATTGGGACTTCATTTTTGTTTTACATGGGGCCATGGAAACAGCATTCCATGGCGCCACAAATTTTAACTTTCCCCAGGATCTGCTCCCCCTCAGAATGAGAATCCTATAGATGGGAGATGCAGGGGCCGAGCCCCCACCCATGTCGGGGGATGCAGAGGCAGAGCCCCCCTCTAAAACAAAAATGGTGCTATTTTTACAGCATGCTCCTTGCCAATGCTATTGTTCTCGGCTCTTTTTGGACCCAGTGCCTATTGAACTCTATGCTACACACTCAGAGTGTGGAGATCACATGGTGTTCCTGACTGTGAGCTCCAAAAACAGCCTCTGTTTGGCCAACAAAGCTCTGTGAGATTTTGAAATCTGACCCACTGAATAGTACGTCCTGAATAGCGGCTGAATAGTGGACTATTCAGACCATCCATCTGAATATTCGCCAAGCCTACTATTCGTGGTATTCAGAAATACTATTCAGTCCATGCACAGCCCTAATATTTTGTAATTTCTGCCAGCAAGCAATTAATAAAATTGGCATGCACAGTCTTTTAGTAAGGTCTAAGAACCTGCCAAATTTTATGGTATAGCATTCTCTAGTTTTAAAGTTTCAGGGGCTTAAATTTGTAGTTTACATTCTTGCAAAATTTAATTTTTAAATGTTGTGAAAGTGGACTTCTGGTTGAGGCATCGGTGGAATGGCAGCAGACTGAGAGAGCTCTCAAGTCCACCAACTTACTTTAGTACATTTTACTAGTTCCTCCTCAACTTTATTGACCTCAAGACCTTTAGAAGAAAGAATAATTTACCTCCTTCCTGGTTATTGGCTATCTGAATATGGCAGACCAACATTTTACTTAAAAAAAGCACCTCTGTAGCAGCACTCTTACAGAGCCCTGAGCAGAAAAAAAACAAAACGTCACAGACCCGATTTGAAGGCTGCAACATCTCCGGCTTCCAAAAACATACCAAAAGAACATGATGTTTATATGGCTGAGTTTTCCTCTATCAAAACAATGTTATTGGACTTGACTACAGTGGTGAATCAAATTAAAACAACTACTTATTCTTTGTCACAAAGAATCTCTGATGCTGAAGTGAGACTCAGTTCGGTAGAGGATTTGGTACACAAAGAAGACAGGGAACTCATTGTGCTAAGAAGGAAACTCCATTCTATGGAAGATAAACTTGATGATTTAGAGAACAGATCGAGAAGGAATAATATCTTGATCATCGGGATACCGGAAGGTGCAAAGCATCCAGACATTCTCAAATTCTTAAATAGCTTCTTCACTCAGTTTGCTGGTCCCCCAGATATTGGCCAAACCTATGCTATTGAAAGAGCTCATAGGGCTCTCTGACCAAAACCTAAACAGGAGGATAGACCTACAGCTATTATTTGCAAATGCCTACATTTGCAAGATAAAATAAAAATACAAAGGGCTGCGAGGGCTCAAGTGACTTTATATTGGCAACAGCATAGAATCTTTAGTATGGATCACAATAAACACAGCAATAGAGTCAAGCCATATAAAGACAAAAGTACTGGACTTTAGGAGGGCTGACTTTGCCAAAATGGGTGAGTGCCTAAGGAATGCACTAGCAAATGGGCAGGAAGGAGGGGTGGAAGAACAATGGGGAATAATAAAAACTGCCATCACAGAGGTAACGAGCCTTTGTGTGAAGCAAATAAACAAAACAAGACGATGTAAGAAACCACTATGGTTCTCAAAGGAAGTGGCAGTGAAGGTTCAAGAGAAAAGAAAGCATTCAGGGAAGTACAAGGAATGTAGAAGACAGGACAGAGAACTGTATCAGTTAAAGCAACAGGAAGCTGGGAAGGCAGTCAGAACAGCAAAGGCCCAAACCGAGGAAAAGATAGCCAACTCAGTTAAGAAGGGATAAAACCTTTTATAGGTACATCAGGGAGCGAAAGGAAGACCAAGGGAGGGATAGTGAGGCTTAATAAAGGGGTGGGAGGGTGGGCAGAGGGAGACTGTGAAAAGGCAGAGATACTAAACAAATATTTTTGCTCAGTATTTACAAAGGAAGAGGGGAGGTACATAAAACAAACAGTAGTAACACGCTGGATACAGAAGTTGATACCGGCCCATTTACAGAAGAAAGGGTTCTGAAAGAACTCTTAAAACTGAAGGTGGACAAAGCAATGGGGCCTGATGGGATTCATCCCAGAATTCTAAAGAACTAAGGGTAGAACTAGTGACCCTGACTACCCTTTTAACAAATCATGGGAGGATGGGGTGGTGCCGAGGACTGGAGGAGGGCAGATGTGATTCCTCTTCACAAAAGTGGGAGCAAGGCAGAAGCAGGAAACTATAGACCTGTTAGTTTAACCTCAGTGATAGGGAAAATGATGGAATCACTTCTAAAGGAAAAATTGTCAGTATCTAGAGGCCAGAGGGGCACAGGACCCTAGGCAGCATGGATTCTGGCGGAAGGTCATGCCAGACGAGATCTGATAGATTTCTTTGACTGGGTGACCAAAGTAGTAAATCAGGGAGGGGCTGTGGACATGGCCTACCTAGACTTTAGCAAGGTATTTGACACAGTCCCACACAAAGATTAATATACAAGTTAGCCAGCCTGGGTGTGGGTCCCAAGATGACAGCCTGGGTAAAGAATTGGCTGGAGAATAGGACACAGAGAGTAATAGTAAATGGAGTCCACTCAGAAGAAAGGAGGGTTACTAGTGGGGTACCGCAGGGTTCAGTATTAGGACCACTCCTCTTCAACGTCTTTATAAGCGACATTGCTGAAGGACTGGAAGGAAAAGTATGTCTCTTTGCAGATGACACTAAGATCTGCAACAGAGTTGATGCACAGGGTGGGGTGGAAAGGATGAGAAGGGACTTGGCAAGGTTAGAGGAATGGTCAAATGTATGGCAGCTTAGATTCAATGCTAAGAAGTGCAAGGTAATGCACTTGGGAAACAAAAACCCAGGGGAAGAGTACATAATGGGGGGTGAGATACTAACAACAACAAAAATAGAGAGGGACCTGGGGGTAGTCATAACAGATGACCTAAAGATGAGCAAGCTATGTGATAGGGCAGCAAGGAGGGCTGGGGGGATACTGGGATGCATAGGGAGAGGCATCACCAGTAGAAAACGGGAAGTTATTATCCCTCTGTACAGACAGCTGGTGAGACCCCATCTGGAGTACTGCGTGCAGTTCTGGAGACCTAATCTCCATAGAAGACATAGACAGGATGGAAGCTGTCCAGAGGAGGGCAACTAAAATGGTGCAGGGTCTGCACGGAAGACATATGAAGAGAGAGACTTAAGGAGCTTAATATATAGCCTCGAGGAAAGGAGGAGAGGGGGACATGATAGAAACTTTCAAGTACCTCAAGGGAATCAACAAAGTCCAAGAGGTAGCATCTTTCAAAAAAGAGGTGTGCAAGAACAAGAGGGCTAATTTGAAGATAGAGGGGCGGCTCAGAGGTAATTTAAGGAAGTATTTTTTCACAGAGAGGGTTGTGGATGCATGGAACGGCCTTCCAGAGGAGGTTGTGGAGTCAAAATCAGTGGTGGAATTCAAGCATGCATGGGATAGTCATAAGGCAGTTCTGGGGGGGGGGGTAGGAAGAAGTAGGCTGCTGGTTAACTAGGATCTGCAGCTTATCCAGTAGGTAGGGAAATGGGCAGACTGGGTGGGCCAAGCGGTCCTTATCTGCCGTCAAATTCTATGTTTCTATGTTTATATGTTTATATTTAATGATGTTAGTAATCTAGTGCGGGAGAAGGAAAAGGCTTATTCTGAAATCAAAAAGACTTTGCATAAGCATAATGTAAAATTTCGAGTGCAGTCTTCAGCTAAACTGGTTATTACATTGTCGCATGGCACTTTCACCTTCTCCTCAGCGGACGCGGTGAAAATACAATTACCTAAAGTACCCCCCGGCTTATTCCCAGTGCCTAAAGTTCAGGTTTCAACCAGTGAAGGTATGGAAACTTAAGGCAACTGGTAACTATAATTCGAGGCATTTTTTCAAGTCAAGATGAATGTTTTATGTCTACTAAGTTTCAATTCTGCATATTTGTTCTCGATCTGGCAAACTTTTGCACCGGACTGGGATGGCATAGACCTAATTTTTATTTGTGCTCAGTAAGTTGTTTCTCCTCTTAGTCTTAATTTACAATAATCATGCTCCTTGAAGAATCCTGCTGCATTATTAACCTGTTTGTTTTAATCTAGCTGTCCTGAAAACTTGGTTTACTTAATCAGCTGCTCAGATACAGACAACATGTCGGTGCTATCAATTTTATTTATGCCCCTGAATGGTTCTTTGTTTATATTTTACTGACTATCAGCTCAGAGGCTTGCTTTGTTTTGTTGAGGTTTCTGGGGCATAGGATTGAAGAATGAACTGTGGACATTTGGTTGCCACTGATTTTTCAGCTCAAGATTGAGGAATAGCTTTGTAAGACAGACGTGTTACTGCTGGCCAAGAAAACTTTTTGTGTAGTCACTCGTCTTGAGAGAATGCTCTACAACAGGGAGATTTCGAACTGCCTGGCCTTACTGAGGTGAGGAAAGAGAAAAAGAAAACTTTACATTTATTTTGCAGTTCGGCTAAACATATGAACCTTAATATTTTGTTTGGTGTCAGCACCTTCTCGAATTCTCACAGATCTGAGATTTTTTTTAGTCCAGTCTGGACCCTGGTGTATCCCTTTCACTGGGCGGGTCTCTTACCTTCGTAGGAGAAGAGCCCTGGTGGTCAACCAATGATCCTGGGGTGCTGCTGGGATGGCATATGGAAGTCTGGGAGCCCGGTGGTGAGGGTTCAGGAAGGTCATCTCCTGACTAAACAGGTGCCATTTTTCCGTTTGCTCCCCTGAGGAGCGACGTGCCATTGAAGTCAAGGCATACGCCGATGTCCGTCACTCCCCTTAATGTAGTGGGGCCGACATCCTGCCGTACTCCCAGCCTCCACCAGGAGTCAGCAGGCACTGATCCACATATCCTCCCTCCCCACTGAGAAGGTGAGCCATCATTGGATGCTCATTTCCTTCTCCCCCAGCAGGCCCTCCAGCAACCCAAGTCCATTCCCGAACCCGGGTCGCTGGTGTCACAAGTGGAAATCCAACCACTGTGCCGACGGGCTGGCCCTCATCTGTTTTCAATTAGAAGTGTACCATATAGTTCAATAAGCATATTATCCTTTCCACATAATAATAATATTACAAAATTAAGAATATTTGTTCTTACTTTTGTTGTTATTCCACTCTATGAAAATAAGCCAGGATTTTTATGTATGGATTACCCCATAGAATATTTAGTATACTTATCTTTTTTTTTTTTTTGCAGCTTTTTATACATGAGTTACAATTTTATATCATGGAATGTTAAAGGCGCAAATTCCCCACAGAAAAGATCTAAATTATTATTACATTTGTGTAGCTTTAACCCTTCTGTAATCTTGTTATAGGAAATCCATTGTTAACAAAAGATCTTCCATTTTTAAGGAGGGGTTGGGCGAACCAAATTTTTGGTATTGGGACAGATAAAAAAAGATTGGGGGTAGCTAGGAATGTTAACTTTACATGTCAACACTTGATTTCTGATCCGGGGATGAGATTTATTTTTACAGTGGGTCTACTTGATAATACAGAGGTCTTATTAGCCTCAGTATATGGTCCCAACAAGAATGACTCTCAGTTTTTTGCAGACCTCTCCTTACAATTAGTCAACTGGCCAAATAGCCCATACATAATAGAGGGTGACTGGAACATTGTTTTTGACAATGATTTAGACAAAACTGGTCCCTATAGTAGTTCTTTATCACAGAATCAAAAGGATGTGAGAAATCTAGTTGATTCTCATTTACTAACTGACCCTTAGTGTACACTTTATCCTAAAGACAAAGATTATGCTTTTTTCTCTTGCCCTCATAACACAGTCTAGAATAGACTACTTTTTCATTAGTCATCTCTTAGTGGATAGTATAATACAAACCTAAATATTGTCATGTATCATTTCAGACCATTCTCCAGTTTATTTGACTTTACAATTAACATTTGACTCGAAGGCAGATAAATATTGGAGATTAAATGATTCACTTTTGAAAGTAGAACACATAACTAAATCCATTAGAAATTTTTCTATATGCTTTTTCAATGAAAACCATGGATCAGTGGCCTGTCTTTCTACTCTGTGGTTAGCATATAAGTGTGCTGTACGTGACGAACGTGTACTTATTGCTACTAAATCTAAACAACAAAGACTAGCTCAGTCTAATGAGCTTTTAAAATCAATAAGATCCCTTGGAATTCAGATTTCTCAGTCTTATTCTAATACTCTGTTCAAAAAATTAATAGACTACTGGGAACAATATCATGAATTAAATAGAGCAAAGGCTGAGTTTAATAAGATTAGAGCACTGAGGTTTATAACGGGACTCCCCTTGGACACACATCACTGCACTCTATATGCGGCAGTGGGATGGACATCACTAAAGTTCAGGCGCCACAGAAACGCCGCTCTCTGGACCTATAGAGCCATCTCTAATAAGCTGCCTTACTATATCTCCTGCTGTCTTCCCCTGAGTATAATTGGGAAATACGCGTTAAGAAGTTACTCAGCTATTACACTTAAAGTACCCAAAGCAAAATCCGCTTGACGGGGCAGCCATAAGCTTCATGCTACCTACCTTATGGAGCGATCTACAAAAACCCTCAAATTAAGCACTCCTAATCAATATAAATGCTTTCAAGATGCTTTATTTCAAGTACAATCAGAAAGTATACTAACTGCTTCACCCACTCAGACCCAGTACCGGTGTCTGCACTGGTATATAGCCACGCCTAGACCCAATTTTAAGTACTGACCCCCCAGCTTGCTCCTCACCAGCCTAATTGTTCTCTCTCTTATCCCCTGTCTTATCAACACGAGGCCCATCCATCCCTTATTCTTCCTTTCCCAACCTCGGATAGGAGCTCCACTACCCTGGGTTGTGACATCCTACCATGCCCGTGCTATAGCATTCAATCCCGGGCTCACACATATCTTTTCTCCATCCACCTTCTCTACATCCAGCTTTACCAACTCCTTTCTGTGCACGTGCCCTCCTAGCCTTTCTCCCCTACTTCCCTCCCTCTCTTCCCCTACCTCACCTCTACCTGGTGTATATTTTATTTTTATTTTTTTCTTCCGTTACTTCCTCCTGCAACCTTAGATAACCTGCTTTATCTTCCTATAGACACTTCTATGTATGTAAATACCGTGTAATCTGTACAATATCTGTATAATTCTATGTACATATGAACTTCTTTTTCTTCCTCTCTGTAAAGAGTATTATCTGTATTGCCTTGTAAATACCTGTGTTGACCTGTATATACAATTGTTCATGCTCCACCCAGGTCCATCTTGCAAATGAGCTTCTGCTCAACGATGAACGCCTGGTTAAATAAAGACTTGATTGATTGATTGATTGATTGATTGATTAGAACTAAATTTAATCATGTCTCCGTGGGAGAATGCCCTGGTCGACTTCTTGTGATGCATATCAGGCAACTAGAAAATGCTAGAACTATGAAATGTATATATGATCCAGTCAGTCAAAAATCAATAACTAACTCCAAACAAATAGCAGAAGAGTTTGCTACTTTATATGGCATTGGGGATCCAAGTTCCAATAATCAAAAAATAGATGAATATTTAGATTCTGTAGAGCTACACAAGCTAAATTCTATGGAGGATGAATCATTACTCTCCCATCTTGTAGTGACTGAAATGAGCTCAGCCTTGAACACTCCGGCTATCAACAAAGCCCCGGGCCCAGATGGTTTTTTGGTGTTATTTTGCAAAACCTTCTCTGATGTGCTACTTCCTCATTTACTTCGGGTCTTTGAAGAAGCATATTTATCTAGGGCTCTAAATCCCTCTATGTAAGAAGCAATTATCTCCCTTATACCAAATGCTGGGAAAGATCCCATTACTTTGAATAACTATAGACATATATCTCTTTTGAATATAGATTTAAATTTTTTTTAACCCTCTGTGTGTACGCCTAATCTGCCTCCTCCCTCCACTCTCTCCGACATCCTCTGTGGACCCTCCAATCCCCGCTGTGGTCTACCCCTAGACTGCCTCGTCCACACACACTCCCCTGAGACCCCCGGTATACCCCCCTGGTAGGGGTGGAGAGGGAACCCCTGGTGCTTACCTCTCCCCAAACCAGCATACTGTGTGTGTGTGTGTGTGTGTGTGTGTGTGTAGATCCAGCACAGTGGAGTCTGCTCTGATGAGCCCGGAGACATCCTAGGGAGGCGTCTTCGCCTAGGAGGGACCGAGGTGTTTTTCCGATTTCTTCCCCCTGACATCGACTTGCAATGAGGGGATATGAACTAGGAGGCACACTGAGACATACCTCCTGCTCTGCCCTTCTGCTGACATCCACCCAATCCACTTACTGCTTCTCCACCTACCGTGCCATCAACCCGGGCTCCCCTAGGTGGCGGCATAGCAGCGGGAGCCTGCAGTTAACCCCCCCAGAGAAGGAGAACTGCCATCAGGTGCTCTATTCTTCTCTGCCCTGGCCTACCCCCAGCAACCCGTGCTCATCACTGGTGTGGTGCGAGGTGTGGCGTCCAGCGCCTCAACCCTCAGCGCCACTGGGCCAGCAGATTTTAAAATTTTTACATGTGTTTTAGCCTCCTCGATTCAGATGGTATGATCCAAGTTAATTTGCCCTGAACAGGTGGGATTTGTGTCTAATAGACACTCTTCAGACCACATGAGGAAACTTCAACACTTAATTTCTGCATCGAGGGAGGCAACGTACCCTGTGGTTCTTGCCTCTCTCGATGCAGAAAAAGCCTTTGACTGGGTCTCATGGCTGTACTTTTTCACACACTTGAGAGATTTGGTTTTCCTCCTGATTTTGTCAAATGGATACAATTGGTATATACTTACCCTTCTGCTAAGATAAGGTATAATAAGGTTTTTTCTTCCTCCTTTGCATTAAAAAAATGGGGCATGTCAGGGATGTTCCCTCTCTCATTTTTTATTTAATTTATATATAGAACCTCTTATCTGTCATATTAAAACTAATCCAAATATTGCTGGTATTAATATAGGTTCCCGTCAATTTAAAATTTCAGTATATGCCGATGATCTTTTGTTACACTTAAGGGACCCAATTAATTACCTAACCTATATGTTAACAGAAATTGAAAAATTTAACTCAATCTCAAATTACAAATTAAACATTGGCAAGACACAAATTCTTCCACTGAATAAAACAGAATATTTCCCCATTAAACTTGGCCAAATGTACTAAAGAATTAATATACATTGGAATACACATTTCTACATCTGATTCAATTACGATTCAGAAGAGTCTCACTTCTTTATTAAGGACAATTAAATTGGACTTGAATAGGTAGGACAAATTACCTCTTTCTCTTTGGGGTAGACTAGGTCTAATCAAGATGAATACACTGCCAATGATTTTGTATCCTATTACAATACTAACAATTTATTTAATACATAAATGGTTCAATGAATTCCATAAATTACTTTCAGAACTCCTCTGGTGGAGCATTCGACCTAAACTGGGATATATTAGATTGTCTGCTCCTAAGCAATGTGGTGGTCTTGTGGCACTTTATTTTTACAGTTACTACCATGCAGCACAGGCCACTAAGTATTTCTGATGGGCCACTCAAGTTCAATGGTCTCATTCGACTTATATCCCACTTTGAATTGAAATAGAAAAAGACCTTTGCTTTAAAGCTGGCATACAGCTTAAAGCCCTTTTTTTCTTAAAGAGTTCTATGCTTCCATTATGAATAAAGAAGTTACCAATTGGCACTTCACTAAGAATATACAAACAGTTCCAGGAAACATTAAAAGTTTCTCTCTGTGATCCTTGGGAACAACCTTTATGGTTACACCTGAACTTCCAGTTACATAAACAAACCTTAAAAATGCTAGGTGGTTGTCTTCTCTTATTGAATCCCCCATACAATTTCTTTGAGGAAATAGCTGGATTTCTTTTTCAGATATGAAAAAATAGTATAATTTAAGTAACAGAGACTGGCTAGATTACCATAGTATACAACTGTTGCTTCTTACCACTCTAGGTAATCCCAAGAGTATTATTAACCACTCTTCCTCTTTAGCTACTTTCTCTAAATTACCAACAGAACATCATGCTCTTGCTAATTTATATAAGGAGATACAATTACTGCAGGCCTATAAGTTTGGCTCTCCACCTCATTTTTGGTCTAAGGCTTTAAATTTATCATTGTCTACACAACAATAGCAGATGATTTGGAACAATATTTAGAGATATATTAAATTTGATGGTTATCGATTTACCCAATATAAGATCATATATGGGATTTACAATACCCCCCCATAAATTACACAAATGGGGCATATTAGGCTCCCCTGCCTGTATGAGATGTCAACAGGGCAAAGGTACTGTTGATCATATTCTATTGAACTGTTCTAAAGTACAGCCTTTATGGGAAAGTATAATTAAGTGATAACATTCAGTTAATTGGAGTATACAAAGCAATAACCAGCTTCTGTGGTGATTAGCTTAATCACCACAGAATCTGGTTATTGCAAGTATACTCCAATTAACTGAATGTTATTACTATTATACGAGTTGGAATTTCAGTAGAGGAGTACAAAGAATAAAGACAAGTACGATGCATGTTGAATAAAAACTGTTTAATAGTTTTTTTATATGAATAAACTGATTTTCTCAATAAGTTAAAGTATTTGATTGACCCAGTTAAATAAACCAATGTTGTCAATAAATAACATTGTGGATATGATTAATAACCATGAACAAAGTAAATTGCTTAATAAAGAACAGGTTTAATAAACATTCTAATAGTTTTAATAAATACTGTTTTATGGATGAATGAATCAGTTTGTTTAATAAATTACAGTTTTAATGAAAATGCTAAGTTAAGACAAGAAAGCAATATGGTTAGTAAACAACATTTGTTATGACTGTGGTGATTTAATAATCTTTATTATGACTGTAGCAGTAGGTTTTCTATAAATAAAGGACTGTTTTTGGTAACTGTATGGGTTAAGTAAATATTTGGAACATTTGTTAGTAACAGGTTTTCAACTGTTTTTGTAGAAACAGCTTATTCAATGATTGTATTACTTTTATTTTTTTGTTGCTTTTTTAAGAGAAATAGGTAGGTCCATAGAAGTTGCAATTCTGAAGGACAGTTCTCATGGTGTGTTGTGCTGGTATGGTAGTTGTGGCTTGTGCTATGTTGGTAATATTTTGTGTTTGTTCAATGTGTGTGACTGCTTCAAGTAATATAGCAGCTTCAAGTTCTTCTTGTTCAGGCAGTGGGGTGGTATTGGTTTGATGATGTGGTTCATTTTGATTGATGAGACTATTGTCCTGTTAGTTGCTGTCTTGTAATTCTTCAGGTTGAGGCGGGTTGTCTTCATCTTCAAGTGGGTTGTTTTGTTCAATGTTGTGATCTGTGATTTCAAAGTTAATTGGTGGTAGTGGTTGATTTTGTTGTGGGACTGTGAAGTGGTGTGGGTTTGGTTCTGTTTGGTTTAAGAGAGCTGCAGATGAGATGTTGCTGTATTGTCTGCATTGTTCAGAACTTTTTCTGTCTGTAAATGATCTTATGCTGGCTTCATTTTTGTGACCTGTGACTTTCATGTTGTTTCATGTTTCTTTTCCAGAGTCACTAAGTAGTGTTGCCGTTGTTGCTCTTAAACAATGGTTTGTGTATATAGTTGACAGGCTTGCTTTCTTGCTGATGTTCGACATAAATTTTCCAAGGGTGTGAAATCCAAGCTTTTGTTTGTGGCACCAGAAGTTGTCTGTAAGTTTCCATTTGAGATCTGGCTTTGGTTTTTACCAGAGGTAAGGAATGTCTGGATTTAATTTAGCAATGTACAGTTCACATGCTGATACTGGGCATAATGGGTTTTCTGGTTGTGCATACATTCTGGCTTCTGGTACATGTTGGTCTCTTGGATTGCTTCTTGAGTGTGTTTTGGTCTTTGGATTGATGGCAAAGTGCAAGAATTTTTTGTTTTCTGTATCATGTGATATTTTAAATGTTGCTTTTGTTATTGTGTTGAGGTTTTCTGTTCCTGGTAAAGCAAAGTGAAGAGCAAGGTTAAACCAGACACGTCTTTGTAGTGATTTTGGGTTGTCTTTGGAAAGTATTTTAGATTGCATTATTTGTTGTAGGTCTCCTTTTTCAAGTGGTTTGTGGTGTTGAGTGTCATCTTTTTTTTCACATTTCAGGTTTTTTAAAAGGGCAACACACATTGTGTTGGATTTCAAGAATTCTTTGTCTGTCATTAAACAGATTGGCTTTGAGTGTGGTGGTTCTTTCAAGTATCTGTTTATTCCTGCATGTAGGCTTGTTAAGGGGGATTTTCCATATTCCCCTCCAGTTGTCTTTTTTAGTGATGGATAGAAGTTGTACAGATGGTTGCCAAGTTCTTGTGGAGTAAAGGTTTCAAAATGTTCAGTTACGTTATTTAGTTGTAGCCATTCTGTAAGGAGGAATGAAGAGGTAGGTTAGTTTTTGGGTGAGAGAAAGCAGTGTAAAATACATTGTTAATGTATTTGATTTTTGTGGGAATTAGTGTAGAAATGTTAGTTTTTGTGTTAGTTATTAATTATGTTTGTTGGGGATGTGGATATGGTATTGTTGGTATGGGACTGAACCCTAGAGTTGTTAGGGTAGTATGTAAGCAATAATATGAAATAGGGTGGTCGGTATTCAGGTATAGTGGAATGCCTTGGGGCATAATGAGATTCGATGTCATAGGTGGAGGGCCTTCTAATTTTTGGAAAGTTTGGTGTAGTGTAATACCATTTACCCTGGTGGTTATTATTGCAGTTAGAAAATGTGGCAGTGCTTAATATATGTGTGAGAAAAAAATAGGTTTTAATGATGAAAGTGTTAGGCATGTGGGTATTATTTGTTAAATAAAATAGTTAATCTGCATGAATTACACTAAAACCAGGGCTCCACTCAAACTGGTCATGTCTGGAAAATTCAGTGATGTACAGAGGGAAAAAAACCAAGCATTTGTCAATGCTGAATGTTGTCGCGCTGACATTGGCTCTGGTAGTGCAGTGTGGAAAAACATTTTCAGCAGGATGTGAAAAATGACAGCTGTACTATTGATAAGGAGATGTAAAAAAATGGCAGTGGTGAAAATCTGGCATGTAAATATTGCAAATTTGCGAAGTTGCAAGGATGCGTGGGAAATGCGCAACAGACACTTGTAACACAGTCATTTTATGGAGTTTCGACACCAAATGTTCAACATAGGCATTTTAGCAACTCTGCTCATGTAGAATGTCACTGTCATTTCCTCAAACTGTACCAATAAGTGATTTTCCACAGCAACCGCAATATTCTGTACCACGTGTGTTCAAAAACACATTTCGGGCAGGATATCTGAAATGACAGTTGTTCTGTTCATCAAGATTTGTGGAAATACGGTAATGGTGAAAATCCAGAGTTAAAATTGTCCAACACACGCTCGTAACACAGTGATTTTATGGAGTATAGTCACCAAATTTTCAACATATGCATTTTAAGACCTTTGTTCATGAACAGTGTCACTGTCATTTTGGTAATCTGCCCCAAACACTGATTTCCCACAGCGAGCATGGTACAGTGCATTGGAAGTGCGGAAACACATTTCGGCCGGGATGTGAAAAATGACAGCTGCACTGTTCACAAGAGGTGTAGAAAAATGATAATGTAGAAAATTTGGCATGAAAATATTTCCATTTAAAATTCTGAGGTAAATAAGTAACAAGTGCGCAATGCACGCTCGTAAAACAGCCATTTGGAGGATTTTTTACATCAAATTTGCAACATAGGCTGTTTGAGAGCCCACCTCAGGAACACTGCCACTGTCCTTGTGTTAATCAGTCCTGAAAGGTGATTTCGCGCAGTGACAGCAAAATCACCCTTCTGGCCCAATTAACGCCATGACAGTGACAGAATTCATGAGGAGGGGTCCCAAAAACCCCATATTGAAAATGTGGTGCAAAAATTCCAAAAAATGCCCGAGATATGCAGCAAAGTTGAAAAAAGCCCATGTATGTCATTATACAGATTACCGGAATTTCTTCAGTTCGCGGTCAGCTTTGAAGAATGCAGACGTGTTGCAGGTCCAGTGAAGATCATCACACTAAGCTCTGGAGGTAAGTATAGGGTGAGGGGGGTGTGTGGAGGCAGGGTGCACAGTGGGTGGGTTCAGGTGGTAGCTATGGAGACAACGAGGGACCGTTTTTTGTTTACAGGTGGAAAAAAAACATTGGGGACAGTTTTCTTTTTTACAGATGGCTTCTAGTTTTGTGGGGCAGTAGCCAATGAGGGATTGGGCACCCCCATTAGTACAGAAGAAGGGGGGGATCATGCCGATGGGGAGTGGGCTCCCCCATCGGCACATTAAAGTGGAAAGGAATTTTTCACCAGGATGTGTTTATAAGAGAGAGAGGCAGCAGGGTGAATAAGAAAATCAGAGAGCATAGTGGGGACAAGTAATGTTTTAAGGTAAATGATACTGGCACAGTTGTTGCAGAATGGCAGTAGGGAGATGGGTTTTTATTTAAGTTTTAGAAGTGTAAGCTTGCTGGGTGGCATTTTGTTTGCTTTTTAGTTGTTTTCTCGTCTTTTTCCGAGACAATTTGTGCTTTGTCTTTCTCAGTAACAGTGAGAAACTGAGTTTTGGCTACTGTTGAAACTGGCAAGGTGGAGGGCTGTTCCGACAGCCATTTTTTTTTTTTGTATGGGGTGCTCGAGGTGTGAATAAATGCCTGTAAGCGTGGTTTTGGGGCCATTAAACAACTGTGGGCCAGATATTCAAAACTTTGCACTGGGCAAAAACCGTTTGTGCAGGTTTAACGCGGGATTAGTGTGGGTCAGCTATATTCAAAAGGCCAAATGGCACGTGCAAACTGCATTAGCGCCAGGCAAAATCATAATGTATGCAAGGGGCAAAATGACATGAATACAGGTGCAATGCTATATTCAGCGACTAGCACCACACAAAGTGGTTTTGCGTGACTTAGCGTGACACTTAGCGCGGTGCACATTACTGCCCAGGAAAAGCTTGTCTTAACCCTGGGCAATCAGCTTTGCGCAACACTATGGCTTTGCGCGGTGTTTGCTCGGGTTTTGCATGACCCTAACAAATAAATATGACACATAGACAAAGCCAAACATAGAGGAAGCATGCTGCTAACTGATGGCATCACAATGATGCTATCATCTGCCACCAGTCCCAGCCATACCAGGCAGTAAATGGTGACCCTGCCACCAGTGGATAGCATGGTAGTGTGGCCATACAGCACACACCTGTGGACCACACTTCTGTGGACCACACTTCTGTGGACACCAACAGATGTCAGCACACACATGCAGCACTGTGGGCATGGAGGATGCAAAGGGGAGAGTGTATAGATGGCCAGGCTGTGCCACAGACCAGGTGTGGCCACAAGGCTGGGAAACATCATGCAGTGCACATGGGCCAGTATTGGGACTACCCCAACACCAGTGTGCCTTTCGGATAATATATGCCCCCCGGCACAGCTGTACAACTGCCACAGCACACAAAGCCAGACATGTATATGTCACTGTGAGCATCCCTTGCCAGAGGTGCAGCATCTGTGGGTCACACAACAGCGTAACAGTAATGTCCACTGTCAGTAAACACCTGCAGGTTGGCCCTCTCACTGTGTATAGTGCAGTCATCATCACTGCCCTACACACCATAGGCATTGCTGTGTCCACACACTACTGGTCCCCTTGCTACTGTAGTGTCTGCTGTGCACTGTAGCATGACCTACAGTGTGACAGTTGCATGCAGCACCACCACGATCTGTGCCTATGCTGTGTTGTCCCAGTACAGCTGCAGGCAGCAGCGCATGTGGAAGTAGTGTTCAAAACTGTGTAATATTCCCCAAGCTGTTTGCGCAGCACCAACACGTTTGCGCAGGTTTAGCGCAGAGCTAAACAGTTAGCCCGGCACAAACTGCACGCAAATCAGGGCATAATGAGATGCTAATCTGGATGTTTGCCCACAGACTACCTAAGTAGGCTCATTTGCATGTCACTTTTGAATATGGCAAAGTTTAGTGCCGGGCAAATGTGTTTGCACTGGGCTAACAGTTTTGCCCTGTGCTAAACCCGTGCAAACGTGTTAGCGCTGCGCAAACAGTTCAGGGAATATTTTACAGTTTTGCACACTGTATTTCCACATATGTTGCTGCCTGCAGCTGTACTGGGTCCACGCATTTGCTGGCACACACATTAGCCACACAGTTCACCTCTATCTACCTTCACATCGCTGTGCACTGTGTTGCTGTTGTGATTTGCAGTTCCTGGTTGCCATATTCAGAGCTGTGTTATTCCAGGGCTAAGTTTGCCCTGCACTCTCAGCCCAGTTTGCCCAGCCTCATTCCCATGCTATATTCAGAAGCTGCTTGCCCCGGGCTATTCCTTTTGAATATGGCTTGCTTTGTGTTCCGGGCTAAGTTTGCCTACCGGGCAGTACTAATTTAGCCCCGGGGCAAAGTTTTGAATATCTGGCCTTGTGGGTGGTGCTTGTTTGAATAAATGACTCTGGGGCAATTTTGTGAAGTTTGTGGTAGCATAACTGGCAGTGGTTCTGATTTCTGATTGGTTAATAGAGAGTACCTCTCGTATAATAGATCTTACACCCCCTGAATCAGGTATTAAATCATCTTTCTCTAAGTATAATTGCATCTTGGGCCCAATAGACCAGAAATTGAAATGAAAATTGTGTTTTTATTTTATATTAATTGCTTTGGTTGCTAAAAAAGATCATTTTGAGACATTGGATGGACCAACATATTCCTTTGACCTCTGAATGGCACAGAGAACTTGCATCTTAAGATGTGAAATAATGTTGGCTTCAATAAGGAATAATATTGCTGTTTATACTAACAGATGGGGTACCTTAGAATCCTGGCTCACTACTTTAACTTTGTAAATAGTTTGTGTTGGATGAGATACCCTGTATCTCACCCTTTATGTTTTATCTTGTTTTTGGTACACTCTCACTTCATTCTTTGTTGTTGTTTGTTGGGATGGGATGAGTTGGAGTACATATGCATAATTTAGGGTTATGGCTTCAATTTTAAGCATGTATTACAATTTATTATGTCAGATATTGCTTCAGATGACTGATCTGCATGTATTTTGTTCTCTCTAATAAAGCTTAATTTGAAAAAAAAATTTGAAAGTTTGACTACTTCTAATTCACTCCCATTTAAAGCTGCAAATATGAACTTTTTCAGAAATGGCCATGTGGTATAGTTTAAATGTTTCAATTCTGGTTAAATTTGGATATGTTGTTTTAATATGAGAGGGAAATAACTGAAATTGAACTTTTGACAACATGTTTGGCAGGCTATAACTCAGTCCCATTTGAAGCTAGAGATCTGAAGCTATGTACATAAACAAATGTAGGGATAACCTGTATACCTGTCAAATTTTATAATAGTTCAAGGAATAATATCAAAACTTTACTAAACTTACAGAAATCTAAATGTTGGCAAATTGGCTATCTATAACTCAGCTCCCATTAAAGCTTGAGGCTTACAACATGGTGTATATACCCATGTTGGGTGTTTCTCTAAATCCAGAAATTGTGGAGAAATTTGGATAAGAAATTTTAAAATTATCTAAAAATAAATGAACATTTAATTTTGATTAACTGTTTGGCCACCCATACTTCACTCTTTTTCAACCTACAAATCTGAAATTTGGCACACATTTGTATGTCATTGGGTTCTGTTCATGTTCCACATTTAGTGTTAATTGGACATGTACTTTTAAAACTAAAGTGAAATAACTGAAATTTAAAGTTTGGCAAACTTCCACAGAATTGTCATGAAAATTCTGTGAAATTTCATGGAATCAGAATGGTCATTTTGTGGCAGAATTTTATATTCCATGTAGCTTAACCAGTCACCAATAGCAGTACAGGTTTTGGGGATAGTAAGTGGAGATCTCTCATTAGAACTGAGTGGGTATACTTGATTTGAATACTTTAACAATCCAGCTATGGTGGCAGAGGTGGTAGATCTGATTACCTTATTAGTAAAATAACCAAGGTAATCTTTAGCTATGGACACCCAACCAAGCTTATCATAAAGCACACAGTGATAAGCTCCTCCTAGTCCCCTACTCTCCCTCCTCCTAAAGTTTCCTTTCCCTTCTTTCTCCACCCTTAGTCTATCTCCCTCCTGTGAGCTCGATCACTGCCTTGTGCAGGCAGGATCCACAGCGCAGGGTGGACAACAACATTACCCCCTTTCCCCTAGTTCTCCTTTTACTGCACCCCCCCAGTCACTGCTAGATCACTGCCTTGTGAAGGCAGGGTCACCCGGCACACTGGTGGGGTACTACCCCCACTATAGTTGACCTCTGATACCCCTCCCACAACATCCCTCCCCAATCACCCCTCTCTCGCATCACTATATATAAATAACTCTCATCACCTATAACTGGTGTCCTACCAGTAGGGCTGTCCACCACCCTGCCCAGATAGGGATAACAGGACACTGTTGAATTTCAACTCCCCCCTTCCCTCCCTTGGATACTCCCCACCTACAATACCTCTCTCTCTCATCACCCTGCCACACTCTATCTCTCCTCTCCTTTCCTCCTACCCCCCTTCCAGTTAACATAGCCTAACACTAGCCTACCCTACACTCAATTAAGCACTTATAACCTACTCCTATACCCCTCTTATATGCACTTTAGTCCACCCTGTTATCTCTGTTTGCCTCGAAAATCGTGTTTTGTGTCTCTCTGTAAATTTCCTTTCCCTTCTTCCATTCTGCCCTCTGCAATTTTTCATTCCTTCCTTCCTTTCTTCCTCTCTTTACTCCAATCACTGTAAATCTTGAATATCTATGTCACACTAATGGCTACCAATTACTATTGGATCACCTTGCCATCTAGTGCTACATACTGTTTCCAAGTTTATATGTGTCTTCATATCTACTATACTTAACTGTTGCATTGTTAGCCAGTGTTATCCACCTGCAATCCCTCCTGCTCTCATTGTATGCAAGTAAGCAAACTGTATTCCAACATTGTAACATTTCTCTGTATTCTATCGCATTGTTCCCTACCCCCCAGGTCGCACCGGGAGACAAGCAACTTGTTGCTCAGCATGCCTTCCCGGGTGCAACATTTCAATAAATAAATAAATTAAAAATATGTGAGGTGGGCAGCAGCTAGAGAAAACATTAAGGCAATATCATCATTGTGTTGTTGGCTTCCCTTTATTCTCCGAGCTCTCCACCCTGATGATGAGTGTTGTCAGGGCCAAATCCTTCCTCCAGACCTGAAGGGCAGGTGAGCAACTGCCTTAACAGCTAATGCAAATGCTGTTCCTTCATCATCTGACAAGTTGTTTATTTTATTTTTTCATTTTGACATTTTGTGAGCAGCTAGTTTGGGGTGGGGAGGAGAGAACTGGATTTGTTTATTTACTGTTAAAAAAATGGCAAAGTAAATCCTAGCATTTTGATTGGCTAGGAGACCAACATTATTGAGCCAGGTATTGTTTGATGGTGCCCACTAAAAAACAAGTACCAATTTGGGGTGCCCCATTACTTGGGATATCACTGGGCACCCTGATTTTTCAAATGGACAAGCCGCCATTTTTTGTCTCTTGCTTAGCGAATGAGCTGATCCCCCCCCTCAACCCCAACCTCAACAAACAGCAACAAAACACAGACAAGGCACTTTTAATTTTGGTTTGTTTTATAAATGGAACTGACTCCAATGCAGCCACAAAGCGCCAGCAGCTAGCAACGCATCTTACAACCTACAAACCCTCGCCCCCTTTCAAATGACTCCAGCAGCTGCTTCATTCAACTCCCATCCTATCTTCAGTCAGTGTGGAACGGGACCATGCTCTTCCCTCAAACCTGCACAAAATAACCCCCCCCCAAAAAAATACTTTTGTAAGGAAAGAGCGGATCACTTACAGTAAAGATTCCCTGCCCAAGCTCACGTGGCAGTAGCCAGTAGCATCTCTCAACCTACGATCTTCCACCCCTCTCACACAACTCCAGAAGCTGCTTCATTCAACTCCCCCTCCTATCTTCTGTCAGTGCACTATGGGGCCATGCTGCTTCCTCAAACTTGCACAAATGAACCAAGAAATATACTTTTGTCCGGAAAGAACGGATCATTTAGAGCAAATTTGTCAGTTAGTCACCCGAGAGTTCCTCTTTCGCCGGGACCGTGCTCCTCCTTCAAATATGCACAGAGCAAATTACAACTAAGTACCTACTTTTATAAAGAAACAGTGGCTCACTTATACTAAGTTTCACAGTCACAAAAAGTGTTCGTCTTGCACATAAAAAAAATGGACCTAACTCCACCACTACCGGAGTCACTTCCCACTACAGAACTACAGGTCCCATAAATGCTGTGGCTGCTAAGCGCTCAGTCTAGTAAATATCGGCGTCCTCTACTGGCAAGCATACTGCAGTACATGGACTACTTTACAAGAAGCACATCTTCTGATTGTTTTTCAACACTTATTTGACTTCTTAGTAATAGTTTATTTTCTTTTATTAAAAATGTTACATATGGACCATTTTCTAAGCTCAATAATACCATCCAGGGTGGGCAGTCTTGGGAAATACCAGACCTACCAGGGGTATAAGGCCTCCGCCTGTGGCGTTGAGCCTCATTACATCCCTGAGCAGTCCGGTATTTCCCAATACCTCCCACCCTGTTGGGTATTATTGCTTACATAGTGGTCACACACCCAGTAACCCTAGAAAATATAGGAGCCTATAAGAAATATGATTAAAACTTAGTGAATGAGCCAGGGTAGAGTTTGTTACACTGTCATTCGCTTAATGATTGGGAGATGTGTGGTCTTCTCCATTAGCAAGCTCCTCACTGACCAGTGGTGAGTTGCCAGGTATGTGCACTCCACATACAGTAAAAGTGAATATGGAGAAGTTTCAGAGAAGACTCATATAAAAAGAGAGAGAAAAGCAGTGAAATTCCTGCTCAGGAAAGTGAGAGAAAAATTAAAAAGTTAGACTAGGTACCAACCACGGGCTTGACCTTGCCATTGGTGGTTGGGCTTATCCATATCTCAGCTGGCATCTAAAATCAAGTAAAAGTAGCAATCTTTATGTGTTTTGTGGTATCTTCCCCTGGAGGCACAGGCCTCCATTACAAAAGGTGAAATACAAAAACATTAAAAAAAATACCCACTAAAATTAGACAAAAGTAAAAAAATAGCAGAATGCTTTATAGATGGTAAAAAACAATTACACACCAAATGCCTGCAAAAATAGAAATGTTTCAGACCCCGCTTAAACACCTCCACCGAGGGGCCTCCCTCAAAGTCCTGGGCAAGGAATTCCAGATGACCCGGGCTGCTACATCAAATGTCCCATCCCTCAAAGACTGTAATCTCACCCTAGGAACTACCAGGAGACGTTTCTCGGTGGAGTGGAGAGGACACACACAGGTATGTAAGGATGCAGAAAGAATCAATCAAACCTAGATCCATCCCCCTTTAAAAAATCATAACATGAAGAAGAATATGAGTAAGAAAGTAAAATAAATAAATAAATAAAACATTGCGGAGTATTGTGAACAGCTATTTTGTGGAGGACACTGGGTTCTGTTGATTTACTAATATAGGCCACACACCGGTAGCACCTCTAGAAAATCTAGGGACTTTGAAATACAGAATTTGATGACAGATAAAAACTGCTTACCCATACAATCTAGCCCTTTTTTTCCTCTGCCTGTACTGTCACCGCAGACCCTACTTGATCTTTGACTCCCTCACCCCTTGTTTCCCACTAAGATTCCCTTGTGCTTATCCCATGCATGTTTGAAGCCCACCACTGTTTTCACCCCTCCAGCTCTGCAGAGAAGACTGTTCCAGACATCAACCACTCTTTCAGTGAAGAAGTACTTCCTCGCATCTCTCTTGAATTTACCCCTTCCGGCTTCATTGCATGACCCCTTGTTCTCATGCATCTTTTCCTCAGGAAAATACTCCCCTCCTCTACCTTATTTACCATGATGAGGTATTTATAGGTCTCTGTTACATCACCCCCCCCCCCCAAATGATCTCTCTTCCAAGGTGTACATATTGAGGTACTTCAGTCTCTCCTTGCAGGGCTTCTGATGCAGGTCCTGTCCCTTGTGCCATTTAAAAAAATGGCTTGAACAGTTCCTGCATTCTCATTGGCCAGTAAGCTGTAACATAGCATAAGAAAAAGATGGCTGCTGTGCTGAGCAGGCTATAAGCAGGAGTGGGGAGCAGGATTATTTTAAATTAGTTATTGCTCCTTGTTTTGTTTTAAACTGCCTGTTTTAAATTGTACATTTTTTGGTTTTGTTTTTTATTTATTCCGGCTGGTCCAGTGTGGATAAACCATCATGAAAAAATCAAGCTGTGGACTCTTCTATTGATATTTGCATTCACACAAAATAAATACTTTTATTCTCCGAACTTATGTTTCTGCAAAGCTGAAATTGATAATTATTACCCGGAGTGTCTGGGAGTTCGATCACGGTGGAGAGAGCTGTACGCAGGGTGTGGAATCCTGGTGGCGGAGCGTAGAATGAAGGCTGTCCTGCTCATGCTAGTTGGGCTACACTGGTGGAAAAACTGTGCTGATGAGGAAGAAGGAGTAGAGCTGGTAGTGACCCGGTCTTGCAGCAGATACTGGTGAACTGGTTTGGCGGAGTTCCTTCTCAGTTCTGGCCTCAGTCTAGTGGTGTGCTGTAGAGTTGCTGCTGTTGAGTGGCTATATCTATAGCACTTCTATTCGGCTGTGTGGTAGCCGGTGGATGGCCGCGTCATCGAGCTGGTCTGGGGAGAGGCGTGGGGGCTGAGAGGGACTCTCCTACTGGCTGTGACCTAGTGACCATGGATTCAGTGCTTGGAGTTCCTTGATTGCAGCTCTGCCCCGATAATTGTCGGGGTGAAAATTTGGTGGTACGGTGAAGTGGGATCGTCACCTGGTTTTCACTCACTTCAGCTTGTGTGAGCCTTGGTCAGGGTGAGGAGTGCATGAGGTGGGACATACAGATCGTGGAATGGTCCTGGTTTTCTCAGTGAGTCACTCTGGTTCTTAACTATAGTATCGACTTTTGGATTGCTTCCTGGGATTTTGTTCATTTGTAATATATTGTGGCTCTGTTGGTTCTTGAGTGGAGGTGAGAGCCCACGAAAGTAACTAAGCAGTATTTTATGGTTCCCTCGAGGAGTGAGCTCCCGGGTATATTCATCCGCCTATAACTGAGAAGTACTGGACTAATCTGGACTTATAAATAATTAAGAAACCAAATGACTTATGAGGTTTTAGTATTTTATTTTGTTACTTGGATTTAGATTTGTTTGCTTATTTGTTTCCCTCCATTGTGTGAGAGACATTGTGTGGGAATTTATTTGTTGACCTCCCCTCCTTCTCCCCCCCCCATTCTGTGAGAGAGAGAGTGGAGGAGTGGAGGAGTGAATTTTCAAGCTGTTTGAGGGTGGGTAGGTCTTTGCTTTTTCTTATTTATTTATTTTGGTTATTATTTTATTTTATTTTTATTATTTTTTTTTCCACACTCTGTGAGAGAGAGGGAGCGGAAAGTGTTTAATTTAGTATTGTTATCAAGATTAGAGTTATTATTTTATTTGGGGCAGGTTTGATTGTGGTTTAATTGGTTTTATTATAATGTATTGGGGAGGTTTAGTGACGGTTGGGCATTATTCCCCCACCAGACTCAGGGAATTACATCCTTTTAAATGTCCCCCGTTGTCATCTGACACTTATTTTAGATGCTGTGCTCTGGGCATTCTTACAAAGTGTAAAAAAGGAGGGGAGCTGGGCCTGGTTGGGGACAGGAAAGGGGAGGGCGGATTGGAGTTGTGAGGTCCAGGAGATGCCCTGGGATGAAATGGAGTCAGGACAGAGGTTATCCCTGTCTTGTCCCCATATCCAAGGGCTCCGACATGAGCGGGCAGGTGCCAAGGTCTTCTCCGACAACTCATCCCACCTTGGCAGTGTTATGCAATGCCAGATCTATCAAAAATAAGACAGCTATTATATAACAACTGATCTGGCTTGTATCACCGAGACCTGACTGGATAAAAATGCAGGCCCTGTACTGGCCTCAGCAACTCCAGCTGGGTTCTTGGTGATACACCGTCCAAGGTTGGATCGTAGGGGCAGGGGTGTGGCCATTATGTTTAAGACTGAGCTTGGCCTTGTGGATGTGCCATTGGGAGATACCAGATCCTTCAACTATATCCTGGGAGAGGGTGTAGGCTGCAGGATTCTCCTCATCTACCGTCCACCAGGAGACGGTGGAGAATTCCTGTTGGAGATAGCAGACTTCATCATCGACATGGTGTTGCGGTCCCCCAGATGGATAGTTCTGGGGGACTTCAATGCCTGGGTCGACGATGAACTCTCGCATTTTGGTGAAAATCTCCTCCAGCTGATGACGACGTGGGGCCTTACACAGGTAATTACCTCCTCAACCCATAGAGGGGGTCATTCATTGGATCTGATATTTCTTATGGGTATGGAGATTGCTGATTTGGGGTGGAACCAGTCAGCTGTTTTGACCATTACACCATAACGTTCAGCCTCAGGGTCCCCCCAATAGGCCTGCCTCTACGGAGATGGTTCAGTACTGCCCTTTAAGGGATGTTAGTCCCAGTGACCTATCGGCAGTGCTGGACCTACTGGGTTTGTCGGATGAATGCATGAGTCCAGATTATCTTGTAATAGCCTATAATAAGGCTGTGGGAGATGCTCTGGACAAGATTGCTCCTGTTTGTGTTTGGCCTCTCACCCTTCGCCCAAGGAGTCCTTGATTTGATGGCTCCTTGAAGGAGTTGAGGCAAGTTGGCCGAAGGATGGAGAGAGCCTGGCGGAAGTCCAGCCTTGATGCTGACAGGCTTAGGTTGATGGCACATTATGATAGCTATCAATTAGAAATCATGCCGTAAGAAGGCAGAATTCCTGTCCAGGGAGATTTCTGCTGCACAGAATCGACTGGCTCAGCTCTTCCGAACTGTTGACAGATTGTGCAATCCAATCTGTCTCCAGCCCAGAGGAGTTTTCTCTCAGCTTAGATGCGAGGAGTTCACTCAATTCATTGCAGATAAGGTTGCTAGCATCAGGTCTGGCATCGGTCCGACCTCTCCTATGAGGGATTGCAGTGGCCAACAGGAAGAGGCATGCACTCATTCTGTCTGGTCAGATTTCCACCAGCTGGAGTTTGCTGACATTGTGAAGATCATCCAGATATTGCGTCCAACCAGTTGTAGTTTGGATCCAGGTCCTACACCTCTCCTAGCTGGATGTGTAGATGTTATCTGTCTGATCCTTGCTGATATTGTCTGGAAATCCATGGAGAGGGGCGTCTTCCTTGACACCCTCAAGGAGGTGGTCGTTCGACCACTCCTTAAAAAACCCTCTTTGGATCCAGACTGTCTAGCTAACTACCAGCCTATCTCTAACCTGCCATTTGTTGGTAAGGTTATTGAAAAGGTGGTTGCTCTGCAGTTGGACGATCATCTTGCAACTCACAATGTCTACGATACTCTCCAGTCTGGTTTCAGGAAGAAGCATAGCACAGAGACTGCTCTTGTTCGGGTATTGAATGACCTCCTAATGGCTAGAGATCAAAAGGCACATACCATTCTGGTTCTTCTTGATCTCTCTGCTGCATTTGACACTGTGGACCATGGTGTGCTATTGGAGCACCTGTGGATTTTTTGTGGGTGTCTGGTACAGTCCTTAAATGGTTTCATTCATACCTCATGGGTAGGTTTTAGAGAGTTGCAACTGGAATTTATTCCTCTGGTGCTCACTCCCTGCCTTGTGGGGTGCCGCAGGGCTCCATTTTAGCCCCCATGTTGTTTACAGTGTACATGCTGCCATTGAGTGATATCATCAGGTGATGCAGTCTGAGTTTTCACTGCGATGCAGATGATACTCAGCTGTATATGTCCTTTCTGCCCAGATAAAATGATGCACTCTCCATGCTAAATAACTGCCTTGCTGACATCAGTTCTTGGATGAGTTCTAGCTGGCTGAGACTGAATCCAGATAAGACCGAAGTGTTGGTAGTGGACCCAGGTCATCCGGGGGTGGGGGTGGAGATTGGACAACCATCAGGTTTATTACTTGGTGGCAGCAGTGTCAGTGGCTCAGTAGGTAGCACACTTGCCTCTGAGGCCAGGAGATCAGAGGGCTGTGGGTTCAGTTCCCACATCTGGCACTTGGGTTAATATCCCAGTACTGACACTGTAGTACAGCATGAGAGGGGTGCTGCACTTCTGAAGTGCCATCTTTTGGATGAGATGTTAAACCGAGGTCCCATCTGCCTGGATTGGTGGTAGTTCAGGTGGATGTTAAAGATCCCATGGCACTTATCGAAAGAGTAGGGAAAGTTTATTGAGACAAAATCGTTACAATAGTACACAAAGCATAATACAAAAAAAGGAAAAACAGGATAAATATTATACAATCATTCAGGTAACTGCAAAAGCAAGTCGGTGATCCAAGAAGAGCTTTCCAAAGTTCCAAAAGTGTCATATCTGAGTATGAAATGCGTTCATGCTCATAAATTTCTTTTAAATCTTGTACAATCTTTTCGAGCTCCAAATAGGAGCAGTCCTTTTGCTGTAAAGAAAACATGCAGCACTCATCAAATATTCCATTTAATGCAGACAAAAACAAGGTTCAAAGTGTCATGGTGCCATTTTGACCACTGGGAGAAAAAAACCCGTATACAAGATTCAAATAAGTAACCGACTGAAGCAAGGGGGTATCCCATGCCTGTGCCAAAAAGGACCACCAATTCTTGATAAAGGAACAGTCAAAAAATAAATGAGAGATAGTTTCAAGTTCTGTAATACATAATAAGTGAGAACACATTCTATCTTGGGACTGCTTATGTTTATGATTTGATTTTATATTAATCTTTTCATGGCATGAAAGCCAATGAAAATCACACATTTTGGCTGGACCCTCTTACATCTCCACAATAACAAAAGGGAAGGAGGTGTTGACCAGGACACTTATCAAAGGGTACTGATACAGCACAAACCGTCAGGAGTATTCTTATATAAAACTTTATGTGAATGGTTTAATAACATCTGAACAGACACCTTCCATTGTTTGAGAGTAAAAACATATGTTTTACATAAGTTGGTATACCAACAATTCGTCTTAACACAGTTAAGGAATTAGTTTCCCATTGATGAAACCAAATCCTGCAAGAGTCATAAAACCAAGGTTCCCATCCCCTTTGGGCATGAATCAACAAAGGCCTAAGGTTTGCAGTGAAAAAAATACAAGAAAAAAATAACAAAGGGTTAACCATACAAACGCCACCCTCAGGGATAGGTAAATAAATGATATTCTGCTTTATCAGGTTTAACCTACTACCCCAAAGAGCCTGAAAAAACAGGATAAAGACAGCAGTTTCTAGCTGTCGTGGAATAGGGAATATATAACTCAGAAAAAGGAAAGTAGAGATCAAATAGTTTTTAATTAAGAAAACACGTTTCTTTTTCCCTATCTGCCCCCGGTTCCAGGAGGCCACCTGAAGTTTACCTTGTTGCAGCTTAACATTCCAGTTAAAAAAATCTGAGTTCTGTGTCCCCAAAAAAATTCCCAAAATGCGAATAGGGCCCTCAACTAAACGTAACAGGCCAATACGGTCCGAGGGGAAGGTTACTGAACCGACCCGAATAACCAGACTTTTAGTGTAATTAAAACAGCACCAGAGAAGTTTCCAAAAATAGAGCACTCATGGAGAATGAACCACTGAGGCTGCATCAGCTACAAGAAAACAAACATCATCTGCATATACGATCACCTTATAAGGCAAGCATAAGGCACAACTAGAAATAGCCCGAATCTGAGAATTAGTATTCAACCGACGGAGCAAAACATCAAGAAAAAATACATATAACAACGGGCTTAAAGGACAGCCCTGACGAACCCCCCTTTTTATGGGGATCATGGGTCCTATCCAACCATTCACTACAGGCACAACAGTAGCCGTTCTACAGAAAGCACAAATCCAGCATACCATAACATCAGGTACATGCAGAAAACGAAGTGCTTCCCATAAAAAATCATGCCTAACCAAATCAAAAGCAGCCTTCTGATCTACAGAGACAACAAGTCCCGAAGCCAGACCTGCATAGCCATGAGAAAATAATTCTCATAAGAGGATCAAATGATCAGAAATTCTCCTTTGAGGCACAGAACAGGATTGGGTGGGATGCAAAACCACCTCCGCTATCCTCACCAAATGCTTCACAATAATTTTCGTTAAGAGCTTAAAGTCGGTGTTCAACATACATAAAGGTCACCAATTCTCTAGAGAATGGATATCACCTTTCTGTTTATAAATGTAAATCAAAGTACCCTTAGTAAATTCCAAAGGGAGAGATTCACATGTTAACAGAGAATTAAACACAGATGTAAGTACTGGGGCCAGATGGTCACCCAGCACCTTATATAAGCCAGCAGGGAGACCATCCGGACCAGGAGTTCTCTGTACAGGTAATGAAGAAATAGCTAATGTCAAATCCTGCACCGTGATAGGAGAACAAGCCTGGTCCTGACATAGCTGTGAGGGAGCTGGGGATATCAAGGCCACTATACAAAGTCACACTGTCACCAGCCACAGCAGGAAGGGGAGAAAAAAGGGCTGTAGTATACGTTGTTACATTATGACAAATCTCAGTTTGTGAGGACATAAGGTCCTTCTGAATTTAGAAGACACATCATTTTTTTTAGGCGGTCTGGCCAGAATTAGATTCAAAGGACAAATAACATCACGTGTTCCAACAGTACAGAATTTATGTTGGTAAAAAAGTTGTTGTGATTGCCGTAATTGGAAAGTCAACATATCATTCTGTAGGACTTTTATTTGTTGGGTAAGGTCTTGCCCTGTCGTTTACGCTATGGTTAATAATGACTGAAAATGTACCCTCTTCTGCAAATAGTCTAGGTATTCCCTCCTACATTTTAAATGACTGTAAGTTTTTTAAAAAGTGACCAGATCATGTTTCTTGTCTAACCACCGCTAAACAGGATCTTCATAACAAATAAAAACAGATTTACGGGCTTGTATGAAGGACAGAAGGGACTGCATAAACATCGGAATCTGCAACAAAGATGTGTTGAATTTCCAAATACCTGGACCTTTAGGGAAGAGACAACAGAACCAAAACCAACAGAAAGCAGCTTATGATCAGAAAACTCAACGCTTGAACTTTGGCAGAAATAATTGGTACTGTAGGAGAGGAAAACACATAATCAATATGTGTGGCTAGTTTACCCTTTTGGAAGGTAGGGGTGTGTTGTGTAGTAAATGAGAGATAGGAGTCCGTTAAGTGGGTGACTCGAACCAATTTACCCAATTCATGGGAATCACAAAACAGTTTCTTCGTAGCAGCAAAGGAGCTCTTATCTTGAAAACTCAGGCCACAATTAAAGTCACCAGCAAACAATACCTGAAAGGAAGTGTGTAAATAAGGACGAAGCAAAGTAAATAAAGCTATGCATTCAGTTTTGATTTGAGGGGCATAAATGTTTATCACCCGGTAGGGACAGGACCCAATGACAAAATCTAAAATAAGCACCCTACCAGGGGCTACATCAAACAATTTTAGCAAATGGAAGTCTGGGATATTAATTAAAATTCCCAGTCCTGAACAAGAGTCCTGACCAATCAACCAAAAAGAAGGACCCAGTAACCAGTCCTGTTGTGCTTGTCGGATGTCATGTGTAGTAAGAAGTCTTGTATCCTGTAATAAAATTAAACCCAAAGGCAAAAGCCGTAGAATGGAAAGAATCAATCTCCTTTTAGCCATACGCTTCATACTACTTACATTAATAGTATGGCAGACAAAGTGAAACATAGCACCAAAAAAAAGGAAAACAGACAAAAAATACGTTTTACAGTTTCCTTTTCCCAACCACCTTTTCCCTTTAAGTTTACTCTGGCCTTTAAGCTGAGAAAGGCCTGTATAGATGCAACTCAGAGTCAGTGGTACCATCAGGAGAGAAGAAGCTATGGAGGAAGAGTCCAACTCACCTCCAGCATCATCAGAAAGGGTTGGAGAAGTTCAAAAGAATTAGATAAGGGCACTTGGGGGTTCGGACCACTCACAGGAGATGGTGCAACCCAAGGGTTATTCTCAGTGACCTTCTCATATGACACTTGTAAGCACTCGGGGGCATAGTACTTGGACCTGGGACCGGGTCCTGAACAGGAAAATTAGACTGGGCAGGATCAGGGACAGGAGAAATCTCAAGCAAGGGGTCATCCGTGAAGGAATTTATCTGAGGTACGACCTCAGAGGATACAACAGGCACTGAGGCCTGCAGTAAGGGCTGGGCTGCCTTAGGGGGAGGTACAGCCAAGGTGGTCCAGAGACGGGCCTTCTGCACCTGTGTAATAATAAAGCGCTGGTCCACTCCACCATTGTCAAATTCCTGGTTATGTGCAGCCCATTTACAATTCTGAAAGGTGTGCCCCTGTTCATCACATAGGTTACATCTACATTCATTCAAACAGTGTGCCCCTATGTGGCTCAATTCCCCACAGACGTTGCATTTCATTTTATCACATACATTACTAAAATGTGCAGGGTCACCACACCGATAACAAGCCTTCAGCTGACCGGGGTAGAACAAGACCCCCCTATCTCGGCCTATGAAAAAAGAGTTACGCAGATGTACAACCCCAGAATCATTAGATCGTAACAAGACTTTAAACTTCCAGCCCCCAGTCCAAATGTTCTCGGTATCCAAAATGGCTTCAGGCTGTCCCTGGACATCTCAACGCTGTTTCAGCAATAAACAACATCCTCCACCTCAACTCCCTCATTTGAAACAGAATAGTGATCATCTTAAAAGTAGGTTTAGAAGAGGAATAGCCTGAAATGGGGTCCATAATGCAGTAGTCATAGAGAATAATACTTTGACCAAAACGCTCCAATCCCTATGTTTGAAACTAATGTCAAACATGGTTTCACCAGAGATATGAATTAATGCATATATTTCATGGAAAAGAATTTTAAAGAATCCTTTAAGCGTGCGTGCCACATAAGGCGATCAGGTGGCTCGGGTAACCCCCAGGTATGCCAAGCGAACAGCATTGTGTTCTTAGCAGCCTGGATTGGAAATTTAAAAATGAAGAATATGAACGGCTTGGTCCCGATATTTTGGGGGGGGGTTGCGGTGGTAGGGGAGCCAGAGCCTCTATAGAAATAGTAGGAAAAGGAACCTGGGGTGGAGAACCCTTCAGATAATCCAACACAGGGTTCTGTGTAAGCTCCAGTTCATGACGGAGACACAAGGAGTCAGTAGTGACTTTTGAAGTGCCTAAAGTGCTCCGTAGCTCCGGAAAATCTTCAGGGCGGGGGGACCATATTGGAGACAGACCCAACTTAAAACTTCCTGGGATAGTACCCTGAACCCAGCCAGCACCTCTCAGTGCCGATTCAACAGTCCAGGTAGACACTTTATTAATATTGACAGTAGATGATTCTTGTACATGTAGGGAGCTCTGCGATTTAAGGGAAGCAGGTAGTGAAAAGGAAACTGAATCTGTTTGAACTGCAGGCGGCAGGGGAGCATTTACTGTAGAGAAGTCTTGTTCATGTGGAGAACTCTGCGATGTAATGGAAGCAGGTTCTGAGAAAGAAACCAAATCCGTTTGTACTGCAGGCGGCAGGGGAGCAGGCAGTAGGGCTTCAGGTACCGACGCACAGGTCGGGTCAGAGCCTGTCACAGCAACAGGCAGGAAAGGAGACAAGTCAGGTAAATCTTCAAGAGCTTCCACCCGAGTGGAAGATGCATCTGTGCTGTCGGTTCTCAGGCGTTGCATATCTCTATGCATTTTCAGTTTTGCACTAGCAAAACGGTGCTCAGCCGTTGCAAAATACTCCCGGATCTCTTGTGCTGTCAAACAGTGATTTTCAGAATCAGATGAAGTAAAATCCTCCAGCAAGTCGATTGTAGGCACGCAAGTCAGCAAGTCAGTTCCATAAGAAGCAAGCAGAGGGCTAGGTATAGCAGCCTTAGTATGAGCAGCAGAACTTAAAGTTGTAGTAGGACCATCAACAGGCAAAACCTCAGTTGTTGGCATTGTGGTCTCCATTCGGTCAGAGGTAGGAGCGGAGACCAAATCTCCCACCTCTATAGCTCCCTCATCAGAAGGCAAGGGTGCATCTGCCATCTTGGACAGAGGTTCCCCCTCTGATGAGTAGGGGAATTTCCCCGGTGTCCTGGCCAAATTTCCCTCATTCACTGAAAATACCACCAACAGCTTAATCTGGTTCAAAGTCAGTTGGCATTCATCTGTATCCCCCTAGGCAGGATTTGTCTAGTGCACTTACCCGGTCAACAAAAACTAAATAAATGTCACTCAGTACCTCAGATTGGGTGTGTAACCTGGGTGTTATATTTGATGATGGTCTGACTCTAAAATCTCAGGTGTCAGCTGTCGTCAAATCCTTTTTTTATCATCTGAGGAATATCGTCCGGATGAAACACCTGCTCCCTCCGGATGATCTTCCAACGTTGGTCCATGCCTCTGTCACTGCCCACCTTGATTACTGCAATTCCCTCTACCTAGAGCTACCAGGGGTTGATCTCCACCCCTTGCAGCTGGTGCAGAATGTGGCAGCCAGGCTTCTGACTGGGAATTTTAGAACCATTCATATTACGGCTGTGCTCCGTGAACTGTACTGGCTGCCGGTTCAGTGGTGGATTACCTTTAAGGTTGGCTTGCTAACCTTTAAAGCCCTACATGATCAGGGACCTGGTTACCTGCAAGATCTCCTGGTACCTTACCACCCCCTCCATCCTCTCCGCTCCACCGATGAGGGATTGCTGGAGATTCCCAGGGTACGTTCGAAGACATCTGGTTGTCGTGCTTTTTCTTTTTCAGCTTCAACCATGTGGAACTCTCTACCTCGACGGTTGAGAGAATGCTCAACCGTCGGTAGATTTAAAATTGAATTAAAGACAGATTTATTTGACTTAGTCTTCCCTAGCTATGGATGATATGATGATCTGTTTTAAACGCTTATTTAACTTTATTTATATCTGATGTATCTGTTTTTATGTTCAGCCCCTTGGCTTTGAAAGGCGCTATAAAAATAAAGCTGATTTGATTTGATTTGATTAGGCTAAGGGACTTGTCAAAGTGGGCATTTATGAGACAGTAATGCCCCATTAAAAACAAGGCCCACTTCCAGATGCCTGTTTACCTGACCAAAACCCAAAAAATCACTACCCACTTAGAATTTTCAAAATCACTGAAATTTTTTTCTCTCGCTTAGAGAAAGACAGCCCACCTGCACAGCTGACCAATACAGTGTCAGGAATCATGAACCACCACAAAGTGTCAGAAATAAAACAATTTTTTTTATATTGTATGTCTTAGTGCTAGTACAAAGCATTGTTAGCTCTGAGCTCTACTTGCCCACCACCCAGCTGCCCACCCACTTCCCTTACAATTGCAAGCTACCAGTGCGTCTCCATCTGGAGAGACAAAACCAACTACCACTGGTCTCATCGCAGACCTAGTGCTTCACTCTCATGATCACTCTTCCCCTGCTTGGCCGTTGTTCTAAGTGTGCCAGTTGGTAGAGCTGAGCCTCAAGCTCTGTTTGATGTGATTTAAGATTCAAGCAAAGCTCATTGTCTTGCATGGACTGTTGAAATTTGGGTCGCCCTATCCTTAGGGGAAAAGCACCCTCCAGAGAGAGCACCTGTGATCGGCAAGCTAAAGGACCATGGTGGCCATGCTGGCATGTGGTTGAATTGTCTGTGACTACTGCAGCTATTGAAATGTCTAAATGTGCTACATATAGATGAGCTTAATGCAATGTGATTATTCCAGATTGGCCTGGGAGACAGCCTGGTAGTGTGCTGCCACCAAAGGCACTACCATATGCGTTTCCCCCTGAGGGGTATAGCCAGACGTGGGGGTTGAAGCGTGCTGGCCCCAGTCCCATCCAGGTCTGTACCAGAAGGTGAATTCAGCTTATAAAGATGGGCACTTCCACAGAAGCTAGAGACACTTTCCAGCTGCAAAAGCTGCAAGATCCTGAAGTCAGTAAGGAGGTTCCTGGCTGTAAGCCTTTGCCCAGCTTCTCAGTATCTGAAGTCAGAGCCGGCATGCTGTGCTCCCCTGAATCTACCTTGAACAGCCAGATTTTGTCTTTGCCAGTAATGACTATAGAACCATGAGTAAGCAGGGTATAACCCTATACAATCTGGAGGGACATGTACTGTAAATAGTTAAAGTTGTTGCCAAGTTCAGTATCCAGAGTCCAAGTTACCTAATTTAAAAATGTTTAAAGTCTGCAACGTTACAGTCAGGATGATGTGTCTCAAAATTAAAGATAAAGATAATCTGCTTTTCTTTAAGGTCCCCAACTCAGCTGCAATGCCAGCCATCTCAGCTATCAGGCCTGCACCTTTAAGGTTCTAGTACTGGGTACTCAGAACAGGTGTTGTGATTGCAGGGTTCTGATACACTTTGGGACTCATATATTGTCTAATGTCTCATATAGTGTCTAATTCTCTATTTCGCTGTAAATATCAAACCTGTTACTCCCTCCTTCTATCAGCAAACCTATTGTTCTCTTGAAAACTGTAAAATACAGCTCTCTGTAACACGTTCAATGCAATGTATAGCTGATCTTGATTTTGCAATATTGTATAACTGAAAAAACTGTAACCTTTAGCTGCCATTCTATGTCTATATGTATTACATGTTTATGTATGTTTTTTCTGATGCGGAGCCTTTGTAAATGAGTCCCTGACTCAAAGGTTATAATCCTAAAGTCTGTTAAATAAATAAAATAAATAAATAGTGCGGGTATCTAATACGATGTTTCTGCCATCCAATGCAGCTAGCTAGTTAGATAGAAAAAAGAACCTAAATCCATCGTAAGGTTGGTGGGTGGCCACTGTGATTAATGTTTGCCTTTAAATACAAAATTATTACCTTGATTCTGATTGCAATGCCAGTCAAAACCTCATGCCAATCCAATCAAACCTAATGTAAATAGTTAACCTGTTTCCAATTTCCCTTTCCTAACCCTCACCCCCTGTAAATAAATTGTTGTTTGATGTTTTTTGATAAATCTTGGTCTGACGGCATATTATTAAAGAGAGTTAATCATTTTATAAAGTTGAAATGCGGGGTTTTGATTATTGGGTCATGTTTGGGGTGACTTCATAGCAACATGGGTGGCTACAGCATCCCAGGGGGTTGTACTAGGTTTTATTCTAGCCCACATAAAAGTATACTGTGGATGGAGGCACTGCACAATATGGTAAACTATGGGAAAGAACCAGTTTTGAAGTAAAATAGGAACCCAGGCCCCTCAACTTGTTTTGGCAGGCAAGGCAAGGGCAGTGAAGCTCTTCAGATAGATGGCACCAGGGTTACACTAGTATGGTTGTTTTAATATACACTATCTAGAAGGGATAGGAAAACTGATATGGAAAGGTTCAGCACTACCCAGAGCCTATGTCATTTTTGAAAAACAATCTTATCAGAACTTTTTTTCAGCTTCTAATATGGTTCTGATAACTTTTAAAGCATTGGTTTTGGAGCTTATTACGCTCCCCTAGAAGGGAAGGTGAGTGGTGGTAGAAAGACCCAAAAGGAGGCTGGAGGTAGTGTAGTACTGCTCCAAGTTGTTTTTGAATTCATTCTTCCTTCTCTGTCAGTAGCTTGAGGGTTGCCAAGGATGGATAATGTTTTGTACTTTAAACTAAAAGGTTCTGGAGGTTCAGATTAGGCTTGGATAACTAGCAGAACCTTTTAAGGCTTATCTGAATCTTTTAGAACCCTAGAATCTTTTGTGATTTCTCCATTCCTAGTATCTAAGGTTTAAGAGTAGGGTAGAGGTTTGGGGAATAGGATCGGAGGAGATAGATAATAAATGGTAATGGGGTGTGTGTGAAAGTTGATCAGCCCACTGCCTTTCTCCGGGGGGGGGGCGGTGATTCACATTCACAATTCCATTGGTCCCCAGCCTATCTCAGCAGGAGACTCCAAGGACTGGATACAAACAGTGGTCTCTCATGGAGCAGTGCAATAAGCTGCCCCTTTGCCACAGGACATCCCAATTCAGAAGTTTACATTGATTTTCCCCCTGCATATAGGTTTTACAAGTAGATGGCTGGAGACAGCATCTTTCACACACCATGCAACTCAAGCTAAGCAAAATGCGTGATTCGGCAAATGGAATTTGAGTGTAAGGCACTTGTGCTTCCAAAATGGTTTCCCAAAATTGTTGTTGCTTACTACTCAGACTCTGATGCTGCTACTTGGACTTGTGGTAGCCAAGGAGTGAGACAGTGAACCCCCTCTCCCCCTGGAGACGAGAACAGTCTGTCAGATGCTTGATCTTCTCCTTCCCCTACCAAGCCTTGGCAACCCAAGCTTGATCCCAAACCCAGGTTGCCAGCGTGGCACGAGGTGTGGTTTCCAGCACCTCAACCCTCAGTGCCACTGGTCTGGCTATGCAGGAACACTTTAATAATTATAACGGCAGCCATTTTTATTGCTCAGCAATGTCAGACCTAGATTTAAATCCCACCAATGCCACTCATTTCATCCTGAAGGGTTATAGATCTTGAATGTCTCCCATTCTCCCCCCCCCCCTTCCAGTCCCCCACTTTCTATCTCTCCTCCTTTTCTGCCTGGTCCTATCTCCCTTGCAGGGTGCTCAGCATCCTGAAGGGGTATAGATCTTGGCTGTTTCTCATCTCTCCCCCTTTCCATCTCTCCACTCTCTATCCCTCGCCCCCCTGCATCCCCTCTTGTCATGTACTTGCCTTTCCTTGGGCTTACATTATCACTAAACCTGTGCTTAGCCTACTACTTCTAGTATTTCATTTGTGTTATCCATCCTTAGCTCAGACCCAACCAGAGCACCTGCACTTGTGTGTACAATGTATATGTTATAATCACTTGCTGCCTCCTCCTCCTCCTCCTCTCTGCTTAACTTACTTGTGCTTTTTTAACCTTTCCCAATCAAGATACAGTGTGTATACAAAAGGCAGGCAATCATTGAGGTTACTGAAAATGTTTCAAAAACAATATATCTTGCACACATAACATGGATAATGCAGTAGATATCTATACAGCATGGTAGTAGTTAGGTACTCGATGATACTGATTGACAGATTTGATTATTATAGGAGCAAGATAACCCCACTATGTAGTTTTATTTAAAAGGATGAACTAATATGCCCAGATATACAGTAAATGTATATGCCTGTAGTGGAGAGACGGCCCCCCTCCCCCCACCAATTACAGTAAGGACGGAAACAACTGAAAACTCAATATGGAACCCAAACTTGGTGCCCTAGGAAGCTAAGAGTGGTGCCACTTTTAAATCCATCTAATAGGAAGTGGGAGAAACCTGGTGGAGTCCTGGGTGTCAGGATGAGAGGTCTGACTCAGCTAACAGTCTAAAAGGATCAGAGTACACCTACTTTTGGAGATGAAGTAGGGGCATGACCGTCAGTGAGAGGAGCTTCTAAGTACTGTGCAAAGGGCACCCATGTATCCCAATAATGGCTCATGGTGTCGGACGCTACATGGGAGAGGCATTCAAACTGGATCAGTTGTGTCAGATTGGTCGTGAGCTCCCCAAATGTGGTATTTCCTTTGTACACCATCTAAAGACCAAGAGGTGCTTTGCTTCAACACTTGCCAGAAAGGTTCATGTCAGTTCTACCTGGAAAAGGTGACTGTAGGGGTGGTGTGGGGAAGGGGGGTTGTGATGGGAACCTAGTAGGAGTAGGGCACAGGAGTCACCATATTAGTAATCAGAAAGCAGGCCTGGACTCAGTAGAGTTTTATGGATGGGCACTTCCAAAGTACTGTATAGGGAATCATGGTTTGGGAACAGGTGAACTGCATGAAGCACTACAGAAGTGAGGTACCAGAGACGTAGTATTTTTTTTGGATATGCCTGCTTTGGGAGTACCTTTAGGCAGAGTAGGCAAATGTCTGACAGGACTTTCACTCTTTGTCCTAGATTGGGAAGAAGCACCAAAATTCTGATTTGGGTAGCCCATAGTGACACTGGAAGCCCTGATAAGAGCCTACTCCTTTTTTTATTTGAATTTCTTTTATTAGAAATAGAAGTACACTTTTCCAACAGTTACACAGTATACAATATGTTTGGCTACAGCTTTGCCCATCATATCTTGATAAATTGTATTATTACATATATCATAATAAAGGACATCAGTGAAATGTTCATTAAAAGGGGTGATCACCAATGTCTTTAGAGTCCTCCAGTTGTGAGACAGGAGCCCAAATAAATCAGCACAGCAATTCGCTGTACTAACACCAAAAGAGCTACTCTTATAAAAGTGTACACATTTATACCAAATGCTCACATGTAAACAAGTACTATATTTAACATATCTTAAGTAACTACTTCATTGATCTAAATATCTCATAGTAAATTATTTAATAATATCTCTTTGAGTGCTGAGTATTTCTGAACATATACAGATTCTCGACATATATATAAGTCCACAGTTTCCTAAGGGTTTTACCATTGAATAGGACACAATAGACATAGGTGCATTTTGTCCCATTTCCCTAACCACTGATTTTAAAATCTGCTTATTCTATGACTAAATTAAGAAAGCAAACCCCTTAAGAAATCTGTGCCTGATGTCATGGGTGCCATATTTCTAGAAATGTCTCATGTTTTAGCCTTACTTGGCTTGTTATCCTTTCTAGTCGTTCCAGCTCTGATACTTTGGATTTCCAACCCTCTAGGGTTGGTGGAATGGGAGAAAGCCATCTAGAAGTGATACACTTAAGTGCTGCCACTCTGAGAATTTGACCCAGATGTCGTGTATTAAGAGAATATGACAGCAGAGCTGGGAATCCCAAGACCATCTCCGTAAAATGAAAAGGTAGAATGAGACCAATTAAGGTTTGGATTTCTGCATGAACTCCTCGTCAATATCCCAACAGCCTTGGACAGGCCCAAAATATATGATGATGGAAACCACTGTTGCCACATCCTCTCCAGCAGAGGTCCATATGCCTTGTGTTTAAGTGTTTAGTTGTGGTTGGTGTGCGTAAAAATTGGACCAGAACTTTCAGTTGAACTCTCACCATGAAGGTGAGGCTGTAACCTGCCAACCCAAATTCAGTCTCCTGGCCCATTGCCGCTGATCTATCTGGGTACCTTCCTCTAATTCCCATTTAAGTCTTATGTTCTCCAATGGTGGGTTATCCAAGTGTGTCAGTATGGAATATAACTCAGATACATATCTGATTCGACTTCTAAGACTAATAACAAAATAAAAAAAAGGATTCAAGAGCTGTTCTTTCTCTTTGAATTTTGAGGTGATTATCTGATGACATCACAAATGCTAAATTTGCAAATACCTATAATGGTCCTCCTTTCTAAGGGAGAAGGAATCCTGCAACTGGTTAAACAGTAGACACCTACGGTCATCAGTGCATTTTAAAAAGGTTGTTAATCTGTGCCTCTCCCAAAATTCATATCCTGGGTCCAGCTTGGGTGGGGGAAAAGAATCTTCATGGTGTATAAGGGAGAGGGGACAAATAGTGTTGAGGGTATGTGTAATTCTATGAAGACGCAAAAGAATGCGCAATGTGTGTTTAACCCAGGGGTTTGTGGTATGTTTACAAATGTGGGGTGGGATGACACTAGTCAGTAAGGTCCACAAGGACCAATTCATCAATGTGTCTTCGTCAAGCTGGTACCAGCCGGAGCTGATTCACCTTTTGGCCCATGTACAAAGATAAGCTCCCTGAGCTGCCAGATAGTAGAACTTTAGGTTTGGAAAGGCCCTCGGTGCCTGAAGTATCTTCCCTCCTATCCAGGATCTTGTTCCAGACCAAATAAAATGTCAAATTTGTTTGTATAAGTTGTTCCAATAAGAATTAGGGATTGCAATCAGCAATGTTTGAAACAGAAATAAAAGCCGAGGTAATACATTCATCTTAATTGTTTGTATCCTACCATATAGAGTTAAGGGTAATAAAGTCCACCTGGCTAGATCCGCTTGTAAAGACTGGTAAAGTTTCATGTAATTATAATTAAATAATGCAGAAATATCTGCAGATAAAAGGATTCCAAGGTATCTAAAAGTGTTTTGCTTGGCCCAAGCAAATGAGAAGGTTTGTCAGAAGGCTGCAGGAGGGGATTCCACTTAAAATCATTACCTCTGATTTTTGAAAATTTATTTCATAGCCTGCTAAAACCTCAGAGTCTTGTAGGGACCACTATAAATGTGGTACAGATGTAGAAGGGTCCACTAGGAAGAAAAGAGAGTCTAATTTCTGCTCTCTTCTGCCAACCGTAATTCTCTGTATCTGGTGGTTAGATCTTATGGAGATGGCTAATGGCTCTACTGAAAGTGCAAAGAGTAGAGGAGAGAGATGGCAGCCCTGCCTGGTTCCCTGACACAAAGAAAAACTCTCTGAGAGAAAACCGTTTACCTTTACTCTCACTGTGGGTTTACTGTACAATGACGTAATCACAGTAATAAATTTCTTCCCTAATCCAGAAGTCTGTAATGTGGCAGACATCGGCTCCCAATCCACTCGATCAAATGCCTTTTCAGCGTCCATACCTATTGCTAACTGAAAGATTTTATTAGTTCGTTGGGCAGCGATAATGTTTAAAAATTGGCGTATATTATCTTGAAGAATTCTGCCCCAAATAAATCCTGTCTGGTCAATATGTATTATGTGTCCAATATAGGACTGGAGGTGCTTCGCCAATATACCTGTGAAGGTTTTTAGGTCTACTGGTAACAGCGAGATAGGGCGATAGGACCCACAGTCCTCCAGATCTTTGTTTGGTTTTAACAAGACAGAGATCTGGGCCGAGTTCCATGAAGGAGGCACCCCCCCATCCCCCCCCAACATCTCATTAAATGTCTTCTGTAATGGAGAAGCTACTAGGGTTCTAAATTGTTCGTACAATTCTGAGGTAAACCTGTCTGTACCCGGGAATTTACCATTTTTAAATTTTTTTATTTTTGCCTGAATTTCAGGAAGGGAGATAGATGCATTGAGTGAGTCCGTTGTTCCTCAGAGAGGGAGGGGATTTGTAATTGGTCAAGATAATTCCTCACCTGTTCACTATGTGCTGGGCCTCTTTCAGAAGAATAAAGGGATTTATAATAAACCACAAAAATATTGGAAATTTCCCCTGGGGAGGTCCTTGAAGAAGTCCCAGATAATCTCCGGAGATGAAGGACTGCTCGGCTGGCAGCCTCTTTCCTGAGCTGCCATGCCAAAAGATGCCCCGCACTATTACCATGTTCAGAATATTTTTATTTATAGTAACACAGCTGACCTATTTGAATATCTAGCAGCTTATTAAGCTTATCTTTTTCCTGGTTTAGCTGAGTTTTAACCACATCATCCAATGATATTTGGTGTTGAAATTCTAGATCGGCTATCTTTTGTTCTAATGCTGCCATTGCTGGGTGCATTTTTTCTTAATGCAGGATGAATATTTAATTATTTCTCCCTGTAAGAAACACTTAAGGGCATCCCAGCAGATTCTGGCCCCTATATCTCCAGGTGGATTCAAATCAAAAAACATTTTAATGGCATCCGTTACTAGGGTCTTAAATTCTGTATGGGAAAGTAGGCTAACATTTAAGCGCCATAGAGTCTCTGTGGGTATGGGTGAGGTAACTAAGGAGATCCGAATAGGGGCATGATCTGACAAAGTTATATTGCAGTGGTGGCTCCACTTAATTTAGGCACCCAATTTGCTGAAATCAAGAAAAAATCAATACAGGAGTATGTATTATATTGAGAAGAATAGTATGTATAATCCCTTCACCGTGGGTTTCAAAACCACCACCCATCTACTAGGGCTAGTTTTGTGCATAGTCTAGATAGCACCTTTCTGGATTTATAGGGCCCTTTTGAACTTGAACCAACCCTATCTAGTGAGGGGTCTAAAACAGTGTTAAAATCACCACCAACTATAAAGAGGTTTTGTGCATCTTCCACCATATCCCCCAACACTCTAGAAAAACAAAGTTGTATGTTCAGAGTCATCATTGGGAGCACATACAGTACATTAAGGAATATACACTTTTGGCACCTGTATTCCCTGTGTAGGTGCAAATATCTCCTTCAGGGTCTGTATCCACCTTTGACACTTTAAAGGGAGTATTACAGCGAACTAGGATAGCCACTCGCCTATGATGAGAGTGGTCTACATAATGGGAGGAATATACCTCCCCTACCCACCCTCTCCGTAACTTCAGGTGTTCCTGAAGAGTCAGGTATGTCTCCTGTAAAAAAATTATAGTAGTTTGCTGTCTTTGTAACTCCTGTATAATACAGGCTCTCTTGATGGGGCTATTAACGCCTCTTACATTAAAAGAGGAAATCTTAGCCGGCCCGCCGGCGCAGCGGTAGGGCTACCGCTTGTGGCGCCAGCGACCCGGGTTCAGAACAGACTTGGGCAGCTGGAGGGCCAGCTGGGGGGAGGAGGATTGAGCACCCAGTGGCTGCTCTCCTCCTCCGGGTGGGGTGGGAATGCAAGTCCCGCTACTATACCACCACTTGGGTGACCACAGGTGGAGGTGCAGTGAGACTGCATACAGTAGGGTGGGAGGACGCCTGCCAGGAGCTGGAGTGCCAGCACGTCACGACGTGCTTCGCCCCTAGGCTTCACTAGCACATGGACGTCCTGAGGGCAGGGAGACCAGAAAACGGAAAAACCCTGCACCAGGCTCCGGTAGACGGGACCCGGTTGACCCGAGAACAACCATAACCAGGCTCCATAGAAGGGGCTGGCGAGGCCTTCTGACACATACTTAAGGACTGAGAGAGGGTTAGGGAGGCCCCTCTCCTCCCTGCCTGGGGGATAAAGTGAGGCAGGATGGGGACAGGTCTGCCGGTACCTGGAGGGAGGTACCTAGGGCGGTACTACGGGAGCGCGCACGACCTAGGGTCCCCGAAGAAAGGATCCTGGTGCAGAGAAGAAGGGAGCATTAAAAAAAAAAAAAAAAAGAGGAAATCTTGAGATCCGCCATTATGAGAAATGAAGGGCAAGTGCTTTAGTTCAAGGTGGTCTGCATGGGGGGAACGATATGCACTAGATTATACTATATGTAATTAAGAACACATAGAAACAGAACTAAACAGCAAGTTGAACCTGTAAACTTAAACTTATAACCTGAGAAACTGTTTCTTAGCTGTTTGAGCCTCAAGGGTAAGTAAGCACTTTCCTCAACCATGAATGGTTGCCCTGTGGGATGAGGTAGCGAGGCACCTTCAAGTGTGTCTCAGACTGGTGTTCACAAACATAAAGTTGTGAAACCAGAAGGGCAGAATGTCACCTATTGGTAGAAAATAACCACTGAATGACAGCAAAGTTGTACCACTCACTCCTTCCACTAAAGAGTAAGGGTTTCAGCACTGTCCATCCAACAAATGAGCCCAACTTTATGTAACCTGCAGGGACAGGGAGAGGACACGCAACAAGAAAGAAAAAGCAACCATATCCTAGATTATCCCAAGGGTTTCTCCTTTACTGATTTGGTAGCAGAGGTAGGAGGGACCCCCCCCCCATACTGACACCACAGGGAGGCGCCAAGTCCCTGCTCGCCCCAGGCGCAACTTAAGGGTCCCAAGCCACAACCCATCAGTGCCAGCATAGCCGAGCCTACTAGGTCAACATTTGTAATGTTAGGTGCCTTCGAACACTGAAGTCAGGGCATGCAGTCTGTCTTTCCCTGGGTCACATTGTCCAGATTCAGCAAGGTAAAAGAGAGGTGGGGTCGAAATTCAGTGTGGGGCAGAGCTTTCAGTCTGGGATCGGCCATCCGCTGAGGTGGAGGCTCCTCCAAGTCATCGCCTCCCGCTACCTAGGCCTGCCACTTTATGTTATCTCCATTGCCCCTTTCATAAGGAAGCCTTCCGTACATGTGCAGATTAGTTACTGATTCAACCTCACTTCTATAAAGCGCTCCCGGTACTGGCCAGCAACATCCCTGATTCTGGCTCACTTCAATGGTAAGCCCCCAGCATGAAAGGAAAACTAATTTCTCAATCTAGTGAAGGCAGATCATTTTTATACTGCAAGGCTCAGCAAGTAGCACTTAATGAGAGGACTCTCCTTACATCGCACCCGGAAATAACAGACAACAGCCCTGACGTCCCTCCCCCCCCATGCGCCGTCCTGAGTGGGGCCCCCAGCTCTAAATCTGACCAAAAAGCTTTTTATTAACTGTCCTCCCCATCTTCCAACCCCACTCCACCTTCAGATACATCCACCAAATAGAGGGATTTAAGGTAATGGGCCTGAGGGAAGTGAAACCAGCATCACCATCCATCCTCTACTCCCATCCCTCTCTCCCCAAAATATCCATATTAAAGATTGACATCACCATTTAAATGTTTCCAGTCCAGCACTTACAATGCTTTTCAAGTCAGAGAGGCAGTAGTGTCAGTAGCTCTCTCGCTTGATTGTGGGTTATCCGTCATTTTCGCCTTCCCGGATTCCTGGAGGAGAGATTTGGAAGCAGCCACTGTACAGAAGGAGGAACTTGCCTTTGCATCTTGCTCCCATGACAACCTGGTTTTAGCTTTCCACCAGGCCCTAGATTGCAGAGCTGCATGTTGGTTTTTACCTGGCTCCTCGGGGCTTGTAACCCCCAGTCCCTTCAAAAGGGATGTAGGTGTCGTCAGGTCCGGGAAGTGCTTCTGCCCATTTGAAGTTTGAATTTTCAGCCACGCCAGGTCTTCCACAAAGGCCTGATGTCAGCTCTGTTTAAGAGCCTTCACCACTAGGAAGACCTGCTGGTGGCACTGCAAAGTCTGTGGAGCATTGTTCTGGTTGAAATAAAGGTAAGCGTCTCCAAAGTGAATTTCTTTTTTTATCCCAGGCAAGATGCAACAACTCTTCTTTTACTCTAAAGTCCAGCAGTGCCAACAAAATCGATCTTGGATGAGGTTTGGGGTCCCTCGGGCATGAGACTAATGATCTGTGAGCTTGGATGATGCCCAAGTCCTTGTCAGGTGGTAAGTTTAAAATTTCTTTAAGGAAACTATCCATGAATTTAAACATATTTCCTGATTCTGTGCCTTTGGGAACCCCGTGGATACGGAGGTTATTCATCCAATTCCCCAGGTCCTCTAGTTGTTGCTCGAGAAGCTGTTCTCGGCAGTGCAAATCCAAAAGGGCTGTATTGTGAGCATCCGTGGTGGTAGTATAGTCTGACAGGGATTTTTCAATGTCTCCCGTCCATTGCTCTAATAAGGTAATGTCCTTATGGTCCTCCATCACTTTGGTTTCCAGTCATTGAAGGGTTTCATTAATTTGTTGCAGAGTTGTGCAGTTTTTTGGATGTGATCATGCACTCAGATTCATCTATGTTGCTTGCTGGTGAAGTGGAGGTCAGGGTTGCAGTCGCAGCCTGTAGCACAGTGCGAGCCAAGTCATCTAACTTGTGTTTTGGGGATTTTGATGTGCCGCCCAGTGGATTATCTCTGCCTCGATGCCTGGAGAACATAATAAATTCTGTAATTTGCCTGTTTGAAGTCAGGTTGGCATCTGAAAATTTGAAGATTGTTATGGATTATTTCTCAGTAGGTATGGAGCTCAGGAACTATGCTGCCATTAAGCAGGTGACATCAGAAGAAGTCTTCAAGAGTCTACTCCTTGGTGAGGAAGTAGCAGATCTGCTACTGTTGTAATCCCTCTGAGTTTCCACTGGGACCTTGAGAGCATTTTTCCACCTATTTGGATATATTGCTGTCTGAAAGAGTTGTGTAAGCTTGGGTCTACTGTGTCAGTTCCATGCCTAACCATTTTTCAAATTGCCTCCAGGTTCTTGCAGAGTTGTACCAATTGAATATGCACTTGCCATCCTGCCCTTGGGGAGCACTGAAAGACAGTAGGTGAGGTTTTACCTAGGAGTGTGTTTCAGTTTCCAACCACAGGGATGGGGCTTGTTTCGGGTTGTGATTGTGCTGCCCGGAATGCCCAACACTAGCCAGGCACACCATATTCGATTCTGAAGGAAAAGGGGTGCTGCCATTCTCTCATTGGTTATTTTGTCTGATTTAACTGGAATGCACAACCCCTTCCTTTGCCTACTGCATATTCATAGGCACAAGCAATGCAAACAAAGGGTTAATTTATTTATTTATTTAGCTTTTGTTGACCGGGTAAGTGCACTAGACAAATCCTGCCTATTTTCAGGCACGACCCGGGGGAAGGGGATACAGATGAATGCCAACTGACCTTGAACCAGATTAAGCTGTTGGTGGTATTTTTAGTGAATGAGGGAAATTTGGCCAGGACACCGGGGAAATTCCCCTACTCTGGGGGTGGGCGGCTCTTGGTCTGTCCACTCTACAGAATGGAGGAGTCCATTCCGGATCGTGACTCTGTTGGTGCAGGTGTTTCTCGAGGAGACATGGAGTTTTCGGCTGCCTTGGAGAGCCAGGCATTACCTGCAATTGCCACAGAACCCAACACAACGACCTCAGAGCACACTGAGGTAGAATGAGTTCGCCTATCAGCTACACCTGAAATGATCTTTTCGTCAGTTTCGTCAGTTTCGGAAACAGACCGTCAGTTTTCTACTACGCTTTCTACACAGGACTTAGTGGACAAACGTACCTTTCTACAGCAACAACTTCTACTTCTGGAAGAGGAATTACTTTTGAAACAATCAGAAGCGGACTTTGAAAAGAAGCATAAACGCAGTCCGGAACACAATATTGCAAGTTTGCAGCTTAAGGTGTTTCCAAAAGACTCAGCGTCGCTTAGTGTACACCTCCGGTTGCTAAGAGAAGACTTAGTGGCGCCGGGAGGTCCCGGATGGTCACGAGCGAGCTCTGTAGACGCTGGCTGGAATCGAACGGAATCGGGTGACTGGGTCTCTGAATCTTCCCCAAACATGGCTTTACGTCAAACTCTCTTATCGCAACCATCTCAGGCAGCAGGACTCGCAGTCACCACAGAAAATCCCCTGTGTTGGGCAGATGCAATACCGGAGGAACAGTTACGAGGTAATATTACCTATCCTCAGAACGACACCATAGACCTTCTGAATATTTCTGTTTCTAAAACTGCATTACATGGGGCTTCTACCAATGTTTCTGAGTCTACATTATTTTCATCATCCGCCAAAAAAACACAGGACTTGCCTTCTGACCCAAAGACTTCCTACGCTGACCTTTTTAAAAAACCTGTGGAACTAGCTAAACGAAGAAATGCAGTCCGCTTACGTTATCTGGGAGGGTTAGATTTTACTCCTGATAGGTATTATGTGGGGCGTACCTTAATTAAGCAATCACTAGGGTTTACTCCCTCAGAAGTTTATGCCCTCATTCATGCCCCTGGAGAAGTGACTTTTGATATCAGCTTTCGGTCTCCAGAACTATTAGAACGTTTTTGGGTGAAACATATGAATGTCAAGACTAATCCTTTATGGACACCTTTTCAAGTTATTCCCCTGACAAAACAGCCTTTTCGTGTGATTACTGTGTTATTCTGAAATGATGGTGTTAACATTTCAGACATTCTATTTTGGTTAGAAAAACATTGTGATTTACAGGGAACCCCAGATCCTATTTTGGATGCTGAGGGATTTTGGAATGGGGGATGGAAAATAAAAGTAAAGTTACGTCAGACCCCTGACGGTTTACAACACCTACCAAATTGCTTTTATATTGGTCGGGACAAAGGTTTCATTTTCTACCCAGGACAAACTAAGCGTTGCTTTAAATGTGGGTCCTTACGTCACCTTAGTTCTGCACATGATAAGATGAAATGTACTTATTGTGGAGATGAGGGACATTTGGGTAGTCAGTGTGTTAACACGCCGAAATGTAACCTTTGTGAAGACGCAGGTCATTGTTTTTTAGATTGCCCATGGGCTGCACATAATACTGGGGAAGCAAACTATACTGTACAGGATTTTTATGTACACAAAGCTACTAAATCTGTAGTTGATAATTGTTCAGCTACGCACCTTTTAAGGCCTCCGACTCAAAATGAAAGTCACCCTCCCTCTTCAAATGCACAAACTTCTACCATAACAAAAGGTGTGACCCAACCGGTACATAACAAACCTTTACCAAACTCCACTGTGCCTTCATTGGACACAACATTGTCGATATATGCCCCCTTGGTGGAACCAGGACCTTGTACAAAGTATCACTTCTTCAGTGTTAGGTGTACCAACATCAGACAATAGATACTCAGTCTTAGCAGAGGAACGTATGGATCATGATTCCGATTCTACCTCTTTGTCTTCCTCACAACCAGGTATTCAGTCTGACCCTGAATTAGTTAGCACTGTCAGAAAGAAAAATACAGTGACGTTTAAAAAAAAGGGTATAAGAAAAAGTACAAGATTGACTAAACCAGTGTCATGACCTTAATGTTACCCTTTTCTTCCTTCTGTCTAGTCTTGAATACACTATAAAAATAGCTAGTTTGAATACTAACAGCATAAGATCAAGATTCAAACTACTTGCTACTTTTGATTTGTTTTCCACCTTAAAATATGATATAATATTTTTACAAGACACCAGACTATATTCCATGCAGGACTTTAAAACAGCTTCAGAAGCATGGATTTGGGGTCCTAGTTTTTGGTCCGGAGGGGTAGACCTTTGCTCAGGGTTAGGCATTTGTTTCACTACCTCTGAGGTTACTGTTACACATATTGTGGACATTGTACCAGGCCGTGCTTTTTTGCTTGATGTCATTTTAGCGTCGATAGATTTTAGGTTAATAAACATCTATGGCCCACAATCTAAAGCAAACAGGATAGCTTTACTCAAACAGATACGGCCATATTTGTTTTCAAGTAAAAATATCTTGTTTGGTGGAGATTTTAACATCCCTCTATCAGGGGGTAAACAGTCCTCTTCCAAAATCTACTGTGACACTCATTTCCTAAGTTCTTTAATCATACAATCAGGTTTACGAGATATATTTCCGGAACACTCTCTTGCCCCTCATACTTTTTTTCAAGGAAAAAAATCCTCACGGATTGACTATTGGTTTGTGTCACCTTCAATACAAACTAGTAATCCATCAGTTCATATAGTGGCTACATCTGACCACACTCTTATAAGTGTTACTCTTTCTAATTGTCACATTACAACTAGAGGCATGGGTTATTGGAAATTAAATATGTCTTTGTTAGATATCCCTATAGTTAGAGAGGGTTTCCAAGCAATTCTAGTAGCAAGAAAATCAGTGTTTTTTCTTTATGAAAACAAGCATACATGGTGGGAAGATACGAAAACTGATTTTCAGTCCTACTTCAAAAAATAGGTAGATTGTTAGGAAAACATAGAACTGTACACTATTTGTCAGCAAGGCATTCTTTATTACTTTTTCAAGATTGTATGCTAAAAGGTAAGCATTATAACGAACAGGAATTCCGTACCTTAAAAAATTATTTAACTCAGTTACAATACAATCGTATGTCCTCCTTGCAACATGAACAGCGGTTTGGCCTTAGTGGCTCTAGAGCACATACCAACCCTTTTGATTTTTTGTACTGCATCTAGGAAAAAAAAGGACCTACTATCTTTCAAACAACCCTCAGGTAATTATATATATGGGAAAGATGATATCTTAAAAGAAGTTCACAGACAACTTTATGATCTATTTACAGCACGTCCACACCCATCTGTAATTGATATAGAAAAATGGTTATCCTCTTGTTCTCTTAGATAATTCCAAGCTTCCTATTTTCTACTTTATTACAACCCATTTCAAACAAAGAGGTGGAAGGTGTTATTGTTAATTCCCCTTTAAATAAAACTCCAGGATCTGATGGTTTTCCTTATGAATTTTATAAACTTTTGCTGCCATTTCTTTTATCAGAAATAACAGAGCTTTTCAATTTTAGTTTAAACCAAGGCCTTTTGCCTCCCAGTATGTATGAAGGTTTGGTTGTTCTATTACATAAAAAGGGAGACAAGACTAATCTAAACAATTGGAGACCTATCACTTTGCTAAATACTGATTATAAGTTAATCTCAAAGATTCTCAGTAACCGTCTTTCACTTTGTTTGGAATCAGTAATTCACCCTACACAGCTCTGTTCAGTCCCAGGAAGATCAATACAGGATGGTCTTATTCTATTAAGGGAAATTTTTTCCAAAAGTTTTTCAGGTGATATTACGGGTTTTTTACTCAGTCTGGACCAAAAGCAAGCTTTTGACAGTATCTCTCATACTTATCTATGGTATTGTTTGGAATACATGCATTTTCCAAAGACCTTTATTATATGGTTACAAGCCTGTTATAAGAAGGCCTTGGCCACCCCTAGTAAATGGTTGGTTGGGTGCTTCCATATCAATAACTAGAGGTGTTAGACAGGGCTGTCCTCTAAGTCCTTTATTGTATATTTTAGCCTTAGAACCACTTATCCATGATTAATACAAATGACATGATTCAGGGTTTATCCTTTAGTAGTACTAGTTTAGAAGTTAAGACTATCGCATATGCTGATGATCTCTGTCTCACTTTGGCAGATCTCCCATCTTGCCAAGCCACAGCAGCCTTGTTATTGGCATATCTTCGGAGGGTTCAGCTCTCAAATTAATCTCTCTAAGAGTAAGTATTTTCTTTTAAATTTAGATGCAAAAATAGTTATGTGTACTCCTGATATTCCGGTTTGTACTGGTCCAGGGAAAATTTTAGGTGTATACTGGGGCATGGATGACCCTGCTTTCTATAATTGGAATCGTATTTTAAACTTGGCTAAAACTAAGGTGAATATGTGGAATAATTGGAAAATGTCCAAAAAGAAACGAGTTTATATGGTGAAAACTTACTTGTTAAGTATGTTTTTATATCTGGGGTCTTTATTTCCGACTCCACCCTCTCTTGAAACTGCACTTTATGGGGTATTTTTTTCTGCTATTTGGGGGAGTAGACTAAACCCCATAAAGAGGGGTATTTTATACCAAGACTCTAAATCAGGTGGGATTAAGATGGTGAACCCCATTGTTTTCTTTTTTTCTCTATTTGCATCCAAAAATGTATGTCCTATATTGAGAGGTGATAAGAAAATATGGTATAGTTGGGTTTGGGAAACAGTATCCACTTGGCTTCTTAAGTGGAGCTTTAGTGGTAGTTTTGGTAAACAAGTATCACTATCAGGTCTCCCTGACCATTTCAAATTTTGTTTTTCTAAAATTAAAACATGGGGCCTTTGTAAGATACAATTAGAATCTTACAACAGAAAAACATTATATGGAAAAATTATGGAATCTTTCTTAATTCCACCACATTATTCAGTACTTTTTGACCCAAATCTATTACAACAAATCAGAGATATGCTTACTTCTAAGAGGATTCCTGCTTACATGTGGGATAGTTTGACTACAGCTCACTTAAAACTTAATGTGAAGAAATTTAAAGCATAAAGGTTTGGCGGTTAGAGGTTGTCCGAGAACTAATATTTGTCATATTCAAATTGAAACTGTTCCTCATCTTTTTTTGAATGTTCTTATATTCTTGATTTCTGGGCACATGTTTCTACACAATGGAAACTTTTTCCTGTTCAGGACATTTCTGCAGATATGTTATTTTATGGTATATTACCTGTATCATGGAGTGAATACTTTCCTGATACTATCCATGTGATTCTAGCCTGTTTTAAATATCATATTTGGCAATCCAGAAGCATTTGGTCTTTACAACAACATCTTATTTCCTCAAACCTTTTATTTTGGAACATTCAATCTACTATACAAAAAATCTATCTCGAAGAAAAAAGGCGTCTTCCAACAACCACTTTCGAGAAGTACTGGAAATTATTACACTGGCTCGATACAGGATAATTATATGGAAATTTCACAGTTTTGTTTTTTTTAAGTTCATTACAATTTTGTTCATGGTACGCTATTGACTCTACTATTTTTTTTTTTTATTCGGGTTTGGGATAGGGGTTTTTGTTTAATTATGACTTACTTAAGTTTAATTTTCAGGTATGCTGTAATACTTATTTCTGTTTTCATTTCTTTTATGTTTTGTATGATGCAAATTTATTTTGTTTCTGAAGTTTTCAATAAAAAATTCCCCTACTCTTTTCGATAAGTGCCATGGGATCTTTAACATCCACCTGAACTACCACCAATCCAGGCAGATGGGACCTCAGTTTAACGTCTCATCCGAAAGACGGCACCTCAGAAATGCAGCACCCCTCTTATGCTGCACTACAGTGTCAGTACTGGGATATTAACCCAAGTGCCAGATGTGGGAACTGAACCCACAGCCCTCTGATCTCCCAGCCTCAGAGGCGAGTGTGCTACCTACTGAGCCACTGACACTGACAATAATATTAATAAATAGGAAAGGCTATGGAGCCTGTGGAGTTCAGTTAATTTATTTTTTGTGGAAGTCTAAAACTCCCGTGAGTCAAAATCTGAAAGTCATTCCAATTTTCTGGAAGTCAAAATACTTCCCACATCCCACATTTTAGAAATGAATATTCAGGAAGGGCCATTTTGTGAAAGTTAACAGAAATATAAGAGGTAAAACACAATTTCTTTCAGAAAATCCATTATTTCTGACTTCCATGCCTGCAATTCTGGAAATCATCTAGTTCTTTCTTTTAAATTTGGAAGTCAAAGATTTCCTTCCCCTTTATTTTGGAAAACAAATTTCCTCATTTTTGGAAGCCAAATATTCCCCAAATGGAGTTAATCAGATCCTTAGGGCCTGCCATATACCCAGTAGTAGCCTTTGAACCATGGGAGCCCCAGTCCCCTTAATGCCAGTGGATTCTGAGTTTCTTATGGCTATAGTGTGGTTATTTGCCCTTCCACAAGAAACTACCCACCGTCTTATCTATTTAATCCAACCTTCCATTCAGGATGTAGGTTAGTATGTGAGAAACAAGATGGAAGAGCCTTGAGGATTTTACCAGTTTAATTGCCTCCACCTTATCAGTCATAGAGAGAGATAGTTGTAGCCATCATGGGGGTGGGGGAAGAGCCAGTGGCCTCAGTTTTGGTATACAGTCTCCCAAGCACAGGGCATGCTATAAGGGAGAGCAACTGAAAGAGCTCAGAGGGGAGACCATCACCCCCTGGGTGCTTTGTGAGGATTAAACACCTTCAAGGTTTGCTCTATCTCTTCCATGGTGAGGAATGAGTCCAAGGTATCAGCCTGTTCAGGTAAGGTTCAAGGAAGCTTGGTGTGTGACTGAAAGGTTTCCACAGGGGATGTCTCAGGGGAATCACACAGCTGCACAGCTGGGTATAGAATGACTCCATTGCTGCATTAATGTCTGAGAGTTTCATGCACTAAATTACTTGTGCATTACAGAACCTGATAATGTGCATTTCAACCTGCTGTTTCTTTAGCCAGTAAGAGAGAAGACTGCCACCCCACCCCCACCCCCCCAATATCTGTGGCAGAATCAGAGAATTATCAGCTCTTCTTTATGAGCTGTGCAGACATTATTGTCTCTCCACAACTTTAAGATTTCTCTGTTTCATGGGGAGTTAGGAGTGGCTTTGAGATCAACTTTTAATTTTGCCTCCTTCTGTTTGAACTTGGTTTCTATGTCAACAAGCTTCTGTTCCGTCTCATTCCTGCAGTGCAAGGCATACTTAAAAGCCACCGATAAGGTGACCACCGACATATTTCCTGTGTCACCTATTTAGAAAAATGCCTCAGCCTCTTTCTGAAGCCAAGATTTATATTGTAGGTCCTGAAGGAGGGGGTTCAAGTGCCACCATAGGGATCTGTGGGTAGCAGGGGCTGAAAGGAGGTCTTGCTGCACAAGGGCGTGGTCTGAGAAAATGGGTGGTGTTATAGATGCTGAGGTGACCATGGGAGACAGCTGCTCTAATGTCAGCCAGAAGTCTATTTGGCTGAATGATCAATGTGTAGGTGAATGGCAGGTGTAGTCCTTCATTCTTGGGTTGTGCAGATGCCAGATTTCTGATAGGATCTGGTCAGATAACCACAGTTTAGCCACCTGGGCTGATCTGACATGGGGCTCTGATTTCCTATGGCTTTTATCAATGGAGGAGCCAAAGGTGAGATCAAAATCTCTCAGAGGTGTACCAGTGTCATTAAATTAGGACATCTGGGGTCCAATATTCAAAGAGGTGCAACCCACAGCACAAATATTTGCACTGCACCCTGTGCTTGCCCGAGTACCCAAAGATGCTATATTCAGTGGAATAGCACATGTCTGACACTGTTCGACTGACTATAGGGCCATGTCAGCCCAGCACTAAGCCCATTTAGTGCTGGGCAGACATAACTCTCAAAATATGGCACCACAGTAACTTGCACCCATGCTACATTTCCAGTATTCAAACAGACCCATGCAAATGAGCTCATTGGGCATGCAAGGCTCTAGGGGGCCATTTGCATGCCCATTATGGGCTCATTTTCATGGGGAGCAAGTCTGGATTGGGTGGTGCTGCCCCCAATTGCCCAGTCCCAGAGAGCTATCCATGGTGCTACTGCCCGCCCCCTCCCGCTGATCGCAGGCCCAATATAAAAATTAAATTTTCCCTGGTGCTAGTGCCCCAACCCCGCCACTGATCACAGGCCTAATGTAAAAAAATACACTTTCCCTGGTGCTAGTGCCTCTCTCCCTGCCAATCGCTTGCCCGGTGTTAAATATAACTCATTCTCTGGTGTCCGGTGATCCCTCCCCTACCTGCACACATGTTTGATGTATAAATAAGAATTATCTGGTGTCCAGTGGTCCTTCCCCCCACCCACACCTGTGCCCGATGTGTAAATAAGAATTATTTGGTGTCCAGTGGTCCTTCCCATACCCCCACCCATGTCTGATGAGTTATGCCATAGTCCCTGATGCCTAGTGGTCCTGCCCCCATCCTATTTCCCTGTAGAATAAAGTTAAACCATTCGCTGGTGTTTAGCAGCACCTTCCCTATCCCCAATCTTCTGTATAACTAAGTACAGCCATTCCCTGGTGTCTAGCAGATCCCCACACCCCACCACCCTGGCAGGTAGTGACCCACCACACTGCTCCCCCCTTGTCCCATCCTGACCCTGATCTGGTCACCACGCTCCTCTGCTCTCCACCTCAGCGGGACTCTGACTGAGATTTCAATAGCGTGCTGGTACCGGCTCCGTGGCGGCGGTGGTGATGGCTGACCATGGTGGAGCGCAGAGGACTGTGCCAGTCACCAGCTCATTGTTGGGACAGGGGAGCTGGATGGTGGGGCATTACCTGCTGGGGTGGGGGGTCTGCTAGACACAGGGAATGGCTGTACTTTGTTATACAGTGGATCGGGGATAGGGAGGGGGGTCCACTAGACACCAGGGAATGGTTTAACATTATTCTACAGGGAATCAGGATGGGGATGCAGGACCACTGGACACCAGGAACTATGGTTTAGCTCATCAGGCATGGGGTGTGGGTGAAGGGAGGGACCACTGGAGATCAGAGAATTCTTATTTACACATTGGGCATGGAGTGCGGGGAGGGAGGACCACTGGACCTGGGAAATTCTTCTTACACATTGGGCATGGGTGGGGGGCCACTGGACATCAGAGAATTCTTTCACACATTGGGCATGGGTGCAGGAGGGGAGGGACCACTGGACACCAGGAATTCTTATTACACATTGGGCAAGGGTGCGCTGAGGGGGAGGGACCACTGGACATCAGAGAATTCTTATTTACACATTGGGCAAGGGTGCTTGAGGGAGGGACCACAAGACACCAGGAATTCTTATTTACATATTGGGCATGGGTGCAGGTGGGGAGGGACCACTGGACAACAGGAAATTCTTACTACACTTGGGCATGGGTGCGGGAGGAGGGACCACAGGACACCAGGGAATTCTTATTTACACATTGGGCATGGGTGTGCGAGGGGAAGGGACCACAGGACACCAGGGAATTCTTATTTACATATTGGGCATGGGTGCAGGTGGGGGGAGGGACCACTGGACAACAGGAAATTCTTACTTACACATTGGGCATGGGTGCGGGAGGGAGGAGGGACCACAGGACACCAGGGAATTCTTATTTACACATTGGGCATGGGTGTGCGAGGGGGGAGGGACCACAGGACACCAGGGAATTCTTATTCACACATTGGACATGGGTGCATGGGGGAAGGGACTACAGGACACCAGGGAATTCTTATTCACACATTGGGCATGGTGTGCGAGGGGAGGGACCACAGGACACCAGGAATTCTTATTCACACATGGGGCATGGGTGCGGGGGAGGGAGGACCACAGGACACCAGGGAATTCTTATTCACACATTGGGCATGGGTGCAGTGGGGGAGACAACAGGACACCAGGAAATTCTTATTTACACATTGGGCAAGGGTGCTCGGGGGGGGGAGGGACCACTGGAAAACAGGGAAAGGATATTTTTTACTTCAAAATAAACGAGCAGTGCTATGCATCACCATTACAGTTAATAGAGCCTCCCAGAATCCACCATACTTTTGGTTCGCAGAGTTTTATAAAATGTAATAAACTCCTTTGTGGCACAAGAAAAATGCCACTTTTATGGGCTAAAGCTAAACTGGAGGGTAAGCCTTACGGGGGCAGGAACCACCCGATTTGTACAGTTTTCTTTTAAGCTTGCCATCTTAAGGACAGAATTCCACTCAGCATCCTCTCTAAGAGTTAAATCAACTCCTAGAATTGAGTCCTGAAGAGCCTTTCTTAGTTGGAGGTAGTAATCGAAGTGGAATCTTGGAATATTATATTGGGTTTTGAGTAGATTAAAGGAAAGCAGTTCCCCTTGTTCACCTAGTAAGTCTAGTAGCTTTGTAATACCTAGCTACTGCCATCCAAAGTTCATTAATGGTGCTTGATTATAAGATAGAGTCATATTATTCCACAGCAGTCAAGCAAGCAGGTACATTCTCAATAAGGAGCAAGTTATTTGTTTTCTTGACTACCCAAATAGAAGTATTAATACATATATTGTCATTTACGGAAGAGGGACTTTAGTAAAGAGATAATCAGATGGCTCACTCAGTTGCAAATCTGCTTCTCCACCCTGAACCAAAACAATAAGGGCTTATCAAGGTGAGAAGCAAGATGCCAAGAACTCTGCTTGAAACAAAAAGCAAAATAATATTTTTCCCAGTGTGGGAGTCCAAATCCACCATCAGACTTGTGTGCCTTTAGTTTTGCAACTGAAAGTCTAGGAGTAGAGGAGTTCCAAAGAAAAATTCTATTGATTTTATTTAGTGAATTAAAAATGCCTTTGTCTATTTTCTGGGGTAGGTTCTGAAAAAGGTAAAATAATCTAAGGGCTATAACCATTTTTCCACGAATGCCTATCTCCTCTCTCCTGGTCATACTTAAAATCTCCTAGCATAAAAATGCAGTGGCTACTGATGTAGATCTCTGCAGAGTGAGGAAATTATTCTCTTTGCGTGTATGCCCATTTCTTTACAATACTCAAGGAAGCAGAGGCTATGCTGTGGGAAATCATGGGAGTTTTCTTAATGGTTTCAGAGTTAAGTAAGAGACAGACTCTGCTGCATGATGCTCTTTAATACCTGCACAACCTTTTAGTAATATCCGATTATGCTCTGCGACTTTTTCTGATTTTGCAATCATATTATTTAGTAATCACTCTACCTTTAGTAGATTATGATGTATTCCACAAAATAAATGCTGCCTTGTATCCAATAATTAACAAGAGCAGAGTTTATAGATTTTAAATACACTTACTGAATGAATTGTTATTTGTTATACAAATTGTTATTACAGATTTTAGCATAACTGCTATTTAATGTATTTTGTCATTTATATGTAGCGGAGTAGGTAGTATACAGGTTGACTAAGGTACTGTACAGACCAGTAATTTCATCTCCATCTTGAACTACAGTTCAGTGGCGAGAGGCCATCAGTAGTTTTTTAACTCTACTGTCTTTTGGACTACTTTTGTTCCTCTTTTGTTTTGCTTTTTAAACAGGTTTTTTATAAATAATAATTGTTATAGGTTCTTTTTCTATTTCTTTTTGTTTTATTAACAGAAACTCATACAGTTTGTAGTTTACTAAATATAAAGTACTTTCATTGTTTGTTGGTAAATCATGTTTTATTGCTGTTTAAATTTTGAATTCTATTTCTAAGCTGCTGTAGGCCTATGTCAAACTTCTCAATAGATTCTTGGAATGTTAACGGGTTGGAGTCCCCAATTAAGAGGAAAAAAGTTCTAACATATCTAAATAGGTATAAACTTGACATTGTTTTACTTCAGGAAACGCATTTGGAGGAAGAAGAAGCAAAAAAACTAGCTAGTTCCTGGGTTTCTCAAGTGGAATTTAATTTTTTTAACTCAAAAAAGAGAGGTACAGCTATTCTTTTTGGGAAAGGAATACACTTTGTAAAGTGCATATTTATTTGTGGTAAGCAGTCTGTCTGGCAGATCATCTTCTGCCCCGCATTTCCCACTACAACTATTGTTTCAGGGACTGACTATGACGGGAGGATTCTCTGTCCTTGACCCAGTCCTGTTTCTGTGCCTATGCTGGGCTTTCAGCAACAGCTGCCATAAGTTGCTATTGTCTTCCATTCGCTATGGAGATGGGTAGGTTGTGGCCTGTGGGGCCAGAGTTGTGTCCATCGGGGTGGAGCAGGATGGCCCAGTTGTGGGACGGTGTCTTGATGCCTGTCAAGCCTCCACCAGTCAGTGCTGCTGGATCTAATCCGTAGCAGTGTCAGATGCGTTAAACATCAGGGGCACCCTATTGTGAACCAGCCTCAGGAGAACAGGGTATCTCAGGGAGATGGGGACTCCTAGTCAATGCAAGGTCTGCTGCACCCCAGTATAGGCCCTGCATCATGTTTTGTTGACAGCAGTTGAAGAAAACTGCCCTACCCCCAAAACAAAAAACACTGCAGATACCTTAACTAAATATTTCTGCACACTGCTGGACATCTAACACCAAGCCCTGATACAGAGATAGGAACAGTGCAACCCATTCCAGAGACCAAAGACCCACACTCACCAACCCTAACATTTCAATCCAGAATCCTCAAAGCAGATACCTCCATAAAGAAATTATCACACTAAATGCAAAAATGTCATTTTGTGTAGATCAAATAGAAGTCAGATTCCTAAAGACATCTGCAGAGTATATCTCCCCAGCCCTAGCATAACAGTACAGAAGGAGACTGACTGAAAAAAACTTCCAAGACTTTTGGAAGTGTGTCAAAATTGTACCTATCTTCAAAGGAGATGAAGTAAATAACCTGATAAACTATGTAGCTGTACTGTCTGTGATTTCCAAACTGTTTGAAAGAATGGTATGCAACAAGTTCTATGACTTCTTGGAAAAGCATGCTTTGCTGACTCCTCATCAGTTGGGGTTCAGGGCAGGGATATCCATGGGCACAGCCCTCACGGAGATAATGGACCTGGTTGCTGATGGTCTAGGCGTGGGAGACTTCATGGGTGCTGTGTTTGTTGACCTCTCAAAGGCATCTGACCATGCAGATCACAAAATCCTAATGGAAAAAATGGCACAAGTAGGGATCTCAGGGGGAAGTACTAAGCTGGTTCAACTCATACAGTACCTAACTGGAAGATCTCAGGACACTCTGCCTGATGTGGGCACCCTCCACAGATGGGTCCCACACAATCCATCATAGGACCTATGTTATTCCTAATGGTGGTTATTATCTATGTCATGTTGCCGCTGCTCAAAGTGCGTGTAAGTGCCGTGCATACATGTGCACCATGCATGGTGTGCACATGACGTGGCATTCACAAACAGAGGTGTGCGCCAGGGCATGTACAGTGACAGCAAGGAAAGACATGCAGAGGCCTATGTAGGGGGTAGAGCCATGGGCTGCATGTCCCCCTGACACACCCCTTGACCCCATTAAATATGTGCATGTGCAGAGGATGCACGCGTGCACAAATGCGGAAGTGGTGGTGCAATGGCATCACAGACATCTCAGGCTGACAACAGCAGTCCATCTGCAGTAGGAGAAGGCAGTGACCAGGAGCGGAGGACCTGAAAGGCACAGGCAGCATGGAGTGGACAGGCATGGGCAACAAGGGCAGGGCAAGCAACTTCATCATCACCCAGGTGACAGCCCTTATGACGGACATCCAGAGGAACTATGCCATCCTGTATGGGGATGAGTCGCTGACAGCACCCGTGGAGTCCAAGCAGCGGCTATGACTGGACATCTAGGCTGCAGTCAATGCTGTGGGACTGGAGGCATGGACACTCACCTCAATCAAGCATAAATGGAGGGACCTCCACGCCACCATAAAATATAAGCTTGCCGCTGCGCATAGAGCACATAGATGGGGATGGGGGAGAACACCGTCCCCCAGCACTAGATTGTTGCCCCCCTTGAGAAGATCGTGGCACAGGTCATTGCTGAGGTCACCTGGCAGGGTGTGCCAGATGGGTATGACACATTAGCAGGTTGGCATGATGTGGGCAGCAATGCGCAGGGGCATGCTGGCACACACAGAGCACTGACAAGCATTTCTCACCCCCACAGGTCCCTCGGCGTGGTGCAGTGATGAGGCATGTAACGGCACAAAGAGTATGAAGCGGCCAACCGACCATAAGGGTAGATATGCCATTCCCCGATGGAACGATGCCTTGTATGCGGAGCCCGCAGCTGCCAACACCATGCTGATCTGTCATCCTGTGTAACACCACAGGTATCCAACCAGAGAATGCACAGAAGGAGAGGCACGGCTTGAGGGCAATCAGGACCACACACACTGCCCCAGTGAGATGGAAGGCATGCAGCTGGGCACAGAGATGGATAACGAGTACAGCCCACAGACAACACTGCCCAGTGGTGCAACCCATCCAACTGCCAAGGGGCCCTGACACCACCATGTGCCCCACACCCTTTCATGCCATGGTGGTCACCCCGTGTGACAACATGCCCCCAACATCACTGCCCAGTGCAACGTGTCCTCCTGGCAGCGAGGCTCGTGTGAACACAAGCCGTGCCATCACATGGACCTGTGGGTGGACAGGGCAGGGACAGGCAGTGGCATGAGTGGCAGGCAACAAGCACAGGCATGCTGCACATGCACTACCCCAAGCTATGGTGGTTGGAGGAGATCAGGCCTGTGGCACAGAGAGAACAGACAGACATCATCCGTGGGCTTACTTGTGTGATCAAGAGGATGGCACAGGGCATTGACCGTATTGAGGACATGCTGGACAGGGTCGCAGACAGGCAACTGGTAGTGCACAGTGCACAAACACATGCCCCATCACCAGTACATGTCACATATGCCAGACAGTCATGCATGGCCGCCACTACCAAGGTGGGCATGGACGCATCACCACCATGGCCATGCACAGCAGCCACCATACCCCCTGCAAGCCATACACCTGCAATCCATGCCCATGCAGATGAGGGGACATCGGCACCTCTTGCAGCCACCCAGCCCCACCCCACCACCAGACCAGCAGAAACATGGCTCAGGTGGGCCTGTCAACCCTCATAGTGACCCACAATGCTCCCCACACATGGACAGACACATGGAGACCCATGCAACACTTGGTCCCATGGCACTGAGATGTGACACCAGGGTAGTGGTGCCAGAGGTGGCCCCATTGCCAAGTCACAGACCGCCACATGCAAGAGGAAGATGTTGCAGCAACCGGCAGTGACTGGCACAGTGGCACAACTCCTGCTGTGGTCTGATGGGTGGCAGGCACAGCATAGGCACACACAACTGAACACACCCACTGCCCATGGGTGGCATCCACTGCACCCTCACCATCACCATTGGTGCATGGCACATTGCATCAGGTGGCTGGCCATGGCCACAACACATGTGAACCACAGCATGTGTGACATTCCCAGACACAGCCAGGGGCAATCAGTCCATGGGATCGCCACAGTGCCCCGGGCACCCACAGCATTCATCCGAAGGTACCATGTGCCACAGCGTGGTGGACAGCATGGCTGCTTGGTGTCTCCTGGTCCTGGTACGGCACCAGTGGAGCATCATGGGGTGGCATGTTGCATGGCAGAAGGGGTGGGTCCAGTACCATATGGTGGACACAGATGTTGTGTAGCATGGTGCACACGGTGAACACTCTGAAGGCCATCCCTAGTCCATGCATCATCGTGCCACCCATGTGGTCCAGACACTGGAACCACATCTTAAGTATGCCAATAGTGCACTCCAAGCAGGCCCGTGTCCTCTGATGTGCGTCACTGAATAACACCTCTGCCGGGTCCTGAGGCACGAGGTATGGTGTCATCAAGTAATGCCTCAGTGGATATCCCCTGTCACCTGGGGGGGACACACATATTAGTATCAGTGCCATAGCCATAGGAGTAGTCACCGGCATGCAGTCACACTGATATAGCCACAGCCACGCTCACTGGTAAACATAATCCAGGGTGCCACTCACCCAGCAGCCAGCCGTCCCCTCTGGCACCCACTTCCAGCTTTTCCCCCAGACAAGAGTGGTTGAACATGTATGTGTCATAGCAGGAGCCTGGGTAAAGTGTGCACACATCTGTGATGCAGCTGTGGGCATCACACACCACCTGGCAGTTGAGGCTATGGAAGCTCTTCCAATTGCGGTATGCAACTTCATCCATGGATGGGGCTATGATTGGCACATGCATGCCATCCATGATGCCCAGTGTGTCTTGCATGCCATGTATGGTGTAGAATGCCTCCTTCATGGCCCACTGTTCTTGCGGCATAGCAGGGAACCATATGTGGGCACCCACCACCCCAGCAGTGTGTCAGTGACCTGGTGTATGGCCCAGGACACAGGGGACTGGCTGACCCCTGTCACATCCACACACATGCGCTGGAATGATCTGGTGGTGTAATAAGACAGGGTGCACAGTGCATTTGTCTAAACGGACATGGCACAGGAGCGCCTTGTCTGTGGCTGAACCCTTTCCCAGACCATGGCACAGAGGTGTGCCACTGTTCCATGGTCCACCTGGGAGCAGTCCGTGCACTGGGCCTCTCTCAGGTCCATGGCCAGAAGGCACGGGTGGTATGTCCTGGGACAGTTCTATGCACACAGGGCATGGTGCTCTGTAATGGTGGCAGCCAGTAGGGCAACAGTCAATAGCATCCAGCTCTCTGGCAGACTGTGCACCTCCACAGGTGCACCTGCGGTCGTGCTGTCAAGGCCATGGCTGTGGCATGCCCTTTGTACAGCACCCCACATGGGCACCACAGGGCATGCATCCAGCCCCCTCATGCTGCAGCCAGTGTGGGCATGTCTCGGGGTTGGGCGTGGCGTGCCCTAGTCATTTTGATCCTGACCATGGCATTGGCTACAGGTGCAAAGGGGTGTAGTGTGCATGTGGGTAGGCTTGTGGCCTACCCACAGAAGCTGTGGCATGTTGCCTCAAGCTATTACCAGGACTGCCTCAAGGGCAGTGTGATATGGAGGGTCACTGAGCCCCGGAAGTGAGTATACTGCTGTGTGTGGCATACACAGGGTCTGGCATTACTGTGCGCACGTGCTAACTGTATCTCTATGCTGTGCTTTGTTTCAGGGTGAGACCAGGCACCTGGAGGCATTTGCTGTGGAGCTGTGTGATGTGGGGGATGGCATCACTGGATAGGTGGTGGCGAAGTGGAGGGACTGGCCACAGCGTCTGCCTAGGTACATCACCCCATGTGTCGGGAACAGCAACATCTACTACAAGGTTCTGGAGGGTTGTGGAGCCATCAAAGGTAGGCTGCTTTCTGTCTGGGGGGGGTGTAGGTATCTGCCTCAGGATGCCTACAGGGGACTGACATGGCTCTTTGTGTGTGTTCTCTCCCCCAGCAGGGTTACCATGGCCCATTGTGGAGGATGCTCCTGGAGATGCAGGATTACACCAGTACAACACCTGAGCAGTCATCCAATGATTCGGAGGAAGATGTGGATTGACAACAGCTTCCAATACTAAATTGACTAGGAGTCATAGTTATAAACTTATCGGTGAGAAATGTATATCCACAAAAAGGAGTCGATTTTATATACAAATAGTGGTTGGAATGTGGAATTCCTTGCCTGAAAGAGTTGTTAATAGTAGTAATTTAACAATGTTTAAGCAGAGATTGGATGATTTTATGGGGGAGAAAAAATTTGAGTTCCACCGATAGGGTATATGGGTGGTGAGTGCAATAAAGGGTATTTCTTTTTGCCTACTGCGCTCGTAAATTTCTATGAACCTATAGTTGCCTACTAGGGACAGCGGGCATATGGGCTTGGAAGTGGCCGTGTCGTGATGGGGGTCTGGGGGGCCTGTCACATAAGTACCTGTGTCATGTGCTTGCTTATTGCAGTAAAGCAGTTTTATATTGTTTCATTGAGTCCATGTCTCTGTCTGCTTGGTGTGTGTTGCCTGCTGAGGGGGGGCACATGCCTAGCATGGGGGCTCAGTGGCTTGGCTGATTTGTATGGGTACAATTGCTGGGTGTCCGCTTCTGTGTCAGGCAGTTGTGGCCATGTATCAGTCAAGGGTCCAGGTGCAGCTAGGACCCCGTGGGTTCAGGGGTGTCCCACCACTTAGCAGTGCACTGTGGTGCTGCACATGCATCTGCCACACAGTGGCATGGTCTCCCTACACACATGTCCTCATGCACGGTGTATCCTTTATGGTGGGCTGCCCACTGCAGTTCTATGCTGTGGAGCCCATCACTTTGTGGTGGCCATTGCCCCAGGGGGGCCTGCCAACCCTGGTCAGCTTCCTGAACCATCCACGGGGGGGGGTGACAACATCGCCTGCCAGTTCCTGCCCCCTCTTTGCCCGTGTGCAATGTCTGTGTGGGTTGTTATATGGGGTGGTGTGGGGGGTGATATGCCATGGCCTCTGTGCCCTGTTGGTGAGGCCCATGGTGGAGTGAGCGGTGGCGCTGTTCACCATTGCCCATATGCACAACTGGTTATGTTTCCCCCATCGGGGTTTCCAGCCATGGTCACCTACGCATGTGTGCTGCTGATATACCGGCATTGGAGCATGTGCATAGTGTGATGCTGCAGCCTCCACTGCGTGGTCATGCCCCTCCCCATGTGCATGGTGGTGAGTGTGCATAGGCCCTTCCGCACTTCCACTGTGCACCATTGTGCACCGTTGGTGGATGCTGCTCGGTTGGCTGTGCGCTGTGATATGCACAAATTCCACCCTGCACACACATTCTGCCTCCTGCACACATTGGAGAATAGCCACCAATGTACACAAACAACAGTCCCAATCATATTGCTTACTTAGGGATAAAACGTTATGCAAACAAACTCTGCAGATCAAAAAAACATACAGAAATGGCATTAAAACTTCAAAAGAACTTCAATTCACTGCAAAAATGGCTCAAACAGACCAACATGATGCTCAGCTCAGAAAAGACTCAAGTGATGTGTTTAAGAAACAAAAGTGAAAAAGGTGAAAGCAGTTCATTAAACACTAAACTCACAAAGGGTTCTAAACTGGCAAACACTAATAAATAGAAATACTTGGGGTGGTGAGTGCCAGTTCTCTTCAATTCAATATCCACATACACAACATAGCTAAAAAAAAAAAAGAGAACTCAAGGATAGGAGCATTGAGACACAGCGGGCAGGATTTTCAAAACTCTAAGATTGCTGCAAGTCCTAGTGTGGCAGTTATATGGAGCATGGAACTTGCAACAATCTGATGGGATTTTCTATTCCATGTGGCAATTGCCGCAAGGCAGAACAACTTTTCTGATCTACCTTGCAGCAATCCTGGGGGCCATTTTACAGAGTTTGAACCAGATATTTGGTGCAAGCTTTTGTAATGCGTGTAAACTGTCACAACTGCACCCGAGATTGTGAAATCGGGCTCAGTTGCAGCGAAGGGTTTGGCGCACAATCAGAACTAAGTGTCACGGTGCAGGGCTGGATGCAAGCCCTGTGTCATGGTTGGAAAACACTGCCCCAAGCCTGTTTCATCCCAAAGGATGCCAGGGCAGAACTGCACAGCAACTGATTCTCTCAGTACTGGAATATGAGAGCTCGGACTCCCAACACACAAGCAATCTCCTGCTGGACAAGCTAGAAGTGGCCTACAATAAGATTATCTGCTTTGTCTTGCTATGTCCCTATGACGCCTACCATTGCTTGTTGCTCTGAAGTCTAAACTGGGATTCCTTAATTTTGTGGAGGCAGTAACAATCAGTGATTATGGCTTTCAAATCTTTCAAACAGAAAACTCAATGCCCAATGGAGCAGGACCCAAAAACAGTGACCCACAAATACAGTTTAAGAGAAATCAGCAACAGTGGTCCCAATGTCCCAAAAATTCAAGACACCCATTAAAGAATTACCTCAATGTATTGTCTCACTAAGCTCCCCAATTTGTTTGACTAACTACCCTGCCTGATGTTTTTCTGCCTCATTGTATGTAGCTGTTCTCACCTCTACCCTGTTCCCCCGCCATTGACCACGTCAACATTTTTAAACCTCATTTTACTCCTCCGATTCATTGTGCACTTTCTGGATATTTTCTGTGTATACCTACATAAGTGCTATGTTACATCAGTTTTTGACAGCCTGTTAGTATAGCAGCCGATCACTGGTGTATGTGTATCTACCATGTATAGAAATTGCATATATCTGTATTCTGTCTGCCAATGTACTTGCATCTGAATTGTATGCCCTCCATTCTACAGTATGTACATTCTTTAACTTTAGGTGAATCTGATATGTCACTTGTGTGTTACTTGTATTGTATGAACACTGCAGGTAATTGAACATCTTTACCCTGACTACAAGAGCAGCGTTGTTAGACTCTGTAACCTGCTAAAAGAACCAGCTGCCAAACTGTTAATCTGCTAAAAGAGCTAGCTGCAGTTTAATTGGGACTTTCGTGTGAGAGCTCCTACCTGATGCCTAGGGAAAGAACTGGTGTGACTGTGCCTCCTGCATTAATTTTCACAGTACACCAGAGAGACTGTGATTTTTCAGCAGTAGCGGGAGGGAGGTGAAATGAGCAAACCATGTCACTGAAGGAGGAGGGGCTGAGCAGGATAAAAGTCTCATGCATCTCACAGTTACAGTGCTGCAGGTAATTGAACATCTTTACCCTGACTACAGGAGCAGTGTTGTTAGACGCTGTAACCTGCTAAAAGAAACAGCTGCAGAACTGTTAATCTGCTAAAAGAGCTAGCTGCAGTTTAATTGGGACTTTTGTGCCAGAGCTCCTACCTGATGCCTAGGGAATGAACTGGTGTGACTGTGCCTCCTGCTTTAATTTTCCCGGTACAGCAGAGAGACTGTGATTTTTCAGCAGTAGCGGGAGGGAGGTGAAATGAGCAAACCACGTCACTGAAGGAGGAGGGGCTGAGCAAGATAAACGTCTCGCGTGGCTCACAGCGCGAGTGTGAGTGTGCCACTCAGTAGCAAAAAGTTTAAGAACTTAGGGCAAATTACATATAGGCAATAGGGAAGAACTATAGTTACCTTGCCAAGTATCTAGTGGTTTAAATTAGACATATTTAGAAGTCAAAGGAAAAAAGCATTGGATACTTGTACTAATTTATGGGGGTAAGGGTATTCAAAAATATACTTTGTAGTTTATTATAAGATTCTGAGTGTGCTTTTATGGATGAAGCTTGCCAATGGTAAAACTGAATTAGGAAATATTTAGAAAGGCAAGTATCTATTCTCCCCTTTTTATGTTACATTAACTTATATTAGAGATGGGGGATTGGATTTATATGTTTATTTTAAATGTACTAACTTGACAAGGGTACTTGTAAAATTACAAAACAAAATTGTGTCTTTGAAACTGCCATTACATTAAAAATGTTTTGTTTTGTGCTGTTGTGTTTAGCTTTACGTTGCCTTTCAGGGATAACCACTGGAAATTCGCAAGAGAGAAAACTGGGAACCTATTAGCAGGCACCCACTTTTCAAATTCAAAGTCCATATAACATTATTAGCAGAAGAAATACATTCACAAATAAATGGAAACAGTGGAACCAGCAAAGCATAGTAATAGTCCTAAACTGTATAAATGCAATAATGGTTTATATGGGAAAAAAACTACTGTTGTCTTTTTTGCTTTGTTAGTATTAGGAGGAGATGTTGAGCTGAATCCAGGGCCTGATGTTCTTAGAAAAATTAGAGTTTTACATGACAATGCCAGAAGTATAAGAAACAAAATGGATACTTTAAGAGTAATGACTGAGGAACAATTGCCAGACATAATCGGGTTAACAGAAACTTGGTTGACAAAAGATATAGGTGATAATGAACTTGGTATACCAAGTTATATATTATTTATTTATTAGCTTTTGATGACGGGGTAAGTGCATTAGGCAATATCCCTGCCTGTTTTCAAACACAACCCAGGAGAGTACAAGATACAGCAATAGAAAACATACACATCAACATACAGGCATACCGAACAATTGCATCAGATATCCTTGCAGGGATAGACATAAAATTTTACAATAAACAGGACCATCCACGCGATGTTATATGAGGTCAGGCACAATTCATAGACATACAGGTGTAAGGCAAAATAGTAATCAAGTCAACTTGGATAAGGCAGGAAGGGGGCAGACAAAAGTATCAAGTGCTAGGAGGTGAGAGAGGAGTGCTGTTTTAAAGGACGAGTGGGACAAGTTGTCCTTTAAGAAATGGGGGAGAGTATTCCAGGTTTTGGGAGCAAAGTGGGCGAATGCTTGTTCACCCATTTTTGTTGTGAAATGTGGGACAGCGAGCAAAGGCAGATGGGAGGACCTTGGGGATGGGAGTATCGCACTGGGTTAAACATTGCAGCTATTGCTGATGGGCAGGGAGGTCTAGTCATAGAGTCAATGAAGCAACAAAGTGAGATAAGGCAACGCGATTCAGGTGATAGCCAGTGCAGGGCCAAGTGGAGAAGACAATGGTGGGTGAGGCGAGGGGTGGATAGAGCAAATCTAGAAATATTATTGTAGGTGGTGTCCCGCTTCTGGAGATTAGCAGCCGCAGCATGAGAAAGGATAGGAAGAACGTAAAGAAGCCTAGGAAGGAGGACACCTCTAGCCACCAAAACCCTAGCTGCAGGGGTTAATGAGTGGCGCACAAGGTAGGCCGCCCCAATTTTTATGTTTACAGATTGACATACTTTGTTAATGTGAGCAGAGTAATCAAGAGCCAGATCCAGTGTCACCCCAAGGTACTTGAAAGAGCTCGTGGTCATGATGGCAGCACTGTCCTGGCAGAGCACATGAAACATAGGGAATAAGGCCTGTACTTTTTATAGGAGACCCGAATAACATAGCTTGGGTTTTGGGGAGGTTAAGGATAAGAGAGTTAAGGGAGAACCAGGATTGAAGGTGTTGAATACCAACAGGACAGGTTAAAAAATGAGGGGGTAGTTTTATACATAAAAAGTAGTTTAGGACACATTGAACTGTTAAATAAAGGTAGCTTAAATAACATAGAGACAATAACAGTAAAAGTAAAGTAGATTTAGTTATTTCTGTAATTTATTCTCCACTGAAAACAAAAATTGAACAGATAGAGAAAACAATTAACATAATACAGAGAGTTGCAGGGGATAAGTATATAGCCCTTATGGGAGACTTCAACTGTAATTGGGAGGAAAGGAGGGGTAGGTCCCTGAAAGAAGTAGTGTCAGTTTTAGGAGTAGTTCAACATATACAAGAACCTACAAGATATACAAATACAACACAAAAGGGAACAATACTGGATCTGTTATTTGTATCCCACTCACTGATAGTTGAAGCCTCAGGAGTTTTGTCACCTTGCCTTGGAGACCACAATCCAATATGGGGAGCTATAACAATAGAGCAAAAACAGAAAATACTGGAGTCCAATACCACATGGGTGAGAAACATGACTTTTTTTCAGAAAATAATTTCCTACTAAGTGTGGAGAGGGAAAATGAGAGAGGTACAAACTTATATCAGACTTAGATTCAGCTTTGGAGTATTTCATGGAAAACTTTACAGAACTGTGTGTTATGCAGCCCCAAGAATAAAAAGACAGGATAAATGTCCGGTCAAATTTCACTGGATAAATGACAAGATTTTAAAAAGCATTAGAGTGAAAAATAGGTGCTGGAAAAAGGCAGGAAGAACAAAACAGGTAAATGATTGGGTCTTATTTAAACAAAAATAGAAATAAATGTAAACAACAGATAAAGAAAGCAAAAATTTTATATTATAAAGATAAATTGAAAAAGCAAACTTTGCCCTTGAAATTAATGGGTCTATGATTGAGGATACTTATGAAACAGCAAACTCCCTAAATAATTTTTTTTTGTAGACTTACCTGGTATTGCCCAGACAGCATGTGGATTGGGTCTTCAAGACCCGCAGGGTACAGATAACTTCCAAGGACCACAACCGCCTTTTTGATTTAAGATTTTAAGGGTGTCTGATGTTCAGAAGGGGTTAACTAAAATAAATATCCATAAAGCAATGGGACCAGACTGCTTAGAAAGGAGGTTCTTGAAAATAGCAGCCAAATATAGAAACATAGAAACATAGAAACATAGAATTTGACGGCAGATAAGGACCGCTTGGCCCACCCAGTCTGCCCATTTCCCTAACCACTGGATAAGCTGCAGATCCTAGTTAACCAGCAGCCTACTTCTTCCTACCCCCACCCCCTAGAATGGCCTTATGACTGTCCCATGCATTCTTGAATTCCACCACTGTTTTTGACTCCACAACCTTTCTCCTCCGGAAGGCCGCTCCATGCATCCACAACCCTCTCTGTGAAAAAATACTTCCTTAAATTACCTCTGAGCCGCCCTCTATCTTCAAATTGTGCCCTCTTGTTCTTGCACACCTCTTTTTTTGAAAGATGCTACCCTCTTGGACTTTGTTGATTCCCTTGAGGTACTTGAACGTTTCTATCATGTCCCCCCTCTCCCTCCTTTCCTCGAGGCTATACATATTAAGCTCCTTTCATCTCTCTTCATATGTCTTCCAGTGCAGACCCTGCACCATTTTAGTGGCCCTCCTCTGGACAGCTTCCATCCTGTCTATGTCTTTGCGGAGATTGGGTCTCCAGAACTGCACGCAGTACTCCAGATGAGGTCTCACCAGCTGTATGTACAGAGGGATAATAACTTACTGTTTTCTACTGGTGATGCCTCTCCCTATGCATCCCAGTATCCCCCCAGCCCTCCTTGCTGCCCTCTCACATTGCTTGCCCACCTTTGGGTCATCTGATATGACTACCCTCAGGTCCCTTTCCATTTTAGTTGTTGTTAATATCTCACCCCCCATTGTGTCCTTTTCCCCTGGGTTTTTGTTTCCCAGGTGCATTACCTTGCACTTCTTAGCATTGAATCTAAGCTGCCATACATTTGACCATTCCTCTAACCTTGCCAAGTCCCTTCTCATCCTTTCCACGGCACCCTGTGCATCAACTCTGTTGCAGATCTTTGTGTCATCTGCAAAGAGACATACTTTTCCTTCCAGTCCCTCTGCAATGTCACTTATAAAGACATTGAAGAGGACCGGTCCTAATACTGAACCCTGCGGTACCCCACTAGTAACCCCCTTTCTTCTGAGTGACTCCATTTACTATTACCTCTGTGTCCTATTCTCCAGCCAATTCTTTACCCAGGCTGTCATCTTGGGACCCACTCCCAGGCTGGCTAACTTGCATATTAATCTTTGTGTGGGACTGTGTCAAATGCCTTGATAAAGTCTAGGTAGGCCATGTCCACAGCCCTCCCTGATCTACTACTTTGGTCACCCAGTCAAAGAAATCTATCAGATTCATCTGGCATGACCTTCCCGCTGTGAATCCATGCTGCCTAGGGTCCTGAGCCCCTCTGGCCTCTAGATACTCAACAGTTCTTTCCTTCAGAAGTGATTCCATCATTTTCCCTATCACTGAGGTTAAACTAACAGGTCTGTAGTTTCCTGCTTCTGCCTTGCTCCCACTTTTGTGAAGGGGAGTCACACCCCATAGTGACAAATATATTTAATAGAAGTCTACAAGAAAGTTATTTTCCACCCCCATACACAAGGGGGGGGGGGCTAAACAAATAGGTTAAATAACTATAGGCATATTGCCTTATTGTCCATCTTGGCTAAATGCCTGGAGAGGCATGTACAAACTCAATGATGGGTTATTTGGAGAAGCATATGTTGATCACACCACACCAATCAGGGTTTTGAAAAGGCTTTTCCACGTCATCAGCTTTAATTGAATTTAACAATCTTATTAGCAGTTTGTTACATAAGGGGTTAGACACAGCAGTTGTTTTTGTGGATTTATCCAAGGCCTTTGACCTGGTGGACTACCCTCTCCTGTTACAAACTGCAGAATGAATGGGGATTACTGAGGGCCCCAAGGAATGGTTAAGATCATATTTGAAGGATCGCATACAATTTGTGTCAATAAATGGGGAGAACTCCACAAAAAGGTCTGTAAGTAGAGGAGTGCCACAGGGGTCAATACCAGGACCCCTATTGTTCTTAATTTTTAATAATAGTCTCCCACAAATTATAAAACACTCACAGATCTGGTTGTATGCAGATGACACTGCAATGGTAACAGTGGGTTGCAATACTAGAGATTTACAAGACAAAAATGCAGGAGGATTTTGAGAGCACAGAGGGGTGGTTCACTAGGTCGGGCCTTGTGATGTACACAAAGAAAACAAAAATATTATATTTAGGATCTACACTGAGAGGAAATAAACAACTTACTATGAAAGTAAATAATGGGAATTACTTTTGATGAGGAAATGACCTTCATAGAACATATTGGATTGTTGATTAATAGGGTGAACAAAACAGTGGGGGCCCTGTGAAGAACAACCAAAGATATAACAAAAAGTAACAGGAAAAAGATTGCTGAACAATTAATACTCTCTGTACTGACGTACGGGGACCTTGTGTACCAAACTGCTAATAAAACACTTTTGAATAGACTGGAAACAGTTTATAATAGAATTGCCAGATATGTTTGCGGTGTGCACCAAAACCACACCACTGTGTGATGTTGACTGCAATATAGTACCAAACACTTGAGAACAAATGTGCCATGGCGTGGCAAAAACTAATTTATAAATATTACATAGATTATCCAGAGCATTATATAAATGAGGGCCTGTTTGGAGGGTTTGACCAACTAAACTTAAGACCAAAAAGGACCTGTCAAATAAATAAGATCTCTATTCCTGTTAACAAAAATTATAAAAAGGGTCTGAGAAAAGGAGCTTTCTGATTGGCTGCAAACATTCTAACAGCCTTATGTTAATCTTTTATTAACATACATGTAGAGCTTAGCCATATACTGATCAAGGTTTAACACTGTTTAAAAACATTTTTTATTATAATAGCAATAAGGGACTCCCAGGGATTATGTTAATGGTCAGTTAATCACCCTCTAGGGGCATGTGGCACTCAGCTTCACCTCGTACCATAGTACACCCCTAGAAGGTGATTAACAGACCATTAACATAACCCTTGGTCATGCCTTATTACTTAATAAATAAGGAGAAAAGACTCTGCATTATCAAGCTGCTAAATATTGGAACAATTTATCCTATTAAGTGCATTCATTTCCAGTGTATAGCCAGTTCCTATGGGAATTGGCAGCATTAAGTCCTGTTATTTGCCAATGTTACAAGTAATTGCATGTATGAATGGTGAGAGTCCTGAGGGGTGACAAGGGTGGAATGTGGGGTTAATTGTTCTGGTAGTGTCATATATGTAAAATTATTTTCTCTTCCTTTGATGTATTGTTGTATATTTTAAATGCATAGGCAACTAGTTACAAACAGGACAGTCTTGTAAACTAGGCCTAATGGCACAAAGATTTGATTCCTGTATAAAAATAAAGTTTTTACTGCTACTGCTACATCTGCCAATGAATTTGTGACTGTGTCAAATTTCTGATGTATATCTACTCCAGGTCCCTCTTGAAGATGAGTTTTACTCAATGGTGTTCCACCTGCTAAAATAAAGATTTTGATTTGATTTGAAGCTGTGGAATTCATTCCCCGCAGACATTAGGAAAATCCCAAAGCTGGATGCTTTTAAAAGGATCCATGACAGTCGATCAACAGTTTTGTTGTTGACCGACGTTACAGTGACTCCTTTATGTCGACCGCATTTGCGGTCGGCATAAAGGGAGTCACTTAAGACTGTGTTTTCTTTGGAGGACTTTGCCCTCAAATCCCCTAGTACTAAATTAAACAACTCTGAGTTGGAGCTGCTTCAGAGAGGGGGTGCAATACTTCCCAAAAGCAGTGCCAGGGTCCTGCTCCAACACTACAGCGACCTGGTGCTGTCGTCCCCTGTAGTGTCGGTCTGGTAAGTTAAACTGTCATAAACAAGGAACTGTCTGAAACATGTAACTTTTTAAATTGAGTCACAGCTATTTTTGCCATAAAACATTTACAGTAATCATGCACTCACAGATAAAATGTATACTAACCAGTGTATCGTTCTACCTTAAAGAGCCCCTGACACCATTAGGCAAACTCTGAAAAAAGTAAGATTTATATTCAGCACCATCCCATTTTCTTTATTACTTCATATATTTTCAGTAATTAATTCCTCATTTTTTTTATTACTGAAAACAGTTGCATGAAATCAAGATCCCTGTCCCCTACACTATAGCTGCTCGGGTTGCTTCTCTGCACAAGACATCACAAATCCTTATTTATGACATCATGATTATCTCCACAGCAACACATTTTGATGTCATAAACAGAATTATGATGTCAAGTGTAGGTAGGTAGACAGAGCTAGAAGGGCAGAGATATTGTATTCATGCAAATACCCTTAGTAATAAGGAATTACAGAATAAAATACAAAATATAAGCTACATTGATGCCTGAATATTACATTTTTTCAAAGTTGTCTCAACTGCATTAGGAGCTCTTTAATGTACTGTCTGGATCTTGTTTAGACTAATGTAAATTCTAACTCTGTACTGCTTGCACGTTATGCAACAATGCCACTGTAGCAGGACAACTTTGTAAAGACGGCTTCTTGCTCTAACAGTTACACCATGCATAAAAATAAAGGTCTTTACTACTACTACTACGACTACTGCCTTCCTTCTTGACTTTCCCCTTCTACAATTGCTTCTTCAGCTGTGTGAACAACTGTAGCTCATCTCCTTGACAACGAAGGGCAAAGTCATAGAAACAAATTAAGTGCAATGTTTTTCTAGTTGCTCCATCCAGGAAGCTGATTATTAGTTCTTTCTGAAACTAATTCCTCCTATAGAGTTCAGAATAGAAACTGGTCTAGCTCACATCTATGCATGCATGGAATGTTTCGACTGACAGAAAGAGGCACTTCAATGTATTCCCTGCATTTTCAGGTTTAGATTATCCTCTGTACATCCTTTCATGTTGTCAAGATAACTGAGGGTATTGCTCTTTTTCCTGTACCTCCACATAACTTCCCATGTCCCACGTACTGTAGTGACCTCCGCTGACTGGGAAAATTGCCCTATAAGTTAGTCCCCACATGCCTTCCCATCTCCTATTCCCTGTAGTGACACTTGCTGACTGCACATACTGACTGGAGATATTGCCCTGTAATATGACCCCCCAGCATATCTTTACCTATCCCATTCCCTGTAGTAACACTTGCTTTCTGGGGGTATTGCACTATAACCTGTCCCTCCAACGTATCCTCCCACATACCACTACCTGTAGTGACACCTGCTGACTAGGACTATTGCCCTATAACCTGCCTCCCCCAACATATCCTCCCATGTCCCACTCCCTGTAATGACATCTGCTGACTATGATTACTAATTACCTGATAACCTGTCCCCCCCCACATACCCTCAATGTCCCACTCTCTGTAATGACACCTGCTGACTAGGAATATTTATTACCCTATAACCTGTCCACCACACACACACACACACACACACACACACACACACACACACACACACCCTTCCCTGCAGTGTCCTACTCCCTGTAATGACACCTGCTGACTAGGAATATTATTACACAATTATGTCCCCCACCCCAACTTATCCTCCCATGTTCCACTCCCTGTAATGACACCTGCTGACTGGGATTATTTATTACACTATAACCCCACACACACACACACACAAAACATACACATATACCCTCCCATGTCCCACTACCTGTAATGACACCTGCTAACTGGGATTATTTATTAATTAAACTATAACCTGCCCGCCTCCCACCACACACACACACACACACACATATCCTCCTTTATCCCATTCCCTGTAATGACACCTGCTGACTAGGATTATTTATTACCCTATAACCTGTCCCCCTCACACATATCCTCCATGTCCCACTCCCTGTAATGACACCTGCTGACTGGGATTATTTATTACACTATAATCAGCCCCCCCCACACACACACACACATACCCCTCCCATGTCCCACTACCTGTAATGACACCTGCTGACTGGGATTATTTATTACACTATAACCTGCCCCCCACACACACACACACACATACCCTCCCATGTCCCACTACCTGTAATGGCACCTGCTAACTGGGATTATTTATTAATTAAACAATAACCTGCCCGCCTCCCACCACACACACACACACACATATCCTCCCATGTCCCATTCCCTGTAATGACACCTGCTGACTAGGATTATTTATTACCCTATAACCTGTCCCCCTCACACATACCCTCCAATGTCCCACTCCCTGTAAAGACACCTGCTGACTAGGATTGTTTATTACCCTATAACCTGCGCCCCCCCCCCAACATATCCTCCCATGTTCTACTCCCTGTAATGACACCTGCTGACCAGGATTATTTATTACCATATAACCTGCCCCCACACACACACAGATCCTGCCATGTCCCACTCCCTGTAATGACACCTGTTGACTAGGATTATTTATTACCCGATAACCTGTCCCCCCTCACACATACCGCCAATGTCCCTCTCCCTGTAAAGACACCTGCTGACTGGGATTACTTATTACACTATAAAATGCCACCCCCTTGACACACACACAGACACATACCCTGCCATGTCCCACTCCCTGTAATGACACTTGCTGACCAGGATTATTTATTACCATATAACCTGCCCCCCCCAAAACACACATATCCTCCCATGTCTCACTCCCTGTAATGACACCTGTCGACTAGGATTATTTATTACCCGATAACCTGTCCCCCCTCACACTTACCCTCCAATGTCCCACTCCCTGTAAAGACACCTGCTGACTAGGATTATTTATTACAGTATAACATGCCACCCTCACACATACCCTCCCATGTCCTACTCCCTGTAATGACACCTGCTGACTGGGATTACTTATTACACTATAAAATGCCACCCCCCTCACACACACACACACACACACACACATACCCTCCCATGCCCCACTCCCGTAATGACACCTGCTGACCAGGATTATTTATTACCATATAACCTGCCCCCCCACACACATATACTCCCATGTCCCACTCCTGTAATGACACCTGCTGACCAGGATTATTTATTACCATATAACCTGCCCCACACCACACATACACTCCCATGTCCCACTCCTTGTAATGACACCTGTTGACTAGGATTATTTATTATCCGATAACCTGTCCCCGCTCCCACATTCCCTCCCATGTCCAACTCCCTGTAATGACACCTGCTGACTGGGATTATTTCTAACACTATAACCTGCCCTCCCACACACACACACACATACCCTCCTATGTTCTGCTCCCTGTAATGACACCATCTGACAGGGATTATTTCTTACACTATAAACTGCCCCCCCAACACACACACATACCCTCCCATGTCCCACTCCCTGTAATGACACCAGTTGGCAGGGATTATTTCTTACGCTATAAACTGCCCCCCCCGAGACACACACATACCCTCCCATGTCCCACTCCCTGTAATGACACCTGCTGACTGGGATTATTTCTTACACTATAACCCCCCCCCCCACACACACACACACATATACCCTCCCATGTCCCACTCCCTGTAATGACATCATCTGACTGGGATTATTTCTTACGCTATAAACTGCCCCCCAGAGACACACACATACATTCCCATGTCCCACTCCCTGTAATGACACCTGCTGACTGGGATTATTTCTTACACTATAACCTGACCCCCACACACACAAACATATATTCTCCCATGTTCCACTGCCTGTAATGACACCTGTTGACTGGGATTATTTATTACACTATAACCTGCCCCACACACACACATATCCTTCCATGTCCCACTCCCTGTAATGACACCAGCTGACTGGATTATTTCACACTATAACTCGCCCCACCCCCCACACACACAAACATATTCTCCCATGTCCCACTCCTGTAATGACACCTGCTGACCAGGGATTATTTATTACATCATACCTCCCCCACACACACACATATTCCTCCATGTCCCACTCCCTGTAATGACACCTGCTGACTAGGATTATTTATTACCTATAACCTGCACCCCTCCACACATATCCTCCCATGTCCTACTCCCTGTAATGACATCTGCTGACCAGGATTATTTATTACTATATATCCCACACACACACACATATCCTCCATGCCCCACCTCTCCAGTAATGACAGCTGCTGACCAGGATTATTTTATTACCATATAACCTGCCCCCTACACACACACACACACATATCCTCCCATGTCCCACCTCGTAATGACACCTGCTGACTAGGATTGTTTATTACCCCAAAACCTGCCCCCCACATATCCTCCCATGTCCTGCTCCTCTAATGACACCTGCTGACTAGGATTATTTCTACCCTATAACCTGTCATCCCCCCACAAGCACACACGATCCTTCCCATGTCTCACTCCTGTAATGACTCCTGCTGACTAGGATTATTTATTGTCCTATAACATGCCCCCACACACACACACACATATGCTCCCATGTCCCACTCATCCCACTCCCAGTAGTGACACCTGCTGACTAGGATTATTTATTACACTATAACCTGCCCTCCCCCACACAAACACATATCCTCCCATGTCCTACTCCCGGAAATGACACCTGCTGACTACGATTATTTATTACACTATAACTCCCCCCCCCAACACACACACACACACATATATCCTCCCATGTCCCACTCCCTGTAATAACACCTGCTGATTAGGATTATTTATTACACTATAACCTGCCTTCCCCCACACAAACACATATCCTCCCATGTCCCACCTCCTGAAATGACACCTGCTGACTATGATTATTTACTACACTATAACTTGCCCCCACACACACACACATATCCTCCCATGTCCCACTCCCTGTAATAACACCTGCTGACTAGGATTATTTATTACCCGATAACCTGTCCCCCTCACACATACCCTCCAATGTCCCACTCCCTGTAATGACACCTGCTGACTAGGATTGTTTATTACTTGGTAACCTGCGTCCCCACCACATATCCTCCCATGTCCTATTCCCTGTAATGACACCTGCTCACCAGGATTATTTATTACTACATAACCTCCCCCAACACACACACACACATATCTTCCCATGCCTAACTCCCTGTAATGACAGCTGCCGACCAGGATTATTTTATTACCATATAACCTGCCCCCCCACACACACACATATATCCTCTCATGTCCCACTCCCTGTAATGATACCTGTTGACTAGGATTATTTATTAACCGATAACCTGTCCTCCTCACACATACTCTCCAATGTCCCACTCCCTGTAATGACACCTGCTGACTAGGATTGTTTATTATCCTATAACCTGCCCCCCCAGATATCCTGCCATGTCCTTATCCCTATAATGACACCTGCTCTCCAGGATTATTTATTACTATATAACCTCCCCAACACACACACACATATATCCTCCCATGCCCTACTCCCAGTAATGACAGCTGCTGACCAGGATTATTTTATTACCATATAACCTGCCCCCCTACACACACATATATCCTCCCATGTCCCACTCCCTGTAATGACACCTGCTGACTAGGATTGTTTATTACCCTAAAACCTGCACCCCCCACATATCCTCCCATGTCCTACTCCCTCTAATGACACCTGCTGACTAGGATTATTTCTTACCCTATAACCTGTCAGTCCTCCCCCCCCCACAAGCACACACATATACTTCCATGTCTCACTCCCTGTAATGACAATAGCTGACCAGGATTATTTATTACCATATAACCTGCCCCCACACACACACATATCCTCCCATGTCCCACTCCCTGTAATGACACCTGTTGACTTGGAATATTTATTACCTGATAACCTGTACCCCCTTCCACATACTCCCCCATGTCCCAATCCCTGTAATGACACCTGCTGACTGGGACTATTTATTACACTATAACCCCCCCACACACACACACACACATACACATATACCCTCCATGTCCCACTACCTGTAATGACACCTGCTAACTGGGATTATTTATTAATTAAACTATAACCTGCCGCCTCCCCACACACACACACACACACACACACACACACACACACATATCCTCCCTTTCCCATTCCTGTAATGACACCTGCTGACTAGGATTATTTTATTATCCGATAACCTGTCCCTCACACGCAAACACATATCCTCCCATGTCCAACTCCCTGTAATGACACCTGCTGACTGGGATTATTTATTACACTATAATCAGCTCACCCCACACACACACACACACACACACATATACCCTCCCATGTCCCACCACCTGTAATGGCACCTGCTGAAATGGGATTATTTATTACTCAAACAATAACCTGCCCGCCTCCCACCACACACACACACACACACACATACTATATCCTCCATGTCCCATCCTGTAATGACATCTGCTGACTAGGATTATTTATTACCCTATAACCTGTCCCCTCACACATACCCTCCAATGTCCCACTCCTGTAAAGACACCTGCTGACTAGGATTGTTTGTTACCCTATAACCTGCTTGCCCCAAAATATCCTCCCATGTTCTACTCCCTGTAATGACACCTGCTGACCAGGATTATTTATTACCATATAACCTGCCCCCCACACACACACAATATCCTCCCATGTCCTAACACATAACCTGCCCCCCACATATCCTCCCATGTCCACTCCTGTAATGACACCTGCTGACTAGGATTGTTTATTACCCTATAACCTGCCCCCCTCAACATATCCTCCCATGTCCTACTCCCTGTAATGACACCTGCTGACAGGATTATTTATTACCATATAACCTGCCCCCACACACACACACAGATCCTGCCATGTCCCACTCCTGTAATGACACCTGTTGACTAGGATTATTTATTACCCGATAACCTGTCCCCTCACACATACCCCCAATGTCCCTCTCCTGAAAAGACACCTGCTGACTAGGATTGTTTATTATCCTATAACCTGCACCACCCACATATCCTCCCATGTCCTACTCCCTGTAATGACACCTGCTGACCAGGATTATTTATTACCATATAACCTGCCCCCCCCAAACACACATATCCTCCCATGTCTCACTCCCTGTAATGACACCTGTTGACTAGGATTATTTATTACCTGTAACCTGTCCCCCACCACATACCCTCCCATGTCCCACTCTGTAATGACACCTGCTGACTAGGATTGTTTATTACCCTAAAACCTGCCCCCCACATATCCTCCCATGTCCTGCTCCCTCTAATGACACCTGCTGACTAGGATTATTTCTTACCCTATAATCTGTCATCCCGCCCCCCACAAGCACACACGTATCCTTCCATGTCTCACTCCTGTAATGACTCCTGCTGACTAGGATTATTTATTGTCCTATAACATGCCCCCCCCACACACACACATATGCTCCCATGTCCCACTCATCCCACTCCCAGTAGTGACACCTGCTGACTAGGATTATTTATTACACAATAACCTGCCCTCCCCCACACAAACACATATCCTCCAATGTCCTACTCCCGGAAATGACACCTGCTGACTACGATTATTTATTACATCTATAACTTGCCCCCCAACACACACACACACACACACATATATCCTCCCATGTCCCACTCCCTGTAATAACACCTGCTGATTAGGATTATTTATTACACTATAACCTGCCCTCCCCACACAAACACATATCCTCCCATGTCCACTCTCCTGAAATGACACCTGCTGGCTACGATTCTTTATTACACTATAACCTGCCCCCCCACACACACACATATATCTCCCATGTCCCACTCCCTGTAATAACACCTGCTGACTAGGATTATTTATTACACGATAACCTGTCCCCTCACACACATTCCCTCCAATGTCCCACTCCTGTAATGACACCTGCTGACTAGGATTGTTTATTACTTGGTAACCATGCGCCCCACCACATATCCTCCCATGTCCTATTCCTGTAATGACACCTGCTCACCAGGATTATTTATTACTATACAACCTCCCCAACACACACACACACATATCTTCCCATGTCCAACTCCCTGTAATGACAGCTGCTGACTAGGATTATTTTATTACCATATAACCTGCCCCCCACACACACATATATCCTCTCATGTCCCACTCCTGTAATGATACCTGTTGACTAGGATTATTTATTAACCGATAACCTGTCCTCCTCACACATACTCTCCAATGTCCCATCTCTGTAATGACACCTGCTGACTAGTATTGTTTATTATCCATAACCTGCACCCCCCATATATCCTGCCATGTCCTTATCCCTATAATGACACCTGCTGTCCAGGATTATTTATTACTATATAACCTCCCCAACACACACACACATATATCCTCCCATGTCCCTACTCCCAGTAATGACAGCTGCTGACCAGGATTATTTTATTACCATATAACCTGCCCCTACACACACACATATCCTCCATGTCCCACTCTGTAATGACACCTGCTGACTAGGATTGTTTATTACCCTAAAACCTGCCCCCCACATATCCTCCCATGTCCTACTCCCTCTAATGACACCTGCTGACTAGGATTATTTCTTACCCTATAACCTGTCAGTCCTCCCCCCCACAAGCACACACATATACTTCCATGTCTCACTCCCTGTAATGACACCTGCTGACCAGGATTATTTATTACCATATAACCTGCCCCCACACACACACATATCCTCCCATGTCCCACTCCCTGTAATGACACCTGCTGACTTGGATTATTTATTACCTGATAACCTGTACCCCCTTCCACATACTCCCCCATGTCCCACTCCCTGTAATGACACCTGCTAACTGGGATTATTTATTACACTATAACCTGCCCGCCTCCCACACACACACACACACACACACAATATCCTCCCATGTCCCACTCCCTGTAATGACACCTGCTGACTAGGATTATTTATTACACTATAACCTGCCTCCCCCACACAAACACATATCCTCCCATGTCCCACCTCCTGAAATGACACCTGCTGACTAGGATTATTTATTACACTATAACTTGCCCCCCCACACACACACACACACTATCCTCCCATGTCCCACTCCTGTAATGACACCTGCTGACTAGGATTATTTATTACCCTATAACCTGCCCCCCACACACACACACACACACACACACACACATATCCTCCTTTTCCCATCCCTGTAATGACACCTGCTGACTAGGATTATTTATTACCCATAACCTGTCCCCACACACAAACACATATCCTCCCATGTCCCAACTCCCTGTAATGACACCTGCTGACTGGGATTATTTATTACACTATAACTCAGCCCCCCCACACACACACACACATATCCTCCCATGTCCCACTCCCTGTAATGACACCTGTGACTAGGATTATTTATTACCTATATACCACCCCCCCACACACACACACACATATCCTCCCATGTCCCATTCCTGTAATGACACCTGCTGACTAGGATTATTTATTACCCTATAACCTGTCCCCTCAACATACCCTCCAATGTCCCATCCCCTGTAAAGACACCTGCTGACTAGGATTGTTTATTACCCTATAACCTGCGCCCCCCAACATATCCTCCCATGTCCTACTCCCTGTAATGACACCTGCTGACTAGGATTATTTATTACCATATAACCTGCTCCCCCACACACATATCCTCCCATGTCCCACTCCCTGTAATGACACCTGTTGACTAGGATTATTTATTACCCGATAACCTGTCCCCCCCACACACATACCCTCCAATGTCCCACTCCCTGTAAAGACACCTGCTGACTAGGATTGTTTATTACCCTATAACCTGCCCCCCAACATATCCTCCCATGTCCTACTCCTGTAATGACACCTGCTGACTAGGATTATTTATTACCATATAACCTGCCTCCCCCACACACACACACATATCCTCCCATGTCTCACTCCCTGTAATGACACCTGTTGACTAGGATTATTTATTACCCCGATAACCTGTCCCCCTCACACTTACCCCCAATGTCCCACTCCCTGTAATAGACACCTGCTGACTAGGATTGTTTATTACAGTATAACATGCCCCCCACACACACCCTCCCATGTCCTACTCCCTGTAATGACACCTGCTGACTGGGATTATTTATTACACTATAAATGCCCCCCCTACACACACACACACACACACATCCCTCCATGTCCCACTCCCTGTAATGACACCTTGCTGACAGGATTATTTATTACCATATAACCTGCCCCCCACACACACATATCCTCCCATGTCCCACTCCCTGTAATGACACCTGCTGACTAGGATTATTTATTACCCATAACCTGCCCCCCACATATCCTCCCATGTCCTACTCCCTGTAATGACACCTGCTGACTAGGATTATTTATTACCCTATAACCTGCACCCCCCCACACCACACACATATCCTCCCATGTCCCACTCCCTGTAATGACACCTGCTGACCAGGATTATTTATTACTATATAACCTGCCCCCACACACACTCCATGTCCCACTCCCAGTAATGACACCTGCTGACTAGGATTATTTATTACCCAATAACCTGCCCCCCCCACACAACACATATCCTCCATGTCCCTACTCCCTGTAATGACACCTGCTGACTAGGATTATTTATTACCCTATAACCTGTCATCCCCCCACAAGCACACACATCCTTCCATGTCTCACTCCTGTAATGACTCCTGCTGACTAGGATTATTTATTATCCTATAACTGCCCCCACACACACACACACATACTCCCATGTCCCACTCTCCTGTAATGACACCTGCTGACTGGGATTATTTATTACACTATAACCTGCCCCCCCCACACACACATATCCTCCCATGTCCCACTCCCTGTAATGACACCTGCTGACTAGGATTATTTCTTACACTATAACTGCCCCCCCACACACACACACACACACACATATCCCTCCCATGTCCCACTCCTGTAATGACACCTGCTGACTGGGATTATTTCTTACACTATAACCTGCCCCCCACACACACACACATATCCTCCCATGTCCCACCTCCTGTAATGACACCTGCTGACTAGGATTATTTCTTACACTATAACCTGCCCCCCCACACACACACATATATTCTCCCATGTTCCACTGCCTGTAATGACACCTGCTGACTGGGATTATTTATTACACTATAACCTGCCCTCACACACACACATATCCTTCCATGTCCCACTCCCTGTAATGACACCTGCTGACTGGGATTGTTTATTATCCTGTAACCTGCACCCCTCTCCCACATATCCTCCCATGTCCCACTCCCTGTAATGACACCTGCTGACTAGGATTGTTTATTATCCTGTAACCTGCACCCCCCTCCCACATATCCTCCCATGTCCTACTCCCAGTAATGACAGCTGCTGACCAGGATTATTTATTACTATATAACCTCCCCCCCACACACACACACATATCCTCTCATGTCCCACTCCCTGTAATGACACCTGTTGACTAGGATTATTTATTACCTGGTAACCTGTCCCCTCCCACATACCCTCCCATGTCCCTCCCCTGTAATGACACCTGCTGACTAGGATTGTTTATTACCCCAAACCCTGCCCCCCCACATATCCTCCCATGTCCTGCTCCCTCTAATGACACCTGCTGACTAGGATTATTTCTACCCTATAACCTGTCATCCCCCCACAAGCACACACGTATCCTCCCATGTCTCACTCCTGTAATGACTCCTGCTGACTAGGATTATTTATTGTCCTATAACATGCCCCCCACACACACACACATATGCTCCCATGTCCCACTCATCCCACTCCCAGTAGTGACACCTGCTGACTAGGATTATTTATTACACTATAACCTGCTCCCCCACACAAACACATATCCTCCCATGTCCTACTCCCGGAAATGACACCTGCTGACTACGATTATTTATTACACTATAACTTGCCCCCCCAACACACACACACACACACACATATATCCTCCCATGTCCCACCCTGTAATAACACCTGCTGATTAGGATTATTTATTACACTATAACCTGCCTTCCCCCACACAAACACATATCCTCCCATGTCCCACCTCCTGAAATGACACCTGCTGACTATGATTATTTACTACACTATAACTTGCCCCCCCCACACACACACACATATCCTCCCATGTCCCACTCCCTGTAATAACACCTGCTGACTAGGATTATTTATTACCCGATAACCTGTCCCCCTCACACATACCCTCCAATGTCCCACTCCCTGTAATGACACCTGCTGACTAGGATTGTTTATTACTTGGTAACTCATGCTCCCCACCACATATCCTCCCATGTCCTATTCCTGTAATGACACCTGCTCACCAGGATTATTTATTACTACATAACCTCCCCAACACACACACACACATATCTTCCCATGCCCAACTCCCTGTAATGACAGCTGTCAATTAGGATTATTTTATTACCATATAACCTGCCCCCTCACAACACACATATCCTCTCATGTCCCACTCCTGTAATGATACCTGTTGACTAGATTATTTATTAACCGATAACCTGTCCTCCTCACACATACTCTCCAATGTCCCACTCCCTGTAATGACACCTGCTGACTAGGATTGTTTATTATCCTATAACCTGCACCACCCCCCACATATGCTGCCATGTCCTTATCCCTATAATGACACCTGCTCTCCAGGATTATTTATTACTATATAACCTCCCCAACACACACACACACATATCCTCCCATGCCCTACTCCCAGTAATGACAGCTGCTGACCAGGATTATTTTATTACCATATAACCTGCCCCCCTACACACACATATATACTCCCATGTCCCACTCCCTGTAATGACACCTGCTGACTAGGATTGATTATTACCTAAAACCCGCCCCCACATATCCTCCCATGTCCTACTCTCTAATGACACCTGCTGACTAGGATTATTTCTTACCCTATAACCTGTCAGTCCTCCCCCACAAGCACACACATATACTTCCATGTCTCACTCCCTGTAATGACACCTGCTGACCAGGATTATTTATTACCATATAACCTGCCCCCACACAAACACATATCCTCCCATGTCCCACTCCCAGTAATGACACCTGCTGACTTGGATTATTTATTACCTGATAACCTGTACCCCCTTCCACATACTCCCCCATGTCCCACTACCTGTAATGACACCTGCTGACTGGGACTATTTATTACACTATAACCCCCCACACACACACACACACACATACACATATACCCTCCCATGTCCCACTACCTGTAATGACACCTGCTAACTGGGATTATTTATTAATTAAACTATAACCTGCCCGCCTCCCACCACACACACACACACACACACACACACACATATCCTCCTTTATCCCATTCCCTGTAATGACACCTGCTGACTAGGATTATTTATTACCCGATAACCTGTCCCCCCACACGCAAACACATATCCTCCTATGTCCAACTCCCTGTAATGACACCTGCTGACTGGGATTATTTATTACACTATAATCAGCTCACCCCACACACACACACACACACACACATATACCCTCCCATGTCCCACTACCTGTAATGGCACCTGCTAAATGGGATTATTTACTAATTAAACAATAACCTGCCCGCCTCCCACCACACACACACACACACACACACACATACTCCCATGTCCCATTCCCTGTAATGACACCTGCTGACTAGGATTATTTATTACCCTATAACCTGTCCCCCACACATACCCTCCAATGTCCCACTCCCTGTAAAGACACCTGCTGACTAGGATTGTTTATTACCCTATAACCTGCGCCCCCCCCCCAACATATCCTCCCATGTTCTACTCCCTGTAATGACACCTGCTGACCAGGATTATTTATTACCATATAACCTGCCCCCCCACACACACACACATATCCTCCCATGTCCCACTCCCTGTAATGACACCTGTTGACTAGGATTATTTATTACCCGATAACCTGTCCCCCCACACACATACCCTCCAATGTCCCACTCCTGTAAAGACACCTGCTGACTAGGATTGTTTTACCCTATAACCTGCCCCCCAACATATCCTCCCATGTCCTACTCCCTGTAATGACACCTGCTGACTCAGGATTATTTATTACCATATAACCTGCCCCCACACACACACACATATCCTCCCATGTCCCACTCCTGTAATGACACCTGCTGACTAGGATTATTTATTACCCGATAACCTGCTCCCCCACACACACACATATCCTCCCATGTCCCACTCCCTGTAATGACACCTGCTGACTAGGATTATTTATTACACTATAACATGCCCCCCACACACCACACACACACATCCTCCCATGTCCTACTCCCTGTAATGACACCTGCTGACTAGGATTATTTATTACACTATAACCTGCCCTCCCCCCACACACACACACATATCCCTCCCATGTCCCACTCCTGTAATGCACACCTGCTGACCAGGATTATTTATTACCATATAACCTGCCCCCCACACACACATATCCTCCCATGTCCCACTCCTGTAATGACACCTGCTGACTAGGATTATTTATTACCCGATAACCTGTCCCCCTCACACATACCCTCCCATGTCCCACTCCCTGTAATGACACCTGCTGACTAGGATTATTTATTACTCGATAACCTGCCCCCCACACAACATATCCTCCCATGTCCACTCCCTGTAATGACACCTGCTGACTGGGATTATTTCTTACACTATAACCTGACCCCCCACACACACAAACATATATTCTCCCATGTTCCACTGCCTGTAATGACACCTGTTGACTGGGATTATTTATTACACTATAACCTGCCACCACACACACACATATCCTTCCATGTCCTACTCCCTGTAATGACACCAGCTGACTGGGATTATTTCTTACACTATAACCTGCCCCACCCCCACACACAAACATATATTCTCCCATGCCCCACTCCCTGTAATGACACCTGCTGACTAGGATTGTTTATTATCCTGTAACCTGCCCCCTCCCACATATCCTCCCATGTCCTAGTCCCTGTAATGACATCTGCTGACCAGGATTATTTATTACTATATATCCCACACACACACACACATATCCTCCCATGTCCTACTCCCAGTAATGACAGCTGCTGACCAGGATTATTTTATTACTATATAACCTGCCCCCCCCACACACACACACACATATCCTCTCATGTCCCACTCCTTGTAATGACACCTGTTGACTAGGATTATTTATTACCTGGTAACCTGTCCCCCCTCCCACATACCCTCCCATGTCCCACTCCTGTAATGACACCTGCTGACTAGGATTGTTTATTACCCCAAAACCTGCCCCCCACATATCCTCCCATGTCCTGCTCCTCTAATGACACCTGCTGACAAGGATTATTTCTTACCCTATAACCTGTCATCCCCCACAAGCACACACGTATCCTCCCATGTCTCACTCCTGTAATGACTCCTGCTGACTAGGATTATTTATTGTCCTATAACATGCCCCCACACACACACACACATATGCTCCCATGTCCACTCATCCCACTCCCAGTAGTGACACCTGCTGACTAGGATTATTTATTACACTATAACCTGCCTCCCCCACACAAACACATATCCTCCCATGTCCTACTCCCGAAATGACACCTGCTGACTACTTATTATTTATTACACTATAACTTGCCCCCCCACACACACACACACACACACATATATCCTCCCATGTCCCACTCCCTGTAATAACACCTGCTGATTAGGATTATTTATTACACTATAACCTGCCTTCCCCCACACAAACACATATCCTCCCATGTCCCACCTCCTGAAATGACACCTGCTGACTATGATTATTTATTACACTATAACTTGCCCCCCCACACACACACACACATATCCTCCCATGTCCCACTCCCTGTAATAACACCTGCTGACTAGGATTATTTATTACCCGATAACCTGTCCCCTCACACATACCCTCCAATGTCCCACTCCCTGTAATGACACCTGCTGACTAGGATTGTTTATTACATGGTAACCTGTGTCCCCACCACATATCCTCCCATTTCCTATTCCCTGTAATGACACCTGCTCACCAGGATTATTTATTACTACATAACCTCCCCCAACACACACACACACACATATCTTCCCATGCCCAACTCCCTGTAAAGACAGCTGCCGACCAGGATTATTTTATTACCATATAACCTGCCCCCCCCTCACACACTGATATATCCTCTCATGTCCCACTCCCTGTAATGATACCTGTTGACTAGGATTATTTATTAACCAATAACCTGTCCTCCTCACACATACTCTCCAATGTCCCACTCCCTGTAATGACACCTGCTGACTAGGATTGTTTATTATCCTATAACCTGCACCCCCCAATATCCTGCCATGTCCTTATCCCTATAATGACACCTGCTCTCCAGGATTATTTATTACTATATAACCTCCCCAACACACACACACACACATATCCTCCCATGCCCTACTCCCAGTAATGACAGCTGCTGACCAGGATTATTTTATTACCATATAACCTGCCCCCTTACACACACATATATCCTCCCATGTCCCACTCCCTGTAATGACACCTGCTGACTAGGATTGTTTATTACCCTAAAACCTGCCCCCCACATATCCTCCCATGTCCTACTCCCTCTAATGACACCTGCTGACTAGGATTATTTCTTACCCTATAACCTGTCAGTCCTCCCCCCCCCACAAGCACACACATATACTTCCATGTCTCACTCCCTGTAATGACACATGCTGACCAGGATTATTTATTACCATATAACCTGCCCCCACACACACACATATCCTCCCATGTCCCACTCCCTGTAATGACACCTGCTGACTTGGATTATTTATTACCTGATAACCTGTACCCCCTTCCACATACTCCCCCATGTCCCACTCCCTGTAATGACACCTGCTGACTGGGACTATTTATTACACTATAACCCCCCCACACACACACACACACATACACATATACCCTCCCATGTCCCACTACCTGTAATGGCACCTGCTAACTGGGATTATTTATTAATTAAACAATAACCTGCCCGCCTCCCACCACACACACACACACACACACACACACACACAATATCCTCCCATGTCCCATTCCCTGTAATGACACCTGCTGACTAGGATTATTTATTATCCTATAACCTGTCCCCCTCACACATACCCTCCAATGTCCCACTCCCTGTAAAGACACCTGCTGACTAGGATTGTTTATTACTCCTATAACCTGCGCCCCCAACATATCCTCCCATGTTCTACTCCCCGTAATGACACCTGCTGACCAGGATTATTTATTACCATATAACCTGCCCCCCACACACACACACACATATCCTCCCATGTCCCACTCCCTGTAATGACACCTGTTGACTAGGATTATTTATTACCCGATAACCTGTCCCCCACACACATACCCTCCAATGTCCCACTCCCTGTAAAGACACCTGCTGACTAGGATTGTTTATTACCCTATAACCTGCGCCCAACATATCCTCCCATGTCCTACTCCCTGTAATGACACCTGCTGACCAGGATTATTTATTACCATATAACCTGCCCCCCCACACACACAGATCCTGCCATGTCCCACTCCCTGTAATGACACCTGTTGACTAGGATTATTTATTACCCGATAACCTGTCCCCCTCACACATACCCCCAATGTCCCTCTCCCTGTAAAGACACCTGCTGACTAGGATTGTTTATTACAATATAACATGCCACCTCACACATACCCTCCCATGTCCTACTCCCTGTAATGACACCTGCTGACTGGGATTACTTATTACACTATAAAATGCCACCCCCTTGACACACACACACACACATACCCTCCCATGTCCCACTCCCTGTAATGACACTTGCTGACCAGGATTATTTATTACCATATAACCTGCCCCCCCACACACACACATATACTCCCATGTCCCACTCCTTGTAATGACACCTGTTGACTAGGATTATTTATTACCTGATAACCTGTCCCCTCACACATTCCTCCCAATGTCCCACTCCTGTAATGACACCTGCTGACTGGGATTATTTATTACACTATAACCTGCCCCCCACACACACACACATATCTCTCCATGTCCCACTCCTGTAATGACACCGCTGACTGGGATTATTTATTACACTATAAATGCCCCCCACACACACACACACACACACACACATATCCTCCCATGTCCCACTCCTTAATGACACCTGCTGACTAGGATTATTTATTACCTATAACCTGCCCCCCCCCACACAAACACATATCCTCCCATGTCCCACTCCCTGTAATGACACCTGCTGACTAGGATTATTTATTACACTATAACCTGCCCCCCCACACACCACATTCTCCCATGTCCCACTCCCTGTAATGACACCTGCTGACTGGGATTATTTATTACACTATAACCTGCCCTCCCACACACACACATACCCTCCATGTCCTGCTCCCTGTAATGACACCTGCTGACAGGATTATTTTTACACTATAACCTGCCCCCCAACACACATCCTCCCATGTCCCACTCCTGTAATGACACCTGCTGACCAGGATTATTTATTACCATATAACTTGCCCCACACACACACATATCCTCCCATGTCCTACTCCTGTAATGACACCTGCTGACTAGGATTATTTATTACACTATAACCTGCCCCCCACACACACATATATCCTCCATGTCCCACTCCCTGTAATGACACCTGCTGACTAGGATTATTTATTACCCGATAACCTGTCCTCCTCACACATACCCTCCAATGTCCCACTCCCTGTAATGACACCTGCTGACTAGGATTGTTTATTATCCTGTAACCTGCACCCCCCTCCCACATATCCTCCCATGTCCTACTCCCTGTAATGACATCTGCTGACCAGGATTATTTATTACATATAACCTACCCCCCCACACACACACACATATCCTCCCATGTCCACTTGTAATGACACCTGTTGACTAGGATTATTTATTACCCATAACCTGTCCCCACACACATACCTCCCATGTCCCACTCCTGTAATGACACCTGCTGACTGGGATTATTTATTACACTATAACCTGCCCTCCCCACACACACACACATATCCTCCCATGTCTCTCTCCCTGTAATGACACCGTCTGACTAGGATTATTTATTACACTATAACCTGCCCCCACACACACACATATCCTCCATGTCCCACTCCCTGTAATGACACCTGCTGACTAGGATTATTTATTACCTATAACCTGCCACCCCTCACACACATATCCTCCCATGTCCACTCCTGTAATGACACCTGCTGACTAGGATTATTTATTACTATATACCTCCCACACACACACACACACATATCCTCCCATGTCCCACTCCTGTAATGACACCTGCTGACCAGGATTATTTATTACACTATAACCTGCCCCCACACAACACATATCCTCCCATGTCCCACTCCCTGTAATGACACCTGCTGACTAGGATTATTTATTACACTATAACCTGCCCCCACACACACACACATATCCTCCCATGTCCCACTCCCTGTAATGACACCTGCTGACTAGGATTATTTATTACCTAGTAACCTGTCCCCCCTCCCACATACCCTCCCATGTCCCACTCCCTGTAATGACATCATCTGACTGGGATTATTTCTTACGCTATAAACTGCCCCCCAGAGACACACACATACATTCCCATGTCCCACTCCCTGTAATGACACCTGCTGACTGGGATTATTTCTTACACTATAACCTGCCCCCCCACACACAAACATATATTCTCCCATGTTCCACTGCCTGTAATGACACCTGTTGACTGGGATTATTTATTACACTATAACCTGCCCCCACACACATATCCTTCCATGTCCCACTCCCTGTAATGACACCTGCTGACTGGGATTATTTATTACACTATAACCTGCCCCCACACACACACATACATTCCCATGTCCCACTCCCTGTAATGACACCTGCTGACTAGGATTATTTATTACCCGTTAACCTGTCCTCCTCACACAAACCCTCCAATGTCCCACTCCCTGTAATGACACCTGCTGACTAGGATTGTTTATTATCCTGTAACCTGCACCCCTCCCACATATCCTCCCATGTCCTACTCCCAGTAATGACAGCTGCTGACCAGGATTATTTTATTACTATATAACCTGCCCCCCGCCACACACACACACATATCCTCTCATGTCCCACTCCCTGTAATGACACCTGTTGACTAGGATTATTTATTACCTGGTAACCTGTCCCCCCTCCCACATACCCTCCCATGTCCCACTCCCTGTAATGACACCTGCTGACTAGGATTGTTTATTACCCTAAAACCTGCCCCCCACATATCCTCCCATGTCCTGCTCCTCTAATGACACCTGCTGACTAGGATTATTTCTTACCCTATAACCTGTCATCCCCCCACAAGCACACACGATCCTCCCATGTCTCACTCCTGTAATGACTCCTGCTGACTAGGATTATTTATTGTCCTATAACATGCCCCCCCCACACACACACACATATGCTCCCATGTCCTACTCATCCCACTCCCAGTAGTGACACCTGCTGACTAGGATTATTTATTACACTATAACCTGCCCTCCCCCACACAAACACATATCCTCCCATGTCCTACTCCCGGAAATGACACCTGCTGACTACGATTATTTATTACACTATAACTTGCCCCCCCAACACACACACACACACACACATATCCTCCCATGTCCCACTCCCTGTAATAACACCTGCTGATTAGGATTATTTATTACACTATAACCTGCCTTCCCCCACACAAACACATATCCTCCCATGTCCCACCTCCTGAAATGACACCTGCTGACTACGATTATTTATTACACTATAACTTGCCCCCCACACACACACACACATATCCTCCCATGTCCCACTCCCTGTAATAACACCTGCTGACTAGGATTATTTATTACCCGATAACCTGTCCCCCTCACACATACCCTCCAATGTCCCACTCCCTGTAATGACACCTGCTGACTAGGATTGTTTATTACTTGGTAACCTGTCCCCACCACATATCCTCCCATGTCCTATTCCCTGTAATGACACCTGCTCACCAGGATTATTTATTACTACATAACCTCCCCCAACACACACACACACATATCTTCCCATGCCCAACTCCTGTAATGACAGCTGTCACAGGATTATTTTATTACCATATAACCTGCCCCCCACACACACACACATATATCCTCTCATGTCCCACTCCTGTAATGATACCTGTTGACTAGGATTATTTATTAACCAATAACCTGTCCTCCTCACACATACTCTCCAATGTCCCACTCCCTGTAATGACACCTGCTGACTAGTATTGTTTATTATCCTATAACCTGCACCACCCCCCACATATGCTGCCATGTCCTTATCCCTATAATGACACCTGCTCTCCAGGATTATTTATTACTATATAACCTCCCCAACACACACACACACATATCCTCCCATGCCCTACTCCCAGTAATGACAGCTGCTGACCAGGATTATTTTATTACCATATAACCTGCCCCCCACACACACACATATATCCTCCCATGTCCCACTCCCCTGTAATGACACCTGCTGACTAGATTATTACACCCTAAACCTGCCCCCCACATATCCTCCCATGTCCTACTCCTCTAATGACACCTGCTGACTAGGATTATTTCTTACCCTATAACCTGTCAGTCCTCCCCCACAAGCACACACATATACTTCCATGTCTCACTCCCTTGTAATGACACCTGCTGACCAGGATTATTTATTACCATATAACCTGCCCCCACACACACACATATCCTCCCATGTCCCACTCCCTGTAATGACACCTGCTGACTAGGATTATTTATTACACTATAACCTGCCCCTCCCCCCACACACACACATATATCTCCCTGTAATGACCTGCTGACAGGATTATTTCTTACACTATAACCTGCCCCCACACACACACACATATATCTCCCATGTCCCACTCCCTGTAATAACACCTGCTGACTGGGATTATTTATTACACTATAACCTGCCCCCACACACACACACACATATCCTCTCCATGTCCCATTCACTGTAATGACATCTAGCTGACTGGGATTATTTCTTATAGTATAACCAGCCCCCACACACACAAACATATATTCTCCCATGTCCCTCCTGTAATGACACCTGCTGACTAGGATTATTTATTACCCGATAACCTGTCCTCCTCACACATACCCTCCAATGTTCCAGTCCCTGTAGTGACACCTGCTGAATAGGATTGTTTATTACCCTATAACCTGTGCCCCCCCAACATATCCTCAAATGTCCTACTCCCTGTAATGACACCGGCTGACCAGTATTATTTATTTCTATATAACCTCCACCACACACACACACGTATGCTCCCATGTCCTACTCCCTGTAATGACAGCTGCTGACCAGGATTATTTTATTACCAGATAAGCTGCCCCCCACACACACACATATATCCTCTCATTTCCCACTCCCTGTAATGACACCAGTTGACTAGGATTATTTATTACCCAGTAACCTGTTCCCCCTCCCACATACCCTCCCATGTCCCAGTCCCTGTAATGACACCTGCTGACTAGGATTGTTTATTACCCTAAAACCTGCCCCCCCCCCACAAATGTGAGGTTAATTGTTCTAGTAATGTCATATATGTAAAATTATTTTCTCTTCCTTTAATTTATTGTTGTATATTTTAAATGTATAGGCAACTAGTTACAAACAGGATAGTCTTGTAAACTGGGCCTAATGGCAATGGTTTTCCTGTATAAAAATAAAGTTTTTACTACTACTGCTACATCTGCCAATGAATTTGTGACCGTGTCAAATTTCTGATGTATATCTACTCCAGGTCCCTCTTGAAAATGAGTTTTACTCAATGGTGTTCCACCTGCTAAAATAAAGATTTTGATTTGATTTGAAGCTGTGGAATTCATTCCCCGAACATTAGGAAAATCCCAAAGCTGGATGCTTTTAAAGGATCCGTGACAGTCGATCAACAGTTTTGTTGTTGACCGACGTTAGTATTCTTTTATGTCGACCGCATTTGCGGTCGGCATAAAGGGAGTCACTTAAGACTGTGTTTTCTTTGGAGGACTTTGCCCTCAAATCCCCCAGTACTAAATTAAACAACTCTGAGTTGGAGCTGCTTCAGAGAGGGGGTGCAATACTCCCCAAAAGCAGTGCCAGGGTCCTGCTCCAACACTACAGCGACCTGGTGCTGTCGTCCCTGTAGTGTCGGTCGGTAAAGTTAAAACTGTCATAAACAAGGAACTGTCTGAAACATGTAACTTTTTAAATTGAGTCACAGCTATTTTTGCCATAAAACATTTACAGTAATCATGCACTCACAGATAAAATGTATACTAACCAGTGTATCGTTCTACCTTAAAGAGCCCCTGACACCATTAGGCAAACTCTGAAAAAAGTAAGATTTATATTCAGCACCATCCCATTTTCTTTATTACTTCATATATTTTCAGTAATTAATTCCTCATTTTTTTTATTACTGAAAGCAGTTGCACGAAATCAAGATCCCTGTCCCCTACACTATAGTTGTTCTGGCTGCTTCTCTGCACATGACATCACAATCCTTATTTATGACATCATGATTATCTCCACAGCAACACATTTTGATGTCATAAACAGAATTGTGATGTCAAGTGTAGGCAGGTAGACAGAGCTAGAAGGGCAGAGATATTGTATTCATGCAAATACCCTTAGTAATAAGGAATTACAGAATAAAATACAAAATATAAGCTACATTGATGCCTGGATATTACATTTTTTCAAAGTTGTCACAATTGTGTTAGGAGCTCTTTAATGTACTGTCTGGAACTTGTTTAGACCAAGGTAAATTCTAACTCTGCACCGCGTATACATGTTATGCAACAATGCCACTGTAGCAGGACAACTTTGTAAAGACGGCTTCTTGCTCTAACAGTTATACCTTGTATAAAAATAAAGGTCTTCACTACTACAACTTCTGCTTTCCTTCTTGATTTTCCCCTTCTACAATTGCTTCCTCAGCTGTGTGAACAACTGTAGCTCATATCCTTGACAACGAAGGGCAAAGTCATAGAAACAAATTAAGTGCAATGTTTTTCTAGTTGCTCCATCCAGGAAGCTGATTATTAGTTCTTTCCGAAACTAACTCCTCCATAGAGTTCAGAATAGAAACTGGTCTAGCTCACATCTGTGTGCTTGGAATGTTTCGACTGACAGAAAGAGGCACTTCTATGCATTCCCTGCATTTTCAGGTTTAGATTATCCTCTGTACATCCTTCCATGTTCTCAAGCTAACTGAGGGTATTGCTCTTTTTCCTGTACCTCCACATAACTTCCCATGTCCCACTGACTGTAGAGACCCCCGCTGACTGGGAGTATTGTCCTATAAGGTACCCCCCACATGCCTTCCCATCTTCTATTCCCTGTAGTGACACTTGCTGACTGCACATACAGACTGGAGATATTGCCCTGTAATCTGCACCCCCCCAAAATATCTTTGCCTATCCCATTCCCTGTACAAACACTTGCTTTCTGGGGGTATTGCCCTATAACCTGTCCCTCCAACATATCCTCCCATGTCCCACTTCCTGTAGTGACACCTGCTGACTAGAACTATTGCCCTATAACCTACCTCCCCCAACATATCCTCCCATGTCCCACTCCCTGTAATGACACCTGCTGACTAGGAATATTTATTACCCTAAAACCTGTCCCCCCCCAACACAAACCCCTTCCCTACAATGTCCCACTCCCTGTAATGACACCTGCTGACTAAGAATATTTATTACACAATGTGCCCCCCACTTATCCTCCCATGTCCCACTCCCTGTTATGACACCTGCTAACTAGGAATATTTATTACAAAATAATGTGCCCCCCCCAACTTATCCTCCCATGTCCTACTCCCTGTAATGACACCTGCTGACAGGGATTATTTATTATACTATAACCTGCCCACTCCCCACACACAACATAAATATACTCCCATGTCCCACTCCCCGTAATGATACCTGCTGACTGGGATTATTTATTAGACTATAACCTGCCCACCTCCCAACACACACATATCCTCCCATGTCCCACTCCCTGTAATGACACGTGCTGACTGGGATTATTTATTACACTACCCCCCTCCCACACACACACGTCCTGCATGTACCACTCCCTGTAATGACACCTGCTAACTGGGATTATTTATTACACTATAACCTGCCCCACACACACACACACACACACACACACACACATTCTCCCATGTCCCACTCCCTGTAATGACACCTGTTGACTGGGATTATTTATTACACTATAACCTGTCCCCACACACACACATATATCTCCCATGTCCCACTCCTGTAATGACACCTGTTGACTGGGATTATTTATTACACTATAACCTGGCCCCCCCAACACACACATATCCTCCCATGTCCCACTCCCTGTAATGACACCTGCTGACTAGGATTATTTATTACCCGATAACCTGTCCTCCTCACACATACCCTCCAATGTCCCACTCCCTGTAATGACACCTGCTGACTAGGATTGTTTATTACCCTATAACCTGTACCCCCCCCACATATCCTCCCATCTCCTATTCCTTGTAATGACACCTGCTGACCAGGATTATTTATTACTATATAACCCCCCAAACACACATACATATCCTCCCATGTCCTACTCCCTGTAATGACACCTGCTGACCAGGATTATTTATTACCATATAACCTGCCCCCCCCACACACACACATATACTCCCATGTCCCACTCCTGTAATGACACCTGTTGACTAGGATTATTTATTACCCGATAACCTGTCCCCGCTCCCACATTCCCTCCCATGTCCAACTCCCTGTAATGACACCTGCTGACTGGGATTATTTCTAACACTATAACCTGCCCTCCCACACACACACACACACATACCCTCCTATGTTCTGCTCCCTGTAATGACACCTGCTGACTGAGGATTATTTCTTACCCTATAATCTGTCCCCCCCCACAACACACATATCCTCCCATGTCCCACTCCCTGTAATGACACCTGCTGACTAGGATTATTTATTACACCATAACCTTGCCCACACACACACACACATATCCTCCATGTCCCACTCCCTGTAATGACACCTGCTGACTAGGATTATTTATTAACACTATAACCTCCCCCCCACACACACACACACATATCCTCCCATGTCCCACTCCTGTAATGACATCTGCTGACTGGGATTATTTATTAGCTATAAACTGCCCCCAGAGACACACACATATCCTCCATGTCCCACTCCCTGTAATGACACCTGCTGACTGGGATTATTTATTACACTATAACATCCCCCCACACACACATATCCTCCCATGTCCCACTTCCTGTAATGACACCTGCTGACTAGGATTATTTATTACACTATAACCTGCCCTCCCCCCACACACACACATATCCTCCCATGTCCTACTCCCTGAAATGACACCTGCTGACTAGGATTATTTATTACACTATAACCTGCCCCCCACACATATCCTCCCATGTCCCACTCCTGTAATGACACCTGCTGACTAGGATTGTTTATTAACCTAAAACCTGCCCCCCCCACCATATCCTCCCATGTCCTACTCCCTGTAATGACACCTGCTGACCAGGATTATTTATTACTATATAACCTCCCCCACACACACACACACATATCCTCCCATGTCCCACTCCCTGTAATGACACTGCTGACTAGGATTATTTTATTACCTATAACCTGCCCCCCACACACACACACATATCCTTCCAAGTCCCACTCCCTGTAATGACACTTGCTGACTAGGATTATTTATTACACTATAACTGTCCCCCACACACACACATATCCTCCCATGTCCCACTCCTTGTAATGACACCTGCTGACTAGGATTATTTATTACCCTATAACCTGCCCCCCACATATCCTCCCATGTCCCACTCCCCTGTAATGACACCTGCTGACTGAGGATTATTTATTACACTATAACCTGCCCCCTACACAACACATATATATCCTCCCATGTCCCACTCCTGTAATGACACCTGCTGATTAGGATTATTTATTACCACTATAACCTGCCCTCCCCCACACACACACATATCCTCCATGTCCCACTCCTGTAATGACACCTGCTGACTAGGATTATTTATTACACTATAACCTGCCCCCACACACACACAAATATCCTCCCATGTCCCACTCCCTGTAATGACACCTGCTGACTAAGATTATTTATTACCTATAAGCCTGCCCCCAACACACACACATATCCTCCCATGTCCCACTCCTGTAATGACACCTGCTGACTAGGATTATTTATTACACTATAACTTCCCCCCCCACACACACACACATATCCTCCCATGTCCCACTCCCTGCAATGACACCTGCTGACCAGGATTATTTATGACACTATAACCTGCCCTCCCCCCCACAATCACATATCCTTGCATGTCCCACTCCCTGTAATGACACCTGCTGAATGGGATTATGTATTACACTATAACCTGCCCCACACACACACATATTCTCCCGTGTCAGACTCCCTCTAATGACACCTGTTGACTAGGATCATTTATTACCCAATAACCTGTCCCCCCTCCCACATACCCTCCCATGTCCCACTCCCTGTAGTGACACCTGCTGACTAGGACTGTTTATTACCCTATAACCTGCCGCCCCCCCACATATCCTCCCTGTCCTACTCCCTGTAATGACACATGCTAAGATTATTTGTTACCCTATAACCTGTCCATGCCCCCCACACCCACACACATGTCCTCTCATGTCCCACTCCCTGTAATGACACCTGCTGACTAGGATTATTTATTACCCTATAACCTGCCCCCACATATCCTCCCATGACCCACTCCTGTAATGACACCTGCTGACTGGGATTATTTTTCACTATAACCTGCCCCCTCCCACACACACACACATATCCTCCCATGTCCCACTCCCTGTAATGACACCTCCTGTCTGGGATTATTTATTATCACTATAACCTGCCCCCACACACACAACACATTCCTCCCATGTCCCACTCCCTGTAATGACACCTGCTGACTAGGATTATTTATTACACTATAACCTGCCCCACCACATATCCTCCCATGTCCCACTCCCCGTAATGACACCTGCTGACTAGGATTATTTATTACACTATAACCTGCCTCCCCACACACACACATATCCTCCCATGTCCCACTCCCCGTAATGACACCTGCTGACTAAGATTATTTATTACACTATAGCCTGTCCCCCAACACACATACACAAATCCTCCCATGTCCCACTCCCTGTAATGACACCTGCCGACTAGCATTATTACACTATAACCTGCCCCCCCACCCACAATCACATATCCTTGCATGTCCCACTCCCTGTAATGACACCTGCTGAATGGGATTATTTCTTACACTATAACCTGCCTCCCCCACACACACACACATATCCTCCCATGTCCCACTCCCTCTAATGACACCTGTTGACTAGGATTATTTATTACCCTAACCTGTCCCCTCCCACATACTCCCTCCCATGTCCCACTCCTGTAGTGACACCTGCTGACTAGGATTGTTTATTACCCATAACCTGCAGCCCCCACACATATCCTCCCATGTCCTACTCCTGTAATGACACCTGCTGACCAGGATTATTTATTACCATATAACCTCTCCCCCACACACACACACACATATCCTCCCATGTCCCACTCCTGTAATGACACCTGCTGACTAGGATTATTTATTACCATATAACCTGCCCCCACCACACACAATATCCTCCCATGTCCCACTCCCTGTAATGACACCTGTTGACTGGGATTATTTATTACACTATAACCTGCCCCCCCCACACACATTATCCTCCCATGTCCCATTCCCTGTAATGACACCTGCTGACTAGGATTATTTATTACCTATAACCTGTCCCCCACACACATACCCTCCCATGTCCCACTCCCTGTAATGACACCTGCTGACTAGGATTGTTTATTACCCCATAACCTGCCCCCCACATATCCTCTCCATGTCCTACTCCCTGTAATGACACCTGCTGACTGGGATTATTTGTTACCCTATAACCTGTCCTCCTCCCACACCACACACTATCCTCCCATGTCCCACTCCCTCTAATGACACCTGCTGACTAGGATTATTTATTACCCTATAACCTGCCCCCCCATATCCTGCCATGTCCCACTCCCTGCAATGACACCTGCTGACTAGGATTATTTATTACACTATAACCTGCCCCACACACACACATATCCTCCCATGTCCCACTCCCTGTAATGACACCTGCTGACCAGGATTATTTATTACTATAAACCTCCCCAACACACACACACACATATCCTTCCCATGTCCCACTCCCTGTAATGACACCTGCTGACTAGGATTATTTTATTACACTATAACCTGCCCCCCACATACACACATATCCTCCATGTCCCACTCCCTGAATGACACCTGTTGACTAGATTATTTATTACACTGTAACCTGCCCTCCCCACACACACACACACATATCCTCCCATATCTCACTCCCTGTAATGACACCTCCTGACTAGGATTATTTATCACACTAAACCTGCCCCTCCCACACACACACACACATATCCTCCTATGTCCCACTTGCTGTAATGACACCTGCTGAATAGGGTTATTTATTACACTATAACCTGCCTCCCTAACACACACATATATCCTCACATGCCCCACTCCCTGTCATGACACATGCTGACTAGGATTGTTTATTATCCTATAACTTGCACCCCCAACACACACACACACACAGACACACATATTGACCCTCCCATGCCCCACTCCCTGTAGTCACACCCGATGACTAGGCTACTGCCAGATAAGCAACTCCCCCCACATATTTTTCCATGTGACACTTCCTCTGGTGACACCTGCTGACTAGAGGTATTGCTTTATTACCTGTCCCTTCACATATCCTCCAATGCCCCCCCGTAGTGCCACCTGCTGACTGGGAATATTGTCTTGTAACCTGTCCCCATATATCCTCTCATGTCCCTCTCCCTGTACTGATACCTGCTGAATGGCCTGTCCTCACTGGGCCATAGGATTGCAGACTATCAGGTTCATATGATTAAATACCAAAACAGTCTGTGGACAGCTGCCAAGACTGCAGCTCCAGTTTTGCTTGAGGGCTTAGCCAAGAATGAGTTGCTTAAAACTTTAAAGGGACACAGTCAGCTCTTTAGCTGATTTTAAGCCCAATTTTAAAACAACCCCTGAACGTATCTGCCAGATTGTACATGATATACTTAGTGGTTGCGCCGCATAAACCACACATTCAGTGCTATATTCTGCAATGATTTCAACTTTTCTTATCTCAACTATATCTTGGCTCTGGCACGTGCACTGCTGAGGAGACGTAAACTCTTGCATGAGCAAGTCTAATTTTTATGGCTGTGGGTGGAGCCTACAGCCATCTTGCTGTCTGTCGTTGGAAAAATGGAGTATTGTGGAACATACATTTTGGATTTTTCAATGTATCCTTCCACATCTACAAATCACTATGCCAATTGAAATAAAATACTCCCTTCTTTCCGTTTAGAATTTTGGAGACAAACTCCAAACTGTTTATCAGATGGCCATTAGGAAACTGAAACCGCTTGTTAATTGGTTGCTTATTAAACTAGAGATTTGTTTACCCCCTTCGAAATGCAACAACTTGCACATTTAAATACTTAGCATTAAATAAGTTCTTGCTACAAGCTTCAGTTGGGCAAGTATTGTCTTTCAAGAAAGATTCACACCTCATAAATGTCACCCTTTCCAAACAAATCTAAAATGATTTACAGTTTTTTTTTACCTCTCAAGACACTATCTGATAAAGACCTTTCTCAGACATATGTCAGGTCTTCTGTGAAGTATCCAGGCGAAATATATAGCAATCAGCAGGCATTTTTTACTATGCATTTTGGGGAAAAAAATATATTGAGCTACAGCAAACACACACACTGTACACACCATCCTCTTGGCCTCATTTGAAATAAATACTGCAATCTAATATGTTATAAAACAATTAAGAAACTGTTTGTTTATATCAATGAACACAGTGAAGTTCAGTTTACATTTGTATGTCCTCTTTGGTAACTTCTATTATTAAAATGCATTAAATGCATGGTTTACTAAATCTTGACCTTGGGATAACTCTTGAATGACTCCTAAATAAGTTGTAAGCCATTCTCTTCATGGGAGGTCAAGACCTGTGCAAAAGAACAAATATTATTTTTTAATAGTTTTTAGAAATTTCCACAGTAAAAGAGTGGAGAAATGCAAAAGTATGTACAACTAATCTCATATGCATTTTCAACTCGGAGAGAAGTTAATAGTTGCACAAAATCAAAACCAAAGTTTATACATAGATACAGAGACACTGTAGGCAGACAAGGGCCACGTTATGTTTTCCTAGAAGTCTGTTGCCCCTTACCCCTGACCTCCAGAATTCCCTTATGTCTATTCCATGCATTCTTAAATACTGTGATTGTTTCAGCCCCCACTACTTCCTCTACAGGGTGTTCCACTTGTCCACCACCCCTTCTGTGAAGAAATTCTTCCTCACGTTTCCTCTGAATCATCCTCCCTTCAACTTCATCCCATGCCCTCTCGTCCTGGAACATCTTTTTTTGCTGAAAAATAGTGTTTTCCTGCACCCTGTTCCTCACTGTAAGATACTTATATGTCTCTATCATATCCCCTCTCTCCCTCCTCTCCTCCAGGGAGTACATATTCAAGTCCTTCAACCTGTCCTCATAGGACCTGTGATGCAATCCATGTATGATCTTTGTTGCCTTCCTCTGAACCTTCTCTACCCTGTCTATGTCCTTATGTAGGTAAGGTCTCCAGAACTGTACACTGTATCCAGCTGGGGCCTCACTAGTGTCTTGTATAGTGGAATTATGACCTCCCTTTTCCTGCTGGTGATGCCCCTGCCTATGCATTCCAGCATCCTATTTGCTTTACCTGCTGCCTTGTCGCACTGGTTCCCTAACTTGAAGTCATCAGGGATGATAACCCCAAGATCCCTTTCCTGCTTGGTGCCTGCTATATCCTCATCCCCCAGCTGATATGTTGTTCCAGAGTTTTTGTGCCCCATATGCATCATCTTACACTCCTTTGCATTGAATTTCAACTGCCAAACTCCTGATCATTCTTCAAGTTTCTGCAGGTCCCTCCTCATTCTGTCTACACTCTCTGGCATGTCCACTCTGTTACAGAGCTTTGTGTCATCAGCGAACAAGGAAATTCTGCCTTCTAGGTCCTGCGCAATGTCACTGATGAAGATGTTGAATAGGACTGGTCACAGCACTGATCCCTGTGGTACCCCAATGATCACTCTTCCCTCTGTGGAGTGACAGCCATTTACCACCACCCTGTGTGTCCTGCCACCCAGCCAGTTACCTCCCCACCACACTACTGTCCTGCCCACTCTCATATTCCGCAGTTTGTTTAATAGCCTTCTATGTGGCACAGTGTCAAAGGCCTTGCTGAAGTCCAGATATCCTGATACACCTCCCTTGTCATCCAGTCAAAAAAATCAATGAGGTTGGTCTAACATGACCTCCCTCTGGTGAAACCATGCTGCCTTGGGTCCTGTAGTTCACTGGCAATCAGATGTTCCACCAATCTCTCCTTCAGTAGTGCATCCATGATCTTCCCCACTACCGAGGTGAGGCTGACTGGTCTGTAGTTTCTCACTTCCTCTTTGTTCCCGCTTTTGTATAAGGAGACTACATCTGCTGTCCTTCAGTCTTTGGGTACCTCCCCTGTTTCCAATGATCAGCTAAACAGGATTGCCAGAGGTTCAGCCACCACTTCTCTTAGTTCTTTTAGAACCCCGGGGTGCACCCCATCTGGCCCCATTGCTTTATCGACTCTTATTCCTTCCAGTTGCTTCAGGACGCTTTCTCGTGTAAAGGGACTTGTGTCCATTTCTGCGCCGTTCCCACTGCTTGCACTCCCTTCAGGCCCACTACCCTCCTCTTCCTCAGTAAAGACTGGACAGAAATACCGGTTCAATATGTCAGCTTTACTGTTGTCATCCTCCATGTGGCCCCCATCCTCCCCCTTCAGTCTCACTATCCCTCCCTTTGCCTTTCTTTTTTCACTTATGTACCTGTAAAAGGTTCTGTCCCCTCAACCCACTGATTTTGCGGTGCGCTCTTCTGGCTGAGCTTTGACTTCCCTTACTGATCTCCCTGCTTCCCTTTGCTTCTCCTGGTACTTCTTCCTATCCCCTTCTGCCTGCATCTTTTTGTATCGACTGAATGCAATCTTTTTGGCTTTCACTTTCTCCACTACCACTTTGGAAAACCATGATGGCCTCCTTTTCCTTCTCCCCTTGCTAACCTGCTTAATGTATAATTCTGTTGCTCTTGTAATCCCGGTTTTAAATATGATCCCACCCCATTCCCATTAATGCCTCTTTAAAACCTCTCTGCATTTTACCAAAGTATGCCCCCCTAAAATCCAGGCTACGTGTTTTTGTGTGGTTTGGTTCTGCTCCTTTTGTGATTTCAAACCACAGTGACTGGTGGTCACTGTTTCCCAGGTGCTCCCCCACTGTTACCCCATCACACTGTCCCCGTTTGTGAGCACAAGGTCCAGTATTGCCTTCTGCTGAGTTGGTTCAATGACTAGTTGCTTGATGAAGGCACCTTGAAGGCAGTCCAGAATAAATCTGCTCCTGGCTGATGCTGCTGCTGGGAGATTCCAGTCCACATCTCGAATATTGAGCTCTCCAACCATCACCACCTCACCCTTGTCTGCCATCCTTTGGATGGCTAGCATCGGCTCCCTGTCTGTATCTTCCTCCTGGGCTGGTGATCTGTAGACCACCCCTGTGCGGATGGTACAGTTTTTTTCTAAAGTAATTTTATTCTAAATCGAATTAGGCTATTGATGAACTGAACAAAGAAATGTTTAGATAAAAAAAATAAAGACTCCAGCATTGGGAGGTCATTAAAATTGCAGACGGTCAAATTATATAACCTTAAATGAACTCATTAAGACCATTCTTCTTATTGTGTAATTATAATGAATTAAAGACATTTGAATATAGACGTACAGTAAAATTATACAACCTTGGTAATACATATTTTTAGGATCAGAGAAATGCTGCAAAGCTACCAAAACCATGATGATCTCACAGCTGCAACTCTTCAGTGTGCTTGGATCAAACCAAAAAGAGCCATAATAAAAGCCTCTATCTTCTCAAAAAAGCAAAAAAAAATTATATTTTATTATATTGGATTTAATCTGAAAATACAAAATAGCAGTAAGGAAGTAAAACAATCGAGGAGATTTAGTGTTCTCCAACAATACATTAAAACCGCGCCATAATAAAGGCTTCTATCTTCTTCAATGCAATTATATTTTATTTTGATATATTTAATATTCTGTATCTAAGTAGACACTAGAAAAAAAGTTTATTGGGTGTTTGAAAACAAGCAAATGCAGCCAGACACAGGTTGCGGGGGCTAGTAACAAGTTGAGGAGTTCGCTTGACCGCTCCAAAAGGAGCCACCCACCAACACTACTGACCACTGGTGGGCACTGGTAGCAGAGGGGTAGCTGGGCAAGTGCTGCAAGCAGTCAGTGTAGGAGGAGGAGGAGGAGAAAGTGGATGGCAGGCTGCTCTTGTTTTAAATACCTGGCAGTGACTGAGGGGCTGTAGCAATTATTTGTGCAGCAGCCCTCCATCTGTAGGGATTAAGGGGACTCAGTTTAGCTATCCTGTTGTATTCAGGCAGGCTTGAGCTCCATTACAACAGCAGGTCCGACTGGTGCCCCAGCCTCCCAACTCTGCTACTTGTACAGGACTGACCGCTTGAGAGTGAGGGATCCTCGCTGCTTGCAGTGAAAGTGGGAGGGGTCATGGTTAGTGTTCATTTGTGTGCCGAGGTAGGCAGGGTGGCTGGTTGGGCTGGGAGGAGTGCCTTTAAGTGTAAGCATTGCTTGTGTCTGAACTGTTGTGGATTGTATGGGCATAGGCAGGGGGGTGTTCAGGGTGTTCAACTCCCCCCCCCCCCCGAAATTACCTCAGAAAATTTCGAATTCCTGTATTTTATTTTCAAGTTGATTCAGGTTCGGCTGCTAAAAAACTCAGTGTCTCAGCAGTCTCCATAGTGGTTGGAGCTAGCTGCAACACAATGTGCATGCACAGGACTGTTGATGGCTAGAGGAGATGAAGACATCATCAACAGAGAGAACAAGAGAAGCCTGGTGAGACAGACTAGTGAGCGTGCTGCTGTGCTGCATCATCTCTCAAAACCTCCCAAACTCCCTCGCAACTATGCTGCCTACCAGACACTCCGTAATGCTTGTGCAAAAGCCATCCGGCTGGCCAAGGCAGATTATTTCCGCCCCACCTTCAACAATAACTTAAAAAACCTGTCCAAGGTTTGGAAGGTTGTACACTCACTTTTCTCCCCCAAACTAAACCCCCACCTCCTCTTCTCAATGTGAGCAACCAACCCACTTTAGACCACCTTACAGTAGCGGAGGAATTCAGTTCATACTTTACCTCCTGTGCCTCCACCCTCCTAGCCTCCATCCAATCTCACCCCACTCCCTCCTCCATGTCCCCAATTACCTCCCAGCACCAACATTTAGCAGAGAGCTTTGCCTTCTCACCCATCTCACAAGCTGACACCCTAAAGGCACTGCTCTCACTAGTCTAACTAAGGGTGGCTCCCCAGATGGCCTTGACCCCAAGATGCTTTACCTCTCTGCTCCTATCATTGCTGTCCATCTCACAAACCTCCTCAATCTATCCTTTCATACTGCATCCATCCCTGATGCCTGGAAACATGCCACAGTACTCCCCCTACCAAAGGGTGGTGATCTCTCATCCCCTGGAAACTACTGCCCCATCTTTCCATACTCGCTAAACTCCAGAAACACATCATTCTCTCCCAACTTTCCTCCTTTCTTGATGACTCCTCCTTCTTCACTCCCTTCCAATCTGGATTCCAGAGGAACCACTCCACTCAGACTAATTAACTCTATCCACTCAGCCATGGACAGAGGTCACATCATGTCTGCCATCTTTGCCGACCTGGCCAAGGCTTTTGACAGAATCTTCCACCCACTCCTCCTTGACATCCTCTCATCTGCTGGCTTGTCCCTATCGGTCTGCAACTGGTTCTGTGCCTACCTAGTAGGCAGAACCCATTCTGTTAAAATAGCAGACTCATAATCCCAACCACTACCCATCACTACTGGTGTGCCCCAAGGTTCTGTCCTAGGCCCAGTATTATTTTCAATCTTCTTAACATAGAAACATAGAAACATAGAATTTGACGGCAGATAAGGACAGCTTGGCCCACCAGTCTGCCCATTTCCTACTACCACCACTGGATAAGCTGCAGATCCTAGTTAACCAGCAGCCTACTTCTTTCTACCCCACCCTCCAGAATTGCCTTATACTATCCCATCATGCTTGAATTCCACCACTGATTTTGGACTCCACAACCTCCTCCGGAAGGCATTCCATGCATCCACAACCCTCTCTGTAAAAATACTTCCTTAAATTACCTCTGAGCCGCCTCTATCTTCAAATTGTGCCTCTTGTTCATGCACACCTCTTTTTTGAAAGATGCTGCCCTCTTGGACTTTGTTGATTCCCTTGAGGTACTTGAAAGTTTCTATCATGTCCCCTCTCCCTCCTTTCCTCGAGGCTATACATATTAAGCTCCTTAAGTCTCTCTTCATATGTCCTCCGGTGCAGACCCTGCACCACTTTAGTTGCCCTCCTCTGGACAGCTTCCATCCTGTCTATGTCTTTAGAGATTGGGTCTCCAGAACTGTACACAGTACTCAGATGGGGTCTCACCAGCTGTCTGTACAGAGGGATAATAACTTCCTTGTTTTCTACTGGTGATGCCTCTCCTATGCATCCCAGTATCCCCCAGCCCTCCTTGCTGCCTTCTCACATTGCTTGCCCACCTTTAGGTCATCTGATATGACTACCCACAGGTCCCTTTCCATTTTTGTTGTTGTTAGTATCTCACCCCATTGTGTACTCTTCCCTGGGTTTTGTTTCCCAGGTGCATTACCTTGCACTTCTTAGCATTGAATCTAAGCTGCCATACATTTGACCATTCCTCTAACCTTGCCAGGTCCTTCTCATCCTTTCCACCCCACCCTGTGCATCAACTCTGTTGCAGATCTTAGTGTCATCTGCAAGAGACATACTTTTCCTTCAGTCCTTCTGCAATGTCGCTTATAAGACATTGAGAGGACTGGTCCTATTCATGAACCCTGCGGTCACTCGCTAGTAACCCTCCTTTCTTCTGAGTGGACTCCATTTACTATTACTTCTGTGTCCTATTCTCCAGCCAATTCTTTGCCCAGGCTGTCATCTTGGGACCCACTCCAGGCTGGCTAACTTATATATTAATCTTTTGTGTGGGACTGTGTCAAATGCCTTGCTAAAGTCTAGGTAGGCCATGTCCACAGCCCTCCCTGATCTACTACTTTGGTCACCCAGTCAAAGAAATCTATCAGATTCGTCCTGGCATGACCTTCCCGCTGTGAATCCATGCTGCCTAGGGTCTTGTGCCCCTCTGGCCCTAGATACTCTGACAATTCTTTCCTTTAGAAGTGATTCCATCATTTTCCTATCACTGAGGTTAAACTAACAGGTCTATAGTTTCCTGCTTCGCCTTGCTCCCACTTTGTGAAGGGAATCACATCTGCCCTCCTCCAGTCCTCGGGTACCACCTCATCCTCCCATGATTTGTTAAAGAGGGTAGTCAGTGGTGTCACTAGTTCTACCCTTAGTTCTTTTAGAATTCTGGGATGAATCCCATCAGGCCCCATTGCTTTGTCCACTTCAGTTTTAAGAGTTCTTTCAGAACCCTTTCTTCTGTAAATGGGCTGGTATCAACTTCTGTATCCAGAGTGTTACTACTGTTTGTTTTATGTACCTCCCTCTTCCTTTGTAAATACTGAGCAAAAATATTTGTTTAGTATCTCTGCCTTTCACATTCTCCCTCTGCCCACCCTCCCTCCCCTTTATTAAGCCTCACTATCCCTCCCTTGGTCTTCCTTTGCTCCCTGATGTACCTATAAAGGTTTTATTCCCTTCTTAACTGAGTTGGCTATCTTTTCTCAGTTTGGGCCTTTGCTGTTCTGACTGCCTTCCCAGCCTCCTTTTGCTTTAACTGATACAGTTCTCTGTCCTGCTCCTGCGATTCCTTGTACTTCCTGAATGCTTTCTTTTTCTTGAACCTTCACTGCCACTTCCTTTGAGAACCGTAGTGGTTTCTACATCGTCTTGTTTTGTTTATTTGCTTCACACAAAGGCTCGTTACCTCTGTGATGGCAGTTTTATTATTCCCATTGTTCTTCCACCCTCCTTCCCACCCATTTGCTAGTGCATTTCTTAGGCACTCACCCATTTTGGCAAAGTACGCCCTCCTAAAGTCCAGTACTTTTGTCTTTGTATGGCTTGACTCTATTGCTGTGTTTATTGTGAACCATACTGTTCGATGGTCGCTAGTTCCCTAGATGGCTACCCACTTCTACATCTGTGATCCTCTCTCCATCTCCATTTGAGAGTATCAAGTGTAATATTGCTCCTCTCGGTGGGCTCCAGTACTAGTTGTCTAGGCATGCCCCTGTAGGGCATCTAGAATAACTGCACTCTTCAAGTGGCAGCTGCAACTGCGCTCCAGTTAACATCTGGCATATTCAGATCCACCCATCAGCAATATCTCCCTTTTCTGCCATTCTTAGTATACTTTCTATCATTTCCTTGTCCATTTCCTCCCCTGAGAAGGGTCTGTATACAACCCTGTGCGGATTGTGGTGCCATTGCCGGTCTCCAAATTTACCCACAGTGCTTCTTCTCCTCCCTGTTTACCCTTTTGTTCTGTTGCTTTTATTCCTTCCCTTATGTAAAGAACTACTCCTCCCCTTTTACCCTCCCTGTCCCTCCTGTAGATAGTGTATCCTGGTATGTTTACATCCCAGTCATGGTTTTGTGTGTGCATGTTTCTGTGACTGCCACGATATCCAGATGTTCCTCCTCCATCAAGGCCACTAATTCAGGAAGCTTGTTACCTAGACTACGGGCATTGGTACTCATTGCTCTCCATTTTTGATGGCCTTACCTTCTGTTGCAGCATCCCCCACTGACCGTTCTACCTTGGTCTTTTTTCATTTAGTACCCTGTTTTGTAGGGAGAGGTGGGATTTTCTGCTGCTTGTCAGTGCCTCCCCATTGACTAGTTTAAAAGCTTGCCAATGAAGCATTTAAACCGATTGCTCAAAAGACTTGTTCCTTCCTGGACAGATGCAGACCATCCTGCCAGTATAGGCTGGTGTCCCTCCAGGTGGAACCCCAGTCCCCAATGAAGCCAAACCCCTGTGCTCCGCACCATTTTTTCAACCATTCATTAAACTGCATGGTGCCAATTACCCTCGCCTCCCCCATGCCTTTGACAGGCAGCACCTCTGAGAAGGATACTGTGTTTGCTACTTGTCTAAGCTCACATCAATTATTCCTAAATGACCTACCGTCCACATGCTCCACCTCCGATATCCATATGTATGCTGATGACACAGTCTTGTTCACCTCTGGCCTAACTCCCTCTGATGTGACATCCAGACTACAAGTTGACTTCAGTAATGTTCAACGCTGGCTAAGCTCACATCAATTATTCCTCAATGCCAAGAAGACCATCTCCATGACCTTTAGCACTAGGCAGAGACTTTCTAGGCTTCCCTCCCTTCCCTCCTTCTACACCCTTGACAGGACACAACTAGAGGACTCCCCCGTCTGGCTTGATCAACACCTTAACTTTTCTGTACATATTGATGTCATCCTGAAAAAAGTGCACTCCAAACTCTGTGCCCTCCCTTTACAGGAACCATAGTTTCCTACCACTACAGGCTAGGCATGAACTTGTTCAGAAAATGATACTCCCCATCATTGACTACTGTGACACAGTCTACAGTGCTGCTCCTAAGTCTTCCCTTTCCAGGTTGGATACCCTTTTCAATGCGTTCTGCCACTTTGCTCTTGATACCCCTCCCCGTACACATCACTGCATCTTATACCACTCTCTAGCTTTCCCTTCCCTTGAGTGCAGATGCCTCTCTCACTGTGCCAAGTTCACATCCAAATTCTGGGTTGGATCCCTCCCCTCATACCTCTCCTCCTCTCTAGCTGCTCCTCCTCATTCATCCCGCTCTCTCAGATCCTCTGATGCATGCTCCCTGACCATCCCATGTTGTTCTACCTCCATAGGCCAGAAGGCCTTCTCCTACCACTTCCCTAAACTTTGGAACTTGCTACCACCCACTATCAGGCTGTCCTCATCTACAGTACCTCTTCTATCTCTTTAGCCCTACACAACTACTTCTCCCCTAACTGTACTTGTTTTTAGCCCCACAATCTCTCCCCCTCCCTGTCTCAAAAAATTCCCCTCAACCCTGCTTCACTTCAAATCACCTAACTGTCCTATATATTTATTTTTCTTTCCTATCCCTTTTATTACTACCACCATCCAATTACAAACTAGTTGTCTCACACTGTAACACTGGCCTCCACTTCATCATTCCCCCTGTCCCACCCCTCACCCTCCTCAACTCTTGACCTAGCACTCCTGCAGGGTCCTTTTCACCCTAGGGGAGTGCTGCTCAGGGTTCATTCTCTCCCCTATTCTTTGTCAGATTCAGTCTCTATGCTAGGTTCTCAGCATCCTGGGGGGGCACTGTTATTGGTTCTCTCTCTCCCTTCCCCTCCCCTCTGCCAGGCTCAGTCCCAGTAGAATTCTCACATCCTGGGGGTACTTTGATCCTGGCTCCTCTCCTACCTTCTTCCTTCTTCCTCCTGCCCCTCACTCGCCAATCCATCTCCCTCACTGAGTCTGTCTCTTACAGTATGGGTATAGTCTGGCTTCCTCCTTTTCCCCATTCCCCTTCCACCAATTTTCTCCCCGTATCCCTCCCCTCTACTTCTTTGCCACCTTCCTCCACCTCCACCCATCACCCCCCTCCTCACCCCCTCTCCCCCCTCCCTCTCTCTGTCACGCTTCCCCAACTAAGGTCCCAGCACACTGCTGGCACACAGGCCTTCCTGGTTCCTCTCCTCCCCCTCCCCACCTACTTATCCCCTTACTCCCATATTTTTTCCCCACCTTTTATTAAATTTGACCCTACTTAGGGTTTATAAAACACACTTGTGGCTTATACTCATACCTCGAGCTCTAGCACTTCTCTTTAGTATTGTTCCAATGTACACCTTGCATTCATATTTGTTATTGTCCAACCTAGCAGTTAGACTGGGGTTTCTCCAGTGCATAATTGCACCTTACTTGTGTTTTAATTGTTTCTAGCCGTAGTTTACTGTCCTTGTATAGCCACACAAACACTATACCTGTATTTCAATTTTTTTGTCTATAACTGTTATGTTGTATTGTTCAGTTCATTGCTTGTAATCCTAATTCTGCCAACTGCTGTAACCTCCCCCCCCCCGACACTTCTGGAAATGAGCTGTTTTACAGCTCATGTTTTCTTTCCTGGTGAAACATTTTCAAATAAAAACAAATAAATCTCTACAGCGCTGAGCAAGTTGGGATGTCCTGTTGACTGTTGTGGTGGTAGAGTGGGACTGTGTGCTGCTCTTCTCTAGCCTCAGTTGAACTGTGGGAGAACTTGCAGTATGGTCTACTAGAGAAAGAACTGACCTGTCCAGTGCCGAGCTGTGAGTAATGAGCGGTGCATCCTCTTCACTGTGCTGGATGCTGACTGGACTGGTGGCGTGATCCGAAGAAAAGACAGGAGAGGTTGAGGAAAAATCTGCCCTGGCCTAGTGGCCTGTGTTCCTGTCTTGGGAGGAGAGTGACTGGTAAGGCAAGCAAACAGGAGGATAATCAGCAGAAAAGTGCTGAGTAGAGAAAAGAATAAAGATTGATTTGGGGGGCATTTCTCTCATTCAGAGAGGTGGTGAGAGGTATTGGCAACGTCTCTCAGGGCAACCCACACATTACATCTCAACCCCATTGATGTTCTGCCCAACTTGGAGCTTATCATATGGACTGGGAATAGGTGTGGAAAGGCAGATGCCTGACTGACATCTTTGTCTCTGGTTGTTGCAGAGTACTCCCACGTGCAACGGTGGAATGGGGTTAGGAGTACTCTCTATATGCAGAGGTGTGGATGGTGGAGGAGGAGGACTGATGTAAATGTGTGGAGGAGTCCCCATGTGTAGAAGTGGGATGGATGAGGAGCAATGCTCCCCATGTAGGTGCAGCAGGATGGGGTGGAGTGCTCCCCATGTACAGAGCTGATATGAAGTGGGAGGAAAGGTTCCCATGTCTGGGGGTTGAACGGGGGGAGGAGTGTTCCCTATGTGCAGGAGGTGGGATGCAGTGGGAGAAGTGCTGTCCATGTGGGGGGATGTGAAATGTAGAGAGAAAAGCACTGGAGGGATCAGGGGATGAGTGCTCACAATGTATAGAGGTGGGATGGAGGTGGAGCAATGATACCTATGTGTGGAGATGGAATGGAGAGAAGAGTGCTTTCCATGTTCAAGTTCAAGTTTATTGCGAAGGGATAAAATCCATTGAGCAAGCTCATTTGCAATGAGATACAAAAAGTAAGGACACATAATATAAATTAAAATAAAGCAATTTTCTTTGCATTAGTATATACAATAAGTACAAACTTGAATTTATCAAGGATTGAGACCAAATATGATTACATAAGACACTATGTCCACCATGAGGAAGAGGGCTGAAGAAGGAGAATTGCTGCCCATATGCAAAGGAGGCATAGAGGGGGAGGAGTGCTCTCTATGTGCAAAATGTGTAATGGAGGGGGTGAGGAGTGCTTCCCATGTGTGGAGGTGGGATGGGGGGGCAGTCACTTATTGGACACTATCCTAGACCCCACTCCAGCCTGTGTGTGAAACTTTTTAGAATGGGCAGTTTATGATGGGGCAGATGTGCAATCCACATGTCTTCTCTGGCAGCTGTAAAGTAGTGGGTTGATAGGTGGGGGTGCAAGAGGGGGCACCAGTCACTCAGGAGCACCCACTGTATCCAACCCCCACCCACCCAGCAGAGTGGGAACAGTTGTGGGGGGGGGGCAGATACAAGATCCACATTTTTATATCTCCACCTCAGAGTGCTGTCCATGGGTAAAGCATGTTAGGTGGGAGAGCCTTTGGCTGAAGCAGAGTGTTTTGCAAGTGTAGAGGTGTGGCATAGGGTGAGGAAGTGCCAGTCACCCAAAGCCCACTCCAACCTTCTCACTAGCTCTGGTGGAGCAGGGATGGGTATGAAGGGGCAGATGTGCAACTTGCATCTCTATCCCTGGCTGCTGCAGGGTGTTACCCTTGTGTGAAGGTGGGATGGGAGATGTGGCATCATTCTCCCACAGCCCCTGCCTTGAGCCCACCCAATGCCAGTGCCAGCTTTCATGGAATTCAGATGGGTGAAGATAGACAGATGTGTGAATCACATCTGTCATTGTCTCTGTCAGAGTGCTCCTAACATGCAGGAAGTGGAATGGAAGGAGAAAATGCTTCACATGTCCAGAAATGTGGAAAGATGTGTTGGGCACCAATGACCTCAGGCCACCCAGTGGATCTGGGTAGCAACCCCATTTCAACCCACCTGGCATCCACCAGGCTAGCTAGAAACAGGTGTGGCATGGCAAATGTGCAACTCACATTTCTGTCTCTGGCTGGGGCAGCCAATGTGCAGTGGTGGGACGGTTGTGGAGGGGGCACCAATCAACAACTTCTGCCAGGCCATAGTTCACTATTTGCCTTGGGCTGCTCTCCTGGAGGTCACCTTGTCACTGTGCCAACCTGTGTGGAGTGGGAAGGGTGTGGAGGGGAAGATGAGTAATGAGAGGGCTTAAGCCTGTTGTTCAATGTGGGGAATAGCTCCTGCCACAACTTCTACTTAAACCCTATCACAAACACACCTTCCTCGCTTAGGAAGTGTTTTCTCCCTGAGCTCCTTACATGGCCTCCTTCTCCTGCACCCTCCTGCTGCTCTTTTTGTTTGTTCCTCCTTCCATTGTCCATCTCCCCCTTCCCTCTCCTGGTTCTCTCATTCTCTGTTTTCCCTGCTTAGCTTCCTGTGTCCTGGCTGGTCTCTCCTCTCAGCCTTTCCATTCTGCCTCCCCGCTCCCTCCTCCACTCATCTTCGTCCCTCGCACTGAGCACCACCTGTATTACATTTTATGTTACCTCTCTGCTCAAGCGCCTCACCCTTGATCTTGTCTAGGTTCCTCGCAGGGCATCCTCTCATCTGTCTGCCCCCATTTTTCCAGCTCTGCCTTCACTCTGCCTCCTCTCTGTCGGGTTCAAGCTGTTCAGCTGTGACTTCCCCTTGCTTTTTGCTCAGTGGATTCCCTTGCTTGTTACTATCATCTGTTCCTCATTCCTGGCTCTTCCCCAGTTTTCTGGAGTTGCCTTGTTGTTGTGCCCTGCAGCCACCAGACTCCTGGACTGTACCTCACCATGCCGCTTCCCCATGGTCCCTGCAACTCACTTCCTTTCCCCTTCCTGAATCTGGGCCTCTCCCACCATGTTGTTACTTTTGGGGCTCTTCTGCCCACATCCATTCCCTCTCATGCTTGGTGCTTCCGAGCATCCCCATCTCCTTTGCCCCTTTTCCAGGGTTTGCCCCCTCAGGCACTGCAGCACGCCATCTGCTTCCCGCAGTTTGATATTCCTTTTCCCCAGGTTCCTCTACCTCAGGCTCATCTACCTCCTACACCCCGATGCATTCAGCAACTGTACGTTCTCCAACATGTCATCCTTTGCAAAAGTTTCAGCAACAATACAATTTAAACAAGTACGGTTCCTATTCAGATTTAAATACCTTTTCTCACTAACCAACTGCCATATATGCTGTGCTACAAAGCTGCATTGAAGTAAACTAGAGGGAATGGCCTGTATATTCAAAGACTATGGGAAACGCACTACCCTCAAGCCTGCTTTCAACATGGAGATTTACTAATGCTGGTAGCATGGTAGTAGAGCCTCGTTCTGCCGTGCTGAAGGCTCAGGTTTGGAAGTCCACTTTAGACATCTTCTCAAGCCAGCAGGGGCTATGGTTCTCAGAACTTGTCCAGCCTATCAGGTAACAGGAAATTTCCATCCCAGTTTATACCATTTCTGTTTCTCGTGGTATTATTGGATGTTATTTTCCCACATGCTGTTCAAGCTATTCCGAGAGTACTGCATCTCATGGTACTATGTTGTAGATATACAGTACTACATACTGTGATGCTCTGCCCCTGCTTCTGGTTACCTGTATGATATTTAATAATAATAATATTTTTATTTTTAGGCACCTTTCAAAAAGCCAAGGCGCCGTACATAAGAAAATCAGCAATTCAAATATATAAACAGTCATTCATAAATAAAATCATACACGTCATAATATAACCAACAAACTCAATTATTAAAAGCCTGAGACCACAAATAAGCCTTTATATTTATATTTATATTATAAATAACTGGTCTATGTATGAAATTGTCTCACACAAGTTAGCAGACTTGGCCTGTAACTTTAAAGGTCAGTAGCTGTAACCACAGGATGTAATTAAACTGACCAGGGGAACCAGTTAATTAACTGACTTCCTTACAGAAGGGCATTTTATTACCTTTGTATGACCTGCCCAGGTTTTTGAAGCTGAACCCAAACAAAATGTTTATGATGTAACAGGATGAAGAGTAATTTGGCAGGTTCCTCTCAAAATTTAACATGCAGCTGAGAAATAGTGACAAATGGTAGGATTGTTAAGTTCAAAGAGAAATGTTTGATTATAGGATGTCATATTTAGGAAGAGGTTTTTTTCTGATGTTACCATTAATTAAAAATACCTCCTGGTAGAAATTATGTTAGAATTAATTGTAAAAGGAGGAACTAGCTGACTCACCAAAGAGGGGTGGGAAGATAGGGTTAGAAATGTAACATTTTATCTGGGGAATGTGTCATATCATCTCTGAGACAGAAAGTTCTCTCTAACTTAAACGCACTTAGAAAAGTAATACTTAGAAAGAAAGTAAGTATTTGTGGTAGGAGTGTTTTGTCTGTAACTTCCTTTTTATTTTACATGCTTGTACGCTGTATGATATATTGTTCGGTGTTTAATTTTACCTTTTTATCATATTTTAGTAAAGAACAATTTCTTTGAAATACTGCCTGGCTGTCTTTCAGTTTCTTTTTGCATGTGATGTATAGTTGGTTAAGTCTGACAACTGTTGAAAAGCTTGACCATGTTACTGAGCTTGTGTAAAAAGGTAAGAATATACCTAAGGTCTCTTATAGAGTTTTAAGGGTTCATTTTGGAAGCCTGGCCAGGTGCCCCTGGTGAAAGATTGTACTGCAGTCCCGAAGAGGGTACATACCTTAGCCTGTACATTGAGTATGCTAGCATAAGGGTCACAGTTTGAATCCCCCCAGAACTTGAGGCTAAAGGTGATTCAGACCCAAAGCAGACAGGAGGGTTACCCTGTCTGTTACCTGTTCAAACTATTGTGCTCTGAGGCTGGCACTGTGGGAGCAGAGTATCTGACCTGTGGAGTGCGTTTGAGACACATGCTGCCTCTTGCTCACAGTTGCACCTTCTATAATGTTGTGTGGATATAATTGCTGGGTGTTAATAGTTGCTCCTTGTTTACTGCTGTTTCAGTCCTCATACTATATCCATATACACAATTACACCTTGTTTCATGTTTCCTGTTATTGTAGATGATGCCTTCCTCCATGCTCCTGGCCAATCACACTAGGTTGCTTGCTCATATCCTACCTATAGCCCGCTGTGCACTCTGTATCATTAGTACTAGTCCCTTTTAGAGCTTGTGTTCCCCATGTATTATCATTGCCAATCCCACTGTTTTACTTATCCCTTGCCTGACTGTCTCTATTTACCACACTGTGCTGGACCACCTGTGCTTCATTGCTGACTCAACGTGTTTGTGGGGAGGTACACGGGGTGCTCTGTCCAATAACCTAGTGCTCAACCTTATCCTCCCCTGCTGCCTACCTCCTCCATTACATACATTAACATGCTTCTCTTCCCTGGTACATGCTCATTTCCAGTGGAGTCTTCATTACCTCCATATTTATGCTCCAACGTTGGCCCTTCCTTCTCCATATCATGCCTGTTTGTGTGTCTTCCCTCCATATCATTCCACATATGGTTTACCATCCCTATCTACTGAGCTTCATATTTTTCACATTTCAGCTTCCTATTCTACTGTCTTCTATGCAACATTCTGCTCTTCTGCCAGCCCATACCAGTAGTACTCCAGACTCCGTCCCTAACTCGCGCATTCTGAGGTGTTGAGTGAAGGTAGGCTTCCCCTGACTACTGGGGATGGGATTCTGTTACAATCACTATCTCCTACTATGTACCAGCCTGACATCCTCAGTCCCTAACTCTGCTGGACAGCATCGAGTGAAGGTTAGCTCACCCTGACTATCAAGGGATGGGAGTCATGTCTACAATCTACTGAGTCTTAACATGCTTCTCTACCTCATGCCCATTGCCACTTCCCTTTGGGAATGGAACAATTGGGATATTGTGGCAGTCACGGAAACATGGTACACCGAGAACCATGACTGGGATGTCAACATATCAGGGTACACAATCTACAGAAGGGACAGGGAAGGTAAAAGAGGAGGTGGAGTAGCTCTATACATAAGGGAAGGGATCAAAGCCACATAACTAAAAAGTAAAGGGGGAGGACAAGAGGCACTCTGGATCACCTTGGAGACAGGGAATGGCATCATAATCCGCACAGGGGTTGTATACAGACCCCAGTCTCAAGTGGAGGAAATGGACAACAAAATGATTGAGGACATTCTCAAAATGGCTGAAAAAGGGGAGATACTGTTGATGGGGGGACCTGAATATGCCAGATGTTAACTGGATAACATGTACTGCAGCCACATCCAAGAGCAGGGTCATTCTCGATGCCCTGCAGGGGGCAGGCCTTAGACAGCTAGTGTTGGAACCCACTCGGGAGGGAGCAATACTAGACCTGGTAATCTCAAATGGAGAGAGGATCACAAATTTAGAAGTCAGTAGACATCTGGGAACAAGCGACCACTGCACAGTGTGCTTCACAATGAGCACAACCATGAAGATAAGCCATACAAAAACAAGGATACTGGACTTTAGAAGAGCTGACTTTGGCAAAATGGGTGAATACCTGAAAAATGCACTAGCAAATGACCAAAAAGGAGGGGTGTAAGAACAATGGAGAAAAATCAAAACTGCCATCATAGCGGCAACAAGCCTTTGTGTGAAACAAATAAAGAAAACAAAGCGGAGTAAAAAACACTATGGTTCTCAAAAGAGGTGGCAGGGAAGGTTAAGGAGAAAAAGGCTGCATTCAAAAAGTATAAGGAATCACAGAAGGAGCATGACAGGGAACTGTATCAATTAAAGCAGAAAGAAGTGGGGAAGGCAGTCAGACTAGCAAAGGCCCAAACCGAGGAAAAAATAACCAACTCAGTTAAGAAGGGGGATAAAACCTTTTATAGGTACATTAGGGAGCATAGAAAGGTTAAGGGAGGAATAGTGAAGATTAGTAAGGGAGAGGGGAGGTGGGCAGAGGGAGACAGTGAAAAGGCAGAGATACTGAATGAATACTTTTGCTCAGTATTCACAAAAGAAGATGAGGAGGAGTTACCTAAACCAGACAATAGAAGCACTCTGGGTAGGGGGTTGACACCAGTCCATTCACAGAAGAAAGAGTCCTGAAAGAACTCCTAAAACTCAAGGTGGACAAAGCAATGGGGCCTGACGGGATTCACCCCAGAATCCTAAAAGAACTAAGGGAGGACCTAGTGACACCACTGACCACACTTTTTAACAGATCATGGCAGGATGGGGTGGTACCTGAGGACTGGAGGAGGGCAGATGTGATTCCCCTTCACAAAAGTGGGAGCAAGGCAGAAGCAGAAAACTACAGACCTGTAAGTTTGACCTCAGTGGTAGGGAAAATGATGGAATCACTTCTGAAAGAAAGAATTGTTGAGTACCTAGAGGCCAGCGGGGCACAGGACCCAAAACAGCATGGATTTACAGCAGGAGGGTCATGTCAGATGAATCTAATTGATTTCTTTGACTGTGTGACTAAAGTAATAGACCAGGGAGGGGCTGTGGATGTGGCCTACCTAGACTTTAGCAAGGCATTTGACACAGTCCCGCAGAAAAGATTAATAATCAAGTTAGCCAACCAGGGAGTGGGTCCCAGGGTGGTAGCCTGGGTAGCAAACTGGCTGCACAAGTGGACACAGACGGTAATAGTGGATGGAACACATTCCAAAGAAAGTGGGGTTACTAGTGGAGTACCTCAGGGCTCAGTACTGGATCCAGTCCTCTTTAACATCTTTATAGGTGACATTGCAGAGGGTCTGGAGGGAAAGGTATGCCTCTTTGCAGATGACACAAAGATCTGTAACAGAGTTGATACACAAGGGGGGGGTAGAAAAGATGAGAAGGGACTTGGCAAGGTTGGAGGAATGGTCAAACATATGGCAACTTAGATTCAATACAAAGAAGTGCAAAGTAATGCACCTGGGAAACAAAAACCCAGGAGAAGAGTACACAATAGCAGGGGAGGTACTAACAACAACAAAAATGTAAAGGGACCTGGGGTTAGTCATATCGGACGACCTAAAGATGGGTAAGCAATGTAAAAAGTCGGTAAGGAGAGCCAGGGGGATACTGGGATGCATAAGAAGGGGCATCACAAGTAGAAAAAGGGAAGTGGTTATCCCTCTGTACAGACAGTTGGTGAGACCCCATCTGGAGTACTGTGTGCAGTTTTGGAGACCTCATCTACGCAAGGACATAGACCGGATGGAAGCAGTCCAGAGGAGGGCAACTAAAATGGTGCAGGGTCTGCAGCAGAAACCATATGAAGAGAGACTGAGAGAGCTTAATATGTATACTCTTGATGAAAGAAGGGACAGGGGGACATGATAGAAATGTTCAAGTACCTCAAGGGAATCAACAAAGTCCAGGAGGGTAGCATCTTTCAGAAAAAGAGATGTGTAAGAACAAGGGGGCACAATTTAAAGATAGAGGGGGGACGGCTCAGGGGTAATGTGAGGAAATTTTTTTTCACGGAGAGAGTGGTGGATACATGGAACAGCCTTCCTGAGGAGGTCGTTGGGTCTAAAACAGTGGGGGAATTCAAACATGCATGGGACAGACACAAGGCAATTATAGTGGGGGGTTGCAGGAAGTAGGCTGTTGGTTAACTAGAATCTGCAGCTTATCCAGCAGGTAGGGAAATGGGCAGACTGGGTGGGCCAAGTGGTCCTTATCTGCCGTCAAAGTCTATGTTTCTATGTTTCTTCACCATGTGCCCTCCTCATCCTACCTATGCCTAGATGCTGCAAGTCAGGATCATCCTGCCTCAGCCATCACTGAATGGTGTCTGAACCTCCATTCCACTGCTTCAACTTTACGAATTCTCAGCCTGATATCCAGACGTTGCTTCCCCTTCAGGAACATGACCTTGCCAGACTTGGCTTCTGCACCCTATCTGGTCCATAGTTTCAATTTGTGGTCCTATTACACTGCCTCCCACGGCTGGGAGCCTGACTATGCATTCCTCCTTTTCCTCTTTTGCATCCTATACAGCATGCAGATTTCCACTTCCCTTTGGGACCGGGGCCTCTTTACCTTATTTGCCTTCCAACTCTCCCTACTGGATCATATGCAGGTCTTCACACACTGACTGCCCTAGTTTGGGTGCCTGTTTATGTGACTTCACTGGTTCCATACTGTCTCTGTCTCATACCCAGTTACCACTCCTGTCTGGAGTGGGATTTCATCCACTCAGTTGTCTCCCTCCTCCTACCTACGTCTGTTAGTTTTGGATTCAGCTGCTCCCTCCTGTACTACCAGGACTGGAAGCTCATTTCTGCACTTGTTTTTTTCAACTTTGTATGCTCTCTCCCAGACCATCACTCACTGCTTCCTCCTAGACCTGAACCATTTACCGATTCTGCCTCCATTGTCATACCTTCTCTGGAGTGTCATGTCCCGGTCATCTCACCTCCACTCCTTTGCTTAAGAGCCTGCGTCTTTGCCTGAAAGCTCATCCTTCTGTATTTTTACCTCCTATCCAATTGCAGCTTCCCTCCAGAAACAGGACCCCTCTGCTCCCAATGTCTTCCTTCCTCACCAGACTCCATCCTGCACTTCCATGGATCCTCATACACAACCTCATTTGGGCTCCTGTCCCTTAAGATTTGGATCTTGCCTGCTCATTCAGTCTCTACCTCATTCCAGTTCAACTGCTTCATGGACTTCCTTGCTGCAGGTCACCCCTTCTGGGTGCTGTATGACTTATTTGCTTCTTCAGACGTGGGAACCTCATCCTTCTGCACTCTGGCACCTTCCATCCTTTAATCTCATGGTTTGAAGCCTTCGTCAGCTGTGGAACTCCTGTATCTCAACTCAATTGCTCATGGTGCTTAGTTTTGCTCCTTGGTCTTCTGTGGTCTTACTCTGGTACCTTACTACAGCCTTCCTGCATTCCACTGCTGTTCACTGAAGAGGATGACCTGGTCATGTTCCTTCTTGCACTGTCTGCAATGTGGCTTCACCTAGCCCATAGTCTGCCCCGGATCATTCCTTCAGTTCTTCAGGATTCACTCTGGACTTCATTCCCATTTGGATGGCTGCCTTCATCTCCACCTTGCAAGCTTGGGGCTTTATACCATTTGCTGAGGCTCTTTTAGGCCTAGTACCCTATCTCTGATCAGTACTCCTACTCAGTCAACTACTCCTCTAGTTTACCCATTGCATACTCCTACTCTGGCCATTCTAACAGTACCCTTCCATGACTCAATGGATCACTTGTTCATTAGTCTTGAGAAAACCCACTGTTAGCAATCATCCCTTGGATACCATGCCTTATGGACTTTTATGTCATCATAGAATTTTATATTCTGCCTAATCAGCTCCTCACTATCATTCCTGGAATCTCATCTGCCTAGACAATAGAAAGATCTCACACATCTCTATTGGATACACCTCCATATCCTGTCTACTCAATCACTGTGACTTCCCTGTCTACCATGTCTTACTGGCTACCTCCTACATGGAAAGGAATTAAATTCTTCTGTTATGCTGTGACTTTGTAATCATTATCGCTGCTATGGATACCGGAATTGCAAGATAACTCATACCAATATGGACATCATCCATTTTTCCTTCTGCAGCCTCTCCTACCAACATCGACACTGTTGCCCGGTTACTTGACTCCTACTTTCTCATCAGCCATTGCTCGTCCTAAGACTTTAACAGCTGCCTTTCCAGAACTTTCATCGTTGGATCTCCCGTACCTAACCGCTTTACTTAAGCTATGTCATCCAAGCTATTGTTTTCTAGCTCCCGAACATCACCATACCTCATATTCTCATCTGCCTTTCTCCATCCTATTACCATTAGTCATGTTATCTGCCCATCCAGTGGTCCTTCTAGTCTATCCTTCTTGAATTATCTCCATTACTCCCTCCGGTGGAGACTTTCATCGAGAACTGGCTCCTCCAATTCTCAATCTGGAAATCAGCAACCTTTACGAAGAATTAACTATCCCAGTCTGGCCTGCCTTCCAACATGTCTTAATCAACCATAGCACGAGGATCCTCTGGCATTTCACTCTACTTGACTATACTACCAACCCAGCCTACAGACTCTTCCAGATGTCCACTTCCAAGCTTCTTTTTAGTATTTAGGCTTTGGATTACTCGAAAACCTAACCAGACATTGCCACCTCAGTGCATCTCATGGGCAACTATGCCACAGAACTATGCATATGTACTTTAGTCACTGGACCAGCAGAACAGGTACAAGTCTGGATACGACGTCACTGCCCAAATAAGCAATCCAGGTCCTTGTACCAAACTTCCAATCATTCCATATATGTATAGATATATATCTATATCTATCTATCTATATATATATATATATATATATATATATATATATATTACTGTAGCACGGTAGTGCTACCATAGTTAGGGTCGAGGAGCCATTTACGTTAAACCTAAAATTTTGCACCTTAGTAACTTTGCAACCGTTCAACAGAGTTGTCTGAAATTTGGAATACATGATCAAGAACCATTCATCTTGGGATCTGACAAGTTTCGTACTGTTCAGATATACGGCTGCAGAGTTATTAAGCATGATCTGCCCACGCGTTTAGGCTTTTTTGCAATTCTTTGGTTGTCTCCACAGGTCGCACAGTTTATGCGACTGGTCTGAAATCTTCAGGAACTGTGCGGCCAGTGTCCCCGATGTGCCTTTTGAAGATTTCATGAAAAAATATTAAACGGTTCAAAAGTTATTCAAAAAACAGTTTCCCATTATAAGTCAATGGGAAAAGTTAACAAAAAGTTCAACACTTTCGCAAATGCAGTTTTTTCTTTCGCAAATGGCCCTTTTACTTTCACAAATCCACCATTTTGTTTTCAGTTGGTGATCAGAAAAAATGCTTGGCATTTAAATTTGGGACCCTCTAGCAACACAATTCTTTTTGTGTTTACCTAGTCGGACCCTGAGGATGCTAGGCATGTCTTTATTTTGAGGTTAAACACCCTAGAAATATGTTTTTAAAGTTTCTGGAAAAAGTACTTTCACAAAGTAGTGTCGCACTCATGAAAGTGTCGCAAATTTTTGCAAAAGCTTTCGCAAATTGCGACACTACTTTTCCAGGCTATGGCAAAATGGCAGCAATTCTTTGCCACCCTGCTGCAAAAGAACAGTTTGGTCTTTTGGGCTGACATTTGCAGGGAACACAGCCAACATCTCACAGATGGGCCTTTCAGTGTTTCAGTGAAAAATATTACAGGGCGGCAAAGTTATGGCACTCCAAAGTTAATGCTTTTTCCCATAGGATAACATTACGGTGTCCGCCACATTACAGGAATCCTTTGCCACCCTGCTACAAAATAATGGTTTGGTCTTTTGGGCTGAAATTTGGAGGGAAGAAAGCCAACATGCCACAGATGTGCCTTTCAGTAGTTTGGTGAAAAAATATTACAGGGAGCCAAAGTTATCGCACTGCGAACTTCTCTTTTTTCCCATAGGATAACATTACGGATTTCGCCGTGCCTTTCAGGGCCCGTATCTTGGAAACAGTGCGAGATACTGACTTTTTGTCAGAAAATTGCTTAGCCCCCTGTTGGGGGCTAAGCATAAAACTAGACAGGAAAGTCATACATCATATGACTTTAAACATTTTTTTCTGCGTCGTACGGTTCCTGATATATGTGCGATTTAGTATTCCAACTCCTCACTTTCTGCTCCGAGACCCATTATTATGCATACTTTCTTTGTACTCACTGTCTTTCTCTATGCAGTTTTTGGGGAAAACCAGTCTGTGCACTTACATTACTGTTACCCTTACCACTTCCGCTTGCGGTTCCGTACCTGTTTCACTTACCGTTCCCGTCTACGGCACCATGTGTGTTACCCTTTGCGTTTTCATTTTCGCTTGCGTTTGCGTTATTTTAACCATTTGTGTCTACAGTACTGTTTATCTTTCTGTTTTGCTTTGCATCACCATGCGCATTACCATTTGCATTTGTGGTCACCATGTTACTATGTGACAAGATGGGCCCCATGCTCCCACCGCCACATTACATTCACTATTTCTCATTATCATTCTCAAAAAGAAGGGAAATTAGAGGCAAAAATCTATTAATGCATTAGTTAGGTTGATCCCGACAGTGAGCAATTGGTTGAGGTTAAAGATGCCTTCGTTCATTACGCCATCAGTGCGCTGCTAAGTAGTTGAACCCAACCTCACCCCATTCTCCTATACCTCTGCTTCTTCACACATCTGAATGGGTGAGATAGCCGATAACCCCAACGAGCACCCCGATGTCGGTTGGGGGTGTGGACGGGGGGGTCAAAGGGGGGCTTTCAACCCTAACACCAAATTTGCTTGCTTTTGTCACTGTGGAACAACCCTAACTAATGCATTGAACTGAGTTTTTTGCCTCTATATATATATATATATATATATATATATTATGGTAGCACGGCAGTGCTACCATAGTTAGGGTTGAGGAGTCATTTACATGTTAAACCCAAAATTTTGTACCTTAATAACTTTGCAACCGTTTGATGGATTTACCTGAAATTTGGAATACTTGATCAAGATCCATACGCCTTGGGATCTGCCAAGTTTTGTTCTGGTCAGATATATGGCTGCGGAGTTATTAAGCATGATCTGCGCATGCGTTTACACTTTTTCTGGAATTCTACGGTCGCGCCTACAGGTCACACGGTTTGCGTGACCGGCCCAAAATCTTCAGGGAACGTGCAGCTGGGGTCCCCGATGTGCCTTTTGAAGATTTCGTGAACAAATATTAAACGGTTCAAAAGTTATTCAAAAAACAATTTCCCATTATAAGTCAATGGGAAAAGTTAACAAAAAGTTCGACAGTGTCGCAAATGCACTTTTTACTGTCGCAAATGGCCCTGTTACTGTCGCAAATCTGCCATTTTGTTTTCAGTTAGTGATTAGAAAAATGCTTGGCATTTAAAATTGAGACCCTCTAGCAACCTAATTCTTTTTGTATTCACCTAGTCGGGCCCTGAGGATGCTAGCCATGTCTTCATTTTGTGGTAAAACACCCCAGAAATATGTTTTTCAGATTTCTGGAGAAAGTACTTTCACAAAGTAGTGTCAAACTCATGAAAGTGTCACAAATTTTTGGGAAAGCTTTCGCAAATCACGACACTACTTTGTGACATTATGCCCAAAATAACAGTAATTCTTTGGCACTCCGCTGCAAAAGAACGGTTTGGAGTTTTGGGCTGAAATTTAGTGGGAAAGCAGCAGACATCTCACAGATGTGCCTTTCAGTGTTTTGTTGAAAAAATATTACATGGCGTCAGAGTTACGGTACTCCAAAGTTTACACTTTTTCCCATAGGATAACATTACGGTGTACGACGCATTGCAGCAATCGTTTGGCGCCCTGCTGCAAAATAATGGTTTGGTCTTTTGGGCTGAAATTTGCAGGGAACACAGCCAACATCCCACAGATGTGCCTTTCAGTGGTTTGGTGACAAAATATTACAGAGAGGCAAAGTTATGGCAGTCTGAACTTCTGTTTTTTTCCCATAGGATTACATTACGGCGTTCGCCGCGCCTTTCAGGGCATGTATCTTGAAAACGGTGCGAGATACGGACTTTTTGTCAAAAAACTTCTTAGCCCCCTTACAGGGGCTAAGTATAAAACTAGCCAGGAAAGTGATAATTCATATGACTTTTAAATTTTTTTTTATGTCGCATGTTACTGAGATATAAGCAATTTACTATTCCAAGTCCTCATTTTTGTGTTCCGATAGTCATTATTTTGCATACATTCTTTCTACTCACTGTCTTTCTCTATACAGCTTTTGGGTAAAACCAGCCTGTGCACTTACATTACTGTTACCATTACCGTTTCTGCTTGCGGTTCCGTACCCATTTCACTTACCGTTCACGTTTACGCCACCATGTGCGTTACCCTTTGCATTTTCATTTGTGGTTGCGTTTCCGTTGATTTTAACATTCCTGTCTACAGTACTGTTTCTCTTTCTGTTTTGCTTTGCATCACCATGCGCATTACGATTTGCGTTTGCAGGCACAATGTTACTATGTGACAAGACATGCATTGTGGGGGCATGTGTGATTTTGTATTTTCTTGAAACTTGGCTTCCCAGCCAAATGCCCTTTGGGGTAACCCTTGCCTCAGTGTTTATGCACAGAGGTTCTTTGTCTTTTAAATAGTTTTTTATTTTAATGGGTTCACCACAATATATCCCAGGCACACTGCCTCAGGGGTAGCTGGTCCATTCCACTGGGGTGTCAAACAGACGAGGCATACTGATGAGTCCTGGTAGGACGAAACACGTGTCTATGTCTTCTGTTAGCACCCTTTTCAAACTGTGTGAGAGGCCTTTCGGCACCATGCAATTCTGCTTAAAGTTGGACCAGCATAACATTCTGTGGTGATTTGCATATGCAGCCCATGGTGCTTCGCATTGTGGGGGCATGTGTGATTTTGTATTTTCTATCACGTGGCAGGAGCGCGGGGCCCACCGCCACATTACATTCACTATTTCTCATTATCATTCTCAAAAAGAAGGAAAATTAGAGGCAAAAAACTCCATTTAATGCATCAGTTAGGGTTGTTCCACAATGACAAAAGCAAGGAAATTCGATGTTAGGGTTCAAACCCCCTTTGCACCCTTCCAGCCCACCCCCCCAACTGGAATCAGGGTGCGCATTGGGGTCATCGGTCCTAACTGTCACCCCATTCTCCTATTCCTCAGCTTCTTTCCACATGTGATGGGGTGACAGTTAGGACTGATGACCCCAATGCGCACCCATTCCAGTTGGGGGGGTGGGCTGGAGGGGTGCAAAGGGGGTTGCAACCCTAACATCGAATTTATTCGCTTTTGTCTCTGTGGAACAACACTAACTGATGCATTAAATGGTGTTTTTTGCCTCTAATATATATATATATATATATATATATATATATATATATAGATGTATATATATATAGATGTATATATATAATTACCATCTGGACTGCATATGCTGATCTTCCTCATTTGTTTACAAACCATTTGTGACATTCTCTTATTAGGCACTTAAAGACTCTATTCGACTCCTCCTTCCACTTTATTGATGCTTAATTCGTAACTTATAGCTCTCCACTGAATTCTTTACTTCCAGATTTTACCTTGAACATCAAACCTCCCACAAGTTTCATTATTCTCTTATGACTTCACAAATCATCACATTCCCATCATCCTTTGTCTGGTAAAAATCGTGCAAATCATACTCTCCCTGCTCATTACATCCCTGCAATCCCTTTGGACAAGCATATTCCATTACCTTGGAAATCTGGACTTCATTCACCCTTCTTCAACTGGATCTGCTTCACACTCAGGATTCTTCCACTCCTTCAGAAATCAACCTCAGGATCATCATCCAAACTACATCATCCATAGATCAAGGATGTACCATCATCTCTCCAAGAAGCTCGCCTTCCTCAAAAAATTAACTATGGTTATTAGAACCTAGGTTCTTCTCCTCTTAATATGTCCAGAGGATGGGCAGAATTCTAGCCGTGGGTCATCAGAAGTTTCCTCCACCTGGGGGGTTTTCCTCTCCTGAGTGCTAGTGGTCACACTCTCCATAAGGTGGAGGAGATATCTTTTTGGGACTTCTATTCCATACAAATTCCTACCTACATACCTACTACTCAAGGGTGGGACTAGAGTAAAGCCACAAAAAGTACTACAAGTTACACAAGCACTAATATCCCATTGCTATTCTCCAAGCATTGAATGGGAGGGCTTAAACCTGTGGTTCAATGTGGGGAATGGCTCCTCCTACAACCTCTACTTAAATCCTATCACTAACACACCTCCCTCGCTTGGGGGGTGCTTTTTGTCCACCACCATCCCCTCCTCCTCTTTCTCCGGCGCTCTTATCACCTTTGTTCAAAGTCATTCTATTCCCTACAAATTCCTACCTACACATCTACTACTCAAGGGTGGGAATAGAGTAAAGCCACAAAAAGTACTACAAGTTACACAAGCACTAATACCCCATTGCTATTCCCGAAACATTGAACCTACATCAGTCTGTGGCTACTGCAGATTGTTCCATATGTGCTGATGTGAACTGGAGGTGTAGGGGGCAGCAACTACCCAGGGGTGCCCATCCAGTGCCCATCCTACACTGTAGCAGTCAATGTGAAGGGGCAGATATGTGACCCACATATTTGTCTCTGGCTCTGTCTGGGTGCTCCTTTTGTGTAGTGGTGGAATAGATGCACCAAGTTTGTTTTTCACTGCATCTCTCCTGGTCTCTCACTCTGTCTCTAATGTCCACTCCCCCATGATGAAAAGAAAACTCTGCAGCACTGCTCTCTGTCTCAGTCATGGCACTCTTGCTGCCACTTTCTCTGCCTCTCTGTATGTGCTGTCTGCTTCCACTGAGCTTCAGAAAGACAAACAGAGAGTCAGACTGACAGCAAGGTGCCAGAAGAGTAAGTGGAAATAAAATGGATGGCAGCTGAGCTTGGGCGCACCCTATACTCCTGTTCTCTGTTGGGGGGGGTTGACACCATCTCTGACTGGAACAGATTGGGCTTGCACATATATGCCACACTAAAAGTGGCTCTCACTGTTGCTGTGTCTCTTTTGGGGGGTGGGAGTGGGGGGAGTAGATTCTGCTAGGGGACAGGCCACCCATTAAATGAATGTCTGTTCAGGTGCAGGTCTGGGAGCCACCAGTCATTGTGGTTATGGTCACTGCATTGCACTGCCCCCAATTTCACACTACCAAGGTGGTGCTGCATTAGTGACAGCCTGTCACTTGACAATCACTCTCATTCCACTTACTTGCCACATCTCAACTTGTTGGTGTCACTGTTTGAGGGCTCTCTCTCCACTCTGTCTCTGACACTGGTACCACTCACCACCTCTTTTGATCCTGTGCTCTGTTTTTGGGGGGGTGCTGCTGCCTCTCCTTCTTGGTGTCTGTCCCTGCAGCCTGCGTCTCTCTTTCTCTCTCTCTCTCTCTTTCCCTTCCCACTGTTCAGGGTTAAGCTACACCTACAGCTCTGCAGGAAATGCTGCCTCACTTCTCAGCACTCTTGCTCCTTGCATTGTGCGGCTGGGTGGGGGGCACAGTGAGGCAGCATGGACACTAGGAGATCCATGGGGTGGGTCAGCGAGTACAATCACAGAGAGCAATGCTCAGGCTGGGCATTGTAGCACACATGAAGCACTGGAGAGAGAGGAGCTCAGGGACAAGAACACACACTGTCATTCACACAGAGACAAAAACAAGTTCAACGCGGACATCTGCATGGGAAAGGATAAATAATATTTATTTGTTCTTTACTGCTAGGACTGTTTACTGCTTATGGCACAGAGAGTGGGGGGTGCAGTGTATGGCTGGGTACCTGGACATCTGCAGGATGGGTGGGGAGACAAGCAGTAAGATCAGTAAGGGCATGAATGAAAGGAATGAAGCGCTCTTATTTGAGCACTTCATTTCTTTCAATTAGAGAACGGCTTCCAGCTGTGAAACTGTGATTGGTGTCACAGTCTGGTTGCATGCTCATTGGTCTGCCAGGGACAAGTCCTTTTTAGATTGCTGTGCATTGGACTCATCCCTGACACACCTCTGAAATGTCATTCTACCACAAGATGTTTCTGGCACACGTGCAAGGAAACATAAAAAACTATAAAGAATTTAGATTAGTGACTACCCTCATTTGAAAGGCACTTTTGTCCTGAACACAAAAATGTAAAATAATGCAGTTGGGGTACAGAAATACAGGAGCAGAGTACAAATGGATGGAATGATATTGACAACATTAAGAAAGCACACATTCCAAAAAAAAAGCTTTTACATACAGGCTAGGATATTCAGACTGCGCCAGGCAGTGGTGCAAGCCTGGGCGCAGTGCAACTGTGATGCGCTGGGGCCAGGTCCAGGTGATATTCAATGGTGCTGCGCCATGGCACAGCACCATTAAATATGGCACGGCAGTGCACAAACTGTGCATGGCACAGTGGCACTGCACCGGTGCAAGCCACAGATAGGGAGCATGGGAATGCACCACAGCAAGTATAGTTGCGCTAGGTGCATCACCCATGATATTCAGCAGGAGGCATGCAAATGAGGCCATAATTAATGCAAGGTGCAAATGGGGCCATTTGCATGTCATTATGACCCTATTTGCATGCCTTGCGCAGGGCAGGCCGGCGACTTGCGCCTGGCACCCTACACAGCATGACATGTGCTGTGGTGTTCCTGGGGCCCCATAGCTGCAATCACATTATATGTGTTCATGAAGTAATCCCTGGTAGTCTTTTGGCCCCCCAAGTCCCTGATTCCCCGATGCATAAGAAACATGACCATCCCTGGTGGTCTAGTGGTCATACATCCCATCCGAGTCCCTGATTCCCCGATAAATGACAATAAGACAGCCCTGGTGGTCTAGTGGAACCCCCCCCACCCATTGCCATGATCGCGGTAAAATCCCATATTGAACTGCCCTGGTGATCCAATGGCACCCCCCACCCACCACCACATAGAACCCTTGCCCACCCCCCCCCCATCATCGGCGGGTGGCTGCATCCCACATGCACACCACCCGGCTGCCCACCAAATGACAAAGTATGGCTTGCAGAGACATTCTGTTAGAAGATCCCAATCAGAATGACTCCATTCACATATTTGGGACTGTCTTGTACAGTATGCCCCGTAAGCCCATTGGTCCACTGGGAACCAATGGGCTTACAGCCTATAATGTACCTGTCATTTACGGGCGGCCGTGTGTGCCCGCCGATGACAGGGGGAAGCGGGGTGGGCAAGGGGTTCTGTGTGGGTGGGTGGGGTGAGGGGTGCCATTGGATCACCAGGGCAGTTCAATACAAGAATTTACTGCGATTGTGGCAACAAGTGGGGGGTCCACTGGACCACCAGGGTTCTGTGTGCTCGCGGACGGTGTTTTGGGCGGGCGGGTGGCCTCCCATGACTGGTCTGCTGTGTTGCACCCTGCAATACAGCAGCCCACCTGTGGGTGGCCTGGGTTTGCTCCTACTCTGCACAGGCTCAACTTTGAGCCCCCCATGTGGCGCAGTGCAGGGGTGCACCAACATATGCACCACACATCCCGGGCTGAATATCAGAATGTGCCGCATATGCATGGGAATGCCCCCTGCATTTGTGCTGCATACATTATCATTGCACCCTGACTCATCAAGATTTGCACTGCACCAGGCAGCCTTCTCAATATCCCACCAGGGCACAGTGTGGGGTTGCGCCGGTGCAACTCCATTGCGCCAGGCGCAACCCCTTTGAATATCCGGGCCACAGCTGATTACTGTTTAACAATATTTTGCATCTATGGCTGCCACTGTACATCTGATGCAAACCCATAATGACGTTCCTCACTTGAAGCAAAAAGGGGGGTGGAGGCCATAACTGACTCCTTGTTTTTGTGTTAAAGGGGTCAGTTTCTTTACAGCAAAAACAAGGAAAGGCATAATTTCTAAAATGTGCAGATGAGCATGGGGACCACTTTTTTCCAGAGCATGTCACTGCCGGCAGCTACCACTTCAAGACTGCTACTACCTCCGCCTAATACAATCAGGGGAAAACCAGAAGTAGTCTACCAGCATTGAAATCAATATGGTTAAGGCACATTTGCCAGAAATTACTGCTTAGATAAGAATGAGAAAGTGACTGTGATGACGAGCAAGTCCCAGACTAGGTCTTTAGTTTGTTAATAGACCCCTCCTGAGTATGATTTGTACGGCTGCGTGGGTCAAGCTCCACGGATGTTATGCCATCATCAGATTTGTATAACTACACTGTGGAAGCACATAACCAACTACTGTCTGGTCTGCTGCCGCAGTGCTATGACATAGTTTCCAGTGATTCTGTTTATGCAGCCCTTCCCTACCACGGGCTGCATAAACATACCCACTTCCCGGCATACTACTTTTCTGTTCTGCAACTGCAGTACTGACGGACACCATGTGCAACATAGAGAATACTGGATGGGCAACTATGCACAATCAGTGTGTTCTGCCACAGAGGGGTTCTGATTCCCCCTGACCTCGAGAGCGAAACTTGAGAGATCCATTGGAGTCAGAACCCTGAGGTGGCAAAACACATTAGTCGTGCATAGAGTTGCTCATCCTGTATTTTTTATAGTGTATAGTACTGTGTGAAATATGTGTTTGTGAGTTCTTTTGCTTTCAAAATGAAACTGACTCATGCAGTCTCTAGAGGTTCTAGAATGCTGTTCTACCACAGTAGGGTAGAATCACGTTCAATGACCTTTGAACTGAGGTACAACAGCATTTTGAGAGGGATGGAATTCTATACAAAACAACACTCCACTATACACTATACGGTGACGTTGACTTAAACTGCATAAGCATGACTATTGTGCATACATAGTTATGTCAGCACTGACGTGTTGTGCAGGGCTGACTACAGGGCAGACTTCACATGTGCAAATATCATGCATGTGTAGTACTGTAATTGCTGCAGTATTACTTACAGCTGACTCCGATGCAACAAAAGCACCACATATTCTTTTCCATGCTCTTGCCACTCCTAAAAACTCTCCACAGCCATATCGGCTCCGACCAGAGTTTGTTAGTAAGTGCTGTGAGCCAGTTTTCCTGACAGTTTACAGTATCCTGAGGACAGCAAAGTAAACACTATGAAAAACTGAGGGCACTAACATATTTACTTTTCTTTCTGAAATATAAAGCTGTGATTCCAGTCATGCGCATTAGTGTTAACCTTTGCTTAGCTCCATTTACTTTTTATGTGCCCTTGTTCTGTGTTAAATTGTACTCTGCTTATACTGTACTCTGTACCAAACATTAATACTGAGTATGCTTTTTTATTATTGTATTTCCTGTTCCTTCTTCACCAGGTCACATGTGGAAACATGCCTGAGCTTAGCGTGCCTCTCCCAGTTATTAATTTTCAAATATAGACTACCATGGAAATATATATCACCATCTTGGGGATCGGGCAGGGGGCAACGTGGACTCATGACTGTGTACCCTCCAGTCTTCTAGTATACCTCAATGCATTGCAGCAGTGCACTGATGCAGTCTGGCGGGTAAACAAGGGGAAAAACCAGGAAGCAACACTGTGCTGATTGCGAGTGTAGTGAACCTCTGCTGGTATGCCTGTGAATGCCAATGAATAGTACCTTAGCCACTAGTAATTGCTGCTGTGCTGAAGGATAGACCACAGTAACATTTGTGTAGCAGCATACAAGGCAGCAGTGCTGTGCAATCAACTGAGCATTGGAACAAGGTGGTCATTCCATGCAACAAGCTATAGGCTGAGACCTCTACCTGGCAGTACACATGATATTGTAATGCCCTCATTTGCAGCAGAGTGGTTGGTCTGACCATGACAAGACTGTGAGCTGCCTGTGTCCCAAAACCTGCACAGGCAATAGGCAATAGGCAGCACTGTAGTAGTGAGTGGTGGAGGTGTAACCATGTCTGACTGTGGTGCACATGGCCTGATGAGGCAACAAAATTACTGGTTTACTTCTGGACACAGGAATGGGTGCAGTCTGAACTGGCTAGTGCAAGGTGCAACACCAAGGTGTATCAGAAAGTGTCAGAATACCTTTTCGAACATGGCATTGAAAGGAGTGTCAAACAATGTTGAGACAAAATAAAACAACTCAAAGTGCGCTATCACAAGACTCATAACAGCTACAGTCGCTCGGGTGGTGGGCGTGTGGTGTGTCCCTTCTACGACGAATTGGACAAAATATTGGGAACAAGGCCAACTACCAAACCTCACTTTGTGCTGGAGAGCTCTGCTGTGGAATCTGAAGATGACAGTGATGGTGCAGGGACTGAGGAGTTATGCCAGCCCAGCGGAGTCAATGCTAACATAGAGGCAGGTGGAAAGGCAGGTATGCGCACTGTCCATCGCCCTGTGAGGGGCGGGGGGGAAGAGGTGGGTAGGACATAGAATAGTGGCATAATGCAGCTTAGAGGTATTTCCAGTGCAGTACGGCATCCCATGCCAATGCCTGCATGAGTACAGTTATGTAGTTGGGGGGCATCCTGCCACTTCCAGCTGTCTACAGTGCAGTGGTATAATGCTGACTACATGGGGAGTGTTTATGATGACAAATGACTGATGGGTGTGGTTAGAGTGCTTGGTGGGGTTGGGTGGGGCATGCTGCCAAAACCTCCTTAGTGCAGTGCTGTTGTACAATGGGTGTGGTCAGGCTGTTTGATGGGGTTGGGGGGGTTGCAGTGATGTCATGCAGCAGATGTCACCTATAACTACTGTGCCACTTGCCTGTTGCAGTCTCAGATTAACCATGTGTGGCATGCTCATACACAATGTTCGTTGTTTCGTAGATGATGATAACGATGATCAGATGTCCATGGAGAATGACCTGCTGGAGGCATCATCTGTGTCATCTGCTGCATCATGTGCTGTGCCTGATGAACTCCCTGGAACATCAAGCGATACATCGGGTGGCAGCAGCCAAGCGAAAGAAGAAGAAAGACTCCAGACTGGTTGAATTGATTGGAGCAGTGCTTGAGCCCACATGGCAGATGCTGCAGCAGCAGTATCTAGAGCTGCTTGACTTGGAATGGGAGAGGGCTAGGGAGGAGAAGGAGATGGAGGAGAGATTAAGGAAGCAGGAGGCAGAACAAAATGCATAGTTCTTTAGTAACATGTTTAAACTCTTAACTATGCAGTTCCAACAGGCAGCCACAAATGTCATGGTCCAGGCACAGGGCAGTGTGCCATCTGGAGGTGCAGCCGCTGGTGTGGCAGCAAGTATGTATGCAGGCATTGCCAATACTGGAACAATACAAAGTCCCACTCAGGTCAGCAGTACTTATGGCACTATGGCCACCGCTTGTACCCCTGGCATGTCTCACAATGCTTATCTCACAGCCACTCATGGCAACACCCAGCATGCCAATGAGGGTCCATGTGCCTCTCTGTCTTCCCATACCATGTACCATACACCCATACTTGGCAACCCTAGGATAGGAATGAGGGTATCAGGTGGTGGTACAGGAATGCCACCTACTGTCTCATGTCAGGCATGTGTTAATTCCAACCCTCAGCAGGGCAGCATCCCCTCAAGTACCTTGTCCAGTTTACCCTCTGCTACCAGTACTCACACACATGGTGCAAGGAATGATGCCCAGCGGGATTCTGACCCAACATTGGCTGTTCCAAGCTTCACATAGGATCTTTACAGTGAAGATTTCCAGTGGACAGCACTGTGAGCACAAGGGTTGTTCTACCCATATTGTTTAATGCCACTTGTTCTGTGGTGGTCATAGTTTAAATGGTACGTTTGTTGCTACCAAGTGTTATGCCTCCCCCCTCAACATTGTTACTCAGGGAACCCAGTCCAGACGATAAGCTACACTGTATGACAAGTGGTTCATTGTGAATCGGTGCTTCTCAAAGCAGACTACTAGTAGTTGCTTTAAAACTGTTCGTAATGTTTTTCAGAGAGCACAGCAGCATATAAGCTATTGTCCCATGTCTTCATTGTACAATTGCAAGCATAGGAAGCAATGACTGAAAAGTGATAACAATGATTATATGCTACTATTAGCAGACGACACACTGTATTGGCGACATTATTAAAATGCAGCATTTTATGTTGTACAGCTGTGTCCGTCTGACTTGTTGGTGTTGTGCCTTATCTACTGTTGCTGCCATTTGGAGTCCGCCATGCGACCTTGTGACAGAAGCATCCATTAATAGCATCTGTATACCTGGCAGTAGAAAGAAACACATATCGGGGTGCTTGGACCACTATGCAATTATGTATGAGTCAATAGGGGTCACAGTTCTATTAGCTTTTACAGACATGTCACTACAAATGAGTGAATATATAACTCACAATACTGATGTTAATTTGTTTACATGTACTGATGTCTGTACACTTAACTGGCGTAGTACTCAGGCACTGTTCCATATGTTGCACTGGCACATATATTAGTGTTATGTTGTGCCTTTTTGTTGTTCTTTACTGTTTCCAGGTTGTGGACATCTGCATTATAGGTATGTTGTCAGTGTGATACACTAGACATGGTGTACAGTGTGTGTTGCAAGACAACTCGACACATTACATTACGTGTCGCTGAAGTATAACAATACACCCACCTTTAATGTGTGGCAATGATGCAATGATGTACCTGGTTTGTTGTGCCACAGGACTTCAATAGACGTAGTTAACGTACATAAATAAACACAGCAAAACTGAACTGAGCATGGCTTGCGTATCATTCCTTATGTAGCATACGTATATGCATGTTAGGACAGAGAGTATATGGGTCAATAGTGGGTTGGGATGCTGGGAGCTGATTTGTGGTATTGGGTGAGGTATATGTGGATGTGTGGAACAGTGGGTGGCTAAATGGTTGTTATGCAGACAGCAATGCAAGTACCAAGCACAAGCCTGTGACACCATTCATTAACACTTGGCGCAATGTGTTGATATTCAGGCACACTACTTACCAAACCTATGAATCCATGAGGTAGTCAGCTAGGGTATCCTGGCTCACTGCTGCATATCGACTCTTGGCTGTGACAGTCATTTCCTCAGTGGGTACAGTGTCGTGCTCAGTAGGTTGTGGGTATATGTCTATTACACTGTCAAGAGCCCAGCTGTCGATGAATATCTCTGCCCTTTTTTTTGCACAGATTGTGCAGTGCACAGTATGCACCTATGACATACGGAACATTCTTTATGGTGAAATCGCTTCTCTTCAACAGGCAGCACCACCACCTGCCTTTGAGGTGCCCAAAGGTGCATTCGACCACCATGCATGCCCCACTAAGTCTGTAATTGAAGTTGCGCTTCCTGGGGTCACTGTAGTCATTATACAGCTTCATAAGCCAGGGCAGTAGGGGATAGGCTGGGTCCCCCAAAACAACAACAGATACAGTAACTCCAGCTATTTGTCTTGGTGGTTCCATGAACAGTGTGCCATTTTGGCTGAGGGTAAATAGCTTGTTGTTTCAGAACACCCTTGTGTCGTGGACCTTGCCTGGCCACCCCACATTAATGTCCATGAAACAATACCTGTGTCCACAAGAGCCTGCATGATGATGGAGTAGTATGACTTCCCATTGAAGTACTCTGAGGCATTTCCAGGGGGGCATATGATTGGGAAATGGGTGCCATCCACTGCACTGCCACAGCTTGGGTATCCCCAGTCCTTCTCAAATCCCAGCACTACATTATGCACATTCTGCACCCATACAACCTTCGGCAGCAGTGCTTGCACTATGGCATGGCACACCTCTACAACTATTTCCCCCACGGTGGAATGACCAACACCAAACAAATGCAAAACTGTTCTGTACTCTACATTTGTTGACAGCTGCCACAGTGCTATCGCAACTCTTTTGTCCACTTGTATTGCTAGACGTAGGTGTGTATCCCTCCAGGAGATGTACAGAGCCAACTCACCACAGAGACAGTTGAAGGTCTGCCTGCACATCCAAAAGTTGGATAGCCACTGATCATTCATCCAGGACCGTTGGGCAATGTCATCCCACCACACAGTGTTTTTTCTGTGGGCCCACAGAGATCTGGGTACAGTGCCACTTTCAAGGACACACACCAATATGTCATGTACTATGGACACTGCGTCAAGCACACCTTGGCAAATGTTAGCAAGCCGTCGTGCGGCATGATGTTGTGCAGCCCTCCTCTGTCTTCTACACCTGGCAGCCTGCTGGTTCACTGCATAATATTGCAATAGACATGCTAAGGAGCACACTGCTTTAGAGAATGCTGCTATGTTTCACCCACCCTACTGTGTTCTGTATGCGTGGAAACCCTTGGCATTCTGGGATTGCTGTACTCAGCACCTACTGCATCATGGGATAGGCACTGCTTCCAAGGGGCTTAAACCACTCACAGATTCATTCACAGTGTGAACCCGCTGTAACGTTTTCGACACTGTTCACTTGTAGTGTGGACACACTGTAACATTACAGGGCTGTAATGGTTTGAAACCGTTACAGCTTTTTAGTGGTGTAGTGTGGACAGAGCCTAACATTTAGGCCCCATCCACACTGCACCACTCAGACCCCGTAACGGATAGAAACCATTACAACCGGGGATCGGTGCAGTGTGTCCACACTGCTGCGGTGTCTGTTATGGGACTGGCACCACTGGTCCACACTTCGGGAGCCGGGCGACAGTTACTGTGGCACCTGATCCCACAATGCAGCTTGCGCTGCACTAGGGGACTGGTGCCACGCATCCACACTATGTCCGGTAACGTTACCGAGGCATAACCGGTTTTATAACCGTTGTTGAAACCACCTCATATGTGGTTTCAACAACAGTTACGAAAACGCCTTCTGTAACGTTACAGGTGTAAATACAAACCATTGCGGTAACGGTTTGGGCACTCTGTAATGTTACAGAGGGGTAGTGTGGACAGGGCTTTTGTGCGAGGTGTGAACAGATGTGAGAGGGGATGAGCATTGGTACAAAAATACGGCAATCAAGGAAGGAAGCCAGAGTAAATTCCTGTTCCCCCCCAGAGGATGCATAGGAGAGTGAGCACACACTTAAGAAATGGGACACCTAATTACAATGCTATCAGTTGTGCTGAAGGCACACACAAGATAAAGATTTTCAAAAGCCTAGATGGGTAAATAGTACATCATCTACATGAAACACACAACAATGGAAATAAGGCAACTGCTGGAAGTGGAAAAGAGACTAGTGATAGAATGAAAACAAGCATTTGTGAATGCTGAATGTTGTCTCGCTGGCATTGGTAGTGCAGGAGTTAAAGATGCATAATAGGAATGGCAGTGAATTATTGAAGTGATGCCAACCCCATCCCCACCCTGCAGAGACCGATAGGCATTGAGGTGTGCCTTTGGGTCATCAGCTATAATGCCCATGCCATTTTACCTCACCCTACCCTGTAGACACTGACAAGTGTCATGGCGTGCTTTGGGATCTTTGGGCGTACTACTTACCCCATTCCATAAGGAAATATGCTGAGGTGGGTGCAGTATAGGAGAATGGGGTGAACTTTGTGGCAAACACTGCAAGGCACACCACGATGCCTGTCACTGGCTGCAGGGTGGAGGTGGGGGTGGAATGGCGTGAACATTACAACCGATGATCCCAAGTCACACCCCTGACACCTGTCAGTCTCTACAGAGTGGGGTGCTACAGTTGGAAACCCTAACACCGTAGGCGTGTGTTGGTATTTTCACTCCAAATTTTCAACATGGGCTTTTTGCGAGCCCACCTCATGAAGAGCGGCACTATCAGTTTGCTAGGTGAAAGGTGGTTTTGTACAGGGGCAAAAACACATTTTGGGCAGTATGTGGAAATGACAACTGTATTGTTCATGAGGAGATGTAAAACAATGACAATATTGAAAATCTGGAGTGAAAATACGAAAAATTGGTGAAGTCATGAGCATGCACAGAAACTGTGCAACACACGTCCGTAACCCAATTATTTTGGGGATTTTTTTAACCACATTTTTCACATAGGCATTTTGGGATCTCTCCTCATGAACAGTGGCACTGTGATTTTGTTAATTTCTTCCAAGCGTTGATTTCCCACAGTGATCACGCCCTTGTGCGCCACAAGTGTGAAAACACATTTAGGGCAGGATGTTAAAAATGACAGCTGTACTGTTCATAAAGAGGTGTGACAAAATGCCAGTTTTGAAAATCTAGCATGAAAATATTGCAGATTTACGAAGTTACAAGAGTGCGTGGAAACTGCGCAACGCACACTTATAACACACTCATTTTATGGAATTTTGTCACCAAATTTTCAACATACACATTTTAGGACCTCTGCTCATGAACAGTGTCACCGTCATTTCCTCAACCTGTCCTGAAAACTGATTTCACACAGCAACTGCGCTGTTCTGCGCCGGACGTGTGAAACCATATTTCAGCCAGGATATGTAAAATGACAGCTGTATTATTCATAAGGAGGTGTGGACAAATGGCAATTTTGAAAATCTGGAGTGAAAATATTACAAATTCACGAATTACGACATCACGTGGCACAAAAGATCGCCAGCCATGCTCCAGATGTAAGTATGGGGTGAGGGGTGTGGGGAGGTGGGGTGTGTAGAGGGTGGGCACGGGTAGGGGAGGGCAGGAGACCTTGAGGGGCCATTTTCTGTTTACAGGTAAAGAAAATAAAAAAAAACATTATTTTTTTTTATTAGAGTTACTGTGACACGCTTGGGTACCCAGCGTGACACCTGAGCTTTTAAACAGCTAATGGGGATTGCTGGCATCCCCATCAGCAAATACCAGTGGGGACGGGAGATCTGAAGGGACTGGGCACCCCCTCAGCACACAACAAATGGGGAGGGATATTATGCCGATGGGGAGGGGCTCCCTCATCGGCAGATTGAACAGGGAAAGGGGGGACTGCAGCCAAAGGGAATTGGGCCCCCCATCAGCAAAGAAAGACTTTTTGGGGGGCACATCATGCTGAGGGGGATTGGGCACCCCCTCAGTACACAGCAGAAATGGGAGGGGGGACATTACGCAGACAGGGAGTGGGCTCCGCCGTCTGCATTGTGACAGGTGGCGGCAGTCACTGTCGCCATGTTGCTTGCACATCAGGAGGCATGTTGTGGTTCTGCTGCATGACAGCTTCATTCTCATTGCAGCGGACCTTTTCTTAGATCTTGTGGCCACATTATGGATGCATGATGTCAGCGCCTGCTGCTGGCTTATTGGGGAATGAGGGACGCACCTACTGATGCGTGCCCTGCATTCACCCAACAGTGACCACACCTCCAGATCTGTCACTACTGCAAGATGTTGTCTGGCGTGCAAGTGCGAGCCAACATAAAAATTAGAAAAATACTGATGGTAGCCCTTTAAACTGTCGGCTGTGGTATAAAGTCATGCTGGCCCAATACACATTGTAAGTTCAAAATGCAAGTACAATCTAGCAGTTACTGTGATGCATTTTGCATAAGTATTACCAACAGACAAACACACAATATAAATATAAATAGCTGTGAATTAATTATAATTATTACAGTTCCTGTAGGCAATGGCTATCCATACAGCTAAACTGGTTTTTGGGTAATTCCATCCTTCAGGCTGCCACAAATGCACTTGCTCTGCTCTAGGAAGAATTAAAAGCCAAATATCAGCAAATCCTTTCTTATGTACATTTGAATGCATTCTGATCCCACCCATATTGGACAATAGCATATGTTTTCAAGCCTGCCCATAACTAGAAAATAATTATTCTTAGACAGAACAATCACTGGTATATTCTGACCATTTCCAAAAATAATAATATGTGATATTTTCTATAATGCTTAAAACTATATTTTGAAAGCTGTAACATCTAAACTGTTAATCATAAAACCTTATTTTTTTTGTAAAAGAACGCTTGGAGTGGGATAAACATGTATAGAACCTAACAATACAGTTCTCTTGTGTTGTTACCAGCATATACATGTCAGTATGATTTGCTGTTAGAAATGACAGGACTTTAACAGGTATTTGTCAATGCCAAATGTTATCTTGCTGGCATTGGCATTGGTAGTCTGGGGAGTTAGAGAGATGCATAATAGGAATGGCAGTGATGTATGGAACTGATGCCAACCCCACCCCCACCCACCCTGTAGAGACTGGCAGGCACTGAGGTGTGCCTTTGGGTCATTGGCCATAACGCTCATGCCATTTCACCTCACTCTATCCTGCAGACTCCGACAAGTGTCGCGTTGTGCCTTGGCACTGTTGAGCCTTACACTCACCCCATTCCATAAGGAAATACATTGAGATGGGTGCAGTATAGGAGAATGGGGTGAACTTTGGGGCCGAAGAGTCCAAGGCACACCTTGATGCCTGTCACTGGCCACAGGGTGGGAGTGGAATGGTATGAGCATTACAGCCGACAATCCAAAGTCACATCTCTGATGCTTGTCAGTCTCTACAGGGTGGGACATTATGGTTAGAAACTCTAACACCCTGGGTGTTTGTTGGTATTTGCACTGCAGATTTTCAACATAGGCTTTTTGTGAGCCTACCTCATCAAAGCATTTGGGACCTCTGCTCATGAACAGTGGCACTGTGGTTTTGTTAATCTGTCTCAAACGTTGCTTTCCCATAGCAACTACGCATTCTTTGCCAGATGTGTGAAAACACATTTCAGGCTGGTTGTGAAAAATGACAGCTGTACCATTCATAAGGAGGTGTGAAGAAATGGCAATGTCGAAAATATGGACTGAAAATGTAAAAAATTCTCAAAGTTATGAGCATGTGTGGAAACTGCACAACACACGCTCGTAACACAGTCATTCTGTGGAATTTTTCCACCACATTTTCAACACAGGCATTTTGGGACCTCTGCTCATGAACAGTGCCAGATTTTGTTAATCTGTCCCGAGCATTGATTTTCCACAGCGACCTTGCCATTCTGCACCAGATGTGTGAAAACACATTTCAGGCAAGATATAAAAAAATGACAGCTGTACCCTTCATAAGGAGGTGTGAAGAAATGGTAATGTTGAAAATCTGGAGTGAAAATATTAAACATTCTCAAACTTACGAGTGTGTGTGGAAACTACGCAATGCACAATCGTAACAGAGACATTTTGTGGAAGTTTTCCACCAAATTTTACAACATAGACATTTTGGGACCTCCACTCGTAGATAGTGTCACTGTGATTTTCTTAATCTGTCCTGAACATTGATTTCCCACAGCAACCGCTCCATTGTGCACCCGATGTGCGAAAACACATTTCGGACAGGATGTGAAAAATGACAGCTATACTGTTCATAAGGAGGTGTGACAAACTGGTGATGTTGAAAATCTAGAGTTAAAATATTAAAAATTCTCGAATTTACAAGCGTGCATTGAAATTGTACCATGCACGTTCGTAACACAGTCATTTTTTGGAATTTTTTCACCAAATGTGCAGCATAAGCTTTTTGGCAGCCCATCTCATGAACAATGACACTGTCATTTTATTAATCAGTCACAAAAGGTGATTCCTTGCACTGACCACAAAATTAACTTTCAGGATGAATAATGAAATAACAGTGACTGAGTTCATGAGGTGAGTTGCCAAGAACCCCATGTTGAAAAAGTCATAAAAATGGCTGAGATAACCACCTAAGTTGAACCCCCCGATGTTATTCTACAGCTTACCGTGAATTTCTTCAGTTCGTGGTCGGCTTTGAAGAGTGCAGATGTGTTCCCACTGCACCAAAGATCGTTGCACCAGGCTCCGGAGGGAAGTATGGGGTGAGGAGGTTTGTGGGGAGGTGGGGTGTGCAGATGGTGGGTGAGGGATGGGAAGGGGGGCTGTCAAGACCACAAGGGACCATTTTCTGTTTTACAGGGTAAAAAAAAATGTTGCAGGAAGAGGTTTTTTTTTCAGGGTGTGACAAGGACATTTTGGCACACTGGGGTAGGCTCCAAGTGTGCCTTCTGTTTTTTGGGGACTGGACTGAAGCCAATGGGGATTGGGACCCCCCATCAGCAAAGAAAGTGTGTCTGTGTTGGAGGAGCCTGATGCCGATGGGGATTGGGCACCCCCCCTCAGCAGACAAAACTACGGTGAACATTATGCCAATGTGGACTGGTCTTCCCCACTGGCAAATGAACTGGGGAGGGGGCATGGGAACAGAGGGATTGGGCAACCACAAAGTTGGCTTTCATGGGACTGTGAGAGGCAGACGGTGGCAGCTGCCACCATAGTTATTAAAATGTTTCAGCAGGCAAGGCACACCCTGCAATGACAGGGTGCTCCCTCATTGCAGTGGTGAAATTCTTTCAAGTTGGTGGCACGCTTCTGAAGTGCTGTCATAGACAGCGTGCTCATTCATTGGTGCCACAGAGACCAGCCCAAAAAAGCAGTGGCACCATTGGCCACAGCATGGCCACACATTCACAACCTGCTATTCCAGCAAGCTGTCCAAAATGTTGCTTGTGCTGCGCATGTAAGACAACATAAAAATTGAATGAACCATTTTATGTTTTTTATAGTGATATGAAACATTTTATGCTTTTCATATCAGTAGTTGGTCTATAGTAATATGTTTACAAAACATCTACTTAGCTGACTCCAGGCTTTCATTTTTAAAAAAAAGACTTACATCTCTAGCCATATCAGTTCCAAAGTTATTACAATTTAAAGAAAATATCTTTTGAAAGGTCTAATTCTGGAATTACTGGGGCTAGAAACGTAGGTTTTTTTTTTCCATGTACTATTTATCCTTCTTGGACAACTGGGTGGCTGCCTCAGCCTCTGCTCTGCTCGCACACCACCAGTGTCCATCTTCCCCTGGCACTTACCTCTGCTCTGCTCGCACACCACCAGTGTCCATCTCCCCCTGGCACTTACCTCTGCTCTGCTCGCACACCACCAGTGTCCATCTCCCCCTGGCACTTACCTCTGCTCTGCTCGCACACCACCAGTGTCCATCTCCCCCTGGCACTTACCTCTGCTCTTCTCGCACACCACCAGTGTCCATCTCCCCCTGGCACATACCTCTGCTCTGCTCGCACACCACCAGTGTCCATCTCCCCCTGGCACGTACCTCTGCTCGGTCACCAAGGATCACCCCTCCATGGCAGGGTTTAGAGGGAAAGGCTGTCCTCCCTAAAAATGTGCAGGTCTAGGTTGCCCTAATGTAAATGGAATTTGAGATAGAATTGGGTCATCCTATCTAGAGAACAGACTATCAAAGTAAATGTGCAAAAACAAAGATGTACTCCACTGTAGACAGTACAATTTTAAGTAAGCTACTGCTCTATTTTACTTTAAAGACACTTGAAATGAGGGCGATGGTGTTGTGGCTCCCACCACTTCCTCAGACCCAAAAACAGTGTTCCATTCTGAATAAAAATAGAATTGAAAAAGTATTCTTAACTATATTTGTAACTGTAACTTTTTATTTGCTACACAAGGTACGCTACATCCTCACACCACACTGAAACCATGTTCATCTTTAAATCCCTTCAAAAACAAGTGTATATGATTTCTATAAACAATCTCTTTCCAACCCAAAGTGGATCCCTTATCATGCCTTTCAATCAATAGCTATATTGTCTTACACAAATTCCTTTTTGATGATATTAATCAGGAAACTCAGTTACCCAGTTCCATATCTGGCTCTTAATCTATGCAAAATAGATAACTTAATACTCACTTTCAAATAAACAATTTTATTTCCTAAGTAAGTGTAATCTGGAAAGTAAGAAATGAACAACAATAATGTAGTGATAAATATGGATACCTCTCATCCTCTTTAGTAATTCATTTCATTTAATCTGGAGAATAATTTACTGAATGGAGTGCCTACCCTTGGTAAACTGTAAAAGGACCCCTACAATCCCTTTAGTTTAAAACGCCCAAGCTTGGCTATTTCTGTTTAACACAGAAAAGGAAAAACAAAGCAGGGGCTAAGTCTTATCATGTCCTTGTTTTAACTTTCTAGATATAACACTAAAACAGCCTAAAGGATCTTAATAGTATCAGAAAGTATCCAAAAACGCACCAGGGATGCAAGTCAATGGAGTTCCAAGCATCTCTTTGGCTACTAGAGCAACTGAACTCACCTTTCAGAGCAATTTATATATCGTGATGACTGGGGGGGGTTAGCTGATGTCATGTATGACATCATAACCTCACCCATTCTGGGTGCCTGCTTTCTCCCTCAAAGATGACAAGTGAGGGCTATTCCTAGTGAACTCAGTCAGTGGTGCAGAGGAAAGTGTGGGACTGAACAGGCCCAGCATGAAGGAACCAAAGGCAATTTGCCCCCACTCAAGTCTTATTTTATAAAAAATGTTGGATGATCATTTTAAGTTTACATTTTTATTCTAAAATAATTGTATTCCTACGTGAGATAATTTCCACTATGGCTAATAGGTTTAAAATGCCCCAATCACTGGGATTAAATTCCTGATTGTTTGAATAATAAGCATGTGTCGTACAGACCATGTTTTCATTTATTATTTTCTTCTGTCATTAAAAAAGGGAAACCTTAGTGCTGCCTTTGGAATTTGGGTAACTGAGTTCCCTATATTTCCCTATTATCAGAATTGGTGAACTTATGCTCGTAGGTTCTAGAAATGGAGCAGTGTAAAGTGAGAACTTGTGTTCAAAAGCTCTGACAATAGAGCAATGGATAGAGTGATGCTACCCTGACCCCGAATAAGTCCAAAAGGTGGTTTGATCCCCACTATAGTAAACTATTTATGGAGAAATTCTGTGGTATTATAATCACTTTCTTCCCAATGCAAACATTATTTAAATGCCTATGAGGAATACAAAGGAGAATGCTTAAGGCAGCTTGGGAACATAGAACACTATCAAAGACTCACATGTGACCCCATCCCTGAGATTAAAGAGGACATCAAAGAATTTTTAGAAATGGCAGTAGACAGAGGATGTTATGCACAGGGGGAAATGGACATGTTGGTCAAACAGAATCCTAGAACACCCAGGTTCTATGTATTGCCACAAATACACAAAAATGCTGAAAAACCACAGGGTAGGCCAATAGTGTCGGGGGTAGATTCGATTTTAGAACCTCTAGCCAAATATGTGGATTTCTACATTAAACAGGAGGGACAGAAGATGCCAACATACATCAAGGACACCAATCATGTACTTGACATAATTACTGCCATCAATCAGAAAGAATTAAAAATACACAATGTCTGGCTAATCTCATTTGACATAAAGGATTTATACACTAGCATATCTAAATAGATACTTTTGTTCAGTATTTACTGAAGAGAAGGTAGGGCAGGGCCCACAGCTCAGCACCATGGACACAGGGGGAGGGAGGTGAGCACTACACCCTTCACAAAAGAAAGGGTCCTACAAGAGCTCGCTAAGCTCAGGGTGGACAAGGCAATGGGACCTGATGGCATACATCCCAGGGTACTTAAGGAGCTAAGGGTGGAACTAGCAGAGCCATTAGCAGAACTGTTTAGTGAGTCTCTGAGCACAGCAGAGGTCCCAGAAGACTGGAGAAGGGCTCATGTGATCCCGCTCCACAAGAGTGGTAGCAGGGAGGAGGCAGGGAACTACAGACCAGTCAGTCTTACCTCAGTATTGGGCAAGATTATGGAGGCACTCTTAAGGAAAGAATAGTGCAACACCTGGAATCCATAGGGCACAGGATCCAAGACAGCATGGGTTTACAAAGGAAGGTCCAGTCAAACTAATCTCATAGATTTCTTTGACTGGGTAACCAGAGTGGTGGACCAAGGGGGAGCAGTTGATGTCACCTACCTTGACTTCAGCAAAGCTTTCGACACTGTTCCACATAGAAGATTGATAAATAAGCTGGGTAGGCTCGGTGTGGGTCAGAAGTTGGTCAACTGGGTGGCAAACTGGTTGATGGGCAGAAAACAGAGAGTGGTAGTAAATGGTATACAGTCAGAAGAGATGCAAGTCACAAGTAGGGTACCTCAGGGATCAGTCCTGGGGCCAGTCCTCTTCAATATCTTCATTAGTGACATTGCAAATGGACTGGAGGGTAAGGCTTGTCTGTTTGCAGATGACACCAAGATCTGCAACAGAGTAGATGATCCAGATGGGGTGGGCAGAATGAGAAGAGATCTGGATAAACTAGCAAAATGGTCAGAAGAGTGGTAACTGGGATTTAATGCAAAGAAGTGCAAGATCATGCACTCAGGGAAGAGAAACCCTGAAGCCACCTATAGGCTGGGAGGGGAGTTGCTGGCAGTCACAAAGAAATAAAGAGACTTGGGCATCATCATCACCGATGACCTGAAATCATCCAAGCAGACCTCTAAAGCAGTAGGTAAGGCTTAGGGGATGTTAGGGTGTATTAGTAGGGGTATCACAAGTCATAAGAGGGAAGTAATAATCCCACTTTACAAGACACTGGTTAGGCCCCATCTGTAGTACTGCATGCAGTACTGGAGGCCACACCTTCACAAGGACATTAACCAAATTGAGGCAGTCCAGAGAAGGGCAACCAAAATGGTGCAGGGACTGCATCAGAAGACATATGAGGACAGATTAATGGAGCTCAATATGTATACCCTAGAGCAAAGGAGAGAGAGAGGTGATATGATCAAAACATTCAAACACCTTAAGGGCATTAACAAGGTGAAATAGTCTAACATGTTTAAATATAAGAGAAATAGCAGGACAAGAGAACACAGCATGAGATTAGAGGGAGGCTGATTAAGGGGGAATGTGAGGAAATTCTTTTTCACAGAAAGGGTGGTGGATGCACGGAGTGGTCTACCTCAGGAAGTGGTGGCTATAAATACAGTGCAGGGCTTCAAACAGGCATGGGATAGGCATAAGGGAGCAATACAGATGAGTATGAATAGATAGGCCACTGACAGAGCAAAGGCCGATGGCACATTTATAAGGTAGAAAAAGAAATGGGCAGACTGGATGGGCCTTACGGTCCTTATCTGCCATCAACTTCTATGTTTCTAAGTTTCTATGAAGAAGGGCTAGTAGCCATGGAAAGGGCATTAAGACAAAGAGAGGACCAGTTCCCTCCTCGGGAGTTTCTGACAGGACTTGCTGAGACAGTGCTAAATAGAAATTATTTCCAATTTGAGGAAGATTTCTATATACAAGTCAAAGGGACTTCCATGGGGAGTACAATGGCCCCATCTTATGCTAACCTCTACATAGGAAATTTTGAAACTGTACATATTCTAAATGTAGAGAACAACCCTTTTTTCAACAGCATTTTAGAGTGGAAACGTTTCCTTGATGACATATTTGTCGTATGGGGGGTAGCAGACAAGATTTGGACAGATTTAGAGATGATCTAATGTATTGAGGTGTGTGATGGATAACACAGACAACTAGATGTAAGGCTGAATACACCAGCTAGTATGTCCTTTTATTCAACAAAATACAGAACAGAAAATAAAAACTTTCAGAAAGCAAAATGAAAAATGGATAAACAAAATTAGAGTGGAATTCATATAGCAGCATATCCTTCCACTATGCTCTGTGAGTTCTTACAGGTACAGCCTCCCAGACTGAACTGATCTGAACCTGGGATTAGAAGAGCATTTTTATAGGACATAAAGGTCACATGACCATCCTGAGCCACCCCTAATCTAATACAAAAACTAAACTATCCTAATACAAAGAATAGGGATCAAGAAAATATTCAAGGCATGTTCAGACATTAATATAAAAGAAAAGAAATGTTCAATATGTGCTTTCAGATTCATATAAATGGTTTTAAAACATATTTGTCCTGGAGCCCTTCCCATATCCCTTTGATGGACAGCAGGCAATGTATAAATATGTTTCTGTTTGGGGCCGCTGCCTCCTATAGGGACATTCTTTACTCAGAGGTGGCAGTCCAGCATGTTTCAGGTAAGCTTACTCATACCTTTTCTCCAGGTATTACTCATTTCTCTCAATTTCAACTGCATTTGTTTAGAGCTAGCAAAGGAAAAACATTGTGTAAACACCGGTTTAGCAGGACAGCTAAGTTTACTGGAAGCTTTAAACAACTGCTCTCCATAAGTCATTTTTCCAATAAAAAAAACAAAAACAAATGTGGAAGGACTGAACTGTTGTAGAAAAGAGGTGCTACCAAGTATGCAGTCTTCCACTAAACGAAGGAGTAGCACACTTGCAATGCTCATGGTAGAAATATAAGCAGCTTTTCTGTCTTGCTTCACAAACATTCAAGCAGAGCCTGCTATTTCACATGTGCAGCTGGACCAGAAGGGGGGGGGGGGACAGTCAACCTCGCCTTGCAGTTGAGTACTTTATATTACACACCTATTATTTCTCTTTCAGGCTAGATGCCTAAAATGTGTGCTACAGTGCAAAACCCAATTATAACTATCATTATTTCACAGGGGCTAATGAGAGAAAGCACCACATTTACCAGCTTCCCTTTTAATCATAAACCACAAAACAAAGCAGTGCAAAGTGCTCACACAGGGCTTCATTACTGGGCTGCAGGGCAAACCCGCAATACAATAATAAAGTCTCTCCGGCAAATGGGCAGGGAACGGAAAAGGAAAACAGAGGGAGCAGCGCAGAGTGCAGAGAATACCAGAGTAGGTGGCCAAGCCTATTCTGGTAGAGCATGACAAAATAATAGAACAGTTGAAAGGAAAGAAATTTGCTACTGCAGTAGCCTTTTGGGGAAAAAAGAGAGACTGCCCAACAGTGCCTGAATGAAGACGCAAATGGGGGGGGGGGGGCTCTCCAATAACACCACCACACACACCCATAGCTAAGTGAAAACCGGGGAGTTTATAGACTGTTTTTTTTTAAGATAACCTACCCTTAATCCCAAAGTGTAGGATGGAGCTTTCACCCACCCACTTCGAAAGCTCCACCCCAGGGTCCCTTAACAAAACAAAGGTGTACACCTTACCTAATGTAAGATGTACCATGCAATCAATTTAGTTATTTATTTGGATTTTGGTAACCAGGTAAGTCCACTGAGACCAGAGATCCCTTTTTCAGGGGCGACCCGGAATTAGTTACAGAAAAAGACACACAATAGCATTATTTACAGTAGTTACAATAGTTACACAAATATACATTAGCAACAGGTTACGGGGTAGAATCAGGTTCACATTCAGGCTCTTATTAGCAGTACATGACATCAGGTTTCACACCAATTAGTAGGGAATTAAGACAACCACAGAAAAATTGACATCATAGTTTTGGAGATACATCCAGGAAGAAGGGAGGTTCAAGGCAGTGTGACGGAAATGAGACCTGTACTAATTAATACATCTTTACCCTGGGGTGTCTATAACTCCACTATAAAGTAGTGGAACAGTGTTCAGGATTTTCAGATTCAGTGACTCCTGCGCTACTGACTCCATATCTGGATAGAAAATCAGCATTAACATGCTGAGTTCCTGACCGATGTTTCACTTCAAATTGGTAAGGCTGAAAAGCCAAATACCACCTCATAATTCTATTGTTTTTTTCTTTCATTTACTGTAAGAAACAGAGGAGGTTATGATCAGTTATTAATGTGAAGGGAGCTCCCCACAGATAGAAACGTAGTGTTTCTATAGCCCACTTAACCACTAAACACTCCTGCTCTATCGTGGAATATTTTTTTTCCCTCTCATGCAGTTTCCTAGAAATATACACTACAGGGTGTTCCTCTCCTTCTTTAGTCTGTCTTAGGACTGCTCCAATTCCTGTACCTGAGGCATCTGTATGGGCCTCAAAAGGGTACTCAAAATCAAGGCTCTTTAGAACAGGTGAGGCACATAATGCAGCCTTGATGGATTGAAAAGCCTCATTGCACTCAGGGGGCCATTTGACCTTGTTTGAATTCTTCTTTTTCATTAGGTCAGTCAGTGGAGCAGCCAGTGTTGCAAAATTAGGAATAAACCGTCAATAGTACCTTGCAAGACCTTAAAAGGATCTTACCTGTTTCTTTGTCGCTAGTATGGGGCACTTAGCTACAGCTTCTACCTTGTTGATTTCAGATTTGCTTACCCCATTACCTAAGACAAAGCCTAAATATCTAATTTCAGTCTTGTCCTGGGCACATTTTGAGGGATTTATGGTCATCCCCGCAGTTTTAATGGACTCAATTATGGCTCCTAGATGTTTAAGATGGGTTTCCCAGTCTGGACTAAAAATAACTACATCGTCCAGATAGGCCACACTGTAGTCATTGTGAGGGGCCAGAATCTGGTCCATAAATCTCTGAAACATAGCTGGTGCCCCATGAAGACCAAATGGCATGGTATTAAACTGAAATAACCCTATCAGGGTGCTAAAAATGGTTTTCTGTTTCAAGGAGTCTTCCAAGGGGATTTGCCATTACCCCTTAGTTAAATCTAGGGTGGAGATATACCTGGCATTCCCAATACAGTCTAGGATATCATCCACTCTTGGCATTGGATAGGCATCGAAGTGAGAGACTTGATTGAGGCCTTTAAAATTGAGACATATCCAGTTGCCACCTTCCTTTTGTGGTACTATCACCAGTGGAGAACTCCAGGCACTGGTAGAAGGCTCTATGATCTTTAAGGGCAGCATTTTCTTAATTTCTTTCTGCACTTCCCCTCAAACCATTTCAGGAAGCCTATATGATTTATTTCTCAGTGGGGGTGCTTCTGTCAGTATCATATGCTCTACTCCAATGGCTCTACCTGGAGTACTAGTGAACGTATCATGGTACTTTCTCAGAAGGGCTTGTAGTTCATTTAGCTGCCCCTTTTCCAAAGAGAGGTTCACCTGCACTTCTCCTAACCCTTCAGCATTTTCTAGGTGATCATATGCCATTTCCATTTCACTTTTATGGTCAGGAATTATCACCATGCCCAGTCCTATTATAGGGGCTTTTAGAAGATTAACACAGTAAATTTGTTTACCTGGTCTCTTGTCATGGGTTTCAATTTCATATGTGACAGGACCTGCCTGTCTCAAGATCGTATAAGGCCCCTGCCATTTCATCAGTAGTTTATGGGAGGAGGTAGGGAGTAACAACAAGACCCGTTCCCCAGTCACAAATGATTTATTCCCTGTCCCTTGGTCATACCTTTCTTTTGTACTTTTTGGGCTTGGACACTGGCCTGATGTGTTGTTTGGGTGTACTTCCTAACCCTTTGCCTTAGTTGCCTCATATATGCCCCTATGCTGGGGTATTTCATGTCCTGGCCTTCCTCCCAGTATTCTTTTACAATATTCAATGGGCCCCAGGGATTCCTCCCATAAAACAGTGAAAACAAGGAATGGCCTGTAGAGGCCTGAGGCACCTCCCTATAAGCAAATAATATAAAAGGGAGAAACGTATCCCAATCCTTCCCCTCATCATTGACAAACTTTTCAGCATTCGTTTTAAGGTCTAATTAAAATGCTCTGTTAGCCCATTTGTTTGAGGGTGGTAGGGTGAGGTCCTTACTGCTACTATTCCCAAGAGGCAATAGAGCTCTTTCAGTAGGGTGGCATTGAAATTACTACCCCATCCATGAGGATCTCTTTTGGGATGCCCACCCTGCTAAACAATTTGACTAGCTCCTCCGCAATTCTTGGAGTAGTGACGGCCCACATAGGGATGGCCTCAGGGTACTTGGTAGCATAGTCTGTAATAACAAAAATGAATCTGTTCCCTTTCGAGATTTTATTCAAGGGTCCTACCACATCCATCCCTATCCGCTCGAAGGGTGTGGTAACTAGAGGTAGGGGCATTAGAGGTACAGTTTATCTTTTTCCAATAGGGGCCACTAGCTGTCACTCCTTACATTCCCTACAGTATCGTGCTACCTCCTCATGTATTCCTGGCCAGAAACAACATTGGGTTAAATGACCCAGTGTTCTCTCTTTTCCGGCATGCCCTGCCCAAGGTAGGTCATGACTAAGATATAACAAGTCTTTCCTATAGCATGTAGGAACCATTATCTGTTCCATCTTTTCTTGGGTGACAGGGTTGGTACATACTCTATAAAGTATCTGATTTTGTATAATCATTTCGGGTTCATTAGGCTTACATGATTTGCCCACCTGCAAGAAAAAAGGTTTCCATATGTCATCTGACTGTTGTTCCTGTATTAACTTTGCTTTTTCAAAAACTTTGTCAACAGTTTCAATTAACAACCCCCTTTTTTCTAGTTGCCATTGTTTTGGGGTTTTCCTTTTTGCATTCTTTGATTTTTTCAGTTTTTCAGGTTCCCCAGTCACTTCTCCCTCAAAAGGAAACAGGTCCCCTATAATCAGTCTGTTTCTTTTTGGCTTGGGCCCTGGTAGGTACTGCAGTTAAAGTACCTGTTTCTATAAGCAAAGAGGAAAACCCAGGGAAATCATTACCTATAACAACTGGTATTGGCAGATGAGGTACAACCCCAGCTACCACACTTTTACTTTACCCTTGTATACTTAAGTCCACTTTAACTGTAGGATATGAATGGAAGTCCCCATGGACACACGCCACACTCATCCAGGGGCCTCTTTCTGGAGTTGATATCAATTCTGGCCGGATTAGAGTCTGTTTGCTGCCAGAGTCAATTAGGGCAACTGTAACCTGGTTTCCCATTGCTACTTCAGTGGTTAAAGTCCCAATGTTCACTAGGGCCAGATGTGTCAGGTCTATTTTCTTTGAGGGGCAAAACCAGGCTATATGCCCTTTTCCCTGGCAGTTTCTGCAGATTATATCTAGGGGGAAGGGTCTTCCACCTGAACTCTTCTTATTATCAGGCCTACCCCCATACCTTCCTTGTTGGCCAGTCTGATTTGGTCTCACTGGCTGGGGCCTTTTTTGTATGGGTGTGTCTGAGACTCTAGTCCCTCCCTTTCTTACAGAATGGTGAGCTGCAACATAATCCTCAGCAAGGGTGGTAGCTACTTCAGCTGATTCAGGGTTATGTTCCTTTACCCAAAGTTGAACTTCAAGGGGCAAAATCTGAATCAATTATTCCAATATCAGCAGCTGTATGATGCCCATCACAGTCTTTCCTTCAGGTACCAGCCACTTGATGCATAGTTCTCTTAACCTAGTAAAGGTCTCTCTAGGGTTATCTTGTGTCTGATATTTTTTAAAGCTCGGAACCTGTGTCTGTAAGTTTCAAAGTTAATATTGTACCTCTTCAAGATTTCCTTCTTTACTAGTTCATAAGTGTTAGCACTTCTGGAATCCATATTACTGTATACTAACTGGGCTTTGCCAGTCAAATAGGGAGCCAGACGCATGACCCATTGGTTTGGGGGCCAGCCACATGCCCTGGCCAAACACTCAAAGGTAGTGAGATAACCTTCAATATCATCTGTAGCAGTCATTATAGTTAATTTAATGTCCTTGGGGTTAGCCCCATCACCACCATCAGTACTTTGTCTAACCCCCAAGTTCTGTATAAGTCTCAAGGTTTCAGCCCACCTTAAATCTTGACATCTTCTTTCTTGCTCTCTGTCTCTGTCTAGCTCCAGTTGGCGAATGGCAAGCCACCTTAATAACTCAGATATTCCCTCTGGAGGTTCCTCTCTGGGCATATCAGTGTCCTCCATTCTGATTTCTTCCTCCTTGAAAGCCAAGCCATCCTCTTCATCATCAAGACTGGTCTGTTCTCTCTCTATTGGGGTCCTTCTCCTACCAGTGGGCTCCAACCCAGATAATAGAGGTTGTCCAGTCTTCAGAGTCTGGGAGTGGGTCACAGTACAGTAACCAAGTTGCTCTTCCATTCCTTGCTGTCATCCATGGTGTATCTGAGGTTACCCTGATACCAGGACTGGTATCTGCAGCTGATTTCACCCTCCAAGCCTGGACAATCAGCTTATCCCACTTCTGACATGAAACTGTGATGAGGTGTGGGATGGATAACACAGACAATTAGATGTGAGGTTCAACACACCAGCTAGTATGTTATTCAGCAAAATACAGAACAGAAAATAAAAACTTTCAGAAAGCAAAATGAAAAATGGATAAACAAAATCACAGAGTGGAGTTCATATAGCAGCATATCCTTACACTATGCTCTGTGAGTTCTTACTGGTACAGCCTCCCAGCCTGAACTGATCTGAACCTGGGTTTAGAAGAGCATTTTTGTAGGACTAAAAGGTCACATGACCATCCTGATCCACCCCTAATCTAATACAAAAACTAAACTATCCTGATACAAAGATTAGGGATCAGGAAATTATTCAAGTCATGTTCAAACATTAATATAAAACAAAAGAAATGTTCACTATGTGCTTTCAGACTCATATAAATGGTTTTAGAACATATTTGTCCTGGAGCCCCTCCCATATCTCTTTGATGGACAGCAGGCAATGTATAAATATGTTTCTGTTTGGGCCCGCTGCCTCCTATAGGGGCACTCTTTACTCAGAGGTGGCAGTCCAGCATGTTTCAGGTAAGCTTACTCATACCTTTTCTCCAGGTATTACTAATGTCTCTCAATTTCAACTGCATTTGTTTAGAGCTAGCAAAAGAAAAACATTGTGTAAACACCGGTTTAGCAGGACAGCTAAGTTTACTGGAAGCTTTAAACAACTGCTCTCCATAAGTCATTTTTCCAATAAAAAACAACAAAAAACAAATGTGGAAGGACTGAACTGTTGTAGAAAAGAGGTGCTACCAAATATGCAGTCTTCCACTAAACGAAGGAGTAGCACACTTGCAATGCTCATGGTAGAAATATAAGCAGCTTTTCTGTCTTGCTTCACAAACATTCAAGCAGAGCCTGCTATTTCATGAGTGCAGCTGGACCAGAAAAGGGGGGGGGGAGAGACAGTCAACCGTGCCTTGCAATGGAGTACTTTATATTACACACCTATTATTTCTCTTTCAGGCTAGATGCCTAAAATGTGTGCTACAGTGCAAAACACAACTATAACTATCATTATTTCACAGGGGCAAATGAGAGAAAGCACCACATTTACCAGCTTCCCTTTTAATCATAAACCACAAAACAAAGCAGTGCAAAGTGCTCACACAGGGCTTCATTACTGGGCTGCAGGGCAAACCCGCGATACAATAATAAAGTCTCTCCGGCAAATGGGCAGGGAACAGAAAAGGAAAACAGAGGGAGAAGCACAGAGTGCAGAGAATACCAGAGTAGGTGGCCAAGCCTATTCTGGTAGAGCATGAAAAAAATAATAGAACAGTTGAAAGGAAAGAAATTCACTACAACAGTAGTCTTTTGGGGGGAAAAAGAGAGACTGCCCAACAGTGCCTGAATGAAGAAGCAAATGGGGGGGGGCTCTCCAGTAACACCACCACATCTAAATACAAGAAATTCCAATCTACTATTTACTATGGAAGCAGACAAGGACCAGATAGCATTCCTTGACCTTCTTATCTACAAAAAAGATAGCAGATTGGATACTAAACTGTTTAGAAAGGAAACAAGCAGAAACACCACTTTACACTTTGAGAGTTTTCATGACCCTAGATTAAAGAGAAGTATACTGACATCGCAGTTCATAAGGGCAAAGAGAAACAGCAATAATGTGCACGATTTTGAGGAGGAAACTGACAACATGATTAGGAGGTTTTTGAATAGAGATTATAAGCAAGCACACTTGCTAGAGTCAGCACAGGAAGCCGGAGAAATACAGAGGGAAACCATTCTCAAGGGTGACCAGAAAACCAAAATAGAGAACAGGATAGTATTCTCTACAGCCTACAGCCATCTGAGTGGGGAAATGAGAGGGATTATCAATAACAATTGACACATTTTACAAACAGGTGACCTACAAAATCAAAGATTCAGGGAATTGCCTTTAATAACTTCCAAAAGGAACCCAACCCTGAGAGACAAGCTGGTACACACTATACACAACAGACAAGAACCATGTGGCAGACAGCTTTTGCTTGGACCATTAAAAAATGGGAATTACCCATGTGTTCACTGTTTCCAGTGTCACAACTTAAGCAAGAAGACACATTTCCAATATCCTATCACTGGCAAATATTTTGAGATCAGACAGCATATTACATGTTGAACAGAGTGCCCATGCGACAGATTATATGTAGGGAAAACAAATAGAGAATATAGAATATGCATTGCAGTGAGCATAAAAGCGATATAAGGAACTGGGAACTCCACTGTAGCCAAGCACGACAATGTAGCTGGACATACTGCTTCATCACTCAGATTCTGGAGCATACAAAAAGTGGATGAACCCATCAACAACAACATAACATGGAAAGACCTGGTCTTGTGGAGGGAGGTCTACTGTATCTACATGATGGACAGCACTAACCCATGCATAGGACTCAATGAAACCTGTGATTGGAACCTGTATTGGACTTGATCAGAGGACTGGACACTTTAACTAGATGGATTTATCAGCCATATGAACTCTGGTGACTGAACAGTATACAGAGAGGAATTCCACCAGTTAGTGATGACATTGAAAGCTGCCATTTGTGACACCTGGTCCGCTCCCATCTTCTCACTGAACCTTTGTTTGCCTCTTATGGACTCTTAAGTTTTTGAGCTTTGAATTACAACCTAACTTGAAATGTATAGACATTTAAATATTGTTTGCATTGGGAAGAAAGTGATTATAATACCACAGAACTTCTCCATAAATAGTTTACTGTAGCGGGGATTGAACCGCCTTTTGGACCTATTTGGGGTAAGGGTAGCGTCACTCTATCCATTGCTCTGTTGTCAGAGATTTTGAACACAAGTTCTCACTTTACACTATTCCATTTCTAGAACCTACGAACATAAGTTCACCAATTCTGATAACAGGGAAATACAAAGAACTCGGTTACCCAAATTCCTAGGGCAGCACTGAGGTTTCCCTTTTTTAATGACATAAGAAAATAATAAATGAAAACATGGTCCATATGTTTCAGGACACATGTTTATTATACAAACAATCAGGAATTCAATCCCAGTGATTGGGACATTTTAAACCTCTTAGCAATAGTGGAGTTTATCCCACTTAGGAACACAATTATTTTAGAATAAAAATTTAAACTTAAAATGATCACCCAACATTTTTTTATAAAATAAGACTTGAGTAGGGGGCAAACCACCTTCGGTTCCTTCATGCTGGATATGTTCTAGACCCCGGAGCAGTGGTTGGCAGTTGAAATAGTCAGTTGCAATTCAATGGAGTTGCAATCAGTTGCAATTGCATTGGATTGCCGTCATAAAATAGTGGAGTTGAAATCCACTGCAGTTGACGATTCTGTGACCCATCCAGGTTTGCTTTTGTGGTGCACTGCAGTGTGTTTTCTCTTTTTTTCTTTTCTAGGGGGGAGGAAGGAGGTCAGGGGGGCCGCAAATATCTAACAGTCCTCAATCAAGCCTTACAGCTAATAAAAGGCACCCCTGGGTCCTGGATATGAAGCGTCCACCAATTAGGAGAGACAGAAGGAGGAGCCAGGAGCCTAAGAGTGTCTGTGACTGGCTGCACAAGGTGACAGGTAGAGCATGCCTAGTTAGGAGAGAAGACTGCCAGGAGCGAAGGCATCTCTGTTGGTGTGTGGGCAAAGGAGCGAGCAGTGTTTTTCTGCAGGGATGAAGTTCGGCAGTTCGGCATTTAATTTAAAATAAGTTAACTGTGTCCACCGTCCTGACTTGTCTGGTGCCCAAAGAGAGACTAGTGTGTAGCTGTGCAGGCCCCAGTCAGTCCTCCAGAAAAAACAGGCAGAATCGTGAAGGCAGCAGTCAATGGCCTGGTCATGGTCGGGATCAGCACATGACCCCCCCAGCCGGGCTCATTGGACAACTCTCACTCAGTCTCAGTCAGGGTCTTCAGAGTCGGGCGAGGAGTAGGAGGAAGGTGCACTAGTTCCACCGCTGCGGGAGTACCAGAGTGGGGAAATGGGTCTGGGTTGGGGACCAACTGTGTGGGTTGAGAGAGCAAGCATACAGCTCCAAAACACCGCACCACTACCAAGTAGAAAACAGTGGCAGCCTGAGCCATGGAATCACTCAACGACTACGACTGAATCATCACCTGACACCTAACCAACTGGCAACAGGCTACTACAGTGAGCAAGGTGCTGTATTTGATGTGTATGTAAGGCCCACCAGGGTTGGGCAGTGGGCAGTATGAAGGAGGAGGATGGTCTCTCACAGACTACTCAGTCTGTCTGTGTGTCTGCTGCATGCTGGGCTGGCTTGTCTGGCTGGTTGAGGGCTTGGGGGCTGTGGGGTCCGGGGGCCGAACTTGGAAAGCCAAGGCGATTGATTATCATCAATCTACTGCTGGTGGTCCGGCTGGGCTCTCTCTGACTGTGATGGCATTGTGAGTAAGTCAGACTCCCCATGAGATCATGGAGCAGGCCAGGTGCAGGTGGTTGGTTGGTGAGTTCCCGGACCCATAGGAGGCCAGAGTACGGAGCATGGTCAGTCGGGTCCGATGGATAAAATGTTTGTTGTTTGCCATGGTAGGAATCGGATAGACTAAATATTGAAGTCCTCATGGCAAGATGAATAAAATTTTAAAAACACATAAGTGTACATGCTGACAGGCAAAACAAGTTCAGAAACTGTGTCAGAAAATGTTTTTTTAATATGCATGAGTATTTTTAGATTCAATTTAAACTATGGATACATCTCAGTTCTGGTATACCATACAGGAAGTATTTTAAGGGGTCCTCCCTTAAACTTTTAGTCTCACAGATTCTATGACTACTAGTGAACTAACATATATTGATGGTTAGCTCTGCTTGCAAAAGTGTACCTTCTAGCTTCTGTGGAGTGTTTAAGAGGCCCTACCTATACTTTTAGACTCACAGTCCTTTTTCTAAGTAACTAGTATTACTGCTGCTTATTTTTCTATACCATATACTGTTTTATTGCCCTGCTTCAACTTGTTACTTCAGGACTTAATATATTTTGTTGTTGTTTTGACTGGTTATTGTGCTTTAGTGGGTCCCTGCTGTGTAGATTTGTTTCACTGCATTTTGTATTTGTTTTAAAGAGCAGCCAGCTTTTTAGCTGCTGCTGACTAGTTGTTGCTCCTCCAACATATGCAATACCTCACCTGCCCCAGAGTTGAGGTGCATAAATACTTTTTTTTGTTTCTGCCCATTTATGAAGTTATAGTGCTGCTAAATCCCAAATGTTAAAAACGGAGCTGCTTCCTGACCTTAACCCATCAACACACCCCCACGTAGGCACATGCAGACCCATTTTGTGATGACAGAAGGTGAAGGCTAAAAGGCAGTTCCCATTGATTTTAAGGGGGGACTTTTTCCATACATTTTATTAACTTTTATAGTCAAAATTGTCATAAAAAAAAGATACGAAGTTAAAAAAAATATGACAAACTACTACATACTAAAATTCAATGATGGTAAAAGCTGAAAAAAGTGGTTGGATTTTCTTCAGTTAGTTGAAGTCAGAGATTTCAAACTAGTTGAAAAAATCAGTCATAATGTGTGGTAAGTCAGTCATAATTGTTTTTTCAACTGACTCCGGGGTCTAGTATGTTCAGTCCCATAATTTCCTCTGTATCACTGACTGAGCTCACTAGGAACAGCCCTCACTTGTCATCTTTGAGGGAGAAGACAGACAGCCAGAGTGGGCGGGGTTATGATACGTAACGTCAGCTAACCCCCCCCCACACATACACACACAAACACACACACACACACAGTCATCGCAATACATAACTCGCTCTGAAAGGTGAGTTTGATTGCTCTAGTAGCCAAAGAGAAGCTGAGAACTCCACTGACTTGCATCACTGGTGAGTTTTTGAATACTTTCTGATACTGTTAACATCTTTTAAGTTGTTTTAGTGTTATATCTAGAAAGTTAAAATAAGGACATGATAAGACTTAGCCCCTGTTTTGTTTTTCCTTTTCTGTTTTAAACAGAAACAGCCAAGCTTGGGCATTTTAAACTAAAGGGATTGTAGGAGTCCTTTTTACAGTTTACCAAGGGTAGGCACTCCATTCAGTAAATTATTCTCCAGATTAAATGAAATTAATTACTATAGAGGATGAGAGGTATCCATATTTATCACTACATTATTGTTGTTCATTTCTTACTTTCCAGATTATAGTTAATTAGGAAATAAAATTGTTTATTTGAAAGTGAGTATTAAGTTATCTATTTTGCATAGATTAAGAGACAGATATGGAACTAGGCAATTGAGTTTTGTGATTTATATCATCAAAAAGGAATTTGTGTAAGACAATATATCTATTGATTGAAAGGCATGATAAGGGATCTACTTTGGGCTGGAAAGAGAAATTGTTTACAAAAATCATATACACTATTTAAAAATGTTTTTGAAGGGATTTAAAGATGAACATGTTTTCAGTGTGGTGTGGGGATGTAGCGTACCTTGTGTAGCAAATGAAAAGCTACAATTACAAACATAGTTAATAATACTTTTTCAATTCTGTTTTTATTCAGAATGAAACACTGTTTTTGGCCCTAAGGAAGTGGCAGGAGCCATGAAACTGTTGCCCTCATTTCAAGTGTCTTTAAAGTAAAAAAAGCAGTAGCTTGTTTAAAACTGTACTGTCTACAGTGAAGTTCATCTTTGTTTTTGCACATTTACTTTGATAGTCTCTTGTCTAGATAGGATGACCCAATTCTATCTCAAATTCCATTTACATTAGGGCAACCTAGACCTGTACATTTTTTGGAATTATCAAGGTTTGACATCCTTAAGTCTAGTGACCCATATTCAAAAGATCTGTTCTAGGTCCTTTTACTCAGATTGCTTCACGGGTATTTTTGCCCCTACATTAAGTCATTTTCTTTTCTCTTCCTCTCACACCCCTACACATCTTCTTATTATGCAGAAAATAAATATTACCTATATAAAGTAATATGAACCAAGGACAGAGTAGTGGAACCTCCACCACCAGTCACATTTCATTCCAGGAGTTTCAGCTAGGACCAGAAGAGACACTAATAATGTATCAGTTCTCTGCAGAGGACCAGGCCAGGGATCTAGGACTACTTAATTATGAAAATAAAACTGGACAGAAACAACTAGTAACAAAACACTTATTAACAAATTCTACCATCTAGAAGAGAAAGACATCAGACTAGAATGGCACGCTTTGTCACTAGGAGAGTACATTAAGAACAAAAGGACACCCAGGAGTTTAATGGTTTTAGTGCAACCTAATTTAGGGTTCCTGACAATTAAACTAAATGAATAGTGGATGGAAATTAGGAACAAGTGCTCTATGGACTTTATGTTAGCCTTCATTGAGGCCATAGTAGAAGAGAGGGGTAAACTTACATTGGAAATGCAGGGTTACAAGAAGGAATACAAAGCTGAGGTCCAGCATCAGGAATTCACCTCCAACACTAGAAAAAAATCAAAAGGACCTGGAGGATTATGAGGAATACATCAAACAACAAAAGTTTAAGAAGTTTAAATGTGATATAGTCAATTATAGGGACAACAAGGTGTATAGTTGGTTCACCAAAACCAACAGAAGTATACCTTATTACCAGGGTCAATCAGAATATCAGACTGACTCGGACAGGGGTGACAGCTATGTCACTAATGCCTACACTAAACCCAGGGGGCAACAGAGGGGTACAGGTCCTTTTTTAGAAGGGGACTAGAACCCCATAAACACAGATAGGAACAGGTACACATACAGACCAGGAAGTCCAGGAGGAGAGGCGTTATGACCTAAGAGGTTGTTATTGGAGAGGAGAACAACAACACAGAATCCAACCAGGAAACCAGTGAGGAGAGAGTGGTGGAGGAGGTGGAAGAGGAGGCAGAGGAAGAGGGAGAGGAAGGGGTCACAGAGGACAATAGACACCATGCAAGAACAAATACCTATTTTTAATCTGAGTGGTGGGGAAATCTTAGAAAGTGAAGTTTCGATTCTGAGTAAAGGATTCTCTTTTTCCCCCACTAAAAGTATAGATCCGTTTCTCCTGTGGTGGACCTCCCAAAATTTTTTAGAAAAATCAGGCTGGCAGATTGGTTTGGCAGCAAAGATTGGGAAGAACAGGCACAACATACATGTACTGTAGACAGGAATTACAAAAAGCTCTGGATGTTAAATCAACGTTTACACCACCTAGAGGAAAGGATAGAGGCTTATATTAAGGTGGTGGAACAACAGGTGAAAAACATGATAGAAAATAGAAGACTAACCCCTTCATACAATAATCTCACGAGGAGAGAAAAAGAAACACTAAGATTGTTAGAACAAGAAAAAAAACTGTTATAAAACTGGCAGACAAGGGAGGTGAAATAGTACTTTTGGGCTTATGAGAAATACAAAGGGGAATGCTTAAGGCAGCTTGGGAACATAGAACACTGTCATAGACTCACATGTGATCCCTGCCCTGAGATTCAAGAGGACATCAAACAATTTTTAGAAATCGCAGTAGACAGAGGATGGTGTGCACAGGGGGAAATGGACATGATGGTCAAACAGAATCCTAGAACACCCAGGTTCCATGTTTTGCCAAAAATACACAAAAAATCATGAAAAAACACTGGGTAGGCCAATAGTGTCAGGGTTAGATTCGATTTTAGAACCTCTATCCAAGTATGTGAATTTCCACATCAAACAGAAGGTACAGACGGTACCAAGATACATCAAGGACACTAATCATGTACTACCATCAATCAGAAAGACTTAAAAATACACAATGTCTGGCTAATCTCATTTGACGTAAAGGATTTATATACTAGCACACCTCATGAAGAAGGGCTAGTAGCCATGGAAAGGGAATTAAGACAAAGAGAGGACAAGCTCCCTTGTTGGGAGTTTCTGACAGGACTTGCTGAGATAGTGCTAAACAGAAATTATTTCCAATTTGAGGAAGATTTCTATACACAAGTCAAAGGGATTGCCATGAGGAGATTGATGGCCCCATCTTATGTTAACTTCTACATGGGAAATTTTGAAACTGTACATATTCTAGATGCAGAGAACAGCCCTTTTTTCAACAACATTTTAGAATGGAAATGTTTCATTGATGACATATTTGTTGCATGGGAGGGTAGCAGACATGATTTGGACAGATTTAAAGATTATCTAAATACAAGAAATTCCAATCTACAGTTTACTATGGAAGCAGACAAGGACCAGATAGCATTCCTTGACATTTTTATCCACAAAAAGATGGCAGATTGGAAACTAAACTGCTTAGAAAGGAAACAGACAGAAACACCACTTTACACTTTGAGAGTTTTCATGACCCTAGATTAAAGAGAGGTATACTGAAACTGCAGTTCATAAGGGCAAAGAGAAACAGCAGTAACGTGCAGGATTCTGAGGATGAAACTGACAACATGACTAGGAGTTTTTTGAATAGAGGTTATAAGCAAGCACACTTGCTAGAATCAGCACAGGAAGTCAGAGAAATACTGAGGAAAACCATACTCAAGGGTGACCAGAAAAACAAAGTAGAGAACAGGATAGTATTCTCTACAGCCTACAGCCATCTGAGTGGGGAAATAAGAGAAATTATCAATAACAATTGGCACATTTTGCAAACAGGTGACCCACAAAATCAAAGATTCAGGGAATTACCTTTAATAACTTCCAAAATGAACACAACCCTGAGAGACAAGCTGGTGCACACTATACACAACAGACAGGAACCATGTGCCAGACAGTTTTTGCTTGGACCATTACAAAATGGGAATTACCCATGTGGTCACTGTTTTCAGTGTCACAACACAAGCAAGAAGACACATTGCCAACATCCTTTCAATGGCAAACATTTTGAGATCAGGCAGCATGTTACATATAGAACAGACCATGTAATATATATATATATATATATATATATATATATATTGCTGTGCCCATGTGACAGATTATATGTAGAGAAAACAAACAGAGACCTTAGAACATGCATCAGTAAGCATAAAAGCGATATAAGGAGAAGGGAACTCCACTGTAGCCAGACACTACAATGTAGCTGGACATACTGCTTCATCACTCAGATTCTGGGGCATAGAGAAGGTGGATGAACCCGTCAACAACAACATAACATGGAAAGACCTGGTCTTGTGGAGGGAGGTCTACTGGATCTACATGATGGACAGCACTAGCCCACGCATAGGACTCAATGAAACCTGTGATTGGAACCTGTATTGGACATGGTCAGAGGAACAGACACTTTAACTAGATGGATTTATCAGCCATATGAACTCTGGTGGCTGAACAGTATACAGAGAGGAATTCCACCACTTAGTGATTACATTGAAACTTGCCGTTTGTGGCACCTAGTCCTCTTCCATCTTCTCACTGAACCTTTGATTGTCTCTTATGGACTCTTAAGTTTTTGAGCTTTGAATTACAACCTAACTTGAAATGTATAGACATTTAAATATTGTTTGCATTGGGAAGAAAGTGATTATAATACCACAGAATTTCTCCATAAATAGTTTACTGTAGTGGGGATTGAACCACCTTTTGGACCTATTCAGGGTAAGGGTAGTGTTACTCTATCCATTGCTCTGTTGTCAGAGATTTTGAACACAAGTTCTCACTTTACACTATTCCATTTCTAGAACCTATGAGCATAAGTTCACCAATTCTGATAACAGGGAAACACAGGGAACTCAGTTACACAAAGTCATAGGGCAGCACTAAGGTTTCCCTTTTTTAATGACATAAGAAAATAATAAATGAAAACATGGTCCATATATTTCAGAACACATGTTTATTATACAAACAATCAGGAATTCAACCCCAGTGATTCTGGCATTTTAAACCTCTTAGCAATAGTGGAGATTATCCCACTTAGGAACACAATTATTTTAGAAGACAAATTTAAACTTAAAATGATCATCCAACGTTTTTTATAAAATAAGACTTGAGTGGAGGGCAAACCACCTTAGGTTCTTTCTCCCTGGGCCTGTTTAGTCCCACACTTTCCTCTGTACCATTGACCAAGCTCACTAGAAACAAGCCTCACTTGTCATCTTTGAGGGAGAAGGCAGACACCCAGAGTAGGTGGGGTTATGATGTCATACGTGACATCAACTAACCCCTTCCCCCACTCATCGCGATATGTAAATCGCTCTGAAAGGTGAGTTCAGTTGCTCTAGCAGCCAAGGAGATGCTTGGAACTCCATTGACTTGCATCCCTGGTGAGTTTTTGAATACTTTCTGATACTATTAAGATCCTTTAGGCTGTTTCAGTGTTATATCTAGAAAGTTAAAACAAGGACATGATAAGACCTAGCCCCTGTTTTGTTTTTCCTTTTCTCTTTTAAACAGAAATAGCCAAGCTTGGGCGTTTTAAAATGAAGGGATTCTAGGAGTCCTGTTATGGTTTACCAAGAGTAGGCACTCCATTCAATAAATTATTCTCCAGATTAAATGAAATGAACTACTAAAGAGTATGAGAAGTATTCATAGTTATCACTACATTATTGTTGTTCATTTCATACTTTCCAGATTACACTTATTTAGGAAATAAAACTGTTTATTTGAAAGTGAGCATTAAGTTATCTATTTTGTATAGATTAAGAGCCAGATATGGAGCCAGGTAACTGAGCTTTGTGATTAATACCATAAAAAAGGAATTTTTGTAAGACTAGATATCTATTGATTGAATGGTGTGATAAGGGATCCACTTTGGGTTGGAAAGAGAGATTGTTTATAGAAATCATATACACTGTTTAAAGATGTTTTTGAAGGGATTTATAAGGTGAACACAGTTTAAGTGTGGTGTGGGGATGTAGCGTACATTGGGTAGCAAATGAAAAGTTACAATTACAAACATAGTTAATAATACTTTTTCAATTCTATTTTTATTCAGAATGAAATTTTTTTGGGGGCCTGAGGAAGTGGCGGGAGCCATGAAACCGCTGCCCTCATTTCAAGTGTATTTAAAGTAAAATAAAGCAGTAGCTCACTTAAAATTGTAGTGTATACAGTGGAGTTCATCCTTGTTTTTGCACATTTACTTTGAAGGGCTGTCCTCCTTCCCTCCCTAGGTATGCATCTAACATGTGCCGAAGCATCCAGGGTGACAACACGGGTCTGAAATGAATGAGCAGAGTGTCATGTTGCTCAGGCTCCATTCTCCTCCTGCATTTGTCAATCCTGACAGCAGCAACGGGTTCTGGGCATGTGCCACCCCTCACAAGGAAGTAAGCTCTCCGGATTGCTGTAAAGGGCCACTACTGTGCTGGAACCTGGCCATCTTTCTCCTCAGCTGGCTCACACTCCCTTCAGGAACACTCCCTAGCCTGGCTGCCCTATCCCAACAGACCTGGGCTTGCTTCTGAACCCAGGTCACTAGAATGGAAGCATGAAGCACTTCCTATGAGCCGTTGGACAGCCCCAAAACTAAATTTTTTTAAAATGAAAGCTTGGATTCCAACCATTAAGAAATGGTGTTATTATATCATTATCATGTAACAGTAGTAATTATGTTATCAATATAGAAACAGGCAGTTTATATATATATATATATATATATATATATATATATATTAGGTTCGCAGTCGCGCCCCTATATTTAGGGTTATGAAGCCACTTCTATGTTAAACCTTTAATTTTGTGCATTAATAACTTGGGACCTATTCAACGGATTTGCATGAAATTTGGTATGTGCGGTGGGGCATGGTAGCTCTCTTGATTTGCCAAACTTTGCTTAAGTCAGATTTATGGTCTTTGCACACCAAAATGCTGAATAATGCACCTTTTGCCAGTTATGTGGGCAGTTTGGGGGATTTTGTCTGTGGCACTGCACAGACGTCATGTGGCGTGCCACTTTGTGAGCTGGCTCGTATGAAAGAGATTCAGTCAATGAACATGCCGCTTTTCATTTGGTGAAAAAATATTAATCCATTTAAAAGTTATTGCAGTTTTAAATTCCCATTATAAGTCAATGGGAACATTCATATGGTTGTTTTGCGAACAAAGAATGGGGTTTTGGACATCTGGTACCTCCGCACGATCAAAGAATTTGCAGCCTTGCAGTCAATGGATCTTTGACCCCGAGAATTCTTTGATCGCAATGGCCGCCATATTGTTTTAAGTTTCCAATCAGAAAAACTCAAATATCTTGGCTCAGGAGTGACTCCTGAAGTAAAACTTGGATGTGTTTTGCTCAGGGGGCTTCACTGTATCGAGCCATGCCTTTGGTTTTGGTCAAAATAGTCAAAAAATAGAATTTCATACATTTTTATTCTTTGATCGTGACTCGCTAACGATCTTTGATCGTGAGCATGCAGATTCTTTGATCGCAAGATTCTTTGATCATGAGGAAGGGACAAGATGGCCAGTTGAAAAAAGCAAATTTCTCAGCTTACGGATGGGTTATGAACACAAATGATGGTGGGTTTTGCTCAGGGGCCTTTGTTTTATTGAACCATGCTGGTGGTTCATTGTATTTATGTCTAAAATTTGAATTTCACCACTTTTTATTCTTTCATCATGAGCCTGAAAATTCTTTGATCGTGAGCCTACAAATTCTTTGATCGTGAGATTCTTCGATCATGATCTTTGATTGCAAGGGAGGGACTAGATGGCCAGATTTTAATGCAACAGATAGGCCAATTTTAACAATCTTTAACTTTAAATATCTCGGAAATAGTTTGGTCTTTTTACTTGAAATTTGGAGGGTGTTGATGGCATGTCCAATAGATGTGAATTACAGTGTTTACATGTTGAACAACACATTTTCTGCAGAGATATTGCATGGCACAGTTTACGTTTGGTGGACAGCGTTTTCCATTCTTGTACTGGCTTGAAATGTATATGGTAGCTAGCCTTACTGCCATGGATCTACTTTTCAGTCATTAGGTGTCTAAAATCTTAACAGGTGTGGAAGTCTGCCACTCCAATGAATGAAAATCTCAAACTTTCACATGTTGTGTCTCGGAAACAGTTTTGTCTTTTATACTGAAATTTGGAGGGTCTTCAGAAGATGTCCTGTTCATGTGAATTATGGTGTTTAGGTGTTGGAAAATTAAATTGCTGCAGACATATTGCATAACACACTGTATGTTTTGCATATGCCATTTTGTATTGTGGTACTGGGTTTACATTTATAGTGTGCCTAACGTTACTGCCATGGAGGTAATTTCCAGTGGTTACATGTCTGACATGTAAATAGATGTTGAATTATGCCACTCTGATGACTGACACTTTGCTTTCTTTCAATGTGGTGGGAGCTTTGGGGCCTCATGCTCCCACCCATATACGCTGCCAGCAATACATATGATATTCAGTACTTGTAGTCTTATCTCATGCAGAAATTTATAAGTTGGTGGGAGCGTGGGGCCCAAAGGACCCGCGCTCCCACCAACATCCATGACTTTTAACTTTTATATTCTTTCTCAAAAAGTAAGGAAATTCTATGCAAAAAATCTTTGTTAATGCATCATTTAGGGTTAAAACACAAAAAGTAAGGAAATGAAACTCTTAGGGTTGACTCTCCCCCCTTGGAACTGCCCATCATCCCGAGATTGACAGCTGACGGTGTGTGTCCTTGGGGTTGTGAGGCCTAAATCTCACCCCATTCTTCTTTTCTGTGGCTTGTGACTATGATTACACATGGAATGGGGTGAGATGTAGGCCTCACAACCCCAAGGATACACCCCATCAGCTGTCAGTCTCAGGATGATGGGCAGGTCCGGGGGGGTGGTCAATCCTAAAAGTTTCATTTCATTACTTTTTGTGTTTTAACCCTAAATGATGCATTAATTAAGTTTTTCAGAAATATATATATATATATATGTATTTACAGCATGACAGAGGTGATTTTTGTACTTTTTCCTCAGTGACAAAGTATATCGATATACTTTTTTAATATCAACATAGAAAATCTTATGATGGCTTTAAATCATAAAACTGGAAAAAAATAATACTTTTTTTGCACTTTTTCTGAATTTTGGTATTAGTACCCATAATTTAATTAGTATCTATTTAAGTGCAATACCCATAAACATTTATTGTATGCCTTAAATCACATGGCAAGCATTTCTGTCTCCCCAAAAAGTACCAAATCTTCCTCACTTTCGCAGGCTTCACCTGCAAAAGTGTCAGAAAATAATAAACTGCTCCTGCTGAAAGAGGGAAGAAAAGAGGAACTTAGTGAATGTAAGTTGTATTTAGGTAGGGAGCACTGGGGGGGGGGGAATTACAAAGGGAAACAGGTTTTACCATGCATATACATGCAGCCAAAATTCTGATTATTTCAAACAGGTCTGTAGCTTCTAATTTATAATTAGGCTCTAGCTGTTCTAACGCTCTGATCTTGTAAATCCAAAATTGCTCTTGCTTGTTGAGTTTGTTTTCATAATTCTTTTTTTACTTGCTCAAAGTCCATTGCTGTAATAGTATGTTGACATCTGTCTGTGATCTGTTTAACGTTTGCAGCCATTGCATAATTGAGATCTTCTTTTTGTACAGCTCTCATTCGTCCACCTAGGCGCTGTCTCAGTTTTCATTTAGTGCAGCCAATGTAATATGCTTCACACTGGCACTGTAACAAATACACTACTCCCTCTGTACTGCAGGAGATAAAGTCATAAATCTTTACCATCTGTCCATTACTGAGACTGGTGAAGTCACTTGCTCTCAGCATAGTGGGGTACACCTTACAATTGGCACAACTGCAGCAACTTAGGTAGCCGTGTTAGTTGCCTCACCGGCTGGTAGCTATGTGTTACCTTATCCCGAAGATTTTTTTGCTGTCCTGTAGGACACTCACAGTGGATGTTCATTCAGTGATTTTAGTACTGGGACACTTCTCACAATAGGCAGATTTCTCTTTACCTTGTTTACCACTTGGCATGCCCAGATGCCCTCGTTCCAAATGTTGCAACAAATGTGAGTCTTTGGTCAGCATCATTCCCTCTCACAGCAATCATGTGTCCTCTCAAAAGATATTTCTGTCTAGTGTATCTACTTCTTGTTTTGCTTTTGTGACAGTCTAGCTGGAAAACCGTCTTTTCGCAATCCTACATATCTGCTCCTATGCATTTTTCTTGTGGTCACTAGTTGTGGTGTTCTTCTTCTTTATAAATATCAGCCTGCCCTTTGAAATGTTGCTGGGGATGTGGTGGGGGTGGAGACTGCTAGGCAATAGGATACTGTTCTTATCTGTTGGCTTTTCAAACAGACTGGTATAGAGTTTTCAATTTTGTTTCTTATCAATTTCTAAATCTAGGAATGCCATTTTTAAGGCTGCAGTTCAGTTTAAATCTTACATGTTCAATGCTGCTTTCCAAAAAGTTTAAATTACAATAATTCCTCATTAGACCCCACCACACCATCAACACATCATCAATAAAGCATTTCCAAAGATCTATTTTTTTTCCAAATAAAGGGTTGCAGTCTTGGTTGCACACAACCTCATTCTCCCATTTCCCCAGATAGAGGTTTGCCACACTGGGGGGAAAAGTATCCCCCATGGCAATCTCTTTAATCTGCATGTAGTTTTTACGTTGGAAACAAAAGCTATTGTTCTATAGTACAATTTTGCTCACATATACAATCCAATCTCTGTTTTGCATCAGTGACAGTGTGCAGTCCCAGAAAGTGGTCAATAACTTCTAAGCCACATGTGTGGGGCACATTGCTGTAGAGGGCATCTACATCCATGGTTACAAGTCACCACTCCTGGGAAATCTACATATTTTCCATTAGGGTAATCACACTTGCAGTATCTTTGATGTAGGACCTGAGGGTAAAGACTGATTCCCTAAGGAAGGTGCCCACATAACTGGACAAATGTTAAGTCAGTGAACTGATGCCCTAAATGATAGGGCAACACAGAGGTTCATATAGATTTTTATGAACCTTGGGTAATTTACAAATGGTGGCCTTACCAGGATGATCTGTTTTCAGAAATGTGTATATCTTACCTGAAATCAAATTTTCTGTGAGAGCCTGTTCCAAGGCAGAATCAATTTCTCTCTTGATATCAGCTGTTTTGTCATTGGTCATGCTGATGAAGAAATCAGTATTACACAGTCGCGTTCAAGTGTCTGTATGTATTTATCTTTATCCTGAATCACTATGCTTTCCCCTTGTCTGCAATCTTGATGGTAGTTGCCTGAATTTTTATCTATCACTATCTTTCTAAAGTCACCCTCTTTGGTACTTAAATTTTGAAAATGATTACTCATATCCTCAGTAAACATAGTCTATAGTTCCATTTCACATGTCTTTATAAAGGTATCAATTTGTGGAAGCAGGGGTGGACAAAATATGGATTTTGCCCATAGAGTGGGGCAATTTGCACTGTCTTGTAGTTCTGTTTCTTAATTAGTTTTTTAGCTATATGCAGCTTGGAATCATAATATGTTCTCAGATTCATATTTCACGCACATTTATGAATGTCTATCTGTATTTGAACTATTTTTTATCTAGCTTGGAATCTTAATATGCTCTTACGTTTATATTTCATGCAAATCTGTGAATGTCTAGCAGTATAGAAAACTCATCTGTGGGAGCTGTTGGGATGAAGGAACATTGTTAAGCACTGACATTTTGTCATCATTCAATGTATAGCTCGAAATGTTGGTAACACTCAGTGGTTGGTTTTGTAACTCTTCATTTTCTGTTGGTGTTACCTATCTCTTCTTCTTCCTCCTACTTCTCCTTATTTACCTTTGTACCTGTTTGGGTTTCTGGCCTTGTTGGGTCTGTTGCTCCTCCACAATCGTGGACCAGCAGATGAAGGACACCTGTCTGAAAAAAAGACACCCCTGATCTATTACAGTACTTGCTGTGCCCTCTGCTTCAGAGTCACTGGTTCCAGTAGTGTAGCTGTTGATGTTCCCTATTTTAAAATGGAGCATAGTACTTTATTACTTAAATGTGCTTTCTTTTCCAGCTGGAGTCCTGATTCTGCTCATAATTATTCTGATCCCTCAGGAACGTGCTTTTCTTAATGCTCTTTGTTTTTCTATCAAATAGTTCTATACACAACTGCAGTTCTTCATTAAAGGTCACAACATCTGCATCATTTTCATATCTTTCACTACCTTCTCTTTAGTTCCAATTCCTCCATTTAAGTAATAAATAAGGAACTATGCTCCACTCATGAGGAACTACTGTAATTTAAAACTTTTTCAGAATGCAGCAATGAACATCTAAGATTTAAACTGAACTGCAGCCTTACAAAAATAGAGTTCCTAGATACAGAAATTGGTAACAAACAAAGAACCCATACCAGTCTATTTTGAAAGTCAACAGATAAGACCAGAATCCTACTGACTAGCAGTTTCCACCCCCACAACAACATCAGCAACATCCCAGAGGGCCAGATGATATGTATCAAGAAAAACTATAGCACAGCTAGTGACTGTGAGAAAAATGCCCATGAGCAGATATATAGGTTTGCACAGAGACGGTATTCCAGACAGACTGTCGCAAAAGCAAAACAGGAAATAGACACACTAGACAGAGATATCAAGTTACGAGGAAGTGATTGATGTGAGAGGGAATGTTGCTGACCAAAGACTAATATTTGTTACTAAATTTGGAACTAGGGCCAAACCAGTGGTAAACATGATAAAGAGAAATTTGCCTATTGTGAGAAGCGCCTTAGTGTGAAATCATTGATTGAATCTCCACTGACAGTGTCCCATAGGACAGCAACAAATCCTGGGCACAGGCTAACACATACTGTAGCTACCAGCCAGTGAGGCAACTAACATAGCTACCTAAGCCACCGGTTGGTTTCTACAGTTGTAGGAAGTGTAAGGTGTGCTCCACTATGTTGAGAGCAACTGAGTTCACCAACCCAGTAATGGACAGATGCTAAAGACTTGTGACTTTATCACCTGTAACATGGAAGGAGTAGTTATCTATCACAGTGCCAGTGTGGAGTCTATTATGTTGGTTGCACTAAGCAAAAACTGATAGAGGGCCTAGGTGAACATCAGAAAGAAGACCTCAGTTACATAAAGGCTCCTCACATTAAATAGGGCACAGACAGAAGTCAGCATAATCTAAGAGCAATGGGCATTAAACAAGTGAAAAAAGATGCTAGGGAAGGGGATTATGAAAATAAACTCAACAAACAAGACCAATTTTGGATTTACAGGCTCAATACATTAGAATGTCTGGGGCTTAATGATAAATTAGAACTACAGCCCTCCTTGAAATAATCAGAATTGTGGCTGAATGTATATGCATGGTGAAACCTCTTTCCCTCTGTAAATAACTCCCTCTGCGCTGCATGCCCCCACCTCCCACCTAAATACAACTTCCATTCCCTAAATTCCCCTTTTCTTCACTCATTTTTAGCAGCAGTTTATTATGGACAGGATTGAAAAAACATGCTATTGTCCAATATGGGTGGGATGAGAAAGGCATTCAAATGTACAAATTAAAGGATTTACTGATACTTTTTATTTTTATTTTTCATAGATCAGAGCAAGTGCATCTGTGGCAGCCTCAAGGATGGAATTACACATGAGACAGTTTTGTTGCATGGGCAGCAGCTCCCAACAGGAACTGTAATGATTTAAATTCTTTCACAGCTATTTGTTTTTATATCATGTATTTTTATGTTGGTAATAGTTATACAATTTTACCGTGGCTACTGTTAAATTGTACCTTCACTTTGAACTTACTATATGTTTTGGGCCAGAACGACGTCATACCAGTGCCGACTATTTAATTTGGTATACATCACTGGTCGCTCATCCCTGATGAAGCGTATGGCACAAAAAACATTACATTTTTAGTGAACACTACAGCATTCTTGTCCTGTGTATACCATGGCACATTTTGAAAGCCTGCATTTTTTGCACTGTCTGGAAGCACAAAATTTAATGATCAAAAGCATAAATGAGCAGGCTGTGCATTTGTTCTAAGAAAGAAGCTTCTCATTTTTTCCTCGCATGGAATTTAAAATATTATGACTTTAGAACTGTGATGAACTTTCAGAACTGTGATCTCCTACCTGCATCTGTCTATGATCCTCTCCTCTTATTCATTTCCTCGATTTATATGAGTGTGTTTTATTTTCTACTTGCATTGTCTACCTGTCTGTCTTCCTCCCTTTGTGTTTCCGTATACCTTCTGAATGCACACAAAGGCTAAGTATATATAAATACTCATAAAAGTACAAATAAGGAAAACAGGCAACTCAGAGTAGCCCTTGCTAACTCAAGAAGTGTTAATAAGCAGAGAGAATTTATTGAAGCAATTGCAAATAAAGGAATAATAGATATTATTGCAATTACCGAGACATGGTGGGAACTGAATAATTGCAGTAAAAATCTGAAAGGATATTCAATGTATATTAAAGACAGGGAGAGTAGAAGAGGAAGTGGAGTAGCCTTGTTTGTTAAAAACAAAATATGCAGTATAAAGATTTACAATGTAAAAACACATAACGATACCACTGACACAAGACTCAAGCCATGCTGTTTAGCTTTTCAGTTAAACTTTGATCCTGTCCCATTGGCTCTCTGTTTAAAGCGGTACATACATTTAAGTACCTTAGTTGGCATCACATTAGGTCATTCCCTGGACTTTTTCTCTCATGTTGCCAGTATCTGTGAAATGGGAGACTGCCGAGAAACAGATTTGTGGGGAGGGAGGAGGGGTTGCAAGGGAGGGGTAGAGTCACAGTGGGGAAAAATAAGGAAGGCATAATTGAGGCAACCAACCTCTGTATGAAGGAAGTGAGTAAAAGTAGAAGGAAAAAGAGACTGTTACGGTTGTCTAGGGAAGTGGCCAAGGTGATGAGGGAAAAAAGCATGGCATTCAGAAGGTATACAGAAACACGAAAGGAGGAAGATAGGCAGGTATACCAAGTAAAACAGAAGGAAGGAGGAAAGCCAGTGAGGGGAGCAAAGGTTCAGACAGAGTAAAGGATAGCCAAAGCGGTAGCTAAAGTGGATGAGGCTTTCTTCAGGTACATAAGTAAGAAGAGGAAAGCAAGGGGAGGGATAGTAAAGTTAAGGAGAGCTGCAGGGGAGACTGTGCAGAAGAGAATAAAACAAGCATTTGTCAAAGCTGAATGTTTGCTTTCTGGCATTGGCATTGGTAGTGTAGGAGTTAGAGAGCTGCATAATAGGAATGGCAGTGAAGTATTGAACTGAAGCCAACCCCACCACCACCCTGCAGAGACTGACAGGCATTGAAGTGTGCCTTTGGGGTGTCAGGCATAACGGCCATGCCATTTCACCACACCCTACCCTGCAGACACCGACAAGTGTCACGGTGTGCCTTGGGGTCTTTGGCCCTTATGCTCACCCCATTCCATCAGGAAATATGGTGAGATGGGTGCTGTATAAGAGAATGGGGTGAACTTTGGGGCTGAAGAGTCCAAGGCACACCTTGATGCCTCTCACTGGCTGTAGGGTGTGGGAATGGAATGGGTATGAGCATTACAGGCGAGAATCAAAGTCACACCCCGATGCCTGTCAATCTCTACAGGGTGGGGCGTTATGGTCTGAAACCCTAATGCCTCAGGCGTTCGTTGGCATTTTCACTCCAAATTTTTAACATGGGTTTTTTGTGACCCCCACCTTATGAACAGTGGCAGTATCAGTTTGTTAGCTGAAAGCTGATTTTGCACAGCGACTACGCCATTTGGCACCACAGGTGCAAAAACACATTTCGAATAGGATGTGAAAAATGACAGCTGTACTGTTCATGGGGAGGTGCAAAAAATGGCAATGTTGAAAATCTGCAATGAAAATATTAAAAAAACTGGTGAAATCATGAGCGTGTGTAGAAACTGCACAACGCATACCCATAATGCAATTAGTTTGGGGATTTTTTTACAGCAGATTGTCAATGCAGACATTTTGGAACCTCTGCTCATGAACAGTGTCACTGTGATTTTCTTAATCTGTCCCGAACAGTGATTTCCCACAGCAACCACGCATTTCTGCACTGGAAGTGCGAAAACACATTTAGGCCATGGTGTGAAAAATGACAACTGTACTGTTCATAAGGAAGTGTGGAAAAATGCCTGTGGTGAAAATCTGGACTGAAAATATTAGAAATGCATGAACTTACAAGGGTGCGTGGAAACTGCGCAATGGTCGCTTGTAACACAGTCATTTTATGGACTTTTTTCACCAAATTTTTAACATAGCCATTTTAACACCTCTGCTCATGAACAGTGTCACTGTGATTTTCTTAATCTGTCCCAAACATTGATTTCGCACACCATCTAGCCATTTATGCGCTACATGGAGCAGAAACACATTTTGGCGAGATGTAAAATGATAGCTGTACTGCTCATGAGGGTGTGGTAAATGGCAATGTTGAAAATCTGGAGTGAAAACATTGAAATAGCGAACTGATGGCGTGGATCGGAAACTAGCGCGTAACAAATAAAACAGTCATTTGGAATTTTTTTTCGCAAATTTTCAACATAGGGTTTTTGAGCCTACCTCATGAACTGTGACACTGTCATTTGTAAATCAGTCCAAAATTGATTCCATGCAGTGACCATGAAATCACCTTCGGGCCGAGTAACAAAATGACAGTGACAGAATTCATGAGGTGGGGTCCCAAAACCCCATGTTGAAAATTTGTGAAAAATTCCCAAAAATGCCTGAGATATGCATCAAAGTTGAAAAAACCCTATTTATTCCATTATACAGCTTACCGGCATTTCCTCAGTTCGCGGTCAGCTTTGAAGAGTGCAGGCGTGTTCCCAGTCCACGAAGATCATGGTGCTGGACTCCAGAGAGTAAGTATGGGGTGAGTGGCGGTTTGGGAGGTAAGATGCGCAGAGGGTGGAGTGCGAGTGGGGAGGGTCAGGACAGTCGCGAGGGAGCGTTTTTCTTGCAGGTTATTTTTTCGTGAGCTCCACTGAACTTGTGCCACCTGGGGCAGTGGAGCCAATGGGGATTGGGCAACCCTACAATATGTGGACTGTTGCCATGCTGGGGTAGGCTCCTCAGCATGGCACCGGTAGTCTGTTGGGGGGGGACAGTGGAGCCGACAGGGATTGGGCACCCCCATCGGCCTTACGGACCATTGCCACACTGGGCTCCCAGTGTGGCACCTGGAACTCTGTTGGGGGGGAGAGCAGCAGAGCCGATGGGGGATTGGGCACCCCCAACAGCCATACAGTGTGTGCATGGGGGGAGAGCATGAGCATGTAATATGCTGATCAGCACTATCTTATCACGGCTCACTGAAGCAGAGCTCTCCCTTTCAACTGTATGGCACTGCATTTTCAACTGCTGTCATAGACAGCTGCAGCATTCATTGGTGAACTGTGGCCGTGCCTGAAAATGCACTGACTGAATTGGAAGACAGGGTGCCACACCTACAAAAACTCGGATGATGGCAGTATGTTTCTTGTACATGCGTGCAAGCAAACATAAAAAAGCAGGCATCCTGAACACGTACTTCTGCTCAGTCTTCTCATGGGGGGGGGTGGGCAAATTGCCAGGGAGCAGCAGGAACAAAGGGGGGTCAGGTGGACACAAGTCCATTTTCAGAGGAAACAGTCCTGAAGGGACTTGCAGTTCTGAAAGGAGACAAGACTGTGGGACTGATTGGGATACACCCAAGACTTTTATTTTATTTATTTATTTAAGATTAGAATTTACACCTTTGAGCTGGGGGGCTCTTCTACAAATGTTCCAAGTCAGTTTAACACAGGACAATACATATGGTACAGGCAAGTTAACACGGAAAACAAAACACTAATAAACAGAGATCCAGATCATTGTCAGTTACAAAGTGCAAGAGACATACAGCAGCACGACAATAGGCACAGTACAAAGTCTGTTAGGTGCAGTACATAGCTTAATTAAGAACAATTTAAATTCATAAGTGCAGTGTAGATACAGTATCATGATATTGTAGTATAGTGTGTGGTATAATGTGTTATTAGGTACTCGTGTATTAAATAGGTGCTAGTTAAATAATGCAGCAGCATAGTAGTAGGAGCCGTGAAACTCATATAGTACTAGGAGCAAAACATTCCATATAGTTGCGGACCAGGTAGTGTACATTCCATTACTAGGTGGGTTGACTTAGGAGTAGCAGAAGGAGAGATTTATCAGGGGTGCTGGTACCTGACTCAACAATGGGGGTGGTGGCAGCTGGAGATGTCTTTGTCAGGAGGAAGGGTAGCTGACAGGACAGTGATGAGCCAGGTGGTAGGCGGGGGAGGTGGGGATCTAGGTGTGAACTTGGGAGGGGATCATCTGTGTGGCTGAGCAGGAGCCGACCGTGGCTAGGAGGGACAATCACATTTATTTGCTTGGGAAAGGAGAATACAGAGCCCTCTTTTAAAGAAGCCCAGCTTTCTGGTGTTGATGAGAGAGGCAGGGAGGTCATTTAGCCACTGAGGTCCTAGGTAGGATAGGGATCTCTGGGCAAAAGTGGTGCGCTTAAATGGGACTTGGAATGCACCCTTGGCTGCGCTTCTCATTCTTTTTGAGGATCTGGCACGTTGGAAGATGCTTGCCGTGGATTCAGGGTTGAGTCCTAGGAGGGCCTTTTTACCTAGCAGGCAAGCCTGGTATCTAGCCCTAGGATGAAGTGGGAGACACCAAGTATCAGTGTAGAGTCTGCATGTGTGTGTCAGGTAGTCTGCCCCAAGGACCAGTTAAGAGCACTTTTATCCTCTTCAGGGCAATGTCAGTGCCAGCGCTGTAGATTACTAGCCCATAATCAATAGTGGACAGTATTGAGCTGCTAGTTACCAATCGCAGAGCCTCAAGGGACATTGTATGCCTGCGTCTGTAAAGGATTCCAAGCTTTACATTCACAGTTTTGATGACGTGGTCTATGTGTGAAGTGAAGGACAGGGTGTCATCCAGGTGTATTCTTAAGTATTTGAATGAGCTAAATTGTTCCAGTGTTTCCCCTTTTTGGCTGAGAATGATCAAGGGGCCAATTTTGTTCTTGGTCTGAGTCATTGTAAACAGCATGGGCAGGATTCTCAGAGAACAGCAAAAATCCCGCAACTGCGGGAAAAAGGCTCGCAGCACTGTGGAAACACAGTTGCATGGTATTCTTAAAGAAAATCCAACAGCTGAGGGAATTCCACAAAAAGTCCCGCAGCTGCGGGAATTCTGCAAGTGCTGCGAATCCACAGCTGTGGACATGGCTGAGGAGGCACAGCAATAGTACAACAAGTAGCTGAAGCAGCAGACATTAACATTGCTGCCATAGTATGAGGCTGACAGCACCCAAAGAGATATCAGCAACCAGTCCTTCAACTGGGACCACTGCAGCACCACAGGTACCAGCAATACCATGGCACCATAGTGGCCGACTGTCACCACTGGTCGTCCCTCCGTGGGGCATTCCTGTTACCTGCAGGGGTAGCACTCGCTGCAGGCTGGTCAGGCTCTACTGCCTGTGGGGCTCCGTCATGGGCAGCACTGAGTCTGGTGGTTGTTGCCTGTTGCTATATCATGGCAATGTGTGCTTTTGTTGCTGTAACATCGGCCACTGCTAAACTATCTGGGATGCTATTACCTGTGCCTCACCTCCACCTTAATTGATTCCAATTGTTAGGACACTACTGCAGTTTGCTGAGGGAGAGTTACACCTCATTCCACTGTGTGTAACATTTTTTCTGCAACTGTGGAAAACACCTGGCTGAGAATAGCCCTGTGCCTTACTTATGTCACACCTTTTTTCCCTCAGGGATTTCTACAGCTGCACTTTTTTCCACAGTCCGTAGTGTTTTTTTCTACAGCTGCGGAGGTTTTTGTGAATAGCACTTGTGGCACTCTCCCCTTTTTTTCCATAGCTGAGGCAGTTTTGGGGACTTAGGGAAGGTTTTGCACCTTCTGAAAGCTTTGAGAATCCTGCCCCATGTATTTAGTCTTTTTTGTAGTTAAGTAGACGTCTGTTTTGTAGGAACCACTTTTCAAGTTTTTGAAAGCTGTCCTGTAGTGCCATGGTTATTTGGGTTAGTTGCTTGCCAGGAACAGAGATCACAGCATCATCTTAATATAGCAGCATGCTTGCTTGGTAGACAGAGGGTAGGGAGTTTATGAACAAGCTGAAAAGCAGGGGGCCAAGTATGAACCATTGGGGGACTCCAAGGGTCACCTTATTGGGTCAGATAGTGTTCCATTTATTTTCATGCACTGTGTTCTGAGTGAAAGGTAGCTACCAAACCAAGATACAGTTTCAGGAGACAGGCCAAGGGTCAGTAGGTTAGTGAGGAGGAGCTGATGGTTCACTGTATCAAATGCTTTAGTGAGGTCTATGAATATGGACCCCGCTGCCATGCCATTGTCCAGCACATCATAAGGGTGGTTAGTGAAGTCTATCAGCACAGTCATGATGCTGTGTTTTTTCTGAAACCTATGTTGTTGTGCACATAGGAGGTTGCACTTATTCAAGTAATCAGTTAATTGGTTGGATAGAATTTGCTCAAGGGCTTCTGAGAGAGGGGGTAGTATGGATGTGGCCCTGCAGTTTGCCAGGCTGGTTCTGTCCCCATTTTTGAATATGGGGGTGACAAGCGCTGACTTCCACCTATCTGGGAATACACCTGATCTTAAGGATAGGTTGAACATTTTTGTAAGGGGTGAAGCTAGTTCATCAAGCATGAGTGCTTCAAGCTTCATGTCGATCAGGTCGCCCCAATCCTGTTTTTTCCTAAGACCCGCTTAATGTATTTTATAGTATCAGCCCTGGAGATTTGCTTGAGGGGAGTCCGCGTTGGGGAGTTTCACAGGGAGCTGAGTGGATAGGTAGTCAAGGGGTAGTACAGTGCTTAAGTCAGTAAAGGTGACATTAAAGGTGTCTGCAATTTCTTTTGGTTCTTGTAGTGTGCCGGACACAGTGACGATCAGATCTGGTGGTGTTTTGGAGTCCCTACCTGTAAGCATTTTTATGGAGTTCCAGAAGTCTCTTCCGCTACCCCAGCTCCTGTCCAGTAGTTCTTTATAGTTTGTGGCTTTGGCCTTCCTTATTAGCTTGGAGCATTTATTTCTGGTCACCTTATATGCATTGTAGTCAGCTTGCTTACCAGTCGCTCTTGCTTTGCTCCAGAGTTTGTCACCACAGTGCATGAGCTCAATGAGGGAGCCCAAGAGCCAATGGTTGGTATTCCCTTTAACTTTCTTTGATTTGATTGGGGCTAAGATGTTACAGGCATTGGTGAAGATAGTAGTGAAGTAGTCTAGGGCCAGATTTGCATCACTAGCACTGTCAAGGGGGTCCAGTCATCCCTATTTAGATATTGTTTAAAAGGCTAAAGCTATCCATTCCTTATTGAATTTTTTTTGTGAATTTAGGGGTGCACTTCATTGACTTATTTGTCCATGAGCACATCACAGGGGAGAGGTTGCTTAGTGAGTCGGTAGGACAGATCATCTGTGATGTGCTTGGGGCAACTGGAGAATAGCCAGTCAATTAGGGAGCTTGTACCAGTATGGTAGTATCGTCTGGTGGCATGGGTTACCATTTGTGTGAGACAGAGGTTAGAGATTTGGTCTTTTAGGGTAGAGGTATCTTGAGTCAGCCAGTTTGTGCTGAAGTCTCCAACAACAACCAATTTCCAGGTCTGCTTGACCTGTTGTATGTGGTCTATGAACTGCTCTATGCCTGTTGCTTGTTTCCCTAGGGGTACTCCCTTTAATGAGGGGAGAGTGTCCAGCAGGTTGCCACAGGGCAAATTCCTGGTTCCCCATACTGATGTTCACTTTAGGGACTACCAGCAGGGATTAGTCATTAGATTGTAAAGGACAGAAATGCTGATAGGATTTAAGGTTAAGAATTTAGGATGTTGGGGTGTACTGGGAGGGATTTTGATAGTGGTAAAAAGAGGTATTATTTCCTCTCTATAGATAAGTGGTGAGGCTTCATCTGGAGTACTGTGCCCAGTTCCGGAGCTTTCACCTAAAGAAAGACAGAGACGAGCTAGAAATGGTACAGTGTTAAGTAACAAAAATGACTCATGACCTGCAGGACAGATCCTATGAGAACAGACTTAGGGCACTGAACATGTACTTGCTGGAGACAAGAAGGGAGAACGGTGATATGCTGAAAACCTTCAAGTTCCTAAACAGAATGAACAAGGTGAATTGCAAGGAACCATTCACCAGGTGTAGAGAATCTATAACGTGGTGGTCATGAGTGGAAGCTAGCAGGTGGGAAAATTAGGAGGGACATGAAGAAGTTCTATTTTACAAAGAGAGTGGTTGAGCCGTGGAACAACCTGCCAGCTGAGGTGAAGAGCACCAAAATAAAAAATGACTTCAAGCATGGTTGGGACAGTGTTAAGGGCTTAATAGTACCCTAGAGGGGGTTGTAGTAAGGTAGGCAAAATGGGGGTGGGATAGCAGGGGCATAAACCCCACTTAGATAATAGGTTTTGGGGTAGGATAGTGCATTACGGGCAGACTAGAGGGATCAATGGTCTTTTTCTGCCATCATTTTTATTTGTTTCCATGTTTCTAAGAAACTTCATAATGGGAGCAGGGCTCAGGGATCAAAGGTGCTTGTATATAAAGCAACCCAGGGTAAAGAGACGACTGTTTGATGAGGACAGCCACCCCAGTTTTCCAGTAAGGTTACAATGGTGTGCAAGACGTTTTAGTTTTTTTTTTTTGTCAATAAAATTTTTAAGTATACAGACTAATAAATTACAAGTTGTAACATCAGTGTTCAAACATGAAGAACAATCAACTCTGAACTATTACAGATAAAATGAAATACAGAATAGTAAAGAACATCTATACTTACGTTACCATAAATTATTATTTATTTAGGAAATCGGAATTACAATCCTTTGAGTCATAGACTCGTTTCAAAAGGCTCCATGTCAGAATAAAACATAGACCTTCATACAGTACATACATAGAATAAATGTGGGTGAGCAATCATACAGAGTATCATAAATGTAACATAACTATCTAAGTAATTACATACTGCTTTTTTCCCACAGAGAACAGAAAGAGAGAAAGACAAAGAGAAAAAAAAACAGGGACCAGAGAGAGAAAGAGAGAGAGAGAAAAAAGTGCTACTTTTGCTCCAGCTTTACCTAAGTGTGAACTCAATAGTCAGGATAATGGAATCCTATGCAAACCATTTGATAATAAATATGGACACCACCACAACCTTAATGATCATTGTGCTGTGAAATTATTTGTCTGACAACATTTTCTTCTGAGAAAAATTGATATAAAGTACCCCATCTAGAATTAAACTTGTCTTCTAAGTCTCTAACTCCCAGAGCTAACTTCTCAACTTTAAGATATTCAATTATCTGTGCCTTAATTTCTCGAAAAGAAGGTAAGTTTTCCTCCACCCAATATTTAAGCAATACATTTCTGACTGAAACCCCAATTAGTAATAGAGAATACTTCTCTGTTCTCTCGTCCAGCTCACTTTTTCATAAAAATGTCCTAAAATACAAGTTTCTATATTTATGTTATCAGAAATCATTAGAACTCTGAAGGAAATTCTTAATCTGTTCCCATAAGGGTTTAACCAAAGTACATTCCCAAAACATATGCCCCAAAGTCCCGATCTTTTCTCCACATTTAGAACAATTAGGAGAAGCTTACAAGTCCATTTTAATCTAAGATGTGGCGTAAAATACAAGTTGTGAAGGGTTTTATAATGAGTCAATCTGAGATTAACTGCATTAAAGGCCTTAGCAGAAAGTTTCTATATTTTCCCCCCAATCCTGGCTATCTGTGCTTACTCCTAAGTCTCGGTTCCACCATCTTCTTTGTTCTGTTGCTCGACCTCTGGTACAATCTAAAAGAAGGTCATACATATTTGAGACTGATGGAGAGGCATGTATGAACCCAAAAAAGCTATTAGTGTCCACATCAGGGGCAGAATTCAACTGAATAGCTGAGTCAATAGCTATTTTAAGTTCTTCATCGAGTCTAGAGTCTTGCTGTTTGAACCCACACTTACCCCTTAACAAAGAGAAGGTAAAAAAATGTGTCTGCCCTAACAATATTTTGAACTTTCACCACTCCCTTCTGTAACCATTCATAGTTAAGAAAGGTAACCCCATCTTTTGTAATATTAGTATTTTCCCAGATTGGCTGTTTTTTTGAATTCCAGAGATGTAAAGGAATAAACGAGTTAACATATCTTAATACCCTAAGAGAGTCCTGTATAATCTTTAAGTTTCTTATCTTTATTTTCTTAGCATATATTATGGAATGCAGGTCTACCCCTGTAGCGTTAATAAGTGCATCTCAATTTAACCCATTCCAGAATATAGTTGCTAGCCTCTGTTGAGTTCACCCAGTGAGACATTTGAGAAAGCCTTGCTGCCAAATAATAAAAGAACAAATCAGGAGCTTTTAGACCACCATTGTTTTTGTTTCTAGAGAGCTTAAAATAAGCCATCTTAACTTCTCTGTAACCCCAAATATATTTTGAAAGTTGAGAATTTAGTCCCCCAATCCACCTTTTAGTAATATAGCATGGCAGCATGTTAAAGTTGTAGAGGACCCTTGGTAATATATTCATTTTAACAGAATCAAGTCTGCCCCACAATCCTAATGGTAATTTGTCCCATTTTTGTTAAGGAATCCAATACTTTGGTTTTAAGTAGAGCCAAATTTTTTGATACTGTTTTATTAATTGTCTTATATATCTTAATGCCTTAGTAGTCTATATGTTCCTGAGCCCATGACAGTCCATGCTTAGTTATGTCATCTTTGACACAAAGTCTGTTTAAATGCAAAAAACTAGTTTTCCCTAAATTTTATTTGTATCCCAAAAAATTTCCAAATTGCTTTACTATATTTAGTATCTGAGGTATAGAAGTGATAGGGTCCACCATAGTAATGAGCAAATCGGCTGCATAAACAGAGGTGCATAAATCTTGAGAATCTATGGTTAAGCCTTTCAGTATATTATCAGTATTAAGTTTCCTTAAGAATGGTTCTATTGTTAAATTGAATAACAAAGGTGAATGTGGACAACTTTGCCTAGTAAGGAAGGAGTACATGCCATAGTTTTTTTTTTTAGTTGTTTAACCAGGAGTACCACACTAAGCTGAAAGCTTTTTTTACAGGTGCATCCTGGGAGCACAGGGAAGTTAAGTAACTTGCTCAGGGTCATAGTTTAAAATTGGGATGAGTACACTTTCTGCAAGGACAATATGAGCAGCCAGGGTAGGAATTTGTTTGGTTCTGTAGGCCATGCCTAGCCTGGCACTTACAAACTGGCAGACAGAAACATAGAAACATGGAATTTGTCAGCAGAAAAAGACCACTTTTGCCCACCCCGTCAGCCAAGATGGTCCCTGCACAGTGTGTCTCTGCAGACCCTAACTGGTCTATAGCGACCCTCCCTCCTCCCTGCCTGTTTACTAATATTCCCCTATGTCTATCCCAGTCATGCTTGAAGCCCCCCTACTCTTCCTGCCTCCACCACTTCCACTAGCAGTCTGTTCCAGATCTCCCCCACTCTTTCAGTGAAGCAGTACTTCCTCACATCCCTCTTAAATCCCCCCTCCCCACCTTCATCACACACCTTCTGATCATGTTGCTCCTTCTCATTTGAAAGAGATTCCTTCTTGTATCCTGTTCACCCCATGAGGTACTTGTAGGTCTCTATTATGTCACCTCTTGCTCTCCTCTCGTCCAGGGTGTACATGCTGAATCCCTCAGTCTCTCTTCATAAACCTTTTGATGTAAGCACTGCATCATTTTAGTCATGCTCCTCTTGACTGCCTCCACCCCTATGCCCACTCTGAGGTGCAACCTCCAGAACTTGACACAATACTCCAGGTGGAAGTCTCACAAGCGAGCAATACAGTGGTGACTCCACCTCCCTACTCCTGCTTTAGATACCTCTCCCTATGCATTCCATCCACCACTGGCCCTTCCCACTGCTTTGTCACACTGCCCTGCCATTTTGAGGTAATTAGATATAATAACCCCATGGTCCCTTTCCTGCTTAGTGCCTATCAGTATCTCCCCTCCATCTTATACTCAGCTTCTAGGTTCCTATGGTCTAGGTACATGATTTTGCACTTTTTGGTATTGAACCCTAACTACCATGCTCTTGGCCATGCCTGAAGTTTCCCAAGGTCCCTACACATTCTTTCCAACCCCTCGTTATTGTCCAGTCTATTGCAGCTTTTGGTGCCATCTGCAAAGAGGCATACCTTCCCTTATGATTCTTCTGCAATGTCACTTATGAAGACATTAAAGAGGACTGGTTCCAATACTGAGCTGCCATTCCCCATAACTCTGGAATTCTCTCCACTTGCTAGTTTGTTATGACCCCTCCCACTACCTTGTTAGAAAGTCCCATTGGGCCATCTGCTGATCAGTTTGGCCTGTAACTACTCTTGACCGATCCCTTATACATCACTTGTTTAAAGTGAAGGTGCCTTACCTGTGGGTCCAGGATCTTTGCTTGATAGCTCCATGATCTGAACAACCAGTTTTGCACATAATTTTTAGAATACCAGCTCAGGAATAAAAGTTTAAAATTGTGCAGTTTTGTTTTCTGTACTTCGCCATGTTTTCCCATAATGCCCCATTCTACCCAGAGTTCTGTGCTTCTGGTGACATGAAGAAGCGATCAAACAGAAAGTCACCAATAGAAGCAGGTGCTCAGTGTGCATTGTTGTGGATAGGGATAGTCATGGTATTTTGTGTGAGTGCTAGTAAAGGTTTTTATTTTTGTTCGTGTTTTTTTTAAAGAAAAATTAATGTGTCATCAGTCATCAAAGAGGTAAGACATCATGTAACTAGCTGTTTGTTTTAATGAATCTTTTGCCAGAGATGTGCCGACTTGCTGACTTAACCTGTGGCAAGCATGCATCCCTTTAGTTTCCGCACTTCCCGTATGAGCAACTGATGCTGGAGCCAGTAACTGAAAAAACATCTAATCTATTTAAATTGTGTGTGCTTGGTAATGCAGATGGGGGTCCCCAACCCACCGTAACACTTGACCCAGGTCTTTTGAGTAGCTGTAGGATTTGTGTGGTCCCCCATGTTATGGGTCCTGAGTGAGTGAACCTTGCTGCTGTCCCCCAGGACAACTGTTTTGTTAGCTGCAGATGTGGAAAGACATGGATATGATGCCCAGTATTTGTAAATGGATGGACCACAGTTAGCAATTCTTCAGAGCTGCCAGTCGTGCATTTAAATTTGACACGTTTTAAAATTTTCAGCATCTACAATTAATTTCAAGGACTCGTAGTCCAGTCTTATACTGCTTTATAGCCGTGTGTGACAGGGTTGAATACGGCCCTGCCCCAGTTGCTATGGAGAGAGAGTTTAAATGCAAGGATTTGTTCTACTCTTTCTTTTTCTGCCTCTTCTCTGTCTGGTTACACAACCAAATTTTCTCATGAGACCTAGGACTTGATCACCCTGATGGTCTTGCAATTTCTGCCTCTCGCTATCTCTCTACCCTCACTTGCTGTTCTGTGTTTTCTCCCCCTTGCATATCTGCTGGTATAAAAATATATGTGAATCATTTTGTGGAAATGTAATTGATACTGGAATCCCTTTGTTTAAAACTGTGTATAGTTAAACTGCTGAAAGCATTGCAAAGCTAAAACTGTATATAGTTATACTGTTGAAATTATTGCAAAGCTATTTGGAACTCAAGGGGTTAACCTGAGTTGCAATTTTTAAGCATTTTGCAGAAGATGTAAACAAGAGGTCAGTTCTGGGTCACAATGTTATTTTTACTCCACCTGTTGAAACTGACAAAAACATTGGAAACTTACAAGAACACTGTGTGAGAAGCATGCTATTTTCTTAATGAGCTCCTGTACATTCTTACAAAAAGGAGCTGCAATGTTTTGTAAATGAGAGACACAGAGACTGAGATTAGAAATTGAGAAGAAACCCAGATGGTCTTTCTCTGTTTATACTGCCTTTGTAAATAGTTTATACTGAACAATTAAATTTTTCTTTATTTTACTGTTATTAATAATAAATCAGTTGTCACAAATTTTACAACTGCTTCTGGTTTTTCTCTGCTTCCTGACCTGTGCCTCGACGACAGATCTTGTCAGCCTAAGTGGGTTTTATGCCGTGCATACTCTAAGTCAGGAGTTTTGTGCGTGGGTGCTAGACCTGGTACCAGGGAAGCATAGAAGAAAGGTATGGATTCTACAGCAGCAAGCCCAGGAGTGGTTACCGGGAAAATGGCAGCCAAACTAGCAGTGACAGAAGTCCAAGCTGAGACTGTACAGCTAGCACTAGTTATGGAAAAAGAATAGGCAGTGACAGAACCTGAAAGCCTGACTGCCTTTTTCAAATGGTGGGCTACAGAACAAAAGGCGATGGAGCAGCAGCAGAGGAGAGAAGATATGCAGTGACCAGAGCAGTGATGGCTGGATGCTTTGCAGGCTATCAAAGGCAGAGGATCTGTCACAGATCCAGATGAGCAACAGGACACAGGCAACTTGAAATACATTAAACTTACAAAGTTGTGTCCCTCTAATGATATCGAAGCATACCTGACAACTTTTGAAAGGGTTGCCACAGCCTTCCAGTGGCCAAAGCAGCAATGGGCAATAAGACTGGTACCTTACCTGACAGGGACAGCCCAACTTGCCTACAGCAATATGGACACTGCATAATCAGAAAACTATGACCTGGTGAAAAGTGAAATTCTGAAAAGGTATGGCATATCAGGAGAGACGTACATGCAGAGATTTCCATCTCTGAAGTACAACTCAGTCGACAATCCTCGAAAAGCATTCACCAGACTCAGGGAACTCCTGAAAAAATGGCTCCAACCAGAGGGCAAAACAGTCCCACAGATCATTGACACATTTGCAATGGAGCAATTCATCAACATCCTGCCTACAGATGTGCAGCTTTGATTAAAAGAACACCGATCCAAAAGTGGGGAAAAGGCTACTTCTTTGGCCAAAGACTACCAAATGGCCAAACAGATGCTATAGCAGTGAAGTAACAGCCAAGCACCGGTAAGACATTCTTTTTTCCATTTAAACTCTAAGTCTGATAAGAACTCTGGCAGCGGTAACAAATCTGTGCCCAAAGAATTTATTTGCTATAACTATAATAACCCAGGTCATACTGCAAGAAACTGATGTAGTAAGAAGAGTGGCACTGGAGCAGATTTGTCCTTAGCAAATTGAGGCAAGTACTTAACAGATGTAAAGTGGGAGATAAGACTGTGAAGGGACTTATAGATTCGGGAAGCAGACAGACCCTAGTACATATTGAAGTGCTAGGAAAACAATGTCCAAAAGAACCAGGTACTGGTGTCATCTGCATCCACGGGGACACTCAATACTATCCCACCAGCCAAGTGACTGACTATTAATGGGGTATTGCACCAAATGAAAGTCGGGGTAGTACCTAAGTTACCTGTACCTGTGATTATTGGAAATGACTTTCCAGGATTTACTGAGTTAATCGAAGGAGTTAATCCTGATGTTTCAGCAGCTGTGGTGACAAGAGCTCAGGCAAAGAAAATCTCAGATGGTGGGGACTTTTTTCCTTTCATTGATTTTGATTCAGACTTGTTTGAGCACAGCTCCAAGATCCAGATGTCTAGGAAAGAAAGATGACACCTGAAGAAACAGTGGCAACAAAAGACTGATGGACATAAGAGGTTAACATATGAAAATGTTGAAACTAAACTGATCACTGATTGTGATTTTCTTTCAGAACAAGCTAATGATGTTTCTCTCCAGGGTTATTTTAAGCAGCAGGGGGTGAAACTAAAACAGGGTGAACCTATGTTTAAACAAGCATTTGTCAATGCCGAATGTTTGATTGCTGGCATTGGCATTGGTAGTGTAGGAGTTACAGAGCTGCATAATAGGAATGGCAGTGAAGTAATGAACTGAAGCCAACCCCGCCATCACCCTGCAGAGACTGGCTTCAGTTCATTACTTCACTGCCATTCCTATTATGCAGCTCTGTAACTCCTGGGTCGTCAGGCATAACAGCCATTTCCCCACACCCTACCCTGCAGACACCGACAAGTGTCACAGTTTGCCTTGGGGTCTTTGGCCCTTATGCTCACTCCATTCCATCAGGAAATATGGTGAGATGGGTGCTGTATAGGAGAATGGGGTGAACTTTGGGGCCGAAGAGTCCAAGGCACACCTCGATGCCTCTCACTGGCTGCAGGGTGTGGAATGGTATGAGCATTACATACGAGAATCCCAAGTCACACCCCTGATGCCTGTCAATCGCTACAGGGTGGGGCGTTATGGTCGGAAACCCTGACATCTCAGGTGTACGTTGGCTTTTGATTTCCCACAGCGGCCACGCATTTCGCGCTGGAAGCGAAACATTTCGCCATGTAGGTGAAAATGACAGCTGTACTGTTCATAAGGAAGTGTGGAAAAATGCCAGTGGTGAAAATCTGGACTGAAGATATTAGAAATCCATGAACTTACGAGGGTGTGTGGAAACTGCGCAATGGTCGCTCGTAACAGTCATTTTATGGACTTTTTTCACCAAATTTTTAACATAGCCATTGTAACACCTCTGCTCATGAACAGTGTCACAGTGATTTTCTTAATCTGTCCCGAACATTGATTTAGCACACCGACTATGCCATTGTGCGCTACATGCACGGAAACACATTTTGGGCGAGATGTGAAAAATAACAGCTGTACCGCTTAGAAGAAGGTGTGGTAAAATGGCAATATTGAAACTCCTGAGTGAAAATAGTGAAAATTCACAAAACGTACGAGCGTGCATAGGAACAGTGCAACGAATGCTCGTAAAACAGTCATTTTGGGGAATTTTTCCACCAAATTTTCAACATAGCCATTTTAACACTTCTGCTCATGACTAGTGTCACTGTGATTTGCTTAATCTGTCCCAAACATTGATTCTGCACACCGACTGCACCATTGTGCGCTACATGCACGGAAACACATTTTGGACAAAATGTGAAAAATGACAGCTATACTACTCATAAGGAGGTGTGGTAAAATGGCAATATTGAAAATCTGGAGTGCAAATATTGAAAATTCATGAACTTAAGAGTGTGCATAGGAACAGCGCAACGCATGTTCGTAACATAGTCATTTTATGGAGTATCATCACCAAATTTTCAAAATAGGCATTTTAGGACGTCTGCTCATGAACAGTGCCATGTCAGTTTCTTAATCTGCGTGGAACACTGATTTCCAACACCAACCACACTATTCCGCGCTGCAAGTGCAAAAACACATTTTGTTCAGGGTGTGAAAAATGACAGCTGTACTATTCACAAGGATGTCTGAAAAAATGCCAATGTTGAAAATCTGGGGTGAAAATATTGCAAATTCGCAAAGTTATGAGCATGCATAGCAACTGCGCAATGCTGCTCATAAAACAGTCATTTTGGGGATTTTTTCACCAAATTTGCAACATAGGCTTTTTGAGAGCCCACCTCATGAACACTGGCACTGTCATTTCGCTAATCAGTCCTGAAAGGTGATTCTGCGCAGTGACCACAAAATCACCTTCCAGGGCTGGTTAACGGCAAGACAGTGATAGAATTTATGAGGAGGGGTTCCAAAAACCCCATGTTGAAAATGTGGTGTCAAAATTCCCAAAAATGCCTGAGATATGCAGCAAAGTTGAAAAAAAACCCTATTTATTCCATTATACAGCTTACCGGCATTTCCTTAGTTCGCAGTCAGCTTTGAAGAGTGCAGATGTGTTCCCGGTCCATCGAAGATCATCGTGCTGGACTCCAGAGATAAGTATGGGATGAGGGGGGTGTGAGGGAGGTAGGGTGCGCAGTGGGTGGGTGTGGGTTGTGGGAGGGGGGGCCAGGGAGAGCACCTGGGGACCGTTTCTTTCATTACAGGTAAAAAAAAAAAAGGCATCGTGGGACGGATTTTTATTTACAGAGCAATGTGGCACACTGGGGTGAGCTCCCAGCATGTCAACTGAGTCTTTTTGGGGCACAGCCGGTGGGATTGGACATCCCCGCCTGCACAAGGGGGGGTACGCGGCGTCGACGGAGATTGGGCACCCCATCGGCAGACAAGACAAGCGGGGGAGTGCATTACATACTGTTGATGGGGAGTTGGCTCCTCTGTCAGCAACATAAATCTGTGCCACTGCTGCCGATGGGGATTGGGGCCCCCATCAGCAAACAAACGTGTTGGGGGGCACATGCTGCCAGGGGGATTGGGCACCCCCTCGGCAGGGGAGAGAGTTAATATTGTTTGTGAACAGGCTGGCAAACCACCACCATGTTCACAAACAATATCAGTGTGTGAACATCCCACCCTGCAATGACGGGTCGCTCCCTCATTGCAGTGAATGGCTGATGCTGCAATGACGAGGCAGCCCCTGATTGCAGCGGCTATTTTTTCAGAAGTTGGTGGCAACGTTCCAAACTACTATCACTGGCTGTGTCCCCCATTTTTGGTGGACATCACACACGCCCAAAAATGCTGTGCAGGTACTGGCCTCAACAGTGCCGCACCTCCAGAACCTGCTTCGGCACCAAGCTGCCTCAATATGTTTCTTGTGCTGCGCGCAAGCAAACATAAAAATGTATTGGGCTTCTGTATAGAGTCTGGGTTAAACCTCAGACACTGGACCAGACAGAACAATTGGTTATACCACAAAAGTATAGATCTGAGTTGTTACAGATAGCACATGATAGTCCTATGACTGGTCAGTCAAGGAGGGATCGCACCTTTGCCAGATTGTTGTAAAGATTTTACTGGCCTGGCATTCATGAAGATGTTGCTACCTATTGCAGTTCCTGTGCTGAGTGTCAGAAAGTAGCCCCAGTGACTAAAAAAGACAAGGTGCCCCTGGTTCCCCTACCCTTGATAGATGTGCCTTTTGAGAGAATTGCAATGGATGTGGTTGGCCCCTTAGACAAAAGTAACAAGCATTTGTCAATGCCGAATGTTGCTTGCTTCTATGTGCTGTTTAGGTATTTGGAAGTCATTGGAGTGCAAATATTGAAAATTTGCGAACTTACGAGCGTGCGTAGGAACTGCACAACGCACACTCGTAAAACAGTCATTTTTAGGAATTTTTTCACCAAATTTTCAACATAGCCATTTTAAGACCTCTGCTCATGAACAGTGTCACTATGATTTTGCTAATGTGTCCCATACATTGAGTTTGCACACCAACTGCGCCATTGTGCGTTACATGGGCAGAAACACGTTTTGGGCAGGATGTGAAAAATAACAGCTGTACTGCTCATAAGGAGGTGTGGTAAAATGGCAATGTTGAATATCTGGAGTGGAAATATTGAAAATTCGCAAACCTACGAGCATGCGTGGGAACTGTGCAACGCACACTCGTAAAACAGTCATTTTTAGGAATTCTTTCACCAAATTTTCAACATTGCCATTTTAAGATCTCTGCTCATGAACAGTGACACTGTGATTTTCTTAATGTGTCCCATACATTGATTTCACACACCAACTGCGCCATTGTGCGCTACATGGGCGAAAATATGTTTTGGGTGAGATGTGAAAAATGACAGCTGTACTACTCATAAGAAGGTGTGGTAAAATGGCAATGTTGAAACTCTGGAGGAAATATTGAAAATGTGCTAACTTACGAGCCTGTGTAGGAACCGCGAACGCATGCTCGTAAAACAGTCATTTTTAGGAATTTTTTCACCAAATTTTCAACATAGCCATTTTAAGACCTCTGCTCATGAACAGTGTCACTGTGATTTTCTTAATTTGTCCAGTACATTGATTTTGCACACCGACTGCGCCATTCTGCGCTACATGAGCGGAAACACATTTTGGGTGAGATGTGAAAAATGACAGCTGTACATAAGAACATGTGGTAAAATGGCAATGTTGAAAATCTGGAGTGAAAATATTGAAATTTTGCGAACTTACGAGCCTGCGTAGGAACTGCGCAACGCAAGCTTGTAAAACAGTCACTGTTTGGAATTTTGGCACCAAATTTTCAACATGGAGTTTTTGGAACCCCTTCTCATGAATGATGTCACTGTCATGGCAGTATTTGGGCCCGAAGGGATTTTGCAGTCACTGCATGAAACGTTCTCCGGCCCAATAACACCATGACAGTGACATCATTTATGAGAAGGGTCCTAAAAACCCCATGTTGAAAATTTGCGCAAAAATTCCCAAAATGTGCCTGAGATATGCAACAAAGTTGAAACCCCCTATCTAGTCCATTATACAACTGCACGGCATTTCCTCAGTTCAGAGTCGGCTTTGAAGAGTGCAGATGTGTTTCGGTCAACTGAAGATAAGTCGCACTGGAGTCGGAGGTAAGTATGGGGTGAGGGGTGTGGGAAGGCTGGATGCGCAGTGGGTGGGAGTGCGAGTTGTGGGAGGGGTGGGAGATGCGCCCGCGGGACCGTTTCGTTTTCAGGTTAAAAAAAGACATTGTGGGACCGTTGCCACACTGGGGTGGGCTCCCAGCATGGCACAAGGACATCGAGGGTGTTCAGCCGGCGGGGATTGGGCACCCGAGTCGGCCATGGTATTAGTATTGCTACACTGGGGTGGGCTCCCAACGTGGCACGGGGGGGCGTTCAGCCAACGGGGGATTGGGCACCCCCATCAGCCAAAGCCTACTACTGGGAAGGGGGGACGCAGCTCAGCCAATGGGGATTGGGCACCCTGTCGGCTATACAGTGCGTGCGGGGGGCACGCATGGCTGCGTGTGTTGGGGGGAGCTGTGTGTGAGCAGCTGATATCTTATCGCTGCTCACTCAAGTGTAGCTCCCCCTTTCAACTGTATGCCACTGCATTTTGGAGCATGCCATACACAGCTCCAAAATGCATTGGCTTACAGGGGCCGCACCTGCCAGCACACTGACTGAATTTGAGGAGGAGGTGACACACCTCCGAAATCTCTGATGATGGCACTATGTTTCTTGCACATGCGTGCAAGCAACATAAAAAGGGAAAGTGATTCATTTTGGTAGTGTGTAACTATGCTACTTAATACCCAGAGGTAGTTCCAATGCATACTGTCACAGCCCCAAAGTGGCAGCAGAGCTTGTCAAAATTTTCAGCAAGGTGGGCATACCAAAAGAGATTATTACTGATCAGGGTAATAATTTTGGTGCTGCATTACTGAAGGACTTGTACTGACTACTAGGTATCACTGCCATAAGTACCTCCCCTTATCACCCTCAGATAGACAGTCTTGTTAAGCATTTTAATCAAACCCTAAAATGCATGTTAAAAAGGTTTGTAAAAGGAGAAGGGAAAGACTGGGACCAGTACTTACCTTACCTGCTTTTTGTTTACAGAAAAGTGCCACAGGCATCTACAGGTTTATCACCATTTTAAATGCTGTATGGTAGACAACCCAGAGGGCCACTAGATGTAATAAAAGAAACATGGGAAGATAACCCCAATCAGAAGCAATCTATAAAATCTTATATGTGTGCCATGAGAAATAAGCTTGCAAATTAAGTTGAAATCTCCCACAGTAATCAGGAAGAGGCCCCAAACCAGCAGAAGGTGTATTATGACCATGAGGTAAAATAAAATGTTTTTGAGCCAGGTGAAAAGGTCTTCCACTGTTACCAACTACAGAAAAGAAACTGTTAATGAAGTGGCAAGGGCTGTATAAAGTGCTTAGATGTACTGGCATAGTTAACTATGAGACTGAGACCCCGATAGGAAAAATCCTACTAAGATATACCATACTAACCTCCTCAAGAAATGAGTTGAAAAAACACCAAAAGCTGTTATGCTAGTTTTACTAGAAACTGATAAAGAAGATATTGATGTAGCTTATGATAGACTGGAACAAGCTGTAACTGCTGATGCTGTAAAGGTGAATGTTTCCTTAACCTCTGAACAAACAGCAGAAATTTGTAACTTACTAAAGACGTTTAATAGTACTTTTACCACAACACCAGGCCGAGCAAAAGGGGTCAAGCATGTAATAGTGACAAGAATTGCTTGCCCTATTAGACAAATGATATACAGATTACCAGAATGGTTAAGAGCTGACATGGTTAAGGAAAAATAAAAAATAAAAGAAATGGGTATCACAGAAGAGTCTAGAAGTGCCTGGTCATCACCAGTGGTGATTATCAACAAAAAATAAAGGGTGTAAGAATATACCTTGATTTTAAGAAACTTAAGTGTCAAAAATTGAGTTATCCTATGCCCAGAATAGATGATTTGGTGGACAGACTGGGGCGTGCCAAGTATATCAGTACCCTTGCTCTCACCAGGGGTTGCTGGCAAATCCCCCTAGCTAAAGAATCCAAAGATAAAACTGCATTTGCCACTCCTACAGGATCAGTTCACCACCATGCCATTTGGTTTACATAGTGCACCAGCTACATTCCAGTAATATATGGATGTAATTTTATCCCCTCACACTGGTTATTGTGCTGCTTACTTGAATGATGTCGTGGTGTATAGTCCAGACTGGAAAAGTCACCTGGAACACCTACAAGCAGTTATCCAATCAATCAAAAAGGCAGGTCTGACAATTAATCCTACCAAGTGTGCATTGGGCATGCAGTAAACCAGATATTTGGGCTATGTTTTGGGAAATGGAGAAGTCAAGCCAGAGGTTTCTAAGATAGAAGCTGTAACTAACAGCCCTGTCCCCAAAACCAAGAAACATGTCAGGTCATTTTTAGGGCTGGCTGGTTATTATTGGAGATTTGTTCCCAGCTTTGCTGAGTTAGCTACTCACCTCACTGAGCTCACAAAAAAAAACGGTACCTGAATAATGTGAAATGGTCCTCAGAGTGTGATGAAGCTTTTCGGGCCATTAAGGCTGCATTATGTTCAGTTCCTGTTTTAAGAAGCCCAGACTTTGAGAAACAGTTTTTTGTTACAAACAGATGTATCATAGGTAGGCCTAGGTGCAGTCTTCAGTCAGCATATAGATGGGAAAGAACATCCTAGTCTGTAAATAAGTAGGAAGTTGCATGACAAAGAAAAAAGGTACTCTGCCATTGAAAAAGAATGCTTTGCAGCAAAGTGGGCCATGGAGTCCCATAAGTTTTACTTACCAGGAGTGGAGTTTGTACTTGTAACAGATCACAATCCTGTCTGTTGGCTTAACCAATTGAAGGATAAATATTCCAGAATCACACGGTGGTACCTGGCACTATAGCCATTTAAATTTAAAGTGATGCACACATCTGGGAAAGAGAAAATCAATGCTGATTTTCTGTCTAGAAATGGATCTGGAATTGAGAATTCTGAAGGCTGAAAAAACAAATGTGTGAGTTTAAACTTCAGTATTTGCTATACTGTTGTTATGGAAAAAAGGATACTGCATATGCACAGAACTGTAAAGTTTTTTTTTTTCCGTTTTTTTTATTTTAGTCTTTGGTAACTGGATAAGGACCACTAGGTACAAGTGCCTGTTTTCAGGGGCGACCTGGGAGCACTGGGTGGGCTAAGTGACTTGCTCAGAGTCACACAGTATGCAAGAGGAGGTTGTGAGAATCAAACTCAGGTCTGGTCTGCTGGATGTATTAAGCTCATTCACACCTTGTTCCTCTAACCTCTAGGCTATACTGTCAGGCCTTTATATACTTATGTTTGATGAGAATTACTGGAACGTTTTGGAAACCTGTTTTTGTAAAACAGGTTCCCTCTGAAGAAGGGGGGTATGTGACAGGGTTGAATATGGCCCTGTCCCAGTTGTTATGTATAGAGAGTTTAAATGTGAGTATCTGTTCTGTTCTCTCCTTTTCTGTCTCTTCCCTGTCAGGTTACACAACCAAATTTTCTCATGAGACCTAGAACTTGATCACCCCGACAGTCTTGTAATTCTCTACCTCTCGCTATCTCTGTACCATCACTTGCTGTTCTGTGTTTTCTTCCCCCTTGCATATTGCTGGTATAAAAATATATGTGAATCATTTTGTGAAAATGTAACTGATACTGGGATGCCTTTGTTTAAAACTGTGTATAGTTATACTGTTGAAATGATTGCAAAGCTATTTGAAACTCAAGGGGTTAACCTATGATACCATTTTTAAGCTTTTTGCAGAATATGTAAACAAGAGGTCAGTTCTGGGTCAAAATGTTCTTTTTGCTGCACCTGCTGAAACTGACAAGAACATTGGGAACTTACAAGAACACTGTGTGAGAAACATGCTATTTTTTTAACAAGCTCCTGCACAGACTTATAAAAGGAGCTGCAATGTTTTGTGAAAGAGGGACACAGAGACTGAGAGAGAGAGAGAGAGAGAGAGAGAGACTGAGACTGGAAATTGAGAAGAAACTCAGATGGACTTTATTTGTTTATACTGCCTTTGTAAATAGTTATACTGAACAATTTTATTTTTCTATATTTTACTGTTATTAATAATAAATCACTTGTGAATTTTACAACTGCTCCTGGTTTTCCTATGCTTCCTGGCCTGTGCCTCGATGACACCATGGATAAATGACTTCAGCCCTGCTCTCTTCCACTGTGCCATGTGCGCGCTGCCCTGAACCACATTCTCTTTGTCTCCTTTTTTAATTTTTGACAGTCTTTATCCCAAAATGGGGAGGGGGGGAGGTGGGGATTGATAAGTACCCCAATCCATGACTCAAAAAAAAAAAACACTAAGTAGTTAGAACTTGGCATTTTTATATGAAGCAGTGGTCGCTTTGTGTTTACTGGGGCCCACGCCTGTTTTTAGTGGTGTACCAGCCATTTGCCACACATCCTGCAGGATTCCTCGGTGTTCTGAGGAAATGACCTTGGCCATGCTCACTTCCACTCAGTAGAATCTGTGGGGGAAAAAACATGCTGTACAGTATGCATGCTGCCCCAGACCTACATTCAGCTTTGTATGTCTGATGCCTGTTTCCAAAGTCTGCCTCCTGAAATGATGGTGAGGGAGAGAGGGTGTGGATTGCATTTCTGTTGCAGGGTGGGTAACCAGTGTGTTCCTAATTGCTAGCCTACACCCTGTTTTGTCTGTGAGTTGGATACTTAAAAAACAAAAAATAGAACAAGGGGGGGATTAAACAGTGCATATGGGGGGTATATTGGTGATTGTGTGCCAAAAGTTGGTTCATTAAAAATCCATCTGCCTAGCCCATATCAGGACCTACTGACCTGCTAGCTCTTTTTGTCTCTCTCTACATTTCATCATACAATATCAAGTACATTTTTGGGATAGGGAACTGACCATGATAGTTGAGTGGGGGGGGGACTGGCCACATTGGTGTGGTGTGGGTGTTGCCCATGTTCGTTTGGGTGGGGTGGGAGGACTGATCATTTGGTTGGGGGTTGAGGTAATTGCCGTGTTAGTGGGGTGGATCGACAGGCCATGTTGGTGGGTGAGGGGGGAATAAGTTGTACTGGTGCAGGTGCTCTTTGTTGTGGCAGGAGTGTGGAGCTGACTGTGTTTGTTTGGGGGTGGCAGCCCATGTGGAGTGGGAGTTGAATGGGAGGGTCTCACTTGCCTTGTTGGTGCAGTCGTGTCAATGTTGTTGCTTGGTGGGTGTGAGCTGTCTGTATTTGTGGTGAGATGGCCATGTGGGGTGGAAACTGGACTCTTGAATGGAGGTGACACACCAAATGACTGTGCTGGTGTAAGGGCTGTCAAAATTGGTGTGGGATGGTTGGGAGCTGGCTGTGTTTGTTTGGAGGGAGCGGAGACTGTAGGGTATCTGCTGCCCTTAGCCATTACACCATGCCTCATCAGTCATTCCTTTCTGGTGGTGCCAGGGGCCACTCCAGTGGCAGAGTAGAGGAAGTTTCATTTACATGGTAGGATGAAACAATAATTTTGTGGTGGTAGGTGATGGATGGTATGAGTGCTTGTGGCAGGCTGGGCTGCCTACACAAAGCCCTCCCCCCATTCACCCAGCTTAAAATACAAAACAAATAATGACCTTTTGGTGAATTTTTGCGGGGTATGTGTGGTGGCATGCGAGTGATGTGCATGAGTGTGGTTCAAGGTCGATATGTCATATTCAAAACAACGTAGGCAAAACCGCACAGCATAAACAGTGTGGGGGAATATAGCGACAGGGTACAAAACGGCGAAAGGATGAAATATTGAAAGTGCCATTTTGTACCATATTGGTCTTGGCTAGGGAGCCAGTAATGCAGAGGATAAGGCCTCGGCTGGGAAGGAGATCTACTGAGCAGCTGCCATGGCTCAGAGGGATGAGCAGTTGGCAGCAACGGAAGCGGTGTGTCTGTGGACTGGGTCTTGAATCCCGATCCCAAACCAATGGTGCTGTTTGTTTATTTTTTCTTTTGACACTTTGTGCCATCAATTTTCCCCCACCCATGTTTCTCCACATCCTGGTGTGCACCCCCCTCCTGGAGTTGGTTATATAAATAGGGGGCCTTCAAGGGCGCAGCCCCCATAAGAAGGGGTTCTGGGGCATAGCCCCCTGGAAAAAGTACAGATTTCCTTTGTGTTTTCACTAACATTGTTGTGTGAGTATGTCAGCGGGCGCTTGCAATGTACCCGCTGTATTGACAGTGCAGTACATTGCTCCATGGTTTTTGCTTTTGACAATATGACCACATGCCCATGTGTGTCTGGGTTTGTGTGACAGCAGGCGAGGGGTATGACCATGTGTGCTGGTATGTGTGGGGGTAGGTGTGTGGTTTGAGTGTGTGTGCATGCATGGGTACTTGTGGTGGCAGGTGAGGAGGGGAGTGTGTTCATAGCTATGTGCGGCAGTAGGCAAGGGGTGTGAGTATGTGAATGGGTATGTGTACCAGCAGGTGACTCATGTTAGTGAGTGTCTGGGCATGTGTGCTGACCTACGAGGGATGGGAGTGTGCGCATGGGTTTGTGTGGCAGCAGGAGAAGGGTGGTAGAGTGTTCATGAGTACTGGTGACAGCAGATGAGGGTTGTGGTCTCTAGTACCTGTTACTTTCATTTACTCTTCTCATGCTTAACTTTGAAACCACGCAAATATCGCTTTTTACTGCTCCCTATCTCTTGTCTACACCTTCTGTGCTATCTAGCCCAAATAACTTGTCTTGAACCAACTCCCTCAGCTGAGTCCACACTTCTGCAATCAAGGACCCTGGCTCTAGTTTGGATTTGTCCTTCCAAGGAACAGTTTAAACCAAGTGAAGTTCTGGTCATTATTACCTTGTGGCCCCCCACGCTCACAGCTCCTACCACATCTGCATTACTTACTGCCTACTCACATCACATGTACTGACACTGTTATCCAGAACCTCATTACATGCATGCACATTACAGATCAAGCACTGAAGCACACACTCCCAGATCATCACCTTGCAGAGTCACCAGAATATCCTTCGAGCTGACAGCACTTGGTGCGATCAGCCATCCCGACAACTAGTGCTACACTCTGTCCAGGCATACCCCTGGGTTAGTCATATCTGATGACCTCAAGGTGGGAAAGAACTGTGATAGAGCAGTAAGTGGGGCAAGCAGGACACTGAGGTGTATAGGAAGGGGTATCACCAGTAGAATGAGAGAGGTGCAGTTTGACTGTAGACCATTGGTGAGACCGCACCTGGAGTACAGTGTCCAGTTCCCGGACATCACATCTCAGGCAGGATTCCCGAGGATGGCAACTGAAATAGTATAAGTGCTGCATCAAAATCCCAGTTCAGTGAGAATGTGGGATCTCAATACGAGGTAGGAGAAGGGGGACAAAGAGGCCTGTAAATATCTCACAAAAGGGTGAATATGGTATGGGGGTATTTTTCAAAGGAAAAGGTGAAAGAAAACAAAAGTGCATGCAATGATGCCGGAAGGAGGGAATTTTTGAAGGAATGTGAGGAAGTGCTTTTTCACTTTTTCAGTGAAAGAGTGGGGGATGTCTGGAATACTCGTCATGAAGATGATGGGGGCAGCAATAGCAGTGGAATGCAAGCATGCGTGGAACAGGTAAGAATGAATCTTGGTAGGAAAGTGGGGGAGAGGTAGCTGGAGATGAGAAAGGGTCTGCAGTAACAGTAACAGCAGGGAAGAAAGGGCAGACTACATGAGCCAAGTACTCCTTGGCTGGCAGCAAATTGTTTGTTTCTATTACAGTAATACGCTTGCAGGGACTGGCAAACCTACCGGTGGTTATGGGCTTACCATGCAGTTTTGCATATAAGGAATCAGTTTTTTCAGGCTCTGTATTCATGCACATTTTGTTTGAACATTCAGGGTGTCTCCTATGCCTGTCCCATGCATGCTTGAAGTCCCCCACTATGTTTGGCCCCACCACCTGTGCTGGGAGTCTATTCCATGCATCCACCACCCGTCCCATGAAGAAATATTCCTCACTTTCTGTTTGTGTACCCTCTTCCAAACTCATGTTATGCCCCTCATTCTTGGACATCTCCTTTTCTGAAATATGCTACCCTCTGCTACCTTGTTTATGCCTTTTGGATATTTGTAGGTTTCTATCATATCTCCCCATCTCTTCTCTCCTCCAAGGTATATATATATGGTGGTCTCCCAGCCTCTCCTCAAATGACTTTTTGTGCAGGCCCTGCACCATCTTTGTTGCCCTTCTTTGAAATGCCTCAACCCTGTCTGTGTCCTTCTGGATATGCAACCTCCAAAACTGGACGCAGTCCTCCAAATGAGGCCTCAACAATGATCTGTACGGTGGCATCTCCACCTCCTTCGTTCTGCTGGTGAAAACTCTCCCGATGCAATATCTCTCCCAGCATCCCACTGGCTCTCCCCACAGCCTTGGCACATTGTTTGCCCACCTTTAGGTCATCAGATATGATTACCCCCAAATCCATTTCCTGTTTGGTGACCATTGGTTTCTGCCTTCCCCATCATGTAATCCTCCCTGGGTGCTTGTGCCCTAAATGCATGATTTGACTGTTCCTCGCATTGAATATCAGCTGCCACTCTCTAGACCATTCTTCCAGTTTATCCAGGTTATCTAGGTCTCTCCTTATTTTTTCCACCTCTCTCAGAGTGTCCATCCTGTTGGAGATTTTATTGTCATCCATTAAGAAGCACATCTTTCCCTCCAACCCCTCTGCAGTGTCACTTATGAAGTCATTAAATCGGACTGACCCCAGCACTGATCACTGTGGCACTCCACTGGTCACCCTCGTTTCCTCAGATTGAACACCATTTACCATGATCCTCTGTCTTCTATCACTCAACCAGTTCCTATCCCAGTTTACCACCTTGTGAACCATTGCCAGGCTGCCCGGCTTGTTCACAAGTATTCAATGGGGAACAGTAGCAAAGGCATTACTGAAATCCAGGTAGCTCAGAGGACAAATTCTGGCACCAGACCAGTTGAAGTGCAAAAAAGGCTTTTATTAGACCAGATGAACAGAATACCAATCCAGCTCGGTCCACAACAGACACCTCAACCAGTTTTGCCCTAATAGAGCGTCATCAGGAGGATCTGACAAGCTTACTGTTCTCACCATTTTTAAAGAGCTGTTTTTTAAAGTGACAGTTGCAAGTGCAGAATAAATACATGAATAGACAATCATGAGAAAAGATATACAAGGTACATAGAAAAATACATTACTTGTACTAAATATCGATCTATCTATCTATCTATCTATCTATCTATCTATCTATCTATCTATCTATCTATAGATTCAAAAAATTCTCTTGGAAGTCAAAATTGCACACACTCCATGGGTGATCCTCTGCTGCCTTGAAATTCACCATTTTGATTTCTAGTTGTTTTTGATATTTTTGAGTCTTAAGGGAATACAAAAGTGAGATCAAGGATTAATATAAGATTACTAGAGAATTTTTTGAATCTATGGATATAGATATGTTTAGTACATAAACTGTTGAAGCTTCTGTTGTGGACCGAGCTGTATTGGTGCACTGTTCATCTGTTCTAATGAAAGCCTTTTTTGCACTTCAACTGGCCTGGTGTCGGAATTTGTCCTCTGAGCTGCACCCCATTGTTTACTGGCACAGACCTTAGTGGGTGGGAGTGGAGATTGTGGACTCCTCCGGAAATCCAGGTAGGCCACATCTACTGCTCACCCTCCACCCCCCCCCCACACACACACACACATCCATGACCTCAGTCACCCAGTCAAAGAAATCAGTTTGAAACCCCATAAATGTCTGTGCATTGTAGTGTTTTGTAGCATGTCTTTCTATAGTTGTTTTGCTTCATCTTACTTTCTGTCATCTTTCAATGTTCATGGTCTTTTGCCTTTTTGGAAGTGATGAACAATTCACTGTACCTTAGAGACAAAAATCCCAGTAACTTTGTGCTGAATGTTTGCATCCTGTCCTGTCACATCTGCTTTAGATATCAACAAAAGCAGCCTAGACAGGTTGGAAACAGCACAGTACATAACAACAAGCATTTGTCAATGCCGAATGTTTGCTTGCTGGCATTGGCAGTGGTAGTGTAGAAGTTACAGAGCTGCGTAACAGGAATGGCAGTGAAGTATTGAACTGAAGCCAACCCCACCACCACCCTGCAGAGAGTGACAGGCATTGGGGTGTGCCTTTGGGTTGTCAGGCATAACGGCCACGCCATTTCACCACACACCACCCTGCAGACACTGACAAGTGTCACGGTGTTCCTTGGGGTCTTTGGCCCTTATGTGCACCCCATTCCATTAGGAAATACGGTGAGATGTGTGTGATATAGGAGAATGGGGTGAACTTTGGGGCCAAAGAGTCCAAGGCATGCCTCGATGCCTCTCACTGGCTGCAGGGTGTGGAATGGTATAAGCATTACAGGCAAGAATCCCAAGTCACACCCCTGATGCCTGTCATTCTCTACAGGGTTGGGCGTTATGGTTGGAAACCCTAATACCTCAGGTATTCGTTGGTATTTTCACTCCAAATTTTCAACATGTTTTTTTTGTGACCCCACTTCATGAACAGGGGGAATATCAGTTTGTTAGCCGAAAATTGCTTATGCACAGCGACTACGGCATTTAGCACCACAGGTGCAAAAACATACCGGACTGGATTTAAAAAAATGACAGCTGTACTGTTCATGGGGAGGTGTAAAAAATGGCAATGTTGCAAATCTGCAGTAAAAATACTTAAAAAAATGGTGAAGTGATGAGTGTACATAGAAACTGTGCAACGCACACCCGTAATATAATTAGGTTGGGGATTTTTTTACAGCAGATTGTCAACTCAGGCATTCTGGTGCCTCCGATCATGAACAGTGTCACTGTGATTTTCTTTATCCATCGAACAATGATTTCCCACAGCGACCACGCATCTCTGCGCTGAAAGTGTGAAAACACACTGACCATGTTGTGAAAATGACAGCTGTACTGTTCACAAGGAGTGGAAAAATGCCACTGGTGAAAATCTGGACTGAAAATATTACAAAGTCATGAACTTATGAGGGTGCGTGGAAACTGCGCAATGCTCACTCGTAACACAGTCATTTTATGGACTTTTGTCACCAAATTTTCAACATAGCCGTTTTAAGACCTCTGCTCATGAACAGTGTAACTGTGATTTTCTTAATCTGTCCCAAACATTGCTTTACACACCAACAGCACCATTGTGCGCTACATGTGCGAAAACACATTTTGGGTGACATATGAAAAATGGCAGCTGTACTGTTCATAAGGAAGTGTAATAAAATGGCAATGTTGAAAATCTGGAGTGAAAATATTAAATTCATAAACTTACGAGCATGCATAGGAACTGCGCAACGCACGCTCGTAAAACAGTCATTTTTAGGAATTTTTTCACCAAATTTTCAACATAGCCATTTTAAGACCTCTGCTCATGAACAGTGTCACTGTGTTTTTCTTAATTGTCCATTACATTGATTTTGCACACTGGCCTAGCCATTGTCACTACATGGGCGGAAACACGTTTTAGGTGAGATGTGAAAATGACAGCTGTACTGCTCATAAGAAGGTGTGGTAAAATGGCAATGTTGAAAATCTGGAGTGAAAATATTGAAAATGTGAACTTACAAGCGTGCATAGGAACTGTACAAGCACGTCACTAAAACAGTCATTTTGGAATTTTTCAACAAATTTTCAACATAGCCATTTTAAGACCTCTGCTCATGAACAGTGTCACTGTGATTTTTCTTAATATGTCCGTACATTGATTTCGCACCGACTCGCCATTGTGTGCTACATGGGCGAAACACATTTTGGGTGAGATGTGAAAAATGACAGCTGTACTGTTCATAAGAAGGTGAGTAAAATGGCAATGTTGAAAATCTGGAGTGAAAATATTGAAAATTCTTGAACTTACTGACGTGCGTGGAACTGCAGCATAACGCTTGTAAAACAGTCATTTTAGAATTCTTCCACCAAATTTTCAAAATAGTCTTTTGAGAGCCCACCTTATGAACACGGCAGTGTTGTTTTGTTAATCATTCCAGAAAGGTGATTTCATGCAGTGGCTGCGAAATCACCGCCGAACCAGTAACGCCATGACAGTGCAAGAATTCAGTGAGGAGGGTCCTAAAACCCCATGTTGAAAATTTGTGCAAAATTCAAAAATGCCTGAGATATGCAATAAAGTTGAAAACCCTATCTATCTCATTATACAGCTTACCGGCATTTCCTCAGTTCGCAGTCGGCTTTGAAGAGTGCAAGCGTGTTCCCGGTCACGAAGATCATCTGCCGAGCTCGAGGTAAGTATGGGGTGGGGAGGCAGGATGCGCAGTGGGTGGGTGAGGGTTGTGGGGGCAGGAGACTGCGTGGGACCGTTTTGCTTTTCAGGGTTTTTAAAGATGGCGTGGGACGTTTGCCACACTGGGATGGGCTCCCAGCATGGCAGAAGCATGGCTGTGGGGACGTGAAGCTGACAGGGGATTGGGCACCCCCGTCGGCCATAGCATCAGTTGCCACGTTGGGGTGGGCTCCCAGCGTGGCACCCAGTACTTCCGGGGGGGAGGACAGTGGATCCGATGGGGGATTGGGCACCCCCGTCAGCTATACAATAACTTGCCACGCTGGGGTGGGCACCCAGCATGGCATTTGGAAGGCTTTGGGGGGGAGCGCAGCACAGCCGACGAGGTGGGCACTCCATCGGCTATAGAGTGTGTGTGGGGCAGCACGCGGTATGCGTGCGGTGTATGTATGTGTGTGTGTGGGGAGGCTGTGCATGAGCAGGCGATATCTTATCGCTGCTCACTGAAGCGTAGCTCCCCCTTTCAACTGTATGCCACTACATTTTGGAGCTTGTCATAGGCAGCTCCAGCATGCATTGGTGGACAGGAGCCGTGCCTGCCAACACACTGACTGAATTGGAAGAGGGGGTGACACACCTCCGAAAACTCAGATGATGGCACTATGTTTCTTGCACATGCGTGCAAGCAAACATAAAAAGGATTCATGTCAAGCAGGGCAACTCCTATGAGGGGCACCTCAAGGCATTAAATATGTTTGCACCAGAAACCAGAAGGGTGATGGAAGATATGACAGAGATCTTCAAGTTCCTCTAAGGAATTAACAATGTAATGTAATGTATGACATTCTTTACTGTTAGATATATCCATAGACCACAAAGTAACATGGCATGACCAGTGGTTCGATTTAACAGTCTTTTAATCACAAACTAGAAGCATAATGTGAATGAGGCATATCCAAGTGGCAAACTGGCCCAAGGGGGTGAATAACTGACTGTCACTATAATTCCTGGGAGTTCCTTATAGTTATTAGAAAGTTATTAGATAGTTATTAGATTATTAAGCAGTGTCAATGGCTCAGCAGGTTGCACATTCGCCTCTAAAACCAAAAGATCAGAAGGCTATGGGTTCTATCCCCACACCAAGCACTTGGGGTAAATCCCAATACTGACACTGTAGTGCAGCATGAGGGGGGTGCTGCACTCCTGAGGTACCGTCTTTCAGATGACAAGTTAAACTGAGGTCCCATTTGCCTGTTCAGGGGGATGTTAAACATCCCATGGCACTTCTCGAAAAGAGTAGGGGAATATTTTATTGACACACATAATCAAACCACACAGTGTACATCCAAAACAAAAACATTTCCTTAAATACACTTCATTGGTAAAAAAAAAACACACAAACCAGAGAAAACACACCAACCCTCAACCCACCAATATCACCAATTATCAAAAATAAATACCCAATGACTCAAGATTTTCCTCCACCATTTAATTACTTGAATTTTATAAATGCTGTAAACCCTCTCCACCACATAAACACTTTTGATCTAGGGTTATGACATAATTCATAGTCAAATATTTCCTGTAATCATGTTTCAACTAGAACTCTAAAGGTATCATACAGAACCAATTTTTGTTGAAGTACCCACTGACATATTGCATGCCACAGATAAAATTTCAGCACTGCAAATAAAACATGTAAGGAACTAATATCAAACTTTTGTAAATGAGAAGAGTATATGCCTAAAGCCAAAGATTCATATGGTACAGTAGCCAGTCATTGTACACCCCATGCCTGTGCCAAATAAATCCATAAATTACTGGAATACATACAAGAAATTAAGAATGATTGCTATCTTCCACCATCGCTATGCAATCTAGGAAGGGACAATATCGTTCCTCTAGGGCTTTATGTTTGTTATTCCCTATAGTTCATAACCTGCCATATGCACACAGCCAAATGATTTCCCACATTTTCAGGGATATACGTTTCTCATTTAGCAGGTGTAACACATTACCATTCTCCTCTTCAGGGCAATATTTAAAAACAGGTTGTACTACTAGGTCTGCCATGATTTTCAAATAAAGCTGAGAACAGGATAATTTCCCAACTGAACCTTTGTCTAAATGCCACTTCTTAAGTTTCTGTATTGAGCTTTTGAATGAAGGAGGGAACTTTAAATATTTAGATTGCCATGGGATGTCATCCGACCAGATCTGAAAGAAACCCTCAAGATTGTTGAGCAACCATTTATTAGTAAAGATGTGGATGGTTGTAGGGCAAGTTTAAAATTTTGAGAAAAGAAAAGTGAATAAAAAAACATTACCGGGTCCACCATTCCTAACCCACCTTTGTCCTTCTGCAAATAGGTGTAAGTTCTTTTGATGGGGTTCAACCGGTTGCCCCATAGGAGTTGAAAGAAGAGGCTATAGATTTTAGTTTCTGCATTGGATGGTATGGGACATATAATCCCTTTATACAGTAGTCCAGGAATGAGAAATTTCTTAATGATTGTGACCCATTTTAATTTTAAGAGCATCCCCCCCTTCCATTTATTGACCTTCATTTCTCACGCCGAGAGGGCTGATTCCCGGTTATATATCGCTCCCTGAGAAGTATAAACATAAAATATTTACTGGAGTAGTAACCAGTTTAATATTTTCTATGGGACACACAGACCGCTGTTCTAATCCCAGTCCAAACCCAACACATTTTTGGAGATTCAATTTTGCCCCAGAGACCACCGAATATGAATTAATGCCTGAAAGCATTATTTTTACACCATCTATTGCTTCTACAAATAAGAAATATCATCTGCGTATGCCAGAATGTGTAGTTCATCATTCAATTGAGACCCCCTAAACTCCTATCACAGAAGTTTTTTTGTGTAATGTATTGTATTAGGGGATCCAATGAAAAGACATACAGAATGGGGCTTAGTGGGCACCCCTGTCATACTCCTTCTGTGATATGAATGGCTTGTCCGATTTTCCCCATTACAACGGGGCTGAGGGATCCTGAAGAATATAACAACTGCAACCATTTAACAAAGTCCGATGGAACTCCATAATGGCTCAGGGTCCTAAATAAGAATTCATGATGCACTCTGTCAAAGGCTTTGCTGAGGTCCAACGAGATTAAAAATCCAGAATGGCTATGTTCATTATAGTAATTAATTACTTCTCTAATTAGAAACAGGGCCTGTTGGATTTTTCACCCAGGTAGCCCACAAAATTGGGCACAGTGTAATTTAGTGGCAGCATACTTTTTAACCAGATATTTAAAATACTTGATAATAGTTTGAAATCTGCATTTAAAAGAGTAATTGGCCTCCAGTGACTAATTTCTTTTTTATCCCCAGATTTATAAATAAAAATAACTAAACCTTTAGTAAACCAAAAACGGATAAATTTGTGTGTTAATAAATAATTAAATACTAGTGCTAAGCAAGGAGCTAGTTCAGCTGAGAAGATGTGATATAAGTCATAAGGCAGTCCACCTAACCCTGGAGAGGATCCAAGTTTCGATAGTGAGATGGCATACCGAACCTCCTCCACTGTTGCCGATCCAATTAGAGCTTTTGCTCTCTGTACATCTGGTGTTATCTTAATTTGTGACAGGTACTGTGATATTTTATTGATTTCTGGCAAGTCCAGGTTTTGAAAAGATTTCAGGTGGTTCACTACCACTTCGTATATTTCAGAGGGGTCAGAGGTCAAAATACCACACTTGTTTCGTAATTCCTGAAAAGAGGTGGCTTCTCTCTTATTCCCGCACATTTAAAAATGATCCAATTGTGGTGATTTCTGGGTCCCATATAAAAAATTAGCTTTAACTGTTTGAGCCCTGTCATATTGGAACTTTTGTAATTCCGTTTTTAAACTAGAAATTTGGTCTGAGAAATTATCTCTGGTATCATAAGCTAATGAGAGTAACCTTTGCAGGTGAGCTTGTAGCCTGAGATAGTGGAAAAATTAATCTTGCACCTTTTGTTTCCCAAGTTTTTGAAAGTATTTTGTCAAATAAATCTTGGTGTCCCACCACCAGTCCCCTAAATCCTCATGTAGAACAAGAACTGAAATTCTGGCAGCCAAAAGTCCTCTGATGGTCTGTTGGACTTTGAGGTCTTGAAGCACTGAGGAATTTAGCTTTCATCTATTATTTTTATATTGAGGGGACAATGAATTTGAAATGGTTCTGACCAAAAGTAAATAATCTGTAAATTCCAACAGAGTAGTGGACAATTTAATTTTTTGGGGGTGTTTACTGGTAAATATGTAATCAATAACTGACCTGTGCTTCCCTCTTTGAAATGTGCAGGGGGGACCTGATATCATAAATTCTGCACAATTCATTAAATCAGCAGTGCTGATCCATTTTAGAAACATATTAGAATCACAATAAGTTTTCTTATCTTTCATGAAAGCTGTCTGGGCTAATAGGGTACAATTAAAGTCGCCCGCGAAATACACAATTCTTGTGGTTACTAAAAAAGGCTGAATAGCTGCCAACATTTTTACCCTGTCTGCCTTTGATTGGGGGGCATATACATTCATAAGTCTACTGGGCTGTGAGAATCAGATTCCATCCAGAATCAGGACCCTTCCTGGAATGAGATCCACCAATTTTGTTAATGGAAAATTCTAACCAGTAAATAATATCATGACCCCATCTGACCTGTCTGACCCAAAGGACTAAAATGACGGTCCCCATTGCCATTCAAATTTAAACAACTGCACTTGATTGGCTGACCACATCCATGTTTCTTGAATAAAAAAATCTAGATCAAAATCATGCAGTGTTTACAGTGCGAGTAGTCTTCTCTTGCAATTGAGAATACTACAGACATTCAAAGAAGCTACAGTATGCATTTATAGGTTTTGTGCAGTCATTCATTTTTTCTGTTTTTCCTTTTTCCCAGAATAACGTTACTCCACTGTTTTGAAAGAGTCCACTGAGCCCAGATTTGACTCAGAGTCTGCAGCATCTACATTCATGTCCCCCCATTTCTGGGATTTGAGTACAGAAAAGGGGGTTTCCAAGGTGACATTAAAAGTGCCTGCTGTAGCCGAACTACTCTAAGTTGATCTTCATCTTGAAGTCAGTGGACTTCCTGGTTGGTGAAATGGTAGCTCTGTATCATCTAGTGAACCCTCCAAGTAGCTAATTAGGTTTAACAAAGCCTTTTGTAGAGCTTTATTTTCCTCAGATTGACCAGGTGGATCCTTGGGTATGGCCTTATTTGGCAGAAGCTCATCATCTAATAAATTGACAGTAGGTAGGTTTTGGTCTGTGGGTGGCCTGCCCTCGGTAGGCCTTGCATCTATGGGCTGGGTGACAGGTTGGTCATCCTCCTGCTCATCTTGTTCTGGTGGTGTTACATCCTGTGGCTCCTGTCATTCCTCTTCAGGGTGTTGACTTGGGGGTGGAGATTTTGCAGCCTGCTGGGCTTTTCAGATGAGATCTTCAGGGTCCAATTTTTCAGTTTTGTTTTTTGCGGCCCAGGGGCACGCATGGAACAGATGGAATGATAGTTCACATAAGGAGCAGTTGGTGTGGTTGACACATTGCCTGCTGATGTGTCCCACTTCCCAACAGATCTTGCACCATGGTATGTCACAAAAGTATGACAAATGGGTCCTAGAGCCATATTTGTAGCAAGCTCTAGATTGCCCAGCATAAAAACATACCCCCATGTCCTTTCAAAAAAAAAAGCAGTTGGGAATATGCACTATCCCCTCATCAGCTTGCATTAGCTTGACTTTGTATTTCCAGCCACCCGTCCAAAAATCCTTTGCATCTATGATGGCTTCAGGGGTGATTAGTACAGTGCAGCACTGGTTTAGCCACTGGGTGATATCATCAATGTGTACACCCTCATTATGGAACAATATTGTCACATATTTTGTCACGGGTTTGGTGAGTGGGATTACTGGGAAGGGAGTCCAAAGTGGTGAGAACGTATGTTGATTATAACAGGACCAGAATAGCTCTAACAGTTGGGGGGGATCGAAAACTGACATTGTAGTTGTCCTCATCCGATATGTTGATGAAGGCAAAGACCTCAGCAGGAGTAAATTTTAATGAACCTTTCAGCAACTGGTTCCCCACATAATATCTGTCAGGCCTTACTTCCAACCCCCCCTTTGTACCATGTTTCTTCACGGTGCAGCCTCTGTTTTTTGGAAAAAATCTGAATATTTTTTTCCTTTCCTCTTTATTCTTATCTTTGTTAAGGGAGTCATCTGGTTCATCCTTTTGAGGGATCTTAGTAGGGGCATGGTCTTGTTGATCCTGTTGTGGCTGCTTTCTACCTATATGCCCATTTATGGGGGATTTTTGTGGTGGAGATGGTCCTGAATGGTGTGGGGGTTTCCACTCTGGACTGCCCTGCGATAAGAGGGTGGGATCCCAATCTGGATCAGGGTACCACTGCCCTTCTGGGCCCAGTTGCCAACCTGCCTTTCCCAAGGCCTTTTCTGGGGTCCATTCAGGGTCTCTGTTCCTGTCATTCATCGCCTTTCTATTGTTTCGCCCATCCTGCTTGCTTATTTCTTTTTCCAGCATCCCATTTCCACTGTATCTTTCACTCCCTCAGTTATCATTTCTGTCAAAAACATTTGCTTAGAAGCTAAGGCAGAACCCAAAAATAACATCTGCATCCTCTTTTTCTTTAGTATCAGGTGATGTTACACCTTCCAACACCCCCATCCTCCAGTTAACTTTATGTTAACTTTATCAGATAATTTCACTGTAAGGGAGCTTGGTTTAAGAACTCTGATTGCTCATAAAGAGCTTGGTTGAAAAATGTCTGCCTTCCCCATAGTATCTGACTGTACAGAAGGTCCCACAACATCATTTACAGTCCTGTTTCTATCCCTCATGTTTAAATCTACAACAGGATTCTTTGCATTGAAAAGGAAAACAGTAGCATTGCCCTGGTCAAATAAGGAGGTTTGATATGTGGTACCTGTATGAGAAGCAGCCGTTGCGGGATGCACAACTCATTAACTCCAATGGTCAGCTGGGGTTTTGAGTGTCCTGCATCAGATTCATTCTCTAAAACCTTCAAGGCAGCTTGTAAATCCACCTTCTTTCTTTCAATTTGATGCACTTCATTTTCCAATTGAGATTTTAGCATCTGGGCCCTTGAAGCCGTATCTAGAATATTTGTCCCATCATCTGAATCCAAGGATGGTTTTTAAGATCACTCAGCACAACTGAAGCATCCAACTCACTTTGTTGATCACTTTCTAAGTCTGTGCCAGTAATAAATCCTTCTGCATCCTGAAAAACCTTTTCAGCCTCTACAGAAATGAGAGCAGACGAGGAGGTCTTCTCCTCAGCTCTCTCCACATCCATCCTGATCTGTGACTCAGGAGAACTGGCTATCTGCTCACACTCTGCTCACAGAAAGCCAAGCCCCCTGCAGGCAGAGTAGGGGAATTTCACTAGTGTTATGGACAAATTTCCCCCATTCACTAAAATACCACCAACAGCTTAATCTGGTTCAATTTCAGTTGGTTACCATCTGTACCTGGGACTTCTAGTTTCAGTGGGCCTACCTGGTCAACAAAAATAAGTAAACAGAAAAAGTATTCTGAATGACAGAAAGTCTCTCAAGTTTACCTTTTGAATGCTTTACTCAGTAAGCAGGAGGATTGTAATAAAATAGGTCATGCACCAACTGCATAACAATACTGGTGAGAAATCAAAATGACTTAGTCCAGTCATTCAGCTGTGCTATAGAATGTAATGCTAACATGAAGAATTCATGGACCATGATGACCACTTTGGACATGACAGTATGAAAGAGATAAATGGAAGGGTGCTAGGACTGCTGGCACCCAGTCAAATTCTTGCATTTCTGAGACACATTTCATAATGTGAGACCAGTTGTATAAAGTGGATAAACAATGCCCTGACTCAATGCCACATCACGACTGATGAAGCAGTACTTACAGTGCAAACTAGAGGTACAGGGCTACAGCAAATTAATTCAATGGTTCTCAAACATTTTTCATTTCTCAGACACCAAAGTACATCTACCACCGAACCAGTGGACAAAGAACAGTGTCTTTCATTTTCAACCAGAGCCAAGAATATGGACCCAGCAATGCAGAGAACTCATCTTCATGTTATGATTCAGACTCTGCTTCATATTCAGACAGTGATGCTGATGCTGAGCCCTGTTGTTCTTACATTGCCACTGGAATTCAGCTCTATGCCTTTGAGCTGACACGGCCTGCATCTGAGCCAACCACAACAGCCTGCTTGGCCCATTCTCAGTCTTCATACACCACTACACAGCATGAGGCATCTACTGATCGTGATCAGCTAAGTGGCTTATTCTGGTGTGACTGTGGGTGATGTACAGTCGTGCCAGTCATGTGGGAGTACCTATGCTACCGTGAACTCTGGGATACTATATCTGAAAGGAGAGATACCACACAACTTGACTGCAACACTCAGCATGAAGATTTTGAAGTCCTTTTTATGTTCACCGTGTACACTAGCACAAGTCGAACATTTTGCTATGTACAGGGTTTTCAGAGGTGTGTCACGGCTGTCCAATGCAAGAGGTCCCACAAGTGGCTTGACCAATAATCAACAAGGCTGATCATGACACTGTTTAAGCATGAAAGTGCTTGAACTTCAAAACAATGTGCCAACTGACACATTCATAAATCAGCTCTTTCAGCAAACACAGCTGATTGATCTCACCATGTGCTGAGAACCTGCTCCTCCAACCCCACCAACATTTTACACACACACACACACACACACACACATATGCACAGATGGTCATACAGGTCCAGCTGCAGTCTCTAGGTACGCCATAGAATTATATTTTTTCCTCGGAATCAGGGGTGTGGTGAGATGTAACAGAACTTAGCTTTATATTTCATGTAACTTTCCAGGGATTGAAACCGAAACCTGAAACTGCTCACTTTGCTAATGTATGTGTGTGTATGTGTGTGTCTCTCTCCCAACCGGTGTCACACACACACACACACACACACACACACACACACATCAGGTTACACATGCTGTAGTAGGCTGCTGATAGAGTAAAAAATGGAACATTTAAGAACAGTAATGATCACTTGGCTACTAGGGTAGTAAATAAGTGACCAGTTCACATTAATATAGGGTAAATCAAACAATGAAATAAACTATGACTGGCATTGATTTTTAAATAATGATTGCCTATAAAACTGGAGTTTAGTTTACCCCTTCAAAGTACAATTTGCAAATTTGAACACTTACCATTTAAACAATTTCTTGGGGAGGGCTCCCATATTTTCTATTCAAAGGGAAAAAAAAACAAATCCCCTGGTAAAATCATGGAAATGGTCTTGCTCTTAGCCAGGCCCAGCTGCAGTTTCTAGGTACCTGAGGTCAGCCATAGAATTATATTTTTTCCTTGGTGTTGGGGTTGGGGGAGACCTAACAGAACTTTGTTTTATCTTCCATGTAAGCCTTAAAATGCACCACAGAGCTTCTGGGGGCTGCTCGTAACACTGACAATGGGGTGCCCAATCCTCCAGTATCTCCACCTGAAATAAAAAAAACCCTCGCTTGTAGGTAATTTTTTTAAAAAACAAACACTGTAAAAAGAAAACTGTCCATCAATGTCTGTTGCTGTCAATCTCCGGTACGGGGATCTGCACCTTAGATCCAGTTCAACAACAGTACCCTCGGCGAACATCCGGCATTGACAAATGTTTGTTTTAAATGCAGCTGTATTGAGAATGTGTTTAATCACAATGTGTGATTTTTTGTGAAACCCCAATCCATCAAACCCAGCTCCAAACAGGTCAGTCATGGCTCTTACTCACCCTATCTACCCCGGCTACTGGCTTTCAATTACTGTCTCCAAAAGTATGGAAATTAACATTGGGGTGTGAGAGAAGTACATTGGTCCTTACCATACACCTCCCCCCTTCCTTTGGACTAATCTGGTGACCTCTTTTCTTCAAAATTCATTTTCAAATCTGAGCTTGGAAGTTATTCTATTATCAGCGGCTCTGCTGACAGTGTATTCCAGTTGGTCTCTGCTTGTTCCGTGAAGTACTTTGAATCTTCATCAGTTCCGTGTCATTGAGTGTCCTCGTTCTCCTTTCATCCTGTGAATATTAAATTGTCACAGTTGTCCTTATAACTTATGTATGTTTTTTATGCAGTGAAGGTGTTTCCCTGTGTCATCTTCTTTCCGTAAAGAAATGTCTTGTTGATCCAAGTCTGTGTTGTGTCAAGCTGTTAGTCCTTTATTTTGGGTTACCGCTACATCTTCCCTAAGTTGGCAATATGTTCCCATAGAAGTAGGGGCAATCAGATCCCACAGTGTATCAGAGTTGCACCCAACAGCTCCTTTCAACTGGAATCTCTGTATCTTTCTGGACAGTCCAATTACAAAAACTCAATGTTTCCCATTCTTATTGTAAATTGCTACAGGCTATGCGAAAATTCCTACCTCCTTCTCATAACTCTAGCTCTGCATCTGAGAACTGTGTCCATCACTTGCGACAGTGCCCAACTAAGGATCTGTACAAGTTGATTATAATGTCTATTATATGTCTAGTATCTATATGTCTATAGTGTGCTATACCTGGTTAAACAACCAAATAAAAAAAAAAAAAAAATTGTCTGACTACTCACTTATGAAGCTTAAATGAATGCATTCCATGCTGTTTTTGTAGTTAATCAAAGTCCAAACAAAACTCTGTGAGCTACAGGGTGGGAGGGTGCTGCGAGAAATGCGGCTGAATCGAGAGTGTCATCAGATGGGTTCCAGGATAGTTCCCTTAACAGACAGCTAATAATATTCAGTAAGCAAGTAACAGTTTGTTTATATCTGGTGCTCAATCCCATGGTGCTGGGCACTACTACAGGAAGCAGACAACATAAAACAGAGTTAGATTAACAAAGTAAGCAGTGTAATAAATAACCACATAAATAATTCAGCAGCTCAGTACATTAATTAAAACTTTCTGAAAATGCTTGGTTAAAAAAAGGTGGATCTTCAGGCTCTTCTTAAAAGCCTCCACTATTGGGGCATCCCTAAAAGATTTTGGAAGTGAGTTGCAGAGCGCCGGGCCAGCCACCTCAAAGGAGCAATCTCCGAAGGTTTTCAACCTGGCCCTCGGAACCACCAGGATTCCCTCTGTGGAGGAGCAGAAGGACAGCACCAGGATGGCAGGAGTAAGGAGGTCAGACACATAGCCATTCAGTTGTTGATTCTTAGAAAAGATACATGATAAAACAAGTAATGCCCTCCTAGACAAGTTGTCCCAACCACTGTTCCTCTTACCTCAGTACTGTTACTCTGTCAGGTTCAGAATTCAAGTCGATGTTCTCCCTGCAGTTGGGCCTCCCAACCCCTTAGCCTCCATACATCGAGATGGTAGGAAATGAACAGCACATGAGATTATACATATTCTCTCACCCATTCAGGCCCGGTGTATATCTATGGTTGGCTGAGATCACTTTGGATATGGCTATTGGGGACTTATGCCCATTGTGAGGACTTACTCAAAGAACTATTAGAAGCAACTGGTTAAATGGCTGAAAATGGTGAAGTGTTACAGGGGGCTGACTTCAGTCACTAGGATTTAGATCGGAGCCTCCCCATGGTGGTTTTGGCTACAAGCAGGAGCATCCTGGACTCCAAGCAGGGAGTCTTCTGAAAGCAGCTAGTCAGCGAACCCATGCAAGATGGATCAGTACTGTATCTGGTGCTTACTAACCAGAACAGGATGCAGGCACCAAGGTGGTAAGCCATCTACAAGCCAGTTATCATTGTACTGTGTGGTCCAACATAAGAACAGCTGTGGAATCCAACGACAGAATGGAGTGGGTCCCAGACTTCAGAAGGGCTGATTTTACCAAGGTAAGTCACTACCTCTGGAAAGAGCTGGCAGGAGAAGTGGATTTGGGGGGGGGTAGAAGCAGTGCATCAACATAAATGAGGGTCACCCATGGAGATCCAGAACCTTCTTGGGGATGTCCATGCTATTATATTTCACAACAATTAAAGGAACACAATGCTGCTAAATGAGAATACAGGGGAAAACTGAAAGGGTATGAACGAGTTGAAAAAAATTAATATGCAGTATAACACCAAAAAGTGCTGGTCAAATGTGAAAATGCATAGCACATGGCACATCCTGATTTAGCAAAATTAAAAAATATTTACAATTACTTGTGCTTCGAATGTCTACAGCTGCAAAAATATAAAAATTCTTACTCCTGTGCCATGCAATTCAGAAAATGCTTAGCATTACAATCTGATATGTGTGGCTTTTTGCCATGCTATACCAGTTCTGTTATACCAGCTGAATGGAAGAATGCAGAGTATTCAACTTTTTGTGGATTAAACTATACAACACAGCTGAAGCAGAACTGAAAACTAAAACATTTTCCTCTAAACCTGGTGACACCCTGGTTGTAAGCTAGCCCATGAAAAGAACTGTGAAATGAAATCACAAAAGCAAGTCACTTGTTCAGCAAACTTTGTTTACCAGCAAGAGATAAGCTGGATGAGACAAGGGGCTCAAATTCAGTGAACCAGCAGAGAACTCCTAGCAGGCAAAACCAATGTATCAGTTGAATAACAAAAGAAGCAGCAGTACCCTTCCAACTGCTTTCTTAGTTCCACTCAAACACACTTGTAAACAGAGATCAATAGAGAATGTGCCTTGACAGGACAAGAATGCAAGGATTTCACAAGATAAGTGACAGATGTGATTGAGAGTAAAGTTTCTGCTGGATTGAGCATCTCTGCATCATCATTACCCATGATGCCTTGCTTGGGGGGTTATGAACTTTGATATGGCAACAGCCACAATTCCACACCTTGCCAGAATAGAGTGAATCAACCTCAATTATGTTTAAATTAGGATGCAATTTGGAGGATGACATAGAGGGACTCGTTAGTCATGCCTACACACTGCAGGTATAAAGAGAATAATGTTGAAGGGACTTTCCCTTTAAATTTTGACACTGCAGCTAATTTTTATTTGTCATGATGTGTCAACTGCAGCATCTCCTTTATTCCCCTGGCAATGTCCTCATCACTTTTCTATATAAGGTTATTACTGTGCAAGTACTTCTAACTGATTATTGTAACTGGACTGACGTATCTTGTCTGTATACCTGATCATTTTATTGCTACTGAATAGATGCCTTTTCTAGCTTTCCTGGTTATTGTATAACTATTTCTTGTAGATTAGGCTAGGTTTCCCTTTTGTATCATCCAATCCTTTCTGTAGCTTGTTTTTCCTGTATTTTTCTGCTGTAATCTGGTGAGCCATACCTGCAAATAGGCAAGTAATCATTTAGTGTGCCTACCTAGTTAACAAAAAGTAACTAAATAAATAAAAATAAATTAAATGATCTGGGTCAAAGTCAGGCAAGATCAGAAAACTAAACTATTAATAGGAATGTGCTATAGATCTCCTTATAGTGACTGTCCAGTTAACTTAAATTTAGAAGATGAAATTGTGAAGGCCTCAGACAGGGGAAATGTGTTCATTCTGGAAGATTTAAATTTTACAGGAATGAACTGGACTGATGTGACCTCCTTGACCACATGTGAAAAAGAGTTGCTGAGGACGATACAGGCATGTAATTTAATACAACTTTTAAAAGAACCCACTCAGGGCAATAACATCCTTGATTTGGCACTTACAAATATTAACTTAAAACCAAAAACTTGCTCAGTTCCTAGTCCGCTTGGCAGCAGTGACCACAGTATAATTATAGCATGCGGTATAGCCTTTGTTCTGGATAAACATCAGGAACCAGAGCCAGTTACAGTGGCACTCTGGAGCCTTCTGTGTGGTCAGTTAAACTTTAAATTGCTCTGGAAACAGACAGGTCTGTGTATAACCAATTTATTGGTCTTACACCACAAGTAGAGACTACACAGGTTCAGAATTTAAGAGGCAGTATAGCGCAGTGGTTGTGACCCTGAGCAAGTCAGTTAACTTCCTTGTGCTCCCAGGTTGCACCTGTAAACAAGCTTTCAGCTTAGTATGTCTCTCCTGGTAAAACAAAGGTAAAACAAACTACATGGGAGCTGTTAAACTGCTTCCCAGATTCCCTGGCACTTTACTTGTTAGAGCTTCCTTGGGGGGCAGTCATCTGGTGGACAGTTACCCTTAAATACCACTATAACAATGATATCATAGGTAAACCTCCATTAAATATTTATGATTAAATCAAGGGCTCCCAACTAGGATTGTCATGGTATGACGGTGTCACGGTATACCGCGGTGTCAGAAGTCACGGTATTGATACCGTGGACAATTTCTGATACTGCGATAACCGTGATTCATGGTATACCGCAGTATTGAGATCTTTCAACTAGTTTTTTTTGCATTTTTCAGGGTAAACTATCCCTTACATGCCAATTCTCCCTGATGCAAGAGTTTGAGGAGGCTCCTTTTTTGTGCAAAAATTGTTTTGTGGATGTGACGTCTGCTGTCTGCTGTACAGATTAGTAAGGTTAGGTTTAGGTGTCCTCACGTGTCCAGTCCATAAGTGGACTGATGATGTCGGTTAAGAGACCTTCAATAAAATTTAAGTCAGTCTTTTCACTTCTTCCTTCCATTTTTTTTATTTTCAATGTTCAGTTTCAGGACACAGTTTTTTTTTTTTTTAGTCATCATTTAATTTGTGTGTGTCACACAGCGTGCCACACAAGGCACAGAGAGGCAAACTGAGTATTAAGCCACCAGTGATATACAAGTAATAACTCTTTTTATCCCACTGCCTCTTTCTATCCTCAGCTCTCTCCACTCAATCAGAGCTCTCAATGCTCCAAGCATTGCGACCTACCTGACTTCAAGGTCTGCCCCTGGAGTACCTCAGCTCGACTCCCCTTATGTCCTTGATGGCCCGGATTACTCCCCGGGTGGGGTGTGGAAAGGTTCTCCCTTACCTTCCCCCCTTGCCGAGTGTTCTCAGGGAGAGGGCTTTGCACAACGGAGTCTGCCCTGATGTTGTCGGTGGTGGCACGCTTGCTGCTGGAGAGATCATCACCTAGGAGAGGTGAAGGATTTTTCCTCTGATCCCTTGTGTTGCCCAATCCCCTGTAACGCTGGTGCAGAGAGTCAACATGCAGACGCACGCCCATCTTGAGTGCCTAACAGCGTCCCCCTTCCTCGCTCCAGTAAACGAAGCCACCATGCCCCTCGAAAGCTGGTGCATCCACCGGCTTTATCAGGATGTCAGTTGCTATATTGCACCCCTGGTATCCCACCCCAAGAGGGGAGAGCACCCATTGGGACACTCCAGCCTCCCTCCTCCGACCAACCCCCGCCGACCCGAGTCCATTCCCAAACCCGGGTCACCCGGCATAGCGCAAAGTGTGGCGTCCAGCGCCTCAACACTCAGCACCACCGGGCCGGCAATAACTGCTTCCTTAATGGTAAATGGTGAGAACAGACTGTGCGCAACAGCACACAAAAGTCAGTGTGTTGTGTGAGTGGACTGTATCACTCACAGAATGAAACATAGACATAGACATAGAAACATAGAAGTTGACAGCAGATAAGGACCGCAAGGCCCATCCAGTTTCCCTATTTCTTTTTCTACCTTATAAATGTGCCATCGGCCTTTGCTCTGTCAGTGGCCTATCTATTCATAGTCATTTGTATTGCTCCCTTATGCCTATCCCATGCCTGTTTGAAGCCCTGCACTGTATTCATAGCCACCACTTCTTGTGGTAAGCCATTCCATGCATCCACCACCCTTTCCATGAAAAGGAATTTCCTCACATTCCCCCTTAATTGGCCCCCCTCTAATCTCATGCTGTGTCCTCTTGTCCTGCTATTTTTCTTATATTTAAACATTAGACTCTTTCACCTTGTTAATGCCCTTAAGGTGTTTGAATGCCTCGATCATATCACCTCTCTCCCTCCTTTGCTCAAGGGTATACATATTGAGCTCTGTTAATCTGTCCTCATATGTCTTCTGATGCAGTCCCTGAACCATTTGGTTGCCCTTCTCTGGACTGCCTCAATTTGGTTAATGTCCTTGTGAAGGGTGTGGCCTCCAATACTGCATGCAGTACTCCAGATGGGGCCTAACCAGTGTCTTGTAAAGAGAGATTACTCCCTCTTATGACTTGTGATACCCTTACTACTACACCCTAACACCCCCTAGCCTTACCTACTGCTTTAGAGGTCTGCTTGATGATTTCAGGTCATCAGTGATGATGATGCCCAAGTCTCTTTCTTCCTTTGTGACTGCTAGCAACTCCCCTCCCAGCGTATAGGTGGCTTCAGGGTTTCTCTTCCCTATGTGCATGATTTTGCACTTCTTTGCATTAAATCCCAGTTGCCACTTTTCTGACCATTTTGCTAGTTTATCCAGATCTCTTCTCATTCTGCCCACCCCATCTGGATCATCTACTCTGTTGCAGATCTTGGTGTCATCTGCAAACAGACAAGCCTTACTCTCTAGTCCATCTGCAAGGTTACTAATGAAGATGTTGAAGAGGACTGGCCCCAGGACTGATCCCTGAGGTACCCCACTTGTGACTTGCATCTCTTCTGACTGTATACCATTTACCACCAATCTCTGTTTTCTGCCCGTCAACCAGTTTGCCACCCAGTTGACCAACTTCTGACCCACCCGAGCCTACCCAGCTTATTTATCAATCTTCTATGTGGAACAGTGTCAAAGCTTTGCTGAAGTCAAGGTGGCGACATCAACTGCTCCCCTTGGTCCACCACTCTGGTTACCCAGTCAAAGAAATCTGTGAGATTAGTTTGACAGACCTTCCTTTTGTAAACCCATGCTGTCTTGGATCCTGGCCCTATGGATTCCAGGTGTTGCACTATCCTTTCCTTAAGGAGTGCCCATAATCTTGCCCACTACTGAGGTAAGACTGACTGGTCTGTAGTTCCCACCTCCTCCTGCTACCACTCTTGTGGAGCGGGCTCACATGAGCCCTTCTCCAGTTTTCTGGGACCTCCTGTGTTCAGAGACTCACTAAACAGTTCTGCTAATGGCTCTGCTAGTTCCACCTTTAGCTCCTTAAGTACCCTGGGATGTATGCCATCAGGTCCCATTGCTTATCCACCCTGAGCTTAGCAAGCTCTTGTAGGACCCTTTCTTTGTGAAGGGTAGTGCTCACCTCCCTCCCCCTATGTCCATGATGCTGAGCTGTGGCCCTGCCCTACCTTCTCTTCAGTAAATACTGAGCAAAAGTATCTATTTAGGATAGATACATTTACAGGGTCCTCCTCCTCACATGCTCCCTTTTCTCCATTAAGCTTAGAAATACCCCCTCTGGACTTTCTCCTTTCATTAATGTATCTATAGAAAGTCTTGTCACCTTCTTTTACTGTTCGTGCTAGTGTTTCCTCAGTTTGGGACTTTTCCTGCCTTACTGCCTTCCCTGCTTCCTTTAAGGCAGTTTGGTATGCCTCCCTATCTTCATCCCGCTGTGTTCCCTTATATTTCCTGAAAGGCCAGCCTTTTGGCTCTGACCTTTTCTGCTACTGTATTTGAGAACCAAAGTGGTTTCCTTCTTCTTTGCACTTCCTTTTCTGTCTAACGCAATGGGATGTTGCTTCAAGTATTGCAACCTTAATGCTTGCCCACTTTGCCTGTACCCCCTCACCTGTGTTTCTTTTTGCCAGGGCTAGCTTAACTCTGTTGGCCATCTTATCAAAGTCAGATCCTCTCAAGTCCCATATTTTTGCCTTGGAATGGGATGATTTAGATGTAGTAGCCAAATTGAACCATACCATGTGACGGTCACTGGCCCCCAGGTGACCTTCTACCTGGAGATCTGTGATCCCTTCCCTGTTAGTCAGTACTAGATCTAGGATAGCCCTGTCTCTTGTGGGTTGCTGTGCCAGTTGTTTGAGGCCCTCCCCCTGCAGGGAATCCACTATGTGTCTAGTTCTGGCAGATGTTCCTGCTGGTATTGACCAATCTGTATCCAGCATGTTGAAGTCTCCCATTATCAGAACCTCTCCTTTAGCTGTCATGTTTTGTATATATTCTAACAGTAATGTGTCTATGTCCTCCCTGGTCTGGGGCCTGTAGACAACCCCAGTTCTTATGGCTGTCTCATTTCCTGTTTCCAGGGTGACCCATGTTCTTCTGGCTCCTATGTGTATTCTGAATTTCTGTAGCTTTGATATTTCATTGACATACAGGGCCACTCCTCCCCCTTTTGCACCGTCTCTTCTGAACAATACATAGCCAGGTACTGAAGTCTCCCAAGTGTGGTTACTGGTAAACCATGTCTCACTAATTGCTACTATGTCCAGTTTAGCCTCTGACATTATTGCCTGCAGGTCTGGGATCTTATTTCCCAGGCTGTGAGCATTTGTGTACATGATTTTCCATTGGCCAGATTTTGGTGTGTTAGTTGTTGGGTGAGGTTTGGCATTACCCTGTGAGCAATGAGGGAGACAAACCTTTTTTCTTACCTGGTGATGCAAATGAACTGCAAACATGCTGAATCCCTGTTTGACCACTAGCTGAGGGGAAGGTGTTCTTCCCATTCGATATAGGGTGCTGCACCCTCTCCCATTTGCTAGTTTAAATATTCTGCAAGATGTCAAACTTCTGCCCCAATGCACTGACTCCTCCTTAGTCAGATGCAGTCCATCAAATTTAAAGAATTTTCGCTCCCAGAACTGTTGCCAGTTCCTACAAATCTGTGTCCTTTTTCCTGGCACCAGCCCTTGAGCCACATGTTTAGCTCCCTATCTCCCCTTCTGACCTTCCGTCCATCTGCTGTCCTCTCCCAGACTGGCAGGATCTCGAGAAGGAGATGCGACTTAAATAGATGATAGTTTGTCACCCAGCCTGGTCAGGTGTTCTTGTTCTCCATAACTGACCAGCTGGCGAGATCATTAGTCCCTATGTGTACTAGGACATCAATGTTTTCTCCTGCTTTGTGAACAATTTTAGCAATGCGGTCAGTGTCTTCCATGCTGATGTACCTGGCAGACATCTGACCATTACCCCTGGTTGAGATGGGTATCAACTCCCGAATCATGGAGTCTCCTATGATCAGAAGTTTTTGATATTTTTGCTTTTCTTGTTTTGGTTCCTGATTTGGGTGAGTTTTTGTGCTAGCTTCTGTGTTGCAGTGTCCTGCTCTGCAGTGTCTTCTGCCTCTTGTTTGATTTCAGAGATAGAGGCAGATACCTGCTTGTAGTGTTTATATGGTTTTGGAGGTAATATGTTGAGAGCAGAGAGTGATGGGGCACCCATTGCTCCTCCTAACCACCTGCCAACCTCCTGGACCAATCACTTCTCTCAGGTCAAGATTTTTCTGTTGGTGCTGGGGAAATGGCGTGTGGTTCTTATACTGTATTTCCTCTTGAATATGAAATTTGAAGCGTGCAATCTCTGCCCAAGCTGTCTGGAGCTGAGCCCTAATAGCTCCAAAGGCCCAGCATGTAGAACAGTGTCCTAAATCCTGTAAGACTGTCCTTCTGAAAATTGTTCTACAGTACCTGCAGTTAATGATATCCATTCCAGATAAGTTGCTGGGTTTATAACCTAGTCAGAGTAATTAGAAGGAAAAAAAAAGGAAAAAAAATGCAAATAATGGTTTGAATGCACACTAACTGCGCAGTACACACGAAGAGCAGCACACTGCTTGCACAAAAAGCCACACTGTAAAAGCACAGTGTGCATCATTATTGTCCTTCCTCTGCTGATCTTTTGGAACAGATGCAGAAAATGATGTACTGGTTTCAAAATGAGTGCTATCCCTCCAAAAAAAGTTGAACAACAAAACATGTTTGTTGAGGGTTACATCCCCGTAGGGACAATTCCACAGCACCCGACACAGCAGCGACAACAGCACCAGGTTGCCATAGTGTCAGCGCGGGACCCCACCACTGCATTCGGGGGTACTGCACCCCCTCCTCAAAACCACTCAGACTTGTGGTTGGTTATTTAAGTAGCAGGGGGTGAGGGGAACATACGGGTGTCGACCAGCCATCCTAAATCCATTTGTTGATTGGGCTTGAGCAATGGGCATGGAATGGGGGTGAGGGAAGGATCAGCAGCAGTAACCAGGCTCAGCATCAAAATCTGTTGTTATTTTGTTAACAATAACACTGTAACATGTCGCCTGCCATGTCATGTAATGATCACTGCGTTAAGTTTTCTTATCTTTATGGGTAACAGAACAAACTGTCTGTGGTTGGTTGTCACTGTGTGTACAGACTCAGACTGCAGACTGGTCGGCCACCTCATCGGCGGGGTTAGTGAGTGACAGATGAGGCAGCAGTGATCATTCATTCACATGACTGTTAACTGTTGTGCTGCTGGTGCTCTGTCTCGAGTGATCATGCATGTTCATGTTCATTCATTGTAAGTCTAAACTATAGAGAGTAGACAGTCCTTTCAGTCTGTCAGAGGCACAAAACTGTCAAGGTTAGTCAGTCAGAGAATGAGATGCACACCAAGAATGTTTACAGGTTCATTTTTTATTGTTAAATAATGACACAAAAATTGCCATGATTCCAGTACCATTTGCATTTGCAGTTTGCAGTTTTGCATTACACTTATACTCCATGTTTTTCAGTTTCAGTGATAAGAATTGGCATGAGTAGTCTGTTTGTTCCTTCAGTTTTCATTCCCAGTTGTTCCCCACCCCTCTCTCTATCTGATTCTGCAGCACAAAGTAATTGCTGCCCAGCACACCTGCAGTGTGGATAACGAATTTGACACCCGCCAACACATGCCATATCCGGAGTGCACTCTGCTCGCTAATCCAAATTCTGTCTGACATCTGCTGCTGTTATTGCTTCCTGACTTCGAGTCTGAGTCCTCCCTCCCTGACCTCCTAATGTGATTTTTGATACTTCGTACTTGGCATTGGCTATTCAGCTGAGCTAGCACATTTAGTGAAGTTGCTGTCTTGTCTCATCTGTCTGCTTGATGCACCCCAAGTCCCTCCTGTCCAGTTCCACTGTGGACCACTTCATGTCTCTCCCTCAGTTTGCTCGCCTGATGCCCCCACTAGAGTGGTCCCTAGGATGGAGTGAGTCCTACTCCTGACTCCTGATGAGTCCTCTGTGACTGACTCATGTCATCTGTGTCACAAAACTTTAGTTTGCTAGCTCAGCTGAGCTCTTGATTGACTGTGGCTGGGGGTTACCTAACACAAAACCAATAAGAGAAATTACTTTAGTTGCGTAATTACCCTTAGCCTAGCTGCTAACTTAACAATTATAGTCACTTGACTCAACAGTCACCAACCATGGCGTTGAGGATATATAAGCTAATTCCTTTAATGCTATGCAGGATTCCAGTCCTCTTGAGTCACTTATTATATCACGAGACTTGACTCACGAGTCTGAGGTGGTGACAAGATGACTTGAGGCACTTGGTGGTGGTGGGGAAGGGGGCTACATAAAACAAAACCCAATGGAAAAAGTAATTTAAATTCATACATTTCTTAATTACTTAAATAGCTAGTAGCTTAAAAATCAACAATAAAAAAACAGAGAAATGAGTGCCTGCCACTGCCACAGCATTGAGGGTATATAAGTGGATTCCTTTAATGCCAGACTGCATTCATGTCACAGTCACATGACTCCACTCACAATAGCACAACTCACTCAACCAAAGCAAGTCAAGCAAGCAACTCACATTGGCTCACTGCCTCAGCTGGAGGCTACTGTAGTTAAATAACTATTACCTACCTTAAAAAAGGAAAAAAAGCAGCCAGTGAGTGCCTGCCATGGCCACGGCATTGAGGATATATAAGCTGATTCCTTTACTGTCGAACTTGACTCATGTCACAGTCACATGACTGGACTTGAGTCACAGTATAGCATGACTGACTCAACCTAAGAAAGTCAAGCAAGCCACTCACATTGGCTCACTACCCCAGCTGGAGGCTACTGTAGCTAAATACCTATTATATTAAAAAAGGGAAAAAGCAGCCAGGTAGCCACCATGGCATTTAGGATACATAGGCAAATTCCTTTAAATGCCACCATCTCTCACAGTTGGCTTAGCTCAGCTCTGGCTGTTGGCTTAGACTTGGAGTCTCGGACACAGTGAGTGGTGAGTACAGGCAGGAGTTGTGTTGTGGTTGTGGTGTTGGGGTACTACATTGAGAAAGTAAATATGAAGAACACAAATCTCTCCAAATGTATCTGCACTACTTACTATTACTTTTACTAACTTTAATTTGAGGGGACTGGGTCTTGAAGGGAGCCCCAGGCTGTGAGGTAAGGATGGAGGAGGGACACTCAGCCTAGTCATAGCCAGACAGTGAGCCTTGATTTTCCAATCAGAACTGTTCTGATTCTAAGTAGTGCTCTTGCTGTGCCTGCTTCTAAAGCTAGTAGCACACTACTTCAATGAAGTGCAACTCTGTCTGCATCTGCAACTCTAGTCTGCACCACTCCCAGAAGTGGACTGAGTGGACATTCCTTTCGCATTCCTCAACTCCCATCTTTAAGTTACTGACAATTTAACATAACAAAAATGTAAATCAAACTTACTACTCGTACTCAGTGTGCTAGTTTTGTATAGTACTTTTGGTATTGGTAGCATTTTGTGCTTTAAGCTAAGAGTACAAGAAAACACTACTTATAACAGTATGTCACTCACATTTCAGACTGCAATGAAATTACATTTTTTTTATATGAATCTACTTGTAGTGCTCGAAGCTCCATGCTCATCACCAGGTCAGGAGGACTCTGACTTCGTAAATAAAAAATATGTTTCTGTTGCACATACTTGACTCATTGGCCCGGATATTCAAAAGGGTTGCGCCATGCGCAACAGGGTTATGCGACACGAAGTCCAAAATGTGCCTTTTTGCGATATCTAGAAGGAGGCAGTTGCGCCCACCGAAACATGCTGAGCAAAAGCACAATGAAAATGAAGGCATGTGCAACCGAAGGGGGTGGATCCATGCATAAAGAGCGCAATGTGATAGAAATTGCGTACTAGCGGAAATGAGCCAAAATAAAAAGGCTCAAGGAAGTGGCGCAAGAACGCTACAAGGCTGCCAAGTGGGGGAGAGAGAGAGAGAGAGAGACACAGACAGACAGACAGACAGGCTAGGGCAGGCAAGGAAAGCGTAGGCCATAGGCTGTAGAGGCCAGCGGGGTGCCCGTGCAGTGGAAGTAGCAGTGAGGACAGCGGGGTAACACAGCAACACCAGCTGGGGGGCAGAAGCCAGGAGATGGATAGTGCCAGCTTCCACATGGAAGCTGTAATGAGGGGGGTGAGAATGCATGCTGCAGGGGGACGTGGCCGTGGAAGGGCCCATCGGCGGTATGCCCCCAACAGGCAGTACCGTGCCCGCATCCAAGCTTTGAGCTGTACACAGATGTAGAGATCGTGGGCCGGTACCGCCTGAACAGGGCAATACTGAGACGGCTCTGTGAGCTGTGCAGTGATGTGATGCAGGCACCCTCACGACGGAGTCACGCTCTGTCGGTGGAGACCAAGGTGACAGCCTGCATGTGCCTGCTCACCACAGGCACCTTCCAGAGGCTGACAGGGGACACCACAGGCATCACACAGTTGGCCATGTCATGCATCCTCACCCAATTCCTCAGGGCACTGCTGCCACATGCTGCGGAGTACATCCATTTCCCCAGCACCGCGGCAGAGCGTACAGCAAACATGCAGGAGTTCCACAGGATAGCACATATGCCTGGCATGCTAGGGGCTAGACTGCACCCATGTGGCCATTCGTGACGCCACCTGGCCCCGATGGGCTCGCATATCGAACAGAAAGGATTCTGTAGTGTCAACTGCCAGGTGGTGGTGATGCCACTGGGCACATAATCAATGTCTGTGCCACACACCCCTGGCGGAGCACATGATGCCTTCATATGGTATCAGTCTGCGCTGTGCACCATTCGAGAGTGGGGACATCCCCACAGGCCATCTAGTGGGTGAGTACACATGTATGGAATGCAAACTCGGGGCAAGGGTGGGAATGCCACAGGTGCCATGGTAGTGGCAAACAGGGATATGGCCAATATGGACCTGAACATGAGACTGATCTCCACTATCTCCACACAGGTGACAGCGGATACCCACTCCGTCCCTGGCTGCTCACACCGTACCAGCGCCCCATGACCCCATCGCAGCAAGGTTATAATGAGGCACATGTTTCCACATGCAACATCATAGAGTGGGTGTTTGGGATGCTCAAGGCACACTTCCGATGCCTAGACACCTCCGGCGGTGCCCTACAGTACAGCCTCCAAAAGGCCTGTGGGATATTCCTGGCCTGTTGCATCCTGCACAACATGGCCAAAGACTATGGGATAGCCGTACAGGTTGGAAGAGAGGACAGTGATGGGGCGCCAGTGGCCGGTGTGGATGGTGATGAGCAGCTCCCTAGGACGGCAGGACCTCGACTGATCCGGCAGGCCCAGCTGCACCGGGACACCATCACAGAGGAGCACTATGCACAACACAGGTAAGTCAAGGGACATGTGCAACCAACACTGTCCATGCGCAAACCACAGGCACACAGGGAACACACCAGGGGTGCATGACGGTCAGGGGAGTGGAAGGCTCCAGGCATACAAACACACCATCAGGGAGGGGTGAGCACTCATATGGACACACACACACCAGGCACAGACCCTACATGGGCAGATGCACAGCACAGCAGAACCGACATTGCTAACACACAGCACCATCGACCACCCCCACCACCTGTACTGTCCAAGTACGTGTGTCAGATGCTGGGCATCCTTGCACCTTGGTGTACAGTACAATGCAGGCATCATCATGCACACACACCTGTGGACAGCAGTTGGGAGGGTGTGCAGGTGGTCTGTGTGTCGACGTGGTGAGCAGAACACCCAGAAGTGCACTGCCCACCATGACACACATTGCACACATGGCAGCACCAGACAGGGCCCGCACTGGGAGACAGCTTAGTCATGTAGCACTGTCCCACGGCCACCGCGGATGCGTGGGTGGCCCCGCCATGACCCAACAGCACTGGCAGGCTGAGCAGGGGCCACATGGGGTGGCACTGTTGCACCACCAGGGGTCCCACTGCACGAACGCCGACCTTGCCCGACAGGGGTCTGCATCATCCGAACAAACCTGCACCAGTGGTGCTCGGGATGGCCACAGCAGAACCCGGTGTCGACAGGCCTGGTGTCGCACGACGCCGGGAATGGGGAGTGGAGAGTGAACTGTGTGGGGTGTGTGGTACAGGGGCACCTGACTGTGTGCCCAATGCATCCACGACAGAGACCACTGCCTGGGTCAGCCTGTCAATGGCGGCAGTCACATCCGTCCGCATATGAACCAGCTTGGCACGGTCCAGAGCACACTCCCTGCTGTGCCTCTCCACAGACACAGACAGTGCCTCCACGGACATTGCAACCCGCCTCTGCAGATGTACTGATTCCTGCAGCAGGCGGGTGTGCTCATCCAATAGGTACTGTGCCCCAACGGCATCCTGTCCCCAGGGTGTGGAAGGTCCTGATGCACTACACCCTTGAGGGTGGGTGCTGTCCTGAGGACCAGGAATGGGGGATCAAAGGGTGGCGGACATGTGCCACCATCTGACACTGTACCCCAGACCAGGTGGGTGACTGCTGCTGCTGCCCCTCCAACCGCCACCCCCAGGGTCCACTCTGCTCCACCGCTGTGCTGGCAACAGTGCCAGACACCTGCACAGCCACGGTGCTGCCCCACGGTGCTGACAGGCACAGCCTGGGACTGTGCCAGCATGCTGGTACAAGTTGGAACCAGAAAGGCCCAGGGGCACGTGTTGGCCTGCTGTGTGTCCGTCATGGGACACACACCTATCACTGCCCATTGCAGTCCTTGCATCAATGGTGCAGGTGTCGCGTACAGCTATAGTCACAGCATGCTGGGATGCTTGCATGCCAGACTGCTGAGACATAGGCTGTGCACCCCCACACCGAATCACCGACACCAGAGTTGGCGGCTCAACGTGCATGCTGCAGCAGTGCCTGCTGGCTGGTGATAGAGGTGGATGGACCTCCTCCATGTCCAGCAGGTCATCATCCTGCCTGGACCCACCACCACCATCTCCTGAAGATGAACAGGATCTGTAACAGAAAGAGAGTACATGTGAGTGCATGTGAACAACCTTCCCCCCAACCCCCCCAGCACCACCACCATGTCATACCATGCAGTGATGGGCTTCCACCTGTCTGGAATCCACCTCCTGGTACGCCCTCAACAGCGCTCCGCTGCATTGATGCGACCAGTGTCTCCTCAGTCGGGGTCAGCTCCAACATCACTGGCAGGCCCCCACCAGTGCCAGCACGTGCCGCCCTGAAGGTTGCCACCTTGTCCTTCAACCTCCTGCGGTCTGTCCCCATCTTCTTCTTGCATTTCTGCACGGAGTGCTGGTGGCTTCCATGCAGGTTAACGGCCCGAGCTACCCCCTCCCATGCAGCCGCACGGGACTGAGGGGTGCCCCTCCGTCCACTCAGTACTGGCTCCTCATCCAGGTAGGCCTGGAAGAGGGCCGCTGTCTCTGCTGCTGTAAAGTTGGGCCTCCTCCTATGCCCACCGTCCTCACCCTCACCTTGGCTCTGCTCGGTCATGGTGATCTGTATGGGGGGAAGTGGACACCTGTCACTGTGCAGTCTACAGCATTTTCCCATGACCATTGTCCAGAACATCACACAGCATGCAACTCATCTCTCACCTGCAGTAACCAAATCTGGCCAGGGCAGCCCAATGTCGCACATTTATAGCGCAATGCATGCAAATGAGGAGTGGAGCAACTATAATGACATGCAAATCGCGCCAATGCGCCTTTGAATGGCTGATCAGATGATTTGCATGTGTCGGCTGAATATCGCGAATCTGTGCTTTGCGCAAAACGGTTGAGTCAGCTGAGCCAATGGCACAGATCTGTGACTGTGTGGTACACTGCATTGCGCATGCCCAGATAGCTTACGCAGGCATCTGCCGTGCTGCTGACGTGCTGTGCGCGATCGGTAATTCAGGCCATGGCCACCATTGTGCCAGTGGCACTACAGCAATGGGCACTATATGGCACTGTGGCACTACTGCGCAATAGTCCACTGTGGCACTGGTACACAGCTGGTCAGTCACGCAGGATGCCTATACGTCAGATGGTGCTGTGCATAGCCTTGCGTCATTGCGCATGACCTTGTGTCTGACCTTGGCCCCCTGGCGCTGTTCGCCTGCCATGTTTACGTCCCTATTGCGCTGTCTGGTGACAGCGCTATGTGAAGTGACGGCGCTGTTGAAACAGCGTGATTGGAGCCTGTGGTGGTCTATTGCGCAACATCTCCACGTGGGGTTACGGGGCAGCGGGGCACCATATTGCCTGCTGTAAAGTTGGTACCATGGCTAGGAGGAGAGCTGTGTCCTGGAGCCAACTGGAACTGGCCAACCTGGTGGCCCTAGTAGAGCCCCCACTATGAGGCACTTTGGTGAGGCACCCTCACCATTGCCCACACACAGGTGTGGCATCGTGGCCACTGACCTGGTGGGGTCACTGGACGGTGCCGGTCTGCTGAGCAGTGCCGCACTGGTACGGTGACCTCCGCCCGGAGGATCCAGACCTATTGGATAGCTGCGGTCACGTGCCAGGCGGGGCGTGGTTCCTAGGCCAGGTGGGTGTACCATCTATGCACCTGTATTCTCTGTAGGGGTGTGTGTGTGTTTTGGTGGCTGTGCATAGGTGATGGCTTGGCCACGGTTGGCTGTGTCAGTGTGTACAGCTGTGAGATGAATGGGTATGGCTGTGTGGGCAGGCACTCTCACTGGGGCAGGGGGCAGTCTGCTTTTGAGTCACACTGATGTTTGTCTCAACATATGTCTCCCACAGGCCGAGATGTGAGGATGCAGGCCCGGGTTGAGAAGGGCCGTGCCAGGGCCCTGGTGCCAGCAGGTGTTGCACCCCAGCAGCAGCAGCAACAGCAGCAGCAGCAACAGCAGCAGTCACAGCTGCTTGAGCAGTGTGAGTATCATGACTTCATGGATGCTATTGCATGCTGGGGGGGGGGACCACTAGCCCTGCACAATACAGCCATGCAGGAAAGGGAAGGTCATAATTCCACTATACAAGACACTAGTGAGGTCCTACCTGGAGTACAGTGTACATATCTGGAGACCATACCTACGTAAGGACGTAGAGTGGGCAGCGAAGGTTCAGAGGAGGGCAACAAAGATGGTGCATGGCTTGCATCACAAGTCCTATGAAGACAGGTTGAAGGAACTGAACATGTACTCCCTGGAGGAGAGGAGGGAGAGAGGGGATATGATAGAGACATACAAGTATCTTACAGGGAGGAACAGGGTGCAGGAAAACACTATTTTGAAGTGAATAACATGTTCCAGGACTAGAGGGCATGGGATGCAGTTGGAGGGAGGACGATTCAGAGGAAACATGAGAAAGAATTTCTTCACAGAACGGGTGGTGGACAAATGGAACACCCTGCCAGAGGAAGTGGTGGGGGCTGAAACAATCACGGGATTTCAGAATGCACGGGATAGATATAAAGGACTTGTGGAGGTCAGGGGTAAGGGGCAACAGACTTCTAGGAAAACAAAGTGAACTTACAAGCTCACATGGACAGACTGGGTTGGCCATAGGCCCTTATCTGCCGACACTGTCTATGTATCTATGTATGTATGCACGACACAGGTGACATGCATCACTGTTCAGTATCACAGCACGCCTGTGTATGCGCCACTGGTGGTCCAGGCATGCACAGGGCACATAGCTGTGTAACTGGCATCGCATCACGCTGCACGGCCACTTGACAGCCTTGTTTGTGCTGTGATGGACATGGGCAGTGTGTGTGTGCAGTGGTGCACATAGCTGGTGCCGCCTGTTTGTGATGGCCATGTGCATGTTCACTGTGGGTGGGTGCATGCCATCACAGGTGGGACATTGGGCTATATGGCTTGCAGGTTGGGTGGTGTTCAGGGTTGTGGTCAGTCACAGCCATTGACTGTGTTCCCTTTCCAGGGCCTCGAGGTTCTCAGGAGGATTAGTCGGGATGTTCGGGGCCTCAGACAACTGTTGGTGGACAACCAGGCCATCCTGCAGTCCATCCGGTGCCATGGCCTTCGGAGGAGGTGGCACAGGACGGGGCGCCACCAGGCAGAGGACGAGCAGCCGGCTGGCCCATAGATTTTATTACCCTTCCCACTTCTCCCATCCCTACCACCCTGCCTTCCTTCTCCTAGTTTGTCATCCCTACCCCTTGAACACCCCTACCTTGTACCCATCCCCCCCCCACCTTGTAAATAGTTTTTCTTGTTTTGGTTCTGTACTATATTTAAATATATATTTCTATTTTGATATGAATACTGCGTTGGTCTCTGATTTGCAGCTGGCTATGGGTGCTCAGTTACAGGGGTGTACATGCCATCTGGGGTGGTATGGTCCTGGGTGTGTGAGTGTGTGTGTGTGTGTGTGTGTGTGTGTGTGTGTGTGTGTGTGTGTGTGCGTGTGTGTGCATGGGGAGGTATCTCCAGCATCGCAGTGACTTTCTGTTGGTCTTGCCGCCTGCTGCCACCCACTGCTGGGTGCACAGGGTGTGTCTGGCTTGTAGGCTTCTGTGCTGCACAGGGTTGATGTGTGCTGGGGGGGATGCATGGTTTCCTGCAGTGCCAGTCACTGCACATAGGTGGTGTCTTGGGGTCACAGTGCAGGGTGTGCTGTGCGTACGGGGGGCTGATGTGCACTGTGGTTGTCAACCCCTGTGTGGCACTCTCAGCCTGCCAGTGGTTGTGCTGGGGTGTCATGGCTCTGCTATGCTTTTGTTGGCTTGTCCCCATGGGCCAGTAGATCATCTGTCACACCCTCAGTGATGCTGTGCTTGGGGTGTGCAGGTGTGGTGTTGGTTCTGCAGTGTGTTCCTGTGCCCATGTGTGGCATGGCTGGCGGTGGGCCCCAGCCTGCCTCCCTGGATGTGCAGTTCCATTGCTCTGGGGGGGGCTCTGCTTGCGCTATGGCACCTCTGGACTGCTCAGCTGGGCTGCCCTGGTTGCGCCATAGAGCAACATTTCTGCTCAGCTTCTCCTTCCTGGTTGCGCTATGGTGCAGTATGTGCGATATTCAGACGTTGGTTGCTTGCGCAATTTGTTCTGCTCCATGTTTGAATATCGCACCTGTTGCACATATGCGCAATCGGTTTGTGCTTGCTCCTGCTGTTGCGCTCATTTTGGGCGCAGTTTGAATATCCAGGCCATTATCTTTATTTTCTCTCATTAAATTCATAATGTGTCATTTACTAGTATTTTAACTGCTTTTACGTATAAAATTTGGTTAAAATTGCATGATTTTTGAATATTGTAGGTTTTCCCATTGGAATGCATTATACCGCGGTGTCACGATAACCGCAGTATTACACACCATGGTTATCATACCATCAAAATTTTATACGGTGACAACCCTACTCCCAACATTATTCTTACAATATAAACTTTAAACAAAAAGTGCATCCAAGTGTTAAACACAAATAAACATATTTATTCAACAACGTTTAACATTCTGAATCCATAAAAAATATGCAGAGAATCAGACCACTTTATATCAAATGTTTCTGCCTATTTGTAGCAATCAAAGAGGTGAAAAAGGGGGAGGTGTCAGACCGGAGTCGGAGCAGTAGACAAACAAGTGCTCTCCACAGAAAAAACCTACACTCTCCAAAATCTCCAGGCTAAAAGAGAAGAAAAATAAAGACACAGTTAGAAAAAATGTCGAAAATCATACATTTGGACAGTTATCAATATTTACAGCATTTTTTAACATTTATAACAATGTTAGCATTCTATCATTGTTTAAATAGCTGTAAACAAATGCCAAGAAATTACCATTTATTTCCAACAAAAATGGCACAAGGAAGGGGTAAGGGAGGTTGGGGAGCGGGGGCTTGGAACAGGAAAAGAAGGACAAACGGGGGAGTGATTCAAAATCAGTGGATAACTTTATGTGTTGCAACGTTCATCAGTACATTTAGGAAACCTATAGCTTTATATTTGGTACTATACTTGGTACTATACTTGGTACCATACTTGGTACTATACTTGGTACTATATTTGGTATTATACTTGGTGCCATACTTGGTACTATATTTGGTACTATATTTGGTACTATACTTGGTACTATATTGGGTATTATACTTGGTACTATACTTGGTGCCATACTTAGTACTATACTTGGTACTATACTTGGTAACATACTTGGTACTATATTTGGTATTATACTTGGTACTATATTTGGTACTATACTTGATACTATACTTGGTACCATAATTGGTACTATACTTGGTACCATACTTGGTACTATACTTAGTACTGTATTTGGTACTATACTTGGTACCATACTTAGTACTATACTTGGTACTATATTTGGTATTATACTTGGTACTATATTTGGTACTATACTTGATACTATACTTGGTACCATAATTGGTACTATACTTGGTACCATACTTGGTACTATACTTGGTACTGTATTTGGTACTATACTTGGTACCATACTTAGTACTATACTTGGTACTATATTTGGTATTACACTTGGTACATTACTTGATACTATACTTGGTTAGATAGGCAGGCAGAGGGCCATAGGCCCATAGTGTCTGTCTCCCTTATTACTGGGGCATTCTTTCCCTGTTTTCATGTAAGAGGTGTTTGCCTATCTTTGATTTAAAGGCCAGGAAGGAATGTGTTGGTGTCAACAACCTCTTTGGGCAGTTTATTCTAGAGAGGTATAATCCTCTGTGTATAAAAAAAGTCTCAAGTTCCTTTTTGGAAATGTAAGTTTCAGTTGCTGGTTGTGACTTCTTAAATAGTTGTTCCTGTCTGCCAATGTTATTCTCAAACTGTCCATGAGGGTGGTATCCCTGATTAGTTTGTACATCAGGAGGAGGTCACCCTCTAATGTGCCTCAGTTCCAGGGGATATAGTTTAAGTATTTGTAATCTTGACTCATACGTCTCGTCACTGATGTCCTCTTATCATTTTGGTTAACCTCCTCTGCACCCTCTCCAAACCTGTCACATCCCTCATCAAGTATGGACTCCACAAGGGGGTGCAGTAGTCCAAATGTGGCCTAACTAATGATCTGTACAGAGGAATTAAGCATAATCTGTTTCTAGATACGAAGGCTTTTTAATGTGTATCCTGGGATGCTCCTCCTCCAAACTGTGGTGTTTGATCACCAAGTTTCGGTTATGGCAGCCACATCTATGTCCTTTTGTACCATCTAAGTCATCTTTTTAATATTATTGAGGTTTCTGGCATTTGCAAGCAGTATGCACGGTTCTTGTTTATTTGTGCCCAATGTCATGTTAGGATAAGGTCTGGATGTTGTTCTGCTGTTTGTGTTTACCCTACACCCCTTAAAACCTAGTTTTTTGGGGTACAGCTTGTTTGTTCACTTCATTATGAAAAATATTGCCTAGTAGTCATAAACCTTTCTTGTTTAAGTGAAGACCATCCTAGTTATATATGTCATACCTTGAATCAAACATTTCCCATATTTTGATACAGCTAATTCCATTGGCGAGGCACCACCTTCTTAACCAGATATTGTACTGTATGCTTTGATGCGTTTAGTTCTTTCAAAACCTGCCCTTGGGACCAGAAGTATCTCTGAAAAGATAATTTTTGTATCAGCTTGTTTTATCCCTTTATACATGGCTTCCGTATCCTTTATTAATTCATCTACAGCTCTGTGCCCCAGGTCATTAGTCTCTGCATGCATCAGGACCAAATTTGATACATTTGTTTCTTTCAGAATGTTTGGCAGCATTTCAATGATTTCTGCTGGCTTTGCTCCCCTGTAGCTGCAGCTGGTTGTATTTAGTTTGTTTCCTCTAGTTGAGTACCTATCTGTATACCTAATCATGGAATCCCCAAGAATAAATATTTGTTCTATTGAGATCTCCTGTGTATTTTCGTTAAAAGGTTCTTTAGCTGTGTTTGGTACTGATGTCAATCTGTCCTGGTCAGCATCACTGGGCAAGTTTAGTCTATTTGGAATGTCTTCCCTCACTATATCTATTATTTCCTGTATGTGTGATTCGATATTTTCCATTAGGTTTGCTAATGGTGTATACAGATTGCTTATCTCAACAGTACCTAAAGCTCTCCTGCCTTTTTTATTGCTCTGTCTTGTTGTTACTGTAGTCCAGTCTTCCATGTTTATCCCCCCTTCATCCTCATCCTCCACATCCCTGAGTCTCTTGAGGCGTGTGCCTTCACTGACTACTGTTTTGCACATACTATTCTTGTTAATTTCCTCTAGCTGCGCTCTAAGGGACAATACCTCGTTGTTTTTGTCTACTAGTTTTAGCTTTAGGTCCTGTAATTCTCTGTACCATTTACAGGTGCATATTTCAAGCACAACTTCCGGTTTAGTTGTAAACATGTCACGAGACACACTTTATTCCCAGCTCCCTTGTATTGAGTATGACTGTGTTATTCCCCTGTTTCCTTCTTTCTTCGGTAACAAGTGCACCCCAGTGTACTGACCTTCCGTCCAGTATAGCTTTCTGCCCCTTGTCTCACTTGTCACAGTTGCACAATGCACACGCACATGCCCCACTCATGCTAGCCCCGCTTGCACGGGGCTTGCTCTTTATGTCCGCGATCCAGAAGTGCTGTTCTGGATCACATGACCACTTTCACTCCTGCACCAGCTATCAAAGCAGAAAGAAATTTAAATTGTATTTTTTTAAAAATGTCCCAGCCCTTACAAGAGCCTCTGCACCTGTTCATGGTCAGCTGTTGCAATATAAAAAAGTAAAACTTTCCTGGGTTTACTTGGGGTTGTAGTCCTGCACATAGCCCATAGGAATACACACCTCAGTAGTACACTTCAATTGGCATCTCATTGCTATGAGACCTCAACAGCAACAACTTCACAGTAGTTTTTAAAGTAGTCCTCCCAGCACCGTTTTGCCACAGAAGTGGTCACAGAGCAGAACAGGAGCAAATAAAAAACCTTTAAGAAATGGTTTGAAATCTGATTCCATATTCAAACCATCAGGAGACAGAGCCTTAAGTGTGAAGATCCAAAAACTCTGTCTCTCTCTGTAGCAGCCTTTGTAATTTATTGCCCCCTATAACCTACTTTGACTTGTTCTATGCCCATAAATCTAAGTTGCCTCACACCACAATTGTGGTGTGTGAAAAATTGCTTGGCTACCGGGTTTTTGAGGCTCAAATTCTTGATATCTCTAATATGTTCTTGGATATTGAGTTTTAACTGTCTCACTGTGCGACCAACATATGTAAGTAAGTAAGTAAGTAAGTAAGTAACATTTTATTTATGTTAAGCGCCCTTCCCAAGCTCAGGGCGCTTTTACAGTAAAACAATTAAAATCACATTTCAAAACAATAAATCAGACAACCATACAGTACACTTACTCATTATGTACCGGCAAATGCTAAGGCAAAAAGGAAAGTTTTTAATTGTTTTTTAAAACTTTCAACAGTTAGGCATTCTTGTATCTGACGAGGTAGGGAATTCCACAGGGTTGGTGCCATATAGGCAAAAGATCTACCTCCAGACATCTTTAGACGTACCCTGGGAATCTCTAGCAATCCCTCATCAGAGGAGCGAAGAGAACGGGCAGGACAATAAGGCACCAAGAGCTCTTTCAGGTAGTGAGGTCCCAAATCATGTAGGGCCTTAAAGGTCAATAATGCGACCTTGAAGGTGATCCGCCACTGTATTGGCAGCCAGTGCAAATCACACAGCACAGGTGTCATATGGCTAGATCGTGAAACTCCCATCAACAGCCTGGCCGTCTCGTTCTGCACAAGCTGCAAGCGGCGGATATCCACCCCCAGCAGCCCTAGATAGAGGGCATTGTAGTAATCAAAACGGCTGGTAACAAAGGCGTGGACCAAGATGGGAAGATCTTCCTGTGGAACCAAGTGTTTCACCCGGGCGATATTCCTCAGATGAAAGAAGGCAGATTTGACTACGGCTGACACCTGCATCTTCATAGTCAAGCTTTCGTCAAAGATTACTCCAAGGTTACGTACTTGGCCAGAGGCAAGAAGCTGGGCCCCCCCAAGATATAAACCCGAGGGTTTCCCCGTCTAAGCCCCTGTTATCCTCCCTCCAGGGTCCACAACCAACACCTCAGTTTTCCCTGGATTCAACCTAAGCCAACTAGCACTCATCCAGTCCTGAATCTCCAGGAGGCAGTTATTAAACATTGTGATGGAATCCAATTCCTGATCAGGCATAAAAGACAGGTAGAGCTGAGAATCATCAGCATAACAATGAAAACTCAGCCCATACCATCTTATAATGTCCCCCAATGGAAGCATATACACCGCGAATAACATAGGGGACAGCACCGACCCCTGCAGTACCCCACAGGGCAGACAGTGAGGGGCCGAGGTGTTAACTCCAGACACCACTCTCTGAGATCTGCCCTCCAAAAAAGATCAAAACCAACTGTGGACTGCTCCCCTCAGACCACAGAAAAACCACAGGCGGTCGAGCAATACCCCATGATCCACGGTGTCAAATGCTGCTGAGAGATCCAGGAGAACCAAGATGGAAAAGGTCCTCCGATCTCTTGCCATCAGGAGATCATTCAATACCCGAACAAGAGCCATCTCTGTACTATGCCTTTTCCTGAAGCCGGATTGGAGAGGGTCATAGATATTGTGGTTGGACAAATGATCCTCCAGTTGCAGAGCGACCACCTTCTCAATAACCTTCCCTACAAAAGGGAGGTTAGAGACTAGTCTATAATTTGCTGGGCAGTCAGGGTCAAGAGAGGGCTTTTTCAAAAGGGGGTATATTACCACCTCCTTTAAGGGATCCAGAAAGATCCCTCTCTCTAATGACACCACCACTATCCCAGCCAGGACTGGACCAATAACATCTACACACCCCACCACCAGGTGAGTAGGGCCTGGGTCCAACTTACAGTAGGTAGGTGCAGAGTCTGGATAATCCTCACTATATCTATTACTGCTGGTAGTCTAAAGGTAGACCAGTACAACTGGGCATTAGTACCACCCGATTGATCAGTGCAATGTTCAATAGAAGGACACTGGCTGATCTCATCCCTGATGGTGGATACCTTGTCAGCAAAGAATTTCGCAAACTCCTCACACTGTACCTGTGATAATGCTCTACTGGTCTGGAGACAGACTGGATTGCACAGTCTGTCCACAGTCCGGAAGAGCTGGGATGGTCTATTCCTAGCTGCAGCAATTTCCCTGGACAGGAACTCTGCCTTCTTATGGGAAATTGCTGACTGGTAGAATTTATAATGTTCTAACAATTCAAGTCTATCCACCTCCAGTTGAGTTTTCCGCCAGTGTCTTTCTAATCTTCGTCCCTTCCTCTTCCACTCCACGGACCTCCCCATCAAACCAGGAGGCCCCTAAGTGAAATGCGAGCAACATGAATGAGCAATGGCATCCAGGGCCTCAGTCACAACCCTATTATAGGCTAAGACCAATGGCCCTGGATCCATGCTATCCCTTGGAAAATCCTAGAAGTCCAGCTCCATCATTAGGCCCTCTGAGGTAATCCCTCTTAAAGGACGGAACTGTACTAACTCCTTGGGGGCAGGTTGCATATAAATCAAATTACATATACAACAAATGTAGTCACACATGTGATGAATTGTCAGATGTTGACAGTTTTACCAAACTCAGATAACTGAAAATTGGATCCCTGAACACACATTGCACTTATACATTCCATTGGGCCAGACTGGTAGCCAAGTGCTAGATGTTTTGATATTACTACAGAACTGGCTCCTCGCTAACTTGTCTTTCTGGTTTATCCCCCTACGGAAAGTATAAATGTCAGCCTGCTCAAAATCATTGTGTGCACATTCTATTGTGCACATTCCAAAGTGTAGTTGCGTGCATTCTGAACACCTGTTTTGTGCAGTTCAAAGGTCATAACATTTTTAATTCCTTATTCAACCCACACCCATCTGATAGCTAATCATTCTGTGCCAAAAGGTTTACCTTTCTACTTGTAAAAGTCCGTAAATTTAATTTTGATCACAGAACAGAATAAAGAAACTGCCATGTAATTTTACTTTGGGGGAGAGGTCTATTTGTGACTCCTGTGCAAAAAAAACATATACAATATAAAATAAAACATTGGCAACCACACACAGCTTGGCATATGTTTTTATCTCAGGGTTAAGATAATGGCATGGCCCTCTCAAGCTTCGCTCTTGAGGTTTGTATGCTGGCATCTCAACCCCTCGATGAAAACACAGCCCTGTTGTGTATTACTGCCCATACATTATTCTTTACATATTCACCACTGTGGTAAACTCACAAAACCCAAAGGACATGATACCTTTTTAATTATGGAAAAGTAGACTGCCATATATTATAAATTTATAAACCTGGGATTGGTCAGCCAAACTAGTTGATCTATCAACACAAACTCATTGGAAACTAATAAAAAGTAATTTTCTTGTCTTACAAACCAAACACATCCCACCTTGCAAAAATATAACATTAAAGGAAGAAAACATTTGGAGTTAACTGTTTTATTATTATTTAGTTGTTTAACCAGGAGTAGTACACTAAGCTGAAAGCTTTTTTACAGGTACAACCTGGGAGCACAGTGAAGTTAAGTGACTTGCTCAGGGTCACACAGTATGCAAGTGGAAGCTGTGGGATTCAAACCCAGGTCTGGTCTGTTGGATGTCACCAGATTTGCAGCTCAGAGCCTTAAAACCACTGCGCTATACTGCCTCCCAACTGGGAAAGTGCATCATGTATTACAGTCAAAGAAAAAACAACAGAAAGCTAAAACTAAGGGGAAGGGGTTCACAGAACATATAAAATGTTGGCAGATAATGGATTATCAGTCAGTCTAGTCTGCTCAAGCCTGCCTAGCTATGGGACTGTGCCCCTGTCAGTCCTCAGCTTTTCTTTTCCCTCCCCAAATGCCTCCAAACACACTTTCCCCATGTGCCTGCCCCACCCCCTTTTTAACCCCCTACTGTCTCAGCGCAAATGATCTCTTCCAGAGGTTTTTCCAGTCCACCATCACTCTTTCATAAAAAAATCACTTCTGACTTCTTTTTTAACCCCCCTCCTCCCAACATCATGGATTTTCCACTGGTGCCAGTGTTACCACTCAAATGAACATCTCACTGTTGTCCACCTTGTTTATCTCATGGAGGTACCTGAATGTTTAAATCATGTCTCCCCTCTTCCTCCCATAATCCAGCATGTATATATGGAGATCCCCTCCAACCTCTGACATCATAAGGCCTCCCTTGTTGCCCAAGTATCATTGTCATAGTCCTTCTCTGTACTGTCACCAGTCAATACCTGTCTTTCCTCAAGTTTGTGCTCCAAAACTGCATACAGTACTCTAGGTGCTGTCAAACAAGAGACTTATATAGGGGCAGTATTACCTTCCTCTTTCTGCTAGTGATCCTCCTCCCGATGCATCCCAGCATCTGATTCACCTTCCCACAGCCCTAATACACTGAGCCAATATCTTCAAGTGCTGAATTATTATCATCCCCAGGTACCTTTCTACTGTTGTGCTCTCCAGTACCGCCATGTTCATCATGTATTCCATTCCTGCATTTTTGCCCCCTATGTACATTACCTTGCATTTTATTGCATTACATTCCAGCTGCCACATCTTTGACCACTTCCTCAGTCTTTCCAGAGCCTTCTTTTTGGTCCTTACCCCTCCTCAATGTCTACTCTACCACAGATCATTGTGTGGTCTGTAAAGAGGTGCATGTTGCCCTGGAGCCCCTCCCCTAAGTCACATAATGAAAGAGGCCCAGTCCTAAAAGCAATCCCGGGGCAACCTGCTTGTGACTTCCATTACCCCTAAGTGTTTTCTCTGTTTAGGACTACCCTCTGGGTCCTCCCTCCTAGCCATTTTTTTACCTATCTTGTTATCTTCTCCCCTACCCAGAGGTCACCTAGTTACCAACCTGCCACGTGGTGCTGATTCAAAGTCTTTAATGGAATCTAGGTACAGAACAGTTGCTGCCTGACCCGTATCCTCGGCCTTTGCCATCCACTTTTAGATTTCAATTAGGTTAATCTGGCATGACCTCCTACTAGTAAATCCATACTGACTGGAATCTTGAAGGCCATTGGCCTCCAGGAATCCTACAGTCCTCTATAGTAGATGCCAATAGATTTCCTACTATAGACATCAGACTGACTGGTTTATAGTTGAATGGCTTTTCTCCACCCACACTTTTGTGTAGGTGGGCCACATTCATTGTTTTCAAATCATACAGCATCTCCGTGTCTCTAAATAGTAAGAGAAAAGATCCACTACTGGTCCAGCCAGGACCTGCCCCATCTCCGTTGGCACCCTCAAATGCATCCCATCTTGGTCCAATGATTTATTCACATTCAGTACCTTTAGGACCTTCAAGACTCTCTCCTCTACCATGGGCTCCATCTTGCCGGTCACAGCTGAAAGAAGCATCAAGCTGCTCTAGAATGTGCCCAGCTAAATTGTGAATCGCACTAACAGTGACTGAAAAACAACACAGACAGGTAGCTATTTAACTGCAACCTGCCCTGTTGTCTGGGTATGAGCTGGAATACTCAAGAATAAGGACCACCTTTTCTGATAAAGCAGTACCAGCTAAACATTGAACTTGTAGATGCCCACACTTAACACAGAATAATGGCGAACAAATACTTCAAACAGTGATTGAGCAGTCTCCAATCTTTTGCAATTCCAGATTTAGTTTGAGGACACTGGCTCTCCTACACAAGAAGCTACTTAGTCCAGTAGTAGGATGCAGGTCATTCTGTTGAACCTTTTGAACTCCATGTTGCCACCTGCTGGTAATCCCCCCCCCTTTTGCTTTTATGCTGCAATCTGACAGAGGGCCCTTGTCCTCAATTATGAACACCAAACAGAATCATTCGTTAAGTAACTTCATCTTATCCTTTGAATCCTGCACCCATCCCTCCCTCTTCTTTAGCCTACTTCTTCCTTGGTTTTGCACTGCTCTTGTCTGTAGAGAAAGAACACTTTGTCATCCTCCTTAACCCCCCCCCTCTGCTTGCATTGGTTTTGCCTCCACCTTTGCCTGTCTCACTACCTTGTTTGCTGCCCTCATCTTTCCTTGACATGCCCTCCATCCTCTTCTGAAAACTTGTTTTGTATCAGATGAATGCATTTATTTTTCCCATCACTGCCTCTGCCGCCCCTTTCAAAACCTCCAGTGGTTTCTTCCCCCTTCCCCTTCACTATCATCTTTGTTCATAGCCCTATTCCCTCCTGTACTCCCTTTTCAATCAAATCCCACATGTTAGCTGTTTCTAGCAATGCCATTACATCCTTCATCCCCCCCCTTTTCCCAGCCTCCCCTGCTCCAGCCTTGTCTCGGTCTCCCATTCACTCTGGCTTCCTGGTTGCTCCATCCTCCCCTCTCTCTTCCTCCATCTTGAAGCTCTCAGATCTCTTCTTCCATCCTGCCCCACTGCCCCAACCCCCTCCACCACATCTGCCTCACAAACGCCCCTTTGGCACCTGCAAGCGCCTTGTCTCTCTGCTGCTTTTAGTGGCAGGTGATATTGAGCCCAATCCTGGCCCAGCATACTCTTCTCCCATTCATCTCCCCAAAGGACTGAGGGTGGCACATATCAACATCCAAAGCCTCTTCCCAAAAACTGATCAGCTGCAACCACTCATGGTTAATCTCTAACGTGATGCATTGATTATCTTGGACTCTTGGCTGTCCCTCAAGATCCCTGATACTGCAGTCCCCATCCCGGGGTACACACTGACCTGGCAAGAGCACACTAATTGGGGTGGTGGTGTTGCCATCTACCTCTCTTCTAAAATCCAGTTTGAGACTGTACTCTCTGTCACCTCACCCTCTACCTACGAGCTACTCCTCTTCAAACTCTCTCTCTCTCCCCCTTTCTTTGTTCCTATCTTTATGGCTGGTGAATACTGCAGCACTGGTCTGTTCCCTCCATAAATCACCAAGCTCCTTACTACAATCTCCTCACATACCTCATCTGGTGAACTACTCATCCTTGGCAACTTTAATCTTAACTGGCTTTCCCCCTCATTAACTAAACTGTGCCAAAACATCAAGTCCCTCCAACTTACCCAACTGATCTCCTACCCAGCCCAGCACAATCATATACCCCTCAGCCACTCCTTACTGGACTGGGTTCTCACCTCCCACTCCCACCATATCATAGATGCTGGCACCCTCCCCGATGCCCTCAGTGACCAGCACTTGTTTTTTTTTTAACCAATTATTTTACCAGGTGAGACACACTAAGCTGAAAGCTTGTTTGCAGGTGCAACCTGGGAGCACAAGGAAGTTAAGTGACTTGCTCAGGGTCACACAATATGCACCTAGGGGGCTGTGGGATTCAAACCCAAGTCTCCAGATTTGCAGCTCAGAGCCTTAACCCACTGCGCCATACTGCCTCCACTTGGTCCATGTGCTTAAAATACACCATCCCTAAACTCCCCCTCCCCCAAGTTCCTCTAAATCCAGTCCTTCTGGTTACTGAATCTGTCCTCTCCCCATGCCAACTTGGTAGCTACTGACTGGTCTCCCATCTCTTCTGCCAATAACATTAATACTCCCTCCATTATTTTAACACCGAATTCCTGTCAATCTGGGATCTTCAAGTCCCCTCAGAAAAAACAGGGTCCATGGTTCCCACCTCCCATGGATCTCGGCTGAATTGATGGCCTGCCTCTGTGCACAAGATCTTACCTGGAGGACTTATAAGTCCTCTGGCTTTCCTGCTAACCTAATCAAGTACCATTCCTTTTGCAATGCCTGTGCCAGAGACACCAAGCTTGCCAAGTCTGAATACTTTGCTTCCACATTCCAGAACAACTTTAATCACCCCCTCTAAGTTCTGAAAGGTTATCTGTGCCCTCTTCTCCCCCCAACCCAGCCCTCCTTCCCTGTCCTCAAAGTGGGTGGCACTCCCACTTCTGACCCACTCTCTGTTGCCTCAACATTCAACTCATTCTTCAGCTCCTGTGCCTCCTCCCTTCTCTTCCCCTTCCTTCCACTCTGCCTCACCCCTTCTCCTTCTCTCCTATCGGCTTTGTTGCATTCCTCAAGGCTGTCTTGGCTCTTAACCCTCTCAAAGGCAGGAGGCCTGATGGTCTTGACCCCATCTCTCCTCCCCTGCCATTGCTCTACCTATTATCTCCCTTCTCATTCTCTCTTTCACCCTCACCTCTGTCCCTGACTCTTGGAAATAGGCCACTGTCATACCCCTTCCCAAAGGAGGTGATTCCTTCTCTCCTGGCAACTACTGCCCTATCTTCTTGCTCCCAACTTTGGCTAAAATCCCAAAACACCTTGTGCTACCTCAGCTCTTCCCCTTCCTTGATTCATCCTTTTTCTTCATCCCTTTCCAGTCTGGCTTCCGGAAATTCCACTACACCTGCTCCCTTCCCCAGCTTACTGACTCCATTTTCTCTGGCATGGATCAGGTCCTGATCACCTCCACTATTTTTGTTGATTTGGTTAAAGCCTTGGATATTGTTGCTCAGCCCCTTCTCCTAGACAAGCCTAAGGCAGTGGGACTCTCCAACTCCTCAATTAATTGGTTCCACTCATGCCTGAGTGAAGGTCTCAAACTGTTCGAATTGGAGATTCCCTATCCCCCCCCCTTCATCCTAACAGCACTGGTGTCCCCCAAAGGTCCATCCTTGGCCCAGTTCTTTTCTCTGTCTTCCTGAATGACCTCCCCACTGCCTGCTCTCCTGTGTCCATTCATATGTATGCAGATGATACAGTACTATTTGCCTCTGGCTCCTTCCCTTTTGACCTTACAGCCAGGCTTCAGCTGGATTTCAGTAACATTCAGCAATGGTTCTGAATATATCAGCTGTCCCTCAATGCCAAGCAAACAGTATCCATGACCTTAGGCACTCGGCAGAAGCTCACTAGGCTAACCTCCCTCCCCTCCCCTCCCCTCCTTCCACACCCCCTAAGGTGCTGTAATCAAAGATGTTCCCTCATTTAAGTACCTCGGGGTCTGGCTCGACTGGTATCTCAACTTCTCAGTGCATGTGAATGCCATCCACAAAAAGCTTCACCCTAAATTTGGTGTGCCCTACAGGAATAAAGGTTGTATTCCTTTTTCTGCTAGCCAAACTATTTTCTTGAAAATGATACTTCCCATCTTTGACTGTGGTGACAGTCTACAGTGTTGCTCCCAAGTCCACCCAAGCCAGACTGGATCCTCTCTTTCACTCTTTCTTTTACTTTGTTTTGGACTGTCCACCCCACACCCACCATTGCTCCCTGTAGTCCTCCCTCTCTCTCCTCTCCCTTGAAGCCAGATACCTCATTCATTATGCCTCCTTTATCTCTAAATACTGGCTACTCTCCCTCCCCTCCTACCTTACCTTTCTCCTTTCCCCCACTGCTCTTACACCCTTCACAACTCTGGCTATCATTCTTTTGTACTCCCCTCAAAGAAATCCTTTGCTGGTCAGGCTGCTTTCTCCTACAGCTTCCCCAATCTATGGGATTCTCTCCCACTATCCATCTGCTCTGCTTCTTGCCAACACTCACTCTCCTCTCTTTTCTGCAATTTCACTTCTCACTCCTGTAGTTGTACCTGATACCTTTCCCTGATCCACTACTCGCTTCCCACTACTCCTTTCCTCCTCTCCCATACTTCTTGATGCGCAGTTGATTAGCTCCCCCTTCACGCTGCCTAACAACAACCCTTACATATTCTGTTAACCCTTCAGTACCTCTGCATGTTGAATTGTACTTCTTGAATGGAATTCCCTAACAATTATTCCCCTCCAGAACCTCACTGCATAGTTTACTTACCCTTGTCCTTGCTTAAATTGCCTATTGTATTATGCTTAATTCTTATTTTGCCTATTATGTAATTTTTGTTCTTGATTTCTTTGTTGCCCCCCTCCCCCTCCCCCAGACACATCTGGAAGTGAGCTGTCAGCAGCTCAGTATGTCTTTCCTGGTGAAACTTTTGAAAGAAATAAAATTACCCCCCCCAACACCTCCCTCATTCCTAAACATTGCCCTTCTGAAGTCCAGGACCTTAGTCCTGGAGTGTACCCTACTGGCTTTTAGCTTGACCTGAACACACATGTTTCTGTGATCGTTCTAACCCACTGGTTTTCTCACCAGAATCTCCCCTGTGCTGTCCTTGTTTGTCAAGCTACATCCAGTATGACCCCTTCTTTAGGGGTTTCCTGACCATCTGGCTCAGAAATGCCTCTTGTAGCTTCTCTACTGGGCCATGGCTCTTTGTGCTCACTGCTACTGAGATACTCTAGTCTACATCCAGAAAATTGAAATTCCTCAATATCAACACCCCTCCCAGTCCTGCCATCCAATTGATCTCTGCTCATAACTCTTTGACTGTTTCTTTTTTCTGTGCTGGAGGCCTGTACACTACTCTGACCATAATCACCATCCCTTCCCCCACACTTACCTGTAACCATACTGTTTCAGTCCCCTTCACCTGGCCTGCTTCTTGGATTTCATGGGCTAAGATGCCCTCCTTAATGAATAATACTGCTCCACCGCCCCTATCCTTTTCCCAATACCTCCTGAACATTTTGAACCCCGGTACCCTCAATTCACACTGATGGTGCTGTGTTGCCCAGGTCTCTGTCACAGTCATTATGCCAAATTGTGCTCTACCACTATTCATTCAGGTATGGGAGGGGGACGCTTACTAAAAGAAAACTTCAGAAATTTAGCTCAATGATGATAGTTTATTTCTTCTTCATTGCCAACCCCAATGTTTCATTATAATTTAATGACTTCTTCAGGAAATACCTTAAATTCATCACCTTTAAATAAAATAAAATATTTGTACACCGTAGGAACTACACATCTGAGCACACTAGATAGCCATAAGGCCTTTATCTGCTGGCACATATGTACAGTATGTTTATATAAATATGTGATTTGCATATATTTACCTTAAGCGTTCATATCCATAAATAGTGTGTATGTACATATGTACCAGTATATCGGTGTTACGTGTGTTAATAGTATTAAAACACGTATAATTACTGGTAACCTCCTTTTATGCATGTGTGCAGTGCCACTTTCAAATGCCGTAATAACCGGGCTGCCTAGTTATTACGGCGTTCTGAGTCCAATTCTTGCACGGCTGTGTGCACACCCACCATAAGCATTGTCTTGAGAAGCCTTTTTCAACACTTATGGTTGTCATCTGTCGGCAAACAGCAAACCATCAAGTCGGACTCCATTCTTCAGTTCATTTCAAGTGACACCAGTAGTTTTGCAAAAACAATGCTAAGAATGGAATTTTCAGATGCTCCCTAACTATTTTTCAGATCACAGACAACCTCTGGAAATTGTTACCTGACCCCGAAATGCCACACGAAGAAGAATCACCACGAATACCCAGAAACAGACTGCAATCAAAAAGACAGTATTTTGTTAACATAAATAGTTTAGCTTCAAGAATTTTAACCTGTTAAAATAAATGCATTTAATGCTACAGGTACAATTCAAATAAAAACAAAAAAAGTGGTGTCGCCAGCAATTATAAAAAATAAAGGTTATGCAACAGATGTGTTATCAGAATTTTTTTACGCACTGTCGGGGTGTGTAAACCTCATAAACTTCTTGAGCTTCGCTATCGAGGTTTATGGGTCATCACACCCCTTGGGTGTGTAAAACAATTCCATAACACACAGTTCCATAACCATTATTCTCTATATTATATTCAATCCAGCTTACATTTTCACTGTCACTTTCATTAGACTCTAATGCAGTGGTGGGCAACCTAAAATAACCCAAGGACCACATATGCGGCCTTCAAACCCCGTTAAGGGCCACATGACCACACACGACCTGGACCAGACCCATTTTACCACAAAATTAATCAAAAATGATAGATGTGAATGCAAAAAAAACTTTATTTAATGAACTGGTAACATCATTAAAAGTTTAAAAACAGTATAAATAGTATTAAATAAGTTAAAACTCAAGTTTATTTCTCTTTTGTGCAGTGTAGTGCAGTCCTGTTGTCATGGCAGAAATGTTCTTGGGGGCCGCAACTTAACCTGCTGAGGGCCACATGCGGCCCACGGGCCGCAGGTTGCCCACCACTACTCTAATGATTAATAGTATTAAACATGTATTATATTCAGCCAAGCTTACATTTTCACTGCCATTTTCATTAGACTCTAATGGTGAATCACTCCCATCCACCAAAGAGGACACCATGTGCCCTATTCCTAACCTCATCTATACATTTCCAGAATCCAAAGGCAGCTGCACCATATATCAACAAATTTCTCCTGATCATTTCTTGTAGCACAACTTTTGTATAACTTCTTCCATTATTGTCTGAAGGTCACAGGTTTTATTACTCAGGCACCTGGCATTAGCGCACATCCCCCTCCATACCTGCTGCTTCCCTTCTGATGTCTGGCCTCCTTCAGATTTGTGGCCTTGAGACCTTTTAGCATAAGATAGTTTAAACTAGAAAAAAAGATCAGTTGATACCTTTTATTGGATGAACATAGATGTTACAAATGAAAACAGGTGTTTAAGCTTTCGGACTACGCACAGTCCTTCATTAGCATTAGCTTCTGATGAAGGACTGTGTGTAGTCCAAAAGCTTAAGCACCCGTTTTCTTTTGTAACTTCTATGTTGGTTCAATAAAAGGTATCAAATTATCTTTTTTTCTGGTTCTTTTGTTACAAGGACCAATACGGCAACAATAATAATTTAAACTAGGAATGAGTACACTTTTCGCAAGGACAATATGAGCAGCCGGGGTAGGAATTTGTTTGGCTCTGTAGGCCATGCCTAGCCTGGCACTTACAAACTGGCAGACAGAAACATAGAAGCATGGAATTTGTTGGCAGAAAAAGACCACTTTTGCCCACCCAGTCAGCCAAGATGGTCCCTACATAGTGTGTCTCTGTAGACCCTAACTGGTCTCTGGTGATACTCTCTCCTCCCTGCCTGTTTACTAATATTCCCCTATGTCTATCCCAGTCATGCTTGAAGCCCCCTATTGTTTTCACCTTCAACACTTCCACTGGCAGTCTGTTCCAGATCTCCCCCACTCTTTCAGTGAAGCAGTACTTCCTCACATCCCTGCTAAATCCACCCTCCACCCCCCACCCCCCCTTCATCACATACCTTCTGGTCCTGTTCCTTCTTCTCATTTGAAAGAGACTCCTTCTTGTACTCTGTTCACCCCATGAGGTACTTGTAGGTCTCTATAATGTCACCTCTTGATCTCTTTTTCCAGGGTGTACATGTTGAGATCCCTCAGTCTCTCCTCATAAACCTTTTGAAGCAAACACTGCATCATTTTAGTCATGCTCCTCTGGACTGCCTCCACCCTCTCTATGTCCATTCTGAGGTGCAACCTCCAGAACTGGACACAATACTCCAGGTGGGGATCTCAAAAATGAGCATTACAGTGGCAACTCCACCTCCCTCCTCCTGCTGGAGATACCTCTCCCTATGTATGCCATCATCCACTGGCCCTAGCCACTGCTCTGTCTCACTGCCCTGACATTTTGAAGTCATCAGATATGATAACCCCATGGTCTCTTTCCTGCTTAGTGCCTGTCAGTACCCCCCCCCCCCAATCTTATACTCTGCTCCTGGGTTCCTATGCCCTAGGTGCATGATTTTGCACTTTTTGGCATTGAACCCCAACTGCCATGCTCTTGGCCACTCCTAAAGTTTCCCAAGGTCCCTAAACATTCTCTCCAACCCCACTATAATGTCCACCCTATTGCAGATTTTGGTGCCATCTGTAAAAAGGCATACCATCCCTTCCAGTTCTCCTGCAATGTTAATTACGAAAACATTGAAGAGTATCGGTCCCATTACTGACCTGCCCTTTCCCATGACTCTGGAATTCTTTCTCCTTGCCACTTTGTTATTCCCCCTCCCAATATCTTTTTAGAAAGTCCCTATGGGCCATCCACTAACCAGTTCAGCCTGTAACTGCACTTGACCTATCCCTTATGTGTCACTTGTTTACATTTTGACACTGCAGCTAATTTTTTGTTTAATTTTTTTGTCATACTGTGTAAACTGTGACATCTGTTTTATTCCCCTGGCAATGTCCTTGCCACACACTTTTCTGTAGAAGGCTATTACTGTGCAAACACTTCTAATTAGTTATTGTAACTGGGCTGATGTTGTTTCTTGACTGTATGCCTGATTGTTTTATTGTTACTTGACAGTTGCCTTTTCTGGCTCTCCTGGTTATTGTATAACTATTTCTTGTAGATTATGTTAGGTTTCCCTTTTGTATGATCTAATCCTTTCTGTAGCTTGTTTTTCCCTGTATTTTTCTGCTATAATCAGCTGAGTCCTACCTAATAGGCAAGTAGTTGTCTAGTGTAATTACCCGGTTAACAAAAACTAAATAAAAATAAATTATTTTTGTCAAAGTTGGGCAAGATCAGAAAACTAAACTATTAACAGGAACGTGATATAGCCCTCCTGATAGTGACTGTTCAGTCAACTTAAATTTAGAAGAGGAAATTGTGAATGCCTGTGATCAGAGGAAATGTGTGTTCATTCCAGAAGATATAACATGTCCAGGTATAAACTGAACTGATCCGAGTTCCTCAATCACATGTAAAAAAGAGTTTCTGATGTGGGAATGTAATTTATTGCAACTTATAAAAGAACTCACTCGGGCCAATAACATCCCTGATATGGCACTTGCAGATATTAAATAGAAACCAATTGCTTGCTTAGTTCATAGTCCCCTTGGCAGTAGTGTCCACAGTATAATTATAGCATACAGTTAGCCTTTGTTCTGTATAAAAATCAGCCTGCTCAAGATCTTTGCTGTACACGTTCTGAGTTGTTCTGCACAGTCCAAAGTGTCCTTGTGCACATTCCAGACAGCTGTTCTGTGCAGGTCAAAGGTCATAACATTTTAAATTCCTCATTCACCCCACACCTGACTGCTTGCTAACCATTCTGTGCCAAAAGGTTTACCCTTCTACTCGTAAAAGTCTATAAGTTTAATTGTGATCATAGAAGAAAAGAAAAAATTACTCACCTTAGTAATTATGTTTCTTCTAGTGGAGTCTTGCTGTATTCTGACTATTGCAGTTAGGTCCTGCCTTTCAACTGCCCCGGAGAACAAAGGGTTAACTTTTCTATGCCTTGCATAGAACGTTCATCACGAGCTCGGTTGAAGCCCCTGTCTGTTGTTGCTCAAACTGCAACCGTCAGATCTTTACTAGCAAAAACTCACTAGGTGTTCTGTGTGGAAACTGTAAAATTTTTACTAGCCAACTGGCAAATACATAATGTTTTTGGTTCTCAAAGGAAGACTCACGTCAGGAAACCCAAAACCAAAAACACATCCAAAACACAACATTTCACCCAAAGAAAAAGAGGGTGTAAAATGGACACCCCAGGGTGCCAACACTGCTCCTGCCCACCCACATCCCAAAAACTAGGTTCTGAGAGGGGAGGCGGGGGGGAGGTCAGAATACAGCAAGACTCCACTAGAAGAAACATAATTACTAAGGTGAGTAATTTTTTCTTCAAACAACATGAAGTCTTGCTGTATTCTGACTATTGCAGACTACCAAGCAGTACCTCCATGGAGGAGGGACAGAACCTACTTTGGAAATAGGCTCTGAAGTACTAATGTGCCAAACCGAGCATCACTCCTAGCCTGGATATCCAGAGAGTAATGCTTGGTGAAAGTATAGACTGTTTTCCAGGTGGCTGTTTGACAAATTTCTAAGAGAGAAATATCCCTGGCAGCAGCCAGGGAAGCAGCTGTACCTCTTGTGGAATGAGCCCTCAGGCCTGAGGGTGGAGTTCTACCCAGTTTTTATAGCAGAATTGTATACAAGAAACAATCCACCTGGCAATAGATCTCTTAGTGGCAGGTTTGCCCTTACCAACTTCTCCATAAGTGAGGAACAACTGGAAGGATTCAAACCTGTGACCCTGGATACACTGTATGTAGTAGCTAAGGGCTCTTTTAACATCCAAACTGTGTAGCCTTCTCTCTCCCAAGGAGGAATGGTCAGTGAAGAAAGCAGGGAGAGATATAGACTGGTTGAAGTGGAAATCTGAAACCACTTTAGGCAAGAACTTTCTGTTAGTTCTAAGGACCACTTTATCTCTGTGAAAAGAGATGAAATCAGATTCCACTGACAGGGCTTGCAATTCACTGATATGTCTGGCAGAAGTAATGGCTACCAAAAACACAGTTTTCCAAGTCAAGTACTTAAGCTCTGCTGAGGATAAAGGCTCAAAGGGGGGTTGCATAAGCTGAGAAATGAAAACATTAAGGTCTCAAGCAGGAGCAGGATCCCTAAAGGGGAGATTGGTGTGAAGCAACCCTTGAAAAACTTACAGAATACAGGATGGGATGACAGAAAGGAAGACTTGCCTACTGACAGGAAAGCAGAAACAGCTGCCAAGTGTACCTTGAGGGTAGCTGGTTTGAGACTTAGGCCATTAAGATGCACCATATAATCCAGAACCGTAGGCAATTCAGCAGAGTCTGGAGAAATATTCTTCTTAGAACACCAAATGCTGAATCTTTTCTATTTGGAGTTGTAAGTCTTTCTGGTGGAAGGCTTTCGAGAAGCCTTAAGGATATCCAGAACCCCTTGGGAAAGATGCAGATCTGCAAACTCTAACTCTTCAAGATCCAAGCCTTGAGATTGAGAGACTGAAGATGCGGGTACCAAATCCTCCCCTGAGAGGATGTTAACAAGTTGTAATTCCTGGGAAGAGACAGGGGAAGATGGACTGTTAGGGACAGCAACAAGGGATACCATGGATGTGTGGCCCAGTCTGGAGCAATCAGAATCACTTTGCATGGTTGTGACCTTATCTTGACTAACACTCTAAACGGGTGGGGGGGGGAGCATACAGAAATTTCCCTTCCCAGTTCAGAATCAGAGCATCCAGGGGGACTGAGCCCAAGACTGGGAGTCTGCAACAAAAGAAAGGAAGTTGGTGATTTTCCGGGGCTGCAAAAAGATCTATCTCTGGAGTTCCCCATCTTGAGGAAATCACTTTCAAAACCAGAGGATCTACGGCTCATTCGTGAAAGCCCTGGTATATTCTGCTCAGTACATCTACTAGGACATCGTCCTTCACTGGGAGGTGAACTGCTATCAGAGGGGTTTGCAGGGAATTGGCCAGGGACCACAACTTCATTGCTTCTGTGCACAAGGCCATAGACTGAGTGCCTCCTTGCTTGTTGATGTACCACATGGTGGTGGTGTTGTCTGTTCTGACCTGAACCACCTTGTTCTGTACAGATTTGGAAAAAGCTTGCAGTGCCAGTAACACTGCTCTGAGTTCCAAGAGATTGATGTAAAGCAGAGATTCCTGAGGTGACCACAGTCCCTGGGTGGTAAGATCCCCCAAATGGGCTCCCCAGCCCAGCAGGGAAGCATCTGTGGTGAGTATCACTGAATGAGACTGAGTGACAAATGGAACTCCTTGTCTCAAATTGTCCTGATCCTGCCACCATTGCAAGGCTTGGATCAGGTTTCGCATCACTGGGATTAGTTTGGTAAGGGAATCCTTTCTTTGGGATCAATAGGCTCTTAAGTGTAACTGAATGTCCCTCATTTGGAATCTTGCTCCCTGGACCACTGCTGTGGAAGCTGCTATGTGGCCCAGTAGCTGAAGGAAATGCCTTGCTAGTCGAGACACCTGAAGGGTGAATGAAGAGGCCAGTTCCATGAGGGTCCTTGCCCTTTCCAGGGGAAGGAAGGCTCTTGCCTTTATCGTATCCAGTTCTGCACCTATGAAGGTGAGGAGCTGCACTGGTTCGAGAACTGACTTTGGTAGGTTGAGAAGGAATCCTAAAGAAGTGAGCACTTGCTGGGTCACTTGCAGATGTGACTTGACTTTGTCTGGAGACTGACCTACTATGAGCCAGTCATTCAAGTATGGGAAAATGGAAATCTTTTGTCTTCTTAGGAAGGCAACAACTACTGCCAGGCACTTTGTGAAGACCCTTGGGGCTGATGTTAGGCCAAAGGGCATTGCTCTGAACTGATAGTGGCCTGAGGGCAACTCGAACCTGAGGTACTTTCTGTGGGAGCACCTGATGGGAATGTGAAAGTAGGCATTTTTGAGGTCCAGGGAGGCAAGCCAGTCCTCTGGCCTTAGAGAAGGAAGGATAATTCCCAGAGTTACCATTTTGAATTTTGGCTTTAAAAGATGTTTGTTCAGATATCTTAGGTCTAGGATGGATCGCCACTCTCCTGTCTTCTTGCGGGTTAGGAAGTACCTGGAGTACAATCCTCTGCCCCTGTGTAGGGTGGGAACTGTCTCTATAGCTCTGAGAGCTAAGAGAGAAGAAACCTCTGCCTCTAGGGCAAGGGTCTCTGAGAGATTTGCAGGTGGAAAAGATCTGGCTCTCATCTTGGGAAATTTTTTGAAGCTGAGAACCAGTCCCTGGCTTACTACTTCCAGGACCCACTTGTCTGATGTAAGAGACATCCACTCCTGGAAAAAGTAAGCCAGCCTGCCCCCTACTGGTATAGGAGAATCGACCCAGGCAGACCCATCAGGGTGTTTGCTTGGCAGGGGCTTTAGGCTGAGGGGTGGATGCAGGCCTGCTCATCCCCCTTCTGCCTCTCCCTCTAAAGAACCCCCTCTGCAAAAACAAAGATGAGGAGGCCTGAGCTTGGTAAAAAGGCCTTTGGGAAGGCCTGCCCCTGCCCCTGGACTGCTGCCTTTGAGGAGTAGCTTGCGTTTCTTTGGCCTGAGCACTCCTGTAAGTGGTCCTGTATTCGTCCATTTTCTTCATGTAATTCTCTGTCTGCTCCCCAAACAGAGAATTACCAACTACAGGAAAATCCATGGCCTTAGCCTGGGTATCCTGTGAGAGGCTAGTACACCTGAGCCAAGAGATTCTCCGAAGAGCCACAGATGCAGCTATGACTCTTGATGACACATCATTGGAGTCCACAGCAGCATGAAACTGTACTTTCGGTGCCTCAATCCCATCTGCAGCCACCTGCTCCAGCTCCTTGGCAAGCTGGGCGGGAGCCTGTTTAGTCAGTGCCAGTACAGTGTCCCATCTGGATTTCTGGTACCTGGCTGTATAGGCCATATAGTTAGCCTGCCTGAGTCCCAAAGATGCTGCCATGTATTGTTTCTTTGCCATGGCATCAATCTTCCTGGAGTCCTTGTCTGGGGGGTGTGATGCCAAGGGAATGTTTGCCTTATCACAGGCAGCAGCCTGTACAACCCCAACATGGCTGCATTGCTGAAAAAGGAACTCTGTGTCTGAGCCTGAGAGAGTGTACTCTTGTCCATTCTTCTGTCCGCAGGAGGTATAGAATTAGGAGACTTAAGAATTTTTTGTGTCTGTTTCCCAAAAGATTTGTGGAGGGGAATAGACAGTCTCCTGGACTCTGGGATATCCATCATCTCAACATAATCAGGCTCTTCCTGATCCTCTACTGCTTCCTCCACAGGAAGCTGGAGGGTATCAGCCACCTTTCTGTAGAACATGTAGTGTGAAGGGGACTCAGAAAGCCTAGGAGGAGAAACACCTGAAGGTCTGTCTGGGGGGATGTCCGGGTCAATAGGCACATCCAGACTTTCACCATCACCATAATCATCCTCATACTCTCCCTCCTCCTCAAACTCCAATTCATAAAATTCTACCAAGGTATAATCTGGAACTGGGGGAACCGACCGAACCGAGCCCCTGCCAGATGGTGCCTGTTCGGTCGGAACCGAACTAAGAGATTGCCCAATCTTAATCGCTTTGGCTATCTCATCGACGATCGGAGTATGAGATTCTGGGTCCGAACCGGTCGATTTGTCTTTTCTTTTTCTTTTTGTTGGAACTGATTCCTTGGAATCGGCTCTCCTTTTGCCCGAAGAAGTATTGCCCTGGTCAGAGGGCACTTCTTCTGGTTTGGGCAGAACCGAACCGGGCTGGCCATCCGGGTCAGCGGACTTCTCGGCCTCCCTTTCCCTTAGTCTACCTAATCTCTTTTCCAGGGTAGATTTGGGACAATTCTTGCAAATTTGGCAGTCTGAATCAAGGTGGTCAAACCCCAGACAATAAACACAGGTGGTGTGGGGATCAGCCTTAGCAAAGACTTCCCCACACACACTGCAGTGTTGAAACCCAGTGGGCCAGTTTTTTTTCTTGGGTTTCTCAGACATGGCCAACCTAACCAAAACTTACCCTTTTTTCGGCAATCTGCCAGGCAAGACTTCCCTATTGGTTCCTGACCGTGTCACGGTCTTGGAAAACGCATTTAAACCCATTTTTTTTAGAACCGATACGGACCGGTAACCACACACTAAAGTAAAGCACAAGTTTTTACCTCAAAATGATTGGTTCAGCCGAATTGAACCACAGTTTACAAGTTCCACACAAAAAACAGAACAAAAACCTATCTAGTACTCACGGTACCACAGACAGAGACTTGAACCGACTATGCGGTAACAACATTTTGGTAGAAACCGACCGAAAACAGACACTTCAACCGACTTTTGAACCAAGCAGCAGGAGAAATCTCCAGAACGACTGTTCAGTGAGGCGGAGTAAAGAATCTGACGTTGCAGTTTGAACAACAACAGACAGGGGCTTCAACCGAGCTCGTGATGAACGTTCTATGCAAGGCATAGAAAAGTTAACCCTTTGTTCTCAGGGGCAGTTGAAAGGCAGGACATATCTGCAATAGTCAGAATACAGCAAGACTTCATGTTGCTTGAACAAAGAAATTGTCATTTTATTGTACTTTTGGGGAAGGGACTATTCTGTGACTCCTGAGTAAAAAAACATATACTATCTAAAATAAAATATGGGTAACCACACACAGCTTGGCATGTGTTTTTATCTCAGGGCTAACATAACAGCATGGACCTAACAAGCTTCACTTTCAAGGTTCATAGCCTGTCATCTCAACCCCTCAATAAAAACACAGCCCTGTTGTGTATGGTTGCCCATGCATTATTCTTTACATATTCACCACTGGGGCTAAAACGCCCCAAACCCACAGAACATGCTACCTTTTTTAGTTATGGGTAAGCAGACTGGCATAGATTCAACAGAGACTTACAAACCTGGGACTAGTCAACTGAACTAGTTGATCTAGTGATAGAAACTTAGTGGGAACTAATTAATAATTTGCTGATCTGGTCTTACAAACCAAATACATCCTATTTTGCAAAAATATAACACTAAAGGAAGAAATCCTTTGTGGTTAACTGGGAAAGTGCATACATGTATTAGAGCTAAGGAAAAACTGACAGAAAGCTAAACTAAGGGGGGGTCAAGACATAGAATATGTTGAGAGATAAAGGACTATTGGTCAGTGTAGTCTGTCTGAGTGTGCCCAGCTATGGGGTTGTGCCCCTGTCAGTCCTTTATTCTTCCCTTCTTTCCCCACCTGCCTCCAAACACACTTCCCATGTGCCTGCCCCATGCCCTTTTTAAACCCCTACTGTCTCAACGTAAATTACCTCTTTTTTTCCAGTCTGCCACCACTCTTTTATAAAACATCACTTCCTGTCATTCTTTTTAAACCCCCCATGGATTTTCCACTGGTGCTGGTGTTATCACTCATGTGAACATCTCACTGCTGTCCACCTTGTTTATCTCACGGAATTACTTGAATGTTTGAATCATGTCTCCCCTCTTCCTCCCATAATCCAGCATGTTTACATTGCAATCCCCTCCAACCTCTGACATCATAAGGCCTCCCTTGTTGCCCCAGTATCATTGCTGTAATCCTTCTTTGCACTGTCTCCAGCCTATACCTGACTTTCCTCAAGTTTGTGCTCCAAAACTGCATATAGTACTCTAGGTGCTGACAAACAAGAGGCTTATATAGGGGCCGTATTAGCTTCCTCTTTCTGCTAGTGATCTTCCCCCTGATGCATCCCAGCATCTGATTCACCTTCCTACAGCCCTAATGCACTGTGCCAATATCTTCAAGTGCTGCATTATTATCTTCCCCAGGTACCGTTCCACTGTTGTGCTCTCCATTACTGCCATATTCATCCTGTATTCCATTCTTGTGTTTTGGCCCCTATGTGCTTTACCTTGCACTTTATTGCATTAAATTCCAGCTGCCACACCTTTAACCACTTCTTCAGTCTTTCCAGATCCTTCTTTTTGACCCTTACCCCTCCTTAGTATCAACTCTACCACAGAGCTTCGTGTCATCTGTAAAGAGACATATCTGACCCTGGAGCCCTTCCCGTAAGTGGAAGCACACTTGTGCTTGACACAAAATTCCTCGATGTCCCGCACAGTGACAGCACAATACCGACGCTGGTATTGTGCTGTCCCAAAAGACAGTGCTTTTTTGGGGGCGACTATGCCCTCTGCACCCCCTGAAGCCCCCTGCATTTAATTATAATCAGCTCCAGGTCAGAGTTGTTCCAGGGAGGGAGCAGGACACTGGAAGATGCCGCATCAGTGAAAGCAAACCATTATAGTGACTGTCACTATAATGGTCTGTTTTCGGGTTTTGCTGTCATGGAGTCACGCTAGAGTGGACCACCATCCGTAAGTCACATATAAATATGTGACAGAGGTACAGTCCTAAAAGTGGCCCTAATGCATCCTGCTCATGACTTCCTTTACCCCTAAGTGTTTTCAGTATTTAGGACTATCCGCTGGGTTCTCCCAACTAGCCATTTTTTTACCCACCCTATCTTATCCCCTACCCACACATCACCTGGTTACCAACCTGCCATGTGTAGTAAGTAAGTAAGTAAGTAAAGGTTTATTTATCCAGCACCCAATACCAGAGCCTCTGGGTGCTTTACATAAAAGAAACAGCATTTATACAGCAAATATCAAACATGCAAAAAATGTAAACAATAAATGATGTCTGAGTCAGTTATAATCATATATAGTACATATTTACTAAAAGTATAAAACCAATGTTAAAATACAATTAAAGATTAAAAGCCTGTTTGAACAGGTGTGCTTTCAGTCCATGTTTTAAGCTCTCCACAGAGGGTGCTGCACATAACGGTCATGGCAACGAGTTCCACAGGACAGGCCCTGCCAACCCAAAAGCACGACTTCCCGACATCTTGAGCCATGTTCCGGGAACAATAAGGAAGCCTTCTGTGGAAGAGTGAAGTGAGCGTATGGGGCGGGCAGGTGTCAGAAGGTCTGACAGATACCCAGGACCCAATCTACATCGGGTTTAAAGGTGAGCAAGCACTCCTTGAAGGCAATCCTCCACCTGACCAGCAGACAGTGCAGTTCGCACAGCACCGAGGTTATATGGATCGACCTAGACAGTCCTGTTAGCAGTCTTGCCACAACATTCTGCACAAGCTGCAGTTGGTGGAGGTTACCCCCACTGACCCGGAAGTATAGAGCATTGCAGTAATCAAGCCTCGAGGTCACAAAAGCATGTACCAGTATGAGCAGGTCATCAGGCAAGATTAAGGGCTTAATACGGGCGACATTTCTCAGAAGATAAAAATTATATCAGACGATGAAAGACACCTGAGCCTCAAGTGTTAGTCTGTCGTCGAGGATGACACCCAGATTTTGCACCTTATTGGATGCCACAAGTGAGGTAGCCCTAGGGACAACCCTGCCCATGCTTCTGTGGTGACCATGTCCTGTTGACAACCTGGCTCAATCACCAGTACCTCTGTTGTGTGAGGGTTGAACCTCATCCAGTTAGAGGACATCCAGTCCTGGATCTCAGACAGACATTTATTTAGCACGTCCACAGCATTCAGTGTTCCAGGGGCAATGGTTATATACAGCTGGGTATTATCTGCATAACAGTGAAAACTCAGACCATAATGCCTAATGATGTCACCCAGGGGTAGCATATACACTGCAAATAGCAAGGGGGACAGGATCAAGCCCTCAGGAGTTCCACAGGTCAGGAGCCTTAGGATGAGAAATTTCCAAGCACTACCCATTGCTTTCTACCTGTCAGAAAAGACTCGAACCAGCTGATGACTTTGCCAGTGAGTCCACAGAGCCCTCTGAGGTGATCAGGTAGTACAATGTGATCTATGGTGTCAAAAGCTGAGGAGAGATCTACAAGAATGTGAATTGACCATTCTCCTCTATCCCTCACCCTGAGGAAATCATTTTGCACCTTAACTAACGCTGTTTCAGTGCTGTGCTTTCTCCTAAATCTGGATTGGAGTGGCTCGTAGATGTCAAAGGTCATTATATGGGCCTTGAGCTGCACCACAACCACTTTCTCCACAACCTTCCCCAAGAATGGAAGATTGGAGACAGGTCAGTAATTCACTAAGACGTCAGGGTCGAGTGATGATTTCTTCAGAGGGGGCCTCACCAAAGTCTCCATCGCCAGCAATGTGGGGCTGATTCAAATTCTTTACTGAAATCTAGAAACAGAACATCTACTGCCTGACCCCTATCCATGGTCTTTGCAATGCAGTTGAAGATTTCAATTAGATTAATCTGGCATGACCTCCTACTGGTAAATTCATGATGACTGGAGTCTTGTAAACCATTGGCCCCAGAAATCCTACAATCCTCTGTAGTAGTTTCCAATAGTTTCACTGCTAAAGACATCAGGCTGACTCATCTACAGTTGAATGGCTTTTCTCTATCCAAACTTTTGTGTAGGTTGACCACATTTGCTGCCGTCAAATCCTATGGCATCTCCTCATCTCTAAAGAGCAACTGAATAGATCCACTACTGGTCCTGCCAGGACCTGCCCTATCTCCTTTGGCATCCTCAGATGCATCCCATCTGGGTCCAATAATTTATTCACATTCAGTGCCCTCAGTACTCTCTCCTCCATTATGGGCTCCATGTTGCTGGTCACAATTGAAAGAAGCAAGAAGCTTCTCTTAGAATGTGCTTAGTCAAACTGTGAACTGCATCGGGGTGACTGAAAAACAACACAGACAGGTAGATATTTAACAGCACCCCGGCCTATTGTCCATGTTTGAGTTGGAGTACTCAAGAATAAGGACCACCTTCCATGATAAAGCTGTTACCGGTGAAACACTGAAATTGTAGGTGGCCACACTTAACACTGAATAAAGGTGAATGTACACTTCAAGTGGTGGTTGAGCAGTCTCCAATCTTTTGCATTTCCAGATTTGGTTTTAGGACACCAGCTCTCCTATACAAAAAGCTACTTAGGTCAGTAGTAGGACACAGGTCATTCTGAAGAACCTTTTGAACTCCATGTTGCCACCTGCTAGTGATCCCCCTTTGACCTTTATGCTGCAATCTGGCAGAGGGCCCTAGTCCTTGGTTATGAACACCGAACAGAATCATTTGTTAAGTAACTTCACCTTACCATTCTAATCCTGCACCCTCTTCTTTAGCCTAGCTACTTCTGCCTTAGTTTTGCACTGCTCTTGCCTGTTCCTTAACCCTTCCGGCTTGCAACAGTTTTGCATCCAGTTTTGCCTGTCTCACCACCCTGTTTGCTAACCTAATCTTTCATTGACATGCCCCCCGTCCTCTCTTCTGAAAACCTATTTTGTATCGGATGAATGCATTCATTTGTCCCATCACTGCCTCTGCTGTCCCTTTCAAACCCCTCAGTGGTTTCTTCCCCCCTTCCCCTTCACAATCATTTTTTGCTCATAGCCCTATAGCCTCCTGTACTCCCTTTTTAATCAGATCCCATTTGCTAGCTGCTACTACCACTGCTGTCACATCCTTCAATTAACCCGCCACCCAACAACTCCCTCATTCCCAAACTTTGCCCTTCTGAACTCCAGGACCCGAGTCATGGAGTGTACCCTTTCGGCTTTTAACTTGACCAACACACATTTCTGTGCTCGATCTAACCCAGTGGCTCTCTCACCAGGACCTCCCCTATGCTGTCCGTATTTGTCAGGCCAGGTCAAGAATGGCCCCTTCTCTAGGGGTTCCCTGACCATCAGGCTCAAAAATGCCTCTTCTATCCTGTCTACCAGGCCATAGCTCTTTGTGCTCACCACTATTGAGATGCTCTAGTCTACATCCAGAAAACTGAAATCCCTTACTATCAGCACCCAGTCCTGCCATTCAGCTGATCTCTACTGCTAGCTCTTTAACCATTTCTTTTTTTCTGTGCTGGAGGCCTGTACAACACTCTGACCATAATTACCCTCCCTTCCTCCACACTTACCTGTAACCATGTTGTTTCAGTTCCCTTGATCTTGCTTGGTTCCTGGATTTCTGAGAGTAAGATGCCCTCCTTAATGTATAATACCACTCCACCTCCCCTTCCCTTTTCCCAGTACCTCCTGTACATTTTGTACCCAGTACCCTCAATTCTCACTCATGGTGCTGCGTTACCCAGGTGTCTGTCACAGCCATTATGCCAAATTGTGCTCCTCCATTTTTTTTTTCAGGTATGGCGGGGACGCTCACTAGAGGAAAACTTCAGAAATTTAGCTCAACGATTACATTTTATTTCTTCTTCATGGCCAACCCCACTGTTTCACCATATTTTAATGGCTTCTTCAGGGAATACCCAAGTTCATCACCTTTGAATAAAATAAAATATTTGATCACAGTAGGAACTGTACATCTGAGCACACTAGATAGCCGTAATGCCTTTATCTGCTGGCACATATGTATGTTCATAGGGATAAGTGCTTTGCATATATTTATCTCAAGCATTCATATGTATAAATAGTGTGTATAAACATATGCACAAGTATACCAGTGTTACCTACAAATACGGTTTTTTAAATTCACAGTTTGTCTTTAGGTATTTTGATTTTTTTTGATTGTTAATAGTATTAAACATGTATTATATTTAGCCCCAACTTACATTTTCACTGCCATTTTCATTAGACTCTAATGGTGAATCACTTCCATCCACCAACAAGAACAACATGTGCCATATTCTTAACCTCATCTATATGTTTCCAATATCCAGAGGCAGCTCCCCCATATATCAACACATTTCTCCTGACCATTTCTTGTAGCACAACTTTCATACAACTGATTCCATTATTGCCTGGAGGTCACAGGTTTTATTACTCAGGCTCCTGGCATTAGTGCATATCACCTTCCATATCCACTGCTTATCTTCTGATGTCTGGTCTCCTTCAGATTTGTGCCCTTGACACTTTTTAGCATATCATAGTTTAAACTAGGAATGAGTACACTTTTCACAAGGAGGGTATAAGCAGCAGGGGTAGGAATCTGGCTCTATATGCCATACCTGACCTGGCATTTACAAACTGGCAGACAGAAACATGGAATTAGTTGGCAGAAAAACACCACTTGGCCCACCCAGTCTTCCCAGATGGTCCCACCATAGTCTGTCTCTGCAGACCATAACTGGTCTCCGGTGACCCACCCTCCTCACTGCCTATATACCAATATTTCCCTATGTCTATCCCACACATTCTTGAAGCCACATACTGTTTTTGCCTCCACCACTTCTGCTGGCAGTCTGTTCCAGATGTCCACCACTCTTTCAGTGAAGTAGTACTTCCTCACATACCTCTTAAATTCCCCCCCTCCAACTTCATCGAATGCCCTCTGGTCCTGGTGCTTTTTCATTTGAAGGAGAGTCCCTCCTGTGCCCTGTTCACCCCCATTAGGTATTTGTAGGTATCTAACACATTCCCCTCTTTTTCTTTTTATTCAGGGTGTACTGTACATGTTGAGATCCCTCAGTCTCTCCTCATAGGACTTTTGATGCAAGCACTACATCATTTTAGTTGCCCTCTTCTGGACTGCCTCCATCCTGTCTATGTCCATTCTGAGGTACAACCTGCAGAACTGGACACAATACTTCAGGTGGTGGTCTCACAAGCGAGTGATACAGTGGCAACACCACCTTCTCCTCCTGCTAGAGATACCTCTCCCTATGCATCTCAGCATCCACTAGCCCTACCCACTGCTTTGTCACACTGCCTGCCACTTTGAGGTCATCAGATATGATAACCCCAAGGTCCCTTTCCTGCTTGGAAACTGCCAGTACCCCCCCCCCCCGTCCTACACTCAGCTCCTGGGTTCCTATGTCCTAGGTGCATGATTTCCCACTTTTTGACATTGAACCCCAACTGCTATGCTCTTGGCCACACCACGGGTTTCCCAAGGTCCCTATACATTCTCCCAAACCCCTCTTGAGCGTCCACCCTATTGCAGATTTTGGTGCCATCTGCAAAAAGGCATACTGTCTCTTCCCAGTTCTTCTGCAATGTCAAGTATGAAGACATAGAAGAAGACAGGTTCTAGTACTGAGCTGCCATCCCCCCATGACTCTGGAATTCTCTCCCCTTGCTAGTTTGTTATTCCCCCTCCCACTACCTTGTTAGAAAGTCTCTTTGGACCATCTGCTAAGCAGCTCAGCCTGTAATGGCACTTCATCTTTCCCTCATAATTTGCTTGTTTATATTTTGACAATACAGCTAATTTTTATTTGTCATGCCATGTCAACTGCATCATCATCTTTATTTTCCTGGCAATGCCCTTGCCACACAGTTTTCTGTAGAAGGTTATTACTGTGTAAGTACTTCTAACTGATTACTGTAACTGGGCTGATGTTGTATCTTGACTGTACACCTGATTGTTTTATGGCTACTTGAGAAATGTCTTTTCTGGCTCTCCTGGTTATTGTATAACTAATTCTTGTAGATTAGATTAGGCTAGGTTTCCCTTTTATATCCTCCAATCCTTCCTGTAGCTAGTTTTTCCTGTATTTTTCTGCTGTAATCTGCTGAGCCATACCTGAAAATAGGCAGGTAATCATTTAGTGTCCCTACCTAGTTAACAAAAAGCAACTAAATAAATACAAATAAATTAAATTATCTGGGTCAAAGTTAGGCAAGATCAGAAAATTAAACTATTAACAGGAACGTGCTATAGCCCTCCTGATAGTGACTGTTCAGTCAACTTAAATTTAGAAGAGGAAATTGTGAATGCCTGTGATCAGAGGAAATGTGTTCATTCCAGAAGATATAACATGTCCAGGTATAAACTGAACTGATCCGAGTTCCTCAATCACATGTAAAAAAAAGAGTTTCTGATGTGGGAATGTAATTTGTTGCAACTTATAAAAGAACTCACTCAGGCCAATAACATCCCTGATATGGCACGTGCAGATATTAAATAGAAACCAATTGCTTGCTTAGTTCATAGTCCCCTTGGCAGTAGTGACCACAGGTATAATTATAGCATACAGTTAGCCTTTGTTCTGTATAAAAATCAGCCTGCTCAAGATCTTTGCTGTGCACGTTCTGAGTTGTTCTGCACAGTCCAAAGTGTCCTTGTGCACATTCCGGACAGCTGTTCTGTGCAGGTCAAAGGTCATAACATTTTAAATTCCTCATTCACCCCACACCTGACTGCTTGCTAACCATTCTGTGCCAAAAGGTTTACCCTTCTACTAGTAAAAGTCTATAAGTTTAATTGTGATCATAGAAGAAAACAAAGAAATTGCCATTTTATTGTACTTTTGGGGCAGGGACTATTCTGTGGCTCCTGAGTAAAATAAATGTATGCTATCTAAAATAAAATATGGGTTACCACACAAAACTTGGCATGTGTGTTTTTATCTCAGGGCTAACATAACAGCATGGACCTAACAAGCTTCACTTTCAAGGTTTGTAGCCTGTCATCTCAACCCCTCAATGAAAACACAGCCCTGTTGTGTATGGTTGCCCATGCATTATTCTTTACATATTCACCACTGGGGCTAAAACTCCCCAAACCACAGGACATGCTACCTTTTTTTAGTTATGGGTAAGCAGACTGGCATAGATTCAACAGAGACTTACAAACCTGGGACTGGTCAACTGAACTAGTTGATCTAGTGATAGAAACTTAGTGGGAACTATTTAATAATTTGCTGATCTGGTCTTACAAACCAAATACATCCTATTTTGCAAAAATATAACACTAAAGGAAGAAATCCTTTGTGGTTAACTGGGAAAGTGCATACATGTATTAGAGCTAAGGAAAAACTGACAGAAAGCTAAGCTAAGGGGGGGGTCACAAGACATAGAATATGTTGACAGATAAAGGACTATTGGTCAGTGTAGTCTGCCCGAGCCTGCCTAGCTATGGGATTGTGCCCCTGTCAGTCCTTTATTCTTCCCTTCCTTCCCCACCTGCCCCCAAACACACTTCCCATGTGCCTGTCCCATGCCCTTTTTAAAGCCCTACTGTCTCAACATAAATTACCTCTTTTTTCCAGTCTGCCTACACTCTTTCATAAAACATCACTTCCTGGCATTCTTTTTTAAGCCCCCCCCCCATGGATTTCCCACTGGTGCTGGTGCTATCACTCATGTGAACATCTCACTGCTGTCCACCTTGTTTATCTCACGGAGATACTTGAATGCTTAAATCATGTCTCCCCTCTTCTTCCGATAATCCAGCATGTTTATATTGCGATCTCCTCCAGCATCTGACATCATAAGGCCTCCCTAGTTGCCCCAGTATCATTGCCGTAGTCCTTCTCTGCACTGTCTCCAGCCTATACCTGACTTTCCTCAAGTCTGTGCTCCAAAACTGCATATAGTACTCTAGGTGCTGACAAACAAGAGACTTACATTGGGGCAGTATTACCTTCCTCTTTCTGCTAGTGATCCTTCCCCTGATGCATCCCAGCATCAGATTCACCTTCCCACAGCCCTACTACACTGTGCCAATATCTTCAAGTGCTGCATTATTATCTTCCCCAGGTACCGTTCTACTGTTGTGCTCTCCATTACTGCCGTACTCATCCTGTATTTCATTCTTGAGTTTTTTGCCCCTATGTGCTTTACCTTGCACTTTATTGCATTAAATTAGAGTTGCCACACCTTTAACCACTTCTTCAGTCTTTCCAGATCCTTCTTTTAGACCCTTACCCCTCCTCAGTGTCAACTCTACCACAGAGCTTCATGTCATCTGTAAAGAGACATATCTGACCCTGGAGCCCTTCCCGTAAGTGGAAGCACACTTGTGCTTGACACAAAATTCCTCGATGTCCCGCATAGTGACAGCACAATACCGACACTGGTATTGTGCTGTCCCAAAAGACGGTGCTTTTTTGGGGGCGACTATGCCCTCTGCACTCCCTGAAGCCCCCTGCATTTAATTATAATTAGCTCCAGGTCTGAGTTGTTCCGGGGAGGGAGCAGAACATCGAAAGAAGCCGCATCAGTGAAAACAAACCATTAGAGCCACTCTCACTATAATGGTCTGTTTTCGGGTTTTGCTGTCAGGGAGTCACGCTAGAGTGGGCCACCATCCGTAAGTCACATATAAATACGGGACAGAGGTACAGTCCTAAAAGTGGCCCTAATGCATCCTGCTCATGACTTTCTTTACCCCAAAATGCTTTCTCTATTTAGGATTAAACACTGGGTTCGCTCAACTAGCCATTTTTTTACCCCTTCATCTTATCCCTTACCCACACATCAACTAGTTACAAACCTGCCATGTGTAGTAAGTAAGTAAGTAAAGGTTTATTTATCCAGTGCCCAATACCAGAGGCTCTGGGTGCTTTACATAAAAGAAACAGCATTTATACAGCAAATATCAAGCATGTAAAAAATGTAAACAATAAATTATGTCAGAGTCAGTTATAATCATATATAGTACATATTTACTAAAAGTATAAAACCAATGTTAAAATACAATTAAAGATTAAAAGCCTGTTTGAACAGGTGTGCTTTCAGTCCATGTTTGAAGCTCTCCACAGAGGGTGCTGCACATAGCGGTCGTGGCAACGAGTTCCACAGGACAGGCCCTGAGAACCCAAAAGCACGATCTCCTGACATCTTGAGTGATGTTCTGGGAACAATAAGGAAGCCTTCTGTGGCAGAGTGAAGTGGGCGTATGGGGCGGGCAGGTATCAGAAGGTCTGACAGATAACCAGGACTCAATCCACATAGGGTTTAAGGGTGAGCAAGTCCACCTTGAAGGCAATCCTCCACATGACCAGCAGACAGTGCAGTTCACACAGCACCGAGGTTATATGGATGGACCTAGACAGGCCTGTTAGCAGTCTTGCCACAGCATTTTGCACTAGCTGCAGTTGGTGGAGGTTACCCCCACTGACCCAGAAGTATAGAGCATTGCAGTAATCGAACCTGGAGGTCACAAAAGCATGCACCAGTATGAGCATGTCATCAGACAAGATTAAAGGCTTAATACGGGTGACATTTCTCAGATGATAAAAATTATATCAGACGATGGAAGATACCTGAGCCTCAAGTGTCAGTCTGTCATCGAGGATGACAGCCAGATTTTGCACCTTATTGGATGCCACAAGTGAGGTAGCCCTAGAAACAACCCTGTCCATGCTTCTGTGGTGACCATGTCCTGTTGACAACCTGTCTCAATCACCAGTACCTCTGTTGTGTGAGGGTTGAACCTCATCCAGTTAGAGGACATCCAATCCTAGATCTCAGATAGGTATTTATTTAGCATGTCCACAGCATTCAGTGTTCCAGGGGCAAAGGTTACATACAGCTGGGTATTATCTGCATAACAGTGAAGACTCAGACCATAATGCCTAACGATGTCACCCAAGGGTAGCATATACACTGCAAATAGCATGGGGGACAAGATCAAGCCCTCAGGAGTTCCACAGGTCAGGAGCCTTAGGATGAGAAATTTCCCAGCACTATCCATTGCTTTCTACCTGTCAAGAAAGACTTGAACCAGCTGATGACTTTGCCGGTGAGTCCACAGAGCCCTCTGAGGTGATCAGGTAGTACAATGTGGTCTATGGTGTCAAAAGCTGAGGAGAGATCTATGAGAATGCGAATTGACCATTCTCCTCTTCCCTCTCCCTGAGGAGATCATTTTGCACCTTAACTAATGCTGTTTCAGTGCTATGCTTTCTCCTAAATCTGGATTGGAGTGGCTCGTTGATGTCAAAGGTCATCAGATGGGCCTTAAGCTGCACCACCACCATTTTGTCCACAACCTTCCCCAAGAACGGAAGATTGGAGACAGGTCAGTAATTCACTAAGACGTCAGGGTAGAGTGATGGTTTCTTCAGAGGGGGCCTCACCAATGCCTCCATTGCCACCAATGTGGGGCTGATTCAAATTCTTAACTGAAATCTAGAAACAGAACATCTACTGCCTGACCCCTACCCACGGTCTTTGCCATGCAGTTGAAGATTTCAATCAGATTAATCTGGCATGACCTCCTACTGGTAAATTCATGATGACTGGAGTCTTGTAGACTATTGTTCCCAGAAATCCTACAATCCTCTGTAGTAGATTTCAATAGTTACTCTGCTAAAGACATCAGGCTGACTCATCTACAGTTGAATGGCTTTTCTCTATCCAAACTTTAGTGTAGGTTGACCACATTTGCTGTCTTCAAATCCTATGGCATCTCCCCATCTCTAAAGATCAACTGAATAGATCCACTACTGGTCCTGCCAGGACCTGCCCTATCTCCTTTGGCACCCTCAGATGCATCCCATCTGGGTCGAATAATTTATTCACATTCAGTGCCCTCAGTACTCTCTCCTCCATTATGGGCTCCATGTTGCTGGTCACAATTGAAAGAAGCAAGAAGCTGTTCTTAGAATGTGCTTAGTCAAACTGTGAACTGCACCGGGAGTGACTGAAAAACAGCACAGACAGGTAGCTATTTAACAGCACCCTGGCCTATTGTCTATGTTTGAGTTGGAGTATTCAAGAATAAGGACCACCTTTTATGATAAAGTTGTTACCAGTGAAACATTGAAATTGTAGGTAGCCACACTTAACACTGAGTAAAGGTGAATGAATACTTCAAGCAGTGATTGAGCAGTCTCCAATCTTTTGCACTTCCAGATTTGGTTTTAGGACACCAGCTCTCCTATACAAAAAGCTACTTAGGTCAGTAGTAGGACACAGGTCATTCTGAAGAACCTTTTGAACTCCATGTTGCCACCTGCTGGTGATCCCCCTTTGACCTTTATGCTGCAATCTGGCAGAGGGCCCTAGTCCTTGGTTATGAACACCGAACAGAATCATTTAAGTAACTTCACCTTACCATTCTAATCCTGCACCCTCTTCTTTAGCCTAGCTACTTCTGCCTTAGTTTTGCACTGCTCTTGCCTGTTCCTTAACCCTCTCTGCTTGCAACAGTTTTACATCCAGCTTTGCCTGTCTCACCACCCTGTTTGCCACCCTAATCTTTCATTGACATGCCCCCCCATCCTCTTGTGAAACCCTATTTTGTATCGGATGAATGCATTCATTTGTCCCATCACTGCCTCTGCTGTTCCTTTCAAACCCTCAAGTGGTTTCTTCCCGCCTTCCCTTTCACTACCATTTTTGCTCATAGCCCTATTCCCTCCTGTACTCCTTTTTTAATTAGCTCTCATATGCTAGCTGCTCCTACCACTGCCATCACATCCTGCAATTAACCCACCATCCAACAACTCCCTCATTCCCAAACTTTGCCCTTCTGTACTCCAGGACCTGGGTCTTGGAGTGTACCCTTTCGGCTTTTAGCTTGACCAACACACATTTCTGTGCTCGATCTAACCCAGTGGTTCTCTCACCAGGACCTCCTTATGCTGTCCCTATTTGTCAGGCCAGGTCAAGAATGGCCCCTTCTCTAGGGGTTCCCTGACCATCAGGCTCAAGAACGCCTCTTGTAGCCTGTCTACCAGGCCATAGCTCTTTGTGCTCACCACTATTGAGATGCTCTAGTCTACATCCAGAAAACTGAAATCCCTCAATATCAGCACCCCTCCCAGTCCTGCCATTCAGCTGATCTCTACTGCTAGCTCTTTAACCATTTCTTTTTTCTGTGCTGGAGGCCTGTACAACACTCTGACCATAATCACCCTCCCTTCCCTCACACTTACCTGAAACCATGTTGTTTCAGTTCCTTTGATCTTGCTTGGTTCCTGGATTTCTGAGAGTAAGATGCCCTCCTTAACGTATAATACCACTCCACCTCCCCTTCCCTTTTCCCAGTACCTCCTGTACATTTTGTACCCAGTACCCTCAATTCTCACTCATGGTGCTGTGTTACCCAGGTGTCTGTCACAGACATTATGCCAAATTGTGCTCCTCCATTTTTTTTTTTCAGGTACAGCAGGGATGCTCACTAAAGGAAAACTTCAGAAATTTAGCTCAACAATTACATTTTATTTCTTCTTCATGGCTAACCACACTGTTTCAACATATTTTAAAGGCTTCTTCAGGGAATACCCAAGTTCATCACCTTTAAATAAAATAAAATATTTGATCACAGTAGGAACTGTACATCTGAGCACACTAGATAGCCGCAATGCCTTTATCTGCTGGCACATATGTATGTTCATAGGGATAAGTGCTTTGCATATATTTATCTCAAGCATTCATATGTATAAATAGTGTGTATAAACATATGCACAAGTATACCAGTGTTACCTACAAATATCGTTTTTTAAATTCACAGTTTGTCTTTAGGTATTTTGATTTTTTGATTGTTAATAGTATTAAACGTATTATATTTGCTTGGAGGTCACAGGTTTTATTACTCAGGCTCCTGGCATTAGTGCATATCACCTTCCATATCCACTGCTTATCTTCTGATGTCTGGTCTCCTTCAGATTTGTGCCCTTGGCACCTTTTAGCATACCATAGTTTAAACTAGGAATGAGTATACTTTTCACAAGGAGGGTATAAGCAGCAGGGGTAGGAATCTGGCTCTATATGCCATACCTGACCTGGCATTTTCAAACTGGCAGACACAGACATGGAATTAGTTGGCAGAAAAACACCACTTGGCCCATCCAGTCTTCCCAGATGGTCCCACCATAGTCTGTCTCTGCAGACCATAACTGGTCTCCGGTGACCCACCCTCCTCACTGCCTATATACCAATATTTCCCTATGTCTATCCCACACATGCTTGAAGCCACATATTGTTTTTGCCTCCACCACTTCTGCTGGCAGTCTGTTCCAGATGTCCACCACTCTTTCAGTGAAGTAGTACTTCCTCACATCCCTCTTAAATCCCCCCCCCCAACTTCATCGCATGCCCTCTGGTCCTGGTGCTTTTTCATTTGAAGGAGAGTCCCTCCTGCACCCTGTTCACCCCCATAAGTTATTTGTAGGCATCTAACACATTCCCCTCTTTTTCTTTTTATTCAGGGTGTGCTGTACATGTTGAGATCCCTCAGTCTCTCCTCATAGGGCTTTTGATGCAAGCACTACATCATTTTAGTTGCCCTCTTCTGGACTGCCTCCATCCTGTCTATGTCCATTCTGAGGTGCAACCTGCAGAACTGGACACAATACTTCAGGTGGTGGTCTCACAAGCGAGTGATACAGTGGCAACACCACCTTCCTCCTCCTCCTGCTGGAGATACCTCTCCCTATGCATCTCAGCATCCACTGGCCCTACCCACTGCTTTGTCACACTATCTGCCACTTAGAGGTCGTCAGATATGATAACCCCAAGGTCTCTTTCCTGCTTGGTGACTGCCAGTCTCCCCCCCCCCCATCCTATACTCAGCTCCTGGGTTCCTATGTCCTAGGTGCATGATTTCCCACTTTTTGGCATTGAACCCCAACTGCTATGCTCTTGGCCACACCATGGGTTTCCCAAGGTCCCTACACATTCTCCCAAACCCCTTTTGAGTGTCCACCGTATTGCATATTTTGGTGCCAACTGCAAAAAGGCATACTGTCTCTTCCCAGTTCTTCTGCAATGTCAAGTATGAAGACATAGAAGAAGACAGGTTCTAGTACTGAGATGCCACCCCCCCCCCATAGCTCTGGAATTCTCTTCCCCTTGCTAGTTTGTTATTTCTCCTCCTTTCCCCTTCATAATTTGCTTGTTTACATTTTGACAAGGCAGCTAATTTTTATTTGTCATGCCGTGTCAACTGCGTCATCATCTTTATTTTCCTGGTAATGCCCTTGCCACACAGATTTCTTTTGAAGGTTATTACTGTATAAATACTTCTAACTGATTACTGTAACTGGGCTGATGTTGTATCTTGACTGTACACCTGATTGTTTTATGGCTACTTGAGAAATGTCTTTTCTGGCTCTCCAGGTTATTATATAACTAATTCTTGTAGAGTAGGATAGGTTTCCCTTTTGTATCATCCAATCCTTTCTGTAGCTTGTTTTTCTGCTGTAATCTGCTGAGTCATACCTGAAAATAGGCAAGTAATCATTTAGTGTGCCTACCTAGTTAACAAAAAGTAACTAAATAAATAAAAATAAATTAAATTATCTGGGTCAAAGTTAGGCAAGATCAGAAAACTAAGCTTTTAATAGGAATATGATATAGCCCTCCTGATAGTGACTATTCAGTCAATTTAAATTTAGATGAAATTGTGAATGCCTCTAACCTAGAATATGTGTTTATTCTAGAAGATTTAAATGTTTCAGGTATCAACTGGACTGATCTGACCTCCTCAATCCCATGTGAAAAAGAGTTGCTGATGACGATACAGGAATGTAATTTAATGCTTTATAAAAGAACCCACTCAGGGGAAAAACATCCTTGATTTGGCACTTAAAAATATTAACTTAAAACCTATTACTTGCTCAGTTCCTGGCCCCCTTGGCAGCAGTGGCCACAGTATAATTACAGCTTAGAAAATGGGCAAAGAAAATTCTCACCTCTGATTGGCTGAGACACTTATTTAGGTGGGCATCTATCAGACAATAGATGCCCACCAAATAAAAAGCCCCAGCCCAAACCTTCCTGATAGCCAGCAAAGTATCCTTGTGCCCAGCACCCTGCTTCCTCATTGGCTGAAGCGCTGGGCACACACACTCTCAAACTGTCACCATTTTTTTTCAACACTTAGCGAGCGATTTATGCCCCCCGCTACCATTGCCACCACCATAAAAAACAAAGTAAACGTTAACTCAGCGCAACATTTTAAAAAATCATTCTAAATAAATCACCTATCGAATTTCCCCACACCACGCTGATCACCAGCGCTCTGTCTGTAGTCAGAAAAAAAATAGCAACACGATTGTCAATTAAATAAATGTTGCCGCCGGAGCAGAAATTAATTTCAGGAGACATGCCAGAGTAATAGAGCACTACTGGCCCTGTCACACACTGGCCGTACCAAAGGCGGCATGCTCCTTCACCATCTATCTCATTCTATCCCCATCAGTAACATTTATTTATACAAGTCCCTGCTGCAGAAAAACATCACATTCCACCATATAACAAACATCGCTTCCAAAAAGTTTTTGAAAAGCAAAACAGTGTGAGGAACCGATCGGACAGACCCATTTCCTCGTGGCTACCAGCCCCTCAAAAACCAGCTGCTGTAGTAGTGGCACCTACCCGGGACTGACGCCGCATGTCTGGGCAGCCAAATAGATCGGTGCTGCTTCCACTCCTCACTCCATGCTCCTCTCATGCCGCTAAGGTACGGTGCATACGGTGCCTCCTTGGTCTACACAAACCATTAGCCAAAAAAAAAAAAAAGCAACCGCACAAGATGAAATTATTCGCTTTTTTTTCTGGAAACCGAATAATCTCACCGGTTCCCACCTGGGGACTTGCAGTGTTCACTCTCCCCACCAGTGGACAGCATTTAAGACACACACATGTAGTTATCACACAAATAAAAACAACTGAGCGCTGCCGAATTTTTGAAAAATAAAGTAATTTGGAGCGCTGCTGTCTGTGATCCTATTTGTGGGTCTCCACTTCCTGTTTTGCATGGCAAGGTCACGCCTCACAGGCGCATCTCTCAGGAACATAAACAGTCTTGAAGAAAGGGAACAGAAAAAGTAGAACTGATAGCAAGAGACTGCTGGGAGGGTTACAAAAACTCTTTTCTTCTGAACCTGCTGGGGGTTGTTAGCAGATGAGAATGGCTCTGTGACTTTTGGGGGGGGTGCAGGAGAGGGAACAGCATACAAACAGGAGGGATTATTTAACCAAAAAGAAGATTTTTTTTTTGTCTTTATATTCCTTCTGAAAGTGATTTCTTCTGTTATTTTGTTACATATTTAAAATGTATAGACAAGCCCATTTTCTAAGCGCAATAATACCCTCCAGGGTGGGCGGTATTGTGCTATACTGGACCTTCCAGAGGCTATAAGGCCCTCTGCCTGCAGCGTCGGGCCTCATCACACCCTGGGCGGTCAGTATGGCATAATACCGCCACCTAATCGTATTTTGTTTACATATAGTTCACCTTTGTTCTGTATCATAATCAGACTGTTCAAAATCCTTGTGCACATTCTACATCATTGTGCACCTTCAAGGGCTGCGTGCATTCCAAACAGTTGTTCTGTGTAGTTCAAAGGTCATAACATGTTAAATTCCTCATTTACCCCGCACCCAACTGCTTCTCAAGCATTCTGTGCTCAAACGTCTAGATTTCTACTTGTAGAAGTCTGTAAATTTAATTTTGATCACAGAACAGAGCAAATAAATTGCCATTTTATTTTCCTTTGGTTGGGGGGGCTCTATTCTATGTCTCCTGTGTAAAAAAAATAGACTATATAAAATAAAATATGGGCAACCACATACAACTCAGTTGAGAAACAGCGTGGACCTCTCAAACTGTGCTCTCAAGGTTCTTATTCTGTCATCTGAACTGCTTGAGGAAAACACAGCCCTGTTGTGTATGGTTTCCCCATGCATTATTCTTTACATATTCACCATTGGGGATAAAACTCACAAAACCCACAGGACATGCTACCTTTTTTTTATTACAGGTAAGCAGACTGGCATAGATTCAATAGAGACTTACAACCCTACGATTAGTCAACCAAACTAGTTGATTTAGCAACAGAAACTCAGTGGGAACTAATAAAAAATTATTTGCTGGTCTTACAAACAAAATGCATCCCATCTTGTATAAATATAAATAAAAATAATACTAAAGAAATAAAAACCCTGACAGAAAAATATCCCTCAGCCCTCTGTGGAAAGGTACCCTCCTGAGGGCAGGGACTCATGAGTCTGTCGGGACCCAGGACTGGTCAAGTGCAGGCAGAAGCTCCTGTGGCCTGAGAGTAGGAGGATGCCCCAACAACTCACACCTGACCCTGCGGGAGAAAAAGTAAGTCCACTGGAAGTGAGAGTTAAGCACCATATTCTGGGCCAGAGGTGCCAACTGGGAAAGGTGAGGCCATGCCATCTGTCCAATGCATACTGCTATTCTGACTACCCTGGAAGCTACCTCATTGGTGTTTTATGGCACCCTTGCTTGGTGCCTTGGTGGAGACTGAGGGAGGAACTAAGGCGATGAGCAGCTGCACGCTATTCTATTGAGGAGAAGCAGGAGCAGCAGGGTGCTGTAACACTAGCCTTTTGCCTAGAACAGGTATGCCATTGTTGCCTGAACTTAGAGAAAACTAGACAAAGGAGAGTTGGGGATTGCAGCTATCACACAGCACCTTTCTGGATCAACTTGTGCTGCAGAACATAAACACAGTATTGAACTCCTACTACAGTCAGCACTGCTGCGGGTGCTTGGAGTCCGAGCAGTGGCGGAGTCTGTCTCTGCTGCGGTTTGTGTACAGCAGTCCTGTGGAAGGCTGTGTAATAGGAGTGACTGCTGAAGGAATCTGTGTTCCATGGAGGAAAAGAGAAGGAAAGAGCTTTTTTAATTCCCCCCCCCCCAGTATAGTGCTAGAACATTGCACAATAAATACTTCGTTTGTGATATTGGGTAATTTGGTAGCATTGAAGGAAGGAATGCAATGAGAATGAGAATAAATGTTTCTTTTTTTTTTGATAAGTTAATTTAGGATTTTAAATAGTCCTTTTCTTTCTTCTAGTAATGTTTTTAAGAAAGAGATAGGTAATTTTACTTTTAAACTAGTAACTCAACCATTTAACCAATTAGGAGCCACTGCTGGACAATTTTGGTCAGCTGACTTAGAGAATAATAATAATATAATAAATTTTATTTTAAGCACCTTTCAAACACCAAGACGCTTTACAATAATAAAACATAATTCCATAAAAACTATTAAAATAATATATAATACAACAGTTACAAATACCAACAGTTCACTGGTATGCCTGACCCCACAAAAAAGTTTTAAGTGCCCGAGAAGGGGATAGAAGTGCATCTGCATGGCTTTCCAAAACTAGATGCACCATTTTTATGTTTGCTTGCATGCACGTGCAAGAAACATAGTGCCATCATCAGAGATTTCGGAGGTGTGTCACCTCCTCCTCCATTCAGGCAGCGAGCTGGTAGGCACAGCCCTGTAAGCCAATGCATTTTGGAGCGCTGTCTGTGCGGCTCAAAATGCAGTAACGCCACAGTTGAAAGGAGACTACGGCTGAGTGAGCAGCGATAAGAAGCTGCTCACGCAGCTCCCCCAGCCGCAGGCGTGCACGCCCGCACGTTAGCGTAGCAGCGACGGGTGCCCAATCCCGCCGGCTGCGCTGCAAATGCTCCTCCCCTTCCCAGATACTTGGTGCCACGCTAGGAGCCCACCCCAGTGGCAATCAATAATTTTGCCGACAGGGGTGCCTAACCCCCATCGGCTGAACGCCCCAAAGTCCTTGTGCCATGCTGGAGCCCACCCCAGCGTGGCAAATGTCTCAATAGGTTTTTTTGTCGGGGTGCCCATCCTCTGCCGGCTGAATGGCCCCCAAATATTGTGCCATGCTGGGAGCCCACCCCAGCATGGCAAGCGGTCCCGCAACATCTTTTTTTTTTTTTTACCTGTAAAACAAAAACTGTCCCACGGCACATCTCCCGAGCCCCTTCCCACATCCCGCACCCACCCACTGCGCACCCAGTCTCCCCACACCCCCTCCTCACCCTATACTTACCTCCGTACTCCGGCACGATGATCTTCGGTGGACCGGGAACACGTCTGCACTCTTCAAAGGCGACCGCTAACTGAGGAAATGCCGGTAAGCTGTATAATGGGCTAGATAGGAGGGGTTCAACTTTATTGCATATCTCAGGCATTTTTGGGAATTTTTGCACCAAATTTTCAACATAGAGTTTTTGGGACCCCTTCTCATGAATGATGTCACTGTCATGGCGTTATTCAGGCTTGAAGGGTGATTTCGCGCAGTGACTGCGAAATCACCCTTCAGGACTGAATACCACCATGACAGTGATATCATTCATGAGAAGGGGGCCCAAAAACTCCATGTTGAAAATTTGGTGCCAAAATTCCAAAAAATGACTGTTTGACGAGCGTGCGTTGTGCAGTTCCTACGCAGGCTCATAAGTTCGCGAAATTTCAATATTTTCACTCCAGATTTTCAACATTGCCATTTCACCACACCATCTTATGAGTAATATAGATGTCATGTTTCACATCTCTCCCGAAATGTGTTTCCGCCCTTGTAGCGCAGAATGGCGCAGTCGGTGTGTGAAATCAATGTACAGGACAAATTAAGAAAATCACAGTGACACTGTTCAGGAGCAGAGGTCTTGAAATGGCTATGTTGAAAATTTGGTGAAAAATTTCCTAAAAATGACTGTTTTACAAGCGTGCATTGCGCAGTTCCTACGCACGCTCATAGGTTTGCGAATTTTCAATATTTCCACTCCAGATTTTCAACATTGCCATTTTTCCACACCTTCTTATGAGTAGTACAGCTGTCATTTTTCACATCTCACCCAAAACGTGTTTCCGCCCATGTAGCGCACAATGGCGCAGTCGTTGTGCGAACTCAGTGTATGGGACACATTAAGGAAATCACAGTGTCACTGTTCATGAGCAGAGATCTTAAAATGGCAATGTTGAAAATTTGGTGAGAGAATTCTTAAAAATGACTGTTTTACGAGTGTGCGTTGCACAGTTCCCACGCACGCTTGTAGGTTTGCGAATTTTCAATATTTCCACTCCAGATTTCCAACATTGCCATTTTTCCACACCTCCTTATGAGCAGTACAGCTGTCATTTTTCACATCCTGCCCAAAACATGTTTCCGCCCATGTAGCGCACAATGGCGCAGTCGGTGTGCAAGCTCAATGTATGGGACACATTAACAAAACCACAGTGACACTGTTCATGAGCAGAGGTCTTAAAATGGCTATGTTGAAAACTTGGTGGAAAAATGCCTAGAAATGACTTTTACGAGCGTGCGTTGCACAGTTCCTATGCATGCTCATAAGTTTGCAAATTTAATATTTTCACTCTAGATTTTCAACATGTCCATTTTATTAAACTTCCTTATGAACAGTACAGCTGCAATTTTTCATATGTCACCCAAAATGTGTTATTGCACATGTAGCACACAATGGTGCTGTTGGTGTGCGAAAGCAATGTTTAGGACAGATTAAGAAAATCACAGTTACACTGTTCATGAGCAGAGGTCTTAAAATGGCTATGTTGAAAATTTGGTGACAAAAGTCCAAAATGACTGTGTTACAGTGAGCATTGTGCAGTTTCCACGCATCCTCGTTAGTTCATGACTTTGTAATATTTTCAGTCCAGATTTTCACTAGTGGCATTTTTCAACACTTCCTTGTGAACAGTACAGCTGCCATTTTTCACAACATGGCCGAAGTGTGTTTTCACACTTTCAGTGCAGAGATGCATGGTCGCTGTCGGAAATCATTGTTCGGCACAGATAAAGAAAATCACAGTGACACTGTTCATGATCGGAGGCACCAAAATGCCTGAGTTGACAATCTGCTATAAAATATCCCCAACCTACTTATATAACGGGTGTGCGTTGCACAGTTTCTATGTACGCTCGTGACTTCACCATTTTTTTAAATATTTTTACTACACATTTGCAACATAGCCATTTTTACACCTCCCCATGACAGAGTACAGCTGTCATTTTTTACAGGCTGTTCGGAATATTTTTGCACCTGTGGTGCTAAATCCTGTAGTCACTGTGCATAAGCAGCTTTCGGCTACCAAACTGATATTCCCCCTGTTCATGAGGTGGGGTCACAAAACAAACATGTTGAAAATTTGGAGTTAAAATACCAACGAATGCCTGAGGTATTAGGCTTTTCAACTAAATCGCCCAACCCTATAGAGAATGACAGGAATCAGGGGTGTGACTTGGGATTCTTGCCTGTGATGCTCATACCATTCCACACCCTGCAGTCACTGAGAGGCATCGAGGTATGCCTTGGACTCTTCAGCCCCAAACTTCACCCCATTCTCCTATATTGCACCCATCTCACCGTATTTCCTAATGAAATGGGGTGCGCATAAGGGCCAAAGACCCCAAGGAACATGTGACACTTGTCAGTCTCTGCAGAGTGGGGTATGGTGAAATGGCGTGGCCGTTATGCCTGACGACCCAAATGCACACCCCAATGCCTGTCACTCTCTGCAGGGTGGTGGTGGTGTTGGCTTCAGTTCAATACTTCACTGCCATTCCTATTACGCAGCTCTGTAACTTCTACATTACCACTGCCAATGCCAGTAAGCAAACATTCGGCATTGACAAATGCTTGTTCCATTTGGGATTCACAGCATAGTGCAGATCAGAAAGAGCTTCCCTCTTGAAATTCTTGCCTAACTCCAAGGAGCTGAGACCGTTCCTTGGTGCACCAAGCTGTTTTTAACAGTGCTTTAATTAAATTGGATAACAGTAAGTTCAATTTACGTCTTTTTATAAAACAGCAGAGTAGAACAATAGAGGAATTTTTATGGTAGATGGTACAACCCATTTTATAGTTATAGCTATCCGTGTTTCACATTTATATAGCTAGGAACAGGCAACTTAGAGGTTAAAAATAAGTTCCCTCTTATGTTTGGATAGCTTTTTCCTTGTCTCTATGTTTTTTTTATCACTTTAGTGCTTCTAAGGAGAAAAACAGAAAAGGGTCGGAAAAGACTAGTGGAGGCAATTTCTTCCAGAGGCCTGGCATATTGTGTAGAGTCCCAAGGGAGAAGTGCTTGTGAAGAGTATGCAAGAATCCAGTCTTCATGCCTAATTGTGCTTCTTGCAAAATTTCTTGAGCTGCATCTTCTAGGCTATAGTGGATTATATCAGAAAAGGTATTTCCAGCTGAATCCTTGAGGTTCTTGAAATGAAGCTGGTTGCACTTTTTCTTTTCCAGTACCTGAAAGTACAAGTGCAAGTAAACTCTACCTTATAAACATCTCTGGCCTGATATAGGGATTGCATTTAGCTTATACATTGACTCAAAGACTTAATTGTCTTGTATAAAAATTTCACTTTTAGTCTCTGCAAACAGGACTGATTCTTTTCAACTGAGTATCATTATATTTCAGATATATATTTAATTGTATATTTTATGTACTTATTAATCTATCAGTTGTAAGTGGCAAAAGGCTTTTAGAATCCCTTTAGAACTTCATTAGCATCACACTTTAAAATGGTGCTTACAAGGAATTAGATATCACTAATTGAACGGCGGGGGTAAATAGCTCTGAGAAAAAGCAGACAGTGGAAATGAATATGAATAAAACCAGTGCTGCAAATGGAAAATATAAGATAAGAGATAGAAGAGATAGAATTAAACGATAAAGACAGACAGCCAAATGGGAGAAAGCCTAAAAATAAAACACAAAAACTGAAGATACAGAATAAACTAAAAAAGAAGTAACAAAATCAAAAGGAATCTGGAAATAAAAATGTGCAGACTAAAAACCTGACTGGTGGAGATAAGAAGCAGACAAAAATTAATGAACATTTTTTAAAGACACACCCCGTTTCCATAGTAGAGAAAGCTGATTTAATAAATAGTAAAATCACAGTACTGAGCACTGATGAGTCTTTTGGGCTCTCGTCTACACCAAATACTTTTAGTACAACAACTCACATGGACCTCAGGGACCCTTGTGACTCTGATAGAGTAACCAGCCCAGAAAGTCTTAGTGGTCAGACAACAGTGATTGAATTATGTGAGACAAATGAATGTGGGTCTTGGGAATCGCAGTATTCCTTTAGAAATAATAATGAATCCATAATAAGGGGGTCAGCAGAAAGTTTATCATTCTCCCCAGTGGGCTACACTCCAATTACTTCTGCACATTATTCTTCACAAACTCATCAAGCCAACCTAAATGAAATTTTGGAAGAACTAGACACTACTATTTCCAGCCTAAAAAGGCTTGAAGCAACTAGAAACAGAATTGACCATTGTGGCACTTTGAAGAACATCCAGAATTATCCTACAGCTTTAAGTGAAGATGTCAAAAAATTTATTGAAAACCACTTGCTGTTCACATAATGATTTTAGAGCAGATATTTGGCTTGCAGAATGAAATAGAGATCATTAAGCAGAACATAGCAGTAAACAGCTGCAGGTTGGAAGACATTTTACTTAAGCTAGACAAACTTGTTCTCACTTTTCCCTACTCCTCTTCTATTTTAGTGGAAGAGTGTGATCAAATTAGACCAGAGTTCTCTGTAATAGAATTTCCTGATACACCAGAGAAGTCTAGAAAGGAAAAAAAACAGCAAAAAAGAAAAATAGAAAGAGTATGAGTAAGAACGCTGATAAAAAGAAGAATGACTGTAAAAAAGGGAAGAATTCAAGTGGAGGAACTTTATAATGCTTGCAATAGACCTAGTAAAGTCCCTCTGATAAACTTGATATCAGAAGCCCGTGTAAGTTCATGTGAGGCTAATAGTTAGGAACTTATTTCCAGATCCCTGGATTTAAAAGAGAGAGGAGAGGACGTAAATATACAGAGGAATGTTAACCAATTTTCCCCTCATAATAGTGAAAAGACACCAAGCAATAACATGAAAGAGAATTGTACAATCACTGAAGCATTTAGTGCCTTGGAAGGTGAACTGAAAGCTATTAGACAAGAAATTAGTAACTGGACAGGCCCAAGGCCAACATGTAACAAGCATTTGTCAATGCCGAATGGTCTTTGTTGACACTGGTGCCATTTGGAGAGGAGGGGTTTATGAACCAGTGTTGCCAAATTTCAACACAGGTTCATAACTTTGTGGGTTTTTTTATATTTTTACACCACATTTTCAAAATAGCCATCTTATTATGCCACCTCATGAAGAAAGGAAGAGTATAATTTCAGCTCCTGTCCGAAAGGTACTTTTACACAGTGGCTGCAAAATCACCTTTCAGGATGCAAAAAAAATATTTTGCCCAGGATCTGGAAAATGGCAGCTGTCACATTCATGAGGTGCAGTGAAGAAATGGTTATGATGAAAATTTGGGGTCAAAATATTGAAAAGTACCAAAGGTACGAGCCTGTATTTGTTAATTTAAGTGCATGCTCATAACGTTGTTGTCTGTTAATATTTTTACACCAAGTTTTCAATGAAGCATTCTTACAACCCTGCCTCATGAAAAGTGCCATTGTCATTTTGTTCACTCATCCCAAAAGGTGATTTTGCAGAGCCACCATGCCATTGTGCGCTACAGGTGCGAAAACATGTTTCAGGCAGGATATGAAAAATGACAGCTATATTGTTCATAAGGAGGCATGAAATAATGGCAATGTTGAAAATCTGGAGTAAAAATGTTAAAAACTGGCAAAGTTAGGAGCGTGCATAGAAACTGCGCAATGCACACTTGTGACGCAGTCATTTCTTTGAATTTTTTCACCAAATTTGCAGCATTGACTTTTTGGGACCCCACTTCATGAACAGTAGCACTGCCATTTCATTAATCAGTCCCAAAAGGTGATTCTGCACAGCGACTGCGAAATCACCTTTCAGGGTGGAGTAACAAAATGACAGTGACAGTGATCCGTAGGTGGGGTCCCAAGAACCCCATGCTGAAAATTTTGGGCCAAAATTCCTAAAAATGGTGAGTATTTTTTAATTTTTAAGTTGACCCCCCCCCCATTGATTCCTATTATTCGGCTTACCTTGAAATCTTCACTTTGCCGGGCAGCTTTGAACAGTGCAGATGTGTTCCGGTCCACAGAAGATCATTGCTCCCAACCTCCACAGGTAATTATGGGCAAGGGGGGGGTGCATGGAGGTGGGTGAACAGTGGGAAGGTCAGAATGGGGAAGGGGGACGGAGAAGACAACAATGGACCTTTTTTTTTCAGGTTTGAAAAATAGACATTAGGGACAGTTTCCTTTTTTTACACAGAACAGAATGTGTGCATGTGTGAAAACTGAGAGTGGGCTCCCCAGTGTCTGGGGGGATGGAGAATGGAGGGTTGAAGGAGGACAGCAGCAGGGGGAGGGAGAGGAAGGGATGTGCTCTGTAAGTGTGGGGGCTCACCAAGTTCTACGGGTACCTTATCAGTACGTTACCATTTTATTATTGGGTCTCGTTCTTTTGGTGGTCCTGTTATGGTGAAGAGGGGAGGGTTAGAGTGTGCATTAACTGGGATTTATTGTTCTCTCTCTTTTTATTTTTAACTGTTATTCAGATGAATGCTAAATATGATAAATAACATGTATAAAATGTTGACATGGAATGTAAGAGGCTTAAGGGATTCAACTGAAAGATATCAGGTTCTAAAACATTGTGCTCTCCTAAAAGCACATATTATATTTTTACAAGAGACCCATCTCCTGACTCATGAATTCTCCTGGCTTCATCGCCAAGGGATTTCTCAAATTTTTGCAACCGGCAACTCCTCTTCAAGTCGAGGGGTAGCTATCTTACTTATGGGAAACGTCCCCTTTCAATCAGACATAACTATTGCGGACCCACAAGGTTGATATATTTTTGTCAAAGGGCTTCTGAACTGTAAAGAAGTAGTCCTGGGTAGTAAATACGGCCCAGTCGGGGGGGAAGTTCACTTTTTTGCAGATCTAGCAACTACCTTGGCAGCCTTACTCCCCTCTTCATTGGTTCTGGGTGGAGATTGGAATACAACCCCCTACGTAGGATCTGGATAGGACTTACCTTCCCATGAAGCCCCTTAATGCCTCCCAGAAGGCCTTGAGGGACTTCATGGACACACTCAGATTATGTGATCCCTGGTGTATCCTCAATTCTTCACTTCGCCTTTACACTTTTTGTTCAACCATCCACCAATCATGGTCTCGTATCGACTACTTCTTAATCAGTCTTCCTCTTCTCTCTGGTCCTGGTAACACTGGCATTGAACTGATAGTGATTTCAGACCATTCAGTAGCCTGGATAGAGCTATCTCCTGACCCAGGCTTCCCGAAAGACACTTCCCGGAAGCTCAACACCCAGCTTCTAAAAGTTAAATATATCATTTCAGCCATTCAATCTCTCATCCAAACCTTCACTGAATTTAATAAAGACTCTGTACCTAGAATTGACCATGAATGGTGCGTGCTTAAATGTTTCCTCAGAGGTGAATTCATCAAGCTTGCTTCTAGGAGAAAAAAACTACAAGAATCCCAGGTCTTGTCTCTTCTTTCACAAATAAGGTCACTAGAGTCATCTCTTTCATCGTCCTCTCCTTCAGGTTCTATTCGAACATTGCTCACTTTAAGAAACAAATATTCGGACCTTATGCAGGAGAAAGCTGAATACGCTCTTTTAAAGACTAAATCAAAATACGCAGATCAGGGTGAAAAGGCTGGGAAACTACTGGCTCTCCACCTTCGGAAACTAGAAGGCTCTAGACTAATCCTTTCTATTATAGCTCCAGATGGTACATGCAAAACTCTTCCCAGGGACATAGCTTCAGTCTTTGAAGATTACTTCTGTCAGCTTTATAGTAAATCACCACCATCTCCAATTCCTGTTGAAATTGAGGCATACCTTGACGCTCTCCCCTTACCAACTTTACTAGACCAATACCAGTTATCCCTCTCTACTGTACTTACTATTGCTGAAATAGAAGAAACCATCAATGACTTGGCTCTGGACAAAGCTCCAGGACTGGATAGTTTCCCTTCTAACTTTTATAAGGTATTTTCCAAGGATCTCGCTCCTCTTTTACTCTGTCTTTATACCTATATCCTGGATTCCACCTCTCTTGATCCTTCACTTCTGGAAGCTACTATTGTCCTTCTCCTTAAGCTGAATAAAGATCCCTCCCATCCAGAGAGTTATAGACCTATCTCCCTTCTGAATAGTGATTCTCACTAAAATTCTAGCTACCAGAATAAGGAAAGTTTGGCTTCCACTACTTAGTCCTCAGCAAGTTGGCTTTGTCCCAGGTAGGTCATCCTCGGATCACTTATGCAAGATAGATCATATTCTCCAAACAGCCCAAACTGCTCCTTCCCCCATGGCTCTTATATCCCTTGATGTGGAGAAGGCCTTTGATAGGGTGGACTGGAGTTTTCTCTGGTTAACCTTGCAGAAAATGGGTTTCCCTGCACCATTTCTAGGCTGGATCAAAGTGATTTACTCCTCTCTTTCAGTGAAAATCTACTGTAAAGTTTTTTTTTTCTTCTCAATTTTCCCAGACAAGGCTGCCCACTATCACTTTTTCTTTTCAGTCTATACCTGGAACCTCTCCTTAGATATCTCAAAGCCTCCCCCAGATAGGTGGTATCCAGGTGGTCGGTGCAGAGTATATCCTTTCAGCCTATGCAGATGATATCCAGATGATATCCTGTTGCATTTAGACCAGCCTTCATCTTCACTTACACATTCTTTACAGGTGATATCCCAGTTCAGTTATTTTTCTAAGTATAAGCTAAATCTTAAAAAAAACTGAGATTTCCCCCCTTAATCATCTCACTTACAAGGCTGACTTTACACAGTTTGGTATGAAATGGTCGGCTAAATCCCTGAGATATCTAGGTATATTCTTATCCACAGACTCTTCTCTTCTCAAAAAACTAAACTTAGATGATTTAGTGACAAACATCCAATTGGATTTCCAGAGATGGGAATCCCTTCCACTTTCCTTATGGTGCCACATCAATATTATCAAAATGAATATTCTCCCCAGGCTTTTTTATCCTTTGAAAATGTTGAATATCTGGCTACCCCTATCCTTCTTCTGTCACGTTCACTCTCTTATATCTAATTTTATTTGGTTAAATAAAACTCCCAGACAATCCTTTCTCAAACTGTCTCTACACAAGGCGGATGGAGGGCTTCACCTCCCAAATTTTCTTTTTTTACTATTGGGCCAGTCATGTCTCCAAATGTAGTCGATGGCTATCTACAACCCTAGGTGACTATACCCCACAGTGGCTACAGGTTGAGAACCATATCTTACAACAACAGAAATTTCTCCCTATTAATACTTTTTACTTACCATGGGAATCCCTACCTCCCCCTCTCAAATATTCACCAGCTGGCACCTCCAAGGTTTTTGTCCAGTTCTGCTCTTTCTTGAAGATTCCACTCTCTAAGGATCTGTCCCAACCTATATTCTCCAACCCTCTTATCAAGATAGGTGGCCAGACTATTTCTCCTAGTTGGTTACCCCAGTTACAAAACACCACTGTCTCCGAATTTTACAGTCAAGACTCTCTTCTCCCTTCCTCTGATATCCTGTCTAAATTTAGCCTAGCCCAGGTTCATATCTTTAAACTCTTCCAATTGAGACACCTGTTAGTCCAACTTTTTGGCACTAAGCCTAAACCCCTGGTTGTACATCCTATTTTGTCCCAACTCTCAGAAATAGCCAAGGCTCCTCATGGAGTCTCCTGTACATACTCATACCTTTTGTCCATTTACTACCCAGAACCCTTGAAAGGCTCTAAGATATGGGAATCTTTAATACCTGATAACTCCTTTAACTGGGCCCAGATATGGAAAGATCTCTATATATACAACACCCAGGACAAGCTTAGACTCACCCAGTATCATATTCTTAATAATATGTAATACACACTGGTTAAACTGGCTAAAATGGGCTGGCTCCCTTCCCCATTTGTTCCAGGTGTGGTAAAGAAGATGGGAATATCCTTCACATCTTGTGACCCTGTTCTGGGGCTTCAGGATTTGTTTACCATGGAAATTTGTATTCTTGGGTCCTATTCCAGTATAATTGTTAAGGAGAGAAGATTTCATATGGCCATCATATCGATGGCAGTCAAAAAATTGGTTCTTAGACATTGGATGGACCAACTGACAATCTCCTATAATGAATGGTTAAAGGAACTTACCTCATATTTTCAAACTGAGCACTTGATCACCACTACCCGTCATTATATGACACTTTTTGACAGAAAATAGGGCAAGTTACATGCTTTATATTTATCTTAAGATGGGGACACGCCCTCTGGCCTCACTGCTATTACTCTAAACTATGTTTGTTATTCAAGTTATTGATGCATTTTTTCCTTTGTTTTATGCACACTCTAGGGTGGTGGTGGGAAAGAGGGTTAGACTTTGTTTAGTCTATTGATTTAGTTCCTTTTATTTCTGTTTTGCTGTGCTTTGTTTTGGTTTTGATACACACCTACTGTTACATCTCATTACCAATGCCTTAGTTGCTGTGGTCATTGTCTGTATCTTACTGACTGAAATTTGTTATAGTTGTTTAAACTAATAAAACTTGGAATTTAAAAAAAAAGTGTGGGGTCTCAAACAGAATGGAGGGTGTGGGGAGGACAGCAGCAGTGGGAGGGAGGTGGAGGGATTTGCTGTGTAAGTGTGTTGGGGGCTCGAACAGAATGGAGGGTGTGGGGAGGACAGCAGCAGTGGGAGGGAGCGGGAGGGATTGATTTGTTGGCAGAGTGGGACTCAAATGGGAATGGAGGGAGGACAGGAGCAGTGGGAGGGAGTGGGAGGGATTAATACACTTTTTTCATGTATGAAAGTGCTTTTTTCTCATGCCTAAACTGACAATTTTATGTAGTAAATGTCCGTGATCCAGAACTATAGCGAACACTACATGGGCTTCATTAACTGTAAAGGTGCGGTGCCGTACCTTTACAGTTAATGGAGCCCTTGTGGTGTCCGCCGTAGTTCTGGGTCAGACTCTCGGACTTTTACTACATAAATTAGTTGGTTCGATGCGATTAAAAAGCACTTAGATAAAACAAACCAGAGGGTAAGCTTTTCAGGGGCAGGAGCCCCAGATTAACACAGTCTTAACACAGGCTCAGCGCGTTCACATCAGCTGTCATCACTGTAAGTGCTACGGCAGTGTGAACACTCAACCAGGAAGTTCATTTAATGCAGGGCTGTTTACACATCAAAGGACTGAGCCTCACCACTATTGGTTCGGCTCTGTCTTTTGAAAACTTTGCCAACTCTGCCCCCAAAACAGAAAGTGAGCATTGGCAGCCTGCCTAGTGATTCGCCTGCTGCAGACCTGCCCCTTGGAACAGAGCTCTCCAGTGGATGCACCCGCCTCACACCTGTCTATAGCAACTCTCATTTCAACAAGTTCGTCTGCACTTCCATGCATGACAAACTCAAAAATGGCTCTGAGGAAGCTCCTATATCCCATATAAATACTGCCATTGGAAAGGAAAATGAAAATGGTAGAATAGAAATAAGTGAATGGGCAATATTAACGCTGTACGGGTTTGTATGGGAATCCCACAGATTCACAACTTTTAATAAAAATAAGATTGTGCACCTTCTAAGGGCAGTTGTGGGGATCCATTTAGCAAATAATGATTTTGCCCAAATCTGGAGAGATAAAGATGAATGTGGTTTTGAATGTATTTTTCTATTCTGTACATCGCCACAATTGGCCAGTAATATATGGCTTAGCAATGTGGAACTAGGCAAGATAGACTGTCATCTAGAATATACAAATAGAAAGGCCCTAAATAATAGGAGTGCAGACCACCAGATTTCTCATGCCCCGATCAGTGTCTTTGGCTTCAGAAGAACTGCAGAGGAAAATGAAAGCAAATTGAAGAATACTCTTCAGAATTTATTCACTTACTTTCTAAGAATTCCAACAGGAAAGATAAAAGTATTAAGAACAATAAGGAGATTTCATGATAGCTCTTATGCTCGGATAGATTTACTGTTACAAAACAACGACATGGCAGCCCTGTTGATGCAGAGAACAGAGGCATTAGATGAAATAGGTATTTATGTATTTGAAAGTGTTGATCTTAAAAGTGTGAGCAATTTTAAATTTTTTTCTAAAACAGTAGCCATATCTGGCCTTGCTAGATCACCAAGGGAAAATGTACATAAATTAGATTTCATATTGAGAGATCTGTTCCAGCATACGCTGAATATGGTTTTGAGTTCTAATACTACATTTGCTCCAAGGCCTATTGGACAAAATTTTGAGGATGACCAATTGCTATGCACCATTGCCTCAGAGGTACTGTACACTAAATTAATGGCATCTATAGACATTCTGAATAGGGCAGGAATTTATGTGGTAGATTGTGAGGCCTGAGATCATAATAATCCCTGTACTGAGCAAAACATAGAAAATATAATTCAAAGTAATGTAACCAGAAACACATTGGATGTAGAACAGTCAGTTATCTTTAACATACCAACTAGTAATAGATTTTTAGGTCTGCTGAATATAGAAGCATGGCCTATGAAAGAAATAAGTATGACTGCTAATTCAAAACAAGGTATAAACAATAAACATAACTGGGCATTATTATCATGGAATATTTCTGGTATATCTGACAAGTTTGTAGATAATGATTGGAAGGATTTTATTCAATTACATCATATAATCTGCTTATAAGAAACCTGGCATTTTCAAGACTCAGATGTTTCCTTAAATGGATATATAAGCTACCAGATCCCAGGGAATAAAAAGCTAAATGGGGCAGGTTATCAGGTGGCTTAATTACATGGGTCAAAGTTGAGGATAAACTATCTGTTTCACTTATAGCCTGTACCACATTTGCACAATCATTCATTTTAGAAACACCTGAGGTCACGTGTTGCCTTATTAATATTTATCTTCCCCCAAGCAGTTCTAGATATTACTACAATGTAATATGAGAGGAACTGGAAAACTTTTTAGACTATAGTTGGGCAACCAAAGGATGCAGCAATACACTACTCTGTGGAGACTTTAATTCACGACTAGGCAAATTTGATGGCTACAGGGATAGTGATATTCATGTCTGGATACACAGTAATACTGAGAAGTTCCCTAAACTTTCTGTGGATACTAAAGTAAATGCTAGCAGGAAAAAACTAGTAGAAATATTGCAAGCACAGAACTTAGCACCCCTAAATGGGAGATTAATGGGAGATCGACAGGGGAATTTTACATATAGTAATGTGAAAGGTGCATCAATATTAGATTTTTTCTTTTGGAATGGTAACATGGAAATTTGGCTCTCTTTGAAAGTTTCCACTAGGGCTGAGAGCAATCATTCTCCTCTTATTCTAAAGTGGGGGCACATCTCAGAAAGGAATAATGTAGAAGTGAAAAATTTTGAAATACGCAATTATATTAAAATTAAGTGGAAACCAAGCCATATTGTGACAATTCCTGCAGTTGTTGAACAGGCTGTTAGAATTATGAGATCCTTAATTCCAGATAATATTACCTTGGAGCAAATAAATAGCATACTGCAGTCAAGTTTACAGTCCACTTGAGAAAAATTAATAGTACAAAACTGTAACACACCAGGACACAGAGGTTTGGAGACCTGGTTTGATAAAGAATGTTTACAGCAGAAACAAGCCTTAAGAAGGATGACTAGAGAAGCGAGAAAATTAAGAGAGAGATATGTATAGAGAACTGAAATTAGCAAGGAATCAATATAAAAATTACTAGCAGATAAGCATATAATCTATCAGAATAAGAAGTGGGAAACCATGCTCACTGTAATTCATAATAATGACCAGTAATCATTTTGGTTACTTACTGCTAAAGGCACGAATAACAGCAAAAACCAATTTGACTCATTTATTTCATTAGAACAATGGGTAATTCATTACACTGGCTTACTCTATGATTCTACTATAATCCACACTTGGTCCAGTGATATAAATAGAGCTAATTTTAAACATATGACAGAGCAGGAAGTCTATTTTGCAATAGCTAATTTAAGGAAAAACAAAGCACCTGGCCCAGATCAGATTCTGGCAGAAGTTTTCTTAAGTGTTCCATCATCATGGGCTACAATCTTTCTTTAACCTATGTATTTTATATGGGAGTTACCTGGACACTTGGAAAGGGGCAATAATTGTATCCGTTTCAAAAAAGGTGATAAGGCCGACCCTAGAATGTACTGCCCTACCTCCCTATTGGGTATTAGCTGTAAGATTTTTTCCAAGGTTATCTTGGAAAGACTTATCCAACAATTAAATGACTTAGGTAATCTTTCAGAGTTTCAGGCAGGGTTTAGAAAAGGATTCAGTACTGCAGACAAATGCTTTATATTATCTCACCTTATAGAGAAATATGTATTTCTAAGAAAGCAACAAATATATGTTGCTTTCATCGATTTCAGCGCAGCACTTGATAATATATCGAGGGATTTATTATCGAAGATTATGTTAAGGAAGGTGTTTCAGCCAGAACTGATTAGTGTTATTAGAGATTTATATATGAACACTTGGGTCCAAATTAGAACTGGAACGCTAGGACAACTTTCGGCAAAAGTTTGTACGAACAAAGGGGTATGACAAGGTTGTGTTATTGCCTCAGTTTTTTTTTGTATTTATATAGACAGCTTACTGGCCCAACTGTTGAATACTAAATCAGATTCATCATTAATTGGTAATAGGCATTGCCCAGTGCTGGCCTATGCAGATGACCTTGCAATCATAGCTCTATCTCAGTCTGATCTTAAAAAAAAAGTTAGATATATTAAACAATTTTGCTCAGTCTCACGGTCTGCAAAGCAATGAAAAGAAGAGCCAAGTGATGATATTTCGATCAAGAAATTGAGCTAAGGTTTGGAGGGTAGGAAATAAAAAAATAGATACAGTTGGTTCATATATATAGTTAGGCTTGACGTTTGCAAGCAATGGTCAGTGGCATTTGCCTGAAAAAGCACTAGTGCCAAAACTAAAACAATCAGCAGGTGCCCTGCAGAAATTTAATTTAAAATATGGGGGTAATTCCAGCAGGCCCCTATTGAAAGCTGCCCAGGCTAAATATATTCCCCAGGCTCTATATCTTAGTGAAATCTGGGAATATGGTGATATATGATTATTAGAAATTCCCCTAAACAAACTGTTTCGTTCAGCACCCAGTCTAAGTAATTCCATCCCCATATCTCTGGTCGGGGCACAATTAGGCTGTCTAGCCCTTAAAGCTGTTGCAACTACCAGATTTTTAAGATTTTGGATTAGGATCATCAGAATGGACCAAGAAAGACTTCCATATGCCTGTCTGAAGCAAAAAGAAAGCTGGAAGTTTAAGAGATGTAAATAATCCAACTGGTTAATAAATCTCCAGGAAATAATGCATCATTTTAATTTGCAGTACCTCCAAAAATATATAGCTAGAGACAGTGAAGTTAGCTTACAGTACTAACAATTCTGTACTAACAAAATTCAACATTTTTATAGGCGTTTAGATTGTGAGCTAATAACATCTTTAAAAGTTGCTCCATGGCTAGTCAAAAACGATGTAAGTCATTTTTACCAGCCTTATTTGGATATACTTATTGATCCTGAATTGAGAACAAATTATATTAGATATAGAATGGAATACTTTGCTAGTAATGTACTGAAAGCTAAATATAATAGATGGTCTGATCCACAGTCCGCATGGTGTTATTGTAACACCAAGGAGATAGAGGATATCATGCATGTTGTTTTTTCATGTACATAATATATTAAGCCTAGAACTTATTGACAGTTTCCGCTATGGTCTGTAATAGATACAAATGATAAAAACATTTTGCTTGAGCTTTTGCTCACTTCTGAGGATGAATTAATAATTAGACAGGCAGTTGGATATTTTAGAGCAATATCAATTGTAAAAAGGAAAGTGAACAAGTTATAAAGATTTATAACAAATTTATAAAACTACTTGGTGAATGATTTGAGTGTTTTATGTAAAACTGTATTGTTGTGGCTCCATGAATGTAAAACTTTCTAATCAGAAAATTGTATTTTAAGTATTTATGATTCTGTATTTGTAAAGGTCTATGACCAACAATAACATTTCTTTTGATCTTGAGCTCGGTGCCTTTCCAGCTCCAGGCCCTGGGCAGAAAGGCAAATGTCCTGCGTGGTTAACTCATGATCTGGCATGAAAGTGTAGCTTCACCCACAAGGCACTTGTTGTAAGCTACCTGATGCATGTGAGGTGCAGTAATGCACCCCACAGTGCGTGCCACCGAATATAACGTTTTCCCCAAGCATCCCCCACCGCAGAGTCAGAGTGCAGGGGGCAGTCATGCACAGGATGCATAGGCCCAGAGGGGTCTGCAGCATGACAATCCCCAAGATGGGCTGAGGGCTAGCTCCTGCAGATCCTGTGGGAGCTCAGCACCTGTGCTGGATATCCCTAGGAGCCAAACATTCCTAGATGCCTCTGATAAGTGCTGAGGCTAAGGAGGGATGATGAAGAGTCATCACTGAAATCCCCAAGAAATCAGCACCAGGGTGGCAGTATTACAACCAACATAGGATCCCACGTTCAGCTCCTGCAACATTTCCAACAGGAACCACTGGCACAAAGATTACTCAGCATCTGAAGTCATGAGGATAGGAAAATCCTCTTCCTCAGGGGACAAAGTAGCAAAGGAAGAACTGGACTCAGAGAATGGTTGTGCTGGGGCCACAGGCCTGAACTGGGCCTCATCAGACTTAAAATGGTACTGATGAAGACTTCAGACCTTCTGCTGTACTGATGCTAGGCCACGGGCCCCAGAGGACCTGCAATACCTGGCAAAGCAGGGGACAAAGGAGGAGGAGGGTCATGGAAGACCAGGCCAGGTCCTCTGCCAGGGCTACGACACTGCTCAGGGGATCTCAAGGGCCTAGCAAACTCACCTGCGTGGAACCAGTCAGTCTCAGAGGACCGATCCAGACAGTCCCTTTTGGGGGAACCCCAGGTGGGGACAGCAGAACCATACAGGTCCCACAGGGTGGCCCAGGTCCCAATAAATTACAGTGTCAGTCATTTCCGGGGAGAAATTAGCAACTGGGCTAGCGCTGGAACCCCAGATAGTGCTGCCTGTAGCACTGGTCACAAGTCAGCTGTTGGCCCAGTGTCACACCTCATCCCCTCAGCAGGACTGGCACAGCCTTCCCCAAGCCAAGCCTGCTCTGCAGACCAGGGGCAACCCCGGTGTCTGTCCTGGACCAGGCACTGTGAGTGGCACTGGAAACTAACCTAGCACCGCAAATGGACCAGACCCAGCACTGGGACGGCACCAGAATCCAAACGAGCACCACGGGCGGCACCAGAACAGGTCCCATCATTGCCACGAGGCCTAGAGGCGACACCAGGAGTGACACCAAGTCTAGCCCCACTCCAGTCCGGTTCTCCACTTACTCCCTCTAGTGATGTCCTGTCTGTATGTTTATGTGTTTGATAGTTCTTAATGTACAGATATTACTAACCTTTTACAGTAGTTGTACAAGGCATTATCTTTGATAGGGATATATCTGGCTGCTATATAACTCTGCTTCACAGTGCCCCTCAAAACAGATTACACTGCCGTATCTCAAATCAGGAGATAGAAATTAATATAGTCCTACCCCAGATAGGGAGATAGCAATTAATGCAATCCTACCCCAGATAAGGAGGTAGCCGTTAACTTAGCCCTTCTCCAGATAGGGAGGTCCCTGCCTGGTATTCAGACTCTTACATCACAAACTTGGTAACTTACTGTATACACACTTATGTTAGGCTACCTCCCTAGCCGGCAATAGAATGGTCTTAACTTGCTTGCTGTTACCCTTCTATCTCACTGCCATTGGTTCCCTATATCCTGTTGTCTCCTGATGTGGACACTTGCTGTAGATGCTGTCACTGCACTTTTACTCTGGGGAACTCGAAGTCCAGGATGCTTATCTGTAGGCACACTTATAGGTGTGGAGCCTTTATACCCCTACAGACTTCCTGCAATGTTCCCATTTTTCCTACAGACAACAATTCAAAGCAGCTTCCATCCATATAACATACCTATGTTATTTAATCTAAAATACAGCTTCTTGCTTCAGTTGCAGTAACCAGTATAGGCACTCTGTTTTTTAATTGGTAATATTGGAAATATAACAATATAAGACAACACTATCTCACTGCAAACAAACAAAAATAGGGAAGAAAAACAAGTTAGACAACAAATTAGCTTCTGGGGAAGGAACACATTAAGGAATTCAGTGCATACTTAAACACAACAAAACCACTGAATAAGGATATAGGCCCAATTAACATTGGTGGAACAGAACTCAGTGACCTAGGAATATAGCAGATTTGTTTATGCATATTTTCTTTAGTATTCAATAATACCAAGGAAAGCACAGAGGATAAAGTACCAATATCAGTCTCATGCAGTAGTGTGTCCCCACTTGTGCTTATCACAAAGGAGGAAGAACGCTACACTAGATTACTCAAACTAAATACAACAAAATCAGCTGGACCTGACAGTTTATATCCAAGTTTGCTTAAGAGGATGGCCACAGAAATACAAATTACATACTCACAGCAATTCTTGGTCTTCCAGAATATCTTCACAGTTCAGTCACACTGATGGGTCTAAGCTAGAGGCACTAGGACCCAATGGAAGCAAAGTCTTTTGCAGCTTATGGAGGGGACCAACGTCAGTGCCGGCACTGCCCATGAGGCAGACATAGTGACATAGTGCACGTGAGCTAGCCAATAACTGATGCTGCCCCCCCCCCATTCAGTTTGCCAGAGAGGAAACAAGTGGGAGAGAAAAAAAGTATAGGGAGTGTAGCTTCCTAGCCGAAAAGAATAGGAAAAGGATATAGGATATGAAAATAATAACACAATAAAACCCCACTTCCAACTTTGTAGAACTAAAGGTTTGACCTAAGGATGGCACAAGAGTAATGGGTATCAGAGTCGGAGCCTAACTCAACCACCAGGACAGGAAGGTGGCGAAAATGGGCAGCAACTCTTGCATATACTGTAGCTTTGGCTGGCACACCAAGGCCTGGGGAGACTTCTGTTTAATTAAGATGGTAAAAGCCATCTATTAGGAGTATTTGTATCTGAAAGTGGACAAAGAATAGAAAAATGTGAGCTCTGCTGACTTCCGGTTCCACCTGAAACCCATGAGGACGAAGGTTGGCTTGGCTTCTAGCCCCCAGGGACTAAATCTATATTAAAAAACTCGTTCTTCTATACAAAAAGTAATTTTCAGCTCTCTGACTTCTGTTACTAATCACAGAGCACTGATCACAGTTAGATACGATGTCCAGACAACGAAACAAAGAACTTAACTGACAGCAAGCCCAAGGCGGCACCTAAAGAGAGAGGCTGCAGCACAAGCTACTAACAGTCGGAGCAGTCTGAATCTGTCATCGGGCGAAGTGAGGAGGAGGCAGAGGAGGGCCCATTTATGATCACCTCCAAAAAGTTATTTTACCAGCTACAAAAGATCAGTGCTATAATGGAGTGCACTGAAGCTAAGCTAACGGAGACCAACAAGAGCCTGCAAACCCTGCAATAACGGACTATCAACTTCAAGAAGGGTCTGACATCCACAGCGGAGACATTAGACAGGCATCGCGAGGCAAATAACTACCTGCACCGGTGGGAGCAGGAGCTCACAGAAAAACTGGATGATCTTGAGCTCTGCTCCAGCTGTAATAAGAGAAGAATCCATGGCCTGACAGAAGGTACAGAGTCGGGTGAGATGGAAAAGTTTATGGAGTCTTTCCTATGTTGGGAAAAATTGAACCGGCTTCTAGAAGCCCAGATCGAGGGCAACCTGAGATATTCAAGGCAGTGGTTTTATGAGTCAGGACAACAGGCAGGGAGGCTCCTGGCATGGCAACTACACAGAGAGGTGGTGATTCAGGCAGTTCTGCACATCTGCCAACCGGGCTCTAGGCGATGCGACACGGACCATAACATGATCATACAACATTTCATGGGGTTCTACAAGGAACTTTACAAACAAGACTTGGTCCTGGAATTTGGAAGCCAGTTGGATGAATACTTTTGGAAGGTCCAAGTCCCCAAACTCTCAGAGACACAGCAGGAAGCAATCTCTGCACCCCTCGTGCTATCAGAAATCCAGGGAGCAATAAGCCAGTTGAAAATGGGCAAAGCACCTGGCCCCGATGTGACAGGAGTCAAATTTTACAAATAATTCCAAGACAAACTGACTACTGGGCTTTTGGAGGTCTGTCAGAGAATTCAGGAAGGGGAGGCTGCACCACCTTCCTGGCAATATGCCCAAATCACGGTGCTACCCAAACTGGGTAAGGGTGCAATACTATGTGGCTCCTACCATCCCATCTCCCTCCTGAACACGAATCTCAAGCTTTTCACATCCGTACTGGCCCTTAGACTACAAAACTGTGTGACATCCCTGGTTCACCTGGACCAAACAGGGTTTATCAATGGCAGAATCATACATGACAACATTAGACGTCTGCTGAACGTAATTGTTAAGGCTCAAAAGGGCAACAAACCGGCCCTGGCTGTCTTTATTGACGTCGAGAAGGTGTTTGACTGGGTGAATTTGGGATTACTCTACAGCATGTTGGAATAGATGGGATTGGGGGGTCCATTTCTGGCTTGTGTGAGGGAGCTCTATGCCTCCCCTCAGGCCACGGTGAGGGTGAACGGGGTGACCTCAAACAGGAAAAGGCACTACTCACTAGAGGCACTAGGCAAGGCTGTCTGTTATCACCATTGCTCTTTGCCTTGTGCATGGAGCCACTGGCACAGGCAATGTGAGCTAATCCGGTGATTGAAGGGATGAAAATTCAGCACAGATATAAAATCTCACTATATATGGATGACACCCTGTTTTTTCAGAGGCACTTCAGTTGAATGTCAATGTCCCTCCTAGGATACGGGAGGACGTCCTGTTCCAGTGGGCAGAAAATGGAGTGGTGCATTACTTGGGCGTCTGGGTGTCGTCTAGGCTTAGTTCACTCTTTTGCCTAAATTATGGGAAGCTGGAGGGATAGGTGCAAACAGACATCGAACGTTGAAACCACCTTCCATCGGGAACGGACGGGCAGATAGCCACAGTCAAAATGAACATCCTCCCGAGATACCTCTTCCTTTTCCAAACCCTACCTCTAAAAGTCCCAGAGGCCTTCTGGAGAAAACTACAAAAGACCATCCTGTCCTTTGTCTGGGCTGGACATTGGCACTGGATCAAGAGGTGCCTGCTCACCCTCCCCAGAGAAACCAGGGGACTGGTCTTACCAGACATGCGCCTATATTATGTAGCAGCACAACTTGCCCCAGTGGTGATGTGGGTCAAACAGAATGCCTACTCCGACTCCAGTTGGCTGGATCTGGAGGCTGCTTCAGGGCCCCCGGTGCCACTGTTTGTGCTCCCCATGCCTGCATCATGTCGCATTTGTTGGCTTCTATAAAAAAAAAAAAAAAAAACACCCTGTGCGTGCTCCTACAGGCCAGGTGGATTTCGGGGATGCCCAATAAAATCGGGCCTCAGACTACGATTATAGGAGATTCAGACTTCACTCCTACAGTTGAAGATGCAGGATTTAAGTGTTGGAACTGAAAATCCTTTGTAAGATTTGGACAATTTTTGCACAGTGGGATATGACAGCCATTCATGGACATGAAACAGCAGTTTGGCCTCCCATGGCAGGACTTTTTTCGATTTCTGCAAGGCCGCCACTATATCCAAATGCAGGGAAGAGGTTCACTCATAAACATGGACCTCACGGAACTCAAGCAGTTCCTGTACTGGGTGGTAAAGTTGGTGGACTGGTGGGGAAGCATTGTCTTGGCATATAAATACTGCAAGGCACTGTCCATTCAGAGTTCCAAGCAGTTAGAGAGGCCTGGGAGTGAGATGCGCAGATCTTACTAAGCCCGTAGGAGTGGGACTCCATGTGGAGGACTGGTTGGCCAACCACATCTTCACCCACATGGCAAAAGTTTCAGTGGAAGTGCCTTATAAGACACTTCCACAAACCGATGGTCACCAAGCATTTTCAGCCCGGATGTCTGGAGCTGTGCTGGTGCAGTTCCGGGCTCACAGGCTCCCACTACCACATTTTCTGGGGATGCCCACGCCTGTGGGTTTACTGGTCCCAGATACATGAAGCACTGGAGGGCATCTGGGAAATAACCATCCACTGCACCTTCAAACACCTGTTCCTGGGGAAGAGAGTCCCGGGGCTAGGCTGGTCACCCCAGCAAATGCTGTATAGGACCTTTTGTTTGGCAGCCATGAAGGGGATCACAGTACACTGGCTCTCGGGGATAACACCAACACTTGCATAATGGCACATAAGGGTGCGGGAGCTTCATACGATGGAGCATACACTGTGGCCCTATGCCTTACCCTACAGAAGTTTGTGGAGTTGTGGCTCATCTGGGAGATGTATGAGACAGGTGTATAGGAGACACCTTGTAATGAAGGCCAATGGAACCAAGAATTGGCCCTGTAAGGGGCATACCCCATCCCCCAAGGGACATAAGCATGTCGTGGGGGGGATCTGATGACCATTGGTTGACTAGTCCCTCGGGGGTGGCAAGGAGCTGCTCCGAGGTGGTCATCTGAGCTCGACTCCTTCTGCTGTACCTGGCTGTTTCTGGGGTGGACTGCTGGGCTTTTTACCGTCTTCTCACAAGATCACCATTGGAAGATGATTAACTAATGGAAACCTCAGAAGGTTGGACAGCCGTACGTGTATGTAATGTACGCTCATTAGTTCATTACCGATAATGTTGCTTAGTCAGTGATGACTCAGGACAACTATAGAGGCTCTACAACATGGTTTAATGGTTTTAGTTCTCCTTGTTACAAGCTTTGAAGATGGCATGTCTGGTACACAGAAAATGACCTAGAATGGTAATTACAATATTTAAACTGTTTTGGCATCGACAAGAGACTTTGCAATGTTATGAATGTAATGTACATGTCGTTATGAAGCCTAGAAAATAGATCAAGCAAGCAATAACACCCGACAGGGTGGGCAGTACTGGGCAATACCGGACCGACCAGGGGCGTAATGAGGCCCGACGCCGCAGGCGAAGGGCCTTATAGCCCCTGGAAGGTCCGATATTGCCCATACAGCCCTCCCTGGAGGGTATTATTATTGCGCTTAGAAAATGGGCACAGTGTCATGTTGTATAGGATTACAAAAAAAGTTAAGTAATTCTATAAAAAAATTACTACAGTTCAATTGTTTGTTCTTTCTTGGAAAAGTAGTCCCTCCTGGCAGTAGAGGGCGCTGTAATGTTTGCTAATGTGCTTCAGGCCACCTCACTACCTAATTAGTGTGCTTCCTTTTTTCTTTTGGACCCGATTTATTTATTTATTCAAAGTTCTTTTAGTGAAAACGAGAGGTAATGATGATGAACAGACAGACAAAAACCATTAGTGGAGCACCCGATCGGCGACTGGTAAACTGTAAGTGAAACATTTTTGGGTGCTGGCAGTTGAGAACATTGAGGCATTTTAGGGTAGTGGAAGTTAAGCACATTGAGGCATTTTAGTTTTGATAGTTGTGATGTGCTTCTCGGAGGTAGGGTGTGTGTGAAAGGAAGGAGAGACAAGCAGCATTTCTTAGTTCAGCAGCTGTGCGGAGTCTCGCGCTGCATGGTCGAAAACAGAGTGGCAGGAGGCAGTTCCGTTAGCTGATCGTTGTCACAGCTTTCTTTTGTAATTCAAGTTCTTTTTTCTATTGATGGCTACGTTTTTTATATTATTTTACATAAAAATAAGGCAGGCTGTTTGGGGCGTCTCGCCGGTCGGTGTGCTGTGTGTCTTCTGGCTGCCATGAAGACAAGGAACACTTTCGGGAGTGAGTGGGCAGGTGGCCGACTGGACAACGAAGGAGGGAGAGCGAGTTCAATTGTGAAATACTGGAGGTACTGTTATAATATTGAAAAAAAAAAACCTGAAAAGAAATAATACCACAAAACAGCTCAGTTGGCCACAATGTGGTAGTATGACTGGGGAGCGCTATGTCTTGCTTAGCGAGACAAAAAAATGGTGGCTATTTTGAATTGAGTTGCCGGGTTTGGGCCAATTAGCAAACAAGGTTGACACTATGATATTAGTTATGTTGGTGGTGGGGGTCAGGTGACTGGCACTTTTTATTTGCTGGGCGTCTATTGAAAGTTAATGTACCCCCCTGGCAGGGGTGCTAGCCAATCAGAACCCAGCAAATAAAAAGCCCATTTTCTAAGATTAAATATTGTACACATTGTGTATCATGTACTACGTGGTTGTACTGAACTTTTTCTCCATTAACAAAGCTGAGTTTTAAAAAAAGAAAAATGTGAGCTCTATTAGTGTTCCAGAGGAGCAGATAGCATGTGTACTCGGACAGAGTCCGGGAGCACAAGTACTATCTTCTTGCCACTCCAAGAGTGAGAAATGAAGAGAAAAGCAGGAAGGAATAAAAAAGAATATGGATTTGCACAGCTAAGTGAAAAAACATCCAACTCAACAGCTAGGAGGTATAGCACAAAAGCTCCTACTTTCTCTCTCTGCACGAAAGGTGTTAACTGCATCGTGTCCAATAGGCAGGCACTACCATATAACAGAAGCTTAGAGGTATGAACAGGATGAAAAATTGTAAGGCAGCACAAGGGGTATGCCTAAAGCTATCCCTAACAGGGAGAGGAGGGGAGTTTTAAGGGAAGCAAAAGCACCTAAGAACTATAATCCCTTTTTGGGGGGATATTTCTTTTTTTGGGTGGAAAGAGTGCCCATTTCCCATTTAATGTACTATATGTTTTCTTAATGAAAAAGGATGAACCTCCAAGTGAGAACAAGAGCTTTGAAGGGAGTGGCAAGAAGGATGCCAATGAGTAAAGCACAACAAGGTGAGCTGCCGAGAGGCCCTGGCTCATACCTGAGTGGGGGATGGTGGATGGGCATGTGACAAATTTTCAGCATAGGGTTTTTGGGGGCCTACCTCATGAACTGTGACACTGTCGTTTCATAAATCGGTCCCAAAAGGTGGTTCCGTGCAGTGACCGCGAAATCACCTTCCGGGCCCAATTAACAAAATGACAGTGACAGAATTCATGAGGTGGGGTTCCAAAAACCGCATGTTGAAAATTTGGTGAAAAAAATTCCCCAAAATGCCTGAGATATGCAGCAAAGTTGAAAAACCCTATTTATTCCATTATACAGCTTACTGGCATTTCTTCAGTTCGCGGTCGGCTTTGAAGAGTGCAGGCGTGTTCCTGGTCCACCAAAGATCGTCGCGCTGGACTCCGGGAGGTATGGGGTGAGGAGGGGTGGGAGGCAGGGTGCGAGATGGTGGGCGCCGGGTGGGGGGAGGGGGGCCAGGACAGTCAGCGAGGGAAGGTTTTTCTTTCAGGTTTTTTCCTCAGACGATGCGTGGACTTGTGCAGTGGGCTCCCAGCGTGGCAGGCTGGAAGGCTGTTTGTGGGGCAGTGGAGCCAATGGGATTGGGCACTCTGCCGACTACACGGACTGTTGTCACACTGTGGGCCCCAGCGTGGCACCCAGTAGTCTCTTGGGGTAAACAGTGGAGCTGATGGGGCCAAGCTCTTTTTGGAAGATACAGTTATAAAGGTGCCTCAGCCGGGGGGGGGGAAAAGTAATAATAATAATAATAATAATTTTATTTGTATAGCACCTTTCAATGTATCAAGGTGCTGAACAGTTTTAAAAACAATTCAAAACTCTAAATAAAAACCATAAAACATCCATAAAAAAATCAGCATATCATCAAAATAGCATATTTATAATAAAATCCAAACATTAATAAAATGACTTAGTTATCAGAGAAGGCCATATTCCATAAATACGTTTTCAAATCTTTCTTGAATAACTCCACGGAGGTGTCACTGTCAGAACCGGCATGGTAGAGAGTTCCAAAGAGTGCGTGCAGCATGCGAAAACGCTCTGCTGCCAGAGGATTTTAAAATTACTCTTGGGATCTCTAACAACCCCATGTCGGCCGAGCTGAGTGATTGGTCAGGGCAGTAAGGAACCAGGAGGTCTTTCAGATAGGCTGGACCCTGGTCGTGAAGGGCTTTGAAAGTCAATAAAATGACTTTAAAGGTGATCCGCCACCGCATAGGAAGCCAGTGCAGTTCGCGCAGCATGGGAGTGATATGACAGGACCTACTTGTCCCAGTCAATACCCGGGCTGCAGCGTTCTGCACCAGCTGTAGGCAACGGATTTCAACCCCAGAAAGCCCAAAGTAAAGGGCGTTGCAGTAGTCCAGACGTGAAGATACAAAAGCGTGGACCAAAGTAGGCAGGGAGTTAGACGGAACAAGGTGCTTAACCCTGGCAATATTCCTAAGATGATAAAAGGAAGTCTTAACAACGGCTGACACCTGAGATTTAAGAGTCAGCCTGTCGTCAAGAATAAACCCAAGGTTACGCACCCATTCTGAGGACAGGAGAGATACTCCACCAAGGAAAATTCCAGATGGTGCACCAATACACAGCCTCTCAATCCGACCACCTGGGTCCACTACCAGAACCTCTGTTTTCTCCGAGTTCAACTTTAGCCAACTAGAATCCATCCAGTCTTGGATCTCCCCCAGACAGTTGTTAAACACCGAGACAGCTCCATCCTGGTCGGGTGCAAAGGACAGATAGAGCTGGGTATCATCTGCATAGCAGTGAAACCTCAGCCCATATCGTCTTATGATACCTCCGAGGGGCAGCATATACACCGCAAACAACATGGGTAACAGCACAGATCCCTGAGGCACTCCACACAACAAAGAAATTGGGTCAGAGGAAAAAATCCCCGACACAACTCTTTGTGATCTCCCAGTGAGGAATGACGTGAACCATTGCAAAACGGTTCCAGACATTCCACAATTTGCCCTGCAGAGCTAATAACACCATGTGGTCCATGTCAAGGCTGCAGAGAGATCAAGAAGAACCAGGATGGAGAGTCTCTTCTGATCCCTCGCCATCAGAAGATCATTTAACACCCGAACCAGCGCAGTCTCGGTGCTGTGTCTTTTCCGGAAGCCAGACTGGAAGGATTCGTAGACATCATGGATGGTTAAATGGTCATCCAATTGAACAGCTACGACCTTCTCAATAACCTTCCCAATAAAGAGGAGGGTAGAGATAGGCCGGTAGTTTGAAAAACAGTCTGGGTCCAAGGAAGCTTTCTTCAAAAGAGGAGTCACCACTGCCTCTTTCAGGGAGCAGGGAAACTCACCTGACTCCAAGGAGCACCAGACTATTTGCGCCAGGACCGGACCGATGATATCAAAACAACCCAAAATGTGGGGAGTTGGTCTGGGATCCAAACCACAACTTGTGGGATGCATAGTATGGATGATCCTCATAATGTCCACGGACTCAGGTCGACGAAAGGAACTCCAGGAGAAATGGGCACTGTGATCCCATGCTGTCCAAAAGCATCACCCTTAGAGGTTGCTGGACCCAGGTTCGCCCTGATGTTGGCCACTTTAGTTGCAAAGTATAGAGCAAGCTCATCGCACTCTACTTGCCAAAAAGCTTTCCGAACTTGCAGGCAGGCTGGGTTGCACAGTCTGTCTACAGTTCAAAACAGCTGAGCCGGTCGATGCTGAGCAACTGCAATCTCCCTGGACAGGAATTCTGCCTTTTTATGGGTGATTGCAGATTGATAGCTAACATAATGTTCTATCAATCTAGAGTGGTCGGCATCAAGGGCAGACCTGTGCCAGCGACGCTCTAACATTCGCCCCTGTCTCCGCATCTCCATCAAGGTCCAGTCAAACCACAGGGATCCGGGGCGAGGGGATAGGGGGCGCTCACGAACAGGAGCAATAGAATCCAGGGCTGTCGTGATGGCCTTATTATAGGCCAACACCAGTGCTTCTGGACTATTGCTCACCGACACGAAGGATGATAGGTCAAGGACCGCTGCTAGACCTTGTGGAGTAACATTCCGTAATGGGCAGTACCTGACCATCTCCACAGGGGCTGGTCTTCTCAGGGGGGTGCAAAAATTGAACCTCATGGTATAGTGATCAGACCAGGTGACTGGTTCCACCCCCATGTCGGATGCGTCAATCCCTAGAAGGAAGACTAAGTCTAAAGAGTGTCCAGATTTATGCGTAGCAGTGGAAACCACCTGTGTGAGGCCCAAAGAAGACATCAATTGGAGGAAGTGATTACCAAAATTAGAGAGTTCATCGTCGACCCAGGCGTTGAAATCACCCAGAACCATCAATCTGGGTGACTCAAATGACATGTCGACGAGGAAGTCTGCTACTTCCTGTAAGAAACGTCTCCCATCTCCGGGTGGATGGTAGATGAGCACGATTCGAACACCTACACCTGCTACGACTGTGCACTCGAAGGACCCAGCCTCACCTACTACTACATTCGTGAGACCCAATTCAGTCTTAAAACAGACTGCAACCCCCCCGCCCCTGCAGTCCAATCTCGGGCGGTGTATCACCAAGAACCCGGCCGGAATCATGGCCTCCAATATAGGGCCAGAATTTTCGTCCAGCCAGGTCTCAGTGATGCAAGCTCGAGTGTACACGAACCAACAAGATCGGCAATAATGGCGGTCTTATTCCTAACAGACTTGGCATTGCATAACACCGTCCGAGTTGGACAAACTTCGGAGGTTGTCGAGCCTGTCTGCCTGCTGAAATCAGTAGTGCCCTTGGGTATGGATACCAGACAAAGTAAACCTCGATCTGGATTCCATTTTGCCCCAGGGCGCCTTCTGGACCTGACTACCCTGATACAATGAAACCGCTCATTCATCCTCCCCTGTTCACCAACTCCCCCCCAACTATCCCACGAACAATACCCAGTGCTCTGCAGCGCTGGTAGGTATCAAATTGAAGAGGAGGAGTAACAAAGGGGCGGAGGGCGCAAAGGGAGGAGGATGAATAGCGCACCACCGTGGGGGCTAGAGGCCAGCACATGTTGCTATTTAACTACAATACACCAAAAACCCCAAAACAAACTAAATTAGCAATCAACCAACAAATAAAACGTAATAAATATAACCTTAAAGAAAAAAGTCTTCACCTGAACTATTCCCTGCCCCCCGGATTGCTCTCACCACTGGGAAGAAGAGGGAAAGGCACTCTCACTGCCTAACCATCATGGGAAATAAGAACAGAGGACAAAGAACTAAAACTCCTCCCAAGTTCTCTCACAACTGGGGGGTGATGTTATTTGTTCTTTCCCACAGCCAGGAAGGAGACAAAATTATAAATCAAAAGAAAATAAAAGTAAAAATAAAATAAATAAGTATGTCTCCTGGTGCTTCTACCTGAGGTATGAGAGTCTTAGGGTCCTCACTGTGTCCCTCCACCTCTGTAGAAACCTCTTTTTTCTGGAACCAACAACGGCTGGGCTTATGGGAAAACAACTGTGGCTGGAGAGGAACCTGTCTCAGGTACAGGGGGAGTACTATCTAGAGGGGATCTCCTCCCAGTCTCATCCTGTTGTGCAGTTTTTTGGCTTGTGCCTGCTGTGCTTGATTTATTAACCCCTCATGGGAAGAGCAATCTTCCCTATTGTGGGAGGCCCATGGGCACCTCCCATATGCATGCCCTGTCTTTTTACATAAGTTGCACTTAAATAAATTGAGACAGCTGGTGCCTACATGGCCCTGTTCAAAGCAGTGGCTACATTTCATGGAATCACAGGCGAAACACAGGTGAGAGCGGGCCCCACATTTGAAACATGCCTTTGGTTAGCCAACATAGAAGAAAGAGCCTCTATCCCGCCCCAAAAAGAAGAAATTAGGCAAATGGATGGGACCATTATTAGGTGAAAACAGTTTGACCTTAATTTTCCAACCCCCATTTCAAATTTGTTCACTATCTAGAATGGGAGTTGGCCTATCTAGAATTTCGCATCTCTGTCTAAGCCAGAATAAAATAGCTTCAATATTAACACCTGCATTTTTAAATATGATAGTAATGACTTTCACAGCAGGTTTAGTGAGAGGAATTGCCAAAAAATGGTAACCATAATAGGATATTTTTCAATTTATGGTATTGTGACCAGAATCTGTCTAAATTAGTTACTCTCTTAAAGCTGATATCAAAATTGACATTGCCCACATGAATTAATGCAAATATTTCGGATGAAAAGAATCTTGACCCTTTCAATAAAGTTTTAGCAATATAAAGTCTGTCTGGCGGTTCTTCCAAGCCACCTTTGTAAAGGAGACGAACTGCATTCTTTCTGGGGGCCGACTCCCCCGAGTTGTGGAACAAATCCGCCAGTTTGAACATAGGTGCAAGCCAGGCCTTCTGTTCTGGGTTTTTCAAGAGAGGTTTTGGGGCCCAAGGATAAAATTTCATCTAGCAAGGGTGCACCCTGAGAAAAAATGTCATGAACATTATTCTGTGGTTCATTTATTACCATTGCAGGAGGCTACGATACCTCAGAACATGGGAGTTCTGCAGAAACATTAAGTTTGTCTGATGAGCTAGCTTTAGCATAGTGCTTCAAAGTGGGATCTGATGGGTCTGGAATCCAGTGTCCAGCCAAAGTAGGTAACCAACCTGCCCATTAGTGCTCATTCTGGGGACCAATTTGCAACTGGAAAAGCAGCACTATCAGGTTTGCTAGATTTCTTTTTCTTAGTGCGCTCAAAAAAGGAAAACACTGTCTCAGGGTTCTCGGTAGATGAAAAACCAAGAGGGAGAATATCAAACTGTACCTTAGATGCTGTGTCATTATCCACTGGTCATGTGCTTTGCTGTATGCCTGAGCCTAGTCTCCTCTGTTGAGCTGTGACTGGAAATTGTCTCTGGGGGAGTTTGCGTGTCTCTAGGCACTCAGAAGGCATTATGATTTCGCTGTCGGTCACACTATGTGGAAGCGGACTCTCCCGTCTGTGCATATGTTAAGCATTTTTTCTGCACGAGTCATTTCAGCTGGGCTCACCTCATGCTCCTCCAGCTGATTGCCAGGCCTTGACTGGGAATCTGTCAGTGCTCCCTTTGAACTCCGTGTAGCAGCGCGGGGTTTGACAGCGACTTCACAATCCATTTTTTCCTTTGCAGATGGCAGCTCAGCAGCAGACTGAACCAGTGTTTTTCCCACAGTACTCTCAGGTACTTCCATGAAACAGTCAGGTTCAGCAGAAGCTGCACTTGGAACGGTACTTAGTTCTTCCTCCACGACAGGATTTTCAAGATCCATTTCTACTTCCCCAAACTCCTGAATAATCATAGCATTTTCGATGGCCTCTAGGCTGGTCAGGTCAGGGGAGGAGGCCTGCTCCCCTGCCACATCAGCGTTTCCTTCTCCTCCTCCTCCATCTGGCTCCAAACTGGATCCCTCCATCCCATTCACAGGAAGTGATAGCACCCCTGTAGGCAGAGTAGGGGAATTTCCCCGGTGTCCTGGCCAAATTTCCTCCATTCACAAGAAATACCACCAGCAGCTTAATCTGGTCCAGTTTCAGTTGGTTACTATCTGTATCCCCACCCCCGGGTCACCCCTGAAGAAGGGACTTCTAGTCTCCGTGGGCTTACTCGGTCAACAAAATTCAGTAAATAAATAAATAAGACCATTGATGTTGCTCCCCATATACATCTAATGAACAAGATGATAGTATGTAAGCTTGGCAAGAACACAATTCGATGGGTAAACTGGCAGAAGAACTCAGAGATTGAGAGTCCATGGACCATTATCATATGAATTGAGAGTAACAAACAATGTCCTTCAGGGCTCTTTGTTGAGGTCAAGACTTTTTCATTTTTATATTGGACCTACAGAAAGGTATTATCAATCAGTTTATAATATTTGCTGATGATAGTAAACTGGGAGGACCAGTCAATGCAGTGTCTGAAATAATGTCATTACAAATGGACCTTAAAATTTATCAAGCTGGGCAAACAAAAACAGAATGAGGTTTAACATAGACAAATGCATTGTTATGCATCTCAGAAAGAGAAACAGCAAAGCTAATGAAACTGCACTGACAGAAGCTGGGAGGAAACAGATCTTGGGGTATTAATAAGCAATGACTTCAAACCAGGAGTACATTCCAAACAAGTTGCATACAAGGTTAGATATATTTTGGGTTGCATTAGAATAGAATGACTTTTGGAAGCAGATCTAAGTGAGTTATTACACCACTGTATAAAGCTTATATGAGGTCCCACCTTAATTATTTATCCCAGTTTTGGTCACTGCACCTCAGGAAGGATTTTACAAAATTAAAAAGGGGAGTGGAGGGCTACTGAACAGCTGAGAGGTTTGCAGACCATACAACTGTGCCAGCCGAAGGCCGTGCAGTCTATCTTATCTGCTCGATTTTGCAGACACTCTCCTTCTCATATCTACTGAGGGATGTGCCCTCCTCCCATTTTCCATTCCTTCCTTCTATTTCCCCCTCCCCCTGCACTCCCCCCACCATGTAACTTTCATTTCACTCTGTCCCAACCCTTCTGGAAGCTGTCCACAGTCTTCAAGGAGATAACTTCCTCTGGCAGTTCCACCCTCTCAGTGAAAAAGTGCCTCCTCATTTCCCTCCTGAATCATCCTCCCACCAGCTTGAGACAGTGTCCCCTAGTGTTCCTAGTCCCACTAAGGTTGAAGACACCCTCAGAGTTCACTTTATTTATTTACTTATTTATTTTTTATTTATTTAATTCTTGGGTTGTAATACCTTTGAGCTGAAAGCTCATTTACAAAGGTTCCACATCATAATAATCTATGTTTCTATAACTACAACAATCAGACAAACAATACAAGTAAGAGAACTGAAAAATGTGTAATACAGAGGAATAAGCATATTTTGCTGAATATGACAGGCAAAAGTAAATCGGTCTGAACTGACCTTGTCTGGTTTCAAAAAATACAAGAGAACATCAGATAAACTGGTGCACAGAGAGTCAAACAAAGTGAGCAGCATTTGCACATTATTAAAGCATTGTTTCAAGCAGGAGAGAACCAGTCAGAGTTGACCTAATCTGTTTAAGGGGTGGGTGACAGGGAGGAGAAGGTAAGACATGCAGGCAAGGGGTGGGTAGTGGAGGGGTGGAGGGAGTGGTGACAGGGGGAGGCGACAGGGTTGTGTGGGAAGGAGGTGGTGGCAGGAGGGGATGGGGTGGAGAGAGGGGGTGGAGACAGTGGCAGGTAGGGGAGGGGGAGGGGGAAGTTTGTTCAAGTTTTTAAGGTATTTAAAAGTTTCAAACATGTCACCACTCTCTCATCTATCCTTCAGGGAATACATGTTGAGATCTGAGTCTCTCCTCGTATGGTCTGCCTTGTTGTCCCTGGATCATCTTGGTAGCCCTTCTCTGGACTGTCTCCAGTAGGGTGATGTGGGTGATGTCTTTCTTTAGCTAAGGGCTCCAAGACTGCACACTGTACTCAAGATGCAGCTGAACAAGTGACCTGTACAGTAGGAGAATGACCTCTGCTTTCCTGTTGGTTATACTCCTGGTTATACAGCCCATTATCCGATTCGCTTTGGCTGCTGCTCTCTTGCAGTGTGCTGAGTGCCTCAGGTCACTCATAATGATCACGCCCAAGTCCTTCTCTTCTGACTTGGTAACTTGCAAATCTCTCTGCTAGTATTTGGCCTCTGGGTTCTTTGCCCCCAAGTGCATTATTTATTTATTTATTAGGACATCAGTTTAACAACCTTTGAGCCAGAGGCTCATTTACAAAGGTACCTCGTCACTGAGGACAAAATAGTGGAAGAAACAAACATCAAGGCAGACAAAAAATCTGAGTACATTTAGGAATCAGTCAAAAAATACAGGCATTTGTCAAACACAGGATAAAACAGGCTTACATGTGCACTTTACAGAGTAGACAATATACAGTAGTTACATGGAGATTGATTCAGTGGGAAGAATAAAGGTAAGGCTGGGTGGGAGGTATCAGAAGAGAAGTATGGGGAAGATAGTAGCAAGTAAAGGTAGAGCTGGACAGAAGGTCAGAGAGCGGCTCAGTGAGCCTTGTCTGGGAACCTTACCTTACACTTTTTGGCATTGAATCCCAGTTGCCAAATAACTGATCACTTCTCCAGTTTGGCTAGGTCCTCTCTAATGCCTTGACTCCCCTCTTCTGTGGCCACTCTGCTACAGAGCTTCGAGTCATCTGCAAACAGGCATATAGGGTCTTATCTTACCTTTTATCCCATCTGCAATGTCACTAATGAAGATGTTAAATAACACTGGCCCAAGGACCAAGCCCTGTGGGACCCCTCTAGTGACTTGTCTAGCTTCTGAGCACCCCCCCAACCACTGTTTTCTGACTTCTGTGTTGCAGACAGTCTTAACTCATATATCTAGTTTTGCCCTGTCCCAACCCCCCTCCCCCGTCTTTCAACTTCCTAATTAATCTTCTATGGGGGACAGAGTCAAAGGCCTTACTGAAATCCATATACAATATGTCCACTGCTTGGCCTCTGTCCCCTGTCCTGGTTAACCTGTCAAGGAGAGCAATCAGGTTGTTCTGGCAAGACTGTCCTGAAATGAGCCCATGCTGCCTATTTTCATGGAGCTCATTTTCATCCAGAAAACTTACTAGTCTTTCCTTTATTATAGTTTCTATAAACTTTTACAATATTAAGGTCAGACTGACCGGCCAGTAGTTATCGGGGTGTCCCTCGGACCATGTTTGTGCAGTTGTACTACATATGCTATTCTCCATTTCAGGGATGCTTTCCCCATCTCCAGATAGGTGTTATATAGCTCCACCAGGGGACCCAGCAGCACATCTGCTAACTCTCTCAGCAACTTATGCACTATGTAATTGCCTTGTTCCCCTGTTTGTATCAAAGCATTGGTTTTCTCTTCCCTTAGGTACACGTAACTAATCCTGGGTCGCCCCTGAAAAAGGGACTGTTAAGTTCTCAGTGAGCCCAGCTGGTTACCAAAATTTAAATAAATAAATAAACCTTCGGGTGTATGCCATCTGGTCCTGGGGACCTGTCAACCTTCAGGGCCTTTAAGCCTTTCCTCACCCTGTCAGTTTTGATCCCCCATCTGTGACTCCTCCCATGCTGTTTCCTCCCCCTTTCTTCCCCTGGGGTACTGGGCCATCCTTCTCCTTAGTGAAGACTGAACAGAAGTACTTGTTAAGTACTTCTGCCTGCTCCTCACTACCCTCCACCCATCTCACCTCCTGCCTTTTCCACCTGTCTATCCCATCCTTGATATCCCACTTCTCCCTGATTTACTGGAAGAAGGCCTTCTCCCCCATTTTCACCCTCTCTGCCAGCTGTAGCTCTCTCTCTTGGCCTTGGCTGTTCATACTGCCCTGCCCATCTCCCTTGCCTTAGTACAGTACTCCTCCCTGCCCTCATTCCTCTGGGTGTGTTTATACTTTCTGAAGACTGGATTACCCCCATTTACTTCCTGATTCCAGAAAAGGTGCCCTCCCAGGATCTCCCCCATCCTACCGTAGTCTGCCTCTTGAAGTCTAGCACCCTTGTCTTTGTCGCAGTCTTCTCCTTACCCAGGTCCAAGTGAAATCACACAGTGTGATGGTCGCTTCCTGCTAATGGTGCTTCCACCTTTACCTCCTAGACATGAGCATCATTAGACAGAACCAGGTCCAGAATGGCTGTCTCCATGGTGAACTCCAGAACACACTGTGTCATGAACCCACTCTGGAATGCATCCAGCAGCACCTGAGTCCTGGTACAGGTGGTAGTAGGGATCTTTTAATCTACCCCAGGTAGATTGAAGTCTCCCATAATCACTACCTCCCCCTTGCTGGCTATCTCCACAGTTCTGGACCCCAGTTCCCTGTCTAATTCCTCACCCTGGTTTGGTAGCCTCCATACCACTCCAAGTTTAAGCTTTTTACCTTTTGTTGATTATACCTATACCCACGGCACCTACATGCTTCCATCTCCTCCTCCTTCTTAGTACAGGTTATCCCTTACCTCACGTACAGAACTCCCCCCCACCCACCACCACATCCCTCCCATACAACGTGTACCTAGGGATGGTGAGGTCCCAGTCATTGTTTGGCATGGCCCATGTCTCCATGATGGCAGCCATGTTCACCTCTCCCTCTGCCATCAGTGAATGCAGCTCAGTCATTTCCTTCCCTAGGCTCCTTGCATTCAGAGACACACTCTTCCCCCATGACCCAAGTCCTCCTCCATCTATGGACTGCCTGCCCCTACCTCCATCCTAGTCCCACCCACATCCCCTTATTATTCTGTAACTCATCTGACACCCCATCCTTTTGCCCTGATTGGATGGGGGGAGGCTGGTTACATAGAAACCTAGAAACACAGATTTTGTCAGCAGAAAAGGACCTTTAGGCCCACCCAATCTGCCCACTGCCTCTGCCTATTCCATCACCACTGACCCTAGCTGGTCATAGGTGTCACTCCCTCCCATGGTCCTCTAGTTAATATGCCCATGTGTCTATCGCACGCATGCTTGAAGCTCCCCACGGTCTTTGCTCTCGCTACCTCCTCTGGCAGGGTGTTCCAATCATCCACCATCCTTTCCACATAAAGAAGTATTTCCGCACATCTCTCTTAAACTTTCCCCCTCTTAGCTTCATTGCATGCCCCTTTGTTCTAGTGGCTTTCTTTCTCTGAAACAGACCATCCACTTGCACCTTATTGTTCATTCCTGTGAGGTACTTGTAAGTTTCAATCATGTCCCCTCTTGCTCTCCTCTTTCCAGGGAGTACATGTTGAGTTTCTGCAGCCTTGCCATGTATGGCTTCTTGTGTAACCCCCCTCACCATTTTGGTTGCCCTCCTCTGTACCGCTTCCACCCTTTCAATGTCCTTGTGGAGGTGTGGCCTCAAGAACTGGATATTGTACTTCAGGAGGAGCCTCATCAGTGAACAATAAAACAGCAGCACCACCTCTCTCCTCCTGCTAGAAATCCCTGTTCCAATGCACCCCAGCATCCTGCTGTGCTTTCCCACTGCTTTGCCACACTGCTCAGCTACCCTGAGGTCATCAGATCTGATGAGCCTCTAGGTCACCTTCTTGCTTGGTGACTATAAACTCCACTCCCCGCAACTCATATACAGCCCCTGGGTTCTGGAGCCCTAAGGTCAAATAAATAAGTACACTGTCTTGCACATTTTGGCATTGAAACCCAGCTGCTACCCCCAGACCATTCCCCTAGTTTCCAAAGATTCAGCTGCATTCTCTCCACCCCTTCCTAAATGTCAATCCTGTTGCAGATTTTTGTATCTTCTGCAAAGAGACACCCCTTACCCTCAAGCTCCTCCACAATGTCTCTTATGAAGACATTGAAGAGGACCAGTCCCAGCACCAAACCCTGTGCCATACAACAGTCACTCTCCTATCACCTGAGTGGCTATCATTTACTACCACCGTTTGCTTCCTATCCCATAAGCAGTTTAATACCCAGCTTGTCACTTTCTCCCCCACCACCAGCCTGAATAGTTTCTTAACTAGCTTCCTGTGTGGCACAGTGTCAAAAGCCTACCTGAAGTCCAGATAGGCCATGTCCATTGCTCTCCCTTAACTCACCTCCCTGGTAACCCAGTCAAAGCAATCTATGAGATTAGTTTGACATGACCTCCCTGTGTGAAACCATGCTGCCAGCGGTCCTGAAGCCCTTTTGCCTCCAGGTGCTCCATGAGCCTCTCCTTCAGTAGTGTCTCCATTAACTTCCCCACCACTGATGTGAGACTGACTGGCCTGTAGTTGCTGCAGCTGCCTTTGTTTTGTAAGTTGTCACTCCCTCAACTCCTTCCCCAGTCACACTGAGGAATGAGCCTTGGCTCAGTGTGCCTTTCCCAGTTACCAACTTTTAAATAAATAAATATCTCAGTGTTTGAGTGGGAGAGTGGTCATGTTGGTGTATGGTACCACTACTACTGTGGGGGCAAGAGGTCGCACATTACTGTGCATGTTATTAAGGGTAGGGTTTTGGAAACTTAGTGCTGCCATGGCAATCTTTGCCACTTTCAAAATCCACTGAATACACCCCTGCACTCTGTGTGCAAGAGGGTTCCTACATTTGCATGGGCACAGTGTTGTATTTAGCATGATCACTCTATCCATAGAGCGCCATTCAACAGGACCCTTTGAATATCAACCCACCCCATTTAAATGCACTATAAGCAGTTAGCATGGTGCTATTCATGTAAATGCCTCACTAACCTTCTGAATATTGAGGCTAATATGTTTTGTGAGTTAGCCACGTTAATCAGTTTGTCAGCTTAATTGCCAATTGGTACAGTACTAAGGACGGCAATGGTATAGGGAAAGGTATAACAGTCCTAAGCTCTGTATAAGGAAAACAGGGAGTTACAGTGACCAGATCATGGCAGTGCATACCTGGTATAACAGAGGTTGTTTATGGAGATGCTCATGACTATGGCCATGGACAGGTTCTTGTTTTATTACTATAAGCTGATTACAGCTATCAAGACCAACGTGCTAATGATCAAGGGGCAAATGGCAATGCTCTGTAATATGAAGGGGGAGGAAGAGCCCCAGGCTGGGTCACAAGGGAAGGGGAAAACATGCATAAGTTAAGTCAGTCAGGTGTGGATGGAAGATGAAAGAGTAGATCCAAGAGTTACAAATGATAACTGAGGGCCGGCTCGGTGGTGCTGAGGGTTGAGGCGCTGGGCGCCATACCTCGTGCTATGCCGCCGACCCGGATTCAGGAACAGACTCGGGTTGTCAGGAGTCGGCGGGGGGGGGAGATCGAGCATTCCAGCAGATGCTCTCCTCCCTCAGGGGTGGGATATCAGGGACGCAGCAGCGTCCGACACCCCCGTAGAGAGTGCCGGTGGAAGCACTGGCCCTTGAAGGGAATGGCGGCTCTGATATACCGGAGTCGGGAAGGGGGGACGTTGTACGGCACATGACAGGAAGACATGCACCCATACATCGCCTCTCTGGACGTCTGTCCTAAGCACTGGTTCCCTAAGGGGGCTGGGTTTGGGAAAACACAAAAAAATCGAGGAAAAATACGAACACCCCAGCCCTATGAGCAAGATGAAACTAGGGGATGGGATACCTTGGGGATTGCCCTGGCGGACGGAGTAGGAGGAGGTACGAGGCCCCCTCTGAAAGCCATGGGAGCCGGCTAGTAAAAAAAAAAAAAAATGGTGACTGGATTAGGTTAGGTATGGGTACAGCCAGGGTCTTGGGTGGGATCCTGCACTATGGATGGGACCACCACCAGTGACTGAACTGATACCAGTCACTGGCTGCAAGGGTGAATGAGGACTTTAGGAGGCTGGGAACTACTGCTGGGAACTACTGCTGGGGGTCTGCATGCTACCACAGTGCATGATAGACAAGGAAGACAGGCAAGGTAGCAGCTACAACTAAAATCAAAGGCTTCAACAATTGTGACCCCTATATGCATACTTTGACAAACATGTCACCCAAATATGATTTCTTTTATGACTCGGTCTTTTTCCTTATCCCAGCTTATTTAGCTATATGATCCGATCAACTTCTTCAGATAAGTTTTCTATTAGTCCCCTCCACTTTTGTGCTAGTTCTACCTCCCATCATGGCATGGCTAAAATTGTCTAGAATCTATCGACTATGATGAAAGGGAGCAGTCTTGACCATGAATTTCAGCTTTACTCCACGATTAGAGAGGAAGGCAAGGAGTTGTATGTCTGTGCATGTGTGTGTACTGTGTGTTATGTAAATGAAGTGAGTGAGTGTATGAATGAATACATATGGATATAGTGTGTGTGTGTGTGTGTAGTGAATATTAATAAATGTGTATGGGTTTAGTCTATAACTGTACGTGTTTGTGTATCTTTATGTGCCTGTGTGCGTGCATATATGTCAATGTTTGTGTGGAAGTAGTGAGTTCACTTTTGTGTGTGTTAGTGGGTGTACCTCAGTACAGGCAATTGGCTTATTCTCTAGGCAGTCTAAAGTATCAGATCTGTCTAACTGCAAAAAGAGTTCTGATGAGCCTCACCCCTCCCACCCCCACCACCCCCACTATACAAAACCTCTTCTGCCCTGTTACCAACCAATACTCTACCAGGAGTATGACTAGACATGCCCTTGATGTACCCCTCTGGAAAACCAACCTGGCTATGCATTCCTTTGCAGTTCATGCTGCTCAGTGGCTGAATGAACTTCCTGAATCCTTGCTGAGTCTCCTCAAAATTGCACACTTCAAGAAATCTCTGAAAAACAAGCTCACTCATAAATCAAGATGCTGCTGCTATAATTGACTCGTACCTTCTGTTATCTCTGCTTTCTTCTAGACAGTCAATGACTAGATAGCTGCATTTGCTTTACCTCACTTCTCATTGTTGAACATGTCCCTTTGGAACTGCTTTTGCTTAGTCATACTAATATGTGTACCTTGTGTTTGCTGTTACTTGTACCACACCAGGCTCTAGAGCTGCTAACTGTTTGTATTATATCTCTTTGTTCCTTGTCCTGTCCTTGACGTGGAACCTTTGTAAACAAGCACTTGCACGCAAAGGTGTTATCAAAATAATAAATAAATAAATGTACATCACGCTATGCATTTAGAGTGTGTATGTGTGTACATATTTGTATATATGTGCATGCATGTCAGTGTGTGTTCATTACTGAATCTGTGTGCACATCACTGTGTGTGTATTAGTGTGTCTGTGTGCATGTCAGTATGTGCTCATAAGTGTGTCTGTGTGCATGTCAGTGTGTGTGTTCACAAATGTGTCTGAGTGCGTGTCAATATGTGTTCATTAGAATGTCTAAGTGCATGTCAGTGTGTGTTCACTGGTGTGTCTGAATGAATGTCAGTGTGTGTTCATTAGTGTGTGTGTGCATGCCAGTGTGTGTTAATTTGTCTGTCTGAACGCATGTCAGTGTGTGTTCATCAGTGTGTCCGAGAGCATGTCAGTGTGTGTTCACTAGTGTGTCTGTGTACATGTCAGTGTCTGTTCACTAGTGTGTCTGTCAGTGTGTGTCTGGGTGCATGGCAGTGTGTGTTCACTAATATGTCTGAGTGCATGTCAGTGTGTGTTCATTAGTGTGCCTGTGGGCATGTCAGTGTGTGTTCACTAGTGTGTCTGTGTATATGTCAGTGTGTGTTCACTTGCGTGTCTGTGTACATGTCAGTATGCGTTTATAAGTATGTCTGGGTGCATGTCGGTGTGTGTTTATAAATAACAGTGTAGGTAGGGAAAAAAGGGCAGCCTGTGTGGGCCAAGCAGTCCTCATCTTCCTTCAAATTTTATGTTTCTATGTTTAAGTGTGTCTGGGTTTATGTCAGTGAGTGTTCATTTGTGTGTCTGTTTGCATGTCAGTGTGTGTTTATTAGTGTGTCTAAGTGTATGTCAGCATTTGCTCATTAGTGTATGTCTGGCTGGCAGTATAGCCTAGATGTAAGAGGAATGAGGTGTGAACGAGCTTGGTACATTTAGCAGACCTGGGTTTGATTCCCACAACCTCCACTTGCATACTCTGTGACTCTGAGCAAGTCACTTAACCACCCAGTACTCCCAGGTCGCCCCTGAAAACAGGCACTTGTGCCTAGTGGGCCTAACCCGGTTACCAAAGACTAAAATAAAACAAAAAAATGTTAGCGTGTGTTCATAAGTGTGCCTGGGTACATGCCAGTGTGTGTTCATAAGTGTGTCTAAGTGCATATCTCTGTAGGTACATGTCAGTGAATGTGCATTGGTGGGTATCTGTGTCAGTGTGCATTATAGTGTTGATGTGTGTGCATTAGTGTGTCACTGTGTGTGTATTGGTGTGTCTGCATGTATATCACAGTGTCTGTATAAATGTGTAAGTCAGTATATTTCCTGTATTTGTAGTTATATTTCTTGATCAGGAAGAAGCTACATTGAGCGATGCTTATTTATAAGGAGGTCCTGGTAAGGCAACCAAGGTTACAGCAATAAATACAGAGCAATAGATACAAAACATAATTGTCACATATATAGGATTGTGACAGAAGCAGTGGCAATCAGAACAACTACACAGTATCATTTATTGATTGGTATTTATTTATTTACATACCACAAGGCCCTTTAGCAATTAGTGCCCATTTTCTCGAGGATTTTTAAGGGGGTGTTTTTTTAAAACACTAAGGCCCTGTTCACACTACAGCATGGTAACTTAAAATGGTTTAAAAAAATGGATTAATTACCATGCTGTAATGTCCATGTTGTAGCGTCCCCACTAGCACCAGCATGTAGTAAACTGTCTTTAACAAGCATTTGTCAATGCCGAATGTTGCTTGCTTGTATGTGCTGTTTAGGTATTTGGAAGTGACAGTTTCATGCCTTCCTCCCAAGACATCCACTGTGTCTTTCCGTTCAGTATTCACAGAAGAGTGGGAGGGGCAAAGGCCACAGCAGTACAGCAGTTGCCAAGGGGATGAAGAGGTGGACAATAGTCCATTCAAAGGCAAAGAGTCCTGCAGGAGCTCACTAAATTGAAGGTAGACAAAGCGATGGAACCAGATGGCATCACGCCAGGATATTAACAGAACTACGTAAGGAGATAGCAGTATCCTGGCAGCCATGTTCACTGAGTCATTCAACATGAGTGAATTGGAGGAGGGCACATGTGGTCCCTCTACACAAGTCCCGCAGCAGGGAGGAGGCAGGGAACAATAGGCCATTCAGCCTCACCTCAGTAGTGGGGAAGATCATGGAGACATTGCTTAAGAAAGGATAGTGGGGCATCTAGATGCCATCGGAACCCAGGACCATAGACAAGATGGATTCACAGTGGGGACATCATGTCAGATAAATCTGGTTGATTTATTTGACTGGGTGACAAAGGAAGTGAATCAGGGTGGGGCAGTGGACAACGCCAGACTTTGATTTCAGCAAAGCCTTTGACACCATCCCATATAGGAGGCTGATAAACTAGCTGAGTAGGCTGGACATGGGGAAAGGGTGGTAAACTGGATTAGAAACTGGCTAACAGACAGGAGGCAGAGAGTGGTGGTAAATGGTATGCAGTCTAGGGAGAGGGGCTACCAGTGGGGTGCTGCAGGATCGGTCTGGGGCCAGTTCTGTTCAATGTCTTCATTAGTAATATTGCAGAACATCTGAAGGGAATTTTATCACCAAATTTTCAACATAGCCATTTTAAGACCTCAGCTCATGAACAGTGTCACTGTGATTTTCTTAATTTGTCCTGTACATTGATTTACTTCGACTGCCATGTGTGTGCTACATGGGCGGAAACACGTTTTGGGTGAGATGTGAAAAATGACAGCTGTACTACTCATAAGAAGGTGTGGTAAAATGGCAATTTTGAAAATCTGGAGGAAAATATTGAAAATTCGCGAACTTACGAAGGCGTAGGAACTGCACAATCGCACGTAAAACAGTTATTTTAGAATTTCACCAAATTTTCAACATAGCCATTTTAAGACCTCTGCTCATGAACAGTGTCACTGTGATTTTCTTAATTTGTCCTGTACATTGATTTCGCACACTGACTGCGCCATTGTGCGCCACATGGGCGGAAACACATTTTGGGTGAGATGTGAAAAATGACAGCTGTACTACTCATAAGAAAGTGTGGTAAACTGGCAATGTTGAAAATCTGGAGTGAAAATATTGAAATTTCGCGAACTTACGAGCCTGTGTAGGAACTGCGCAACGCACGCCCGAAAACAGTCATTTTTGAATTATGGATCAAATTTTCAACATAGGTTTAGGTCCTTCTCATGAATGATGTCACTGTCATGGTATTATTCAGGCCCGAAGGGTGATTTTGTGAGTGACTGCGCAGTGACTGCGAAATCACCCTTCAGGCCCGAATAACACCATGACAGTGACATCTTTCATGAGAAGGGGTCCCAAAAACCCCATGTTGAAAATTTGGTGCAAAAATTCCCAAAAATGCCCGAGATATGCAACAAAGTTGAAACCCTCTATCTAGCCCATTATACAGCTTACCGGCATTTCCTCAGTTCGCGGTCGGCTTTGAAGAGTGCAGACGTTCCCGGTCCACTCAAGATCGCCGTGCCGAGGTCCGGAGGTAAGTATGGGGTGGGGGTGGGGAGGCTGAGCGCAGGGTGGGTGCGGGTTGTGGGAGGGGGTTGGGAGACGCGTCTGGGACAGTTTTTGTTTACAGTTTTTTTTAAAAAAGACATCGGATCGCTTGCCACGCTGGGATGGGCTCCCAGCATGGCACAAGGATGTTGGGGGCGTTCAGCCAATGGGGACTGAGCACCCTGTCGGCCATGGCATTTGTTGCCATGCTGGGGTGGGCTCCCAGCGTGGCACAAGGACGGGGCGTTCAGCCAAGGGGGGGATTGGGCACCTGCCGGCCAGGACCGCTGCCATGCTGGGGTGGGCTCCCAGCGTGGCACTTACTACTGGGGGACGAACTCAGTCGGCTATACAGTGCGTGCAGGGAGCGGGGGCGCGCACGCCTGTGTGGATGTCTGTGGGGGGGGAGAGCTGCGCGTGAGCAGCCGATATATTATCGGTGCTCACTGAAGCGTAGCTCCCCCTTTCAACTGTATGCCACTGCATTTTGGAGCTTGTCATAGACAGCTCCAGAATGCATTGCCTTACAGTGGCCGCGCCTGCCAACACACTGACTGAATTGGAGGAGGAGGTGACACACCTCCGAAATCTCCGATGATGGCACTATGTTTCTTGCACATGCGTGCAAGCAACATAAAAATGGTTTGCAGCATCTGCATTACTGCCTCCAGTTTGATTTAACTCCAAACTGGGTCCCATGTACTGACATGACAAAGAACCATGTCTTTGCAGCCGCACTGCAAGTAAATTCAATTTACCAGTTGTAAAGTTTTTAAAACCGTGTTTAAGCCTAGGTCTTATCAGGGTTTAAGCACAGTTTTTAAAAACGTGCTACAATTCATGATAGGTGTGGACGCAAATCGTGCTATGGGATTTAAAATGGTTTAAGCTCCTTAAACCATTTTAAATACCATAGTGTGAACAGGGCCATAGAGATCCACAAATATACATTTTTCATACCTTGAGGTCATCCTCTACCTTTGCAATACTGTGTGTATTTATGTATGTATATATGCATGTACATATGTGCATGTCCACTCCCAGTCTGGGTACAGCCACAAGTAATCTCACACATCTGCACTTATAATACAGGATCAGCTTGGTAAGCCAGCTACCCATTCCCCTGGTGAATGCCATGTTCACTCCTGACCCAACATCCTCATCAGGGAAGTTGATTGATCAAGGCTGGCCATAGAAACATAGACAATGTTAGCAGAAAAAAGATCATTGATCCATCCAGTCTGCCCTGTTATACCCTCTCCCAACCCAAGACCTGTTGTCTAGATGGGATTTTTGCCCTCTTCTTCCCTCCCTTGCCCATGCCTTACTTCTACCTCCCTGAGTAACTATTACACCTTTAACCCTGTCCCAGCTGTGCTAGAAACCATTGTTTTTTTTTTTCACCTGGCACCTCTGCCAGCAGGCTGTTCTACAGCTCAAGCCACTGTCTCTGTAAATAAAACATTCTTATGTCCCTCAGAATCCCCCCGCCGCCCCATCCTAGGTGTGGAAGCAAACTCAGTTGCCATGTCAGGAGGCAGGCTAAGCTGAAGCCGCTGCTTCATGGCAGCGTGCTTCACCAAGAGAGGATCGACAATGACCTCTAATGCCACAGCAGAACTTGTGGCTGGGCCAGGGAGCTTGTTTCTGCGGAGGTAGTGTGCTGTGTGTGTATGCACAAGGCCAATTAGATGGCTGCACTCATGTTGGAGGTGGGGTGTGTGTGGGAGAGATCCAAAAGGGGCAGAAAAACCCATGTCCATCTACAAGACAGTGGGGCTCCCCTGGGCCCTAGTGCCTACTGACACCGGATCCTCATATACACAGTGGACTGCCTCAGGGGAAGGAGGATGGCTCCCCCTCAGAGCCCCTGCAACAGATGGAAAGCTGTGGGGGTAACTGGTGGCTTACAAGGTTCGGGGGGGGTCAAAGGATGTAGGCCTGAACAGAATACAACCTGGGAACAGGGTATATCCCTGAAATGACAAGCATGGCTGGGACAAAAACCTCTATGAAAAAAAGGTGAAGTTTGAAGGGGAACAGTCAGTACTAAGAGCCCTACACTGAAGTGTGCGTCTGGTCCAATTTACACTTTGTGTGCAAAAATTTATATTTTTTTCATTTGCTGTTCATTTCAGTGTAGTAATGTAGAAACATAGAATTTGTCAGTAGAAAAGGTTTGCTTGGCCCAGGCACCCTGTCTACCCAGATGTTCCCTGCCTAATCTGCCTTCACAGATCCCTATCTGGTCTTTGTGACCCTGCGGCCTCCTAGTCTCTTTGCTAATATACCCCTATGTCTATCCCATGCATGATTGAAGCCCCCCACTGTCTTAGCCTCCACCAGTTCCACTGGTAGTCTGTTCCAAGCATCCCTCACCTTTTCAGTGAAGAAATACATCCTCATATCTCTTTTGAACCCCTTCCCCCCAGCTTCCTCATATGCCACCTAGTCCTGTAGCTCTTTCTCATTTGAAAGAGACTCCCCCTGCACGCTGTTCACCCCTGTAAGGTACTTGTAGGTCTCTATATCACCTCTCTCTATCTCTCCTCTCATCCAGGTTGTACATGTTGAGATCCCTCATTCCCCAAACCCTGCACCATTTTAGTTGCCCTCCTATGGACTGACTTCACCTTGTCTATGTCCTTTCTGAGGTGTGGTCTCTAAAACTGTGCACATTACTCGAGGTGGGGTCTCAACAGTAAGCAACAGAGTGGCAACCCAACCTCCCCCCTTCTGCTGGAGACACACCTCCCTGTGTACTCCAGCATTCCACTAGCCCAAGCCACTGCTTTGTCACACTGCCCTGCCATCTTGAGGTCCTCAGATTTGATAACCCCAAGATCCCATTACTGTTTAATGACTGTCAATACCTTCCCCCTCCCATCCTATACTCAGCTTCTGGGTTCCTATAACCTAGGTGCATGATTTTGCACTTTTTGGCATTGAACCCCAACAGCCATGCTTTTGACTACTCCCCGAGTTTTCCTTAGGGTTGGATTAAAACATAGGCCTGGGCCTAGGGCCCTTACCTGCCAGGGGGCTCCCATCAATCCCCAAAATATATTTACTACATACCCTTTTTTTCTGCCAGAGCTGCATTTTTTGTAAAGGACTCAGTAACTGAATAATCTGAGCAAGGCAGGGGCTGAACTGTGATGTACCTCTCACCTCCCTGATGGCTAGAAAGATCCCCGTGCCCCCCCCATTAGTGTTTCTGATAGGTAGAGTGACTGCCATGAATCTCATATGGGGGCCCTCTGCGGTGGTTTGTACACTACTTGCCTAACGCTGTGCATTTGAGGGGGCCCCCCATCATTCGTATCAAAAGGGTGGATGGGAGAGCCAGAAGAGCCTGCCTATTGGAGAGCCTGCTTCAAGTTTCAGGTGCCTCCCATTAGCACAGGGATTCTATGTGACTTTCCCCCTAGCCCTGGTCACATAGAATGCAGGTAGACATTATGGTTCAGAAATCCAAGGATTCTGAGTCTACATGTTTTCCATGTTCTTGGCTTGGGGCTCCAGCCACTAGGCTATACTGCCAAATGTATTACTGTTTTTAAGTATTTTTGCTCTCCTCCTCTCCCACCTCAGTTACGGTCTCCTCGGGAGCACCTAGAAGGTCATCCATCTGCAGTCCGCCTCACCTGTTCGACCCTCCTTCCCTCACATAGCCATGGTTTACCCACCAGGGTGGGGACAGGGGTGAGCTCTGACATCCCCAACCTCTAGTCTTGTCAGTTGAGAAGGTGTCAGGAGGGCAGCCGCAAATTCAGGGCAAGCTCCGGTGATCCATCTCTGCCAGAGCTGGTAGGGCTTTTTCTCCTGTTCTAGGAAGTGGCTAGTGCCCTGACGTCAAGGCAGTGCCACTGACATCTGCCACTCCTGACCCCCTTTTTTTACGCTCCAGTGCTTGCTATGCCTCTGGCTTCCACCAGAGGCCAGCCAAGTGCCAAGCAGGACCCCCCCCCCTCCAGGGAGAGGAGAGCTGTCCCCCAGATGCTCGATCATCTCCCTCTCCTGCCAACCCCCGACAACCCAGGCTCATTCCCGAACCCAGGTCGCCAGCATGGCGCTAGGTGTGACGTCCAGCACCTCAACCCTCAGCACCACTGGGCCGGCTGCCAAATGTATTATTTAATTACTTTTGACGCTCCTTGACTGGAAGTGGAATATCATTGTTAAATGCAGTTTTTCAGGGAAAATTAGTAAGGGGGTTCCTGGATGAGTCTGGACCAGGGTGATGAGCGTCACGAAAATTAGTATCAAAGTTATAAATAAAAGGAAAAAAGGGGACTGAATTTTCTAAGTCCCTCAACAATACTATATTGCAGGTCACAAACAGCATGGCTAAGCCCAGCTTTTAACACCACCCACAAAACCACATTTTAATGAAAAAATTAGCAAAGAGGCTACAGTGTTATAGATAGGCTTACAATGCTGTCAGAGGCAGCAGCGGTAGCCTTTAGATCATATCTGTTTAATTTGCCAGCAAGTGTGCATGCTATTGGGCTTTATACGTACAGTACTACCCCGCATTATGTACAATTGCCTGTTTTAGTTTCAGTTTATTTATTATACTGGAAAGGCATGTGAGCAAAAGTTGCCCGTTTTCACAAGTGTCCAGTTTTGGACAAACAAAACAAGTGATACAATATACAGTTTGACAATCAAGGAGTAACAGTTAGGTAACACAATATACACGAAAAGTAAAGCCTGCAAAGTAAACAAACAGTATCTGAAGGCCACCACTAACCCTGACAATTGCAAGTCTATCTACAGCACTGCAACCAATTCCCTATGTGGTTACTGAGTTCACAATGCCAAAATACAGCCTTCTGTTTCACAATTACAACAGTGAAATTGTGCGATACAAGAGCGGACTAAAATGGCTTGCCAATGGTGTAAATACTGTGTATAGCTCTGCTCTGATCCTTGTATGGCATTGACAAAGCACTGTCGTGCGGTAATAACTTGCAATCATTGTGAACTCTGTACATACTTCCCTGCTTCACCAGTTTGATAGTTTGTAGCATTTCCAGTTTCCACTGCTATACTTTGATGACTGCACAATTTCTGTTTATGTGGAACCTTTGCAAAGGAGCTTGTAACTCAAGGGTGTACTCAAAAATAACAATAAATGGAAAAAAAAATAAATGTGTCTTTGTGGGTGGGGCTGTATCAGACAGTAAGATTGTACTTGCAGTAAGTAATGTAAACAAGCATTTGTCAGTGCTGAATGTTGTTTTCCTGGCATTGGCATCGGTAGTGCAGGAGTTAGAGAGATGCATAATAGGAATGGCAGTGAAGTATGGAACTGACACCAACCCCACCCCACTCTGCAGAGACTGACAGGGACTGAGGTGTGCCTTTGGGTTGTTGGCCATAACGCTCATGCCATTTCTTCTCACTCTACCCTGCGGACTCCTACAAGTGTTGCGTTGTGCCTTGGGGTAGTTGGGTCTTACGATCACCCCATTCCATAAGGAAATATGTTGAAATGGGTGCAGTATAGGAGAATGGGGTGAACTTTGGGGCCGAGGAGTCCAAGGCACACCTTGATGCCTGTCACTGGCTACAGGGTGGGAGTGGGAGTGGAATAGGGTGAGCATTACAGCTGACAATCCAAAGTCACACCCCTGATGCCTGTCAGTCTCTACAGGGTGGGATGTTACGGTTAGAAACCCTAAGGCCCTGGGCATTTGTTGGTATTTGCACTTCAAATTTTCAACATGGGCTTTTTGTGACCCCACCTCGTGAAAGCATTTGGGACCTTCGCTCATGAGCAGTGGCACTGTGATTTTGTTAATCTGTCCCGAATGTTGATTTCCCACAGTGACCGTGCCATTCTGCGCCAGATGTGGGAAAACACATTTCAAGCAGGATATAAAAAATGACAGCTTATTGTTCATAAGGAGGTGTGAAGAAGTGGCAATGCTGAAAATCTGGAGTGAAAATATTAAGAATTCACGAAGTTACGAGCGTGAGTGGAAACTGTGTAATGCACGCTTGTAACACAGTCATGTTTTGGAATCTTTTCACCAAATTTACAACACAGGCATTTTGGGAGCCCATCTCATGAACAGCAGCACTGTCATTTCATTAATCAGTCCCAAAAGGTGATTCTACGCAGTGACCACAAAATCACCTTTCGGGACCGAAAAATGAAATGACAGTGACTAATTTCATGAGGCAGGGTCCCAAGAACCTCATATTGAAAATTTGGAGCCAAAAGTCAAACAAATGGCCAGGATATCCATTTAAGTTGACCCCCACCATTGATGCCATTATACAGCTTACCGGCATTTCTTCAGTTCGCAGTCAGCTTTGAAGACTGCAGACATGTTCCCACTCCAGTGAAGATCACGGCGCCGGACCTCCAGATGTAAGTATGGGGTGAGGGTGTGTGTGGGGAGGTGGGTGCTCTGGACTCAACAACAAACCATTTCCTTTTTTTCAGGGATGGACATTGTGGGAAGGCTTTCTTTATCTACAGGTGAAATAAAACAACTGTTGGGCACACTGGGGTGGGCTCCCAGTGTGCCCCATGATTTTGGGGGGTTATGTTGGACATGCTGGAGTGAGCTCCCAGTGTGGCACACAATGGTGGTGGGTGGGTGGGCGGGGCAAACAGGCCACATCCACTGTCCTCCCCAGTCTATTTCCCTTACCATCCAGTCAAAGAACTCTATTAGATTGTCTCACATGATGACCTTCCCCCCATGAATCTGTGCTACATGTGGTCTTGCAACCCACTGGATTCAAGATACTGCACCAGTCTCTCAGTAAGGTTTCCAATAATGTCCCCATCACTGAAATAAGAGTGACTGGGGATGTCCAGTGATGTCATTAACTAGGATGGTTGTCAAGAGATCCAGCTCCAGAGACCTCACTGGAGAAAACTATGTTCATAAAGTACTTGTCAGTGGGGGGTACAAAAAATATAAAATGACCCACCCCCATGTCACTGACACAAATGCAGAATTTACCATGCTCCAGCTTGGACAGCACAGCCTCTTCACATACTCTCAGGCCAGCTCCTCTCTACTGGAAACAAGAAATGACAGACTGCTGACAAGAGTTTCTTGCCTTTTGCACTGAGATACATTTATTTATTTCAAATTCGAATTAATACCTTTGAGCCGGGGGCTCGTTTACAAAGGCTCCAAGTCAACAAGGAATACAAGACATTTACAGGTGATGAAACATTACAGAACAGAAAGACATCAACTAACAAGTGGTATTAGTGTGCGGTTACAACATTAAGCAGGGTACAACAAGAGAGGAGAAACAGGACCACACTTGCAGAGAAACATATTAATACAGCACTAATTAAGTGCAGTACAGTGTTTAACAATCATGTTACAGTTCAGATGGGGTGCTCCCAGTCTATAGAAATCCAGTTTTATCAGCTAAGGTGAGGCTTTGTCAAGGGGAGGTAGTAGGTGGTGGGAGGTAGGGGGGAGTGGGCAGTTGTGGAACAGGAGGGTGGGAGTCAGAGCCAGATTAAGGCAACCTAGGGCCCTAGTCCCAAGAGAAATATGGGCTCCCCTCACTGTAACCATGCCCCTTTGCTCTGACCCCAACTCTTGGCTATTGCATATCAGTTACTGAAGCATGAAAACAATGTGCTTACTGTCCCCAAAAAGTGGCATAAAATGCTTCAAAGTTTATGAAACTGGCTGGCCTGGTGGCACTGAGGGTTGAGGCACTGGATACCACACCTCAGGTCAGCGGGGGTTGGTCGGGTGGCCGGTGGGGGGAGAAGGATTGAACACCCAAAGGCTGCTCTCCTTCTCCAGGGAGGGGTGGGATGCTGGCCCCGCTACTATACCACCACCACCACCTAGGTGACCACAGGTGGTGCTGGTGTGGTTGGGAAAGCAGATAGACAGGGAGGGGCCAATGTCAGCAGAGGACTGGAGTGGAAGCATGTCTCAGCATGCCTCCATCTCATTGGTCCTCCTTGAGTGCTGACGTCAGCAGGGGGTGGACCAGAACAAGGAAAAGCACCCCGTGTCTGATCTAGGCGAGGGGCTTCTGCACTGCTGTGACCAAGGAGGAACCGGGAAGGAGCTTTGGTTGCACATTCCACTGAGGATCGGAGAAGGTAGGATGGACTCTTCCGCCCCACCTGGGGGGGGGTCAAACCAGGTCTCCAGAGTTATATAGGAGTGGGGCACCTATGAGAGCATCCTCACAGTCCTCATGGTGCAGACTGGGTACATTGGGATGCCTGGAGAGAGGGATCGATCGTGGTGCAAGAGGGAGTATAAAGAGATATTAAATAAAAAAATTAGTGAAAGTAATACTATCAGTATAGAAAAATAACAGTAGCGTGAGTTTTGATAATTCAGAGAAAATAATTATTAATAGGACTGGTTAAAATTATTTTTTTGTATATGAAATGTCATGATTTGCACTTCTCCAAAGCCCCCAACCCCCAAACACACATGTGTGCACTCACAGTCTGGGTGTTGTCATACTGTCCTGTCCGGTAGTATGAACCAGGATGTGGGAGTTTTGTTGGGTTGGGTAGGGACCGATCTCTAAAACAGGCTAGGTCCTGGGTGGTGTAGGTGTTAAGTTTGTGGTTTACTAAGGGGCAGTTATGAACTTCAGAGATTATACTATAAAGCAAGTGATTATTGGAAGAATTTGAAATCAAACATTTCTGTTACTGATAAGCAAGCCAGGATCCATAAATGGCAAGATTTACTGATGGGAATGTTCAAATACATTCATTTGTTCACCCTGAAAACAGAGCTGTATCAAGGTCAGAACTTCAGTGTGAGCAAGATGAGAGAATTAAAAAAAAAAGTATCATTTTTAATTGTATCACTGAAACTTATTGTAGATTTCTTAATTTTAGGAGTGAGATTAAATATTTATTTTTTATTTATTGTGATATTGGAATTACAAACCTTTGAGTCAGAGACACCTTTGCAAAGGCTCCACATCATGGAAGTACAAAACAAGAGAAATGAACAATACAATGAAAGGTATTACAAATAAATGTGAAGGGTAAAACAACCCAGAGTCAAACATGGTACAAAGGTAATGAGCAATACATTGAAAGGTATTTATCTGAATGCAGAGGGTAAAACAACCCAGAGTCAAACATGGTACAAAGGTTTCAAGCAAATTAAGCTGTTGCTTACATTCAAATTTCAAGGATGATACAAGGTTTCCTAAGCCAATAAAACAGATACTTAAGATAAAATATAAAGCATACACACTGAATTGCACTACTAATCTTTTATAGTTAAGATTAAGATTCTAAATTGGGATTCTAAATGGGCGTGGGAGACAAAGCAAAGGAAACTGACTTGTTCACACCTTAAAGGTCATCCTGGTTGGGCCCCTCTGAAGCTGTCAGCCGCACTTAACACCTAATCAGGGAGGTGAGAGTCATGTCACATTTCAGCCCCGACTTAATCAGTGGCTGAGTCCTTTGCAAAAAAAAAAGTGTAGCTCAGGCAGAAAGGAAAGGATATATAGTAAATATATGTTGGGGATTGCTGAGGGCTCTCTGGCAGGCAGGGGCCCTAGGCCTGTGCCTATGTTGCCTATGCCTTAATCCAGCCCTGGTGGGAGTGAGAGAGGGTAGTGTTTGACGGGTATGAGAACCGCTGTCAGAGGCCGTGGGTTAAGAGAAACACTGGCAGTCAGATTTGCTGGCAAGAAGAGATCGAAGCCCATTTTTAAAGTGGCCAAGTCTGGAGTAGTCGGCAAGGTCTGCAGGCAGATCATTGAACCATTTAGGCCCATAGTAGGAGAAGGATCTTTGGCCAAGGGTGGTTCATTTGAAGGGAACAGTTAGAACAGCCATGGATGCACTCCTTGTGCATTTAAATGGTTGTGCAGGCTCAAAGAGGGTTGAAATAGCACTAGGTATGGACCTTATCAAGGACTGTTTTGCAAGGAGGCAGGCCTGGTATTGGAGTCTGTGGTGGAATGGGAGCCAGCCAGTTTCCTTGTATAGGTCGCAAGAGTGAGTCATTTTGTGTACTCTCAGGACCAGCAGCAGGCCTTGTTGAGGATGGTTTTGACCCTTTTAAGCATTGTGTCTATGCCTGCCCCCTGTATGACAACGTCATAATCCACAGATGAGAGAACTGAACTGCACATAACAAGTTTCAAGGCAGCTGGTGTCATTTGAGGTGCGGTGTCTGTACAGGATGCCAAGCTTCATGTTGGTGGACTTTACCAGTTGCTCAGCATGGACAGTGAAGGTGAGGGTGTCATCAAGGTGATTCCCTAAGTACCTGAATGTGTTGACTTGGTCTAGTACTTCTCCTTCACTACTAAGTATATGCAGTGAGAACTCTCGAATCTTGCTCTGTGGGATGTGGAAGACCATGCTCTTTGTCTTTTTATAGTTGAGTAGCAGTTTATTTTGGGTGAACCAGGATTCCAATGCACGTAAACTGAGTTGAAGTTCAGAGCTAATTGATCCCAGGTCTTTCACTGGGATGGAGATAACAGCATCATCTGCATAGAGTACGGAGCATGCAGGCAAATAGAAGACATGTCATTTATGAAGAGACTGAATAAGAGAGGACAGAGGACCAGGGACACTGGTTCACCGTGATTGCGAAAGGGCAAATTCGGTTTTACACATAGTAAAAAACGGTATTGCCATCGGTGTCTGCCAAGCCAAAATCCATTTTAACCGGTGTTTTGTTTTGTGCACTTTATTTAACAATTTTTAATTGTATTAACATGCATTTTAGCAATTTTTACCTCCACTGTTATACATCTGTCCATCCTTGTACCAATTAAAGTTATTGTAGGTACAAGATGTGATGGCAGCAGCAGCACTACAGCCCCCATCCCTCAGGTTCAGTAGTAGCAACAACATTACGGCCCCCCTCCCTCTGGTGTGACAGAAGCAGCAGCACTGCGGTCTCCCATCCCGCATGTATGTCAGCAACAGTACTACGTTCCCCATCCCTCAGGTGTGATGGCAGTGCATCAGCACTATGGCCCCCCTTCCCTCAGGGGTGATGATGGCAACACCACCAATACGTCCAGCTCCCTCCAACACAGTGAATACAGTCAGCCATGAAAAAAAATAAAACACTGCCAGTATGCCACCACACCTAAATAAATCCTGGATGAATGGACCATTATTTTGTGCTGTGTGTCAATGCTACATTACGGAAAGGAGCATTGCCAATGTTCATGTTACTGTGACCCCTCTACTTTTGCTACCTAATACTCTTCTTATCTACCCTGTAGCTCATATTTTTGAATTGTAATGTAATCCTTCATTATCTATTTATCCTGTACTGCCATTCTCTGTTGTATCAATTGTCTGTATTGTCCCTTGATGTATGACGTGGAACCTTTGTAAATGAGTCTCTGACTCAAAGGTCTTTCTGAATATTTCACAATAAACAATAAACAATGCTGTTACCAGGTACTTAAATAAAAAGAGACAAGCTAAATTAAATAAAATAATGTTTATAAATGTGCTGAAAGTGGTGCAAAAAGTAGAAACAGTACAAAAGCATATACATTAAAATGTGCAAAAGGTATAATCATCAAAAAAGTAAATACAATAAGGATAAAGTAAATACTGTAAGAAATATAATTTAAAATGTATATAAAAATAGTAAAACAGTGTAGAAACAGTGGAGAAAACTGACATTTTGGACTAAAATCCACATACATTAAAATATGCAAAACGTGGAACATAAAGTAAACTGTACAAAAGAATGAATGAATCTAAAGCCCTAACAAAATGTTCAATTAAAATGTAAACTAATAAAAACGAAACAATACAGTACACTAAAGAATATGAAACAAAATATCAGAATCCAGCAAGGCCACACTGACTTCAAATAAAAGGGAGCTAAGCAGTGGCAACAATACATAAAGTACCCTATTTATTGAACATCAACATCGAAAACAATCGCAAATTGTCCACCCGCAGGTTTCTCCTTTGATCCGTATGGATCTGACCATATACAGAAAATGACCTTTCAACATAAGCACTGGGCACTGGGACCCAAATTGCCTGCTGGGCAGCTCTAACCAGCTCTGGTAGCTGAGGCTCCACAGACTTCCAGTACTGACCCAGATCAAAGTCCAACTTTTATGGCAAGTCACTGAGGTCTTGTCTTATGTAGAGATCCCATTCTTGATAGGGGGGTCAATCCCAGTCCTTTCACAAAAGAAAGGGTTCTGCAAGAACTCCTAAAACTGAAGGTGGACAAAGCAATGGGTCCTGATGGAATTCACCCCAGAATTCTAAAAGAATTAAGGAAGGAACTAGCGAAACCACTGGCTACTCTTTTTAATAAATCATGGGAGGATGGTGTGGTACCCGAGGACTGGAGGAAGGCGGATGTGATTCCCCTTCACAAAGTGGGACCAAGACAGAGGCAGGAAACTAAAGACCTGTCAGTCTGACCTCTGTGGTAGGGAAAGTGATGGAGTCACTTCTGAAGGAAAGAATAGTTGAGTACCTAGAGGCCAGTGGGGCACAGGACCCAAGGCAGCATGGGTTCACAGCGGGAAGGTCATGTCAGACGAATCTAATAGATTTCTTTGACTGGGTGACCAAAGTAGTAGACCAGGGAGGGGCTGTGGACATGGCCTACATAGACTTTAGCAAGGCATTTGACACAGTCCCACACAAAAGATTAATAGTCAAATTAACCAGCCTGGGAGTGGGTCCCAGGGTGGTAGCCTGGGTAAAACACTGGCTGCCCAACAAGACACAGGAGGTAATTGTAAATGGAGTCCACTCTGAAGAAAGAGGGGTTACTAGTGGGGTACCACAGGGTTCAGTATTGGGTCCAATCCTTTTTAATGTCTTCATCAGTGACATTGCAGAGGGACTGGAAGGAAAAGTATGCCTTTTTGCAGATGACACAAAGATCTGCAACAGGGTTGATACACAGGAGGCATGGAAAGGATGAGAAGGAACTTGGCAAGGTTGGAGGAATGGTCAGAAGTATGGCAGCTAAGTTCAATGCAAAGAAGTGCAAAATAATGCACCTGGGAAACAAGAACCCAGGGGAAGCATACACAATGGGGGAGGTAGTAACAACAACAAAAAAGGAAAGGGACCTGGGAATAATCATATCAGATGACCTTAAGGTTAGCAAGCAATGTGAGAAGGCAGTAGGGAGGGCTGGGGGTATACTGGGATGCATAGGGAGAGGCATCAGCAGCAGAAAACAGGAAGTTGTTATCTCACTGTACAGACAGTTGGTGAGACCCCATCTGGAGCACTGCATCCAGTTCTGGAGACCCCATCTCCACAAGGACATAGACAGGATAGAGGCAGTCCAGAGGAGGGCAACTAAAATGGTGCAGGGTCTGCAAGAGAAGCTGTATGAGGAGAGACTAAAGGAGCTTAATATGTATACCCTTGAGGAAAGAAGGGAGAGGGGGGACATGATAGAAACTTTTAAGTACCTCAGTGGAATCAACAAAGTGAAAGAGGGTAGCAGCTTTCAGAAGAAGAGACGTGCAAGAACAAGGGGACACAATTTAAAGATAGAAGGGGGGCAGTTCAGGGGCAATGTGAGGAAGTATTATTTCACAGAGAGGGTAGTGGATGCATGGAACAGCCTTCCTGAGGAGGTTGTGGGGTCTAAAACTGTGGGAGAATTCAAGAATGCATGGGACAGACATAAGGCAATTCTTGTGGGGGTAGGAAGAAATAGGCTGTTGGTTAACTAGGATCATAGGCGCGCGGAAGCAGGGCGGGGAGGCGGCAGCCACACTGCAGTCTAGGAGTGACCCGTATTATACTTCTGTGGAAGGGCAGCGGGAGCCGACTGGCGTCTGCATTTTTTTATTTGTTTTCAGTTTTCCCGCGTATTTATTCCCTTCCCTAGCTGCTCTAGGAAGCATTTTCATTTTGTTTTTTAAGGTGGGGGCGGGGTCTAAACATACGACGTGCCCCAGCCAGCGGACCTGATTGAGATGGCAAACATATCTCTCAATCAGGTCCGCTTTAAGAAATGAAGGCGTGACTTCAGTTAGGGGCGGGTCGCACGGGCTCTTTAAATGCCCACAGATTTCCTCGAGTTTTCTATTCCTGTTCCCGACTTCGTCTGGAGAGTAGGTGAGATGTGGATGGTGTGGAGCAGAGGTGGACTACTTAATCAAGACGTGGTTGGAGACTTGTGGAAGTTGGAACTCAACCAGCGGCAGCGCAGCGGCCAGCGAGGGACTACTAGCAGCGACCAGTGCACCTCTTTATTAATTGCAGTTGCAGGCTGCAGCAGCAAGTTGGCGCGGTGTGACCATGGACCCGTGGGGTGACGCTCTGAAATATGGAGTAGTTCAGGCGTGCTAGTCTGAGTCCCAGAGAGGAGCGGCAGGATCCTGAACCTGCTAATCTGAGAGAAGCCTTGCCCTTAGCCTGAAGTTCCCTAAAGAGGAGGAAGCTAGTCGGGGACTCGGGACTCGGTAGTCGCCTAGTCGGGGACAGAGAGGAGCCTGAAGAGTACCGGAGACCGAGGAAGCAAGCTACTGGGCCTGGGCATCCGGACTGACTGAGTGGAGTCTGTGTTGGGATAGGGATTCGAGAAGGAGAATCAACGGCGGGTTGGCGGCAGCGCAACAGCACTAAACTTTTCACTGACTGTACCAGATACCACTAGCAAAGTAAGTCACTCACTGTTTATTTTATTTTCCTGAGGGTAGTATGTTATTTGATGGCTGGCTGTGATTTTGAGGAGTTCTATGGAACCACATGCAGGGCTTACCTTCCCGGGGATCAGACCAGGAAATAAACACACGCCTTATGGCCTTAGGGATCTTGGCTTTATCACTAACACTAATCAAAGTGCTGAGTGCATGGCAAGAAAGTTTCTTCATTAGGTGGATGGGATCAGTGGTTCGGGGCTGCTAAATATTTTATGAATTAATTAAACCATGACAGTGTGAGGAGTTGGCAATGGCTTGGCATGGTTTTGATTAAGTTTCACTGCCCTTGCTTATTGAACAAGGGACCCAGGATCATGTGTAGAGGTGGAGGAGCAGGGGATCAACCCAGCAGCCTGTGTGGAATTACTGTTGTGATGGAGAGGGGCTCCACTTGCAACAACACAGTGGCCAAACCAGAACTACACAGACTGCAGCTGAGTGAGGAGGGCTACCTGCTGTAGTGCAAGGTCAGGGAAAAGCAAAACAAAATACCCAGGCTGCCTTCAGGCTTGTGCAGCACCCTTGCAGTCTCCTCCTCCTCCTCCTCTCAGTCTCTCTGGACTGTACCCTTTTTCCCAGGCTATGGCTCTTCTTATAGCAGCCCATAGATCCCCCCCACCTGACTGGCCAGTCAGTTCTTGTGCTCAGCAAGCTGCCCTCCCCTCTCATTCTTTCCCAGGGTCCTCTGTGGCAGGGGAATTGATGGGGACCACCTTATTTGTTTACTTGATGCTTCCCTGGCTATGGCGGCCCATTCCGGGGCTACTAACTATATGTCCTAGCCCTGCTTACTCTGGGTCCAGAAAAACCCTCCCTTTACTTGTATGGAGCCCCATTTAACTCTCGGGGCTCCAGAAACAAGAGGCACCCAGTTCATGTCTTCCCTGCTTACCAGTGTACGTGTGCACCTTGCTTTCACCATTCACAGTCCCTCTGCCTATTTGGGGACCAGGAAACCCCACAATCAGGTGCCTAGAGGTGAGAAGTACTTAATTTCCTGCTCTGCTGCCTGCCCTGGAGCCAGGTAACTTTTTAAACTGTGGCCGCATGGCCAAGCTATTACTTTGGGAGCCACAGCTCCTTTAAGGTTCAAGGCCACAGACATCTGCATGCCGGCCATATTTGTTTACATTCTGGTCCATTTCTCCAGGCTATCCCTGGACCAGCCAGTGTCCCCAAATGTCCAGAGGTGTTTATTGCACAGTGGATCTGGGACCCCCGCCACCGTGGGGTCAAGAAGTAAGGAAATTCTGAGGTGGCCGCCTCACACAACAGGATGGGGCCCTGGCCCAAATCCCACCAAGAGCTCCTGGAATCGCAGCTCTCTGGTCCTTTTTAATCAGTCCAGGAAGGCGGAGGCAAAGGGCAAAAACTACAGGCATAACTAACAGGACCATAGCCCCACTAAACGCAAGCCCAGATTTTTTTTGGGGGGGGAGCTTATAAATACATAATTTTATTTATTTATTTAAGAGTTTTACCAGGAAAGCATACTGAGCAGAGTACCGCTCGATTCTAGATGCGCCCTGGGGGGGGGGGTTACAAATGATAAGGTGTACAAAAGCAACATAAATATAAGTGTGGTACAAGGCAGTTGGTGAGAGCATTCATACTTACAATATACAGGCATAAATTCTGCAACAATGGAACAGTAAAAATATTACCCAGTACAAAAGGTATACCCAGACCGAAGATTAAAAGCTGGAAGTTAGGTAGTGAGGGGAACTAGGGGGAGGAGCAGGAAAACAGGAGCAGGATGTAGCGAAGTGGGTATTAAGAAGTGCATTCCGGTGCGGGGAGCTGGTGGCATGTCTAATGTCTGAGGTAAGGGAGTTCCATAATTTGGGCAACCTGCAGCTGAAAGTGGCTTGGCCAGACCGGGTGGATCTGTGCGGGATTAGAAGGAGCCGAGAGTCGACGTTTCTGAGAGCATAAGCTGGTGGGGGGAGGGCTGTTAGGGAGGACATCAGGTAGGAGGGGAGCGACTGTGTCCAGAACTTGGCTGCAGTTCTAGCACAGTGTAGTAGTCGCCGGTTGTGGAGAGAGGGGAGATCCATAGACTGGTAGAGGACACAGTGATGAGTGTTAGGAGGCCGGTCCAAAGCGAACCTGCAGAAGGAGTTGAAGAGGGGGTCAAGCCTGGATAAGGAAGTTTGTGTGGCTGCACCGTAGACTACATCACCGTAATCCATAATTTGGAGGACCATTTATTTGACTATTGCTAGTCGTGTTGGTAGTGGGATGCAATTTTTGCTGTGGTAAAGGGCACCCAGCATGGGATGCAGTTTTTTGTGAAGAGCATCTTTGTGCGCAGAAAAGTCAAGGTACTGATCTAACCAGATACCAAGATATCTATAGGAAGTGCAGGCCTTCAGTGGGGAGCCATCCAGAGTGTAAATCATGAGGGGGGCAGGAAGGCGGGTTAGTTTGGCCCGAGTGCGGAAAGTGAGGGAGACTGTTTTATTCGAGTTTAAAAATAACTGATTTGCGTGGAACCAACATTGGACGGAGTTGAAGTCCTTCTGCAGACAGGATGAAACCACCTCCGGGGAAGGGCCAGAGGCAAACAGCACCGTGTCATCAGCGTACATATGGATGGCGGTATGTGGGCATGCATCAGGCAAGTCGTTGAGAAAGATTGAGAACAGCAGAGGGCCAAGAACAGACCCTTGGGGGACTCCACTGGTGACTGGGAGAGAAGAGGAAATAACCGAGCCAACCCGGACTGATTGGGTCCTACCTGCCAGGTAGGAATGGAACCAATTAATTGCGGATGCAGACAGTCCAGCTTGAACAAGTTTAGCCAGCAGCAGGGGATGCGAGACCGTGTCGAAGGCTTTGGCCAGGTCGATAAAGATAGCTGCAGTAATTTCCCCTTTGTCCATACCTGTAAGGATGGTGTTGGTGAGGCGAAGAAGCGAGGTGGTGGAGTGATTTTTCCTGAACCCGGCCTGGAAAGGGGTGAAGAAGGATACGGCATCAAGATAGAGGTAGAGCTGGGATAGTACAAGGCGCTGTTGAATTTTGGCTAGAAAGGGGAGCAGTGATATGGGACGGTAGTTTCATGGGGAGGAAAGGTCGCCTCCTTTAGCAAGGGGAATGACCGTGGCTTGTTTCCAAGAAGTAGGGATGGACCTGAGTCTAAAAGACAGGTTATAGAGGGCGGTAAGAGGGTAGGCTATGGCAGGTGCGGACAGCAGGAGCATTTTGGAGTCAAGGCCTGATGGGCATTTACCTTTGGAAGGGTTGAGTGACTGCAGCATTTTTAGTACCTGGTCGGGTGTGACTGGGCGTAACGAGAAGGCGGCCAGAGAGGATACAGCCAGGGGGATAAAAGGCACAGGATGGGGACGGGAGGCAAGTAGAGAGGATGCCGTGGTGGAGAAATGTGAATTGAACTCGGTGGCAACCGCGCAAGGATCCACGATGATGCTTCCCCCTATGTTGAGGGTGGGAGACAGGGGTTGGGCCGGGGAGTAAGAAGGGATTTTATAGATTTCCAGAAATGTGAAGGGTGAGCGAAGTTATTGTTGAAAGCAGACTTAAAGAAGTTAGATTTGGCCTGATGTATGAGTCTAGTGCAGGCATTTCTTAGCAAACGGTAGTGCAGAAGGGCTGTTTGAGCTCCTGTAGCCTTGTAAGATTTCCAGGCTCGTAGATGTTCCAAGAGGTTTGCTGTTACCCAGGGCAAGTGTGCTCCTCTTACTCTGGATCTTCTGAGAGGAGCGTGCAAGTCCCAGATGGCAAGGAAGTTTGTAGAGAAAAATTTTAGGGCCTCCTCCATGGAGGTGGCCCTGGTGATGACTGACCAATCAATGTTGGAGAGGTCATTTAGGAGAGTGGTTAAGCTGAGTGATTTGTAAGCTCTGATAAAAAGTATGTGGGGGGGAGGGGCCTTGGGTTGGAAAATTTTGCGCACCATATAAATCATATGGTGATCACTAAGGGAGTCAGGTAGTAGGCCAGCTTTAACTATCCGATGAGGGTGGGCCGTGACGGCCCAATCCAGTAGTGTATGCTTATTGGATTTATGATTTAGGCGAGTGGGTTCCACTATTTGCTGGGACAGGTTTAGAGCCTTAATCTGGGAACGTGTTTTGGTGGCTACACTGCCTAGCCAGTCCTGGTTGAAATAATCAAGGATGTGGAGTTCACCGCCTGCCGTCAGGGACCTCAGGTTCCCTAGGTGGTCAAGGATGCTACCCATCTGTGTGTCTGGCGGGCAGTATGACCCAGCTATATATACAGGGGTAGTGTGCGGAAGGGGGATTTTGATTAGTAGAGAGTCTATAGAATTACTGGGTCCAGTGGGGGTGATTATGGAGAACTGGTGTTTGGAAGAGATGTACATGGCAGTGCCGCCACCCTTCTTTGTGCCTTGTCTGTCTTGGCGAATTAAGGAGAACCCAGGTATTGAGAATTCCACGTCGAGGTGATGGGGCTTCAGCCAAGACTCAGTAATGATTACAATGTCAGGGCGAAGAGATAGAACAGTAGTTTGTAGGGCAGCTGATTTGCTCAGGAGGCTGCAGATGTTAAGGTGGATGACTTTGAAACCTCTAGGGAGGTGGGTGTCCGGTGCAGGAGAACGCCCAGCCATTGGGAATGGAGGACCAGGGTTGCGTTCTATGTCCCCGGCTATAAGGAGAAGGAGAGCCAGGAAGAGCCTAGCTAGATGCATAAGCTTTGCAGGAAGACCAGCGGAGGCGATTGAGAGATTGGTGAGTTAGGTTTGGGGTCTAAGTAGAGGGGATGTATAAGGCTGGTAGGTCTGCATGGAAAGAGGGAGGGAGAGTAGTGGCCCCCAGGGACCAGTTATGCCAGTGGTGCCGAGTGTGGTCCGCAAGGACAGAGGAGGAGTGGGGGGGGTGGCTTTGTGAAACCCGGGAGGAGTGGCAAGGCGTTAGGTAGTATTGGGTGGGAAGAGGGTGGAAGGTAAGATAAGGTTAGGAACAGCATAGTAAATGGCAATGGGAGATATTGCATTTTAGTATTGGAAATGAGAGCTGCTCTAGGGTGGCCACTAGTGGCTGGATAGTATAAGAAGCTAATGGGAAAGTGGGCTGATTGGTTAACGCACACACGAGGTCCACCCTATAAAAGGAGGAGCTCACCAAGGGTGGTGGTGGGGGCAGTGGGGAGCCTGCGCGTAGTGCAGGCGAGGATTTCAAAAACCTGTGGCACAGCACTCTGTAGTGGCTGTGAGCGCGGGATCGCTACCTGTATTCGCTGGCTGCTCCTTTGTTCCGTGGGGGGGGTTGTCCGGCGGCTGTGGGGAGGGCTCGAACCTACTAGCCCTCGCGACCTCACTGAAGGAAGAAAAAGAAGACAGATAAAAGTATTGGTCTGGGGGAGGTGGAGCTAACCACAGGCACGTAGCTAATCCAGTTTATGCATTTCATTGGTGGAATTAACAGCAGTGAGGAAGACTACCAAGTGAAATAATGGCACAGAGAGCATGCAGCGTTTGTAATAACAGAAAGCTTGTGCTTCCAAATTACGTTTAAGCGTTAAAGCGAGTCAATTGAGTCCCCCTAAGCCCACACGTTCTAAAGAGAACAATATCCCCTTAACATACAATTAAAGAACAGCTATCCCCTTAGCATACAATTAAAGAACAGCTGTATAACCCCTTTAAAATTAGATTAAGGTAAAGATGTTCCCCTTGGTGGAAGCAGTGTGTGGTGAAAAACAATCTCCACTGCTCCGCCGAAGGGATACCTAGAGTAGGTAGCAGAAAGTCAGTCCAGAAAAGGCGCCAAGTTCAAAACCCTGTGGCGCAGCACTCTGTCATGACTGTGAGCGCGGATCGCTACCTGTACCGCTGGCTGCCCTTTGTCCAAGGGGGTTGTCCGCTGCTGTGGGGAAGGCTCGAACCTGCTAGCCCTCGCGACCTCACTGTATTCGCTGGCAGTGCCACCCCTGCCTAAAACAGGATCAGATGATTACAAAATGAAATAAGGTAACAATCATAAAATGCTCAGTGGCTAAAAGTCATATTATTAAAAAGAAAAATATTACGATGGCCCTTAAATATGGACAAGGGTAGTGCTGACAGAACAGTGTCAGGGTGGTTATGTTAAAGTCTAGGGGAGTCTCCACCATAAAGGCTCATCTGGTCACTTTAAACTGACAGATACAGCAACTAGCAGCTTCTACTCAGACAATCTGCTGTTGTGACAAACTGCTATTATAAAGACAGAAGTAACATTGGCAAAGTCATCCAGAGCATTTGTCTGAATGTCTTTGGAGAGATTACCTGCCAGATTAGAAAATACACCCCCTCCCCCAACCTTGCACTATTAGACAGTAGCAAAGTGTTATACTACTACCCTGTTATAGCTGTGCTGGACGAGTGCACACTAGACAAAAGACTATCATGTCACACTGTCTCAGATGTTTGCCTCAATGCAGTATTCTAGTTAAATCACACTGTCTTCATTATTTAAAGCTACCAACAGTCCCTATTTTCTCAGGACAGTCCGTATTTTAGGCATCATGTCCCAGTATCCCCACAAGTTTTGCAAAATGTCACTTTTGTCCTGGTTTTGTCCTTTTTTTTTTTGCTGACTGCTAATCCATGAGTGACAGTTTTCAGCACTACTGTGGCACTGCTTGTGCTGGACAACAGTTTGCAACTTCAACCCCTGCACCTGTGTTGCACCACAAGCATGTCAGCGGGAGCACGGAAAAGTATGTTCCTTCCTGTTAGGTTAGACTAGTTAGTAGTGCAGACAACTGCATGTGGTCATCTGTCTGCCAGCAGCGGAGAGGGACTCCAGAAAGAAGAGACCGGCAGCAGTGAACTAAGGTACCCAAACGTGATCAGCTGCAGGGAGGTGTGTGAAAACAATCCAGTGTGGTTGTGGGAGTCACTGAAGTGAAGTTTGCTCAGCAACTGAGGTGAGTGTAAGCGGGCTGGGATGGGACTGTCAGGAGGAGCAATGCATGCAGCTCGAATGTTTGAACACAATGTAACGCAGGTTTGCTTCTAATGAATTTTCTGTACATCATGATTTGGAACTTGCTGCAGTAGAATGATGCATTTTAATCTGGATGTTTGCTACTGGTGTTAATGTGGGCCAGCATGGCCACAGCAAGCAGCCGATTTTAATTGTGTGCAGCATACTCGGTGGTGGTACCCATGGGAGTGACATGGTTTTGGAGGGGACGTGGTCAAGATGGACCTTGTCCCAGTTTTAGGCCTCGGAAAGTTGGTAGCTTTATCATTATTGGCAATAATGGCAAATATAATGACCTCCTTCCTGTTGAGGGGAAATGTATATTGGGGCAAGTTACACAGAATAAAACTCAGAATAAATGTGCAAACTAGTGAAGCAACACTATATGTTCTCATAACACTGTAGTTGTTGTGAAAGTACACTGTAACTGCAGTGAATTTATAATGCAGTTATGTGTAACAAACTAGTACGTAATTTCCTGTGTTGCAAGCATTGGTTACCTACCCCATAGGCGCTGGGTTGTATGGGCCCATGGGACACTGAGCCCCAGCAATATTTCGCCACAAGTTGCCTTTTTTAAGACATTTTCTCCCCCCCAATTTCTCTGCGCATGCCCTCTGCTGCTGAGTGTGAAACACACCCGCAACCCCCCGCAGCACTACCGCTGTTTAATTAGGCAGGCCCCGGCTGGCATTATTTAAAACTAGTGCCTTTATCTTGCTACCTCCCTCCCTTCCCCTTTGTTTGTGCTCGCCTCCGAGAAAATCATTAGGGTTCACCGTTCAATCACAGTGCAATTTTTCAGCATGCTGCACTGTGATTGGCCAGGGGGGGAGGGCTTGTATTGGGCATGATATGCATGCATGCATTGGGGCAGTTCTGTGTTTGAAGGGGATTGTTTTGTGGCGGCGGGTCACAGTGGTCTGTGGGGATGGGTGGGGGGACTGGTCTGTCTTTGCAGCAGTGTGCGACTCATCTTATGGACATGAGGGTGAACTCTGTTTGTGGCAGCTCTGCAGTGTCTGATGCGTTGTTTGGGGGATACCCTGACTGGGCCCTGGGAAGCTTCAGGACTGGAACCAAGAGCTAGCCTACTGGTTGGCTTGCTAGCATGCTTGCTGTCTTGCTGAAGCCTTCAGCAAGTCGGTTAGCAAGCTAGCCAGTAGGCTAGGTCTTGGTTTCTGTCCTAAAGGCCCTGCCATGGGGTAAACACTGCAGTAAGCAAAACGCATAATAAGGTGTCTGTGGTGGCCTGTGGGGATGGGTGGGATGCTGGTCTGTCTCTGCAGCAGTGTGCGACTCATCTTATGGGCATGGGGGTGAACTCTGTCTCTGGCAGCTCTGCAGTGTTGCATGATGGGGGGGGCATGGGACATTTCAGGACGGGAGGGAGGGAGAAGTAAGAGATCCCCAAGAGGTTAAAACAAGGTGAAGAAGATCTAGGGGAAAAATAAGCAAGTTAGTGAAAGGCGACTAAAGACAAAGAAGGGTTTATTCATTTATTTGTTTATAAATTTTAACATGACAGTCTCTTGAGCAAAATCTCGTTTTGAAGGTAGACGTCACCAAAATAGTCAAAGTGTAATGGTCTGAAAAGCATAAACACTGTTTTTGTAACATCTGTGTTGGTCCAATAAAAGGTATCACACCACCATTTACTTCTGGATCTACCTCAAAGTAAACAACTTAAATCCTTTATTGGTCAATGATGTGCTGAATATGAAATACAGAGCATGGGTGCCATTTGTATTCAGTTATACAAAAATGAGATGACAGCAGCTTGTTTTATGGTGTGTCCTGGGGGAATTTAGATGCATATTTCGCAGAAAACTGCACAGTGTATGGTTTTTAACCCTAGTTCTTGTGTAACAGTGAGTTCTGGTTTAGTTTGCTGTATAAAATGCAAGTCAGTCATAACTATTCCCACTGACTGGTCTATTTCTCTGTTAAATACAGCCGTACCTGTAGATCTGGCATCTGGGAGCACTAGGTTTGACAGACCAATATAGCATAATTTTCATTCTAGCACCATTTGTTTTTGTCTTGTTTTTTTGTTTTAGTTAACAGATCAGCCACACTAGGCTAAAGACCTATCGATGTGTGCCATCAAAATGGACAATAAACAGTTCATGCTGGCTGATGCAGCTTATAAATACTGCCAGTTTATGTACAAATATGTATAAATATTTGCATGGCTGAAACTGATTAAAATCTTCCAGTTAAAAACAAAGCATAGCATTTACTAAAATTGTGCAATTAACTGTGTAATTGTTCTAATAGCTTGGATTGCCAGGACTGACATCTCAGATCTAGGGAGCATTTGCATTAAAAAGTAGTGATGTACAAATGTGTCTAAAGTGAGCTGGGTGTGGAGGAGGCAGCTGTAAGAGTGCTTAGAATGATTAATGATGCATGTTTTATGTTATTACGTAGTGTGTCACTTGTTTGTGGTGGCACTGGCAGACAATGGCATGGAATCTGCCTTGCATGTTGGACTGGATTGGAGTATGGCACTGGTGTGTTCAGGGGTGGTAAATGAAGTTGGCACTTTGCATGACTTGTGTGAGAAACCACTGTGAGTGGTATAGGAGCATTAAAAGCAGTACCACTGTGTCAAAGTTCTCCTATGGGCACCGCTTATAAAACAACTGAGGTTTGATGTGATTCGTATAAAACAATTCAATGTTGGGTGAATAGTGTATAGTGCTTGCATGCACTGACCTTTGGCCTCTCTCTGTCTCCACCCTTGGTTGAAGAGCCAGGCAGTGATAGGGAATTGCTTACTCCCCTTGCTGCTGGGTCATCATCTCGGAGAAGGAAGAGTTGGGGAAGTTGGGGGCATTTGAAAATTCTGATTTGCAGCTGCTGGGAGAGGTTGGCTGATATGTGACATGGGAGAGGCTGGCTAATATGTGACATGGGGGGAGGAGGAGGCAAATTTCACAATACCGAAATCATGGACATAACAAAAGCCCTGCCATTGTAACAGTTGGGCAGCTGAGTAACAGTGGCATACAAAAGTTTCATGTCAGTACCAGCGATACACTCATGAGTCTACCTAGTTCCAAAAGGTTAACTTGGTTAGTAGAAAATCGGTTTTTGATCTCTACGAGAATCCAGATGACTGGTGGCTGGACATCAAATCATACCTCCGATCCCTTGTTAGAGCCAGTAGATGTGTCCATTCTGAGGAGTATGTAGCTTATTTGAATGAGCATAAACAATTACAAACATTTTATACTCCCTCTCTCGTCTTACTACCCATCGCTTTACTGACCAAATCTCCCTTATTAAGCAGAATATGTCTTTTTTTTTTTAGTTATCATTTTTCCTCTCCTGTGCTGCCGGCATGTCTTCAGGAGGGCGCCTCCAGTCCTGTTCCCCAGTGTCTACAAGCCAAAGCCCCTAAAATTTTATTGGACTCTCGTCTTGTACACTGGTGGTGCAGTACACAAGCATTTTGATGCATGGATCACTCGCCAAGAATATCTAAAATAGGCCCAGTAGTTGCGGATTGATAACTATTGACAAAGATTGGGGGGGGTGAGGAAGGGCAAGATACAAAATGTTGTTTGCCATAGAAATTCTATTGCTAGCATGCTTAATGTTCATGCTGCAGTACCTTATCAGAAGATGGTAATCGGATGGGTTCACTAAACTGTATACACAATTCTTTCTCAAAGTAAGCTGGGAAGGCAGTCAGAACAGCAAAGGCCCAAACCAAGGAAAAGATAGCCAACTCAGTTAAGGAGGGGGATAAAACCTTTTATAGGTACATCAGGGAACGAAGGAAGACCAAGGGAGGGTTAGTGAGGCTTAATAAAGGGGAAGGAGGAAGGGTGGGCAGAGGGTGACTGTGAAAAGGCAGAGATACTAAATAAATATTTTTGCTCAGTATTTACAAAGGAAGTGGGAGGTACCTAAAACAAACAGTAGAAACACTCTGGATACAGAAGTTGATATCAGCCCATTTACAGAAGAAAGGGTTCTGAAAGAACTCTTAAAACTGAAGGTGGACAAAGCAATGGGGCCTGATGGGATTCATCCCAGAATTCTAAAAGAACTAAGGGTAGAACTAGTGACACCACTGACTACCCTCTTTAACAAATCATGGGAGGATGGGGTGGTACCCGAGGACTGGAGGAGGGCAGATGTGATTCCCCTTCACAAAAGTGGGAGCAAGGCAGAAGCAGGAAACTACAGACCTGTTAGTTTAACCTCGGTGGTAGGGAAAATGATGGAATCACTTCTGAAGGAAAGAACTGTTGAGTATCTAGAGGCCAGAGGGGCACAGGACCCAAGGCAGCATGGATTCACAGCGGGAAGGTCATGCCAGACAAATCTGATAGATTTCTTTGACTGGGTGACCAAAGTAGTAGATCAGGAGGGGCTGTGGACATGGCCTACCTAGACTTTAGCAAGGCATTTGACACAGTCCCACAAAAGATTAATATACAAGTTAGCCAGCCTGGGAGTGGGTCCCAAGATGACAGCCTGTAAAGAATTGGCTGGAGAATAGGACACAGAGAGTAATAGTAAATGGAGTCCACTCTGAAGAAAGAGGGGTTACTAGTGGGGTACCACAGGGTTCAGTATTAGGATCGGTCCTCTTCAATGTCTTTATAAGCGACATTGCAGAGGGACTGGAAGGAAAAGTATGTCTCTTTGCAGATGACACAAAGATCTGCAACAGAGTTGATGCACAAGGTAGGTGGAAAGGATGAGAAGGGACTTGGCAAGGTTAGAGGAATGGTCAAATATATGGCAGCTTAGATTCAGTGCTAAGAAGTGCAAGGTAATGCACCTGGAAACAAACACCCAGGGAAGAGTACACAATGGGGGTGAGATACTAACAACAACAAAATGAGAGACCTGGGGGTAGTCATATCAGATGACCTAAAGGTGGGCAAGCAATGTGAGAGGGCAGCAAGGAGGGCTGGGGGATACTGGGATGCATGGGGAGGCATCGCCAGTAGAAAACGGAAGTTATTATCCTCTGTACAGACAGTTGGTGAGACCCCATCTGGAGTACTGCATGCAGTTCTGGAGACCCAATCTCAGAAAGACATGGACAGGATGGAAGCTGTCCAGAGGAGGGCAACTAAAATGGTGCAGGGTCTGCACGGAAGAAGACATATGAAGAGAGACTTAAGGAGCTTAATATGTTTAGCCTCAAGGAAAGGAGGAGAGGGGACATGATAGAAACTTTCAAGTACCTCAAGGAATCAACAAAGTCCAAGAGGGTAGCATCTTTCAAAAAAAGAGGTGTGCAAGAACAAGGGGGCACAATTTGAAGATAGAAGGGGGGCGGCTCAGATGTAATTTAAGGAAGTATTTTTTCACAGAGAGGGTTGTGGATGCATGGAACAGCCTTCTGGAGGAGGTTGTGGAGTCAAAAACAGTGGTGGAATTCAAGCATGCATGGGACAGTCATAAGGCAATTCTAGGGGGTGGGGGTAGGAAGAAGTAGGCTGCTGGTTAACTAGGATCTGCAGCTTATCCATTAAGTAGGGAAATGGGCAGACTGGGTAGGCCAAGCGGTCCTTATCTGCCATCAAAATCTATGTTTCTATGTTTCAGAGCCTGCACGGTCTCATTGCATTCAAATATGCCACGGTCTGAGAGACGAAAACGACAGATGGAGAAACAACTGGCTGATATTGCTGCCAAGATGCCAAGAAAACTAAATTACTGGTTTGGGAGTGCCCAGATACCAATATCTTCAGAGCATGCAAGGGACATCGCTGCCGAGAATAATACCACTGACACTGCCACAAGCACTGCAGCTGTCAGCTGCACCGCATAAGTGACAATGTAACTGTGCATACAGCTTCCTGCCAATGGCTTCATAGAGTCAAATGCAGCCATGTTGATTTCAAATGCTGCATCAGTGCCAGAACTAACATGTTCCTTGCCTGATGATTTTCCTGCAGCTGCTATTCCAGTGCCCCTGGATGGTAAGGCCTGCTCCATCTCTGATACAGAAAACAGAGCTGCAGAGCTGTTCCCCATGAACAGCAATAGTGATGGCAACATCGTGCATGTCTCTGAGAATACCCAGCTCACAGCAGTTGACCCAGTGCCTGAATCTGCTGTCTCTGTCTCTCTCCCCTCCTGTTCTGAGAAAACCTGGGTAACTGCAATTGAACCAACAGTGTCTGAATCTGCTGTCTCTTTGTCTCTCCCTCCTGCTCTTCTGTTTGTTGCCACAATATTAACAGTGTTTTTCAACCAAGCAGTGCTATAGACACTTCCATCAAACAAGTCATTCTGCGAACCAATGGGAGAACTGAAACAAGAACTTGTCAAACACAGTGGTTTTCATCTTTTCAACTGGCTAACCTACTGTGTTTCAAAAGGATGTGTGTTCTGCTACTACTGTCGGGCAGCAGTGGAAAGAAAACTAATCACAGGCAGTCGTTGTGGTGAAACTACCTTCATTTCAGCAGGATTTAGTGATTGGAAGAAAGCAATTGACAAATTCAAGAAACATCAGACATCATTATTCCACCATGAAGCTGTTGAGAAGTATACTGTATTCAACAACACAAGGATGAATGTTGGTGCTCAGCTCAGCCAGCATCTTGCACAGGAACAGGTGAGAAACAGAGACCTGTTCCTGAAACAGGTAAATGCAATACAGCTTCTAGTTCAGCAAGGACTAGCAATTCATGGCCATGAAGAAGAGGAAAGCAACCTGAGGCGGGAAATGCTGAGTAGGGCAGTTGACATGCCAGAACTACAGAGATGGATCCAGGAAGGGAAATATCAGAGTTCAGATATTGTGAATGAAGTCATGGAAATCATGGCACATCAGCTGCTGAGGAACCTTCTGGAAGAGATACGCAATGAATCAAAGCTGTATGCAATCATCGCAGATGAATCGCGGGATATTAGCAACATGAACAGATGACAATATGTATACGATGGGTTTCCCTGCCCCATTTTGTTATACATGAAGATTTTATTGGGATGTATGAAATGGCAAAGACTGATGCAGAATCCATCACCAGTTCCATTAAGGATGTTCTAGTAAGATGTAATTTACCAATCAACAACTTGAGGGGACAGACGTATGATGGAGCAGCAAATATGAGTGGATGCATTTCTGGAACTGCAACAAGACTTAAGAGAGAAAATCCACTAGCATTGAATGTCCATTGTGCAAATCATTCCTTGGACCTGGTGTTGCAAAACTGTGGCAAAACGAGTGATGCCATTGACGATGCCCTCAGCTTTGTCCAGAATTTAAGTGTATTGATTCGGGGATCACCACAGAGACTGGCTCTTTATGAAAATATTGCAGTGAATGACAGTGAGGATCCTTACATGATGATAGAAGGCCTGCACTTACTTTGTCCAACAAGATGGACAGCAAGAACAAAGAGCATCAAGTCGGTTCTCAAAAACTATGGAGCAATCTATGAAACCTTAGAGGAGCTGAAACGAGACAAAGTACGAACTAAGGTCAAAGGCCTGATGTCAGTGATGAAAATGTTTCGGACCTATTTTGGAGTGGTTGTATCGTACAATATATTCAGCGTATCAGAACAAGTGGCTTCAATCCTGCAAACAAAAACAATGACAGCAGAAACTACAATGATGAGCATAAACTCCCTGAAGAAGAATTTACAAAGCCAGCACGATGGCTTTGACCAGGTCTATGAAGGCATCAAAAAGAGAGCACAACTACTGAAAAAAGTGAAGGAGCCAAAACTTCCCAGACAGCACTATGTGCCAACAAGGCTGCAACATGGTAGTGCACCGCATCACCATCCCGAATCTGCTAAGGACTGGTATCGACAGATGTACTATGAAGCCATTGATGCTTGTCTTGTTGAACTAGACCGACGTTTTTAAAAAGAAACCTACACTTTGCTGTCATCTATGGAGAATTTGTTGCTTCAAGCAGCCAATGCAAAGACGTTTTCAGTTCCTCCTCAGATCACACAGTTGTATGGAGATAAGGACTTGGACATTGACATTCTGAATGCACAACTGAACTTGCTCCCAGGACTTGCGCAGCAGGTTTTGCCAGAGGTGAGGGCAGTAACTTCAATCAACACCATTATTGATGCCTTAGTGGGAAAAGACTGCCAGCAGCAGATACTGTATTCAGAAGTAGTGAAGCTCATTCAAATTTACCTCCTCGTCCCAATGAGTACAGCAACTGGGGAGAGATCTTTTTTAACACAGACGAGGATAAAGTCTTACTTAAGAAGCACCATGACAGAGAAGAGGTACAATCACCTAATGCTGTTGAACATTCACAAAGAGAAAACAGACAACTTGAATCAGATACAAATTGTTCGGGAGTTTGTGCAACAAAATGAGAGATGACTAACTTTTTTGGAAAAATCTGATACAGAAATTCTGTACTTTAGGGAGAAATTCATATGGTGGTAAATTTGTTGCTTGGTTGTGGTGGCCACCAGGGCTTGGTGGAGGCTTGCACAGGTTTACCAGCCTGAAGTGGTGACCAGAACATTCATGGGATGATTTGATGGCCACCAGGGCTTGGTGGAGGCTTGCACAGGCTTACCAGCCTGAAGTGGTGACCAGAACATTCATGGGATGATTTGGTGGCTACCAGGGCTTGGTGGAGGCTTGCACAGGCTTACAAGCCTGAAGTGGTGACCAGAGCATTCATGGGATGATTTGGTGGCCACAAGGGCTTGGTGGAGGCTTGTACAGGCATACCAGCCTGAAGTGGTGACCAGAGCATTCATGGGATGATTTCGTGGCCACCAGGGCTTGGTGGAGGCTTGCACAGGCTTACAAGCTTGAAGTGGTGATCAGAGCATTCTTGGGATGATTTGGTGGCCACCAGGGCTTGGTGGAGGCTTGCACAGGCTTACCAGCCTGAAGTGGTGACCAGAGCATTCGTGGGATGATTTGGTGGCCAGCAGGGCTTGGTGGAGGCTTGCACAGGCTTACCATCCTGAAGTGTTGACCAGAGCATCAAGGATTAATTCATGGCAGAAGTATAGATGTGATGGTAAATTGGTTGGTTGGGTGAGTCTGTGGTATGCAGTAGCAACAGTACAGGAATGAATGAGCAGATGTCTTTCCTCTACTGAATTCTTAGGAACAGTGGCCCATTTCCAAATGTATCCCACTCCTCCATCCATCCAGACTTTGCTGTAAAAATCTGTTTTTATACCCATATCATTGTACAATAATATTGTTTACTGTCATTGTATACTATGATTCATTAATACACTTTACATTGTACACTGTGATTCATTAATAAATAAGCAGTGTAAACTTAATGGCTCTGTCATTATTTCCCCAGCCTCAGGAGTTTACCTTGTCGCTGGTGGTTGGGCTTAACTGCTAACTTAATGCATGGCAGAAGTATAGATGTGATGGTAAATTGGTTGATTTGGTGGCCACCAGGGCCTGTGGAGGCTTGTACAGGCATACCAGCCTGAAGTGGTGACCAGAGCATTCATGGGATGATTTGGTGGAGGCTTGCAAGGCTTACCAGCCTGAAGTGGTGACCAGAGCATTCATGGGATGATTTGGTGGCCACCAGGGCTTGGTGGAGGCTTGCACAGGCTTACCAGCCTGAAGTGGTGACCAGAGCATTCATGGGATGATTTGGTGGCCACCAGGGCTTGGTGGAGGCTTGCACAGGCTTACCAGCCTGAAGTGGTGACCAGAGCATTCATGGGATGATTTGGAGGCCACCAGGGCTTGGTGGAGGCTTGTACAGGCATACCAGCCTGAAGTGGTGACCAGAGCATTCATGGGATGATTTGGTGGCCACCAGGGCTTGGTGGAGGCTTGCAGAGGCTTACCATCCTGAAGTGGTGACCAGAGCATTCATGGGATGATTTGGTGGCCACCAGGGCTTGGTGGAGGTTTGCAGAGGCTTACCAGCCTGAAGTGGTGACCAGAGCATTCGTGGGATGATTTGGTGGCCACCAGGGCTTGGTGGAGGCTTGCGCAGACTTACCAGCCTGAAGTGGTGACCAGAGCATTCGTGGGATGATTTGGTGGCCACCAGGGCTTGGTGGAGGCTTGTGCAGGCTTACCAGCCTGAAGTGGTGACCAGAGCATTCGTGGGATGATTTGGTGGCCACCAGGGCTTGGTGGAGGCTTGTGCAGGCTTACCAGCCTGAAGTGGTGACCAGAGCATTCGTGGGATGATTTGGTGGCCACCAGGGCTTGGTGGAGGCTTGTACAGGCATACCAGCCTGAAGTGGTGACCAGAGCATTCGTGGGATGATTTGGTGGCCACCAGGGCTTGGTGGAGGCTTGCAGACTTACCAGCCTGAAGTGGTGACCAGAGCATTCGTGGGATGATTTGGTGGCCACCAGGGCTTGGTGGAGGCTTGCGCAGACTTACCAGCCTGAAGTGGTGACCAGAGCATTCGTGGGATGATTTGGTGGCCACCAGGGCTTGGTGGAGGCTTGCGCAGACTTACCAGCCTGAAGTGGTGACCAGAGCATTCGTGGGATGATTTGGTGGCCACCAGGGCTTGGTGGAGGCTTGTGCAGGCTTACCAGCCTGAAGTGGTGACCAGATCATTCGTGAGATGATTTGGTGGCCACAAGGGCTTGGTGGAGGCTTGCGCAGGCTTACCAGCCTGAAGTGGTGACCAGAGCATTCGTGGGATGATTTGGTGGCCACCAGGGCTTGGTGGAGGCTTGCGCAGGCTTACCAGCCTGAAGTGGTGACCAGAGCATTTGTGGGATGATTTGGTGGCCACCAGGGCTTGGTGGAGGCTTGCACATTCTTACCAGCCTGAAGTGGTGACCAGAGCATTCGTGGGATGATTTGGTGGCCACCAGGGCTTGGTGGAGGCTTGCACAGGCTTACCAGCCTGAAGTGGTGACCAGAGCATTTGTGGGATGATTTGGTGGCCACCAGGGCTTGGTGGAGGCTTGCACAGGCTTACCATCCTGAAGTGTTGACCACAGCATCAAGGATTAATTCATGGCAGAAGTATAGATGTGATGGTAAATTGGTTGGTTGGGTGAGTCTGTGGTATGCAGTAGCAACAGTACAGGAATGAATGAGCAGATGTCTTTCCTCTACTGAATTCTTAGGAACAGTGGCCCATTTCCAAATGTATCCCACTCCTCCATCCATTCAGACTTTGCTGTAAAAATCTGTTTTTTTACCCATATCGTTGTACAATATTGTTTACTGTCATTGTATACTATGATTCATTAATAAATACACTTTACAATGTACACTGTGATTCATTAATAAATAAGCTGTATAAACATAATGGCTCTGTGTCATTATTTCCCCAGCCTCAGGAGTTTACCTTGTCGCTGGTGGTTGGGCTTAACTGCTAACTTCTATCCTGAAGTTAGTGGAACCAAAAACTCCTAACTCACTAGTGTGAAGACTGCATGCTTGGGACTGGTGATGCACATTACTATGGCATCTCTCTGTTTCACCTGGACAACCAACTATAACAGATTAAGGAATGTGTGGTTCAAACGTCATGTGGAGCTATTGAAGGGAATGGGTCGACAGCTGCTTTCTTAATATAGCTGTACACTTGAACAGACTTGGACTGGGTGGTCTCTTTTTGCTGGCACCTTCGTATGTCGTTGCATAAATATTCCTATATGGGACCGCATTCTTAACGTTATGATGTGTGTACATGATTTATTGTATTTTTGTATGGCAAAAACTAGTGTCGAGAAAGTGCCCTTTTTACACTCACAAGTGCCCCTCTGAGCCTCCGCCCCCTCAGTTTTTACCATCTTCTGGCACCTATGACTAGGATCTGCGGCCTATCCTGTAGGTAAGGAAATGGGCAGACTAGATGGGCCAAGTGGTCCTTATCTGCCGTCAAAATCTATGTTTCTACGTTTCAATCCTTTTTCAAAGCTGCCGTGTTGTGTAGTCCAAACATTGGAATGTCCTCTGCATATTGGTTGTGGTCCCTGTTCAGTTTAGGCAGATTGAATGGGTCTAGTATATGACATGCCTTGAAAAACTGTAGCGATGGATTTGACCCCATATGCTTGCTCAGTTTGTTTAGCGCTACACTGTAAGCTTTTTGAAATATCGAAATTTGATCCTGCTTGGCCCGGCCTCTAAGCTGATGAAGCTGCTCATCAGTTTTCTCTCCAAAGCCATCGGTCTTTAACACACCAGCCTCAAATCTGTTCTTGATTGCCATTAGTGTATCATAGATAGACATTTACCTTTCAATTGCAGCATGTGTATTGTCTCTATTATGTCTATACTATTTTCTGCACTAAATGTAGTCTGAATTTGGAGCTCTCCCATCGTCAGTAAATAAGTTGCGTAGCAATTTCAGTGAATTCGCATCACTCTGGTCTTCCTACAAGAAGTCTCGTAAATATTGCAAGTGGATGGCATGGTATTTCACAGCCTCAAACCATGTGTTCCAGCGTGTCAGTACTGGGACAGGAGGTAAAGTGTTGTTCTCCACCCCCACCTCTTTGAGGAATGCCAGGTACTCCCTTTATCATTTTGGGGACTGCTCAAAATGGTCGATCCATGTGTCTCCTACAAGTGACAGGACATGTGCCCAGCAACCGACATGGATGACATGGCCCCCAATAACTCCCCGTAATGCATCATTGAAACATTTAATCATGTATCTGGCATTGTCACTGACAAAACCCACAACTTGCTCCATCTCCACCTCATATTTCTGCAGTGTTTTTAAAACGGCTTGCGCAACAGTTGAATGGTTCACTGCAACCAACTCCATGGCATTTGCAATGTAAGATTTACCACCGTCAATAACAAATACAGTGTTCAGTACACACCGAGCATCTGAATCTGTGAATTCATCACACATTACTGTGATGCTCTTTCTTTTCACTTGTTGGTGAATTGTCTCCTCCATCTCGTTCTGCAGTTTTGGCAGGTAGTTCTGACGGAGAGTGTCTGCCTTTGGAAGTGCACCTATGCTCTTAATATAGTTTCCCATCCAGTCTCTGAGGCAGGGTTGATCAAGTTTTTTTTTTTGGGGGGTGTTATTTTTCCTCCTCAGGCTCAGCTACACCCCCCGTGACTGCATCGCTCCCCGTGCCATCCTCCGACATGAGACCTCCTTCCGCACTTCGCGACTTACCCTTCAGTGGCAGGGTGAGGAGCACCACCCACCACAACGGATCCATGCCAGGGAGGCGCCCTCCAGGAATGGCACCAGGGAACGACGCCATGCAGCTGGACACCCATTTTTCTTGATTTTTCCCGCAGGGGCGTGGCGTGCAATGGCGCCAGCGACTGAGTCTTTACGCTCCCGATACGCACTAGTCTAGCCGCCTGCCACGCCCCACCCTCCCATGTCTTACGGCTACTTGCTGTTGATCCCCAGCCTCCGCTAGGGGCCGACAAGCACCGCCGACTGGAGTCCTCCGACGCCAATCCATCTTCACCCTGCCGACCCCCGCAACCCGCGCTGCTCCTCTCGAACATGGGCCGCCGCGTGGCGCGAGGTGTGGTGTCCAGTGCCTCAACCCTCAGCGCCACCGGGCCGGCTTTGATCAAGTTTTTCAATGGGAATATTGGTCCCACACCAAGCCCTCAATGTGTTGAGAACTGTTTCTTCCCTTGAGACAGCAGCAGAAGTGGTGGCGTTGAAACTTGTATGTAATGTCACCTGTTTGGTCTCACTTTTCTCTTTCTGACTCATGTTTTTTAAATGCTTCTTGCTGTTACAGTGGTCTACAATGGTATCCTTCCAGATGTGGTCCACTGGATGGGTACAAAATCGGCAGAACATTTTCCCTCCATCTTCGTACATTCCCATTGCCTTGAACTGTAGTGCATGGTCTTTCACAGTAATGCTGGAGATTTTTGGCCATCTTTTGTGGTGGTGGTGTTGCCATCTTGATGGTGTAGTGATGTGATATTTCCAAAGAACTAAAAGTGACAAAGCAGCAAGTCACTAACACCACTTTCATAGATTGACCTACCAAAAAAAAAAAAACATAGTTAAGGACTAATTCTGCAACACCAAGAAAGCATTCACAATTTTAGCATGGAAGACCCACTAGTGGGCAACAAGAAAGCAAACTGTACCTTTCACAATGGATAGACTTGCAGCAGATCACGTCCAACAGCACTTCAAGGCCTGAAATCATAATTGAAATGTTTACATGTGGCCCACAGAAAAATGTACACACAGCATAACTGTTAGAAAGACCATCATCCACATTTTCATCCTCATCAATGCATTCTCCAATCACAGCTTGCCACCAACACCCACACCTACTTACTTGAAGAGTGGCGCAAAGGAATAAGCATGACTGCATGAGGTGCTGGTAGCAGTGTTGGCAGGTGGTTCAACATCAGCATGAATTTGCAGCAGTGTGCAGGCATGGTGTTCATGAAGACTTCACCTTCAGACACCCAGCAAGGTGGCAACAGCAGTCTTTTGTCGATTCTTCAGGTTAGACAGCAGCAGCACTGCAGCCCCAACCCCTCAGGTGTGACAGGAGCAAGTGCAGCCCCCACCCCTCAGGTGTGATGGCAGCACTGCAACCTCCACCCCTCAGGCATGACGGGAGCAAGTGCAACCCCCACCTCCAGGTGTGATGGCAGCAAGTGCAGCCCCCACCCCTCAGGCATGACGGCAGCATGTGCAGCCCCCACCTCCAGGTGTGATGGCAGCAGCAAGTGTAACCCCCACCTCCAGGTGTGATGGCAGCAAGTGCAGCCCCTACATCCAGGTGTGATGGCAGCAAGTGCAGCCCCCACCCCTCAGGCGTGATGGCAGCAAGTGCAGCCCCCACCTCCAGGTGTGATGGCAGCACTGCAACCCCTACCCCTCAGGTGTGACAGGAGCAAGTGCAGCCCCAACCCCTCAGGCGTGATGGGAGCAAGTGTAGCCCCCACCCCTCAGGTGTGATGGCAGCAAGTGCAGCCCCACCCCTCAGGCATGATGGGAGCAAGTGCAGCCCCACCCCTCAGGCATGATGGGAGCAAGTGTAGCCCCCACCCCTCAGGCATGATGGGAGCAAGTGCAGCCCCAACCCCTCAGGTATGACTGGAGCAAGTGGAGCCCCCACCCCCAGGTGTGATGGCAGCACTGCAACCCCACCCCCTCAGGTGTGATGGCAGAAAATGCAGCCCTCACCCCTCAGGCATGACAGCAGCAAGTGCAGCCCCTACCCCTCAGGCATGACAGCAGCAGAGGTGGAATGACGGTACTCACCCAATGCCATGTACCAAAGCTTGACAGATCTCAGACGTGAATTAAGCCGAAACACCAGACGCCAAGGTGGACTCCATCGGTTCAGTCCCTAACATCTAGCTGCCTGGATTGGTTTATTTATATATAAACAAAGTGCATCCAATTAAAACAAATCCAAAACTGATTAATGAGGACTGAGGATACTAATGGAGAGATCAACAATCTGTACCAAAGAATAAACCAATCAGGAATTGCACCCACAGTAAATTGGGCACTTTCTAACTTGGTCCTCATGAAAATGGAGCCGCTTAGTTTTCATGTCGGAGCTCAAACTCATGAAAGGTGTTCTACTAGCAGAGGTAAAGCCATAACCACTGTGCAGCTCATGGCTTCACCTCTCCTAGCCCCCTGTAGTCAACAAAAATAAATTGATCTTTGCACCCAATCACCAGTTTGAATGATCACTCAGGTGCAAAGATTATTTTTTAATATAGTGCCTGCAGGGAGTACCAGAGAGGTGAAGCCCCAATCCGTACAGTGATCAGGGCTTCACCTCTGCCGGTAGTTCAACTTTAAGAACTGATCAATTCTCTGTAGTTCCCCAACACTTCCGAAAATATTCCATTAGACATTCCTGCAAAAGTCCAACTTAAAAGTGGTAAGATTATTATTAACATGCAGTTAGACAGTTTATCAGCTTGTCTTTGTTTACCCCCTAGGTAATCTGATACCTACATCCTCCACAATTGATCGAGGAAAATCTGCAGTTGACAGTTTTGAAGGGCACAGATTAGACATGGTTTATTCAGTTTGATGTGGCTTAATAAATTTATTTGTCTGACTGCGTCTCTATTATTCTACATGCATCACACACACACACACACACACACACACACACACACACACACACACACACACACACACACACACACACACACAGGCACAGGCACGCACACACACACAGGCACGAAGACACATTCCCAGCAAACCACAATGGACTGGCACAGACACTCTCCCCACCCCAGTGGATAAGCAATGCCACTTTCCACACCATGATGGACCGACAACTCTCCCCACTCTGCCTGAACATCATCCAGGTCGGTGTCCCCCCACCCACACTCCAGGCACACAAAGATAATGACACATTTTATACACATTTTGTACTGTACTGTATTTCTTTCATGGGGAGTACAACCACCAAGATGTAAAACATTTTTCTACTTTATTTCTTTGTGGACTCCCCACCCCACCTCTGCTTCCTATATCACTCTGACCACAAGCCCACCACTCCACAGATCAGTCAAGCAAACCACAGATGTACAATGCAAGGTGTGCAAAAAAATTAAAAAACTCAACAAAAAAAAGACCAACCAATGGAGCGTGGCATGGACCCAGTAGACTGGCTTACATGTTGGAAAAATGGTTCTGTGTCACTCTGCCCGTTCGCCCCTCCCTCCGAGACCAGAACCATTTTTTTCCAGTCATGTGAACCAGTCCACCCAGCCTGCCCATCTGCCGACCATCAACCAAGAAACCAATGGAGCATGGCACGGACCCAGCAGACTGGCATACATGCTGGAAAAAATGGTTCTGTGCCACTCTGCCCGTCCACCGCTCACTCCTCCATCACCAGAGACCAGAACCATTTTTTTCAGCATGTGAACCAGTCCTCCCAGCCCGTCCCTCTGCCGATCATCAATGAACAACCACCAGAGCATAACACGGACCCGGCAGCCTGGCGTGCATGCTGGAAAAAAATGGTTCTGTGCCACTCTGCTCATCCACCCTTCCCTCCAAGGCCAGAACCATTTTTTCAGCATGTGAACCAGTCCACCCAGCCCGTCCCCCTGCCGACCATCAATGAACAACCACCAGAGCATGGCATGGACCCCGCAGCCTGGCATGCATGCTGGAAAAAATGGTTCTGTACCTCTCTGTCAGTCTTCCCCGCCCATCCCCCTGCCGACCATTAGTAAAACAACCACCAAAGCGTGGCACGGACCCGGCAGCCTGACATACATGCAGGAAAAAGTGGTTCTGTGCCACTCTGCCCGTCCACCCCTCTCGCGTCCATCACCAGAGGCCAGAACCATTTTTTTCAGCATGTGAACCAGTACTCTCAGCCCGTCCCTCTGCCGATCATCAATGAACAACCACCAGAGCATGACACGGACCCGGCAGCCTGGCATGCATGCTGGAAAAAAATGGTTCTGTGTCACTCTGCTCAACCACCCCTCCCTCCAAGGCCAGAACCATTTTTTCAGCATGTGAACCAGTCCACCCAGCCCGTCCCCCTGCCGACCATCAATGAACAACCACCAGAGCATGGCATGGACCCCGCAGCCTGGCATGCATGCTGGAAAAAATGGTTCTGTACCTCTCTGTCAGTCTTCCCCGCCCTCCGAGGCCAGAACCATGACTAGAGACAAGTACCATTTCTTTCAGCATGTGTAACATTTTCAAAAACATTATTCACTTGTTTGTTTACATTAAGCATACATTTCATGCACATACAACCCCTTCCGCCCTCCATCTTGCCTCCTTTGCTTTCTTATTCAAATAAAAGCAGCATGGCTCCCCCTCACCCCCAAAAGAAAAGCCAACTGAAAAAACAACAACTTAGCAGGCACATAGAAAGGTAGTAGTCCCATGGCAGCAAATGGCAAGGTCAGTAGAAAGAGCAGGTTACCAGCAGAAAGCTGACAAGGAATTCAGCATGGACACCTCGGACAGACCAGCACACCCACTCTCTCCACCCCAACTCTGCTACGACCAGTGTCCTCATACCACCAAGATCGGCCAATATACCCACCACGCACCAACTTTACATTGCCAGAACCCCCCCACCATACCGCTCAACTTCTATGAATTTTGCATAGCACTCTGATTTTTCACACTCACATTTATCCTGGTTTGGAGCCTGGGTGTTCCCAACCATGCTATATGGCCTATAGCGGGACCAGGTATGGTTTAAGAGACACCTAGCCAGTCGTTAGCTGGTCTTGGTATGACAGCCAGCTAATCTTCTCCCCAACACACACAGATAGCAGCCACCCCCCAAAGACAGTCCCCCTGCACCAAACACAAGCAACCTCCCCAGCCCCCACCTGGCACAAGGCCATCAGCTGCCCCCACACACACAGCCAGCGACCCTCCCCAGGCACGTGGGCAGCAAACACCACCAGTGCCCCCATCCCACCACAAACACAGCCTGTGTCAACACCACATCAGCCACCCCCAAAGACAGTCTTCTGCCTCACCAAACATGGTAGTCAACCTCTCCTCAGGCCCCACCAGACACAATCCTACCATCTCCACCGCCCCAGACACAAGGCTACAAACACACATGGCCATCAAACCCTCCACCTCAGACACAGTCCCCATGCCTCAGTCCCACCAAACAGACTGTTCCCCAAGCCACACTAAACAATAAACAGCACCCTCTTGCCACACCAACACATGCAGTCTCCCCCAGACACAAGGCCAGCAAACCACCCCAAGAACCAAACAATGTCCCTGCCCCAAGCCATCCCCCTAGCCCCTAACACAGACCATTATCACTCAGACACCCAGCCAGCAGGTCCCCACCCACAGACACCCAGCCAGCAGGTCCCCACCCACAGACACCCAGCCAGCAGGTCCCCACCCACAGACACCCAGCCAGCAGGTCCCCACCCACAGACACCCAGCCAGCAAGTCCCCACCCACAGACACCCAACCAGCAGGTCCCCACCCACAGACACCCAACAGCAGGTCCCCACCCAGAGTATGGCTAAATCCATTTTAAATCACACTGCCCAGTGCTATCTCTGTAGAGGGGTTAATTCAGAATAACCCCTTCAGTGGCTGTGTCTCAGTAATACAGGAAACAGGGACTGAAAGGAGTCGCTCCATTCCCCAGCCATTCCCCCCACAACCACAAACCAAACAAACAAAAAAACAACACAGGAGTAGGTCCAGTCTGCCCCCGGCATCACAAATTCAAATCAGGATGGTGAGGAGAAAAACACACAGAATCACAAGGAGTAGGTTAGGTCCAATCCAGTCTGCCCCACCCAGCATCGCAAATTCGTTCAAGACCCAGAAAAAACTTACTTTACAGCAGGTCAGAGAGCAATCACTCGGCAGCGGCACCACGATGAATTGGACCAGCAGCTCGGCAATAAATAAATCAGAAGCTACTGCAAGCTCTGTGATCAGGTCAGAGAGCAAACCCTCGGCAGAAGCAACCACAATAGATGGCAGCATCCACAGCAAGGGAACTGATGTAAAATTAGTGTAATATTTATTTGAAAAATAAAATACGTTTGAATGTAACCACTCACCCCCCTGCCCACCCGCCTCAACAAATTCATCAATCATCATTACTCTGTAAGCACTCGAGGGGAACCAAGGAGAAATAAACTAAAAATAAACTTAACTAGTTATTTAAACTTAAAATTGCACATACAATGGTAGCTGTGGACACCGGGTACAATCGGAAAGATCCAGCTGGTGCATTTATACACACTTTCCAAAGATATCCACAGTTGCCGTCACTGAATTAAATAAAATTAAATATAAATTAAAGGTTTACTAGAAGGTGAAGACTGTTGAGTATGATGATGAAGTGAATCCAATGATTAAGCTTATTCTCAGCAGCAAAAAGAGTTGAGAGGAACCTCAGAACAGCAGTGAATAGAAGCAAGAAAACAGAAGCACACTGCGCTGCGCTTTTAAAGTCTGCAGTTCACGGACACTCCACGAACAAACGCTAGTTCTGTTTTGGCGCCGAAATACCGTGGGCCAATCAGGATTCCGTTTTCCACTCCGTTTTTCCACAAATGCGGAAAACCAGTGTGCCTGCTGAGGACAAAACCTTGCGGGACCCCTAGGTTTACTTCCCTGGCCTCAGAGATTGTATTGCCAATTCTGACCCATTGAGATCTATGGGTGAGGTAACTATGGAACCAGGCCACAGATTCCATGGATAATCCTGTAGAGAGGAGACATTTCAGTAGCAGTTGGTGATTGACTGTATCAAAGGCCTTGGTGAGGTCTATGAAGATAGACCCCACTGCCATCCCTTTATCCAGGGCCCCAAAAAATCTGAGTGGTGTACTCTTCTAGTACGGTGACGGTGGAGTGGTTTTGTCGGAATCCATGTTGTTGTAAGCAGAGAAGGCTATGCTTTTCTAGGTACTCAGTAAGTTGTTCGGAGAACACCCTTTCAAGTGCTTTGGAGAGGAGGGTAAAATCGAGATGGGTCAGAAGTTTGCTAGATTAGCTCTGTCTCCGGATTTAAAAACAGGTGTGACTAGAGCCTCTTTCCACCTGTCATCGAAGATGCCAGATCTCAGAGAGGCATTGAATACCTTGGTGAGCAGTGCCACAAGTTCGTTTAATGTGAGTGCTACCATCTTCATATTGATCATGTCACTTCCCATCCTGGTCTTACCAAGGACCTGTTTGATATATTTGACAGTCTCACCTGTGGAGATTTGCCTGAAGTAGAATAGTGGGGTAATATTATCCCATGGTGATGGAGTGTTGAGGTTGTGCTGCTGGCCTGCAAGGGTGTGATTCAGGTATTCAGGTGGCAACACATTGCTGAGGTCCGTGAATGCAACATTAAAAGCATCAGTGATTTCCTTTGGGTCTTGTAATGTGCCAGAAGTGGTAACTATATGACACCCTAGTGGACAAGAGACAGGAAATACAGACAGTTAAGTAAGAAAACAATGATTTACAGGTAGCAACTAAAGCACTGGCAGATAAAACTGATACCATGGCTAACTTCCTGCATCGGTTACATCATTGCATGGTTCAACTCGACCAAAAACAGCAGGACATTGAAGGACACTTTAGGCATAAAAACCTGCACATCTATAGAGTCCCTGAAGGTGAGGAGGGCACTCAAATTACAACTTTCATTGAGCAGCTTTATAGGAACTCCCTGCAGCTTACCCCAATATGCTTCATGATCTGGAGAGGGTATACCTGGCTCTGGGGCCTAAAGTGGCCCCAGGGGAGAGACCCTGCTCCAACATACTTAAATTCCTCTGTTTTTAGGTTAGAGAGAGTAGTCCTTATTGCCTGGTGCCTGAAAGTGATAAAATGTAAAGAAACACAAATCTATTTTGATCATTAATTTGCTCCAGCTATCCAGCAGCAATGGAGTTGTTTTGTCACTGCTGAGACTTGGAGATCAGAGCGAGGAGGAGATTTAAACTTTGATTTAGACTCAACAGATTTTTTTAAAAGCTGCATTTTTTAGTCTTTTCTGTACTCTTTTTTAATTAATTTTTTCTTTCCATAAATTTATTTTTCTTACCTTCAGAAGTAGTTAGTTGTTTGTGGCTGTGTGACTGTGTGTGTGTTGTGTGACAGTGTGAGTAGTCATTGCTCAGATTGAGGGAGCACAGTAGGACAGATGGATCAGGGTGAGGGAATATCTGGGGTGGGGGCAGCTCTGGGAGAGCACGGTATTGGTAGGCTTCATACCATGCACATGCAGGAGCATGGCCACCAGTTCCTGTTGGATTTGATCAAAATTTGAGGTCCCCTCCCCCCCGGAAGTAGGACCAGCACTGCCTCCTGACTCTGAGTCAGTTGAATCACCACCACGTCCAGCACCAGCTTCAGCACCAGGTCCTCTGGAGCAGGATGTGTATGTGCCCCCGGGCCCAGGTGTGGATCCCAACCCTGTTGAGCACCATGACCAGCCGGCTGCCAGTTCATCTGGCCTTCCCCTTTCTGTGCCTGGTCCTCCCAGCACTTCTGTTGTTTGGCAGTTTTTTGACTGTGTCGGGGGGGACAGCAGCATGGTCAGGTGCCACCTATGTGAGGTGAAGGTGCGCCGCGGCCACCGGGGGACTCAGTTGGGGACTGGGGGCCAGTTCACCCATATGCTCAATCACCACCAGTTGGAGTGACAGGCTGCCACAGAACGGGCCATGCCTGCACCTGCTGGCCCCTCTGTGGCAGAGGGTGCAGCTGTGCATGGCAGCAGCCCTAAGAAGAGGAGGGCCAGAGCTGCACCTGCTGCTCCACCAGCACCCAAACCACCACCATCACCTCCAGCAGCAGGTCAGCCTGTAGAATGCCTGGACCCCAGAGAACCACATGTAACACAGGCTGACTTGGCAATTCTCTGGAGTGCTGTCAAGGAGAACAATGGGTGAGTTATGTCAAGCAGTGGCTGGATCACATAGAGGGACATCAGTTGCAAATGATATCCATGCTGGAACTGCTGCTGGATCATCATGGGATCCCACGTTAGGTTTTTTTTACTCACATCATTTGCCCCCCCACACCTTCCTTGCTGTGTTATAAAATGTATTCCTCCACCGTCCCCGATCCTTGTATGTAATTATGTCCTGTTTTTGTTGTCTTCCGTATGGGTGACACTTTGTATTCTGCCCCCTCTCCTTCTGTTAAGTGTGTGTGTGTGTGTGTGTGTGTGTGCGCGCGCGCTGTTTTGGTGCCTCATTAATATTTACTTTCTGTCTTGGAGTGTTTGTGGAAAAGCAGACTGAGCAGTGCAAGTATACTGTGCCAAACTATATGTGTGCAGTCAGTCTTCTTTCCAGTCTGTGTATGTACTGAAGACACTGTCCAACTCCCCGACTTAAAAACACTTATTAATGAGTACAATGGTGGAGTGGTGAAGCCTGGAGAGATACTACAAAACAGGCTTACAATACATCCAAGTAACTAGTAAAAAGATTAATGTTGCGATTCGTGATGTGATAGTGAATCATGATTTGTGACTGCATTTGTGACCATGATGCTGAAGGAAGTGATTCGGTGTCGACAGTGAGATATATATATAACTGTATTGGAAACGCGAATGCCTATGGTTGTACTTCCCTAGACCCTGATGAGCTGTAGTACAAAACTCCCCAACTTAAAAACACTTATTAATGAGTACGATGGTGGGATGGTGATGGTGAAGCATGGAGAGATACTACAAAACAGGCTTACAATACATCCAAGTAACTAGTAAAAAATTAATGTTGTGATTCACGACGTGATCATGAATCGTGATTTGTGACTGCATTTGTGACCGTGATGATGATGATGAAGAACCTGATTCGGTGTCGACGGTATGAGATAAATATGGAACTGTATTGGAAACACGAAGGCCTACGGCTGTACTTCCCCGATGAGCTGTAGCACAAAACTCCCCAACCTAAAAACACTCATTAATGAGTACAATGGTGGGGTGGTGAAGCATAGAGAGATAATACAAAACAGGCTTACAATACATCCAAGTAACTAGTAAAAAAATGAATGTTGTGATTCATGAGTGATGTGATTGTGAATCGAGATTTGTAACTGCATTTGTGACAATGATGATGAAGAACATGATTTGTATCACGAATGACCTGTGAACGTGATGATGGTCCTGACTTAAAAACGCATATTAGTGAGTACAATGTTCATGCAGAATTATGCACCACACTAGTCCAGTATTCTGAAGGGAAGCCAAAGAAACAACTGTGACTTAAGTTACAGATGGAGATTGGGCCCTAAAGAGATGCAAATGCACAGACAGATTAAGATTGCGCTGTACACTGAAGAGATGCAGACGCAAAGGCACAATGCCTAACCAGTGCTCACCATCAGAAATTCAAATCTGGAAAAGAATACCTTGGCCGGTTGGGGCGAGACGCGGGGGGGGGGGCAGTGTACTGTACTGCTGAAGTAACAGTCACTAGTACTAGTACCAGTACCAGTAAAATATCACAAATAAGTACAACAATCACACAGCTGCAGTGGATAGCAGGTTCACATTGCTGAAATGACTATGTGGTACAATAAAAGGTGTCAGATTTGATGACATATGTAACACACACACTAAGTAATGCATAGCAAATTGAAAACTTCAGTAATATAACCATGTATTTTAAACAAACTAAAATTATGCACTGCTGCTCCACAACAATCAGCAAAAAAATGGCAAGAATTATTGACAATATTATTGCATGTACATTGACACAGTTATACAAGAAAAATATTACCAAAACAGAAAGAACTGCCTTTTTCTCCAAGTTAATCTACCTACACCACAGATACACGCCTCCCCCAAAGCACACTTTCACTGTCTCTTACTACACAGACTCAATGTTGTACATTAACATTCAAAATCCACACACAAACAATAAACGCTTGATGATATGAGCACAGGAAGGTTTCTACAATCGATGAACTAAAGTTTGAGCAAAAAAAAATTACTCAAAAAGGCTTTTTGAACAGCTTTTATAAGGTTTGAATCACAGAGATCTCTCAAAGCAGACTGTCTCCTATAGCTTCCTACACTCACTACCCTGGACTGAGGCCGTGCAGAACAATATAGAGCCTATGTGACCTGAAATCCCATGAATCATTGCAAAATTTGCCTTCAAAGCTTAAAACCAAGGTGAAGTGAGGCAAAGCACATTGTTTTCAATGTACTTTGCCTTACGATTTGTTGGAGTAGTGATTTGGGAAGGTGGAGTAACGCAAAGTCATTGTTTTCAATGGACTTCATACCCATTATAACGCTGGCACTCGGCTGCATTACTGGAGCACTCTGCGAATCCGCTGCTTCATGATCACTTCATGGATCAAATTGGGGCCACTTAGCCCATCTCTAATCACAAGACTTTGGCTCTCCACTCAGATCCCAGCTAAGGAGTCTTGGAGAAAATGAACTTATGAAATACATAATTTGGAAAGGGTTTCAGCCAAAATGAACAACAGAGTTCCCAGTTTTGATACTTGTTGGAAACAATGGACTCTTTACCAATTGGAACACTACCCAGATTTTGTACCATGAATGTACAAGATAACCCCCACACTACTTTGGGGTCCCAAAAGGTGGAGGCGACTGGGGAAGGGGAACTATAATGAACTCAATGGGTTGAGAATACGTATGGGCCAGGCCATAATGGGGGTATTAATTATGTGCCTTGATTTTATAGATGACTCCTCTCCCAACAGCTTTAAGATTTATAATGCTGTTTGCTGTTCACTGTGGACCTGGCGAATACATCTTTGTTATGGCCCTGTTCAATGTATGCTGACTCTGAATGTATCTCTGTATTGCCTGTTGCACTATTTTGCAAGACTGAAAATAATAAAAAATACTAAAAAAAAAAGAAAGAAAGAAATGGGATGGCAGACTACCAGAAACAAGAGGACCAGGGGCTGGGGCAAGAAGAAACTTGGCAACACTACATGCTACAGGTAGAGATGGCAGTAGAGAATCAGGCTCTTCCCCTCATGGTTCCAACTCCTATGGAAAACCAGTTACTAAATGGACAGGCCAGGAGAAAGAACCAAGCACAAGCTGTATAGCCTCGGAGTCAGCAAGGAAGCACATCCTACAACTGCCCTCTTTGCAAGAACAAGTCTTTCGGCAATCCTGGGCTAAAATAGTGACTGAATCATCCTCCACGAACATGGACTCGCAATGGGACAGCTTGCCCTATGGTACAGAATGGGCAGCCATACAGGGGAAGAATATGGATCAGCCCACTGTGACTGTTGTAGGGCTACAGGGTCTAACACACTCATTCCAGACCTGTCTCACAATTCCAATTAAATGTAGCCCTGTTCTGAGCATCTAGTCATTTTCCTTTCTTTCACAGGATTCAATGACCCATGATAAATAAGCATATAGGCGTAATGTTCTGAATGATCACGGTGGTTAGATACTTCCATTCCCAGCTCCCAGTGCCTGAATCGTGGCTTGCTCAAAGGTGAAGCTAATGTGCACCAGCAGGAATATTTCAACCCAAACAGGTAACTCGCTGGAGGTTTTGATGATAATTTAATTAAATGCAAAGAAACCTGTGTCACAATGTCAATAGCAACTCCTCAATTTCCAGTCTGGGACTGCAGGAGGCTCTGGCTGCCGACGATGGCTACTGAGATTCCATGATACTCTGATAGGCTGAAGTTAGGAGGTAGGGGTTCTGTGAAACTGACAAAGGCATGGGATAGGGAATTGACAAACCATGACGGTGGGGCCCAGGTAGATTGTGACTGGCTGGGCCGGGAAGACAATGGAGGTGGGGAGGTGAGTAATCCTACGTTTGCCGCCTTTATTGCTGAGGGTTGTCTACCTCCTCAGCAATATGATTGACTGCTTACTCCCTCCTCTGACAACACCCCGTTCAAACCTTCTCAACTAATGAAGCAGCACCACTGTGCAATCTGGCTAGGGTTCATGCAGTCAATCAGACGGCCACCCCAGCGGTCCTTAGCCTATCACTACTGAATCCCATGTTCTTAGTAATAAATGCCATGGCATGAGATTTGAGGTAATCAAAACTCCACAAAATCAAAATAGACTTCTTAACAGCTGAAATAGAATTAATTAAGCCAGATGTATTTGCAGTATCTGAGAAGTGGCTAAACGCAAAGGTGAAGGACATTGACATTTACATTGACAACTACAACATTTTTAGACAAGACAGAACCAAACAAGCATTTGTCAATGCCGAATGTTGCTTGCTTCTATGTGCTGTTTAGGTATTTGGAAGTCATTGGAGTGCAAATATTAAAAATTTGCGAACTTACGAGCGTGCGTAGGAACTGCGCAACGCACGCTTGTAAAACAGTCATTTTTAGGAATTTTTTCACCAAATTTTCAACATAGCCATTTTAAGACCTCTGCTCATGAACAGTGTCACTGTGATTTTGTTAATGTGTCCCATACATTGAGTTTGCACACCGACTGCACCATTGTGCACTACATGGGCGAAAACACATTTTGGGCAGGATGTGAAAAATGACAGCTGTATTGCTCATAAGGAGGTGTGGTAAAATGGCAATTTTGAAAATCTGGAGTGAAAATATTGAAAATTTGCGAACTTACGAGCCTACGTAGGAACTGCGCAATGCACACTCGTAAAACAGTCATTTTTAGGAATTTTTTCACCAAATTTTCAACATAGCCATTTTAAGACCTCTGCTCATGAACAGTGTCACTGTGATTTTCTTAACTTGCCCCATACATTGATTTCACACACCCGATCAAGCGCCATTCTGCGCTACATGGGCGGAAACACATTTTGGGTGAGATGAAAATGACAGCTGTACTACTCATAAGAAGGTGTGGTAAAATGGCAATGTTGAAAATCTGGAGTGAAAATATTGAAATTTCGGAACTTACGAGCCTGCGTGAGGAACTGCATGAAGACGCTGTAAAGCAGTCATTTTTGGAATTTGGCACCAAATTTTCAACATGGGGTTTTTGGTACCCTCTCATGAATGATATCACTGTCATGGTATTCGGGTTCAAGGGTGATTCACAGTCACTGCACGAAATCACCCTTCGCCCGGAAACGCCATGACAATGACATCATTCATGAGAAGGGGTCCCAAAACCCATGTTGAAAATTTGCGCAAAATTCCCAAAATGCCTGGAGATATGCAACAAAGTTGAAACTCTATCTAGCCCATTATACAGCTCATCGGCATTTCTCAGTTCACGGGTCGGCTTTGAAGAATGCAGACGTGTTCCTGGTCCACCAAAGATCGTCAGCCAGAGTTTGGAGGTAAGTATGGGGTGAGGGTGGGCGTGGAGGTCTGGGTGCGCAGTGGTGGGTGCGGGTTGTGGGAGAGGGGTCGGGAGATGCGCCATGGGACCGTTCGTTTTCAGGTAAAAAAAAAAAAAGACATTGTGGGACTGCTTGCCATGCTGGGGTGGTCTCCAGCTGCACAAGGATTTGGGGCGCTCAGCCGACGGGGGATTGGGCAATCACAACAAAGGACCGATTGCCACGCTGGGGTGGCCCCAGTGTGGCACCTACAACTGGGGAGGGGGAGACGCAGCTCAGCCGACGGGATTGGGCACCCGTCAGCTACACAATATGTGCGGGCGGGACGCCTCGTGTGGGAGGGGAGCTACACTTCTTATCTCTGCTCACTGAAGCGTATTCTTTTCAATCAGAGTGTTACTGCATTTGGAGCGTACACAGACTGCTCCAAAATGCCTTGGCTTACAGGGGCCGCGCCTGCCAGCTCACTAACTGAATTGGAGGAGGAGGTGACACACCTCCAAAATCTCCGATGATGGCACTATGTTTCTTGCACATGCGTGCAAGCAACATAAAAAGGGGGCAGGATAATGGTCTCTTTAAGAGACCACTATAAAGGGCAAATAAAAACTGCAAAATCAATTCCAAGGCAGCTGGATCTTTTAATTTTAAGTGTCCAGGGTTCACCAGGTTTTCATTTTAATTTAGCAGTACGCTATACGGCCTCTTCAGCCAGTGCAGCAACACTGCAGACTTTAAGCATGCTAATTGCCCCTTATCTGGATAATGAATTTGTGCTTCTGGGAGACTTAAACTGGAACATGCTAATCCCTCAGTAGGATATATTTAGTTCATACTCTGCACTTAATTTAACTCGATTGGTCAATCTACCTACCAGACCACATAAAAATAATGCAGAGAAAGACACACTTTTAGACATAATCTTAACTAATAGGCCTTACAAGTACATTTCTTCTGTTTATGAGGTAGATATCAGTGACCAAAGCTATATTTCATGTATTAGGGACCCTAAAAAAGGACAAACACCTGCCTGTTTAATTACTATTAGATCATTTGAAACATTTTGTGTCCAAGCATTTGTAAGGGACATAACAGAAACAAGCATTTGTCAGTGCTGAATGTTGTCTTGCTGGCATTGACATTGGTAGTGCAGGAGATAGAGAGATGCATAATAGGAATGGCAGTGAAGTACTGAACTGACGCCAAACTCACCCCTACCATACAGAAGCTGACAGGCTTTAAGGTGTGCCTTTGGGTCATCGGTAGGGATGTAAGTTTGTCATGGATGAGGTTTTAATGACTCATTGTTTGTTCATGAAATCATTAGTAAACAGTAGTAAATGTTGTGGCACTGTCATCATTGCTACATTCTGATGACACTAGTGAAAGTCATGGAAGTCCTGAATAAAGATCAAACGTCATGGAATCAATGACGTATATAACTGCCATGACAAACTTACATCCCTAGTCATCGCCATAACGCCATGCTATTTCATCTCACCCTGCCCTGAAGACACCTGAAAGTGTTGCGTGTGTTTTGGAGCCCGGCCTTACGCCACCCCATTCCCATAAGGAAATACGCTGAGATGGGTGCAGTATAGAGAATGGGTGTACTTTTGAGCCGAAAGTCCAAGGTACACCTCAATGTCTGTCACTGGCTGGAGGGTGGGGTGGGTGGAATGGCGTGAGCATTACAGCTGACAATCCCAAGTCACACCCTGATGCTTGTCAGTCTCTACAGGGTGGGGCATTAGGGTTGGAAACCCTAATGCCCGAGCATTGTTGAGCTAGTTTCCTCCAAATTTTCAGCATGGGCTTTTGTGACCCCACCTCGTGAACAGTGGCACTATCAGTTTGTTAGCCGAAAGGTGATTTTGCACAATAACTGCGCCATTTGGTGCCACAGGTGCAAAAACACATTTTGGGCAGGATGTGAAAAATGACAGCTGTACTGTTCATGAGGAGGTGTAAAAAAATGGTAATGTTGAAAATCTGGAGTGAAAGTATGAAAAACTGGTGACGTCGCGAGCGTGCATAGAAACTGCAATGCAAGCAGCACAATTATTTTGGGAATTTTTTTAACCAAATTTTCAACACAGGCATTTTGGGACCTCTACTCATGAACAGTGGCACTGTGATTTTGTTAATCTGTCCCAAACATTGATTTCCCACAATGACCACACCATTGTGCGCCAGATGTACAAAAACACATTTCAGGCATGATGTAAAAAATGACAGCTGTACTATTCATAAGGAGGTATGAAAAAATGGCAATGTCAAAAATCTGGAGTGAAAATATAAAAAATTGTCGATGCTGCGAGCGTGCATGGAAACTGTGCAATGCATGCTCATAACACTTTCTTTTTTTTTGAATTTTTTCACCAAATTTGCAACATAGGCTTTTTTGGAGCCCACCTTATGAACAGTGGCACTGTCATTTTGTTACTCAGTCCCGAAAGATGATTCCGAGCAGTGATCGTGAAATAACCTTTCAGGACAGAATAACAAAATGACAGTGACTGTTCATGAGGTGGGGTGCGAAGAACCTCATGTTGAAAATTTGGGCTCAAAACTTCAATAAATGACTGAGATATCAACCTAATGTGAACCCCCCCCCCCCCAATTCAGTGCCATTATAGGACTTACCGTCATTTCTTCAGTTTGCGGTTGGCTTTTGAAGAGTGCAGACATGTTCCTGGTCCACGGAAGATCACTGCTCCTGGCCTCCATAGGTAGTATGGGTGAAGCGGCTGTGGGGAGTAGGGTGCACAGAGGAGGATGTGGGTTGGGGAGGGCAAAGGCGGCAATGGCGAGGGACCATTTTCTTTTTTCAGGTTAAAAAAGACATTGTGGGTTCGTTTCTTTTTACAGGAAACTATGGATTTTGGCACACTGGGGTGGGCTCCCAGTGTGCCATAGTATTGGGGGGATCAAGGAGGGATCAATGCTGACCTGGGGATTGGGCACCCCGAGGTCAGAGGATATGGGGGGGCACATTCAACACCAGGAGTGGGCATCCTGGTGTCGGAAACACCACAGCAGGTTTTGGCACACTGGGGTGGGCTCCCAGTGTGCCACATTAAAGGATGAGGGGGGATACCAACTGACATGGGAATTAAGCACCCCGATGTTGGCAGGTGGGGGCAGGGGGTCCGCCAGCACAATCGATCATGCTTAGAGTAAAAGTGACTTTGAACATTGAATACTCCCAGCCCATATGGAGCTTAGACTGTGGTCTGCTCTGCGTGGCTGGGAGAAACTTTTGAGCTGGAGACAGCGGGACATGGAAGAGGCAGGCAAAGAAAATGCATCCTCCCACCTTTCAGGCAGAGACCAGTGGGGTGGCGAGGTGAAGACGTCACAACACAAACAGCTGTTTGCTCTCCTGCTGTCACCATGTTTATTGAAATGTTTCACCAGGAAAGGCACGTATGGGAGGCGTGTCATCTGTGCCGCTCCAAGACAAGCATGTCTCTGACTGCAGCAGCACATTTCTCTCAAGTTGGTGGCACTTTGCATAATTCTTGAGTCAGCACTAGCATGCTGGCTAATTGGGGAATGAGGGACGCACCTTCTAAAGTGTGCCCTACATTCTCCACAACACTGACACACCTCTGAAAGTGCTACTACCCCAATATGTTGTTTGCGCATGTGCGCAAGCCAACATAATAAATTGGAAGCTGTTATATGCATGCCCAGAAGTAGAATCGACCTGGTACTTTTTCAAAACATCTTTGGTGGAGGTTATAAACAGACATGCACCTCTTATTCAAAAGAGGACAAAGAAAATAAAAACACAATGGATTACTAAGGGTCTGAAACAGCTACTTAAGAAAAAGTCAACTGTGGAACAAAGCTAGAAAGACCTCAAATATCTCAGACAGATTAGCGTACAGAATAAAAAGGAACAAATGCACAACAGAAGTAAGAAGGGCTAAGCAAAACTATTACTTAAGCAAGTTTTCAGATTCAACATGTGACCCAAAAACAGTTTGGAAGCGTAAAGATTCACTAAAAGGAAAGCAAGCTCCTCCCACCTTACCAAAAACCTTGAGTTATGGAGGTAGTACAGTGTATCATGCAGATGACCAGGTTGAAGCACTCAGCACATTTTTTTATGGAAGTAGGAAATATACTTGAAAAGGAATACACTGTGAAGCTCCACCACAGCTCGATCCAAATGTAAAAAAATTGTAAGATAGACCTATTTTTTCTTTTCATGAAATGCATATATTCAAAACACAGCTGGACAAATATCTTTTAGAAAAAAATATAAATGGGTATAAGTAAAGCACGGCTCGCGAGCTCACGGACAAATTGTCTTTATGCTCTGTATGATCTATGTAATCTGTGTAACAAGGGTTATAACAGCTGCAAACGCTTTATACAAGCAAAGAGATTAGCTGTGATGGTATTCAACCTACAGTATATTCTTTAAAGTAGCATCAGAGATGGGTGAAGTCCACATACTTCGTAAATATGAGCGATTATGCGAAGTACTCCACAATGCAAAGTGAAGTAATTCACCATGACGAGTAACGCGAAGCACCATTGGTCTCAATTGACTTTGCATTGACTTCGCCTTATTTTGGGACTGCAAGCCGAAGTCTGCATTGAATCCTGGGGGATGTCAGGTCACATGGGCTCTAGATTGTCTTGCACAGCTTCAGTTCTGCGTTGTGTGTGTAGTGGAAAGCTGGAGACAGTTTGCTCTCAGAGCTCTGAGAATCAAACCATTTAAAAGCATTTTTGACTCTTTTGAGCCATTTTTTGGGGTCAAAAAATTTAGTACATCGATTGTAGGAAACCCTCCTGTGCTTATATCATTGAGTGTTTCTTAGTTTTGTGGTAATTTTGAATATTAATTTGTAAGATTAAGTCTGTGTACTGACAGATACTGTAGAAGTGTGCTTCAGGGAGGGGCATGATGAAGGGAGATTTCACAGTCAGTGACTCAGTGAGAAAGGCAGTCTTTCTAACTTTTTGGGTAGGTAGTGTATTAGTAGCTCTATGTTCATGTACACACATTAATACTTTTAGTAAGTTTTGATAATTTTTGGGTGCTTGCTGTGGTGCTGTGCATTTTTTCAGTTGTTTTAAAAGATTTGGTTATACTGTACTGAACTTTAAAATTTTCTACACATTACCTGTAGTGTATGCGTGCCGTCAAGTCACACTCATTTTATTGTGCCACACCATAATCACAGGACTCTGATTTGAATCTCTTATCTGTCTGCAGTACTTTTTACTGCTTCATTCTATCTCGGTCAGTAGTGGACTTTTACTGCAGCTGCCCCCGCAAAAGGTATTATTGTTCCAGTTTTGGATTTCTGATTTTGACCACTGGTTAAGGTGGTGGTGTGCTTGTGCCTGTGTGGCCGCATCTCTTAAGTGCAATCTCCATCTGTCTGTGCATCTGCATCTCTTTAGGGCCCAATCTCCATCTATAACTTAAATCACAGTCGTTTGTTTGGCTGTGTGTGGTGCATATCTCGGCATGAACATTGTATTCATTTATGTATGTTTTTAAGTCAGGGCAAGCATCACAGGTCACTCACAATACAAATCATGTTCTTCATCTTCACGATCACAATTCAGGAATTACATAACTTTAAGTTTTTGGGGTGTAAGTTGTATGTAACCCTGTTTTGTAGTATCTCCGCTTGACCATTGTACTCATTGATATGTGTTTTTAAGTCAGGGTGTTTGGGGTGGTACAGGTCAGGGAAGCACAGCCATAGGTATTTGCATACAGTTCATTAGTCATGTCATACCAGTCTCTCATCACGACTCTGGGACAAATCATGTTCTTCATCTTCACGGTCACAATTTATGAATTACAAAACTTTATGTTTTTGGGTAGTAAGTTGTAAGTAACCCTGTTTTGTAGTATCTCGGCTTGACCATTGTAGTCATTGATATGTGTTTTCAAGTCAGGGTGTTTGGGGTGGTACAGGTCAGGAAAGTACAGCCATAGGTATTTGCGTACAGTTCATTAGTCATGTCACACCAGTCACTCATCATGACTCCGAGACAAATCATGTTCTTCATCTTCATGGTCATGATTCATGAGTACAAAACTTTACGTTTTTGAGTTGTAAGTTGTATGTAACTCTATTTTGTAGTATTTCCGCTTGATCATTGTACTCATTGATATGTGTTTTCAAGTCAGGGTGTTTGGAGTAGTACAGGTCAGGGAAGTACAGCCGTAGGTATTTGCGTACAGTTCATTAGTCATGTCACACCAGTCAATCATCACGAGACAAATCACGTTCTTCATGAATCACAGCAGTTACATTTTTTTCAGTTCTGATGATAAGCTGAAGACCTATAAAGATGATCAAAACATTAAGGAACCTCTTTTTACTTTTTTTAAATAATGCACCCCCACCCAAAAAAAAAGAACATCTGAATTTGACAATACCATATTACTGCTACCTCCTGCAGTTTTGCTTCCCACTGGGCATGGTGATGGACAGGTAGAAGATGGGTGCGCTGATCCTGCAGGAGCCATTGCTCCACTGCTGCTGCTCCTGGACAACAACCACAGCTGCTGGGCTCACTGTGGCTGCAGGTGGGGTCCCCAAAGTTTGCTAATTTAATCTAACTGGGTGGCCGCCCCACATTAGTGGGCCACGATGGCCATCACTTGGCCCATCATGTCCATGTTCCATCAAGAAAGTAAATAAACCAAAAAAAACACTATTACAACTGCTAGTAAAATAAAGTACAGTACCTAAAAATAGGTGCACAAAAAATATTTTTTTAACAAAAAAAGCATTTCTAATTAAATAAAACTTTCCTGAAGGACTAACATGCATTAACATTTAACACACAAAAAAGAACTATTGCTTTTTTGTGAACTCTGAAACACCCAGAACAGAGTCAGACTGCACACTGCAGAACTGCCTGGACTGCAAACTCTTTCCGCTACAGAAAGTGAAATTATAAGGCTAATAGAATATTAATGTTGCTCATTCGTGCTCTGATTGGTTACTGGATCAGTCATTAATGGCCAGGTAATGACCGATCCAGATGTTTCAGTAGTGCAAGGAGCCACTTCACATGAAAGCTGGCAGTATAGCCTAGAGGTTAGAGGAACGAGGTGTGAATGAGCTTGATACATCCAGCAGACCAGACCTGAGTTTGATTCTCACAACTTCCACTTGCATAGTGACTCTGAGCAAGTCACTTAACCGCCCAGTGCTCCCAGGTCGCCCCTGAAAACAGGCACTTGTGCCTAGCAGGTCTTAACTGGTTACCAAAAACTAAAATAAAAAAATTAAAAAAAAAAAGCAGAGTGAGTCGCGAAGCCAGGAATAGCCACAGAGCATGACTTCCCACTTACGCGGTAAAAGTAATTGAGCTGCGATAATTCTCCACATATGTAGTGACAAAGAAGCAAATAGAGCCAAATATATAAATGTCAGCTTAACAGTTAAAGGCAGCAGTGTCATAAAAAACACAGTTCTTGTATTTCAATCTGGTTTCCAACTGTTGTTCCTGTCAGCAGTTGGAAACCCGATCGAAATACAAGAACTGCTTTTTAGGTCACTGCTGCCTTTAACTGCTAAGCTAACATTTAAACTTTATTTTACACTTGATCGCTATCTTTGCAGCTCTATTTGCTTCTCTAACAGAAAATAAGATAACATTAACTGGGACCTCGTCAAATTCATGGGGTTGCACTAAATAACATCAGCACAGTGGACACATGTAGAGTCACTATACGTAACCAAACCACAGCTACTGACAAGTCGTGCGACCACACTGCAAAGACAAACAGCACAACCAAAGTTAATAAACAATTTTTTTTAATATGTAAAATCAGTACAGCTGAATTAGCCTTATAATTACAATAATGACCTTACTGGTGGTTGTTTTGGGCACCCCAACCCCCCCACACGGTCGTTAATCCCCAGGAAACGATCGCCAGCTTGGTCGTTATTGTATAAGTAAAACACTGACTTCCTGCCAGTGCCTATTGAACTGCCTCCCTGAAATATGTGACCTGCAGAGACAGAAAACCATGTGATCACTGATCATTGGGCTCTGGGCTGTTTGTTTCTTAATGACTTTGCCTTGTCTAATCACAACATAAAGGAGCATGAAGTCACAAAGGTGAGCAGCATATTTCAGTGGGGAATTCGCATAGTCCCACAGAGATGCGGAGTGAGCCACTTAGCCCATGCTTTGCTGGCAGATTAAAACTTTGCTGCATCTGTAATCACAAATATTAGCACAACACATAGCATACTTATTTAATTTCTCACTTCTAAGCTCAGAGTTATCTAAAGATTGGAAAACTGCATACATTATTCCGATTTTTAAGGTAGGGGACAGTGCAGAGCCTAATTTCTGCAGACCAATTTCAATTCTAACAATGGGCACTATGCACAAAGGTGCAGAGGGGGTATGCGCCATGTAACCCTGACTCATAGCCCACTCTGCACCTGCCTGGGCCCACTGTGCCTGGCATTCACAACTGGCTGAATGCCCTCCCTCCACACCAGATCCCCTGCAGCATGCAGACCTATGCACAAGGGGGTGGACCAGGAGAGGTGCGGGGGGTGTGCCAGCACTCCACGGGATGCACGAACGTGCAGAGTGCCGGGTGCAGGTGTTGGCACCTCCACCAGGTCAGGGCAGCCATAAAGGCAGGGGGCCAATTACATGGCCTCCCAGGAGTGACAGCCTCCGGCTGTGACTGTGACGCAGGGTCCTGTGCACCTCCACCGAGGAAGCCCCAGCATGTGGGGCACACTGGAGGGCCTGCTGGTGGTCTTCCAGACACCCAACCCCCACACTGCATGTGGCGCTCTATGCACCGGCACCCAGCCCACCACACATGGGCACAGGTGGTCCACTGTGGGGTGTGGGTTGGGCAGCTGATTGGCCGCCCACCCAGATCCATGGCTCTGCACCTGACCACCCCCTCGGGCCTGCACACCAGGGGGCGGGGCCATGTATGGGTGTCACGCAGTGGCCGCTGTTAATGAATGTGGCCACCCGCAGATCTTCCACGGGTGCGGAGCTGCGCGGGTGGGGTATGTGCCTTAGGTGCGTATTTCCCACCCCTTAGTACATAAGGCCCCATAAACGTTTTTGAAAAATTACTACATAAGCAACTTACTCAATATTTCACTAGATTTAATATAATTTCACATCTTCAATCTGGGTTCAAAAAGGGTAATAATACCACTTATGTTATATCCAGGGTGGTGGACGATGTATTCACATCCTTCGACAGAGGTGGCAGTGTTCCATCCTTATTTTTAGATCTATAGAAGGCATTTGACACCGTTCACCATACAATATTACATAAGCAGCTAAAGTCAGCTGGCCTACGCTGTTGAACTTTGTCCCGGTTCTGTTCATACCTGCTCCAGAGGTTACAGTGTGTGAGGGTGGAGGAAGCTTGCTCAGGAACAGCATTGATAAACACAGGGGCCCAGATATTCAAACTGCGCCCAAAAAGTGCACAATAGCAGAAGCAAGCGCAAGTCTATTGTGCCCATGCACAAGAGACGCGATATTCAAAAAAGGAGCAGGCCAAATTGCGCCTACAGCCAACAACTGAATATTGCACCACCTGCGCCATAGCGCAACTAGGAAGGGGAAGCTGAGCAGATCTGATGCGCCATAGCGCAACAAGGGATGTTCAGCTGAGCAGTCCAGAGGTGCCATAGCGCAACCAGGGAGCCCCCCAGCTGTAGAGCAATGTAACTGCACAATCAGGGAGGTAGGGGCCCACCACCCATGCCACAGATGGGCACAGGAACACGCAGCAGAACAGACATTGTCCCCCCACATCCCAAGCACAGCACAACCAGGGGAGGGCTGGAATAACCACTGGTCCATGGAGACAAGCAACCAACCCACAGCCTGGCCATGATGCCCCATCACACCTACCGGCAAGCTGTGACTGGCACACAAGGAGGGCAGACCACTCTGTGCCACACCATCCCCCCCAGTGCACAGCACACCCTGCACCGTGACCCATAGACACCACCCAATGAGCAGTGACCACCACTGCAGGAAACCCCATGCCTGCCACCACCCCCACTGTGTCAATGCAACCTTGTGCACCACAGAGCCACGCAAGCCAGCCCTACCATGAGCACCCATCAGCAGGTTGCAGCACAAGGCAATGCAACAGCGGCAGACACAGTGACACCATGCACAGTCCCCCGAGGTACTGCTGAGAGACTGACCATGCGTTGGCACAAGAGGTACCCCATATGGGATAGTCGTGTCCTTGACACCACCACCAGTGGTACAGCGCCCTGCACAGTATTCCAGTGACACACCCCGGCCCACCACTGGCTACAACAGCCAGCACAGACACCCCAGTGGTGCGTGGGAAGCATGCACCACACCGATGCCACACAGGGTATGGACAGACACCCACCCATACCCAAGGGCACAACAACACAGGGACGCAGTGGTGGGGCAACCAAGTCCCCAGTGTGGGCCCATGTAAGCCATGTACACACAACCCGCAGTCCACCATGGCACTGGAGTGCCAGCCACCCTGCGCAGGCACTGTGGACCCATACACCACCAGTAGTCACCCAGAGCACAAGCCACAGACAGTGGGGCACATCCCCTGCAACACACACAAGCCACAGCATGGAGGCGGGACAATGACCGTGTCGCCCACAGTGCCACCTGAGCCAGGCATGCACACACCAGTGACATGGGCAACCCAGCAAAGTGACAGTTACAGTGTCTGCCCTGCAGGGAATGCCACCACTGACATGCCAGTGGACCATGCAGGTCACAGACAGGCATGTGTGTCGGCTGCACAGGCCATGGATGGGCCAATGGGTGCGCCATGGACACAGAGCACACGCCATGGACCACTGCACACAGTCATCCAGTGCACAGGGAACAACACACACAACACAGACACTGACTGATATCTACCTCCACACAGACACATGACTGCACCACCCCGATGCCATGCACAGCACTGCAGCTGAGCACCTATAGCCCGCTGCAAATCAGAGACCACCACGGTATTCATATAAAATTCAAATGTATTGTGAAAATATAAAACTTAACTATGTACAATAATAATAACTATTTACAAGCTTGGGGTGGGGACACAAACAAGGTGGGGTGGGCAGGGGAAGGTGGACAAATGGGATGGGATAGGTGGGGTGTGAGGGTGGGTCCAGGGGGGTAGGGGAAGTCAGGGACCAAGGGACTGTCAATGTGACTGCCGTTCCTGGCTCTGGGTCTGCCTGGCTCTGTGGCGCCGCAGTACTCCCGTCGCATCCAGCCTCCTGAGGATTGCCACCGACTCCCGGGCCAGATTGAGGAGCTCCCTCATGGTGTCCCAGATCTCCCTGAGATGTCTCGTACCTAGGACAAGGGACCACAGTCAATAGGTGTGAATATGCAACCCCATACAGCCCGCCCGCTGTGCATGGCATACGGCCATGGGACATACCACTGTGATGGTGTGTGACCACCTGCAGTGATCACGTCCACAGGACCTGCCCACCCAGGAGCAAACAGCCATGTGGAACGCTGCACACACCTACCGGCCAAGTCACTCACAGCACCACCGTGGCCGTTTAGTGACATGGCTACGTAGTGCAAAGGCAGTGGCACAGCCATGCACCTGGTGCATGCATGGACCACCAGTGACGCACACCCAGACATGCATTGCCACTGGACAGTGTTGACTGTAACAAGTGGCGTGTATGGCAGTGATGTCAATGAATGGTGGCCATGCCCCGCTGTCCACCTTGTCACACAGCATGCAATACTAATCATGGAGGTCTGGCACTCACCCTCATCGGGCCAGTCAGGTGGGCGTTGCTGGTCCTCGGCCCGCCAGGCTGCGGTTTCAGCACCCCTCTGCTGCTCTGCCCACACCCTGTGTAGTTCTTCCGGGCCTGTGGGGAAAAAAAGGAGAGAAGAACATCAGTACATTCCCGAAGCAAAGTCCCCCTGCCCCAAGGTGTGTGCCCTCCCCACCCAGCCAGACCCACCCACCCCACACCCTGTGAACACTGCCACGGCCAACCCCATATGGTCCCTCCCCTATATGCTGGACACATACAACGCTGTGACTCATATGGATGATAAAAGTGTGTTGACGGAACCCCTACCTGGATGTGGCACTGTGCCCCTCCTGGTACGTGACCGCAGTCGGGCCAGTAGCTCTGGCTCCCTCCTGCACAGGTCACCATAGCGGTGCCTGCACTGCTCAGCCGAACGCCCCCGGCCTATTGCCTCATCCAGGACAGTGGCCACCTCCTGCCACACCTGGGTCCTTGCCCTATCCAGGGGTGCCTCCCCAAAGAGAGGCCCATGGTGTGGCTCAACTATGGCCACCAGATTGGCCAGCTCAATGGCATTCCATAGAGCAGCTCATCTACGCGCCATTCCAATAGCTATAGTAGGCAATATGATGCTCTGCAGCGACGCTCCCCACGTGCAGATGCTGCACGATACAGCGCTGCCATTCCCTATCGTGCTGTTACCGAACAGCGCGATAGAGGTGCACCTATGCCTGACGCATGACGCCAAGGGGGCAAAGGTCGGGCACAGGGTCAAGGGTCTCTGGTGCAAGGCCACGCACAGCGTCATCAGATGACAATGCATGTAGCACGATTGGCTGCCTGTGTGCCAGTGCCACAGCGGACTATCGGGCAGTTGGGCCATTGCGCCTATGAAGGCCCAGTGCCACAGCGCCATGTAGTGACCATCGCTATAGCACCACTGGCACAATGGTGGCCATGCCCTGCATTGCCTACCGCACACAGCACATCATCAGCATGGCAGACGCCTGCGTCAGCAACCCGGGCATGCGCAGTGAGGTGTACTACGCATGCCACAGAACTGCGCCATTGGCTCAGCATGTTTAACACAATTGCACAAAGCGCAACAGCGCGATATTCAGCCATCATATGCAAATCATCCGATCAGACATTCAATGGCGCAGCACTGCAATTTGCATCTAATTAAAGTTGCTCCTCACCTCATTTGCATGGATTGCGCTATAAAGGTGCGACAATGTGCTGCAGTGGCCATAGTCGGTTACTGCAGCTTATTGGTGAGTTGCATGCTGTTTGGGAGTGTGGACTGTGGATTCAGTGACATGCATGGGACTGCACAGTCACAGGTAACAACTGCCATTCTTACAGGCTACATAATGACCGAGCACGTTCTTGGAGAGGAGGACAACAGTGGTGGGAGGAGGAGGAGGCCGAATTTTACTAAGGCCGAAACTGAGGCCGTTTTCGAGGCCTACCTGGATCAGGAGCCACTGCTCAGTGGACAGCGGGGCACCCCTCAGGCCCATGCTGCTGCACGGGAGGAGGTGGCATGTGCCGTGAACCTGCTTGGCAGCCACCAGCGCTCTGTGCAGGAGTGTAAGAAGAAGATGGGCACAGACAGGAGGAGGGAAAAGAAGAAGGTAGCTGCCATCAGGGCAGCACGTGCTGCAACAGGTGGGGGACAGCCGGAGGTGGTACAACTCACCACAGCGGAGGACAGGCTTGCTGGAAGCATGCACTGAAGTGCCATTGAGGGTGTTTCGGGTGGTGGCCCATCACTGCATGGTAAGTCATGGTCTGTCTGGGGGGGGGCAGGGTAGGTCACACGCAGTAACGCAACTTTGCTTTCCCTTACAGATCCTGAGTGTCTGCAAGGGTCAGTGGTGGTGGGCCTGTCCACTGTGGACAGTTGGATGGAGATGGAGGTGGGACCATCCACCTCCACAGGTATTTGTGGATCAGTACGACAGTGGGGCCGCCTGGCTGTCCACACTGATGTCGTTGAGACAGGTGTGGAGGAAGCCCTGCCTGTGTCCCAGCGTGCTGGTATCCACAGATGCCAGCACACTGTGGCTGTGGCTGGGGCAGAGTCCGGCACCAGTGATGATGACACGACCGTCTTGGGCAGTGACACGTGTGTGCCACAGAATGGACACACACAACAGGGCAATTCACGCCCATGGCTGTGGGTGATGCCGCCAAGGAGGCCTGCATGTCTGCACAGTCCCAGGCTGTGTCTGTTCAGGACAGTGGGACTGTTGCGGCCACTGCAGTGGCACCACTGAGCCCTGGGGTGCGGCAGCCAGAGGGGCAGCATCAGCAGTCGCCCACTGGGCTTGCGGGTACAGGGTTCAGCGGCGGCATCTGTGCACCACCTGTGGACATGCCCAGACCTGGTCCTGGTGCACAGCACCCACCCTCAAGGGGTGCTGAACATCAGGCCCTTGCACACCCTGAGGGGACAGGATGCTGAGGAGGCTGATGACCTCTTGGATGAGCACATCTGCCTACTGTGAGCATCAGTCCAGCAGCAGATGCAGCTTGCGATGTCCGTGGAAGCACTGTGTGTGGCTCTGAAGCGGACAGAGGAGCGTCGCAGCAGGGACATCGAACAGATCCTGGCACAGATGGACCGTTTGCGGGAGGATGTGACCGCTGCCATTGGCAGGCATGCACAGGCATTCATTGCTGTCATGGCCACAATGGGCACACAGTCAGGTGCCCATGTGTCATGGACACCATGCTGTGCACTATCCACCCCCCGTTCCCGGCGTCATGCGACTCCCACCCTGTCGACGCCGGGTTCAGCTGTGTGCATCCCGAGCACTCCTGGTGCAGGCATGTTCAGTGTGCTGCAGACCCCTGCACGGGCACGGTCGTGTTCACGCAGTGGAACCCCTGGGGGACCATCGGTGCCACCCCATGAGGCCAGTGGTCAGCCTGCCAGTGCTGGCGGGTCTCGGCAGGGCCGCCCACGCATCCGGCGGCTGTGGGTACTGTGTCACAGGACTGACCTGTCTCCCAGCATGGCTACTGTCTGGTGCTGCCCTGTGTGCATGTGTGTGTCAGTGGGCAGTTGCGGTGGTACCCAGCCTGCACGCGACACATAGTCCACCTGCACACCCTCCCGCCGCTGTCCGCAGTTGCATGCGCATGATGATGCCTGCATTGCGCTGTACAACAATGTGCAATGGTGCTCAGTATCTGACACATGCACATGGACAGGCAGTGGGCGTGGTGGCCTGTGGACATGTGTGTTGCCAGGGTGTGCATTCTGGGTCAGTGTGCCTTCTTCCCTCTGTGCACGTTTGTTGTGTTGTGTGTGTGTGTGTGTCCTTCGGCGTGGCATGTTAATCCTCACCCATCCCTGGCTGTGTGTGTGCCTCTGTGCTCTGCCACTTGCCTTGATGGCATGCACCCCCAGTGTGGGTTCCTGCGTGTTTGTGGGTTGTGCCTTGGCCACTGGTGATTGCGCATGGCCCCATGACTTACCTGAGTTGGCTGAAAGTGCTCCTCTGTGATGGTGTCCCAGTGCAGATGTGCCAGCCAGAGCAGTTGGGGGTCCCGTCGCCCAAGGTGGGGCTGCCCATCACCATCACCACCGATGTCCCCATCGTCCCCATTGCTGTCCCCCTCTTCGACCTGTACGGCTATCCCACATTCGTTGGCCATGTTGTGCAGGATGCAACAGGCCAGGAATATCCCACAGGCCTTTGAGGGGCTGTACTGTAGGGCACCGCCAGAGATGTCCAGGCAACGGAAACGTGCCTTCAGCATCCTGAACACCCACTCAATGACATTACATGTGGTAGCATGTGCCTCGTTGTAGCATTGCTGCGATGGGGTCATGGGCCGCCGCCGGTAGGGTGTGAGCAGCCAGGGACGGAGTGGGTATCCACTGTCACCTGTGTATAGAGGGTGGAGGTTAGTTTGGTGATCAGCATCGCCCTGCCCCAGGCCATGTAGGCCACTACCCCTGCCACCTCTGGCCATGCCCCCCCAGGCCCTAGATTTTTCCATGTGGTTTGCATACTCACCCACTAGGTGGCCAGTGGGGATGTCCCCACTCTCGAATCTGTGGCACAATGCCAACTGGTGCCAGATGAAAGAATCGTGTGCTCCCCCAGGGTGCGTGGCACAGACATTGATGATGCGCCCCCTGGCATCGCACACCAGCTGGCAGTTGATGCTGGCATAGCCCTTTCGATTTATGTGTGCGGCCCCCTCGGGGCCAGGTGGTGTGCGTATAGCCACATGGGTGCAGTCTATTGCCCCGTGGAACTCCTGTATGTTTGCTGTGCGCTCCGCCGCTGTGCTGGGAAAATGGATGTACTCCTCAGCATGTGGCAGCAGTGCGCTGAGGAATTGGGTGAGGTGGCGTGACGTGGCCGACTGGGTTATGCCTGTGGTGTTCCCAGTTGGTCTCTGGAAGGTACCCGTGGTGAGCAAGCACATGCAGGCTGTTACCTTGGTCTCCACTGACAGGGCATGGCTCCGTTGTGTGGGTGCCTGCATCACATCACTGCACAGCTCACAGAGCCACCTCAGAATTGCCCTGTTCAGGAGGTACTGGCCCACAATCTCAGTATCTGTGTACAGCTCAAAGCTGGCGCGGGCTCGGTACTGCCTGCTGGGAGCATACCGCAGATGGGCCCTTCCACGGCCATGCCCACCTGCTGCCCGCCTTCTCACCTCCCTCATTATGGCCTCCATGTGGAAGGTGACACTGGCCATGTCCCTGGCTTGCATTCACCCCACCGGCAGCTGTTACTGTATTCCCCCTGCTGTCCTGGCTGCTACCTCCCCTGCACCGGGTACACCTGCCTGTGCTGGCCTCTGTGCTGTGTGGCTCCCCACACCTTCCCTGTGCCTGGCTGTTCACTGTGGCCTTTCCCTGGCCTACCCTGTTTGTGCCACCTGCCCTGTCTGTCTGCCTCTGCCTGTGTCTCATGTGGCTTCCCCGTAGCGTTCTTGCGCCTCTTCCTTGCTCCTTTTTATTTTGGCTCATTTACGCTATGGCGCAACTTCCGCCTGCTCCACTGGTGCGCATTGCGCAAGTCTTTGAATATCACACTGAGCCATTTATGCATGGTTCCTCCCCCTTTGGTTGCGCATGCCTTCATTATCATTGTGCTTTTGCTCAGCATGATTTCGGGGGCGCAACTGCCTCCTGCTGAATATCGCAGAATGGCGCAATTTCGGACTTGCACAGGTGCAACCCTATTGCGCATGGCTCATCTCTTTTGAATATCTGGGCCTGGGGTTCCACAAGGATCATCAGTACTAGATTCCCTGTTGTTTTTGTTATACATAATTGATCTCCCCAAACATTGTTCTACTGATACAGGTATTTTTATTTATGTGAATGACACTATTAGGTATACACAAAAACAAACCATAAACCAGGCCATAGAAATACTGCAAAGCGATTTTCTTACTGTGCAAAGTGCATTATTGGACTTAAGACTTCTTCTAAATGAAAAGAAGACCCAGTGGGCATTATTTGAAAAAAGAAACAATAAAGATCACATAAAACAAGAAATACGAGCTGTTTCTGCAGTCAGTATTAGCAGGGCCTATTACTATAAATTCCTGGAATTGACCCTGGACAGTAATCTATCTATTGAGCTGCACATAAGAAATCTATCTAAAACACGTAAACAGTTATTGGGGTTTTTCTGTAGGACTCGAACTTTGTTTAATTTTCCCCCAAGAAAATTATTGGTTACATCATTGTTTTTACCAGTCCTAGATTACGGTGATTTTATTTATAATAGCACAACTAGTACATTATTAGGTACACTAGACCCATTGTATAATAGAATATTAAGGGTCATCACAAAGTCACCTTACAAAACCCACCGATGAACCCTGTACAGTGATGTAGGCTCAACCTCTCTAGCCGACCGTAGGGACTCGCACTAGTATACGTTTGTATACAAGTTTATTCTACGGACATTACCCGTGTTTTTATTAAATAAATTACAGACTAAAACTCTCTCTAAATACACACTGCGATCCACTACCCAGTATTCTTTTCAAATCTCAAATCGCAAGAAGCAGATCAAAATGCAGGGAAAGGATGCTAGCGATAGCAGTGCCATGTGCATGGGAAAATATACAAAAAGGAATGGATATGCATGTGCTACCAACATTGGCGCGCTTCAGAGCCTCCTTAGGAAGCTTATTTTACAAACACTGCAACTGTTTTGGATAAAGAGTTCTGTTTATACTTTCAAGAGCTACAGTGATTTTAAAAGTGCGTATTGTTGTATTACAAGTAACTATGTGTTTTGTAGTAATGTCTTGTTTGTTATCATGTTTGAACGCAATTGTAAATGAGAATACCTTTCTCAATTTGCTATCGAATGAAACAGAATGGTGATGAGTGACTAGGGGAATGGTACTGCACACCTCAGGATTTCAGTGCTCACAATGGGTATGGTGCCTTCCAGAACCACTGACAGAGTGCAACTGAACATGCTCTGTCTGTTTCTTTATTACTTTGAGTGGCAAGGGGAGGCTAGCGACCTCTACTAGATTGATAACGGGACACCAGGTGTATAGGTGTGGGAGCTATGACCAGTGAAGGTAAGGAGAGAACAAACACATGGGGGACCTTGGATCAGACGACCCCCCCCCCCCACCGCCGGCGTGCAAGATATAGAGCAAGGTGCTGGGACAGACCTAAATCATTGTACAGTGGTTGCCCCTGCCAGCTTCCCAAAGGGTTCCAGTTGCTGGACTTGCCACCATGAAGACAGTCAGGAGTGGAGGGCCCTGCCATAGCTATACAATGCTCCTAAGGGTAACAGAGGGTGGTTGAGGCTTAGGGAGTTGGACTCCCACAAAGCTGCACAAGTGTGAGTGGCCCAAAGGGGAAAACTCTGCTAAAAACTAACAGTATTACTGAGCACTCATGGGATGATCCCCCCAAAAGCCTCTCAAACTTGTGAGGTGGCTAGGTCATGTAAAAACTCATTAGGTTAGAATGATCTCTAGTAGGGCTAGGCTTCAAGACATCACCTGATCTAGCTCCTTACATGGTCCTCCCCAGCTGCATCAGTAATACCTGGTACGGGCATCAGGGAAAGGAACACAAGTCATGAGTGTTTACAACTACCACACCTAGGGGTTCCCCTTAATGCACCAGGCACAGCTCCCTCCAAAGTCATTTGGCCAACTCACTGACCCACCTGACAGATCGCCATTCCAAATGAATCCTAACCTAGTAGGTTCCACTCCATCTCCCCACAAACATACTCATTCAAGCCCCATTGGAACCTTAAAATAGGCTTCTTACAAGAAGGCACTTAATACACACCATGAGGGGCAGTTAAGCAGCAAATTCCCTTATGCTCCGATGGTGACTGGGGGAGCTGGGTGAAGGTGCTGAAATAGAGTCCATTGACCCCCATAATTTGCCTGCTACAAGCCCCTCTTCTTTCACTTGACTCATAGGTGCCAGTCCCCCCTCAACATCATGCCTTGGAAAGGCAACTCTATGATGAGGTTGCTCGCCATCATTACTGTATTATGAGGAAGTTACATGAACTTATACTGAGGTCCAATTCAGGACAATCAGTGCTAGTGGACTTGTCAGCACCATACAATGATATGTGCCAGGTCACCGGATGAATGGATTTGGGGGCCTCGTCTCCCGCATCTGACTTACTCACCAGGACCAAACAAAAAGTACTGTTACTATTCTTATCTCTAGTTATTTCTTTATGTATAGTTAGTTCTACTCCCTGCTTCCATGGCCAGCTTTGCATACTGTGGTTAATTGTTCACAACTTACTGAATGGTTCTTTAGTTAGTCTAAATCAGGAAGCACAACCCAAAGTACATACTACTCCCTTTGGCATTCACACTAGAGGAAGGGAGACACACAATTAAGGTCAAATTCAGCTTATCTGACCTCTAATTTCCATCTCACTCCCACTGTAACATTAAGTATCAGGGATTACATAAGTAATGGCTAGAAGACCAACAAAAATTATGTCCTGGAAACTCACCCATTAAGAGAAGGAAGGCACTAAACCACCTCTAGAGGTTGGGAACAGGGGTAGCATTTATCCAGGAGACCCACCTTCCGAAGCCCAAAGCTGAAAAATTAAAGCTGAAGTGTATGAGCCATATAACAGTTTATAATTGTGGTAATGTTTTAAGATGTTATGATTATCCATTTTAAAAATGTTTTGCTGACCTCGAACTTGTGACATTTTATGGTTATGTGATTTTATTTTTGTTAGGCGCCTTGGTTTGGAAAGGTGCCATAAAAATAAAGATTATTATTATTATTATTATATATGCAGCAGCTCTTATAACATGAACAGCAAAGGTATGGCCATCGTGATTCACAAGGATGTACATTTTAAACACTCCTTCACCCACTTGGACCCAAATGGGAGGTAGTTAATAGTGGGGGGACTACTGTGGGGGTTGAGGCAACCCTATGCTGTGTATATGATCCTAAACTAATCTGACGCTTCCTTCTTCACCTCTCACAGCCAAAAGCTTGCTCAAGTGGGTAAGGGACAAGTAGTAATCGGGTGGGGGTGGGGTGGGATAAGAATGAGGTGCTGGATGAATTCTTAGAAAGAGGCAGACCACTTTCAGGAGACAGAGCCCATGCACTCACTGCCATTCTAGGCCTGGTAAGTGAGCCTGGAAAAGCAGATGTGTGGTGAGTGATTCACCCTCACCAACCAGGAAACATCAGCAAGGTCAGGACTGAGCCTGCCATCATTTCCGACCACTGTCCCATAACATTTATGTGGTTAACCCACGATGCACCGAAAGCTAGTAGTACTATAGGTCCAATGCCACCTTCCTCAAGGATCCTACCTTTTGTACACAGTTTCGCGCAGACATTAAAGGGTACCTTGAATTTAATAAACCCTCAGATACATCAGCTGCAGTGTGCCAGGATGCTCTCAAAGATTTCATCAGGGACAGATGTGTTGCACATGCTTCAAGAGTCAAGAGACCAAAGGACAAAGACCTCAAAGCACAAGAAGCCCTGTTGCAGAATTTGGAAGTGAAATATAGAGGTACCTTTTGCCACAGTCAGGAGCTTTTGGCACAGATCATGGGCACAAGGTTCAAGATTAACTTACATCTCCTTCAATGGGCAGAATCTTCCCTATTCAGAATATGACAGGCCTTCTGGGTGGCAGGGGACAAACCATGAAGGCTACTGGCATACCAGCTTAAAAAACATCAGCAAAGATCCAAAATACAGAGCATGACACTCAAGTCTGGAGAGGTCATAGGAGACTAGCCAGGCATTATTAAGGCCTTTGTGGACTTCTATGCAAACTGTATATCTCAGAGTCCACACCCTCGGATGAGGAAATGAACACCTTCACTGCCAGCCTGTACCTGCCCACCCTGATGGAGGCAGAAATAAGTAAGCTAGACAAGCCTTTCACAAAGGCAGAGCTCACAGCTACACCGGCCACTATGCTGGTGGGGAAGGCCCCAGAGGCAGATAGCCTGCCAGACAAATTCCATGAGACCTTCAAAGATCATCACCATTGTCCATTTCAGGAGGCCCTTTCCTATGCACGTGCAAGATGTGAACAACCACTCTACATGTGGACAGCACAGATCTCTGTAATACCTAAACCTGGTGAGTACCCACAGTTATGTGGCAGCTGCCATACCATTTCATTCATACTGGTAGACTGTAAACCTTCTGCTTAAATGCTCATTACTAGACTCAAAGGGGTCATGGCACAGCTGGTAGATCTTGAACAAGTAGGGTTTGTGCTGGGACAACAGGTTACTTATAACACAAGGCATTTGACCAATTTGGAAAGCAGCACGCTCCTACTTATCCACAGTCCTACTGTCCTTAGATGCTGAGAAAGTGTTCAAATTAGTGGAATTGAGAGTTCTTTTCCATGCCCTGAAACGATTTGGGTTCAGTCCCTAAGTGGTACACTGGATTTTAGTCCTGTACAATGAAGCAGAGGCCAAAGTAGTCACAAATGGCACACCCTGTGCCAGCTTCCAACTAAGGAGAAGCCCCCCCCCTTATTCATCCCAACCCTAGAACCCCTACTACAGGCCACATGCCAACACCTAAAAATGCACAGGATAGACATGGGGGGAACAATCAAGGTTATGGTGTTTGCTGATGACATAATGCTCACTCTCACACAGCCACAGGAATCTGTACTGCAGCTGGTCATTTTGATTACTGAATATGGCAAGCTGTCTGGGTACAATGGCTGTGTGTCATTTGGCAATATTCTGTGAACATTTAAACTGTAACTTGAAACAGGAGCACCTTGTAAATAGGGCTATGTCACCCTAATGGTATCATTGTATGCCTGTATAAAAATAACATTTTCTACATTATTGTGACCAAGTCTATGCTTCTAGCCTCACATGGTTTAGTCTCAAATCAACCAAACTTCCCATGGAGAATGTCAGTGGCACAAGAATCTCTCAGGTTTTTGGGAGTCAGATCCTCCTGGGATCTGGTACACATGGGGAGGCAAAGTTGATGCCACTTCGCACAGCTCTAGAAAAGGATACATAAATTACCTGATCCAGACCCATTTCTACTCCAAATTTTTATGGCCTTTCTGAAAGGAGAAACCTGGCAGCTTCTGATTGGTAGTCATTATAGAGGTATGTAAGAACTATGGCTGAATACATCTGAACACATCTTACAAAAGTGGAATCAGGAATTGCGAACCTCATTCCCCCTGAAAATCTGGACTTGATACTCACTCCACGCCATAACAATAACTGCATCTCTCTTCTGGCATGAATTCGCCTGGAAGTGAGGATACAAATACTTTTGCACTCCATGAATACAGGTGAAATATATGGGACAGCAACAGGCACTGCTGGCAGAAACGTGTAGTTGCGAAAGCTGATAATATGCATGTTTTTTGGCACTAGTGTCCACAACTCCAGAGCTTCTGGCATGACATAGGGCAACAATTTTGCTAGCTCTCTCTAGACACCCATTTGCTTGCCCCCTCTGTGTTGCTATTATCTATCCCCCCCTCAGGGTAGCAGAGTCAACCACATCCCTTGCCCCTGTGGTGCTTCTAGCAGCTACGGAAGTGATCACTAGACAGTGGCTACAGATATTCCCTACTACGATTCAACAGTTGCAACACATTGTACTGTCTATCTATCATACGAAAAAAAATTCATATTTAGACGGTGAGGTAGAGAAGACATCTTTCATGATATCTGGAGACCTTGGCAAATGTGCTATAAGAATATAGATCTACAGTTTATACCATGATATCTGACTTGCACAAGCAACACAACTTCTACTTTTATCTGTTCTGATGTAAAACAATTGTATTTTTGTCTGATGGCCTACTTATTCAGTTTATGTTTTTTCGACGTGGAGCCTTTGTAAACGAGCAGTTCCTGCGCAAAGGTATTTGTAATCCTAGATTTCTTTTTTTGCCATTCACTTTTTTTATTAAATTTTAAACAAAACTAGGTACAGAGACTTACAATGCAAATCACCATACAATAACAGTAGACATTAAGTATACATCGAGTAGAATAACCGTAACCATAATGTAAGCCCTATACCCCACCCTCCCCACCCCTCTGTAATCCTAGATTTCAATAAAATAAAAAAAAAATAAATAAAATGTCATGGAAATACAGGTATTTTTTGCTTTGCATTGTCATAATCTACCAGTGAGATTTAAAGAATGCTGAATTAGCCACTTCTGGCCATTTAAACTCCTTCTGATGTGTCAAGTAACTTTTCTGTTTGATGTGCTTGCCTTTTATTTTTTTGAACATACTCCAAAATGTACCTCCTCCCTGCTGCAATTCTTATGTAGAAGGACCACATCAGCCGTCTACAGTCCTCTGGAATCACATCTCTTTCCAGTGAGCTGTTGAATAAGACTCAGTGGGGCTGCTAGCTCCTCCTCCTTCTTTTGGTACCCTTGGGTGTATCCCATCCAGTCCTATAGCCTTGCCCAACTTCAGAGCTGCAAGTCCATTTTGGACTCTTCTTCTGAAAATGGACTAGTGTCTACCTCCCCAATTCCTGTCACTCCTGGGGTCCATCCCCCAATTGTGAAGACTGATCAGAAGTACCTGTTCAGGATATAAGCTTTTCTTGGTCCTCTTCTTTTCAGTCACCCCTTCCACCCTTCTAATCTTCACTATCCCTCCCCTTGCTTTCCTTATTTCACTTGTGTATCAGCATCTACATCTCCATGTTACGTCACTAGTCAACTGCCAGCATGATATATGCATCATGGCCCAGGAAGTCTGATTATCTCATTGATGCATACACTTTTCTTCAAAATAAACCAGTAAGAATATGATTTATTACTGAGTGCTTGTTAGTTTGTTGTGGGTGCTGAATTATTTTGTGTATTTTGTTCTGTGCCAGTGTTTGAGCACACACTTTCCCAGTGCAAGCTATTTTGTTTGATTCACTTATTTATCTGAAGAACATCTTATCCTCTTTAGCAACCTTTTTAGTAGTTCTTTCCTTGGTCTGCACCTTTGCTCCTCTCACCACCCTACCTGCTTCCTTCTGCTTTACTTGCTATACTCCCGTGTTCTTCCTACTGTATTTCCTGAATACCCCTCTTTTTCCTTCACCACCTTTGCTCCTTCTTTAGGGAACCACGGTTGTCTCCTTTTCCTTCTGCTTTTACTTCCTTCCTTCATGCAAAGGTTGACTGCTTGAATTATGCTCTCCCTTATTTTTCCCACTGTTCCTCTACCCTACTCCTAGCAGCCCCCCCTCTGAAGCAGTTTCTGAGACAGTCTTCCATTTTTAAAAAATCCACCCTCCTAAAGACCAGAACCCTCATCCTCGTGTGGTTAACCTCTGTTCTTGTCTTAATGTAAAAACACACTGTAGGGTGATCATTGGTACCCAGGAGACTGGCCACTGTGACATCTGCAATGCTGTTCCAGAGAAAACATAAACAATCAGCCAAACTTTTTGATTTTTGGGGCCTGATATTCAAAAATTGGTGAAGTGGAATACAAAGTTTTGCACTTTGCTTGCCCATTGCCCGTGACCCTGAGGATGCTATACTCAGTCAGAGAGTTCACCGGCGCTATCCAACTGAATATAGGGGTATGTAGGCACAGCACTAAGTCGATTAGTGCTGCCCCAACATGGATTCTGGCAGTACAGGGAACAGTGCCACCAGACCTTATAGTGTTGGTATCTCCCGGCACAACATTCAGATAACCCCATGCAAATGAGTCCATAGGGCATGAAAGGCACTAAGGTGCCATTTGTATGCCCATTATGGGCACATAATTTATATATTTATTTAGTTTTTGTTTACCGGGTAAGTACACTAGACAAGTTTTATGCCTATTTTCAGGAACGACCCGGGAGAGTACAAAAGGGTACAACAGGAACATCGATACAGTAATTGGTTCTGACGAATACATTTAGATACAGAAACAGGAGAAAAAACAATTTTTACAGTTATTACATTTACGTGGAAAGTACACCCAGATACAATGCTGGGGCAAGGTATAAATTAGAGATAAATACAATGACCAACAGGGCTAGTGAGGATTTATGAGCATAGGAACATCATAGAGTCGGTCAAACAAGGGAGGGGGGATTTGGACGAGGTCATAGCGCAAGAGTGATGATGCCAGAGCAGGAGAGAAGAAGCCAGCACCAGTGGGCAACGGGTGACTAAGGAGGCTTAGGACATTCACAGCGAGAGGCCAACTTAAGATGATCCCACAGGGAGGTCCGGAAAAGCTTGTGAGAGGAGGCAGTACGGACTCTTTCAGGAAAGGAGTTCCAGAGCCTGGGACCATGGACAGCAAAACTCCAGTCCCCCATGATGGTGCGGGTGGTAGGTACATTTAGTAGGCCAGGGCCTTGGGATCTCAGCAGGTAGGGGGAGAGGTCAGCAGGGGCAAGAAACCGGGCCAGTTCCGGAGGGGTGCCGGAGCCAAGTACTTTACTCGCGAGGCGCCCAGTGCTAAAGTTAAGGTGATTGAGCGGGGATAGCCAGCCAAGCTTCTCGTAGAGCTCACAGTGATGGGTGAGGCGGGGGGTAGCCAGGGCAAACCGACAGATGATGTTGTACGTTGTGCTCCACTTGCTTAGGAGGGTCTTAGAAGTATGAGCAAATATGAGAGAGCCGTAGCTGAGGGAGGGAAGTAGTACTCCCCTGGCAAGAGCTAGGCGAGCCGCTGGAGTGAGGTTGTGCCGAGCCCTGTGAGCCATCCCCAGTTTACGGTTTACCCCACTGCAGGCATTATGGATATGACTACCAAGGTCCAGTTGGGGATCAAGCGTCACTCCAAGATATTTGAGGGAGGTCACGGTAGGGAGAGGGGAGCCATCTTCATAGTTGATATGTAAGGGAGTTGAAGAGGCCCGGATTTTGGCAGAGGAACCGAAGAGCATAGCCTGGGTTTTGTTTTGATTTGAGGACCAATTTATGGTTGGAGAGCCATGCCTGGATGTTCCAGAGGTCTTCAGATAAGTGACTGTTTAGTGTGGCTGTATCACAGGAGTGGGCCAGGAGAACCAGGTCATCCGCATACATGATGACACTATATATATATTTATATTTTATATATATATATATATATATATATATATTATATTATATTTATATATATACACACATTTACCTGACAATGCCACCTTCCTGGCTGCTTCACCCCACCCTCCTTATCCTTACCTACCCCCCACCTCTCTCTCTCTTCCCATTTTCTTACCTCCTGCTTTGCCCTCACATTTCTTTCTACCACCCCTCCCTATTGTCCTCTTCCTTTCCACTTTACCCTCTCCTCTGTCTGTTCAAAATTAATTTGATATCCTGTACCCTTATTTGTGTAACAATTTTGTCTATTGTCATGTGATACCTATGTCTTGACGTGGAACCTTTGTAAAAGAGCCCTGGGCTCAAAGGTAATTGTAATCCTAGAATTCAAATAAATAAATAAATAAAGTGGAGGCAGATTTGTACCCCTGTGACAGGCTCTACCCCACTCCGATTTCCTGTTCTTGCAGAATTCACAGATTCCCTGGTGTATAGTGGCACCCCCACCCTCCAATCCATGGCCCTGTTAAAATAAGGAAAGTCCCTGATATCCAGTGGCCCCCCACCCTCTGATCACCAGACCCAGCACATTACATAGAAGTCCCCTGTGGCCAGTGATCCCCTGTTCTCTGATTGCCAGCCCCAGTATATTACATAGAAATCCCTGGTGTCCAGTGACCCCCCCCGCCTGATCGCTGACCCTGTATGATATGTCATATTCCCTGGCATCTAATGGCACCCTCCACCGACCAGTCCCTGTCCTGATACCAACATACTCATCTCTGGCATCTAGCAGGGCACCATGTACACCAACAAACCCACCCTGCCAACCCCCCTATTTTAAGCACTGGTGCCACGATTCCCACATGGTGGCAGGCACAGCCCTCCTCTCATCTCACCAGTCAGCCACCATATGAAAAGACAGTGAGCACACGTCCAATATACTGTAAAGGGTGCATGTCCTCTGTATTGTACTGTGCAGCCTGTGTACTGTACAGGGAATGCACAGTATGTGTACTGTACAGGGAGTGCACTCCCGCTACATTATACAGGCTGTGCACTCCCTGTAGAGTACACAGGCCACGCTACTATACAATACAGAGGACGCACACCCTGTACAGTATATTGTATGCTTGCTCCCTGTCTTTTTGTATGGCGGCTGGCTGAGAAGGATTAAGAAGGGTTGTGTTGGCCGGCCCACCAGCACAGCGGTAGGGCTACCGCTTATGGTGCCAGCGACCCAGGTTAGGGAATAGACTCGGGTGGCTGGAGGGTCAGCCGGGGGGAGGAGGATTGAGCACCCAGAGGCTGCTCTCCTCCTCCTCCGGGGTGGGTGGGTTGCTTATTCCATCACTCTACCACCACCTGGGTGACCACAGGTGGAGGTGCAGCAGGACAGCAAGTAGAAGGGGGGGGGACATCGGCCGGGAGCCAGAGCAATCGCATGTCCTGACGTGCATTGCCCCATGGCTTCTCAAGCATGATGGCACCCTGAGGGAGGACCAGAAAGCAGGAAATACCTCATGGTGCTCCCTGTAGATGGAGCTCCAGGCCTCAACCCCAACACCCCTGCTGGTGCTGGTGACAGCATCCCCGATGTTATACAGACACGTCGGGGCAGAAAGGGGCCTAGTTCAATACCCACCTGGGGGGTATAATCAAGGCTCCATGGGGTGATGGACTGCACCGGTGACTGGACAGACGAGTAGGGACGCACAAGGCCATGGGAGTCTCCCAAAGGTAAGGAAGCTTTGCGGCAAGAAGGGGCATAAAGAGAGAATATAAAAAAAAAAGAAAAAAAGGGTTGTATGGATCACCGTATGGGATCCCACGGCACCAGCACTTAAGGTAAGGGGGTTGGTGGGTTGAGTTTATCGATGCCTATGGTGTGGGAGAGCTAGATGCTAGGGAAGAGTATGTTGGTATGGGGACAGAGATCGGTGGGGGTGACACTAGATGCCACAGAATAGGACACATCACACAGGGCAGCAATCAGAGGGCAGGTGGGAGACCACTAACATTTCATATACTGGGGCCGGAGACTGGAGGGCGGGGGGACCACTAAGTGTCAGGAAGCATAGGAGCGCAGGATCCAAGACAGCATGGGTTTACAAAAGGAAGGTCCTGTCAAACTAATCTCAGATTTCTTTGACTGGGTAACCAGAGTGGTGGACCAATGGGGAGCAGTTGATGTCGCCTACCTTGACTTCAGCAAAGCTTTCAATACTGTTCCACATAGAAGATTGATTAATAAGCTGGGTAGGCTCAGGGTGGGTCAGACCTTGGTCATCTAGGTGGCAAACTGGTTGACGAGCAGAAAACAGAGAGAGGAGGTAAACGGTATACGGTCAGAAGAGATGCAAGTCACAAGTGGGGTACCTCAGGGATCAGTCCTGGGGCCAGTCCTCTTCAATATCTTCAACAGTGGCATTGCAGATGGACTGGTGGGTAAGGTTTATCTGTTTGCAGATGACATCAAGATCTGCAACAGAGTAGATGATCCAGATGGGGTTGGCAGAATGAGAAGAGATCTGGATAAACTAGTAAAATGGTCGGAAGAGTGGCAACTGGGGTTTAATGCAAAGAAGTGCAAGATCAGGCACATAGGGAAGACAAACCCTGAAGCCACCTATACAGTAGACTGGGAGGGGAGTTGCTGGCAGTCACAAGGGAAGAAAGAGACTTGGGCATCATCACTGATGACCTGAAATCATCCAAGCAGACCTCTAAAGCAATAGGTAAGGCTAGAGGGATGTTTGGGTGTATTAGTAGGGATATCACAAGTCAGAGAGAGAGGTAACAATCCCTCTTTACAAGACATTGGTTAGGTCCCATATGGAGTACTGCATGCAGTACTGGAGGCCACACCTCACAAGGACATTAACCAAACTGAGGCAGTCCAGAGAAGGGCAACCAAAATGGTGCAGGGACTGCATCAGAAAACATATGAGAACAGATTAACTGAACTCAATAACCCTAGAGCAAAGGAGGGAGAGAGGTGATGTGATTGAAACATTCAAACACCTTAAAGGCATTAACAAGGTGAAAGAGTCTAACATGCTTCAATAAAAGAAAAAGAGCAGGACAAGAGGACACAGCATGAGATTAGAGGGAGGCTGATGATGCATGGAATGGCCTAGCTCAGGAAGTGGTGGATATGAATACAGTGCAGGGCTTCAAAGAGGCATGGGATAGGCATAAGGGAGCATTGACAGAGCAAAGGCCTGTGGCACATTCATAAGGTAGAAAAAGAAATAGGCAGACTGGATGGGCCTTGTGGTCCTTATCTGCCATCAACTTCTATGTTTCTATGTCATTTGACAGAGATGGTGATGAGAGGGTGGGGGGACCACTAGCACCTAAGAATAATTATACATGTAAGCAGATGGCAATCGGAGGGTGGGGAGGATTACTAGGGCCAGGGAGTATGTTTACATGTAGGGGGATGGCGATCAAAGGACAACACGGATCATGGATCACTGGGAATACTTCTATTCTTACAGGGTGATTGAGGGATGAGGGGACCACTAGACAGCAGGGAAAAGTCTGACAGTTCTACCGGCCAGTGATCAGAGGATTGAAAGAGGGCTACAAGGCACCAGGGGGTAGGTGTGCTCCTCCAACCGCCAACATAGTTGTTGGCTGCAGTGCCTCCTCCAGCTGTTAGGGTTGCCCAGAGTAAGTCGGGCTTTTTCTTTACGGTATTTGAGCTGTGCAAAGTGGCCTGCGCTAACCCTTTAGTGCAGCATAAATGCACTGAATATTGTACTGCGCCAGTATTAATGTCCCAACCCCCTCCCTTTGCCCACCACAAACATTGTGTTTTGTATGCTCTAACCCTTTTAGCACGTGCAAAGGCCCACTTTGAATATTGCGCATGGGTGCAACAGAGTGCAACCACTTTGCCCACTGGGCAAAGTTTTCAATATCTGGCCCCATATGTTTTCATTGAAACTGCTTGTGCCTACGTCAGCCCCAGGCTACGTATCTGTAAGCACTTAAACCTACGAGGGTACCCAGACTTTCTGTCATTTGGAGTCTACAATGCTAGACCTGTTTATAAGCACCAGGTCCAACCCTACCCCATTCCTTGTGGGTTCTTTCACTAGCTGCCTAAGAAAAGCCTCTTGTAGGGAGTCAAGGATGGCCCTGCTCCTTACTGAAGCAGTAGCTGGAAGGCTCCACTCCATGTCCCCCCCCAGTTGTTTAACCAGGAGTAGCACACTAAGCTGAAAGCTTATTTACAGGTGCAACCTGGGAGCACAGGGAAGTTAAGTGACTTGCTCAGAGTCACACAGTATGCAAGTGGAAGCTGTGGGATTCAAACCCCGGTCTGGTCTGCTAGATGTCACCAGATTTGTGGCTCAGAGGCTTAAACCACTGTGTTATACTGGCTCCACTCCATGTTTGGCAGAATGAAATCACCAACTAGCAGCACCGCCTCTTTACTTGTTATTTTGATGATGGCTTCCTCAGGTGCCTTGTTCAACTCCTCTACCTGCTCTGGAGGTCTGTACACTACCCCACTATGGATAGCAGCCCCAAAGCCTGCCTCCAGGATGCTGCAGTAAACAGTAAGTAAATAAATGTTTTTGCACATAAAGTGCAAACTGTGACCAGACCCACACTTGGGCGTGAGTCTTTTAGTGGTGACTGTTCACCTTTAACACAGAGAATAATTGAATTATAAACTGAAATGTGCCTAAAAATGTGTGTTGTTCAGATAGTATCCCAGAAACTAGGATACCACCAGATACCTCCCATTTAGCCAGATAGCTGCAATGGTAGGATAGCAGTGCTGTCTGGCCATAGATCCTACCCTCCAGGTTCCAGTGCATGGATCCTACAAATATTGTGGATCCTGTGGATACTAGTAACAGATCCAGCTCGGATCCTATCTGGTCTAGGATCCCTGGATCTGATCTAGGATCCGTCGCTATCTGACCCCGGATCCTAACTATCTGACTTAGGATCCCTGGATCTGACCTAGGATCCATCGCTATCTGACCCGGATCCTGACTATCTGACTTAGGATCCCTGGATCTGACCTAGGATCCATCGCTATCTGACCCCGGATCCTGACTATCTGACTTAGGATCCCTGGATCTGACCTAGGATCCCTGAATCCTAATTAGGATCCATTGCTATCTGACCCTGGATCCTACAGCTGTCTGGTAGGATTTCTAGTAGGATCCTAGATAGAATACCAGCATTATCTGACAGATAGTGCTAGGATCCACAAACGCACTTTCTGAGCAACACTACTAAACATTATAATTCTTTAAAGTTTCCTTATGATGTCAGTGGTTTAATGGAAAGGTTTCTTTCAGCTCTAAATTTAGAACAGGCTTGGAGATTCTCTGTTTTTATAGTTGTTTCTGTCCATCCCACGTAAAGTGAAACTGTCTGCTTGTTTTTCACGTAACTACACATGAGATTTAAAACGGAGTTTCCGGGTGAGTGGGTGCAAGGTGCGGCTTTCCTACGTGGGCAATTAAGGCAGCCTGGAGATAAGAGCCTGACGTGACGTTGACTCTGCTGTTTTCAAAATAGAAACTAGGTGTGGCAGAGGTGGTTTCAGTGCAAACCACTTCTGACAGCCTACTGGGAAGTAACAAGAACACTTTTTTTTATTATTATTGTTTTACAATTTCCCCAGACTACTCCAGCTGAGCTGCAGCACTTTATGTTCAGTGTGTGTGTGTGTGTGTGTGTGTGTGTGATGGGGTGGGGGGGCCTGTTCTAACCAGTTTCACAGCTCAGTGGTTAGAGCACTGGGAGGTCAAGTAACTTGCTTAAGGTCACTCTGTGTGAGCAAGCAGGGGCTGGGGAGATTTGAAATGGGTCTATTGGTTCACAGGTCTATAAACTGCTGGACTACACTGCCTGTCCCAAATGATACATAAACCAAACCATGTGTTACATTACCCCAAATTAGGGATTCACAACATATCTCTCCACAGTCCCACATTACAAGGAACTGTTCCTTAGTTTACCCAACAAAAGCCTTTTTTTTCATTTGAGAGGGGCTGTCCCACGTTGTATGCTAAGATATTAAAGCAAATATAAAAAAAATGAATTTGAAACATGTATTGCTCAGTGAACAGCAAACTTTGTAAACACCACCACCAGATAACTTACTCAGTACAGTATCTGACATAGTGGCTGAAACCCAGAGTTTTGTTCAGGTCGTCTGCCGCCTCACCTCCTCAATAATTTTTTCCAGTCACTCAGGGGAGAGGGTGCAGATCAGAGGACCCCAGTGACTGGGCTGGAGTTTGATTTGTTTTATCACTCAATTGGAATTATGGCCAAAATCAGTATTTCAGTCAGTCCGGGACTGGGATGGGGCAGTGACTGACAGTGGCTAGTGGCTTCTAGTGGGGCACAGTTTAGTGGCAGGCACTATGGTTGGTGGTGGTTTGCCAAGGTGAGTTGGGGGATTCTCTGCTTGGACCATAGACTTGCTGAACTGTTTATCTCTTTGAATGCTGAAGCCAAACCCTCAGTGCATTCTCTACTGCCGCCAACAGCAATACACCTAGCAAAATGAGGGGACCCCAGGGCTACAGCCAGGGGATGTCATGCCAAAGAACTTCTGGGGTGTGAACACAATTAAAAGTTAATTGAGGGAGCGCATACATTGACACTCTTATAAAAACCTTTCTCTGTGCAAAATGCAGTATTAGGATGGGACTATGGGCATTCCAGTCTTGGCCCCAGCTTTCAGTAGCAACAGCAGCATCCTTAAGGTAAGGGAACCTGAGAGGGAAAACACAAGGGTGGGGAAAGGAGAGAGTGCTTTGTTTTTCAGCTACAGGGCTGTTTTTTACTATACATGGGTCAGGGAGGTTTTAACAAGCAGTCAGATGCAAACTCATGACCGGATTCTGATTCAGAATCCAACCTTCTTTTCGGGATTAGAATTTTTGCCCTTCAAGTCTGGAAATCCCAAAAAAGTTCAGAACTGGAGGAACTGATTCCGTGAATCAGATTCTGATCATCCTTAGAGGTGATGCTTAATTTCAGAGTGTGGTGGCAATATGAAATTTCAGTGTTTTGGGGAAACAGAATTTCAGAATGTGGCAGGGTGTGAATTTTGGAATGTGGTGGTGACACACTTTCTGGAATGTGACAGGAATGCAAACTTTTGGAATGTGTCAGGGACATGCATTTTCAGAACGTAGTGAGGATGTGTAATTTTGGAATGGGGCTAAGACATACAATTTTGAAATGTGGCAGGGACATAAAATGCATTGGGTATGTGCAACATCAGAATGTTGTGGAGACATGGAATTTTTGAATGTTGAGGGTATGTACAATTTTCAAATGTGGGAGGGACAAGTGTATTTTCAGAATAAAATTGTGTGCCCTGCCACATTCTGGCAATGCATATCTCCAATACATTCCAATACTGCGCGTCCCCACCACGCTCTGAGACTGCCCATCTTCCACATTCTGAGATAACCTGTTTCCCTCACGTTCCATTATTTCTCTCCCCACTAAATTCCTAGACTGTGCATCCCTGCCACATTCCAAGATTAACCTAAACCAATGTTAGATGCTCACTCTTGCTCGTTCACAAATTATAAATGGGATTCTAAATCAGGGGTGCTACTGCATACGTCATACATCGGTAAAAACAACAAGTTAGTGCACACCCTCACCCCTCCACACTCTAAAAAGGGGTAAATGTAACAGTAAACATATTTATTCAGCCTGTATTGGCAACTTACTAAATTCATTTCAAAAAGAGTGCGGTCTCTTGATATTCTCCTCAGGGCCCTGCTGTGAAGTCGCCAGCTACCATCATTGAGGTAGACCACCCATCAGCTGGGTCCCTACTCTAAACTGCATCCACTTCAAGTGACTTCCTTTATATAGGGTGCATCAGCCTAAAATTGGCTTAATTAAGGTGTGGTCCCCAGCCAATGTGCAGGTAGCTGGTGAGGAGCTGGCTAAATGAGAGAAAGCCATATTTCTCCCTTTACAAACCTAAACCAATGTTAGCTGCTTACCCTTGCTTTTTCACAAACTATAAATGGAATTCTAAGCCAGGGGTGCTACTGTATATGGTATCACATCATTACAGCGAAAGCATTACAGCATAGCATTATAAGAGCATTTCAATAAGCGCTAATGTTATAGAACATCATAATGCCATAACAGCAAATAGCTCTCTGAATCATCTGCAATTAATTGCATGAATGCTGTTGACAGAGTGTGACATGCCAGGGCTGCATTGGATCTCTTGGATGGAGTCATTCAATTTTCTAGTCAGTTTCAGCAGCTGATCAATCATAAAATCTGAATCTGACAAAGAGCTTTCCAAGCTCCTACATGGAACTACCCTGACAGTTGTGAGGACAGCTGAGGCATATGGTATGTAAAATACATGTAAACCAGCTCCTAAAATCTTCATTTTGTATGCCCTCAGCTCTGACTGGGTTCGGAGGGAACTACAGAATCCATAACTCAGAGTATCTATCTGCTGACTTTATTAGAGGTCTGCCACCAGGACTATAAAGCCAATCCTCTAAAAGCCCTACAGACCAACAGTGCAAGTATCCTAACCAAAACTTATTGGGCAACACCTGTCATGAAGGGACTCCCTTTCTTGTCATGCAATTGTTATGTTGGAAGCCAGACAGGCATATGAATGGAGACATTAACTTCTCATGAATCTTTCCTGAAATTACCATATGCCCCAAGTGACTGCTCCTCGTGGTGACTGAACAGTATTCATTTTACTACTCCACAAAACTCACTATGATCGAGAGACCACAAAGGATGTGTCGGGGCATTCTTGCAGACTTTCAGCGGTAGCAAGGAGTTCAACAAAGGTACATTGTCTCTTTAGGGACAGGATAAATGCTTGCTTAGTTGCAATTTTAATTTTGACTAAGCTTTCAGCTTTTG